>OX463808.1:23063673-33063673 GCA_949825045.1 Argyresthia goedartella | reverse complement strand
CCGCAGCATTTGCCCATGTTATTTCGTTAGGTGGCTCATTTCATAACTGTTAAAGTTATGTTCACCTATGATTAATTGGTTTTGCACATATAGCAGTGTGTATTGTATTTTAAATTTGTGTTTAGTGTGTAAGACCTGTTAGTAGATAGGTAAACCATAATAAATAAATAAATAAATGCGATCCGCTTACATTACACCAACAACAGATCGACATGTTACTATTTTTATCTATATCCTTAATTCCTATTCAGCCGAAGTACCCGTGAGAAACTGATGTAAAAAACGTTGTTTAACATTGAGTCTGGTCTCGTGATACGAAACATTTCTGTTCTCGGTATCGGGGCGGATTCTCTCAGAATTTGTATGCACAGTCATCTTCGAACTTACACATACATTAGAGATGTAATCTTCGTCTGTTTGTCCGTTTGAATTTACCACAGTGGGTCAATGGACAATAGATGTGGATTTCTTGTAAGTACCTCTCCTGTCAGGCCCTCCACCCACAGTAATGTTATGTTATAGTTCAAACGCTATGTTTAGAAAATAAAAATAAAAAGCACTAACTAACCGAAGTCGGGAAAAATACGAGTCTCAATGTAAAGAATCCGGATAGAGTTGTGAATACGTATTTATTGAATAAATGTCTTAGTAGATAACAGGTAAGCGAGGTAAGGTAATCGCACACTAAGGAATTTGACATTGGCGATCATCTGCCGACAAATAAGTATAACTGGTAGTATAGTTAGAGGCAGACCTACTTATTAGGTGCACGAGCATATGAATAAGTATTAGTTTATTGTACCGGATACAAGTTACACACGTCTAGGCTAGGTACAGATACAAAACCTAGGGTTGTCAGATCTGCTGCCGTAAATTTTTATACATCTTATTATAAACGCTCTATAGTGCTGAATAACCATTTTCGTAATTTCAGTATCGGAAAAACAAGAGCTAAGATTTTTAGATAGGTCACTGCCATTTTATCAAATTATTATCTTTTTGAATGGCAAACAATGTTGTTGCCAGCCAAACTCAGCAAGCAGGTAGAATTGGCGCTGTACCTAATGTTATTCCGAAAGTCTTCAAACCGAAAAACCGCAACATATACCTATTAAATTATCGATACATACACAACACGTCACTAACAAGCCGCCGAACAATATATTTCAACGCGGACATGATATTTAATATCGGCGCCTAAACTCATGATTCGATATTCATATTTCTACTTTTCTGCTTTTAGATAGCCCGTTAAAGGATGTGGAGTTAAACCATGTATGGAATGTTCATTCATTAAGTGTAATGCGATCTAGTCACCGCGGGGGGCGTCTTTGGAATCCATCTAATTCTAACCGATTATCATCATTATCTCATTTGAGCGCCTCTTATTAGCCTCGAAGCGAGCCAAGTTCCGTATACAGAGGTATAATAATAATAATAACATGCCTACGAACATTTTACAAAATACTAACAGGATGCATAAATGAAATAGTCTATGATCACCTCAAAAATAATATTATTTTAGCCGAAGAACAGAAGGGTTCCAGAGGGGAATGTCAAGGATGTAAAGAACAGTTGATAATTGATTCCGTAATAATGAAACATGCATAAGGAAACAAAAATGACATCAGTGCTATGTTCGTAGATTACAGGAAAGCTTTTGATTCTGTCCCGCACTGGTTGATAAAAGTATAACATCATTACAAAATACACCCTACAATTACTACATTCTTACAAACTACAACGAAACAATGGAAGACGTATGTCTTAAAGTTAAAAACTGATATACAGTCACTACACCATTCATACAAATCCGAAGAGGGATTTTCCAGGGAGAGGCATTGAGTCCTTTGTGGTTCTGTCTAGCATTAAACCCTCTCTCCAATGCACACTCAACAACTCAATTTAAGGATATAATATCAAACGAGACACTGACACCACACAACTAACGCACTTTATGTACATGGATGACATCTAACTTTACAGTAATAGCACAGCAGACCTTCATAGCCGTGCACAATAATTCTCTCAAAACATACACATGCAGTTTGGAGTGTACAAATGCAATACACTATCCGTCATAAAAGGAATGATTCAGAAAACAACCTACACTCTACAAACAGGTGATATAGTAGAGCCAGTCGAAACTACGTATAAATATCTAGGGTTTCACCAATCCAAACAAATACACCAAAAAGAATCAAAGTCAACCATCACCAAGAAATTCAAACACCGTGTATTTAGATAGTGTTTGAATATACTACTGAAATCACAGCTCAATTCCTACAATACCACCAAAGCATACCTGTTCTGACATACACTTTTGGCATCATAAACTGGTCTCATACGATCTGAAAAATCTACAACGCAAAATAAGCACTAGCATGACCACTCACAGCAAACACCACCCGAAATCCTGCATTCAAAGGCTAACTCTACCTAGAGATGAAGGTGGACGGGGCATCATAGATATAGTTAACCTTGAAAACAAACAGATTGCCTTATTGCGAAACTTTTTCCATAATAAATCAGAAAACTCACAATTGCACCAAGCAGTTACTCAAGCAGACAAAAAACGAACCCACTAAATCTAACTGATGCAAGCACTTAGCAGAACCAACATATCATATGCGCATAAGACAAGCTGGAGACATAGAGGCAGAAGTCTATGCGACCTTTGCGACTCAACCGACCTTACGTCGACAAATCTGCGTCAAACACGCTTCAATTATGAAAAAACACATACTCAAAGACCCCAACTTCCGCTCAGACATAAGAAGACATTATAATAGTGCATCCGAGACCATCCAACACATCACAACCGATTTCAATCACCGTCATGACCAAGTAGCTTCAATAGTACATCAAGCAATGGCGCTAAAACACAAATTCATTCAAAACAAGGATCCCTATTATAAATACCAACCTGCAACCGTTTTAGAAGACAGTGAGACTAAGATTTATTGGGATAGAACAATAACTATAGACAGGACAGTTCCATGAAACAGACCAGATACTTACAAATCGACAAAAGACATATACAAGACAAAACTAAACAGACCACATACTTGATTGATATAGGTGTACTAAGTGCACACAATCTCCAAAAAACCATTACAGAAATGCTAACTAAATACTGAAAACTAGCAATAGAACTAAAATGCCAATGGAAGATAAAAAACTACACATATTATACTCATAGTCATATCCACCACATGTATCATCCCAAACAACTTAACAAACATGATTAAAACAATAGACATTCGCGAAAATCTAATCCCAACCATGCAGAAAGCCTTAAGCATGGTTGGGATTAGATTTTCGCGAATGTCTATTGTTTTAATCATGTTTGTTAAGTTGTTTGGGTTATTAAACACTTCTAGGATTACTCGTAGGTTCCTACAACAAAAGTAACATCTGTGACGCTTGGCTAAGGCAACCCCTAACAAGGAAGACAATTCAAGAAACAAATAAATTATAATAATCATAATCTTTATACCAAAATAAGTTTAACTAAAATAGAGCCACTTAAGTCACTGGGCACATACATCTCCTCTATAGGCCTAGCCTCTCAAATACAAAATTTAAAATCAATAAAGGAAAAGTTGCGTTATCTAACGCCTGTGGTATTCAAGAGGTATTAGTATTCTAATGTACCCTAGTATAGGTACGATTATTTTTACTTTACCGCCCGACACTTCTCGGCTTGATCACTTTCAGCGACTAGTTATACTTATTTATATACAATTCCCATGTTTTATTACCGTTGGGTGGAACAACGAGCCGGCTAATAAACATTATGCTGCACATTATGTATGTTATATTGTATGGCGAATATTGACGTCATGCTTCCCAGCAACCCCATTTCAAATTTTCGTATTTTTGAAGACATGATTGAATTGAACATAATGGTTCCTGAATTACTTCATACCACAAAAAATGTACTCCATAAAATAACGAGATACTGGATAGCATCTTCGCAGGAATTCCATTATTTACGTTGGTATGTTTAAGGCATGTATGAATTGTACATAATATGTATTTACCCCAAACTAAGCAGCACCGAATTTAAATCTTATCTGTACACGTATCATAAACCCTCTTTACTGCGTCCTAAAACCACACGTTACGATCAGCATAATAATAAACTTCTTGGTAAAAACTCATTTCTTACCTGAATATTGATAAATTACGACCATAATGTACCAAAAATTTGTCAAATGATGACATTCAAATTTCGAACGCCGACGCCCGCCTGCGTGCCGCCCCTAGTTTGTCTGTGAAGTTACACAACTTAGGACAAGCTAAACAACTGCAGAGCAATGATCAATGCCACAATGCCGGTCGAACAGGCGGTTCCTGAACACATCAAAGAGAGCTTATGATACGTGTGTAGATAAACTAGTGTATGTAACTGTACATAATTAGGCATTAAAACTGTCGAGTGATATTATTATGAAGACTGTGCAAGATGAATGTTACCGGGATTATATGAGATTGGCACAGGACGGAATCAAGAGAAACCCAAAGCTCCTATGGTCATATGTGAAGTCTAAAAGGAAGGATGGCATCGGTTATCCTAATAACATGACATATGGCTCTAGGAAGCTAAAGACTGAAAAGGAAACTTGTGACGCTTTCAACTCATTTTTCAGTGGTATGTTTAGGTTACCAGCAAGCTCATATCCACATGCTGAGCTGCCGGAACCTTCATGTCAGCAAATTGCAAGTGGCATTACCGTCTCTGAGCAATATATCTTGAAACTGTTGCGTAATCTTGATAATAGTAAGGGCCCTGGCAGTGACGGTATTCCACCACTTGTTGTATCTCGATGCGCTGGATGTCTTGCCGCACCTGTGTCTCTAGTTTTTAATAGATCGTTTCACGAGGGTACTTTTCCAGATCTGTGGAAGTACGCGCGCATTGTGGCAGTCCACAAAAAAGGTTCCAAGTTGCCGGTTGAGAACTATAGGCCGATATCCATCTTAAACGTTTTTAGTAAGGTCATGGAACGTGTAGTGCATGAACAAATATACGACAATATCTCACGCAATATCCCTGGTGAGCAGCATGGCTTTGTACGTTCGAAATCTACAACAACCAACCTGGCTTTATTTGTGAATGGGGTTCTAAGAGGTATGGACAACGGAGGTCAGGTAGACGCAGTCTATACTGACTTCGAGAAAGCGTTTGATAGAGTGGACCACGTCATACTGATACGCAAGCTAGAAAGACTCGGAATACAGGGGGATCTGCTTCGCTGGACCGAATCATATGTTAATAAAAGAAGTCAGGCAGTTGTGATCGGAGAGAGTAGGTCTGACCGTACCTGCATACCATCCGGCGTACCCCAGGGTTCTATCTTGGGCCCTTTACTTTACGTTGCGTACCTGTATGATATCGGACACTGTTTTAAGCACTCAAATTTCCTCTTGTACGCTGACGACAAAAAAGTCTTCATGAATATTAAATCCTTACAAGACTGCGTCAGATTGCAGGAGGATTTGAATCGCTTGTCAGTCTATTACGATATTAACAGGATAAACGTTAATGCAGCTAAATGCAATGCCATTTTCTTCACCAGGCGTACTAAGCCAATTGTCCACACTTACCTACTTAACAACATCCCAATCCAGAAGGTGGACTCCGTGAGAGATCTGGGTGTCCTGCTGGATTCCAAGCTAACCTTCGAGAATCACATAGCGGCAATCACTAAGAAGGCCTATAGGAACCTTGGATTTATCTTAAGGGTGAGTAAGCCCTTCACGGATGTGAGCTGTGTGCGCATACTATATTATGCCTATGTTCGAAGTGTTCTCGAGTACTGCAGCACTGCCTGGAACCCACAGTATGCAGTGCACGGGGACATGATAGAGCGCATACAGACCAAATTTATTAGGCACCTAAACTTTCGCGGCAATTTTGTGAATGATGACTACACTGCATCGTGTCATCACCACAACCTCCACAGCCTAAGGGACCGGCGTAGTATCTTGGACATGCAGCTCCTTCACAGCGTCTACCACGGCTATGTTGATTGCCCCGAGCTGGTTAACGAGCTGCTACGACTTAGGGCACCTACTACTCGAACCCGACACGCTGTCTCTGCACTCCTACATGTACCCTTTGCCCACACTAACTACGCGGCCAATTCTCCCAGCTGCCGCCTGCCAAGAACGTACAACACACACTTTGCAGATCTGGACATCTTCCACCTGTCACGCGGCCAGTTCAGGGGGCACTTAATGCTCCAGCTGAAAGACAGCAAACATCAAATCTGCTGAGGTTTTCTCTCTCATTATACAGTTGCGACTATATGTATATATCTGTATCTATCACTCACACATTGACTTAACACATACATACAAACACACTCCTAAACACATTCCCTTCCCATTCCTATTGGACCGTACCCGGTACTTCTAAATTGTTTTATAAATTGTTTAAGTTTACTGCCATTTTATGTTCGGCCTAAAAAATGAAAGCCCTTAATTGGCCTATGACTAGTTTAAGTTCTTTGTTTATATTATTTTTGAATTTGTGCTGTAGGCTTAGTTAAATAAATAAATAAATAAATAAATAAATAAATGAAACTCGCCTTCGGCTCGTTTCATAAACCCACTCTCGAGTATTAATGCCCTCCATTATGTAGCAGTCACATAAACTACTATAAAGTACCCGTTATTTTACAAAGTATATTTTTTGTGGTAAGTACTATTATGTAGGGGCAACAAATATAATCATCACCAAAATATTTTTTTCCTACCCAAAATGGGTGAATGGTCACCAAAAGTTGCAGAAAATATCATGGCAAAATACTGCGGTAGCTTAGGTGATGGGTAAAGGGGGTGAGCGAAGTTAAACATAAGCCCTATGTAAGTACCGTGACCCGTTATCTTCAATTTAATCGTGTATCTATTCGAAATACCAAAATTGAAAATGGGGTTGCTGAGAAGATACCAATAAAAATAATAAAAAAAACATTATTCATAGAAAAAATGGTTATAGATAGCAAGTATGAAAATGGTGGTGTCTGCTGCCTTAGCTAGGCTACTAAATAACCTGTAATTATGGCTCGTCCGAAGTGAGTTTGTAATGTGACAATAGAGGTTTCTAAAGATAATAATACAAGTACCTACTTAAGAAATATTTATTACTCTAACATGCAGTGTATGTGTTTGTGTGTGTGTGTGTGTGTGTGTGTGTGTGTTTGTGTGTGTGTGTGTGTGTGTGTGTGTGTGTGTGTGTGTGTGAGTGTGTGTGTGAGAGTATGTATTATGCGAGTGACATTATACTCAAATCATGGAATTAGCGACTTTGTTATGAGGATTTAGTTTAAAGATACGAGGAGATTCTCAGTATAATCATATGATAATTAATTTTACACCTGCCTTGCTCGTAAAGACCTACTTACTTACGTTCAAAGAGTGAATGTAAGTTAGTCTTTACGTCATTCATTCATTGTCTGCATTGAAAACTACGTTCCATTTTCAAATTACTTTGCAGAACAAGCAATGCTTGATATGTAATGGATTTTCATACAACTTTACAGTTCAAGCTATGCAAACCTCCTTGGTCAAAAACTCAACCAACACAAAAAAAAATAATGGCGGTAATTCAATCGATATTATTTGAAGTTTGATAAAGTTTATCTCAAATTAATTACCTAATTAAAAATGTCAAGTGATGAAGTGGATATGGAAGCTGAGAATGTAATCGACAACCTTTTGCCAAATAAATCAAAAGAAAATTAATATGTAGGTACCTCATTAGTTTTTTGATATAAATTTAAATTACATTGTTTTATTTTATTTGTTGTGTTTTATTTTCCTCGCAAGAAAGGTGTAAAATAGTATACTTCTCTCGGGTTGTAAGTAGCTATTGCACCCTCGAACTATATCCGCCCTTGCTCGCTTCGCTCGCTCGGGCGTCTAAATATCTCGGGTGCACTCGATCCTAGAGCCCTTTGCGAGCGAAGCTCGCACGGGCACCAAATTGCATCTCGTTCCGTAATAGCTCACTTACTTCCCTTGTAGCGTAATGTACTATTACATCCGTTGGAGTTTAGGTGGAATATTTTATTTAGTTTGTTATACAGATAGGGACCTAGGAAATAATTGTGATGTTATAGGGATACTAAAGATAATTTCCAAATTATTATACTAGTGGCCCTGTGGGCAGTAGACCTCGCTAACAAGGGGAACTGTGAACCAATTTATAGGTAAGTATTTTAGATTCAATCTAAATCAAGTAGTAAAGGAGCCGCCCCAATAACTTTGTAAACTACATTTTGCGATTTAAAATAGAATCTATTGACTTTTCACGAACATAGTTATAGTCTATTTCGCTCACTCTCATGGTCTGTATAGATCCTCTTTACTAATCCGTCTCATACTTCGAGGAGGCCAAACTTGAAAGTATTTCTTGGATTTTTAGAAAACAGGCGGCCGAAAGGTAATGCTGTAGTATATTTAGGCAACAAATATAATGATCACCAAAATATTTTTTCCTACCCAAAATGGATAAATGAACACCAAAAGTTACAAAAAATATCAGGGCAAAATATTGCGGTAGCTTAGGTGAAGAGTAAAGGGGGTGAGCGAAGCGAAGCCCTTTATCCCTATAAATTGTTTCTCTACGGAAGCCTAAAAATGTACGATGAGAAACCTTACCTACCTAATAATACTGATATTGTTGGAAGGTGAAAAGTGTGAGTAAAAAATCTAAATCATCAGGTATCTCTACATTGCAGATTAAGATTACACGGATCTCTTCGCTTCGTCCGATTTATAAGTAAACTGCAAACCGAACACGAGTTATTATTGCGATCTGTCTCTCATAATTAATGCTTACATGGCCAGTAAATAATAAGAAGTAATTCCTAGGTAACATTAAAGCTAGTGAGATGTGTAATGCCTACATGCACGTTCCATTCCACTACATCTAGGTATGAGAAACATTAACCTATAGTATACGCAAGGTATCCCAAAATTCATGTCACACAGTGACACTGAATGTAGATCTACCTTACATGCATATGCGAATAAGCCTAACATGATCTCAGTGAAAGTTGTATGTAATTCGAGATATAATCGGTTTAAAGGTTTTGATCAAATTCCTTGTTTTTCACATTGTTAGTGCCGCTGCGATCAGCTGCGTGAAGACAAAAAAAAATAAAACAAAACTTGTCTATGCTGTGCCAGTCCAGGAATGGTATAACACTTGTATCATAATCCTATGCAAGAGGAATGAATCAAGGGGATACGCCCGGTAATAAAGGTGTAAGAACTATACACTAAATATCTCATTAGCTAATGACTTTTAATTATTTATAACACTATGAAAGCAAAAGACACAGATAGATTAATTAAATTAACTAGTGACATATTGGTCAATGTATGTGTAATTCTGAAGGCGTCAAAACTATCTTACCAGTGAAATTAACTGACAGCATAAAATCCAACTTCATTTATGTTGTATCCATTGGTTCTACCTTAAAACTCGTTGTGACGCCTCTAGAATTCAAAATTTTGCAAAAAAATAATTATTTGAGCCAAGTTTTACCATGTTTTAGAGACCGAATTAGTCTCACTAGTTAATTACTAGTAATTTTATTAATCTATCCATCTTTTTTGCTCTCATACATGATACAAATAATGAGTAAAGGTAGCATTCATTCTTCTTTCATTGCATTACAATACAAGTGTTGTACCATTCTAAAATCAGCATAGCATAGGCAAGGTTTGGAATGTATTTTCTTCCTTCAATAATAAGACATATCTAGTATTTTTTTCACGGCAGCTGATCAAAGGCGAAGTCAAATTATTCAAGTTAAGACTAAGTCACCCTTTTCGAGTATTCTACGTTAGGTATCGTCAAAATAACACTTGTGTCATCTTAAGTAACTATTCATGATAGCTTAGACTTGAGAAAACCCAAAAGAGAGGTTTCTATTCAAGAAATGGTTGAAACTAATACAGCAAAAAATAGGAATTTTAATAGAACCTTTTTACCGACGATACAATAGAATTATGTACATGCATCTTTCATTGATGCCATGTTAGGCTTATTCGATGCATCTAAGGCAGGTCTACCTTCGGTGTCGCTGTGGGACATGACTTATGGGTCACCCTATATAATCTCAGTTAGCAATACGTATTTTACTGTTACACATACCTACCTGCACTGTGCTTATCTTACTGTTTGAGTAGGCATTCATAATAATGATGAAATAAAATTTCCATATCTTTGCAAAAAGTTGGGAATTCCAGCCATGGAAAAACCTGGCGGTAGTAAGTAGCACTGAGTCAGATTTTCCGGAGTGATCGGATATATTGGAGATATTAGTATCAAACGAACAAGTGTCATTGGCTGTGGTTTCCATACTCAACCACTTTGCTGACCGTATGCTGACATATGCTTGTGGGTAGGGACAGACATTTGTTTGCATTTGTTTGATTAAGCGTTGACAGGGTGACAGATAATACATTGTGGTTGTTCTACATATAGTGTTTACCTTTACGTCCGCCTTTACGTAGGTAAAATTTTTTACCGGTTAACACTTATTTATTTGTATATATGAAAATAAGTACAGAGAATATAAGTAAGATATGCATTCTAGTTCAAGACGTGTGGGACTGCCGCTCCATCCTCATATAGGCCTGTGCGATTCCACCTATGGCGGGTGCCGCGGATGCACATGCTGCTAGCCCTGATGATGGCGGTTTGAATTCTTGCTCGTAGCCAGCCCATTATTGTGGCAGGGGTCCGGTTCCAGCGGTCCGCCAGCGTTTCGGCGAGGTGTTTAGGTAAAATTGCGAACAGTATGATATTTACTTAACGGATTATTCCTAATCCGGTACCATATCGTATGCTGAGCTGAGTGAAGCTTACTAATTAATACCTAAGTATTTATCGTGCTCTAACGCCATTAGCCAACGATATTCACGCATTTTGACGAAATATGGCGGATCTTGGGTTTTTTGCGCGCATTCATACATACTTGAACAATTATTTTTAGGCAAATGTTATTTAGTACGTCAGCGGGCAATAATATGATAACGTCACGAATGATTATTTTTATTAGGTTATAGAGTATATGGTTGATTTGAGGTTGATAGACTATTATTATCCATTGACAATAACAACAAAAAAGCCTCGGGTCAAGGTTGTTTGTGACGTAGCGGTTTTTGTGTTCCAATAGATAGATAGAGTATCCTAGTGAGCGGCCAGACGAGAGCCTGCATGTCGAAGTGCTAACTTTTCTACAGCTTTATCAATAAGCTGAATCGAACCTCCCTGAAATTAAAATAAGGACGAAAACCAAAATGTCAGCTGATGGGTTGCCGCTTTATTTATGGTAATAAAAATAGTGTTGTAGTCTCAGTAGGCCAATGCTTTCATTACGATTATTCGATGAATTCCCATTTCGAACTTAATTGACCGAGCGAGCACGAAGAGCGACGAAGCGTTTTCGTTTCAGCTTGGACAACAATTCTTTTGTATGTCTGTCCGGATTTCCGCCTGTTCTCCTCTATAGGCCATATTTTCGAACCGATTCTCGTTAAATTTTGCGACCAAGTTCAATAATTATATGGTGTTTTTTTGCCGATTCAGATATTGGATATTTTACCAAATGTCGTAGATATGGTTGCTGACAATGTAAAAAATACATATTCCCAAACCTTCTCGCACGCACGAAATATGAAACCTACGCCTGTTCGCGTAAGCCTTAAAAAGGGCTACCGTTTCAGCGCGAAATCGAGGTTTCGAAAATGCTCGATTATGTTACTTTCTGCTTTGCACAATAAAACTATTAATAGAGAGTACTAAAGCGAAAGTGTCTAATCGTATCATGTATCTATGGTACTTTTCAGAGCTCCTGCATTTCCTACCTAAATATTTATTTTTTATGGCGGCTATTGTTTCAGTTTCGTAATTTCGCATTTAAGCCAAATCTTTTACTCTGTTTTTGTTGGCGATGACGAGTGGAAGGTATAGTAAAATAATGTTTGGATTGATAAGGTATATCAATCCACACATTATTTTATCCACACACTTTTAGGAACATTAAAATCCTAAATTTGATACATAATTATCCTGTGTTAGAAATAAAAATCAAATCTACCATGAAACGTCGATTATTCTCAAGCCTGTACTTTGACTGTCTACAAATTGAAGCATAATTAATTGTAGGGGTATAAGGTCTCAAAATCAGATAAAGGCATCTGCATAAATAAATATGTGTTCACTTTTTATTTCATTCATTAAACATCGGTACATAATTTCTTCTTCTTTCTAAATTCCAAATAGAAATTATAGAAAGTGGGGATTAATTAGGCAGATAGGCAACTGGTTCATGGATTTTAACAAATGAGGTGTCGTTTGATTCGTGGAGACCGTGAAAGTGACATATAAGGCTATAAATGTGGTCAAAAATCAATAAGTTTGGTTTAAGATCAAGAAGTTATTGGTGCGGGTAACCCTAGGTACCTACATAGAATATGAAAATAGTTTCATATTTCTATGTAGATAACTAGGGGCTTTCCACCAACAGACTCGCATGGTCTACAGATCACAGAGCTCTAGGTATTTTTGAGGTAACTGTTAAAAGGTAACTTTTCTGATATGACGTTGTATAAATAATATCTACTTAAATAATAACTTGGACTTTAAAATAATGTAACCTAAACAAACGAAGAAAAGCAGAACAAATTAATATTTTTACGAAGAAGACAAGAAGAAAATATAAATATTCACGTATCAAATAAACCAATCGACATATTTTTATGACCGAATCGATATATCTCCGCCTTTACTGTATTGGTTTTTACAACACTCGGAGTAACAAGCTTGCAACATTAAAAGAAAAATGTGCGAATCCTACTATCATTTGGTCAAGTTAGTTTGATTTCAGGGTAGACCAAAACGTTGCCTCAGACCCCCAGCCTGAGTCTAGGGTCCAGTCCAGATACGCAGCCGACAACTCCAAGTTTAACGCTCACTCATAGCCGCTGTCACAGTCTCTGGCTCGGGAAATGTCAGCTTCAGTATGACTTTTAAGCGGCACTTAATTTAAGCAGCAGTCGCATACGGCTATTATGGACACTGTTCCTTGGCCTTAGCAGACAAACAGACTCACATCCGCCTCGCTCGCGTATATGGGTTCGTCGGACATATTTATTGCACAAATCTGCATACAAGTTTCGATTTTGTATCAACGGGCCCACGTGCGATCGTTATGTAGTATTAAAGTATTTTTTACATGTGTTTAGATCTTATTTATATATTTAGAAAATAAACTGTTTTGTTCAAGCTTCCCATACGTATTTTATAGTAATCATGTAATTTTTCTTAGTTTTCAAATGGATCCTACCTCTATTTTAGATGGGGCGATGCTAAACAATGTTAGTTAGTAGTTTGGCTGGCAGAGACTTCCATATAACGCGTAGAAAATATTTTTGATAGGCTGGCTAGATTATAATACCATTTTAGTCCTCGCCTTTGGTGGTCGTGAAGTATTTTTAAATACTTGTGGGGCCGCGTCATGAAGCTGAGAAACAGATACCCAATACAGTTGTTGGAAATTGAATTCCTTTCAAGAATAAGAAGAAATAAAGAAAGAAATCTCCAAAAGCTCATCAGTTACACCATTTAAAAATAGTAGTTTATGTGACTGATACATAATGCCTAATTATGTACAGTTACATACACTAGTTTATCTACACATATATCATAAGCTCTCTTTGATGTGTTCTGGAACCGCATGTTCGACGGCATTGTGGCATTGATAATTGCTCTGCACTTGTTTAGCTTCTTCAGTAGTACCAACTTTACAGACAAACTAGGGGCGGCACTTAGGCGGGCGTCGGCGTTCGAAATTTGAATGTCATAATTTGTCGAAGTATCAATATTCAGATAAGAAACGAGTTTTTACCAAGTAGTATAACATTATGCTTTTTTGGACGCAGTAAAGAGGGTTTATGATACGTGTGTGATAAAATACGTAAAGAGGTAATATCGCAAGTATAGGATTCTCAAAATTGTACTTAAAGTCAGAAATCATCCAGGAAGCGGCAGCGATCTTTTACAACCAGTCTTTCACTCACGGCGAGGTTGAAGAGGCTGGAAACAACTACTACACTGACTGCACAGTTTATTAGACCATACATAGCTGTAACAAGAGCAATCATGAGGGATGGCCTGATATGGCTAGCATGTCGAATAATGGACAAAAAGCAAACCTCCTTGGATCCGCGCTTGGTTACCCCCGACACTTCCATGCCCCCATGTTTTATTTCATGTTAGAAATATTAAATGATAACATAATTTTTAATTTTATGCACCCCAAGGGAACCACTTCTTTCTCAAATCCTGTTGCCCCCTAAAAGAGGCATCCCACCAACTGGTTTGCACGATACAACTTATTTTGACAGTTTTCACTTTTCCGGAGCGTTTACTCGAAAACTAAGGATATATGGAATTAGAGATGTAGAAAATTTTAGGAGCTTTCTTTCTTTGGTAAAAGTACCGTTTTCCCTACCAAGCTCCGTTTTTGTGATTTAAGCGAAAAACCCCAAAGGGATCCTTTTGTGCGCTTTACTCTCGAATTGTAACCTTAGCCTTTCCTGTCTCTTATAACTCCTATCTTGGTCCTTAACAATATAACAATAGTTTATTTATAACTTCACATACAAGAGGGGCGCGGAATTTCAGCAGAACGTTTAGGGGGGCGGATACTGATATTGTTCAAATCAGATCAAATGTGTACATATAATATCTTAAATATCCCTATTGGTAAGCTTAAGTACTTACAACAAATTCTCCACCTAGGAGTTGGTGCGCAAATATTTGCGTCTGACGCTTATTGAATGAGTGCCTAGCTAGCTGCTAACATGTACGAGATGTATGATTGAAGAGCTTCTACCCTTTTGTATGGGTGATTGTATTGATGAAAATGAAGACTCGACATCTGCCTTGACTTTACATGTACTATATTGATAAATTGTATGGATCGACCATGCTTGCTCGGAATTACGCAGTGCTGTGTGGTGTGAAGATGCCGCTGACCCCTCTCGGCTCGCGGACAGTTCACCTCCCTCGTTTATATGGTATTTTAATGGTTTTATCGAATAGTAAATGCTGAAGGATGACTGAAAGATGACTGAAGTCTGTATGCCTTTATGTATGACTATCTGTATTCTCAACATGTCCCCCACCGCTCTCGGTCTCGCTTTCAACAGAATTTCTGGTTACTGGGTCATCAGCTGCTGGCAAGGGACAGATCCTGTTGAAGGCGCGTCTGATTACGATTTTGCTTGGAAGTGTATCTCTTATTCGTCCTATTCCATCTGTGCCGGGAATGACTGCTCGTGTGCGGCCGAGATACCATTTCAGCGGTAAGTGATCCTCCTTGATCAGCACCATGGTCCCCTTCTCCAAGCATCCTTTCGACGAGCTCCATTTTCTCTTCAGCTGTAGTTCAGAGACGTTCTCCTTCTACCATCGTATCCAGAAGTACTGGCGCATTTGTTTTACGCGCTCCCAAAGTTGCGATATAGAGGTTGCTGTTCGTCGATATAGAGGTCGTCGAACCAAGAAATGACCAGGAATTAATGGAGTGATGAGACCGTTAGGATCAGATGATATAGGATTTAAAGGACGAGAATTCAAGATTGACTCAATTTGATTGACAAAATTCCTCATAAGTGAGGCGTGCTTCTCCTAACACTCGATTTAAATTAAATTTAAAGGACTTCACAATGTACAATGACAATTATAAAATTAAGATTGACCATCCCACTCAATGAACTCGAAAATTAGCCAGATATTTTCAACCTTGGCTTGGTAATAGAGTTATTGTAGTATATGTTCATTCTCTTTCACAGGACAAGTTTCTGATGGAATCGCTTGGGTTCCTGCTCACGCAATCTCATCATTTAGAAATTTGCTTCTACGAGATAGATAGATATTTAGACAGCAAATCGTTTGTTTTTTTCTGTAACAGTTTTCTTTACCGCTATTTATTTTCACAATGAGAGTTATTACTTTTTTTTTTGTTGTTGCACATAGCTTATTCGATATGAAAACTCTACAGAACATAAAGCAGTCAATTCATAGATAAAAAAAAAAAACTGGTCGAGAGCGAGTCCAAATCGCATAGTTACCCCTAATCTCAGTAGTTCGGTGGTGCATGCAACCGGACCACTGACACGTCATTGATTCATAGTAACTATTTTGAAATTAATATATTTTTCTGGAAAATGCAAACTTTTATCTACTTAGTACTTTTGTTTAACTAAGCAAGATTGTATGCATACCAGTGAATGGGTTTGCTAGGAGGTATCTTTAATGGTATACTTAATCTCAGAACAAGTACTAAACCTGGACATTAATGTAATTTAAAGTTTGTTTATATTATACCATACGTGATAAGGGATTCGGCCTTTCTTGTTACTTCTCTTAACTTCCTGTTCTCAAAATATGCAAGAGAGTGTATGAGGAGTGAATGGGTTTGCTAGGAGGTATCTTTAATAGTATACTTAAGTCTCAGAACAAGTATACTAAACTAGGATATAAATGTAATTTCAAGTTCGTTTATGTTATACCATACGTGTCAAGGGATAAGGCCTTCCATGTTACTTCTCTTAACTTCCTGTTATCCTAGTACTTTACCAAAAAACAAGATATCATGTCGTGTTTGCTACGACTAAATTGAACGAGCAGTGGTTTATCTTCTGCTCGCAAATTTAAAGTAGTGTGGTTGTAAACCTACAGTATTACAAGGATCTTTTGGCAGATGGATGACGTTAGTCTGGGGGCTTCGTGTGAAATGAAAGTGTGAAAAGTGTGTGGTGACTTGTGTTAGTTCAGATTTTATCCAGACTAGCAATCATCGTTGGTGTCCCTCATGATACATGGTGCCCCTAACGTCACGGACACGCTGCAATAACAACAACCGAGTCTATATTATATGAGATTCAAGCTGTCAAGCACAATTGTACCTCACTTCTTCCAAGTACGATTGTCTTATCGCTCCACCTCGTTTCCTAGAGGAAAAGCCGTCAAGCAAAATTAAACCTACACACTAATATGGATATCGTATTGCCAAGTAAACTTCACTTTGGGCGAACTGTACCAAACAATATTCCACGCGTCGTACGGTCGGCGCGTCGTCCAGCCACAAGGTATATTGCCCCTCGCCGTTCTTATCAAGCAACGTTCCGCAAACAATTCTTTTTTACACTGAATAATACTACTACTGTAGTTCCCAGCAGTATTCTGGATACAAGATCTGTCACTGTAAGATTGTAAAACAGTTAGTTTATAATCTAATCGTAGACATACATTTTAAACGGGAAATATTAAACTCCACATGAAAAATACTGATTAGTAGATACAGTAAATATCAGGGCAAAATGCTGTGGTAGCTCAGGTGAAGGGAAAAGCCTTTATCCTTCGTGTTAGGTTGAACATGCAAGAACAACAAAAGAGTACATATAAAATATTTAAAACATAAAAAGTGTTTATGCTGATCCTTTTTTGCTGTGCAAATCAGTATTTTTGATGTGCGATTAAATAATAGCCATTTTAAACCCTGTCGGTCTTGTTCACAATTTGTCGATAGTTTACAAACTCACGCGTTGGTTTATAGGGACATATCCATCAATATTTAGTAGTAGTAAAGTTAGCGAAATATAAATATATATTATTCCCAATCCATAATGTGAGTGTCTCATGCTCGCTATTTGTACGCATGTGCATAGCAATATTATTCATATTCATTATTGCAATGAAACTATTAGTGTACAGACAGTTACAATAAATGTTATAAACAAAGGCGAGCCTATCTCTTAATAGATATATCTTCCACCAAAGCTAGACAGGAGAGTTTATGCAACAGGACAGTTCTAGAGCGCAATAAAACTGTATACATACCTATGATATTAACTTCGTGCGTGTGTATACACAAACAATAATGGCGTCACTCCTTTTCCCATATGTATTGGCAGAGGCACAGTAGCTCCCACGTTGAGCCAGTTATTTGATACTCCATTTTGCATGATATGACATTACAAGGGGCTAGCCTATCGCCGCATGCGTATTTGTGTAAGGAAGAGAGTACTGAGATGTCCTACGATGCAGTGTAATTCGGAGAGAAAACGTATGATCTAAATTGAGGAAGTTAAGGTAAGATTTCTTTTCTTCTTAAGTAAGTAACGTAAGATTTCGTTCTTCAACTTTGTTTATATGTATAATACATGGGTGAGCGGTCCGGCCTATATTAGTATGCAGCTCGGCCCAGCTAGTTTCATTTCTCGCTGTACTAACCTATCTACGAGTATTTATGTTTTTATGTCCAGTAGCGCCACCTTGTACAATGTTGATAAAATACAAACTGAGATTACCGATAAAGCCTCTAAGTAGAGCCTTCAACAGGTAAGTTTATTAACTTTGTTTACAAAGTAGAGATATCGGTGGATCTCACGTTACAACTCAAACTTAACTCGTAGCTCGATACAGTAAGCCCTTCTTTATACAGTTACGTGGTGTTAATCACTATTAACAGCGTTAATTTGACGTAACAATTCCTTAACGCTTAGTTAACTCAAAGTTAACAACCGCATAAGTTTCGGTCTCTGTTCACAGATGGTTCTGATCGATGTCAATCGAGCAGTTCAGTCTTTCAACTTCAAAACTCGAAATCATCGACTAAGGCAATCAAGATATTCAGTGACTGTTAAAATCATGGTCAAACTTATTAATTTGTTCCCCCTTTGGTTGGAAAATGCCTTGCGAGCAAAGTTTTCATGACAGTTGACATAAAGATGGCGGCGGACGCGTCGGTAAAGCAGTTCCGCCGGTGTCGACGGGCGGCGGTGGCGGCGGGGACACGCAAGCGGGGCAGGTAGGTTAGGCTTCACGCTCCGACGCATTTGCAGGCTCCGAGCGAGCGGCCGACCGACGGGGCACGCGACAGTGGCAATATACACGCCCGTGAACATGACCGAGGATTCGTGACCGGTGTCATAGTGCAGTGCGACCCTTACCCGAGTGTGAAACAAGTGACATGAGGAAGCCCGAGTGACCTGCGCGTAGCGAACCCCCCGCTGTTTGGATCAGCGGATCTTAACGGTAAATCTCTTCCCAGGTATCCAACGTGACAGTGTATGACCTTTTGTTTACGCGGCTGATCAGGTGACCGTCTGTCGTCTACTCGTCTCTTATCTAACGGTCTTAACGGAGTTACATTAATTGGAGTCAGGTGTGTGGTGTGTACGAGCGTGCACAGTGTTCCACTTTTGCTCGGTCGCCGAGTAGTTGCGAGTTTTCTTCCACGTCGCCTCGCGTCGTATTTACTTGAGAATTATGACACCGGCCGATAACTGACATGTTGTGAGACTCCATCCCGGTTGTCTTGTTGAAAGAAAGTTGAAGCTGGTTATACATTTTCGGTGTTTTTTTCATGGAATCAGGCGATTCACTTTACCGTTGCCGCACGAAAGTCGGAGAATGTCCAGTGTAAATATGCAGCCGCGTTGCCAATTTGTCTAGCTTTATTGCGGTCTCAAATCTTGTTGGAATCCATTTGGGCTTCCTCGCGAATATGTGAAACGTTTGCTTGTGATCCACAACAAATGAGTGTGGCTAATGGTTCGTTTCAAATGTTTCATATTCGGATTCCGGGAAGGCATTTGATTGGACTCCGTTGAAAGTCATCACATAAGCGGTCCTCATCTATTATTTAAACATCGTAATTACGATGATTGGTGTTTTGGGAAAGTGGTCGCAGTCGGTATGTTAAGAGAGCCAGACTCGATGTTGAGACCATCGGGTTTTACAACTGGATTTTGGGGTCTATTAACATAATGACCAAATCATCGCCGTTCTAAAATTATTCTAAGCTGTTATAATATCGGAGTGGGAGACAGAATCACAAATTCAATATGTTAGGGATATACATAGATTCCATATATATTAAATGCGATCCGTCAGCATCGACATGATCCCAATGAGATCTTATCAAATCTCGACCATTACTGTGTTACCACAAAAATATTAAACAGCGTTTAACCTCAAAACAAACGTTATATCCCATACGTTTTTGTTTTTATACAACTGCTGAACAGTATTTTATTTTTTTGTGGTAAGGCCTTTAATGTTTCAATGTCTGGTCTTCTTGAAACTCATTTGTAAAAACGTACTGAGTGGATCGCGGGAACTCCTGGGACATTAGATAAACCACTTGTCTTCACTGCGAGTACGCTGCACTTATCCCTCCCAATACTCAAGTGATTGAACTATCGCATGACCTCTCTAGCAAAGATTGAAGAAAAACTCAAAGACAGTTTGTAAACTTCCATAAAATCCCAGTTGTAATACTCTCCGATTATTGCCGAAGCAACCCCCATAAAAAAGACATCAACGCTCGTGCAAACTTATTTCCAAGTGTTTTCGAAATTTATTGACAGTGCGAAAATTGCATCATGTTACTTTGGGTGTAACATTACAGAATAATAACATTAGTATATTACGTCAACACAAACTAGATTGACAAATAAAGGTATAGTATAGGTACCCGTTCATGTAAGTTAGAGTTTTTAAAGAACACGTACTTGTGCAACTGCATTGCGTCCGAGGTGAATAATCGCTGAACCATAAAAACTCGTTACCTCCACCATGCACCCTTCATACATTTACTTTTTTAGGGTTCCGTACCCGAAGGGTTCCAAACGGGACCCTATTACTAAGACTCCGCTGTCCGTCCGTCCGTCCGTCCGTCCGTCCGTCCGTCCGTCCGTCTGTCACCAGGCTGTATCTCAGGAACCTAGCTAGCTAGAGAGTTGAAATTTTCACAGATTATGTATTTATGTTGCCGCTATAACAACAAATACTAAAAAACAGGATAAAAGAAATATTTCAGGGGGCTCCCATACAACAATTCTTTCAATACCACATACAAACTTATGGATGCACCTGGTTACGTACATGGAGTGTGAAAGTAACCGCACCAATAACTTTGTAAACAATATTTTGCTGTGTAAAATCCAAACTATTCACTCCACGCCATCGCTTCCATTGAACGGTGGTACGGAACCCTTCGTGCGCGATTTAGACTCGCACTTGACCGGTTTTATTTTCTTTTATTAAGCTTATAGGTCCCTCTGGGTTGAAACCTGACACGTTATCAAACAAAACCGGACTCAAATACAGACGTAAATAAAAGTGAAATGTGGCCTGAGCTGTTTAAATTATGCACCTGATTGTATGTGCATGTTTCCTGCCAAGGAATTGTAAAACCTGGCGAGGGATAAAAGGAGGGAAGGAAGGTAATGTACGATACAAATGGCTTTTTTGGTCTATTTATTTGTTTTACTGAACTGAGTTTAATTAAACTTTTTAGCATATTTATTTGTTTTACTGAACTGAACCTATACATTTCATAGTTATACAACAGTCAGCAGATATCAAAATGGGAAGGAATCTTCTTGGTTTGATCCTCTTAGTGTAATGAGTCTGAATCTCTTTCTATTTATCAGTTAGTAAGAAAACAACTCGCTTTTATTCGGTATACCCACATATCTTAATATCTTTTCTCGTATCTTTTAGTATATTACAATACACCTGACGTACGAACCTATATAAACCCCTTAAATACAGAATGTTTGTATGGCAGCAAGTCTGCGGAACGCGATGTGAATTTTATAATAGTTTCGCCGCTCAATTTGTAATTCTATACGACTTTCACTGGAAAAGGGTCGCACGCGCATGCACCGCGGAAAGGTTACGATAAATTGTTATTTTTTAAAGACGTCAAAGCGTAATATCTCTGCTTGGCTAAGAGAACATCCTCAATTAGCAACGGTTTAAAGGTTAATGTTCTTTTTGCTTCCACAGAATTGATAGTGAACTTTATGTCAGCGAGTTGAATAAAACTGAATCACTTTCACTATTACCGGGATATGTTACGAAAAAGTTGATAGTTTTGCTGAGAGTATCAACTATCATTCTGTGATTGATAGTTCATCTGGGCAGCCAGTTTGGAATGCATATTGATATATTGTGTAAAACAATCTATCCGAGATATTTCTAGCAAAAGCTTAATAGAATCTGCAATTGATTTATTCTATTGGATTAAATGAATGTCTGTGATATCGACAGATTCCCAAATGGCAATGCAAGGCATCCATAAATAAAAGTATTATTTTTCGGGGTAAATAACACATTCACAACACGACAAGGATTATTACTTAACTCTTGGTGCATGCATACATGATTCAATGGCTTGGCAAGTGGAGGTAGTTTAGTCTCTCCCTAACCCTCTTTCCGGAAAGCGTGAGCATGTATGCCAAAGGCCCGGAAGCACTTACCTTTAGACAAGTTTAAAATAATAATAAAACAGAAATTGTATAAAAAAGGTTACTATAGGATATCTGATTACTTAGAGGACAGATGTCCATGGGAATAGATTGTTTGAGTAACAGGCTGTTTCGATATATAATTAGCATTGATTTTGTAATTTGACAATATTTTATTTAAAAAAGGAAACGCAAAAGATGCGACGACTGTGGAGTTTCTTCGGTGAGCTCTTCTCCACAGATTCCGCCATTGTGTAAGTGAACTCACCCAAAAAAATGTAACGACGGATCTAAGTGATGTAACAACATCCTATGGAAATAAATGATTTTTGATTTGATTTGATTTGATTTTGATTTGCACCAATGACAACTCAAATTTTGACGGACACTCACACGCATGCTGCCACCTCCCTCGTTTGGGAAATGCCAGCAGTATGGCATTTAACCTATAAACAGTTGAGGGTAGTTGGGACGGGTCGCGATTTAGAACCTTGCCATGACAATAAAATTTAAAACCTATAACGGAAAAGCCAAGACGCCGGTGATATTCCAAGAGGTTAAGCGTCACTTTATTTGAGTAGCATTTGGTTAAAAGTATTTTATTACTATAACCGTCCTTCTCCAAAAAATTTTTCAATCAGTTTAACGAGTATCTCCTGTTTTCCAAACTCTCTCCAACTGTGTTGAAATGCGTAAAAAAATCATAATCATAGCCAGGTACAGTCTCTCGTTTGTTCCCGTATGACTAATAGCCGTTTGTTCTGACACATTGTAGGGTTTTCTCTGCGAAAGGTGATAAACAACTTTGTTGGACTACCTCAAACTTGGCTTTCTTGTTAAAGGGAATGAAAGCCTCCCGCTTTCGGAATGCAAGATGGATGTGAGTCTTAAGGTGGTCGCAACACCAGGAGCCGAAGTGCCTACTCAAAGACCCTACAAACAAAACTGCAGCCACATTTTGTTATTGCCACGCAAACTTACAGCGCACATTTTTGTACTACAGTAGCTATATAAAAAGCCCTTTCCCACGAGAGTAGGTGAGAAGAAATCTTTCAGTCAGGGCCGTCTTAAGCCATTCTGGGGCCCTTGGGTACACAAGAATTTGGGGCCCTTTGTGATACTTAAGAATTTCTATTACTGATGATTTCAATTCCAATATCTATACGAGTAGTATCACTTTAAAATGTTATAAAACTAGAAAGAGAAAGATTTACTTATGAAATACGGGCCAAAATGCAAGCCGTCTCTCACATGTCACATGGCTTGGTTACCACGTCGAGCAACAAGTAAACCACTAGGGCCGACAAGAGAGGCGACCACTGGTCAGTAACTTGAGTAATTAATGACCCCACACAAAGGAGGGTTATGTTGGGCGGCGTGAGCCACCTCCGAAATTACACGTGGCTCGAAATTAGAACAATGAGTAATCTATAAATGTATTAAGGAGGGGCGACGCAAGCCACCCACGAAAATTTTACAGGTTACCATGTCGAGCAACAAGTAAACCACTAGGGCTGACAAGAGGGGCGGCACAAAATGAACTGAATGAAAGAACGAATGAATTAAACGCGGGAACAAAAGGTTTTTGCAACTGTAAATATAAAAAAAACTAGGCAACGAACGATTCTAGATGGAAAAGTCGAAAGCAGAAAGTTTGACTTCTGAACTTTGTTTTGGACTAGTTAGGAGACAAACCTACTAAAAGTCCTGACCACTCTGAGGTGAGGGTCCCATTATCTTAAAAACGACGCGTCACAGGAAAAAGTCTTATATAACTACTACATAAAATGAAAGCTGATAAAACTCTCTACAACTTTGATTCTATACATTTTTTTACCTATCCTCAATCGTTGCCTAGGATATGAGCTACTTTGCTTTTATCTTTAAATCAGTTCATCTGAGGAAAAAGTGTCCCAAAGAAAGTTATAGAGTTGAGAGCTGCAATGAGAACAAACCTTACTAGATACTGGTGGACTAGTAAATAAAACAAGAAAACCCTTTCAATATAGAAAGAAAGAAAGAAACATTTATTCACAAACACACAGGACACGCATATTAAACAAAAAACATATAACAAGTGTGTCTCTGCGGCAGTGAACCGGACACTGGCTCAGCATTATGCTGAGATGTCAGACACCTACAGCGCTGAGTTTCAGCCAGCACCGTCGGTGACTCACGGAAACGTCATACCAAAAGAATAGGAAGGCGAAAGAGAAATAAACATAAATACAAAGTGAGATAATAATGTAAACACTACCTAGATGCAGCTTCATTAATATACTATTTACAGTAAGAATTAAAAACAAAACTAGATAAAAAAAAACCGGTCAAGTGCGAGTCTAAATCGCGCACGAAGGGTTCCGTACCACCGTTCAATGGAAGCGATGGTGTGGAGTGAATAGTTTGGATTTTACACAGCAAAATATTGTTTACAAAGTTATTAGTGCGGTTACTTTCACACTCCATGTAAGTAACCAGGTGCATCCATAAGTTTGTATGTGGTATTGAAAGAATTGTTGTATGGGAGCCCCCTTAAATATTTCTTTTATCCTGTTTTTTAGTATTTGTTGTTATAGCGGCAACATAAATACATAATCTGTGAAAATTTCAACTCTCTAGCTAGCTAGGTTCTTGAGATACAGCCTGGTGACAGACGGACGGACGGACAGCGGAGTCTTAGTAATAGGGTCCCGTTTGGAACCCTTCGGGTACGGAACCCTAAAAAAGAAATGCAATTGGCATATTTATTGCTGTCACAGTGCTGGGGATTAGGATGATTTCTGGAGCGTCAACAAATAGCCTTTAAGCATACGCTTAAAGGTGTATCTGCTGAGCGCCCCTTGGATAGGAGGAGGGATATCATTCCAGCACTTAGACGCCGCAAACTTGAAACTACCTATGAAAGCAGCAGTTCGGTGCAAAGGTATAATGTCCATTGCCTTGAACCTGCGCGCACTTTTGGACCAAACCAGTTCATGAAAAAGGTAGGGTTTCGTGTCTTACCACCCCGAACAGCAGAGTGGCCAAGTGCAGGCGCCGGCGGCGTGCAGGCATGTTAAGCAAGTTAGCGGCGTTCAAGTATGGAGTGATGTGGGACCGGGGAGGGACTCTGAAACAAAAACGAGCACATGCGTTCTGCACTCGTTGTATGAGCCTCTTGGAACGACCAGTAATGCACCCATCGTACACGACATCACAATAGTTTAACCTAGATAATATAAGTGATTCACATATAGGTCAACACGCAAATCGACACTAAGGTAATCTCGTATATTATATAGAACTTTGAGGCGATAGAAGCAGTTACTCACAACATTTAGTATGTGGTTCTCAAAGCGCAAATTCCCGTCCATTAAAAGGCCGAGGTATGTTGCTTCTACCACACGTTCGATTGGTTCGCCCATGACGGCGACATGCCCGGAAGTCAGAGCTTCAAGGGTATTACGGATTTGATGTTTTGACCCAAAAACGACATATTTCGACTTGCCAGGATTAAGAACTAAACAGCTCTTGTCCGACCAAGAGGAAATACGGTCTAGGGCAGCATTTATCTTGTTTATGGCAGCAGATGTGTCTGACGGCACGCTAGAAAAGTAAAGTTGCACGTCGTCCGCGTAGAGGTGATACTTGCAGCTCTCTATACTGTTAGTGATATCAGCGCTATACAGTATGAAGAGCAGAGACCTGAGTATCGAACCCTGCGGTACTCCTCTTGTCACAGGACAAACAGAGGACATTATAATTTATTTAATATCAAGCCAATAGAGGCCGTAGACAATAGGCCCGCATGTTTACTCATATTCATTAGAACAGGTGGGGTCACTGGGTTGTTATCCGCGGTGTTACGGCTGAGTGCGCCTGCGCACATCGATGCGATGTCGATCAATATGTTCGGTTGTCGTGTTGTGATTTTTACCAGTTTTGGATTTTACTAGTACCTAGTCAAATATAGATATATGGAAGCAAAATAGTTTTCTCGAACCTTCCGCCATAATGACAACAAAGCTTTAACGTACATTAGTAGCCAATGTTGAAGATGCTGCCCAGAATATTTTTAAAGTTATAACAGTATTGACTAATCATCATATGGAAGAAAGCAAAAACGTACAATCATGTAGTATCACTCGATAGGTTTAAGATATAATAGTTGATCAGCATGCACTGTTAGCCCCGTTTAGCTCCTCAGCAACAAAACCATGCGTCAAAATTTAGGATAACTACCGATTTCAGTTGGGTAGAAGCAATAATCTACGTCACTTGCAAACAATTACAAAGAGTTGAAACAAGCATAATTGGTATAAGTTAGGTGATACAAATTGATGATAGATCGGAGTTTCCAGATGTCGTGGTTGTGGCACACAGATTCTCCTGTACGATATCATAAGCGAAGCAGTGACTCTCCATTCTTATTCGTGGGCAGCCAAGGCGAGGTGATTAGGCTCGTACGCATGAAGTGATGTTACTTCGTGATCAAATGCGCGATTCGACTGCCGAAGGAATGTTAATGAACGCTGCGCAGGAGTGGACGGGCGGGGAGGCGCGCAGAAAACGCGGCAAATTGTAAAACATAGTCGGTTTTCATACTTTTTCAGTCGCGGTGTTTCATGCTTCCTTGACACGAACTCACCTATTGAGATATGTTTTTGTTTGCCTTATTTTCGACAAGGTTCAAACGACACAGTTAAAGACTAGCAATAGAGGTTACCTCTGTGTAGTTCATTAGAAATGTACATACTTAGGTATTGAAAAGTGATTCTACTACCTAATTCTTAATCGAATGCACATCTGCCGAGTGGGAATCAGAATATTCTTATCATCACGTAAACGAGTGTACGAAAATGTCGTAGTAACTTTACTGCTACGAATGTTAAGCCAGACTTTAATAGTAGTTTATGTGACTGCTACATAACGGAGGGCATTAAAACCCGAGAGTGGGATTATGAAACGAGCCGAAGGCGAGTTACACACTATATATACTACTCAAAAGAAAATAAGGGCCACTTACATATTTCTGTTTTTGAGTAAATTTTTAGATGTAAACTAATTAATAAGTGACTAATTAATGATGTCCGGCCTCTTTCAGTATCATACCTCTTTAATGCTGGTGTTTAAGTCTTACAGCTGGCCAGAAATTGAAGCAAATAAAAAAACGAGTTTCAGGTCAAATTCCTTTCAGATGGAATCACAATTTTATTCTGTTAAAAAACTATTTCTGTCCATCTTTTGCTTCTTTTAACATCTTTTGTTAATAATGCCACGTCAACGAAGGCATATGGATATCATTACTGCCACCAGAGCCGTTACATTGATTGCTGAAGGTCATTCACAGCGGTCTGTAGCTTTGTCGTTGGGTTTCTCTCGCCGAGCCATCCACAATGTGTGGGATCGGTTCCAAGAGACTGGCAGTGTTGCAAGAAGGCCTGGATCGGGCAGGGTGCGAGCGACTACGGCACAAGAGGATCGCTACATCCGATTGAGTGCCCGTCGAGAGCGCTCTGTGACGGTACGTAAGTTACAAAATCGCCAACGGTTGACAACGGGGACTCGTGTTAGTGACCAAACGATACGTAATCGACTGCATGAAGACCAGCAAAGGTCCAGACGCCGAGTAGTACGAATTCCTTTATCTAGGGTTCAACGTGGAAATCGTTTAAGTTTTTGCCGCGAACATTCAGATTGGAGCATGAATCAATGGGGTATGGTGCTCTTCACAGATGAGTGTAAAGTGAAGCTTTGTAGTGATGATCGGCGGATTAGAGTATGGAGACGACAGGGTGAGAGATTTTCGGATGTCTGCATCAAGGAAATTGATCGCTTTGGAGGTCCTAGTGTGATGGTTTGGGCTGGGATTAGCTTACAAGGCAAAACTGAGCTGGTTTTCTTAAATCAAGGCACAGTAACTGCACAACGGTACATCGATGAAGTCATCAGGCCTCATGTGATTCCATTCTCACAGAAGTGGGGCCAGGGTTCTGGTTAATGCATGACAATGCCCGCCCACACACAGCTCGCGCCACTCAGACTGTACTGGATGACTCCCATATTCGTGTCCTACCATGGCCAGCGTATAGTCCGGATTTAAATCCAATAGAGCATATGTGGGACCAATTAAAACGAAGGGTTAGGGAGCATGAGCAAGAGGTTCACAACCAGCAACAGCTTATGGATGCTCTGAAACGTGCGTGGGAAGAGATACCTGATGAAAACATCAGAAACTTAATCGAGAGTATGCATTCAAGGCTCCAGGAGTGTGAAAACAGGAGAGGAGGACACACCCGTTACTAAACCATTAAAAAAAACAGCTTGTGTCAGTTTTTGTTTTGTTTTGCAAAGAGTTTCTGTTTAGTTTTTGCTGTTGACAATGGACTAATTTCATGTTAATTGAAATAAGTGAAACAATTGACTACACAATTAAATGGTTATTAGCATAAGTTAAAACAAAAGCCTTGTTACATGTTATTTTAATAAATATACATTACTGTTTACTATATTTTTCACGTAGCAATAAAAATACTTAGTGGCCCCTATTTTCTTTTGAGTAGTATATATATAGTTATACACTAGTTTATCTATACAGATATCATAAGCTCTCTTTGATGTGTTCAAGAACCGCATGTTCGACCGGCATTGTGGCCATTGATCATTGCCCTGCAGTTGTGAAGCTAGTTCAATAGTATACCAACTTCACAGACAAATTAGGGGCGGCACGCAGGCGGGCGTCGGCGTTCGAAATTTGAATGTCATAATTTGACAAATTTTGGTTCATTATGGTCATAATCTATCAATATTCGGATAAGAAATTAGTTTTTACCAAGAGGTATATCATTAAGCTGATCGTTACGTGCGGTTTTTGGACGTAGTAAAGAGGGTTTATGATACGTCTGTAGATAAATCATTGTATATACCTGTATACCTAAAAGGTCGCCTTTTCATACAATTAAATGGAATCCTTCTACTCGTAGTTAACTAGTCCACCGTCTAATGAAGCCACAAAACTGCAGCCGATCGATCCAATCTTCAGTTAGACCGCCATCAACTCGAACCTCACGATTATCCGCGTGAGCCTTGCGTCCGCTACACTTATGAATATTTTCGCGTATCACGGGGGTCGAGTTTATTGCGGTCCAGCTATAGTTGTTTGTTTCCTTATTTATTTTTCAAACCGCTAACAATGCACCTATAATACGTAGGTTTTTGTTTTTTATGCCTTTGTTTGGTGGGTTCAACCTTCAACTCTTACCTACGTCATATACCTAGATAACCATACTCGTATAGGAGGTTAAGATTTTTGTGTTCATTTTATGGCCCAATGCTAAAACGTGGTAATTCTGACATAATGTTCGTTATGTTAATACTTCCTATATTAAATTAACAATAAACTGCTAAATGTTCTCAGTATTGCCGGATATAAGTATGCAAAATTATAATGTACCACTAAAATGTACTTCTTTTCACTTGTTTACGTAAGTACTATTTTAAATCAGTTTAGTTCGAACAAGTAACAACTCTAGTTTTGAGTATTAGCGTTCAATTTCGAAGTTGTCTTACCAGTCTCACAATAAAAAAACTACTGAATAAGTAACTCTTTAATCAAGAAAAATGACATAAAAGTACTTCGCTGACAATTTTCCAACGGATTTGATACGAGACAGAGAACGCTGTCTCAGCTTAGCGAGTTTTGCTGGTAGTATAAAACACGATATGCATTAGCTAGCTGGCTTTATTGTTTTTTTCTATTTTGATAAACCGGTAAATAGCCGAATCGTTGTATCATACGATTTTCAAATGTTGATCTACAACGAAATATTATGACTACATGTATGAAGTCACGATTTCCTCGACCAGTGGAATTATGGAATTAATACTTACCTATATAGCTGTTTATTATTTTTGCTGCCTCTTACCTATGCTTGCACGTCTATAAAAAAAGTTTGAAGTACAGAAATCCGGGAAAATATTTTGCATTTCAGAAATTGATCGGATGTCCATCAGCCCTTAACTAAATCCCATATAGCTGGAAATACATTTTGGAGTGCTCAGTAAAATTGCGTCTCTGCGTCCTAAAGAACCGTCGTGGAACAATCACACATCATGTCAAAGATCTCTCGCGAGTGGCGACATTCCTTTCAGATAATTAACGTGCCTCGTCTGCATGATACAGCCACTATAGTCTGATACCAGGCCTACTTTGGCCATACCCTTCTCTGGTCTCTAATATAACCAAGCGAGGGAGGCATAGGAGGTCAAATTCAGTTGGCTTTAAATATGACACATCAAACGTTTGCGTACACAAGGCTTCACGCTTGGCGGACGTGTTGTTGACACAACCTATTCATAGTTTCTAGTACCTGTGTGGATACTTGGAGATAAAAATGCAGAGTTAAGGAAACGGCAGAAAGTAAATTGAGATAATGTTTTACGCCGCCTGGCACCGAAGCGTCTAGGTCATAGAGTCACGTCTTTTCCTGTTTAGCATGGCAGAGGCTCAGTTCCCATGCACGTTTGGCCAGTAGTTCAACGAAATATTTTCACTATCAAATAAAATTATCTTAGAAGGTGCAAAGAATAATAGGTAATGCATCACTATGAAAACCACTTGGGAAAGATTACGAAACCCAAAAGTAATTGTATCGCTTTTTGTGTTCTTAAAACAAAAAAATACTTGCACTAGAACAAATGCCGACATGCGCGTGCGCAAGTGTGTCACTCAAATTATTTGTCATGCAGCGCATATAAAATAAATACTTTCATCGATGGACCGAACTGACAAGTTGCCTATCAGACGATCGCTTCATTAAAATGCGTCGGATGAAATTAAAAGTTTTACGTACCTATGTTTTACGAATTTAGAACCACTGTCTGATGGAAACATTTCCACAATGATTTCTGGTTGGATATCATTCTCATTTACTAGGCAGAGAAAAGCAAGATTCTATACATAAATGAATTATAATTTCCTCACAGGCACATACACCGGTATCTACCTATACATTTACCTAGATCACCTGTAAGCAATAAAATCGCAAAGGCAAATAAATTATTCCATTATCGATGCACATTATCTATTCCGAAGTGCTGCGCATAGAAATAATCTGTCAATCAACTAACGAACCATCCTACAGCGATAATTGTTTCACAGACCGACATATCACAAAAGAGGTCGGACGTTTCCTGTCAACTTCCCAACAGGAAGGTGATCGATGATGCGTGCGCCTGCGTTGATCACACTGCATACACTACGGCGTACGATGCATCATTGTTTTTTTCGTCTCCGTTTAATTGGTTACACCTAACGTTTTGTAATGAGCAAAGGACGTTGATGTCCTGGCGCTAGTGAACAGTTGAGATGATGCAGTTGATATACTTTATATATCCCGCATCAGCACAGCATAAATAGTATAGTAACAGTACGTTTATCTTAACTGCATTACTACTTCACAACGAGCCCTACATACCTACATGCACCACAAACTCACATAAACACACTCGCACTCACTACACGCCATGCTCACTTCACACACACAGTACACTCCCCCTGTACACATCTACCTTCATATACAGTTCACATTATACACACCCTTAAATAGGTTTTACCATAGATTTACTGATCGCTGTCAGTATGAAGTGATACCGTCTCCTTCCCCACTTCACGGTTTTCACCTGGCGTGGGGAACAGGTAAGCAATCTAAGCTACATACATATATGTTTTAAGAACTTTCCGTGTTTTAATGTACCAAAAATATCTTTGAGATTTATCAATTATTATTATTATTAAACTTTACTGACTCGGTGGCGGCGGCACTAGCTAGCTAACATTAGTTCTGGTTTTAGGTGACTGCCCCCTAGACACTCATGTAAATTTGTATGCAATTTGACGTTTTCCGCCCAAAGGGAAGTGATACTTCAAAATGCAACTTGGCTTCGGGAGCGGGCAAGTTTAGTTTAGGGCTCATTATTGAGCTATGGACAGTGGGGCGACCTGTGCCCTGAACCATGACGTCACGCCCGGCGCGCATTGCACCAGCTGTCTTGCATTCGCTACTGATGCACCTAGCTGATGTAACGTTGGTTAAATGTTGACGAAATTGGTTGCCTCATGCGAGAAAGCGCACGAGTTGTGGAAACTTCTTAAACCGAAAAAGGTGGTTGCAATTCTTAGCTCAAGGCTAGAGACAATACTGGAAACCAATACAAATAAACATGGCGTCACGACTTTTCTGAGTAGGTACTTATTCGCAAGTTACTCGCAATATAAATACCAAACCCACTCTGTTATAAAAACAGCACACGGCTGTTATGAAGAGCCAAAAGTCAGTTAAGTATTTCCTTCGCATTACTTTGCAGTAGCAAATCTTTTAAAGTATACTTACAGCGACCGATGGCCATTACTGATGTAGTTTTATTTGTTATTTTGACATATAAGGAAATCAAGACTTTAGCTGAAATGCACAACTGATCAAATTAAGTGCCGCATAAATGTCATTTATATAGTTATCTACACACGTATCATAAACCCTCTTTACTGCGTACAAAAACCGCATGTTACGATCAGCATAATGTTGAACTACTTGGTAAAAACTCATTTCTTATCTGAAAAATTACACATTACGACCATAATGTGTAATTTTTCTACACATTATGACATTCAAATTTCGAACGCCGACGCCCGCCTCGTGCCGCCCCTAGTTTGTCTGTGAAGTTGGTACTGACATTCAAATTTCGAACGCCGACGCTCGAAGTTGGTCCTACAGAACAAGCTGAACAACTGCAGATCCACAATGCCGGTCAAACATGCGGTTCCTGAACACATCAAAGAAAGCTTATGATATGTGTGTAGATAAACTAGTGTATGTAACTGTACATAATTAGGCATTAAAACTCTCGAGTGATATTATTATGAAACTCGCCTTTGGCTCGTTTCATAAACCCACTCTCGAGTATTAATGCCCTCCATTATGTAGCAGTCACATAAACTACTATTATTTATTAGTTTATTGAGGTTTCACAGCATTTGTAATTAATACCTTTCTTCTTACTTTCTTTTTAAAGAGAGACATCATGTCTTTAAGGGTCTGTTAAACTTTAAGTGTCATTTGTGCACCCGGCCCGGCACAAACCGAAGGGATTTCTCTGAAATCCATTTCATTTCTCCGAAAGATTGAACTCGTAGAAACGCACTGCAATAAGGTAAAAACAGGACAGTAAAAATAAATAATAACTGCATTGAATTCAATGAGGCAAGCGGGATGCGTGGACGCAGACTTGCTTGCGTCACTGCCCATTGCCGTTACATAGCGGACGCGATGCGCCGACGCATGCCTCGTTTAAGTGCATCTACAGGATGCTAGAGAAAGATCTAGTTGTATTTTAAGGCGTCGTTGGTGCTGTCATAAAGGTTGAACTACATTATCATCTCATCAGTAGTACAGTTGTTCATTTGGTCCGATCCTGGGCCATCTCTCTAGCTCCGGGCAGTGTGAGCTCACAATGTCGGCATCTTTCTCTGTTGTAGCCAAGTGGTTTTGGGGCGGTCTCTCGTCCGTTTTCCCTTTGGGCACCATTTAAGGGCAGATTTCGACAAGTGCTCGATTTTGATGGGACTACTTACAGGTACATAGATGAAATGAAAACAATTTTGGTCGCCCATACTTTAGTTTCATAAGCTTGAACAGAATGTACCTTGTAAAAAGATGACTGTTACTTACAGCGCAGGTTTCTCTCACACGTCCTGAATTCCGTCGATGGAAACTATTTAGCTGAGCGTTGTTAAAGCGGCCTGAGCCTTTTACTGAAATAGCTCTTCCCAATTCAATTTCACGATTATTTTAGTATCAACCCTAGGCCTAACTGTGAGCCAACAGTGTTGTTTAGTCTTGGAATGGCAGAAACCCAACATTCATCGATTAGTCCTAAATAAATACCGTTAAGTTTCTGTGGTATCGTTAATTATAAATGTAGTGATATATGAAATAATAATGTATCCTTAGTACTAAGATCCCCACCGAGAGACACAGGCCTTTACCAGAATTCGAGTAAGATTGAGCCACCTTCATCAAGCAGGTCCCCGTATCCTTACTTGGAAGCAAATTCACTGAGCTATGTTTTTTACAAACAAAATTCAACAGAACCATTTAACCACGCAATTTGGTGACATCACCCAGTTTTACAACAACACCAAAGGCTCTCTAACTCGATGCCATTCAGACCTCGGTTTAGCCTCCCGGCCCGAGATGAACGGCCGCCAGATAAAAGGACTTCCGGAGCCATCAGTTCCGCTGCGCAGGCGCACACGTGCTCAATTACGCTGGGAAATGGGCGCGCACGCACGCACGCCGTATTAACCGTACTTGGGGGTCTGGTGTGGTCTTGTTCGACGTTCTTCAGTGTCATCTCTGGAGTCAATAAGATACTTTCTGGACAAGTATTTATTTTCAAAATCCAATAACCGCGCAATCCTTTGCCGCATGATGAATGTGGTATATATGGGACAGAGGACACCCCTAAGCCATACAATAAAATATTGGTAAAATGGTACCGGTCAATGCCATCTTTGAAAGAAAACCTGCTCAGAATGTATCCCATTGTGGACATAGTCATAGGAAGGACACGCAAGCGCAACCTATTCAACGTTTGATGGAACTCAAGGTCACATGCTGTCACTGACTCTTGCTCGGGAAATGACAGCACCTGAATGAAATTCCAGCGGCTCTTTATAGAAGGCAATTAGTCTGACAACATTTAAGGGGTACAAACCAATCTCTAAAATATGTGTGTGATGGATACACGCAATGTTGAAAGTGAGTCAGTCAGCTACACTAATAGGGCGTTCTCCCGGACTGTTCATAGACTAGTTACTTTTTATAGCTCTTTTCTTTTATAATCTCATACCGCGTTGACCTACAATCCATAAACTCGGTGAAACTTCCAGTTCCTGGAATCAGCATTCGTATTGGGACATACACCTTGCCTATGCCTTGAATGCTACAAAGCTACACTGGCGCGCTACATAGTGCTTAACTACCTGCGTTAGCGGAGCGGTGCAGGAGGGGTGATGTATATTACGCCGATCAACCACTGACGACCCGAATGGCCGAGTCGGCAGTGACGCTGCCTACGAAACCAAGGGTCCCGGGTTCGAGTCCCGGTGGGGGCAAATATTTGTTTGATGAGAACGGATGTTTGTACCCTAGTCATGGTTGTTTATCTATCTAAGTATAATATTTATCTATATAAGTATGTGTATCGTTGTCTAGTACCCAAGATACAGGGAATCCTAGTTTGGGGCTAGATCAATGTGTGTAAATGGTGTCCAAGGTATTACTGATGTCTGGCGCCAAAGTTCAACACCTATGAAAAATAATAAATTAACTGTTGATGGCCTAACAGCCCCACAACTCCCGCACCGCACATAATGCTCTTTGGATTGGCATTCAACGCGCAGCTTCGTGCAGTCATCTGTTCGCGACACAATGACCGTTCTATGATCGGCATGCAACGCTGAGTGTTCCACCTGTTCCCCGTATAATTACATTAGATCCTCGATCGGTTATGACGAGAACAATAAAGGCAAAGGTAACAATGGCCCAGCTAGCATCGAGAAGCCTCCGTCGTTGGTAAAACCCGTGCTCAGATGCCATTGTGCAATATTGAGCTAAATATAAGTAAAACAATGGAATGGTGTTATTCTGGTGCTACGGCAGGTATTGCGGAGAGAAAGAATGAATAAAAAATCTCATCCTCAGATATCTAAGCCTTTGGAGGGTATCGCGCATCTTTCCTAAAATATAATGCTGTCCTCTGGCTGAACATTATTCCTTTTGACTTGATTATTTATTAGGGTTCAAAAGGTATAATGATGGAATTTTTCTTGAACCCCTCAATTATTTGGTGTCGGATATTCTTATACTTGTAATTTTTTCTTACCTTTGAAGGTGACTCCGAATCTACTCTGCAAAGGATCGCCTTTGACTTTGCCAGATAGATTTGAAGAAGACTTGATTCCAATTCCAATTCAAAGTATACACAAAAACTTAATGTGAAGGCAAGGCGAAATAAAGAGCGGTTTAGTTGAGTGTTTTAACAAAAAAAAACTGATATAAACTAAAATATTGATGAAGCGATCGAATTTGACAGCCTCAAAACTCCACAAAATGGCAGGTAAAATAAAGACTACATTGAAGGCATATAACCTGTCCGTAATTATGCCGTGTTACGTCATCCCTGGTATGTGCATTACGGGTGGCAATTGCGTAATCATAATAAGTATGGGTAATTACCGACATCGGACTTGCGTTACTTATCCATGGATATGAAATATGACACTTCAATTACACAAGTTTTATCGATTGCAGAAAACTTTGCGTGGACTGCAATGAACGCCACGCACGCATTAAAACATACTTTTTCGTGACCTACTTATCTAGAAACGCAATGATTTAAACTTCATTTCTGTTTCATAGTTATTTCTAGGAATGTATACTTGCTCTTGCAATAAATCGTTATTTCGTCTGCATATTTGTTGAACTTTTGAAATACCTACCTATACACCTAATTACCTACTGAGACACCTATTCAATGAACTAGAAAGAGAAAAACTATTGGTCAGAACAATCAGAAGTTAACAATGGTTTGTGTGCGTAGCAAAAAGTCGGAAAATCTCTTGCAATCTATTGTGAATTCAATACAAACCACTCGTATGTGTATATCAACATATCCGTACATAAGGAGGTAATATAGCAATTCTGCCGTATACAAAACCCTATAGCATACATGCATGCCACTAGGTATTAAGACATCTATTGTTAGCTCAGTGTTGATGATACAAATAGGATAACGCAATCATTCTATTGGCAGAGATGATGCAGGTGACATTGACATCACTATCAACAATTGTCTAGCTGACTTCGCCTAAGTAGAGTCAATATTTTACAACCCAAATCAAATGGTGTTTACAAAACTTACTATGCAAATAATAATGTGATCTATGGACCCAACAAAAGGTCATGGGGCCAAATACAGTATGGAATAATATTGTGTAACAGAATTTGATCATATCGCTTTCATAGTACAAATATGACTACACATTTTGTTGAAGTTTGTATTACCTATAGTAGCAGTAATTATGCATCTTTTATAGAAAAGAGTTTTTTTAACACTAAGTTTCTTTTGTTTACAGATCGACCGTTGACCACATGCCGCCGTTACCATGGTGATCGTAACTAGGGTAAGTTGATCAGATAAACATAAGCTCAAGATCAATATTACGGTGGATACTAGTGACGTGTCGATGGGATCTAACAAAAATTGTTAGCAGGACTACGAAGATTGGGCCTAAAGAGATTAGGCCTAGTACTTTATTAATTTTCTTGACGTCTTCTTTGAAGCATGAGCTTGAGAATAAATAAGTAATTTGGTTGTATTACTCTGGCGGCGGCGGCTTCCTTGAGTGAGTGTCTGCGTCCCTTGAAAAGAGCAGGCACGTGGCAAGGTGGCGCGATCAAAGGTGATACTAACAAAATGAATAAACTTAACCTAGCAGTTGCTCAATGTAAGCTGAGCATAATGATGATGATGATGATCAGCAACTTGTCATCCTGGCTACACCAATTCCCAGGCCCACAAATCACACAGTAATAAAATACCCATAGGGGTACATTACAAGGTCACTGTACTGTACACCTGACGTAGAAACAGTTTAAAATGGGTATGCATCTGAACCCAGTTGAAACATATGTACCTCCCACGCAAATATAAACATAAAACGAAATATACAAAGCTTAATGATTTATTTATTAGCATTGGCTGCTGCATGTCAATTTTCTTACAGTGCTTGCCTCTTGCCTCCCACTGTGCCTGAGTGTAAAGCTGTTGATACTATCTGACCAAACAAGTTTGTCTCTCTCTACATCTGCTTTCTGATGCAAATGTGAAAACCACTCATTATTGAGTTACAGACATTTATTTTATGGCTCTCCAAGCATAAAGACGAAAAGTTTTAACAGATTATGTATTTTATCTACACACGACACACGTGTCATAAACCCTCTTTACTGCGTCCAAAAATAGCACGTTACGATCAGCATAATGTTATACTACTTTGTTTTTACAAAGTAGTATAACATTATGCTGATCGTGAGTTTTTACTCATTTCTTATCTGAATATTGAACATTATAACCATAATGTGTAATTTTCTACATATTATGACATTTAAATTTCGAACGCCGACGCCCGCCTGCGTGCCGCCCCTACTTTGTCTGTGAAGTTGCTACTACAGAACAAGCTAAACAACTCAATGCCACAATGCCGGTCATCATGCGGTTCCTGAACACATCAAAGAGAGCTTATGATATGTGTGTAGATAAACTAGAGTATGTAACAGTACAAAATTAGGCATTATGTCACATAAACGTTATGGATGTGTTTCCAAGTCGTCATCTTCCGAATTGGTCATATTCCAAATGAGACACTTTCCAGACTGGTCATTTTCCAATCTCGTCGTATTCCAAACTCGTCATACCATGCCCGCATATACTTATTATAGAAATCCTCTGTGGTAAATGATTAGGAACTTCTTTAGATTATCAATAGATGAGTTTTAGTTTTCTATCACGCAGTTAATGTCATTGTCTCTTGATAATTTATATTGTATCGCGTCCACAGACTATCGATGATCGCGTCGTATAATATAATTTTTATTAGAAAAGATCGCTCCGCAGGCTTTCAATAATGGACGAAGAAATGCATTTTATCTTAAGTGAAAGAGGAAAAAAGTTACTGTTGCATTCTGAAAAAAAAGCTGTTACCTGGGGATGTGTAAAAAGAGGCGAGTGTTCAACTATGGACATAATATAGTCTTATGGGAGCCTAACCGTGTATGTAATCGGGAGTTTATGAACTTAGAGGCCGACAAATGACTTGATAAAATAAAAATAGTTGTCACCGAGGAATTGGGACCTATACTACACATATCTGAAAATACAGATCGTTTAGAGTTTTTAATGCAGATTGCATTGCCAATAAATTTATTGTCAATTGCGGTCACGAATCTTTTACGTTATTATAAAAGTAAGATTAGCTAATTTCAGAATCTTCACAAGGGTCGAGTGAAATTGCAACTGTAAGAGAGTTGGGAGTTTTTCAGTCAAGGGTGTGCTTTATTTGAAGTAGAATTATTATTGTCAAACACACCTTTGACTATTTCTCATAATCAAGATCTGAAGATTGTGACAAAATTGGCGATAAGCGGAAAGGTTGTTGAAAAGTAGGGGGGAGCCTATTTTCCCCCAGTGTTCATCCATTTTATTGATTCCAATACCCATTTTCTCAAGACCGTCTCGCTATTGCAATTACTTTGCCACATAATTAGGTACTTGGGTTACCACTCTACAATCAAGAACTTTACATAACCAAACAACTGCCTAGACATTACCGATAGCTGCTAGTTCCCAATGATGTAGTGTTTGCCTGGAGGCCTATACTCTGAGAACTGTCTCAACTTCGCTGAGGCAAGGATGCCTCGGGCTATTGAGTGCATTCCGTCAGCTTAAGCCATTGAACTCTGGCTCAGCGGGCTTGCATATCTTTGCTATCGACTCTATTATGAATTTGTTAATTGAGACGACATTCGAAAAGAATTTTCTTGCGACCAAACGCAAACCAACTATTTTATCATCATCTCTTATCATCTCTTACAACTTATGGAGGAAAATAAATATAAAAGTTAATTTGGAATAACCAAAGAGTGAAAGAAACTTCAGAGATATTCTTGAAAGAAAACCGACTGAAAATCATAATGTTTAGTGTGATGTGAAGTGAACTCCACGGCCGCAATTCAAAACAAATAAAACCTCTTCAAAGATCAAGACATAAACGGGCACCCGGAGCAGTTAAAATCACTTTCTCGAATCATATAAAGCTAAATGCAGGCTGGTGCTTGACCACAGCCAAACAAAGCAGCATTGTAATAATAAGCTTTACCAAAACGAGAGCGAGAGTTTGCGAGCAACACACAATGAGTCGTAAACTCAAACCATTGGCCATTGAGAATCAGTCACATGAACAAAGCCCTTTATCCTGAGCATGTGAAATCAACTTTATCTATAGTTCAATTTCGGTTGAAAGTTATGTGGAGTTCGGAACCGGTTATAGTTCGCAAGGTGTTATTGCGAACGTGGTGGTTGGAGGTGGTAGGTGTATCAACAGGCAAATCACTGGGTTGTGATGAGGGAATTTAGCTTTGCCGGAATTCAAAGCTGTACTTTCAAACATGGGCCTGATAACTATAAAATCGAGCCATCAACAAAGACATATCAATCAATCCCAAATTATGTTTACTTTGCAAATCTTACGATCTATGTGCCACGAGCCATTGCATTGCCATGCACGCAGCCACGAACATTCAATTGCAGCCAGGCATTAAAATTTATCATTGATTGTTTCTCGGATATTTTTAAAATAAATTTGTTTAATTTGTTAGCACGTATGCAGACGAACTTTCATATATTTGTTTTCGGATTTCTCTTTTAGATAAAACAAAATATGACCGGTTTCGACGATTTTATATGGGTTTATTTAAATTAACTACAGATAACGTTCGCCTCCGAATTTCCGAAACCGTAGTTGTCGTTTACTAGAGTTAAATAAATTATTCATCAGCTTACTATCACCATCTTAATCAATCTTTAGATGAACGTCCTAAGAAGATATTCACGGTCAATTTTCATGATAAACCCGTCGATAACACATCCAAATAGTAATATGTCAGTCGTAAGTGAGCGGCTCATGACTTAAGTTGTTATTTAAGTTGCAGATTCACTCAAATATGTGGCTCCAGTGTACGAAAGTGACAAAAACTCTTGACTTAATTAGAACCTTGGCCTGTTCTAATTAGAATAACAAATTAGCAGTGTCATAATTATGGAAACCACGTTGACTTTCGAGGTAAAAACAAAATGTTGACTTAATAACAATTTTTGTCTTAATTTTTGTTTAACTTTGCGTCTTGACTACATTATTTGGGTATCCGTGACGTGAAATAATATGTTTTACCTATATATGTATTAAGTGATTGATTATGCCAACATTTAAATATTTCTTTGTTGAAATTGGTATCATGTGATGTTGGTATCTAATTAATTGTAAGTCGCACTGAATTATTTTAATACACTTATGTAATGAACGAGTTCCTGTGTATCTGCTTAACACTTTCTCTGGCGTAATTGCACACTCTTTATAGAATTAAGTATTGAGGTCAATATTGACGAGTCAACTTCAATACTCTCAAACTCAAATACTATGGAGTACGCACTTTCTAACTAATCGCATGTCTACAATGCAAATTATATTAAGATCGAATGATCACCAATACATCGAACATAATTATTAATCTGAATCGGAAACCTGTGAAATGAATTACTTATCGAGTAATTAACGAGGAGGTACATTTAAGAACCCAAAATCTCCAGCTACTGTAATATAATACACAGAATTTAATTGGAGCTAATCTAAGAATTTCACGTTATTTTTATGAGGCACTCTAAGAGAGACCGCAATTCCAATGAAATTATATCTGAATTCGAATGAATATTGGACCCGAAGAGTTGCCTATGAAATGAGCCTCTGCTGAAATTTCTAGGAAATAACACTTGTAAAAACTCGTCAGCCAACCAAGGCAGGTCTCTTTTGGTGACGATGTTAGTACTAAAGATGGATGCCAGAGTAGAATAGGTCTAGACTAGAGGAATATATAAGCTAAAATGGAAGGGATGAAGAAAATATTCTAGTCTACTAATATTATTGTATTGTATGTAATATTGTATGTCACGAGTAAATAAAACATGCAAAACGCTGGTACCGCGAATAACGACTAACCAACCCACATAAGAATCTCCCAGCTACATACGTCCAGCAAAATTGACAAAAACCATCAGTGACATGACAAGTGAGACTGAAACTGATTCTGTGTGTGTGTGTGTGTGTACATAACTCTCAACCCCTGGTTACTGATTCAGATTACCTTATAATGACCGTTTATCGTCCCATTTCAGGGCGACTACATCTGGATCGAGCCGGTCACGACTCGGGAGTTCGACGTCGCGATCGGCGCACGAGTGCTCGCCGCAGAGGGCCGCCGGATCCGGGTCCGCGACGACGACAACCAGGAGCAATGGCTGCCTCCGGAACGCAGGATCAAGGCCATGCACGCCACGTCTGTGCATGGAGTCGAGGATATGATCTCGCTGGGGGATCTGCACGAGGCGGGAATCCTGAGGAACCTGCTGATCCGGTACAACGAGAATCTCATCTATGTGAGTAGTTTTGTAACTTTATGACGTAGAAGAAGGCACAGGAGGCAATGGGGAAATGGACGATTAGTTTCCACCGGAAAGAAGAGGTTAATAAAGATTCATCTGTAGTTTGGAAACGAAGAGGATTTTGCCCAGCAGTGGGAGTAGGCCAAGGAGCTTCTGGACTGCGTACAGAGGGGCTTCAATCAGTGGATGCACTGGGATGAGTAGAGGAAAATATATTGATACTGTAGGTAAATTCTCCCTGTTCCAGTACTAAGCCAGTGGGTAGAGTAATTCTAAGTTACAAAGGAGGATATATTAGTAATGTTTTATTATCTTGTAGATATATAGGAGCAACTAAGTAAATATCAAAAATGGTAACACGAGATAAATCGGGGTAACTTTTGGCAGCCTCGAAACTTCGATATTTTGGGACTTTATTTGGTTTCTCGCTCTTAAATTCTTCACGGTGCATCCTAGCGAAAAGTATATGTCTAACTAATCAAAGAGCATACAATTTTGCGTATAAGGAGTATCAAAACTTAAAAATTCAATCAAGCCATATACTAGGGAGTAAATATCTGAGTAAATAACTCGTTACTCACTTAAGCTATATAGGTTCTAATCCTGGTGCAGACCATGTACCAATGAAATAAGTAATATATCTTAAGTAAATTAATATTCAAATTCAAAATTCTTTATTTGCTGTAAATAATAATAATAAGTATATGTTTAGAAAAGGTAATTTTTGACGCTGAGATTGGTTTTTAGATCTCTTTCAAATACTTATAGGTTTATTTTAGCTAGAAACATTACAAACATTACATATTATAAATAATATGCAGGAATTAATAAGTAAAACAAATAAATAAGAAACAAGCGTGAAAATCATTAGACCACGGAGCTCTTCATGGACGACTATATTCCAGTTATTTAAAAAGTTGGGAAAAAAATTCGATTTTTGACCATGGTTTTCTAGTAGTAATAGTAGTAATACTAGTAGTAGGCCTGACCGAATTATTATGTTTTGATACCCATTCATAAGACGCACAACATTATGATCTTTAAGTTTTTAGAAAATATAAAAAAGTCCCACATTTCGAGGTTTTGTAGCTGAGTTGTCCGGAGATATCTCGTGTTATAATTTTCGATATTTACTCAATGGCACTCATATCTATAAGATAACAAAAACAAAACTAATGCACCACTTTTTGTAACAAACCCTTCAGCTTCGAACCTCTACCGACTGGCGTAGGCTTAGGAGGAGATTATTACACCAGTCGTAATTTAAAACCAGTTGAGATATCCCATTTGACAATATGTCAATTATGACACAATAACTCTTTCTGTTTCAGACATACACCGGCTCTATATTAGTGGCAGTGAATCCATACCAAATTTTACCCATCTACACAGCTGATCAGATCAAGCTGTACAAAGAGCGGAAGATCGGAGAGCTCCCGCCGCACATTTTTGCTATAGGAGATAATGCGTACGCGCACATGCGCCGCTACGGACAGGACCAATGTATAGTGATCAGTGGAGAGTCCGGCGCGGGAAAGACAGAGTCTACTAAGTTAATCCTGCAGTATTTGGCTGCTATCAGTGGGAAACACTCTTGGATTGAACAACAAGTATGTCGTAATTTCTCAAGCCCATCATTGTTACTCGTAACTTTTATTCCATATTAACAGTCTAGAACCTCGATAAAGTAACGGCAGTAAATTCCACTTATGAGTATTCGTTTCTTCTAGATCCTAGAAGCGAACCCAATACTAGAAGCCTTCGGAAACGCTAAGACAGTCAGAAATGATAATTCCTCGCGTTTCGGCAAATACATCGACATACACTTCAACAGTAGCGGCGTCATAGAGGGAGCTAAAATAGAACAGTATCTTCTGGAAAAGTCCAGAATAGTGTCTCAAGGTCCCGAGGAGAGGAACTACCATGTTTTCTACTGTTTGTTGGCTGGATTGTCTAAGGAAGATAAGAAGAATTTGGAGCTGGGCGAGGCTTCGGACTATAGATACTTGTCTGCGGTATGTATTGATAAGATTTACATAAAATATATCTGTAATTGTTTTTGACATGATGCTTAAACGTGTGATGTATTTTCCAGGGTGGAAGTTTCTCATGCGAAGGCCGCGATGACGCAGCTGAATTCGCTGATATCAGATCGGCGATGAAAGTGCTATTGTTCTCCGAGCAAGAAATATGGGAAATATTGAAATTGCTCGCTGCAGTACTGCACTGTGGCAACATCAAGTACGAGGCAACAGTCGTTGACAATCTAGATGCCACGGAGATCGTTGAGCAAGCAAATGTGAGGCGAGTCGCGACTCTTCTGGGAGTCCCGACGCAGTCGCTAATCGGTGCTCTGACGAGAAAAACATTATTTGCACATGGAGAAACCGTCGTGTCTACACTAAGCAAGAACCAGTCAGTGGACATCAGAGATGCCTTCGTCAAAGGAATATATGGGCGTCTCTTCGTAACAATAGTAAAGAAAATTAATGCCGCTATCTATAAACCCAAGGCAACCACGAGGACAGCTATCGGCGTTTTGGATATCTTTGGTTTCGAGAACTTCGATCAGAACAGTTTTGAACAATTCTGCATCAACTTTGCCAATGAGAATTTACAACAGTTCTTTGTTAGACACATTTTCAAATTAGAACAGGAGGAATACAATCATGAAGGGATCAATTGGCATCATATTGAGTTCGTAGATAATCAGGATGCCTTAGATCTGATAGCGTTAAAACAACTTAACATAATGGCGTTGATCGACGAGGAGTCAAAGTTTCCTAAAGGGACTGATCAAACAATGTTGGCCAAACTTCACAAAACCCACGGAATGCACAGAAATTACCTTAAACCAAAGTCAGACATCAACACCAGTTTCGGACTCAACCATTTCGCTGGTATTGTGTTCTATGACACGCGAGGCTTCTTAGAAAAAAACCGAGACACGTTCAGCGCCGACTTGTTGCAACTAATCCACATATCAACCAATAAGTTCCTACAGCACATATTCCAAGACGATATCGCGATGGGCTCGGAGACGAGGAAGAGAACTCCCACACTCTCCACACAATTCAAAAAGTCATTAGATTTGTTAATGAGAACTTTGGGTTCGTGCCAGCCGTTCTTCATTCGGTGCATCAAGCCTAACGAGTTCAAGAAGCCGATGTTGTTTGACCGAGGTCTGTGTTGCAGACAGCTGCGGTACTCTGGCATGATGGAGACAATCAGGATCCGAAGGGCCGGATATCCCATCCGACATAGCTTTAAAGAGTTCGTGGAACGATACAGGTTCCTCATTTCCGGTGTGCCACCGGCACATAAGACCGACTGCAGAATTGCCACTGCCAAGATCTGCGCGAACGTGTTAGGAAAGTCTGATTACCAATTAGGTCATACCAAAGTGTTCTTGAAAGATGCTCACGATTTATTCTTGGAGCAGGAGAGAGACAGAGTACTGACGAGAAAGATATTGATACTGCAGCGATCGATTAGAGGTTGGGTGTATCGGAGACGCTTCCTCAAAATGCGTGCTGCCGCTATACTGATCCAGCGTCATTGGCGGGGGAAGCTTCAAAGACTACGGTACAATAAGATGAAAGTTGGCTATGCGAGACTGCAGGCCTTGATCCGAGCAAGAGTTTTGGCTCATCGCTTCAGACATCTGAGGGGACATATTGTTGCATTGCAGGTATGTGTTGCAAGTTTTTGTATCGCTACTTCAGTTTATGTTATTGAAAAGTGCCATCAAATTGAATTCCGTTACCCGTAGCGATTTCATCAGGAAGTCTAGTCTTCCTGTTAATATAATGATAGTAATATGACTAATCTTTTCTTTGCATCAGAATATTTAATTCAAGCTGCACGACCCCCAATATAACTTAGACTCCATGATTACAGGCAGCAGCCCGCGGCTACCTGGTACGCCGTTCCTACGGGCACAAGATGTGGGCGATTGTCAAGATCCAGTCTCACGCGCGGCGCCTGATCGCTATGCGGCGGTACAAGCGACTGCGCCACGATGCGCTAGCGCACGGGGAGGCGTTGCGTCTGCGCAGGCAGGACGAGCAGCGGCTGCAGCACCAGGGCAACTTGCGCGCGAAGGAGATTGCCGAACAGAACTATCGGGTATGCAGGAGTTGTAACAGAAAGTTGTAGTCATATTGTAAGGGGTTGTTAGGGATGTCCTTCGATCTTGATCAGATCAACATTATTTTCCACTTCTCTATATGAATCAATCGACCGATCGGGCCAAAATTTAGGGATTGGATATGACAAAAATAAAGTTGCTGAGAAGATTGCTGTGTCAATGAAAAGTGAAAGCCTGCATACCCGGTGCTGTGGTTGTTGAAACAAAGTTCAAACAAAACGTATACAAAATTCAATTGAAAATTTAATGAAGATATAGACATAGACATACGTTTATTCAAAACAAAGCACACAAGTTCATCAACAGGAATGTTTCAATGTAGTTAAAGTGACATGAAGTTATGGAAGAAAACACCTAGGTACATAAAAGAGAACAGATGATGATGTACGAATGTTTCGTTAGTGAAATGGCTCCAACTCAGCATATACTGCTACAGCAGAGCTGCAGCGCTGATTTTCAGTCTGAACCATCGAATGAAATGAATGAAATCAATAGTTCCAAATGGAAAAGCTGTTAGAGGACCGGTATCGGCAGTGACTAACTAAAATCACGGTTATCTTATCTTATCGCTAGTGATTGAAGCTTTATCTGAATTTAAGTGCGAAATAAATTGATTTTGGGTAATTAAGAGGATAACGAAAATGCCGCCAACAATCAAACATGATTATCTGAAACCAGGAAATATTAATATATTTTTAGATGTGCAACGGTTTCTTTATATCTTGGACCGGTTCTTTTATTAAAAGGCTTTGTTTAATTGTTAAAATGTTGAATTTCCCGAGTTCAGTTTTAAAAATAGATTTTACAGCAGCCTTCTTGAAAATAGCGCGACCACAAGTAATTGACAATGTTCTAGTGCTGCTGTGATTGTATGCAATTATTTGCTGTCTGAGTAAATAACATACCTCTAAACTAGTACATAGTATATTTCCTACCCGGCTATTAGTACGAGTATAATAAGAGTTAGGTTTAGTACTCATAGATGCTCGTCCAGCCGTGGACAGTGTTATGCAATATGAACCTATAATCTGAACAAGTAAGTCTTGTCTCGGTTAAATAACGTTTAGTTGATCCAGTTTTTCATGTGTGCAGTAAAAGCAGTTTCATCCATATGGAAAATTGTTGGAAGAAAAGTTGTTAGGTGGTGGTCGTGTGCCTGGTGTAAAGTCTGCATGGTATAACTGAGAAATAGTGACAAAAATGTGGTTCGAATTTCTATGCAAGCAAGAGATTGTGGGTTGGCAGTACACGTATGTTAGTATGTAATTTGAAAGAAGGCCTGACGTTTGTGAATGGAAACCAGTGTTTATTGCGTTTACATAGAAACTTATGAAATGTCCGTAGTTTTTACTATTTTATTTTGACACACAACGTGAAATACGTCATGATTTGTTTTATGTGATTCTATTCCCGGAGTTGCTTATTGGCCGAACGCACGAAATCCTGCTCAAATGAAGCCCAAATTAATAAATATTACACTGGGGCGAGAAACCGCCAGAATATCATTGAGTTTCAAACTTTAAGTGTTCAGTTTTCTCCGAGCATCATAAGTTGTGGTGATATTGTAACATAATCAACTCTTATCAATTAGGAGCGCATGTACGAGTTGGAGCGTCGCGACGCGGAGCTAGCTTTAGAGGAGCGGCTGCAGTTGGAAGCCAAGAGAAACATCCTGCAGGAGGCAGCGAGGAAGCAGGACGAGCCGGTCGACGACAGCAAATTGGTGGAAGCCATGTTCGACTTCCTGCCTGACTCGAGCAGCGAGGCGCCTGCGCAGAAGGACACGTCCATCTTCAGTGATCTGCCGCAGCAGAGGGCGGATCAGCAGGAGGTAGGACTTACTAGTATAATTAGCCAAAAATAAATTAAGTATCTAAAAAAACAACATACAATCAAGCCTTTTACCATACAGGGCATTAGCGCCACTGTTGCGCCCACGTTAAGCCGTCTAGGTATTATTATTTTGTTTTGGGAAAAATATCTTCAGATATCTTTTGAAGCGTCACAATTCTGTTCGTGACAATTTTTCATTTATTGGTTCTGGCTATGTGCGTTAGTGTGTGTTATGAACCGCCTAATGTAATGTACTGTATATTGCATATTTTGATTTAGGTGACGTAGATGAGGTGTCAATTATATCGATCAACAGTGTTAAACAACCTGGAAACTGGAAACTGGAAATCACCAAGATGCTCATAAAAGGGTCGCTTAGACGGTTCATAAGTGAACATTGATAATACACAGAGTCTGCCACTCTGCCCAAAGATAACGTGAAACAAGCAGACAGAGATGCAAGCCAACCATGCACGAAAAATAACAGTCACTGAAACGAGTGTACATTAACTGTGTGGATAGATGAAGGTTATTCTATGTTGATTAGACAATATTTCGATTTTAAGATGAAACCGCCACCTTGTTGAATTTCCAGATGGTGACACCGATGCAGGTGGCATCGGAAGATGAGGAAGACCTCTCAGAGTTCAAGTTTCATAAGTTCGCGGCAACATACTTCCAAGGGAACGTCACACACCAGTATTCGAGGAAACCTCTGAAACATCCACTGCTGCCTCTGCACACTCAAGGAGATCAGTTGGTGAGTTTGTGGTTCAATAATACAACATAGTTTAATTAAAATAGTAATTTTTATATGTATGTGTGTATTTGAGGACATTCCAAAATAGTTCGTCTTTGATTTAAAATTATTTCCTGTCTTAATAAACTCAAAAGTGACGATGACAAACTACGGCTAACCTCACTTGACAACAGCTATAACAAGGTTCTCTTGACAACAGTACAACTCGTCACAACAGTTAAAGCTTTATTTTTATCTTAAAAGATAATCCAAACCAATTAATCAAAGTCAAAATGTTGTGATGTGTGTGTGTGTGTGTTGTATTGTGCTAAATTGATATTATACATTTTTTCAGGCCGCCCAAGCATTATGGATCACCATTTTGCGTTTCACCGGTGATCTCCCGGAGCCACGCTACCACACCATGGACAGAGACAACACCTCCGTCATGTCCAAGGTCACTGCCACCCTCGGCAGAAACTTCATCAGGTCGAAGGAGTTCCAGGAGGCCCAGCTCATGGGCGTGGAGTCTGATGCCTTCTTGAAGCAACCGAAACCGAGGTCAATCAGACATAAGCTAGTTTCCTTGACATTGAAGAGAAAGAATAAATTGGGCGAGGATGTAAGAAGGAAATTACAGGTAAATATCTAAATAAGTTCCAAAATTTAATGACATATTTAAACGATTGTAATTTAGCCCTCATCAGGTATTTATAAAGAACCACACTTCCAGGATGAGGAGTATACGGCTGACAGCTACCAGTCATGGCTGGAATCTCGACCAACGTCTAATTTAGAAAAGCTGCATTTCATAATTGGACATGGAATTCTTCGCGCAGAACTAAGAGACGAGATCTACTGCCAAATAAACAAGCAGCTGACCAACAACCCTTCTAAGTCATCTCATGCGAGAGGGTGGATCCTGCTCTCTTTGTGCGTCGGTTGCTTTGCTCCAAGCGAAAAGTTTGTAAACTATCTACGAGCATTCATCCGGGAGGGTCCACCCGGCTACGCCCCATACTGCGAAGATAGACTTAAGCGAACATTCAACAACGGGACACGGAACCAACCACCATCGTGGCTGGAATTGCAAGCTACGAAGTCTAAAAAGCCTATAATGCTGCCGATCACGTTCATGGATGGAAATACAAAGACTTTATTGGCAGATTCAGCGACGACGGCCAGAGAACTGTGCAACCAACTTTCAGACAAGATTGGACTTCGAGATCAGTTTGGATTCTCGTTATACATCGCTCTGTTTGATAAAGTCAGCTCTCTTGGCAGTGGTGGTGATCACGTGATGGATGCAATATCACAATGTGAACAATACGCCAAGGAACAAGGAGCTCAAGAAAGGAATGCTCCGTGGCGGCTGTTCTTCAGAAAGGAAATATTCGCGCCATGGCACGATCCCACTGAGGACCAGGTTGCGACAAATCTTATTTACCAACAAGTGGTTAGAGGCGTAAAGTTCGGTGAATATAGATGTGATAAAGAAGAAGACCTGGCAATGATCGCTGCACAACAATATTTCATTGAGTATAGCCAAGATATGAACACCGATCGATTGTTCACTTTGTTACCCAATTACATCCCTGATTACTGTCTCACTGGAGTCGAAAAAGCGGTAGATCGGTGGGGTGCCTTAGTTGTGACAGCGTATAAAAAGAGCTACTACGTGAAAGAGAACATACCTGCGTATAAAGTGAAGGAGGACGTTGTCAGCTACGCGAAATTCAAGTGGCCTCTTCTATTCTCAAGATTCTACGAGGCCTACAGAAACTCTGGGCCTAACTTGCCAAAGAACGACGTCATCATCGCAGTCAACTGGACCGGTGTGTACGTAGTGGATGATCAAGAGCAAGTGCTCTTGGAGCTATCTTTCCCGGAAATAACCACCGTGTCAAGTCAGAAGACGAACAAGGTGTTCACGCAAACTTTCAGTTTGTCAACAGTTCGCGGTGAAGAGTTCACATTCCAAAGTCCAAACGCTGAAGACATACGTGACTTAGTTGTTTACTTTTTAGAAGGTCTGAAAAAGAGGTCCAAGTTTGTGATAGCACTGCAAGACTACAAAGCACCGGGGGAAGGGTCAAGTTTCTTAACATTCCAAAAAGGAGATCTGATTATTTTAGAAGAAGACAGTACAGGAGAATCTGTTCTAAACAATGGTTGGTGCATAGGTCGTTGTGAGAGAACCATGGAGAGAGGAGACTTCCCGGCTGAAACCGTCTACGTACTGCCGGCACTGACAAAGCCACCCCCGGATATCTTAGCACTATTCTGTCTCGAAGGCGCATCTCACGGTCGTCGTATTGCCACTGCTACGCTCAACGGCACAGAAACCAGAGACAAGCCTCACACTCTAATAGAATATGCAATGGATCACTTTAGATTGCCACCAAAACGTACCGTGTCCAAGGCGCTTACACTATCCACAGCCAAGCGCGGAGGGTCTGAGGAGTTATGGCGACATGCTAGAGAACCTATAAAGCAGCCTTTATTGAAGAAACTGCAGGCCAAGGAGGAACTCGCTGAAGAAGCATGTTTTGCATTCACAGCCTTACTAAAATACATGGGTGATCTGCCATCCAAGAGACCACGGATAGGAAATGAATACACTGATCACATTTTCGATGGCCCGCTGAAGCATGAAATATTAAGGGACGAAATATACTGCCAAATTATGAAACAGTTGACAGATAACAGGAACAGGATTTCAGAAGAGCGCGGATGGGAGTTGATGTGGCTGGCAACAGGACTGTTCGCTTGTAGTCAGGGCTTGCTTAGAGAGTTAACCTTGTTCCTTAGGACTAGACGGTATCCAATTGCTCAGGATTCGCTTCAAAGACTGCAAAAAACTCTAAGAAACGGCCAGAGGAAGTATCCTCCGCATCAAGTTGAGGTTGAGGCGATTCAGCACAAGACAACTCAAATATTCCATAAAGTTTACTTCCCTGACGATACTGATGAAGCATTTGAGGTGGACTCGTCGACAAGGGCTAAAGACTTCTGCCAAAACATTGCGCAGAGACTGAATCTCAGGTCTAGTGAAGGGTTTAGTTTGTTCGTGAAAATAGCTGATAAGGTGATATCGGTTCCGGAAGGCGATTTCTTCTTCGACTTCGTTCGGCACTTAACTGATTGGATCAAGAAAGCGCGGCCCACCCGTGATGGTATTACGCCGCAATTTACTTATCAGGTGAGATTTAATATAGGCACTTAGCGCATATGACAATAACAAATTAAGAAATGACGTACCATATGTATGCGTTCACCAAAACAGGAAGCAGATAGATATATATACATCTAACTCGGATTTGTAATGAAGGGTTCTTAGGCTCGCCCGCGATTTATGTATTTATAAAATATTTCTTGATAGCTTAATAGTATATATTTCTAATAAAACACTAACCCAAAACCCCAGGTGTTCTTCATGAAGAAGCTCTGGACGAACACGGTGCCAGGCAAGGACCGCGCTGCCGACGTGATTTTCCACTTCCACCAGGAGTTGCCCAAGTTGCTGAGAGGCTACCACCGCTGCGGGCGCGATGAGGGCGCCAGGTTGGCAGCCCTGGCTTACCGAGCTCGCTTCGGGGAAAACAAGCAGGAGCTGCAGGCGATACCGTGAGTTACACTTCTGAAACCTTCAACATTTCCCTTATTGCGGTAAAGTCGAGTGTGGATGTGGCGGTGGCTCAATTCTTGCAAATATGATTCGACTGAAATTACCACAAACCTTTTCAACGACACGGTGAATCCAAGCCACCTGTTATGTTTTTGGCATCAGTATTAAAAGCAACTCCTTTCGTCTACGTTTCACTAACCTTCAAACTCATTCCAGCCAAATGCTCCGCGAGCTCATTCCAGCTGACCTGATCAAGCTGCAAAGTTCGGCGGACTGGAAGCGAGCGATAGTAGCCGCCTACAACCAGGACGCCGGCATGACGCCCGAGGATGCCAAGATCACCTTCCTGAAGGTCATCTACCGATGGCCGACCTTCGGCTCCGCATTCTTCGAGGTCAAGCAGACCACGGAGCCAAATTATCCCGAGCTGTTGCTGATTGCGATAAACAAGCACGGCGTCAGTCTTATTCATCCGCAGAGTAAGGTAAGGAAGGCATCTTGCTTGACAGATGGTTCAAGCAGGGTCTATTTGATAAGTACAAACTGATCCGTGAACGACACCTTCATCCGCGCTTCTCGCACGCCTGCTGAGAAAGAATCCGCCTTTCAGTAAAAGATATGCGGTTTCTTCTTTTTTGCAGAATCCTATAGAAAGAGCTCTTTCTCGAGTTTACATTAGGTTTCGATAAGATCATAAATGTCCTGATAACATTTCTCCTGGAAAAAGGGCGTAAACGTATGCACAAGCAATTCTAACAATAGTTTCCCTTGCAGGACATTCTGGTGACCCACCCCTTCACCAGAATCTCCAACTGGTCATCAGGAAACACATACTTTCACATGACCATCGGCAACCTGGTGAGGGGCTCCAAGCTGCTCTGCGAGACCTCGCTAGGATACAAAATGGACGATCTGCTTACGTCCTACATCTCGCTCATGCTCACTAACATGAATAAGCAACGTTCCGTTCGCGTCAAATGAATCCGGTACGATCTGCAGTGAACCAGTGTTGTGCAAACTGCAGGAAACTGTTACTCTTGAAAGACCTAATGTAATAAATAGGACCTCTCGTTTTTCAGTTTATTTAAAAAAGTGCGCGCTTTTTAACGGTTTTTATATTGTTTTCTTTTAGAGGTGCATAGTTATTTTACATATCTTTTCATTACGTATCGCAGATAGTAGTGTCAATAAAAGTAACCCAACATAATAAATTATATTTTAAACCGTGCTTACTTATATAAAATTATACAGAATGTAGTATGTTATGTACTTTAGTGTTAGGATGATGTTTTGCTTTTAATGAGTGAGTAAGTAAAGAGTCAGTGAGAAAGTATGTAACAGCACAATTCAATGAAATTTTCAGGTTGTTCCTTAGTTGATCCGTCCATTTATACAAAGCTGACGAAATATTGTACAATATCAAAAGGTTATGTGGTGGGTTTTAAAAGGTTTTACTTTTGATATAGATAAATTACACCTCCAGGATACCATACTTATGATGATAGACATTGTTATTCAAAAGTTTAATCTTAATTTAGTGTGCTTACTTAAATCTACCTAGGTAATTTCATAATTTGTGAGATGGAAAATAAGTGTAATAACCTCACAGTTTATTTTGTATTTGAGTCTAATCTAGCGTTATTCAAAAAGATCTGTTAGTATAATTTATTTCTAACATTCCATTTTCATGGTTTAGGATTTAATATATGCATTATATATTGCCTTCGGTGAGTGCCTATTGAGTAAGGTTTTAGAGATGAGAAAGTCAGTTTTAAAAAAAACTTGGATTTATCGTTGACTTGGTGCTTCGAAATAAGGTTATGAACCTTCCTTGCTAGGAAGACTAAGAATAAGAACCTTGAACTAAATCTAAACAAGAAAAGTAGCTTTATATTATAAGAAGGGGGATTATATTTGTGTACTTGCACTCAACAATATGAGGTGGCATAAAAATGCTAAGAACAAAATTAAAATTGTAATAATTTTATAACACTTCAATATCGTTTTGTAACTCATAATCATCTTCAGTACACCAACTGTTGTAGTAAGAAGTGGCAATGTATTTATTATGTTTTAAGTAAATGGATATTTTTGTAGTGTACCTATACGATTGTTTATGTTATGCCATGAGTTCGGTGACAATTTCTCAGATTGTTTTATTATTTGCTTTAAAGTCAAAAATTGCATTTGTGAGTGATTGTAAACATGAGTCACAATGATAAAATTGAAGTTTTATTCCGTATATTAACTCCAATAAGTTTTTGAAAAACCAGTCATGGTTTGATTGTGTTATAGGTTAATACTATTGGATTGGATAGAGCTATATGATTGGCGATTGCTAGGCAATTTTGGGAAATTTCAGAAAACGCCAACTGTAGCAACTAAATGAGCGAAAATATATTTTCAATTCAATCATGTGGTTAAGAATGGTTGGTTCTGTGATGGTACCGCATAAAATTAATCTATCTATCCAGCCACCTGTGCCCACTGTTGAGTAAATAACTCCTCATTATTACACCATTTATTGCATCCCTGGGCCAACCTGATCAAAGGAATGGAATAGAATAATCGAATGAAATAGATACACAAACAGATACAAAATAAAGTAGGTGTACTATATATCATACGAGCAAATACGAGCTTGATGATAGAGATCACATAATGATGACAATCGCATCTACTTATAAAGACACCTGCAGCTCTTTGATGTTAGGTATGTATTTACGATTATTGTACGCCAGTTTGTAGCCCATAACTACATTATCAACATAAAGTCAACGCAGCTAAAGAAGCAAAAACATGGGCATTCTAAACAAACAAGGTATGATAACATTGTCCTGGACAGAAAGTAAGTAAGGCGCGCCCATTTTTCCGGAAGGTGTGCCGGGGGTTTTAAGGGGTAAGTTAAAGTCCTTGGTTGGGACAAAACCACACCATAAGGAGCTTTCCGCTCATGTGGCTTTAACAATTCTACGGAGTTGTCTGTCCCTGCCATACACTTTGCGAACCGCTCCGGTTTGGCTGTGTAGGGGGGAGGCAGATTCATATGATAACGAGTTGATGAGTCTGTTGGAGATGATTTTGAACGTGAAAATATCTCCCTCCCAATGGGATCAAGCGGCCCTTCTAATACGGTTTGATGGTCTCGGCGTTCGTCGCCCACAGGACACGTAGCTCCCAGCTTTCTTGGCCTCTTCGCATGGGGTGATTGAACTAGTCACTCGCATTTTAAACGTTAACGGTGACGGTTTTGGCATTCCTTTTTCGGACGAGGCTCTTCAGCGGTGGCGGGGAGATGTTCCGGAGAAGCCCGACGTGCAGCGCCCCTGGGATGAGGAGCTGTGCAAGGTGTCCCTTGACAGGCTGTTAGCGCAGAGCTCGGGAGCGGAACTTGCTCGTCTTCGAGCAGTCTCCCAGCCGGAGTCAGGTGCTTGGCTGCATGCGTTGCCGTCTCCGCATTTAGGAACCCTTCTGGACGACAACTCTCTGCGTGTAGCCGTGGCGCTTCGTCTGGGTTGCGATATCTGCTAACCGCACCACTGTGTGCGGCGCGTTGGTAGATTCGCGGGGGCGTCATGGGCTATAACAGAAGTACAGGGAGACTCTCTCGCCACCACTCGATCGACGACATCGTCCGGAGGGCTCTCGTCTCTGCTGACATTCTATCAGTTCTTGAACCACCGGGTTTGAGTCGCAGCGACGGGAAGCGTCCGGACGGTCTCACCTTGATACCGTGGGAGAGAGGTCGTTGCCTTTTGTGGGATGCTACTTGTGTGTGCACGTTCGCGGCATCCCACATTGGCTCCACCGGCGACACCTGGGGCTGCAGCGGAGTCGGCGGTTCGGCAAAAAATGCCTAAAATACGCACAGCTGATGGGGAGCTACCTGTTTGTTCCCTTGGCCGTCGAGACCACGGGTATTTGGGGTGCTCAGGGCAGGATATTTGTCAAGGACATTGGGCGACGCCTGAGGGACCGAGGTTTTGACAATCGTTCCGGAGCGTTCCCGATCCAAAGGATCTGACTCGCCGTGCAGCGCGGTAATGCTGCCAGTGTGATGGGTACCTTTGGGTCGGGCATGTCCTGGGGCGGTTTATTTGTTGAGTATTGTGTTTTATTATTGTGTTCAGTTTTTATGCGTGTGTAGTTTTAAATTATTTGATACTTAGGTTATTTTAATTGACGATGCACTTTGCGGATTCTTTATTTTATTTCGATTATAGGTTTAATGAACCTATGATCGAAATGATCTCTCTTTATCATAATTTTGACATTAATAAATATCTATAGTCAGTAAGAAAGTTTCCCGAAGAAGGCAGTAATATTTTTAGCAGTTTTTCATTATAAAGCCGCAAACTACCTATACATACATTCCAGCTATACATCTAAAGGAACTCTTTGCCACAGAGACAGAAGGCGATGAAACTTTTCCATATTTATTTATTTAAGGTAAGATACCACTATCCTTTTTGGATACTCAGGTTTCAGAAGCCATGGAGTTGGAGATGATCACCAGGACGTGGCGTTGGCTTGGCCACGTAATGAGGAGACCCGACGAACATCTGTCGAAAGTAGCCCTCCAATGGTGTCAAAAGGAAAAACAAAAGGAAGGTCATCTCAAAACCAACCTCACGGCGACGGTTAACGGAGAAAGAGGCCGCAATGTGTGTTCAGATTGGGCGGAAGCTACAGCACATGGCCAAAGATCGGAACAAATATAAATCTTTACTGAGAGCGCAATGCCCCGCTGAGGGGCGACAGGACGAAATGATGATGATGACTCCAATCCAATATTGAATAGTTTGTGATCATTGCATGACTGATGATAGAATATGCGCAAGTCTAATGATACCGTATTATCAAATCAGACTCATAATCCAAAAATAATTGCATGTAGTCAGGCGCACTTTCTCCAAGAGACTTCTGCCATTTGCAGGTACCTGCTGGTAGAAATAATTCGTAAAACCCATAAATAGTTGCAGAACTGAATTAAAATCCACCGAACTTTATTATTATAAATGAATCGATTTAAAAAAAGTCAATTTCTATTTCCTTCCCAAGTAACATAAAGTTTCCAGCACTTTGTTAGTACACCTTGGACACATTAGCTGCTAAAAATTGCAGTTTAACAACATCTATGCGCATATAATGGTGATATAAATCTAATTTAGGCACAAATTACGTGGCACATTACTGGACAATTGAATTATAATACCATTATATTATTATACCTATGTACGCAAAACTTGGGATTTTCTTTTTCCAACCAGTTAGAAAACTATCTCAACAAACTAAATGACATTATTGTCACTAATCCGTCGGGCAAATTCGTCATACTGGGAGATTTCAATCTTAACAATATCATCGGGTCACCTAGCCCTTACTCGCATCTAATGCCGTCAAGCCATTCAACTAGTACCGAGACATTACTCATTGATGAATTAAATACGCACGGCTTGCGGCAATTTAATGGTGTGAAGATTGTACACGGAAGGATTCTTGATCTTGTATTGTCCTGCGGGGTCGAGGCATTCGGTGACTGTGACGTCATCGTCACAGTCACCGAATGCCTCGACCCCCTCGTGGGGCTGGATCCCCACCATAAAGCTTTACTAGCCACTTTTAATTATTTCAATATTCCGTATTTAAATTCCAAATCCTATGTTAAGTTTATTTACTATTGTAAAGTTTATTTACTATTGTAAATAAACTTAACATAAACTTAACTTAAAAAAACGGTAACTCGATTCTATTAATTTAAAATTATCTGATATTGATTGGATCACTGACAGTTTCATCTAGATCGCTAGATGGGGCCCTTAAATATTTCTAATCTATTCTTGAGCAACTGAAAACACTATTCATACCCACCAAAGTTGTTTCTAACAGCTCGTACCCTACATGGTATTCTCAAGCACTAATTAAACTTATTAAGGAGAAGTCGAAATATCACAAAAAGTATAAAATTTATAGAATGAAATCTGACCTTGAAACTTTCAAATTACTACGGGACCAGGTTCACCTACTCGTATGATTTTAATAATAATTTAATAATAATTTATTCAGGTGTAAGACATGTAGGTACATAGTTATATGGCTCCCTGTCTCCTAAACTAGGTTCATCACCTGTATTTCAGGGGGCAGGCCTCTTCCATTATTTGATCCTTTACCTTAATAAACTACTGTTTATCTTCTATACTAATAAGGTAATTAATAAATCTCAAAGATAATTTACAAAATGGGTAATAGAATATGTATGTAAAGTGTAAATGTGAGTGTGTGTGAGGAGAAGGATTGGGAAAGAATGAGGGATGTGGGTTATGTGAGTATGTTTCATTGAGGTTTCGTTACCAAGTTAATCTATAGGTATGAGACTATATGAAGTTTCTGTTAGGTACACAAAATAATTAAAAAAATAGTTGGGATTAGCGGTGGAATTTTTGATTTGGGATGTTTACTGGAAAATAAATACTAACAGTTGTTCATAGCATCTATTGAGAACAATATTGAAAAACATCCAAAGAATTTCTGGTCTTTTATAAAAAATTGCTCCAAATCCAACGGCATTCCTACCTCTCTTAAGTATCTTGACAAAACAATGACCACTGGGGATTCTATTTGGATATTCTCCCAATACGTCCAATCATAGTTTTTGGTTCCGGCCACGCAATCCAGGTATGTGGGCCCACCTGAGGTGGTGGACGTAGACATTGCCCATGATATATGTAGCATAGAGGTTGTCAAGAATGATGTGGAAAAATTATTACTCCAGTTAGGCACTTCTAAGTCAGCCGGCCCTGACAATATTAGTCCAATATTCTTAGTTGGTTGCGCCCACTCGATCTGTGTCCCAATATTTCTGCTCTTCCAGAAATACATAGCGTACTGCGAATTTCCCAGCATCTCGAAATCCGCCTTTGTCTCACCCATAGACAAAAAGACTCAAAAAATGAAATAATGAATTATAGACCCATTTCATAATTGGTTGGTTGGTACCTGAAATACAGGACTACCTAGTACGGGGCCAGCAAACCACTGTACCTATTAGCTAAACAAATTTATCAGTAATTGTAATATTATATATTAAGCTCAATTTTGTAAAAACATAAATAAAAAGTTCAAAAGTTCAAATTATGCATCATAGCAAAATATTCGAACGAGTTGTAAGAATATCTATAGTCATGTGCAAGCTGCCCTACATCACTCTTTTAATCCGTCGCAACATGGTTTCCTGAAGGGTCGTTCAACGGTCTCCAACCCTGTCATCTTCAACGATTTCATAACCGAAGCTATGGATCAGGGTCATCAGGTTGACGTAGTGACACTGATTATAGCAAAGCACTGATTATACATTTTTAAAGGAATTGACCACAGGCTGCTTCTAAACAAACTCAAGCAGACTGGCATACGGGGTGACTTACTGCGATGGTTTTCCTCTTATATCAATAACCGTTCCCAAGCTATCCTATTCAATAATTATATTTCAAGCTGGGTTTCCATTCCCAGCGGTGTGCCGCAGAGTTCTCTAATCGGGCCATTGCTCTTCTTTTTAATTTTTTTAAATGACATTTCTAGCTGTTTTCTGTATAGTAACTTACTATGTTTTGCTGACGACATGAAAATTTTTAAAATAATAAAATCCCAAAACGACGTATCTGACTTTCTGGCGGACCTGATAAGACTGGACAACTACTGTCTCATTAGTAAACTTGACCTAAATCCTTCCAAGTACTCCGTTGTCACCTTTACCCACAAAAAACGTGTCACTCCATCTTCTTATTTATTGCAATGCCAGGCTCTGCAGAAATGCAGTTTGATAACGGACCTTGGCGTGTTACATGATTTCAAGCTCCTGTTCGATAAGCACTTGGAATCAATCGTCTCTAACTACATATCACGCCTCACTCCATATAAAAATCAAAAAAAAAACAAGAAATAATCACAGACTACTTGCGCCCCGGTTAAGACTCGCGAAGGTTAGCAATTATTTCAAGGGTGAGAATGCATTCTCTACTACAACAAGATACCTCTGGAGATCTTGAAATTGCCATTTGAGCAATTTAAAAACCATTTTAAAGCGACTTTGTCCAAAAAGGGATATTACAATGTTCAAGATTACTTAAATGACGGGACTGTATGGGGTTAATCTGGCTCAACACAGACCTTGCTGTTAATAATTTTGTAATTATTTATTCCTGCTTATTAATTATGATAATGATATTATAATATTTGTATTAGTTAAGCACAAGCAATTTTTAAAAGAGATCTAAAAATCAATCTGTGGGCGTTTCTACGCCCTTCTTCTCCCACAGTGGTCCAATGTAGAGAAGTGGCAAACAATAACGATTGCTAAGTATATGTAAATATCTACAGTAATAAAGACATTTGGAATTTGAATTTGGACCCACTCCCTACCCATGAGCTAGGCAAGCTGGAAAATTTGTTATAATATGATTGACTCGAACAAATTTGCCGATGAACTCAGGATCATAAAGGAAACATTTGAAATTTGTACGTAGTTAGAAGTACGCGAGTCATCAGAACTGATTACCAGATCCGGTGCAAGCGCCGGCACATCACTGTGAAGGAAAACACACAAGGAGAATGTCGGAGAAGTAATCTGCTAATAAGGTTGCAGCTGCCTCAACAACAACCTCTTGCCCCTGATGCGTGACCCGAGGTCCAAAACCACCCTTCGATCTGATGTCACTCACATGTTTCCAAAACGTGCGTGGATTATATCTGATATTGCCTTTTATAAAACCGGCCCCTTTGACGATTTCCATTTACGGTAGACCCTTAGTGCAAGGTCCCTAATGATATCACCAGTGAATCATACCGAATAACGCCTGGTAGGGTGCCTAGGCCTAGTCTTCTTGGGGATCGAATTATTGAAGATCCCGTAAATAACTTCCGTCTCCAATCCGGAGCTTCGGCAACATTGGGCCACGATACGCTACCCATTCGCAGGCCGGATCGCTGGTCCGCCCCCTGCGCTTTCAACACGCGGCACAATGACTTCGAGACGCGGGTGGTAGGCGTCAGTGTCAGGCACCAGGCTGCCTGACACCGAGGTACATATGGTTAAGCGATTACCAATGCGATGATATTACTATCTATATATCATTCTATCGCGTGATATTACTATTTTATTTTATTATGTCTAATGATTAGTATATAGTAATATCACGCAATAGCATGATTGTAAGTATCATCACGATTCACGAATGATCCTTTCTACCCGCATTTCTCCATTTCAATACTTATAGCATTGAGAACCTCTTCTTGTTTGATGTCAGTCAATTAATTGTTAAAAATTGCAAAAATTACCGAATAACTGAACAAATTCTGTTTTTTTCGTCAGTAACAATAGGAGGTAATTATCATCAATCATTAATCAATACATATTATAATATTACATTGAAGTTAAGTTAATTATTATGTTAGCGAACGAGAGCGCCTTTAAACACCCACACCCAAGTAAAGCCCAGTAGAGTTTGTAAGTATAAATATCCATATCTCGTGCCTCACCCCATGGTTTTTGAATATTATTCCAAATATGTAGTAGTTGTATTGGATTTTGAAATATACAATTAAATAATTCCGCTATACCATGTTTTTCTCTCTTCGTGGTCCAGTGAGTTTCACGCTTGCTTCTCACACAGGAGATGCAGGTTCGAATCTGGTTCTGACCATGTACCAAGATGAGTAATTTATCTTAATACGTTATAGGACGTTATAGGACTTAATACGTTTCGGATGACACGTTAGCTGTGGGCTAACGTGTCATCCGTGGTGTAGCTCCCGTAGGTATCCGTAAAACTTGTCCACCCGCGCCGCGTGATGGTGTATGGCATCTGAAAGTTTCGGTTATCCGCCCCCCAATTCAAACCTAACCGTATATCTAGTCAAACAATTAAGGTAAAAGCAGGCAAGCTATTACAAAAACTGTTAATTAGAACAAACAAAAAATATATATCCGTAATAAAGTCGTGAGAAAGTCCCACGGTTACCGCAGCAGTGTACATGTAGACTTTAGAATAATGATGCCTCCATTGTAGCTGGCAGCAGGAAGTCATTTATCTAACATCAAGAATATGAGCGTTTACAGCAATTTCGTGTCAGATTTCTCATCCAAAAGTGTGCAATTTCGGGTGACGCGATCATGTCAATCAACCCGCTGGGTGACTAAACATGCTTTGATCGCGGGGCAGTCGGTAATACGTAGGTCATATAGTAACTTCTCTATCAATGATTCCAGAATTCAGACTTAGGTGCCGAGTTTTATATTAGAAAGACTTACTCGTGGTATCGATGGTGTAAAACTATTGCAATTATTGCCTCTGATCGACGATTTTGAGGCTAATTTGCTCAGGCTGGTATTGCTAAGTTAAAACATTCTGAAATTATAGCTTATCCAGATACTTCAATCGCTTCTGCGCACGCTTTGTGGCTAAACCATGAAAATTATTTCAGGGGTCTTCCTCGTGAACCGATTTAGTTATACGAAATATCTACAGGTAAAGGTAAAGGTCGACGTTGGAAATTCGGTAAAGCATGAAACTCCGCCCAGACTGAATCACTGGTGGGCGAGACCATAAGAGGGCAGTCCCTGACCGTTCCGGATGACAGGAACTCCTAGCTATGTTTCAAAATCTAAAGACCTGGAGGGTTACCACAACGTCTTATGCCGATTCAGATTAGGAACCTAATTTGATCCGCAAAATTACCGTGACCGTCTTAAAACAAGTCTTGGTATTAGGTAAATAAAGCCCATTATGGCGAATTGGAATGGAAGTGGTTGCCATGGTGATGTTCTTGTTTTGAACCTAATTTGAATCGGAAAAAGATTGTGGTAACCCCCCTGATGTTGGAACGAGAAGGTGGATGACGGAACTTTCGGACTACTAGAGACATATTATCTAGTTAATCCGCATTTGATTCATTTTACCAATTGAGTTAAAAATGTTCAGTTTTTTTTCTAACTGTTATAATTTATTCGTAATGCGAAACTCCGTGCCAATCATAGAGAAAAATATTCCATATTCCAAAAGTGGCACCAAAGGGTTAGAGATGAGCGACAATAAAAATAAATAAATGGGTGTCCATTACAAGTCTGTTTTTAGATTTATGAACAATAGATACATAGCTCTAATCATAGATCTAATCATAGCTTGGTAATGAAACTATCATTAAATAAATTGTCTTCCTCTAAGAAAGTTTGCGGAGGTAATTTCGATGATTAATTGTCTAGTCTAGGATTAGATTCGTTATAGTAAGCTGGTGCTATCACATCCGCCTCATTCTAGAGAATTGTCGAACATCGAACGAGATTCCTATGAAATAGACGATTAAACGATATATTTACCAACGGCAACAATATAATGATCACCAAAATATTTTTTTCCTACCCTAAATGGATAAATGAAAACAAAAAATATCAGGGCAAAATACTGCGGTAGCTTAGGTGAAGGGTAAAGGGGGTGAGCAAAGCGAAGCCCCCTTTATCCTTCGTGTTAGGTTGAACATGTAAGAACAACAAAAAATACTTACAACATAAACTTAAGTACACAAAACATAAAAAGAAGTTTGGTGATCATGTATCCAAACACAATTTGGTGGACATTTATCCATTCTGGCAGTCATTTCGAATTTATTGGTAGTAAAATAGGTGCGTTTTGGTAATCGTTTAAACATAAGCCTTTACCAACTTCAGAAGCCTTTGTCATGTAATTCTGACATCGCTGAAAACTCACATTTAATAGCTGTTGAAAAATTGACAAGCAAACGCAATAGGCACTTTTTTTTTTAATTTTGTTTTAAATTACTTGATTTCAGAATTACATGTTAAAGCTACTGGTTATTTGACACAATTCCACTACAAAATTCTGGTCACGATCGCAATCACTAAACCTTCCAAAAAAGTTTCGGGGTCAATGTTGGAGTTTGACAATAGGGCTGCTGGTGCTCCAGCGAACTCAATGCATAGGCCTACCTATGTGTAATATATAGATCCTCTGTAATGTAGTTCCTGTAGCGATCTCTTCGATGGTGTTATAGGAAATGGATGGTTATAAAAGACTGGTATACTGTATACCGTATACAAGACATAAAGGATGGAGTGCCAGTGAGAGAAACCGAAGTAGAGCAAGACACGATCGCATCGTGGGAAGCTTCGAGTAAGTGTTAGGTCTTTACATTTATAGATGTTTCATCATCAAGCAGGTCTTTGGACGCTTTATTTGGTTTCATGCTCTATGCTCTGAAAACAAGTTGTACCTACATCTAACTAGATATGCGGGAGGTAGATGCAATTTACCACCATAGGAGAGGGGTCAGGAAATTCGATCATCGAACAGGGCTCCTTTCTTCGTTTTCTGGGACAAGACCTCATTATTTGAGTCAAGACGCTTAAAACGAATTATTTTTTTCAACGAGCGCACCAACCAGCAAGAATATCTTGTTAAAAGCTTTGTTAGAAATATATTTGTAACGAAAAACGTACTTTTTCAATAACCAGTAATTTTATAAGTTGTTTTTTAACCCGTCTCGCATTAGTAATGAAAATTACTAATGCGAGGTAAAAAACAATAAGAATATTATGATAATAAAATAATTATAATAAGTGGTCAATTACACCCTCGAACCATAAGCTTATGCGCTTAACTTCACACCGACCCATGTCTTGTTGGCAAGACAATTTCCCGGTTTTGAGTTTTATTACCATGGCATGAGGTTCAAAATCGCGATGCCTCAAAAAGGATTTGGTCGGTGAAAGGTTAAATATCCCGGGTGCAGTTGATGGGTTGTCTCCCTTGTATAATTAATAATAATCTACTATTTAAAGTATATGGGTACCTACTATTGTGTCTCTGCCACCCAGCAAGGTGTACGCTACGAGTACGTTGTTGCTGTTGTAAATGTTATTTCGTTTCCACCATGCCGCACTGAGCCAGTGTGGTGGAATATGGCTCAATCTTACTCGTATCCGAGTAAAGACCTTTGCTCCTCGATGGGTACAGACGGCCTGAAACTGCTGGTTAGCTTAAAATATGCTTGAGCAAGACGATCTTCTACGACGGGTGCCAGAGAACTGATTCTCTGAGTTGGAGGAAGGAAACGAAAAACAAGGCAGCCAACTCATAAGATTCAAGGTTATCATTAAACGACACATGAACAAATGTGAAATCGATCCAACAACATGGGAAGGGAAGGCATACAACAAACCTGGATGGAGACTTGCTTTTTAAGGCAAGCTGTTGCAGTTTGAGAGGAATCGAAGAGCTCACCTCGACCCTAAACGGGACGAAATCAAAGCAAGACATGATTACAACTACGTTCGAGAAATACTGGCTTGTCCTTTGTGTCAGCAAACGTTCAAAGCCAAGATAGGCTACATCAGCCCTATGAGGGTACAACAACGAAGCTCTTAAAAGCCGAAATAGTCTCTGAGACCGAAAACGATCAGAATCATCATCAATGGGTTACATTAATTAATTTATCTACATACACGTATCATAAACCCTCTTTACTGCGTCCAAAAACAGCACGTTACGATCAGCATAATGTTAAACTACATTGTAAAACTCATTTCTTATCTGAATATTGAATGACCATAATGTGTAAATTTTCTACATTTTATGACATTCAAATTTCGAACGCCGACGCCCGCCTGCGTGCCGCCTACTTTGTCTGTGAAGTTGGTACTACAGAACAAGCTAAACAACTCAATGCCACAATGCCGGTCAAACATGCGGTTCCTAAATACATCAAAGAGAGCTTATGATATGTGTGTAGATAAACTAGTGTATGTAAAACTGTACATAATTATGTACAGTTTTACATATACTAGTTTATCTACTGGAGTTTTAATGCCTAATTAGGCATTAAAATTCTCGAGTGATATTATTATGAAACTCGCCTTCGTCGGCTCGTTTCATAAACCCACTCTCGTGTTTTACTGCCCTCCATTATGTATCAGTCACATAAACTATTATTATAAATATGTATGTAAGTACTAATTTATTTCGTTATATTGATGTACACATAGGTCTACCCCTGCTCAGCAAACAACCTGGTTTAACCTGGTTTGCCGGAAGGGATCTCTTATTAGAGGTAAGCTCGCCTTGGTACACTATTTTATGTAACTCTTGTGTTTTAATATGATTTGTGCTACTAGGGCCGTTACGTCTACTTCCCTTTACGTCCATGTACCGTTTTGGTCCGAATACCTTTATGACTATATCACGATTCGACTACATCCGCATACGACTACATACCGTTACGACCACATCCTATTACGACTAAATCCCGATTGGACCACATCGTACAGATAAGAACAAAAATTTGAATTTTCTTAGATATTTTATCAAGCCTTAGCTGATGCGGACTCTACGTGATGCCGCCAATGGTTTCGAAATACGCGCATGCGCAGTTGGGTATTGCCCAGCTATATGTATGTATGACTACTTGGAATACATAAAATGATATTTTTTGTTCTGACTATTTCAACCGAACCATGGAAAACCTAAACGTAATTTTCCTAGTAACGTAATTCTTGGCCTCTTCGCATGGGGTGTTTAAACTTGTCACTCACATTTTGAACAGTAATGGTGACAATTTGAACATTCCGTTTGCGGCCGAGGCTTTGCGGATGTGGCGGGTCCGTTGCCCGGGGAGAGATGAGCCAGAAAAGCCAGGCATTCAGCGAGCCTGGGATGAGGAGCTGTGCAAGTCATCCCTTGACGGGCTGGTGGAGCAGAGCACGGGAGCCGAACATGCTCGCCTGCTTGCAGCATCCCAACCAGAGTCTGGCGCCTGGCTACATGCGTTGCCATCTCAGCAGTTGGGCACCTTTTTAGATGACAACTCCCTGCGTGTGGCTGTGGCGCTTCGTTTAGGTTGCGAAATCTGCGAACCACGTCGCTGTGTTTGCGGTGCTGCAGATGATTCGCTGGGGCGTCACGGGCTGCATTGTGTTCGGAGTGCAGGGAGACTCTCTCGCCACTACTCAATCAACGACATCGTCCGGAGGGCACTCGTCTCTGCTAACATCCCGGCGGTTCTTGAAACTCCTGGATTGTGTCGCAGCGAAGGAAAACGACCGGACGGTCTGACGTTAATCCCGTGGGAGAGGGGTCGTTGTCTTTTATGGGATGCGACCTGTGTGTGCACGTTTGCTCCATCCCACATCGGCTCAACTGTAGTAACCCCGGGTGCTGCTGCCGAGTCAGCGGCACGGCAGAAGTGCATTTAATACGCGCAGTTAATGGGAAGTTATCTGTTCGTTCCTATGGCCGTCGAGACTACAGGGGTATGGGGTTCGCAGGGTAGGGCCTTTGTCAGGGACATTGGGCGCCGCTTGAGGGACCGAGGGTTTGGCAATCGCTCTGGGGCTTTCCTGGTCCAGAGAATCTCACTCGTCACTCTCTCTCTCATTGTCACCAGTTAACCTTTAACTGGTGACAAGGGGTCTTACAGGCCCAGCGGCGTCAGTAAAACAACATTTTGGCACCTTCTCCGGGTTTCCTTTGGCTCATCACCTGAGTAGCTTCGAGTTTACTTGCTTCCATGCCGTAGAAGGGGATAGCTGTGTCGGACAGGCTCAAATCGGTAAGTTACATTGGCGTAAAGTTCGGCAGGGGTCTCTCAGACCCCATGTCACCACTTACGTAATTTTTTACGTAAATTTGTTGTATTGTTTTTTCACATTTTTAACCGAGAACAACCAAACTCCAGGAAAGCAGGAGCCAGTTGTCTTCCTCTATGAAAGCGCCAATCAAATTACCAGTTTGAATCGTGTCCGAAACGTGTGTGCTTGCAGTGTGCAAAAAAATTATGCCCAGACTGCATATAAAAATTGGCAAAGTTCGACCATTGTCAATTTCGTGAAAATACACTTTTGATTTTAGTTGTTTTTTTTTCTTAATTCATTATTACTTCAATATTATAGAAAAAAGTGTTTTTTTGTCAAAATATGTTGATTAATTTTTTGCTTATGTAATTTGTGATCTCATCTCTAGTTTTTTGATTGTTAAGACGACATACATTAAAATTGCAAGATCGTAACAAAAAAATAAATTCAGAGTAAAGTTATTTGTTTTATTTTATACATTTATATATGATAACACAGTTTTTACATACTCTGGCTAGCTACCACACTTAATTTCTATGATTTATACTAGATACCGCAGTGGGCCTCTCAGTCCCCTCGTCACCAGTTACGTTACACAACAACCATGTCACCAGTCAAAGGTTAATAAATGTGTCCGGATGTTAAATCAGAATTAGTATTATGCTGTTCCTTGCACACTGAATACAGAACTTGATTCAGTTAAATTTTAAATCTCTTTATTTGCTGAAAATACTAACATAAGTTTAGAAAACGTATTTTTTTCCCACTCTCCACATTGGCCACTGTGGGAGGTGAAGTGCAAATAAACTCCCACTGATTATTTTTTAGATCTCTTTTAAAAATCGGTTGTGTTTAACTGATACAAATAATAGAATATAAATTATTAGAAATAATATGCAGGAATAAATAATTACAAAATTATTGACAGCGAGTTCTATGTTGAGTTAGATGAAAGGGGTTCATTGTTGTCATTTATGTAATCAATCATGAATATTGCAACCCTTTTTAGACTAAGTCGTTTTAATATAGTTATTAGAGTACCGAACGGAGCCCTAATGCTGGAGCCCTAATGCTGTGACTCACGTGTCAGTCCTTCCGTCCGTCGCCGGTCACAGAGGTGTGGTCTTCAAGCTACAGTCTCCAATTTTCAGTAAAACATCTTGTTGTCCCAAAAAAAGTTAAAAATATTTTTATCTACACACGTATCATAAACCCTCTTTACTGCGTTCAAAAACCGCACGTTACGATCAGCATTATGTTAAACTAGTTAGTAAAAACTCGTTTCGTATCTGGAAAACTAAACATAATGGTCATTATGTGTAGTTTTTCTACATATAATGACATTCAAATTTCGAACGCCGACGCCCACCCGCGTGCCGTCCCTAGTTTGTCTGTGAAGTTGGTACTGACATTCAAATTTCGAACGCCGACGCCCGCCTGCGTGAATTTGGTACTAAAGAACAAGCTAAACAATTGCAGAACCACAATGCCGGTCAAAGATGCGGTTCCTGAACACATCAAAGAGAGCTTATGATATGTTTGTAGATAAACTAGTGTATGTAACTGTACATAATTAGGCATTAAAACTCTCGAGTGACATTATTATGAAACTCGCCTTCGGCTCGTTTCATAAACCCACTCTCGAGTTTTAATGCCCTCCATTATGCAGCAGTCACATAAACTGCTATTAAATGTTTAGCCCCTTTAGCCGTGGTGACGCCACTGTGTCGTTATAGGTTTTGAGTTTTATTAAAATGACATGAGATTCAAAATCGCGATGCTTCATAACCAGGTCCAGGGCTCGAAAGGTTAAGGGTGGTCCCAAAGAGATGACGTAGGGCGCGAAAAAAAAAATTACCTACCCCATCGAGTGGGATCGTTGTTTAGATCTCGTCGAGTGGATCAATATAGTATGTTTTGTTTTAAAATCACTAGCGGGCGAGACCATGAGAGGGCAGTCCCTGACCGTTCCGATTGACTGAACCTATAGCTATGTTTTACAATCTAAGGACCTGATCTCGAAACAGAAAAGGTAGAAAATCATCATCATAATCGTGATCAGCCCACATCAACCGACTGCTGGGCATAGGCCTCCCCTCTATAGCGCCAGTCTCCAAAGGGTCTTCATGTCGACTTGGTAATGTCCTTGGACAATGCCCACTGGCTGGCCGTTTCTTTCCTCTTGTTCACTACTATATTACCTATTGCTTTGGTCCGCCGTCCGTCATCCCGTCTAGCGAAGTGTCTCGCCCATCTCCACCTCAGTCTCGTTAACCGCTTACTTTGCACATTACGCATGTTTTGCCCACATTTTGGTATAATTAATTGAAATCATGTATTTTAAGCACTAGCAAAGCCACCATACATACTTGAATTAAATATGAAAATAAAAATCTTAATAAACTGCAGAAAGAGATATTAATAATGGAGATAGAAAAACAATCATGGAATTGGAGATATTAAAGAAATTGTGAAATAACATTGAAGGAAACTTTTATTTTAAACAAATAAAAAATGTGGATATCAAAGTGTTGAGTTATTATTGCTCCCCTTCATTTTTATTTCCAGGGGGTCGAGCGGAGCTTTTATGATTATAGCCGGCTTTTCACTATGGGATGTAAACTAATATCAACATGCTCATCATGCTCAGCCCACATCAACCCACTGCTGGGCATAGGCCTCTTCTCTATAGCGCCAACCCCTACGGTCCTGTGCCGTCCGCATCCATTGAGATCCTGTCGACTTTAGTATATCGTCGGACCATCGGGCAGGTGGTCTGCCCACTGGCCTTGTTGCTCCCCTTGGCCACCACTCCGTGACTGCTTTGGTCCTCCGTCCGTCATCCCATATAGCCAAGTGTCCCGCTCATCTCCACCTCAGTCTCGTTATCCGCTTACCTGCATCTTCGACCTTCGTCTTCCGTCGAATTTCGACGTTTGGTACGCGATCAACGAGAGAGATACCTAACATGGAACGCTCCATTGCTCGTTGGGCCACCTTGATTTTGTGTATAATTTGCTTAGTGAGCGTCCATGTTTCGGCTCCATAGGTGAGGATAGGCAAGACACATGGGTTATATACCTTAGTCATTATACATATGTACGTGTTTGACGACTCGAATGGTCGAGTCGGCAGTGACACTGCCTACGAAGCCAAGGGCGGTTTCGAGTCCCGGTGTGGGCAAATATTTGTTTGATGAGAACGGATGTTTGTACCCTAGTCATGGTTGTTTATCTATCTAAGTATAATATTTATCTATATAAGTATGTGTATCGTTGTCTAGTACCCAAGATACAGGGAATCCTAGTTTGGGGCTAGATCAATGTGTGTAAATGGTGTCCAAGGTATTATTATTATTATTATGTATATTGCATCTCAAGATGCCAAAAAAATATCACGTTTACACCTTGCTATAATAAACGGGCTCATACCTCAACAATATAAAATACAATAAATAGCATGCACATATGTGCATAATATATATTTCATATCATACATTACCTATATAGATATGGTACCTTTTACGGAAGAGAAAGGAAATACTCTTTCAATCTTAAAAGTGAAAATTGAGGGACTATCCCTAATAGCGCAGGGAAGTGCGTTCCATGGTCGAATTGCCTTTGACCTAAACGAGTGTTCGTAAGCGGCAGTGTTATGCCGAGGAGTTGAAAGGAGAGACACCGTATGGGATCTGTGATTGCTAACCCTGGCGAAAAGAAACTCAAAACGTTCGCGTAGATATGGGGGTATGGGGGATTTCGAAAAATATTGAACAAATAGAAGAGAATGTGCATGTCACGGCGAAGACGGATCGGGAGCCACCCCAGCTCCTTGCGATACTGAGAGACACGGTCATACTTGCGCAACCCGTAGACAAACCTTCATATCTCCATAAAAGTATCTTCAAAGTTGAGATGTTAAGCTGGGTTTACACGAGGCCATTGCAGGCTGCTAGCCTCACTGGCTTGGTGTTGGCCTCGTATAAACTGTTTTACAAGCCAAGCCAGCGCCACAGGCTTCGTGTATCTGCCCCTTTATACATATTACATTATATCCAATAGTGAAAAGCCGACTAATCTGCTGCACAAACTCGTCTATTTCAGCCAGTCTCCTGCACCAGGCAGAGTTGGTTGACCGACCGGCTTGGATGGTTGAGTAGCTCTGAAGCAGATGAAACTCCTCTCGAGATTGCTGTGGCTCTCGTGGTGTCTATGGTAGATGGGCATGCCGCTAGAACATGTTCAAATAGCACCCTATGGTATAATGTCTCCCAGTAGTAGTCTACCACAAATTTTATCATTGGACGATATATAGCGTGACCCTTTTTCCGATACGAGGTGGCAGTGGCACAGTATTGCCCACAAATTCAAAAGTCCATTTTGCATGACATGAGACTAGCCCATCGTGCATCGGCGCAACTATGGAGGTTTCCTCACGATGTTATGGAGATATGAAGGTTTGCTTACTACGAAACTTGGAAGATAATGGAGTAAATGCACCTTTTTCGTAAATCAAAACAAGACAGTGAACAGCTGATCAATAATTCTGCCATATTGTGCAGACAAGACACCTTTCTCGGTTGTTTAAATTGATTAGTTCATACCATGTTTATCCCTAACTAAACGTAAAACGCAGTTTTGTGGTTCCGTCTTTAGGGCTCCGTACCCGAAGGGTGCCAAACGGGACCCTCTTAATAAACATCGGCTGTCCGTCCGTCCGTTCGTGTGTCACCGGGCTCTACCGGATCAACCGAAATTGGTAGAGAGCTGAAATTTACACAGAGGGTGTATTTATATTGCCGCTGTAACTACAAATAATGGTTTTTAAGAATTAAAAAAGTACAATTAAAATTGCTATGGCCATTTTGTTTTGTTTGTTTATCGGCGAAAACTGCATTCCCCCGTTCTTATCGGAAAATATATTTAATTACAGGTATTGAGTTTTGTGCTTAGTTTTTGTCATTTTACGATTAACAATTGTTCATTCGAATTATAATAAATAATATTATGGTTTTTATCATATTTTATTTTATTTCTGTAAATAAGTTACTCACTTTCTATCCACTTCCGGTTTCAATGAGCAAAGAGTGTCGTTAACCTGAGTACATAGTTCAATACTTCCATACTTGATACACAAAACTCTTTTTTCAATATTTCGATGTACGACTGCATTCAATATTGAAAGCAGTCCTACCTAGTATTTAGTAGGTATTTTATTATTATAATTTAACAAGGTATACTCGTTCAAAAGACTGTCGTTTGACGTTTAACCGTGTACAATGGTATAGAACCCTTCGTGTGCGGATCCGACGTCCTACTCGCACTTGGCTGTTTTTTTTGTAATAATGTGTTAAGCAGTAGTTAAACTTTTTTGTGGTCAGACGTTGAACTTTGCCACCCCGTATGGGAGAAATCATAAAGATAAGGCCTTTGAGAAGTGTGGATTGAAAGATTATGTAGTAACACGGATAGAGAAGAGGCGGCTTAGATGGTTTGAACGGATGAAAGGAGATTGAAGAAACAGATTTATTCGTGTGAACGGAGCCGTCGGACGCCCTACAAAGGCCAACTTCGCCTTGATATCGAAGGGGCAAATTAGAAGTTGAACCGACAAGCTTGTACGAAGAGACTTATGAAGTTATGAATGCTGAGGAAGCGAAAGATGTACAGTTCGCGCCAAATTTCTTTGGCTGAGCGATCAGTCACCTTTCTCTCTCTCACCCCATTAGACCCTAAGCGAGAAAGAGTCACAGATCGCCAAAGAAACTTGGCGCGGACTTTATGATAGGATCGTAGCTAGTGAAGGTCTTGAGTCTCTGTTTACCGCTCTCCCGAAAAAAAGATTGGAGCACATGTATGTATATCTTTGTTGGTGAGCTATTTAAATCAACTTTATTGTTTTCCTTCCCTCCTGACGCTCAGATATCATTGAATTCATTTCCCTCGATCATCACAATCTCCCCTTCTCCTATCTACAATATTATCGGTATGATAAAGCTCTGTGGTAAACCCTTGTTTGGTTTGTTGTCAAGTTAGGTGTGAATTTGTGAAGGAGCAAAATATTATATTCTACTGCAATGATAAACATACCATAGAGTATCTATGATACATTCCTCATTTTAATTTCATATGCAAATTATTTACATAGGCTGAAGTTTAGGCTTAGGCACTGACTTTAGGCTTCCCTTATGTCATTAAAGATACAATACATTTAATATGTATTAAGTTTTCATCAAGATGTTATTTACCTGCGTTGGTTCTGTTATATACCTGCGTTCGTACTCGTAGGCGCCGTCCATTTACGTAACATTTTCCCTAGTTTTTGTGCATGTCGTATTAGAATTAGAAAATTATAAGCAGCTATATTTACTTTACGTGGAATATCATTATTTTAATAGCCCAATCAATGCAGTCATTATATGTCATCAATGACGTGGAAATTTATGACGTGAGTCTCTTAGGACGTAATAGTCCATTCATGGTAGGGCTGGAAAAAAATCGTCATTGTCTTGTGAAATTGTCTCCTAGATCCTGGTGAAGAACAATGGCGGAAACTACCAATAATGACAACGTTTTCCAACATCCTTTTCGGAAATTGAGGATACCCGGAACAATTATTGGTCATTTACCTTGCGCTAATTACCTAAGTCTTTCAGATAATATCTTGGCGGGGAGTGTGAGAAAGCGATGTGCTTACAATTGAAACATTGTCTATGGTTTTTTACCTGCCTTCTTGATCTATGGAGCAGAGATATGCAGAGCGTGGGAATGCCCAGCTGTGTTCTGTTCATGTACAACCATGTCATCTTCAGTCATGGGAACTGAGCACTTACTAAAGTCGAAGATTCTAAATTAACACTAAATAGTGCCAAATTTAAAATAATTTTCCCAAATATCCAACCTGTTTGCTTGTTTGAGTTTCCCAATTTAAATAGGTAGGTATCTCAAAAATCAAATCATATTTAAGCTATGTAATTCAAAGGGCAGAAACGGCGTTAAGTCTGATGGATCGGGTGTAAAACTCGGCGTTCCACAAGGTTCCATATTAAGCCCTTTCTTATTCCATTAACGATCTGTCTTTTATGGTGGAGAAATTGACTGGCTGGTGCACACACCATTAGAAAATTAGAGTTTATGAAGAGAGAACTGTAGCCCAAGGGTGCCTATATAATTATGTGGATGGCAAATGATACTGCACAAATATATCACTGTAAAATACAGTTTATTGGATACTTTGAACACTTTTACAAATATTTACAATTACGAACCGCCGCCGGTAAGATCTATGAGAACGAACGTACTTACTACCAGAAATTGGCAGTGTTGCCAATACAATTTTTATGTTTCCTACACTGGCATTGTGTTTTGTTGATGATACTTATCTGGTCTTTAAAAATTTTAGGACAGAATAAAGATTTTGATGATCTAATAGTAGAATGCAACAAGGATATACGATAGTACGGTAGTATATAAACAAAATATGAATAATAATAATCTGACATTTGAAAATGAAATCAATAACACAATCAATGACATTTACATGGCTCAAATATAATAATTTGAAGATAAATTTAAATAAAACTTACATAATGAATTTTAAACAATTAAAGGAACGAACACCATTACATATCAAACATGACAAAACTATCATTAACGAAGTGCAGGTCACAAATTTTTTGGGCAAATTGACAACAAATTAAGTTGGAAAGACCAAATAGATTACGTCACCAAAAAACTTAATAAATTTTCTTACGCACTATTTATGTTGCGCAAAGTTGTGGAAGTTGCCTCAGTATTAACGGCGTATCATGGTTTTGTAGTATCTACACTACGATATGGTATAATATTCTGGGGCAACGGAGTTAACAAAGATAGTTTTTTTAAAGCCCAGAAGAAATGTATCAGGTCTATGTTTTCACTTAAACGAACAGACAGCTGCAAACCATTCTTCAAGCGCCATAAACTATTCACATTGCCTTCATTATATATATATGAAATAATTATGTTTGTTAAAACAAACTCTCAGCTCTTTCAAAATCTAACGAGCCGCCGTAACAACAAAAAAATACTTGCACCTACCCACCAAACTGCTTTGTTCAATAAAAGTGTTTTCAGTATGGCGTCAAAAATATATAATAAGGTCCCGGTGCAGAGTATGAACACAGACAATCCCAATCTTTTCCAACAGAAATTAAAGGATTACCTAGTTCTTGAGGCGTATTACTCAATCGATGAATATTTAAAATGTGTTGACATAATATTAATCGAATATGTGCTTTAATTAATATTGACTTTACTTTTGTCTATCTCTAGTCAACTATGTGTGTAGTGTGTAATGTGTTGACATTCAATTTTGACAGTTTTAATTATTTTAATATATGACTTTATATGTATGCATTTGTTATTTTTATTTCTGTTTGTATGCCTAATGGCTGGACGTAAAAACACTACCCATGTAAAATGTAAGAATTAATCTAAAACTACGATCCACAATAAACGTTCTGATTCTGATTCGAAGCGAAGGTGGTTTCGCGAGGGAATTAAGACTGAGTCCTGAGTGCAGTGAGGGACTCAAGCGTGCCCAAGACAAAACAGCTTTATGCCCGACGACTATACTCTGCTTCCTGCGAGGAAATATTAAAAGCAAGGCTACTAAAACACCATTTTATTAAAGTAAATTAATGAAAAATCATTATTGATATATTAGTAATGGACTAGAGGGTTTTGTGTTATTTAAAATGTGTTCCTTTCAGCTCGCCGTGGCCAGCTCGATTTTCGAATAAGTTCGGCACCGCCCCCGCCGGGGCCGCCATCGATTGCCGTGCCAATTCCTCGAAATTAGATGTGAAGGCCATAGCAATAAGAACTATGAGAAGTGAGATCAATTTAAACCCTGGAGTGATCTAGGTTGTGTCATAATAAAAATTCAGTACAACTTGATGTCACCGCTTAAGCCATAGCTAGAGCTATAATGACTTGCTTTAGGTAAGGTTTGCATGATAAAGTTGCACAAAGAACCCGCAAAATTCTGGGAATTCGTTAACACGCTACGCAGCCGAGGAGGCGTCGAGGCGAGGGTTACAAAGGGTGATCAGGAATATCAAGGGGCCGCGGCGGCTACCGCCTTCGCGAATCACTTCCACTCAGCATTCCTACCACAACAACCGTCACTCGATCCGGCTCCTGCTAGTGCAACCGACTCGGGGTCTCGTAGGATTGATATTGGTTACATAAGTTCGGATGTTATTTGTTGTGCAATAAAGAATCTAAAACCGAAAACGTCACCAGGCCCGGACGCTCTTCCGGCTTATGTAATCAAAGGTTGTATGGATGAATTACTCGGCCCAATAAAGTTTATTTTTAACCTCATCTTGGAAAGTGGGGATTACCCTCAGGATTGGAAAATATCCCGGGTGTCTCCTATTCCCAAGAAAGGATCTAAAACAATGATCGAAAACTACCGCCCAGTGGCAATACTCTGTGCAATGGCGAAAGTGTTCGAGATGGTTCTTCAGGCGGCTTTACTACCTCAATGCCTGCCCTACATTACTAGTGCACAGCATGCATTTTTGCCGAAACGATCAGTGACCACGAACCTCGTAACATTAGTCGACATCCTTACTCGGGAACTAGATGCGGGAAACCAAGTCGACGTCATTTATCTGGACTTCCAGAAAGCATTCGACAGGGTTGATAATGATATCCTGTTACTAAAATTGGGTAAGATAGGACTGGTACCAAAGCTTCTCAAGCTGTTTTCTAACTATCTAATGGATAGAAAACAGTTTGTGAGGTACGGCCAATTTCTATCCAACCCATACGGCACCCAGTCGGGTATAAGTCAAGGATCAAACCTTGGCCCCCTTCTTTTTGTGCTATTGATAAACGATCTCCCGGATGTGGTCAGCGACTGCGACATGCTGCTGTTCGCTGATGATGTAAAACTAGTGAGGGTCGTCAGAAACATGGGGGACGGTGCAATTTTACAGAAAAATCTAGATTTAGTATATAACTGGAGTCTCGACAGTCGGCTTTATTTTAATCCAAGCAAATGTGAGATGCTCAGCTTCACTCGATCGAAAGATCCGGTGCTGTGCGACTACTCGCTGGGCGGGTGCAGCGTGGCGCGCGTGCACGAGGTGCGCGACCTCGGCGTGCTGTTCGACGCGCAGCTCACGTTCCGGCCGCACGTGCAGCAGCTCACCGCTAAGGCGTTCCAGAGGCTAGGGTTCGTACTGCGTAACGCGGCGCCACTCACACTCGCGGCTACACGCGCTCTGTACGAGGCCTTGGTGAGGAGCATAGTGGAAACGAATGCAGCGGTCTGGTCTCCGCATGAGCGTAAATATATTCTCATGCTGGAGCAAGTACAGAAACGATTTCTACGCAGTCTCTATAAAAAGGGTCATGGATATTACCCATATATGTACCCAACACGATTTCTGCAAGGTCATCTGGGGTATGAGTCATTAGAACTGAGAAGGTCAATATCTCTTTTTAATTTTGTAATGAACATCCTTAGAAATAAACTCGACTGTACAGAGCTTCTCCAAAGGTGTTTGCGAATGTTCGTGCCCGACGCATACATGAGGCTGCGGGGTAGTCGCGCTCGCGCACTGCTGGCAACTCGCGCGTCGCGCACTAACCTTTACCTGTACTCGCCCGTCGCGCAGGCGCAGGCGCTGATCAACTCCGTGCTCGCCGCCTCACCACAGTGTGATATATTCACGAGTGGGATGGCGTGCTTGGTGAGGGAATGTAAGAGAATGACAGAAAGACGAATGCAAGATCTAGATAAGTAAAATATTTTTACCGCCTTTGTAACGTATTGGTTAATTTAGCTGTAAGGTTACAATTGAAAATAAATAAATGAATGAAATTTATACTTAGTCTCATTTTCGAGAAGGTGGTCCGAAAATAATGTAGTTATTAACCTTGAATTTGTTCACAGTTAATACTTTATTATTAAACGCTGGTAAAACCAAGTGTATCAAATTCTCACTTCCATATGTCAGGCAAGTTGAGACCAGTGCCCTTATCGTATACTCCCTGACATCTATACGTAGGAATTTCTACGAATCAACGAATCAGAACTCGTATCTATTTCTTTTAGAAATTCCCAGATAAAAGAATAACATAATAAGCCTACAGTTTAGTGTAGACATCAACACGTTAGAATTAATAAATGGGATAACCATTTATAGTTATTTACAGTGGGGACACCACATAGATAAATTAGCAGGTAGATTCAGTTCTGCGACTTGCGATGTTAGGAACATCAGTCAAAACATTAATGTGGTTACAGCTAAACTGCGATTTTTATTTGGGGCCAGAAATGTAAACAAACAACTGTAAATTTTCTAGAACAAAACAGTTGACTTTGACATTCATATTATACTTTTTGTACTGGAAAATGACAGTTGTTTGTTTACATTTCTGGCCTCAAAAAAATAATTGCATTATAGGCTAGTCAATTTTAGTTTGTTTCATACTGTCATGTCCGTTGTTATCTTGTTGTGGGGAAAGCAGCGGATATTTAAATATTTTTATATTAGAGAAAAGAGCTATTCGAACAATTAAATTGTTTCATTGTTTATTATTTAACTATGATTATTAATATTATATTAGTTGAAGCCGTCTTTTAGGTATGAAAATACCTGTACCAGACGATTTCGCTCTCTGAATCAAGTCTTATTATATCATTAAATTAAACAGTTCAAATTGGATTAAGTAAGGCATTAAGTTAAAATTTACTTTAACTTAACTTAAGATTTTTAAGCAACAATTCAAATTAATTAAACTAATAAAATTATAAATAGACATTAAACATTCAGCATGCATGTTGTTAGTGTGTGTGTATGTGTGAGTTTGTGTGTGTGTAGTGTTTGTGTGTGAGTAATTTAGAAGGTGGCCAGTTTGGAACTATTTCTCAGGAACTACTTATATATGATTATTGTGTGTGACATGAATTATCTACTTATTTTAATTACCTATCAAGTTCTCTGTTTCTTCGTATGATTTAGCATACATATAGTTTCAGTCAAGGCTTTTTTACATTCTTTTATGCTTTTCGAGTATAAGTCAAGGCTTTTATTTAATTGGTTGTATAGTTTAGTTAATAACTAGTTAGTTAATAATAGGTCAATTAATAATTTAAATCGCACAGACACCCTAAGAGAATCTTTTAAATAAATTGACATACTAACTGTAGCTGGTCAATTTATTTTCGAATTAATTTAATTTAGACTCGCTCAAGTTAGCAATTCTTTCAAGAGTCAGTCAGTGCATTCTCTACTACAACAAGATGCCTCTGGAGATTTTGAGATTGCCATTTGAGCAATTTAAAAGACGACCAAGTCTCGGACTTCCCACATTTAGGGTTCTGTACCAAACGTAGAATGTAAGCCTAAAATAGAGAGGAGAAAAAAACAGATTTGTCATTATATTGGTATTTGTTAATAAAATAAATGTAATAATAATTTTAAGGTAAATGGGAAGCTAAAATTCGGTACAAAATTTTATAAAAAAGCTGACTTTGGTGGCTTCTCATTCCTTTGTTTTCCAATAGTTTTTAACTAGACGACTTGTCATCACTACCCAGAGTAGGTGTAGGTTGCTGGGTTGGAGTGTAGATAAAGGGGCGCCAAGTGAAAAAAGACTAAGAAATGGTTTCGCTGCTTCCGCCCCCTTATCGACACTATGACCCACAATCGTATTAACACTGTTTACTTCACGTTTTATAATGATTATTCAGTAAATATATTTTTGAACAAGCTTCTAAATTAATTTACCACAAAAACGTGTTTACAAAATGTCTATCCTAATAACGGATAATCATGCACTTAATCATCTATGGCCAAACTGCAAAACCTTTGTTCATCAGTGTCGCGGCAGGGAATCGTTGAAATAAAATAATAGGTATTGGTGCGAGGTGGCGCGTGCGCTTCGCGCTGACTTTATTTGTGGACTGGTTCTGCTTCACGCTGGCTGCGCGCGCGACGGTCCGGCGGTGGTACCCCCCTCGCTTCGTCCCTCATGGTCCGCTTGGACATCTTGCCCCCCGTTGAAAGCTCGGTAGGAGTTTTCAAGAGCTCTTTCAAATTTGTAATAGAGTCTCTGTTGTAGTCGAAACTGTTGAAGTTGAAGCAGTTGAAGTTGAGGCAGTTGAAGTTGAAGCAGTTGAAGTTGAGGCAGTTGAAGTTGAAGCAGTTGAAGTTGAGGCAGTTGAAGTTGAAGCAGTTGAAGTTGAAGCAGTTGAAGTTAAGGCAAATGAAGTTGTAAGTAAGCAATCAGTCCTTATGGGTTAATGGACTATTGCTGATATCGTACGGTGCAATGTCTCAGTTTTCGTCGTCGAACAAGGGACAGACGCGGTTCAAGGCGCGACGAACAATTCCCTTTTCAGTTTTGAAGTCAGCAACACGGGTGATGTCATCCTTCCCTGGATATAGACGTGCGACTCTTGCAAGACGCCATTTTAATGGTGGAAGATGATCTTCTTTTAGGACAACCATATCCCCGACTTGGAGTGGACGTTGATGAGATCTCCATTTTGATCGTTGTTGAAGCTCAGACAGGAACTCGTTTCTCCAACGCTCCCAAAAATGTTGTCTTATCTGCTCTATGCGTTCAAATCTGGACAAGCGGTTGCTATTGCGGTCCAGTAGGTGCGCTGATGGCAGGGATGTCAATGCCCGTCCAACCAAAAAGTGGCCAGGTGTTAAAGGGTTTAAATCGTTTGGATCCGAAGAAAGCGGAGTCAACGGTCGCGAATTAAGAATAGCCTCAATCTGTGTAAAAAGTGTCGATAGTTCCTCGAACGTAAGATGGGTATTGCCAAGAATACGTTTAAGGTGATGTTTCGCGGATTTAACGCCAGCTTCCCAAAGCCCACCGAAATTCGGCGAATACGCCGGAGAAGATGTCTTCAAAAGTTTGAGCAAAATCGTATTTCGAAGAAATTTTGCCAGCGCGTTCGCGATACCAATTCCTTCATTGTTGTTTACATCTTAGCTCAACTCAACTATATAAATATATAACATCTATATATCATAGCTACAACCGAAGCTCGAAGTCCCGTTCAAAATCCAAATCGCTGTCACGCACTTATGTAAAACAAAAAACTTATTTATGTTTCAGTCTTCTAAGGGCTTTTGACAGCCGTTAAAACAGTTTAAATTAAACACACACACGACTTGGTTTGGGTTTCAACAATTAGTCCAGAAATAGTCCTTCACGTTCACGACACTTAACTTTTATGTTCTCCCATTTAGCCGGATTTTCACCAGAGTTTTGATAACCGCTAAATACAGTTCAAATACAACCTTAATAAAACACGGATGGTTAGGGGCAACCTGGCTGACAGGCGATAAGCTTAGCCTGCTTGAGTACATTACTCGCCTTTTGCTTGTTGTGCTTATGTTGTGTTTAATTTAAACTGTTTTAACGGCTGTCAAAAGCCCTTAGAAGACTGAAACATAAATGAGTTTTTTGTTGTACATAACTGCGTGACAGCGATTTGGATTTTGAACAGGTCTTCGATCTTCGGTTGTAGCTATGATATTTATGTTATATATTTATATAGTTGAGCTAAGATGTAAACAACAATGACGGAATTGGTATCGCGAACGCGCTGGCAAAATTTCTTCGAAATACGATTTTGCTCAAACTTTTGAAGACATCTTAAAGCATTTTTCGGTGGAAATTAAGGCACGAGTGTTTAAAAATCACGTCAATCGGTACATGACAATCGCAATAATGACATCATTGCAATGGAGGAAAGTGTTAAGAACTGATAATCAATGTGTAAAGGATAACATGCTAGCTTCTGTACTCACAAAACATAATTTGAAAAAAGAACAGATCCATTTATGTTCATTATAGTTATATATATGTATATGTTTATATCATATTTATATGTATAACTTAGTTTTAATCACAATAATCATAGTCGGTTTTTTTATTTAGATAATATTTTTTTTAAATAAAAATTAAAGAATTTTTTTATTTAGATAATACCCTTGAAATTTGAATTAGTGTTTATCCGTAACTTATTTGCATAGGTGTTATCCGTAACTTATTTGCATAGAATGGAACTGATGAACAAAGGTTTTGCAGTGTGGCCATAGATGATTAAGTGCATGATTATCCGTTATTAGGATAGACATTTTGTAAACACGTTTTTGTGGTAAATTAATTTAGAAGCTTGTTCAAAAATATATTTACTGAATAATCATTATAAAACGTGAAGTAAACAGTGTTAATACGATTGTGGGTCATAGTGTCGATAAGGGGGCGGAAGCAGCGAAACCATTTCTTAGTCTTTTTTCACTTGGCGCCCCTTTATCTACACTCCAACCCAGCAACCTACACCTACTCTGGGTAGTGATGACAAGTCGTCTAGTTAAAAACTATTGGAAAACAAAGGAATGAGAAGCCACCAAAGTCAGCTTTTTTATAAAATTTTGTACCGAATTTTTAGCTTCCCATTTACCTTAAAATTATTATTACATTTATTTTATTAACAAATACCAATATAATGATAAATCTGTTTTTTTCTCCTCTCTATTTTAGGCTTACATTCTACGTTTGGTACAGAACCCTAAATGTGGGAAGTCCGAGACTTGGTCGTCTTTTAAATTTCTCAAATGGCAATCTCAAAATCTCCAGAGGCATCTTGTTGTAGTAGAGAATGCACTGACTGACTCTTGAAATAATTGCTAACTTTAGCGAGTCTAAATTAAATTAATTCAAAAATAAATTGACCAGCTACAGTTAGTATGTCAATTTATTTAAAAGATTCTCTTAGGGTGTCTGTGCGATTTAAATTATTAATTGACCTATTATTAACTAACTAGTTATTAACTAAACTATACAACCAATTAAATAAAAGCCTTGACTTATACTCGAAAAGCATAAAAGAATGTAAAAAAGCCTTGACTGAAACTATATGTATTCTAAATCATACGAAGAAACAGAGAACTTGATAGGTAATTAAAATAAGTAGATAATTCATGTCACACACAATAATCATATATAAGTAGTTCCTGAGAAATAGTTCCAAACTGGCCACCTTCTAAATTACTCACACACAAACACTAACACATACACAAACTCACACATACACACACACTAACAACATGCATGCTGAATGTTTAATGTCTATTTATAATTTTATTAGTTTAATTAATTTGAATTGTTGCTTAAAAATCTTAAGTTAAGTTAAAGTAAATTTTAACTTAATGCCTTACTTAATCTATTTTGAACTGTTTAATTTAATGACATAATAAGACTTGATTCAGAGAGCGAAATCGTCTGGTACAGGTATTTTCATACCTAAAAGACGGCTTCAACTAATATAATATTAATAATCGTAGTTAAATAATAAACAATGAAACAATTTAATTGTTCGAATAGCTCTTTTCTCTAATATAAAAATATTTAAATATCCGCTGCTTTCCCCACAACAAGATAATAACGGACATGACAGTATGAAACAAACTAAAATTGACTAGCCTATAATGCAATTATTTTTTTTGAGGCCAGAAATGTAAACAAACAACTGTCATTTTCCAGTACAAAAAGTATAATATGAATGTCAAAGTACACGACTGTACATGTATTGAATGTATGGGAAATAAAACATTGTATTTTTAATGCACTTCTTCAAAGTTAACCAGGTGGAAATCATTATTGTTTCGGTGGACTATTTCTGGACTATTTTTTGGCTCAAATTTCAAACTGAAATTCGTAGGCGTTCCGAAGATATTTGATGATATCAAATGTTCAAGCTGTAATCCTCACCGATGAAACCTTCATGAAAATGAGCTTGAAGGTCGTATCTATCAATCCCTTCCTTCCCGGCGTCTGCAGTAATGTACTATTTTGTTGTAAGACGGTTAAGTGTTTATCAAATGGACTAAAAGAATACATTCAAAAAATACATCATCATCCCAAATGTACTAAATGTTCATCAAAATTGTAAACCCTATTTTTACTAACATGGGGTCGCAACCAATGCGGTTCTGTGAGAGTTACATGAAAGCACTAAGCTTGGGGAACATTTAACTTACTTGGGTGGGAGGCAAAACTTATATGTATTGGTAAACAATCTTTTATCTTTTATATACTTTATCGCACATACACATTATTGGACAGTTACAAACACAGTTGGTATACAAAGGCGTGCTTATCTCTATATAGAGATTTCTTCCAGCAAACCCAAGCCTGACAGGAAAACATAGTTTTATAAGAAGGGATAGATTTTGTTGCCTGTAATAATGTGACCAGGGGCGAAAACATCCAAGTCGGCGCCTAGTTTCTTTGGTGAAAGCGTAAATTAAGGCCCATTTCTTGCTGTTGAGGTGAGGGGCGCCGCATTCGCCCGTCGTCGACTTCTGGCAGGGTAGCGGAACTGGGGTAAGTAGCGGTAAAATTAAGTGTTTTGCGAAATTACTGAAAATCGGAAATAAGCTAATTGATGAAATTTAAGGATTGATGTGGAGCTCTAATAGAGAAAATTTTTGGTTCTAAAATCACGAGAAGAGTCAGTAATTTTATATATAAATTATTATTTTTCCTTTTTATTATAGACTACGTTCAGGATTTTGTACGATCGAGGCAAATGAATCCCATCGTGTAACGACATAGTATTTAAACTAGATTATCTCTTTGTGAATAACATATATTTTTCACACTTTTCATTCGGAAAAGTAAGTTATGCTCCACGACGAGAGGGAGTAAAATGCTACTTTTCTGTTTAAGCTACTTTTTCAATTTATTCATTGGCATGTGTAACATTTACGCAATGTGCCAATTGAACATAGATCTTAATAAAATAATCGATTGTAATTTTATCGTAGTCGATTAAAAACGAACATGTTTCACGTTTTAACTTTATCAACGTTATATGAAAATTTATGAATTTATCGTAATATTTTAAAAAAATGTCACGATAAATTATATGTTTTACTTAAATCAAATCTTTCGATGACTGTTATTGTGATATAATGAATATTGATATCCGATACCAATGTAATATTCGATTCGATTATTTTTACACATTGGTAAAAGTAACACAGGAATATTTTATCTGGTGACCTTTCCCTTCCTTCACAATCCGCCATTATTAAAAAAAAATTGTTTTCGTTGTTCAATTACTGTAAAATAGGTGAAAGTATAATTATTTCATTATTTTTAGAGCATTCTATTTAAATTTTCCTCAAAGTCGGTGTGAAAAGTTGTATGTGTTACTCAGTATCAAAATTATTTTCGTCATGGGCGTAACGCTTGAATTCTTCTTACGCGTAGGATTCTAACTTAGAATCCCTTGCTACGCTCAGGATTATATCGTAGAAACCTTCCCTTCACTCTGGATTCAATGTACCGCCCTCGCCGTAAATACATCATTTTTTTTTGCCAAACCACTTTTAACGCGCATTTAAACGATTAATGCTGAGTTTTCACTAGTGTCAAGGCATTTTCGTGGTTGCATGAGAATCCTACCGAATCAGAATTCTAGTTAGATTCATTTTCGTTTCATCCCGGATGCGGGGAAACCAGACACATTATTTTTCAGTGCATATAAATGACATAATGAGTATCCGGCAGCGGATCTTTTCCTGCAATTGTCTGCGTTTTATGTATGCAGTTACATTGAGCCTAATTATGATAATCTGATCTATGACATCATGCAGCACTGGGCGTCATTGATGGCATGGTAACTTAGAGAATACAAAGGGCGAGACGGTAGCGAAGGGGGCACTATGGGGCGGGGCTTAGATGTTTAGGGTCAAGTACCTTAAAAAGAAAAAACTGAAACATTATAGGATCACTCGTGTTTCTGTCCTAGGTGTGTAAAAGTAACATAAAACGACCGAATTCTGAACAGATTAAGATTAAATTTGGTACACTTATGTATTGATGCGGCCCATATTACAGGAAAGTGCTAAGTAAGCAGATACATTTTGAATTTGGGGCGCAATTTTAGGGGACTGATCAAAAAATAAAAATAAATGTTTTTCAAACTGTATCGTGTGACATATCAAATTAATGGGCTTGTCGCGAGGATTTAATAGTTCATTACTGCAGACGCCGGTAAAAAAAAGGGCATGCCGGCTGAGTAGGTATATGTAGATGACCGACCGTGGGGAGGCCGGATAGTGATAGGTAGCCGGCAAGCCCTTTTCACGGCCAGAGGCATGTATAGTGCTTTTCTCAAAAATTTGCAATAAAATAAAATAAACGGTCAAGTGCGAGTTGGACTTGCCCACCAAGGGTTCCGTACATACTTGTAGATAAGGTTGTGTTCATAGACCATAGATTAAGATAGACGACTCATACACGGTGAAATGTATGGTAACCAAGCGTGTATTTTTTTTACTTTGCCGGTAACATAGACTAGCATAATACAAGTGTTATATGCAAACATAAGATTTTTTATTTCGCCGTGCTTTTCGATGTTTTTTAGGCTAGCCAGACTCTAGGCAGAGAAGATAGGTATATAATTTATTCTTATAATTTATCTATAGTATACAGACTTTCAACGATATTTTGGCGCGTGAGTAACGTTTACAGCGGGGTGCCAGTGTAATGGTACACAAGAGTCAGTTCATTTAATACTTCATTTTGCGTGACAGAGGGCTAGCCCATCGCCGCACTGTATTGGTACACACATTGAATACAAGAGTCAGTTCCTTTAACGCTTGGGTTATTGAGTGATTCGAAGTAAGTTGGCAAGAAAGGGGGCTGAGAACGTGGTTAATTCGGAGAAGAGAGGTCGGGTCAGGTTTTTTTTTGTCGCATTCCTGCGAAATGTGTAGGGATCAGAGCCGATTTGGCTGCGCGCTGAATAAATTATGAATAACTAAATAATGGAAGGTTTATGGAACTATACGGAGAAAGCTAATGTGTTGACTGCAAATATACAATTGCGATTGATTATTACGTTGTGGTGAGTCTGACATCACGGGTTTGAATATCTTTCTAGTGATCTTTGTCCTAGACGCTAGCGGTCGGGCAGGCTTAATTAATCGCAACCGCTTTATAGCCAGCGATCGACAAATTTTGTGTATCGGCAATACCAAATGACTTGAGTGATAACCCATGGTTGATTAGAATTTATGCGTTTTTGTGATTTGTGATTGCGTGCTACAGTGGATTTTCGTGTGTGTCTGAAGCGCCGAGATATACCTAGGTTCCTATCCTTTAAATCAACCTACCCAAATTCCAAAACTATCCTTAGGTCGTTAGATAAGAACTTGTAGGTAATTTGATCTGAGTCTGAGTCTGGGCTTGGAGCGACCCTAATTTCCTTTTTCCTTCACCATAGGGTTCCTGGATTAGCTCTTAGGATATTCGCGAGTTAATCCTTTCCTCATTTCCTTCGTGTAGCGAGTTTTGAAATTCCCACACACACAAGTCGTTAAACATACAAACACAATCAAATCAAACACAACCAACTTCGAGTGGTGTCGATGATGGACGTGGTATAACACTAGGATTTTAGACTAGGCTAGACAGGAGTTTAGTTGAGGCTAAACCTAGGTTGTCAAGGCATAGGGAGACTGTTTCATCGATGAGGTTCCGCGGATGAAAATAACAAATTCAGAACAAAGTATAAACATTGTCAACTCAGATAACCTATCCTGTTGATATCTTTGACATTTGAGTGTTGTCGGGGACGCGCGAAGAGATCAAATTACAGTCTAAAGTTCATTGTTTAGGGACGGGTAGATAATTTTGCCTTGCCTTGGATAATTTTGATTCAAGTTGCGTCTTTAAATTAAATGTCAATTTCGCTGGAGATCTAACGTGTAGATTGTGTCACGCATTTATTTTGATGGGCTCAGTCGACGCGAGTTGAGGTTAACAAGGTACAATAATCGGTATTTTCCGAAGTATGTAACTCGTTGTGGAGAGGGTTAGATCTCCAAAAGCACTAAAGAAAACGTTTCGATAACATCCAGCTCGAATTGCGCAGAGTTGAAGGTTTCAAAACGTTACGGACCCTTTTGAGGAAACCGCTAGTTCAGGCCCATTTCGGAAAATCAAATCGCAATTGTGTAAACCCGGTCTATTTGGATCGTTATTGCCGTGAACTAATTATATAATTGGAGCCACTAAAGCCGCTACTAGTGAGCACATGAAATATCATTGAGTACTCACGTCGTAACACTACGACGGATAACCATACGATATCCCAAACAAATATTATAAATTGTGGTCGACCACGAAAAAAAAAGCTCCAAGCGCCCATATATACAAAAAATAAATGGTACCATTACACAAAATATAACAAAGATCGATCTGGCGCAAAACACCGCTAACTGATGCGAAATACCGGCTTGCGGGCATACATGCTTTCTATGTTTAACTTGAAACTCTAACTTCCTGAACCAATCTTCCGTTCGACTATTGTACGCCTACTGAACTTCTCAACGAACGAGAAATTCAGACTTATCATTCTTAACTTGCAATTTTCACAGCTGAATCGGGACATCTAAGTTGGGGGTAGATAGAATAGACTATCAGAATAGCGGTGGCTCGACCTTAGCTATTTATGCCGTTACACCAGTTCTGCGCAACTTAAGGCGGCCAAACAGTCGAAAAGCATTAGTTCCACCTATTACCGCAAGCCAAAAGATACGCAAAGCTGTACTCACATTAAGGCTGAAGGCAGGATGTTTGAATACAAGGCTGAATGATAGGTAAGCCTAAATCACGTGACCGAAAAAGTTGCATTGCCCGCATAAAGTATCAAGAAACATGTATGCAGATAGTTAGTCAAAAATAACAGACATATAAACAAAAACTTACAGTTTCAGATTTTTCCCTTTACTTGTGCTATAAGACCTTGCTCTGTGCCAAATTTCATGATTCTACGTCAACGGGAAGTACCCTATAGATTTTGGATCCCTTGCGAGTACCATAAAAATCCAACTTTGTTACCGCATTAATGGTCGTATCGTTTGATTGCGTTAACCTAGAAGCTTGATTTTTTTACAGCTTCAGAGGTCCACCGACCTGAATAATTGATATCAATTTCAACATGAACCCTCACGCGTTCCCGACAAAAATGTCTTGATACACGGACAGACGGGCAACGAAGTGATCCTAAATGTGTTCCTTTTTTCCTTTTAAGGTATGGAACCCTAAAAATACACATCAAAAAATAAATTAAAGTTTAAAAATACTACTTATCGTAAAATCCATGCGCCCGTTGATGTATTTTGCTTTGAGCATAAAAAAAATACTTCCCGGCCTAGGCCTGCAATGTCGTAGGAAATTCCTTTACAGTTCCCTCCAGTTGTGCGGCCCGAAAAGTGATACTTCCAAGCCTGTTACATATAACGCACGTAATGACATTTCATTGCATGTTGGAGAAAAATATTTTGACGTGATAACGTCTTATAAATCGTTGAACGCCGACTACACGCACGAAAAAGCATGACTCATTGTCACGTTCCGCCTGAGCCGAGCGTGCAAGCGAGAGCGCGGAGCAAGTGATAGAGAGGCACGATCGGCCTAATCGTTGCACGTTATCACGCAAAATTATCGTCCGTAAAGCGACTTTACAGACAACCAATTTATTTTTTCATAACTTTGAGATAATTAGTTAAAACGCAGGTTTTAAAAAGTAAAAAAATATTCTACTATTACCCCCCTAATCTCCAAAACCATATTTTTTTAAATAAAATTTCATAATATAGGCCTTTACTTAACTATTACAGGAAAAGTAATTAGAAATGTAGAGTTTCAATTTGGGGGCAAATCAGAAATAAAAAAGTTTAAAAAACTGTATCGTGACATGTCTAATAAAAGCGCTTGTTGCGAGGATATCAAATAAAAAATATCTAAAAAGTAGGCAAAAAATTACGTTTTCCCCTTCTACTGATCCTAAAATAAAAATAAAATACATAATATACGAATAGGTCTTTACTTGGACATTACAGGAAATGTAAAGACTGAGTATTCTAGTAAAGAGGCTTTCAACTTTTTTTTAGAAACCGTTATTATTAGTTGTAAACTTATTTAAAACCGGCCAAGAACATGTCGGAGGACTTCACACATTTAGGGTTCTGTAATAAATGTGGAACATAAGCCGAAAACATTAAATTAGGAAGGTACTCACTTCACATACACCTGATCATACATACATACACATATTTATATATACATATATTTATGGAGCAATCGTGGTAGGAAACGAGGAGGTATGTTTTTCTTCGCAACTGATACCTATTCTCTATTTGCCGAAACGAGTGAATGGGAAATAAACGCACTAGCGTCTGATTGGTAGAGCCACGACGCTAAGACCGTGTTCACACTGCGAGATTTTTTTAGTTTGTTCGTGCGACTCGTAGCGTTCGTGCTTCACTATCTTGCATTGATAACTTTTTCCTGTGACCCGGCTTGTTTATCGGAGCCTTGTGATTGATTATTTTTTTGTATAAACCGGCTTGTCTATTGGTCTATCTGGAGCATATGTATGTAAGTATTAGGTATGTGTGTTATAATACACGAGATAAGAAAAAAAACAAATAAAGGTTATATGAAATCAGGTATCTTTTGATTGTACACTACATATAATTATATTTTTTTAGTAATCATAATTGTCTACTAACTATAACTTTAGTTATTCAAAACAGAAAAATATTTTAGTGAGAGTACAAAACGTACGTACATCATGAATGCGCCTTTACTTCTAACCAGTGGTTGTTTGACGCCCACTAGAGATGTTTTGACCTTGTCTTTTGTATGAAATTTTGTAACAGAGACAACGCTCCATTTACTTGTTTCGGCAAATAGAGAGTAGTAGGTACCTATCGACATGAATCCTATATCAGACTTCTTTGGTAAACCTTCTTTCATTTCCATGTGTCGGTCACCGTAAGATTGTCAAAATCGTTAGTTGATAAACTAACGTTTTATTTCTCGCTAGTTGGTCAATTATCGACAGTAGTATGATATTTGTATAGTATGTATCGATAGTAATCTGTAGCCTACTGCTTATTATATTACGCGTTAGTTGATAAACTAACGGTTAAAACCGTTAAATAGTAAACTGGTTTAAACTTGAATTACAAAAAAAAAAATTAAAGTTTAAAAATACTACTTATCGTAAAATCCATGCGCCCGTTGATGTATTTTGCTTTGAGCATAAAAAAAATACTTCCCGGCCTAGGCCTGCAATGTCGTAGGAAATTCCTTTACAGTTCCCTCCAGTTGTGCGGCCCGAAAAGTGATACTTCCAAGCCTGTTACATATAACGCACGTAATGACATTTCATTGCATGTTGGAGAAAAATATTTTGACGTGATAACGTCTTATAAATCGTTGAACGCCGACTACACGCACGAAAAAGCATGACTCATTGTCACGTTCCGCCTGAGCCGAGCGTGCAAGCGAGAGCTCGGAGCAAGTGATAGAGAGGCACGATCGGCCTAAGCGTTGCACGTTATCACGCAAAATTATCGTCCGTAAAGCGACTTTACAGACAACCAATTTATTTTTTCATAACTTTGAGATAATTAGTTAAAACGCAGGTTTTAAAAAGTAAAAAAATATTCTACTATTACCCCCCTAATCTCCAAAACCATATTTTTTTAAATAAAATTTCATAATATAGGCCTTTACTTAACTATTACAGGAAAAGTAATTAGAAATGTAGAGTTTCAATTTGGGGGCAAATCAGAAATAAAAAAGTTTAAAAAACTGTATCGTGACATGTCTAATAAAAGCGCTTGTTGCGAGGATATCAAATAAAAAATATCTAAAAAGTAGGCAAAAAATTACGTTTTCCCCTTCTACTGATCCTAAAATAAAAATAAAATACATAATATACGAATAGGTCTTTACTTGGATATTACAGGAAATGTAAAGACTGAGTATTCTAGTAAAGAGGCTTTCAACTTTTTTTTAGAAACCGTTATTATTAGTTGTAAACTTATTTAAAACCGGCCAAGAACATGTCGGAGGACTTCACACATTTAGGGTTCTGTAATAAATGTGGAACATAAGCCGAAAACATTAAATTAGGAAGGTACTCACTTCACATACACCTGATCATACATACATACACCTAGCCAAAATATCACTATCATTCTTCACCAGCAAATAATTACTTTTTTTTTCATAGTACTTGTATGAATGACAGTTATATTTGCGGTTTGTAATAAATGTTGTTAAATTCCACGCCTCAACCGACAGGGCGTGGAATCTTGGTAGGGTTATTTTACCATGGAATGTCACAAAGTAGTACTGACCTTGACGCCGTGGACCGGAATTTGAAAGCTCAATTCGAGGCAGGAGCACGGGATGAGGAACACAAGGGTGGGGGTTGATGGGAGTCGAATCTCCCTCTCATAGGATGAATTATTTTTCTGAATTTTCCCCCGAAAAGCCCAGTGTATGTACGACTGGGTTCAGGCTATTTATTTATATTAATTTGAATATTTTTTTTTTTTTTTATAGTAATATCGATTATTGGGTTTATTTATTATATATATATATATATATTTGTATTCATTTTATTAGTATATTTATTTTAGACTATGGATACCTACAACTTTAGTAATAGTTTCTTCTCATCTTGTGATAACGATATTTCTGTTAGCGCGGGAAGTGTTGGGTCAACAGCGGATGATTCGCTGTCATATAACTTGAAACGGGTGTTTTCAAACCTTGGTGCAAACTTCAACGTTGTTCATATTAATGCTCAAAGCATTCATACCAGCTATGCTGACCTTCTTGTAGTTTCTAGTGATCTGAACATACATGGCATTCTTGTTTCGGAATCTTTTCTCAAGCCATCTCTTTCTTCTGCCATGTATGCTCTGCCAGGGTTCAGTCTCTACCGGAACGACAGGATAGGCAAGGCTGATGGCGGTGTTGCTATCTACCTACGTTCTGACATCCCATGCAAAGTCATCAGCCAGTCGCCAAGCCTGTACTCTGGTTCTGCTGAACACCTGTTCCTGGAGATATTCTTGCGTCACAACAAAGTCCTCCTGGGTGTCTATTATAGCCCCTCTCTTCGAATCGACTATTTTAACTCTTTTGAAACCCTTCTCAGTGACTTGACTCCTCTTTATAGCGACACCCTAATTCTCGGCGACTTCAACACTTGCCTTCTCAAGAATAACGGTCGCTCAGCGAAGCTGAATTCTCTTGTAAGTTCATTTAACATGCATATCCTTCCTCTTGAGGCCACTCACTTTCAACCACACTGCACCCCCTCTCTTCTAGATCTAATGATAACTTCTGACATGTCTAAGGTTGCTGCGCATGGCCAACTTAACGCCCCTTTCTCCTATCACAATCTTATTTACCTCTCTTATAAGATAAAGCCTCCCAAGCGTGCAGCTAAATTCCTTGACATTCGTAGCTTCAAGGGCATGGATATAACCTCCCTTAATTCAGACGCCTCCTCTGTCGACTGGTCGCCTGTCTACGGTAGTGAGACCATTGATGACAAAGTACGGAACTTCAACTCTATTGTCCTGAGCTTGTTTGATAAGCATGCTCCGGTCAAGAGGGTTAAAGTGAAGCATCTTCCTGCACCGTGGCTTACTGACACCATTAAGGGTCTGATGGCTAAGAGAAACCGTGCCAAGTCTAGATATAAGAGGGATCCGACCGACGAGAATCTTTTAATTTTCAAACGCCTCCGTAATCGTTGCACTCGCCTGTGTCGTGATTCTAAACGCCGTCATATCTACGAATGTATCGAGAGCTATACTCCAGCACAGGTCTGGAAGTTCCTGAAGACCCTTGGTGTTGGTAAGTCACAGGAATTGGCAGCCGGAAATGTCGATCTCCGGGGTCTCAATAGTTTCTTTGCAACTCCCCCTGTCGCGATAGACTCCCTCGTCAAGGATGCAACCCTTCGTAACCTACGGTCCAAGGCATCATCCCTCACCTCAGCATTTAATTTCATCCCTGTCGGAATCGGCGCAGTAAGGAGGGCAATACTGGCAATCTCGTCGAAGGCCATAGGTGAGGACAAGATATGTTCGCAGATGATAACAACTATCATTGATGTACTGTTACCTCTCATCACCCACATAATTAATGTGTCGCTTGACCAATGTTGCTACCCCAGCCAGTGGAAATTGGCACTTGTGATTCCCCTCCCCAAAACGTCTAATCCCGCCTTCTTTAAAGATTTCCGTCCCATTTCTATTCTGCCTATCCTCTCCAAAGTCCTGGAATCAATTGTCCACTCCCAACTCTCCTCCTACCTTTCCTCAAAAATGTTACTGAATCCCCACCAATCAGGTTTCAGGCCGGGTCACAGCACTACCACAGCACTGCTCAAAGTCACTGACGACATTCAATTAGCTATGGATCAAAAGCAGCTTACGGTCCTTACACTGCTTGATTTCAGTAGCGCCTTTAACTGCGTCGATTTCGATATACTAGTCGAAATTTTAAAGTCACTTAATGTCTCCTCGCACTCTGCTCGCTGGTTTGACTCCTACCTGAGAGACCGCCAGCAACGCATTAAGTCTGAGGAGATCTCAACGGACTGGTGTGATCTCTCCGCAGGTGTTCCGCAGGGAGGCATCCTTTCTCCTCTCCTCTTCTCGGTATTCATTAACTCCATCTCTGACGTTCTTACCTCTTCTTATCATCTGTACGCAGATGACCTTCAAATATATCGGCACTTCTCTCCGTGTGATGTGAATCTGACAGTAGAGGCGTTGAATGCTGATCTCGATAACATCAGGAAATGGGCTACCTCTTATGGTCTGCTTGTCAACCCGGGCAAATCGCAGGCCATGATTTTGGGTACTCGTCACTCTCATAACCTAGTTCAGAAAATGCCCGTCGACCCTATAGTGTATGATGGTAACATAATCTCATACAGCGAGAAGGCCAAGAATCTTGGGGTTGTATTTGATAAATTGTTGACCTGGTCGCCCCATGTTTGTGAGGTCAGCAGACGAGTCTTTGCGTCATTTCACTCCCTACGGAGATTGCAGCACTTCCTGCCACAGCAGACTAAAATCACCCTTGCCCAGTCCCTCCTACTACCTTTAATCGACTATGCAGATGTTTGCTGGATCGGTGCGAACGAAGAACAACTGAACAAACTCGAACGACTTCAAAACCTCGGGATTCGGTTTGTCTTCGGGCTTCGCAAGTATGACCATGTCTCACAGTATCGCAAGGAGTTGGGGTGGCTTCCGATCCGCCTTCGTCGTGATATGCACGTTCTCTCCTATCTGTTCAACATTTTGCGAAACCCCCGCTACCCCTCATATCTTCGAGAACGTTTCGAGTTTATTTCCTCCAGGCATAGCAACCGGAAATCCCACACGATGTCTCTTCTCTCTACTCCTCGGCATAACACTGCCGCTTACAAACACTCGTTTAGGTTAACGGCGATCCGACTGTGGAACGCACTTCCCTGCGCTATTAGAGATAGTCCCTCAATTTTCTCTTTTAAGACAAGATTGAAAGAGCATTTCCTTTCTCTTTCGTGATAGGTACTTTTATATATGTATATATAAGTAGTATATGTTTGATATATATAAAAATTTTTGCTTTTGTATTTTATTTAGTATATATCATGTATTAAATTATTATGTTTTAGTTGTAAACAATTAGATGTACAGTTTTATTGCGCACTAGGACTCTCCTGTTGCACAATTTTTCCTGTCCTACCTAGGTTTGCTGGTAGAAATCTCTCTTTAGAGATAAGCTCGCCTTTGCTCATAAAATGTTTTGTTACCTTACTATTTCTATAAGATTTCTGTGCAATAAAGAATATGAATCTTACTGCTGTCGTAGTCCGCCGCCGGTGCCGTCGTGATGCCACGTATCCGACCACATGGGTCGCTATCCGAACGCGACGAATTGGGGACCGAACCACTTCAACCTTTCACAGCACGAAGCACTCACTCCGATGGCGTGAAATCTACTTATTTCCCGACGATTGTTACGATATTATTATAATTAACATTCAACCAAGCTTTCCGATGCTCGCGTTAGACATTTTCCATGTTCAAAGTAACCTCTAACTCGTCATCTCGTTTCTATACAAGTGACAGCTAGTGATGTCCCGATCACTCGCGGTCGATCCGCGCAACGAAAAAACCGGTGCGTTCCGAAGCATAAATATTAAACAAATGTTATTGTCTTAAAAACTGCTTATTTTATTTTGTTCAAACCAATTTTTGTTGAGTGTTCATTGAGATACACAACACATATATTTTTTCGGTTTTCACTCTTACTTTAAAAGTTAGAGGGCGGCACACACATTTTTCCACTTTGGAAGGGTCTGTCTCTTTAACGATTTACTTTAGGTAAAAATGTTTTCAGGGACCTGAACGTCATTTTAAAGACCTATCTATAGACACCCCACATATATAGGTTTGATAAAATAATATTTTTTGGTTTCAGTTCCATGTAATTTAATATTTATTATTAAATTTTATTTTTTTAAATTTTTGTATTAAAATCGTAAAGCGGTTCACAGAATACATCTACATACCAACTGTGTAGTCGTTGCTGTGACTTACGGACGGACGGACGGACACAAAGACTTGACGAAACTATAAGTGTTCCTTGTTTCTCTACGGAACCCTAAAAAGAACGCCTTACCGCCTTGCGAGTCGGACTCGCACTTGACCGTTTATTTTCGGTAGTCTGGTTCCGCGGGGGGATGTTTCCACTTTGCAAGGCGCTCTTTAACAACTAACTTTGAGGAAAAATGGTTTCAGGGACTTCAACGTCATTTTTAAAGACTTATCTAAAGACGGGTTTGATGATTTTTTTTTTGTTTTCAGTTCCATGTAAGCGATTCACAGAACATCTACATATCAAGTTTCAACTGTGTAGTCCTGATAGTTTCCGAATAAAGTTGCTGTGACGAACGGACAGACAGACATAACGAATAAGGGTTTCTTGTTTATCTACGGAATCCTAAAAAGAACAAATCCTTTTTTAGGGTTTCGTACCCAATGGGTTAAACGGGAATTACTAAGACTCCGCTGTCCGTCCGTCCGACTGTCTCATGGACCGTGATAGTTAAGACAGTTAAAATTTTCACAGATGATGTATTTCTTTTGCCGCTATAACAACAAATACTAAAAACAGAATATAATAGATGATGTATTTCTGTTGCCGCTATAACAACAAATACTAAAAACAGAATAAAATAATGTAAATTTATCTGTAAACCACAAACAAACTTATGAATGCACCTGGTTACGTACATGGAGTGTGAAAGTTGCCGCATCAATAACTTTGTAAACAACATTTTGCTATGTAAAATCTAAACTATTCCCTCCACACCACCATCCCAACCAATTTACAGTGGTACGAAACCGTCGTGCGCGAGTTCGACTCGCACTTGACCTTTTTTTTAACTAAGTCCCGCCCCAAGTGTACCCTTTGCTCCGTTTCAACCACACAAAGTGTTCATGCAGTGTATGAGCGATTTCTATGATCTAGTCTATGAAGATTTCCTCACGATGATTTGAACATAGACAAATAAGTAATATAATAAGTACCATACTTATTTCTCTATGATTTGAAATAATAGATCAGTAATAATAATGAATGAAGTGAATTTTACGAGTGTTTTTCTATGTGTAATGACATGAATGTATATATATTTATGGAGCAATCGTGGTAGGAAACGAGGAGGTATGTTTTTCTTCGCAACTGATACCTATTCTCTATTTGCCGAAACGAGTGAATGGGAAATAAATGCACTAGCGTCTGATTGGTAGAGCCACGACGCTAAGACCGTGTTCACACTGCGAGATCTTTTTAGTTTGTTCGTTCGACTCGTAGCGTTCGTGCTTCACTATCTTGCATTGATAACTTTTTCCTGTGACCCGGCTTGTTTATCGGAGCCTTGTGATTGATTATTTTTTTGTATAAACCGGCTTGTCTATTGGTCTATCTGGAGCATATGTATGTAAGTATTAGGTATGTGTGTTATAATACACGAGATAAGAAAAAAAACAAATAAAGGTTATATGAAATCAGGTATCTTTTGATTGTACACTACATATAATTATATTTTTTTAGTAATCATAATTGTCTACTAACTATAACTTTAGTTACTCAAAACAGAAAAATATTTTAGTGAGAGTACAAAACGTACGTACATCATGAATGCGCCTTTACTTCTAACCAGTGGTTGTTTGACGCCCACTAGAGATGTTTTGACCTTGTCTTTTGTATGAAATTTTGTAACAGAGACAACGCTCCATTTACTTGTTTCGGCAAATAGAGAGTAGTAGGTACCTATCGACATGAATCCTATATCAGACTTCTTTGGTAAACCTTCTTTCATTTCCATGTGTCGGTCACCGTAAGATTGTCAAAATCGTTAGTTGATAAACTAACGTTTTATTTCTCGCTAGTTGGTCAATTATCGACAGTAGTATGATATTTGTATAGTATGTATCGATAGTAATCTGTAGCCTACTGCTTATTATATTACGCGTTAGTTGATAAACTAACGGTTAAAACCGTTAAATAGTAAACTGGTTTAAACTTGAATTACAAAAAAGATACCAGGGCAAACACTGCGGTAGCTTAGGTGAAGACTAGAGGGGGACAGCGCAGCGAAGCCCCCGAAGTCTTCGTGTTAGGTTGACATGTACGAACAAAAGAAACGTAAATTCTAAGCCCTGTCGGTCTGGTTTACTATCTGTCGATAATTGATCGTCTAACGCTTTAATTTATCAACTAACGGTTTTGACTATCTTACGGTGACTTGTCCATTATCTACTTACGCAGGAACTCTACATTTACGTACAAATGTAGTATAGTTTACCTTAAATTTATGAAATTGCTGGCTCACTTGTTCAATTGTTTTTCATTACACAAGTCAATGAACTATGACACGTTACGTTGCATAACATACACTGCGGAGGTGCAAAAACTGCACTGCACTGCGCGTGCGCAGCGCACCCGTAGATGGGGCGATGAAAGAAACGTCACGCAACCTGCGCGGGACGGAGGAGTATTTCAGCGAGCTGATAAAACGTTCACATGTCATAAATATTAGTAATGTAATTCAGAATCTCAGCAGCAACAATGGCGTCTAGCTATAAACCTCAGATAATTATCTGAGGTCAGCCCCAGCGGAGCGGAACGGTATGCAAGGGGAAGTCAGTCTCACTTATAATGTTTTTCTTGTTATCATGTGAAGATTTTTTGAAGACGTTCCCACAGAAGGCGCACTTGCACTGATTTTGATTGCCGCGGAAGAATAATTACGCCTCACCGCCTGTTTTAATTATAATTGTATATCAAGTAGCCGTTTGCACAAATCCGTGGGAACGCTTTGTTTAGGGGCCATCTTGCTGGTATTTGGGAAGGTTGATACAACTTTGCGTGGAGTTATGATTAAAAGATTATGTATGCTTTTAAATTAGTTTTTATTATAAAATATTCATATTTAAAAATTACTGCTCTGGCCAATGCCACCCTTATTGCTAATCTAGTATTCGCAGTTTACATGTTTTAGGTTTCGGATCGAGCAGTCGTTTGTAAATATGAGTTACGTATTATTATTAAAAAAATATATCGATATAAAATAATACAAATGCACATGTAGGTATGTATACAGTTATCGATAAATTGCTTATTTTCTTACACTTTCATCAAATTGACCACAGCGCATAGCGTATAGAGCATATTTGTGTGTTAATGCTTATTCCCTTGTTTTTAATACTGTCGCTATACCAATTTTATTGAAATGAATTCGTTAACTAGGTATTTTTCTACAAAAATATTGATTTACTTTTGTACTCTTATTTATCATTTTCCTTGTGGAATGTTCAGTTTCAAACTTTTTCTTAAAATATGTAGTGTAGGTACAGATTTTTTATAACATTTAAATGATAATTTTACCAAAGTTGATGTTGCAAATTATATCCACAAAGTAAAAATCTCACCATAAATACGATTTTGTAAACTTTTCAGTTGGAATATGAAAATAATACTATCAGCTAATACAACTTATCTATTCTTGTCGGTACCTTTCTATAGTAGATAATTTATGGATAAGGAATTGTTCATTAAAAATCTCAGTAATATGTACAAAACTAAACGCTTAACTAGGATGCAAATAAACGCAAAGCCACTCACACAAAATCTCTTTGAAAAAAAATATTCATCATGTTTGGTCAAACTATAATTTGGTTGTGCCTTTCAGACTTTTGAGCCGCAGAACATAACGCGAACACTTACAACCCAAACCCAATCCACACGAAATTAATTCTAGCTATTGGCACCTAATCTCTAAAGCTCATTCTAGATGGCACTGGTGTAGGTGTGGAGGCTATCTATCTGTCAAATTCTATTTACTTCTTGTAATATATGGTGTGCCAACCTCATTTGAGGTTAATTATGCCAGTTTCGAGCATATTTTAAAGATCACGTGACGTGTTTCTGAACCGAATCTCGGATGAATGAAACTCTTTGCCTCCAACTACGCCGGCGCCACCATGCGGGAACAAAGGCGGACATATGTAGGTGCCATAACGTACGCTATAGTATTCAAAACTCTATCAAAGTATAAACCACACTGACTCGTCATGGATATTACAACTATTTGGCCCCGTAGAAATAATTCTATAAGAGCAGAGAGATCTGATTGTGCCAATTCATTAACAATAGAAGTTACGAAAGTTACATTAGTGTGTGATCGATAGGAACTAGGTATTCAGCAAATTACTGAAATATTACAGTGAATAAGACTTATGCTGAGGAGTAAACATTAAAGACAATGTTAATTTTCAACGAAGTTAATTCTGTATTGAGACATACATCTACTTCATTCCAAGTAGCAGTGAGTGTTGAAAATTAGTCCCTGATTTAGTAGAACTTGAGAAAAAACAGTCATTGAATCTATAGTGGATACACAAAACTGACACATTATTATCATCTTAATACAACATTTTGGTGTTACAATCTCAAAATAAAATAAGTTATGATTATTATGATACAGTATGGGCGTCGATTTCTGGCCGGACAAGTTGGAAACTGCACTTTTAAACACCATACTAGTCTTGTATGTGTAACATTGATGTCAGTCTGGTACTCTTTGACTCAAACATTACCCAAAGGTAGGAATCAGAAGAATAGAGATAAAACACTTCGGTTTCGACGCTCACACATTAGGCACACCATTACAGATATTTCAACAGTTATTAATTCGCGAGAATATTCGTTGATGTCACTAAAAAGTAAAGTCTATTCCAGTTACAAACTCCCATAGAACAAATCTGTAGACTCATTGGCTAAGACGCGCGACTTAGGATAGTCCCACTCCTATTTTTCTTACAGTGGTCCAATAATGACGGCAGAAGAGGCAACTACTACTGTAGATACTGTACTAAGAAATTTTTAGTTTGAGGTTGAGTACGCCAAGAATATTCTCCAAAGTGAGCCTGCTAACTGGAACGGACTAAATCTAAGCAATGCTAACTTATTGACTTGCACGTGGCACTTATTGTAAAGCTTTCTAGGCACTACTGTATCTAGGCAACTCACCATAGAGTCATCACTTTGTCACTTTGAAACTTCACTAAAAATCCATACAGTCTTTGGGTATTCACAAACTATTAGGTTCACTGCAGACTTCTTCCTCGAGCCTGCAGTCTGTGGGCTATTGGAGGCTGTTTTCGGTAATCGGGTGCCAACTGGCTGCTGGCTCTGGTCTCATCACGTCATCGACCGGCGGACAGACTGGCCTGGGTCCAGGTTCAGGCGTGTATGTGAACGTGAGCCCCGTAGCGTATATGATGCCGTCGTTCCTTACTAACGAGACGGGGACCTGCAAGAGAGGTGGGAGACTTTGTTGAGTATTTGAATTGTTTGTTAAGTTGACCAATAATTGAATTGTCTGAAGAGGCTGTAGAATAGCTGCTCAGCGGGTTACTACAGCGTCTTATGCCGATTCAGTTGAACCTAAACTGATCAGCAAAATTACCATGAGCGTCTTAAAACACGTCTTGGTATTTGGTAAATAAAGCGCATTATTGCGTATCGGAATGGAAATGGTTGCCATGGTGATGCTCTTGTTTTGCTAGCGACCAAACGATAAATAAATAATCGAATTGTGGTGCAGGGTTTTTGGAGTTAAGGCTGTAGATTGGACAATATGTTGAGTACTATAGCTACTGCCAGATAAATTTGCGATTGACGTTTGCCGTCGTGACTTTGCGCGGCAAATGCGCGACCAACGCTAAGCGTTCATTGGAGTTACAGAGGGAACACTGGAGCGGTGATTGATAGCCTACAGTTTACTTGTACTTAGTACATGCTAGAGACTCGTACGTACAGGTAGGCACGTACGTATTGTCGGCGGGTTGCAGGAGCCGAAGTCCTGTCATGCGCCTAGTTGTGTTGGTCGCGTAGTACATTTTCTTAGCGGGGTCAATGTACTTTATTGCAGGGTTATTTGGCAGTAGCCATAGGATATTATTGGTTGTTTCGTCGTTTATATTTCAAATCACACGAAACGAGAACAGAAACGGAACCACCACCACATCCTGTCCGACCGGCCACCACCGCAACAGTGGCGGAACTTCGATAGTGGATCCTCCGATAGTCTGGTGGTATTTGAAATGAAATAAATCAAATAAATATAAAAAACCGGTCAAGTGCGAGTCTAAATCGCGCACGAAGGGTTCCGTACCACCGTTCAATGGAAGCGATGGTGTGGAGTGAATAGTTTGGATTTTACACAGCAAAATATTGTTTACAAAGTTATTGGTGCGGTTACTTTCACACTCCATGTACGTAACCAGGTGCATCCATAAGTTTGTATGTGGTATTGAAAGAATAGTTGTATGGGAGCCCCCTTAAATATTTCTTTTATCCTGTTTTTTAGTATTTGTTGTTATAGCGGCAACATAAATACATAATCTGTGAAAATTTGAACTCTCTAGCTAGCTAGGTTCTTGAGATACAGCCTGGTGACAGACGGACGGACGGACGGACGGACGGACAGCGGAGTCTTAGTAATAGGGTCCCGTTTGGAACCCTTCGGGTACGGAACCCTAAAAAAGGTTTACCTTAACCAGCAAGGAAGAAACACAAAGCGGGTTAGTTGAAAACATAGAAATGTGTTAACAAATGATGTTGGTAATAGTAATACAATGGCATCAAGATATAGCTAGCTATAGATAGGTCACAAATCGTAATTAGTATTCTCCATGGTGGTACAAGAGTTGACACTAATCGTCTCTTACATCAATCCACTTATGATGGAGATAGTCGTCAATGGAGGTTATTTTCTTAATGGAGAATTAGAGCTATGAACTACCACAAGTAGTATTTAGTTGATTAGACCAAACAGCTGTGCTACATGTTATTTCAGGACAAACAACAATCAAACATCATCTGGCTACCGCAAGCACCAAGTTATTCAGTTTGATTGTTAATATGCAATTTGTTAAACACATGTTTGATACGGCTTTGATCGGTTTTTGGATTTAAAATTGAATATGCAAGTTTTTGTCGTTTTTTTGGATTTATACAACACTATGGGAGATAACTAAGCGAAAAAATATTATCCCCTTCGCTATCCGTGTGCCGTGCGTGCAACAAAAAACCTACGGAAATCTACAGCAAGACCACACAAAAGCTGCCGTACACATTTTCTTTTGAATTGACGTACAATATGAGACTCCTTCTCCATAATGTTCTGTAGATTTGAGTTAACACGTTCTTCCTGTAGTGCTAACGAGGAACAAAATTATCCTCAAAACGTTAATTTCCAGTTCTCTAGAACCTGACCAAATTGTGATCTTTCCAATCTTGACGGCCTCTGTGGCGCTTGCGGTTGTGGCTCCGCCTACCATGCGAGAGGTCTAGGGTTCGATCCCCGACAGAAAAAAAATCCAGGTCTTGGATCTTCATATGTGTGTGACCTCGCTTTCTCTGGTTCACACGACACAGGGTAGCCTCGTGTGGGGCCAGAAGCAATGTATGTAAATGTTTTTTTTACACTTGATACTGGCAAAATTAACCTACAAGAAAAATTCGGTCAGTGCGAGTCTGAGACACGCGAAGGGTTCCGTACCACCGTACAAGAAAAAACGCAAAAAAGAAGTCTCCCGCTTATTTTTTTGAATAGCGTGGTTTTATAATTTGTTGCTCTAGCGGCACATTTGCCTTACACATTCTGTGAATTTTTCAACCGTCTCTCTATTAACGTCTTTCCTGATGGGGCGATATTTATCACACAGCACCGAAACGATTGACGACAAAAATTGTTTTTATGTCCGATTGAAGCGATCCGACTGCAATTAGATATTTTGGTTAGGTATACATACATTATTTTGGTGATTTTTAATTGCATTTAAATCGCTTCATTACAACTTAAGAGCAATTTATACCGGCGCAGTCAAAACGGCGACATCGCTTAACGAGGAAAAACGCTTACGGTTCATGAGATACAGCCCGCTGACGGACAGGCAGACAGACAGACAGACAGACGGACGGACAGACGGAGGATGGACATCGGAGGCTTAGTAATAGGGTCCTGTTTGACACCCTCCGGGTACGGAACCCTAAATTGAGAAAGATGATTTTAGTTCGCGAATGCATGCAGGCTGCTGTTATAGTGCCCCTACGGTAAACTTGGCCTAAGTTGCGTTTCCACGGCTCCACCAACACTAACCTGCGTCGGCTGGCGCACCCACAGCCACTGCCCCCTGAACTGGCTGATGTCCGGCACGACACACAACATGGACTCGGCACACCGGTACATGGTCTCCGCCTCGACGTCCCCGAACCAGACCTGCAGGGACGGCGTGAAGTTGTCCCCGGCCAGCTCGAGCATGGCAACGTCGCCACCGCCGTTCAGGTTGAGCGAGTGGACGAGCGGGACTGGTGTCACGGGTGACCTGGGGAGAGGTGCTGGTTAGAGCTACCTAGTCGGTCCATAAGTTCTGTCACAAATATTTTGCCGCATAGTAAATAATACCAAGTTTTATTTTATTTAATACTATATATGGTTTGATAGCTCATTAAATACTCATAAATTAGAACGATTATTGGATTTAAATGCTTAAAGCCATATTACACAAATGCTAGTTTCTTCAGAGATTTTGCACTTTTTTACCCAATCAAAAATACGGACGTGATTCACTTTATCTTTTTTCCATGACTCTTAAAACCTTTCAAACTTACGTGAGATTTTAGTCAGAACCCTCCCCAGAACCTTGTGACAGAACTTAAGGACCGACTAGGTATATATGAATTCCAAATTCCAAATGTCTTTATTACTGTAGATATTTACATATATGTACTTAGCAATCGTAATTTTTTGCCACTTCTCTACGTTGGACCACTGTGGGAGAAGAAGGGCGTGGAAACTCCCACCGGTAATGGAATCGGACGTGTGTTGGATTCTCAGTATACGATTTACAATCATTATCATACAAATTAGACTTAGGCTTTATGATTTGGTTTGCTGGAAGACCTTTCTTATTAGAGATAAGCTCGCCGTTGTACACTATTGTAATGTAAGTATTGTTGTCTTTATATTATTAGTGTGCAGTAAAGAAATTATGAATAATGAAGTAAAGGAATCTAATCAGAGTAAGAATAAGATAATAATTATCTAATGAGCAAATTCGGTCGAATCGTTTGGTTGCTGGTAAAAATTACTAAAGATACTGCATATATATTTTTGAAGTACAAGAACTTTGGTATTATTTTTTATTGTTATTTGGTAATGTTATTATTGCACTAGACTATTCTTTTCAGTTTTAAGTATACTATCCTGATAGATTTGCTGGATGAAATCTCTGTTGAAAGATAAGCTCGCCTTTGCCTTTTAATTTCGTGTATAATGTATTTTTGTAATTTTCCGTGAAATAAAGAATTGTGAAATTAAATGAATTTGGAGAATCAGCCCAGGAGCGAGATTTGTGGAACGGGAGAAGAGAGTCCTTTGCCCAGCAGAAGAGAGTCCTTTGCGCAGCAGAAGAGAGTCCTTTGCCCAGCAGAAGAGAATCCTTTGCCCAGCAGTGGGATGATATAGGCTAGTAATAATAATAAAAACAGCCAAGTGCGAGTCGGACTCGCGCACCGAGGGTTGCTAACAAATCACCTGTGTTTTTTTGTTGTAACTGTTTTCTTTATAAATTTCATGATTATAGTAAAAGGGAAGTACCCTATAGCTTTTGCTTCTCTTTTAAGTATTAAGCAAATTCTCTCTCTCTCTCTCAATGACAGACGTCTAGTACCACCGCATTGAGATCATCATGTTAGGTTATGTAACTCTTACAATTATGTTAGCTTTCTTCTTCTTCTTTCGTCTTACCTTTAGCATATCAGAATTAAATAAAGGATTGTTTAAAGCTGGGTTAAACATACTGAGATTTTGAGGTTAGACTTCTCAACAATATTTTATATAAAAAAGGAAACGCAAAAGATGCGACGACTGTGGAGTTTCTTCGGTGAGCTCTTCTCCACAGATTCCGCCATTGTGTTAGTGAACTCACCCAAAAAAATGTAATGACGGATCTAAGTGATGTAACAACATCCTATGGAAATAAATGATTTTTGATTTGATTTGATTTGATTCTCTAATGTTCGAATATTTGAGGTACTTCTTGATTGCATCCTCTTTGACCAAATCATCGTCATCCATCTTCTTGTCATGTCAGGGCTATGCCATGATATAAGTTTCATAGGCAAAGGGGTCCAGTCCTGTCGAATCCACACTACAACATATAGGACAAATGGACTATACATGAAAACTGGATAATGACGTAGTGTGGATTGACAGGACTACACGGCTATACCTGTATTACTTGTATCATGGAACAGCCCTGTCGCGTTCCGTTTCTGTTTGCTAATTAGGTTTCAAATATTTTATTTGAAGTACTCAGAAAAATTCCTAGCAATGATATTGATAAATTAAGAAAATACAACCAACTCGAAAAACATTCAATATAAGGGTGGTATGGCCGTATATTTGGATTGTGTTGAAACAAATTCAAGGGACTACTGGTCTGCATTACTGATATTCATTTCAACTTGGTACATCCACACATTCCTGAGAAAAATGGAGTTGATAGACAGACGGACAACAAAGTGATTCATAAATCGGTCACATCTGTCATCTTCGATTAAGACACTCCTGCACTCCTGGCCATCTCGCAAACATATATGATATATTTTTTCTTAAAAATCCCGCAAAAAATGGTGCGTGCGAATTCCACGCTTCCAAAAGACCAGGAATACACGGTTATTACGAAGACTCATAGTCAATGTCAACATGTGATAACATACCTCACTGGCCCCATGCCCTCATAAAACTGGTATTCTGCCTTATCAGTGGATATGATAGTCCAGCAGGCGCCATCATTTATCATCTCTTTATTGGGTTCCTTTGGACATGGCGTCGCTTGGAACTGGATGATGCGTTCTTGCGACAGACAGAGGTACATGCGTTCTGTGTCCTTCATGTAGAATGCACATTTGTGAAGCTGGGAGACTGGGTCGTCGGCTTCTATCAATGCCATTTGTTTGTCCACCTGGGTTTGTTAGAGAAAACACCTTTTATAGTCTGTTGAAAATACATTGCTAAAGGTATGGGGGGTATCAATAAATACAAACATAAAGGAGGGATTGATTGGAAGTCAACTTTTAAAAGGTTTTTTGAAGATAACATAGCATAACATATTTGGACAAAACTTAGCAACATATAAGTGACCTTAGGGTTTGGCTGGAGATGCCCAACCTAACCTCTGTGCTGGGTATAGGCCTTTTATTAACCTTAGCCTTTCAAAAGCCATGTTACACAAGAATATGGATCAAAATGTAAAAGGAAGAACTGATAAAAGATGTTACTCATCACAACTGACTTTCAAAACAATGATTTTTAGTCATATAATTTTTTAAACAAATTGTATTGGCTAGTGTGTCACAGACATCACAGCTGTCTGATGACACAATTTAGAGGGGAGATGATCATACATCAATCTATTTTATGATATGATTTGCCGCCCAGATGTGTGCAGTGTACACTCAGGAGGGGAGGGGAAACGGGAGATTAGTTCATTGGTCTATAACTTAGACATTCATATTCAAAGAAATATGAATATGAATGTCTAAGTTCAAAGAAATATGAATATGAATGTCTAAGTTATAGACCAATGAACTAAACTCCCGTTTCCCCTCCCCTCCTGAGTGTACACTGCACACGTCTGATAAGGAAATTGTTCAGAACTATGTTTCTCATCACACCCATGAAATCAATTAATGTTTGGAAAAGCTTTCTTAGATTGTGGGGATTGATTATTTTAATTCAAATATTTATTACCTTCCTAATGATTAGCCTGGGAAGTGCCATCCCAGTAACTGAACAGACCAGCTTCACAGTAGCTCCATAGTGCACATATCCATCTCTCACTGCAAACTCTTCTGATTCACTCTCATTGTCATCCAATAAGTGAATTGTGAATGCTCCCCACTGAGTGGATGACGCATGGAAGTTACCATTCTCTACATGAAGATACCTAGTTGATACAGTCTGCGATCTTAGTCTGTTGAACAAGGCCACTTTAGTACCACTAGCTATACACAGATCGGCATTCTTTAGAGATTGCTTTTTTTTTGAGGGCTTCGATATGACCTTTATTCTTTTACTATTAAATATGCCAATATCATGTCCGTTTCCATAGAACATCTTCACTGACAGCATAAAGTGTTTTCGTTTATCAGAATCTGATATGTACAGGGTCTTGGCAGCGCAATACTGCTTGCCGTTATTTAAGTCTAGCTGCTGCATGTCCTGGTCAGAGTTCCCAATGCCGATGAAGGCACAGAGCTGGGCCGCCTGGTCCGTCTCGCCCTCGCGCAGCATGCGCTCGCGCCGCAGTCTCCAGCCATCCCCGAACAGGTATATGCAGGGAGGAGGGCAGAAGAAGCGCTTCTCGTTACCGTAGGACTTCTGCGCCACTTTGGCGTGCAGGATGACGACAACCATATCGGAGCGGTCGCGCAGGTAGCGCTCCATCGCCTCGCGCGTGAGCCGGCGCTCCTCAGGGCGGTAGGCGCCGGCGCCGGGCCCGGCCGCGCTAGCGTAACGCGGGAACAGCGCGCCCGCGCCCCCGGCGCCCCCCTGCGGCGGCGGCGAGGGCGGGCCGCCGCCGAGCCCCGCGCCCGCGCCGCCGCCGTACTGGTGCGGCATTATGCTCGCCACCGCGCCGCCGCCAGCCTGCCCGCCCGCCAGCCGCCACCGCTCATACTCGCACAGGCACACCCGGCGCTCTCCTCCAGAGGCTGATCCTCGTTTGTCGGCAGGGCATCACCACGTAAACACTATCCTGTGGCAGCGGATTAGCCTCGATGCTTCGTCGAGTGACACAATGACGGGCTCCCACGGTGATGATCCTTCCGATCGATCGACTCGTATATTATTCACGACGCGATTAAATTAATTAGCCATGGGAACCGTAGCACTCTTCCATCAAAAACACCTGTTCGCTGACGGGATTTTCAGACGGTCTAGCCGACTTCCGACGCTTCGCTGTTTATTGTTTACGCTGCATTTCAAGGTCTTGCCGTCGAGCTCGTGTCAGTCGGTGAGTTTATCGACCAGAAGGTAGAAGGTTTTCATTTATCAAACTGTTTATTCGAGTAAATTAGCGCACGCACAACACGAAAATACAACGCTCAAAAAATGAAAACGAGAATCTGCTGTCAAAATTAACCATAGACGAAAATTGCTAGTGAAGTCCACGCTTTTGGCCGTCTGCGTCCTGCGTCCGAAACGGAGAGTGCACCTGCCTGCACAACACGACGGGCGCTGCGCTAGCGGTCGGTCGGCTCGGCAACGACTGCACAGCAACTGACAGCCAGCCAGACAGACGTTCGGTTCGTTCGTTCGTTCATAGGATGTGGGGTTACACATGGGGCGTGAGAAAATAAAGTGTGGGAAAGAGTGGGCGTCTCATCGCGGCACGGCGCGATGGCTGGCGGTGGCGCGTAGTAAAACATTTGATACGTTGTAGTGAGCCGAACACATATTTACGTAGCCAGTAGCCGACAATTTTTGTGCCTGTGTGCGTGATAATAATACGAGTTCATAGCCGAAACGAAAGGTTGCAATGTGTGAGGAGGAAGAGACCGACGATTGACCGGAGATCCGTGGGAAACGACCTTTGTTATGTACACGCTACGGATAGTTTGATATATGTATTAGTATAAACAAAAAATCTAGTGTGGAATTTGATAGCACGCGATGGGAGTCACCGGGCTGTGGCGACTCGTGGAACCCACCGGCAAGACGGTACCGGTAGAGGTCTTGGAGAATAAGGTTTTAGCAGTGGGTAATGTCACTTTACCATTAATTAGTCATGATCTGTTCTTAACTACCTATCTAAGATGGTGTATCTTGGAACAAAAGTAACATTATTCCGAATGTTAGGTAGGCATTTGTTTTAATGATAGCAATCAATATATCAGTATCGATTTCGGTCAGTTTGTCGATAATGGGGCGGAACCAGACCCTTGTATAAAAATATACTTAAATGTTCGCTTTTTGAGAAGGAATACGCCCTTATCTACACTCCAACCTAGATTTATTCAATAAATCATATCCCACTGAATCCCATATTTATCAAAAATGAAAACCTATTTATTGTGCAATATTTTTCCAGACATATCAATATGGTTGCACCAAGTTGTGAAAGGGTACCAAGATGCAAAAGGTGCCCCTATGGCGAATGCCCACCTGATGGGCCTATTCCAGCGACTCTGTAAGCTCCTGTACTTCAGAATCAAACCCGTCTTTGTATTTGATGGAGCCTTCCCAGAACTGAAAAAGGAAACCATAGTGAGTTTAGAAAGCTTATTGTCAGTATTATGAAAGAGCCAACTGCATAGTTCTGAATTCTAAATGATTGGCTTGCAGGCTAAACGACAAGACGACAAGTCCAGATATCACTCTGAGTCCGAACGACTGAAGCGAGAAATAACTCTATTGTTAAGCAAAAGGACTGCAATAGGTAGTATTTTAGGGAAACAGATCTCGCCAAAGAAAGCAGCATCTAGAGCTGATGATGATGACTTATTTAAGTTACCGGCATTACCAGAGAGAAAAGATGATAGTGCGTGTGAGTAAGTAATTTCATCAAGGTACATTTTAAAAACTTCAGCGAACTTTAAAAATAACTGGCCAAGTGTGAATCTGACTCGTGCACCGAGAATTCCCCACAAATCACTTTTTTTTGTGAAGTTTTCGGATTGTTCCTTTATTTACTTGTGCTATCGCTTTATTGCTTGCTTTGTGCCAAATTTTATGATACCAACCCTTGCGAGCATCAAGCAAATTCAGCAGAATTGCAGCATAAACGGCCGTATCTTAACCTTGAAATTTATATTTTCACAGGTTCAAGTGACCAATAGACCTTTATTTGATATCAAGGCTATGCTTTAGAATAGTGCGGTACGAATTTGATAATAAGAGATATACTGTTAAATTAAGAAAATTACCAGCTTTCCAATGGTGTTATTCTTTTTCCGAGCAAACATTTACTTTTCGAGATTTAAGCTTTAATTTTTTTATAAATTTTAACATATATACTGCGGCATCAATTTAATAATAAGAATATACTGTTAGATTAAGAAAGTTATCAGCATTCCAATGGTGTAATTTTTTTTGCGAGCAAACATTTACTTTTCGAGATTTAAGCTTTCAAAGTTTAAATATAAATTTTAACTTAATTGACGTCTTTGACACTATAGGAGTGCGTCCAAAAACATATCCAATCGATTTTTTGGTTGATTCGATTAAATAAACTGCGTCAAAATCGATAGGTAGGTTCGGTTAGATAGGTTGAGGTTCCCCTTTTGATAATATGTACACAGAATAAGACTATCTTTTGCCTGAATTGATTTTGAAAATCTGGATCAGGGCACCCCACTTACTAGGCAGACCTTCCCAGGCAGTCTTGTGGCTACGCTCTTGAGTGTTTTATAAGCCGTAGTAGCCGGAGTTAAGGCGATTCTAAATTTGCAGGGAGGAAAAGGATACATTTCTAGACTTGATAGATGCTATAAAGTATGTCTATAACTAAAAAATGTGGTTTTATTAATTATTTAGGCAACATAACCAAAAACAAAAAAAAACATAAAATACGGTGGGTTTGCTCACCCCCCACTTCTCAGTTCCCCCCCCCCCCCCTCAAATTCGTGCCGCACGATTCTAAATTTTTACCGATATAAATTTCAACTTGATATCCACGCATGAAAAAAAGGGTCAGGTGGACAACAAAGTGATCCTAAAAGGATTCCTTCTTTTCCTTTTAAGTTACGGAATCCTTAAAATACTAAATTCCACAATTGTTTTTTTATCTTAGGTCTGATGAAGAAGATACGTCGAGTGGATCTATTGTGGACCTTCACTCTGTTGATTTAGAATCTGAAAATTTCAAGCAACTTCCTGTTAAAGAAAAATACGATGTCCTGATGGATCTGAAAGAAACAAGGAAAATGAACTCATGGGGCAGACTTCATGAATTGCCCAAGCAAAGCGATAACTTCTCAGATTTCCAGGTAAGCCCCTTACGAATGCCAAGAGAAAAGGTTTTCACAAAACTATTTGATAATTAACCAAACATTATCTTCTAGTTGGGACGACTCCTAAAAAGAAGGAAGGTGCAAGAATGTATAGAAGAAACTGAAAAAGAAATGGGCTCAACTGGAATGTCCCTCAATGACCTAGAAATGCTGTTAAACGAAGAAGGTATCGACACTAAAATTGAGAGCATGCCAACCCGACGCATCGCCTCCAATGTTACAACACGCTATCTGCTCATCAACAACGTAAGGAAAACTTTGGCTGAAGCTAAAGAAAAGAAAAACGAAGATCTTAATAATAAACAAATCCCAGAACCATGCTTGAACAGTAGTAAAGTCGAGGAACAAGAAGTACGAGAATTAAATTCTCCCAGTCGAGATGAACTGGAAGATGATTTACAGAAAGCAATACAAATGTCATTAGAATGTATGGATGAACCTGGTCCGAGCAAAGATGAACCTGGTCCCAGTAAGGATGAGCCAAATACGAGTATCACTACAAGTAAAACAGATGATTCATGGACGTCTTTCCTCTCTGATTCTGATTATTCAAACAATGATACTGATTCGGAGGAAGATGATGGTTTTGCAGACATAGACATGACGTCAGCTAAGTCATATATCATGCAGTACACGGACTTAACCAATAAAGCTATTAATAAACTTGTCTCCAAGAAAAGTAGTAATGATAAAAACAAACTTAAGCCTGTCAATGTAAATCAAATAATAGAAGAGTTGGCTACAAAAATACCTGTGATTACTGATCAAGTGGATTTGTCGAGTGATAATGAACCTATGTTAAATGGTCGAGACTCAGGTAAAAAATCCGAAAGTATATCGGACGATGACTCTCATAATTCTAAGGCCAATGAAAAAGCACAATCACAGGATTCCGTAGTATGCATTGATGATACCCTACAAGAAGTTATAACTCTTGATACAAGCACAGAAGATAAAGAAGAAGCGAAACCGAATGACGAGAAAATGATTAAAGGAAATATCGATCATACCAGCAATGCGGAAATTTCTGGTAAAATTATTAAAGAAGAAACTGAAACAAGTGATGATGATGATTTTGAGGAAGTACTAACTCCCAAAAGATATTCTACAAATAAACCAGTTGTTGAGTTAGTGTTAGATGTAGAGGAAGAGCCGGACGACGACATTTTTGCCGATGTTTTCGCCCCAGAAACTTGCGTTAAACCTTTTGAAAACTTAAAAGCAGAGCCTACTGTAGCAAAAGATAAATCCAGCGATACTGAAGATATTGGCGTGGACAACACAGAAACGAAAGAAGTTAAAATAACAAGTTATTCAACTGACACTATTGGAGACAAGCAAGATATCAAATCAGATTTACAGTCAGTTTCAAAACTAAGTATTGTGGAGTCAGATGAGACCAGTGATAAAACGTCTATTGTGGAACCCATAAACAATATTACAAGTCGACAAGATGGTCAACAAGAACTAGAACCGGTTACAGAAGTCACAAACAATGTACAAAGCCGACAATATGATGTACCTTTAGTACAACAAGCTAAAACTCAATTACTCAAAGAAATATCTGCAGAGACACTTAACAATATGGCTGAAGATATGCAAAATGAAGAACAAAACCTTATACAAGAGAAAGGCAGGTTAGATCGAGCGGGGAGAAATATAACACAGCAAATGACTCAAGAAGCTCAAGAGTTGTTACAGTTATTTGGTATACCTTACATAGTTGCGCCGATGGAAGCGGAGGCACAATGTGCTTTCCTTGAAAGCGTCAACTTGACGGATGGTACCATAACCGACGATAGCGACATCTGGCTCTTCGGCGGACGAACGGTTTATAAGAACTTTTTCAATCAAAAGAAGCATGTCTTGCAGTTCTTATCTGAAAAGATTGAGAAGACATTCAGTAAGTATCTATCTATCAATAATATCTGGAATCAAAGTTAAATGACAAGGACAAAGTCTTACGTCTGACTATGTCTGCTCACATGTCTAGAAACTTATAAAATTCCTAAAATAAACCAAAATGATTATATAGAAGGTAATAACACTTTTCAGACTTATCCCGAGAGCAGTTGATCCTCCTAGCTCTTCTGGTAGGCAGCGACTACACAACAGGCCTGTCCGGTGTTGGTCCAGTCACGGCTCTGGAGATCTTAGCGTCGTTCCCGTTCAATAAGAAACAGCTTTTGAACGAAACGATAAAACAGGCGAAGTACACCCACATGGTGGCCGGACTGCAGGACTTCAAGAAATGGGTGCGGTCTGGAAAGAGGACCGACAATACCAGTCTCAAAAAGAAGCTGAGAAATGTCGAAGTCACAGATGATTTTCCGAGCACTAGGGTAATTTTATATCATTAAAAATATTGCTGTTTTTATGTTATAAATACTAATTATAAATGTAGCCTCTTTATGTATTTTATTACGATACAATTACTTAATTATTTTTACAGGTTGTACAAGCTTATCTGGAACCCAATGTGGAGAAAAGTGAAGACACTTTCACGTGGGGGCGACCGGATGTTACAATAATACGCGATTACACGAAAGCAAAGTTCGGTTGGTCACAAAACAAAGTGGATGAGATTTTACAACCAGTACTAAAACGTATGCAAGATCGTCAGACTCAGAAAACTTTGCAGGAATATTTTAAAAGGACAATAGATTTTGATTCATTAGATGATCTGATGAGTAAGAGGGTGAAAGCCGCTGTTCAGAAAATGGGACCAGAGGGTTCTTTGGCAGTGCAGGACATCACAGAGCAACCGAAAGTTAAAGCGGTTCGCAAAAGGAAACAGGCTACAGCGCAAAATATAAGTGAGCAAAACGATCGGGGGGAAGGCACTAGTAAAGATAAAGAAGCAGCTCCATCCAAACCTAAACGGAAACCTAAAGCAAGCGTTGAAGGAATAACGTCTTCTAGTATTGTTAAAGTTCAATCTGTTAATGAAGAAGAAAGTAAATCAGTAGTTGAAATCAACGTTAGAAAAATAGCTAAGTTTCAAGAAATTATACCCCAAAGAGAGAAAGACAAACAAAAACTTTTCGAGACGAAAATGAAAGCGATAGAAGTATTTCGTAAGACTAAATTAGACGGCAAGAGACAAGTGCGGAAAAAGAGAGTTAATTTACCGAAAGAAAAAGCGGACCTTTCTGAAAGCGATAGTGATTAACTGCTGTGCATGTTATTTTTTTATTTATAACATGCAGTCATTTTCATAACAATGTTTTATTTTTCTCCTAGTCAATCGCTTTCTCACAAAATGGTTAAGTGAAAACAAAGAAAATTTATAAAATAGTCAATTTATTGTTTACATACAACTGACATATTTTAATAAATCAAGCAGTTTTAATAAAAGTAATTTGACATTACTGTTTAAAATACATAATATGCACACACAATCCTTAAGAATATAACATAAACTTCGTATTATTATTAAACAATAAATTTTGGAAACAGCTCATTTTGAATTTCAAAAGAATGGCATTTTCTTTTCGATTTTAAGTACCTGGACAAAGGGATTCGAACATTTTTACCAGACCGACAGGGTTTAGAACTTACGTTTCTTTTGTTCTTACATGTCAACCAAACACGAAGACTATTCGGGGGTTTCGCTGCGCTCGCTCCCTCACCTAAGCTACCGCAGTGTTTGCCCTGGTATTTAGTTTGTAATTCAAGTTCAAACCAATTCACAATTTAACGGTTTTATTATAAACTAACGCGTCATATCGTAAGCAGTACGGTACAGTGACATATATATATGTCACCGGAAAATAATACGATCCGCAAGTTTATAAATTTCCTAGAAAATTTATAAACTTCCTTCTAGATTATATTAGGCTAGGTTAGGTTAGGTTAGTATATTTATAAACTTGCGGAAAAAATATTAGGAAATTTATAAACTTGCGGATCGTATTATTTTCCGGTGACATATATATATACGGATAGAGGAAAAATAAACGAACGTAAAAGTCATACTATGATACCTTAATGTGTCGTGTTCGCGAGAAAAATGGAGCAAAGGTTGCTATGTTCATAGTAGCTGATGTTTACTCCCAATGGCACCTAATATGAAAAGGTCATTTCAGATGGCGCTGGTGTAATTCAATTTCTTAATTAATGGCGGTCTAACAGCTAGGTTAATTTCGCCATGTCTTTATATATTTCACTGTATTTGGACAGGTTCTCTTTCGAGAGCCTGGAAACTTTTTGTGTTGATTTGTTGCTCCTCAGCTCTACCCGGGAGGACGTGAAGGGCTGTAGGTTCCAAGTATCTACTTCGGACGCGAGCAACTTTTGGAGACTGTCAAAGTCGTCAAATTCTATTTAATTCTTCCTATAGTAGTAGTCATATTTTACTCATGTAAATTGAATCCTAAATTGTTAAATTTGCGAGTGTCAATTGTATAAGAAAGATCACGTGACGTGTTTGTGAGCCTAATTTCAAATGAATGAAAATGTTCGCCTCCAATGCGCCAGCACCACCAAGCAGGAGCAAAGACGGGTATAGGTGCATTCTCGTCCACGAGACACTAGCATATTATATGAAATTTATTGTTCGTTTTTGTGTAGAAATACTTGAAGACAAATAATTGACGGGGCGGGTGCCTATGCCACAAATGTGCTATGCCCTTAAATGTCATTTTTATCCAAGGCGTATGTGTCGGTATAACTAGCAACTCGATTCGAGATGGTTGAAATTTGGGACACATCCAAATGAAAGAGTTCACAATCATTACAGCTCACACTGCAACATGGCTGTCACGTCAGTCGCTGCCACAGCATAGGCGAAAAAAATTATGCTTTTTATTTACTTTTCAAAAATCACTGATTATTTCATGATATTTCGAATAACTATTTTTTTTAATCTAAGATTTTTAATTATTTATTTTTAGATCCCAAGCAAGTTTTAGGTGTAAAAACACCATTTTGCTTTTTTCCTTCTTTCTTCTAGTTCCCATTTAATTATAATGTTTTCAAACAAACACATTGAACGAAAAGGATGTGGGTACATATATCTAAATCAATTTTTTTTTCGGGATTTGGTAAGTGTCTCCTTTAAGAGGAATAGTGCTTTATATACTGGCATTTTACAATACCCAGCTTCTCAAAACGAAGTAATCTAATTATGGCCTTGTTTTATCTGTCGCTGATTGTAGTCAGCAAGTCGATTTTACCATAAATTCTAACGCGTTAGATCGATGCCCAAAACACCTTTAACGACTGGCAAATACAGTGCTGGCAAAATATACGGATCTATAATACCTACATACATACTTACAGACCCATCAATTAAGGGCTGCAGTTTCCAAATGTAGTGTCTGCTTTGAAATAATTATTTGACGTTCCTAGGTTCGAAAGTGCTAAGAACGGCCAACATTTGTCAATTTAGTATCTTCTAGATATAGAAGTGACTTCATAGACTTTAGTGTGCTATCTCTCTTCGTAAGGGCGACCAGAGATAAATAGTGCGCGCCTCTTCTATATAAACTTATTTACAACTAACGACTATGATCCTTAAACCAAAACAAAATACCATTATTCTATGGTTATTTCCACAGAGAAGCTGGCCAGAAAATTACTATAAAATACATAGTTAATAGACAATACATAAAATAGGATATTTAAATAATAACGCTCTTCAAAAGTATGATATGAGCCAAGATGTAAGTATATGCACGAACATTTTTACGAAACGAAAGCGAGTCGTTTAATTTTGTACATATGAGTCACATGACAGCTCGATACGTTCACTTATTCGACGCATACCTGTTCGTGCTTGCGTGGCTGACGCCTGGAAAGGCATGATCGACATTAATCCTACTGGCCCATCGGTCAATTAATACAGTGCTGGAAGGGCACTTCCATGTTGACCATTTCGAATAAAATACTTAGTAATGTTCTCTACCGCATTCAAAAAGATTCTTGTCGCCTTACAGTGCACTAATTTACAATCTCATTTCAATCTAACTTAACTCTCGATATTGCGACCGCAGACAAGAAGGTACCACACAGATGCGCGTAGTGTTGCTAACGCCCATGGTTAATTTGTAATATTATGAAGAACTTCTCAAGAATCCTTTCATATGGGCACACAACCTTATACTCGCTAACGAAACAGTCTTAGCCACTCTCTACACCCCGCTCCACGCATCGTCCAAAACCTCACCAAATCACATATCACCCTAATCCACCTTAACAACACTGTAGATCTTCCTCACGAACCAGAAGCACGCCATGAACCCGATCGTTCCCGTCAGCAGGAAGAACAGAAACACCATGATGATTGTGTACCCGAAGTAGAGGAACGTGGAGGCAGCGTCTTCGATGTTGAGTTTGGTCACGAAGTAGTGGCAGCAGTAGACGAAGAGATACGCGGCGGTCGATCCTGAGGACAGGAAGGCGCGCCACCACCAGTGGTAGTCCTCTGCGCACAGGTGGAAGTAGCAGAGCAGGATAGTGGTCTCCGAGCAGGTGATGACGAGGATCACGAACACGAGGAACAGGAAGCCGAACATGTAGTACATCTGGAACAACGGGATAAAACCGATTAGTTTGCACTTCACTTTCATTTCATTTGAATAGACTGTATTGACTATGTATTTCTCGACATATCCCGATGACTACCAAATTCTAATCACAATTGAAATGACAGCAGCTCGTGTGAAATAAGTTCATTCTGAGCAGGAAGCACGAATAATTACGCATCGATGGCGTTATTTGAACGGCCAGTCACTCGTATATTTCGTATATGGCTTACTGACATACATAGTAAGCGCTCTTTCAGTGTAGTGCGTATTTGTCATGCGGGACGCCATACTGTCAGCACCCGCGTGCGGGTTTAATCCCCTAGTAAGCGCTCTTTCAGTGTAGTGCGTATTTGTCATGCGGGACGCCATACTGTCAGCACCCGCGTGCGGGTTTAATCCCCTAGTAAGCGCTCTTTCAGTGTAGTGCGTATTTGTCATGCGGGACGCCGTACTGTCAGCACCCGCTTGCGGGTTCAATCCCCTAGTAAGCGCTCTTTCAGTGTAGTGCTTATTTGTCATGCGGGACGCCATAATGTCAGCACCCGCGAGCGGGATGAATCCCATAGTAAGTCCCGCGTGCGTGATGAAACCCGCACGGCACTTAAAATGCCTAAGAGCGGCTTTTGCGATAACAGGGCGATTGAATAGACAGAAGGATAAGTAACTATTCCTTCTAGCAATTTAAGGGAATGTCTCATATTTGATGAATACCCAGATCCTTTATGAACTAGATTAACATACAGTATAGTTTTTGTCTAAAACAAAAAATAAGTATGCGCTTTATTTGGATCACAGAGAAGTAAGCAAAAAGTTCTTGAACAAAACAGAACAAATCGCAATCAATTCAAATTTAAAATATATCAGGAAATACAGAATGGAACTACTGTATACAGAGACAGTTCAGGGATCTGTCAGTGTATCTGTCATACTATCTGTCCTACATAGTCGCTCTCACCTGGCTGGACCACAGCGAGTTGAGTATAAAGAAGAGCTGAATGAAGATGCAGCCGAACGGCAGCACGCCGCCCACCACCACGCCGGGCAGCGGCTGCGTGTTCAGCGACTGCTCGGGGATCTGTCAGTGTATCGGTCCTACATAGTCGCTCTCACCTGGCTGGACCACAGCGGGTTGAGTATAAAGAAGAGCTGAATGAAGATGCAGCCGAACGGCAGCACGCCGCCCATCACCACGCCGGGCAGCGGCTGCGTGTACAGCGACTGCTCGGGGATCTGTCAGTGTATCGGTCCTACATAGTCGCTCTCACCTGGCTGGACCACAGCGAGTTGAGTATAAAGAAGAGCTGAATGAAGATGCAGCCGAACGGCAGCACGCCGCCCATCACCACGCCGGGCAGCGGCTGCGTGTACAGCGACTGCTCGGGGATCTGTCAGTGTATCGGTCCTACATAGTCGCTCTCACCTGGCTGGACCACAGCGAGTTGAGTATAAAGAAGAGCTGAATGAAGATGCAGCCGAACGGCAGCACGCCGCCCACCACCACGCCGGGCAGCGGCTGCGTGTACAGCGACTGCTCGGGGATCTGTCAGTGTATCGGTCCTACATAGTCGCTCTCACCTGGCTGGACCACAGCGAGTTGAGTATAAAGAAGAGCTGAATGAAGATGCAGCCGAACGGCAGCACGCCGCCCATCACCACGCCGGGCAGCGGCTGCGTGTACAGCGACTGCTCGGGGATCTGTCAGTGTATCGGTCCTACATAGTCGCTCTCACCTGGCTGGACCACAGCGAGTTGAGTATAAAGAAGAGCTGAATGAAGATGCAGCCGAACGGCAGCACGCCGCCCATCACCACGCCGGGCAGCGGCTGCGTGTACAGCGACTGCTCGGGGATCTGCCGCGGGATCTGGTTGGTGCGGACCGGGTGCTCCAGGCACTGCAAGTATGACATCACGATGTTACACAACACAATAGTACTTCCTTTAGACGTAACAAAATGAAATATCTGCCAAATATTTTAGTAGTATTGCCTGTACGTTGATAAGTCCTATATACTGATTCAGATTCAGATTCAATTTTTTATTGAATATGAATAAATAAATAATCTTATTCAACGTCAAGTCAAGTTTCGGTTTACCCCATGGATGATGTGCCTACTTTACTTAGTCTAAATAATGGTAGTGCTAACCTATTTCTATTTCTAGTGTTAATTATGGCTATCACCTACAGTTTTAAATAAAGCTACGTTTTTTCATGATAAGATTCTCATAAGTCAGTCAGTGAGTATGAACAATTTTATATGTATGGATTTGATTGATGACTAATTAATTGCTCGCAGTCGACTTGAAAGTTTATAAACGTTCTAGTTTGGGGTCAGAGGCAATGTGCCTGTATACGGCGCTGCGGTAATAGCTCCGCCTACCATGCGATAGGTCCCGGGTTCGATCCCCAGCTGGAGATAAAGAAAAAAAAACAGGTCTTGGAAATTTATATGTGTGTGATGTCGCTGTTTCTGGTTCCCACGACACAGATTATCCTAGTGTGGGGCTAGAACCAATGTATGTACTTATGTATAAATGTTGTTGATAAATGTTTAGTTCATCTCACCCGCTTCCTAAACCCGAAGTAAGCGCCGACGAAGGTCAACGGCACCGACACGCCGAACCAGAGCGCCAGCAGCGCCACCATCGTCGAGAACGGCACAGCGGCCGACGAGCCCTTGACCCACAGCACCAGGTTCATCATGTAGAAGATAACGAACACCCACCTGGTATACGAAAGGGGGATAAACAAACATTAAAAGATATGCTTAAACCACGGTCACAATATCTATGCTCCTCGCTGGATGACTTCGCAAAACCAGTGTCTTGTATAGAATCACGAGTGCAGCGAGGGATTCAACCTCGACCCGGTACTAAAACAGCTTTTTTACAACCTTTAATCGAAATTCAGAGAATAGCACTAATCGTTGAAGCAAGACCATAAGTCTACTTACCCAGGGCACAACATAGACGTTAGCAGGATATTGCTCTTCCACCGTCGGCCCCCAAAGCTCTTGTAGATCCTCGCGCTAACGTATCCGGCCGCGGCTCCCAGCAGCACCCAAGCCACTAGAGCGCAAGTCATGAGCGCGCCTCGGTTCGCGGGCGAGAGGAACCCGAGGCAGGCGAAGGCGAGTGTCACGAGCGCCATGCCGAATACCTGAAATGATCAACAGGTTGCTCGTAACTTGAGTGAATGACCGAGCCAGCGAAGCGTCTCCGTTTCAGCTTGGGCAAAAATGCTTTCATATATCGTTTTTTAACGGCTTGACGGATTTTAACAAATAAGGTGTCGTTAGATTCGTAATATAGGCTATATTATTTTGGTGAAAAATCATTAGGTTGGATTTAACGGCAACTTTCATAGGTAACGTAGTGCATTCATAAGTTTATATTTTAGAAGTTCAGTTTTCCACCAACAGACTTGCGAGGTCTACAGCTCACAGAGCCACTAGTTTAGAAGCCTCTAGAAGAAACATGGATTCAGAGTTAAAGTGTAGTGGGTCTGATTAGTTAAGTATATTTGGTGCTAGTTATAGCAACCAAGTTGTCTTCCTTACAGGGGCGGTACCTGGAGCACCTTGGTCACTGGGTCCTATTAACTCCAGAATGTCGGCAAACAGCTAGCCCCCTCCATAAAATGAGAGGCCCAACCTCTTGCCTCCGTCACCGGATATTGCACATGCCTGGCGAATATGTGCTTATAACTTGTTAATTAAGAAGTCAGGATGCGAACCTGAGCCCCGGAGCCAATGAAGATGGCCAGCAGCATGCCACGCCGAGGCGGACGGAATACATCCCCATGCACCAGTTTCCAACCGAACTCCTCCTGTGAATATACACCAAACTATACCAAAGACAGAAACTATTAACCGTCTATTGTTACGAACTTCGGTTAATGATTGATAAGACAAACATGGTAATGTTTACGATCGACGTTGAGAGGAGTAGCAATAGGTTTTCGTTATGATAGTAATAAGAATCGAGTTTGAAACATGTGAACACTCACAGTTCGGGTACTCCTTATTCATAAACATTTATGCACAGGCACATACATTGATTCTGGCCTCACACTGGGATAACCGTGGGAACCAGAAACAGCAACGTCACACACAAATTAACATGCATTCGAAGCCGGAACCTTGAAGGGCAGAGCTTCGAACCGTTTTTAATGTTGGTTTAATAACTTTAGTTCGTAATCGTGAAGGAGCATTGCGAGAGGACCTAATTATGAAAGGTTATATGGTAGAATCCTTGGGCATATGTGGCCAATCTTTCTTAGTTACTACCTCAGTCTACAAATCTCACCTGAGCATCCTCCCCGCACTCCATCTGATTGTACCTTGCAATATCCTTATGCAGGGTCCTCAGCAATATCATCGCGACCATTCCGCTCAAGAATAGCACAATCACCAAGGAGTTGAGTATAGAGAACCACTGTATATTGGTCTGGGGCATGGACTCCAGTATGTAGTCCCAACGGGAGGACCATTTGATGGTGTTGTTCTTCACGAAGGTGACTCGGTAGGAGTAGGTGGTTTGGAAATGTTCGTTGTTTGTCAGGGTGTCTGGTATCTCGAGAGGGGCTCGGCTGGTGCAGTCCAAGTTCTCGGGGTTGTGGTTGATGCTGGCTGGTGTGACCTGAAAATGATTTGTAAATGAGTAGCTCCAGTGTCATATATCATTAATTTCATGATGTAGGAGATTTTGCCCACAATTATCAACAACAAAGATTTTTTCAATACATCAATGTAATGATTCGCGATAGTTCTCGGATCCTGAAATTAAGTCAACTATCAAAACACAACGTGTGGTAAACAATGTTAGCTAAATAGGAAGTTATACGTATGTACTTATACGTATAAATACGTCACATAATTAAAGACACCCCATTATTGACCACAAAATAGTAGTTTATGTGACTGCTACATAATGGAGGGCATGGAGGGTTTATGAAACGAGCCGAAGGCGAGTTTCATAATAATATCACTCGAGAGTTTTAATGCCTAATTATGTACAGTTACATACACTAGTTTATCTATACACATATCATAAGCTCTCTTTGATGTGTTTAGGAACCGCATGTTTGACCGGCATTGTGGCTCTGCAGTTGTTTAGCTTGTTCTGTATCACCAACTTCGGGCGTCGGCGTTCGAAATTTGAATGTCAGTACCAACTTCACAGACAAACTAGGGGCGGCACGAGGCGGGCGTCGGCGTTCGAAATTTGAATGTCATAATGTGTAGAAAAATTACACATTATGGTCATAATGTGTAATTTTTCAGATAAGAAATGAGTTTTTACCAAGTAGTTTAACATTATGCTGATCGTAACGTGCGGTTTTTGTACGCAGTAAAGAGGGTTTATGATACGTGTGTAGATAAACTTAATTATGATAGTACAATTAGCAAAAATAGGTATTTAATCTAGTGTAATTGTTATAAAAACATACACGACGTTGTATTCTTAAAATGTGGGAAAAAAAGTTGTGTTCGTTAGTCAGACACTGATCAATGTGGGAACGTAACACAAACATGCAAGCTGGCCAGCTAATTAAAAGAGAATAAAAGCTGTGTTTTAAATTTTATAAGATAAAAGAAAACTTCATTCTATTTTTCTTTGTTTTGCCGCGTATTTTCATGAAAGAGGCATGTTTAAACATGCCTCTTTCATGAAAAAATTAAATGTTATGTTAAAACCTTTTTGAATAAAATTAATACGTTTGAAACCAATCAGTGGGAAGAAACAAAGGTTGTGATTCGTCTACTAGGAAGATTATATTGAACTTTCACAAGGTTGGTCCATATAGATAAATAGCAAACCACAACTTTTCTAAGTATTGGTTATGAATGCTATTTCAATTTCAACACGACCGAAAACGTACCTAGAAAACCGAGTCCAAGGAAAACTACTCTGCGGGAAGACTAAGATGGTATTGTTGGCAAAAAAAGATCCATTTAAGAGATCAGAACTGATACGTTCGGAGTTGTTTGGTGCAGGAGGGTCAAAGGGCGTGTCTGTCTTTTTGAGGTTTTGAAAAGCAAAATGTTAAAGCAAGATTTAGCGTTTGGTAAAAAACATGCACACTAAGCTGAACGAGAGTGGAAAAATGGGCTGTTTCTGATAAAACCAAAAAATATATGATTCATTCTGACGGAAAACAATATGTTAGACGCCCCCCGAGCAAAGAAATGGTCATACATGAGAACCATACCAAGAAAGTAGTCAAATATGGTGGCAGAAATATCAAAGTGGGCTTTTTTTCAGGACTTGGTGTTGGACCTGTCAGGAAAATAGAAGGCAACATAGATAAATTCCAGTACAATAATGTATTAGAACAAGCCATGCTTCTCTATGCCGAGCAAAGTGTGTATTCTATGTGAGACAGAGACAGGAGATGGACTTATGGACACATCAACTGTTTATGTGTAAAAAAATCGGGTCTAGAAAGTTAATGAATTTCTGAAGTTAATAAGATATTACTAAAGTATGCTGTATACTATTCGAAAGGGCGAAAATTGGGGATGTTTTAAGAGAATTAGGTCTCGATTTTTCCCTTTTTTTTAATGCTGTCTAAAGATGTCATTTTTTTTGTGAACCCTTTTTGTGACTTTGATGGGTCATAATAATTTTGCCCCCGCCAAGACGAGCAAGCGAAGCGCAAGGGCAAGGGCACCTACCTTTTCTCGCAGCCCTTCGTCGATTTTTTTGAACCCTGACAACTTGTGCTTGGATTATAGCAGTTAAACAAAATTCTCGGGATACGATGTCAGTAGTGGGCTCAATATACATAGAAAGTTTCAAAAGCATATCTCTTATACTTTAGATTTTATTGATATCTAAAATACCCCGATTTCGTCACTGAGTCACTCACTGAGGATCATCAAAATTCTTAGGGTACTTACTCAAGACCTATAAAGCTGAAATTTGGTTTGTAAGCTAGTATTAGTACACGAACAGCAAAAACATCTAAAACTTGGAATTTTTACCCCCAACCCCTTAAACTAGGGGATGGAATATTGTATGAGACTTCCGCATATTTTGATGCTAGAGGTACGAACATTTATATAGGGACTCCTTGTTTTAAATTATAAAACTTATATTTCAGGATTTTAGGTAAATCATCCCCCACCCTTTAAATTAGGGGTTGGAAGTTTTTATGATACTTTTTATGAAAATTGATATAGGGACTCCTTGTTTTAATTGTTGATAAAATAGAATGGGATTCCAATGACAAGAATGAAGCAAGAAGAGTTGTAATATTTTTTAATAACAGTCTTCGACACGAACTAGCATCCATAAAATCAAAATTTTATATTATCAAATAGAGCATTCGTTCACCTTTACAGTTTCCAATTATTTGTGTCGCCTATGCTATCACCATACGTAAAGTCGAGGGCTAAGATTGAAAAATATATATATTGGATCATCCACGTCCTCTTGTGGGCAGGCTTATGAAGCACTCAAGAGTGACTAATTTGCAACGTGTACTTTATAAATATTGTCTTTAGTAGCATTAAAGCACAACATTCAGCTATAATCGAATATAATCGCTTAACAGTCAATTATCGCCCTGATCTATCGCTTACTATAAACAGAAAACCAACAAAGAAAAAGGGCAAAGATAGAGAGTGGGCTATGACAAAAGGGACTTCTGATGTGCAAGAAATACACCCCAAAACAGTAAGAAAAAAAAATAACAACAAATATATATGTCTCATGCAACTTAAAAAAATAAGTGAAATCCCACCAAAATATTTCATGTAAAATCTCGCTAAGACGAGACCATATTACTCGCAGTATCAAAAAGTTATCAGATCTTATGTAGAGCCAAGCTTCTAACTCTACAAGCCCTTACTCTGCAAGCCCTTCACAAACTACACCTTAGTCAAAATATGTGGCTCGGCCGTTTCGTTACTACACGAACTATTGTTAACCAACATCAAAAAAGGAGGGAGGTTCTCAATTCATCAGGATATATTTTTTATCGATTTTTTTATTTATATTGAGCGATTTCTTGGAAGTTTCTTTTTTGTTCGTGAGGGTTTGCCTCCAACATAGTTTCATATGGGATCGTCTTGGCAACATTTTACATAAAATGTTTTGGTGGGATTTCATTTCATTTCATTACATCTCTAGGCTGACAATACTTATTTTATGTTACAATAAAAATCACTAATTATAAAATTCATCAGTAACTTGACTACTGAATTTCACGAAAGATTTGCTTGTCATGCTTTGGTTTGCTGGTTTTTAATTCTTTCAATACCACATACAAACTTATGAATGTTACTTGTCATGTACAAATGCCAGATCAGATGTTGAATGGATAAAGTTAAGGTGATAGAAAAAAATATATACAAAAGAAATACGAATGTAAAGGAATGTGATAGCGTTAGTTACTTCCACATAGGAAATAAAAGAGAGCGCAAACAATAAGCTCGACTCAAACTTATAAAACATAGCGCCAAACCACATAAAAATTGATAAAAAATAAACTACGCTATTTTGTCAAAAAGTTTTCAAGGAGAGTTTACAAATACATAATAATTAATTCACACATTTTAAATGAATTCCGCAATGAAATATGTGAGGATTTCAGAATTACAGAAAAAAAATTCAGAGGCATTTCCGTTAATAAATTCTATTGAGAAAATTTCATCCAATCGCGTTTTCCTTCAGTGAGAATTTTTATCAAATACTCAATAAACGTTAACCTAAAAATCAAATCTGTAGCTAACTTTATAGCGGAGTAAATTGATTCGAAAAAACCCCATTTTTTTGTATCATCGTGAAAAAAGACGTAGCGTTGGTTTCGTAGGCGGCCGAAGGGCTTACATAGTTTATGTTTTACTATTTGCACATGTAAATGCCTGATCAGATGTTGAAAGGTTAACAAAAGACATTAAGTACAATTTCAACATTTATTTATAATCTAAAATAGTAAAATATGTGAACTTAATATCGATTATTACAGTGAATTCCTTAATATTGTTTCTTGTATGACTAGTAATATGTAAGAATCCTAGATTTATTTAAAGTGTCTACTGGCAGAGTTACAAAATACACCAGTGTAATAATGCATTTTCCTAAGAAACATGCGTGTTTTCAAATATAAGTAGGTATAAAGTGTGTTTTAAGTTCATATGTATACTTTACTATTTTAGATTACAAATAAATGTTGAAATTGCACTTAATGTATTTTGTTAACTCTATGCTTTCAACATCTGATCAGGCATTTACATGTACAATAGTAAAACATAAACTATGCCCTTCGGCCGCCTACGAAACCAACGCTACGTACAGATGTAGTGAATAATCCTTTCCTTTCGTATTTTCTCGGAAATGTTCGTTTTTGTCTTACTACTTCACCGCACTCAGTACCCATCGAGACAACGTAGGGAACCGTCGCATTGCAAGAGGAAGTATCTATATAGAGTAGTTAATACCACAGAAATATTTTGTTGATGTTTATGTTAGATTTTGTGATAAACTTCATGGACTCGTGTATTAATGCAGGCCACCTATTTTTTTTTTTTGTACTTTACATTTCACTCTTGTCTGTCATTTTTGTAAATAATAAACATTGATTTTATTCGATCCACATTAACAATTTATAACAGACATGCCGAAAGCACTAAGAAAAGGGAAACGTTTAGATCGGCAAGCCTGCGAAGTTATTTTCAATATTTGTTGATATTTCTTAACTGAAAATGATAAATTCAAACATACCAACTATACTGCTTACTTTTGTAAAGTCCAAAAACGAGTTTCGGAGGCCAGTGGAATTTCTCAACGAACAGTAAATAAAATATTGCAAAAAGAATACATAAATCAATCCACCTCCAATAGTCCGAAGTCGGCAAAGTTGGGTAGACCAAATAAATTATTTTGTCTAGATCTTGACGATTTTGACTACAACGTTATACGCCGATTAGTGTATAATTTCCATTTGATATACAAACAAGTACCTACAATTAAAGCCCTGAAGTCCAAGTTATCCGAAGCCATAAATTTTAAGGGATGTGACTTTACGCTAAGAAAAATGGGATTTCGGTATAAAAAAGTTGAAAACAACAGAAAATTACTTATCGAGAAAGATGATGTTCGTTTAAAAAGAGTAAAGTTTTTAGCCGCGATAAAATGTACAGATTGCAAGGGAGAGAGATTGTTTATATGGATGAAACATAAATCCATACCTCAAATTTAGCAGGTAAAAGCTGGGCTGACTGGTCAGAAAACGGAGTGAAACAGTTAATTTCTAAAGGACAACGTCTTATAATAGTGCACGCTGGTAGTAGAAAGGGGTTTATACCTGGGGCATTGTTAATGTATCAGTCTACTGATAAAACAGGTGACTATCACAACGCGATGAACAATGAAAACTATGAAAAATGGCTTCGTAATCAACTCATTCCAAACTTAGCTCCACACTCGGTACTAGTAGTAGATAATGCTGCATATCATAATAAGTACGTAGAAAAACCTCCTAATTCAAACACCAGGAAGCAAGACATGATTGATTGGCTATCCAAACATAACGTTCCGATTGATCCGTCATTAACAAAACTTGAAATATGTGAAATAATTTGCAAGTACAAACAAGACTTTGTAGAATACTCTATAGATAAACTTATGAACGAATATGGACACAGCGTACTAAGATTGCCACCATATCATCCTGATTTCAATCCGATTGAAAACATATGGTCTCAAATAAAGGGATACGTATCCAAAAGAAACATCAGTATGAATATGACTACTGTGAAACAATTGTTACAGGAAAAGGTTAATATGATTGGTTCCGATGTTTGGGCCAAAGTATGTGACCAAGCTATCAAATGCGAAAACGAGTACCGAAAACACGAACTTGAGTTGGAAAATTATATGGCTAGTTTTGTAATCACCGTTCATGAAAACTCTGACGATGATACACCAGAAAATAGTTCAGATTCTGACTGTGATATGGAAGTTGGAAGTATTGTTTCGCATCACACTGTCCACCCCGCTCCTCCTCCTCTTATCCCGCTGTCATAATCGAAGTCGTTCATCCAATCAGAAAATCATATTTATTTATATTAATTTCTCTGCTGGTTTGTTTTGTTTTATGTTGAGGTGTCTTTTTTGTTATGTCATAGTATTTATGTAGTATAATTATTATACAAAAATTTATTGTTATAAAAAAGGTCTGCAAAATCCTACTGTAGTTTTGACTTATAGTTAGACTTTTGGGGTTCCAATCCTTATAGAATCATTAGATCATCCCAACCGGAATTTGGTTTTTATCAGTGCGTTTTATTGAAATAAAACGTCCTCAGTAACTAGTTATATTTTTGTTTACCTAACGAATTCTTTATATGATAGAATCGTGGTGGTTTTAACATCTCAGTGTAATATACGTCAAACGGGCAATTTGACATTTGACATTGATAAATAAAGTATGCGTTTTATTTGATACCTACACGTAATTTAATTATACAGTAATTCATAGACACATCGGCACCATTCGGGTGTTATCGTTGTTCCGAGTTTTGCCGATAGGAAAGGATTATTCACTACATCTGTAACCAGTTAAGTGTGAAGAATTATTTTTCTTGCTACGAAACTAGTTACACTAACACACTGTAACAAAATTGACCAATCAGTATATAACTCTTCTATTTCCAACTGTCCTGCCGACGGCTAGGTATCTTATAAGTTTCCGAAAACATAGATTTTTAAATAGGAAAGATGTCAGAAATGAACTTATTTTACAAGTACCCATTGTACTGAGGTGGGTCAGTCACCGCATAACTTTCCAAAAAGCTGTCAGGAAACAAAAGCTGGGTTTGCTGGAAGAGATCTCTATTTAGAGATAAGCATGCCTTTGTAGATGTCCTTTTTGTTTATTATATCTTATGTCGTTTTATGTGCAATAAATATATACGAATATATGAAATATGACAATTTCGAGGACACTTGCCAGTTTCCTTGAAAACCTGTAAGTTTATGGGTATACAAAATTCATGCAACATACATATATCTGAGCGCAATAAAGAATAAAATAACGAACTAGGGAATGATTAACAATTAAAGTTACTTGCATACTAGGCTTACGGCTTACTAATACTGCCAGGCTGCTACTAGTTTAGTATTGATTAGATAGTACCTTGGCAGATATGATCCGGCCTCCATTTTCTCCGAAGCCAACACCCCACTCCTCCTCCCCACCGCTGTGATATGTGATCTCCAGGTCTACATGGTTGAACAGGTAGTAGGAGCCCACCTGTCCATTGGTGACGATGGGCGTGCAAGGGTCCTGGGACGGAAGAGACAGACATTAATTAACGAAAGTGTGATTCTATCTCAATCTATCCCATATCTGATTTGGGTGAAATAGTCACGATAGAGATTACCCGCCTGTGGTTCAGCGGGTGTCCCACCTCATAATCAATCCCATATCTGTGAGGGTGTGTCAGTATACTTATATAGAAATTTATAATGGCTATCAGTAATTTTACTAGGTCTGACGTACAATTTGCCATTCATTAGTAGAACAAATATTCAACTTTGTTTTACCACAGAAAAAAACACTTATGTGCAAACTTTAACAAAACTAGTTTCTACCTGTCCCAAACTTTTGAATTCCGTTAATTTAAAATAGTGTAACAAAATACCAGTTGATACTATTGTACTATCAAAAGGTTCACTGGAATGTCCTTTACTGATGACAGACCCGAAAGAGGCAGTTTGCCAGTTTCTAGATCGCCAGCAGCGATCAAAGCCAATGCCGAGCGGTAATCATGTCTAGAGAAATGAAAACACCAGCCATGACCATGTCCCCCATACTGAGTCAACACCTGAAGCTGGAGCATATTGTCGAAATACCGGACATCGCTTAAAAGTAGCTCTGTGCAGCATCAGAGACCAAAGCCAAGAAATAGTGGCAGCAGCATGCATAGTATGGATATCGGCGTTTTTTTTGGATATAATAATTATCACTCTAAAACAGATGTTGAACCTGCAAAATTATCGAGTACACACACACGTCTCTCAAGAAGCCTCTGAGAAAGTTGCCAAAGTGGATAGAGGTCACCACCCTGCCTCAGTGATGGTTTATTGGGTGTCTCAAAATCAAAGGCTAAAAGGGATCAGCTCTTCATTTCAAAATCCATTGGGCTACCAACTTGCACATTCAAGGCCACTGCTCATAACATGTGACGCGACATATACCTACACCTTTGAAAACAGTGCAAGCAATGACAGACTCCTCTGATCAATACAAGAATTGTTTACAAGAAAAAGAGAGACTTTTCAAATATTTTGTAGGTTTACCTGAATACATTTTAATTTATTTAATATTTTTTTTAGTTATTTCTATCTTTCCTAATATAGTTTAGGTACAATTTTCCTTGGGACTGACTTTATGGTCAGACCAGGTATATGTAGTCTTTCTAAACCTCTCATATATCCTGATGTTGAACAAGTAATGCAAAAACTTACAGTCATATCTCTCCGAACTTGACATCCCATCGGGAAGCCAGTACTGCAGTAGGTCTTCTGGTCTTGTACCTGGTAACACCATGTTACAGGCATGTTGTCGAGGATCCAATGATGCTGATAGAACAATGCCATTCCCATCTTTAGGAGGTTTAACTTCTTAAGATCTTCTGAATTGTTGCCTTTGTAATTCTTTGTACAAACTGCCTTACATTTGACATCTTCCAGGAAGTTGAGTTTGTAAGGGCTTGGTCTTATTCTTTCGCCGAAGACTACTTGGCCAAGGTTCTCCACTGGAGATTGGGAGTCCTCTTTATCTGATACACAGAAGTCGAAGTGGTGGTATTCAAATGGTATAACTGACTCTTCAGTATTCAGTCTATTTACGTATAGTGGGATTTCATTCTGAAACAGATAAAAGTAATAATAATGATAACCCTGCTTTTTTAATTTAGGAGGCAGCAGAAATGAATTAATATTTTTAAGAATATACTGGTATAACAATTGGCATAAATGTCCAGAAGTGATAAAAATCTGAGATAGAATCCTGAACCCACTGATTCAGCATGTTACGAAAGCAATTGGATTTGAGAGATAGAAAAAAGGAAAACCATTTTTACATAGGTACAAAATACTTTTGAGAGATATTTTATCAAGTTGTTAATTTGCTTGCATTGTACATTTGTACATTGTTTATGGTTAGTGGTTAATGAGCATAGTAGTACGATTGTTTTAATCAGTTAGGCTCGAGCTACGGCTGTTTCTTATCGCAAATTTGAAACACATGAGAAATGCTGTAACATTGTTACAGAGTAGGTTATTATATTGTACTTACTTTGCAAGACTTCCCGTTGTCATCCCCAGCTTTACAATAGTTGACGGGAGCTAAGCCGGGCAGGTAGAAAGCTGAAATCGGTGTGTGAAGCACCAATGCGCAAACCAAATACGCCAATATGGATACGCTTGACATTTTCTCTTATTGTACCCAAAGTTCACAGTCAAATGTTAGAGCTGGTTGTGCACAATTGAGAAAATGGTCCACATAATCGAGAAAGGTGTTTTTCGAAAGATTTCTATGTAAAACAACAAGTTTTCATCTATCTATCGTTCACCACCACCACATTGAAAAACGTCACCAGAAACTGTCAGTTGCCATTTTAATTTCATGTTCATGAACGTACCTTTTTGTAGTGCCTGTCTACCCTGCCTGAGGGCGCTTTCTATATTATTGTTGAATTAGTGTTATATTTTTTTCGCCTTCTAGTGTGTTGTTTTACAAATTTGGCGCATTGAACAAGTTTGCACATATCCACAACCGGCCGGAGGAGATGCGAAACAAATAACGCGCACGAGGATTGTCGGTTTCCGAACGAATAAATGAGGCTAGCGCCCACTGTTGTTAAAATTGGTAACTACGATAAACTAGGACGTTTTTAAATTAAAATAGTGGATAGTTTTACTAATAATCTAAAGATGGCTCTGTTTTACCGGCGCATAATTTATAAATAATTTGTACATTGTAAAGCCCAACATACACATTTTTCATCTTCTTGGAGCAATATAATTACCGCGTGATTTTAATTTTGGTAGCTGGCTCTTCAGATAAGTAAGAATGATGGTTCACATGAATACGTATTTGGTCCACTTGCTTGACATTCACTAAACACGTTTAGCGTCTTAACCCTTTATAGGGCATACGCCAAAATCGGTCGATATCGAGCACTTACCCATACTAAAGCCGCTCTTATTCACATAATTATTATGTAAATTTAGAATCTTATGATTCTTTGAGTAGTTGTTTAATGAGCAAAGGTCTCAAAAGCGTTACAGAACGCAATTTAATATTTTTATCTAAACACGTAGCATAAACCCTCTTTACTGCGTCCAAAAACCGCACGTTACGATCAGCATAATGATATACTACTTGGTAAAAACTCATTTCATATCTGAATATTGAAACATTATGACCATAATGTATCAATATTTCGACATATTATGACATTCAAATTTCAAACGCCGACGCCCGCCTGCGTGCCGCCCCTAGTTTGTCTGTGAAGTTGGTACTACTGAACAAGCTAAACAAGCGCAGAGCAATTATCAATGCCGGTCGAACACGCGGTTCCCGAATACATCAAAGAGAGCTTATGTGTAGATTAACTAGGTAGTGTATGTAACTGTACATAATTATGATTAGGCATTAAAACTCGCCTTCGGCCCGTTTCATAAGCCCCCTCTCGAGTTTTAATGCCCTCCATTATGTATCAGTCACATAAACTACTATTTTGAACGCATCTATTTCGCGGTCGATATGTCACCGTAAGGTAATTAAAATTTTATTGGTATTCTGGAGGTACTGCTCTGAGGTCTCAATATGAAAAATATATGATTAGATTGGAATTAATTCAAAAACATTTTATGAGGTTCCTTCAATTTAAGAGTAAGATATTGGACAACTCATATGAAGCCGTTGCCGTTGTATTTAAGGCGTAACATAGCTGATAATCCTCTTGGCTAAAATAGCTCAAGATAGAGTCTATACTCCACAACTGTTATCATTGATTAATATTAAAGTACCGTTAAAATCGTCTATTCGTAAACCCGTTTATTTGTTTATTAACCTAAAGCAAACTACAGAATGAATACATTTTTCATTAGAGCTCCTTAAGAATTCAACAAACTTGTGCAATATCCTAGTTTGGGTTTATTTAATTCAATTAATGTTATACCTATACTACTTGGTAAAAACTCATTTCTTATTATCAATTTTCGACAAATTATGACTCAAATTTCGAACGTCGCCGCCCGCCTGCGTGCCGCTTCTGGTTTATAATTATGTGAAGTTGGTACTTAGGTACTACTGAACAAGCTAAACAAGTTTACTTAGATAAATTATCAATGCCACCATGCCGGTCGAACAATGCGGTTCCTGAACACATCAAAGAGAGCGATATGTGTAGATAAACTAGTGTATGTAACTGTACATAACTAATTAGGCATCAAGAGATGGAAACTGATCTTATATAGATAAGATCAGTTTCCATCTCTTTCTCAGATTATTTGTAATTTTTTCTCTTATTTGAATTTACTTCTTTTTTAGGGTTCCGTACCCGAAGGGTTCCAAACGGGACCCTATTACTAAGACTTCGCTGTCCGTCCGTCCGTCCGTCCGTCCGTCTGTCACCAGGCTGTATCTCAAGAACCTAGCTAGCTAGAGAGTTGAAATTTTCACAGATTATGTATTTCTGTTGGCGCTATAACAACAAATACTAAAAAACAGGATAAAATAAATATTTAAGGGGGCTCCCATACAACAATACCACATACAAACTTATCGATGCACCTGGTTACGTACATGGAGTGTGAAAGTAACAGCACCAATAACTTTGTAAACAATATTTTGCTGTGTAAAATCCAAACTATTCACTCCACACCATCGCTTCCATTGAACGGTGGTACGGAACCCTTCGTGCGCGATTTAGACTCGCACTTGACCGGTTTTTTTTTTCGTATGATTTTGTTTCACTGATTACGCAAGTTTAGCTTTTATATGCGGAAACATCTAAGTGGTTTATTTGTTACTTTTTCAGGATTTGCCAGTTATATTGTAAACCGTTTATTTCCCGAATAAACTAAAATAAAAATAAAATAAAGTAAGATTGTCAAAACCGTTAGTTTGTGAACTAACGCGTTAGTTTGTAAACTATCGACAAATTTTTAAACCAGACCGACAGGGTTTAGAATTTACGTTTCTTTTGTTGTTACATGTCACCCTAACATGAAGACTGTTCGAGCACTTCGCTGCGCTCGCCCCATCTAGTCTTCACCTAAGCTACCGCAGTGTTTGCCCTGGTATTTCCTTTGCAATTCAAGTTTAATGTATTAAAATTCTAAAACAAAAAAACTTGACAATAATTACTAAATTCTAGCATGAATAAGACGGAGTGTTTAAGAGAGATGAATGCAGTAATTGAGAGTTGTAATGTGGACTCAGTGTTTATGCTGGGGGACTTCAATGCACACCCGGGTGAACAGTTCTTTAGGAGCTTACTAGTTTCTCATCTGAACAGGAATGGATGTGTGTAGATTATGAACTACTTCCGACCGACAGCTACACATATGTTAGCGCTGCGCATGGATGTAGCAGATGGCTAGACCACTGTTTAGTGACCCGTGCCGCGAGACAAACGGTAATAGACGCCAAGGTTCTCTATGGAGTTTACTGGTCGGATCATATTCCATTTTTGATGGTATGTAATATTAATAATATTAAATTAAGATCTTCTGATGATGGCATGACGATTAATAAAGTAACATGGGGTGCAAGGGACCAATTGCGAATAGATAAATATAGAGAAATATGTAACCTAAAATTAAGAGATATCGACTTTCCATCTGAATTTACTGAATGTTGTGATAAAATGTGTTTAAATATGGAACATAAAAATATAATTGATAAACTTTATAATAGTATAGTTTCCATTCTATCAGAGGCTGCAATATGTACTTACAATGATAAATTTAAAAAAGTATGCAAAGGTAAATATATTATAGGATGGAATAAACATGTGAGCGAGGCACATAGGGAGGCGAGACTTGGATTTCATATGTGGAATGCACATGGTAGACCAACGTCAGGAGAAGTTTATGAGCATATGACAGATACACGTCGATTGTTTAAAAATAAAATAAAATGGTGTCAAAAACATAAAGAACAAATAAAGATGGACATTTTGGCAAATCACCATCGATGAAAAATTTTTAGTAACTTCTGGAAACAAACAAATAAACTGAATCCAAGGCTCGCCGCACCTGTGAGTGTCAATGGAATAAACGATAAAAAGGATATAGCAGACATGTTCATGAATCACTTCCGAGTGGAGTCTAAATTGGTCACAGATGAGTACGTGGAGCTTGATGCTGACCATCCTACTCCTACGGACCCCACTGTGCGAGTATCAGCTGTGGAGTTGACTAAAACTATCCGGCACATGATCAGAGGCAAGACGCCGGGGCATGATGGACTCAGTATAGAGCATCTACAATATGCAGGTATACATCTTCCGAGGGTGCTGTCACTGTTATATATTTTTTGTATAGGACACTCTTACTTGCCGCCAGACCTGATGAAAACTATTGCTGTACCAATTATTAAAAATAAAAGTGGGGACGCTTCAGATAAAAGTGATTACAGACCTATCTCACTTGCAACTATAATAGCAAAGGTTCTGGACAATATATTAGACAAACAGCTTAGGATTTTTTTTAATGTGAATGATGTCCAATTTGGATTTCGATCGGGACTATCAACTGAGTCAGCTGTTTTATGCCTGAAAAATACTGTAAAATATTATACTAGCCGAAAAACACCGGTCTATGCTTGTTTCCTCGACTTATCGAAGGCGTTTGACCTAGTTAATTATATTGTTCTATGGAAAAAACTAAAAACTGAAACTCATCTCCCACGTGAATTGAGGTCCATTTTTCAATTTTGGTATGAAAACCAAACTAATAATGTAAGATGGGCAAGCACCCTTCTCGATATTTACAGGCTGGAGTGCGGGGTGAGGCAGGGGGGGTTAACCTCACCGTCCCTCTTTAACTTGTACATGAACGGTTTGATAGGGGAGCTCAGCAGCACCAGGGTAGGGTGCTCCATAGGAGGTGTCAGCATGAACAACATCAGCTATGCTGACGACATGGTGCTGCTGACCCCTTCGATTAGTACTATGAGGATCCTGCTGAGGAAATGTGAGGAGTATTCTGTGGCCCATGGGCTCAGGTATAACACTACCAAGAGTGAACTGCTTGTGTTCAAATCTGGGAATAAAACCTATTCAGTGCCACCTATCACTCTAAATGGCGTACCAGTGACACAAGTAAATAAGTTTAAATACCTGGGCCACTGGGTCACGGAAGACCTCTCTGATGACATGGATATGGAGAGGGAACGAAGAGCGTTGGCAGTCAGATGCAATATGCAGGCTCGAAGGTTTGCCAGGTGTACACAGGATGTAAAAATCACTTTGTTCCGAGCGTTCTGTCAAACTTTTTACACCTGCAGCCTTTGGGCTAAATATACGCAGAAAGCTATCAACGCTCTTCGAGTTCAATACAATAACGCCTTCAGGGTGCTGTTGAGGCTTCCCCGTTTCTGTAGCGCATCAGCAATGTTTGCGGATGCTCGCGTGAACGGATTTCATGCGATACTGCGCTCCAGAATAGCCTCTACATTGGCCAGGCTTAGGGGGAGCACCAACGGTCTTCTGATGGTGTGGAGTGACAGGGTAGATTGTCCTCTCTTGGCTCACTGGGTTGCGACACATGTAAATGTGTCGGTGCCCAATGGACCAAGATACGGATGATTTTATAATTTAACTTTACTATTTTTACATTTATATTTAAAATTTTATTTTCAACTATTCCATTATGTCAAATGTACTATGGGTTAATACCTGAAATAAACGATTTCATTTCATTTCATTTCATAAGAATATTTTTAAGCAAAATACCGCACAATGGAAAAGTGTATTTTTCTAACAAAATATTAATAATTTTACTTTCCGCTTGCTGTTTTTAAGTTCATGAATATGACCAATGTTAATTTTTATACAATCTTTGAGTTCTTTATTGCTTACTTTTGCGCCAAACAGCCTATAAACGGCATGGGCCTTAATATCACACCATGTTTAGTAAAGCCGGTTAAGTTTATTCGGGAAATAAACGGTTTACAATATAACTGGCAAATCCTGAAAAAGTAACAAATAAACCACTTAGATGTTTCCGCATATAAAAGCTATACTTGCGTAATCAGTGAAACAAAATCATACGAGAAAAAAACCGGTCAAGTGCGAGTCTAAATCGCGCACGAAGGGTTCCGTACCACCGTTCAATGGAAGCGATGGTGTGGAGTGAATAGTTTGGATTTTACACAGCAAAATATTGTTTAAAAAGTTATTGGTGCGGTTACTTTCACACTCCATGTACGTAACCAGGTGCATCCATAAGTTTGTATGTGGTATTGAAAGAATTGTTGTATGGGAGCCCCCTTAAATATTTATTTTATCATGTTTTTTAGTATTTGTTGTTATAGCGGCAACATAAGTACATCATCTCTTAAAATTTCAACTGTCTAACTATCACGGTTCGTGGAATACAGCCTGGTGACAGACGGACGGACGGACAGCGGAGTCTTAGTAATAGGGTCCCGTTTGGAACCCTTCGGGTACGGAACCCTAGAAAATCTATTATCGTTATAGCTCTACTTATACATTTATTCGGGTTTTGAAATAATCGTAGCTCTATTATTGTAAACCTTTTTTTCCTTTGGGGTGGTAAAATAAAGATTTTATTTCAATTTGAAAAAAAGTGGGCCTTACAATCCGGCTGTACCTTAGTCGTAAAGCTGTGTGAGAGACCTTAATATGGCAGCTTGATACATTCTGACAGTTGGGTTGGTCACACACAAGCCCGACACCCCTCTCTCAACCCGCACTGAGCCAGCGTGGCGGAGTATGGCTCAATCTTACTCGTATCCGGGTAAAGGCCCGTTCCCCTCGGTGGGGACATTAATGGGCTACATTTATTTTATATACATAGTCAGGTCATAAGTTCTGTCACATGTGCAATATGAAATAATTTAGACATGTTTATTATTTATGTCAACATTTATATAGCAAAATGACCTTAATAAAACATAGATTCTAATGGTAATAAAGTTTATTCAAAATGATCCCCGCGATTTTGAATACAGGCCTTTATTCTGCGCGGCCAGTCGTCTATCGCAGCACGAACGAGGTCCATGTCAATATCGGCGGCTGCCTTAATCAAGGATGCCTTGAGTGACTCCAAATCAGGATGAGGCTTTGAGCAGGCCTTTTCCTCCAAGTGTTGCCATATCTTGTAATCTAACGGACTCAAATCTGGACTGGAGGAGGGCCAGTCTTCGTGCCGGATGAAGTCGATTTCACGCGCCGCCAGCCAGTCTTGTGTGCTTTTCGCTCTATGAGCTGGCGCAGAATCTTGTTGGAATACCCAGTGCCTGTTATTAAACATGGTATGAGAAACAGGTTCCACAAGGTTCTTGAGGACTGTATTTTGATACACAACTGCATTCGTTTTTACGCCTTTCTCACAAAAATGTACCTCAGTTAAACCCCAATAAGAGACTCCCAACCAAACCATGAGCGAGGATGGAAAATGACCTCGTTGGACACGCGGAATACGGTTGCTCGCTTCTTCACTGTTGTGTGCTTACACCTTATCATTTTGTTTGTTGTAGCTCTCTTCCACGGTGAAAATGTTTTCATCCGAAAAAAGAATTTCCCGATGCTTTTTTCCCGCGTACCGCTTCAACAAAGCGCGGCATCTCTTCAGTCTCAGGTCCATTAAACGAGCGTCCAAACGATGTCCTGTTTTTCTTCGATATGCCCTAAGCCCTAAGTCTTCATTTAACACCCTTTTCACCGTGGTCCTGCTTAACCCCATCTGAAGGGCCAACAGTTTCTGCTTACGTATGGGATTTCTTTGAATTCGCGCCTTCACAGCTTTTATCACTGCTGGAGTCCTAACAGAGCGAGGGCGACCACTTCTTGACCTGTCATCTACACTAGAGTCTTCATTGTATCGTTTTATGGTACGATAAACGAATCTTTTGGTTATATTCAAATTTTTCAGTAAGTCGAAAATCTGAATTGGCGCGTAACCGCAACGATGCAACGCAATAACTGCGACACGGTCTTCTTTAAGTGTCCACTCCATATTTAAAAATGAGGAAAATTCTAAAAAGTACACATTTTTATTTTCATGAAAAATTCGAAATTCGAATTCAATAAACTTTTTTGTGGCCAGCGTTCTAAATTCAAAAGTTTTTATTGTGTGACAGAACTTATGACCTGACTGTGTATTAAGTATTTAAAACATACTTAAATTTCAGTATTTTACAAGACTTATGGATGGAAATATGTACTCAAAGTGTTGTTTTTATAAATTGGCAAGAGTTAATAACGATCACAAATGATAAGTTCTTTTCTTTATTTCTGTAGGACAGCAGAAGGCAGAGGAGGAGGATACGACTCAGTCTCGTTTGTGTACCTTTTGTCCAGTCGGAAGGTCATAAGGTAAATCTGAAACTCCCGCGGAACGCTGCTTGCTTCATAGCGCACAACACCAAACAGCAACGTTGCGAGGTGAAGTTGTCGCCACGCAGCCATATTCAGAAGTTTTGCGGCGTTCAAGAACGAGGTGATATGGGATCTAGGAGGGACTTTGAAGCAAAAATGTGCAAACGCGTTTTGGACACGTTGTATCAGCTTCGTCCGTCCAAGTATACAGCGAACAGTTTTAGCTGTCAACAACATGATTATATTTAACCGAGTGTTCTTATCCATTCTTAATAAGGTTTGTTTAATCCAAATTTAATGTTCCTTTTATTTAGAGATACATAAGTTAGTTGTTGATATTAACAAAATAACACAGTTACTTGTATCAGAGTAATTAATGTAGTTTCCGCTATGATATCATAAAGTCTACAATTAAATATTCAACTTGATTATATTTAACCAAGGGTACTTGTATATTCCAAAGATTTTCAATTATTTAAATTTAACGTCACTCTTATTTATAAATACATAACTTTGTTGTTGTTATTTGTAAAATGTTATTAGTCACTTGTATCAGAGTATTTCATATAGTTTCAGCTTTGTATCATAAAGTCTACAATTAAATATTCAACTTGATTGTATTTAACCGAGTGTACTTGTATATTACATAGATTTTTTCATTTTAACGTCAATCTTATTTATAAATTCAGTCGCGCGCGCGCACGCCACATGTGGGGTGTATCGGTTACGCGTTTACGCAGTGATTACGGCTACCAGAGGCAATGACCTCTTCATTGTTGAAATACAAAAACTGCAACATAGTGATTTGCGAATTGCTTGCCTTTGTGCAAAATAAAGTGGATGCCATGGTGGAAGAAAAGCCTTGTGCAAATTTGTGCTACGGCTTTTACAGATGAAGAAATTGAAAAGGCCAAAAACTTTTTATTCGGTTCCGTCTCGAAGAAAAAAACCACAAGAAGACGGGAAGGGAACACCCAGAGGAACTTGGATGACATAATATGTCGGATCAAAGAGACCGATCCTGATGATACGCCAATCTTCGTTGCGCGTGACATTCATAAACTACCTCCGGTCACATTTGATCATGCAGATGTTACCAGGCTTCTTAAAGAAATCGTCTTGATCCAAAAAGACCTGTAAGCTGGCAAGCTTTAACTGTACATATTAACTGAGAGCCATATATCATGTCAGAGAGCTATGTACTACTATGGAAATTATGGCGCTCCAAGAGACCTGGCTCGTGCCCCAAGATCTACCGTACCTCAGCAGCGTCTACGCTGACTTCGCGGCTACTCCAGTACCTGGCTACCAGTTGTGGACACATCGGCGGGACTGATATGGGGTAGACCATACGGAGGTGTCGCTATCTTATGGTGTAAGAGTGCTTTCGACCGAGTTTCGGTTATCCAGTGTAAAAGTGCTCGACTGGTGGCTGTAAAGTGTGAAGTGGCAAGTCGTTCTGCGATTTTCTTTTCAGTAAACATGCCTATAGATTCGAAAGAAAATCTTGTAGATTTTACTGAGTGCCTAGCGGAACTAAGTGCTATTACGGACGACAATAACGCTGACAATGTGTACATACTTGGGGATTTTAACGATCACCCAGGTGAGTTGTTCTGCCATGAACTACACAATTTTGTTCTAACCAGAAGTGGATATGCGCGGACATAGACTAGGTATTGACTCGGGCACATTTACATATATAAGTGATGCTCACGGTAGCAGTAGGTGGCTTGATCATGGCGTTACTACCAGCTTAGCGTATAAAACTGTTAGAAAGATTCAAGTGCGGTATGACGTTACGTGGTCGGATCATTTTCCTCTGCAAATGGGATGTGACTTTATGGTTATTTTACCTATAATTAATACATCTACTCCAACACAATGTAAAGTTATATGGAGGAATAGGGATGAATATCAAGTTGAAATGTATAGAGATTTGTGTAATAGATACTTCAGATCCATTGACTTTCCACCGGAGCTGACTGATTGTGGTGATATGCTATGTGCTAATAGTGATCATAGAATAGTAATACGTAATTTATGTAATAAATAACATAGTCCGTATTTTGTGTGATGCATGCAGTTATCGCAGCCGTGATCTTTCTAGCAAAAGATATATTGTAGGCTGGAAAAAACACGTAGCGGGGTTTCATAAGGAAGCTCGATTACATTTCAGACATGGCTATTTGTATGGGAAACCTACTGCAGGGTATATTCATGACAATATGAAAATATCTAAAAAAGAATTTAAACACAAACTGAAATGGTGTCAGGACAATAGTGATCGTATAAAAATGGACATAATAGGAATATGTCATAAAGCCAAAGATTTCAAGAGTTTTTGGAAGCAAATGAATAGACTGAGCCCAAAGCCCAGTCAACCCGTGAGCGTGGAGGGCCTGTTCGACAAAAATGACATCGCCAATATGTTTATAGATCATTTTACTGTCATGCCTTTATCTGTGTCAACTGCGCCGGTATTCGACACTCACACCCGTCACGCTCTTGAACGTGAATATCATCGATTCACCATTAAAGATGTGGAACAAGCCATTCGCAGTATGAAACGAGGAAAGTCGCCGGGACGGGTTGAGTGTGGAACACTTAAGGAATGCAGGTGTACATCTCCCCAGAGTTCTCAAAATGTTTATTAATGCCTGTATTGGGCACTCATATCTGCCTGAGGATCGAATGAAAACAATAGTGGTAACTTTTATAAAAAATAAGACAGGAGACGCCAGTGATAGACCTATCTCACTAGCAAAGATTGTAGCGAAGGTGCTGGACAGTTTGCTTGATAAACAACTAACTACATATCTGCATTAGCACGATGCACAGTTCGGTTTTAGGGCCGGGCTGTCCACGGAGAGTGCAATCTTGTCTCTCAAGCAAACTGTCCGGTACTATACAGATAGGAAGACTCCGGTATACGCCTGTTTTCTGGACTTATATAAGTCTTTTGACCTCGTAAACTACGAGAGAGATATTTGTGTACTGCTTGCATGATTGTGTATGTAGTAAGGATGTGTAATGCATGTGCGTAAGAGGGTGTATGTGTGTGTGCATGGGAGGATGTACCTATATGTGTGAAGGTGTGTTTGTGTGTGTATGCATATTTATTTAATAATTCTAGATTTAATACCTTGTTTTGTGTATAATTCCTGAGTTTGTGTTAAAATATGGATTTGTATCTGAAATAAATTGATGAATAAAAAAAAAATAAGTTCGTTTTTGTTACTAGTAATATTTTAGATTTTGTTTAATTTTAAATTAGCGTCACTCTTATTTATAAATAAGTTCGTTGTTGTTATTATCAAAGTACCACGGTCACTTGTATCAGAGTTTTGCATCTAGTTTCCGCTGTCCATCATAAAGTCTACAATTAAATATTCAACTTGATTATATTTAACCGATTCTACTTTTATATTCCATAGATTTGTATTATTTAAATATAACGTCAATTTTATTTAGACCTACATAATGATGTTGTTGATGTTAACAAAATAACACAGTTACTTGTACACAAGTTACTGTTACACAGAGTGATTCGTCTAGTTTCAGCTACGTATCATAAAATCTACAATTAAATATTGATCTTGATTGTATTCAACCAACAGTGCTGGTGTATTTTTGAATAGATATTGTTAGATTTATAATTAGCGTCATTCTTATTAATCTGTATTTATAAAAAGAGAAGGTCTGACTCACTCACTTGCTCATCAACGCCCAGCCCAAACCCTGCAGCCCAGAAAGCTGAATTTTTGCAAAGAGGTTTCATTTGTAATAAAAACAAGGAATAAGGGTGAATTAAAAAAACCTTCCTAAGGGGTTAAAATGGGGGGTTAATGTTTGTATGAAAGTCCGTCAGTTTTAAGGTTACGATCATCAAATTTTGTGTTTAGGCTGACGAGAAAAAAATAATGAACCGGTGTCTCAGCGTTTTTAGGGGGTAAAATAGGGGTTGCAATTTTATAAGAAAGCCCGTAAGTTTTGAAGTTAGGATCTTCAAAGTCTGAGTTTAGACTGACGTTTAAAAATTAATGAACAAATGTCTCAGTGCTTTTTTTGTTTTACCCCTAAGGGGGTAAAATAGGGGTTGAAATTTTGGAAAAAAGTCCGTCAGTTTTGAAGGTAGTATCTTCAAATTTTGTTTTAAGGCTGAAGATTGAATATAACTGAGTAGTGTACCAGCGTCTTTGAAAATTCCTCCCCCAAAAGGGTGATGAAGTTGTGTATAAAAAGTCACAAATAAAAAAAAAACCTCATAGATACCTTGCATAGTGTAGTCATCCACTAAGGAAGAATTTTTGAAATTCCACCTATTATAATAAGGTTGTATAAAGTTTGTATGGTATTTAGCCTATTGGTTACAAATAAAGCAGGACATGTTACAGCGTACTTAGAAAATGATCCTTTAATGTCAAAAATAGAGGTAGATTTTTTATGTCAATTTTATATATTTTTTTTTCCTTTAAAATTATACAGCTTTGCTTTCGTTCTGTTGTTCAGTTTAAGAATGTTTTTATTATTATCTCGAGCTAGGGAATTTAAAATTGATTGTGCTTTAATGTGTACATATTAACGTATTTTCATATATAATTTTTAAGCAAATCATCCAAAAAGTAGCCATATCATCCGATAAAATTCAAGGGTCGGGGGTGTGAGAGGGAGGAAAATAATGATTAAAAACCGCAAATTTCACAAGTTGCTCGCGAGGTCACAGCTCACACAGCCACTACAACAGGGTGCCTTCATAAGTTTGTAAGTGGCATTGACAAAATATGCAGTCGGAATATTTGTATTTATAATAATTTAAATTGTTCATCCGATAAACTTCAAGGGACCGGGGCTTTGAGATAATATTTCATTATAATCACTACGTCATTAGAGGACGGGCCAAGTTTCTTTGGCTCTGAGCGTACTGTGCATGTGTGTTTGTGTGAGTGTGAGTAAACTTCGTCGGGGTTTGTGTAAGAGAGAGAGAGGTTTCAGCTCGCTCAGAGCCAATAAACTTTGCTTCAACTGCACGTAGAGTTAGCCAGCACGTGCGACAGACATACATAATCCTAATACATGGACACACACACACAGAAATACAAATTCAAAACATAACTTAAAACCATGCATAGCTTATCAAATCGTCATCCGCATTTAATGGCATTTAATCGTCAAAGCACGTCGCGCACGTGAATAATTCCACAATGATGTGGCGCTCGGTGATATTATCATTAATTATTTCTTTCCAACATAGCGATGGTCACTTGGAATCATCATGGACAACAAGTGTGAATCCAGGCAAGCCCTTATTCCTCACTCCACTGATACAGGAAGGGAGAATTCACGAAGCAAGATTTGCTTCCATCGTTGATCCCGAGTTATTCTTGGGCATCAAAAGCCACTCTGGCTTTATAACTGTGAATGAAGCCTATAATTCAAATTTGTTCTTCTGGTACTTACCCAACGAGCGAAAACCGCTTGAAACCACTCCGCTGATCATCTGGCTGCAAGGAGGTCCTGGTTGGACGTCTCTAAAAGGGCTGTTTGATCTGGTCGGGCCGTTTCACATAGACGACGACGGAAAAGGTACGTAACCAAACACTTACTGGGCAATTGGGGTTGCTAACTTTCTGGACAAGAACGGAAATCTCAAAACCATTTCGAGAAATATGTCTTACGTACAATTTCTATTTATCAGATTAATAAATAGGTATATACACAGTCAGGTCATAAGTTCTGTCACACAATAAAAACTTTTGAATTTAGAACGCTGGCCACAAAAAAGTTTATTGAATTCGAATTTCGAATTTTTCATGAAAATAAAAATGTGTACTTTTTAGAATTTTCCTCATTTTTAAATATGGAGTGGACACTTAAAGAAGACCGTGTCGCAGTTATTGCGTTGCATCGTTGCGGTTACGCGCCAATTCAGATTTTCGACTTACTGAAAAATTTGAATATAACCAAAAGATTCGTTTATCGTACCATAAAACGATACAATGAAGACTCTAGTGTAGATGACAGGTCAAGAAGTGGTCGCCCTCGCTCTGTTAGGACTCCAGCAGTGATAAAAGCTGTGAAGGCGCGAATTCAAAGAAATCCCATACGTAAGCAGAAACTGTTGGCCCTTCAGATGGGGTTAAGCAGGACCACGGTGAAAAGGGTGTTAAATGAAGACTTAGGGCTTAGGGCATATCGAAGAAAAACAGGACATCGTTTGGACGCTCGTTTAATGGACCTGAGACTGAAGAGATGCCGCGCTTTGTTGAAGCGGTACGCGGGAAAAAAGCATCGGGAAATTCTTTTTTCGGATGAAAACATTTTCACCGTGGAAGAGAGCTACAACAAACAAAATGATAAGGTGTACGCACACAGCAGTGAAGAAGCGAGCAACCGTATTCCGCGTGTCCAACGAGGTCATTTTCCATCCTCGCTCATGGTTTGGTTGGGAGTCTCTTATTGGGGCTTAACTGAGGTACATTTTTGTGAGAAAGGCGTAAAAACGAATGCAGTTGTGTATCAAAATACAGTCCTCAAGAACCTTGTGGAACCTGTTTCTCATACCATGTTTAATAACAGGCACTGGGTATTCCAACAAGATTCTGCGCCAGCTCATAGGGCGAAAAGCACACAAGACTGGCTGGCGGCGTGTGAAATCGACTTCATCCGGCACGAAGACTGGCCCTCCTCCAGTCCAGATTAGAGTCCGTTAGATTACAAGATATGGCAACACTTGGAGGAAAAGGCCTGCTCAAAGCCTCATCCTGATTTGGAGTCACTCAAGGCATCCTTGATTAAGGCAGCCGCCGATATTGACATGGACCTCGTTCGTGCTGCGATAGACGACTGGCCGCGCAGAATAAAGGCCTGTATTCAAAATCGCGGGGGTCATTTTGAATAAACTTTATTACCATAAGAATCTATGTTTTATTAAGTTCATTTTGCTTTATAAATGTTTACATAAATAATAAACATGTCTAAATTATTTCATATTGCACATGTGACAGAACTTATGACCTGAGTATGTATATTTTAAGATATTTTAATAAAACACAATGACATTCATTTGACCTTCTATGACATCTTCGTAAGATGTACAAAAACAAAACAGTGTGAAACGTCAATCTATTCCCTGTAAAGTCTGTGATCTGTGTGTGAGTGACCTGTCGTGATTGTAGGTTATATTGTAATACTTATTCAGCGTTTTGTTTTGATATTTTATCGTTTCGTTTTTATTCGTTACGACAAGAAAGGCAAATTTTGAAAAAGCAGATTCGTGAAATTTACCCCAAGTTACCAAAATTATCATTATGTCGAATTCCAGCAACCACAACATTGCTGAATTCAGAAGAGCCAAAGCCTTCATGTACGTAAGATACTGATGCTGAGATCCTGTTGTCAAACTGTTCTGATTGTCCAACTACTGCAGGGGGATTTTTTATCTACTTACTGCAAAATTTCATATGTATTGCCGTGACAAACGATTGAAGTTTTCTTGATAATGTATAAGGCGTTTGGTATTTAAACTACAATATGCTCTTCCTCTCAACGACCCAAGGCATCATATGATGCCTATTTCCGTTATAGGTTTTGAATTTTAATACGATGGCATAAGGTTCAAATCGCGATGCCTCAAAACAAACTGGGGGTTTGAGAATTAAGCATATTATAAAACTTAGCTTGTTTGTTTTCGTAATATGTATGCAATTTTGTATATTATTGTACAAATACTTTCTTGCAACATTAATAATACCTATTATTTTAATTTTGAGGTGGCTGCAACCATTCCCTACTGCTTTTATTTTGGCTTGACAAGCGGACCTGTGTTCACATGTATCACGATATACCCGCGGTATATCGAACCAGTGCGGTGCAAACCAGAGATTTATTGGGCCAGAACCTAGACTGCCTATATCAGCAGCTCAAGAACAAGAAGATTTGGGGAAGGAAGTAGGCTGAATCAACAGTAACCGGTGCTCAAACACTGGGAATTAGGTGAAATAATCTCAAAGAAGACCGATTATCCACCCATGTTCAGCAGGCGTCCCACCTCATCATCTATCTATCTACCCGTGGTACTACCGGTGGTACTTCTGGGAGTATCAATGCTGAGTCATCTATGGTCAGCTGCACAAATTCAATTTTGTGTGTAATATTACTTGTATATATCTACTATATAAAAATAAGTCCGGTTTTCCTCCCTGACGCTATAACTCCAGAACGCACGAACCGATTTCCACGGTTTTGCATTCGTTGGAAAGGTCTCGGGCTCCGTGAGGTTTATAGCAAAGAAAATTCAGGAAAAATTCAACAGAAAAGTGGGGAAATCGTTTTTCACATACAGCGCCATCTCTGATACATAGCATGTACTACAAACCAATATCCAATACTTCAAGTAGATGGCGCCGAGTGTTTGACAGCTACACATTGTTCTCTGCTCAGTTAATTTCATTCAAGCTCAGTGTAAATTATGAAGATGGCGCCGAGTGTTTGACAGCTACTCATTGTTCTCTGCTCAGTTAATTTCATTCAAGCTCAGTGTAAATTATGTGGATCGTGCATTTGAGGTTAAATTCAACACTCTGTCCATAGTCCAAAATGCCTAGACAACGACGTGCGAGCATCGGCCGCCGCACAAGACATGCAAGCCAGCAATAAGTGTATTCAAGGAACTTAAGCGAAGAAAGACAAAATATAATAAGAGAAAAATGACCGATTGAGACATCGCGTGAGCACACGAAGATCATTGGCATCATACAATCGCTTGGCATTCCAATATGATCCCACTGCGAACTACAGTGATGATGAAAATTTAGATATTGGACGAATGACGACTATATGCCGATATTGCAATGCGTTAAAGTTCAAAAGAGAAACGGCTGGATTGTGCTGCGCAAGTGGAAAAGTCAAACTGGATCCATTACTTACACCACCACAGCCACTGAAAACATTGTTCGATGGAAGTGATCCCGATTCCAGCCATTTTCTTCAACACATCCTTGAATACAATAACTGCTTTCGCATGACTTCCTTTGGAGCTAATATCATTCGAGAAGGCGGCTTCATGCCGACTTGCAAGGTAAAAGATACAACACACATAACCAATCACTCACACCAACACAATGAATTGCAACACATAACAACTGCATATACACCACACACTACAACATCAAACGATTTACAACGTATTCTTCAACAAATTTTAATGATTATTTGCAATTACAGATACAAGGACAAATATATCATTTGCATGGTTCAATGGTGCCAACACCAGATGAACCGCATCAATTTCTGCAAATATATTTCATTTCGTCGATGGTGGATCAGCTGAATGTGCGGTGCAATATACAGGGAGCACAACAGTTAAAGAGACGAATTATTGAACAGTTGCAAGCATTTTTTCACGCTAATAATGATGTGGTTAATATGTTCAAAACAGCATTGGAACGAATGCCATCGGATACGCACAAATTTGTCATAAGAGCGGATTGTACCCCAACAGGTGAACATGTGCGAAGATTCAATGCACCCACCGTTAATGATGTTGCTGCAATTATTGTTGGCGATCCAACTAAATCACGAGACATTGTCGTTCAGCGAAGAAGCAATATCATGCATCGTGTAAACGAGACACATCGTTTGTACGATGCGTTACAATATCCAATCATTTATTGGCAAGGGCAAGACGGATACGACATCACGTTGAAGATGGTCGATCCAATTACAGGTACAATATTCACACACGAATTATTTCCATTATTACTATTATTGGTTTCCATTAACAATTCATTTAATTTTGCATTTTCAGGAGTATCAACGAATAAAAATCTAAGCGCAATGAATTACTATGCGTATCGTATGATGATTCGTACACATGAGGAGAATGTCATTCTGAAGTGCCGTCGGCTATTCCAGCAATTCGCTGTCGACATGTATGTCAAAGTTGAGACCGAACGTTTAGCGTTCATCCGATTCAATCAGGCAAAGCTACGATCTGAGGACTATATACACTTGCGTGATGCTATTCATTCAGATGGTGATGTTCAGAATATTGGACGACTGACGATTCTCCCATCAACTTATATCGGAAGCCCACGCCACATGCACGAATACGCTCAAGACGCTATGACGTACGTGCGACATTATGGAACTCCGGATTTATTTATTACGGTCACATGCAATCCGAAGTGGACGGAAATTGAACGCGAGTTGGAACCGGGTCAAAAACCGCAAGATCGCCATGACATAATCGCCAGAGTATTTCAGCAAAAACTCAAGGTTATGATGGATTTGCTTACTAAGTATCGAGTTTTTGGTGACACACGTTGTTATATGTACTCGGTGGAATGGCAGAAGCGTGGACTACCGCATGCTCATATCCTAATTTGGTTGCTGAACAAATTACATTCAAATGAAGTGGATGACATCATATCAGCTGAAATTCCTGATCCAGTCACTGATCCCCGTCTACACGACATTGTGACGACACAGATGGTGCATGGACCGTGCGGTGCATTAAATCCATTATCGCCTTGCATGGCTGATGGAAAGTGCACAAAACGATATCCGCGACCGTTAGTTGCTGAAACAGTCACAGGGAACGATGGATATCCAGTTTATCGTCGGCGTTCAAAAGAAGATAACGGTCGAACTATCAAAGTTAAAGTTCAAAATCAAGAGATTGAGATCGGAAATGAATTCATTGTACCATATTGCCCGCTGCTATCACGAATTTTCGAAACACATGCAAACGTTGAGAGTTGTCATTCGGCCAAATCAATCAAATATTTGTGCAAGTACGTCACAAAAGGCAGCGACATGGCTGTGTTTGGTATTGCGTCGGAAAATGCGAATGACGAAATCAGCAACTTCCAAATGGGCAGATACGTCAGTACTAATGAAGCACTGTGGCGATTATTGTCATTTCAAATTCATGAAAGATATCCCACAGTTGTACATTTAGCAGTGCATTTGGAAAATGGCCAAAGAGTTTACTTCACTGAGGCTAATGCGGCACAACGAGCTGAGAGACCACCATCGACAACATTGACTAGCTTCTTTGCAATGTGTGAAGCAGATCCATTCGCAGCGACGCTGATGTACGTTGAAATGCCCAAGTATTACACTTGGAATCAATCAATAAAGAAATTCCAACGTCGCAAACAAGGAACCCCAGTTCCAGACTGGCCACAGGTGTTTTCAACTGATGCACTAGGTCGTATGTACACTGTTCATCCTAGAAACGATGAATGTTTTTATTTGCGACTGCTGTTAGTAAATGTACGTGGACCAAAATCATTTGCGCATTTGAAAACTGTGAATGGCCACCAATGCCAAACATATCGAGAAGCATGTCAACTATTTGGTTTGCTGGAGAACGATTCTCATTGGGATTTAACACTTGCAGATTCAGTTGTTTCATCAAATGCGTACCAAATACGAACGCTGTTCGCAATTATCATCACCACATGTTTTCCTTCACAACCAATTCAGTTATGGAATAAATACAAAGACGCCATATGTGAAGATATCTTGCATCGCTTGCGCATTCAAACGAATAATCCTGACATCCAAATAACCGATGAAATCTACAATGAAGGATTGATTCTGATTGAGGATCAATGCTTGACTATTGCAAACAAGCTACTGATTGAAGTAGGAATGATTGCGCCAAATCGATCGATGCACGATGCATTCAATCAAGAATTAAATCGAGAGCTGCAATACAATGTTGATACATTGCAGGAATTCGTTAGAAATAATGTTCCGTTGCTGAATGAACAGCAAAAACAAGTATACGAAACATTAATGCAAGCGGTGGACAATAATACTGGTGGTCTATTCTTCCTGGATGCACCTGGAGGAACAGGGAAAACATTTGTCATTTTATTTATTTTGGCCACTATTCGATCAAGATGTGACATAGCTTTGGCTTTAGCATCATCTGGAATTGCGGCGACTCTTCTAGATGGCGGTCGTACTGCACATTCTGCGCTTAAGTTGCCACTCAATTTAAACACAATTGATACTCCAACATGCAATATTTCCCAATCCAGTGCAATGGGAAAATTGTTAATGCAATGCAAGCTCATTGTTTGGGATGAGTGCACAATGGCACATAAGAAATCACTTGAAGCACTTAACTTCACACTGAAGGATCTTCGGCGAAATAACAACATCTTTGGCGGCTTGATGATATTGTTGGCAGGCGATTTCAGGCAGACGTTGCCAGTAGTTCCCCGTGGAACGCCTGCAGATGAATTGAATGCTTGCCTGAAGGCATCACCTTTATGGAATAACGTAAAAACATTATCGCTAACCACTAATATGAGAGTTCAACTTCAAAATGATCAAAGTGCTGCACAATTTTCCAAACAATTGTTAGATGTTGGAAATGGAAAAGTCCCAGTTGATGCGACATCTGGATTAATTACTCTTACCAACGACTTTTGCCGATTTGTAGACACTCAATTAGTTCTTATTGAAAATGTTTTCCCAAACATTAGTGAGAATTATAAGAATTATGCTTGGTTAAGTCAACGAGCAATTCTTGCCGCAAAGAATAATGATGTCCACGCACTGAATTTCACCATTCAATCAAAAATTACTAGCGATTTGGTAACATACAAATCCGTTGATTCAATAACAAATCCCTATGATGTAGTAAATTATCCAACGGAGTTTTTGAACTCTCTGGAGATACCAGGATTTCCACCACATAACTTGCAACTCAAAGTTGGTACAGTTGTTATGATACTGCGTAATTTGAATCCACCGCGACTTTGCAACGGTACTCGACTTTCGGTAAAGAGACTTATGCCAAATTTGATCGAGGCAACCATTATTAACGGAAAGTACGCAGGTGAAAATGTATGTATTCCTCGAATACCAATGATTCCGACTGATCTTCCGTTTGACTTCAAACGATTGCAATTCCCAGTTCGCCTTGCGTTCGCAATGACAATTAATAAGTCGCAAGGCCAATCGCTTAGTGTTTGCGGGATAAATTTAGAAAATCATTGTTTTTCACATGGGCTTTGTTTGTGTTAACGTCAGACAAAAAACAAAAAATGTGGTTTACCAAAGAGCACTACAATGAAACGGATAATTTGCGGACACGTATAACGCTTCGATTCAGTATTTACTTTGGATTTGTAGCGACATCAAAAATTAACTTTCATTTACTTAGGGAAGTTCAACTACATAACACTTCATTTTAGTAGGTAATCGAAATGAATTTATGACTGTTGTGAAATGAAATAAATATTTTCCTTTTCAAATATATAACAAAAAAAATTTTTTTCTTTATCTTTTAATCACCAAACGAAATGTTACATAAAACGAATCTGGTGGCGAAACGGAGTTCGCCGGGTCTGCTAGTTTGGTATAAATAAAACCATACATATTCTTAGAAATTTTGTGTATTTTTATTACATCATCCTGCAAATTTATCAGCCTACAAGCAATCATTAAATTTGATCCATCAATCCAAATCATTACGATTTGATACGAATAATTCTAGAAATATTCTGCGTTCACTTGACGACCCATTCTTCTCGCAGACGTTCTAGAATTGGTACGAATAACAAATCCGGGTTATCACTGCGGTTTGAACTCGATGGGACGAAACACTATTTGCTTCCCATTTTAATTATATCACAATAATATCACTAAATAAGCACGCACCTGAGAAGACCATTGTTTTACGCGCCAAGCCGCAACTTTGGCTCACCAGTAATATACGGCATATGATGCGGCTTCGTGATGAGTCACATAACGCTTACAGGAAATCCAAATCAGATAAGCACAAAAATGAATACAAAAATCTTAAGCATCTTGTTTATGTTGCGATGTTCTATGAAAAGAAAGCCTTTTTTGATTATCAAATCAATAATGTGAGTCATAACTCGAAGCTTCTGTGTCTAAAGAAAAGTATCTTGCCCGATTTTAAAAATAGAGAAGTTTTACCTCTGAGTGCTTCGATAAACCAGATGAGATAAGCGAACACTTTAATAACGTCCCAGGTGATAATGAAGTGCAACTGTTCCTTCTTACTTATTATGAGTTTCACTCACACAACGCTGGTAGTTCATTTAAACGTCAGCCTGTCTCTGAAGGTGGTAGGTAAAATAATACTATCAATGGATTCTAATGGAGGTCTGCATGAACTCTCCAGAGATATCATTCTACTGACCCTGCGTCATACTCTGGGCGTTATAACAACATTGGTAATAAGTCTATAACCACCTTCATATTCCCTTATCTTTGGAAAACAGCTATAATTAAGCCTATACCTAAGAATAACGACCCGGCACGCTAAGACCAATTAGCATACTGCCCTACCTATCGAAAGTTCTGGAGAAAGTCGTATATAATAATCAGGTCGCAAAATATGTCGGGGAGTAAAAGATTCTCCCACGCTTCCAATCTGGCACTAACCTTACCCTTTTAGATTTTTCCCGTGCGTTGGACTCTATCAATACCTCCCTTATGTTGTCCAAACTCTCTTACTATGGCTTCGACATAGGCGCACTTAGATGATTTGATAGTTACCTCACGTTGCGTCATCAGAAAGTCGTCGTAGTAGTCGTATCGTCCAGTAGGTTAAGTTAAGCTCAGTAGACAGAGGTGTACCACAGGGATCTATCTTAGGCCCTCTTCTTTTCATTATATACAGCGCCGACATCGTCCTTGGGTTGTCTCACTGTAAATGTTATTTATATGCTGACGACTTACAACTCTACATCTCAGCTTAAAATGAGAGCGTGGAGGTAGCCGTAAACAAAATGAATGAGGACTTAGATGCAGTATCGGCATGGGCTACCAAAAACTCACTTGTTCTAAATTCCTCCAAGTCTAAATTCATGGTCCTCGGATCTAAAAACGGACCATGTTGTTCCAAGCACTATTTTGTGCTTCTGCGAGTTAGCAGTAAAATCATTTCGAGCACTATTTTGTGCTTCTGCGAGCGTACAAGTTAACACTATAATAGGACTTTCTTATCAGCTCATTTTTAACATAGTTTTTGAGCCTTTTTTCACGAAGGATCAATTATGCCTGTGGTATTTTATTGTAGAAGCGAATATAGTGCCCCATGAATGATGAGCCTACTTTACTTGGTCTAAATAATGTAAGTGCTATTTATATTCCTAGTGTTAATTGTATGGCTATCACCTACAGTTTTAAATAAAGCTACGTTTTTTCTTACATGCAGGATATTCTCGGATAGGGTGGCCCGGGAAATCGTGGATCAAACGAAACCAGGAGGTAGAGGGGTTCATTAAGAACATAAAATTCCTCTACGGTATGGCCTTTATCAGACACCATATAAAGTTATGGCGATTTTGAGTTTTTTAAAAAAAAGGTCTCTTTAGGTAACTTAATGAAAAAAAAAAAAAGTTACTTAATTTGATAGTTTTTTTGTGTGTCTTTCGTGACTTGGATAAAAATAAATTCAAATGGAGTTTTTTTTACAACTGTAGGTGCATAAACTTGTAAGTAATGGCTTCATAACGAAAAAAAAAAACCTTCACGAAAAATCTATTCATACATTGAAGTCGCACTGTAAAAAAAAAATGAACTACTAAAAGTTTACCTTTTACTAAAAAAATATGCCTGTTTAATCTTATTTCTAACGAGGTACAACACATGGCCATTAGAAGCTTAGTTATTTTGCAAAAGTTATTTTTAGGTGCAAAGTCTGCCTTATAGTAAAATTTACATTGAACGAAAAATCAATTTTTGCTCGTACAAAGCCCATAGATTTTATCTTTCTCTCTTTTGCAGTAAGTGAAAAAAGGACAAAAGAATCACAAGCAATGGATAAACTGGTTTAGGCACCTCTCTACCTGACATGGCTTGTTTACCCATCGCCACGGCGGCCCCCCGCCCCGCGTCCCTATCTTACTAGCTTCCCATTTCTTTCTTTAGTGACTCACTATTTGCACATTAAATTGGACGCGTCTTACCTTATTTTGTGACCTACGCCTGCTCTACGGACTTTCTGATTTCTTGCCTAACTGTGACCTACGCCTGATTAACGGACTTGTGATTTCTGCCTAACTGTGACCTACGCCTGCTTTATGGACTTTGTGATTTCTTGCCTAACTAACTGTGACCCACGCCTGCTCAACAGACTTCGTGATTGTGTAGTGAAATTAGGATGGCTGCTGCAGCAAGGGTTGAATACAGTCAGAGAGAGTATGCAGAAATGCATTACCTCTACGGTTTCTGCGATGGAAGCGCTCGGGCCGCCGCTAGAGCATATCGTGAACGTTACCCGAATCGAGATCGCTTTCCTGACTACCGAGTATTTATCCGGGTACACAATTCATACACGAACGGACGCTTGCCCGGTCAACACGGTGTCGCGGGCAACAAGTTGTTGAAAACGTTCGAGAACGAAATCAAGTTCTTGCTGAAATTCAAAGAGACAGATCGACTAGCCAGCGGCGCATATCTCGAGCAATAGGCATACCTAGGTCAAGAGTGCAACGAATATTAAAGAAAAATAAATTGCGCCATATCACATAAAGCGTGTTCAAGATTTAATCCCGGGAGATTTTGAAAAAAGGGTGCAAATTTGCCGAGAGATGCTGCAGCGTAACCGTGAAGATCCCGAGTTTTTTAGAAAAATTATGTGGTCTGATGAGTCCAGTTTTAGACGAATTGGGGTATTTAATATTCATAACCTGCACTATTACTCCAGAATTAATCCGCATATTGTTAGAAATGACCGTTTTCAACACCAGTTCTCCATTAATATGTGGGCCGGAATCATCAGAGGACAATTAATAACACATGAACTGCCGCCTAGATTAAACGGCGAACGATACCTTAATTTCCTGCAAAATGATCTTCTTGAACTATTGCGGCAAGCCGAAGTGCCAGAGGGTGTCATGGAAAACATGTGGCTGCAACATGACGGAGCTCCAGCCCATTATGCTCGAGATGTGCGAGCCCATCTGAACGAAGAGTATCCAGGGCGTTGGATTGGTCGGCGTGGAACAATTGAATGGCCTCCAAGATCTCCCGATTTAAATCCGATCGATTTCTTTTTGTGGGGCCATTTAAAGGAGGTGGTGTATGAAAAAGAAATTGGAACTGAACGGGAGCTGAGAATTAGAATCGCGGAAGCAATTGCGCAAATAAAACGTAATGGTGGTGCTTTTAGTAGGTTAATAAACAATTTCCTGAGGAGATGTCGTATGTGCATAGTAGCTAGAGGGAGACATTTCGAGAAATTTATGTAAAATAGGTTTTAAAATAAAAATAAAACTTGAAATTTAAAGTTTAGTCTTTTCTTTATTTACTAGGTAAGTATTCGGGATGTCATTGGTAAACACAAAGACAGCCCGGCATTTTAGGGTCAGGTAGAGAGGCGCCCTAACAAGTTTGTCTATCGTATGTGAAGCTTTTGTTCTTTTTCACTCCCGTGGCAAGTGTAAGAAGGACATAATTTCAATACATAACATAGTTTATTACTATCAAGCACTTTAAGTAGGTTTAGAATTGTAGTAAGAAAATTTAGAATTGTACAATGGTGATTTTTCGTTGGATGTGCATTTTACTCTTAGTACCTTTGCACCTAAAAACCTATTTTGTAAAATAACTTAACTGCTAATGACCATGTGTTGTACCTCGTTAGAAAGTAGATTAAACAGGCATATTTTTTTAGTAAAAGGTAAACTTTTAGTAGTACATTTTTTTTTAACAGTGCGACTTCAAAGTATGAATAGATTTTTCGTGAAGGTTTTTTTTTTCGTTATGAAGACATTACTTACAAGTTTATGCACCTAAAGTTGTAAAAAAAACTCCATTTGAATTTATTTTTATCCTAGCCACGAAAAACACACAAAAAAACTATCAAATTAAGTAACTTTTTTTCATTAAGTTACCTAAAGAGACCTTTTTTAAAAAAAAACTCAAAATCGCCATAACTTTATATGGTTTCTGATAAAGGCCATACCGTAGAGGAATTTTATGTTCATAATGAAACTCCTGATTTCGTTTGATCCACGATTTCCCGGGCCACCCGTATATTGACAGGTATCTTAATTTCTTTGAATTTTTCTCTTAATGATTCTCTAGCATCAAATTGATTTACCGTCCTGATCGCCCTTTTTTGTAAAACAAATATAGTATTTATATCTGAGAGCAGTATTCCATAAGACATAAAACTGTGAAAATAACTAAAGTAAACCAATCTGGCAGTTTCAACATGTGTAAGATATCTGATTTGTCTTACCGCAAAAGCGGCTGAGCTAAGTCTTTGTGCGAGATTAGTTATGTAAGGAACGTTATGATTGAAGTTTCGAATCTATTGTAATTCCTAGAAAGATTGTGTCCTGAACGAGGTCCAATCTTTCACCTATTCTTACACTGGTTTCAAACTGTCAAACATTAGGCAAACAAAATTTTATACATTTAGTCTTCTTTGAGTTTAATAACAGGTTTTTTACATTGAACCAACTTAACGCATGAGAGAGTGTACTATTTGCGTCGTCTAGAATTTCTTCTTGTCTTTTCACCTTGTAAATATTAGATGTGTCATCAGCAAATAGAACAATCTGAGTCATTTTTTCCACCATATACAGCAGTTCATTCACGTATAATAAGAAAAGGAACGGACCTAAGATAGAACCCTAGGGGACACCAATATTCATATGGGTTCCAGTGGACTTAAATCTGTTTATATCTACTTTTAGTACTCTTTCAATAAAATAAGATTCCATTAATTTGAACTGATTACCTTTGATTCCATAGTGTTTTAGTTTGAGCAAAAGAGTTTGATGGTCCACACAGTTAAAGGCCTTGGAAAGATCACAGAAAATACCAACCGCATCCTGTGATACTTCCCACGCACTATAAACATCTGTTGTTGATCTGCCTTTAGTGAATCCGAACTGTTTTTTGTGGAGAAGCCCAGATGCATTGAAGTGAGAGAGTAGGTGACTCAATATGACCTTTTCAAACACCTTGCTCAACACTGGCAAAACAGATACAGGTCTGAAGTTAGCAGGGTCTTCCTTATTACCGGATCTGAAAAGTGGTATTAATCTGCTTATTTTCATGAGGTCAGTAAAAACACCGTTTGCTATACAACTATTGAATGTGATTGCGATGTATGGCGCAATCACATTGATTATTGATTTAACCATGTTAACCGACATGCCCCATAAATCTTCATTCTTTTTCATGTTAAGAAGTTTAAGTGGATTAACTATAGTTATAGAGCCTATTGGTTTGAAGTTAAAGCCATCCTTGTTTTGGGCCACATTTTCAACCAAGTAATCTAAAGACTTTTCAGAAGATGATGGTAGTGCTTCTGTTGTTATTATGGATATGGTACTAAAGAACTTTTCAAATGCGTTAGCAACGTCCTTGTTTGGTGATAGTAATTTGACATTAACTTTTAAATTAAAACAAGATTCACTAGACCTAACCTTGCCTGTCTCTTTTTTGATAGTGTAATAATAATAATAATAATACGTTGGACACTATTTACACATATTGATCTATCCCCAAACTAGGATTCCCTGTATCTTGGGTACTAGACAACGATACACATACTTATATAGATAAATATTATACTTAGATAGATAAACAACCATGACTAGGGTACAAACATGTAATTTTAATTTTGTCGCCAGAAGCTTTGATTTGATTGTTTAGATATAGGCACTTGGCTTTGTGGCAGTCTTTCCTGAAATTTTTAGAATAATTTTTGGCAAAGATGTTAAACTCAGGACTGTGATCATAGGATTTTTGCTCATACAATTAATATAGTCTGGACCTGCTCTGTCTTAAATCCTCTGTTGCTCATTGAGAGAATTTTAATTTGTTGTCCGTTCTCACTTTAGTCAGATTGAAAACCTTTACAAATTCCGCAGATACAGATTCGAAGAAACTGGACTATAATATGTTCGGATCTTCACAGTAAGGTGTTAACAGTAGACTTGACACCAGTCCACTACGAAAATTTTCTATTTTCTTCCAAGTCACTGTTCTACACAATACTTTAACGGGCTTTATAGCATTACTTTCTTCAAATACTACAATCTGACCAATGTGGTCTGAACTTAATGCCGTAACTATTTGTTTATCGTAAATATTACATTCACCGAATACGTTGTCTAGATAAGTAGCGGAGGTAGCTGTTATTCGTGTAGCCTCCAGAAAGACATTGTACATATTGTAACACTTAAATTCTGCTAGTATCCTAGTGCGAATAGAGCGGTTTGCGGTGTCTAGTAAATCTACGTTAAAGTCGCCATAAACTATGATGCGTTTGGACTTGTTTCTGGATGCAAGTTGAAGTACTTGTTCCATCACTGTCTCAAAGACTTCAAAGTCTCCTTTGCCCCGCCTGTACATACTAACAATTGTGTATTTTTCCATCTCAACACACGAGAGCATTTATTTCACCAGAAAGACTAACAATATCCTTTCGTTCTTTACACTTAAAACCATCTTTTACTAAAATTAAGGAACCACCTCTAGTTTTAGTCTTTCTATTGAAACAGCTGATGACTTTATAATTTGGTATACTGAACTGCATTGCACACTCTTGCAGCCAGTGTTCTGTCATACAAAGTATATCTATTCTTTTGCTTTCTAAAAACAATTCTAATTCTAGTTGCTTGCCAGAAAAGCCTTGCATATTTTGGTGCATTACCTTTAATCCGTACTTTTCTGTTGTCGGTTGCGGCAGTTTAAACATACAATAGTTTCGTTTGTACATATTGCCTGTCAGTAATTATCATCATATACTTGACATTCTTTGGTTGACTCGTTGACCATTTTAAGAAACTAATTTAAATATTATTGGGGTTTATTTACTGCGTCTATTTAAAAAAACTAAGCTAAACTTTTACCCGCCAAAAGTAAACCTGACGTCATAAAAAAAGTGGCAGTCGGGTAGATAGATAGATAATCGGTCCTCTTTGAGACTATTTCACCCTATTCCTAGTGTTTGAGCATCGGTTACTCTTGATTCAGCCTACTTCCTTCCCCAAATCTCCTTGTTCTTAAGCTGCTGATATAGGCAGTCTGGGTTCTGGCCCAATAAATCTCTGGTCTGTACCGCTACGGATCGATATACCGCGGGTATATCGTGATACATGTGATCACAGGTCCGCTTTTTAAGCCAAAATAAAAGTAGCAGGGAGTGGTTGCAGCCACCTTAAAAATATATATAGGTATTATTAATGTTGCAAGAAAATATTTTTACAATAATTTACAAAATTGCATACCTATTACCACAACAAACAAGTTAAGTTCTACAACATGCTTAATTCTCAAACCCCCAGGTTGTTTTGAGGCATCGCGATTTTGAACCTTATGCCATGGTATTAAAATTAAAAACCTATAAGGGGAAAATGGGCAAACGCGCTATAAATTAGTAAGAAAACTTCAATCGTTTTCTCACGGCAATAAATATACAATTTTGCAGTTGATAAAAATTCCCACCTGCAGTAGTTGGACAATCAGAACAATTTGACTCCAGGATCTCAGCATCAGTATCTTACCTACATGAGGGCTTTGGCTCCTCTGAATTCAGCAATGTTGTGGTTGCTGGAATTTGATATGAACTTCGACAAAATCATAATTTTGGTAACTTGGGCTAAATTTCACGAATCTGCTTTTTCAAAATTAGCCGTTCTTGTCGTAACGAATAAAAACGAAACGATAAAATATCAATACAAAACGCTAAACATAACAATATAACCTACAATCACGAGAGGTCACTCATAGATATTAGACTTTACAGGGAATAGATTGACGTTTCACATTGTTTTTTTTAGTAGGTGTCTTACCTAGCGGCAGGAAAAGCATTTTTTCATACATCTTATGAATATGTCATAGAGGTCAAATGAATGTCATTATGTTTTATTAATATGCACATATATATATATATATATATATATAAGTACCTATTTATTATTGAATAAAACGCATGTATCTATATGCCTTAATTTTTTTTTTTAAAAAACTATGATGTGTGTCGTCTATGGCCAAACTCACTTCCTGTAAGCCTCTCGTAATGGCGATTATATTTTGTCCCTATTTTCGTGTATTTTATAAGTATTTAATTAACCAAGTGACATTTACTGTTGTAGACATTTATTCTGATGAATAAACTGTTCGTACAAAGTTTAACTGTGTTTTGGTATGGTCGTGGCACACAATTCCACTGCCTGTCACTCGAAACTGACTAATCTTATAGGTTATGTCCTCAGTGCAGTTGTGCCTCGCGATTTGCTTATATACTGTGTGGAATACATCTGAGAATCGGGCTACTGAAGTTTATTTCCACAAGACATCACAATGTCCACTCCGCGGTCGTCATCATCGTCGCCGATGTTGGGTGAGGCCCCCCGTACGGAACACGTGGCAGGAGCCCCCGCGACTGCGTCTGCGCCTCATGTGAGTGTGAACAACATTGAGAGGTTAGAAGGAGCCGCCAACTTTCACACGTGGAAGTTTTCTATGAAAAATCTAATGATATTGGAAAACCTGTGGAATGCGGTCGAAGGGCGTGACAATGACCACGTGCGTGATTAACGTGCTCTGGCGCGCATTTGCCTTTCTATTAACACTAGCTTATTTCAATACGTGCGTAACGCTAAAACCGCCGCTGACGCTTGGAAAAGCCTTTCTGATATTTTTGAAGATAAATGATTGTATCGCCGAGTTTTGCTTCTGCGACGATAGCACAAAATTCAATACATAGATTTCAATTGCATGTCCAACTACATCGAGAAGATATCGACATTAGTACATCAATTGCATGATATTGGCAAGGTGATTGAGGATGCCGAAGTCGCCGAAATATTGCTTAGTGACTTGCCAGCAGAATATGATCCCCTTGTGTCCAATCTATCTACAGTATCTGTTACGAACGTCATATCAAGCGAACTCGTCAAAAGTCGACTGCTTCAAGAATATTCGAGAAAATCTATAGTTGATAGTAGTACAGCCTATATAACCAAGACTAATTCTTTAGTGTGTGACTACTGTCATAAACAAGGACATACAAAAGCAAGATGCTTCAAGTTGAAACGATTCAAAAAGAATTCTAAAACGGCAGCGGCAACTAGTATTGAAAAGACAAATATGGTGTCTGCATTCTTGACTCAATCAAATACACAGGATTTTTACATTGATAGCGGAGCCACCAGCCATATGGTTAACGATGGAAGCCTACTGGGAAATGTGAAGAAATTTGATTCAATTGTTACTGTAGCCAATAACGGCAAATTACAATGTAAAGAAATAGGGTCAATATCCTTTCAGGATGGAGAATTGAAAGACTGCGCTCCATGTCTTGAGGGGAAGATGTCGGCCACATCTTATCCCGTGAGACAAGGAAAGCGCGCTGATGAACCACTGCAGCTGATCCACTCCGGCGTCTGTGGACCAATGCAGTAGCCCAGCTGGGGAGGGGCGAGATATCTTGTGACATTCACCGACGATCACAGCAGGAAGACCTTCGGATATTTGATGAAGGAGAAATCCGAGATCTAAATGAAGATGAGGAATATTGTACTGGAAGTGAGAATGGCTCACAGTCTGCTGACGAGTCTGCCGCCGTTAACTGCAGCGAGACGGTGTCATCTGGCCAGGTTTCGAGTGAAATACCTTCTGATAGGGAAGCTGTCACCATGAGACCGTCAGGACGTCCTGCTGGTACTGTAAGAGCTCCAAAAAGGTATGGAGATTATGATTATTCTATGCTAACACAGCATGCCTTGATTGAGGTACCGGCGTCGTACGATGAGGCAATGGCCTCAGAGTTGCGTGAGGAATGCCCCAGAGTTCCACTCCAGAGCGGCAGCAAACAGGCCCCGATGCAGTCGGGGAAAGTTCTGCTGCTCAACCGCAGGACGAGCACGCGCACTGGGAGGCCATGCTGCTTGGTGAAGGCGATGAGCCAGAACCAAGAGTGGTGCCCTCTGAGGGCGAGGAGCTGTCCATGCGGCTGGAGGAGGAACTCGTCTTGGAGGTGGAGGAGGGGTTGACCAAAAATGGCGTCCCTCTCCCGCGATTGTAAAATCCTCCAAGACAACCTCCAACACAGCCAAACTGCAACGGCCCAGTTAAGACGCTGGTTGGGGGCAAACAGCACTGCCGTGGCTCTGATCCAGGAGCCGTGGATCAACCGCGGTAGCATTCGAGGGCTCGCCAATTTGAGAGGTAAGCTTTTCGGTACAACTGATCACGATAACCCTAGAACGTGCATCATAACTACTAACAACATCCCAGCACAGCCATTAACAGAGTTCTGTTCCAGGGACCTGTGTGCCATAAGGCTGCAACTGCCCGACACAGCTAGGTGCCGCGAACTCGTGGTGGCCTCCGCCTACATGCCTGCGGAGGACAACCCGCCTCCACACGACCTGTGCCGGCTGGTGGACCACTGCGAGAAGTCGGGCCTCCAGCTCATCGTTGGGGCCGACTCGAACGCGCATCACCCACTGTGGGGCATGCCAGATATGAACAGCAGAGGTAAGACACTTGTTGAATACCTATTTACTACAAACCTCAATGTGCTTAACATAGGTTCTGAACCAACTTTTGTTACCAAGCGGAGCAGAACTATCGTTGATATTACCCTGGCAACGGCGGACATATCCGACGACGTTGGGGGCTGGCATGTGTCCAACGAGGCGTCATGCTCTGATCATCGATGGATACGCTTCGATATCAACGCAGCGTTCTCCCCAACTGTCCCTAAGAGAAACCCACGCAAGACTGACAGAACCAGGTACAGAGCTATCCTAGGTGAAAGACTTGCTTGGGCTGAGACTCTACCAGATCCGGAGGGACCCGAACAAATCGAACAACAGGTAACAGATTTTACAAATACTTCAATAGACTGCTACCATTCAACTTGCCCGCTTAGCACACCAGCGCCTACCAGCATCAAGGGGCAGCCTTGGTGGGGTCCTGATCTAGATAGGATGCGTGCTAAGATCAGAAGACTGCTAAACAGGGCGATGAACACCAGTGCTGATGAGGATTGGGACAACTATAAAGATGCCAAATCCAAGTACAAGAAACGACTACGGTTCAAAAGCAGCAACTCATGGAGGAAATTCTGCAGCGACATTGAAACCGTTGATCAAGCAAATCGGGTAAGGCAAATACTAGCTCAACAAGGCAACTCCAGGCTAGGGTCGCTTAAAAAACCCGATGGAACATATACCTCTTCCACCACAGAAACACACAGTCTCTTGTTGGAAACTCACTTTCCCGGAAGTAGAACTATTCAAGAGATTGTGTGGCCGGAAGAGGTTCACCATGAAGCTGTCGACCACTTAGACATAACTAATAATATTATCACTGCTGACAAGGTGAGATGGGCCATTAATATCTTTAAACCTTTTAAATCAGCAGGACCAGATGGAATCTTCCCAGCACATCTACAGTGGGGGGGGGGGAACCCGTCATCAATATAATGGTCCGAATCATGAAAGCATGTCTTAGATTCGGATACGTTCCCAAAAGGTGGAGAGTAGTAAACGTAATTTTCATACCGAAGCCAGGAAGGAGCGACTACACTAACGCTAAATCTTTCAGGCCGATTAGTCTCACCTCGTTCCTGCTTAAGACTCTCGAACGTTTGTGCGAGAGACACCTGAGAGATGGAGCGTTAAAACATATACCCTTACACAAGAATCAGCATGCATATAGTTTGGGTAAGTCTACTGAATCGGCTCTCCATGCAGTTGTATCCACAATTGAAGAGGCGATTCAAAACAAATGCATCTGTCTTGGAACTTTTATTGATATAGAAGGTGCCTTTCACAAGACGCAGCATAGCAGTATAAGTGCATCTCTAACAAGGCATGGGGTGTCAACAGCTGTAAACAACTGGGTCACAAACATGCTTAACAAACGTATCGTGCGTCTAGCTGGAGAGTCCCTGTCGGCGGAGGTAGTGCGGGGATGCCCGCAGGGAGGAGTGCTCTCCCCGCTTCTGTGGAATCTGGTCATTAACGACCTGATTACCAAGCTTAACGCTAATGGATACTACACCGTAGGATACGCCGACGATTTGGTAATCCTCATCACAGGTAAATTCGCGAGCACAGTATGCAACCTTAAACAAACAGCTCTTTGCATCGTGGAGCGCTGGTGTTTAGAATATGACCTGGCGGTTAACCCAACAAAAACGGAAATGGTCATGTTCACTAACAATAGGGCTCTTGGTAGGTATACCCTACCTAAGCTCTTTGGAACGGAACTCCAGCTAGCAACTGAGGTGAAGTACCTGGGCATAACCTTGGACAGCAAGCTCAACTGGAGTAGCCACATCGACAACAAACTAAAGAAGGCGAGTATTGCTTTCTGGCAGTGTCGGAGAATGGTGGGGAAAAAGTGGGAACTTTCTCCCAACATCATTCTTTGGCTGTACGTAACGGTGATCCGTCCTCTTGTCTGCTACGGAGCTGTGGTGTGGTGGACCAGGACCAAACTAACCACAATGGTAAGCAAACTCCAAAGCTTCCAAAGGCTGGCCTGCATGGCTATCACAGGTAGTATGAGAACTACTCCAACAGCAGCAATGGAGGCCATGCTGTGTCTTCCGCCACTCCAGCTGTATATTAAGCAGGAGGCCGCGTCACTTGCGGTGAGACTCAACACCTTAGGACTTTGGAGGAAAAACAGGACCTCACACACCGCCATCATAGGGGAAGTTTACAAAAAATTTCCCATCTCTATGGCTTGCAGTGACAGAATCCCTAAACAATTTGTTTTTGACAAAAAATACAATATACAGTTACATGAAGACCATCGGGTTGAGGGGCTCGACGTTAAAGAGCTCAAAATTTTTACCGATGGTTCAAAAACTGAAGCAGGCACTGGTTCAGGCACCTTCTCGGAGGACCTAAACATCAAGATAGCCATTCCACTGGGTGCCCATAATACTGTCTTTCAAGCTGAATGCATGGGCATCATCTCGGCCGCTAATGCCATAGCATCGAGAAAGGTAAGAGATTCCTCCATTCGAATCCTCTCGGATAGCATGGCCGTCCTACAAGCCCTAAATAGCAACACTATTAACTCAGGGCTAATCTACGAGTGTCACAACGACTAATGGAGGTATGTCAACATAACCGCGTAATCCTTCAATGGATAAAAGGACACAGCGGATCAAGAGGTAACGATGCAGCGGATGAGTTGGCGCGTAAAGGATCTAGCTTGACAGCGTATGGTCCCGAACCTATCATCCCTCTTCCCTTCAAGATGGTACGCTCATTTCTGAGAGAGTCGACCAGGAATGATCATGCCACTCTTTGGACAAACCATGAGGAGTGCAGGCAGGCTAAGCTGGCCTTGCCGTCCCCTAGCGCTAGGCTGGCTAAGACCTTGCTTCGACTTAGTAGGCCGCGCATGCGACTGGTAACTGCAGCACTTACTGGCCATGGTTTCTTTAATAAACATCTATATGTCCTAGGTGTTACCGACAGCCCCCTTTGCAGAGCCTGCTTGGAGGCAGAAGAAACGGTTGCTCACGTCCTCATGGAGTGCACAGGAGTAGCGGACTACAGGGCTAAATACCTCGGTCAATCGAGGGACCTTCCAGGGATAGTCGGTAACGTAAAGGGCCTACTGGCGTTCCTGGAGGAGTTGGGTTGGCTCGAATGATGTCGCATTCCCACCCACACGCAAAATAGGCGCTTTCGTCGTCGAGTTGCGGAAACCAGCCCCTCTTACAATTGACTTACATTGCGTGAGGAATGGCTCGCCGCCATGCAGAGTGAGCATGCTTCCTTAATCCAGAATAAAGTTTGGAGGTTAGTAGATAGACCTGCTAATAAAAATGTTATAAAATGTAAATGGGTTTTCAAAGTTAAGCATGATGCTGATGGAAAATTCGATAAATTTAAAGCACGACTAGTTGTAAAGGGTTTCACCCAAAAACAGGGAATAGATTATAACGAAACTTTTTCTCCTGTAGTTCGCCATTCGTCAATGCGAATCTTATTTTCTTTGGCTAATGATATGGACTTAGAAATTGATCATATTGATGTAGAAACTGCATTTTTGAACGGAAACTTAAATGAGATCATACACATGGAACAACCAGAAGGTTTTTCAAATAATGGTGTAAATAAAGTTTGTCTATTGCAGAAAAGTATATATGGTTTGAAACAAGCGAGTAAAATGTGGAATGAAAAAGTAAGTTCTGTTCTAGTAGACAATGGTTTCAAACAGTCTCGTTGTGAACCATGTGTATATACTAAAAGAGTTCAAAATGATTATGTAATCATCTCACTGTATGTAGACGATTTTTATGTATTTTATTCTAAAAATAGCGCATCATTAAGAATGAATTATTGAATGTTTTAAATAAGGAATTCACTATTAAGAATTTAGGTCCATTAAAGAATTTTCTTGGTATGAGAGTGACTAGAGATAAATCTAAAAACATTTTGTGTTTAGATCAGACAGAGTATATAAGAAAATTGTTAAAACGATTTAATATGGAAAACTGTAAATCTGCAAGCACACCTATGGCTATAAATTTTAATTTATCTTATTGTAAAGAACCTAATTCTCTTATTCTAGATGAAAATTGTGACTACAGACAACTTATGGGTAGTCTTATGTATTTGTCTGTATGTACTAGACCGGATATTTCTTATGCATGTAGCCAATTAAGCCAGTTCAATAACAGCTTCAACATGTCTCATTGGATTGCAGCTAAAAGAATTCTTAGGTACTTAGCCGGTACAATTAATTACTGTTTATATTTTATAAAGAGTGTTGATTGGTCTTTAAAGGCATATACCGATGCTGACTGGGGCAATGACAAAACAGACCGAAAATCATACACGGGGTTTGTCATAAAGCTAGGTAGTAACACCATAAACTGGGAATCTCGTAAACAACGATGTGTATCATTGTCTAGTACAGAAGCGGAATATCTAGCAATAAGTGACGTATGTAAAGATATATGTTTTATCAAAAATTTGCTTTCAGAAATTTTGACTAAGGATATTCCATGTACAGTTTATAATGACAACCCGAGTGCACAAAGACTTTTACAATGTAAAGAATTATGTCATAAGAGAACAAAGCACATAGATATAAGATATCATTTTGTAAAAGAACTTGTTAATAATAATTCTATTTCAGTTAATTATGTCTGTACTGAAAAGATGATTGCAGATGTATTGACAAAGCCATTATGTCGGCAAAAGCACTCTGACTTCATTAATAGTATGAGTATACGCGAGACACTGTAACTATACCAAGCTAGAGATTGATACGTTACTTTATGTAACTTGTTTATCTTATTTCTCATGTAATGTTTGACATTTATATGTATGTGTTATACATATTGGACCAAATATTGAAGGCATAAGGGGAAGTATTGAAAAGAACGCATGTATCTAAACCTTAAATATTTAAAAAAAAAAACTATGATGTGTGTCGTCTATGGCCAAACTCACTTCCTGTAAGCCTCTCGTAATGGCGATTATATTTTGTCCCTATTTTCATGTATTTTATAAGTATTTAATTAACCAAGTGACATTTACTGTTGTAGACATTTATTCTGATGAATAAACTGTTCGTACAAAGTTTAACTGTGTTTTGGTATGGTCGTGGCACACAATTCCACTGCCTGTCACTCGAAACCGACTAATCTTATATTTATTAATCTGAGAAATAGAAATTTTACAGAAGACATATTTGTCGAAATGGTTTTGAGATTTCCGTTCCTATGCAAAAATTTAGCAACCACAATTGTCTAATGGCAGCCAGTTGAAACCGTTCACACTTCTTTATTAATACATTAAGGGTAGGTAGTATATTAAACGTATGACCGTAAATACAGTTTGTGATTATCAAAAATACTGATTGTTTGGCAAACTGAGCGAGACTATAAAAAACTGGTTTTGTCTGCCAAAATCACTAAATTGCGTGACTAGAAATCTGAAAAACAGCAAAAACCTTAATTCGAGTAACGTAAAATACAAAACTAGCGTTGGATTTTATTGTTCTTAAAACCTAATACAAAGAATGAAGGGGTTTCGCTTCGCTTATCCCCTTTATCCTTCACCTACCCTACTATCCCACCACTTCGCCCAGACAGTCGGCTTAGTTTTTTATACGCTCGATTTTTTATTCCCCTTACATAAACCCTTTATTGACCGAGCGCGTAAAGCATCTCCGTTCCAGCCTGGGCAAAAATAGTTTCGTATGACTGAATTTCTGTCCGGATTTCCGGCTATTCTGTCCTCTACAGGTCGAGTTTCTCAACCGATCCTCGTGAAATTTTGTGAACATCCTGGATAATTATAAGGGTTTTAAAGTCGATTCAGTATTTGCTTTTTTTTTTCAAAATTTCTAGGTTTCGATAATGATTTCACTTGGTCATCCGACAAACTTCAAGGGGTTGGAGGTGTAGGTTTGAAGAATAATGAAAAAAAAAGCAAAATACCTGTGTCGCTTGTGAGGCTTACAACTCACAGAGCCACTAGTTATAACTTGGTACAGTTATGAATATCGAGTCGAAGATACGAGAGATGTATGCCAAGATCGTAGCGGTCTTTGCCTATAGTCAATCCGTATTTTCCAGTGGTACCAAGAAACAAGTCATGGGCCAGCGACTACTCGCTACTGTTTATTGACAATCCAGTCGGCGCTGGCTTCAGTTTCACTGAATGCGAAGAGGGATTTACCAATAACGAAGATCAAGTATGTCGATCCTCGATCTTCTTCCAACTTCTCGACGGTAACTCTTTCCGTCTTCCTATATGCTATTGATCTTCTTCGAGCTACTCATGATTCCTTACCTCCATCTCGGTGTTCTTCATCCTTAAAACTCCTCATCAACCTGATGCTCATCATTTTCCTCAAAATACTCACCAACCTGATGCTCTTCGACTACCTACAACCTGGCTTCGGAATCATTGTCCCATATGTCTTCACTAGGTTGTCTTCATACATTATTTCCGCAACAATCTGCTCACGTAATGAACATTGGTTAATGTAATATAATCTCAGGTAGGCGATCAGCTCTTCACACTTCTGGACCAGTTCCTCCTACTGTTCCCTGCGCTTCGTAAGGCACCGCTGTTCATATCCGGGGAGTCTTACGCCGGGAAATATGTACCAGCACTTGCAATCCAAATCCACAGACGCAACAAACTTACGGGAAACAAGATTTTTAATTTGAAGGTAATAGACGTAATGCCGATCACTCTCACTAGATCTACTGACCAGATCCCTAATGGATCTACTGAGATATTTCGTTTATCTATAAATCCATTTTTTTGCCGTTTGGATCTACTGAGGAATTTCTTTCTCACTAGATCCAGTTATGGACTTAATGAGAACTAACTGTCGCACTAGATCCCATGTTTTGCTACTAAACCTTTATAGATAATTGCCTATGACCTCAAAAATTAATAAATAATAAATATGAGATGCTTTGACATTGCAATTTTATTGCTTAACGTTATGAAATATGTTTTTTTTACTGAAATACATTATTTTTTCTGATATGGGTGGTTTTCATAGACGCGTTAGTAATGTGACATATTATTTTGCCGATGTCCTTATAAAATATAACGAAAATTAAGTAACGAAGTGATGAAGTTTATTAAAAGTGGACGTGGAACTGTACTATTATTTGAGAAACATGTTCTTAATAAAAATGGCAATAGCATCTCGCGTTGCGATCACTAAAAAAAGGAAATCTATATAAATTGAATTTGATTGTTTGTAGTTATCGGAGAATACCTCCTAGCAACCCATTAACTCCTAGTATGATACTCTTAAATCCTAATGTTTAAATATAAATACTCGTTATAGATTTTCCTTTTCGATATCAAGAATTAACCTCCTACAATTGTCTGTTGCCCAGGTACTTTATGTGTGAATTTCGATCTAAGGATACCTAGCGACAGTCGGTAGTTATGTTTATATCGAGCGCGCAAGCTACATTCTATCTAGTGATACTGTAGACAATCATTACATCCAACTTTTTTTTTAATTATAACATTGTATCTGGTGACACTATAGACATAACATTAGATCCAATTAAATTTTACATTTTTGAAAATAGATCTATGGCAATAAAAATTCTCATCAGATCCAGTTTATAACAAAACAGAAAAAATCTCTCATTAGATCCATTATGGATCTGGTCAATGGAAGGCAAGGAAGAAGGTTAATTGTACTGGATAAAGAGCTGAATTATTAGTGGTAAACAGCCGAATGTCGACGGTCCTCGACATAAGGAAATTCCATCCTATTTCGGTCTCTTGTACTAAATTTCTTCTTCTCAGGGTATCACAATCGGCGACGGTCTAATAGACCCGCGGAGCATGATGCTGTACAGTGAGTACTGCGAGGTGTTGGGTCTTTTGGATGGGGTTGATGTCGAGGGCGTCAGGAACCTGGAGCAAAAGGTCGTGCGGAACATCGATGCCAAGAAGATGACGGATGCTGCTAACGTGAGTTATACTTAGGCTTTGAAATCACCCGTGGGAATATACGAATACATTAATGGAATCTCCGAAGAAAACATAGAGGGCCTTACCACAAAAATAAATAAACTACTGTTCTATAGTTGTTTAAAAACAAAAATGTATGGGATTTGACGTTTGTTTTGAGGTTAAACGCTGTTTAATATTTTTTGTGGTAACGCGGAGACCGTCCGACCGGAGAACTTATTTTCGTCAGTAACTCAAGTGCGTCAGATTAAGATTTGGGAGATACCTCAAACCATGTTTAGTAACTCCACCATCATAACACCACCAAATCTAAGCTTCTGGTTGAATCGGTAGGTCCCACCTCGGAAACCTAAATGTTGATGAGTGAAGTGGAAAAGGTAGGAATCACCTCGTGGCACCCGAAGGCCGAACCCCCACACCGGTCGTTGCACGTGGCTCCGTCCACTCAAAAGCCATGTATGAAGACTGCAGCAGGGATGGTCCAATGCAAGCCAGACCTGAGCTCTCAGCCCAATCGCCGGTGGCACCTGGACCTGAGGTAATAGGGTCACCACCTTCGTTTCTACGACGGAAAAATGTCACCGCGCCACGGGTGGTCTGCCCTCTCCACGAGGGCCGCGATGAAGGTGAACGATGAATATAGTTTTATGATTACACTGATTTATAGACACTAGGGCACGGTACAATTATGAAACATAGAAAACTACGCGCTATGCCCTGACTAACTGAGTTTTACATTTTGACACAATCGCCCGCGGCAATGGCCATGTTGGTCAAGACTTGATAGAATGAATGTTTGCGTGAAATTTTTACATGAAACAACGCTTTCAGAGACAGATAGCATAACGATGACCATTGATCGGTCATTGCATAGTATCGACCTTTACAAATTGAAATATCAGCTTAATTTGGATTAACATTTCTCCACCACCAGGAAGAAAGGTGAACTAACATATGCAAGCCTCATTGATGAAAACAGTGATAAGAATGAACACAATATAAACACATAAATGAAATGAAAGTGACATTCATAGAAAATTACTAATTTAATTCTAATTTAATTCAACATACACTATCATCTATAGATAGCTTACATAGTTTGATGACTGGTCTGACTAGATCAGCAGTCTGAATTCTCAATTTGATAGATCTGACAACATGGTCTGAGCCCGGATAAAGTTCTAAAACTTTTCTTCGGCTGCTCGTACTGTATTGGGTGATTGAATTCGCTTTTGAAGCCGTGAATGAACATTTGACATTTTGCCTATTAGCGAGTACATAGCGACCGCTACGGTACTTATGATAAGGACCTGACTATGGGTAGGTTTGACTACTAATTTTATACATAGGGATGATTGATTACGGTAATTCAATCCATTTATCCATCCAGGAATTGTACTGCTCCGAGGCCGAGGCAGTTTGCGCACGGTCTCCGTACCTTTCTGGCACAATGACTTAACGTAACAAATTTTATTTATAGCTATGCAGGCACTATTTCATACGACACAATTGCCTTCTAGAGACATTGACTAACAATGAAATAATGACTATAATCTTACGACATAAATAAACACACTTTGACAATGATATTACGAGTTGACAAATGAAATTACAAAGTGTTAAGTACCTAGCGGTAGGATGATTATATCGTAACCACACTATTTGCACAGAATACTTAATAGTACGACGTACAGAAAGATCACTTCTCAAATACACTTAAATAAATAGCAACTCTTGCTGCGCGACAATAAAGCGCAAACTAGCTCGCACCTGCGCTACGTACAACAATCGCTAAGCACCTACAGAATCGGTTCCCCGCCCGTGCAAGCTAGATTGCGCCGCATTACTACGCCTGAGAGCTTCTTTTACTCTGACATCACAAGGTCGTCCTGTAAACTCCTGTCTCGCTTGATCCCGGTAGGGTTACCTACGTGCGATTTGTGTTTGTGAATTTTAGGCTCTGTCTAAAAGAGATGTTATTAGTACTTATTCAGGCTATTAGTAAATTCTAAGGCAAGGTAGGTACCTACCTCTTTACTTATGTAATTGTCATTTGTTTTATACTGGGTCACAAGTGTTTACTTTTAGTTAAACAAAAAGGTATTAAATTTAAAAGGAATCGAATTTTATTTGTGAACAATTCCTTTATTGTTAGGTACATTGTAACGGCATAAAGGCTAAGGTCGAGCCACCGCTATCAGAAGCTATGATCGTCTATTCTATCTACCCCAAAAAAAGATGTCCCGATTCAGCTGTAAAATTTGTAAGTTAAGAATGATAAGTCTGAATTTCTTGTTCGTTGAGAAGTTCGTTAGGCGTACAATAGTCGAACGGAAGATTGGTTCAGGAAGTTAGAGTTTCAAGTAAGACAGATAAAGCATGTATGCCCGCAAGCCGGTATTTCGCATCAGCTAGCGGTGTATTGCGCCAGATCGATCTTTGTTGTATTTTGTGTGATGGTACCATTTATTTTTTGTATATATGGGCGCTTCGAACTTCTTTTAGCGGTCGACCACAATTTATAATATTTGTTTGGGATATCGTATAGATATCCGTCGTAGTGTTACGACGTGAGTACTTAATGATATTTCATGTGCTCGCTAGTAGCGGCTTGTGGTGGTTCCAACTATATAATTAGTTCACGGCAATAACAATCCGAATAGACCGGGTTTACACAATTGCGATTTGATTTTCCGAAATGGGTTTGAACTAGCGGTTTCCTCAAAAGGTCCGTAACGTTTTGAAACCTTCAACTCTGCGCAATTTGAGCTGGATGTTATCGAAACGTTGTCATTAGCGCTTTTGGAGATCTAACCCACTCCACTGCGAGGTACATACTTCGGGAAATACCGATTTATGTATCTAACTAACCTCAGCACTTCCTCGACTGAGCCCAGCAATAAATACTAGACGCAGCCTACACATTAGACCTCCAGCGAAATTTACATTTAATTTAAAAATGCAACTTGAATCCAAATCGATCCAAGGCAAAGCAAAACAATCTACCCGGTCCTAAACAATGAACTTTAGACTGTAATTTGATCTCTTCGCGCGTCCCCGACAACACTCAAATGACAAAAATATCAACAGGACAGGTTATATGTGTTGACAACGTTTATACTTTGTTCTGAATTTGTTATTTCCATCCGCGGAACCTCATCGATCAAACAGTCTCCCTATGCCCTGCCAACCTAGGTTTAGCCGCAACTAAACTCCTGTCTAGCCTTGTCTAAAATCCTAGTGTTATACCACGTCCATTATCGACACCACTTGAAAATGGTTGAGTTTGATTTGAATGTGTTTGTATGTTTAATGACTGTGTGTGTGGGAATTTCAAAACTCGCTACTAGAAAGGAATGAGGAGAGGATTAGCCCGCGAATATCCTAAGAGCCAATCCAGGAACCCTATGGTGAAGGAAAAAGGAATTTAGGGTCGCTCCAAGCCCAGACTCAGACTCAGATCAATTACCTACAAGTTCTTATCTAACGACCCAAGGATAGTTTGTAATTTGGGGTAGGTTGATTTAAAGGATAGGAACCGAGGTATATCTCGGCGCTTCAGACACTCACGAAAATCCACTGTAACACGCAATCACAACTCGTCCAGTTCCAGACGCGTAAAATGGCAGACCGAACTGCTTAGAATTATCGGAAGACGAGTGTCACAGTAGCTTGACGCAGAGACTGAATGCCTCCCCCTCCCACGCTCTCGTATTTATAGACCCCACATGTCTGAAAAAAAATGGCGTCCTTTGCGGAACACACGCTGCCCAAGCGAAAGCTTCTTATCCCTAACTACACAGGGTCTAATTTCAATCAAACATGCCATGCAGGTCCGCCGTTCTACAAACTTTGTGTATGCATATTTACTATGATCAACCGTCGGTTATCACTCAAGTCATTTGGTATTGCCGATACACAAAATCTGTTGATCGCTGACCATAAAAGCTGTTGCGATTAATTAAGCCTTCCCTACCGCTAGCGTCTTAGACAAAGATCACTAGAATGATATTCAAACCCGTGATGTCAAACTCGCCACTTCGTACCAAACAAACGCAATTGTATATTTGCAGTCAACATTTCTCCGTATCGTTCCATAATAACCTTCCATTATTTAGTTATTCATAATTTATTCAGCGCGCACCAAATCGGCTCTGATCCCTACACATTTCGCAGGAATGCGACAAAAAAAACCTGACTCGACCTTGCTTCTCCGAACCAACCACGTTCTATGGCTCTTTTTTTTTGTCAACTTACTTCGAACTACTCGATAACCCAGCGTTAAAGAAACCGACTCTTGTATTCAATGTGTACCGTGCGGCGATGGGCTAGCCCTCTGTCACGCAAAATGAAGTATTAAATGAACTGACTCTTGTGTACCATTACAACATAAGTCATTGTTGTTGCAAAAATCACTGAAAAGTTGCTTATGAGGAGCGGCTAGCGCGCGACGCAACTGCCAGCCAAGCGAGCGGCAACATTACTGACTGAATTCCCGCCCGTCGGGATGGCCGGTCGAACGTACCTAAACTATAGAGTGAGACTCCCCTGCTATTTGTGGCTTAAATTTCCTACAAAACACAACCTTTATCATTAATTGAAAACGAAATACATTAATTAATACACACATACATAATAATACTAACAACTGAAATTCTAAAATTACGACACAAATAAACAACTTCAATTTCAATTTCTTAATTAATGGCGGTCTAACAACTGGGTTAATTTCGCAAAGACACGTGTTTTTATAGATATTGGAAACTTTAGTATTGATTTGTTGTTTGCCGGGGAGGATGTGTAGGTTTCAAGTATCTCCTTCGGACGTGAGCAACTGCCTCCCAAAATAAACAACTTTCACAATGACTTTTGGAGTTGACGCTTACATGTCACTTGACGTTTGTCTGTGGTGACAAAATGAATGAACTAAAACCAGTGTTGTGGTATTCTAAATATGGCGCCGCTCCGTCATGATATCTGGGTTTTTATACTGAATCACAAACGTAACACAAAATTACATTTTCACTGAAGTAAAGTAAAGTTAAAGTTACAATAGTTTATTTGCCAGAGCATGGGTACAATACAAGATGTAAATAAATTATGTCAATGTAATGGTACACACATTGAATACAAGAGTCAGTTCATTTAACGCTTGGGTTATTGAGTGATTCGAAGTAAGTTAGGGCCTGTAAGTAGTAAGGGCCTGAGAACGTGGTTAATTTCGGGGAAGAGAGGTCGGGTCAGGTTTTTTTTGTCGCATTCCTGCGAAATGTGTAGGGATCAGAGCCGATTTGACTGCGCGCTGAATAAATTATTGATAACTAAATAATGGAAGGTTCTTATGGAACTATACGGAGAAAGCTAATGTGTTGACTGCAAATATACAATTGCGATTGATTATTACGTTATGGTGAGTCTGACATCACGGGTTTGCATATCTTTCCAGTGATCTTTGTCTTAGACGCTAGCGGTCGGGCAGTCAGGCTTAATTAACTAACAACCGCTTTATAGCCAGCGATCGACAAATTTTGTGTATCGGCAATACCAAATGACTTGAGTGATAACCGATGGTTGATTATAGGAACTATGCATACACAAAATTGTAGACAGCAGGCGTGCATGGCATGTTTGATTGAAACTAGACCCTGTGTAGTTAATGATAAGAAGCTTGCGCTTGGGCAGTGTTTGCGGGGTGGGACGCCATCTCAGACATGTGGGCTACCTATAAATACGAGCGCGGGGGTGGAGAAGGGAATCAGTCCGTACGTCAAACCACTGTGGTACACGTGTCTTTCGGTAATCTGAACAGTTCGGTCTGCTGTTTTACGCGTCTGGAACTGGAAGATTTGTGATTGCATGCTACAGTGGATTTTCGTGTGTGTCTGAAGCGCCGAGATATACCTCGGTTCCTATCCTTTAAATCAACCTACCCAAATTCCAAAACTATCCTTGGGTCGTTAGATAAGAACTTGTAGGTAATTTGATCTGAGTCTGAGTCTGGGCTTGGAGCGACCCTAATTTCCTTTTTCCTTCACCATAGGGTTCCTGGACTAGCTCTTAGGAAATTCGCGGGTTAATCCTTTCCTCATTCCCTTCGTGTAGCGAGTTTTGAAATTCCCACACACACAAGTCATTAAACATACAAGCACATTCAATTCACACACAATTCGAAGATGTCGAGTGGTGTCGATGATGGACGTGGTATATAACACTAGGATTTTAGACTAGGCTAGACAGGAGTTTAGTTGAGGCTAAACCTAGGTTGTCAAGGCATAGGGAGACTGTTTGATCGATGGGGTTCCGCGGATGAAAATAACAAATTCAGAACAAAGTATAAACGTTGTCAACTCAGATAACCTATCCTGTTGATATCTTTGACATTTGAGTGTTGTCGGGGACGCGCAAAGAGATCAAATTACAGCCTAAAGTTCATTGTTTAGGGCCGGGTAGATATTTTGCCTTGCCTTGGATCGTTTTGATTCAAGTTGCATCATTAAATTAAATGTCAATTTCGCTGGGAGATCTAACGTGTTGATTGTGTCACGCATTTATTTTGCTGGGCTCAGTTGAGGTGTGCTGAGGTAAACGAGATACCTAAATCGGTATTTTCTGAAGTACGTAACTCGTTGTGGAGACGGTTAGATCTCTAAAGCACTAAAGAAAACGTTTCGATAACATCCAGCTCGAATTGCGCAGAGTTGAAGGTTTCAAAACGTTACGGTCCTTTTGAGGAAACCGCTAGTTCAGACCCATTTCGGAAAATCAAATCGCAATTGTGTAAACCCGGTTTATTTGGATCGTTATTGCCGTAAACTAATTATATAATTGGAGCCACTAAAGCCGCACTAGTGAGCACATGAAATATCATTGAGTACTCACGTCGTAACACTACGACGAATAACCATACGATATCCCAAACAAATATTACAAATTGTGGTCGACCATGTAAAAGAAGCTCCAAACGCCCATATGTACAAAAAAATAAATGGTACCAGTACACAAATTATAACAAAGATCGATCTGGCGCAAAACACCGCTGACTGATGCGAAATACCGGCTTGCGGGCATACATGCTTTATCTGTTTAACTTGAAACTCTAAGTTCCTGAACCAATCTTCCGTTCAACTATTGTACATCTAACGAATTCTCAAGAAACGAGAAATTCAGACTTATCATTCTTGACTTGACATTTTCACAGCTGAATCGGGACATCTCTTTTGGGGGTAGATAGAATAGACGATCATAGCTTTCTGACAGCGGTGGCTCGACCTTAGCTATTTATGCCGTTACATCAAGATCCTTCATGTTCTACCTTTTGGTGTGCAAATATATTATTACATTAAAAATACAATTCATTAACATTAAAATACAATTCAATAAGACTAAATTATTATCATATACAAGAATAAAATTACAACCTATACATACTATACAATTACAATAATTTATACATAAATAATATTATAAGTTAGAATTTCTTTCGATCAATAATTCTTTACAACTTTTCATTAATAAAATCATGAACACTTTAATACATCTTTTGAATTAAAAACTGTGAAAATCTCTTTTTTAAAAGAGGCAACCTTAAATTCTTGATATTATCAGGTAAATAGTTATTATATTCTAATGGTCATACAGCAGGCATTGTTTTTATACATGTAAGTCTAGCTATGTTTCGGTGAAAAACACTTAGAACTTGTTCATTACAGTGATTCACGAAAAAATATATCAGCTTTAGGAGTGGCATATACGGGTTCTTCCAGTTGTGGAGTTTCGTGTTCTCTGAACCAGTTGTTTATCAAAGTTATTGTTTCATTAACATCCTTAAATATTTGTTTTATCCCTTAGGCTTTAAGAGAGAAATCAGTGGAGTCCACTTGATATGCGTGTTCATGGCTTTAAACATCCAGATACTGTTGAACGTCTCTACTCTTGAATTGAATATATTTGTTTTTTTTTGCCTTGCTTGTAAGTAGGAGTGTATATCAGAATATTTGTATAGATGATCTGTTGAAGCAGCTCTCTAGGGCAGATAATCAATTCGTGGTAGTTGTCCGTGTCGACAAAGTCCTCTTCACCGACGAGTACAACCACGTAATCCTCCTCTGTAAAGTCTTTTATTTTTGTCGCTAACCCTTCTAAAAGTCTCAGTAACCCCCTGTTTGGTAAGAGGTAGTGACGTACAAGTTATAGTTATTTTCAAAGATTTTCTGTGCTAATTTTAGCGTGTCTATGTATCTATTGGTGCTGATTAGACACATTCTGTTCTTTTTCTTTGAAATAGTTGCGCTACTTTTACTTTGTTTTGTTGATTTAGTCGGCGCTGTTTCGGATGACTCGGCCAGGGTGGTTGATTCCTCTTCAATTTTTCTACAGTGTGGTGTTGCAGGAGTAATATGTTTAGAGTTGGTATTTTTACTGTTATTTTTATTTTTATTCGTAGCTTGAATCAGTGTACTAGAGGTCGATGAATCATGTTTGCTAGTTGGTAGGGATGGACTTATTAATTCTGTATCATTATTTTTGTAGCCAGTTCGAGGGGGCGTTGAACGGCAAATTCTCGTTTAAAGAATAATTTTCAGCCAACAATCTCTCTATGGTAGTGTCAGCACTTTCCAGTTTTTATTCAAGCTGTGTGATGGTTGCTTTGAAATTGTCTATGTCCTCTCCAACATTAGTATAATTATCGGGAGAGCTCCTATTCATTGTTTTGTTTACAGAAATATTTGTAAAGTTGATAGTATCGCCCATATACGATGCGTTGGATGGTGATGAAACAGGTGATGGATGCGATCCTTGTTTGGTTACGGTTTATTTCTGTTTACTTTGTGTTACTTTGTCAGTTATTAGTGATGTTGATGTGCAAGGCAGTCTTATTCCTTCTTCCCCGGAACAGCTTTGTGGCTGTAGACTTGGACTTGGCGTGCGATGTGTTTGCTGAGGGGTTAACAAGGCCGAAGGGCTTTCGGTTACCTCGGTTGGTTTAACAGCGAATTGGATTTTCCTCAGGGTAATGTTTGGATCAGAGTTTGGGCCTGATGGGTGATTTGATTTTTTTAAATGGTGCATTTGATTTTTCGCTATGAGTAGTTTTTGTTTTACTGGTAGGTGCCATATTATATTAGGTCCCAGTATTGATGCGTGTAATGGAACGTTGTCTGGGAGCAAAGATGGGAATGGCAGTGACAGCTTGTCTGCCAGAGACACTGACAGATCGGTGACCGCTTGTTTCTGCTTCTGATTGGCCTATCGGCCAATCAGAGGATAGCTTGTCACTCTCTTGACAGCGTCATTATGATTGTGACGTTTCACAGACGTTTTTATATCTTTCTCTTTCTCGCTAAATGTCGTTAAATTCCTCTGTGAGAATTGTGATGGAAAATTTTGCTTTTACTCACGATTTTGATGAGTTTTTGGGTATGTGAAATCCATTTCCTGCATTGTGCACTTTTCACTGTTCCCTCTTTGTTTAACTGAGAATGCCGATAACTATTTTATTTTTGCAAAATTAAGCGGACCGTGTGAGTAAAGAATGTTAATGCGACAACATTACGTTTCGTACTCCTATCTAATCTATTATTCGATGTAAATACTGAACAGTTAGCGCCTTGACCCGAAGCTTTGGCAATCTGTGCTTTTAATCCGATCGCCTCATGGGACCGCCAAAATTGTTGGTTGAATTGGCAGGTCCCGCCTCGAAACTTAAATTATGATGAATGAAATGGGAGGGGTAGTTATAACCTCGTGGCACCCGAAGACCGAACCCCCAAACTGGTTGTTGCCCGTGGCTGTGTATCCAAAGCCACGTATTATGACTGTAGCAGGAAGGGTTTAATGTCAGCTAGACCTGAGCTCCCAGTCCAATCGCCGGCGGCACCTGGACCCGAGGACAAAAACTGAAGTGTGTGTACAGTATATGTAGGTAATTTTGGTTGATTCCAAACTCAACGACTGCTGTTTTGAGAATGCCTTTTACTGTATACTTATTCTAATAAAGTTATCTCGGTTGGCCTAGTTAAATATCTACAAACTATGCATAACGTACTGCCTAATGTGCGATTGCTGACATAGATCGTACATCCTGCCGACTCAAAAGGATAAGGAATAAACATGTGTAAAAAGTAAATTTAAAATGTAAATAAAAGGGTAAAAGCTTAGAACTATCGCAGAGTTTTAAAGTTTACTATATGCTAACATATGGTATCTCTAATCTAACGGAGTGACTCCTGTGCAGCGTCTGCGTCGATCTCGGTGCTGTCCCCGGGCTGTCAGTGTTCGATGGCGGTGTTAAATCATGCGATTGGATGTCCTTATGCGGGATCGTGGGGACATGTTCGGTACTGTCAGCTGCTGGTTTTTTGTGGCCTTTTCTTGCTCTGTGCCATCTCGTAATGACGTAGATAATGCCCGTCAGAGTGATGAGTACCAGGATTGAGTACAATACCGAGTACTCGTGGACGTCATGTATTGTTAATGGTGCATAGGCTTGTTGTTTCAGGCTGTCGATCTGGGCTTTGATATTGTGCCAGTCGTCTTCGTGATCCTCTTCCTTGTACGTCTTGATGTCTGAGGTGTTTACTATCTGGTTCAAGATCGATGCCTCGGGGATGTCAGATTGTGCTGGACTGACGTTGATGTGGCTGAAGTAGTTGTGGTGTCCTGGTATGGTGAATGTGTTGCTTCTGATAGAGCAACCTTGAGCGATATCGAGTATTCCGTTCCCGGTCAATGAGCTCGAGTGCACTTTGCTGTCTGGGCAAAATATGCGCACAGCGCATTCCTCGCAGCACGTGTACATCCCCTTATTATTGTTATGTAATCTGATCCATTGCTCATCACACGCGGCCGTGGGCTTTTTGCGGCACAGTGACCTATTGAGGATGCTCAGGTTACATATGTTGTTTATTATCGGCAACTCGTCGACAGGTTTGTCAATGGAGCAGAGTATTTGATCTGCCGATTTGTGTATGCATCTTTGCATGTCTGCTTCTGTTGGTAAGAATAGAAGATCCTTTTGAAGATTGAATGCTATGTAAACAGCAGTACTTTTAACTATGTGGTCCTTGTGTGGTAAGCTGATTATTCTGTCAATTTGAAAGTGCTTCTTGTTCACGAGGGGTATCTTCGCTTCGATGATAAATAACCTTAAGCCTACCTTGACTTTCACCTTCATTATTTTGTACAGGTTTGCGAGCCTCTGTTTGTCGGCCGGTAGCGTCAAATTGGTGGGCAAGTTGCTGTAAATGATGTTGACTTGCTCTTTCAACTGCTCTGGAGGTATCAATTGCGCGTCCAGGTGACCTTGTGTGAGCTCTGTGATCGTATTGATAGGTTTTTTTGAACATTTCTTATATTAGAGATGATAATTTCGGCTGTAAGAAGTGTTGATAATGTGAATAACTCGTCGCTGTATTCAACTCGCAAGCGTTGCTCTACTAGCTGGAATTCCTGAAGGTGTTGCTGCATGTTTCTGAACTGATTGTTCATTATGGCTTCGTTACGGTGTAGTAGGTTTGACTGCGCTTCTATTACGGTCGCTTGATTCTTGAGTATGTCTTGCAGGTGGTTCTCGTTATAGGATATTTTTTCAATATCCTTCTCATATTTCCTCGCGAAACTGTCGTCCAATATGCCAAACAGGGAGTTAGCGATGTAGTCTACCCCGTTCATGAGACCCCTTTTATGTCGCCTTTCAGTTTGACCTTGGTGTAGTATGCGGTTGTAGTGTTGTATTTCTGCTAACTCGTGCTTCAATTGAAATACGATCCCTTTATATTGTTTTGATTGGGCCTTGCTCGCGAACTGTAGGTGATTTTCAATATGACTGACGTAATCTTCGATTTCGAGTATTCCGTTCCAGTATGTAGACAGATTGTAATAGATGATCAGTTTCCAATCGTCTTTGATGAGATGCATGTCGTACATCTTCTAGAAATATATGTCTTGATTTTTACTGAACTCGGAAACATTGTAGAAGCTCGTCGCTGGGGTCAATATGGATAAACACAGTAAAACCGCCATTGATATGAAGTTACGCGTAGGTTTCCTGACTCGGAAATTTCGCGGCTGATTTGTTTGTAGGACTGTTGTTGTATTGTTGATAGCTGTCTGATGAGAGTTACTGTTTATAGATTTTTGTAGTTGTTGGCTACTGCTATTCTCCTCTCTTGTTGGAAGGACCGATAGTTTGATGACCGGTCTCTTCATAATACCATTCTTGGTTTTGAGTGTGACGACGCGGACGTGCCCATCCTTTCCTGGGTGGACCTCGATGATTTTTCCTAGAAGCCACTTGCCGGGAGATATGTTGTCTTCTTGTGTAAGCACGATATCATCTACTTGATGGTTAGGTCTTGCTCTTCTCCATTTTGTTCTTGTTTGTAGAGTGTTCAAATATTCGGCGGACCACTTCTTCCAAAATTGCTTGTTCATGTTTTGAACGAGTTGCCACCTCGTGGTGAGGTTCATGTTATCAGGATCTGTTTGTGGTCTGGCTAATAATGAACCTCCAACTAAGAAGTGTCCAGGCGTCAGATATTCGTCTTCCGGGTTTTCCGTTAGCTCGACCAGGGGTCTGGAGTTGAGGCAGGCTTCTATCTGCTGAAGGAGAGTGATGAATTCCTCATATGTGAGGTTTTGTTCTCCCATGACTCTCCGTAGGTGATGCTTGAAGCTCTTCACAGCAGCCTCCATTAATCCACCAGACGAAGGAAATGCTGGACAACTGAACGACCATTGTATTTGAAGGTCGCTTATTTTTCTAAGAAGGTTTTCGTTGATTGTTGCCATGATTTCTTGATATTCTTGCTGGAGGAGTCTGTTTGCCCCAACAAAGTTGGTCCCATTATCACTATACATGTGGCTTGGGGTACTGCGTCGTGCACAGAAGCGACGAAAAGAAGCCAGAAAACCTTGCGTCGAAAGGTCGGATACAAGCTCCAGGTGGATGGCCTTCGTTGCGAGACACACGAATACCGCCACGTATCCCTTATGTGTCCTTACTCCACGTCCTTTGTTCGCCTTGATGTTGTAAAACCCAGTGAAATCCACGCCAGTATGGCTGAATGCCCTTGATGGTGTTACTCTTGGCTTGGGCAGGGCCGCCATGATCTGTGTGTTCCTATCCTTATTGTAGCGACGACATTTGATGCACTTACGTAGCTCTCTTTTGACTGTCCGGAGGCCACTAAGTATCCAATACTTCTCCCTGATATAAGACAACGTTAGCCTCGGCCCACCGTGGTTCGTGATGGCATGAGCTTGCTGTAGCTCGGTGAGACGTCCGTGACTCGGAATGATGATGGGATGTTTTGCTGATTGACTGCATTGATTGATCGCCGACTCTTAGAAGACCGTCACTCTTGTCGATGTAGGGGCTGAGACAGGCCAGCTTGCTTCCTTTCTTGATATCTTTCCCGGCGCTTAGACGATCGAAATCTTCTTCGAATTTCATCAACAGTGCCGTTTTATTTACCAACTTGTAGGCGTCGTCGATTTCTGCTGATGATAGGTAACCTTGGCTTATTGCTTGTTGTTGATTTTGAAGCCAAGAAATGTAACGTTTTAGCCAACCTATTGTTTTGATTACGCGACCCACTGAACTGTGCTCATTTAGTAATTTAACTACTAAATCATTTGTTTGGTGTAAGGCTGCGTGCACATTATGTTGGGCCCTTTTAGCTTCGATTGTGGGGGCCCCATACTTATTGTTCTTTAACATGTTGGCGTCGAAGTTGGATAGCCATCTTGGCCCTTCCCACCACAAGGAGTGATCCTTTAGCTGTGCTACTGTGAGCCCTCTGGTTGCACAGTCTGCTGCATTGTCTTCGGACCGTACATGATGCCAGTTTTTGGATGGAAGGATGTTGATGTTGGTTTGTATCCTGTTGGCTACGAACGGTTTCAATCTGCTTAAATCACCATGTATCCAGCCTAGGACAACCATTGAATCCGTCCATGCAAAGATATGTGTGTTATCAACTGATAATCCCTCTGTAAGCTTCTTCATCAGTCTCGATAGAAGGAGCGCCCCCAGAGTTCCATTCTTGGCAGAGTCAATTTGTTCTTGCTTGGAGCCAATTTTGTTTTTGCTGTAATTAGCTTCGATGTGAACTCACCATCATAATTCTTCGATACAAAATAAATTGAGCACACGTATGCTTTTTCCGATGAGTCAGACAATCCGTGAATCTGGAATGTGTCTCTGTCGCCCAGGTATCTCAGTATTTCGATGCTTTCTATGCATTGGAAGTCTTTTCTCAATTGCTTCCATTCGTTGTTTAATTCGGGTATTTGAGCATCCCATTCTGCTGATTGCTCCGACCACGTACGCTGGAATAGTAGCTTAGTTCTGACCGTCAGCGGGGAGAGCCCGTCGAAGATAATTGATATGTTTGACAACAACGCCCGCTTTGTAAGAATTGTGTCGGAGTTGTTTGCCTTATCATCAAACTTGTTCTGATACGTAAATGTATCCATACTGTGATTCCAACGCAGGCCGAGTGTTTTTCTTGTGTCGGCGCATTTGAAGTTGAGTGGCGTATCAAGTTGTTCTGCTGATAGATGTTTTGTAAGTTCCCGGGAGTTGCTGGACCATTTTCGAATGTTCATTCCTGCTTCTTTCAGGAGGTCTATAATCTCTTGCTGTATGCGCCTGGTGTCCTCTATCGTCTGTCCACCTTCAAGCAGATCGTCCATGTAGAATGACGTTGAAAGCGACGCGGCAGCTCGTGGATATTTCTCAGCCCCGTCGATGGATATCTGCTTTAGAGTTCGCATTGCTAGCCAGGGCGCGGACTTGGTTCCCTAGGTTACTGTTTGGAGATTATATTCTTTCAGAGGCATTTGTGGGGAGCTTCTCCAGAGGATATTTGTAAGGTGCTGATCTGACTCTCTGATGAGGATTTGTCGAAACATCTTCTCGATGTCGGCTGTGTTGACATACTTATGTTGACGCCATCCCAAGATGAGGCTGTATAGGTCCCTTTGTAGAAGGGCCTTGCTCCATAAGATCTTTGAGACTAAATCCGGATGTTGTTTTTGATGATGCATTAAACACCGTCCTCAGCTTTGTCGTTGTGGTCTGATTTCAATACGCCATGATGTGGTAGGTAACAGGATACCGTATTAGTTGAGTTTGTGACATCTTTCATATGATTCATCGATTCGTAATCTTTCATAAACTGCTTGTAGCTTACTGAAAATTCTTCATTCCTTGCCATCTTGCTCTCCAGACTGTGGAATTGTGCGACGGCCTTGAGTTTCCTAGCTTGCCTTAAAAGTCGGGCTTCATCGGGATAGCGACTTCATATCTTCCGTCGGATAAACGCCTCGTTGTTGCTAGATACAGTTCTTCACAGTACTGTTCATCTTGTGTGAGGTCTGCAGTTGTATCACCAATATCTTCGAGCTCCCAATATTGCGATAAGTCTTTTATGCAGTTGATAACGACGTCGCTATGAATTTTTTACATTTCCCGACAGGATCCACCCGAGCCTTGTCTGCTGCGCTATGGGCGCTGTGTCTGGTCCTTTGATGAGACCACTCATTATGACGTCCGAGTATACGTCCAGGAGGAAATCGACAGGATTCGACACATTATAGTCTGGATCGGCTAGCTGTATGTAAGCTAGGTGTGGCCATTGTCGTTTGCCGAATGACGTGTTAGGCAAGTTGTTGGTTACTCGGTTGATAACTAATGCTTGAGTTGTTAATTGATGATTGCCGTAGATTGATTCGATGTTCAGTGAAACGATGCCCTTGCTTTGCTTCGAACCATTTCCAATGCCCGACACCGATGCGTGGAAACGTTGTCGTTGTAATCCCAGCATCTGCGCGGCATTTTCGGAGATCAGTGAAGTCTGGGCTCCTTGATCAAGCAGTTCTCTCATAGTCACGTAGGATCCATCTGAAGTAGGTGAGCTAGATTCCATTGAAGTGGGGCGCGCGGCAGTAGGTTGCACGACACTTCGTTTGCAGGTTGCATCATGCAGTAATGTGTTGTGATTTTGCTGACAGACTCGGCACCGTTTTAATGAAGTGCACTGGTCGTTAGAGTGCTTGTAGAAGCAGTTTTGGCAAACGTTTAGTTGCCTTACTAACCTCAATTTGCCATATGCGTCCTTGTTACTGAACTTGTCGCATAGAAACAGAGAGTGGTTCTGACTATTGCTAAGTGTGCCTTATGCCTAGAAGACCATCCGGCCAACTACAAAGGGTGCAATGTCTTCTTTCAAATACACAAACTCCTCACAAAATTATCCAGACAAGAAAAATAATCATACCCCGCAAGTAAAAATAACACATGAAAAAATTCAAAACAGAAAGGAATTTCCAATTCTGCCTCCAAAGAATAACATCCCAAAGGTAACACCACAATCATATGCACATCTAGTGGCCGGCTCGAATCAACCGCAGCCAAACCAATTAGAACAATTACTCTCAAAACAAGCTGAAAAGCTAGATCGCCTCAAAGAACAAATGGGCTCTCTGATGGGACTCTTGACCACACTTGCCACTAAACTTGTAGCAAACCTCAGAGCTGCCATTTATGAAATCAAAAATGGCGGCTCTGAGTATTGCTGCATGGAATCTTAATGGTCTACTAAGTAACAAGACCGAAGTTGAGACACTGATTAAACTACACCATCTGGATGTATTACTAATTAGCGAGTCTCACTTGAGTGGTAACATTACTTTCGCACTTAAGGACCTATGTCTATGCATCAAATCATCATGAAAACACTTCCCATTCTGGATCAGCTATTACCATTAACAAAAAAATCAATCACTCCAAAAATATCGAACCGCACGTATTCAAGCCACATCAATAGTGGTACATGATAGGCAAGTTTCACTCACCATCTCATCTGTCTACTGCCCCCCGGGACAAAAAGTTAAAACTGAATACTTTGATACTTTCCTTAAAACTCTGGGAAGCAGGTACATACATTTTCGGTGGAGACTGGAACTCCAAAAACTTATTTTGGAGATCCCGTCTCACCAACACCAGAGGAAGAGAACTTAAAGTTGTAATAGATAGAAACACTTTAGGTGCACTAACAACATGCCAAACAACTTAATGGCCAACCGACCCTACAAAACTTCCAGATCTAATAGACTTCTTTATCACTTCTCAGAAAAGTTTGTACTTCTTCACCTAGTTCTTTGTCGCCCATGTTTTAATTTGGTGTAAAAACATTACTAAGAATTTTCCCGAAGGCGTCAGCTCTTTCTTCGTCTGTTTTAGCCCACTTTCCGTTCAGTAATTCAAGAGGGTACAGGATTAATTGAGACTTTTGTGATGATTTCACGGTTTTCCATAGCGAATATTTATTAGTTTTAGATGGAAACAGCAATGCTAGGTGGAAGTGTGTAATTTTCTATATTATGGAGGAATTATTTAAGCTCCAAAGCTGCCTTGTTGAATATTGCTTTGTCTAAGGGATGACGACTGTTATACCATATTCTTCTTAATCGACGCTTCTCTAAGATTTTATTACGAACTTCAAGGGCAATATTCTGTTCTTTTTTTATGTTTGTGCAACCGGTCATATCATATTACATCTCGCCTAACCTCACATCACAAGACCTTGGCAGCCCGAGCTTGAGACGCTCCTCTTCTAGTTACGACGCCCTTGACGGATTTATACAATAACATTTCATCCGCATATGAACTATTCGGTACCACCACCAAATCTATCAATACGCCCGCACCGCCTTCAAATATGAACAAATATGAAGCATCATTTGTTTGGAAAAATTATCTATACACCAGAATTTCACGTTGATTACGAAAAATCAAAATTTTGCAAATCCAAAAGAGCTCTTTCTCACGCAAACCGAAGCCAGAAATCATCCATTGGTTCTACATGGTAATCATTCTACCAATGATTATATATGGATCAATTGTATGGTGAAAAAGAACAGAACTAGCAACGACGAGAAAAGAGCTTGGCAAGGTACAACGATTAGCATGTCTTATGATCACAGGAGCCATCTGGTCTACACCAACGGCATCCATACTTTTTTTCGATGTATTGGGCCAACTTGCAATCGATTTTGCAACCATGAGCAGTTTTTATGAAGTTTTATGGCGCTTTGGGCATTCCATTCCATTGTTTGGTAGTGATCTGCAACTAAATCTGCCACTGTGTCAAGGGAATTCTCGAGCAGCACGGGCAGAGTATGTGCAACGTTATCCAGGTCGTCGAGTGCCAGATGTGTCTGTGTTTGATGGTGCTTACGGACGACTAAGAGAAAGTGGCTCGGTGCAACGACGAAATACGGGATATGGGTAGACCACGTGTGTATGACGTCAACGTGGAAGACGAAATACAAAGATTTTTCCAAGAGTATCCTACGACATCTACACGTGTTGTTGATCAACAGCTTGGCGTCACACAGTAGAAAGTATGGTTCACTATGCACACTGCTGGAAACTATCCTTACCACTATACGCCAGTTCACGTGATAGAAGAAGGTGGTCCGATTCGACGTATGGATTTCAGTCGCTTTATTCTAAATGCAGATGCCGAAGATCCGCACTTTTTAAAAAGAATATTGTGGACAGACGAATCTAACTTTGATAAAGATGGCATATCAAACTATCATAATTCTCACTATTGAGCTCCTAAAATGCTACGGAATCCAAATAAGAAGAGAGTGAAAGGATCACAGCAAAGATTCAGTGTGAACGTCTGGATGGGAATTATAAATAACCATTTAATTGGACCTGTTTTCTTGCCTCAAAATTTGAATGATGAAAGGTACCAGACATTTTTGACAACGGAATTACATGATTTAATAGATGATTTACCGCTCGCACTGATAAGAGACATGTGGTATCAACACGAAACACAAAAAATGAATTGAGAACTAGGTTACGAAATTGTATTAGGAACATAGGTGGTCATGTTGAACATGAATTGTAATTTTTTTTTATTTTTTTTTTTGTTCATCGTTGATAAAACAGGTCTTACATTTTTGTACCATTACAATAATCGTTTTGTATATGAGGTGAAATGAAATGAAATGAAATATGTTTATTTTCATTGTTACAACAACAAAAGTACTTAAATAAATCTAGGGTTAATTGATTGTTCTTAAAATTGTAAAACGCTGTCTAGGTGTAACACTAGGAGACCTGTATAGTAGTAGTAGTAGCCAGTGAGACCGTCACACGAACACTTCACTTATCTACTATATGAGTAAACGTTATTCGGCAGTCGTATAATACAACCAAACAAGAATATAAAAACAAAAACTTTGAGGGTACTTAAAAATAAAAGTAAGTAAGTAAATAGTAACGAGCTAAGTCATTATGGTCTGGTTCTGTATCGAGATAGATATACATATAAACGAGGGTACGTAACGTAAAACATAATGTGCTAGTGTGGTCATGTCATGAAGTTTTATAAATAATGTAGCATGTAAGTAAGTATATAGGTATAGGTGTACTAAATAAATAAAATAAACAGATACAATGTAAGTAGAAAATATTTGATTTATTTAATAAGCTAACAATACGGAAATGTAAAAATGAGATTTTGGAATACAGACGTGGTGGGATTTCGATCACAGAAAAAGGTCTTTAGCATGCGGAACTGTTGGTCATCGGAAGGCAGGATCGTCCTGTTGCTCCCAAACAAGTGCAGGCAAAAGGTCGAGTCGATGATGGAGCTGCAGGAGTTGATTGACAAGTTTCCATCTTCTGCCACTGAGCCCAGGGGCAAGGACGCTCCTGCGCGGAAGCCAGCGGCGGCTGGTGCTCCTGCTGCTGCGCCACCTGACCCAATACCCAAACGTCGTCCCGGCGCCGGCGTCAAGAAGGTTGAGGTGACTGCAATCAAAAAATGATTCGTCGGCGACGCGGTCTCCTCACCGCACTTCGCCTTTTGGTCGGGTTACACACAAGTCGTTTTTATTTTCGCGTGGGTATGAATTGTTGTGCTTCTCTTCTTACAACCCTCGATTCTCATAGTTAAATTATATTTTTTCGCTTCATGGTCTGTTCAAATTTTATACCTAATGTCATCATCTGTCAATCTGTTGTTGACACAAACTTGTCCACAGAACACAATAACTTGTCTTTTTTTTTTTCTTTTTTTTTTCTCTATTTTTGCGTTTCACCTTTGCATGTTTTGATCCAAGTATTGTAACATTGAAATTTTGTCATGCATATATTCTGTTTTGTGTTTGATAATGATGATTATAACTTAAGATTATGTTATGACCCAGCATTACGTATTTGTCTCGAAAATTGTGTTACTGTTAATTCTGCATCTATCATATCATAATCTTAACCTCGTTCATATAAATGCCCAGAGCATCCACTCCAGTTACCTGGACCTACTTGAGGCGTTTAGTGGCAAACATGTCGATGGAATTCTTATATCAGAATCGTTTCTCAAACCGTCCCTACCATCCACCATGTACTCATTGCCTGATTTCCGGCTCTATCGGAACGACAGAGTTGGGAAGGCAGATAGTGGTGTAGCCATTTACCTCCACTCCGACATTCCTTGTAGAGTTGTAAGTGCTTCCCCGAATGTGTACTCTGAGTCGGCAGAACACCCTTTTCTTGAAATCTGTCTTCACCATAATAAAGTTTTGCTCGGTGTTCTCTACAGTCCCTCTCTTCACATTGATTACTTCGATACATTCGAGTCTCTGCTCAATGAGCTAACTCCTCTTTATGATAACACTCTCATCCTCGGCGATTTTAATACTTGTCTTATTAAGAATGACTCTCGCTCTGCCCAACTCCAGGCCATTATCAATTCTTTCAATTTGCATATTCTTCCTCTCAACGCTACTTATTTTCAGCCCCATTGTACTCCATCTCTTCTCGATATCATGATAACGTCAAATGTAGACAAAGTTGCTGTCCATTGTCAATTTAACTCTCCTTTCTCTTTCCATGACCTAGTGTATCTATCGTACAAGGTTAGGCCACCTAAAAGCAGAGGTAAATTCATTTTTGCTCGTAGTTTTAGGGGTATAGACCCTACTGTCCTAAAGTCTGATGCCGCCTCGATTGATTGGTCGCCTGTCATCACTAGTGAGACCGTAGACGACAAGATTCACCACTTCAACACAATCATTCTAGGACTCTATGACAAGCACGCACCAGTAAAAAAGGTTTTAGTAAAACATCTCCCTGCGCCCTGGCTCTCTGATCCCATCAAGCGATTGATGGCGAAGAAGAACAGAGCCAAAAGCCTCTACAAAAAGGACCCCACTGATGAAAACTTTGCTGCCTTCAAATGTCTCCGCAATCGGTGCAACCATATGTGTCGCGCTGCCAAGCGCCGCCATATCTATGAGTGCATTGAAAATTATACCCCGTCTCAAGTGTGAAAGTTTCTTAGAACCCTTGGTGTTGGCAAGTCCCAGAATCAATTGGTGGTGTCGATCTCAATGGTCTTAATAGTTTCTTCTCTGACCCTCCTGTTGTAATGAATCCCTCTGTTAAAGATGCCACCCTGCATTCTCTGCGTTCCAAGCCATCTCCCACCACCACTCCATTTGACTTCAGTCTTGTCGAAATTGACACGGTTAAGAAGGCAGTGCTTGCCATCTCCTCAAAAGCTTTGTGTGACGACAGTATCTGCTCGAGAATGATAAACAGCATCCTTGATTTCCTCCTACCTGCCATTACACACATCGTTAACTTCTCTCTATCTCAGTGTTCTTTTCCTAATGTATGGAAAAAGGCGTTAGTTATCCCTCTTCCCAAAACCTCAAATCCCTCCTCATTTAAAGATTATCGTCCAATATCTATCCTGCCTTTCCTTTCCAAAGTCCTTGAATCGATTGTCCACACTCAAAACTCTTCCTATCTTTCATCTAACAGGCTGTTGAATCAATTCCAGTCCGGATTCAGGCCGGGTCATAGTACCGTCTCGGGCTTACTTAAAGTGACCGATGACATTGAATCGGCAATGGATATCAAGCAGATCACTGTGTTAGCGTTACTAGACTTTAGCAGTGCCTTTAACTGTGTTGATTTTGACATACTCGTTGAGATACTGAAGTCCCTGAATGTCTGCTCGGCCGCTGCCAGCTGGTTCGGCTCCTTCCTGAGAGGTCGTCAGCAGCGTATTAGGTCCGAGGAGACTTCCACGGAGTGGTGCGACCTTTCTTCTGGAGTTCCTCAGGGTGGTATTCTTTCCCCTCTTCTTTTCTCCGTCTTCATTAATTCCATTTCGGATGCCATTTCTTCTTCTTACCATCTTTATGCCGATGATCTGCAAATCAACCGCCATTTCTCTCCAAGTGATATGATTTCTTCTGTGGGTGCATTAAATGCCGATCTCGAGAACATCAGGGGCTGGGCTCTGTCTCATGGACTACTTGTCAATCCCAGTAAGTCGCAAGCCATGATTGTCGGCTCCAGACACTCCCATAGTGTGTTACAGCATCTGCCTGTTGTTCCTGTAACTTATGATGGAACCATAATTCCGTACAGTACTAAGGCAAAAAATCTAGGAGTTATCTTTGACAATCTGCTTTCATGGTCTGCTCACGTCTGCGAAGTTAGTAGACGAGTCTTTTCCACATTTCACTCCCTCAGGCGCCTTCAAAACTTTCTGCCTCGTCATACTAAAATTACTCTTGCCCAGTCTCTTCTCCTTCCTCTCATTGATTGCAGATGTCAGCTGGATCAGCGCGAACGAAGAGCAACTGAACAAACTCGAGCGACTTCAAAATCTCGGGATTCGGTTTGTCTTCGGACTGCGTAAGTATGACCATGTCTCCCAGTATCGTAGGGAACTGCAGTGGCTTCCAATTCGTCTTCGCCGGGATACCCATGTTCTCATTCTACTCTTCAATATTCTGCACAACCCTCGCTACCCCAGCTTCCTGCGTGATCGGTTTGATTTTCTTTCTTCGGATAGGTCTCGGAGATCAAACACTCGGTCGCTGCTTGCAACTCCTATACACAACTCAGTCGCATATGGGCAAGGATTCAGGATCAGTGCTATCAGGCTCTGGAACAAGCTCCCCAGTGCCATCAGGGACAGTCCGTCACTTAACGTTTTTAAGATTCGCTTGAAAGATCATTACCTCTCTCTTCCATAGTATGTATATATAATTTGTATGTGTATGTTATGTATGTATATAACTTGTATGTGTATGAAATGTATGTATGTATATAATATTATATATATTAGGTGTAGTAGTAGTAATAGGTATATGTACCTACTTATATTATTATTGTGTATGAATTATTTTGTTGTGAAAATAGGTTTTACTCTCACAATCCACTTTCCTTTCCTATCTGGGTTTGCTGGTAGAAATCTCTTTTATAGAGATAAGCGCGGCTCTTGTACATATATCTTTCTTTGTATATCTCTGTATGTTTGTTTTGTGCAATAAAGTATTCATTCATTCGTTCATTCTTTATTACCTGCACGCAAGGATTAAACGAGCGGTAATAGTAAGTTTGTAACTGGTACAGCGCTTGATCACCACTTGCCAAAGATTAATAGACTTTCAGAGGCGTCATGTGTTTGCGACATTAGCCATTTTCTGCAGGATATTTTGAGATTGTATTTTGTCACTACGAAAATGTTGTTAAGTCTGTGACGTCCCTACTTGGAGAGGAATAAAAAGATTCCAAATAGGTAGCCAACAAGAAATTTTATTTAACGTGGGTTCTCCAAATGTAGTCTGACCCTGGTTACGCAGCAACGAATCTTCCCTGCGGGTTTTGCCGTAGTCGGAGTGCCGCTGACGTCGGAGAAATAACGGTCCGAATGCAGCCGGAGCAGGGAAGCAGGTTAGCCCGAAGCGGTGTCAGGAACCGGGAAACCGTAGGGTAGTGATCCCGAAGAGGTGCCAGGAACCCCGAACTCAATCGGGGTTAATATGAAGCACAGACAAAACTAAAACGTAACTACTAGCAGTACGTTATGATTAAACGCAAGCAACCACTGCTTAGAGTCGCTCGTCGGCGTACGGTAAAAAGGGACCGTTACAGAGCGCCAGCAGGACGGACGTGCGCACAGTGCCGAGTGAGTTTTCGGAATCACGCCGGCGCCGCAAAGTCAAGTTGCGGTCACGGCTGGTCAGTTTAAAACGGGCCAATCACAGCAGAGCGAGCGAGCTGTCAACAGTGGAATGCTGCTAGTACAGCGCGTGAAAATTAATACTGTGATTACCAGCCTCATTTGGCAGTTTTATTAAGAGAATTACTACTTAAATTCAAAATAAGACCAGTTAATGATAGAGTGAAGACAACGGTAACTTACAACGTTACAATACCCCCTCGCCCAGTAAAGGGTTTTCATACGTAATGAAAATCCAAAACCTAATTCTAAATATTCTTAACTAGTTTTAGATCCTTAACATGCCAGGTGCCTAAGTCCTTTCCCGTCATATCCTCTAAAATGTATACCAAGGGTGATTTCTTAGCGGAGACGCGACATTTGGTATATTTGGGCGCTAACTTTTTACTAAAGTACTTGTCTTTATCACTCAAGACATAAGCACGTTTTAGGACAATGTCGCCTACGCTGAATTCTGCCTCTTTCCGCCTAAGATTATAGTGCGCCGTATTTTTTTTATGTGCGTGCCAAAGAGATGCCTGTACCTTATCAAAATATTTTGACAGGTGACCCAGATTTTCAGCGTAAATGTCGCGTGGCAGAAATAGTAGTTCCTCACCCAGATCGTTATCTGTATAATGAGAACCACAAGTAACCGTTTCTCGTCCGTACACGAGGAACGATGGAGTGTAGCCAGTTGCTTCATTGACGGAGTTGTTAATGGCATACTGTATTTTGGGAATATTAGTGTCCCAGGTTCTGTGGTCATTGTCCACGTAGGTGGAAATACATGTAACTATTGTTTTGTTATAGCGCTCGACAGTGTTTACTTGCGGAGTATATCTCGGAGAGAAGAATACGTTAGGTATCTTGTATTTCTTAAAGAGGGTATTTGTTACCGAGCTAATAAACTGGGTACCATTGTCAAGGAATAATGTCTGTGGGATTCCGTGGACCAGAAACACAGAGTCCTCCAGAGCCTTGACGACAGCTTCCGAAGTAGCGCGTCGCATGGGAAAAATAAGGCAATATTTTGAGAAGCAACATGTTACGACCAAAATATAACTATTCTGCTTTCGACTGACCGGAAGTGGACCTATGAAATCAATGGATATCATTTGAAACGGCCGTGAGCATTGTTTAGGTCGACCCATCGTACCCAGCGTCGGATGGTTTTGTGGTTTGTAGGTGAGACATTTTGAACAAGAACCAACAAAACGTACGACTTCTTGGTGCATGCCCGGCCAGTAGTATCGAAGAAGTAAGCGTCGATAGGTCTTGAAAATACCCAAGTGAGCAGCAGTAGGGTCAGCATGATTCTCCTCTATGACGCTGTCACGCAATTCTTTCGGCACCACTTCCTTCCAGGAAAACTCCGAAATCATTTCGCACTTATTTTTGGAGTGGCGATAGAGAGCACCACCTTCGATCAAGTAGTTAGGAAAGAGGTTCGGCTTTTCTAAACAACCGTTATAAATGTTTTTGTACCATGTGTCAGTAGTAGTCAAATTAGAGTTGACCGTACTGATAGAAGCACATGGGAAAGCACGAGATAGTGCATCTGGAATGACATTATCGACCCCACGACGATGTTTAAGTTCGAAATTAAAGGCAGACAACCTCACACACCAGCGTGCTAGTCTTCCGGTAGGGTTGTCCAGTGACAAGAACCATTTGAGCGCGGAGTGGTCGGTGTAAACGGTAAAGGTTTTTCCGTTTTCCAAGTAACACCGCCAGTGTTCTAGAGCGGTTAAAACTGCTAGCGTCTCCCTCTCGGTTATACTGTAGTTCTTCTCAGATCCCGACAACGCCCTACTCATGTATGCAATCGGATGTTCTTTACCATCAATCGTTTGTGTGAGCATGGCACCAATCCCAAAATTGCTCGCATCAGTGTGTACTTCGAACGGTAAATCGTAATTGGGACAAGAGAGAACCGGGGCTGATACAAGACACTCTTTTAGCTTATTAAAAGCATCATCAGCTTCAGTTGTCCACTGAAACTTGGGTGCGTTCTTCTTACTTGAAGTCAGCTGGTTGAGTGGTCCGGCAATAGTGCTAAAGTTGGGGACGAAACGGCGGTACCACGTGGCTGTTCCAAGGAAGCGTTTAAGATCTTTTTTTTTTGTGGGTGTTGGGAAATTAAGGATAGCCTCGACTTTTTCAGGGTCAGTGCGAAGGCCATGCGCATCCACAACATAACCCAAGTACTTCAACTCATTTCTGAAGAACTTGCATTTTTCAAGGTTGATGGATAAGTTCGCTTGTTTTAATTTATGCAGCACGCCTAGTAGTAAGGACACGTGTTCCTCAAAGCTGCTGCTGATGATAATAATATCATCTAAATATGCGAACGCCTTTAGATCAAAATTCCCGAACAGAAGATCGACAAGCCTTTGTTGAGTGGCAGGGGCATTGGTGAGACCGAAAGCAGTGGTCTTAAAACGGAGAGTTCCTCTGCCTGGAACATAGAATGCAGTTTTGTCTTGATCTTCTGGAGCTATTGGAATTTGCCAGAACGCTTTCGACAAATCTACGCTAGATAAGAATTTTGCATCGCGTAGGTTGTCTAATATTTCAGTTATATAGGGTAGGTTATATGCGTCCTTTTTTGTGACCGAATTCAGTTTACGGCTGTCGAGGCAAAAGCGAGGTTGTCCATTCTTTTTATAGACAATGAGGACAGGGGACGACCAAGCGCTCTCGCAAGGTTCAACTACATCTAACGCTAGCATTTCGTCGACTTGCTCTACCAAAATTCGCTGCTTCTCAGGTGACATTCGATAGTAACGTTGTCTTATAGGTTGAGAGTCACCAGTATCGATATGGTGAGTTATAAGACTAGTTCTACCAAGGCCCATACTGTCAGTGGAGATTTCCTGGAATTGACTGACAATTGAATCGGCTGTGGACTTTTGTGAATCAGAGAGATTATCGTAAGACTGTATAAAAGTCTCATTTTTGTCGATACTTATTTCTGCCAAAGAAGAGTTGGACAAGGTGATGCTACCTAAGTATTTGGGACAAATATTGAAAATCCGCCAAAAGTCAATGCCTAGGATAAGTGGGCTGTCCACATTTGGTAACACGTAACCCTTAATAATGTGGAATTGTTCTTCAAAGTGAATGGGAAGATTGATGTAGCCAATACTTTGAAGGGACTGGCCTCCAGCAGCAGTCACGGAGATACAATCATCGGTAAATACTTTTAGACCATGGTCCGACAATAATTTATGAGAATCATTGCCGAGAATAGTGACAGCAGATCCAGAATCGAGTAGACCAGAAGCAGGGATGTCCCCGATTCTAACGGAAATATAGGGTCTACTGTCCTTTGTTGGTTTACTATCCAGAATTGAGGCGACTCTGAAACTAGAGAAGAAGTTTCTAAGGGTTTGTAGCCATTTTTCAAAATCTACTCTATCGAAATGACCCTTAGAACCGTCCCAATTCTGGCTAATTAGTTTTTTTTGAACGGTAGGAGTACATTTAGGGCATTCAGGTTTCTTTACACCTTTATTACCGCACCCAAAACAGACGATGACGTCACGACTAACCTTACACTGACGAAGATCGTGAGTGTTAGAGCGGCATCTTAGACAAAAGTTATTTGACTTTACAGTTGTTGCAGGAGCGATCGCAGAGACATGGTTGTCAGATTTCGTCTTACATGGCTTGTAAGCAAATTCGGGTGCTAGTGTGTGTGTGGTAATCGTTGGTGGCTCGCGAAAGTGTGACATACGGGTTTGTATATTTTCGTAATTTTTGCACAACGTTCTCAATACCCCAATATCCACAATCTGAGTTGCCGAGGCCAACGTACTCGCATAACATGGCCGGATATTGTGCAATAGTATCTCTAATTTGTCCTCTTCGGATAATTGTTTCGATAAGCGCGAAAACATTCCTGCCATTATGGAAAGATAAATGGTTATCGTTTCTGATTCGCCCTGAGTGCGAGCCCTAATTTCAGAAAGTAGACGATAATCATAGTCAGTTTGGCTGAAATCCTCTAACAACAGAGATTTGAGATCCGACCAGTTGTTAACGCTATCTCTTATACTTCGGAACCAGTGCAATGCTTGATCGGTGAAAATTTCCGTTGCATAGGACAGAAGTTTGGAGTCCGAAATATTTCTGGCCTGACACAGTTCCGAAACCCTTTCGATAAAAGCCCGAACACATGATTTCCCGTCGTACTTCAATTTGCTAAGTTCGGAAGTATTGCTACGCTCGCAAGTTACAGAAATCACGCTCGCGCCACTAACAGATGGCGTTGATTCCCTACACGCAGTATTAGACGAGGAAGATATTGAAAGGGGATCCTTTGCTTGTGATAAGAGAGCTAGGATCTTCGAATAATATTTTCGGTAAATCTCCGACAGTTGATCATGGCCCGTTTCGAACTTTTCATCCGTAGGTACCCGACTTAATCTGTGATAGACATGGTGCATCAGATTTTGTGTCCTAAGAAGAGAGGATCTATCTGGTGCAGGTCCGTCAAGAGTAGATTGCACTTTGTCCAAGATTTTGACGACTGCAAGTAAGTCGTCCTTAGGTTCAAGGTGAGATAACAGAACGTCCTCTGACGGGTATTCTGTCACAAGTTTAGTTATTTGTTTACGTAAAATTTCTACGGTAGTGCCTGGGTTTTCACCTCTGATGGCAACTTCGTACTCCAGTTCTGCTTTGTTTAGAGAGAGAAACTTAATTTGAAAAGACATGATGCAGCTCAAATAATAATTACCAAAGAGATGAGTAGTGAAAGTGTACTGATTCCTTTAGTCGCCTCTTACGACATGCACAGGAGGAAATGCAACTGCCGTATTCTTTTTTTGATTTCCCGGGACAGCACAGGAAGAGAAATCAAGGAATTGAAAATGACGCTACTAATTAGTCTCCGTTCTGTTACAAAATGATTTATGTACGTTAGGTTTTGACGGTATGAATGAAGTGAATGACGATGTAGAAAAAAATATATATGTTAAAACTGCAAATAAAAATATTGCAACTAGTGGGTAGGTGGTTAATTTTTTTTTATAAGAGAACGAGAATTAAAACCAACGTAGGAATTTGAAAAAAACACTACAATTTAAAAGTTTGAATAATAACCACGTACACAGAAGTTGCTAAGCAAAACCAAAATTACAACACAGGTAAACGTTTACAAAAACACGCACACACAAACAACTAACTACTTACAGCGTAAGCAAGGCCAGACTAACCACGTTATGGGCGCCACTGTGACGTCCCTACTTGGAGAGGAATAAAAAGATTCCAAATAGGTAGCCAACAAGAAATTTTATTTAACGTGGGTTCTCCAAATGTAGTCTGACCCTGGTTACGCAGCAACGAATCTTCCCTGCGGGTTTTGCCGTAGTCGGAGTGCCGCTGACGTCGGAGAAATAACGGTCCGAATGCAGCCGGAGCAGGGAAGCAGGTTAGCCCGAAGCGGTGTCAGGAACCGGGAAACCGTAGGGTAGTGATCCCGAAGAGGTGCCAGGAACCCCGAACTCAATCGGGGTTAATATGAAGCACAGACAAAACTAAAACGTAACTACTAGCAGTACGTTATGATTAAACGCAAGCAACCACTGCTTAGAGTCGCTCGTCGGCGTACGGTAAAAAGGGACCGTTACAGAGCGCCAGCAGGACGGACGTGCGCACAGTGCCGAGTGAGTTTTCGGAATCACGCCGGCGCCGCAAAGTCAAGTTGCGGTCACGGCTGGTCAGTTTAAAACGGGCCAATCACAGCAGAGCGAGCGAGCTGTCAACAGTGGAATGCTGCTAGTACAGCGCGTGAAAATTAATACTGTGATTACCAGCCTCATTTGGCAGTTTTATTAAGAGAATTACTACTTAAATTCAAAATAAGACCAGTTAATGATAGAGTGAAGACAACGGTAACTTACAACGTTACAAGTCTGTTTACAGTGTTATAAATGTGAGGTGCAAGGGACTGGTAGAATCTTTTTGCAAAATCAGTTCTGCATCGAGTAATTGGGCAAACCAAGTCTTTACGTCGTTTAATAGATATTTTTTGGGAGACACTCTCGAATTGAATATTTGCATGTTGTTCTAGGATAATATTATGTATAAATAACTTTCGTACGGTCAGCACTTTTGCAATGTTATACAGTTCTGCGGTTGGAAAAATCATCTGTTTAAAATGCATGACTTTTAGTAGGACTCGTTGAGCTTTCTCAATGCGATTGAAGTAAGTTTTTGCGGCACCCCCCCAGACCACGATGCAATAGCTCATAATGGATCTGGCAAGTGCATAGTAGACTGTTAGGAGTAACTCTGGATTAGTTATGTGACGAAGTTTTTTAAAGATCGGAATGAGCATTTGTATACGGCCCGCCACAGCGCTGATATGGTACTCCCATCTAAGTTGCCTATCAATAATTATGCCGAGATATGTCAATTTATGGGTTCTTTGCAGGTTATCGCAGTTGCAGTCGCCGGCACGGATATCACATCTGTGCGCCTTAATGTTCCAATTTACATCTGGTTGAGTGGTTGCATTAATTGTAAACGTTACGTATTTGGTTTTATCAACGTTACATGTCAATAGATTTTTATCCAGCCACCTGAACACTTCGCTCAAACCATTTTCAGCATGACATCGTACTTCGTCCTAAGATTCCCCAGAATATAATATAGCCGTATCATCTGCATAGGCAAAGGTTTGAGAATTTTGAGTAGACATTTTGCAGAGGTCGTTCGAGTATATTAGGAATAAGGTGGGACCAAGTACGCTGCCTTGTGGAACACCGAATTTGAATGGAAGCTCGTCATTGCAGATATCATCAACTTGTACGGCCTGCGATCTATTTGTGAGATAGTCCTCAAATAAGTGTAGTGGGGCTCCTCTGATGCCTATGCTTTCTTTCCATTTTGGCCAGAAGTAGTTTTACTGAGACGGTATTGAAAGCTTTTGATAGATCCAGGAAATCCCCGAGGGTTTTTTTTCCGCTGTCGAGGTCTGAAACTACAGAATTAACTAGGGACATAACAGCGTCTTTTGTGGATTTTTTCTTGCGAAAGCCGAATTGATTGTCACTTAGTATATGTTTTGTTTCTAAATAATTCATTAGTCGTTCATTCATATGATATATTCCAGGATTTTTGATAAAGTTGTCAGGACAGAAATCGGCCGATAGTTGCTTACCAATTCTCTGTTGCCTGCTTTGTATACAGGAGTAATTACAGCTTTTTTGAATGACTGAGGGAATTTGCCGGAAGAGATTCTCAGATTGCAGATGTGCGCAAGGGGCTTACAAATTATGCGATCCCATCCGACGGCGCACTGATATTTTAACCTATTTATCATTTTGGCTACTTCTGCCTCATCAGTGGGAAATATCATGAATGAGTTCGGCATTGTGGTTAGAGGATTGTGTGAGTTCGTAAGATTTTCTTCCGTAGTATTTAATCTATTGAGAGTTTTCTGAGCTAGTTCCTGGCCTATGTTTGAGAAATATTTGTTAACATTGTTGAGTGCTTCTTTATGTGTGTTACCGCATTTAAATAATTCGGAGGATTGTTTGCAATTTTCATTGATATGACATACATCTTTTATGAACTGCCACATTTTTTTAGGATCGTTTTTTCTCTTCTCCAATTCTTTTCTGTTATAATTTCTTTTTAGTTTCTTCAATATATCATTACATGTGTTCCTATACCTCTTGTATTTCTGTTGCAGTTCTATGTTTTGGGGTTCTTTCTTTAAATTCTTATGTAATTTGTCTCTTTTTCTTATACTTCTAATGAGGCCTAGAGTAATCCAGGGTTTAATATTGGTTTTAGAGCGGGACATATGTATAGTTATAGTGTTTTTTGATATTGCGTTTGCTAGAATTTCCTGCATTGCATTGCAGGCTTTATTGACATCTGTATAGTTAAGGACCGGTAACCAATCAGCGTTAAGTAGCTCATTACAGGTGTTGTCGTAATTTAATTTACTGAATGACTTCTTTGTTGGTCTTACTGGTTGAAAATTTAGATAAAGTAGCACAGGTTGATGGTCAGTTGGCAGGGTTTCTAAAACAAATGTGGTCGGGTTAGAGTTTGATTTCAGCATTACATGGTCTAAACAGGTTAAGTTGTGGGTGGGGAAATTGTGTCCTGGTTATATACCCTGAAGAACTAATGTATTAAGGTAGTCATCTGCGAATTTGTCTGCACTGTCATTTTTTATATCTATATTGATATCTCCTACAATTATTACATTAGGTACATTTTTTAAAGAGGATAACGTTACGTCGAGCTATTTTATAAATGGATCACACTCTTTGAACGCATAGGGTCTATAAATACCCATGATAGTAAGTTCATTCCCAATTTTAATATCGAGACAGCTGCAGTCTTGTATGCACCGTTCAGAGACACTTACCCGGATGCTGTCCCGTACATATGCTACCACACCATCGTTTTGGTTATGTACATGTTGTGTAAAGAAGGACATGTAACCTTTGCGTGCAGGAATATTGAAGTTACATGACTTTAGCCAACACTCTGTTAGAACTATTATGTCTGGGTCAAGGCCCAATCTTGTAAGTAAGACATCAATTTGGTCAAGATTGCAATTAATGCTTCTTATATTTTGACAAAGAATCGTTAGGTTTTGAGTTTGTAAGTTGATTTTACTGATGATGTTTACATATAAGGGAACCCGCGGCATTGACATAATCAATGTCACAGGTGACTTGATTAATACTGTTTAGGGCCATGATATTATGTGGTAATAGTTGTTGGAATGTTTCGGTAAATTAAGTAAACCTGAGGAAGAGCACTGGCAAGAATGAGGTAAAATCAAACAAGAATGAGGGAAAATCAAATTACTGAGGGAGTGAGGTACGTGTTTGACGAGATCCCGGTAGGGACATACATAGACGGTAGTGTTAGCTTGGTAAATGATACATATAATATATACTTTGTATATAATAAGTTCATAAAGATATTTAATATTATAATAATATAAAAAATACTTGACCAGTGAACCAGACGCTGAGAGAAGAGTAACATTCAAGACAAGGAAAAATAACAGTTTATGAAAAGTCGTGATCAGTCTATTACGGTGGGCGAGGTTTATAAATACCAATGTACGTTGAACATGATCGGCCAGAGGTAGTCACGGGGATGATTGCACTTCCAAGTCCCTGAGCTGCATCTCGGAGTTGATGACTATTGCCGGACAATTGGGATCATCAGTCTTGCTAACCAGAACTACACCGCCACTTATCCAGCAGTATTTCACCGTTTTGCTCTTCATCAGCTGTCGGCCCAAGTAGTGTAGTCGTTATGCCTTCTGGGTAAGTTGCTCGCCAACAAATATAGCACACTCATCTTGGAAGCCAATATGAGTAGCATTTAGCTTGTTATCCTTGTTGTCAGCATTGAACTTTACGTCTTTGATGTCCGCCAATTCGATGTTAGATTTGGTTATTTCTGCAATCTTTTTCACGAGTAAGAGTAGATTTTCGCCAGGTTAATCCCCCCCCCCCCCCCCCTGACTTATTGTATCTTAACAAAACGTATCTAAGAACCACCGCAGAGATGTCTACTTTTATTTACAGAAAACGGCATCAAAATTCGTCCACCTGTTTGACTTCTAGAGTGCCACGGACAGGCATACAGACAGATAGACCGACAGACTGACAGACGCTTCAAACTAATAAGACCCCCTTTTGGACATCGGGCGATAAAAATAAAATAATTTTGCCCTTACAACATCTTAAAAACCTTTTTTTTAAATCACCGGTCATCTTAGTATTGTACCTCATTGAAGAGCTAGAGAACTGGAGAGGTTTTAGGTTTTGTTTGCACAAACAGTTACTAGTTTTTTTTTTGGTGACACTGCTTCAAAGTCAACCCATTAAGTAAACATGAGATATTCGGTTTTCACCATAAGCCTGTATTATAGGTTTTTTTTTGCTGTGGTCGGTTCTTTTTTGTTTCTAAATATTAAATTAACTCTATTTTTACCTAATACCAGCAAAATACCTGGACTTAATCACCTAGATTAGGAAAATTGGTGCGAAATATGTTGTAAAGTGGGATTTTTCCTCGAAAACCTTTAAAGGCCCCTAACTCGAAAACGGTAAATTTTCGGGTAGGGTGTTTCATAGTAACAATGGTTGGTTTTGATCCGTGCTAGCATCTCCCAATGTATGTAGGTCGAATTACCAGTCACCCTGTATATTGAGTCAAATTTGGCTACAGTAGGTTATTGTGGCTAAAATTCAATTGGGTTTCAGGTTAGGTTAGAACTTAGAAGAAGAAAAACCGAAGCGTATGCGTATTTATATTAAATAGACATTTAATAATATGAATAGATTTTTGAGATAGACACTATGAACACGCCCTAATCTCTGATGTAGCAGTTGTATATGGTACTCGGGACGCCAATTCCGGAGCCGGGCATTCCCGGGTCGAGCACTGTTTTGTACGACCACGGAATGCCCGGCCCAGGGTTAACCGACCCCGGAATCGTGTGCTAAAGGGACGCCAATTCCGGGGCCAGACATTCCTAGGCCGGACAATACTGGGCCGGGCATTACATGGACTCGCTTGATATACGACATGTTCAGGTACAGATTGCTGGCACTGAAATGAAAAATAAGTGTATTGTCAACTAAGCCAAGAAGGTAAACGATATAATAACTATTATCAACTATCATCAGTGTAACGCTGTAATAAATAATTATGTATCTGAGTCACATTTCCTGTGCCCGTCTTTTATTTAATTACCTTTCTTTTAGAAACCCTTCGAAATGGTAGATAATTGTTTAGTTTTCGCCTAAGCCTGTTCTTGATTATCTGTAACATAAATAAATAATAAATAATTGGGGAAGGAAGGATATTTCAAAATTTTGTGTATAATTAGTACATTATTTATCAAAAATAATTAATATTAAATTCGGTGGTTAAGGTTGTGTTTTTACTTACTGAAGTTTCGCAGGCGCTCATACAAACGGTCCCGGGTTCGATCCCCGGCTGGGTGGAGATAAATTGAAGAAAACATATCTTTTTGTTTATTTTTTTAAATGTTTATTTCATATTTTATAATTATTATTGTGAAATACTGAATATAACAAATGTTTACTAACGAATTATCCAGTTTTTGTATGAGCGCCTGCGAAACATCCATAGGCGAAAACACAACCTTATCCATCAAATTTCATATTAATTATTTTTGATAAATATTTTAATTATTATGCATATAACATATACACAGTCAGGTCATAAGTTCTGTCACACAATAAAAACTTTTGAATTTAGAACGCTGGCCACAAAAAAGTTTATTGAATTCGAATTTCGAATTTTTCATGAAAATAAAATTGAAATTGAGGTGATACATTGTACAAAGTTTTTAGGCGTTTGGGTGGATAGCCGCTTGAATTGGACTCGCCATGTTTTAGAAACTGCCGAAAAATGTATTGCGTTCATAATATCCTTAGCTCATTAAGCAGTTCAAAGTGGGGTGTTCATCCGATCCACCTAAGAAGACTGTATTTAACACTGGTACGATCTAGACTCGATTACGGATGCATTATTTATGGCAACGCCAACTCTAGACTTTTGCAAAGGTTAGACGTCATCCAAAACCAATGTCTTCGCCTTTGTGGAAGTTTCATTCGAGACACCCCAATTTTTGCCATGGAAAGCGAACTTTGTATCTTACCCTTAAATTTGAGAAGAATCTATTTAAGTAACAAATACTTTCTGAAACTCTCTTCCAGAGCATCCGACCCCTTGAGAAAACAGTTAGAAGTTTTTGACAACACATTAAATACAGGCGCTAGCTATTGGCGTAAAAACCAACTTCCTCTTTTGCTTGAAAGTTTCAGAGAGTACTCCAACCTAATTGTGTCAAAATCTGAGATTCTACCCCTATTCTTACTTTCTCACGACATTAAGACTCTCCCTTGGGACAAAATCATATTGCATAGAGTGGACACTATTATTAAACCTAAAGCTCAACTACCCACTCATGACCTTAAACAACTTAGCGAAGATATGATAAACATGCAGTACTCAGACCATTCTAAAATATATACTGACGGATCCAAAACTAGACACGGCTCTAGTTGCGCATTTTATGATGAAGCTGAGAATTTTGGGGTGAAGTTTCTAATTGAAGATCCATGTATACCGATAATGGGGGTTGAACTAACAGCAATTAAAGAAACAGTACACTACATTGAGTCGACCACAAGTAATAAAATTGTAATTTTCACAGATTCTAAGAGCAGTCTACAACATTTAGTGGGATGTGCTAAGGGCAGTATCGTCGGTAGACACGAAACTTACCTCATTATTAAATGTATCCATAGAATGATACGTAACGGGGTTGAAGTTCGTTTACAATGGATTCCTTCATACGTGGGCATCAAGGGTAATGAGATAGCAGACTCACTTGCATCCGAGGCTCTTCGGAACGGCATACCTCTCGACACGGTACCGCACTACACTGACCATCTTCCAAAATTGAAAATCGACAACTACTTTAGATTTAAATCCTATTTCAATGACTGCTCTCAAAACAGAGGCATCTGGTACAAAACCGTTGTAGACGAACCACCTCGCGTACCTTGGTTTGCCTCACGAAGCTTCAACAGAAGAGAACTAGTTCTTTGCTTCCGAACCCGAACTTACCACATCCCACTTAACAAATTTAGTGTCATTATGAATAAAAGAGACGACCCTAATTGTACCCGATGTGAGAGGGAGGAGGACCTCCTTCACTTAGTTCTCGAGTGTAAAATAAATGAACAACCAAGGCTGGACCTCCTCGAAGAAACTCGGTGCTCTGAGGGGGATCTTCTCTTCCTTTTCCATCGAATTCTAAGCTCAGAGTTCACTGTCGAGTATAGTAACAGATTCTTAAGTTTCTTGATAACCTCTTTGAATCTCAGATGGGAACACTACAAAATACTTATGTAACTAACCAATTTTAGATTTATTTAATGTTATTTTCTTTTGTTAAAGTAATACTGTAAGCACTGTAACTTTGTTAATTATTTTTAAGCTGACTTAATCATAAGATGTATGGCTTATAAAATAAATAAGATAAAAAAAAAAAAAAAGTGTACTTTTTAGAATTTTCCTCATTTTTAAATATGGAGTGGACACTTAAAGAAGACCGTGTCGCAGTTATTGCGTTGCATCGTTGCGGTTACGCGCCAATTCAGATTTTCGACTTACTGAAAAATTTAAATATATAACCAATAGATTCGTTTATCGTACCATAAAACGATACAATGAAGACTCTAGTGTAGATGACAGGTCAAGAAGTGGTCGCCCTCGCTCTGTTAGGACTCCAGCAGTGATAAAAGCTGTGAAGGCGCGAATTCAAAGAAATACCATACGTAAGCAGAAACTGTTGGCCCTTCAGATGGGGTTAAGCATGACCACGGTGAAAAGGGTGTTAAATGAAGACTTAGGGCTTAGGGCATATCGAAGAAAAACAGGACATCGTTTAGACACTCTTTTAATGGACCTGAGACTGAAGAGATGCCGCGCTTTGTTGAAGCGGTACGCGGGAAAAAAGCATCGGGAAATTCTTTTTTCGGATGAAAAAATTTTCGCCGTGGAAGAGAGCTACAACAAACAAAATGATAAGGTGTACGCACACAGCAGTAAAGAAGCGAGCAACCGTATTCCGCGTGTCCAACGAGGTCATTTTCCATCCTCGCTCATGGTTAGGTTGGGAGTCTCTTATTGGGGCTTAACTGAGGTACATTTTTGTGAGAAAGGCGTAAAAACGAATGCAGTTGTGTATCTAAATACAGTCCTCAAGAACCTTGTGGAACCTGTTTCTCATACCATGTTTAATAACAGGCACTGGGTATTCCAACAAGATTCTGCGCCAGCTCATAGAGCGAAAAGCACACAAGACTGACTGGCGGCGCGTGAAATCGACTTCATCCGGCACGAAGACTGGCCCTCCTCCAGTCCAGATTAGAGTCCGTTAGATTACAAGATATGGCAACACTTGGAGGAAAAGGCCTGCTCAAAGCCACATCCTGATTTAGAGTCACTCAAGGCATCCTTGATTAAGGCAGCCGCCGATATTAACATGGACCTTGTTCGTGCTGCGATAGACGACTGGCCGCGCAGAATAAAGGCCTGTATTCAAAATCGCGTGGGTCATTTTGAATAAACTTTATTACCATATGAATCTATGTTTTATTAAGTTCATTTTGCTATATAAATGTTTACATAAATAATAAACATGTCTAAATTATTTCATATTGCACATGTGACAGTACTTATGACCTGACTATGTATATACATATAGCTCTTAGCTAGTCCCAGCAAGATATGCAGTGATCACCCTATTTTTAACCATTGTTACCACCCATTTCGCTAACTGTTCATGTATTCCACACCGCTTCAGGGATCCCTCTATTGCTTGGAATTTTGGCCCTGTCGAAAGCTCCCTTTACCTCAAAGAAACATCCCAGGGCAAATTGTTTTCTAGTGCTCTCTCCACCTTAAGCGTTAGGTTGTGTAAGTAGAGTTTCTGTTGGTTGAAGGTAATCCTTCAACCAACAGAAACCATTCCTTACTAATGTAAGGTATGTCATTAAACATTTTATACCAAACCATCACAGGCCTTCAACGAAACTATAGAATTCATCAAAAAGCATAGTGGTGTCAGCATCTACCAGTTCAATGAGGATCCGAGTACATCTGCTCAGTCTTTTGAACCGTTTTTGGCGCGAGGAGATGTCAGAAAAGCTATCCACGTGGGCAATCTTCCATTCGACGCTGACAACCAGTTGGTCTACCAGAAGATGCTGCCAGATATGATGAATACGACGAAGCCGTGGGTGGAAGAATTGCTGGAGTGCTACGGAGTCATGTGTTACAGGTTCGTAGGTTCTAGAAGTTATCGCTTGAGAGTAATGGAATGTGGTACGACGAGGCTAAACTGCGGTCAGAGTGGACCAAGGGCAATTCCCCGAACCGGAGTGAAGTTAGCAGCCTAAAGCCAACAGCCTAAGATATCCCGACCAAATTAAGAAGTTTTAAATTTAAGGTTGTTCAAGCCAGCTTAATGCCTTGATAGATAATTTATATTTATAAAAATCGTCAAGAACGGGCTGAACTAGCACTTGGAGGGTTCTGAGAAAAAAAAAATGTTAATTTATAAAATATTTTATTTTTATTACCTATTTAATGTTATTAGCTATACATATTCTATGACAATTTCAACTATCGAACTATAGCGGTTCAAAAGCTTTTGGACACGGATGCGACCAACTTCCATCCAAGATGCCAGATAATGACATATCAGACATGATATTATATGTTATAAATATCATTAATCAACCACGATATGTCAAAGAATAACCGTTCTTCGATGTGTTAGAAATTAAAATCTGTCAGGTGGTATGATTTCAGGCTTTTGGAGCCGAATTGTGCCAACTTACTACGAAGATGCCAGATAATGATATGTCCGGACATTAAAATCTGTCGAATGGTATAAACATTTCAGGCTGCTAGCATTTGGAGCCGAATTGTGTCAACTTACAACCGAAATGACAGATAATGACATATCAAACATAATGTTCTGTATCATGAAACTCATTAATGCACCACGATGTGTAAAAAAAATGCCGTTCTTTGATGTATATTTTATGATATTTATATTGGAATCTTTAAATTAACAATAGAAACTTATATAAAAACAAAAAATCCAATGATAGGTTTTCGCCGACAAAAAGACACAATAGACAAATAAAACAGTTAAAGCTCTTGTAAATAACAGAAGTGGGTCGCATTAAACGTTGTTAGATGAAATGCCAGGTAACATAATAAAACGCAATAATTGCTTACCGTTATAAGTCTATCACCTAACATGTCACAATAGGAATAAATAACAGAAAGTCAAAATAACTAGCCACCCTAGTAACCGAAAAAGTATCGGTACATTGATCTCCTCGCTGGATTAACACCTGTAGCATATCAATAAGACCTGTAAGATATCAATTGCCTTTTCTTCATTCCAGCGGCCAAATGGACGTGATCCTGCCTTACTTCCTGTCGAAAAAAACTTACCGGCTGCTCAAGTGGAGTAGAAGTGAAGAGTACAAGCTCGCTCTTCGTAGGCCTGTGTATCTGGACAGTCATAAAGAAGTGGTGGGGTAAGTTTTTCGACAGAGAAGCACGCATCCCATTTAGAACCAATCGTTCCGTCCCTAGACTATGAAGAACACAAAACAAAAAGACCATAAACTAAATCCCTCAACGTCTACGCAACATCAAACTTTCAAAATCCTTACCATATTATATCCCTAAACTCATCCCGGCCTAATAGTAAGTGGGACCGATTTTTTCGGTGACGGCGACCGCTTCATGAGCTTTAAACTCGCTCGTGTGCACGCATGTGGCTTGTGAAGCCATTCTTCTATATGAATATAATCACGCAATTATATAGTTATACTGAGTTAGCGCAGGTGGTCGGAATTTTAATTCATCGCGCTTGGTGTCGACCTCGGCGCGCCCGTGGATATCAAAGTCACGGACTTTGGTTTTAACCAAAGCCCTTCACTCGGGTCTGAGGGCGGCTAGCTTCTCCCACTGGGAAGACTCTACGATGCGCCACTTCTCTTCTTGTGCCACTTCAGCACATCTTTGTACATAATGAGTTGTCTGCCGCGCTTGCGTTTGCCCTCCTCAAGTTTTGAGTAGAAGATTTGCTTTGCGACCCTCTCCTCTGTCATCCTTGACACGTGTCCGCACCACCGAAGTTGTCGCCGTATGAGTTAGGCCTCAATGCCACCCACATTGGAACGTCGCAGCACTTCAGTGTTCCGCTCGCGAACAGACCATCTGATATTCATGATCTTGCTTAGACATCTGAGGTGAAACCAGCCTAGCATGCGGATGTGACGTCGGTACACTGTCCAAGATTTCGCAGCATACAGGAAATTAGGCAGGACGATCGACCTGTTTATTGAGATATTCTTACCTATCTTTATGTCGTGTGAACAGAAGACCTTGGTATCCAGCTTGCCGAATGCTGCAGTTGCAGCTCCGATCCTGCTGTTGGTCTCTGAATCAAGGTTGCACTTGGATGTTAAAGTGCTCCCCAGGTAGCGGATCTTATCGACCTGCTTCAGCTCGTCCTCGCCAAGTTTGATGTTCAGCAGCTCGTGACCGTCGATGTCTAGACATCACCTCCGCCTTTGTGAAGCTGATCTTCAAGCCGAATTTACTGCAAGACTTGTCGAGATCGTACATGAGCTGTTGCAGGCTTTCTGAGGATTCTGTTACAAAGGTCCTCCGCGTAGATGGTCTCAGTGACCACCGCGTGCGAGACTTTTATGCAGGCTTTTAGTCTCTCCAGGTTAAAAGACTGCCATCGGTGCGGAAACGGATACGGACACCTTCTGGAGAGGCTTGTATAACCTCCATGACTATGACCGCAAAGTACAACGCGAACAATGTAGGCGCGAGAAGCCTTGTTTGACCGCCCACAAACGGTTACGGGGAAAAACTCTGATTGTTCATCATTGGTAGCAATGCAGCACTGCATGTCGTCGTGGAGGAGTCTGTGAAGTCTCACAAATCTCTCTGTGTACCCTATCTTTCCGTGCAACATCCAGAGGGCTTCTCGTGGGACGCTGTCAAAAGCCTTCTCAATGTCAACCAAACACAGGTACATGGGTTGGCCCTGCTATCTGCCTTTCTCTTGCAGTTGAGGCATTGAGAAGACAGTATCAGCTGTGCCTCGGTCAGGTCGGAAGCTGAGTCTCAGGTAGCAGCGCTTCTGATTGTTTTATCAGGTGGTTTAGGAGTACTCTGGTGAAGACTTTTCCAGGGACTGATAAAAGCGAAATACCACGATAGGATATATATATCGATCCCTTATCTGTAATACTTTAAAAGTAGACGGTACCTCTTCTTTTTTACACTTAAGATCTAAATGCTCCCATATTGACGAATCAGTCAGCGCAAACCGCACGTTTGTTCTATTGTTGCTTTATTGCAAGAACAACCTCGCCCCGTAACCACGGCTCATCCTGCTCGCTAGATATGGAGAGTTGAGGGATCGAGGTGATGTGTTCCAGGTAAGCAGACCGGTCCACATTCAACAGAGTTTTGAAGTGTTCCACCCATCGTTTAAGTACTTCTTCCTTGCTTTTAAGAAGGATTTCGCTATTTGGAGGCTTAAGTGGCACTTTGTAGGGTTTTGCTACATTAACCGCTGTACCCTAAAATGACTTACCAAATACGGTCAAAAACTATGTAAAAACTTGTTTTCGTACGGAGCCCACGTACATTTTGATAATAACCAGTTATGTTAGTGGTAGCCATTAGGGAAATAAAAAATAGCATCATTTTGTGTAGTTACACACCGTACTTTCGGATAATGCAGTATTGATTTGTAATATATAAGATCGTGTTGTTGTGAATTAAACAAAATAATTATTTATATGTATGTGAAAAGAATAGTATATATGGAGACACACGCAAATAGTTTCTTAAGAGAATAATAGTTTCAAAAGGCATGGGGGCTGCTATTTTCATGGGTACATGATATGTTTGACTAAAACATGGTTATCTCGGAAATTTAATGATGCGGAATATTTCTATGCCAACTATCTAGTGTTTCGGCTTGATCGAGAAGTGCCAAAGTCGAATAACTGACCGGCAAACGACCCCGCGGATGGTTGGGTACTGATAGCCGTGCGCCGAAGTGTCATGGCGCGCCGTTCGGAGGAACTACGGAGTACGCCGACTGCCGATGATCTATGGGTTACCATCGACCTGGACAGAGGCACTGGGCATTTTCGAACCAACTGCGACCATTCCCTTCCTGACTTCTTACTACCCTCACAATAACAAACATCGTGAATAACCAAAACATTTTTTTGAACATCCGACCGTGTTTAAATAGTACTAATGACATGTTTATGTTTCTTGGGGATTTCAATGTATCTTATGCAACCTGGGAATTTACTAACACTAATGCTTAAAATTTTCTTAATATTGATACAAATAATGTGTGGACACCTCACTCTCCGAGTTTACAATGTTGTCTAATTTAAAACAGTACAACTGGTGTTTGAACTTTAACGATCGCAATCTTGATTTGGTTTTGAGTAATAAGGATTGTTCAGTTTTGCCGTGCGCATATCTCCTTGTTCCTGAAGATCCGCATCAATAATTTTTTGTAATTAACTTATAAAGTTCCGGGTTTGTTCCTACATAAGCAAAAGTCTCGTTTGAAACTCATGTATCATAATCATAACGCTGACTATGTGGCGATCAACAAAGGAATATCCGGCTATAATTGGACTTAAATATGACTATATAATACGAATACGGATAATGCCACTAATCTTTTCTGCAATCAGAAATGTTGTTCCCAAACGGACGGTATCGTCTACCCCAAATAGTGGATCCGCATATTCGCAATGGTACTCTAGTGCCCTTATTAAATTTCGTGAAAAGCTCAAAAATCACAAGAAATGGAAAATCTATCACAATCCACTTCCATAGCAAAATGTTGTCAACAAAGTTATTGGTGCGGCTACTTTCACACTCAATGTACGTAACCAGGTGCATTCAAAAGTTTGTATGTGATATTTAAAGAATTTTTGTATGGGAGCCCTCTTAAATATTTATTTTATTACATTTTTTAGTATTTGTTGTTATAGCGGAAACAGAAATACACCATCTGTGAATTTCATCTGTCTAACTAGCAAGGTGCATGAGATACAGCCTTGGTGACAGACGGGCGGACGGGACGGACGGACAGCGGAGGCTCATTAATAGGGTCCCATTTGGCACCCTTCGGGCACGGAACCCTAAATATTGCTTGTGCTTAACTACTACAAATATTACGATATTAATATTTATAATTAATAAGCAGGAATAAATAATTACAAAATTATTAACAGCTAGGACTGGGTTGAGCTAGATTAACCCCATACAGTCCCATCATTTAAGTAATTGTGAACATTGTAATATCCCTTTTTCGACAAAGTCGGTAACATGCTTTTTAAACTGCTCAAATGGCAATTGCAAAATCTCCAGAGGTATATTATTGCAGTAGAGAATGCCCTGACCCTTGAAAGAATTGTTAACCTTTGCGAGTCTATAACCTGGGCGCGACTAGTCTGTGATTATTTCTTAGGTAAACATTACAGCTATCGCTAAGTTTGGGAAATGTTGTAAGGTTCTTGGGTATAAGTCGTCCGGTTGCACTCGCCGCGGTACTACGTTCGTCTATACCATAGCTGATAAATTTAACCGACGCGTTCAAATAACCTTATTCTCAAGTGTATTACCAGTTTATCTACTGTAAATTAAGTGAAAGTACAAGTATTTACCTGCGATAATGTCCAATACTCCTAATAAGTGTGTGAAGTGTTGCAAAAATGTGTCTACGAAAGACGGGCAGTTTAAATGTAAAAAATGCCTTAAAGTTTACCACAAAACATGCATCAAGGTCAGCCGTGGTGTTTGTGAAAACTGTGTACTAGACACTCCTACCATAAGCCCAGCTCCAAAGGTATTTCTGGACCTTGATCCCAAAAATGTAACGGTCGAGTCATTGCTGCACGCTTTAAATGAAAAAATGGAGGTAGTTTTTAAAATCAAGGAGGACAGTGGTTTCTACGCAGAAAAGTATGATGAGATGTTGCTGAAGCAAAATGAAATACTTGCTGCAATGAAAAAACAGCAAAATATAATAGATGATATAACCAACAGATGCAAACACTTTGAAAAACTGACCCAGGCCTTAGAGCAAAGAGTACAAGCTATAGAACAAAAGGATAAAAGTAAAAACATAGAACTGGTTGGCGTTATTTTAAAAGAGAACGAAAATATAAAGGAAACAGTGGGGAAGGTAGCCATGCAATTGGGAGTAGATATAAAAGATGTGGAGAAAGCCTGGCGTGTGGGGCGCGCCGTGCCCGGCCGCCGCCCGCCGCCCATTATCGTGCGCCTGTGCCATGAGAGTGCTCGAGACCTGTGGATGAGCAAGAGAGGCCTACTCCGAAGCAACAAGGTCTTGTTTCCGGGTGAACCTGAAGACACGCCTATCTACGTGAACGAGGATCTCACTAAGTACAATAGAGAGCTCCTTTGGAATGCGAAGCAAAGCCTACGAGGAATCTTCAAGTACGTATGGGTGAAGAAAGGGCGAATCCTATGTAAAAAAACGGATGACTCGAGGACGCTGAATATCACCACCCGAGCAGACCTAGAAGCTGTTGCTAAATCTTGAAGTATGTATACCTACTTACTTATCTCACTACTACATAAGCCTACATGTGTGACCTTTAGTCGCTAAAATTCAATGATCAAGATGATTATATGCAGGAAAAACATACCAAAACCTATGAAAACCCAAAACCATGGATAAATGTCTTATCTGATAACAGAACTACAGATGTTAATATCGCACATTTAAATGTAAGATCGGTTAGGAAAAACTTTACTGAGATAATAACTAAACTACGGGATGCCTTAATATATCTAGATGTACTTATTTTCACCGAAATTAACCTTAAAAAGGACCTGGTATCTATGTACCAGCTGCCGGGGTTCGAGATGTTCGCTGCATGCCGGGAGAACAGAAGAGGGGGTGGCATATTGATGTATGTGCATGAGGACCACGTCTTCCTGCGGGAATCTACCTTCTTCACGTCGTGCGAGTCGCTGGCCGGCATTGTGCAGGTGCGCGGTGTGCGGCTGCAATTGCTAGCAGTGTATCGACCGCCTACTTCTGTAAAAGCCCAGTCTAAAGTGCCAGTGTTTGTACGTGAGCTCGCAAATGTAGTGAATTCGGTCCCGCGTGACCGAGACCTTGTGATCATTGGTGACATAAACATAAATACGCTCATAAAACGACATACGGACACAGTGTTGTATGAAGACACATTAAGCGAGTGTGGACTCTTAAACACTATATTTGGAGTGACCAGAGAAGAAATTAGGGACTCTCGATTAATTGTATCATGCTTAGATCATATTCTAGTACGACAAAATAAATTGTATAAATTTAAATCAAACATAGTTAGGTGTGGTACCTCTGACCATCATCTTGTATACATAGGTTTATTTATAAACTCAATAAGACAACAAGTTAAAAAGACAAAACTAATATTTGATAACTCTTCTATAAAACAAGATTTAAAAATACAGACTGGTCGGAACTACTACAATTTCAATGCCCCTTATTAATGTATGAAAAAATATGTAAAATATTTGAAGTTGTATATAACGAAAACATAAAATCAATTAAAATTAGAAATAATAAATTGGATGCATGTCCGTGGCTAACTAAAGATATAAGAAACTGTATTATTCATAAAGATAATCTGTATAAACAATGGAGAAGTTGTCCAAATGATATGGCCAAAAGATTAGAATATACGAGATACCGTAACAAAACTATTAAATTATTAAATAAGTCTAAAAACCTTCATAGGAAAGAATTATTAAAACAATGTAAGGGTAACAGTAAAAAAGTATGGGAGCATATAAATAATTGGTTAGGACGTAATAAGAAATCCTTAGATGAGGTTATTATGCAACATATGGGCACCAAATTGGATATACAGTCTATATGTGCTAACTTTGCCCACACCTTTGCTACGGAGGTAGTGCAATTGAAAGCAGAACATAATTGTAACACGAAGCTGTTAAATAGACAAAATTATAGTAAGACTGTAAATGCTTCCATGGGCTTCACTAGGGTTACCGCTTCTCAAGTGATAAAAATCATAGAACAACTTGATATCCATATGTCCCCTGGATTTGACCAACTAAGGCTATCTGATTTAAAAGACATAAAGACTGCTATTGGGCCATTAATTGCGAAAATGATAAACCTTTTTGTACAACAATGTAAGTATCCTGACCATCTGAAAATTTCAATAGTAAGACCAATCTATAAAAATGGTAGCCATAGTGAAACCACGAACTATCGGCCTATTGCGATCTTATCATGTATCAATAAAATAATTGAAAAAGCCTTAACTGGACAAATCCATCGTTTCTTATCTAAGCATGACGTCATCGCACATTCCCAGTTTGGATTCCAAAAAGGGAAAAGCACGTCCTCACTGTTGTCTAATTTTGCTAATGATATAAATAATTATTTAAATAATAAACATCATGTCGGTGTTATCTTCATAGACTTCAGGAAGGCATTTGATACGCTAGATCATGATGTCCTTCTGAAGTCTATGGAGACCTGTGGAATTCGGGGCAAACTGAACGCTTGGTTTAGAGAATATTTGTCTCAACGGAAACTAACAGTTAAAGTTAATAATTACACGGGAAGGTGCGAGGACGTCCGTTATGGTGTGGCAACCGGGTCAGTGACCGGTCCCGCCTGTTATATTATGCACGTTAATAGCATGCCTAATGTGATAAACCATTGTAAAATATATATGTTTGCCGATGACACATGTCTTCTATATAGTCATAAGGATCAAAATGTAATTCAGCAATGCTTACAGGACGATTTTGACAACATAACTCGCTGGGCACATGATAATGGCATCATTCTCAATGTAAAAAAGACAAATGTTATGTGTATTTCTTCTACCCAAAAAAAAAGGACCCTAACACTAAAATAATAATTAAAGGTCATAGCTATGATTGTCTCCACATGAATCATTTGAACTGTAAATGTCCCTCGATTACTCAAGTTTATGAATGTAAATATCTTGGCATTATTATAGATAGTAACTTTAACTTTAAAAAACATATTTGCTGTCTAACTGATAAATTAAGAATATTATTAAGGAAATTTAACCAATCAAAATATTTTGTACCCCGATCAATCCTTTATTGTCTATACTTTGCCTTGGTAGACTCGTTGATATCATATGGCATTGTTATTTATGGCTCATCTTTTAAAACGTACATAAACAAAATTAAACAACTTCAACTCCGCTTTCTAAAACTGTTAGTTGATAAACACATTAAAAATAAGTTTAGAGATAATTATGAAGGCCTATTTAAACATTGTAAGATATTACCAGTAGATAAAAAATACCTTTTTGAAATAGCGAAAGAGGAGTATTGGTCAACTACATATAAAACACAATTCATAGGCAAGATAAAAACTAGGCAAGCAAGCAAGGCAAAGTTTTTTGTACCTAAAGTAAATAACAATTATGGGAAAAGAACAAAACAATATTTAGTACCTATAATTTTCAATAGAATGAGTGATGTAACTAAAAGTGTCATACCATATAAATTTGTAAAGATGAAAAAGTTGCTTAAAAATCATTTCTTAGAACAATTTTAAACTGTAATAAATAAACTTACTAATGAATTAATTAATTACCTACCGTTAATTACCTTCTCTTTAGTACAATACCTACTGTTTAGCGTTAATTTGTTTGTTGATTAGCTTTGTTTATTTTTATAATGTGTAAGTGTTAACTAATCTCATCATTGTCATTTTGTAATTATTGGCTTTGGTATTGTTAGGTACTTATAATTATCTATAAAAGAGTGTATACCTACCCCGAGAAATAGCAATGCTGTTTGGGGTGCTCTGTATAGTGTAGTTTTTAAGTTCTTATGAATAAAAGTTTTTCAAACAAACAATAAACATTACATTTTACCGTGACGACGATGACCATTTTATAGCTAGAGCCTACCAAAAACTTGGTTTGATTCTACGGTTATCAAAACCCTTCAAGCGTGCCAAAACAATTATAACGCTGTATTATTCTATAGTAACTTAGAATTGGTTGCGTAGTGTGATATCCCCACTATGCGGTTCACGTCGCTCATCTTAAGAAAATTCAAAATAAATTCTTAAAATCATTACACTTCAGAATCGGCACTAACTACAATGATAATAAAAAGTTTTGTCAAAAATTCCACATTGCCTCCCTAGAAAGTATACGCACTTACCTGGACGCTTCATTTCTGTAGAAGTTGGTGAATGGCCATACAGATTCAGCATGTTTACTCGACAACGTAAACCTTTTTGTTAAAAGCTTCTCCTCACGTACTAAGAAAACATTTTTTCCTACCCTATGTAGCACAAATTATGCAAAAAACACATTCGTTCGACGCTCTTTCAAAACTTATAATAAAAGATATATTCGCAAACTCACTTCCTAGCTATTAAAAGATTGATAAAATAAATTACTTTTAAGTAACTTTAATTAAACATGCATGTTTGTCTTGTGCCGCCTGAGACGCCCATGTTTGTCGATTGCCTTAAGAGCTTTATCATTCTCATCAAACCAATCCTCGTTCTTACGGTCTTTTAGAACCAAGGTAGTTGTGGCGTTGTCTAAAATATGAATAGATAAGAGTCCCCCAGTCAGTATGAACTACACCGACCTCCGTGTCGGTGTGCGGCAGCGCGGTAGCCAATGCTTCGGCATACTTCTCCCTCGTCCCAAAATGCTTTAGCCAGTCCAAGTTTAGACTTGGTGGCTTAGTCCTGACGGATTTACAAGGACGTGGGAGGCGGAGATACTATTTTGCGACAGCAAGCCGATGATCTGTCTAGCAGTGTGCACCGCGCATGAAGCGGGCAATTTGGACTTGGGAAATATCTTTTTGCCTCACTATAGCATAGTCTATGAGATTCCAGTGCTTGGATCTTGGGCGCATCCAGGTGTTCTTGTGCTTGGCGGGAATTCGGAACATAGTGTTCGTGATCGCCAGATCGAACTGAGTAGCAGGTGTGCGTTGGTATTTATGCTGCTTACTCCGTATCTGCCTAGGACTTTAGTCCAGGCTGCAAAATCCTGTCCTACCCTGGCATTAAAGTCCCCCAGTAAAAGGATCTGTTCCCTGGGACGATACAGTCAAATCGTAAAATCATTCGTTAATGTCATTCGTTAATGTCATTAGATTTGTCTAGCGTAGAAACATAGACACTGATGACATTCAGATAGTTATTATCGTCCAGTTGCAGGCGCAAAGTTGTAACAAGATCTGAGCTCTGCATCGGAAACTCTTGCAGATGTTTCACAAACTGATTCTTGATGGGGAATCCCACGCCTGATTGTCGCGGCTCAGAACAGGCAAGGCCTTTCCAGAAGAAAGTGTATCCGCCACCGTGCTCCACCAGCTCTCCTTCTTCAGCGAGTTGTGTTTTGATGATAGCAGCCACATCTACATCATATCGAGAGAGCTCACGAGCTACAATGGCCGTCTTTCGCTCGGGACAGATGTTCTCTTTGGAGTGTTCTTACATTCTATGAGCTAAAAGTCATATCCAGTTTTCTTGCTGATTTTATATTCTTTTTATTGTTTTTGCGTCGAACACGAAATTAAGGTTGCGGAGGCAGCCGCGGTTACTACCATCCCTATTGGTTGGGGGGAGCAATTTTCCCTCCAAGGCTGAGCAAGGAGAACAGTGCTACACTAAACAGACCACGGTGATCTGAGACCACCTGTATGCAGGCCTCAGACAAAGCCCGGTCTGCATCAAACCGAACCTCTTTACTTCAGCCCATCGCCACAAGACTTTACGTCTTAGAATTCCAATTTGTGAAATAGTCATCTGCGTAGGAGTATTTTAGTTCATAAGCGGTCGCGCACTCGCAGATGCCCTTTCTCGTCCTCATCCCCGTAGCCCAGTGGAACGGAAACCGCTACGACTGGCGGAGGGTTCGGATGCAGTCTCTGACCGGCAGTCACTTCTGACCTCAACTGCCGCCTTAGGCCATCGACATGGCCTTGGTAATCTGCCTGATCCGCCAGGACTCGTTGCTTATCAGCGTGATCTGCCTTCACCGCCGAGTTAGATTTGTGCACATACGGTAAACGTCCGCGTAGAAACCTGTCTACCGAAGCCCCCAGGCCCCTCACCGGGTTTAGCCCACGAGCCGACGTGGTGTTCCAGGATGTGACTGTCGTGTGCACAGCGACTACTTGGAGCCGCCGCTGAGAGTTTGTAGAATGCCTCCCAATACGATTTGTAGGCTGCTAACCCTGGAGCACCCTACTACACCCCTAATATATACTACTTGCTTATATATGTTAATATAATTTTTTAATGGTTTCAGGTATTTAAAATCCGGCGGTAACTTCATAGAAGGTCTGATTCGTCGAGCTGGACACCTTGTTCCATCTGATCAGCCTAAAGTTCTCAAAAATCTCTTAGATAAGTTTATACTCGAGTTTAGCCATCTGGACCAATGTAAGTCATCAGAGTTGGCTGATAACAAATAAGGTAAAACCTCATTCAAGTAACTGTTCAAAAGATTGGCTGAATTGTCTTCTAAAAAAACTCACTTTATTGTTTCAATAGAATTAAATGATGTTTAAAAAATATGAAGTGCAGCAAAATTTCTGATCTAACATAATTCTATCTTATTGGTGTAGATATGTATGCTGTCCTTAGAATAATAACGCCATGCTGTCTATGTCCATGGGAAACCAACCCTAGGCCTAATTCAACCTGTTTGAATTCTCCCTACTACCTACGAGTAGATTTTTTTTCCTCTCTTACTGCAATCTGTCATCAGTATTTTTGTTATATGGACAGACTTGTAGGCATGGAACCAGTGTCCCTGGGTTATTTTAATTTTGTGTGGCTGGATCAGGTCTTGTTGTTCTTTTTAGTCTGTTAAATGTTGATGTCTCTGCCATCAGGTTTGTAGCTAATACGTTTGGATAGGATAACTGGACAGTCTAGCTTTGTATCTTTTAAGGCTGGATATGATTTTTTCATGCACTGTCGGAATCCTCAAGTCTTTATGGATGTTCTCATTTGTGATGTACCACGGGGCATTCGCAGGGTTTTCGACAGGAACCTTTGTAGTAGTGCTATTTTATATTTGGCGGCTGTTTCAGAGTTGCAGGCCGTAGGTCCATATGGGCTTCAAGATGCATTTGTATAGATGCTTTGCTTTCCAGGGAAGCTTGTGATTTTCTATTCATCATCCAGTACAAACTATGTAATTTTTTCCTAGATCTTTGGTGAATATATGGGGTGAGGCTTCTGTCTAGGTATTTACCTAGATATCTGCAGGACTCCGCTTGAGGTACTTCTATATTGTTCAGCGTTACCGGTGGACAGTTATCTTCCCGTGTAGTAAAAGTTACTTGTACTGATTTGGTTTCGTTAGCTTCAATTCTCCAGTCTTTAAGCCACACAGAGATTTGGTTAAGACTAATCTGTTGTTTGTTTGAGGCATTCTTTTGACTATTGCCAGTATAGCTATATCGTCCGCAAATGTTCCCGTGAGGACTACAGCGGTAGATCTATTGCGTAGAGCAGATATAGGATTGGTACCAGGACACTTTCATGTGTATTTTTACCCATTCTTTACCGTGCAATAAAGACTCCTGCTTTTATATTTCACAAATAAGGGATTTCGTCTCGATCGTCTTGATTTTCGTTAGAAGGCCTTGATGCCAGATATGATGAAAAGCCGAAAGCCGAAAAAAATATAGTTCTTTTTCTCAAAGTTATCATTTATCTTTTCGACGAGTTTATGTACATGTTCAATGGTGCTTGATCACCATTGAATAACCACCTTCCTGACCACCTTTTCTGAACCCGCCTTGGTGGTCAGGAAGTATGTTTGCTCCAATCAGTTGGGAAGTGAGCCGTATCAGTATAGAGTCTTTAATAGCATTGACGCTACTGGTAGGAGACTTATATGCCTGTATGACTTGATATAATTTTCTGGTTTTCCTGGTTTTAAGATCATGATAACTTGTGCTACTTTCCATTGTTTAGATACTGATTTTCGTTGCAGTATGTCATTAAGTAGGTACATGAGGAAGGTGATGGCTTCATCTGGTAATTGTTTGAGTAGCAGAGCAGTTATTAGGTCTGTAAGGATGGGCCTATAGGTGGTAAATGATACGCGTTGCAGGTTCAATGTATAGTTGTATAATGCGTAATGTTATAAATAAGGTTGGCTAGTTATAGACGTAATTAGGGTTCAGGTGTGCATACACTACACCTTCCCCCTTTTTTTTTAAAGAAAAAATATACATATTATTTTTTATAACAATTCAGATCACATAAAATATCAAAACAACAATAAAATAAATTATTTGTGTAAAAATTACAATTTTAAATCCAACATCTGCATAAATATAACAACATTAGACAATATCTTTTCAAAATACATACTTTTTCAGAAACTATTTTGTAAATACCATAAATAAATTGTTTTATCTATTACCCTTTAATTATTACAATAACCACACCCTGTCATTGATTAAAAATACGTAAGTGTAAACTCTTTTGTCCTGGTAGTACTTCTCTCGACGACAATAAAAAGATTTACTCGACTTATGAACAATTAATTCGCTCCAATCCACTGTCGTGTCGGTACAAGACTGCCCGCTCCACTCACAATCACGAGCTTTTATAGGTTCCTCTAGAGGAATCGAACATAAATATACTTAAAAATATTGTAATTATTTACATTGAATAACTAAATTAACCCTGTGTTTTTGAAAATGTCTATTATCCATATAATTTTAATTTTGATTGTTACTTCCGCCGCCATTCCGCTGCGCGTGTTCGGGTGGCGGAAGTATCAAATTATAATTTTAAAACTCACACAATAAATCTCATAATTAAATCATTAACATAATAAATTTCTCATTATAATATGACGATATATTTTAGCAACATTTATCCGATATTGATTTAATTTAGGGTACTACTTCCGCCGCCATTTTTCTGCGCGCTTTCGGGTGGCGGAAATAGCTACCGCTTGTGTTACGATTTCATTTTTTTAAAACTCATACAATTTCATTTTTTTGATGAACATGGCAAAAACTAGGTTTGGAGCTTGTGAGACTTGTGTTATTATATCTTAAGTAAAAGTAAAATATATTCTGTTATTGTTCTTGTTTTAGAGAGTTTATGAAAATTAATAATAAATAAAATAAGTAATCTAGGTAGTAAGTAAGAATTTAAGTTATAACCTTTTATAATCCTAAGTTAGCAGCGCCCTAGCAGGGTTCTTGTTTGTTCCTGAAAATACTTATCTAAGACCCTATGTACAACAAGAAAGCTAATAAACGTCTACTCTACTCTACTCTACTCAATATAGCTCAAATTTAATTATTAATAAAATTTCAATACTATGCAATTCCTAACATTCACCCATCCTGACTACCACATCGCGTCCTCGCGAATTCATATTAAAGTACATACCACTGCTTATTTTAAAATAAATATTTCAAAAAGGGCAATGTTGTTTTTCTTAATAACTTTATACCATAACAAAATCATAAATCATTACTAAAGAATAAAATTTAACTGACCATTTTTACACAAATTTACACTAGATTTTCAGATAGATTGTTTAACGTATATTCAAAATCTCTGCAACACTTCAGCAAAACCAATAGCCAATACTTTAAAACAATAATTTATATACGATTATATATAGGTCCAACTATAACAATTAACTCACTCAATTCAGATTACCTTACTAACTTTGCTACCGTACTAACTCATCCAATTTACTTTACTAAATGACATTATGTATTTTCCATTTAAATAAATACCTTACTAACTTTGCTACCATACAAACTCATCCAATTATCTTTACTAAATGACCTTATGTACAATTGCCAGACTGTAAAAACTGCCGGTGTCCTAATCCAATCAATCCATATTATCCTCCGAAGATTCAGATTCGATTGTGTGATAAGTTAGCCAGGGATAGATTTTATCTACCGAATCTTCCCCTTTTTTTTTTGTTATAGGTGTATCTTCGACTTCGTATCTGTCATTTGGATAGACTTTCGTAATTTTATAGGGTCCAAAACATATTACTACCCTTCTGCATGATATCTCTTTCTACTCTAACTAGCTCTCCATCTTTAAACTGTCGTGGTGCACATCGTGCCCTATCAAAACGTTTTTTCTGTTGTTCTTGGGACTTGTTGATATTTTCCAAAGCCTCTGATCTAGCCTCCTCTATATTACTGACTAATGAGTCATCGTCAGTTAATGCCACAGAAAGTTTTAATTCACTATCTGCCACACCTGTAAGTCTGAGTCCAAATAAAAGTTCTGCAGGTGTTTTCCCAGTAGCCTTATTGATCGTATTGTTCAAACCCCATTGTACGTCTGTCAGAACTTCATCCCATATTCTTTCATCTTTTCCGTGCATCATTGCTGTTAACGAACCTAGGACCGTACGATTGTAACGATCAACTTGACCGTTTGCTCTAGGCGTTGCTACTGAATTCAAAACGTGTTTTACACTTTTGCCCTCTAGAAATTCCCTAAAATTTGAACTTGTGAACGTGCTACCTCTGTCAGTGACAACCCTATCTGGGACTCCAAACAAGGCAAAATAATCCCTGAAAACTGATATGGTAGTATTACTTTTAGTATTCTTTACGGGTTTTAGTAAAATAAATTTAGTAAAAGCGTCTATAATAGCCAAAATATATTAGTTTCTCTTTTTACTATCATTGAATGGACCTAAGTGTTACGATTTTTTTTTTTTAAACTCATACAATATAGCTCAAATTTAATTATTAATAAAATAACATTGATCAGGATAGTTTTTAAATTCAATACTATGCAATTCCTAACATAAGTAAGTACTTATAACTTCAAGAAAAAGATATAATGTTTCTAATTTATTTCTAAAGTATAAATGATAAGGTACCTACAAAATATATCAGTTTATATATTTTCTAAAACTAAATTTGAATACACGAAATGAATAAGTACAGAATACACGAAATACTAAAATATCAAACTTTTTAGGTGTAGGGCTGACAACATGAACGATATATTTTTAACACATTGAACTTTAAACAAAATATAAACACATTTCTCATTCCTTCTGTATCCCTTTCCTTTCTTCACGTATTTATTTACTTTATCAAATCTTATTTCTTTATCACAAACTACTATTTATTCCTTTATCCATAAAAAAAAACATCACATCCAATAAAAATATAAATCTGCATTCAACTAACAAAAATTTACTCGCTTTTCATAAACAATCGCTGACAATCAAAGTCTCTGTTTTATTTCATTTAATTTTACACTTCATATAGGTACTTTCATTATTTATTTATCGACGTCATTCATAAGGTACTTTTTTAATTTTCAATACTATCACTATCTGGCTCCAGGTTTACAGACCTATCAACTTAAGCTGAGAATTGCATTTGTGTGAGTGCACACTGATAGTGTAGAGTGGCAATCGGCTTGAGGCGCGGCCCGTCCCGCGCATGGTTTAAACTGGTTTATACTAGTTTATAGCAAGCGGCCTGAGGCGCGGCACGTCCGCTACGCACCGCTTCCCTGCCGCCCGCTCACATACTTCACTTCACCTCCGGTACTGGTAGCAGATAGACGTGTAATTTTATGTGATTGATTGTGTTTGAAATATTAGTGAAATGGCTCCTACTGTAAGTGAATTTCCTGTACGAAAACCATTAAGCAGCCAAGTGAAAGAAATTTTATGCAAATTGAATACGTATTTTAAAGGAGTGAACGAAAAGGATGTGTCAAGTGTCGTTACATCGGCCCAATTGGTAGCGACATCGACGGGAATTCCGCTGTCAACTGTACACAGAGTTTTAGCAGAAGGTAAACGTGCTTTGGAACATGGAAGTAAATTTAAATCTCCGAAAAAAACAAGATGCAGACAAAATACCATCGTCATTGACGATTTTGACAAAGCAGTAATACGGAGAACAATCCACAACTTTCACGTCACTGACAAACAGGTTCCCAACATGAAAATATTGCACGAAAAGTTAAAAACAGAAATGAATTATCCGGGTGGAGTTACGACGCTGAGAAAAGAAGTGGCTCTGTTGGGATTTAAATGGAAAAGGACAGAAGACAATCGCAGAATCCTTATGGAGAAGCACCAAATAAGATATCTGCGAATATTGTTCCTGATTAAAATAGCTGAATATCGTGCCCAGGGCCGTCCAATCGTGTATACTGACGAAACGTATATCGACACGAGTCACACTTCGTCGAAGTCTTATTCAGATGGAAGCACCTCTGGCTTAAAGAAACCAATTTCCAAGGGAAATCGTTTAATAATAGTACATGCCGGCGGAAAGGACGTTTTTATATCCAATGCCCTACTCATGTTCAAGGCAAACCAAAAAACTGGCGACTATCATCATAATATGAACACCGAGAATTACACAAAATGGTTGCAAACGCGGCTGATTCCAAATTTAGAACCGAATAGTGTTGTGGTGGTTGACAACGCTGCATATCATAATACGTTACATAATCCCGCCCCCAATTCAAACCATCGTAAACAAACTATCATTGATTGGCTAAAATATAGAAATATTGACCACTCTGCAGAGATGCTCAAACCGCAACTTTATCAGTTGATTCTACAAAACAAAGCAAGATTTGTTGAATATAAAATTGATAATTTGTTCGAAGAACATGGTCACAGCGTTCTACGTCTACCACCCTACCACCCTGATTTCAATCCCATTGAAAATATATGGTCAATGGTAAAAGGATTTCAATTGGCGCGTAAAGGATCTAGCTTGACAGCGTATGGTCCCGAACCTATCATCCCTCTTCCCTTCAAGATGGTACGCTCATTTCTGAGAGAGTCGACCAGGAATGATCATGCCACTCTTTGGACAAACCATGAGGAGTGCAGGCAGGCTAAGCTGGCCTTGCCGTCCCCTAGCGCTAGGCTGGCTAAGACCTTGCTTCGACTTAGTAGGCCGCGCATGCGACTGGTAACTGCAGCACTTACTGTGTCGTGTGAGGATCCGAACCTAACCAGAACCTAACAGCAAACAACCAAGATAAAATTTAGTAGTATCAGTTTATTAGAAGTATAGTATTTACAGTGAAGTCTATAAAAAAAGATGATGCGAAGATGAGGATGGATGAGATGTGAAACAGGTTTTATAAAATACAGATGTCTGGATAGAAAGAAGGAAGCGGAGACCTGGATGCAGGTGTATTTGTTGTTGTAGATGTTGAAATCGTCGTTGTAGGAACAGTAGCGGGCGTACTTGTAGTTACGCCTCGCAGGATCCCGTTGTAGAAATCGTCGTTGTAGGAACAGTAGCGGCGTTGGCACGACTCGCAGAATCCCGTTGTAGAAATCATTGTTGTAGGAATAGTAGCGGCGTAGGCGCGGCTCGCAGAATCCCGTTATTTGAAGATTGATTTGAAGGTTTTGAGGGAGTTTGAAGGCTCGCAGGATCCCCTTGTAGCTGGAGAATTTGGAGATTTGAAGGAGTTTGAAGGCTTCGCAGGATCCCCTTGTAGCTGGAGAATTTGGAGATTTGAAGGAGTTTGAAGGCTTCGCAGGATCCCGGGGTTGAGCGACCCCGGGATAAGGCCTTTACTAGTACTTCCAGTTCAGAAACTGACGTGAGACTCTCCGAATTGAAGAAATGTTCCGCTTTTATACCCTTTTTGGAGAGTTCTCAAAATTATTTAAATTAAACGTAATTTTTGAGAGTGGCCAAGAGAGAAAGAGTATTTTTGTAAAATTATTAAAGTAAACATATCAGACCGCTAACGAGTTTGAATGGACATTGCCATGACAACCAGATAAACAATCAACAAATCAAATGTCAATTGTTGGTTTCAGGCTCGTAATATAAAATTTAAACAGTTCACTTAGCCAAAATTACATAACAACAAAAGGAAAAATAGTAGCGCACCAGCGCGCACGAAGCCCGAGATTGTAGAGTTTCGGAGAAAGCCAAAAACAAGGTCACCAAAGGTAAGCCCCTTCCCTATCGATTTAGAAGTGCTGATAACATGAAAATGCAGAGCGAACATGATTTATTAATGTATTCTTATGGTTTAAAACATTACAGGTTCCTATGGAAATAAAAGTGATGACCAATAATCAGCAGCACAGCTCACCAAGTATCCAGCGTAATAGAGCAAGCACCCTGAAGGACAAACAAAAGGACTGATGGTGGAGCTGGAGCTAAGGGTTAGGAAGCAAGAATAGCATGTAAGTACCACAATACTACAACTGGCCATGGTTTCTTTAACAAACATCTATATGTCCTAGGTGTTACCGACAGCCCCCTTTGCAGAGCCTGCTTGGAGGCAGAAGAAACGGCTGCTCACGTCCTCATGGAGTGCACAGGAGTAGCGGACTACAGGGCTAAACACCTCGGTCAATCGAGGGACCTTCCAGGGATAGTCGGTAACGTAAAGGGCCTACTGGCGTTCCTAGAGGAGTTGGGTTGGCTCGAATGATGTCGCATTCCCACCCACACGCAAAATAGGCGCTTTCGTCGTCGAGTTGCGGAAACCAGCCCGTCTTACAATTGACAATTGACATTGGTAAAAGGATACGTAGCCAAAAGAAACGTGTCAATGAATATGGACACTATAATGAAATTAACAAAAGAAAAAGTTGACGCGATCACTGCACAAGAGTGGAAAAATGTTTGTGACCATGCAATTACAAAAGAAAAAGAATTCCAAAGTCGAGAAACCACAATCGACGATATAACGGAACGATTAATTATTAACACAGGCTCTGACTCTGATGAATCATCAGACGAGAGTGAAGATGAAGATGCAATGAGCGGAGTAGAAGAGTTATAAGATTCAGTCATTATGAGCTCGAGAATTGGACAGTTGGTAACATTGTGTTTTATGGACTTCGTTTAAATAAAACATTGATTTTATTTGTATGTGTTTTACTAACTGTACTTTTGGCGATCACTCACACAAATGCAATTCTCAGCTTAAGTTGATAGGTCTGTACCTGCCTGAGCCTGCTCCTTCTCGAGAGCTTATAAGGTCATCGATATCCAACGTTCTCACAAAGGAAGCTCGTTCACGTCATGATCTAAGCGAAGGATTCGTGCCTTGTACCTTGTACCTTTGAGACTTTGATGATTATACAATGACACATCGGACTCGCCAATAGTCACGTATCCTACTAAAACATAACTTAAACACAAACCAAACGAATCCTTCGAGTTTTAAGAATCTCTGCAACATGTCGGATGATCAGTCGCAACTGTTTATCGAAATCTTACCAACGAAGTATTCCTAGCTAACTTACTTTCTCAGTGGCCATGAGTCAGTACTGATCAACATTCCATACATTCTCTTACATTGTTACTAGGAACAATCATATACTTATTTACTTTTCTTTCTAAACTATACCAACATGCTTTTACCAGACAAAATACAACTATCCTTTGTAGTAAGTAATTAAATATCTCGTCTTCCCCTTAAACACTGCCATAAAAATAAATATTCTAAGATATCTTAAAACATACACATACAGTCTTTTACTTAACTTCATTGCTATACTTATACATAAATAAATCTTCCTTTTAAATATTACTTACTGTTCTGATCAAACATCCTCAAATCGTAATTTTTTTCAAAATATCAATTACTAGTTAAACTTAACATTATCGTATCACATTTCATTCTAATTAAGTACTGGCTAACTGCAGTAATACATACATACCCATTCTATTTACTTTGTATTCATCAATCTTTCTTCAATAAAAAATAATAATCCTAATAACATCTTTTATTCACACGTTCATTCATACAGGCAGCTCTATTGTTTATCTTATAAATTCTTCATCTTCCATTCATACTATGAATTGATATTCCAAAATTTTACAAAATAGCCTTAAACCGAAACAGGGTTTTAATAAACAATAAAATCTGATAAAAAAGTTATGACAATAAAGTTCCACTTTCTATCTAAACTGACTTTATGACTACAACTAATTTAATTTCCAACCAAAAAAATCTCTTTATTTCGATCTCAAACTGAATATTCGTATACATCCTATTATCTATCATGTTCTAATTTTTAAAAACTTTAAAAAATAGCAATTAGTTTCGAAGTGACCACATTTGTTGGTCAGACTATAATTCTATAGTTAACTTTCTTTATTGCAAAGTGTTTCACTGCATTAATACTGTGCACTGCTTATAGCAAACTTATATTGTAAGAATGAAATTGTGGTTCCGTAGTTCTATTATTTTTTTTACAGGCATTTTGCATGTTACTTTAAACTGGTACTGTAACTAATCTGAACATTGTTCAAAATGCTGAAATAAAAATGAAAATATTATTGGTTCTTCTAAAAGTACATCATTCATCTTATCTATGTATCTCTTACACGCGATCATTATTATTTCAAACATCACGCTCTATTTTCACTCACTATCATGCTTTATTTTAACATACGGTACAATAATTAATTCCTCTGCTGAACCCTATAATCTCGAACAACATCCATCACCAAATACGGTTTCTAATAAAGTTATCTGAGTTATTAATTCATTATATTAGAATATCATCATTACTTTTACAGTAGTGCAGCTGTAATAAGAGCTGCTAAGTATCGTTACGAAACATTCTCGTCAGAACTTCTAATCAAATTCTCGGTGGTCTCCTAATTTGGCAAATTCTAAAACATTTCTAGGTGGTCTCCTAATTTGGCAACTTCTAAGCAATTTCTAGGTGGTCTCCTAATTTGGTTTTCTGTTGTTATCTGTATTGTATTGCATCGCGTTACATGCATCACTGGTTTGAATTCTACACATTTGGTTATAACTGGAACTGATTTTTTTCTATAATACTCTATTAGTAATACTTAATGACAAATTATGACTTCTAAAATTTACCTAGAATACTTGTGTTTTAGTTACTTAAATGAAGAAAAATAGATAATTTACTGATGAATGGCTTAGAGATGACAAACAATAACAAAAATGAACTTTTATGTATATTTTGTGTATTATAGGTAGGTATAATCAAACAAATCATCACACGTCACATCTCTTTTACTAATTCATCCCACATTCACCATCGCCATCATCACCCTTTCATATACATAATCATAATACTTCTTTTTATTCATCTTTTAAAATGAAATATCACTTGCTATATCAATTCTCGTCGCCTTCCTAAATCTATTCTATCATTCATTATCACTTTTGTCAAATAATATTTTATCAACTTTCACTCAAAAACTTTCTTCTCTTTTTAAGTAAATACCTACTTTTATTTAAATATGATATTCATTCTCTCAAACGTTAGTTAAATCATTTAAAAATAATATAGTTCTTGACGTCAACCCTTTACAAATTAATCGGAATTATTTATTACACCATGTACGCGGAAGTATAGCACACACATACAAAACAATTTTAATTCTTAAATATTCAGTTTCTACTCGTTTATTTTTTTTTACATTTACAATGAGTAAATATGACGGTAATGGTTAACTAATCAATCGTCACAAAATAAAACAAAATATCTTACGAAAATCAAACAAACAAAAAATAATACATATTGGTTACGACTCACGCTCACGCAGATTTCGCGTGTTACCTGTCGTTCCTATTCGTCGCCTTGGTGCTTGCTGCAGCTCGCTCCGGGTCACATCTCCCAGCTGCTCCTCATCGGACCCGTACATTGTACAGCGTACAATTCGCCCTGCGCCCTGCGTCACACATCATCTAGGCTTGCACAGATCACCCGGCGCCCGGCAGGAATCCTCTTTATAATTTGGGTTTTTAGGTAATTTGGTTTTTTAATTTGGTCACTGGTTCTGCTTTTGGTTCTAGTTTTATTTTGTGGTCTTTTTCATTTTGTAGATATTATACATTTTTATGTAATTTTAGTCTTCATTTAAATGTCCATTATTTTATTTATTTAAGTAGTTCCTTATATATTTAATCCTAACAGTTAATTAATATGTATAAAGGTATAATTATCTTACTGTAGTTATTTAGGTATAATTTTAACACTTTTTGTCCGTTTTCACATTTCATTTCACTTTACACGAAATATGCCATTCGGCGCAGCACTGCCTTTAAGGGCAGGCTGGCCTGGCCAGGTCGCCATGTAAGGATGGGCCTATAGGTGGTAAATGATACGCATTGCAGGTTCAATGTATAGTTGTATAATGCGTAATGTTACAAATAAGGTTGGCTAGTTATAGACGTAATTAGGGTTCAGGTGTGCATACACTACAGGTCATATCCTGGTGTTGTATGTTTTTTCAGTTGATTGCAGCCCGAATTTCATCTCTCGAGCATTTTTGAAGTGGAATGTCAAGTTGGTTAGTAGTCGCGAGTGTGTTACAAACGTAGTCCATCTTAGTTGAGCCATTATCAGGGTGCGGCTTGAATACTTTTTCCAGGTGTTCAGCGAATACATCTTCTTTGCATCATTTCTGGTCCATGAGTTATCCTGCTTGCGGAAAGGCGTTTGGTGCAACTGAGGTATCTTGAGCTTCTTTGTGGCTTTCCACAATGAATAGTTGGTTGCAGCGATGCCGTCTAAGTGTTTCGGGTAATGTTGGATTACAGAGTTTCTTTTTATCTCAAGTAATAATTTTAACCTTTTAGTAACGGCATTTAGCTTTTTCTTGTCACTGGCATATCTATTTGTTTGTCATATCTTCCTAAGTTGACGTTTTTCGCTGATGAGTTCTTGCACAGATGTGGAGCAGGTAGTTTTGCTATTTTTAACAAGAGGATTGGCTTCACATGCACCTGTCTGGAGTACATGGTTAAAGTGCTCTACTGCTTTCTCAATTTCTACATCATTCGCAGGTTAGGTTAGAACATACAAGAATTAGGGCAATTTCGAACATAGACGTAACCTCATAATAAAGGAGGGCTCCGGCAGAGGGTGGAATTCTAGGGTTACCGCCCCCCTCCCGTATCTCCGTATCCCCGTACCGTCACTTTCGTATCGAAAATTATGTATATAATACCTCAAATAAGAAATAACAATAATTAATTTTTCAAAAACTATAATACATTTTCTATATACATTTATATACATTTTCTCGCGAAAAAATAAATACTAGGGTGCTCCCAAAAAAAAGGTGATCGATATCTAAAGTTTACCCTGATATTCTAATGTTGAACGATTCATTCGCAAAACCTGAAGCCATCCGCCACACCTTACATGAAGACGCGTGAAGCTGCATTTGTTTAAATAATGTTCTACCAATTTAAGCTCTCAGCAGCTCCCTCGAATACACTATACAAATATCGCAAACTAGCAAAAAACACATCCTACAAAAAAAAAAACAAATATAAATGTAACGACAAATTGAGAGTATCGTCTCCACAAGCAATCAAGCATGCAGGAATCTATCCTCGATTGCAGAGCGTGGGAGCCGCGGAATGCTAATACGGTCATTGGTACCCCGTACCTGTCCGATGGGTAACTTGCTATACAGGGGGCCGGGAAACAGGCTGCGGCGCTCAGAACCGTGGGAACCTAAGAAAGCGAGTCTACAACTATTTCAGGGAGCCGTAAAGTATTGATGGAACGTGGATGCATTTCGATGGATAATTAACATTGTAAAAACTACGATTTTTTAAACATTTACCTTGGATCAATAGCTTTACTTAATCTTTGTAAGATACTGGGATAAGTATTTACATTAAACCGGCATTTCCTTATGGGATGGTGAAATATCTCAGTAGGTAAAAAAAGTACTCGAATTAATCTTCAATTAGCTTTCGCCAGTTATACGAATACTTTGCCAAATTAAAATTTCTGGCATACCAAAACCAAGCGTCCTATATACGAAAGGATACAATCTGAGTTGAAGACTCCCAGGACGAGTTGGATATAGTTCACTACGTGAGTATTCGCGCTCCATTCCGCTGTGGACACCCTTGAGGGAAGGACCTTGCTACCCCAAAGACCAGAGACATGATGCTGCTGATGTGGAGTTTGGCCCTTATGTAAGTTACTTACCTCCGTACTCAAGAGTCATTAATCCAATTTCAAATTTGGTTTTACTTGCAAAATCGTTCACTAAGTGTTCTTAATAAATCATTATTCTGCTCTGGGTGTGGCAGTTAGTGGCTAAGATAGATCTTGTTCTTTTCTCCATCTATGAGAGTAGAACGTATATAATACACGAGAATGAAATAACACCGTACGAGTATGTACTTTTGAATTGTTTAAAGCGAAACGCGGCAGACAATTTTGACGAGACAGTTTTAGAGATTTCTTCGGAATTAATATACCTGTATAAACCTCTAAGTAGCGAAGTTTACGCCGTAGCCCGTATTTTTTAAATTAAAATCTCCCTGTTTAAAACTAAACTTTTACATCTCTAAAGGTGCACATCATCATCATCAGCTTTAGCTACCGAGCGGCTCTCCCCACCAGAACTTCCTTATGGGGAAGCACCAGAACCTATCCTTAAGTTCATGGAAAGAAGATACCCAACTGGCAAGGCCAAGTCCACTGCCGAAGACGCAGGAGAACCCTTGCTGATGACGCCCATGATCGAGGCTGGATATCTGCAGAAGGCGAGGGAAGCAGCTTACGTGCATCCTGAGTATCTGCTGCCGGATATGGACAGTTATGCTGGCTATATCACGGTACGTTTGGAATTTGGTTAGAGATTTGTATTTTATGAGCTTGTTAGGGAATCTCGTTTAGGTCAAGTCAAGTAAAATTCGGCAGTAAGTAAGATCGGCTCTTAGGCGTACATAAAATAAAATATGAATTATTACATAACGGTACTAAATTATCGCAAAACTCTAACACACTACCCTAGAAACCATTGTTTGTGCTAATATGCAAATTATTTTTTTTCGAGATTTTTTTTATTGTTTTATTTAGGCAAATTTAATATTATATATATTAAGGGTTAAACATACTTTATACAATAATCCTTAAATATATGCAATATGCTGGCCTATTTATTACCTCGCAGTATCACTAAGCTGATACGTTGAGCGAGGTAGTTTTTATTAACCGTATATCATAATATTCCAGGTGAACAAAGAATACAATGCGAACTTGTTCTTCTGGTACTTCCCGGTGACAGACCAGCCAGTGGAGAAGACTCCTTGGATAATCTGGCTGCAGGGAGGGCCTGGAGCTTCATCTCTGTACGGACTCTTCACGGAAATTGGCCCGTTCTTCGTGACTGCTGATAGTACTGTTGAAGGTACCACTATAACAGTTCACCCAATGATTTCCTAATGGTAATGTTGATTGCCTAGATTAGTTAGATCAAGTCAGGTCATCATTGGTCTATTGAAACCTCTCTTCTATCCGTTGCTATCTGTGGAGGACCTCGTCAGCTGTTGCATACGTTGCTACATCCCAGAGCATCATTCCACATCAAGAATGGATTAGAATGTCTATCTTATCTTACAATACTATGCAGTAGGTACTGAGTTTATTTTAATCGTTTAAGTATTCTTGCTATTGATTTTGTTCACAGAGATAAAATACTCATGGGGCAAGAACCACTCATTGTTGTTCATCGACAATCCAGTTGGTACTGGTTATAGTTTCACCGATGACGATAGAGGCTACGCTACCAACCAGACTACGGTAATAAGATTATTTGTCCTATCCATCACTATCCAATATTCTTGAATACATACTGATTATCAGACCCTGCATGTACTTCCTCGTTGCGGTCTCAGAATCTATTTTCACTAATAAACTAATATCTTGCTGTATAGGTTTAAGTTCACCAAGGCGGACTCATACTCGGTTTAATATCCCTCGTCAAGTGGATTCATAATAATATTGTCGTTCTTTAGGCTCTTATTAGCGTGAATGTTGGGCTATGCAAAGTTCAACTAAATAATTTCTCGTCAACAGATCGGAGAGAACCTTTACCACGCCCTGCAGCAGTTCTTGACAATCTTCCCCGAACTTCGCAAGTCTCCTCTGACTATCGCCGGAGAGTCATACGCAGGGAAGCACATACCCTCACTGGGAGTGCAAATCCTCTGGAATCGGAAAAAGGATCAACCTATCAACCTTAATGTAAGTGTTAAAAGCCTGCTTAACTCATGGTGAACGATCAAACCACAGCACGAGAAAACATTCCTATAAGTCCCTACTTGCATTATCTCTGGTCACAAACCACTACACAAGTAAAACATCCACATGGAAATCTAAAACAGCGACGTCACAAAAATATAAATATCCAACACCCTGGAGATATTTTCCTCTGAACGCGAGACCCCCAGCTTATGTAAGATGCAGAACCACACTACACCTCAAAACAGAAAATAAAGATTCTTAAATGCCATATAAAACGGATTCTATATATCATGACAATCTGATCTGAGTCCATATTTCTGCAGGGCCTGGCCATCGGTAATGGGTTTATGGACCCGGAGACCCTGCAGAGGTACAGCCACTTCGTCCGCGAGGTCGGACTGGTGGACGACAACGTGGCTGACCAGATGAAGCACTTGGAGACTGCTGTCGTGCAGTTTATCAAAGAGGGAGAGATGATCAAGGCTTTTGCTGTAAGTTCTCATTAAGAAGACATGTTTATTAGAACTTAGGGTAATCATCAAGCATCATTATGCTTAACCCACATCGACCGACCCGCTGCTGGGTACAAGTCTTTCTCATATAGCGCCAATGTCACGGGTAATAACAGAGCAGAAATTTGGTAGGATAGGCTCAAACGGGCATTGAAATTATAAGTACCTGTAATGAAAATTTCAGCACCAATGAATCGAACGCAAATATGTCGTGGATATTGTCATTACCGAATTCCATTGACCATTCCAGTACTACAACTACCTGCTTAACGTCTTCCTGCAAGAGTCCGAGTTGGATGACCTATACAACTACATCGATGGAGCGACCAGCCTCGACGACTCACCATACATAGACTACATACAATCCGGGACCGTCCGCAAGGCAATTCACGTCGGTAGCACGAACTTTACATCAATAGGTCGAGTCTATAGGAAGCTCGTGCCTGACTTCATGCATAGCGTGAAGCCTTGGGTTGAGGAGTTGCTGGAAAATTATAAGGTCATGTGTTACAAGTGAGTGAAATTCATCAGATACTTTTCTTGCGGCATTCATCGTTCCATTACCACTAAAAGTCAAAACATCAACCACGTTTTTTCACGGCTGGGATTTTTTTGAAGCATAGAAGGGAATAAGGGGACCTTGAACCAAGAAAGATTTTTCTGTTTTTTTTTTCATTAAATCTCAATGATATTTGTTACTTTTCTTGACAGTGGTCATCTGGATATCATCGTGGCCTACCATCCTTCGGTGAACACCTACAACGCCTTCAACTTTTCCGGAACTGAGGAGTTCAAGAAAGCCAAGCGACACACCTGGTATCATGATGGGAAATTAGCCGGGTAAGACAGAGTACAGAACGGAAGTACGTACTGTCTAAACGCTTTCTAAAAATTGTATTCTGTTTTGGGGAAAATTCAATTATCTAGATATTACGGTTCATGAGATACAGCTCGCTGACGGCAGACAGCGGAGGCTTAGTAATAGGGTCCCGTTTGGAACCCTTCGGATACGGAACCTGGTCTTACCACTCTTACCAGCACCGACTCCAATCTAAGACCATAAAGATGTTCTTAAGTGCTACTTAGTGAAGCGAGAGCAAAACAGAAAGTCCTAAAAACAGTCAAGTGGGGGTCAGAGTCGTACAAGAAAGGTACCGTACCATCGTACAAACTGCACTGGGTTTCGATCCCAGACCAGACCCTACTGAGGATGATGGGAACCCCCTTTATTTTATTAACCGACTTCACAAAAGGAGGAGGTTAACAATTCGACAGGATGGTTTTTATGTATGTTCATTAATTTTTTCACGACGGGTGGACCGATTTGGAAAATCTTTCTTTTTTCTTCAAATAAAAATCTTCAAACATTAAAGGCAGACCTACAGCGATGATGGTAATTTTCATTGTAACTCGTGCATTTACTCTGGAGAAGCATCATTTTCTAAAGTGGAACTAATGATGAAGACCTAAGATAGCCACCGGAACTGCTCAAAACAAGGTAGCCAATAGGTTGCGATTTGGTTACTTTATTAAGGCTGGTCAATAATCTATTTTCGTCATAATGCATAATGGTGAAATCGACCTGATGGGACCCAGTGGGTTTAGCCGGTGGGACCACGGGTCGCGAACCACATGGTCAACGTACCAGTAGAGCTTCTCAACAATTTTGGTCAGGACCTGATTTTATTTTTTGTTTAAATTATAAAATCTCGTTAAGTTTATTATTTGTTGCTATAGCAGGAAAAAATACACATTTTGTGAACATTTCAACTCTCTACCTATTCGTGTATTCTAAGATTCGTGAGACACAGCCCGCTGGCGGATAGACAGACAGACGGATTGATAGCGGAGGCTTAGTAATAGGATCTCGTTTGGCACCCTTTAGGTACGGAACCATAAAAAGCACACAAAGCCTGTTGCCATACGGGGTGGCTGACAGAGGCATGTTGCGCCTACTTTTATCCAGTAAAAAGTACCTATGTTATAGTTGTGTCATAAATCTGTTTTCGCAGGTACTACAAGACAGCTGGCAACTTCACCGAGGTGATGATAAGCGGCGCCGGCCACATGGTCCCGGCAGACCAGCCCGCAGCCGCCCTCGGCCTCATCTCGGCGTTCGCACGCGGACTCACGCTGGCAGACGATACGGGAAACTTAGTGCACGTCGACAAACACATCACCGAGTGATGATGACTGGTGGTTGTCTAACTTTAAGCCTCGGCGCAAACGCACAAAAAGTCGGCACCCCTATATGAGGCGACATTTAGTTGGCCGTGTGCGGTGGGCTTTGATCAAAAGGAATTGACGTTTGTACCAAGTGAAGATGACTGACTTTTGAAAAGGATGACGAAGAATTGAAGCTTATTAGTAACATTAAATGGTACACTACTTATATAATTTATTTTTATTTCCCGGCATAAGCTCAAATGGTGGAGCAGAGGGTAGGCTTTATCAAGATGAACAGAAGCAATCAATAACCCACCACCTGAATGTATATGCCCTCTGAGGCACCATACTGGATTTTTTTAGTTCCAGACCTATGACGATCTAGTAAAAGATCCAAAGCAATTTTAAATTGAAGCTTAAGTTTGTAAAATTTTCCAATCAAAAGTTATTAATGGTTAAAGGTGAAATTTGGAAAAAAAATGTAAAAACTATTGCGTAAATGCTACCGATCAAAAGATATCACTTATTGAAGGTGGACCCTCAGACGTGCATTAGTCATATTTGCTATTAAGATTATACGCTGGATTTCTTTGGTTCCTGACCTACAGAACAAACACAGTATTTTACAAAGAAAGATGATTTTTATTTCACCCTAATTACGCATATTAAGTTAAAAAATACATACACAAAAGTCGTACGTAGAAATCATGCGTAGGGTGACCAAACGATTAGCTAGGCTATAGTAACTGCTTCGGTACCTACCTAATAGGTAGGTACTCGTTGTTTATTATGAATAATTTGTTATCTCGAGTAATCTAGATACGCGGCAGTATCCTCATCTTTTCCTCTTGAGACTGTCAGCACCTTATAACCTCACTCAAATTATTTTTAAGATATCGAATAATAAGACGCAGCTCGCTGCATCTAGTATTTTCCCAAGCAATTTAAACGCTTAGCTAGTTGGTCTTATGTATGAGAAGGTGATTGAACGCTTGCTTATTATTACACACACTTATCAGCGTGGTCTGCAAACTAGTCTTATTTCGTAGTGGTGGGTGACCTAATGGGATCCGGTCCGTGCACAGCATTGTTTTTTTTTCAACAAGGTCATCAAAGCATAAAGGTATTTTATGTACTCAAGTTTCCCACCAGTCTGTCTTAGAGTTCAGTCGGTCGGTCGGTCGGTACGCTAAAGTCAAGTCAGTCAGTATTTCTGTGTCGGGAGGGGCAACCGTTCGTCGGACGACCGGTCAACTGACTATTCCATTGCACCTCTCTAAAACCAAACCATTGAACTTGAGATGCATATAATTCAGCTGCTTAGTACTAAGTTCAGTACGGATTTAGAGACAGCTGATTAGATTTAAGTGCTCAAAATGGGATTATTGTGGAGTGAATACATTTTAGTTTTTTGGTGAGTGTTTCCTGCTGCCACTATGATATAATAACTAACTCGAGATGCATATAATTCAGCTGCTTACTACTAAGTTCAGTAATGATGTTATAGAGACAGATGATTAGATTTCAGTGCTCAAAATGGGATTATTGTGGAGTGAATACATCTTAGTTTTTGGGTGAGTGTTTCCTGCTGCCACTGTGATATAATAACAATAGATCGTTCAACTAACAAGGTTATTAATAGTAGTATTGATTGCTATAACATGTAGATTCAGAAAAAAAAATAAACCCATTGAGATACTAAGTATTACTAGCGCAGGAGTAGCTCACTGCGCAGTACACAGACTTTTTGATCAGCCGATTGTTTGTTCAGGTTGGGCTGCCATAGTAATTCGGCCGATACCGCGCACTTGCATTTAGGTACATGATACTAGCGGTTTCGACGGCTTTTCTGATCCAGGAAGGGAAATAGGATCCAAGTACATATTTCCTTCGGACGTGAGCAACTGCCTCCCCAACATAAAATAAACTATCGTATTATTTACTTGACACCTTTTTAACTTTTCAGTGTGTTCTTCCTCTCAACTCACACATCATCAGCCACGAAGAACCTGATCCTGTCCCCTCTCATTAAGCAGGGGCACATAGAAGCAGCCCAGAATGCTTCCCTAGTAGACCCTAATCTCTTCCTGAATGTGACCAGTCACTCTGGCTTCCTCACAGTGGATGGGATATACAACTCTAATCTGTTTTTCTGGTACTTTCCTGTACTAAATCGGGATTTGGAGAAGACGCCATTGATTGTATGGCTCCAAGGAGGTCCAGGGTCCAGTAGCTTGTATGGGGTGTTTGATGAAATCGGACCTTTTTCATATGATGGTCAAGAGCTAAGATGTGAGTATTTGTTATAATTTTATTAACCTGTTACTTGTGAATAGTAAATACGTTTCATTACTGTAATTCATTGTTCTAAAGTGAACTAATAATAATATTAATATAATTATAAAATAAAATTATAATAATAATTAATATATAGTTCTAAAGTGGTTTCACGAAACACCGTCTAATAATGGTTTCTACCTATGATGGTTACTCACTATCTCAATGTGGAAACTCCACATATCCACAGCCAGTTATTTAGTGAATAATACCGGTTTGTCAATTGATAATTACAGAGCAGACAGGCAAATGCAACACAATTGTGTCATTCAAGCACGCATTAGCATCACATAACATTTTGAGCGATAAAAGATCGAAAATATCAACTTTACTAACTAATTTGGTGATTTTAATTAACTTTTTTTAATTATGTTGTTGTTAGTTATAACTTTATAATTTGCTATGTCTGGCTGTGGTAAAATTACAAGTGCAATATTTGTGATGAACACCTCGACTGTATTTTTGGCAATAATGACTATCTATATCTATCCATCTATATATAAGTATCCCATTATCCACTGATATAGCCACTCGTCTGTGGGTAGATAAAAATGGCCCACGATTTTAAACTTTATTGATTTCTAATAAAGTTCAAAAACCATGAAAAATATAATGTTATGTATGTATATTCCATGGTATTACGTCCCAACTCTGCTGTTTACGGCAAAACAATGCGTATCCACAATGCCCCATTTCAAACTGCCTTGCCATGTCCGTAAAGACGGATTTTACGGTTCCATTAGCTGTGTAAAAGTGCCGCTGTTTTGTCTAGTTTCACTTGACTCCACTCTTAGCATCAGGCCTCTACCCAAAACTGCTTAAAAATCATATTTGCTTCTTTTTTACCCGAATACAGCAAAGCGGAAAAGATGAGGGTTATGTGTTTGACGTCTATGTATATTTATATGTATGTCTGTTCCTGTGTCCCCTCGTAACTACTTAATGGCTCAACCGATTTTTGTAAATGATACTTCATTAGATTTGTCTTGATAGCGCAAATGTTACTGGGTAGATACGAAAATGGCGTTCTTTACGTTTTAATGAGCGGGTTAGAAAACTTTTTTCAAAACCCTCGAGTGGGGTATCAAATTAAAGAGCAAAAGGCTAGTACGGATATATTTATTAATCTTGCTCTTTGCCACACTGGTACAAATTGTTCGAAATAAGCATTACTTACAATTTTGAAAAAATATTGTACACATTCGCCACCCCCCACAGGTATGGGCATCATCAGACTTCTATTTATGACCAATTGATCAAACAGAAAACAGGTTAAAAAAATATTTTCGATTTTCGTAAATCGACGATGATTAGCTGTGCAAAAATAGTCTGGTACAAATGATTGATTTTTTTAATTATTGTGTTCTCTTCGGTATGGCGGGCTGTAAGTCACACCGGAGAAGTATGGCATTTCGCTACCGTACTTCTTTTTTATCGACTATCGGAAAATATAAGAAGTTTTGTGGAACAAATCGTTCGACACTCGTAATTTATCCGACACGTTCGATTCCCGCCACGCGATTGGGCGGCCGGCACCAGCACTATGACCATCATTTTCCTTTTTGTCATTACGTAATTAGACCCCTGAAGGGTCGGCATACCAGTACAAATGACCTGACATTTTGTGTCACCATCTCACGGTCTATTACAGATTTTTCGTAATTATAAAGCAGGAAATAAATGTCGACCAAATACCCGATTGCGGTATAAGCACAAAATAAGCATAACGTAAAATTCAAAATTCAAAAAGAGTTTATTTCGATAAGAAACACGTAGGGTACATTTGGAGAATATCAAATCGTAATTATTGAGATTCGATAAAATAAAGTGCTAAAATACAATTCAATTAAATTTTAATGCAGGCGGGAACAATTAAATATGATACGGGTACCGCTTGCATTTAAAATTTATTTAATTTAACAGATTACAGATAACAGATACGTTAAAATTATAACAGTACAGCTGTTATAATTTTATCGAATCTCAATAATTGCCTTAAGTCTTATCTGCTTGTTTTGGGCTTTTTAGTGTACCGCAATCTGTTTTTTTTCATAACGTCATTTATTGCATGATAGGAGGCTAGCCCAAAGACCCTTTCGTAGAATTTCGTAGATATCATCATCATGTGTCACCACCCACTGCTGAGAGTAGGCCACCTCAAGTAACCTGCACTGTATATCAAATGCAATCATCTAGATATTTGATAATGGTTTCAGTACGCGAGCACTGGTGGGGCAAGGAGCACTCTTTGCTCTTCATCGACAACCCTGTGGGAACTGGGTACAGCTTCACAGACAGCGACGAGGGATACGCGACTGGCATGGCTACAGTAAGTATTATTTGTTCAATGAAACAGCGTGATTAGTTATTCCTCAAAAGTGCCTGTGTATTATGTTGCCTCAAAAAGAGGCCAATCTCCGAACATAGACCTCTGTGGTGTTGTGGTCGAGGCTGCGCTTCCCAAGCGAGAGGTCCTGGGTTCGAAGTCCGGCTGGGGAGGAAGAAAGAAACAACCCCAGGTCGTGGATGTTTACAAGAATAGGACGCTGTTTTTGGTTCCCACGGCACAGGATATCCTGGTGTGGGGGCCAGAAGCAATGTGTGTGCCTGTATGTAAATGTTAAATGGACGGAAACAAATGCAGGTCTTTGAGATGGAAACGAAAAATTAACAATAAGTGCACAACAAAGTACAGCCATAGGGCTACGAGTTTTCTTTGCCTAATAATAATAAGCTCGTAATATAGTCCATAATGCAGTGGAATAAAGGTAAAAAGCTTAATTAATTTACCTTTCAGTACTCAGTGCACCTCTACACAGCCATCCAGCAGTTCCTGACGTTGTTCCCTCGTCTCCGCACCGCACCTCTATTCCTCGCTGGGGAATCGTACGCGGGACACTACGTACCGGCGCTCGCTGCAGAGATACTCACTAGAAGACCGGAAGGGAACTTGACCATCAACCTGCAGGTAACTCCTGCATTGCCATTTCGTACACTTGAATATGAGGACTGAGACAAGCTAGGCGAAAGGTATGTAAGATCAGGCGCGGGCGCGTATATAGTCATAGATTAGGACGATAATTGTAAAATGGATAAATATGATGACATAACAGAGCGAAGTAATTATTATAGTAATTATATAATTTTACAAGAGGTGTTTACAAACAAATAGTTACATTAAATCGATTTTAAGAAGCTTAAGCTAGCCCGGGGCATTGTCCCCAGCACGCCTGCCGCATTTCCCTGCTGAATTGCCATGCTCAGCCTTTGGGTGATGTAGGAACCTGCCCTTAGGTTGCCAGATACACTGACTATTTTTTTTGATACTTTTTAAATAACTTCAACTTCTACGGCTTTTATTAAGCTCAGTAGAGGTTTTGTTCATAATCTGACTCTTCCTTATCTCCAGGGCCTTATGATGGGCAACCCGATACTAGAGCGTGAGGACATCGCCAACCAAAGCTCTTTGTTCTACCATTGGGGCCTCATCGACTCGCAAGGAGTGGCTGCAGTGAGGAAATCGCAGGAAGCATACTTCGACGCGATAAGAAGGGAGGATCACTACGCGGCTCGCAAGGTTAGTATAGAATATTCACAGATATATTTTGCCTAAGATCTAAAATTGAGATAACCTTTATCAGAAATATTGACCATTGACAATGACCTTAAATACAATGTTAACGTGAAGAGTGAACGCATCCCCCTGAATATACTCGCTGTTTGATAGATTCAGATCACAATAGCGGCTGTAATGGACTAACTCTTCGACATAAATCGATGGACTAGGATCCTACCATAAAGTAATTATTGGCTAGGTGCAAATTTTTTGATCAACGATTTTTCCTAATTATATTCCTGCTAAATTACGTGCTTAGCTTATCTTATACTACTCCGCAGCTCAGAAACCATTTGCTCGACAAACTCTACGACATAAGTTTCCAGCAACAGAACTACAACCTCTTGAAAGACGATCTGGACCATGAAATACGTCGTTATACGAAATACATCGAGCGTCCTGAAGTAAAGATTGCACTCCATACTGGGAGCAAGGTGTTTGATTCTACGAAACAAAAGGCGATTACAAAGCTAATACCAGAATTTCTTAGCCATATGAGGCCGATTGTGGAAAACATGTTGGAACATTACCGGATCTTGATATACTGGTAAGTAACTTACTTGCCGCGGTTTTAAATATGAAGGAGGATATCAGTACTGTACTGTACAGTAGGAGAGTTTAAATAGCATTATGTATTATAAATGGCTATGCAGCGTGCCGTGCATGCATCAAACTCGTAGATAGTGTGCAAACAAATAAAAGGTCAAGATGTGGTTGCAAGGGTAATGAGACTAAAGTGGAGAAGGAAAGACGGAAGGTGGACCAGAGTGTTTTTATTTTATTTTAATTAATTTAAAATAAATTTAATTCAATTGACAGAGTGGTGGTCAACAACAGTACTTACACCACCGAACAGACCACCATCCCGATGGTCAGACGATTATAAAGTAAACTGGAAATTATTGAAGTTACGATTTTGAATATTAAGGTACAAAACCTATGAATCTCTTAAAATATTGCTAGTAACGAGTGGTTTATTGTAACATTCCAGCGGTCAACTAGACCTGATAGCGCCGTGCACGGCCAGCAGCGAGGAGCGGCGCAGGAGTTGGCGCTGGAGCCTGCGGGAGGAGTTCATGAACGCGCCACGGACACCGTGGTGGTACGAAAACAGGGTGGCGGGGTGCGTAAGCTATTTCTACCGCAATTATTTCGAGCAATAATAGGACTGTCAAAAACGTCATTTAGATCAGCATTTCAATGTGAGAATGAAATGTATTGCTGTGAGTATTTCATTTTGATCGTTTGGTAGGATCGGATTTATACGAGTAAATATTTTGTGACTGTATTGCATTATGTGCTGACAACGTACTCACGTCCACCATCCGTTTAGTTTTCTTAACAGTAACTCACTTTTTAAGACGTACGGAGCCAAAGGTTTCGCCATGGATCTGCCCGTATTTAGAAGCGTAGTAGTTATTTTTCTTCTTCCGTCTGAAAAATGTGTCGCATATAAACCTGGACTTTGTGTATATAAGGGGCTTTTCCTATTCCAGCTACGTGAAGAGCGGCGGCCGCCTTACCGAGGTGTTAGTCCGAGGAGCTGGTCACCTCGTGCCCTTCGACACACCTGCGCCGGCGCAACAACTAATCTCCTACTTCATACGCAATCTCGACCTACCACAACCCATCAACTACCACCCCGTACCTACAGATTATACTACATACGAGAGTATTGAAATACCAGAACAGTCTACTAAAGGTACTACGTTGTCGGTGATGATAGTGAGTTTAGTATTTAATGTGTTGTTTGTATGCGGTATAGCTGCGGGTGTGGTTGTTTATAGGTTGAGGAGCAGGAAAGACTCGTATAGATCGTATCTGAATGATAGTGTACTTAATTTGTCATAATAAATATAAATATAATTTATTACATTATTATGATTTATTTTCATTATACTAAAACATAATAAATTATCCTATAGACAAGTTAGACCTAAACGACCGGTTTCGCCTAGCAGATAGTGACCCTGCATACGAAGTTGACGGTCCTGGGTTCGATTCCCGGTAAGGGCAAATATTTGTGTGATAAGCATGGATATTCGTTTCTTAGTCTTAAATGTTTTTTATGTATTTACATAGTATAGTCGTTTAATATCCATAACACAAGCCTTATTGAGCTTACAATGGGCCTAGTTCGATTTGTGTAAGATTGTCCTCTAATATTTTGATTATTATTATTATTATAAAGATTTTCGAGCATAAAATCAACAATTGAATTATAGAACAAGTATACAGTTAAAACAAATACTTATTCGTGTCAATTATCAAAAATCAAAGCATATATCCACAAACTTATCTGACCCGATGACAGCGTCGCTAGCGTCAATGGCTTACATATAAAATTAGCATACGCGCCACCGGGCCAGATAATTTTCTGGATCGGTACCTCGATGCGCGCCTGTTGTTGGCACGGAAAGTCATAACTTTTTCTAGATAACTCCCAACTTTTGTTGGTTTTAACGCCATTAATTTGGCCATGTTATGACCCCAGCAAGTTTATCCAGGACATTTCCTAAGCGCTTATTTCACGCCACCATCAGTGTCAGTAGGTCCAGATTCTTGTCTGGAATCGCTAGCTTCCGTCGTGTTATTTGCAGCATCTCCTTGGTTGAAGGCGTAATAGTAAAAAGTTTACCTAAACCGTATTTATTGAAGAACAAGGGCAGAGCAGGAAGATGTAGGTTTTTTCTAACGTTGTGAAAGATGAAATGCTGAGAGATATGACCACAGCAACAAAGTGACAACAGATCACAAAATAAATAAAGTGGTAAATAACAGAACCTATGATCTACCTCACTGGACCTTATGTATCAGTATAGAACCTTAGGTTATATGTCATTGCTGCGCCGCTGGACACAAGCCACAAAAACTGCTCGACGAGTCTTTCCATTCCACCCTACAAAACGTACGCAAACAAAGGCGCAACGGTATTTTGTTTGGCTTGCGCCTTATATCAGTATTCTGAATTGAAAGTGTAGTGTGTTTCCACATATACGCACTCAATCTCGCGACATACCTCTATTTAAGTAGGACTGAACTGATATCAGGCTTCCGGAGTGGATACTCAACCATGGACTACATTCACGCAGTCAAATAACTGATGGAGAGATGCCGGTAGTATAAGCGGCCCATATGCTTCGCCTTTGTCGACTATGAAAAGGCATTCGACAGTGTCGAGCATTGCGCCTTGTTTAATCCTCTCCAACGGTGTAATGTTGACAAGCGATACGTGGATATCCTCCGGGAGGGCTACCGAAATTTAACTCTCTAAGTCCGGATGCATAGGCTCTCTGACTTCGTGCCGATCCAGCGACGTTTGCGCCAAGGCGACACAATCACACCAAAAATATTTACTGGTGTTAAATCCACGCCTCAACCGAAAGGGTGGAATCTTGGTAGGGTTGTTTTACAATGAAATGTCACGAAGTAGTACTGACCTTGACGCCGTCGACTGGGATGCGAAAGTTCAGATTCGAGGCAGGAGTACGGGATGAGGAACACAAGGGTGGGGGGTGTTGGGAGTCGAATCTTACTCGTGTCGTAGCCCGCTGCTGGTGCTGTCGTGATGCTGCCGACTACAAGGGTCGCTATCAGAACGCGACGAATCGGTGACCGACTCACTTCAACCTTTCACAGCACGAAGCACTCACTACGATGATGTGAAATCTACTTATTTCTTGACGATTATTACGAGATTATTATAAATAACATTCCGCCAAAGCCCCGATGCTTGACGCCGAAAATTTTTCCACGTGCAAAGTGACATTTTTTTTTCTATGCAAGTGACAGCTAGCTAGTGATCACTCGCGGTCGATCCGCGCAACAAAAAACCGAGGTGCGTTCCGAAGCATAAATATTAAACAGTCACCTGCCCGGACAGGCCCGAACCTGTCCCTAATCAATAGGAAGGCGATAAAGTGTTGCGACCGCTCTCTTGAGGACCGAGTCCCCCACCTTGACTTCTGCTGATCAAGGCGTGCCATCCCGACTCGTGTACAAATTGACGATCCGTCCTCGTCTCCATCTCAATGATGGCAGGTTCGCATCCTTAATCAGCACCAAATCACCGACTTGAGGGGGGCTCGTCCGGTCAGTCCACTTAAGGCGCTGCTGCAAGATGTGCAAGTACTCAAGGGACCACCGTTTCCAAAAATCTTGAGCCATCTGCTGCAACATCTGCCACCTAGTTAACCGACTTAACTTAACATCACCGAATGGGTATTCTGGCAGGGCGTTAAGGGGCTGACCTATCAGGAAGTGACCCGGCGTTAACGCTTCCAAATCATTTGGATCCGAACTGAGCGGGGACAACGGACGCGAGTTCAGTGTCATTTCAATTTTACAGAACAGCGTCGCAAGCTCTTCAAAGCGTAGAGAGGTCTCACCGATGATCCTCGTCAGGTGCGACTTAGCCGATTTAACCGCAGCCTCAAAAATTCCTCCCCAATGACGATATCCCGGCGGACTGAAAACCCATTCAATCCCTCGTCGGGAGCAAGCCGTACCGATGGCGTCCTGGTTACCGTTCAGGAATTGAGTGACCTCCTGCAGATATCGCCTGGCTCCGACAAAATTTGTGCCGTTGTCCGAACGGATTAATGTCGGGAGGCCCCTTCGTGAGACGAACCGATCCAGACATGCGATAAATGCCTCTGTGGTGAGGTCACTGACCACCTCCAAGTGGACTGCCTTCGTGGCCAAGCACACGAAGACGCACAGGTATGCCTTCACTAATCTGGCGTTCCGTAGCTGTGAAGACTTGACCATGAATGGTCCCGCGAAATCCGTTCCGACACCCGCAAAGGGCCGGATTTCGTTAACCCTATCCGAGGGCAAATCGCCCATCTGGGGCTGCATCGTAGCCGCCTTGGCCCGATAACAAGGCAGGCACCGAAATACGACGGCACGCACTAAGCGTCTTCCCGATAGAATCCAGAACTCGCGCTGGAGAAACGCCATCAAGGCGTGGCATCCGACATGCCCATTCCGAATGTGTCGATCCTGTATCAACAGTTCGACCAACTTCCCTTTCCTAGGGAGTAACAACGGGTGGCGAGCCGCATAAGGCAGGTTGGCATTCCGCAGCCGACCTCCTACCCTCAGCAATCGGGCAGTGGTCTCCACGCTTCCAGTCGATACCCGAAACCGACATGTGGCCGAGCGACTCGTATTCCCGCATGAAGTCGACGTACTTCTGCCGGAAAATCCCCTCACGCTTCATGAGTCGTTCCATCGACAGAAGCCGCGTCTCGGCTGCATGGTGTGAACTGCCCAGCGGTGGGCGATCACTCCGGAATGGAAGGCGTGTGATAAATCGACCTGACCGAAGGCGACCATTATTGTTCCGATAAAACTGTTCACACTCTTCTTCAACCGGGTCCAACCGGCGGACAGTAGGTGGTTCCTCCACCTCCCAAAACTTCTGTATCACTTCCGAGAGTACAGAACCGAATAAGGGACTACTAGTCGCTAGGCGTGGGGCAGCCGGCATGACCGGACCCATTACCGCATGGCCCAGTCTGGTGTTGACCGAAACCAGACCAGTCGCCTGCAACACGTGGACACCTGGCACTAACAGGTATCCCAAGGCATCAACACCCAATAAAATGTCTACTGGGCCCGGAATATCAAACTCCGGGTCAGCCACTGACAACCCAGCGACCAACTGTCGCACCGAGGGCGACAACCGTACGTGAGGGTGTAAGCCCATCACATCAGGCATGACTAATGCCATGACCGTCAGATTCACCGATGAATCCACCCGTGACGAGAGAGTAATCCGACATACTCCCTTAACGGAACCGACTTCCGTGTTCCCAATTCCCCGAATGAAATGTGGATACTCCCTTACCGAAATGCCCAACCGTCTTACAAGGTTGCACGAGACTAGGCACCCCTGGGCCCCCGAGTCCAATAGTGCTCGTGCCACACATGAATTGCCGTCCGAACTCCACGCTATCACAGAGGCAGCATGACCGTCTGTGGCGTGGCGGCACCCTGTAAGTGGGCGGTGTGTCCCTAGCGGGAACCTCCGCGGGATCCGAACCCGCTGAGACCTCCGTCGGCCTCGGAGTAACTCGGCTGCTGATATGCAACCGGCATATCAGACCGTATGTGCATCAAGGGGTCCCAACCCGTATAATAGGCCCCTCACTGTCCCGGTATCCGACCATACCGGACGGTGTACGGTGTGCCTGGTGCGCACCGTGGATGAATGGGGGAGAGCGGATCCAACCTGGGGCGCTCTAGGAATGGGGGCGACATCCGACTGTTCACCTCCCAGAGCGACGGGCAGGGTGGCGCAGAAGGTGGTGGACTCCCAGCCTTCGCGCTACTCATAGGTGCCATCTCACACCCGCCCGTAACACGCGGTGAGCCAGCGGCCCGAAGTCCTCGCTGACCGTGGACAGCGGCGACCAAACCCCGGCTATCCCGCATATTACCCCCCGCGCTTCCCCTTTCCCCTCGGGGGGGGGGGGGGGGGGGGGGGGGTCCCGTCCGCGGGTACCCCAGTCACCCCGTTGGTGACTCCCGTTGCCCGGAGGGGGACTGGGTCCAGCCCTGGTTGGGCCCTGTGGCCGACCAACCTGAGTCCGGCCCTGGTGACCATCCGAAGGGCCTGACCGATTCAGGCACAACGCTATGTGGTGCTTGCCACCACAGCACTCACACGGGAACGCGCGCGAGCACTCGTTCAGCGTGTGCGGCCCCAAACAACCGAAACACAATCGGTGACGGAAGACTATCTTCCTGCGGGCAGCTACCCCGAGCGCCCTAAATTTGGCGCAACTGGTCACGTCATGACCGGCACTGTCGCAGTGCACACAGCCGTCACCCGACGGCGCGGCATTCAAAACGCCAAATTGTTTCGACCTCCCACCACCCCGTGGGGGCGGGGGTGCGGCCCCTCCCGCATCCGCGCGGGTTGGCGCTGCACACTGGCCTCCGTGTCCAGTGTGTCACATCGCCTACATCCCTCCAAAAAATCTGTCAATTGGACAAGTGTGGGCAGTTCCGTGCTACTGCCCCCATGCAGCTGTTCAAACCGACTTTGAACAGCTGCAGGCAACCGTGACAAAACCATATATAAAATAATGTATGACCATTGGTCTACCGGAAGACCAAGGTTCTGAAGGGCCTTAGTGGCCACCAGCACAGGGTTAAGCACCTGTACTCGGATGTCAACATCCCGGGTTACTCTAGGGATGCTAAACAGCTTCTCCAGCTGCGCATCAACCAACCGCCGTTTGTGTTGGTAGCGGTCAAACAATATGGACCTTACTATCTCATAATTGCCCGCCGTGACCGTTAGGTGACCTACCAACTCCTTCGGTTCACCCCGCAGAGCCATCAATAGTTGGGCCAACTTGTAGGCGTTGTCCAGGTCGTCCCGACCGTGGACCAAACTATCAAATAAATTGATGAAGGCTGGCCACTCATCAATTGCCCCACTGAAGGCCGGAATATCCAGGTGTGGCAGCCGTCCAACAATACCCTTCGGGGGTGGGTCTCTGTTACCATCCCCACGGTCATTCCTTCGTGACCGCTTAATCTTCTCCGCGCGACACTTGATGTCACCCAAGCATTCCATCGCTTGGTCAGCATCCGCGCAGAGCTGTTTCACCGTAGCCACCGAAGCTTCATCAGTAAGCCCGAGAGCTTCAGCCTCCGCAGCCAGCCGACACACCTTCCCGACGCGTGTCATTGCGTCCTCCACATGCTTGAGCAGGACATCATCCATGTCTGGTCGCTCCACATACTGATGAGTATGGGCGAGCCATCTCATTTCCTCCCGGACACCATTCCGCAGTACCGTCAAGGGTGAAGGTGCCATGTTGACCGATTGAATGGATTCTGGTCCTATACTTCACTACCGAACTAAGTATGGCCAGAGACCAGCACTTGCCCGTCAGCGCTGGGCACAGAAATTAAAACTAAGTTGTCAAAACTAAGGCAACTACTAAAACAATTAAATCCTAGAAATATTTAATATGGTCGCCCTGTGGATATACACCTTATAACTATACACTCTACATCAACCAGAGAATGCCACCATAAGGCACAATAAAAAATAACACCCAAAAATGTATCATAAAAAAGATATTTTTAATATAATGTAGGTAGCCGTGAACCTTCTAGAAGTGGCCTTTCCGATATGACCTGCACTTCTACTGAGGTCAGCAAAATCAGCTTAATACCCCTTAAATAGCCTGACCCTGCTCTGTAAACCGAAATAACACTGCAATACTATAGAACCCGACGCTCTACCACAAGTAATACAATATAGTTACTTCGCGGTATGACTGTTTAATCCTTATGCACACAATAGTAGTTTCCGACTACAAATTTATAATAATCGTTAACTAAATCGTTAATTATACGTTCATTATCCGAAAATGAACCTAAATTGTGGTATACCGACCACAAAAGACTCATTCACAACAAAGATTGCCGACCAATCTGAGGTACCCTCTCCCACTACAAAAAAACAACCCTACAACCGTCCATGAATCGATTTCCTACTAGGAAACCACGCTGCTGCTACCAAAATGTTAAATCCACGCCTCAACCGAAAGGGTGGAATCTTGGTAGGGTTGTTTTACAATGAAATGTCACGAAGTAGTACTGACCTTGACGCCGTCGACTGGGATGCGAAAGTTCAGATTCGAGGCAGGAGTACGGGATGAGGAACATAAGGGTGGGGGGTGTTGGGAGTCGAATCTTACTCGTGTCGTAGCCCGCTGCTGGTGCTGTCGTGATGCTGCCGACTACAAGGGTCGCTATCAAAACGCGACGAATTGGTGACCGACTCACTTCAACCTTTCACAGCACGAAGCACTCACTACGATGACGTGAAATCTACTTATTGCTTGACGCCGAAAATATTTCCACGTGCAAAGTGACATTTTTTTTTCTATGCAAGTGACAGCTAGCTAGGGATGTTCCGATCACTCGCGGTCGATCCGCGCAACAAAAAACCGAGGTGCGTTCCGAAGCATAAATATTAAACAACTGGTGTGCTCGAAGATCAGCTGAAGACACTCGACTGGGAGGACAAAGGTATTAATATCTATGACCGATGTTTATCACATATTCGCTTTGCTGACGACCGTATCCTTCTAGCCGAGAGCGTTACGGATCTTCAGAGAATGCTCGAAGACCTGCAAAAAGCTTCACTTGGGGTCGGCATGGGGATAAAAATGTCTAAACCCAAGATTATGACTAATCTTGAGGGTCCCCAAACCTAACATAATCGTAGGTAACTGTCGTCTAGAGACAGACATACCTTGGACACAGTTTATCCTTTGGCCGAAATTTCCAAGTGAAGGTGATATATGGGCGCTTACAGCTGGGTTGGGCCGCCTTTGGTAAATTGGAAAACGCCCTAAAGTCCAAAATCCCTCAATGCCTGAAAACCAAGGTGTTTAACCAATGTGTCTTGAGTATAGACTCACATATAGATCCGAGGCATAGCCGCTCACAAAGGAATCCATGTATAGAATCTAAGTAGCATAAAGGGCAATGGAGCTTGCTATGCTCGGAATCTCCCTTCGCGATCACATACCCAACGTCGAGATACGATGACACACCAAGGTCGTAGATCGTGATATGCGAATTGCAAGGTTTTAACCTTGGAGATGGGTTGGACACTTGGCTAGGAGGGACGACGGTAGATGGACCAAAGCGATGACGGAATGGTGGCCAAGGGACACGCGTACGCCGAGAGACAGACCACCCGCCTGATGGTCGTATGACTTCGCCAAAACAGCCGGGCCGCGGTAGATCAGGTTGGCCTAATTAATGAAGAAGATGCCTTTACTTAGCATAGGGTGCACGAGGCTGGATAGATAGATAGTACTGATATATGAGACATTATATTATTTAGAGACACTGAACATAAAACAACTCATTTTGCATTCCATCACTCACAGAAAATAAAAATATTTTCCTCCACGTTCATTAAATCCATATTTGGGTCTTTCTTATTTTTGAGCTACAATACAAAACCTGTCCATCATTTTAATATGGACCTTTTCGGAGATTGTATTTACTATGTTTTTGTTTATATGTGTATGAAAACAACAACAAAATAATTTGTCATTTCTACTTCGTCAGCTTTTTTTGATTCAAAATCGTTTATTTGGGACACATTGGTTTCAGACAGGCAGTTTTAAAGGTCAAATAATAACGATGTCTTAGATTTTAAATACGAAGCTATCTCCTAGATGTACAGACATGGTAATGTGAGAATTTTTTATTTACAACTATCTTTCGGTTTTAGATTTTTTATAGCATGGATGGACTTTTTTTGGATTTATAAACTTGGCCTATATCTGTAGAATTACCTCAAAATATTATACCATACCTTAGTGTGGAATATACATACCCATAGAAGTGTGGAATATACATATCCATAGTAGTGTGGAATATACATATCGCTGGCAAACCTCGAGCCTTGATTTTTGGACGTCAGTGAAAGACCAAGTCTGAGCTCCGTTGGTAAGGATGGGAAGAATGCACATGTCCATGAGCTTTCATTTTGGAAATAACGGAAGTTGTCCTTTCATGAGCTCTTTCATGGACCAATAGCTCCTCCAGGCGTTATCAATTGGTCTTTCGACCTCTTTGTCTTGTCTGCTCTGGAAGGAGACTATTTGGCCCAAGTAGATGTATTTTTTGACATATGCAATTCCTGATCCATCCACTTCCACTGTATGCTCAGTGCTATTTGTCATGTCCTTGGTCTTTGGCATGTTCATCCGCAGTCCCACCTCGAGGCTTGCCACGCTGTGGTCTTTCAGCATGGCCTGTAGCTCTCCTGTGGAACGAGAAAACAACACGATATCATCGGCACAATGAAGGTTGGTTAATCTTGCTTCGCCAACTTCGATGCCTTTCTGTACCCATTCTGGTGTTAATTTTCTGAATACTTCTTCTAAGGTGCTCGTGAAGAGTTTTGGGAAAAGTGGGTCTCCTTGTTTCACCCCTTTTTGAATCGGGAAGGAAGGTCCAGAGGTCTTGATAATAAGATTTGAATAAAAGCCGTGTATCTCTTGGGTGTGTAATGCTTCGAAAATTTATTTATGTGTTATTCTGTCAAAAGCCTTGCTGTAATCTACAAATGCCAGATAGAGAGGAAATTGATATTCTTGGTGTTTTTCTATTAATTGATTGAGAGCGTGTAGGTGGTCGGTGGTGGACATGTCAGGTCTAAACGCAGCCTTTTCTGGTGATTGTGCTTGATCGAGCAGTCCATATATACGGTGTTCAATCACTTTTATGAATGCATTGTAGAGATGTGACACAAGATTGATAGGCCTGTAATTGCCGAAATCTGACTTTTCACCCTTTTTGTGTAGACACATATTTTTAGGAAAGTGTGGAAGTAGTACAAATTGTCCTAGTTTGTGCACTTCTGTGGAAATGCCATCACATCCTAGGCTCTTGTTAAATTTCATTGAACGTAGTGCACAATGAATTTCGAACCTGTATTGGGTGTGGGAGAGAATGATCTTGTACAGTTTGTGAATCCGTATGTGATCTTGTACACTGTCTGAGAAGAGGTGTTGGTAAAAATCAGTGCAAATTTCCATAATTTTACCTCTATTCTAATGTTTTATCCCATTTTTGTCCTTAAGACATGACATCCATCATTTGCTGTTATTTATTCCTTTTATCTATATATCTAATTGGTTAATTTTACTCCTAAACACTTTTGGCGATGATTTTTTAAGTTAAACGATAATTCTGTACGTAATGGTCGGTGGTCGGTGGTCGGAATAAAATTTAATATTGTTATTGATACCTAAATTGCGAACTATTGATTGGTCAGAAGTTAAGGCGTGATCAATTTCATTCCTTACTTATCCGTTTGGTGAGATCCACGTCCACCTTCTTTGGGGCTTTTTTTAGAAGAAGGCCAATCGAGCGATTCTGGCCAAATGCCAAGTGGATGAGAAAAGTGCCCAGTTTGTTGCGGTCAGCCAAACCGTACGGTCCTTGTATGGTGACAGTTGTCGTTGTCTTGTCTCGGCCCTGCCTTTGCTTTGAAATCGCCTACCACGACTTTCCAGCTTTCACGGTTCTCGTCACAGGCCTTATTGAGTAAATCATAGAATTGTTCCAGCTCTTCGTCTGAATGAGATGATGTCGGAGCATGTGCCTGAATTACGATTAATGTCTTTTCTTTTGCAATTTGAAATTTAAGAACAGATATTTTTTCAATGTACCATATAAATTCTATTATATTATTTGCCTTACGCTTAGCTACTAGAAATCCTACCCAAAACGACAGGGACAGTGCATCTTTATTGCACTTTGACAGTACGAGCGGGATCTCCAGGCGGACTTTTCTTCATTATATATTTGTATCCCTTTTTAATGTAGACTTTGGGTAGACGTGCAAGGCCAGCACACCTTGCTACATGCCTTTTTTTAACCCTTGTGTTTAATATTAACTTCTTTGCTTTTGCAAACAAGCACCTATTTAGGTGATAATAACAACCCTTGATAGCGATGGTACGGAAAACTTTCCGAACAGCGTTCATAGGTGCCAACTCAAAATCAACAGTTACTTTTTTTGGCCGCCAATATTTAAATTGGGATTTTTTGTTTCTTGTCAGGCAGTAAGCTAAAAATTAAGGGTACAATAGCCGATGTAGTTCGATGTAGTAGTCGGGCTCGAAATAAAAGTACCATCAGCTAGAATATGCTTGTACTTTACAATCGATTTAGGGTCTTTGGAACAAAATAGTAAAATCTTCTTTTCGTCATCACAAAATTCCGCCAACAAGAACTTTCTAAATTTTTCTGGTATTACGGCTTCTACGGACGATTTAGACCTCAACCTTGGTGCTCCCAAAACTTTATTTCGTTCGTTGTACAAACCAGTCTTAACATTTTGAAAATTGGGGATTTCTCGTACAATATCGAACCCTTCACCTTCGAGGCTATGAACCATGCTGTGATATTGCTTCTGTATGCTCTCGAAATTATGACTACATTGTTCCTTCAACTTGTTTAACTCCTTCAGAATTCTATTATTAGCAAAATCTTGTTTGCAGGTTTCATTATGCGTCTTCACCTTTACTACCTCATTTTTAACGTTAAGAGTGATACTGCCGGTACAACCCTTATTAATATTGTGACAAAGCCAAAAGGTTGAATCATTGGATTAGGTTTTTTTCCTATGGTACTTACGACCATCGCTCAACAGTGCTCTCCCTCCTCTCTTAGTATAGATAAATTCAATTTCAGTCATTTGGGATATTACGCAACTGAAATTTTTTTCTGTACAGAAGATAAAAATCAGGAACCACTGTTTTATATCCACTGACATTGACATTGCCACCTAGGTGTTATGAAAACGTCAGTTATATAAAGAATGTTGAGTGCCATGGTTGATAATACCTACGAGGAATACAAAGTAATTTCTCGTAATCATTAGGAAGTTTTCCTAGTTTGTAACTCGGTTACGTGAAAGGAAAACATTCATTACTTGGATACCAACCAGTATCCAATGACGATCATTTTTTCTTCTTAGGTAACTGGTTACAAAACTTCGGTAACATACGCGGCCGAAGGGCTTTTTACAAGACACCAGCATCTGGCATTAAACCAGTTCATTGCACCCTATGTATTATGTACTATGCAATAATTAGGCACTATTTAATATTAAATTATGCTTGCTTGATTATGTTATGACGTTCATTAAGTCTCAATTTTTGTGCTATTATGAATAAAACTCTTTGAACTGAATTGTACTGAACTAAGTAATTTACGATGATGTTTTGAATGATATTGAGGTCTAATCTGAGTCTGGTGGCGCTAGTGTATTCTTATAAATCTCTGACGCCACCAAGGGAAATATAATGTACAACAAATAGGCAGCCGTCTCTGTCTACGCAGTCAGCAAAAAGGGCTTACGCCATCTGTACCTGGACGGGAATTTTAGATTTTTTGTTGGGGATGGCTAGTCTTCTTGTATTATTAGTCTATGGTTTAAGTGGCTGACATGTAAAAGTGCATTTTTTTTGCCTACTTGCAATAAGCAAATTGAGTTTGAGTTTGATAAATCAGGATATTTATAAATAAATACACCAAAAATATATATTGAGGTGGACTTTTAAATAAAATTCGGTCAAAAGCGAGTAGGACGTTGCACCCGCTTATGAAGGGTTCCATAGCACTATACACGGAAAAAAGTAAAACGAGACTTGTACGAGTATACCTTTTTAATTTTTAATAATAATGAATGAATGAATGAATGGTGCTTCTCCAGCCAGGGTTCTAAACCTGTTCCGGTCTTTCGGCCGGCATACCAGAGGGCACAAGTTTTGAGGGGGGAATGACCTGCTCTGTAGGAAGGGAAGGATAGTGAATTCAATCGACCGACTCTTCAGCCTGAAGCCAATATAGGATATGTGGAATGGGGAGGATGTGGGATTTGGAGAGCAGCTGTTGTTTTCTTCAAGTTCTTGTTTTCCTTCTATTTTCAGTTATTGTTATTAGTTGAGTTTCCTGAGTCGTGTTCGTTTGGGTTATCCGGTAAGTTCCCAGTTTCGCTTTTGCTGTCTGTTTCTGGGATACGGTATATTTGCCTCTAGGCCATCCTGACTTCGTCCCTGTTGTGTGATGATTCTGTCCAGTAACTGTGTTCTTCACCGTAGTATTTGATGTCATGCTTAAGGAAATCTTTCCAGGTGTATATAAGTCGGCCTACTTTCTTCTTCCTTGCTTCGTATTTGAATGGAGCGTGTAGTACGTGCTGTTGTGGGCGTCGCAGAATATGTATAGTAACATATCCGGTGGTTTTTGATTCGTTTGGTTATCGTTTTGCCCTGTAGTCAGTCATGAATTTTGTGGTATCTTGGATAGCTTCTGGCGTTCTCAAATATGTCTCTGAGGATCAGGCGTTCGTATACTGACTGTCAACTGTTTGCTTTAGTGAGGGTTGCCGCTTTTTGTCCGTATTTTATAAACAGTGCAATGACCATTTTGTAAATCAGGCGCACTATATTTCAGTCCATGTTGGATTTCTTTATAAAATGCATTAGGGCCTTGGAATTGCATATGGCTTGCCGGCACCTCTTTTTTATTGTGTCCTATGTCCTGCCGTAATATATGTGCCGAGATATTTGATTTCGTTTACGGTTCGTATTGGAACTACGTCCAATTCACTGGTTGTTTATGGGGTCTCTTATAAGAATTTTCGTCTTTCTACTTTTAAGTTTGCCATGAGCAGTTCTCCGATGATATTTAATTATTCACTTTTAGCTACTCCGCGGCATAGCAGCGCTGCGTATAAACGCTTTTTCAGGTTGCGGGTGGTCCGACTCTGGAACGCACCTCTTTGCACTATAAGAGACAGACCGACTCTTTTTTCTTTTAAGAAACATATCAAAGAGCTCTACATGTCTCTTTCGTAAAAGTTATTGTATTTATTTTATTATATGTAAGGTTTATGTATATATCGGTAATTATTTCGTATTTGCTATCTGTATTTTACAGATATTTTAATTTATTCCTAGGCATTTTAGTTATAGTAATTATTGTGCACTGCCTACCCTTTTATGATAGCAATTCCTGTAATGCCTTGTTTTGCTGCAAGAAATCTCTTTTTAGAGACAAGCTCGCCCTTGTACATGCATTTTCTTTTGATGTAACTTTTAAAATATTTGTGTGCAATATTGTGAAGGAGGTTTGTTCCTATAATTCCCTTTTTCCTGTATTTCTTTATAACGTTTTGTCCGATGCGAGCATACAGATACCAGAGATAGTGTTTTGACATATGTATCATGTTTGTTTCCTGTATATAGGCTATGTGTATGTTTTTGTTAGTCAATTCCGCGTCAATGTTGAGTCTTTTAGTTATTTCGGCGCATCCTCTAACCTTCCAAGTAGCAATGCGCATACGCTCGCATGTGACTTGTGGTTTAAATATGGGGCTGTTTCGTATCATCGTATATCCGGTGTTGTCTGGGATGTCTTCTGTTGATGTTATGGTTGACCCTGAGGAGGTCATGGGTGTTGCATTAAGTATTGGGGAAAGTATGGTGTTATCAGTTTGGTTATCAGTTGCTTGATCCGTGGGTAAATTTGGCGATTCAAGCAAGTAAACGCTGTCGTAGTGGTGTCCTGTGACGTTGAGGTTGATAGATTTCACTGCATCCGCTGGATTCTTGGGCGTGAATTTGAGCGATGGTGTATTTTGCTGGTGGATTGTTGCGTTAAGTAGAAAAGTATTCGGCAGCTGGTATTATAATCTCCTCTCCAGCCCAAGTACCGTAATTGCGTAGATTTTCAGTGTTGAGTTGTTAAGGATTTCAGGTTCAGTGATTGCGAGCTTTGTTCTGATCATCGCCGTTTTCTTCTACATATTTAACTAGGTCCTTACGAATGTGAGTGTGGTTGCATGTTAATTGACATAGGTGATTAATTTGGTCAGCAATTGCGGTGAATAGGCAGTTACCATCTCAGCGTTGGTAAGGCTTCCATTAGGTTATCTTCTTGGGATGTTGTTGAAAGAAAGAACTTAGAGATAGCGTGATTTATTTGAACTACCTTTGTCTACGATTAACAGATCGTACGGGTTGCGACTGTCAAAGTTTGTGCGTATCTTCGTGCGCCCTTATTCTCGGTAGAGAGCCGCTTAGGACGAAAAGTCTCCGATTTTATTGTTGTTATTGTTCATCAGTGGAAGTCTTTTGTTAATTGCCTGTTTTCTGGAAGATGGTGAAATGATCCTTTTATGATCGCAGTGTCGCTCTGCGCTGTCACAGTGTCGCTCTGCGCTGTCAGTAGACGGTTGTGTTACGTGCGCTTGCGCTAATTACGCGAATACCCACCTACATCGTTATCGCGTAAACATCCGACCGTCGCTGTGTAACAAAGCTTTTACATCGAAGAAAAATGATTTGTAGCATGTGTAATGATGAAGTGCCTGATGCAGTTGTGTGTAATGGATGCCATAGGTCTCTGCACTATGTCTGTGCTGGTGTAACGGAGTCTGGATACCGACGTATGGGCGCCGACAGAAAAGCAGCATGGAGGTGTCCGAATTGTCGTAACTTGCCTAATCTGACTGTTCCTGGATCCCTAAATGAGACTGAAGGTATTGCGGCCGTCCTCAAAGAAATAAAAGAATTTCGAGCTGATTTTTCCTCAATGAAGTCGGACATAAATAGCCTGAAATCCGATATTCAATCATGTTCTACAGGTATTCATAATATAAATACAAAATTTACCGAAATGGAAAACCGCTTCTCTGACTTAGAGAATAGATTAATCAAGCTCGAGAAAGTATGTGACGAAATACCTACCTTGCAGTCCGAATTATCTACTGCGAAGAACACAATATCTACCCTTCAACAACAAAATGATACACGAGAGCAATATTCTAGGATGAATAATGTTGAGATTTCAGGCTTGCCATTAAAAAAAATGAAAACTTATTAAGCATCCTTCAAAGTATATTTACTGTCGTTGGACTTACAATGGACGTAAATTCCATTGACTGCATACAGCGGGTACGTCGTTACGTAACTGGAGTTGGTAACAACAATGACGAAAACACAACAATTAACACTCCGGCCGTCATAGTAAAATTCACTCGGCGCATATACAAGGATGAACTACTATCAGCAGTGCGGGCGCATAGGGGCATCACAACAGCTTCCTTAGGGTTCGACGGTCCAGCTGTTAACCTGTTTCTGGGTGAGCATCTGACACCGACCACCAAGCTACTGCTTAAACGTGCTCGCCAATTGAAAAAAGATGGAAAACTCGCATATTTATGGGTCCGAGACTGCAAAATTCTCGCGAGAAAGACGGAAACTTCTAAGGTTACGTTGATAAACAAGAATCTCGATTTGGACAAGATAAAGTGACTATGTACTTGTTTTGTTAATTTGTTTTCACTCCTACATTTGTTACTTTGTTTTCATACCCACACCTACCTTATATTGTATGCATACTTCACGTTATTATTATGTAAACAAGGCCAACAATTGGTTAAATGGAAAGTTCAGCCTGCAATCACTATTATTGAAACTATTTACGTCTTACATATTTTTGTATCAGTTAACTATTACTATCCAAAATTTAAAAATATCTATGTGTTCCGCAATACATATTCACAACCTATCTTAATTACACACACTTTTAATATTAATATATTTTCCCTTTATCACTAATGGCTAACATTACCCTAAGCGGTTATTACCAAAACGTATGCGGACTTCGTACAAAAACACATAGATTTTATTCACAGGTAGCACAGTCTCATTATGATTTCATTTGTATAACGGAATCCTGGCTAAACAAAAACTTCTACGACGGGGAAATCTTTGACAGTAGATATTTAGTCTATCGTTGCGATCGATCGGCTGAGGCGACTGATTTGGAGCGAGGTGGCGGCGCTATGGTGGCGGTTCACCGTGATTACCAGCCCGTGCGCCGGGACTGGCCCTGCCCCTCCGCCGCGTCCTCCGAGTGCGTCTGGGTATCAATACCGTTATCTAATAACAGTAGGCATAAATCATTGCATATTTGTTGTGTTTACATTCCGCAAGGGCGTTTATATACAAGCGCATTAATTAACTTTTTTGAGATTTGTAGTCGGATTGTAACAGAACATTCTGACGATGTTTTCCTTATTACTGGAGATTTTAACGTATCAGATGCTGAGTGGTCGAACTCGAGTTGTAGACATATGTGTCTTGATAATGGTACCGAACCAACAGTGGAGCCATTGCAAGAGTTTTTATGCTTTACAGGGTTACAACAATTTAACAGTAGTTTTAATATAAATCATCGGTTATTAGACCTTATTTTAAGTAATAGAAATTGCGCCGTTATTAGTAGCCCAAACCCTTTAATAAAAGAGGACCGGCATCATAAAGCCGTTGAAATTGAGTTAAGTTTAGATTACTCACCTACTCTTAAGCCCGCTCCTACTGTTAGATATTGCTTTTTTAACTCTAATTTTGATGAAATTAATCGCGAACTATCTGAAATAGACTGGTTTGCACAATTTTCAGGTCAGTCTTTGGAGGAGTGTACATTAATTTTATATACAATACTAAATCGTTTAATAGACGCGCATGTCCCAAAGCGTCCTCTACGCACTTCCATTAATAGGCCTCCTTGGCACACAAAGCCACTTAGAAGGTTATTAAATGAAAAAAGAAAGTACCACAAACTATGGAAGACATACGGAAATCCTTTAGATCGTGACAGTTTTAGGTGTCTAAGGAAAAGAGTTGATAAATTGGAACCTATATGCTATAGAAATTTTATAAACTCAACTGAAAATAAAATCACATCAAACCCGAAATTTTTCTGGTCTTACATGAAGTCAATCTACGCGAAGAGTGGTCTACCACAAATAATGTACTATAAAGGTATTTCAGCTTCAACTGGTTCTCAGATTTGTGACATGTTTAATGAACATTTCCACTCTGTTTTTGAAAAACCTAGTAATAACATGATTGATTTGAACAATCTTCCGCCGGTACATAATACAGTTTTTGAGATGGATACAATATGTTTAACTAAAGACCTTGTTCATAAATACCTTAAGTCTATTAACGTAAATAAAGGTGCCGGAAAAGATTGCATTCATCCTGTTATTATTAACAAATGTGCGTCTGAGTTATCAATTCCAATCACTTTGCTTTTTGAAAAATCACTTCGCGAAGGTTGTGTTCCCTCTATTTGGAACCGTGCTCTAATTACACCGATACCTAAGGGAGATATCAGCTGTGACATTGAGAAATATCGGCCAATTTCTAAACTATGTCAATTTGGCAAAATTTTGGAGAAGATTGTTACTGACCAATTGTCTGCCGCTGTACGCCGTCATGTTACTGTTCATCAACACGGTTTTCTTAAAGGTCGAAGTGTTGAAACAAATATCTTATCCTATACAGAAATTATACTTGAAGCCTTGGACAAAAATTATCAAGTGGATGCCGTGTATACTGATTTTGCTAAAGCATTCGATAAAATTTGTCATGAACGCTTGCTCTTGAAACTTTGGCAGATGGGTATACACGGGGATCTATTTCGATGGATAAAATCCTACATCGAAAATCGATCGCAGGCTGTAGCAGTAGGTGGGTACACTTCAAATCTCAAACCCATCACTTCGGGTGTCCCTCAAGGGTCACATTTAGGACCTTTGTTGTTCGTTCTTTACCTAAACGACGTCATAGAAATTACAAACAGCTCTATTTTACTCTTATATGCCGACGATACAAAAATATTTAGGGTTATCCGAAGTGTGGGAGATTGTGATGTCCTGCAAAATGGCATTAATAATTTCGAATCTTTCTGTAATTCAAACAACTTATTTTTAAATCCAGATAAGTGCTTTGTAATAAGTTTCAGTAGAAAAATACAAACCATTAATTATAAATATGAACTTTGTCAAAGAGAATTAGCCCGCGTAGATCAAATTCGTGATCTAGGCGCAATAATGGATTCCAAGCTCACTTTCGTACCTCATGTGAACCACATTATAAATAAAGCTCTTAAACAACTTGGTTTTATACTCCGCGTAGGAAAGCCCTTCAAAAAAGCCTTAACTTACAAGGTACTGTTTAATAGTTATGTTCGCAGTCATCTCGAGTTCGCCAGTGCTGTTTGGAACCCATTTTATAACATTCATATAGACGGGATAGAAAGGGTGCAGAAAAATTTTATTCGAGCCCTTGAATATCGTACTGGAAACACATATTCGGATTATGTGACGTCCTTGAAAAAGGCAAAAATGTACTCATTAAGTTGTCGTCGTGACTGTATTGATATATCAATAATTTTTAAAATAATTAATAATATAATCGATTCCCCCCCATTGTTACATTTATTGTCGTTTAGAGTGCCTCGTCGTCGTGAGCGTAGTTGTCGAAGCAAGCCTCTCTTTGTTATACCCCGTAGTCGCACAAATTACGCTGGAAATAGTTCCATAAGACGTGCTTGCAGGTTGTACAATGATAAGTTAGTAAATATAGATATATTTAGTGAATCTCTTAAACGCTTCAAAAGTTTAACTTTGGAGTGTCTTTCAAATTGTTCTGAAAATCAAACTGAACATGTATGAAATTTTTAACTTTCTTTTTATGTATCATGCTTTTTATGTTGCTTCTTCATCATTATTATTTCTTTGATATTTAAACTATTATAAAAGATGTTTTTACTAAATTAGGAAACTGTAGGTCTATGTTTTATAAAGAGTTTATGTATTGTATACAAATTTTCTGTTGTTTCTTTCTTTGTTTCTGAATAAATAAAAAAAAAAAAAAAAAATGATGTGCAATTGTTTGCTGTTTCTCGCTATTTCTCAGAATATGCAGTTATGTAGTAGACGGGCTTGCATTATTGTTTTATTTTTGTGGGCTTGTCGGACCGGATAAAGTTAGAAATGGTTAAGTTTTGTTTTACTGTTATTGGGTAGGTTCCTGCTTAGTTTTGTATTTAGGTAAACCTATTTCCTACCTACTAGTACGGCACTGTGCCTGTGGTATCTGTTTATGAAATGGTATTTAGCATTACGAAGGGGGTTACCTGCCAGATATAGAGTTCGTTTTGCCTTTTGATCTGAGTTAGGGCTATCATAATCGCAGCGATCTCACCAGGTTGTTGCTCAGCTAGTGAGACTCATTGCACTGATATCACCTACTTCAATTCACTTCATTAGTGCATATTAGTTAGGTCCGTGACTCGGGTCGAGGTTCAGTCCGTGAACAAGGCCCTAAAGATGAAGTACCCGGTTGTATCTGACCCGGCGGAGGGGGATGCATGTGTTTGTGGCGTGTGAGTGTATGTGTCGGTACGGTAAGTATCAAAGTCATTGGTCATCTTATCTTGAGTTGTGCATTTTGGGTAGGCCGGGGGAAGGTGTTTAGATTTACCGCTATCATATTATCTGTTTTTGGGGCGGATGGAACTTGAGGGTACTTTGGTAGTCACGCTGTATTTTGGTATGGGAAAAGTGAGATGCTGCGATGTAGATTTGACTGGTTGTTGATAGGTTGTTGATTACGTTTTGGGGCTCTATTATGTATGCGCTGTCGTAGTGGCTGTCGGAAAAGGTCAAGTTGATAGTTCCGACTGAGTTATATTCTTGTTGGGGGCTATATACGATTGATGGGCCATTTTGTTGATGGATCGCTACACTTATTACGTAGAACTCCGCGGCTGCTATGATAATTTCTTCACCGCCCCACGTGCCCTGTATGTAGAGATTTTTTATGTACTCAGTGAAAGCTTCTGCGTTTGGTGCGTCGATCGCATGTTTGATGCGTGGATAATTGCTGTTAGCTTCCACGTATCTAGCTAAGTCGCTTCTGATGTGGGTATTGTTGAATGTCGCTCCAAACAGATGGTTGATTTGGTCTGCAATTGCATGGAACAGGCAGTTTCCATCTCTGGGCATTGGTAGAGTTTCCATTGTGAGATATTACTACAGGAGAAAGCCTCGTGGTATTTTAGCTAATATGAATGTGTGTGTGTGGGTTGTTTCTAAGTGGTGTACGGCCGGTATGATGAGAGACGCTGTTTGGCTTTTTACGATCTATTTTTGGGCTGACACCATAGAATGGTTGCCAGATGTGTGAGGGAACGTTGTGAGCCTTTTGTGCTTCGAAGCTTTTTCAATTGTTCCTAAATAGCAGTCAATTGTTTTGTCTAGTTTCTGGGAGTTTGGTGAGATGGCCTTTTTATGGCATGCACTTGTTTAGTTTTTGTTTATTGTCGGGTTTAGTATATTTGCAGTTTAGCTACATAAAAATAATTCTAGGATTGTTAAGTTTTGGGTTGGCTTATTCACTGAGTTTCAGGGTTTAGTGAATGGTTATTGTTAATGACTGTTTTGAATGGTCTTTCGAAGATGAGGAGAAAATAAATCTCGAGGAGAATTATCTCGAATTTATTTTCAGGCAAAGCAATATAAGTATGTATGTAGCTATAATAATGTTTTGTAGGGAATTGTTATATCCTTCCTATGACGCACCTATAAATGTGATTATGCCTTAGTCAATAGGGGCGACCGCGGCCGCGGTAAGTGGTGGTTTATTATTGTCAGGCGGCGAGTGGTGCTGAGAGAAATAAAGTTAGAGGTAGGTAATCACTATCAATGATGTCCTAATCGGAATGATCTCACCAGGTTGGTGTGTTTAGCGGCGGTGGTGGTGGAGGCAGTAGCGTTGAGGGTGTGTTGCGTAGGCGTCGCTCGCTGCCGGCCTGTCGCTGCGTGACTCAGACGTGCACCTGGCCTAGAATAAATTCTAGGGCTTGCACGGATGGGATGCCTAAGAGTATCGCGCAGTTCTCTGGGCATTCATTACACTTGACCGCACTAGTATCATCACAATCACTGAAATGCGCGGTATTGCACAGATGGGGTGCCTAGATGGATCGCGCAGATTCCCCAGGTAACCCTTACAGTAACACGCGGTATAAGCCAGCCTATAAGCCAGGCTCGTTTTCGGGCCTCCGGAGGTAGAACGAAAGGCGCGCACCGGGGTTGAAAACTATTGTTTGTTTAAATGCGTTTGGGAGATCTCAGGGGGACACGTCCGTTCGGTCCGGCAACACAAACGCCACCTCTATACCTTTTTAATTTTTAATAATAAAACATTAAATACTACGTAGGACTACAGTCAAGGCCGTAAAGCGAAATATTGAAAAAGAGTTTTGTGTTAGGGGTATGTAAGTATTGAACAATGTACTCAGGTTAACGAAACTCTGCCCATTGAAACCGGAAGTGGACAAAAATTGAGAACATAATTTACAGAAATAAATCAAATACGATAAAAAACTTTATAATGTTTATTATAATTCGAATGAGTAATTATTAATCGTATAATAACAAATTACTAAGCACAAAACTCAATAACTTAACTTACACGTAGGCGATGTATTTTTTCCCGCGACACGATCGACGTTGCTAAAGGCCATATTTGGCAGAGCTGCGCGTTTCTCCGCGCTCTGTGTCAAAAACCATAGAGTAAATTATTTATAGGGTTAGGTTATAAAAAATGTTTGAATGTTAATTTGTAGAGAATTTCATACTTAACAATTGTTATTAAGAGGCGATCACGATCGAAAGCAAAGCAAGCGAAATATTTGCGAATAACGACTATTGACTCTTTTGACCTTGAATAACAACAATTAAAGATATTTTCTGATAAGATCGGTAGAGTCCAGTTTTCTCCAATAAACAAATAAAACGAAATGGCTAAGAAAATGGCCATACCAATAATTTATTGTATGGGTACTTCTTTTAATTCTTAAAAACAGGTATGTTTCATTATGTTGATAAAGCGGCTATAGAAATACACCCTCTGTGAAAATTTCAACTCTCTACCTATTTCGGTTGATCCGTTAGAGCCCGGAGACAGAAGGACAGCGGAGGCTTAGTAATAGGATCCCGTTTGGAATCCTTCGGGTACGGAACCCTATAAATGGGTGATTTAATTTTCCCATATCTGGCAGCTTTTCGAATAGTATTATTGGAGCTTGGAGGCGTTTCTCTTCTGTCATAAAAGATAAACGTTTAAAACTAACTAGCCATGCATCACTTTTGAGAGGTTTCGGCATTTTATTTGCACTTTTCACAATGAAATTAAACAAAAAATACGGGAGCACTCACTTATACAGAAAATAACAGCGGAATGACGTTTTCGAAATGATGGATGAAGGGCCATAGTTCTAATTTTGCCCACCTGAACAGCTTGGTTGCTTTGTACATAAAGGGATTTTGCGTGGTTTCTTCTGGTGAATAAACAATGAAGTAAGTACTTTATATACTTGCTTTTACAACAAATGTCATTTATTTTAGAAATTACAACACTCGGGTTGTGACTTTGGATATGGATTTTGATGGTAAAAAGTTCTCTACAGTATCGAATGCTAAATTCTTAGGGATATATTGTGAAGAAAACATGAGCTGGAAGAAACATGTAGAATGCCTGGAAGGTAGGGTAAGCAGCTTTTGTTATGCCTTGAGATGCTTAGCGACAATTTCAACTTCAAGAGCCACTATGCAAGCTTACTACGCTTTCTTTTAGTCTAGGGTGCTTTATGGTTTAGCAATAGAACTGCGTAGAAATTAAAAATATTTTTCTACTACAAAAAAGATGTGTGCGCATCATGGACGGGCTCAAGTCAAGCAGGGAATCGTGCAGAGACTCCTTCGTCAAGTTAAATATCCTCACTATTACAGCCCTGTACATAGTTGAGCTTTGCAAATTTGTGAGTCGACACCCGTCAAAGTTCCCTGTAAGGCCTATGGGATCCAGCAATCGATTAAATGAGAGGTATAAATACAATCTGTAGGTGCCAATCTGTAGGACTGTTGCATATTCGCGCTGCGCGAGGATGGTAGCCATAAGAGTTTATAATAAGCTTCCTGACGAAATGAAATTACTTCCTAGCTCTAATCTTATTAATAAACTCAGACAGGTACTTATTAAAGTCTGCCCCTATGACCTTAATGAATTCTTTAATTATAACTTTTAATGCTATTTAATTTCAATCTATAAAAATTGTTATTACCTATATTTTATTAGTATGACATATGTGACTGTATATTAATATTGTTACGCCCTATGGGTAAAATGACATTGAGACTAAACTGTATTTATCTAAGAACTTATGAGATGTTATTTATTGCAATAAACATTTTGAATTGAATTGATTGAATTACAAGTCGTTATTTAAAAACACACGAAACCAATAAATTACCATTACATTCGTAAACATAAATCATTTACTGAAGTGCATGAAAATTTTACAAAACGTTTTTCTTTACGTCTATCTAACATGTGTGTACGGTGTACTGCCACCGTAGCATTAGTTGTAAGTAATTGAGGTCACACGGGTTGCCTGCTTTACCTATCAATCATTATTACCAGTTCACGTACGGACAGCAAGCACACCGTGTGGCTCATATCAATATCATTCTATCATAATTATTCGTGTGTTAACTAATTGTTCTTAATCAATACAAGACTTTTAAACATATCGATTCTATCATTTATCATATCAATCAATATCAAGAGTGCACGGCCCGAAGCCGTAAATCTTTTTTGGTCCTTCGAAACCGTCGCGTCGCGTGGAACATTTGACATACTTTGGACCTCCGGCGTGTAAAAGCGTACGTCATATTTGTGAATACGAATAGTGATTGTGCGTGGACGGATCAGAATCAAGTGACTATCAAGGATTATTAAACTATCAGTGCGCGTTCGATTCAAGCAAGGAATCGAATCGTATAATCAATAGCAATCAAGTGCGACGGGCTAGCTCAAGCAAGGAGCTACTGTCAGTGGGGCGAGGATCAGTAGATTCTCATTCCGGCACATCAGCATCTTCAACGGCCCGGCTCAATCAAGGAGCTGCCGCTATCAGGGAGCGGAGGCAGCAAGGCGCCCGTTCCAGCTACTCAATCAAGGAGCAGCAGACGAGGAGCGAAGATAACAGGATTATCGTTTCATCTTATCTCGTCTGATCAAGTGAGAGATTTCCAATTTTAACTCTTATTATCAAGCAGCATGGACGCAGAAACCATGAATCTGATCAGCAAGCAGCAGGAATTAGAGAGAGCTATGGATAAGCTCCTCGAAAATTTCAAAAAGGACGGTCGCGATAGGAAAACTTCTTCTTATTTAAAAAAGCGCGTTAACACTTTATCTGACTATTGGAATGAATTCCAAGTAAATCATATTACTCTTTGTGGTGAAACCGATAAAACCCATCAATATTATTCAGAAAATTACTACGAGGTAGTCAGGCAAAAGTACTTAAGCATCAAGGACATCTTGGAAAATTATCAAGATTTACAAGCCGACGTGGTGAAGCAAGTTGCACCAGCGGCGGCGGGGGGAGAGCAAAACCAAGATCAATTTGGCGAGCCGATGATATCAACAGGAAGCAACAGCAAGACGGATGAGATGCTGCGGAAGCAAGCAAGTAACTTCCGAGCATTCCAGCGCACTGTCTCCAACATCAATCTGGAGACCGTATCAGAAAAGTGGGAGTTAGAAGATCTGCTTAGTACCATCGGCGAGCGTTGGAAAGTTATCGACAAAGTTCACTGGGAGTTAGATAGTGAACTTGAGGGCATAGATCAAGACTATGAGAGGTCGTTCACGAAGTCGGAAACTATCTACAATAACATCAAAAGAGCAATCAATAGCAAACTGTGGTCAATGGTGCACCGCGAGCGATCAACCCCGAAGATAGACATCCCGACATTCAACGGCCAATTTAATCAATGGATACCGTTTAAGGATCTATTCTCGGAAGCGATACATAATAATCCATCACTTAGCAATGCACAAAAGATGCAGTATCTCAGGAGCAAGCTGAGAGACGAGCCGGAGAGATTAGTCTCACATCTCCAGATAAGCTCGAAAAATTATGTAACCTGTTGGGACATTTTGACTGCAAGATATGATAACAAAAAGAAAATTGTCAACTCTCATGTCAAAATTTTAATGAGTTTGCCAGTCATACAGCAAGCTTCAGTCAATGCTATCAAACGCATGCACGACACAACGGTCGAGTGTCTAAATGCCGTAAAAAACCTGGGTGGTGACATAGCCAACGACATATTACTTGTCTATATATTATCAGAAAAGTTGGACTCAGATACGCATGATGACTACATCGATTACATCAAGGCCCCAAGGGAGCTGCCATCACTTAATGAGTTTCTGGAGTTCCTGGAAGGAAAGTTCACCAGCCTGGAATTCTCCCGAAGGAAGCAAGAAAACCCTTCGCAGAAACAAATTCATAATCAAGGACATCAATCATCATCAAAATATCACAATCAAAAATACGATCGAGTTAACAAACAAGCATTTAGCAGTAGTCGAGTGCCTACAGTTTCGCAACATGGGAAACAGCGCTCTCAATATAATCTAGAACAGTTCAAATGTCCACTTTGCAAGAATAATGAACATGGCATTTATTTTTGTAAGAATTATTTAGAGTTGACGCCACAAAAGAAACGCAGTTTGGTACAAAAACTACATTTATGCCAAAATTGTCTTTATGACCATGGAGGTAAAACATGTTTCTCGGAAAAGCGATGCCAAACTTGCCGTGGGTTTCATAATAGCACTCTTTGTGAAGCGTTCAAGCAAGCCCATAACAACTCGTCCGGCCCTACGAATGATCAATCACAGCAAGGGAGAAGTAACACACATGTATCATTGCAACGAGAAGTTCCTGAAGTCTTGTTGACCACAGCGATGTTACAAATTCAAGGATCGGACGGGAACTATCATATCATGCGGGCCCTTCTCGACCAGGGCTCACAAACATCCCTTATCACGGAAAATGCAGCTCAACGTTTAGGCCTGCGACGTCAGAGATGCAAAGGGGTGATATCAGGAGTTGGAGTCAAAGAAAGCAGCTGTAAGGGGATGATGAGCATAGCATGCAAAGCCATCAACAGCAAATACACTTTTAATTCGGAAGTTTACATTATGAAAACTCTCATTAACAATCTGCCTAGTTTTACATTCGACAAGCCGGCGTGGTCACATATCTACAACATCAGTTTAGCAGACCCGGAATTTCACATTAGTCGCCCGGTGGATATTTTATTTGGGGCGGACGTATACTCTCATATCATCATGGAAGGTATATGTCGAGCAGATCAAGGCCAGCCCATAGCTCAGCAGACGCGCTTGGGGTGGATTTTATGCGGAAACGTCCAAACGTTCCAGTGTAACGTCGTCCTAAATAACATCGAGGACATTCAGAGATTCTGGGAAGTAGAAGACATCACAGAGCCATCAAGTTTATCATCAAGTGATCAACAGTGCGTCGACTTCTACAAGTCTACCACCACACGTCGGGAGGATGGAAAATATGAAGTTCGGCTCCCCCTAAAACCGAACTTTGAAGAGAATCTAGGCTCATCAAAATCAAAAGCGATTGCCCAGTTTCGTAGTCTCGAACGCAAATTCGACCGAAATCAAAATATAGCAAAAGATTATAAATTATTTATTGCGGAATACCTATCGCTAGGCCATATGACGCCGGCAGTAGGTAGCGGTAAATTGGAATATTACCTACCGCACCATCATGTAACTCGAGCCGATTCGACGACTACAAAATTACGAGTTGTGTTCAATGCAAGTATGAAGACGTCATCGGGTCAAAGTTTGAATGACTTGATGGAGAGGGGCCCAAATTTGCAGCAGGATTTGCAAGCACTGATTATCAAGTGGCGTCAGTACGAGTTTGCATACACCGCGGACATTGAGAAAATGTACCGTCAGATTTGGGTCAATGAGCAAGATCAAAAGTATCAGAAGATCATTTGGAGAGAGTCCCCGTCAGCAAGCATACAGGAATACGCTCTATCCACAGTCACTTATGGCACAAAAGCAGCACCATTTTTGGCCATGATGACTCTAAAGCATTTAGCTCACGAGCAGAAAGAGAGCAAACCAGAGAGTGTAGCAGCAAAAGTTCTCGAGGAAAACTTCTACATGGATGACCTAATTCATGGCTCGCACTCGGTAGCAGCAGCACAGGATCTACAGAAGGAGTTGATATCTCTACTGCAGTTCGCAGGATTCAATTTAAGGAAATGGAGCTCAAACACGAAAGAGCTCCTGAAAAATGTTAGCTCCAATGAAAGCTTCGATTTCAAGCAGGCGGAATCAACGAAGACTTTGGGGTTATCATGGAACCCTCAGGAAGATTATTTCACCTTTTTATCAAAGATTGAATCATCAGCAGCAAAATATACCAAAAGGACTCTTCTGTCGGAAATATCGAAGTTATTCGACCCCTTGGGCTGGCTATCACCGGTATCAACCAAACTCAAAATCCTGTTCCAATCTGTTTGGAAATCGGAGCTCCAGTGGGACGAGAAACTTCCGGAAGATATTACAGCAGAGTGGATCAAAATAAAATCAGATATCCATAACATCGACAAGGTAAGACTTGCCAGATGGTTGGGTACAAAAGAGCAAGATGAAATACAATTACACGGATTCTGCGACGCATCTATCAAGGCGTATGCGTGCGTTATTTATTGTAAAATCGTGAGAAACGGGGAGCAACAAGGTTCCACCGTGCTGGTGGTCGGAAAAGCAAGGCTCGTACCAGTGAGCAAAGATGTGTCCTTACCAAGGCTAGAGCTTTTAAGTGCACATCTACTATCAAGACTAATGGAGAAAGTTACGCAGTCTCTATCAAGTTACAGTATCAAGACGTTCGGCTGGAGCGACTCAATGGTAGCCCTGAGTTGGATCAAGGGTGACCCAGGGCGATGGAAATCATTTGTCGCAAACAGGACGAAGCAAATAATCAAAGTAATGCCTGCAGCGTGCTGGCGTTACGTCAAATCAGCCGAAAACCCAGCAGATTGCGCCAGTAGAGGTGTAACCGCCACACAACTAAATGAGCATTCCCTGTGGTGGAATGGACCGGCGTGGCTAGTAAACTATCAAGCAGAGAAACAGGAGCAACCAGTTTACGAGACACAGGAAGAAATCAAGAGTCCGGCGACACAGCATCAGGTGAATGCAGTCACTCAGCAAGATTGTGACGTCATCAACTACCTGTTGATCTCTTACAGCTCGCTTACAAAAGTCGTAAATGTACTAGCATGGGTATTACGGTTCATATCAAATAGCAAGCATCAAAGTCCAACAAAATCATACCTAACTGTCGCGGAATTAAATAAAGCAAGAACATTTATTATAAAATATACACAGCAAAAAGAATTCGGAGCAGAAATAAATGAATTGCAGCAAAATCAACACGTATCCGCAAAAAGCAGGCTCAACAGTTTGAATCCATTTTTGGATAGCAACGGCGTGCTTCGCGTCGGCGGACGATTGCGAAATGCATCGATCAGTGACGACATGAAATATCCGATTGTCATACCTAAAGATAGCCGCTTCACTGAGTTATTAATAGATCAAGCACATAAACTCACTTATCATGGAGGAGCGCGACTAACTTTGAGTTTCATCAGGCAACGATATTGGATTGTCAGTGGAATCAGGACTACGAAAAAATGGATTCGACTGTGCGTTAAGTGCCGAAGACACGCACCTAGCAAGCAGCATCAAATGATGGGGGATCTGCCACAAGCAAGGTGCAACCCATCACGACCTTTCGAACACACAGGCGTGGACTATACAGGTCATATAAAAGTGCGATCTAGCACTGCCCGATCGATCAGGACAACGAAAGGATACGTTGCAGTATTCGTATGTATGGCAACCAAGGCCGTTCATTTGGAATTGGTATCCGACCTGACTGCATCAGCATTCCTGGCAGCCCTGAAAAGACTGACGGCGCGCAGAGGAAAAGTATCCCACTTATACAGCGACAACGGGACCAACTTCACTCATAGCAACAGAATCCTCCAGCAAGAATATGAGGAGTTAAAGCAGATATATAATCAAGATTTTTTTAAGGAAGTCACTGAAATGGAGATTCAATGGCATTTTACTGCTCCTGCATGGCCATCAGCAAACGGTCTAATGGAGGCTGGAGTGAAAAGCCTCAAACATCATTTAAGAAGAGTCATAGGAGAGCAAGTTTTGACCTATGAAGAATTATCAACGGTACTAGCAGAAGTGGAGGCGTGCTTAAATTCAAGGCCTCTATGTCCATTATCAGAAAATCCGGACGACCTTGAATATTTGACCCCGGCACATTTCCTAACTGGTGGGCCAACATTATCAATATTTGAAACAGAGCGAGATAAACGGACAAGATGGCAACTAGCACAAAAGGTATTCCAAGATCTGTGGAAGCGTTGGAAGAGCGAATATCTTGCGCAGTTGTCTGCAAGAAGCAAATGGATGAACCCACAAGCCAACATCAAGATCGGCGATGTGGTGTTGATTCACGACGACAATGTACCTACCGGAAAGTGGGCTATGGGGCGCGTCGTCGAGTTACATAGTGGAAAGGATTCGTTGGTGAGAGTCGTCACGTTAAAAACCAAGAATGGGTACATGAAGCGGCCGATTATCAAGTTGTCGGTACTGCCAACAGGCAAAGACTCTGATGGTAGCGAATCAAATCAAGTATCGCAACCCACCACCATCAACGAAACAACCAACTGTGTCACATTTCAAAACAAACCTATCAAGCAACAAAAGGGGTATAGTTTCGTTTCATTGGCAATGGCATTAATGACGTTTATGACACTGATATCAAGTTCACAGTGCATGACTAATGTCACCAAATTAAGAAATCAACAAGGACTTTATTTGGACAAGGTTTCGAACATGCAACTTATTACAGAAGACTGGAAAATCATCATGTACTACGATTTACAACCGTATTGGGAAGGCATTAAAGCATTGAGTGCCTACCAAGATCATTTGAAGCAAGCATGTGCACTATATCAAGCAGACAGGGATTCCCGCTATGACGTAGTAATACTCCAACTACTACACGGATTCTCCGAACTGCAATACTACAATGAACTTCTCCTGACGCAGCACTCCGGCGGCGCCGGCACGCGCGCGTCGCTACCTAGACAGCGACGCGGGCTTATCAATGGTGTCGGGTATCTAACAAATACACTGTTCGGAGTATTGGATGACCGGTTCGCCCAACAATATCAGCAAGACATAGAATTAATTCGAAATAATCAAAATCATTTATTAGCAATGTGGAAGAATCAAACATCGGTTATCGAAGCAGAATATAGCGTTTTGAGTCGCTTAGGACAAGTAATGGAGAAGCAACACAAGCAGATCAATAAGCATTTAAATCAAATCAATAATAAATTAGGCAAAATGGATATAGAACTCCAAAATGTCGAGCGAAGCCAAGAGCTATGGCTATCGCTCTCTATAGCAAACCACTTCTTATCAAATCTAAAAGCCATTCAAGAACAATTGTTGGACATTACCACAAATGTTTACAAGGGGAAAACTATCATTCATCTATTGCCGCCAGATCATCTTCATCAACAGTTGACAATTATATCTGGCCACTTATCATCAGACATGACGTTGCCCGCTGGAGAGAATCAAGACTTGAGACAAATATATCAGCTTCTCTCAGTCAAAACCAAAATGATGGAAAAGTATCTCATAATGGAAATAAAAATCCCATTACTAAACAGAGATACCTACGAAATATTCAAAAGCATATCAGTCCCACAGAAAATTAAACAACAAATGGTCAACGTCATACCAATATCAGAATACCTAGCAATTAATTTAAAGAAAGACGCCTACTTATCAATCTCGGAAGTAGATGTCAAGGAATGTCTACATCAAGCATTTAGAGATACCTATTTATGTCGGAGCAGGAAGCCGATTCGCCAAATGAATAAAGATCAAGATTTATGCGTAGCAGAGCAGCTCTCAAATTCATGTCAAACCGTTTCAAGCCCGTGCTCTAATAAGTGGGTCGAAATGAATAAGCTGAATCAGTACCTTTATTTCTGCTGTGATATATGTCAGCTGAGAGTCATGTGCGGCGATCAAGTGTCTGCGCAACAGCTGACAGCTACTGGGATCATTAGCATTGATCAAGGATGCATAATCAAAACCAATGAGGTCATTTTACATGGCCATAAGCAGGACTACAGCAGATTAGACGCTGAAGTAAATTTGTTGATCCCACAAATATCACCCATTAACAACATTATCAACGTACCAATATCAACCCATTTAAGTGCAGAAGAAACAGAGGATAGCCGACCGATTCAGGAGTTACAGGATATTAAAGACAATATCAAGATGATAAAGGATAACTCAGAACTATCAAGCAGAATTTCTTATCATGAAGTACACCACTATATAGCAATTTATGTGTTGGTGTGTATCGTATGCGCTGTAGTAGCAGTGCTGTGTTGGAGACGACTGCAGCAGCAGCGACGTCGGCCCCGGCAAGGACCTCGCGCAGGCGCAGAGGAGGCGGCGGCGCCCGAGTCTCGACTCGGTGCTCAGTCCGCCGCCCCCGCCACCCGCCCCGCCCCGGGGCCCAGCAGTGTGAGCAGTGTGTGTGAAAAGTGCGCGAGTGTCAGTGTTAATGAGTCCGATAGGCATATTAAGAAACAAATCAGTGAGCAAATTGAGATGAAAAGTTGTGTTAAAAAACCAATGAGTGCTAGTAAAACAGACAAAGCGTCGTCACCGACTTTCACTAGATCTTATAAAAAATCATTATCAATGAGACTTTAGTAGTATAAGTATCTACCCAGCATTGGTTAAATTGTTTTTATATCATAATTTTACATAAGTTTACATTTCATGTTTAGGTAGAGATTAGTTTTAAATGAACTTAGTTTGTACCTAATATAAAATCATTTCTTAGCAAGCTTTATATCAAGTTGCATACCTACATCAAGCTAATAGGTATTATAGGAACATTAGCATTATATCATTTTTAGAGTAGTAATCGAGTAATTTTCTTTGAAGTGTTATTATTCCTTTTCTGCCCTCGGGAGCATGTACGGTGTACTGCCACCGTAGCATTAGTTGTAAGTAATTGAGGTCACACGGGTTGCCTGCTTTACCTATCAATCATTATTACCAGTTCACGTACGGACAGCAAGCACACCGTGTGGCTCATATCAATATCATTCTATCATAATTATTCGTGTGTTAACTAATTGTTCTTAATCAATACAAGACTTTTAAACATATCGATTCTATCATTTATCATATCAATCAATATCAAGAGTGCACGGCCCGAAGCCGTACAATGTGATATCCATTTCGCATACATATAACGCCTGACTAATATTTTTTATGAAACTTGTGTTAAACCTTTATTGGGCATGAGCTTACAGAGTTTTTAATTGGTTTTCGCATTTATTACCAAGCCTTAAGGTTGAAAATCTGGTGGGATGTAAAATCCTTCAGTTCAATTTAGGGTTAAAAAAATTATACAAGATTTTAGCGGAAAACGATAACGTGGTATTTACGGTTGGTACTTCTTTCCACTCAGAATCGCATAAGGAGTCGGTTGTCGCGCGGGCCCAAGCGCTCGCTGGCGCTTTAGCACGTCTGCCTCGGGTATCCGATGGCAGCGCACGTCGTCTCAGGGCCATAGCCCTGAGACGACGTGGGCACTCATAAGTGTGGAGGCCGATTTGGTCCCCCCCCCCCCTGGGACGACGCGGCGGGTACCGGGAAGCGGGAAGGCATGATACATAATACCATATTAGAACATGGTAGAACCATATAGGTTCAAACAACCAATAAGCTCAAGTACGATACGTCAAAACGCTTGTGTCAGAAAGAGAGGGTGCGATACAGAGGCCTATTCTAACATAGGCGTGATGACATGTCGTGAATACGTCCTTGAGCTTCTTGGCTTGACCTGTACGGTTCTACACAGTAATTTTCTTATTATTATTATTAGGATCGTCAACTTGTGAAGCGATGTTTAGTTGTTGTCGATGGCCACAAGCTTGATTTTCATTTTTCTATTTGCAAAACTCATCGTAGACTGATGTAAACCAGCCGTGATTTGTTGGGTAGCAAGTTTTCTACTATATCGGTGACCATCTCTTTCATGAACTCAGCACAGGTGTTAACCCATCTTCTGCATCACTTAAATGCATTTTCAATCGATTTAATAAGTTACACTAAACTTTGTGTTCGTACAACTTACAGTATTCAAAATAGCGCCAATATATTAATGACAGCAAAGAACACTAAACAGTTTTTATTCTAATGCTTATCGAAAATATCGACGTATCAAATCTCGAGCAGTTATTTGCACAAGGAGTTTGTATATGTCTAGTATTCTTTGCACTAGGAATTTTGGCAACTGTTTTTTTCAATACTTGGTGCAAGTTTAATCGCACCCTACTGGTAACACAGGTTTAGAATGTCAAAACGTTAAATCTGTCATTTTGACGTTTGTTGGCATGAGGTGCTGTAATTGACTGACAGACGGAAATGCACTGTTTTACCGACATATGGTAGAGGTCAATTTATGATTGTTTGTTTAGATTTACTGTTTTTCTAAGTCACAGTAATTATCAACCACTACAAAATATAAATTTGTTTAATATTTAAGTAAGTACTTATCATATTTTACAAGTAGTTGAATAACGTATTAACGAATTTCCGTTAATGAAAGGTCGGATAACTTTGATTTTCCGGAAGCTAAACGTAACATATTGATTTTTGGAAAATCTTGTGCTGCGGTCCGAATGAATCATAAAGGACTTTTATCGCACTGTCAATTAATCCAATTTGAGTCTAAATGCCAATAATAATGGAGCTCTTATTCGTTTTCGACGACGTTAACACGTAGTTTACGTGAGTAACGCTGAGAACGAAAATTGAACGAATGAACTCTTTATAAAACAGGAGAAACGGACATAATTTAATTTAAGCCGTCAAATAGTGGAAAACCCCCAGAACAGCAAACTGCGAAAAAACTGATGGCTTGTTTTAAAACTGACACAAGATAATGCACTATACCTATAAGTATGTATGGATAAAGGACTGTGTTTGGATAATGGTTGTCATAGCAAATATTTACTTCCCGCCCGCCCAACTACGGCCGCCCAATACATTACTATCCGACTAAATTAAGATGTTACGTAAATAAACCTTGTTTATACGGAGAGTTAGTATTTTTCATTTGTTCGAGCAATAAATCGTTTAGCGTAATAAAATTGTCAGGGTGATAGGCATCGGTTTCTGATTTCTGCTTGTTTTGGGTTCGGGTAAAAATGGAGGTTACCTGTTGAATACAGACAGATTAATTATTGTGGGTTTAATTAAGCTGCAGGAATGGTGACAAGCAGGATGCAATTTTGGAGAAAGGTAAGTAAACAATTACCTAGAACGTAATCGTTGATATTTCTCAAAAGATTCAGATTCCAGACTGTGAAAGTTATTGTATCCACAGAAACCATTGAGGAGAATAATGACGTCGTCCACACGATAATATGGGTGTTTTGAAAATAATAAATTGGGTTAAGTTAGTAGATAGAGTAGGTAATATAATAACGCCCTGGTATTGATGTTTTGAAAGCAATAAATAACTCATAACTTTACGTAAGTATATAGGTTAGATACCCTACAAAATACTGGTGTTTATCTATAAGTAATTATTAGGGTCGTAAGACTAACTTGCTGACTCGTTCTTGGCCCAGCTGCACAGTTAATTACTCCTCAACCAATAGAAAATTTAATCAGAATACCAACTGACACCCGGAAAAATTACAACCTTCTTTGTTACTTTGCCAGTACTACTCCTATATTAACTGCTTGCAGTAGCCCAGCCACTTGCGTGCTGGCCGCACGTTCTGCAAAATACTCACCGCTTTTCAACTTACAAACTTAAAAACTTTTCTTGTAGTTGAAGCGGCAGTTGTCCAGTTTAGAGTGATTGAAAAGGGTGATGACGGTGTGATGAGACTAATATAGCTATTTAGTTTTGTATGATAGTTTTCGGAATTAGCAATGAAAATGATCGAAGTGAAAGTGGATGTGGTAAGCATGTGAATGATTTACGAGTATATATATATATTTATGTAACCAAGCTTTTTAATAATAAAACATTTTAGGATGCATGATGATGATATACCTACCTATGTACTTCTTTTATCCGAATATATACTTTATTTACTAACCAACCATTAAAAAAGCGAGTTTCTCACGAAATTTCCTAGACAGTTTCTGATCTCTCGCGTACACGCTGAGGTACAGGTTACAGTCTTTGCCTCAGTATTGTCTTTTTAGTAGTTGTATATGTCAGGACTGTTTATTTCCATTCAAATTTAAGTCCTTTCATAAACTATGATTTCAAGAATCTGACGTTCACTTTAATTTGATGATAGTCCATCACGTAAATAGGGCCCAAAGGTCATCCCTAAATAAGGGGGAAAATTTAGATACTACTTTCTTATAGCAATATCACCCAGACTATACTTAGAGGGCCTACACCAACCAATAGCTTTAGTAATTAATATGTTTGTTTGATCATAAAACAGTTAAGTACTTAGCTAATTCGCCGCGCCTACCCCACTAATCACTTTAATGCGTACACTTACTATTTTCTAGTGTCAAGAACCTCTGCGTTTTTTGAACTCTAGATCTTATTTTCAACTCTGAACGAACTAAAATAAAAACATTCAATGCACATCAACTCATACTCCTAGAGCAAGAATTTAGAAACACATGAAATAGCTCCTTTCGTCAAAGTGTTTGTTGCTCAGATGTTCCTTTCCCAATGCCATGCCACCATGGGTCCCATAAAAATGAGCAGACATTAAATAACACCCACTTAAACAGTGGTCGCTGAATATCAAGGTCTCAGTCGATTGCCCTTTAAGCCTCCATGTCGATCTGTGATGTCTTTTGAATATAAATTAAGTTATTACCACTGTAAGTGCTTTCGTATGGCCGATGGTAATCGTAAGTACGTGCTAGACGTGAAATGCATTGGTAAGTATGGTGAAACAAGGTGTATTTAATTGTATGTTCATCACTGTATATGCGTAGGTCTGCCAGTTTTTAGTTGCTCTAGGGGCGATTGTCCCACCCCCAGATCAACAGTCAGAAAACTTTAGTAATAACACAGGTACAATTCTGTCAAATTCGTCAGAGAAATAGTCAGTTTACCGTTATCTGAGAATGGGAAAATCTGCCGCTTATCAAACAAATACAAGGTGACATTCATTTAGTTGACCAAATTTTGGGATGAAATAACGAACATGTTTCCCCTAGAAACCTATAATAGTGTCATTCGATAAAATATTTTTGGGTCTCCCATAGTAAACATGTAATAAGGGGCGGATGGGCCCGCCTACTACTAGCCAAAGCCCGTAGCCAAATCTCTGGGCCCCCTTTTCTTACTTCCTGAAATACAGTTTATGACACAATAACCAGTTGGTGCCCTGCACCTCATCGGCTTGTTAAGTGCAAGTAGGTCTTAGGAAATTTAAAAAAGGTACCATAGGGTACCTTTTTTAAAGATAAATGATAAATGATAACATATTGATATGATCTATGATTTTCTAAACATATGTTAATATATACAGAAAATAAAGAATTTTGAATTATGATTTTGTAATTTTGATCAGTGTTTTTCAATCTTTCTACGGTACGAGGACTGTGGGTACGTACGCGACCCCTTACAAGTTTGAAAATTCCTACAAACCCCCTATGGTCTCCTTTATCAAAAGATATTGACATGACTTCTATAGGTATAACAGAAATAATTGGTAATTTTATTACAAGATGGTCATGCATGTGGCGCCCTTTTATATCCTACTAATTTAAAAAAACGTGAGAGTCAGAGGATATTTGAGGTTAGCAAGTCGAGAAAAAACCACCTGACCTCCTACGAGGAGCGGCGGAAGCCACTTATAACCAGAGTCACTTATAAATAAGACCTGCTATGAAGGGCGGCGCAGACCCGTAAATTATATATGGCTCTTATTTATGGTTAAGTCATGAGAAACCAAATTAAATAAAAATAAATTAGCTGCTATTAAGGGATGTTCATAAATAGCTGGCAAACATACGAATGAACGGATGTTTTTCGTTTAAAAAAATCATTCAAATCTAATCCAAAATGTTTTGATAAAAAAAACAAAAGAAAATCCAAATGTTTTGATAAGAAAACATTTACTTTTCGTCGGTGCACGGGGCCCCAGCCGATGCGGGGCCCCTACTCTGCCTACTGGATAATGCGGTACTGGCTGTAATCAGCTGATCGGGTCATTGTACTGGAGATAAGTGAACATTTCATTCATTTGCGACCGTATCTTCTTTTGGGAAAGTTGTTCATAATGATGGTTACTATCATTCCCCAAAACATAGTCAGCTAATAAGAAGTCACCTGTAAAATCAATGATACAATCGCTGGAATGTCTAAAAAGTCTTTGTTACAAATATTTGAAACTGGACGTGGGGGAACGGAGTCAAATATAAGTTAGTGTTTAGAGGACTCATAGGATTATAAGTATAATTCTATTGACATGTTACGGCTCCAATAAAAAGAGACATAACTCTGGCATAAAGCTTCGTTAGCTTTTATCATAACAACGAGTATATGCTCGCGTTAGTACGAATTATAGTTTTTGAAGAATTTAATCTCAGTCGAGACGTAGACTTATCATGTCAATATCGTAGACAGTAGCAAAGAGAATATAATCACTACCATTTTAAGAGACGGGAGTTCCTTACTTGGAAATGGAATCTATTTAGCACAACTAGCAATACCAATACAGCAAAAATTTAAAAGTCAAAATACGTCATACCAACATTACGAGTACAATTAGGGATGGCAAAATGTAGTTCCTGATTAAATCGATATCGATAAATTATCGTCAGGGGCAACCTGTGTTTATCATATGAGAAAACATTTATCGTAACAATAAGACAATATTTTTTTTTAATTATTTACATCACAAATTTTCAATTAATAAATACTAAAATTTTTACTTACAATTAACAACATCAATTTAAAGTTATACAATTTACAAAAGAACAAGAAGATTGAGACTTAGGCTCGATTTATATGCGTCCGCGTGGACAAGGAGATTGTCGACTTCTCCGTGAATTTCAATAAAACTCCGCGCGGGCGTTACATAGAGTTTCATCACATGTTTAATTTAAATTACAAAATGAAAAATGTGATCATAAGAAAAAGTGTAAAGAGTCTTGTCTCTGACTGTAAGCAACAACATCTATGCAAAACTATTCCAAAATATCCACTATAACAGCATCATGAAGTAAAGTTTATCGACAAATACTTAATTCTTTATCGATAGAGTGAAAATTTACATCACTATTGTTTACAAACATACAAATATTTTTTCTCATGAGTATAATTTTAGTCTCGCTGATAGTTCAAGGAGACAAAATACTTTATTATTTTAGCCAAGTGTACTTCATGATCTTCATGTATAGGAAATTTTGTCATAAATTTCCTTTTAATAAAAATTTGTCGACAATATCATTTTGTACAAATTACACACGATCTGTTTAATATTTATGCTTCGGAACGCACCTTTTTTTTTGTTGCGCGAACGGACCGCGAGTGATCGGAACGGAACTAGCTAGCTGTCACTTGCATAGAAACGAAATGACGAGTTAGAGGTTAACTTTGGCACATGGTAAAATGTCGGCGTCAGGCATTCGGGCCTTGGCTGTATGTTATTTGTAATAATTGTCTAACACAGGTATCGGGGCCTGGTCGGAATGTTAATTGTAATAATCACGGAACAATCGTCGGGAAATAAGTAGATTTCACGTCATCGGAGTGAGTGCTTCGTGCTGTGAAAGGTTGAAGTGATTCGGTGATCAATTCGTCGCGTTCAACGGCGACAGCAGCGGGCTGCGACGAGAGTAAGATTCGATTCCCCTCACCCCCCACCCTGGTGATCCTCATCCCGTATTCCTGCCTCGAATTGAGCTTTCGAATGCCGGTCTACGGCGTCAAGGTCAGTACTACTTTTGACATTCCACTGAAAAACAACCCTACCAAGATTCCACGCCCTGTCGGTTAAGTCGTGGAATTTATCAGTTTGGTAGCAGAGCGTGGTTTCCTAGTAGGAAATCGATTCACGGACGGTTGTAGGGTTGTTTTTTTGCCACATTGTAGCTGGGAGAGGGTGGGTACCTCAGATTGGTCGGCAATCATTTTGTGAGTGAGTCTTGTGGTCGGTATACCACAATTTAGGTTCATTTTCGGTTAGTGAACGTATAATTGACGATTTAGTTAACAATTATTATAAAATTGTAGTCGGAAACTACTCGGTGTGCATAAGGAACAGTCATTCGGTCGGACTATAGTATTGCAGTCGGGTCCTATAGTATTGCAGTGTTATTTCGATTTACAGAGCAGGGTCAGGCTATTTAAGGGGTATTAAGCTGATTTTGCTGACCTCAGTAGAAGTGCAGGTCAACTCGGAAAGGCCACTTCTAGAAGGTTCACGGCTACCTACACTATATTAAAAATAGTTTTTTTTTATAATACATTTTTGTGTGTTATTTTGTATTGTGCTTTATGGTGGCATTCTCTAATTGATTTAGAGTGTATAGTTACAAGGTGTATGTCCACAGGGCGACCATATTAAATATTTTTTAGGATTTAATTGTTTTAGTGGTTGCCTTAGTTTTGACAACTTAGTTTTAATTTCTGTGCCCAGCGCTGACGGGCAAGTGCTGGTCTCTGGCTATACTTAGTTCGGTTTCAGTTAGACTATATTAAATCGGTCAACATGGCACCTTCACCCTTGACGGTACTGCGGCATGGTGTCCGGGAGATGGTTCGCCCATACTCATAAGTATGTGGAGCGACCGGACATGGATGATGTCGTGCTCAAGCTTGTGGAGGACGCAATGATACGCGTCGGGAAGGTGTGTCGGCTGGCTGCGGAGGCTGAAGCTCTCGGGCTAACTGATGAAGCCTCGCTGGCTGCAGTGAAACAGCTCTGCGCGGATGCTGACCAAGCGATGGAATGCTTGAGTGACATCGAGCGTCGCGCGGAGAAAATTAAGCGGTCGCGAAGGAATGACCGTGGGGAGGGTAACGGAGACCCACCCCCCAAGGGTGTTGTTGGACGGCTGCCACACCTGGAGATTCCGGCCTTCAGTGGGGCAATTGATGAGTGGCCAGCCTTCATCAATTTATTTGATAGTTTGGTCCACGGTCGGGACGACCTGGACAACGCCTACAAGTTGGCCCAACTATTGATGGCTCTGCGGGGTGAACCGAGGGAGTTGGTCGGTCACCTAACGGTCACGGCGGGCAATTATGAGATAGCAAGGTCCATATTGTTTGACCGCTACCAACACAAACGGCGGTTGGTTGATGCGCAGCTGGAGAAGCTGTTTAGCATCCCTAGCCCGGGATGTTGACATCCGAGTACAGGTGCTCAACCCTGTGCTGGTGGCCACTAAGGCCCTTCAGAACCTTGGTCTTCCGGTAGACCAATGGTCATACATTATTTTACATATGGTTTTGTCACGGTTGCCTGCAGCTGTACAAAGTCGGTTTGAACAGCTGGGGGCAGTAGCACGGAACTGCCCACGCTCGTCCAATTGACGGATTTTTTGGATGGTGAATGTAGGCGATGTGACACACTGGACACGGAGGCCAGTGTGCAGCGCCGACCCGCGCCGATGCGGGAGGGGCCGCGCCCCCCGCCCCCACGGGGGGGAGGGAGGTCGAAACAATTTGGCGTTTTGAATGCCGCGCCGTCGGGTGACGGCTGTGTGCACTGCGACAGTGCCGGTCATGAAGTGACCAGTTGCGCCAAATTTAAGGCGCTCGGGGTGGCTGCCCGCAGGAAGATAGTCTTCCGCCACCGATTGTGTTTCGGTTGTTTGGGGCCGCACACGCTGAGCGAGTGCTCGCGCGCCACCCCCTGTGAGTGCTGTGGTGGCAAGCATCACATAGTGTTGTGCCTGAATCGGTCAGGCCCTTCGGATGGTCACCAGGGCCGGGCTCAGGTTGGTCGGCCACAGGGCCCAACCAGGGCTGGACCCAGTCCCCCTCCGGGCAACGGGAGTCACCAACGGGGTGACTGGGGTACCCGCGGACGGGACCCCCCCCGAGGGGAAGGGTGCAGCGCGGGGGGTAACATGCGGGATAGCCGGGGTTCGGTCGCCGCTGTCCACGGTCAGCGAGGACTTCGGGCCGCTGGCTCACCGCGTGTTACGGGCGGGTGTCAGATGGCACCTATGAGTAGCGTGAAGGCTGGGAGTCCACCACCTTCTGCGCCACCCTGCCCGTCGCTCTGGGAGGCGAACAGGGAGGCGAACATTCGGATGTCGCCCCCATTCCTAGAGCGCCCCAGGTTGGATCAGCTCTCCCCTATTCATCCACGGTGCGCACCGGGCACACCGTACACCGTCCGGTATGGTCGGATGCAGGGACAGCGAGGGGCCAATTATACGGGTTGGGACCCCTTGATGCACATACGGTCTGATATGCCGGTTGCATATCAGCAGCCGAGTTACTCCGAGGCCGACGGAGGTCTCAGCGGGTTCGGATCCCGCGGAGGTTCCCGCTAGGGACACGCCGCCCACTTACAGGGTGCCGCCACTCCACAGACGGTCATGCTCCCCACCGCCTCTGTGATAGCGTGGAGTTCGGACGGCAAATCATGTGTGGCACGAGCACTATTGGACTTGGGGGCCCAGGGGTGCTTAGTCTCGTGCAACCTTGTAAGACGGTTGGGCATTTCGGTAAGGGAGTATCCACATTCCATTCGGGGAATTGGGAACACGGAAGTCGGTTCCATTAAGGGAGTATGTCGGATTACTCTCTCGTCACGGGTGGATTCATCGGTGAAACTGACGGTCACGGCATTAGTCATGCCTAATGTGATGGGCTCACACCCTCACGTACGGTTGTCGCCCTCGGTGCGACAGTTGGTCGCTGGGTTGTCACTGGCTGACCCGGAGTTTGATATTCCGGGCCCAGTAGACATTTTATTGGGTGTCGATGCCTTGGGATACCTGTTAGTGCCAGGTGTCCACGTGTTGCAGTCGACTGGTCTGGTTTCGGTCAACACCAGACTGGGCCATGCGGTAATGGGTCCGGTCATGTCGGCTGCCCCACGCCTAGCGACTAGTAGTCCCTTATTCGGTTCTGTACTCTCGGAGGTGATACAGAAGTTTTGGGAGATGGAGGAACCACTTACGGTCCGCCGGTTGGACCCGGTTGAAGAAGAGTGTGAACAGTTTTATCGGAAGAATACTGGTCGCCTTCGGTCAGGTAGATTTCTCACTCGTCTTCCATTCCGGAGTGATCGCCGCTGGGCAGTTCACACCATGCAGCCGAGACGCGGCTTCTGTCGATGGAACGACGCATGAAGCGTGACGGGATTTTCCGGCAAAAGTACGTCGACTTCATGCGAGAATACGAGTCCCTCGGCCACATGTCGGTTTCGGGTATCGACTGGAAGCGTGAAGACCACTGCTTCCTGCCTCATCACGCGATCTTGAGGACACCTGAGGGCAGAATACGGGTAGTGTTCGATGGATTGGCATCAACATCTAACGGCATGAACCTGAACCAGTGTTGAACCGGATGATGTTTAGGCAGACGGTCATTCACCCTGACGATAGACGGTATCAGCTGATCCTGTGGCGAGAGAGCCCAGATCAGCCCATCAAGGTGTACGAGCTGAACACCAACACGTACGGGCTACGGTCTAGTCCTTATTTGGCGATTCGCACTCTGCGGGAGTTAGCGGATCGAGAACGGTTAAATTTCCCTAGAGGAGCAGCGATCCTGGCGCAGGATCTCTACGTGGACGATATCTGTACCGGTGCAGATTCCGTAGAGGAGGCGCTCGCTCGACGGGACGAGCTAGTTGAGCTCTTACGGGGTGGAGGTTACGAGCTCCGGAAATGGATGTCGAACTCTCCAGAGTTACTGTCTGGTCTTCCGGATGACTACCAGCAGGATCCCCACATTTTCAAAAATCTGGAAAATCCGAATATGTTGTCGGTATTAGGCGTCCAGTACCAGCCGGTGTCAGACATGTTTTCGTATCGGGTCGAGTTGGACTCCCCGAAGGTCTGGACGAAACAGAACGTCCTTTCAACGGTGGCTAGGACATTTGATCCAAACGGGTGGATGCCGTGACATGCACATTCTCTCCTATCTGTTCAATATTTTGCGAAATCCCCGATACCCCACATATCTACGCCAACGTTTTGACTTTCTTTTCCCCAGGGATAGCAATCCGAGATCCCACACGGTGTCTCTCCTTTCAACTCCTTGGCATAACACTGTCGCTTACGAACACTCGTTTAGGTTAAGGGCAATCCGATTGTGGAACGCACTTCCCTGCGCTATTAGGGAAAGTCCCTCAATTTTCACTTTTAAGAAAAGATTGAAAGTGCATTTCCTTTCTCTTCCCTAAATGGTACCATATTTATGTAGGTATATGTATGATTTATTATAGTTTATGTATGTTCATGCTATACATTGTATTTTATGTAGTGGAAGTATATATATTTATTTTTTTATTTTATATTTGGTATAGTTTATATATATTTTTAAAGTAATTTGCGTCCGTATGTATAGTGTTATTGCGAACTAGGACTTTCCTGTATAATTAACTCTCCTGTCCTGCCTAGGTTTGCTGGAAGAAATCTCTTTTTAGAGATAAGCTCGCCTTTGCTTATTACATTACTTTTAATTGTCTGTAACTTTATATTATCTATGCAATAAAGAATAAAGAGAAAGGGATCACCCCGGTAACATTTCAGCTCAAGTGTTTTATGCAGCAATTGTGGTCTGCTGAGCTGAAATGGGACGACCCGATCGGCGGGTCATTAAGCTCAGAGTGGGAATCGTTCTTTTCGACCCTCCCTGGCATCAATCGGATTTCACTGCCACGGAGGTTGGTCCCCACCAAACGATACACCGCCACCCTGCATGGGTTTTGCGATGCCTCGGAGAAGGGCTACGGAGCTGCGGTATATCTGCGTACGGTCGACTCCTCGGGGGAGGTTGATGTGCGGTTGGTCATGGCCAAGAGCAAGGATGCGCCGTTGCGCACTCGCCTGACCATTCCCAAATTAGAGCTTTCAGGAGCGGCTCTCCTGACTCGTCTGCTCAACCACACGATGACGGTTCTTCGTGGGTCAATAGCGTTAGAAGATACGGTCTACGCTTGGACGGACAGTCAGATCGTGTTATGCTGGCTGAAGGCTTCAGTTCACAAGCTGGAGATTTTTGTGGCGAATCGGGTTTCGCAGATTTTGAATTCGGAGGTTCCCTTAATCTGGAGACATGTTCCAGGGGAAATGAACCCAGCAGACTGTGCGTCTCGTGGGTGTCACGCTTCGGAGTTAGTTGGACATCCCTTGTGGTGGGGTCCAAAATGGTTGACTCAAGCCGAATCGGATTGGCCAATGAGTCCACGCGTTACCTCGGCGAACGGCGCCTTGACAGTCGGTGTCTGTACGACGCAACCAGAGCCGGAAGAGGAGTTCAGCCTGCTGGAACGGTACAGCTCGCTCGACAATCTGGTCAATGTGACCGCCTGGATCTTCCGATTTGCGCGGAATTGTCGCAATTCTTAGGCGCAACGGGTGCGGACACAGGTCCTGACACCACGGGAATGAAACCATGCGTTGTTCGCATTGGTACAGAACGTGCAGACGGTGCACTTTAAGTCCGAACTGGACATTCTGAGACGCGGACGCGTCCAACTGAAGGGAGCTGTGGCTCGGCTCCAGCCGTTTATTGACCCTCAAGGATTGCTGAGGGTAGGAGGTCGGCTGCGGAATGCCAACCTGCCTTATGCGGCTCGCCACCCGTTGTTACTCCCTAGGAAAGGGAAGTTGGTCGAACTGTTGATACAGGATCGACACATTCGGAATGGGCATATCGGATGCCACGCCTTGATGGCGTTTCTCCAGCGCGAGTTCTGGATTCTATCGGGAAGATGCTTAGTGCGTAGCGTCGTATTTCGGTGCCTGCCTTGTTATCGGGCCAAGGCGGCTACGATGTAGCCCCAGATGGGCGATTTGCCCTCGGATAGGGTTAACGAAATCCGGCCCTTTGCGGGTGTCGGAACGGATTTCGCGGGACCATTCATGGTTAAGTCTTCACAGCTACGGAACGCCAGATTAGTGAAGGCATACTTGTGCGGCTTGGCCACGAAGGCAGTCCACTTGGAGGTGGTCAGTGACCTCACTACGGAGGCATTTATCGCATGTCTGGATCGGTTCGTCTCACGAAGGGGCCTCCCTACATTAATCCGTTCGGACAACGGCACAAATTTTGTCGGAGCCAGGCGATATCTGCAGGAGGTCACTCAATTCCTGAACGGTAACCAGGACGCCATCGGTACGGCTTGCTCCCGACGAGGGATTGAATGGGTTTTCAGTCCGCCGGGATGTCCTCATTGGGGAGGAATTTTTGAGGCTGCGGTTAAATCGGCTAAGTCGCACCTGACGAGGATCATCGGTGAGACCTCTCTACGCTTTGAAGAGCTTGCGACGCTGTTCTGTAAAATTGAAATGACACTGAACTCGCGTCCGTTGTGCCCGCTCAGTTCGGATCCAAATGATTTGGAAGCGTTGACGCCGGGTCACTTCCTGATAGGTCAGCCCCTTAACGCCCTGCCAGAATACCCATTCGGTGATGTTAAGTTAAGTCGGTTAACTAGGTGGCAGATGTTGCAGCAGATGGCTCAAGATTTTTGGAAACGGTGGTCCCTTGAGTATTTGCACATCTTGCAGCAGCGCCTTAAGTGGACTGACCGGACGAGCCCCCCTCAAGTCGGTGATTTGGTGCTGATTAAGGATGCGAACCTGCCATCATTGAGATGGAGACGAGGACGGATCGTCAATTTGTACACGGGTCGGGATGGCACGCCTCGATCAGCAGAAGTCAAGGTGGGGGACTCGGTCCTCAAGAGAGCGGTCGCAACACTTTCTAGCCTTCCTATTGATTAGGGGCAGGTTCGGGCCTGTCCGGGCGGGTGACTGTTTAATATTAATGCTTCGGAACGCACCTTTTTTTTGTTGCGCGATCGGACCGCTAGTGATCGGAACGGAACTAGCTAGCTGTCACTTGCATAGAAACGAAATGACGAGTTAGAGGTTAACTTTGGCACATGGTAAAATGTCGGCGTCAGGCATTCGGGCTTTGGCTGTATGTTATTTGTAATAATTGTCTAACACAGGTATCGGGGCCTGGTCGGAATGTTAATTGTAATAATCACGGAACAATCGTCGGGAAATAAGTAGATTTCACGTCATCGGAGTGAGTGCTTTGTGCTGTGAAAGGTTGTAGTGATTCGGTGATCAATTCGTCGCGTTCGGATAGCGACCCTTGTGTCGGCAAGCATCACGACGGCGACAGCAGCGGGCTGCGACGAGAGTAAGATTCGATTCTCCTCACCCCCCACCCTGGTGTTCCTCATCCCGTATTCCTGCCTCGAATTGAGCTTTCTTCTAAATTTCGTCTATAGTGTAAATCGGTGCCATTTTTAGAGAATCACGAGAAAATAGTTTGTAAGAGTCAGACAGCAGTCCCCACCACTTTTAAAAACAATATCACGCAAATTGTTGAAAATTTCACAATTATTCTCCCAAGCAACTGTAAGAAAGGGACACAGAGACAAAGACTAAGATAGCATGTGGACGCCATAAAATCTGTGCTAAATAGGAACATTTTTTTTGTTTGTTCCTGGTTGCGTGAAACTGGACAGTAGAAATATAGGCATCCATAGCAGAAAGTGTAAGGTAACAAAATATGATATTTTAAGGGGTTCTTCCATAACAAACATTATGACCATTATTCTGAAATGAACAATTTCACTATGAACTTACCGATTTATATATCGATCCATTTATTTTGGGTCGAGCGGCCGTCGATTCGGACAACCTAGATACAAACTGACCGATTATATTAAGACACCCCTGAATCAGACAAGGACACCGCAGATTGGGTTAAAGTGTCGCCTAAATATCATACAGCTTTAATAATAATAATAATAATAATAACCTAGGACACTATTTACACACATTGATCTAGCCCCAAACTAGGATTCCCTGTATCTTGGGTCTAGACAACGATACACATACTTATATAGATAAATATTATACTTAGATAGATAAACAACCATGACTAGGGTACAAACATCCGTTCTCGCCAATCAAATATTTGCCCCCACCAGGACTCGAACCCGGGACCCTTGGGTTTGTAGGCAGGGTCATTGCCGACTCGGCTATCCTTTTCATTTCCTGAGTGGCTGCCTTACTTTAAGCGCTCGTCTAACTCCGTCTGCTGAGCATCCACATATATGCGGTCCCAGTTCCTAATATTCCATCCTCTATCTTACTTTCTTCCAGCATGCCGTGCACCCCACAACGCCTGCCACCAGGTCCAATCCCAGGGTACCTATCTCCGGGAGCGCCTACGGATCCTGGTGCAGTCCTGGCGTCACACCTTCACATGCCACGTGAGTCTATAGATAAATCTATAGTCTATCTATATATTTGTTAATTGCGAGTATTAATCAATAGAAGTTGCTACTTAACTACAATAAACTCAAAGAAAGCTATTTTAATTATGGCTACTTAGTTTTACTTTATTGATTTTTGTCCCTCCATTTTTTGTTTTAGTCGGGCAAAGATAAACATTCACATACAGGCACATACATTGCTTGCATTCATCTGGCCCCACACTAGGATACCCTGTATCGTGGGATCCAGAAACAGTGACGTCAATAAACATGTAGGCGCGATTCGAACCTTACAACAATTGTACAATAACGTTGGGCCGGCCCAGCGTGTTGTGCCCGACGGGCTTCGGAATTTCGAACCGCTCGAAAAGCCAGAGTGATGCAGCGCGATGCTGCGTTGTACCACACGGGTTTTCCAGTGCTCATCGTCTGAATAGCGCGTGGAGAATAGCGCCTGCGGCGTTATGTCCCTCTGGCTTTTCGTGAATTAGCTTCTAGTTAAAAACCGGATATATAGCGATAGTTGTAATCTCAACCTAAGAAATAATCAAAGACTAGTTGCGCCCCGGGCTAGACTCGCGAAGGCTAGCAATTCCTTCAAGGGTCAGTGCAAGATGCCGCTGGAGATTTTGAAATTGCCATTTGAGCAATTTAAAAACTATGTTATGCGAATACTGCACTGCTGGGCATAGGCCTCTTCTCTATAGCGCCAACCCCTACGGTCCTGTGCCGTCCGCATCCATTGAGATCCTGTCGACTTTAGTATATCGTCGGACCATCGGGCAGGTGGTCTGCACACTGGCCTTGTTGCTCCCCTTGGCCACCCTCTGTGACTGCTTTGCTCCAAAAAGGGATATTACTTACAATGTTCAAGATTTCTTAAATGACGGGATTGTATGGGGTTAATCTAACTCAACTCAACACAGAACTTGCCGTTAATAATTTTGTAATGATTTATTCCTGCTTATTAATTATAATAATTAATACTGTAATATTTGTATTAGTTAATTGTATTAGTTAACACAACCAATTTTAAAAGGTTCATATGTAGAGAAGAGCCAAAAAATAACGTTTGCTAAGCATATGTCTACAGTAATAAAGAAATTTGAACTTTGAACTTTGACTTTTAAATATGTGGAAATTATCTACATTAAAGATGTGTGTAGTGTTTCTCTCATTCTATCTTCCTTGGTAATTTTTCAGATCTCCTACAAGCTCCAACGTCGCTTTAAAAGCGGATCACCGCGAATTCACTCCAGATAACCCAAGGTATACATTACATTTATAGTGTAGTTATTTAATTCCCATAATCATAATGGATCTCTGTGTTGCAGGGATATGATAATATTAGGGACTTGATTAAATCCCTAACATGTATACGATATACTATTTTAGATAATCGTTGGAGCTTATATAAGATACTAGTAGCGGCACGAAACTCTAGCGCTATCCTTGGCAGGGCGTCTCTTTCACGTTCTTTATTTCAATATTTCCCTCCTATCTCATTTAGCCAAGGTCAGCGCTAGAGTCAAATGACGGCACCTATACCCAATTTTATTTCGCTGTTGCTGGGATGTGACACCAAAATCAAATGCTAGAGAATGGACGCGTTCCTACATCACATTTTAACATAATTATTTGAAGTGACCGAACGAAATTGGATAAACAGCCGAAACCGAAACTGAACCTTAGTTTTCTGACCCCTAGTTTCGGCCGAAAACTTTTTAAACTTATTAAAATGTACTCAATTCCCCCTACTTGTTATTTGAGTAGTGCAAATTAGTTCGTCGTGGTAAAAAATACATGTTAGACGCAGCTCCCAGGAGTACCATACCTACGAATATCAGCTACAAAATAATGTTACGACTGAGCCGAAGTTTCCACCGGTTTTGGGCCGAAACCGAAACCTTGGCCGAAACCTCGTGTTTGGCCGAAACTTGGCCGAAACCGCATCCAAACCTTTGGTTGGTGTCTAAATTTATTTCAGTTCTGGGGACCAGCAACACACCGTCCGTCTATTCACAAAGACTCCACCGCCGCAGTATTCAGCGAAAGATGACCTCATCCAGGAGGCGCCGATAGAATTAGAGGAGATAAAGAAACACAAGTTCAAAGATAAACCTTCTGAAAGGTAAGAATTTACGTCAATCAATATTGTACATCGCAATAGCCCTGATTGTTCCGTTGTCTAGGGATTATCCATTCGTCTGTCATGTAGTATAAGCGGGTTCGAATCACGGTGGTAATGTGTATCAATGAATTACGTTTTGTCGACCTTGTGGGGGTGCGGTTGTGGCTCTGCCTACCATGCGAGAGGTCCCGGGTTCGATCCCCAAATCTTATCATCTCATAATCGAAAAAAACCCAGGTCTTAGCTGTTTATATCTGTGTCTGATGACACTGTTTCTGGTTCCCACGACACAGGGTATCCTAGTGTGGGGTCAGACCAATTTACGTATCTGTATATAAATGTTTACGTTAATGTTATTCATATTTCGTACTATATACGAACATTCTAACGGTAATGAAAAACATCATCTTGAGGAAACCTTCACCAAAGCTGCGGCGATGGGCTAGCCCCGTCACGCAAAATGGAGTATCAATTTAAAGCGTAAACGTAGGTGCAACTATGGGAAAAGGTGTGAAGTTCAGGTCACTAAAGAAATCCTATCCGACCAGACCATGTCCAGAGAATGAAGAGAGTAAAGTGGCGCCGGTATGGGAGACCCCTCAAAGTCCAGTGCCGACTTCGCCGTCTAGAGACAAGAAATGCTTGTTCCGGTTGCCGGCGCTGTGCGATCCCCTCGAGCCCATCGACCCTCAGGGTACGTGATGCTACTATGGCAAATGCGTTTGCAACTGAGTCATCGGACAGGCCATAAACGTCTTCTAAGACCGTCTAAGACTCAGTTGCTGACGCGAATAGTAGAGATAGATTTAGCCGTATAGGTACCTAACTTAGCCTACAACTGCAACTAAGGTGCTACTCCACCATGAAGTCATCTACAGATTCGATTTTTGGGTTAAAATTTATTGAGTATTTGATTAAGATTTTCACTAAAGGAAAACGCGATTGGATGAAATTTTCTCCATAGAATTTAATTACGAAAACACCTCTAAATTGCTTTATTTTTTCCTGTCATTCTGAATTCCTAACTAGTTTCATTGTGGAACTGCGTTCAAAATGTAGATATTATATATTTGCAAAATCTCATTAAAAAACTTTTAAAAAAAATAGCGTATTTTATTTTTAAACAATTTTTCTGTCGTTTAGCGCTACGTTTTTTAATTTTTTCCTGATTCCGTCCCTCTCACACTGCGGGTCTTTCCGCTTGGAGTAACGGGGACTTTTGCACGGTCGAGGTATTGCCTTAACCTGCTTTTAGTTAACACAGAAACGTAGTTTCCCTATTCTACGTAGCGTGGCCAGTAATACTCGTTCGAATGTGTATCGATAGCTATGCTAGGGTACATACGATTACATTATTTTGGTAATGATTAGTTACTGACATGATGATAATTGTAATGATGTAAAGCCAGACCCAACTAATTCTATTTCTTATGTGTATGTTGAGTATATAAACACACACGATATAGGGGCAGTTAGAACAAGTACTTACCCCGCTGGGCTTCAATTGATTAATTGTTCTACAATAAGAATGTAACAGCTAACAGTAGACAGTAGGCTCCCCGCTAGCAATATCAGATGTTATTTACAGCTAAACCATTACATTAATTAATCGATATTAACACCAAAAACTTTGTATTATGACACAAGTTATTATTATTGACAAATTGAGTAAAAACTTCCATTCCAAAAAATATTTTTATCTCATCTTAAATAATGTCCACCAAAATTGTAAACCCGCTCGATATTGTAAGGAGTTAAGAAAAGCCAAATTTCAGCAAAAACTATCCGAAAATTTATGAGTAATTTAGGATGTAAACTTTTTTTTCAAAAATTGTTATAAAGAAAACAAAGTTATTGCAATAATTGTAAAGTAACGAGAAGAACCAGAACCCGAGAAGGAACAAGGATCACTTTTGTTTGGAGAACTCAAAATTGTTTATTTCTTCCAGACACTACTAAGTTTTCGTGCCATACAATAAAATACATTTTCAAAGACTTTTCTTTGAAACCCATCTTTATGGGTGAGTCTGAGTCTGTACAAAAGTGACTCTTGTTCTTACTTGGGTACTGTCAACTACTTTGCAATTATTGTGATATTAATTTTTCCTTTTACGTCAGTGCAAACATGTTACCACTTTAGATAGCCGATAAAACAGGGATGTTTTATACCAGTTTGTACGCTCAGTTCAATATATTATTTTTTAGACTAAATGGCTGTCATAACATTGAGCTTTAGTTTAAGTTTTATCCTCACCTGAATTGATGGGCTCACTACATCATAAACAAGAGATTTATTTCACTGAATTATTGGTATATTGCGAACACCTGAGAGTCAAAGAGTTACCCAAAGAAATTGAGTTTTTTCATAATTAACATCTTTATGACTTTAAGAAAGAAAAAAATATAGTGCAAAAACCTATATTACTCTGAATCCCATACATTTTCGGATAGGGTATTAAGGTTTCAGGTTTAACGATCTTTATTATCATTGAAGACATTAAGCCACTTACGTGATAACATAGTTAAGAATAAATTTAACAATGTCCGTTATCGCATGATATTATTCTCGATACAGTACAACATAGGTGTCTACGTGGTGATAGCCAGAATTGTCCGCGTAGTTCAAATAGTCAACGTACTTATTACCTTTTTTGCTGACCCCAGTAAACTTTGACCCAGTTATTTGGTCTATCACATGCTCAATACGCTTCTAGCGTAATTAGCTCGGACCGCTTACTTTGAAACGTCTTAAAGTTCCCGATTATCTGGTAGTCTTTTGTTCTTTTTATATCGCACACATCTCTGCTGATTATTGTTAAAATGTGGCCACGGTAGGTTGTACTCGTAATAAACCTCAAACAAATCCTGGAGTATACTTGTACATCTATATGACCTGATCTGACATGATCATTGCAGGTCGTCGCTACATATCCTGGCTGCTACTAGTCACATGCTGCTACAGCTACAACGCATGGTGCATCGCCCTTCGCGCCACCTTCCCCTACCAGACGCCTGCAAACACACCCTACTGGATGGTAGCAGACTATATCTGTGACGTAGTATATATCCTAGACGTGGCACTGGTGAAGAATAGACTCATGTTCCTGCATGAGGGGTTCTGGGTTGATAGTTATGCGGAGACGAGAAGGAATTATAGGAAGAAGCTTCAGTATAAGGTAAGGACGAGCAAGTGAAAACACTGGATGGACGTCTCAAAGAGGATAAGGATAGGCGTTGAGCATTACAAAGTGGTGGTAAGGATGTTGCTGTTGATGATGATGATTATGATAGTTATAGTGACTATGGTGATGCTGATGATGACCGGGAGTGATGATCGCCCTTCGCAACACATTCCCCTACCAGACGCATGCAAGCACACCTTATTGGATGGTCATAGACTAATCTCCTAGACGTAGCACGAGTGAAAAATATTCTGGGTTGTTAGTTATGCGGAAACAAGAAGGAATTATAAGATGAAGCTTCACTAAGGATATCTAAGGACGAGCAAGGGACTGGGATGATGGGATGGGAATGGATTTTTCAACGCGGATCGGATGAGGACAGGGATTGAGTATCAGAGAGAGAATGATAATGAGGGTGATGATGATTATCACGGTTATGGTCATGATAGGGATAATGATGTTGAAGGTGAGGATGAAGATAAGAGTGATGATGAGCATCATGATTATGGTGATGAGAGGGATGATGATGTTGATGGTGACAATGATTATCATGATTATGGTGACGGTGATAATTAATATGATGTTTTTGAATAAGGACAAAAGCTAAACTAACGTGATCATCACTCGTTTCAGTTCGACGTTGTAGCACTGGCCCCGCTGGATATCCTGTACCTCTACTTCGGAGCTGACAAGGTCATCCTGCGGTTGCCGCGGCTGCTCAAGTTACAGACCTTCTGGGAGTTCCACCAGGCTATGGACCGGGTGCTTTCCTCACCTTATGTGGTTAGTACTGTTTTGCGACCTCTTTACTTAGATATCTTCTTTCATCATTGTCCATTGGTAATGTAGTGTCTTAAACCTAGTTTATTTACTTACGATTTACTTACGATACCTTCCTACAATTTTGAGCAAAGAACTACTACGAGTATAATTAATATGGTGAATAGTGATGTTTTCCTAGCCATGTCTGTGAAACTAAATACCTGACTCTGCATTGTTGAGATATACCTCGGTATTTAATAGTCTTTTTATTAGGGTTCCGTAAGGAAAAATGGAACCTTTGTATAACCATTCGTGTGTCTGTCCTAAGTGTATTAACCCTTTATAGGACAGGTCATACAAAGTGGCTAATAAAAAGGCCACCTAAAATAAGGGTCATAATTCATAGACTTTTAATCGTAGTCTGAACCTTATTGATATTTACGCATCAAGATAAAGCACAACGTCCAGTACACTAACCATCAAACGCCGCTTACGCATGATAAAAAAGTTTCGCGCCCATTTTTGACCTGGCTAGTATACAAGCCACCGTGCACTCAACGAATTACATTTGAAGTAACCACGTGCAAGTGCAGTTTATCTCTGTGTGTTTTTATATCAAATTATTATTTTTACCGGTAAAAGTAAGTAATAATAGTTTTTTTTTTATATTTTGCTTCTATTTTACTCATAAATATAAAGATACAAATAAATAATAACTGTTTTTCGTGTAATCAAAATCTTGGTAGCGTGAAAAAAAAACTAACCTAAAAATTACATACACCACTTTGACACGACTTTATTGTTATAAATATTTTCATAATCCGCTTGATACATACATGATTACAAAGGTTATTTTGTTGTATTTTGAATAGTGTAACCTAATTTATGGTGTAACGTTTGGTTTGGTTATTATTACATAGATAGTGAAAAATATTGTATGTTTTATTTACGTATTTTGACCTAAAGTAAGTGGCGTATATAAAATGAAGCTCGTTACGTTATATATTTTGTTTATTGTTTTTTTTAGAATGTATCGTGGAAATCTGGACTTAGAGGCGCTAACTGAGGATGATTGGCAGGAATTGTTTGCCATAAATGACGACCAAGCGATGAATTCAGACGCTGGTGGTGATTCAGACGCTGATGATGTTCATAACGTGACGGTTACTACTGAAGGGAGTGGACCGAGTACTCGAAGTGTATCTTCATATCAAGATATTCAGACACATGAAGAGTTACCTACATATCATGAACCGACGCCTCAAGATGTGCCACCCATAGCAAATTTAGATTCAGCTGAGGACAACCAACGATTACTCACTAAATGGGGCAACAAACGATTCCGAACTCCTTCTGAATACAAAAATACTGTTTTCAACCAATACACAGGTATAAATGCTGAAGTTGACTTATCATCACCGCTGAATGTACTTTTTCTATTTTTTAAGACGGGCTTCTTCAATCTTATGGTTACAGAAAGCAACAAGTATGCCACTCAAAATGGCCAGTCTTTGAACCTTTGTGAAGATGAACTCAAGAAGTTCATAGGAGTTTTGATTATTATGGGTTTCCATAGCCTGCCTTCTATGAGGCTTTACTGGTTACAAGATCCCAATTTTCATGTTCACCGTATTAGCAGGGTAATGAGTATGCGCCGATTTCTAAAAATATTGAGATTTTTGCATGTCAATGACAATGAGAATATGGTTTCAAGAGGACAGCCAGGATTTGATAGGCTTTTCAAGATACGCCCGCTGTTGAGACATTTTTCTGCGGTTTTTAGATCTGCTTTCAGTCCTCATAGACAACTATCAATCGATGAAAGCATGATAGCCTTCAAAGGTCGCTCTACACTCAAACAATACATGCCTCTCAAACCAATCAAACGTGGCTTCAAGGTGTTTTATTTGCTGTGCCGTTACTGGTTATATGCTTGGCTTTGAGATATATGAAGGAAAAAGTTTGACCGGTGGTAAAGAAGTAAGTCTTGGGGAGTCTGTTGTGATGAAGTTGGCCGTTATGTTTGAAGGTTTTGGCTACTGCTTATTTTTTGACCGCTTTTTTACTGCATTACCTTTATTGGTGAAACTCTTGAAGAAAAAAATATTTGCTGTTGGTACTATTATGCCATCGCGAAAACATTTCCCAACTGACAAGCTACCGCTGGATAAAACCATGGCCATGAGTGAGAGTGCATGCGCTATGACAAAATCTAATATATCTGTCACCAAATGGAGAGATCGCGGTAAAAAGGCTGTATGCGTCGCATCTAACATGCATAATCCTAATATGAAAGGTCATGTACGTCGCACTAATTCCCATGGTGAAAAAGAGCGCGTTTCTTGCCCTAAGCCTATAATTGATTATAACAAATACATGGGGGGGGGTTGACAAATTTGACCAGCACATGTCGTCATATAGTATTTCCTGGAAATCACGCCGATGGTGGATGAAGATTTGGTTTTACCTCATAGACGCTGCGATAGTAAATGCATACATTATATACAAGGATACATGGACAAAAGCTCACCCTGTAGGTAATAAGCCAATCACTCATTTGCAATTTAGAGGCAAACTAGCTGATGAATTGATCGGAAAAGTTGAACAATCATTGCCTATTTTTCAATCCCAAGAAGGAGGTGATCATAAATTGATAAGATCTGTAAAGAAAAATCCGCGCAGATGTCGATATTGCAGTACAACAGCTAAGCCAAAGAGAATTGTTTACGATTGCATTAGCTGCAATGTCGCTTTGTGTGTAGAATGTTTTGTGCCATTTCATGAATCAGGAAAAGAGAAGAAATCAAAATAATCAGTTTTAAAATTTACAGTACCTACCTAACTAAATGCCCGAATAGTTATTGTTTATTTTATGGAAGAAGTTCCTAATTATTTTTTTCATATAATTAGTTTTAATAATAAAAAGATCTCAATAAATCTGGATCTCAAAATGAAACAGGAGAAGAGTGATTTTGTTAACATTACTGAAGAAATGTTTTTGTTTTTGTTTTTGCTCATTGTGTAAGAATAAATGTTGATTAAAATATATATTTTTTTTTTCATAAAAACACATTATCCTTAACAGAAATAAAAAGAAATGGGTGGTCAGTATACTAGCCAGTGATTGCAACCTGACAGACATATATTCCTAACAGTCACTGGTCAGTTTAATAGCCACAACATTTTTTTAATTTTCTGTAAAACTAATATCAATCATGAGTGCTACCCATAGTAAAAGTTTTATAATTTAGTTCAAAGAATAATAATTAACAGGAAAAATAATGAATTTTCAAAATATGTAAGGGTGTGCGTTAAAGGGTTAATAGTAAATTGCTTACAAAGGGAGTAAAGAACTACTTTTAAGGCGAGAGTGTTCTTTAATCTAGATCGGAGCGAAGGATTTTAGAATTGAACTCCGATCAAAGGCATCAGCCTATTTTTATCACCATCTATAGAGATTTTCTATAGAAAATGAGTAAATTAAGTTATGATAATAATAATTTTAAAAATGTTATTGAAGAATACTTAGTATTTGTTCATGCAATTGCTAACAACACCATTTAGGTTGCTTTGGTAACAACACCTGTATGGGGTTAATCTGGCCACAGATACTAATCTGGCTCAACACAGTCCATGCTGTTAATAATTTTGTAATTATTTATTCTTGCATATAAATTATGATAACGATATAATAATATTTGATTTTTAAAAGAGATCTAAAATTCAATCTGAGGGTGTTTCTACGCCCTCCTTCTCCCACAGTGGTCCAATGTAGATAAGTGGCAAAAAATGACGATGACTAAGTATATGTAAATATCTACAGTAATAAAGACATTTGGAATTTTGTACTTTGGACTAAAACGGACAGTCGCTTTTTCACCCCTGGTCTCGAGCGAACGCAATAAACAAACAATACTTAAAAACACCCCTGCCGCACCGCGCCTTTGTTTATATGCAATCAATAGTGAATTAGATGACTATAATATCAGTGTAGTGCTTAGTAAAAGTGAGTGAAACATCTAGGTACCTACTTATCTGTTCAATGCCGGTCTTAGCAGCCTAGGCTGGGCGGCCGAAAACCAGCAGCACAAATCAGCCGTGCCACTACGGTATGCCGGTAGATAGGTAGAATATAGGTATACCTTAAACTCTCAAAGACCGAGGGTAGTTGGGACGGGTCGCGATTTTGAACTTTATGCCATGGTAATAAAATTTAAAACCTATAACGGAAAAGTGGCGTTAGCCGCTGGCGGTATTCAAGAGGTTAAACCCAAAAACGTTAAATCGAGTAGCACTGGGTGGGCACCTATTTTACTGTTCAAAAGTATTCACTGCGAGCGAGAGGTACCGGGTTCGATCCCCAGCTGGGGGTAAAAAAAAACCCAGGTCTTGGATTATATGTGCGTGACGTCGCTGTTTCTGGTTCCCACGACACAGGATAGTGTGGGGCCAGGAGCAATGTATGTGCCTGTATGCAATGTTTATGTTTATGTTTTATCCTGGCCAGTTAAATAAACTAAGTACATAAGCCCGCATACACATATAGACATAGTACAAACTACAAATTCAAGAAGAAAAAAACAATTCTAGAATTACTTTATTGCATAACTGCATATTCTAAGAAAAATCTCCGACAGTTAGCGAGAAACCCAATCATGGGCACTTCATAAAAGGAACCTCACCATCTTCCAGAATAAAGGCAATTAACAAATGACCACCGTGGATGAACTATAATAAATAATTTGAGAGCCTGCGTCCTAAACAGCACTCTCATACATCTTGCACCTTTTATTGTTCCCAGACCCAGCCAGCCCACAACTCTCTTAACAATACCGAGTACAAAGGACCTATATGTAAGAAGAAGGGTTAACTTTGGCGATCGCTATCCGTACGATTAACAACCAGTACAATAACTCACCTACTAAGTTCTTCCCCACAGCACAATCTCAAGAAAATAACATACTGGAAACCTTAGCAATACCGACCTATTCTGCGCGATTTCTGATGAAATTAATCACCTATAGAAATCACCATTCGACCACACTGACATTCAAAAAGACCGAGTTAAATATGTAGAAACAAACAGCGATCAACATAGCATAAATCTTGCAATGGACGAACCAAAGAAGCCCTCAATAACTACAAACAAACCTGCACAATAACGGCACATGCGATTTAATAATAGCAGCCGCAGCACTCCCATGGTCTGCGGGCGACGGGGGACGAAAGATGCGGTGGCTGCGAGGGCGGGAAAGAAGAGCGCGGGCGGCGGGGCGCGTAGTAAGAACCGCCCGCGCTCTTCTTTCCCGCCCCCTCATTTTTGTCCCCCGTCGCCTGCAGACCATGGGAGTGCTACGTACGAATTTGACAAGGTATAGTTAATGCCACAATCCACTAGCAACATAGCACATCGCGCCTAAGATCCCAGCGGATGCAGTGGGATCCATCTACCTCAACTTTACAGGAAACCACAACGATAGCGTATAATTGCTTAATGTCAAAATATATATCCGCACCAGGCAAGCGATATCTAAACAGACAACACTTAATATTGCTTAACATTTAACCTTCCCCGATACTTAAAGCAACACCCACGACCTCTTCAGAATCAACTACAACATCAATAGAAGACATGCCTGATATGACTACACCGGATAAGAAATAAGAAATAGGAAATAAAAAATGAGAAATGAGAAATAGGAAATAGGAAATTTTAAATGGGAAATGGGAAATGAGAAATAACAAATAAAAAAAAATAGCAAACAACAAACAAGAAACGTAGGTTTCACGTACGTTTGAATTTAAGAAATTCGTCAACAGAATAATAACAGTTTTGCGTGGAGCCAATGGAATAATTTACTTTTAAAAGTGTTGAACGGCAACGTTTTACATGCGGTATTTTGTTATATAACACAAGTAGAACTTAAGATAAAATATTAATGGATGATGTCCTCAAAATCCTAGAAGAAGAAATCCCCAACATTAAACTGGGTCAAGATGAAAAAAATGTTATACCACTTATTCTCTCCTTCGCGGATGACCTCATCATCGTTTGTCAAGATTTACAATACCTAGACCAAATCGTCACGCATCTGAAAGCCCTAATCAAAATATCGACAACTGAATGTTTATAATGAAATCCAACATGGACTGGAAAATAGGTCGCCTGATTTACAAAATGGTTATTTCACCGTTTATAACATACAGACTATAAGCGGCACCCCTCACAAAAGTTTACCGTTCTAGACTAAGAAAATATGAACGCTGGATCCTGAGGGATATGCTAGCGAAGGCCCCGAGACACCAAAAGATTCACGATTACTACAGGGTAGAACAATAACCAAACGAATTAAAAACTGAGGATGTGCCTACACATATTCTACGACGACGCCCACAACAACACCTACTTCACGCCGCATTCAAGTATGAAGAAAAAAGAAGAAAGTCGGCCGACCCATAAACACTTGGCAAGAAATCCCTCAAACATGACAATGAATAATATGGTAAAGAACATAGTTAATGGACAGAATCAGCACACAACAGGGATGAAGAGGTCTCGAGTCAATCCCAGAAACAGACAGTGAAAGTGAGAGCTCACCGGATAACCCATCCCACCAGGGCTTAGGAAACCAATAATACCTGAAGATAGAAGAATAGCAAGAACTTGAATAAAACAACAGTTGCTTTCCAATACCCACATCCTCCCCATCCCACATATCCTATTGTGGCATAAGTCTGAAGAGTCGGTCGACTGAAATCACTCTCCTTTTGCATCCTCACAAGCAGGTCTCTACCCCCCCCCTGTGTCCTCTGGTATGCCGGCGAAAAGACTGGAGAGGCACCATTCACCACATACATTCATTCATTCACTGACCGAGCAAGTGAAACGTCGCTGTTTCAGTGAAGTTTTGTAGGCAGGTCCGGTAATTATATATGGATATTTTTGTCGATTCAGTTTTTGAAAATGTTATATAATGCTAGAGATTTGGGGTTGAAAATGTCCAAAAAAAACGCTACAGACCAAACGCCTTGACAGATTTTAACAAATGAGTTGCTGGATTTGTGGAGACCGTGAGAGTTATATAGGCTATATAATTTTAGTGAAAAGTGAATAGGTAAGATTGTAGATTTTAGATCATAAAGTAATTGGGAAGGACCTTAAAACTTGACCACTGACCCTGACCTTGGGGGAGAGGAGGGAGTAGCAGGGGGGTCGTAAAAAGCCACGCTGCTGGGAGTAGCCCCGAGGAAATGCCTAGTATCGGAGATATATTTTCGGAGATAAAATAAAATTTGATTGAGGTTTGATTCGAAATAAGTTGAAAAATTACTATACTAATTTGTTGAACATTGACCAAGGTCAATGGTCAACAAATTAGTATAGTAATTTTTGAGCTTGAGGGGTCAGGGGGAGGGGGGAAACCATAACCTGATAATCAGCTATTTGTTTAAGATACTAGATTCGAAATCGCCTTACCTCCGGCGACTATGGGGCTACGGCGATGCCCTTGCACTATAGCGCACCTACGGTCTCCTCCGCAGCCTTGGCTTGTTGGTCTCCACCCACCAACCTCGACCGCTATGTCTCGCTCGGTGCGAAGCAGTGCGCGTTTGCCTCCGCCCTCATATGCTTCCGGCTCAAAAAAAAACATTCTAGAGTTTAGCTACAAAACTGCCCAGGAATGACTGCCTAGAAAGTGGGCTGCCCTGATTTTATCAATTATATTCGACCTAACCAGACTGATTCGTTTGTATCGCTTTCAATCTAAAATGTAAACAATCATCATAAACGCCAGCTCATATCATGAATGGCTACGTTCTGTTAACAAATAATTCACCAAGTTAAAAACTTAAAAAATAATACTTCAAGTTCAAGCCCTATTTCTTCCTCCCCGGTCGGGATGCGAATGAAGTCTGTGTACATGAAAAGTCTTCATAAAATTTCTAAGTAAATTTTTAATTTGGAGGGTAATTATGAGGGTTTTTCAAACTATATATAGGTACCGTGTGACGTGTCAAATAAAAGGGGTTTGTTGCGAGGATTTAAAATATATAACTTTGAAATACTTAGAAAATAAAATAAGAAAAGAAAAAAAAATTTTTTGTTAATTCCAACAACCTCTCATCACATATGTGACACAAATCTAAAACTGATTTGTAATATTACAAATCAGTTTTAGATTTTTTTCCTAATAATTCTGACACCGATGTTATTTTTATTACAGAAAGAATATAGGATGTCTTTTAACATACATTTTCAGTTGAAGTTCCTACAATAGAAAGACTGCTGATAGAGGTGGTTCTTTAATCTTAGTAAAAATTAATATTAAAGTAAAACAACGAAAATACATTCTTGGACTTAATGTAGAAAGACAAATAGAGCTATTCTGTGTTGAGTTAGATAGTCATATTATTGTCTGTCTACAGACCTCCCAGGGATGAAAATGTCAATTACAAAATATTTGAGAAAATTATGTAGGAACCTACTAACACTCCTAAAACTTACAAAAAAAGGTTAATTATTTAGCGCGATTTTAATGTAGATTTACTTGTGTGTACAACAATGAAATATTGATTTATAACTTTATTTAAATAAATTACATCATATTATGTATTTTAGAGCAGACTAGCCGAGCCTGCTTATATAACATTTTTTTTGTGAGACGACTTCCATTAAGGCCATTAATTTTGTCCCGAGTTACTTAAGAAAACAATATAATATCAACTTTTTCCAGGTAAGAATAGGAAAGACGTTGTTCTACATCTTCTACCTGATCCACCTCAATGCATGCGCCTACTATGCCATGAGCGCCTACGAAGGGCTAGGCTCCAACGGATGGGTCTACGATGACGAAGGCAGTGCTTACATCCGGTGCTTCTACTTCGCAACTAAGACTGCCACATCTATAGGTACCAATGTCAATGACGTCTGTGTTCTTTCATCTAAACTTCTCCCTCAAAAGCATATCTTTGAATACTCCAAGTTTAAGCTGTGCAAATTCCACTGATCGCTGGACGATTCTCTGCAATGGCCATTAGGCTGCAATAGTTATAGGCTGCCATCGGCAAGGTGCTATTATAGCCATTAAAGTATAACATGAGAAAACAAATCCAATGATCGTGTACCATTATCGACTCTTCCCTGGACAGCCTTCGACTTCTTGTCTTGAAAATTGTTCAAAGGTACTCGGATCCTGGCCTGAACAACCATTCTCTGATATGAAGAAAAATCTTAAGCAAGCTAGATCTATACTTTTAAACATATGATGCCATTTTCCGGTAATAGGTTTTGAATTTTATTACCATAGCATGAGGTTCAACATCGCGATGCCTCAAAAATCCTTAGTCGTTAAGAGGTTCAACAGAGCTCATTTAAAAGGGAAATAATTTCAGGCAAGAACCCTAAACCAGAGAACGAGGCGGAGTATCTGTTCATGACGGCGGCGTGGCTGATGGGAGTGTTCGTCTTCGCGCTGCTCATTGGACAGATCCGCGATATTATCGCGACAGCCACCAGGGCGCAGGTATATCGGTAAAACTGCCTCAAAAAGAGTAATCCCCAATTTTACTTCAACTTTTTGTAACATCCTGGGTAGTGCAATCAACTCCGGAGTCAGGTCAGCTACGCTTGAAGTTGAAAAGAAGTATTCGTCGTGCAAATTATGTCCATGAAATAAGACAGAGAAGCCTGTAAGCAAGAAGCATGGTTCGATTTAGATTTTGTTTGTTTTAGTTAGCTTTCGTAGCTTAGTATATCGCAGAGTTGAAGTTAGTTAGGTTAGTTATGATCTTTGGGACTAAAGATAGGTAAAGTCAGAGTGCGTTAAGAACATATTTAATTTACGTCTCAGACAAAATACTAACGGGTGGTTTTGTTAGGAGACGAAACATCACAGGCACAGGATTAAACAACTCCCGTGGAACAATAAATACCAACATGGCTGTTTTCTTACAGGCCGAATATCGTCAAACAGTGGATGGTTGCTCAAGGTATCTTCGCAAGCTGAACATGCCGACTGCACTTCAGAAGCGAGTGACTAACTGGTTCAGCTACACCTGGAATCAGCAGAGGTGCTTTGGTAAGACGATATTCTCCATCTGATAGGTACTATGAAACTTTTTGAGAAGTGAAAGGGAAACAAACGGACTTCAACAAAAACACAATCTGACTGTACGAGTAAACAACACACACTTAATCCCAGATTTCAAGGATCTGGTTTAACCTAAATGGACCTCATCTATGCCATGCCATAAAACTGTAGTTGGAATAATAAGTATGTATCTGTGTATGTACATTACAGACGACACAAGGATATTGGACTCTCTGCCGTACAACATGAAGCGAGACGTGGCGCTCGAAGTACATATGTCGACTTTGAGCAAGGTAGGACACATATAAAGTACTGTACTTTATTTGGACTTGGTTCACCGTGAATTTTATTTTTCTAGAGCTCTCCATCATTATTTCCTGGATTTCCGTTTTCCACTTGGCTGCACATATTTTTCTGAGAGAGTCTTTGGCTTTCTTTATCAAGTGAATTTAAAATCAGCAAAGGCTGATTGTAAATTCACTGGGTAACCAATCCAAGAAGGAGGGATACCCTGTCAACTTGGGATCGTCGTGACAAGTAGTAGTAGTAGTTTGTTACTAGTAGTAGTAGTAACAAACAATACTTAAACACAATAAATATAGCGTAGACGCACAGACACACACAGTGGGCATGATGCTGCCCATCGGCGCAGCTATGGAGATATGAAGGTCTGCTCACGATATTTTCCATCACCAGTCTTAGGACTGTACATGAACAGAAACATTTTATACAGGCACATAAATTGCTTTTGGCACCACACTACACTGTGTTGTGGGTACCAGATACAGCGAAGTCACACACCACACACACACACTTACACCCCAGCCAGATATTTGAACCCGGGACCTCTCGCTTGCGAGGTAAAGCCTTGAACCGAAACGCCACAGAGGTCATCAAATTGCACTCGAGAGTGTTTTTGCATTCACCCCAGGTGCAGTTATTCTGCGGCTTCGACGACTCCCTGCTCCGCGACCTGGTGCTGCAGCTGCGGCCGGTCTCCTTCCTACCCGGCGACGTGGTAGTGCGGAGGGGGGACGTGGGGCACCACATGTACATAATCAAGTCTGGCGAGTGTTACGTGAGTCAAGAGAATCCCCCCATGCTGGCTCATTTAGACGGAAAGAGTTTCTCGCATACTTCATAGGAGCTATTGTTCTTGGCTTCGACGACTCCCTGCTCCGGGACATCACATGTTAAGCATCAAGTCTCTACGTGAGTCAAGAGAACCTCACATATGTATATTTAGTCGAAAAGAGCTTCTTGCAATTTTTCCAGATGCAATGCCAGATGCTATGCAATCTGGTTGCCAAATGCATTTTTCTGCGGCTTCAACAACTCCATGCGCCGGTGAACTTCCTGCCTTGAAACTTTATCCCTACCATATTACCTACCCCTACCATATAACCATCAGGATATACAGACTCTTGGAAACCCGGAGCATTTTCCTCATTATATCACTCGATATATGATAATAGTAGTCGTAAACAATAGGGCTTCTCAGACCGCAGGGTTTCGGTACTTTGCAGGTGATATCTCAAGAAGAAAATAAAGTGCTTGCGACTCTCCGAGAAGGTGCCGTCTTTGGGGAGATTAGCTTACTTGGAATCGAGGGACTAAGACGAAGGACTGCTACTGTCAGGTAATTTTCTACCAATAAAAACCCAAACATGGCAGATGCCAAAGACAATCAATAAACAATTAGTCTGAGTTGGGCTCAAAGTAATGGCCAAAGACAGAGATAAATAGTAGAGATGACTCCTAACGGCTTCAAACCCTTCATCGGGGTAAAAGAACTTAAAAAAGGAAACTGCTTAAACACATTGTAGATTCTTGATCATCGGTGCTGTCAGTCACCAACAGTTTGTTTTCATCCAGATCTCGAGGCTACTCCTCCCTCTTCGCATTATCACGCAGCGACTTGAACGCAGCTCTAAAACACCACAAGGAACCGGCCCAGCTTCTGCGACTTCGAGCTGATGTTCTTATCCGCGAGAACGCAGCGAGGCAGACCAAGCAGCGAATAGCTGACAGACAAGTGCGGAAGTCAGCGAGCCTAGCCGGCAGTGTGTCGGGAGTGAGGACCCGCCGGCTATCCAGCGTGTCCAGTACTGACAGCGGGGCGGAGGCGAGGAAACAGCGCTCAGTGAGTGCGCTGTCTAAGAGGAGACTGTCGGTGCTCTCGGAGAAACAGGTATGTAGTCGCGATCTCGTCCAGAAACCTTCTAAGATTTGTTGTTAAGTTAAATTTCAAATAAATTAAATCAAGATTGATGCTACGGTGCTGCAGACTTGAATATTTGCACACGGCGGATTTTGAACCTTCGGTCGACGCGCGTTGAACGCGATAAGTACGCTCTTCTGAGTGATTATGGTGAAAAGGGGAGTGACCTGCTCGTAAGGATGGAAAGGTGGATGATTTCTATAAACCTACTGTGCAGTCTTAAGTTAATATAGGGAAAATGGAATGGGTAGGATGGGAATGGATGGGAGAATGGTTTGGAGAGCAGCAGTTATTTTCCTTAAGTTCTTGCTGTCCTTCTGGTTTCAAGTATCCCCCAAAATACAGAGAAAAAAGGTGTAGTTAAGGAGTAACTTTCACAATGAGGCATCCTAATCAGTTTTCCTTACAGCCGCAGCCCTGCAACACGTCTCTGGCATCAATTTCCACCGTGGCCCGCTCACCACTACCAACGATTGTCCTCACGAGCCAGTGAATCAAAAACAAATCCTGAGGGATGGGTAATAGAATAAACGAATGTTTTCATAAGTGCAAAGCCTTGAGGCTAAACTATGACCATGGCTCAAATGCGTCTGAAATAAATATGTGTCCTACAGTCTTCACAAAATAAAAGGCCCGGTGACAGCGTCCGTGTCGCTTATGTAATAAGGTTGAATTTAGTTTGGGCCACCGGGCCTTTTATTTTGTGAACACTGTAGCTTCGCCTCAAAGCTTTAAAATCTTGATAACAATTATGTGATAAACTTAATGTAATACCAGGAAATTTTATTATAAGTAAAATTGTAAGAATGGATACTTACTGTATTCAGGTAGGAAAACATACGTATGTGTAAACGTAGGTATTTGGATACCTTTAATAATAATAAACAAATAATTACAAGATTGTTAGCGTTTTGTCTCCTGTTAAAAAATGGGAAATATTAAACTGTACGTTATCAAAAATTTTGATTTGCGCAGCAAATATCCCTTATATTTGCTGCAGTAGCTTAGGTGAAAGGTAAAGGGGTGAGCAAAGCGAAGCCCCCTTTATCATTCGTGTTAGTTTCAACATGTAAGAACAACAACAAATACTTAAAACATAAACTTAAGTACTCATTAAATATTTAAAACATAAAAAGTGTTTTCGCTGATCCTTTTTTGCTGCGCAAATCAGTATTTTCGCTGTACCATTAAATACTAGAAGAAAAATCCCCAGACAAATCTTTATATCAGTATATCCATAAATTAACTCAAAAACGCTGTAGCACGACATCGTTGTAATTCGCTCAAAAGCATTAGGTAGGTAATGTATAAAAAAGCCAGCCAAAAAATCCCAAATTCCAAACTGGTTTAAAACGAAAATAAAAAAATATAACTCTTTGTTAAAGTTTTCTTTTACTAGCAATAAAATGCTTTGTTGCGTTCCCGCGGTTTCGGATCGGGGCGACACGCGATATTGATCTTACAAATAACATTATAGTTATACTGCTAATTAATGTTCCCTAAACTATCAGTTATTCAGCTTTATACCGAAGACATTTTCTTGCACGCGATTTTATCAAAACAGCTATTAGCCTCCAAGAACTTTTTAAGAACTTTTTTGTCCATAACGTAAATGCTATAAGCAAAAAAAAAGTACCATGTACCTTCCCTCAATCAATAACTACATCATCATCAATATACTTTATTGCACGATAAATAATGAGTAAAAAACATTATCATTTATGCGCAAAGGCGAGCTTATCTCTAAAAAGGGATTTCTTTCAACAAACTTTCACACTACTTGTTCAAAGGCGACCATATCTCTAAAAAGACATTTCCTCAAACTTAAAAAAGGTTTAAATATTAAAAACATATTTAAATTCGGGCTGTCCCTATAAGTAGCTATGCCGAAAAAAGCTTGTTACCTAATCAGTTAGCGTGCTGCTTTTATCTTAACGATATCGGTAACGAACGATTGCATCGAAGGGGTTAGTTACGAACTGGGTCGATACTTAGCGAATGGTTTGCCAAAGCACATGGGTATAACTACTGACTAGTTACACGGTACAGCGCTGGGTACGTAGCTTTTCTATTGCGATTGCGAATGAATATACGAATTAGTATTCATATTCACGGGATCACTCTGACGGACAGGCAAGCCAAATACGGCATTCAATTAAAAAAAAATGTTGTCTCCCATAGTGATTTAAATCAGCTGATCGGGAGGGAGGGACGAAAAATATTTTCGAACATATGGTTCTTTGGGAAAGTTGTTCCCCATTCCCCAAAATATGGTCAGCTAATTAAATGTCAACTTGTATGTATAAAGTAAATACTTTTATACATATATGGGAAGTATATACATATTTGATACATATTTTATTTGAGTGCTATTGTATTGAATATAGCATATACATAATTAATATACTAGATATTGTTATGTTTCAGTTTCATAAATAATTACAGATATAGTTTTATTGCGCACTAGGACTCTTCTATTGCAGAACTTTTCCTGTCCTGGTATGCGAACTTGTCTCTCTTTAGTGATAAGTTCGCCTTTTTCCACAAAATGTTTTGTTATCTTACCATTATGATTTCTGTGCAATAAATAATGTGAATATTAATATTGTTTGGGAGTCCTGAAACAATCTTTTATGAAAATTGGTCATCTGTCCAATGTTTCACGTCACTAGGAACACTGAAGCTAAAAGAAAATTGGAAAAGACAAACTACGGCAATTGGAGTATAGTTGATGAGGGTGAATGTTTGTGTAACAAACTTCCAACACCTAAAACAAGCGAAATTGTTACCTATTTTCTAAAATCTATTAAAACGTTGATTTGCCACTCTTCATAACTAAATTTTTACTATCTCAATTACCAGAATTATTCAACGTAAACACACCCTTTTCTTGATTTTTTAAGGACTGCTTTAGTCGAAGAGCGGAAGAAAATCCCACAGGATTCCATCGGGAAACTCATTCAGTCAATGAAAAACCGTTTACAGACTCATTAGGGCCAGAGGGGATAACCGAAAATATTGATGGGGGAAATAAAATAAATTTAAAATGAAAAAAATACATTTTCATATTATTTCCTATTCATTTAGACGTCTACTTCGAACTGTTGCAATAATTCGAAAAAAAAATGGTAGGAAATTAAATTAATTTTAAATCTTTTTGAAAGTCAACAAAATTTCATTTCAAGTTATATACCACAATTCATGGTTCCTTGTATGGAAGTTGTGAGGATTAGTTTTGAGCAGCGCGTGATGAAGTGATTCCAGTTCATTGCCAGCGAGTGTAAATAAATTATAACAAAACTTGCTACAGTACTATTTTTGTTTATTCCATTATTGTGTGTGGGGCAGTAGATTTATTCAATAAACTATTCACAATCATCTCGAAAGCATACGGATTACTCCCCGGGATTTTACGATGTTGTATCCACGTGGAAACAAGGCTTTGGAGCACGTGTGGTTTGTCCATAGTCACAGCATTGCCGGCCCCGCGAATCACCACTTCCGTGAGGTGACCCCCAGATTTGTGCCATCTGTAAGTAAATGGTGAATTATAAAAACCATCAAAATATAGAATTTTCCCCAAGAAACATTATAACGAAACACAAAAGAAGAAATGTTTTGAAAGTAAAGGAAGGAAAGGAAGTCCCAAAAAAAACAACTTCCTTTAAGGCGACGCATTAGGCCAAAACAGCCTTTTTAAATTTCAAGTTTCGCAAAATAAGTAGTTTATTCTTTATACTAGTCAGTCAGCTGGCATTCGTGAATTTTAAGCGTAATTTGATAATCTAGTCCCTAGTTTATATCAACACCACATTTAGCTTATATATTCAATAAATGTGTTGACGATGGGGCTTTCCCAGACCTCATGAAACACAGTAAACTGATACCTCAGTTCAAATCAGGAGATAAGGGTGATCCTTCAAATTTCAGACCAATATCTGTTATTCCAACACTAAGTAAAATATTTGAAAAGATTATACTCAATCAAATGCTCTCACACTTCAACCGTACAAAACAACTCCACGGCAAACAATACGGTTTCACTAGGGGTAAATCTGCATGTAATTTATTCTGCATGGGAGGCCGCACAGGATGCTATCGGAGTTTTTTGCGACCTGTCGAAGGCGTTTGATTGTGTTGATCATAATATGCTATTAATTAAATTAAATCATTACGGAGTTCGAAATAAAGCGTTGGATCTACTAAGATCATACCTAAGCAATATAATTCAAAAGGCAGAAGTTAACGGCGTTAAATCTGATGGATCGGGTGTAAAAATTGGCGTTCCACAAGGTTCCATATTAGGTCCTTTCTTGTTCCTGGTAATATTAACGATCTGCCTTTCATGGTGGAGAAATTAACTGACATAGTGTTATTTGCTGATGATACTTCGATGGTCTTCAAAATTGAAAGACAAAAAGCAGATTTTGATTATGTTAATGGTGTATAGTCTTTCACCTTGAATTGGTTCACAGTTAATAATTTATTGTTAAACGCTGGTAAAACCAAGTGTATCAAATTCTCACTTCCAAATGTCAGGCAAGTTGAGACCAGTTTAGTGTTAGACAACAGCACGTTAGAACTAGTAAATGATACGAAGTTTCTTGGAATAACCATTGATAGCAAATTGCAGTGGGGACCCCACATAGATAAATTGGCTGGTAAATTAAGTTCTGCGGCTTACGCTGTTAGGAACATCAGACAAAGCACGGATATGGCTACATCTAGGCTAGTATATCCTAGTTACTTTCATAGTGTGATGTCCTATGGTATCTTGTTGTGGGTGAAAGCAGCGGATATTCAAACAATTTTTATTTTACAGTAAAGAGCTATTCGAGCAATTTATAATTTAAAACGAACAGACTCCTTAAGAGAGCTTTTTAAAGAAATTGACATACTAATAGTAGCTAGTCAATTTATTTTCGAAAATATAATGTATGTACGCAAGAACCTTACAACATTTTCCAAACTTAGCGATAGCTGTAATGTTAACCTAAGAAATAATCACAGTCTGTGTGCGTTCCGATTCAGACTCGCGAAGGTTAGCAATTCTTTTAAGGGTCAGTGTATTCTCTACTATAATAAGATAACTCTGGAGATTTTGAAATTACCATTTGAGCAATTTAAAAAGCATGCTAAAGCGACTTTCTCAAAAAAGGGATATTACAATGTTCAAGATTACTTAAATGACAGGACTGTATGGGGTTAATCTAGCTCAACACAGACCTTGCTGTTAATAATTTTGTAATTATTTATTATTGCCTGCTCATTAAATAAAAAGAAATCATAATTGTATTAGTTAAGCACAACCTATTTTTAAAAGAGATCTAAAAATCAATCTGTGGGAGTTTCCACGCCCTACTTCTCCCACAGTGGTCCAATGTAGAGAAGAGGCAAAATTGACGTTTGCTAAGTATATGTAAATATCTACAGTAATAAAGTAAAAAAAAAAAAACACAGAAAGGTAAACGTCGTAAACGTGTATGTATTTACGATTTGTTACTTTATTTATTTATCTTTATTTAATACTTACCTTCTTATTCTTTATCAAGTACAATGTAAAAATTATATCTGGTACCTACCTATGTATTCACTATAAAGTTAACCGTGTACTGCATGCTGGTAGGTGTAGGTCATTGTGTAGGTACGTAAGTTTGGTAAGTTTTCTTCTTTTTTAAGTTATATTAAGATTTCTTTGTATTATTTGTTTTTGTGGTTTTGGGGCATTGAATAAATGATTTATTATTATTATTATTTGTTAGTATGTTTTTAGTACCCCTGAGAGTATAACTTACACCAAAGTCCAAAGTTCAAATGTATTTATTGCTGTAGATATTTACATATACTTAGCAAATGTTATTTTTTGCCTCTTCTCTACATTTGACCACTGGAGAAGGTGAAATTCTAAGTTCAGGTGTCGGGGTGCCCAGCCATAACTTACCCAGTAAGAGTGTGGAAGAACTGCATGGGATGTCGGGGAGCCGCTAAGAAGAGGGAACGACCAGACCAGGACCACGAGCGGTATATCCTACCGAGTGCTTCACATGGAATGAACAGGTCTAACTGTCCACTGGAAACATAAAATAATCTTATAGTGGCAACAGCGAGGAGTAGTAGGTAGGTAATCATATTTCAACTGGTTAAATAGATGCCAAACCAACCAGTAAGAAAGAACATCGTAGCTTTCAAGCAAGGTCTCGAACTTATTCTGGCTGCTGGCCAATAGCTCTTGCGTCAAGTGACCCCTGGCGACAGTGTTGTCGTGTACAAAGCTGTGGTCTCCAACATGAAGCGCCTTCTTCACATCAGACCGCCGAATGAAAGGCACAAAGAAACCTGTTTGAATTTTGTCTCGAAACAAATGGAGTGGGTGGTCTTGATGTGTGAACGTTAATATCTTTTTGAGGATATCTGACGATTTCTGAAACAATAGATTCAGCTGTTGTCAAATGTCTGGAAATTGAAGGAGGTCAAGTACTTTGCAAGGGCATTGCATGCGCATACCACGGTTGCTATAGTTATGAATAAAAATGTGCTTACGATCACTGCAGTGTTGCTCCGGTTGGCATTTATATCCTCTCCTAAAGCTTCCAGATCTGGCTTCAACTCGGCCACTTGTTCCGGGTCTATGAGTCCATAGTTGTAGAAAGGAAGATGCATATTTATCAATATCCTCGGGTCCACTAAAGAGTTACCTACTATAACACCCTGAAAAAAAAGGTGAAAAACAAATCGGTACAATTAATTTTGTAGGTACTCGGTAGGCCGCTTGGGCCAAAACGTATGGTGTGTGCAAAATAAGTAGGTAGCTAAGCCATGGTCAAATCGGATTCAAAGTATCCAGAATAGTGTCTCCAATAACCCCTTAATATTTAGTATGTACAGTACTTCTTTCTGGAACATCTATATTACTATACCTACTAATTAAATGACATACAAATTAACACCGGTATCCACAATACAAACTCGAAAAGGTATAATTGACTAATACGCGACTATTAATAGAACTTATATACCTACCTTTAAGTTGACGTCAATGTCGCCGTTGGTCTTATGGTTGTGCAGCTGCAGTGCCAGCGAGGGCGCGTACTTGCCACCGTACGACTCACCGGCTACGTACAGAGGCGCCCCGCGCAGCTCAGGGAACACTCGCAAGAACTGCTCCACGCACGCATACAGATGCATAGAGTACTACATTGCATGGACAACCACAACAGAAACATTAGTACCAGCGGTAAAAAACAACCGACTGGCCCTCAGGGCATTCCCATTCACCACAGCACGGCGCCGCCACATGCGACGACGACGCCACCGTACAATGGTGGCAGCCACGTGAACCGCGCCGCCGCCGTGGTGAAATAGGGCAAGCCGTCAATCCGTCTTAATAGGTATAACTAAATTCAAACGAATTGCATTTAAGGAAGTAATTGATCCATAACAGGAGGACATTTTCATAACGCCCTACGTTTTGTCCTAATTAGAAGGTCATAGTCGTTTCAACTTAATTTGCGCAATGTAACCATCATATTATACGAGGTGTATTCATAAAGTCGATGATCTTACAATATCCATGCCGGTGACGTATCGATCTGCGTCATCCGTGAAACTGTACCCCGATCCCACTTCATCGTCTAAGAACAACAGCGAGTGATCCCGTAACCAAGTAGCTGAGTGGTCTGAAAAGGGAAATCGAAATATCACGTCACTGTGATAAGAAAGGTGAATAGTAAATAAAATCATACTAACTCTTTAAAACACCACGTTCATCAACAGAAAAGGGGCCTATTTTCTCAAATACCCCCGACATACTGGACTGGCCACCGTTCAGCCAGATGATCAAGGACGAGTCAGCTGTTGCTGCTTCCATTGGGAAATACCAGAAGAAAGTGTTCGAGCTGAAGGTTTCGTTTACGGTCAGGAAGCCGGAATGACTTTTTCGGCCTATAAAAATGGTTGGGTCAACTGCCGATAATTTGCGTGCCAGCTCGATCTGTCCATTCTTGATGTAAGTAGTCAGAAATAGCGCTTTCCCAATATCCGGAACTTCATCTTCATCGAGAGTGTTATTAATGATATTGACGTCATCTTCGTTCTGGTCTGGCTTGTGGGAGTCGGGTGAAGCTTCGAGTTCCTTTGGTTTGTCACGATCGGTAGAGATCGGTAGATGGTGAGTAAACCTCGTGATGAGGCCTCGTGTTGGGGCCGGCTGATCTATAGGTGACATATGGCCTGCGCCGCGGATCACCGCTTCAGTGAATCGACCTCCAGTTTTGTGATATCTGTTACATACAAAAAACGCAACATATCATTCAATAATACTTTTATCACTAAATAGGACCATGATAGCGTATGACCTATCCTATGACAGTAATTGTCATTATTCCCTTCATTCTGCGCACCCAAATGACACATGAACCGAAGGGTAGCCAAGAGGACGCAAAAGATCAGTTGGCAAACCGCCTGTCAGATAGGATAACAAGAAAACAATGTTCGCGGATTCCACCGAGTTGAACGGCGTGTACATGAGGAGGTTTGAAAATTATTTATTGCTCATAGTAAAGCAATAATTACCCAGGTTCATAATGATGGTCATTGCCAAATGTCATGTGGGTGATATTTCCTTTGATATACCTCCTCCAATAAGCTTACATATTTGGACAGAAATGATAGTTTGACTTACCCAGCTAGTTTACCGTCGTACCAGAAAGCTTCTCTAGTGGCGTTGGTGAAGTCGTGTAACCCGCTCCAGTTCCAAGTGCGGAAGTTCTCTGAAGTCGCCTTGCATGGCATCATCGTGTCAAAATGGCCACTGCCAAGACCAACAAATATATTACCTTCATATATTCTTATTTATGTACCTATTCTTTCTCACGCTTATAATTTATCATAAGTAACAGAGTTTGTTTTACCATCTATAGTAAGTATAAGGCTATTTGTATATACGAACATAATGGAATAGATAGATATATAGTTTTTTTTTCTGTGAGAAGAAAGAAATGCTCGATATTGCTGAATCCTCACCTAGTGGCATAGGCCTCCGAACTACAGCCTCCATCAAAGTCAACTACAACATCCACCTAATCCTTTGCTGGCCAACTATCCCTTAATCGCTTGACACTTTGCATCAAGAAAGTCACTGCTTCATCATCATCATCTTATTCTGTCACTCCTTAGCAGGGGTATAGGGCTCTCAGTACAGATTTTCATTTAATTCGATCTAAGGCCGTCTGCTCTAACTCCGCCCAACCTGAGCTCATAATGGCGGGCCTCTAGGCCGCTGCTTACTTTGGTTAAAAGTTTCCTTTCCTTGCAGTACCTTTCACGTTTATTTCTTTCTCATCTATAATTATTATGGTTCTGAACATCTATTACGCTCTTCTTTGCCTTTCATCATTCAGGTTAAGGTTTTAATTGTTTGGTATTTATGTCCGCTTGCCTATATCCTTCGTATCATAAATACTAATTAAACTCACCAAAAAAACAGTATTCTGTAATGTTCCAGCAAGGTCTCGCATTTCCATTTGGCACTACTCAAGAATTCGGACGAGAGTTTTACGTTTGCCGTAAAATTTATAAAAGAAAAGGCGATATCGCCCACATGAATTGCTCTCCTCACTTCAGTCTTTCCGAATAAAGCGGGTACAGCGCTCATGGACATCGATTGGTCTTTGAGGAAATTATATGCGTGCTGCTGACTTGTTGTCAAAAGTATTATACTCACGATTGAGTTCCATTGCTAAAATAAAAATAACTATATATATATATATAATCAAAGGACATGAAAATATTACATACGGGTAGTAGTCGGTGGTACACAATCCACATTTTCAAGAGTTACTTAATCGGTTCGGGTTGAATCTGCACTGGTTTAGGCTCAGTGTTTAGGACTGATCCTCGAAATCAATGGACACGACATTTCACCTATGGGTAACTTTATCATTTAGTCAATTCATTGAAAAGCCACATGTGGCCACAAGTATTATGACAAAGGTGACGCAGGCCCTTTGCGGGTGTGCGGGTCGTCACCCCCTCCACTCCGCGACTTCTTCTTTCCCCTGGTGCCATCCCAACGCAGACTGTACGATCATATATCAACTTTATAATAACTAATAACATTTGACAGCCAAATAATGAACTGAAGGAGCATAAGCGAAAGCTTTAATGATTCTTGACTTACGTTCTTCGCATTAACGCTGCTGTTCGTGGCTATATTATTCATAAAAGCATCCAACAACGGTTTATATTGTGAGACCTGCTCCGGTACCAATAATCCGAAGTTCACAAACGCGTCGGTGATCGGGCTTTGCTGCAGCATGGTGGGGTCGACGAAGGCATTATTAAGTATTACACCCTGGGGAACAGAACAGAACAGTGTAACTCCTTAAATTACCACTGCTGCCTATATTAGGTATCCTGACAAGCCATGCCCCCCGGTTTCAAATCTCACCGATTTACTTCATTCAGGTGTTCCACAGGTATCGTCCATTTTTCAGTGCACGTAAAGTCATAATCGATACCCTTACTCCAAATCTCCCGCGCCTGTTCCTATGCAGCTTAAGCCTTAATAGCTTTGCTGCTAAGTCTTGGGTCATGTTTACCTGCAGGTTGACTTGAAGGTCTGTCTTGTGGTTGTGCAGCTGCAGTGCCAGTGAGGGCGCGTACTTGCCGCCATACGACTCACCGGCTACGTACAGAGGCGCCCCGCGCAGCTCAGGGAACACTCGCAGGAACTGCTCCACGCACGCATACAGTTGCATAGAGTACTAAACAAAACATTTAGATATAAATAGACAAATAAATTTCCACTGGCCTCGAACTACAACTACAACAAGCATAGCTGTGCTGTGGATGGCCGAGGGAAACAGAATCTGCTATATTATAAACATTCTAATACACCCAAGACTCGGAGATTTTTGTAAGTGTAACATTTTAGAAAATATATAATACACACCTAGTACATATGCAAGAAACTTTCAGAATTAAAAAAATTGCAATAGCTTTAATGCAACTCCATATTTATTTTTGATCAATAATTATCTAAATTTTGTGTTGTTTTACAACATAAATCGCATGGTCTGATCGCTGATCCTGTAACGTCAAACTTAACTTAAAGTAAAATATTTTATTGTACTTTTACAAGTCAGTTACTTATACATAAAGAAAAAAAATATGATCAACGTAAGTTGTTTCGAATTTTGAACTGATTAAGGTTTGAGTTTGAAAAACGAAATTTCCTTTTCAAGTAGTGTTTGATGACTGATTCTCGTATACAGGAAAAGGAAACTCAATTAACTCTACCAGTGCTTCGGAAATAAGCCCGTCAGAGAAGATAGCACCAAGAAACTCTACGGGGATGTCATTTTTTAAATTTTCACCATTTTTTAAGTTCTGTAAAGAGTTAAATGATATATTTAAATTAAAAACATGTAGAAGTAGCATCAAGGCGGGATTTGATGACAGGCCTACAACGGGTATTTATAAAAGCAGGAACAAATTGTACGATTTATAGTCACAAAAATATCTAAAAGCACATGACACAAACATTTTAGAGTACTTAAAAGAATATTTAAAGACATTCAAATCTGTGTACCATACAACAAAGTCTCTTTACCTGAGTAGGCAAATTAAGCAAGCTCAAGACAAAATGAAAACAACATGGAAAATAATCAATACCAAAACTGGCAAAATTAAACTTCGGGACCGGAAATGTATACTAAAAATAGACCATAATCTAATTTGCCAATGCATTTGAAGATTTCTTTAACAAAATACCAATCTTTACTACCCAGTCCTTAGATTCATCCCCGGCGGAAGCTGCATCCATACTATCAAATAATGTTTATAAGTGTGATGATATATTTAAATTCAGTCATATTGATGTAGACACGATTGTTTAGGCATTTAAATTGTTTGCACCTCGGTGTTTGGGGAATATCAATATTAAAAAAATAACTTGTATTATTGATTCAATTTCTCCATACCTGGTTATTATTTTCATAAGTGTGTTGATGAAGGATTTTTTCCTGACGTAATGAAAAATAGTATGCTGATTCCTATATATAAGTCCGGCAATGAAAATGACTGACTACAGACCAGTATCAATACTCTCCCCTCTAAGTAAAATATTTGCAAAAAATATCTTAACAATTGCCTAACCGTTATACGCATACGCATACGCTTTTTTCGCCTTCTCATAGTTTACGACTAGAAAATTGTACGTCCCTTTAAGGTACCTAAACATCATCATCATCAACCCAGTTTATATCGATATAATTTTGTTACACATGGGCTTTTCTAGTCATAATCCAAAACAGCTTCGCGTCCCAGTTCAGACAAATGTCCACTTTAAATAGACAAATGAGGTCGAATCTAAACAAAACACCTATACAAGCAAGCACAGTTTTTTTGGTCACGTGATTTAGGCACAGATATTCAATCATTCAGCCTTCACGTACATAAACAGCATATGATCAACGTGCAGTCTGAAGATGATTTAATTATTAATTATCTGGGGAATAAAACGAATAAAATCCCAGTCATGGATGCATATGTGTGTAACGTCGAAGCAAGATAGTTATGTGCCTGTACACTGGGTGTAATAGAAAGGTGTATTCATGTTAAGAGGGTTGTAAGGTAACATCATTCTGAACAACTTTTACTATGAAACCAATTTCATCAGAGCAACTTTATTTTTTACTTCTCTATACATTTTCGGCCGAGCGATCAGCTGATTTGTATAGTGAAGAGAGAAGTGAAAAATAAAGTTGCTTTGCATTGTATATATAATGCACAAGCAGCTGAATAGTTTTATTTATTTATGAATTCCGTAAACGATATATTTTACGATAACTCTGAGTTCACATTGCGAAAAAAAAACATCATGCTAATTAATATCTACGCATAACTATAGCTTGTCAAATTCGTACTTGATACTCCCATGATCTCCGGGCGACGGGGGATGAAAGATGCGGGGGCGGGAAAGAAGAGTGTGGGCGGTTCCTACAGACCCGCCGACCGCACTCTACTTTCCCGCCCTCTCAGCCCCCGCATCTTTCGTCCCTCATCACCCGCAGACCATGGGAGTGTCACGTATGAATCTGACAAGCTATATACATATAAAAAAATAGATAGATAGATAGATAGATAGATAAACGTTTATTGATCAAAGCAGCACACATACAAATTAAAAGTGATACGGAGGTGCAACTATAAAATAACTTAAATGAAAGCAAAGTTATGAAAAAAAAACTCATAAAATTATTACTAAAACAATAAAACAAAAAGAAGAATATAGGTCGGTATGTAGGCGCGCTGCATTGACGCGAAAAGGTCAAAGCTCAGTGTTTATTGCTCGTTAAGAGCAGCACTGGTTTTCAGCCCTCACCTAGGAGACGCAGAGACTCAGTAGTTACATCCGAATGTGAATGTGAATGAAAAGAATAATAATAAAATAGTGTCAGAAATAGATATATACTTACAAGTGTTTAAAGATGTGGAAATAAATAAATACATTGCACATAAATATGTTTCAATACTTTCATGAGTAGGATAGTACAAAATATACATGAAGATTAAATAAATAGGTATATAAGTATATTATGCCACGTGAGTAGTGAGTAGCAGAATGGGTATAGTGTGAATATGTTTACTAAAATCATAAGATATCTAACTAAAAAATATATGAAAATGGCAGAGGTAGCCCGACTATCCAATGTTGGAAAGAGAAATTCCTAGTTTTTGCTTTTGAATCAGGTGCGACTTCATATGTGTTTTGAAGGTGTATTTGGAGGTAAGATTTCTTATGGGCGGCGGAATATCATTCCAACATTTGGTAGCTTGGAAGCGGAAGCTACCTCTAAATGCCACCGTGCGATGAATATGACCTTCAAGAGGTGCTCGAATATCCCTCATGCCATATCTGGGGTGAGATGTTGCCACCTTTAATTTTAGGTACAGGTACTCAGGTTTTTTAAACTTGATGACATCAAACACTACACTTGAAAGGTGTAAGTGCCTACGCAGTTCCATTTTGAGCATTCCAGCAGAGTTTAAGTATGGGGTGATATGACTACGAGGTGGTACATCAAAGCAAAACCTATAACCTAACCTAAAATACAAAATCATTTATTCATAAATCAATTTCAATTACAAATATATACAACAGGGCGTGACGGGCTAGCCCCATGTCACGCAAAATGGAGTTCCTATTAAATAACTGGCTAAACGTGAGCATTATTTTTAAAGTGTTGCCTGAATCGAGAAGGTTTTCTGAGATTCTAATAGGTACGTACTATTTTGGTTTTGTTTCCTACATATTCTCAGTTTGCAGATTTCATAGTTCTTGTTTCTGGTTTAGTTGCTTTTTTCGTAATTTGGTTTTTTGTTTCTCTTGAATTGAGAACCGTTATAATGTCGAATAAAAAGCAAAAATCATTTCCAAGACTGGATTTCCGTGATGGGCGAGCTTTTTCCATATACTTACATGACAAACATACATAATAACTCTCTACAAGTGTTTAAGGAACCCTTGGTGCGCGAGTGCGACTCGCACTTAACCTTTTTAGGGCACAATGTGCAATATAAAAATAATCTAATCTATTGACAATATTGTAACATCGTACTTAACGTTATTTTTAATCATGATAAACGACCTTCCTGAAGTCCTAAAGACGGCAAACTGCTTAATGTTCGCAGATGATTTGAAACTATACTTCACTATAGATAGTCCGGCGGATTGTATGAGATTGCAAGAGGACATAGATGATGTCTCAGAGTGGAGCGAGACCAATAACCTCGATTTAATGTCTCCAAATGCTGCGTCATTCCCTTTTCAATATCGCTATCACCAGCTTCGTTCCCATACTCTGTCCACGGAGTATTACTGTCAATGGGTTGATCAAGTCCGTGACCTAGGACTATTAATCGACCCTAAGTTAGACTTCCATGAACAAATTCTAGACAGTAAGAGCGCCAACACAGTCCTGGGATTTATAATGCGTACCGCGGCTAATTTTTGTGCTACTACTGCTGCAATTGTACTCTACAACGCCTTCGTACATAGTAAGCTTGAGCATACCGCCACAGTCTGGGACCCATGCGAAAAAAAATGATAGAAAGGGTACAGCGTAAGTTTGCTGGTATCTCTACAAGAAGCAGTTCGGTCATCATCCCTTTATACATCCATTTCTATTTGTCTCTGGGATGGTTGGACTGGACACTGTTGCGAAACAGCGTGGATAATCCCTCGGTCCTATCCAACATCTGTCTCTATGTCCCTGATAAGTGCTTGCGAGCTGGCCGCCGTTATAGAGAACTATTTGTGGCTGGTGTACGAGCTCGGTCTCGTTATGTAGCTAACGCGCCCACGTCTCGTGCTCTAGCACTTTTAAATGGCTTCCATCACAATGTCCATGGTATTGTTATTTTTACATGTTCTATTAGTAAGTTTGTATGTCTTTCTATCTATATTTATGTTACAGTTGTGAATGTACTCTCTAATTACCAATGCCAGCATTTTGGTGTATACTGTGAGCTAGCATTATTTTTAAATAAAAAATAAATAACTAAATCTATAAGTGCCAATAAGATGTCTCAAAATAACAAATTTACAAATAAAAAAATGAGAACAAAAAAAAATTAAACAATAGCTGTAATGAACATAACTTATGAGAAACCAGACTGGACCAGTCCCCCCAAGCAGCACCTGTTCACGAGTATGACTCCTGCACCAGCCATCACCCCCCTCGCCATAATTGAGGGAGTGGAGCAACCTACACAGAGCCGCCGCAAGCAAAGACATTATAGCGAGCATGACCATAAACTCTGATTTCTTGGTAACAGACTTGTATTCTACGTTAAAACTAAGAAATTGTTATGATAATGAGTCACTTCACATAGCACTCTTGTACACTTAATTTTATTATCAGACTATTAAATTACATTATTGCATTTGTAAAAGTTACATTATTTATTATTATCATTATAGTGGAACTTGGAGCATTGAGGCCATGCATTTTTGTCTTTAACATAGTCATTAATAGTGGAATAGGCTTTCTTTATTTAATTATTTCTTAATTAGAAACGATATAAAAAAGAAAATTCCACTCCCTCAGGTTAGAAGCGAATTCGCAAAATGACGATATTATTATATTTCGTTTCGATTTAACAACTTATTTCAAAAACAGAATATAAATTTTAATATTAGTACACTCAGTAATAATAAATTTAAAAAGCTAGTGATTGTATGGCAAAATAGCTTAGACCAAATATCAATATCATACTGTAATCTATTGATTGCAGTATGTTCTCTAAAGTTGTTATTGAATATTTTAAAATTTTGTCTATAATGCCCTTTTGTATACTGAGTGAAAGTAAAACACACACACACACACATTAATAATTTATTAAATCCTAAGATTTTTTTTGGTAAGTAAGTAAGTAACTATAAATATTCCTACGTAGCAATAAACAAAAAACTATGATCCGATTTGTCTTCTAGCTCCTGACACACAGGTCACCCTAGTTTGGGAGTTAGGTCCATTACTATAATTAGGAAGTAAGAAAAAGAAACAATAAACATATTTCATTTCATTTCATTTATGATTGTTCGATGATTTGATGATGAGCAGCTTGTGATGGTTCGATCTGCCCTCGTGGGCCACCAAAATGAAAGTGGATTGGGCAGTCTTTCCCCTCATGGGCCACCAAATTTTTCAATGTTCGGGCAGCCTTTCCCCGAATAGGCCACCCTGATGTCTCGATGAAACTGGCGGGGGGGGGGTTTGGTGCCTGCTGAACCCCGAACGTATGCCGCTCCATTCGCCTCAACGCCGCCGCGCGAGGACTGCAGCAGGAATGTCCCGTGCCGCCATGGAGCGCAGGACACGTTGGGCTACCACCCACCTTTCTACGTGGAAAACTGATTGCCGCACCACGCGGCCGCCCCCTTCCGAGGGGGCTGGTTGAGGGTTGATGAGGGGGATGACGAGGCGGAATTGAAACGTTACTTTATTTGCACGACCACATTTTAATTATTGAAACACTATATATACATTGATGAACACTGAACTACGCACTATAAGTTAACTATTGACATTACATGATAAGAAAGAGACCGCGTTTAAGATTGATGTTTACATTTGAAATACATGAGAACGACCGACCGTGTCGGCGTCCATTACACGTGATTTTATCCCTCCAGCCACTTTGGAAACCGAAGGTGGTATTTGACTTGAGACACTACATTGTGACACGTCTGCCTGGTGCAAAGTCCCGTGAAAGAGGCTTGATTGAATGAATGACTCTTATGATGACTGATTAAGACTTTTAAACATGAAGCAACTTTTCAGAGACAGATAGCAAAATTATGTAAATTGCTCATTTGCTGCATTTTATCGACCTTCACAAAAGAAACACCATGTTAATTTGGATTAACAATGAGATTAACCTTAATTCATGTTTTACCTAACTTTTGCATGGACAATCGATCTGGTAATTTATTATAGAAGCTTATACCCATATACCCATAAATGAACCATTAACCTTCTCCAACCGAAATCTAGGTAATTAAATAGCAGGCGAAATTATTAGGAAAAAATAGCTTACTGTTTCCATGTCTGTAGCGTACCCACGGTCGTCGTCGGTGAAACTGAACCCGGCACCCACCGGGTTGTCGATGAAGACCATCGAGTGGTTCTGGAGCCATGTGTACGGGCTCTCTGAAATAAAAACGTACTGAGGTATAAAATATTTAAGGAATGGGGTATAAAAGACACCCAAGGAAGGCACGAATCAAGCCAGGAAATGATGTGGAGAAGGTAACCGAGGTCAACTATCATTGCAAACGTACTTAAAAATCGATGGTCCTCAGCTTATATTTCAATGACTTTAACACTAAACGATAAGGTTAAAGCGATGTATGTACTTACTGTTTAAAACAACTGTTTCGTCATCTTTCTCCTCCAAATAAAAAGGTCCATTTTCCACAAAAAGTCCGACCATGCTGGAAACACCCGGACCTCCTTGCAACCAAATGATCCAGGGCGTCTTATCAACGGGTTTGCCATCGACCGGGAAATACCAGAAGAAGGTGTTGGAGTTGTATGTTTCGTTGACAGTGAAGAAGCCGGCATGACTCTTCACCCCCAGGAACAGAGAGGGGTCTACTTGCGATGCGGTCCTTGCCTCTTTCAGCCGACCTTCCTTTATAAACGGAGACAGCAGAAGAGCTACATCGTCTATTCTTGCATCTTCAGTGACCGTTTCATGGTCATTTTCATAAGATTCAGTAGTATTGAGTGCCACATTGGGTGTCTGTATTTTAATATCATCAATGTCTATTTCGTTATCTGATACATTGTGTACCTCGTCTAGCTTTACTGCTACTCTTCCATATGCACTGGAAAAAAAACGACGTATTTTTTTATCGCATCACTCGGCTACCATTAATTTTGAAATACCTAGTCATAAAACTTACCTACTAACTGTTAAAACAAATAATAACCACCCAATCATTTTGTAGCACTAATATTCTAAAACTCTACACTCCACATAATGTGGCAGACTGAGACTGTTTCATTACTTAATATCGATACTTAAGTATCGTGACAGATCTTGGTGTATTTTTTTATCTTATCATCACATTGTTGAACTATTTGACCCCTGTATTAGATTAGCGAGAAGTCGTGTTATGTTTTGGAAATATGAACTTGGTCCAAACTCAAAAATAAACAAACAAAAAACACAGCACTGTGCCCACGTTTTGGCAGATTTTTTTATTATGCATGACAATGGCTACTCAATTACCACAATTTCATATGTAGGTTAACCTATAAATTAAAGTTTCTTAGTATGTTTTCCGTCATAGTTACAACTTCCGTTCCTTCAAACTAGCATCTCCTGCGTCAGAAGCGAGCGTAAAACCACTAGAAAACGAACGTTCAAAACGAAATCCCATCAAACACATATATTGTATGCAATGCAAGTCTCGCAGCGCAGTCTAAAAAGTTGTGAGATCTAATGTAAAACTAAGTCGGTAAATGTCATCATTATCGAGCATCTGAAAAACAAATTTTTCATTTCGGCAATCCCACACGACAATACAACCATGCCATGTTGATTACGGTCGGTTGGTAATGGGGTCCCACTAGTTGATCGACTTACCGACTCTATCTGCGAACTTATCTACTGTTCAGTCTGCCCTCAGCCCTGTGGCAGAAAACCTGTGACATCCGCCAATAGCAGAACAAAATTACGGTGACATAATTATTTGACTGTATTCACTGTGGTGTAGCATACGAAGTTTTTGCTTCCAAAGCCTCTTAAGAAGGTATTTTACATTTTCATATTACTAATTAATCATCCAGGTACCTTTAATTATGGACCAAAAAGGGAACTATACCCGTCGTCAACAACAACTTTCTCCCTTGAACGTATGGTCAGATACTTTATTTTCCTAGGTATATGTAGATATATACATCGATGGTCCGATCAGTTGATCATAATAAGTTACTCAGAAAAGGGAAACCATAGGAAAATATGTTCGCGAGGAAACCTAAGGATTTAATCGCTGCAGCTCTAGGTAGTCGCGGCGTTGGGCTAGCCCCCTGTCTCGCAATAATGGAGTAGGTTTGCCTCTGTCCATTCGTATGGAAAAAGGCGTAACTCAGTTTTTTTTACTAAAGTCAAATTTGTTTTGGTCATCAGCATCAACATTAAGCCAGTCATTATTAATGTCATAATTTCTTTATTGCACACAAATGATATAAAAAACAATAGTTATATAAAATAGTGTAAAAAGGCGAGCTTATCTCTAATACATTCTTACCATTGCCTATTGAATTATCTACTTACTTTCATATTTATTTGTTTATTAACTTTCTTATTAATTAATACAAAAACAACTAATTGTGTCATAGCAATGAAACTTTGAAGGTAGTCTTTGCTATGGAGTCTCAATAATGCAGTAATGGGTTTGGTAGTGTAACACCGCATAAACAGGCTGATTATTTTATGAAGAATTTCTTGCAAAATCATAAAACAGAAGTGAAATAACATTATAGTATTCTGGCTGGACATGTTGGGGTAAGTAATCTTACTTTTCAAGTCAGAAGGGAGGCGTTAATTAAGTGTGGCATTATGCATTTTGATGTACTTTCTCCGTGTATGTTATTGTATGATTGTGTCAGTAGTTTATAGTTCACTTGTCGGGTAATTATGTTGTGTTTTATTTTAGGCCTCTTGGATTAAGTTTAGTGGCACTTTTTGACGTATAGGGATAATTTTACGGTATTGAAATATTGGTTGTTTATTCTCTCTTTTGGTTGATGTTTGATGTTTCTTATTTAGGCAGCAATTACATCTACTTTTTACGATAGACAGATAATGTGCTCCCTTCCCCATTGATTCGGAGCATTTACACAATCGTACTTGTCACAAATAAGTTACGGTTCATTGTTCGCCGTAATTTCATTATTTTTGGCTGTAAACGTAGCGAAATCACTGGCTTGCGTGATCGGGGATCGGGTAACTTGGTTTAGAATTACCTTTAATCCTGATTCACCTAGCCCATCATTCTGATGTCAGTTCGATACGCTCTGTCTCTTTTACCCAAACGCGAAATGAGCGAGGTTATAATAAACGGTCGACCTAGGGCGGGCGTCGTAAGCATAGGCGGGCGGCTAACTTCTGCGGTAATTCCTGTCGTGCACGAAGAAAAACAAATGTTTTTATTTTTTACAAGGGTCTTTATAATGTAATACATACCCAGCTGGATTCAGAATGTTCTTAAGAAAAATATGATTTCATACGCGCAAATAGGGTTTGGTTTCAGCAGTTTGGTCTCTAATAACAAATGCGGTCGCATGTTGTCTGGTAAAAAATATCAAAAGGCCTTTTTTCTTATAGTCTTTTAAAGTAAAGGTATCTACTTGTTTACAATTTTACAATATGAAAATGCGCCTAATTAAGTCACCCCGTGGTACTGCATTATGACTCAAAGGCATGCGATATTCGTCTTGGCCGGGGTTCGCTCTTGCATGAATAATTTCCATCATAATGAGCACAATAGACCGCAACCGAAGTAATGGTACATCATCCATTCTGAAGTGCAGTCGACAATACAGCAAGATTTATAGGTATAGGTTATTTTTGGACCCCTAGCCAAAAGTAAATATGATTTATGGAAAGAAACATAACAATATTTGGTAAAAACTAACAACTTTGTAAATCCTAAATTTCTGGGAGTTTTCGGTCACCCTTGCGGTCAACGCGCCGCAAGCCGTGAGCAACCGACAATAATTATAATGATGGGCGGTGTGCGCGGTGAGCAAACGAGTAAGTGAGCTTAATTTTAATTTGTGTTAGAACCAGTTGACAAAAAAATGTGAAAAAATACATATTTCATTTCAATAAATTTATTGTAAACAAAATCAAAGTCAAAGTCAAAGTCTCTTCATTACTATAGATATTTACGTATCATTAGCAAACGACATTTTTTTTTTTGTTTTTAACTGATACAGTTGATAATATTTTTAATTATAATAAATAGTACGCAGGAATAAGAATTGCAAAAATCTAACTAAAACCATCGAGTTCTGTGTAAAGTTAGATTAACACCAAATAGTCTTGTCATTTATGTAATCTTGAACATTCTAATATACCTTTTTAGACAATGTACTTTTAAATGGTTTTAAATTACTCAAATGTCAATTTTAATACCTCCATAGGTTGTAGTAGAACTTTGAGATAATTTATAACTTTCCCGAGTCTAAACCGGGGCGCAACTAGTCTGGGATTATTTATTACGTGAACATTACAGCTATCGCTAATTTTAGATTTTTTTAAAGGTTGTTGCGTACATATATTTTCGAAAATTAATTGACTTGCTATAGTTAGTATGTCGATACAAACTGTGATGTACCGTTACTTACAAAAACTTTATATGTGAACTTGTAAAGTTAGTATGTCGATATAAACTGTGATGTACCGTTACTTACAAAAACTTTATATGTGACCCCTATGAAAAATGTATGAGAATAAATAAAGCAGAAGAAGTAGTTGAACGTATAATTAAACATGTAAATGAATATAATAGCCCCGGAATAGACGGGATCAGAGTAACAGATATAAAATATATTATCACAGAATTTGTCCCAGTTATGATTATGACCCACTCAATCAACAATATTAATAAAATATACCCAGATAACATAAAGATAGGACGTATCAGACCATATATAAAAGCAGTAACAAATCACAAATAAACAACTACAGACCTATAATTGTCCTATCATCTATAGACAAAATAATTGAAAGATATTTTGGAGATGAAACTAATTTATTTATTCAAAAACATAAAATTGTAAATGATAAATAATTTGGCTTTCAAAAAAATATAAGTGCACCTCAGCTGTTGTCAAAGTTCACTAATAAAATTAACCATAACTTAAACTCAAAAAAACATTGTAGATGAGCACTCCTTTAGGTTGCAGGCGGTCCGACTGTGGTGATGCACTTCCTTGTAAGATATGAGACAGTCCCACTCTTTCGCTTTCAAAAATCACTTTTGTGATAGTTGTAGTATGTATATTATTATTACGTGTACAGGTTTATGTAGATATTGGTACTTATTTAGTACTTTGGTATATACGAGTATGTATTTTGTTTACCGTGTTTTATAGATATTTACTTTACTTATATGTTTTTTATTATTGTTTAGATATTGTGCTTTATTTTCTTTTTTTTAGTTGGAGGGGAAAAAAATGGAGTTACCCATGCCCAGGAGTCAGACCTCCCTGCTATGTCCAGGTCCCCACATATTGAGCGGGCATCAGCTCGTGTGGTATACGGACTAAAAACAACCCCTTTGTGTTTACAGTTATCTGTCTAAGACTTTACTGTGAGCGATGGACTTTACTGTGAGCCATGGACTTTACTGTGAGCCATTAGATATTGTGCACTGCTTACGCTTTCTTGATAATTGAAGTATACCAAAATGTGTGGGTACTTATAACTTCAGTCTTTAAATAAACGGCCAGTGCGCAACACGTATCGATCGTATTTCTTTCCTAACATCAGGATATCACAGTGACGACGAGGATTATTTTCGAAAAAAAATCTAAGCCCATATGTGAAACAAATAGAAAATGTCTATTTTTGGAAATGTGCCTGTATTCGATTGTATAAGGGACGAGTGGAATGTTCACAAGAATGCAGATGGAAAATTTCTTCACGGCAAACGTTATTGACGGAACATCTGATGTTAGCGGGAAGATGAGGCGGGCAATCCTGTAAAATTGCATGACACAGGATTCCTATCGTCTGATCAGGGATCTGTTGCATCCAGGTATGACGTAATCATAGCCACGTTGGACCGCCATTGTGAGCCCAAGAAGTGTACGTTTGCGGAACGACAGAAGTTCTACGCGGCGACAAAGCAAGCTCAGGAGTCAGTAGCGTCTCGCCTGAGAGGATTTTCTGCTCATTTCCGGTTTGGAGCTGCACTCGACATGTGCCTCACGGATCGGTTCGTGCTGGGATTGGATACAGTCAAGATGCGGGAGCGACTATTTCGCAAGGACGCAGAGGACATGAAGCTGGGTCAGGCGCTGGAAGTGGCAGGTGCAGTCAAGAGTGCAATGGCAGGGCACGCATTCTTCACTCATTCAAGGCCTACTATAAAATTAATGACTTTACAAGACACCGACATCTGGCATAAAACCAGTTGATTGCACCCTATATATTATGTACCTATAACTAGGCACCTACTTAATGTTTTAATATGCTTGCTTTAATATGTTATTACGTTCATTAAGTTTTTGTGCTATTAAGAATAAAACTATTTGAACTGAACTTGAACTTGAACATTCAAGAGCGAGTTAGTCATGTACACGAGCGCAGCGAGGGATGGGATGGGAGCACCGTAGTCGATTTACCCCTAGTAAAACCGTATTGTTTGACATGGAGTTGTTTTGTACGGTTGAAGCCTCGATTGACTTTGGGTCCGATACCCAAAATCCCGTAATAGGTTTTGATTTTTATTACCAAGGCACAAAATTCAAAGTCGCTACCCTATCGAGATCGAGTCCTTATTTACGAGTACCTAAGTAGTCCGTGGTTAGCTAGAGTATACACGCTCGTTAATACAAAGAAAAAAACGGATGTTGTTTGCTTCCACAGGTTGCATAGTCGGTTATCTGGTATCTGAAACTTCAACGTATTTATTGTAAAAAAAAAATACGTTTATCCATTTTATTTTTTATTTCTATCGTTTTACTTACTGTACTGTCGAATAAAAAATCTGCCGAATCACGAATCCAACGAATCAATTTCCTATACCGAACAAAGGATCGTGTTACAATTGAGGCGTACATGAATTGTCGTCGTCGTGAACTTTGATACATTTTTACACCATTTACCAGATGTAACTTAGGCCTACTGATAGTATAGCTAAACTAGAACGAGATTTTTTATTTCCTTTATGTCGGGTACCATTACAGAAATAGCGTAATGCACAACGCGAGCGGTTCCATGAACCATTAATCCTGATCAGAATTTGCCGATAAACGAAGACGCGACGGCTTGTACATTATTCATGTTATAAATACAGTATCGATAGCCTTGTACTGACTGTATAGTACGTAGATAGAGCATCCTAGGTTTTCTGGAAGAAATCTTTTAATAGAGACAAGATTTTCGCCTAGCCATTTCTATTTGTCTGTATTAAATTATTTGATGCAACAAAGTATAAAGTGAAGTACAGAATGTTACAAGATAGAAACTAGGTTGGGTTTCCAACAGTGACAGTTTGATACTTAGTAAAATTGGTTACTAGGGGGTAGATGGGGTTTACCTTGAACCTTTTATCCAGTTTTTAATATTAGGAGTTAAGTATTTAATTAATTATGAATATGAAACTTGCGAATATTATCAGGAGAAACGAAACGTTTTTCGTAAAATTTTGGCTAAGATGAATGTCAATTTGACTTAGAATGTGTGGAACGGAACGTAACGTCGCTTTTTGAACGTAACAAAAAACGTTGCTGGGTTAGTGTGTGTGTGTCAAGTCATTCCGTTTTTCTTCTTCGAGTTGCGTGAATGTTCTCTCCTGCTTGTTTTGTGCTATTTCGACGACTTTTGCTGTGTTTTTGGACTGCAGGGCAGACTGGAGGGCAAAATACTGCGGTAGCTTAGGTGAAGGGTAAAGGGGGTGAGCGAAGCGAAGACCCCTTTATCCTTCGTATTAGGTTGAACATGTAAGAACAACAAAAATACTTAAAACATAATAAGTGTTTTCTGATCCTTTTTTGCTGTGAAAATCAGTATTTTTGATGTGCAATTAAATATTTGCCTTTTTTATGAGCCGTAGTAGCCGGAGCTAAGGTGATTTCGAACATCAATACTACAAACAAGGACTTTTTGTAAAAATCCTATAGTAAAAAATAACCTCAAAATGGATTTTTGAAAATTCATAACGAAAAACCACACATTTCCTAGACTGGATATTTTACAGGAGGGGTTACCTACCCTCCCCCCCTCCCTCCCAACCTCCCAATCTCGTACGAAAAGTGTCACTGTTGGAAACCTTACCCTATATACTTATTAGATGAACATCAACAGGTTCATGACAGGCTTACTGGTTGACTTTATAAAATAAGGGTGCTACCTTATTACCTAAATAACTATACAGTAAATAATCTATTATTTTCAAAACAAGGTCTCGATTTTAACTTTTCAGTTGCTTGAGTAGGTAAGTACACACACACACAGTACACAGGTTTTTATTTACTTGAAGCATCTATCCGGACATCATGTTGTTCCCAAACCTATTTGTCCGAGTATAAAGATGAGAGATTTCTCGTTATAAAGATGACTAGTTCACCGCCTTTTGCAAAGCATACAATGCGAAACTGTCAAACCGGACCAAAGAAACAGATGTACCTATAGTGAAATATGTTTCATTAATTTTAAAAACAAAGCAAGGTGTTAAAGATGTTATGTAATGTATATGAATGATGAATAGTGTAAAAAAATCGAAAAGGATGTTAAAATATAATTCTAACATTTATTGTGACGATGAATAAATAAAACGTGTTGTTACATTTTGAGGTTATGTTTACATAATTTTCGCTACGAAAATGACCTATATCGCAATATTATTTCGAAATCGCCCTAACACCGGCTGCTACGGGGCTGCCGGCTGCGGCGATGCCCCCGCACTGCAATTCACCCACGCTTGCCTCCGCAGCCTCGGCTTGCTCCGCTCCGTCTCACTCGGTGAGTAGCAGTGCGCGGTCCCCTGCGCCCTAGCGAATGGGGTGCCCTGCTTCGGATTTTCTGTTCCGAAACGCAACAAAAAACATTCATGAAACTCGAGAAAAAACGGTCACAAGCTCAGATAAATGAAAATCTTTGTTAAATAGATGTGGCGTCGATTTTGGATTGCGTACACAGATTGACAAACTTATCTGTAGAATGAAGGGATGACGCCACCATCGAAAAGGGTTGCCACATATTACTTAGATTGTTGCAATCGGTGCAAATAGTGGATGTAACACACGATTATTTTTAGCGATTTATTAATTTAGGATTGATACATAAATATAGCCGTTTTGTCAGCCAAATAAAAAATATACATATATGTACATAACATTTATTAATAACTAAAATCCACAATATAAAGCACTTGGCACTTATCACAACTTTTATAGTAGTTTATGTGACTGCTACATAATGGAGGAGATTAATACTCGAGAGTGAATTTATGAAACGAGCCCAAGGCGAGTTTCATAATAATATCACTAGAGAGTTTTAATGCCTAATTATGTACAGTTACATACACTAGTTTATCTACACACATATCGTAACTCTTTAATGTGTTCAGGAACCGCATGTAAGACCGGCATGGTGGCATTGATAATTCCTTTGCACTTGTTTAGCTTGTACAGTAGTATCAACTTCACAAACAAAGTAGGGGCGCCACGCAAGCGGGCGTCGGCGTTCGAAATTTGAATGTCATAAACATAATATGTAGAAAAATTACACATTATGGTCCTAATGTGTAATTTTTCAGATAGGAAATGAGTTTTTACCAAGTAGTTTAACATTATGCTGATCGTAACGTGCGGTTTTTGTGCGCAGTAAAGAGGGTTTATGATACGTGTGTAGATAAACATCTAAATACGTATTTTACTCAACCAGACCGTACGATGATTAAGTATAAATATTGCTTATAAAAATATAATTGCTGACACATTGCATTTCAAATTTTCGTTTTATTGAAAACTTTTCACAAAGTAATTATGATCTAATGAAGCCGAAGTATGTGCACTGATGCCATATGTATGGTCGAGTGGATAAATCCCACTAATTTCCTCGAAATCTGAGTCACTGTCTCTATCGGTATCAGAGCCACTGTCTAAATTGACTATAAAGGGCTTATCTAAATATCCGTCGTTTTGTCGATAATCCTCTTCAATTTTATGCACGTGTGCACAATATATTTGCCATTCTAAGGCATCAATAGAACTGAACGCTTCGGTTACTAGTTTCGGCATATTTTCATTTCTGTGCTCTATATTTACTTTTGCTACTCTGTTTTTCATTGAACTCCATACCATCTCAATAGGATTTAGGTCACAGTGATAGGGTGGCAGCCGTAAACATTTGTGACCATGTTGTGCTAATAAATTATCAACTTCATATACAGGGTCAGGTTTGTATCGTTTGACAATCTCCAGCAACTGTGGTTTAGTCATTTCTGATGACAATTCGAAATGATTCTTATTTAACCACTTTTGAATTTCGTGTTTGTTTGTGTTTGTACTTGGAGCCTTATTAACCCGAATGCTATGGTATGGAGCGTTGTCCATTACTACCAAAGATGGTTCAATTCAATGTCAATTGTCAATTGTAAGACGGGCTGGTTTCCGCAACTCGACGACGAAAGCGCCTATTTTGCGTGTGGGTGGGAATGCGACATCATTCGAGCCAACCCAACTCCTCCAGGAACGCCAGTAGGCCCTTTACGTTACCGACTATCCCTGGAAGGTCCCTCGATTGACCGAGGTGTTTAGCCCTGTAGTCCGCTACTCCTGTGCACTCCATGAGGACGTGAGCAGCCGTTTCTTCTGCCTCCAAGCAGGCTCTGCAAAGGGGGCTGTCGGTAACACCTAGGACATATAGATGTTTATTAAAGAAACCATGGCCAGTAAGTGCTGCAGTTACCAGTCGCATGCGCGGCCTACTAAGTCGAAGCAAGGTCTTAGCCAGCCTAGCGCTAGGGGACGGCAAGGCCAGCTTAGCCTGCCTGCACTCCTCATGGTTTGTCCAAAGAGTGGCATGATCATTCCTGATCGACTCTCTCAGAAATGAGCGTACCATCTTGAAGGGAAGAGGGATGATAGGTTCGGGACCATACGCTGTCAAGCTAGATCCTTTACGCGCCAACTCATCCGCTGCATCGTTACCTCTTGATCCGCTTTGTCCTTTTATCCATTGAAGGATTACGCGGTTGTGTTGACATACCTCCATTAGTCGTTTGTGACACTCGTAGATTAGCCCTGAGTTAATAGTGTTACTATTTAGGGCTTGTAGGACGGCCATGCTATCCGAGAGGATTCGAATGGAGGAATCTCTTACCTTTCTCGATGCTATGGCATTAGCGGCCGAGATGATGCCCATGCATTCAGCTTGAAAGACAGTATTATGGGCACCCAGTGGAATGGCTATCTTGATGTTTAGGTCCTCCGAGAAGGTGCCTGAACCAGTGCCTGCTTCAGTTTTTGAACCATCGGTAAAAATTCTGAGCTCTTTAACGTCGAGCCCCTCAACCCGATGGTCTTCATGTAACTGTATATTGTATTTTTTGTCAAAAAAAAATTGTTTAGAGATTCTGTCACTGCAAGCCATAGAGATGGGAAATTTTTTGTAAACTTCCCCTAGGATGGCGGTGTGTGAGGTCCTGTTTTTCCTCCAAAGTCCTAAGGTGTTGAGTCTCACCGCAGATGACGCGGCCTCCTGCTTAATATACAGCTGGAGTGGCGGAAGACACAGCATGGCCTCCATTGCTGCTGTTGGAGTAGTTCTCATACTACCTGTGATAGCCATGCAGGCCAGCCTTTGGAAGCTTTGGAGTTTGCTTACCATTGTGGTTAGTTTGGTCCTGGTCCACCACACCACAGCTCCGTAGCAGACAAGAGGACGGATCACCGTTACGTACAGCCAAAGAATGATGTTGGGAGAAAGTCCCCACTTTTTCCCCACCATTCTCCGACACTGCCAGAAAGCAATACTCGCCTTCTTTAGTTTGTTGTCGATGTGGCTACTCCAGTTGAGCTTGCTGTCCAAGGTTATGCCCAGGTACTTCACCTCAGTTGCTAGCTGGAGTTCCGTTCCAAAGAGCTTAGGTAGGGTATACCTACCAAGAGCCCTATTGTTAGTGAACATGACCATTACCGTTTTTGTTGGGTTAACCGCCAGGTCATATTCTAAACACCAGCGCTCCACGATGCGAAGAGCTGTTTGTTTAAGGTTGCATACTGTGCTCGCAAATTTACCTGTGATGAGGATTACCAAATCGTCGGCGTATCCTAAGGTGTAGTATCCATTAGCGTTAAGCTTGGTAATCAGGTCGTTAATGACCAGATTCCACAGAAGCGGGGAGAGCACTCCTCCCTGCGGGCATCCCCGCACTACCTCCGCCGATAGGGACTCTCCAGCTAGACGCACGATACGTTTGTTAAGCATGTTTGTGACCCAGTTGTTTACAGCTGTTGACACCCCATGCCTTGTTAGAGATGCACTTATACTGCTATACTGCGTCTTGTCAAAGGCACCTTCTATATCAATAAAAGTTCCAAGACAGATGCATTTGTTTTGAATCGCCTCTTCAATTGTGGATACAACTGCATGGAGAGCCGATTCAGTAGACTTACCCAAACTATATGCATGCTGATTCTTGTGTAAGGGTATATGTTTTAACGCTCCATCTCTCAGGTGTCTCTCGCACAAACGTTCGAGAGTTTTAAGCAAGAACGAGGTGAGACTAATCGGCCTGAAAGATTTAGCGTTAGTGTAGTCGCTCCTTCCTGGCTTCGGTATGAAAATTACGTTTACTACTCTCCACCTTTTGGGAACGTATCCGAATCTAAGACATGCTTTCATGATTCGGACCATTATATTGATGACGGGTTCCCCACCCCACTGTAGAAGTGCTGGGAAGATTCCATCTGGTCCTGCTGATTTAAAAGGTTTAAAGCTATTAATGGCCCATCTCACCTTGTCAGCAGTGATAATATTATTAGTTATGTCTAAGTGGTCGACAGCTTCATGGTGAACCTCTTCCGGCCACACAATCTCTTGAATAGTTCTACTTCCGGGAAAGTGAGTTTCCAACAAGAGACTGTGTGTTTCTGTGGTGGAAGAGGTATATGTTCCATCGGGTTTTTTAAGCGACCCTAGCCTGGAGTTACCTTGTTGAGCTAGTATTTGCCTTACCCGATTTGCTTGATCAACGGTTTCAATGTCGCTGCAGAATTTCCTCCATGAGTTGCTGCTTTTGAACCGTAGTCGTTTCTTGTACTTGGATTTGGCATCTTTATAGTTGTCCCAATCCTCATCAGCACTGGTGTTCATCGCCCTGTTTAGCAGTCTTCTGATCTTAGCACGCATCCTATCTAGATCAGGACCCCACCAAGGCTGCCCCTTGATGTTGGTAGGCGCTGGTGTGCTAAGCGGGCAAGTGGAATGGTAGCAGTCTATTGAAGTATTTGTAAAATCTGTTACCTGTTGTTCGATTTGTTCGGGTCCCTCCGGATCTGGTAGAGTCTCAGCCCAAGCAAGTCTTTCACCTAGGATAGCTCTGTACCTGGTTCTGTCAGTCTTGCGTGGGTTTCTCTTAGGGACAGTTGGGGAGAACGCTGCGTTGATCTCGAAGCGTATCCATCGATGATCAGAGCATGACGCCTCGTTGGACACATGCCAGCCCCCAACGTCGTCGGATATGTCCGCCGTTGCCAGGGTAATATCAACGATAGTTCTGCTCCGCTTGGTAACAAAAGTTGGTTCAGAACCTATGTTAAGCACATTGAGGTTTGTAGTAAATAGGTATTCAACAAGTGTCTTACCTCTGCTGTTCATATCTGGCATGCCCCACAGTGGGTGATGCGCGTTCGAGTCGGCCCCAACGATGAGCTGGAGGCCCGACTTCTCGCAGTGGTCCACCAGCCGGCACAGGTCGTGTGGAGGCGGGTTGTCCTCCGCAGGCATGTAGGCGGAGGCCACCACGAGCTCGCGGCACCTAGCTGTGTCGGGCAGTTGCAGCCTTATGGCACACAGGTCCCTGGAACAGAACTCTGTTAATGGCTGTGCTGGGATGTTGTTAGTAGTTATGATGCACGTTCTAGGGTTATCGTGATCAGTTGTACCGAAAAGCTTACCTCTCAAATTGGCGAGCCCTCGAATGCTACCGCGGTTGATCCACGGCTCCTGGATCAGAGCCACGGCAGTGCTGTTTGCCCCCAACCAGCGTCTTAACTGGGCCGTTGCAGTTTGGCTGTGTTGGAGGTTGGCTTGGAGGATTTTACAATCGCGGGAGAGGGACGCCATTTTTGGTCAACCCCTCCTCCACCTCCAAGACGAGTTCCTCCTCCAGCCGCATGGACAGCTCCTCGCCCTCAGAGGGCACCACTGCTGGTTCTGGCTCATCGCCTTCACCAAGCAGCATGGCCTCCCAGTGCGCGTGCTCGTCCTGCGGTTGAGCAGCAGAACTTTCCCCGACTGCATCGGGGCCTGTTTGCTGCCGCTCTGGAGTGGAACTCTGGGGCTTGGCTGTTCTTGATGAAACCCCAGTGATGACCAGCTTAGAGCTGGTCTGCGCTACCACCGGTGGTTCCTTCACAAATTTCCCACCGGGTCCCTGAAATTTGAGGTAGACCGAACCACTACCAAAAAGGAGCTGTCTGCCCCTTCCCAGCAGGGTCGGCACCACATCTTCAGGGACGTCTGTGATGAGAAACAGGTTGTCCTGCTGCTCATCCACTTTCTGGAGGAGCCATCGGTCAACCTGTGCCCACTTGTTCATAAAGTGGAGGACTACGCCGACGTCGGGCGCAGACTTCCACTTGCCTCGTTCGTTGGGTATGAGCACCCCACATCGAACCCCGCGGACCATCTCCGATTGGCGTTTCACCACCAACTGTACGTTGGATGGTGTAGACACACCGGAGACACACTCCCGCAGCCAGTTCAGGGAGTACTCGTCCTCCACGAACAGTTTAAGGTGGCCGTCCTCGTAACGAGGCTTGCCACCGAATTTGGGGTTTTCCTTGCTCGGATCCGCCAACGCTTCCCTCAAGATTTTGTCATCAATCTCGTTGAGGATGAGCGTTGACAGATCCTGTGAAATATGACCAGTAGCGACGTCAGTTACGGCGATGTACTGGTCAGATTTCACCTTCTGAGCATAGGTGACCCCAGCTCTGCGCGCTTCCGTGCACTGCTTTTTAGGCTCCACTCGAGGAGAAATGCTATCCTCTAGTCGAGCCCTCTTAGCAGCCGCGCGCTCGTTTTTGCCGGATCTCTTGGCAGATTTCAACTTCTTGTTAGAAGTTGGACCACCAGAGAACGCTACGGTAGGTTTAGCCCCGTTTGAGTCTAGGGTTGCCCCTTTGACACCACGGGAGCCGGTCACCTTACCCGCAGCTCCAGCTGTATTAACAGCGGGACCGCCATCGGTCGTCACCGTGGCAGATGGAACCCCATCTACGCCGGCAGCGGCCGATGTGGCAGCCAAACGCTGTTTTTTCTTCCACCGACGATTCCCCTTACGCCCTGGTCCGGTTTGCACCGTATCTGGACGTTTAGTCGATGGGCCCTTCCCTTGCAAAGATTGCTTGGGTGGTTTACCCTTTCGACCAACCGTCGTCCAGGCGCTGGCGAAATGCTCGGCGATGTTTGTCGAATGGCTCCGCGCACCGGGTTGCCCCGTGGCCCTGCCTCTCGACTCACTTTCGGGCTTTTTGTAGCTAACCTCCACAGTGGAATCACTACCGGTTTGCACCGGTAGGTCACTGATGGTGGCAGTGCGCCCAGTTGAGGCTTGAGGATCTGCCGAGGCAGATTCTCGCACCTGTTTGGAGACGCTTGCGGTTTTCACCGCTGGAAGCGTTCCAGATGGGTTTTTTGACCTGACACGATCCATGGCCAAATGTATAGAGATTCGTCTACTCGATTTCCCACCCTCCACGGAGCCCGCACAATTGGGAGCGCCTACTCGCTTGGAACAGCTTTCAGTCGCTAGGAGTACCGAGTAGATATAGGAGCATAGGGCTGGTACTTGGCGCGACATCGGGAGCTCGCTTCTGTGGACGATGGGAACCAAGGTGTCAGCGACATGGTCCCACCGCCGTAGTCACCGAAGCTTACCCCGTCAGCATGACCCATCCCTCCGCTATGACTGACGCCTTAGCGGACCCTACGCCCCTAGCCGTGGCCCTCTGACGGGACACTTGGCCGTTACCCCAACCCGCGGCTACGGGCGAGGCTACCGTTTTGCCTGAAATCCAGGCCAAAGAGGGCGTGTTGCCTTACGAAGCTAAATCCACAGCAACGCTCGGCTCAACCCCCCAGGACCCCTTCATCCTGGCCTACGGTGGTCAACTGCGCAGACCACAAGATGCAGGTGAGTGTAGATAGTCTGCCGGGTACACCCACTTTAACCGACAGAACCGGAGCTACTTTTAGCCATCGGCTAGTAAGAGGTCCGGGGACCAGTCACTAGCCGCTGTTACCAGGGTGCACCAGGAAGAAGCAGAAGTTATGCAGGCGGACGTATCCTTCTGCATCACTTCAGCACCCCCACACTAGGAGGTAGTCGCTCAGAACACCCTCAAAGATGGTTCTTCAAGATTGATTTTTGAAGTTTGTGTTATTAATTTCGTCGTGGTAGTCCCCACTTTTGGTATTTGATTTAAATACAAGGTCTGCGTTTTGGACAAACCCCGTTTCTCCTCCGGCATGAACAATAATAAAACGTTGCCCATTAGATACAGGTTATAGAACTCCATCTGTTTCTTGTCTTTGCCAGCATTTTTTAGTGGTATATGAGGAATGTATATATATAAGTCTCGTAAATAAAGCGTTTTGATTTAATTCTTGCAAATATTTAGCTCTCCACGCAGAAATATCATTGCGCTCGGTTAAATCCTTGCGATTGCTTTGTGTTTTTTGGAAACGAAAGCCAATTGTTCGTAGCAATTTACGAAGTGTTTCTCTGCTACCTTGGAAATTTATTTCGTCTTTTAGAACAGTAAACAGTTTATTAATCGTTGGTAATTCCCTTGTAATCGCATAAAATTCATGCACTTTTCGCTTGATCAAACCTAGATCGAAACTGTCAACTTTTATTTTGCCACGTGTCCTTTTTCTCGATTTTCCTGGTGTGGTTATTTTCGTACCCATTTCTACAGCGGTTTTACCTTCTGCAACAATTTTATAAATTGTTGATATACCAATACCTAAAAGAAAAATAAACTCATAATTATTGGTTCTTTTTCAAACGGTATTATTGGAGCTTTTTTCAGCTTTTCTGCATCAAAGAATAATTTCATTTTGAGAATAATTTCGAGTTTGATTGCTTTCGGCATGATTATCAAACAAAATACTTGTAATATTGGAAAAACTAATGGACTCTCAACTGAACATCACAATACAACAACTGACAGCGAAGTGACATTTTCAAAATGGCGTCCGTAGTTTCCCCTTTCGCCGTTCTACAGTTAAGTTTGTGGCTCTGTACTTTTGTTGATGGTTTGGTTTCTTTTGGTTTATTTTTGCTCTACAGAATTAGGTATACCTACTCGCCGTGTGTTTAGTTTGTCAGGCAACAATGAGTTCCCCGGATCAAATCCCAGCAAAAAAAAAACAAAAAGATCTTCAACTCAGGGGTGGACACAATCACTCAAAAAGTCGCCGCCAGAGTCCTCTTCACAATAAACAGCATTACATCCCATTCTAGCCACGCCTTCTAGGTGGAGGCTTCTCGTTAAGAACTCGCGAAAGTAACATAGAACAACAACTTCGTAAATAAGCCATTTAGAATTTAGGAGAGGAATTTTAGAAAACAGTTATTACGGAGTAAAACACGTCCACTACCTATGACATCTGCAAGTAAGTACAAGGCGTACCTCTGCGTGTTTGTTTGTCTATCTACCAAGGCGGTTCATCTCGAGCTTGTTGCTGACCTGTCTACTGAGGCCTTTAATGCTTGGACAGATTTGTTTCCAGAAGGGGACTGCCAGCCTTGATCCGCTCTGTTAACGGTCTGACAGCGCCTTAAGTGGACTGACAAACCAGCCCCCCTAATATTGGTGACCTCTTGCTGGTTAAGGATGCTAACCTACCGCCACTGCGTTGGTGCAGGGGGTGCATTGTTAACTGGTTCCCTGGAAAGGGTGGGACCCCCAGGTCTGCAGAGGTTTTAGTCGGGAACTCAGTTCTCAAACGAGCGGACTGGTTGGGGATCTAAACTATTGTGATGTCGTGTATGACGGGTGCATTACTGGTCGTTCCAAGAGGCTCATACAACAAGTGCAGAACGCATGTGCTCGTTTTTGTTTCAGAGTCCCTCCCCGGTCCCACATCACTCCATACTTGAACGCCGCTAACTTACTTAACATGCCTGCACGCCGCCGGCGCCTGCACTTGGCCACTCTGCTGTTCGGGGTGGTAAGACACGAAACCCTTCCTTTTTCATAAACTGATTTGGTCCAAAAGTGCGCGCAGGTTCAAGGCAATGGCCATTATACCTATGCACCGAACTGCTGCTTTCATAGGTAGTTTCAAGTTTGCGGCGTCTAAGTGCTGGAATGATATCCCTCCTCCTATCCAAGGGGCGCTTAGCAGATACACCTTTAAGCTTAAAGGCTATTTGTTGACGCTCCAGAAATGAACCTAACCCCCAGCACTGGACACCAATAAATATGCCAATTGCATTTATTTTTTTAACTGGTTTTGTTTTTAATTTTTACTGTAAATAATATATTAATGAAGCTGCATCTAGGTAGTGTGTACATTATTATCACACTTTGAATTTATGTTCATTTCTCTTTCGCCTGTCCCAATAATTTAGGTATATTTATATATTCCGTTTGTATGACGTTTCTGTGAGTCACCGACGGTGCTGGCTGAAAATCAGCGTTCTAGGTGTCAGACACCTCAGCATAATGCTGAGCCAGCGTCCGGTTCACCGCCGCAGAGACACACTTATTTCATGTTTTATCTGTTTTTTGTTTATTTTATTGTTTAATATGGGTGTCCTGTGTGTTTGTGAATAAATGTATCTTTCTTTCTTTCTTTCATAGCCTAGATTCTATACAACGATTGGGAATAGGTAAAAGGTGTTTAGAATCAAAGTAGTAGTAGTTGTACAAAATTTAATCAGCTTTCATTGATGAATACGAGGGTCATGCCAAAATAAATTACGTATTCAAAGACTAAAAAGTTTTTTCTTTATTATTGCTATCTATTTTTTCGAAGTATTCACCGTGAGCACGTATACTACACTTTTTTATCCGGCTAAACCACATGGAAAATGACAATGACCATTCTTCTTTGGGTACCTCAGACATTTCATAATTATAGGCAGCTAGGGCAAATTCTTTGGTTTCAAATCGATTTCCTTTAAATTTTTCTTTAATTTTCGGAAACATTTTTAAATCGCAGGGTGCCAGGTCAGAAGTATATGGCGGGTGAGGAAGTATAGTAACATTTTTCGAACTAAAATAGTCGAGTGTTCTGGCAGAAGTGTGCGGGGCGGCGTTGTCGTGGTGCCAGATCAGGTGCTGGGTCCCTGACTTTGGCCGCTTGTCACACCAAGCTAAAAAAACTTTTGGAGCACAAACTGTCACATACCATTCTGAGTTGAATTTTCTTTGATCCTCTAGCACTACAGTCGCAATATGCCTTTCTCGCAGAAAAATGAGGCAACCATTTGTTTCTGTGTGCTTCGTGCTCGGCGAAAATTTGTTGGAGACGGTTCATTTTCAAAGCGCCATACCGTTAACTGCCGCTTTGTTTCATGACCGTAGTTATACAACCATGTTTCGTCACCTGTCAGTATATCATATACAGTTTTCTTCTCGCCAGCGTCGAATTTATTTATCATAAATTTACAAAAATCCACGCAGCGTTCTTTCTGAAAATCGTTGAGTTTATGCGGCACTCATCTCGAACAACGCTTCTGGAGGGACAGTTGTCCATAAATTATGGTTTGCAGTGCTGCTGATCCTATGCCTACATGTGACGACCCGAATGGCTTAGTCGGCAGTGACGCTGCTTACGAAACCAAGGGTCCCGGATTCGAGTTCCGGTGGGGGCAAATGCTTGTTTTATGAGAACGGATGTTTGTACCCTAGTCATGGTTGTTTATCTAGATAGATAGATAAACAACCATGACTAGGGTACAAACATAAATATAAATTTATCTATATAAGTATGTGTATCGTTGTCTCCCAAGAAACAGGGAATCCTAGTTTGGGTACAGATCAATCTGTGTAAATGGTGTCAAAGGTATTATTATTATTATTATAGATCTCGCTGAAGCTCTACGTATGTAATTCGTCGGTTCTCACTGATAGTTTTTCCACGGCTTGCACATTTTCTTGAGTAACTGCGGTTGGCGGTCGCCCTGACTTCGCCTCATCTTCAAAACTCTCCCGCCCTCCTTTAAATCCCGCAAATCAATTAAAGACAGTTGCACGAGAGCAAGCAGACTCACCAAAATTCGTGGTTAAAAGTTCAAAATATTCTTGGGGCTTAAAATTTTTTTTAAAGTCATAATATATCGTAACTCGAAAGTCCCCTCGACTAAGTTCCATTGTAACCGCAAATTCCTGAATTCAATCGAAAAAAAACTGCGCAGATTTCCAGAGTATTCCATTTTTAAATTTATAGCTGTTTAATCAGCCTCCACGATGGTGTATAACTGGCCAGTAACAATCAAATGAGCATGGAGTATCTAATTTATTTTGGCATGACCCTCGCAAAACAAAATTTCCTATGACTCATCGCGTTCGAGATGTAAGCAAAAAAACAAACAAACGGGACCTTCTTTGTGCCCCCTCTTTTAAGGCTTTCCTTAGAGGGGTAAGGACTTGTCAGTATGTTTATCTCATAACTAGTCCAAACAATGTTCCGGAGTCAAACGTTCTGCTTTCGACTTTCCCATCCACAATCATTTGTTTCCTAAACTAGCAAGTAATTTATTTTTTGGGGGAACTCGGTGCAGTCTAAGGTTTGTGAGCAGTAATCCTTGGGTCCTATGCTTTTCAGCTTGGCAATTCAGGAAGTTTTGGCGTTAGTGGTCCTTATTTTAGATTTATTTAGCTTCAGATTGATATCCTCGCGGCATCCAAACAGCATTGCAGCATTGCAAATTGCATTGGTAAAATAATAAACTTAGTTTCTATAAGTCTAGACTGTCAGTTCTACCTACAATGTTGTATTTGTTACTAGTAAATTACTTATCTTATAAGATAAGCTTTGACCCTAATTATTTTCACGTCTGTACCTAGGCCACCAATCAAAGAAACATAAACCTCTATTTTTAGTAAGAATTAGCTTAGTTTAATGCTTTATTTTTCGGTTTCGGTCCATACATTTTGTGGAATATTACTATTTAAGTATTTGTAATTTGGTAAAGAAGCATTCAGGAAATAGAGTTTTTTTTCATTTTATGATTAGCACCCAGATAGATGGGCGAAAATCGCCACTAACTGGGTGCCACAGGACGGATACCGGCATAGAGGCAGGCCTAAACGGAGATGGCGGGACGACCTCGACAAGTTTTTGCCGGGGTGGCCGGAGGTGGCAAAGACCAGGGAAGTGTGGACGAAAGAGGGGGAGGCCTTTGCCCAGCAGTGGACTTAATGGCTAAATAAAAAAAATAAAAAAAATATTAGTGGTATTCATATGCCGAGTTTCAAAGAAATAAAGCAAAAAGGTATTTTCCTAAGTATGTACGCACGTAATTGGCCATCTGCGCCCTTGCTACTTAGTAATTCAATATTTCACTTATTAATACGAAAATTTAAATTGTATGGACTTATATTGAAAGATAATGTATATTCCCAAGTATTTACACTAAAAAAATTAACCTGTACCTAACTGTTTAACGATAGCCAAGCGTAAAACAAATCAACCCATTAAATCATGTTTTCTCGAAAGCAACTTTTTGAAATTGCGTCTTTTGCTCTTACGACGCAGCATTAAAATGGATGTGTCCTCGTCTTAATGGGTGCAGGCTGCGAAGCCCGATCAGGCATGGGGGTTTAGGTGTGCGGGCGCTTGCAGGTCACTGAACTCACTGATCTTCCAGCCTTTTTGGCTTCTTCGTATGGTTTTGTGGATCTCGTTACTCATATATTGGATATTCATAGTGACGGGTTTCGCATCCCATTTGCCGTGGGTTAGGGACACTCATAGACAATGACGCTTTACGTGTGGCAGTCGGCTTGCGTTTGGGTTGCACTATCTGACAGCCGCATCGAGGTGTTTGTGGGGCATTGGTTGGCGAATTGGGCCACCATGGCCTACATTGCGTAAGGAGCGCTCGCTGGTAGGTTTTCGCGGCATGGCACCAGGCAATAATGACATTGTCCGTATTTCGTTACTTTCGGCTTATAGGTTCCGTTACGATTGTACCGTTCGGATGTGAAGCGCCCTGACTGCCTGACCTTGGTTCCTTGGGAGAGAAAGCGCTCTCGTTAGTGGGACGCAACTTGCGTCTGTACTTTTGCAGGCTTCCATGTTGCGTTGACGGCCTCCACTGGCGCCGCGGCCGGACTGCCGCTAGACAGAAGTGTTTAAAATATGCCTCTCCCGGCGAACTTCATCTATGTACCGCTCGCTGGCGCTTGAGACGACTGGAGGGGCACCGGGAAAACTATTTACTTATTTTGTTAGGGAGCAGGGACGCCGCCGCCGCTGCCACAGCGACAAAGGTTTTGATTACCGCTCTAGAGGCATTCCTTATGCAGAGAATGTCACTGGCTGTGCAGCGTGGTCTATGCTGCCAGCCTTATTGGAACCTTTGGCACGGAAATTCCCGGGGCGGTTAATTCGTTCAAAAAATATTTGATCTTTTATATTTCTTGATCTATGATGTCTACATTTATTTTGTCGAAGTGTTTGTGGATAGTACCCATTTTGTTTTTAATGATTTTTTACATGAGTAAATAAATGATTGTACTTACCTACATAGGTATTTATACTCTTACCTTACCAGCATACCTATATTAGCTATTTCACAGTGGTCATTTTTTATTATATAAGAAATTAACTGCACAAATTAATTGATTGCAGATCTAGTACCTCAGTATGGGTCATGGTAAGCAGCCTGAACAGCCTACCAGCAACCCACTAGAAGCAAAGAAACATCGGGATGAGGCCGCCGGACACTTCAAGAACGGAAACTACGATAGAGCACTTAATTCTTTGAAAAAGGTGAGTCATACCATAGGTCATTCATAAATATCTGATTTTAATACGCAAAGTTAGTGCATTGCAAAAAATGAAAAAGCCATTCAAATCAAACTTTTGAGCAAAAAATTACCTGAAAGTCCACAGCCATTTCTTAAACATAACTGAGTGGAGAGAGGGCGCGAAAACACACGTGGTCGTCATGACGATGACAGTCAGGGGCGTCGATATCCGCACCTCCCCACTTACGTAACACATACGCGACGCTGCAGTTTTCCTGAACAAAAATATAAGTAAACTAAAACCATGGAAAGTATTGAAAATGCGAAGGCCCAAGCCAGGTCCATATTCGGAGTGACCAAAGACGCAGAGTACTTGCAAAGTTTCGTGCGAGTAGGCAACGCAGATGAAGAAGAGGAGCCCGCTCCTCCCAAGGCGTCGATCAGCAAGCGAGGCCCGCCTACCGTGGAGAAAGTGCTCGAAGACCCGCAGGAAGTCTATGAAGCCAAGGGGAGGAAGGACTCGTCCAAACCGCATAAGAAATCAAAACGCAAACAGAAGAAGGAGAGACGCCATCGCGAAGAGGAGCTGTATACGGACAAGGATAGAGCGGCGGCGGTGGTGATCGGCACCAGGGACATCAAGCAGTCGCTGAGCATGAAGAACAAGGCTGACAAAAACAGCGCGCTGCAGCTGCCGGCTGAGGCTGATGCCGGGGCGCTGCTCGGTCTGGCGCGGGCTGAGATGATGCGGGAGAGATTTCGGATAGCTCTTACTTTTGTTGATAAGGTTATTTTCCCTCTCTGAGTAATTGCTCGGAATTAATGACCAATGATAATGTGAATCAACAAGTGTTCATTTACAGGATGTAACAGAATTTTCAAAGGGTTGTTAGGGACGACTTTTAATATAAAACCGATTTGATCACAGCAACGTTATCGTTCTAAACCTGTTTGTCATTTATAACTAAAGCATACAAGAAACTGACAGGAACAAGTCGAAATAATTAACTTTCCCCCCATTTCCAGGCTATCGAGCTAGCCCCCGAAGAGAAACTCGCGTACATAGCCCGCAGCAAATGCTACCTGCTGCTCGGCGAGCCGAAATCTGCGCTGGCAGACGCCGAGGCAGCCTTACAGTTAGACCCGAACTACGTGCAGGCTCTGCTTCACAAGGCAGAAGCCCTGTATTACTGCGGGGAGTTTGAGATGAGCCTGGTCTACTACCACAGGGGCCTACGGACCAGGCCCGACCTGCACGCGTTCAGGCTTGGAGTGCAAAAGGCGCAGGTGAGGATGAAAGTCAAGAGGATAACATAGCTGATTCTATGAATAAATAATAGTCGCAACGCAATAGAGATGCAAGTTACTTTGATGGTTACTGTGTTGTCTTCCGTAGTTTGCAACTTAAGTTATAACTTGAGGTACAACGAGAATACATAGGTGCTCCTCAAATAAAGTACCGGCTGCCATATGGATAGTCAGCATCAGATATATGTAAGCTCGCAAGACACTCAAAGAGATCTAAACATCATAAACAACCAAAAATATCTACACAGCCAAATGTCAAAATGATGCATCCACTGCGTCAACATGCATGATGAAATCATTTTGAGACTTCGCCGTGTAGATATTTAAACATTTACATTTAGGCACATACATTGCTTCTGGCCCGACACTCGGATACCCTGTGCCGTGGGAACCAGAAACAGCGACGTCACACACAAATAAACTTCCAAGACCTGAGGGTTTTGTTCTCTTTACTCACAGCCGGGGATCGAACCCGGGACCTCTCGCATGGTAGGCAGAGCCACAACCGCTGCGCCACAGAGGTCGTCAAAATTCTGATATTTCTGTGGTCTATCAAAATAGTAGTTTATGTGACTGCTACATAATGGAGGGCAATAAAACTCAAGAGTGCACTTGAGAGTTTTAATGCCTAATTATGTATAGTTACATACACTAGTTTATCTACACACATATCATAAGCTCTCTTTGATGTGTACAGGAACCGCATGTTTGACCGGCACTGTGGCTCTGCAGTTGTTTAGCTTGTTCTGTAGTACCAACTTCACGCGGGCGGGCGTCGGCGTTCGAAATTTGAATGTCAGTACCAACTTCACAGACAAACTAGGGACGGCACGCAGGCGGGCGTCGGCGTTCGCAATTTGAATGTCATAACATGTAGAAAAATTACACATTATGGTCATAATGTGTAATTTTTCAGATAAGAAATGAGTTTTTACCAAGTAGTTTAACATTATGAAATAGAAATATAGAATAGAAATAGAAATATATTTATTTGACAAATAAACACAAGGATATACAGAAAGAAAAAGAAACCATAGTACAGTTCGGGGTTGAGGTTTTTAGATGCCAAAATGGTTTGAGCTCAGCATGTGTTACGTGTAGCAGTGAGCTGCACGTAACGCTGGTTTTCAGCTCACACCATTCCCTAAAACTAGAAACTTAAAACTAAACTTATAATCTAAGTAAAAGTAAATATGCAGAAAGAGCTCAAGCATAATTATGCACCAGTGGCAAAATATAACAACAAGAAACGATCGGAAATTAAAATAAAATAATATAAATAAAGCCAATCATATGTTAAAAAACAGACATACAAACAATCCAATCATACAGTCATATGTTAAATGTTGGGGTAAGTGAGTAGTGTAGCTTAAGTAGTGGAAATATGTGAGACTGCGAGAGAGTGAGAGTTTGGGTAGACCTATTTTGTATATATGTATACCTATGTAGAGGTATTTGGTGAAGTCAACTGTGCTCTGTCCTATAGTATGGTTTTTTGTGCTGCTAACAAATGTGCCTTGAGCTTGTGTCTGAAGGAGCTAATTGATTTCAGATCATGAAACGGGGGTGGTATATTATTACAGCATTTGGTTGCAGCATAGCGAAAACTACCACGGAATGCAGCAGTCTTGTGTCTTGGACACGACAGCAGAAACGTGGCTGCTCTTGAGTTAGTCGGGTTCCTGCGGGACCAGTTAAGTTAGAGTAAAGGTATTCCGGAACCTGAAATCTTACTACTCCAAACAACAGCGTCGCAAAGTGAAGATTTCTTCTAGCGCTAAGTTTTAGAAGATTGGACTTATTGATATAAGGGGTGACATGAGCGCGGGGGGGTACGTTGAAGCAGAACCTAGCGCACGCATTCTGAACACGCTGAAGTAGACGTTCAGATCGGTTCAGGAGGCGCGCGTCATAAACCGTGTCCATATAATTTAGTTTCGAAAGCACAAGGGATTCACACAGCTGCACACGAAGATCTATGCTGAGGAAAGGCCTAATTTTGTACAGTATTTTCAATCGATAGAAGCAGTTACGCACTGTATTTGCGACATGTTTCTCAAATCTGAGGGTACTGTCCATCAGCAACCCCAAGTTACGAATTTCGTCAACCCTTTCGATGCTCTTTTCCATGATTTTGATTTCAGGCTTGTGAGAAATTATATTATTTGTTTTTTACTTCCAATGACCATAAATTTTGATTTATTGGGGTTAAGCATTAGACTATTTTGAGTGGACCACGCGACAATACGATGGAGATCTTGATTGATCTTTTCAGTAGCAGCAGAGGTTTCGTCTGGTTTAAAGGATAAGTATACTTGTAAGTCGTCTGCGTACAAATGATAGGAACAGTTCTCTAAACAACGAGTAATGTCAGCGCTATATAATATAAATAGTATGGGGCCAAGTATTGATCCTTGTGGAACGCCTCTCGTAATCGGAGAATCAGCTGAGGACAAGACGGAGCCGTCTCCTCTGCGAACTTCCACACGCTGGGTCCGGTTTTCTAGGTAGCTATGAAACCAGGCAACAGTGCTTGATTCGAAACCATAAAAGGATAATTTTGACAATAGCAGCGCAACATTAATAGCGTCGAACGCCCGGGAAAAATCAAGTAAAGTCAGCACTGTACCGTTACCTATATCTTGGGAAGCTATAATATTATCTACTACGTCAAGTAGGGTCGTGGCAGTGCTCCGGGATTTTCGGAATCCAGATTGCAAACAAGGGAGGATTCTGTTAATTTCCAGATATCGAGTAAGTTGCACTGATATAGCCTTTTCTAGTAATTTAGAGAGGCAACAAAGTAGACTTATTGGCCGTAGTTCATTAACGTCTGCGGGGTTTGCTTTTTTAGGTATAGGCCGGACTATCGCAGCCTTCCATAGATCGGGAAAAGTTGATGATTGAATGGAATAATTAATCATGAATGTTATTATGTCCAGGGTATTGGGAAGTGTTAAAAGAATAATACTTAAGGTAATTTTGTCTGCCCCTTTCGCGTTAGACGTAAGCCCCTTGATGATCCCCCAAAGTTTAGTCTGACTAATTGGTTCGAGATGAAAAGTAGAGTTGCCAAATCTATTGAACTCATAGTACGTCAAGTATGAGATACTGACCTCCGTTTCCCCAGGTACGTTAAGAAAGTGTTGGTTGATAGCATTGGGATCATTGAAATGGGATGGAAGGTCGGGATCATTATGGCTACGGAGTACTGTTTTTTTCAGATTCTTCCATAGAGTTTTAGGGTTTGCTGTGTGGTTAATTTTGGATTCAAAGTAGGCGAGCCTACTTTCGTTATACAAAGATATATTTACCAGAGATTTTAGTTCTTTATAAGTACTTTTATGTTCTTCATTTTTACTTTTACGATATTTATCGTGAGCCTGATCTCTAAGATGCATAATAAATTTAACGTTGTCAGTAATCCATGGATAGCTGTACTGTTTAATAAGTAACTTCTTTTCAGGGGCATGTAACTCAAACAATTGCGTTATAATATCGTTAAAAGCCAAAAGCATTTCATTTATGTCATTAAGTGATTTAATGTGGTTCCAATTAATCGAATTCAGATCTTTTTGAAAAAGCTCGGGCAGGATATCCTTTAAAGGTCTGTAAATTGTATAGGTAGGAGGCTGCTTAATTTTTCTAAAGCTAAATTCTGCCGCAACCAGAGCATGTCTACCCAGATCAGGGCGATAGTCCACAGTTACACAGCGCACGGGAGCATCTGTCCATATCAAGTCGATAAGTGTCTCGGTATCGTCGTCAGCATGATGTGTTGCGTCTGCAACGATTTGAGTCAGGCTGACACTGTTTAGAAAGGAATTCAACTTTGCAGTTTCGGAACAGTTAACCGACAAAGTGTTAATATTTAGGTCCCCAAGAGAATGATATTATCAGATTGCGCAAAGGAGAGCACCGAATCCGTTATTGCGTCCAAGAACACGTCGACGTCTACCCACTGAGCCCGATACGCAGTGCCAATAACCAGTCTCCTACCATCAATTGTTAGACTAAGCCACATTTGTTCCACTGTGTCAACAACGGGGTGAGAACATATTCGCACCCTGAGGCCTCGTTTGATATAGAATCCGACACCACCAAAACCGGTTCGGTAGCCATCCGGGCGTGGCGTGTGCTTCAGTATGTATCCAGGGATAATGGATGGGATTATGCTGATCGTAACGTGCGGTTTTTGTACGCAGTAAAGAGGGTTTATGATACGTGTGTAGATAAAATATTTTACATGCGTAAAACGTACACGCACACCAATTAATAAGGTGTCAACAAAGTGACCTATCACAATAATTTTAAATTAATAATTATTGTGATTGGTCACATTAAATTGGATCTTGGCGGGCTCGAATATATCTAATGCTGACTGTACTGGCACAGTCACTTCCCGAGCGGACTGTGAGTGTCCGTCAAACATTGAGTTGTCATAAAAATACTAATGTGAAACACCAACTCTCATCCATTTCTTCTCCTATCGCCAGGAAGCTATAGAAAACACAATCGGCGCAGTCAAGCCAATCAAGAAGACTGCCAAACGCGCGTCCACCAAAGCGTCGCGACCTGTGCTAGGACAGCTGATGTCAGACAAGGTATTCGTAAACAAACAAAATCAGCCAGTAATTACCCATTTTGCATGACGGGGCTGGCCGATCGCCGCAGCTTTGAAGATAAGGTTTTCTTAAAATGTTTCCCATCACAGAACTTTAGCCAAACCGTACTAGACATTAATTATACATAATGCCTTTTTAGACTAATTTGGCTAGCTATTGTGCATAATGGCGATTTTACATAATATCGAATTAAATATATTTTTTGCTTTCTTTGGAGGTGTACCTGGAGAACCTGCTGCGAAACCCTGACCTGTCACTGGCGGACCGGAGGAACGACCAGGTCACCAAGCAGGCCGAGGAGGCGCTGAGGTTCCTGGCGAACCGCGAGGAGTTCTGGCGGCAACAGCAGACGGCGAAGCGGCATTGATCTCCCAGGGTGTGATGAGACAGTGAATCGCTGAACACCGGCGGTTGATCGCTCCCCTATTTTGACCATTTCACCCAATTGTATGGTCAATATCAGATAGATACACGAGCACGCAAGCTACTCAACTCAACTGCCATGTTAACATAGATAATGTTGACATCATTTTGACACTTTGGCTGTAAAAATGTTTCTGGTTGTTTAGGATTTGTATTTTATGTATAAATTTTATTAAAAACTGCTGCAGCTCTTCGAGCGCTTCCACCTACAAGCAGCACTGCTTGATTCTGATAATGCTATTTTTCAATTTTAGTGTAAGATAATGACAAAATAGTTTTAAGATCATCAACATCACTCCAGTTACAAGTTATGTGTCTAGTTCTAGGATCATAATGGAAATGTATCGGAAAGGTGATCAATTTATAATTTTGTCTACACAAGTATCATAAACCCTCTTTACTGCGTTCAAAAACCGCACGTTACGATCAGCATTATGTTAAACTACTTGGTAAAAACTCGTTTCGTACCTGGAAAACTACACATAATGGTCATTATGTGTAGTTTTTCTACATATGACTTCTATATGACATTCAAATTTCGAACTCCGACGCCCACCCGCGTGCCGTCCCTAGTTTGTCTGTGAAGTTGGTACTGACATTCAAATTTCGAACGCCGACGCCCGAAGTTGGTGCTACAGAACAAGCTAAATAACTGCAGAGCCACAATGCCGGTCAAACGGGCGCTTCCTGAACACATCAAAGAGAGCTTATGATATGTGTGTAGATAAACTAGTATATGTAACTGTACATAATTAGACATTAAAACTCTCGAGTGATATTATTCGTTTCATAAACCCACTCTCGAGTTTTAATGCCCTCCATTATGCAGCAGTCACATAAACTACTATTAGATGGTTAATTTAGTAATAGACATGTCTCTGTGCAACAACTTTACCTTAAACTGTTATCGACTACGTCTTTTCGTTATGCTTAACGGTTTAACTTATAAACCGATGGAAAAAATAATCAAAAAATAAAAGAGATAGTATTAATAAAGAAATAACATTTTATTTTGTTCCGACGGCTTCATTATCTCAACAATGTAACAATTTTCGAAGTCAGCTTAGAACGACGGGCGCATACAACAAAATATTTGAATCGCCGGGTAGAAAATCAAATGTAAAGAAGTGAGATTTTTTCCAAATAAAATTTCACGTCATTTAATTTAAGTAGATACATTATTATTGTTCTGTTATCCAAATTACGACCACGTAATTACATGAAACTATGTGCTAAGGCACTGTACCGACTTAGGTGACGTGACGTGACAATCGACGTGAAATCTATGGGAGCGGCGTGGAATGGGATGCCACGCCTAAGTGGGGACAGCGCCTAAGGATCTCTTATATATGTACATAGATGTGCCCACATGTATTCCAGATAATAATGTTAGACACATAGGATTTTAAACATACGACGTAAAGAAAAAGCTAATTCTTGTAACTATATTTTTTTTTGTACCGCGATGGTTGCGTGCCTGTCGTCGGACCTAAACCGATAAATTGTCACCAAACTCAATAAATTGATTTCCCCTCAACTCACAGGATTCTCACTCAAGCGATAAATATTCCTGGTAATACTGCGTACTTGATAAAAATACATATTTCATATTCGAGAATTAATGAATTGTAAATTTGCGTCAATAAAATCGGGACAGAGATCAATACGATAAGAATTTAAGTGTAATGCATGATTTGAACTAAAGTAAAAATAAACGGATTAAACATCCTTCCTTAGACAGTTTCAATAAAATTGAACGATACGATTTTAACTATAGCAACGCCTACTTCGAATCTTATAGAAATGAGGAGTCTCTTAAATATAATTACTCGACTATATTTACACATCAGTTATCTGCTTTTCTTTAATCAATTTTTATAATACACTTACACCAGTCTCTATCTGGGACATACACCCGAATTCTCAACTACTGCTTCGAAAATGGCCGCTGAAAACCTGGCGCTTTTAAGGCTTAGGCACACCACAGGCGGGACAGGGGCGGGGCGGGGCGGGGCGGAGGGTAGGCAGGGCGGTTGTCATTGTTGTCAAATGTATGGCCAACTGGCCGATACACTGGCCCTACAGCGCCGACCTGGTTTCGAATTTGGTGTGACATGCACAAAGTTTTGTATTTGACGCCCGCAGCTGCCCCGCCCGCGGTGTGCCGGAGCCGTTACTTCGGGTATGATTTAGTATATGCGACAGCATGACAACATTAGTGGCCTGTTAACATTTACAGAATTCGGACTAATTTGAATAAAACACACACACATTATGCAGCAAAATGTTCTCATCATAGGAACGCACTTATACCTCCTACCTACCTATCACACTACAGTTAATTCAAATTCGCTCTCCACGTTATAATAATCTTTATCTCATTATAGCGCATAAATAAAACACTTGTATGAGCAGTCTATTTCATCAAATGTTCACCACGCATATAATCAGTTTCGTAATCAAATCAGGAACATGCTCACAATTCGTAACGCAAAGAAGTGACCTGCATATATCTAAACACAACAGTCAGTTAAAGAACTCCTCCGCTAATTAAAATCTATCAAATTTGTGGAAAAGTGACAGTAGTCCTAAAATTAATCGACAATAAAACAGAGACTGGCTGTTGAATGTTTCAACATGTCAAAAAGAGGATGTACAATCAACAGCCAGTCACGCGAATTGTTTGTGAAGTTAACCGAATACTTCGAACGCGAATCAGTTAATGGTGGACCTTTATTGCCCGTAACGCAAGTACAAGACCGCGTCGCAGAAGCACTTGGGATCGGCAAAAAATCTATTCGAATCATCTTGAAGGAAAAGTATGGACATTCCGGTACTGAAGAAAATGTTTTACGTACGCCTTAAAAGAGGAAGAAAAACAATTCTGTAACAGGTAACACATTTGACGCAGACGCTATCTAAAATCGCTATATAAAATCGATTCCAAATCACTATGTTTAAATGGCCCAATAGTGCAGAAGGGAAAAAATGTACCCACGACACTAGTGCGGCTCAGTAGTGTGGTGGGGAAGGAGTGAATTGACCGATAGTATTTGAGAAAACTGTCACTTTTACACAATTCACAGTTGATTTCTGTGGGCAATTAACAGCCTTTGCACACGGCAACAACGGTATTTTATCGAGACATAAGTTTTTTGGCATTGCGTTTTCTCAGACGAATCCACGCGGTCAGAGGTCCGCCGTGTGCAAAGGCTCTGAGTAAGCACGGAAAAGCGACAATGTAATTTAAGTAAAGTTTGTTCAAGCGTCGATCTCTTCAGCGGGCCGCCTGTAGACGGGCCCGAACTTGGCCATGTACTTCTTGACGAACTCCTTGGCCTTGGAGCGCACCGAGTCCGTCACCACCAGCTCCTCCACGCCGCGACAGTGCTTCAGCTGCTTCAGCATCACGAAGTGCGTCAGCTGCGGGGGAGGAGGTGTTAACGGAACAAATAAACAAACGCGGCGTGCCATACGCGGCTATCGGTGACGTTGCTCGGACGCCGGCAACGAGCCAACACTCGAGAGCAACCTGGGGTCGGTTGAGTAAAGGGACCTTTAGGTTCATTTCGACAACTTTTGATTTATGTGCCAATCTGACAAGTTTCCATTATAAGAAAGTGAGAAAAAGTAAAGTGGGTATTCGCCCTGACTCACAGGCGAAATGTTGTCGTGAGAAGTTGTCGAATTGGGAAGTTGTCGAATTCGGAAATCGTCGAATTCGGAAATCGTCGAATTGGGATGTGGTCTAACTGAGAACTTGTCATTATGAACCTTGTCATAATGGGAAGCCTGCCTACCTTGCAAGCGAGGTGCCGGTACGGGTTGACTACTGAGCGCCTGGCTACCTTGCGCGCGAGGTGCCGGTACGGGTTGAGTACTAAGCACATGCCTACGATGCGCGCGAGGTGCCGGTACGGGTTGAGCACTGAGCGCCTGCCTACCTTGCGCGCGAGGTGCCGGTACGGGTTGAGTACTAAGCACCGGCCTACCTTGCGCACGAGGTGCCGGTACGGGTTGAGCACTGAGCGCCTGCCTACCTTGCGCGCGAGGTGCCGGTACGGGTTGAGTACTAAGCACCTGCCTACCTTGCGCACGAGGTGCCGGCACGGGTTGAGCACTGAGCGCCTGCCTACCTTGCGCGCGAGGTGCCGGTACGAGTTGAGCACTGAGCGCCTGCCTACCTTGCGCGCGAGGTGCCGGTACGGGTTGCGTACTAAGCACCTGCCTACCTTGCGCACGAGGTGCCGGCACGGGTTGAGCACTGAGCGCCTGCCTACCTTGCGCGCGAGGTGCCGGTACGGGTTGAGCACTGAGCGCCTGCCTAACTTGCGCGCGAGGTGCTTGAAGTCGCTCGTCTTGGTGATGCGGCCGAGCGCGGCGCCACGGTGCCGGTACGGGTTGAGTACTGAGCGCCTGCCTACCTTGCGCGCGAGGTGCCGGTACGGGTTGAGTACTAAGCACCTGCCTACCTTGCGCACGAGGTGCCGGCACGGGTTGAGCACTGAGCGCCTGCCCACCTTGCGCGCGAGGTGCTTGAAGTCGCTCGTGTTGGTGATGCGGCCGAGCGCGGCGCCACGGTGCCGGTACGGGTTGAGTACTGAGCGCCTGCCTACCTTGCGCGCGAGATGCCGGTACGGGTTGAGTACTAAGCACCTGCCTACCTTGCGCACGAGGTGCCGGCACGGGTTGAGCACTGAGCGCCTGCCTACCTTGCGCGCGAGGTGCTTGAAGTCGCTCGTGTTGGTGATGCGGCCGAGCGCGGCGCCACGGTGCCGGTACGGGTTGAGGTGGTGCACCATCACGCGCGCCATGCTGCTGCGGAACATCTCCTTGATCTTGCGGGTGAGCTCCTCCTGGTCCACCTCCGAGACTGCCTCCTGGAAAGATTCATTATCGCTTTTAAACACGCGTACAGGTGATAAATTGGTTATTTTTTAAATCTACGATAAAATCGTAGGATACTGAAAATCAGGGATAGATTTCCTCCTCCTTCCCATTGTTTAGGTTGCAAAAGGAAACATAGATTGACGATTAGTTATCTTCCTTATTTGCAGTGTAGTACAATATTTCTCGCAGGACGTTGTCAATTTCAGTGTTGTATACAACATCGGCGGAAAATTTTCTAAGGTTGATGGACATACTGGTAAGTACCAGCCAGCCAGAAAATCTATGAACCTTTTGTCCTCCTGCCCTCTTACAATCATCCAAATCTTCATCAGTGGCGGCAATTTTCTAGAACACCATTACTCAATAGGTCTCTAACAGTCTTAATGATAACGCTATGAACTCATTCTTACCACGCCTCAACTCATGCTCGGCATCCGCGAGTAATGTGTTTGCCCTCCCTCGCTCGCTCGCTCACGCCTTCCGACGCATCAATGGGACAGTGAGGGACGCTATGACGGTATCAGAGCTTAACTTAACTTTAACTAGTAGTACAGTTACTGCTATATGTTTTTCTACAACGATTATTTGCGATGATGCATTGTGATGATGTGATGTTACCTCCTCCGGTTGTGCCAGTGCCGCGGGCTCCGGCGCTTCGACGACGAGCGGCACCTCCTCGACTTCCTCGCAGTCAGACTCCGACTCGCTGTCCGTGTCCACTAGTTCCGACATCTGTTCAACAAATACGAGGTTTGATGATTTTTATCGCCAAAATGTCATGTTATCCAGCTATTTGGTACGAAAGTGCTGAGTTGGCAAAATATATTTTTTCTTACGGCCGATTTTTCAATCCTTAGACAACGTTTATCTGTCTGTTTATTTGAGGAATTTGTTTGTGACACGCTTAATAAAGCTATCTGTCTGTTTATGACGATTCATAAATCGCTTATTAATGAATTTAGGACAACATGCTATATGACATTGTAAACCCCACGATGATACTTAGTTCGGCACACCAGATTACAAGCGAGCGATAAGAGCTCAACAGCGGATCCTCAGCTCCCTTGCAGGAATCGTGAACGAAGACGCACTTCACGGGTCCATAGACATGAGTGGCGGTGCCTTTTCTAGATGGATGCTATTTAATTAATCTGTCAAGATTGAAGAGGGCTAGTAATGATGTCGCTCGGAAGTCACCTTGAGCTCGAGCTGGGCGGGCGCGCGCCGGGCCGCGTGCACGCCGCGCTGCTTGCCGCGCGCACGCAGCAGCAGGCGCTCTCGGCGCTTGCGCAGCTTCTCCTTCGTCTCCTTGTAGCGCTTCACCTCGAGCCGCCCCGCCTGCTTGTCCTCCTCGGTGCGGGGCTGCAGAACAATAACATTGTATACGAACAAACAATACACTCACGCCTTTTACCATAAGGGGCAACAGAGGCTCCGTTGAACCCGCATGTAGCCTGCTAACAAAAACTTCTGTTTTTATAACTATATTTTTTTTATTGGGGTGTTTACACATTAATGAAACCTTACGGCTAAAATTTGGTTCACTTGTTTCCTATTTAGGCTGACAACTTTTGAAGCCGCAAGAGGGCCAGTGCAGACTGACAGACACACAGACAGACAGACGCATAAACTTATAATACTGCTTTTTTTCGTCGGGGTTAAAAACGTCTGAAACACTTATATGAACGACGTGTGCGAGAATTTCTTAGGTAAAGGCCCGTTCGTGGGATCTAGTGCCGATATGAATCTACTTCTAGTTATCTTTCTATCTACAGTCGATTTCGATAGCATTTCACAATAATGTAAACAAGCCAATTTACACAGGATTACGCCGTAACTACTTACATTTGAATATCAATCCTGAACACATTCACATACCAAGGAATCATTTATTGTTCTTGCATCATTTCGACACTCCCCTAAGATAGTTATTTTATTGCAAAATTATCGGACGACGAATATTTCAATAGTTTGTAAAAAGTCATATTATTTTTTTACTCATTAAAGCGCATCAATTGTCTTTGGAAAGCTAGTGTGGTTCATTCTTTTGAATCGATCCGATTCGATCGATCAATCGGTTTGATTGATAAAATAGTTAGTTACTCACAAAATTCGTAAAGGAAAAGTATAGAACAAAATATGTCGATGATCTCGCCGCATCTAAAGGAGTAACTGTTGCGCCTTCCTCCTTATCACTGTGAGTTGAATCCAATAGAACTGATTTGGGCACAGGTCAAATCTTACGTAGGAAGAAATAATAAATCTTTTAAAATGGCATAAATAAAAAAAATCTAAAAGAAGGATTGGCGAGAGTCGGAGCAGAACAATGGGCTTAATGCGTCGGTCACGTTCAAAACGAAGAGGAACGTTGGAAAAAAATAGACGGCTTTATGGATATGGCTAGCGACCACAGATATCGAGAGATAGGTTGAGGGGTGTGGCACGTGCGAACAAGTGTAGCTCCGACAGGTTAGATATTAAAAATTCTCGGTAGTCACCGGGCGACCGCAGTGACGAATTCATTTCCGTTGTTTTTCGAAAATGCCGACCTGTGCAATACTCACGTGCAAAAATAGAAGCGAGATTGTGAACTCCAAGAACGCCGGTGTCACATATCACTTGTAAGTCTCATGCCAACTATTATTTCTTCTTAAAACACAAGAAATAAACATTATTAAGACTGTCTATACCAGTGTCTATAAATTATAATCGATCGATGATACACGCTGTCCTTGCATTGTCCCAACACTAGCTCGACTAGCTAGTATACCTGCAGTAGTGTGGGTGTGTTCGGAAGATAGGTGCATGACATTGCACTGACCAATAAAAGCGGAGGGATTGATGTACGAGTGGTGTAAATGTATGCGTGTTCTTAGTTTTCGGCGACACTGCTTCCGATACAAGCTTAGCGCCAAGGGCCTATCTCTCGATATCTGTGTTAGCGACGCTGTAACTCAGCCTTTTATTATAAATGTGACCGATGATGACACATCAAGTGATGATGAATCTGTCACAAGTGAATGACGCGCGTCAGGTTGGGATATTTCTCTGTCTACGCGGTTATTTTCTATTCTACAAATTTTTCTAAAACAATTTAATTAAGTTTTTAAGTATGATGCTAGAGCTCGTCTAAGCTGAAATTACGCGCCCCTTGTTTATGTACTACTTAAAGAAAAAAAACGATCGAAAATCGACAGCGAATTATATCTCTTTGATCAATGCCTTTGACATCAGTGTAGGTACAACACTCAAATCTCACTCAATCATAGACAACTGTCAACTGACATTTTTGTTTACATTATTGTCGAAATCGACTTTAGTTATATTTTCCACCATACTAAGTTGGCTGCAAAATATTTGCTTGCAGTCCAAATTAAGTACAGTTTTATCCACGACGACAAACTGTTTTGACATTATCGGCACTACTATTCATACAATTCTATAGCTTAGTATTAACCTGATTTCACTGGCTACAAAGTCTCGCTGAATGGTTCAATTCCAGCCCCACTGATATGTTCCGCGCCGAAAAACACGGACGCAAATAGCCATAATGATAGCCGACCTGCGATAGCAGATGACACCCAAAAAAGGCCTCCGTCCTTGTTGTGCGAGTTTCATCACGGGTTTTCTACGGGATCGACCCCGCACGCCTGAGCTGTCATGAAAGAGTGCGAAGAAGCAAGGTCAACTCACACTGATGGGTAGCTCGGAGACGAGTCCCGGGCGTCGCTTACGCGGCTTCACCGTGAGCAGCGCGTGCTCGGGGATCAAGCCGTTGTGGGCGTCCTCCTTTATCACTAAAATCACAAAAAAACATTATCATTATTACCCATACATACACATGTTGTTTAACCGCGATACAATAATCGGTGTGAGCGCCGCCCGACTGTCGCACTAATGTGAAAGATGTCTAAAATTACCGCTGAGTGAACGGTATTGGATGGCTACTGCTGAAAAATGACGCTGTGATTGAATGAGGAATGGCGTATTTAATTAATGCCCCGAATTCTATTAATGTTAATATAATGTCAATGTAACAAACCTTCATAGATCCCGTTAACGCCCTCAACGACCTTCCCTTTCCGTCTTACTAACGAGGTGTCCATCGGTTGCACAACTTCCTCCTCCTCCGATGAACTTTCTTCTGCGAAAGTGAAAACGGAATTACTATTTGTACTTGATTATTTTATCGCTGACGGTATGCTGTAATGGGCTTGAATGTAAAACATCATGTCTCAATGTTGGGTTTTTATGAAGGAAATGAAGAAGTTCTCAGTTCGTAGCGTATATACAGGTGACATTTCATTAGCTGAGGATATTTTGGGGAATGATAGTACCCATAATTATGAACAACTTTCCCCAAGAAACATGCAAACGAAAAAATAATTGGGTCCCCCATAGTAACTTGTGATCAGCTGATCGGGTAATGTACTGAAAGACGTTTGTTTTTTCTTTTGCGACCTCAAGTTTCTTGGAGAAAGTTGATATTGACGGGTACTATCATTCCCCAAAATATGGTCAGCTAATTAAATGTCAACCTGTATTTTCATGTCCGAGCCCTCAATGTCGAGCTCGACCAATTGCGGTGATTAACCGAGCGACGAGGCGTCCGTTTCAGGATTGGGCAAAAATGCTTTCCTATGTCCGGTATATGTGTCCGGATGTTATTCTCCACGGGCCGTATTTCTCAACTGAATCTTGTGAATTTTTGCGAGCAGGTTCGGTAATTAAATAGTATTTTTTTTTGTTGATCCACTTTATGGCTATTTTTCAAAACGACAGAGATGTGGCTTGAAAATGTAAAAAAATCCGCTACAGCCTAAACGGCTTGACAGATTTTACAAATGAGGTGTCGTTAGATTCATGGAGACCATGAGTTTGACATTAACTATCATTTTAGTGAAACGTCAAAAAGTTGGGTTTAAGACCGCAAAATGTAGTTTTCAACGTTGTTGGTGCAGCTACTTTCATACTCCATGGACGTAACCAGGTGCATTCATAAGTTTGTATATGGTATTGAAAGAAAGTGTCACTTGCGAGGTCCACGGCTCACAGAGCCACTAGTTGTATTTCGTTTGGAACACGTATTTTTTTTTTGCCTCTTCTCTGCATTGGACTACTGTGGGAAAAGCACAGGTGAAGAAAATAAAAGAAGTCCCACCATGAGAAGGCACCGCTTTCGGTAGGGTTACAACAACGTTTTATGACGATTCAGTTTAGGAACCTAAACTCTAACTTCTTTGTTTTGCTGTTGATATGAAGATATTTTTTTCTATATCATCATTTAGTGATATGGATGCTCTCCAATCTGACCTAACGAGACTCGATGAACGCATCAACAAATTAGACCTAAACCCTATCAATTGCTCTGTAATTTCGATTACCAGAAAACGCTTTCTACTTCATACCTCCTATCGACTGAAAAGTCAGTTACTGCAGAGATGTGACGGAGTTCGTGACCTGGGCGTATATGACTCTAAACTTCAGTTCAATGTTCACGTGGAGCAAATAGTGGCTAAAGCATCTAAAGCATTAGGTATTGTAATGAGACTAGCAGCGTGTTTTGAGAAAGCAAAAACTATCAAGATATTGTACCACTCACTTGTGAGAAGTCAGTTAGAGTATGCGTCTCAAATTTGGAACCCGCGTTATGGCGTGCACATCGATCGCATAGAGGGTGTGCAAAAAGATTTGTTCGGTTTCTGTGTTGTCGGTGGCGCATACCATACCACAGTTGTGATTATGCAGGAAATTTCAAACCTTCGTCGATTAGCAGATTGCAAATTTTTGCTCAATATTGTATCCAATGAGGTGGACTGTCCGCAGTTTTTGCGTATTTTACTTTTATTTTAATGTTCCCCAGCGATTACATAGATTTAATCCACTTATCGCTATTCCCATCTCTTTTTTCAACTACAGGCAAAACCTGTATTTAGTGCGAGCGAGTAGACTTCAACGACCTATGCGAGCAGTTCTCTTTTGACTTATTTTCAACCGAAGGCTCAAGCTTACGCAGTGGGCTAAACATTGAATTCTTCAAAATTTACTGTTAGTGTTACAGTCAGCATCAGATATATGTGAGCAGTTTAGCTACTCAAAAAGATTACACATCTTAACAAATCAGAAATATCGATACAGCCAAAGTGTCAACATTATGTCAACATCCAAGTTAACTCTGAGGGTGTCGACATAATTTTGTCACTTTGGCTGTATCGATATTTCTGATTTTTAAGATGTGTAGATCTTTTTGAGTAGCTAACCTGCTCAGATATATCTGATGCTGACTGTACATATCTGTATTTCATATCCGTGGGCCACTTTTTGGATAGACTTCGTTGATTTTTTAGAGTACTATATTATAGTTTATAAATTTTTCTTGATTGAATATGTTTTTTATTCTTAAAATCTTAAGTTTTCTTTGAGTTGGTGCATCACTGTTCAGTTTACCTATTCGCTAATTTCATATGTAGGAAGTGAAATCTCTACAAATACCAACACTTTCTAGCATGTATCTAGGAGTAAAAGTACCAGGACAACATACATTTGTAAGAGGTAAATACTTGTTAAAAATGTATAAGTATCGAACACCTAAAGTGGAACTAGTGATAACGAAGTTATCATTAGTACCATTATTTCAAGTTCTATTCATAGTGGAACTAGTGTTGATAAAAATTATCATTAGTTCCATTATGGTACAAATCATGGTACTAGTGTCAACGAACCTTTTATTGATCTATGTAAAGCTGTTGGTTTTCCACATGTTAAATAAATAAATAATTAATTAATAGTGTATTTGAGGAGGCATCGGAAAACTTTAACAAATATTTCACAATAAAATGTTCGACTTCGACTTGTCCGGACCTTTGCATTCTCGATCTTCATGTACGGCGCAGAAACCTGGTGCCTGAAGAGCTGGGGACGCAGCAAAATTGTCGCGTACGAAATGTCGTGCTGGAGAAGACTACTCAGAATTCCGCGGATCGCCATGAGAACTAACGTGGCCATTCTGAGAGAAGTGAAGATCACAAAACGGCTCTCGGCAATTTGCCGGGAAAGAACCCTAAGCTTCTTCGGTCACATTACGCGTTCACCTAGGCACCAACTGGCGAAGGTCATCATAATGGGTCAAGTGGAAGGCAAACGCTCCAGAGGACGTGCTCCAACTAGATGGTCCGACCAGATTGGAGAGACGACAGGGATACTCTACATAACGCGTTTCATACTACGTAGAACCGTCAGCAATTGAGGAGAGCATGCGGTCACGATCATCAGCATGGAGGGAACCATAAAGAAGAAGAGAGATTAGCATTATAATAAATCCACAATAAAGTATGAAAACACCAAAATCTTCGCACGACGTGCATTTTTATTTAGTAATAGAGTAATACACTTCTTGTTTTCTTTGTGAGGTGATGACGTCACGCGTAGTCGGGGGGTCAGAGGCCGTGGAAATTGTAATATCACTAGCGTTGGGAAACTGTCATAGGCATTTACTTTTCCAATCGTTTTTTTTAATTGGAACCTTAATAAAATAAAAGTCTAAATAAGGGTACATACAGAAATGTATAAAATCAACATATATAAAACCAAAACACATAATACTTAGAAGGCATAACAATCCAAATCAAGAAAGTATGATATTAATATATACAATGTATATTGGATCAATGGTATCAATCTTTTGTGTAACTAGCTGTGTAAGTATTTCGGCGTGATCGCCCTTCAACGGAAGACTTAAAACGTTTTCAAATATATAAGATTTTGAGTAATCTGAAAGTTTAAAATATTTAAGATTCTCAGTATTCTGAAAGTTTAAAATATTTAAGATTCTGAGTAATCTGAAAGTTTAAAATATTGAAGATTCTGAGTAATCTGAAAGTTTAAAATATTTAAGATTGTGAGTAATCTGAAATTATGTTTTTGAGCAAACCAAAGAGAAGCGTATTACTATGCTAAGGGTACAATTTTAACCAGAACACGCCACAACAAAATGATCCATTTATTTATTATGTAACGTGTTTAATTATATTATGGAAATTATCCTTGTAGGTTATTAATTGAATAATTTTCGACAAATATCCATATTATTCATTAATATGTTGAAATTTTTTGATTAATAATTAATTACCAAGATTCCAAGAAAGTTATCTTACTTTCTCCTTATATTATATTGATCAGCAACCGTTTTTTATTCTTACATGTCAACTTAATAGAAAAATAGAAATAGAAATACTTTATTCAGGTAAATATGCACATAAACTTGTTTTTTACGCAGTAAAGAACAAGGGATATTCACTACTCCCTAAAAAAGGGCAAGCCCTGTGGCATAGGATAAGTAGATCCTTCCCACCAGTAGGTAGATGACACAATTTCCAATAGTTTTAAAAAGTAGGAAATTTTTTGACATGATGATAAATTACAATAAAAATTCATATATTGAAATTATTAGAACAGAATTATTTAAAATTAACATTAAAACATAAAGTTGAAATTAAAGTAACATTAAATTTTTAATTATAACTTAGTTTGTGTAATGTATGTGTATGTGTGTGTGTATAGAGAAGATGAAAAGTGTAATGTTTGAATGGTTTATTGTTGTGAGTAGTGCATGGAAGTGTTGATAATTATTAATATTTAATTATTAATATTTAATTATTATTATTCATTTATTTTAAAATACCTATTGACATATTTTATTTTTGTTAATAGAGTGGATTGATTTTGTTAAATTTTTATTTTTAGTAATTATTAATAGCATATTTGGTATTAGAATAAAATTGTTAAAATGTTTTCAGTTTCCTCATACGTTAGGGATCTTAGCCATTTGTATATAGTTTTCTTAATTTCAAATACTGGTTTTGTGTACATTTCACTGTGTTTGCTGATTTCATTGTAGAGATGAGGTCCAAGGAACTTGAAAAATCTTTGCATAAAGCTTGTACGCACCTTTACAGTTTTGCATACTTTGTCTTTTTTTCGTTTTGTTGTTACTGCTGTATTACTGGGAACGAGTTTACTGTGCTGTTTCAGTATAATACTTTGTATGAATATTTGCCTAACAGTTAGAACGTCGCAAAAATTGAAGAGTTTCGTTGTAGGATAAATTAAAGGTTTAAATGTGCAGACCTTCAATACTGCACGCTGAGCCCTCTCTACGCGTAAGAGTGAAAAAATATATAGTAAGAGTGAAACTTAACACGAAGGCTGGACTTCATTCGCTCACACCCTTTAGCATCTACCAAGGCCCACCACTTAGCCCTTACTACATGTTCGTGTGCAATTGCGTAGATTTATTATTCCCTTTAACAAATTTTGGCTGAGCCAAGGGTCAAGGGTTTGAGGGGATGGAAAATAATGAAAAAAAACACAAATTTCCCATGTCAACCGCGAGATCTACAGCTCACAGAGCTACTTGTTATTAACAGGCAATTAGGAATGTCCATGCAGTGGTATACCGTTGTTGGTGGGCGGCGGGTCCGGCGGCACCCACTGCGGCTGCCGCAGCTTCACGTGGTAGTAGTAGGTGCGGCCGCGCGCGTCCACCGCACTCCGCCATAGAGCGGGGAGAATCGCCTCGCTCTCCTGCCAAGGGAGAAACAGGACACCGCTTAGAAATAACAATGATATGGAGAGGTAAAATAGTTTTAACTATTAAAATCTGGATCTCCTTCTTCTTCAGCATGCTCGTGTCCACTGCTCAATTGCTGACTACATTTGCGGCCCTTCTCTATTAACATGCGGAGCTTATTCTTTTCCTTCAGCATGTTCGTGTCTACTGCTGGTCTGCTGTGAAGTATCATCAGCAAACAACACTATGTCAGTGAACCTCTCCACCAATCAATCAATCAAATATATTTATTACTGTAGATATTTACACATACTTAGCAGAAGGGTGTAGAAACTCCCACAGATTGATTTTTGGATCTCTTTTAAATATTGGTTTTGCTTAACTAATACAAATTATTTATTATAATTAATAAATAGGAATCAATCATAACAAAATTATTAACAGCAAGGTCTGTGTTGAGCCAGAAAGGCAGATGGTTTATATATACCAGGAATAAATAAGGGCCTAGTATGGAACCTTGTGGAACACCATTTTTTACTCCCGGTCCACGAGATTTAACGCCGTCGACTTCTGCCTTTTGAATTATATTACTTAGGTATGACCTTAGTAGATTTAATTTTATTACTAGCGTATCATGATTAACACAATCAAATGCCTTCAATTAATCAGATTGCAAAAAATTCCGATAGCATCCTGTGAGGCTTCCTCCATACCTGCATCCATAGTCGATTTACCCCAAGTGAAACCTTATTGTTTGGCATTGAGTTGTTTTGTACTGTTGAAGTGTGAGAACATTTGATTGAGTATAATCTTTTCAAATATTGTACTTAGTGCTGGAAGAACAGATATTGGTCTGAAATTTGAAGGATCAACCCTGTCCCCCGACATGAACAGAGGTATCAGATTACTGTGTTTCATGAGTTCTGGGAAAGCTCAAGCATCGTCAACACATTAATTGAATATATAAGCTACGTGTGGGGCTATAACTAGAATTACTGAACCAATGACTTTGACTGATATACCCCACATGTCGTCAGTATTTTTTATGTTAAGTAATCTAAACGTATTGACAATGTCCTGGGGAATACGTGATGAAATAAAAAATCTACATTACTGATGCTAATGCTGTTTTTTAACAAAGCCTCTGCTTCAATGGAGATGAATTTGGACGCTCTGTTATGAGTAAGAGTACATTGGTAAAGAATGTTTCAAAGGCTCGAGCTACCTCAGCGTTAGATTTAACAAAATAATCACCTATCTTTAAGCAGAAATCATTGTCCCTTGGTATAACTTTGGCAGTTTCACTGTTTATTGTTTGCCAAACCGTTTAATAATTTTATTTAAATTTTGTATTTTTCTATTAATGTGTATAGATTTTGCAGTTTTACAAACCAACTTGAAAGTTTTGGAATATTGTTTAACACAGTCATGAAACTTTCTATCAAAGTTATAGGTTTTTTGTTCATAAAGGTTATTGCCAGGTGTTGCCCAGTCATTAAACTTAGATTTACCATTGTTGTCACTGACTTTCTTTAATTTAAAACTTTATTGAATTCTGTTTGAATAATGTTGAAGAAGTCTGAATAGATTTTGTTTAGGTTATGTTCATTAAAATCCGGTACTGGCAAATTTATATCTAAGTTTTTCGTATACGTCTCTAGTCTATGGGATGTAATAGGCCTATAAAATTATGGATCAGTCTTATCTTTACTAGCAATTGGGAATTAAACTGTTTGACCGCTGTGATCGGACGGTAACCAGTTCATTTTTACTTGTGAATGCACTGTCACAAAAAACGTTATCTAAGTAAGTTTTGCTGGTAAGTATAATTATAGTCAGCTCTAGAAATACATGACATAAATTAAATGATTTGAATAAAGTTATTAGTCGTTGTTTCATTGTTGTATCTAGAAGCAAATCTACATTACGATTGCCACAAATAAACTATTATTTTTCTGTTATTATATAGTTTTGTTAGTTATTCCACCATAATTTTCTCAAATATTTCACAATTGCCATAGCCTTTTTCACCCCTCGGAGGTCTCTAGACACAAACAATAATATGGCTATCTAAATCAACACAGGATACCTCTATTTGTCTTGCTACAGTAAGTGCAAGAATATCTTTCCGTTGTTTCACCTTAATATTATTATTTACTTTAATAATAATAATAATAATAATCATACCTCGGACACTATTTACACACATTGATCTAGCCCCAAACTAGGATTCCCTGTATCTTGGGTACTAGACAACGACAACGTACTTTACGTTACTAGGTTTAACCTGTAGACTCGCGAAAACCTTAAAACGAAACTTTTATGACTGACGTCCCCTAGAGTACTGTAGATTCTATTATGGGCATTTATGGGCAAAAAACATAAAATTTGCCTTAATTGTTGTGTCATTATTTTTCTTTTCCGGCTAGCAGACAAGCGAAAGAGTTAAGTGATTTTATATAATTTAGATAATTGTTAATAAGTTTTAAGTTTAAAATTTCAGATATAGATGTGCTACATATAGGTTTATCATAATAATAGTTACTAAGAATATATATAGGTTATTAATTTACATTCCACTCAGAATTCACTGTTCCCTTACGATTCAGATATTTCTAGTGTATGGATCAACGAGACCACAATAAATGATATGCATAAGTACATAATTAAGATATAAACTTGCTACATCTTTATGAAAATTAACATACATTCATTCATCCATTCAAACATAAACATTTGGATACAGAAAACCCACCCTATGCCGTGGGAACCACCTACAGCACACACAAATGTAAACATTTATTTTATTTTATATATTTATTTGTTTTATTTATATTCTCCATTACCAGCCGGGGTTTGAACCCGGGACCTCTCGCTTGGGAGACAATGGAAGGAATGCTTGATTTGATTAGACTATGCGGCTGCACTCACATGCTGCTGCGGCGGCGGCGGCGGCGCGGGCGCAGGCGCGGCGTGCGGCGGCGCGGGGTAGGCGGCGGCGGCAGCAGCGGCAGCAGCAGCGGCGGGGGGGAACATGAACCCGCCCATGCCGAAGCCCGACATGCCACCCATGCCCATGAAGCTGCAGACCACGAAACAAATATGTTGCATTGCTACCGACATCAACCTCCCTTATGTGCGTGTGTGGGTGGGAATCTAATACAAGGACCATATTTTATCGAAAACCGTGGCCGTCAAGTCGTAAATGTAAAATCTTAATTTCTTTTTTGACTTTAAAGGGGTGATAGGACAGCAACATCTTGAGTACTGCTGTATGTAATAGTAATCATCTTCGGTCAAGATACTCGCATAATTAGATATGAAACATCCCAAGGTATCTTCGATTGATTCTTAATTATACTTCGTATCTATAATTGTATAATTTCTCGCAAGCTTGCTGAACCTTGTAAGAGCCTCATCATCATCATCATTCGCCCACAAGTAGTGTATGTTGTATGCTAGCTAGCACATGACTACGGACAGTTGAATTGCAAGCCATTCATTTCCACTTAATTATAAACTCACTTAGCTTGCGGCACACAGTACGGGTAGGGCTGGTACGCGGGGTGTTGCTGCGGGAACTCGCCCGGCATCCACTCGCCTGGGGCCATGGGCGGCCCGCCCATCATGCCGGCAGGCCCACCCATCATGTTAGGCGGCCCGCCCATCATGTTAGGCGGCCCGCCCATCATGTTCGGCGGCCCGCCCAGCATGTTAGGCGGCCCGCCCAACATGTTAGGAGGCCCGCCCAGCATGTTGGGTGGCCCGCCCAGCATGTTGGGCGGTCCACTGAGCATGTTTGGCGGTCCACCGAGCATGTTTGGCGGTCCACCCATCATGCCTGGGGGAAACATCTGTAAAGTATAAAGTAAGTCTTTGAATGAATCTACATACATACATACATATGCTCACGCCTATTTCCCGGAAGAGGGGTAGGCAGAGACCAAAGACCTGCACCTGCTACGATCCTGGCATACATCTCTCGCTTCCTCAACATTCATAAGTCTCTTGAATTCCGAATGAATCAACATGTTCATCTATTGTCACAGTTGCAGTCGACGTATATTTCGCATATAAATCATTATTTTAACTATTTGAGGCAGGTTAAACTGGGAACGTGGAAACTTCTCGTGAAAGTGGGACACTGCGTTCTCATCATTACAGGCAATCTATTCAACTTTTTGACTGTAAACCGAACATTGTGCGCATAGGTCTACCTCTCGTTTCTTTTTTTCCTCTCCATTCTAGGTTTGCTGGAAGAAATCGCTTGTTAGATAAGCCTCGCCTTTGTACATGTTTTTTCCTTTATTGTATGTATGAACGGTTGGTTAGCTAGTTTTCATAGGCGAAAGTTGTCGTGCGACAAATGATACACACATGTTATAATTGTCAGTTCTATTGACAGACAAGACAACCCTCGACAAGGTCCATCACTAGAGGCAACTCAGTCGCGCGTGCGGCCGCGCCCGCCACTCCAGGATAGGACTGTTCAGGGATGGGTGTAGATGTCTATCGGCTCTGCTTCAATCATTCGATATAAATGCTAGAGGCCTTATGATGATGAGCAGACCCCGTTATTGCTGATGGTCGACAGATTATGTTAGGGTACGGAACCCTAATTTTATTTTAATGTCTTAATATCTTTTATCTACACACGTATCATAAACCCTCTTTACTCCGTACAAAAACCGCACGTTACGATCAGCATAATGTTAAACTACTTAGTAAAAACTCATTTCTTATCTGAAAAATTACACATTATGACCGTAATGTGTAATTTTTCTACATATTATGACATTCAAATTTCGAACGCCGACGCCCGCCTGCATGCCGCCTCTAGTTTGTCTGTGAAGTTGGTACTGACATTCAAATTTCGAACGCCGACGCCCGAAGTTGGTGCTACAGAACAAGCTAAACAACTACAGAGCCACAATGCCGGTCAAACATGCGGTTCCTGAACACATCAAAGAGAGCTTATGATATGTGTGTAGATAAACTAGTGTATGTTACTGTACATAATTAGGCATTAAAACTCTCGAGTGATATTATTAACCCACCTCGAGTATTAATGCCCTCCATTATGTGGCAGTCACATAAACTACTATTAAATGCTTAAAAAATAGTAAATGTATCTATAACGATCAGAAGAGGCTACATTGCCCACAGCACCTAAAGTGCTCGTTAATATCGAAATCAGTAAAGTCAATAAAATAAAATGTTCAATAACTAAAAACCGATTGTAGATGCTTCCGCGATATCGGGGTCTGATGACGGGTACCTGCGGCTGCGCGTAGGACGCGTACTGCGGCCAGCAGGCACGCGGCGCGCCGGAGGGCGACGGGCGGCGACGTGCCTCCTCGGCCGCGGCCGCCGCCTCGGCGAAGGCGCGGCGCCGCTCCTCCTTCGACATCGGCGGCACCGCGGCCAGCACGCGCTCGCTCAGTCTGTTGACACACCAACGTATACAGATTCTAGTCTAAGTGCTCTTTCACACTATGCAGCGCGGCTCAGAAGTGGCTGATTTCCATATTTAATGAGAACCGAGCGACTACAGCGCGGAAGCGCGTGACTGATTAAAAGTGTTGCAAGCGCACATATGCACCCATTCCTTAGTTAACAAATGACAGACTACCATCAAAACCAGGAACAACAAGCAATGATGTTTCCCCGATGGAATTTCGAAATAAAGCGTGCGACCCCGTGTCGCATATTACCTGATATTGTATCGTAGATGACCAGATACGCATATTACCTGATATTGTATCGTAGATGACCAGATACGCATATTACGTGATATTGTATCGTAGATGACCAGATACGCATATTCCTGATATTGTATCGTAGATGACCAGATAAGCATATTACCTGATATTGTATCGTAGATGACCAGATACGCATATTACCTGATATTGTATCGTAGATGACCAGATACGCACATTACCTGATATTGTATCGTAGATGACCAGATACGCATATCACCTGATATTGATTCGGAGATGACCAGATACGCATATTACCTGATATTGTATTGTAGATGACCAGATACGCCTATTACCTGATATTGTATCGTAGATGACCAGATACGCATGTTACCTGATATTGTATCGTAGATGACCAGATACGCATGTTACCTGATATTGTAACGTAGATGACCAGATACGCATATTACGTGATATTGTATCGTAGATGACCAGATACGCATATTACCTGATATTGTATCGTAGATGACCAGATACGCATATTACCTGATATTGTATCATAGATGACCAGATACGCATATTACCTGATATTGTATCGTAGATGACCAGATACGCTTATTACCTGATATTGTATCGTAGATGACCAGATACGCATATTACCTGATATTGTATCGTAGATGACCAGATACGCATATTACCTGATATTGTAAGGTAGATGACCAGATACGCATATTACCTGATATTGTATCGTAGATGACCAGATACGCATATTACCTGATGTTACATCGCAGCCTGACCTGCCTAGCTAACATGCCTACCCCGACTACAACTCCGGGCAGAGCGAGAGACAAGATACATCTTTCCCGTTCAAGTTCAGTCCAATTTGATATTACACGGCTATAGTGAATGTCGATGCTTAGTTGTTTTTTCAGCTCAAGTGACGTTAAGGAATGTCAGCAAAATCGTATGAAAATATGTCAAAAATGACGTTCGTTCGTGCAGTCTCCGGAGCGCGGAGTGCGCGATCATTGTTTGTATGTGTGCGTGAGTCGCCGAAGGTGAAATGTCACCCGAAACAACATATAAGGTGTATCTTGTCTCTCGCTCTACCCCGATTCGCAGACGAAACAATTTGAAACAAAAACAAAACAAAAAAATGGTTTATTTTGTGTTAAAAACAAATCCAGTTCCTTAACAACTACCAACTAAATGAGCTTAACACAAAACGAAACATAAAAAAGTATATTTATTCCTACCTCTACATTCCGCAGATGATTAAAATTATGGTACTTTAACATTATGTAACCGTTTAAAATTTAGTTTTTTACTGTTAAGAAATAGTGTTCTATCCCTGTACAGATGTAGTGAATAATCCTTTCCTTTCGTATTTTCTCGGAAATGTTCGTTTTTGTCTTACTACTTTGATACATTTGACATTGATAAATAAAAGTATGCGATTTATTTGATACCTACACGTAATTTAATAATACAGTAATTCATAGACACATCGGCACCATTCGGGTGTTATCGTTGTTCCGAGTTTTGCCGATAGGAAAGGATTATTCACTACATCTGTACATACTATTTTGCTTTTGTTTAATGCCAGGAAAATCTGTAACTCCGTAATTGCTAAAACTTTCTAATCGATTCTCTAAGATTTTTGACACTGCACCCATGTTGCGGTTGGCTGCGGAATTTCACCTTAAAACTGCTTTTTAGGGTTCAGTACCCGAAGAGCCCGAAGAGGACCCTATTTCTCTGTCCGTCCGTCCGTCAGCGGGCTGTATCTCATGAACCTTAATAGGCAGAGAGTTGAAATTTTCACAGAATGTGTATTTCTGTTGCGGCTACAGCATAAAATGAACTAAACGAGATTTTATAAACTAAAGGGAGTCCCCATACAAGAGACGTGTTTTGTCACCACCCTCGATATAACAAACCATAACAATATTCAAATGTGATCGTAGATTTCGCGTTTTATCATATGGTTGTGGTGGCGCAATTGGTTCGCAATCTTATCATGGTTTTGGGTTTGTATCTGTGCCGGTCGAGTATGTTAGTCATATTTTCACGTAATGTTAAGATAAGTCGAAGACCGTCACAGATAAGGTATATTTATATTCATCACGCACTATGTCTTATGCACGTCATTAATATCATGCACCAACCTAGTATATAAGCTAGGATTCCCTATAATAAATAGTCTAGTATAGTCTAGTATTTGCGCGCATCTCAAGCCTTTTACTTTACTCCCGAAGATGTCGCTCTCCTTATAATTGCCTCTGGCAAAGTGGTGACCCGACGTTTGAACATCAGCAACCTTCGGTAATAGCAGCATGGACCCAGCCGCGAAGAAAACTCCGTGTGCTGCCACCGTAGAAGTGCAAGCAAGAAGCACTTCGTCCAAGATCGCCGAGCCCCGACTTCTGCATACCTATTTCAAACCACGCTGCAGAAACCCATAATCAAGACCTCACCCAAACCAAGACGACATCAAGCAAGCCATGACGGACCAGAAGCCAAATAATTTCAACTGAAGATTTCCCGCATTGAACTCAAAACACCGCAAGAACAATGACCCGATAGTCAGCCGACTGCTGATTTATCAAAATGGAGCTCGCACCAGCAGAAACGAACGCGTCGGCAAATTCATTTACAGCAAGCAGCTTTTCAAGTTCAAGACATAGGAAGCCGTTCCAGCCCCCAGAAGAGTATTGAAACATCATCGATATACCTAATCACCCAGGAAGAACATCGCACGAAGCATAATCAAATCACTGAAGAGAGAGAGAGAGATACATATATATAATACATATACATAAACGATTGGTGTACAAGATGTGCCCTATGTTGCCAAATCCCAAGGTTTTTAGGCACACAAATTTCATCAATCGACAACTTAATATTCACTCAAGAGTGAAGAGCACGCACGTAATATGACGTACGAGATCATTGAATGCCTACAGCCAAGGTTACAGATTTAATGCTGACGCTGATTCAGCACAATCATCCTTGTGTAGGTACGGTCGCAATTATAAACAAACAGTGATTACAACTTAAACGACGTGCGATGTAAATTGACTCATCGATTCTTGAAAATCATTGGCGGCTGCAGCATCAGACGACTCTCCTGCGGATCTTTTCCGGTTATAGGTTAGGTTAGTTTACTAACCGCGAAGCCCCATTTTGGTAGTGTTTTTCTGTTTTCCAGTTTTTAGTTTATTTTATGTAGTGTGCGGCCAGACACAAGACTCGCCTGTAGGTAAATATTATGTTATTCTTTAAACTTATGTAGAATTCACATAACCGTAGTTCCTTTATTTTCCTAATTCTTGTAAGAAATACCTTTAGATTAAGTTGAAATATGCTCTATTACTGTCTAGTTTTATTTAACAATAACTTTCCTTATATATAAAAATAGATTAAGTTAAAGTATGCACAATTAAGATCTGGTTTTATGTTTATTTAAATACTACTAGTTATTATTGCAGTTGATAAGTTTGTTATGGTATCTAACTTAGATTTTTTTCCATTGTTATAAGTACATTCATTTATTTTTTTCCCTAAAGGGGGGAGTATCTGTGCCGGTCGAGTATGTTAGTCATATTTTTACGTAATGTTAAGATAAGTCGAAGACCGTCACAGATAAGGTATATTTATATTCATCACGCACTATGTCTTATGCACGTCATTAATAGCATGCACCAACCTAGTATATAAGCTAGGATTCCCTATAATAAATAGTCTAGTATAGTCTAGTATTTGCGCGCATCTCAAGCCTTTTACTTTACTCCCGAAGATGTCGCTCTCCTTATAATTGCCTCTGGCAAAGTATCCAAATTCGGACATAATATTATTCTCTTTCTTTTCTATTATTTTAAGTGGTTAAGTTTTCTTGTATGAAGGCACGGAACCCTTGTGTGCGATTATTACTTTTTTTTACATAATACAAATTGCTGCGGCATGAATAATTGAAATAATAAATACGAGTAAATATAGCCAATAATGTTATTTAAGAACATCACATTTATGCAAAAAGGTTATATTTGATCGGTAACTTAAATAAAAGATTACTAACCTGATACTCCGCCTGCCATCCGGACTGCTTCTTCTTTTCCTACGGTCCCGATCGTCTCTCTCTCTATCCCGGTCTCTATCTCGTTCCCGCTCGCGTTCCCGATCCCGATCCCGGTCTCTATACTTGTCTCTGAAATAATGACAAATGAACACAATTTTTACAACATCACTAAGATTCGGCCGATGAGATCGTGCATTTGTCGCTCCTCTCCCTGTCCCTTTCCCTCGCACCACTCCACGTTCAACTGAATTACAAAGGCGGTGTTGTGCTACCTGTCTCTATCTCGCTCTCGCTCGCGGTCGCGCCGCTCGTCGCTGCGGTCGCCCCTCTCCCTGTCCCTTTCCCTCGCACCACTAGAGTCTGCCGCGCGCCGCTCCACGTTCGCTTGTCGTTCGTGCTCTTTCATCTGCTGAATGCGCTCCTTCTTGGGGATCTTGAAAACTTCCTGCGGACAGTATTGAGAAACGATATTGTGTTGAAAGCGGTATGAATTTTATACGGCAGTAATATATTTAAATGTATGTAATAATGGGATAAAGCAATTTCAAAACGCGCGATTGAATGTCGGAACGGAAAGATGGACACTAGAGAATCCCGGAGCGATGCACGTCAAATATGTCTACGTGCTAGGCATGTACATACGTGACCGGCATAATGAACACGTTAAGCTGTCAGACAACCTCATAGGTAAGCTCCTCCGACGTCAGACAGTGAACCTTTGATTCTGATGGTTCACTCTTTTAGATCTTTAGAGCAGCATTAGCCAAGCCCTCTACGCAAAACGGAATTACTGGCTTAAATTGTGTGACCCTGCCACACGGTATGGGCGAGGATGCTTCACCTTCAAGCTGGACCACCTCTCCAGCATGTGTTTGGAGAGCTCCCTGACTTTCTCTGCGACGCCGGCGACTTCCTTCGCCTTGTCCGCGCTAGCCTCTTGCGCGGAAACGGTCACATTCTCCACCGGAAGACCTGTGGAAACACAGTTGTTGTGTAAACACCTGTTATGATGATAATAATTCACTTAAGTATGGGGGTTAATCTAATGACTTAGCTATAACCGAGGCGTCTATAGATGGCCAATCTCAATAACAGAAATGGCTGCAAAATAAAATTTGACGTTCATAGTGTTGTGTAAAGATGAGTCGTTCCGGGCCGATTAAGTTCCAGTAGACGTATCCGAACTCGGAACGACATCATTCCGGTCCGATGTTACCTGTGGCCTCGTCGATGAAGTGCTGCTCAGGCGCGTCGGCGGCGCTCAGCCAGCAGTCGGGGATCGTGAGGAAGCGGATCTCCTGCGCCATGCTCTTGTTGGGCACTAGTGATAGTGACTAGTACCTGTGGTTAGTGCCTGTGGCTAGTGACAGTACCTGTGGCCTCGTCGATGCGGTGCTGCTCGGGCGCGTCGGCGGAGCTCAGCCAGCGCTCGAGGATCGTGAGGAAGCGGCTCTCCTGCGCCATACTCTTGTTGGGCACCGGCAGCCGGTCCACCGTCTGCAGCATCTCCAGCCTGACAACACACACATGAGATATCAAAATACAAATAAAGTTAATGAAATGGGTAAGTAGATAGATAAGATGAGGTGGGATGTCCGCTGAACATAACACAAAAAGGGCAGGTGATTGGTCCTCTATTGTGAACAATCACCTGCTGACTGTTTGTTCAGCCGATATCCCTTCCCAAATCTCCTTGTTCTCATAAAGTTTATTCATTATGTTACGGTACGGTACAGTACGCAGTAAAGACCACCTGCCAGTTTGCATTAGATGAGATTGGTACAGGATCATGGATTGGCGCCATAAAGAAGAGGCCTATGCCCTGAAGTGGGTCGATGTGAATTAAGTCTGATGATGGAGTAAAATAGTGGGCGATTCAAAAGTGTGATCGGGCAGCAAACGACGCTCGTGCACTCACTTAAACTGCGTGTCTGCGTCGGCGCACCACGGCGCCAGCAGGCGCAGGCCGCGGTAGTCGAGGAACAGCCGGCGGCACGGCAGGTCGGCGCCGCGCAGCAGCCGCAGCAGCGCCGCCTGTGCGCGCCGCGTCTTCGCCCGCACCACGGTACGCGACAGCCGGAGCGTGTGCGACTGGTTCTTGATGCCGGTGCGCGAGAGAGACTCGATGTCCTCCTCGATCTGCAACAATGTCGTATGGCATTCAAAACTGCGAAGTTGTTGAGAATGTATCGCTGAATCGTAGCGTATACCGTGTGCGTCCTGTAGAGTGTGTGATTGCGAACCGCAACGCATAAGCTCGTACCATGCACGTATCTTTAGCGAATCCGACGGACTGATACCGAAGGATCCGGGCGCACACGGATGAGCCAAACGATGCGTTGTAAGCTTGATTTTGTATCTTGACTTATTCCAATTTCATTTCACAAACGCTATAAACGACAGCTCGTGTGAAATAATCGTGTTCTGATTTGTCAAAAGACAATTTGCATTTGGCGAATATGTTTTGAGAGGTCATGTCAATCATCGGGGTAAATGTCAGAAATGCAGAATAGTGTAAGGCCTACTGTCCACGGCGGCGTAGATTCATAGACTGCGTACAACAAGCGTATAATGACTAACGACGAACAAAACGCCAGTTGACGACCGACGGAAGCCGCCACTACGGACTCACGTCAGCGTCCTGCACGAGGTCGGGCGCGGGCACGACGAAGGCGGGACGCGCGCGACGGGACCGGCGCGGACGGACACGCGGCGCCGCACAGGGCGCGGCCGCGTGCTCGGCGCCGGGGAACTCGTCGGGGACGACCGACTCGGATTTGGATGTAGATACGTCGTCCTCCTCCTGAGAAACAGACGCAATAATTCTAAGACACCCACGCAACAGTGATGCATGTACCTTCTCTTTTACTGGTTTTTAGGGTTCATTACGCAAAGTGCGCACAAATGATGTATTTCTGTTGCCGCTATAACAACAAATACTAAAAACACATCTTCATCATCATCATCATCATCATGTCAGCCCACATCCACCCACTGCTGGGTATAGGCCTCTTCTTTACCACGCCATCTACTCCGGTCCTGAGCCTCCCGCATCCACTGCCTATAAAACAGAATAAAATAATTTATTTTTGCCTACTATCTGCTAAGCCGCTTAGGTCCTCTAGTTGTGTAAGAAAATTAAAGTTTCACTTCGGAATATGACATATATGACAGCTGGAAACTTGTATACACCCTTTATTTTGGCACCCATAATGTTGTCCCAAAAGCCACAATAAATCACGTGTCCGCGTGGTAAGTTATGCAAGGTCAAAACTGTCAAAAATCGGTTTTTCGTCAATCTCCAATAATCGTAAAGCATAAAATTCTTTACAAATTGCCATTTCTACATTTTACTTACGCAAGTGATTTTTGATTTTCATAAATACTTTTACTTAACATTCCTGCTGGCTGGCTGGCATAGAACATAAAAAGGAACTTGCTTTTCATGGATGTGAACTCTAATACGAACTCTGACTCTAAGGTTCAAAGTCGCGATGCATTATAAAAATATAGCAGCGAATGTATTAATAGAGGAATCACAGAATCCCGTTCTAGGACCTTAGCATACGCTAAATAAGGGTCATATGAGACAAAAAATATGGATTGTTTATTGATGATGATGAATTATAACAATCGATCGTATTTTTCCCGGAACTCACTATTGAGCTTGAATATCTTAAGACGCGGAATTGTGATTTATTGTGACTTTTAGGACAACATTAAGGATGCCAAAATAGACGGTTTCCATCCTATCTCGCAAGCCGAAGTTGAACCTCTTGATAACCTTAATTATCCTGCAATAGGTCCTTCGTCTCTTCTAAAATTGATATGTTATTAGATATTTGATCAGGGCTTTTACCTCCTCATACTCCTCATCGGAATCCGGTTCAGCTCCGATCCATCCGCGGCAGATGTCCGCCCCGCAGTAGCAACGCTGGGCTTCTTTGCTGAAAATATACAAACAGCCGTTCATATTACTTGCGGTTCCAGCATCATACTGTGGCGTAAGTTTACCAGACAGTTGGAACTGTGTTTGAAAATTACCCGAACCGCAGGCACTGTGTCTTAAACTAAGCCAAACCGCAGGAACTGTGTCTTAAACATACATGTGTCTTCTCACTCCCTCTCACTCTCACAAGCAGATTCTCCATAAGACCAATTTTTCATTGGTTTTGGACTCATAAGGTTGAAAAAAGCTGGAATTTGTTTTAGGCCAACGAGCTGGATGTTTAAACTCGTCCAAACCGCTGGAACCGTGCATTAAACTTAATTGTATCTTAAACCAAAAAACCAAACCGCTGGAATTTGGTCTTAAAATTAGCCAAACCGCATAAATTGTATCTTAAACTTAACCTAACCGCTCTGGAACTGAATCTGAAACTTACCCAAACTATTAGAACTGCGTTTTAAACGGCTAAAAATCAATTGTTTACCAATATGTTATGACTCCCAAATATTTAAATATTAACCATATTTAATGTCCCATATAGTTTCAGAGAACCTAAGTGGTTGCTTTAGCTTCACTTTCTGTCCTAATACTAAAGTTAGGTTTTGATCCATCACAACTTTTTAATACAATTTGGAGGCGAACCTATGTAGTTTAGTACAAGACAGGGTGTAAAAATATGCTGAGCATTTAATTTATTTGCGATTAAAATTTAAACAATTAGGTGAACTTTTTATTCAGTTTGGTAAACAGACAAATATAAGCCGTTTCAGACTTACCCAAACCGCTGGAACTGGTAGTCAAAGGTCAGTTCCTCCCCCGCCTTGATGTCCCGCTTGCTGAAGAACCCGATACGCAGTTCCCCGTTGACGGTCCACTTCTGTGTCTCGGCGATGGGGTCGCACGAGTGATTAATGAACCGAGAGATGTTGCCCTTGAGTGTAGCGTCGATCACGGTGTCGCCTGCGCGAATTGCTCAACATCAATATGTATGCAAGAAAATGAGTACAATAAACATAGCATAATGTCCCTGACCGAGTGGTGGCCGAAAGAAAGATAGCGAAGCGTGGGTCGACCAGCAGCCAGATGGGTCGATGAATAGGAACGGATAAGTTGGCACAAAAAGGAGGCTTATACCCAGCGGTGGGCTGAAACAAGCTGCTGATGAGCAACGTCCCCACGTGGAGGTGGCCCAGGCCTTGAATCCATCCGAGTAAGATCGAGCCATTCTCTACACTCATTGCTGGGTTGATGAAGGTGTAGTAGAAATGCTAACTGTGTGGGAACGCTGGACGTGGACAGAAAGCCTTGTAAACTTATTTCTTTGGGTTTGAACCGAGGTCGCTATCATCATCATCATCATCATCCATCGGCCACATTTACCCACTGTTGGGTATGGGTATGGGCCTCTTCTTTACCACGCCATGTCATGCGACCATCTGGCTGGTAGTCTGGCCACTACTGAATAAAGGCAAATTTTCCCTTTGATTAGAGCCAGAGCAGGTGATGAATGCAGGTGCTTATTCAAAGTCAAAGTCAAAGTACTTTATTACTGTAGATATTTACATATACTTAGCAAACGTCAATTTTGCCTCTTCTCGACATTGGACCAGTAGAAGGGCGTAGAAACTCCCACAGATTGATTTTTAGATCTCTTTTAAAACTAGGTTGTGCTTAACTATTACAATATGAAATTTTTAATTATTATGATTAATAAAATTATTAACAGCAAGGTCTGTGTTGAGCTAGATTAATCCCATACAGTCCTGTAATTTAAGTAATCTTGAACATTGTAATATCCCTCTTTCGACAAAGTTGCTTTAACATGCTTTTTAAATTGCTCAAATGGCAATTTCAAAATCTCCAGAGGTATCTTATTATAGTAGAGAATACACTGACCCTTGAAAGAATTGCTAACCTTCGTGAGTCTTAATCGGGGCGCACACAGTCTGTGATTATTTCTTAGGTTAACATTACAGCTATCGCTAAGTTTGGAAAATGTTGTAAGGTTCTTGCGTACATACATTATATTTTCGAAAATAAATTGACTAGCTACTGTTAGCATGTCAATGCAATTACGGCAAAACACGTGTGGACCGTAATTGTCCTACATTCCTCTTCACTCGCAGCAAGTTGAGAGTAACATTGTATTTTGGGAAAGATACACTAAATTTTAGTAGATGAAACTGTAATTCTCGGCATCACTATTGATGCCAAACTACAGTGGGGTCCTCATATTGTAAAATTAGCACATAGACTTAGGTCCGCAGCATATGCAGTTAAAATAATCAGGGAATTGACTGACGTTGCAACTGCTAGGCTTGTATATTTAAGTTATTTTCATAGCATTATGTCCTCCGGCATACTACTACTATGGGGATGGGCTGCCGACATTGAGACCATCTTCATTTTGCAGAAGAGAGTGATCCGATTTATTTATAAGCTAGGTAATAGAGAGTCTCTGAGAGATTTCTTCAAAGAAACCAACATCATAACAGTTGCAAGTCAATATATCTATGAAAACATAATGTATGTGAAGAAAAATATCAGTAGCTTTAAAACCATTGATAGCCGCCACAATGTGCAAACTAGAAATAAACATAAACTTTCTTTTCCAATGTTCAGACTCACAAAATTTAGTAGTTATTTTATGGGACACCGAATACGTTTCTACAATAAAATTCCGCAATAAATACACCACATAACTGAAGCTCGATTCAAAAAATGTATAAAGCACACTTTGTGCACAAAGGCCTACTACAAAATTAAGGATTTTAACAAGACACCGATATCTGGAATTAAAGCAGTTCATTGCACCCAAATATATTATGTAATAATTAGGCACCTACTTTATGTTTTATTATGCTTGCTTATGTTATGACGTTCATTAAGTCTCAATTGTTGTGCTACTATGAATAAAAATCTCTGAACTGAACTGAACTGCATGCTGTCACTCAAAACGTTTGGACAACTTGTTTAGTTAGTTAGTTATTTAGTCCTCAACAACTGAATTTTAACTATAAGCAACAGCTCAACAGTATTGGACACTACTCGCACTAAGTAATCCCTCACAATAATCAAAAATCGTTAATCGCTGTAAGTGTAAGCAAAGTGTAAATAAGCCTGAAGGTATGAGTCCGAAATTGGCAGCACTACCTTATCTCCGTACCGTACAGTTAAGGTTTCTCGGCAGCAACACAGCGGCAGTAATGCAGCGGCAGAAATGCAGCGTGCTGCCAAAGTTCGGAATCAGACCATGAGTGTAGTTTACCTTTGAGCGACATGAAGTAGTGATGCAAGTTGTTCTCGTCGGAGTAAGCTTGCGCGCGCTTGTAGAACTGCTCGTAGTCGAGAACCTCGCCGACATACTCCATTAGAAACTCGCCGCTGCGGACCGTACATCAAGACTTAGATAGGGTCATTTTGAGATCGTGACGTGGTTTGCGAAAGTCACTTCAGGACAGGAATGCTGCCGAATCGTTGGGCCAAGACAGCCACAGACTGGCTTCCAGAAAATGCAAGAGGAATGGAAGAGATGGAGTGATCCGTTGGGTCTATGGGATAAGGTCTGGAGGGAGACTGCTCAGGATCGGATAGAGTGGGAGAGGGGAGAGGACTTTGCCCAGCAGTGGAACAGAATAGGCTCGTAATAAAATTATAATAATAAGCTATTCTAATGAATCAATGATGTATTAGCTATCAAACGACAGACAAAAACTTACCCAGTAATTGGGTTTTTCTTAATTTATACAAACTTACTTTATGAAAAATTTTGGAAAAAAAATGAAGAACGTTTTTTAAAGTGCTTACAAGTATTAATGTTTTAGAACTTAAACCCACAAAATAAATAGACAGCAATAACAACAAATAAAACCTTAATTACTTTTAACCCATTAATTTTCGGATAGAGTATAATGTGGACAAATTTGTTGGAAATGGCCTCTACATAGCCCCTCACAAATCAAATAATCAATCACCTGTATTATTCTATCATAGAACAATAATTAAGGTATAAGATATAAACAAAAGTAGAAGTGTCTCTAATGGCGGAAGCTACGTTGCATGATCATGGGGTTTACGCGAACGCTCAGTGCTGTCAGGGCGTCACCCTTCCTAGAATTGTTTACGAGCACCTAAATCATTAAGGTGATACGAGAAAATATATATAAAATGAATTCGCAAACAATGCGCTCTCTTTTCAGAGTTTACGAATACATAATATCCACATTTTGAATGCAATTCCGCAATTAAATAAGAACAATTTAGAGGTATTTTCGTAATTAAATTATTTCGAGAAAATTTCATCCAGACGCGTTTTCTTTCAGTGGGAATCTTAATCAAATACTCATTAAACGTTAACCCAAAATCAAATCTGTATATGTCTTTATATTGGAGTAATTGTTGGATTCGATGGATTCAAAAAGTACCCCATTTTTTACCTACCACCTGCGGACGCGAAAAAACTCTTCTCTAAAAATTTGTTGTACGGCTCCTTATGCCAAAAAATTACCAAGGCGATGTAGTACAATAATTGCAGTCCATTCAAATCATTTTGTTTTATTTTTGAGTTTATTTCGCAAATAAGATTTCAATTATATTCGTGGGCACTAAACATGAACTTAAATCACTATGTCAAAGCGCAAACTTCTAGGGGTAATAGTTTCTTCATAAAGAGTGACACACGTTGTTCTGGATTGGAGCCTAACGATAAATAAATATCAAATATTTGTAATTTCGTAAGGTCTCACCACAAACAAACACACCTGTTCAATAATTGTTTAAAGAAAAAACGTATAGGAAGATATATTGAAAATAATATATTGAAGTATTTTTTCTAGGTTAAACTACGTGTAACATTTTTTGTAGTAAAATGGGTGATGTCTTGTAATATGTTTTCATAATTGTTACATTTTGATAATGTTCGTAATGTAATACAATAATAATGTAGGCCATTAATGTCCCACCCGAGGGCACGAGCCTTTACCCGATTACGAGTAAGATTGAGCCATACTCCACCACGCTGGCTCAGTGCGGGTTGATGGAGGGGTGTCGGGGGAGTGGCCAACCCGACTGTCAGATGTTTTCAAGCTGCCCCATTAGCCCTCTGACCAGCTTTAGGACTAATACTACCGAGTAGCGATAGTAGCCGGGACCTACAGCTTAACGTGTCATCCGAAACACGGAAGCGTCCGAAACAAATACCACATAGAAACGGACACCTATCCAGTACCCGTCTCAGCCAGATGTTGCTACCCGCACGATCGTTTCCGATGTGCGAATACCGCTAGGCCAAGGACGGATTTAAACATAACATTAATAATATAGCCTTTTTTTGTGTTGTTTTATTTTAGTCGGTAGTTGTTTTAATTATAAAATCCCTAATCTCAGTTTGCCTCTTGGCATAGGACTCCTCTAGCGATTTCCATTGACATCTATCATGTGTTACTCTGGTCCAGAGATGACGAGAGAGATAGTCGTACCCATCTCGTCCATTGTAGCCTCTACTCGTTTTGTCAGCTCTTGGATACCACTCTGCTCCTGTGCTCCATTTTCCTTGGGTGTGGCCATGTGGCCTTCCCACCTGCACACTGTGAGCTTGGTTTTCATTCTGAGGTCGGTGTTTCTGACTATCCTGTCGCCAGCTTCTCTCTCTGGAGTTTGGTGAGAGCCCACGTTTGGCTACCATAAGTGAGACGGGCGGAATGCAAGAATTAAATGTTCCTCTTTTCACTGCCAAGCTCAGATCTTGTGCTTTTATGATTTCCTTTTTTTTTTTGCTGTCCCAGGTAGTTGTAATAATCAACATATTCCAGAACTTCTTAGTTTATGCTTATAACTGTTTCAATGGAAGACTCTGTGTTAAGACTTTAAATCATCTTTTCTAGATTTTCCTGTATATCTTCAAAAAGGACCAGTCATCTGCAAATCTAAGATGATTCAATTTCGACCCATTTATATTAAGACCAAAGTTTCCCAATAAGGTTACGGAATATATGCTCAAAAACCGCTGAGAAAAGTTATGTGGATAAAGGGTCCCCTAGCCAAGTGTTTCTTATTTAATTCTAGCTTGGCTGGAGTGGAGCAGCCTTCCTGAAGCCGGCTTGTTGATTGTTTAGCATTGGGATGATCCTATCTAATATGATCTTCGCGAATATCTTTTAGAAGTTGGACATAAGGCTAATTGGGCTATCATTTCCTATTGTCAAAAGTTTAAATATCTTTATTACCGAAGATATTTACATATACTTAGCAATCGTAATTTTTGCCCCTTCTCTACATTGGACCACTCTGGAAGAAGTAGGGCGAAGAAACTCTCAAAGATTGTTTTTTAGATATATTTTAAAATTTGGTTATGTTTAACTAATACAAATATTTATAATTATAATTAATAAGCAAGAACAAATAATTAAACATTTTTTAACAGCAATTTCTGTCTTGAATCAGATTAACACCATACAGTCCAGTGATTTAAGTAATCTTGAACATTGTAATATCCCTTTTTTGACAAAGACGCTTTTACATGGTTTTTAAAGGGAAATATTTAAATGTAGCTCAAAATAAAATTATGCAAACAAATTCTCTTCACTAATTAACCTACCATACAAACAACCATTTGATTAACAAAACAAGAACCAACAAAAGTATGTTAATTCCTAACAAAACAAGCTAATCTTTCTTACACAGTTCACAACAAATATCTGGCTTGTCGAACACAAATTCCGTTTTCAATACAAAAATATTCTTAGTCAAACTAAAATACTGAATTACACTCAAAATTCTCCATCCTAATAGCGGAATTTCTAAAATTCGTGTCTTTTACTGCAACACACTAATTAATGTTTACTTTACCAAATTAAATTTAACAATTTTATCATTCTATACCTAAAAAGCTTAAATTTCTTTTTTCCTATCTGTTTTAATGAAAATCATAAAGTGATATTAAACCGCACATCAAAAATACTGATTTTCACAGCAAATATCAGGGCGAAGTGGTGCGGTAGCTTAGATGAAGAGTAAAGGGAGTGAGCGAAGCGAAGCCCCCTTTATCCTTTGTGTTGGGTTGAACATGTTAAGCAAAACAATCATTCAAATGTTTGAACATGTAAGGGCACAAGAAACATAAGTGGTTTTTTGGCATATTTGATGTGCGATTAAATACTACCCAATTAAATTTTGTTTTTTTAATATTGCAATTGCAAAAAAATATGTTTCAAAATCTAATTTATCATTCTTCGTTTTTATTATGTTTTTGTTATTATTTATTATGTTTGCATTTAGTTGATTTTTTAATTGATTGATTAGATAATGATGATTGATTAATTAAATGGTCATTTCATTATTAAAACCTATGGGCCCCAAAGATTAATAAGTGCTTGGTTTAAGTAAAGTTGGGTTTAAGTTTTTGTAGTTGTTTACATTCAGATATCAGATAATCACTTTGTATAACGGTTTTACATAAGTAGTTAAACAGTTTGCAAAATTGATTTTGTTTTGAGGGTGAATTCTGAGGTGCAGTCAGTATTTTTTGGTCTGCTGGGGTCGCTTCGTGCGTCATCATTTTTGCAAATACAAATGCTGTTGCCTGGTTGCCACAAGCCGAAAAAAAAAGTTTGTCTTCTTGTCTCCTTTCTTGTGTATCAAAATGATGTAAGATTGTGTCCATTGCTTGGGATAAGGTTCTTTGTCAGGATGTTGTTGAAGTTGTTAAAACTGGGGTTATTTCTTGCATAGTTCCTTCCAGCAATTGGATTGAAAATTTGTCAGGGCCTGTTAACTTTTACATCTTTTGGCTTTTTCCACCTCACTTGGTAGAATTTTCGGCACGAGTTCTAACATTGTATGTGTAGGTGGTGGAATGTGAGTGCTGTTGAGATTTTGATCCGTATTTTGATTTGCATAAAGTTGACTGTAGAAGTTAGTTGCTGGGTTACTGATATTCTTGCATTGTCTTATTATGTTTTGTTCTCTTCTTTTTAGGTTTTTTTATCCCTCGTTTTCCTGTTTCGTTAGAGCCTTATTCACTACTTCTGTTTTTTGTATATGGTACTCGAAAGTTTTGAGCCTTTTTGTTTTTCGATCTTTTCTGATGTTTTCTCAATTTTTTGCTGATTCACTGATCTGTTATATTCTCGATGTTTTCCTTTTTGTTCCGTTTAGTAAGAGCTCTCTTCTTTTTCTGTAAAACATTGTTCATACCATTTGTAGGCTAGTTTTCTGTATTCAGAGGCTTGATCTTGTTTACTCTATCTGAATTTCCTTGGTGGTTTCATAGGTACTTTTTTCAGGGAGCTGCTTACCATATGGTAGTTTGTGTTGAAGTTTAGCTTCGTTTTGTCTGTTGTATCTGTGAAAGCTTCTGGTTGGTTCTTCATCTCATTCTTATATTCTTAATGTGTAAAACACAAATAGATAACTCATAATAGAAAAAAAATATACAACGGCAAGCTCATCTCAATGTTGATTTCACATTATGAACATTATTAAAGTGTAACAATAAAATAGAAGTCCTAAAATATTTTCGTAATGTAATAGTGCAGTCAGCTCCTCACATTTCATTTTATGTTGGTACTTGCGTAAATATCATTGTAATAGATGTGAGCGGCTTACCCAGTCTCCAGGCAAAGCATAAAATAGCATCTCGCTTTCTGCAGTATGGGGTGGCAAGGGCACAGTTATGGTGTAATTGAATTGTTACTGATCGCGCCAAATAACTATCTGAATGAGATGTGACCTCTCTCACTCCACCCTATCTTACCCTTTTTATTTTAATCTCACCCTCTCAGACAAAGATAGTTAAGATGAAAATACTCACGCTGGTATATCGATGCTAGCCTCAACACCGCAGCCTTTCTTGTCAGCGTAGAACACTCTCAAGTTTGCAGTCTCCATTTTCTGGAACCTTCTGTTTGTGCACCTGTCACCAACTGGACACCGGTAGTTACTGGAATCAGAAAAAGCCAGGGTCGGTTGGAAAATTTATCAGATTTAGGCTGTTGTTCGAAACAAATTAAAAAATGTAAGTGGTTATTTAACTCATTAATCACAAGAAATCTATGAGACTCTTTAATGAGAATTTTTATTTATTTCGAACTCAGCAATAATGCTGTAAGGAGTAAGTAATGTCTGAAACTCACCAATATAAAAATAATAAATAGGTTTCAACAACTGTTATTGTTACACTGGGAATTGGGTGAAATAGTCACAATAGAGAACCAATCTCCCGCCTGTGGTTCAGCGACATCCAACCTCATCATCATGGAGTAAGAGTACAAGATTTATCAAAACATTTAATTACACTTAAATACTTATCACTCAGCACTTACCATTCAATCATTAGGAGTCTATTCAAGCAATCTTCTCCACAGCCCAGCTCTCCTCTCTCAATCTCCTCTTTGGTCAGGAAGCAGTCACAGATCATCTTCTTTGTCTCTTTACTGATCATTCTCTCACACAAATACTCATTCTCATCTAAATGCTGATACTGGCTCATCCGTTCCTTGATTATTTTTTCACATTGCTCCTTTGAAGCCTTCTGGTCTTCTTCCGAAAGGCTTGGAGCCTCTGATATTGGAGGTGGTCTGTTAGGTAAGCTGGGGCTGGCTAGCGGAGAGATAGCTGGGGAATGACCACCCATTTCCAACTCACTAGATCTTCTCCATCGGGATTTGACTTTCACTGGCATGTCAGACGGCACAGGGAATGTTGGTGAAGCAGGATTGCTTTGTGACATCAGTTCAGGCATCTTTTCTTGACTGTCAGAACCCAATTCCTCAAATTTTAACTTTGTTGAGGACATCAGAGCTTTTTTTAGAGGTGTTTTAACTAAACCATAGCCTTTAGTCTTCTGTTTAAGTGTGCTAATAGTCTTAATGCGACTGGAGCGTCTCACACCAGTAGGGGATGACTCTGCAGAATCATTTGAATTGTTTGGAGCCTGTTCTGATGTCACTCTTGAAGAATTGCTGTCATCAGATAGGGTTGAACTCGGTGTTAAGCTCGGATCGGGTCTCAGAAGACAGTCAGAAGCATTTTCTTTTGAAAATGGCAAATCAGGAGTATATGTTGATGTCCTGTCTTTGCTGTCATTTAGATCAGAACAGTCCATTGGTGAAATTGACTCTGCATTAGTGTTAACAAGGTCAAGTTTCTCAAAATGCTGTTGAAATTGACTAATTTGCTCCTTTTCATCTCGTACATTAGTCTCCTCATTGACTGCAGAATCTTTAGGGCTACTTAATTGTATATCATAATAGTATTCTGGATTATCATCTTCAACAATTTGTACAACTGTGATAACTTCATCATCATCACAGTATTCTTCATCAACTTCTTGCTCAGTTATTGGAATGTTGCTTAGCTCCGCAGACTTATCTTCTTTCTGAATGTATGGAGATCGAGGTAATGCAATCTCTTCATTTGATGGAGGCAATGCAATTTCTTCCTTAGATGGAGGTAATGCTATTTCTTCATATGATGGAGGTAATGCTATTTCTTCATTAGGTGGAGGTAATGCTATTTGATCCTGGGTCACAACTGTCACTATAGGGGTATATAACTGTGGTACCATATTAGTACCCATATTAACTGCATTATTTATACTCAATTGTGGCAATTGCAACTCACTAGTCAAAGGCACAGGAGAAATATCTCTAGAACATGATTGAAAAGAAGTAAGTGTACTAGGGCTATGGCAGGTGACACTAGCAGTATCTGAATGAGTGTCTAAAGCAGCATTTGAGTCAGACTCAGAGCTGGCACATGGGTCGATGACCCTAATTTCAACACTGCTATTGGTTTCACTATCACTTCCATCATATTTCTTATGAGAGTCGTCACTGTTAAATAGGCAGCGGTATTTGCCGAATTTCTTATGCGGTGCCTTAACCGTGGTGGGTTGACCTGCGGGGAGTGTAGGCTCTGGTTTGGGCGCGTCAGCGGCGGGTGCTACGGGTGTGTCGGTGGCGGGTGCGGGCGGGGCGGGCTGCTCAGGCAGCGCGCTCTGTGCGGATCCCTCGCCCGTCTCGCTTGGCTGATTGCTGCGGCGCGGCCCACGACGAACCACCGCGGGCTTCCCTGACGCCTTCTTTTTCTTCGCCATAACTATGTTGTGTCAACACAGCGGCCACCACCACCTGCAGACGATCATTTTGTAAATATCAGCGAGAAGGCAAGCAGCCATGAGTTGTGACCTCTTTCGATCGGTAATTGTTTTCGGCCGGCTCTCAGCGTCAAATAGTTTTGTCGGTCTTTCTAGTCAGGTTCCTTGGACTTGTTTTATGGCTTCTGAAGTGCTATGCAAGATAAATATGAAAGTTATACAATTTACAAGAGGTAAAACCATAACATTCCTGTATAGCCACCGGTAGAGAAGTCAAGCATAAATGTAAGAAGCAACGATTACATACCATTACTTGGATAATGGAGTGAAATTTCTCACAAGTAAAGTAAAATTAACCATAGCACCTAAGATAAATTAAAAATCTCTTCTCAAACACACATTCAGCAACTTCATTTTTCTCCAATTTATTTATTTTTTAAAACCAACCAGAGTCAGAGTGATAGTGATGTCATACTTTGCCAGTCTTGCCACAACTAGCCATATCGATAATTATGGCAACAAAATTAATAGCATTTTTCTGACCGATGATCAAAAAACGGAAGCTTCCAAAAAGTACCTAATAATAATAAGTACATACCTATTGCTTTTGACGCCGATTAAATTAATGACCACGTGACGCGTGCGGGTACATATTCTTTTACTTCTTAGGTGGAAGCGTTAAATCCTAGGAAAATATGGTTTAACGTGTAAATTAAAAAATGTAGGAGTAGTTTTTTTTGACTAACTTCTTTATCATATCAAAATCACTTCTAAATAAATACACAAACTCGTAAATGTCTGCTTTAGACAAACAAAAAGGTATTTATCTACACACGTATCGTAAACCCTCTTTACGGCGTACAAAAACCGCACGTTACGATCAGCATAATGTTAAACTACTTGATAAAAACTCATTACATATTATGACATTCAAATTTTGAACGCCGACGCCCGCTCGCGTGCCGCCCCTAGTTTGTCTGTGAAGTTGGTACTACAGAACAAGCTAAACAACTCCAGGCTTATGATATGTGTGTAGATAAACTAGTGTATTTAACTGAACATAATTAGGCATTAAAACTCTCGAGTGATATTATTATGAAACTCGCCTTCGGCTCGTTTCATATACCCACTCTCGAGTATCAATGCCCTCCATTATGTAGCAGTCACATAAACTACTATAATAGGAGTGTTTTACCTACCAATAAAACGCACATTCAATACTTGCCTTTTATGAAGCATATTATAATAATGAGAAAGCATTTCCTTTTCCCTACCTATCGTACAAACTAACTTCCGGTACCTATCCCTCGTTTTTCGTCTCCACCACGCCAAAGCAGTACTGCAAGATGGCGGCGCGCTGTCTTGCATTTTCCTTTCCAGTCACAACAGCATAATCATGGTCTGATTTATATGCTTCGTAAAAGGTAAATATTTAATAGGTATGCGTTTTATTGGTAGGTAAAACGCTTCTATTAAATCCTGTACGCTTTTATGAAGCAGATTATAATAATGAGAGACGTGTTTGGTCGGTATCGCCTGAGATTCGCCTGGGGCGGTGGACGAGGACGCCAACCAGTGTGACATGATAGCTAAGTACCTAAGGAAAGCAGCTAACAGTATAGGTAGCTAGGCAGCCATTATGAATTATTTATGTACCTACCTAAGAAACAGAAAAGTAGTAATAGATCTGCAGGAGTAAAATATTAAAATAATCTAATAGAATCATGAATGGTTTTTATTAATTTCAGGATCCCTAGGAATTCTAGGGAGTAGGTAACTTAGAATAACAAAGGCATCCATTTAGTTTAAGTACTTATAATTAGGACAATAGGTATCTCAACATGGTAAGGGGATATAGAGAATCATTTAGTTTTAGCTGGCCAAAAGACGTGTGTTTCTGTAATGGTCAGATGTTCAGAATCTGTCAGCAGAAGGGTTAGATCGTGGACTCTTCGGCCCGAACAAAGGAAAAGTAATACAGCTCAGTGTTGCGAAACATAAAACTCTTATTATTGTCAAATTGTCTTTCTGAAAGAAAAGTTTATAATTCCGATACATTCCAAATAGGTGGTTTGGGGTCTTTGGGTTTGGTTAAAGATACAAACCTTTAAGACTCTTTTGACTAGTTTGTGACCACTAAGTGAATATGTAGAATGTAGATTCTGTGTTGGCTAAACGTTGGTACTGTAGTAGGTATCAACGTTTTCCAACACAGAATCTTCAGTGTACTTCAAAAATCTGTAATTTATGAAGTACACTAGCCTGCAAAATTAAGTATCACACTTTTAAAATTGCAATAACATTTTAAGTACTCAAGATACTGAGACTCGAAAAAAAGGTTAATTAGGCATAAAAACTTTATAGTCGGTAACCTTCTTTTAAGAAACGGCTGAAAAAAACATTAAAAACCAAAATAATCGTTTTCGAATTAGTATTTAACTATTTTTTTTCTGTTGTTATTTTCATTTTTTTTCTTGATCGATGAGTCTTGCTTGTTACAAAAGCTAAGTTCGACAACAGTACGTAAACTTTATTTATCATGCCTCTTTCACCTAAAGAATGTGCTAGGATCATGACTTTTGTGTAATTAGGCATAAGAATGGTGGGTGTGACGTTACGAACGGTCCAGAAGGAGAAGCGAAGGTACAAAAAGACTGGACACTATCTGAGGAGATCTTGTAATGGCAGACCCAGGTGTACTAGTGCCCGAGAAGACCGTTATATTGTTTCTACTGTGTTGAGAAATCGCTACCTAAATGCAGTTGTAGTCCAGCAATAGCTTCTTCAGACCCGAAGGGACTACATTAGTGACAGTATAGTGAAAATAAGACTTGCTGAACGAAATCTGAAACCCCGAAGACCAGCGAATGGCCCCAAACTCGAGAAAGGGCATCGAGTGGCATCGAGTGGCGAGACTGCGATATGCCCGTGAACACATACAGTGGGATGAAGAAGAATGGTCAAGAGTTTTGCACTGTACACTTCTGATGGAAGGCAAAGTATCTACAGGCGACCTGCACTCTCAGCATGCCTACCCCGTGGGGACTGTTGACGTGGGATAGTGAGGGACAGAGCTATGCGCTATACAAAGCTCTGTCTCCACCTTTCGTGATAACCCCCCCCCCCCCCACGCCTGGTGAGCGATACCATCAAGCCTGCTTTTCAGAAACAGTCCAGTACGGTGGAGGTAGTATACATGTATGGGCTGGCATATCTTCAGAAAGTCGCACAGAGTTAGTGGCCATAGCAAGTGGCACTTTGACTGGGAAAAGATATTAAATTAAATTAAATTAAAATTCATTTATTTCGGGTTACTGAGACCCATATCGGAAAATCACATTACATTCAATTCAAATCAACATAAAATAGAATTAATTATTATTATCATCTTAAAGTTAAAATAATATAGGTACATGTCCAAAAATTTATCAAAGACAAAACATTGAAAATATGCCCAAGAGATTCTCAATGATTATGCAGGGCCATATTTAGCAAATATGGGTGATGGATCGATTCAGTAATTGATGATTGCTGATGGATGATAATGCCCGGCCACACACAGGCACAAACAGCTCAGGTCGTACAATAGTATACTTAGATAGGTTGGTATCACCATCAAGAAGACCTGATCTCAACCCGCTTGAGCACGCCTGGGATGAGCTAGGGAGGCTAGTCAGAAGCCGCAGTCGCACTATCTATCACCCTAAGGGGCACTGTAGAAAAATAGGAGAATATTACCCAACATCGGCTCCGAAACCTCGTGTTCAGTATGATAAATCGGCTCGAAGCTGCAGTCAGAGGCTGAGGAGGCAATACCAGTTATTAAAAATTTAATTACATTTAAAACATACCTACTTATATATGTCAATTGAGTTTTTTTTGACACTTATCTAAACAGGACTATTGTTATTGTTTTATCTTATTTTTAAGTTTAAACTATTACTAAAGTATAGTTTACTATATCTTTGAACAAAGCTGATAAAATTTGCTATATATTTTATATTTTATTTATTACTAGCGGTCGCCCGCGGCTCCGCCCGCGTGGATGTCGGTTACCGCTGCAAAAAGCCTACCCAGGAAAGACATGGCCAGCAAAATGATTCCCAGGTCAATTCACAGACACCGACAGTAACATCGACGACGCAGTCATTATCTGCAGGCTGCACAGATTGCCTTTCTGTGTATGTTAAAGTTGTTAATGATGAAAATATTTAAATGTAATTAATACTAAGTTTTCACTTCTGCCGGCAAACCCGGAGCGCAACCCGTTGTTTTAGGATAGATAACTAAAGCGATTATTGTAGAGCTTCTATATAAACAACATTTGACGTTAAATTATTTTCAGGTAACAAAATATACTGATGGTCGGAAGCCCCGATCCGTGATAGGGCAACGTAAAGTTGCCCATGCGTAAAACATTCTTTTCGTAAATCAATTCCTACTAATTTGAATGTTTGGCCCTGGGATTTGTTTATCGTTAGTGCGAAAGAAATTTTTACTGGAAATTGGAGCCTTTTGAAGGGTATAGGCAAATCAGTAGGGATCATGGGTATTCTTGGTATATGAGCTAATTCACCAGCTGCAGGGCCGGTGATAATCTTCGCTACTATTAAATTATCTTTTAGCTCCTTTATAAGAAGTCTCGTGCCATTACACATGTTGGGGGGGGGGGGGGGGGGGGCTTAAATTTCTAAGAAGCATTATCGGCGTGCCAACTTTTAACGACAGTTCATGAGGTGGTAGCCCAACGGGGTTCAGAGAATTTAAAAATTCCTGGGGCTAGTGCACAGCGTCCTCGATGTTAGTGACGGTGTCTATGGATTTATAGCACTTAACTTCACCCGGTACTTTCTGCATAATTAAATTGTTTATTTCGTTGACTGTTTCATTCCTGGGAGAAACTATTGCTCTACAACACAGCCAACGAAAATCATTTTGATGTCAGTTTTCGATGTCAGGATATATAGCATCTATCAGACTATCTAAATTATGGAATATTTGGCCTAGAGACTCATCCAAAGTAACCGCATAATCGGTGCCCAGATGGAAAAATTCCTTCTCCAAGTTTCAGCAGCTGTTGTGGAAAATTGCTATGCGTATTTCCATGTAGATGAGCTCTCATATTGGTGCGCAAATTCAAATGTTGAACAGATGTTCAAAGGTGAGACGATTTTAAACATGCCTTCATAATATCTGCTCGCGTACCTCTGTTAACGACTGGAAGCGTTTGTCGGAAATCTCCAGCAAATACAAAAGTGATACCACCCATGACATTAACAGAGCTTCGGAGGTCTTTTAAAGTACGGTCCACGGCCTCCACATGAGCTCTATGACTCATGGTGCATTCATCCCATATTACCAACGACGCGTCTTGCAGCAACTTACCAAGAGGCCCATTTTTCCGAATAGAGCACGTAGACCGTTGATCTAAAGATACGGATAGCGGGAGTTTAAACGTAGAGTGAGCAGTGTTTCCTTCATTCAAGAGAGTTGTAGCAATTCCTGACGAAGCAACTGCAATCGCTATCTTCCCTGATTGCCGTATCTTAGCAAGTATCAAATTTGCGAGAAAAGTCTTTCCGGTGCCTCCTGGTGCGTCCAAAAAAAATAATCTCCCCATGTTATTGTTCACGCTGTCCACAATAGTCTCATAAGCATGTCTTTGATCTGGTACTAATTTTGGCACGTTGTCATTAACAAACGCTGTTAGATCATTTCTGTTATACTGTTGTACCATTGTGTCAATAGTATTATTCTGGGTACGAACGGGAGAAGGTAATCCAAAATCACTTAAATTTTTGTCGTTTAATTCTAGAAGTTTGTTTTCTATTTCGATTAATCCTTCATTATAAATGACTTCAGTGAAGGGTAAAGTGTTATCCTGATTTTGTTGTCTGATACGATTTCTAATATCTTCACAGAACTGATCTTTGAAAGTATCCCATAACTTCAATGGTTCCGATGGTTGACAAAATAAAAGTATGACTACGAACAACTCTCTTAGTTTTTTTGGACAATGTGATAACGAAGCTTCGCTTAAAGTGTTACCCCAATGGTCATCGTTTTCAAGTAAACCTCAGTCACTGCAAGCTGCTTGATACGTCTCTTTGACAATACCGTTTACAGTTTTAAGGTATGCAAATGAGGTCGGACCGCGTACGTGGTGCAGTAGAATCCTAAGAAAAAAACACTCTGATTGGGATGGATGTATCCCGTAGACTCTACCTAAAGCGGCATCTTTTTTATCCCCGGATGTCCAACTACATCTTCACCACGCCTCCTTCTAGTGAATTTATTATTTGCCCATGTATAGTATTGCGGGACTTCATGATACAGAAGAGTTTTCGCGAATTCATCTTCATTACAGAGAGCAAAAAATGCCAGTAATGTGGTATTGCGTGGGTTTTGGACCACTTGATGAGCTGTCCCTGGTGTAAAATACACCCTTTGACCGTTCTCTGGATGAACGGCCAAATGCACTACAGTAGGATGCCGGTCGTGAATGGGAAATTCAAATAAGCGCCAGACAGCTTCAGATGTGCTTATGTACCTGCCATTTAAATAGTTTTCGACCTCATCGTGTGGGTTTCTAAGGCTAAAAGTTGCCTGATCTGAACCTTTATTTATATACTTACATATATATTTAATGGCTTGGACAGAGTGGCAATACTCCGCGTTTATATGAGCGTTAAAAGTCTTACATAGTAGCGGGTAGTATGGAACAATCCACCTATTATCTATCGTCACCATGTTGCCCCTGATTTGTAGCGTAGTGCTCCGACCGCCATTTCCTGTATCGCGCCTACGATAAACTGGATACCCATCCTCTCCGGTCTGGGTATCGTTCATGAAACTGCGAGGGTATTTTTTTGTGCAGACACCGTTCTTCATGCATGGTGCAGCTAAATTATGTTCTCCGCAGGGTCCATGTACCATATTTTTAGTTATAATGTCGTATAGTACCGGATCAATTTGTTGATCGGGTAGCTCCGCAACTATGACACTGTCGATCTCATCTGGTTGTATTTTAGTTTCTAGCCAGAACAGCAAATGACAATGAGGTAAACCGCGCTTTTGCCACTCCACACTTGCCATATAACATTTTACTTTACATAATATCTGTTCTTTGACAAATAATTTGATGAATTTCTTCATCTTTAAATGAAATACACGTGAAATTATGTCATGACGGTCGAAAGACCGTTGTCCTGGTAGCAGCTCCGCTATAATTTCAGACCATTCGGGGTTACATGTAAAAGTGACAAATAAGTCAGGTCTACCATAATTTCGGACGTACGTCATCGCGTCCTGCGTTTTCTCGTGCATGAAACGCGGAGAACCCGTAAATGACGATGGCAATATGACATGTTGACCGATATTTGATGGGTCAACATTTGCGTCATGATTTAAGGCATCTCTGAGATGAATGTAGTCATCAGCTCTCAGTCTTTGTTGATTCCGAGAAACATAATTAAATCTTTCCGATATCATTTTCGCCATCATGTCAACACAATATTGACTAAATAAGTCTCTGTAATAATGTTACGGATTAAAAGAGTTAGTTCTAAACATTAATCTAAATGCATAAAATTGCATACACGAAACAGTTTTATTACGCGCAGAACCCTGCTGAGGGATAGTCAAATAATAACCGTCTTCTCCTGTCACAAACATTATTGGATACTGTAGTGGATCATAGGACCGATGTAGCTCAGAAACTCTTTTGAGCTGTCCGTCTCTACCGTGTAAGACTATATCCCTGGGACCTTTGTCTTCATCGACCAAGAGAACGGCTACCTCGTTTACAGTAGGAACATTATATCTGCCTCTGTGTGCTGTCTGTGGAGTGCGATCTGAATGAATAATTAACTTTAAATTATCTGAGGAGTTAAGTTCTAAGTTTTGTTTAAAACTTCGTATATACACGTTATGATTATTCAAAGCGGTCTGTAATTCGCGAATTAAATCCATTTTTAAGGTTGGTGCGATGCTTGATCGCAACGATAACTGGTCTGCATCCGAAATAAAATATATTTGCAAGAACTGTGGGTTTTGGCCTGATGGTGGTAAAAGGCTACCAATGAGATGATACACCTGTCCTTCAATTTTAAAAGTGGGCATAAAATTTCCTTCCCTGATTTCTTTTGCGCCAAACGAAGTCATTTCAAAAAGACTATTGTATCTACGTATGTTTGTTAAAAAATGACCAGATAATGGATAGTTATTAGTTAAAAGATTTTTTATTGGTTGTGGCGGCTCCTGAAGGTTAGGAAGACAAACTTTACCTGAAGCTCAGCACATACCATTAGGTTCGTATGCCCATTTCTTGGCAGAGCAGTTAGAGCAGATCTTATTCATGACTCCGATTTGGACGGACGCTTGTTGTGCATAATCAACCTGCGGATCATATCTGAAAGCCAGTCTGTTGCTGTTAGCTAAAATTCGAATGCGAACTCTATTTGTGGACAACTGCTGACTCTCTGCCTGAGCTCTAAGTCGCTGCAAACGCTCGACACTCGACTCTCTTTCGCGCAACTGAGAGGTCCTTATATTTTGTTCATGAAGACGTTGGGAACGCTCCAGCCTCGACTCTTGAGCGCGTAGCTCGGAGGTTCTCAGATTTTTTTGTGCAAGGCGTTGCGAACGTTCGACACAAGCAAGGTGTTGTGAACGTTCAGGTGAAGATTCTCCCATATGACGTATTCTTGCTGCCCGTGCTTGAGAACTATGTTTAGAAAGTTGAGACCTGGCTCTCTTAGGTATTTTCAAATGTTTAAGAAAATGTTAATAGCGTGTAATATTCTAGCTCTGAAAAGAACTGTTGTTTAGCCCTGAAAAGAACTGTTGGTTAGCCCTGAAAAGAACTGTTGGTTAGCCCTGAAAAGAACTGTTGGTTAGCCCTGAAAAGAACTGTTGGTTAGCCTTGAAAAGAACTGTTGTTTAGCTCTGAGAAGAAAATTTGCGTAGGTGTAGTTTTAAGAACGAAATCAAAAAAAAATCGCACGAAAATTGTTAAACTTCGCGCACGACCACTGAGCCGCGTGGGTACCTTACTCATAGATCTAAACTCCCCTCCCGCACGCGCACCCCCGCCTTGGTGACGCCCACTTCGAAACGGGCCGTGCAGCAGAAATAGTAATATTTTAATTTCGCCATAACTTCAAAACCAAACGTCCAATTTTAATCATTCAAAGACCAAATATTATCTACATAAACTGTACTTAGTGATGAAATAATTTATTTTGATAAGGATTAATAGCATGAGTAAAATAAACGCGTTTAAATGTAGTCCAAAAAAAAATTCAAGATTTTTAAATAAAAAAATGGTTGTTGTGCCTCACTCGACATAGATAGGTAAAGTATGTCGCGGACTTTTTTGTAGATATTTATAAGATCTACAATTAATTAGCATATTTTATGGTTCTATCTAAGTAAGTAACTTTTCTGGTTAATTTTTTACACCTTGTGTCCGAAAAACCCAAATATCTTACAGAACCCTACTTTTTTCCAAAATAAAATATAGCCTATGTTACTCGTGGATAATGCAGCTTTCGAATAGTGAAAGAATTTTTTAAATCGGTCCAGTAGTTTTTGAGCCTATTCATTACAAACAAACAAACAAAGTATTCCTCTTTATAATATTAGTGTAGATATATTTTGCAACGATTTTTTATTTCAAATCTTTAACTTATCTTAATCTTGAGAAAAAAAATGTAGTACTTAGTTCTGCAGGCCAGTGTAGAAAAGTCCCTCTTTTGATAAAGGTCTGTCAGATATTGTGCAAGGTTTTCTCCTGTTGGAGAGTTGAAAGGAATATTACTTACCTGGGCCCAATGACACCATCGCGTCCATGCTAGTTTATACGTTATTAAGGTTGATGTGCGCAACCCTGACTGGACCCCACGACCCCAGTCCACTCCCGCATCTCCAGATTTCGAGGGTCATTTCGTGGTTTTTAGGTGGCGGTAACATTGATGATGTGTCTATCAGTACATTCTGGAGATTTAAAATAGCGTGGGGTGGAGCAAATGCAAATGCTAATTTTCAAATCTGAGTGCCAGAACCCCTCTTCCACCTGGGAAGTACTAGGAGAATGAAGCCTATCGCTTGATTTATATGATATAGGACTCTGGGGATAAGGCAAGGAGGCGGAAACACCCAGGAAGGCTGATAATTCCAAGTTCTGCTCATAGCGTCTTAAAACAAGGCAGGATCGTCGTTATGGTCTAAAGTCGAATACGCCGGAATGACATGTGCTGTTTTCGATGCAAACAGATCTATCGAGGGTGTTCCCCATTTCAGGAAAACTGTCTCTGTAGCCTGACGAAGTATGTGTCACTCTGGTACCAGTTTGGGCCTTAAGAGGTGATCGGCTTTGCAGTTGTATATTCCTGGGAGGTGATATACTTCTAATTGAATTTGATGTCGATCGAGGAGTTGGTAAATTTTGTAGGTTAGGTCCATCAGGTCTCCGACAGAGTTCTCCTTCGTTCCTCAAGTATGCGAAGACCGTGCGACCGTCGCTCTGAAGTAAAATAGAGGCGTGGTACAGATTGAGCTCTTCTCCTTGTTCTAAAACTTTTGCTACAGTCAGTAGCTCTTTTTAGTTGCAGTGCAACAGTTGCTCGTCTTAGTTCCAATTACCTGATATATTGAGGTTGTTCAGCTTTGCACCCCATGCCACTTCCAATGTGTCTGAGGTCAAGAAATGAGGTGAAGCCGAGATATGTATCACTGATGTGAGTTGACAATTGCCAGTCCACCAAATTATTTCTTGCTCTACTTCTTTTGGTAAAACAAAGAATCTTTTTTGGTGATTTTTCATTAATGAATTCATGAACTTTTGTTGACATCGAATGTGTAATAGTCCTCTCGGTACAACAAAACTGGAAAAATTTAGTACCCCAATAAAAATTTGAAGTTCTTTAGATTGAATTTCTTTTGAATGAGTGAATGATTTCCACAAGTTTCTTTGTACATGGGTTTTCAGAGTTTGAGGATTCTCTGGTGCATAAGCAGGAAATCGTCTAAGTAGACAAGTAGCCTTATTCCTTGTTTTTGGAGGATTTGTACAACCGAATTTGTCAATGAGGCAAACACTTTTGATGCCGAACTTAGCCCAAATGAAAAACAAGTCATTCCCAGTAATTCGTCTTCGTAAATGAGACTTAAAAACCGTCTGTGGCTTTTTTCTATTGGCAGATGAAAATATACCTGAGTTAGGTCTAACTTGAATAGCCAGTCGTTTTTCTGTAAAAATCTGGAATCCTGTTTACATTTATGAGGCGGAATTTTTCCGTGTGAATGTACAAGTTCTTCGCCTTTAAATTGAATACAGGCCTTAGCCATCCATCCCCCTTTTATGGTTAAAATGAGGGCTGATAGGAAACTGGGGCTGTTTGCCGCCAGCTCCAAAATACCTTGATCTTTAAGATCCTGGATTATGTATGTCATGTCCGGTAATGATTGAGTCTGAAATTTGTTCGTGCAAAGCATTATCAATGGAGGTTTTGTAGCAAAAGGTATGCAGTACCCTTGAATAATCTACAAGATATTAGAGGTACGTTCAATTTTTGCCACTGTTGAACAATGTATTGAAGTTGTCCCGCACGAAACGTCCTCGCGTCAATATTTGCGACGTTTATTGTATACTTGTTTTGGCGATCGGGGGACATCTTTCCTTTGTTAGCATAATATCGTGTCTGACTCATATTCGCCCTGCTGATGATTTCTTCCACCGCAATAACCCCTTCTCGTTGAGCAAAAGGGGTCGTTGTTGCGGGGTCGTTGATTATGATAACCCATATTGTTTGTAGGTGGTTTAGGCCTGTTATTGTTATAGACATAGACATAAACATAGACATAGACATCATTTATTGATAATATTCATTACACGTCATTACATGAATCATAATTCAATGTTATGTACCTAGTATAAATTGGTACATAGGGATGTTTATATTACTCATGTCTATACAATAATAAGCAATTGCTAACAATTTTAAAATAACTTACACGCAGTAAATTAAATAAGTCAGTATATGTCACAATAAAATTAAATAATCAAACTGTAAATAATAATGTCAATGGTAATTGTAAATTATAATGTCAAATTATGTGACTAGTTCACTAGTTACATACCTAATGCTAAAAACTCATCATAGCTGTACAGGGAGTTCTCAATAAGCCATGTTCTTAATTTACATTTAAAGATGGACACACTCGGAGCATCAGTGATAGCTCCAGGTAGCTTGTTGTACACTACCGGACCCATAGCGTGGATTGTTTTTCTTGTTTTTTCCAGTTTGTGCGCGATTGTAGCTAATTTGTTTGAGTTGCGCGTTTCGTACCTATGCCCTTCTCCAAGTCGTTTGTATAGGTGAATATTCTCTCGCACATACGTGGCCACTTGGAGAATGAGTAGGCTAGGCAGTGTGAGAATCTTAAGTTGTTTAAAGTGCGGTCTGGCTGACTCGTCAGTCGGTACCCGCGCCAGCAACCGCACGGCGCGCTTCTGCAGGACAAACACCCGGTGCCACTGCGCCGCGCGCCCCCACAGCTCCACGCCGTACTGCAGCAGCGAGTGCACCGACGCGAAGTAGCACGTCCGCAGCGACTCTGCAGGGAGTGTTGATGAGAGCCGACTTAAGGCGAAACATGCGCTCGCCAGTCTACTGCATAACCTTTCTATATGCGCGTCCCAGGTTAATGCCTGATCCACCTGAAAGCCCAGAAACGCTGCAGTGTGGGCTTGCTCAATTTGAGATCCGTCCACGACGACTGCTAATTTAGGTCTTCTACGCCCAGATAGATCAAACTGAACGAATTGTGTCTTTGTTGTATTCAGTAGCAGACCATTATGGCGGAACCAAAGGCACATGCGGTAGGCGGTTGCATTAAGCTTCGTCTCCAGTAATGCCAGTGTCGGAGCAGTTACTACTGCAGCTACGTCATCGGCAAATAAGAAAATCTCCCCCTCCCTAAGCACACTTGGAAGATCGTTTAGCAGTAAAGAAAAAGCAATATTTGATAATGAAGAGCCCTGTGGTACGCCCATGTCTGCCGAGAGTCCGTCTGACTTTGCAGCGCCTGCTGCACCAACTACGAACTGCATTCTTTCTTGCTTGAAACTCGTAAGTAGCGACAATGCTGGCCCAGTGATGCCATAGTGCTGAAGCTTCATATGTAGTACGTTATGATCTGCGACATCGAATGCCTTCGAGAGGTCGCAGAAGAGAACGGCAACAGCCTGTTGTCGCTCACGAGCATCAAGCACTCGGCGCACTACCTCCCGTGCCAGCTGGGTGGTGGAGTGGCCCCCGCGGTACGCGTACTGCCGGTCAGTGAGAGCGGAGGTGCTATCGAGGAAGCTAGTTAAACGGGAACTGATACCGTTCTCCAGTACTTTTGCTATCGCCGGTATGATTGAGATAGGGCGGTAGTTGCTGGAGTCGTCTTTACTTCCTTTGCCCTTATACAGTGGACTAACTTTAATTTGTTTTAGACATCTAGGATATATGCCACCTTTAATACATTTATTGAACATAACGCAGAGTGGCATGCATATGTTGCGTGCTATACTGTGGACAAGATTGATGGAAATGTAATAGATGTCTTTTGTAGGCTTATTTGCCACTCGCTTTATAATAATAGTGTAGACTTCCGCTGGTGTGAACGGGCGGAGTCGCAGCGATGAGTCACTCGGCGCGCGCGCAGCTACTAGCGTGGTGCGCGCGGCGCACAGGTTGGCTGGCGGAGCTCCGCACAGGCGAGCTGCATTCACAAACTGTGAGTTGAGATGGTCGACAACTTCTTTTTTAGATGGAAAAACTATCCCAGTCGGGTGTTTGATGAGTTCCGTATAGTCAACACTCGATTTCTTGCTTTTACAAGTTTCGGTGCCCACTATCTTCCACATTGTTTTGATAGGATTGTCACTATTATTGATTAAAGAGGAAAAATGCTGAAGTCTGTGCGAGTAAAGTTTGCTATTGAGGTTCTCAGTCATCTGTTTAACTTTGTCACTAATAATTGTATCGTTTGGATAAAAAGTTTGTAACTCAATTAGATCGAACACCAAGCTCGCCCGGTGCTGCTGGAGTCAGGTGACGAACGCGCTAATCGCCGTGTGCTGGGCCGAAACCACTCTGTGATTTCAGTCCCCGGAGGCCAATTGGCCGGTGTCATGAATAAATCAAACAGACTTGTTGGGACGAAGATGGCAAATGAAGCGTAGTGCGTGTGCTTGAGCTCGAGTGTTTCTACTCTATACTTTCCTGATTGTTTCTTCTTTTCCATATATGCTAGCATGCTTTCTGCTGTAACTTCTGGGCGTAAGAAGCATGCGTGGATTTTCTTCGCCCGCTCCACTGTTTGTAAGTATGGGTCATCCACACCTGTACCACATATTACATTGGTTCTTGTGTTCCGTCGTCGCCATCCACGTTTTGGTACAACTTGCCAGTCACTGTCGTCATTTGTTTTAACTTCAAGATCTCCTGGAATCAAAGTTTCGTGAGGTGGAATCTGAACAATATCGATCGTCACCTCCTTGATTTCATTTTGCGCCGGCAGCGCAGTCGCAAGCGTCGTTGGCGTAGTCTCATTGTGTCCAGCGGGCGCTGCTGATTGGTTCGGAGCCAGCTTGTTGCGAGTCTCGGCACGAAGCTCGTGAGCTGTGATTGGGCCTGTCGCTCCAACTCGGCCAGATGTTGAAACTCGTCTTGTAATCTCTTTCGTAATTGGCTTCTTTTGTGCCGCGGTGTTTTGCGGCAGCCGGGGAGTGATGGCGGCCGTTGTATTCTGCTTTGGATCACTTTGTTTGGCTTCTTTCTCTTCTCCTAGGCGCACGATAGTAGCTTCTAGCTCACTTAACTTTCGCTCAATTGGTTCTAGGCACTTTTTGATCACTGATTCCACTGCTTCTAGGGTTAGATACGGCATTTTGTCTGCTTAAGAATTAAATAAGCGGGAGCGCCCGAACAACCAACCATCACCTCACGAGGAGCGGGTACTACTAGTAACCATCTTGCATAGGTAGTTGGTATCTTTGTGTATTGTCTTGTGAATGGGTTTGTAGGGACATGCTTATGTCAGCAATATGTAACAGTGGTAGCGAGTGCGCTCTGCTTGCGAGTTAGTCGTTCCGTAATCGCGTTCTAAGTAACTTGTCTCTTCTGTGTTATCCCGGGTGTACCGTGTAAAGCTGAACTGTAATAAAGGATCTATACTAAAGACTAAGTGAACATTATTGACACTCCTAAATTGGTGACCCCGACTCTTTTTTTTCTGGGAATCAGTGCAGTGACAAGTGTATACCTACCTACGAACGAGCGGCGACGGGACGACTCCCGGCTAAGTAACCACGACTTGGCCGGAGTTTCAACGTGGAACAATGAGTAAGGGAGCGGGCCAAGACAAGGCTGGAGCCGCCGCCGGACCCAGCAAAGAAGAGCAACCATCTGAAATGGCGTCAATTTCGGTGTCGGCGAGAATCCCTGAATTCTGGCAGGAACAGCCGCGTTTATGGTTCGCGCAGTTCGAGGCGATAGTCAGCCCCCAGAAACAAGGTGACGAATATAAATACCAACTGGCAGTGTCAAAGTTAAGTAGGGATGCATTACAACAGTGCTCAGACATACTTTATACACCACCAGCAGAAGGGAAATATAATTCACTCAAAGAGAGGCTTCTCAAGGTGTACGAAGAGTCTCCAGAACGACAATTTCAGCGTCTGGTCGGTGAAATGGATTTGGGATCACAGAAACCCACGCAGCTGCTACGAAAAATGATGACTTTAGCAAGGAACTGCCAAGCGAGTGATGAAACAGTTCATAGATTATGGATGGCACGACTACCGACGCCTGTAAGAGCGGTGTTGACAGCGAGTCAAGATCAGACATTGAGAGTTAGGGGACAAACAAACCAACAGACAATAGACATGCCACCCCCCTTTTCAAATTTCGAGCCAGCGGCAGATTTAGTACCCGCCAGCGAAAAGTGCACACGTAGCGGCCGCGTCGTCAAGCGACCCGTGCGCTTCATTAATTGAGCACACGCAATAGGTATAAGTTTTGAATAGAAAATAATATAGTTTAAATACGGATTTTGTCAGATGTTAAATGACGGATGTTGTTGTAAGAAAAATGTTTACCTCAGCGGTCAGCACCATTAATTAGAATAGTCAATAGTTTAAATATAGCTGTGCGAGAGTAAATCGTCATTATTACCGCAATATTGATAAGAGTTACTTATCGGGCCCTTAGCGCATCAATTGTATCGAGTTAACAAAATTGCTATTTTTTGGAACACAATGGGTGGAAATCAAAGCAAGCACGAGGAAATACTCATTGCGCAAAACGGAGCTAATAACGCGAGTCCGCGCATCACAGAGGTAGAAACAAAAGTTAATAGTAATTTTGTGATGTTGATGGTGCTGACAGTGGCTGTAGTGCTTATGTATTTGTATGTGGCCTTCGGACTTTACAAGAATCATCTAAGAAAATTGTTTAGAAAGGACATGAATGCAGCATCCCAAAGTGTGTAGCGATTACGAAGTAGTCTCGTAAGTTTTTTTCCTATTGATTGTATTTGCAAAGTATTGTATTGTATTGTATTGCAATGTATTGAATTTCAAGTCGGGCATTGAAACACATGTACCGCATATGTATGTATCGTTGGCTTGGGGACACAAAAATGAATAGGTGTACGTTTATTTTTGTGTCACACAAGTTAATATGGAATGTACTAAAGTATTTTATGTTAGACTTAAGTGGGTTATCATCAGTTCAGTTTTGTATAACTACAGTATTTCGTCCCAAGTAAGTTTGATAACGTATTGATTGATATACAACTTATGTGTAATTGTTGGAATGAGTATCAACGTAGGACTTTCGTGGGATTGTGTACTTAGTATGACGCCAAGGAGGTACTCATTCCAACAAGTTTTAACTAACGTATTTAATTGCAAGTGTAATTTCTAATCTTTGAATTAGAAAGGAATACATGTAGACAATGTTTTGTTAAACGGATGTAGGCATAAGCATTGTTATAAATAACAAATGAAACACGATATATATTAACAGAAGGTATATTTCATCATTCAGAATCAGAATACAGTTTTGCATTAGTGTTTATCATTGCAGCGTTGCTCAGAACTTAGAGTCAGCAGAATCATTACAGATAGTATCAGGTATTTTTGCATTGTATTGGACGTTTCAAAGTACAGTCAGTCAAGTAAGTTTTTGCATAATGTTTTGTAATTGTTAAAAATTTCAAGTAAAATTTTTGTTTTTTTAAGAGGGGGATGAGTGTAGGGACATGCTTATGTCAGCAATATGTAACAGTGGTAGCGAGTGCGCTCTGCTTGCGAGTTAGTCGTTCCGTAATCGCGTTCTAAGTAACTTGTCTCTTCTGTGTTATCCCGGGTGTACCGTGTAAAGCTGAACTGTAATAAAGGATCTATACTAAAGACTAAGTGAACATTATTGACACTCCTAAAGGTTGGAATACCATTGCCTGTTCTCTGCTCGAGGTGGCGAGCATATGTTTTCGATTGCAAAGTGGCTGTGCTTGTACTAGACTTGGACAAGGAGTAGAATGCCTTGCGGATACCGCCCCTATTTCTAGAGCACCTGTAAGACTCGCAGTGAAATAGTTTAGAGGTTGTCGCCGGAATTTACCGGAGGTTAGATTTGACCAAAGGATCTTTTGCCTATTTCAGAATAGCTCCTCTCAAAGAGCAGGATTACTCCTGCTCTGTGACCACGCACCATCTGTAGTGCATCCGCTGATACTTTATGAAACTCACCTTCAATAAATATATTCTCGAGCTTATCTTTTATTAGTGAGTATGACAGCTGTTCTGATTGTGGGTTCCACCTAAGAGACTCACGAGTGCTAGTTTCAAGTACTTCTTTTTGTTTCAAAAGAGCAAGCGTGAGACTGGTAGATGATTTATCTGTGGAAATCAAATATTTTGCCTTATCATATCATCGAATTTCCTCGTTGGGCTCCAATGCGATAAAACTTGAAGAAGACCTGCAAGATTTTTCAACATCTGCGTAGCGTACTTTACTCCATGACTTATCGCCAAACTTTGGATACTTGTGAGTATATCTAGAAATACTTGTGGAGTCGTTGGAGCCATTGGCTCTTGTACAGTAGTTCCTGGCGATATGCTGAGATCTGGGTTTTCATTGCCTTCGGGAATGTGAGAATGGAGATTTTATACAAATATATACAAAATCTCTGCTAGTACCAGCATCAAGGCAATCGTAGTGCATTTAATTTAAAATTGGGTGCAACGTTTGGATATACTTCCAATATTACGCAGCTTTTTAACTTCCTTGGCATATTTCTTTAGTGTACGCTGTCGCCGTCGTTTTGGATTTCTGCTACGCTTTTTACGTGGTCACGTGTCATTTCCAGAGGATGATACGCTTCTACTGCTCGTACTCAATTCAGAATTACGTTATATCGGTCTTTCATGTATTCGTTTTTTATCATTATTCTGTATATCACTCATATTTGCGAGCACCAACTGGAATCAGATTATTACAAGGGATGTTAATGATTAAAAACTAAAATGTCGCACGATATAGTAGTTTATGTGACTGCTGCATAATGGAGGGCATTAAAACTCGAGAGTGGGCTTATGAAACGAGCCGAAGGCGAGTTTTATAAGTTTATTAGTACACGGCTTACATTCGAACAGCCAGAGAGCGACTGAGCCGGGATGAGCGGAGTCCGCCTATTAAAAACACGCAAAGTAGGTAGACTTTCGCTGTCTATCTCGATATCTGGTCAGTGGTTTACAGCAAAACTCAGATTTTTAGCAATAGGGAATACCTAAGAAGACCTATTTCTTCAATAATAATATCACCTCAATCACTTTCTAGTATCATACCAGAAACGTGTGAAGCAATATATATTGTTTTACAAAAGGATTACTTAAAATTACGTGAAAATAAAATATTTTAATATTTAATATTTAAAGAGAAATTTTAATATTTAAAAATTATGTAAGTATTACAAATCAGATTTAATCATAAGCATCGAAAATCAGACTTAATCATAAGCATCGAACTGAGATACGTAGTCAACAGCTGAATTTGTGCTTTGTTGATGACCTTGCGATTGAATCGTAGCACTTGGTACAGTGTGAACATACTGACTAGGTGTATGATCCGATAATCTGTGACTGATTGCGTAGAATACATTGTTCATAAATTGGCGAATGCATTGGCGACTGAATAAGAGGTCTTTGTTGATTTGAGTAAAGTGAAGCATTGTGAATAGAGGGACTGGATGCAGTTGAGTATGACTGATTTGAAAAACTTTGTTGGAAGGGTGCTTTCTAAAAAGGACCCATTACTGTATGTGATGTTATTATACTACCCAATTCAGCTGCTCCAAGCGTCTCCACGCACTACGTCAAGATGTGGCCAACAGAAGAGGGTTTTTATTGGTTGCATCATTTTATGGTTTACTGATTAATTTAAAAAAAGCAACAAGCAAAGACGCCGCCGCAAAGTAAGTGGAGCAAAACATGGTTGTTACGGAGAAACATACATTCACATATTAATTTAATCGAAGATTTGAGAGAAGATCCCGATGACTGGCGAGGTTATCTAAAAATGGATGAAACCTCCTATGAAGAGTTACTGCGACTAACAACACCTATAATTAAAAAAGAAGATACTGTTATGCGCCAGCCTATATCTCCTCATGAAAGATTAACCTGTACATTAAGGTTTTTAGCTACTGGGAGGACTGACAGGGATCTCAGATTCTCAGCAGCAATTTCTCATCAAGCATTGTCAAAAAATATTCCGGATAAATGTAAAGCCATTTATCAAGTTCTAAGCAAAGAATACATGAAGGTGAGTCAAACGTGTTTATTGAAAGGAAAAACATTAAAGTTATGCTTATAATTAATAATATATTGGGATAGAGCAGTAAACTCATTTGGATCATAGTTATATTGGGTTCGAAGAAACCGTCGAAAAAACAAATTAAACAGAAATCACAAACCAAATTTAGACCCACGTGCGTGCGTCTTCAATGCAAATAAAATGGCGGTCTCACAAGAAGCTACGTAAGTCAAAAGCGCCATCTATATTAATAGACTTAACCTATTGGTTGCTATTGGTCGTAGAACAGAGTCATGGCTTTCGGTATAGAAGAAGCTTTTCGATCTAGTTACAATAACCCCTTAGTTGCAATAACCACTGAGTATAATTATACCTACATTATTGTTAGTCTTGATATAGAGACATCAGTCTGCCAACGGCCAACGCCGTCTGGCGGCGAGTGAAAGAACCAAGTCTAACAAAAACTTACCTATAGATATACCATAGACCATTGACGACCCGAAAGGCCGAGTCGGCAGTGACCCCGCCGGGTTCGAGTCCCGGTGGGGCAAATATTTGTTTGATGAGAACGGATGTTTTTACCCTAGTCATGGTTGTCTAAGTATCTAAGTATAATATTTATCTATAAAAGTATGTGTATCATTGTCTAGTACCCAAGATATAAGGAATCCTAGTTTGGGGCTAGATCAATGTGTGTAAATAGTGTCCAAGGTATTATTTATTTATTTATTTATTTATAGACTAGCTGTAGCATTGTAACGTTAGAAGGAAACCTACAGTCATCAATCTTCGAATCGAGTTTATTTATGTGGATGACCACATAAGATTATTTGTGTGGACATCATACAAACTTAATTTTGAGAGAGATCGTTCGTTTTCGGCTTCGTTTATTTTCATAAAATTTTTAGTGAACTAAAATAAAAATTATTGAGTAATAATTCAATAATTTTTAATTTATGAGTATCACATTTTATATCATTAAAATCAACATATATTGCAATTATAGTTTTACAATGGTGGTTTTTACTGGTGTATGCACTGTTGGGATGGCATTCCGAAAAAGAGTGTTGGATGAAGCATGAAATTTCTCTTCAAAGTGTTTTTGACATACTCTTCGTCGTTTAAATACCAGTTCCTCTTTAAGAGCCAATACATTTCCCCCTATGTTAAAGGTTAAAGCCTTTCAGAATCCTTAACAGGATTGGAGAATATATGCAGTGGTATATATATATGGTCTTCATCTGTAGAAAAAGTACATATAATGGACCGAATTAATAAAGATAATGACTGCTTCAAATCAGTTTTTCAAGACAAGGAAAGGAAGGTTTGTTTGTCACAAAAGGAGAGGTTCTTATTTAGTTAGATATCTTTAAGTGAGCAAAATAGACAGTGAAAGGCCCTTCAAATAATACCACACATATTAAAGATAGCATAGGGATCTAGTATCCTAACCTAACAGAGTCTAATCAAGAACAGATTGTAATTACAACCTCTTTTTTATTTATTATTTAGTTTGCAGCTTTGGATACTTTTCTTTCAGCCTGACTCACGACCTTTAAGGAGGAATGAAAGAACTTATTCTAAAGCAGAATTTGTATATGGAAGTGTTTCTACTGAGTGAGTGCACCATGGCAATAACCCCGCCGCACCTTACTGAGAATTACAACACAATCCCCAATTTATAGATTACTAGCTTTTGCCCGCAGCTCCGTCCGGGTGGTATTCGGTTTTACGTCATGCTTTAGAATGTGCCAGAAAATACATTTCATCTCAATCTGACCAGCCGTTTAAGTTTTTATACATATAAGTTTTAAATGCCTTAATTCAAAATACATAAGTAGGTAATGTATCAAATATATAAAGTTATTTGATATAAATTCTACATAATGGTTAAAACTTATATGCATATTTTGATAGTTCCCGACCGACGACGGCGACGAGACGCGGCTAGCTTTACTGATTCTGTTTGTCGATATACATAAAAGATGGCATGAGTACACCACTATTAAAAAATAATTGCAGCCATACAATAATACGTTTGTCGCGTTCCGAGTCACGTCAACAAAGCCATCATCGCTCACGTGACGTCACGACCATCATGCCCGTTCCGAGTTGGAAATGACGACCATCATAGATATCCATTCGAAATGCTTTGAACACGACGGTAGACGTTGAGACTATTATAATTTATAACCCAACTTTTGTTAGTTATTGTCATTTCGAGTCTTAGACAGTCGTAATAGTTATATTAGCTTTGTTTTGGGTGAATAAGTGAGGAAATAATCAATTATGGATCGCCAGGAGTCGCTACTGGTGCCTGTTCTAAGTTTGATGGTCAGCTGTCAGCGTGAAAGCTGTCACTTTTGATGGCTTGTTCACAGCGCTCACGCTCAGAAGCATGGGCGTTGATAGCACAATATGGCGGCATTAATGATGTCATTCATGACGTCATATCAACCAATTTGAGCAATCGTTGTTACGCTAAAACTCATTCGGAATGACTTCGTAGACGCTATAATCGATTATGGTGCGATTCGGAACACGCTGATTATTAGAATAAAAATGCGTTCAAAAATGTATGAATATGTACTCATATTTAGTAATGTCTGCTACTTTAATGTAGTACTCACTCGTAGTACTCACCTCGCGAATTAAGAGCGCTGGGCGAAAATGGTGGAGCTAACTCCGCATATGAACAGGTATAAAAACAATACTACTACGCGGCGTGTATTAGGGACTGATTAGGCTTTCACAGTCCAGACTTCAGCCTTTTCTTACTTTGACTCTGAATAATTCAGGCACACACAATCAGAAAATAAGGTTTCAATAAAATAGTAAAATAGACAAAAATTGATCCATCTGGCAAATTAAGAACTAATACAATGAAGTTAAATAAAGGCTTTTAATAAAATGAACGTATTTTATGACGTCAATTAAAAAAAATAAGTCACATAAACACGCGTCAAAGTCAAAGATAAATTAAAAAATTGGATCGGGTCGTGGTTTGGTGTGTTGCGTTGCGGCTAATATTTTCATGGTTTTTTTGTTTACATTCGTAATAGATCAAAGCGCTCCATCAACATGACTGAAACAAAGGAATCCGAAGCTCCAGTAGAGGTTATTTTAAATTTATTTCCATTGATATTTCCTACAGCACGACTTTCTTGAAAGGACACGTCACTGTTTTCGGTCCTTTGCTTCTTATTTCCTTTCTTTCCGGTTTCCTGTATTTATTAGTCGTCTAACTTTACTGTTTATGTTATAAAGGTTGTAAAAATCAACAAATGGGACGGAGCCGCAGCAAAGAATGCCATTGATGATGCCGTCAGAGAGGTAAGAAAACTAGATACCCAAGTATTTTTTTAGAAAATTACACACTCGTGAGTCCAATGAGACCGAAATAGTATTGTATATAAGTCCTTGCTCAGTAGAGGGTTACAAAACAGAGGGCTTTGTATTGTTGTGTGTGTTACAATTAAAATGCAGAACCCCTGTTAGTGTGCACATTAACTAGGTAATTTGCAGATTTCCTGGTACAACCGGTAAAAGTGTGAATTTTTACTAAAAATAGCTGATATTCACATTTTACCTAGTTAATCTGCATATTAACAGATGGTACTCTTCTCCCGTTTTCTCGCCCCCTCCCACAACTCTGAACCGTCTCTCGCTGCTGTGCTGGCCTGGGTCAGAGTGTCAATAAGGGGGCGGAAGCCTTATCTACACTTCAACCCTGGCCTGCGCGCTGCCAGTGTTGCACGTGTGCCAGGAGGTGAAATTATTGTGGATTTATGTTTCTCTACTGCAAGTCACACTTAAAAAGAGTTGTGTGAAATAACATGTAAAAATGATAGCAAAAATTGACCTGCAAAGAAAAGAGAGATTAAATTGAAAGAGAGATTAAAAGTTATTCTTTTTAGTAAAGATTCATAACAGTGCTTTCTTGACAATAGAAAAATATCAATCCATTGTTGAAGATATAAAGCGGACAAAAGGGAACAAAAAGAAGGATTCATTCATCAAGTATTGGATAATGTCATGAACGAAAAATAGGTATTTGTGTAATTCTAAATCATACGTGAACATAGCTATGGGTTTTATCTACATACATATCATAAACCCTCTTTGCTGCGTCCAAAAACTGCATGTCACGACCAGCATAATGTTATACTACCTGGTAAAAACTCATTTCTTATCTGAATATTGATACATTACGACCATAATGTATCAATTTTAGAAAAATTATGACATGTCACTAATCTTTAGATTGCACTAATAAGTATGTAATTTAATGTTTTTTTCTTGTTTAATTGAATCTAAACAATTTTTATAACTTTACATTGCCAGCCTACCTCCCTAGTCCAGTTGCATTCTCTGACTAATCACTCACTATTGCATACAATTTCTTGGTGTCGTCGTAGTGAGTGATAAGTTAGCGAATGCAACTTGTCTATGGGGATGTTACCATCAGACTGATTTTCTTTTTAGGTTGTTGAATTTCATTTAGGCTATCACTTTCAGTTCACTGACTCAAGAGTTTAATTTAGGTTGATTATTTTTATTCCATTGATTATAGTCTCACAAATTATATTCAATAAATACCAACAATTCAATTAATTCAGTTGTTTTATTCAAGCAAGAAGCTGCTTTATTACGGACTTTAGCGTGTCCTTGGTCATTATTCTGCAGATTACCTAGTTAATGTAAGAACTGTTTTTTTTCCACTTTAACGGGGTTATCTGCAGATTGCGTAGTTAATCTGAACTCTAACTGATTTAAGCAAATTAACAATAACATGTATATGAATACCTACCTACACATGTTAATGTTAATGTGCATAAAAGTCAAAGTACTTTATTACTGTAGATATTTACATATACTTAGCAAAAGTCAATTTTGCCTCTTCTCTACATTGGACCACTGTGGGAGAAGAAGGGCGTAGAAACTCCCAAAGATTGATTTTTAGATCTCTTTTAAAAATGTGCTTAACTATTACAAATATGAAAAATTCAATTATTATGATTAATAAGCAGGAATAAATAATTACAAAATTATTAACAGCAAGGCCTGTGTTGAGCTAGATTAACCCCATAAATCGGAGCATAAACAACTTTGAGGTATGAAAAAGTAATAATTCTGAAGCAGTGTACAGGGTGTCCGGTAGATCGAAGAAGACTTAAACCGAAGTTAGTATCATCAAGTAAGGATCATTTAGAACCATTTGAGCCAAGCATAGATATGGCGAAGTCTTACCATTAAAATTTTATTGATGCTTTAGTGTTTTTGAAGAAAATTTCCAGCTTTTCACAGTTAAGTGATTATCATTGCAAAACTAAACAATAATTGGATTATTTTACAATTGATTCTAATAAATCACTTAATAAACATTCTAATAAATCTTGATTTGTGCATCTGCTACGTCAGACTTGGTTTTTACAGACCATTGAATAGCACGGCAAATTTCAATCATCAATAAAATAAGTTATTCGGACCTAATTTAACAAAAACAAGTGAAAGCTTTTTATGTGGAAATCTTTATAAAATCATTTTTAGTTAATGATCTTTCATTTCAGGTTTTATTGACGTAGATACCTTACACATTCTTGAAGTTATGACCTACTACCCAGTTTGAGGGAGTAAAATATACTTTTTAGACAGACTTTTTAATTACCTATAATTAAATTTATGCTATTCATGCTCGAAATGAGATCCTTGGTTCCTTACACAGACACGAGCCCGTCTTCGGACTTCTGTGGTCGTGATTTTAAGCATCATTTCATGTTTAGTATCACTTAATAATCACTTAACTGTGAAAATCTAGAAATTTTCTTCAAAAACTCACAAGCTTTTTCTATACATTTGTGTTCTTGCAGGTGCTAACTGGAGATCTGAAATGCAAAGAGAGTTTTGCGCTCATTGACGGGAGACTGTTCCTATGTGCTCTTGCCGTCGGTGTTGCAGTCTTCGCTCTGCTGTGGGACTACCTGTATCCATTCCCTCAGTCAAGGTAACATACTTACATGCATATAGTGTCACATCTATACCCATATAGGCTGGCAGAGGCACAGTTGTGCCCTGTGCTCACATTTAGGCAATTATTCAAGTATAGGTATTTTCTGTTAAGTAATCTGCTTAACCATGCGAGCGATGCCTGTCTCTGCAAGTTTCAGGTGCCCCAAGCTATTACTAAAGTCATAGGATTCTATCTTGGCCAAAATTGTGAATGGTACAGTAGGAAGGGAAACAATGCTTATGTACATATTGTTCTTTGTTATTACCAGTGGTCGGAACGCCTTGGAGTGTATCGAAAGCATAAGTATGGACATAACTTTTAGCGGTACTCAATTTCCGGAATTTTTTGAAATAAATCATCGCAAAAAAATTGAGGTTATCCCATGCCCAGGAGTCAGACCTCCCTGCTATGTCCGGGTCCCCACATATTGAGCGGGCATCAGCTCGTTTGGTATACGGACTAAAAACAACCCCTTTGTGTTTATAGTTATCTGTCTAAGCTACCGGATAGCACCGCCACACCCTGCTTTTATATGTTCCGCGCCCCACCGCTTCTATACAATTGATATGAAACACGTAAAGGGCGGCGCCTCGCTGGCACCGCGACCGCGCCCGACGCCGCTTGTGTTCGTCCCGTGCCTTACAGTGACGGCTGCCGAAATAAGAAAAAAAAGGGCGTTCAAAAATCGGTGCATTATTTATGTTCCTTTACAACAAAATAGCGCAACTGTCACTTGAGATGACATTACTTCTAGAAAGAATGTCTGAGCAACTGAACATGCAAACAAAATCAATCACGGTAAATCCTCAACAATACTAGCGAAAGAGGAGGAAAAAATCGAACCACTCGCCAAAGAAAACGAAAAACTCAAGAACTGTTTTGAAACTTAACAATAACATCTTAATACTGGAAACAAACATATAATATACATGGAATACCAGTGACTAATGATTAAAAACAAGAGAATCTAACTGCCCTATTTTCAACCACATTATCCGAAATTGATGTGGAGATAGGGAAGGGCCAGATCATTAGAGTGCTTAGACTGGGGAAGAAAACCAACGCAGGTGGTAAAATCAGACCTATCCTACTGGCAACCAAAACGGCACAGAACAAAATAAAGATCCTGCAAATCAAAAAAGAAAATGACCGACGTCACACGTGTTTTTTTTTTTTCAAACATGCGATCACTCCTAGGACGATAAGCAGTTGTTATGATGGAATAAATTTCGTGTGAGGCATGCCTTCCCATTATCAGGTGTGTAGCATTTTCAAGCGTCTTATTTTTAGGGATTCCCTCAACATATGGGCCAGTTTGTTTTCATGATGTGTCTTATAAACAAACATTAAAATGCACATACATTGCTTCTGGCCCCATACTGGGACACCCTGTGTCGTGGCAACCAGAAACAGCGACATCACACTCTTAAAAACATCCAAGACCTGGGGATTTTTTGTTGTTTATCCCCCAGCCGGGGATCGAACCTGGAATTACAGGCATTAGTCATGACTAATTAACTAAGGTATTTATGGATTTCTTCCATTTTTGTAAGCCATGGGGCGTTGAGTATCGCTTTGAGCATCCTTTTGGTGTAGTAGTCACAATGGAGGACCGATGACCGGCCTCATCATCATCGCTTTGAGCACCCCATTTTGAAATCTTTGCAGTATTTCTGAGTTAGCGATTTTTATAGTTACTACAGTTAAATTTTTTTTTTCAATTTGAATAAACTTAGCCTTAAAACTATATGACCATTTTTAGTTCTGTAGCTTGCAACATTATTGTATATTTACAGCTCAGAGTAAGTAAGTAAATATAGGGAGGGCTAATTTCCATGAACAAAAGTTAATATACCGATATTCTTTTCTCATAAGACCGTTATACTTTGTATGACTGAAACCACAGATACTATAATACTATACAGTACTGAAACCAATATAACGGGTGTCCGTCAGGAAAATTCTGGATCAACCTCGCCTTAAGAACTTGCCACATGGCAGGCAACATGCTGGCAGCAACAACAAGCCCACAGCCAACCAATATTGTCAACTGCACCGAAATTACGGTAAAACGTACGGTACGAATGTGCCATAAGGTTGATAATCGCGCACCATTTCGGCAGTCGGAGTTCGTGGTCGGCGACAAGAGTCAAGACCAGAGATTCTCATACTTATTCCGTCTACCGCCCACTTTGAAAATCAATTATTTTAAAGCGCCCCCTTTACAGTCCTAAAGCCTAGAAACTAAAATTTCATAGTACATACTTTAATTAATTTAATTATAGTTTGCTATATCAGGCTGGTCTGGAGTTTAAACTGACATTCTAAAGGAGTCCTTTTTACCAGTGAGAGCAATTAAAACGCAACTTTTGACATTAAAATATTATTATTATTATTAAAATATGTTTTATTCAAATTAAAAGAAACAAAATAACAAGAGAAACAAGATAGGTACCTAACCAACTTTTATTTTAAAGCTAATCTAATGAGGGGGATGAATCTGATGACTTTTAACAAGTTTGTTGATATCAGGTTCGATTTTACTCAAAAGCAGTCGTAAGTCGCCGCATTCGATAACCTTGCAAACGATTTCTCTGTTTAGCAAGCAACGTTGCCACAGCGCTAAATCCACGTTCACACAAATATGACGATGGGAATGCAATCAAAAATCGTTGAACAATCGACCACAATCCAGGCTACAATTGCGCGATTGGCTTTTGTAGCCAACATTCTTGGTATCCATTTTTGAATTTGATTTTTGTTTCCTCGTTCGTTGCCAGTTCTACATGTTCTTCCAGCATGGGTGATATTGTTATGTTGCCATTTGAAAAAGGATCCAACACTCTGTCTGGTATTTTTAATGTCAAAATGTTCTGGAATCTTTCATTGAAATCATTGTGGAGATTTTCCAAATGTTGATAGTATACAAGCAAGTCGTCGTTGTTGTAGGATGCTGATAAATTGGGAAAATTGTGGAACTCACTTCTGCCGATATTCCTCTTGTGTAAGAGCAGCTTGGCTATGAAAGCAGCAACGACATTTCTTGTTTTAATTATGTTCAAGTCATTTCTTTGACGTTGGAGATCATTAAACAATTTATACAGGTCTGTCAGGTATGCGATATCATTATTTAAAGTGATGAGCTTTTCGCGCAATTCTGTGTCTTTGTTTACTAAGATCTCTATGACAGAGTCAAACAGATTTTAAACTCGAGTCAGACAGTTTCCTTTTGATAGCCAACGCACTTCTGTGTTAAAGATTAATCGGCTGAAATCTTCGTCATTAGCAACACAAAGCTGATTGAATAATCTGTCATTTAAAGCTTTTTTTTCGGATTTTATTGACTGCTTTGATGACATGTGGCAGTGAGCAGTCGTTCACTGAAATTTCTAGCTACCAAATGTTGTCGATGAATGACGCAATGTATAGCGAGCACACCTGGAATTTTGTTTTTTATATACGCTATGAAGCCTTTTTGACATCCTGTCATAGCTGGAGCGCCGTCTGTAGCAGCTGATATTCTTTTTTTCTTCTTTTTCTTCAAGGGAATTCCTTTCTCATCACAAAACTTTTTCAGTGAATTAAATATGGTTTCTCCTTTTGTGTCTGACTAAATTTCTAGCAAATAATAGTTCTTGACATATTTTTTCAACTTTAATAAACCTCACGTAAGACACCAATAATGCTTAATTAGTTGGCAAAGTGGGCTCATCCAATTGAATTGAAAATTGACGCACAATGATTTTTCAATGTTTTCAGCCATTTCATCAACTCGGCTTTGCACAGAACTATTGCTCAAAGGAATTTTTCGGATAATATCTGCCGCTGGTTCATGGTCAGTAGTTATAACTTCTTTTATTGCCGCCTTCTTTTATTCAAAATTAATGGTGTGGTTTACCTATTCATAGAATGGGATCGCAGCGTTTTGTCAATTCGGGCGTATATGTTGGCTCGTAGGATTGCACATTGTAAAAAGCCATTAATAATCTCACGCTATAAGGCACACTGTCAATCAATCTACAAGTGCAGCCTATGGGTTAACTATACTCAAAAGAATCAACGCTTTGCTCGTCCAGTATAACAATGCTTTTAGGATGTTGCTGGGGCTGCCACGCTACTGTATTGCATCGGGCATGTTTGTTGAGACACGTACTGATTGATTCCATGCCATCATACGTAAGAGAACGGCCTCTTACTGAAGCAGAACGCGTGGCAGCATCCTAGAGGTCATTGCAGGTCGGGTCGACGGCCCAATACTCAAACACTGGGTGAGGGTTGTGACCGCTTGTGACAGTGCGTGGAAAAGTGAGCCGTGGCCAAAATGTACTTCAGAAATGAACCAGAATACCCATTAATACTAACTGAATAACCAAACCCTACAATTTATAAATAAAAGAAGAGGGCTTTTCCAAAAATGAACAAAAAATAAAACATCAAGAATATAACAGAAATCTGCGAAAAAATAAGAGAAAACATCAGAAAAGACCGAAAAACTAAAAGGCTCAAAACTTTGGAGTAACATATACAAAAAAAACAGGAGGAGTGGAGAAGGCTTTAAAAAACTACGCGAAACAGGAAAACAATGGATATCAAACCTGAAATGAAAATAACAAAACATAACACAACGCAAGAACATCAGTAAACCAGCGACCAAATTTGGATCAAAACCACAACAACTGTCACATTACAACGCCTACAGATACTATTTTAGAAGCAGTGCCGAAAATTTTACGTAGCGGGCTGGAAAAAGCAATAATAAGCCTAAAGCTGGAAAAGTCACCAGGCCCTGACTACATTTCAACCGTACTGCTGTAAGGTACTATACAAGAAATAACTTCAGTTTAAACATATATTTTCAACATCATACTGACAAGCAACCTTATCCCAGAGCAATGGACAGAATCTTGATACACAAGAAAAGAGACAAGGAGACGATAGGAAATTATAGACAAATAAGCCTTATGTCCAACGTCTACAAGCTGTTCGCGAAGATCATATTAGATAGGATCAGCCTAATGCTAGACGATCAACAGCCAGTAGAACAAGCCGGCTTCAGGAAAGTCTACTTCACTGTAGACCACATGCGTACAGTGTAACAAATACCTGAGAAATACAATGAGTATACAAAATAATCTACATAGCTTTCACTGAAGAAGCCAAGGCCTTCGACAGCTCGAACTATAGCTATACACGTATGGGATATTCTAGAGCAGCAAGGAATACCAGCAATATAATAAAAACTATATATGAGAACAGCCCAGCTAGAAATCAATTAGAAAACAAAAGAACTAGGCAAAATTTTTTCAATATATCGAGCTGTTATACAAGGGTACCCTTTACCCCCAAAACGTTTATCTGAGGTTCTTAAGAATATATTCCGTAAAGTGAAAGTGCCTCTTAAATGATAACCGAACAGTTTAATGACGGGGACCTAGGAGAATACGAAAAACGCGCGGCACGCCACGGGCAGCGAGCAATACATATTTTTAACTTCGCTCTATCACCTTCTTATCCTGATAGATAAAATAACTGCATTAATTTTACCATTTTTTCCATACATAGCAATCTAGAATTCTCGTATAATACATAATTTTATGATTTAATTTTATTATACTTTATTATTATACTTTTTGACGCGTCGGTACCGGGATTGGTCAAGTGTGAACTTTACAAATAATTTAATTTTATATTTTGGGGACGCTGGGAGTGAATGTATCCAAAATCATTATGGGGAATTTGGAACTTGGACATCGGGCATCACTCGACCGAGCTACAGTAAAAGGGGTGTACTTGCGTAAGCTAATGTCGTCATTCCCTACAATTAAATGTGCTATGAATTCCTTACAGATTGGTGCTGATAGTATGTGTGACTTCATACTTCGTTCTCATGGGCATCCTGACACTGTACACCACGTTCAAAGAAAAGGGCATCTTTGTGGTGGCTAAAGAGAAGGTCGGAAACAACAACCGTATATGGGAGGCAAGCTCCTACGTCAAGAAGTAAGATTCTAATCAATATTAGTAGTATTTTGAGTTAGATATGATGGCTGCTCATAACTCTTGTCTCCGAACTTGCCTCGATGAGCTGGCCACATGGCAAAACCATTGTCCTGGATTAACATACTTGCCTAGGTTTGCCAAACTCCACCCACAAGCTGACACGCGCCCAGGTGGTGCTCATCGCTTCTTTCAGCACTCGTTCATTTGTGTAAGATGAATTTAGATTTTGTAATTATAGACTGTCAATTCATTTTTAGGGTTTAACCTCTTGAATACCGCGGCGTTTATTTAGCATTTGATTAAGATTCTTACTGAAATAAATCGCAACTGGATGAAATTTTCTCGATAGAATTTAATTACGAAAAGACCACTAAATTGTTGTAATTTTTCCTGTACTTCTGAAATCCTAACTATTTTCTACTTATTTCGGTTTATAGAAAATATTTTTATTTCGTTTTACATCTTCAAATATAAATATTCTTCTCTGTCGTTTGGTGAAACCATGCAACTTTAGGTATGCCAAGGAAGTTCGATGCCTTTGGTGAATTAGCTTCTTACTCTCAAGGGAATTAAAACCAATAATATAACCACCTGGGCGTGACAAACATCAACTATACGACTCGACGAAAGACACAGCGAACCCACAGTTTAAAAGTTTGTGCTTGTAGGAGTTTGGCAAGTTTCTTTGGCTCCGTGAACTGTCACCTCTCTCTATCTCTCTCACCCCACCTTACAAAATTCGAGAAAGAGAGGTCACAGCTCGATCAGAGCCAAGGAAACTTGGCGCGGTCTTTACCAGCCCCCTAGACAAGATGCAATTCGCAAAATCTTTCCTTATCCCAGATCTCCGTACTGGCCGTTTAAACTAGGGATGCAACCGATACGATGCCGAAACCTATATATCGGCGATATTTCGGGTTTGCCGATATATCGGCATCGGCGATATTTTTATGGCCGATGCAACGATACTTTTCAAACGCGCTTTAAAAATGTAATGTAAACACACGTGTTGTCCCGTCTATTTCGTTGCGAACGAGGCACGTTAAAAATACAATGTAAACGCGCGTGTTGTTTCGTCTATTTCGTTGCAAACGAGGCACGAACTATGCTCGAAGAAACCCCGCGCTCTATAAATAAAAATCTGAATAATTTTAATTTTATTTACTAAAACTGAATCAACCTGTGTATATTTTTTGTATTACGTAATAATAAAAAAACTTGACTTGTATTTTATCTATTTAACCTTCATTTTCTAAATCAATAAGTGAATCGGTATCGGTATCGCCGATATTTTTTCATGCGTATCGGTATCGTAGCGGCAAAAAGGCGTATCGTTGCACCCCTAGCTTGAACTCCCGAAATTTGTTCATAGAATTTCAACCTTACCAGTGTTAAACTTCAAAATCGCGATCGAATTTTCACCATTTTCGGGCCATCTGGATAAACCCCTAATAGAGCAGTAACAACCCACCCTCCATGTCCACAGGCACGACGACAAGTACAACCTAGTCCTCATCGTCCGCGACTCCGCCGGCAAATACCGCGAGGCCTCCGTCACGAAGTCGTTCGGGGCCTACCTCGACACCGCCGGCACCGTTGCGCACGCGGTGGTGCTGCATGACCTCACGAAATTGTACAACTCGCTCTCGCAGGAAAAGAAGGACAAGTGAAGCCGGTGGGGGACGCCGAGTGCACGAACTACTGCCCGAATAAAGCGCTTCTCTATACCGGTGGGTTCTCCAGGGAGCCAAAAAAGTTTCATTGCTCTTGGATTTTATTACATAAGGTCGAAAATTAATGGCTCTTTCGGGAATCAGCGGGGCTTGGCAGTCGTAGTGGCAGGAAGTGCCAATCATCAATACATGGGACAAATTGGTTCTTTATGGCCCTGTGCACACGGAACTACTGAAAATAAACTGCTTACTTTCGGTCACTTCCTGTGTAATCAATCACTAATCATATGTGTGTAGTTGAGGACTCCTATGTGACTTGTCTGTGATTCAGTCGGTTTTGTCTGGGTTACCAATCGGTTTAGTTTCTTCTCTGTTCTCCATGTGCATAAACTAAGGCTCGGCGTATTCACTGTGCATTCGGCTCTGTAGAGTAAGTTATTGTGTATTACTTTGATTCTAATAAAAGCGAATGATGATAATTTGATTCGATTATTGAAGAGAGTAATAATAACTAGTGACCCTGTGCGCAGTAGACCTCGCTAACAGGGGGACTGTGAACCAATTTATAGGTAAGTATTTTAGATTCAATCAAAATCCAGTAGTAAAGTAGCCGCACCAATAACTTTGTAAACTACATTTTGCGATTTAAAATACATCTATTGACTATTCACGAAAATAGTAATACTCTATTTCACTCACTCTCATGGTCTGTTCTGTATAGATCCTCTTTACTAATCCGTCTCCTACTTCGAGGAGTCCAAACTTGGTATGTTTTGAAAATATTTCTTGGATTTTTAGAAAACAGGCGGCCGAAAGTTAATAATGTAGTATATTTTTAGAACCGGCTCATGAAGCCTTTTAACTTAATACCCCACACGATAGGTTTCATAAAAAAAGAAAAAAAAAAGAAAAATCTCTCGACAAAAAAATGCTTTAATTCAAGGAACTCGTGTGCCAAGTTTTGGGAGGATCGCTTGAAAACTGTGGCCCCTAGACCGGATCTGACAGACACAGAGACAGACGAAAGCAAATCGGCCTCCTATCTTGTTGAAATGGAGCCCTTCGCTCGCTTCGCTCGCTCGGTCAATAATAATATAAGAGGACAATCTTACACAAATCGAACTAGGCCCATAGTAAGCTCAACAAGGCTTGTTGTTATCGTTACTAGACGACGATATTTATAATAGAAATAAATACTTATGTAAATACACGTAAAGAAACGTAAAGAAACGTACCACACTAAGAAACAAATATTCATGCTCATCACACAAATATTTTCCCTTACCGGGATTCAAATCCAGGACCGTCAGCTTCGTAGGCAGGGTGACTACCCGCTAAGCTAAACCTGTCGAGTCCTTGCACTCCTTGTACCTTGTTCATACAGTCGTGATCTTCTCCAACAAGCTACACCTGCTATTTGGATCGCGCTTATTTCGAAACGGTGTTTTGACTGCTATTCAAAATAGATCTTTTTAGGAACTGTCGAAACGGTAATTTTGTTCCCGAGTTCTATGAAATATTGAATTGAATTGAATTGAATTTGACGTCATTGTCAAATGCTGTCTTTAACACAAAATTGAGTTTATAAAATACAAATGCTGGAAATATACCATTCTGATATTGTCAAACGTTTTTGTTGAAATAGGTTCAGTTCGAGACACAAGAGTTTCTAATTTACCTTGTTAAATAACGTATTACATATAAGTGCAACTTGACCTGAACGTGGCTTTTCTCCCGGCAACGGCTCCCTATTATCTAATTCTTGATTTCTATAATTAATTTGACTTAATACATCAGAGTATTTGGATCGTGGCTTGGAGATCCGTGGCGTTGTCTAAAATATATTTAGTTGAGTAAGTTAGTTGTGGAGATGGTGGGATGGCCTCGACAAGTTTCTGCCGGGGTGGTGGGAGGTGGAACAGAACAGGGACGTGTGGACTCCAATGGGGGGAGGTCTCTGGCAACATAAAAAAAAGTTTAATTGTGTGTGACGCCTCTGGGACGCGGTAAGTAAGTTAGGTACAGGTCGCGCCAAATTTTCTCTGTGTCTTGAGTGCCGCGTGGAGGCTTGGCGCGAGCTGTATGTACTAAACTATTTTTGTATGTGTGTGGAAGCTGTTGCACAGAGTTGCAAAAATTATCGTGTAGAGAAGAGAACATCAAGAAGATGCAGAAAGAGACGCCTTGCAAATGAAGCCTTGAAGTTCTGAAAAATGTAAGTTGCCAACCAGCAAAATTAATTATCAGTAGAATGTAGAAGATATCGCAGTTAATAATGTAGGGTAAATTATTGCTTGTAGAGTACATACTGAGCTATGACTTGGTGCAGTTCAGGACTTGGCTCTACTAGTAATGGCATACACATACGATAAGTGTAGCGTACCATTGTCAGCAGTTGTGGAAGACCACTGGGAAGTGTTCTTTTCCCATGCAGCCCAACACTTAAAAGTCATAAAACAAATGGTTTTGGAATGATTTTTAAAATTCGACAAAAAGTTTAACAAAAGCAAGGGTATGCCACATGCTAGCTGCAATGGAAATAAGTTTTGAAGTGGGCTTCCACTTCTGCTACTGATAGTATGTCTCGGACTCTCGAAGTTGTGCGTTCGAGTAAACCCTTTTGGGATGTAGTTGAATATCAATATTACATGCGTCTTATAGTAAGGACTACGATCACATTGCATTGGTTGGTCTTGAGGTAAATCAAACACCGTGACTGCACGTGTGGTAGTGATGTACGCATGAACGACGAGTTCGGGTCCGCTTTTGCACAAGTTTACCGAGACCGTCACTAAACTGGCGTCGCCACATAGTTCACCAGTTGAACAAACGAGGGCGCTACTGGTCTTAGTCTTACCTTCCTCAAAACTTCCTATTGCAGACTACAGAGGTCGCCAAAGCCGCAACCAACATTCTCCTCTTCGATGTGGAGTCGACCTTACACGTTTGGCCTCTTCTTATACAGGAAAATGTATGAGACGCAGCTTCATATCGCCTGGATTCCATACAATGTGAAGTTAGCTTCAAAGCATTACCGGCCAACCTCAAGATGGAAATATTTCGGTCAGTCGGGCAACCCCCGGGCGATCGAACAAAGCCCGGTCGCGCGTCAATGTCAAACGTTAGCTAATAGTTAAATAGTTAACGGTAGTTTAGCACCTTGCATAACTAACTAAAAATAGTGATGTGAATACTGAATGGACTGATACGCCTGGATAACGAGATTCCTTTTATGTAACGAACGAGCTGCATTTTCGCCCTTGCGTATACCTACTAGTTTTATAGTACTCGCTGAAATTGTTTCGGATTTAGAAATATATGTATCTATTGTAGTATACTTCGTATTTAGGAATTTTAGGTAAGTGTCTGTTTAATGTCTCATCAACATATTTTGTACCCGTAAGCTTAGGTTTTTATATAAAGTAGAGACAGGAAAACGAATTTAATTTACCACTGAAAATCGCTCAGAAATCATAAAGCATTTTTAACATTCTTTGTCTAACCTGTCGTCTACCTCACATGCTATTACGTCGCCAGGTAAACTAATACTGACATGACATGACATCATCAATGCACCGCGTTCCGGACGAAGTGCGTCCTTGCCTCAATCAATTTTCACGCCTTTAAATATTAATTCAATGTATTGCTAAGTATCTGTAAAATAAGACGTATCAATTCGAGTATTAGAAATGCCGGTCTATGAGAATGGTAAAGTTAATTTTAAAAACTAAACTAGAAATAAATGTACTGTATATAACTATCTTCAAAACTTTTATTTCAAGAATTAGATGGCCATTGTCAATGCAAATACAACATAGCGTTCGTAGTGTACAGGCATTCTTTTGTTTTATGTGATCACATGATGTTTCTCTGGCGAGTGTTGTGAATAATTCGAACTGTCGATTTGGTTTCAACCACTCGCATTGGGGCGCCCCGTACGTACTTACCTGCAACAATTATATTCCACGCGACGTCTATTTCGGTCCCTTCCCTAGCCAGTGTAAGTACAGGCCCCGCCAGATGTTTGTTTGAGCTGTCACCTCTCCCGACTAGGGCAAGGTGGGGTGAAAGACAGAGAAACTCAAACGCCAAGAAACTTGGTGGGGCCTGTACCTGAGTACTAATATCAGGATGTTGAGGGGAATAGGAAGGATGCCATAGAAGGTGTCTCAATTCAATTCTTAATGAAATGGTATTCTAACTTAGGATTATAATTATAATATTACAGGCTAATTTTGTATTTGGATGGGATCTCTTTCTAGACCTGGAATAGCGTTGATTTGTTGCTCTACCCAGGCAAATCGTGGGTAAAAGCATTTCCTGCGGACGTATAAAAATCCAGTGTATATTAACTAAATATACATTAGATATCTGGTAACCTGTACAGGTCATTAGCCTACCTGCAATCACGAAGTCAGCATGCACCCGACCTTATGAGTTATCCTACGCAGTAAGAGCCGTTGCATATAATTGGAACTGAATTCGTTGAATGTGGAACGATTGCCAAACTCTCTTTCTTTGAAGACACTTTGTAAGCGGGCAACAAACTTTGTACACTTTGTCGTTTTCGAGGCCGATCATTATTATCTCAAACAAACACGTATCAGTCATTTGTCGTGCGTGATATCAGCAGTTTCCTTCCGGCTTTTGGTTATCTTTTTGTCGTACCTACTAAAGGTGCTGGTTGATGCTGGATATGTTTAACTCGGCGATGCGTGAAGCGCGGTGCGATTAGTTAAGATGATACCAAAAAAAATGGGGTTTTTTTCGAATCCATTTACTCCACCATGAAGTCCTCTACAGATTTGATTTTTGGGTTAAAGTTTATTGAGTATTTGATTAAGATTTTCACTAAAGGAAAACGCGATTGGATGAAATTTTCTCGATAGAATTTAATTACGAAAACACCTCTAAATTGTTTTATTTTTTCCTGTAATTCTGGATTCCTAACTAATTTCATTGTGGAACTGTAGATTTATGTATTCGCAAAATCTACTTAAAAAACTTTTTAACAAAATAGCGTAGTTTATTTTTAAACAATTTTCCTGTCGTTTAGCGCTATCTTTTTTCATATTTTCCCGATTCCGTCCCTCTCACACTGCGGGTCTTTCCCCTTGGAGTAACGGGGACCTTTGCACGGACGAGGTATATCTCCACGACATTGCTCCGCATCACGCACGACCGCCCCAAGGCAGACCACTTCTAAGAGAGTTGCGGCTCATGCTACTGTCGCCAGTGTAAGCCCACAGAAGAGGGATCTGTCTACGGTCAACATGACCGTCAACCGACCGTTATCAACATGATAACAAGCGGCTGGACCGACTTCGATAATTGACTTAAATTTACAGACGTTGTCGGTTTTTAGTGATTTTTTTTGATCAATTTGCTCGATATTGATAACGGCAACAGGTAGGCGCTTGAAATATCTACAGAATATTTAAATTATATTCTTTAAAAATAAATAATTGAATTAAAATAAAAAACTAGTGTAGAGCAATCATCAATGCCACAAGGCCGGTCGAAAATGAGGTTCCTGAACACATCAAAGAGAGCTTAAGATATGTGTGCAGATAAACTAATGTATGTAACTGTACATAATTAGGTATTAAAACTCTCGCGTGATATTATTTTGAAAATCTTTAATAAACCCACACTCGAGTTTTAATGCCCTTCATTATGTATCAGTGACATAAACTACAAAAAAAAACCGGCAGGCAGTGACACTGCTAATTACTATTTCGAGAATTCGTAGTGTAAAATTTGTCTACACATCCTCACTGGGTTGGCTGGAAGAGATTTATTTTAGAAATAAGCCTGCCTTTCTACATTAGTTTTTAACATTTACACCTGTCATGCAAATATTGAGTGCAATAAAGGTTTAATAATAAAATATGGGTATCGTTTGCGAGGTTTATCTGGATGCCGAGACTGAGTAAGAAAATTACAGTCCCTATCTCGATTTCGTATTCAGCATCCTGATAAACCTTGAAAACTATACCAATATCGATTTGTTGTCACGAAGCAAGTTCTCTTAGCACAAGTGAAGGAAATCATCTGAAAGCCGTAGATTTGTAGTTTCTTCTCAAAAATGCGATTTGTGCGGAACCCTCGGTGCGATTTTTAAAGTAACAAGGGGCCAGCCCAATGCAGCTTTGGAAAGATAGATAGATACGTAATTCACTTCATTCCAAGTTACAGCACGCTAGCAGATACAGCTGTTTTTTTTAGTTATTTACTAGTTGGCCCGACAAAAGCTTTTGTAATATGGATTTTGTAAACGATGAACTGAACTAAATATTTTTAGATTTTTCGGCTGACCCGTTTGCTTTTTTTATTTGCTTCTCTTCGTAAGAACCTTCCTGAGGCGCTGCGCAGACAGAAGAAGGCGTAAGGCATAAGGCGTATGATACGTTTGATCTTCGCCGCGTTTGCAAACAGAACGCGGCGAAGATCAAACTTACCTTACGCCGTCTTCTGTCTGCGTAGCGCCTTAGACTTGAAGGAACAGTTTAAAAAAAAGTTCATCCAAATCGGTCCAGCCGTTTGCGAGTTTCGCTCTTACCAACACATGTAGCGGTTCATATTCATATTACTTAGATATACTTAGCTAATATCTAAGGTTAGATAGATAGATAGCCTGCGAGTGTAGATAGAATCTCTACTCTCTAACCTTGACCTGACCTGGCTTCTACTAATCTCTATTAATCATACAGACAGACACGGAAGAGATATGACGGTAGGTACTTCTGTTATCTTATCACACATTATAGGTACGAATCCAGCAAAGAATCTGATAACTTCTCTACGGAATAACGTTGCGGCATGACAAAAAAAAACTCTTATCAATGCATTGTGGTGATAAAGGTTGTTAAATTAATTCTTAGGGCGAATCTTGGTGAAAACCTGAGGATTATTATAGAGCAGTAAATCCGAAGTCACGGTATTTCAAAGTTCATATAAGAGAAAACCCCACTTAGTTGGGTTTTATTTTTTTCAGTGTATATTCATTCATATTCTTTATTGCACAAGAAATATAAACCAAAAATGTTATAGGCAGATGCGAGCTTATCTATAAAGAGAGATTTCTTCCAGCAAACCTAGGAAAGACAGGAGAGTTTATGCAACAGGATTACAGGACAGTCCTCTGTATAAATACATTAAGAAAATTACTTTCAAAATATAAATAAAGTTCTTTGATGGGAATGCAGTACTGACCATATACAACAGTTTTCAAAGAGAGGAAGTATTTATTTATTTGTTTATTTATGCGAAGTTTATTTATGGCACAATTTTGTTGTTTAGTGAACTTATAATTAAAGTGGAGCCATTCTTAGAAGTAGCATTTGACATCTGTTAACAGTAGGGACAGAACCATTTGCAAGGTAAGGCAAGGTAATTGAATTGAGTGTAATATTGCATTTGGCTGTAGAGAGATGCGCCACCGACTTGTTATATAAATGCGCTATTATTAAAACAGCTAAGTCCTAGAATTATTTTAATCCAGAATTTAGACGGAGATTTTAATAGATAATTGATCAAGTAGGGGCAAATTTTGGAAATCAATATGTTACGTTCCATGTCTGGCGGAACTGGCGGTATTTTATGTTCCTCCATAAGCCTGAAAAAATAAAAATAAAATATTGAATGACATACATACATACATATGCTCACACCTATTTCCCGGAAGAGGGGTAGGCAGAGACCAAAGACCTCCACCTGCTACGGTCCTGGCATACATCTCTCGCTTCCTCAACATTCATAAGTCTCTTCACGCAGGCTCGCCGGTTACGGGTACTTCGTATTTGCCTGTATTTACCCCTTCACTAACAAATCGCCGATTTGGTCTTTATATGACCTTCTTGGGCGCGCTGTATAAATCTGTTTCGTCAATCTCCTTTCAGTCTCCTTTCAACGTGACCAAACCATCTACAATGGCCTTTCTCTATCCTTGTCACTATATCATCTTTCAATACCCAGCATTCCCTTATAACTTCATTCTTTAATCTATCTTTCAATGTTACTCAACATATACTCCTCAAAGACCTCATTTCTACAGCGTTTATTCGGCTTTCATGCTTCTGCCATACCCAAAATTCGCTCCCATACATCAATGTCGGACTCAACACTCCATTATGAATCGTCAAACGTGCCTTTTGGGACACCGTTTGGCTACTCATCAAGGAGTGCAGCGCCCCATTGATTTTATTGCCCGCACTCACTCTCCTTTCAATATCACCCTCACATTTTCCATATGAATCACGTAGAACAGGAAAATTGCTACAACATATGTGTAAAAGTGACTTTTCTTCAATAATCTTTAGTCTCGTAACTCGAAAACGGTATATTTTTTGGGTAGGGTGTTTCATTGTTACAATGAATAGTTTTGGCCCATGCTAGGCATCTCCTAACGGATGTAGGTCAACTTACCAGTAACCCTGTATAGCTTAGGGAAGCTGAGAGGAATTGGGCGAAATTCATCACCTAAAGGTGGGGAATGGGGGTAACAGTTGTCATGAGAGGCTGAAAAATTGCAGGTAGGTATAGTGTGTAGGTATGAGACGTCAACTAAGCAAGTAATTTATCAAATTTCCCTCCGCTAACGGTGATGGGGAGATTAACTGTGTATTGATGTCGCAGTTAGTTGGTGAAATCAGACAATAACTAACTTTCTGGACCGTTAATTAAATGCCGAGGTTTAACCAAGTCACTAAAATTCCGTCAGACAAGTGAGTGAACGCAACGCTTACCGAGTTGTCTAAACGTTCCTCGGCAACAAGAAATATACAATATAAATATCTTTTTATGTTAAGTTTATGTTTTACGTATTTTTTTGTTCTTACATGTTCAACCTAACACGAAGGATAAAGGGGGCTTCGCTTCGCTCAACCCCTTTACCCTTCACCTAAGCTGCCGCAATGTTTTGCCCTGATATAATTGCCCTGTACAAATCAGCTGTTGTTGTGACGCCATCTTGTTTTCCAACACGCTGGCTAAAGACAGATTGTTAAACATTTTCGACGATGCTTTATATAAATCAAAATGCTAGTGACTTGTTAAACGTTGGCATTTAATTAACGGTCTAGAGAGTTAGTTAAGTGACTGAGTTAAATAACCAACTGCGACATTGACATAAATACTTCTTGACCTATGAAGCTGTAATTTGGCACTGTACGAAGTTTATAGATATAAGGCCTCAGTTCAGTTTTTTTTTTCGAAATTTGCTCCCACAAGGGGAAAAGCGGGGTTCACGCCGGTTAGGGCCAGAATTGCGCAGTTTTTCGAGCAACCCGGGACTAGCACAGGGTTTTCAGGCTTGCAAACTTGGGTATAATTTACTTTCAGGGGTACTAACAACATATTGAAAAATGGTAGATACATGTGCGTTTGCGACGTTTGGCTATTTACGTTGATATGAACTGTCCTAACAGTAATCCTATTAGTAATACAAGTATTATCTATCACTTAGCGCCTAACGCATTAAGCGGTAGTGATTATCACGCGAGAGTCATGCAGGCGTGATTGAAACGTATGTGATGAGGTTGAAGGATGTAGGGTGTATTATGCAGAGATTATTTACTGAAATACATACTGTGTGAGCCAATCGCGTGGTTCCCGAATTCAATTAACAAAATGTGGAGGAGCTAAACATTCTAAATACTGGGTGGCATAGGCACAGTGGGGTCTAAGAACAGCCAGTTATTCAATATTCCAATTTGCGTGACAGGGGACTAGCCCGTCGGCGTAGCTTTGGTGATATGAAGGTCACCCCACGATTCTATCACCGTTTTTCCTGAACTTCTACTACCAAGAATACAGGCGTTGTTTGGTAAAGTTACGCCCGGCTCAGGGACCATAGCCACAAAATAAATAGGTACAGAAATCAATCTACATACAAGCGCGCTCGAGCAACGCACACATAGAGACTGCTCACGGACACGATATCTCAAAACAGTTCAAACCAGTGCGAGCGTCAGTGCCATCCGCTTGACACGCGCGTCTGTTAATGCAAATAATGCAACAATGGAGCAACGGAAAAAAAGTTATTATAACCGTTCAGTGGACGGTTAAAATAAATAACAGTTGCCTATTTTTCAATCAGTATAATAAAATAAGTATTAACAAATTTATTGTTAGGTAAATTCATGCCACCTTAGTTATGTAAGTTGAAAACATGTTTTTTTGTTTGTGTAGATATTGTGTTGTTTTACATGTCATTTGACAGGTGTAGGTCTAAAACGGACAGGGCAATAGAAATTTTGTAACTCGGGTAGTCCGTTTAGAAGTTTTCAGGGATTTTCATTGGTGAAAATTGACAAACGTAAAATTGTGTAGGTATTTTTCTCTTCTGTAAACCTTTTGTATTGTAATAGTAGGCAGGTCTATTGTTTTGTTTTTTGGAGCGCCAGTACCATGTTAGTTTTTCGTGCATAAGCCGTAGTTAACAACCCTAGAGCGATCGCCGAGCGTAGCTATGAAAAGTGAAGTACATACATGTGGTTGACTTCTGTACCTATTTATTTTGTGCCATAGCTATGGTCCAGCGATACGTAAACTATGCATAGATGCATACCGAAAAATCTGTTTTGTTTTCCCTCGCATACTTTAGGATTCACAAATTTCCGTGCTTAATTTATCCTGAAATAACCGCAAACGCCCGCCGCCGCGAAGCGCCCCAACCTGTGGCGCCAAGTATGTGCCCGATGTTGCGAGCGCGAAAGCTAGCGATAGAAGTAGGGCCACAATTTCATGATTTGTAGGTATTTTTCACTGGAATAAAATAATGGGAAATATTAAACTGCACATCAATAATACTGATTTTCACAGCAAATATCAGGGCAAAATACTGCGGTAGCTAAGGTGAAGGGTACAGGGGATGAGCGAAGCGAAGCCCCCTTTATCCTTCGTATTCGGTTGAACAACAAAAATACTTTAAACATAAAAAGTGTTTTTGCTGATCCCTTTTTGCTGTGAAAATCAGTATTTTTGATGTGAGATTAAATACTAGCCTAAAATAATTGCTTTAATGTTTTAACTTTATAAATTAACACAAGGCTAAGGCCATTCGTACAAGGGGCTTTGCGACGCGACCGCGACTCCCTGTGAGTTGCATGGAAATTGTCTGACATCTGATTTATATGGGCATATGAGTTTCGTCGCAGTTGCGTCGCGCCGCGTCGCCCCATGTGCGGATGCCCTTAGTTAACCTTTATGCAACGACTGTTGGCCAATAACAAAAATGCAAATTTTACACGATTTTCAGAGAATGTCTCGAAGACGGCTGTTGATCGGCGGCGCGGCGAGCATCACCGGGGCAGCCCTGGCAGCCTGGGCGATAGCTGGCGACGATTCACCTGGAGTGAGTACTTGCTTAATAAGATTACAGAGCAACTAATGGTACTAGTACAGTACAAAACGTATAGTGCTGCTACAAAGACTTGCGGAAATTTCACATGGCTAGCAAGTGAAGTACCTAAAGCGAAATCTCCCTGGGTTAAGAATTCACGAAGAGGTTTTCACCCGCGCCAGTCGGGGTTGCGGGCCCGCAGCTTCTATTAGAACGCAGATATTTGTGTAAAAAATTAAAGCACATTTCACGACGCGTTTGATGCCCGCGCCGCGGCGTGTAATTTCGTTTGCGGGTCCGGCGCACCGGCGCGGCGGGTAATTCCTAGAATCGCGCGGGTCGCGGCCACCTGCAGCCCCTGCAGTTAGCACCCGCGGGGTGGGAGGGGGGGGGACTTGAGCCTTCTATATCCTTTAAAACATTAATTTGAAAGGGATCGGGATAGATGTCAGAGATAGATAATAGAGCCACTGGTTATGAACTTACTTTAGGAGCGCTTTAGTCTCACTAGTTACGTCTGGTCTAGGTATTTTTATTGGGTAAAATTTAAATCCTTTCCAAAATATCCTGATCAAAATAATTAAACATTTTGTATTGGATAGATACTCTTTTTGGTTAAACACAACGGGTAAAATCAAACTTTGTTTTACTGAAACAGTAACATTGCTACCACAATACGGTTCTATCTACTTATTAAATTATCCAACCTTAATCCGAAATATATAATTGACGTTTTGTATTGTATTTATTCACCCCGCAACCCGCAACCCGCACAGCCGCCACCAGCCACCAGCATGGGACCCCATGAAGTTTACAGAACCGAAATGGTTGGTATAGGTCACTTTCTGTTTGAAAACTAAAGAGAGATTTTTTAGGTCATATTGGTAACATATATTTAGCGATAAAATACAATATTTGTCCTGAAATTAATTTTAAAGGCGTGCATATATTTTTATGGTATACAATAAAAAGGAAAATAGCGATTTCTACACTACCTCATGAAACACGTTTTGATGAGAATTTATCTATTTTAAAAAAGGATTGCGAATTTATTTGTAGCAGATAGGATTCTGGTATAGGCGTTTTACACGTGCCTTTTTTATTGGCGTTTGACGCGCCAGCCAAAGACGATTTGGATGACTATGATTTCGGCCGATTGCCAAAAATTTGCTCCAACTAAGTAATTGATCAGCTGTTCTGGAAGTGTTGTTAATTACATTACATACATTTATATAAAGGCACAGACATTGCTTCTGGCCCCACACTAGGATACCCTGAGTCGTGGGAACTAGAAACAGCGACGTCACACACAAAGTAACATCCAAGACCCTGGTCTTTTTTCTTTGTCCCCGGCCGGCTCTGAACAGACGGAAGTCCACGTTTGCACGCCCTTTTGCTTATCCATTCCATCAGGTAGAATATGCCGTGCAAACGGTGGCCTTTTTAACCGACTTCAAAAAGGAGGAGGCTCTCAATTCGGGTGTGTTTTTTTGTATGTTTGTTACGCGATGATTCCGTCAATTATGAATAGATTTTGATGATTATTTTTTTGATCGGTAGGTTATACTTCAGAGGTGGTCCCATATAAATAAAATAAAAATCAGCGTCTTTTATAAAAAGGATTATATTTTAGAGTAGAATAATTTGTAGAATGCAAATCAGTTAGGTAGTTACTTATTATTATTATTTTTAATACAATTTTGTATAACATTGTGAAAATGGACGGGTATTATTTTAGCGTTTTACAGTAAGTTATTATTATTTTAAATTCGTTTTTATATGACAATTGTGTTATTATTATTTTTAATCAGATTTTGTATGACATAATGTAATTTGACTAAAGTATTTGTTTTGTGAGTTCGCAGTCTTAGTTCGCAGGACACTTAACTAACTCTCTAGCATTGAAATAAAAAATCGGTTCGGCAGCAAGTACCGTACAAGCAACTTCTCTTGTTAACATTACACAATAATTAATAAATTTTATCGAATTTAAAGAATTTTCACGAAAAAGATGACGTCATAGTGGGTCCGCCATTTTGAATTTTAAAAAACTGATGAAAGATTCGAAACCAGCACCCTCAAAAACCCACATCTACCCCTCAATACTTGGAATTACATACAAAATTAACGTTGCGTGTTCAAAAAAGTCAGTTTTTTACAAATAAAAAACGAACCGCTGGACCGATTTTTTCTAGACTCCTTTCAGATCTAAGTCATGACGTGGCGTATCGATTGATATGGTCATCAAAGCGATTCGGTCCAGTAGTTATTGAGAAAACGAATTCCATAATTTTGATCACGTACATACGTACGTACACACACACACACACACACACACACACACAGACATCACTCTAAAAATGATTGCAAATGATTCTCCAGGTCTTAAAACGTAAAGAAAACACAAAATTACCTATTTCAATTTTCAGACCTATTATAATAACTTCTCAAGAGAAGTTAACAAGTAAATGTAACTCAATGCTCTCTAGAGCGTTAATTAAATGCCGACGTTTAACCAAGTCACTAAAATTCCCTCAGACAAGTGACTGAACGAAACGTTTAACGAGTTGTCTAAACGTTCCTAGGCAACAAGATATAAACAATATGAATATTTTTTTATGTGTACTTAAGTTTATGTTTTAAGTATTTTTTGTTGATCTTACTGTTCAACCTAACACGAAGGATAAAGGGGGCCCACCCCCTTTACCCTTCACCTAAGTTACCGCAATGTTTTGCCCTGATAGAAACTGTGCAAAACAGCTGTTCTCGTGACGCCGTCTTGTTTTCCAACACGCCGGCTTTCGGTTAGACAGATTTTTAAAAGTTCTCGACGATGCTTTATTTAAATCAAATTGCTAGTGACTGGGTTAAACGTCGGTCTTTAATTAACGGTCTAGGGTGTTAGTTAAGTACCTATCTGATTTAATCAACCAACTGCGACATATATAAACTAACGCTTTGACAATCTTATGGTGACATAGCCATTTAACAACCACTGTAACTACATTTATGCAAATGAACGAATCTGAATCTGAACACTAACAAAATAATACATAGAAACATAATGGTCAACTGCCTAATCAATTCGAGATGCATTGATTGAATCCATTGCAAGAAGCCATACGAACGTTTCTCATTATCTTCAGCTTCTCACTTCTTCCGATTACATTTCCAAAACGCATTTGCGTTAGTAACATTTAGCCAGTAGGCGTGTTATGTCTCACAATTGTCGCAATACGTTAGAGATGTAATCTAGAATGGCCTTTGCCATCATTACTGTCAAGTTTTCGTGTGTTCAGGTACTAATAACAAAAACCAACATATGCTCAGTGTATGTGGGCATTTATACCTCAATACGAGAGCCAGTTAGTTTTAGTTTATCTACGGTGCAATGCGAAAAAATCTAATAGTTTATTTTACCTCTACCCACATATAATACTCTGATATCGTTATCCAACCCTACGGATTAGGGTCAAAGATATCCAACCCTACGGATTAGGGTCAAAGATGTGATTTTAATTATCAGATAAACGTTTGCTGCAACATCGAACTTAAATAACATTTAAATTTACAAAAACCTCCATGGCTGAAATTAACTACTGTTATCAAACTAGTGTGTGTTTGCGAGGGCTATGCCTCTATGCGCCATGTGTTACTAGTAGGTATAGCTTTAAAGCAGAAACGACCGAGTCCAATTGATTCGGCACGAGCCCACTGAACATGACCAAATAAAGTAGTCCCAATGTCATCTGCTTCCACTTTGTAAGTCGTTCTTTTGATTTGCTACAAGTACTTTAAAAAACCGGTCAAGTGCGAGTCTAAATCGCGCACGAAGGGTTCCGTACCACCGTTCAATGGAAGCGATGGCGTGGAGTGAATAGTTTGGATTTTACACAGCAAAATATTGTTTACAAAGTTATTGGTGCGGTTACTTTCACACTCCATGTACGTAACCAGGTGCATCCATAAGTTTGTATGTGGTATTGAAAGAATTGTTGTATGGGAGCCCCCTTAAATATTTATTTTATCCTGTTTTTTAGTATTTGTTGTCATAGCGGCAACATAAATACATAATCTGTGAAAATTTCAACTCTCTAGCTAGCTAGGTTCTTGAGATACAGCCTGGTGACAGACGGACGGACGGACGGACAGCGGAGTCTTAGTAATAGGGTCCCGTTTGGAACCCTTCGGGTACGGAACCCTAAAAATAAACCTACGTAATTCTTTGCTTCGATATACTTTATTGCACGTTAAATACCGAATGAGTACAAGTAAGAAACCCTTATGCACAAAGGCGAGCTCGTCTCTAAAAAGACATTTCTTCCAGCTTGCTGCTCTGGGCTTTGATCCACGCAACTTAACTCATTATTAAAGTTTCACCCCTGAGAGAATGCGATCCTGACAGTTCAAAACCGATACATTTTGACACATGCAATGAAAAATACTGCTTATTATGTACGCATTAAGAAAATGTCATAATAGCATTCTAAAACTGCCGAAGGTAGCGTCCGTGTCACTGACGCAATAAGGCTGAATTTAGTTTGGGCCACCGGGCCTTTTATTTTGTGACGACTGTATATATTGAGATCACGACAGTTTGGGACAAACCATTTGTGGCATAAACCGTCGTCATCGGACCATTCATTCCCTTAATTGATTTACAAATAAATAAAATTGAAAATAACAAAATTGTCCCTGTTATTAACCCCCGACGACCAAAAGAGGGGTGTTATAAATTTGAAGCGTCTAACGGTTGGTAGACTTTACTGCAATGGTTCTTAGATATGTTCTGTTAAAATCGGTTTAGTAGATCGAAAGTTGTCAGCTTAACAAGGTATAGTGATTAGTGTTCAAACGGGTGGACGGATTTTAATGCCGTTTTTTGTCGTCGTAGTAGACTTTACTGCGAAGGTTCCTAGATATGTTTTATTTATATCGGTTCTGTGGTTCAAGTTTATCAGCTTAACAAGGGATCGAGTGATCCTTTAGATTCAAGATTCATTAATGTGTCAGGGTGTTTTCAATGTTTAATTTCTAGTTTTTGTCCCCAGCAATGGTACAAACCGGGCACAGTGGTGGCCCAGACAGCGCGCAAGAAGCGCACGAAGCTTCCGTCCCGAGATGAGCAAGTCAAGAAGCTGCAGACCGGAGAGAACTTCGACATACTCATCATCGGAGGGGGCGCCACGGGGGCCGGGTGTGCCTTAGACGCCTGCACTAGAGGTATGAATACTTAGCAGTAGCTTGTACTTACTCAATCTCCAATCAAAACTTCTGCTCAATTTTATTGTAACTATCTAAAATGGCACTGTAATTTCCCCAATGAGAGACAGCGCCGACATGATTTTGAGAAGCGGTGGGTTATTTTATTAGCAATGTTTACGTTAACGAAATGTAACCGTTGACCGTCAACGATAGATTGTTTACCTGTTGGGTTAAGACGCTATGCAAATAAATTACGGGTGTTTTTTTCTGTGTATTTCATGAAATACTCAATAAATTGTGATCAATTTCTGGTATATAAATTTTGACTATATAATTTAGGGTTTTCATTTGGAGAAACGTTGGATACAATTTTGTCGGTGGAAAAAAAAATCCAAAGTCAACACTTTTTTTTCCTATTATACCGCAATAGCAGTTAATATAACTTCTCTATTAAATGTAATATGTGGGCAATAGTTATTTCTAACGAGTTCATTTTTGAAATGTGATTCTCTGAAATAGCTTATTTTTCATCTTTTTTTTATTCATAGTGCATATTTGTCTTTAAATTGTTTTTTTTTTCCAACCATATGTTTTTTTGGGGAAAGTTATTCATAATTATGGGTATTATCATTCCCCAAACTAAGGTCAGCTAATTAAATGTCACCCTGTATAAATGTCACCTATCACTCATAACTTTTTGGTCACCGTCCAAATTCATATTAAATGATACTGGAGGCTTGCTAAATAATCAGTAGCATGCCATTAATGTTTGTGATTTTTTTTAAATGTAATTTTGACTTTCCAAATTGATTCACTCGTGACTGGGTTGCATTAGAATGGAAGGTGAAAAAAATGTCTGATTTTTTTTATTTTATTGAAAAAAATGTCTGATTCGGAAAATATTAAACTGCACATCAAAAATAATTGCACAGCAAACATCAGGGCAAAATGCTGCGGTAGCTTAGTTGAAGGGTAAAGGGGGTGAAGGAAGCGAAGCCCCCACTTTTCCTTCGTGTTAGGTTGAACATGCAAGAACAACGAAAAAGACTTAAAACATAAACTTGAGTACACATAAAATATTTTAAACATAAAGTGTTTTTGCTGATCCTTTTTTGCTGTGCAAATCAGTATTTTTGATGTACTATTAAATACTAGCCTTATTGATCTATAGTCATGATACTGATCACTTACCAAGCCTCCATTATTAATTACTATGATGAAATTGACAAGCTAAAAAATATTCGCTTCGCCATTGATTCACACGATGTAGTGACGATGGGGTGCTCCCCCCGATCAAGCTAGTCCCCGCCCACTCGGCAGCTTTTTTTTTCTCATAGCGTCTTGAATTCTTCTACATAGTAACGCTCAACTGTATGGAGTTGAAATAAAGGATCAACGGAATGGAACGAACGAAAAATAGTTAAATTCGTCAACTAGTTAATGCTTAGCTGTATGGACGGTCATGAATGAAAGAACGGAATGAAGAATGGTCTAGTCTAATATTACATCAGTTTTGACTACTCTCATACTTTGGTAACGATGCAATTAATTACCTATTCCATTGTTTTTTTTTGTTGCAGATTTTGTGTTTTTAATAAACAAAAATACTTTGTTTGCTAATCTGCTATATTATAAACAAGGATAGTTGAAAAAAGAACAAGTTGATCTGAAAAAAAACACATTGAAATCAACCATTTGAAAAAATCAACCAATTGTAAAAATATATTGAAACAAGCTGAATAAATCAACCAGTTATGAACATCAACCGATTAATCTGAAAACTTTTAACTGTGTGTTTAGAGTGATGAAGTAGACGAGAATTATTGTTTAAAACATTATATTTTTAGTACAACAGAAAACCAAGACATATCTCTATCGACAGCTAATGACATAATCAAACCATAGTAAAAACGTAAGCGGCCAATAGAAATCTACAAAGGTTTGTAACCTCAACACGCCTCCTTAGATTTATATGGCGACATTAATCTACATTATTAAGATTAACAATTAAAACTGTGCAAGCATGGCAATATCAAATAAAGTTATATTTAACATTCCCCTGAATTTAAGGAATTTAATGTTTCCTAACGATTTGGTAAGAATGTCTGCAACATTATCTTCCGAATCAACTTTAACTATATCAATGGTTCCATTCTTAACATTATCGTGAACATAATGATAATGCACTTCAATATGCTTCGAGTTCTTTGTGAAATTACCATACTTCGCAATAGCTACATCACCTGAATTATCTTCGTAAATGTTTACAGGAGCATCGAACACTATAAAAACATCATCAAGTATACTACGTAGTAAGCTTATTTCAGTTACAGCTTCTGACAACGCTATGTATTCAGCGAAAGTGGAAGATTTCGTCACAGTACTTTGTTTCTTTGACTTCCAGTACACAGTATTACCAAATAATCGAATCACAAAACCAGTAGTTGATTTGCGGTCTACAATATCTCCGGCCCAATCGGCATCTACGTAACAGTCCATTATATTAGCTTTTAAATTCTGTAAATATGTGAGCTTCAGACTTTTAGTCAAGTATAAATATTTTAAAACTCGCAATGCATATTTGAAATGAATTTCACCATAGCAGTTCTGAAACCTGCTCAAGTAATTGACACAAAAGGCAATGTCTGGTCGAGTGCCAGAACTAATGTATAACAAAGCTCCGATCAAGTTCCGGTATTTAATATCATCATTTAATTCACATTTTTTAAGTTTGGCATTAATCTCCATAGGTGTTTTAAATAATTTAGAATTCTCAATTTTATATTTTTTGGCTAACGTCTCTATATATTTTTCCTGACTTAAGGTCAAAGTATTACCTTTTGCGTAGTCATACTCTACATCAATACCTATGTAGTTCCTAATCTTTCCCATGTCCTTCATTCTAAAATGATTACTTAATTTATTTTTAATTATATCAATCGTGTGCACATCTTTGCGTACTATCAATAAGTCATCAACGTATACTAAAATATATACAGTAGAGTTACTGTCTGTTTTGACATAAAGAAAATAATCATATTTGCTCCTTTGAAAGCCAATAGTTGTTACAAAATCATTAAAACATTCGTACCACGCACGCGGGTTTTCTTTTAAACCATAAAGAGATTTGTTCAGTTTATACCGTCAGTACCGTCTTCATAACCAAGAGGCTGTTTAACGTACACTTCTGATAAAACTCTACCATTTAAGAATGCAGTCTCTACACCCATTTGATGAACATGTAAATTAAATTGGCAGCAATACGATAACAGTAATTTTAAACTTTGCATCCTAGCAACAGGTGAATACGTATCGTCAACATCGGTGGTTTGTTGAAACCCTCTAATCACTAACCTGGCTTTATAAAGATCATCAGCCTTCTTTTTGTACAACCATTTAACATCTAGTACCTCTGTTTCCTTTGGTGCATTTACTAAGGTCCAAGTATCATTCTTCACTAGGCTGTTCATCTCACGGTCCATAGTCTCTTTCCATTCTTCAGAATCGTCACATGTAGTCGCCTCCTAAAAAGTATCTGGAATCATCGCATCACAATAATTAACAGTTATACAATAGTAGCCAAATTCTTCATCAAATCGCTGTGGCGCTTTAATTTGTCTCTTAGAGGTTCTCTTTTCATTATTCATTATCTCTTTACTGTCATTATTATTCAGTATCATGTCTTCTGTTTCAATTTCATCTAGACTATCTTCCTATTTTTCTTCTTCTTTATTATTCTTCTTTATTATCGTCAAATGCAATAAGCTTAACATCTTCCTCAATTATATCCACGTGTCTTGTAATGACTACTCTATTATTGATCAGTACTCTGTATCCAACATCTGTATATCCTAGTAAAAATTCCATCTCTGCCTTTTTGTCCCATTTTGTCGCTCTTTTACATTTAGGTACTCTTACATAAACTTTACTACCGTACATTCTCAAATATTTTGCAGTTGGTTTCTCATGAAAAACTATTTCAAACGGCGTCATTTTTCTGGGGTATTTGTCATGATACGATTTTTTAAATAAGCAGCGGTCTTGACAGCTTCTGGCCAATAACGTTTATCAACCTTTGCTTCGGCCAAGAGGCATCGTGCCATATCCATTATCGATCTATTAAATCTTTCTGCAGTGCCGTTTAACTCATGTACGTATGCTGGGCAAGGCTTAATCATTATTCCTTTTTCTCTTGCGAAATTAAATATTCTGCTATTTATGTACTCCTTTCCGTTGTCACATCTTAGTTCTTTGATCGTTTTTCCTGTAATATTTTGCATTTGATTGACATATTCTTTGAAGCATTCATATACTTGTTCCTTTGATTTAATGCAATACACTCTCGCTATCTTGCTATAATCATCTTCGAATGTCAACAAATATTTTTCTCCTTGGTATCCTGTAACTATATGTGGTCCGTTAACATCCGTGTGTACAATATCTAATATGTCTTCTGCCTTCGTCCTATTATTGCTGAACGGCAAGTTGTGCATCTTATTTTCGACGCAAATAGCACATTTCATATAATCCGTTTCTATTTGTTTAGGTAATCCTTCTAATATTTGGTTTTTACACATCATGTCAAGATAATTGAAGTTTATATGACCAAATGTTCGATGAAGCTTTTCTTTCAATGTCATATTACAATTTGCTGCATTTACGCCTATTTCCTTACATGCAAAACTGGTTACTTTGTAGAGTCTCTCATATTTCTTCGCAATTGCGATCAATTCTCTATTCTCGTTATATATATTCGTTAAATATCCTGCCGAAACTATTGTGTGATTGTCTGTTATCTTCGAATAGCTTAATAAATTAGCCTTCATCTCATTTACGTAAAATACGTTGTCTATTATTACTTTATTTTTGTTCTTATAAACCGGAAAATAAGTTGTAATGCTTCCAACCATTGTCGCTTTCAATACTCTTCTATCACCAACCTTCACTTTTATTGGTTCTTTTAAAGTAATATATTCATCGAAATATTCATCGGTATTTATTATGTGGTCTGTACATCCACTATCTAAAAGCCAATATATTTGTCCTGCCTTAGGAGCATCTTCATTAATTGTCGAATTTGTAGTAATTTCCTCTACCTCTGTTTGGTCCGAAATTGTAGTGGCCACGTCCACGACCACGACTTCGAGCATTATGTCCACGTCCACGACCGCGGTATCCATGCCAACAATCTCTTTGTATATGCCCAACTTTTCCGCAGGTAAAACATGTGGGTTTGTTCTCCGATCCCGCTTTGAATGCGTTCGAGCTACTCGGCATTTCTTCGAATCACTATGAATTTTCTTCATTCTTATTTTACTTTTTAAATATTCTACGGTTTTATCTTTTTCTGGCAAAACATCTATTAAATCGCTGATATAACTATAATTTTCGGGCAACGCCTTTAACATATAGTTTAATTTTTCACTTTCCGACATCTTGGCACCGGCCTTTTTCAAATCGTTGACATATCGTTCAAAATCATTGAAGAAAATATTAATATCCGAATATTTCGCTAGCTTTATATTTTCTAAATTGCTTCTGCATACAATTTGCAACGATGTAGATTGCTTTAAATACATTTCGTCGAATTTTAATATAATTTTGTATGCTGACTATCTCGCTAATATATTCCAACTGTTGGTTGGTAATCGCGCTGTATGTATAGTTTGCAGCCTGAATATCCATCTCATCCCACTGAACAGCATTGTCTTTACCAGTTTTTATTCTAATGGCTAATTCCTTACATTTCTTAAATTGAAGAAATTTCAATAGTCGAATTTTCCATTTTTTTTTTTTTTTTAATTTATTTATTTATTTACACAAAATTTTACATAGTTACTCATTATGGGAACACCACTTAAACCACTGGGGTTTGTGTGTGGTGTGATCTACTCAATAATTATCGTATTTAAGTTAGCAATAGCATTATTTTAAATATTAAATTGGCATAATCCGTTCCGTCAAAAATTGGTATTACGATATTGTTACTCATTTTACGACTTACTGTACACAAAACGCCTTGCTACCATGTTTAGAATGATGAAGAAGACGAGAATTATTGTTTAAAACCATTAAAACATTATATTTTTAGTACAACAGAAAACCAAGACATATCTCTGTCGACAGCTAATGACATAATCAAACCATAGTAAAAACGTAAGCGGCCAATATAAATCTACAAAGGTTTGTAACCTCAAACTGTACTTTCCTTAAATCGACCTCATCTCTAAATTTGTGTATTTGTAATACTTTGAGCTGGCAGCTATGCACGTCCACAAAAGTCAGCCAGCCAGCCATCATTATTCCTGATTCCATTAGATAGCCGAAGTCTTGATAATGATGATGATGATGATCGGTCCTCTATAGTGACCATTTCACCCAATTACCTGTGTTTTGGCACTGGTTACTGTTGTCCATGTCCCTCCCCAAATCTTAATAAAGATTGTAATTGCTAGTTCCAAAATGCTTCGAAACATCCACATTACTTTCGACATTTCAGTTTGCAGTTGTAGGTTCTTTTGATTCCAAGACGTAAGTATATTTGTTTGATTGCAGGCCTCCGTACCGCCTTAGTAGAGGCGGATGACTTTGCGAGCGGAACCTCCAGTCGCAGCACGAAACTCATCCACGGAGGCGTCCGGTACTTGCAGAAGGTACCAATTTTACTCACATAGAAGTCATTACATACCCCCATGTGACCTTCTATCGACTGAATCGCCCAAGGTACCCCAGTAATCTTCTAGATCCGTAAAGACAGGAAGTCGCCGTATCTACGGAAAATTAACGTTCATCTTTTTCTAAATAAAGTGTTTTTGGCAGGTTCCTTTTAAATATTTCACATCAATCGCCTGACAAGCGATTGGGCCTCGTCGACCTGTCAATAATGTCCTAAAACCTGTCATAATGTGATTCCAGTTTTGATAATTGCCTGTATTATCAATATCAAAGACGTTGCTTAATCACTCAGGCGATCTTGGGCCTCGACTACGATCAGTACAAGATGGTAAAGGAAGCTCTGCACGAGCGAGCCAACATGCTGGAAGTGGCGCCGCACCTCACGAGGCCTCTGCCCATCCTGCTGCCGGTGTATACGTGAGTTCACTAGCGATTGAATATCAGACAAATTATGGCTACAGACAACCTCGAAAACGACAGACAGCTGTTGTACGGTAGCCATAGATTCCATTTTCAAATCTTTGAGTAATAATGTATAAATACTAGAGTAGGCGCGCAAACTGACTTTCTTGCAGCTATAAGTAGAGTGAATTCACTCCACACCAATTCAGTCTGTGCCAAGCGCTTGCCGAGCCGTGACGCTTTTGATGCGAGAGTAAGAAACTAAATAATGCCGTCATGTGCTCTGCGGTACAGTAAAAACTACACCGTACAGACCAAAAAAGCCAAGGAATAACTTTTCATACTTAAGTACCATGTATTATCAGTAAAATACGCATATACTAATATTTTGTGAATGACAAAAATCAACATAGCGACAGCCATGTTTTCTCTTTGAAAATCAAAGAGTGACAAGATGTTTACGTGCAGATGTGTCATTTCCGAATACCAACGTGTTAGGCACGTCATATATTTTGTAAATTTTATTGCACATGAAAATTCACATTAAAAACTTATGGAAACGACATTTACAAAGGCAAGCTTATCTTTAACAAGATATTTCTTCCAGCAAGCCCAAGATGATAAGGATAAATTTCATAGCAGTGACAGGTACACCCTTGCGCTGAAATACCACTCATGTTTTACTACCGCAATTAATTAATGATAATTATCATCTGACGAAAATTTAAAGAACTGTCAATTTATTCATTAGACTGACTAACAACATCACAACCAATGAAAAAAATAAACCCATTAAAATATTGGATATGTGCACATTCTCTTTTATTTTATTCCCAAATACACATTATAGGTCGCCTGCGCGACATTAAAAGTATGCAACCTGTATAGGCAGGATTCACTCGATAGGTATACTTTTGGGCAAATGCGACTGACCGTCTTCGGCATGTCGCATCTGAGCGCAAAGATTTTTATCTATGACAACTGACAAGCCCGCTCTCGTCAAGAGGCCGGGCACATATTTTGTTCGAGCTAGCGTCTCTAGTATTTATACATTATTACTCAAAGTTTCAAATACACTTTTTTATTAGTTTATTTGTGTCGCCTCCAGCCAATAGCCAGTTCAACTCGCTAACATTTTCGATGCGTAATTACGACTGCTTCCTATGCTCGTTGCAGCTGGTGGCAGGTGCCGTACTTCTGGTTCGGCATCAAGATGTATGACTTCGTCGCCGGCGACCGCAACGTGAAGAGCTCCTACTACCTGTCCAAGAAGAACACACTCGAACTGTTCCCGATGTTGAAGGCCGACAACCTTTGTGGCGGCATTGTTTACTATGACGGTGAGTTTTATAACTAGAGGGCGCATAGAGATCAACTACGATAACACGGCGCCCCTCCATTATATCCATTATATCCGCTTCCGACGGCGAGACAGCGAGCGTGCTCACGACGAGAGTGAGCGTGAAGTTTACCTATGGTGTAGAGGAGCGACGCGCCATGTTCTCGTAGTTTATCTCTGCATTGCTTCTGGCCCTACACTAGGATACTCTCTGACGTAGGAACCAGAAACAGCGACGACGTCCCAAAGATCCAAGACCTGTTTTTTTCCCGTCTCTAGCGAGGATCGAATCCACGATCACAGAGGTCGTCGTGCGGTGCCTCTGCGACTCCGAATGGGAATATGCTAGGTCATTTTGACCCTTTCTTAAGATAAGGGCCCCGCAAACGGACCACAAAACTCTGCCACATACGCCAGTTTTCCTGTGAAATGTGCACACTAAACATCTTTTTGACATAAACATATACCATGTAGTTTAACCTCAAAACAAACGTTAAATCCATTAATGTATTTGACGTTTGTTTTGAGGTAATGTATACATTAATTATACATTGTGTATGTATACATTCTATGTCCTATGTACATATACATAATGTATTCATTCATGTTTTTAAACCGAGTTAAGTTAGATTCCCCTGTTATCCGTACATTACCAAATTACATAACCAGCACTGGGAGAAGACAAATAATTCCTATTCCAAACCCGGCCTTTGTAAAAGGTTTTTATCTTTCCTTTTGTAGTAAGACCCTTTGTTAATATATAATTTACTCTACGAAAAAAACTGCGTCGATGTTGTTATCTATGAATGTGAATAAGGGGGCATTTAAGAATATTTTATGAAAATTACACGTCGGCTTACCACATATCAATCCGTATCAGGTTACAACACCAACCTATAATAACTCCCATCCATCATTGTTACGTAACAGTCTCGCTACATTGTGTACCTTATCCCCATACGTCTAGGGCACCTATCTATCTATCCCACGAATGCAGAATGTTGATCACACAATTACTCGGGCGAGCTAAGTTGGCACTTGGCTCAAATCACGTTTGTGCAAACTACAGTGTGTTGTGTGCACAGTAATGCATATTACTACAATTCGAATAGGTACGTAATCGAGATTGGCAGGTTGTATGCAATATATCCTAGTATGCAATAATGACTTCCCAAAATGTGTGAATCATCCGATAGTTCTTTTCGCTGATGACAGCACCGTAATTTATAGGGAATGCAGAATGTTGATCACACAATTACTCGGGCGAGCTAAGTTGGCACTTGGCTCAAATCACGTTTGTGCAAACTGCAGTGTGTTGTGTGCACAGTAATGCATATTACTACAATTCGAATAGGTACGTAATCGAAATTGGCAGGTTGTATGCAATATGTCCTAGTATGCAATAATGACTTCCCAAAATGTGTGAATCATCCGATAGTTCTTTTCGCTGATGACAGCACCGTAATTTATAGGGCACGATCTAAATACATAGAATCTGACATAAATAATTCCTTGATCAATTTAATAGAAAAATAATAATCGTCCAATAAATCTAGTGGTTCTGTGAGAACAGAAGATCTCGCGAGCCCTTATAACCATGCAACCAACCAATGTTGGAGAGAAAGTAGAAAAGACCCATCCCCCACCCACAACCCCCACCGTAGGTTATCCTATTCCCCCTCCTTACCAGAACCCCCTCACCCACCACCCTAGATGATGAGTCAGTCAGTGACAAAATGACGGAACTTTGAACCACTATCGTTTCCAAACTATTGGTTCAAATTGACCAAATTTTGGGAATTTGTCTATTTAAATGGGAATTTGTCTATTTAAATGGGAATTTGTCTATTTAAATGGGAATTTGTCTATTAGTCACAGAAAATTCAGGTGTCTATCGTTTTCTACAAGATAGTTACTTGGGGGTCGAAAATACCCCGAAGTGCTTCCACCTCCACTCCCCCTCTATGGATTTTTTGCAACATCTTGTTTAGAATGAAGTGCTTAGTGTGCCTTTAAAATTTCATTGAAATCCGTCGATAAATAACGCTACAGAAAACTTCCCCCCTTTCCCCCTATCCCCCTATCCCTCCCCATCAAAAATCGCGTTCGACTAAAAAGTTTAAATAAATCCAATTAATTTTCATCAAAATCGGTTGAAAAATGCGACCTGTAGGCGAAGAACAAACAGACGGACACAGGCATTTTTGGCCAATAATCTCGAAACTGGACGATTCGTCGCTCGGTCACTTAATAAAACAAAATTGATGAAATTTAGGAAAGGACATAAAAACATTAACTGTGAGGGTAAACAATAAACAAACACACAGACCACAAAATTCTTAGGACTGCACAACATACTCCATGTTTTACTAACTGAGCCATACTCCTAGGCAACAGGTGGCCCAGTCAGTATGTTCGTGGACCGATGAATATTCTAATTACTAGGTTCACGATTTCTCATTTTTAAAAACCGTCAAAATTACTTTTAAATTATAAACTATATTATTAATAATATAATTATAATAATAACAATTATTATTATTATCAAGGTCATGAAAAATAGCACTGAGCATAAAGTGGAAGTGGATGGGTCAGGAATTGCATTTGTCCAAGAATACATATACTTGGGCCAAATAGTCTCCTTTCAGTGCAGACAAGGCAAAGATGTCAAAAGACGAATTGATAACGCTTGGAGGAGCTATTGGTCCATGAAAGAGCTTGGAGGAGCTATTGGTCCATGAAAGAGCTTGGAGGAGCTATTGGTCCATGAAAGAGCTTGGAGGAGCTATTGGTCCATGAAAGAGCTCATGAAGGGACAACTTCCGTTGTCTCTAAAAAGAAAGCAAGAATGGACATATGCATTCCTCCCATCCTTACCTTCGGAGTTCAGACTTGGTCTTTGACTGACATCCAAAAGTCTAGGCTCGAGGTTTGCCAGCGAAATATGGAGCGCAGTATCCTGGGGGTCCGATTAGTGGATCGAGTCAGGAATACTGAGTATATGCTCCAAAACTGAAATAAAGGACGTAGCGGAAAAAGCAGCTGAATCGAAGTGGGACTGGGCAGGCCACGTCGCCCGTATGTAACCGGACCGATGGGCCAAACTAACATCTCTCTGGATCCCAAACGCGAAAAGGGGACGTGGTCGACCTCAATTCGTCAATCCAGCGCGTCCTGGACCAAGACAACAACTGGTGGGAGGTAGCCCAGGGGCGTGAAGAGTGGAGGAGGGGATGAGAGGCCTTTGCGCAGCGGTGGGATGATGTAGGCTAATAATAATAAAAATAATAATAATAGACCTTTTTCTCTAACTGCGGCTGACTGACAGCAAGCGGGTCGATTGACTCAGCATTACTGAATAGCAACGCCGCTAACTAGCGATGTGTAACATTTATCTGGAAGCAACTAATTTTGCTGACCCGAAAGACGACGTTCTGTCAAAAGACACCAACACCATCTATCGACAAAATCATGAACTGAACCAAAGATATTTCGATTTTTCGGCTCTTCATAATGGATTAAATTTGCTGAAAATGAACTCCTACTTAACCACTTTAGAGATGGGCACTGTGAGTAAATACTCATGGGAAATACTGAGGATTACCGAGTATTTACTCGAAACTAGGTGTAAATATGTTTTAAAAATCCTCATCCTCAAATATTCATAGGGATTTAAAATAAAGTTGAATGTTACGATGACGCAAAATAAATGCGGAATAGTAAGTTGTTTTGCAAAAAAAATAGAATTAAATATTCTTACTTTTAGATATTTATTAAGTAGAAACGAGTGTACATGAGCATTAAATATTCCCACTTTTGGATATTTATCGAGTAAAAAAGAGTGGTTATGAGTATTTATCCTTCGACGAGTAAATACTCTTTAAATCCCTCACAATATCTATATCGAATAACGAATCACCCGGTTTGGATAGACAAATAGGAGACATAGATAGATATCAACAGTCGACCGTCCACTGGCTAAGAAATAAGATCGTAGCCTAACGCATATATTTCCCCCCACAGGCCAACAAGACGACGCGCGCATGAACCTCGCCATTGCCCTGACGGCGGCACGTCACGGCGCTGCTATCGCCAACCACGTCAGCGTGACCAAACTGCACAAGACTAATGGCAAGCTCAGCGGGGCTAGTGTAAAGGTTAGCGAACAGCTTACTTACCGGTCCCAAGAGCTGGGGGTTACCGCAACCTTGTAGCGATTCAGATTAGGTTCAAAACAAGAATATCCCCGAGGCAACGATTTCCATTTCAATCTGCCATAACGGGCTTTATTTACATGGGCGTACCCAGGTAGGGGCAGGGGGGGGGGGGGGGGGCTGCTGCCCTAGAAGATAAAATAAACGTCAATTTTCCTGGCAAGTGGGAATTAAAAACCTGTATGTTCTCGAAACAGGTATGAGCTGCCCCCCCCCCAGCTGAAATCCTGGGTATGCCCTTGTTTATTTACCTAATACCAAGGCTTGTTTTAAGACGGTCTTGGTAATTTTGCTGATCATTTTAGGTTCCAAAACTGAATCGGCATAAGACGTTTTGGTACCTAAAATGATCATGAAATTACCAACACCATCTCAAAACAAGGCTTGGTATTAGGTAAATAAAGCCCGTTATATTATTAATGCGTGTTACATGCCCTGCATTCACGGAATCTGCTGACGAGGTCTGATGACGACATTGCGCTTGCATAGTGATAGTTTTAGGTAGTAACTTATTATTTCACTGTAATTTTCCTATGCAGCGTAAGCAACCCGTGTAACCAACATACTTTTATAGTGTATTCATTTTTAGTGCCTTTTCTTTTGTTAACTTTAGACTTCACTTCAATTCTAGCATCGATTGAATATAGACATAAGTTTTAATTGTAATTTCCATTCCTTAAAATAAAGGATTAAATTAATTATTGTTTTTTTTTTAATCCATCGGTTGCCGATTCCTTATTTGGCGCAGCCGGTAGGATCCTTGAGTCAGTAGGCGCGCGGGAAACTAAAGGACTCCAGACATCGTTGCTCCTGTTGGCTCCGCAAGCCTCTGGTTGAGCTTTCAAGCCTTCATCAAGTATTCGACGAACGAAGACGAGCAGCCGGGGAGGTATCTAGACATTGATACGCGAAGAAAACCGAAGAAGATGATATATTATATGATACTACTGGGACTGACGACACAGCTGACGCGAGCTCACGAGATAAGACTTGAGAGCTTGGACGATGGACCTGGAGTTTTACCATTCAAATTAGGAAAAATTACTCTGATAACTCACTACCATACTTTTCTACAGTACATTCAATTATCTGACATCGAAGAAAAACTTGACTCCGTAGAGGCTCAACTACAGTACTTTAGGAACCGACTTGATAACCAAACCTTTTCCCTTTATGAATTTCAGATCCTTTATCTTTCCCATAAATTAGCAAAATCAATGTCGCAGTTAAAAAGTTTAGAGCCAAGTCGCACAAAAAGAGGTCTAATAGACGGATTAGGTTCAATAATTAAAAGTATTGCTGGAAATCTGGACTATGCGGACGCGAAAACGTATAATGATGCGATTAAGTTACTTGAAGGCAATCAGAATAAGATGTTATCAGAAATTAACGAACGCATTAGTATCAATAATGAATGGATGTCTCAACATACCACTATTCTGTCCCACATAGCATATAACCAAGTCAAAATTAACGAAACTTTACCTAATGTTACTTTTGGACAGAAATGCATACGCAGAGAATAACCTTTTAAAGTACGCAAAGTTTGCCCAGATGTTATCTATTATTAGTGAAAATATTGATGACTTATCATTAGAGTTACTTAGAATAGAAGATATATTAGCTTTTACACGTGCATCGAGCACACATCATTCTATGCTTAATATAGATACTTTAAGAAATATGTTAGATAGGCTTGGTAAAATATATAAACCAGATCAGATATTGGATTTGGAACTGAGAGAATATTACAATATTATTAAGCCAGGATCATACTTTTCAGAAAACCAAATAGTAATAGTTTTTAAATTACCTGTAATTTCCCCAGATTTCTTTGATTTTTATAAATTATCTATTGTCCCGAATAAACTCCATCAGACCTTCATTCCCCCTTATCCTTTCATAGCAACCAATGATAAGACTTTCATGTACATAGAGGCTGAATGCCCGAAGTTCGATCATCAGTATATCTGCGAAGCAAATACCAATCATCCTGTAAGAAGAAATCCTGACTGCATTCAACACCTTATACCAAACAAACTCTGGATAAATCCTGCAAACCTACTACCATCTCTCTAACAAAGGGAGCCATGGAAAAACTAGACGACCAGCACTACTCACTTGCATTCCCGGAACCAACAGCGATTAAACTCGTCTGCGACCGAGAAGAATATATCACTCTACACGGAAGCTATCTCGCCATCATCCCTCACACCTGCCTTCTACGCACTGAAGAATTCACAATAATGAATGAAAACGACCTACTCAAAGGACAACCACTGAAAATCATGAAATTACCTAATAACACTGACATTACGTCACCAACCGTTCCTGTACCACATATCAAACTAAACTCTATCAACCTGAGAGGACTTCATAACGCTGAGGACAAAATCCTGCTTCAACCGCCTCTGCAACTGGACCAGCTAACCTCTGAAACACTATATCACACGACCATACCATTCTACGTGATATTCTGCTGTGCCAGTCTAATCGCAGTAATCATGATCAGCCGCCGCTACTACACTCTACGCAGTACTTCAAATCCTGAAACGGAGTCTACATCGGATCCATTATATGAAGACCCTGGAAAACTAACGGCTAGAAAAGCCATACCAATAATCAAGGCTAAAAATGCAATTCCAGAGACATTTTCTCTCAATGTTCTAAAATAGTCACTGATCTTCGCGGGGAGGTGTTACATGCCCTGCATTCACGGAATCTGCTGACGAGGTCTGATGACGACATTGCGCTTGCATAGTGATAGTTTTAGGTAGTAACTTATTATTTCACTGTAATTTTCCTATGCAGCGTAAGCAACCCGTGTAACCAACATACTTTTATAGTGTATTCATTTTTAGTGCCTTTTCTTTTGTTAACTTTAGACTTCACTTCAATTCTAGCATCGATTGAATATAGACATAAGTTTTAATTGTAATTTCCATTCCTTAAAATAAAGGATTAAATTAATTATCGGTTTTTTTTAAATCCATCGGTTGCCGATTCCTTATTTTGCGTATTGCATTGGAAATGGTGGCCAAGGTGATGTTTTGTTTTGCACCTAATCTAAATCGCTAAAGATCTCGTCGGCCTATTGTCAAATTCCGCACATCAATAATGTGCCTCGGCATATCAAGACATGGCGGCATTTCTGATCCGCCTTATTGTTTCTAGCCTATTAACGTTCGACGATCAGCCAGTCTATAACTCGGCATATCTAAAAGTAGGAAGACCATATTTGGCTCGGTAGGTTGGATTAGGTTAGAACGTGTATGTGCAACCAGCGGAGCGAGCTTGTGACTGAAAGCAGTGAAAAGCCAAATTTGGCTAAAGTATTGTGGCTTAATTTCAGTTGTGATATTATCATATCACACATCCTAACCTAACCTATAAAAGTTAGGTTGGAACTAAGAAGAAGCAAATGTGGAGCGTAGCGAAGCGGATCGGAGCGATGCGTGTGCAAATAAAAACAACCTTTAATATTAAGAATAAGAAAGTCTCTAAAATATCATACTTGGAAGTCAACCGACTCCCATGTGATGGGTGGCATACTTTCTTGATTTGGTTTATGGACTAAAAAAAATTGTATGGATATTTATTTAAAAAATAGTATGCGGAAATAGTCAACTAGCATACGTATAACCACAATATAATCATTGTAAAATTGAAATAGATTTGTTAATTCTCAAATTTTTAACTATTTTACGATGTGACGTTTTATTCTTTGGCCATATCGTGATGTAGCCCAGTGTTTGACTGGGAATATCGACAAACGTTTGGTTCTCATCGATCTGCCCGATTTTGGTTTGGGCACATCATGATGTGCCCCATAGACAACGGCGTATTTCAAGAAACGCCATATTTAATTTTCCACTTTTCCGTAATAGTAATTTAATTTTCAGTAATAAAATTTAAAACCTATAGGTTTTAAATTTTATTACAATGGCATAAGGTTCAAAATCGCGACCCATCCCGAATACCCTCGGCTTTTGAGAGGTTAAACTATATATTTAATAGCAGAGAGATATTTTTGAGAGGTTAAACTATATATTTAATAGCAGATATATATTTTTAGGGAAGACAGCGATAATGAAGCCAATTCCACAGACTTCACAAGTAAACTAATTAATATATACAATGAGCTTGTACCTAGGTAATGCCTCTCTCTATGGCATCCGGAAAATAGCCTTCGGATTAGTCAGTTTTAACTCACTTATAATTGCCCACTTACTTTGGTCTTTAGAGCAAGCTTCGATTGCTGGAAGCATACGAATTACAGCGTCTTAATGACATACGAGATAATAGTGCATTCTGCAGACGCCGGGAAAGAAGGGCTTAATGCCGGCTGAGTATGGATGGTGATACGATGCCGGCAAGCCCTTTTCACGGCCAGGCATGTATAGTGCTTTTCTCAAACATATGCAATGAAATAATAAATACACCACTCAAAAAACTAATTCAAGTTTAAAAATACTACTTACTAATCGTAAGTTACGTGCGCCTGTTGATGTCTTTTGCTTTGAGCATAAAATAATATAAAAATACTTCCCGGCCTAGGCCTGCAATTTTGTATGAAATTCCTTTTCTCTCTCGAGTTGTGCGGCCCGAAACGTGATACTTCCAAGCGTGTTATAACGCACGCAATGACGACATTTCATTGCATGTCTGAGAAAAACTTATTTCCGGAAAAAGCCACGCCAAAGTTAACTAAACTCGTCTTACCAATCTTGAAGAAGGTAAACAAAGAAATGTTTAACTTTGACGTTCTTAATATAAGTATTTTTGTACTGGCCACTTCTTTGTTTACCTTATATTCGTAACGCGAGAAATTTAACCAATATTTAATATCAACCATGATTTTCAATAAACAATATAAACATTAGCGAATAAAAATATCATATCTACTTCAGTCAGAGTCTAACAGGTACGGAAATTTAACCAATTGTATGCTCCATCTCTCATAAATTACGGGGATATTTTATTCTAAACAAACGGAAGTGATATTTCTGTCGCTTATTGATTGTATGCTCTATTTCTCTTACGATAAAACACAGTTTAACACAGTTACTGTTGTTGATATTTTTGTTCTTACAAAAGGAAGTGATATTTCAGTCTGTGAGGTGAATGCTTGATTATTTATTGAACCAACAAACCAACAAAATTATCGATATTTTTTATCAATTAACCATTAAGGCATAAGATCACACAAAACCACTGAAGAGAGCTTGGGCAAAAAAAATATAAAATTATTTCCAATGAATTCATAGGTCTCAAAAAATTAAATGTTATTCACAAAGAGATAATCTAGTTTAAATACTATGTCTTTATGCGATTGGATTAATTTGGCTCGATCGTAAAAAATCCTGAACATAGTCTATATTTAAAAGGAGATTCAATAATTTTAATATACAGTTACTGATTTTGATCATAATAATTATACCTAAATTTTCCTTTTTTAGAGTTCCGTATTAATCCTTAAATTTTATCAATTATCTTATTTCCGTTTTTCAGTAAATTCGAAAAAACACCTAATTTCTAACGTCTCCGGGCGGCCCGATGCTATTCCGCGCCAGTTCCGCTACCTCGCCAAAAGACGACGGGCGAATGCGGCGCCCCTCACCTCAACAGCCAGAACTGGGCCTTAACCAATAAAAAAAAAACATCTCTAGAGCTTAGGCACCTCTCTATGATGACGTCATAACGTCCGTTCACTAACGTACTAACGCGTCGAGGGCAATAGCAAACGGGGACGGAGGTGAAACCTCATTCCCCGCGGGGCCTTTGGCGGTTAGTAGCAGTAAATGCACTGTATATTGTGTGTTCATGTGTCCAGGACGAGCTCACCGGCAAGACCTGGGACATCAAGGCGAAGTGCATCATCAACGCGACGGGCCCCTTCACCGACACCATCCGGCAGATGGATGACCCTTCGGTTAAGAGCATCTGCTGTCCGTCTTCTGGCGTGCACATTGTACTGCCCGGATACTACAGGTTATTATTAGAATTTTGGAAACATAATTTTTAACCCTTTGCCTCGAGGAATTTGTTCCAACTTTTACTCTGTAACGATTGTAAGAAATCGCTTCTGCAGTCTGATCGCTCATAAGATAATTCGTAACCGGATTGATGCATTATTTTGTGTGCGCAGCAGCTTACAATTTCACTGCATTTTTCTGCATTATTTTGTGTGTTGATATACCTGTAACATGGCTGTGCCTGCATCCTCTATCATTTCATATCACTTTATTGAAGTCCAGAAGAAGGAGCAATACAAATTCACCTTACAAATTTATTTGTAATTTTGCCATTTGATATGGAGAGCTCTCTCTATCTGAGTCAGAAACTAAGGCCTCTTACAGTGTCTTTAGGGTTTCATACCGCACGCGGAATTAAGGCCTCCTTTCGTGTCATGCGGGTTTCGTCACGCACGCGGGATTTACTATGGAATGGACTCCGCACGCTGGTGCTGCCAGTATCGCGGCCCGCGTACCGCATGGTAAATGCGCACGAAACTGAAAGAGCGCTTGCCGTGGTTTTATTTATCTTCCCGATATTCAACTGCTGCCGAAATATCGAAATAAAATGGCGACTTCTGCGGGGTAGCGCCCGAGGTACTGCCCCAGAAGAGAAAGGAATCGCGGTCTAATCCCGGCTGGGAGAAAAAGCAGCCCTGGGTCTTGGATGTTTGTTATGTTTGTGACGACACTGTTTGGCGGTGGTGTGTGGGTAGAAGCATGTATGTGCCTGCGTATATAAATCTATGTATAGTTGTTCTTTGTTTCGTCTGGATAACTAATGGGCTTCGTCTTGTTACACAGTGCGAGCAGCTGCAGTTACTGGCAAGATCTGCTCGCACTCGAAACACAATCGCGGTAGTAATTCCCGTTTTAGACAATAATCTTATTATAAGCCATTCAAATAGAGAAAGAGACCGGCAATGTCAGCTCAAGGCATTAGAGAGAGACGGCATAAATACTCGTCGGGCGACGGTATAAAATCTGAGCGAGATGCAAATGGTAGCGCCGCTATTGCCAGTCCCGTGGAGAAACAAGAAGACCTTATAGTTTCGTCAAGTCTGTCTGTCCGTCCGTCCGTATGTCACAGCAACTATATGCAGAAACTATTATGACTACACGATTTTCAACTTGGTATGTCAACCGCTTTACGATTTTTTACAAAAACCAGACATGGAACTGTAAACAAAAAATATTTTTTGCATCAAACCTATATATGTGGGGTGTCTTTAGATAGGCCTTTAAAAATGACGTTGAGGTTCCTCAAACCATTTTTCCTCAAAGTAAATCGTTAAAGAGACAGACCCTTCCAAAGCGGAAAATACACTTTCAAAGAAAATTGGTTTGAACAAAATAAAACAAGCAGTTTGTAATATATAAAACATTGATTAAAAAAAATGGTTGTTTGTAAAGTAGGTTTACGATCGAGATGTTTACGTGATAAGCCTCCGCTCGTGAGGATTCCGCGTGACAAGTTTCACGGAATGACTGGCAGCGCTCGAGATGAGACGGGAGATCGGTCCGTCTCTCTCTCGTTATACCTGCGATCGCGCTCGTGAGGTTTTGGTGTGACACAAGTTTCTGAACATGTCACCCGACTAAAACGATTTTAAAGACGTTATCACGTCAAAACCGCAAAGATAACTTTGTCATTAATACAAACTCTATGAAAAACAAAGTTACAAAACAAACATCCAGTCACATAATTATTTTCTACAACGGTACCCTTCATGGCCGAGTCCGACTCGCACTTGGCCGGTTTTTAGTTGAAAGATTTGAACTCACAATAACATTCCTCCCAAGCCCCGAGCACATGGGCCTGCTAGACCCTGCCACCTCCGACGGGCGCGTCATCTTCTTCCTGCCCTGGCTGAAGGGCACCATCGCGGGCACCACCGACCTGCCGTGCAAGGTGACGCACAACCCCAAGCCCACGGAGGACGAGATCCTGTTCATTCTCACCGAGGTGAAGAACTACTTGAACAAGGATGTTGATGGTTAGTACACTTCTTCATGTAGGCAGAGCTAGACCAATCGAGCTAAAAAGCTACAAATATGTCCCGTGGACATCTACAATTAGACGAAAACTCAGTCATTGATGTGAATACACTGGACAGAGGAGTTAATTCGAAAACGTTTTATGAGGTTCCTTCAATTTAAGACTAAGATATTGGACAACTCATATGAAGCAAGATGTAAAATATTCCATATGCTGCCGTTTTATTTAAGGCGTAATAAAGCTGATGGTCTTCTTGGCTAAAATAGCTCAAAATAGAGTCGATACTTCACAGCTGTTATCATTGATTAATATTAAAGTACCGTTAAAATCGTCTATTCGTAAACCCGTTTATTTGACATAATAAATTTTTCATTAGAGCTCCTTCTGAATTCAACAAGCTTGTGCAATATCCTAGTTTAGATTTATTTATTTCGAATATGAATAGTTTTAGACAACTTTTATCCAGATCTTGGTTCGATCGTGTGGTTCTTTAAACTTTAGATAAGATCAGTTTCCATCTTTTTCTCAGATTATTTGTAAACTCTCTTATTTGAATTTGTTTATTTTTTTTTCATTTTTATGTTTTTGTTTCACTGAGGTTAAGCAAGTTTAGAGGTTTTAAGTAATTTTTAAAATAAATAAAATAAAATAAATAAGTACGGCGGAGGAAGTGCGACGGGGTGCCAGGGTAGGCAGGAGGGGTTTACCTTAGCTCGTGGTAGTATTATTAGCCCCAAACTAGGATTCTTTGTCAACGTCACCTGTGGTCTGGCAACGGCTTCCTCCGCTCCCGCTTTCATGAACAAATGAAACGTTAATGTATGTCTTTAGATGTGATGAAAAGAGTGTTTTAGCACTTTACCCATATCTCACACAGTCCGTCGTGGCGACGTCCTTTCCGCCTGGTCCGGCATCCGCCCGCTCGTCTCCGACCCCAACAAGGACGACACGCAGTCGCTGGCGCGCAACCACATCGTGCACGTCTCCCCGGCCGGCCTCGTGACGATCGCGGGCGGGAAGTGGACGACGTACCGAGCTATGGCCGCTGAAACCATTGATGCTGCTATTGAAAGTGAGTTTATGGGTCATTCTTGGCTTTTTGGGTCATCTTTTGGGTAATTTTGGCATCTGCTGGAAATACGCCCGCTAGTAACCGACCCGAATAAGGAAGACACGTAGTCGCTAGCGCGAAACCACATCGTGCACATCTCCCTGGTCGGCCTAAAGACGATCGCGGGCGGGAAATGCAACACGCACCGATTTATGGCTACTGAAACTATTGACGCTGCTAGAGTGAGTTTATGGGTAATTCTTGGTTAATTTGGGCCAACTTTTAGGTTATTTTGCATCTTGCTGTAATTACGCCCGCTAATGTCCAACCCGAACAGTCGCTAGCGCGCAACAATATCGTACACACCTCCCCGGTGGGCCACGTGACGATGGTGAGCGGCAAGTGGATGACGAGCCGAGCTACGGTCGCTGAAACCATTGATGCTGCTATTGAGAGCGAGTTTATGGGTCATACTTGTATTTTTTGGGTTAAGTTTTGGATAATTTTGACTCTTGCTGGAAATTATGTCCGCCCGCTATATAGTGTCCGGCTCACCTTGTGATCGCGGCCTAACTTACAAACACGTCGAGAATTAGTTTAAATGAGTCATTATGGAGTTGTTAGGTCAATCTTTGGGTCATTATGTCCCAACCGGCCTGCAGTGCAGGCTACAGACTCGTAAAGGTAGATAGCTCCTGAAGTCTTATTCCGGTCTACATGGTTGCAGGTGCGAATCTCAAGCCTCTGTTCAAGGATTGCCAGACGGACGGCTTCAAACTGGAGGGCGCGCAGGGCTGGACACCCACCATGTACATCCGACTCGTGCAGGACTTCGGGCTTGAGATGGAGGTTAGACTTTAAACGATATTGCTTTTGAGGGCGTTCATTCATACGAATCATGTGAAACTCTTCCTAATACTTTGTTCGTGGGGCCATTTTTCACCGCTAGTTATACTTGTTTTTTTCTTTCGCTGCTTAGTACCTATTCTAATGTTGCAGGTAGCGCAACATCTGTCCAAGTCATATGGCGACCGTGCGTTTGCCGTTGCCAAGTTGGCGGCCATGACAGGCAAGCGGTGGCCCATCATTGGCAAGAAGATGCACCCGGAGTTCCCTTATATCGATGCTGAGATCAGGTGAGAAGATGCACCCGGAGTTCCCTTATATCGATGCTGAGATCAGGTGAGAAGATGCACCCGGAGTTCCCTTATATCGATGCTGAGATCAGGTAAGAAGATGCACCCGGAGTTCCCTTATATCGATGCTGAGATCAGGTGAGAAGATGCACCCGGAGTTCCCTTATATCGATGCTGAGATCAGGTGAGAAGATGCACCCGGAGTTCCCTTATATCGATGCTGAGATCAGGTAAGAAGATGCACCCGGAGTTCCCTTACATTGATGCTGAGATCAGGTAAGAAGATGCACCCGGAGTTCCCTTATATCGATGCTGAGATCAGGTGAGATGCACCCGGAGTTCCCTTATATCGATGCTGAGATCAGGTGAGAAGATGCACCCGGAGTTCCCTTATATCGATGCTGAGATCAGGTAAGAAGATGCACCCGGAGTTCCCTTATATCGATGCTGAGATCAGGTAAGATGCACCCGGAGTTCCCTTATATCGATGCTGAGATCAGGTGAGAAGATGCACCCGGAGTTCCCTTATATCGATGCTGAGATCAGGTAAGAAGATGCACCCGGAGTTCCCTTATATCGATGCTGAGATCAGGTAAGATGCACCCGGAGTTCCCTTATATCGATGCTGAGATCAGGTAAGAAGATGCACCCGGAGTTCCCTTATATCGATGCTGAGATCAGGTAAGAAGATGCACCCGGAGTTCCCTTATATCGATGCTGAGATCAGGTAAGATGCACCCGGAGTTCCCTTATATCGATGCTGAGATCAGGTAAGAAGATGCACCCGGAGTTCCCTTATATCGATGCTGAGATCAGGTGAGAAGATGCACCCGGAGTTCCCTTATATCGATGCTGAGATCAGGTAAGAAGATGCACCCGGAGTTCCCTTATATCGATGCTGAGATCAGGTAAGATGCACCCGGAGTTCCCTTATATCGATGCTGAGATCAGGTAAGAAGATGCACCCGGAGTTCCCTTATATCGATGCTGAGATCAGGTGAGAAGATGCACCCGGAGTTCCCTTATATTGATGCTGAGATCAGGTAAGAAGATGCACCCGGAGTTCCCTTATATCGATGCTGAGATCAGGTGAGAAGATGCACCCGGAGTTCCCTTATATCGATGCTGAGATCAGGTAAGAAGATGCACCCGGAGTTCCCTTATATCGATGCTGAGATCAGGTAAGATGCACCCGGAGTTCCCTTATATCGATGCTGAGATCAGGTGAGAAGATGCACCCGGAGTTCCCTTATATCGATGCTGAGATCAGGTAAGAAGATGCACCCGGAGTTCCCTTATATCGATGCTGAGATCAGGTAAAGAAGATGCACCCGGAGTTCCCTTATATCGATGCTGAGATCAGGTGAGAAGATGCACCCGGAGTTCCCTTATATCGATGCTGAGATCAGGTGAGAAGATGCACCCGGAGTTCCCTTATATCGATGCTGAGATCAGGTAAGAAGATGCACCCGGAGTTCCCTTATATCGATGCTGAGATCAGGTAAGAAGATGCACCCGGAGTTCCCTTATATCGATGCTGAGATCAGGTAAAGAAGATGCACCCGGAGTTCCCTTATATCGATGCTGAGATCAGGTGAGAAGATGCACCCGGAGTTCCCTTATATCGATGCTGAGATCAGGTGAGAAGATGCACCCGGAGTTCCCTTATATCGATGCTGAGATCAGGTAAGAAGATGCACCCAGAGTTCCCTTATATCGATGCTGAGATCGGGTAAGAAGATGCACCCGGAGTTCCCTTATATCGATGCTGAGATCAGGTAAGATGCACCCGGAGTTCCCTTATATCGATGCTGAGATCAGGTAAGAAGATGCACCCGGAGTTCCCTTATATCGATGCTGAGATCAGGTAAGATGCACCCGGAGTTCCCTTATATCGATGCTGAGATCAGGTAAGAAGATGCACCCGGAGTTCCCTTATATCGATGCTGAGATCAGGTAAAGAAGATGCACCCGGAGTTCCCTTATATTGATGCTGAGATCAGGTGAGAAGATGCACCCGGAGTTCCCTTATATCGATGCTGAGATCAGGTGAGAAGATGCACCCGGAGTTCCCTTATATCGATGCTGAGATCAGGTAAGAAGATGCACCCGGAGTTCCCTTATATCGATGCTGAGATCAGGTAAAGAAGATGCACCCGGAGTTCCCTTATATCGATGCTGAGATCAGGTAAAGAAGATGCACCCGGAGTTCCCTTATATCGATGCTGAGATCAGGTGAGAAGATGCACCCGGAGTTCCCTTATATCGATGCTGAGATCAGGTGAGAAGATGCACCCGGAGTTCCCTTATATCGATGCTGAGATCAGGTAAGAAGATGCACCCGGAGTTCCCTTATATCGATGCTGAGATCGGGTAAGAAGATGCACCCGGAGTTCCCTTATATCGATGCTGAGATCAGGTAAGATGCACCCGGAGTTCCCTTATATCGATGCTGAGATCAGGTAAGAAGATGCACCCGGAGTTCCCTTATATCGATGCTGAGATCAGGTAAGATGCACCCGGAGTTCCCTTATATCGATGCTGAGATCAGGTAAGATGCACCCGGAGTTCCCTTATATCGATGCTGAGATCAGGTGAGAAGATGCACCCGGAGTTCCCTTATATCGATGCTGAGATCGGGTAAGAAGATGCACCCGGAGTTCCCTTATATCGATGCTGAGATCAGGTAAGAAGATGCACCCGGAGTTCCCTTATATCGATGCTGAGATCAGGTAAGAAGATGCACCCGGAGTTCCCTTATATCGATGCTGAGATCAGGTAAGATGCACCCGGAGTTCCCTTATATCGATGCTGAGATCAGGTGAGAAGATGCACCCGGAGTTCCCTTATATCGATGCTGAGATCGGGTAAGAAGATGCACCCGGAGTTCCCTTATATCGATGCTGAGATCAGGTAAGATGCACCCGGAGTTCCCTTATATCGATGCTGAGATCAGGTAAGAAGATGCACCCGGAGTTCCCTTATATCGATGCTGAGATCAGGTAAGATGCACCCGGAGTTCCCTTATATCGATGCTGAGATCAGGTAAGATGCACCCGGAGTTCCCTTATATCGATGCTGAGATCAGGTGAGAAGATGCACCCGGAGTTCCCTTATATCGATGCTGAGATCGGGTAAGAAGATGCACCCGGAGTTCCCTTATATCGATGCTGAGATCAGGTAAGAAGATGCACCCGGAGTTCCCTTATATCGATGCTGAGATCGGGTAAGAAGATGCACCCGGAGTTCCCTTATATCGATGCTGAGATCAGGTAAGATGCACCCGGAGTTCCCTTATATCGATGCTGAGATCAGGTAAGAAGATGCACCCGGAGTTCCCTTATATCGATGCTGAGATCAGGTAAAGAAGATGCACCCGGAGTTCCCTTATATCGATGCTGAGATCGGGTAAGAAGATGCACCCGGAGTTCCCTTATATCGATGCTGAGATCAGGTAAGATGCACCCGGAGTTCCCTTATATCGATGCTGAGATCAGGTGAGAAGATGCACCCGGAGTTCCCTTATATCGATGCTGAGATCAGGTAAGAAGATGCACCCGGAGTTCCCTTATATCGATGCTGAGATCGGGTAAGAAGATGCACCCGGAGTTCCCTTATATCGATGCTGAGATCAGGTAAGATGCACCCGGAGTTCCCTTATATCGATGCTGAGATCAGGTAAGAAGATGCACCCGGAGTTCCCTTATATCGATGCTGAGATCAGGTAAGATGCACCCGGAGTTCCCTTATATCGATGCTGAGATCAGGTAAGATGCACCCGGAGTTCCCTTATATCGATGCTGAGATCAGGTGAGAAGATGCACCCGGAGTTCCCTTATATCGATGCTGAGATCGGGTAAGAAGATGCACCCGGGTTCCCTTATATCGATGCTGAGATCAGGTGAGAAGATGCACCCGGAGTTCCCTTATATCGATGCTGAGATCGGGTAAGAAGATGCACCCGGAGTTCCCTTATATCGATGCTGAGATCAGGTAAGATGCACCCGGAGTTCCCTTATATCGATGCTGAGATCAGGTAAGAAGATGCACCCGGAGTTCCCTTATATCGATGCTGAGATCAGGTAAGATGCACCCGGAGTTCCCTTATATCGATGCTGAGATCAGGTAAGATGCACCCGGAGTTCCCTTATATCGATGCTGAGATCAGGTGAGAAGATGCACCCGGAGTTCCCTTATATCGATGCTGAGATCAGGTAAGAAGATGCACCCGGAGTTCCCTTATATCGATGCTGAGATCAGGTAAGAAGATGCACCCGGAGTTCCCTTATATCGATGCTGAGATCAGGTGAGAAGATGCACCCGGAGTTCCCTTATATCGATGCTGAGATCAGGTGAGAAGATGCACCCGGAGTTCCCTTATATCGATGCTGAGATCAGGTAAGAAGATGCACCCGGAGTTCCCTTATATCGATGCTGAGATCAGGTAAGAAGATGCACCCGGAGTTCCCTTATATCGATGCTGAGATCAGGTGAGAAGATGCACCCGGAGTTCCCTTATATCGATGCTGAGATCAGGTAAGAAGATGCACCCGGAGTTCCCTTATATCGATGCTGAGATCAGGTAAGAAGATGCACCCAGAGTTCCCTTATATCGAGGCTGAGATCAGGTAAGATGCACCCGGAGTTCCCTTATATCGATGCTGAGATCAGGTAAGATGCACCCGGAGTTCCCTTATATCGATGCTGAGATCAGGTGAGAAGATGCACCCGGAGTTCCCTTATATCGATGCTGAGATCAGGTAAGAAGATGCACCCGGAGTTCCCTTATATCGATGCTGAGATCAGGTAAAATCTGTTTGCCATACCAGACTTCAGTCAACGTGTGACGTAGGAGGATATGGAGTGAACGTTTCACCTGTGTGGCAGAAACAAAACACTGTTAGAGTCAGGTACGCCTGGGATCTATATTTCTTAGGGCATACAGTCAATTGTTCATAGTATCAAGGATATTATCGGGATCGACCCAGTAGGACAGATGTTATTGAATTATTATGTGGTAGATAGATGGTGTGGATTATATTTATAATAAAATAAACTTGAGTAATAGCCGCGAACTCGTTTAACTATTGAATGGATAGAAGCCCTCTCGTTAAAGTGATCAACGAACTAATTATAGCATTGCGTTTCCGATAGAGATCCGGCAATAATTTTAATTTTGCTTTAATTTTCACAAATATTATATCATTTTGAATAGAAATAGTGGAATCTCATTTATAAGCCATTGACGCTAGCGACGCCGTCACCGGGTGAGATAAGTTTGTGGATCTATAACGTCCCTAGGTGCTGATGGGTGTTTTAAAGCAAGTTACGTTTCACTTTAGTATAAATTCATTATTTTTGTTGAAAACCAATAGTATATAAAATGAAAAAGTGCAAAAGCGAGGCCTTTTATGTTTTTAGGTCTCAAAATATTAGTAAATGTGATAAATCTCTTCTCTATTGTCTCAATTATGACAAAACTCATTCCCCAGATACGGCGTCCGCGAGTACGCGTGCACCGCCATCGACATGATCGCGCGCCGCCTGCGCCTCGCCTTCCTCAACGTGCAGGCCGCCAGCGAAGCCCTGCCTGTCATCGTCGACATCATGCAAGAGGAGCTCAAGTGGAGCGACGCCGAGAAACAGGTACCGCACCCGAGTACACTCGAGAAATAAGTGCTACTCGAGAATAGTTGAAGTTCCCCACAATATTGTGTATAATAGGCCGCTGAATTGTGAGGCTTCCTCAACATGCACGCCGACAGCGAAGCCCTGCCCGCCATCTTGGATATCATGCAGGAGGAGCTCAAGTGAAGTGACGCCGAGTAACAGGTGCCGCACCCAAAAACAGGTACTTTACTCGATAAAAGAGCGTTACCCGAGCATAGTTGCAGTGTTATAGTCCGCCAAATTGCGGGGCTTCCTCAACGTGCAGGCCGAAGGCGAAGCCCTGCCCGCCATCGTCGACATCATGCAGGAGGAGCTCAAGTGGAGCGACGCCGAGAAACACCCGAGGTACCGCACCCGAGAATAACTATACCTTACCCGTAATTACTCAGAAATGAGGGTTACCCGAGAATATGTGCATTGTGTCCTTAGATCCAGGAAATGTGCTCAAGCCGGTTCGTCTACCAAAAATTGAAAACAAGCGTCACTAGCCTAAAAAGATGATTTATCTATTCCAGAGACAACTCAAGCTGGCCTCAGAGTTCTTGGCAACCGAGATGGGTCAGATGGTGAACCGGGCGAGTCGCGATAAAATTCCCATTAATCTCAGCAAGGAAGAGATCCAGACCTATATCAAGCGGTTCCAGATCATCGATGCGGATAGGAAGGGATTCGTATCTATCAATGATATTAGAAGGAGTATGAAGGTATACTGAACTTACAGTGGGTGTTTTAAATCGATGAAGAACATTTTATTTTGTTGTGATGTACTTTTTGTGTGGTTTCTACCCCAAAAAACGTACAAATATATTTATCAAAGTTCTATTTCAAAACGAATGCCCAGTTGCAATCCGCAGGGATAATGTAATGGGGAATAACTACAAAAATTCAATTTGATTGTAGATTCGGCTGGACCATATTTGCTGCTTTTGGCAGTCTTTTTGAAACCTCACTCAGTTTTGCAACCTCACAGGTTTCCACATGTAACCATGGTTCCTAGTCCAGGGGGTTACCACAACCTTTACAGCGCTCAGATTAGGTTCTAAATAAGAACATCACCATGACAACCCTTTCCATAATGGGCTTCATTTACCTAAAACCAAGTCTTGTTTTAAGACAATCAAGGTAATTTTGCGGCTGTTTAGTTTCCTCGTTGTAGTAATCCTCAGGTCTACCTATGACCGTTATTTTTATAAGTAATAAGAGTCACAGAAAAAGTAAAGGACTGAAAAATTCAGAATTCCATGGCAATTGTTCTTTAGCGCAGGCCATTGAATTTGTCAGATATCTAGATACCATAAAAGGGTCTGGTTTTCGAATAACCAGTAAATTGTCATCGAGGATTTCAATATTATATCGTGTAACTACTAACCACCAATGTCCATAGAGTATGGGTCTGAGGCCAAGCGAGGACGAAATCCGGGCTATTCTCTCCGAAATCGACGTTACACACAACGGACAGATGGAATTACAAGATTACCTGCAGGTAGAAGCCGGGTTACTGTGGACGAGTCAATGTCAGCCATGTTGCTTTTGAAGGACTTAGGGATTCGTTTAATGGGTTTAGATTAGATGTGTCTATGTTGTAAGAAACGTGTTTGGCGTTTTTGACATGTAATAAACCGGACATGAGAATGAAGTCTATGTTAAACTGATAAAGATAGAACTCGATGGAGAGGCCCATCCCTACTTCTGGAGATATGTGGGTACTCAGTGGGTTTGAATTAATATCTTCAGAACTGCGATGGTCCAACTTCTTGTCAGCCAAACAATTCGGTATTGGGCAAGGTAGTCAAATAAATCTAGGAACATGTCTTAAGCAATGTGTACAAAACGGCTTGACCATGTCAGAATAGTATATTTCCAGGACTTGTATTTTACGTATATAGATTCAATTTTGTGTAAAAAGACATCATTTGGCTTTTGACGTTTGAAAAATCATGACGTTTGATTATTCCTAGAACTCATGAACAAAATTATCGTTTTTACAGTTCCTAAAAAGTATATATTTTGACTAGCAGTCCAATACCATATTAACGACAAAATGCACTTCATACCTTACGGAAACATTGTCAGAAGCTCCATTCACGGAAATTCACAGCCATCTGTCCGACCTTCCATCTCATCATGAGCACCGTCTGACCACGGCAGCCTCTTGTCCACAGGCCAGTGGCGAGGAGGTGTCTGGAGAACAATTGCACGAAATATTGAAGGAAATCGACACTAACATGAACGGACAAGTGGAACTCGACGAGTATTTGCAGGTTCATATCTAAAACTCAACTAACACATACACAAACAACGCTGGACTATTTGTAGCAACTGACGACGACATGACGTAGTGTGGATTTGACAGGACTGGACTGTTATACCTGTATGCTTGTATCATGGTCAACTCTATCTTCTGTGTCTGTGACAACGGAGTCATGAAGTGTGAGCATGAACATAAACGCATCGCGTAAGCATGCGAAACAAGATGCCAGGGACCCTTAAGAAAGAAGAAATAAGGATCTGTTCAACTAGACTCGCTTGCTTATTAGATACGTCAAATGATCGTTTTTAAAGTCCAAGCCAAGTCTTTGGCTCTGAGCGAGCTGTACCTCTCTTTCTCACAGGTAAGGTGGGGGAGAAAGAGAGAGGCGACAGCTCGCTCACAGCCCAAGAAACTTGGCGCGACATATACTCCAATGAAGGAAACGATGCTTCGGCAATTTTTTACCTTCATTTTTGGGTTCGACTACACGGGGGTGGTGGGAAAGCGGGGAGGACAGCGGGTAGACCATAGAGATTGTCATGTTGAGATTGTTTGGCTCCACTAATCATTGGTTTGAATTGAATTTGAAGGGTTCATCCTTTTCTTCCTTTTATTTCCTAGCTGCTACAAATTTATTACGACTAGCTACTGGATTAGGCACTTTCAAGAATTCTTTAGATATTATATGGTGCGTGGCATGCTATAATAATTAGTTCGTATTTAATTAACATACTCGTTATTTATCATGATTTTTAACAAAATTTTCTTCATTTACTTCGTTTTATGGTCGTTTTGCATGATAACTTCTATATTTATGCAGCTTATGCTTTACGTAATTGTCTGTTGTCTGACATGTAAGTAATATATTAATTTTACTAGGTCCTATTTCTGTGTTTAACTTAACCAATATTTTATGTAAGAATAGTCCACGTTAAAATCCTCTTCTCCACTACGTATTTATATAAATGCAGAGCAAATTGTTAGCAGGCCAAATACCGTTTCAGACCATTATATTCCAGGGAAGGACAGCTAGTTCGTTTTCTTAAGGATATCCTATTGATTGAATGAAATACAAGAGCCCTGTGGTCTAGTGGTAGCACGCTCGCTACTGACGCTAGAGCGAATCCGGTGCTGACCATATACCAATGAGATAAGTAATTTATCTTACGTACATCATACGGACCTTCTAACGTTGATGGAAAACATCTAATTGCTCCAGAGATGCGGCGATGGCCTAGCCCCCCGTCACGCATTATTGAGTATTGAATAACTGGCTAAAAGAGGCCACGATTCTGCCTCTGCCAACCCATATGGGGAAAGGCGTGATGCTACGTTACGTTATCAATTAAAAGCTTGCCAAAGTTTGCCAAAATCCCGCAACCAAAAGATTCGGTAAACGTCAATTGTACGGCGAGAGGCAACAAACTCACACTAGCCAATATTAACATACCGTTTATAAGATTGCATGTATCGGGAGTATGGCAACACTTGGCAAGCATGTACCTATAAAAAAACTGGTTAGCGTTTACGAAGCCTCATTAGAACCTCGATAGGTACCGTGTACAGCAAGTATTTGACATAAATATTCCCCCCTGCTAGATGATGTCAGCAGTCAAGTCCGGGCATGTGGCGTACTCTCGCTTCGCTCGTCTAGCTGAGATGGAGGAGGAACACCATGAGCAGGAAGCCCTCAAGAGGAAGATCACCGTGGACCGCAGTGGCGGCGGCCTGTAGGCCTGTATGTATGGTGTGTTACCGTTTGTTCTGTATGTCCATCCAGCATGCGCGAGACTCGTGTTTATCGCAAATTTTATCGCGGCTTTGTTAAATGTTAGGGTTCCGTACCTTAAAACCCAAAAAGGATCCATTTAAGATTACTTCGTTGTCCGTCAGTCCGTCTGTCTGTCAAAATCCTTTTTCTCAGGACCGCTCAGTCGAATACTCAGTTCTGAAGTGTCTTAGAGCTGTGAATCATTAAACTTCTAGTTCAACGCAATCAAAAGATTCGGCCGTTTATGTTGAAAAATTGCAGAACTTTCTTGATCACCTCAAAGGAATCAAAACCTGATCCTAGAATCATAAAATTTGGCACGAAGGAATGTATTTTGTAGTTCCTAAACAAAAATATGCTACTTGTGCTGAACCCTCGGTGCGCGAGTCCGGCTGATTTATTTGTATTGAAAAATGTCAGTTAGTCGCGAATATTTAACATTTAGACGCAATAAAATTTGAAATAATCGCGAGTAGCGCGGGGCGTGTTACGCGGGGGAAGGGGTTACGTCAACACCCACGAGGCCCGAGGGGCACAGGCCTTTACCCGGATACGACTAAAATTGAGCCATATATGCTGGCGCTCAGTGCTGGTTGATGGACGGGTGTCGGGCTTGTGGCCAACCCAACAGAAGTTATCAAGCTGCCCTATTAGGGCCTCTGGCACAGCTTCACGACTACTACCACCGAGTAGCGATTTCTTAGCTCAGGGCTAAACACGATACTGACAGTTGCATGTGGTCCTAGGCCCCTAAATGCGTCCTGGCTACGCGAGAGTCTTCTACTTCTTCTTTTATAAATGGTGGCTAACCTCTTTTGAGCTGAATTTTGCCAGTATCACGCGTATTTGAAAGAATTACAATTTGGTCAGGTTCTCTCACGTCTTGACAATGTTTTGTTGCTCATAGCACTTACCAGGAGAACGTATAGGGTAATGAGATCCATGTATTTCCCTCGGACGTGAGCTTCAGTCCCCCTTCGGCATTTTCAAAATTGCTCACTTAGCGATAGCTGTAATGTTTAACTAAGAAATAATCAAAGACTACTTGTACGCCGGTTAAGACTCGCGAAGGTTAGCAGTTCTTTCAAGGGTCAGTGCATTCTCTACTACAATAAGATACCCCGGAGATTTAGAAATTGCCATTTAAGCAATTTAAAAAGCAAGCGACTTTGTCGAAAAAGGGATATTACAATGTTCGAGATTTCTTAAATGACGGGACTGTATGTGGTTAATCTAGCTCAACAAAGACCTTGCTGTTAATAGTTTTGTTATTATTTATTCCCGATTATTAATCATAATAATTAATATTGTAATATTTTTATTAGTTAAGCACAATCAATTTTTAAAAGAGATCTAAAAATCAATCTGTGGGTGTTTCTACGCCCTCCTCTCCCACAGTTGTTTATGTAAATATCTACAGTAATAAAGAACTTAGATTTTGACTTTTTAGCTGCTGCTGCGAAAATTCGGCCAGTATGATATATTAGTACGTAGTAGAAGTAGCGTCCATTAAAATAAGTCATTCATCTTTCTATTTATCTTTATGCTACCTACAACATAGTTTGTTTGTTTCAGATGGATCCTGCAGATTCAAAATTCGTAGCATCAAGTTATTAATCAAGATCCTACAAGTATTATTACGACTTTTTAATTTTACTCATTTACCTTACTGCGTAGATACATATTTTACTTTAGATACCTACCAACTGCACATTATGGAGAGATTTACTTTAGATAGCACTTGTATTTAATTTAATTGTTTAACTGTGTATAAGGATCAATTAGTTAAGATTCGGGATAATTTAGTGCCCTCATTTTTGATATTGTTATTTATTTCGAAACGTTTGTTTGTCTCAAAGACAAGTTAAGCTGTTTCTATGTAAAAAAATTAAAATAATCATACTTACTATCAAAAATCGTACGAATATGAGGTATCAACCAATTTATGAGATGTAGTTAGAGTTTAAATGATATTTGTGTTTAATTATTATGCAGTTCAAAAAAATATTATAATTAGATATGTATATTTATTTGTATTTTCATTTTATTCCACTTAGATTTTCACAAACTGTTCAATATGCGAAATGTAATAAACATGTAGGAATATGTGTTATGTGACGCTAGCAATACCTGCCGTCTTCGATTCCAATCAAAAGAAAGATGCGCAGATGAATATGAACGAAAAAACCTTTTATTTTACTTCTAGCTTTTGCCCGCGGCTCCGCCCTTGGTATTCGGTTATACGTCATGCTTTGGAATGTGCCAGAAGAGGGGGTAAATGATGACACGACTGTTTGTGATGTGCTTAGCACGGAGAAGATAATGTATGGAGAGCCAGACATCTACTTACTTGCCTAAGTAAATAATAAAGTACCTACTCCCTTTTCTTGCACGTTCCAAAGCATGACGTAAAACGGAATATCGCGCGGTTGGAACCGCGGGTAAAAGTGTTTAGCTGATACTTAGTAGTGAATTAAAAAGAAACGCATTTAACAAAAGGGATCCTAAATAATAAATGTAGCCCATTGATGTCCCCACCGAGGCGCACGAGCCTTTACCCGGATACGAGTAAATTTGATGAGCCATACTCCACCACGCTGGCTCAGTGCGAGTTGATGGAGGGGTGTCGGGCTTGTGGCCAACCCGACTGTCAGAAGTTACCAAGCTGCCCCAGTAGGGCCTCTGACACAGCTGTACGACTACTGCCACCGAGTAGCGATATTAGCTGGGACCTACTGCATAACGTGTCATCCGAAACACGGAAGCGTCTGAAACAAATGCCGCATAGAACGGACACCCATGCAGTGGCCGCCTCGGCGATGTGTGAATACCTAGGCCGACGGACGTTATTTCATACTGACTTAAAATACCCTGACTGATCTATCAACACTTGGACCAAACTGATGGACCTAGAAACATGAAACTTAGACAGACATTTCTCTTCTTTGACGTAGACATCCGCTTATAATGGAATCCAGGAAGTCCCCACGGAATCGGGAGAAACAGCATCTACACGAGCAAACCAACAAATTTTACCAGCGTGGGATTTAAATCCGAGACGATCGGATTACATCCGAATGCGCACAGGATATGCGTCTACTCATTTTATTTGAGAAAAGTTTTTATGTACCTATGCTTTTTAGTCAGATTGATCATCCTACGGGAACTGTAATATTTTTTTGGATAAAAGATATCATATAAATTAAGTTAAGGGATTAAACTACACACATTCCAAATTTCCTCCGATGATCATCCTCTGGGAACAGTAATAATTTTTCGGGATAAAAGATAGCTATATACATTCCAAATTTCATCTAAATCCGTCCAGCCGTTTCAGCGTGAAAGAGTAACTAACATATAAACACACATACAAACTTTCGCTATTATAATATTAGTAGAAATAATGCCGATCAAAGAAACATCTACCTACATTTCTTCTTCTTTTTATACTTATAAAATTATAAATGAAACGTTGTGCCGTTAGACCCACTAAAGTTCTTGAATGGCCCGAACGGTTTGTATAATACCTGTTTTGTTTTATTCTTCTCAGTCCGGCAAAACGACAATTATGAAAAACGCAAAAGAACAGCCAAAATATCTAAAAATATTTTGTATGGGAAGTTCACCAAGCTATCAAGAGATGGCGTTGATAGCCATAGATATAAAAAGATAGAATCACTCCGTCGTATTTATTATTATTCAACCTGCATAGAGTTAGTAAGCAGAGTTTCGTTAATCTGAGGCGCGATGGGTTTAATGCCCAACCACGGGTCGATATGGGCTGAGTATGACCATAGACTGTATGACGATGCTTGATGATCTTTGATGATGATGATGATCAATTAATAGTTCTCTAGCCGGGAACTATGAGAGCATCTAAAATGTGTTGCGAAGTCGCGCCAAGGGCAGCTAGTAACATATACTTTGCTCTGCAATCATAGATAGATGCCCGTTTGTTAAAGCTGGAGGGTTTATTATAATCACCTACTTTTTTTATTTACTGTAGGACGAAATGTTCGAGTTTGGACAGAGGCGCTTCCTCAGGAAGAAATCCGATGATCTCACCCTGACTCCCCACGCCCCAGAAAGGGTGCGTGAGAAGAAATCTCGACTCGACTCGACGAGTTTGGATCAAGAATGTGATGGTGTATCTGCGGTCAATTGTACCCCATACACGGGTTAATCTGTTTTAGTGACAACAGCTGTCAAATCTAGTTGGAGAGCACTGCAGCAAAATATAATAAAGCATCGAAGTCGAAGAATAATAAATCTACTAAATTTTAAAAGCGCCATCTCTTGACGCCGGATGAAATCAACTGGCCGGTGACCAAGTGCCTCCTCGGAAAAGTCCACGCTCGATCCGGAATGCGGGGCTGTGCAACGGGTTTTCGTTTTTGGTGTGTGATTTTTCAATACCATTCATTCAAATGCAAACCTACTTATCATTCTTCACTCTAACTTCCGATTCCGGTCTCTCATTGTTTTGAACTCATTGTTTCGGGCGATAAACTTTACGGTAGACCATTTCAAAGGCTCATTATTTTTAATAAACTGATTCAATGCCCATACAATGTTCAATCATCGCATACCATCTGGATTGTAATTAATCTCGAATAGCTTTTTTTTCAAAAATGAAAATTTTCCTCTCTTTTACAGAATTCGATCTTTGCAACACTATCAGATGGTGTAATAGTTTTCGAATGTTTTCAAGTCAGTCAGAATGATTTATTATCTAAATTCAAAATCTTATCACACTTGTCAGAAGAAGACTGAATTACAGATAATGCAGAGTGGGCGCCGCGACGCGGAGGCTATTAATTAAGTATTTATAAATGTGGTATCTACACTTTGTAGTTTAAACTATAGGTCAATGACATGCATATATAGGCAATAAAGTCACTAATGAACATTCCGTGGTTAAAATTCGAATCCAGTGCCAATTTCATGTCATATATTGTAAAACGTAAACAAACAATATCCTTGTCCCGAATAGTTGGCGGGAAAAAGTTTCGATCGTACTTTACGGTAGAAACGTGGCGTAGGGCGGCGGTTACGCCCCCGCGGGCTGTTACTGCCAGCGGGCGGTGGGTGGGCGCAATACACTTCCGGGTGCTAGCACAATTTTAACCATCATGGGAAATGTTATCTGGTCTATTATTTTTTGTTTGGGTCTGTTACTCGTTAAACATAGTTAATTAAAATAGCCTCATTACTTAAGTATCACTAATAGACGTAAATGCAACAATTGAAGTGTACAGCAAAACATGGCATTGGGGGCGTAGGCTATTTTGATATTTTGGCTAGGCCGTATAAAGTTGAACGTAATCGCCACGCCTTTTCTCATACCGGGTGGCAGAGGAACATACTTGCGCCGACATGTGGGACTTAGCTTAAGCTAAACCATTATCTAAATTTTAATACAAACAACGTATTGTGTGTATTGTGTACAAAACAATTTTGATAAATGTTATTCAAGATTGTAGGATATTAATAATATCAAAAAATAGCAGTAATCTCAGTATTATTTATTGACAATATCATTAAGAGTATACCTCGCGCCACGAATTAAGAGCGCTGGGCGACGTTGGCGGGAACTACTGCGCATATTGTACAGGTATTGAAAAGTGACTACTACGCATTCAAGGCCACCGCTCATAACGTGTGGCGCGACATATAGCTTCACTTAACGTCACCAACATCACAATAAGTTATAGACAAGACAGTAAGTAGCCAGCCACACTTCCATCCGAAATCCCACCCGTCTCGGGCCTCTTTTTTTCATAGCCCCGCTGGGCCTGAGTGTCCTTTGCAACATTTTTAATGGGAGAGACCCACCCACGACCTCCATTTTATTAACGCTTTGTGATGTGTAAGTTTAGATATTTTCTCCCAATATATAATTTTGCCGAAAACATGACTGCTCGCGTCTCTTTTCGTTTATAAGCAACTTCATTTTTCACTTCTCCATACAAATCAACTTATCGCCCGGTTCAAAACGTACGGAGAAGTGAAAAATGAAGTTTCTCTGATCAAGTCGGTTTCATCAGTTCCTTTTGTTACACCAAGGGGCTGCTATAGCGTTCTGGAATAAATTTGTAGATGTATCTTTTGCAACGAAACTGTGCCAAGCTAATTCGAATGTACGAAATACGAAAACAAAGCCAGAACAATAACAAACCAGTAACCAAGTTAGATTGTGGCGATATAATCAAGCTTAAAAAAATATTTTCTCAATAGGTAACTCTAAAATGCGAGGACCTCTTTCGGTCAAGCAGAGCATGTCCTAGGTATATGTGATTGAAATATAGTTGGCTATTGACTTGAAAACCAAGACATTGGCCATGCAACGGATTCTAGTTTCGCCACTGTTAATTAGTTAAGATGCACGGCGAGATCAAGGGCGTGTCCGCGGGGAGGTGGGTGGCCCGGGCGATGACTCAGTCCGGTCCGCCCACCTTCGCTTCCGCATCCATGTCCTTCATGTATACCGGATAGAAGACCCCAAGAAGACCTATGTCAGGCAGAACAAGGAGTAAGTCAACAGTAATGACAGGCCATTTATTATCTTAATTAGTAGGCTTACAATATTACAGAATCTCAAATGAGATGCGTTAAGGGCAGGTATAAATGGATCATGGAAAACTCAGTATTTAGCTAGGTACCTACCTAAATAATATCATTTGTAGTTTAGTTATAATTAGTCATCCGATGCATAGCCGAAGGGTAGATAATTATATAGAGGAAAGAGCTTTGCAAATTTCCTAGGAAAAAGCTCTAAACTTTGAAAAACACATCATTTGATCGAAATCACAAGATAATTAATTATTAAATAAACTTTTGTTGGCATGAAGTAAATCTTAGTAAAGGAATGTGTCAAAACAAAGAAAATCATGGCTAGTGCGTAAGCGCACATGGAACGAATCTTCGATTAGCTTAGGTAGATTTTAAATCACAGGGATAAAAATATCTTATCCCTTCAAGAGGAATCAAAAAGGAAGCTATCAATCGTGATTACGATAGGATCTTTTAAGAATAAAGTTGCGGCCAATGAAACTTGTTTTTCTTGTTGTTGAATTAAATTCATATGAAGTAGTGTTTCAATAAGTTTTGTGTAGGTACAGTGTTTTATATTCATATGTGATTTGAGAATTTAATGAGTTTATATGATAAACTTGAATGTCATCACATCACTGACCTGAAATATGAGTAGATACCTAATCTTGGTAATAGATATGTCGAGGCCAGATCATAAAATTTATTTCACGATATGGTCAGAACGGGCTGATATCCATGAAAACGTGTATTTTTAAAAGCATTCTCTTTCAGCACTACGTGGTATTTTTTTTATGAAATATATGTCGAATGAACACGAAGACTAGATATTCGGAGGCTTCATTGCGCTAGCCTTCTTGAGTCTTCAAAAGTCTTCGTTCAATGTAACTTATAATTCAACCATGTATGGTCATTGACACATCATGAAATAATACATTTTATGATGTGGCCACAACAGATATATATACTTTTAAGGTCTTTACGGTGTTTCGTGTCTGTTCTGCTGACAGTCGATTAGTTTACAGTAAAATGAGACATATGTACCTATTTTGGTATTAATTTTGAAATAGCAAAATCAAAGATATCAGATGTAAGTAAGTATGTATTCATCACCGCTAAGTAGGATACTAATTAAGTCTACGTAAACATCTTCACGTCATCAGATTCCGACTACCGCATGCCGAGCTACAATACAATACAGAGGTACACCCATAATAATAGATGTGGCATAGAATTGAAATGGCGCACATCTTTTAACAGCTGTAAACAGTTTTGGGCTCTAATACAACACAGTACATACGCAATTTGAACGTTAAAAAATGTGACACGGATGTTCTGCTAGCTTGTGTCAGATAAATATCACGAGTAGAAAATTGGACTTTAAAGTCTATGTGGAAAAGTCGAGACTACTTTGAAAATGTAGCAGCATAATTAAGCGGGGACACACGCTCTCTCGGGGCGGCTGTTCATTCGTGCATAATGGACGTGGGGCGATGAGGCTAACGCTTGGCATGACAAAACGTGGTTTAACTTTCACTTTCGCAAAGAACCAGTCCAACCAACTCCAACAGCTTTATCGCAGTTATGAACGTGCAGTACAAAATTACTTGTCAAAGTTAAAGACGCCGATAAAGTTTGATTATTAGAAAATATTATTTACAAAGAATGATTAGTATATGAAATCCAAAAATTAAAGCAAAAATAAGACGTCATAATGACGTGGCCCATACCACCAGCTAACCAGTGTAGCAGGAAAAGTCGTAATAATGTCAATCTGGATTACGATGAATTCAATCAAAAGCGCATGTCCAAGAAGATAAGTACGTAATAATTTAATATAATGATATATCATCTGCCTAGTTTAGTTTTAGTAGGACAGAAAAACATGGTACAGAATATGAATTAGATCGAGATGTTGTTTACTGGACATACTTAGGTATTAAGCTGTAAAATATTATCAAGTACTTAATAGAATATTCCTGAAACACGTGACTGTGACAATAAAACAACAAACACACCACGAAGTATCTCAATAAATACTTAAGTACATTTGAAAGCAGGATACTGGTAGCGTAGAGTGCAAGCCTCCATTTAAATGTATGTGAGATGTTTCATGGTGTTTAGTTTTCGAAAGTCACGTATAAATCTCGTCGCCTTTGCATATCGTAATGGGAGAAAGGCCTACCAGTAATGTGAATTCATTGCACCATTTAAAATTACATCTTGTTAGAAAATCAGCCCTGACTGACTCACTAAAAGTTCAGCCTCATCAACGCAGCGACATGTGTGCATTTTTTGCCCGCCCAAGGAGGCCGCGGGCACGAGGTTATACACCCATTATTACGTCCTTCCTACTTCCAATTATTATTATCGGGTGTCGGCGCCGCACCCGCGACGCGGGAGGAGGAGAGAGGCGCAGCTGCTGCCTACCAATAATCGAGACCTGTCCCTGTCTGAGCGAGACGGAGATAGCGCTTGCTGAAGGGAAACTGGAGTTTTATACAAAATAAGGGCTTTCAGAGCCGATGTTAAGTCATAATAAGATAGGGATTATAAGCTGAGGTACGTTGGCAGTCCTACATTGTGTTATAATTCCCAATTTTCCAAGTAAAATCAACAAATACGAAATAAAGCCGACCAGGATAGGAGGCGGATCTCCGAGACTACCCGAGTGCGTTCGGTTGATTTCGACAGTTTGCTCGCCTCAGTTTGGCGGCCGGTCGTGAGAATGGTGCGTTCCGTACGTGAACAAAGAGAAATATTATTTTGCAAGTGTACAGAGGATAATGTCGTCTGAGTCTTCCAAAATACAGGTGGAGTTTATTAACGAGGAGAAACCTTGCAAGGTAAGTGGTTCAAAGTGAAAGGATACAGTGTTATTGTGTAATACGTCGGAGTGTGTCGGACGCCAGCGGGCGTCTTGTGTCGGTGCAGGGGGAGGGCGGGGCAAGCGCGGCCCCAGCCGAGTGGGCCCACCAGGCCACACAGAGGAGGTTGTGACCGCGTTAAAAGCAACACCCTTGCCAAAAATGCAACGGCATCATGCCATTTTGATGCACCTTCAAGCTCCAAGCTTCAATGTTTATTTGGCTATGACTAAATGACTCGAGATGATAACATAGCGTGGATTGTAAACATACTTTGATATAGTCGCCATTTTATGGTTACAGTATCTAAATTGCTGCCCAACGTCATGTAGCCTTGGGTGGTCTTAAATAATATTTTTAAATAGGTTAACTACTGATTTATAAGTGTAACAACTACAAATAATGACAGTTTCAAGAAGACCTGGTTCTAGCAGATGGCTGAGTAAGCGTCTGTACTCTGCATAAAATCACAGTCACGCGGTTGGAGGTGGGTGGATCAAAGGGCGGCAGCGACCTTGCGTGCGACGACTCCGGGCTCTCGTTAGAAAAGGCGTGTCGATGATAGTCCCAACTATACTATGATGTTGATGATTCACGTGAATACGAAATATTACAGTAACTTATAAACTTAACCTTGACACAACTTTTTATGTGAACCTTTATCTAATTACATACATATTTAAATCATTATTGACCAATGAACTTCATGAATAGGATATTTCGGGATCAGGGAACAACTGGAGCCACACAGAATGAAAACTTCACATCATAATATTTTCTGTTTGGTTTTATTTACTCTCTTATTTGGTTTGGGTTGGAAAAAAAAAGTAGTACAAATAGATTTGACCGAACGTAAACAAAGGACACCTACATTTTTACTTTGACAGAAAATTTAACGAAAGATAAGTTTTTGTTTTTGGTATGTTGGTGTTGTTTTGTTTGTTTACTTCCGGTAAAGGTTGTCATTGTCTGTCACTCTTTTACATGGTTCTCTTTTTTTTTTACGTATGCCCCTCAAGGGTTCAGGCAAAGGTTTATTGACCATGCAGCCCATAGATGGTTCATATTATATGTCCACAGAACACAATTAATGTCTGTGGTCTGTGCATCGTACCACAGAGTACCTTGTTATTCGTACGTAAGTACGGTTCGAGTACGAACTATGCCGCCGCGCCTTCGTAATATGTACTTTGTTTATTAACTAATCGCTAGATCATCTCCCAAAAACTTATTTACATATGCTAAATTTACTTGCTGATACGTTGCTATGGCCGTTTCGATTACGGTTCCATATTAGGATGTATGTAGGATATTTGCTCGCTCCTACCAACCTGTAAATTTATCTGTAATATCCCAAATCGATAGGGGTTTCAATGAATGTGCCTTTCGGTTTCGTCTGATCATCTCCTTTGTAAAGTAATAAGGGTTCACGACTCCCCTATCCAATCTATTCGCAGCGCCCCTTTTGCCCCTTTTGTGCTGAAATAGAGGCGGGCGGGCGGACGGGCTGCCAACTGCCCTACACTTGCTTTCTTTTTCCGAGTATACCTGGGTACGTTAGTTTCTGTCTATGAAGTTGTAGCTTGCATTTTAGGTAGATAGGTATTTGTATTGGTTTATATATTCCTGGCTATGTTCTTTCCTTTCACTTCCAGCATAGGTTCTGTGTGTCTCAGCCATTAGGAAATATTTCACATCTTCCTTCTAACTCAAGTCTTCCAGGGTTTGCTTCAAGAAATTTCTTCTTAGAGATAAGCTCGCCTTAGTACACTGTGTACCTATTAAAAGTTAAGTTTTATCTGCAACTTTTGGAATAAATACCTATATGACAACAAATTGGAATTTCCACAGAGATGAACAGGCCTAAGCTAAAAAAATATTGATATTAACGAATCATTTTACTTCCAGCAAGAGGGTTCACAGTCCCCGCTTGCGCTGCTAGCGGCCACCTGCAGTCGCCTCGGGGGCTCCAAAATGGCCTCCGAACAGCAAGACAAGGAGCCACAGCAACAGCACTTTAGTAAGTTAAATGTTAACCAAAATTAATCATAAACTAGTTAGGGTAGCTCAGAAATAAATGGAATTGCAACAAAGATGCCTGTAATTGCAGCTGCACCAGTTGTAGGAATTAATGTTAATACATAAACACTGATAGGAAAACAAAAACGGAATCTTGTTAAACCATATAGATAAATAGATAAATGTGTTTATTACTTGCAACATGGTATAAACACAAACAGATAATTATACCTCGAACTAAAAAAGAAAAAGGAAACAACACAGCAGTAACACATATCATAATCATCCATTCAGGCCCACAACAACAGCAGGCAGCACAGCAACAAGCGCAACAACAAGCCGCGCAACAACAAGCCGCGCAACAACAAGCCGCGCAACAAGCTGCACAACAACAACAAGCAGTACAGCAGCAGCAACAACAAGCACAGCTCATTCAACAAGTGCATGGCGACGCGGCGACGCTTGCAGCAATACAACAACAGTATTTGCAACAACAACAACCGCAGTTGAGGGTTATTAGTGCGGCTGTGGTGCAGCAGTTGAGAGCACAGGGACTTTCTGTAAGTATCTATACAATAATACATTTGGTAATTAAGTTAACAACAATGTGCAGTTGCAACAACAATCTCAATTTCATCCTTTCGTAGAAAGTCAACAACAGATGGTTCAATGATTCATCATTTATTGAGGGGGACCCCACATATATATCTGACTTTGCATAAAGTAACTAAAATCTTCTACACAATAATGATCTACCTATGATATTTTAGTATGGGAAAGAAGCTGACATTTATTTTTAACTGCCTGTGGCGTGGCTTTGCAACGCGGTTTTCGTATTCTCATAGTTCCCCGTCATAAAACTATTCGTTTAACATTTAAGAGGCACTTTCATAGGTTTCTGAAATACATATAGATTTAATCGCCCCGTTGTTGAGCATAATACGCATCAGACCTCAGATTAACGAAACTCTTTGCTTACAAACTTTATGCATCGTACTGTCAAACATAAGTTCCGCTACCAACAAAGAGGTTGAATGTAGTAAATAAATTGATCAACGACGAAGGAGTTTGAGTGATGCTTTATCTATGGCTATCATCGCCATCTAGGGAAAGAGGCTGAACTTTCCATACAAAATATTTTTCCACTTTTTAGCTGTTTCTTTGCGTATTTTGTAATTTATTTTTTATCTTAACCTCCTCGGGACCAAGGAGAATAGGAATACAACCAAATAGGAATTATAAAAGCAGATCGGGAGATTTTAGAGATTAATTAAGACTAACGTATAGCCATAGACAAATAAGTAAGAGTTATTTGTCTATGGTATAGCGATTCATTTTTATAAGTATAGAAGCAAGGTTATTATGCATCTGATAATTTTATGTGTTTTTCCAGGGCAATGAGTTATCAGCAGCCATCGCAAATGCGGCGAACTCAGTGGCGTCGGTGCCAAGTGGCATTCAAGTCCAACAGCCACAGGTAAATTACGACTACATATGTGCAATTATGATTCATAATGAACACGCACCTTTTTCCCCAAAAAGGGGTAGGCAGGAATTAAAAGACTTCCAAGCCAAGATATTGATGGCAAATAGTAATTATCTTGTCAGAGACAAGCTCGCCTTTATTAGGCGGTATTTTTTTTCTTTCTAATAAATGTTATCTGTATGTCTGTTTTGTGAGTACAATAAAGAAATAAGGAATTACGAATCTTGGCTTGGCATTCAACTAAAGCGAGTACTTAAAGTACTTAGTAGAGAAGCTTTGGTTAAGATAATATTTATCACATTTGATAATATTATGAGACTTTAAAATATCCCTCTTTTGCACGTTTTTATTTAATTTTCAACAAAAATACGATTTTAAAGTGACGTCAAACAGCACTTGTTTAAAAACACCTCATCAGAGGAAGTGACGTAATAGCTGTCGTCAGTAAAGGTTAATTTCCCACTAGCCTAGTACTTTAGTCAAGTAGCGAGTAATTTAGTAGAGAAACGTGACTGAACAGCAAAAATATAAGCGAGTATGTTAATAAGTAACTACGATGTAATAAATTACTTGCTACTCGTCTTAAATGCAAGCCTAGTGCTAACTAGCCTTAAGCAGCATCTCCTCCCTTTCCTATTCTATGCTAAAAAAGGAGATGGAGATTGACGCATATAGCTCTGTCCCTTACTGACAACAATTATTAAGTCACTTCCGCTGTAGAATAGAATGTCAGTAGAATCCGCGATTTTCTGCATTATTTGCATAAAATTATAGTATTTTAACCTTTCAATATCCTCGTGGTCTATTCGACATGATATACGTGAAAATGAAAGCAAAAATATAATAACTGAATGTTTTCTATTATATGACCTTTTGGGGAATTATTAGTACCTACTACCTGTCATGGGTAGGTACTGTGGCAGGTTATTAGTTTGAGTATGAACAATTAATTAAATGTCACCCTGTAAAATATCGCTATCGAGTTTTATATAGGTGGACAAAGGGAGGTTTTGGTATCAAAATCTTCAGAAAAACCCTTCAGACAAATTTTAATACCATAGATTCTACAGCGTCACATAATTCTCTTTACAGATGATATCGATGCAACAGCTGCAACAGCTGTTAGGTGGCGGTGCAGCCGAGCCTACCTATCAGACTAATCAGCAGCAGTTACTGCAGATACACCCGCAGTTATTGCAGGTGAATTATATTTCCTTCCAGAATGATAGGTTTCCACTTGTTTTTTTTCAATTGTCAGCTTTCTCCATTGTTCTACCTTTTGCAACAGTCACTTGCTCAGAGAATCATTGTTTCTATCCATCGAGTCGTTTCCTAAATTCTAAGAATCGTGACTCAATATTCTCCTGAGATCTTCACGACTTTTGTTGTTTTGATGAAGTTATTATTTAGTTTTTGTTTAAGTTTTATCTTTGAGGTCAATAAGGAGCATCATACTTAGATCACTAGTTAGTTAAATATGTTGTTGCTAAAATGCGTCAAAACTTTAATAGCATGGGTAAACATCGATATGTTATGTATTTCATCGCTTATTTTGGTGCCGTCAAATCCTGTACCCATGGGACCAAAAACCATACATACTTATAGAAGCAAAGAGTATAGAACCACTACTATAGAAGTAGGCGCACCCCAATATGTACGCGAACCAAACGTGTCATTTATTTCATATCAAAAAACGTCTGACATTTAGAACAGCCATAGAGCGACTGAGCGGTTCGGTAGGTGCATATGCAGAATACCAACGTAATAATGGTCTGTGCATGGGACCCACTGTTTTGTTAGTAACTATTTGAAAACGTTTTGTACCCCAGCAACAGTATGGGGGCTGCCTGGTTGGTGGGATGGGCGCGGCACAAATGCAAGCAGTCACGGTCGACGGACAAGATGCGCTGTTCATACCTGCACAACACGCGGCACAGGTAAGTGACCTCTTCACACTAGCTTGCGTACTACAAGCGCTGAGGTTAGATGGCTCTACTGTGCTAAAGTCGAGTTTTCGTAGAAACCTAAATCGCACTAGTCGATTTTGTTTGATTTCGTTTTAAATAGAACAGCTAATTATATGATGTTTACTTGATTTTTACTTTATAGGAGTACTTTATAGTTTATCGCACACAGACTAATGAAAAAAATGAAAAGAAAGCATGTACAAAGGCGAGCTTATCTCAAAAAAGAGATTTCTTCCAGCAAACTAGACATGGGCAAAGTAACTCACTTCAAAGAAAAGAGTGATATGTATCTTTTGTACCTTGGGATATATATCTCTCTTTCATATCTCTATATCCGAATGTATCCCGCGCTTACGCGACACGCGGCGACATTCGTCTTTCTTTCTCTCTCTAGTTTATATCTCTCATAACTCTATATCCATATCTGTCTGAATGAGAAGCTCACTCGTGCTGTGTATCTGAGAGAGATGGAGATGATAAAACAGTACGGGCGACATAGGGAATGGTATGAGTGCGAAAGAGATGTATATATAGTCTATCATGCTGCTAACTAGCGACTGCAACGCGCACGTGTTTACTTCAGAAAGGCCATTTTATTTTGACCCCTATTTTTAGGAAATGTTTGTCCACCTCGGGGTCATGTTATAATAGTGGGTCCAATGAGTGGAAGGGTGAGTTCGGGAATGTATCACCGATATGAACTATGAAGTTGTTCACAATGTCCGCAGTGAAGTTAGTAACCCTTGCCTCGCTTGACGACCGAAAGCGTGACATCGATACAAATATCGCCAGGCGTGAGTGAGAAGAAAAAAAGTTACGGATATAGAGATATATTCAGAATAAGAGGGATATGGAGAGTGATTGGTTGAAACGGAAAGATATAGACATCAGTTTCTTGAATTAAAGGGATGTGTTTCGTTACTCCTTTCAGAACTTCGGCGGTATGAGTCAAGTAAGCCTCGTCAATGGGCAACTAGTCAGGACTCCAGTCCTACCCCAGTTTCTACAAAACGTCATGCATCTACCAGGTACTCAACTCTATTGCCTATGATAATACAGTTCGTATTTATCTTAACCACACGCTTCTTCGACGTCTTGCACCTTAAATGAAGACTAGCTGAGAAAACCTGTATTCTCTTAGAGATATATATTTCTGTTAAGTCTGTAAGTTATTTAGACGTTTTTTTATGCTTCGGCAGTGTTATGTTTTATTGCTCAAAATTAATTCATGTACCATCAACAGAAAATGTGGAGACCCACTGTAAGGGTTCTTTTCCCATGCAGCCTAACACTTAAAAGTCATAAAACAAATGATTTTTTAAATTCGATGCAAAGTTTAACAAAAGCAAGGGTTTACCGCCACATGCTAGACGCAAGAGCTTTTTTAAAAAGGGGTCTCCACAACTGCCACCGATAGTACCTACAAATTACAATTAAACTACACAATCATATTAGTTTCCAATCTGCATCCCTTTCAATCTGTGCTATTTTTGGATTCTTATCTACCATCGTATTTATTCTTTAGAGATAGCCATTAGCCTCAATTCTGAATTGCACGGACTTTTTTTTTGGTTTGAAAATTATTCACATTCTAGGGCTGAACTTTTCGGATGTTCTTTTATTAGTTTCATTTGAATGAATCACCATTTACCACATAAATGTAAGCCGGAATCGTTACTATTGGCAATCTAAAGTTCTTTACTTCACCCTAATATCACTTGCACGTAGTATGATGTTTCAGCATTCTCGTTCACTCTTCTTTTTGCAAATAATTATTATATACTCTGTCAACTGTAACTAATCATCAAGCGAATGATATTCTATACAGGACGAATACGTACGGAAAAGCACTTACCATTTTTGAAACTGAAATAACTTAACCTGACATATTCAACTTGATCAAATAGCAAACGACGAACTTTTGAACTCAGAACTATTTTTTACCAGCAAAGACGATAATCAATCAATCATATGATTATTATATCAAGTGACTTCCCCGTACGTTTCCACTCCACCGCTTCTTAACCTAACAACTAATCACTTGTCTTTTCCCCGCTAGCAGAACAGCAACAACCAACAGTTACCATCCCCGGGACTAACATTTCCATTCCCCTCGCCTCCCTCGCTGGCAGCCAGCCCCTCATTACCATCCCGGGCACTAACATTACCATACCAGCGAGTAGCCTGCAGAATATACAAATGCCTTCGAGTCAGACGATAACGATACCGTCGAGTTCGGGCACCGTGCAGAACGTACAGATTCCGAGTTTGCCGCCGGGAACGAGTATACAGATTTCGACGGGGGACGACAAGAAGGATGGCAAGCAACAGGGCAGCCCGCCAAGTGGGCAAGGTTGGTGGAAGGGCTCTTCTTTCTAGGCCACGAACGGCACCCAGATTCACTATTCCAGAACTAGGCCCTTATTCTTTATCTCAAATCCGTAAGAGTTTTAAAGCTTTTTTAACGTAATGGCTTTCACAAAGCCACTGGCATATCATATTTTTGTGCCAATTTGATAGATAATTGGTGGGTTTAGTAGTGGTAGGAATTAGTGAATCTGGGTCTGAATAGATCCGTTTTAAAACCAGTGCTTATGTATCTGTTCTATTTTATGATGATACGATCAATGTGCTGCCATATCACTCACCATACATGAAACTGTCATGAAGGTTGCTTTTGGCGATGGAGTCCGATGGACACAAAAACGGGTCTGCTTTGCTCTGGTCCCTACTTTTCTTAACTTTGTGCGGAGATTTACTTCAAACAAACAAATAATCACTTCACGTTAACTTCCACGCTGATCCTTACTTATTACTTTCTGTGCTTTGTAGTATTTTGCTTACATATTTCATTATTCACTGTGTAACAATTAATAACCTCATAGATAATGTTCACCTACCTATGCATATTTATGTTGGTATCATTCATCGTATTCAGTTGGTTGTATTCTACTTTGCATCGCTGTTGTCCTGCACCATCATATTTCTAGCTGCTATTTATTATCTACTCGAAGGTGTAGGCACAAGCAAGAGAATTTGGTATAAATAGAAATGAAGCAGTCATTAGAAAACGCGGTTTATAAGGCGGATAGTCATAATAAACGTGCCTTTCTTATAAACTTTTACCCAAATTAACTCACAGTGACTTGAAGACGTAATGAGGTTGGGTAAAGGTGGGTTTCTCCTCTAAATGAATATTTCTTCCAGGAAGGACGTGCTTGGCTATTTTTTTACTTTTTAACCCTACATCTCTACAGGCGGCGGTGTAGCGGTCCGGGGCGGTGTGGGCCAAGTCGGCATGGTGCCAGTCCAAGTCCCAGTGAGCATGGCGGGCGGGCACACCGTCTACCAGACAATACACGTGCCGGTGCATGCGCCACAACACTTGCAGATCATTCCGCAGTTGCAGCAGGTCAGTCAGATGTGGACTTCTTCTTAGTTTCTTCATTAGAGTCAGTGATGGCATGGCTGGGCCAAGTCGGCATGGTGCCAGTGCAAGTCCCAGTGAGGGAGACTTACAGGGAGTCGCTTTGTAGCCATTAAGGCCGACTTGCACCAGAATTGACAGCTGTTTAAACTGTATTTAGCGGGTATCAAAAGTGCAAGACGTCCTAAGTGTTCCACTGGATACCAATGCCTCTTCATGTTGCGATCAAAAAAAAATTGTCCCGCCGCCACGACCGCCACCTCGACTGCAACTTACCGCGATCATCAAGCCATGAGGCGTAACGGAGAGATCGGTAGAGGTTCAGCCAGTAAGCCTCAGCGCACACGGACCACAAACCGTCGCCACAATCACCTATCAAATTCTTATGTCAAGTGTTTTTGCAGATGCAAGCGCAACCTCAGATGGCAAACGTATTGACGCCCTCAGGGCAGATACAGCAGATTCAGATAGCTTCTCTGGCAAATGTGCAGGTAAACTATAGATACATTTTGTATATGACATTTTGCTATGTAAAATCCAAACCATCCCTACCATTATACGGTGGTATGGAACCCTTTGTGCGACAGTCCGGCTCGCACTTGACCGCTTTTTTCTGTTTACCAGCAAGCACAAGCGACGGCGCAGGCGCCGACAAGCGCCGCCCCCACGCCCGCAACTATTACGTTACAGGTGAGATAAGATAATGCTATGTGGGAGCAGGGTGATGTCCCCGCCAAGCCCATTTATTTTCAACCGACTTCAAAAAGGAGGAGGTTCTCAATTCGTCTGTTTTTTGTTGTTTGTTTGTTACGCGATTACTCCGTCAATTTTGAACCGATTTTGATGATTCTTGTTTTGATTGGTAGGTCATTCTTCAGAAGTGGTCCCATATACATTTTATCAAAATTGATCAAGCGCTTTTTGAAAAATTCAACAAATACAAAAAATATATATACACAGGTGACGTTTTAGTTTGTGGTTCCTTGCTGCAAACGCTTTGATGAAGACTTTTAATTCGCATCCCGACCGGAGAGGAAGCAATAGGGCTTGAACTTGAAGTCAGTTTTTTTTTGTTTTTATCTTGTTAATTTATTCAAACACAAAATTCAGTACAAAGATACATTACAACACATAAATTAAACCAAACATATCCGTCTGCAGCGCCAAACATGTGTATAGCATGACTGAGACACCACACAGTCGAGCAAACACAACCAACTATCCTTTTCTCGGAGCCATTCAGGGCATTTTTGACCTCCCTGTAATTTCGTTGTGAATGAAGCTAGACGCCTGAATTTTCTTTGTCCAAGAGTTAAATGATATTCAACAACTACATTCCATGCATACTCCTCTACCGTGCAAGGTTTATCGGCACTAACACATTAAATGAGATTGTATCGCATGTTAGTAAATAAAGAAATTAATGAATAAATAAATACAAATTTGCACAAAGGCGAGATCCACACACTTTCAATAATTTTGGTTTTTATTTCTTAGAATGTTGTGGAATCCTTTTATCCAATATGATATCTGATTAGAGGGCTTCCACTGAGAGATTAGATGTAGGACATGAATCCAAGGATACTACAATGACAAAGGAAAATATATCTCTTCCTCCAGCACACTGGTTCATTGTTGTGACCGGAAGTCCGAAGTGACAGCATCCTCACATGAAAAGTTACCAGTAGATTGTCATGAGCTCAAAATAATGGGCAATAAAAATAAATGTAAAAGTTCACTTCGACCATGTAGGGGTAAAGATTTGGTAGGTAAGTATAATTTGCCATCATAACGCATTTTCCCCTCGCACGCTGCCCGGAAGGCCATGCCCCAGACGATCCTAGCGGACGGTACCATCCAACCGCAGGGCACGCAGCTCATAGCCAGCACCCCCTCGGGCCAGCAGGTCACTGTCATACCCAACCCGGGAAACAACGTGCGGGCTAATATGCTGCAGGTAACTAGCGGTTCAAACGCAGGCTGCAAAATCAAACAAATAATTCTCTCCTCGATCGATTGCAACTAGCAAGGCTGAATGGTCTAGTACCTTTGCCAAGCCGGGAGTAGAAAAATCAATGGCCGCGGCGTTTGCGTTTTGTTACTTTTCTTGCAAAAACACTTTAATATTTTTGTATTTATTTCGCCGTATTTTTTAGCTACAAGGCTTATTTATTGAGCGTACTCAATACAGATATTGTTTAAATTGAGCAATATATTATGTTAATAAAATATTTTTGTATATTTTCGTTCCGAATTCGTATCAATATCCACTATCAAAACGCACGAAACGTCATATTGACTTTGATGTTAGCGTCACAAAAAAAATGTGCCTTCGCATTATTTTGTGTTGAACGTGGTTTGTTTCGTGTTTAACTCAATAATTTACGTTATTTCAAGGATATCAACCTAAAATTCAATATTTTGTAAGTTAACATCGTAATCTCAATGCATAATTATAATAATGTATTAGGTAGGAATGCTGATTGAATGAATGAAACTTTAATAAGACGTGGTTCATCAGGTGTAATCCAATGAAAAACGGCCATGTCCAGCGCAGAGCTTGACTAGGCCGCTTCCTAAATGGGCTGGCAGAAAATCACTGGATGTCACAGTTCGCGCCAAATATCGATGGCTCTGAATGCAATGTGACCTCTCTTATCTCACCCCACCTTGCCCTGCAATCAATCTTTTATGATGGCTTTCATCGGTTTGATGATTCTGCCAGTCAGATTTCAAAAATTACATAGTTTTACATATTTTAACAGTTCACATTCTCATTCGCACCTTTTTTGACATCTTTCGGTTGGAGTGTAGATAAGGGGGCGCCAAGGAAAAAAAAACTTATTTTACAAGTGGGGGCTTCCGCCCCCTTATCGACACTCTGACCCATCTTGCCTTCTCATTTGCACATTTTGTTCAAAGACAAAGATATCTGGCGCAGTCTTTTTGCACAAATGCAGGGAAGGTTTTTATATATTTTTTTTCGCTATTCTTATTGCCTACCATGTGTTATAGGTGCCAACGCTGGGAGTTGGAGGGCTTGGCGGTGTGCAGCTCGTACCAGCCCTGGGTTTACCTGCTGGAGTTCAGTTGGCGCAGATAGGACAACAACAACAGGCTCAGCCTATTATCGGTAAGTGGAATTATTCAAAAAAAGTCAAACCAAATGGTCCGCAAGTGGAACAGCCTTCCAGAAACTGTAATTAGTGCACCATCAGTGAACAGTTTCAAAAATATGCTTGACAACTTTATAAAAAAGTGCAGTGAAATGTGGAGTGATATGCAAGCATCAGCCTTATGATGCCTGTTCATTGTAAATAATAAAATAATAATTTTGATTCTTCCACTAACACATTACTGAAACCTCCTCCCTCACTGAAACAATCTTGAGCCCAAAGGATCTAAATGTGATCTAAATCAGTTGATGAACAAATGAGTAATTATTTACCACCATCTGTTCATATATCATAGCAACATTGAAAAATTCAGAACACTGTTATTTAGAGTTTCTTTTAGATATTTTAAACTATAGGGAGCTAATAGTTCACCTATATTTGTAAAGAAGTTGTTGGTGTATGACTAATTTCACTCACTTCTGTTTAAATAGTTCTTTAATTGAGAAAGTAACAAACTTAATTTGATTATCAAACCACTTTATCCCTATCATCTTCAATACCCTAGGAATTCTTGGATGTTTTTTTAGTTTGCGACAATGCTGTCTCTTGGTCTCACAACACAGGGTATTCTAGTGTGGGGCAGGAGGCAATGTATGTGCCTGTATGTACATGTTATGTTAATTAATTGTCTCTCCAGGCCAGCAAGTCCAACAAGATCCCAATGACCCAACCAAATGGCAAGTTCTCACTATGAGTCAGAACAGTAACAGCAGCAGCAATGGCAATGCCAGCGAGCGGACAACAGAGTGTGAGAACAAGCAGCGATCGGGCAGCCCCAACCCCAAGCGAGTGCTCAAGCGGGTCGCTTGCACTTGCCCCAATTGCGATCAGGGAGAGAAGTGAGTATGACTCTATCCTCCGATTTCTGAATTGAGAATTTCACTAATCAAATACTTGAGTATCTAATAAAAAAAAACACGAGGACCTCTGTGGCACTGGGGTAGTGGCTCTGCCTATCATGCAGGCAGGTCTAGAGTTTGATCCCCGGCTGGGGATAAAGAAAAAAACCCTAGGTCTTGGATGTTTATGTGTGTGACGTCATTGTTTCTGGTTTCCACGACACGGTATCCTAGTGTGGGGCCAGAAACAATGTATGTGCCTGTATGTAAATCTTTATGTCATGTTATGTCTCTGAAGATGTCACACAAAAAAATGTGACGGAATGACACTTAACCGGTCCATTACCGCGCTTACGCGCGAGGCATCGCGATTTTGAACCTTATGCCATGGTAATAAAATATCAAACCTATAACGGGAAATAGTATCTCTAGAAATGCCATGGTAGTTGAGTCAATGTTACAGAATGATACTTATGCTTAAGTATTATAACGGGAAATAGTATCTCTAGAAATGCCATGGTAGTTGAGTCAATGTTACAGAATGATACTTATGCTTAAGTATTATAACGGGAAATAGTATCTCTAGAAATGCCATGGTAGTTGAGTCAATGTTACAGAATGATACTTATGCTTAAGTATTATAACGGGAAATAGTATCTCTAGAAATGCCATGGTAGTTGAGTCAATGTTACAGAATGATACTTATGCTTAAGTATTATAACGGGAAATAGTATCTCTAAAAATGCCATGGTAGTTGAGTCAATGTTACAGAATGATACTTATGCTTAAGTATTATAACGGGAAATAGTATCTCTAGAAATGCCATGGTAGTTGAGTCAATGTTACAGAATGATACTTATGCTTAAGTATTATAACGGGAAATAGTATCTCTAGAAATGCCATGGTAGTTGAGTCAATGTTACAGAATGATACTTATGCTTAAGTATTATAACGGGAAATAGTATCTCTAGAAATGCCATGGTAGTTGAGTCAATGTTACAGAATGATACTTATGCTTAAGTATTATAACGGGAAATAGTATCTCTAGAAATGCCATGGTAGTTGAGTCAATGTTACAGAATGATACTTATGCTTAAGTATTATAACGGGAAATAGTATCTCTAGAAATGCCATGGTAGTTGAGTCAATGTTACAGAATGATACTTATGCTTAAGTATTATAACGGGAAATAGTATATCTAGAAATGCCATGGTAGTTGAGTCAATGTTACAGAATGATACTTATGCTTAAGTATTATAACGGGAAATAGTATCTCTAGAAATGCCATGGTAGTTGAGTCAATGTTACAGAATGATACTTATGCTTAAGTATTATAACGGGAAATAGTATCTCTAGAAATGCCATGGTAGTTGAGTCAATGTTACAGAATGATACATATGCTTAAGTATTATAACGGGAAATAGTATCTCTAGAAATGCCATGGTAGTTGAGTCAATGTTACAGAATGATACATATGCTTAAGTATTATAACGGGAAATAGTATCTCTAGAAATGCCATGGTAGTTGAGTCAATGTTACAGAATGATACATATGCTTAAGTATTATAACGGGAAATAGTATCTCTAGAAATGCCATGGTAGTTGAGTCAATGTTACAGAATGATACTTATGCTTAAGTATTATAACGGGAAATAGTATCTCTAGAAATGCCATGGTAGTTGAGTCAATGTTACAGAATGATACTTATGCTTAAGTATTATAACGGGAAATAGTATCTCTAGAAATGCCATGGTAGTTGAGTCAATGTTACAGAATGATACTTATGCTTAAGTATTATAACGGGAAATAGTATCTCTAGAAATGCCATGGTAGTTGAGTCAATGTTACAGAATGATACATATGCTTAAGTATTATAACGGGAAATAGTATCTCTAGAAATGCCATGGTAGTTGAGTCAATGTTACAGAATGATACTTATGCTTAAGTATTATAACGGGAAATAGTATCTCTAGAAATGCCATGGTAGTTGAGTCAATGTTACAGAATGATACTTATGCTTAAGTATTATCTTAGTGAATTTCTCAATTCAGAAACAGGTCCGATGGTGTTTTAAAACAATGAATAAGAGTACAATGAACAATAGCCTTTACTCAGCGTAAGAGGCTGCTTTAAAAACAATAATGAAGTGTTGTTAGTAATGAATCTCTTGCAATGAATGAAGCATTTGTGAAGATTGCAAAGAAACAAATACCTACGACAATAAAATGAGATCTGTGGTGTAGTGGCTTTACGCTCGCTTCTCACGCAGGAGATGCGGGTTCGTATCCGATAATATACCAATGAGATAAGAAATTTATGTTATGTACATTATAATGATGATGGAAATCATAGTTCCTTCCTTCAATCTTCATAGCTACGGCGATGGGATTGCCCCCTATCACCCAAAATGGAGTATTGAATAAGGCTAAACATGGGCATAATTGTGCCTTGCTCACGTCTACAATTTGGATCATTTGTTGTCTATTTTGGCTGATAACTTTGGAACTGCTGAACCAATTTAAATAAAATATATCAAAGAATCATCAAAGTCAAATTCAAAATGTCTTTATTTGCATTTACTTAGACAACGTAATTTTTTTCCCTCTTTACATTGGACCACTGTGGGAGAAGTGGGTGAAGATTGATGATTTTTAGATATCTTAAAATTTTATTGTGTTTAACTAATACAAATATTACAACATTTAGGGGCGATTGTTCCATTCCCAGATAAACATTCAGATTACTTTATTTGACATTTTAATTAGAGAATTATATAATTCTCTAGTTAAACCACACTTAATTTATTTAATCGAAATATGGGGATCTGCTACAAAAACAAGGTTAGCTAAATTACAGCGTCAACAAAATAAAATAATTAAATTACTTTTCAATTATAATTATTACACACCAACAAAACAAGTATATGCAGAAACAAAATTAATGGATATTAAAAATCTTTACAAGTATAGCGTATGTATGATTATTCGAAAATCCCTCAACAGTAGTATCCACACTAACATAACGTTCACCCAGCGAAAACATGTTATAGGCGGCCGCTGTACGCGGCGAGGAAGCTTCCTAGTCATACCCAGACATCGAACTAATTACGGCAAAACGATGATAACTACTGGCGGAGCGCGACTTTATAACCAACTACCCTCATCTATAAGAAACGCTCAAACAATGTATGCATTCAAAAGACTATTAACTCAACATATTTTATCGACAAGTGGGAATGTAACCATAAGTCCTTCGATACTTACATAGTTACTTCATAATTTTTTTGACATACCTACCCGAACTGTACTGGCTGTCACCTCGTATTGTACTTATTAGAACTATGTCGACGGCGGACATTTAAATGTATATTTATCTATGTTATCACGTAAGTGACCTATGTCTTTAGTGATAATAAATTTCATTAAACCTTAAACCTTAAGACATTTCACACAAACAAATTTGGTCAAATTCAGGCAGGTATATGAGGATAGAAAAATTGGCCGTAATTATTATAAATAACAAATCGCAGTGCAGTCTATTACCGGTTAAAAAGTCCGCACTAAAATCCGTCCACTCGTTTGAGCGCTAGAGTGCCACGGACAGACAAACATCAAGATGCTTCAAATTTATAACACTCCTCTTCTTCGTCGGGGCTATACACTGCGTATACCGAGCGAAGTCTCACTAAAACCCTTTCCTCCTCCGTAACAGCAGAGTCGTAGACCGCAAGAAGCAGCATATGTGCCACATAGCGGGCTGCAACAAGGTGTATGGCAAGACTTCGCACCTGCGCGCGCATCTACGCTGGCATACTGGCGAACGACCGTTCTTGTGCAACTGGCTGTTCTGTGGGAAGAGGTAATAATGGAACTTATTTAATCTGAACTCTCAAATAATTTATTATCAGAACGCAAAAATAATGCACTTTTACAAGTCAAACACTTTAGTGAAAAATAAAAAAGTCCCCCTGAGCAGCACCCGTTCACGAGTATGTCACCCATCACCGCCCTCGCCATATTTGAGAGCATCCCGCTACACAGAGCGCCGCAAGCGAAGACAGTTTAGTGAGCATGACCATACACTCATAAATTGTTATGAGTCACCTCACATAGAGTTTTGTACACTTAATTTTATTACCAGACTATTGAATTATATTATTGTAATTGTTAAAAAAAACATACAAAAGGAAACATAAAAAGAAAAGTATCTATCTATATATACGAAATGACATATCATGAATGCAAAAAGGCAGTAACAAAATGGCTTATGGCTAAGTCGTACGAGGAAACTTAAGCTCTTCTTGGAAACTAATGTGTGAGGATAGTATGAAAATAGAACAAGTACATAAATACTATATGTAGTTTATTATTTTGTTATTAATAGTAGATTGTTAACCGAGGGCTGAAAGTCACCCATTCCTGACGAGATGTTTTGGCGCTCGAACGAAGTGAGAGCGCCAATAGTTCGAGGCAGAAATGGGTGCTATCACCCGAGTAAAACACTCTACTTTTCATTACGAATACGAGGAAAGTAAACACAAGCCAGTTAAAATCAAAATTATTTTAATAAAAACAAAGTCACTTGAAATCAAAATTATTTTATTAAAAAACAAACAACAAACTCAAGTTTAAAAATTCTACTCATAAAAAAAGTAATTTCGGTGCCCCCGTTGATGTCTTTTACTTTGAGCATAACATTAAAAAAAATACTTCCGTTTTGTGGCTGTATAGGTTACTACCATTGCGTTGTTCAATATAAACTACGATTCATACATATTTTTTTTAATACTTTTCTGCTTTAGAGCAGGCATGTACCACTTTCAGCACGGTGCCTGGATGAACAATGACTCCCTTTCAGAGTATGAGTAATGAAAATATATTTTTCACTTCTCATGCTCGAAAAAGTACTACTTTATGCAGGATCTAGGCGACATAAAGTTGAATTTTATGCTCTTGTGCATAAAAGTAGTTTTTTAAATGTGTCTACACTAAGGCAGTGACCATTTAGCCCATACAGCCAAAAACAATTAATTGTACATGGATAAAACTTGCTAATTTATAATATTTCCATCCCTATTTGCATTTTTGATTTATAATAAGATAATACGAAAAAGAAACTAAATATCAAAACGTGTTTACCACAAAAAAAATCATTATTCCAAAATAATTTAAGAATAGGCTGTATATTTTTTTTCTTTGCCCGAAAATTATGCAGGAAAATTAAAAAAAGTAAAGTAGCGGGAAAGAAGCCGTGAACTTTTCGTATTGAATTTTCTCAAATTATTGTTGAATTCTCGCAATCGAAGTGAAAAGCAGAGTTTTTAACTCGTCCACAAAACCATTTTTATCCTCGACATTACTATCAGCCCTCGCCTTCGGCTCGGGCTGCTAAAAGTCTCGGATAAAAATGGTTCGTTTTGTGCACTTGTTGTAAAATCTACTATATATACTGTACATATATTTCCTATGTATTTATACCAAGTAATCATTGAATGTATAGTATTATGTTATCTTAATAATAATTGATTAATTGCTATCATTGTTTAATACCAACGTAAACAATGCGATGGCTATTATAATAATTTTGCATGATTTTATAGAAGCATGATGAACGAATTACCAACATATGTGATACCCACTTAATTATTGTGTATAAATTCGGAAGAGCGGGCCCGCCTGGCACAGGTATTACCTGTTATTATCCTTAAAAGGGGGGTTTCACTTAATGAAATTGTGATCAAGTGTGTTAAAGAAATAAACACATTTTATTTATTTAATTTATCTTCTATCTACATATAGATATGAAGATGTATCCCAAAACGGTTTTGATGGCTAATCTCGCCAACGGCTGGACCAATTTGGATGTCATTTTTTTAGTACTAAAAAGTCTTGGGAATGTTCATACAAAGATATTTTTTTTAGAAAACATCAAAGGGAACAGTTCAAAAATCTAAAAATAATTGAGTATTGAGGTTTTCTGTAAGAATTCAAGACGGCGGCGGACATCGGGGGCCGCGCATCCAATTCGAATTTTCACAGAATATATATTTCTGTTGCCGCTACAGTAACAAATAATGGACTACATGCGTTTTATAAAGAAGGTCCCCCATATAAAAGAGACTTGTTTTTTGAGCTTCTTCTCGCACAATGGTACGGAACCCTTCGTGCGCGAGTCCGACTTGCACTTGACCGGTTTTTGTTAACCTTATCCCCCGCCAGTCATTCGTACCCAAATCTATACTATACAGTATTAAGGATGGCGAGCTAGCAAAGCGCTTTCTCTGTCACACTATTTTTCTTAAATGACAAGGACAAAGCCAGTGTTGTTATATATACCTTTAGCTGTGCTGTGCACCAAATCATGTGCAAGCGCAATTTGACAGTACTGAATTGAGCTGGGACTCCTGCTGAACACAATCGGGTGATCGGTTCTCTATTGTGACTGAAAATTTCACCTAATTATGTTCATTTGTCAGTACCAGCTCGTTATTGTGAATGAAGTATAACCCACATCCCACAACAGGTTCACCCGGTCGGACGAGCTGCAGCGTCACCGGCGCACGCATACCGGCGAGAAGCGCTTCGAGTGCCCCGAGTGCGGCAAGCGGTTCATGCGCTCCGACCACCTCGCCAAGCACGTGCGGATACACACCAAGAACCGGATCACCGTACGTACACCGTCACCGTCCTGTCCCTCCTAGGCAGGGGTACAGCAGTGTACAGAGGTATCGCTCACGTAAGGCGGAGAAGGAGAGCAGCAAGATATTATACTGTTGCCCCTCGGCATCATCTAAGTGTGCGCGCAAGTGCTAGTCACCGCTTAAGGTATGGGACACTGCTCATACAAGAGATGGCGCGATGTTCAAGATGCAGATAATAGAGAGATAAGTTTGTCTATCCACCTCCGGCGGTGACTAGCCTTGGTGCGATCTTCGATCATTTGTTCTTTTCATTCCCACTCACCTCTACTTACCTACTATCGGGAATAAATTCCAGAAGACCTCTTCTCACTTACACATTTAGAGAAAATCGTTTACAAAATTGTAAGTTTCTGGAAGGTACTATACCTATTCACCCACAATTTGCACTCGTAGAGTATACAAGCCTCTAATCTGTGTTACAGGAGGTAGCCACATCCACCCAATCGATCTACTCCGACAGCGGAGACGACGATGACGACGACAAGATGATGCTCACCATCCACACCGAAGTCGACAATGAAGAGAAACTGGTGATGATCCGCTCCAAGCACGACGACACACTGGCCGGGGACAGCTAGCCGGAGGACAGCGATGTCGAGCCCGGCATCGATAAGGACATGCAGTGAAACTGGTGACAATATCAGCTCCAAGCACGAAGACACACTGGCCGGAGGACAGCGAAGTCAAGCCCGGCACCAATAAAGACATGCAGTGAAACTGGTGATGATCCGCTTCAAGCACGACGACACACCGGCCAGGGCCAGCAAGCCGGAGGACAGTGATGTCGAGCCCGGTATTGATAAGGACATGCAGTGAAACCGGTGAAGTACCGCTCCAAGCACAACAAAACACTGACCGGGGACAGCTAGCCGAGGACAGAGATGTTGAGCCCGGCGTCAATAACTGTGATGGTTCAGTGATAAAATAGTTGTGACCCAGAATACAGTCTAAACTGGCAGACTCTAGGGCGGATGTCTGCGACTCTGCTTACATAATCTGTTACACTTAGGCCTTATGATGATAATGGTGATCCAATGACTGGTGGCCGGGGTAAGCAATGAATAGAACAGCATCTGGCCATCGAAGAGGTGACAGCAATATACTGGTGGTAAAATGGATTGATTGAAAAGATTCTAGCTGACATGAACAAGCATATTGTGATGGAAGGTGATAATTTGGACATTCTGGTGACAATTTGTGTAAACAATTAACTCTTACTAACCACTCTGTACAAGAGAACTGAAGTGATGATCAGGTGGTACTAACATGTATTTAAAAAATGTTTTATATTAAAAACAGGATAATATGTAAACAAAGAACACGTCATTGGCCGAAAATAGTACGCACTACTTTATTATATAATAGATTGAATTATGTTATGTATGATAATTTAGATTATAAAATAGTGCTACTTGCCATTGAGTTTTGAGGTCAGTATTAATCTTAATATATGTGTGAATGACGGCTAAGCACATTTTTAAAGTTTCTTTTGTATGGTAAAAGAATCTGCGATATAAATGGAATCGAGTGATAGTAAACAATTCAACTATTAGGGTTTTAGTCTTTAATGATTGTACTATTTGTATATTTGTAGAAGGGAGTCTTTTAAGATGTGTATATTAAAATTTTAAATTTATATTATAGGCTGTATGAGTGTTTGATGGTGTTATTTTCAAATTTAGTTGTTTTTATCATCATTGTAACTATCTTTGCGGGATGAGAAGGATATAAAGTAGATTATACACCAAGGGGATAAATTATTTTATGTCACGGGCGCGATATTGAATCCTGAACGTAACTAAGGACTCCTCCGCTCGAGAATTCAGACTGAGTCCTAAGTGCAGTGAGGGGTTCAGTCGCGGTGTTTACTCTACTTTTCTCACCTCTTGCGAAACATTACACAAGGCTACTAAAAACAGCATTTTATAAATAAAAAGTTCAAATTGATTTTTGATAAGAATAAAAAAGCGAAGCTACTCAAACAGCATTTTATTATAGTAAAAGAAAATTGATGTTTGATACAATAGCCCAGGTGTGGAATAAAATGTTATCTTCTATTTTTATAGAATCATACATTTTTACTGCGTATATTGCATTTCTATTATATCTCCACAACTGGGCTATTGTATGAACTCAATTTTCTTTTTCTTTTACTTTAATAAAATGCTATTTTAGTAGCTTCGGTTTTTTATTCTCTCGCAAGTGGTGAGCAAAGTTGAGTATACTCCTGGGGGATAAAGTTGTTTATGCCTTGGGAGCGCTTAAATTCCTTGCCTTGCTCGGGAATGAACTCCGGGCACCCTCGCCGGACTCCTTCGTCTTCGTTACGTTCAAGGTTCAATATCGCGCCCGTGCTATAAAATAGAGCTTTATCGCCTTAGTGTATTATCTACTATTATACTCCCACCTGCTCTCATAGACATTTAATTTGAGGTTGATATTGTTCTGGAGCCCTGGTGACGCCAATAGGTGATATTTTCCCGTTTTAGGTTTTAAATTTTATTACCATGGCATGAGCTTCAAAATCGCAATGTTCATAACCAGGTCCAGGGCTTGTACTAATTCATCAAAACTCCATAAAAATATTGTACTTGTTTAACTATCCATATCCAAGTGTTTTCTAATAAATAAAATTATTTATTAGAAAACATGATTATTTTATTTATCAGGGCTTATAGATAGGCGAAAATCATGTCTGTATTTTAACGATTGACATAACTATGATTTATAGATTATGCACGTTGTCCCTTCATTTATTTCTAAACTAGGTATTGGAGTTAGTACAAAATTCCCAGGAATCGAAACAATACTGTTAAGTATTTACGTAGGGTCCAAGCAATGTAACTTGTAAAAATGCTATTGGTTATGTGAACATGTTTTTGTCTTGTACAGTGTAAATAATTTTGTTGTTGAACTAGTTGAATAAAAATATTTTTGGATACAACAAACGCTTTATAAGTACCTACCCAATCAACACGGGGTATAAGATATATCCACCTAGTTAAAATGGTATAAACGTTTAAACATTACTTCTACACTCCCAACATGAAAGAGTATCCAAAATTGAATGGTAATTTTAATTTCAGAATCTTACATGTCTATAACATGAGTTAGTAGGACATGACCCATTTCTGCTAGCACAATGACCGCTCATTGACCATGACGTGACGACGACGGTCAGCTTAAGGCGCTACGCAGACAGAAGACGGCGTATGGCAAATGGTGTAAGGTACGTTTGATCTTCGCCGCGTTCGCAAACAGAACGCGAAGAAGGTCAAACGTTACGCCTTATGCCTTACGCCGTCTTCTGTCTGCGTAACGCCTTAGGTATCCATAAAGCATGTGCTACACGGCTGCAAGCGGCGTTTGCAAGCGGAGGTTTACAGCAGTGTAGATAGTTGCTTCAAGCCAAATTTCCTATGACCTTTAAACGCCCTTGGCAGCAAATTCCAAATTCCAAATGTCTTTACTTTTACTGTAGATATTTACATATACTTAGCAATCGTAATTTTTTGCTACTTCTCTACATTGGACCACTATGCGATAAGAAAGGCGTAGAAACGCCCACAGATTGATTTTTAGATCTCTTAAAAATTGCTTATGCTTAACTAATACAAAATATAAATATATCATTATCATAATTAATAAGCAGGAATAAATAATTACAAAATCATTAACAGTAAGGTCTGTGTTGAGCCAGATTAACCCAGTCCCATCCCATTAATACAGTCCCATCATTTAAGTAATCTTGAACATTGTAATATCCCTTTTTCGACAAAATCGCTTTAACATGGTTTTAAAATTGCTCAAATGGCAATTTCAAGATTTCCAGAGGTATCTTGTTGTAGTAAAGAATGCATTGACCCTTGAAAGCTTTGCTAACCTTCGCGAGTCTAAACCGCGGCGCAAGTAGTCTGTGATTGATTATTTCTTAGGTTAACATTACAGCTATCGCTAAGTTTGGGAAATTTTGTAAGGTTCTTGCGTACATACATTATATTTTCGAAAATAAATTGACTAGCTACAGTTGGTATGTCAATTTCATAAAAAAACTCTCTTAAGGAGTCTGTGCGTTTTAAATTATAAATTGCTCGAATAGCTCTTTTCTGTAAAATAAAAATATTTTGAATACCCGCTGCTTTCCCCCACAACAAGATACCATAGGACATGAAACTATGAAAGTAACTAAAATGTACTAGCTAGATGTAGCCACATCCGTCTTTTGTCTGATGTTACTAACAGCGTAAGCCGCAGAACTTAATTTACAAGCCAATTTTTCTATGCAATTTGCTGTCATTGGTTATTCCAAGAAACTTCGTGTCAATTACTAATTCTAACGTATTGCTGTCCAACACTAAACTGGTCCTAACTTGCCTGACATTTGGAAGTGAGAATTTGATACACTTGGTTTTGGCATTTAACAATAAATTGTTAACTGTGAACCAATTCAAGATTAAGGATAATACTCCATTGACATCATCAAAATCTTCTTTTTGTCTTTCAATTTTGAAGACCAGTGAAGTATCATCAGCAAACAACAATATGTTAGTAAATTTCTACACCACAAAAGGCAGATCGTTAATATATACCAGGAATAAGAAAGGACCTAATATGGAACCTTGTGGAACGCCAATTTTTACTCCCGATCCATCAGATTTAACACCGTTGACTTCTGCCTATTGAGTTCTATTGCTTAGGTATGATCTTAGTAGATCCAACGCTTTATTTCTAACTCCGTAATGATTAAATTTAATGAACAGCGTATTATGATCAACACAATCAAACGCCTTCGACAGGTCGCAAAAAACACCGATAGCATCCTATGCGGCCTCCCATGCAGAATAAATATGAGATATAAGGGTAATACCTGCATCCGTAGTCGATTTACCCCTAGTGAAACCGTATTGCTTGGCGTGGAGTTGTTTTGTATGGTTGAAGTGTGAGAGCATTTGATTGAGTATAATCTTTTCAAAAATTTTACTTAGTGCTGGAAGAATAGATATTGGTCTGAAATTTGAAGGATCGCCTTTGTCTCCCGACTTGAACAGAGGTAAAAGTTTACTGTGTTTCATGAGGTCTGGGAAAGCTCCATCATCAACACATTTATTAAATATATAAGCTAGGTGTGGGGCTATTACAAGTATTATTGAACCAATGACTTTGACTGATATACCCCACAGGTCTTCAGTATTTTTAAGTTAGGTAATCTATACGTTTTGACAATATCCTGGGGATATACATGATACAATTTAAAATCTACATTACTGATGCTAGTGCTGTTTTTTAACAATGTCTCTGCTTCACATGGAGATGAATTTAGACGCTCTGTTGTGAGTAAGGGTACATTGGTGAAGAATGTTTCAAAAGCTCGAGCTACCTCAGCGTTGGATTTAACAACATCATCACCTATCTTAAGCAGAAATCATTGTCCCTTGGTATAACTTTGCCAGTTTCATGGTTATGATTTCCCAAACCGTTTTCATTCTATTATTTGAATTTTGTATTTTTCTATTAATGTGTAAAGTTTTTGCAGTTCTACAAACCAACTTGAAAGTTTTGGAATATTTTTTAACATACTTAGTCATGAAATTTTATATCAAAGTTACAGGTTTTTTGTTCATAAAGTTCATACAAGATAGCTCTACTTTTACGAATTCCAAATCTTGCCCAGTCATTAAATTTGGATTTACCGTTGTTGGCACTGACTTTCTTTAATTTAAAAACTGTATTGAATTCTAGTCAGAATAGATTTTGTTCGGGTTCTGTCCATCAAAATCCGGTACTGGCAAACTTATAACAAGTTTTTCATATACATATGTAGTCTATAGGTTATAATAGGCCTATAAAATGATGGATCAGTCTTATTTTTACTAGTAGTTGGGAATGAAACTGTTTGACCACTGTGATGTTACTTGTGAATGCACAGTCAGGCATGTGCTCGGAAACTAAATGGCTCGAGAGAAAAGTGAACATAGTGATAACTGATAACGGTACATCTCGAGTTGTACAGAGAGTTGCACTGCCTTTGGGATTTATCATCAAAATCATACTTAATAAAGAAATGTTTGGGATATTTTATGTACCTATTTCATCGTGGGTTATTTTACATATGCCATTTGATAAACGAGGGTGGTCCCAGAAGTAAGCGGCCTAACAAAGATAACACAAAATAATTGGAACAAAACTTATTTATTTCTCAATATAGTCTCCTTTTAACGCAATACACTTTTCCCAGTGATTTTTGATAGCTTCGATACCCTATTTATAGTGGTCTGTGTCAAGCTCCTCAAAATAGCCATCAACAGCAGACTCGACCTCTTCAATATTGGCAAATCTTTTCCCGCCGAGGCACTTTTTCAAGTTTGGGAACAAGGAACAAGGTGCGTGGGGAAGCAATTAACCCTTCAACTAATTATTTTTTGCCATTGCAATAGTGGACTTGTGAACCGGTGTATTGTCCTGATGAAACAAAAATTTCCTTTTCGTTAAATGCGGCCGTTTTTTCTTGATTTCTTGACTCAAACGCTGCAATAGTTTTACGTAGTACTTGCCGTTGATGGTTTCGCCTTTTTGAAGATAATCGATAAAAAATATCCCATGCGCATCACAAAATACTGACGCCATGACCTTGCCAGAAGATGAAACTGACTTCGCCTTCTTTGGAGCCAGTTCTCCCTTTTCAGTCCATTGTTTCGACTGTTCTTTCGTCTCAGGGGTGAAGTGTTGGGCGAATACCGCTAGGCCATGGACGCTTCTTTAGCTCGCATTTCAGACAACAGGACTGATTTTCACCATGTTTAAGCCAGAGTTTTCAGAACATTAAAATATTCGTTTAAAACCGTGTCGAACATTGTGATAATTTCACCTCGTTATCGGGATTCTAAACTCGTTCATGGAATAAACCGGTGCACCATAAACCATTTCTGATTGTACACCTACAATGTTAGTAATTGTGCACACGCTTTTAGCTTCAATTTCACATTGCAGGCCGTAACGAAGAACCCCGCAATTATACATAGACCATGGCCGCGGTCTATGGACAAAGAAAACACATTTCTAATTTGAAATAACAAGGTTTCCACTTTGTCGATTGAATCTGCTAATATCATGGAATCAACAAGTAAAAAATTGCTAGTACGACTGCTGATAATGTTCTTAACTCTAACTGTAACTTGTATTTATTTATACTTATTATTAGCGCCTCATAATGAGCCTCTTTATATCTTGGTAAAGCCGATGGTTGTTACCAAGCACACCAAGTAGAGTCCGCTATAAGTAGGTACTTACGTTTTTATTTACTATGAACCAATCCTACTTAGCTTCCAAATTCATCGTAGGTACTTAAATCAATTTCTGTGCTCATGTAGTTTGAGCGGTGCCTCATTGTAGCAATTATGTACACCAACACGAAGCCACATACCTACACGGATGTCCCTCAATATCAAAACAAGTTTGAGTAGGTACCTAGCAAGTAATGACTCCGTGTAAAATGATGACAGTGGTAGAGTTATGCTCTCTGTAGAACCATCTTTATAAACAGGGTTTGTTAGATTAATTGATTAGATTCCGCGCAAAACAATACACCCCTTGCTAGGGATATATATATATATATATATAAGTTACAGCTAGACTGCCCACATTATCTTTCTTTCAAAGGAGAAACAAAGCAATTTCTTGTGGCAGGAAAAGACCGCACTCCACTTAAAAACTGATGTACTTACACATTTCAATTAAATCTGTACTTATTTAACTTCCTTCTATTAACTTATTGCACTACTTAACATTACATTGTTGTTAATTATTGTGCTCGAGAAATCTTTTAGATTAGTACACAAAGATAAGGGTGCAGTTAGGCGCAGCGGGCAGAAAGCACAACCGGAGTTTACTGCGGTTGGGTGCATACGACTTACCATAGTGTTCCGGCCTGCGCACGATAACTAAATACGATACATCTAATTACACGTCTAGTCTAATTAGTTACTAGACCCGGCCTAAGTAGTGTTGAGAAAAAGTGCGGTAAGTGTGTAAATTGTACGAGTGACCAGTCACTAAATCTCTCCACACCGTGTTACGATTGCGACTTTTCCCATACCCCTTTAGGGGGGAGCAAAAGGACACAGTTGTGTAACCTAACACCAATCCATCATCGAACAGATACGGGATTACGTCGAATTCAATTCAAATGTGCGAAACTATACTTCCCCTCAATTTTTGGTCGAGTTTGTATTTGTGATTGTCATTCTTGCCATTGTTTGGAAAATTGTTATATCCGCGCAGAATTTATGTATTACGTACGCGGTAAGTTTAGCGCCACAAAAATCCTGAAATTCATACGAGTACAAGACGAGGTAAGCAAACTCGTAGCTTGTTTACCTAAAAACATAGCGTCACGCCGTTTCCCATACGGGATGTCAGGGGCACAATGGTGCCTACGTTTAGCCAGTTGTTCAATACTCCATTTTGCGTGACAGGGGGCTAGCCCATCGCCGCAGCTATGGAGATTGAAGGATTCCTCGTTTCCTCCTTATATGCCTATCGAAGCAAAAGTTAAGGAGGGTCTGTATGAATGCATGTTAGTTCGTACCAACTCTCTCTGCGTTACCTATACCTGCAAACATAAATCGTAACCTGCAAGTAAGTGTTTTATATGCTTCGGCATTAACATAATAATGATGATTGACTAGTGATTGGCTTGGCCACGGACCATTTGTTGAAATGTTTATGTGCAGTGTGAGGATCATTTAAATACGCCCGACGACGACGTTAGAATGAGAATGTATTATGAATGTTAGGTGTAGAGCGATTTATAGTAATTAATTTATTAGTATGGCTGATGTATTATGATCATAGCCTAGCACTTAGTATGGCTTGAATTAGGTGGTAGTTTAATTTCTCAGATACCAACTTTTGGTAGAACTACGAGCAAAACCAAATTCAAATTCAATTGTCAACTTCAATGAGTTAGTTATAACAGAAAGATGTAGTCATATTTTAAAGGGTAGTTAGGCGCATTATACTGAACAACTTTTTCTATGACACCGATTTGATCAGTGCAACTTTATTTTTCATTACTCTAACGTTTTTGCCCTGTCGGTAAGACGATTTGTACGGAGAAGTGAAAAATAAAGATGCTCTTATCAAATCGGTTTCATAGAGAAAGTTGCTCAGAATGATGCCATAACCAAGCCCTATAATATGACTACACCTTTCTGTTACATCCTGTATAGGTATACCAATTTGTAGCATAAGTTCTTCGGTATTAATCACAGATGTGGTATTAATATAGCCTAGCTGTAAATTGCCTACCAAATGGCTTTAGGCGACTCTGGGCCCTCTTTGTATTAGTAGGGCCATAGGTAATTTGTAGTAAGACCCGAATATCCCAATTCAGTACGTTCGATGTACTAACTCCAGTAACGATAACAATAACAAACAGTTACAATAACGATATTGCTAAAGACATCATTAAGCTATTCAAAGATAGCAACTCCTTAGATTTTGTACAGTGGTACCAACTTGACACAACATTACAGTTCTACAAGCACCTGTCGTACCCCCACCTGCCGGGAGCATGCACCTTACATTTTCCACGGTGGCTGCGCGCGCGCCGGCGCGTGTCACCCCGGACTCCGGACCCAGGTTCGATGTCCTGCGGAATGTTGATGGAGGAATAGTTGCTGAGGAGCTGGGTATGTAAGTTTGAGGCATTTGTGGTGTTTTTCTAAGGACATTCTTGGTTGGTGCGAGGTTTATGTGTTAACGATAATGATCCATTTTTCTATTCTGCCTTGGTTTTCTGGAAGAAATATCTTGTTGGAGATAAGCTCGCATTTGTAGATATATTTTCTTTTGATCTATTTTTTTAAATATCTGTTTGCAATAGAGAATTATAAATAATGGTTGTTGTAGAACCTCGCGGGAAAGAATGCAAGTGCTTTGGAAAGAGATATGTGAAAACAATGCCGTAGGCGAAAGAAACGTCACCACAGCTCTACTAATACTAATTAGTACTAATTTGTAAACTATATTGGAAGGTATTTCGCCAGTCCAATGGGCATTATGCACCGTCGGACATATATTTTACAGTATAGGCAGATACACACAAGAAAATGCTGCAGATAATTATCATCAGCCCCGATAAAGCGTTATAGAAATATCGAGGATCATTGTCATCGCAGGATAGTGGCCATAAAAGCTAAATGAAAACGATCTAAATATTTATTTCACCGTAAGATTGTCAAAACCGTTAGTTGATAAACTAACTTTTTTTTTCTCATTAGTTGGTCAACTACCGACAGATAGTAAACTGTAGCGTACTGCTTACTATATGACGCGTTAGTTGATAAACTAACGGTTAAAACAGTTAAATAGTAAACTGGTTTAAACTTGAATTGGGAAAACACTGCGGTAGCTTAGGTGAAGAGTAGAGGGGGCGAGCGCAGCGAAGCCCCCGAATAGTCTTCGTGTTAGGTTGACATGTGAGAACAAAAGAAACGTAAATTCTCAACCCAGCCGGTCTGGTTCTACTATCTGTCGATAGTTGATCAACTAACGCGTTAGTTGATCAACTAACGCGTTAGTTTATCAACTAACGGTTTTGACTGTCTTACGGTGACATATATATGTCGTAACAATATAGTAGAATTGACTATACCATGAACATACATAACCAACCATGGTAAAATAAAACTTTCATTGAACGAAGAAATATTTTAAGGCAAAACACTGCGGTAGCTTGGGTGAAGATTAAAAAGGGCGACCGCAGCGAAGCCCCAAAATAGTCTTCGTGTTATTTCGACATGTATAACATAAAAATACCACGCAGTATGCTTTTAAAAATACATGTTTTCGTGAAATTCAACTCTTTCTGATCATTTCATGAAATAATTGACTATATCATGAAATGGTTGGCCATTTCATGATAAAGTCAATCCATTGTTGGCTATTTCATGAAATAATCAAATTCTACGATATAGCTACGACATATATAATACCTTCGATTCGACAGGACCATTTGCAATTCTAATAAGGAAATATTTTTTATACAACTGCGTCTTTTTACTTTTTACTGCAACCTGTGGAATAGAACCTTTTCTAAGCCCTTTACCTTCCCAGTTCTGTTCACCTGTTTAATTAGCCCGGTGCTTCCAATTAGAGGTGTCTGCGGGCTTGTGTGGCGACGTATGAGTTCATACAACTTGTATGGAAGCCGAGGGTGCATAATGTGGGCCTGGCCCATGACCTCAGTCTTGCGATTATTGTGATAATCAGCTATATGTAATAGTTTCTCAAAGTGTTTTTAGATGCACTGTGTTGTTTTATTTGGTGAAAATAGGTATACAATGGAATGCAGGATCAAGAATTGGCCCGAAAGTTACTCTTACCTAACTAAAAATTTCAGAAGTAAAAAGAAGAAACTATAAACTTATTGTTGGCTTATCGCTTGACAAAAATGTTATCACTTTACGATTAACTTCGTCGACTTTTGAGCTGGTAACCCTATTGGAGTACCAAGTCAATGCAGGACAAATTGTAAGTCATCAAGAATTCCATCACCCTTGAGGTGTAAGTTGTCAGACCATTACAGAAAAAAGATTCAAAAGAGACATATTTTCTCACAGTTGGAAACACTGGTCTGTCTCTACAAGTTGTTGCCATTTTAGTCCCAACGACCTGTTGTTTTTCAGCTTAAACCTGCAATGACACAACATACTAACTACTCAAATTAGCCTTTCAATAGGTTTGTTGGCATTTACTATAGCAAAAACAGTTATGCAGTAACGGTCTTTAAGCCCTAGGGGTTGTAAGGGTAGGGCCACAGATATACAGAGCCTTCGTGTAACTGGATCTTCAGATGTATTTTTTTTATAAACAAAGGGTTTTAAAGTTGACTCTACAATGCACATAAACGTCGACAGAACTTCATTTCGGTCTCTGCTCCATTTTTATTTTCGATTGTTAAAGAAAGGGTCCTTGAATGTAGGAAGACGAATTAGCAGCGGCTGCATACTTCTGTAAATCCTTATATTCTGAAGATTGACGATGATTGACGGATGTGTACATCCTTCGTATTGTAATTTATAAAATGCTGCGTTACGCTGCGTCTAAAAACTATACATACTTGACTTTGTTCAATATGACTGAAAAAATATATCCCATAACTGCCACAGGAGACTACTTACGTACTTTCTACTTTATAGAATTTCCACTTGTAAATCACTTAATAATAATAATAATAATAATAATTCTTTATTGCACAGAAAACACAATGGAAAAAATACAACGAACAATATGCAAAGGTGAGCTTATTTCTAAAAAGAAATTTCTTACAGCTAACCTGTGAGGAAAGGAAAAAATATTTATAGAGAGGTAGTCCTAGTGTACAATTAAGATTTAAAAGAAAGAAATAAAGTCAATATACTATCAGATAAATCACAATACATCCTACACATACTATAAAATAAATTAATAGAATACAATAAATACATAGATACACATACATACTATAAGATACCCACTATGCGGAAGAGAGGAGATGCTGTTTCAACTTTTTCTTAAAAGAGAACAAGGATGTGCAATCCCTAATAGCGCAAGGAAGTGCATTCCACAATCGTATTGCCCTTAACCTAAACGAGTGCTCGTAAGCAACAGTGTTGTTCTGAGGAATTGACAAAAGTGACACCGTGTGAGATCTCCGAAGTCTATCCCCAGAGAAAAGAAACTCAAAATGTTCACGAAGATATGCGGGATAGCGCGGATTTCTCAAAATATTGAAGAGGAAGGAGAGAATGTGCATATCACGACGAAGTCGGATCGGGAGCCAGCCTAATTCCCTGCGATATTGGGACACGTGATCGTACTTGCGGAGACCGAAGATAAACCGAATCCCGAGATTTTGAAGTCGCTCGAGTTTGTTCAGTAGATCTTCGTTCGCGCTGGCCCAGCAAACATCGGCGTAGTCAATTAAAGGCAGAAGAAGGGTCTGAACTAGCATGATTTTAGTCTGCCTAGGCAAGAAGTACTGCAAACGCCGAAGGGAATGAAAGGATGCAAAGACTCGTCTGCTGACCTCACATACGTGGGGCGACCAGGATAAAAGAGTATCAAAAACAACGCCAAGATTTTTGGCTTTCTCGCTGTACTTGACAATGGTACCGTCATAAAGCACGGGAGCAACTGACCTATGCTGCAACAAATTAAGTAAATGCCGTGTACCCAGTATCATCGCCTGAGACTTCTGTAATTTTACTAAGTTACATTTTACCATTTTACAAAAGCATTACCTGATACTGATTAGGACAACAGAGGACCCAGGCTCTAGCAACATATGTTCTAGTATATTAGAAAACCCTAAGAATAAGGGAAGCTCACATGCTAAGTATATAAGCCTGGTTCATCAGAATATTCAATGTATTAGAGGCAAAGATCTACAAATAGAGTTATTTTTAAATTGTAATAAAATTGACATTTTGTGCATAACAGAGCACTGGTTAACTATTAATGAAATTATGTTTAGCTTTAAAGATCACCAGGTTGGTAGTTCGTTCACCAGACTTAATTCAATACATGGTGGGGCATTAATCATACTAAACAATCATATGAAATTCAAGGAACGTAAGGACATTGTTTCCTTATCTGTTGAACGAACTATAGAACTTGCAGCTGTGGAATTAGAACAGTTCATCGTTATATGTGTCTATAGGCCACCCTTGAGCGACTTTGAAATGTTCGAGAAAATAATGGAATCCGTCCTAACTATTTCATCACACAGTACGAAACGATTAATTATATGTGGTGACTTTAATGTTAATCTGTTAGAAAGAACTACTCTCAGCGTTAGATTAATAAATCTTTTCTCATCATTTAGGCTTAGCCATTTATTTATGGAGCCAACAAGAGTGACTGCTACTAGTGCTACATGCATTGACAACATTTTTACTGATGTTATTCCAATCAGTAAAAGTGTTATCAGTGAATTGGATTCAGATCATTTAGGTCAATTATTTCAATTTGATTCTATTAGAGAACCTGTCATTAAAAAGAAAATTTCGTTTGTGCCAATAACTGCTGACCGGTTAGAAAGAATGAGATACTCTTTAGCCCAGGAACTACCGTTTTTGGCTGCTGAACAGTCTCCTAATATAATGTATAACTTATTCTTTGAAACCTTTATGAAACAGTACAGCGCGATATTCACTTCAAAATCGGTTGTGGTTAGTGGTTCAAACGACTTTAGTACGTGGGCTACTGCAGAGTTGCATAAACGCAGGCGAGCATTGTATGCATTGTATGAGGAACGACGGTTCAACATGAGTGACGAATTTAAAGAACAAGTCAAACAGTTCTCCAAACAATTTAAATTAGACTGTCATACAGCTAAACGTAATTTTCTGAGTAGTAAAATTAAGAATAGTTCCGATGTTATAAAAACGACTTGGAAAATAATTAATGAGGAGGCCGGTCGTAGTAAAAAAGCGAGTCACGATTACGAACTAAAAATCAATGGACAGCTTACGAGTTCTAGCTTAGAAGTTGCAACTGAATTTGAATCGTTTTTTACTAATGCACCGGCTTCCACGACTAAGTATTTAAATTCGTCACCTTTGTCTGCTGTTGCAATATTAAAAGATAATGTCTCAGAGTGTGCTTCATACTTGAATTTTAAGCACGTCACAAGTTCAGATGTCGTAAAGGCATTTAAATTGATAAATGTTAAGAAAACGAATGATCTTTGGGGACTCTCTGTTCACGTCGTTAAATCCCTGATCGAATTAATTGCACCTGACCTAGCGGTCATTTTCAACAATTGTATAGACTGCGGTGAATTTCCTGATTTAATGAAACAAAGTAAGATAATTCCCCTCTTCAAAGCAGGTAGTACTCAAGACCCCACCAATTTCAGACCTATATCAATACTACCAACTTTTAGTAAAATTTTTGAGAAATTAATCTTATCACAGCTATTACATCATTTTGAATCAAATAAGCTAATGCATAACAAACAGTTTGGATTCACTCGCGGTCGTTCAACAACAGATGCCAGAATTCAGTTCATTGAAAGTATTTTTGATGCCTGGGAAGAGTCACAAGATGCCCTAGGCATTTTTTGTGACTTATCTAAGGCTTTTGATTGCGTTTGTCATGAAACATTGATCAGGAAATTACATCATTATGGAGTTAGAGACACGTCATTGAATTTGTTAAAATCTTATCTGAACGGAAGAATACAAAGGGTAGACGTAAACGGAGAACGATCACCAGGATCATTGGTTTCTTTGGGCGTGCCACAGGGCTCAATATTGGGACCCTTCCTATTCCTCCTCTATATAAACGACTTACCCTATCTAGGAAGGGACTGTCATGATATGGTACTGTTTGCTGATGACACCTCACTTATTTTTAAAACAAAGCGAAACCAACACGCTACTGATGATCACGTGAACAATACCATATCAAGAGTGGTAAATTGGTTTAATGTTAATAATTTGCTATTAAATGAGAAAAAGACTAAATGTGTTAAGTTTCTTACTACTAACGTTAAAAATAATCAGACATGTATAACAATTAAAAATGAGGAATTGGAATTGGTAACCAGCACAGTGTTTCTAGGTATAACGTTGGATTCCAAACTCCAATGGGGTCCACATATTGATAAGCTATCGAACAGACTGAGCTCTGCAGCTTTTGCATGCAGGAAAATCCGTCACTTGACAGATTTAAAAACAGCCAGATTAGTTTATTTTAGTTATTTTCATAGTATTATGTCCTACGGTATTCTGCTCTGGGGCAGTGCTGCTGACATAAATACTATTTTTGTGCTGCAAAAGCGGGCTGTTCGTGCGATTTATAAAATGAATAATAGAGATTCTCTTAGAAATAAGTTTAAAGAAGTAAATATATTGACAGTCCATAGTCAATATATTTACGAGAATATTATGTATGTCCATAAGAACATTGTTAACTTTCGAAGAAACTGTGATATACATAACTTTAATACTAGAAACAAGGACAAACTTGCAGTGCCCACTACTCGGCTCCATAAAATAAAAAACTCGTTCAAGGGTAATTGTGTAAGATTTTACAATAAACTCCCAAGCACTTTGACAGATCTATCAATTAATAAGTTCAAGAAATACACCAAGCAAAGGCTTATTTCTAAAGCTTACTACAGTATTAAAGAGTACATAGACGATAAAAATGCTTGGGACTGAATTGTTCTAATTAATTGTGAGCATCCTCACTGCCAGAGTTTCTTTTACTGGACACTTGGAGGCCTTTTACACCTCCAAAGATTAATTTAATTATACAACTCTTGACTGTGGGGACCATTTACATCTCCTATTATCATTGTATTATTGACTAAAGAGACTATACATCTCTGTTATTTATATTTTAATTATTTTATTATGACATTTGAGACTCTTTACATCTCTCAGAAACAATAATTAAGTACTTTTTTTTTTCTGATAATATGATACAAATAATAATACCAAATGTTCTGTAAAAAATGAAATGAAATGACATGTGAAAGTGCCCTTGTGGCCTATTTACAGAATAAACGTTTTGAGTTTTGAGTTTTGAGTTTTGACTGTGACGACAACGCTGCGAACCGTGATTACCTACTTTTATCGTTTTTTTTGTAATAAAAAAAATCTGACTGCATTGTGTAGAAATATAATTATTTTTTGTATATGACTCGACAGCATGACTAGTGGCTGGGAGCTATAGCTGGGACCTTGCGAGCGACACTGGAAATTCGTATTTTTTATTATTTACCAACTCCTCGTACCCCCGACCCCTTGAAGTTTATCGGATGAACGAGTGGAATTATTATATTATTTAAATTAAAACAAAAACCCGACTACATTTTCTTTCAATTCACATACAAACTTACTTAAGAAAGTAGTCGCACCAATAACGTTGTAACCCCATATCTCAGCCATTTTGAAAATTTTCCAAAAACTGAATCGACTAAAAAACAAATAACTATCGAACTTGCTGACGAAATTCTCTCACACTAATTATCGAAATTTCACGAGAATCACTTGAGAAATGCGTCTTGTAGAGGAGTACAGCTGGAAATCCGGAAATCCGGTCATACGAAATATTTTTGCCCAAGCTGAAACGGGGACTCTTCGCGCGATTAGCTCGATCGGTCAATAATTTAGCGATTCTCATTCATAATCTATTTTGTGTTTGTGAAAGGGTTTGTGAAGGTAAGTTTGTATTGTGTGGCAGTAAGAAATTTTAGCCTATTTTAAGAAACTAATTTTAATATAATGATGAGTAATATATTTCTAAATACTTTTTAAAATAATATTTTAAATAACAACCATCGTGACATCGATTGATCAACATTTCGAATGGTTACTTGCTGTCGGTTGTTTCTGAACGACAAAAATCAATTTCACTTACTTCATCACATGTCATTATTGAACATTTATAACAACATAAATATTTCAGAAAATTGACCAAAAGACGGTCAACCCTTCATTTTGAAGTAAAACTTCTATACGCACGCTTGACTTGGGGAGTAAGCTGGCGGAGGCGTGACGAGAGCGTTACGAAAAGTGTGATCGGGCGAGGCGAACGAGAGGTGCGCGTGCACATTTTCTTTCTCTCTTCCGCTCATAGCCAGACACAGTGCAGGAGATGTATTTTTGAAGCATTAGAGTTAAAGAAGTTTTACTTCAGTTGTGTGGTCTAAAGCAAACTCTTTTTGAAGTAAAACTTCTTTACGCACGCTTGACTTGGGGAGTAAGCTGGCGAATGCGTGACGAGAGCGTTACGAAAAGTGTGATCGGGTGAGGCGAACGAGAGGTGCGCGCGCTCATTTTCTTTCTCTCTTCCTCTCATAGCCAGACACAGTGCAGGAGATGTATTTTTGAAGCTTTAGAACTAAAGAAGTTTTACTTCAGTCGTGTGGTCTAAAGCTCACTCTTTTTTTTACAGTTTTTAAGAATATCTAGCACAGCTCCCAAATAATATAAAACTACTGAAAACTCACCAGGAATGATGCCGAAATTTAAAAGTTTTAGGTGGCCTAGTCGTCTTCCTGAGGGGACCTTCAACCTATTGATTACATAGGCATCTTATGATTTCACTAAATCTTTATTATAATCTGATATCTTAGTACTTAAAAAAACTGAAAAACTGTAATACCAACGTTTCTTTACGTTCTGAGTGACAACTGACTTATTAACAGGCGGAAAATCTATTGACATTTGACAGTTTTACAGGATAGCCAACTTTATGTAAGAATAAATTTGAGCCAAAGAGTTTAGTTCATCTGAGATTTAAGCAAACTACGCTGTAGAGGACAAATGAAGGGCTTTCTGATTTTTAAGGAAATTTCAGTAACCTGCAATATTTTTTGATGGCAATAATGCCATTCAATTAAAAACACAATTATCTCGAAATGGATTTCTCAGTTTGATGCCCTTCAAAATCTTTTACATACCGAATTAGGTTAGGTTATTTTTACACGGGCCTCATGGTGACGTTAACTTTTACACACTCATACACAGTATTCTTTCTGGGTCTGGACTGAGAACCAGCGTCCTTCCTATGACATTATGTAGGTAGTGTCTGAGCTGTGACCCCTTTTGCTGTCGAAACTATCTCCTTTATTAGATGCAGGTACTTACGAATGTTATTTTGTTTTAAACTGTTTGTTGTTTAAACGTGTTTTTTATGAATTAGTTTAATTTTTCTGTGGGTTTGTGCTAATACAGCAAATAAATGCTTTCTTTTCTATTCTATTCTTTAGTTAGCAACTTCAAAAGTCTCTCTTCAAGCGTTAATTACAAAAACTACATCTTGACGGCTCACAGCAATCCTATCATAATCCCTAATGATTATCATCACGCCGGAAATATTACCCACAATAAGAGCCGAAGCTCAGCATTCAGGAGACTCACGCGCAGCCAACCGTGTCACTCTGCGGTTGATGACCAGGCCTCGACGCGCATCACGAAAAAACACGGCCTTTTATTTAGAAACCTAGCTGGGATTTTAGAAAGTCCGTGGTCAAATTGAGATTGCATGGTAACTGTTAGTGCATTTTGTAATTCAGGGCAAAGAGGCAAGCGGGGCTTTTCAGGTTCATGCATATACGAAAATCTCAATGAAACTGTACCTCAATGATACCCTAGACGTAGCAGTAATCTACCCGAAAACCGACCCCAGAGTAAATATAATAATACCTTGGACACTATTTACACACATTGATCTAGCTCCAAACTAGGATTCCCTCTATCTTGGGTACTAGACTGTATCGTAGTCAAGATACAGGGAATACTGGTTTGGGTCTAGATCTATGTGTGTAAATAGTTACACATACATACTTATATAGATAAATATTATACTTAGATAGATAAACAACCATGACTGGGGTACAAACATCCGTTCTCATCAAACAAATATTTGCCCCCACCGGGACTCGAACCCGGGATCCTTGGCTTCGTAGGCAGGATCACTGCCGACTCCGCCATTCGGGTCGTCGAATATGCAATTACGGTTATAGGAAACAGGAAATAACATCCTAATTTATCAGAAGCATCATTCAGTAAGTCAATGAACAGTAATCATAACTGTAAGTAGCAACAACTACATGCAATTGGGCATATAACATAGATATAGTCATTGAAAATAAAGTCGGACGTCGAAGAGTGTTCCTTCAGCCGGACACGCACTCTGCCACGCCTTGCAAAAGTCGTGCTACAATGAAGCCTCACGTTTAGCCACAATTAGGTTGATCTCAAAGATTGGCCAGTGTGCTATCAAGAGACCTCTAACAAGGTTCTATCCTAACCATTCTAACCATCGATTTAGTATCTTTGATGATAACCTCTTACCGCCAAGCTGCGGTTTCTCACCACTTCCTACGGTACAGTGACAGTGCTTACTGGATAAGTGCCAAAAAGAAGGTAGCTACCGTCTCTACCATGCCTAATAGTCGCTCAGTAGCTGAGCGCGGTAATTCTGCGGGGTCAACGCCCGGTGGCGCAGGCTGACGCTGCAATTAGGTAGATTTTTAACGAGAGTAGGTAAAATTCGTGTCAGATAACTTGTCCCTTCGCACGTTAAGTTGGCCATAGTGAAAAACTGTCAAAAAATGGGAAAAAGCAATATTCGGCTCCCAGGCTCAGATTACAATTCCATTCTGCATTAAAAAAAACTGTAGGTTAGCTACAATCTCGTCATAATAGGAAATACGTAAATTACGTACAAATTACATAATCGGAAAAGTATGCGAAATTTAAAGTATGAGTTAGTTATGATATTTTCAACCGACTTCAAAAAGCGTTTTTTGAAAAAATCTACAAAAACAAACATATATACGATATATATGAGAACGGATGTTTGTACCCTAGTCATGGTTGTTTATCTATCTAAGTATAATATTTATCCATATAAGTATGTGTATCGTTGTCTAGTACTCAAGACACAGGGAATCCTAGTTTGGGGCTAGATCAATGTGTGTAAAAAGTGTCCAAGGTATTATTATTATTGTTATTATACACATATGACGTTTTGGTTTGTGTGTGCAGCAAAAGTTTTAATGATTTATTTTCATGAACATAGACTTCATTCGCATCCCGACCGGGGAGGAAAAATAGGGCTTGTACTTGAAATCGTTTTTTAGGGTTACGTACCCAACGGGTAAGAACGGAACCCTATTACTAAGACTTCGCTGTCCGTCCGTCCGTCCATCCGTCCGTCTGTCACCAGGCTGTATCTCAAGAACCTAGCTAGCTAGAGAGTTGAAATTTTCACAGATTATGTATATATGTTGCCGCTATAACAACAAATACTAAAAAACAGGATAAAAGAAATATTTAAGGGGGCTCCCATACAACAATTCTTTCAATACCACATACAAACTTATGGATGCACCTGGTTACGTACATGGAGTGTGAAAGTAACCGCACCAATGACTTTGTAAACAATATTTTGCTGTGTAAAATCCAAACTATTCACTCCACACCATCGCTTCCATTGAACGGTGGTGCGGAAACCTTCGTGCGCGATTTAGACTCGCACTTGACCGGTTTTTTAAGTTTTAACTTGGTGAATTATCTCCCTATCTTTTGGGTAACACATTTTTCAAATCCTAGCAACATTGTTTTCATTGATACCAATTTAACCCTCTCAATAGCCATTAAAAAAAAATGGCTACAAAAAGCCAAATTGTCATGGCGGCCAGCCACATTACTTTACCAATTATTTAATTTTTTTCATTTACTCAGTCGACCAATCAAGTGTGCGATACCAGAGAGAAGGTACGTTTATCCACTATTTCGGGTCAGTATTGCCAGTAGTAAAAAACAATAGTGGGTAGTAGTAATTATTTTGTAAAAATAAGTATAAATATTATTCCAAGTCCATACTAGGTGTTCATACGCGAGTGGACAGGTTAACGACGAAGGAAAAAGTTATCTGAAATGTTGGCTTGACTTGATAGTTTATTGACGGGGACAATGGCAAAGAAAATACAATATTTTTGTTGTGCACTTGTGTACAGCTTGTCGACTCTAAGGCGCTAGGTATACCTTCTCCGAAAGGAATTGAGACCCCGAAGAAGCAGAATTAACAAAGACAGCAGTGCATTTCGGATCTTTCATATTTATTCAGTAATTGTAAAACAGGAGGCTACCGTATACCAAGCGCAAAAACAGAGCTACCAAGCCTTCTGTTAGATAGCGCCCACATAGCCTAGTGCCTATTTTGTCTTTAGCATTTAAATCTAGATATCTGATTTTATTGCTAAGACCATGTTGTAATTAGCTACGAGAATGCCGGCGTAGGAAGATTGTTCCCACGATTACATTTGGGTCAGCAGGTATTTCTGTATCCTAAGACAATGCGTAGTATAAAGCAGGTATTAAATACTACAAAGTGGTACAGTATTTCTTGAAGACATCTTAGATGATAGAGCGTTAGGGAGTTTATAAACATAAGTGATATGCTAATCAATTTTAAAAAACTAACAGTTCTACCTCACATGGATTTATGTGCCAGTAACATAATGATAACTGGGCGCTCTACCTGCAGCATCTATATTGCTGTATTCTCAGACTGCGGCTGAAAGAAAGTGGTACTTAAATATCAAGCTGGCGCTGTCTTTTCCCGAGAGAGAAATTAACAGCATGTCTTTGTGTGTCTGATGAAATTTGAGTTGTGGGTTGTGCAAACGGGCCCTAGCCATTGTAGTTCTCTTTTCACATTCCAGTTGACATCTAATGACTCCGAGACTGTCGTTATAACTTTTTTTTAACCACGATTTAAAGCAGTGCCAAAGGCTATGAATACCAAGTTTATTTCGAAGGAAAGCTTTCACTATACAACAATGAGAGACCCAGTTTTCTCTAAAATTATCCAAAAACCATAATTACAGACACATTGTTCGGTTACTTGCAACTTGTGTTAAAGCATACAGAGATTTCTATTACACATTTAGATACACCATCTAAGTTACAAGAAAATCTTATTTGGATGTCGATAAGGTAGAGAATTATACGAAAACTGAAATACTCAGGGTGTTTCTAAAGAGATTCCTCTGTCGTGAAGGCGAGGTAATTTAGTCGGCTGCTTCTGGTAATTTTGCCGACACGAGGTTTCGTGATTTCGTAAGCGGTAGTTTTTACTGGTTATTAGGTGTTTTTTTATCTTTTATTTTGTACAAAATGTCGCGTGGTTCGTTGGCCGGCCGACAGAGCGTGGCTGATTGTTGCCTTTCATCACGTTCTCAGACTCAGAAGTTGGCTGCTTTTGGACAGTTAGTGGTGTAGTGATCGAATCACTGGTCTACAAACCTTTACTCCCTGGTTGGTCCCAGCTGAGGACAATAAAAAAAATTGCCTTTAGCATCTGGTTCCTTCTACGGCCTACCCCATAAGGTATTCTGCTGTGTGGTCAGAGACCTAGTGTCTCCGACGTTGCTAATGTGATGAATTCTATAAAAGTAGATTTTTTTCCATACTATATTTTACCTCTAGTTTCATAATAGCTAGTATCTGTCTCAAAAACAGTACCGCTACAATTTTAATGAGAATACGTTCCGATTTTAAACCGGACAAAGAAATTTCGACTGTGACGAGATTTAAATTTGTTTTTAAACAATTCTAACTGTCTTCACACCCCAATTATCAGGCCAAGGAAATGAAAGCTTTGTTCCATGCAGCTGTATCATGCTGTCACTGCCATGGCCTCTGCTCACTGGTTCATGCTATTATTCAGTAGGCAACTAGCTAATCTAGAACTTACCGTGAGACAGTCGTGCCATGTCGAGCACTCAGGCCAAGTTACACCAAGGTAGGCAGTAAGATCGAGTATAATGCTAAATAAGAGAGATGGTATTTGACGACATTCAGCTCTATTACCTATTGAGATAAGTAGGTAGATGCGATAATTGCTCATTAAACAAAGTAAGTAAAATGTACGTTTCCATTGGTACTATAAAGAACAACAAGAGGTCTCAGAAATAAAGATACTTATTTAAATATTAGAAAAACAAGTCTCAATTCAGTCAGCTACATATAGATTAGCTGGTATGAAAAGTTACTTTTAGGGTTCCTTGGCTACAACGGAAAAAAAGAAACCCTGATAGGACACTATATAAGAGTTCCTTTAGATAGGAAGACCGATAACTTCTAGGTCAATGCAATCAAAAGATGCGACCATAATGACGCACATTTGCTGATTTTGTATGAACTCGCAATGGAATCAAAACCTTTAAAAATAGGCTAATTCCTTTGACCTAGAATTAATGAATTTGGCATGGGTCAAAGTCTGATAGTCTAAGAATAAAATCCGAGAACGTAAATTTGTATTTCCTTCACATAAAAGACCTGATTTATGCGGAACCCTCAGTGTGCAAGTCCAACTCGATCTTGGCCGTTTTTTTAACTCGCTTCAGTAAAACTTCACGGTAAGCGACTGTTTTCCATGGCATTTTATATTGGAGTTTCTGACTCGATGAGAAAACAGAAGTAGGAAGTTGACTCCAAAAGGACTGGCTAAACTGGTTAGGAATTTGTGCCTGTGCCATCCCGTTCGAGAAAAGGCATATCGATATATTAACATATTTACCTCAATGGGGTAGAAAACTGTTAAATTAGTTCCACTTAGAGGGTACTTAGTGCATGTGACAAACACAAAGTAAGTAAGCAGAGTTACGCTCGCCTGAGGCTATAAATTAATCACAGAGTAAGTAAGTAAAGAAAGTTTAAAATAAAACCGGTCAAGTGCGAGTAGGGCGTTGGAAGGGAACGAAACATCGCACACGGAAGGGTTCCATACCATTGTACACGGACGGATGTTTTTTTTTTGTTTTCTGAAACCTATCCGTGTGGGGATTCAAATTAAAGGGCTTCATGAGCTGGTTCTAAAAATATACTACAATGTTAACTTTCGGTCGCCTGTTTTCTAAAAATCCAAGAAATATTTTCAAAACTTACCAAGTTTGGACTCCTTGAAGTAGTAGACGGATTAGTAAGGAGGATCTATACAGACCATGAGAGTGAGTGAAATAGACTATAACTTTTTTCGTGAAGAGTCAATAGATTCTATTTTAAAATCAAAATCAAAATCAAAATAAAAAATCATTTATTTCCATAGGATGTTGTTACATCACTTAGATCCGTCGTTACATTTTTTTGGGTGAGTTCACTAACCCAATGGCGGAATCTGTGGAGAAGAGCTCACTGAAGAAACTCCACAGTCGTCGCATCTTTTGCGTTTCCTTTTTTAAATAAAATATTGTCAAATTACAAAATGAATGCTAATTATATATCGAAACAGCCTGTTACTCAAACAATCTATTCCCATGGACATCTGTCCTCTAAGTAATCAGATATCCTGTAGTAACCTTTTTTATACAATTTCTGTTTTATTATTATTTTAAACTTGTCTAAAGGTAAGTTTTTAATATCAGTAGGGACCTTATTGTAATAGCGTATACAATTGCCTTTAAAAGAATTACTAATTTTATGTAGTCGGCTTACATAAGCAACCAACTTGTCTTTATTTCTAGTATTAAAATTGTGTATATCACTGTACTTCTGAAAATTAGTTATATTTCTTTTTACATACACAAGATTGTCATAGATATATTGAGACACAAATGTCAGAATATTGATTTCTTTAAACTTTTCCCTCAGTGACACTCTAGGCCCTAATCTATAAATTGCACGAACAGCCCGTTTCTGCAGAATAAATATACTATTAGCATTCGCAGCGTGACCCCACAATAAAATACCATAGGTCATTAGACTATGAAAGTAACTAAAGTAGACTAGTCTAGCGGTGTCTACGTCGGTAAGAGCTCTAATTTTTTTTAACTGCGAACGCTGCCGAACTCAGTCTGTTCGACAATTTATTTATATGAGGATCCCATTGTAGTTTGGCGTCTAAGGTAATGCCCAAAAAGACAGTCGACTTTAAATCGCACAATGTAGTTTACAAAGTTATTGGTGCGGCTACTTTACTATAGATACTTCAACTCAGTTGTGCGCGCGGAGCTATGTGTGGGTAAACCTTATACATATATACAGTGACTTTGGGTGCGTGACAAAAGGTACAGTCGGGTACAAATACAAATACAGTTTCGTGTGCAGGAGCGCTAACTTGTTGTGTTTGATAATATACGGGTTCTTAAAAAAACAATAATTTGGCACACTGTAATTAAATGTTTATGTATTAGACATATTACTTATTCTGAATCGCTACTTGAAAAATCAAATGATGAATTGTCGGATTCGCTGCTCTCAACAAGGTTGATTACGATTTCTGACTCCATGTCAAAATGTCGATAGTATTCTTCTTCTTTCTTTTTTACATGTCGACAAGTATTACCCCACATCTCTCCATCAATTTGACTTAAACGTTCATTTATTAGTTCCATTATTCCCGTCACATTTTGGTCGACGTTATGTGAAGCAATATAATTTTTTTAAATTCCCCACACATTTTCTATGGGGTTTAGATCAGGATGATATGGTGGCAGTCGAAGAACTTTTATGCCATATGGCTGAAGTATGGTCATCAATCTTATAACAAATATGGGTTTCTTTGTTTTTTTTTTATCAAATCATACAGTTCAATTTTTTTTATATCTAGATTAAAAGCTATATGTTTTTCTGTCAGCCATCTCTGCATTTCTGTTGTTTTGGAATTAGAATTTGGAGCTCTGTCATTTTGAACATTATGGTATGAGGCATTATCAAGCACAATTACAGAGTTAGGTGGCAGATTCGGTACAAGACGTTCTTTTAGCTACTTTTCATAGTTTTCTGCGAGCATATTAGAGTGATAATCACCAGAAACACTATTTGCTTTGAATGTCAGTAGTGCGTTAGGAACGAAACCTTGTTCTGAACCAGCATGCACAATGATAATTCTTTGTCCTTAATGTCAGTAGTGCGTTAGGAACGAAACCTTGTTCTGAACCAGCATGCACAATGATAATTCTTTGTCCTTTAGACATGTTTCTCTTTAAGGTGGTCCATCTTTATTACCCCATCCTTTGTTTTGCACATGACTAGTTAAGATATAGCTCTCATCTGTATATACGATACACCGATTTTCATGACGGTATCTGAGCAAGTTTTTCAGGTAAGAAAACCGTAGTTTTTGGATATCATGCCGCTCTATAATAACACGTCTGTTATCCACAGTTTTTCGCCGTTTGTGTCTCAACTTTAACAAAGCTGTGCGCAAAGTCGAAATACTTCCATCATAATTAAGTTTCTCTTGAATCATTCTTTTTAAATTAGCAAGTTAGGTAATTCGTGATGTTATAAATGGTAATTTTGAATAGTTGAACGTATAACATCAACGTTAAAGTTGTCTAATTCTAACTTCTTTGAACGTTTTTTGCGGTCTTTATGCGGAGATTTAAATTTAGAGTCAGATTATTTTCCTTCAGCCAATATATTAGTTATTGTTCTCTCTGATACACCCACTGCCATTGCTGTTCTTTTGCGTACGCTGTTTAAATGTTCACTTAATTTAGATATTAAAATTGGACTTGCACTGCAAACTGGATCACTTACTAGTTGCAATATATCTCTCGCATCTTTTTTCTCGAGTCTAAAACAATAATACATAAACGTCAACAAGGATATAATATTTCATTTCATTTTAATATTATTTAATTTTTATAGGAAAAAGAATCATAATAAAAATGAATTATATCTAAATTTAACAAATATTTACCTTTATTAAACATTTTCTCCGCGAAGAACTAGACATTTTTGTTAACGACTGTACCCGTAAGAAAAAGCGATAAAAACACGTCTTGCTCGGACGACGACTGCCGCGTCACTGCCACACAAATGAAACCTGTATATTTACAAGCGCACGCACACATAGCGCCGCGCGCACTACTGAGTTGAAGTATCTATACTTGATTTTGATTGAATCTAAAATACTTACCTATAAATTGACTCACAGTCCCCCCTGTTAGCGAGGTCTACTGCCCACAGGGCCACTAGTAATAAAATATTAAATATTAGGAAGGACTACATTCAAAGTACATCGAAACATTGGAAAAGAGTTGTGTATGTAATAATATTGAACTATGTTCTCAGGTTTTGGAAAACACTTTGCTCATTGAAACCGAAAGTGGATAGGAATTGAGTAACTTATTTACAGAAATAAAATCAAATATGATAAAAAACTAAATAATATTTATTATAATTCGAATGACCAATTACTAATCGTGTAATGACAAATAATTAAGCATAAAACTCAAATCCTGCAATTAAAGATCCTTTTCGATAAGATCGAGACAGTCCAGTTTTCAGCGATAAACAAATAAAACAAAATGGCTAATGGCCATACCAATAATTTCTTGTATGCGTACTTCTTTTAATTCTTAAAAACCTGTATGATTAATTATTTGTTGTTAAAGCGGCAATAGAAATACGCTATCTGTGAAACTTTCAGCTCATGTCAAATGTCATATTTTACCTCTTGCCACTGTAGGAGAAGGAGGGCGAATAAACTCCAACAGATCGATTTTTAGATCTCTTTCCAAAAATTGGTTGTATTTATCTCATAAAAATATTGCAATATTAATCATTATAAATAATAAGCAGGAATAAATATTTACAAAATTATTAACAGAGCGTACTGTTTTGAGTTAACAGACGTTAGATTAACCCCATAAAGTCCCGTCATTTAAGTAATCTTGTACATTGAAATATCCCATTTTTGACAAAGTCGCTTTACAGAATTTTTCAAATCCTCAAATGGAAATTTCAAAATGTCCAGAGGTATCTTGTTATAGTAGAGGATGCACCGACCCTTGAAAGAATTGTTTTAGCGACAAAAACACAGTGCCCTCTGCCAAACAGTTTCGCGTAATCTTCCCCATTGGAATACCCCAGGAGAGGGTATTACCACATTGCTGTCCACCCATGCGTAACTCACGATATCTCAAACAGAACCATGGTGGCAGCAGTATTGATAGGAAGACCGATTAGCCACGGAATGGCCACATTGTGGCCACTCACCCAGGTGCGACGGCGACGTGCTAAGACAATCCCTTAACTAATTCCAACGAGCCATGCTTCACTGGAGGCTGCTGGTTGATTTGGTAGATTGAGGGGAGAATCGGTGTTTGATGGGAAACTCGGTTGGCACTGATTTGAAACTAAGCTGGATATTACGACTGTTATGAGTAGCAGTATTTGAAAGGTGTTAGCTACTCCATGTATATGATATTAAACCTTTACAACATTGTAAGATAGAAAAAGGCAAGCTATGATAAAACTGTAATGAGAAGGCATATTTTGTGGAAGTATTTTTAAATGAAACAGAGTAGATTTAGCAATCTTGCTAACTAGACATGCGTTAATCAGTACGAGTAGTCGACACATTATAAAATAACGCTTTGTCATTCAGATAAGATCGCTAGACCCAGTGGTTGGCGCATGTCACGCTTTTCCGAGCTTTTTATAGACTTTATAGAGGCCTTACTTATCTAACTAGCTATTTAATAGGTTTCACATCCAACGTTGGAATATCTTACGGAGTAGTCAGTTACTGGGTATAAGATTTATTCTGGTATGGTCAGAATATATCATTAAAGTGGCTGGGAATCAGTGGATGACCCTGGTCCATTGCTTCTCCTACTGACAAATTATCCTGATAAAATAACGTGCTTAGAGAGAGACCAATGGCAACAATGTCAATATTCTATTCACTTAATTAATTCAAGGATCAAGCCGAATCGTACATAAGCGTGGCTTTCATGGACTGTACATTAATGAGAAAATATTTATTTTATAATTGCTCCAGATAAAATCCAAAACGGCATCCCATTTTCTATTACAGAGCAAGAGTCTTTTCTGTGATATCTATCGCACATGCACATCCGTTGTTCAGGTAAAGCTACATCTTATATTGTACCACTTATTTAATGTATCGTACTATCATAGTATATTGTGAACGTAAGCACTAGGGTGCCGCTAAAGCTTATCTTATCTAGAACAGCTTCAACAATTATATGTAGTTGCCTGCGTTACGCTTACGCGTGAAGATGTTTCATGTAAGAGATCATATTTTTGTGATACTGATAGTCCAATGCATGCATACTGCTCGAATAAAGTACCGCTTAAGTGCCACAATGGCGAAGTCAGATCCCGTCCAAGAGAGTGTGAATTTGAGTGTCCGTTAAACGATGACTTATTGGTTGTATTGTGACAGACAGATCCCGAGCAAGAGACAACGTGAATTTGAATGTCGGTGAAACGGTGACTTGTTGTTTGTATTGTGACAGACAGATCCCGAGCAAGAGACAGCATGAATTGGAGTGTCCGTAAAACGAGGACTTGTAAGTTGTATTGTGACAGAAAGATCCCGAGCAAGAGTCAGCATGAATTTGAGTGTCCGTCTAATGATGACTTGTTGTTTGTACTGTATCAGACAGATTCCGAGCAAGAGACAGTATGAATTTTAGTTTGCGTCAAACGATGACTTGTTGGTTGTATTGTGACAGATCCTGAGCAAGAGACAGCGTGAATTTGAGTTTACGTCTAACGATGACTTCTTGGTTGTATTGTATCGGACAGATTCCGAGCAAGAGACAGCATGAATTTTAGTTTCCGTCAAACGATGACTTGTTAGTTGTATTGTGACAGATCCCGAGCAAGAGTCAATATGAATTTGAGTGTCCGTCAAACGATGACTTGTTGGTTGTATTTTTCAAACAGATTCCAAGCAAGAGACAGCATGAATTTTTGAGTGTCCGTGGAACGATGACTTGTTGGTTGTATTTTATCAAACAGATTCCGAGCAAGAGACATCATGTATTTAGTTTCCGTGAAACGATGACTTGTTAATTGTATTGTAACAGATCCCGAGCAAGGGTCAGCATTAATTTGAGTGTCCGTCAAACAATGACTTGATTTGTATTGTGACAGACTGATCCCGAGCAAGAGACAGCGTGAATTGGAGTGTCCGGCAAATGATAACATGTTGGTTGTATTGTGACAGACTGATCCCGAGCAAGACACAGCGTGAATTGGAGTGTAAATCGAACGATGACTTCTTGGTTGTATTGTGTCATTCAGATCCCGAGCAAGAGACAGCATGAATTTGAGTTTCCGTCAAACGATGACTTGTTGTTTGTATTGTGACAGATCCCGAGTAAGAGACAGCGTAAATTGGAGTGCCCGTCAACCGATGACTTGTTGGTTTTATCGTGACAGGTCCCGAGCAAGAGACAACATGAATTAAATTGCCAGTCAAACGATGTATTATTGGTTGTATTGTGTCAGATAGAACCCGATCAAGAGACAGCATGAAATTGAGTGCCCATCAAACGGTGTCTTGTCGGTTGTATTGTGTCAGGTAGAACACGAGCAAGAGACAGGGTGAATTGGAGTGTCCGTCAACCGATGACTTGTTGGTAGTGTTATGACAGATCCCGAGCAAGTGCTAACGTGAATTTGGGTGTCCGTCAAACGATGTCTTGTTGGTTGTATTTTGTCCTGGCCAGTACCAAACAGAATAAGCTTTGCTCAGATAAGATACTAGTAATAAAAATCTGATATTTCTGAATTCCTTGTCTCTTTGCTCTCAGTGCCCTAGTAATTTTTCAAGATAATATCAGGAAGGTATAAGGAAGGTTTATTTCTTTATAACGTCATTCTACCATGCAAGTTAAAAAATTATCAGTTAGAGCATTGGGCTTAATACAATTATATGTGGAGCGTTTATTTAGTGACGCTCAATTTACAAGTTTTCACAACAAACATAGTGTCGATGATAATTTTTTATAGCACTCTCAACGCATTTTGAAAACTTCAACATTAAATAACACTGAGGAACAAATAAATTTTTGGTTGACAATGTTTGAAATGCAAAGAAAACGCCTTTTCCCAAACTGGGTGGCAGAGGCACAGATTTGGCCACGTTTGGCTAAACACTCAATATACTGTTTACAGGAAACATGGGTTCATCCTACCGCGATGTGATAAAATCTTAATTTTACCTGATCCTCCTTCAAAAGCGCCACGTGCAACGCCCAGTAACAGCACCAGGTCAACAGCCTACAGCATCAATGGTATCCGAGGTTCGTCACGAATCAATTGAACTATCGGTGATGGTAGTCACAGTAGGCAGGTACAGGTGGGTGGCAAAGCTATTTAGGAGTTTCCTTACTTACACTATCGCGTAATAGGAAGTTTAAGAAAGGAGTTGGGTGGAAAATGGTGACCAGAAGAGAGATAATGAACTTGCCTATAATGTCGACCCATACTTAGGTACGATATACGCCTGTAAGAACTTACTTAGGTTAGTTTTTATTATCTACAAGGATGGGCATTATGTAAACTCCTGCCTCTAGCCATTGAGCATCCACAACTTACAAAACAAATTGTTTGCTTACAATATAAATATTTTTTGACAAACAACTTATCTCATCAACTGTATTCCAGCCGATATCGGTTTTTGTAAACTGCGGCCGGTGAAAAAGTAGTAAGAATGGTTATATTTTTTGTAGTCGTTTTTCCTTACTCGATTCGTTGAGTACCAACAAGAGCTGGTGACTCACGTGCCGCGGACTGGATTGAAGATTTTGTTCTAATACCTACGGATATAATACTAAAATTGCTCAACTCTTTCTATAGTGGGTACATTTACTATTCGTACAGAATATGCTACTGTTGAATTGAAAAGAACATAGGCTCCAGGGTACATAGGCTGAAAAGTTATGCCGCATACGTAAAGATTGATTTGAATCTCACATTCAGCAAAATATGCGATAAATAAGCCGATGACAATTAAAAAACCAGATCTAAGCCACAAAATTTAACAATTTTAATAAAGTAAGGAGTTGCAGCTGTTGGGTCCCGGATCGGCAATGAAACAGGGAATTCTTTAGCCGCAATCATGGGGAAATGGGATAATCCAGCTTTCTCAATGGAGTCATTAAGCAAGTCAGGTATGCTGTCACCGCCACATGCCATTTCCCCTGTCATGCTGGATATGATCGGTGATCGATGACGAGCCATCGACGAAGACCGCGGCTTCCTGCCATAGCTCGTGCGGTCGCTCTTCTAGGCCATTCTCGTAACATCCTTAATGGTGAACCACTAGGGCGGGCAGTCTTCGCAGGACTGATCAGCAGAAAGTGGTGACTTGACTAAATGGTCAGCTCTTCAATTTTTCTTCTTCAACAGCGTGGACTCTGCTCTCGGGTGATGTTTATCGAGGCGAGCGATGCTCTAAAGCAGTAAGTTTTTTTCTGTGCCCACTGTGCATGAGTTTGGGGCAGCAGTAGTTAAGAGGCCGGCGGACAGCCGATCAAGTGCATTATGAGGCGAATGCCAATGTTCGTTCGACATATCGTTATCTCTCCTGACGCGTGCGGGCGCACAGTGGGACGGATTTCGAAATTACGGACTTACGTTTTTTTGTTTTAAATCATTATATTATTTATGTAAATCGATAGTCCTTATTAAGGCAATCATATGTTCTCAGAGCGCTTTTTGTTGCAAATTTTATAATTTGCGAGAAAAAAATATTTATTAAAATTAAAATATTAGTACCAAATCTTAAAAGTGCTCAAGTTGGTTTTTAGTAGGCTGTTTATGGGTGTTTGTGTAACACCCATAAACAACGTTATGTTATAGTTTTCTTCAGTTTTCCGCAACTCGACGTCTTAAATTTGCGTCTATTTTGCGTGAATGTGTACAACACTAAATATATAACATGGCCCCGGACCTCTCGGTTTTCCGGGTAAACGAAACAGAACTTAGGTAGATGAATATTTTTAAGAAAACCGTTGGAACAGAAACCTAGGTAAATACTGTATTAATATGAATATGCGTCGAAATATTTTAGAATTTAAAATTATTATGGTACTAAGTTTTTATAGAAATTTCATTGTTCGCCGGCTTCTGAAGTTCTTAGTTAATATTTGCAGCTAACATTAACACATAGTTAATATAAATAACTCCCTTATAAGACACAGGTCAGTAGATCAGACCGGAGTCGTCCAGCTGCGCGTGCGCCGCTTGATTATTGAGAGCTATGAATGATGAAGGCGAGTGTCGGTCATTACGGGAGGTATGTGACGGTAATGTCCCCGCGGATTCACTCTACTCGGCGGCGATTGTGTGAGGAATATGGTGTTAAGGTGCTCTCTCACCGGAATTACAGGTCTGTAGTGTAGTTAGTCTCAGATTGGATTTTAAAACTTGTATGTCCCGGATCAGCAATGACCAGAGAATTCTACTTGTGTTAAAAGTATGCACTGCAGACTAGAGTTGTAAATTAACCGTTAAACCCAAAAGTGCACGGTTAAATGCTCGCCTCTGTGCCTATTGTGCAGTTAAATCGGTTAGATATTTATACATATATGTATTACATGCCGACACTACTGCAGATATAAAAATACGTGACATCACGTTCATAGCCAATGGCGCATGTAAGAAAAGGCGTTTTGAACATTATTTAGATTATTTACAACACACACATAATTGCGTTTTTTTTTTATAATTATGATTAAGTTTCTCATAATTTCTTTATTGCACACAAATAATTAAAAAAAAAACAAGATTTAAATTATATATATAAGTTGAGGACAAATACGAGCTTATCTCTATTAAGAGATCTCTTCCACTAAACCTTTACCTTAACAAAACCTTTTGAAAGAAAGTTACAAGTGACATGAACTATTTTACCGTTCTAAATTTAATTTCCATGGCTCACAAAATGCAGTTATGTGAGTTGATTTGTTTACGTGCAGAGGTAACGGGGAAGGGAAAGAGGCGCGGGGCGCGAAATGAAAACAAAACACAAAACCTGTTCTGGCTACACCATTTTTGCTGTATTTTGCATGCGCTTCCGCATTGCAATTAGGTAGGTAGTTAGTTTTCCAAAACAAATTAAAGTTATTTTGCTCTAAAATTCCGATTAAAATATTTTGTAGTTTAACCATTTATAAATATATTTTCTTGCACTTGAGTCGGTGCTTAATAATTATTTACAAACCCCGGAACAATACAGTATTCAGAACCCTTATGAGTATTTAAGGAGTCAACTCCCATGGCATTTCTAGTTGTAGGTTTTGAATGTTATTTCCATGGCCAAGATTCAAAATCGCGATGCCTCGCGCGTACACGCGGTAATGGACCGACACTTCGAACGATATATTGTTTGATTCCCATAGTAACTATCATCGAGAACTCCGTCTGTAGAACACTTTAAGAATTCACGACGATCTAATAATGCAAATATAAATGAAATTCGAGTAGTAACGATAAAATATACATTTAACCCAAACCCCCGACTAAAACGGGTTTAACCACACATGTGCGGTTGATTGTGAACCAATCGGTTAAATACCGGCCTACTGCAGATACATTAACTTGTGGTGTGGGAGCTCCCTTACAATCGGATAAAAGGAAACACTACAAATGACTGTCGAGGGACGCTATTAGCTGAATTGAACTGTGCTGTTCACAAGTAGCCTTTGATATTTCACATCCACTCTATAGTTCTATTATCAACTCCTATAATAGTTTTTAAAGTGAAAAATACAATGAAGAACTGCCAGCTTTATAAAGAACATGCTATTTTATTTTCAGAAACCTGATAAACGTTTTATAGATATTGTCTGAATAGCACGTCACATAAATTGGATGGTGAAAGCGTATCAATAAATATCTCGTATAGACTTAGTTCTTAGCTAGGTAAGCCTAGATCTCACGGTGGCGGTCACGTAGTCAATTTTCAGATCGAATTTTCTAAAGACCGTGCGATACAAGATTGCTTAAAAGAGATCGGTTTGAAAATTATAGAAAGACGACGAAGATACTTAAATAGTCACTTTCACACGAGAAAAGCTGAAGATCATTTACAGCTTCAATAACATGCGACTTGCTCATAATACATTCATACATAATATCAGTGATTTGACGAAATTTGCATTATTTCTTCCTTGTAAGTAGTGAAAGAGTGGCTTATAGCGGAATTAAAAACCTTTCGATCATAATAACATGAAGATATTTTACCGTTTGCCAGGATAATAATAGTAAGTTAATGGTTCAGCAAAAAGTGAGTCTTAATAATTCCGATCAAAGAGGGAGAAGTAGAATATTGTTTGAGCAGAAAATATAGAATGTGGCAAGTTAACAACAATACGAGGTGGATTACAGTGAGGCCGGTGCCTGTTAGTTAGACGCATTCTATTGACGACAATTGCGCGCGCGCCTTCCCAGGGATAGGGCTGGCGATGGAAGAATTTGTAGAGTGATCTACGTTTTCCTATCAATTTTTCACATCCTTGGTTTTCTGGAAGAGATATCGTGCTAGAATAAGCTGGCCTTAGTAATTTTTACATAATAGGTTTTGTTTCCCACACTATGGAAAATATTTATTGCGCAAGAAGTTACCAACTACTTAATTTTTAAAGAACAAGTTTTTATTTATCATCTTTCCCTAAGTAGCAGATCTATTAGAAGACCAAGATCCAAAATTGAGCCACTCCGATTTTTATTAATTCATTCACCCCATGTTTCCATGAAAAAGTTGCTCAGAATCAGTTTATTACCCCAACTTCGTCTCGTCCTTGTAATTATAATTATTTTTGATATATTTTATAACTATTTTCGAGATCAAGAGCTCACGCCCGAGGTGTAGGTTCGAATCCCGTGAGTATAGTAATGAGCTAAGTAATTTATCTTAAGTAAGTACATTCATTAGAATTGTTCATTTCCATCACCTTTCCATTAGGTGATGGAAAACATCGTGAGGAAACCTTCATGGCGGCAATGGGCAAGCCCCTTGTCACGAAAAATGAAGTACGAATACCTGCCTAAAAGTTGGCATAATTCTGCCTCTGCCACTCCGTATGGGAGAAGATGTGACGCTATGTAAACATAAACATTTATATATAGGCACATACATTGCTTCTGGCCCCACACTAGGATACCTTGTGTCGTGGGAACCAAAAACAGCGCCATCGCACACATATGTTATATTTTGAGGTTACAAAGCCCTAGCTTACTCTGCGTCCGTTAATCTGCCCGGTTGTCGGAGGCGGTGTTGGGAAATGACATTCCTGGAGGAAGTTTTTTGGTCTTCACATCAAGAGCGGAACTGATGCGCCGGCGCATCCGCTGACAAGCTGTGACAGAAAGGAGGAATAAGCTGAGCCATTCTTAATAGGAATATGACATTACATCACACACCAGGCAAATTCAAACTTTAGGTCTACAATCTACCTCTCCTTTCCAACCATGGATGAGTTAAATATTTCTCTAAAGTTACATCCAAAAAAAACATTGCCATCCGAAATTAACTAAATGCTCACTAAAATTTTACCCTCTAAAAACTTAACTGCATGGGGTCGCCTCACTCCGCTCCGCTTCGGATCCAGGTTATATTATAAAGTTGTGACAACTTTGTCTCAGTACGGTTCTCTGAAACTAGATGGAGGCACTAAATTCAGTAAAAAACTTATAGTGGTTAACAATATATTTGTCGCCTATCTTTTTAACAAACCCCCTTAAGAACTTTAGGATACCCTTGTGTCGGGAGAACTGGTATCAGATATGTCAGCGTGATTTCAACAGGCAGAACCTTGACCACTCAACAATGCCAACAAGCTGACTTTATGTATCAGGTTCTAACTGGAAGGTGAAGTCGCATTTAAGGAGTTTCTGTTTCTGGGGACATTATTCTAAACACTTTGGTACAATTCGCATTATGTTTGATACTTTTGTTTTATGGCACTTCTTAGCACTGCTGACACAGATACTTTTCTGCGAATAGCATCAGGACATATTAAGATATTTTTTTTATTCAAAATATGTGAGTCGATACGTTTGATTATTTTGATTAAACACAGAGATAGAGCTAGATAGAGATAGATAGAGAGCGTCAAACACATTAGAGAAATATTAAAATTCTTATTTATACGCCCCTTCGAAGCGGAAATTTCTTCACTGGCATCGGAAACGGCCACTACATCCCTATACCTATAAGTAAGCAAGATAATAAAAGTATGTGAGTTCTCTTATCTTCCGAATCATATAACCTTTTAAGCATGAGCAACGCTGACTCTTACCGTGGGAACTTTATTTCGGCCAAAATCCGGAGCAGTTTACTGATGAAACCAGTTTTGTCTTTTATTTCATTTAATTTTGGGGTTACCGCCATTTAAAGTAATTTTTGACTGAAGACAGCTAAAGGATAAACTCACATCAATTTAATTTTGATAAATATCTTGGTTTTAGATTTGTATGGTCAATCTATATCTTCCAGAAGTATTCGAACGAAAATCGATTGTTTCTTACAAGAAACAATCTATTTTCGTTCCCTTCCTTATGTTCGCTATACGATACTTGCATAGATCTCCCCATTATAAAGTGTATTCCATTATAAAGTGTGTAAAAAAGCTCGTTAAATAGCCAAACTCCACAAACCCCATTTCACACTTCAAGTGAAGTCAGTGTTCGCTGATTCACCGGTACTGTACTGGGAAAACACGTAATTAAAAGAGTAATTTGTCGTGTACATTACGTGTGTCGGGAAAATAATTAGTTTTCGGAATTAGCGGCTTAGAAAGACACAAGACGTTGTTGCCTGTGAATCGCGGTTTTAATGAACATAACGTGTTAGTTAGATCACAAATCCGACAAATTAATTCGCGCTCTCCAAAAGTCCAAACAAATATCTTATAGACTTACTGCCGAATGCACAAACTGCTGTTCAATTTAGGTGCCAGTTAAATATTATACCGGTGTTATAGCGGTAAAATTTAAGTGGACGGTTGTGAATCTAACGAAGGAGAGCCTAATATGTTTAGAGCTCTTTGATATGTTTACATTTTTGAAACTAAAGCACATAATATGACAATCAAATAGAATGCACTAACACTACTAACAATAGTTGAATCAGTTCGTTGACCTGCACAGTCAGATATTTTATCCTTTACGCCACATTTGACGATTAACGAGTCTGTGCACGCATAGATTTGAAATCTAAACCAAAACTGATTTCTCAGATTTAATTTGTGACGGTGAGTTCGTCTCAGTCGTGTTTGGTCTTTAATACATTTTAATTTGATGAACATTAAACAGATTTGATTATTACTTGATCAATGATGATAGACATTCCTTATAAAATAAATTAAACATTCTAGCATGTCTCGGTAATAGAGTCATAATCGTAATATTATCAAAGAAATGTAGAGATAGACAATTATCGGATTATTTGATTCGAACGGGCGAAATCAAATTTGCTATGCACATGCAGCTGTAAGTTATCTGCAGCAGTAATGAATCACGTGACATACGTGGGAGTGGGATCAGCATGCACATGCGTAGTAGAAGGCAGGGTCATCGATCGATGCCTCCCGACTCCCGAGTGACGATCGAGGAGTTGAATCGATCTTCCCTGTCAACTTGGCAACTGACATTATTTCCTGTACATTCCTGCTGCCCGATCTCGAACAATTACGCACTGAATAAGTAAGTGAATAGAGAAGTTTCAGTGAAGATATTTAAAGTGACCTAAAACATAAAAGGCCCCTCTGGTCCACTGTTTTATTTTATTTTGTATTGATTTTCAACAAAAACTACGAAATTTAAAGTAACGTGAATTTAAAACACCTATCAGAGGAAGTGTCGTTCCGCATTGTCAGAAAGGGACAGAGCTATGCGTCGGTATCCCTCTCCTTTTCTAGGCCAAAAAAAGGAGAAGGACATTGACGCATAGCTCTGACCCTTATTGACAACGCAAAATACGTCACTTCCGCTGTAGATCCGTTTTCGCGCCAAACTGTCAACTGTTAGTTGGAACCCGCAATTTTTGACAATAGTTTAAAATTTTTCACATTTCCTACAGATCTGTCATTGACGCTTATGAGCTGAGATAAAGATCACTTCCAATTTATTCGATTTGTCATTATTCATGATCCTCTGGTCGTTTGTTAGGAAAGTATTAAGTGTTGGATGACTGGAGGAGGGTAAACCTGTGCTTCTGCTTTCCCATATGGGAAAAGACTGTGGCGGAAGTAAGACCATAAGCCTTGCTGTTGAAATAAATCTGGGGGTACAGAAGTGCCCCTGCCAAGACGAGCAAGCGAAGCGCCCTTTTCCTTTTCCCCTTTCACTTTTCACCTTTTCTCGAAGCGCTTCGTCGATTTTTTGGACCCTCACAACTTGTGCTTGGATTATAGCAGTTAAACAATATTCTCGGGATATGATGTCAGTAGTAAGATTAATATACATAAAAAGTTTCAATAGCATAGCTCTTACTTTAGATTTTATTGATAACTAAAATACCCCGATGATGATCATCAAAATTCTTAGGGTACTTCCTCAAGTCTTAAAAAGCTGAAATTTGGTATGTAAGCTATTCTTAGTACAAAAAGAACAAAAAAAATCTAAAACTTACATTTTTTACCCTTTTTAGGACTCTCGTCAGGTTTCAGAATAATATTAGCACATAATTAAACCAATAATATTACTACACTTATGTTCTTGGTTAATTAGTACAGAAACAACAATAAAAACCTAAAACTTGGAATTTTTAACACCTAACACTTAAACTAGGGGATGGAAGTTTGTAGGAGACTTCCGTAAATGTTGATGCTAGGGGTCTGCAAATTTATAAAGGGACTCCATGTTATGAATAATAAAACACCTATTTCAGAATTTTAAGTAAATCACCCCCAAGCTTTAAATTAGGGGATGCAATTAAGTGCGTGCAAAATGCCTAATGTGTTCCCGAACATCGGGCTAAGAATATTGTCAAATCACAATTGCAGTAGATTGGAGGCCAGTGATAAGTTTCTCGGTATCCTATTCTATGCCACTGATCCCTAGACGATAATTAGGTGTCTAGATGTCAACTTGAACCGCAATCGAAGATTCAAGTCTAAACAGAATTGACAATGCTGAATCCCGATTCCACAAACATATATTACGAATCGGAAAAAGGCAAAGAAGAGAGTGAGCTGTGGAAAAAGGCACCTCTGATGTGCAAAAAATGCACTCGATTTTTTTATTATAAAATGAACAAAATAAAAAATATTCCATTGGGCAAATTACAAAAAGAAGTGGAATACCACCAAAAACATTTTCATGTGAAATGTTGCCAAGACGAGACAATATGGCACGTTATGTCAAATAGTTATCAGATCTCATGTAGACCCAAGCTTCTAACTCTATAACCCCCTACTCTATAAGCTCTATCTTTACAAACTCTACACCTTAGTCAAAATATGTGGCTTGGCCGATTCCCTACCATCACATGGGGTGTGCGTAAGGAAAAAAAATTATGCACTGTTCGTTACATTTATTTTATACAATAGTTCTTGTAGTAAAAATGAATGTTGTAAAATCGAAATAGATTTGTTTATTCGTACCTACTAAAACTATACTCGTTACTACAAAAACTATTGTATAACAGAAAAGTTAAGAACAGTGTAATAATTTTCACCTTACGCCCATGTGACGGTAGCGAAACAGCAAGGTGTAGGGTTTGCAAAGTTATGGCTTGTAGAGTAAGGAGGTGTAGAGTTCGAAGCTTGGCTCTACATGAGATCTGATAACTTTTTGACAGTGCGTGCCATATTCTCTCGTCTTGGCATCATTTTACATGAAAATGTTTTTGGTGGGATTACTTTTACAGTTTTAATATCCTATGTTGATGCGAATGGTTTCGCACAATGTCATCATCATGCTCAGCCAACATCAATCCACTGCTGGGCATAGGCCTCTTCTCTGTAGCACTAACCCCACGTTCCTGCGCCATCCGTATCCATTGAGATCCTGTCGACTTTAGTATATCGTCGGACCATCGGGCAGGAAGTCTGCCCACTGGCCTTGTAGCCCCCCTTGGCCACCACTCCGTGACTGCTTTGGTCCACCGTCCGTCATCCCGTCTAGTCAAGTGTCCCGCCCATCTCCACTTCAGTCACGTTATCCGCTTACCTACATCTTCGACCTTCGTCTTCCATCGAATTTCGACGTTTGTCACGCGGTCAACGAGAGACATAACTAACATGGAACGTTTCATTGCTCGTTGGGCCACCTTGATTTTGTGTATAATTTGCTTAGTGAGCGTCCAAGTTTCGGCTTCAAAGGTGAGGTTAGGCAAGACATATTGGTTATATATGTTAGTCTTAAGGCATTGTGATAGTTTGGACTTGGACTTAAAGACTTCGTCTAGCTTCCCGAAAGCAGCCCACCCTAAGCCGACGCGCCTGATGATCTCCTTCATCTGTGCATCGCGGTCAAAGGATAAACCATGTCCAAGATAGTCGTAATCGCTGACCATCTATCTGTACGTTATCGTTGCCAACAATTATGTTTGGTACATTTAAAGAGTTATTCGTCATGATCTTGGTCTTGGACTTGCTCATCCTGAGATCGACTTTCAGGGAAGCTTCATGCAGTTCTGCGAGCACATGTAGGAGATCTGAGACGCATTTGGCGACGAGAATGGGATCATCCGCGAACCTGAGATGTCCCGTTTATGTTGACTCCTCTCTCGCTCCAATCCAACGTCTTCATAATATCCTCCAGAACATTGGTGAATGATTTGGGTGAGAGAGTGTCACCCTGTCGAACGCCCCGGTCTATGGTGTTGGTTTGTAAACTTAAAAAAAAACAGTGAAAAATATCTAAACTGCTATCGCTGGCTACTACGCTCGCAATATCGGACACTCGGTGCGCGGCGCGCGTGCATTTCGTGGGCTAGCTGGGCGTGTCCGCACGTTGGACAAAACAAATTGAACATTACAAATTTGTGGATCTAAACTGTGCGAAGGAAAAATAAAACATTTTATAGCTAAAAGCGTTACGTAAACTATCGTCCCCGAGCCGGGCGTATCTTTATTAAACAACAACATGTTTACATGTCATACTATATTTGTTTGTTACTAAATAAAGAATCAATATTTTTTTAAAAGGCACCAGTTTTTGCCAATCGGCTACTAGACAGTTTTAGGAAACATATTTAAATTTTATCTAGGTTTATTTTATATCTAGTACGGTATCTTTTTTTTTTTTTTTTAAAACATGAAGTATATGAAATATTATAGTATTTTTTTATTTATTTCAGATTGGCGATTATACAGACAGTCACGTGGTTGTGATGTCTCACTACTATACACAAATCCTCAGATAAACGAAACTCTTTTCACTTACCTACTTACTCTGTGCACAAATTAATCTAACTACGACCCCTGTGGCGCTGCGGTTGTGGCCCTGCCTACCATGCCAGAGGTCAAGGGTTCGATCCCCGGCTGGGCACACAGAAATAAAATCCCCATTGGATGTTTATATGTGTGCGACGTCGCTGCTTCTGGTTCACACGACACAGGGTATCCTAGTGTGGGGCCAGGAGCAATGTATGTGCCTGAAATGTAAGAAAGTAAGACTATAGACAATAAGTTCGATGTGACCTCAGATGAATGAACGACCCTTTACTTATACGAGTGCAAGACGAAGTATTTTTTTTATGAAACTTTTGTATATAAATGCAATATTCATATTATAAAATTATTGTCATTCTGGAAGCTGCCACATCTTATCTTTCGTAATTTATCTTTACAACTGTCTACTAGCCAATTAGTTAGTACCATTCATTCTCATACACTTTTTGATTTTCGGATCACGGCTAAGTAAGGAAGTTATTCACTTTAGAAAGTTAGTCGAAGTCGATGTTTATTTTAATTTTATTACATATAGCGTTAATTTGCTGTTGAATTTACTGTCGCTACAAAATAGAACACATATTTCAAAATTCCGCTGTCACCGACGTCGTTTCCGTTCTCGTTCACATCAACATACCTGAATACTACAACCATTTGCTGAAGAAACCATACTTATTGGGTGCTTTAACTCTAGAAAAGTTCCCATGTTATCTCTGAATTCCGATGTATAAAAATGACATTTGGATTTTCGTGTTTTCATGCAAGATCTACTAAGGCCCACTCCTTCGAACGCGAGTTGTCCAAGCAATTCAGAGATTAGAGTCTCGCCTTCGCAGTAGTGGGGCTTAGTGGTTCGAATATTGTTTTAGATGTCGATCGCAATTACTCAACGATTGCGTCGACCATTGTGTTATATTTATTCGTCAGTTTTGGTTGCATCATCGCGGCATCCGAACGAGTTCATTCACACAGGTAATTGTTCAGGCTTTTGTTTGTATTATCCTCATCGCTGGTCGAATTCGTATACAGGGTGTATGCGTTATTTTCAAAAACTACATACGTTTTGGGCCTAGCGTTCGACTGTGTGACTAATGTTGCTCTGATCAAATCGGTGTCATACTGATCGTACAGGATTCCGGCCGGGGGAGGTCTAGTGTATCCTAGAATAAACTCCCGGGTCTTGAATGTTAATATGTGTGTGACATCGCTATTTCTTGTTCCCACGACACATGGTATCCTAGTGTGGGACAGAAGCAATACACGAGTACACACGCTACAGTCACAGCTCTCGCAACAGAAACTAGAGTCCTAAACAAGAGAGTAGCACCACTTTAGCCACATATTTACAGTTCAGCCAAGTGGGTCGTCAGAATCACGAGGACCTGGGAACGATCGCTTTAGGAGCTCATTACCCAGCGCTGTGCCCACGTAAATCTCTTGCTGAGGCAGTTGAGCACAAATTGCCCTGATCCGAGCACTAAAAAATCAGTACCGTTACATTTTATTGGCTGGAGTTAGTTTTGTTGGTGGTTGGAAGTTGCAGGTTGGACCCTTTCTGCCATTTTACCTTGAAGCTGACCCTGTAATCTTTGGCAATTGAAATCATTTATTTATTTTATTAGAGTCCCGTTGTAATGTTTGCGGAAAACCATCTTATTGAATATGCTTTTATGCAATCTTTGGTTCAATACCTAAATACGATAAAGCGGAGTGAAATAAACAGAGCAAAGAAGAACGGAGGACCGGAAACAGAACATTTAATTACGAAAGATGTATGTAGTTGTCAAAGTACAAATCATTATTGCTGTATGTGTCGCAGTTAGTTGCTTAAATCAGACAGTTAACTAACTCTCTAGACCGTTCATTAAATACCGAACCGAATACTGAATTAACAAAGTCACTAAAATTCCGTCAGACAAGTGAGTGAACTAAACGTTTAACGAGTTGTCTAAACGTTCGTAGGCAACAAGACACATACATTTTTTTTATGTGTACTTAAGTTTATGTTTTAAGTATTTTTTGTGGTTCTTACATGTTCAACCTAACACGAACCTTCACCTAAGCTACCGCAATGTTTTTTTGCCCTGGTAAAAGCTGTGCAAATCAGCTGTTGTCGTGACGCCTTGTTTTCCAACATGCTGGCTTTCGGTAAGACAGATTATTAAACATTTTCGACGATGCTTTATTTAAATCAAAATGTTAGTGACTTGGTTAAACTTCGGTATTTAACTAACGGTCTAGAGAGTTCGTTAATTGTCTGATTTAACCAACCAACTGCGACATCTGTACCTTTCAGTCTTAAATCAAAATTAACTTTACTCGCCTTTCGTATCTCGTCCTGTCTTTCCTCTGACTAATTAGTTTTCTGTGATATTTACTTTAATCACAAACTCATCGCTGCGCGGTCCCATTAACTAAGATCGCTTCACAGATAAAATTATTTGATTCACAGTCTGATGTGAGCACGAGCATGGCGGGCATACAGCACTCAATAATTATTATTGCAATTAAAGTAACTCAGGCACCGTGAAGAATTATCAAGAGCATTCACCGAGCGAAGAACGTTCAAGTTCACGGAGTTCTGTAAGAGGTTGTTGCGTTATGCTCTGTATAGAAATGTGGAGCCTTTTCGATGTTAAAAGCGGTTGGTAATGTAGGTATAACTGTTGTATATGTTTACTGGCTGTGGGTCTCTACTACAGTCTACCTCTTTGTACTTAAACTGTAAGTAAAACAATTTTAGAAATGCGATGAATAGGGTTTTGAGGTTAACTTTGGGTAAATTATTCACAGGTTCGGTGCTGACTCTAGTTTGACTCAGTACTCGGAGAAATCACAGAGATCTTTATTTAGTTGTCGAGTTTAGTTTGTAAATAAGAGGACCAAGAAAGAAACCTGGAAGATTACATGAGGCATAAATGACCGAGCGCAGCGTTTCTGTTCAGCTTGGATAAAATGCTTGCGTATGTCGGATTTTCGGATTTCCGCTTTCCTTCTTTACAGGTCGCATTTCTCAACCAATTCTCGTGTTTTGTGGGAAGGTAATTATTGATAATTATGGTTTTTGAACGATTCTGTTTTTAGAAATTTTTCAAATGGCGGATCTATGGGTCAAAGAACCACTCTTTATATTTAAGAAAAAAAATCATATACAGTCACCTACATTGCTTATGGCCCCACAACAAACAAACAATGGGAAACAACGACGTCACACACATTTAAACATCCAAGATATGGGGTTTTTTTTGTATCCCCAGCCGGGGATTGAATCCGAGACCTCTCGCATAGCCACAACCGCAGCGCCACAGAGGCAGTCGATATATGTTTATATCATCAATCATTCGTAGCAGTAAATTGTTAGGATTGAGTTGTATGCTAATAGTTAATATCGGTAACATTGACACAAAGTAAGACAGTTTCAACGTCCGTTCTAGAATCCATTCCGTCCTGTCTAGTATCCGTCGTTGTTACATCTATGAGTATAATTATTTACACTTACAACAGAAATGAAGGAAATAACGGGAGTGAGCGGATGGTCGATCAAATGAGACTTTCCGTGAATCATTTTTACTCATGCCTGATTGCCTCCTATAATCTGTAGGTAGATTCTGCATATGAGAGTTCTTCTTGTAAATTATGACAACATCCTCTGCGTCAACATGGATATTGTCATCTTTTTGATACTTTGGTTGTGAAGATATTTAGTGTTTAGGATGTCTAGATCTATGTGAGTAGCTTGCGTGCTCATGATACCTGATGCTGACTGTACCAACATCTTCCACAATTCTCAATGTAGTCGATATAATTGAAGGCAATATGTTGTTGAGAGGGCGGTTGGCGCGTGCGCACAACAGCTGCTCGGGCAGATGCCCACGCGCAGTGCGGGTTGTCCAGGTTGCGACGCGACGTTCCTTGTGACTGTTGAAGAATGTTGTAGAACAAATTGTGTAAATACACTTGTATTAGCACATCAGGCTATAAATTATTACGACGAAAAAACGATGATAGAAATGGTTCAAATTGAAACAATAAATAAGAAATATTATTTACCAATTAATGTCGTCAATGAATGTTTATTGTTATTTGATTCAAGTAGGATTGATCTAAATTATTTTGACTAGCAGTCGAATACCATTAGGCCATAATATAAAAAAGAACCGGCCAAGTGCGAGTCAGACTCGCGCACTGATGGCTCCGCACAAATGACATTTTTTTGTGATGGAAGTATAACGGTCATCGGATATTTCTTGCCAAATTTCATGATTTTAGGTCAACGGGAAATACCCTAAATGTTTTGATTCTTTTGCGGATATAAAGCAATTTAAGCAAAATTGTGACCCTTAAGTTTGATATTTCTACAAATTCTAAAGAGTACTTGAGTAATCGATATTAATTCCAACTTGATACCTCCACGTATTCCGGAGCAAAAAGCTCTTGACAGACAGAGACGGACAAGGAAGTGATCTTGGGTGCCATTTTCATTATTATGGTACGGAACCCTAAAACAATCAAGCTTGCAGAGTTTTAGATTTTTAAATGTCTAATGCACCAAAATTATATAAAGAATTTGCAACATCTAATAATGATAAACGCAAACAACTGCAGCTAGATTAATTAGGGAATTAGTTACCTAAGTCCCAGTTTAACATTTTATCTCATTGGCGCTTCTACATATCTAGAGGCAGATGTCCGTTACCATCTCCTCTCTATCAGCCATTAGAGGACGCTCAAAGAACTGCCATTTATACCCTTTTCCCTGTTTTAACCCTCCGTAGAAGCTAGACAAGGTGCACAAAACCAGGCCCCTACCATATGCCATTTGCGGTCATACACTTTTTAATGTCGTACCCACTTTAGACACGTTTGCATTTTTCAGTTTTTTTTTTAAATATGAAAGTATTGTATATTAAGTATTTATTTATCTAATCTATCTAAGTATAGTATTTATCTATATAAGTATGTGTATCGTTGTCTAGTACCCAAGATACAGGGAATCCTAGTTTGGGGCTAGATCAATGTGTGTAAATAGTGTTCATTATTATTATTATTATTATTGTTTGTGATAAGTAGGTTATTAAGTGGTCCGTCCGATTTCGGTCACGGCGACTGCTTCATGAGCCTTGAACTCGCTCGTGTTCGCATGTGGCTTGTGTAGCCAATCTTCCTTGTGAAGATCCTCGCGCATTGCGGACATGTGAGCACACCATTATAATATAATTATACTTAAAAAATTATTATACTTAAAATATAATTACACCATTATAGTATAATTATATTGAGTTAGCGCAGGTGGTCGGGCTTTTAACTCATCGCGCTTAGTGTCGAGTTAGTAGGTGCCATGCATTTAAATCAATAACCATGTATAACACATTCAGCAGCCAAGTTTTCAAGAATTCGATGACTCCGAGGTGGCACAGCCATAATTGGCTCCACGTGTAGCCAAAAATTATAAGTATCCAATACTCCATTTTGCCGGGTTACTCCAGATGTAGAGTTGTGAAGGTTTCCTAATGAAACCTGAGTGAAAAATAAAATATATATTACAAATAACAATTATTTCAAGGGCATTCTCTACTACAACAAGATGGGGATTTTGAAATTGCCATTTGAGAAATTTGAAAACCATGTATATAAAAGCGACTTTGTCTAAAAAGGGATATCACTATGGTCAAGACTCTATGGGGTTAATCTAACTCAACACAGAACTCGCTGATAATAATTTTCGGAATTATTTATTCCTGCTTATTATTAATAATAATTTATATTGTAAGATTATATAGTATTGTATTAGCTAAACATAAACAATTTTTAAAAGAGATCTAAAAATCAATCTGTGGGAGTTTCTGAGCCATTCTTCTCCGACAGTGTAGAGAAGAGGCAAAAACATACGTTTACATACTGGCCTGCAAAACTAAGTATCACACTTTTAAAATTGCAATAACTTTTTAAGTAAACAAGATATACGTTTGAAATAAAAAGGACTCGAAAAAGAGTTTAAATTTGTACTATAGTTTCAAAGAAATCTCTAACTTCTATAGTTTAGAAAAAAATATATATTTTAAAAGTGTAGTACTGAGTTTTGCAAATATCTAAAGTAAACAAAAAAATAAACTTGCGTGTTTCATGACGCAAAGATGCGTAAGAATATTGTCCCAATATTGCCTTCTCATTTGCAAACAGTCAGTAACTGTGTATCGCCGGTGTGTCACACACACCACACACACTACACACGCCACACACACGGAAAATAACGGAAAATAATATTGAAAAGCGCCCTTTGTCTCCTGCGTGGGAATGCAGTTAATGTCAGACGCAGTAGACAACATACAGTTCTCTAGATGACAAAGAGTGGTAAACATGAGAATTATTCCCCGTATGGACTTGGAGGTCTTAGGATGGAGATGGCACGCTTACGCCTAAGCGCATTCACATACACACAAAATAATGCTGCTCAAAAACCTTGTGATTGGGTGAGTACAAGGTTTTTCACCCAGCATTCAATACCGTAGACCCGTTTTGCATAGGTAATGTGAGAGAATTGATAAGAGAATTAGTCTATAGAGGTAGTTCTAATTCTTTCTAGGTACTGTCACAAACACGTATAGCTTAAATGACAGACGTGATTTTTATGGGATTTCGGAAGGCGCTTCCAGGTCCTATTTAGTCTGAACCGTATGAATCTATGCTGACAATAACTGGATCTTCTTTTCTTCTGGTGCAGTAAATCGTAGGAGTTTGAGTTTTCATTTGTGACAAGCTAACTAACAGCAATTTAGTATGGCTTGTATTTAAACGATTATCAAAAAAATCGAAAATTTACTACCAATAAATACGAAATTACTGCCAGAATTAGTAAATGATCACCAAATTGTGTTTGGATACATGATCACCATACTTCTTTTTATGTTTTGTGCACTTAAATTTATGTTTTAAGTATTTTTTGTTGTTCTTACATGTTCAACCTAACACGAAGGATAAAGGGGGCTTCGCTTCGCTCACCCCCTTTTCCCTTCACCTAAGCTACCGCAGTATTTTGCTTTGATATTTTCTGCAACTTTTGGTGATCATTTACCCATTTTGGGTAGGAAAAAAATATTTTGGTGTCATTTAGTATTGGAAATTTTGAAATTTCTCTATATTCTTGATGTTAATGTTACTTATACTAGGAAAACTGTAAAAATGATATAAGAAGAGATTCAGATATTATGAGACCACCCACCCATTTCTTTGCGAATTAATTCTGGATGTCATTATTGGGTAATGGTACTGGACACTGCTAGTACATTATTGGGTTATGGTACTGGACACTGCTAGTACATTATTGGGTAATGGTACTGGACACTGCTAGTACATTATTGGGTAATGGTACTGGACACTGCTAGTACATTATTGGGTAATGGTACTGGACACTGCTAGTACATTATTGGGTAATGGTACTGGACACTGCTAGTACATTATTGGGTAATGGTACTGGACACTGCTAGTACATTATTGGGTAATGGTACTGGACACTGCTAGTACATTAACGTTAGTGTATGGTAATCAGCATAAACATGAAAGGCTGAGATACCAAAATTAACATGATTAAATTTTATATCAATGGCTAAAGATGAACCTATTATTTCCCAGCGAAAGTAGCGATTTCCCTTTCATAATTCCAATTCCAACAGTGTTCCAAACAATTCCTTCAGTATAACCTAGGTAGTCGTTATTTCACTATCGGTGTGACGTAAACAGTATTTTTCAGGCGGCAATAGGTATATACTGTTATCAGAGGCGGCGTGTCGCGTTGCAGTTATCAGGTGCGTATGCGCCAGGACCGCGGCCACTGTGCCCAAACTACAGCAAGTATGTTGTGTTGTATGTTTCGTGTTGAAAATCTTTCTGCATTTTCCTAGAATACTCCGTTCTTTGAGAGAATACAAATCAGCTGTAATAAACTTCCGAAAACATGATATGAATGATGATGATGGTGCAATGTCCAGAAAGGATAACTCGACAAGATTGCGACTGTACCTATATCTAAGTATACCTCGCGCCACGAATTAAGAGCGCTGGGCGAAGTTGGCGGGAATTACTGCTATTACGGTAAATAGTATTGAAAAGTTACTACTCCGCAATCAAGGCCACTGAAATTCACATTAGAATGGGAAGAACCATTTTTCACTTAAACAATAAATGCACCGTGTTGGAGGAATTCAACTTAAAGATATTCAGATCTATTTAAAAAATCGTAGGTTATTTGTAAACCCAATGAAGATGATTTACTAATGCTCCCTAAAGAAACAAAACAATCAAAATACAACGATCAAATATTGGCCATTACTAAATTGCATTACACTTTGGACGGATTCAGCATAAATCAAAGCTCTTATCACATATAACAGCACAGTCATATCGAGCGCAATGATATCATTTCGTAATCTATTGGTATGAATGATATGCTTCACGATAAGCCGAAAAGCACCGACACTTCGTTAACAAACTAATTTGTCCATAACAGAAACCAAATTCCATTTTATGATTGATCAGACTTGTCTGCTCGCTGAAGAACCCACTCGGATATTTATGTAGATCCACCGGATAATTCATGTACGTATCACATCACATTGTTAGTATTGGCATAAACTACATCCACAATTACCTGCGAACGATTGTTTCAATCCCAAGCTGGTCAGCATTCCAATTGCCTTCTGTATCACCACTTTCGACATAATTCCATCTTTTGCTTATGTCAGTAATACCATCATCTTGTCGAGTTGCATCTTCATTGTCGAATGCCAGGTCAATAGGTTCCGCGAGGGCAATGGACTTTTCGAAAGCCTTTACTTACATCATTATTAAAACTTTGGTGTCGACGACTGCGGTCGGCCGGCCATTTCGAGTCAGGTGCGTGTGAGCAGATATGGGTCTGCCGGGGCAGCCCTCGAAGGAATAGTAGGAGCGGTGGCGAACGGTCGCGGCACGTCCTTTGTTGGCCGTTTTGTTTTGGAGCACCATCCGGTTCCTGGCGGCGGGGTGTGGGGCCGGGGGACAGGTGGGCCCACGGCGGCAGGCGGCAGGTAGCGCGGCGCGCGCAGGCCCCGCCAGTCGCCAGTCAGTCCGCCGCTCGCGCCGGCCCGGGCTGCGCGCGCACATCACGACCAACATAAATACTATCAAATATGGAAATGGCGAGTCAGTCGCCGACAGGTGCGAGGCTGTGCACGTGTACTGTTAGTGAGTGCGCCGTTGCTGCTCTACCGACCCGAAGAGGTGAGTCTAACCATTCCGTGAACTTTGGAACGCATCGTTTCTGTAAACGTCGGCTGCTCACGCGCATCTGTCGCAGCAGCTGCTGGCCTCTGAATAGGTATTATTTGAGTTTTTATGTTCAGATCCGTCATGTCGTACGTAACGTGCTGTTGCTTGAATGGGTTCAGATTCTGAGGGTCATTGGCGGCGTCTTCGTCGCCGGCCGGCAGCATGCTAGCGGGTTCACACGATCGCTCATCCCGGCTCGCGTGTTGCTGTTGCTGTTGCTTCAGTAAATATTGGTTTGATAACGTGCACGGAGCCGCTGCATGTGGATGGAACAAAATGTGTGTGCTAGTTGTTATCGATTCCATGCGTCACGTCGATACTTATCTATAGCGGATCTGGGTCATTGTTCTTTTGTATTTGGCGTGAGTACTTACCTGCCTGATAAAATTCTGCTTAGTGAGGTTCGACGAAATTCACAACCATTTTATTTCTGAAAATTCTATTACTGCAAACATGTGAAGATATTTGAGTCGGTTACAAGTAAGAACTCAAATCACATTCACCTACTCGTAATGTGTAAAGAGTAAATGGATATATCAATAAAAGAAAAAATATGATTGTCAGAGTAATGCTAACAATAATTATAATAATTGGAACTTATGAAAATGAAGATGAAATTCTCAAATATAGATAGGTAACGATCACCGAAGAAATTTTAGAGACGACGCTATAGAGAAAATGCATGGAAAGCGAAATGAAAGATGACCAACAAACCTATCGTGCTAAATGCTGCGTTGTGCTTAATAAAGATGACATACGTCATAAAGTTAACTTTGAGCCTAATAATATAATGAAACTAGATACTACTGGGTGAAGTTAAAAAATATATTTGTAAAGTCACTTATAAAGAGGTATTTATTTCCTTATATTTCTAGTCGACTCTTCGTTAATTGACACCTAGAAATATGATTCTAGACAGGAATAGAATTTTAAAGCAATGATTTCGAAATTGTTTAAAGTTTTGAAGTATATTTTTCTGTGGACCTTCTTCAACTATTAACAGAAGTACCTGCTAAAGAATAACTTTCCAGTTTTTTTTGCTAAACTTGAAAGGATAAATCTTATATCAAATTCAAATAGGGTTCTATTCCAATTTGATATAATGTTTATTAAAAAAATAAACCTGATTTCAAATTATTTCTACAAACCAGTACTCACAGTAAATAATGACATAACGATATTTACGATCCAGATACACTTCATACTGCCGGAAGAGGCATAGTACTAAAATTACGTGTTTGCGATTGAAATTTAAACATTGATATTACATTCATATTACAAAGATTCTAAATATTGATTATTCCATGAAAATTGCCTGTAAACTAATCAGGTGATACTCATTCTACCAGCCGGCAGAAAAAAATGGGTAGATTTGGAGAATATTGCCAAACATAAGCAATCAATTATGACTAACTGCAATGCAAACAACAATTACTGCTGGTTGGAAGCAAAATTATTTGAGGTTCTATATTAATATCTCTTATTAAATCTCAATCTGTTTCATCATTTACTAGTTTAACGACCTCACAAAATTTCGATGCTTCTGTTACTGTAGGTATCTTCAAATACTTAAAATCCATTTACTCCTTTATGATGGCAATAGCCGTATTCACCAGTGCTGGGTCGTGTTCATCATTCGTTCCCACCGCTCTGTACGCTAGTTATTACTTGCCCGGTGAATAGCTAGGCTTTTTTTCTACCAGCTCGTTTCGGTTCAGTGGCCATCACTCGGTTCCTACGTGACATTACGAAATTGTGCGCGTTGCCATTGAAATATTTATAGCTTTGTGACTTGCGAGGTGGTGATAGCGTCCGTTTTGCTTCCGTTCCGATTGGCAATTTCCTTTTATTAGGTGGTTTCTACGGTTTACTGCCTACAATTATTGTATGTTGGTTTATTATGTGGAAAGAAGTAGTTTATTTAGTTACTCTGGGCCCTTTCGTCTTTTATGATTATTTCCATTACTTTTTCTCTGGCATTGGTCATCTTATCTCTTTCGTATAACATCCCAACAATCCCACTGCATTATGACGAGACCGCGTCACAATCCAAATGTTCAATGTCAAAACTACCGAGCAGTCCATCGCAACTAGAGATTTCTAATCAGCAACGCCGGCGCAGCCGTCACGCACCGCAACCCTCGCCGGTGTGGAACGGATCGAGCGAGATAACTATCGACATTGCTTCATACTCCACCTCGCTAGCCGAATCCACAAAAAACGGACCAAATTCCAGAATCAACAGCTTTCTAAATTCTAAATTGGCAAAACTCTGGCAGTATTTATTAATTTCCTTGCAGTGTAGAAAGCTCAGACTGCAATCCAAGATAACTATTGAAGGTGGAAACAACCGGGTCTGAGGAGGCGGAGCCGGACGCCTGCGCTCGCGCACGCGGGAAAAGATGCCATCAGCTCTCGTAACCTTTAGACAAATGTGCCGCTATAATCAATGCCAGTTCCATTATGCTTTGGACGAGCGAAGCCAATGATAAATGCTGGTAAAAAGTGCAATTAGAACTATACAATTGAATAACATCCGTGTTGTGCTAGCTTTTTTAAAAGCCATTTTTCAGTCAATATTCATTAGCGTCAGATTTAAAGCTGCCGTTAATTAATGCTATTCTGAAGAATGGATGCGGTTCCCTCAACCGAAACTGCCCGAACGGGTTTTGAGATTTTGCGTCTCATTGTGGTTGAAAATATGACAAATCTAGAGTGTTCTTTTTAAAAGTCGGAGCATGAAATTGTGTGCACGAAGCGTATCGACAATTTGCGTCAGCTTTTTTTATCACAGTCACGACACGCTGGATTCCTCGCGTCGTCGGCAACGGAGACGCGGGCGCAGCCAATCGTCAGCTAGAGACGATATAATTGGGAGAAACGAACCACCGCCAATACTGGGGATTTAGCGTCTCGACCACCAGACAGAGATCTCTCAAACTTCATTTCCTTCTTTCTTGTCAATCAAACTCACAATACCAGGAAGAAAGGGCAGCGCAGACAATAACGGTGGAATAATGACGAGCAAAATTGTTGCTCTGTCCGTGTTGCAACATCTAACAGTCTTGCCTCTTTTGTAAGGCCCTTTATCATTTGAGTGATTGCCTGTGATTTTGTATCTCTGTATTGTTACATTAACACTCACAGCTTGAATATAATTCTCCAGGCCATTTAAGATTTCCTACAACATCGAAATCGACATTGGTAGAAGTTTTGTTTCCAATATTTATACTTGTATAGAGATAGGGACTATACGCATCGTTACAGCCCCTACGCTTAAGGGGGGTAATTTGAAACATTGTTGCTTAGAAAAACTCCCATGCATTCTTCCGAAAGCTTTCGACACGGCGACGTTGGGCTGGACCAACTTAAAACTCAATTAAGGTCATAGCAATAAATTTGGTTGAGTGTTGAAGAGATCACGATAACTCCATGTTAGATGTTAGCCGAGTTTCTGGCCAACAATCAGTATCTCGGGGCTATCAGATCTCACATTTATAAACTTTTATGATGCATGTCTTCGCACTATTATTGAACTTATTATATGCTCCGATCGTTGCCATACCATTACAGGTTTATTTTTATTATATTTCCTTCCTCGCATTATTTATCTACTGTTGTTCATCAGATAACGTCATGTTCTGATTACTCAGATGTTTCTCAACTTGCATATAAAAATAACAAATGCAACTCGCTTTCTAACCACGAGAACAATAACGCTGGAAATGTTTTACTTTATATCGGTCTCAACTGAAATCTAAGTGGAACGCAGGTCGTAAACAACCGACCACTCTGAAATTAATTAGAAAACCGCGAATTTACGGTTATTTCTTTATAAAGGCGCACGCGCACTAACTAGGTCTGGCTGAAACATTAACACAACATAAAGAAATTGATCTCAATTACGGATTGAAATGATTCACGAACATTTCGTGAGCAGGATATTGTGAAATTCCGTCGTGTGTCTCTTTACAAATGATATCATAAACATGGATTTACTGAAAGGTTGCGGAGCTAATAGTTAAAATTTACATTTTATGACATCGACGGACCATAAACTTGTGTTTGGGCACGAACTTTGCTAATTGTTTGTTTACACGAGCTTAGCTAAGATTTTGAAGTTGCGAGTTATTTGATCAAAGCCGACTATTCCAATTTTCACGTTCCTTGAAATTGTTCTACCAATACCGAACCGAAAGAAATTAATTTATTTTGATTTGAGTATTTAAAGACTTTCTCAGGACGATAAAATATCGGGCCGCAATCAAACAGAAGCGGTTCATCCCAAGTGAGCATCCAGCTATCCGCTTTTCTAAATGTCCCGACACAAAAGGACCCTTTCAACATAACTATAAACTGCCGTCTTGTCCCTCTAATAGAGCCGGAATAATAACCTCACATCCGAGGGAATGGACGCCGCCATCGACGCAAGCCAAGGAAGATTTATATTGGAGACGCCTTCCTTCTACTTAATCATCTGTAATGTTTGTTTGTTTCTTTGAGAGTTTGTTGTGCATCTGTATTTGTGTTTTTTTGTAGGGACTAGGGAAGTTATCTCGTTCTTAGCAAAAGCGCAGATTTCTCCTATAGGGGGAATCATTTAATGGAAGCCACTTCCAGTCCTTATTATTCTGAGACCCATGCGCACCGGCGGCGCAGGCGCAAAGCAACCGCGATAATGACAACCTAAGATCAGATATTGCGGAGACTTGCTTTTATAAAACTTCTACATACCAACCGAGATTAAATACACGCAGAACAAACCGAGGCTGATCTCAAATCTCCGGCTAATGATTAAGCATATGTGTAAGAAACATCTGCAGACAGGCCCGTCTTAAGCCACGCTGAGGCCCAAAGGCACATAAGAATTTGGGGCCCTTTAGTTCAAAAACGATTAGTAAAGATTAAGAATTTATTTTATTGATGATTTGAAACAAATACATAGATATTATCACTTTTAATTCTTATAAAACTACATAGAGAGAGAGAGAGATTTACTTATTTATGAAAGATGGGCAGAAGTTCAGACCGCCCCTCACACTTCACATGGTTGCCATGTCAAGCAACGAGGAAACTACTAGGGCCGACAAAAGGGGCGGCAAAAGCCGCCACAGAAATGTCACATGGTCAGTAACTTGATTAATAGCCATCATTCAAGGAGGGACTTGGATCACCCCTGAAACATGGTCAGTAATTTGAGAAATTAATGGCCACTACACAAGAACACGAATAACGCGCGGCGATAGCCGCCCCTGAAATTTCACCTTGCTTGAAATTCGAGCAACGTACAATACATAGCAGAACCATACAGATATAATAGGGAACATTTCACATGCATACTGAGTAAAAAACTACCAATAAGGTCCGTTAAGTGAAGTGGCTTTTCGGGGCCCCCATAAGGACGAGGGTCCCAGGCACGTGCCCCAGTGTTCCCTTATGGTAAAAAGACGCCATTGTCTGCAGATAACACTGAACTTAAAGAGACGGAGTTACTTGTAAAGAGGATAAAGACACGGATATTCAAAAAGAGAACTGCAGATTTTTGACAAATAATCAATGACAGCTTTGGAGGTGATTGTTTCCTTTTTTTAAATTTCTCGTCATAAAGTGTGATATCGCTGGCCTGGCCAGAATGAAGAGATTGGATCCAACCTTGACTGTGATGTGAACAGACAGTAACCGCGCCGGCCCGTGACCGGCCGACTGTTATACAACTCATAACAGGTTTCCAATTAAAAAATACTATCTTCATTTCTATGGGAACGATGGGCGATGACATGCACAGCAGCAATTGAAAAGCGTTAAGAATTTTGGAACCTATTTTCGCTAGACGTTTGCAACACGCGATGAATTGATCTTGTTAGCAACATACTTTCGGATTTAGTCAACTAACCGCTGAACCATCTTAGAATTTTGCCTTTTAAAGGGTTTCGGTCTATTCATGGTACACTTTATTGCCTTAGTAAGGACTTGGGGCAACTTGGGTAATGCCGTTGGTATACAGAAGGAGAAAGAGTTATTACCTTTTCTTGAAGTATTGCGCGTGAAGTTTACTCTAACGTGATTAATGCTGTGCTAAGAACAGCAGAAATTGAAGAGTTATAGATAATTAGTATCAGTATAATTTTGATAAGTTTTGGGATTATTAGTAAAATGCAGTTATAGCAAATAGGAAAAATACGCTAATTTATAGTACAAGTCTTAGACTCTATATGGTGATATTAGCATGTTTTCAGTCTATTTAATATTGTTTATATTACAAATATCTTAACTTATTTTTTTCTATAAAACGTACACCTTTTAGTTTATTCTTCTTATTATTCACGAACGAAGCTTTAAAAGCTCTAGGCGAGTGCTTGGACTCCATTTCACAATCGTAATTATACGAAATTTGGATAACGGTCTCTCTTATCATGCTCCATTCTCATGTTTTTTAGTTCGTGCCGCATCAAAGGAAATTGTCTGTAGTTAGAAGCTGATGCTACATCTCGCAATGATGGAATCATGCAGAGTCATAGTATCCATTTGTGGTACCGTTAATGGAATGACAGCGCTTGCTGAACGAAGATGAACCTCGGTATGGCAGTCAGATACCAGTGAAGTACTAAGTTACAATTTACGATTCATATTTTTTGACTCAGTTTAAAGTAATGCTCCAACAGTAACGGTTTAATAATTACCCTTTACAGATTTGTAGTTTTAGAAACGCCTTGCCGGTTATATCTTCACTACCCTATAACAGAAAATGACCAAGTCTAGCAAAGTTACGAAATCTGAGACAATTCACGAAACGCCTGGTAATCCCACCTTCAATTATAAAGAAACTAAAATAGAGTTCTGCCCCTCATAGAGTGTTTCCATGCAATCATGCATTCATTACCCAACATGTGTGCGTTGGTTATTCACCGTCATTAAGGACACATGAATATTTTTCGGATACCATTAAAATTTTGGATTAATTTGCAACGCTCTTAGCTTCGGATCAATTTGTTGGAATCAAAATGACTGGGGAATTTGGGGTTTGCACGAGAGTTGCACATAAAAGCACGGCCCAGAGTGAGATGATGTTTAGGACGAAAAAGAAAGAATATAAAACATATAGTATGAAAAAACAATGCTGAATTCGCGACGAAATTTCTGATTTGCGAGACTAAAATACTGAATTGTTTAGCCATCGCTTATTTGCTAAATAAATACTGTCTGGGCTAAGTGGTGGGTTAGGTAGGTGAAGGATAGGGGGATTAAGCCAGCATTTCTAGTCGCGCTCATTTTTTGTTGCTATTCGGTTATTCGGTTAGGCAAAACCAGTATGTATTTACAGTCACACGTTGAAATATTTCCCTTTTATTAATAGTTTAGCAGCAGTAATTCTACATAACGCGAAAACGCGACTTCAATTCCTTGGACCGATAAATTGTGCTTTCCCACGTTCAAAGCCGGGACTGAAGTATGTGCTATGCTAATTGAAGTGACTATAGCCTCCTCTCGTAATTAGTTTTAATAATAACCATCAAATAGAATTACAAGCGATTCGGTGCTCGTTGAATCATTGTACAAGTTGTCTATGGATGGAGCTGATTGGCAATCAATTTTGGCTGTCCGAGTTACGCAATTCGTTATTGTGGTATATAATACCATACTTTACCTTAGGAAAGCATACCATGTTACTATTACACGGATATCCTACATAATATCGATAGGAGATGATATTATCATTATCATTTATGTAATATGATTTATTTTACGGTTTTCCTATGGATATTGCCTATGTATCCGAGTATCCGACTGTACTGCAAACATCACGCGGCTAAATGTTTAAAAAAAAATTGAAGTAGAGGTGTGAAACGAGTTGTCTATATAATAAACACGCTGTATGGGAATGAACATTTGATTCAATTCAAGTATATTATTAGAATATACACATGTAATAACTGTCTTACATAACCTTTTCCCAACGCGCTAGCAGAGGCGCTATCTATCTACAAGATAGTCGAATAATATATTTAATTGAGATCAATTTAGTCGTTAGGTATATATACTATAAACTTTTATTCTAAATTATTTAGGCATAGGTACAAGATAGTGATTTGGCGTCACATAATTACGTAATAGTGTTATTCAATACGCGCAAAATTACAATACAATGCAAAGCATATTTTCGTCGATAAGTAAATGTGAACCCGGCAGCAGTTGTATCCTAGAGTGGGACCAGAGAGAGAGCATGCAGAGAGTAGAGTTTTGTACAGCTAGCTATAGCCCTGTCTTATCGAAGGACTTCAAATACTACATCTTTCGAGTCTGTAGAGCAAATTACATGAGGAAACGAGAAGCCTGTTATTCTTATACAAAGTTATACTTACTACTAAACAGACTTGTCTGTATGTCCAGCTACAGCTAGGACGACTGACGGAGGCTTCGCGGAAGGTCACCGACCCTCCGCTCCCTCCCCCGCACCGCCTAATTATCCCCCTCTTCTACCCCGCAGGCGCGCGCTCAGCCACATCGTGGTTTAGGATTTTCTTAGAATTGATGAGTTAAATCTGACCGAGGCTTAGAACATGCTACATGCAAACCTGGAATTACCCAACTGGTAAAATAGAAAAAAATAATACTAAAACTGAAGTCTTAAATTTGGTGATAGGTAATATTAAATTTTGGATTTCATGCGACCCAATCAAGATGAGTCCATATCATCTGATTATTCATTTATTCCTAATAACAGTATACTGCTGGACTCACGTCCAGCCTTTCATGTCCTATTAGCGGTCATTGCGGGAAGAATAATCTTGTAAAGGGCTATATCAACCCGTATATTTATCGCCACCTAACTTTCACATCAAATGCTTAGACAGAGTAAGGACAATTCATATAAATAGTTCTGTTTTGCCATGTTTTCACCTCTACAACTCTTCCCATGCAATGCAACGCGCCCGTGAGAAAGATTTCTATCCTCGGCCGCCATTCAATTTTGTGCAAAAAAAGTTCGGAAGCTCCATCGAAAAGGTCACACGAGAAACCGCCTCCTTTCAAATAAAAAGAGGAAAGATTCTTCGGAGTTTATGCAACTGCACCAGTTTTGCAATAAAATGCAGCATAACTTTGAAAAGGGATGTAGGGGGATTAAAACGGTAGCAAATCCTGCTTTTGCCATCAACTGAATGATGTTAAACTAAAATGAATAATCACGAAAATATACTACTTTGCATACCTTCGAGGGTCTAAACTTCAAAGATGTTTACGACAATAAGAAGCACACGATAATGACAGAAGTTTTATTAATGGATTTCACTCGTAGTTGCGCGACTGCATTTTCGGTGCATGTTGCAGGCAGATTATAAACATACAATCTATGGGACTCCTTTAATGTTAAACTTTCTTTTACTATTAACTTTAGTTTGTTGTTGATTTAGCAGCTGCAGTCATACATATTTTGTGAACATTAACGCAATACCTCAAATGGATAAAATCACTGGCAACAATAGACCTGAATGAGGTGGCGAGTGGCGTGGCAGACACAATGGAGTAGCTAAGATCTTACTCCTAATGTTTCCGTCCGAAATGTCATGACCTGTTGTGGCCACACTATCGTATCTATAACACTAGCACAGGAAGGGATCAGCACCAAATGGATATATTTTTATGCTCATACGGACTATGGAAAAGTTTTGGTCCCAACCTTCAAAAGTAGTAATGATCTCATCAAAGAATATTAAAGTCCTTCTTGACTTGTTACCTAATTCATGTCATAAGCCAAAGAATCATGTGCGGATAATCCATTCCAGCACACATTGAGCAATAGGTCCAGATATGCTGGCTTCTAAATAGAAGCTGCAGGCGATATGTTGCAATAATATCCTGACGATAATGGACCAATAAATTTCAATTCAGAATTAACGATGAAGGGAGAGGATTGTATGTATTTTGTATTGTGCTTTCGATAGAGCCTTATGGTGGAAGGCGATTTATGGGGGCGAAACATAATTATCGTACTTCATTCTGCTTGAATTTTCCTTTCACTCAGATTGTCTCTTTCCTTCATTGCCTTTGATTCTCAGTTATCGTGACCCCAAGGACCTCCTACAATACAATTAGATCATTATTATTTTAGCAATTGCAAAAATGTTTACCGTTTGGCAAACAAGATAAAACCCATTTCTTTTCTCATTCTTCATGATTTTCGTTTCAAGTATCTTTCTTACATTCTCAACACCTAGATAAACTTTGAAATAAAATAATTATATAGATAGATAGATGAATCAGGTCAGATAGTCAAGTTTATTCAAATGTCACAATTGTAGCTTCAATATTATTCCTAATTTCTGTTGTTTCAGGAAACAGAGTTGGATTTCACGAGTCTTCATTGAACATGTCTGTGTTGTCTATCACTCGCGGCGTCGTTAAGGTAAATGCAAATTGCGTTTTTATGCACTCACCTTAGTAAATTTTATGCCGAACACGTTTTTTTCCAATGTCAGGGAAAAACCGCTGTTTCACTTTTCGTCCATATTTCCCGAGCAATAGAAAATGAAGAACACGGTATTAGTTAGACGATAGTACATACTACGAGTTTGTAGGCATATATTTTGTTGGTTACGCATTATGATTTACATCGTTCGGACTTTGCACCGGTTCTTAAAACTGCTCACTATGTAATTTTAATTACCTAAGTTAAGCAGTGGCTTCATAGGTAGCTATAATCGAATGTGTTCTGAGTTGTCTGCTACACATTTCTGCTATACCGTATTACCTAAAGTACTTAAAAATGAGTGGTCCAAATACACCGAAGTGAACCCATTAGCTCTACATGTGTCGGTACAGATAACTCAACATGCGGGTATTACCTTGACTCTAATATCGTGTCGCTTTACATGACGTGACGTCAGACACGTGTGACAATGTCATGGCGAATAAAAACAGCAAAAACTGTACAAGGTTAACTAAATACCTGCTTTTGGGATTGCGGATTTTGTAATTTACTACATGTATGGGTAATATCCATCGTACAAACTTAGGCTAACACTCTAAGGCTCTATGGGTAAAATAGAGCGAAAGATCACGAGAGAAAAGCGATTAGATCACAGTCATATTCAGCAGAATTTATAGATTTAGATGAAAAAGGTAGTGGTATTTTTACCCCACTGTACTGTTTACGACAGGTATTTTGCCGTTCCTATTGTACTATAATGTATGACATGTCTCTTCTTTTCTGTAATTTAACCTCATTCATCTTCTAAAATAACATCTCAGAAAAAAAGACAATGGTGACCATTATAGTTAACACTAGGTGTAGTCAACGCTAGAGTTGAAAACTACGGAAAGTTTTGGTAAAAACGTAGTTTTAGGGGTACCTTTCCGGAATCTTTCTAAACTAAGGTAATTTTCAAAAATGATAATTTTACTTAAATTGCGTGGACTTGACTGTTAGAAGACGAAGCTCGTATGCCTCCATTTCATGTATAAAGACGACATTCACGATCATCCAGGAGGAACAATAAATGGGTCTTGAATTAATTTTTTTAGGGTTCCGTACCTTAAAAAGGTAAAAGGGACCTGTTTGTTCCCTTGGCCGTCGAGACCACGGGTATTTGGGGTGCTCAGGGCAGGATATTTGACAAGGACATTGGGCGACGCCTGAGGGACCGAGGTTTTGACAATCCCTCCGGAGCGTTCCTGTTCCAAAGGATCTCCCTCGCCGTGCAGCGTGTTAATGCTGCCAGTGTGATGGGCTTTGGGTCGGGCACCCCAGGGGCGGTTTATTTGTTAAGTATTGTTTATTTTACTGTGTTCAGTTTTTATGCGTGTGTAGTTTTAAAATATTTGATACTTAGGTTATTTTAATTAACGATTCACTTTGCGGATTCTTAATTTTATTTCGATTATATGATTTCTCTTTATCATAATTTTGACGATAATAAACGACTTGTAAAAAAAAATAAAAAATAATATGGAACGACTTAAGGATCGTGTGTCTGTCCCAGGTGCTTAATAGTAATATAATGAAACCGGTCAAGTGCGAGTAGGACGTCGGACCCGCACACGAAGGGTTCCATACCATTGCACACGGAAAAATGTAAAACGACAGTATTTTGTGCGAGTATACCTTTATAATTCTTAATAATAAAATATTAAATACTAGGTAGGACTAACATTCAAGGCCGTCAAGCCATTGAAAAAGAGTTTTGTTTATGTAGTATGTGAGTATTGAATTATGTACTCAGGTTGACGAAACTCTTTGCTTTTTGAAACCGGAAGTGGATAGAATGTGAGTAACTTATTTATAGAAATAAAATAAAATATGTTAAAAAAACTTAATATTATTTATTATAATTTGAACGAGCAATTATTAATCTTATAATGACAAATAATTAAGTTCAAAACACAATATTAAAGATCTTTTTCGATAATATCGGGAGAGTCTAGTCCAGTTCAGTTCACCGATAAACAAATAAAACAAAATTGCCATGAAAATGGCCATACAAATAATCTCTTGTATGGGTACTTCGTTTAAACCCGTAGGTTTTATTACTTATTTTTATAGAGGCAATACAAATACACCCTCTGAGAAAATTTCAGCTCTCATAATGCCTAGAGTTTTAACTAAGTCTTAGATATTTGATTCGATATTTTTCATAAATTACGTGGCTAGAAATGTATTTGGATTAATTAAACAACGCCTACGGATCGTTTCCATACACAATCTGACATCCACGCCATTCCTTGATCCCAATATGATTTTTTCTAATAATTATAATAATAATAAATTTATTCCAGAACTACATGGTTTCCATATTTAACAACTAATTACAAATAAAGATAAACCGTGTTACTACAAAAAATGTTACACATAGTTTAACCTTAAAACAAACGTCAAATACATTTTTGTATTTAGACAAGTTTTGAACAGGAGTTCATTTTTTGTGTTAAGACCCTTAAATTTTAAGGAACAATAATATAGGAACAGAAGTAGGAAAATATAGCGTCTGAAAAACAAATAAACTAAAGAGATCATAACAGTTAAAAGTAAAACTAAGCAGAAGGTAGCTGCAGTTCGACCCAGTGCCTACGTCAAGGGCTCTGGAGCCAAGAGTGCGCGGCTACACGACGGTGTTGGTGGTCTAATGCAGGTTTTGACGAACTCTAGATACCTATTCGATATTTTCCATACATGTAATCGCCAAAAATCTATTTAGATTACTTAAACAACGCCTCCGGAGCACTTCGACGTCGAAAGTTCTATATAGAATATTTTCTAAGTCGCGTTATTATCCCACCACGGTTACATGTTAGGAACTGTGCATTACAAAGTGAATGTAGCTCAAAAACAAAAGCTGTTAGAAAAAAACGAATGTCATATTCGGAATAAACATAGTCATAAAATATCGAGGGATCAAATCAGAAGTGTTATTACCCCTAAGCTAAATCTGAATGGTTACTACGTCTTTAATTGCAGATTCAGTTTAGGTAGGTACCTGAACTGAATGTGCATAAGAAGCTGTAGTAACCACGCCAGTTCAACTGAACGCAGCCTCATAAACCGCTAACTCAAATTGACCGACAATTGTCGCAAATATACTTTTCCTACAAACCTTTATTTGTCCTATATAAACTTTACTTTTGATTGGTGTTAGTCTTCGAGCAACATGGAAGTGCGGAAGTGCGGAAATCCGTGTTGCTCGCAGGACTTAGTGTGTAGGGGCTGTCCCACGCTGTCCCCAGTTTGTTTAGCTCGTTTCGCATAACTTGCCACTGAACATGACACGAAGAACTCAAACAAAATATGAATCAGCATTCGCAAAGTGATATGACCATACACGGTAACTGCCATGACGTCTTGCTCACCGTCACTTCACCTCTTATCTACTCAACAATAACGATCACATTACCATGTCTAGTGACACTCGTCATACCTACATCGATCTTGCTCGCATCGTCACGCAACGTCGACTGTCTCCCTACCACTTTTAAGTCGAAGCTTTCTCTAAACGCAGTGTACATTGCACGCTCAGTTCACCACGTCACGGCCAAGTGCTAAGTAGTGCGGTAGTGTAAAACGGTGTTCGGATATTGCGGTGACAATGTTTTGTGTAGTGGTGACTAGGTGCGAATGACGTTACAGTTTCAGGGTACAAGTACCGAGTATGTCTGTTATTGTTTGTTAATTGAAAACTGGCTTGGATGGATGGTTTTTTTCCACAGGCAGTGAATATAGTGATGGTAAAAGGCTCATCTCATCACTTAACTTCCTAACCTACCTATTTCTTCTATTCTACTATAGCACTTTTATGTTTTTGTTAGATGAAACCGCAAAGCCATTTAATTTTCTATGTAACCTTCAAGCTGATAATAATATAATCAAAGTTATTACATTACCTACCATGAGTCTACAAACTACAAACACACCATTTTTTATGAGTTTTTACATTCAGTTCTGTTTTAGACATATTACAAGGAATGGAATTGAATATTCCAGTTATGTTATTTATCTTACACACACAATATGTTTTGGCTTCTGTTTAAATGATCACCAAAAACGCACCTAATTCGAAACGAACCGCCAGAATTAGTAAACGATCACCAAATTGTGTTTGTATAAATGATCACCAAACTTCTTTATTATGTTAGTTTATGTTTTAAGTATTTTGTTCTTACATGTTCAACCTAACTCGAAGGATAAAGGGGGTTTCGCTTCGCTCACCCCCTTTACCCTTCACCTTAGCTACCGCAGTATTTGGCCCTGATATTTTCTTCAACTTTTGGTGATAATTTACCCATTTTGGGTAGGAAAAAAATATTTTGGTGGTCATTTAAAATGTTCTCCAATGTTTTAAGTAAAGTACATTTTTACAATGCAACAGTCAGTTTTATAGTTTTCATGGTAGGTACCTAACTAGATCGTATAACTTAGGCTATTGGGATCTCTTGCTCACATTATGGCTCTTATGTGGGGAAGGGTAATTATTCCTTCAGACTACCCAACGCCCAAGCGATAACTTTTACTTGTTTTCATACAACCTCTTACATTACATATTTAGTCTTTCACTGCCACATTGCAATACCTACCTTGAGTCCACTGTTTTCTGATGATATTTCTAGTGAGAGAAAACTATGTCTGAAGTTATAATTAAAAAAAAGTTATTTTGAAGTGTTGTTTGCATAAAATACTGATTGCCATTCCGAAGAGATTATTTGATATCAAAATACTAGAAAGCGGAATACTAGAAATTTTGTTTATGATCGTGCTTTAAAATATTGAAAAAAGTTATTTGTAGTTAGGTAGATACGACCTGTATAGGTTATTGTGACGAACGGAAGTAATAAGATTACTTCCGACACTTATTTCGATTTTTATCCTAATCTCAGGATTTCCGATATTTTGCAATCGCCTTACACAATTATTTTAAAAATACTACGATACCGCCTCACAAATTTTACAGCATTCCAAAAAATTCGATTGCGATAAGCTGTTGAAATAATATAAGCTTTAGACCTGTTTCAAGTTCGACGACTTGGGGTGACTGACCGAGAAGTGTTATTTACAACTTATTTGATTGATTACTGTGAACAATTTATTTTATTGATTGATGTATTAGAATTAGAATTAATTATCTGTTTACCAACTTCATCTTGTTTGTAGCGTCTGTTTAAAATTGCTATGCTGTTATATAAAATATTTTGTTATGTTTTTTGACGTATTGTGATTTACACAGTATGGCGAAAGACACGGAACTTGATGCAGAAAAATATTTTTTACTCTGCTGCTCGGAAATGTGGCGAAAGATGGTCTGTTATGGGGCCCCAAACAATGAATAGTTAAACAGGAACACAGTTTTTTTGGCCTGTTTGAATGAACTCTCTGTTCGAAAAAACTCAAACTCACTCATCCATCTAATTGCTCACTTTCTAGCCTCTACAACAATTACTAATACCGATATAACTAGGGTCCAATAATCGAATCGCTGCAAGCACGGTTCATCGCCGATACTAGTATAAGATGGTAGGTACTATTACATTATGGCATGGAAGTTGTAGAGCACGTCCGATAATATACCTAAGACAAAATAATTATGTTATTAGTACATGGTCAGGAATCGAATACTGCATCTCCTGTGTGAGAAGCGAGCGTAAAACCCTTTAGACCACGGAGCTCGTTTCCGAAATTTCGGAAATCCTTCGTGATTGTATTTGACCCATTGTGCTCCTAAAGTGTTGATCCTCGATATAAACTGATATATATTTATAACAATTCGCCGAAAAAACATGTAGAGATAAGAGTACCTAGATATATGTGTCTGTAGCTGTATGGTTGTTTTGGCAAATTTTGCTTATTGAAGCTGCAGTAACAAAATCATCCCGCTGCCACAATATCCGCTATTATCTGTTTGATAGTTGCAGTGGATTATTTGAAATTATTATTCATTTCAGCTGAGCTCGGATTTATTCTATTGATTGTTACTTCAATGAACGTGGCCAAAGAGATCTATTTTGAGGCGGGGCAGCAGGCAAGCGGGTTTCCTAGGCCAGTTTTTCTGCTTTTCCCATTTTTTATTCGTTCTAGCTCGTGCCTAGATCATAATTGAGTATCTACTGAGATCGGGATGTGACAGCACAGTTAGTTTTCTCTGCAACTGGTTTTGATTTTCCATTCGAGAGTACTTTTGAATCGCAGGAAATACTTATATTTGCGGGAAAATATGTAAATCTCCCAAATTATATTGAATAATCCTTGATTAAGCTGGCTCTATGCTGGAGGCCGTTTAAATCTCTTAATTTCGATTTAAAAAATTAAAAGATTTATGTAGGTACAGGGGCAGGCCAAGACGGAGATGGCGGGACGACCTCGACAGGTTCTTGCCGGGGTGGCCGGAGGTGGCACAAAGCCGGGACGTGTGGGTGGACGCAAAGGGGGGAGGCCTTTCATGTCGGCTACTTAAATAAAAAAAATAGGTACATAGTATAATTACCTGATATGGCTTATGTTTATGTTGGTGTATTTTCTCTAAGTATGGTCTTATGTTTGTCAAACGTTTGATAAGTACGTGTGACACGCATCAATACGTTATATAATGTAATTTGATTTTAATATTGACCTATCATTCATGCTTACTTTCAAATATTTCCGATGAGTTTCCCCGGAGTCAATGACACACAAGTAAACAGCAAGATTGCGTGTACGCATCATATCAGCAATGTGCATCAATATTTTACGAAACGTGATACGTAAGCTGTACGTCAACAATAATCATCATGTCGTATACATACCTTATAGCACATCAGTAGCCAACTGATATTATCACACAGATAATTTGTTATTGTTTCATCTGCGGTACCACCAGGGCCTAAAAGCGAGATCATTTATCATGAAGACTTCAGACAACGCCACCGTAACGCGTAGCTTAGTAAATGAGTGCTCTCAAGGGGGTGTCGATGGAAAAGTCGAAAGAAGAAAGTTTGACTTCATCTCTTTGTTTGGAATAGTTAGGCGAAATCACTTATACTAAAAGTCCTGACCTTCTGAGCTGGGCCCTAAGGCCCCCCCCCCCCCCCCCCCCCTCTTACATCTCGAAAACGACATGTCATAGGAATTGAGTTGCAATGTTATATGTAGTGTAGTCACTACATAATGAAAGCTGAAAAAAAACTCTACGACTTTGATTAGGTACTTTTTAGGGTTCCGTAACCGAAGGGTGCCAAACGGGACCCTACTACTAAGCCTCAGCAGTCCGTCTCTCCGTCCGTGTGTCTCCGGGCTCTACCGGATCAACCGAAATAGGTAGAGAGCTGAAATTTTCACAGAGGGTGTATTTCTATTGCCGTTATGACAACAAATTAAAAAACATGGGTTTTTAAGAATTAAATGTAGTACCCATACAAGAGATTATTTGTATGGCCAGTTTCTTAGCCTTTTTGTCTTATTTGTTTATCGCTGAACTGAGCTGGACCCTCCCGATATTATCGGAAAAAGTAGTTTATGTGACTGCTGCATAATGCCTAATTATGTACAGTTGCATACAATAGTTTATCTACACACATATCATAAGCTCTCTTTGATGTGTTCAGGAACCGCATGTTTGACCGGCATTGTGGCTCTGCAATTGTTTAACTTTTTCTGTAGTACCAACTTCTCGCAGGCGGGCGTCGGCGTTCGAAATTTGAATGTCAGTACCAACTTCACAAACAAACTAGGGACGGCACGCGGGTGGGCGTCGGCGTTCGAAATTTGAATGTCATTACATGTAGAAAAACTACACATAATGACCATAATGTGTAGTTTTCCAGATTCGAAACGAGTTTTTACCAAGTAGTTTAACATAATGCTGATCCTAACGTGCGGTTTTTGAACGCAGTAAAGAGGTTTTATGATACGTGTGTAGATAAAGATCTTTAGTTGCGAATATTAAGTTTTGTGCCTAGTTATTTGTCATTATACGATTAATAATTGCTCATTCGAATTATAATAAATTATATTAAAGTTTTTTGTCATATTTGAGTTTATTTCTGTAAATAAGTTAATTCGATCCAATTCCGGTTTCAATGAGCAAAGAGTTTCATAAACAAAACTCTTTTTCAATGTTTCCATGTACGGCCTTGAATGCAGTCCTGCCTTTTTATTATTTAGAATTAAAAAGGTATACTCGTACAAAATACTGTCGTTTTATGCAATCCTGCATGTGCGGGTTTTAATATAAAAAGTGCCATTAAAAATATATACTTTACCAGCCAGTTTCTTATTGTTACAGGTATTCTCCTGAGAACGAGACAAGACAATGGCAGGAGTGGATCGTGTGATGTGAACATTACTGTTGGATACTCTTGCAGACTGTTGCTACCCTGGTAGGTTTCGATTACAGAAAACTAGTTCCTATTGCATAGAAACGGACATTTCTGTTTGCGGTTCTACTTTTCGGCTTTCGGAACTTAAGTTTACGCTTAAGATATTTTTTGCTAACAAGAAACGACTCGCATATTTTTATAGCTTATTGAATTCAACACTTTCTCACTCTTTTTAGACCGTCCTAGGCTGCAATCTAAGTACTATTGAAGTAAAATATCTTGGTGTCGTTATGAATTTTTGATAGGGGGTAAAATTGACAGAATATTAGCTAACCCCACGATTCTTAACGCCTTTACAGTCAATGATGAGTGAGATTTCAATTGCGGAAATTGGCGGACTTCCAAACCTAATTTTTCATTAAAAATATTTTCTGTATATTTTTTATGACAATTTTGCGATATTTTAAAAGTTATTCTGCTATTCGGGGTGGAGAAGAATCCTACATATAAGAGATCATTAAAATAAGTAGCCATTTTTGAGTTATAAGTGGTGAAACTAACCCGACTTTGTTTTATATATTTATATGTGATAGACGACACACAGTTGTCTTTAAAAGGGCATTCATTTTAGAACGCTTTTCAACCGGGCAGATTATATTTAAAATAAATTCGTAAAGAACGTTCATTAGACAGAATTATTTCTAAAGCTTACTACAGTATTAAAGAGTACATAGACGATAAAAATGCTTGGGACTGAATTGTTCTAATTAATTGTGAGCATCCTCACTGCCAGAGTTTCTTTTACTGGACACTTGGAGGCCTTTTACACCTCCAAAGATTAATTTAATTATACAACTCTTGACTGTGGGGACCATTTACATCTCCTATTATCATTGTATTATTGACTAAAGAGACTATACATCTCTGTTATTTATATTTTAATTATTTTATTATGACATTTGAGACTCTACATCTCTCAGAAACAATAATTAAGTACTTTTTTTTTTCTGATAATATGATAATAATACCAAATGTTCTGTAAAAAATGAAATGAAATGACATGTGAAAGTGCCCTTGTGGCCTATTTACAGAATAAACGTTTTGAGTTTTGAGTTTTTTTTTGAAAAATAATACATCAATAAAATAACTATAACTATACAGGGTGTTAACGGGGTCATGATTCAAACCTATCGGTCCTAACTCGAAGAATTAATGCGATTTAAAGTATAGGGCAAATTTTTAAAAAAATACAGCCTTTTTTATACTAATCAACAATTTATTTATCCCAGTTAATAACTCAGATTATGGTTACCCTATTAATTCATGATAAAACCTTTTTAATAAACAAATGATTAGATGAGTAAGTAGTAGGTAATTGTCAACCGTCACGTCATAAGAAAGTCAAATATCTTAAGAAGACCACAATAATTAATAAATAGGGAATCATTTTTAGTTTTTTTTTACCTGCGAAAAAAGTGCTAATTTATGCACTCCAATCTACAGCGTTGTTTTCCTAATTAAGTGCCAAGTCTATTTTCTCTTTCTTGCTACACGACCCCGTTAACACCCTGTATATGTAATTTTAAGTGCCTCTTTATATTTAATCGCAGCGTTAACATATGCATGAAAGCTAATATTATTCTTATACTTTTATTTCTGTTTTAAACGGTAAATGGTTCCTTGTATGCTATTGATTGTTTATAAACTAATAAATGCAAATTAAATACAATGTCAATAATCCACATAAAACTGCATTACAACATAATAATAAATAATACAAATTACAAACTACACAAAGAAACCGCCCTAAGAATCGCCTGGTCCAAAGGTTCCCATTACACTGGCAGTGTTACCGCACTGCACAGCGAGCGGGATCCTCTGGACCAGGAAATCCCCAGAATGGTTGCAAATCCTCGAACCGTCAAGCGAAGACCAATGTCCTTGATAAAGGCCCTACCCATCGAACCCCATGGTCTCGACGGCCAAAGGTAGAAACAGATAACTTCAATGCTACGCCTATTTGATGCACTTCTGCCGCGCCGCTGACTCAGCACCAGCACCCGGGTTAACAGAGTTGAGCCGATGTGAGATAGAGCGAACGTGCACACTTAATTAACAACCTATAAAATTATTAACCCGCTAATTTAAAAGCTGATTCGAAAGTTGGTCGAGAGCTTAAGGGATTTTCATTTTACCATTTTCCAAAATTTTTATTTTTCCTATTTAAATATGTTTTTAGGTCTTGAGTTTTTGGAAAAAGTAGATGTTGGCATAATGGACCATGTTACCTTTGCCAGAACATAAAAAATGACATTGTCAAGGCTTTGTCTTTGCCTGTCCCAGAAAGTAAAAAAAAAACAACGGCTGCGTTCGGTTTGAACGTCTCAATTGACGCCCGCCATGAGCCTACCTTACATGCTATCTCTATTGCAAGCGTAGCACTTGTATAGTGCTATTCTTTTATTAGTTTTATGCGGGTGTGGGTGGACGATCAAACAAATCGAACGCACGGTTATGCTAAATACGATACAAGTTAGATGTTATGGTGACTTTGACAGCTAGTGTCAGTTAGTATTTTTTTAATGCTAGGCAAAGGTATTAGTAGTTCTTCTGCCTACATCTTCAATATTTGAATTATTTTCAAAGTATCTTTAAAACGAATGAATAGAAAAATATATTTAAATGTGTTTCATATTAAGCATTCAAATATATCACAATGGACATTAAACATTTTTACTCAAACAAAAATGAAATGTTGTCAATTCGCATCCCATTAAAGACAACGACCCCCCTCCCACGGTGTTAACGTTAGACCGTCCGGCGGCGTCAGGATATTTACCGTCGCTGCGACTCAATCATGGAGGCTCAAGAACTGCCGGAATGTTAGCAGAGACAAGTGAGAAATAATTATGTTATATTTAATTCAAGCAGTTTTGTTTTTGTTCGTAATACTCCAAGCGAAACACGCGCCATTTTTTTTCAAATAAAAATGTCTGTCTGTACAAGCCAAAGTCTTTCGACCTTATAGCCAATTCATCCATAACCTAACCTATAACCCTTTATCTGAAGTTTTACGAACTCTCACGTGTACGTATTGCTGCACACGTATTTTTTACAAGGAAAATTTTTGTGCAGCACAAAATTTCAAATTAATATTTCAGAGACAGACTGAAGTACCAACCAATCATGTGTGTAATTGTTACATAAAATGTAGAGTTAGCTATTTGTATATTTATGCCAATAGAGCGAAAGTCATTGTTTGGACTATTGGACTTAACATTAGTACAAATTTGCTAACGTTTGTTGATGCGAAAGCCTTACTGCATAACATTTCAAAAAGTTGCAATGCTAAAATCTCCCAGACGTTGTAGTTTACGTATGACTTACCTACGAATTTATAAATTGATCTAAAGTCCAATTAAGATTCTCAAATAAATCACCCGATCAGCAAATACATCGCGAATCGAGTGTGAACGAACTCATTTCGCAGACTAAGGAGGTTGTATGTCCAGACGTGACTGCCTCGTAGCATGTACATGGCCAGTATTTTCTGAAGGAGGCCGTATCTCGCCTATTCGGACAGAGCTCGTACATCAGTGACCTCGGAAATGTTGGTCCAGGTGGTCACGAAGTCTTCGAAGGGGATTAAGGAAGGGGAAATGGCCAGTACCAACTTATACATACTTTGAAATTCACGAATTGACTATGGCCAAGTAGAGAACGTATAAAAGTACGTCTGTCTTAGGGAACATGATGCTTTATTTTATTTAAACTAAGTTCTGCACACTCTTCAATATTAAATTACAGTTTTGTAACGCTACTCCGGTTATTTAATTCAACTAGCTCCGAGGGATGTAGATCATTGATAGTCGAAGTTTACGAGTTTCAAACGCCATTTTCTGAACAATTCTTGAGTTACAAAAGTCGAGCTAAATCTGGCCGCGTTCCCACGGTACTGTCGGCGCAGATGCAAAACTGTTCTGATTGATTTATTACCGCCTCTATGACGAATATTATAGGAACAGGATTGTGTAAACTAGATATATATATATGTTTTGTATGTAAAAGGTGGTATATTTCCTATCACTTACTAGTTAGATTTAAGGGCTACTTGCACCAGTCTTTTGATAGCAACTAAATATAGTTTAAGGACAACACAGTCAAGTCAACCAGATTGCCACTTAATTTAACCGTGTAGTATTTAAGTAGTGTGTAAACTATATTTGGCGGCTGTCAAAAGTCTGGTGCAAATCGTTTATAGAGTTTAATTAGAGTAGAGTTATGTTATTCTTCCCGTGATTCTTTAAGTCGTATTTATTCGTGCTATTCTAAAGCCCTTCCTGGGCTCGTGATGTTCAACTGAGAATAGAGGGTTTAGCCAGTTCCCTTTTGTCTATGTTAGTTCGAATTTCAACACCGAGCGTGGGCGATGGCTCGTGTGAAGGGAAAGTGCATACCCTAAAGGGATAAGTACGTAATGTGTGCTAACATTGTTGGTATTTTGCCTCCGGGAGTATAGAGTCGTATATAGTAATGCAATATCTTGTATCCTGCTGTTGGCTGATTATGGAACGAATTCCTATCAAACAAGATGTGAGGTTCTGCAGGTATAAAGGTACAGTCCGACACCCAATCAGCTGGGCCGGCCTACATACTAATAGTATGCATGACAACCCAGATTCAGAGATTATCGCTGTTTTGTGCGCTTATTCTTACACTAAGTTTTCCAACTTTGGTTTTGATACAATGTGGTCATAATTAAGGATTAGTTCTAACTGTACCTCGAGCACGCTGTATAATATTTTTCCTGTTCATTTATGGTTTGACGAAAGAAGTCTCCTTTTGAACGGAAGCCCGCATTTGTACATTCAATTTTCAAGATATTATTTATTTTCTGTATGTCCTAATTGTGTGAACTGCCTTCGTACGTGACATTTCGTACGTGTCGTTAAACGTTTCTCAATAGTTAGCCGAAGCATCTATTGTGGAACTAATTTTCACGTTCTTAACACTTGCTCAAAATTCCATAATTCCGAAGTTAGACTTAGATCAAATATAAATGGTCGAGTTATCGAAAGATACTCGACCCCGGCTTTCTTTTAACATACTTTATGTTAAGCCTGGCCTAGGCCTTCGTCACCGTGTCCCTTATATTATTGGCACTATTACCAAAAGCCTTTTTCAAACTTAAATCAATCAATACACCCACATTTACCCACTGCTGGGTATAGGCCTCATCTTTACCACGCCATCCTCTCCGGTCCTGTGCCTCCCACGAACTCCTCTCCCAGAAATAGAGATTAAAAGTGGACAATTTTTTGCTGAACATAAATCAAAATAATTATAACGCATGATAATTTATTCAGCCGATCTGTTGCAAGCATGTCGTCGTAAAAATAAGGGCCTGCTAAGTTCACGACCAGTACTGCATTACAATGCGCACACGCATATTACAAGTGGCTTTTTCTTCTATTACGTGTGAACGCCCTGTGGACTTGTAATTTATAATCTAAACTAATTTATGCATTTAAAAAAACTTACCGCGGAATTCCTATTTAAAAAAAATATATTTTTAAGAATGTAGCCTCACCGGATATTGATAATCTTTTTCGTCTGCCAAGGACATGGTAACTAAGGTTAAGTTTGCAGCTAATTTATAAATTTCCTTTGCAAAGTAACCGGCCAGACAGGGTGCATTCAACGGCTTGTAGAAATTGGAATTATCTGCGACCTGCACTTAGCCAATTAATGGGTGACAAATTGACAATTTGTTTAACAGTAACGAGTAAAATAGAGGGAAATTGAATAAAAGCACCATAAACACAAATATCTGCACAAATGAACAGTGTGTTTACATGCAACTGTGCAACGCAAACAAGATATTCCTATTAATGTGCCTTGTAATCCTTTAGATTACCACCATTTATCCCACAACACCCGTTCGATTAGTTCCAATCAATACTATTCTAGTGGTATCTCGGGGTATCGATTACCAATGAGTAGAATTGTCCGGTGCAGAAACGGGCTAATATCCTGATGGTTACCGGTGCTACAGGTTTCACTAGTCTGTGGCTTCAAACGGATATCGGTTGAGGTGTGGCTTTCTTTAGATATTCTGATTGCTTCCACGAAAGGTCTGGAGACCGCAGACAGCAGCGCAGCAAGAAAAGGAGGGCTATGTTTATGTTTGACCTGTATGTATGTATTTATGTAGTCTGTTCCTAGATTCCCTCGTAACTACTGAATGGCTGAACCGACTTTAATAAATACGCCATTAGATTCGTCTTGATAGAGCGGGTGTCATCGCGTACATTAAATAAATAAAAAATAAAACAAAATGGCGTTTCATTTTACTTAAACGTGCGGGCTAAAACACTATTCAAGATCCTCGAGAGGGGTACCAAAATAAAGTACTTTAAAAGTCGACTACGGAAATATATACTAATCTTGCACAAGCTTTGAATAATGCACAAACGTTATAAACTAAGCATCTAAAGATTTTTCGTAACTTTTTCCTAAATGCAGGAAATAAACACCATAATTTAAAATACTAAAAAACCCGACTGTGGGACACTAAAAAGCATAAAAAAAACAGATAAGACTTAACGTAACTATTGAGATTCGATAAATTACTATAGTAACTGCACTCTGCAGGCGGGACCAATTAAATATAATATAATGGGTTCCGCTCGAATTGAAATTTAATTTAATTTAACGTTGTACTAAAATTATTTTATCGAATCTCAATTATTACGTTATGTCGTATCTCCTTGCTTTGTGCTTTTAAGGGTTACGCACCCGTATTAATGATAATAATAATAATAATACCTTGGACACTATTTACACCGAATGGCCGGTCGTTTGATAATAATAATAATAATACCTTGGACACTATTTACACACATTGATCTAGCCACAAACTAGGATTCCCTGTATCTTGGATACTAGACAACGATACACATTCTAATATAGATAAATATTGTACTTAGATAGATAAACAACCATGACTAGGGTACAAACATCCGTTCTCGTCAAACAAATATTTGCCCCCACCGGGACTCGGACCCGGGACCCTTGGCTTCGTAGACAGCGTCACTGCCGACTTGGCCATTCGGGTCGTTGATGAATAGTGAATTCCTAAACCTACTATAAGCACGGAATAGATAAAGGGTTTTGAAAAAGTAGTACCGTACAGATTACTACATATGAATTTGAGCAACCACGTGGGCAACCGGGGTCGGAAGGCCACAGTGCCTGTGTGCCACGAAAGAGCAAACACACAACAAATTACGATGCGGTGTGGTGAAGAGAATCCATAATGTGGTTCCTACATGTGTTCTCACGGTCCAGTAGTGGTTTTGAGCCATTAGACCAACCTGAATCATTAGTTTAACCGAGAAATGTTTGACTAAAGCTGTCTCTGTAATGTTTCGCATGATTGTATGTTAATGATGGGCTAAATGTGATGATGATGATGGATATCTGTGGGAGGATTTCGGGTCATAGTTGAAGTTCAAGATTGTTTATTTGACGGTTATAAATACACTGACGAGCAATGAAAAAGTTCCAGTGACATAGCGCCAAATTACTGCTAAACGGGAAAGGCTAGCTTAATGACGCCGTCTGCAATATTGAAGTATATTTATCAGGGCTTCAGAATATTAACAATTAAAAACGTAAATCTATTCTTATCTATTCTATGTCTTAGGAGATATTAAGGTGTTTGTCGGCATTTTTTGGGTGGAACTTTTTCATTGCTCGTCAATGTACTCTATTTTACTACCCATCTTAACAATAGTATGGAATAGACAGCGAGGTACACGCAAGAAGGCAAGACCTGAGAATTGCGATAGTGTGCATGCACAGGGTCGGCCATATAGGCTACAAGTCAAGAGTACACTACACTGACGAAACTTACATCGACACGTCTTAAACAGTCTCGCCTTTTGGGGCCCGATTCTCGAATGGGAAACACATAGCGATAGCATATCAATTGCTTTGATGGGCGCAATTTACCGTATTTGGCAGTCAGTCTCCAAGCAAAACCGCCGACAAGCCAAAAACGTCATTTGCGCCCTTGAGAGTAATCGATACGCTATCGCTATGCGTTTTCCATAACACAATGGGGTCCCTAGACTGTAGATAATTGATCAGAAACGGCAGTAATGTAATGGACAGATAAGATAAATAAATAAAACATAAGCATTATAGCCAATTAATTTCCCCACTGAGGGGCATGGGCCTTTACCCGGATACGAGTAAGATTGACTCCACCAAGCTGGCTCAGTGCGTGTGTCAGAAGTCTACCCGACTGTCAGAAGTTATTAAGCTGCCCCATTAAGACCTTCTGACTCAGCTTTACGACTACTACCACCGAGTAGCCAAAGTAGCCGCGACCAACGGCTGAACGTGTTATCGGAAACAAGGAAGTGGCCGAAAAAATGCCACATAGAAACGGACACCCACCCAGTATCCGTCTTGGCCAGATGTTGCTACCCGCACGATCGCTTCAATGTCGATGCCAATACCGCTAGGCCACAGACGCGAAGGAGAGATAAAGCTATAGTAAAGTGTTATCTTAGACTTCTTAAGAATCACCAGAGGCGTCTACTACGAGACTACTACACGAACCTACCGAAATAAGAGGTATGACTAATTATCTTTGTGTCTTGAATCTGGGTTTTCAACAACAAGAAACTTGTTACCACAAAAAAATTTAAAGTCGCGTGTAGGCGTTCCCACCTACACGCTACATACGGGTATACCGTATACTATACTGGAAAGGACCATCAGCAGACCATATTGTGAACTGTATTGTACAGATATAAGGTGAAACGTGGATTGATGTGGTTTAAGCTTATGGTACATATATCTATGTTCCATACATCCACCTGTCTGGCCGTCACGTCGGTTATAAATAACAACGATTCAAAAATGTAGTCACAGTCAGGTCAAACTCTTTGACAGTGACCTCACGGATTTTCCATTAGGGGTGGCGGAAGCACATTTTTTTATTTTCTTAAACAATTTTATGAGCATAACTTTCCAGCTATGAAATATTGCATTCTGAAACGATCGAGAAATTTGTTACTGACAGTGTTTTTTTTTTTATTTGTGTTGCTGTCATTTCAGATACGATGTATTCGGACACTTGGCCCAATTGACACTTTTTAATTTTAAATTTTTTTTTTCACCAACGCTTTGGACACTATCATAATATTGATGCTGTTTTTTACAGTCAGTTAAACTCAAAGACAGATAAAAACTCAAACTAGACTACGACGTCTTAAAAAAACGTTATTTAAAACGTAAATTGAGTACAAAAATCAACACATTAATAGTAGTTTATGTGACTGCTGCATAATGGAGGGCATTAAAACTCGAGAGTGGGTTTATGAAACGAGCCGAAGGCGAGTTTCATAATAATATCACTCGAGAGTTTTAATGCCTAATTATGTACAGGTAAATACACTAGTTTATCTACACACATATCATAAGTTCTCTTTGATGTGTTCAGGAACCGCATGTTTGACCGGCATTGTGGCTCTGCAATTGTTTAACTTGTTCTGTAGTACCAACTTCACGCAGGCGGGCGTCGGCGTTCGAAATTTGAATGTCAGTACCAACTTCACAAACAAACTAGGGACGGCACGCGGGTGGGCGTCGGCGTTCGAAATTAAAATGTCATTATATGTAGAAAAACTACACATAATGACCATAATGTGTAGTTTTCCAGATACGAAACGAGTTTTTACCAAGTAGTTTAACATAATGCTGATCCTAACGTGCGGTTTTTGAACGCAGTAAAGAGGGTTTATGATACGTGTGTAGATAAAATACTTAAAACCATAATTCAAAACGTACATTTAGTATAAAAAACAACATATTATACATATTGGTTTGTAAATACTAAAATAATCACATCGGGTATCAGTATACTTGGCAATTATTTCATCTACTTACATAAAAATATTTCAATAACAATTGTATTGTGATTTAGCATATATTTAGCAATATCATTTCCAATAGAATCTTTATATCTTCTTACGCATAACGCTCTCTCGCTTATTATTGCACTTGAACGTTATCATTCATGTATTTTATTATTTCCTGAGTGCTAAGCCGCCTTTTTATAAATTTAGGTAAGTTAGTAATATTCTTTGTTAGATACCATCCAAACAGCAAGCCGGATTTCTACAGTACAGTAGTGGATTCGTCTTGGAAGCTTAAGTTTTTATCTTACTGTACACAACTGTTATTTTTCATGGTTTCCGAATCTTCAGATGAAATAAAATAAAATTGGTTAGTGTTAATTCAGACAAGTATCCGAATAATTATCCGTTTTAGGATACATCATACTTATATATTGTTCGGTATACCATTTTTTCCTTCCTGGAGACAATAGAATGGATGAGTCCGATGTAACTTTATGCAAAAATACCTATATGTAGATTTCGGTTACATATCATTATTTTTAAATCAAGAAGCCCATCAACTTCTTGGAAGGGTTTGATGTTTTTAAAATCACTTTATAATTGTGCAAGTTCTGGTTTTATTTTATTTGAAAGTTTTCAGTTAGCACATTACAACCTAATAATGATAACGTAAGGTGACAAAAGCTAAACCAACTAAATGGCTTTCCGTCTAGCTGACTCAACCTCAGCTGAAAAAAACTCTTCACCCAATAGAAGTCTTTCTGCCGAAACCTACTATTGACATCTATTGCCAGAGGGATGAACTGGACCAAAGATTTTTTGATATTTTGGGTGTTTCCTTTGCGTTTTTTTTAATTCTTTCCGACAGAACCTGCCTAAAATTTCAACGAATAGTTTTGTAAAAGTTCATCCAAATCAGTCCAGTCTTTGTGAGTTGTGTGCTGACCAACACATTTATCGTTTTTTAAATTACATAGAAGATTTTAATATTGGTATAATCCAAGTTGTCAATCCACGTTAACATAAAGATGATTGTACACTAAACGCTCACTACCAGCATAAGAATAATATGGAACCTTCGTGACGTGAGCAGCCGTGACGTCTTTGCGGGGACAAAAAATACCTGTTACCCTATCCGGGATGCGAACCCGTGTAACCTGTCTTCCGAGACGAGACGAGGAGCGAGCGACTGCCGGCCTGATTGTTGCTGTAGAGCTAATGGGGCTTGTTGAAATTAGCATCTAAATAAACGCATACTTAATTTTCACATATTTGCGTAGAATAATTCTTAACAAGAATAAACATAACAGGCTAAAGTTGGCTCTATTGCGCCTCTGCCAGCCCCTAAGGGAAAGAAAGGACGTGCGTGAACCTATTTTTTATGATGCCTACTTTGTCTACTCCAGACAATTTTAAAAAGAGTCTTATTCCAGTCTTTGAACGAAAAGACAAACAATAAATATGCATTTTAAAATGCAAAGTAACGTAGAATTCAGTATTTCTAATCTTACAGAGTACTGTCTTCGTAGGTGCCACCGATATCTATGGTAGGTGCATTTGTCACAGATTATATCCCTCTCTTGACACGACCACACGTATCGCACACAGGCTAGATTTAAGCAAAGTGTTGTTTATGGACAGATCATTAAATATCCTCATCCTATACCACTGAGTTGTACAGGATGCTACAAGAATTCTGGAGGAAACATTCCCGATAATCCTTAAACATATGTATATTATACTTGAACTATGTACGACGTACGTATTGTACATAGTTTCAATAATTCTGAAACAAACAAAAATGATTTAGTTTAAAGCAGGGTTAAGACCCTTTCCGACAAAAAGAGCGTTAAATTATTAGTAGTTACAAATCTCATCCGAGAAATGCCGTGTTTCTAAGTTTAAGTCTCAATTTCGGGCTACCCCGCTTCCTGGAGATCTGACTGCTTACTCATATGTCTGCATAGGTTAAAACATGTTTGTATTTATTTATATACGTGGCAAGTACACAATCATGTGCGTGTGAGTCATACGGCGACTCGTGCGCTTCGAGCGAGCAACGACTCGTGTTTCCTTTCGCACGTAAACCGGTTTCGGCCATTTGTTACACGGTTGAGGGAGTTCGCATAATGCGATGATTTTAGAAAACCAAAAATTAATAAAATAAATAATGATTGATTTTTAAACGAAACATAAATATAACTAAACACTTTAACTCCCCGTGTACCTAACTGCCACCCGTGTTTGTCTATAAAAACAAAAAAAAACCCAAGCGCTACGCCTTTAAAAAAAACATGTTTAAGTGATGATAGTCTCATAATTCAATAATTTTTACGGTGTGCTGTGGGGCGAATATATATACAATATTATACCTTTTTATTGGTCTATGCTTTTAGTTCAAATATTTGAAGGAGAATGATCATTATTGATATGAGCGAACATCAAGCATTTCCTTTCCAAGGCGGGTGCTACTTTTCGTTTCTTCACACGATGTTTCATTAGGTCAAAACCCTCTGAAGGGCACTTGTTAAAGTATTTCGAAGTTTTTTTTTTCATTGGTTAACATGTTGTTATCCTCTAATGTGTGAAAAATCCCGTAGCTGGAAATGTCACTTAAATTCAGAAATAAGCACAACTTAGGGAGCTTCATATTGAGTAAAACATATTAGCTGTAATCAAACTGAAATAAAGGCGTAGTGGATAAAGGGTAAAGAATTCTAATTAGAGTGTTATTTTGATAAGAATAAGTGACCTTAATTCTAACTAGAATAGAATAGGAGAATTTCATGAAAAACTAAACAGCTCAGAGGTCCTGATGTGTGAGGATACCCTCAGCGGGATTCATCGATACAGAGAAAGTAACAAAATGGCCGCCACATGCGACTGGTTATATAAGTTCCATTACAAGTATATTATATACCTAATACAAACTTGTTTTGTTAATTATTGTGTTGTGTATAGGTATTTCTTGTACACGTAATAAAAAAAAAGTATGACTCACATTGCCGCAGTGATACATCAAGGTCTCCATACATTTTGTTAATATCGTATCATTCCAAAAATATTATGGTTGAGAAACGGTGGATATTTACCATACAACTAAATGAATTGTGGTTCCTATATATAGGTATTACTTAAGTTGTCAGTGACGCCTCTAAAATCGATCTTATCGTCTGTAAAAAAAATCTGCAAAACAATTCACAACATAATAGATCACAGAAGAGACTTGCAATCGCCTATCAGCGTTGAAACACAATTTAAAGCACGGGTAGTCCACGCCTCATGCAAAAAAACTTGTACATAATCGATTAATCGTTCAATCGAGATATAGTGGCTTACAATAAATCTATTCGGGTCCATTATGTCATCGGCAAGGCGGCGCGGCCGTTCCTCCCATACTGTATGAATATTCAAACCTGTCCAATGAACGACCAGTTCGACCTGTCTATATTTATAACTTGCGTACGCGCATACTGTTCACGTAGTATTTTTTTTAAACCCCTCAGTGTTGTAAGTTTTAAGCGCCGGTCTATCTATCCTTGCCACCATAGCTTTCAAAAGGGTGGACGGATTTTAATGCCTTTTTTTTAAGGATTCTTAGCCATGTTTTATATAAATCGGTTTAGTGTTTTGATAGTTATCAGCTAAACAAGAAAACAAGTGACCCAAATTATTGTCTCTTTTTAATTTAAAATTAATTATTATGACTACTCTAATTGAAGCAGCTGTAACTCGTACATTTAGTCAAGAACGACTTGACGACTTCTGCCATATTAAAAAAAAAGCAACAAACTTTAAAAAACAATGGATTTTATCTAATAAAGACGGTCCTTCAAATAGTTAGAATCTAATCAAGGACCATAGTACTTGTTAATACAAATCCGATGAGCCCAATCTCGATGGGGTTGCGTCGTTTTATTACACATTTATTTATTTATAATGGTCACCTTCCGGCTCCATCTTCAGACCCTGGATATCATCTAGGACCAAAGTACTTGTCATTATGAATTAAACGAACCCAAACTCGATAGGGTTGCGTCATTTTGTTATAGAGTTCCCATTGCCACCTTTCGGCCTTCAGATCAGCTCCATGCCATAAAAATATTGCTTTGCCATACATAGGCATGCAAAATTTCAGCCCGATCGCAAACCGGGAAGTGGATCAAATTTAATTGCAAGATTTGATTACAAACGGCCAGAGCCCGGGACAAGTGAAGCTAAATAATGGCTTATACAAATGTCAAATCGATTTTACTGACTGAGATTTATAGAAGGCCAAACTACAGCTATAATAAAATAATCTTTTTTTGATCACTACTTAAGCATGTATAAAGTGTTTAGTCTAATTAAAATATCTCATCTTACGCCAAGTGTCTTGCGTGCACTTGCAATTCAGTAGCGTAGTAGTGAAGTTGCACCTCAAATCAAAGCAGCAATACTAAATCAAGCTACAATAGTGAACTTGCACCTCAAATCAATATCCTATCCTACTCTCAATATCTTTAAAAGTCGTGTGAAGAAGCACTTCCTATCTCTTTAGAAATATAGGTAGTATTTATATATTTATAATTTATATATGTATATATATTTAATATTTATTTATATTAAGGATGTATATTTTATGTATGTAGTTTATTGAGTTGTAATTTAAGGTATGTTGTACACATCGGTCTACCCGTGCTCTGTGATTAACCTATCTCATCCTGACATGGTTTGCTGGAAGAGATCTCTTGTTAGAGATAAGCTCGCCTTTGTACACTATTTTAATATATATCTTGTCAATATAAATATTTGTGTGCAATAAAGAAATTATGAAATTATGAAATCAAAGCAGCAAAACTAAATCAAGCTACAAAAAAGTCTAAACTTAACTAATCGAGCGAGTGATTCATCTCTGCTAGAGCCTTTATAATTTTAAACGATGTTATCTCTTTTAGTATTTTGGTGGCCCGATAAGTATGTACTTAGTTTAGTTCCTTAAAAATACGCCTGTTTGGCCATAAACCGTGATTTTATGATGCAACTTAAGGAACCCATGAGCTGGCACGAGAGGTCTCGAACGAATTGGTTGGCGAAGTCACGCTTCGCGCCGAAAGGGGTTAGGAAGCTTCTTACTCGTAGTTATGCTTATATATTTAGTAGATACTACATATTTTAAATGCTTAATGCCTGTATAATTAAATGTAATTATAAGGTTTGAAAAGCTAGTGAATATTATTTGAAATTACAAATGTTTTATTTACCGAAGCGTTATTAACTTAAGCTTACTTACTTATGGTCTGTCTCCACACTAGATGAAACGTGTTTCTTGTAGGCCATACATTCAAGACATTTTCAAGTTAGACTATCAGTGGAGCTATCTGTAGCATGGATTTAAATAATGAACAAGCATGATTAAATATTAGATAACAATAAATCAAAATAAGTAAGAATTTTAAAGAAAAAGGAAAAAAACAAAAAACCAACGAAAAGTACACTTATCCAAAGACCAACGATCCATAAACATATAAATAAAAGTTTATATTACCTGTAAATTGATGTACATATACATAAAATATGTGTGAGTGAATGAATGTGTGAGAGGTTGTGTGTGTATATGTGTGTATAAGTAAATATTTAAGTAAGTAGATGGTTATAAGTTCGACATGAGACAATGAAGAGTATTCGAGTACCTATCTAATAATAATATATGTGATTGTGATAGACAAAAAGTTTACTCCCAAGACAGTCATGGTAGATATTATGTTAAATAAGAATTTCTATAACTTATTTTTGTTACTTTCCAAGACATTCCAACAGCACATAGCTAAAACTGCCATACGCTGTTGTAGACAAATCTATTGCTAGAACTACGAGCAAAAAAATTAATAAACAAAAGCCGCTTAAGCCCATAATATTCCATTTGCAATGTTTCGCGCCGTCAAAGGTGTCAACCGCAAAATATTACCAGTCACAACAAAATAAGGGCTTCACTCTGGCGTAACTAACACAAATACTTCTACTACAAAGTTATCCCGCTAGCTTCTATTGTAATGCAATACAGTTCGTATTAGATATTGTTAGGAATGATAATTTTGATGCAAGGCTTTAATAAATGTTTGCAGCTGCTGACAGCCACGGTTGATGGTTTCAAACCAAACAGTGATAATGCTGACTACTTACAATAAGACGAAGTTATGTATGGTAGTAATAAAACGCTAGAAGTAAATAAACTTAAAATATTTTGTAAAGCTAAACGTGCTACGGCGTAACAGCGCGTAACAACTTCGTAGCATTCGTAGCGCTGTACAAATGGGGCTGCGTATGCGTAGTTTTACTTCTTTCCATAGTTTGAGGGATTGCTGGTGATATACTGGTGATAAAGGTATCTGTGATTTGACGTCTGCATATGTTGGGATGGACTACCTTTAACGAATGGTCCAATATCAATAAATCGAAAGGAGTAAACCATTTAAAATATAAACAATGTATACAACACTATTCCTGTGTTTACTCATATAAATTTCAATCAGCAGCTCCTAAGTCTTTCGCTCTGTGAAAGCAGACCTCGTAAAGTGTTTATTGTAAATGAGAGCGTACTTTGAATGTCAGCTTCTGGCCTGTTTTACTGATTCGCGATGGTTGAGTGTACCCCCTGATTAATATATCGGAGCTTTTAAACGTACAGGTCTTAATTATATAAGGCTCGTGTTTAAACGATTACCAAAAACGCACCTATTTTACTACCAATAAATTCGAAATGACTGCCAGAATGGATAAATGTTTACCAAATTGTGTTTGGATAAATGATCACAAAACTTCTTTTTATGTTTTATGTACGTTTATGTTTTAAGTATTTTTTGTTGTTCTTACATGTTCAACCTAACAGGAAGGATAAAGGGGGCTTCGATTAACTCACCCCCTTTACCCTTCACCTAACCTACCGCAGTATTTTGCCCAGATATTTTCTGCAACGTTTGGTGCTCATTTATCCATTTTGGTAAGAAAAAAATATTTTGGTGATCATTTAAATTGTAACCATTATATAAGTATAAACAAACACCAATCAATATTGGCAGAAAAAAAATCCTAAGTACATCTGATCGCATGTACTTAGGAAGCCAAAAACTATCGATTGGAATCCTGTTCATAATAATGGTTCAGACGTTAAGGCTATATTAACCGTCATTCCCAAGATAGGTCTGTTAAAGTCAAAGCTAGAAATTACGAAAAGCCGATTTGTGTATCGTCTAGTATCCAACAGTTCCTCATGGTAGTCAGACAATGCGAGCGTGAACGCCCCGGTCTCGCAATCTGGGGGCACGGGTAGCCCGGGAGCCGACGCCGCCGCGGGTGGTTCTCGACCACGGATTAATTAGCGCTCCGCCGGCCCGCAGGACGACGGGCTACCGTACGCCATTAATCAAGATATGCATTTATAACTGCCTGCAGAGATTGCTCGAGAAATCATCCGCGGGTACGATTCGGACGCGAAATGAATTGTACAGTCACGATCAGAGTTATTATTATATCCTTTATTACATAGAACAACAGTAAAAACAATTAACACAGTGGGAAATAAGATGTACAAAGGCGGGCTTATTCCTAAAAGAAATCTCCTCCAACAAACCCAGTAATTACGTGCAGTGAAACAATGCGGGTTCAGCTTATAACAAAATATTTATGCAAACAAGAAAACAGCTACTAAATATAAAAATAGAATACATTAGGTACACATAAACACAAATATTACATACTACTACTACACCTACTTATACAGATAAATATTATACTTAGATAGATAAACAACCATGACTAGGGTACAAACATCCGTTCTCATCAAACAAATATTTGCCCCCACCGGGACTCGAACCCGGGACCCTTGGTTTCGTAGGCAGCGTCACTGCCGTCACACATTTATATCATTATGAAGATAATTATACAACATAAACACTTAATACTTAAATAAACAAAACCTACGATAATTGAGATAGGTAGTATTTTTTCAGTCTTGATCCGAATGAGCTAGGCGATAAACTATCACGGATAGAGTCTGGCAGGAGGTTCCACAGTTACTGATGTTGCTATTATTTGTAGTCAATAAAAGTAATATATGGTCACGCCTTTTCTCATATGGGGAGGCAGGGATACAGTTGTACCCACGTTTAGCGAAGAAAAGAAGAGGTAACTGGGCGAGATTGCGACTGCACGGTTTTCGTGAGTAGACTACGGTAGCACTGCTGGTTGAGCTGGACTATTATTACTCGCAAATTGAGTTTTGCTTCGAAGCGGGAACTATTTTGACAGTTGACAGTTTAGTCTTATGTAGGTGAATACAATTATCCACTGCTTCGTATTTAAAAAATGTAAACAGGCAGGATAAAGAAATCGATAGATCTCCTTCGAAAACAGGCAGGATAAAGAAATCGATAGACGCATTTCTAACGCCTGGAAGAGCTACTGGTCCATGAAGGAGCTTATGAAGGGTAACCTTCCGCTGACCCTCAAGCGCAAGCTCATCGACATGTGTATCCTGCCTATCCTAACCTACGGCGCTCAGTCATGGTCTTTGACCGAACTTCAGAAGTCCAAACTCAAGGTTTGCCAGCGAGCAATGGAGCGCAGCATCCTAAGTGTTCGTAGGACGGACCGCATAAGGAACACCACACTGCGCTCCTTAACTGGCATCGCTGATGTGGGTGCACAGACCGCTAAGCTAAAGTGGAACTGGGCCGGCCACGTAAGTCGCATGCACCCAGATAGATGGGCGAAAATCGCCACTAACTGGGTGCCACAGGACGGATACCGGCGTAGAGGCAGGCTTAAACGGAGATGGCGGGACGACCTCGACAAGTTTTTGCCGGGGTGGCCGGAGGTAGCACAGACCAGGGAAGTGTGGACGAAAGAGGGGGAGGCCTTTGCCCAGCAGTGGCCTTAATGGCTAAAAAAAAAAATTCAAATTTTCAATCTTCTGAGCACGAGTGATATCACATTATTCTCATTCTACTTTCAACAAATATATCTCGTTTAACTACCTACTTTTAGTATAATACTACATAATCTAAACTCAAAAATTCCTAAAATTTATTACTTTCTTAAACAAACCTGCCGCTGTTTAAATCTACTCTATTCCAGTTGTTAACATCATATCATTCAGCCATAAAACGTTACAACCCAATAAAGACGAGACTTGAACGAGCTTTCTTTTGAATATAACTTGGATAACCTCCGCTTAAATTAAAACTAAAGCCATGGTCTCCTATAGAGGCTGCCTAGGACGTCACGCCGAACGCTGCGTCACGTTGTTTACTATAGAAATGTACTGATACGGTCTCCACCATACGTGATCATCAACGTCTAATCTTTGAAGCGGCCTGTTGATGCGTTGATGATGAAGTCCGACGTCGCGTCCAGCGTAAAATAAGAGATCAAAGCCTAATATAAGCAACAGGTGAAGAAACTGCTAAAAGACAAATAATGCATATAAATAACAACTATCGACTATTCACATTGACGGAGGAACACCCACCTGGAATGGGCACAACTTTATAGCCTATTATTTGAAGACGAATGAAGTTTACTGTCTAGAGCTATGAGTACTAAGATTGTCTTGGCTGTGGTGTCGCAAATTGTAGCAGGTTTGTTTGTTGTTGTTGAATGTAAGTTACCGCTCTTTTACGGAATGAAATAATTTATGGGAAAATCCGAGGATATGTATATATATTTATCGGAGGATAGGTATACCTATCTAGAAGATATCAGTATGAGTGCCTATTTCATACACTGTCTTTTGTCCGTAAAAGTTAGAGTCACTCTGAACCTAAAGATATACTCTTTAGATCAAAACCGATACAAGTATAGTGAAGAGAAGATCCAAACCGATACTAGTATAATAAATCACCTGTATTATACTTAATCGGATCGACTTATATTTTTTATTACTTTTTATTATTTAAAATAGGACTAAAATCAAAAAGTGCCAGGTGTACACATCAGTCTCATATTTTTAAATAAAATCGCATTGACTGTGTACACTCTCTTTTTCTCTCTTTCTTTTAATGTAAGCTAAAGCTTTTACTTAAAAATATGAGACTGTGATAAGTTTACATGGTTTTATTTCTTACTTTTAGTTAAATATTTAGTGTACAAAATATATCTTTTGTTTGATTGTTTTTTATTTTAAGTATTTGACTAAAAAAATTACCAAAGTTCTTATCAAGACGAATCAAACGAGACCAAACTCGATAGGGTTGAGTATTTTATCACAGAGCTCCTTTCCGGTCGCCTTTCGGCTCCATCATCAGATCAGCTCCATAGCATTGTCATCGATTAACATACGCATGCAAAGTTGAAGCTCAATCAGAAAACGAAAAATGGGTCAAATTTAACTTGCAAGATTTTATTACAAGACCGGGACAGGTGAATATAGTTATAGTTTATCGCGGGCCACTTTTCCGCAAATCGACGTCTTACATTTTGCGCCTATTTTGCGTGATGTGGGTTAGGGGCAACTCCTGCCAACCCAGCTCCTGTAGGAAGCCTAGCAAACGCTTGACGTTGCCGACGACTTCCTGGAGCGACCTCGGCGACCCGAGGTGTGTTGCCCGTTAGATGGCCACGCCGGAACATTCCAGTAGGACGTGGGTGGCTAGCTCCTCGACATCCATGCAGGGTCTGCACAGTGGGATGTGTGTAACACCTAGAGTGTGTAAGTGTTCATTTAGCAAAGCGTGTCCAGTCATCACTCCGGTTACCAAGCGGAGCTGTGACCTCTTTAGCTTCAGAAGCTCACCTGATAATCCGGGTCGAATAATCGGGAGGGCCTGTCTGGCTTGCTTGCAGGTATCTAAGGTTGACAATTAAGTTTGTGAGCTACCTTAGTGTGCTGTAGTACGGTTTTCCTCAACTAGCTGAATGGCAGTGGTATTATGGGCTCTGATCCCTCCCACGTCTGTTCCAAACCCAATCTTCCCAGTGCGTCGGCTGCGTCGTTGCCGCGCGAGCCACTGTGTCCCTTTATCCACTGCAACCCTGCAGTACTGTTACCCAACAGTACTGTTGTTACAGACCTCTGACAGGGCTTGGTGACACTCATTTGGTGATGGTGTCGCTTTGAAGAGCTTGCAGAACTGCCTTGCTCTCAGATAGTATGCGTATAGGGAAATCCTTTACCTCTCTTTCTGCAATAATTGCAGTGGCCATTATGATGCCCGTACACTCGGCTTGGAAGACGGTGTTGTGGGCATCTAATGATGTTGATCTCCTCATGTTTAGATTTCCGAAAATGCCCCGGCGCCTGTACCTGAGTTTGTTTTAGAACCGTCTGTGAAGATCCTTAGTTCTCTTTGATTGAGGCCCTCCCAAGGGTCTTCATGCAGTTGTACAGGTGAAACTAATAAAATTAGTGACGTGGCGGGGAGTCAGGCATTTCCGCCGAGGCGCTTATATATAATGCTTATATATATGGAAAAAAAAAGTTGGTGTCAACACTTTCTTTTCTAGCAGTAGTTCATTTTCCTATCATATGCCATTTTCATATGCTATTTTTTGAGGCAAAGGTAACTCGATGGAATGGACATGTGACGGTGTTTTTTCCGATTTTAGATAAAAAAAAACGGTGCATATTCATGTTCGAAATTTAAATAAAAGTCACTTTCACGCTTCAGTTTAAATAAGTCTTCACTTTCATAGCTAACAATTAGAATCTTGTACTTTTGCCGTAACTTTGATATTTTGCGTATCGTTTTAATATGAAAATTTATTTTTTGAGAAAAAACATTAACATACCGGCAGTCTTTTTCCCATGCGGGTTGGCTGAGATACTTCAATTCAAATCGCACAAAATCCCCAACAACACACACCAATAGATAGCAAAGAGATAATTCTCTAAGCAAATAAGCTCTATCAGACACAGCTGAGATTTATCGTGCCCTGACAAACGATAAGGTATCTCCACCATTTATTTATTATTTCCGCGCGACTGTTTAGAAAGATCGCACGACACACCTCGCTGTTCGGCGGACAATGGGAATTCACACTTGGTTATTGCGATTGCATTGAGACCTCCTTGGTTGGAGATTACGTCACTATTTATATACTTAATAAAAATAAAAGTAAATTAATACAAGCAAATACAAAATTGATTTATTTTCACCAAAAAAAACAGTACATTATGTACCAATACAGTAGGTAGATCTATTTTTATAATTATTTTAAGGACCTGTGGGAGACAGGGGTCCAATATAGGATAAACTCGTGCCTCCGCCATTAAAGCTAGATATGTAATAGATAAATTAAAAAGTATGTAATATCAATCGTGTTCCATATCGTTCATATCTCCAAACATGCGGCGATTGGAAAGATTTGCGGAACATAACGTGTTTTTTTGTTGGAAAAGCGTGGTAAAGTTTTTAACTTTTGTGAATTGTGTTGCTGAATCTTTCAATTAGTTACTTATTCAAATATTATGACATGAAAACGATGTGCGCTCCGTCCGTACATTCATACGTTAGGTACATATAGCCAAGTACTGAAAGTACATTTTGCGTTGTATATACTGTAAACTGGTGTACGTTCCAAAAGCAGATACTTCTTAGAGAAGAACGCACAAGAAACTCTGAGGTAGCTCTTTTTATAACTAATAAAACATACATTTAAACATCAATCATAAACTAGTGGCCCTGTGGGCAGTAGACCTCGCTAACAGGGGGGATTGTGAACCAATTTATAGGTAAGTATTTTAGATTCAATCAAAATCAAGTAGTAAAGTAGCCGCGCCAATAACTTTGTAAACTACATTTTGCGATTTATCATACAATCTATTGTCTTTTCACGAAAATAGTTAAAGTCTATTTCACTCACTCTCATGGTCTGTATAGATCCTCTTTACTAATCCGTCTCCTACTTCGAGGAGTCCAAACTTGGTATGATTTGAAAATATTTCTTGGATTTTTGGAAAACAGGCGGCCGAAAGGTCTTGTATATTTTTAGAACCGGCTCATGAAGCCCTTTAATTTGATACCCCACACGATTGAATTCAGAAAAAAAACCCATACAAAAATTAATGACGTCATAACCAAGAGGAAAATCGATAAAAACTCTTGACAAAAAATAACTTTTAATTCATGGAACACGTGTGTCAAGTTTTATGAGGATCGCTTGAAAACTGTGGCCCCTAGACCGGAACTGACAGACATAGAGACAGACGAAAGCAAAATCGGCCTCGTATCTTGTCGAAATGGAGCCCTTCGCTCGCTTCGCTCGCTCTGTCAATTATAAAGTGTCAAACTTAAAATTAACCGAATAAACCGCCCCGGGACCGGAAATGGTTGTAATTTAATAGCTTGATAAATTCTGACCGTCGTCGGGTCGGCCACTAGCCCGATACTCCTCCATCAGCCCGCGCTGAGAGCTGTGGTGGAGTATGGCTCAGTTTTACTCGTATCTGGGTTTAGGTGCCCCTCTGTGGGGATATTAATGGGCTTCATTTATTATTATGTATTCTCCACCGGAAGCGCAATCGAATCGCCAATAACTTCGAGAGCTCAAAATTCACAGAGCAAGAGAGGGAGAGTTTCGATGCAAGTTTTCCTACCCTAGAAATTACTTTAACATCCATCTGGTTGTTGTTTTGCATATATGTTGTTAATTTGTAAATGCCGTATTGTTTTGAAGTGTTCTACCTCTAGATATGTACAATGTAAAGTAAATTATTCGTTCCTATTTACTTTTCTTGCGTATTAAGTATAAACTTGAGCTTAATTTTACGAGATTACCTAGATGTACTGTTGATTTATGTTGTAGCGTAAATTTTTTTGCAGTACAACCGTCTAAATAGGCACAGTATTAAATCTCTCTCAGCATGAACGTACAAACTGTGGCAAAGGCCCAACCGAGTAACTAATCTTGTGGGAATCGATCCGGCTTCCCAGGGAATCGAATTGGCAATCAATTTATTTCACGAACAATTTCTTGTTTAGTTACTATCAATTCAATTGACTAGCTTTATCATATCAATGTGAGATTATTGTGCTATTGGAGTCACCGGAATATTTTTGAAATTATAATTAAAAGATTGTGCTTCTTCCTTTGTTATTATCATCTTCTTATGCAGCAACTTACACAAAATACTGTATTTACACTGACGAGCAATGAAAAAGTTCCAGTGACATAGCACCAAATTACTCCTAAACGGGAAAGGCTAGCTTAATGACGCCGACTGCAATATTGAAGTACATTTAACAGGGCATCAGAATATTACCAATTAAAAACGTATACTTTTTAATCTATGAAGCTAGGTTCTATGTCTTAGGAGATATTAAGGTGTTTGTCGGCATTTTGTGGGTGGAACTTTTTCATTGCTCGTCAGTGTAGTACTAGTTGACGCCACAAATTGCCATTTCTTAAAGTAAACTTACATCGTATTCGTATCATTGAGATGCGTCTGCGCATAGGGCTGTTAGTTTCATTATAAGATGACTATCGAATCACGAGCGCTTAGCAATTAAAATTAATGAATGGGAACTTAACAGTGGGCAAATACAGGAGACTAGGGTCTCAAGCGCTCAGTTTAGAAATAGGTTCTTTCAAACAAACGCGAATTACTTTTGGACTTGACCTGGGCTTGAACTCTAGCAGCTAAACGGAATTTGCGTATTTGCAAAAAGTTATGCGCAACCTGAGGTTTTGTCCGCGGAAGATACACTCCCAGTGGATAACTAGTTATCAAACTCAGTTGAAACACATGGAAGGACAATTCCAATTCCACTCCCATAGCCAGTTTTCTACGCGGAAGATATGTTCCCCCTAGATAACTAGTTATTAAGTTTGGTTTTCTGGATGGAACAAACGAAAATTACAAGAGGTGACACAATTGCGCCCATCTGATACAGCTCAACTCGCTGACGTTTTCAATGCGTAATTATTTTTCCTTCCTATAAGAATTTGCGGTTTAGCTTCGGGCAGTTGGTTGGCTCAAGTGGTTTATCCCTTAATTGGACTGAAAAATTATAAATCCCACCAGATTTTCAATCTTATGGCTTGGTAATACATGCAAAAACCAAGGAAAAATACTGCATGCTCAGGCCCAATTAAGGGTTAACATGGCCAATATTTCTTCCCACGTCCAATTAAGATGTAGTCAAATTGTAACCAAAAAAAGCCGATACCGACAGTTTTGTGAACTTCCGTCACTTAGAAAGCCGCTTCAAAAAGCAACAAACATGCAAACGAGTACGTACATAATGTTGTTGCTATTGGGTACGTAATGAAATAAAATAAAGAAGTCAATATTCTCAGGTGCATTCCATAAATCTAGAACTATAAAAGATAGGAAAGTGTATCTACTTAAAATGCCAACACAAACCACGCAGATGCCATATCAATATCCGATGCGTTTAATATCTAGATTGAAATAACATCGAGATTAAAAAGTCAACATCTGCGGCTTTGAAGCTTTCTTGCTGCTTACAATTAAATTAAATTGTGCTCGTGGATTTACAAATTTAAACAGCGTATGATAGTATTAAATACTTTATTTCTAGTTCCTGGTTCCCGGGGATCTATTTAAATACCAAAACAATGCCGTAAATATTTAATGATAGGTACTTAATTTAAATTTTGCAGCTGCTATAAAGACAGTAGGTATCGATTAACTTATGATAGACATAGATAATCTTACTAATATCGCTTTGTTTCTTTGTGCGTGTTTAGTTGATTTTCAGGTCTTTACTAAGCACTTTTATGGGCCCTTTGGATAATAACAGTATTCAATTTACCCTCTACATATCCAATGCCAGGATAGCTCCATATCTGGATAGTAAATCTGGAGCCTGTAATTGGACTTGTCCATTTCCTCATATAATGACAGTGTTGGTTTCCGCTGACAACAGCGATCGACGATTGATGTACAAATAACTTGGCAGTAGACAATTTGTTGTTTATATGTACGAGTATTAGGTACTACTTTATTCAATTTATCATGGTAGCGGAATAACCGCATGAAATTTGTGGATGGAGTTTCCGCACTTCTTTAATCTATCCGAAAATCGATTAAAAAGTGATTCAACAGGTCAAGTAATACATACCAGTTTTTGGCGAAAGAAAAACAGTATTGTGGCAAAAATTGAGTAAATTCGGTCGTTTCCGTTCAGTGAATGATTGATTGCTTCTATATTGAAATAATTTCTAATGCCCATATAGGTAGGTGCCTAAAAACATTGAGAAGGATTCAGAATAAATTGTTAGTTAAATTTTAGTGTCTACAAGTATTATACCGACTTTTGAAATTCTCGCAATGATTAAAATATAAAAATTGCGTGTTAAGTAAAAATATTCTCATAAATTCATGTATCATGTTATCACCAATCTAATCGCCTCAGATCAGCAATTTCTACTATCGGGAATCTACGGGAATACTATCCAAATATTTTCCCAGCGTCTTAAAACTTTATTGACTCGAATAACACAGTTTCCTTGTAATTGAAAACTGTGTGTGTAGTTTGCACATTTCAAGTCGTAAAACTGGCTAGCGTATGTTGTTTACCGGAATGACCATAAGGTTATTTACGAAGTGTTGAGAAAACCCTAAAAAGGTACACCTAAATCTGTAATACCATAAAATACTATTGACATCTAATAATAAACCCAAATGAAACAGCAAATAAAGTTTCTTACATCGTCTTTAGCTATTCTCTGAATTTACAGACATTATTATCGCCCAGCATCCCGTTAACGCAAAAGCAGGACTTTTCTTAAGAGTCATAACTTCTAAGAAAAGTAACTCCTTTTTAAGATGTTTTTAAAATGACAAGTAACTAAGAATATCAAACTAGCTACTACTACTACTAAGCTGCGCCGTGCTAATAGTCCCAAGTACGTTACCTCCGATTATTTATGATAGGTATAGAGTGATATATGGCAGAGATGCAGCCGCGGCATTACAGTCAAGAAACCTTTAAATGTACGGAGGTAAGGTACATTATTTTACGGGGACTAGTAATGCGGCGAGCAGTGCTGTCGAGTTTGGAGTCCTACCTTCAAGCAGAGAAAGAAGACATTAAGAAAGAAATAGAAGAAATCAAGAAAGAAATAGAAAAAATCAAGAAAGAAATAGAAGAAATCAAGAAATATCTGGAATGAAGAAAGAAGACCTCGCTCCATGCACAGGCAATGGCACTGGAAGAATTCACGGGTTCGTTTTGTACTCCCGTGGTCTCTTAGTGGCATCACTGGTGCTGGGCGATTCTACAACTTAACTAAAGGAGCAGCAAGAAGAAGTTTCTTCAGAAGAAAACAAGAATAAACAGGAATAATTTTGTGTTCGAGATTGTCATTCTATTATAATAGATATACCAAAGGAGGCCCTTTTGTGTTTTAGAACTATATATTATTTAGCTTCAGTTAAAGATAACCATAATTTTGTTGATGGAATGGCTTTCAGAGTTTTCTCGAATAATTTTTGATACTTTCTGGCATTAGATATTTGTAAGGAAATATTCGACACGCACTTATCTTAGCAACATGCAATTTCCATGGCTATTTATTTTCTGTACTGTATTTGGCGCTTCAATCTTCGCGGTTGAATGTGATTTCTTCAAATTGCCGTAAACCGCTGACCCAGATAGAGATAGACGAAGTAGATAGCGATTTGTGGGACTAGAGAGCGAATACACAACTGCTGATCAAATAAAGTGGCGATTCAATTAAAGTCAAAGTCAAAGGCACTTATTTGCAATATAGGTGGTTAAAGGTTATTCAGGAAGTAAACTAAATTTATCCAATAAAGGAGGTTTTTTTTTTGAAAAATTGCAGTAAAACATAATAATTATACAGAATAGAGCCTAATTAAATTACAGTAAGTAACCTAAATTATACCGGGGCGCTGCATCATTATCATACTTTCCGACAGGACAGACAATTACATCATAACTTGTTGTGGGTGAAACTGAGTTATGGTGCGAGCTTCGAGCAACACGGACTTCCATACGGAAGAAAGACCGTGTAGCTCGAAGGTGCTTTTGGATATGTAAAAGCGGGAATACGAATCTCAACGCAAGTGACAGCGTTAATTACCATATAAGAAAAAAGAGAACGCAAACAATGCGCTCAACTCAAACCACATAAAAATTGTTTAAAAATAAACTACGCTATTTTGTCAAAAATATTTCTATAGAGAGTTTAATAATACATAACACTTAGTTAGTTTTCAGAATTACAGGATAAAATAAACAAATTATAGGTATTTTCGTAATTTAATTATATCGAGAAAATTTCATCTAATCGCGTTTTCCTTCAGTGAGAATCTTAATCAAATACTCAATAAACATTAACTCAAAAAATGAAGATATAGATATAGATGCCTTTAAAGTGGAGTAAATGGATTAGAAAAAAACCCTATTTTTATTTTAGGGCTCCGTCCCCGATGGGTGCCAAACGGGACCCTATTACTAAGACTCCGCTATCCGTCTGTCTGTCTGTCTGTCCGTCTGTCACCAGGCTGTATCTTATGAACTGTGATTGTTATCCAGTTGAAATTTTCACAGATGATGTATTTTTGTTGCCGCTATGACAACAAGTACTAAAAACAGAATAAAATAAATATTTAAGGGGGTTCCCATGCAACAAACATGTTTTTTTTTCTCGTTTTTGCTCGATATTGATAACGGCAATAGGTAGACGCTTGAAATATTCACAGAATAGCTAGTAATTTATTTACTTTAAAAATAAATAATTAAATGAAAATAAAACAAATATTTAAGGGGGCCTCCATACAACAGACATGTTTTTTTTTTGCCGTTTTTATAGATAATGGTACGGAACATTCGTGCGCGGTTCCGACTCCCACTTGAGCATTTTTTTGGTATCGATCGTCACATGAGTAAAGAAACCTAACAGAGAGAGAGGTTGATAGAATCACGCCGTCGTAGGTAACCTATTACAAGCAAACGGCGTATGTGTGCGTGTCATCAGCCCCTGTGTCGCGTACGCGCCGCTACCGGATAAAACCGGTTTGCGCTTGTCCGGGATGATGACAGACAGAGGGTCTGCACTGCACAAAACACGTATTATTTGTTTCATCACTACCTTATGGAATTGTTTTAAGTGCAGAAAACAGCAAATAGTTATTAAAGTGTTAAAAAGTGTACGTTTTGGAATATTACAATGGTTCTTTACTGTACTGTTTGTATGAACAATACGAGGAAAAGAAAAGATATTTCATGCTTGAATTATGCCAATTCACGGCTATATTCCCATAAAGGGATAGCCGGAGCTGCAGGGTCACATAAGCAATCCTACAACCACTTCAGGAATTTTGGGAGTAAGTGTTTTTAGGAACAGTTAGTGACAATTTACTAGCTCATCACCTAACCGATGCCGCCCTTTCTGTTACAACCTGTACCTAATACATTATGCACCTAATAAAAAGATCATAACAGTTTATTTTAGTTTATTCTCTTTTGCCATCCCTACTAAAATAGGTATGATTTTGCACACTCCTTCAAAGGTTTCTCAAGCTGAAAAAACGCGTTTGTGTGAGTTACACATGTCAGAGAAGAGCTCTGCGCTTCAAACCGCGAAGCCCCCACTCACACGCATTATCCACACGTGTCACTCACACAAACGCATTTTTCAGCTTAAACCAAAAGCACTATATCGGTTATGCATCAGGGCCCGGGCAAGGAAAACCTCGTCTGTGGCCGAGCTTACTACTTTCAAAATTCGAAGTAGTCTTTTCGAGCAACAAAATATGTCCTATGCCCAGCTTACACCTCTAGAAAATTGTGGTGGTAAACTCGGCCAACACATCACATTTTAAGAATCTTTCAACCCCGTATTCTTTACTTGACATTCTACTAGCAATATTTACAGTGATGTAATAATTTTGAGGGTAGTCTAGAAACAATGCAGTCTATTTGGCGAAACAATAAAATAATAAGGTACAATGTGTCAGTTGCGTGTATCGGATGACACGTTAAGCTGTTGGTCTAGCTGTAGAGCTACTATCGCTACTCGGTGGTAATAGTTGTAAAGCGGTGTCAAAGCTTGATGACTTCTGACAGTCGGGTTGGCCACTAGCCCGACACCCCTCCATTAACCCGCACTGAGCGCCAGCGTGGTGGAGTATAGCTCAACCCGTACCAACCTAACGCCGCAATAAGACTTGAGTCTGTGGTCGCTCATTGTCAGTGGGACCGAAAACCCAACACTTAAGTTTACTGAACAGATGGATTGAAAAGCGCGGGCCATTGTTATTTATTTAACTTTTTGTATGTATCATATATAACAGCCATATCTACTTATATTTACCTTTATTGTTACCTATTTTTTATATATTCTTTATATTTATGTATTTATGGATTGTACCACGCCGCGATCTGGGACGCTCGCGAGGTAACACTTGGCGCTGACTGAAAATCAGCGTTGAAGGCCTGGCCTTCAACATAATGCTGAGTCAGATGCCATTTATAATGACAGTGACACACCACGACTGTCATTTCATTTTATATCATGTGCCATTGCTATTTTTCATCTCTGTGTTTTGTTTCTTTGTTGTAATTGTAGTGTGTTCACTGTCCTTATAATAAATGTTTCTTTCTTTCTTTATTTCTTGCAACCGCACTTAAAAACTCAAAAAACTGAATCGATAATAAAAATATAAATATATTTTTATTATCGAATTATCCAATCGGTTGGGAAATGCGATCTGTAGAGGAGAACAACCGGACAGACAGACATACGAAAGCATTTTTGCCCAATCCTGAAACGGAGACATTTCGTCGCTCGTTCAATAAGGTTCCGTATTTATTTCTCGTTGACCGCGTGACAAACGTCGAAATTCGACGGAATTCGAAGGTCGAAGATGTAGGTAAGCCGATAACGAGACTGAGGTGAAGATGGGCGGAACACTTGGCTAGACGGGATGACGGACGGTGGACCGAAGCAGTCACAGAGTGGTGGCCAAGGGGAGCAACAAGGCCAGTGTGCAGACCACCTGCCCGATGGTCCGACGATATACTAAAGTCGACAGGATCTCAATGGATGCGGACGGCACAGGACCGTAGGGATTGGCGCTGTAAAGAAGAGGCCTGTGCCCAGTAGTGGGTTGATGTGATCTGAGAATGATGATTTATTTCTGATTTCGCCATTTGCAAATAAAGTAAACCGTTTTATAATCCCGCCTTTGTTCGACAGATAGACTTTCTAATCATAAAACGATCGCCCAGCGTTTACCGACACGTGTTTACAAGTAGGCCGCGCCACCCAGTTGTTGAGGTCCGACAAGAAGCTTTTTATTTGTGGTCAACGACCACGGTTTGCAAAATCTGTTTTGGACAAAACGATTTTTGGGACGTGCGCAGAAGCTTTGCCAAAAACCAGGTTTCTAAAGTGCGTTCAGTAACTTGTCTCTTTGCCGTTTAGTTGGCTTTAGTGCACAACTGTCAAAATAATGGGGAAAAGCAATATACATTCCCCACTTTCAAAAAATTATTATATCTCAACCTCTTCAAAATACGAAATACTTAAATTAAATATGGATCGGCAGCAAATATGACATTTATAGTATTAGATATTATATTATCTCCCCAACATTTGGTTAACACATTTTTTAAATGCTGGCAAAACAGGCTTCTTTGCTACCAACTTGACGGCGATGGGACAAGTTAGCTAAAACGCATTCTGCTAACCGCTATGAAATCGACTAGTTCAGTGCGCACCAAGTATCGGGCTCTGAGCGAGCTGTGACCTCTCTTTCTCGCATAAGGTAAGGTGGAGAGAGAGGTTCAGCTAGCTCAGAGTCGAAGAAACCTGGCGCGTCGTGTAAATTGTGCGTCTATTCACTTCAATTCACAGCAACATCGACGCATTAGGTTATATATACCTAGCGCAAAGTTAAGGTGCTACGAAAAAAAAATCCCAATTTTGATCCCATGAAGTCATCTAAAGATTTGATTTTTGGGTAAACGTTTATTGAGGATTTGATTAAGATTTTCACCAAAACAAAAACGCGATTGGATGAAATTTTCTCGATAGAATTTAATTACGAAAACACCTCTAAATAATTTTATTTTTTCCTGTAATTCTGAAATCCTAACTAATTTCAATGTGGAACTGCGTTCAAAATGAAGATATTATGTATTCGCAAAATCTCCTTAAAAAACTTTTTAACAATATAGCGTAGTTTATTTTTAAACACTTATTCTGTGGTTTAACGCTACGTTTTTTAATTTTTTCCCGATTCCGTCCCTCTCACACTGCGGGTCTTTCTGCCTGGAGTAACGGGGACCTTTGCACGGGCGAGGTATCGCCTTAATACAAATTGTGTCTCGAGTCTGCTTCAGTTTATAATATATTTATGAAGGATGATTTAGTTCTCGAATGCTTGAATTAGACTTTAGTTTTCGGGAAATGTGTTACTTTTCCACACTCGGTTGATTTCCCTCAGTTTCAGCAGCCGGTTCATTCCAAACGCCCATTGTGCACCTGTTCCTATGCTGCTGTTCCTTCCTTATCCAAGTGAGAGGTCCCAGGTTTAAATTCCGGGGAGGAAAAAACAACATCCCAAGTCATAGAAATTGTCAAGTTTGTGTCGTCGCTGTTTCTAGTTCCCACTACACAGGGTATGCTAGTGTGAGGCCAGAATCCATATATGTGTCTATATGTGAATGTTATTTTACGTTTATCGTTCTCGTTCCCAGTAGGTACAGTTTTAAAATGTTCGTTTTAATGTCTCAGGTATAACTTGACGTGCTGTAGACTGTAAGGCCAACGTGTGGTCTGGTCTGAACATGGTTGGGCGGAAGCGCGCAGGCTTATCAGTATACTAAATTAGCATGTCCCGAGACGCCGAGGCTTGTGGAGTACCTACCGTGCCTAGTGTATTCCTTTTGCAAAGGCATTCCTCTGTTCGGGTGGAATTTAATAAAACTAAAATATTCCTTTTCTTTGGCCTCCTTGTGACAATACAGAGACATCATGAGATAATTCTTCAACTTATAAAGTTAGTCTGATTTCTTAAGAAAATATTTACAAAATGGTGATGAGTGTAGAATATTGACATATTGAAAACAATTCTAGAAGCGTCTCAACAAAACGAAATAAAATGGAATCTGTGGCAATATCATAAGAGCTGCAAAATATCAAACTGCTGTCACATTAGTCTGTTAGTTAGTTCTGCATTTCAACGCAGCCACATAATAAGTTGTGGTAGCTACCTAGCGGTACAGAAAGATCACTGCGCAGAGACACTTCAATAAATAGCTACTCACGCTGCCCGGCAATCTAGCTAGCACCTGCACTACGTCCAAAGATCGCTTAACACCTACAGTACCTATCGTTACCCCGTGCAGGCTAAATTGTGCCGCATAAGAACTTCTTTTACTCAGAAACGCTATTGATACGCCTGCGCGGAGAGGCACCCGGCCGAAAGCACCTAAACTGCGAGCGACAGCCACCTGCCGCACCCCACATCCAGTATCGTCGAAACGGTGTCAATATAGCCTTGTCGATTTCTACATCAATCTTGACCATGTCACATTCAGCCTGAGTCGTGCCGCTGCTACGGGAACTGGTCACGATCTCCAGGGACGTCAGTTCCAATGGAATGGTACAGTCACGATGAGTTCGAGTTACCCTAACACAGTACCCATTTGTCCCTAAGACGGTTGGAATAAGGACGGTGCCGTCCGGATGTGGCGATTCTACTATGGTAATAGTATTATTTATTCAGTGCTGAGGCGACACTTTCCCCTGTAAATGGACTTGTTTTTCCATTATGTCAATATTTGTTTGCTGATCTCCAGTTCGTATGAGTATATCGTGTGAGTCTAAAGCAAAGCAAGTGTTTTGCTCTCAAATATTTCTAAGCCAATTTACTTACCACTGACACAAAGCTGTACCCAGGTTTGCAGGTGATACACACATGACAAATGTATAAAAAATACAGGTACATTTAAGACCTGTATATTCAGATAGATATATATGGTTACACTTAATTACTGTCAAGTCTTTTTAATAGGGATTGGCACAGTAGTGCCCACGTTGAATATAAACTTCATTTTTTATTTAAAAACCATTTCAACTACATTCAATTTTTTTTAAATAGTCGACATTAACCGGAATTCGAACCAGATGTAAAAAATAACACTGTAATTTTTCGATACCGATCGAAGGCTTCATCACGAGAATCATTATTAAAACAAAGGATATTAAATTATAAATTTTAAAGACCATAAAATTTTACATTTTCTAGTAGTAGTAATACTTTGAATCAGTCTGTTGTTCGAAACAAGGCCAGGTTAGTTTCTAGAACAAACTTTTTAATAACAAGCTCTTCCTTCAATTCAAGAAGCCATGTTTCTAAGTCAGAAATCGGTATCGTAAAATAACAGGGTTATTTTATTCCACATTTGGCGGGTTCGATTACCTGTCAACACAGGCGATGAAAAAAAAATTGAATGCAGTATTTTTTTTTAAAGTCTTCTTTCAGTGAAATTTTCTATGTACAATATACCATGTTATAGCGCTGTATAAGGCTAAGCTTATACAGCGCTATGCCTAATTAAACGGTTATCTAAACGACGACCCGAATGGCCGAGTCGGCAGTGAACCTACCTACGAAGCAAAGGGTCCCGGGTTCGAGTCCAGGTGGGGGCAAACATTTGTTTAATGAAAAATGGATGTTTGTACCCTAGTAAAGATTGTTTATCTATCTAAGTATAATATTTATCTATGTAAGTATGTGTATCGTTGTCTAGTACCCATGATACAGGGAATCCTAATTTGGGGCTAGATCAATGTGTGTAAATAGTGTCCAAGATATTATTATTATTAGACATAGACATAGACATAGATATCATTTATTAATAATATTCATTATAAGTCGTGCAAGGGAAAATAAATTATACATGAACTCATAGTGTAGTATTATACAGGATTCATAAAATTATTACAATATCTTAATTATTATGTCATAAAATTGATTAATTTAAATTGATTAAATCGTAAATTACCATGTCATTGGAAATATATTAAATTATAATAAAAATAAAAATATATTAAATTAAATTAATAAATTACGCTTTAAATAATGTCACATTTATGGAATATAGGTATGTCAAACACATACTCATTATAGTAACGGTGTCATCGTTCTGATAATTAGTCACTTAGTTTAAGAAATTCATCGTAGCTGTAGAGGGTCTTCTCGGTAAGCCATCCTTTCAACCTCAGTTTAAAGATGGGCATACTCGGTGCACTAGTGATAGCTACAGGTAACTTGTTGTAGACTACCGGACCCATAACATGGATCGTGTTGCTTGTTTTAGCAAGCTTGTGCTTACTTGTAGCCAGCTTGTTGGTGTTGCGTGTCTCATATTTATGCCATTCTCCAAGTCGTTTGAATTGGTCTATATTCTCACGCACATAAATGGCCACTTGGAAAATCAGAAGGCCAGGTAGTGTGAGAATTCGTAGATGTTTGAAGTGCGGTCTCGCAGATTCGTCAGTGGGTACTCTCGCCAGCAGACGCACGGCGCGTTTCTGCAACACGAACACGCGGTGCCACTGCGCCGCGCGCCCCCACAGCTCCACGCCGTACTGCAGCAGCGAGTGCACCGTCGCAAAGTAGCACGCGCGCATTGACTCTGCTGGGAGCGTAGATGACAGCCGACTTAGCGCGAAGCAAGCGCTGGCTAGTTTGCTACACAGTTTGTCTATGTGTTCGTCCCACGTTAGCGCTTGATCTACCTGAAAACCCAGAAATGGTGCATTGTGGACTTGCTCAATTTGAACGCCGTCCACTTCGACAGCCAAGTTAAGTCTTTGATGCCCGGAAAGATCAAATTAATACATTTTGTTTTGGTCGTATTCAATAATAACCCATTTTGGCGAAACCAGCGGCACATCCGGCTGGCCACTAAGTTAAGTTCTATTTCCAGCATTGCTATTGTCGGTGCAGTCACTACCGCGGCTACATCATCGGCAAACAAAAATAATTCACCTCCGACAACCGCGCTGGGCAAGTCATTAAGAAGCAGGGAAAACACGATGTTCGACAGTGACGATCCCTGTGGTACTCCCATATCTGCCGAGAGACCGTCCGACTTTACAGTCCCCGCTGCTCCGACTACAAACTGCGTTCTTTCGCGCATGGAACTCGTGATCAACGCCAAGGCCGGTCCGGCAAGCCCGTAGTGCTGGAGCTTCATGTGCAGGACATTGTGATCTGCAACATCGAATGCTTTCGACAGATCACAGAAGATCACGGCGACGGCCTGGTGACGCTCACGAGCATCCAGCACTTTCCGTACTACCTCTCTTGCTAGCTGGGTAGTGGAGCGCCCTTTACGGTAAGCATACTGCCGGTCCGTGAGAGCAGAGGTGTTCGCGAGATAGTCGGTGAGACGAGAGCTGAGGCCATTCTCTAGGATCTTTGCTATAGCCGGTATGATGGATATCGGACGATAGTGGCTTGGGTCTTCTTTTTTACCTTTGCCCTTATACAATGGACTCACTTTCACTTGTTTGATGCATTTTGGATATGTTCCAAGTTTAATGCATCCATAGAACATAACAGAGAGTGGGTTACATATGTAATCTGCGATGCTGTTAATGAGGCTAATTGAGATGTCATAAATATCTTTCGTTGGCTTATTTGCTACTCTTTTTTTAATAATAATAAAAAGTTCAGCCGGTGTAAACGGGCGTAAACGCAGCGAGCAGTCAGAAGGCGCACGCGCGGCCAGCAGCTAGGCGCGCGCCGCACATAGGTCGGCTTGCGGGGCTCCACACAACCGGGCTGTATTTATAAATTGCAGGTTAAGGTAATCTAAGACTTCTTTTTTACATTCGAAAATTTGGCCTGTCGGATGTTTGATTACTTGGGTCTAATCAACATTGGCTTTTCGAATTTTACAAGTTTCTACATTCACTACATGCCACATTGTTTTAATAACGTTGTTACTATTTCGGATTAAAGCGGAGAAGTGATCCAGCCTTTGTGTGTATAATTTATTTCTTAAACTCTCCGTTAATTCATAAATTTTCTGGTCTAGTCGAGTATAATTCGGATAGACGGGTTTAATGGCAATGAGATCAAATAGCAAATATTTTAGATTAAGTGTCTCTTTTGTGACCCATGATTTATCTTTGTTGACATTAGGCTTACGTTTAAGGGGAAAACATATATTCGATTTATTTATTAACACATTTAATACTGACTGGGCAAGCTCCTCGATTGTTGCCTTGCTACGGAACAAATACTCCCAATCCACACTATCTTTAGCCAATGCAAATTGAGCTCGAGAAGCCGCTGTGTAGTCTCTGACGAGGCGGGTGGCGGGAGGGCGAGGGGGCAGCGCCCCACACACCAGCTCCGCGCGGACGCACAAGTGGTCGCTCAGGTTTGTGGAAACGGGTCGCGCCGCAGCGGGGAACCGGTCTCCAGTGTTGGTGTAAACGTGGTCGAGTGATGTCGCCGATGTGAATGCTATGCGCGTAGGGAAGTCTACCAAGCTCCTGAAGCCATGTGATTCGAGTGTGTCCCTAAGATCGTTGTGTTCAGAACTGTTTACCATCGTGTCAATGTTCGCATCTCCTAAAATTATACACTCGAGACCCGTCTCGATAATTTTGGCGAGAAGATTATCCAATACAGCTACGAAGTCAGATGCTTTGATTCGATTAGTGCGATAAAAACAAACTACAAGTAATTTGTAGTCTAATAACTCGATTACTGATATCTCACAGTAACGTTCAATGGCTAATTTACATATGTCTACATGTTCAATCACTTTTGTGTCATTATTAACAAATAAACATGATCCACCGTGTTCATAGTTAGATCGACAATAACTTGAGATCAGTGTAAAGTTAGCTATATTAATACATTGCAACTCATTGCTTTTTAACCAGTGCTCAGTTATGGCTATAATATTGCATTTTAACTCATCTTGAGTTAACACCTCTAAGATTCTTGTTTTATTATTTAAGGACTGAATATTTTGTAAGGCAATGGTAATGGTGTTTTGTTTACTAGTTGCATGTACTTGTGGGGTTGGTGGCGGCGGGGGGTCGGGCGCAGGCTGCACTGTCGCCGGCTCGGGGTCTGCGGCCAGGTCTCCTCGGGGAGCTGGAGTCAGGGGACGAGCGCGCCGCTCGCCTGCCGCGGAACGAAACCACTCCGTAACCTCGGTCCTCGGCGGCCAGTTGTCTGGTTTCATAAAGAAGTCAAATTGCTCGTAGGCATTGATATAGCAAATGACGCGTAGTACTGGTGTTTGAGCTCAAGCTTTTCTACTTTGTAGCTTCTTGAAGGCTGCTTCTTCTCTAAGTAGGCTAGCATGGACTCTGCTGTGGTTTCTGGACGTAAGAAACAAGCATGTATCTTTTTAGTCCGTTCTACGGTCTGTAGATTTGGGTCATCACAGCCGGTCCCGCAGATAACATTGGACCTAGTGTTACGACGTCGTCCGCGTTTCTGTACTACTTGCCATTTATCTTTTTCTGCAAGAATCTGTCTTGGGGTCATATTATCATTAATTGGAGTTAGGGTCTCTATCGTTTTTATAACGTCATCAACAATATCAATCGTGTTCGGATGTGTAGAAAGAGACTTCCGAACGATGTCAGCAGCCGCCGTCTTCACTCCTTGCGCTGCTGCATTCGCCGACGGCTCCGGTTTAGCGGTCGCGGGTTGGTGCTGAGGCGGTTTGACTCGTGCGTTGGCACGATGCTCCCGAGCTGTGATTGGGCCATATAGTACAACACGTGAGGAAATTAATGCAGTTCGTGAAGGCTCATTCGTCATCAGCTTTTTTTGTTCGGCAATATTCGGTGGCGGTTGGGTTGCTTGGGGTGTTATGGCGGCCGCAGTATTCTGCTTTTTAGCATTTCGTATGCCTACCTTTTCTTCTCCTAGACGCGCGATGGCAGCTTCTAGCTCACACAACTTAGGTTCTATCGGTTCTAGGCACTTTCTGATTAACATTTCCACTAATTCCGCGGATAAATTCGACATTGTGTCTGTTAAATCCACGCCTCAACCGAAAAGGGGTGGAATCTTGGTAGGGTTGTTTTTCAGTGGAATGTCACAAGCAGTACTGACCTTGACGCCGTGGACCGGCGATCGAAAGCTCAATTCGAGGCGGGAGTACGGGATGAGGAACACAAGGGTGGGGGGTGATGGGAGTCGAATCTTACTCCTGTCGTAGTCCGCCGCCGGTGCCGTCGGGATGATGCCGACTACAGGGGTCGCTATTCGAACGCGACAAATTGGTGACCGAACCACTTCAACCTTTCACAGCACGAAGCACTCACTCCGATGACGTGAAATCTACTTATTTCTTGACGATTGTTATGATATTATGATATTATTATAATTAACATTCCGCCAAGGCCCGAATACCTGACGCCGACAATTTCCCATGTGCCAAGTGACAGCTTGCTAGTCATTTTTTTCTATACAAGTGACAGCTAGCTAGTGATGTACCGATCACACGCGGTCGATCCGCGCAACAAAAAACCGGTGCATTCTGAAGCATAAATATTAAACAGTCACCCGCCCGGACAGGCCCGAACCCGTCCCTAATCAATAGGAAGGCGAGAAAGTGTTGCGACCGCTCTCTTGAGGACCGAGTCCCCCACCTTGACTTCTGCTGATTGAGGCGTGCCATCCCGACCCGTGTACAAATTGACGATCCGTCCTCGTCTCCATCTCAATGATGGCAGGTTCGCATCCTTAATCAGCACTAAATCACCGACTTGAGGGGGGCTCGTCCGGTCAGTCCACTTAAGGCGCTGCTGCAAGATGTGCAAGTACTCAAGGGACCACCGTTTCCAAAAATCTTGAGCCATCTGCTGCAACATCTGCTACCTAGTTAACCGACTTAACTTAACATCACCGAATGGGTATTCTGGCAGGGCGTTAAGGGGCTGACCTATCAGGAAGTGACCCGGCGTCAAAGCTTCCAAATAATTTGGATCCGAACTGAGCGGGCACAACGGACGCGAGTTCAGTGTCATTTCAATTTTACAGAACAGCGTCACAAGCTCTTCAAAGCGCAGAGAGGTCTCACCGATGATCCTCGTCAGGTGCGACTTAGCCGATTTAACCGCAGCCTCAAAAATTCCTCCCCAATGTGGGCATCCCGGCGGACTGAAAACCCATTCAATCCCTCGTCGGGAGCAAGCCGTACCGATGGCGTCCTGGTTACCGTTCAGGAAATGAGTGACCTCCTGCAGATATCGCCTGGCTCCGACAAAATTTGTGCCGTTGTCCGAACGGATTAATGACGGGAGGCCCCTTCGCGAGACGAACCGATCCAGACATGCGATAAATGCCTCCGTAGTGAGGTCACTGACCACCTCCAAGTGGACTGCCTTCGTGGCCAGGCACACGAAGACGCACAGGTATGCCTTCACTAATCTGGCGTTCCGTAGCTGTGAAGACTTGACCATGAATGGTCCCGCGAAATCCGTTCCGACACCCGCAAAGGGCCGGATTTAGTTAACCCTATCCAAGGGCAAATCGCCCATCTGGGGCTGCATCGTAGCCGCCTTGGCCCGATAACAAGGCAGGCACCAAAATACGACGCTACGCACTAAGCGTCTTCCCGATAGAATCCAGAACTCGCGCTGGAGAAACGCCATCAAGGCGTGGCATCCGATATGCCCATTCCGAATGTGTCGATCCTGTATCAACAGTTCGACCAACTTCCCTTTCCTAGGGAGTAACAACGGGTGGCGAGCCGCATAAGGCAGGTTGGCATTCCGCAGCCGACCTCCTACCCTCAGCAATCCTTGAGGGTCAATAAACGGGTTGAGCCAAGCCACAGTTCCCTTCAGTTGGACGCGTCCGCGTCTCAGAATGTCCAGTTCGGACTTAAAGTGCACCGTCTGCACGTTCCGTACCAATGCGAACAACGCATGGTTCCGTTCCCGTGGTGTCAGGACCTGTGTCCGCACCCGTTGCGACTCAGAATTGCGACAATTCCGCGCAAATCGGAAGATCCAGGCGGTCACATTGACCAGCTTGTCGAGCGAGCTGTACCGTTCCAGCAGGCTGAACTCCTCTTCCGGCTCTGGTTGCATCGTACAGACACCGACTGTCAAGGCGCCGTTCGCCGTGGTAACGCGTTGACTCATTGGTCAATCCGATTTGGCTTGAGTCAACCATTTTGGACCCCACCACAAGGGATGTCCAACTAACTCCGGAGCGTGACACCCACGAGACGCACAGTCTGCTGGGTTCACTTCCCCTGGAACATGTCTCCAGATTAAGGGAACCTCCGAATTCAAAATCTGCGAAACCCGATTAGCCACAAAAATCTCCAGATTGTGAACTGAAGCCTTCAGCCAGCATAACACGATCTGGCTGTCCGTCCAAGCGTAGACCGTATCTTCTCACGCTATTGACCCACGAAGAACCGTCATCGTGTGGTTGACCAGACGAGTCAGGAGAGCCGCTCCTGAAAGCTCTAATTTGGGAATGGTCAGCAACCTTGCTCTTGGCCATGACCAACCGCACATCAACCTCCCCCGAAGAGTCGACCGTACGCAGATACACCGCAGCTCCGTAGCCCTTCTCCGAGGCATCGCAAAACCCATGCAGGGTGGCGGTGTATCGTTTGGTGGGGACCAACCTCCGTGGCAGTGAAATCCGATTGATGCCAGGGAGGGTCGAAAAGAACGATTCCCACTCTGAGCTCAATGACCCGCCGATCGGGTCGTCCCATTTCAGCTCAGCAGACCACAATTGCTGCATAAAACACTTGAGCTGAAATGTTACCGGGGTGATCCACCCGTTTGGATCAAATGTCCTAGCCACCGTTGAAAGGACGTTCCGTTTCGTCCAGACCTTCGGGGAGTCCAACTCGACCCGATACGAAAACATGTCTGACACCGGCTGGTACTGGACGCCTAATACCGACAACATATTCGGATCGTAGCCGGCATGACCGGACCCATTACCGCATGGCCCAGTCTGGTGTTGACCGAAACCAGACCAGTCGCCTGCAACACATGGACACCTGGCACTAACAGGTATCCCAAGGCATCAACACCCAATAAAATGTCTACTGGGCCCGGAATATCAAACTCCGGGTAAGCCAGTGACAACCCAGCGACCAACTGTCGCACCGAGGGCGACAACCGTACGTGAGGGTGTGAGCCCATCACATTAGGCATGACTAATGCCGTGACCGTCAGATTCACCGATGAATCCACCCGTGACGAGAGAGTAATCCGACATACTCCCTTAACGGAACCGACTTCCGTGTTCCCAATTCCCCGAAAGGAATGTGGATACTCCCTTACCGAAATGCCCAACCGTCTTACAAGGTTGCATGAGACTAAGCACCCCTGGGCCCCCGAGTCCAATAGTGCTCGTGCCACACAAGATTTGCCGTCTGAACTCCACGCTATCACAGAGGCGGTGGGGAGCATGACCGTCTGTGGAGTGGCGGCACCCTGTAAGTGGGCGGCGTGTCCCTAGCGGGAACCTCCGCGGGATCCGAACCCGCTGAGACCTCCGTCGGCCTTGGAGTAACTCGGCTGCTGATATGCAACCGGCATATGAGACCGTATGTGCATCAAGGGGTCCCAACCAGTATAATAGGCCCCTCGCTGTCCCGGTATCCGATCATACCGGACGGTGTACGGTGTGCCCGATGCGCACCGTGGATGAATGGGGGAGAGCGGATCCAACCTGGGGCGCTCTAGGAATGGGGGCGACATCCGACTGTTCGCCTCCCAGAGCAACGGGCAGGGTGGCGCAGAAGGTGGTGGACTCCAAGCCTTCGCGCCACTCATAGGTGCCATCTGACACCCGCCCGTAAGACGCGTTGAGCCAGCGGCCCGAAGTCCTCGCTGACCGTGGACAGCGGCGATCGAACCCCGGCTATCCCGCAAGTTACCCCCCGCGCTGCCCCTTTCCCCTCGGGGGGGATCCCGTCCGCGGGTACCCCAGTCACCCCGTTGGTGACTCCCGTTGTCCGGAGGGGGACTGGGTCCGGCCCTAGTTGGGCCCTGTGGCCGACCAACCTGAGTCCGGCCCTGGTGACCGTCCGAAGGGCCTGACCGATTCAGGCACAACAATATGTGGCACTTGCCACCACAGCACTCACACGGGAACGCGCGCGAGCACTCGCTCAGCGTGTGCGGCCCCAAACAACCGAAACACAATCGGTGACGGAAGACTATCTTCCTGCGGGCAGCCACCCCGAGCGCCTTAAATTTGGCGCAACTGGTCACGTCATGACCGGCACTGTCGCAGTGCACACAGCCGTCACCCGACGGCGCGGCATTCAAAACGCCAAATTGTTTCGACCTCCCACCCCCCCGCGGGGGCGGGGGGCGCGGCCCCTCCCGCATCCGCGCGGGTTGGCGCTGCACACTGGCCTCCGTGTCCAGTGTGTTACATCGCCTACATTCACCCTCCAAAAAATCCGTCAATTGGACGAGCGTGGGCAGTTCCGTGCTACTGCCCCCATGCAGCTGTTCAAACCGACTTTCAACAGCTGCAGGCAATCGTGACAAAACCATATATAAAACAATGTATGACCATTGGTCTACCGGAAGACCAAGGTTCTGAAGTGCCTTATTGGCCACCAGCACAGGGTTGAGCACCTGTACTCGGATGTCAACATCCCGTGTTACTCTGGGGGTGCTAAACAGCTTCCCCAGCTGCGCATCAACCAACCGCCGTTTGTGTTGGTAGCGGTCAAACAATATGGACCTTGCTATCTCATAATTGCCCGCCGTGACCGTTAGGTGACCGACCAACTCCTTCGGTTCACCCCGCAGAGCCATCAATAGTTGGGCCAACTTGTAGGCGTTGTCCAGGTCGTCCTGACCGTGGACCAAACTATCAAACAAATTAATGATGGCCGGCCACTCATCAATTGCCCCACTGAAGGCCGGAATCTCCAGGTGTGGCAGCCGTCCAACAACACCCTTCGGGGGTGGGTCTTTGTTACCCTCCCCACGGTCATTCCTTCGCGACCGCTTAATTTTCTCCACGCGACGCTCGATGTCACTCAAGCATTCCATCGCTTGGTCAGCATCCGCGCAGAGCTGTTTCACCGTAGCCACCGAAGCTTCATCAGTAAGTCCGAGAGCTTCAGCCTCCGCAGCCAGCCGACACACCTTCCCGACGCGTGTCATTGCGTCCTCCACACGCTTGAGCAGGACATCATCCATGTCCGGTCGCTCCACATACTGATGAGTATGGGCGAGCCATCTCATTTCCTCCCGGACACCATGCCGCAGTACCGTCAAGGGTGAAGGTGCCATGTTGACCGATTTAATAGATTCTGGTCCTATACTTCACTACCGAACTAAGTATAGCCAGGGACCAGCACTTGCTTGTCAGCGCTGGGCACAGAAATTAAAACTAAGTTGTCAAAACTGAGACAACTATTAGAACAATTAAATCCTAAAAATATTTAATATGGTCGCCCTGTGGATATACACCTTATAACTATACACTCTAAATCAATTGCCGTTGTAGCTAGTAATTATGTGACCGGATGTTTGTGTTGTAACTTTGTTTTTTATAGTGTTTGTATGAATGACAATGTTATTTTTGCGGTTTTTAATAAATGTTTTATATCTTCAAAACTGCTAATTTTATTTTAATTAAACCAATTTATTTTAAAGTGTGTATTGAGATAAAAAGCATATATTTTTGTAGATTTGCCTGTCTCTTATTTTAAAAGTTAGAGGACACACACACACACACTCACACACACACACACACACACACACACATATTTTTCCATTTTGGAAGGGTCTATCTCTTTAACGATTTACTTTGAGGAAAAATAGTTTTGGGGACTTCACCGCTATTTTCAAAGATCTATCTATAGATACATATCGGTTTGATTAAAGAAATATATTTTGGTTTCAATTCCATGTATGGGGAGCCCCGTTTAATTATTTTATTTTTCAATTTTTGTATAAGAATCTTAAAGCGGTTCACAGAATACATCTACATACCAAGTTTCAACTGTGTTGTCGTAATAGTTTCTGCATTAAGTTGCTGTGACATACGGACGGATGGACGGACGGACAGGCAGACTTGACGAAACTACAAGGGTTCCTTGTTTCTCTACGGTACCCTAAAAGTGTTGAACAGGAGTTATTTTTTTTCATGGTAAGACCCTGTATGTTCGGGTATTCGTGTTTTCGTGTCTTCGTCAATTACCCAAAAATGGCTGTGTGGAGTACATATGGTTTAAGACCTAGATTAACAAATAGGATATTTTTGTCTACGTAAATGATAATTCCTATAGTCAACCCAGACAAATTTGCTGGAATCTGCTAGTATTCGATACCAAGGACTGAATAACTGAAATATATCGGTACCTTAATACAATGGTCGGTCGCCCAACCTTTATTTTTGCGGTACCGAAACATTTTGGTACTGAAATATTTCACTACCTACCGTACCGAATGGCAATAGAGTAATCAGGTAAATGTAAATTCTTCGATACAACATTTTGTTAAAAAAAGATGAATTTGATGATCTGTGCCGGCACGTACGCCCGCCACAGATATGCGGAAATATCTCATCACGTACTATGTCTTATGCACGTCATCAATAACATGTACCAACCTAGTATATAAGCTAGGATTTCCTATAATAAAATAGTCTAGTCTAGTTTAGTCTAGTATTTGCGCGCATCTCAAGCCTTTTACTTTACTCCCGAAGATGTTACTCCCCTCATAATTGCCCCAGGCAAAGTAGGTAATTATTTTTTTGCGCCCTCTTACCTTTATGGGAGACCTTCTTTAAGACATTTAAAATATTTTCTTAAAATATGGCTTTGGGTCAACAAGCTATTTATATTGTGAAAGTTTGAAAACTGTAGCTTAGCTTTAACCTTTTGGCTGTAAAACCTGAGTGGTACTAGCTGGTAAAAGTTGGAGCAGAGAAGGACAGTAGTAATAATTCGTATATTATAGTATAATTTTACGGCAATAATGGAAGGCTGCTCCCAAAGACATATCTAAAAGGAAACATACTGCTATCACACTCGTCATAAGTACGCTCGCTGTCTCACCAGTACAAAGTCGCCTGCAGTTGCGCGCAAAAAATTACCTCATGTATTATAAAGCTATGTGCTCCTAGTAATTTTGTAAATGATTTGAAGAAATAATTGTGAGAAGGTCTGCTGATCTTTTTGACAATTCTACCATAGCTAGTTTTTCTCCCAAGCTGCACTCTGGGCTCCATATCTGCCCCTATATTGCTATCAGATCTTGTTGGTGTCGTTTTCATATAATTCGAGGATGTGTTATTCATTCCTGGAACATTTTTTTTGCCGTCTATAGAAAAAAAAAACGGAGTAAATTGGAAAACAAAAAAAAATAAAGCAAAATAAATAAAGTACTTACATTTAAACTCAGAGCTGGATCTTGACGATTTTCACCAAAAAAATATATGAAAGTATAGGAATATAAATAAAAAACTGGAGAAACATATTTCCATTAAAAATTCGTGAAAAAAATAGTTTTGTAATACGGTGAAATCTACTACATATTCCGCGGATCATTTTACTGATTATTTCAGTCCGCTTAATAGATACTGTTAGTGTATATTTCGTGTAACTGACATTGATTTCTGGAATAAAAACGTTTTACCCGTCCATAGAAAAAAGAAAGTAAATAAATAAAAAAGTAGGAAAACAAACTTTAAAACTAAAGAAAAATAATATGATATGATATGTTATCTTTTAATTTAATAAATATTACATGAACAACATATACATATATTTAAAGATAAAATTAACTATCCCTCGCGATGCATTGAGAGAGCTACCTAGAGCTTGCTCTTTTTTCACTCCTGGCCAGCCCTCTACAACTTTCTCCTTTTATATTCTAGAACGTTTTTTTGTTTTTCCAGACAAAGTAGGGAGGGACATCAGAGTACAACGGCGTCTTAGCAAAATTGTCCATTTTGCAGATTTCAAAAATGCTAATAGCGTTGTTCGAGGTGGGCTGTTTATTTTATCTGACAGGTTATTAGAGGTGAAGTACTTTTTTTTTAACTTTTTTCTGCCAGGTGGCGCTTCCAAGCAATACATACTTTAGCCGTCTCCGCAGTTTTTAATTCGTAAACACTATTAAAAAGTCAATGTTTAAGTGATGTTTTTGGAGAAGTTTGCCGATTACACTGCATACTCCAGAAGTGTGCAAAAATAATAGCAATAATTCTAGTGTTAAACTGATTGCATTGGCCGTAAACTCGAAATCGCCGTTACTAGCTAGTCATTTTGAACTGTGTCGTGAGTGTGAACAAAAGACTTGTGTGTGACTCATTTAACCTGTCTCTGTTGAAACCTTAAACGAGCACTCATCATGTCACAGATTCAAATCTAACCAGACAGACGCATTTTCACCAGACAGACGCAGATTCTGTAATCGACTTTTAATAACTTTTTTAAGTCTAATGTATTTGATAATGGTTTTGCTGCTTGGTATGCTTGCGGGTTTGTGGAGGGGTCCGGACTACGCATAAAAACAGGTACAGTCTCACAGATTACTGATAATCATAAATTAACTACCTCTTAATGTAGTATGAGTCAGAGTTTAAATTATCTAATTACTTATTATCATATTATGTACACTAATAATATTTACAATAAATCACTTCATAATCTTAACACATATACACAAACACATATACACATATACACAACGATTTATACACATATATACAAATAAGGTTAAAATTTTAAATTCAGTAAGCCCAAGTCTTTAAAGGTTTGTTTCTGGAACGCGGGTTCGTTGGGCACTGGACATGATGAGCTCACAGTTGCAGTGGAGCAACGAGCTCCCGATTTGATTACCATCAACGAGACTTGGTTGCGCCAGGGTGACGTAGGTTACGCCCCCGACATCGCCGAGTGGTGGGGAGGGTTTTTATGTGAAGGTAGGTATAAAGGTAAGATTACACCTTCACCCATCCCACTGTCGCCAGTGTAAGCCCGCAGAAGAGGGCGAAAGCACGGCACAGTGAAGAAGAAGAAGCTCCCGCACCGTTGTCGCCAGTGTATGCCAATAGACGGCGAAAGCACAGCACAACGAAGACCACGCGAAGCCCCTGACAAGTAGGGGCCACCCAAGACCGGGGGGGACGTTACCCCCCGAGTTGACGCCGCGGGCATGAGGCAACCATAAGTCCTCGACCCCGCAACCGTAGTGGTCCTCGCGCTCCGCGCGAGAACACACTCCGCAGACCACACCTTCACCCAGAGTCTACCGCTGGTGTAGAACGCATGTGGTTATCCATTAATATAAACAGTGTAAGAATTATTGTAGGAACCGCATACCGTCCACAATGAATGAGGGTTGATACTTTCTTTGATGCACTGACCGATTCGCTAACTAATTTTTCTCACTTTGACAAAATAGTATTATTAGGAGACTTTAACATAAATTTGCTTGACATTGGAAATAAAATGACATCTAAATTACAGGATTTTTTAACATACACGAAACTGTTGAACGTTGTTGACAAACCGACTCAATTTACTAACAACAGTTGTTTAATATTTATGCTTCGGAACGCACCGGTTTTTTGTTGCGCGGATCGACCGCGAGTGATCGGGACATCACTAGCCAGCTGTCACTTGTATAGAAAAAAAATGACTAGCTAGCTGGCACTTTTGCACATGGTAAAATGTCTACCACAGGTATCGGGGCCTGGTCGGAATGTTAATTGTAATAATCACGGAACAATCGTCGGGAAATAAGTAGATTTCACGTCATCGGAGTGAGTGCTTCGTGCTGTGAAAGGTTGAAGTGGTTCGGTCACCAATTCGTCGCGTTCGGATAGCGACCCATGTAGTCGGCAGCATCACGACAGCGGCGGGCTGCGATGAGAGTAAGATTCGACTCCCATCACCCCCAACCCTCGTGTTCCTCATCCCGTACTCCCGCCTCGAATTGAGCTTTCGAATGCCGGTCCACGGCGTCAAGGTCAGTAAGTACTATTTGTGACATTCCAATGAAAAACAACCCTACCAAGATTTCACCCCCTTTCGGTTAAGGCGTGGAATTTAACATTTTGGTAGCAGAGGCGCGGTTTCCTAGTAGGAAATCGATTCACGGACGGTTGTAGGGTTGTTTTTTGTGCCGCGTTGTAGTGGGAAAGGGTACCACAGATTGGTCGGCAATCTTTGTTGTGAGTGAGTCTTGTGGTCGGTATACCACAATTTAGGTTCATTTTCGGTTAGTGAACGTATAATTGACGATTTAGTTAACAATTATTATAAAATTGTAGTCGGAAACTACTGTTTGTGCGCATAAAGGATTGAACAGTCATTCTGCGAAGTAACTAGATTGTATTACTTGCGGTAGAACGTCGGGTTCTATAGTACTGCAGTGTTATTTCGGTTAACAGAGCAGGGTCAGGCTATTTAACCCGTCCCTTGCTTTACGCGTCAAAAACGTATTTAAGGTCTCTTGCTTTGGCGCAGATCGTGCGCTGCGCAGGTGGGGTGCCGCGCGCCCTGCGCTGGGTTCTAGCCTCTAAATCACTACAACTACTAGATTGTCAGAAACAATCAATATATATTTGAAAAATACATTAAATTTACTTTCTACTGATGTAAAAAAGCCAAGATCGGTCAGTAGTATAGATCTTGTCAAAGAATGTAATCTGAGAATAGGGAAATTTGCCGTACAAGTTTAGATCATCGATATTATTACAAAAAACACAACGTACATGTCTGTAATTTCATCACGAAAACGAAACACTTTTCACCACAAACACGAAACAGTGCAGCCTTCAACGAGCGACACAGCAAGTTCTGAAGGTTCTAGCCGGTCTATGTAGACCGGCGGCAAGTGCGCGTTTTTGAAAACCGTTTTATGGAGACCGGCAAACAAGTGAGGGGTTATGGGGTATTAAGCTGATTTTGCTGACCCCAGTAGAAGTGCAGGTCATATCGGAAAGGCCACTTCTAGAAGGTTCACGGCTACCTACATTATATTAAAAATAGCTTTTTTTATAATAAAATTTTGTGTGTTATTTTTTATTGTGCTTTATGGTGGCATTCTCTAATTGATTTAGAGTGTATAGTTATAAGGTGTATATCCACAGGGCGACCATATTAAATATTTTTAGGATTTAATTGTTCCAGTAGTTGCCTCAGTTTTGACAACTTAGTTTTAATTTCTGTGCCCAGCGCTGACGGGCAAGTGCTGGTCTCTGGCTATACTTAGTTCGGTAGTGAAGTATAGGACCAGAATCCATTCAATCGGTCAACATGGCACCTTCACCCTTGACGGTACTGCGGCATGGTGTCCGGGAGGAAATGAGATGGCTCGCCCATACTCATCAGTATGTGGAGCGACCGGACATGGATGATATCCTGCTCAAGCGTGTGGAGGATGCAAAGACACGCGTCCGGAAGGTGTGTCGGCTGGCTGCGGAGGCTGAAGCTCTCGGGCTTACTGATGAAACTTCGGTGGCTACGGTGAAACAGCTCTGCGCGGATGCTGACCAAGCGATGGAATGCTTGGGTGACATCGAGCGTCGCGCGGAGAAAATTAAGCGGTCGCGAAGGAATGACCGTGGGGAGGGTAACGGAGACCCACCCCCGAAGGGTGTTGTTGGACGGCTGCCACACCTGGAGATTCCGGCCTTCAGTGGGGCAATTGATGAGTGGCCGGCCTTCATCAATTTGTTTGATAGTTTGGTCCATGGTCGGGATGACCTGGACAACGCCTACAAGTTAGCTCAACTATTGATGGCTCTGCGGGGTGAACCGAAGGAGTTGGTCGGTCACCTAACGGTCACGGCGGGCAATTATAAGATAGCAAGGTCCATATTTTTTGACCGCTACCAACACAAACGGCGGTTGGTTGATGCGCAACTGGGGAAGCTGTTTAGAATCCCTAGAGTAACCCGGGATGTTGACATCTGAGTACAGGTGCTCAACCCTGTGCTGGTGGCCACTAAGGCCCTTCAGAACCTTGGTCTTCCGGTAGACCAATGGTTATATATCATTCTATATATGGTTTTGTCACGGTTGCCTGCAGCTGTTCAAAGTCGGTTTGAACAGCTGCATGGGAGCAGTAGCACGGAACTGCCCACACTTGTCCAATTGACAGATTTTTTGAAGGGTGAATGCAGGCGATGTCACACACTGGACACGGAGGCCAGTGTGCAGCACCAACCCACGCGGATGCGGGAGGGGCCGCCCCCCCCGCCCCCACGGGGGTGTGGGAGGTCGAAACAATTTGGCGTTTTGAATGCCGCGCCGTCGGGTGACGGCTGTGTGCACTGCGACAGTGCCGGACATGACGTGACCATTTGCGCCAAATTTAAGGCGCTCGGGGTAGCTGCCCGCAGGAAGTTAGTCTTCCGCCACCGATTGTGTTTCGGTTGTTTGGGGCCGCACACGCTGAGCGAGTTCTCGCGTGCATTCCCGTGTGAGTGCTGTGGTGGCAAGCACCACATAGCGTTGTGCCTGAATCGGTCAGACCCTTCGGACGGTCACCAGAGCCGGACTTAGGTTGGTCGGCCACAGGACCCAGTCCCCCTCCGGGCAACGGGAGTCACCAACGGGGTGACTGGGGTACCCGCTGACGGTCACGGCATTAGTCATGCCTAATGTGATGGGCTCACACCCTCACGTACGGTTGTCGCCCTCGGTGCGACAGTTGGTCGCTGGGTTGTCGCTGGCTGACCCGGAGTTTGATATTCCGGGCCCAGTAGACATTTTATTATATATACATATTTATTATATTGGGTGTTGATGCCTTGGGATACCTGTTAAGGCCAGGTGTCCACGTGTTGCAGGCGACTGGTCTGGTTTCGGTCAACACCAGACTGGGCCATGCGGTAATGGGTCCGGTCATGCCGGCTGCCCCACGCCTAGCGACTAGTAGTCCCTTAATCGGTTCTGTACTCTCGGAGGTGATACATAAGTTTTGGGAGGTGGAGGAACCACCTACGGTCCGCCGGTTGGACCCGGTTGAAGAAGAGTGTGAACAGTTTTATCGGAACAATACTGGTCGCCTTCGGTCAGGTCGATTTCTCACACGTCTTCCATTCCGGAGTGATCGCCCGCCGCTGGGCAGTTCACACCATGCAGCCGAGACGCGGCTTCTGTCGATGGAACGACGCATGAAGCGTGACGGGATTTTCCGGCAGAAGTACGTCGACTTCATGCGGGAATACGAGTCGCTCGGCCACATGTCGGCTTCGGGTATCGACTGGAAGCGTGAAGACCACTGCTTCCTGCCTCATCACGCGGTCTTGAGGACCCCGGAGGGCAAAATACGGGTAGTGTTTGATGGATCGGCATCAACATCTAACGGCATGAACCTGAACCAGTGTTTGCATTCAGAGCCGAAGTTGAACCATGACATCGCGGATGTTATCACACGGTTCCGTCGACACAATGTTGTGTTTGTAGCTGACATCCGGATGATGTTTAGACAGACGGTCATTCACCCTGACGATAGACGGTATCAGCTGATACTGTGGCGAGAGAGCCCAGATCAGCCCATCAGGGTGTACGAGCTGAACACCAACACGTACGGGCTACGGTCTAGTCCTTATTTGGCGATTCGCACCCTGCGGGAGTTAGCGGATCGAGAACGGTTAAATTTCCCTAGAGGAGCAGCGATCCTGGAGAAGGATCTCTACGTGGACGATATCTGTACCAGTGCAGATTCCGTAGAGGAGGCGCTCGCTCGACGGGACGAGCTAGTTGAGCTCTTACGGGGTGGAGGTTACGAGCTCCGGAAATGGATGTCGAACTCTACAGAGTTACTGTCTGGTCTTCCGGATGACTACCAGCAGGATCCCCACAATTTTGAAAATCTGGAAAATCTGAATATGTTGTCGGTATTAGGCGTCCAGTACCAGCCGGTGTCAGACATGTTTTCGTATCGGGTCGAGTTGGACTCCCCGAAGGTCTGGACGAAACGGAACGTCCTTTCAACGGTGGCTGGGACATTTGATCCAAACGGGTGGATCACCCCGGTAACATTTCAGCTCAAGTGTTTTATGCAGCAATTGTGGTCTGCTGAGCTGAAATGGGACTACCCGATCGGCGGGTCATTGAGCTCCGAGTGGGAATCGTTCTTTTCGACCCTCCCTGGCATCAATCGGATTTCACTGCCACGGAGGTTGGTCCCCACCAAACGATACACCGCCACCCTGCATGGGTTTTGCGATGCCTCGGAGAAGGGCTACGGAGCTGCGGTGTATCTGCGTATGGTCGACTCCTCGGGGGAGGTTGATGTGCGGTTGGTCGTGGCCAAGAGCAAGATTGCGCCGTTGCGCAATCGCCTGACCATTCCCAAATTGGAGCTTTCAGGAGCGGCTCTCCTGACTCGTCTGGTCAACCACACGATGACGGTTCTTCGTGGGTTAATAACGTTAGAAGATACAGTCTACGCTTGGACGGACAGCCAGATTGTGTTATACTGGCTGAAGGCTTCAGTTCACAAGCTGGAGATTTTTGTGGCGAATCGGGTTTCGCAGATTTTGAATTCGGAGGTTCCCTTAATCTGGAGACATGTTCCAGGGGAAATGAACCCAGCAGACTGTGCGTCTCGTGGGTGTCACGCTCCGGAGTTAGTTGGACATCCCTTGTGGTGGGGTCCAAAATGGTTGACTCAAGCCGAATCGGATGGGCCAATGAGTCCACGCGTTACCTCGGCGAACGGCGCCTTGACAGTCGGTGTCTGTACGACGCAACCAGAGCCGGAAGAGGAGTTCAGCCTGCTGGAACGGTACAGCTCGCTCGACAAGCTGGTCAATGTGACCGCCTGGATCTGCCGATTTGCGCGGAATTGTCGGAATTCTGAGGCGCAACGAGTGCGGACACAGGTCCTGACACCACGGGAACGGAACCATGCGTTGTTCGCATTGGTACGGAACGTGCAGACGGTGCACTTTAAGTCCGAATTGGACATTCTGAGACGCGGACGCGTCCAATTGAAGGGAGCTGTGGCTCGGCTCAACCCGTTTATTGACCCTCAAGGATTGCTGAGGGTAGGAGGTCGGCTGCGGAATGCCAACCTGCCTTATGCGGCTCGCCACCCGTTGTTACTCCCTAGGAAAGGGAAGTTGGTCAAACTGTTGATACAGGATCGACACATTCGGAATGGGAATGTCGGATGCCACGCCTTGATGGCGTTTCTCCAGCGCGATTTCTGGATTCTATCGGGAAGACGCTTAGTGCGTAGCATCGTATTTCGGTGCCTGCCTTGTTATCGGGCCAAGGCGGCCACGATGCAGCCCCAGATGGGCGATTTGCCCTCGGATAGGGTTAACGAAATCCGGCCCTTTGCGGGTGTTGGAACGGATTTTGCGGGACCATTCATGGTCAAGTCTTCACAGCTACGGAACGCCAGATTAGTGAAGGCATACCTGTGCGTCTTCGTGTGCTTGGCCACGAAGGCAGTCCACTTGGAGGTGGTCAGTGACCTCACTACGGAGGCATTTATCGCATGTCTGGATCGGTTCGTCTCACGAAGGGGCCTCCCGTCATTAATCCGTTCGGACAACGGCACAAATTTTGTCGGAGCCAGGCGATATCTGCAGGAGGTCACTCATTTCCTGAACGGTAACCAGGATGCCATCGGTACGGCTTGCTCCCGACGAGGGATTGAATGGGTTTTCAGTCCGCCGGGATGTCCCCATTGGGGAGGAATTTTTGAGGCTGCGTTTAAATCGGCTAAGTCGCACCTGACGAGGATCATCGGTGAGACCTCTCTACGCTTTGAAGAGCTTGTGACGCTGTTCTGTAAAATTGAAATGACACTGAACTCGTCTCCGTTGTGCCCGCTCCGTTCGAATCCAAATGATTTGGAAGCGTTGACGCCGGGTCACTTCCTGATAGGTCAGCCCCTTAACGCCCTGCCAGAATACCCATTCGGTGATGTTAAGTTAAGTCGGTTAACTAGGTGGCAGATGTTGCAGCAGATGGTTCAAGATTTTTGGAAACGGTGGTCCCTTGAGTACTTGCACATCTTGCAGCAGCGCCTTAAGTGGACTGACCGGACGAGCCCCCCTCAAGTCGGTGATTTGGTGCTGATTAAGGATGCGAACCTGCCATCATTGAGATGGAGATGAGGACGGATCGTCAATTTGTACACGGGTCGGGATGGCACGCCTCGATCAGCAGAAGTCAAGGTGGGGGACTCGGTCCTCAAGAGAGCGTTCGCAACATTTTCTCGCCTTCCTATTGATTAGGGACAGGTTAGGGCCTGTCCGGGCGGGTGACTGTTTAATATTTATGCTTCGGAACGCACCGGTTTTTTGTTGCACGGATCGACCGCGAGTGATCGGGACATCACTAGCTAGCTATCACTTGTATAGAAAAAAAATGACTAGCTAGCTGGCACTTTTGCACATGGTAAAATGTCTACCACAGGTATCGGGGCCTAGTCGGAATGTTAATTGTAATAACCACGGAACAATCGTCGGGAAATAAGTAGATTTCACGTCATCGGAGTGAGTGCTTCGTGCTCTGAAAGGTTGAAGTGGTTCGGTCACCAATTCGTCGCGTTCGGATAGCGACCCATGTAGTCGGCAGAATCACGACAGCAGCGGGCTGCTACGAGAGTAAGATTCGACTACCATCACCCCCAACCCTCGTGTTCCTCATCCCGTACTCCCGCCTCGAATTGAGCTTTCGAATGCCGGTCCACGGCGTCAAGGTCAGTACTGCTTTGTGACATTCCAATGAAAAACAACCCTACCAAGATTCCACCCCCTTTCGGTTAAGGCGTGGAATTTAATAACAGTGCTACTTTAATAGACGTAGTATGTACGGATGTTGTGTTCTATCTGTGTCTGTTGATCACATCCCAGATCTTGGTAATCACGCAATGATAACAGTAGAATTTAAAATAAAAAAGACAAGTTTGCTGTCCGTAGTATTATGTGTAGGTGTTTAATTTCCACGCCTACCGAACGGCGTGGAATCCTGAGGGGGTGGGCTTTTGCCAGCACGTGAGAGAAAAGTGAGTTGAATGATTGTTACTGACCTTGTCGTCGCAGACCGGAGATCGAAAGCTCGATTCGAGACAGGAATGCGGGATAGGAGACAGTTTTGGGATAGGAGAGGAACCGAACCTCACTGTCGCTGCCCGACGCTGTCGCCGACGTGCTGCCGGCCGAAACGTGGAGTCGCCGACCGATACGACGATGTCCAATCAACACGGATCACTTTACCGCTGACGTGAATCTACTTATTTCCCGACGATGTAGATGATTAACACTCCGACCAGGCCCGACGCCTGTGTGAGACGATTGTTACACCGAATTACAATCTAATGGCCCGATGCCTGAGCAGACATGTTTGTTCTCCCGACGAGAAAAGATAACCTCTAATTTCTACTCTCGTTTCGATACGAGTGACAGCTGCGGTCCGTTTTCACTTAGTGATGTCCCGATTACTCGCGGTCGATCCGCGCAACAAAAAACCGGTGCTTCCGAAGCATAAATATTAAACAGTAGGTCAATTAAAAACATTGACATGAAAACGTTCGAAACCGATCTACAAAATATTGACTGGGATGCAATTCTACTTTGCGACAGTGTGGACCTCATTATATCAACTTTCAGTAGACACATCTTGAGATTTATGAGAAGCATGCCCCAGAACATAAAATAACAATCAGGGAGGTGTCAAAGCCATGGCTCACCAGTAATTTTAGGTACATGATGCGACTCCGTGACAGGGCACACGACAATTACAAAGAATCCCAACTACAAGAGCATAAGAAATAGTACAAATAACTTAAAAGCCTTGTTAACGTGAGTAATTATGCTGAAAAAAAGGCACACTGAACAAAATATACATAGTCAGGTCATAAGTTCTGTCACATGTGCAATATGAAATAATTTAGACATGTTTATTATTTATGTAAACATTTATATAGCAAAATGAACTTAATAAAACATAGATGCTAATGGTAATAAAGTTTATTCAAAATGACCCCCGCGATTTTGAATACAGGCCTTTATTCTGCGCGGCTAGTCGTCTATCGCAGCACGAACGAGGTCCATGTCAATATCGGCGGCTGCCTTAATCAAGGATGCCTTGAGTGACTTCAAATCAGGATGAGGCTTTGAGCAGGCCTTTTCCTCCAAGTGTTGCCATATCTTGTAATCTAATGGACTCAAATCTGGACTGGAGGAGGGCCAGTCTTCGTGCCGGATGAAGTCTATTTCACGCGCCGCCAGCCAGTCTTATGTGCTTTTCGCTCTATGAGCTGGCGTAGAATCTTGTTGTATTACCCAGTGCCTGTTATTAAACATGGTAAGAGAAACAGGTTCCACAAGGTTCTTGAGGACTGTATTTTGATACACAACTGCATTCGTTTTTACGCCTTTCTCACAAAAATGTACCTCAGTTAAGCCCCAATAAGAGACTCCCAACCAAACCATGAGCGAGGACGGAAAATGACCTCGTTGGACTCGCGGAATACGGTTGCTCGCTTCTTTACTGCTGAGTGCGTACACCTTATCATTTTGTTTGTTGTAGCTCTCTTCCACGGTGAAAATTTTCTCATCCGAAAAAAGAATTTCCCGATGCTTTTTTCCCGCGTATCGCTTCAACAAAGCGCGGCATCTCTTCAGTCTCAGGTCCATTTAACGAGCGTCCAAACGATGTCCTGTTTTTCTTCGATATGCCCTAAGCCCTAAGTCTTCATTTAACACCCTTTTCACCGTGGTCCTGCTAAACCCCATCTGAAGGGCCAACAGTTTCTGCTTACGTATGGGATTTCTTTGAATTCGCGCCTTCACAGCTTTTATCACTGCTGGAGTCCTAACAGAGCGAGGGCGACCACTTCTTGACCTGTCATCTACACTAGAGTCTTCATTGTATCGTTTTATGGTATGATAAACGAATCTTTTGGTTATATTCAAATTTTTCAGTAAGTCGAAAATCTGAATTGGCGCGTAACCGCAACGATGCAACGCAATAACTGCGACACGGTCTTCTTTAAGTGTCCACTCCATATTTAAAAATGAGGAAAATTCTAAAAAGTACACATTTATATTTTCATGAAAAATTCGAAATTCGAATTCAATAAACTTTTTTGTGGCCAGCGTTCTAAATTCAAAAGTTTATATTGTGTGACAGAACTTATGACCTGATATATTTACGTCTCCAACCCAAAGAAACTATGGCAGAATCTCAAGAATACAGTTTTATCCAAGGTGTATAATGAACTGCCTGAACACTTTAGCGGCCCAAACGAAATGATTCACCACTTCCTTAATATACCCGGAGATGATATTGTTCAAATATCAAAGCTTTCTTACTTCGAATATCATAGCTATGATAGTGCTAAGTTTCAGTTGCACCCAGTCAAAAAAAGTGATGTCGGCAAAATTATACTAAACATCCCATCAAACGGCTGTGGTATTGACGGAATTAATATGAGTATGATACTGTTGACACTCCCTACAACCCTAAGGCCTATAACAGCAATAGTTAGTAAATCGATAACTACCTCCACATTTCCAAAAATCTGGAAAACGTCGCTTATACGACCAACTCCCAAAAGTAATGATCCACAAACCGTGAAGGACCTAAGGCCTATAAGTATATTTCCTTATTTGTCCAAAATATTAGAGAGAGTAGTATATAATCAGATCTCATTATTTCTGTAACAACACTCAATAGCAGTAACAATATTCTATCCAAGCTACAGTCTGGTTTCAGAGGGGGGCAAAGCACGGTTACAGCCCTACTTGATGTTGTAGATAATATTTTTGCTTCCTAAGACAAAGGCAGTGGAACTTTCCTGGCTCTATTTGATTTTTCACGTGCATTTGATTCTATTAATGTAACCATAATGCTCTCTAAACTAAACTTCTACGGATTTGATAGTAATTCAATTAAGTGGATTGAAAGTTATTTAAGCAATCTTTACCAACAGGTTATTATTAATAAAAAAGATGGATCAAGATATTCATCTAAAAGCGTTCCATCGAGCAGAGGCGTCCGTCAGGGCTCAATCTTGGGCCCGCTACTGTTTATTTTGTTTATTGGGGATATTATAGGTTGTATCAAGCACAGTAAGTAACATTTGTATGCTGATGACCTCCAGTTATAAATAGACTCGAATAATGATAACATCGAGGAGGCTGTCAGACATATAAATATGGATCTCGCAAGCGTATCCCTCTGGCTTGCCAACAATACTTTGATTTTGAACTCCTCTAAGTCAAAATATCTAATTCTTGGCTCAAAACAACAAGTGAAATCCCTAACTGACTTTGATCCTGAAATCACAATCTCAGGAATACCCCTGCAACGTGTCAGCGAGGTTTCTACCTCGCTGACACGTTGAAAACCTGGGCTTGCTAATGGACAGTGAACTACGGTTTGAAAAACACGTAGTAGAAGTGGTAAGAAGCTGTTTCTATCGGCTCAAAGTTATGTACAAGATAAGAAGATTTCTGAGTGTCGATATGCGAGTTAGGCTGTGTGAGTCTCTGGTGCTCTCCAAAATTAACTATGGCCTGTTGGTGTATGGACCATGTTTGTTCAAACGAACTGAGAGGTTGATTCAACGGGTACAAAATGCCTGCGCTCGATACTACTTTGATATCCCTCCACGTACACATGACACACCGTATTTCAACAGTCCTGACATGCTGAAAATAAAGGCAAGACTTGACTTACCTATATTTTTCTATGCTTTTGTTCGGTATTATTAACACTAGTAAACCTGAATACCTATCTGAGAATTTGACCTGTAGAACCTCGCGCTACCACACAAATAGAACCACCTCCAGCATTCTGTCCGTCCCCCGCCACAGGACTGCGGCATTTCGTGGTAGCTTTAGATATCTTGCCATTAAAAGTTGGAATAATATACCACCACTTCGAGAGCTAAAATCAAAATCAATGTTTAAAAAAAATAAAAAATCGAGAGCAAATTAAAATATTAAAACATTCAAAAAATTAATTCGATAACGGTTTTAGAACAGCAAAAGCAGAATACCTGAAACTGCCATGAAAAAGCGCTCCCGCTTGCGCTCATATTATCATTTAATTATTGTACTTTGTGCTTGTACTGCTTGAGACTTTCTTCCCAGTGCTTTCGGATATTCTATAGCAAAATTATAAACTATATTAAATAAATAAATATATAAATAATAAATAAATAATATAATAATAATTTCACTATTTAACCAGTCGCGCACGCTCGCTCATTGGAGTTGGTCGATATCCCGTGATTTATTGTTGTTAATTGTTAACCTCAGGGGCGATGGCCTCTTACGTGTTAAAATGCAAGACTTGCAACATTGTAATAAACGAGTTACTTGCGTTTGTGCAAAATAAAATGGATGTTATGGTCGACGAAAGTTTAGTGCAGATTTGTGCAACGGCTTTTTCCGATGACGAAATAGAGAATGCCAAAAGCCTTCTGTTTGAGTCGGTCTCAAAGCAGAAAACTACTCGAAGACGTGATGGGAAGACTCAACGCAACCTGGACGACATAATCTGCCTCTTTAGAGAAACGGATCCGGAAGAAATGCCGATCTTCGTGGCAAGGGACCTTGTAAAACTACCCCCGGTCACTTTTGACCATGTAGACGTCACTAGACTTCTAAAAGACATTGTCTTGATACAAAGGGAGCTTGGTGACATGCAGCAAAAATACGCAGTGGCGGCGGAGACAGAGTATGTTACTATTCACCAATTTGAACAACTGAAATCTGAACTCAACGAGATGAAACGACAGTGCGTTGTTACTAATGTCAATACGAAAAGAGGCGCATTCTGCTTGGCAGACAGTTACTAAAACAATAGTGGCCCTATGGGATTCCTTGCCGTGTCTGAAACTCATGAGAATCATGCATCATCAATATCCTCATCATCATCTCCGGAGGGTAGGCCAACGGAAACATTACCTTCGCGTATGACTGAGGCGCGCGGTCCGCTGTCTCTGTCTTTCGCGAGCGTGGTGACTGAAAAGGCTGCGGTGCCCGTGAAACCGGCCGACTCGGCGGCGGCGGTGGAGGGGAATGGTGCACGCGTGGAGGCCGACAAAAGTACCGCGGTTTCGAACACTGTGGAACGAGTAAGCGCCGGTGAGGCCCTACGGCGCTCTCCGACATTAACCGTATCAGCTGTTAGAAATAATAATCTAGAATCTCAACCCGAGCAAGATGGCTGGATAACGGTGGAGAAACGAAAATCAAAATCGTGTTTTGTGGGGAAAAAGGGAAGAGCCTCTGTTGACCCTGAATGCAAATTTAAAGCCGCGGCCCCTGAAATACCCCTTTTCATCTACAATGTCTCTCTGGAAGCCTTAGAAATTGATGTCGCTGAGTACATAAAGGAGAAAACTCAGATTGTTGTGTCTCCTGTGCGAGTAGGTATGAAAGAGGAAAAGGAGTACAACTCTTATAAGATCTACATACCCAAGGACAAACTTCCAGTGTTCTACAACGACAACCTATGGCCAGACGGGATCTTTTTCCGTAGGTATTTTATATTTAGCCGGACGGCTAGTAAAGAGGCTGACAAACTTTCGGCTTCAAAGAGAAACTGAGCCGCAGAACTTGTAAGCTCGCAAGCTTCAATTTTAAGTCCGTGATGAGAGTCTCGGGCCATGTCAGAGAGCTATGCTTTAGCGATGGACGTAATTGCGCTGCAGGAGACTTACTTGCTGCCCCCCGACATACCTTACCTGAGTGGCATCCATCCTGACTTCGCTGCGACTGGAGTGTCGGCCGTGGATACTTCGGCGGGAGTAGTGCGAGGAAGGCCTTACGGCGGCGTAGCTATTTTGTGGCGTAAAAGTGCGTTTGATAAAGTCACTATTATCAATTGTAAAAGTGTGAGATTGGTGGCTATAAAGTGTGAAGTGGCTAGTCGGTCTGCTATATTTTTCTCCGTCTACATGCCTACGGACTCGAAAGAGAACTGACCAGTCTTCACTGAATGCCTAGCAGAGGTGAGTGCTATCGTCGAGGACAGCACCGTGGATAATGTGTACGTACTCGGGGACTTTAACGCTCACCCAGGTGAGTTATTTTGTAATGAACTACTCCAATTCTGTGCGGAACAAAAGTGGATTTGTGCGGACATTGAATCACTAGGTATTGACTCAGGCACATATACGTACATAAATGACGCTCATTGCTGTTGTCGTTGGCTTGATCTTTGTATAACTAGTTGTGTAGCATATCAATCCGTCACAAGATTTGAGGTGAATTATGATGTGACATGCTCTGATCACCTTCCCCTGCTGATTGATTGTGACTTCAAAATACTTGTGCCCAAAATAAACATATATAATCAGTTTCCATCTAAAGTTATATGGGGTACTAGAGATGAGGCACAAATAAATATGTACAGGGAGTCATGTCATAGCCGGTTACGTGACATTGACTTTCCTTTCGAGCTCAGACACTGTAGTGAGAAAATATGTACCAATGTGGAACACAAGGTAGTTATAGACAATTTGTATAATGTTATAGAAAATTTGTGTAATTTGTCAACATATTGAGTGAGGCTGCTACCTGTAGTTATCAAGGCAAAAGTTGTGATAAGAGAAGGTATGTTATAGGTTGGAATAAGTATGTGGCGGAGGCCCATGGGGAGGCTCGACTTAAATTTCAAACTATTAATCTATGATAAAATGAAACAATCAAAGAAATGATTTAAAAACAAGTTAAAATGGTGTCAAGATAACAATGAACGCATCAAAATGGACATAATTGCTAAAAGTCATGAGGCTAAGGATTTAAAAAAATTTTGGAAGCAAACAAACAAGCTCAGTCCTAGGTCGAGCCTGCCTGTGGTTGTGGACGGTTTGACCAATAACGGGGACATAGCAAATATTTTCAGAGAATATTTTGCTGTGGTGCCTGAATCCGCGTCAGCCGCAGCCTCGGTAGTGTCCGGCACACACCCCCGACGGTCGGTAGAGAGTGAATGCACTCGTTTTACCATTATAGAAGTAGAGAGGGCCATCCGTTCTATGAAGCGAGGAAAGTCGCCGGGACATGATGGTCTGAGCGTCGAGCACTTGAGGTATGCTGGTGCACATCTGCCCAGAGTTCTGAAGATGTTTATTAACGCCAGTATTGGACACTCCTACCTGCCTGAAATGCTCATAAAAACTATTGTTGTACCTGTTATCAAAAATAAAACAGGTGATGCTAGTGATAAAGGTAATTATAGACCTATATCACTAGCCACGATCATCGCGAAGGTATTGGACAGTTTGCTTGATAAGCAACTTGATAAATATCTTAACTTGCACGATGCCCAGTTTGGTTTCAGAACTGGGCTGTCCACTGAAAGTGCCATCATGTGCCTCAAGCAAACTGTCCGTTACTACACGGATAGAAAAACGCCTGTATATGCCTGCTTTTTGGACTTATCTAAGGGTTTTGACCTCATCAACTATACCATTCTGTGGGATAAGCTGGCGAAGGAGACTGACCTACCTGATGAGCTCATATGTATGTTTAAGTACTGGTATGGAAATCAAAGTAACGCGGTCAGATGGGCCGGTTCTTTAAGTGATGAATACGGGCTGAGCTGTGGAGTGAGGCAGGGGGGCCTGACGTCTCCCAAGCTGTTCAATCTGTACATGAACAAACTGATCGAGGGGCTGTGCGACACCAAGGTCGGATGTTCAGTCCATGGCATCATGGTCAACAACATAAGCTATGCTGACGACATGGTGGTACTTAGCCCCTCAATTAGAGCCCTCAGGCGGTTAATAGGGATCTGTGAATCGTACGCCGGGTCGCATGGCCTTAGGTACAATGCAAAAAAAAGTGAAATGCTAATTTTCAAGGCGGGCACCAAATCACCATCGTTTGTACCACCAGTCCGGCTGTGTGGAATACCCGTGTCCAGAGTTTCGGAATTTAAGTACCTAGGGCATGTGGTCACGGAGACTGTTTAGCTCCGAACGACGTCATTTGAAAGCAGGTATTATAATTACGAAAATCATTCATAAACCGGCACTTGTTACTCATTGAACCTAAGGCTATGGTGCTGTCGATTTCATACTCTGTATCGTTATCATATGCTAAGCCGGAGTGAGACTTGGTTTTACAGGGAAATCCTTTCCTTTCTACTCAAGAATTATTTTGCTCATATCGAGTTTGTGACCCCTATGCACCTCAGGGTGAGCTCACTGGTACATGAGCTGCTTTATTTATATCAGGGTGAGTCTGACGGTATCTAATTACAGCTTCTTTATTCAAATCAGGGCGAGTTTGCTGGTATCTGGCTACAGCAGTACGGTGTATAGCTGTTTTTTTTTGCACATTCTTTTAAGAAGCGTTTTTGAGTTGTTGCTTTCGAGTAGCGTCGGTGCACCTGGTACGCCGTTTTTCACGTCGAATGGTAAGATATAATGAGTCTCGATCTGGTTCTGATAGGGACGGTGGGATAGTAGGCACTGCACTTCTTATGTTATTAATCTTCTTGGCGACTACAGGAAGAAGCGAACAAGGAGAGTCGGGCTCAGACATTGCCGCGGTCAATTCGTATGCATCAAAATGGCCACCTGATTGATCATCTGAAAAGCGCATTTGTCCCACGGGGTTACCTGCAGTACCTGCAGAGTTCGCCGCAAGCCTCTTCGAGCTCACATAAACTACTATAAGTAAAAGGGCGTGACATTTCATTACAGTATTCAGTAGCACTGAATTAATTATCCCCGTTACTATCCTGAGACTTAATGGCAAACTCTTCCCAGTTAGCCACCACATGGTCAACGATTTGCTCACGAACCTTCCTGGCCATCACCTGTGTGACGTTCAATAGATAGGAAATAAACCGAAACAGACAGGCTCAGTCTCCAACTATGGCAACTACGGTGTGAGGCACCATAGTTCCATCAAAGTTCAATGATTTAACAGTCATAGTGATTTATAAAGCAATTTAAATTATATTTTAAACCAAGCCGGAGTACAGAAAAGATTTGCAATGAAATGCACACTTTATAACGAAGAAATTAAAATATCAATTTGGAAAAGAGAAGAATAGGTATCAACTTAGTAAATTTGGAAACAAAATCTTAGCGCCGAAAAGCACAGTTTTTATGAGATAACATTGCATAAATAAATACAGTTAAATTGTTTCGTAATCAATCGCAGTACTAGAGCCAGACGTGCTATCGAGAAAAATGTTGCATCTAGAATGAGCTGCCAAGTTCAAGTTGGATATCTTCTCACACCCCTTCCAGGGTGCGGGGTTGCGGAACCGGGGCAATGCCCCCCTTCCGCGGAGTCTTCCGCTGGCCGTGACTACGACCAGGTCATTGGGTGGCTGAGCTCTTCTTTAGGTGGGAGGTGTGGCCTCAATCCGGGGGTGCTGCCAGCTTGGCAACCAGGTCTTGGGGTAAGCGGCGACGGTCAGGCAGTCGCGCGTGGTACGGCGCCAGGTTTCGCACGAGCGGGTGTCAAGAGCCGTCCGCCCGTGCGAACATGTTCGTCGCCTCTGGACGAACTTGTTCAATATCTCCAATCCTAGGTCCCTCGCGATTGTTGTATTCCTCAAGTAGCGAGGAGAGGTTTTCTTGGGCCCCGAGTCTCTTCTTATTGGATTAAGCGTAAGGCGGGACCTGATGTACGTCTTACAGATCCCGAGCTTCGACCGCAGAGGGAGGCTGGAGTCCAGGAGTGGACGAAGTTTCGCTCGTGCAGCCCGGACCTGGCTTACGACGTTGTCGACGTAGATCTTCATCGTGAGCCGACGGTCTATGGTGACCCTCAGATATTTGACTTGGTGCAGCCACCCAATGTCCTTCCTCTGGAGTTGGAGTGGTGGTGGCAGGATGCTCTAGCCGGTGATCATCGCCTGCGTCTTCCCGACGTTGACGGAGAGCCTCCATTTGGACAGCTATTCAGGAAGGGTGTCCAGCTTGCGTTGCATCTTGACGGCAGCGTGGGGCGCTTTGTAAGACTACGATTAGTATACTGCGTCGTTAGCGAAGAGGGCCAGCTGGACCCCGGGGCCAACTAGGATGTCATCCGTGTATCGGGAGTAGCAGGCGGGTGAAAGACAAGATCCTTGTGGGCGGGCTTCAGACACGGCGTCTTCCACCACCACTCTGTAGCGGCGACTCCGTAGAAATGAGGCCACGACGCGGGTGATTCGCCGTGGAGCTGGGGACGTCGACAGCTTACATGCTGTCACAGCAAGCAAACCTACGAGGGTTTGCTGTACACAGCAAACCCTCGTGCCACACTCTGTCGAACGCCTTCTCCATGTCCAGGAGTACTGCGACGGTGTATTCTACAGAATGAGCTGGCCTACCTTCTCGCGCTCCTTATTTACTCTCCGGGGAGCGGCACGCGCGTATCATATCCTTTTTGGATGATTTGCTTTGAAAATTATATTTGAAAATACGTTAATAAGTACACATTAAAGCACAATCAATTATAAATTCCCTAGCCCGAGGGATACACAAAAACATTCTTAAACTGAACAACAGAACGAAAGCAAAGCTGAATAATTTTAAAGCAAAACAAAATTTACAAAACTTTTATAGACATTAGAATATCATTTTCTAAGTGCGCTGTAACATGTCCTGCTTTATTTGTAGCCAATAGGCTAAATACCATACAAACTTTCTACACCCATATTACCATAGGTGGAATTTCCAAAAATCCTTCCTTAGTGGATGCCTACACTAAGCAAGGTATATATGTGCTTATTTTTTTTTTGCTTTGAGTTTTTGTATACACAACTTCATCCCCCTTTTCACCCTTTTGGGGGTGGAAAATTTAAAGATGCTAACTTTAAAACTGACGGACTTTCATACAAATTTTCAGCCCTATTTTACCCCCTAGGGGTAGAATGAAAAAAAACGCTGACATACATATTCATTAATTTTCAATCTACCCCAAATTAAGTCCAAACGTGACACATTTTCTAATAATTTGTGCAGAAAACCAATAAAAATTGCGTCGGCATACTCCAAAAATGTTTTGCTAGGGCTCAAAAAATGAACTATAGCAGGACCATCTAAAAATTTTATGGATACGGGTGGTGCAATCGGTGCAGTCGTTGAATCTGGCAGATTTGTTAATGATTTTAATAGGTCTGCTTTGGTAGCTGTACGCAATTTTCACATAGCTGAAAGCGTTGGAGGACTTGGTTGGTTTACGTGGGCAAAAAAAGATTCCAGATTTCCTGTTCTATGCTCGCACGTAGCTATATATAACATGATAAACAAGCTGTAATAATTTTTTAATCCTGTAATTTGGATTTTGTTTTGCTCTCGGATTTTTTGTAGATCTACTTGTGTTTTAAAAGTGGATATTTATTTTGTTTAATCGACTCTTGCAAACTTTTTCCCGTATTTAGTCTTTCTTTACAAAGGTTCATGTACTGCTCCTCTCCACGTTTTTCTATATTCTTTGTCATGTGAGGATACGAACCTAACCAGAACCTAACAGAAAACAACAACCAGGATAAAATTTAGAGTGACAGTTTATTGGTTATTTACAGTGAAGTAATTTAAAAAAATGAAAGGAAGATGAGGATGAATGAGATGAGACAGGTTTTATAAAATACAGATGTCTGGATAGAAAGAAGGAAGCGGAGAACACGGAGAGAAGTAGACCGGTGGGGCGATGACCAGGATGCAGGTGTATTTGTTGTTGTAGATGTTGTTGAAATCGTCGTTGTAGGAACGGTAGCGGCGTACTTGTAGCTACGGCTCGCTGGATCCCGTTGTAGAAATCGTCGTTGTAGGAACGGTAGCGGCGTACTTGTAGCTACGGCTCGCTGGATCCCGTTGTAGAAATCGTCGTTGTAGGAACGGTAGCGGCGTACTTGTAGTTACGGCTCGCAGGATCCCGTTGTAGAAATCGTCGTTGTAGGAACGGTAGCGGCGTACTTGTAGCTACGGCTCGCTGGATCCCGTCGTAGAAAGGATTGTTTGAAGGATTGAGAGAGTTTGAAGGCTCGCAGGATCCCGTGGTAGTGCGACCCCGGGATAAGGCCTTTAAGTGGTACTTCCAGTTCAGAAGCTGACGTGAGACTCTCGAATTTCAGAAATGTTCCGCTTTTATACCCTTTTTGGAAAGTTCTAAAAATTATTTAAATTAAACGTAATTTTTGTGAGTGGCCATGAGAGAAAAAGTATTTTCGTAAAAGTATTGAAATAAACCTATCAGACCGCTAACGAGTTTGAATGGACATTGCCATGACAACCAGATAAACAAAGACGTCAACAAACGTCAAAGTTTGTTTTCAGGCTCGTAATATAAAATTTAACAAGTTCACATAGCCAAAATTACATAACAGCGAAAGGAAAAAGGGTAGCGCACCAGCGCGCACGAAGCCCGAGATTGCAGAGTTTCGGAGAAAGCCAAATACAAGGTCACCAAAGGTAAGCCCCTTCGCTATCGATTTAGAAGTGCTGATAGCATGAAAATGCAGAGCGAAAATGATTTGTTAATGTGTTCTTATGGTTTAAAACGTTACAGGGTCCTATGAAAATAAAGGTGATGACAAATATCAGACGGTACAGCTCCACAAGCATCCAGCGTAATAGGGCAAGCAAGGACAGGAGCAGTTACCAAAGCTTAAGTTTCTCGAAAGCAGCTGCAGCCTTGGAATTTTTAAGACATTCAAGAAAATAGCACGTAAGTAGCATAACACTACATCTTGGTAGAGTGGTTATCACTTCTAGCGAAGTTACAACTATTGTATCTTTATTATACAGCTCGACAGTCTCTTCAAGGAAAGGATAATCTAGTTCACTAATCGTCGACTCTATATGTTGAATAATTTGATTTGCGGCAGTATCAGAACCATGGCAGGCGTCATTTGTGTCGTCTATTAGTGAGGAACGTGATAGGCTGCAACTAATAATAGATGGGTTTGATGAGCACTGTGGCACTGAGTTTGAGTCCGTCCTGCGCAGAACCTCAGTCCTGGAGAAGCAACTGTGTGATGCCCACCAACATATCACACAGCTGGAAGAAGCGGCTATTAGCTCTGCCACAGTGACTACACAGAGCTTATTTGACGAGTTGGTAGCCGTTAATACCTCCTTGGGCCATGTTTCTGTTGCGGGCTGTAGCTTGCCCACTTTGACTATTGACCTTACTAAGGATGACTCAGTGTGTAATGTGGCAGCCAGCAGCAGGAACAGCACACACAAATTGAAACTAAGTAAAAATAAGTTGAGAAAATATGTCAAAATTAATAAGTTTATAAAAAACACCAAAAATATGCTAAAAAATCAAAAAAGTTGTAACAAAGCTTCATAATAAAAGAAGGGTTTTAGATAAACTGGAGCTGTGTACCACTCAGCTTAATTATAACCAGATTAACTATGAGGACACAATGCATGAGCTAAGATGCAAACTTGACCGGGCGGAGCGCTTCCTGGGGCACTACATTGGCCTCTATGACAAAACCAGAGCGGAAACCAGGGAACTGAATCTAGCTATGGATGCAGTTCTCAGTAGCCAGTTTAGCCTAGAAACTAAAATAATTGAGAGCTGCTGTTGTGTGCTGGACTGTGCTCCGTCAGCTACTTCCCTTCTGGATGTTAGCACTTCATATCCAGGTATAAAAACAATTATGTACAGCGATGAACTTGGAAAAAATATGGGCCTACCTTCCTAGTTATTACCAAAGACAACTAGCCAATTCGCTATCCTATTATTTTAATATAACAGCCAAAAATTTGGCTACACATAATGCCTCTATTGATCATTATACTGATGTTTCAAACAAAACCTTGGAAGTTTTTCCAAGTCATTTAAATGAGATACAACGACAATAGAGGAAATCTCTAGCCCGTCAAGTAATATTAATAAAATACATAATAAAAACAGAAAAACTCAAAATTGTAAAACAAATGCAAAGTTTACTAATCTGGTCCACCAAAATATTCAAGGTAGTAGTAGTAGTAGGTTCCATGAAAAGTGGCTTTAAGTTGTGAGAATTAAATAAGTTAGTTAGTCTCGTACTAAGGGAGTAAGTTTCTAATAAATTTACATGTAAGAGTTTTATTAGATTTTGATACTTTAAATAATATGTCATCCATGACTTTCGACATCCGGCACACAACAGCAGCTCTCCATTATTTTAGTTTTTAGGCTAAACTGACTACTGAGAACTGCATCCATAGCTAGACTCAGTTCCCTGGTTTCTGCTCTGGTTTTGTCATAGAGGCCAATGTAGTGCCCCAGGGAGCGCTCCGCCTGGTTAAGATTGCATCTTAGCTCATGCATGGTGTCCTCATAGCTAATCTGGTTACAAATTAAGCTGAGCGGTACACAGCTCCAGTTTATCTAAAACCCTTCTTTTATTATCACAATTATAATTCTAACCACATTTAGCCCTGGCACACTATTAATTAACTTAACAAACACTAAAAATAACACTATATTCACAAATAGACGAATTTAAACAAAATAATTTAGTTAAAATACAGCACAGCTGTTTTTGACGTGTAGCCTTGGGTGCGGACCCAAATGTCATTCGCGTAAACTCGAATAGTCCAAACGGTGTTATAATCTCTGTTTTCTCGACGTCCTGCCACCATGATAAAATGATACGCCCTATTTATAGCTATACGGGAAAATATCTTCTTACCTGATAAACCGTAGGTGAAATCTTGCAATCTGGGGAAAGGATACCGATCCGGCTTGGTGATCGCGTTGAGCTGCCTGTAGTCTCCGCATGGCCTCAGTTGTCCATCTTTCTTTGGCACGACGTGTAACGGACTTGCCCATGCGCTCTTTGATGGCCTGCAAACGCCTAATTCCTGCATCAAACAAAATTCCTCCCTGACCTTGTTATACCTCTCTGGGGGTAACTGCCTAGCTTTAACGTTAACCGGCCGCCCTTCAGTCTCGATATGATGATAAATTGAATGGCATGGCTGTTCTTTGAATGACATTGGCTTGCTTATCTCTGAATACTGTTCTAACAACATACGGTACTAGTGATCGTCAGCAATACTCTTGATGGAGGATTCATTATATTTTACAATACTCCCATCTGTACACAAACTTGTCATTAAATCTTCATTTTTTCTACTATGTAAGTCTACCAACAATTTGTATGTCTTTAAAAAATCAGCGCCTAATATCGGTTGCTTTACATCGCAAATTATAAATGTCCATCTAAAAACTCTTCTTAAACCTAGGTTTAACTCTAGGGTTTTCACTCCATAAATTTTAATTTCTGAACCGTTAGCTGCAAAAAAATTGTGTTGACATTCTTGGGAGTCCTTCGAGTCTACGCACTTCACTGGGATCACTGATACGTTCGCTCCTGTATTCGCTTAAAACGCATGCCGGTCTTGCTATCTTTTACACTTAAACGGAGATTCTCCGTAGCTGCGGTGCAGGTCTCAACCGCACTCTACTGCACCGCTTCTAGTTTTCCGCCTGAAGTCCTTTTCCTTCCAGTTATGCACGGCCTTTCACAATCTCGTGTCCTCTCTTGGTAGCGGTAATGGAATCTACATAACCAATCTGAGCTGTCTGTCGTCCGCCGTGGTCCTCGTGACTGCGATCGGCCTACTGGCCTCCATCGACCTCCGTCGTATTTGCGTGACGGGCTCCGACCTCTCTGTGTCCTGATCTTACTGATATCCCCTCTAAGTTGGCCCGCTTGCATCGTTAGCTGAGCCACTTGAGCCATTAACTCCATGCTCGCCGACTTCCCCGATGTCACTTCTGCAACTTCTGTTTGCATGTTCTCCATGATATTATCCGCGATTGCTGCTAAATTCTCTAATTTCTTGTCTTCACTCACCGTGAGTACTGTTCTTACTGACGCTGGCACCCTTGCCATCCATAATTTCCTCAATGTCTCGCCAGAAATATCAGCTGTACGCGCTAAATCTTTCATACGGCAAAACAAATGCGATGGATGTTGTGGTCCTAGCTCCATCCCTCCTAGCAATTTCTGAAACTGGCGTTCGGCACTTTCCTCGAACACTGCCAAGACCGCTTTGTGATCGCGTCGTATTTCTGAGTTTCTGCTGGCGTAACTAGTAAATCGCTCAGTTGCTGCAGTGCCTCTCGTGTCAATTGAGCCACTACCATGTTGAACTTATTTTCATCACCCTGTTTCTGTGGTGCCATTACTGTTTCAAACTGCGCGAACCATAATCTCGGCATTTCCGTCCAAAAGTCTGGCAACTTAGCCGTTAAACTAATCGATGCTAAATCCCCGGCAGGGGCTTGTCCACCTCCTGCCTGGTTATTTGCGCTACTGCCAGGGGGTGGTCCACCTCCTGCCTAACCAATCATGCTTCCGCTGGGGAGCTGTCCGCCTCCTTTCTGGATGCTCATGATGCTGGTGATCCAATCATGTACTTACAGCTGGGTTCTGCTTGGCTGGCGGGGAGGTTTGTAACCTGGCCCGCCCTGAAATTTTTGTTACCCGTCGGGTAGATCGCCAAGCTATCCAGCGGGGAGTCATCTCTTCTCGTTAAACTCGTAGTATTTTACAACACTGACCGACCTTCCTAACCAGTTAACTGTCTTTGTCCGGCACAACACAGAACAATGTTCTAATTCACGGGGGTCACCAATGTAACGGGTAGGTTATCGGTGAAAAAGTATAGAATAGTCTATTTATAGATATGAAATAATCAAGAACATTTTACTGCAGAATGATTTTACCAGCAATAAAAAAAATTGCAGACTAATACAAACTACTTTAACTACACTGATAATCCGTTCACATCTGTAATGAGAGTAAGAGCTCTTTCACACGGGATCCGACATCCAGGATTCGTTAAAATATCCCAATAGACATTATACTCGTAGATCCCTGCCGATATTTTTCAATATATTGTACTGATATTTTACTTCGTCACGGTACGTCAAGGGTATTGTTTAATTGAATCGTGATTAGTAATCTTTTATAATTAATGGTGCGTAAATGAAAATGAGTGTTTAATTTGTTTATTGCTATATAATTGTTGAAGTTATAATTGTGTTTTTATTGATTATATATTTTATAAATTATGATAATTTATTTTGGAGCATAAAAGATCCATATTTTGTTTGTAACAGATAAAATACTTAATCACACTCAATTCAATCTATTTCATATAAATAGGCCCTGTGGCACGGCTCTGTTTTCCACGCACTGCCATAAACAGTCACATCACTCACCCAGTGTTAGAGTATTGGGCCGTCAAGCTGACCTGCAATGACCTCTAGGATACTGTTGCTACTACCATGAGTTCTGCGTCAGTAGGAGGCCGTTGTTTAACGTATGATGGCATGGAATCCATCATTAAGTGCCTCAACAAACATGCCCGACGCACTACGGTAGCGTGGCAGTGGCAGCCCCAGCAACAGTGTTATAGTGGACGAGCAGGGCATTCTATGGCAGGGCGTTGAGAGTATTTTGGGTATTACCCATAGGCTGCACGTGTTGATTGATTGACAGTGAGCCTTGAAGCGTGAAATGTTTACTGGCTTTTTACAATGTGCAATAATACAAGCTAACATATTTGCCCGAACTGCCAAAGCGCTGCGCTCCCACTCTATGACTAGGTCATCCCTCAGGTCCCCATTCTCCATATGAACAAGGTATATGAAATTGATTATTGAGGGTATGTAAATAAATAATCACTTCGACTTTGTTTTTCGATAATATTTAAACAATGATCATTAGCTCATAGCCAAATTCTTCTTAAATATCGTTAAACAAAGTAGGTAAACTATCTATCATTTTTGTCGATAGCCGTTCTTATATCGATACTTACCCCATCGCTGGTTATCATTAAAACAGTACGCGTAAATGTCCTGTCAAACCATATTGAATTCAGTCATACACATACCGCGGCAAAAAATCAGCGAGAAATCTGCGCTAGGCGTGCCGCCGCCGGCCAGACGAAGGCAGTGTAACGGCATAAATAGCTAAGGTCGAGCTACCGTTGTCAGAAGCTATGATCGTCTATTCTATCTACCCCAAAAAGAGATGTCCCGATTCAGCTGTAAAATTTGTAAGTTAAGAATGATAAGTCTGAATTTCTCGTTCGTTGAGAAGTTCGTTAGGCGTACAATAGTCGAACGAAAGATTGGTTCAGAAAGTTGGAGTTTCAGGTTAAACAGAGAAAGCATGTATGCCCGCAGGCCGGTATTTCGAGTCAGTTAGCGGTGTATTGCGCCAGATCGATCTTTGTTATATTTTGCGTGATGGTACCATTTATTTTTTGTATATATGGGCGCTTGGAACTTCTTTTAGTGGTCGACCACAATTTATAATATTTGTTTGGGATATCGTATAGATATCCGTCGTAGTGTTACGACGTGAGTACTCAATGATATTTCATGTGCTCGCTAGTAGCGGCTTGTGGTGGTTCCAATTATATAATTAGTTCACGGCAATAACGATCCGAATAGACCGGGTTTACACAATTGCGATTTGATTTTCCGAAATAGGTTTGAACTAGCGGTTTCCTCAAAAGGTCCGTAACGTTTTGAAACCTTCAACTCTGCGCAATTTGAGCTGGATGTTATCGAAACGTTTTCATTAGCGCTTTTGGAGATCTGAACCTCTCCACAGCAAGTTACATACTTCGGGAAATACCGATTTATGCAACTAACTAACCACAGCTCTTCCTAGACTGGGCCCAGCAAATAAATACTTGACACAGCCTACACGTTAGACTCCAGCGAAATTTACATTTAATTTAAAGATGCAACTTGAATCCAAACCGATCCAAGGCAAAGCAAAACAATCTACCCGTTCCTAAACAATGAACTTTAGACTGTAATTTGATCTCTTCGCGCGTCCCCGACAACACTCAAATGTCAAAAATATCAACAGAATAGGTTATCTGAGTTGACAACGTTTATACTTTGTTCTGAATTTGTTATTTCCATCCGCGGAACCCCATCGATCAAACAGTCTCCCTATGCCCTGACAACCTAGGTTTAGCCGCAACTAAACTCCTGTCTAGCCTAGTCTAAAATCCTAGTGTTATACCACGTCCATCATCGACACCACTCGAAAATGGTTGCGTTTGATTTGAATGTGTTTGTATGTTTAATGACTGTGTGTATGGGAATTTCAAAACTCGCTACACGAAGGAAATGAGGAGAGGATTAACCCGCGAATATCCTAAGAGCTAACCCAGGAACCCTATGGTGAAGGAAAAAGGAAATTAGGGTCGCTCCAAGCCCAGACTCAGACTCAGATCAATTACCTACAAGTTCTTATCTAACGACCCAAGGATAGTTTTGAAATTTGGGGTAGGTTGATTTAAAGGATAGGAACCGAGGTATATCTCGGCGCTTCAGACACTCACGAAAATCCACTTTAACACGCAATCACAAGTCTTCCAGTTCCAGACGCGTAAAACGGCAGACCGAACTGAATAGATTCCCGAAAGACGAGTGTCACAGTAGTTTGACGCAGAGACTGAATGACTCCCCAACCCACGCTCTCGTATTTATAGACCCCACATGTCTGAAAAAAAAATGCGTTCTTTGCGTGACACACGCTGCCCAAGCGAAAGCTTCTTATCCCTAACTTCACAGGGTCTAATTTCAATCAAACATGCCATGCAGGCCTGCTGTCTACAATTTTGTATATGCATATTTTCTATGATCAACCGTCGGTTATCACTCAAGTCATTTGGTATTGCCGATACACAAAATTTGTTGATTGCTGGCTATATAAGCGGTTGCAATTAATTAAGCCTACCCGACCGCTAGCGTCTCAGACAAAGATCACTAGAATGATATTCAAACCCGTGATGTCAAACTCGCCACATCGTACCAATCAAACGCAATTGTATATTTGCAGTCAACACATTAGCTTTCTCCGTATGGTTTCATAAGAAACCTTTCATTATTTAGTTATTCATAATTTATTCAGCGCGTCACGAAATCGGCTCTGATTCCTACACATTTCGCAGGAATGCGACAAAAAAACCTGCCTCGACCTTGCTTCTCCGAACCAACCACGTTCTATGGCTCTTTTTTTGTCAACTTACTTCGAACTACTCGATAACCCAGCGTTAAAGGAACTGACACAGCTAATTCCGATTCTCACTGTACACTGATTGCATTCGTTAAGTGATGTTCCATTACAGCCCTCTCCCAGACCTTGAGACACTGTTTATCTCAGCTAAACATGGCGCAAGGATCTCATTACCACAATGCTAACCCATGCTTTGTCCATATCTACTCTATATGCACGAACATCTCAAATCATGTACACAGACCGATGAATCTGTCAATTATGCATATAATATTTACACATCTCGATTGAGCTCTCTCCTGTCTTATCTTATTTATCTACCTAACTATACAACCTCGCACGCCCGCACCTTATCCTAATTCGTATTACTATATATATACAATTTTTTGTTTCTATTTTTTTTTCCTTTTTTTTCCTTTCTTTCTAAACCATGCAAGATCCTTAAATCTATAAGGTAGTTACTCAAATTTACAGACTAAAGCTTACTTATATAACTTTTTATACACTATCTTATTTGTCTACGCCCTTATTCGTCCTCACATAATACCTGGCTATATTTATAGTATTGTAGTTACCCAATATCTCATTTGAAACCGGATCTACTAAAGTATAACAGTTCGGATATACCACTGCCGAAATAACGTAAGGCCCTTTATACAACAATGAAAATTTCCGCATGATTTTATGTTCTTTATTTGAACGCACAAAAGTCTTAATTTTCACATAATCACCTATACGAAAGACTTGTAACTTATGCCGTTTGTCTGCCTGTCGCTTACGTCGTTCACTAGAAATTTTAGAGTTCTCTATCGCTACATTCCGCACCTGTTCCGCACATCTCGCACACTATGACCTAATAACCATTCATCGCCTAATTCCTTGTCAATAGTTAACGGTTCCCGCCTACCAAACGCCAACTCATTAGGAGCAAAGCCGGTGCTCGTGTGTTCGATATTATTGTAGCAATTTTCAATGTCCGGTAACACGTCGACCCAACTTCGATTACTTCCGCCACAATAGGTTCTAATTAGTCGACTTAGCTCGCGATTCACTCTTTCTACGCTATTAGAATTTGGACAATACACCGACGTCTGAGTGACCCTAATCCCCAGCAGTTTGAGACCAAATTCCCAAACTTTCAATATGAACTGTGGTCCTGAGTCTGTAATTACAGTTTCGATAGGTATTTCCCTATGAAATCTCTTTGTACAAGCGAGCACGCTCCTACCTGTCGCTTTCCGCATTGGATACAATTTTATTACCTTACTGTACACGTCTTGAATCACATATATATATTGATATCCGAATTTACCTACGGGAAATGGCCCATAAATGTCCGAGAAAACTTTCTCACCCAACTTTTCCGCCAACACCGGTGTACAAGGACCAACGGTATTGTTGGTACTTGGTTTGACCTTTTGACATATGTCACAACTTCTTACCACCGTGCTAATCACCCTACTCATATGAAGAAAGTATCTTATTGTAGTAGAGAATGCATTGACCCTTAAAAAGAATTGCTAACCTTCGCGAGTCTAAACCGGGGCGAAAGTAGTCTGTGATTATTTCTTAGGTTAACATTACAGCTATCGCTATGTTTGGGAAATTTTGTAAGGTTCTTGCGTACATACATTATATTTTCGAAAATAAATTGACTAGCTACATTTAGTTTGTAAATTTCTTTAAAAAGCTCTCTTAAGGAGTCTGTGCATTTTAAATTATAAATTACTCGAATAGCTCTTTTCTGTTAAATAAAAATAGTTTGTATATCAGCTGCTTTCCCCCACAACAACATACCATAGGACATGACCCTATGAAAGTAACTAAAATATACTAGCCTAGATGTAGCCACATCCGTGTTTTGTCTGATGTTCCTAACAGCGTAAGCCGCAGAACTTAATTTACCAGCCAATTTTTCTATGTGGGGTCCACTGCAATTTGCTATCAATAGTTATTCCAAGAAACTTCGTGTCATTTACTAATTCTAACGTATTGCTGTCCAACCCTAAACTGGTCCCAACTTGCCTGACATTTGGAAGTGAGAATTTGTTACATTTGGTTTTACAAGCATTTAACAATAAATTTTTAACTGTGAACCAATTCAAGGTTAACACGTTAACTGCGTTGTGCGGCCTTAAGACCTCAAAAGTGTTCTTCCCGGCCGTGCGGCGACAGAAAAGTGTGTTCTCTCTCTGGTGCGGAAGTCATATCATAAAAACTATCATAGGTAGAAAAGAGACAAATATACCATTGTGTTTGTATTTAAGTGTAAAGAGATGAGTACATAAATATAGACCTGGGGTCGCAAAGCCTTTCATCGCACTAGAGTAAAAAAAACACAATTCCTTGCGTATGCGTGGTCTCAAACGCGGGGGAGGTCGCCCCGCCCCCTCCCGCACCTATTTGTTTACGTGATCTTTGCAATTTGAACCAGTGATACACTGACCTTGCGATAAAAGGAAGTGAATTCAGGAATGTACCCTTTATCTAATGCGATGCGAGGCTATTCGACCTCTTAATATTTTTCTCAGTTATCTTGAGTTCCTTAGATCGAAATCTGAAATAAAACCATATTTAGATAAAGTGACTCTTATTGAACAGTTGGAACATAGTTTTACAAAAAAAATCCTTTTTTTCGAGCAATGCAATAAAATGCGAATAACTCATTCGCATTTTATTGCATTCATTCGCTGTGAGGTCGAAAGACCCTAACCGCACCAAGGGAAACATACAGGTATCGGTTGGGAGACATCTCACCGCACTATGGGAAAGTTAGCCAAAATCGCTGCCGCAGTCAACGTGTTAAAGGTAATACTCCATTGAAATCATCAAACTCTTCTTTATTTCTTTCAATTTTTAAGACCAGTGAAGTATCATCAGCAAATAACACTATGTTAGTCAATTTCTCCACCATAAAAGGCAGATCGTTAATATATCTAAGTATAATATTTATCTATATAAGTATGTGTATCGTTGTCTAGTACCCAAGATACAGGGATTCCTAGTTTGGGGCTAGATCAATGTGTGTAAATAGTGTCCAAGGTATTATTATTATTATTATTATTATTATTATATACCAGGAATAAGAAAGGGCCTAATGTGGAACTTTGTGGAACGCCAATTTTTACTGCCGATCCATCAGATTTGACGCCGTTGACATCTGCCTTTGGAATTATATTGCTTAGGTATGATCTTAGTAGATCCAACGCTTTATTTCTAACTCCGTAATGATTTAATTTCATTAGTGGCGTATCATGATCAACAATGCCTTCGACAGATTGCAAAAAACACCGATAACATCCTGTGCGGCTTTCCATGCAGAATAAATATAAGATATAAGGGTAATACTTGCATCCGTAGTCGATTTACCTCTAGTAAAACCGTATTGTTTGGCTTGGAGTTGTTTTGTACGGTTGAAGTGTGAGAGGATTTGATTGAGTATAATCTTTTTTAGTGCTGGAAGAACAGATATTGGTCTGAGATTTGAGGGATCATCCTTGACTCCCGACTTGAACAGAGGTATAAGTTTACTGTGTTTTATGAGGTCTGGGAAAGCTCCATCATCAACACATTTATTAAATATATAAGCAAGGTGTGGGGCTATAACAAGTATTATTGAACCAATGAATTTGACTGATATACCCCACAGGTCTTCAGTATTTTTTAAGTTAAGTAATCTATCCTGGGGATATACATGATAAAATTTAAAATCTACATTACTGATGCTAGTGCTGTTTTTTAACAAAGTATCTGCTTCATATGGAGATGAATTTAGACGCTCTGTTTTGAGTTTGGGTGCATTGGTGAAGAATGTTTCAAAAGCTCAAGCTACCTCAGCGTTGGATTTAACAACATCATCACCTATTTATAAGCAGAAATCATTGTCCCTTGGCATAACATTGCCAGTTTCACGGTTTATGATTTGCCAAACAGTTTTCATTCTATTATTTGAATGTTGTATTTTTCCATTAATGTGTAAAGTTTTTGCAGTTCTACAAACCAACTTGAAAGTTTTGGAATATTTTTTAACATAGTCATGAAATTTTATATCAAATTTATAGGTTTTTTGTTCATAAAGGTAATACAAGATAGTTCTACTTTTACGAATCCCAAATGTTGCCCAGTCATTAAGTTTAGATTAACGTTGTTGGCACTGACATTTTTTAATTTAAAAACTGTATTGCATCCTGTTTGAATAATGTTGAAGAAGTCAGAATAGATTTTGTTGGGGTTCTGTTCATCAAAATCCGGTACTGGTAAACCTATATCTAAGTTTTTCATATACTTCTCTAGTCTATGGGATGTAATAGGCCTATAAAATGATGGACCAGTCTTATTTTTACTAGTAATTGAGAATGAAACTGTTTGACCACTGTGATCGGAAGGTAAACAGTTAATTACATTTTTACTTGTGAATGCACAGTCACAAAAAACGTTATCTAAGCAAGTTTGGCTGGTAAGTGTAATTCTAGTCGGCTCTAAAAATACATGACATAAATTAAATGATTTGAACAGAGTTATTAATCGTCGCTTCAGTGTTGTATCTACAAGCAGATCAACATTAAGATCGCCATAAATAATTAACTTTTTTCTGTTATTACAAAGTTTAATGAGGGCTTCCTCCATAATTTTCCCGAATATTTCAAAATTGCCATGGCATTTTTCATCTCTCGCAGGTCTGTAGACACAAACAATAATATGGCTATACAATTAAACACAGGATACCTCTATTTGTCTTTCTACAGTAAGTGTAAGAATATCTTTCCGTTGTTTCACCTTAATATGATTTTTACTAAGATTAAAGAACCACCTCTATCAACAGTCTTTCTATTGTAACAACTGACAATTTTGTAATTATTTATGTTCAAAGACATCATATTTTCCTTTGACCAATGTTCTGTAATACAAATAACATCAGTGTCAGAATTATTAAGAAATAATTCTAATACAAGTTCTTTGCCAGGTAGCCCCTGAATGTTTTGATGGGTAATATTTAAGTGGGGCTTACCCTTTGTCTGAATATTATTTAATATTGGGATATTATTACACTTTTTTGACTTATTTAATTCGGGCAAGATATTACACATTTTTGATGTCCTATGCTTGCTTGATATATTAATTGGCTTATGTATGCTAGAGATTTCCTCTATTGTCTTAAGAACTAATTTAAATAACTTGGAATGTCTTCCAATATCCCTTGTCTGTGCTCAATAGAAGCAGTCAGGTTAGCCAAATTCTTGGCTGTAATACTAAAAAAATAAGATAGCGACCTGTGATAGCGACACAGCTACCTGTCGTTTCTAAAAATCTGAAAGGTAGTAACTACCTTTGGTCAAATAAACATTATCACTAACATAATTGCTAGAGTCAATCAGATGAATCAAACTATTATTATATGACATTGTATGTTATGTCATATTTAGCTTATATCTCAAGATAATTTTCAGCTTGTGGCAAGCTTTTACTGTATTGGAATGTAAACATAACAATTTGATTAACATTCAGTGAGCACAGTGTTTCAAAATATTTAATTAGGTCCCATTTGTTTACCTCACCCCAATTTCCCAACATGAGTATTAAGTTTGATTCAGGTGTCAGATCAAGTGTCTTTATTATTTTTTGCTTAAAATCATGGAAACTGGAGTTTGGTAAACAGTTATTTATGACCGAGTGTCCCAACTTATTCAATAATATGCCTAAGTTTCTTCCAATTTCATCACAAAAAATAACAGTTTTGCTTGTGATGCTTTTGTGCGAGCCTGAAATCTTGGGTCGGATACTTATTTCTCTTTGAAGTTCATAGCGTGTGTCTATGGTTCATCTCATGCTCATACAATTTCATCGATTGCGGGGTATCACCGAAGGCTTCTAGGTTTCATTCAATGAGCTTAGGTTGGGCCTCCATTATGATGCTACTTACGTGATACCAATTTGACAGATGAAGCTGCAAGGTATCAAACGTAAAAGTCTATATGAAGTTCATAACTCAGACGACTTACGCCATAAGGCTGCTGTTAGGAGGCCTCTGGTGTTTGTCTTTTAAAAAAAACTACAAATTTCACCTAACTAGACTTTATTCTTCTTTTGAGAGATTACACACTAACTAGACTATGACTTCTTAAAAGCTGAGGCGACCGCTCCTCGCGAATGAACAAATTTGAAAAATATTATTGAAAAATATTATTCAAGTAAATGGCAGGCTACCAAATGGCTGACTCTGCAATAGAATACCACGGAAAAATACGTAACATGGTGATCTGCTAGTTTAGCTTTTATAACATAGAAAATAGGGTTATAACAGCTCCCCCATTTTGACATAATAATAATTAAAATTACTAAAAAAGAAATTAGCACATTACCGATTTCATTTTAAGAGGCCAGTACATTTTTATCAATTACATGGTTAAAAATAATTCATAGAATAGAAAAGTATATTACCTTAATTAAACAGACTAAAAGTTTAGGTTTTTCCTGGATGAGTGTGTACACTCGGCTTTATTATATATTTTATGAGGAGCTGGTAAAGATTTCATGGAACTCTTCTCATCTTCAGACGAGGAGATATCAGACATCTCTATAGAGTTAGTAATATTGGCTTTATGTTTTACCAGCTTTTTGTATGACATTGGTTGAAAATCTGTATACAGCATCCCGAATTTGATTTAGTACTAAGGTATTTGTAACATTTATAAAGTTTGTATCCGACAAATAAGAATACCAAAATAATTAAAACATAAGTAAATGTAGAGTAATAGAGGGCATATCTAATGAAATGTGATTCCGACTGTAGTTAATTTATTTCGTTTTCTAAATTATTTAATTGATGAGATGCTCAGATTGATAGGTGTTAAATGAGGTAAGGTTTTGTTAAACACTTCTTTCTCTTTCTTACAGCAGTCATCTTGCGTGATGTTGAAATTTATCTCTAAAGGAGACTTTATCACGTTAGTATAAGACATAGTTGTTATAAGTTGGATGGTCCTTGAAAATCCTATACATTCTTCTGTTAGTTTAACAATACCAGTTCCAATGATAGACTAGTCGACAATGTCGTCATGACATTTTATAGTGAGTTTGCTAGAAACTGACTGTACATAAATCCATCTATTATTACTAAGCTTTTGCATAATATCAATCTGGCCTATAAGTAGTTTTGAATAACATTGAGGAGGTAATGATAGTGTCCCCTACAAAAGGAGCCTTGATTCACAATTAGGATTGCCTAAACTAGAAAATATTGAAACAAGTTCACATATAGAATAGTTACTATTAACAACTTTACATTTGTCTAGATTATTAAACATAGCATAATGCATTCTGTTATCACTAAGTCCAATGTAGCTATCAGAAGGTTGAATGAGTGCGAAAGTACGGGTAACACGGGATTCATTATGTGGAGTAGGAAGAGATATATTTTTATATACCATGAATGTTTCTGACGTTATCAGCGGGACTTGCAGGATAAAACTATTTTGTTATTATAGTAAAAAGAACTAAGTTTAGACGTATCAGTGAGGGTGTGGATATTGTTTACGCTAAGAGCGACTGGAAAGTCTAGACGTTTGTCTATTTGGTTACTATGCGTTGATAATTCATTGTACAGATTTAAGGGGCTCATCACACTGGGATGTAATACATTAACCTTAGAAAATAAAACAGCGTTTAACGTAGTATCTAATAAATTAGATACAGAAAGTAGAGAACTTTCTATAATATTCAGTAAACTATTTATCCTAGAAATATAAAATAATTCGTTATCTATTTTGGTAATTTGAGATAATGTCCCATTCATGCTGTCGATTTGGGAGTTAATTTTAATTTCATTTTGGTTAAGTTTGTAAATGGTAGAATTAAAAGTATTTATGGTTGAGTTTACAACATGAATGTTATCTTTCATCAAGTGAAATAGTTCATTTTCGCTTTTCTTACATGATTCGATAGCAGAATCGTATTTTCTGGCATCATCAACGTCAAGAGTTCCGAAGAAAAATTTCAGGATTTCTCTGCCAAATTCAAGAGATCGCTTCACCTTACTTGGGGTTGATTCAAAATTAGGTGAGATAATGAGTGCAGTTTTATTAAATTTGATTGTACTAAAACATCGATAGGGCTTAAAGCTTCCTTACACTGGATCAAATCCGGTAATAGCATTTTATTACACAGATTTTCCGATTTTTGTAAAAGTGTTTCAATATGATCAAGATATGGTTGTAATGATATGAGGTCAATGTGTGTAATTACTTTCCAGTAGTCGTTGAAAAAATGTATCGAGGTTAAAGGTTCAAAGTAAATTACTGGGCTGTGAACTATGTGTGATTTTCGATTCAGCGCTACATCCGTATAGAAAGGCTCTGAAAATAAGGAGAATGGGCAAAGGTTATGTTAGTTTAGTTAGCAGGTTTAATTTCATTGGTATGGTACTTTACACGTCTGCGACCCACTTGTAAAGTGACGTTATGTTTGTTATGTACCTTAACAACTTTAAGGACCTTTCCATATAGGCGATAGAGCTTTACGCAGCCTATGATGCTGCTTTAAGTAAACCATGTCACCGGTTTTGCGAGTCGCGAGAATGTGCATCGTAGTAATTTTTGGATCTTTCTTTACTTGATATGATATTCTGAATAGCTTTTTCGCGACTGAAACGCAACCTGTATTGCAAGGCACGGATATATTCATTGTAGGTAGTGTTATTAGATGTATCGTATAAAAAGTTGGGACTAGATGGTTTATAGCCATATAGAAGTTCGTGTGGGGTAAATCCAGTAGTACAGTGAGGAGTGGTATTGTAGGCTAATATAGCTGTAAATAGGTAGCAATGCCAGTCATTCTGGTTTTTATTGACAAATGATTTAAGGTACTCTTTTAGAGAAGCATGAGAGCGCTCAAGAGCTCCGTTAGTTTGTGGGTGATATGGAGTAGTAAAAAGGGCCTTAAGGGATTAAATATGGCCAGAAATGCATCTTTAGCTTCAATTCTAGGCTAAACTAGACAACATAAAAATGTAGGATAAATATATGTTATAAAAGATCTATAAGAGATAAGAATGGACTTTTAAACTTACCTGATATCTGTTATATTTAATACTTAAAATATTTTTCGCAATGCATTATTATTCAACTAAATGAACAAGCGCTCGGAGATGAAATCAGTTTCCTATATGATACTTACACGCAAAAATAGGTAAAAAAAAGGGTAAATGTTTGGTTGTTTTATTTTATTTTTAATGTTATTATTACAGGAGTTTAGTAATATTTTCTATAATTTTCTCGGTCTCGGAGCTCGGGCTGCCCCGCGGGGCTCTGCGCGGGAGCATGCATCAGCCTACATCGACGCGATGCGACGGGTATTTGTTTTCTTTGTCTAATTCTCAATGCCATTGGCCTATGTTCAGCCCTTAACCTTTAAAATTTCTGTTAGTTGTTTGAATAGGTCTGACGTGAAACAGGTGCCTAAATCCGTTAGGTTGTGTTTTGGAAATCCGAAAAGGGATATGAAGTGCACTAGGTTACGTGCTATCTCTTCTCTTGTTGCACTTACCATAGGGTAGGCAGTTGAGAATTTTGTGAGGTCATCTTGAAGTGTCAAGATGAACTTGAAATTTTGGAAGCCAGCGTCGGGTAAAGGACCTACGACGTCAAGAGCTAATCGTTCGAACGGTCTAGTAGAAGTGGAAGTTATTTCCATAGGAGCCTTATTTGATATCCTTAATGGTTTGTTAATTTGGCATAACTTGCATTTTTTTACGTAGTCTTCGATATCAGACCGCATACTTTTCCAGTAGTAGGCGGCCTTGATTCTGTTGTACATTAGTTTCGAACCTGGGTGACCAGCGATAGTGGTCGTGGTTTTTTTTGAGAATTTTGAGAACTTCGGCAGGCGTTGTGTTAATGTTTGTATTATGGAAAATTTGAGAGATCATGTTATTGACTTTTGTGTAAGCTAACTTAGAGAAGGGATCAGAAATCTGGCAATGCAAGGTCAGTGGTCTCCGGGTTGACTTCTAAAATTTGGTTTCTAAGTTTCATCAGCAGATTATATACATCCTTGAATTTTGTTTCCTCGTAGTGGTGGATTTTCGTGAATAGAAAGTAAAACATTTTACTATTCATATTCACGCTTTTTATCGTAAATGGTTCGCGATCTGAATCCAGTAGGTCTGAGGAATTGAGTTGAGACATTAGCTCTTCGCAATGAGGCATAGAGTAGTCAAAGTCCAATGAGACGAGAGACGCGATTGATTTTAGCTTAGATAGGTGTAGAGCTTCGGTATGCTCTTCCATCACGGTATTTGGATTAGGGATTTTATTTGTGAATTGTTCCTTGAAGTACCTTTCATAGGGAGAGTTTAGTAAAGTTCGGGAATCAATAAAATTTACGGGACAACATGATAAAGCGTCAGCTTTAGAATTCAACCGACCTTGTTTATAAACTATTTCATAGTCATATTCTTCTAGTTTAAGGCGCCAGCGAATAAGTCGGCTGCCAGGATCCTTAACATTGAATAGCCGAACCAAGGGCCGTTGGTCCATTACGATTTTAAATTTGCGACCGAAAAGGTAAGGACGAAAAGTTTTGACGGCATAAATTATGGCAAGAAGTTCCTTCTCAGTGGTCGAATAATTTCCTTCAGGTTTATTTAAGGTTCTGGAAGCATACGCTATAGGCTTGTCCTTGCCTATATCGCCTTGTAAAAAAACTGCACCCACGGCATAATTAGAATCATCCGTTGTGATAAAAAACGGGGCAGAAAAGTCGGGGTATTGAAGGAGAGGTGCCGTGGTGAGTTTTTCTTTGAGAAGTTGAAAAACATTTTCTTGCTCTGAAGTCCAATCGAAGGGAATATCCTCTTTAAGAAGTGAAGTTAACGGCTTTGTTATTTTAGAAAAGTTTTCTATGAAACGTCGGTAATATCCGACAAGACCAAGGAATGATTTGATTTTTGGTACTGGAAAATCAGTGACAGCTTTAATTTTTTCAGGATTAGGACTGACTCCTTAGTCGGTAATTATGTGTCCTAAATAAGCGACTTTGCGCCTGAGAAATTCACATTTATCAGGTTGTAGTTTTAAATTAAATTGTCGCATTCTGTCGAAGAATATAGAATATGAGAATCGAGGTCATGTGAGTATATTATGCAGTCATCGAGATAGACATAACAATGAAGGCCCTGGAGGCCAGAAAGAGCAGTATTCATGAGACGCTGAAATATAGAAGGGGCGTTTTTTAATCCGAAGGTCATCCTAGCAAATTCGTAGTGACCAGTCGCGCTAGAGTTAGTACTGACAGTAAATCCTGTTGTAAAAGCATCTTAATGACTTATCCTTATTTGATGAAAGCCACTCGCAAGGTCCAAAGTGCTGAAGTATTTGGAATGACCCAGTTGGTCGAGTATGTCAGTGATAAGCGGGAAAGGATAACTTTCAGAGACGGTGATGTCGTTTAAACGACGATAATCGATAACAATCCTCCATTTATTTTTGCCCGAAGCATCCATCTTTTAAAGGACTACCCAGACGGGAGCACCCCATGGTGAAGTGGAGGGGCTATTAATATTTTGATCAAGTATTTTTCGTACATTTCGTATTTTCGTATTCTTCCATTCATTGTGACAATCAGGAAACCGATATGATTTTACGTGAATAGGGGGAGAGTCTCCGGAATTTATAGTATGCTCGATTTCGTTTGTGTAGGTCAGAGGTTCACCTGATTATCTTGGAATTGGAGACAGAAATAGAGTTGATTTGTTGACAAGAGTCAAGTGTCGTTTCTGATTTTTCAATGGATTTTAATTTTACACCATAATCTTTGATCTCGACGACCGAGTTTGTAGTATTTAAAATTGAGATATTCACTTTACCATTCGGTTTAATAGACACTATGCAATTAGCGACATAAACACCTTTGCAATAAAGATGATCTAAAACGAGGGCCTCGTTATCTCGGTAGAGTTCGCATGAGTAATTTGATACTCCGCACTCGATAAAGGCTTCACTGCGAGCCGGTATAATATAAGTAGGTTGATTGTAAATAATAGGCAGGTGTTGATTGTGAATTTGGATACTTTTCGATTGATAGTCAATATTTACTTTGAAATGACCGCAATATCACTTCCGATTATTCCGTCATAATCTTCGAGGCATACGTCATCTTTTGTGACGTGAAATTTGAAACTTATTGAATTCAAAGGCAAACTGATAGATATTTGGAAGGTACCTAATGTTTCGATTAAGATTCCCGAGTTACTTATGCCCTTAATTTTTACGATTTCGCGAGAGAGTTCAGGGGTTTCTTTCAAACTTGAGTTTTTGCTGATGCATGCACCAGTGTCTATCAGCGAACATAGTGGATTAGTTGCATATTCAGTTTGAAAATAAATGTGTGGTAGTGATATATTTTTATTGTAAGAAGTAGTCTCGAGAATTGGTATAGAATCGGGAACAGAGTCGGACTTAATGAGTTTAGATTCATAAATACGGCTTAGAATATTTTTTGACCCTTGTTTATGAGAACTCAGATTTTGCTGAGATATATCGATAGAGTGACTCGGCTGTTTCTGAGATGTATTTTGACTTAAAGTACTCTTATTCGATTCTTGATGAGTTTTGTCTAAAGTCGAGCTCATTTGAGAGATTGATAGAGTAGAACTCAGCGTATGCTGAGATGACTGCGGACTTAGGTTCCGGGATTTATCTTGGAAACTCTGATTTTTAGCCAGAGTAGGACTCAGGGTTTTCTGAGATGACCTCGGAATCGTGTTCCGGGATTTATTTTGAAAACTCTGGTTTATAGGCAGAGTAGGACTCAGGGTGTCTTGAGATGACATCGGAATCTTGTTCCGGGATTTATTTTGTAAACTCTGGTTTATAGGCAGAGTAGGACTCAGGGTATCCTGAGATGACATCAGAATCTTGTTCCGGGATTTATTTTGAAAACTCTGGTTTATAGGCAGAGTAGGACTCAGGGTATCCCGAGATGACCTCGGAATCTTGTTCCGGAATTTATTTTGAAAACTCTGGTTTATAGGCAGAGTAGGACTCAGGGTATACTGAGGTGACCTCGGAACTGTAATCCGGGGTTGTTTTTTTTGTAACACTTGAGCGTATGATAATTTAGAAATGACCTCAGTGGGTTTAGTCTTTGTGCCACTTTGATGAAGCGATTTCGGTAGGCACACATCCAAAATCATTCTTGGTTTAAAGCTTCATCAGAGGGTTCGTCATATACATGGTGTACATTGGCCTGTACATAAGTACCTTTTGTGGGTTCTTGACCCTGGGCTGAATGGGATTTTTTTTATTTTAGTTTATAGCACTCGTCAATGGTGTGACCCTGCTTTTGCAGTATCTACACTGTTTTGGACCTTGGGGAGAATCTGAATTGGGCCTTGGATTCACGACGTATGATCGTTGAACTTGGGAGGATTCATTCTGAGACTTGTTTCTATAGCACTCAGAAGTATGCCCTTTCTTGTTAAACACAGAGAATTGTTTTGCTCGGTAGGAATAGGAGGACGAGGACTTAGAGAGATTGTATAATTTTTCCTCTTCAACTGCGCATTGTATAGCCTCATTCAGTCTTGGAGTGTTGCGGCAGCGCACTATGTTAGAGATAGAGGAGTTTAGGCCTAACAAAAATGTGTTGAGGGCGAGGTCTTCCATGGCGGCTATGCGCCCCACGAGTTCGTCCGGTTGCTTAAAATTATAATGAATGTCAGACTGCATGCGGGTCAAGATCGATTCTAACCTTAACGAATATTGAGTTACGTCTTCTGACGGAAGTTGTTTACAGTTATGGAGGTCAACAAGTAAATGGTTGGCGTGCTTCTTTTCTCCAAATGTTGTTCGAAGGAAACTTTTGATTCCATCCCATGAATAAAAATTTTCGAGGCTGCAAGCAACCTGAGCTTTGCCTTCCAGTTGGATATTACATATTTGCACTGTACATTTATTTGGTCTGCATTTGCCAACGACATAGCATTATCGCAGTTAGTGAGGAATGCTGGAAGGGATTCCTTGTCACCATTTTGGTTTTATGAATTTAGTCAATACTGTAAGGGGAATTTCAGAACTTTTATCACTTTTAGGAGAAATTTTGTAAAGTAGGGTATCAGATAAATCAGCTAAATCATTTAAAATGAGATTCAGAGAAAGAATGACAAGTGTCAGATTCTGGATATTCGAAATTGGTAGACTATTCTGGTTTAGTTTTAACGTCGGACATTATTGTCCTATATTTAGTATAAGACGAAATGTTTGACAATATCGGTAAAATTAAGTATATAAAATGTACATAATTAGAACTACGACACTGTAAAACGTATGTATAAAAGATCGTAAAAATATTGTAAAATGAGGCTTTCCGATGTGCATTTTCACAGTATGTGTAGAAAATAGACTTTGTAAAAATCACAAATACACGACGATTCTGGTCCCGAGTTTCATTCTCGGCTCGGCGATGGTATCACGCGGCAGGTAGCGAGTTAGAAGTGTCCAGTGTCAGCGCTTGGCGCCAACGCGGGGGAAACCGGCGTGTGAAAGTTCCTGCTGGAACCGGCCTCAAGAATGGTATGCGCCCGAGATGATGGTTGATAGTGGTTAGGTTGTTCGCTGGACACGTTGGATGGAGTGCCATAGTAGTGTGCTGGATCGCGGGCTCACGCTCATAGGGCGGAGACTAACCATCGGATCAGGTCTGTTAGGGTGTAGCTGATGCGGGCTCGACCTTGGGATGAGTCTCACCGTCGATCAGGACAAACACTGGCCTGTGATTCGAGATTCCTTTAGATGTCTGTATGACCTCTTTGGAATCTCACTTCTGACACCAGTTTGTTAGGAGGCCTCTGGTGTCTGTCTTTTTTTTAAATTACAAAGTTCACCTAACTAGACTTTATTTTTCTTTTGATTAAACTCAAACTAGACTATGACTTCTTAAAAGCGGAGGCGACCGCTCCTCGCGAATGTACAAATCTAACTGAAAAATATTATTTAAGTAAATGGCAGGCTACCAAATGGCTGACTCTGCAATAGAATACCACGGAAAAATACGTAACATGATGATCTGCTAGTTTAGCTTTTATTACATAAAAAATAGGGTTATAACAGAACGTTGGCAGTCACATAAATGATTGGCCACTAAAGAGTCATAGCGTTCCTGATTAATTTGAGACAGTTTAGGCAGCTCATCCATGGCCAGGGAGTATTCCTTAATGGCCTCTTGAGATTTTTCATAGCGGGCAGTAATAGATCTTAAGCAGCTATTGACACTGGCAAGTTCAGACTCAAGAATTTGGAGGTCTTTCTCATATTTTTTCATACTACTTTCTAACTCTGCCATACACATTTTAAACTTTTAAAAAATTTCTATTTTACTCTTATTATATAAACTTTTATTGAGATTTTTATGATATTTTTTTTTGATGATTGAGTGATGTTTTTTTTAATTTTAACATATATTTTTGATGCGTTTTTGCTGCATGTTGAACCAGTGCCCACCACTGAGTCTTCATGAGTCAAATCAATCACTGCACTGGACACATCTCTACATGCAACAGAAACATGGCCGGTCGACTTATCCGCTAACATCAATTCCTCAAATAAATTTTGGGATTTTTGTGCTGCTGAACCATGATACTTCTCTTCTAATTGTGTGATTTGGTTATAGGCATCAGACAGGTCCTTTTCCAGGGTAGAAATTTTCTTCAAAGCAAACTCATATTCAGCAGCGCACTGATCAAAACCATGAATTATCATTTTTGACCTATTTTGTTTCTTCAAGTACATTTTCATATTGTGAGTGTAAAGTAGACAGCTCGGTTTTAAGTTTAGTATCATTAGGTATCTGATGCTTTTAGCAATATCTTTTCATTGTCCTCCCGTTCACAAGTCAACTAGCTACACAATTCCCTAGGTAGTTTTAATTATTCTAAAGCCAGTTTTAGTTGGGATTCTACTTGGCGTGCTTTACGGGTCTGCATGTGACTGTCCATTATAGATATGAAAGGAAAATAGTATGTATCAGTGTCAACAAACGACCAGAATAATTGTCAGCCCATTGAGGTTATGTCAGCTGAGCCGAGTTCGAAATTATTGCCACTTACGTGATTTATTTGGTTGAAATTAGATTCCAGATGTTATGTTTTCGCTTAGCCTTTAACTGGTGACAAGGGGTCTTACAGGCCCAGCGGCATCAGTAAAACAACATTTTAGCAACTTCTCCGGGTTTCCTTGGGCTCATCACCTGAGTAGCTTCGAGTTTACTTGCGTCCATGCCGTAGAAGGGGATAGCTGTGTCGGACAGGCTCAAATCGGTAAGTTACACTGGCGTAAAGTTCGGCAGGGGTCTCTCAGACCCCATGTCACCACTTACGTAATTTTTTACGTAATTTTGTTGTATTGTTTTTTCACATTTTTAACCGAGAACAATCAAAACTCCAGGAAAGCAGGAGCCAGTTGTCTTCCTCGATAAAAGCGCCAATCAAATTACCAGTTTGAATCGTGTCCGAAACGTGTGTGCTTGCAGTGTGCAAAAAAATTATGCCCAGACTGCATATAAAAATTGGCAAAGTTCGACCATTGTCAATTTCGTGAAAATACATTTTTGATTTTAGTTTTTTTTTTTTCTTAATTCATTATTACTTCAATAGTATAGAAAAAAGTGTTTTTTTTGTCAAAATATGTTGATTAATTTTTTGCTTATGTAATTTGTGATCTCATCTCTAGTTTTTTGATTGTTAAGACGACATACATTAAAATTGCTAGATCATAAAAATAAAATATATTTAGAGTATAGTTATTTGTTTTATTTTATCCATTTATATATGATAACACAGTTTTTACATACTCTGGCTAGCTACCACACTTAATTTCTATGATTTATACTAGATACCGCAGTGGGCCTCTCAGTCCCCTCGTCACCAGTTTCGTTACACAAAAACCATGTCACCAGTCAAAGGTTAGAATACACAGAAAGTAGAACGAAATAACTCCGAACCGAGAGTAACAATGACAAAGACAAAATTCTGTAACCGAAAAACAATGGGCCAGTTTACATCAAATACACGTCACTCATATAAAATATATATAGTCACACGTATATTTTTTATTATCCTATTTTTGATTTATTATATGATAATGACTTATATGGATACCTACAACTTAAGTGATAGGTTCTTCTCCTGCTCCGAAAGTGAAGATTCCGATAGCGTGGGAAGTGAATTGCCGTCCACGAACGAAGTTTTGCCTATTGCCCTCAAACGTGTGTTTTCCAACCTCGGTAGGAACTTCAATGTCGTTCACATAAATGCTCAGAGCATTCATTCCAGTCATACCGACCTTATCGACTCCTTCACCAATCAGAGCATTCATGGTATTCTGATCTCCGAATCATTTCTTAAACTCTCTCTTCCTTTTACCTTATATGCTCTGCCGGAGCACAGGCTCTATCGGAATGATAGAACAGGTAAGGCTGGTGGCGGTGTTGCTATTTACTTTTGTTCCGACATTTCTTGCAATGTCAGCAGCCACTCACCCAGTCTGTACTCTGGATCCGCTGAACCTGCCTGCATCACACTAAGGTCCTTCTGGGTGTCTTCTATAGCCCCTCTCTCCCTATCGACTACTTTGACTCTTTTGAAAGCATCTTTAATGAACTATCTCCCCTTTACAGTGACACACTTATCCTAGGTGATTTCAATACCTGTTTACATAAAAATGATGTTTGCTCAGCCAAACTCCAGTCTATCTTCAGCTCCCTAAATTTAAATATTCTTCCCCTGAGTGCAACTCACTTCCAGCCCCACTGCACCCCCTCTCTTCTGGATCTTGTGATTGTTTCTAATAGATCTACGGTTGCTACGCATGGCCAACTTAACGCCAAAATTCCTGGATATTCGCAGTTTCAAGGGTATGAATCTCAGCTCCCTTAACTCTGACGCCGCTTCTATAGTGTGGTCTCCTGTCGTCTGTAGTGTGACCATCGATGACAAAGTCCAGTATTTCAACTCGATTGTCTTAAGTTTGTTCGACAAACACGCTCCTGTCAAAACGGTTAGGTTGAAACATTTCCCTGCGCCTTGGCTTACCGACACCATCAATGGTCTGATGGCCCAGAGAAACCGTGCCAAATGAAGATATAAGAAGGAACCGACAGACGATAATCTCTTTACATACAAACATCTCCGTAATCGGTGCACCCGTCTTTGTCGAGATGCCAAACACCGCCACATCTAGGAGAATATCGAGAGCTACACTCCTGCACAGGTTTGGAAGTTCCTGAAGACTCTCGGTGTTGGTAAGTCCCAGGACGCAGTTGCCGGTAGTGTCGACCTAAACGGTCTCAACAAATTATTTGCCGTCTCCCCTGTCGTGATGGACCACTCTGTCAAAGGTGCTACCCTTCGTAATTTGTGCACCAGAACGACATCCAGTAGCTTACCTTTCAACCTCAGGTCTGTAGGAGTTGGCGCAGTAAAGAAAGATATTCTAGAAATCTCGTCCAAGGCTGTAGGTGATGACAAGATCTGCTCTCAGATGCTATTCAGTGAACTCGATAATGTTTTACCACCCATAACGCATATAATTAACGCGTCGCTGAGCAGGTACTGCTTTCCAAGCCAGTGGAAAAGATCATTAGTGATACCTCTGCCTAAAACGTCTAACCCGTCCTCCTTCAAAGAGTTCCGTCCCATTCCCATCCTACCAATCCTTTCCAAAGTCCTTGAATCAATTGTCCACTCCCAGCTGTCCTCGTACCTTTCCTACATGGATTAACTGAACCCTTTTCAGTCTGGTTTTAGGCTAGAGCATACCACCACCACCAACGCACTGCTTAAGGTAACTGACGATATCCAACTGGCAATAGATAAGAAGCAGCTCACAATCCTGACTCTCCTTGACTTTGGCAGCGCCTTCAACTGCGTCGACTTCGATATACTTGTTGAAATCATAAAATCACTCAATGTCTCTTCACACTCGGCTTGCTGGTTTGACTCTTGCCTGAGAGACCGCCAGCAGCGCATCAAGTCTGAAGAGGTCACTACGGAATGGTGCAAGCACTCTACAGGTGTTCCGATGGATGGCATCCTTTCTCCTCTTCTCTTCTCAGTTTTCATCAATTCCATCTCGGATGTATTGTCTTCCTCGTATCAACTCTATGCAGATGACCTTCAAATTTATCGGCATTTTCCCCTGTGTGATCTGACTTCGACTGTAGAGGCTTTGAATGCTGACCTCGACAACATCAGGAAATGGGCTCTTTCGTATGGGCTATTAGACAATCCGGATAAGTCTCAGGCGATGATACTGGGTACAAAGCACTTAATTAATTTGTTGCAGAAAGGTCAGTTGCTCATATCACAGTTGTTTCCCTACTAATAAACTACATATAGACTATTTAGATATATTTTTATATGATTTGATATTGTGATTTCTCTCATCCATCAGTCCAATATGTTTGTTGACCGGTTATGGTGACGAATGAGAAGGAAATAACGTAATTATTTGTAGTCATACGAATTTTAGATACTTGTTTTGTTAGATAAACCTAAATAATTATATCAAATATCAAATATTTATTTATTCAAAGAAAAGAAACAGAAAACGTTTACAATATTTGAGGCCCTTAGCTAAAATGTGACACATGATAATTGAGTCATCTGAGCCTGAGCTAGGTGTAAACCTGTATTTCAGACTACAGTGCTCTTCCTATAATATATATATAAAGCTAATTTAAGTTACACGGACACTTTTTATACAAAAATTACTGACTAATACTGACTAAAGACAAAGTTATAAAAATATGAAAAAAAATGGGTGTGTGGGTGAGTGGGTGAGCCTCTCTGTGTGTAGTATGAGTATGAGTGAGTGTGTGTGAGAGGGTGTGTGAGGTAATAAAAATAATTACAAAACAACGTTACTATGTCAATATAGTGTACAAGTCAGATTAATATAAAGTATGCGTTATATATATATATATATATTTTTTAACAGATGAATTGATGAACTGCCTTGTGCACCTTTATGAAGGTAGCTAGGTAGTTATGATCAGTAGGTCCTCCGTTTTGTCATAATTAAGTGATTGCAATGTTTTATAGACAATCTTTTAAAGTTTATAGTTGGTGAGGGAATAAATATTAGCTATTCTATTAATTCTATTATATATGAAAGGACCGAGGAAGCAGAAGAATTTATGGGCAAAGGATGTTCGGAATAATGTATAATCCAAACAGACTCTATCCTTCCGCCGTCTGGTCAGCAGATAGGGGCTATATGTTAAATAAGAATGCTGTTTTAAGACAGTGTGATACATAAATAGTTGTCTGACCGTAAGTACGTCACAAGAATTATAAAGGAGATCAGTGGGGAAAACAAGGGGACGGAAAGTGGAAACCTTGAGTACAGCTCTTTGGGCACGTTCTAATTGAAGGATAGATGTCTTGGAAGCGCCTCCCCACGAGGTAATGCAGTAGGATAGCACAGATTGACAGAGTGCCATATAAACTCGTTTTATCAACCCGGCATCAGCGACATGGCGAAGTATTTTGAAAATATATATAAGTTTGCGGATTCTGCCAGTTACCAAGTGAATATGAGGACCAAACGTGAGATTTTGGTCGAGAAGAACACCGAGATATTTAATAGTTGAGGTTTTAACTAGGGCTGGGCAATAGCAGGTTCCACTACTAGGGTCTATGCAGTTGTGAGCAGTTATCGAACCGTCGTATGTGCTCTGACTGTTTCTAATGGAGAAGGTAACATATTTAGTCTTATCCGAGTTAAGCGTCAAAATGTTGTCCTGAAGCCATTGGGTGGCTTGATTAAATCCCCGCTGGGCAACCTCATAGGTCTCTTCCCAAGTTTTTGCCGAGAATAAAAGGGCAGTGTCGTCAGCATATGTAATCACTCTGCCATTTTCGGGACTTAGGTCACATAGTTCATTGATGTAAATGAGAAATAGAGTGGGGCCCAATATACTGCCCTGTGGGACACCGTACGCAATAGGTAGATCACCACTACAGTGATCTCCGATTTTTACATACTGAAAGCGACCGGTGAGATATTCCTCAAAAAGCTTCAACTGTACCCCTCGTATACCAAGTCGATCTAGTTTTTCCAAGAGGATAGGGACAGAGACCGTGTCAAACGCCTTAGCAAGGTCAAGGAAAATGCCTATAACCTTCTGCCCTTTATCAAGGTTCTTTACCACATAGTCAGTGAGTTCGTGCACAGCATCACTGGTGGAGATGTCATTTCGAAACCCAAATTGGCAGGCAGATAATAGTTTGTTTGATTCAAGATATTTAGTTAGACGTGAGTTGATGATTCGTTCCAGTATTTTAGATATAGAAGGCAGGATAGAAATTGGTCTGTAGTTGTTGACACGATCTCTGTCACCTGCCTTGTGTATAGGGAGCACCATCGATCGCTTTAAGGACTCGGGGAAGACGCCATCAGTAAGACACATATTGAAGATATATGTTAGAGGTGGAATAAAGAAGTTTTTGTGGAGCTTAAGTACACGGTTTGAGATGTTATCCCAACCAACAGCGCACACGTTCTTCAAGCCAAGTATTAATCTTTCCACTTCACTCATATCGGTCCCTAGTAAGGCAAATGAGGATTTACATCTGCTCGGTAGAAATGTAGGATTGTTGGAAAGTGTTGGACCCACTGCTTTCTTAATATTTTCAGCAAGGTCCTTACCAACATTTACGAAGAATTTATTTACATCGTCGGTAGTATTTTGATTGGCAGATGGTCCCAACAACTCAGTAGCAACGCTTTTTGACTTGGCAGTGTTTGTGATCCCTTTTATGGTTTTCCATAACTCCTTAGAGTTGTTGCAAGCCTTAGAAAGTTCATGCTTTTCATGGGTTCTCTTGAGTTTTTTAAGAAGATTATTACAGAAGTTACGGTATCTTTTATAAGTGATTTTGAGAATGAGGTTTTCCGGTGCGGCAGTTGACTTTTTATGTAATCTGTCTCTATTACGCATGCACTTTATAAGGCCTGGTGTGATCCAGGGTTTAATTACCTTGAGACGACGTGAAAGTTTTTTAGAGCAAGTATTAGCATCGATTGCTTGTTGGACGGAAGATGTGAGATATTGTAGAGCAGTTGTTCAGGCCTCTCGGCACCCGATGACCTCGCAGGGGCCCATAGCTACGAGGTAGCGTAGCGATCAGATGCCAAGAAGCAAGAACGTCGGCGATTCACCGAGCTAAGTAATAGATTCTATCTGACCTGGTCTGTGCTTCGTTCCCGTCAAACACCTGTCTCTCTGCAAGGCCTGGGTGCACCCTAGGCTCTTCTTGGTAGACAGGTTCTTCAGCCAACCAGGTATGGCTGGCAGGCCAGCTTCGACGCACACAGTGTTCCAAATACGAACTTTATCTGGTTCGGAGAACCACAATACACTCAGCTATAAGACAATCCTGAGAGGAGCCCGAATACAATTGCAGATGGCTTACGATTTAATTTTAATGCCCAAAATCAATACGCGTCACATTACGGGGGCTTTTCGTCTGTCAGTTGTCAAAAAACTGCCAAGATGGCCGCAACGTCAAATTCAAAATGGCCGTACCGGAACCATAGATCGAGTATCGATTTTGAATCGAACAATCACCCGCCCGGACAGGCACCCACCTGTCCCTTAATCTACGGGCAGCCGAGACAACGTTGCTACCGCTCGTTTTAGTACCGAGCCTCCTACTAGAACCTCTGCAGACCGGGGGGTCCCGTCCTTGCCAGGGAACAAGTTAACAATGCGCCCCCTGCGCCAACGTAGTGGCGGTAGGTTAGCATCCTTAACCAGCACGAGGTCACCAACACTAGGGGGGCTGGTTTTGTCAGTCCACTTAAGGCGCTGTTGTAAGATATGCAGATACTCGAGCGACCAACGCTTCCAGAAATTCTGAGTAAACTGCTGCAACATCTGATACCTTGACAACCGATACAATTTCACTCCCTCGAAGGGGTGCTCGGGCAACGCGTTAAGTGGCTGTCCTATCAAGAAATGGCCTGGGGTCAGAGCCTCCAGGTCATTTGGATCCGAGCTGAGCGGACACAACGGTCGCGAATTGAGAACGGCCTCGTTCTTACAAAACAATGTCGCGAGCTCCTCAAAAGTCAGCGCGGTCTGACCTACTATACGCCCTAAGTGCGTCTTCGCTGACTTAACTACGGCCTCAAAAATCCCACCCCAGTGGGGGCAACTCGGTGGGCTGAAGGTCCACTGTATACCCCGACGGGAGAGGGCCGTTCCAATATCCACTTTATTAGTAGGGTAACATTGGGGGTTCTGCATCACAAATTCGCGCCGCTCGCTTCGCTCGCTCCGCTCGATTTGTGCTGCAAAACCCCGCAATGTTATCCTACCCTGCAGGTTTTAAACGGCAACCTGTTTATTCTGAAGTGTGTCTGATTCGTACTGCAGCTCTTTTCAATTGCTTATGTTGACTGATGACGATCTGAGCTACAGAATCTTACTGTTTTTTTTTATCTGATAGGACGGGTACGCCGCCTACGCTATGCGTATATATTTCTTATAAATTACAAAAGGAAATAAGGTATTTGAAAAATAAAAAAAAGATATTTCAACGATGGTTTATATTATTTTTAAAAAAGTACACCATTTTTTTAAACATGTAACATTTTTTAGTGCACAAAATGAAGGATGATACATACAATTTAAAATATCATTACAAAATCTATATTCTTTATGCAAACTTAACAAACTAGGACATTTAACGTATTCTAAATTTATAACATCATCATGATTAAATATATTCTTAATCCAAGTCGCTTTTTCTACCCCTTTACAATAAATTGTTTTGTCAACCAAGAATGGCTGCGTGTTCATTAAAAAATTGTCATAGGTAATGAAGCCATCATTCCAGAAAATTTTTCTATTTCGTTCTATCCATCTGATTTGCATCTTTTCTGTGTATGTAAGGTGGTGAAATGAAAAAGGTGGAAGAATTAATAAAACTTGAACTTGATCACCACAAATGATAGCAATTTCTTTAATAATAAATTCATTATTTTCTCTTCTGAATCCTTGTACATCTACAATAGCTGATGATTTCATGATATTTTTCGTACTATATTACTTAAAGGTCTGTACTCTACCAGATGATCGTTTATTATTAAGCAATATGCGCTTGTGTTATCCGGAATATCCTTTTCACATTCAATTTCTAAACGTACATCAACAGGTCCTGTTTTTAAATTTTCGTTTTGCCGTGAACAATCAATTACATACAACGGAGCTTTAGTTTTAAATGTTAGGTGATCAATCAACGGGTCTACAGGAAGATTATAGAACGACTGACGAAATCTAGCATACATATCGTATAATATATTGTACTTGTTTTCATCAAATTTCAAATTAAGAGCATCGTATGGATAATAGTAAGAATTTAAGAATAAAGTAACATTTTTCAAATTACAATGATCGAAAATGGCACTGTCTTTAACATTATTATTTTTTCTATTTGTTTGTAATCCAAATATAACATAACGTGGTTTCTCTAATTGTGAAGTTGTTTTAACAGACCATGTATGCTTGGTAGATTTAGGTAATAATGGATATTCACATAGATCCCAATTTCTGTATGCGATTTGTATAGGTTTGTCTTTCTCTAAGTGTTTTATTAAAGTAAGCTTTTGCTGGTCAGATACCTTGATATGAGGCATACGCCATTGCACTTTTTGTAAACTTACTGTAACAGAGTCATCTTTGTCAGTAACTACACTATTTAAACTTGTACTAGTTCTATTGAGAATTAGTTCATGTTTACAATTTATTATTATTTTTCTATAATCTTCTGCAAAGCCTAATAATTTATTTAATGGTAGTAAGACGTAAAAACTACCATCTTGATCATGAAATCCGTCTATGTTCCAACCCCATATAGCTGCTACTTTATTTTCTCCACTACTCATAGATACTAAAGATTTCATAGTTGTTGTTATTCCAACATTTCGTACACGATCTATTTCTACACCATTCATTTCATATCTAATGTCTTGAAATAGAAAGGAAATTGCATTATTAGTTAGATTAACTTTTTTTTTTTTGATAACTCCAGCCAGATCTCGAGCCTGCACACAAAATTTTCCCTCGATGTATATCGCACTTGATGATGGTAGTAAGTAGATATCTTGCTGATGAATTGGTATTCTTATTTCATCATTTTCATTAAAGCTATTATTGTAGGGATTGTAGGTATGCGTTTCATAACTTTCGATAGAATTATCGAACTGCGGATAATCTGATATTTTTAGAATACTCATATTTTAAACCCCAAAGTTTGAAGAAATTCCTTATTACTTTTTGTAATTATTTTTAACTTTTTACGTGTGGTTTGTTTCACGTTGCTCTTGATAATGGCTTTAGATTTATTATTTTTGTTTATTTTATAGACATCATGATTATCATTGAAGACTATCATTTCTTTTCCTTAGATGAAGACGCAGTTGAATTTTTTCGTTGTTAAAATTAATTAGGTTTCCCTCTAAATCCAAAATTTTTAATGTTACTGATGAAATGTATTTATTTTTTATTGGGAAATAAATAACGTTTTTTGGTACTTCAATAACTTGATATCCTGATGGAATATTAAGCACAAATTCATGTATTATATGTGTAGGTGAACCATTTGTAAAAGAGCCCTGTATTAGATCACATTCGACTCGTATCACAGACGCTGGTATAATGTTCACTGGATGAGTTGAATCATGCCATTTATTCGCTTCCAAAATCGTACTCGAGAATCCAAGCATTGCACCGATACTATTTTTCACGCGAAAATCAATTGGTTTAGTGCAAAATAAAGAACATTTTAAAGTATTGTTATTTGGATGAATCATAATGTTACAATTCTCCATTTTCGATTTTATATATTCATTTAAAGCAGATAAATCATAAATGCCATTTGGAATTTTTATCACATCATTATTCCCATATGCAAATACGTTATTGCTTTCATGTATGTTAGGAATTGAATTGAATGTGGAAAAAAATAATAAACCACACTCATAATTACCATCTAAACTCAAAGGAGATGTAAATTCAGATTGGAGAATAGATTTATTACCAACGATTGTTAGAGTCACAGACATTGCAACAACTGAACTCAAACGTAAAGTACTCAGTATTTATTTAGATCCCAAAAGGCATTTAAAAACTTTAAACATAAATGACCACATTTGTATGTGTTACGTTTCTGATCGTTATCATAATTATAAAATATATTTGGTCCTATGTATTTGATTAATTCTTCTGGTGGCTTTAAATTACCATAACTATCATAATACTCTACATAATTATCTAATTTTGCATAGGCTACCCAATGAGTTCCAGCATTCTCAGAATTGTCAAGATTCATAATAGCACATTCCTTTTTTAATGGATGCTGAGGTAAATCATCCCTCATAAACACTCCTCTGAAAAATGGAATGTTTTGACCATATTTAAGTAAATCTATATTAGTAAGCGCTCTCTTGGGTAGCCTATGATTTAGTTTTTTTTATTATTTACATAAATTCCCAAACCATCACCACGCTCTTTGAGACATAATCCTTTTCCTATACACAGTGTTTCCATTTTCTTGTTATGTCGTTTTAATTCTTTCAAGCGTTCCTTAGCGCATTTAATAGCATTAACTGCTTTAGCAATGCCAGCTGCCCCTCCAGCCAAACCACCAGCAGCAGACAGTCCAGCAAATATCGGTATCAATGGCAAGAATCCTCCAACTTTTGGGATAGGTATCACACGCGGGGTAATCACAGACTCATCTGAATCTGAACCCAATTCTTTAACAACAGCCATGGCGAGTTCGATAGCTGCCTTTTTGCATTGAGGTTTAAATTTTTTTATATGCTTTTTTGTAATTGAAACTATATTTTTAAAAGTTTTTTTCATTCCAGTGCCTTTTTTGATATTATTTTTGTCATTTTTATTAATACATTTTTTTTGATTTGTTTTTGATTTTTGCATCACCATTGTAATCTAAACGAATTGTAAAATACTATTTATAAAAATTGTATGAAAAGATGTTTCTTTTCGAAGAGGTATTATCAGAATGAGAATGTAACTTGTATATTTTGCTTATAAAACTTTTGATTTATCTATCCAACAGTTTTCATTAGAAGGCAAACCTAACCATTTTACGAATAGCTTATTTCCATTCTTTTTTATGACTTTTTCAACAAGATAAATATCAGGATGTCTAGTTTTTTGTAATTCTTGAATATAGAACGATCCTAATATAGGATTTTTTTTAGCATCTTCTAGGAGATAAGTGACAGGGTCTGTGTTCTGGATTTTTATAATTTTAAATATTTCTGTCGACCAATTTGGTGTATACCCTTTTTCAAAAGTTCCTTTATACTTACTTATACGCACATAATCTCCAAACTTAAGTATAGTTTTATTTTGTATGAACCTTTTATCTAAACGTATATTATTTTTATATTTTTGCAATATCTGTTCTTTATGACTTGCATTTACTTGATTGGGTTTCAAACCTATTTCAAACCTATATATAAACTATGCATTCTGCCATTATACATTTCTATTAATTTTGAAAGAATATCATGACTAAACCAAACATAGTTTCCTTTTAAACTAAAATATCTATACATAATACCTTTAAAGGTTCTAATAAATCTTTCTACTACAGAAGCTTTCTTAGTAGAATATGTTGAGTAATGATTTATATTATAATGATTGAACAATGTTTTAAGTTTCTTGTTGTAAAATTCAGTTCCTAAATCAGTTTGCAAATTTTTAGGAATACGATTTTTACTAAATAAATGTTGGAATGCTTTAAATGTTTGTTCCATATTCTTTTGTTTTAAAGGATATACCCAAGCATACTTTGAAAAGACATCAATAACAGCCAATATGTATTTGAAATTAGAATTTTCTCTAGAAATAGATTGCATGTCGATTAGATCAGCTTGCCATAAATCATCAATGTCTTTCATCACAACATGTCTTCTTGGAAAATTTTTTCTTGCTTGCTTATGTATTTCTTTCACTACAATTTCTTTACTCATTTTTTTTTAATTTTCTGTTTCACTGACTCTATACTTTGTTTGATACTGTTGATTTCTGATCCAATTTGTGCCAGATTTTGGTTTATTGATTTGAGTTTAATTTCTAAGCTCTCTATATTCTTATCAACATATTGTTTGTTCACACAATCTCCAGCATCTACTGGATTTACAATATTTTTAAGGAGCTTATTTAAAGATCCATCAGTCATACTACAAATCAGATAATCTGAGTGACTATCCATTTTCTGTCGTTTAAATACATGATGTCCAAACTTATCGATGTTCATCGCTAGCCCGTCAGTAATAAACTAGTTTAATGAAAAAGTTTACGCTCTATTTATTCTCTAATAATACCTGCTTCTTTTAATTCCTCTATTATAGAAATTATTTCATTATCATGATTGGTATTTCCTGCACTCTTTGAGGCAACTAAAAGTTTTAACCTATCAATAAGTTCATTAGGATTGTCCCAGTATACTAAATCAGTATTTGATTTATATTTTTTTAATATTGGTAAACTACCACCTTGTTGTACTTTTTTTGTTTCAGTTTCAAGAAATAAAGGCTTAATTATTTTTGAATATTTTATTCCTGAATTACCTTGTATTTGTCCTGATGGAATAAATCCTCTTCTATGTGCATTAGTAGCAATTAAAATATCTTTATATAGTAACCTATCTTGTTCTGTGATCAAATCTATCTTAGGTTTATTTTCAAACAACAACTCTGATAGACCTGGAGTAATGACATAGCTTTTATCTTTAATACTAAACACTGAACTATCTTCAGTTTTCTTTATTACGATGGGAACGTTTCCTATTAGTACTTTGCCTCCTTCGTTTCTTATACCATAAGTAATGTTTTTATTCCTTTCATCATGGAAAATACTATCATCTAATTCATCTTCAGTATGCATACTAGTGTCACTTGTACATGAGCTAAAGTAATCATCATTATTCTCATTGGAAGCTTCCATTTGATTGTTTTTATTCTCTTCGTTTTTATGTATCGAGACTATCGACTCTAACGGATCAGTAATGGGTTTTAATATCTTACGTTGTTTACGTTCTGAAATATCTTCTTCCTCTTTCAGTATTTTTAATTTATTTTTAATATTCCTTACTGATTTTATTATTTGTTTTTTTATATCTACATCCATTTTAAAGTACTAATAATTGTACACTTCTGTTCGTTCTTATAGCTTGCACTATAGTGGTATTTTTTTTCTAATGACAGTAATATATAATCCTTTTATTCTAATTTAATAAATATATCAAAATATTTCCTGTACCTTCCCTTATCTAGCTCACAATCTTTGTTAATTATTAAACATGCGTATTTTTCTTTCCATATATCAGTAGCCATTGATTTAAATCTATGCCAACTCATATCAGAATTGACATGCTCATCATAAATATGTTTTAAATTTACATCATCTTGTTTGAAGATAACTAATAAATTAGCATTATCTCGAATCAACTGCTTAGGTATTTTTGAGTAAGTTTGCGATAAATAAAAACAATCAATTTTTTTATGTCGACCCATGGAAAAATAATTACGTATATCACTCTGATTTTCACAGACTACATCATCAAAAATAAATATTGATTTTGTCAAAGCATCGTGGGGTGGAATAACATTTTTTTCATCTTGGAACAGGAACAATTTAATTTCTGGAATGTATCTTATCACTTCCTCTAAAAATAGATATTTTGGCTGGAAAGCTGTTTTCGAATAAAGATAAATGTTATGAAATTTTAACCCATTTTCATTTAATAACAAACTTATCATTACATTTGTTTTTCCACAATTCGATGGCCCGCATATTATGCAGCGAATGGAATTTGGTAAAAGAATGCTATGTCTAAAAGTGTTAGTATTTTTATCAACTTTTATTTCACAAATATTTAAAGAAACGGGTTGTTTGATTAACTTCATTTTAGTTTCTGATGACATAATGAGCTATTAATACATTAAATAGCATGTGTATTTATTGTTTGCATAAGAATAGATTTCATATAGTATACCAGGATCATAGCAAATGAAGATCTTTAGTCTATGCCTACCCCTCTTAGGTGAAAAGGTTCAAGCATATGTATGTATGTATGTATGTATGTATATTATTATGTTATTGAATACTTATAAAAGTTTGATTAGTTTCTGAAATTCCTAGAAAATGTATCCGTTTTAAGTTTCATCTTTACTTACGTCAGCAGATCTCCTTTTATATTAACAAAACCTAAACAACCCTCCCTTCCCCTCGCTCAGTCTATACTCATCACAAGCAGTTTATTTTATATCAGTGTATATTTAACCTAATCAGTGTGCACATCTAAGTGTCTTAGAGCTCTGAGGGATTACTTCCAGTCTCAAGGATCTAATAAACTATTCAAGCAACTTTATTATTTACAAGTGAGTACCTATTTTACATGTCTGTTTAAAAATAATATTATACTTCAAATCATTGCTGCAGTAAGTTTTAAAAAACATGTGAATGTTGTTTCAGAAATGTCGGAGAACTCTGTCTTCAACTACTACAATGTTAGCCCCCCAGCTGTGGACCCTAGTTTGATTGATGAGTTCGGTGTTGGGGGTGAAGGTCAAGATGTAAACGCTTGGCTAGATAAAGCTGAAAATAGGAGGATAGCATGGTTGGAATCCAAGAAGAAGGAAAAAACCATTGCCCCTAAAAAAAGGAAACTGAATGATGCTTCCTTTATTAAAAAAGAAAATGCTTCGGGATCATGTGTTATAAAAATTGAAATCGAGGCACTAGACGAACGAAATAAGAATAGAAATGTTGTTGTGCAATATGTGGTAAAAAATTTATATGAGGATGTACTCGAAGAGACTGAGAATTTAATTAGAAAAATTTCAAAAAAAATATGTGATAATAGTGATAATTAATATCAATAAGTAGTTTTTGTTATTTATGTTAGCTATCTCACCTTATTCTAGTATACGATGACTTCATACTATTTTATCTAATAAATATATCCCATGTAAATGTAAATGTGAATAAATTGATATTTAAAAGTTTGTGTTTAATTTATTTAATGAGATTTTAACTAGGATAGATAAAAACTTCAGTAGATAAAAATTTACAAAGTAGAGCTTGTCTCAGCTCAAATGACATGCCTCTCCACTTTAAACTCCATCTGCTTGTATGAGAAATGAGGTGGTGCGTCATTTGAGATAAGACAAGCTCTACATTGTTAAGGAACTGGAGGGTTTCAATAAATGATACAAACAATAAGGTTAAACAATATTATTTTATTGGAATAAGCGAGTAAATATCAACAGTACATGGAGCAAATTATATTAACTACAAATACATAAAACCTCATTTGGTTATTTTTACAAAGTTAAACCGCAAAATTTAACAACATTATATCTAAAGTGATGATTCCACTTTAGATATAACATGGTTAAATTTTGTTTATTTTTTTTAATTAATTTACAACAGCAGGTTATTTCTTAAAATATAGTGGAATAATGTCCCCAGGGCAATGTTTTAAAACTTCCATTTAATATCTGTCTTTTATCATCATTTGCATTTAAAACAACCTTATTTACTTTTTGTGTATAGACACAGTGATTTTTAGATCGTATAAAATACATTGAATCTTTAAATTCTATGTTTTTAAATAAAGCATCCTTATATTTATTAATATCCAATTTTTTTACAACACATTTTTTCACACCCTTGGCTTTCTTAACTGAACAGTTTTTATTTGTCTCTATACAATACAACTTGGCTCTTAAGCCCACAAATTCTGAAATAACATCCCCACTCATCTCATCTTTAAAATATCCTGGAATTTGTTTATTTAAACATGGCATATTGTACACATTGTCACACTTAAAATTACTAGTATCAAAATATTTAATATGTTTTTTCATGTCTTCATAAATATCCTCTGTATTTATAAGATACAGAAGGCTATCTGTATCTGTGTAACATAGTTGGATGTTCTTGTCATAAATTTTTTTCATTACTGAGTAATGAAAATTATATAAATGTGTTTTTGCTAGATCTAATATACTAAAACCTACATAAATTGGTTTATCCAGAATGACTTTTGAGGGCTCCATCTGTATGACTACCAAATCTTTTGAAATAATGGCCAAATTTTTAAAATTAGGAGCGCTTATATATTTTTCAGCACCAATATATTTGTTTGTTTTATTTGATGAATCAGACCAAATGTTTATCAGTTTCACATCTACCTGCTTTCTCTTATTCTCTATAGTCTTACCAAAAATTGAGTTATTTTGTTTCTTGAAAAAATTTTTTTCGAATTCAGACTTTGCGTTTTGTCTTAGAGTTGTATTGAGAGTTATATAAGGTTCTAAAAATGCTCTTTGATCAAATGAAAGAACTCTATGAATTTTAAGTAATTGTAAGCCATGTTCTAAGCATTTTTGTAAATGTACATAATGAATCACATACTTATATTTATCAAATAAATTGGATACTAATTTTATATTTTTACCAAGGGGAAATGGAACCTTTAATTGTTCTGCAGCAAACGGTAGATCTGCATGATTGTCATGAATTTCAGAAGGATAATGTAAATCTACTTCAAGAATGAAACCTGTATCACTATGAGAACTTATCGTCATGACATTAAAATTGATCAATTCATTTTCTTTTAAAAATCTAAAATTTCCGGTGGGTAATTTTGACATCATCACATATCCATATAAATTAACACAGTCAAAATACATTAAATAATTTGAAGATATGTTAGGTTTATAATCGGATAAATATTTATTATTCGCTTTTGCATACCGTCGTGAGCATTGAGCTAAACCCCCTCTGATACCTTTTTCAAACATTTGATAGATTTCAACATCTGATATTAAGTCTAACTCAACACCTGTATAAAGCTGCATAGCATCCCAACTTAAAGATGGTGAAGAAACATAGTGACAAGGGTCTAGATTGTAATGATTAAGACTCATAAATCTAAATTTTTCAAATACGTCAGAAAGTAATAAAACATCACATTTCAAGTAAAAATCTGTATAGTCTCCAAGAGTTTTCATTCCAAATGTTTCCCAAACATTCATAGCATGATTATAATCATCATTGGTAATAATCTCAGAAGTGAGTTTGTTATAAAATTTGTTTCTGTCTGGTAATGTGGTCTCATTATATCTATCCCACGAATCTACATAGTCATAGCAAAAGACACCTTTTCTCCGAGCTAAATTAAACATCTTTTCATCTTCATAAAATGACTTTAAGTTAATGAAGTCTTCGGTTTCAAGTGTTTTAATGAGATTATCTAAACTTGAATCCAAAAAATTTAAAGAATCAACAAATTTCAGCTGAGCAGTATGTTGTCTGTCAAGTGGGATAAACTTTGTAAAGGAAATATATTTTTCTTTGTTTTTTGGTAATAGTTTAATGCGACCACATATTTTAGATAGCTCTACAATAAATAGATGACAATCGTAACCAGAAAGGTTATGGAAAATTATTGGAATGAATGGACAAGTCTTACAATTTAAATTGCATGAATTGTGTGCAGGTCCTCTAAATTTCCCAGTAAAGTGATCATGATCTAGAACTTTTGTATCTTCGAGAGAAAATGATTTTTTACATATATGACAGTTAGTTGTATTTTCCACTCTTAATTTTTCTTCTTCTGTTAAGGGAGTCATTTCTCTTTGTACAGATAATATTTTATGTAAACGAAGCAAATCCTTGCAAATTGACTCACAAAACTTTTGAGAACAGTTGGAACCCCTGTAGGAAACATAATCATTTAACTCTGGATTAGACTTACAACAAATGAAATAACCGAAACAAGTTGCTTCGTGTACCTGCACATTCTCTACATGAGTGGATTTATGTTTATCTGAATACTCGCGGAGTAAACTCTCGAAGTCACCATATATCACTATTGGAATCCTTTGTGTTCTTTCATAATTTGAAAAACCTGTTTTGCTGCCTTCCTCAGGAAGAACAGTCTGTATCCCTGCACAATTATGACTTGCTAACTTCTCTTCTGTACTAAAGTACATGAAGCATTCATCACAAAGATGAATTCGTGATTTGTGTTTCGTGAGTTGGTTGTGTAAGAGCTTTCCCATATCTTTAATTAAACAGAAATGATTTTTCGATTTACAACTGATAAATAACAAATTCACATGCTCAACACGTCTTCGCAAAGTTTTGTATAGAGGACCTGTTATACTACCATGTTCATCTAATCCATGAATATTGACACTCACTCCCGTATTATGTCTTTCAAACCATTTAATACATTTAAAGCTGGGGGGAAATGACATTCCTGAAGTGTTAAAAAAGTTAGAGAAATGAGGGTAAGATGAAAGTCTATTGGGATTATTTTTTGCAGGATATAAATGTGCTACAATGCTCCACAAAAAACAGTACTCATCATTATTTTTTATATTTAGACAAGACTTTGTGTTTTGAATACTTTTCGGAAGTGGTATGTACGATCCTGCTTTCAACGGACTAAATTTCGCAATGTTTATCTCCAAATGACTTACTGACTCTATAGTCCACCCCGACTCTGCGTGTTCAAACTCTAAGCACTTCATTAGCAAAAGGTTTGATAAATCATGGTATAAAACGGAAATATCAGTACTTTGCAATACCATGGTATATTTTGTGTTAAATGATTTTAAAGATTGAGTGTTATCTTTAGGTAGATTATATGTAATAAAAAGTTCTATGTTTACTTTTAACGATCGATGTTTTCTTAGAAGGGTGCTTATAAGATTACTAACGGTAGAATAGTTATCTGACAAAAAAAAATCAGGTACAAGATATTCTTTTTCAGGATTGACTCTATAACTGATTATTCTATTTATAAACGCTGTTGCTATTATTTTAACATTGCTTAACTCAGTTCGTATCAAACAGTTAGATTTGTGAATGCTACTTTTCTTGTGAGAAGATAATCGTGAGACATATGCTTGACATTCTTGACAATAAACCATTTTTATCTGTAGGTAAGAGAATTATCTATTTAATCAAATACTGCTGTTGTAAAAGATTAGTAAAATATCAAATTATGTGAACGATGAAAAAATTATAACAATGACTTGTATTGATTACATGAATTTTTATGTTAATAAGTTGCTAAAAATATTAAGATTTAAAAAAACAAAGGATAAATGACAGACGGAGGCTGATTCTTACGCTTGCGATATTCGGATATCGACAGCTTTGCATTACATAATATTCAAAGGATAAATGACTGGTCTTACTCCCTTGAATTGCTCCTTACTATCAGTAACTACTTTTGAAATCGAATGCCATAGGGGAGCATCTCCATTTACATTCGTTTTCATATGTATCAAAGCCAATTTACATCTGTCCCGATCTCCTAACTTGCTTCCCTCTAACTCACGGCTGTTGTACACCCGTAGCTCCACATAATATTCGCCTCGACGTGAAGGATCGGACTGGAATGAACACCCCGAGCCGGTGCGACGTGAAAGAAAGTTCTTGAGCGCTGATGCACGAATCGGCTCTAGCTCATCCTGTAAAGATGTGAAATAGGCATTCGCTATTATTTAAAAAAAATATATTTTACATTGTCAATGTAATTTCACTAGTAAAATATGCATGTCAATCAATTATTATTAGCAATTATTTTAAAACTGTGAGTTAAGTTGGATTAAGATAAGAGGAAATTGTTTTTACGAAACATTTTTGGTATATCTTTAATCAAAAGTTAATCAAAGTAATTACAAATAAAATTAGGGGCGGGGCTTGCGGTGCAGAAGTTGTGCGTCTGCCTACCATGCGAGGGATCGCGGATTCGAATCCCGGCTGGATAACTAAATAAAAAACAAACATCAGATCTTGAATGTTTACATGTTTGTGCTACAGATAAAAGTAAATAATGATTAAAAAATTAAAATAGACGAGCATAAAATATTATTCAAACAAGATGCTACATTTAGTTTAAAACATGAGAAATGGTTGTTTAAATAAAATAATATTAAAGCTTACCTCGGAATCTGGGAAGGTAGCAATTCTCTTCCGTTTCTTGGGCTGAGCACAAGGAATGGGCTCCTCATCCGACTCAGAACCGGCATCAGTTAGTGCTGGTGTTGGGATTGCCGCCGCTTTTTTCGCTTTAGGGGTTGAAGTTTTTTTCGCCTTCGCAGCAGGTTTTTTCTTCTGAACTTCGCTCCTGATCTCCTCGTCTACGTCAGAATCAAATGGGCTGGACCACCTAAAATATTAATAGAATGAAAAAAAAAAAAAAAAAAAAAAAAAAAAAAAAAAAAAAAAAAAAAAAAAAACGGTCTCGGTGGCGCAGCGGTTGTACGTCTGCCTACCATGCTAGAGGTTTCGGATTCTAATTCCGTTGGGACAAAAAAACCTTCCTAGGTCTTAGAGATTAACATGTTTGTATTATCGCTGTTTCTGGTTCCCATGACACAAGGTATCCAAGTGCGGGATCCATAAGTGATAAAAAATCAAACTTACATACTTATGTCTTCAGTTCTTCAGCAGCACTAATTCACAAAACACGAGCTCACTCGAAGATATCGACGCAAGTATTAGAAAAGCGGCTTTCATCTAGTTGCATCAATATTTATAAGCTTTGATTTATAAAGGTGCATCAACATCGAACTTTCAATGGAAAAAATACTGTTAACCGGTGTAATAAAAAAAATTAAAAAAATCTAATGGCATAGGATTTTGAACCTTATACTTAGTATATTTCAAGTACTTATTATCAATTTTGTTTCCAACTATTAACAATCATTGTATGAACGCTGCCTTAGCTGACTGAATTTGGTCAATGGTTGTACTGGATAAGGACAAGTGTGTAATTAGAAACATAATTTTTAAATGGTTATGAGATGTACCTTTAAATACATTGATGGGTTTATTGGCATCATTAAAAATATCGTCCACTCTAAACAAGCAGTGAAAATTTCAATGTAAGCAGGGTTTTTAAGAGCATGGTTTTTGAGACAATTGTTTAGGATAACTGAATTATGTTGAGCTCTCAATGCAATGGATTCATACAGGGTGTTGATTTGTAAAGTTACACCCGACTCAGAGCCGATAGTTTACCATCTGAAAATTTTCCTGAAATTACCTAAAAGTGTGGATACACCCCCCCAGTCACCGCGCCCGAGTGCTAATAGACTCTTCCCCGCGCCCTGAACCTCAATCCACCCAGTGCAACACTTTTGGACGACATTTCTATGTTTTTTTAATATTTGTAAAATCAAAAAAAATATTAATTTAATTTTTACTGAAAAAAAAAATTTATTTTTGCTTTAGTATCATGTATTTAACCACCTCTGAGCTCGGCGTAACTTTACAAATCAACACCCTGTATAAAGCGCATAGCGCCTTCCTTATTCGTGATAGCTCCTTATATGCATAAGTTTGTTATGATTATGACATGGAACACTTATAAGGAATATCTCTGTCGTAGGCATATCATCGAATTGGCCATATCACGATATGGCCAAACGTGAAATATCATAAATCGATTAAATCTTTTAGGGCACACACTGCGGTAGCTTAGGTGAAGACTAGAGGGAGTGAGCGCAGCGAAGCCCTCGAATAGTCTTCGTGTTAGTTTGACATGTATAACACAAAAAAAACATCATGCAGTGCTGAATAACAATGCTTTTAAAAAGACATGTTTTCATTAAAACAGGTCATATCATGATATGGCAACCCATTTCATGATATGGTCAAGCCATTTCTGACCATATTGTGATATGGCCAAATCGACGATATGGCTACGACATCTCTAAGTAAACAAATGCAGTGTGAATGAAATACGTCACAACCTTGTCATCAGAGTTCCAAGGGTCATCATAATATGGATTCAGGTTTAAAACTTTAATTCTCCAGTATAAAATGAATCAAGTCCTACATCGCGCTATCAAAGTTTTTCATTCTTTTAGTATATAAGAAGTGTAAGATAAACTACAGTTAGACTGGTTCTGTGTGAGATGCTTTAGTTAAATTGGCCCGATTTACTACTGCTCTTATACATGTCCCATTGTCAACCATGCAAATTTGTCTCTTGAGGTGATTAGGGTTTGGGCAACCCGAAAGCAGCTTTAGACATAACCGCAAGGGAACAAGTACCACATACCAAGTGCCAAGTACCATATGCCACATACCAGACCAACCTAAGTGTTGAGAGAGATGTCGCAACAAGTGCCACGTACCACGTACCACGTATCAAGTAAAGACATCTCTCGAAACGCGAAGGTTTTGCTGCTATTTTTTATATCTTGAAATGAAAATTATTGATCACTTAGTGGACACAATTTTCATTATTTTATGTCTGTCAAGCAGACTAATTGTTAACTGCATAGCATACAATAAGATTTTGTAGCTCAGGTCGTCATCAGTCAATAGAAAAGAGGTGCAGTATGAATTAGACACACTTCAGAATAAACAGGTTGCCGTTTAAAACCTGCAGGGTAGGATAACATTGTGGGGTTTTGCAGCACAAACCGAGCGGAGCGAGCGAAGCGAGCGGCGCGAATTTGTGATGCAGAACCCCCAATGTTACCCTACTTTTATTTACATTCAAAAAGTTGACTATCTCTCGTAAGCATCGTTCCGCACCGATGTAGTTAGTGCCGTTATCAGAGCGGATCAAAGTTGGAAGTCCCCTTCGAGAAACAAACCTATCCAAACAAGCAATGAAAGCCTCTGTCGAGAGATCAGCAACGAGCTCGAGTTCAGGAGCCCGACATCCCCTGGATGCACAATCAGACGGGTTCAATTCTCCTGGTACATGTTTCCAGGTCAGTGGGACCTCAGACGACACAATCTGGGAGACACGGTTCGCAACAAAAACCTCTAAGGTATGGACCGAAGCCTTCAGCCAGCACAAAACAATCTGGCTGTCCGTCCACGCGTACACCGTATCCTCCAAAACCACTGACCCACGCAACACTGTTAGAGTGTTATTCAAAACTTTGGTCAAAAGAGCAGCCCCGGACAGTTCCAGTTTTGGAATCGTCATCCTTGTCCGAATAGGCGCTACCTTGCTTTTTGCCAAAACCAAACGCACGTCGACCTCCCCGGTGGAGGTGACGGTTCGCAAATAAACCGCTGCCGCAAACCCTCGTTCAGAGGCATCACAAAACCCGTGAAGGGTTGCCCTATAATCCCCAGCAGGGACCAATTTCCTCGGCAGCGATACATTATTTATATTGAGGCCCAACCATTTCGCTAAATCGTTCGATACAATGCAGCCCTGAGCTCCAGAATCTAATAGGGCGCGAACGTATGTTGGGTTGCCCGCCAAATCCCAAACAAGCACAGAGGCGATCGGTAACACCACCGTCTCCGGTTGGGGGGCAACAAATTGTTGGGCCGCAAATTCCTAGCGAGGGCCCCCGGGGCCCCACTGTGCCTGTAACCGATCAGGTAGGCAGCTATACGCCAGAGGGTCCCATTGTACAAATGGCCCACGCGCCGGTTCCATTGCCACCCTACGACGCCCCCCGAAGGGTTGTGGGCGTGAATTCAACCGTGGCCGCTCCATGAGCGGGGGGGACATCACATGCGACCGACGAGGACGAGGCGACGAGCGGGGCGACAACTGAGGCGGCGTCCGAACCGCACCCGCATAGCTCGAAGTTGTCCCATGCCACCCGCCCGTTACGGCCTGCTCAACACACCCAATGTGCCGCTGAGTCGGATGCTGATTCGCAACCGAGAACTCAGGGCCCCCCATGTGATGACCCTGAGTGCGGCCCTGCACCCCTGGGTGGCCGCGTGCTTGTGGCCCCATTGCCCGCTGAGTCGGATGCTGAGTCGCAACCGAAAACTCAGGGCCCCCCATGTGATGACCCTGAGTGCGGCCCTGCACCCTTGGGTGGCTGCGCGCTTGTGGCCCCATTGCCCGCTGAGTCGGATGCTGAGTCGCAACCGAAAACTCAGGGCCCCCCCATGTGATGACCCTGAGCGCGGCCCCGCACCCTAGTACTACCCTGTGCACGTGGGGACGCTGGCCCCTGAGTTGCGCTCCAAGTCGCAAACAAATTCTCAGGGCCCCATTCCGTATCACCCTGGGTACGGCCCTGTGGTCGTGGGGACGTTGGCTCCTGAGTTGCGCTCCGAGTCGCAAACGAATTCTCAGGGCCCCATGCCGTGTCACCCTGGGTACGGCCCTGTGGTGGCTGTTGGCCGGACCGGTTCATGCACAACAGATTGTTGTGGGCCCCACCACAATATCCGCACAATTTAGTGCGCGTGCAGTCCCTAGCCATGTGTGGCCCGAGGCACAGGAAACACCAGCTCCGCTGCTTGGCCATCCGGCGCCGTCCCTCAACCCTAAGTTCCCCGAACTTATTGCAATCGGCCACAGCATGGCCAATCTGCCTACAACATGGGCAGGTCTCACTATGTGGGGTCAATGCACTCACAGTCCCATACGACTGCCGGTTGGTGCGGTCCTTCCTCGTCGGAGGGCCCCTACTCACAGCGCTCCCGGCAGCTCTCTGTGGCTCCGAAGGATGGGTGACCGTCAACCCCAAATTCTCTGCCCGTCGAGCCTCCTCTTCCAAAAATCCGACCAAGTCGGAGAAGGCGGGCAGGTCCTCGGCCGACCTCCCGTGAGACTGTTCGAAACGAGTCTGCACGTCAGCGGGTAGGCGGGAAAGTACAATGTACAGCAATAGGTACGACCATTCACCAACCGGAAGTCCAAGATTCTCTAGGGCCTTGGTGACGGACAACAACGGGTTCAAAACCTCCGTCTGTATGGCCCCGACCTTGTTCACAACCGGGATGCTAAACAAACGGTTCAGTTGGGCATCGGCCAACCTCCGTTTGTTGTGGTAACGTCTGACCAACAATTGCCTGGCCGTGTCATAGTTACCCTCCGTAACTGTCAAATGAGCGACCAGCTCCCTGGGCTCACCCCTCAATGCTGCCACCAGCTGAGCCATTTTGACAGACTTGGTAATGTCCGATCGCATGTGCACCAAACTGTCGAACAGATTGATGAAGCTCATCCATTCACCGGACACTCCGTCAAAAGTAGGCATAGTTATAACGGGTAACCTGGTCCCCGATCCCTGATGCGGCAGAGGCGCCCCAATGTCACCACCATGGCTGGACTCGCGCTGCCTACGTATGTCCGCAGCCCTCTGCGTGATAGCAGCCGCCATCTCCATACACTGGTCGACATCCCCTAGCAACCGTGACAGCCTGTCAGGTGCGCAACCATCAACTGCTTCCGCCTGCGCGGACAATTCGAGCACCCTGTTGTAGCGTTCCTTAACGTCCATAGACCGCTCCAATACCACATCATGCCTATCTAAACGGTCTATCAGACCGTGTGCGGAGGAAAACCATCTGAGCTCCTTAGAAACACCCTTCTGTATTTCAGACAACGACATGATCGGAACGATACTTACTCACAATTTGCAATAACTCAATTATATTGGACCCTCCAGTCTACAACCCAAACGAGGGAACCCTAATCTATAACTTAAACAATGCTGATTTCCCCAAACAATAGAAACCGAGTTTATATCTACACAAATTCTGTAAACAACAATTTAGTTTCCCTATATCATATAACACACACAGATAGTCAATATTAGTTCAAGTTACAAATTGCTATAAACTGAAAACAATGTCCAAACATTCATTAGCATTACTAGACCACTAATAGATTGACTATGCAAACTTCAAACTGCAAACATGATATGACTTCAATGCAAATTTCAATTCACCTACAATGTACCTGTAATGTAATTACTATTCTGAGTCACATCTCAGTACAACTGGTCATTTAGGGAAAACTGTTATGTCTGTCTGTCTACTACCAGCAGTAGACTTATAACTTATAATACTACCAATCTATGTGGATACAGGAACAAAACCAAGTTAGCTAATAACCGCCTATACCTACAGATTGATAGTCCCAAATCGTGGGTTCCTGGAGCCCTTGACGGCTGCAAATCTCAGGAAACCACGCTCTTGCTACCAAAATGTTCAGGCCTCTCGGCACCCGATGACCTCGCAGGGGCCCATAGCTACGAGGTAGCGTAGCGATCAGATGCCAAGAAGCAAGAACGTCGGCGATTCACCGAGCTAAGTAATAGATTCTATCTGACCTGGTCTGTGCTTCGTTCCCGTCAAACACCTGTTTCTCTGCAAGGCCTGGGTGCACCCTAGGCTCTTCTTGGTAGACAGGTTCTTCAGCCAACCAGGTATGGCTGGCAGGCCAGCTTCGACGCACACAGTGTTCCAAATACGAACTTTATCTGGTTCGGAGAACCACAATACACTCAGCTATAAGACAATCCTGAGGGGAGCCCGAATACAATTGCAGATGGCTTACGATTTAATTTTAATGCCCAAAATCAATACGCGTCACATTACGGGGGCTTTTCGTCTGTCAGTTGTCAAAAAACTGCCAAGATGGCCGCAACGTCAAATTCAAAATGGCCGTTCCGGAACCATAGATCGAGTATCGATTTTGAATCGAACAGCAGTGTTAGGGTTGAAAGAAGAATAGACAGGTTGCAAATCAATTTTCTGTATGGCATCATTTAATCCTATTTGGTTGATCCAACGGGTTGTGGTTTGACTAGGATATCTTGTATGCTTGTGGCCAATAGAGATAATAACAAGGTTGTGGTCGGTCACAGTAGAGTTGGCAACCAGGGTAGTAGCGGGTTTTATGGTCTTTAAAATGATATGATCCAGACATGACTTGTCGAGTCTTGTAGGTAACGTATGTGCCGGGAGGAGGCCGTGAAAAGCGCATAAATTGAGATATTCATTGGCTTTAGCATTATTATCTAATTTTATGTTTATATTAATATCGCCTATTATTAAAGTATTATTAAAAGATTTCAAGGACTCTAAAATCGTGTTTAGAGACTCTAAAAATGGATCCACATTGTCTTCAGAAGGAGAACGATATATGGCCACAATTGCTGTTTCCATCCCAATTTTAATAAGGAGACAATTCGCGCCCGTGCATAGTGGTTCCACAACTGAGACCTTTAGTTCGTTTTTGATATAAACGACCACACCATCGTTTTGTAGGGGGTTATTCACAGTGGCATGATGAGAATAATTTGAAATTAGGGGAATAGTAGTTGTACGTGATAGGCGGCATTCAGTTTGGACTATAACATCGGATTCCACATGTAGTCTCTCTTGTAGTACCAAAAATCCATTGAAATTGCACGAGATACTTCGAATATTCTGGGTAAGCAGAGTGAGGCAGGTAGGGGGTTTAGGGAGATATTGTGCGCAGTCTTCGACATCACAGGCCCTTGACTCAGACACTGCTATGTTATCCAGCTCCACGGTAATAATGTTATCAAGCTCTGTAGAAGTGGGTAGAGCAATAGACACAGATAAATATTTCATTGACTTTCAGGATATGTTTTGATAGAGATCTGACATAGGTTCGTTGACTTGGAAAATATGGATATGATATTGTTATGATGTTAGTGTAACAGTGTGTGGGTGAATGTTCACGACTTAAAAATATTAGTACAATGGTAACAAATACAAAAACTAGTCAGTTCATTGGGGTAGAGTTTTTCTTCAGATTGTTGAGGACTGCTTCGTCGTCCACACGGACGAAGGGTAGGCCTACCGCTTTCCGCAGGTATATTTTACCATACGAAATCCAGCAAAAGGTATAGCCATATGCCTTTGCAAACTCACGAGCAAGATAGTGCAACCGTTTTGCCTTAGAGGTAAGACTCTCCGATATGTAGACAGGGGAAGCAGGTCCAGCAAGTCCGAGGTGAGTCGTGTTTAATTTGTCCTTATTGACTTTCTTGTCATTAAAACTCTTGAGTCCCTTCATCAGGCAATCTTTTACGATTACAGATGTGAACTCTACCATAATTGGCTTTATCTTGTCTGTCTTAGCATAGCCATGGTAAGCATCTCTAACGTCACTTTTTTCCAGGCATATGCCCAAAGTAGAACCAATTTTAAGAGTCATGTTGCGAAGTGAAATTTTATCCTCATTAGTATCTATCTTAGGGATATTCCTGATCTCAACCTTAGCAGAACAGGAAATTTTCTCTAAGTTTTCCAGCCTTGATTCTAATTCTTGTATGTAAGTTAGATGTTCCTTCCGCTCCATTCTTAGTGATTCGAGTTCTTTTTGAATCTCACTGTTTTTGGAGTAAAGTATTTCCATAGAACTTTGGATGTCACTATTTTGCGTCTTTATTTCAGTTAGAGCGGTCTGAAGGCTGTAGAACTTAGATTTTTGTTCTGTCTCTAAACTCGCGAATAAATCTCTAATTTCCTCCTTGACGTCAGAGAGATCACTCTCGCGCTTCCTCTTCATTCTATTAACATTAACATTATGCACAGCGCTGTCGGAGACATTCGGCAGGCTACCACCTGTATAATCCAGTTCAGCATCCGATGCGGCGTCGAAGTTGGCTGGGCTGCGTCGCTTCGGCGGCGGAGTGCGTTTCGTAGACATGGCGAATGTAGTCCGTGCGAATCGATCCGAAATGTACCAGGGCGTCAGCAGCGCACGAGAGTAAACAGCGGGACGGAGCGTAAGTCAGGGGCGGAATCAGCACTTACTCATCAATGGGAGTGGGCGTCGCCGAAGTGGGTCCGAGTAGCAGTAACCGGTATTGCGAGCGGCGAAGCGGGGGGCGGGAGAGCGGTAAAGTGGCGTTGGTCGGTCCGCGAGTTGTAGTGGACACCTCTTCGGTAGTTCTGAGCTCCTATTTTATCGCTTGTAATAAATTTGATGAATACTTTTGAAAAATTAAAAATTTATAGAAATACAGTGAGAAACGTGTACTCTGATCTGAGGTCCGGGGGGAAGAGAATTGCTTCTAGTCTCCCTACCTACATAACCTCAATAACGTAATTTAATAATTTTGCTAAAAGACAAACAAGAATAAGATCAGAAAGGCCTGGTAATTTAAAAGTCTGCGCAGAATGCATTTAAAGGAAATCACGAGGACAAATTAATTGAAGACTCATTAAATTGACGAATTTGAATACCGTAAAATAAAACCCGCGGCATGAAGTCAAAACAAAACTTAAAATTACAAGCCTTAGAACTATAAATAATCTTTCTCGTCAATGACTTGCGCATGATGGTCCTCTCCCGCTTCGGCAGCCGGAAGTCTAGGACCTAGGACGTTTAGGTCCCATCTCTAGGTCTCACCAACAGAAGCAGTAAGAGACAATTCTCATTACAACGCATACTTAACACCAAATCTCTGTACACAATCACGCCTGAGAGTTTCTCTAAAAAGTCTATAAAAGTTCCAGTCCGGGACAACTCTTTATTTCAACGTAATTGTTCCTCGACACCAATGACGTGAGAAATACAAATACCGTTATACCCGCACTTGTAATATTAATAATACGAAATATAATCGAAAAACTATTCAGTGATCCTAGAATGAACGCGTGACTCTAATTCTAGTATTTTCACTCCCGGATTGGTCTTAAACCTGTCTTAATTCTCACGTCAACTCTCGCGTATCGACCGATATTGACAGTCCCCACAATCCCCTGTCAAACAGTTTTATTACAAACCTCAAGCCTTGAACCTGAACCAATTCTCAGCATTCCATTCCCACACTTTTAGACTAACGCTGAAAAAAATCTAGGCGACAATTTATGGTTTGCTTACTCAAAACTAGAACAAAAATTAGCCGCCTTAACCAAACGTTTCATCGCCTTAATCAAATAACTGTCAACTAATAAACGAGAATAAAAATTGCCATTATTATTTCAAATCAACACAAAATATACTGTTTGACCTACCAAACTATATCGTAACTAAACACCCTTACGTAGGAGTTTCGATTGATTGAGCCATGGTCAATGCCACATTTCAAAACAACACCACAAATGTGTAAAATGGTCATAATTCAATATCCACTGAAAGCAACGGTGTAGTTAAACCATCTTCATTTTAAATTTATGATTCATAATTTATTTCATAGCTCTTAAAGTTTATCTGCATTTTGGAGAATGTTTAAACAAATATATTTATACCTATTGAGAAAAACAACGCTGTGTGCTTTTTATGTTCGTGTTTTTTTGACATCTCCCAATAAATATCCCGTAAAATAGTGAAAATTCATCAATTAAACAAGTGATTGTTCGCATCAAGTACACGAGGGGTTATTGCAGCTCTGGATGGCTTTTAAGAAGCCCCCGATCAACTTTTGTTGGCAATCAGACATCAACAAGATTGTGACGCATATGTTTGGAAAGCCATTTTTACTTGCCGAAGGTAACCAACGGCGACCGTAATTTTCAGTGAACTCTATTGGGGAAGCAGCCTCGTCTCCTTGGAAACACCGAGCAACGCATGCGCCGTCACTTTTTGGGCTCCAGTGACATACATTTGATTTGTTTATTTTTATTGAGTGACATTTGTGAAAACTCTTATAAATTTTTAGCTAAGTATTTTATAAATCATCTATTACGTCCATGTCTTAAGAATAGTGCATCAACTATCGGCATTTTTTTATAATGTGTTATTATTGTGAGTGTGTGTTTTGTGTTTAGTGTAGTGTATTTGTATTTCTTATTGCAAATGCAGCCCGCGACCCAAATACTGTGTCCCCACTGCCCTAATTCATCACGCACCTTCAGTGCTCACGGTCTTAAAGTACACATAGGTCGCATTCACAAAAACGGGTCCCGCTTGACCTTGACTCCACCTCCACAACTAACGCCACACCAATTTCAACCGGATATCCATCGTTGTCCAGTTTTGGATGACCTGGCTACCCTGAAACAATCTGTGCGTGTGTTCCGTCACATCCCTAAGGGCGCACGGAACTTGGTAGCAGGTAGATTGAGCAACCTTATCGAGAAATGCATTTCTAGTAACGATACAGGTGACTGGTTCGCTTTGCTTTCATTTTCCTATTCTGCACTGAAAGCGCCAGAAGTCACAGGCACGGGCAGCCTCACTTCAAAAGTTAAGCACAATATTGATTCGGCCTGTGTTATTGACTCTCTTTTTGTAGACGCAGAGTCAGCAGCCATAAGGTCACCCTCAACTCTGAGAGCTATTGAACGAAAAGTTTTTGAGGGTGATTTCAGGGGCGCAGTACGTATGCTAATGTCACAAGATGGAGTAGCACCATCGAGTCCAGAAACTCTTGCTTCCCTGCAGGCAAAGCACCCGTCTTCTTTTTGCCAACTTACTCTCCCACCAGAGCCCGACAGATCTATTCCTGCTTATACTGCTAAGCTGAAAAATGTAGTCCTAGCTCTTAGTTCCTTAAACAGTGGGTCTGCATCTGGTTTGGACGGTATCCGTCCAGCACATCTGAAGGAACTTACTTCGGGCTCCGCTGGTGACAACGGTCCCCGCCTGCTTTAGTGGTTGACAAAACTATGTAATTTTTTACTTAGTGGTCAACTGTACCCCGTGGTTTGCCCTTTCATTTATGTGCACTTACAAAAAAAGACGGTGGTGTAAGACCAATAGCTATTGGCAGCACATTTCGCCGCTTAACGGCCAAACTTGGATGCCGAGCTGTACGAGAGGTCATGGCTGCTTATCTTCAACCATATTAGTTAGGATTTGGCACTAGATTAGGTTGTGAGGCTGCCATCCATGCTACTCGAGCTTTCTCTATGGATCCTAAAAATACAGATTGCGTCATTTTAAAATTAGACATCAAAAACGCATTCAACTCTGTAGAGCGTGGTGTTCTTCTGGGGGAAGTAAGGGAGAAAGTGCCTTGCCTCTTACCTTACCTCTTTCAGGTCTACTCCTTGCCATCAAACCTGTATTTTAACGAATCCCTGATTCTTTCCCAGGTTGGTGCACAACAGGGTGATCTACTGGGCCCTTTAATTTTCTGCCTAGCCATACAAAAGTTCATCTCTAAGCTTAAATCCCCGCTGAACATCTGGTACCTAGATGATGGTGCACTTGGGGGTACCCCGGAGGAAGTGAAGCAGGATCTGACCACGCTCATTCCACACTTCCGGGAAATAGGGTTAGAGATCAACACCAGTAAATGCGAGATTTTCCCCTGCGGCGCTGATTCCGTTTCTTCCTTTGCTTTATTCAGTGCCGTGCTTCCCGGGCTCAAAGAGTTAACAACCCAATCCTTCAACCTCTTGGGTTCTCCCATTTTCCCTGAAGCTATCCCTGAAGCCTTCGAGGCGAGAAGGCAACTTGTCCTGTTTGCTAGGGAGAGGTTGAAGCTTCTGTCAGCGCACGAAGCACTTATTTTACTACGTGTCTGTTTTGCAGTTCCTAAGCTCACATATTTTTTACGCACGGTACCGACATGGCTTCACCCGGTGCAAACTGACGCTTTTGATTGTGTGTTGAAGGAGGTAGTGAATGAATCTGTTGGAGTCTGTTGAATGTCTCCCTCAATTCGGACCAATGGGACCAAGCTTCCTTACCCATACGAAATGGTGGATTGGGATTAAGGCTGTGTGATTAACGTGATGTGAGTCTTCCAGCTTTCCTGGCATCGGCGGAAGGGGTCTTGGACCTTGTCACTAAGATTATTTCCTCAGATGGTGACAAGGCAACCATACCTTATGCGGTCGATGCTTTGGCGGCCTGGACTACTCTTAACTCGGGTGCGTCTGTGCCTGAAAAATTGGACAGCCAACGCTTATGGGATGACGTAGGGACGAAGCGTACTTTGGACGGCCTGATGGAGAGCGCAGTTGGAGTAGACAGGGCAAGGCTCATGGCGGTATCAAGACCAGAATCTGGGGCGTAGCTACACGCTCCCCCTCCTCCGCATTTGGGTACTCTCCTAGACAATGGCTCGCTACGGGTGGCCGTGGATCTTCGCTTGGGCTGTAACGTATGTGAAACTCACATATGCATCTGCGGCGCTAGGGTGGAGAGTAGCGGTCATCACGCATTGAGTTATTGTCGTTGTGCGGGAAGTTTTCCACGTCACCATGCCCTTAACGACATTGTCTGGAGGGCGCTCGTGTCAGCGAATGTGCCATGTATGTTGGAGCCCCCTGGGCTTTGCCGTTCTGACGGTAAAAGACCCGACGGAATAACCTTAGTGCCCTGGCAAAAAGGCAAATGTCTCCTCTGGGACGCTACATGTGTCAGCACTTTTGCGGCTTCGCACATTAGTCGCACCATGCGGGCGCCTGGAGCTGTGGCTGAGCTGGCGGCAGTGCGGAAGAGGGACAAGTACTCGGGCCTCTCAAATTATTTATTCGTTGCTCTTGCGGTGGAGGTTACTGGGTGTTGGTGCTCGGAGGCCATAACCTTTTTTAGGGAAGTGGGGCGCCACTTACAAGACAGAGGTCTTGATCCTCGCTCCGGGTCATTTCTGATGCAAAGGTTAGCCATAGCTATTCAGCGCGGCAATGCGGCTAGTGTTATGGGCACATTTGCACCTGGAGTGGCGCGGGGCGGGTTATTCGATACTAAGTTTTTAATTTGACTTAGGTGGTAGTAAGATTTAGTTCATTATTTCTAGTATTAATTTGGCTATGGCTATTTGACCGAAAATGAATACCATCAAGTGCTTTATCTGTGGAAAGCTTGGCCATAAGCGTTCCGAGTGCCGTAGTTCCACCAACCGGGAGCGGAGACCTGCGGCGACCGGCACGCAAGCGGCGGCCATGCAGCAGCCGGCGGCGGCGCGGCCGCTGACCTGCTACAAGTGTGGCAAACCTGGCCATATCGCGGCGCAGTGCGGCGCGAGCAGCGGCGGTGGTGCGAGCGGCAGCGGCGCGGGCGCGGGCCCGACTCGCATGGAGCGGCGTGTAGATGTGTGCCTTGTGCATCCACCTTCTGGCACAATGGAACATAAAGGTGAGCTGTATCGTTTTGTGTACCATAGCTGTGCTGAATGCTCGCTTATTAAAGAGAGCTATGCGTCAAAATTTAGTGGTAAACGTGTTAACGATGTCATTTGTTTGTCCGGTATTGGACAGTCGCGAATATTCAGCACAGAGCAAATTTTGTGTTTTGTATCAGTTAACGATCACCCTCTGGAACTTCTATTGCACGTTTTGCCCGACAAATATATGCACTACGACATCATGTTAGGACGCGAGATATTAAATCAGGGGTTTTCTGTTAACATGAGTGGGACGGAGTTTCTGTTAAATAAAGAGGCAATTGTTTGCGCGGTTAAGAGTGATGACAAAGTCCGACCCGATCTAAACGCGATAGATACAGACGTGACAGGTTCCGATAAGTCCGATTTAGTGGCGATATTAGACGGCTACTCTGATTTTTTTCATAACGGGTTTACCCACGACGCGTGTTACAACTGGTGAACTCAATATACGTCTTATAGACCCGAATCGCACGGTGCAGCGGCGACCGTATAGGATGTCCGAGGAAGAAAGACAGGTTGTTCGTGATAGAGTGGAGGAATTATTACAAGCGAATATCATTCGACCCAGTTCGTCCCCATTTGCGAGCCCAGCGTTACTAGTAGCCAAACGCGACGGTTCGGCCCGTATGTGCGTTGACTATCGCGAGCTTAACAATAACACCGTCGCGGATAGATTCCCTTTACCGCTGATTGCTGACCAAATTGACCGCTTACGAGGTACCAAAGTATTTAGCCAGTTAGATTGCGCTAGCGGGTTTCATTTAGTACCCTGCAGTGAAGAATCCATCGAACTTACGGCTTTCATAACATCCGAGGGACAATATGAATTTTTGACCATGCCATTTGGTTTAAAAAATGCCATCTCAGTGTTCCAAAGGGCAATTTCTAAAGCCTTAGGAGATTTAGCTAACGATTACGTAATTAATTACGTTGATGACATTTTAGTGGTGGCTTCCGATGTAGAGCAAGGAAAGGAGAGGCTTAATAAAGTGCTAGAGACATTGACGAAGGCGGGTTTCTCGTTGAACCTTAAGAAATGCTCGTTTCTTAAATCGAAGGTAGAATTCCTAGGCTTTGAAGTTGAGGCGGGACAGGTTAGGCCAAACAGTAGGAAAATAGAGGCATTAACTGCTCTACCGCAACCACAGACTGTTCACCAACTGCGGCAGTTCATAGGATTGGCATCCTACTTTCGACAATTCGTAAAAGGATTTTCACAGATCATGGCCCCATTGTACAGACTGACATCATTGAAAGGCGACCTGAACTGGAAACCGGAACATGAGGACATTAGACAAAAAATTATTGCGACGTTAACTGAAAGTCCAGTTCTTATGATATTTGATCCCCAGTATCCTGTTGAGTTGCACACGGATGCGAGTAGCTTAGGTTACGGAGCTATCTTACTCCAGGTGGTAGATGGCAAACGTCATGTCGTGGCGTACTTCAGTAAACGCACTTCCTCAGCTGAAAGTAAATATCACTCATATGAATTAGAAACGCTTGCAGTCGTGAACTCTATCAAGCATTTCAGGCAATATTTGCATGGTAGGAAATTCACGGTAGTTACGGATTGTAATTCACTAAAAGCTTCTCAACACAAGAGGGACCTAACTCCCAGGGCACATAGATGGTGGTGTTTCCTACAGTCATTTGATTTTGACGTGGTCTATAGGGAAGGTAAGCGAATGGCGCACGTAGATTTCCTATCGCGTAACCCAGTAGAATCTCTCAAAGAAAAGATTGTAGAGCCTCGCGTAGACTACAAGCGTGTAGAGATAACTGAACTTTCTCCCAACTGGCTTCTGGCTGAACAGCAGCGTGACGCGGAGGTCTGTAAGATCAAAGACGAGCTTCAAAATGGTCAGATGAACGATCAAGTTGCGAATACCTACGTTATGCGTTCAGGTATTCTACATAGGAAAATTCAGCGAAACGGAAAAACTAAGTGTTTACCCTATTTACCGCGCGCGTTAAGATGGTCGGTTATTAATAACTTTCATGACTCTCTCATGCACCTAGGAGCCGAAAAGACACGCGAAAAGATTTTCGACTTTTATTGGTTCCCGGGCGTGACTCAGTACGTGAACAAGTTTGTTGACAATTGTGTCACCTGTAAAGTTGCGAAACCCCATTCGGGAAAAGTTCAGGCCGAGTTACACCCGATACCAAAAGTATCCGTTCCGTGGCACACAGTGCACATTGATGCAACAGGAAAATTATCCGGCAAAAATGATGATAAGGAGTACATTTTTGTTATGATAGACGCGTTCACTAAGTTCGTTTTATTGCATCATACGTCGAATATAGACTCCAAAAGTAGTATTCGTGCTGTCAAACAGAGTGTAGAGCTTTTTGGCGCGCCGACGCGTATAATTGCGGATCAAGGTAGGTGTTTTACGAGCAAAGAGATTCGTGAGTTTTGCGAGAACAGTAACATTAACTTGCATCTTATTGCGACCGGCTCATCACGTGCAAATGGACAGGTAGAGCGAGTAATGGGTGTCCTTAAAGCAATGCTTACGGCTGTAGAAACGAGTAATAGGTCATGGCAAGAGGCGATCGGTGAGGTTCAACTTGCGATTAACTGCACGATTAACCGCGTGACTAAGGCTTCACCGCTTGAGCTATTAATCGGCAAAGTAGCTAGACCATTAGCATTGATGTGTAGCGATGTAGAGAGCAACGACAGCGTTAGCTTAGACGAGGTTCGTGAAGTAGCTGCGAATAACATGGAAACGGCGGCGCAATATGATAAGTCGCGGTTTGATAGGACTAAAACTGCGTTTACTAGATTTTCAGTTGGAGATTTCGTTTTAATGGAAAACGAGGAGCGCAATCAGACGAAGTTAGATCAGAAGTTTAAGGGCCCATTCAAAGTTGTTGAGGTTCTGGATGGTGACCGTTATACTTTGAAAGCATTAAATTCAAATCGCACCTACAAATATGCCCATGAGCGCTTAAGGAGGATGCCAGAGAGCCATGTACCAGTTGAAGTTGAGTTAGATGAGAATTAATTGTGATGAAGAAGCTGTTTAAGAACCTTGTGTCAGCCGTATTCTGACAACCGTACCAGTAGTTACTACGTAGCTGTAGCCCGTTGGAAATCGGTGTCTCTTGAGGAAACTCAAGTAGTCCGTGGGTGCGCAGTGCGCGTTTGACTCTGGCGGAGGTTGGGGTCTACAGAGACCGTAGTGTGTAGTCATGTGTTGGTGCACACGGCGATCCAAGTGGTTGGATGCGCATATGTTGGGAGCAATGTGTTTGCTGTCGGCTGGAGGGCCGTGGTGGCCAAGGTTGCTTACTCGAGCAGGTCTATGTGACAGACCTAAATGTTTTCCAGTAATTGTGTGATGTTGATACCCGTGTTGTGTGGTACTGGTACATGCCTCGTCTGAGATATTATGAATATTGTTTGCGTAATAAATTAAGGTTTTAAATGTAAAGTAACAAAAGGGTAATCAGATGTAAATTGCATACTATGTCGTTCAGAGATAAACGAAGTTTATTTTTGCTGTCCCTGATTAGAGTTGACTCTGTGTTACATTGTAAGAGTCAGGAATGACCGAGATTAGATACTGTTGCTGACGTCTCCTTCCAGACTGACACACGAGGACGTGAAGTAGCAGGATGGCCGTGTCGGGGACACACGGTTGTTGATTTGATTCTACGCGGGAAACAGAACACAAGCGCGCGCCACCTGGCGTTGAACAGAGTCTCGAGTTTGAGCTGCGAATCGACCGGGCCAGTGACCAAGTACGATCCATCCAGAGCGGTCGAGCAGACCAGACGCCTAGAAACTGTTCCGTGTTCTGTGTACCGGTGTGACTATTGCAAATTATTACGGATTGCTAAGATTATTGTATAGAGGAGATATTAGAAGTGTTTTGTTATTTTCATCGAGTCAAGTCATTTCATTTCTCGGCAAACCGACACACCCTGTAGAAGCCCACGTAGACATCAACATGGCGGAAGATACCTGTCAGCATCAGCCGTTATATCAAACTGCAGTCAAAAGGTAGTTATCAATGGATCTGACTTCTATCCTGTGACTTCTGGGGTGCCTCAGGGCTCAATTATGGGCCCTCTTTTATTTATACGGTTTATAAATGATAGACATGAATGTTTCAAGTTTTTTAAGTATATAATTTATGCAGACGACAACAAAATATTCCATGATTGAAGTTTTGAGGTCATAATTGAAAGTTTCAAGTTTTTTAATTATCTACTTTATGCGCCTTACCGCTACTAGAACGCCTTCCCCGTTCCGCCTCCCCACCGCATCTAAGTTCCTATCACAGCGAAATACACGATATTGCGGGTCTCTATATTCGTTGTCACTAATGCAATCTTGTAGCCGTGTTTCGGTTAAAATTATCATATCATAGTTATGCTGCAAGATATTCGTATAAAGTGTATGTAGTTTTGTTCTTAGTACCCGACAATTTTGATAGTATACAGCTAAAACGTGTTTATCCATTACTAAGATGTAAAAACCGGTCAAGTGCGAGTCTAAATCGCGCACGAAGGGTTCCGTACCACCGTTCAATGGAAGCGATGGTGTGGAGTGAATAGTTTGGATTTTACACAGCAAAATATTGTTTACAAAGTTATTGGTGCGGTTACTTTCACACTCCATGTACGTAACCAGGTGCATCCATAAGTTTGTATGTGGTATTGAAAGAATTGTTGTATGGGAGCCCCCTTAAATATTTCTTTTATCCTGTTTTTTAGTATTTGTTGTTATAGCGGCAACATAAATACATCATCTGTGAAAATTTCAACTCTCTAGCTAGCTAGGTTCTTGAGATACAGCCTGGTGACAGACGGACGGACAGCGAAATCTTAGTAATTTACCCGTTGGGTACGGAACCCTAAAAATACATGTATTTATTAAAAAGTATACAGAGCCCGTTGGTAATATCGGTATATAAATAAAAACCGGTCAAGTGCGAGTCTTAATCGCGCACGAAGGGTTCCGTACCACCGTTCAATGGAAGCGATGGTGTGGAGTGAATAGTTTGGATTTTACACAGCAAAATATTGTTTACAAAGTTATTGGTGCGGTTACTTTCACACTCCATGTACGTAACCAGGTGCATCCATAAGTTTGTATGCGGTATTGAAAGAATAGTTGTATGGGAGCCCCCTTAAATATTTCTTTTATCCCGTTTTTTAGTATTTGTTGTTATAGCGGCAACAGAAATACATAATCTGTGAAAATTTCAACTCTCTAGCTAGCTAGGTTCTTGAGATACAGCCTGGTGACAGACGGACGGACGGACGGACGGAAGGACGGACGGACAGCGAAGTCTTAGTAATAGGGTTCCGTTCTTACTCGTTGGGTACGGAACCCTAAAAAGGACGAGTACCCTAAAGTGCTGAAACTTAGCAAAATCTCTCCTTTCTCCTCTCCTTTCCCGGGAGTTCGAGACGTCAAAAACGACAAATACCGGAGTGTTTTTGAGCGTGCGGGCTGCGCGGCACTTGACTAATATATCAAGTGATTCTGTTGGAATGGTAACACTTAGAATTATGGGAGTTGTATATCTGAGTAGCTAATGAAACCCTCTTTTACACAATGTGTAGAAAATGTCACTGTGACCTTAGTTTATTTTTGTACTGGCATGAGAAACACAGACTTCTATGAAAATGCTCCCTCTCGACACAAATCTAGCCGACATCAGAAAATTATCAACAACATGTACATGTTGTTTGATACCTACGTAATCTACACAAAATAACCTTTTCAAAACAATAAAAACATTAGGGTGTTCTTATAGAAACTTTCGAATATTTCAGCGTTTCAAATTTTCATAAAATACGGAAAGTAAACTGACGCATCGCGCGAATTATGCAAATCTTGTGAAATTATTTGTGAAGAGACTAGACTACCTAGCGTTATATTTCTTAGTTCCTAGGATAGGTAATTTATTCAATAAGAGGAAAACAAGTGGTATTTGCCACTAAATCATAAATGATAAGTGTGAGGACGCCATATCTCGCAAGGAAAGTATAAAATAGGTAGAAATCAACACTTTGTACTATTATTGAATTTATAGGCAATAGGTGATACTTATCATTCTAGAATTAGTGGTTCTAAGTAGAAGACAAACTAGGCTTTCTAACAGTGTATCGTACTATGTACCTTTTCATACAAAAATAATTCAAAATCATGCATGTTATTTCGTGTCACGGTGTGTTGTTTCTGGGCTTTCTCAAGGTCACGGCAGGTGTACGATATGCGTTTATACAGAGTGTGCAAAGATGGAACGAAGAAAATGTTTCGCCGTGATTTGATTCTAGGTAAAATAGCTAAACTGGTGTTTCGTTCGTGTAGGTATGGTGTAAGTTTGAGTTAACTAGTATTTAGTTTTTATGTGTATATGAAGTGTTTCCACGCGGCTCCGTTCACGCGCAAGTACAGATACCTACTGTTCTTACAAAGTGTAATATTGTGTAATATTGTGTTAACTAGTGTTATGCGAGATCAGATATGTACTTTTGACAATTTAGTGTAAGATTACACAAATTTGTAAAAAATAAACAATTATTTGAAATGTGTAATTAGTAATTAGCTACCACCTACCTAATGTGTAATTGTGTAATTAGGTTTTGGAAAAATAAAAAAGAACAAAAATTTATATAGTTATATATTCACATTCTTTATTGCCCTGTGCATAAAAATGTACTTAAAAGAAATTTTATAACAACAGGCGAGCTTATCTCTAAAAAGATATTTCTTCCAGCAAAATTTATATAATTTAGCCAGCTGCTGATGACTGTGAAAATAGAAAAATACATTATTGTATATGGTATGGTACTAGAAAGCATGGAAGGATAGCTGGAATAGAAGAGTAGGTGCAGGAGAAATGCACAAAGGCCCCGCTCAAATGGGCCAGCTGCAGGCAGGCCACACCCTGTTGGAGGAGAAGAATGGTATGATACCACCGGTGATCTATCTGCTTGCTAATCAGAATACCTACCACCATTTCTTCAGCCAGCGAGCGCCGGCAGCGCCTTGATGTCGACGGCTGCGGGGAGGAGTCGCCCTCGCTCCCGCTCCGGCCCAGAGAAGCTGGTTGCTTCACCATCTATAACATAAATAAAATAGGCAAATTAAATATAAACAAAATACCAGACTGGCAGTCAGTGACATTTGCAGTATAATTATTTGTGTCCTTTTAGTATAAAACTTCACATTTCCCAGGTAAATATTTAATTATACTTGGTAAAACTATATTCAGACCGTTTAGGCTGCTGAATGGAACAAATTAATGGATATGTATATATATAAATATAAAAGGAAACGAAGCAAAAACGATGCGAGTGAAATTTCAATTATTTACCTTCATCCGACCGGAGCGGGAGCGCACATACACCAGCTTCTCATCGGATAGAATGCGCACCGGCGGCGACCGACGCGCAAGCTGGGCATGATAGTCATGATCCATTCTGAAAAAAGTAGCTAAGGCATTAGGATCAAAACGTACACTCTGTGCACTTTTACAAATTTGTGTAATTTTGCATTTTTTTGTCATTTTACACTAAATTGTCAAAAGTACATATCTGAACTTGCAGGCAAACGAATCCGCCTAAAAAGACAAGTTAACACAATATGACACAAATTTGTTATTTTTTTATTTTATTTTTATTTTTATTTTTTTTATTTTGATATTTTCACTTAGGCATCGTGTAGGGTGTCTTACGAGCATAATTTTATGTCATATGCATGTTTTCCCTAGGACCAATATTTATAGAGATATCGATATTACAAACATAATATGACGTATATCTCGAAATCGGTGAGGTGCACGAGGAAAATGTTTAAAACCAAAAGTGATAGCAAAAAGCAGCACTACACGATTCCGAAGCAAAAAATAACAGTCAAAAAAAATATTTTTTAACACAATTTTTAACACAATTTTTCTAAGTCGCTGGATGCTGGATTTTTCCATTGATAAAAAAAGGGGCTTCCGCCCCCTTATCGACACTGAACTCCAATCATAAACCCGCGGAACCTTTGATATGGAAACCCCAATCATCACATCACCCCGAAACCTATGATATGGAGTTTCACCGAATATGACTGAAAACACCCGCACCCTGTAGTGAGATTCTGTCTGTGTGTGAGTAAAATGGCGTCGCGGAATGCTTATGTGTGCGAGTGAAGCATGTGAATTGGATGCCTGATCACGTATCTGACGGAAAATCAGCAAATTGGTACATTATTTTGATAAAGAAACCTATAAAAATGGATTCCTTATAAGATTTCCAATAAGATATGTGTATTTTTTATTGAAATCTAACTGTATTTCTCATTGGAATTACAAATAGCATTGGGGGGAATCCGTCTGGTTGCATGACGTATCATGTAAATTTGCCGATTTTCTGGACATCTTGATGAATTTTACTATGATTTGTGGTTTGTTTATCGCAAATAGAGTTGTAAATATGAATAAAACAAATACTTACCTCAATTCACCAAAAAAACCACACTTTTCTCTCAATAAAATTTCACCACCACATACGTTGGGAGCGTCCGGAAGAAAGTGATTTTCAAAACGCGGTTGAATTATTTTTTTCTACGGAAAAGCATAAACTAGCACACAGACCATAAAGTTTGTCTAATTGGGTGTCCACACATGATCGAACCGTAAAAATTGGTCCAACCGTTGGATAAAAAATACCGGTTTCAAAAATATTAGTCATCCCGCTGCTTATGCTGACAGCGGTACATAGAGTGATCGGGGCCGCGCTGCTTATGCTGACGGCGGGAAAGGAGAGGTTATAGGAAAAGGAAAACGCCAACTCATTGATGGCTACAGACCCGTCGCAGTCATACCGACTGTAGCGAAAGTTTTCGAGAACGGCCTTAGCTCGAGACTAGTCGATTACTTATCATCGACGAGCGCACTCTCAGACCGGGAGTACGCGTACCGTGGGGGCCGCTCGACGACCGCGCTCGCGCGTGAGGTGACTCGACGCATAGTGGTGCCCGCGAGCAGAAACTCCGTCGCTGTGCTATTCTGTGACTTGTCCAAGGCGTTCATGTTTGTTGTTAGCAACAGGTAGTTCAATAAGAATGGCCTGGCCTTGAAATTAAAAAGACACAGTTCATCCACTTCTACTTTGGTGGTCGCCAGCCTAGAGCACTATCGACCTCAGTAGCTGGAGTGTTGATCGATCAAGTACATCAGGTCACTACCTTTCTCGGCCTTGAGCTGGACAGAGGACTGTCCTGGGACCACCACATCCACAAGTTGTGCGGAAGTCTTTGTGCCGCATGCTTCGCGCTCAGCCGCCTAGCCAAGACCCTACATGACGATGTCGTGCGCTCGTGCTACTTTGCAATAGTGCACTTACTCCTCCAGTTCGGCGCCGAGCTTCGGGGACGCTCAGCCGAATGGGAGCGTGTCTCCAGATTGCAAAAAAGGGTAGCACGGGTCCCACGCAACATACACGCCAAACCCCACTTTAAGAAATTTGGAATCTTAACGCTACCATCCGCGAACGCAGTGTACACGCGCGCGTCGCACGCCCAACCGTCTATAATAGAATACCGGAAACGGTCACCTCCGCTCCAAATGGGTGTGTTTGGAGATTTTATTGATTTTAATCCAGACTGAAGGCCTAGCTAGTCGACCAAACGTTTTACAATTATAATGAACTATCTACGCTAAACGTATGACATTTTATTTTTAAATCTTTGATATTTTATATTAATTAATTATTGACATTATTACAATCTGCATTGTTAACACGTTAACTGGCATATAAGTCACCGGTGACCTCAACCAGACTAAAAAACTATAAAAAAAATAACGAAAATTGGCGTCAATTCATGTACTATGACATTCTACAACTATCTTATTTTAATTTCTGGACATGTAATGTAAATTATGAATAAATATCTTATATCTTATATCTTATGAGGGTCAATCAAATACGGGACTAGGGACCACTACTTGACTCTGAACTTACTTTTAATGACCATCTCCGTGAGACCTGTAGGAGAGCCTATAAGTCCCTCGGTTTCGTAATGAGACAAATGACGCGGTTTAGGGACCTTTCCACGTTTACCTCCTTGTATATTGCTTTTGTCCGAAGTAAATTAGAATATAACGCAATTATCTCGGATCCACATGAGGCTAAATACACACTTATGCTGGAAAAAGTCCTACGCAAGTTTTCTAGGCTTTTGTATAAATTGAAATATGGGTATTATCCCTACTTATTCCCGTCTCTATTTGTAGCGGGAATGGTGGGGGTAGATACCCTAGAGCTGTGGCGGAAGTTATCTCTGTTGGTCCACTTCTATTTACTCATTCACAACAAGGTAGTTTACCCGGTCGCGCTATAAATTGTTGCACTTTACGCGACGGCTCGGTACGCTATGATGTGATCGCGGTCGCTCTTCGCTGCGGGTGTATAAAGCACGCTCGTCACGCGCCCGCTCTCCAGGCACTGACTCTACTCAATGCCTGCGTTGCTCAGCATACAGAAATGGATATTTGAAGTTTGTAAGTACTCTTGTTTTTGTAAAATGTAACGGTCACACGATTTCGTCGAAGGACTGCGAGTGTGGCACAGCGTGCAAATAAATCGTTTAAATCTTTTAAATCCTTTTTAAATTATGAGCTACAATCTAAAAACTGAAATCAATCAGCCAACTAGATTTGCAATTAAGACGTGTCCAGACAATATAATACACAATATTCGTAGATGCAAGAGTGAGGTTTTATAGTTCGCCCTATCAGATCATTCCGCTCAACTATTAGAATGCCTTGTAAAAAAAAACAATTCTCTCAAAATATGGCATGTACTGAAACGTGACTATAGTGACGAGAATATGTTGAAATTTGCGGAACATCTTAATCCCATATCTTTTCATCAAGTATACAAATCTGACGATCCAAATTATGCTTTTGAGGAGTTTTATGATGTGATCGTCTAACTTTACAAGCTTTGTTTTCCAGTGATAAAAGTCAAATTTTCCTTAATGTGCGAACAAAAGTGGATATCTAAAGGAATTCGGCTATGTTGCAAACGGAAAAGGTAACACTGAGGAAAATAGAGAAGCGTTTAAAAAATATGCAAAAAAATTAAAAAATATTATTAAACTAACACAAAAATCGCAAAACAACTATAGAATATGCTGACAACAAATGTAAAGAAGCTTGAAATATTATTAAAAAATCTCAAATAAACGTGCCGAAAGAATATATTGAAAAAATCAATCACAACGGTGAAAATATTACAAACCCCATGGACATAGCTGAATCATTTAATAACTTTTATTTATATAACGAATAAGGATAATTCAATTGACAAGATGACTAATAATAATAATAACAACGAATCAAATCTGACATCTAATAAAAACATGAATATTCCTAACTTGTGTCGTGTAATAATATTAACCTTACCAGAACCTAACAGAAAACAACCAGGATAAAATTTAGAAATGACAGTTTATTAGGGCTATATACAATGACTTTAGAAAAATGATAGGAAGATGAGGGTGGATGAAATGAGACAGGTTTTATAAAAATACAGATGTCCAGATAAAAAAAAGGAAGCGGAGGACACGGAGAGTAGGAGGCCGATAAGGCAGTAGACGTCTGGTGAACAGGTCAGTGGAGGCACTGGTGGGCGATTTAGGAGTTGCAGTCGGAGAGTGTGGCCGGCGGCCAATCGGTCATCAGACCCCGACGGGCAGCAGGAGTAGGGGCCCTGGTAGCGAAACGCCGGCCAGGGTAGAGGCCCGCAGCGTGTCGGCTTGAAGTCACTGATGAGCAGGTGTAACAGAGAACGGGCAGGTGAAGTGGAGACCCAACGAAGCGCTGGCCAGGGTAGAGGCTCGCCAAGTCAGGAGGCGTAGCAGTAGCGGCTCGCAGGATCCCGGGGCAGTGCGACCCCGGGATAAGGCCTTTAGGTGATGCTTCTTGCTTGAGAGCTGAAGTGAGACTCCAGAATTTCAGAAATGTTCTGCTCTTATACCCTTTTTGGAGAGTTCTAAAAATTATTTAAAATTAAAAGCAATTTTTGTGAGTGGCCAAGAGAGAAAAAGTATTTTTGTAAAAGTATTGAAGCAAACATATCAGACCGCTAACGAGTTTGAATGGACATTGCCATGACAACCAGATAAACAACAACATAATAAATGTCAGATTTTGGTTTCAGGCTCGTAATAGAAAAATTATCAAGACATAGCCAAAATTACATAACAGCGAAAGATAAAAGGGTAGCGCACCAGCGCGCACGAAGCCCGAGATTGCAGAGTTTCGGAGAAAGCCAAATACAAGGTCACCAAAGGTAAACCCCTTCGCTATCGATTTAGAAGTGCTGATAGTGTGAAAATATGAAGCGAAAATGATTTGTTAATGTGTTCTTATGGTTTAAAACGTTACAGGGTCCTATGAAAATAAAGGTGAAACAAAATATACAGCTATACAGCTCAGCAAGTATCCAGCTGAACATACTGGAAAATGACATGTAAGTAGCATAACACTACACTTGACATCTAATAATAATGATGTTCCTTATTTGACATCTCTTAATAACAATAATATATTGTTATCAATCAATAACTGTAATTCAATATTTTTAAAGCCAGTCTTTGACATTTTCCAAATAATTAAATAATTAAAGAATACGAAAAGTGCCGGCTATGATGAAATAACAACTAAGGTTTTAAAATACGTGGTTCTTATAATCTCCCCTCCTGAGTCATATAATTAATAAATGCATGGAACACGGCATGTTTCCAAATGAACTTAAGATCTCAATTGTAATTTAAAAAGGAAGATAAACAAAATATGAATTTCTATTTGCCTATTGCATTGATACCCATTTTTGCCAAAATATTTGAAAAGGTGATGTACCGAAATATTTATGGATACTTTGAAAATCAGAATCTATTCGTACCAGAACAAAAAGGGTTCCGGAAAAGAAACCCATAAATATGGCTTTTTATAATTTTCTTAGTAAAATAATTGCTAACGTAGACTTTAGAAATCCTGTAGTAATGTTATTCATGACTTTGTAAGTCATGACATCCTAATAAGTAAATTAATAAATTATGGAATAAATGGTAACACAACAGAACTAATAAAATCATACCTAAATAAGAGACAACAAATGACACAGATAAATATGATTTGCACTAAAACAAAACTGGAAAAAATATACATATCAAAAGCTAGAGAGATAGATCGTGGAGTACCTAGTAGTCAAGGTAGTGTGATGGGTACATTGCTCTTCTTAGCATACGTCAACGCCTTACCAAATATTAATAACCACCCCATGGTGTTATTTGCAGATGACAGTACGGTCATTATACCATGTGCAGATCCAAATGAATTTGAATAAGAAATTAATAATACTCTAAATAAAATAATTAATTGGCTCAATCAGAATAATCAAGTTGTTAATATTAACAAAACTAAAATAATGAGTTTTCAAAATAATAATATTACAATTAAAAATTTCAACACGAACAATTCAGGTAAAATTATCGAACAAACTAAGGTAACAAAATTTTTGGCAATTTACATATTGACAATAATCTTAAGTAGAAAACACAGGTGGAAACAATTTGCAAAAAAAACTATATACGTTTGCATATGCCCTAAAGTTATCAAAAACTGTAAAGGAGGAAGCGGTGCTAATGGCATACAATGGTTATGTGGACTCGACACTAAGATTTGGCATCAACTTTTGGGGTAACGCAGTAGATAAAGGTTCTATTTTCATTGCACAAAAAAGATGTGTCAGGGCCATATGTGGTTTTGGTCGGTGGGATAGCGCTAAGCAACAATTTAAGAGGCTCAATATACTAACAGTCCCATCCTTGTATATACTTGAGGAAGCAATGTTTGTAAAATCAAACACACATCTGTTCACTAAATATCAAAGCAAACGACATCCCAACAAAATTTGTATGCCCCAACACCAAACAGCTTTATTTAAAAATATGATTTTTGGCATGAAACCCAAGGTTTAGGGATTCACGGTAACGAAAAAGCAGATGAGCTGGCAAGAAACGACGCTGATGAGAATTTTATTGGACCAGAACCAAGATTACCTATATCAGCGACGAGTTACAAAGAACATCTTCAACATGATAGCAACGCAAGATGCAAACCAAGAATGGGAGAACACCAAAGACTGTAGGCAGTCTAAGATGTTTATCTTGAGGAAAGACCCCATATAGGCTAGGTATTTACTTAATCTTACTAGGGAAATTTTAGCAATACAATTATGATAGGTGTCTATTAAGTTTGCAGTGACTTATCACTACACCTAACAGTATTGCTAAGTTTTCCTGCTGTCATCGCATGTGGTAGGCCTCAATGCCACCCAAATTGGCACGTCGCAGCACTTCAGTATTCCGCACGCGATCAGACCATCTGATATTCATTATCTTGCGAAGATATCTGAGGTGAAAATGTCTAGCATGCGGATGTGATGGCGGTACACGGTCCAAGCTTCCGCAGCATACAGGAAGGAGATTAGGCAGGACGATTGCTATGCACACTGAGGTCTTCCAACTTATCTTTATGTCATGTGAACAGAAGACCTTGGTATCCAGCTTGCTGAATGCTGCAGCTGCAGCTCCGATCCTGCTGTGGGTCTCTGAATCAAGGTCGCACTTGGATGTGTAAATATTGTTACGAGCGTGGGGTTCGTATTTGATAGAAAAACACGAATTAATCCACTAAATAAAACACTCACTTTATTACCCAAATTACGCACTTACAATTCACACGAACTGTTCTTAAAATCCACTAATACACTAAAACACACACACTATTTCACTAATTATGCACTCACTATTCACACGAAGAGTCTTTCTCTCCGATTATCCTTGTACTAGCACTCGATCGCAGTTAAAATGTCACTAACTCGCGTTCATCAAGAATTCATCTCACGCACCCATTCTGGGGCGTGGGGAGTCAGGGTCAGATCATCGGATCTCTTCCTGAAGAAGCGCCTCTGTCCACTCCTATGGACAGGTCATCGGGGGGCCCTCGCGGGCGGTGGAGATCTTCTCACGAGGGGTGTTCCGTTGGATGATCGCCGGGTAGGCAACCAGGTCGCGTGGCAGGCGGCGGCGGTCGGGCGGGCGCGCGTGGTACGGCGCCATGTCGCGGATATGCGGATGTTGTGAGCTATCCGCACGCGCGAACATGCCCTTCGCCAGCCTCTGGACAAACTGGTCCACTGGTTCCCATCTGAGGTCCCTCTGGATCGTCGCATTCCTCACGTAGCGGGGGGCGTTGACGATGGTACGCAAAGAGAGGTTCTCTTGGGCTCGGAGTCTCCGTTTGTTCGTCTCCGAGCACAGGGCGTACCATGCCGGGGCCGCGTAGGTGAGGCGGGATCTCACGTAGCACTTGTAGATCCCGAGCTTCGCCCTCAGAGGGAGGCTGGAGTCGAGAAGTGGACGCAGCTTGGCGCGTGCCACCTTGACCTGGTTGACGACGTTGTCGACATGTTGCTTCATGGTGAGCCGGCGATCGATGGTCACTCCCAGGAACTTCACCTGCGGAGACCACGCGATGTCCTGTCCTTGGAGCTGGAGTGCTGGTGGAAGGAGGGACTGGCCTGTGATGAGCGCCTGTGTCACTAACTCGCGCCGGCCGTTGGCGCCTTTTATATCCCGCGGAGCCGCTCTAGACTCATTGTCCACACATATCGCGAATATTCTAGTAAGGACCAGCGTGCGGGCCGAGAACATTCGAGACCATATATGTCTCTCTCTATTGGTGCACTCTCTCTGTCACTCCCTTCTCGAGTGTTCCGAGTATAGCTATCTCTTTCTAGTAGTGCTATCTCTGTCACACACTTCTCGAATGTTTCGAGTACAGCTATCTCTTTCTAGTAGTGCTATCTCTGTTACTCCTACCGGAAATTTCGCCATATAACGATTTGTGCTTCAGAGGCCCATAAGGGGTCCTGAAAACGCCTGAAAACGGGTTCTCAGGTTATGGCGTCATCTGATAGAGGGTGCCCTGAAACGGACTGTAAACATGTTTCAGGCGCCTGAAAACGACGGCAACTTGGGTGAAATTTCGATCTTTAGATATGTGATAGAGCAACTTCTGAAACAGCCTGAAATGACTTTTCAGCTTGCTGAAAACGCCTCTAAAGCACTGAAATTGACGTTCAAAGTTTTTGACCTAACCTACCGGCGTAACACTACCCCCTCCTAAGACATGCTCGTCCCGAGCATCATTATTTCCGTGGTATCTGGCCATTCGGTCAACATGAACAATCTTGCTCGAACTACGAGGATTCCGCTGGATTCGATACGTGACGTCGTTTGTTTTGGTGACTTTGGTGGTTATTTTGGTGTAAGGCCCTTCCCAATTCGGAGATAGTTTCGGAAACTTTCCTACTCGTCGCATAGGGTTATGTAACCACACCAACGAACCTTCCTCAAAACCCACTTCCACTTCGGTCATATCGGGTTTTCATCTTTATGCTAGCATGAAGCCCGTGTTCACGTACCAGGCTGTGAACATCATCAATCCGATCCCGCAAATCACTTGCATATTCCGTGATGGTCCTTGGTGTATCGGGCGGACGTCCAGTCAGGAGATCTGCAGGCAGACGGAGTTCTCTTCCAAAATTCGCATACGATGGAGTAACCGCCGTACTTTCGTGAGTTGCCGACCTATAAGACAACAGGAAGAGGGGGATATGCCGATCCCAATCTTTTTGATGGCTCTCAACGACCTTGGCTAGATGTCTCTCCAGTGTCTGGTTAAATCTCTCAACCATTCCATATGACTGTGGATGATACGCCGTAGTCCTCGTCTTATGAATTCCCATTATGCGACAAGTCTCCTGAAAGACCGCAGACTCGAAGTTTCTTCCTTGATCACTGTGGATTTCGAGTGGTACCCCGAACCGGCAGAATACTTCGTTCACTAACTTTTCAGCTATGATTACCGCTTCTTGATTAGGAATGGCAAATACTTCAGGCCACTTCGTGATGTAATCCATCACGACAAGAATGTACTTGTTTCCGGAGTCCGATGCTGGGAATGGTCCTGCGACATCTAATGTAACCCTTTCCCAAGGGGCTCCCACGTTGTACAACTTGAGTGTTCCTCGGCTACGGGTATGCGGTCCCTTGACTGATGCACAGTTAGTGCATCGTTTACACCAATTTTCAACATCTTCTCGGCAGTGAATCCAATAAAAGCGTTGCCGAATTTTCATTAGGGTCCTTTTAGGTTTGTTCGATTCAAATCGATACTCGATCGATGGTTTCGGAACGGCCATTTTGAATTTGACAGTTGCTGCCAACAGAGCAGTTTTTGACAACTGACAGACGAAAAGCCCCCGCAATGTGACGCGTATTGATTTTGGGCATTGAAATTAAATCGTAAGCCATCTGGAATTGTATTCGGGCTCCCCTCAGGATTGTCTTATAGCTGAGTGTATTGTGGTTCTCCGAACCAGATAAAGTTCGTATTTACGTAATATAACCTGTGTTGGAACTGTGCGCGTCGAAGCTGGCCTGCCAGCCATACCTGGTTGGCTGAAGAACCTGTCTACCAAGAAGAGCCTAGGGTGCACCCAGGCCTTGCAGAGAGACAGGAGTTTGACGGGAACGAAGCACAGACCAGGTCAGATAGAATCTATTTACTTTAGCTCGGTGAAACGCCGACGTTCTTGCTTCTTGGCATCTGATCGCTACGCTACCTCGTAGCTATGGGCCCCTGCGAGGTCATCGGGTGCCGAGAGGCCTGAACATTTTGGTAGCAAGAGCGTGGTTTCCTGAGATTTGCAGCCGTCAAGGGCTCCAGGAACCCACGATTTGGGACTATCAATCTGTAGGTATAGGCGGTTATTAGCTAACTTGGTATCGTTCCTGTATCCACATAGATTGGTAGTGTTGTAAGCTATAAGTCTATTGCTGGTAGTAGACAGACAGATATAACAGTTTTCCCTAAATGACCAGTTGTACTGAGATGTGACTCAGAATAGTAATTACATTACAGGTACATTGTAGGTGAATTGAAATTTGCATTGAAGTCATATCATGTTTGCAGTTTGAAGTTTGCATAGTCAATCTATTAGTGGTCTAGTAATGCTAATGAATGTTTGGACATTGTTTTCAGTTTATAGCAATTTATAACTTGAACTAATATTGACTATCTGTGTGTGTTATATGATATAGGGAAACTAAATTGTTGTTTACAGAATTTGTGTAGATATAAAACTCGGTTTCTATTGTTTGGGGAAATCAGCATTGTTTAAGTTATAGATTAGGGTTCCCTCGTTTGTGTTGTAGACTGGAGGGTCCAATATAATTGAGTTACTGCAAATTGTGAGTAAGTATCGTTCCGATCATGTCGTTGTCTGAAATACAGAAGGGTGTTTCTAAGGAGCTCAGATGGTTTTCCTCCGCACACGGTCTGATAGACCGTTTAGATAGGCATGATGTGGTGTTGGAGCGGTCTATGGACGTTAAGGAACGCTACAACAGGGTGCTCGAATTGTCCGCGCAGGCGGAAGCAGTTGATGGTTGCGCACCTGACAGGCTGTCACGGTTGCTAGGGGATGTCGACCAGTGTATGGAGATGGCGGCTGCTATCACGCAGAGGGCTGCGGACATACGTAGGCAGCGCGAGTCCAGCCATGGTGGTGACATTGGGGCGCCTCTGCCGCATCAGGGATCGGGGACCAGGTTACCCGTTATAACTATGCCTACTTTTGACGGAGTGTCCGGTGAATGGATGAGCTTCATCAATCTGTTCGACAGTTTGGTGCACATGCGATCGGACATTACCAAGTCTGTCAAAATGGCTCAGCTGGTGGCAGCATTGAGGGGTGAGCCCAGGGAGCTGGTCGCTCATTTGACAGTTACGGAGGGTAACTATGAAACGGCCAGGCAATTGCTGGTCAGACGTTACCACAACAAACGGAGGTTGGCCGATGCCCAACTGAACCGTTTGTTTAGTATCCCGGTTGTGAACAAGGTCGGGGCCATACAGACGGAGGTTTTGAACCCGTTGTTGTCCGTCACCAAGGCCCTAGAGAATCTTGGACTTCCGGTTGGTGAATGGTCGTACCTATTGCTGTACATTGTACTTTCCCGCCTACCCGCTGACGTGCAGACTCGTTTCGAACAGTCTCACGGGAGGTCGGCCGAGGACCTGCCCGCCTTCTCCGACTTGGTCGGATTTTTGGAAGAGGAGGCTCGACGGGCAGAGAATTTGGGGTTGACGGCCACCCATCCTTCGGAGCCACAGAGAGCTGCCGGGAGCGCTGTGAGTAGGGGCCCTCCGACGAGGAAGGACCGCACCAACCGGCAGTCGTATGGGACTGTGAGTGCATTGACCCCACATAGTGAGACCTGCCCATGATGTAGGCAGATTGGCCATGCTGTGGCCGATTGCAATAAGTTCGGGGAACTTAGGGTTGAGGGACGGCGCCGGATGGCCAAGCAGCGGAGCTGGTGTTTCCTGTGCCTCGGGCCACACATGGCTAGGGACTGCACGCGCACTAAATTGTGCGGATATTGTGGTGGGGCCCACAACAATCTGTTGTGCATGAACCGGTCCGGCCAACAGCCACCACAGGGCCGTACCCAGGGTGACACGGCATGGGGCCCTGAGAATTCGTTTGCGACTCGGAGCGCAACTCAGGAGCCAACGTCCCCATGTCCACAGGGCCGTACCCAGGGTGATACGGAATGGGGCCCTGAGAATTTGTTTGCGACTTGGAGCGCAACTCAGGGGCCAGCGTCCCCACGTGCACAGGGTAGTACTAGGGTGCGGGGCCGCACTCAGGGTCATCACATGGGGGGCCCTGAGTTTTCGGTTGCGACTCAGCATCCGACTCAGCGGGAAATGGGGCCACAAGCGCGCAGCCACCCAAGGGTGCAGGGCCGCACTCAGGGTCATCACATGGGGGGCCCTGAGTTTTCGGTTGCGACTCAGCATCCGACTCAGCGGGCAATGGGGCCACAAGCACGCGGCCACCCAGGGGTGCAGGGCCGCACTCAGGGTCATCACATGGGGGGCCCTGAGTTCTCGGTTGCGACTCAGCATCCGACTCAGCGGCACGTTGGGTGTGTTGAGCAGGCCGTAACGGGCGGGTGGCATGGGACAACTTCGAGCTATGCGGGTGCGGTTCGGACGCCGCCTCAGTTGTCGCCCCGCTCGTCGCCTCGTCCTCGTCGGTCGCATGTGATGTCCCCCCCGCTCATGGAGCGGCCACGGTTGAATTCACGCCCACAACCCTTCGGGGGGCGTCGTAGGGTGGCAATGGAACCGGCGCGTGGGCCATTTGTACAATGGGACCCTCTGGCGTATAGCTGCCTCCCTGATCGGTTACAGGCAGAGTGGGGCCCCGGGGGCCCTCACTAGGAATTTGCGGCCCAACAATTTGTTGCCCCCCAACCGGAGACGGTGGTGTTACCGATCGCCTCTGTGCTTGTTTGGGATTTGGCGGGCAACCCAACATACGTTCGCGCCCTATTAGATTCTGGAGCTCAGGGCTGCATTGTATCGAACGATTTAGCGAAATGGTTGGGCCTCAATATAATTAATGTATCGCTGCCGAGGAAATTGGTCCCTGCTGGGGATTACAGGGCAACCCTTCACGGGTTTTGTGATGCCTCTGAACGAGGGTTTGCGGCAGCGGTTTATTTGCGAGCCGTCACCTCCACCGGGGAGGTCGACGTGCGTTTGGGTTTGGCAAAAAGCAAGGTAGCGCCTATTCGGACAAGGATGACGATTCCAAAACTGGAACTGTCCGGGGCTGCTCTTTTGACCAAAGTTTTGAATCACACTCTAACAGTGTTGCGTGGGTCAGTGGTTTTGGTGGATACGGTGTACGCGTGGACGGACAGCCAGATTGTTTTGTGCTGGCTGAAGGCTTCGGTCCATACCTTAGAGGTTTTTGTTGCGAACCGTGTCTCCCAGATTGTGTCGTCTGAGGTCCCACTGACCTGGAGACATGTACCAGGAGAATTGAACCCGTCTGATTGTGCATCCAGGGGATGTCGGGCTCCTGAACTCGAGCTCGTTGCTGATCTCTCGACAGAGACTTTCATTGCTTGTTTGGATAGGTTTGTTTCTCGAAGGGGACTTCCAACTTTGATCCGCTCTGATAACGGCACTAACTACGTCGGTGCGGAACGATACTTACGAGAGATAGTCAACTTTTTGAATGTAAATAAAGTGGATATTGGAACGGCCCTCTCCCGTCGGGGTATACAGTGGACCTTCAGCCCACCGAGTTGCCCCCACTGGGGTGGGATTTTTGAGGCCGTAGTTAAGTCCGCGAAGACGCACTTAGGGCGTATAGTCAGACCGCGCTGACTTTTGAGGAGCTCGCGACATTGTTTTGTAAGATCGAGGCCGTTCTCAATTCGCGACCGTTGTGTCCGCTCAGCTCGGATCCAAATGACCTGGAGGCTCTGACCCCAGCCCATTTCTTGATAGGACAGCCACTTAACGCGTTGCCCGAGCACCCCTTCGAGGGAGTGAAATTGTATCGGTTGTCAAGGTATCAGATGTTGCAACAGTTTACTCAGAATTTCTGGAAGCGTTGGTCGCTCGAGTATCTGCATATCTTACAACAGCGCCTTAAGTGGACTGACAAAACCAGCCCCCCTAGTGTTGGTGACCTCGTGCTGGTTAAGGATGCTAACCTACCGCCACTACGTTGGCGCAGGGGGCGCATTGTTAACTTGTTCCCTGGCAAGGACGGGACCCCCCGGTCTGCAGAGGTTCTAGTAGGAGGCTCGGTACTAAAACGAGCGGTAGCAACGTTGTCTCGGCTGCCCGTAGATTAAGGGACAGGTGGGTGCCTGTCCGGGCGGGTGATTGTTCGATTCAAATCGATACTCGATCGATGGTTTCGGAACGGCCATTTTGAGTTTGACAGTTGCTGCCAACAGAGCAGTTTTTGACAACTGACAGACGAAAAGCCCCCGCAATGTGACGCGTATTGATTTTGGGCATTGAAATTAAATCGTAAGCCATCTGGAATTGTATTCGGGCTCCCCTCAGGATTGTCTTATAGCTGAGTGTATTGTGGTTCTCCGAACCAGATAAAGTTCGTATTTACGTAATATAACCTGTGTTGGAACTGTGCGCGTCGAAGCTGGCCTGCCAGCCATACCTGGTTGGCTGAAGAACCTGTCTACCAAGAAGAGCCTAGGGTGCACCCAGGCCTTGCAGAGAGACAGGAGTTTGACGGGAACGAAGCACAGACCAGGTCAGATAGAATCTATTTACTTTAGCTCGGTGAAACGCCGACGTTCTTGCTTCTTGGCATCTGATCGCTACGCTACCTCGTAGCTATGGGCCCCTGCGAGGTCATCGGGTGCCGAGAGGCCTGAACAAGGTTCCATCGTGAAAGCTTCTCAAAACATCTTTCACCCTTTTCTTTGGGACAACGACTTGCAGGTGAGCATCCTTCCCATTTGTTGATTCCCATTTTCTACATAGAACGCCATTATGCATAACCAAGCTATCCCATTGTGCCCAGTAGCTTTTTGCTACCGCACTCATAGGAGCTACATCACACCATCTTGGTTTAGGTGCGCCAGAATTAATCTAATCAAAAATGGGTCTCACGTCAGGGTCCTCTTGTTGCGCTTGCTGCATGATTTCATCACTCCACTCGTCGCTAACCGTATCAGTTCTTATCATTCGAACACATTCCTTGCCTTCTTGTCTTGAGCAATGTTTACAGTCGTCCGCACAAGGTCTACGTGATAGGGCGTCAGCATTTCCATGTGATTTCCCACTACGGTGTTCGATGATGAAATCATACTCCTGCAGTTGTTCAATCCATCTCGCCACTTGTCCCTCGGGGTTTTTAAATTCTAGCAACCACTTTAAAGCAGCATGGTCAGTTCTGATACGAAACTTTATTCCCAGCAGGTATTTGCTGAAATGCTGTAACGTCTTGACAACTGCTAGCAATTCCCTTCGAGTTACACAGTAATTCCTCTCTGGTTTTGACAATGACTTACTTAAATATGCAATCACAACTTCATTATCTCCTTTCTTTTGCGACAAGACACCTCCAATTCCAGTGTTACTAGCATCTGTATCCACAATGAAATCCTCGTCGGGGTCTGGATACCCCAATATTGGCGTTTCACAAAGTCTTCCTTTAAGCTCATTGAAACTTGACTCACATTGTTCGTTCCAGTCAAATGATCGCTTTTCTTCCGTTAGTTGATGCAAAGGCTTTGCTATATCCGAGAAGTTCTTCACAAAACGTCTGTAGTATGAACAAAGCCCCAAAAAGGCACGTACTGCAGTCTTGTCTTTTGGCGTCGGCCAATCCTTCACGGCGCTAATCTCAGGATCTGTCTGGATGCCGTACTTCGAAATCACGTGTCCCAAGTAATTCACTTTACGTTTGAAAAACGAGCATTTATTCGGACTGAGTTTCAGATTTGCCCCTCGTAGTTTGCCTAGCACCTGTTCCAATTTATTCAAGTGGTCGTTGAAGTCTCTACCAACGATAATGATGTCATCCAAATAGACCAAGCATGTTTCTCCTAGAAGTCCAGCTAATATTTGTTCCATTTATCTCTCAAATATGGCTGGTGCATGACACAGTCCAAATGGCATAACATTGAACTGCCAGAGTCCTTTGCTGGTAGAGAAGGCCGTTTTCTCCTTATCCTTGTCCTTGATTTCGACTTGCCAATAGCCACTTTTCAGATCCAACGTTGAAAACCATTTCATTCCGTTCAATGTGTCTAAAGTGTCGTCGATTCGTGGAAGTGGATAACTGTCCTTCTTGGTTACATCATTAAGTCGACGGTAGTCAATACAGAATCTCATGGTGCCGTCCTTCTTCTTAACCAAAACTACGGGAGAACACCACGGGCTTGTTGAAGGTTCAATAACGCCGCTTCTTTGCATTTCCTCGATCATGCCTTCAACCTCCTTCTTCCGAGCTACTGTAACTCTCCGAGGGCGCCGTCGGATAGGCATAGTTTCCCCAGTGTCGATCTCATGCTGAACCACTCCAGTTCTTCCAATGTCATCATCATGCGAAGAAAAGACGTTGCGATATCGTAGCAGTAAGCTACGCGCCTTAAGGAATTCCTCCTCGGTAAGGTGCTCCCTGGAGTCATTTAGTAATTTTTCAACATCCATTGAAGGCTTAACATGACCAGGTTTCACGTTTACCTCAGATTCTCGGCAGCCTCTTATCCAAGAAAATTCTTGGCATGATCCAACCAGCGTTCCTTTATTGAGGACGTATTCGTGTCGCTTGGATTAAGGATCCTTACAAATGCTGTAAATGCCGTGGTTACCATTGTACGGGCTGTTATCCACGGTTTATCAGCATCCAACCTCTCTACCACCACACAGCGGTGAGATTGCGGCCTTGTGGAGTTCGGCAATTTCACTGGAACTAAAACCTGTAACCTTGGTTGAAGAATGGTTCTCCTGGTATAGTAAACATTTCCATTTACTCCACCTTGTATAGGAATCTCATCAACTCCAAACTTTAGAACTCCAACCTTCAAGTCGATTTTACAGTCATGTCTCCTCATAAAATCCAATCCAATATTGCAGTCGTCGACGATGTTAGCAACGATCACTTTATGCCAGTATTCTTTTTCACCTATTTTCACAGCTTACTCTCGTTCTCCTTGGACGGAAATGTACTGGCCGGTAGCAGTTTGCAGCTGGAGATGCCTAGGTCGGACTAGACGATCTCTGGTCAGGTGTCTCAGTAGCCGAGAGCTGATCACAGTCCGAGAAGCTCCGGTGTCTATGGTAAGGAGACATGGTATTCCACAAATTTCTCCATTGACAACCAGACTATTCCCGTCGTTTGCCTGTGAGATCATAATTGGGACATTTAGACCGCCAGCCAGCACTCGTCCCATAGTCCTGGCTTTTATTCGTTTCCCTGTTGGGGCTCTGACTCCACAGAGCCTATTTTCCTCGCCATTGGAGCGGGGTCGCTCTCCCTCCTAGTCCTTTTTGGACAGCCTGACTGCAGGTGACCACGTTCTCCACAATGGTAGCAACGTGGCCCAAATTCGCGGCGGGAATCTACTGGCTTCGTAGTCGACACTTCTCGTACCCTGAAAGGCCTGGATGAATCCTGTCGTACAGCTTCTACCTCGAGAGCGTGGGCTACTGCATCCTTTAGGCTGCCATGATGTCCCAATCGCACGGCTGCCCTCACTTCCAGATCCCGGATCCCATCGATGAAGGCCTGCACCAGCATACTGTCTACAAAGGATGCTGATGTACGTTGATAGGCCTTCCTAACCAACTTCTCGATTTCCAGGGCCCACTGTTGTAAGGAATCGTTACGTCCTTGTGTCCTGTCCTTTAACTGAGCTCGGTACACGTGCTCCAGGTGACTGTCACCGTATCGTGCCTCCAAGGCTTCTAGAAGGCGGTCGTATGTCCGGTCGTTTCCCAGAGCCTCTAGTATAGTAAGAGCCTCGTCGCGCAGCGCCAACGCCTGGGAAACAGACTCGAACTGCAGCTTATAGGCAGTCCACGATGAGCTACCGTCAAAGGGGGGCACTTTGAACCTGCCGCCTCCGGACACCGATGCGTCGGGTACATAGCTACTTGGACCATTAGCCACTTTGATCTCAAGTTTTTGGAGACGGCTCCCACAGGTCTCAATTTTTTTATCGACATCATGGACTCGACTCTCCAGTTTTTCATCCATATCGGCCAGTTTTTCCTGGACCTCGAACAACTCTCTCTTCCATTCGGTCGTGGACTCATGTACCTTACGAAGCATTCGTGCCTGTACCTCCTGGTGATCCTTTTGTTCCTTTAGGAGGACGAAGATAGCGTTGAGGTCTACTCCTCGTGCAGCTGGAGCAGGTGATTCCGACGTACCAGGCGTCGAGTCTCCAGACCCAGACGTTTGGCTTCGCGTCGTCACTCCTTTTGGCTCGGTTTCTCGTGGCATTAACGGCATTTTCTATCCCACTTCTGACACCAAATGTTACGAGCGTGGGGTTCGTATTTGATAGAAAAACACGAATTAATCCACTAAATAAAACACTCACTTTATTACCCAAATTACGCACTTACAATTCACACGAACTGTAGTTAAAATCCACTAATACACTAAAACACACACACTATTTCAGTTCAGTTTCAGCAGTTAAAATGTCACTAACTCGCGCCGGCCGTCGGCGCCTTTTATATCCCGCGGAGCCGCGCTAGACTCATTGTCCACACATATCGCGAATATTCTAGTAAGGACCAGCGTGCGGGCCGAGAACATTCGAGACCATATATGTCTCTCTCTATTGGTGCACTCTCTCTGTCACTCCCTTCTCGAATGTTCCGAGTATAGCTATCTCTTTCTAGTAGTGCTATCTGTGTCACACACTTCTCGAATGTTTCGAGTATAGCTATCTCTTTCTAGTAGTGCTATCTCTGTTACTCCTACCGGAAATTTCGCCATATAACGATTTGTGCTTCAGAGGCCCATAAGGGGTCCTGAAAACGCCTGAAAACGGGTTCTCAGGTTATGGCGTCATCTGATAGAGGGTGAAACGGACTGTAAACATGTTTCAGGCGCCTGAAAACGACGGCAACTTGGGTGAAATTTCGATCTTTAGATATGTGATAGAGCAACTTCTGAAACAGCCTGAAATGACTTTTCAGCTTGCTGAAAACGCCTCTAAAGCACTGAAATTGACTTTCAAAGTTTTTGACCTAACCTACCGGCGTAACAATATCAACAGTAATAAAAAAGAAAAAACCTATGATGATTGAGTCTATCTAGGGAAACCAGTTAAGATGATGGTCCCATGTGTGTGAGGTCTGCTGACCTCACAAACATGGGGCGACCAGGACAACAATTTATCAAATACAACCCCAAGATTCTTGGCCTTCTCGCTGTATGAAATTATGTTACCATCATTCACTATAGGGTCGACGGGCATTTTCTGAACTAGGTTATGAGAGTGACGAGTACCCAAAATCATGGCCTGCGATTTGCCCGGGTTGACAAGCAGACCATAAGAGGTAGCCCATTTCCTGATGTTATCGAGATCAGCATTCAACGCCTCTACTGTCAGATTCACATCACACGGAGAGAAGTGCCGATATATTTGAAGGTCATCTGCGTACAGATGATAAGAAGAGGTAAGAACGTCAGAGATGGAGTTAATGAATACCGAGAAGAGGAGAGGAGAAAGGATGCCTCCCTGCGGAACACCTGCGGAGAGATCACACCAGTCCGTTGAGATCTCCTCAGACTTAATGCGTTGCTGGCGGTCTCTCAGGTAGGAGTCAAACCAGCGAGCAGAGTGCGAGGAGACATTAAGTGACTTTAAAATTTCGACTAGTATATCGAAATCGACGCAGTTAAAGGCGCTACTGAAATCAAGCAGTGTAAGGACCGTAAGCTGCTTTTGATCCATAGCTAATTGAATGTCGTCAGTGACTTTGAGCAGTGCTGTGGTAGTGCTGTGACCCGGCCTGAAACCTGATTGGTGGGGATTCAGTAACATTTTTGAGGAAAGGTAGGAGGAGAGTTGGGAGTGGACGATTGATTCCAGGACTTTGGAGAGGATAGGCAGAATAGAAATGGGACGGAAATCTTTAAAGAAGGCGGGATTAGACGTTTTGGGGAGGGGAATCACAAGTGCCAATTTCCACTGGCTGGGGTAGCAACATTGGTCAAGCGACACATTAATTATGTGGATGATGAGAGGTATCAGTACATCAATGATAGTTGTTATCATCTGCGAACATATCTTGTCCTCACCTTTGGCCTTCGACGAGATTGCTAGTATTGCCCTCCTTACTGCGCCGATTTCGACAGGGATGAAATTAAATGCTGAGGTGAGAGATGTTGCCTTGGACCGTAGGTTACGAAGGGTTGCATCCTTGACGAGGGAGTCCATCGCGACAGGGGGAGTTGCAAAGAAACTATTGAGACCCCGGAGATCGACATTTCCGGCTGCCAATTCCTGTGACTTACCAACACCAAGGGTCTTCAGGAACTTCCAGACCTGTGCTGGAGTATAGCTCTCGATACATTCGTAGATATGACGGCGTTTAGAATCACGACACAGGCGAGTGCAACGATTACGGAGGCGTTTGAAAATTAAAAGATTCTCATCGGTCGGATCCCTCTTATATATAGACTTGGCACGGTTTCTCTTAGCCATCAGACCCTTAATGGTGTCAGTAAGCCACGGTGCAGGAAGATGCTTCACTTTAACCCTCTTGACCGGAGCATGCTTATCAAACAAGCTCAGGACAATAGAGTTGAAGTTCCGTACTTTGTCATCAATGGTCTCACTACCGTAGACAGGCGACCAGTCGACAGAGGAGGCGTCTGAATTAAGGGAGGTTATATCCATGCCCTTAAAGCTACGAATGTCAAGGAATTTAGCTGCACGCTTGGGAGGCTTTATCTTATAAGAGAGGTAAATAAGATTGTGATAGGAGAAAGGGGCGTTAAGTTGGCCATGCGCAGCAACCTTAGACATGTCAGAAGTAATCATTAGATCTAGAAGAGAGGGGGTGCAGTGTGGTTGAAAGTGAGTGGCCTCTAGAGGAAGGATATGCATGTTAAATGAACTTACAAGAGAATTCAGCTTCGCTGAGCGACCGTTATTCTTGAGAAGGCAAGTGTTGAAGTCGCCGAGAATTAGGGTGTCGCTATAAAGAGGAGTCAAGTCACTGAGAAGGGTTTCAAAAGAGTTAAAATAGTCGATTCGAAGAGAGGGGCTATAATAGACACCCAGGAGGACTTTGTTGTGACGCAAGAATATCTCCAGGAACAGGTGTTCAGCAGAACCAGAGTACAGGCTTGGCGACTGGCTGATGACTTTGCATGGGATGAAATGTATCCCTGCTATAATCGGAGCATATTTTGACTCGCTGTTACCTATCCCGTACCTAATCGCTGAAAATATTGAGTGCAATGCCTCTAACACCGAATTTGTCAAGCTTTTCTAGAAGGATTCGGACGGAGACGTTGTGAAATGCCTTCGCCATATCAAAGAAAATCCTAAGACTTATCTCTCGTTTGCCAAGACTGCTAACCACCTTATCAGTTAGTTCAGTAACTGCGTCCTCTGTCGATCTCCTATTTCTGAAGCCATACTGTTGATCAGAAAGTATGTTTATCATTCACGTAGAGTTTTAATCTATTGTTTATTAGTTGTTTTAAGCCCTTATAGAGAAATGTTGAAACTGAAATCGGTCTTTAATTATTTAATTCATCTGTGTCACCGCCCTTGTGGATCGGATATATGATAGAGCGTTTAAAAGTCTGAGTCTGAGCAAAACAGAGATTACACATCCGACTGAAGATTGGAACTAGAATATGGCGTAAAAATTTATAAACTTCGTTGTTATCCCGTCCCACCCCACTGCACTATTGTCTTTGAGGTTTATTATCATTATCAGGACCTCAGCCAGATCCGTGTCAACAAGACCAAAAGAATGGACCGTTGTTGGTATATTTATGGTAGGTTGTTCGTGCTACTGAGAGGAATAAAACAAGCCTTTCAGCAAAAATACTGCCAATATTCGCAAAGTGCTCGTTGACAGCACGTACTGAATCTGAAGAGGAGGATTCGATAGATAGGAGAGCTGTGCTGTTAGTTTTTTTATTAGAGATTTTAGCAATCCTTCTACTCAAGATCTCCAAAGTGCCTTTGGAAGCTTACGTGATATTTCAAGTTCTGAACGGTCATACTTGCACTTCATTTTATATAGCAGATTATTATAAAAATTTCGGTACCTTTTGTAGGTTGTCTTTAGTATCATGTTATCCGGATTTATCTTTTAAGCTTTATTCTGACTAACTCTATTTCTTATACAATGAAGCAATCCCGGGGTTTTGTTTTGTTTTTCAAAAGTCTTTATTTACACATAATACACATTACACCACATATCTTACAATTATTAATACATGGTTAATTAAAAATTTTACTTTCGCAGTATCGGGCTGAAATGGCCTATAAATGCTTGGTAACAATAATTATTATAACAACTAATAACAATAAAGTGTGAGATATTAACATATAAATCTAAAAATCAGTTTATGTGATCCAAAGTAATGGATTACATTTTATTCCAGTGTGAACTAAAAAAAACTAACTAATATATATAATGTAATACGGTGGACCAGAGCATGCATGCATAGTGTGGTATTGTTCACTGCAGTACATTCACGACGCGGCAACGACGCCAGCCACAGTTAAAAAATCTGAGGGAAGTCTTAACAGAAAGTCAGCAGACTGCAACGTCTCGGCGCGGCGGTGCGGAGGCCGGCCGACCTGCGGATCACGCATTAGGACAAGTTCGCCGCGTCAATCTGTGAGTACAAAACTGAGTTCGTGACGTCAATCGGTGTACTGCCGATAGTGATGGGGAAGTCGGTAGGCACCATACGTGTCGATATAATCCAAGTCAGTATATTTAGTCTGACCAATAGGTGATATGAGGCAATTTACTTGTTGTTTATTTTTGTTACAAAATCTTTGTGTTTGCTTTAGTACAAATGAAAATAGGTCCGGCAGATTTATCTGCTCATGTAGTTTGCGCAAGTTTGGTAGTCGGGGCGTGTTGTACGCAATTTTAGCAGCTTTGTTTTGTAAAACTTGTAGTATCAGGAAGTTAGTGAGACAGGTGCTACTCCATACCGGAGCAGCATAGGTGATACAGGGCCATACGAGAGTGGTATATATTCTATTTTTAGTGCTGGGATTTAATCTAGCGTACCTATTAAAATAGGGCTGAGGGAGTTAAGCGCTTTTAGACCTTTAGAGCGTATTACTGCGACATGTTTACTCCGTTTTACTTTTTTATCAAGATTTACACCAAGGTAACGGACTGAGCTATTCCAGACTATAGAATGTCCTGCAATTTTAAGTGTTTTTCTACGCTCCTGGCAATGGCGACTGAACATAATTGCCTCTGTTTTTGCTTCGTTGACTTTTAGCTTCCATTTAGTAAATCAAGAGATAGCTGGAGGCGATCTACAATAAGGTCCATATCTTTTGATGATGTGTATGAGGCAGTGTCATCGGTGAAACTTGCCAGATTGGTTCGCGTTTGCACAGGCCTCTCATTCACATAAAGAAGAAATTAGTATGGCCCAAGAATAGATCAGGAATAGGCAATCCCGGGGTAATCCACGGTTGTCTAGATCTTTTTCTGTTTGGAATATTGACTATTTTAGAGTTAGACGTGATTGTTTCGGAGATTATATTAACTAGCCTTTCCGCGGCCACATTCGGATCAGATGATTCCCAAATCTTGGTTAAATTAGCATTGGCAAAGCCTGCTACAGCGTTTTTGAAATCAGTCACGGTCTTTGTTTTAATAGTCTTTTCTGAAACCGGTCGATTTTGTTGATTCAACATGACTGACAAATGATCAGATATGGATTCTCTAAAACGGCTACTGATGTATGGTCACGATGATTGCAGGAGGACATGATCGAGACAGTTTTTGTCATCTGTCGGTAGGGTATGCGCGGAGAGCAGACCGTGGCTGATAGTCAGAACAAGATATTCTGGACTGTGTCGGTCTATGTTGGTAGGTTTTCTGTCGATATTTTCCGATGAGCATAATCAATTTGTGGATCGTAACTAAACGCCGATCTATTACTGTCTGCTAAAATTCTATTGCGCGTCTTATTTGTAAACGACTGTTGTCTTTCTCTCATAAGCCGCTGCGAGCGTTCGACGCTAGATTCCCGTGCACGCGTAAGCAAGTTGCTAGCTCTATTTTCAACAAGGCGCTGCGAACTTTCGTCGCTAGAGTCCCTGGCCCGTGATTGCGAGGCGTACTCTCTCTGACTTACGAAACGATCTGAATTTTCAGAAGAAGATTCTCCAACACGACGTATTTTTGCTAATGTGGCTTGGGAACTATGTTTACATATAAATAGTATAAATAATATAAGTATAAATAATGTTTATATTTATATTGTTATTTTATGTTTATATTATTTATATTATTAATTGCAACCTTTTTTTTCAAGGCATATTGTTTAGAAGTATTTTTTTCAAATCAGAGAAAATCAGAAAATAAGGAAAATAATATACAGAAAGCAATATAAAATAAGACGGGAAAGGTTTAAAAGTAGGTAGTTCTGTTTTTTTTTTTGATAAAACTTATTATAAAAGTGTGACTATACTATAAAAAATAAACAGTAAAGGATATATAAATGAAACAGTAATTTATAAGTAGTTCTGAAAATAACTTTTTAACTGCATCAAAAAATGTGCTATGAAAAATGACAACATATTCAATGTCAGTTGCGTCCGCTGCATAGGGAGCCAACCGCGCATATGAGCCGCGTGGCTACCTATTTCATAGATATGCACGCACCTCTTCCACACTTCGGTGACCCTCCCTCACCGCGTTGCCCACTGCACTGCGTGGGGCCACACCAGTCATGGTACGCCGGCGTTACATTTTTAAATTCGTTATATCTTTTGTATGAAATGTCCGATTTGAATAATTCAAAAAGGTTCAGAATTTTCAAGATTGCTACAGGAAAGAACAGAAGAATATCAAAAAATAGTCACTGCTCAAGAACTGAAAACATCGCGACTTGAGATGGAATTTCAAAATGTGGCTACTGCATACTCACTATCAGAAGCAAAACAAATAATGGAACTAGATAAAATAAAAGCAGACAGCAACACAAATTTACAGAGAGTACTCGAGCTTTAGCGAAAACCACAACGATGCCTTCACGGGAACTTCCCGATATCTGAGGTCGAGTCTAACACCGCTCTCTTCAAGATCACCACCGGAGAGTTCACCATCATCATCATGACATCGGTGACACGCCAAAGGCGGAGTCCGCTGAAAATTTAGGTTCATAGTCAGACCTCCAAGATGCCCGAGTAGAAATCCAGCATCTACGTGACCTCCAGGCAAATGCACTCCAATGTTACGCCAGCAAACAGAGTGAGTTAGTTGAACTATGAGCCGCGACGTCTGTGTTAGTTCATAGTTCAGCTTTAACGCCAGAACGCGGAATTGGTGGGCTTTCTAATTGAGATTTCTATCACATCATAAACTCTGGTCTTGACAATGACCCCCCTCAACGTGAGTGTTGCAGCCTCTACCACTGTCCTGACCAAGAAACAGCGCCACCGTCATCGACTAGGAGTTACCTTGCAGCTCAACAGTGCGAGTGCCCTGCCGCTCGCTGTCGCGCGTTTCGCGGTGCCTGCTGAGGCGTGTGTTTGCTGCACACTGCCGTGAGGGCCGCGCCTCTCGCCGTTATGTGCATTACGCTGCTCGCGGCCGCGAGTTTCGCGCCACTCGCCGGCACGTGCATCGCGCCGCACTCGAACACATGTGTCCCGCCACTCACTTCTACTCTTGTACCGTCCACTACCGAAATAAATGCTCAGAGAAAAACTCCATTGTCCTTCGACAAATTAGGTGCAGGACTTGGACCTCTATTGCATAACTGGCTTTGTTTAGAACCAAACGGGCCTATTTGCGGTTTCGTTATGACTAGTAGCGCACCCTACATTTGGGTCTGTGATAAATTAAAAATTAAACTTCCGTCCGTCCGTGAGTTGACGTGTGAGACGAAAAAATATGGCGATGTAATTTAAAATTCTGTTGTTTTGCCGTGATAGTACGAGGTTTTTTTTAGGTCCCTTGGTATTGAGCCAAAAGTTGGGATGGGATTCGGCTCCGCCATCGGCCAAGGTGTTTTGAACACTATTTCGGTGATGTATTTTGGCCAGATCGAATTGTCGCGCGTATTGGACGATCTCGCTGGGAGACGCCGCGCTGGCCCGATTCTTCGAGTGTGACTTGAGTTCCGCAGGGGACCACGCTAGTTAGACTGAGGAACAGATCCTAAGTGTCGCACGTGCGTTCGTAACCTCGCCGGGAGGTCCGTTCTTTTAGAACTAAATGGAACAGTGTGTCACTTGCTGTCGGCAAGTAGACGCAGAGAACCTCCTTCAGCGAAGAACTGGAACAAATACCGAGGCGTAAGCCCGGTATCTTGCTGGAAAGGAGGTTGTTACCGCAGCAGGACACACACCCAGGTATTTTAGATATTATGTTTGTAGTGCGAAGCAACATCGCCCGTTGAAGAACACTCACCGGTGAGCCAGAAGTTCTAACTATCCCGTAAGTCTAAATGGGCCCGCAGTTGTGACCGCCGCCCTGAATGGTTCTTTAATAGGCTTAATTAAGAAGTAAAAAAGTAAAAGTATTTGCTGACGAAATAGTATCTATGATGTAATTATGATAGGAAATTGAATGACATTAGTCGGAAAGATTTGAACAAAAGTGTTGAAACACTTCTGGACATATAGTAGGATAAAATGCAGATTAATACTATGCAATTTTTCATATGCCTGTAATTTGACGGAACAACAAAACAAATCGGTGCATTATAGTACCCTGTGTTGGTACCCGTATTGGCCGACATCGTGGCGGTAGCGCTGAAGTGGCGGTGGCACTGGAGTCGCGGAGATGCGAGAATTCCCCGCGAATATTAAAATTGAGTCTTCATAAGCTTCGGATTGGCTGTGCAGTTGGCGTCATGAAGCGGTGGAGCGAGAGGGGCAGTCGCCTTCCCGATTTGATATCAAGCTCGGCGATTGGCTGAAGAACATTACGCGAGAAGTCGGCGGTCGTTGTTTTTGCAAGTGAAGCACGCGCCGCTTGGGGGGGGGGGGGGTCGAGACAGACGAGACAGTTCCACGCGAGCCTCGAATTGAGGTGGACGTCGCGCATGGTCGTCGTCCCCGGTACAAGACGAAGCCCTGCATTTTGGAGCCCGATCCGCATCAGTAGCTGCTGCCCGAGTGAAGGACCCACGCTGCTCATTGAAGCTGGATCTCGCTGCCAGCGTTCAGGTCGTTTACCTTCGCCCTTACGCCGGAAAGAGACCCAGCCGTGGAAGAGCGAACCCGGCAACCATGATCAAGGATATGTAGGTTAGGCTAGAACGATCCCTAAGCTATTTTGTACCCGCAGGATTTCTTGAATATAACTCTTGTACGTAATCCTTATTTCCTTGCCAGCCGTACCTATAGGAAGTCACCCTCTAGGCAGACACAGAGATTCGAACCCATGACCCTAGATAGAGTAGCCGAGGCTGCCGAGTTTCGAACCCGCGGCTAACGCTAACTTCCAAAGACGTGACAGCATAGAATGAATTTTGTTTTTTTTAATTTAACGTGTGTTACATACGTACTTTCCGTGGATATTGCTGACCATTGCGATGACCTCGTGAAGTATAAACCTGCAGGCCTCGTGTAAGGCAAGGGGGGGCTGACAGTGCAGTTAACGTCACGTAGCCTCTTTTTAGAATCTAAGTTTTTGTCTTGTATAGAGTCACTTTATATCTCACATCGATTGAAGTCGCAAGTCTGTAGAATTAATTAATAAAATAAGTTAAAAAATTTTTTTTTTTTTTGGATCCTTCGCTGCGACCAAAAGTAATTGGCGCAGCCGGTAGGATAGTTGAGTCAGTGCTTCCTGGTTCCTGTGGCCCGGGAAACGTCGTCAGCTATCCCGAAACCTACAAATAAATCACGTCGGTCAGCGGAGAAGTATCCAGACATCGATACGCCCAGAAATACCAAGATGATTATGTGAGTACACTTGAATCTTTCTTGTGATTGCTCATCCCCTAGTTTAACCCTATTTTTAGCCCTGTAACTTTAAATTTCCAAAATTTTCCACCCACGCGTCCAACGACGACAATCGGCGACTTACTACCCCAGTAGTGTAGTAGGGAGCCGTAGACTAGCCCAAGATTTTCTCCGACGAATAGAAGAAGTAGAGGAAGACGAACAAGTTGAAAGTCGTAGGTTCCGTAGAAAGATGGAGTGTTCAGGCGTAGATATCATTTACAAGGCCTTGAGGCTCCTCCCCGAATTCGACGGCAACCCTAATGTCCTAACTAGGTTCATACAGTTGTGCGACCAGCTAGTTAGCGTGTATATAAAACCAGGCCCTGAAAACGAGTTATCGAACTTATGTTTATTGAACGGTATATTAAACAAAATCACCGGTGCCGCAGCACGAACTATCAATTCGAACGGCATCCCAGCTAGTTGGACAAGCATTAAAAGTGCCCTTGTCAACAATTTTGCTGATCAGCGAGATGAGACTGCGCTATATAACGACATGTCTCTCCTATCACAAGGGCAAGGCACCCCCCACGATCACTATGAGCGCTGCCAAAGCCTTTTTAGCACAATAATGACTCACGTAACATTGCATGAGAGTGTTGCTACAACGATTGAAGCGAAGAGGGAGTTATATAAGAAACTCGCCTTGCAATCTTTCATCAGAGGACTGAAAGAGCCGCTAGGTTCTCGTATTCGGTCTAAGAGACCCGAAACTATCGAAAAAGCTTTAGAATACGTACAGGAGGAAGTGAACGTCATGTATCTTCAAAATCGAAACGAGTACCTATCTGATCGAAAACATTCCCAATATCAACCCATTATAAAAATGAGCCCTATGCATAGTCCCTCCTCTGTGCCAACTATGCCGATACCCCGATCTTTTAACTTCGCTAACCCGATGCCCAATTGGCAACAACGCCCTGGTACCATGCCTTTATGGAAAATTAATAATTTTAACCCCCAATTAAATCCACCGCAACGCATGTCTGGTATGCCCACGCGTACTGTAAGGATGGCGCTCCGTGGGTCCTTTTTAAAAAAACACTTTTATTACTGCTGCTGAATAAATTTATTTCACTGTACTACACACCGAATTTTAGACAAAAATAACGAGAGTTTACAATGTATGTATCGGACAAAGGTTGTGGGGTGACTGCTACCAGTCTCTATCGAAAACAGTTTTATATAAAATGAATTAGCTTAAGTCAGCGTTTACTGCAAACTACATTCGGTTATAACATCTCCCCCCATAAGACTGAGCTTTATCAATTTAAGATAAACGAAGGAGTAAACAAAACAAATAGATTAAGATTAAAATCAAAATAAGATACAGTGACTAAATACTAACTTGAATGTCACCTTTACTATCTTTAAGCAGTATCGCTACACTATAATAGTAAAATCTAAGTTCCGAAATAGAAATCAATAATTTTTAATATGTTATTTTATTATTAATAGTTACTTAAGTTCCGATTTGCGGGTATTTTTTCAAAATTCCTAAACATAACTTTACTTTTGTTTTTATTTATTTCTATTTCAGGCAGGCTTCTAACAGACTTCTTATCGCATTCAAATGATTCATCAGATTCTGTGAATTCAATAGATGTATTATACTTTGTTTCATTTCTACTAGACTTCTTATTATGACACTGGTTATATATTTGGATGCAACAAGATGTGTTTTTACAGCAGGGTGAAAACCATTTCTTATATGCCTTATATACTAAGTAAATTATAATAGCTACTACTATGGCATAAGTAGTTCCAGAATAATAATGTCCGTATTTAAATATATGGGACTGATTCTTAGCTTGATTAATTTGGTTTTCAAGATTATCAAGTTTATGAGAAGCTAGTTTCAGTGATTCTAAATCAACATCAGTTATAGAAATAGCAGAAATTACACCTGCACTATTATTGATAAAATTATACTTACAACAATCATCTTCGATTATGTTGAAATCGATTAACAATTGGCTGGGCAAAATTTGTTTATACGTTTGAGATGAGTGAAACTGTAAAGTCTGAAAGTATGCTGTACAATCTTCTTTTAAGGATAGAATTCCTGTACCTTGCAGGGTATAATCTGTTATATTGTTTTTACATTTCATTGATAATTTGTTAGGCTTAGACTGTACATAGATAAATCTGCCATCATTAAGTTTTTGCCATATATTAACATTACCATATATTATCTTAAAGTCACAGATATCGGGAAGAGACAATGTTACTTCTGTTAACAGTTTTGTTTCACATAAAGGATTGTTTATTGTAGATAAAACAGAGGGTAATGGACAGATCATATACTCATAATTAACCTTATGGCAATCACTTAGGCTATCTAATAATGCGTAACTTAATCTATCATCCGTAAGGGCTACATACATCTTAGATGAATGAATTAAAACATAAGTTTGGAAGTTGTACTCATCTTTCGGTGTAGGCAACGGTAAAATCTTATAAACATTAAACTTAACTGGGTTAATCAAGGGTATTTGAATTACAAACATAATCTTATTATTATAGTAATATGAAGTCATCCTAGATAGATCTATGATACTATGTATATTCTCTAGTGATAGAGAAACTGGGAACTCAATGTTCTTTTTATACATCTTGCTTTTACTTAGCTCGTTAAACAGGTGAGTGGGAGTCAAAACATACGGATGTAAAATATTAGCTTTAGCAAAGAGGATAGAGTTCAAAATTGTATCTAAAATATTAGATACTGAAAGTAATGATGCTTCAATTAAATTGAGAATAGAATTGATTTTTGAAAGATTTACACAGTTTGTAGTTACTTTATTATTTTGTTCAAATATGTAATTTAGTTTTACGATTTGTTTATTTATTCTTTTCTCATTGTCATTTAATTTTAGAATAGAGGTATTGAAATTATTTATGGTTGATTGGACAATGTGAATGTTATCCTTCATTAATGAAAATATCTCCTGGTCGTTATGTTCACATGTGGACAATGCGTCATCATATTTCCTAGCATCATCTGCATCTAGAGTGCCAAAGAAAAATTTAAGAATTTCACCGCCAAATTCCAGGGCTCGCTTGAAGCGATCTTGAGGTTTCGATTCCGATATTAAATGAGAAAATGAATCATATTTTAATTTATTAGCTTTTATCAAAATCTGAAGAGGGTTTATGGCATCCTTACAATTTATATCAATAGCTAAATTCTGTGCTTTTTCACAAAAGCTAGAAATGCTCGAGATCGATTGGTCAATCTTTTGTAAGTAAGGTTCAATAGGTATAACTTCTAGATGCGTCACTACATTCCAGTAGTCGTCATAGAAATATACCACAGACGTCGGATCGAAGTATAGTCCGGGACTGTGCGTGATTGATTGGATAGGTTCTGAATAACTTGTTCCAAGGACGAATCTGAAACAATTATTGTGCTAACTTTATTTCATTAATGTGATATTTCACATGTTTCCTATTTATGCTGACTGTAACATTATTCTTGTCATTTACTTTAACTATCTTATAAGGTCCTTTCCAGATTGAGGACAGGGCCTTGCGCAGCCTATGATGTTGTTTAATGTAAACCATATCTCCTGATTTATACGTTTTTGTTCTGGATGAAACATCATAGTATCTTTTTGATTGTTCTTTACTTTTAGTAATATTTTCTAAAGCTTTTTCACGGGAGTACTTCATTCTGTACTGTAAAGCGCGTATATATTCGGCATATGTTGTGCTATCACTTGAATCGTATAAACTACTGGGAATGGAAGGTTTATGGCCATACAATAGTTCAAACGGAGTGAATTCTGTTGTACAATGCGGAGTTGTATTATAAGCTAGTATTGCAGTTGCTAGATAGCAATGCCAATCGTCGTGATTTTCATTCACGAAAGACTTTAGGTACTCCTTAAGAGTCGCGTGACTACGCTCTAGAGCGCCATTTGTTTGAGGGTGATAAGGTGTAGAGAATAAGTTTTTGATCTTAAGAATTTCAGTCAATTGTTTAAATAATTCAGATGTGAAGCATGTGCCTTGGTCTGTGAGGATCATTTTTGGAAATGAAAATAGTGAGAAGAAATGTATGAGGTTACGTGCAATCTCATCAGTAGTAGAGGTTATCATAGGATAGGCACAAGAAAATTTCGTTAAGTCATCCTGAAGAGTTAAAATGTACCTGAATTTTTGAAGGCCAGCTTCAGGCAAAATTCCAACAATATCTAGAGCTAATCTCTCGAATGGCTTAGTGCTCGAGGATGTTATCACCATGGGTGCTTTGTTGGAAGCTCGTAGTGGCTTATTTACTTGACATAATCTGCAATCTTTTACGAAACGTTCAATATCTGCCCTCATGCTTTTCCAATAAAACGAAGCTTTGATTCTGTTGAGCATGCGTTTTACTCCTGGGTGACCAGCTATGGTCGTGCCGTGATTTTCTTTCAGGATATTTGGAACCTCGGCCGGAGTAGGATAACGAATTTGGTTTTTATAGATATGTACTTTTATGTTTGTGCCATGAAATATGTATGATATCATATTATATATTTTTACATAAGCTAGCTTGGTGAAAGGTTCTGTAAAATCTGAAATAGCTAGCTCCTTATCATAATCATCTTCGGAAATGATCAAGTCTCTCAATTTGAGTAATAAATTATAAATAGTTCTGTAACTCGTTTCATCATAATGATGTATTTTAGTGTATAAGAAATAGAGCTTCTTATTAGTCGCCTCAACTGACTGCACGGTTTCAAGTTCCCGTTCGGCTGATAAGAGCTCGGCAGAATTGTTTACTACGGATAACAGTTGTTCGCTGTGCGGCATAGAGCTATCAAAATCTAGAGAAACTGGACAAGCTATCGATTTAAGTTTCGTGGAAGTTAAACTTTGGTTATATTCCTGAATTTGAGTATCATTAGAGATTGATTTCGTGAATTGTTTCTTGAAAAATTGTTCATAAGTTGTCTTATTTATTCCTGAAAGAGTGATGGCATTTACTGGGTTACGAGATAGAGCGTCAGCATTTGAGTTTATACGGCCCGGTTTATAAACTATCTCGTAGTCATACTCCTCTAGTTTCAATCGCCATCGCAATAAACGTCCTCCTGGATCTTTTGCATTGAAAAGCCATGTAAGGGGACGGTGGTCAGTGACAATCCGAAATTTATACCCATAAATATATGGTCTGAAAGTGTTGACGCCGAAAAGAATAGCGAGAAGCTCCTTTTCAGTCGTGGAGTAGTTTCCTTCGCATTTATTTAATGTACGAGACGCATATGCTATTGGCTTATCCTTTCCAATTTCGCCTTGCGACAGTACTGCGCCAATGGCGTAGTTAGAAGCGTCTGTAGTTATGATGAATGTTTGACTGAAATCTGGGTACTGTAATAATGGTGCTGAGACTAACTTTTCTTTCAGAATGCTGAATGCTTGTTCTTGTTCATGAGACCAGTGAAACACTGTGTCTTTTTTCAATAATGAGGTTAAAGGTTTAGTTAAGTGAGAGAAATTCTCTATGAAACGTCTATAATAGCCGGTTAGTCCTAGAAAAGATTTTATGTCTTTCGGGTTCTTGGGTGTAGGGAATTCGGAAATAGCCTTTACCTTGTCTGGGTTAGGCAAAACACCCTTGTCGGTTATGACATGCCCGAGATAAGCGACTTCGCGCCGCAAGAATTCACATTTGTCAGGCTGCAACTTCAAGTTGGCCTCTCTGAATCTTGAAAATATGAGTTCTAGTTTTTGCATGTGAGATTGAAGGTCATGTGAATAACAGATGCAGTCATCCAAATATATATAACAATGAAGACCTTGGAGCCCAGAAAGGACTAAATTCATGAGTCTCTGGAATGTGGATGGAGCATTTTTTAAACCAAAGGGCATTCTGGTAAATTCAAAATGTCCTGAGATACCATTAGTCGTAACACTGAAGCCAGTTTTTTCAGAATCTTTGGGATCTAGCAACAGCTGATGAAATCCTGAAGCCAGGTCAAGAGTACTGAAGTACTTTGAGTGACCTAACTGGTCTAGGATATCTGTTATGAGAGGAAGAGGGTAAACCTCTGAGACTGAGACGTCATTAAGGCGTCTATAGTCAATTACGATTCGCCATTTTTGCTTGCCAGAGGCATCGAGTTTCTTAGGAACAACCCACACTGGTGCATTCCAGGGGGAGGTTGAAGGGCGAATTATATTTTGGTCAAGCATTTTTTTTATTTGACTTTCTACCTCTTCTTTATGAATTTCTGGGAACCGGTATGACTTAACATGGATAGGAGGTGCATCCCCGGTATTAATAGAATGTTGAATTTTATCTGTATGAGTTAGGAATTCACCATTAAGGTGAAATATATCAGTATATTTAGAAAGGCAGGTCATCAACGCCTTCTTTTCTTCTGCGTTTAAGTGAGAGCATCGTATCTGCTCGAGAACCTGTCTAGAACGATCAGTGTTTGAAGAACTCAGCTGATGAATGAGCTCATGCTGAGCATCATCTGAGTCTGATGACGGAAACTCAAGGGTTGTTAATTGAACCTTGAAGTTATCTATTGAAATCTCGGATTCAGTAGTGTTTAATACTGATACGTTTACCCTATTGTTGGATTTGACATTGACTATGCAGTTTGCTAAGAACACGCCTTCACAAATTTGTTGATCTAATATTAAGGCTTCTTTTTGGCCTGAAAAATCTGATAGATTGGCAATTGGGCATTCAATCACCATCTCTGACCGTGGAGGTATAACATATGATGGCTTACTAAAGCATATAGGTATCGAGTGTCCTTGCATGTTTAATGAATTTGTGGAATACTGCACGTCGATTTTGAAATGTCGAATAAAATCACTACCTATGATTCCGTCAAAATATAGATTGATCTTGTCGTCAATCGCGTGGAACAAAAAGTCAAACATTATTTTGCTTTTATCGGAAATTACGTGTTCAAAATTGAGCTGGATGGACCCAAGAGATTCACATGTGGAATCGTTGTCACTTAAACCTTTTAGAGTGACTGTTAACGGTCCGAGCACTGGTTTGATCAAACTTGACTGTTTTACAATAGAAATTGAGGACCCAGTGTCTATAAGAAAGCATAGAGGCTTTTCATTTAAATGTGTCTTTAAATAAACGTGTGGTAAAGATATTTTATTGTTCACGTTATTAATTTTATAACTCTTTTCACGTATAAAATCCCTAGAAGAAAAACTCGGTTTGTCGCGAGTAGAGGGAATAGTTTTAGAATCTCCAAGTTCATTTGAATGACCAAAAATAATTTCAGGATTAACTTGTGTTAGGACAGATTTAAGAACACAAGATTTGAGTCTTTTGTCTTGAATTTTAGACTGAGGTAGAGGCGCATCAAAACCCTGATTTTTACAGGTGCTGCCTGGTAGCTTAGTTGAAAACTCAGTGAAATAAGGTTCTGACTGAGGGGAAGGTGCAGAAGAATCCTGTGCCACGGCTTGTGTGCTACAGGTGCGACCTTGCAACTTTGCTGAGAACTCAGTAGACAAAGACTGGTCAATTTGTCGAGATTCATTTTCCATCATCTGTGCTGGGGGTAATTTAAGAGCATAGGGTTGATTTTTAATCTTCCGTGCTGGGGGTAATTTAAGAGCACGGGGTTTACCTATAGAAGGCTTATCATTCGTGTCGTTTACATTATTACATTGTTCCGGCAGACACGAGACCGAAACAGTGTTTAGTTTAAATCAACTTGGTCATCAGAAGAAACGCTAACAACATGAACATTAGAGCGACTATTGTTTGCCGCGTTGTTGTGAAATGCACCTGCGCTTGGCGATGCAGCGTCGTGGGAGTCGGCGGCGTTTTGATTATTTTTATACTTAAGTTTGCGACACTCGCCGATCAAGTGACCGTGTTTCTTGCAATATACGCAAGTTTTGTTCGAGGAAAACCTTGAATTCTGGTTGTTTCTTTGAGCAACATGAGGATTCGAATTTACGTGATGGAAATTAGGACTTGAAGTTTTCGCTTTATTTTTGTAACAATCAGAGGCCAAATGTCCAGACTTCTGGCAAATAGAGCACTGCTTATTTTGGCGTTGTGCTAGTTTAGAAAGTTTATAAAGCTTTTCTTCCTCAATAGCATGAGTTATAGCATCTGATAGGGTCTTTGGATTCCTACAGCGCACTATGTGAGAGAAGTTGGAATTCATTCCCAACAAAAATGTGTTAAGGGCAAGATCCTCCATAGCGGCTAATCTGCCGATTAATTCTTTGTCATCGTCGCAACTATAATGTATATCAGACTGTAAACGTGTGAGACATGATTCAACACGTAATGAATATTGTGTCACATCTTCTGTGGGCAATTGCTTGCAATTTTGTAAGTCGACGAGCAAATGAGTTGAATGTTTTTTCTCTCCAAACGTGGCCTTAAGGAATTGTTTGATTTCAGGCCAAGTACTGAATTTCTTGAGGCAGCAGGCTAACTGCGCCTTGCCCTCAAGTTGTGACACGATATACTTGCATAAAACATCCTGTTGATCTGTACTAGCTAATGAGAATGCGTTTTCGCAATTAGTCAAGAATGCTGGCAACAACTCGCGGTCCCCATTATAGGGTTTTATGAATTTGGTCAGGAACGAAAGAGTAATTGATGAAGTCATTTTGGGTTTTTCTTTTTTTCTAATTGTTACTTTGGGGCTTTGGTTTTGGCTTTCAGAAGAGGAACTTTCTGAATCAGATGTAGTTAATTTATCGGCTTCTTCTTCTAATTTTACTTCTTTTCCAGTCGACATTAAGTTACAGCTTTTGTAATGTAGTACAGATCATCAGTAAACACAATCAATAAAAATGTAAAATACAGTAGAAAGTGTGATTGCACTTTAAAAATAGTTATAGAAAGTTTGTAAAAATAAATCTTGATGTATATAGTTGTAAAACTTGTAAAAATCACTTGCACATTCACTTCAATTAGAAAGTTAGGAATAGATAAAATAACTCACAGAATGATGACGGCACTCACGAACATTTTGAAGAACGGCTTTTTCCAAAAACCGCGTAGAAACGGCGCACGGCAACTGCAGTGCGACGCAGTAATGACGTCAACAGGAAGTCGAAGGCCCGGCGACCCAGGGAGTCGTATTACGGAATACCTCGAAGTCACGTTGCGTTGTTCGTGATCCCGTTGACTTCCACGTGGAAAGTCAATATGAGCTGATAATGATGATGATTGGTTCACCCGTCCGTTTATGAAGACGGTGGTGGTGCAGACAATTGTGGTGCGGGCTCACACTCGAAAGCGGAGACTTAACGTCGACCACAGCAGCAGGAAGCGTCCAGGATGAGATGCGGGCTCGCGCCTGGCAGCGGAGACTTATCGTCGACCTCGAGAGCAGCAGCGCGGGCTTAGGCTTGTATGCCCAAGTCTTAACGTCGACCACTGTCTATTAAAGGACCTTACTCCACAGAGCCACTAAATGGTTGTCAGGCGGGAAGTTATTTCGCGACGCGCCTAACACCTATGAATCTCAGTACTCACGAGTTTTCCTGAGATCCCACTTCTGACACCAAATTTGTAAGGATGGCGCTCCGTGGGTCCTTTTTAAAAAAACACTTTTATTACTGCTGCTGAATAAATTTATTTCACTGTACTACACACCGAATTTTAGACAAAAATAACGAGAGTTTACAATGTATGTATCGGACAAAGGTTGTGGGGTGACTGCTACCAGTCTCTATCGAAAACAGTTTTATATAAAATGAATTAGCTTAAGTCAGCGTTTACTGCAAACTACATTCGGTTATAACAGTACGCAACAAATGTTCCGTGCGCCACCACCGAATTATAACCCTCAGAGTAATGTCTTCCGAATGCCACCTAGAAATCCTAATCATTCTGGTGCTAACCATAACGCAGTACCAAAACCTATGAGTGGAATTGTCCCATATGTCCCGAAACAATTGCCACCCTCTGGTCATGATTGGACCCGACATGACAATCCACCCACGAATAATTATTTCAAATCGCGAGAGACTAACTTCAATGAGTGCTATGCCTATGAATATAGCCCTTCCTACGACGTAGAGTACTTCCCGGATCAGAACAACGAGTACTATAGTACAATCCTTATCTCTCATACGAGCCCGAGTCGAGTTATTCTTATCAAGCTGTCCCCGAAGTAGATTCCAAGAGTGATGATATGATTCAAAATTCACAGCCTTCGTCCTCCGTACCTGAGGATTTTCCCAAACCATCCAGGTGAGACAAAAAAAAATAGAAATTAATTTACAGACCCAACGTCAACTGCCGTTTATTCAGATCGCGAACCCCCCACTAAAATTATTAATAGACACTGGTGCTAATCAGTCGTTTATAAGCCCTGAAACTATTGAAAAATATTTTCTGCACATTCCATTGAACTATGACCCATTCGAAGTAACTAATGTGCATGCTACTAGTCAAAATGATTATTCCATTACCCTGCCAATTTTCCCTGAATTCAACGACAGAAATGATATAACATTTTTCGTGTATAAATTTCATAATTATTTCGACGGTCTTATAGGATCAGATTTACTGACCAGTTGGGAATGTAACATAAATTACAAAGACAAAGTTCTCGAAACACAAAGTACAAAGATTCCCATTATCATGTACGACTCATGTAATGTGAACCTCTACGAAGATATCATTCCTGCGCATTCATCAAAATTGGTGCGAATACCGGTCAACATACACGACGGTGATGCAATTATTTCGCAGCAAATAATATCAAATTGTATTGTAGGTGATTGCTTAACATCCGTTAAAAATCGTCGCGGTATTTTAGAAGTAACTAACCCGAGTCAAAATGACGTCATCTTTTCCATGTATTAACCTGTTCAGGCTGAAATTTATAACAACGAATGCGAAGGTTTCAGCAATTACCACCGCGATCGAAAAATGTACTTTCGCGCCTATGGACGAGTCATTTGAACGCGGAAGAACGCGCTTACTTGGAATCTCTCTGTGCTCAGTATGCCGATATATTTTACATCGAAGGTGAACCACTAACGTTCACAAATAAAATCAAGCACTGCATTAGAACTACAGATGAGGTCCCAATTTACACAAAAAGTTATCGATACCCATTTGTCCATAAGCAGGAAGTTAGTGACCAAATTGAGAAAATGTTAGACCAAGGAATAATTCGTCCCTTAGAATCCGCATGGAGCTCACTAATCTGGGTCGTTCCCAAGAAGGCAGACGCTTCTGGCAAAGCGAAATGGCGCATTGTAGTAGACTTCCGGAAGGTTAACGAGAAGACTATAGACGACAAGTACCCCATACCTAACATAACAGATGTCCTTGATAAATTAGGTAATTGACAATACTTCACCACCCTTGATCTCGCAAGCGGATTTTATCAAGTGGAAATGCGGGACGAGGATATCCTGAAAACAGCTTTCAATGTAGAGCAAGGGCATTTTGAATTTCTGAGAATGCCCATGGGCCTTAAAAATAGCCCTTCTACCTTCCAACGAGTGATGGATGATGTCCTTAGAGACCTCCAAAACGTCATCTGCCTTGTGTACCTTGATGATATTATTGTTTTCAGTACATCCCTTCAGGAGCACATTGTTAATCTAGAAAAGGTTTTCCAAAGATTGCGTGAATCAAATTTTAAGGTTCAGATGGATAAATCGGAGTTTTTGAAACTCGAAACAGCTTATTTAGGTCATGTAATGTCGAAATAACACAAAAATCAACTTTTTCATCGAAATAATCAGTTCTGCCTGGCGAAAACGAGGAAAGGAAATGGGGCGGATCCTGACCCGTTAGAAACGGTTTTAGCTTTAAATTGATAGCTAAAATTATCTGGCTTTAAATTTATAGCTAAAGTAGGATCTGGGTGTATTTATTTTTTCAAAAATCAATGGGTGTTAAGACCATAATCCTTTAGCTACAGCTTACTACTAAAACCATATTTTAAAATGTTGTTAACAAAGATTTTGAATTTATCAAATGATAAGACGTCACTTTGCGTCTTGAAATGTCAAATCTCTTACATTTTTTGTGCGTTTCGTGCGATTGTGTATTTGCGTTTTGCATTTTGTCAACGGGCTCTGTGCCAAAGCGTCTATCTGATATAACTCTCTTTGCACTTTCAGCATAGATTCAATTAGAGCTTGGTTTTTTACGCTAGGAGTTCATTGTGATAACTAATAAGCATAATGTTACTAGATTTATAAGACCCTTTATTGTCACCTATACAAGTTTATCACATCTACTTTCAATTCAAAAGTATCTTACTATGAAGGGTTCCCGTACTCATGTCGATCCGGAGCAGCACACAATACATTTTCGGGTAATCTTTGAGTATACTTCAAGCATTTCTGCCTCGTCCACAGTACTTGTTTGGCTGACTTCATCCCTTCGTCAAATTACAATTCCTATGGGAAAGAAATGATTACATACAAGACAATACGATACGTTTGTAAAAAACTTTGAGAAAAAATGGTTGCTTGAAATTTTCATTTGAAAACTTCTACTGTTTGGAAATAACATGTTCATGTTACAATTCAAGGATTATAATGAACTTACCTCCGTCTCTCCCCATCCTGCAACATAAGCCACGTCTTCATCTGGAGGATTATCCATTATTGCAACTCTGCTCATTGTTTTACCCATATTAATCGGACATGCCAGCTTAACAATTGCTATATCGTTCTTTATTGAAACTCGGCTAAATTTTTCGTGTACCTTAAAAGTCTCTACAGCGATTTTAAGGCCATTCCATAATATCTAATTACCCATATAGGCGTAAATGGTGTCTCCTTTTTGCACTCATCTAAACAATGGCCGGCTGTCAGCAGGAAATCCTGATTGAGGATCGAGGACCCGCATACGTTACAAGATTCGTCACACAACATAGTCAGAAACGCTGAGTGAGGGTAATCATATATATGAGCCAGCTCACCTTTGATTATTTTCTCTTCCATTTTGGACATATTGGCTACCACCGTTTCAAAAATTTGGATAAAATAAATGAAAACTATTCTGCACTCCATGTTTACTGAAAGCTAGTTGATGTCGTTCTGAATTTACTAGCTCTACGTTCGTAACAGCGTACCTACTTGATAATGTATACCAATTAAGGATTTAACGTTTTTCTAATTGCATACCTACAATAACACAACGAAAGATTTATCGATAATAACTACGTGCACCTGTATAAAAACAATAATCGATGAGCACGTACTAATCATCAGTGATGCATTTACTGTTAGAGTTTTGGCTGGTGTAGTCTTCGTTTACTGGTGAAAGCATAATAATTGTTACCAAAGTACGATCGCGGCGCAGGACGGAATATATTTACGTGGGAGCGACAGAGACAGGCAATAATAGGTTAGTGGCCGAAATTCTTCCTGCTCCGCGATCGTACTTTACTGTCTTGTTCTGTTTGCCAGCTATGGCACATTCTAGTGACTACCAACCGGATACTGCTGATTCGGATCGCACTCGCGGCAACACGTCAAATATTTTAGCTAAATTGATTAGTTTAAATTCGGGAAGCAGTTGCTCACGTCGGAAGGAGATAATTAGAACCTAAAGCCTTTCACGTCCTCCCAGGTCGTGTTAAGGAGCAACAAATTAACATAAAATTGCCAGGTTCTCGAAAGAGAACCTGTCCAAGTACAGTGAATTTTAGAAAAACACGTGACATTGGCGAAATTAACCTAGATGATAGACCGCCATTAATTAAGAAATAAGAATAATAATAGTTTAATATCGTCTATTTGTGTATATATTGTGTTAAATGTGTTAATAGTTTGTTAACTAAGAGAGTGCCAGTGTTAAATAAGGTCAGAATCGTATTTATGATAAAATAATCGATCACGGACAAGCTGACCATTTGAGGCCGGCCGGGGCGTCTACCGGTCAATGTTCGTGATTGGAAAAGATATTATGTTTTCTTTAGAAAAACCGGGGAAGTACCATTACTTAGCTTTTAAAACGGTTTATTCAAAGTCAAATAATAAACTTAGTTTAGGAACGTTAATTATAAAGACTTCAATATTAGGCCCAGCTTAGGTTAGAATAAAAAAAAAACTGGCTATGTTTAATATTTATGCTTCGGAACGCACCGGTTTTCGTTGCGCGAATCGACCGCGAGTGATCGGGACATCACTAGCGGAAACGGAACTAGCAGCTGTCACTTGCATAGAACCGAGATGACGAGTTAGAGGTTACTTTCTTGTCGTGAGAGAAAATGTCAGCACATGGCGTTCGGGCTTTGGCTGTATTTTAGTGTAATAATTGTCTAACACAGGTGTCGGGCCTGTTCGGAGTGTTAATTATAATAATCGTCAGGAATAAGTACATTCACGTCATCGAAGTGAGTGCTTCGTGTCGTGGAAGGTTAATGTGATTCGGGGATTAATTCGTCACATTCGGACAGCGACGCTTTGTGTCGGCAAGCAACCCGACGGCGACAGCATCGGACTACGACGAGAGTAAGATTCGACTCCTCTCCACCCACCCATTGTGCTCCTTATCCCGCATTCCTGCCTCGAATTGAGCTTTTGAGTTCCGGCCCAAGGCGTCAAGGTCAGTACCACGTGTGATACTCCCTGTGCTGGTGAAAACCATCCCTCAAGATTTCACGCCCGTTCGGTTGAGGCGTGGAATTAAACATTTTGGTAGCAGGCGCGGTTTCCTAGTGGGAAATCATCGATTCACGGACGGTTGTAGGGTTGTTTTTTTGCCACATTGTAGTTGGGAGAAAAGGGTATCTCAGATTGGTCGGCAATCAGTTTGTAAGTGAGTCTGTGGTCGGTATACCACAATTAAAGTTCATTTTCGGTTAGTGAAAGTATAATTGACGATTTAGTCAACAATTATTATAAATTTGTAGTCGGAAACTACTCAGTGTGCATAAGAAACAGTCATTCGGTCGGACTATAGTATTGCAGTCGGGTTCCATAGCATTGCAGTGTTGTTTCGGATTACAGAGCAGGGTCAGGCTATTTAAGGGGTATTAAGCTGATTTTGCTGACCTCAGTAGAAGTGTGGGTCATATCGGAGGGGCCACTTCTAGAAGGTTCACAGCTACCTTCATTATTAAAAATAGCTTTTTTTTCTAAAATAAATTTTTGTGTGTTATTTTTTATTGTGCCTTATGGTGGCAGTCTCTGATTGATTTGGAGTGTATAGTCATAAGGTGTATGTCCACAGGGCGACCATATTAAATATGTTTTAGGATTTAATTGTTTTAGTGGTTGCCTTAGTTTTGACAACTTAGTTTTAATTTCTGTGCCCAGCACTGACGGGCAAGTGCTGGTCTCTGGCTATACTTAGTTCGGTAGTGAAGTATAGGACCAGAATCAATTGAATCGGTAAACATGGCACCTTCGCCTTTGACGGTACTGCGGTATGGTGTCCGTGAGGAGATGAGATGGCTCGCCCATACTCATAAGTATGTGGAGCGACCTGACATGGACGATGTCCTGCTCAAGCGTGTGGAGGACGCAATGACACGCGTCGGGAAGGTGTGTCGGCTGGCTGCGGAGGTTGAAGCTCTCGGGCTTACGGATGAAGCCTCGGTGGCTGCAGTGAAACAGCTCCGCGCGGATGCTGACCAAACGATGGAATGCTTGGGCGACATCGAGCGTCGCGCGGAAAAAATTAAGCGGTCGCGACGGAATGACCGCGGGGAAGGTAACGGAGACCCACCCCCGAAGGGTGTTGTTGGACGGCTGCCACACCTGGAGATTCCGGCCTTTGGTGGGGCAATGGATGAGTGGTCGGCATTCATTAATTTATTCGATAGTTTGGTCCACGGTCGGGACGACCTGGACAACGCCTACAAGTTGGCCCAACTATTGATGGCACTGCGGGGTGAACCGAAGGAGTTGGTCGGTCACCTAACGGTCACGGCGGGCAATTAAGAGATAGCCCGGTCCATATTGTTTGACCGCTACCAACACAAACGGCGGTTGGTTGATGCGCAGCTGGGGAAGCTGTTTAGCATCCCAAGAGTAACCCGGGATGTTGACATCCGAGTACAGGTGCTCAACCCTGTGCTGGTGGCCACTAAGGCCCTTCAGAACCTTGGTCTGCCGGTAGACCAATGGTCATATATTGTTTTGTATATGGTTTTGTCACGGTTGCCAGCAGCTGCTCAAAGTCGGTTTGAACAGCTGTATGGGGGCAATAGCTCGGAACTGCCCACGCTCGTCCAATTGACGGATTTTTTGGAGGGTGAATGCAGGCGATGTGACACACTGGATACGGAGGCCAGTGTGCAGCGCCAACCCACGCGGATGCGGGAGGGGCCGCGCCCTCCGCCCCCACGGGGGGGTGGGCGGTCGAAACAATTTGGCGTTTTGAATGCCGCGCCGTCGGGTGACGGCTGTGTGCACTGCGACAGTGCCGGTCATGAAGTGACCAGTTGCGCCAACTTTAAGGCGCTCGGGGTAGCTGCCCGCAGGAAGGTAGTCTTCCGCCACCGATTGTGTTTCGGTTGTTTGGGGCCGCACCCGCTGAGCGAGTGCTCGCGCGCGTTCCCCTGTGAGTGCTGTGGTGGCAAGCACCACATCGTGTTGTGCCTGAATCGGTCTGGCCCTTCGGACGGTCACCAGGGCCGGACTCGGGTTGGTCGGCCACAGGGCCCAACCAGGGCCAGACCCAGTCCCCCTCCGGGCAACGGGAGTCACCAACGAGGTGACTGGGGTACCCGCGGACGGGACCCCCCCCGAGGGGAAGGGGGCAGCGCGGGGGGTAACATGCGGGATAGCCGGGGTTCGGTCGCTGCTGTCCACGGTCAGCGAGGACTTCGGGCCGCTGGCTCACCGCGTGTTACGGGCGGGTGTCAGATGGCACCTATGAGTGGCGCGAAGGCTGGGAGCCCACCACCTTCTGCGCCACCCTGCCCGTCGCTCTGGGAGGCGAACAGGGAGGCGAACAGTCGGATGTCGCCCCCATTCCTAGAGCGCCCCAGGTTGGATCCGCTCTCCCCCCTCCATCCACGGTGGCCACCGGGCACACCGTACACCGTCCGGTATGGTCGGATACCGGGACAGCGAGGGGCCTATTATGCGGGTTGGGACCCCCTGATGTACATACAGCAGCCGAGTAACTCCACGGCCGACGGAGGTCTCAGCGGGTTTGGATCCCGCGGAGGTTCCCGCTAGGGACACGCCGCCCACTTACAGGGTGCCGCCACTCCACAGCTCTGTGATAGCGTGGAGTTCGGACGGCAAATGATGTGTGGCACGAGCACTATTGGACTCGGGGGCCCAGGGGTGCTTAGTCTCGTGCAACCTTGTAAGACGGTTGGGCATTTCGGTAAGGGAGTATCCACATTCCATTCGGGGAATGGGAACACGGAAGTCGGTTCCGTTAAGGGAGTATGTCGGATTACTCTCTCGTCACGGGTGGATTCATCGGTGAATCTGACGGTCACGGCATTAGTCATGCCTAATGTGATGGGCTCACACCCTCACGTACGGTTGTCGCCCTCGGTGCGACAGTTGGTCGCTGGGTTGTCACTGGCTGACCCGGAGTTCGATATTCCGGGCCCAGTAGACATTTTATTGGGTGTCGATGCCTTGGGATACCTGTTTGTGCCAGGTGTCCACGTGTTGCAGGCGACTGGTCTGGTTTCGGTCAACACCAGACTGGGCCATGCGGTAATGGGTCCGGTCATGCCGGCTGCCCCACGCCTAGCGACTCGTAGTCCCTTATTCGGTTCTGTACTCTTGGAGGTGATACAGAAGTTTTGGGAGGTGGAGGAACCACCTACGGTCCGCCGGTTGGACCCGGTTGAAGAAGAGTTTGAACAGTTTTATCGGAACAATACTGGTCGCCTTCGGTCAGGTCGATTTCTCACACGTCTTCCATTCCGGGGTGATCGCCCACCGCTGGGCAGTTCACACCATGCAACCGAGACGCGGCTTCTGTCGATGGAACGACGCATGAAGCGTTACGGGATTTTCCGGCAGAAGTACGTCGACTTCATGCGGGAATACGAGTCGCTCGGCCACATGTCGGTTTCGGGTGTCGACTGGAAGCGTGAAGACCACTGCTTCCTGCCCCATCACGCGGTCTTGAGGACCCCGGAGGGCAAAATATGGGTAGTGTTCGATGGATCGGCATCAACATCTAACGGCATGAACCTGAACCAGTGTTTGCATTCAGGGCCGAAGTTGAACCATGACATCGCGGATGTTATCACACGGTTCCGTCGACACAATGTTGTGTTTGTAGCTGACATCCTGATGATGTTTAGACAGACGGTCATTCACCCTGACGATAGACGGTATCAGCTGATACTGTGGCGAGAGAGCATAGATCAGCCCATCAAGGTGTACGAGCTGAACACCAACACGTACGGGCTAGGGTCTAGTCCTTATTTGGCGATTCGCACTCTGCGGGAGTTAGCGGATCGAGAACGGTTAAATTACCCCAGAGGAGCAGCAATCCTGGAGCAAGATCTCTACTTGGACGATATCTGTACCGGTGCAGATTCCGTAGAGGAGGCGCTCGCTCGTCGGGGCGAGCTAGTTGAGCTCCTACGGGGTGGAGGTTACGAGCTCCGGAAATGGATGTCGAACTCTCCAGAGTTACTGTCTGGTCTTCCGGATGACTACCAGCAGGATCCCCACATTTTTGAAAATTTGGAAAATCCAAATATGGTGTCGGTATTAGGCGTCCAGTACCACCCGGTGTCAGACATGTTTTCGTATCGGGTCGAGTTGGACTCCCCGAAGGTCTGGACGAAACGGAACGTCCTTTCAACGGTGGCTAGGAAATTTGATCCAAATGGGTGGTTCACCCCGGTAACATTTCAGCTCAAGTGTTTTATGCTGCGGCGGCGGCCCTTTGCGGGTGTCGGAACGGATTTCGCGGGACCATTCATGGTCAAGTCTTCACAGCTACGGAACGCCAGATTAGTGAAGGCATACCTGTGCGTCTTCGTGTGCTTGGCCACAAAGGCAGTCCACTTGGAGGTGGTCAGTGACCTCACTACAGAGGCATTTATCGCATGTCTAGATCGGTTCGTCTCACGAAGGGGCCTCCCGACATTAATCCGTTCGGACAACGGCACAAATTTTGTCGGAGCCAAGCGATATCTGCAGGAGGTCACTCAATTCCTGAACGGTAACCAGGACGCCATCGGTACGGCTTGCTCCCGACGAGGGATTGAATGGGTTTTCAGTCCGCCGGGATGTCCTCACTGGGGAGGAATTTTTGAGGCTGCGGTTAAATCGGCTAAGTCGCACCTGACGAGGATCATCGGTGAGACCTCTCTACGCTTTGAAGAGCTTGCGACGCTGTTCTGTAAAATTGAAATGACACTGAACTCGCGTCCGTTGTGCCCGCTCAGTTCGGATCCAAATGATTTGGAAGCGTTGACGCCGGGTCACTTCCTGATAGGTCAGCCCCTTAACGCCCTGCCAGAATACCCATTCGGTGATGTTAAGTTAAGTTGGTTAACGAGGTGGCAGATGTTGCAGCAGATGGCTCAAGATTTTTGGAAACGGTGGTGCCTTGAGTACTTGCACATCTTGCAGCAGCGCCTTAAGTGGACTGACCGGACGAGCCCCCCTCAAGTCGGTGATTTGGTGCTGATTAAGGATGCGAACCTGCCATCATTGAGATGGAGACGAGGACGGATCGTCAATTTGTACATGGGTCGGGACGGCACGCCTCGATCAGCAGAAGTCAAGGTGGGGGACTCGGTCTTCAAGAGAGCGGTCGTAACACTTTCTCGCCTTCCTATTGATTAGGGACAGGTTCGGGCCTGTCCGGGCGGGTGACTGTTTAATATTTATGCTTCGGAACGCACCGGTTTTCGTTGTGCGGATCGACCTCGAGTGATCGGGACATCACTAGCGGAAACGGAACTAGCAGCTGTCACTTGCATAGAACCGAGATGACGAGTTAGAGGTTACTTTCTTGTCGTGAGAGAAAATGTCAGCACATGGCGTTCGGGCTTTGGCTGTATTTTAGTGTAATAATTGTCTAACACAGGTGTCGGGCCTGGTCGGAGTGTTAATTATAATAATCGTCGGGAATAAGTACATTCACGTCATCGGAGTGAGTGCTTCGTGTCGTGAAAGGTTAATGTGATTCGGGGATTAATTCGTAGCATTCGGACAGCGACGCTTTGTGTCGGCAAGCAACCCGACGGCGACAGCATCGGGCTACGACGAGAGTAAGATTCGACTCCTCACCACCCACCCATTGTGCTCCTTATCCCGCATTCCTGCCTCGAATTGAGCTTTTGAGTTCCGGCCCAAGGCGTCAAGGTCAGTACCACGTGTGATACTCCCTGTGCTGGTGAAAACCACCCCTCAAGATTCCACGCCCGTTCGGTTGAGGCGTGGAATTAAACAGGCTACATACATTTTTGTCTATTTTCTGGTTTCCTACCACGTTTTCCTATCAGTTTCTATCTTTTTTCTGTTTATATATTAAACTATTCATTAGGCACTGAACAATATCATTAAAGTAGGGCACTACAGTGCTAGGTAGCCATTCCTAAATAAGCCAGAATTAATGGTTTTTCATTATTTGTTTCTCAGAGCCTGCCACCAACCTCATAGTACGATGACGACCCGCAGACTGCATACTGAGCAACCAATGGCCAAACTTCAACAGAACAAGCCGAAGGGATCAACAACCGCCTACTATCAGAAAGAGATGAGAGAAACTATGAGTTGACACGTTTTAAAGCAAAAAACACCCAGTAGATTGAAAGTATGACTAGTCTGCGAGCAACGTGTGAGAAATTTCAAGCAGAGATAGGCCGGCTGAAACAGCGATGTGAAGTTAGCCCAACACTTCTTAGGAACGGCTCTAAAATTTAAGACGATTTAGACCTTTTTTGGACCCCCCAAATACGAAGTTTCAGATTTTGACCTCGCTTAGTTTTCGTAAAAAAAAAAACGTTACAAACACCAGCCCAACACATGCGAGTAAAAAGTTGAAACTCATAGCGTTTACGGGCCCGATTTTGACCCCCCAGGAAATGTTATCAGAACATCTGTATGTCATATAGTTTCTGAGAAAAAAAATAAAAACAACGGCAACAATGTCTTCAAAATAAACAAGCGCATAAGGAATGGAACGCATGAGAAGGTAGGACTTTATTTTAATAGGCAGAAGACTTCGAAAGTCACCGAAATACGAGGTTTCCGATTTTGAACTCATGTGGTTTCGACGTAAGATGACAAAACATCCGAACATAATTTGAGTGTAATCTGCAAACACCAGCCCAACAGTGCTAGTATATTGTTAAAACTCACAGCGTTCAAGGAGGCGATTTTGACCCCCCAGGAAAAGTAATCAAAACATCTGTATGTCATATAGTTTCTGAGAAAAAAAATAATAACAACGACAACAATGTCATCGAGGTAAACAAGCGCATAAGGAATGGAACGCATAAGAAGGTAGGACTTTATTTCAATAGGCATAGGACTCCGAAATTTACCGAAATACGAGGTTTCCGATTTTGAACTCATGTGGTTTCGTCGTAAGATGACAAAATATCCGAACATAATTTGAGTGTAATCTGCAAACACCAGCCCAACAGTGCTAGTATATTGTTGAAACTCACAGCGTTCAAGGAGGCGATTTTGACCCCCAGGGAAAATAATCAAAACATCTGTATGTCATATAGTATCTGAGAAAATAAATAAAAGCAACGACAACAATGTCGTCGAGGTAAACAAGCGCATAAGGAATGGAACGCATAAGAAGGTAGGACTTTATTTTAATAGGCAGAGGACTCCGAAAGTTACCGAAATACGAGGTTTCCGATTTTGATCTCATGTGGTTTCGACGTAAGGTGACAAAACATCCGAACATAATTTGAGTGTAATCTGCAAACGCCAGCCCAACAGTACTAGTACTTTCACTTTGTTAAACAAATTTGTAAGATTTAAGGCCCCTCATTATACAGCAATTGCATAAAGTACTAAGTATTATCTGTCATCAGTACGGAACGGAAAATCGGTAGCTGTTGTTGAGAAAATGGCCAAGCCCGAATTTAGGTTAGGTAAGGTTGGTTGTGTTTAGATAAAGTAGTGTATGCAGCTGTATGTAATTAGTCCTTAAAACAGTTGTGTGACCCTGTTATAAAAACCTAAAACCACACTCGTGTTTTAAGGACCCTCATTGTATGACAGTTGCATAAACTAGTATTATTACACATATTAATGTACTGACAGATTTTTTTTGCATATATATATATATACTTTTTATTGTACCTACTTTTTTTAAATTTCATCGTATATTTCTTTATTTAAACGGTATTTACATTTTATCTATATCCACATTATAAATACACTGACAGCGTATTCTTTGCCTATGTTCTATTTCGTATACAGTATTTCAAGTCTCTATTTTATATTAATTAATAGATATGTTTTATGCATTTATTGTTAACCATTTTTTTTTCAATCTTATTATTTTGCTTTACTTCACCTATTCTGTACTGTAACATTTTAATTATTTTTACACAAATCTACTAACAGCACACTTATTGTTATAATACTTTTTGTGTTTTTTTTGTGTCTTTGTTATATTATTTACTAGAAAAGTTTTGTGTATTTATTGTTTACATTTTTTTGTTATTTTTCCGTTTATTTCCAATCTAAGCATATTTGTTTGCTTTTCTTTACCTATTATAAACAGTATTTACAACGTTTTATTTATTTTCGCTTTTCATTTCTTCCATCTATTTTATGTTATGTACTAGATACGTTATGTGCATTTTTGTTTACGAATATTGTTTTCGTTTTTTTCAATCTATGCACCTTTGATTGTTTTACTCGACCTATTCTAGATAGTATTTAGAACAAGGTGAAAGTACTAGCTCTGTTGGGCTGGTGTTTGCAGATTACACTCAAATTATGTTCGGATGTTTTGTCATCTTACGTCGAAACCACATGAGATCAAAATCGGAAACCTCGTATTTCGGTAACTTTCGGAGTCCTCTGCCTATTAAAATAAAGTCCTACCTTCTTATGCGTTCCATTTCTTATGCGCTTGTTTACCTCGATGACATTGTTGTCGTTTTTTTTTTTCTCAGATACTATAGGACATACAGATGTTTTGATTACTTTCCCTGGGGGGTCTAAATCGCCTCCTTGAACGCTGTGAGTTTCAACAATATACTAGCACTGTTGGGCTGGTGTTTGCAGATTACACTTAAATTATGTTCGGATGTTTTGTCATCTTACGTCGAAACCACATGAGTTCTACATGAACTACATGAAGCGAACAACCAAATAGCTTATCTAGAAAAAGAAACTATAAATAATGTTCACGCTGCTTCTAAATCATGAGCTGGAGATGGAAAATATGAGTGCACTACGCGATACGAGATTGTCAAGCGGTAACAATTCAAACAAAATCAAAATAAAAAATACCTAAAACTTAACATATTTATTAACAAAACTAGACAACATTTAAGATTGTTGAAAAATATCCAGAAGTGTCAACCAAATAGAATTAAGGCAGCACTAAAAATTGAGCATTTGACAGCAGATTACCAGCGTGCTCAAGAACAAGTCAAGCAGCTGGCAATCAAACTTGAGGCCTTAGATTATGTACGGTCTATCAACGCATACATATTCCATGCGCGTCATTCACCTACCTTTTATATGTTAGGTTGCATTTCATAGTTTATTTTATACCTCATTATACACAGTATTATTTAGTTACCAATTAACAGCAAAATAAACTACTCGTGTCTAATTGGTGCTCATCTTTACCTTCCAAAATATTCCTCAACTACTTCGGGTGCACGAGCCATCATCCTCACTATGGCCCATACATATTTTTGGTTTTTCGAAATTACAACGACATCCGCGCAGTGTTTGTACGCATCTGTGTATGCGTGCTTCCTAGATTTGAGTGAGGTGTTTGATTTGGTGAATTATAAAATTCTCTGGAGCAAACTGCTGAACTCAAATGTCCCAAAGGAAGTGGTGAGTCTGTTTTTAGATCCTAAAATCATATATTTTGGCGCCCACCCTATCCAAACCATTATTAATTTGTCGAACATTATCAATAAAATTGTCTTTATTTATATCTGTATAAATTTGTAAGTCATCTGCATAAATGTGATATTTGCAATGGGTAATGCATTTCATGATGTCAGCTCTGTAAATAATAAATAACAAAGGCCCCAATAACGATATTCATATCAATTCAACGTCGACTTCCCATGCTCTTGCCCTGTGATAAACAAGGTGTCACACATAAAATATCTTGGTGTTATACTTGACCAAACATTGACCTGGAAGTTACACATAGATCTTATTATAGGTAGAATACGCAAGCTAACCTGGGTTTTTAAAATACTACGACACATTACTACAAAACAGATTCTAAGTAAAATTTATGTCTCTCTAGTTCAATCCGTGATAATATATTGTATTCCTGTCTGGGGAGGTGCCATTAAAACAAAATTTATAGAGATAGAAAGATCCCAGAGATCACTTATAAAAATCATGTATTTCAAACCCCGCCTATTTCCCACAAACGAACTCTATCAATCCTGTAGGGAACTGACATTAAGGAAACTTTATATACTTAACATTATAATGAAACTACACAGAAAGCTGGAATTTGATCCTAATTTAACAATTAAAAGAAGGAAACACAATGTAGCCCCTGCACACATAGTGAGCATAGAATACGCATACAGGCAGTATAAAAACCAATCATCGCTACTATACAACTTGGCAAATAAAGAACTTAACATATTTCCGATGACATTCTAACACTGTAAAAAACTAATAACTGATTGGCTAATGGAAAAAAGTTATGATGAAACAGAAGTTCTAATCAGAAATAAAACAAAATGAGAAATCAACTCTTACGGCCTTACTAATAAAAGAAGTTATTCACGGTTTAACTTATAAAGTGTTTTGTCTTGCTTTGACATTTGACATTTACTCGACGTATGAAAAAGACAAAACACTGAATAAGTTAAACCGTGACTAACTTTTTTTATTAGTATGGCCTTAAATGTGGCAACCCAAATTTGTACATGTGTATGTACACACTACAAATCCACAACCTCAGACAGCCATATCCACACACTCACACCCCTACCCAACACATACACACCCTCTCTCTCTCTCTCTCTCTCTCTCTCTCTCTCTCTCTCTCTCTCTCTCTCTCTCTCTCTCTCTCTCTCACACACACACACACACACACACACACCCTCACAACCTTCCTCAAATTCACACACAAAGATGAAAGTGAATAGCCTAGAATATTTACATTATTTTATATTTTTATTTTTATTTGAATAACAATGTAGGTACCTAAGTAGTTTCAACATCTACTAGTTTTGTTACATCAATGTAGGTACCTAAGCAGTTTCAACAAATTCTACTAATTTTATTACGTCGCATTGAGGTCAAACTTATATAAACTTAGATATAAATTAAAATTAACTTTACCTATTCAAAATAAAAAGATGTATGGATTGCTATCCACATGCTTAACATAATGTTACCCAGATATGGAAGAGCGGGGCTTCCTGGTACAGGTATTTTTTACTTAAAAGGAAGCCCTAATCAACTTGTAATCTAAAATTAAGTTTGTTGGTGAATAAAGCTTTTGTATTTTTTTTTATTTGTATATAAACCGAGTATTTATAATAATAAAGTTAGATAGTAATTGTGCATATTCCAAGCTTTTTATTACGTCTCCCGTCGGTTGCCACTCCGTCGGCAAAGTGGTGACCCCGACAGTGAACATCGAGCAACCTTCTGTAATATCTTCGATGATATGAAGAAATAAGCCGGAATCGCCTACAAGAATGTTGCCACAATGGAGTCTTAGGTGCCAAGAAGACTCATCATCAAGTTGCCGAGATATCGGTGAAATAGTTCCTGCTTTCGGTCGCATATCCCAAGCCAACGGAGCAGCAGTGGAAAATACACAGCACCCCAGCAACCTCATAACCTCAACTGTTGACAGCAGGTCAATGATTGGTCGATAGCGAGTTATGAAGACAATCCACCACAAATGATCAAAACTACGGCGATAGCCATGAATAAAGAAGAGACATGAGTCAGGAAACAGTGCCAAACCAAGCAACGACGACGGCACTACAACAAAGCAATACCACGTCACTACATCCAGTCATGACAAGAAGCGGTAGTAAAACGTCATCGCCATGACACAGTACGGTGACTAGCACATGGAGAGGCCCATCCATGAACGCTGGCCCTGCTCCCCAGTCTATAAAAAAAGAGACGCCGTTGAGAATATCATTCAACGGAACGTGCAACATCAACTCCAGACGAGGAGCAGAAGATGGAGCAAGCACCAGGCAATCGACCTCGCATCCATGATAAATTTAGAACGAAATAGCTCCAAACCTCTAGAAGAACAACTTTGGACATAAATCATCGAGTGAGGAGCGCAAACTCAAGACAGCATAACTACATTCCTGACCTTGCACGCAAGAAACGTGATTTCAATAGTAAGCAACTGGGCTGACATTGACTATGAAGCATAACACGCAACTGCTGAACTCGCAAAAAAACGCTCGCCGTGTCTATATCGAATAGCATCACGTCTTGTAGATTATATTATTTTTTGTTTTGTTTTGTATTTTGTATGTTTAAATTTTTGTAAAAGAGGAGAATTTCGGTCGCCAATCCTGTTTGACTGATGTTTGTTATTTACTATGTACAATTTTAAAATTAATTTGTGATATGTTATTAACTTGTTTTACATTTTTGTAAAGGAGGGAGTATCTGTGCCGGCTGATTTGGTACCTCACGTACACACGTATTATTTGAGTTTTATCCCAGGTATGCGTCAGCCATCACAGGAGTGGCGTTTGTGTTGCCGGACTGAACGGACGTGTCTATAGACTTCCGACATCTTGCAAACGCATTTAAACAAACAATAGTTTACAACCCGGCGCGCGCCTTTTTTCTGACTCTGGTTTCTTGCATTTCAGAGATTGTGTATCAGCGAGAGGATATGAGAGTGTCTAATATAGCTATAAGTGTGAAAGTAGAGTGCGTAAAGTGTGAATTAGATAGGTTCTGAGCTGCGCCCTACCAGATAATAGGCTACGCCACGCTGCTGTGTGTACAATATTGTGTACGACAATAGGTGAACATAGTTGAGACATCTCAATGAGTGTTGCTTGGTGAGCCCGTTCCTATTCAGTGTCTAGGACACGTTAGGACGTATGCAACCAATATTTATCTCCACAGACGAATCTACTAGAAGAGACCCCGAGTTTACGTCTTACGCAATACATAACAGTACTTCCTAACGACGCGCCGTTATCCTGGAGTATTAACCGACCCTATCCAGCACATTAGGTGTGTCATGATCCTGGGCTAACTCCTCAGCAATAACCATATCAATGGATTGCTTTCTCTGGATACGCAAACGATTACATAGGACGTAGAATCTTCATTATTTAAGGTATTTCTTAAATGAATCTAACCCATAAAATTAAGTTCTCTCAACAGCAACAACTTACGAAAAAGACTTATTTCATTTCATCACAGACATGCGTGGTGCTTGATACATCATCATATTCTACTAAGTCAATAGAAACAAGAGTTGCGCAACGGGACGTGGTGTTATCCCACGCCAAGAAGCAGGCCCTTTCATGCACTTCCTGCAGGCACGTGATTATTCACGTGCCTGCAGGAAGTGCATGCAGGAATTGGATTTTAGTGTCCTTATTTTTCTTCACATTTTATTCTATTGTTATAACAGGTCCAGATGGGCTGGTTGGAGCGGATGGTGGCAAATATTTTAGTTTTGTTTTATTGCGCTTGGGTAGGTTCCTGCCTAGTTTTGTATTTTCGTATACTTATCTCCTACCTATTTGTACGGGACTATGCCTGTGGAATAGTTTAGAGTTGGCGTAGTAATTTGGAGCGAGAGTGGTATCTGTTTATGAAATGGTAACCAGCATTACGAAGGATGTTACCTGCCTGATATAGAGTTAGTTTTGCTGTTTTAACTGAGATATGGCTATCTTAATCGGAGCAATCGCACCAGGTTGTTGCTCAGCTAGTGAGACTCTATGCACTGATATCACCTACTTCAATTCACTTCATTAGTGCGTAGTAGTGAGGTCCGTGACACGGGTCGAGGTTCAGTCCCTGTACAAGGCTCTATTGTTTATTGCTCGTTAGAATTCGTTGTTCCTTAGCTCGTTGTCCAGAGAAGCACAAAAAAATACGTATTTGCTTCGCCGTTCTGCAGCTGTGTTAGTTTGAGGAATGTTCTTGTCGTAATTTATTTCTTTTGTATTCTCTTTTGTTTAACTTTTTCTGTCCGGTATCTCGTTGAGCAGAGACTCGAATGTATCGAAGTAATCAATGTGAAGAGAGGGACTGTAGATAACACCGAGCAGAACTTTATTATGGTGAAGACAAATTTCAAGGAAAAGATGTTCTGCCGACTCAGAGTACACATTCGGGGAAGCACTTAAACTCTACAAGGAATGTCGGAGCGGAGGTAAATGGCTACACCACCACCTGCCTTCCCAACTCTGTCGTTCCGATAAAGCCAGAAATCAGGCAATGAGTACATGGTGGACGGTAGGGACGGTTTGAGAAACGATTCTGATATAAGAATTCCATCCACATGTTTGCCACTAAACGCCTCAAGTAGGTCCAGGTAACTGGAGTGGATGCTCTGGGCATTTATATGAACGAGTTTAAGATTATTTTCCAGGCCACCAAAGACAGTCGAGAGTTTGGCCGATAACGATTCCACCACGATATCGTTCGCCATATTTGTATAATCATCGCTTGATGAACATGATAAAATACAGTTGTCAAAAATACAAATATATATGCTTGTTTTTACTTAATTATAAATATATAAAATATATACTATCTTAATCACACCAAGTTACTTGCCTGAACCAGTCCTACACTGGGTCTGCTTGGAGAGGAATAAACTAGGTACATAGATGGAGAATTAACAGTAACACAATTTTCGAGACAAATACGTAATGCTGGGTCATAACATAATCTTAACTTATAATCATCATTATCAAACACAAAACAAAATATATGCATGACAAAAATTCAATGTTCAACAATACTTGGATCAAAACATGCAAAGGTGAAACGCAAAAATAGAGAAAAAAAAAAACCGGTCAAGTGCGAGTCTAAATCGCGCACGAAGGGTTCCGTACCACCGTTCAATGGAAGCGATGGTGTGGAGTGAATAGTTTGAATTTTACACAGCAAAATATTGTTTACAAAGTTATTGGTGCGGTTACTTTTACACTCCATGTACGTAACCAGGTGCATCCATAAGTTTGTATGTGGTATTGAAAGAATTGTTGTATGGGAGCCCCCTTAAATATTTCTTTTATCCTGTTTTTTAGTATTTTTTGTTATAGCGGCAACAGAAATACATAATCTGTGAAAATTTCAACCCTCTAGCTAGCTAGGTTCTTGAGATACAGCCTGGTGACAGACGGACCGACGGACAGCGAAGTCTTAGTAATAGGGTCCCGTTTGGAACCCTTCGGGTACGGAACCCTAAAAAGAAGAAAAAAAAAGACAAGTTATTGTGTTCTGTGGATAAGTTTGTGTGTGCACAACACTTGTGTTGTGCACACTTGTGTTGTGCACTTCTACATCATAAAAGGATCATTTTACCATCTTGCAGAAAACAGGCAATTAACGAAAGACTTCCGCTGACGAACAATAACAAAAATAAAATCATAGACTCTTTGTCCTTGGCGGGTCTCTTTCACGCCTATTCTATAGCTTCCAGCCCCAGCCTCCAATTCTATTTGAAAATACCGAGGATAAGTGCGCAAAGTTACGCACAAACTTTGACAATCGCAACCCATACCATAAACAATAGGTATGTAGGTAGTTCAAATTAATCAAATTAGCTCTAAGTTCTTTCTTTCAACAACATTCCAAAAAGATGAAAGCCTTATCAATGCCGAGAGATGGTAACTTTCTATTCCACGCAATTGCTGACCAAATTAATCACCAATATCAATTAACAATCGACCCCACCCACATTCGTAAGGACCTAGTTAAATATGTAGAAGAAAACTGCGATGAACAGAACATAAAGTTTGCAATCGCCGACCCTGAAGAATCCCTCAATGACTACATTAAAAATCTGCGCAATTACGGCACTTGGGCTGGAGAGGAGATTATAATAGTAGCCGTCGAAATAACTAATTAACGTAACAATCCACTAGCAAAATATATCATCGCTCACATACAGGCCCAATAATCCTTGAATCAAAAAAAATACCCACGAATCTAGCAACTGACAGCCAAACTGATAACAACATACCTTCCCCGATACTTGATGCAACACCCATGACCTCCTCAGGGTCAACCATAACATCAATAGATGACATCCCTGACAACACCGGATATACAATGATACGAAACAGCCTCATATTTAAACCAAAAGTCACATGCGAGCCTATGCGCATTGCTACTTGGAACGTTAGAGGATGCGCCGAAATACCTAAAAGACTCAACATTGATGCTGAATTGATAAACAGAAATATACATATAGCCTGTATACAGGAAACAAACATGACATTGGGGGACATACGTGTCAAAACACTATCTCTTGTATCTATCAGGCACAACCAGCATCGCACACTGTGGCTTATCTATACTAATGGGGTTAAAAACTGAAAGCTCGTCGTAGATGGCAGCACTGTTGAGGGTTCCTAAGAACCGCCATTTAGTCTATTTGTTGTTGTTTGCTAAAGTATTCAATATAAGATATCACGATAAAAATGTATTCGACCTGTAGTGTAGCTAAGTTAAAAGACGAGCTTAGAAAACGGAGAGCGTCTGCCATTGGTAAAAAAGCAGCTTTAGTTGAAAGGTAAGTTAAAAACTGGAATTGTTATGATTTAAAGGTTATGTTTCTTCATAATTCTTTTTCAGGCCAGATATCTAGTTTTTTTCTATAGCTTATCCATATAATTAATCCACGTTATAAATATGTTGTATACTGTTGTGGGGCTAGTTCCAAAAAATTGTCCTAGTTCGATATTGTGTCGTAATTTCATCATTGTCATAAAAAACTGATCTTCAATAGAAATATATTGAATATGAATTCCATATTATTTAATTAAATGAGCCATGGGACTTAATGTCGATACAAAATAGAACTTTGCATAGGTTTCAAAGCCAGTATAGAAATCAATTACACTATCATTATCTTTATATCTCTCTATAGATCCATAAATGTGTTCGAAGTTTACTCGAGTGCTCTTTGATTCAGCTGATGAACTAGATTCTTTACTTGTAGGCAGCTCAGCTTGTGGGCCAACGGGTATTTCTATTTCACTCTGTACTGTGAATTGTTCATCTCTCAATTGAACTTCACACTTATTTTGGGTTTGGATGCCACCGGGTCCAGGTATTTGATCACCACAAGGAGTTTCAAAACAAAGTTTCTTGAGACTTCTCTGAAGCTGGCTATCCGATCGTTGTTGTGTTGTCTGTTTGACTGTTTTGACCTTATAATATGAAAATATTGAGGGTACAGCTGTTTTCTTCAACACTTTGTGTATAGATTTATCACCTGTATACGAATTGGGTCCATAATAATCTTCAGGTAGAAAATGGGCAGCACATAACCTTGACGAAGTACTAGCATTCCATTTTTTTCTACGAAGAGCTTTCTCCCACAGTTTTCTTCTTTTAGCTTCTTTGGGGAATACATTAATCCCCGTATTTTTGCAATCAACAGCTGCACAAAGAGTCATTATAAGAAATTATTCTAATTAGTAAGGAGAACTGTCAAATTCATGGAACCCTCAACAGTGGTGACATCTGAAGTGAGCGAAAGGCAGTTTTTAACCCCATTAGAAAGGACCTGAACTTATCGGTCCACAATAAAAATCGCGACGTGGAAACCATGGCAGCAACAATAACATCGGCCACTAATACACTATATGTAATAAACGCACATATCCCTAGATCTTCCACGAGAGCAACCGCAGCGTTTTCGCAACTTATAAAGATTATTCAAAATAAACCAAACAAAGCAAAAATATTAATGCTTGATGACTTTAACGCCCACATCGGACTAGGCGATACAAAGGAATACAGGAAAAAGGGAATTATAGGAACAAACCTCCTCCAGAAATCATCAAATATCATCGGAGAAATGCTAATGGATATTTGTTCCCGCGAAAACTGAAATGTAGAAACCACCTGGGCTCGCAAGTCATGTCGGGCTACATGGTCTAACAGGAAAACAAAATCACAACTAGACCATATAATTATCTCGAATAATGCGCCACACACATTTAACTTCATCAAAGGACAATGGAGCGACCTGCATATTTCCGACCACAAGATAATCTGGGGTGAAATAGACCCACTAAACGTGCTTCCGAGAACTGGCAACACGCAAATGGAATCAACAAAGAGTACAACCCAAACTAAGGACAAAGCGATAACAGCTTTAAAGTTCAACTATAAACAGTGTTCGTACACCGCCCCTTGCACGAGATGAAATGAATGACACAAAAGTAAAATACCATAACGGGATTATGGAAGAACTTATGGCGAACAACTATACGCATGCAAATCGTGTACCACTATTACAGACGACACCAGCTTCAATCGAGACGGTGGAAAAAACAACGATTTATCCCAATGTCACGCTGGGCACAGGAATAAAGGAAATCAGAAGGCCCTAAAATTATTATTATCCCTTAGGAAACTTCATTAAACCCTGACCGTATGTTTTTATTACCATCCCATTGGCAGCATACAACTTGTATGTTAACCTATTTGGTCACCTTTTCTTCGGTAGGACAGAAATGTTTGAAAACGGTACCCATTTTTTCGGTCGGTAACGCAAAGTCTGTTGGCCGGGAGAATAGCGTTGACGACGGCCTCGGTCAACGCTGGCTCTAGTTTTCCGAAGATGACGATGATTTATTCCAGTTGCATGGCTGCTCACATTTGAAATGAAATGAAATGAAATGAAATGTTTATTAAGAGATCGTGGAAGATGCTGGTTACAAAGTAGGTACTTACAAATTGGTACTAATATATTTAACTTTATAGTAATTCATAGCTATATTATTAACCATACCACATACCTAAAGTTATGTTTAGAACTATAAACTAAGTAAACAAGGTGATATTGTGGATATCCCATAAAAATGGTGTGTACGTTACAAAGGTAATAGAACCAGCAGAATATAGTCCGCTACCCTCCGCGCTAGTAGAAACTGTGTTGCAGCAAGGCAGAATTCTATAAACTACATGTCCAGCCTATACAGACACAAGTTCCTATCGAGAATGCTTTACTGACGAGTTCAATTTATATTGGTGTTAGTGATGGCGTGTGTAGTATATGTAAAGTTTACAATATGTATGATAGTCAAAGTTAATACAATAATAAGAAAACATATAATATATTAAATCATATACATTACAACTTAAGTACAATTAATTATATGTAGATACATAAATTACATAAACAGTAAAAGTAAAACCTAAGGTACATCTAAAAACCAAACACTATTTTATTACTGTTAGCAACATCTCTGTTCTTTCGTAATTGATTCGTAAGCTCGTTGTTTGTAGTTGCTATGATACCAGCATAACTCGTCCGACCCTGGACACGACCTTGATCTGGATTGGTATCTTGAACGGCTCCTATATCTGCCAGGGGACCTGCTTGTTCTACCGTGGTCATTGGCTTGGACTCTGAGTGCTGCGACCTCCAAAATTAGCTTGCTGACTTGAGCTAACAGTTCCGTCATCAGTTGTGATTGCCCGCTTGTTATCTCGCATAACTCTGACCTGTTTTTGCTCTCCATAATCTTGTCGGTCTCTGGAGGTGCAACGGGAATGTCCGAAATTTGTCGGATTACCTCCTTGTTGAGTTTCGAGACAACCAGGCTGTACTTGCTCCCATCTCCTTATTTCTGAGGCGCCATCACTGTTTCAAATTGCGCGAATCAGATTCTGGGCGTCTCTGACCAAAACTCGGGAATCTTCGATGCGACGGTGATGGAAGCCAGCTCGCTTATTGCTGAAGTTGTTGTTCCGCATGCTGTGGCGTTGCATCCTGTGTTACTGCTGTTGTTGTCCTAAGTCATCTTAGCTTCGGTAGTTTAACTCCGTGGTAAGCTATTTTAGAAGTGTGTTTTTACGTCGGGGTCATCAATATCGCGAATGACTAGTCACCTAAACCTAGCAGAACACCAAGCTAGTCTCAACAAATATCTTACCGGCGCCAAAAAGAAGTTCATAATTCATAATTCTTAATTGAACACAGTTATTTAAAAAAGATACATTAAGAGAAAACATATGAAGAAAGGAGAGCTTATCTCTAAAAAGAGATTTCTGGACAATTGATTGACAAGTTTCCATCTTCTGCCACTGAGCCCAGGGGGCAAGGACGCTCCTGCGCGGAAGCCAGCGGCGGCTGGTGCTCCTGCGCGGAAGCCAGCGGCGGCTGGTGCTCCTGCTGCTGCGCCACCTGCCCCAATACCCAAACGTCGTCCCGGCGCCGGCGTCAAGAAGGTTGAGGTGACTGCAATCAAAAAATGATTCGTCGGCGACGCGGTCTCCTCACCGTACTTCGCATTTTGGTCGGGTTACACACAAGTCGATTTTATTTTCGCGTGGGTATGAATTTTTGTACTTTTCTTCTTACAACCCTCGATTCTCATAGTTAAATTATATTTTTTCGCTTCATGGTCTGTTCAAATTTTATACCTAATGTCATCATCTGTCAATCTGTTGTTGACACAAACTTGTCCACAGAACACAATAACTTGTCTTTTTTTTTTCTCTATTTTTGCGTTTCACCTTTGCATGTTTTGATCCAAGTATTGTAACATTGAATTTTTGTCATGCATATATTTTGTTTTGTGTTTGATAATGATGATTATAAGTTAAGATTATGTTATGACCCAGCATTACGTATTTGTCTCGAAAATTGTGTTACTGTTAATTCTCCATCTATGTACCTAGTTTATTCCTCTCCAAGCAGACCCAGTGTAGGACTGGTTCAGGCAAGTAACTTGGTGTGATTAAGATAGTATATATTTTATATATTTATAATTAAGTAAAAACAAGCATATATATTTGTATTTATAAGTATTAATAGTCCCTGCGCTCTAAGTCCTTACCCAACACCACACCATTCAACTTGAGTAATGTTGGAATCGATGCGGTCAAGAAGGCGCTATTGGCAGTCAATTCGAAAGCTGTAGGCGATGACAAAATTTGCCTTAAAATGATACTGACAATCCTTGACGAACTATTACCAGCAATAACACACGTTATAAACTTTTCTTTAGCTAATGGTGTCTTCCCCACAGTGTGGAAGAAAGCTCTAGTCATCCCACTACCCAAAACCTCCAGTCCCACCTCCTTTAAAGAGTACCGTCCCATTTCAATCCTGCCCATCCTCTCCAAAGTCATTGAGACCATTGTCCATAACCAGCTTTCCTACTACCTCTCCTCAAACAACCTGCTAAACACGTTCCAGTCAGGATTCCGACCGGGTCATAGCACCGTCACGGCTCTGCTGAAAGTCACAGATGACATCCAGCTAGCCATGGACCGCAAACAGCTTTCCGTGTTGGCTTTACTTGATTTCAGTAGTGCCTTCAACAGCGTAGATTTCGACATTCTCGTTGAGCTTCTCAGATCCCTGAACGTCTCTTCCTTCTCTGCCAGCTGGTTCGACTCTTATTTGAGGGATCGGCAACAGCGAATCAGGACGGAAGAGACATCCACTGAATGGTGTGACCTCCTGTCAGGCGTCCCTCAAGGTGGTATTCTTTCTCCTCTTCTATTCTCGATTTTCATAAACTCCATCTCGGACATCCTGTCTTCTTCATATCATCTTTATGCTGATGATCTCCAGATTTATCGCCACTTCTCTCATAACGATGTAAACTCTGCTGTGGAGGCATTGAACGCTGATCTGGAGGGGGTGAGAAGCTGGGCTTCATCCTTCGGACTCCTGGTTAACCCGAGCAAGTCCCAGGCCATGATTATAGGCACCAGACAATCTCTTAACTTGTTGCAGCAACAGCCCATTCCACCTGTCACTTTTAATGGTACCACAATCGTGTATAGCGATAAAGCTAAAAACCTGGGTCTTATCTTCGACAACCAGCTGTCCTGGTCATCGCATGTCAATGAGGTCAGTCGACGAGTATTTGCTACTTTTCACTCTCTCAGGAAACTTCAGTACTTTTTGCCTCGACAGACCAAAATCACTCTCGCTCAGTCTCTCCTTCTACCTCTCATCGATTATGCTGATGTCTGCTGGGTCAGTGCTAACGAAGAATTACTGAACAAACTCGAACGACTTCAAAATCTCGGGATTCGGTTTATCTTTGGGCTGCGCAAATACGACCATGTATCACAGCATCGCAAAGAGCTGAAGTGGCTGCCAATACGTCTTCGTCGGGATTCTCACATCCTCAACATCCTCTACAACATTTTACGCAATCCACGCTATCCAACCTTCTTACGAGACCGTTTTCCATTTCTTTCTTCCAGCAGGCCTCGGAGAACTCACGCGCTTTCGATGCTCACAACCCCACAGCATAACACCGCGTCCTATGAGCATGGGTTTAGATTCCGGGCCATTCAATTGTGGAATGCACTCCCCTGCACTATCAGAGACAGTCCTTCTCTTAATATATTTAAAAGTCGCGTGAAGAAGCATTACCTTTCTCTTTAGAAATATAGGTAGTATGTATGTATTTATTAGTATATTTATTTAAAAATTATATATATTTATATAGTATTTATGTTTAGCATGTACGAGTATATTATATGATATTTATGTAAGCCCTCGTATATTTAGTTAATATTGTTTTATATTAGTTATTTAGATATAACATATATCTAACCATATGTTAGTTATTTAGATATGTACTAAATTATATTGTTGTACACATTGTCACCCCTGCTCAGCAATCGACCATTCCCATCCTAATTTGGTTTGCTGGAAGAGATCTCTTATTAGAGATAAGCTCGCCTTTGTACACTATTTTTATGTAAGTCTTGTTGTCCATATATTAGTTGTGTGCAATAAAGAAATTATGAATTATGAATAATATTATTTTTAACTATTAGGTATATATGGATAGCATACGTAATATTTTTGACAACTTTATTTTATCATGTTCATCAAGCGATGATTATACAAATATGGCGAACGACACCTCCATTATGGAGGAATCGTTATCGGCCAAACTCTCGACTGTCTTTGGTGGCCTGGAAAATAATCTTAACCTCGTTCATATAAATACCCAGAGCATCCACTCCAGTTACCTGGACCTACTTGAGGCGTTTAGTGGCAAACATGTGAATGGAATTCTTATATCAGAATCGTTTCTCAAACCGTCCCTACCATCCACCATGTACTCATTGCCTGATTTCCGGCTCTTTCGGAACGACAGAGTTGGGAAGGCAGGTGGTGGTGTAGCCATTTACCTCCGCTCCGACATTCCTTGTAGAGTTGTAAGTGCTTCCCCGAATGTGTACTCTGAGTCGGCAGAACAACTTTTCCTTGAAATTTGTCTTCACCATAATAAAGTTCTGCTCGGTGTTCTCTACAGTCCCTCTCTTCACATTGATTAATTCGATACATTCGAGTCTCTGCTCAACGAGCTCACTCCTCTTTATGATAACACTCTCATCCTCGGCGATTTTAATACTTGTCTTATTAAGAATGACTCTCGCTATGCCCAACTCCAGGCCATTATCAATTCTTTCAATTTGCATATTCTTCCTCTCAACACTACTCATTTTCAGCCCCATTTCACTCCATCTCTTCTCGATATCATGATAACCTCTAATGTAGACAAAGTTGCTGTCCATGGTCAATTTAACTCTCCTTTCTCTTTCCATGACCTAGTGTATCTATCGTACAAGGTTAGGCTACCTAAAAGCAGAGGTAAATTCATTTTTGCTCGTAGTTTTAGGGGTATAGACCCTACTGTCCTAAAGTCTGATGCCGCCTCGATTGATTGGTCACCTGTCATCACTAGTAAGACCGTTGACGACAAGATTCACCACTTCAACACAATCATTCTAGGACTCTACGACAAGTACGCACCAGTAAAAAAGGTTCGAGTAAAACATCTCCCTGCGCCCTGGCTCTCTGATCCTATCAAGCGATTGATGGCAAAGAAGAACAGAGCCAAAAGCCTCTACAAAAAGGACCCCACTGATGAAAACTTTGCTGACTTCAAATGTCTCCGCAATCGGTGCAACCATATGTGTCGCGCTGCCAAGCGCCGCCATATCTATGAGTTCATCGAAAATTATACCCCGGCTCAAGTGTGGAAGTTCCTTAGAACCCTTGGTGTTGGCAAGTCCCAGAATCAATTGGTTGGTGATGTCGATCTCAATGGTCTTAATAGTTTCTTCTCCGATCCTCCTATTGTAATGAATCCCTCTGTTAAAGAACCACCCTGCATTCTCTGCGCTCCAAGCCATCTCCCACCACTACTCCATTCGACTTCAGTCTTGTCGAAATTGACAGGGTTAAGAAGGCAGTGCTTGCCATCTCCTCAAAAGCTGTGGGTGACGACAGTATCTGCTCGAGAATGATAAACAGCATCCTTGATTTCCTCCTACCTACCATTACACATATTGTTAACTTCTCTCTATCTTAGTGTTCTTTTCCTAATGTATGGAAAAAGGCGTTAGTTATTCCTTTTCCCAAAACCTCAAATCCCTCCTCATTTAAAGATTATCGTCCAATATCTATCCTGCCTTTCCTTTCCAAAGTCTGTTGAATCAATTCCAGTCCGGATTCAGGCCGGGTCATAGTACCGTCTCGGCCTTACTTAAAGTGACCGATGACATTGAATCGGCAATGGATATCAAGCAGATCACTGTGTTAGCGTTACTAGACTTTAGCAGTGCCTTTAACTGTGTTGATTTTGACATACTCGTTGAGATACTGAAGTCCCTGAATGTCTGCTCGGCCGCTGCCAGCTGGTTCGGCTCCTACCTGAGAGGTCGTCAGCAGCGTATTAGGTCCGAGGAGACTTCCACGGAGTGGTGCGACCTTTCTTCTGGAGTTTCTCAGGGTGGTATTCTTTCCCCTCTTCTTTTCTCCGTCTTCATCAATTTCATTTCGGATGCCATTTCTTCTTCTTACCATCTTTATGCCGATGATCTGCAAATCTACTGCCATTTCTCTCCAAGTGATATGATTTCTTCTGTGGGTGCATTAAATGCCGATCTCGAGAACATCAGTGGCTGGGCTCTGTCTCATGGACTACTTGTCAATCCCAGTAAGTCGCAAGCCATGATTGTCGGCTCCAGACACTCCCATAGTGTGTTACAGCATCTGCCTCTTGTTTCTGTAACTTATGATGGAACCATATTTCCGTACAGTACTAAGGCAAAAAATCTAGGAGTTATCTTTGACAATCTGCTTTCATGGTCTGCGAAGTTAGTAGACGAGTCTTTGCCACATTTCACTCCTTCAGGTGCCTTAAAAACTTTCTGCCTCGTCATACTAAAATTACTCTTGCCCAGTCTCTTCTCCTACCTCTCATTGATTACGCAGATGTCAGCTGGATCAGCGCGAACGAAGAGCAACTGAACAAACTCGAGCGACTTCAAAATCTCGGGATTCGGTTTGTTTTCGGACTGCGTAAGTATGACCATGTCTCCCAGTATCGTAGGGAACTGCAGTGGCTTCCAATTCATCTTCGCCGGGATACCCATGTTCTCATTCTACTCTTCAATATTCTGCACAACCCTCGCTATCCCAGATTCCTGCGTGATCGGTTTGATTTTCTTTCTTCGGATAGGTCTCGGAGATCAAACACTCGGTCACTGCTAGCAACTCCTCAACACAACTCAGTCGTATATGGGCAAGGATTCAGGATCAGTGCTACCAGGCTCTGGAACATGCTCCCCAGTGCCATCAGGGACAGTCCGTCACTTAACGTTTTTAAGATTCGCTTGAAAGATCATTACCTCTCTCTTCCATAGTATGTATATATAATTTGTGTGTGTATGATATGTATGTATATAACTTGTATGTGTATGATATGTATGTATGTATATAATATTAGTGTATAATGTAGTGTAGTAGTAGTAATAGGTATATGTACCTACTTATATTATTATTGTGTATGAATTATTTTGTTGTGCAAATAGGTTTTACTCTCACAATCCACTTTCCTTTCCTATGTGGGTTTGCTGGTAGAAATCTCTTTTATAGAGATAAGCGCGCTTCTTGTACATATATCTTTCTTTGTATATCTCTGTATGTTTTGTGCAATAAAGTATTAATTAATTCATTCATTCATTCATTTCTTCCAGCAAACCAAGGCATGAAAGGAAATTTCATCAATAAAGGGTAGGCAGTGCACATTATCTAAACAATAATAAAATACATATAAGTAAATTCAATATCTATAAAATGCGGTAAATAAAATAAATACTCGTATATACCAAACTTCTAAATAAGTATCAATACATACATAAATCTTTACATAAAGTTTACATATAATAATAATATACAACTACAATTATCACAAAAGAGAGAGGAAGTGCTCTTTTACCCGGTTTTTGAAAGCGAAAAGAGTGGGGACTGTCTCTTATCGCACAAGAAAGTACAAGGAAGGCGTTCCACAGTCGAACCGCCTGCAACCTGAAGGAGTGCTCATACGCGGAAGTGGTATGCCTTAAGTCCTTCGAGTTTGTTCAGAAGATCTTCGTTCGCGCTCGCCCAACAGACATCGGCGTAATCGATTAGCGGCAGGAGAAAGGACTGAGAAAGGGTGATTTTAGTCTGCCGCGGCAAGAAGTACTGCAGACGCCTGAGGGAGTGAAAAGACGCAAAGACCCGTCTGCTGACTACGCTGACATGTGGAGACCAAGACAGCTGGTTGTGAAAAATAACCCCAAGGTTTTTCGCCTTATCTGTGTACTTTATTGTGATGCCATTATATGATACGGGAACAATGGGTTTTTGTAGGAAAGAGTGTGCCTTGTTCCTAAAATCATGGCTTGTGATTTATTCGGGTATATTAACAGCCCTTTATGATGAGGCCCAATCTTTCACATTCTCAAGGTCAGCATTCAGTGCCTCCACGGATGAAACTACATCGCAGGGGGAAAAGTGGCGATAAATTTGTAGATCATCTGCGTACAGATGATACGAAGAAGAGAGGACGTCGGAGACGGAGTTTATAAAGACTGAAAAAGAAGTCGTGAGAGAATACCCCCTTGAGGCACTCCTGAGGTAAGATCACACCATTGAGTTTCGGTAGTGTACAATGGCCTATAGAGGGCCGCGAGGAGTCCGGTTCAGCAGAGGGTTTCAGGTCCAGTGGTGTGAGCAGGAGGGTAGGTAGGCGGGTGTATAGGTGGAACGGTGCGAAGGACACAGCGTAAGGAGCGGAAAAGAATACAGGATCCAGGGTTGTCTGCAATGCTCCGACAGGTTCGCCGAGGTGGGAGAGCCTTATAGGACCTAGCTATCGAATGCATTCAATATTATATTTTAGTAGTTTTAATTTTAGTCTTTGCAATCTGGTGGAGGGTATTTCATGTACACCCTTCTTAAGTAAAGTTTCAAGTGGTTTATGAACATTTAAAATAGTACATTTTCTTCCATATATGAAATAATGAAACTTTTTAGTGACCCAGACTACACTTAACAACTCTTTTTCTATTTGTGAGAATTGTCTCTCCGCTGAGGTCAAACTTCTTGAAGCATAACTTACTGGTTTGCCATCCTGCATTATACAACAACCTAAAACATCCTTAGATGCATCACATTTAATAGTTACTGGTAACTTTCTATTAAAATTCTTTAGTATCAGTGCTGGACTGATACAATTTTTATATTAACGAAGGCATTTTCATGTGTAGTTGTCCATATCCAGTCCTTTTTAAGTAATTCTTGTAACGGGGCTGCCAATTGTGCTAAATCAGGGTCAAATCGTCTTAAGTAAATTTATCATTCCCAGTATTATTTACAATTCTTTTTTGTTTGTTGGACTTTTTAATTCAGTTATGGCTTTAATTTTTTCTGGGTTAATTTTTGTGCCCTTCTATGAGAAAATGTGACCAAAATATTTTACTTCCTCAAGTTTGTACTGAAATTTCCTTTTATTAAATCTTACATTACTTTTTAGCACGTGCATATATCTCTGTTAATATTTTGTCATGTTCATCCTCATTCTCCGCACAGATCATCAAGTCATCGCAGTATACTATTACTCTGGTATATCTCCAAATATTTTTCACTGTATTTTTGAAATATTTCCGGTGCAATTGACAGTCCAAAGGGTAATCTTAAATTTTTTTAACATCCTAACGGTGTATTTGATGATCCGTCCATCAACTTGATATTATAAAATCCATCTTAAAAATCTAATACTGAAAATAGTGACTTATTTGCAAGTTTTGCTACCATTTCATCTAAAGTAGGTATCAAGTGATAATTTCTTATCAGTACTTTATTTATCTCCTATGGATCCAAGCATATTCTTAAGTTATCATCTACTTTTTCTATTATGACCATAATACTCACAAAACTTTCAGGGTGATCTACGCGCTCAATGATTCGCTGGTCCTCAACTAAGTTGAAAAATCTGGATTTTTCAACTTAGTTGCAAGCCTCTCCATCAGTGCATGTGGTACTCTTTTTGGAGGTCGTACAATGGGCTGAGCTCCGGGCTGAGTGTGCAACTCCAGCGGTACCTCAAACTCACCAATACCCTGAAAAAGTTCCCCGTTTTCCTTTATAATTTGTTCCTTTGACTTTTTATAACCCATTGTGTTTATAATTTTAAGTATGTTTAAATCTCTTAGCGAATTGAAACCTAAAATGGGCCTGAAATTTTGTTTTATAATTATGAACTCTGTGTCATACATGTGAATGAATATGTGTTACCCCAAATGCCTCTGTCTGAGACCATTTAGGACTCTCATCATCGACAATTTTTCAATAATCTTTTAGGGAAAAACATTCACCTGCGCACTTGTGTCACACTTAAAGTCGACTCTTTTATTCTCCTTCCTTATTGTGAAATCCATTGATTAATTTTATAGTTTTTATTACCATGTTGTCATCAAATGTTTTCTCATCATATATGTTTATTTCATTAATAAACTTACACCACACCTTAAAGTGATATTTTTCTACAATTTAAACAGACCTTTCCATAAGCCGGACAGCTTCTTGGGCCATGCCTTGTGCCACACTTTTTACATTGATACCTTTCACCATAACTAACAGCAGTTCTATCATTAAAGTTTGAGAGAAAACCGATCCTCTTTGCCAAAGCCCGTGAATTGGGAAAGCAGGGTTGGCAATTTATCTGGACTATTAATGGTCTTGTGCAAGCCAGAGAGTCCAAGTCAGCCAAAATCCAATATATCCGATGCGACGCTGATTTAAAGCGTGTTTTTGGTGATATCCCATGCTTCAACACAAAGTAACGAGCTTAATATATTGTTGCTTTCACAGAATTGTTTACTTTGCACTATCTCAAATAGTATTTTTATTTTTAACATCACTACCGTAAATATACTTTTCTTTCAATGTCCTTTGTTTTACAAACATTCTTCCATTTTACTTATAGCCATCACTGTTAACTGTAATAAGTCACTTTGCTATGTAGTCGCCGACTCAACAATTTTTACTTTTTCATTGTATTGTACCAACGACACCATGTGGTCGTGTGAGTACGCGGCAGCGAATGGGCTTGTGACTCAAGCAAAAACTGGTTTCTGGACAAGTTACGCAGCTCATCCACAACACTTGTATTATTTCTATATGCACACTCAAATCACGCTTACAATGTTATGTTACTTATTTATACTATAGTTCATTTATCATAGATTTGCGCAGGATTCTATTAACTATCAAAGACGTGAGCTAACTAATAAACACATCAAAACTTCATTATGGAACGCGGAATCTTTGAACACTGGGCACGATGAGCTCACAGTGGCTTTGCTGCAGATATCACCCGATATTTTAGCGGTGAACGAGACTTGGCTTAGGGATGGCGACGTGGGGCGAGCGCCGGCGATACCGGGATACAGATTGCTTCATGTGGCCCGCCCGCTTGATATTAGGCGCACCCGCAGCGGCGGTGTCGCATTTTACATTAAACTAGGTTTAAAAGCTAGGGCCTACCCTCATCCGCCATCACAGTCTAAAGTTGAGCAAATGTGGCTTTCCTTAAATGTTAATTCAACTAAAATTATTATTGGTACAGCAAATCGACCACAGTCGTTGAAAGTCGACGACTTTCTAGATGCACTTACAGACTCCATTACAACTTTTTCGAGATTTGATCGTATCGTACTTACTGGCGATTTTAATATTGATTTATGTGATTATGACAACATTATGACACGTAAGTTGCAGCAGTTTCTCGAGTCCACGAAACTGGTAATCTGTGACCAGAGCCAACACATTTTACCGATAATAGCGCAACACTGATTGATCTTGTTTGCACCAACGCACATGTAGCTAGAGTCTCCGTTGAGCATATGCCAGATCTCGGTGCACATGCTTTCGTTACAGTAGAATTAAAGTTAAAAAGGGATAAATATCCACCGTGTAAGATTACGTACAGACCTCTAAAAGATATTGATATACCGTGTTTCAACGACTATTTAAATAAAATCAATTGGGACGCTATCTTGGAACATACAAATGTTGATCTTATGTTAGAGGCTTTTGAAGTATGCATTCTTGAGTTGTTTGACAAATTTGTCCCTTTAAAAACAATGATTATGAAGAATAAACCCATGCCATGGTTGACCAGCAATGTCAGGTACATGATGAGGCTACGTAACAAGGGTTACGACCGTTATAAGCAGTCAAAACTAGAATCTTATCAGTAAGAATATAAGTCACTCAAACATTTAGTTAAAGCTTGTTTATTTGCGGAGAAGAAAGCATTTTTCGACGAAAATATTAATAAAAACTTCCATAACCCTAAATTATTGTGGAAAAAACTTAGAGATACTACATTACCTAACTTCAAGAAAATTAATGATATTCCTGATAATATGGCCACACCTGACGAAATGAATTTGCACTTTTTTAATATTCCAAGGGTGAACTCTGTTAATATCTTAGATCTTACTTTCTTGAAGTTTCACAGGCATGGCCCTGCTGTCTTTCAGCTTCAACCAGTTAATGAGCATGATGTTGGTAAAATAATTTGCAAGATGAGTTCTAACGCTTGTGGTGCTGATCACATTACAATGAGCATGATACTATTGACTTTACCGCAAACTCTTAAAATTATCACCAATATTGTAAACAAGTATCTTACTACTGCCACTTTCCCCACGCACTGGAAGAACGCTGTCGTACGACCGATCCAAAAAAATAATGATCCACAAAGTGTATCCAATTTGCATCCTATTAGCATACTTCCGTATTTATCTAAGATTCTCGAAAAGATTGTTTATAACCAGGTCATCTCATTTGCGAAAAAAAAACATAATACGTGCGAAGGGTTTTCTACGCTAGTCTCCGGAAACCTGGTGAACTCTCAAATAGTTTTGGAGAAACTCCGGGTCGCACTCATTGCTGCTTGCCCTCAACTCCTTGTCGCTGGCCAGTAACTCTTTCACTGCGGCTTCGAGGTGCCTGATGTCTGGCGACTCCCTAACTTGCTTCTCTACGGCTTCCAAGTGGGATTCGATATCGGTCACCTTTTTATTGCAGAATAATAAATAGAATGATGGTTACCCTACCGCGGATAAGCTGAATCCCAAACTCAAAAGCTACAACTGTCAAGCTGTGAAGAGCGGTGTGAATCATGTCAGAATGCGTTGTCTTATGTCAGATATAGTGGCCCTTCAGGAGACGTGGCTGATGTTCTATGATAATCCTTATCTCAGTACTATCTATCCAGACTTTACAGCGACTGGAGTATAGGCGGTGGATGCAGGAGCTGGTTCCTACGAGGTAGGGTAGGCAGGCTTTCTGCCTGCAACGCCCTGCGCGTTCAATATAATAATAAGGATACTGTTGGAGCTGCCGCGATACTACATCACCTCGGATATGTTTGCCAAAGCCAGGATTGACGATTTCTTCGCAATAATTCAAAAGAGGATTGACTCCTTAAGAAACTGCTTTTTCGGCAGCTCCAACTCTATCCTCAGCACACCAACTGGGAAGGTGAATAGCCCTATGTTGCAGCACTAGATGGGGGTGCACCTTCGCAGTAACAAACCATAGTAAAATATTTTGAATTTGAATTTGTAGTAAGCTACAATGTATGAGGTTCCTTGTGTGTGGGTGTATAGTATAAGTATGCGAGGGATTGTGTATGTATGTGTGCTGTAAATCATTCTATGTTTTTTTTTATAATTTATTCTAATGTCAAAATTATATTTCAATATGGTAATTGTATATCTGAAATAAAATATATTGTATTGATTTGGATTGTTTAAGATGGAGCTTTCCCAGACCAAATGAAAAAGAGTAATCTTATGTCTCTGACCAATATCTGTTCTTCCAGCCCTAAGCAAAATATTTCAAAAGATTATCTCAATACACTTCAACCGTACAAAGAAACTCCACGCTAAACAATACAGTTTCACTATGGTACATATATCCACTACGGATGACGGCATTACCCTCAAGTCTCATAATTTATCTACGTGGAATGCCGCACAGGATAGTTACTATCAGCGTTTTTTGCGATTTGTCGAAGGCATTAGAGTGTGTTGATCCGGATACACTTCTAATGAAGATAAATCATTACTAAGTTAGAAATAAACCGTCGGATCTATTCAGATCATACTTAAGGAGGAGCTTACTTGAGAAAGGGCTGGCAACACCGGTCAAAGAAGTACGTAAACAAAGAAATATACAAGAATTATTGAAATAAGTGCTTAAATTTGATGAAATACTCAGAACCATAGCAAGAACGAGAACCTAAGTTCACCGGATGAGTGGATGAAATTCAAACCGCCACCGTTTTGCATTTATCTGGGATCCAAGTATCGCACCCACAACAAACACATACTGCATATATCTACACGGCTCCTCTATTCTATTTAAAATACGGAGAACTACAACTTTTTTGGAAAATCGGACAACAATCCAATCCACCCACTTTTTGTGATTAAACAGCTGTTTCTGACAGTTCATTTCTCAGAAAGACACCTCGTGTATTCTGAACTCAGGACGACAATATCGATGGAATCCACCAGTTGCAAATTTTATTTATCAAAACGCTAGTTGCGGTCTGTTTTGTACATTGCGGAACTTTCGCACTGTTATAACCGAATGTAGTTTGCAGTAAACGCTGACTTAAGCTAATTCATTTTATATAAAACTGTTTTCGATAGAGACTGGCAGCAGTCACCCCACAACCTTTGTCCGATACATACATTGTAAACTCGTTATTTTTGTCTAAAATTCGGTGTGTAGTACAGTGAAATAAATTTATTCAGCAGCAGTAATAAAAGTGTTTTTTTAAAAAGGACCCACGGAGCGCCATCCTTACAAATTTGGTGTCAGAAGTGGGATCTCAGGAAAACTCGTGAGTACTGAGATTCATAGGTGTTAGGCGCGTCGCGAAATAACTTCCCGCCTGACAACCATTTAGTGGCTCTGTGGAGTAAGGTCCTTTAATAGACAGTGGTCGACGTTAAGACTTGGGCATACAAGCCTAAGCCCGCGCTGCTGCTCTCGAGGTCGACGATAAGTCTCCGCTGCCAGGCGCGAGCCCGCATCTCATCCTGGACGCTTCCTGCTGCTGTGGTCGACGTTAAGTCTCCGCTTTCGAGTGTGAGCCCGCACCACAATTGTCTGCACCACCACCGTCTTCATAAACGGACGGGTGAACCAATCATCATCATCATCAGCTCATATTGACTTTCCACGTGGAAGTCAACGGGATCACGAACAACGCAACGTGACTTCGAGGTATTCCGTAATACGACTCCCTGGGTCGCCGGGCCTTCGACGTTCTGTTGACGTCATTACTGCGTCGCACTGCAGTTGCCGTGCGCCGTTTCTACGCGGTTTTTGGAAAAAGCCGTTCTTCAAAATGTTCGTGAGTGCCGTCATCATTCTGTGAGTTATTTTATCTATTCCTAACTTTCTAATTGAAGTGAATGTGCAAGTGATTTTTACAAGTTTTACAACTATATACATCAAGATTTATTTTTACAAACTTTCTATAACTATTTTTAAAGTGCAATCACACTTTCTACTGTATTTTACATTTTTATTGATTGTGTTTACTGATGATCTGTACTACATTACAAAAGCTGTAACTTAATGTCGACTGGAAAAGAAGTAAAATTAGAAGAAGAAGCCGATAAATTAACTACATCTGATTCAGAAAGTTCCTCTTCTGAAAGCCAAAACCAAAGCCCCAAAGTAACAATTAGAAAAAAAGAAAAACCCAAAATGACTTCATCAATTACTCTTTCGTTCCTGACCAAATTCATAAAACCCTATAATGGGGACCGCGAGTTGTTGCCAGCATTCTTGACTAATTGCGAAAACGCATTCTCATTAGCTAGTACAGATCAACAGGATGTTTTATGCAAGTATATCGTGTCACAACTTGAGGGAAAGGCGCAGTTAGCCTGCTGCCTCAAGAAATTCAGTACTTGGCCTGAAATAAAACAATTCCTTAAGGCCACGTTTGGAGAGAAAAAACATTCAACTCATTTGCTCGTCGACTTACAAAATTGCAAGCAATTGCCCACAGAAGATGTGACACAATATTCATTACGTGTTGAATCATGTCTCACACGTTTACAGTCTGATATACATTATAGTTGCGACGATGACAAAGAATTAATCGGCAGATTAGCCGCTATGGAGGATCTTGCCCTTAACACATTTCTGTTGGGAATGAATTCCAACTACTCTCACATAGTGCGCTGTAGGAATCCAAATACCCTATCAGATGCTATAACTCATGCTATTGAGGAAGAAAAGCTTTATAAACTTTCTAAACTAGCACAACGCCAAAATAAGCAGTGCTCTATTTGCCAGAAGTCTGGACATTTGGCCTCTGATTGTTACAAAAATAAAGCGAAAACTTCAAGTCCTAATTTCCATCACGTAAATTCGAATCCTCATGTTGCTCAAAGAAACAACCAGAATTCAAGGTTTTCCTCGAACAAAACTTGCGTATATTGCAAGAAACACGGTCACTTGATCGGCGAGTATCGCAAACTTAAGTATAAAAATAATCAAAACGCCGCCGACTCCCACGACGCTGCATCGCCAAGCGCAGGTGCATTTCACAACAACGCGGCAAACAATAGTCGCTCTAATGTTCATGTTGTTAGCGTTTCTTCTGATGACCAAGTTGATTTAAACTAAACACTGTTTCGGTCTCGTGTCTGCCGGAACAATGTAATAATGTAAACGACACGAATGATAAGCCTTCTATAGGTAAACCCCGTGCTCTTAAATTACCCCCAGCACGGAAGATTAAAAATCAACCCTATGCTCTTAAATTACCCCCAGCACAGATGATGGAAAATGAATCTCGACAAATTGACCAGTCTTTGTCTACTGAGTTCTCAGCAAAGTTGCAAGGTCGCACCTGTAGCACACAAGCCGTGGCACAGGATTCTTCTGCACCTTCCCCTCAGTCAGAACCTTATTTCACTGAGTTTTCAACTAAGCTACCAGGCAGCACCTGTAAAAATCAGGGTTTTGATGCGCCTCTACCTCAGTCTAAAATTCAAGACAAAAGACTCAAATCTTGTGTTCTTAAATCTGTCCTAACACAAGTTAATCCTGAAATTATTTTTGGTCATTCAAATGAACTTGGAGATTCTAAAACTATTCCCTCTACTCGCGACAAACCGAGTTTTTCTTCTAGGGATTTTATACGTGAAAGGAGTTATAAAATTAATAACGTGAACAATAAAATATCTTTACCACACGTTTATTTAAAGACACATTTAAATGGAAAGCCTCTATGCTTTCTTATAGACACTGGGTCCTCAATTTCTATTGTAAAACAGTCAAGTTTGATCAAACCAGTGCTCGGACCGTTAACAGTCACTCTAAAAGGTTTAAGTGACAACGATTCCACATGTGAATCTCTTGGGTCCATCCAGCTCAATTTTGAACACGTGATTTCCGATAAAAGCAAAATAATGTTTGACTTTTTGTTCCACGCGATTGACGACAAGATCAATCTATATTTTGACGGAATCATAGGTAGTGATTTTATTCGACATTTCAAAATCGACGTGCAGTATTCCACAAATTCATTAAACATGCAAGGACACTCGATACCTATATGCTTTAGTAAGCCATCATATGTTATACCTCCACGGTCAGAGATGGTGATTGAATGCCCAATTGCCAATCTATCAGATTTTTCAGGCCAAAAAGAAGCCTTAATATTAGATCAACAAATTTGTGAAGGCGTGTTCTTAGCAAACTGCATAGTCAATGTCAAATCCAACAATAGGGTAAACGTATCAGTATTAAACACTACTGAATCCGAGATTTCAATAGATAACTTCAAGGTTCAATTAACAACCCTTGAGTTTCCGTCATCAGACTCAGATGATGCTCAGCATGAGCTCATTCATCAGCTGAGTTCTTCAAACACTGATCGTTCTAGACAGGTTCTCGAGCAGATACGATGCTCTCACTTAAACGCAGAAGAAAAGAAGGCGTTGATGACCTGCCTTTCTAAATATACTGATATATTTCACCTTAATGGTGAATTCCTAACTCATACAGATAAAATTCAACATTCTATTAATACCGGGGATGCACCTCCTATCCATGTTAAGTCATACCGGTTCCCAGAAATTCATAAAGAAGAGGTAGAAAGTCAAATAAAAAAAATGCTTGACCAAAATATAATTCGCCCTTCAACCTCCCCCTGGAATGCACCAGTGTGGGTTGTTCCTAAGAAACTCGATGCCTCTGGCAAGCAAAAATGGCGAATCGTAATTGACTATAGACGCCTTAATGACGTCTCAGTTTCAGAGGTTTACCCTCTTCCTCTCATAACAGATATCCTAGACCAGTTAGGTCACTCAAAGTACTTCAGTACTCTTGACCTGGCTTCAGGATTTCATCAGCTGTTGCTAGATCCCAAAGATTCTGAAAAAACTGGCTTCAGTGTTACGACTAATGGTATCTCAGGACATTTTGAATTTACCAGAATGCCCTTTGGTTTAAAAAATGCTCCATCCACATTCCAGAGACTCATGAATTTAGTCCTTTCTGGGCTCCAAGGTCTTCATTGTTATATATATTTGGATGACTGCATCTGTTATTCACATGACCTTCAATCTCACATGCAAAAACTAGAACTCATATTTTCAAGATTCAGAGAGGCCAACTTGAAGTTGCAGCCTGACAAATGTGAATTCTTGCGACGCGAAGTCGCTTATCTCGGGCATGTCATAACCGACAAGGGTGTTTTGCCTAACCCAGACAAGGTAAAGGCTATTTCCGAATTCCCTACACCCAAGAACCCGAAAGACATAAAATCTTTTCTAGGACTAACCGGCTATTATAGACGTTTCATAGAGAATTTCTCTCACTTAACTAAACCTTTAACCTCATTATTGAAAAAAGACACAGTGTTTCACTGGTCTCATGAACAAGAACAAGCATTCAGCATTCTGAAAGAAAAGTTAGTCTCAGCACCATTATTACAGTACCCAGATTTCAGTCAAACATTCATCATAACTACAGACGCTTCTAACTACGCCATTGGCGCAGTACTGTCGCAAGGCGAAATTGGAAAGGATAAGCCAATAGCATATGCGTCTCGTACATTAAATAAATGCGAAGGAAACTACTCCACGACTGAAAAGGAGCTTCTCGCTATTCTTTTCGGCGTCAACACTTTCAGACCATATATTTATGGGTATAAATTTCGGATTGTCACTGACCACCGTCCCCTTACATGGCTTTTCAATGCAAAAGATCCAGGAGGACGTTTATTGCGATGGCGATTGAAACTAGAGGAGTATGACTACGAGATAGTTTATAAACCGGGCCGTATAAACTCAAATGCTGACGCTCTATCTCGTAACCCAGTAAATGCCATCACTCTTTCAGGAATAAATAAGACAACTTATGAACAATTTTTCAAGAAACAATTCACGAAATCAATCTCTAATGATACGCAAATTCAGGAATATAACCAAAGTTTAACTTCCACGAAACTTAAATCGATAGCTTGTCCAGTTTCTCTAGATTTTGATAGCTCTATGCCGCACAGCGAACAACTGTTATCCGTAGTAAACAATTCTGCCGAGCTCTTATCAGCCGAACGGGAACTTGAAACCGTGCAGTCAGTTGAGGCGACTAATAAGAAGCTCTATTTCTTATACACTAAAATACATCATTATGATGAAACGAGTTACAGAACTATTTATAATTTATTACTCAAATTGAGAGACTTGATCATTTCCGAAGATGATTATGATAAGGAGCTAGCTATTTCAGATTTTACAGAACCTTTCACCAAGCTAGCTTATGTAAAAATATATAATATGATATCATACATATTTCATGGCACAAACATAAAAGTACATATCTATAAAAACCAAATTCGTTATCCTACTCCGGCCGAGGTTCCAAATATCCTGAAAGAAAATCACGGCACGACCATATATGTGCCTTATATATGCCCATATATATGCCTATATGTGCCTTACAGCAGCATGGACTTATGCAGCAAAAATGTATACTGCATGGCCATTAAAATATTTAATAAGTTACCTGACGAAATGAAACAGGATGAAAGTTGTGTAGTTTTTAAGAACAAATTGACAAACTGGTTGCTGAATAAATGTTTTTATAATGTACGTGAATTTCTAGAAAATAAAAATTATTAAAAATGTAAATCACATGACACATACTATGTATACCAATTGGTTCAATTATTTTATTATTATTTTTCCGATGACATATTATGCTCCTGTTTAATTTAATTTTATTTTATTTTGTAATAATTTAATTTAATTTGTTAATTTGTAAATATTGTGAATATTTGTACACCGTACTATACGGTAAGATACACCGCACGCAATGAAAGTATTATAAATATCTCCACCTACTGTATACGTGTATTTAAGCAAATAAACGATCTGAATCTGAATCTGAATAGCTGGTCACCCAGGAGTAAAACGCATGCTCAACAGAATCAAAGCTTCGTTTTATTAGAAAAGCATGAGGGCAGATATTGAACGTTTCGTAAAAGATTGCAGATTATGTCAAGTAAATAAGCCACTACGAGCTTCCAACAAAGCACCCATGGTGATAACATCCTCGAGCACTAAGCCATTCGAGAGATTAGCTCTAGATATTGTTGGAATTTTGCCTGAAGCTGGCCTTCAAAAATTCAGGTACATTTTAACTCTTCAGGATGACTTAACGAAATTTTCTTGTGCCTATCCTATGATAACCTCTACTACTGATGAGATTGCACGTAACCTCATACATTTCTTCTCACTATTTTCATTTCCAAAAATGATCCTCACAGACCAAGGCACATGCTTCACATCTGAATTATTTAAACAATTGACTGAAATTCTTAAGATCAAAAACTTATTCTCTACACCTTATCACCCTCAAACAAATGGCGCTCTAGAGCGTAGTCACGCGACTCTTAAGGAGTACCTAAAGTCTTTCGTGAATGAAAATCACGACGATTGGCATTGCTATCTAGCAACTGCAATACTAGCTTATAATACAACTCCGCATTGTACAACAGAATTCACTCCGTTTGAACTATTGTATGGCCATAAACCTTCCATTCCCAGTAGTTTATACGATTCAAGTGATAGCACAACATATGCCGAGTATATACGCGCTTTACAGTACAGAATGAAGTACTCCCGTGAAAAAGCTTTAGAAAATATTACTAAAAGTAAAGAACAATCAAAAAGATACTATGATGTTTCATCCAGAACAAAAACGTATAAATCAGGAGATATGGTTTACATTAAACAACATCATAGGCTGCGCAAGGCCCTGTCCTCAATCTGGAAAGGACCTTATAAGATAGTTAAAGTAAATGACAAGAATAATGTTACAGTCAGCATAAATAGGAAACATGTGAAATATCACATTAATGAAATAAAGTTAGCACAATAATTGTTTCAGATTCGTCCTTGGAACAAGTTATTCAGAACCTATCCAATCAATCACGCACAGTCCCGGACTATACTTCGATCCGACGTCTGTGGTATATTTCTATGACGACTACTGGAATGTAGTGACGCATCTAGAAGTTATACCTATTGAACCTTACTTACAAAAGATTGACCAATCGATCTCGAGCATTTCTAGCTTTTGTGAAAAAGCACAGAATTTAGCTATTGATATAAATTGTAAGGATGCCATAAACCCTCTTCAGATTTTGATAAAAGCTAATAAATTAAAATATGATTCATTTTCTCATTTAATATCGGAATCGAAACCTCAAGATCGCTTCAAGCGAGCCCTGGAATTTGGCGGTGAAATTCTTAAATTTTTCTTTGGCACTCTAGATGCAGACGATGCTAGGAAATATGATGACGCATTGTCCACATGTGAACATAACGACCAGGAGATATTTTCATTAATGAAGGATAACATTCACATTGTCCAATCAACCATAAATAATTTCAATACCTCTATTCTAAAATTAAATGACAATGAGAAAAGAATAAATAAACAAATCGTAAAACTAAATTACATATTTGAACAAAATAATAAGGTAACTACAAACTGTGTAAATCTTTCAAAAATCAATTCTATTCTCAATTTAATTGAAGCATCATTACTTTCAGTATCTAATATTTTAGATACAATTTTGAACTCTATCCTCTTTGCTAAAGCTAATATTTTACATCCGTATGTTTTGACTCCCACTCACCTGTTTAACGAGCTAAGTAAAAGCAAGATGTATAAAAAGAACATTGAGTTCCCAGTTTCTCTATCACTAGAGAATATACATAGTATCATAGATCTATCTAGGATGACTTCATATTACTATAATAATAAGATTATGTTTGTAATTCAAATACCCTTGATTAACCCAGTTAAGTTTAATGTTTATAAGATTTTACCGTTGCCTACACCGAAAGATGAGTACAACTTCCAAACTTATGTTTTAATTCATTCATCTAAGATGTATGTAGCCCTTACCGATGATAGATTAAGTTACGCATTATTAGATAGCCTAAGTGATTGTCATAAAGTTAATTATGAGTATATGATCTGTCCATTACCCTCTGTTTTATCTACAATAAACAATCCTTTATGTGAAACAAAACTGTTAACAGAAGTAACATTGTCTCTTCCCGATATCTGTGACTTTAAGATAATATATGGTAATGTTAATATATGGCAAAAACTTAATGATGGCAGATTTATCTATGTACAGTCTAAGCCTAACAAATTATCAATGAAATGTAAAAACAATATAACAGATTATACCCTGCAAGGTACAGGAATTCTATCCTTAAAAGATTGTACAGCATACTTTCAGACTTTACAGTTTCACTCATCTCAAACGTATAAACAAATTTTGCCCAGCCAATTGTTAATCGATTTCAACATAATCGAAGATGATTGTTGTAAGTATAATTTTATCAATAATAGTGCAGGTGTAATTTCTGCTATTTCTATAACTGATGTTGATTTAGAATCACTGAAACTAGCTTCTCATAAACTTGATAATCTTGAAAACCAAATTAATCAAGCTAAGAATCAGTCCCATATATTTAAATACGGACATTATTATTCTGGAACTACTTATGCCATAGTAGTAGCTATTATAATTTACTTAGTATATAAGGCATATAAGAAATGGTTTTCACCCTGCTGTAAAAACACATCTTGTTGCATCCAAATATATAACCAGTGTCATAATAAGAAGTCTAGTAGAAATGAAACAAAGTATAATACATCTATTGAATTCACAGAATCTGATGAATCATTTGAATGCGATAAGAAGTATGTTAGAAGCCTGCCTGAAATAGAAATAAATAAAAACAAAAGTAAAGTTATGTTTAGAAATTTTGAAAAAATACCCGCAAATCGGAACTTAAGTAACTATTAATAATAAAATAACATATTAAAAATTATTGATTTCTATTTCGGAACTTAGATTTTACTATTATAGTGTAGCGATACTGCTTAAAGATAGTAAAGGTGACATTCAAGTTAGTATTTAGTCACTGTATCTTATTTTGATTTTAATCTTAATCTATTTGTTTTGTTTACTCCTTCGTTTATCTTAAATTGATAAAGCTCAGTCTTATGGGGGGAGATGTTATAACCGAATGTAGTTTGCAGTAAACGCTGACTTAAGCTAATTCATTTTATATAAAACTGTTTTCGATAGAGACTGGCAGCAGTCACCCCACAACCTTTGTCCGATACATACATTGTAAACTCGTTATTTTTGTCTAAAATTCGGTGTGTAGTACAGTGAAATAAATTTATTCAGCAGCAGTAATAAAAGTGTTTTTTTAAAAAGGACCCACGGAGCGCCATCCTTACAGCACGTACGGCACGGTGTGGACACGGCATGTAGTCAAATATGTCGACTTCGTTGCCGTGTTATGGATGCCGGAAGGACATCGGGGATGGAGAGTGCTATATCGGCTGTTGTAATTCTTATTTATTTATTTAAGGAACACCAACAAGGCATAAAATAATATAAAGTAAATGATTAATCTCAAAAGTTTCATAGCTATTTGTTTCCTTAATCATAGGCATCCACATCTAGCACCAGTTGAGACATATATTAAATTTAAAATCTTATTCTATTAAAATTTAATTAGAATCTACATATAAAGTATTACATTAAAACTAAATTAACAATTTGTCACCGAAAAGTTATAAGTTATTTAAATTAGGTTGAATTACGGTGCACCCATTACTTATGTTTACATGTGCGTGTAGTTTCTTTGGCAAAATACTTACTGACAGAAGACTTGAAGGTACTCCCGGAGAAAATATCAATATCTGTTTTGACGTATTTGGAAATAGCATTGTACTGGAGCCAAGATCTCTTTAAAGGAGCGTTGGTATCTAGGTTAGTCTTAACAATGGGTAAATTAAAAAGGATGAAGTAACCTTGGTAACCTTTTAGGGGCATTAAATATTAGCTTACTTAAGAAATCTGGACAGTCAAGTGCACTGCTAACTAAAGGAAAAACTAAGTGATCGAATTTTCTACGATCAGCTAAAGGACACATGCGGTAGTGAGCTAGCCTAGAGGCATAACTAGGTAGTGTCTTAGCTTTGTGGTCGCTGTACGCAACATGGTAAAGAAATCGGCTTTGAACGCCCTCTAATCGCTTGGCATGTACGTCATAGTAAGGGCTCCAGGCAGATCTACAGTATTCCAGCTGAGATCGGACCAGGGCATTGTAAAGATTAATCTTGGTTGACAATTTTTTTTAATGTTTAGTATGGCGTATAACAAAGCCAAGTGTATTAAAGCATTTAGTTACAAGCTTGTCAATATGTTTGGCAAATTTTAATTCTTCGTCCATCAGCATTCCCAAGTCACGTAGCTGTTCTACTTGTTTGAGCTAATTTCTTTAAGTAAAATAATCATAGGAAGAAGTTTTTATGTTTCTGGTAAATGTAATGGAAAAGCACTTAGATGGATTAAGACTCATACCATTCCTGCTGCACCAATGTACTAGACGGTTAACATCGTCTTGCAGTAGAATTGGGTCTACATGTGATAAGCTTGGACGAGAGAATTTTAAATTATCTGCAAATAATTAAAATTTAGAATTTTGGAAGCAAAATTCGTTGATAAAGATGTTAAAAAGTATAGGTCCCAAATGAGAGCCCTGTGGTACGCCTTCCATCTGTTATGCGCATCCAAAAAAGCCGAGATGGCACCCGGATGATCCGGCAATGTAAAGCCTACATCAAGCGAAATGACAGCACCCTCACCCCTGTCGGCGGATTGAAGTCGAAAGCGGAGAATATTACTCTGTGCAACAAAAAATTATCCCCAGTACCGAAAGATGATGTTTTTCGATCCTGGAGATTATGGATGAAATGATAAAGATTAAGGGCAAGGTCTCTGATATCTTCGTTTTGCTGGGGAAAGTATTGGCATCGCTCTCTGGTTTTGACGGCAAGATTGGGCATTTGAGCCAACAGATGGGTGCAGTTCAAACTAGCTTAGTTTGAACTGCACCCATCTGTTGGTTGGGGATTCACTGGAGGGAAAAGATCGAGGCGAGATCAAACAGAAATTTGCAACAGCCCACATCAAGAAACAGCTGCCTATCGAACAGACACACCATTTTTTTGAATTATGTGTAAGCTGTAATTTTAACCTAAGAAATACATACATTACATACTTATATACATCACATCACAGACTAGTTGCGCCCCGGCTGAGACTCGCAAAAGTAAGCTATTCTTTCAAGGGTCTGGGATTTGTTTCCCTCTGGAGATTTAGACTCAGAATAGATTATTATCAGAATAGATTAGACATTAGATATTGTATGCCTACTTTCATGATACATTTCCCTTTCATACCTTGGTTTGCTGGAAGAAATCTCTCTTTAGAGATAAACTCGCCTTTGTACATATGATTTCTCCTAATGTAACCTTTTAAATGTAATAGGAGTGTGTGCAACAAAGAATTATGAAATTATGAAATTGTAAAACCACGTAAAATCCTTTTTTTTAACCTCTCTAAAACAAGGGGTAGTTGAGACGGGGCTTGAATCTTATGCCATGCTAATAACATTTCAAGAAGTTAATAGTAATTTATGTGAATAATACATAATGGAGGGCATTAAAACTCGGGAGTGGGTTTATGAAAAGAGCCGAAGGAGAGTTTCACGTACAGTTACATACACTAGACAAACTAGGGGCAGGCGGGCGTCGCCGTGCGACATTTGAATGTCATAATATGTCGAAATATTGGTACATTATGATCATAATGTATCAATATTCAGATAAGAAATGAGTTTTTACCAAGTAGTATAGCATTATGCTGGTCGTAACTTGCTGTTTTTGGACGCAGTTATAGTACCCTGTGTTTGTAGCCGTATTCGCCGACATCGTGGCGGTGGTACGGGAGTCGCGGAGAAGCAATCATTCCCCGCGAATATTCAAACTGAGTGTTCACAAGCTTCGGATTAGCTGTGCAGTTGGCGTCATGAATCGGCGGGGCAAGAGGGGCAGTCGCCCTCCAGAATTTGATATCAAGCTCGGAGATTGGCTGAAAGACATCACGCAATGCGTGTGGGCCATGTTTTTGCAAGCGAAGCGCGCGCCGCTTGGAGGGAGTCGAGCATAGAGTCGGGGCTGTTCCACGTGAACCTCGAGACAAGACGGACGTCGCGCATTATCATCGCCCCCGCTACAAGTCGAAGCCCTGCATTTTGGAGCCCGGTCCTCGCAGTAGCTGCTGCCCGAGTGGAGGACTCACGCCGCCAGAACTGCCCATTGAAGCTGCACCTCACTGCCAGCGTTCAGGTCGTATACCTTCGCCCTTACGCCGGAAAGAGACCCAGCCACTGAAGACCGAAACTGGCATTTATGTATCAAGGTTATGTAGGTTAGGCTATAACGCCCCCTTAGCTATTTTGTACCCGTAGGATTTTTTGAATATAACTCTGAACGTAAACCTTCTTTCCTTGCCAGCCGTATCTTCAGGAAGTCACCCTCTAGGCAGTTAGGAACACAGAGATTCGAACCCACGACCCTAGATAGAGTAGCCGAGGCAGACGCCGAGATTCGAACCCACGACCCTAGATAGAGTAGCCGAGGCTGCCGAGATTCGAACCCGCGGCTAACGCTTACGTTCAAAGACGTTACATTTGGCGCCCTTTTTGTGTTCCTACAACGGCTGGCGGCAAAGCTATTTTATTTTCTCTCGAGGCAATGTATGTGTGTGTATTTAAAAATGTTTTAATTATGCTAGATACGCCGTAGTGCATTTTGTTTTTATTTAGCTTGGTTTGAACAAAGGGTTGTGTGAGCGGCCAATGGTGGCCATTGTGTTTTAGAGTAACGCCGTGTCTATTTGGTAGGTAGTTATAGTTCCAGACATTGCCGACTCATCAGAAACCAGCTCTGCGTCCCACTAAATGTTTAGTAATATTACCCGTTAGATAAGCGTTGAATTGTTTCACGTCAGGCATTACGCAACTATTGTCATTCCGTTGCTTTGACTTAAATTTAGATGTTTCAATTATTTGTCTCAAAAATATTATACATGTCAATGTAAACATAAATATTCATTTTTTTTGTTAAATAATTATCGTCGGACTGAGTGTCATGTCATGTGCATTGTTATGTAGGTAACTTAACCATTTATCACCTATGTCAAGCCTGTTTAGAGCAATTTATCAACTTATACTTGTAAAAGGTTCTATGTATTATTGGTTATTGTACTGTATCATATTGTTAGAGTCTTCATATTTTATTTTTGTATGACTGCTTCAGGGCCCTTGTGTGAGTCGGTTTTTCTCGTCCGGTGTGCGTGTACACATTCATTAGGATACGTGCATATCGGAGGGGGTCGACGTCTACAAGCGCACTTAACCACTTAAGTGTGTAATTAGATTTAAGACATAGTATAGCGGTAGGAATGTTTGCGTCGGTCATAGGTTCACATTTGTTTACTCATTACTCTCATTAGAGTACATGAGTACGGCGGGAGAATGTGTCCGACGAGAAAATTTCCTGCCATCTGACGAGCGATAGCGGAGTCTTGGACCGCATGCTTGCTCAAGGGTTCGTCCAATTCCCACTAGAGCGAGCGACATCTCTGGCATTGATTTGCGAATATTTCGTTCCTCTCGACGCTAGATGACAGTCCCGGATATGGCGATTAAACATGTGGAATGTTCTAGAAGCCGGATGTCATTAGCATTTCCGGTTCATAGCGGGTAGTGGACGAACTAGCATCATTTTTTGGGTCGAGACAGGTTTGAAACACTCTCTCTGTGTCGCGACATCATAGTGAAAGGTGATAGTAAAAACTCTTTGTTAAAAAATTATAAATCTTTGATACTAGTTACGAACAATCTTGTTTTGTTATCTATGAGAACAAATAAACATAGTGAAAGTGAAAAGCACCCCTTTTTATTTGTTCTCCGTATTACGACAACCAGACACGACAGGCAGGTACATTCCTCTATCTCCAACAGGTATAACATTTCACAGGTAAATACTGAAAATACAATATTTCTTCAATAAAACAACATGATTAACGAAATTATTCCGAGGAAGTAATGCTATTGAGTCGCATCCAGATTGCGTCACTCTTATACTCATTAGCGTTACCTACCAGCGAGAAAGACAGGAAATTAATTTAATGTCCATGATTATAGTTAAATCAGAGGCGCAAACACAAGCGCTGAAAACCGCCTGACTAGTTAAATGAAAAATTCTGTGTTTTAGTTTATCTTTAGAACAAACCTGTGTACTCATTACTCTAGGAATATATATCCCCTCTATAATTTTACATCTATATATATCGTATGTATCAACTTCAATCTACACTAATTATTACAAATATACAAACAAATATATTAGCAAAATATCTTGTGTAACATTTCAGCAGATGTTCATAAACAACATCAACAACATTATACTCCTCTCACTCAGAAATCCACTAACACAGCGACAATCACGCACAGACACCAAACATCAAGTAAACAAAATTCGACACAAATCATCTCATAAACGCACTAGATGAAGACCAATCCGAAAGTACTGAGACTACACCAGAAGGCTGTGCCCAAAAAATTATGTATTCTTCAAGCTCCTTGAAAATTATAACTCAAAATATTAGATCGGTTTATGCAAATATGGACTCGTTAGAAGTGATGCTAGGAAGACTCAAGATATCCTGTGACATCCTTATCCTCACTGAATGCTGGCTTCAAGATTATAAACTCCCACCACAATTAGAAAACTATCAAGTTCACTGTAGCCGTATACTTAGAAACCAGAACGACGGAGTTATTCTTTACATAAAAAATGACATAAACTGCACAGTTGAAGAACCTACTTTTGAAGGGGGTAACTGCTTGGTTGTGAAAATTGGTACTGAAACGGATATATAGGTCACCGGCATTTACTGTCATAGACAGTTTTATGGGATCACTTGAGTAAATACTTACATCTCTGAAATCTTTCAGTAAGGTAATTATGATGGAGGACATGAACATAGATCTCAAGCTCAATAACACAGACAAGTTTAGCGATACCTACCTCAACATCAACGCTGAATTCGGCCTTTTACCATGTCACACATATCTCACCACTGAAGTAAGCTGTCTCGATCATGCCTTCATAAAAAGTCCCCTACTCGTTCAAACCTTTGTCTTACAAACCCTAGTGACCAATCACAAACCTGTGTTGGTAATTCTGCATAACACTAACCAATCTAAAAAGACTGTACTAACTCGCTTAAAAATAGATGATGACATAAGATCGCTTGAAAACTCGAATATCGCAGAAATAATGAAAATTGACAACCTTACACTACTGCTTGTAAGGGTCTTGTTAGCAAAATTAATGATGCCATCAAATCAAACACAAAAATAGTGTCAGTCCCTAGTAAATTACGAATCATCAAACCCTGGGTTACGCCGGGACTGATAAAGTGTATAATAAACAGGGATAGAGACTTCATCTAAAGAGTAAAAAATCATCCGATAACAAAGTTTTACTAACGACATACAAGAGATACTGTAACTTTTGTTACAATTTACTTAAAAAGATCAAGATTTCATATGAAAAAGATATATTAGAAAAGGCCTCAAATAATCCTAAAAGACTATGGGCAACACTTAAAAAAGTCACAAATACGGTTAAGATTACTGCTCCTGTCCGTGAACTGCTCAAAATAAATTTCACAGGTACACAGGAATCCATGAATGACGTCAATACATTCTTTGCTCAAATAGGACAAACACTAGCTGATAAAATAAAACAAAATCAATCAACATACAATTATAGTACAAACATCCAGAAGCAAACACATCATAGATCCATGGTAGTTTGAAATTTCGATGAAGTAGAGGTAAATTCCCTGCTCATCAATTTAAAAACTGACAGTACTACTGGCTCTGACAAAATTGCACCAAAACTTTAAAAAAATATATAATATATTCTAACGGTACCCCTGACACACGTATTCAATCGTTGTTTGGAGACCGCAGTATTCCCATCGGTTTTTAAAAATGCTCTAATCCACCCAATTCACAACGGAGGGTTGAGAGATGATGTCGGAAACTACAGACCAATCTCGGTCTTGCTGGCCCTAGCCAAATTACTTGAAAAGATAATTAACTCCAGACTTATCAACTATCTCGAACAGGAAAAGCTTTTATCAAACTGTCAATATAATTTTAGGGCCGGTAAATCCACAGAGGACGCGGTGTCATCTCTCACTGAACACATAACTGATCTATTAGACAGGAAAAAGAAATGCATCGCCATCTTTCTCGACTTGGCCAAAGCCTTCGACACCATCTCTATCCCTATTCTACTAAACAAAATGGAAATTTTCTTATTTACATAAATGAACTTTGCCTGCACACGCCCATAAATGGAAGAATCTGTGGCGGCACTGCACTTGCAGTTTGTGCATCGCCCACAATGCAGCGCGCTGGAGCTGCGAGTCCACGACACGTCCAGGCACCGCGGGGCGTGAGGAGGTGCGTAAGGTCGCGCCGAGGAACCGGCTCCCAGTCTGCGTGCGCCCGTGCCAGTGGCTTACCGATTCGCTTCCACGCCGGACCTACGTCGCTTTTTCGCTACTCTCACGCTCGCTAGCTTTACGCAATTTACCGTGCTCATACTGCTATTGAACTCAATACACAGTTTATGTGGGGATCCTGACTTTTCTTCAACTCACCGTAGTATTCCCCACATCTGGTGACCCCAAGACGCGAATATTACAACTACAACATGTCGCTGCCTTCTAACTCGGATAGCAACAATGGCTCAACCGGCGGCGAGGACAGTATTACGAAACCTGCTTCTCAAGATAACCCGACCGCTGCCGTCGAGCGTGTTGCAGTGAAACTACCACCTTTTTGGTCGGAAGATCCAGAAATTTGGTTCGCTCAAGCAGAAGCCCAATTTAAAATCTCCTGTACCAAAGATGACGCGACAATGTTTTATATGGTAGTTGCGCAACTGGACCACAAGTTTGCACGTGAGGTAAAAGATATTATAACGAGTCCGCCGAGAACTGATAAGTATCCTAAACTGAAGGAAGAATTAATAAAACGACTTTCGATTTCAAGCGAACAACGCACACGCCAACTGCTAACTCATGAAGAGTTAGGCGACAGAAAGCTATCGCAATTTTTACGTCATTTGAGGACCTTGGCAAAACAAGTAGTTCCAGATGAATTTCAACGCAGCCTTTGGTCGAGTCGTTTGCCGACGCACGTTCAAGCCATCATTGCTTCGCAGACCACCAGCATCCTGGATGACGTGGCAGAACTGGCAGATAAAATTTGCGAGGCGGTATCACACTCTCCATCGCAGCAGGTCGCAAGTACTTCGTCGAACAATTTCGATGGATTAGTGAGCAGGTTAGAGGAGATGATTACGTCACGCATAGAACAGAACTTACGCAACAAATCGCACAGTTATCATTGCACGAGGGTAGACGTGGTCACTCCACATGCAGAACCGGTGCGTCGTGATCAAGAAGCAGGGGTCGGAGCCAGAGCAGAACACCAGGTATGTGTTGGTACCATGATTGCTTTGGTGAAAAAGCGCGTAAATGCGTTCTACCCTGCAACTTTAAGCCAGGAAACTTCCGCGACAGTCAATAGAGGCGACAAACGACTGTCAGCCAGCAACGAGTCGCCTATTTGTCACAGAGAAAAACTCTTAGGTGCAATATTTAATAGGCTGTTATAGACAACTATGGAACAATGACTATGCATCTTGACCTAGGTTTACGACGAGATTTTACCTGGAATTTTGTAGTGGCCAATGTGGATAGACCTATCATCGGCGCTGATTTTATTGCGCATTACAGTCTTTTGATTGATTGCAGGAACAGCCGATTACTAGACAGTCTAACAACGATGTCATCAGCAGGGTCGGCCAGCAACTGTCAACTTTCCAGCATCAAAGTTATTACAGGAAATAGTGAGTACCACAAGCTACTGACACAATACCCCAGCCTCACCAAACAATCAGGGATAAATCGCGAGATAAAACATTCAACCATGCATTATATCCGAACGACAGGTGGCCCACCAGTATTTTGCAGGCCACGACGGCTCGCGCCCGATCGTCTTAGAATTGCAAAAGACCAGTTTGATGACATGTTACGCGACGGGACTGCACGTCCATCAGATTCACCATGGGCATCAGCTCTTCATCTGGCCCCTAAAAAAGACGGCGACTTTCCTCGAAGAAATATTACAAGAAAACAATAACTTTCCTTACATTATATTGGCAGTTGACATAAACTTAGACTTTTTGTCTGCTGATACATCAAACGACTTTAAAGCAGATTACCTATGTAAAACCGCGGAGCACAAGCTTATACATGCTATTACTTTACCTACTAGAGAAAATTCCTGCCTTGATCACATACTAATAAAAATAAGCATCAAGCAGCGTCAATAGTGTGCCAAACGTCAGTCACTGATCACGACTTCACAGCTGTTAGATTGCAGACCAAATTTTACCAAAAAAATACTAAAAGACAAATTGTCAAAAGTCAACTATTCAGCAGTAATTGAAGAACTGGAATACATGAACTGGTCGGATATTATACTTAATTCGAACGTATCAATAGCTACCGAGTTCTTATCTAAAAAGCTCCATAAGGTCATACAAAATAATATTACTATCAGGAACGTTAATAGATCTAAATTTAACCTCAAGCCTTGGATAACAGCGGGACTCATAAGATGTGTGATGGAGTTTGTCTCTGTGTTTAATGAAACACAGAGACAAACTCCATCATAAATGTAGAAAATACCCTAAAGATGAAATAGCCAAACTAATTAATCTAAGATATCGCAACTTCTGTAATGATTTACTGCACAAACTTACGGCACAATATGAAAATAAACTGTTAAATGATACTAAAAAAAACCCTAAAAAGCTCTGGAGCGCTATAAAAAGTATATGCGAATTAAACACATAGAAATCGATGGCACCGATGTCATTTCTTACAGCCAAATCGACACCTTTCGACTCTATTCACGATTGCAATCAATATTATGCCTCAGTAGGCGAAAAGTTAGCAAATGAGATTCTAACTAAAACTAACCAATCGGAAAAAGCTCTGGTCTCTGAGAATTCTCTTCACATTAATTTTTCATGTTTCCCACCGATGAAAGCGAAATTAGCGACTACATATCTCAATAGAAGAACGAGAGTGCTCCCGGTTTAGACGGACTCAAACCAACACTCTTAAAACAAATCAATTTGTGTATAACAAAACCTCTTACACATTTATGTAACCTTACAAATTCACAAGGAATTTTTGAGCTGTCATGGAAAATTGCCTCACCAACTCTAATTCCTAAGTCTGGGGATAAACTACCCCTTGTAATTTTCGACCAATGTCACTTCTGAGTATCCTCTCAAAAATATTAGAAAAAGTTGTCCACAGACGTCTGTGCAAATACTTGGAAACCAATGATTTACTGTCGCCCATTCTATTTGGTTTCCGGAGGGGAAGATCAACAGAGGTCGCTATTTCTAGAGTAATGAAGACAGTAACAAATAACTTAGATAAGGGACGGTGCTGAGTTGGAGTCTTTTTAGATCTAGCTAAGGCATTCGACACGGTGTCTGTTCCAATCTTGCTGAAAAAGCTAGAAAACATAGGAGTTAGGGGCGTGGCTTTGAACTGGTTTCGCAGCTACCTCAGCAACAGGAAAATGGTTACTAAGATAGGAGAACTAATGAGTTCTCCTCTGCCGGTTCAATTCGGAGTTCCACAAGGCAGTATCATGGGCCCAACCCTGTTCCTTGTTTACATGAACGATGTTTCCACTACCATATCCCCACTTCTGAAAGCTGAAACTATATTATGCTGATGACACTGCAATAATTTACAACGATTCTACCTGGGATTTATTTAAAAAAAAAGCAACTACCGGTATTTCAGAAATCGCTACTTGGCTGTCAAAAAATCTACTTATACTTAATGCCTCTAAGACAAAACTCGTATGTTTTCAAAAGACAAAAGCTTCCCAACCAAAATCACATTTTAACATACAAATCCATACCTGCAACCAGTCGTCCGGAAATTGTAACTGTGAATTAATCATCAGAGACGGTGAAATCAAATATTTGGGAATAGTGCTTGATGAGAAACTCACATTTAAAAAACATCTGAGTACACTCGCAGCTCGGGTACGCAAAATTATTTACATAATGAAATCACTGTGGGGAGGTGCTCTGAAGGAAACGTTAAATCTGGTATATCTAGAACTGTGCCAATCCGTCCTCACCTGCTGCATCAGTTGTTGGGGAGGATCTTCTAAGTCTTACATGTTGGCAGTGGAAAGAGCGCAGCACGCAGTACTAAAAGTAATGCACAAAAAACCTCGCATGTACCCCACTACTTTACTATATGAGGAAAGCAAAGTGTTGAGTCTAAGAAAACTCTTTATCTTAAAGGTAGTGTTGATGTACCAAAGAAAAATTCTTAATAGTGTTGAATATGAACGGCTTCTGTCAAAAAGAGTATTTATAATTTCAAAACCTTCCGTAACTACCGCTTATGCTCGCCGATTTGCACCATTCTTGCATACTCACATATACAACATCGTAGTGAAAGAGTGCGAAATAAAACAATGTACAATAAGGGAAGCTAAAAGAAAAGTTCTTTTTTGGTTAAATAGCATGGATTACGATGGCACAGAAGCACTGATTGCGGTCTAATATGGCAGATCAAACACACGCACATACCCGCACACACACTCACCCGCGCACACCTTCACACATCCTCCCTCACACACACACACACACACGCCATCACACATACGCAAACACAAAAATTTCGACTTCTACAAAACTGTAATTTAATAATGTAATGTAATTGTTTATTTTATGGCATTTAAATTTAAATTAATGATCTTAATCTTCAATTAATTAATTAACCAATGTTCTCAATCTTCAATTCTAAATGTTATATTATTATGTCCGCCGTAAATAAGGTTTATTAAATGTTTATTTCCTTCCTCACGAGACAGGCTTTGCCTAGTGTAAGGATCAGCAATTCTGCAACACTGTATTACCTTATGGCAATAAATTATTTTCATTTTCATTTTCATTTTCAAAGTAGAACGGATTGCAATAAATCAATTTATATCAAATATTACGACATACCAACTGCTAATGTATGATATTTAATAATACATGTACAATTTTATGTATTTACATAATATTTAATTTTAAATAAATATCTATGTAAATATTTATTATTCTTAATAATATTCTACCAATTATTTTTCTATTACTATTATAATTATCATTACATATAGGTATATACATATTATATTCATATTATAATATACAAAAATTGTATCTACTTTATATACCACTTAACGTAACAAGTACCTACCTAAAATATTCTCCACACATTAACTTGCCCTCTTAATCAGAGTATACTACCTTAAATAATATTCAATTTTATCGAACAATCAGTTCGGTTTTCGTTCTGGCAGATCCACATCTGATGCAGTCCATGAGCTCACAAGGTATGTTGCTGAAAACCTTGATGATAAAAGGAGGTGTCTGGGTATCTTTCTTGATCTGGCCAAGGCATTTGACACGGTCTCCGTTGACCTCCTTATAACAAAACTAGAAAAAATAGGTATCAGAGGCATACAGCTTGAGCTTTTTAGGAGCTACTTAAGCAATAGGCTGCAATGTGTAAAAATAGGTGAACACACAAGTTCCACTCAATCAGTCCATTGGGGTGTCCCTTAGGGCAGCATTCTTGGACGTACTCTATTCACAATCTACATAAATGAGCTCTGTTGCCTTGAGTTGCCCCAATGCAAAATTGTGGCATATGCCGATGATACCGCATTACTTTTCTCGGGTTCATGTTGGGAAGAGGTAAATTCCTGTGCACAAGCTGGCTTCAATGAAGTCGTAGATTGGCTACAACAAAATATTTTAACTTTGAATACTGCAAAAACCAAATACATTACCTTCTCGATTAATAACTCAACCCAACCAACAAATGATTTCAGCTTAGTTGCTCATGAGTGTGCTGATTCTGTTGCTGGCTTCTGCGGCTGTGGGCCCTTAGAAGGGACATCCTCAATGAGATATCTAGGTATCATGCTCGATGCTTACCTAAATTTCCAAATTCACATTCAAATGCTCAGCTCCAAGGTTAGGAAACTGACTTATATCTTTAAGGGTCTTAGACATGTGGCTGAACCGCTTCTGATGAAAAGGATATATGTGGCATTATGTGAATCACTCTTACGATACTGCATTTCCAGTTGGGGAGGTACTCATTAGAGTACACTTTTGCAGGCATTTATTCTTGTGGGAAGTAGCAGCAACTTATCCTAAAACACAGGGTTCGCCCTATTTTAGGGAGTAGCGATACATCCCTTGTTTACCCTGCTAAACAAGCTTGTAATGTACATTTATTTCTGTAAATAAACGATTATTATTATTATTATTATTATAAGTAAGTAAATTAAGTTCGAATTTAATCGATATTGTACCCAGTGACTACTCAGTGTGCGCAACCCAACCTATTTGGACGGGAAGGCGCTGGAAATCACAACACAGGTTTTCGCCTATCGTGGTTTCCAATGATGATCCAATTTTACAGCTACCCTCTTGCGCATTCACCACTTAAATGTTTTTATTGATGTAAGTTGACGAATAAACATTTCATTATTTCATTTCATTAAACATTTCATTATATTCAAACTGAGTCTTCACAAGCTTCGGATTGGCTGTGCAGTTGGCGTCATGAATCGGCGGGGCGAGAGGGGCACTCGCCCTCCCGATTTGATATTATGCTCGGCGATTGGCTGAAAGACATCACGCGATGCGTGGAGGCCATGTTTTTCAAGCGGAGCGCGCCGCTTGGAGGGAGTCGAGCATAGAGTCGGGACAGTTCTACGCGAACCTCGAGACAAGACGGACGTCGTGCATTATCATCGCCCCCGGTACCAGTCGAAGACCTGCATTTTGGAGCCCGGTCCTTACAGTAGCTGCTGCCCGAGTGGAGGACCCACGCCGCCAGGACTGCCCATTGAAGCTGCACCTCGCTGCCAGCGTTAAGGTCGTATACCTTCGCCCTTACGCCGGAAAGAGACCCAGCCGCTGAAGAGCGAAGCATTTATGTATCAAGGTTATGTAGGTTAGGCTATAACGCCCCCTTAGCTATTTTGTACCCGTAGGATTTCTTGAATATAACTCTAGAGCGTAAACCTTCTTTCCTTGCCAGCCGTACCTTCGGGATGTCACCCTCTAGGCAGGTAAGAACACAGTGATTCGAACCCACAACCCTAGATAGAGTAGCCGAGGCTGCCGAGATTCGCACCCATGGCTAACGCTTACTTTCAAAGACGTGACACAGTAAGGAGGGTTTATGATACGTGAGTAGATAAAAGTATTTACCTCATACAGTCACGATTACTTAAATGACGGGACTGTATGGGGTTAATCTAACTCAACATAGAAGTAGCTGCTATTCATTTTGTAATTATATATTCGTTGTTATTACTTATAATATTTAATATTGTATTATTTTTATTAGTTAAACACAACTAATTTTGGCACGAAAATGTCCCGCTGCGTTTTATTCGGTTAATTTTATTTGTTGATGTTTTATATTTTTTATTGATGTTTGAATGTATTTTAGCGAAGCGTATATGGATAGAATATTGTAAATTAAATGAGTAAAGAAATTCAATAAATAATCACTATTTTTTAAAGGAGGTTTAAAAATCAATCTGTGGGGGTTTTTTCGCCCTGCTTCTCCCATAGTAGTCCAATGTAGAAAAGGGGCAAAAATGACGTTTGCTAAGTATATGTAATAAACAGCTACAAAGAAATATTGAGTTTGACGCAGCCTCAAAATTTTCGCCTTGGCACTAAAATTTTAGATAATGCCGGCTCGACGGCTTCCGCCCCGGTATCGATATGTAAAATTCAATAAGATATTTTACCGTACTGACAATTATCGTCTCGAAAAATTTCGCTCGGGTACACGAAATTGAGATCTTGCTCCGCCTCGACAGCTCTCGCCCCGCTATCCAAAAGTGAATTTGAATGTGCCATTTTGCCATTTAAACTTTTTCTGCCTCGACAGCTACAATTTTCGCCCTGGTACTACTCAATAGTGACTCTCGACGGCTGCCACTCCGGTGCCCAAATGTGAAGATGAATTTAAATATTTCTAATTGATTAACTAGTAGAAATACATTTTATCATTAATTATTTTCAATTAATTTGCTTCTATTCTTAGAGGGGCAAAAATAAAGGGAGGCAAATCTTGTAGGTCCAGGACGCAAAAATTCAAAATAGGTCACTGATAATCATACCATCGAGCTGGTCTGATGATGGAACTCGAAGATGGGAGGGGAAACACTCCTTTTACGGTTACGGTTAGGTTTTTGATCCCGAATTTATGGGATATATGTTAAAACACTATCAACAAATTCCGACCACTGATTATTATACAATTTTAAGTAATTTTACGCACAGAAAACGAAAAAAAATATTTATAGGATGCCTTAATCATTTGTCAAGACAACTTTAGGCGACTCGTTGAACATTTCGTTTAATTCCTTTCCCGACGGACCTATAGACATTTATTCATTCATAAAATGCGAAAATCGGCCGATTTTGCTGCCGCTAAAACCAAACGAAGGCCGTAAAAAACAGAAATTTGTGCGACCTCAAGTTGGACAGAAAATATAAAATATCATCATATTTTATATATCATATCATAAAAAGTCTCGAAAGAAATACAATGACCCAATGGCAGCATTGCTAAAAAGAATATACCTGAAAATTCCTTAAGTTTTGTTTAGTTGAGTTATGTTATGTCGTTATAAGTTGAGTTAAGTTAGACATAGACATAGACATACGTTTATTCAATACAAAATACACAAGTACATCAACAGGAAAGTTTCAATGACAGCAAAGTAACACGAAGTTATGGTAATACACTGACGAACAATTAAAAAGTTCCAGTGACATAGCACCAAATTACTCCTAAACGAGAAAGGCTAGCTCAATGACGCCGTCTGCAATATTAAAGTACATTTAACAGCGCATCAGAATATTACCAATTAAAAACGTAAATATTGTGTTCAAATTTTAAATTAAATGTTTAAAAAAAATGGATGGGTGTTTGTCGGCATTTGTGGGTGGAACTTTTTCATTGCTCGTCAGTGTATTATTATTGTAAAATGACAATCTTACCAATAGAATTAGGCCCATAGTAAGCTCAATATGGCTTGTGTGTTTATGGGAACTAATAAGACGACGATATATTTAATAGAAATAAATTCTTATGTCAATACAAACAAAAAATCCAAGGGCCGATTTCACCAACGATCCCTATCTTTTAGGGGAGACTTTATTTCTTTCAGTAGCCACCTAGCGGTTGTTTTGATTTTCCCTAAGTGTAAGGGTCATCTAGGCTCCTTGGAGACCACCTAAATATAAGAGTCCGGCCACCGAAAAAATCTCTAGACAGCTAAGAAAAAGAGCTAAGTGTCCTTTAACTGTTGGTGAAATCGGGCATAAAAAACATATATTCATGTTCATCACACAAATATTTGCCCTTACCGGGATTCAAGCCCAAGACCGTCAGCTACGTAGGCAGGGTCACTACCCGGTAGGTTAAATTGAAGAAAATACATAGGTACATAAAGATAATACATGATGATGTACGCATGTTTCGTTAGTGAAATGGCGTCAACTCACTATTTAATGCTACAGTAGAGCTGTAGTACTGATTTTCAGTCGGAACCATGAGTACCTTACCTTTGTTAATATGAGAGTCTATAGAATGGTTTGAGGGTTGGCGCGTGTGGTATAATTAACCCTTACTACTACTACTACTACTACAACGGTTATCCTATTGCCCAGATTTTTATTACTTTATGCGAACTGTACCAAACAATTCCACGCATCGTGCGGTTGGCGCGTTTTTCAGCCACAAGCTATTTTACCCCTCGCCGTTCTTAGCAAGCTTCGCTCCGCAAACAATTATGATACTTAGATTCAAATGAGGTTTTAGCGACGCACGCTGGCGCGAAAAATTTTGATTTATCAGATGGATTAGCAGAGGCAAGGCACAGCCATGCCAGGCAACATATCTGTCAAAAATACCTATATCTGACAAAAATAGTGACATCTGTCAAAAATCGTGACAGCTGTCAAAATTTTCATTATATATAATAATATATTTTAAAAGTTTGGCAGCTGTCATAATTTTTAACAGTGTTTTTTTTTACAGATGTCACAATTTTTTGACTAACTATATTTTACAGGTGTCACAATTTTCGACAGATGTCACTAATTTTGACAGCGGCAAAATTTTGATAAAAGTGTTATATTATGTAAAATTATGCCTCTGCCACCCCATCTGACAAAAGGCGTGATTTTCAAGTATTGGATGAAATGGGAACTGGATGAAAAGGGAATTTTATAAATTGGGAAAAAATAGGAATTGGATAAAATGGGCTTTGGATGAATTTAGAACTTGGATGAAAATGGAAATTGAATGAAACGAACCTCACCAAAATTACCGCATCATACACTAATAAAGACATTTATTTGCTTACGAAAAAAGTGGCATTTTTATGAGTTTTTTGCGTGACCCCTTAATAGAAAATTTGTGACTAAATTACTTAAAGAAATATATACGAAACTTTTATCGACCGTCAACTTTAAAAGGGTAACATATACTCGTAGTTAATATCTTAATATATTTTTATTAGAATCATTAAACTTTTGCCACTTTGTAGAGATAATACTTCGGCTTGACAAAATATCTGATTGATGTGATTTACTTATCTAATTATTTGTAAAAAGAAGGTAAAACGCGTAATTAATTACAGTTTAAAGTTGCTGTATGTGTTTGTATCCATTTCAGGTATTTGGCAGTATCTGTGTAGACCACCAGGTCTTTGCGCAGTTTTGGGATCTTGAAGGAGACGATACCGATTTGGATGTAGCCCCTGACGATAAGCGAGCTACCGGAGTCACCGCTGGAATACACAGAGATTTAGCATCACTTACCTATATGGGCATACATTAATCACCATCATCTTTTCAGTATAATAGAAAGACGTCTAGTGCTACTGCCGCATACTTCCAAGATGGATAGTACAGTAAAATTAACGTAGGCACTGGATCGTCATCAGAATGTGGAAACTTAACTTTTCAATCGAAATAATCAGTTCTGCATGACGAAAATGAGGAAAGGAAATGGGGCGGATCCTGACCCGGTAGAAATGGTTTGGCTTTAAATTAATAACTAAAGTAGGATCTGTGTGTATTATTATTTTCATAAATCATTAAGTTTTAAGACAAAAGCCATTTAGCTACTAAATACATTATTTTCGAATTTTGTAAACAAAGATTAAAGAACGTTCAGGCTTCTTTACCTACTAGTTTACCCCATCTCCCTTCAATTAAAAAATATCTTACCTCGCAGCATACCCATACTCAAGATTATCCACACTAGCACATAATACGTTTTCAGGTAAACTTTTTATAACTTTCAAGCATTTCTCTCTCTCCCATATTACTTGTTTGGCTGACTTCAGATTTCCGTTATATTTCAATAATTCCTATGGGAAAGCAATTCATATATACTAGTGGCTCTATGAGCTGTAGACCTCGCGGGCCTGTTGGTGGAAAGCTGAACATCTGACATACAAACTTATGAATGCACTTGGTTACCTATATACATGGACTATTAATGAAGCTGCACCAAAAACTTTCAAAATAAATCCAAATATCCAAATAATATCAATATTCCAACCTGTCAGCAACGCACTCTATTCAAACTATTTTTAAGCTTCCGATCAATATTACTGATGCAATATAAATGTTGGAAATATATACTGAGATGAAAACCAAACGATAGCGCGAGGCAGACTACAACTAACGCCATCTAGGGATGACAACAAATAACCCGACTGCATTTTCTTTCAATAACACATACAAACTTATGAATATACCTGGTTACGGTACTAAAATAGTTTATTTGGGACATCAACAGCAGAGTAGCACATTACAATTATAAAACACATAATTACAAATAAAATCAATACGTTATACCTGGTTAGTGGTTACGTACATGAAGTATTGAAGTAGCCTCCGCACCAATAACTTTGTAAGCTACATTTTGCAATTTTTCGCTAAAATGATATTGTCAGTGTCACTCTCACGGTCACCACGAATCCAACGACATGTCATTTCTAAAAATCCGTCAAGCCGTTTGGGCTGCAGCGGTTTTTTTACATTTTCAAACCCCATATCTCCGCCATTTTGAAAAAAAACAAAAACTGAATCGACTAAAAAATTATATTTAATTTTCCAACCTGCTCACAAAATTTCATGAGATTCGGTTGAGAAATGCGAGCTGAAGAGGAGAACAACCGGACAGACAGACAGATAGACATACGAAAGCATTTTTGCCTCACTCGCTCGGTGAACAAGGCACGATACGCTTGTAAAAAAAAATTGAGATATAATTGTTTGCCCTTACACGTGGAAACTTCTACTATTTGGAATTAACTTGTTAAATTATAGTTATAGGATTTTAATGAACTTACCTCCGTTTTTCCCCATCCAGCAACATAAGCCACGTTTTCAGCTTGAGGATTAGGCATTATTGCAACTCTGCTCATTGTTTTATCCAGATGAATAGGACTTGCCAGCTTAGCAATTGCTATATCATTCAATACTGGATTTCGGTTATATTTTTCGTGTAACTTAAAGGTCTTCACAGCGATTTTAAGGCCATCAAATTTTTTCTCTTTACCCAGATAGGCGTTAATGGGGTCTCCTATTTTGCAGTGATCCAAACAATGGCCGGCTGTCAGCAGGAATGCCTGATTGAGAATAGAGGACCCGCATGCGTGTAGCTGAGATGTACACAGCATAGTCAGAAACGCTGAGTGAGGATAATCATTGATATTAGCCATCTCACCTTCGACTATTTTCGCTTCCATATTGGCTAAAACTGTTTCTAAAATATGTATAAAAGAAATAAAAACTATGCTCCACTCCATGTTTACTGAAAGGTAGTTGATGTCGTTCTGACTTTAATAGTTCTGCGTTAGTTACAGCGTACCTACTTGATAATGTATACCAATTAAGGATATGACGTTTTTCTAATTACATACCCTCAATAATACAACGAAAGATTAATCGATAATTACTACGTGTACCTCTATAAAAACCTTTATCGATCAGCACTTACTAATGAATAGTGATGCATTTACTGTTAGAGTTTAGGCCGGTTTTTAGACTTCGTTTATTGGCGGGAGCATACTAATTGTTGCTACTGTCTACCGGAGTAAAAAAAGGTAGTCGTCAGTTAGCTGGCAAACAGAGCATGTTTGCCAGCTATCTGACGACTACCTCCGGGAGACCAATACGCACAATTACCATCTAGTTTTATTATATCATACAATCTTAACTTATATACTCGTAGGTAGGTAGGCACCGTACGATTGTCAAAACCGGTAGTTAGTTAGACAGATTGTAAACTGTACCATACTGCTTACTATATGACGCATTAGTTGATAAACTAATGGTTAAAACCGTTAAATAGTAAACTGGTTTAAACTTGAAATGCAAACGAAATAAAAATACAAATACAAAATTCTTTAGTTAGCATAATGTTTGGACAATATATAGAGATTTTTAACATCATACAGTAACAAAAATATTAGTGAGAGAAGTTGTCCGGCGGCTTGCTTGCAAAGCGCGCACTAAGAGAACCTTTATCGCGCACTTCATGTTGTACCGGTTGCCATACACAACAAATCAGATCCGCGATCGCGATTTTAGTGTTTTATTTGTGTGTTTAAAATTTAAATTAGGTTAAAGTTAAAATGGAACTCGGTGGTATCCGTATCCAGTGATGTTTATTCCACGAAGTCACACAGCAGAGAGAGAGGCTCGTGCCTCGAATCACTCCCTTTTATATTAAATCAACCACAGAACTTATCAAGACTATGATAATAAAGAAAAATAATTTAAACAAAATTAATGGCTATTCTCAAAATAGCATCTATCCTGAAAGCTTAAAAGCAATTATTAGACTGAACTTATTATCCTGAAAGCAAATATGGCTATAAATAGGCTGAACTTATCCAATAAACATTTTTATGTATAATTATATTTGTTATGACTATACTCTACATTCGTTATAATGATTCAAACAACAAAATTAATTAATATACTTCACCTAATAAACTCAGTTCTTTTAATTATGACATGATTGACTTACTTAATAACTAAATTGCTCTCATAAATGTACACTTACACAAATGTGAACATACTTGCTTAATTTATTTATACTATTTACCTATTGGTTATACACGCTATTTACACTTTATATCATGACATTCGTAATCTCTTTAAATCTCTATTAAAATAAACTTATTATTTTTGTAATTGTTTAAGCAAAAACTTATATATACTTATGTAGCTTATATATTCATATTGTCTTGTATAGTTTTCACTTTTATTCATTAATAATTGTACGTTATTAATTAATTATTGTTTTATAACTATTTGTACATAATTTTCTTTTGAAGTTTGATGTACCATTTTATAATTTGTTCACTTATATATTATTATTTTTCTTATGAGTCTACTATTAAGACTCATTACCAGTAGACCCTTTTTCTCGCTTTCACTAGAACTGCTACTGCTATCAACTTCCAAAGCCTTAATACTTATCCAAGGCCTTATTCGATCAACCGCAACAACACTATCGTATGGCTTTTTCCTACCTTTAAACCCCGGCACATCCGCTATTCGGTATCTATCGTGTTCTTATACATCTATAATCTTGAAAGGACCAATAAACTTGGACAAGAGCTTCGCACTTTTTCTGTTGTTTTGAAACTGGGTTCTTGTAATTTTAACAAGTTCCCCGTACTTGAAAACTGGTGCGAGCTGGCGGCCTGTATCATGCAGACATTTTTGCACTTCTTGGTTCTTTCTAATTGCTTTATCTATATCATCTCTTATATTTTGGATCTTAGAATTGTCTTGAATTTGACACAAATCAAGTTTGTTAGAAAGATGGTCACTCAAGGGAATACCGAATAACGCCTCTGATGCAGTTTTATTGGTTGTCGAATGAACTGTATTATTAATACTCCACTTTCCCCCGGCACCTGTCCCAGTCCCGCCCGTCTTTTCCGGCCTGGCCGTTGGCTCGGGGACAAGCGACTGCGTTGAGTACATGTTTAATGCCATAGTTATCACAGAAGGATTTAAACGCCGATGAAGTAAATGAAGTACCGCGGTCTGGGATTATCCTGGCCGGTAAACCAAAATCAAGGAATATACTTTCTAGTATCTTATTTGTAGTTTTAGTCTTAGTATTCTTCGCTCCTCTAACAAATATATATTTAGTAAATCCGTCCACGATGCTCAATATGTGACAATTACCAATTTTGCTTTTAACAAACGCTCCTACATGGTCGATGTGGATAGTGTGAAAAGGAATATTTACTTTCTCTATTGGAAACAAGTGACCAGTCTTGTTTAATATTTATGCTTTGGAACGCACCGGTTTTTCGTTGCGCGGATCGACCGCCAGTGATCGGGACATCACTAGCTGTCACTTGCATAGAAACGAAATGACGAGTTAGAGGTTATCTTTTTGCACATGGAAAATGTCGGCGTCAAGCATTCGGGCCTTGCCTGTATGTAATTTGTAATAATTGTCTAAACAAGTATCGGGGCCTGGTCGGAATGTTAATTGTAATAATCATCACGGAACAATCATCGGGAAATAAGTAGATTTCACGTCATCGGAGTGAGTGCTTCGTGCTTTGAAAGGTTGAAGTGATTCGGTGATCAATTCGTCGCGTTCGGACAGCGACCCTTTGTGTCGGCAAGCATCACGACGGCGACAGCAGCGGGCTGCGACGAGAGTAAGATTCGACCCCCCCCCCCTTTTTAATGGACACACGACAGCCAATGTTTCAAGCTAATATGAATTGTAAGGTTGTGGATTTAATGTACTTAGGTAGATAAATAAACTGCTATTCTTCCAGACGAACTATTATATTGTCTGTCTCACATCACATGGGTAGGTACCTAACTAACGATATTTAACACAACACTTTAAACTTATTCGAACTAAAACAATCCTAGATAAAGTCATGGGGGGCACCGGTTCACACTGGTAGGCAAGAGCTCAGTTTTCTTCCAGGGAATGGGTTCTTCCGACTTTTGTCGAGGGTCGAAGGGATCTCAAAGGGCTGTCGAGAAATTAGGTGATGTGTTGTCGGTTATACGGTCAGCAAATGATCTGCCGCTATTAGTAGAAAGTCGATGGTCAATCGTAGTATATTCGGAATGTATCAAGACGATTCTCAACACACGTTCGCAAGCTGTGCTGCCTCCGCTCGACTGACTCGCTCCCTCTCGCCATGGCCGCCGCGCGCGCAGGATCTTCGTGGGGTCTTCGAGGGGTTGAGGGACGGGAGACGTCGGCCACATAATGCGGGGGCCAGATTCCATTGGCTGAGAGTCCACGTGGACCGCTCTTCGATGGTCCTTGGCGTCAGAGCTCTACCATGCCTACATTCCCCCCTTTCTTACAATAAAAGAAAAAAACACAAAAAAAAGAAAATTAGACTTAATCCTATCACAATAACTAAATAATCATATCAGTTCTCACATACATGACATAATTATGATTAATGAAATCATAAGATAAAGACACATCAACACAAAGAAATAACCAAGATAAGGGTAAACAAATTCTAAACCTACAGGTTTACAATGTCCAAGAGTGCGAGAACATTTTTATTACAAGTACGAATTGGTATTATTATTATTGCGAGTAATTATTATTCTCCATTCAAATTATTGGTTTATCAAACCAATAATTTGAATGGATCTTTAACAATACACTTCTCTGTAAAAAACACAGTTGACATATTAGCACTTAACTTCTATAAAACAGAAAAAAAAAATGTTTTAATTAACCTCACAACAAGTAAAGTATACAGCTTAAATAATTCGGATCAAACATAACATAACACCATCTCACAATTACAAAAGTATTATAAGAAAAATATTTTTTTTAATTCTAAAATCACCGATTCGAAAACGCTGATCGGATACGTACATAAATCTGTATTAACAAGAAGATTGATATTGAGGGCCAGGATAGGGATATTGAGGAGTGCACCAATATGAGACGTTTAAAGTTATGCTTACGGTTAGGGTTTTATTAAGGAGTATCATGTTTTCGGCTACCAGCTAAAGAAGGGGAATATGCTATATATGGCTAACCACAATACGGAAGAGGAGAAGAAACGACTTTTGCAGGACATGAAATAAAGAGCAGGTGCTGATAATTAATTAATTACTATTATTACTTTATCTAAAACATGGACAAATACAAAGCGTAGGCAATAAAAGCATAATTAGTTTCCCATAAATTCAAAAAAACTTGGTAAGTCTATTATTTTCAATATACTGGTAGGTTTATGCCCCTCAAGAAGAAGAAAGAAAAAAACGTCGCCTATATGAAGACGGAGTATATTCAACGCAAAAATCAAGTAAGCAATAATTTTCATTTTTTTTAATATAGTTGTTTTATTATTAATACTTTTTATGTTATAACATGAAATCTCACCGAAAAGAAAATTCAACATAATGTAGTAAAAACATAGTATTTTTATCTTTCTCCGAGCAGTTAATCAATTATACATCATCCGTTTTTTATAATGTCACTTACTTGAAATAATCCAGCTTTAGTACCGTCTAGGTTTCCCAGAATGTAGGTATTGTCAGAGTTCTTTTTGAGCACTAATGACTTTACAAATCTGGGAGCTACTTTATTGCTAAAGAATTTGGCGGCGTCTGATTGTACATGAGAGCGACGCCAAACAATATCACCCTCATTGTAATGGACGATAGACCGTCTCAAATTATATCTTTTTGCGTTTTGCTGGTAAGCTTGCGCCAGATGCATTTGCACGTCTTCAAATATTTTTGTCAGATCTTTAAGTTTGGTAGTCCATTGTTCGAAACCCTCGGTGTCAATACTATCCAGGTTTTCTACATTCAGAAGTCTGTGAAATCTACCGTCCAGGATGAGTTCCCTACCAAACATCAGACAATGTGGAGAATATCCATGTGCTAAGCTGACATGACTATTAAGCGCGGTTTGAATCTTATTTAAGAATTTAGTCCATGTTCTGTGATTATTACCAACATATGAGGCAATTGCAGTCTCAATTGTCTTGTTATGTCGCTCTACAGGGTTATTTTGTGGAAAGTAAACGCAGTTTCTAAAAATTATGGGGATATTATATGTCTTGGCAAAAACTTCAAACTCTTTCGATATAAACTGACTACCATTGTCGGTTATGAAAGTGTGGGGAACGCCAAAGGTAAGGAATATGTTGTTTTCTAAGAACTTCACTATGGCTGCAGTGTTAACTTTTTTTAGTGGGTAAAACCAAACATACTTGTTAAAGGTGTCCACAACAGTCAACAGGTAAATGTATCCTGAGTAGCTTTTTGGCAGGGGGCCAACTAGATCAATACGACTTGCATCGGCGCTTTGACTCTTTTATGATGGGTCTTATGACCACTTGGTGGTTTGTTGTTTGATTTATAGGCTTTGCAGGTATCGCATTTATCAATAATAGATTTTATGTCAAAAAACTTGTTCGGCCAAAAGTAATGAACTTGTAATTTTTTTAATATATTAAGGGGTCCTAAATGTGCTGCTAGAGGGTCTTCATGAGAATTTAGAACTAAATTTTCTTGAAGTGCCGGTGGAACTACCTCTTTCCAAGAATAAGAGCCTAAAATGTCAAATTTTGGTTTGCAATAACGGTAAAGTTTGTTGTCATAAAGCGTGAAATTTCGATACTTTTCCGGAGTCTACGTAGCGCCTCTAAATGTTTTATTATACCTATCACATTTAAACTGTCTGATCCACTAAGCATTTCGATTCTAATTCTACTTAAGGCGTCAGGTACACTGTGGAATTTACCCTTTTTATGGATGATGTCAAATGAAAATTGTGAGAGTCTTGTAGCCCATCGTGCTAAGCGTCCAATTGGGTTGCCTAATTTGTAAAGCCACCTTAGACTTTCACGGTTCTTGTAAAATATGCTACAGGGTGTTCTTTGTCGGTTTCGTCTTTTTGTACTAATGCGGCGCCGATACCAAAGGAACTGGCGTCGCAATGGATGGAAAACGGTTTGTCAAAATCTGGTGGTTGTAAAATAGGAGCTGAAGTTAACGCTTTTTTCAATTCTTTAAAAGCTTGGTCTGCTTCAGTGGACCAAATGAAATGAGTTATTTTAACACTTGTAAGGCGAGACAATGGTGCTGCAATATTAGTTTTTTTTTTATAAAACGACGGTAATATGACGCGAGGCCTAAGAAACTACGAATATCTTTAACAGACTTGGGTGTAGGGAAACTTTCGATTGCAGATATTTTTGAAGGATCTGTCTTGAGGCCTTCTGTAGTAACAACCCTAGAAATTTTAATTCAGATCTAAGAAACTCGCACTTTTTTAAATTTACTGACATATTCGCGAATTCAAGTTTGTCATATATTTTATTTAGTAGTTCAATATGTTCAGTAAACGATTCCGAAATAATGAGGAGGTCATCGAGGTAAACAAAAACCTTTCCTTTAAATTCAGACCCATATAGCGTGTCAACCAACCCTTGCAGACACTGGGGAGCATTGGTCAGACCAAACGGAACTACGTACGGTCGGTTTTTTCTTTAGCTTCATTGGTCAAGGGTAGCTGTAAGAAAGCTTTTGACAAATCCACAGAAGACAGGAATTTTGTGTTTTTCAAATTGTCTAGTATGTTGTCTATTCGAGGTAAAGGATAACAATCTTTTTTATGGACGGAATTGAGCTTTCTACTGTCTATACAAAGTCTATTTTGTATCTTCTCTTTGAACTAATAGTACAGGACTAGCCCAAGGACGTGGGACCAGTAGTTTCTATGTCATATTTTAACAAGTGAGTACGCCCTAGCCCATTTTTCTCAAAAGATATTGATGCAAATTTTTCTACTATCGTATAAAATTACAGGTATTTTTTTTCCACATTTGGCTGTTTCCACCTAAGGAACAATGTTTTCTGCTTAAAGATAGTTGATATGTTATAAATCCAATACTGAGATAGCTCGAGCTTTGCAAACATTCTTCACCAATGTGCGTCTTACTCACAACAGAGCGTCTAAACTAATCCCCAATAAAGCAAAGAATTTTTCAACGGGAACTAACCTACAGGTTTTGATTCCCTTGCGAATATCAAGCAAAATTGTGACACGTTCATCTAATCTACTCTGCTGATCTTAATTCAAGTTATCTCTAGTAAGTAATCTGTCTTTAAAATTTTTGATTGTGTAAATTTCACTAACATTCATTTAAGATTGGGTAGTATTAACATTATTTTCTGATGTGGGATCTATGTCAACGTTAAGTTTAGCAACTAAATTAACAGTTTCTTCATTTATTCTTTCAATTACTCCAATATTTAGATCAGCAGCTCTAGGGTTAATAAGATACTTGATAGGTTTACATTCTTCACTAGATCTCAATCCAGACTTAATCCAAAATTCTGTACCCAGGATAAAATTTGTTTTTATAGATGGGGAGACGTCAAATGTTATAGGGAATGTCATATCATTCCAGTTTATCATAATAGTCATACTACCAATAACTGATTGAGAGGAACCATCAGCTGTTTTTGCACAGGCTGTTGAAGATGAATCTAAAGGGACTCCTAGCTTTAGCAAGAGAGCTTTCTGAAAATGACAGCCTATATGGTCTGTATATTACAGGTGTCGTATCTCCTAGATCAATTTTCATCTCAACTTTACTGACACAACCGATTTCATTTAGATTGTTAGCAAAGCAATCGCGATATGTTTGCAATAGATTAAATATTCTGTCAAAGTTTTCCTTCCCCAGTTACTTTTCTGCAGCGATATCACTCTTTTTAAGAGGCACCAAGCTAGAAGCATCTTTGGTTATTCTGTTGGTGTGATAAACCTTTCGTTCGATAAACGGTACGAATATTATGACATTAGCATTGATTTTTAGAGTTTTCGGGGAAAGGTTCGTGATGAACACGAAACTTCGTCCGTTATCAATACGATACGCGCCCTGATGTAAGCGATATTCTCTCCCTGGTTCTCTGCTATCATACCCCTCTGTGTAAATATCCCCAGAATATTTACTATCCTCAACAGCAATGGGCACAATGTTAGTTTCTACTATCTCTGACGCCTCAAAAGTTATTAGATTAATCCTATTATCCGGCTCTTCGGCCTTTGGAGTGGGTTCTCTGTAAAATTGCAATTGGTTACTATCCTTGAGTGTAGTCACAAAAGGCAACTCTGTGAAATTTTGTCCAATCAGAAGGGATGTTTGCAAAAGCTCATCGGGAACAATGAGTATTTCCAGAACAGTCTCAATATTATCAATTTTTATGTTAGCAAATGATTTGTTCGATGGCGTAATTAATTATAGAATTACCGAAGCCTTTAACTACGGGCAAATTGGTTTTCTAGTAAGCCTATAACCTTAGCATCGCTTTCTTTCATCAAGGTGCATTCGCTACCAAAGTCTATATAAGCTACTAGATCTACCTCGTTCACCGTAACAGGATTGAAATATTTGTCATTAAGTTTTGTGTTGAGCTCTATTTTTAGTGTCTGTTTCATTGATTCTTTACTTCCGTTTTCTGACCGCATCCGTGTCACGGGTTCTTGCGTACAACTATCATTGCCATGACCTATCATACTACACTTTCTACACTTAACCAAAGGGTTAGGACACTTGAAACTAGCCTATAATGGAATACGTGGGAATTTATTGAGATAGTTTAAGTTATATATATCAAACTGCAGTCAAAAGGTAGTTATCAATGGATCTGACTTCTATCCTGTGATAGTGACGAGAATATGTTGAAATTTGCGGAACATCTTATGTTCCGCAAATTTCAACATATTCTCGTCACTATAGTCACGTTTCAGTACATGCCATATTTTGAGAGAATAGTTTTTTTTTACAAGGCATTCAAATAGTTGAGCGGAATGATCTGATAGGGCGAACTATAATACCACACTCTTGCATCTACGAATATTGTGTATTATATTGTCTGGACACGTCTTAATTGCAAATCTAGTTGGCTGATTGATTTCAGTTTTTAGATTGTAGCTCATAATTTAAAAATGATTTAAAAGATTTAAACGATTTATTTGTACGCTGTGCCACACTCACAGTCCTTCGACGAAATCGTGTGACCGTTACATTTTTACAAAAACAAGAGTACTTACAAACTTCAAATATCCATTTCTGTATGCTGAGCAACGCAGGCATTGAGTAGAGTCAGTGCCTGGAGAGTGGGCGCGTGACGAGCGTGCTTTATACACCCGTAGCGAAGAGCGACCGCGATCACATCATAGCGTACCGAGCCGTCGCGTAAAGTGAACAATTTATAGCGCGACCGGGTAATCTACCTTGTTGTGAATGAGTAAATAGAAGTGGACCAACAGAGATAACTTCCGCCACAGCTCTAGGGTATCTACCCCCACCATTCCCGCTACAAATAGAGACGGGAATAAGTAGGGATAATACCCATATTTCAATTTATACAAAAGCCTAGAAAACTTGCGTAGGACTTTTTCCAGCATAAGTGTGTATTTAGCCTCATGTGGATCCGAGATAATTGCGTTATGTTCTAATTTACTTCGGACAAAAGCAATATACAAGGAGGTAAACGTGGAAAGGTCCCTAAACCGCGTCATTTGTCTCATTACGAAACCGAGGGACTTATAGGCTCTCCTACAGGTCTCACGGAGATGGTCATTAAAAGTAAGTTCAGAGTCAAATAGTGGTCCCTAGTCCCGTATTTGATTGAACCTCATAAGATATAAGATATAAGATATTTATTCATAATTTACATTACATGTCCAGAAATTAAAATAAGATAGTTGTAGAATGATGTACATGAATTGACGCCAATTTTCGTTATTTTTTTTTATAGTTTTTTAGTCTGGTTGAGGTCACCGGTGACTTATATGTCAGTTAACGTGTTAACAATGCAGATTGTAATAATGTCAATAATTAATTAATATAAAATATCAAAGATTTTAAAATAAAATGTCATACGTTTAGAGTAGATAGTTCATTATAATTGTAAAACGTTTGGTCGACTAGCTAGGCCTTCAGTCTGGATTAAAATCAATAAAATCTCCAAACACACCCATTTGGAGCGGAGGTGACCGTTTCCGGTATTCTATTATAGACGGTTGGGCGTGCGACGCGCGCGTGTACACTGCGTTCGCGGATGGTAGCGTTAAGATTCCAAATTTCTTAAAGTGGGGTTTGGCGAGTGCGTTGCGTGGGACCCGTGCTACCCTTTTTTGCAATCTGAAGACACGCTCCCATTCGGCTGAGCGTCCCCGAAGCTCGGCGCCGAACTGGAGGAGTAAGTGCACTATTGCAAAGTAGCACGAGCGCACGACATCGTCATGTAGGGTCTTGGCTAGGCGGCTGAGCGCGAAGCATGCGGCACAAAGACTTCCGCACAACTTGTGGATGTGGTGGTCCCAGGACAGTCCTCTGTCCAGCGCAAGGCCGAGAAAGGTAGTGACCTGATGTACTTGATCGATCAACACTCCAGCTACTGAGGTCGATAGTGCTCTAGGCTGGCGACCACCAAAGTAGAAGTGGATGAACTGTGTCTTTTTAATTTCAAGGCCAGGCCATTCTTATTGAACTACCTGTTGCTAACAACAAACATGAACGCCTTGGAATAGCACAGCGACGGAGTTTCTGCTCGCGGGCACCACTATGCGTCGAGTCACCTCACGCGCGAGCGCGGTCGTCGAGCGGCCCCCACGGTACGCGTACTCCCGGTCTGAGAGTGCGCTCGTCGATGATAAGTAATCGACTAGTCTCGAGCTAAGGCCGTTCTCGAAAACTTTCGCTACAGTCGGTATGACTGCGACGGGTATGTAGCCGTCAATGAGTTGGCGTTTTCCTTTTCCTTTAAAGAAAGGAGAGATTTTGCTAAGTTTCAGCACTTTAGGGTACTCGTCCTTTTTAGGGTTCCGTACCCAACGGGTAAGAACGGAACCCTATTACTAAGACTTCGCTGTCCGTCCGTCCGTCCGTCCGTCCGTCCGTCTGTCACCAGGCTGTATCTCAAGCTAGAGAGTTGAAATTTTCACAGATTATGTATTTCTGTTGCCGCTAACAACAAATACTAAAAAACAGGATAAAAGAAATATTTAAGGGGGCTCCCATACAACAATTCTTTCAATACCATATACAAACTTATGGATGCACCTGGTTACGTACATGGAGTGTGAAAGTAACCGCACCAATAACTTTGTAAACAATATTTTGCTGTATAAAATCCAAACTATTCACTCTACACCATCGCTTCCATTGAACGGTGGTACGGAACCCTTCGTGCGCGATTTAGACTCGCACTTGACCGGTTTTTATTTATATACCGATATTACCAACGGGCTCTGTATACTTTTTAATAAATACATGTATTTTTAGGGTTCCGTACCCAACGGGTAAGAACGGAACCCTATTACTAAGACTTCGCTGTCCGTCCGTCTGTCACCAGGCTGTATCTCAAGAACCTAGCTAGCTAGAGAGTTGAAATTTTCACAGATGATGTATTTATGTTGCCGCTATAACAACAAATACTAAAAAACAGGATAAAAGAAATATTTAAGGGGGCTCCCATACAACAATTCTTTCAACACCACATACAAACTTATGGATGCACCTGGTTACGTACATGGAGTGTGAAAGTAACCGCACCAATAACTTTGTAAACAATATTTTGCTGTGTAAAATCCAAACTATTCACTCCACACCATCGTTTCCATTGAACGGTAGTACGGAACCCTTCGTGCGCGATTTAGACTCGCACTTGACCGGTTTTTACATCTTAGTAATGGATAAACACGTTTTATCTGTATACTATCAACATTGTCGGGTACTAAGAACAAAACTACATACACTTTATACGAATATCTTGCAGCATAACTATGATATGATAATTTTAACCGAAACACGGCTACAAGATTGCATTAGTGACAACGAATATATAGACCCGCAATATCGTGTTTTTCGCTGTGATAGGAACTTAGATGCGGTGGGGAGGCGGAACGGGGAAGGCGTTCTAGTAGCGGTAAGGCGCATAAAGTAGATAATTAAAAAACTTGAAACTTTCAATTATGACCTCAAAACTTCAATCACGGAATATTTTGAGATCTTCTGCATAAATTATATACTTAAAAAACTTGAAACATTCATGTCTATCATTTATAAACGGTATAAATAAAAGAGGGCCCATAATTGAGCCCTGAGGCACCCCAGAAGTCACAGGATAGAAGTCCCCATATCTTTTCATCAAGTATACAAATCTGACGATCCAAACTATGCTTTTGAAGAGTTTTATGATGTGATCGTCTAACTTTACAAGCTTTGATTTCCAGTGATAAAAGTAAAATTTTCCTTAATGTGCGAACAAAAGTGGATATCTAAAGGAATTCGGCTATGTGTTGCAAACGGAAAAGATAACACTGAGGAAAATAGAGAAGCGTTTAAAAAATATGCAAAAAAATTAAAAAATATTATTAAACTAACACAAAAATCGCAAAACAACTATAGAATATGCTGACAACAAATGTAAAGAAGCTTGAAATATAAGTAAAAAATCTCAAATAAACGTGCCGAAAGAATATATTGAAAAAATCAATCACAACGGTGAAAATATTACAAACCCCATGGACAAAGCTGAATCATATAACTTTTATTTATATAACGAATAAGGAAAATTCAATTGACAAGAGGACTAATAATAATAATAACAACGAATCAAATCTGACATCTAATAAAAACATGAATGTTCCTAACTTGACATCTAATAATAATGATGTACCTTATTTGACATCTCTTAATAACAATAATATATTATTATCAATCAATAACTGTAATTCAATATTTTTAAAGCCAGTGACATCCTTTGACATTTTTCAAATAATTAAATAATTAAAGAATACGAAAAGTGCCGGCTATGACGAAATAACAACTAAGGTTTTAAAATACGTGGTTCTTATAATCTCCCCTCCTAAGTCATATAATTAATAAATGCATGGAACACGGCATGTTTCCAAATGAACTTAAGATCTCAATTGTAGAACCTCAATTTAAAAAGGAAGATAAACAAAATATGAATTTCTATTTGCCTGTTGCATTGATGCCCATTTTTGCCAAAATATTTGAAAAGGTGATGTACAGAAATATTTATGGATACTTTGAAAATCAGAATCTATTCGTACCAGAACAAAAAGGGTTCCGGAAAAGAAACCCATAAATATGGCTTTTTATAATTTTCTTAGTAGCATAATTGCTAACGTAGACTTTAGAAATCCTGTAGTAATGTTATTCATGGACATGAGAAAGGCCTTTGTAAGTGCCATGACTTTGTAAGTCATGACATCCTAATAAGTAAATTATTAAATTATGGAATAAATGGCAACACAACAGAACTAATAAAATCATACCTAAATAAGAGACAACAAATGACACAGATAAATATGATTTGCACTAAAACAAAACTGGAAAAAATATACATATCAAAAGCTAGAGAGATAGAGCGTGGAGTACCTAGTAGTCAAGGTAGTGTGATGGGTCCATTGCTCTTCTTAGCATACGTCAACGCCTTACCAAATATTAATAACTACCCTATGGTGTTATTTGCAGATGACAGTACGGTCATTATACCATGTGCAGATCCAAATGAATTTGAATAAGAAATTAATAATACTCTAAATAAAATAATTAATTGGCTCAATCAGAATAATCAAGTTTGTTACATGCCCTGCATTCAAGGAATCTGCTGACGAAGTCTGATGACGACATTGCGCTTGCATAGTGATAGTTTTAGGTAGTAAATTATTATTTCACTGTAATTTTCCTATGCAGCGTAAGCAACCCGTGTAACCTACATACTTTTATAGTGTATTCATTTTTAGTGCCTTTTCTTTTGTTAATTTTAGACTTACTTCAATTCTAGCATCGATTGAATATAGACATAAGTTTTAATTGTAATTTTCATTCCTTAAAATAAAGGATTAAATTAATTATCGGTTTTTGTTAAATCCATCGGTTGCCGATTCCTTATTTGGCGCAGCCGGTAGGATCCTTGAGTCAGTAGGCGCGCGGGAAACTAAAGGACTCCAGACATCGTTGCTCCTGTTGGCTCCGCAAGCCTCTGGTTGAGCTTTCAAGCCTTCATCAAGGATTCGACGAACGAAGACGAGCAGCTGGGGAGGTATCTAGACATTGATACGCGAAGAAAACCGAAGAAGATGATATATTATATGTAAGTCCATGCATTGTTCTTACTCTTGTGTTGCTTCCCTTTTTTTTCCGTGTGTAATTTCCTCTTTCCACAATTTTCCGTCCCGAGAAATCTGGTGTGAAAAAGTCCTCCATAAGACAAATACGTAAGGAAGGACTTTTAGGTTCGAATAGGATTTTGGAAAGTGAAGATTTAGGTGTAGAAAATTTATTTAAGGACCCTAATAGTGATAGTGTTAGTTTAGTGACCCTGTCTTTGCCTAATATTAAAATCATGACGGCGCCGACTATTGACGCTGACACCATTTTTAAGGCACTACGCCTAGTGCCCGAATTCGATGGTAACCCGAATATTCTTACACGATTTATTAGAATATGTGATCAGCTAGTAATTCAGTATATGAAACCGGAAGCCGGTTGCGAGCTAGCGAACTTAAGTTTAATTCACGGAATATTGAACAAAATTACCGGTCCTGCCGCGAGGTCAATCAACTCAAATGGAATAGCAGAAAACTGGATAGGCATCCGTACAGCCCTGATTAATAATACCTGGCAAAGAACTTATATTGGAATTATTTCTAGAAAATTCTGACATCGATGTTATTTGTATTACAGAACACTGGTTGAAGGGAAATATCAAGTCTTTTAACATAATTGTTATATTACAGTAGAAAGACTGCTGGTAGAGGTAGTTCTTCAATCTTAGTAAAAAAAAATATTAAGGTGAAACAACGGAAAGATAGTCTTGCACATCCTGTTCCATACTATTGTTTGTGTCTATAGACATTTGGTATTTTAAATTTATTTGCTCTATTATTAGAGGTGCAAAAATAAAAGGAAACCAACCTTGTAGGCCAACGTAGGTAAACGTCACTGAGTCGATGTGGTATCATACCATCGAGCTGGTCTGATGATGGAACTCGAAGCTGGGAGACGAAACACTCCTTTTACTGTTACGATTTGGATTTCGGTCCCGGGTTCCCGGGAACGGGAATCACGGAAAATAATTCTTGAACCCGGGAAGAGTTTTAGGTAAGCGTAGATCTAAATACAAATATTTAACCTTCGTGTGTGCTAACGACTTTTATTTAACGACCAACTATTTTATTAGTAATTTTTCGCCAACGTAACTTTTTAGGGTATATGTACTATATTACTTATTTTACAGTAACATTTTAGGTAGCACAAAGTTCACCGGGTCAGCTAGTAAAAAATAAATTCGTGGGTCAGCTAGCCTACTCCATTATCGAAGTTTTTTTTTTTATTTATTAGATTTCGATAAAAAAATCTGAAGTTAAATGTTTCACTTGAATGTCAGCCAATCGCGAAAAGTGTTGATTGTGTGTTGAGTTCTTGACACACCTATTTAATTCGTTTATTTATTTTTATCCGTTCAGAGAGTCAGATAAATGTTGTACCTACTGTCTGTGGCATAGAAATAGAGATAAATTATAAAATGAAACAAAAACGAACAAAAAATTACATATCATACAATAAAAATGGTGGTTAAGGTCAGGTGCTAAATATCTTTTATTAATTATTATTTTTTTTTTTTTTTTTCTATACCTCGGTGTTATGAGTTTTTAATGTATGCCACAAACGTTTTATGCCCTTTATTGTATTAAGTTACGATATTGAATTCAGTACAGGAAATTGAGTTCCGCTAAAAAGTCATTTCCATACTTTTTATAACGGTGCGCTCCAAGGTATTCCGACCACTGATTTATTATACAATTTGAAATGGTAATATCAATTTATTTATTTATTAAAAAAGATAAAAACCATAGGACTAACAATTTAAAAAGAAATGATATAAACAAAAAACTTTAAAATTATGATATAGGAAGCTTCAATTATTTGACAAGACAAGTTTAGGGGACTCGTTACACGTTTCGTTTTATTCCTTTCCCGACGCACGTTTTGCCATTTATTCATTAATAAACTGCAAAAATAGGCTGATTTGCTGACGCAAAAATCAAACGAAGTTTGTTTGTAGGGTCGAAAAAAAAACAGAACATGTGCGACCTCGAGTTCGACAGAAAATATAAAAATAAAGTCTCGAAAGAAATACAATGAGAAAGAAATTAAAAAATCCTTAAGGAGGAGCATTAGGCTTAGTTTTGTTGTTTAGTTGAATTATGCTATGTCGTTATGAGTTGAGTTAAGTTACACATAGACATAGACTTAAGTCGTGTGACGTGTGACTTGTGTGTTTCACAACAGGAGCGTTTCTATGACAGGAAAGTGACACGAAGTTATGGTATTATTATTATTATTAGATGACAATCTTACAGATGTCGAACTAAGCCCATAGTCTGTTAGCTCAACATGGCTTATGTTGTACTACTTCAAGTATTTCTGCCTCATCCACAGTACTTGTTTGGCTGACTTCATCCCTTCGTCAAATTGCAATTCCTATGGGAAAGAAATGATTAAATACAAGACAATACGATACGTTTGTAAAAAACTTTGAGAAAAAATGGTTGCTTGAAATTTTCACTTGAAAACTTCTACTGTTTGGAAATAACATGTTCATGTTACAATTCAAGTATTATAATGAACTTACCTCCGTCTCTCCCCATCCTGCAACATAAGCCACGTCTTCATCTGGAGGATTATCCATTATTGCAACTCTGCTCATTGTTTTACCCATATTAATCGGACATGCCAGCTTAACAATTGCTATATCGTTCTTTATTGAAACGCGGCTAAATTTATCGTGTACCTTAAAAGTCTCTACAGCGATTTTAAGGCCATTCCATAATATCTCATTACCCATATAGGCGTAAATGGTGTCTCCTTTTTGCACTCATCTAAACAATGGCCGGCTGTCAGCAGGAAATCCTGATTGAGGATCGAGGACCCGCATACGTTACAAGATTCGTCACACAACATAGTCAGAAACGCTGAGTGAGGGTAATCATATATATGAGCCAGCTCACCTTTGATTATTTTCTCTTCCATTTTGGACATATTGGCTACAACCGTTTCAAAAATTTGGATAAAAGAAATGAAAACTATTCTGCACTCCATGTTTACTGAAAGCTAGTTGATGTCGTTCTGAATTTCTACATTTGTAACAGCGTACCTACTTGATAATGTATACCAATTAAGGATTTAACGTTTTTCTAATTACATACCTACAATAACACAACGAAAGCTTTATCGATAATAACTACATGCACCTGTATAAAAACAATAATCGATGAGCACGTACTAATCATCAGTGATGCATTTACTGTTAGAGTTTTGGCTGGTGTAGTCTTCGTTTACTGGTGAAAGCATAATAATTGTTACCAAAGTTCGATCGCGGCGCAGGACGGAATATATTTACGTGGGAGCGACAGAGACAGGCAATAATAGGTTAGTGGCCGAAAATCTTCCTGCTCCGCGATCGTACTTTACTGTCTTGCTCTGTTTGCCAGCTATGGCACATTCTAGTGACTACCAACCGGATACTGCTGATTCGGATTGCACTCGCGGCAACACGTCAAATATTTTAGCTAAATTGATTAGTTTAAATTCGGGAAGCAGTTGCTCACGTCGGAAGGAGATAATTAGAACCTAAAGCCTTTCACGTCCTCCCAGGTCATACTAAGGAGCAACAAATTAACACAAAATTGCCAGGTTCTCGAAAGAGAACCTGTCCAAGTACAGTGAAATTTAGGAAAACACGTGACATTGGCGAAATTAACCTAGATGATAGACCGCCATTAATTAAGAAATAAGAATAATAATAGTTTAATATCGTCTATTTGTGTATATATTGTGTTAAATGTGTTAATAGTTTGTTAACTAAGAGAGTGCCAGTGTTAAATAAGGTCAGAATCGTATTTATGATAAAATAATCGATCACGGACAAGCTGACCATTTGAGGCCGGCCGGGGCGTCTACCGGTCAATATTCGTGATTGGAAAAGATATTATGTTTTCTTTAGAAAAACCGGGGAAGTACCATTACTTAGCTTTTAAAACTGTTTATTCAAAGTCAAATAATAAACTTAGTTTAGGAACGTTCATTATAAAGACTTAAATATTAGGCCCAGCTTAGGTTAGAATAAAAAAAAACTGGCTACATACATTTTTGTCTATTTTCTGGTTTCCTACCACATTTTCCTATCAGTTTCTATCTTTTTTCTGTTAATATATTAAACTATTCATTAGGCACTGAGCAATATCATTGAAGTAGGGCACTACAGTGCTAGGTAGCCATTCCTAAATAAGATTAAAGATGTTTCATTATTTGTTTCTCAGAGCCTGCCACCAACCTGATAGTAAGATGACGACCCGCAGACTGTATACTGAGCAACCGATGGCCAAACTTCAACAGAACAAGCCGAAGAGATCAACAACCGCCTACTATCAGAAAGAGATGAGAGAAACTATGAGTTGACACGTTTTAAAGCAAAAAACACCCAGTAGATTGAAAGTATGACTAGTCTGAAGGCAACGTGTGAGAAATTTCAAGCAGAGATAGGCCGGCTGAAACAGCGATGTGAAGTTAGCCCAACACTTCTTAGGAACGGTTCTTAAATTTAAGATGATTTAGACCTTTTTTGGACCCCCCCAAATACGAAGTTTCAGATTTTGACCTCGCTTAGTTTTTGTAAAAAAAAACGTTACAAACACCAGCCTAACACATGTGAGTAAAAAGTTGAAACTCATAGCGTTTACGGGCCCGATTTTGACCCCCCAGGAAATGTTATCAGAACATCTGTATGTCATATAGTTTCTGAGAAAATAAAATAAAAACAACGGCAACAATGTCTTCAAAATAAACAAGCGCATAAGGAATGGAACGCATGAGAAGGTAGGACTTTATTTTAATAGGCAAAAGACTTCGAAAGTTACCGAAATACGAGGTTTCCGATTTTGAACTCATGTGGTTTCGACGTAAGATGACAAAACATCCGAACATAATTTGAGTGTAATCTGCAAACACCAGCCCAACAGTGCTAGTATATTGTTCAAACTCACAGCGTTCAAGGAGGCGATTTTGACCCCCCAAGAAAAGTAATCAAAACATCTGTATGTCATATAGTTTCTGAGAAAAAAAATAAAAACAACGACAACAATGTCATCGAGGTAAACAAGCGCATAAGGAATGGAACGCATAAGAAGGTAAAACTTTATTTCAATAGGCATAGGACTCCGAAAGTTACCAAAATACGAGGTTTCCGATTTTGAACTCATGTGGTTTCGACGTAAGATGACAAAATATACGAACATAATTTGAGTGTAATCTGCAAACACCAGCCCAACAGTGCTAGTATATTGTGGAAACTCACAGCGTTCAAGGAGGCGATTTTGACCCCCAGGGAAAGTAATCAAAACATCTGTATGTCATATAGTATCTGAGAAAATAAATAAAAGCAACGACAACAATGTCGTCGAGGTAAACAAGCGCATAAGGAATGGAACGCATAAGAAGGTATATTCGCCGTAATTACAACAGTTGTCAATTTTTTTCACGTAAGTCATCGTAGGTTCATTTCATTTTTTGAAAACATTTCACACATTGTTTACGTATATTTTCGCCACGGTGGAAACACGTAGCAAGGCAAAGGCGAACCTAAAGGCTGCAGAAGTCGACCGGGTGCAGCGCGAACGCCGCGAGCGTTCACCGCGCGGCACTCGGCCGGTTTCAGCCGCGACAACCGACGGCGCTTTGGCATTGCCTGAGTGTACGAGCATACAACAGACGGGCACCGTTCCCTACGGCGAGGCACAACCTGGCCTCGCTTTTGAACGCCCTAATGCTCGTGCTAGCACGCATAACGAAGCAGATGTCAATGCGCCACTTAGTGTTCACAGTAAACAACCGTGCAGCGAGCGCTCTCACTCGTCGCGTTCCTCAGCAACCGTCCGTGCACAGAAGCTGGCTCTTGAAGCAGATGCGATGCGGCGTCAAGTGGAGCGCGAGCGCGAACTCGCTCGCCAACAGGCGGATCACGAACTTTAAGAGGCTGAGCGCGAGTTTGAACTCGCTCGCCAACAGGCGATATTCGCGCGTCAACAGGCGGAGCGCGAGTGCGAACTCCATCAAGCGGAACGCGAGCGCGAACGCGACCTCGCCCGCCTCGAGGCTGAGGCGGAGGAGGTGGAATTACAAGCGAAACTCGCCGCTCTGGATGCCTCAGATAAGTCCACCAAATCTCGTAGTTCGTGTTTTTCTAACCGTAACTCCGAAAACCGTACCACAATGTGGGTCTCAGAACAAAACGCAAACATGTCCACGGCACCTCTTACAAACACGCCTGGTGAGGAACCGACTGTCACCCTGGGTAACCCTCAGGCTCTTCTTTCACAGCCGGCCGTCCCTGCCAACATGGTGTCGTTTCGTATGCCCGATGTCAACCGTGCGACCCTTTCAAAGCCCACAAATACCGCTATTGAAAAAAACTACGACAGAGTGGTACGACAACAATCACCATCTGAACGCCCGGCGCCAGATCCTATAATGCAATTGACTCACGCAATTAACGCTCTTTCCAACAGGCCAAAGACACCCGAACTCATCACGTTCTCGGGTGATGTCGGTCAGTAGATGGCTTTTAAGAGTGGCTACGATAAAACTAAATCTAACTTTTCCCCGCTAGAGAACCTAGACCGTCTTAACAACGCTGTGCGTGGTCCAGCGTACCAGTCCGTCGCGTCACTCCTGTGGGCATCCGGCGATCCCGAAGAAGTCATTAGCGCCTTGCAGCAGACGTACGCACGGCCGGAACTGCTGGTGGCCCGCGAGGTCGCCGAGCTGCGCAGCAGTGCTAAGATAAGTTCTCCTGAAGATTTAAATTGTTTAGCGAACATACTACGGAATTTTGTAACCACTCTCAAGCTTCTCAATCAACATGAGTACTTGTCCTCCCCCGAGCTCTTTTGGTGCGTATTGCTTAAATTGAGCGAGCACACAAGAGGCCGTTTCACGAATTTTGCGTCTTTCCCGATGCGTCGACCCGAGGAACAAATTATTACAAAATTGGAGTTAATGTCACGCTTCCTCTTGACCGAGGCTGAGAAACAGCTCAAATACAATTTTGTTCCTGACAGTACTGTTAAGGCTCCGGTTCCGACACATTTCTCTAAATTTCAACATCGGAAGGAAACTGTACACGCTACAGTATCTAATGATAAAATTCTTGAGCGTTGTACATATTGTAAGCAAGGGCTTCACAACATAAAAACCTGCAAAAGCTTTTTAGTTCTGAACCTCGACGATAGATGGCGTTGGGTCCGAGAGACTAAAGTGTGTTACCGTTGTCTAAAGTCTAATCCTCACACCTGGAACAACTGCCGTGCGAAACGTTGTGGAGTTGATGGATGTTCGAGACGTCATAATGCACTTCTCCATGGTACAGCCGGTGTTAAAGCTAGCGCGGCACCCAGCGGCCAGTGCGGTAATACTCAAGTGGATTCTGCCAACTATATCAGCCCCGACCACATGGACGATACCGACAGCAAAACTGAGCCTGCTGTAAATATCACAAATACGTCTGATTGTTTAATTAACACGACAGGGTACTTGCTGTCAGCGTCTCGTCCCCGCGGTCTGCTGAAAGTGGTGCCAATCGTCCTCGAGGGGCCTGACGGTTGCTTCGAGACGTCAGCACTGCTCGACGAGGGCAGTACGGCGACGCTCATTGATGGGGAAGTAGCAGCACGCATCGGCGCGAAGCGCAGATGTCAAGAGCGTCTCCGCATCGAAGGTGTTGGCGGTATGAGCAAAGAAGTGGACGTAAGTTACGTTGACTTTTACATTCGCGGATGTAACCAATCCGATCGATACCTGGTGGAGCACGCCCGGGCCATCAAACCATTAGGCCTCCGCGCACAGTGCCCTGATTCAATAAATTTCACTGATTACAGTCATCTGTCGGACTTATCCGATGAATTGTCATACATTGACGCTTACCCTACTGTTCTCATCGGTGCGCCCAACTGGCACTTATCTTTGAGCCGTGCAGTGCGGTGTGGGAAAAAGAACGAACCCGTCGCCTCCAAAACTTTGTTGGGCTGGGTGCTCCATGGTGCACTTTCCGTCTCATCCAAGCCACTGGAGTTTGTAAATCACATTTCGGACGATTTAGATGCACTTATCAAAAGTCAATACGACATTGACGCCTTGGGCATAACAAAAAATGCTCTTCGCCCAAATGACGATGATAAGCGAGCCGTAGAAATTATTGAATCGTCGGTTCGTCGGTTAGACACTGGCTACTTTGAAGTTGGTCTCCTTTGGAGGAAGGATTTACCGAAAATCATACCTGACAGTTACCCGCAGGCACTTTCGAGGTTCAAAGCCCTCGAACGTCAAATGTCAAATGGCCCAAAGTTTGCCGCAGCTTTTCAACAATTCATAGATGGCGTCATCAGTAAAGGCTACGCCGAAGAGTGTGACATAAATACCTACCATAAGCGAACTCCACCAAATGTTTCGTGCGTAACTGCAAATGGTTCTATACTGTGGTATTTACCTATTTTTGGCGTTCTACACCCACAAAAAAAGAAGCTACGGGCAGTTCATGACGCTGCAGCGGCAACAAAAGGCGTAAGCCTCAACAGCCTCCTGCTGCAAGGTCCTGACATGCTGTCATCCCTTCTCGACATTCTATTCCGCTTTCGAGAAGGCAAAGTGGCCTTAAATGGGGACATCAAAGAGATGTTCCCTCAAATCAAAATTTCTCCCAGGGATCGGGACGCCCAACGCTTTCTCTGGCGTGAAAAGAATGGCAATGTAAGGAAGTACCGCATATCTTCAATGATTTTTGGTGCAGTTTCGAGCCCATTTGTCGCGCTCTACATGAAAAACAAAAATGCGAAAATGCTGGCTAACGAGTACCCCACTGCCTGTGAGGCAATTATTGACGACCACTACATGGACGACTACCTCGGAAGCTACTCCAGCGTTGCCGAAGCGGCACAACTAGCCGCCGACGTAGTCACGATCCACAAGACAGGTGGTTTTGAAATGCGCGCGTGGACGTCAAACCATCCAGAGGCTCTATCCCTCATCCCCAAGGAACTTCGAAGCGACGCAACCTCCGACGTCTACCTGCCACCCAGTAATGAGGTTGGCATTTTGGGTGTTAAATGGAACCCATGTCAAGATTTGTTAGGCTTTCGTACTATACCCCAGATACCGACTGACACTTTAACCAAACGCAGCCTATTATCAAACGTCATGAAAGTCTATGACCCTCTCGGGTTGCTAATGCCAGTCGTCATCTGGGGCCGCATTTTGATTCAAAGATTGTGGCGCGCAGGTGTGAGTTGGGATGCGCAGCTTCCTGAGGTCTACGTGAGCGAATGTAAAGACTGGTTTTCGCAGTTACAAGCTGCAGCCAATGTAAAAATTCCGCGCTGGTACTTGAATAGGTCGGACGTTTCGGACGTCCAGCTGCACGTAGTAGCTGACGGCGGCGAACAGGCCTACGCTTGTATTGCATATTGGCGTTTCAGCTACAGCGACGGCACTGTATCCACGACTCTCATCGGTAGCAAGGCACGCGTCTCGCCTCTCAAACCGATCTCGATTCCTCGTTTGGAATTACAAGCTGCGCTTATTGCCTCCCGTTTTGCCCAAACAATATTGCAAGCTCATCGCCTTCAGTCCTCCGAAACCATCTTTTGGCTGCGTCTACTTCGCGCCACTGCCCGCGTTCTCCAGGGCGCACGACTATCCGGCTTAAACTGTCTCGGCCTATAGTTCCAAATTCTAAATTGTACCTAAACAGCACCACATCTCCCTACCAACTTCACGCTGTAGACATTATAGAAGCCGAGAAGATGTTGGTGCTACAAGCTCAGGCGGACAGTTTCCCGGAGGAACTAACAGCTTTAAGTTCTTCAAAGCCAGTGCCCAGGAGCAGCAGGATCGCAAAACTCGCATCGATTCTCGACCAAGATGGCTTATTGAGACTGGACACACGCATAAGTTCTGCTCCAGGAGTAAGCGAGTCCGTGAAGTCTCCGATTATCCTTGACGGTCGCAACCATGCTGTACGACTACTCATCCTCTACGAGCACACTAGAGCGTCGCATCACTTCAACTAACTAGTGCTAAACGAACTCCGACAAAAGTACTGGATACTTAGAGCACGTAACAGTATTCGCAGTGTAGCCCACGCCTGTATACACTGCCGAAGGTGTAAAAATCAACCTGCTCAACCTCAGACCGGCAACATACCGCCCGAAAGACTCGACCACCACAAAAGGCCCTTTACTCACGTAGGTCTGGACTATTTCGGTCCCATAATGGTAACGATATACCGCCGCCAACAGAAGAGGTACGTTGCATTATACACATGCTTAGTGACGAGAGCGCTTCACCTTGAAATAGTCACTTCACTGTCATCCGATGCTGCCATAATGAGCCTGAGGCGTTTCATCGCTCGCCGAGGATCACCTACGACCATTTTCTCCGACAACGGCACAAACTTTGTCGGGGCTTCCCGCGAGCTACGCTCTCTTCACGACGATTCCGTCGAAGAATACGCCACAAACCAGAAAATAAATTGGTGCTTCATCCCACCTGCATCTCATTCATGGGCGGCGCATGGGAAAGGCTCGTGCGGACAGTAAAGACAGCCCTCAGTTCCTGCCTCATAAATCAGCCTCTGAAAGAATACGTCCTGGCAACGCTACTGCTTGAAGCAGAAGCCATAGTCAACTCACGGCCATTAAGCTACGTATCATCTTCTACAGATTCACCTGAGGCCATAACTCCCTTTCATTTCATTCTGGGCACATCTTCAGTAGTTCCATGGACGTCAACACTGACTGACGCAGACCTAGTCCGAAGATGCGACTGGCGAAGAACACTGCGGCTCGCCGATCAGTTTTGGGCACGATGGCTACGCGAGTACCTGCCGACGCTTCGACCGAGAGGAGCCACCGCCAACAACGCGTCTAATCTCAGCGAGGGTGATGTGGTGCTGATCGCTGACCCTAGCCTCCCTCGCGGCCTATGGCCCCTAGGAAGGATAGCGAAGGTGTACTTAGGGCCTGACGGAGCGGTCCATGTAGCGGACGTCCGTACTAGGGGCGGTCTGCTGCGCCGACCGGCCCGTAAACTTGTTTTAATGGAATCCGCACCCCAGTCAGTCACCACTAGTAGTTAGTGTTCCACTGGGGATCCGGTATGTTGGCGACTGGATGTGCTGCCACCTTTTTATACAGAAATGTAACCTTTTTGTTTGTATTCTGTTTTTGATATGTCTTGCTTGAGGTGTGAGTGGTGGTGCTGCCTTTGCCACGTCATTGTTATTAGCTGGTTATATGAACTAATATTTTAATAAATACCAGTCTAAAAGTGCTAACCTTGTTTCCATCATCTCACACATCCATTTATACAGTCCACTCTTATCCATTCGTTATCAGTAGGATGCAGTACCAAAGCGTTCTCAACAGCCCAGGCGCCCACCCTATCCAAATCATTATTAATTTGTCGAACATTATCAATAAAATTGTCTTTATTTATATCTGTATAAATTTGTAAGTCATCTGCATAAATGTGATATTTGCATTGGGTCATGCATTTCATGATGTCAGCTCTGTAAATAATAAATAACAAAGGCCCCAATAACGATATTCATATCAATTCAACGACGACTTCCCATGCTCTTGCCCTGTGATAAACAAGGTGTCACACATAAAATATCTTGGTGTTATACTTGACCAAACAATGACCTGGAAGTTACACATAGATCTTATTATAGGTAGAATACGAAAGCTAACCTGGGTTTTTAAAATACTACGACACATGGCTACAAAACTGATTCTAAGTAAAATTTATGTCTCTCTAGTTCAATCCGTGATAATATATTGTATTCCTGTCTGGGGAGGTGCCATTAAAACAAAATTTATAGTGATAGAAAGATCCCAGAGATCACTTATAAAAATCATGTACTTCAAACCCCGCCTATTTCCCACAAACGAACTCTATCAATCCTGTAGGGAACTGACAGTAAGGAAACTTTATATACTTAACATTATAGTGAAACTACACAGAAAGCTGCAATTTGATCCTAATTTAACAATTAAAAGAAGAAAACACAATGTAGCCCCTGCACACATAGTGAGCATAGAATACGCCTACAGGTAGTATAAAAACCAATCATCGCTTCTATACAACTTGGCAAATAAAGAACTTAACATATTTCCGATGACATTCTATCACTGTAAAAAACTAATAACTGATTGGCTAATGGAAAAAAGTTATGATGAAACAGAAGTTCTAATCAGAAATAAAACAAAATGAGAAATCAACACTTAAAGTGGCAACCCAAATTTGTACATGTACACACTACAAATCCACACGCTCAGACAGCCATATCCACACACTCACGCCCCTACCCAACACATACACATCCTCTCTCTCTCACACACACACACACACACACACACACATCCTCACACCCTTCCTCACATTCACACACAAAGATGAAAGTGAATATTAGAATATTTACATAATTTTATATTTTTATTTTTATTTGAGTAACAATGTAGGTACCTAAGTAGTTTCAACAGCTACTAGTTTTGTTACATCAATGTAGGTACCTAAGCAGTTTCAACAAATTCTACTAATTTTATTACGTCGCATTGAAGTCAAACTTATATAAACTTAGATATAAATTAAAATTAACTTTACCTACTCAAAATCAAAAGATGTATGGATTGCTATCCACATGCTTAACATAATGTTACCCAGATATGGAAGAGCGGGGCTTCCTGGTACAGGTATTTTTTACTTAAAAGGAAGCCCTAATCAACTTGTAATCTAAAATTAAGTTTGTTGGTGAATAAAGCTTTTGTATTTTTTTTATTTGTATATAAACCGAGTATTTATAATAATAAAGTTAGATAGTAATTGTGCATATTCCAAGCTTTTTATTACGCCTCCCGTCGGTTGCCACTCTGTCGGCAAAGTGGTGACCCCGACAGTGAACATCGAGCAACCTTCTGTAATATCTTCGATGATATGAAGAAATAAGCCGGAATCGCCTACAAGAATGTTTCCACAATGGAGTCTCAGGCGCCAAGAAGACACATCATCAAGTTGCCGAGATATCGGTGAAATAGTTCCTGCTTTCGGTCGCATATCCCAAGCCAACGGAGCAGCAGTGGAAAATACACAGCACCCCAGCAACCTCATAACCTCAACCTCTCTGTGGACAGCAGGTCAATGATCGGTCGATAGCGAGTTATGAAGACAATCCACCACAAACGATCAAAATTACGGCGATAGCCATGAATAAAGAAGAGACATGAGTCAGGAAACAGTGCCAAACCAAGCAACGACGACGGCACTACAACAAAGCAATACCACGTCACTACATCCAGTCATGGCAAGAAGCGGTAGTAAAACGTCATCGCCATGACACAGTACGGTGACTAGCACATGGAGAGGCCCATCCATGAACGCTGGCCCTGCTCCCCAGTCTATAAAAAAAGAGACGCCGTTGAGAATATCATACAACGGCACGTGCAACATCAACTCCAGACAAGGAGCAGAAGATGGAGCAAGCACCAGGCAATCGACCTCGCATCCATGATAAATTTAGAACGAAATAGCCCCAAACATCTAGAAGAACAACTTTGGACATAAATCATCGAGTGAGGAGCGCAAACTCAAGACAGCATAACTACATTCCTGACCTTGCACGCAAGAAACGTGATTTCAATAGTAAGCAACTGGGCTGACATTAACTATGAAGCATAACACGCAACTGCTGAACTCGCAAAAAAACGCTCGCCGTGTCTATATCGAATAGCATCACGTCTTGTAGATTATATTATTTTTAGGGTTCCGTACCCAACGGGTAAGAACGGAACCCTATTACTAAGACTTCGCTGTCCGTCCGTCCGTCCGTCCGTCTGTCACCAGGCTGTATCTCAAGAACCTAGCTAGCCAGAGAGTTGAAATTTTCACAGATTATGTATTTCTGTTGCCGCTATAACAACAAATACTAAAAAACAGGATAAAAGAAATATTGAAGGGGGCTCCCATACAAAAATTCTTTCAATAATACATACAAACTTATGGATGCACCTGGTTACGTACATGGAGTGTGAAAGTAACCGCACCAATAACTTTGTAAACAATATTTTGCTGTGTAAAATCCAAACTATTCACTCCACACCATCGCTTCCATTGAACGGTGGTACGGAATCCTTCGTGCGCGATTTAGACTCGCACTTGACCGGTTTTTTGTTTTGTTTTGTATTTTGTATGTTAAATTTTTTGTAAAAGAGGGGAATTTCGGTCGCCAATCCTGTTTGACTTATGTTTGTTATTTACTATGTACATTTTTAAAATTAATTTGTGATATGTCATTAACTTGTTTTACATTTTTGTAAAGGAGGGAGTATCTGTGCCGGCTGATTTGGTACCTCACATACACACGTATTATTTGAGTTTTATACCAGGTATGCGTCAGCCATCACAGGAGTGGCGTTTGTGTTGCTGGACTGAACGGACGTGTCTATAGACCTCCGACATCTTGCAAACGCATTTAAACAAACAATAGTTTACAACCCGGCGCGCGGATTTTTTCTGACTCTGGTTTCATGCATTTCAGAGATTGTGTATCAGCAAGAGGATATGAGAGTGTCTAATATAGCTACAAGTGTGAAAGTAGAGTGCGTAAAGTGTGAATTAGAATGGTTTTGAGCTGCGCCCTACCAGATAATAAGCTACGCCACGCTGCGTGACAATACGTGTACAATATTGTGTACGACAATAGGTGCACATAGCTGAGATATCTCAACGAGTGTTGCCTGGTGAGCCCGTTCCTATTCAGTGTCCTAACGTATGAAACCAATATTTATCTCCACAGACGAATCTACTAGAAGAGACCCCGAGTTTACGTCTCACGCAATACATAACAGTACTTCCTAACGACGCGCCGTTATCCTGGAGTATTAACCGACCCTATCCAGCACATTAGGTGTGTCATGATCCTGGGCTAACTCCTCAGCAATAACCATATCAATGGATTGCTTTCTCTGGATACGCAAACGATTACATAGGACGTAGGATCTTCATTATTTAAGGTATTTCTTAAATGAATCTAACCCATAAAATTAAGTTCTTTCAACAGCAACAACCTAGGAAAAAGACTTATTTCATTTCATCACAGACATGCGTGGTGCTTGATACATCATCATTTTCTACTAAGTCAATAGAAACTAGAGTTGCGCAACGGGTCGTGGTGTTATCCCACGCCAAGAAGCAGGCCCTTTCATGCACTTCCTGCAGGCACGTGATTATTCACGCAGTGCATGCAGGAACAAACAATACCAGACAGAAAAAGTTAAACAAAAGAGCAAGGAAACAAAAGAAATAAATTACGACAGGAACATTCCTCAAACTAACACAGCTGCAGAACGGCGAAGCAAATACGTATTTTTTTGTGCAACAAGCCCCTTCTCTGGACAACGAGCTAAGCTAAACGAATTCTAACGAGCAATAAACAATAGGGCCTTGTACAGGGACTGAACCTCGACCCGTGTCACGGACCTCACTACTACGCACTAATGAAGTGAATTGAAGTAGGTGATATCAGTGCATAGAGTCTCACTAGCTGAGCAACAACCTGGTGAGATTGCTCCGATTAATATAGCCCTATCTCAGATAAAACAGCAAAACTAACTCTATATCTGGCAGGTAACATCCTTCGTAATGCTGGTTACCATTTCATAAACAGATACCACTCTCGCTCCAAATTACTACGCCAACTCTAAACTATTCCACAGACATAGTCCCGTACAAATAGGTAAGAGATAGGTAAACGAAAATACAAAACTAGGCAGGAACCTACCCAAGCGCAATAAAACAAAACTAAACTATTTGCCACCATCCGCTCCATCCAGCCCATCTGGACCTGTTATAACAATAGAATAAAATAAACGATAATGCTAGCCTACTGCATATTCTGAGAAATAGCGAGAAAAAGCCAACACTTGCACATCATAAAAGGATCATTTTACCATCTTGCAGAAAACAGGCAATTAACGAAAGACTTCAGCTAACGAACAATAACAAAAATAAAATCGTAGACTCTTTGTCCTTGGCGGGTCTCTTTCACGCCTATTCTATAGCTTCCAGGCCCAGCCTCCAATTCTCTTTGAAAATACCGAGGATAAGTGCGCAAAGTTACGCACAAACTTTGACAATCGCAACCCGTATCATTAACAATAGGTACTTAGGTAGTTCAAATTAATCAAATTAGCTCTAAGTTCTTTCTTTCAACAACATTCCAAAAAGATAAAAGCCTTTTCAATGTCGAGATATGGTAACTTCCTATTCCACGCAATTTCTGACCAAATTAATCACCAATATCAATTAACAATCGACCCCACCCACATTCGTAAGGACCTAGTTAAATATGTAGAAGAAAACTGCGATGAACAGAACATAAAGTTTGCAATCGCCGACCCTGAAGAATCCCTCAATGACTACATAAAAAATCTGCACAATTACGGCACTTGGGCTGGAGAGGAGATTATAATAGTAGCCGTCGAATACGTTCTAATAAACGTTACAATCCACCAGCAAAATATACCATCGCTCACATACAGGCCCAATAATCCCGCGGATGCAGTGGGGTCTATCAACCTCAACTTCACAGGAAACCAATACGAAAGCGTATACTGGCTTGAATCAAAAAAAATACCCACGAATCTAGCAACCGATAGCCAATAACAACATACCTTCCCCGATACTTGATGCAACAGCCATGACCTCCTCAGGGTCAACCATAACATCAATAGATGACATCCCTGACAACACCGGATATACAATGATACGAAACAGCCCCATATTTAAACCAAAAGTCACATGCGAGCCTTTGCGCATTGCTACTTGGAACGTTAGAGGATGCGCCGAAATACCTAAAAGACTCAACATTGATGCTGAATTGATAAACAGAAATATACATATAGCCTGTATACAGGAAACAAACATGACATTGGGGGACATACGTGTCAAAACACTATCTCTATCACAATAAAAATCGCGACGTGGAAACCATGGCAGCAACAATAACATCGGCCACTAATACACTATATGTAATAAACGCACATATCCCCAGATCTTCCACGAGAGCAACCGCAGCGTTTTCGCAACTTATAAAGATTATTCAAAATAAACCAAACAAAGCAAAAATATCAATGCTTGGTGACTTTAACGCCCACATCGGACTAGGCGATACAAAGGAATACAGGAAAAAGGGAATTATAGGAACAAACCTCCTCCAGAAATCATCAAATATCATCGGAGAAATGCTAATGGATATTTGTTCCCGCGAAAACTTAAAAGTAGAAACGACCTGGGCTCGCAAGTCATGTCGGGCCACATGGTCTAACGGGAAAACAAAATCACAACTAGACCATATAATTATCTCGAATAATGCGCCACACATATTTAACTTCATCAAAGGACAATGGAGCTACCTGCATATTTCCGACCACAAGATAATCTGGGGTGAAATAGACCCACTAAACGTGCCTCCAAGAACTGGCGACACGCAAATGGAATCAACAAAGAGTACAACCCACACTAAGGACAAAGCGATAACAGCTTTAAAGTTCAACTATAAACAGTATTCGTACACCGCCCTTGCACGAGATGAAATGAATGACACAAAAGTAAAATACCATAACGGGATTATGGAAGAACTTACGGCGAACAACTACATAGTTATAGAAAATGACGACGAATATACGCCCGACATCCTGTGGGAATCTATTACAGGGGTTATGAAGTCAGTAGCCCAAAAAACACTTTCCGTAAAACCCGCTAGATCGCGGGAACACCGAATTGCTCTGGAAAATTTACAAAAGGCCAAATTCCTTAAACGACGTCGACCAACCGACCAAACAATTAATAAACAACTCAAAGAATGCTGACGACGTCTTGAGGAAATTATTGATAATAAAGAAAAACGAGAATGCAGAGCATTTTTTGAAGGCCTAGGAAAAAACACCCAAGCAAACGCATGAAAATCGTGTACCACTATTACAGATGACACCAGCTTCAATCGAGACGGTGGAAAAAACAACGATTTATCCCAATGTCACGCTGGGAACAGGAATAAAGGAAATCAGAAGGCCCTAAAATTATTATTATCCCTAACGAAACTTCATTAAACCCTGACCGTATGTTTTTATTTCTATCCCATTGGCAGCATACAACTTGTATGTTAACCTATTTGGTCACCCTTTCTTCGGTAGGACAGAAATGTTTGAAAACGGTACCCATTTTTTCGGTCGGTAACGCAAAGTCTGTTGGCCCGGAGAATAGCGTTGACGACGGCCTCGGTCAACGTTGGCTCTAGTTTTCCGAAGATGACGATGATTTATTCCAGTTGCATGGCTGCTCACATTTGTAAGCTCGTTGTTTGTAGTTGCTATGATACCAGCATAACTCGTCCGACCCTGGACACGACCTTGATCTGGGTTGGTATCTTGAACGGCTCCTATATCTGCCAGGGGAGCTGCTTGTTCTACCGTGGTCGTTGGCTTGGACTCTGAGTGCTGCGACCTCCAAAGTTAGCTTGCTGACTTGAGCTAACAGTTCCGTCATCAGTTGTGATTGCCCGCTTGTTATCTCGCATAACTCTGACCTGTTGTTGCTCTCCATAATCTTGTCGGTCTCTGGAGGTGCAACGGGAATGTCCGAAATTTGTCGGATTACCTCCTTGTTGAGTTTCGAGACAACCAGGCTGTACTTGCTCCCGTCTCCTTATTTCTGAGGCGCCATCACTGTTTCAAATTGCGCAAACCAGATTCTGGGCATCTCTGACCAAAACTCGGGAATCTTCGATGCGACGGTGATGGAAGCCAGCTCGCTTATTGCTGAAGTTGTTGTTCCGCATGCTGTGGCGTTGCATCCTGTGTTACTGCAGTTGTTGTCCTAAGTCATCTAAGCTTCGGTAGTTTAACTCCGTGGTAAGCTATTTTAGAAGTGTGTTTTTACGTCGGGGTCACCAATATCGCGAATAACTAGTCACCTAAACCTAGCAGAACACCAAGCGAGTCTCAACAAATATCTTACCGGCGCCAAAAAGAAGTTCATAATTCATAATTCTTAATTGAACACAGTTATTTAAAAAAGATAAGAGAAAACATATGTACAAAGGAGAGCTTATCTCTAAAAAGAGATTTCTTGACAATTGATTGACAAGTTTCCATCTTCTGCCACTGAGCCCAGGGGGCAAGGACGCTCCTGCGCGGAAGCCAGCGGCGGCTGGTGCTCCTGCGCGGAAGCCAGCGGCGGCTGGTGCTCCTGCTGCTGCGCCACCTGCCCCAATACCCAAACGTCGTCCCGGCGCCGGCGTCAAGAAGGTTGAGGTGACTGCAATCAAAAAATGATTCGTCGGCGACGCGGTCTCCTCACCGCACTTCGCATTTTGGTCGGGTTACACACAAGTCGATTTTATTTTCGCGTTGATATGAATTTATTGTACTTTTCTTCTTACAACCCTCGATTCTCATAGTTAAATTATATTTTTTAGCTTCATGGTTTGTTCAAATTTTATACCTTATGTCATCATCTGTCAATCTGTTGTTGACACAAACTTGTCCACAGAACACAATAACTTGTCTTTTTTTTTCTCTATTTTTGCGTTTCACCTTTGCATGTTTTGATCCAAGTATTGTAACATTGAATTTTTGTCATGCATATATTTTGTTTTGTGTTTGATAATGATGATTATAAGTTAAGATTATGTTATGACCCAGCATTACTTATTTGTCTCGAAAATTGTGTTACTGTTAATTCTCCATCTATGTACCTAGTTTATTCCTCTCCAAGCAGACCCAGTGTAGGACTGGTTCAGGCAAGTAACTTGGTGTGATTAATATAGTATATATTTTATATATTTATAATTAAGTAAAAACAAGCATATATATTTGTGTTTATAAGTATTAATATTATTTTTAACTATTAGGTATATATGGATAGCATACGTAATATTTTTGACAACTTTATTTTATCATGTTCATCAAGCGATGATTATACAAATATGGCGAACGACACCTCTATTGTGGAGGAATCGTTATCGGCCAAACTCTCGACTGTCTTTGGTGGCCTGGAAAATATTCTTAACCTCGTTCATATAAATGCCCAGAGCATCCACTCCAGTTACCTGGACCTACTTGAGGCGTTTAGTGGCAAACATGTGGATGGAATTCTTATATCAGAATCGTTTCTCAAACCGTCCCTACCATACACCATGTACTCATTGCCTGATTTCCGGCTCTATCGGAACGACAGAGTTGGGAAGGCAGGTGATGGTGTAGCCATTTACCTCCGCTCCGACATTCTTTGTAGAGTTGTAAGTGCTTCCCCGAATGTGTACTCTGAGTCGGCAGAACATCTTTTTCTTGAAATTTGTCTTCACCATAATAAAGTTCTGCTCGGAGTTCTCTACAGTCCCTCTCTTCACATTGATTATTTCGATACATTCAAGTCTCTGCTCAACGAGCTGACTCCTCTTTATGATAACACTCTCATCCTCGGCGATTTTATTACTTGTCTTATTAAGAATGACTCTCGCTCTACCCAACTCCAGGCCATTATCAATTCTTTCAATTTGCATATTCTTCCTCTCAACACTACTCATTTTCAGCCCCATTTCACTCCATATCTTCTCGATATCATGATAACCTCTAATGTAGACAAAGTTGCTGTCCATGGTCAATTTAACTCTCCTTTCTCTTTCCATGACCTAGTGTATCTATCGTACAAGGTTAGGCCACCTAAAAGCAGAGGTAAATTAATTTTGCTCGTAGTTTTAGGGGTATAGACTCTACTGTTCTTAAGTCTGATGCCGCCTTGATTGATTGGTCGCCTGTCATCACTAGTGAGACCGTTGACGACAAGATTCACCACTTCAACACAATCATTCTAGGACTCTACGACAAGCACGCACCAGTAAAAAAGGTTCGAGTAAAACATCTCCGTGCGCCCTGGCTCTCTGATCCCATCAAGCGATTGATGGCAAAGAAGAACAGAGCCAAAAGCCTCTACAAAAAGGACTCCACTGATGAAAACTTTGCTGCCTTCAAATTTCTCCGCAATCGGTGCAACCATATGTGTCCCGCTGCCAAGCGCCGCCATATCTATGAATGCATCGAAAATTTTACCCCGGCTCAAGTGTGGAAGTTCCTTAGAACCCTTGGTGTTGGCAAGTCCCAGAATCAATTGGTTGGTGATGTCGATCTCAATGGTCTTAATAGTTTCTTCTCCGACCCTCCTGTTGTAATGATTCCCTCTGTTAAAGATGCCACCCTGCATTCTCTGCGCTCCAAGCCATCTCCCACCACCACTCCATTCGACTTCAGTCTTGTCGAAATTGACACGGTTAAGAAGGCAGTGCTTGCCATCTCCTCAAAAGCTGTGGGTGACGACAGTATCTGCTCGAGAATGATAAACAGCATCCTTGATTTCCTCCTACCTGCCATTACACACATTGTTAAATTCTCTCTATCTAAGTGTTCGTTTCCTAATGTATGGAAAAAGGCGTTAGTTATCTCTCTTCCCAAAACCTCAAATCCCTCCTCATTTAAAGATTATCATCAATATCTATCCTGCCTTTACTTTCCAAAGTCCTTGAATCGATTGTCCACACTCAACTCTCTTCCTATCTTTCCTCTAACAGGCTGTTGAATCAATTCCAGTCCAGATTCAGGCCGGGTCATAGTACCGTTTCGGCCTTACTTAAAGTGACCGATGACATTGAATCGGCAATGGATATCAAGCAGATCACTGTGTTAGCGTTACTAGACTTTAGCAGTGCCTTTAACTGTGTTGATTTTGACATACTCGTTGAGATACTGAAGTCCTTGAATGTCTCCTTGGCCGCTGCCAGCTGGTTCGGCTCCTACCTAAGACGTCGTCAGCAGCGTATTAGTTCCGAGGAGACTTCCACGGAGTGGTGCGACCTTTCTTCTGGAGTTCCTCAGGGTAGTATTCTTTCCCCTCTTCTTTTCTCCGTCTTCATCAATTTCATTTCGGATGCCATTTCTTCTTCTTACCATCTTTATGCCGATGATCTGCAAATCTACCGCCATTTATCTCCAAGTGATATGATTTCTTCTGTGGGTGCATTAAATGCCGATCTCGAGAACATCAGTGGCTGGGCTCTGTCTCATGGACTACTTGTCAATCCCAGTAAATCGCAAGCTATGATTGTCGGCTCCAGACACTCCCATAGTGTGTTACAGCATCTGCCTCTTGTTCCTGTAACTTATGATGGAACCATAATTCCGTACAGTACTAAGGCAAAAAATCTAGGAGTTATCTTTGACAATCTGCTTTCATGGTCTGCGAAGTTAGTAGACGAGTCTTTGCCACATTTCACTCCCTCAGGCGCCTTAAAAACTTTCTGCCTCGTCATACTAAAATTACTCTTGCCCAGTCTCTTCTCCTTCCTCTCATTGATTACGCAGATGTCAGCTGGATCAGCGCGAACGAAGAGCAACTGAACAAACTCGAGCGACTTCAAAATCTCGGGATTCGGTTTGTCTTCGGACTGCGTAAGTATGATCATGTCTCCCAGTATCGTAGGGAACTGCAGTGGCTTCCAATTCGTCTTCACCGGGATACCCATGTTCTCATTCTACTCTTCAATATTCTGTACAACCCTCGCTAACCCAGCTTCCTGCGTGATCGGTTTGATTTTCTTTCTTCGGATAGGTTTCGGAGATCAAACACTCGGTCGCTGCTTGCAACTCCTCAACACAACTCAGTCGCATATGGGCAAGGATTCAGGATCAGTGCTATCAGGCTCTGGAACAAGCTCTCCAGTGCCATCAGGGACAGTCCGTCACTTAACGTTTTTAAGATTCGCTTGAAAGATCATTACCTCTCTCTTCCATAGTATGTATATATAATTTGTGTGTGTATGTTATGTATGTATATAACTTGTATGTGTATGATATGTATGTATGTATATAATATTATATAAATTAGGTGTAGTAGTAGTAATTGGTATATGTACCTACTTATATTATTATTGTGTATGAATTATTTTGTTGTGCAAATAGGTTTTACACTCACAATCCACTTTCCTTTCCTATCTGGGTTTGCTGGTAGAAATCTCTTTTATAGAGATAAGCGCGCCTCTTGTACATATATCTTTCTTTGTATATCTCTGTATGTTTGTTTTGTGCAATAAAGTATTAATTCATTCATTCATTCATTCATTTCTTCCAGCAAACCAGGGCATGACAGGAAATTTCATCAATTAAGGGTAGGCAGTGCACAATATCTAAACAATAATAAAATACATATAAGTAAATTCAATATCTATAAAATGCGGAAAATAAAATACATACTCGTATATACCAAACTACTAAATAAGTATCAATACATACATAAACCTTTACATATAGTTTACATATAATAATAATATACAACTACAATTATCACAAAAGAGAGGAAGTGCTCTTTTACCCGGTTTTTGAAAGCGAAAAGAGTGGGGACTGTCTCTTATCGCACAAGAAAGTACAAGTAAGGCGTTTCACAGTCGAACCGCCTGCAACCTGAAGGGGTGCTCATACGCGGAAGTGGTATGCCTTAAGTCGTTCGAGTTTGTTCAGAAGATATTCGTTCGCGCTCGCCCAAAAGACATCGGCGTAGTCGATTAGCGGCAGGAGAAGGGACTGAGAAAGGGTGATTTTGGTCTGCCGCGGCAAGAAGTACTGCAGACGCCTGAGGGAGTGAAAAGACGCAAAGACCCGTCTGCTGACTACGCTGACATGTGGAGACCAAGACAGCTGGTTGTCAAAAATAACCCCAAGGTTTTTCGCCTTATCTGTGTACTTTATTGTGATGCCATTATATGATACGGGAACAATGGGTTTTTGTATTAAAGAGTGTGCCTTGTTCCTAAAATCATGGCTTGTGATTTATTCGGGTATATTAACAGCCCGTATGATGAGGCCCAATGTTTCACATTCTCAAGGTCAGCATTCAGTGCCTCCACGGATGAAACTACATCGCAGGGGGAAAAGTGGCACTCCTGAGGAAAGATCACACCATTGAGTTTCGTTCTCTTCAAACTTAAAGCGTTGCTGACGACCTCTCAGGTATGAATCGAACCAGCCAGCAGCGTGGGAGGAGACATTCAGCGATGTTAATATAGCGACAAGAATGTCAAAATCGACGCAGTTAAAGGCAATTCTGAAGTCAAGCAGGGCCAGCACCGTAACCAACTTCTGATCCATGGCTAGCTGTATATCATCGCTGTCTTTTTAGAGTGCTGTGGTAGTACTATGCCTTGGTCTGATCCCAGATTGGAAAGGATTGAGCTGTTTGTTTGATGAAAGGTAGGAGGTAAGTTGGGAGTGGACAATGGATTCAAGGACTTTGGAGAGAATAGGTAAGATAGATATGGGCCTGCAATCTTTGAAGGAGGAGGGATTGGAATATTTGGGCAGTGGGATGACAAGTGCTTTCTTCCACAGACTAGGAAAAGATCTAGCTGATAGAGATAAGTTTATAATGTGGGTAATTGGAGAGAGCCACTCTTCAAGGACGCTGTAGATCATCTGATGACTAATGTTGTCGCCACCAGTAGCTTTGGATGTGATAGCTAGTACTGCTTTTCTAACTGCGCCAATTCCAACGAGACTAAAGTTTGAAACGGTTAGACTCCCTATCTTGTATGAAAAGAGAGTTTATACTATTTACAAAGATTTATTTAAGAGAAGACAGAGCAAGGTCATGGGTGTGAACTCGTGAGACGGACTTTGTGTGTTTAGGCTGTGACTCCCCTGATGAGGTCCGGTAGCAGGAGCGGCAGCACACAATGGTCTATAGAGGGCCGCGAGGAGTCCGGTTCAGCAGAGGGGTTTCAGGTCCAGTGGTGTGAGCAGGAGGGTAGGTAGGCGGGTGTACAGGTGGAACGGTGCGAAGGACACAGCGTAAGGAGCGAAAAAGAATACAGTATCCAGGGTTGTCTGTAATGCTCCGACAGGCTCGCCGAGGTGGGAGAGCCTTATAGGACCTAGCTATCGAAGGCATTCAATATTATATTTTAATAGTTTTAATTTTAGTCTTTGCAATCTTTTGGAGGGTATTTCATGTACACCCTTCTTAAGTAAAGTTTCAAGTGGTTTATGATCATTTAAAACAGTACATTTTCTTCCATATATGAAATAATGAAACTTTTTAGTGACCCAGACTACACTTATCAACTCTTTTTCTATTTGTGAGAATTGTCTCTCCGCTGAGGTCAAACTTCTTAAAGCATAACTTACTGGTTTGCCATCCTGCATTATACAACAACCTAAAACATCGTTAGATGCATCACATTGAATAGTTACTGGTAACTTACTATTAAAATTCTTTAGTATCAGTGCTGGACTGATACAATTTTTATATTAACGAAGGCATTTTAATGTGTAGTTGTCCATATCCAGTCTTTTTTAAGTAATTCTTGTAACGGGGCTGCCAATTGTGCTAAATCAGGGACAAATCGTCTTAAGTAAATTTATCATTCCCAGTATTATTTGCAATTCTTTTTTGTTTGTTGGACTTTTTAATTCAGTTATGGCTTTAATTCTTTCTGGGTTAATTTTTGTGCCCTTATATGAGAAAATGTGACCAAAATATTTTACTTCCTCAAGTTTGTACTGAAATTTCCTTTTATTAAATCTTACATTCCTTTTTTTAGCACGTGCATATACCTCTGTTAATATTTTGTCATGTTCATCCTCATTCTCCGCACAGATCATCAAGTCATCGCAGTATGCTTTTACTCTGGTATATCTCCAAAAATTTATCACTGTATTTTTGAAATATTTCCGGTGCAATTAACAGTCAAAAGGGTAATCTTAAAAAATTTAAACATCCTAACGGTGTATTTGATGATCCGTCTATCAACTTGATATTATAAAATCCATCTGACAAATCTAATACTGAAAATAGTGACTTATTTGCAAGTTTTGCTACCATTTCATCTAAAGTAGGTATCAAGTGATAATTTATTATCAGTACTTTATTTATCTCCTATGGATCCAAGCATATTCTTATGTTATCATCTACTTTTTCTATTATGACCATAATACTCACAAAACTTTCAGGGTGATCTACGCGCTCAATGATTCGCTGGTCCTCAACTAAGTTGAAAAATCTGGATTTTTCAACTTAGTTGCAAGCCTCTCCATCAGTGCATGTGGTACTCTTTTTGGAGGTCGTACAATGGGCTGAGCTCCGGGCTGAGTGTGCAACTCCAGCGGTACCTCAAACTCACCCATAACCTTAAAAAATTTCCCCGTTTTCCTTTATAATTTGTTCCTTTGACTTTTTATAACCCATTGTGTTTATAATTTTAAGTATGTTTAAATCTCTTAGCGAATTGAAACCTATAATGGGCCTGACATTTTGTTTTATAATTATGAACTCTGTGTCTTACATGTGAATGAATATGTGTTACCCCAAATGCCTCTGTCTGAGACCATTTAGGACTCTCATCATCGACAATTTTTCAATAATCTTTTAGGGAAAAACAGTCACCTGCGCACTTCTGTTACCCTTAAAGTCGACTCTTTTATTCTCCACTCTTAATTGTGAAATCCATTGATTAATTTTATAGTTTTTATTACCCATCGTATGATACCTAACCAGTCACATACCATGAACCATGTTGTCATCAAATGTTTTCTCATCATATATGTTTATTTCATTAATAAACTTACACCACACCTTAAATTGATATTTTTCTACAATTAAAACAGACCTTTCCATAAACCGGACAGCTTCTTGGGCCATGCCTTGTGCTACACTTTTTACATTGATAGCTTTCACCATCACTAACAACAGTTCTATCATTAAAGTTTGAGAGAAAACCGAGTCCTGTTTGCCAAAGCCCGTGAATTGGGGAAGCAGGGTTGGCAATTTATCTGGACTATTAATGGTCTTGTGCAAGCCAGAGAGTCCAAGTCAGCCAAAATCCAATATCCAAATCCGATGCGATGCTGATTAAAAGCGTGTTTTTGGCGATATCCCATGCTTCAACACAAAGTAACGAGCTTAATATATTGTTGCTTTCACAGAATTGTTTATTTTGCACTATCTTAAATAGTATTTTTATTTTTTACATCACTACCGTACATGTACTTTTCTTTCAATGTCCTTCGTTTCACAAACATTCTTCCATTTTACTCATAGCCATCACTGTTAACTGTAATAAGTCACTTTGTTATGTAGTCGCCGACTCAACAATTTTTACTTTTTCATTGTATTGTACCGACGACACCATGTGGTCGTGTGAGTAAGCGGGAGCGAATGGGCTTGTGACTCAAGCAAAAACTGGTTTCTGGACAAGTTACGCAGCTCATCCACAACACTTGTATTATTTCTATATGCACAATCAAATCACGCTTACAATGTTATGTTACTTATTTATGCTATAGTTCATTTATCATATAATTTTATCTATATCCAACTTTTACCGATTTGCGCAGGATTCTTTAAACTATCAAAGACTTGAGCTAACAAATAAACACATCAAATTGAACACTGGGCACGATGAGGTCACAGTGGCTATGCTGCAGAGATCACCCGATATTTTAGCTGTGAACGAGACTTGGCTTAGGGACGGCGAGGTGGGGCGAGCGCCGGCGATACCGGGATACAGATTGCTTCATGTGGCCCGCCTGCTTGATATTAGGCGCACCCGCAGCGGCGGTGTTGCATTTTACATTAAACTAGGTTTAAAAGCTAGGGTCTACCCTCATCCGCCATCACAGTCTAAAGTTGAGCAAATGTGGCTTTCCTTAAATGTTAATTCAACTAAAATTATTATTGGTACAGCATATCGACCACAGTCGTTGAAAGTCGACGACTTTCTAGATGCACTTACAGACTCCATTACAACTTTTTCGAGATTTGATCGTATCGTACTTACTGGCGATTTTAATATTGATTTATGTGATTATGACAATATTATGACACGTAAGTTGTAGCAGTTTCTCGAGTACACGAAACTGGTAAACTGTGACCAGAGCCAACACATTTTACCGATAATAGCGCAACACTGATTGATCTTGTTTGTACCAACGCACATGTAGCTAGAGTCTCCGTTGAGCATATGCCAGATCTCGGTGCACATGCTTTCGTTACAGTAGAATTAAAGTTAAAAAGGGATAAATATCCACCGTGTAAGATTACGTACAGACCCCTAAAAGTTATTGATATACCGTGTTTCAACGACTATTTAAATAAAATCAATTGGGACGCTATCTTGGAACAAATGTTGATCTTATGTTAGAGGCTTTTGAAGTATGCATTCTTGAGTTGTTTGACAAATTTGCCCCTTTAAAAACCATGATTATGGAGAATAAACCCATGCCATGGATGACCAGCAATGTCAGGTACATGATGAGGCTTCGTAACAAGGCTTACGACCGTTATAAGCAGTCAAAACTAGAATCTTATCAGCAAGAATATAAGTCACTCAAACATTTAGTTAAAGCTAGTTTATTTACGGAGAAGAAAGCATTTTTCGACGAAAACATTAATAAAAACTTCCATAACCCTAAATTATTGTGGAAAAAACTTAGAGATACTACATTACCTAACTTCAAGAAAATTAAAGATATTCCTGATAATAAGGCCACACCTGACGAAATGAATTTGCACTTTTTAAATATTCCAAGGGTCAACTCTGTTAATATCTTAGATCTTACTTTCTTGGAGTTTTACAGGCATGGCCCTGCTGTCTTTCAGCTTCAACCAGTTAATGAGCATGATGTTGGTAAAATAATTTGCAAGATGAGTTCTAACGCTTGTGGTGCTGATCACATTACAATGAGCATGATACTATTGACTTTACCGCAAACTCTTAAAATTATCACCAATATTGTAAACAAGTCTCTTACTACTGCCACTTTCCCCACGCACTAGAAGAACGCTGTCGTATGACCGATCCCAAAAATAATGATCCACAAAGTGTACCGGATTTTCGTCCTATTAGCATACTTCCGTATTTATCTAAAATTCTCGAAAAGATTGTTTATAACCAGGTCATCTCATTTGCGAAAAAAAACATAATATATTTGATCTATCGGCGCCCATCGAGTCGCTCCGGGCCAGTATTAACCAGTTATTGCGTTGACTACTAGTTTCACTTATCGCCTATACTACAGTGTCACCGAGGTGGATTTATTTTAATCGTCGTTGTAAGATCTAATCATCTACGCGTGGAATTATGTCGGCACATAATTATGTTGGAAAACTTCAATCATTTGATTACAAGACCCATGAATGGGAGATCTTTAGTAGATTGAAGCAGTGGTTCAAGGTGAATAATGTGAAAGAGAAAGACAAAGCGGCGGTACTGCTGACTCATTTCTCCGATGACTCGTATAGGTTAGCACGAAATTTGGTGCATCCTATTGATTTGGGAGACGTCAAGTACGATGTTCTGGTTCAGAAACTCATAGATCAATTTACTCCCAAGAGATCAACATTCGCCGATCGGGCGAAATTTTATAATGCGACCAGAAATTTCTCCGAATCATTGGAGGACTGGCAGGCAAGATTGCGAGGACTGGCAGTCTACTGCGATTTTGGTACTGCATTTGACCAGTTGATCAGAGATAAATTTGTTCTCGGCCTGGAATCTGGCCCAGAACGCGACAAAAATTTCGAGCAGGACGCAGCGACATTAACCTTTAGCAAGGCTTTGGAGGTCGCGCAGCAAGCGGCGTGTGCGCGTCAGGCGAGTCTCACTGTGGCGGCAAGTGCTGCATACCAGCAAGCAGGCGCAGGTGCAGGTTCGAGCATGCCCATCATGGAGGAGCCGGTGTACCGGGTCTCTCGTGGTCGCGGCCGAGGCGGATACGCTTCATCCGGTCGTAATAAGTAGCATCAACCTTGTGCAGTGTGTGGTTTAAAATCTCATAGTGAAGATCATTGTAAATATAAAATTTATACGTGCAAACGTTGTAATAAGAAAGGGCACTTGCGTAAGGTTTGTAATGCCCCGCAGCTGTACAAGGTGTCTAATGAGGAAGGCAGCCCCAGTGGAAGCGATTGCAGGGAGTGTAAATTATTCAATCTAAGGTTTGTAAACAATGATCCAATTAAAGTTAGGGTGACCATAAATGACGTACGTTTGCTTATGGATTTGGATACAGGCTCGGGGTCTAGCGTAATTTCAGATGAAATTTATAAAAAGTACTTTAGTTATCATGAATTAAGTAAAAGTGACATTAAAATGTGTTTGTACAATGGTCACAAAATCACACCGTTGGGCTATTTTTTAGCTAAGGTATCATATTTGGCTAAGGTAGAGAATGTTAAGATATTTGTTATTAAAGACAGTGGTCCCCCTCTATTAGGTCGTAATTTTATGTCAACCTTCAAGATGTTTTTCTTAACAAATCTAAATAGAATGGAATCGAAAGGTTGCTCTGCTGAGGTAACGCAATTGGTGAATGAATTTCCAGACATTTGGCGGGATGAGCTAGACTGTTTTAATAAGTTTGAAATAGACCTCCATTTGAAAGAGAGTGCGAGTCCAAAATTCTTCAAATCTCGTACAATCCCTTTTACTTTAAAAGGAAAGGTAGAAGCGGAGTTGGAGAGACTGGTTAGTGCTGGTATTTTGGTTCCTGTCACCTTTTCAGAGTATGCCACACCCATCGTACCAGTTCTAAAAGAAAACGGGTCGGTTAAGATTGCTGGAAACTTTTCATGTACCTTGAATAAAGATTTAAAAATTGAAAAGTAGCCATTGCCTCGTATCGACGAAGTTTTTGAAAAGATTGGTGGTGGGCAGCAATATACAAAAATTGATTTAAAAACGCCTACAATCAATTAAAACTTAGTAAAGGTTCGCAAGACCTAACTACTATAAATACACCGAAAGGTCTTTTTAAATACACCAGGCTTTTATGTAGACTTGCAAATGCTCCAGCAATTTTCCAGAGAACCATGGAAACCCTTCTATCTGGCATTGAAGGTGTAGTTTGCTGGTATGACGATGTGTGTTGCACGGGCCCTAGTAAGGCGATTCATATGTCAAGACTAAAGGAGGTACTGAGGAAACTACAGGATGCTGGGCTCAAGCTGCAGAAAGAAAAATGCAGTTTCTTTCTAGATAGTATAACTTACCTAGGGTACGTCATAGACAATAATGGCCTCAGAACTTGTACACTCAAAGTCGATGCAATTCTTAAAGCGTAGATTCTGTCGTCTACTACAGAGTTGAAGCCTTTTCTGGGTGTCGTAAATTATTACAGGAACTTTATTACAGACGCATCATCTTTATTACATCCTTTACATAAATTATTGCGCACTGACACGCGCTGGGAGTGGGGCGAGCAGTAGCAGCTTGCATTCCAGGCAGTGAAGCGGGAGCTGGCCTCCGATAGCCTGCTCGCACACTTCGACACGGAGTCTCCGCTGGTGTTGTCGGTGGATGCCGGCCCGGCCTGGCTGGCGCGGTGCTGGCACATGTCGACAAACAGGGTTGTGAAAGGCCTATCGCTTTTGCATCTCGATCGCTGGTGGCGAGTGAGAGGAATTACAGTCAAATTCAGAAAGAAGCCACTGCGATAATATTTGGTGTAAAACACTTCCATCAATTTCTGTTTGGGCGGGAAGACCCATTCATATTGAAAACAGAACATCGGCCGTTGACATAGACATCATTTAGACATCATTTATTGATAATAAAGTTGCTTTCCATATTTAGTCAAAATAAGGGTATTTCTGTAACAGCAGCATCGAGGTTACAAATGTATGCGCTAATTTTATCCGCATACAAATATACTATTCAATACATAACAAGTAAAAACAATTTGGTGGCTGATTATTTTTCCCGTTCGCCCCTACCAATATCCAAAAGCCATGAACAGTCAGAAGATATGACATTGCTTAATTTTCTAGACACTCACATGGAACCTTTTTCTTTTGAAGAAATTATTAAATACATGAATCAGGGTTGGCCGAGAAAAATAACGTGCGAACAAATAAAACCTTATTTTTACTGTAAAACAGTATTGGAAGTGAACGATGGCTGTTTGTTTGGAGGTCATAGAATTGTAATTCCCATTATTTTCAGAGAGCGGATGATACGTGAATTACATTCGGCACACTTTGGTATAGTGAAAACCAAGAGTGCAGCTCGTAGTAGGATGTGGTGGCCCGGAATCGACGGTGATATCGAGCGCTAGATCGGGGCGTGTGACGTGTGCGCTCGAGTGCGCGGTGACCCCCCGCGCGTCCCTCTCGCCGCATGGCCTCGTCCCTCCGCGCCATGGCTTCGAATTAACATAGACTATATGTCTATAGGTAACGCTACCTACCTAATTGTATTTGACTCATTTAGCAAGTGGCTGGTATGCATTCACATGAATTGCGGTACCTCAACGTGCGCACTAATAGATAAATTAAAGATACTGTTTTCTAAATTTGGCATAGCTCATACTATAGTATCCGACAACGATACAAAAATTTGTTCCTCGGAATTTGTTATATTTTGTAAAGCTAACGGCATTAAGTATATGACATCGCCAATTTATCACCCGGCCAGTAACGGTCAAGCAGAAAATTCTGTAAAAACATGCAAGAAAATTTTAAAATGCATTATTATGGATGAAAATATTTCTCATAAAGAACTAGCGGAAATATTACTAGGCTTTCTTTTCGATTATAGGAATACAGTCCATTGTTCAACAGGTAGGTCTCAAGCAGAATTAATGTTCGGTCGAAAATTAAGAACTAGACTAGATATAATTCTGCCTTCAAAACATAAAAATGTTTTAAATAATGATTTGTATGACACACATTAGAAAAAAACATTAAAACCAAGCCGAATATTTCAGATAGGAGATATTGTTTGGGCAAAATGGTTTGTTGCGAGAAAGGCTATTTGGGCAAAGGCAAAAATCTGTAAAAAGTTAGGTTCGGGAATATTTGAAGTGATTTTTAAAGACTTCAAGGTGATGCGAAAACCTCCGAGCAAGTTCTTGGAAGACAATGTTGAATGTGATACGAGACCAAGTCTAGGTGCTGTACCGCATTCTCCACCGACACTAGCACCACCCCCACCCCCACCCTCGATTATTGTGCCACCTTGTAATAATCAACATCAAACACCATGAACAATTGCTGCTGTGCATACAGGTGATAGTATATCGGGAGGGGAGATTGATGATCAGCAGGATGTCTGGGTGGAGGCTTCAGATATCGCTGGCAGAGATGATGTAAGCAGTGAATCAGCTCCTGCCTGTAATCTCGAGCGACCTACCAGTGATCTTTATTCAGAAGCTGTAGTTGGCCCTAACGATGTCGCTGGATCGATTGGTGGATCGCTCGAGAGAAGTCTTAGACCAAGGGTTAGAGTAGATTATAAAAAATATTTGTAGTAAGTAATTTAGTTTTTATTTTACGTTGTTTAAGGGTCTAAACTAATGTTGGAGGAGATGATCTATCGGCGTCCGTCGAGTCGCTTCGGGCCAGTATTAAACCAGTTATTGCATTGACTACTCGTTTCACTTATCGCCTATACTACAGTATAACCCAAGCTACAGTCAGGTTTTAGGAAGAACCGGAGTACCAAGACTGCCCTGCTTGATGTCGTAGATAATATACTCGCGGTTCAAGATACCGGAAATGACACTATACTAACCCTCCTAGATTTCTCTAGGGCTTTTGACTCAATTAATTTGTGTATGATTTATTTTATGTTTGGTTTATGAGCTTAGAAAAGCTTAATTATTATGGGTTTGACACAGATGCGGTGAGATGGTTTGAAAGTTTCCTTACGTACACAGCAGGTATTTTAAGGAAGAATGATGGCTCCTGTGACGAATCGCAAATCTCCGACAACTGTTAGGGGTGTCATCCAAGGTACGATATTGGGGCTTTTGTTATTTATTATTAACACTGCTGACATCATGAAATGCATTACACTGTAAATATCACATTTATGCAGATGACTTACTTTATACAGATATAAATAAAGACAATTTATTGATAATGTTCGACATATTTATAATGATTTGGATAGAGTGGGCGCCTGGGCTGTTGGAAACGCTTTGGTACTGAACCCTAGTAAGTCAAAATATATGATTTCAGGATCTAAAAATCAAATCGAGACAATTACAAACCTAAACCCACAAATTTCAATCGCGGGTGTCTTGATTGAATGTGTAAATGAGGCTCGCAATCTTGGGCTTATCATGGATCAAGAGCTTCGTTTTGAAAAGCATGTTCTCGAGATGGTCAAGAACTGCTTCTATAGGCTTAGTATATTATATAAGATAAGATGCTTTCCAAGCGAGCAAATGCGTATCACGCTGTGTGAGTCCTTGGTCTTGTCAAAGTTAAATTATGGAATTTCAGTTTATGGACCCTGTCTTTTCAAACGAACTCAACGGCTGTTTCAAAGGGTGCAAAATGCTTATGCCAGGTTTTGTTTCAATATTCCTTCACGCGGCCACGTAACACCCTTCCTTAAAAATGCCAACATTCTTAAGATAGCCGGCAGACGGGACTTACATCTGGCCTCGCCCCTATTTGGGGTGATAAAGCGCAAAACACCGGACTATCTTCATGAAAAACTTACTTGGAAACATTCACACCATCACCAGCCTAGCCGAGTCTACTTTTGATCCCCCGTCACGGGTCTGCTGCCTTTTGGGGCAGTTTCAGATATTTGCCAACAAAGTTTTGGAACAATCTGCCGCCACCAATCCGTGATCTAAAATCTATAGCTCTTTTTAAAATTAAGTGTAAAAATCATTTTTTACAGCTCCAAAAAACAAATGTTTCACTCAGTCCCGATGAGCTCTCACGTTAGTCGTGTAGTTGGCAAAATAATGTAACCCTGTCGTCGTCTTAAGTCAGATGACACTTTTATAATTTAGTGTTTCGTATTTATGTACTTTATACTTACACAAAGCACACAATTATTTTGTTTATTTATTAATTTATTTCTCTCTTTACATATTTACATATTATTTAATAAAGTAGGATATTTAACGCCCACCCATATATGATTTCCACGCACGATATTTAGGTACCGACAGAATATCAGCATTGCAGGACTTGCTGCAAGTCCTGCAACACATGCTGAGTCGGAACCCATTCGCTGTTGCAGTACACACCACATGGGGTATTTGGTCATTTTTGTATAGGTAATTTTTTTCCGTGTACTTACAACAATGATTATTTAATTTAGTATTTTTATTTTCTCTGTGTAGATACTTATAATGCCTATATGGCCTAAACTTGTGTGATGTGTATTGTTACAGTCAATAAATTGATATTCTATTCTATTCTATTCTAACCTAAAGTACTTATCTTTTGTAAACTGCCGCTGCAAGTTTGGCCCTGGCTGTTTTCTCACTGCATAAACGCTGCTCATCTGCTGCATCACCTTGGCCTGCATCTTGCTTGCCTCCGTTGCCCTGCACATAGAAACTGCCTGGTCTAGTGTAAGGTCGTTTGCAGCCAACAGCTTCCGCTACAAATTCTTGTCAGCTACACCAGCATAGCAAGTCCATATAAAAGCCTGGTGTATTTAAAAAGAACTTTTGGTGTATTTATAGTAGTTAGGTCTTGCGAACTTTTACTAAGTTTTAATTGATTGTAGGCGTTTTTTAAATCAATTTTTGTATATTGCTGCCCACCACCAATCTTTTCAAAAACTTCGTCGATACGAGGCAATGGCTACTTTTCAATTTTTAAATCTTTATTCAAGGTACATGAAAAGTTTCCAGCAATCTTAACCGACCCGTTTTCTTTTAGAACTGGTACGATGGGTGTGGCATACTCTGAAAAGGTGACAGGAACCAAAACACCAGCACTAACCAGTCTCTCCAACTCCGCTTCTACCTTTCCTTTTAAAGTAAAAGGGATTGTACGAGATTTGAAGAATTTTGGACTCGCACTCTCTTTCAAATGGAGGTCTATTTCAAACTTATTAAAACAGTCTAGCTCATCCCGCCAAATGTCTGGAAATTCATTCACCAATTGCGTTACCTCAGCAGAGCAACCTTTCGATTCCATTCTATTTAGATTTGTTAAGAAAAACATCTTGAAGGTTGACATAAAATTACGACCTAATAGAGGGGGACCACTGTCTTTAATAACAAATATCTTAACATTCTCTACCTTAGCCAAATATGATACCTTAGCTACAAAATAGCCCAACGGTGTGATTTTGTGACCATTGTACAAACATTGAAACATTGAAACATTGAAACATATTTATTGGTAAGTGTCAATTACATGTCAGATTATAAATAAAAAATTGATTAATATACATCTGTATAAAAAATGTCAGACACATAAAAATGCATTCCATAAATTAAGATACCATTATTTAAAATTAAAATTGCCTTAAAGTATTACATTAAATTTGAATTGTATTAAATTAAATTAGTTATTCATTGTATTAAATTGGAATCACATTTTATATTGGTCGCTTCGAACTCAGCGAATGAGTAGAAGGTGTTCAGGCTTCTCAGCACCTAATGACCTCGTAGGGGCCCATCAGCTACGAGGTAGCGTAACTATCATTTGCCAAGAAGTGTGAACGTCGGCGATTCACCGAGCTGAAGTAATTGGGGTCGATCTAACCTGGTCTGTGCTTCGGTCCCGTCAACCTCCTGTCTCTCTGCAAGGCCCGGGTGCACCCTAGGCTCTTCTTGGTAGACAGGTTCTTCAGCCAACCTCCAGGTATGACTTGCGGGCCAGCTTCAATGAGCACAGTGTTCCAACACAGGTTATGTTACGTGGTAAAACAATCGGGCACGAAAATGCGAACTTTATCTGGTTCGGGGAACCACAACACACTCAGCTATATAGACAATCCTGAGGGAAACCCGAATACATTCCAGATGGCCTGCGATTTAATTTCAATACCCTAACCAAAACGCGTTTACATTGCGAGGGCTTTTGTCTGTCAGTTCTCAAAAAACTGCCTGGTTGGCAGCTAACGTCAAATTCAAAATGGCCGTTCAGAAACCATCGATCGAATATCGATTTGGAATCGAACAATCACCCGCCCGGACAGGCACCCACCTGTCCCCTAATCTACGGGCAGCCGAGACAACGTTGCTACTGCTCGTTTTCGAACCGAGCCTCCTACTAGAAGCTCTGCAGACCGGGGGGTCCCGTCCTTGCCAGGGAACAAGTTAACAATGCGCCCCCTGCGCCAACGTAGTGGCGGTAGGTTAGCATCCTTAACCAGAACGAGGTCACCAACACTAGGGGGGCTAGTTTTGTCAGTCCACTTAAGGCGCTGTTGTAAGATATGCAGATACTCGAGCGACCAACGCTTCCAGAAATTCTGAGTAAACTGCTGCAACATCTGATACCTTGACAACCGATACAATTTCACTCCCTCGAAAGGGTGCTCGGGCAACGCGTTAAGTGGCTGTCCTATCAAGAAATGGCCTGGGGTCAGAGCCTCCAGGTCATTTGGATCCGAGCTGAGCGGACACAACGGTCGCGAATTGAGAACGGCCTCGATCTTACAAAACAATGTCGCGAGCTCCTCAAAAGTCAGCGCGGTCTGACCTACTATACGCCCCAAGTGCGTCTTAGCTGACTTAACTACGGCCTCAAAAATCCCACCCCAGTGGGGGCAAATCGGTGGGCTGAAGGTCCACTGTATACCCCGACGGGAGAGGGCCGTTCCAATATCCACTTTATTTACATTCAAAAAATTGACTATCTCTCGTAAGTATCGTTCCGCACCTATGTAGTTAGTGCCGTTATCAGAGCGGATCAAAGTTGGAAGTCCCCTTCGAGAAACAAACCTATCCAAACAAGCAATGAAAGCCTCTGTCGAGAGATCAGCAACGAGCTCGAGATGTACCGCCTTGGTGGATAAACAAACAAACACACATAGGTACGCCTTGTATTGCTTAGCGGTACGCAATCGTGAACTCTTCACCATAAACGGTCCTGCAAAATCCGTACCAACACCTGAAAACGGTCTGACCTCATTCACACGATCAGGGGGCAAGTCCCCCATGAGAGGTTGCATCGTGGCAGCCTTAAGTCGATAACAAGGCATGCACCGAAACACGATGTTCCGTATGACACGGCGGGCAGATAAGATCCAAAACTCCCGCTGGAGCGTGGCCAACAACGCGTTACAGCCGGCATGCGCGTTTTTAATATGACGATCAGTCACCAGCAATTCAACTAACTGTCCCCCCTTGGGGAGCAGAAGTGGGTGACGAGCCGAATACGACAGATTCGCATTGCGCAATCTCCCTCCTACCCGAAGTAACCCGGTCGAATCAACAAAGGGGTTGAGACGCGCGACGGCTCCCTTCAATTTCGAACGTCCACTTCGTATAATCTCCAATTCTGCCCCAAACTTCGAGGACTGTACCAACCGGACCAAATTCAATAGCGACTCGTTTCGCTCTGCCGGAGTCAGAATAGGGTTCAACGTTCGCTGATCGCGAGGAGTACGACAATTTTGAGCGAATCTCCTAATCCAAGTGGACACGTTTATCAACTTGTCAAGTGAGCTATACCGGTCCAGCAGAAACCCGGCGTCAGGGTCCTCAGCCTTCCGACGATACTACTACATGGCTGTGGGGCCAGTCCGATTCTCTCTTGGCAAGCCAGGGTGGTCCCCACCACAAATGGTGTCTAACGAGTTCAGGAGCCCGACATCCCCTGGATGCACAATCAGACGGGTTCAATTCTCCTGGTACATGTCTCCAGGTCAGTGGGACCTCAGACGACACAATCTGGGAGACACGGTTCGCAACAAAAACCTCTAAGTTATGGACCGAAGCCTTCAGCCAGCACAAAACAATCTGGCTGTCCGTCCACGCGTACACAGTATCCTCCAAAACCACTGACCCACGCAACACTGTTAGAGTGTGATTCAAAAGTTTGGTCAAAAGAGCAGCCCCGGACAGTTCCAGTTTTGGAATCGTCATCCTTGTCCGAATAGGCGCTACCTTGCTTTTTGCCAAAACCAAACGCACGTCGACCTCCCCGGTGGAGGTGACGGTTCGCAAATAAACCGCTGCCGCAAACCCTCGTTCAGAGGCATCACAAAACCCGTGAAGGGTTGCCCTGTAATCCCCAGCAGGGACCAATTTCCTCGGCAGCGATACATTATTTATGTCCGATAGCGAGGTGAACATTCGCGTCCAATCAGTCAACAAATCACCTGAGAGGTGGGTGTCCCAGGTCAACTGAGCCGCCCATAGCCTTTGCATAAAACATTTGAGAGCAAAGGTGACTGGAGAAATCCATCCATTCGGGTCGAACGTTCTCGCAATCGTTGACAGTACTGACCGCTTCGTCCAGGCCTTCGGTGTTTCTAAAACCACCCGATAGGTAAACTCATCATGGACGGGCCGGTACTGAATTCCAAGTACTGACAACATGTTAGGGTTGTCAGGATTCTCAAAAACGTGCGGGTCTTGTTGAAACACATCTGGGAGACCAGCCATCAACTCAGGGGAGTTGGACATCCACTTACGTAGTTCATAGCCGCCTCGTTCCAGCAATTGAATGAGCTCGTCACGTCGGTCCAGAGCTTCCTCTACACTGGCTGCCCCTGTGCAGACGTCATCGACGTACAAATCTTGCTCCAGGATAGCGGCGGCTCTAGGATAGCTCACACGGTCACGCGACGCCAACTCCCGCAGGGTACGCATCGCCAAATACGGGCTAGACCGTAACCCATACGTGTTCGTGTTTAACTCATAGACCTTGACTGGCTCGGCCGTGGACTCACGCCAAAGTATCAACTGATACCTTCTGTCAGCCGGATGAATTACCGTTTGCCTAAACATCATCCGAATGTCTGCGACAAATACAATCTGGTGCCTCCGAAAGCTCGTGAGAATATCCGAAATATCACGACTCAACTTGGGTCCCGAATGTAGACACTGATTCAGGGACATCCCGTTCGAGGTAGGTGCTGACCTATCAAAAACAACTCGAATCTTGCCGGTAGGGGTTCGTAGGACGGCATGGTGTGGAAGGAAACAATGATCCTCAGATCTCCAGTCCACACCCGATACCGACATGTGTCCTAACGACTCATACTCCCTCATGAAATCGACGTATTTTTGTTTAAATACGGCGTCCCTTGACATCCTATGCTCCATCGACATCAATCTCGTCTCAGCCATCTTCCTAGATTCTCCTAGTGGCGGTCGATCGGCCCTGAAAGGCAGTCGAGTTACAAAACGACCAGAACGAAGGCGACCAGTACTATTCTGGTAAAACAACTCGCACTCTTCTTCGTCTGCGTCAACTCGACGAACGGTGGGAGGTTCCTCTATCTCCCAGAAACGTTGGATAACGTCTGACAACGCTGAGCCAATAAGTATGCCATCTGACTCGGCAGGCCTAACCATTGGCAATGCCGGACCCATGATCACGTGACCAAACTTAGTATCCACAGCAATCAACCCGTCCGGCTGAAGAACTCGCCGATCCGACAACAGAAACCTACCCAGAACGTCTGCTCCCAGTAGCAGGTCGACCGGGGCTGGAGTGTCAAAATCGGGATCCGCCAACTTGAGTCCTGATGTCAGGAATCGAACGGCCGGATTCAACTTCACCAAGGGGTGTCTGCCCATGACATGCGTCATTACTAAAGCTTGCACGGATGTTTTTGTCAAAATGTCATAACGTGGAGAGAACGTGATCACCGATTGACCAACTACATTCGTAACCGTAACATTCCCCACGCCCCGTATTGATTTATTATACCTATTTACCTTGAGGCCCAACCATTTTGCTAAGTCATTCGATACAATGCAGCCCTGAGCTCCAGAATCTAATAGGGCGCGAACGTATGTTGGGTTGCCCGCCAAATCCCAAACAAGCACAGAGGCGATCGGTAACACCACCGTCTCCGGTTGGGGGGCAACAAATGGTTGGGCCGCAAATTCCTAGCGAGGACCCCCAGTGGGGCCCCACTGTGCCTGTAACCGATCAGGTATGCAGCTATACGCCAGAGGGTCCCATTGTACAAATGGCCCACGCGCCGGTTCCATTCCCAACCTACGATTCCCCGTAAAGGGGGGAGGGCGTGAATTCAACCGTGGCCGCTCCATGAGCGGGGGGGACATCACATGTGACCGACGAGGACGAGGCGACGAGCGGGGCGACAACTGAGGCGGCGTCCGAACCGCACCCGCATAGCTCGAAGGTGTCCCATGCCACCCGCCCGTTACGGCCTGCTCAACACACCCAATGTCCCGCTGGGTCGGATGCTGAGTCGCAACCGAAAACTCAGGGCCCCCCATGTAATGGTCCTGAGTGCGGCCCTGCACCCTGGTACTGCCCTGTGCACGTGGGGACGTTGGCCCCTGAGTTGCGCTCCGAGTCGCAAACGAATTCTCAGGGCCCCCCATGGAATGGTCCTGAGTGCGGCCCTGCACCCTGGTACTGCCCTGTGCACGTGGGGACGTTGGCCCCTGAGTTGCGCTCCGAGTCGCAAACGAATTCTCAGGGCCCCCCATGTAATGGTCCTGAGTGCGGCCCTGCACCCTGGTACTGCCCTGTGCACGTGGGGACGTTGGCCCCTGAGTTGCGCTCCGAGTCGCAAACGAATTCTCAGGGCCCCATGCCGTGTCACCCTGGGTACGGCCCTGTGGAGGGTGTTGGCCGGACCGGTTCATGCACAACAGATTGTTGTGGGCCCCACCACAATATCCGCACATTTTTGTGCGCGTGCAGTCCCTAGCCATGTGTGGCCCGAGGCACAGGAAACACCAGCTCCGCTGCTTGGCCATCCGGCGCCGTCCCTGAACCCTAAGTTCCCCGAACTTATTGCAATTGGCCACAGCATGGCCAATCTGCCTACAACATGGGCAGGTCTCACCATGTGGGGTCAATTCGCTCACAGTCCCATGCGACTGCCGTTTGGTGCGGTCCTTCCTCGTCGGAGGGCCCCTACTCACAGCGCTCCCGGCAGCTCTCTGTGGCTCCGAAGGATGGGTGACCGTCAACCCCAAATTCTCTGCCCGTCGAGCCTCCTCTTCCAAGAATCCGACCAAGTCGGAGAAGGCGGGCAGGTCCTCGGCCGACCTCCCGTGAGACTGTTCGAAACGAGTCTGCACGTCAGCAGGTAGGCGGGAAAGTACAATGTACAACAGTAGGTACGACCATTCATTAACCGGAAGTCCAAGATTCTCTAGAGCCTTGGTGACGGACAACAATGGGTTCAAAACCTCCGTCTGTATAGCCCCGACCTTGTTCACAACCGGGATACTAAACAAACGGTTCAGTTGGGCATCGGCCAACCTCCGTTTGTTATGGTAACGTCTGACCAACAATTGTCTGGCCGTTTCATAGTTACCCTCCGTAACTGTCAAATGAGCGACCAGCTCCCTAGGCTCACCCCTCAATGCTGCCACCAGCTGAGCCATCTTGACAGACTTGGTAATGTCCGATCGCATGTGCACCAAACTGTCGAACAGATTGATGAAGCTCATCCATTCACCGGACACTCCGTCAAAAGTAGGCATAGTTATGGCAGGTAACCTGGACCCTGAACCCTGAAGCGGCAGAGGTGCTTCAATGTCACCACCATGGCTGGACTCGCGCTGTCTACGTATGTCCGCAGCCTTCTGCGTGATAGCAGCTGCCATCTCCATACATTGGTCGACATCCCCTATCAACCGTGACAGCCTGTCAGGTGCGCAACCAACAACTGATTCCGCCTGCGCGGACAATTCGAGCACCCTATTGTAACGTTCCTTAACGTCCATAGACCGCTCCAATACCACATCATGCCTATCTAAACGGTCTATCAGACCGTGTGTGGAGGAAAACCATCTGAGTTCCTTAGAAACACCCTTCTGGATTTCAGATAACGACATGATCGGAACGATACTTACTCACAATTTGCAGTAACTCAATTTTATTGGACCCTCCAGTCTACAACCCAAACGAGGGAACCCTAAACCACAACTTAAACAATGTTGTTGTCCTTAAACAATAGGAACCGAGTTTTATATCTATATAAATTCTGTAAATACAATTTAGTTTCCCTTTATCATTATAACACACACAGATAGTCAATATTAGTTCAAGTTATAAATTGCTATAAACTGAAAACAATGTAATAGCCTGCTATCAATAGATGTAACTACCTATGTTAACCAAAACATTCATTCAATAGCATTACTAGACCACTAATAGATTGACTAACTGGTAATAATTCAATTCAATATCTGTCTATCTACTACCAGCAATAGACCTATAGCTTACAATACTACCAATCTATGTGGATATAGGAACACAACCAAGTTACCTAATAACCGCCTATACCTACAGATTGATAGTCCCAAATCGTGCCTTCCTGGAGCCCTTGACGGCTGCAAATCTCAGGAAGCCACGCTCTAGCTACCACAATGTTCAGGCTTCTCAGCACCTAATGACCTCGTAGGGGCCCATCAGCTACGAGGTAGCGTAACTATCAGTTGCCAAGAAGTGTGAACGTCGGCGATTCACCGAGCTGAAGTAATTGGGGTCGATCTAACCTGGTCTGTGCTTCGGTCCCGTCAACCTCCTGTCTCTCTGCAAGGCCCGGGTGCACCCTAGGCTCTTCTTGGTAGACAGGTTCTTCAGCCAACCTCCAGGTATGACTTGCGGGCCAGCTTCAATGAGCACAGTGTTCCAACACAGGTTATGTTACGTGGTAAAACAATCGGGCACGAAAATGCGAACTTTATCTGGTTCGGGGAACCACAACACACTCAGCTATATAGACAATCCTGAGGGAAACCCGAATACATTCCAGATGGCCTGTGATTTAATTTCAATACCCTAACCAAAACGCGTTTACATTGCGAGGGCTTTTGTCTGTCAGTTCTCAAAAAACTGCCTGGTTGGCAGCTAAAGTCAAATTCAAAATGGCCGTTCAGAAACCATCGATCGAATATCGATTTGGAATCGAACAGAAGGTTTGCTCGACAAGCCAGTGTTTCAGTCGCTTTTTGAAGCATGCGGAATTAGGCGCAGATTTAATATGTTCTGGTATGCGGTTGTATACTGTCGGACCCATGACGTGAGTCAACTTCGATGACTTGGCCAGGGTGTGTGAAACCGTCCTGAGCCTGTGACCGTTGCGGGTCGCGTGTCCGTGGATGTCGTGATGCCTGCGGAAAGAGTGGATGTTCTCGTGCATATACACGGCCACCTGGAGTATGACGATGGACGGGAGCGTCAAGATGTGCAGCGCTTTAAAGTGAGGTTTTACCGACACGTCCCGGCGGACCTGGACTATCGCTCTCACGGCTCGCTTTTGCATCCTGAATGCTCTCTCCCAGTCCGCCGCGCGCCCCCACAGCTCGGCTCCGTACTGCAGCAGCGAGTGTACCGTGGCGAAGTAGCACGCGCGCGCCACACTGCGCGGCACCGTGCGCACCAGCCGCCGCAGCGCAAAGCATGCGCCGCTGAGTCGCGCGCACAGTCGCGCCACGTGAGCGCGCCATGTGAGTCCACGGTCCAGCTCGAAGCCCAGGAACGTTGTGGCTTCAACCTGATCGACCCGCATTCCGTCCACTTGGACGTTCAGTGGGACGAGACGGCGACCTGATAGGTCGAAGTGGAGGAAGTGAGTTTTCTTTATGTTGAGAACGAGACCGTTGTTACGGAACCAGTGAGACAGTTCAGTGATAGTATGGTTTAGGCTTTGTTCAAGGCCTCCAATTGTCCTGTCAGTGATGATTCCTGCCACGTCATCTGCGTACATGACTAATTCGCTGGAGGTCATCGCTTGTGGCAGGTCATTCAGAAGTAATGAAAATAGTATGTTGGATACCGAAGAGCCTTGAGCAACCCCCATATGTGTCATCACCGGTTCTGATCTCGTTCTCCCGCCATCACCAACGACGATCTGCGAGCGTTTTCGCAGGAAGTCTGTTAGTAGACATAAAGGCCCCCCGACTATACCGTAGTGACGGAGCTTAGCGGCGAGCACGCCGTGATCGGCAACATCAAATGCTTTCGAGAGGTCACAGCAGAGAACTGCGACCTGGAACTTCCTCTCTCTTGCCTCGAGCACTCGGCGCACCACCTCCCGCGCCAGTGCAGTCGTCGAGCGGCCCGCGCGGTACGCATACTGTCGCTCCAACAGCGCATCAGTCGACGCGAGGAATTCAAGAAGTCGGGCGCTGAGACCATTTTCGAGGATCTTCGACACCGTGGGTACTACGGCCACTGGTCTGTATCCATCGATATTCTCCCTCTTTCCTTTCCCCTTGAATATCGGAGCGATTTTGCTCCTCTTTAGTGCTATTGGGTGCACGGCTCGTCTAATGCACTCGTTGAATAATTCAGTGAGAACTGGTGCCAACGGTTTAACAGCTAGGTGGACGAGTTCCATCGAGGTCTCGTAGATATCCTTGGTAGGCTTATGCGGAATCCGAAAGGATATGATGCGATGTACCTCGTCCGCTGTAAACAGGCGCAGTCTCAGGGAGCGGTCGGCAGGTGGGCGGGCAGCGTGCAGGGCACGACAGGCGCGCGGCACGTCGGCAGCCGGGGCTCCGCACGCGGCGGCGGCACCGGCGAACCGAGCGTTCATCGCGTCCACCACGGCTTGCTTGCTGCTAAATTTAATGCCGTTTGAGTCTACGGCCACATCCGTAAAGTCTACACAAGTACGGTTGCTTTTCCCTCGTTCTTTGTTAATCACGTTCCACATGGCTTTACTCACGTTCGTGCTGGACGTGATTGCGCTCGTGTAAAATTGTGCTCTTTTATTTTTGACCGGGTTGTCGTATTGGTTTTTTAATTTGTCAATGAGTTCCGTAACAATGGTATCATCAGGATGAGCAGACGAGAGCTCCAGAACGTCAAAGAGCAATGATTGAATGTTTCGAAGCTCATGTGTAACCCATGATTGGCGTGTTGGGTGTGGTTTTCGTGTGAGTGGAAAGCAAATGTCGTACTTGTTGCTAATTACAGAAATCACAGACGCGGCCAAATCCTCGATCGACTCACCTTTTTGGCACCAAATGTGCTGCCAGTCCACACTCGCAATAGACGCGACGAAATTGCGGCAGTTAGCCTGCGTGCGCTGGCGCACGGTGCGGACGGGTGGCGCAAGCGCGCGGGGGCGGCGCGTGACGCGCGCGCGCACGGCGAGGTGGTCGCTGAGGTGCGTGCTGGCAGGCGCCGCGCACACCGCGCCCTCGGCAAGGTTGCTGTACAGGTGGTCGAGGCTGGTGGCGGTAGTGGCCGTCACTCGCGTGGCGAAGTCTACCTCGTTCCTCATGCCGTGGGCCGACAGTATATCGTGGAGCCGATCCTTCTCGGACGAATCCTCAATCCAGTCTATGTTTACGTCCCACATATTTTAATTTCACTTTTACTTAATTCATGATAACTAAAGTACTTTTTATAAATTTCATCTGAAATTACGCTAGACCCCGAGCCTGTATCCAACTCCATAAGCAAACGTACGTCATTTATTGTCACCCTAACTTTAATTGGATCATTGTTTACAAACCTTAGATTGAATAATTTACACTCCCTGCAATCGCTTCCACTGAGGCTGCCTTCCTCATTAGACATCTTGTACAGCTGCGAGGCATTACAGACCTTACGCAAGTGCCCTTTCTTATTACAACGTTTGCACGTATAAATTTTATATTTACAATGATCTTCACTATGAGATTTTAAACCACACACTGCACAAGGTTGATGCTACTTATTACGACCGGATGAAGCGTATCCGTCTCGGCCGCGACCACGAGAGACCCGGTACACCGGCTCCTCCATGATGGGCATGCTCGAACCTGCACCTGCGCCTGCTTGCTGGTATGCAGCACTTGCCGCCACAGTGAGACTCGCCTGACGCGCACACGCCGCTTGCTGCGCGACCTCCAAAGCCTTGCTAAAGGTTAATGTCGCTGCGTCCTGCTCGAATAATTTGTCGCGTTCTGGGCCAGATTCCAGGCCGAGAACAAATTTATCTCTGATCAACTGGTCAAATGCAGTACCAAAATCGCAGTAGACTGCCAGTCCTCGCAATCTTGCCTGCCAGTCCTCCAATGATTCGGAGAAATTTCTGGTCGCATTATAAAATTTCGCCCGATCGGCGAATGTTTATCTCTTGGGAGTAAATTGATCTATGAGTTTCTGAACCAGAACATCGTACTTGACGTCTCCCAAATCAATAGGATGCACCAAATTTCGTGCTAACCTATACGAGTCATCGGAGAAATGAGTCAGCAGTACCGCCGCTTTGTCTTTCTCTTTCACATTATTCACCTTGAACCACTGCTTCAATCTACTAAAGATCTCCCATTCATGGGTCTTGTAATCAAATGATTGAAGTTTTCCAACATAATTATGTGCCGACATAATTCCACGCGTAGATGATTAGATCTTACAACGACGATTAAAATAAATCCACCTCGGTGACACTGTAGTATAGGCGATAAGTGAAACTAGTAGTCAACGCAATAACTGGTTTAATACTGGCCCGGAGCGACTCGATGGGCGCCGATAGATCAAATATATTATGTTTTTTTTTCGCAAATGAGATGACCTGGTTATAAAGCCTGTTTTTTAGATCTCTCAAAAGCATTTGACCTTGTAAGTTATGACATCTTGTGGGATAAGTGTCGAGCGTCTAAACTACCGGCGGAAATTGTTAATATCTTTAAATTTTGGTATGAAAATCAAATCAACAAAGTAAAATGGGGAAATGAGTTTTCGGAGGCGTATCGGATGAAATGTGGAGTGAGGCAGGGGGGATTAACATCGCCCAAGCTATTTAATCTGTATGTGAACGATCTGGTCGGTGAACTCAGCAGTATGCATGCGGGATGCTACGTTGATGGTAAAAGCTGCAACAACTTAAGCTATTCAGACGATATGGTGCTGCTGAGTCCGTCACCAGGGGGCTTGAGAAAATTACTTACAACATGTGAACGATATGCAGAAAGACACGGCATCAAATATAATGTCAAAAAAAGTGAGATTATGATCTTTAAGACTGGTAATAAACTACCGAGTGAAGTGCCGGCTTTGAGACTGTATGGTAATACACTCAAAAGAGTGACGTGTTTTAAGTACCTTGGTCATATAGTGACAGACGACCTGAGGGATGACCTAGACATTGAGCGGGAGCGCAGGGCTTTGGCAGTTAGGGCAAATATGCTGGCTCGTAGGTTTGCACGTTGTACAAAGCCAGTCAAAATCACACTCTTCAAGGCATATTGTCAATCGTTCTACACGTGCAGCCTATGGGTCAACTATACCCAAAAAGCTCTCAACGCCCTGCGCGTTCAGTACAACAATGCTTTTAGGATGTTGCTGGGGCTGCCGCGCTACTGTAGTGCGTCGGGTATGTTTGTTGAGGCACGTACTGATGGATTTCACGCCATCATACGTAAGAGGACGGCCTCCTTACTGAACAGAACGCGTAGCAGCGCCAACAGCATCCTGCAGGTCATTGCGGGTCGGCTCGACGGACCTATACTCAAACACTGGGTTAGTGTTATTACAGGTACACTGACAGTGTGTGGCAAACTGAGCCGTTCCACGGGCAGGCCTATCTATATGAGATGAATGCATAAATCCACCTGAATGTATTGAATTTAATTGTTATTTGTAATTTGTGTCAGTTAAATTTTAATTTATTTATTTTTATTTTATTTCATTAATATTGTAAAATAACCTAATTTAATGTAATGACCTAATTTGAATTTTTATTAGCATTACTTCATTTTAATTTTAATTGATTGAATCTTATTATAATTTTAAGTGTTATTTTTATGTTCATGTTATTAATAGTACTACTAACAAACTATGGAACTTTGTATTCCGAAATAAAAATGATTGATTGATTGATTGATAAACAATCTTTTCGAGAATCTTAGATAAATACGGAAGTATGCTAATAGGACGCAAATCCGGTACATTTTGTGGATCATTATTTTTTGGGATCGGTCGTACGACAGCGTTCTTCCAGTGCGTGGGGAAAGTGGCAGTAGTAAGAGACTTGTTTACAATATTGGTGATAATTTTAAGAGTTTGCGGTAAAGTCAATAGTATCATGCTCATTGTAATGTGATCAGCACCACAAGCGTTAGAACTCATCTTGCAAATTATTTTACCAACATCATGCTCATTAACTGGTTGAAGCTGAAAGACAGCAGGGTCATGCCTGTAAAACTCCAAGAAAGTAAGATCTAAGATATTAACAGAGTTGACCTTTGGAATATTTAAAAAGTGCAAATTCATTTCGTCAGGTGTGGCCATATTATCAGGAATATCTTTAATTTTCTTGAAGTTAGGTAATGTAGTATCTCTAAGTTTTTTCCACAATAATTTAGGGTTATGGAAGTTTTTATTAATGTTTTCGTCGAAAAATGCTTTGTTCTCCGTAAATAAACTAGCTTTAACTAAATGTTTGAGTGACTTATATTCTTGCTGATAAGATTCTAGTTTTGACTGTTTATAACGGTCGTAAGCCTTGTTACGAAGCCTCATCATGTACCTGACATTGCTGGTCAACCATGGCATGGGTTTATTCTCCATAATCATGGTTTTTAAAGGGGCAAATTTGTCAAACAACTCAAGAATGCATACTTCAAAAGCCTCTAACATAAGATCAACATTTGTTCCAAGATAGCGTCCCAATTGATTTTATTTAAATAGTCGTTGAAACACGGTATATCAATAACTTTTAGGGGTCTGTACGTAATCTTACACGGTGGATATTTATCCCTTTTTAACTTTAATTCTACTGTAACGAAAGCATGTGCACCGAGATCTGGCATATGCTCAACGGAGACTCTAGCTACATGTGCGTTGGTACAAACAAGATCAATCAGTGTTGCGCTATTATCGGTAAAATGTGTTGGCTCTGGTCACAGTTTACCAGTTTCGTGTACTCGAGAAACTGCTACAACTTACGTGTCATAATATTGTCATAATCACATAAATCAATATTAAAATCGCCAGTAAGTACGATACGATCAAATCTCGAAAAAGTTGTAATGGAGTCTGTAAGTGCATCTAGAAAGTCGTCGACTTTCAACGACTGTGGTCGATATGCTGTACCAATAATAATTTTAGTTGAATTAACATTTAAGGAAAGCCACATTTGCTCAACTTTAGACTGTGATGGCGGATGAGGGTAGACCCTAGCTTTTAAACCTAGTTTAATGTAAAATGCGACACCGCCGCTGCGGTTGCGCCTAATATCAAGCAGGCGGGCCACATGAAGCAATCTGTATCCCGGTATCGCCGGCGCTCGCCCCACCTCGCCGTCCCTAAGCCAAGTCTCGTTCACAGCTAAAATATCGGGTGATCTCTGCAGCATAGCCACTGTGACCTCATCGTGCCCAGTGTTCAATTTGATGTGTTTATTAGTTAGCTCACGTCTTTGATAGTTTAAAGAATCCTGCGCAAATCGGTAAAAGTTGGATATAGATAAAATTATATGATAAATGAACTATAGTATAAATAAGTAACATAACATTGTAAGCGTGATTTGAGTGTGCATATAGAAATAATACAAGTGTTGTGGATTCTCGTTAAGAGCAACAATGTCAAGCTCTCTTTTTATTAGTAGAGCGCAGAGTTCATCGTGGCCCGTGTAGAGAGAGCGAATGTTCAGCAAACCCAACCTCAAACAAATTTTTCGAATTTTAACCATTGGGGATATGAGTAGAGTTACATATTAACACCAAGTTGCTGGATTTGTTTGCTGAGCTGTTTTATGACTTTACAAATATTGGCTTGCGGGGTTTTTAAATACACATAATTACATAGACTAGTCCCAAGGACAATGAGACTTAAACAGATGGTGCGAACTATGACTACACTAAAATTTATGGCTTTCAACGTCTTTAAAATCAAAAACATGTGCGATATCTGACTCTACCCGCAAGCAATGGCAATCTTTGCCTACAGCCTGGCGGTTAAACACTTTGCCGTCGCGGCTCCATACGAACTTCTACTGTACTTTCTTCATGCCAATCTGGGAGCTCGGCCAAAGAGCTGCCTGTTGATTTTGGTCAGCCGCTCGTTCATGTTAAACTTGTGCGGTGGGCCGGGCAGCGGCAGTTCCATGCCCTCCTCGTTGTGGCTCCGCGGCGGACGCGCGCGGCGCTCAGCAGCTGGTCGCGGGTGTTGCGACGCGCGAGTCTCGCAACGAGGGGCCGAGGCCACGCACGCCGCCCACACGATGTCCTGCTCCTGCAGCTCCACTCCAAGTTTGCTCGCAGCTACGGTGACCACGTGCGAAGGGTTTTCTTCGCTAGTCTCCGGAAACCTGGTGAACTCTCAAATCGTTTTGGAGAAGAATCGGTCGCACTCATTGCTGCTTGCCCTCAACTCCTTGTCGCTGGCCAGTAACTCTTTTACTGCGGCTTCGAGGTGCCTGATGTCTGGTGACTCCCTAACTTGCTTCTCTACGGCTTCCAAGCGGGATTCGATATCCGCCACCTTTTTAATGCAGAATAATAAATAGAATGATGGTTACCCTACCGCGGATATGCTGAATCCCAAACTCAAAAGCTACAACTGTCAAGCTGTGAAGAGCGGTGTGAATCATGTCAGAATGCGTTGTCTTATGTCAGATATAGTGGCCCTTCAGGAGACGTGGCTGATGTTCTATGATAATCCTTATCTCAGTACTATCTATCCAGACTTTACAGCGACTGGAGTATAGGCGGTGGCTGCAGGAGCTAGTATCCTACGAGGTAGGGTAGGCAGGCTTTCTGCCTGCAACGCCCTGCGCGTTCAATATAATAATTAGGATACTGTTGGAGCTGCCGCGATATTGCATCACCTCGGATATGTTTGCCGAAGCCAGGATTGACGATTTCTTCGCAATAATTCAAAAGAAGATTGACTCTTTAAGAAACTGCTTTTTCGGCAGCTCCAACTCTATCCTCAGCACACCAACTGGGAAGGTGAATAGCCCTATGTTGCAGCACTAGATGGAGGTGCACCTTCGCAGTAACAAACCATAGTAAAATATTTTGAATTTGAATTTGTAGTAAGCTACAATGTATGAGGTTCCTTGTGTGTGGGTGTATAGTATAAGTATGCGAGGGATTGTGTATGTATGTGTGCTGTAAATCATTCAATGTTTTTTTTTATAATTTATTTTAATGTCAAAATTATATTTCAATATGGAAATTGTATATCTGAAATAAATATTGTATTGATTTGGATTGTTGAAGATGGAGCTTTCCCAGACCAAATGAAAAAGAGTAATCTTATGTCTCTGACCAATATCTGTTCTTCCAGCCCTAAGCAAAATATTTCAAAAGATTGTCTCAATCAGACACTTCAACCGTACAAAGAAACTCCACGCTAAACGATACAGTTTCAGTATGGTATATCCACTACGGATGACGGCATTACCCTCATGTCTCATAATATATCTACGTGGAATGCCGCACAGGATAGTTACTATCAGCGTTTTTTGCGATTTGTCGAAGGCATTAGAGTGTGTTGATCAGGATACGCTTCTAATGAAGATAAATCATTACTAAGTTAGAAATAAACCGTCGGATCTATTCAGATCATACTTAAAGAGGAGCTTACTTGAGAAAGGGCTGGCAACACCGGTCAAAGAAGTACGTAAACAAAGAAATATACAAGAATAATTGAAATAAGTGCTTAAATTTGATGAAATACTCAGAACCATAGCAAGAACGAGAACTTAAGTTCACCGGATGAGTGGATGAAATTCAAACCGCCACCGTTTTGAAATTATCTGGGATCCAAGTATCGCACCCACAACAAACACATACTGCATATATCTACACGGCTCCTCTATTCCATTTAAATTACGGAGAACTACAACTTTTTTGTAAAATCGGACAACAATGCAACCCACCCATTTTTTGTGATTAAACAGCTGTTTCTGACAGTTCATTTCTCAGAAAAACACCTCGTGTAATCTGAACTCAGGACGACAATATTGATGGAATCCACCAGTTGCAAATTTTATTTATCAAAACGCTAGTTGCGGTCTGTTTTGTACATTGCGAAACTTTCGCACGTACGGCACGGCGTGGACACGGCATATAGTCAAATATGTCGACTTCGTTGCCGTGTTATGGATGCCGGAAGGACATCGGGGATGGAGAGTGCTATATGTAATTCTTATTTATTTATTTAAGGAACACCAACAAGGCATAAAATAATATTAAGTAAATGGTTAATCTCAAAAGTTTCATAGCTATTTGTTTCCTTAATCATAGGCATCCACATCTAGCACCAGTTGAGACAAATATTAAATTTAAATCTTATTCTATTAAAATTTCATTAGAATCTACATATAAAGTATTAAATTAAAACTAAATTAACAATTTGTCACCAAAAAGTTATAAGTTATTTAAATTTGGTTGAATTACGGTGCACCCATTACTTATGTTTACATGTGCGTGTAGTTTCTTTGGCAAAATACTAACTGACAGAAGACTTGAAGGTACTCCCGGAGAAAATATCAATATCTGTTTTGACGTATTTGGAAATAGCATTGTACTGGAGCCAAGATCTCTTTAAAGGAGCGTTGGTATCTAGGTTAGTCTTAACAATGGGTAAATTAAAAAGGATGAAGTAACCTTGGTAACCTTTTAGGGGCATTAAATGATAGCTTACTTAAGAAATCTGGACAGTCAAGTGCAATGTTAACTAAAGGAAAAACTAAGTGATCAAATTTTCTACGATCAGCTAAAGTACACATGCGGTAGTGAGCTAGCCTAGAGGCATAACTAGGTAGGGTAGTTTCTTAGCTTTGTGGTCGCTGTACGCAACATGGTAAAGAAATCGGCTTTGAACGCCCTCTAATCGCTTGGCATGTACGTCATAGTAAGGGCTCCAGGCAGATCTACAGTATTCCAGCTGAGATCGGACCAGGGCATTGTAAAGATTAATCTTGGTTGACAATTTTTTTTTAATGTTTAGTATGGCGTATAACAAAGCCAAGTGTATTAAAGCATTTAGTTACAAGCTTGTCAATATGTTTGGCAAATTTTAATTCTTCGTCCATCAGCATACCCAAGTCACGTAGCTGTTCTACTTGTTTGAGCTAATTTCTTTCAGTAAAATAATCATAGGAAGTAGTTTTTATGTTTCTGGTAAATGTAATGGAAAAGCACTTAGAAGGATTAAGACTCATACCATTCCTGCTGCACCAATGTACTAGACGGTTAACATCGTCTTGCAGTAGAATTGGGTCTACATGTGATGAGCTTGGACGAGAGAAATTTAAATTATCTGCAAATAATTGAAATTTAGAATTTTGGAAGCAAACGTCGTTGATAAAGATGTTAAAAAGTATAGGTCCCAAATGAGAGCCCTGTGGTACGCCTTCCATCTGTTATGCGCATCCAAAAAAGCCGAGATGGCACCCGGATGTTCCGGCAGTGTAAAGCCTCCATCAAGCAAAATGACAACACCCTCACCCCGGTCGGCGTATTGAAGTCCAAAGCGGAGAATATTACTCTGTGCAACAATAATTTATGCCCAGTACCGAAAGATGATGATTTTCGATCCTGGAGATTATGGGTGAAATAATAAAGATTAAGGGCAAGGTCTCTGATATCTTCGTTTTGCTGGGAAAAGTATTGGCATCGCTCTCTGGTTTTGACGGCAAGATTGGGCATTTGGGCCAACAGATGGGTGCAGTTCAAACTAAGCTGGATTCACTGGAGGGAAAAGCTAGCGAGATCAAACAGAAATTTGCAACAGCCCACATCAAGAAACAGCTGCCTATCGAACAGACACACCATTTTTTTGAATTATGTGTAAGCTGTAATTTTAACCTAAGAAATACATACATTACATACTTATATAATCACAGACTAGTTGCGCCCCGGCTGAGACTCGCAAAAGTAAGCTATTCTTTCAAGGGTCTGGGATTTGTTTCCCTATGAAGATTTCGAAATTATAATTTGAGCAATTATATATGTATTTATTGTATTTAGTAGTCTGGTATATAAGTATTTTATTTTCGGTATTTTATATTATGTGTATTTCAGAATAGATTAGACATTAGATATTGTACACTGCCTACCCTTTCATGATACATTTCCCTTTCATACCTTGGTTTGCTGGAAGAAATCTCTCTTTAGAGATAAACTCGCCTTTGTACATATGATTTCTCCTAATGTAACCTTTTAAATGTAATAGGAGTGTGTGAAATAAAGAATTATGAAATTATGAAATTGTAAAACCACGTAAAAATCCTTTTTTTTAACCACCCTAAAACCGAGGGTAGTTGAGACGGGGTTTGAATCTTATGCCATGCTAATAACATTTCAAGAAGTTAATAGTAATTTATGTGACTAATACATAATGGAGGGCATTAAAAGTCGGGAGTGGGTTTATGAAAAGAGCCGAAGGAGAGTTTCACGTACAGTTACATACACTAGACAAACTAGGGGCAGGCGGGCGTCGCCGTGCGAAATTTGAATGTCATAATATGTCGAAATATTGGTACATTATGATCATAATGTATCAATATTCAGATAAGAAATTAGTTTTTACCAAGTAGTAAAGCATTATGCTGGTCGTAACTTGCTGTTTTTGGACGCAGTTGTAGTACCCTGTGTTGGTAGCCGTATTCGCCGACATCGTGTCGGTGGCACGGGAGTCGCGGAGAGGCAATAATTCCCCGCGAATATTTAAACTGAGTGTTCACAAGCTTCGGATTAGCTGTGCAGTTGGCGTCATGAATCGGCGGGGCAAGAGGGGCAGTCGCCCTCCCGAATTTGATATCAAGCTCGGAGATTGGCTGAAAGACATCACGCAATGCGTGTGGGCCATGTTTTTTCAATCGAAGCGCGCGCCGCTTGTAGGGAGTCGAGCATAGAGTCGGGGCTGTTCCACGTGAACCTCGAGACATGACGGACGTCGCGCATTATCATCGCCCCCGCTACAAGTCGAAGCCCTGCATTTTGGAGCCCGGTCCTCGCAGTAGCTGCTGCCCGAGTGGAGGACTCACGCCGCCAGAACTGCCCATTGAAGCTGCACCTCACTGCCAGCGTTCAGGTCGTATACCTTCGCCCTTACGCCGGAAAGAGACCCAGCCACTGAAGAGCGAAGCCGGCATTTATGTATCAAGGTTATGTAGGTTAGGCTATAACGCCCCCTCAGCTATTTTGTACCCGTAGGATTTCTTGAATATAACTCTGAACGTAAACCTTCTTTCCTTGCCAGCCGTACCTTCAGGAAGTCACCCTCTAGGCAGTTAGGAACACAGAGATTCGAACCCACGACCCTAGATAGAGTAGCCGAGGCGGACGCCGAGATTCGAACCCACGACCCTAGATAGAGTAGCCGAGGCTGCCGAGATTCGAACCCGCGGCTAACGCTTACTTTCAAAGACGTTACATTTGGCGCTCTTTTTGTGTTCCTACAACGGCTGGCGGCAAAGCTATTTTATTTTCTCTCGAGGCAATGTATGTGTGTGTATTTAAAAATGTTTTAATTATGCTAGATACGCCGTAGTGCATTTTGTTTTTATTTAGCTTGGTTTGAACAAAGGGTTGTGTGAGCGGCCAATGGTGGCCATTGTGTTTTAGAGTAACGCCGTGTTTATTTGGTAGGTAGTTATAGTTCCAGACATTGCCGACTCATCAGAAACCAGCTCTGCGTCCCACTAAACGTTTAGTAATATTACCCGTTAGATAAGCGTTGAATTGTTTCACGTCAGGTATTAAGCATTACGCAACTATTGTCATTCCGTTGCTTTGACTTAAATTTAGTTGTTTCAATTATTTGTCTCAAAAATATTTTACATGTCAATGTAAACATAAATACTCATTTGTTTTGTTAAATAATTATGGTCGGTCTGTGTGTCATGTCATGTGCATAGTTATGTAGGTAACTTAACCATTTATCACCTATGTCAAGCCTGTTTAATGCAATTTAGCAACTTATACTTGTAAAAGGTTCTATTATTGGTTATTGTACTGTATCATATTGTTAGAGTCTTCATGTTTTATTTTTGTATGACTGCTTCAGGGCCCTTGTGTGAGTCGGTTTTTCTCGTCCGGTGTGCGTGTACACATTCATTAGGATACGTGCATATCGGAGGGGGTCGACGTCTACAAGCGCACTTAACCACTTAAGTGTGTTATTAGATCTAAGACATAGTTTAGCGGTAGGAATGTTTGCGTCGGTCATAGGTTCACATTTGTTTTCTCATTACTCTCATTAGGTACATGAGTACGGCGGGAGAATGTGACCGACGGGAAAATTTCCTGCCATCTGACGAGCGATAGCGGAGTCTTGGACCGCATGCTTGCTCAAGGGTTCGTCCACGTCCCACTAGAGCGAGCGACATCTCTGGCATTGATTTGCGAATATTTCGTTCCTCTCGACGGTAGATAACAGTCCCGGATATGGCGATTAAACATGTGGAATGTTCTAGAAGCCGGATGTCATTAGCATTTCCGGTTCATAGCGGGCAGTGGACGAACTAGCATCATTTTTTGGGTCGAGACAGGTTTGAAACACTCTCTCTGTGTCGCGACGTCATAGTGAAAGGTGATAGTAAAAACTCTTTGTTAAAAAATTATAAATCTTTGATGCTAGTTACGAACAATCTTGTTTTGTTATCTATGAGAACAAATAAACATAGTGAAAGTGAAAAGCACCCCTTTTTATTTGTTCTCCGTATTACGACAACCAGACACGACAGGCAGGTACATTCCTCTATCTCCAACAGGTATAACATTTCACAGGTAAATACTGAAAATACAATATTTCTTCAATAAAACAACATGATTAACGAAATTATTCCGAGGAAGTAATGCTATTGAGTCGCATCCAGATTCCGTCACTCTTATACTCATTAGCGTTACCTACCAGCGAGAAAGACAGGAAATTAATTTAATGTCCATGATTATAGTTAAATCAGAGGCGCAAATCCAAGCGCTGAAAACGGCCTGACTAGTTAAACGAAAAATTCTGTGTTTTAGTTTATCTTTAGAACAAACCTGTGTACTCATTACTCTAGGAATATATATCCCCTCTATAATTTTACAACTATATATATCGTATGTATCAACTTCAATCTACACTAATTATTACAAATATACAAACAAATATATTAGCAAAATATCTTTTGTAACATTTCAGCAGATGTTCATAAACAACATCAACAACATTATACTCCTCTCACTCAGAAATCCACTAACACAGCGACAATCACGCACAGACACCAAACATCAAGTAAACAAAATTCGACACAAATCATCTCATAAACGCACTAGATGAAGACCAATCCGAAAGTACTGAGACTACACCAGAAGACTGTGCCCAAAAAATTATGTATTCTTCAAGCTCCTTGAAAATTATAACTCAAAATATTAGTTCGGTTTATGCAAATATGGACTCGTTAGAAGTGATGCTAGGAAGACTCAAGATATCCTGTGACATCCTTATCCTCACTGAATGCTGGCTTCAAGATTATAAATCCCCACCACAATTAGAAAACTATCAAGTTTACTGTAGCCGTATACTTAGAAACCAGAACGACGGATTTATTCTTTACATTAAAAATGACATAAACTGCACAGTTGAAGAACCTACTTTTGAAGGGGGTTACTGCTTGGTTGTGAAAATTGGTACTGAAACGGCTTTACTTGGAATATATAGGTCACCGGCATTTACTGTCATAGACAGTTTTATTGGATCACTTGAGTAAAAACTTACATCTCTGAAATCTTTCAGTAAGGTAATTATGATGGAGAACATGAACATAGATCTCAAGCTCAATAACACAGACAAGTTTAGCGATACCTACCTCAACATCAACGCTGAATTCGGCCTTTTACCATGTCATACGCATCTCACCACTGAAGTAAGCTGTCTCGATCATGCCTTCATAAAAAGTCCCTCACTCGTTCAAACCTTTGTCTTACAAACCCTAGTGACCAATCACAAACCTGTGTTCGTAATTCTGCACAACACTAACAAATCCAAAAATACTGTACTAACTCGCTTAAAAATAGATTATGACATAAGATCGCTTGAAAACTCGAATATCGAAGAAATAATGAAAATTGACAACCCTTACACTACTGCCGATTGTCTTGTTAGCAAAATTAATGATGCCATCAAATCAAACTCAAAAATAGTGTCAGTCCCTAGTAAATTACGGATCCTCAAACCCTGGGTTACGTCGGGACTGATAAAGTGTATAAGAAACAGGGATAGACTACATCTAAAGAGTAAAAAATCATCCGATAACAAAGTTTTACTAACGACATACAAGAGATACCGTAACTTTTGTAACAATTTACTTAAAAAGATCAAGATTTCATATAAAAAAGATATACTAGAAAAGGCCTCAAATAATCCTAAAAGACTATGGGCAACACTTAAAAAAGTCACAAATACGGTTAAGATTACTGCTCCTGTCCGTGAACTGCTCAAAATAAATTTCACAGGTACACAAGAATCCATGAATGACGTCAATACATTCTTTGCTCAAATAGGACAAACACTAGCTGATAAAATAAAACAAAATCAATCAACATACAATTATAGTACAAACATCCAGAAGCAAACACATCATAGATCCATGGTAGTTTGAAATACCGATGAAGTATAGGTAAATTCCCTGCTCATCAATTTAAAAACTGACAGTACTACTGGCTCTGACAAAATTGCACCAAAACTTTAAAAAAATATAAAATATATTCTAACGGTACCCCTGACACACGTATTCAATCGTTGTTTGGACACCGGAGTATTCCCATCGGTTTTTAAAAATGCTCTAATCCACCCAATTCACAACGAAGGGTTGAGAAATGATGTCGGAAACTACAGACCAATCTCGGTCATGCTGGCCCTAGCCAAATTACTTGAAAAGATAATTAACTCTAGACTTATCAACTATCTCGAACAGGAAAAGCTTTTATCAAACTGTCAATATGGTTTTAGGGCCGATAAATCCACAGAGGACGTGGTGTCATCACTCACTGAACACATAACTGATCTATTAGACAGGAAAAAGAAATGCAGCGCCATCTTTCTCGACTTGGCCAAAGCCTTCGACACCATCTCTATCCCTATTCTACTAAACAAAATGGAAAGCATTGGAATGAGGGGAAACATTCTGCAGTTATTTACCAACTATCTATCCAACCGCTCCCAGAAAGTGAAAATTGGGGACAAACTCAGTAGCGATATGCCAGTGTTATATGGTATTCCATAGGGCAGCGTGCTTGGCCCTAGTCTTATTTTTTTCTTATTTACATAAACGAACTTTGCTTGCACACGCCCATAAATGGAAGAATCTGTGGCGGCACTGCACTTGCAGTTTGTGCATCGCCCACAATGCAGCGCGCTGGAGCAGTCCACGACACGTCCAGGCACCGCGGGGCGTGAGGAGGTGCGCGGGGTCGCGCCGAAGAACCGGCTTCCAGTCTGCGTACGCTCGCGCCAGTGGCTTACCGATTCGCTTCCGCGCCGGACCTACGTCGCTTTCTCGCTACTCTTACGCTCGCTAGCTTTACGTAATTTACCGTGTTCATACTGCTATTGAACTCAATACACAGTTTATGTGGGGATCCTGACTTTTCTTCAACTCACTGTAGTGTTCCCCACATCTGGTGACCCCAAGATGCGAATATTACAACTACAACATGTCGCCTTCTAACTCGGATAGCAACAATGGCTCAACCGGCGGCGAGGACGGTATTACGAAACCCGCTTCTCAAGATAACCCGACCGCTGCCGTCGAGGGTGTTGCAGTGAAACTACCACCTTTTTGGTCGGAAGATCCAGAAATTTGGTTCGCTCAAGCAGAAGCCCAATTTAAAATCTCCGGTACCAAAGATGACGCGACAATGTTTTATATGGTAGTTGCGCAACTGGACCACAAGTTTGCACATGAGGTAAAAGATATTATAACGAGTCCGCCGAGAACTGATAAGTATCCTAAACTGAAGGAAGAATTAATAAAACGACTTTCGATTTCAAGCGAACAACGCATACGCCAACTGCTAACTCATGAAGAGTTAGGCGACAGAAAGCTGTCGCAATTTTTACGTCATTTGAGGACCTTGGCAAAACATGTAGTTCCAGATGAATTTCAACGCAGCCTTTGGTCGAGTCGTTTGCTGACGCACGTTCAAGCCATCATTGCTTCGCAGACCACCAGCATCCTGGACGACGTGGCAGAACTGGCAGATAAAATTTGCGAGGCGGTATCACACTCTCCATCGCAGCAGGTCGCAAGTACTTCGTCGAACAATTTCGATGGATTAGTGAGCAGGTTAGAGGAGATGATTACGTCACGCATCAGAACAGAACTTACGCAACAAATCGCACAGTTATCATTGCACGAGGGTAGACGTGGTCACTCCACATACAGAACCGGTGCGTCGAGATCAAGAAGCAGAGGTCGGAGCCAGAGCAGAACACCAGGTATGTGTTGGTACCATGATTGCTTTGGTGGAAAAGCGCGTAAATGCGTTCTGCCCTGCAACTTTAAGCCGGGAAACTTCCGCGACAGTCAATAGAGGCGACAAACGACTGTCAGCCAGCAACGAGTCGCCTATTTGTCACAGAGAAAAACTCTGAGGTGCAATATTTAATAGATACCGGTTCCGACCTTTGCGTTTTACCACGACGATTTCTTCGACAATTTATAAAGGCGACAGATTACAAACTTGCTGCTGCTAACGGCACTGTTATAGACACCTATGGAACAATGAATGACTATACATCTTGACCTAGGTTTACGACGAGATTTTAGCTGGAATTTTGTAGTGGCCAATGTGGATAGACCTATCATCGGCGCTGATTTTATTTCGCATTACGGTCTTTTGATTGATTGCAGAAACAGCCGATTACTAGACAGTCTAACAACGATGTCATCAGCTGGGTCGGCCAGCAACTGTCAACTATCCAGCATCAAAGTCATTACAGGAAATAGTGAGTACCACAAGCTACTGACACAATACCCCAGCCTCACCAACCCATCAGGGATAAATCGCGAGATAAAACATTCAACCATGCATTATATCCGAACGACAGCTTGCCCACCAGTATTTTGCAGGCCACGACGGCTCGCGCCCGATCGTCTTAGAATTGCAAAAGACCAATTTGATGACATGTTATGCGACGGGACTGCACGTCTATCAGATTCACCATGGGCATCAGCTCTTCATCTGGCCCCTAAAGAAGACGGCGACTTTCCTCGAAGAAATATTACAAGAAAACAATAACTGTCCTAACATTATATTGGCAGATGACTTAAACTTAGACATTTTGTCTGCTGATACATCAAACGACTTAAAAGCAGATTACCTATGTATAGCTGCGGAGCACAAGCTTATACATGCTTATTATATTACTTTACCTACTAGAGCAAATTCCTGCCTTGATCACATACTAATAAAAAGTAAGCATCAAGCAGCGTCAATAGTATGCCAAACGTCAGTCACTGATCACGACTTCACAGCTGTTAGATTGCAGACCAAATTTTACCAAAAAAATACTAAAAGACAATTGTCAAAAGTCAACTATTCAGCAGTAATTGAAGAACTGGAATACATGGACTGGTCAGATATTATACTTAATTCGGACGTATCAATAGCTACCGAGTTCTTATCTAAAAAGCTCCATAAGGTCATACAAAATATTGTTACTATCAGGAACTTTAGTAGATCTAAATTTAACCTCAAGCCTTGGATAACTGCGGGATTCATAAGATGCATTAAACACAGAGAAAAACTCCATCATAAATGTAGAAAATACCCTAAAGATGAAATAGCCAAACTAATTAATCTAAGATATCGCAACTTCTGTAATGATTTACTGCACAAACTTAAGGTACAATATGAAAATAAACTGTTAAATGATACTAAAAAAAACCCTAAAAAGCTCTGGATCGCTATAAAAAGTATATGCGAATTAAACACATCGAAATCGATGGCACCGATGTCACTTCTTACAGCCAAATCGACACCTTTCGACTCTATTCACGATTGCAATCAATATTATGCCTCCGTAGGCGAAAAGTTAGCAAATAAGATTCTTACTAAAACTAACCAATCGGAAAAAGCTCTGGTCTTTGAAACCAAATGACAAAATTCTCTTCCACATTCATTTTTCATGTATCCCACCGATGAAAGCGAAATTAGCGACTACATATCTCAATTAAAGAACGAGAGTGCTCCCGGTTCAGACGGACTCAAACCAACACTCTTAAAACAAATCAATTTGTGTATAAGAAAACCTCTCACACATATATGTAGCCTTAGCTTGTCACAAGGAATTTTTGCGCTGTCATGGAAAATTGCCTCACCAACTCTAATTCCTAAGTCTGGGGATAAACTACCCCTTGTAATTTTCGACCAATGTCACTTCTGAGTATCCTCTCAAAAATATTAGAAAAAGTTGTTTACAACGTCTGTGCAAATACTTGGAAACCAATGATTTACTGTCACCCGTTCAATCTAGTTTCCGGAGGGGAAGATCAACAGAGGACGCTATTGCTAGAGTAATGGAGACAGTAACAAACAACTTAGATATGGGACGGTGCTGAGTTGGAGTCTTTTTAGATCTAGCTAAGGCATTCGACACGGTGTCTGTTCCAATCTTGCTGAAAAAGCTAGAAAACATAGGAGTTAGGGGCGTGGCTTTGAACTGGTTTCGCAGCTACCTCAGCAACAGGAAAATGGTAACTAAGATAGGAGAACTAATGAGTTCTCCTCTGCCGGTTCAATTCGGAGTTCCACAAGGCAGTATCATGGGCCCAACACTGTTCCTTGTTTACATGAACGATGTTTACACTACCATATCCCCACTTCTGAAAGCTGAAACTATATTATGCTGATGACACTGCAATAATGCAAAAAAAGCAACTACCGGTATTTCAGAAATCGCTACTTGGCTGTCAAAAAATCTACTTGTACTTAATGCCTCTAAGACAAAATTCGTATGCTTTCACAAGACAAAAGCTTCCCAACCAAAATCACATTTTAACATACAAATCCATACCTGCAACCAGTCGTCCGGAAATTGTAACTGTGAATTAATCATCAGAGACGGTGAAATCAAATATTTGGGAATAGTGCTTGATGAGAAACTTAAATTTAAAAAACATCTGAGTACACTCGCAGCTCGGGTACGCAAAATTATTCACATAATGAAATCACTGCGGGGAGGTGCTCTGAAGGAAACGTTAATTCTGGTATATCTAGAACTGTGCCAATCCGTCCTCACCTGCTGCATCAGTTGTTGGGGAGGATCTTCGAAGTCTTACATGTTGGCAGTGGAAAGAGCGCAGCACGCAGTACTAAAAGTAATGCACAAAAAACCTCGCATGTACCCCACTACATTACTATATGAGGAAAGCAAAGTGCTGAGTCTAAGAAAACTCTTTATCTTAAAGGTAGTGTTGATGTACCATAGAAAAATTCTTAATAGTGTTGAATATGAACGGCTTCTGTCAAAAAGAGTATTTATAATTTCAAAACCTTCCGTAACTACCGCTTATGCTCGCCGATTTGCACCATTCTTGCATACTCACATGTACAACATCGTAGTGAAAGAGTGCGAAATAAAACAATGTACTATAAGGGAAGCTAAAAGAAAAGTTTTACTTTGGTTAAATAGCGTAGATAACGATGGCGAAGTACTCATTGCGGTCTAATATGGCAGATCAAACACACACACATACCCGCACACACTCACCCGCACACACCTTCACACATCCTCCCTCACACACACACACACACACACCATCACACATACACAAAAATTTCGACTTCTACAATACTGTAATTTAATAATGTAATGTAATTGTTTATTTTATGGCATTTAAATTTAAATTAATGATCTTAATCTTCAATTAATTAAATAACCAATGTTAAGAACATTAATTAATTAACTTCAATTAATTAATTAACCAATGTTCTTAATCTTCAATTCTAAAGGTTATATTATTATGTCCGCCGTAAATAAGGTTTATTAAATGTTTATTTCCTTCCTCACGAGACAGGCTTTGCCTAGTGTGAGGATCAGCAATTCTGCAACACGATATTACCTTATGGCAATAAACTATTTTCATTTACATTTTCAAAGTAGAACGGATTGCAATAAATCAATTTATATCAAATATTACGACATACCAACTGCTAATGTATGATATTTAATAATACATGTACAATTTTATATATTTACATAATATTTAATTTAAGATAAATATCTATGTAAATATTTATCATTCTTAATAATATAAACCAATTATTATTCTATTACTATTATTATTATAATTACATATAGGTTTATACATATTTTGTTCATATTATAATATACAAACATTTTATCTACTTTATATACCACTTAACGTAACAAGTACCTACCTAAAATATTCTCCACACATTAACTTGCCCTCTTAATCAGAGTATACTACCTTAAATTATAATTAAGTAAATTAAGTTCGAATTTAATCGATATTGTACCCAGTGACTAATCAGTGTGCGCAACCCAACCTATTTGGACGGGAAGGCGCTGGATATCACAACACAGGTTTTCGCCTATCGTGGTTTCTAACGATGATCCAATTTTACAGCTACCCTCTTGCGCATTCACCACTTAAATGTTTTTATTGATGTAAGTTGACGAATAAACATTTCATTATTTTATTTCATTAAACATTTCATTATTTCATTATATTCAAACTGAGTCTTCACAAGCTTCGGATTGGCTGTGCAGTTGGCGTCATGAATCGGCGGGGCGAGAGGGGCAGTCGCCCTCCCGATTTGATATCATTCTCGGCGATTGGCTGAAAGACATCACGCGATGCGTGGAGGCCATGTTTTTCAAGCGAAGCGCGCGCCGCTTATAGGGTGTCGAGCATAGAGTCGGGACAGTTCTACGAGAACCTCGAGACAAGACGGCCCATTTTGCCATTTAAACTTTTTCTGCCTCGACACCTACAATTTTCGCCCTGGTACTACTCAATAGTGAGATCTTGCCGTTTCGACGGCTGCCACTCCGGTGCCCAAATGTGAAGATGAATTTAAATATTTTTAATTGATTAACTAGTAGCATTTTATCATTAATTATTTTCAATTTATTTGCTTCTATTCTTAGAGGGGCAAAAATAAAGGGAGGCAAATCTTGTAGGTCCAGGACGCAAAAATTAAAAATAGGTCACTGATAATCATACCATCGAGCTGGTCTGATGATGGAACTCGAAGATGGGAGGGGAAACACTCCTTTTACGGTTACGGTTAGGTTTTTGATCCCGGGTTCCCGGGAACGGGAATCTATGGGAAATATGTTAAAACACTATCAACAAATTCCGACCACTGATTACTATACAATTTTAAGTAATTTTACGCACAGAAAACGAAAAAAAAAAATTATAGGATGCCTTAATCATTTGTCAAGACAACTTTAGGCGACTCATTGAACATTTCGTTTAATTCCTTTCCCGACGGACCTTTAGACATTTATTCATTCATAAACTGAGAAAATCGGCCGATTTTGCTGCCGCTAAAACCAAAAGAAGGCCGGAAAAAGTAAAATTTGTGCGACCTCAAGTTGGACAGAAAATATAAAATATCATCATATTTTATATATCACATCATAAAAAGTCTCGAAAGAAATACAATGACCAAATGGCAGCATTGCTAAAAAGAATATACCTGAAAATTCCTTAAGTTTTGTTTAGTTGAGTTATGTTATGTCGTTATAAGTTGAGTTAAGTTAGACATAGACATAGACATACGTTTATTCAATACAAAATACACAAGTACATCAACAGGAAAATTACAATGACAGCAAAGTAACACGAAGTTATGGTAATACACTGACGAGCAATTAAAAAGTTCCAGTGACATAGCACCAAATTACTCCTAAACGAGAAAGGCTAGCTCAATGACGCCGTCTGCAATATTAAAGTACATTTAACAGCGCATCAGAATATTACCAATTAAAACGTAAATATTGTGTTCAAATTTTAAATTAAATGTTTAAAAAAAATGGATGGGTGTTTGTCGGCATTTTGTGGGTGGAACTTTTTCATTGCTCGTCAGTGTATTATTATTGTAAAATGACAATCTTACCAATAGAATTAGGCCCATAGTAAGCTCAATATGGCTTGTGTGTTTATGGGAACTAATAAGACGACGATATATTCAATAGAAATAAATTCTTGTCTTCACCAACGATCCCTATCTTTTAGGGGAGACTTTATTTCTTTCAGTAGCCACCTAGCGGTTGTTTCGATTTTCAGTCAAACTCAAACTCAAACTCAAAAGTACTTTATTACTGTAGATATTTACATATTCTTAGCAAACGTCATTTTTTGCCTCTTCTCTACATTGGACCACTGTGGGAGAAGAAGGGCGTAGAAACTCTAAGGTAAAACGTAAGGGTCATCTAGGCTCCTTGGGGACCACCTAAATTTAAGAGTCCGGCCACCGAAACAATCCCTAGACAGCTAAGAAAAAGAGCTAAGTGTCCTTTGACTGTTGGTGAAATCGGGCATAAAAAACATATATTCATGTTCATCACACAAATATTTGCCCTTACCGGGATTCAAGCCCAAGACCGTCAGCTACGTAGGCAGGGTCACTACCCGGTAGGTTAAATTGAAGAAAATACATAGGTACATAAAGATAATACATGATGATGTACGCATGTTTCGTTAGTGAAATGGCGTCAACTCAGTATTTAATGCTACAGTAGAGCTGTAGTACTAATTTTCAGTCGGAACCATGAGTACCTTACCTTTGTTAATATGAGAGTCTATAGAATTGTTTGAGGGTTGGCGCGTGTGGTATAATTAACCCTTACTACTACTACTACTACAACGGTTATCCTATTGCCCAAATTTTATACTTTATGCGAACTGTACCAAACAATTCCACGCACCGTGCGGTTGGCGCGTTTTTAGCCACAAGCTATTTTACCCCTCGCCGTTCTTAGCAAGCTTCGCCCCGCAAACAATTCGTCTGATACTTAGATTCAAATGAGGCTTTAGCGACGCACGCTGGCGCGAAAAATGTTGATTTATCAGATGGATTAGCAGGGGCAAGGCACAGCCATGCCAGGCAACATATCTGTCAAAAATACCTATATCTGACAAAAATAGTGACATCTGTCAAAAATCGTGACAGCTGTCAAAATTTTCATTATATATAATAATATGTTTTAAAAGTTTAAAAGTTGACAGCTGTCACAATTTTTAACAGTTTTTATTTTTTTACAGATGTCACTATTTTTTGACTAACTATATTTTACAGGTGTCACAATTTTCGACAGATGTCACTAATTTTGACAGCGGCAAAATTTTCATAAAGGTGTTATATTATGTGAAATTATGCCTCTGCCTCCCCATCAGACATAAGGCGTGATTTTCAAGTATTGGATGAAATGGGAACTGGATGAAAAGGGAATTTTATGAATTGGGAAAAAATAGGAATTGTATAAAATGGGCTTTGGATGAATTTAGAACTTTGATGAAAATGGAAATTGGATGAAACGAACCTCACCAAAATTACCGCGTCATACACTAATAAAGACATTTATTTCAAAATTTGTGACTAAATTCCTTAAAGAAATATATACGAAACTTTTATCGATCGTCAACTTTAAAAGGGTAACATATTCTCGTAGTTAATATCTTAATATATTTTTATTAGAATCATTAAACTTTTGCCACTTTGTAGAGTACTTTAAGAGTAGAGTAGAATACTTCGGCTTGACAAAATATCTGATTGATGTGATTTACTTATCTAATTATTTGTAAAAAGAAGGTAAAACGCGTAATTAATTACAGTTTAAAGTTGCTGTATGTGTTTGTATCCATTTCAGGTATTTGGCAGTATCTGTGTAGACCACCAGGTCTTTGCGCAGTGTTGGGACCTTGAAGGAGACGATACCGATTTGGATGTAACCCCTGACGATAAGCGAGCTACCGGAGTCACCGCTGGAATACACAGAGATTTAGCATCATTCAAGAAACTTGTCGTTGACATTACATTACATTCTACCTATATGGGCATACATTAATCATCATCATCTTTTCAGTATAATAGACAGACGTCTAGTGCTACTGCCGCACACTTCCAAGGTGGATAGTACAGTAAATAATTGGATCGTCATCAGAATGTCGAAACTTAACTTTTCAATCGAAATAATCAGTTCTGCATGACGAAAATGAGGAAAGGAAATGGGGCGGATCCTGACCCGGTAGAAATGGTTTGGCTTTAAATTAATAACTAAAGTAGGATCTGTGTATATTATTATTTTCATAAATCATTAGGTTTTAAGACAAAAGCCATTTAGCTACTAAATACATTATTTTCGAATTTTAAAAACAAAGATTAAAGAACGTTCAGGCTTCTTTACCTACTAGTTTACCCCATCTCCCTTCAATTAAAAAATATCTTACCTCGCAGCATACCCATACTCAAGATTATCCACACTAGCACATAATACGTTTTCAGGTAAACTTTTTATAACTTTCAAGCATTTCTCTCTCTTCCATATTACTTGTTTGGCTGACTTCAGATTTGCGTTATATTTCAATAATTCCTATGGGAAAGCAATTCATATATACTAGTGGCTCTATGAGCTGTAGACCTCGCAGGCCTGTTGGTGGAAAGCTGAACATCTGACATACAAACTTATGAATCCACTTGGTTACCTATATACATGGACTATTAATGAAGCTGCACCAAAAACTTTCAAAATAAATCCAAATATCCAAATAATATCAATATTCCAACCTGTCAGCAACGCACTCTATTCAAACTATTGTTAAGCTTCGGATCAATATTACTGATACAATATAAATGTTGGAAATATATACTGAGATGAAAACCAAATGATAGCGCGAGGCAGACTATAACTAACGCCATCTAGGGATGACAACAAATAACCCGACTGCATTTTCTTTCAATAACACATAGAAACTTATGAATATACCTGGTTACGGCACCAAATTAGTTTATTTGGGACATCAACAGCAGAGTAGCACATTACAATTATAAAACACATAATTACAAATAAAATCAATACGTAACACCTGGTTGGTGGTTACGTACATGGAGTATTGAAGTAGCCTCCGCACATTGGTGCGAGGGCTTACAAAGTTATTGAACTTTGTAAGCTACATTTTGCAATTATTCACTAAAATGATATAGTCAGTGTCACTCTCACGGTCACCACGAATCCAACGACATGTCATTTCTAAAAATCCGTCAAGCCGTTTGGGCTGTAGCGGTTTTTTTACATTTTCAAAACTCATATCTCCGCCATTTAAAAAAAAAAAACTGAATCGACTAAAAAAATATATTTAATTATCCAACCTGCTCACAAAATTTCGTGAGATTCTGTTGAGAAATGCGAACTGAAGAGGAGAACAACCGGACAGACAGACAGATAGACATACGAAAGCATTTTTGCCCAATCCTGAATGGAGACGCTTTGTTCGCTTCACTCGCTCGGTGAACAAGGCACGATACGCTTGTAAAAAAAAATTGAGAAATAATTGTTTGCCCTTACACGTGGAAACTTCTACTGTTTGGAATTAACTTGTTAAATTATAGTTATAGGATTTTAATGAACTTACCTCCGTTTTTCCCCATCCAGCAACATAAGCCACGTTTTCAGCTTGAGGATTAGACATTATTGCAACTCTGCTCATTGTTTTATCCAGATGAATAGGACTTGCCAGCTTAGCAATTGCTATATCATTCAATACTGGATGTAGGTTATATTTTTCGTGTAACTTAAAGGTCTTCACAGCGATTTTAAGGCCATTAAATTTTTTCTCTTTACCCAAATAGGCGTTAATGGGGTCTCCTATTTTGCAGTGATCCAAACAATGGCCGGCTGTCAGCAGGAATGCCTGATTGAGAATAGAGGACCCGCATGCGTGTAGCTGAGATGTACACAGCATAGTCAGAAACGCTGAGTGAGGATAATCATTGATATTAGCCATCTCACCTTCGACTATTTTCGCTTCCATATTGGCTAAAACTGTTTCTAAAATATGTATAAAAGAAATAAAAACTATGCTCCACTCCATGTTTACTGAAAGGTAGTTGATGTCGTTCTGAATTTAATAGTTCTGCAGTTAGTGCAGTTAGTTAGTTACAGCGTACCTACTTGATAATGTATACCAATTAAGGATATGACGTTTTTCTAATTACATACCCTCAATAATACAACGAAAGATTAATCGATAATTACTACGTGTACCTCTATAAAAACCTTTATCGATCAGCACTTACATGAATATTGATGCATTTACTGTTAGAGTTTAGGCCGGTTTTTAGACTTCGTTTATTGGCGGGAGCATACTAATTGTTGCTACTGTCTACCGGAATAAAAAAAGGTAGTCGTCAGATAGCTGGCAAACAGAGTATGTTTGCCAGCTATCTGACGACTACCTCCGGGAGACGAATGCGCACAATTACCATCCAGTTTTATTATATCATACAATCTTAACTTATATACTCGTAGGTAGGTAGTCACCGTACGATTGTCAAAACCGTTAGTTAGTTAGACAGATTGTAAATTGTACCATACTGCTTACTATATGACGCATTAGTTGATAAACTAATGGTTAAAACCGTTAAATAGTAAACTGGTTTAAACTTGAAATGCAAACGAAATACAAATACAAATACAAAATTCTTTATTTAGCATAATGTTTGGACAATATATAGAGATTTTTAACATCATACAGTACCAAAAATATTAGTGAGAGTATTTGTCCGGCGGCTTGCTTGCAAAGCGCGCACTAAGAGAACCTGTATTGCGCACTTCATGTTGTACCGGTTGCCATACACAACACATCAGATCCGCGATCGCGATTTTAGTGTTTTATTTGTGTGTTAAAAATTTAAATTAGGTTAAAGTTAAAATGGAACTCGGTGGTATCCGTATCCAGTGATGTTTATTCCACGAAGTCACACAGCAGAGAGAGAGGCTCGTGCCTCGAATCACTCCCTTTTATATTAAATCAACCACAGAACTTATCAAGACTATGATAATAAACAAAAATAATTTAAACAAAATTAATGGCTATTCTCAAAATAGCATCTATCCTGAAAGCTTAAAAGCAATTATTAGACTGAACTTATTATCCTGAAAGCAAATATGGCTATAAATAGGCTGAACTTATCCAATAAACATTTATATGTATAATTATATTTGTTATGAATATACTCTACATTCGTTATAATGATTCAAACAACAAAATTAATTAATATACTTAACCTAATAAACTCAGTTCTTTTATTTATGACATGATTGACTTACTTAACAACTAAATTGCTCTCATAAATGTACACTTACACAAATGTGAACATAATTACTTAATTTATTTATACTATTTACTTTATTTACATATTGGTTATACACGCTATTTGCACTTTATATCATGACATTCGTAATCTCTTTGAATCTCTATTAAAATAAACTTATTATTTTTGTAATTGCTTAAGCAAAAACTTATATATACTTATGTAGCTTATATATTCATATTGTCTTGTATAGTTTTGACTTTTATTCATTAATAATTGTACGTTATTAATTAATTATTGTTTTATAACTATTTGTACATAATTTTCTTTTGAAGTTTGATGTACCATTTTATAATTTGTTCACTTATATATTATTATTTTTCTTATGAGTCTACTATTAAGACCCATTATCAGTAGACCCTTTTTCTCGCTTTCACTAGAACTGCTACTGCTATCAACTTCCAAAGCCTTAATATTTATCCAAGGCCTTATTCGATCAACCGCAACAACACTATCGTATGGCTTTTTCCTACCTTTTAACCCCGGCACATCCGCTATTCGGTATCTATCGTTTCCTAATACATCTATAATCTTGAAAGGAGCAATAAACTTGGACAAGAGCTTCGCACTTTTTCTGTTGTTTTGCAACTGGGTTCTTGCAATTTTAACAAGTTCCCCGTACTTGAAAACTGGTGCGAGCTGGCGGCCTGTATCATGCAGACGTTTTTGCACTTCTTGGTTCTTTCTTATTGCTTTATCTATATCATCTCTTATATTTTGAATCTTAGGATTGTCTTGAATTTGACACAAATCAAGTTTGTTAAAAAGATGGTCACGCAAGGGAATACCGAATAACGCCTCTGCTGCAGTTTTATTGGTTGTCGAATGAACTGTATTATTAATACCCCACTTTCCCCAGGCACCTGTCCCAGTCCCGCTCGTCTTTTCCGGCCTGGCCGTTGGCTCGGGGACAAGCGACTGCGTCGAGTACATGTTTTATTCCATAGTTATTGTAACGGCATAAATAGCTAAGGTCGAGCTACCGTTGTCAGAAGCTATGATCGTCTATTCTATCTACCCCAAAAGAGATGTCCCGATTCAGCTGTGAAAATTGCAAATTAAGAATGATAAGCCTGAATTTCTCGTTTGTTGAGAAGTTCAGTGGGCGTACAATAGTCGAACGGAAGATTGGTTCAGGAAGTTATAGTTTCAAGTTAAACAGAGAAAGCATGTATGCCCGCAAGCCGGTATTTCGCATCAGTTAGCGGTGTTTTGCGCCAGATCGATCTTTGTTATATTTTGTATAATGGTACCATTTGGTTTTTGTATATATGGGCGCTTGGAGCTTCCTTTTAAGTGGTCGACTACAATTTATAATATTTGGTTGGGATATCGTATAGATATCCGTCGTAGTGGCTTTAGTGGCTCCAATTATATAATTAGTTCACGATAATAACGATCCAAATAGACCGGGTTTACACAATTGCGATTTGATTTTCCGAAATGGGTCTGAACTAGCGGTTTCCTCAAAAGTTCCGTAACGTTTCGAAACCTTCAACTCTGCGCAATTCGAGCTGGATGTTATCGAAACGTTGTCTTTAGCGCTTTTGGAGATCTAACCCACTCCACAACGAGTTACATACTTCGGAAAATACCGAACTAGGTATCTAGTTAACCTCAACTTGCCTCGACTGAGCCCAGCAAAATAAATGCGTGACACAATCTACATGTTAGACCTCCAGCGAAATTTACATTTAATTTAAAGATGCAACTTGAATCAAACCGATCCAAGGCAAGGCAAAACAATCTACCCGTTCCTAACCAATGAACTTTAGACTGTAATTTGATCTCTTCGCGCGTCCCCGACAACACTCAAATGTCAAAAATATCAACGTGATAGGTTATCTGAGTGGACAACGTTTATACTTTGTTCTGAATTTGTTATTTTCATCCGCGGAACCTCATCGATCAAACAGTCTCCCTATGCCTTGATACCCTAGGTTTAGCCGCAACTAAACTCCTGTCTAGCCTAGTCTAAAACCCTAGTGTTATACCACGTCCATCATCGATACCACTCGAAGTTGGCTGTGTGTGAATTGAATATGTTTGTATGTTTAACGACTGTGTGTGTGGGATTTTCAAAACTCGCTACACAAAGGGAATGAGGAGAGGATTAGCCCGCGAATATCCTAAGAGCTAACCCAGGAACCCTATGGTGAAGGAAAAAGGAAATTAGGGTCGCTCCAAGCCCAGACTCAGACTCAGATCAAATTACCTACAAGTTCTTATCTAACGACCCAAGGATAGTTTTGGAATTTGGGATAGGTTGATTTAAAGGATAGGAACCGAGGTATATCTCGGCGATTCAGGCACACACCAAAATCCACTGTAGCACGCAATCACAAATCTTCCAGTTCCAGAAGCGTAAAACGGCAGACCGAACTGTATAGAATGACCGAAAGACAAGTGTATCACAGTAGTTTGACGTAGTGACTGAATGCCTCCCCCACCCACGCGCTCGTATTTATAGGCCCCACATGTCTGAAAAAATGGCGTCCTTTGCGTGACACAATCTGCTCAAGCGCTAGCCTCTTATCACTAACTACACAGGGTCTAATTTCAATCAACCATGCCATGCACGCCCGCTGTTCTACAATTTTGTATATGCATAGTTTCAATGATCAACCGTCGGTCATCACTCAAGTCATTTGATATTGCCGATACACAAAATTTGTCGATCGCTGGCTATAAAAGCGGTTGTGATTAATAAAGCTTGCCCGACCGCTAGCGTCTTAGACAAAGATCACTGGAGTGATAGTCAAACCCGTGATGTCAAACTCACCACATCGTAACAATCAAACGCAATTGTATATTTGCAGTCAACACATTAGCTTTCTCCGTATAGTTCCATAAGAACCTTCCAATATTAAGTTATTCATAATTTATTCAGCGCGCAACCAAATCGGCTCTGATCCCTACACATTTCGCAGGAATGCGACAAAAAAACCTGACCCGACCTCGCTTCTCCGAACCAACCACGTTCTATGGCCCCTTTCTTGTCAACTTACTTCGAACTACTCGATAAGCCAAGCGTTAACCCTTCCCTTGCCACACGCCTCGCAACCGCATCTAGGGTCACTTGCCGCGGCGCAAATCGTGCGCACCACAGGTGGCGGGCCGCGCGCCCCGCGCTTGCTTCTAGCCTCCAAGAGGCGTAAACTACTTATTTAATAGAAACAACCTGTATATATTTGAAAACTGCATTAAACATACTTTCTAATAATGTAACATAAGCTAGGCTTGGTCAAGCAGTCTAGGTGTGAGCAAAGAAAGTATTCTGAAAATAGGGATTTTTTCTTCTCATTTTTGTCAAAAACTATTGAATTTTCAAAATTAAACACAGGAACAGCTTGAATTTTTGGTTTTATTTACAACATTATCTTATTTACACAGTTACATATACACATGACATGGTCCTATGGAAAAATTAAGACAAAAATTGTTTTAAAGCCATGACCTTAAAATAACATTATAAAAAAAGTGTTCTAAAATAGGTTATGTTGTCAGCTTATTTCTAGACCCTCTTTGTGACTACAGTGGCTTGTCTAAGCTAATTTAGAGATTTTAGGTCTTTATCTAGTTAAATCAAGAACCCTATACAGATATATTTGTCGTTGGTGTGTATGACCCGATATTAAACACCTCTTCAGTCACATAGTAAAATTATGGGCTTGACATATTTGCTGAAAATGGTCAATAAATTCAAAAACTACATTAAATTAACTAACTAATTCAAAAACTACATTGAATTACCTAACTAATTCAATGAACACTATCTAATTAGCATACTAGAAACAAGAAGTTTTGAAGAGTTGAAAATGATCAATTTCTTCATACAAACAGAAATACCACTGGCGAAAAAAGTATGGATGCGACTTTGAAATTCTGATCTTTGGTAGATATGACAGATGTTTAAAAAATAGTTTACAATTATGGGGTTACATCATGGGTTTGATGGAAGAGATGTCTTTTTAGAGATAAGCTTGCCTTTGCAAATTAATTCTCTGTATTTTTTGTGTTTTTTATTTTATGTTCAATAGTCATATACAAAATACAATTTAATGTATATTGTAATCAGAAATTACATAAATATATAAATTTGACAATTATCGAACCGTATTAGAATAAAAATTAAAACTACTAGATAAATGACTAAATTACATATTTAAACTGAATTATCTCAGAAACGCTACTACGCTATTTACTATATTGTGTCAAAAGCATTTGTTGTTTGTAATTAAATTATCATTACACGAAACATTACATTACAGTACACGAAAAACCAAAATTTTAGGGTCGGTACCTATTTGAAGTTTGAAGTAGCCTGGCTTCATACAAAAATGTTTACTTGTAAAAAAATAATACTTATTAAAATATCAATAAAATAAATTAGCAATGGTAAGATAACAAATAACATGTTCAAATATATGTGATTTTTTTTAAACACAGAGCTTTTTACGAACATATAGTTGGAATATCTTAAAAAAATAATTAAAAAAAAAACACAGTATAGACTACGCTAAAAAAATGTTTCTTACATCACTGGTGATGGCGCCAACAAAGCGGAGGAAGCAGGCGGCATCTCGTGTATTGTGATCAGGGATTGGAGGGGATCCCAGATCCGCTGGCGCTTAATGTGCAAGAGGGACTCCAACGGTTCTCCCTCTGGGAGTCCGCCTCTGACAATATTACCGCAGTAAAATCTGAAAGAATGAACAAAATTATAAAAATAAAAAGTATACAAAAAAGAATAGAATATAAGTAAATTTATTCATCTCCAATAACACAAACAACAAAACATACATACAAAAATAATTAAAAGAACAAAACAAGTAAAACATACAATTTAAAGCAATAAACAAACAAAACATATTACCGCTGCTGCTCCTCTGGCATTCTGCATGGCTCTCCCTGCCTTTCGCTGCGACCCTCCCTCGGCTGTCGGTATTCCCGCCGTGGGTCGTGGCTCGTCGAGCCGGCGTCGGAGGCTCCAAGGGACATGGCTCCACAATGACGTCCACCTCAATTTCCCTAGAGGAGCTTACTCCTCCTCGTCCTCCACCTTCCCCCTCCCTATTCCTCCTCCTCTTCTCCTCACCATATCTTATACACTAGAGAATGCGAAAAAGTGTTAAAAAAGCGTTAAAAAACAGGCACAGTCAGACACACAAACAGGCGCAAAAAGACAAACAAATAACTAAAATGGTTAATATTTGTATATTTGAAATATAAGTAAGCATACAGACAGACACACAATATCAAAGTCCTGAGATGTAGAAGGTCAGCATGAAGGAAAGAGTATGCGGAAAGATATACTTAGACTTTTTTGATGTTTTTTTGTTTGTTGAGTATTTGTTCTTATTTTGATAGGAGATTATTCATATTATTGAAACAAACCTATTTTGTTAAATAAACTTTTTTCTAAAGTGCTTATTTTCGACTTTATTAACGAGGCCAAATTTAGAATCAAAAGGTAGAGGGGGTATTTTTTAGATACATTTTGTTTTTATTTGCATATGCTCGCTCCACTGCGCTGCGCTCGCTCCAGTTTTGCTTTTTAGAAGTTCCAACCCAACCTAACCTAAACCCAATTTAAATTTAGTCACAATAACCTACTCTAGCCAAAAATTGACAATAGAGAAAAGTTGTCACAATTACAAAAGTATTAGAAGAAAAATAAAATTTTTAATTCTAAAATCACCGATTCGAAAACGCTGATCGGATACGTACATAAATCTGTATTAACAAGAAAATTGATATTGAGTGCCAGGATAGGGATATTGAGGAGTGCACCATGATGAGACGTTTAAAGTTATGCTTACGGTTAGGGTTTTATTAAGGAGTATCATGTTTTCGGTTACCAGCTAAAGAAGGGGAATATGCTATATATGGCTAACCACAACACGGAAGAGGAGAAGAAACGACTTTTGCAGGACATGAAATAAAGAGCAGGTGCTGATAATTAATTATTTACTATTATTACTTTATCTAAAACATGGACAAATACAAAGCGTAGGCAATAAAAGCATAATTAGTTTCCCATAAATTAAAAAAAAACTGGGTAAGTCTATTATTATCAATATACTGGTAGGTTTATGCCCCTCAAGAAGAAGAAAGAAGAAAACGTCGCCTATATGAAGACGGAGTATATTCAACGCAAAAATCAAGTAAGTAATTATTTTTATTTTTTATATATAATTGTTTTATTATTAATACTTTTTATGTTATGACATGCACATGGCACAATTTATAAATCTCACTGAAAAGAAAATTCAACATAATGTAGTAAAAACATAGTATTTTTATCTTTCTCCGAGCAGTTAATCAATTATACCTCATACGTTTTTTATAATGTCACTTACATGAAATAATCCAGCTTTAGTACCGTCTAGGTTTCCCAGAATGTAGGTATTGTCAGAGTTCTTTTTGAGCACTAATGACTTTACAAATCTGGGAGCTACTTTATTGCTAAAGAATTTGGCGGCGTCTGATTGTACATGAGAGCGACGCCAAACAATATCACCCTCATTGTAATGGACGATAGACCGTCTCAAATTATATCTTTTTGCGTTTTGCTGGTAAGCTTGCGCCAGATGCGTTTGCACGTCTTCAAATATTTTTGTCAGATCTTTAAGTTTGGTAGTCCATTGTTCGAAATCCTCGGTGTCAATACTATCCAGGTTTTCTACATTCAGAAGTCTTTGAAATCTACCGTCCAGGATGAATTCCCTACCAAACATCAGAAAATATGGAGAATATCTATGTGCTAAGCTGACATGACTATTAAGCGCGGTTTGAATCTAATTTAAGAGTTTAGTCCATGTTCTGTGATTATTACCAACATATGAGGCAATTGCAGTCTCAATTGTCTTGTTATGTCGCTCTACAGGGTTATTTTGTGGAAAGTAAACGCAGTTTCTAAAAAGTATGGGGATATTATATTTCTTGGCAAAAACTTCAAACTCTTTCGATATAAACTGACTACCATTGTCGGTTATGAAAGAGTGGGGAACGCCAAAGGTAAGGAATATGTTGTTTTCTAAGAACTTCACTATGGCTGCAGTGTTAGCTTTTTTTAGTGGGTAAAACCAAACATACTTGGAAAAGGTGTCCACAACAGTCAACAGGTAAATGTGTCCTGAGTAGCTTTTTGACAGGGGGCCAACTAGATCAATACTCAGGACTTGCATCGGCGCTTTGACTCTTTTCTGATGGGTCTTATGACCTCTTGGTGGTTTGTTGTTTGATTTATAGGCTTTGCAGGTATCGCATTTATCAATAATAGATTTTATGTCTAAAAACTTGTTCGGCCAAAAGTAATAAACTTGTAATTTTTTAAATGTTTTAAGGGGTTCTAAATATGCTGCTAGAGGGTCTTCATGAGAATTTAGAACTAAATTTTCTTGAAGTGCCGGTGGAACTACATCTATCCAAGAATAAGAGCCTAAAATGTTAAATTTTGGTTTTCAATAACGGTAAAGTTTGTTGTCATAAATCGTGAAATTTTGATACTTTTCCGGAGTCTCCGTAGCGCCTCTAAATGTTTTATTATACTATTCATCATTTAAACAGTCTGATCCACTAAGCATTTCGATTCTAATTCTACTTAAGGCGTCAGGTACACTGTGGAATTAACCCTTTTATGGATGATGTCAAATGAAAATTGTGAGAGTCTTGTAGCCCATCGTGCTAAGCGTCCAGTTGGGTTGTCTAATTTGTAAAGCCACCTTAGACTTTCACAGTTCTTGTAAAATATGCTACAGGGTGTTCTTTGTCGGTTTTGTCTTTTTGTACTAATGCGGCGCCGAAACCAAAGGAACTGGCGTCGCAATGGATGGAAAACGGTTTGTCAAAATCTGGTGGTTGTAAAATAGGAGCTGAAGTTAACGCTTTTTTCAATTCTTTAAAAGCTTGGTCTGCTTCAGTGGACCAAATGAAATGAGTTATTTTAACACTTGTAAGGCGAGACAATGGTGCTGCAATATTAGAAAAATTGTTTATAAAACGACGGTAATATGACGCGAGGCCTAAGAAACTACGAACATCTTTAACAGACTTGGGTGTAGGGAAAATTAACAGGTTCTTCATTCATTCTTTCAATTACTCCAATATTTAGATCAGCAGCTCTAGGGTTAATAAGATACTTGATAGGTTTATATTCTTTACTAGATCTCAATCCAGACTTAATCCAAAATTCTGTACCCAGGATAAAATTTGTTTTTATAGATGGGGAGACGTCAAATGTTATAGGGAATGTCAAATCATTCCAGTTTATCATAATAGTCATACTACCAATAACTGATTGAGAGGAACCATCAGCTGTTTTTGCACAGGCTGTTGAAGATGAATCTCCCTTTAGATTCATCTTCAACAGCCTGTGCAAAAACAGCTGATGGTACCTCTCAATCAAACCTGCCTCCTGGCTTTAGCAAGAGAGCAGGTGCGTTGTTCCCGATAATATTTACGTTAGCGCCACTATCGAGTAATGCAAGACATTTTTGGTTTTCTATCGTAATATCAGTGTAGGGTCTTTCTTAATTGTCGTTGCCTGACTGCACCGGAAAAACATTTTGATCCAAATTATTGAAAAATCTGCGAACTAAATCTAACCATTCTGACTATTCCTTACAATCGAATTTTCCGGTGCTGGGTTTAGTTTTTTGAACTTTGATTTTTATTACGGTAAAATTGACGACTAGTATTAGTTCGGGTATTATCAGGACCATTATTCAAATTCAGGATTCGAGGACTGTTGTGGTACTGGGTTGTTTGTGGAAGTACGTATGTTTCTGTTTTTCTGCTGGACTGTGATTTACACTTGCTAGATAATTTGGTAGTCACGTTTAGGTTACCGCAATTAAAGCATACGGGTATAAGATTATTTTTGCATTTGAGGCATAAATCATCATTAGACACTACGTGAACTTGGGGGGGCAGGGACAGTGGTGGTGAGGAATATGATGTTTCAACCTCACTTACCGCGTACCTGTCAATTCTCCTTCCATATCCCAACAAATCGTCTATCTTTTTCACATTACCAAAAATCAAGGAGCTTTGGTATTTTTTAGATATATTTCGTTTTACTAGTTCGAAAAATTTTTCATCAGACATGTGCTCTGTCGGCAGTTTGTTGTATAAGTCTATTATATGCGTGACATAATCATCCATGGAAATTTCCATAGGCTGTTTGTAGTTTCGTATTTGGTCTTCTACTTCTAGGTAGAAGTCCCTATTCTCAAATCTTTCCAGGAGAGCTTTTTTTTAAATCAATTCATGTTTTAATAACATTTCGTTTTGTCCTGAACCACTTGAGCGGTACTTCACCTAGGAGGTCTATGAAGCAGCGAATTAGCATTTCTTCATTGATTTGCCTCGCTACGCTCAGCTCCTCCACCTTCTCGATGAAGTCCCTCACTGATGTTTTTCCAAAGTATTTAATATTCCAAGATAGGAGGTTAGACAAACTCCTACAGTGGGAAATATCCATAGATTCTGGAGATTCAGTCGTCACTTTATTTTTATCGGCACTAAGTCCTTGAAGATACGAGGAATGTTCTTTTCGTCGCGTTACAACTTCGACACTAGATGTCAGTGACGTGGCGTCGACGTCCTCCATGTCAATGATGTGGTCTTGTGACATTATGATAATTTACCAGAAAAATTTTCAATTTTCTAAAACGCTGTATATATATTTGTTTTTTATCCGCGAGATAAAGACAAAACGCCGCTGTGGTAATTATCAAAACTAAAGTTTTTTACCGAAAGATTAACCAAAGTAAAAACAATTTCGAATGTTATATTCAAGGCTCATAGGAATAATCTGCTCGCTGGTTTGACTCCTACCTGAGAGATCGCCAGCAACGCATTAAGTCTGAGGAAATCTCAACGGACTGGTGTGATCTCTCCGCAGGTGTTCCGCAGGGAGGAATCCTTTCTCCTCTCCTCTTCTCGGTATTCATTAACTCCATCTCTGACGTTCTTACCTCTTCTTATCATCTGTACGCAGATGACCTTCAAATATATCGGCACTTCTCTCCGTGTGATGTGAATCTGACAGTAGAGGCGTTGAACGCTGATCTCGATAACATCAGGAAATGGGCTACCTCATATGGTCTGCTTGTCAACCCGGGCAAATCGCAGGCCATGATTTTGGGTACTCGTCACTCATAACCTAGTTCAGAAAATGCCCGTCGACCCTATAGTGTATGATGGTAACATAATTTCATACAGCGAGAAGGCCAAGAATCTTGGGGTTGTATTTGATAAATTGTTGTCCTGGTCGCCCCATGTTTGTGAGGTCAGCAGACGAGTCTTTGCGTCATTTCACTCCCTACGGAGATTGCAGCACTTCCTGCCGCAGCAGACTAAAATTACCCTTGCCCAGTCCCTCCTACTACCTTTAATCGACTATGCGGATGTTTGCTGGATCGGTGCGAACGAAGAACAACTGAACAAACTCGAACGACTTCAAAACCTCGGGATTCGGTTTGTCTTCGGGCTGCGCAAGTATGACCATGTCTCACATTATCGCAAGGAGTTGGGGTGGCTTCCGATCCGATTTCGTCGTGATATGCACGTTCTCTCCTATCTGTTCAACATTTTGCGAAATCCCCGCTACCCCTCATATCTTCGAGAACGTTTCGAGTTTATTTCCTCCAGGCATAGCAACCGGAGATCCCACACGATGTCTCTTCTTTCTACTCCTCGGCATAACACTGCCGCTTACAAACACTCGTTTAGGTTAACGGCGATCCGACTGTGGAACGCACTTCCCTGCGCTATTAGAGATAGTCCCTCAATTTTCACTTTTAAGACAAGATTGAAAGAGCATTTCCTTTCTCTTTCGTGATAGGTACTTTTATATATGTATATATAAGTAGTATATGTTTGATATATATTTTATTTTTTGCTTTTGTATTTTATTTAGTGTAAATCATTTACTATATCATTTTTTTTTTCATTCATTCATTTTTTTATTATATCATTTATTATGTTTTAGTTGTAAACAATTATTAGATGTGTACAGTTTTATTGCGCACTAGGACTCTCCTGTTGCACAATTTTTCCTGTCCTGCCTAGGTTTGCTGGTAGAAATCTCTCTTTAGAGATAAGCTCGCCTTTGCTCTTAAAATGTTTTGTTACCTTACTATTAAGATTTCTGTGCAATAAAGAATAAAGAATAAAGAAATAAAGAATAATAAAAAAGTTTCCATATTCATATTACAATCTAAAATACACTAAAACAAACAAACGCTCTCTCGGAGTTCTGTTTTAAAACTAAAAAGAATACCTACAAAGTTTCACTTGCACCACAAAAAATGTGTGCTAATGTAGCCACCAACCACTGTATATGTCACAGCCTAAAAATATATCGTCAATTTTTTTATAAAAAAAACAGCATCCAAACTCTAAATTTCATGTACAATAGACGCCAAACATCTTGGACAAAATGTGACGTGGTGGGGAAAAGTTTGCGCATGTACAATTACGTGCAAAAAAATCGGCGCATTTGAAATTCTCATTCCTACGTCTACAATTTAATTCCTTCTTTAGAGGTAGATCAATTTTGTATGTGTGTTCGGAAATGCTTCAAATGGAAATGCACATGGAAATGCACATGCATGAGACAAGAAGTAGGTACATGTGCTGAGTCCAACTAGATTTAATGGTTTGTGGGTATGACTATCAAAATAAAACTATACTTAATTAGCGGTATTTGTCGGCTTTATTGGTAAATAACTAAACTTAGTCTTGAGGTAAATAAGATATGCCTTCCATCAAGTCGTAACCTTGTCCAGTAGAAGCAGAGCTTGTGCTAGGTCTTGGTTCTTCGTCATCGAAATTTTCATAATCAGAATCAATCTCGTCCTCATCGTCATCATCATCATCATCCTCCGAGTCGCTGTCATCACCAACCAAAATAATAAATTGGTCAGTTACCAAATCTACAACATGATCACTCTTTATATATTCTGTTTCAATCTCTATAACTTTTTGGCATAATTTTTCCCATTCGCTTTTGCCCATATTAGCAACTTTCTCCTTTACCAGATCTATAACTTTGGTAATGTTCCATTTGACATTTCTGCTACCGACATATCCTTTAATGGCTGCCCAAGCCATTTCAATGGGATTGAGATCAGGATGGTATGGAGGTAAGCGAAGGACTGAATGGCCGTGATCAGTTAAAATCTTATCAATGCTATATGATTTGTGTTGCTGTTTATGTAGTCTTATCAAGTTATACAGCTGTGGTTTTAACATACTTTCATCGAACTGAACGCCTTTTTCTTGCAACCATTTTTGCATGTCTGCTTTTCTTGAGTTTGTGGTTGGGGCGGGATCGGACTGCTTATTGTGGTAAGACGCGTTGTCAACTACTACGACTGAATTAGGTGGCAGATTTGGTAGTAGTTGACAACGAAGCCATTTTTCATAATTTGTGAAATTCATATTATCGTGATAGTCACCCGATTTTGTTCCGGCTTTAAACACTAAAAGGGCATTGGGTATAAAACCTGCTTCGGAACCTGCGTGTACAATGACTACCCGTTGCCCTTTAGAAATTGTTTTTTTTAAGCCCTTATTTGATCCATCAGCCCATGATATGGAACTAGCATGCGATGAGTCGACATAGGACTCGTCTGTGTAAATTATTGGTCTTCTTTCTTCCCTGTACTTGCGAATTTTTTGAAGATATTCGATTCGCAGTAATCGGATATTGTTCTTCTCGATCAATATTTTGCGATTGTTTTCTGTTTTCTTCCATCGAAAACCTAATCCATGTAAAATTCTTCGTAAACTGGTTACGGATCCGTTAAAATCTATGTCTTCCTTTAATTTTTTACGGAGTTTTACGGCTGTAGGTAATTCACCATCCGTTACGTGGAAATTATGTATGCACCTTTTGATGACTGATTGATCGAAACTGTCAATTTCGGTGACTTTTTTCTTCCCACTTCTTTTCTTCCCCGGAGTCCGGAACACCTTGAGCAAGTCGGAGTTTTTACAATCGCTGATTATTCTTCTTACCGTACTCACCGATGTTTTAGTTGCTTCCGATGTCTGTTTCACGGTTTCAATATCAGGTGTTCCTTCTCTCTTTAAAAAGCAATATACATCGTATACCATATTTCTGGCTTGCCTTTTTAAAACTACGTTCGGCCGTCGAGGCATTTTTAGTCGTAATTTCACTGCACGCAAGTGTATTGGGTAGCGACGAGACGTGAACTCAAAGCGGGAAGCGATGGTCGACTGATCTACCAATAGCGTGGCTTGGCGCGGTCGATGCGATGCTCCCTCCGCACGCCGCGCCCCGCACCGCATACCCCGGCCCTTAGAATCGGTTTCTGCGCATGCAAGGTCATTTGTTCAAGTTGTTTGGCGTCATTTATACCGCATGTTTACTATGAATGCTAAAACAAATAAATTTAACTGTGGTCTACCTACGGGAACACGCGGGAAATAGGCTCGCGCCACAGACTGGACTCAATAGCAAACAATATTTAAGAATCGCGCAGTATGCAAGGTTTTGTTATAGGTAGGTACTACACAAACAATTTTAGCTATGACCGAGATCGATGACCTCGCGCGTAGAGAACGCAATCGAAAATATCTCTAACCAAAATGATAAAACTAAACGAAAAATTGCGTGCCCAGAAATTATACACAGTCTGATGAACTTTGACGGTGCTCTATCCAGTATTATGACATCCGTCAACTAGACATAGACATAGACAACATAGAACTAGAACAGGGGGTAGGTTCAAATTTTACCAGACCGTGTCTACTGTAACTGTATCTCAGAAAAAAAACTTTGATATCATAATAATAATAATAATTCTTTATTGCACAGAAAACCAATGGAAAAAATACAACGAACAATATGCAAAGGTGAGCTTATTTCTAAAAAGAAATTTCTCACAGCAAACCTGTGAGGAAAGGAAAAAATATTTATAGAGAGGTAGTCCTAGTGTACAATTAAGATTTAAAAGAAAGAAATAAAGTCAATATACTATCAGATAAATCACAATACATCCTACACATACTATAAAATAAATTAATAGAATACAATAAATACATAGATACACATACATACTATAAGATACCCACTATGCGGAAGAGAGGAGATGCTGTTTCAACTTTTTCTTAAGAGAGAACAAGGATGTGTGCAAGGAAGTGCATTCCACAAACGTATTGCCCTTAACCTAAACGAGTGCTCGTAAGCAACAGTGTTGTGCTGAGGAATTGACAAAAGTGACACCGTGTGAGATCTCCGAAGTCTATCCCCAGAGAAAAGAAACTCAAAATGTTCACGAAGATATGCGGGATAGCGCGGATTTCTCAAAATATTGAAGAGGAAGGAGTGAATGTGCATATCACGACAAAGTCGGATCGGGAGCCAGCCTAATTCCCTGCGATATTGGGACACGTGATCGTACTTGCGGAGACCGAAGACAAACCGAATCCCGAGATTTTGAAGTCGCTCGAGTTTGTTCAGTAGATCTTCGTTCGCGCTGGCCCAGCAAACATCGGCGTAGTCAATTAAAGGCAGAAGAAGGGTCTGAACTACCATGATTTTAGTCTGCCTAGGCAAGAAGTACTGCAAACGCCGAAGGGAATGAAAGGATGCAAAGACTCGTCTGCTGACCTCACAAACGTGGGGCGACCAGGATAAAAGAGTATCAAAAACAACCCCAAGATTTTTGGCTTTCTCGCTGTACTTGACAATGGTACCGTCATAAAGCACGGGAGCAACTGACCTATGCTGCAACAAATTAAGTAAGTGCCGTGTACCCAGTATCATCGCCTGAGACTTATCCGGGTTGACTAATACCCCATACGAAAGAGCCCATTTCCTGATGTTGTCGAGGTCAGCACTCAAAGCCTCTACAGTCGAATTCAGATCACACAGGGGAAAATGCCGATAAATTTGAAGGTCATCTGCATAGAGTTGATACGAGGAAGACAATACATCCGAGATGGAATGGATGAAAACTGAGAAAAGAAGAGGAGAAAGGATGCTACCCTGCGGAACACCAGTAGAGAGCTTGCACCATTCCGTAGTAACTTCTTCAGACTTGATGCGCTGCTGGCGGTCTCTCAGGTAGGAGTCAAACCAGCGAGCCGAGTGTGAAGAGACATTGAGTGTTTTTATGATTTCAACAAGTATATCGAAGTCGACGCAGTTGAAGGCGCTGCTAAAGTCAAGGAGAGTCAGGACTGTGAGCTGCTTCTTATCCATTGCCAGTTGGATATCGTCAGTTACCTTGAGCAGTGCGGTGGTGGTGCTATGCCCTGGCCTAAAACCAGACTGAAAAGGGTTCAGTAAATCCATGGAGGAAAGGTACGAGGACAGCTGGGAGTGGACAATTGATTCAAGGACTTTGGAAAGGATTGGTAGGATGGAAATGGGACGGAACTCTTTGAAGGAAGGACGAGTTAGAAGTTTTAGGCAGGGGTATCACTAATGCTCTTTTCCACTGGCTTGGGAAGCAGTACTCGCTCAGCGACGCGTTAATTATATGCGTTATGGGTGGTAAAACATTATCGAGTACACTGAATAGCATCTGAGAGCAGATATTGTCATCACCTACAGCCTTGGACGAGATTTCTAGAATAGCTTTCTTTACTGCGCCAACTCCGACAGACCTGAGGTTGAAAGGTAAGCAACTGGATGTCGTTCTGGTACGCAAGTTACGAAGGGTAGCATCCTTGACACAGGGGTCCATCACGACAGGGGAGACAGCAAAGAATTTGTTGAGTCCCTTGAGGTCGACACTACCGGCAACTGCGTCCTGGGACTTACCAACACCAAGGGTCTTCAGGAACTTCCAAACCTGTGCAGGAGAGTAACTCTCGATACTCTCGTAGATGTGGCGGCGTTTGGCATCTCGACAAAGACGGGTGCACCGATTACGGAGACGTTTGTATATAAGGAGATTATCGTCCGTCGGATCCTTCTTATATCTACATTTGGCACGGTTTCTCTGGGCCATCAGAGCCTTGATGGTATCGGTAAGCCAAGGCGCAGGGAGATGTTTGACCCTAACCTTTTTGACAGGAGCATGTTTGTCGAACAAACTTAAGACAATCGAGTTGAAATGCTGGACTTTGTCATCAACGGTCTCACTACAGACGACAGGAGACCAGTCTATAGAAGCGGCGTCAGACTTAAGGGAGCTGAGATCCATACCCTTGAATCTGCGAATATCCAGGAATTTTGCTGCGCGCTTGGGAGGCCTTAACTTGAACGAGAGATAAATCAAATCGTGAAAGGAGAAGGGGGCATTAAGTTGGCCATGCGTAGCAACCTTGGATATGTTAGAAACAATCATAAGATCTAGAAGAGAGGGGGTGCAGTGGGGCTGGAAGTGAGTTGCACTCAAGGGAAGAATATTTAAATTTAGGGAGCTGATGATAGACTGGAGTTTGGCTGAGCGAACATCATTTTTAAGTAAACAGGTATTGAAATCTCCTAGGATAACTGTGTCACTGTAAAGAGGAGATAGATCATTAAGAATGCTTTCAAAAGAATCAAAGTAGTCGATGAGTAGAGAGGGGCTATAGAAGACACCCAGAAGGACCTTATTGTGATGCAGGCATAACTCGAGAAAGAGGTGTTCAGCGGATCCAGAGTACAGACTAGGTGAGTGGCTGATGACTTTGCAAGAAATGTTGGAACGAAGGTAAATAGCAACACCGCCACCAGCCTTACCTGTCCTATCATTCCGATAGAGCCTGTACCCCGGCAGAGCATACAAGGATGGAAGAGAAGGTTTAAAAAATGATTCGGAGATCAGAATACCATGAATGCTCTGATCGCTGAAGGAGTCGATAAGGTCGGCATGACTGGAATGAATGCTCTGAGCATTTATGTGAACGACATTGAAGTTCCTACCGAGGTTGGAAAACACACGTTTGAGGGCAATAGGCAAAACGTCGTTCGTGTACGGCAATCCACTTCCCACGCTATCGGAATCTTCACTATCGGAGTAGGAGAAGTAACTATCACTAAAGTCGTAGGTATTCATATAAGTAAATATCATATAAAAAATAAATAATAAAATAAATACAATTAAACCTACTAAAATCACAAAAAATTAAAAGTATCTAAATTCTCAACAATCTAAAAAACAGAAAGCCCGAACCCAGCCATACCCTGGGTTTACATGAGTACAGTATGGAAATAAATACGATATAACAATATAATGAGACGTTGGCGGGCAGCACAAACAAAAAATAAAATAAAGAAACAGCAAAATAAATCTAAATTCGAACATAAAATGATTACCGTTCGTACCGTCCGGTTGCCCGTCCGTTCCATCCGGCTGTTTGTCCGTCCGTACAAAAAAAAAAAAACAATAAGATCACAGAACACAAATCGTAATGTCACTATGCTTGACTTGACAATCTTGACATGACTTGAAAATGACTTGGCGAGCTAAAAAGTGAATCATATCTACCCTTTACGTAAAATAACAATAAGTTAAAGGAAATAACCCGACCAAATCACGCGACATAGATTGCACTGCACACGAGTACAACAACACAATAACATTCCACTACTTCTTCTTAGTTCCTGCCTTCGTCTGGCCGGCGGCGGCACGCCTAGCGCTGATTTCTCGCTGCTTGCTTGCCGCGGGTGCCGCACAACCTGTCAGCGCAGCCACAGGCACTAGCTCAGCCGGTTTTGGAGTCGAGTCGGCGACCTTTTGCCCGGATTGCAGAGCAGGGGGAGGGAACTTGCTGGTGTATACCTGAAGCTCCGCCATACGCTCCACCTTCTGTCTGCTATCATCACGGAACAAAGATTAGGTAGGTACTTACAAATCGGAGTTTGCCTGCTTACTTTGTAGTTAGTTTCTGCTAGAGAGGCACTAAAGTGCTGCTTGCTGAGTGGTGTGTGTGTGGGGGGGGGGGGGGTTTACTGGTGAAGTAAGGTTTTTCATAAACACACAAAATAGAAAGTATGTTAGTACGGTTAATAAAATACCCGATCAACCTCGACAAAACGGTGAGCGCCAAATGTAAGGTTGTGGATCTAAAGTACTTAGGTAGATAAATAAACTGTTATTCTTCCAGACGAACTATTATATTGTCTGTTTCACATCACATGGGTAGGTACCTAACGAACGATATTTAACACAACACTTTAAACTTAATCGAACTAAAATAATCCTAGATAAAGTCATGGGGGGCACCGGTTCACACTGGTTGGCAAGAGCTCAGTTTTCTTCCAGGGAATGGGTTTTGTCGAGGATCGAAGGGATCTCAAAGGGCTGTCGAGAAATTAGGTGATCTGTTGTCAGTTATCCGGTCAGCAAATGATCTGCCGCTATTAGCAGAAAATCGATGGTCAATCGTTATATATTCGGAATGTATTCAAGACGTTTCTCAACACACGTCCGCTAGCTGTGCTGCCTCCGCTCGACTAACTCGCTCCCGCTCGCCATGGCCGCCGCGCGCGCAGGATCTTCGCGGGGTCTACGAGGGGTTGAGGGACGAGGGATGTCGTCCACATAATGCGGGGGCCAGATTCCATTGGCTGAGAGTCCACGTGGACCGCTCTTCGATGCTCCTTAGCGTCAGAGCTCTACCATGCCTACAGAATGTAGATGATTTTCTTCCAGTGTCGTCTATCTTCTGAAGTATGCGATTGGTTTCAAGGTTCGTGGATTTTCTTGCCATTGCAATAATATACCGCCTAGGCCTAATGAGCTAGCATCAGTATGTAGTTCGGTTTCCAATTTTGGGTTTTACAGTGCCAATATAATATTTCTACTAGTTTTTCCTTTAAAAGGGTAACTCACTTCATTTCAGAATCCCCCAACGCCAAGAAACATCCTTTTTTAAAAGATTTGTTGAGGGTCGGGCGATTTCACCAAACCCCTTTACAAACTTTCGGAAGTACCTGGACAAGCCCAGGAATTGCCTAGCTTCGTGGATATTTCTCGGTGTTAGTAACTCTTTAACGGCAATGATCTTATACTCACTTGCTTTGATGCCGTCAACGGAGATTTCGTATCCCAGGAAATTTATTTTCTGATCAAAGAAACGACACTTTGATATTTTTAGGGTTAAACCGTAATGTCTGAGTAGCTGTAGTATCTCTTCTAAACGCTGAAATCCCTAATCTATGTGTTCAGATGGTACAAGAAGGTCGTCAAGGTAAGCTAACGCAAATTCAAACCATTTGTTCCCAAGCTTGTTTTTGTTCATCATTCGTTGAAAAACTGCTGGGGCATTGGCCAATCCGAACTACATTCGTTTGAAATGTCCGTCTGGTGTTACAAATCCAGTTAAATGATGACTTTCTTTTGCCATCGGAATTTGATAGTAGCCTGAAACTAGATCAAGCGTAGTAAAATAAGCATTACCACTAAGATGTATCAGTTGATCCTCAATCAGGGGTAGCGGGAATCTATCTTTTACAGATTTACTGTTTAGGGCCCGAAAATCCACGCATAACCATCAAAACCGAGCTTGCGTAATCCGAATTAGACTCTTCTATTATATCATTTTGCATTAATTCGTCTAGAATTTGCCTGACTTGTTCACGTTATGAAAATGACAGCCTATATGGTCTGTATATTACAGGTTTCGTATCTTCTAGATCAATTTCATCTCAACTTTACTGACACAACCGATTTCATTCAGATTGTTAGCAAAGCAATCGCGATATGTTTGCAATAGATTAAATATTCTGTCAAAGTTTTCCTTCCCCAGTTACTTTCCTGCAGCGATATAACTCTTTTTAAGAGGCTCCAAGCTAGAAGCATCTTTGGTTATTCTGTTGGTGTGATAAACCTTTCGTCCGATAAACGGTACGGATCTGGCTATTATGACATTAGCATTGATTTTTAGAGTTTTCGGGGAAAGGTTCGTGATGAACACGAATCTTCGTCCGTTTTCAATACGATACGTGCCCTGATGTAAGCGATATTCTCTCCCTGGTTCTCTGCTATCATACCCCTCTGTGTAAATATCCCGAGAATATTTACTATCCTCAACAGCAATGGGCACAATGTTAGTTTCTACTATCTCTGACGCCTCAAAAGTTATTAGATTAATCCTATTATCCGGCTCTTCGGCCTTTGGAGTGGGTTCTCTATAAAATTGCAATTGGTTACTATCCTTGAGTGTAGTCAAAAAGGCAACTCTGTGAAATTTTGTCAAATCAGAAGGGATGTTTGCAAAAGCTCCTCGGGAACAATGAGTATTTCCAGAACAGTCTCAATATTATCAATTTTTATGTTAGCAAATGATCTGTTCGATGGCGTAATTAATTATAGAATCACCGAAGCCTTTAACTACGGGCAAATTGGTTTTCTGGTAAGCCTATATTCTTAGCATCGCTTTCTTTCATCAAGGTGCATTCGCTACCAAAGTCTATATAAGCTACTAGATCTACCTCGTTCACCGTAACAGGATTGAAATATTTGTCATTAAGTTTTGTGTTGAGCTCTATTTTTAGTGTCTGTTTCATTGATTCTTTACTTCCGTTTTCTGACCGCATCCGTGTCACGGGTTCTTGCGTACAACTATCATTGTCATGACCTATCATACTACACTTTCTACACTTAACCAAAGGTTTAGGATACTTGAAGTAAGGATGTCCCCTTGTTTGCAGTTATAGTAAATCACTGAACCCTCAACAGAATTATCCGACCATTTTAGTGACACCTTACCAAAGGACATATTTTTGAAGAAATTGTTCCGTCTGTTGTCATCATCTGGAAGCAAATCTGGTTTAGTCTGCCGTTGCGAGTTCAGAAAGTTTAAAATGTCGTTGGTTCCTCTGGTTCCTCACATTTTTAAGCCTGTGCACTGTTCCGTAATGACCTGTCAGTGATACCATATATTATGCAGTCTTCACTCTTTTTTCCGGTGATTTCGCATCTATTCTACAGAGTCAATTTATCGTAATAGTAGTCTCTTAAGCTCTCACCGCTTTTTGTTACGCGTTCTCCTCACTTGGAAAGGCTTTTTTGAGCTTTTCATCCCAAGTGAAGACAACTGTAGGGAGTGCTTTGTACCACTGTTTTGCTAATCCTAACCAGTTTTTGTAAGGCATAGTGGACAGTTTGAGCTTCGTTCCACCCGTAAATGCCGACGCATTCATTGACTTTTCTGAGCCAAAATTCAATGTTCCGGGCCTTACCCGAAGGGTCAAACTCAGGTACAACGTTGTTGAGCTGATTATTATTAAAGATCTGCTTACTGGATTTACCCCTCCACGTCGTCAATAAACGCATAACGTCTTCAGCTGATAGAGATGGTGTAGAAGTACCTCTACAGCGCTGTGGTGCTGGACTCCGTTTACGCCGAGGTACCGGACTTCGTCTACGCCTAGGTGGCGGGCTGCAGCTCTGTGAGGACTCCGATTACCGGATAATGCTGCAGTTCCGCCGTCTTGTACGACTCCTGCCTCGCTTACGGCGCAGCGGTGCCACCTCCTCATCCGAACTCAAAACTGTTTGATATTATACTTAATTTTGGTATCGGTTCTACTTAGGACTTAAGAGATCTATGAGTAAATTCTATGTTGTGCAAGTGCGTAGTTTATTCCTGGTCAGAATAAACTACGAACCATAGCCAAACTTTACTAAAATCATCGAACGGATATTTTATGAGCGATCATAGCTGTGCATATGCCAAACCTGGCCAATATTGTAATTAGAGCAAGCGTAGTGCTACGCTTGCTCTAATTACGATATTGACCAGGTCATATAACAATGCCTAATATGAGCGAGCATAGCTCCTCGTGTGTAATATATAATAAGAGCATAAATCGAGCAAGCATAGCCCTTCGCATGGCAAACGTAGCCGATAAACGTTAAAGTTACATAATATGAGCATGCATAGCTCTTCATGTGGCAAGCATAGCCGTAATACATTATAGTTGCATAATATGAGCAAACATAGCTCTTCGTATGGCAAACATATGTAGCTTTTAAACTTTATGATTGCATAATATGAGCAAGCATAGCTCTTCGTGTGGCAAGCATAGCCGTAATACGTTATGGTTGTATAATATGAGCAAGCATAGCTCTTCGTATGGCAAACATAGCCTTTAAACTTCATAATTGCATAACATGAGCAAGCATAGTTCTTCGTGTGGCAAGCATAGCCGTAATACGTTATTATTGCAAAATAAATATGAGCAAGCATAGCCCTTCATATGGCAAATATAGCCGTTAAACGTTATAATTGCATAATATGAGTAAACATCGCTGTAGATGTGGGAAACATAGCCTTTTTAATCATAGTTGCATAATTACGAACAAGCGTAGCTCTTGAATCAAGCACTTAGCGATACTTTAGCAGGCAAAACAGCATAATAAGCAGCAATGATCAGTTCATATTTTGTCGCTCAAGCAAGACATGGCTCTTTATCTATAAAGTGACTTCTGTATTCTTAACTGTCAATTCCGATTTAAAATTGTGTATTTAGATTATTATTTTTTTAAATTAAATCCATTAAAATCTTTGCAATCGATAGGTTATTCTTTAAAATCCCAACAGAATGTGTCTGTTAAAAGTTAAGCATTTGAACTACCAGTTATTTTCAAAAATACCCCGAATCAAAATAAAAACAAAAAACAAACTCCAAAAATATTATAATTTTATCCGACGATATCGACGACATCATCATATATTTCTCAGAATGTAGTATTGAATGTGAATATAGCTTGAGTGCTGTATATTCTGCTGTATATGCTTGACGATCCGAATGGCCGAGTCAGCATTGACGCTGCCTACGAAACCAGGGGTCCCGGGTTCGAGTCCCGGTGGGGGCAAATATTTGTTTGATGAGAACGAATGTTTGTACCCTAGTCATGGTTGTTTATCTATCTAAGTATAATATTTATCTATATAAGTATGTGTATCGTTGTCTAGTACCCAAGATACAGGGAATCCTAGTTTGGGGCTAGATCAATGTGTGTAAAATGATGTCCAAGGTATTATTATTATACAAAAAATATAATATTTTGAAATGAATGTCGACAAAAATAATTCCAAATCCAGTCACAGTTTGAACAGACGACATCTTTGAATTCAATACGAAAATATTACAGGCATCGTATATGTGTTCGCGATTTTGATCACTGTCAACGAAGAATTTACTGTTACCGTTAACCAATCGCATTATGTAGATTTTCTAAAACTGTATCATTACTTTGTAATTTACCCATAAAAGGTACAAATTGCAAGTGTACTGTTTAGGGCTCATACGATTATATGATTCGGGTGTTTTCGGGAATACGACAACCGGCGAAGATTTCTATGCGCATTATCAGTTTTGGGGTACTGTACTTTTCTATTTTTTTGTAGATGAAAGCGTGGAGATATCTACCAAATCTACGAGCAAAGGTTGTTTCAACTCGAATGGTGGGGGCTTGGAATATTCGTCAACTTTCTATTTTAATACATTGTTTCCTGTGGGTGAGGTAAGTTTGGAACCATTTAAGGGATACGCTTCTTACACCAAAGTATTCTAGTTTCTTAAGGAGGATGGGGATAGACACTGTGTCGATGACCTTCGCAAGGTATAAAAAGACAAGACCACAGGCCTCTTCTCATCCAGAATACGCGAGACTAGGTCCGTGAGGTCTCCTACAGCGTATTTGCTCCTCCTCCTGTATGTGCTTCGACCGACTTTTATGGTTTATGTATGTTTTATATCGTTTTAGATAAAATATTAGTAAAGGAATTTGCAGTTTCCGAGGCTAGTCAAATGGAAAACGTCAGACCAGTCAACCGCTTTTTATTCCTCTTCAATAGCATTGTAGTTAAGTCTTTGAACTAATCGGGAGGGATTTTTCTTATAAGGATGTGAAACTGAGAGACCAATAATTGCAAGATCATGGTCTGTCGTTGCTATCGTGCAAACCACTCCTTCTGAGGTTAACTTATCATTAACAAAAATATGGTCGAGGCAGGAGTTAAGTACCAGGGCAAACACTGCGGTAGCTTAGGTGAAGACTAGAGGGGCGAGCGCAGCGAAGTCCCCGAATAGTCTGCGTGTTAGGTTGACATGTAAGAACAAAATAAACGTAAATTCTAAACGCTGTCGTTCTGGTCTACTATCTGTCGATAGTTGATCAACTAATGCGTTAGTTTATCAACTAACGGTTTTGACTATCTAACGGTGACATCTCGATCTCATACGTGATATGATTTATCTGTGACGGCTGATAAGTTAGAGTAACAATACCTGGATACGTGAGAAACCAAATCAGCCGGCACAGTTACTCCACTCTTTGTATAGAAAAATACATGGTAAAAACAAGTAAATAACGTATCTCAAATAATCAAATTATACATTGTAAATAATAAATATGGGTTACACAGGATCGGCGATGAAATTCCCCTCTTCCGGAGGGCATAGTTAATCCTATCGCTGAAAATCCATTTGGCGAAAATTATGAGAATTATGACCGCTATGCATCTTACGGTGCCCGTTGTACTCAGTTCAGGACTTATTTCTTAACTACTCAAAAACAGAGGGTAGTTGGGACGGATCGCGATTTTTAACCCTATGCCATGGTAATAAAATTTAAAACCTATAACGGAAAAGTGGCGTTAGCTAATGCCGTTCATAACTAAGGGGTTAATCCTTTCGCCAATAGCTTCCATCAGAGGTTCTTTGTCCTGGACCCCATTATTCTGGGTCATTGACAGCAGTTCTTTCGTGAAGCTACCGCTTATGGCTACTGGAGATGTTGATGTTGGTGAGTGATGAAAGAAAGATGTTTCGGCGAAGACGGATAGAGAATGATTTCTATATACCATGCATTTTTTTGATATATATTTTTTTGGAATATTATTTTGAAAATATAGCCTATTTTAAGAAACTTATTTAAATATTTTTGGGTGTTATTCACTGAAAACAAAGCTAAAAGTTTACCCGCCAAAAGTAAACGTGACGTCACTGAGAGACGTAATAGCACAAATTTATTTGCTTGCCATAAAAAAAAGTGGCAGACGAGTCAATCAAAGAGTGCCAAATATATAAGTGAAGTCAAATGTCAAACAAACATCACGAACATCACACACGTCAGTCCTAATCTGACTAAAATGTAATTAATTATTATTTTGATATAAAAAAAATATATATGTCTTTCATGATGGGAAGCAAGCAGTGATAACCTTGATTATTTATTCGAACCAATTCTATAACTTCTGCGAGAAGAATGGGTCGTCAAGTGTACGCAGAATATTTCTAGAATTCTTCGCAGTTTTGTTTGGGCTACTTGTGGGCTGATAAATTTGCGGAATTAAATGATAAAAATACACTAAATTTCTAAGAATATTACTTATACAAAACATATATTAGAAATATTATACACAACATTTAATTTGTGCAGCATAGCTGACTCAGCATTTATACTACCAGAAGTGCCACCGGTAGTACTACGCGTATATAGATAAATGATGAGGTCCCGCCTGCTGAACACGGGTGGATAATTGGTCCTCTTTGTGACTATTTCACCCAATTCCCAGTGTTTGAGCACCAGTTAGTGTTAATTCTGCCGACTTCCCTCCCCAATTCTCCTTGTTCTTGAGCTGCTGACATAGGCAGTCTGGGTTCGGGCCCAATAAATCTCTGGTCTGCACCGCACCGGTTCAATGTACCACGGGTATATCATGATACATGTGATCACAGGTCCGCTTCTCAAGCCAAAATAAAAGCAGTAGGGAATGGTTGCAGCCACCTTCAAATGAAAATTATAGGTATTATTAATGTTGCAAGAAAATATTTGTTCAATAATATAGACAACTGCACACCTATTAGCACAACAACAAGTTAAGTTCTACAACATGCTTAATTCTCAAACCCTTGTTGATGCATCGCGATTTTGAAACTTATTCCATGGTTTAAAATTCAATACCTATAACGGGAAAATGGCGTCATATGTTGCCTTGGGTCGTCTAGAAGAAAAGCATATTGTAGTTTAAATATCAAACGCCTTATACATTATCAAGAAAACTTCAATAGTTTGTCACGGCAAACATATGCAATTTTGCAGTTGATAAAAATTCCCACCTGCAGAAACTCGATGACACCAGGATCTCAGCATCAGTATCTTACTTACATGAGGGCTTTGGCTCTCTGACTTAAGCAATGTTGTGGTTGCTAGAATTCGACATTATCATAATTTTGGTAACTTGAGGTAAATTTCACGAGTCTGCTTTTTTGAAATTGGCCGTTCTTGTCGTAGCAAATAAAAACCAAACGATCATGGATTAAATAACAAAACGCTGAATTTCACAGATCACAGACTTTACAGGGATTAATAGATTGACGTTTCACATTTTTTTTGACGTGACAACGTCTTTAAAATCGTTTTAGTCGGGTGACATGTTCAGAAACTTGTGTCACACCAAAACCTCACGAGCGCGATCGCAGGTATAACGAGAGAGAGACGGACCGATCTCCCGTCTCATTTCGAGCGCTGCCAGTCATTCCGTGAAACTTGTCACGCGGAATCCTTACGAGCGGAGGCTGGCATAGCGTTCGAGTGAGTGGACCGATCTTCCGTCTCTCTCACTCTAGCGGCATACAAATGAATGGAGATTTATCACGTAAACATCTCGATCGTAAACCTACTTTACAAACAACTATTTTTTTTTGTTGATAAGACGGGCAGGTAAAGGCATTTTTTCATACACCTTATGATGATATCATTGGAGGTCAAATGAATGTCATTCTGTTTTATTGAAATATCTTAAAATATATATACCTATTCATTAATTTGATATTTTTTTTTTCACGATAAGCGATGGCACCCGCCATAGGTGGAATCGCACAGGCCTATATGAGGATGGAGCGGCAGTCCCACACGTCTTGAACTAGAATGAATATCTTATTTATATTCTCTGTACTTATTTTCATGAATCTTTTGCTTAATCTGATAAATAGAAATTGTATAGAAGACATATTTTTCGAAATGGTTTTGAGATTTCCGTTCCTGTCCAGAAAGTTAGCAATCCCAATACGCATTTCACTAAATTAATTGTCAGGCCGTGTTCATTCAATTTTTTAAATTATCTCCAAATGTTTGTAATGATGTTCTTAATTTTCTGATTCACTTAGAATATCATTGAAAAGAAACAAAATGTGAAATCTGTATTGTTTTTCATCCTTTGGCTATTTTCCAGAAAATTTTGGAGTAATTTGATGTTTAAATATTGAGTGCATGAAACGTTGAAATATCTGACCGGCGTTTCGAAGGCCTAATTTTATTGTCATTCCTAGAAAATTTTAAAAGTCCAAAAGGAGAGATGAAAGCTCTCTAGGAAATGTCTTTTGGTGCTGTTGGTATGCAATGATATGATTTCCCAATATCGATTTTACTAAGAATGGGTTTTCCTTCGAGTGATATATTGGAGTCGTGGCATGGGGTACCGATTAGGAACAGCTATATTGTTCAGCGCTCTTTAATCTCCACATGATCTCCATTCATCATTTTATTATTGACCATATGGCTGACCCATGAGCTATTAGATGGTCTACAAATTCCCATATCCATCATGTCTTGGAATTCCTTCAGAGCCGCCTTGTATTTTTCTGGTGGAAGAGGCCTGACTTGGCATGCAACAGGTGATCCTTGAGTCTCTATGTAATTGTGTTTGAGACTAATCTTTAGAGATGATGGTTTCATGATTCCCCGATATTTCTGCATAACATGATTCTTGTCAATAGTGCTTAACCCTCAAAAACCAAGGGTAGGTAGGAACGGTCGCGATTTTGAACCTTAAAGATAAGATAAAGATGAAGATGAAGATGAAGATGAAGATGAAGATGAAGATGAAGATGAAGATCGAGATCGAGATAAAGATAAAGATAAAGATAAAGATAAAGATAAAGATAAATATAAAGATAAAGATCAAGATAAAGATAAAGATAAAGATAAAGATAAAGATAAAGATAAAGATAAAGATAAAGATAAAGATAAAGATAAAGATAAAGATAAAGATAAAGATAAAGATAAAGATAAAGATAAAGATAAAGATAAAGATAAAGATAAAGATAAAGATAAAGATAAAGATAAAGATAAAGATAAAGATAAAGATAAAGATAAAGATAAAGATAAAGATAAAGATAAAGATAAAGATAAAGATAAAGATAAAGATAAAGATAAAGATAAAGATAAAGATAAAGATAAAGATAAAGATAAAGATAAAGATAAAGATAAAGATAAAGATAAAGATAAAGATAAAGATAAAGATATTTGTTCGATTTTTGGTTACAATATAGATGTTATGCTATCTTAATGGTATGTGTCACAAAAAACTGCTATGTTTGATGTACAAATATTATAAAACTACAAAAGTGATTGAAATTACTGTGGCAGGTCCGTTGCCCGGGGAGAGATGTGCCGGTGCAACCGGGCGTGCAGCGTGCCGGGGTGAAGACCTTTGCAAGACCTTGACGTGCTTCTGGCGCAGAGTACGGGAGTGGATCTCGCTCGTCTGCGTGCAGTCTCCCAGCCAGAGTCTGGCACCTAGCTGCATGCATTACCGTCTCCGCAGTTGGGCACCTTTTTGGACGACAACTCCCTGCGTGTGGTAGTGGCGCTTCGGTTAGGTTGCGACATCTGCGAACCACATTGCTGTTTTTGTGGTGCGGCGGTTGACTCGCTGGGGCGCCATGAGCTGCACTGTGTTCGGAGTGCAGGGAGATTCTCTCGCCATCACTTAATTAACGACATCGTCCGGAGAGCGCTTGTCTCTACCAATATTCCGACGGTTCTAGAACCTCCGGATTTGAGCCGCAGCGACGGGAAACGTCCGGACGGTCTCACTTTAATACCGTGGGAGAGAGGTCGTTGCCTATTGTGGGATGCGACCTGCGTGTGCACTTACGCACCATCCCACATCAGCTCAACTATGGTAACCCCGGGTGCTGCTGCTCAGTCGGCAGCGCGGAAGAAATGCATAAAATACGCACAGCTAATGGGAAGTTATCTGTTTGTTCCTTTGGCCGTCGAGACCACAGGGGTGTGAGGTTCGCAGGGTAGGGCCTTCGTCAAGGACATTGGGCGTCGTTTGAGGGACCGAAGATTTGATCACCGCTCCGGATTGTTCCTGTCACAGAAGATCTTACTAGCTGTGCAGCGCGGTAATGCTGCCAGTGTAATGGACACGTTTGGTGCGGGCGTTTCTTGGGGCGGTTTATTTTTATAGATATGTATTTTGTTTCTTATGTTTAGTTAGGATTTATGTAGATTATTATTTATGTAGATATTAGACCTAAGACTTTCTCTTTCAATTTATGTATAGTTAATTAATTATCTAGTAAGTAACTTTCCATCCATTTATTTGCTATGCCTCTTATTCCAAAAAAAAACCAAAGGATTTTTTCAAGAAGCAAACCATGGTGATTATAGTCAAAGGCTTTGCTCATGTCAAAGAAGAGTGCAATGACTGTTCCTGTTCCTGTGTCAATACATTCTGCGACGGATTTGATTAGTTGAAAATTGGCAAGAGTAGTAGATTTGTTCTTTATGAACCCGTTTTGCTCTGGTCTAATAATTTGGTATTTTTCCAAGTAACAATTGAGCCGTTTTAAAAGTACCTATTCAACAACTTTTGATAGGATCGGTATGAGTGTTACTGGTCTATACTGGTTTAGATTTGTTTTATCTACATGTTTAAATAATGGCTTGACAACAGAAACTTTAAGATTTTCTGGCAAAATACCTTGGTTTAGGGAAATATTTATTACGTGGTTCAATGCGTGCGAGATGTATGGAGCAATTTTTTTTCAGTATATGTGTTGTTAATTTGTCGTACCCCTCTGAGTTTGTGTTATTTATAAGCAGAATTATTTTCCTGATCTCGTCGAGGTCGGTTGGCTGTAAAAATATATTGGAGTTGAGGTTTTCTATATCTACTTTGTTCTATTCGGATTTTCAGTACTAGAAATATTGATAAAATAGTTGTTGAAGACTGTTGCAATATTTAAGGGTTCTTTGTGTTTTATGCCCTCATGTACTATTTCTTCTATACTGTATTTTGTTTATATGTGATTTTTTATTAGGTTCCAAATAGCTTAACTTTTATTATTAGCATTTACCAAATAGTTACGGTTACCTATTCTTTGAGATTGCATTATACATTTTCTTAATGTCTTAGAGTAGTTTTTGTATTGGATTTTTGCAGCTGATTTGTTATCTTTGGTCAGCAATTTTTTTTAATTCCTTTGGTGATCCATCTAGTCTTATTTGTTTTGATTGTTATTTTCACCTTGAATTTTGGGAAGCACAGGTTATAGAATATTACGAGTGTTCCATGAAGTCTATCAAAGGCCTCGTACATCTCATTGGATTCTAAAACATCGCAGAATGATAGTGAAGATATACAATCAAGGAATTTGTCTATGTTTTCTTTACAAAAATTTCTTTTTTCTTCAAAGCAGAACTTTAGTTTCATTGGGATGGATACAGTTTGCCCGGTATTTTGATCAGAGAGACCTAAGTTATGTACTACTACTACCAACAAGCCAAGCGTATCTAAAGATGTCAAACGTCCAAATCAAGAAACACACAGCCCTGTAAATAATACAACATTAAGGAAAAAAGCGCCATCGTCCACAAACGACATATCTACACTCGAGAACACCAAAGAATCATGTTTATTGCGCGATACGATATACCAAAATTCTCCGGATACCTCTATGAACAAAAACTCAGAAATAACACTTCAAACCTTAAAAAAATGATGAATGTGCAACTAAAAGATAACAACAAGACAATAATCGCTGAACTCCAGAGCACTATCCAGACTGAAATAAATAAGGCCATAGTATTATTAAAAAAGAGACCATGAATGAAATAAATAATTTGACAACTGAAAATTCAAAAAGAAAAATGGAGATAAGTCAAATTAACCTAAACATAGATCAACTAACAGAAGAAAATAAAACACTGAAACAAGAAATAAAACTACTACACTATGAAACTTTCCAAACCTGAATCAACAATAAATGAAATAGATACGAATAAAAGAAATAAGATTCTTTTATACGGTTTACAAGAATTTTACAGAGAATCTTAAGACGATCTACACTATAGAATTGCTGAAATTTTCAAAGAAACAATGAATATAGAGATTTTAAGTAATATTGAAGACACGCACAGAATAGGAAAATATATCAGAAACCATAACCGACCTATTGTCATAGAACTGTTAAGCAAACGAAATGCAAAAGAAATATTGCACAATTCCTATTATCTACAGGGAACAAGGCTATCTGTAACAGAAGTTCTCGACCAGCAAGCACGACAAGAAAGAAGAAAAATGCGAGAAGAGATGTTTATCGCCAGAAAGAAGGGATTACACGCAACGATACGAAATAATAAACTTTTTATCCAAGGAAAAAGGTAATGGAAAATACAAAACTGGCTAACAAAAGGCATCAGACAATCATGCAAAAACAAAGGGCTTTTAAAAACATTTTCATTAAAAAACGAAAGCAAAATTATAGGCGATTATTACAAAAAATATGAAAGCATACTCAAAAAAATAGTTGCAATATCTAAAAGATTAAATTATATGCAAAGATTAAAAAAATCAACCAACGCAGTCAAAACAAAGTGGAGCATCATAAATGAAAGAACAAATAGTACTCGTAATAAAAAGAATATTAACAACATACAATTGAAAACTAACAAAGAACTCATATCAAATCCAAAAACAGTAGCAATCTCTTTTAAAAACTTCTTTGCGAACGTAGGTGAAAGCAAATCTAATATAGACCTCCACGGAAACAATGTTACATATAATTGGCCCATTACACATACAAGAGAAAACTCTTTTTTCCTCAGCCAATCCCAGAATATAGAAACATATTATTTAATAAAAAGATTAAAAAATAAAAAAGTCATGGAGTAGATGAAATACCGCCTACCATATTTAAGAAATGTGCAGAACAACTAACTATGCCGCTATGTCATCTGACTAATCAGTAATTCAACGAGGGCGTCTTTCCAGATAGTCTAAAAATAGGAGTTGTAAAACCATTACACAAGAAAAACACCACAACAGACCCGAACAACTACCGCCCTATCACACTACTGCCAACTGCTTCAAAAGTAATAGAGAAAGCAATGTGTAACCGTGTGTTTAATATTTATGCTTTGCAAACGCACCGGTTTTTTGTTGCGCGAATCGATCGCGAGTAATCGGCACATCACTAGCGAAAACGGAACTAGCAGCTGTCACTCGTACCGGAACGAGATGTAAAATTGGAGGTTATCTTTTCTCTTGGCTTTTGTCTCGTCGGTGAGAACAAACATGTCTGCTCATAGCGTCGGGCTATTGGTATTTCGGTGTACCAATTACTAAATACAGGCGTCGGGCCTGGTCGGAGTGTTAATCATCTACATCGTCGGGAAATAAGTAGATTCGCGTCAGCGGTCAAGAGATCCCTGTTGATTGGACATCGTCGTATCGGTAGCGGCGACTCCACGCGTCGGAAGGCAGCACGCCGGCGACAGCGTCGGCAGCGACGGCAAGGGTTCAATCCCATCTCCTATTCCAAAACTGTCTCCTCTCCCGCATTCCTGTCTCGAATCGAGCCTTCAATCTACCAGTCGGCGATGACAAGGTCAGTTAAAAATTTCATTCACTTCTTTTCTCTCACGTGCTGGCAAAAGCACACCCCCTTCGGATTCCACGCCGTTCGGTAGGCGTGGAAATTAAACATTTTGGTAGCAGGAGCGCGGTTTTCCTAGTGGGAAATCATCGATTCACGGTTGCCTTTGTCACATTGTAGTTGGGAGAAAAGAATATCTCAGATTGGCTCAAGTCGGCAATGAGTCTGTGGTCGGTATACCACGATTAAAGTTCATTTTCGGTAAGTGAAAGTATAAGTGCCAATTTAGTTAACAGTTGTTATAAATTTGTAGTCGGAAACTACTGTTGTTGCGCATAAAAGATTGAACAGTCATTCTGCGAAGCCTAGATTATATTACTTGCGGTAGAACGTCGGGTTCTATAGTCCTACAGTGTTATTTCGGTTTACACAGCAGGGTCGGGCTATTTAAGGGGTATTAAGCTGATTTGCTGACCTCAAAGGAAGTGTGGTTCATAAGAAGCCACTTATTATTTTGTATTGTTTTCATAATCAAGTTTTGTGGGTTATTTTTGTATTGTGTTTTATGGTGGCATTCTCTAATTGATTTAGAGTGTATATTATAAGGTGTATGTCCACAGGGCGACCATATTAAATATTGTTTAGGATTTAATTGTTTTAGTGGTTGCCCTGGTTTTTACAACTTAGTTTTAATTTCTGTGCCCAGCGCTGACGGGAAAGTGCTGGTCTCTGGCTGTGCTTAGTTCGGTAGTGAAGCATAGGACCAGAAAATATTGAATTGGTAACCATGGCACCTTCACCCTTGACAGTACTGCGGTATGGCGTCCGTGAGGAGATGAGATGGCTCGCCCATACTCACAAGTATGTGGAGCGACCTGACATGGACGATGTCCTGCTCAAGCGTGTGGAGGACTCAATGACACGCGTCGGGAAGGTGTGTCGGCTGGCCGCGGAGGCTGAGGCCCTCGGGCTTACGGATGAGGCTTCGGTGGCCGCAGTGAAGCAGCTCTGCGCGGATGCTGATCAAGCGATGGAGTGCTTGGGCGACATCGAGCGTCGCGCCGAAAAAATTAAGCGGTCGCGTCGGGATGACCGCGGGGAGGGTAGTGGAGACCCGCCCCCTAAGGGTGTTGTGGGACGGCTGCCACACCTGGAGATTCCGGCCTTCGGTGGGGCAATTGATGAGTGGCCGGCATTCATCAATTTATTCGATAGTCTGGTCCACGGTCGGGACGACCTGGACAACGCCTACAAGTTGGCCCAACTCTTGATGACACTGCGGGGTGAACCGAAGGAGTTGGTCGGTCACCTAACGGTTACGGCGGGCAATTATGAGATTGCCCGGGTCATATTGTTTGACCGCTACCAACACAAACGGCGGTTGGTTGATGCGCAGCTGGGGAAGCTGTTTAGCATACCAAGAGTAACCCGGGATATTGACATCCGGGTACAGGTGCTCAACCCTGTGCTGGTGGCCACTAAGGCCCTTCAGAACCTTGGTCTGCCGGTAGACCAATGGTCATATATCGTGTTATATATGGTTTTGTCATGGTTGCCTTCAGCTGTTCAATGTCGGTTTGAACAGCTGCATGGGGGCAGTAGCTCGGAACTGCCCACGCTCGTCCAATTAACGGATTTCTTGGAGGGTAAATGCAGGCGATGCGATACCATGGATTCGGAGGCCAGTGTGCAGCGCCAACCCACGCGGATGCGGGAGGGGCCGTGCCACCCACCCCCACGGGGGGGTGGGCGGTCAAAACAATTTGGCGTTTTGAGTGCCGCGCCGTCGGGTGACGGCTGTGTGCACTGCGACAGTGCCGGTCATGGAGTGACCAGTTGCGCCAACTTTAAGGCGCTCGGTGTGGCTGCCCGCAGGAAGGTGGTCTTCCGCCACCGATTGTCGCCCCCATTCCTAGAGCGCCCCAGGTTGGATCCGCTCTCCCCCCGCCATCCACGGTGGCCACCGGGCACATCGTACACAGTCCGGTATGGTCAGGTACCGGGACAGCGAGGGGCCTATTATGCGGGTTGGGACCCCCTGATGTACATGCGGTCTGATATGCCACCGGTGGCATATCAGCAGCCGAGTTACCAGGCCGACGGGGGTCCCAGTGGGTTCGGGTCCCGCGGAGGTTCCCGCTAGGGACACGCCGCCCACTTACAGGGTGCCGCCACTCCACAGACGGTCATGCTCCCCACCGCCTCGGTGATAGCGTGGAGTTCGGACGGCAAATCTTGTGTGGCACGAGCACTATTGAACTCGGGGGCCCAGGGGTGCTTAGTCTCGTGCAACCTTGTAAGACGGTTGGGCATTTCGGTAAGGGAGTATCCACATTCCATTCGGGGAATTGGGAATACGGAAGTCGGTTCCGTTAAGGGAGTATGTCGGATTACTCTCTCGTCACGGGTGGATTCATCGGTGAATCTGACGGTCACGGCATTAGTCATGCCTAATGTGATGGGCTCACACCCTCACGTACGGTTGTCGCCCTCGGTGCGACAGTTGGTCGCTGGGTTGTCACTGGCTGACCCGGAGTTCGATATTCCGGGCCCAGTAGACATTTTATTGGGTGTCGATGCCTTGGGATACCTGTTAGTGCCAGGTGTCCACGTGTTGCAGGCGACTGGTCTGGTTTCGGTCAACACCAGACTGGGCCATGCGGTAATGGGTCCGGTCATACCGGCTGCCCCACGCCTAGCGACTCGTAGTCCCTTATTCGGTTCTGTACTCTCGGAGGTGATACAGAAGTTTTGGGAGGTGGAGGAACCACCTACGGTCCGCCGGTTGGACCCGGTTGAAGAAGAGTGTGAACAGTTTTATCGGAACAATACTGGTCGCCTTCGGTCAGGTCGATTTCTCACACGTCTTCCATTTCGGAGTGATCGCCCGCCGCTGGGCAGTTCACACCATGCAGCCGAGACGCGGCTTCTGTCGATGGAACGACGCATGAAGCGTGACGGGATTTTCCGGCAGAAGTACGTCGACTTCATACGGGAATACGAGTCGCTCGGCCACATGTCGGTTTCGGGAATCGACTGGAAGCGTGAAGACCACTGCTTCCTGCCCCATCACGCGGTCTTGAGGACCCCGGAGGGCAAAATACGGGTAGTGTTCGATGGATCGGCATCAACATCTAACGGCATGAACCTGAACCAGTGTTTGCATTCAGGGCCGAAGTTGAATCATGACATCGCGGATGTTATCACACGGTTCCGTCGACACAATGTTGTGTTTGTAGCTGACATCCGGATGATGTTTAGACAGACGGTCATTCACCCTGACGATAGACGGTATCAGCTGATACTGTGGCGAGAGAGCCCAGATCAGCCCATCAGGGTGTACGAGCTGAACACCAACACGTACGGGCTACGGTCTAGTCCTTATTTGGCGATTCGCACTCTTCGGGAATTAGCGGATCGAGAACGGTTACATTTCCCTAGAGGAGCAGCGATCCTGGAGCAGGATCTCTACGTGGACGATATCTGTACCGGTGCAGATTCCGTAGAGGAGGCGCTCGCTCGACGGGACGAGCTAGTTGAGCTCTTACGGGGTGGAGGTTACGAGCTCCGGAAATGGATATCGAACTCTCCAGAGTTACTGACTGGTCTTCCGGATGACTATCAGCAGGATCCCCACATTTTTGAAAATTTGGAAAATCCAAATATGTTGTCGGTATTAGGCGTCCAGTACCAGCCGGTGTCAGACATGTTTTCGTATCGGGTCGAGTTGGACTCCCCGAAGGTCTGGGCGAAACGGAACGTCCTTTCAACGGTGGCTAGGACATTTGATCCAAACGGGTGGATCACCCCGGTAACATTTCAGCTCAAGTGTTTTATGCCGCAATTGTGGTCTGCTGAGCTGAAATGGGACGACCCGATCGGCGGGTCATTGAGGTCGGAGTGGGACTCGTTCTTTTCGACCCTCCCTGGCATTAATCGGATTTCACTGCCACGGAGGTTGGTCCCCACCAAACGATACATCGCCACCCTGCACGGGTTTTGCGATGCCTCGGAGAAGGGCTACGGAGCTGCGGTGTATCTGCGTACAGTCGACTCCTCGGGGGAGGTTGATGTGCGGTTGGCCATGGCCAAGAGCAAGGTTGCGCCGTTGCGCACTCGCCTGACCATTCCCAAGTTAGAGCTTTCGGGAGCGGCTCTCCTGACTTGTCTACTCAACCACACGATGACGGTTCTTCGTGGGTCAATAGCGTTGGAAGATACGGTCTACGCTTGGACGGACAGCCAGATCGTGTTATGCTGGCTGAAGACTTCAGTTCACAAGCTGGAGATTTTTGTGGCGAATCGGTTTCGCAGATTTTGACTTCGGAGGTTCCCTTAATCTGGAGACATGTTCCAGGGGAAATTAACTTAGCAGACTGTGCGTCTCGTGGGTATCATGCTCCGGAGTTGGTTGGACATCCCTTGTGGTGGGATCCAAAATGGTTGACTCAAGCCGAATCGGATTGGCTAATGAGTCCACGCGTTACCACGGCGAACGGCGCCTTGACAGTCGGTGTCTGTACGACGCAACCAGAGCCGGAAGAGGAGTTCAGCCTGCTGGAACGGTACAGCTCGCTCAACAAGCTGGTCACTGTGACCGCCTGGATCTGCCGATTTGCGCGGAATTGTTGGAATTCTGAGGCGCAACGAGTGCGGACACACAGGTCCTGACACCACGGGAACGGAACCATGCGTTGTTCGCATTGGTACGGAACGTGCAGACGTTGCACTTTAAGTCCGAACTGGACATTCTGAGACGCGGACGTGTCCAACTGAAGGGAGCTGTGGCTCGGCTCAACCCGTTTATTGACCCTCAAGGATTGCTGAGGGTAGGAGGTCGGCTGCGGAATGCCAACCGGCCTTATGCGGCTCGCCACCCGTTGTTACTCCCTAGGAAAGGGAACTTGGTCGAACTGTTGATACAGGATCGACACATTCTGAATGGGCATATCGGATGCCACGCCTTGATGGCGTTTCTCCAGCGCGAGTTCTGGAATCTATCAGGAAGACGCTTAGTGCGTAGCGTCGTATTTCGGTGCCTGCCTTGTTATCGGGCCAAGGCGGCTACGATGCAGCCCCAGATGGGCGATTTGCCCTCGGATAGGGTTAACGAAATCCGGCCCTTTGCGGGTGTCGGAACGGATTTCGCGGGACCATTCATGGTCAAGTCTTCACAGCTACGGAACGCTAGATTAGTGAAGGCATACCTGTGCATCTTCGTGTGCTTGGCCACGAAGGCAGTCCACTTGGAGGTGGTCAGTGACCTCACTACAGAGACATTTATCGCATGTCTAGATCGGTTCGTCTCACGAAGGGGCCTCCCGACATTAATCCGTTCGGACAACGGCACAAATTTTGTCGGAGCCAGGCGATATCTGCAGGAGGTCACTCAATTCCTGAACGGTAACCAGGACGCCATCGGTACGGCTTGCTCCCAACGTGGGATTGAATGGGTTTCCAGTCCGCCGGGATGTCCTCATTGGGGAGGAATTTTTGAGGCTGCGGTTAAATCGGCTAAGTCGCACCTGACGAGGATCATCGGTGAGACCTCTCTACGCTTTGAAGAGCTTGCGACGCTGTTCTGTAAAATTGAAATGACACTGAACTCGCGTCCGTTGTGCCCGCTCAGTTCGGATCCAAATGATTTGGAAGCGTTGACGCCGGGTCACTTCCTGATAGGTCAGCCCCTTAACGCCCTGCCAGAATACCCATTCGGTGATGTTAAGTTAAGTCGGTTAACTAGGTGGCAGATGTTGCAGCAGATGGCTCAAGATTTTTGGAAACGGTGGTCCCTTGAGTACTTGCACAATTTGCAGCAGCGCCTTAACCTCTCCTTTTCCGCCGTCAGCATAAGCAGCGCGGCCCCGGTCACTCTATGTACCGCTGTCAGCATAAGCAGCGGGATGACTAATATTTTTGAAACCGGTATTTTTTATCCAACGGTTGGACCAATTTTTACGGTTCGATCATGTGTGGACACCCAATTAGACAAACTTTATGGTCTGTGTGCTAGTTTATGCTTTTCCGTAGAAAAAAATAATTCAACCGCGTTTTGAAAATCACTTTCTTCCGGACGCTCCCAACGTATGTGGTGGTGAAATTTTATTGGGAGAAAAGTGTAGTTTTTTTGGTGAATTGAGGTAAGTATTTGTTTTATTCATATTTACAACTCTATTTGCGATAAACAAACCACAAATCATAGTAAAATTCATCAAGATGTCCAGAAAATCGGCAAATTTACATGATACGTCATGCAACCAGACGGATTCCCCCCAATGCTATTTGTAATTCCAATGAGAAATACAGTTAGATTTCAATAAAAAATACACATATCTTATTGGAAATCTTATAAGGAATCCATTTTTATAGGTTTCTTTATCAAAATAATGTACCAATTTGCTGATTTTCCGTCAGAAACGTGATCAGGCATCCAATTCACATGCTTCACCCGCACACATAAGCATTCCGCGACGCCATTTTACTCACACACAGACAGAATCTCACTACAGGGTGCGGGTGTTTTCAGTCATATTCGGTGAAACTCCATATCATAGGTTTCGGGGTGATGTGATGATTGGGGTTTCCATATCAAAGGTTCCGCGGCTTTATGATTGGAGTTCAGTGTCGATAAGGGGGCGGAAGCCCCTTTTTTTTATCAATGGAAAAATCCAGCATCCAGCGACTTAGAAAAATTGTGTTAAAAAATATTTTTTTTGACTGTTATTTTTTGCTTCGGAATCGTGTAGTGCTGCTTTTTGCTATCACTTTTGGTTATAAACATTTTCCTCGTGCACCTCACCGATTTCGAGATATACGTCATATTATGTTTGTAATATCGATATCTCTATAAATATTGGTCCTAGGGAAAACATGCATATGACATAAAATTATGCTCGTAAGATACCCTACACGATGCCCAAGTGGAAATATCAAAATAAAAAAAATAAAAATAAAAATAAAATAAAAAAATAACAAATTTGTGTCATATTGTGTTAACTTGTCTTTTTAGGCGGATTCGTTTGCCTGCAAGTTCAGATATGTACTTTTGACAATTTAGTGTAAAATGACAAAAAAATGCAAAATTACACAAATTTGTAAAAGTGCACAGAGTGTACGTTTTGATCCTAATGCCTTAGCTACTTTTTTCAGAATGGATCATGACTACCATGCCCAGCTTGATGAGGTAAATAATTGAAATTTCACTCGCATCGTTTTTGCTTCGTTTCCTTTTATATTTATATATATACATATCCATTAATTTGTTCCATTCAGCAGCCTAAACGGTCTGAATATAGTTTTACCAAGTATAATTAAATATTTACCTGGGAAATGTGAAGTTTTATACTAAAAGGATACAAATAATTATACTGCAAATGTCACTGACTGCCAGTCTGGTATTTTGTTTATATTTAATTTGCCTATTTTATTTATGTTATAGATGGTGAAGCAACCAGCTTCTCTGGGCCGGAGCGGGAGCGAGGGCGACTCTTCCCCGCAGCCGTCGACATCAAGGCGCTGCCGGCGCTCGCTGGCTGAAGAAATGGTGGTAGGTATTCTGATTAGCAAGCAGATAGATCACCGGTGGTATCATACCATTCTTCTCCTCCAACAGGGTGTGGCCTGCCTGCAGCTGGCCCATTTGAGCGGGGCCTTTGTGCATTTCTCCTGCACCTACTCTTCTATTCCAGCTATCCTTCCATGCTTTCTAGTACCATACCATATACAATAATGTATTTTTCTATTTTCACAGTCATCAGCAGCTGGCAGCAGCTGGCAGCGGCCGCCGACGTTGGGAAGCGGGGAGGAGCCGGCAGCCAGCAACCTCCAGCAACGCAGTGGGAGTGAGCTGGTACGTATTTTGATCCAGTACTTTTAATTAAAAAAACTTTACAATCCCCCTCTGTTGTTTCATTTGTTGCTAAAATCGTGTGTTTTTTTTTTCATAACAGTTGGGCACGGCTGCCACAGCCACGGCGGCCTCCGTGTCCACCGCAACAACAACCACTGCATTAAATATTGTTAGAGAAACATCCGGAGCGCGTAAACGCGCTGCAGCTCCAATGCCTGGGTCGTCATCGTCATCGTCGAGAATGCCAGTTCACTCCCGGGTTCTCAATGAAAGTGAGATAGAAAATATTGTAAATGAACATTTCATTGAGGACTCCGGAAGTGAACTGGATATCTCTGATAGTGACGTTGACGATTTCGACGCGGTCATTGCAACTTCGTCTGATACGGGCAAATTAGAGCGGAGTTTCGCTGTAGCGGAGGCGGAGGAAATAGAATGCATGCGACCAGAAAGTTTGTTTGATTTGAATGTTAGCCCGCTGCCTGTTCTAGGAGAGTATGCCGAGATGCAGAATGTTCAAGCAGAAGAATTAATCGGATTTTTGAGAGGACAATTGCAAGGAGAGCATGAGGTGGCTGTCGATATGGAAGGTGATAAAGTATCTCTGCCGGATGTTGGGGCGGAAACTGTGGTCAGTGCGCCTGACAGCCCGGCCGCTGTGCGCCCGCGTGCTGTCAGCCCGCCTGCTAGCCCGGACGCGAATGTTTTTTCTTGGTCGAGTGATTTTTCGAATTTCATTGGCCAAGCAGAAACATATCTGCGTTCACCGGGCCCGCAGTCTATATCCCAGGATCCTACGGATATCTTTTTGAGAATGTGGCCTCGGTCAATCATTGAGATGATTGTCACCGAGACAAATAGATACGCATGGCAAATAATAAGTAAATTATCCGAGACAGGTCATATTCCCGCCAGTCTGGACGACTGGCGAGAGACCACAGTCGACGAAATTTATGTATTATTTGCCGTGCTGATCTATATGTCGCTGTGCTTGAGGACGAATGTCCTTGAATACTGGAAGTCTGGTATGTTGGAAATGGCAAACTTCAGGAAGTTGATGAGTCGCAATCGCTTCTTCATGCTCACGCGTTTTCTCCATTTTGTGAACAACGAAGAACAACCTACTGGTGTGTCTTCGTATCACAAAAAAATCTTCAAAATTACCCCCATTTTGACACATTGCAACGATATATTTCCGAGTTTGTATACGCCACGAAGAGAACTCAGTTTGGACGAGTCGTTGCTTCTATGGAAGGGACGCCTTTCTTGGGTCCAATCCATACGCACCAAAGCGGCCAGGTTCGGGATCAAGTCCTACGACCTGTGCGAAGCAACGACTGGTTACTTGCTGAAGACTCTCTTGTACGCGGGTAAAGATTCTTCGATGCACCAGACGTCCATTCATGGGTTCAGCAACGTTACCGCGAAGGTCGTTCTTGAAGTCATGGATGGGTATCTCGATTTGGGGCATTGCCTTTTCATGGACAATTGGTATAACCAACTGCCCTTGACGAGGTACCTCAAATCCCGTGCAACTGATGTCATTGGGACGATGAATCGCAATAGGGCACACGTCCCTGCTGAGATTAAATCGCTCAATGACCGCGTGTTGCCGCGGGGACAGCAGGTGGCGAGACATTGTGGTGACATCACTTTGATTTCCTGGATGGATGTCAAACTTGTCACCACAATTTCTACATTCCACACCGATGAACAAGTTCCTGGCCGCCGAGCTGGGGTGGATGTCGTGAAGCCACTTCTTGTAAACTACTACAATCAGTACATGGGCGGTGTGGATCGTAAGGACCAAATGCTGTCCATGTACTTGATTGAGAGGAAGCGTAAGAGGAAGTGGTATGTCAAAGTATTCCACAGGCTGCTTAACAGCAGCCTGTTGAATACATACATCATTCTCTCGCGTAACCCAACATTCCGGAACCTTACGCACCGGGAAACAAGGGTTAGCGTGGCTCAGGGGCTTGTTGATCGGTTCTTCTGTCCGGGACCGATGCAACGAGAGAATCCTCCAAGCAACACCGCTTTCCACCGTCTGGACAACCACCCGCAACATTTCCCGATTCCTGCTCCGACTTATAGCAATTCCAAGAAGAAGAAGCAGGGGAGATGTTGCAGGTGCTCGGCCCTTGGAAAGCGCACGTCCGTGAACAGTTTCTGCCGTAGGTGCAACGTCAGACTCTGCCTCGGACAGTGTTGGTTGGAGTATCACACGTTGGCCAATTTGGGGCCATAGCACTTTTAATGTTATGGGTACCCATTCTCGTTTCTACAGTTTATCTGTTCCTCTTCGTCTTCCATTGAAAGTGTTATGTAACTTTAAATTGTGCAAGAAGCTCGAAACGGTATTGTTGTAATGTTAGCTTTCCTCTTATTCTAGCATGCCTACTGACTGATATCTGACTGTGTACTGATGGCTGGTTAATATGTCTCTGTAATAGGGGTTTTAAAACTACGCACACCTCGCTTTGGACCGGTTTCGGTCGGGTGTATCGCTTGCTTGAGTGGGTAACTAAAACTACTAAAATATGCCATATCATATAACTTCCACGTTGCAGCATCAAACTGGTGGAAGACTGGTGTGTTGGGAATGCCTGCCTTCAGGAAGTTGATGAGTCGCAATCGCTTTCATGGACAATTGATATAACCAAATGCCCTTGACGAGGTACCTCAAATCCCGTGCTACTGATGTCATTGGGACGATGAATCGCAAAAGGGCACACGTCCCTGCTGAGATAAAATCGCTCAATGACTCCTGAGGGCATTTATGTCTTGCTAGACACATCTAAATCAGCCATCAGTGTGTGATTGTAATTCTCCTCCTTCATAGCGTTAGCGATCCGGATGTTTCTATCTTTTTGTGTGTAATTTTTATGTGTGTATGTGTCTAATGTTTATGTGTTTGTGTAAATAACAATTTCTATTTGTGGCCAACTACCTAACTATCTTATAACTTGTATAGAAATTGTTTACTTTAACAGTTGCAATGTTTCTATCTTTTTGTGTGGAATTTTTATGTGTCTAATATTTATGCGTTTGTGTAAATAACAATTTCTATTTGTGGCCAACTACCTAACTATCTTATAACTTGTATAGAAATTGTTTACTTTAACAGTTGCAACAAAATTCTTTTTCATTTTTCCGTAATTGTGTACTTTATTCCATTTTTTATACGGTAAAAGTTACAAATATCAGTCAAACAACTATCTGAGAACTTGTATAGAATTGTTTACCTACTTACTTACTGTTTACTACTTTTCCATAATTGTGTACTCGTGTGTGTGTAAATATAATGTATACAGTTTCATTGTGCATTAGTACTGTCCTGTTTTTTAAACAATTATGTCTCGCCCAGGTTTGCTGGAAGAAATATCTTTTTAGAGATAAGCTCGCCTGTTGTTATAAAATTTCTTTTAAGTACATTTTTATGCACAGGGCAATAAAGAATATGAATATATAACTATATAAATTTTGCTGGAAGAAATATCTTTTTAGAGATAAGCTCGCCTGTTGTTATAAAATTTCTTTTAAGTACATTTTTATGCACAGGGCAATAAAGAATGTGAATATATAACTATATAAATTTTTGTTCTTTTTTATTTTTCCAAAACCTAATTACACAATTACACATTAGGTAGGTGGTAGCTAATTACTAATTACACATTTCAAATAATTGTTTATTTTTTACAAATTTGTGTAATCTTACACTAAATTGTCAAAAGTACATATCTGATCTCGCATAACACTAGTTAACACAGTATTACACAATATTACACTTTGTAAGAACAGTAGGTATCTGTACTTGCGCGTGAACGGAGCCGCGTGGAAACACTTCATATACACATAACAACTAAATACTAGTTAACTCAAACTTACACCATACCTACACGAACGAAACACCAGTTTAGCTATTTTACCTAGAATCAAATCACGGCGAAACATTTTCTTCGTTCCATCTTTGCACACTCTGTATAAACGCATATCGTACACCTGCCGAGACCTTGAGAAAGCCCAGAAACAACACACCGTGACACGAAATAACATGCATGATTTTGAATTATTTTTGTATGAAAAGGTACATAGTACGATACACTGTTAGAAAGCCTAGTTTGTCTTCTACTTAGAACCACTAATTCTAGAATGATAAGTATCACCTATTGCCTATAAATTCAATAATAGTACAAAGTGTTGATTTCTACCTATTTTATACTTTCCTTGCGAGATATGGCGTCCTCACACTTATCATTTATGATTTAGTGGCAAATACCACTTGTTTTTCTCTTATTGAATAAATTACCTATCCTAGGAACTAAGAAATATAACGCTAGGTAGTCTAGTCTCTTCACAAATAATTTCACAAGATTTGCATAATTCGCGCGATGCGTCAGTTTACTTTCCGTATTTTATGAAAATTTGAAACGCTGAAATATTCGAAAGTTTCTATAAGAACACCCTAATGTTTTTATTGTTTTGAAAAGGTTATTTTGTGTAGATTACGTAGGTATCAAACAACATGTACATGTTGTTGATAATTTTCTGATGTCGGCTAGATTTGTGTCGAGAGGGAGCATTTTCATAGAAGTCTGTGTTTCTCATGCCAGTACAAAAATAAACTAAGGTCACAGTGACATTTTCTACACATTGTGTAAAAGAGGGTTTCATTAGCTACTCAGATATACAACTCCCATAATTCTAAGTGTTACCATTCCAACAGAATCACTTGATATATTAGTCAAGTGCCGCGCAGCCCGCACGCTCAAAAACACTCCGGTATTTGTCGTTTTTGACGTCTCGAACTCCCGGGAAAGGAGAGGTTAAGTGGACTGACCGGACGAGCCCCCCTCAAGTCGGTGATTTGGTGCTGATTAAGAATGCGAACCTGCCATCATTGAGATGGAGACGAGGACGGATCGTCAATTTGTACCCGGGTCGGGATGCCACGCCTCGATCAGCAGAAGTCAAGGTGGGGGACTCGGTCCTCAAGAGAGCGGTCGCAACACTTTCTCGCCTTCCTATTGATTAGGGACAAGTTCGGGCCTGTCCGGGCGGGTGACTGTTTAATATTCATGCTTCGAAAACGCACCGGTTTTTTGTTGCGCGAATCGATCGCGAGTAATCGGCACATCACTAGCGAAAACGGAACTGGCAGCTGTCACTCGTACCGGAACGAGATGTAAAATTGGAGGTTATCTTTTCTCTTGGCTTTTGTCTCGTCGGTGAGAACAAACATGTCTGCTCATAGCGTCGGGCTATTGGTATTTCGGTGTACCAATTACTAAATACAGGCGTCGGGCCTGGTCGGAGTGTTAATCATCTACATCGTCGGGAAATAAGTAGATTCGCGTCAGCGGTCAAGAGATCCCTGTTGATTGGACATCGTCGTATCGGTAGCGGCGACTCCACGCGTCGGCAGGCAGCACGCCGGCGACAGCGTCGGCAGCGACGGCAAGGGTTCGATCCCATCTCCTATTCCAAAACTGTCTCCTCTCCCGCATTCCTGTCTCGAATCGAGCCTTCAATCTACCAGTCGGCGACGACAAGGTCAGTTAAAAATTTCATTCACTTCTTTTCTCTCACGTGCTGGCAAAAGCACACCCCCTTCGGATTCCACGCCGTTCGGTAGGCGTGGAAATTAAACACCGTGTTTATAAATTTTGCGAAATATACCAGATTTTTGATGAATCACAAAACGGTTTTAGAAAGAATAGATCAACAACATTAGCAGTTTATAAATATGTACAAGAGTAACTTAAAATACTTGAAAATAAAAAATATGCTGTCGGGATCCTGTTGGACATGACAAAAGCATACGACAAAGTACAATTTAGCATTCTCTTGAATAAATTACACAAAATAGGAATTCGTGGTGTGGTTCAAATCATATTTGACAAATAGACAACAAATCGTAGAAATTGAACACTTAAACCCCCTGACTAAAGAAATAAAAATCGAAAGATCTGATATAATAAAAATGAAAGCGTCAATACCCCAGGGAAGTGTGCTGGATTGTTTACTCTTTTTAATTTATTTCAATGACTTGCTAAAAATCATGGATGAGCCATGTGTACTATTTGCAGGTGACGTTTCCTTGCTCACATCGTGCCCTAATAATGAAAATATAAATCAACAATTAGACTCCATTCTCTATAAATCCGTAGCACGGTTAAAATAATATGAGTTAGATATAAATTTTAACAAAACGAAAATAATGACACTTTTTCCATATCAAAAGACCTCATTACATATAAACTATACGTTCAATGATACAAAAATACAAACGACCAACACATTTACACTCCTGGGCATTGCCATAGATACCCACTTGAATTGGAAGGACCATGTTAACAAAATTAGATTAAAACTTTACAAATTTACATACGCACTCCGTGAAATTAAAAAAACAACTGATCTAAAGACTGCACTAACAACATACTACGCATATGCATATGCGTGGCTTACCTATGGCGTCATCTTGTGGGGTAACAGTACAGAAGCCACTACTATTTTCACAGCACAAAAAAAAACTATTAAGAATTCTAGTAAATATTGGGCAAATGGACACATGTAAACCACACTTTATAGATCTAAAGGTTAGGTCTAGCTTTCCATGTATATACATCCTAGAAACCTGCAAATTCGTTAGAAAATATACAGAGTTTTACAAAAAACGTGCAGAGATTCCGATGAACTATTCACTAAGACCAACCCGAATGAAACGATTAGTTGAAACAACTTCCCGGCTCAAAATGTCTTCTACGGGTCCACTAGCTATGTCAATTAAAATATACAACCACCTTCCCGAAAATATAAAACAAGAAGAAAAATACCAAACATTCATCAATAAGCTAAAACAACTACTACAAGAAAAATGCTATTACTCAATAAATGAATACATAAACGACAAATTAACATAAGACTTATTAACAGGAAAAGTGACTTTTGTTACATAAAGTTATTAATAAAGATACTTACCAAAACTGTTACCTACTTAGTTTAGAAAATGACATTAATATAAATAGATAATAAGTTTGAAAACTCGTATTGTAGCGCCCCCACGGGGTATCATTGTTAATAAAGCAATAAATAAATGAATATGAATATGAATACTGAACCAATTGCTGTGTGAATGTTGCTGATTATTATGTCTATGCATGTTTTTAGTCTTGTTGGTTCTGTTATATGTGATGCAATGTTGTAACTATATAGAAGTTGGCACAGTCTTAGTGAGAAATTTTTTGATTTTAAAAGGTCGATGTTTAGATATCCAGCTATCACTATTCGTTTTTTGTCTTTGTTTGTCTAGTATGTCTAATAGTCTCTCCAGTTTGATGAAAAATAAATCTATATCTGATTTTGGCACTCTGTAAATACACAATATTATCAAATTATTATCTGTGATTTCCATACCACAACATTCAAAACTTCTTTTTACTGTGAAGTCCTTTGCGATGCTAAATTCTATACACTTTATATATTTCCTCGCTTTATTTCATGTCGTGAATAAAATGAAACTAAAATGTATTCTTTTATTTCTAGGTTATTTTCATCTCCTGATTTTATGAAAGTTTCTGATAGACAGATAATGTCATTATGTTTACCTTCATCGCCAAATTCATCCAAAACTATTTCAACCATATCTTGTTTGTTTAGGATACCGACTATATTTTGATGAAATATTGTTTGTTTATCTTTGGTAGGTTTCTGTTCGCTAGGCTTTTTATCATTACAATGTTTTGAGATATGTTTTGGCGTTGTTGTTCGAAGAAATATGAAATCTTTACATTCTTTGTAGGTTTTGCGGATGGATTATTTCTGGCAGGAGGTTCATATGCTTTTGTAAGTCAGGTAAAAAAAAAACTATAACGGAAAATTGGCGTTAGCTAAAGCCGATGGTCAATTGTCGTTAGTCTAACTCTTATGGATAACTTGGTAGAATTGTAAATCCACCTTTGTCTGGATGATTTTTATTCTAAGAAATCGGCTCCAATAATAGAGGTGTTGACGTAAGCAAAACAATTACTTATTATCCCAATTTTTTCTGGTCGTACTATAACTATCGAGTGCCTGAAATAATGTGATGTAAAGGTTAGGCTGCCACAAGTGGTGAACCAATTTGCAACTTATTCAATAAACATTTTCATTCCATGTTTGAAAATTCTGATATGAACTCTTTCAACCTAGGAAATTTGCCTTCGAATACTAATTATGTTTTTGATATTGAACAATTTTAATTACTGAAGACCTCTTTATAAATATCTTAATAATATAAAAACTTGCGAAAGTACGACCATGTGTCGGATTTTCGTTTTTCTTTTTTCGAACATTCATATTTTAGTTTTACTTTTTAAAAGCGTCTACTAGGTAAGTAAATGAATATCAGACTAGGTTTACCTATTTAAAATGTTAAGTAGGTAGCACAAACCGTGTTATTTAGTTAGGTTATTGTTATTAATATTATTTATTACCCTACCAATATTTTTCTGTTTGGTTTCCGAATCGTTTACTTTCGTTAAAACAGTTTGCATTCTCAAGCTTAATTGTTTTATCTGAAATAATAAAGTAGGTATAGTAAAGTTTATCGCAATTGCAGCTCTGGGCTACCCATTTATGGGAATATAGCTGTGAGTATATGAATGTTGGGTCGAGGTGTAGGTAAGGCGGCGCCAGATTTTTTAAGTCTTTCTGCCTCATATTTTTAGAACTTATAATAAAAAAACATTATTTTTTACTGCTTACTTTTATTCCAAATTCCAAATTCCAAATGTCTTTATTACTGTAGATATTTACATATACTTAGCAATCGTCATTTTTTTTGCCACTTCTCTACATTGGACCACTGTAGGAGAAGAAGGGCGTAGAAACTCCCACAGATAGAATTTTAGATCTCTTTTTAAAAATTGCTTATGCTTAACTAATACAAAATATAATATTTAGTCATCATCATAATTAATAAGCAGAAATAAATAATTACAAAATTATTAACAGCAAGGTCTGTGTTGAGCCAGATTAACCCCATACAGACCCATCATTTAAGTAGTCTTGAACATTGTAATATCCCTTTTTCGACAAAGTCACTTTAACATAGATTTTAAATTGCTCAAATGGCAATTTCAAGATCTCCAGAGGTATCTTGTTGTAGTAGAGAATACATTGACCCTTGAAAGAATTGCTAACCTTCGCGAGTCTAAACTGGGGCGCAAGTAGTCTGTGATTATTTCTTAGGTTAACATTACAGCTATCGCTAAGTTTGGGAAATTTTGTAAGGTTCTTGCGTACTGTAAGGATGGCGCTCCGTGGGTCCTTTTTAAAAAAACTCTTTTATTACTGCTGCTGAATAAATTTATTTCACTGTACTACACACCGAATTTTAGACAAAAATAACGAGAGTTTACAATGTATGTATCGGACAAAGGTTGTGGGGTGACTGCTGCCAGTCTCTATCGAAAACAGTTTTATATAAAATGAATTAGCTTAAGTCAGCGTTTACTGCAAACTACATTCGGTTATAACATCTCCCCCCATAAGACTGAGCTTTATCAATTTAAGATAAACGAAGGAGTAAACAAAACAAATAGATTAAGATTAAAATCAAAATAAGATACAGTGACTAAATACTAACTTGAATGTCACCTTTACTATCTTTAAGCAGTATCGCTACACTATAATAGTAAAATCTAAGTTCCGAAATAGAAATCAATAATTTTTAATATGTTATTTTATTATTAATAGTTACTTAAGTTCCGATTTGCGGGTATTTTTTCAAAATTCCTAAACATAACTTTACTTTTGTTTTTATTTATTTCTATTTCAGGCAGGCTTCTAACAGACTTCTTATCGCATTCAAATGATTCATCAGATTCTGTGAATTCAATAGATGTATTATACTTTGTTTCATTTCTACTAGACTTCTTATTATGACACTGGTTATATATTTGGATGCAACAAGATGTGTTTTTACAGCAGGGTGAAAACCATTTCTTATATGCCTTATATACTAAGTAAATTATAATAGCTACTACTATGGCATAAGTAGTTCCAGAATAATAATGTCCGTATTTAAATATATGGGACTGATTCTTAGCTTGATTAATTTGGTTTTCAAGATTATCAAGTTTATGAGAAGCTAGTTTCAGTGATTCTAAATCAACATCAGTTATAGAAATAGCAGAAATTACACCTGCACTATTATTGATAAAATTATACTTACAACAATCATCTTCGATTATGTTGAAATCGATTAACAATTGGCTGGGCAAAATTTGTTTATACGTTTGAGATGAGTGAAACTGTAAAGTCTGAAAGTATGCTGTACAATCTTCTTTTAAGGATAGAATTCCTGTACCTTGCAGGGTATAATCTGTTATATTGTTTTTACATTTCATTGATAATTTGTTAGGCTTAGACTGTACATAGATAAATCTGCCATCATTAAGTTTTTGCCATATATTAACATTACCATATATTATCTTAAAGTCACAGATATCGGGAAGAGACAATGTTACTTCTGTTAACAGTTTTGTTTCACATAAAGGATTGTTTATTGTAGATAAAACAGAGGGTAATGGACAGATCATATACTCATAATTAACCTTATGGCAATCACTTAGGCTATCTAATAATGCGTAACTTAATCTATCATCCGTAAGGGCTACATACATCTTAGATGAATGAATTAAAACATAAGTTTGGAAGTTGTACTCATCTTTCGGTGTAGGCAATGGTAAAATCTTATAAACATTAAACTTAACTGGGTTAATCAAGGGTATTTGAATTACAAACATAATCTTATTATTATAGTAATATGAAGTCATCCTAGATAGATCTATGATACTATGTATATTCTCTAGTGATAGAGAAACTGGGAACTCAATGTTCTTTTTATACATCTTGCTTTTACTTAGCTCGTTAAACAGGTGAGTGGGAGTCAAAACATACGGATGTAAAATATCAGCTTTAGCAAAGAGGATAGAGTTCAAAATTGTATCTAAAATATTAGATACTGAAAGTAATGATGCTTCAATTAAATTGAGAATGGAATTGATTTTTGAAAGATTTACACAGTTTGTAGTTACTTTATTATTTTGTTCAAATATGTAATTTAGTTTTTCGATTTGTTTATTTATTCTTTTCTCGTTGTCATTTAATTTTAGAATAGAGGTATTGAAATTATTTATGGTTGATTGGACAATGTGAATGTTATCCTTCATTAATGAAAATATCTCCTGGTCGTTATGTTCACATGTGGACAATGCGTCATCATATTTCCTAGCATCGTCTGCGTCTAGAGTGCCAAAGAAAAATTTAAGAATTTCACCGCCAAATTCCAGGGCTCGCTTGAAGCGATCTTGAGGTTTCGATTCCGATATTAAATGAGAAAATGAATCATATTTTAATTTATTAGCTTTTATCAAAATCTGAAGAGGGTTTATGGCATCCTTACAATTTATATCAATAGCTAAATTCTGTGCTTTTTCACAAAAGCTAGAAATGCTCGAGATCGATTGGTCAATCTTTTGTAAGTAAGGTTCAATAGGTATAACTTCTAGATGCGTCACTACATTCCAGTAGTCGTCATAGAAATATACCACAGACGTCGGATCGAAGTATAGTCCGGGACTGTGCGTGATTGATTGGATAGGTTCTGAATAACTTGTTCCAAGGACGAATCTGAAACAATTATTGTGCTAACTTTATTTCATTAATGTGATATTTCACATGTTTCCTATTTATGCTGACTGTAACATTATTCTTGTCATTTACTTTAACTATCTTATAAGGTCCTTTCCAGATTGAGGACAGGGCCTTGCGCAGCCTATGATGTTGTTTAATGTAAACCATATCTCCTGATTTATACGTTTTTGTTCTGGATGAAACATCATAGTATCTTTTTGATTGTTCTTTACTTTTAGTAATATTTTCTAAAGCTTTTTCACGGGAGTACTTCATTCTGTACTGTAAAGCGCGTATATATTCGGCATATGTTGTGCTATCACTTGAATCGTATAAACTACTGGGAATGGAAGGTTTATGGCCATACAATAGTTCAAACGGAGTGAATTCTGTTGTACAATGCGGAGTCGTATTATAAGCTAGTATTGCAGTTGCTAGATAGCAATGCCAATCGTCGTGATTTTCATTCACGAAAGACTTTAGGTACTCCTTAAGAGTCGCGTGACTACGCTCTAGAGCGCCATTTGTTTGAGGGTGATAAGGTGTAGAGAATAAGTTTTTGATCTTAAGAATTTCAGTCAATTGTTTAAATAATTCAGATGTGAAGCATGTGCCTTGGTCTGTGAGGATCATTTTTGGAAATGAAAATAGTGAGAAGAAATGTATGAGGTTACGTGCAATCTCATCAGTAGTAGAGGTTATCATAGGATAGGCACAAGAAAATTTCGTTAAGTCATCCTGAAGAGTTAAAATGTACCTGAATTTTTGAAGGCCAGCTTCAGGCAAAATTCCAACAATATCTAGAGCTAATCTCTCGAATGGCTTAGTGCTCGAGGATGTTATCACCATGGGTGCTTTGTTGGAAGCTCGTAGTGGCTTATTTACTTGACATAATCTGCAATCTTTTACGAAACGTTCAATATCTGCCCTCATGCTTTTCCAATAAAACGAAGCTTTGATTCTGTTGAGCATGCGTTTTACTCCTGGGTGACCAGCTATGGTCGTGCCGTGATTTTCTTTCAGGATATTTGGAACCTCGGCCGGAGTAGGATAACGAATTTGGTTTTTATAGATATGTACTTTTATGTTTGTGCCATGAAATATGTATGATATCATATTATATATTTTTACATAAGCTAGCTTGGTGAAAGGTTCTGTAAAATCTGAAATAGCTAGCTCCTTATCATAATCATCTTCGGAAATGATCAAGTCTCTCAATTTGAGTAATAAATTATAAATAGTTCTGTAACTCGTTTCATCATAATGATGGATTTTAGTGTATAAGAAATAGAGCTTCTTATTAGTCGCCTCAACTGACTGCACGGTTTCAAGTTCCCGTTCGGCTGATAAGAGCTCGGCAGAATTGTTTACTACGGATAACAGTTGTTCGCTGTGCGGCATAGAGCTATCAAAATCTAGAGAAACTGGACAAGCTATCGATTTAAGTTTCGTGGAAGTTAAACTTTGGTTATATTCCTGAATTTGCGTATCATTAGAGATTGATTTCGTGAATTGTTTCTTGAAAAATTGTTCATAAGTTGTCTTATTTATTCCTGAAAGAGTGATGGCATTTACTGGGTTACGAGATAGAGCGTCAGCATTTGAGTTTATACGGCCCGGTTTATAAACTATCTCGTAGTCATACTCCTCTAGTTTCAATCGCCATCGCAATAAACGTCCTCCTGGATCTTTTGCATTGAAAAGCCATGTAAGGGGACGGTGGTCAGTGACAATCCGAAATTTATACCCATAAATATATGGTCTGAAAGTGTTGACGCCGAAAAGAATAGCGAGAAGCTCCTTTTCAGTCGTGGAGTAGTTTCCTTCGCATTTATTTAATGTACGAGACGCATATGCTATTGGCTTATCCTTTCCAATTTCGCCTTGCGACAGTACTGCGCCAATGGCGTAGTTAGAAGCATCTGTAGTTATGATGAATGTCTGACTGAAATCTGGGTACTGTAATAATGGTGCTGAGACTAACTTTTCTTTTAGAATGCTGAATGCTTGTTCTTGTTCATGAGACCAGTGAAACACTGTGTCTTTTTTCAATAATGAGGTTAAAGGTTTAGTTAAGTGAGAGAAATTCTCTATGAAACGTCTATAATAGCCGGTTAGTCCTAGAAAAGATTTTATGTCTTTCGGGTTCTTGGGTGTAGGGAATTCGGAAATAGCCTTTACCTTGTCTGGGTTAGGCAAAACACCCTTGTCGGTTATGACATGCCCGAGATAAGCGACTTCGCGTCGCAAGAATTCACATTTGTCAGGCTGCAACTTCAAGTTGGCCTCTCTGAATCTTGAAAATATGAGTTCTAGTTTTTGCATGTGAGATTGAAGGTCATGTGAATAACAGATGCAGTCATCCAAATATATATAACAATGAAGACCTTGGAGCCCAGAAAGGACTAAATTCATGAGTCTCTGGAATGTGGATGGAGCATTTTTTAAACCAAAGGGCATTCTGGTAAATTCAAAATGTCCTGAGATACCATTAGTCGTAACACTGAAGCCAGTTTTTTCAGAATCTTTGGGATCTAGCAACAGCTGATGAAATCCTGAAGCCAGGTCAAGAGTACTGAAGTACTTTGAGTGACCTAACTGGTCTAGGATATCTGTTATGAGAGGAAGAGGGTAAACCTCTGAAACTGAGACGTCATTAAGGCGTCTATAGTCAATTACGATTCGCCATTTTTGCTTGCCAGAGGCATCGAGTTTCTTAGGAACAACCCACACTGGTGCATTCCAGGGGGAGGTTGAAGGGCGAATTATATTTTGGTCAAGCATTTTTTTTATTTGACTTTCTACCTCTTCTTTATGAATTTCTGGGAACCGGTATGACTTAACATGGATAGGAGGTGCATCCCCGGTATTAATAGAATGTTGAATTTTATCTGTATGAGTTAGGAATTCACCATTAAGGTGAAATATATCAGTATATTTAGAAAGGCAGGTCATCAACGCCTTCTTTTCTTCTGCGTTTAAGTGAGAGCATCGTATCTGCTCGAGAACCTGTCTAGAACGATCAGTGTTTGAAGAACTCAGCTGATGAATGAGCTCATGCTGAGCATCATCTGAGTCTGATGACGGAAACTCAAGGGTTGTTAATTGAACCTTGAAGTTATCTATTGAAATCTCGGATTCAGTAGTGTTTAATACTGATACGTTTACCCTATTGTTGGATTTGACATTGACTATGCAGTTTGCTAAGAACACACCTTCACAAATTTGTTGATCTAATATTAAGGCTTCTTTTTGGCCTGAAAAATCTGATAGATTGGCAATTGGGCATTCAATCACCATCTCTGACCGTGGAGGTATAACATATGATGGCTTACTAAAGCATATAGGTATCGAGTGTCCTTGCATGTTTAATGAATTTGTGGAATACTGCACGTCGATTTTGAAATGTCGAATAAAATCACTACCTATGATTCCGTCAAAATATAGATTGATCTTGTCGTCAATCGCGTGGAACAAAAAGTCAAATATTATTTTGCTTTTATCGGAAATTACGTGTTCAAAATTGAGCTGGATGGACCCAAGAGATTCACATGTGGAATCGTTGTCACTTAAACCTTTTAGAGTGACTGTTAACGGTCCGAGCACTGGTTTGATCAAACTTGACTGTTTTACAATAGAAATTGAGGACCCAGTGTCTATAAGAAAGCATAGAGGCTTTTCATTTAAATGTGTCTTTAAATAAACGTGTGGTAAAGATATTTTGTTGTTCACGTTATTAATTTTATAACTCTTTTCACGTATAAAATCCCTAGAAGAAAAACTCGGTTTGTCGCGAGTAGAGGGAATAGTTTTAGAATCTCCAAGTTCATTTGAATGACCAAAAATAATTTCAGGATTAACTTGTGTTAGGACAGATTTAAGAACACAAGATTTGAGTCTTTTGTCTTGAATTTTTGACTGAGGTAGAGGCGCATCAAAACCCTGATTTTTACAGGTGCTGCCTGGTAGCTTAGTTGAAAACTCAGTGAAATAAGGTTCTGACTGAGGGGAAGGTGCAGAAGAATCCTGTGCCACGGCTTGTGTGCTACAGGTGCGACCTTGCAACTTTGCTGAGAACTCAGTGGACAAAGACTGGTCAATTTGTCGAGATTCATTTTCCATCATCTGTGCTGGGGGTAATTTAAGAGCATAGGGTTGATTTTTAATCTTCCGTGCTGGGGGTAATTTAAGAGCACGGGGTTTACCTATAGAAGGCATATCATTCGTGTCGTTTACATTATTACATTGTTCCGGCAGACACGAGACCGAAACAGTGTTTAGTTTAAATCAACTTGGTCATCAGAAGAAACGCTAACAACATGAACATTAGAGCGACTATTGTTTGCCGCGTTGTTGTGAAATGCACCTGCGCTTGGCGATGCAGCGTCGTGGGAGTCGGCGGCGTTTTGATTATTTTTATACTTAAGTTTGCGACACTCGCCGATCAAGTGACCGTGTTTCTAGCAATATACGCAAGTTTTGTTCGAGGAAAACCTTGAATTCTGGTTGTTTCTTTGAGCAACATGAGGATTCGAATTTACGTGATGGAAATTAGGACTTGAAGTTTTCGCTTTATTTTTGTAACAATCAGAGGCCAAATGTCCAGACTTCTGGCAAATAGAGCACTGCTTATTTTGGCGTTGTGCTAGTTTAGAAAGTTTATAAAGCTTTTCTTCCTCAATAGCATGAGTTATAGCATCTGATAGGGTCTTTGGATTCCTACAGCGCACTATGTGAGAGTAGTTGGAATTCATTCCCAACAAAAATGTGTTAAGGGCAAGATCCTCCATAGCGGCTAATCTGCCGATTAATTCTTTGTCATCGTCGCAACTATAATGTATATCAGACTGTAAACGTGTGAGACATGATTCAACACGTAATGAATATTCAGTCACCGATCACAGTGGTCAAACAGTTTCATTCTCAATTAGTATTAAGGATAAGACTGGTCCAACATTTTATAGGCCTATTACATCCCATAGACTAGAGACATATACGAAAAACTTAGATATAAATTTGCCAGTACCGGATTTTAATGAACAGAACCCAAACAAAATCTACTCAGACTTCTTCAACATTATTCAGACAGAATTCAATAAAGTTTTCAAATTAAAGAAAGTCAGTGACTACAACGGTAAATCTAAATTTAATGACTGGGCAACGTTTGGAATTCGTAAAAGTAGAGTTATCTTGTATGACCTTTATGATCAAAAAACCTATAACTTTGATCGAAAATTTCATGACTATGTTAAAAAATATTCCAAAACTTTCAAGTTGGTTTGTAGAACTGCAAAAACTTTACACATTAATAGAAAAATTAAAAATTCAAATAATAGAATGAAAACAGTTTGGCAAATAATAAAACGCGAAACTGGCAAAGTTATACAAAGGGACAGTGATTTCTGCCTAAAGATAGGTGATGATGTTGTTAAATCCAACGCTGATGTTGCTCGAGCTTTTGAAACATTCTTCACCAATGTACCCGTACTCACAACGGACAGTCTAAATTCATCTCCATTTGAAGCAGAGACTTTATTAAAAAATAACACTAGCGTCAGTAATGTATATTTAAAATTTCATCATGTATATCCCCAGGACATTGTCAAAACGTTTAAATTACTTAACTTAAAAAATACGGAAGACCTGTGGGGTATATCAGTCAAAGTCATTGGTTCAGTAATTCTAGTTATAGCCCCACACTTAGCTTATATATTCAATAAATGTGTTGACGATGGGGATTTTCCAGACCTCATGAAACACAGTAAACTTATACCGCTGTTCAAATCGGGAGATAAGGGCGATCCTTCAAATTTCAGACCAATATCTGTTCTTCCAACACTAAGTAAAATATTTGAAAAGATTATACTCAATCAAATGCTCTCACACTTCAACCGTACAAAACAACTCCACGCTAAACAATATGGTTTCACTAGGGGTAAATCGACTACGGATGCAGGTATTTCCCTTGTATCTCATATTTATTCTGCATGGGAGGCCGCACAGGATGCTATCGGAGTTTTTTGCGACCTGTCGAAGGCGTTTGATTGTGTTGATCATAATACGCTATTAATTAAATTAAATCATTACGGAGTTAGAAATAAAGCGTTGGATCTACTAAGATCATACCTAAGCAATAGAATTCAAAAGGCAGAAGTTAACGGCGTAAAATCTGATGGATCGGGTGTTAAAATTGGCGTTCCACAAGGTTCCATATTAGGCCCTTTCTTATTCCTGGTATATATTAATGATCTGCCTTTCATGGTGGAGAAATTAACTGACATAGTGTTGTTTGCTGATGATACTTCAATGGTCTTCAAAATTGAAAGACAAAAAGGAGATTTTGATGATGTTAATGGTGTATTGTCTTTAACCTTGAATTGGTTCACAGTTAATAATTTATTGTTAAACGCTGGTAAAACCAAGTGTATCAAATTCTCACTTCCAAATGTCAGGCAAGTTGAGACCAGTTTGGTGTTAGACAACAGCACGTTAGAATTGGTAAATGATACGAAGTTTCTTGGAATAACCATTGATAGTAAATTGCAGTGGGGACCCCACATAGATAAATTGGCTGGTAAATTAAGTTCTGCGGCTTACGCTGTTAGGAACATCAGACAAAGCACGGATGTGGCTACATCTAGGCTAGTATATTTTAGTTACTTTCATAGTGTGATGTCCTATGGTATCTTGTTGTGGGGGAAAGCAGCGGATATTCAAACTATTTTTATTTTACAGAAAAGAGCTATTCGAGCAATTTATAATTTAAAACGAACAGACTCCTTAAGAGAGCTTTTTAAAGAAATTGACATACTAACAGTAGCTAGTCAATTTATTTTCGAAAATATAATGTATGTACGCAAGAACCTTACAACATTTTCCAAACTTAGCGACAGCTGTAATGTTAACCTAAGAAATAATCACAGACTATGTGCGCCCCGTTTTAGACTCGCGAAGGTTAGCAATTCTTTCAAGGGTCAGTGCATTCTCTACTACAATAAGATACCTCTGGAGATTTTGAAATTGCCATTTGAGCAATTTAAAAAGCATGTTAAAGCGACTTTGTCGAAAAAGGGATATTACAATGTTCAAGATTACTTAAATGACAGGACTGTATGGGGTTAATCTGGCTCAACACAGACCTTGCTGTTAATAATTTTGTAATTATTTATTCCTGCTTATTAATCATAACAATTAAATTTTTCATATTTGTATTAGTTAAGCACAACCTATTTTTAAAAGAGATCTAAAAATAAATCTGTGGGAGTTTCAACGCCCTTCTTCTCCCACAGTGGTCCAATGTAGAGAAGAGGCAAAAAATGACGTTTGCTAAGTATATGTAAATATCTACAGTAATAAAGTACTTTGACTATTGACTATTGACTATTGTGTCACATCTTCTGTGGGCAATTGCTTGCAATTTTGTAAGTCGACGAGCAAATGAGTTGAATGTTTTTTCTCTCCAAACGTGGCCTTAAGGAATTGTTTGATTTCAGGCCAAGTACTGAATTTCTTGAGGCAGCAGGCTAACTGCGCCTTACCCTCAAGTTGTGACACGATATACTTGCATAAAACATCCTGTTGATCTGTACTAGCTAATGAGAATGCGTTTTCGCAATTAGTCAAGAATGCTGGCAACAACTCGCGGTCCCCATTATAGGGTTTTATGAATTTGGTCAGGAACGAAAGAGTAATTGATGAAGTCATTTTGGGTTTTTCTTTTTTCCTAATTGTTACTTTGGGGCTTTGGTTTTGGCTTTCAGAAGAGGAACTTTCTGAATCAGATGTAGTTAATTTATCGGCTTCTTCTTCTAATTTTACTTCTTTTCCAGTCGACATTAAGTTACAGCTTTTGTAATGTAGTACAGATCATCAGTAAACACAATCAATAAAAATGTAAAATACAGTAGAAAGTGTGATTGCACTTAAAAATAGTTATAGAAAGTTTGTAAAAATAAATCTTGATGTATATAGTTGTAAAACTTGTAAAAATCACTTGCACATTCACTTCAATTAGAAAGTTAGGAATAGATAAAATAACTCACAGAATGATGACGGCACTCACGAACATTTTGAAGAACGGCTTTTTCCAAAAACCGCGTAGAAACGGCGCACGGCAACTGCAGTGCGACGCAGTAATGACGTCAACAGGACGTCGAAGGCCCGGCGACCCAGGGAGTCGTATTACGGAGTACCTCGAAGTCACGTTGCGTTGTTCGTGATCCCGTTGACTTCCACGTGGAAAGTCAATATGAGCTGATAATGATGATGATTGGTTCACCCGTCCGTTTATGAAGACGGTGGTGGTGCAGACAATTGTGGTGCGGGCTCACACTCGAAAGCGGAGACTTAACGTCGACCACAGCAGCAGGAAGCGTCCAGGATGAGATGCGGGCTCGCGCCTGGCAGCGGAGACTTATCGTCGACCTCGAGAGCAGCAGCGCGGGCTTAGGCTTGTATGCCCAAGTCTTAACGTCGACCACTGTCTATTAAAGGACCTTACTCCACAGAGCCACTAAATGGTTGTCAGGCGGGAAGTTATTTCGCGACGCGCCTAACACCTATGAATCTCAGAACTCACGAGTTTTCCTGAGATCCCACTTCTGACACCAAATTTGTAAGGATGGCGCTCCGTGGGTCCTTTTTAAAAAAACACTTTTATTACTGCTGCTGAATAAATTTATTTCACTGTACTACACACCGAATTTTAGACAAAAATAACGAGAGTTTACAATGTATGTATCGGACAAAGGTTGTGGGGTGACTGCTGCCAGTCTCTATCGAAAACAGTTTTATATAAAATGAATTAGCTTAAGTCAGCGTTTACTGCAAACTACATTCGGTTATAACAGTACATACATTATATTTTCGAAAATAAATTGACTAGCTACAGTTAGTATCTCAATTTCTTTAAAAAGCTGTCTTAACCCCTCGCACCCCCAGCCACTTGGCGCCGACACAGCTCGTCCCCCAGGCACACTTAAGCCCGCGCGGCGCGCGACACTTGACTGACGTATCAAGTGATTATGTTGAAATGGTAACTCTTAGAACTATGAGAGTGCTAAATATGAGTAGCTAATGAAACCCTCTCTTAGTCAATGCAAAACTAATGTCACAGTGACCTTCCTTTATTATTGTACCGACATGAGAATCACAGACATCTATGAAAATGGTCCTTCTCGACACAAATCTAGCAGACATGAGAAAAACATCAACAACATATACATGTTATTTGATACCTACGTAATCTAAATAACATTACCCTTTCAAAACAATAAAAACATTAGTGTGTTCTTATATAAACTGTTCAATATTTCAGCGATTGAAATTTTCCAAAAAAAAGTCCTCGAAAAAGTGTTTTTTTTGAGGCACGTTTGGAATATTTTTTTCTATGAATGACCATAGACAATTGTATCGGATTATAGACTTTGTCTTATTGAGCGTCTGGAAAATCTTTAACAGTACCAACATGACAAAAATTGGCCAAAATATACCGGTTTAAAAAAGCGCGGGAGCGAGAGCGTCATATGACGCTTGGGGGACGGACGGTACTCGAGGCGAGCGTCATATGAGGCTTGGGGGATTGTAAGGTTAAGGAGTCTGTGCGTTTTAAATTATAAATTGCTCGAATAGCTCTTTTCTGTAAAATAAAAATAGTTTGAATATCTGCTGCTTTCCCCCACAACAAGATACCATAGGACATGACACTATGAAAGTAACTAAAATATACTAGCCTAGATGTAGCCACATCCGTGTTTTGTCTGATTTTCCTAACAGCGTAAGCTACAGAACTTAATTTACCAGACAATTTTTCTATGTGGGGTCCCCACTGCAATTTGTTATCAATGGTTATTCCAAGAAACTGCGTGTCATTTACTAATTCTAACGTATTGCTGTCCAACACTAAACTGGTCCCAACTTGCCTGACATTTGGAAGTGAGAATTTGATACATTTGGTTTTACCAGCATTTAACAATAAATTGTTAACTGTGTACCAATTCAAGGTTAAAGATAATACTCTATTGACATCATCAAAATATTCTTTTTGTCTTTCAATTTTGAAAACCAGTGAAGTATCATCAGCAAACAACACTATGTTAGTCAATTTCTCCACCATTAAAGGCAGATCGTTAATATTACCAGGAAAAAGAAAGGGCCTAATATGGAACCTTGTGGAACGCCAATTTTTACCCCCGATCCATCAGATTTTACGCCGTTGACTTCTTCCTTTTGAATTCTATTGCTTAGGTATGATCTTAGTAGATCCAACGCTAAAGCGTTGGATCTACTAAGTTAGAGGATTACGGAGTTAGAAATACGGAGATAGAATGATTACGGAGTTAGAAATAAAGTTATAACTCCGTAATCATTTAATTTAATTAGTAACGTGTCATGATCAACACAATCAAATGCCTTCGACAGATCGCAAAAAACACCGATAGCATCCTGTGCGGCTTCACATGCAGAATAAATATGAGATATAAGGGTAATGCCTGCATCCGTAGTCGATTTACCCCTAGTGAAACCGTATTACTTGGCGTGGAGTTGTTTTGTACGGCTGAAGTGTCAGAGCATTTGATTGAGTAAAATATTTTTAAAAAATTTACTTAGTGCTGGAAGAACCGATATTGGTCTGAAATTTGACGGATCACCCTTGTCTCCCGACTTGAACAGAGGTATAAGTTTACTGTGTTTCATGAGGTCTGGGAAAGCTCCATCATCAACACATTTATTAAATATATAAGCTAGGTGTGGGGCTATAACAAGTATGATTGAACCGATGACTTTGACTGACATACCCCACAGGTGTTCAGTATTTTTTAAGTTAAGTATTCCGCTATCGCATAGGGTTGCTCTTTGCCATTAGTTTAGGACATATTCGTTTTCATCGTGCACATCTCCCTTCTCGAGATAATGCGCCATAATATTTTCTATCGATATATCTCTGTAAATAATGGCCCTAGGGAAAACACACATACGACATAAAATTATGGCCGCAAAGCAACCTACACGATATCACAATATTAGAGTGTTGTTGTTCTAATATTGAAGTTCCATTATGAGTAGTTGATATTATAATGACCTCATGTGACAAACTGTATTAGATACCTAAGTATTACAAAGGAATAAGAATAAGATAATAAAATCGCTCAATAAAAGCCCGTAACAGTTTGTTAATATTATTTTTTCTTTTGCCAACCCTACTAATATAGGTATGAATTTTGCAGGCTCCTTAGAACCTTTCTCTCTGTTCCTATTTATTCCACTGCGTCACAAGTCCGTGCCTAGGTATCACCATAGATTCTAAACTGTCCTTTGCCCCTCATATAGATAACATACTATCTCAATCCTACAAACAGCTAGGTTTTATATTGCGCGTCGGTAACCCTTTTGTAAACGTAAATTTTTTATGTATTAGTTAATTACGCAGCAAACTGAAGTTCGCATGCTGAGTTAGGTATTCATTGTACAAGTTAAATAAGACCGAATAGAAAGAGTATATTTTTTATATTAAAGCTATCGACTATAGTTCGGATTGTGCACCAATAGATTATATAAAGTACATCAGCGAAGAAATACAATATTAGTCCACTCATTAACTGCGGTAACTACATTGATGCAACTCTGCTTTATAAAATCACAAATAACCACGTTGATGCATCTATGTTACTACATAAACTTTGTTTGCGAGTGCCTTGCAAACGGGTCCGTAATTGTAAGATAAAACCTCTATTCGTTATTCCTAGAAGTAAAACTTGTTATGCCAATAATGAATATAGATTATAAAATAAAATTTTCAAATTGCGTGCCGCTAAAACTCAGGGATGAGCCCCGAAGCGATCAAAAGAGCTATATGGTGTTGAAGCCCTCTATCTCCCGTCCTTAAAGAAGGATCCCGTTTTTACCTGTAGGGCGTGTTTTTGAAGATGAAGGGTTGGAAGTTTCGCAATCTTGAAATTTATAGAACAGTCCAGAACACTCGTGTAGTATGGTGGTACGTGCAATAGGCTAGATGTTAGAGTTAACTACAACATAATATACGTAGTGCTGTGTTAGCAATAATGTAGGTATATAAGTACACGCACGTTCAATAAACGGACTTCTACTACCAACAACTATCGTATCATTTATCCTTTATTACATGGCGACCTTGCCAGGCCAGCCTACCTTTCACGAGGTAGTGCTGTGCCAAATGGCAGTTAAGTGAAGAGCCCAAGAAGAAAGAAGAACAACCGCCATCATCACCAGCAGCACCATCATCAACATCGGCAGCACCACCACCAACACCACCGAAAGCGCCGTCATCAAAATCGGCAGCACCACCGTCAAACATGTACGAGTGAATCCTGATTTATTTTATCAGTATGAAGATTTTCTGCGACCGGACGAGGAGTGAGGGTTTCCCGGCTCGAACAGGTCAGGGCTATCCCGGCCATCGAAGCGGACCAGGGTTATCCCGGCCAACTCAAGAAGATGACAACCACGTGCATCTTTGAGCAGTATCCAGTATCAACATGCGTCACGTCCGCCCAGCTGCCGTCATCACCATCCACGCGACGATGACATGCATCGAGCGACCTACTTCGACGAAATGTTGTTACTGTGAGGTAAATTAATTAATTATTTCAGACAGGATTAGAAACATAGGTTTTGTTATCAAAGTTTCATCTAACATATAATTATCCAGAATCAAAACACTTTCTTCAAAATATAAAAGCGTACAGTGCCTACTTCCAAATGACTTATTTTGGTGTCACTTCGGTCAACACTAACAAAGATGAAGCCGATTATGTTTCAAATGCGTTCCAGGACGAATCTTTCCCAAAATATGATCATTACAGCTTGCTCTCGAGTAAGTTTTTTTTTTACATATATACCCCGGATAACCAAATATTTTAATATAATTTTTGTAGTTAGAATATATTTTCAATAAAAAAAATACCTCTTATATTTTAAAGTTTACCCTTATATAACAACTACAACACAATCTCATATCATCTCCCTAAACGAAACCGGGTATTTAATAATGCGTAGTGATGACTTGTTCGACGTAGATATTTTCAATAGTTCAATTAATTTTCTTTAAGAATAAATTAAAACTAAATCTTTTTAATTGTGGCAAAGTATCTGCATTTTGTAAAATTTATTACTAATTTACTACCTTGTTATGTTATATATGTATTACCTTGTTATTATTTGTTCCTACCTAATACCAGTTTAGCTTATTGCCGATGTCTTTTTTGTCTTATAAATGAATGTATGAATGAATGAGCGGTGCCTCTCCCGCCAGGGTTCTGAACCTGTTCCGGTCTTTCGGCTGGCATACCAGAGGGCACGAGTTTTGAAGAGGGTGGAATTACCTGTTCAAGAGGAGAGGAAAAGAGAGTGAATTCAATCGACTCTTCAGCCTGAAACCAATATAGAATATGTGGAATGGGGAGGATGTGGAATATAGAGAGCAGCTTTTGGATTCTACAAGTTCTTGTTCTCCTTTTATTTTCTTCTCCCTTGCTTCATAGATGAATGCGGCTTGGAGTAGGTGTTATTGCGGGCATCACAAAATGTGTGTATCCATACACATTCGGTGGATTTTGATTCATTTGGTTATTGTTTTTGCCCTGGAGTAAGTCGTGAATTTCATTATGTCTTGGATAGCTTCTGGCGTTCTCCAACATGTCTCTGAGGATCTGGCGTTCATATTTTCTTAGTCTAGAACGGTTAGCTTTGGTAAGGGCTACCACTTTTACTCCATATGTTATACGCGGTGCAGTAACCATTTTTTTTAAATCAGGCGAACTATTTTTCAGTCCATGTTGGATTTCTTTATAAAATGCATTATAAGGGCCTTGGAACTGTTTGCTTATGGCTTGGCGGCATCTCTTCTTTACTGTGTCTCTCCTATTTCCTGCCGTAATATATGTGCCGAGATATTTTATTTCGTTGAAGTATTATGATCACTTGTGGGCGATTTTCATCTTTGTTTCGTTCGTATCGACACCTACTATTTTTAATAATGTGTTTTCAGTACGTGACGATTTGGTCAAGGTGATGTAAATCTTGACAAACGCTGATTGAGAAACGATTGATGATGAGGTGTAGTGTTATGCTACTTACATGTCATTTTCCAGGATGATCAGCTGGATACTTGCTGAGCTGCATAGCTGTATATTTTGTTCACCTTTATTTTCATAGGACCCTGTAACGTTTTAAACCATAAGAACACATTAACAAATCATTTTCGCTTCATATTTTCACACTATCAGCACTTCTAAATCGATAGCGAAGGGGTTTACCTTTGGTGACCCTGTATTTGGCTTCTCCGAAACTCTGCAATCTCGGGCTTCATGCGCGCTGGTGCGCTACCCTTTTATCTTTCGCTGTTATGTAATTTTGGCTATGTGAACTTGTTAATTTTTCTATTACGAGCCTGAAACCAAAATCTGACATTTATTATGTTGTTGTTTATCTGGTTGTCATGGCAATGTCCATTTAAACTCGTTAGCGGTCTGATATGTTTGCTTCAATACTTTTACAAAAATACTTTTTCTCTCTTGGCCACTCACAAAAATTGCTTTTAATTTAAATAATTTTTAGAACTCTCCAAAAAGGGTATAAGAGCGGAACATTTCTGAAATTCTTGAGTCTCACTTCAGTTCTCAAACAAGAAGAATCACCTAAAGGCCTTATCCCGGGGTCGCACTGCCCCGGGATCCTGGGAGCCGCTACTGCAACGCCTCCTGACTTGGCGAGTCTCTACCCTGGTCAGCGCTTGGTTGAGTCTCCACTTCACCTGCCCGTTCTCGGCTACACCTGCACCCTGGTCAGCGCTTCGTTGAGTCTCCACTTCACCTGCCCGTTCTCGGCTACACCTGCTCATCAGTGACTTCAGGCCGATACGCTGCGGGCCTCTACCCTGGCCGGCGTTTCGGTACCAGGGCCCCTACTCCTGCTGCCCGTCGGGGTCTGATGACCGATTGGCCGCCGGCCACACTCTCCAACTGCAACTCCTACATCGCCCGCCAGTGCCTCCATTGACCGGTTCACCAGGCGTCTACTGCTTCATCGGCCTCTTACTCTCCGTGTCCTCCGCTTCCTTTCTTTTTTACCTGATATCTGTTTTTTTTTAAAAAACCTTGTCTCACTTCATCCACCTTCATCTTCCTACCATTTTTTTTTAAAATAGTCACTGTATATAGCCCTAATAAACTGTCATTTCTAAATTTTATCCTGGTTGTTTTCTGTTAGGTTCTGGTTAGGTAAATATCCTTTTTGGCGCCCAACGTAAAAGTTCTTCTCCACCCTTCACCTTTTCTGCGCCTTGTCTCTTTCCCTTTGATTTGCTTTCTCTTTCGCTCTTAAATCTTTATCTATTCATCCTTTTCATATTTTCCAAATTCTAAAACAAAACTTCATCTAGTTTTTCAACTCATCTGGATTATATTTAGGCCTACATTTAACTTACATTACTTCACTTCACTTCACTTCACTTCTATAACACTTGACTCTACACTTAAGTATTACAATGGAAAGGGTTATTAAGTACGAATTCCTGAACAAGGCCGAGCTCGAAAACGAAGTAAAGATTAGATATGAGGAACCAGCTAATACTATTTTGCTTCTTAAAAAACAGGTTTTGCGTTTAGTTGCGAATTCTCACCCCGAAGATATTCTGACTTCTCCAGTTCCGATTGAGGATGACTTGTCTCAAATTAGTTCTACTCTGACTTACCTGGATTGTAAAATTGAAAAATTTTTACAAGGTGAAACCAAATATTTACGATTAATAGAAACTTTTATTAATCATGTTTTTTACAGATTGGAGCGAATAGATACGGACTTATATCCAGACTCTAAAGCTAGTTTCGATACTTTGAAGATGAAATTTGATGTTATTTCTAAACAATTCGAATCCTTGACTCCACCTTCAACTGCAAATGACCCTCCATCACTGGACCTTCCTGCTGACCCGACTGTCATGGAACCCCCTCTTGTTTCTCAAACTTCTGTCCAGACCCATACCCCGTATCCTCCACCACCACCTCAATCTTTCCCTCCAACTAACGTCTTCAAAGATCTGAAAAGACACACCTTCAATGGTAAGAGCTGTCCAAGATCCTTTCTTCAAAAACTTGAAGAATATAGCTTAACTCGTGGCTTGTCCAAGGACTTGTTAATTTCTCAGGCGTTCGAAATTTTCACCGACAATGCCCTTCATTGGTTCAGATTTAAATATAATCAGAATCCAAACTTAACTTGGAACGAACTTTCTACTTTACTAATCAAAGACTTTGTTGGTTTTGATTATGATCATAAACTTCTAGAAGCGATTAGGAATCGTACTCAAGGTTGTGATGAACCTATCGTCATCTATATTTCCATCATGTCTGGAATGTTCGCTCACCTTTCAAAAAGACTTTCTGAAACATAACAATTGGAGATTATTTTGAGAAATATTCGCCCATTTTATTCAGTCTTCGTAGCTCTAAAGGACATTGACTCTATCGATTCCCTTCTGGCCACTTGCCAAAACTACGAAAAGTTCCTAGACAAAGACAAATAATTTAAAGAACCAAATTAGCAACAAAGTCCTCATGTTTCTGAATTCAACTACAAGCATTCCACTTCAAGTTCAGTTGACTCTCCAAACTCTTCTAATAACTCACGACCTTCTCCTCCCTTCATGAATAAATTCACTCCAACCTACAAATACCCTTCTAGACAAGTTAATAGTCTCTCTCAAACTGCAGCTCCCCAAGAAAGTTCTTTTTGCGTTCGCTGTCGTAAACTAGGTCATACTTTGAACAGTTGCACTCAACCACGATTCGTGATTTGTTTCAAATGTGGTCTTAAGGGTTTTAAAACTGCAGAGTGCCCTACTTGTTCTCCCAAACCTAATACTAGTACAAAAAACTAACTGCTGACTTGAAGAGTAACTCAAACTTTGATAAGGACGAGTGGACTAATTGGATCAAAACAATTCAAAACTTCTTTGCTTGCTACAAAATCTCTTCTACACTCTACTCCAAAGAACAAGATCTTAATCGTCCATTCGTTAATGTCAAAATTTATGACTTAACTTTGTCTGGTTTACTAGATTCTGGCAGCTCAGTAACTATTCTGGGTAATAATTCTCATTTGGAAATTCTTAAACTGGGCTGCAAACTTTTCAAGTCAGATCTTATTACTGTCTCTACTGCTAATAATCAAAAAATTAATTCCTTGGGTTATTTTGACTTACCTGTCCATTTCAATAACGAAACTCACTTGATTAAAGCTTATGTTTTCCCTGAAATATTTTACTTCTCTTATACTAGGTATTGACTTTTGGAGAAAATTTAATCTTCTACCTAGTGGTTTAGCTTCTCTTAACTTTACAGATCCTAAATGCTTTGCTATCAACACTAAAGATATTAAAGTTTCACTTTATGAGCATTTAACTCCTAATCAAAAGAACATCGCTAATGACATCATCCAACGCTTCAAGACAATCTCTTTTGAAGAAAAAGGTGTTCTGGGAAACACACACTTTATCACCCACAAGATTGACACTGGTGATTCTCTTCCGATCAAACAAAGATGTTACAGACTGTCTCCTGAAAAACAAAAGGCTTTAATTAATGAAGTTGACAAGATGCTGGGATGGAATGTCATTGAACAATGCGAAAGTCCTTGGTTATCCCCAGTCCTCATCACTCCAAAGAAGAATGGGGAATGGCGTTTCTGCGTAGATAGCAGGAAGCTTAACTCAGTTACACGTCGTGATGCTTATAGTCTGCCTCTAATAAGCGAAATTTTGGACAACCTGAGAAATGCCAAACACTTATCAAGCATCGACATTGCGAAAGCATTTTGGGAGATTCCCTTGAATCCTGCTGATAGAGACAAGACAGCATTTTATGTTCCTGGAAGAGGTATGTTCAGATTCAAAGTAATGCCTTTTGGTCTCACTAACTCACCTGCAACTCAACAAAGATTAATGGATACGCTATTTACTCCTGAATTTGAGAACAAGGTATTTTGCTATCTGGATGACATCATTATTATTAGCGAGACTTTTTATGAGCACATATCGCTTCTCATGAAAGTTCTGGAAAAACTTTCATATGCAAATTTTTTTTTTCAAACTCAAAAGTACTTTATTACTGTAGATATTTACATATTCTTAGCAAACGTCATTTTTTGCCTCTTCTCTACATTGGACCACTGTGGGAGAAGAAAGGCGTAGAAACTCCCACAGATTGATTTTTAAATCTCTTTTAAAAATAGGTTGTGCTTAACTAATACAATTATGATTTATTTTTATTTAATAAGCTGGAATAAATAATTACAAAATTATTAACAGCAAGGTCTGTGTTGAGCCAGATTAACCCCATACAGTCCTATCATTTAAGTAATCTTGAACATTGTAATATCCCTTTTTCGACAAAGTCGCTTTAACATGCTTTTTAAATTGCTCAAATGGCATTTTCAAAATCTCCAGAGGTATCCTATTGTAGTAGAGAATGCACTGACCCTTGAAAGAATTGCTAACCTTCGCGAGTCTAAAACGGGGCGCACATAGTCTGTGATTATTTCTTAGGTAAACATTACAGCTATCGCTAAGTTTGGAAAATGTTGTAAGGTTCTTGCGTACATACATCATATTTTCGAAAATAAATTGACTTGCTACTGTTAGTATGTCAATTTCTTTAAAAAGCTCTCTTAAGGAGTCTGTTCGTTTTAAATTATAAATTGCTCGAATAGCTCTTTTCTGTAAAATAAAAATAGTTTGAATATCCGCTGCTTTCCCCCACAACAAGATACCATAGGACATCACACTATGAAAGTAACTAAAATATACTAGCCTAGATGTAGCCACATCCGTGCTTTGTCTGATGTTCCTAACAGCGTAAGCCGCAGAACTTAATTTACCAGCCAATTTATCTATGTGGGGTCCCCACTGCAATTTGCTATCAATGGTTATTCCAAGAAACTTCGTATCATTTACTAATTCTAACGTGCTGTTGTCTAACGCTAAACTGGTCTCAACTTGCCTGACATTTGGAAGTGAGAATTTGATACACTTGGTTTTACCAGCGTTTAACAATAAATTATTAACTGTGAACCAATTCAAGGTTAAAGACAATACACCATTAACATCATCAAATTTTCCTTTTTGTCTTTCAATTTTGAAGACCAGTGAAGTATCATCAGCAAACAACACTATGTCAGTTAATTTCTCCACCATGAAAGGCAGATCATTAATATATACCAGGAATAAGAAAGGGCCCAATATGGAACCTTGTGGAACGCCCATTTTAACACCCGATCCATCAGATTTTACGCCGTTAACTGTTAATCTGACTATTAACTTTGAAAAGAGTCAATTCTTCAGGAAGGAACTGAAATACCTTGGTTTTCTAGTGGACGAGTATGGTCTACGTGCTGATCCAGATAAAATAAAAGCTATTCTAGAATATCCTGTACCTACTTGCAGAAAAGAAGTTCGAAGATTCATAGGCACCTGCAGCTGGTTTAGAAGATTCATTCCAAACTTCAGCACTATTGCCTCTCCACTCAACCAACTAACCTGTTCCGGGAAGAACGCCCCTAAATTTTTATGGAATTCCAAGGCTGCAGCTGCTTTCGAGAAACTTAAAGAAGCTTTGGTAACTGCTCCTGTCCTTGCTTGCCCTAACTTCGAACTACCCTTCTCTGTACATTGTGATGCATCAAATTATGGCATAGGAGCAATGCTTACCCAACATCAAGATGACAAAGAAGTCGTGATTGCTTACATGAGTAAAGCACTAAACAAAAATCAACAAAACTACTCAACTACTGAAAGAGAAACATTAGCTGTAATAACTGCGCTAGAACATTGGAGATGTTACCTAGACAATGGTAAGGAATTTACAATATATACTGACCACGCTGCACTTAAATGGTTTCAGAACTTATCGAATCCATCTGGAAGACTTGCTCGCTGGACTCTACGCTTATCATGTTTTAATTTTGTCCTGAAACATAAAAAAGGAAAAGATAACGTTGTTCATGACTTATTATCAAGACATAAGAATAAAGAACGTCCTGATACACGAGAAACTTCACCTCAAGGTGTACATCCTATTACGATTGAAGAACCACCTGATCGTGAACTTGAACACTACAACAAGATTTTTCTCGGATGCTCCAACAACCCAGACGCATATCCCGACTACTCTATCAGGGATAACAAACTTTACCGCTGCATCCATTCTTCCGATCGTCTAAACGATGACTTTATTTGGAAAGAAGTTCCACTGCCACAAGATAGACATGCACTTATTGAAGTTAGCCATGGTTCCCCTTTAGAACTCCACCTTGGTATCTTCAAAACATTCAAGAAAATATGTTTAAAATACTATTGGCCTGGTATGTTTAAGGACATTGCCAATTTAATCTCGACATGTGAAACCTGCTTAACCTACAAACACCCTAATCATTCTCCCTATGGTCTTATGGGTAAACCTTAACTTTGTTCCAGACCTTTTCAAACTATATCCTTGGATCTTATGGGTCCATTGCCTATGACCCGGAGAAGAAATCAGTATATTCTGGTAATTAACTGCAATTTTACTAAATATACTATGATTTTTCCCCTTAAACGGGCTACTTCAGCTAATATAATTAATGTCTTAGAAATTTCAGTGTTTTTGGTCATGGCATTCCCCAAACTATAATAATGGACAACGCTGTTCAATTTCAGTCGCGAGAATTCCACTCATTCTTAAATTCTTATAACGTTCCTTGTATTTTTCACACAGCTTTATATTGTCCACAGGTTAATCCTACAGAGAAATTTAATAGCACGATTATTACAGCTCTAGCATCCCTAGTAGGGGACGATCATAGATCCTGGGACAACCATCTTATCCAACCAAGATTCAGTTCGCAATGAACAGCGCTACAAACGTTGCTACTGGCTTTACTCCAAACTTTTTAGTCTTTGGTAGGGAAACAATACCTTGTGGTTCCTTCTATACTCCAACTCAGAATCTCGAGGAATTGATATTTATGCCTCGTGATATTTACGCGTCTAATGCTGGTCTCCTCTCATCTATCTTTCACAGAGTTCAAACTAAACTTCACATAGCTCACGCTAAAAATAGCGCTCGCTATGATCTTCGCCGGTCTTTTAAAGAATTTAATGTGGGAAATACTGTTTGGCGTAAAAACCATGTTTTAGGCAATGCTGGCGCATACTTTAATGCTAAACTTGCCCCTAAATTCATCAAGTGTAAAATAATAACCAAACTTTCACCATTAGTATACATTTTAGAAGACCCTAACGGAGTTAGAGGCAAGTGGCACATTAAAGACATTAAATCCTAAATTTTCTTAACTTCTATTAACTGTTAATTTGTATATATGTATAAATATCACCATCATTTTCACCTTATTATTTTATTTCTTCCTTTAATCCAGTGTTCTTCAACACATTTTACCTTAGGACCTCGAATTTTCGTTAGTTAGTCTTCACCTATTTTTTATCTTTATTTCAGACACATCTCGTTGGCGATGTGGCTGATCTCTGGCTTCGAGCTCTACCGCTCTGGCCGTTCTTAATCTGGTCTTAAGTCGTAGCGACTAAAGCTACCTTAGGATTATTTTGTTTGTCTTTACCTCTACTTATTTTTTTTTTCCACGCAGGAGCGGATGACAACTCCTTAAGTAAGCCTGAATGTCCTTTTGAAAACACACTTTTAGAGTGGTTGTCATTGAATGTGAACTCCACCCTTACCTGAAGGAAGATAAGGAATGTAAGAGATGGTTTATCTGATTTTGCCTGGTGATGTCTGTTTCTGCAAAGCTGTGTTTTTCTGGTTTATTTTTGTACATATCAAAATTTTTGCTGAGTCAAAAATGTTTCCAGGGTCGGGGGGAAAATGTAGTGTTATGCTACTTACATGTCATTTTCCTGGATGTTCAGCGGCATGCTTGCTGAGCTGTACAGTCTGATATTTGGTATCACCTTTATTTTCATAGGACCCTGTAACGTTTTAAACCATAAGAACACATTAACAAATCATTTTCGCTTTGTATTTTTACACTATCAGCACTTCTAAATCGATAGCGAAGGGGTTTACCTTTGGTGACCTTGTATTTGGCTTTCTCCGAAACTCTGCAATCTCGGGCTTCGTGCGCGCTGGTGCGTTACCTTTTTATATTCATTGTTACTTCATTTACTGCATGGTTTTCTTGTTGTTTACCGTATTACGAGCCTGAAACTAAACTTTGACATCTATTGATGCCGTTGTTTATCTGGCTGTCATGGCAATGTCCATTCAAACTCGTTAGCGGTCTGATATGTTTGCTTCAATACTTTTACAAAAATACTTTTTCTCTCTTGGCCACTCACAAAAATTACGTTTAATTTAAATAATTTTTAGAACTCTCCAAAAAGGGTATAAGAACGGAACATTTCTGAAATTCTGGAGTCTCACGTCAGCTTCTGAACTAGAAGAACCACCTAAAGGCCTTATCCCGGGGTCGCACTAGCCCGGGATCCTGCAAGCCGTTCCTACAAACACGATCCTGCGAGCCGTTCATACAAACACGATCCTGCGAGCCGTTCCTACAAACGGGATCCTGCGAGCCGTTCCTACAACGGGATCCTGCGAGCCGTTCCTACAACGCGATCCTGCGAGCCGATCCTACAACGGGATCCTGCGAGCCGTAACTACAAGTACGCCCGCTACCGTTCCTACAACGACGATTCCAACAACATCTACAACAACAAATACACCTGCATCCTGGTCCTTAACCCCACCGGTCTCCTACTCTCCGTGTCCTCCGCTGCCTTTTTTTTACTTAACCTGTGTTTTATAAAAAACCTGTTCTCATCTCATTCATCCTCATCTTCGTCCATTTTTTTATAGACTTCACTGTAAATAACCAATAAACTGTCACTACTAAATTTTATCCTGGTTGTTTTCTGTTAGGTTCTGGTTAGGTTCGTATCGTTACACGACAGTCTTTCGTTAATTGCCTGTTTTCTGCAAGATGGTAAAATGATCCTTTTATGATGTGGAAGTGCACAACACAAGTGTGCACAACACAAGTGTTGTGCACACACAAACTTGTCCACAGAACACAATAACTTGTCTTTTTTTTTTCTTTTTTTTTTCTCTATTTTTGCGTTTCACCTTTGCATGTTTTGATCCAAGTATTGTAACATTGAATTTTTGTCATGCATATATTTTGTTTTGTGTTTGATAATGATTATTATAAGTTTAGATTATGTTATGACCCAGCATTACGTATTTGTCTCGAAAATTGTGTTACTGTTAATTCTCCATCTATGTACCTAGTTTATTCCTCTCCAAGCAGACCCAGTGTAGGACTGGTTCAGGTAAGTAACATGGTGTGATTAAGATAGTATATATTTTATATATTTATAATTAAGTAAAAGCAAGCATATATATTTGTATTTATAAGTATTAATATTATTTTTAACTATTAGGTATATATGGATAGCATACGTAATATTTTTGACAACTTTATTTTATCATGTTCATCAAGCGATGATAATACAAAAATCGTTATCGGCCAAACTCTCAACTGTCTTTGGTGGCCTGGAAAATAATCTTAACCTCGTTCATATAAATGCCCAGAGCATCCACTCCAGTTACCTGGACCTACTTGAGGCGTTTAGTGGCAAACATGTGGATGGAATTCTTATATCAGAATCGTTTCTCAAACCGTCCCTACCATCCACCATGTACTCATTGCCTGATTTCCGACTCTATTGGAACGACAGAGTTGGGAAGGCAGGTGGTGGTGTAGCCATTTACCTCCGCTCCAACATTCCTTGTAGAGTTTAAGTGCTTCCCCGAATGTGTACTCTGAGTCGGCAGAACATATTTTCCTTGAAATTTGTCTTCACCATAATAAAGTTCTGCTCGGTGTTCTCTACAGTCCCTCTCTTCACATTGATTACTTCGATACATTCGAGTCTCTGCTCAACGAGATACCGGACTGAAAAAGTTAAACAAAAGAGCAAGGAAACAAAAGAAATAAATTACGACAAACACATTCCTAAAAACTAACACAGCTGCAGAACGGCGAAGCAAATACGTATTTTTTTGTGCAACAAGCCCCTTCTCTGGACAAAGAGCTAAGGAAAAACGAATTCTAACGAGCAATTAACAATAGGGCCTTGTACAGGTACTGAACCTCGACCCGTGTCACGGACCTCACTACTACGCACTAATGAAGTGAATTGAAGTAGGTGATATCAGTGCATAGAGTCTCGCTAGCTGAGCAACAACCTGGTGAGATTGCTCCGATTAAGATAGCCCTATCTCAGATAAAACAGCAAAACTAACTCTATATCTGGCAGGTAACATCCTTCGTAATGCTGGTTACCATTTCATAAACAGATACCACTCTCGCTCCAACTTACTACGCCAACTCTAAACTATTCCACAGGCATAGTACCGTACAAATAGGTAGGAGATAGGTGTACGAAAATACAAAACTAGGCAGGAACCTACCCAAGCGCAATTAAACAAAACTAAAATATTTGCCACCATCCGCTCCAACCAGCCCATCTGGACCTGTTATAACAATAGAATAAAATAAACCATAATGCAAGCCTACTGCATATTCTGACAAATAGTGAGACAACACTTTTGCTGAGGAGTTAGCCCAGTGTCATGACACACCTAATGTGCTGGATAGGGTCGGTTAATACTCCAGGATAACGGCGCGTCGTTAGGAAGTACTGTTATGTATTGCGTGAGACGTAAAATCGAGGTCTCTTCTAGTAGATTCGTCTGTGGAGATAAATATTGGTTGCATACGTTAGGACACTGAATAGGAACGGGCTCACCAGGCAACACTCGTTGAGATATCTCAGCTATGTGCACCTATTGTCGTACACAATATTGTACACGTATTGTCACGCAGCGTGGCGTAGCTTATTATTTGGTAGGGCGCAGCTCAGAACCATTCTAATTCACACTTTACGCACTCTACTTTCACACTTGTAGCTATATTAGACACTCTCATATCCTCTTGCTGGTACCCAATCTCTGAAATGCAAGAAACCAGAGTCAGAAAAAAGGCGCGCGCCGGGTTGTAAACTATTGTTTGTTTAAATGCGTTTGCAAGATATCGGAGGTCTATAGACACGTCCGTTCAGTCCGGCAACACAAACGCCACTCCTGTGATGGCTGATCCTGTGATACCTGGGATAAAACTCAAATAATACGTGTGTACGTGAGGTACCAAATCAGCCGGCACAGATACTCCCTCCTTTACAAAAATGTAAAACAAGTTAATAACATATCACAAATTAATTTTAAAATTATACATAGTAAATAACAAACATAAGTCAAACAGGATTGGCGACCGAAATTCCCCTCTTTTACAAAAATTTAAACATACAAAATACAAAACAAAACAAAAAATAATATAATCTACAAGACGTGATGCTATTCGATATAGACACGGCGAGCGTTTTTTTGCGAGTTCAGCAGTTGCGTGTTATGCTTCATAGTCAATGTCAGCCCAGTTGCTTACTATTGAAATCACGTTTCTTGCGTGCAAGGTCAGGAATGTAATTATGCTGCCTTGAGTTTGCGCTCCTCACTCGATGATTTATGTCCAAAGTTGTTCTTCTAGAGGTTTGGGGCTATTTCGTTCTAAATTTATCATGGATGCGAGGTCGATTGCCTGGTGCTTTCTCCATCTTCTGCTCCTCGTCTGGAGTTGATGTTGCACGTGCCGTTGTATGATATTCTCAACGGCGTCTCTATTTTTATAGACTGGGGAGCAGGGCCAGCGTTCATGGATGGGCCTCTCCATGTGCTAGTCACCGTACTGTGTCATGGCGATGACGTTTTACTACCGCTTCTTGCCATGACTGGATGTAGTGACGTGGTATTGCTTTGTTGAAGTGCCGTCGTCGTTGCTTGGTTTGGCACTGTTTCCTGACTCATGTCTCTTCTTTATTCATGGCTATCGCCGTAATTTTGATCGTTTGTGGTGGATTGTCTTCATAACTCGCCATCGACCGATCATTGACCTGCTGTCCACAGTTGAGGTTATGAGGTTGCTGGGGTGCTGTGTATTTTCCACTGCTGCTCCGTTGGCTTGGGATATGCGACCGAAAGCAGGAACTATTTCACCGATATCTCGTGTAGTGTTATGTTACTTACATGCCATTTTCCAGTTTCTTCAGCTGGATACTTGATGAGCTGTATAGCTATATATTTTTTCACCTTTATTTTCATAGGACCCTGTTACGTTTTAAACCATAAGAACACATTAACAAATCATTTTCGCTTTGTATTTTCACACTATCAGCACTTCTAAATCGATAGCGAAGGGGTTTACCTTTGGTGACCTTGTATTTGGCTTTCTCCGAAACTCTACAATCTCGGGCTTCGTGCGCGCTGGTGCGCTACCTTTTTATCTTTCGCTGTTATGTAATTTTGGCTATGTGAACTTGTTATTTTTTTATTACGAGCCTGAAACCAAAGTCTGACATTTATTATGTTGTTGTTTATCTGGTTGTCATGGCAATGTCCATTCAAACACGTTAGCGGTCTGATATGTTTGCTTCAATACTTTTACAAAAATACTTTTTCTCTCTTGGCCACTCACAAAAATTGCTTTTAATTTAAATAATTTTTAGAACTCTCCAAAAAGGGTATAAGAGCGGAACATTTCTGAAATTCTTGAGTCTCACTTCAGTTCTCAAACAAGAAGAATCACCTAAAGGCCTTATCCCGGGGTCGCACTGCCCCGGGATCCTGCGAGCCGCTACTGCAACGCCTCCTGACTTGGCGAATCTCTACCCTGGTCAGCGCTTCGTTGTGTCTCCACTTCACCTGCCCGTTCTCGGCTACACCTGCACCCTGGTCAGCGCTTCGTTTTCGTTGAGTCTCCCCTTCACCTGCCCGTTCTCGGCTACACCTGCTCATCAGTGATTTCAGGCCGACACGCTGCGGGCCTCTACCCTGGCCGGCGTTTCGGTACCAGGGCCCCTACTCCTGCTGTCCGTCGGGGTCTGAGGACCGATTGGCCGCCGGCCACACTCTCCAACTGCAACTCCTACATCGCCCGCCAGTGCCTCCATTGACCGGTTCACCAAGTGTCTACTGCTTCATCGGCCTCCTACTCTCCGTGTCCTCCGCTTCCTTTCTTTTTTACCTGATATCTGTTTTTTTTTAAAAAACCTTGTCTCACTTCATCCATCCTCATCTTCCTACCATTTTTTTTAAAATAGTCACTGTAAATAGCCCTAATAAACTGTCATTCCTAAATTTTATCCTGGTTGTTTTCTGTTAGATTCTGGTTAGGTAAATATTCTTACACGACATTTTGGCGCCCAACGTTTGTCTCTTTCCCTTTGATTTGCTTTCTCTTTCACTCTTAAATATTTATCTATTCATCCTTTTCACATTTTCCAAATTCTAAAACAAAACTTCATCTAGTTTTTCAACTCATCTGGATTATATTTGGGCCTACATTAAACTTACATTACTTCACTTCACTTCACTTCTATAACACTTGACTCTACACTTAACTATAACAATGGAAAGGGTTATTAAGTACGAATTCCTTAACAAGGCCGAGCTCGAATACGAAGTAAAGATTAGATATGAGGAACCAGCTAATATTGTTTTGCTTCTTAAAAAACAGGTTTTGCGTTTAGTTGCGAATTCTCACCCCGAAGATATTCTGACTTCTCCAGTTCCGATTGAGGATGACTTGTCTCAAATTGGTTCTACTCTGACTTACCTGGATTGTAAAATTGAAAAATTTTTACAAGGTGAAACCTAATACTTACGATTAATACAAACTTTTATTAATCATGTTTTTTACAGATTGGAGCGAATAGATACGGACTTATATCCAGACTCTAAAGCTAGTTTCGATACTTTGAAGATGAAATTTGATGCTATTTCTAAACAATTCGAATCCTTGACTCCACCTTCAACTGCAAATGACTCTCCATCACTGGACCTTCCTGCTGACCCGACTGTCATGGAACCCCCTCTTGTTTCTCAAACTTCTGTCCAGACCCATACCCCGTATCCTCCACCACCACCTCAATCTTTCCCTCCAACTAACGTCTTCAAAGATCTGAAAAGACACACCTTCAATGGTAAAAGCTGTCCAAGATCCTTTCTTCAAAAACTTGAAGAATATAGCTTAGCTCGTGGCATGTCCAGGGACTTGTTAATTTCTCAGGCGTTCAAAATTTTCACCGACAATGCCCTTCATTGGTTCAGATTTAAATATAATCAGAATCCAAACTTAACTTGGAACGAACTTTCTTCTTTACTAATCAAAGACTTTCGTGGTTTTGATTATGATCATAAACTTCTAGAAGCGATTAGGAATCGTACTCAAGGTTGTGATGAACCTATCGTCATCTATATTTCCATCATGTCTGGAATGTTCGCTCACCTTTCAAAAAGACTTTCTGAAACATAACAATTGGAGATTATTTTGAGAAATATTCGCCCATTTTATTCAGTCTTCGTAGCTCTAAAGGACATTGACTCTATCGATTCCCTTCTGGCCACTTGCCAAAACTACGAAAAGTTCCTAGACAGAGACAAACAATTTAAAGAACCAAATTTGCAACAAAGTCCTCATGTTTCGGAATTCAACTACAAGCATTCCACTTCAAGTTCAGTTGACTCTCCAAACTCTTCTAATAACTCACGACCTTCTCCTCCCTTCATGAATAAATTCACTCCAACCTACAAATACCCTTCTAGACAAGTTAATAGTCTCTCTCAAACTGCAGCTCCCCAAGAAAGTTCTTTTTGCGTTCGCTGTCGTATACTAGGTCATACTTTGAACAGTTGCACTCAACCACGATTCGTGATTTGTTTCAAATGTGGTCTTAAGGGTTTGAAAACTGCAGATTGCCCTACTTGTTCTTCCAAACCTAATACTAGTACAAAAAAACTTGAAGAGTAACTCAAACTTTGATAAGGACGAGTGGACTAATTGGATCAAAACAATTCAAAACTTCTTTGCTTGCTCCAAAATCTCTTCTACACTCTACTCCAAAGAACAAGATTTTAATCGTCCATTCGTTAATGTCAAAATTTATGACTTAACTTTATCTGGTTTACTAGATTCTGGCAGCTCAGTAACTATTCTGGGTAATAATTCTCATTTGGAAATTCTTAAACTGGGCTGCAAACTTTTCAAGTCAGATCTTATTACTGTCTCTACTGCTAATAATCAAAAAATTAATTCATTGGGTTATTTTGACTTACCTGTCCATTTCAATAACGAAACTCACTTGATTAAAGCATATGTTTTCCCTGAAATATTTCCTTCTCTAATACTAGGTATTGACTTTTGGAGAAAATGTAATCTTCTACCTAGTGTTTTAGCTTCTCTTAACTTTACAGATCCTAAATGCTTTGCTATCGACACTAAAGATATTAAAGTTTTACCTTATGAGCATTTAACTCCTAATCAAAAGAACATCGCTAATGACATCATCCAACGCTTCAACACAATCTCTTTTGAAGAAAAAGGTGTTCTGGGAAACACACACTTAATCACCCACAAGATTGACACTGGTGATTCTCTTCCGATCAAACAAAGATGTTACAGACTGTCTCCTGAAAAACAAAAGGCTTTAATTAATGAAGTTGACAAGATGCTGGGATGGAATGTCATTGAACAATGCGAAAGTCCTTGGTTATCCCCAGTCCTCATCACTCCAAAGAATAATGGGGAATGGCGTTTCTGCGTAGATAGCAGGAAGCTTAACTCAGTTACACGTCGTGATGCTTATAGTCTACCTCTAATAAGCGAAATTTTGGACAACCTGAGAAATGCCAAACACTTATCAAGCATCGACATTGCGAAAGCATTTTGGGAGATTCCATTGAATCCTGCTGATAGAGATAAGACAGCATTTTATGTTCCTGGAAGAGGTATGATCAGATTCAAAGTAATGCCTTTTGGTCTCACTAACTCACCTGCAACTCAACAAAGATTAATGGATACGCTATTTACTCCTGAATTTGAGAACAAGGTATTTTGCTATCTGGATGACATCGTTATTATTGGCGAGACTTTTGATGAGCACATATCGCTTCTCATGAAAGTTCTTGAAAAACTTTCATACGCTAATCTGACTATTAACTTTGAAAAGAGTCAATTCTTCAGGAAAGAACTGAAATACCTTGGTTTTCTAGTGGACGAGTATGGTCTACGTGCTGATCCAGATAAAATAAAGGCTATTCTAGAATATCCTGTACCTACTTGCAGAAAAGAAGTTCGAAGATTCATAGGCACCTGCAGCTGGTTTAGAAGATTCATTCCAAACTTCAGCACTATTGCCTCTCCACTCAACCAACTAACCTGTTCCGGGAAGAACGCTCCTAAATTTTTATGGAATTCCAAGGCTGCAGCTGCTTTCCAGAAACTTAAAGAAGCTTTGGTGACTGCTCCATTCCTTGCTTGCCCTAACTTCGAACTACCCTTCTCTGTACATTGTGATGCATCAAATTATCGCATAGAAGCAATGCTTACTCAACATCAAGATGACAAAGAAGTCGTGATTGCTTACATGAGTAAAGCACTAAACAAAAATCAACAATGTTTTGTTACTCAACTACTGAAAGAGAAACATTAGCTGTAATAACTGCGCTAGAACATTGGAGATGTTACCTAGACAATGGTAAGGAATTTACAATATATACTGACCACGCTGCACTTAAATGGTTTCAGAACTTATCGAATCCATCTGGAAGACTTGCTCACTGGACTCTTTGCTTATCATGTTTTAATTTTGTCCTGAAACATAAAAAAGGAAAGGATAACGTTGTTCCTGATTTATTATCAAGACATAAGAATAAAGAACGTCCTGATACACGAGAAACTTCACCTCAAGGCGTACATCCTATTACGATTGAAGAACCACCTGATCGTGAACTTGAGCACTACAACAAGATTTTTCTCGGATGCTCCAACAACTCAGACGCATATCCCAACTACACTATCAGGGATAACAAACTTTACCGCTGCATCCCTTCTCCCGATCGTCTAAACGACGACTATATTTGGAAAGAAGTTCCACTGCCGCAAGATAGACATGCACTTATTGAAGTTAGCCATGGTTCCCCTTCAGAACTCCACCTTGGTATCTTCAAAACATTCAAGAAAATATCTTTAAAATACTATTGGCCTGGTATGTTTAAGGACATTGCCAATTTAATCTCGACTTGTGAAACCTGCTCAACCTACAAACACCCTAATCATTCTCCCTATGGTCTTATGGGTAAACCTAAACTTTGCTCCAGACCTTTTCAAACTATATCCTTGGATCTTATGGGTCCATTGCCTATGACCCGGAGAAAAAGTCAGTATATTCTGGTAATTAACTGCAATTTTACTAAATATACTATGATTTTTCCCCTTAAACGGGCTACTTCAGCTAATATAATTAATGTCTTAGAAAATTCAGTGTTTCTTATTCATGGCATTCCCCAAACTATAATAATGGACAACGCTGTTCAATTTCAGTCGCGAGAATTCCACTCATTCTTAAATTCTTATAACGTTCCTTGTATTTTTCACACAGCTTTATATTGTCCTCAGGTTAATCCTACAGAGAAATTTAATAGTACGATTATTACAGCTCTAGCATCCCTAGTAGGAGACGATCATAGATCCTGGGACAACCATCTTACTAAGATTCAGTTCGCAATGAACAGCGCTACAAACGTTGCTACTGGCTTTACCCAAACTTTTTAGTCTTTGGTAGGGAAACAATACCTTGTGGTTCCTTCTATACTCCAACTCAGAATCTCGAGGAATTGATATTTATGCCTCGTGATATTTACGCGTCTAATGCTGGTCTCCTCTCATCTATCTTTCACAGAGTTCAAACTAAACTTCACATAGCTCACGCTAAAAATAGCGCTCGCTATGATCTTCGCCGGTCTTTTAAAGAATTTAATGTGGGAAATACTGTTTGGCGTAAAAACCATGTTTTAAGCAATGCTGGCGCATACTTTAATGCTAAACTTGCCCCTAAATTCATTAAGTGTAAAATAATAACCAAACTTTCACCATTAGTATACATTCTAGAAGACCCTAACGGAGTTAGAGGCAAGTGGCACATTAAAGAAATTAAATCTTAAATTTTCTTAACTTCTATTAACTGTTAATTTGTATATATGTATAAATATCACCATCATTTTCACCTTATTATTTTTATTTCTTCCTTTAATCCAGTGTTCTTCAACACATTTTACTTTAGGACCTCGAATTTTCGTTGGTTAGACTTCACCTATTTTTTTTAATCTTTATTTCAGATACATCTCGTTGGCGATGTGGCTGATCTCTGGCTTCGAGCTCTACCGCTCTGGCCGTTCTTAATCTTGTCTTAAGTCGTAGCGACTAAAGCTACCTTAGGATTAATTTGTTTCTCTTTAGCTCTTCTTATTTTATTTTTTTTTCCACGCAGGAGCGGATGACAACTCCTTAAGTAAGCCTGAATGTCCTTTTGAAAACACACTTTTAGAGTGGTAGTCATTGAATGTGAACTCCACCCTTAACTGAATGAAGATGATGAATGTAAGAGATGGTATATCTGATTCTGCCTGGTGATGTCTGTTTCTGCAAAGCTGTGTTTTTATGGTTTATTTTTGTACATATCAAAATTTTTGCTGAGTCAAAAATTTTTCCAGGGTCGGGGGGAAAATGTAGTGTTATGCTACTTACATGTCATTTTCCAGGATGTGCAGCTGGATACTTGCTGAGCTGCATAGCTGTATATTTTGTTCACCTTTATTTTCATAGGACCCTGTAACGTTTTAAACCATAAGAACACATTAACAAATCATTTTCGCTTCATATTTTCACACTATCAGCACTTCTAAATCGATAGCGAAGGGGTTTACCTTTGGTGACCTTGTATTTGGCTTTCTCCGAAACTCTGCAATCTCGGGCTTCGTGCGCGCTGGTGCGCTACCCTTTTATCTTTCGCTGTTATGTAATTTTGGCTATGTGAACTTGTTAATTTTTCTATTACGAGCCTGAAACCAAAATCTGACATTTATTATGTTGTTGTTTATCTGGTTGTCATGGCAATGTCCATTCAAACTCGTTAGCGGTCTGATATGTTTGCTTCAATACTTTTACAAAAATACTTTTTCTCTCTTGGCCACTCACAAAAATTGCTTTTAATTTAAATAATTTTTAGAACTCTCCAAAAAGGGTATAAGAGCGGAACATTTCTGAAATTCGGGAGTCTCACTTTAGTTCTCAAACAAGAAGAATCACCTAAAGGCCTTATCCCGGGGTCGCACTGCCCCGGGATCCTGCGAGCCGCTACTGCAACGCCTCCTGACTTGGCGAGTCTCTACCCTGGTCAGCGCTTCGTTGAGTCTCCACTTCACCTGCCCGTTCTCGGCTACACCTGCACCCTGGTCAGCGCTTCGTTGAGTCTCCACTTCACCTGCCCGTTCTCGGCTACACCTGCTCATCAGTGACTTCAGGCCGACACGCTGCGGGCCTCTACCCTGGCCGGCGTTTCGGTACCAGGGCCCCTACTCCTGCTGCCCGTCGGGGTCTGATGACCGATTGGCCGCCGGCCACACTCTCCAACTGCAACTCCTACATCGCCCGCCAGTGCCTCCATTGACCGGTTCACCAGGCGTCTACTGCTTCATCGGCCTCCTACTCTCCGTGTCCTCCGCTTCCTTTCTTTTTTACCTGATATCTGTTTTTTTTTAAAAACCTTGTCTCACTTCATCCACCCTCATCTTCCTTCCATTTTTTTTTAAATAGTCACTGTAAATGGCCCTAATAAACTGTCATTTCTAAATTTTATCCTGGTTGTTTTCTGTTAGGTTCTGGTTAGGTAAATATCCTTACACGACAGAGGTCACCCGCGAAGGGGAGTATAACCGGTAAGTCTATTTCTACATCTTGGTCCAGTTTTATGCTGGGGAGTTCTTCTTCCAGTGTTTTGAGGACATCAACCATTAATCTTGTAAATAGTCTTGGTGACAATGGACAGCTTTGTTTTACTCCTTTTCCTTTGATGATCCAATGATTTTGCTGTCTGAACCATTTGATGCAGGTCCGTTCATGAAACTTGGAGGCTTTTATTATCCAATTATTTAAAGAGCTCCGTGGTCTCATGAGTTTGACGCTTGCTTCTCAAACAGGAGGTGCAGGTTCGATTCCTGACCATGTACCAATGAGATAATTAATCTATCTTAAGTATTTATACGGACGTTGTAACGGTGATGGAAAACATCGTGAGGAATCCTTCGTTACTCCAAAGCTGCGGCAATGGGCTAGCTCCCTGTCACGCAAAATGGAGTATTGAATAACTGTCTCAAAGTGGGCACAATTGTCCCTCTGCCACCCCGTATGGGAAAAGGTTTGGCGCTATATTATGTTATGTTTATTGGTTAAAATATTATCGGCCCTTGAGAGGAGAATATCCTTAAGCATTTTTAGGTCTATGCTATATAGTATCGAATGCTTTTGCAATATCCGGTCCATATGCTCCGTTACCCGCACGCCATTCTTCGTCTAGTCTCCTGCGTAGTGTGAAGATGTGGTCATCAGTGGATCTATTGCGGAGAAATGCTGCTTGGTAGTTCCCGAGTTCTTTTGTTATCTCGTCTAGTTTGATGAGCAGGTATTTGCGTATATGCAATATCCTGTATTGCTCATTGTTATGCGGCGAGAGCCATTTGTGTCTTGAGGGTTTCTGATTATTGGGATAGATACTTGGACCGTTTCATTCCAGGACTCCGGTATTAAATTTTCTGTCCAAGCTCTGTATGCGCGAAAGAGCCGAAGGCAAGTAGCGCATGACAGTGCCCAAGATTTGGTCTGTAAGCCGCGAAGGCAGGAAAGACCATTGGGTGGTGGAGGGAATGTACAAGCTCTGTACATTGTTTTGGTGATAACCTTTAACAGTTATATATTATACCTTTGTACAGTTCCGGGACTACCCGATCTGTACCCGGCGCTGTTTACCTGCTGATTACCTTTTCTATATCGGCTATTGTTGGTTAATTTTAAAGGTTATCAGGATTAAATGTTGTTTCGCTAGGGATTTTATTGATTTTAATTCCAGTTCCCTGCGTAATTTTGGGATAAATCGTTGTTTTTTCCACAGTCTCTATTGAAACTAGTGTCTTTTGTAATAGTGGTAACGATTTGCATACGTTTGCTTGGGTGTTTCGCCTTTGAAAAATGCTCTGCATTCGCGCTTTTATTAGTTATCTTTCATTTCCTGAAGACGTCGCGGCATTCTTTGAGATGTTAATACATTTTTTCGTAGGTTAATCAGCGTCGTTTAATGGATTTGGCCTTTTGTAGATTTGGCAGCGCAATTTGGTATTCCCGTGATCTAGCGGGTTTTACTGAAAGTGTTTTTTTTTGGGCTACAGTTTTCATAACCTCTTTAATAGGTTCCCACTGGATGTCAGGCGTGTATTCGTCATCATTGTCTTTAAAGATTAAGTTGTTCGCTCATAGTTCTTCTATAACACTGTTATAGTATTTTACTTTCGAGACATTCACTTCATCACGTGCAAGGGCGATGTACTAACCCTGTTTATAGTTGAACTTTAAAGCTAATAAGTTTTGCGCTTTGTCCTAAGTTAGGGCTGTATTCTTTGTTGATTTCATTTGTGTGTCGCCAATTTTTGGAAGCAGATTAAGTGGATCTATTTTACCCCAGATTAACTTGTGGTCGGAAATATGCAGGTAGCTCCATTGTTCTTTGATAAAATTAAATGTGTATGACGCATTATTCGAGATAATTCTGTGGTCTAGTTGTAATGTTGTTATCCCGTTAGACCATATGGATCAACATGACTTGCGAGAACAGGTGGTTTTTACTTTTAAGTTTTCGTGGGAACAAATATCCATGAGCATTTCTCCGATAATATTTGATGATTTTTGGAAGCGGTTTGTTCCTATAATTCCCTTTTTCCTGGATTCTTTTGTATCGTCTAGTCCGATGTGGGCATTAATCATTAATATTTCCGCTTTGCATGGTTTCTTTTGATTGATATTTATTAGTTGCGAAAACGCTGCTGTTACTCTCGTGGATGAGCTGGGAATTTCTGCGTTTATTATATACACATACAGACTATACATACATAAGAAAGATAGTGTTTTGACACGTATGTCCCCGATGTCATGTTTGTTTCCTGTATATAGGCTATATTTATGTTTCTGTTAGTCAATTCCGCATCAATTTAGGTTAGTATCCTTAACCAGCACGAGATTACTTATACTAGTGGAAATAGATTTGCCAGTCTAGATCAAGGCGGTGTTGCAAGATGTGCAGATACTCAAGCAACCAACGCTTTCAGAAATCCTAAGTGAACTGCTACAACATTTGATAACTTGATAACCGATACGTTTTTACTCCATCAAAGGGGTTAAGTGGCTGTCTTATCAAGAAATGCCCTGGAGTTAAAGCCTACAGGTCATTTGGATCCGAGCTAAGCGGACACAGCGGTCGCGGTTTGAGAACGGCTTCGATCTTACATAACGACGTTGCGAGTTCCTCAAAAGTCAACGTTTTTTGACCTACTCTACGCCCTAAATGCAGATTAGCTAATTTAAATACGGCTTCAAAAATGCTTCCCAAGTAGGGGCAACCAGGAGGACTGACAAGAGAGGGTGGTTCCAATGTCCACCTTATTTAGATTCAAAAAATTAAGTACATTGCCTAATTTTCCTCCTACCCGAAGCGACCCGGGTCATCAATAAATGGTAAATCAATAAATGGGTTGAGCCACGCATTTCGTAGAATTTCCAATTCTGCATGAAATTCGAAGACTTCACTAACTGGACCAGATTTGATGTTAGTGTTCGCTGTGGGCGAGGAGAACGGCTAATCCGTGAAAATCTACTAATCCATTGACCAACTTGGCAAGAGAGCTATACTGGTGCAGAAGAAAGCCCACATTAGTTTCCTGATCCTTCTGATTCACGGCTGCTCGAATGCCACGGTCTAAAGACTAGAAGCTACTACATGGCTATGGGGTAACTCCAATTCTCTCTTAGCAGCCAACCAAGGCACACGTCACCTCAAATGATGCTCAACAAATTCAGGAGCCAGAAAGACCGAATCTGAGAATTACGGTTCGCAACAAAAACCTCTAAGATATGGACCAAAGCCTTCAGCCAGCACAATAATGGTACAAGCTTTTTTATCACCTTTCTATCTTCTATCTTCTAAAAGGTGGTGTAGCGCCTGCACCTGGTCCACTTAAGCGGGGCCTTTGTGCATGTCCCCTTCGCCTGCACATCTACTTCAGCCATCCCAACACCTGCACCAGCTGGAGTAGGAAGCCTGGGTGTTGTAGGAGCTCGTGGGTGTTTGTTGTGTCATCTAGGATAGCCATCCTGGTTTATGTTGTGTAGAAACATGTGCTCTACTGTTTCATCTACTTCCATAAACCCCCTGCACAGGGGGCTGTCCGTTGCACCTGTAATTTTCAAGTGTTTGTTTAGTGTACATTTGTAAATTTATGGTTGTACTTATCTATGAAAAGTTTTGTGCTTCTGCAGTCTTCTCTGCTAGACCATAATAGGTTTTGTTAGTGTACTGTGGCTTCTCTGAGCCTTTTCCGTAGAGCTTCCACTGATAAGGGCGAGAATGACGGAGGGCCAATTGCCGGTCTTCCTGCCCCTAATTTTGCTAGCTTGTCTACCTCCCAGTTGCCCTGGTCACCTTGGTGACCTTTTACCCACTGGACTGTGACCTTGTTTTTCTCACCTAGCCTGTTGAGTGCCTTGTGGCATTCTAGTATAAGTTTTATTTTGTCCACGGTCTTTTTAGTGAGCTTTTTAAGGCTGCGCAGTCAGTTTTAAAGGTAATGGCATTCCCCTCTGCATCATTTATCAAGTGCATTGCCCCGTGTAGGAGACTCAGTGTTTCAGCTTGAAATACTGTCGTCTCCATTCCGAAGCGGAGGGAAAGTTTAATGTCAAGCTCCTGCGAGAAAAGACCTCCACCTGTGTTCTTGATTTTTTTTTAGCCATTACTGCATATTGTTATGCTTTTATGATTTGGTGTTGTTGGTGTTTCCAAGCCCTTGGTGGTAATGTCATATTTCCTACCGAATACGAATTCTTTTTTTATGCGATAAATTCCAATAACAGCTTCCGGCACTTCCCCGAATGCCTTATCTAGGATTGTGCAGTATCCTTTATCTGTTATTTGTCCTTTCCATTCTCCGGTACTGTATAGCCTTATGGCTGCCAATTTGGCCTCCTGCTGTACGAATAGGTCCAATGGTGGTGTGCCTAGCATGATTTCTAGTGCCGCTGATGGCGTTGACCTCATGCAGCCTGTCATGGCTACACATGCCATTCTCTGGAACTGCTGTAGTTGTGTTGCAGTTGTGCATTGTGTTGTTCTTTGCCACCACACCAGGGAGCCATATGAGATGATGGATCTCACCACCGCCATATACATCCATCGACATATTTTGGGCTGGAATCCTCATCCGTTCCCTAACATCCTCCTACACTGAAAGAACGATATGGTGGCTTTTTTTAGTGTTGCTTCAATGTGCTTGCTCCAACTTAATTTGTGGTCAAGCCATACAACTAGATATTTCACGTCTTTTGATAGTGTTAGTGTTTTATTATTTATTTAGAGTTTGGCAGCCTGTAACTGCCGTGATTTGTCTTTTTTTAAATAATACCTTCTCAGTTTTGGCGGGGTTTACTGATAGTTCGTTATTTTTGCACCATGTTTCTAGAGCTAATTGCTTGCGGTTAAATATCGTGTTTATAAAAAGGCCATTCACGAGTATTGTCACGTCATCAGCGTATGCTATGGAGAAGAATCCTCTAGTGTTCAGTTGTGTCACCAGGTTGTTAGCTCTAGTACCCACAATAGTGGTAATAGCACACCCCCCTGTGGACAGTCCTTGGCCACTTTGTACTTGATTTTATCGCTGGTTTCCAGGGAGATTATTCTTGAGTCCAGCATTTTTGTTATCCAGTTTATTATGTTAGGGTTGGTGCCTAGTTGCTCCAATCCAGTTCTGATGCTACTGAAGTTTATTTTATCAAAAGCTCCTTCGATGTCTATGAATACTGCCAGGCACGACTGTTGGATTAGTATGGAGCTTTCTATCCTTCTGACCACTGCGTGTAAAGCAGTCTCTGATGATTTTACCGCTTGTTACGCATATTGGTTTGGGTGTATAGGGTTGGTTTTCATGGGTCCTGCCCTTATAAATCTATCACAAACTCTTTCTAACTCTTTCTAACGTTTTCAGAATGAATGATGCAAGACTTATATGTCTGAAGGATTTAGGCTCAGTATTGCCTGCCTGGTTTCGGCAGGAAGACAACTTTCGCTTCTCTCTAGATCCTGGGCATGTAGACGAGTGTTAGAGTTGCCCTAAATATTTTTACAAGTTTTGGTATAATAAGTTTTGCTCCCCATTGCAGTAGGGCTGGTATTACGCCATCTGGTCCTGGTGATTTATATGGAAGGAAAGAGCTGATTGCCCATCTAACTTTCTCTTCATCTATCAGGTCTTTTACTTCCACCCCTGCTTTCGGCGGGGGTGTTGATATTTGGTTTGTTGAGACAATGGCGTCAGTGTCTTGACCATTATGCATTCATTAGAACACAGGCGGCAGGTACGCCAATAGCCATCGTCAACTCGTATATATGGAATAGGTTATTAACGCGTCAATCATCCCAACGTTCATTTTAAATTAGTAGTCAAACCTATCCGTCACCAATCCCCATCGTTAGTAGCGTAGTGGTCGTTTTGTACACTTACCCGCAGAATGTCTATTATTTATTCACAGCTTTAAATACGAATTCAATCCCTCAAAATAATACTAGCCGACACAGGGTTAGACGAGTGTCAAGACATTGAAGTCATTCAAGGATCTGACGTTTGAAATTATGTTCTTGATGGTTCAAAGAAATCCACTAACATTCCAAGAGTCAACGCCTACGGCACATACTTTGGGAATGTCGTCATGGGCAGCCTATCTCAATCCACGAAGGCGGTCCCTCAGTCACTGAAGCCGATACACCAATCGACGGGGACTTCAGTTGAAGACTATGGCCTGTTGGGTAACCTCAAGGAAGTTCATGAGCGGTTTTGGTGGAAGGAGGAGCCACCGTCTTAGCCAGTCATCTACCCGGATCTTGTGGAATGTGAAAGGTAACATGTTTCTACTACTCAACGTATGTCAAATGGTTAATATCAAGTCTTACTTACTAAACAGCCAACTCTAGGAGAACTTTTTTATTGAACTTTTTATTTTTGTTTTTACAAAATTTATCATAATTTATAATATTACAATAACTGATAAAATTGTTTCGCTTATTATAATAAGTTTGCTGGCCCCGAACTATGTAGTCCTGTATTTCAGGTACCAACTCACCAGATCACTATTAATTAATTGCAAATACAACATGAAGAGTCTAAGGCCCGAGCCATTCTTCAGTTGCAATCATTAGGAACTAAAATTAGTAAAAACGAACCATTGCTCAAAAGTATAAAGAATGCATGCGAGAATATGAATCTCTGTATATATATCGAAGTCAAATGTTCATCTTGATACAGAACATTTGATAATACTTCATCATGGGATCTTTAAGAAAGGATCAGACAAAATTCCCATCGTGTTTGATGGGCCAGGAACAATGAACTAAGGCGCTTCGTCAAATTAATTAATGATCAAAACTTACCTGTAAGTGAAGTTCTATCATAATTATGCGAAATGCTTCGTCCAAAGGGATCAGTCTTCAATTTTGATATAAATATAAATAGTTTCACGTCGTGAGTGACGACCACTCCGTTAAAAGTTGGGAGAATTGTAATAATTGCCTGGCAACCCTTTTTTTTAATCGCCGACATCAACCCTCTTCTGTCAGCTGTCATTCAGTTAAGAGCATTATTATAATAATAATATATAATAATAACAGTATTATAATAATGACATAGACCTACTAATTTGAAAACCCTATTATCATGTGCCAATTCCCCATTCATCCAAACCTTGTGCAATTTCATTAATGTAAATAACATCAAACTTTAACTCTACATAGTTGTATTTGTTGTAGTCTAACTAAACTAACATAATTTAATATTTACGTATCTATTGTGTTGTCCTGTTTGTTCTAGATAACGGAAACCCTGTGATTTGGATCGAAACAAAGTTCATGTAATAAAGTAATAACGTGTCATTTCTGAAAAATGACATTGGCAGAATCATCAAACAGATGGAAGCCACCGTATGAGAAATTGAATTGAATTGAATAATAATGACATTTCCTACCCACCTCGGGAAAACCCCTGTATATTTTGCAGGGGTTTTCCCGAGGTGGGTAGGTTTTACTGATCCCTTCGGGCAAAGCACTTCGCATAATTAGAACTTCACTTACAGGTAAGTTCGTTTAATCATTAATGCTCGTTGCTTCGTCCTCGGGATTAGTCTTTAATTTTTATATAAACATAGGTAAACCTTGGGAGTCAAATATTGTGAAAATGTCAAATAAGTAATTAGGTCGATGACTTTTGTGAATCAATGTTTACTGTGCAAATATTTTAATTAAATGTTCAGTATACCTCCTAGATATAGTTATAACACATATATTAGGCCAATGGATGCCAATTTATTAAATCATCATCATGAATCAGCCCACATTAACCCACTGCCGGGTAAAGATCTCTTCTTTACCACGCCATCCACTCTGGTCCTGAGCCTCCCGCATCCACTGCCTACCCGCTATGGCGATGATGTCATCCGTCCATCTGGCTGGTGGCCTGCCGACTGGTCATCGTGCAGTTCTGGGTATCCACTCTGTAACCGCTTTGGTCCAACTGTCCATGCCAAGCGTCCTGCCCACCCCGACTTCAGTCTCGCGATTCGCTTGCCGAAATCGACGACCTTAGTACGACGTCTTATTTCTGTATTGTGAATATAATCCCGAAGTCTAATGATTAAATAGATTAGAATTGATTAAATAGATTAGAAAATATAATTTATGATTAAAATTCATAAATTTGTTTCATTGTCTATATGCTCATAATCAAATTTGTATACTGACTATTTATGTAATCGACTGCTACATTGATTAGTACAGTTGATGCCAGTGAAGATTCATTGTATGATACAATATTACGGTTATAAAATTTTCCAAAAGTGAGTCACCGCTCCAGCCTGCAGTGTTGCGTATTGTATCTATAGAGACGCTAGACCTTTGGGCTAGGGACGTGGTAGCTTGTCTAGTGCTATGGGCAGAAAATATTGAGACATCGATTCCACCGTCGCTCATAATAACTGATTTGATCCAGCGGCTGAGAGTCTGGGATGTAACAGCCCCATGTTGTTTACGGTAACTAACAAACAGGCTTACTACATTTTTACGCACCGGTTTTTTTCTTTCTAGGTATGACATCAAACATTTTGATGGGCATATTTCAGGTCTTTCGTCGAAGAACGGTAAGATTAAGATTGGTTGTTTGGAACCGGGCCGTGAAGTTTTGATATGGTCGAGTATTTTTACCATTATTTACTTTGATAAAATTTCTCAATTTTTAATGTTAATTTTAGATAGTGTGTGATCGTGTTTGAACACGATGGGAGGTAGTCAAAGCTAAGAGCATTGCGCATTTTTTCGTTAAGGTTTCTAAAACACCGAAAAAGATATTTTTTTAAATGGAATAACATAGGTACTTGAGAGGTTGAACTTGTTGACTGTATGCGCCTCCGTCAGCTGTGAATAAACGTTTCTTTCTTTCTTTCTTTCCTTCTTACTTAACTACAGCTTCATTAAGCGTTTTATTGGGTAGATTTTAAACATCTTACATTATTTGCATTAGCTGATTAACAGGTATTAAAAATACAGTATAAATAAGCGTCAAGGCGTAGACTATTCCGGAAACTGGAGATTTCCGTGTACAACGGCAGATTCTTTGCCAAAGTTGGGTTCTTGAAGGAAACAATCCCGATCTGGATGCAGCCGCTGACGACAAGCGCGCTAACTGGAACATTATTACCATTCAAAGTTACCTAAAATCCAGAGTTGTGAATTTGTGTTCATGTAGATATTAATGCTTATAAGTACTTGTGTTCAAGTAGACAAAACATCTTGAAAAGGAAATGACTAAATTACATATTCAGTTACTTACAGAGCAGCGTAGCGTTATTTTTCGTCTGAGCACAAATTGCGCTTTTAGATACCCTACTCGATACTATCAAACAATCATCCCGTGTCCAAGTAACTTGTTTGGAATACCTCAGATCTTGAGATGTTAATAATAATAATTCAAAAATGAATAGCATAAGAATAGAGTTAGGAATTAAATAACTTGAAGATGGGCCTATTTGATGTAATGAAAGACGTGTTTGTTATTTGGTTAAGAGACGGGCGTTTATTGACTAAGGATGGACCCAGACATTGGTTATTATAGAGACGTTTGGCTAAAGGTGGAGACACACTACAATAACATCGTCTCAAGATATGTTTATAGGATAGCGTTATTATCAAGGGACATCAGTCTGTGTAAAGATACAAACAAATCATACGGTCACGCAATTTCCCATACGGGGTGGCAGCTGCATAGTTAAGGTCCAGGTTTAGCCAGTAACTCAATATACATATACAAACATACAACATAAAATTTTATAAACATGTGATACTTACATTCTTTAACTTTTCTTGAAAGTGAAAATTGATGGACTGCCCCTCAGGCGCAATAGCGCAGGGAAGATCATTTCACAGTCGAACTTTTAAGGTAAAAGCAATTGATACCACATAAGAGAAGTCGGATTTCATGCTGTCAGTTTATAAGCCCGCTGGTTAAAGTTTTGACACCTTTAGTTGTCCGCGGCTTTGTTCGCGCAAAATCGTGTAAGATGGCCAGTCCATACAAACTTTAACCCCTCTCCACCCCTCCGCTTGGTCCGACCCTATCGCTAAAGTCCTAATTATAATTATCGTTGCCCGAGGCTTCGTCCGCGCAAAGTCATGTAAAAATAAATGCCCGGTCCACACAAACTTCATCGATCATTCAAATCTCGCGTTCCGTACCCACCAATCATGCAGAAAAGGCTAAAAGAAACACGTTTCTTGAAAGGGCAAAACCATAACAGTCTTCACAAAATAAAAGGCCCGGTGGCCCAAACTAAATTCAACCTTATTACGTCAGTGACATGGAGGCTGTCACAGGGCCTATTATTTTGTGACAGTCTTCACATTATAAATTCTTATTATAAATTCAGTCAACCTTTATGTTTTATGAGGTAGATTTAATTTATATTAAATTATATGTATCAACTGATTACCACGTGTTATTTTATTAATTACAGTATAAATCCTTGGAGTTGTGGCTTATCCAATTCCGGAATCTGGAGATTTCCGTGTATACTATCAGTTCCTTTGCCAGGATTGGGTTCCTGTAGGAGACGATCCCTATCTGGATGTAGCCTCTGACAACAAGCGCGCTACCGGAGTCACCCCTGAAACATCATAATAATTCAAAGTGACCCAATTGCCCAGAGTTATAAATTCGTGATTATGTAGATTTACATGTAATTATGTAGATGTGTCCAAGAGGATCAAACATATTAAAAAGGTAATGACTTCTTTGCATGTTTGGTTACTTACATTACAGCGTAGCCGTGGTGGTGCTTCGGTTTAGCACAAATTGCCCCCTCAGGTATCCCACTCAATGCTAACAAGCATTCACCCCGTGTCAAAGGTTCTTGTAGAGCATACATCAGATATTGAGATGATTTATCCTTCGTTTCCTTAAAATATATAACATAATATTTTGATGGCTTGTATCGGCAAGACGCAAAATCGTAATGGCAAATTTTTATTTATTGCCTATTATTGCCTATATATTGAGATGACAAATTTAGCAGTACTACCGTGACGCGTTTTGTGAATTTTGATTCTTCACGTCATTTTAAACCCTAGTAATATGCTCAATAAGAAAATATAGATTCAATGCAAAGAAATTCTTTTTTTTTTTGGTTCCGTACATTAAAAGGAAAAAAGGAACTCTCATAGGATCATTGTCCGTCTGTCCGTTTTTGTGTCCGTCTGACCGTCTGTCTGACCGTCAGTCTCCGTTTTCCCCAGGAACACAAAGAGATATCAAGTTGAAGTTAATAACGATTGCTCAAGTCTGTAGACAAAGCGAGGACTTATAGCACAAATGAAGGTAAAAACCCGAAAATTGCAAATTTCTGTCTGTCCTTTTTCATAGGAACAGATGGAGATATCAAGTTGTAATTTAAATCGAAGCTGTGGAAAAAATTAAACTTATTGGACAACGCATTCAAAAGGTACGGCCGTTTACGCCGACCGATAAAAAAAACATAACAGGATAAAATAAATATACTCTATAACATAATTAAATGCAGATTGCCACAAAAATAGCGCCATTGTGTGGTTCCTTTCTTTTTTATCCTTCGTCCATCTGATCAGGCAGAAGTCTTGACCATATAGCCAAATCATATTTATTTATTTATATAAATTTCAAATGTTTGTGATTCTTTTCTTTTTATCTTCTGCCATAGACAACAAGTTTTCTGAGCACGAAATTCACTGCGAGATTGTAGTTTTTTCCCTAGTAAGTGTTAAAACTAAAGTTATCTCTTTTGTATCAGTTTAATAGAGGAACAACTGTCTACCCTGAAAGAAGAAATAAGAAACAGTACATCGTCAACAATGCCCAGATCGGAAACTGCTCCCAAAAGTGACCATACAAAGACAATAATCCTATACGGTTTAGATCAACCTGATTGGGAAGATGAAAACGAACTCTTCAGAAGAATCAACTATATATTTAGGGACATCCTGGATGTTAATATAGACGGATACATTGAAGATCTACGTAGATTGGGTCGCAGAGGAAGCAGATGACCGGTAGCTATTGAACTGATAAGCAAGAGAATGGCAAATTACATCATTGACAACAAGCAGTACTTTAGGACTGCAGGTTTGAGCCTCTCTACTTTTTTAGATGAGGAGTCGCTTAAACAAAGGAAAAACCTAGTCAGAACTCTCTGCGAGGCACGGAAAGAAGGCAAACACGCGATCATCCGCAACAACCGTCTTCTGATCTACGGGAAGCCATACCTGGACACAACATCCAACACAATACCACTCACAAATAGAGCCATGCCCGCCGACGACAAAACTTCAGCAACAAATCACGTCAATGATAGTAATATGATAATAATAGCCAAAACTTTCGTAACTAGCTCAAGTATACTATATCAAAATGTAGGAGGCTTAAAACACAACATACCTCTGATAGAGACAGACTCTTTCATTAAGAAAAATACTATTTTATGTGTTAGTGAAACGTGGTTGTCAGAAAAGAAGATAGATCTTGTGAAAATTACAGGTTACAAACCAGCTGCCTATTTTTGTAGAAAGCCCCATATTCGTGGAGGTGTGGGTATATATGTTAGGGAAAACATAGATTTGGTTGAACTGCTCGATATACCTAAAATGTCTACCGAAATGGTTTTCGAAGTCTGTGGCATTAAAGTTCCTTCGTTGATTAATTCCACGCCTCACCGAACGGCGTGGAATCCTGAGGGGTTGTGCCTTTGCCACGTGAGAGAAATGAAATCATGAAATTGGTTACTGACCTTGTCTCCGTAGGCAGGAAATCGAAAGCTCGATTCGAGACGGGACTACGGAAAGGGGCACAGTTTGGGATAGGATATGGAGCGAATCGAAACTTATCGTTGCTGCCGACGCCGTCGCCGGCGTGCTGCCTGCCGTGACCGTGGAGTCGCCGCTACCGATGCGACGATGTCCAATCAACCGGGATCACTTGGCCGCTGACGCGAATCTACTTATTTCAATCAATAGCCCGACGCTATGAGGTAGATTTACACTCTGACCAGGCCCGATGCCTGTATGATAATTGGTACACCGAAATACCATCACGGGGCCCGAGCCGCCATGTTATTCTCCCGATGAGACCAGACCAAGAGAAAAATTAACCTCCAATTTTACATCTCGTTTCCGATACGAGTGACAGCTGCTAGTGCCGTTTTCGCTAGTGATGTCTCGATTACTCGCGATCGATTCGCGCAACAAAAAACCGGTGCGTTTCCGACGCATAAATATTAAACATTCGTGTTATATAATAATTATCATAATTTACTGGCCTAATAGCTCCAGAAAGAAAGATCTCTTTCATGATTCGTTAGAAAAGCTCTTGCAGGCTGTACAACAAAAATACAAAAAGAAAACCATTATAGTAGGTGGTGACTTCAACGTAAATATGTTAGTAGCGACCCCAGCCCGCTTAAGACCAATATACCTCTTCAGAAGTTTCGATTTCCACCTGAAAAATCACGAACCAACTAGAATTACATCAGAAACAAGCACTTGCATAGACCTTGTTGTCACCAATTTCAGCCAAATCAATATAACAGTAACCACTACAGAATTCGGGTTATCTGACCATAGAGGTGTTACAATTTCCATATCCATAGCTCTCACAAACACACATCAAGAGCCAAAAACATGGCAATCATATAAGAGAACTTTTAGCGAGTTAAATACTCAACTATTTATCTCAGAGCTAGGTAAAATAAATTGGGGTAATGTTCTGGTAGACTCAGCAGACGTTAACGAAAACTTCAACAATTTTCACATCATAATAAAACAAAAATTAGACCAATGCATCCCAAAAGTTAAAGTTAAACTGAAAAAGGAAAACACTAAAACATGGATAACCAAGGGCATCAGAAAATCATGTCAGCATAAACGCCTATTAAGAATCCTAACATCATAAACAATAAATTCAATTCTTAAAAATCACTATAGAGAATATTCGAATACTTTAAAAAAAGCAATCATTATATCTAGAAAACTACACTACATAACAAGACTTAAAAACTCTAAAAACTTAACTAAAACTGTGTGGCAAGTAGTAAAAGAGACTGCGAACAAACATCGGAAAATGAACAGGGCCAACATCGAACTTCTGGACGGAAACAACCTGATAAACAACCCACAAAAAAATGCAAACACTTCTAACAATTATTTCCGGTCAATAGGCGAAAACTCAAATCACATACATCCCACGATACCACCGCCTGGGCGACCTGTAATATCACCGCTCAAAAACTCCTTTTATATTCATCCTGTAACCAAAAAATAAGTCTACCTAATTATAAAAAAAATAAAGAATAAAAACAGCGCAGGTTTCGACGACATTCCTACATCACTATTAAAAAAGTGCCCTCAATTCCTAGCCGCTCCACTAACATACCAGATTAATCAATCGTTTAATTCCGGCTGCTTTCCTGATTTGCTAAAAAGTCAATAATTAGACCATTACACAAAAAAAATTCTAAACGAAATACCGTTAACTATCGCCCAATCGCCCTTCTGTCCTCATTTGCAAAGGTTTTCGAAACCGCTATGTATAACAAGCTCTATGCTTTTTGCAAAAAATTTAATGTTTTTGACGATAATCAATACGGCTTTAGGAAATCGAGGTCGACAACACTAACCATTTTCAAATACATAAATAACGTCTTACACGCAATAAACGATGGAAAAAACGGAATAGGCATTTTGCTCAACATGAGCAAAGCTTATGACCGGATGCTATACAATATCTTGCTACAAAAACTATCAGGTATCGGCGTACGTGGCAAAGCCCTCAAATGGTTCGAATCTTAATTAGAAAATCGTACACAACATGTAGAAATAGACCATCACAACCACCTTACAGGTGAGATCGCCAAAATCAAGTCTGAAACAGTGAATGTACACAATCAATTCCACAAGGCAGTTCTCTAGGGTGCTTGCTGTTTCTGATATATATAAAAGATCTTCCTAAAGTAATAGATAACTCATTCACTCTGTTCGCGGATGACACCTCAGTTTTAATTCAAGGCAATGACGCCCACATCCTAAACAATCATCTACACTCCACATTCAATACAATAGTAAATTGGCTTGAGGACCATAATCTAGACATAAACCTAAATAAAACTAAACTAATTCAGTTTCATCCATATCAAAGAACACCGTTAGAGATAAACTTTTCATTTAAAAATAAGCCAATTGAATGTGTTAATTGCCTGTGTTCCTGCCTCTTAGGAATTCACATAGACTCGTACCTAAACTGGAAACAACACATCAGCAAATTGAGCTCTAAATTATCTGGCTTTACCTATGCCCTATATGAAATAAAAAAGGCTACCGATTTAGAAACCGCCAAGAAGGCTTACTATGCCTACGCACATTCCCGGCTTCAATATGGCATCATACTATGGGGCAAGTGTGTTGACATACAAAAAATCTTTATCTTACAAAAAAAATGCATAAGAATATTGGCACATATAGACCAAATGACCAGCTGTCGACCTTATTTCAAGATCTTCAAAATTCTCACCATAACTTCAATATATATTTTGGAATTATCATTATTTGTTAGGAAAAACCAACATATGTTCCCTATTCGAGAGCGCCCTGTTAATCTCAGACCCCGCCCAAGATTAGCTGCAACTGATTCTAACCTAGTATTAGTAGACACAGGCTCTTATAATATATGTGACAAAATATATAATCACCTACCACCTACTATAAAATAAATAGAAAATTTTAAAAGGTTTCAGGATATGTTAAAGAAATTCTTGATAGAAAATGCCTTTTACAGCCTTCAGGAGTTTTATGATTTTGACTTTTGCCCTTAATAATTTAATTTAATTTAAAATAAAATAAAATAATATTTTACAATCATCGATTACTTACCTATGTTTATTCGTATTATAGGTAAGTAAGCGGGCCGGGCCGTGTTTCACTCCCTCCATCGCTGCGGCATTGACATGCGATACGTCGATACCCTCCGGGAGCTGTACAGGACCGCGACAATGCAGGTGCGCATGCACAGGAACACCGACTCCGTGTCTGTAGACCAGGGTGTCCGACAGGGGGACACTTTCTCACCCAAACTATTCACCAACGTTCTGGAGGACATTATGAAGACGTTGGATTGGAGTGAGAGAGACGTCAACATTAACGGGGCACGCATGTCGCAGCTCAGGTTTGCGGATAACCTCATTCTCGTTGCCGAATGCGTCTCAGATCTTCAACATATGCTCGCAGAATTGCACGAAGCTTCCCTAAAAGTCGGTCTCAGGATGAACATGTCCAAGACCAAGATCATGACGAGTAGCCCACTAAATGTGCCGGCCCTAATTCTTGGCAATGACACCATACAGGTGGTCAGCGATTACGTCTATCTTGGTCACCGTTTATCCTTTGAACAAGATGCACAGGTGAAGAAGATCGAAAGAGGCATCGGATTAGGGTGGGCTGCTTTCGGGAAAGTAAGTGATGTTTTCAAATCCTCACTCCCACAATGCCATCCCATCCTCACCTATGAAGCCGAAACATGGATGCTCACAAAACATAATCTGCATATTATAAAAGTAGCACAAAGAGCGATGGAGCGTTCCATGTTGGGTATCTCTCTCATTGACCGTGTACCAAGCGTCAAAATTCGACGGAAAACTAAGGTCGCAGATGTAGGTGAATGGATGACGAAATTGAAGTGGAGATGGGCGGGACAGTTGGCTAGACGGGAAGACGGACGGTGGACTAAAGCAGTCACAGACTGGTGGCCACGGGGAGCGACCACCAGCCCGATGGTTCCACGATATCATCAAGTCGTCGGGATCCCAGTAGCCCAAACGACAATGCCCATTGGCTAAAATTATCAAGGTCAGCACTCAACGACTCTACAGTCTATGGCCAATTTGATGTTGCCAGTTACTTTGAGTAATGCCCTACTAGTGCTGTGGCTTGGCCTAGACGTGAACCCAACATTGTTGGACTTTTAATTTCATAAAATTTTGTAATATCGTGTAACAACTCCCCCCCCCCCCCCCTCGGCATTTGAAATAGAATGAATGAACCCTACGAGTTTCCCGAACGATTCTATGAAAAGTAAATTTAAAGATATAACCAAGGACTGTAGAAGTTGTGATAGTAATAACCTAAAGTTCTTTTTAGAGTGGTTTTGTTTAAACAGTATCGTCAAGAGGTCCCTCAGTCAGTGATGAATATAAGTGACGTAAGAATATTGATAAGCATCGAGTCCGTGCTTATTAGAATAAATTCCAAGTAAAACCCATTTAAGAGATATTTCGATTACATGTGTTTATAAAGGAAGGTTTGTGCTAGAGCTCGCGACCGGAAGGGCTACGAGCCCTAAGGATGGGCCCCTCGACCCCGCCCAACACAGTTCTATGGACCCAAGACAGATGAAGTTAGATTTAGCTAAGCAAAATAAGCTTAAATTTTATAAAAAAAAATGCTTACAACCACTCAAAATTGTAAACACAATTTATAAGAAAACATAGGGTTAGCTATGTGTTCATTAGTATGCTTTTGGCGTTATCTTTCACCTGTTTTGGGGCCATCCTCCTCCCACACAATCCCATATACAATATACGTGACTGCAATATTTAAAACTGCTGAAGACTTGTAATTAGCCAACTGAATACACCAGCACCTAGAGACCGTCTGAATCTACTCAAATCCCTTTCGAATTAGTTTCCCTGGCAATTAACTACATAAAGAATATTAAGGATATATTTTTATATTATTTGATATTGTGATTTCTCTCATCCATCAGTCGAACATGTTTGTTGATCGGTTACGGGATATTTTTATTTGCACATACTCGGTATTGAGGTTATATTGAGAGACCCGTCTCTTAAGTTTTATTCCGTAATCAAGTGGATGTTCATCCAGATATTTTATATATAAATTAGTTTTAAGACATGTCAATTCAGCGTTACTACTTAGGTCACTAGATTGATAATGTAGCGTTTGTGAAGGTTTGATTCTAACGAATTTCAGGCCATCCACAGGCATTCTACAGCGAAGTAAACTTCACTCTAAACAGGGGCGATGAGCGTCCCTGAATGATGCGACCAGGGTCTGTACTACAATGTCAAATCAATCCGAATTGTACAAATCCGTCTTTTAATCGGGTTAAGCGAGTAGTTTTCTAGTCCATGAGTAAGAAGTCTAGGCACTATGTTATATATGTTATAGTATATTTTTATCATTTAATGTAAAGTTAGGTAGGCCAACCAACATGATAGACAGTCATGAAAAGAAAGATCAAAACAGCCACAATCAAAAGATATTTAGTTTGTTAGATAGTTTTATAAGTATTTATGTTTTTCAAGAGTGAGAAGGAAATAACGTAATTATTTGTAGTCTTACGAATTTTAGATACTTGTTTTGTTACATAAACTTAAATAATTGTGTTTAGTCTCCCTACCTACATAACCTCAATTTAATCATTTAGCTAAAAGACAAACAAGAATAAGATCAGAAAAAAAAGCCTGGTAATTTAAAAGTCTGCGCAAAATGCATTTAAATTAAATCACGAGGACGAATTAATTGAAGACTCATTAAATTGACGAATTTGAATACCGTAAAATAAAACCCGCGGCATGAACGCAAAACAAAACCTAAAATTACAAGCCTAAGAACTATAAATAATCTTTCTCGTCGATGACTTGCGCATGATGATCCTCTCCCGCTTCGGCAGCCGGAAGTCTAGGACCTAGGACGCTCATCACACCTCTAGGTCTCACCAACAGAAGCAGTATGAGACAATTTTCATTACAATGCATACTTAACCAACAAATCACTAATGAATCACTATACACAATCACGCCTAAGTGTTTCTCTAAAAGTCTATAAAAGTTTCAGTCCGAGACAACTCTTTATTTAAACGTAATTATTCCTCGACACGAATGACGTGAGAAATACAAATACCGTTATACCCGCACTTGTAATATTAACAACACGAAATATAATCGAAAAACCATTCAGTGATCCTACAACGAACCCGTGACTCTAATTCTAGTATTTACACTCCCCGAATGGTCTTGAACCTACCTAAATTCTCACGTCAACTCGCGTATCGACCGATATTGACTGTCCCCACAACCCCCTGTCAAACAGTTTTATTACAAACCCCAAACCCCGAACCCAAGGCAATTCCTAGCATTCTACTCCCACACCCTCAGACTAACGCTGAAAAAATCTAGGCAATAATTTACGGTTTGTTTACTCAAAATAAGAACAAAAACTAGCCACTCAACCAAACGTTTCTCAAACCTAATCAGTTATCAAATAACTGTCAACTAATAAACGAGAATACAAATTGCCTTTATTATTTCAAATCAACACAAAATATACTGTTTGACCTACCAAACTATATCGTAACTAAACACCCTTAAGTATGAGTTTCGATTGAATGAGCCATAGTCAATGCGTCACTTCAAAACAACAAGACATATGCGTGAAATGGTCATAATTCAATATCCACTGAAAGCTACGGTATAGTTAAACCATGTTCATTTTAAATTTATGATTCATAATTTATTTCATAGCTCCCAAAGCCCATCCGCATTTTGGAGAATGTTTAAACAAATATATTTATACCTACTGAGAAATAAACCAAATGTTTGTTTCGTCACAATCGCTTCCTATTTTCGTCGAATCGAAAAGTTACTTACATCAGTAAGGCCCCATCCTGAAACAACGCCATCGATTTCAAAGCGTGTTTTGCTCATTATTGCGACTCTATTCATTGTTGCGCCCAACTTTATATGACTTTTGAGCTTTGCAAGACCTATATCATTCTTCATTAAATGTGTATCATAATGTTCGTGTATCTTCCAACTCTTGATCTTGATTTTGAGGCCTTTTTTTCGCGTTGCTTTTCCTACGAAAGCGTATATACGGGCGTCAACTGCGCAGTGGTCCAGACAATGGGCTGCTGTCACGATAAAATTCTGGTTGAGGATTGAGGAGCCGCATGTCCAGGATTGGCCACATATAATAATTAGAAGCACTGCGTAAGGGAATTCCTCTATCTTAGCTGTGTGGCCGCCGACTATTTTAGTGTCCATTTTGGACCTGTTCTGTGCCAATATCACGTCTGAAATATGAGTCAAAAAACAAAAGATAAAGGCCCTACAGTTCATGTTTTCTGAGGGTTGATGTCTTTCTGATTATATTAGGATCTCAACCATCACTTAAAAACAAAAATTAAGCAATTAATGCTATCAAATTAAGGTTTTATGCCTCAAAAGTCAAGTATGGCCGATAAGAGAGACTTAACGACGTCCGGTCAGTTAAGTAGTTAGGTAGTTTTATGTGTAGGTTTCTTTTTTGCAGTAATCCAAACAATGGGCTGCTGTCAGCAGGATTGCCCAATTTAGGAACCGCATGAGTGTGGGTTAGATTAACATTTTATACTCAGACACGCTGAGTGAGGGAAATGATGTACATAGGTAAATTTTGATATTTTTTTCTATAGGTCAAGTGCGGTTCGGACTCGCCCACGACGGGTTTGCTTATCGTCGTTCAAAAAATAACAGAAAATAACAAATATACACAGTCAGGTCATAAGTTCTGTCACACAATAAAAACTTTTGAATTTAGAACGCTGGCCACGAAAAAGTTTATTGAATTCGAATTTCGAATTTTTCATGAAAATAAAAATGTGTACTTTTTAGAATTTTCCTCATTTTTAAATATGGAGTGGACACTTAAAGAAGACCGTGTCGCAGTTATTGCGTTGCATCGTTGCGGTTACGCGCCAATTCAGATTTTCGACTTACTGAAAAATTTGAATATAAACAAAAGATTCGTTTATCGTACCATAAAACGATACAATGAAGACTCTAGTGTAGATGACAGGTCCAGAAGTGGTCGCCCTCGCTCTGTTAGGACTCCAGCAGTAATAAAAGCTGTGAAGGCGCAAATTCAAAGAAATCCCATACGGAAGCAGAAACTGTTGGCCCATTCAGATGGGGTTAAGCAGGACCACGGTGAAAAGGGTGTTAAATGAAGACTCAGGGCTTAGGGCATATCGAAGAAAAACAGGACATCGTTGGGACGCTCGTTTAATGGACCTGAGACTGAAGAGATGCCGCGCTTTGTTGAAGCGGTACGCGGGAAAAAAGCATCGGGAAATTCTTTTTTCGGATGGAAAAATTTTCACCGTAGAAGAGAGCTACAACAAACAAAATGATAAGGTGTACGCACACAGCAGTGAAAGAGCGAGCAACCGTATTCCGCGTGTCCAACGAGGTCATTTTCCATCCTCGCTCATGGTTTGGTTGGGAGTCTCTTATTGGGGCTTAACTGAGGTACATTTTTGTGAGAAAGGCGTAAAAACGAATGCAGTTGTGTATCAAAATACAGTCCTCAAGAACCTTGTGGAACCTGTTTCTCATACCATGTTTAATAACAGGCACTGGGTATTCCAACAAGATTCTGCGCCAGCTCATAGAGCGAAAAGCACACAAGACTGGCTGGCGGCGCGTGAAATCAACTTCATCCGGCACGAAGACTGGCCCTCCTCCAGTCCAGATTTGAGTCTGTTAGATTACAAGATATGGCAACACTTGGAGGAAAAGGCCTGCTCAAAGCCTCATCCTAATTTGGAGTCACTCAAGGCATCCTTGATTAAGGCAGCCGCCGATATTGACATGGACCTCGTTCGTGCTGCGATAGACGACTGGCCGCGCAGAATAAAGGCCTGTATTCAAAATTGCGGGGGTCATTTTGAATAAACTTTATTACCATAAGAATCTATGTTTTATTAAGTTCATTTTGCTATATAAATGTTTACATAAATAATAAATATGTCTAAATTATTTCATATTGCACATGTGACAGAACTTATGACCTGACTATGTATATATAACCGAACTTGATTTCGATATTCTCCATAGATTGCGGATATGACGTTAAAAAATTGCGCCACCAACGACAATAAGTGTTATCGCGATTATATCGATGATCGCAGGGATGTCATTGCACATCTCATGTACATCATTGTTTGTTGTTGTAGCGGCAACATAATACACATTTTGTGAAAATTTCAAATCTCTTCCTATTACGGTTCATGAGATACAGCCCGCTGACGGACAGACGAATGGACGGACAGACGGACAGACGTATAGCGGAGGCTTATAATAGGTTGAACACCCTTTGGATACAGAACCCGATTTTTTTCCTAAATTCATCGTTAAAAATGTAAGGATGCGCCTTCCCGAACTTATTTGGTAACAAAAAATAGCGCCTCTGTTTGGATCGTTGGCATTTTACAAACAATAAGCAGCGTCTGACACTATAACTATATACATTTATTCGCTAAGTCCCATGCATTTTTTTTTGACAAAATCTCTGTAAAAAGAAAGAAAATTATTAAGTTTTATCAGCACGTGAGTTATGCTCACTGCAAAATATTAAGAGTGTTTATTTTTACTTTAAGCTACATTAATGTTGAATAATTTACTAACACATGAACGTCCAAAAAATTATCCAAAGTAATCTAGTTATTTCGTGTGGGACATGACTTATGGGACACCCTGTAAAGCTAACTAAACTAATAGGTAGTAACTAACTAACTTAAGAAGCTGGCGGAAAGCCGCTCAAGTGCAATTCGAGGCGAGCGCCAATGTTCGTTCGACATATCGTGCGGGCGGAAAGCAAACCAAGCGCCGCTCCCCGCGAGTTAGTGATAGTGTGTGTGTATGTGTATGTGCGTCGGTGTATTGTCCTTTGGAGCTGCCGTCGCCGCCTCCGCCGCCACCGGAAAATCAAAAAGTGTATATATCGGCGGCCGATCGTCAAATTCGGCATATCATGATGTGCTTCGGCATAACATGATATGGCGGCATTTCTTGATCTGCCATATTTAATCCGCCATATCGTTTCAAGACCAATTTTCGCGGATCTGCGAGCCTATAACTCGGCATATCGAAAAGTAGGGTGACAATAGATTTGGCTCGGTAGGTTGGGTTGGGTTAGAACGTGTGTGCAAACAGGCTAAACTTGGCTAGAGTAGGTTATTGTGGCCATATTTCAGTTATGTCATAGGTTAGGTTGGAACTAAGAAGAAGCAAAACCGGAGCGTATGCAAATAAAAACATCATTTTAAAATGAGAATATTAAAGTCATACGCGGAGACCCAATTGATGGTCATCCTACTTTTCTTGATTTGGTTTATATAACCTCACACGAATGCTGGACCTGAAAAGGTTTTCCAGTATAAGGATACTGTTGAAAAGATAAGGAAATTCATCCGTTCCATCAGAAAATCACCGTCTAAAAATGACATCTTCCAAAAATATGTCTGTCAAGAATACGGTCACGAAATGAATCTGATCTTAGATTGCCAGACAAGATGGAGCAGCATGAGCGATATGTTGGACGGTTTTTGAAGCTGCACAAAAAAAAAAGCATTAATCAATATTGCTCTGATCTGAAGATACAATGGCCTGTTACTCAAACTGAGCTTCATATTCTTCGCTGCTTGCATGGCAGTCTAGAAGTTATCAAGGCGACGGTTGAAGCACTCTGTCAGCGTGAAGCAAAATTAATCACTGCGGATGCTGCACTTTATTTCATGATAGATAGTTTAATGAAACAAAACAATAGCATAAGCAACAACCTGATCAAACAGTTAAAAGTTCGAATTCAACAACGGCGACTCCATGACATGACTGCTGCGTTGTTATATTTACACGACAAAGAGTCATTCCAATTGCCAATATTCAGACTGACACAGAAACATTCAGAAGACCAACATCAGATGAAATGCTTTCGGCACTACATAGATTGATCACCAGATTGTCGTCAGGAGAAGGCGGTTGTGAAGACTTTAATTATAACACTGACAACTGTGACAACGACGTTGAGACTTGCACAAATGCCACCGAACTAACAGCGAAGCAAAAGTTGACGTTGAAGATTAAAAAAGCCATTAAAGTACCGAAACCAGCAGGCGTGCAAAGCATTAACACAGATACTCAGAGTGTTTTAAGGGTTGAGATGGCAATGTTCGAGAATGGCAGTGAACGCGGTTTGTTCTTGAACAAATGCTATAAATATTTAAAGTAGATCCCACCAAGTAGCGTTGAACCTGAACGTGCGTTTTCAGCAGCAGGCTTCATATGCTCCAGACTTAGAAGCTCTTTGGGTGATAACACATTGGATGCAATATTATTCTTGCGTTCATACTATCAAAAACAATAGTGATTCAGTCAGAGGTACCTAAAAATAATAATATTGTGTACTTGTGCAATAAAAGTTTATTATGATTTCAAAGTATACACTAAAGTACTGTATTTGTATTGTCCCGTGTGTGTTTTTGTACTTATTGGTCTCACATTATGATCTCATCTCGTTTATATAGTTACCTATATGTATCAAAGAATACAGTGGTTCTTGAACTATCCTGCAATAGCAATAATTATCTTAGTATTATGTTTAATTTGATCTTAAAGTACTGAAAGTACTCATGCTTGTCTTGTGTTTTGTATTGTCCTGTATATTTTTTGTAGCCGTTGATCTCAGATTATGATCCCATTTATATAACATATGTGTACCAAAAACAACAGTGATCAGAAAGAACTATCCTGTCATAGTACTAATTATGTTGTAATGTTTTTATTAGGTTTAATTTGATCTAAAATGTGCTAAAAGTACTAATTTTTGTGTCTCTTTAATGTCTATTGATATTTTTCTGTAACATTGAACAAATAACGGTATTATATTAAAACGATATTTTAGTATTTTTACTAAAATTCTATATATTTTGCAAAAATACCGGTATTTCTCGAATACCGGTATTTGTTTTTCATATACCGTTCAAAATACCGGTAGTCAGAGATCCCAAAATTTGGAAGCCCTAGTGGGCTGTAAACGCTTATTACAATTATGCGCTCCAATTCAACACATGCTACTTCAATGTGGCTTTCAACTGATAAACATACTATGTCATTACGATTTTTGAACTTTATGTGTTTATTTAAAAATATTAGAGAGCCTCCACGAACAGCATGTGATCTGCAAAAAGAACTACCAACCTGGTGGTTACTGCAATTGAACATGAGCTCATGGCTTTTTAGCCAATCTTCTGTTAGACATAAAACATCAATATTAAAAGAGTTAATGTACAATTCCAACTCTAATAATTTACTGCTAATACCTTGAATATTTTGGTGGACCAGATTAGTAAACTTTGCATTTATTTTACAATATTAAATTTTTCTGTTTTTATTATGTACTTTATTAATTAAATTAAAAATGTATTTGACATTGTCGTTGTTTTGTTTGTAACATCAGTATAATGCTCAATAGAGGCATTATGTGCAGCCAAATTTTTGGCTGTTATATTAAAATAATAGGACAGCGAATTTGCTAGTTGTCTTTTGTAATAACTAGGAAGGTAATATTTACCCTTAGTCAAATAGTATTTATTTCTACTAACAAAATTGTTAGTATCCATTACATGTATATTATCATTGCATGACATAGTATGCAAGGTCATATTCAGCTTATATCTAAGGTTGTTTTCTGATTGTGGCAGGCTGTCGCTGTAAGGGAATGTGAACATAACAATTTGTTTTACTTTTAAAGAACAGAGCTTGTCTAAATATGTTGCATGTTTACATAAGTGAACGAATAACATGCTGTTCCTGTAAAATAAATTTTCATAACAAGTGTCTAAATATAAATGATGATACCATTAACAAACATAAACAGGACTATGATTTCTCATGGCTTTGTCCGACATGTAAGCTTAAAAATCGAAGAAATAGAAACGAAGCGACCCCAATAGAAAATATTTATTCACCCACAGTAAATAGAAACCAAAACGAAACCCAAAACACTGCCTCATTTAGTGAAGATTGATACAGTCACGTACAGAAAAAATTTAACCCAAATGGATACATCAATTTTGGATAAGACAGACCTACTGGGAGACACCATCAGCTCTGAAACAACAGCAAAATCACCTTACACGATACCATACGATACTTCCACCCGGACACCTAACGAACTAACACTCCAAAACCTAAGAGAAATGTTTGATTCACAGCTCAAAGACAACAACAGGACAATTATACCAGAAATACAAAACACAGTAAAACTGGAAATAGGAAAAGCAATATCTACACTAAGAGCAGAAGTAAAACTTGAAACTAATGCATTATCAAGAGAAAACTTGTCAAGAAAAGCAGAAATCGAAAATCTAACTACAAAAATAGAAGAACTTAGTGAAGAAAATCGGAAAATAAAACAAAAAATAAATGAAATCCTGAATAAAAATAAAAATACTAAGACAACACCACAAATAACACGTGAAATTAATAACAAAAAAATAGTGCTCCATGGGCTTACACTCCAAAACCTAAGAGAAATGTTTGATTCACAGCTCAAAGACAACAACAGGACAATTATACCAGAAATACAAAACACAGTAAAACTGGAAATAGGAAAAGCAATATCTACACTAAGAGCAGAAGTAAAACTTGAAACTAATGCATTATCAAGAGAAAACTTGTCAAGAAAAGCAGAAATCGAAAATCTAACTACAAAAATAGAAGAACTTAGTGAAGAAAATCGGAAAATAAAACAAAAAATAAATGAAATCCTGAATAAAAATAAAAATACTAAGACAACACCACAAATAACACGTGAAATTAATAACAAAAAAATAGTGCTCCATGGGCTTAGTGAATATTACGGGGAACACGAGAACGATTTGTACTACAGAATAATCGATATCTTTAAAGATATACTCCACGTAGATCTATTCGAGTATATCGAAGACACAAAAAGAATCGGAAAATACAGAAACACTGCTCGCCCGCTTGTTATAGAACTAATAAGCAAAAGAATGACTAGATACATAGTAGAAAACGGACACTACTTTCAAGGAACAAATTTGTCCGTTACAGAATATTTAGATAAAGAATCAAGAGAAAATCTTAAGAAGATGCGTGAAGAAATGTTTATTGCCCGGAAAAAAGGATAACATGCGTCATTAAGAATAATTTACTTTACATAGAAGGAAGACAGACGAAAATGGATACAGAGACAAATAAACAACCAAAACCAAACGATCAACAAGAAACAGAAACCGAAAACAACAACATGAATGATAATACAAGAATTGGTTCCTTTCGAAGACCCAGCCCAATATTTTAAGATATTATATCAAAATTTCCAAAGTATCTTCAATAAACAAGAACTAGTAGAATCCTTCATAGATCAAGACCCCATATATCAATCAATATGCGGAACTGAATCTTGGCTCACAGAAGAAAAACTTAAACTACTTAAGTTCAACGGCTACAAATTTGCAGCATCATTCTGTCGGAAAAATAGAGTAGGAGGCGGCGTCTGTATTCTCTTACAAGAAGATATAGAAAGCGAAGAAATACAAGAAATAGCTGACATGTCTATAGAATATGTTATTGAAGCGTGTGCTTTAATACTAAAAAAGGAAAATATAATGATTGTTACCGTATACTGGAATAGAAGAAAGGAGGTGATATTTTATGAACAACTAGATAAAATATTAAACTTTATCAGAGAGAATTATTATAGGAGAATCCTATAAAAGGACTTTAGCTCTGAAACATTCTGTGGTTCCTTTGCCTCTATTATAGCTTTTACCTTGTCTTTTGATTTGTGCAACCCATTCTTATCTATAACAAATCCAAGGTAAGTCACAGAATCTTGGAAAAAATGGCACTTATCTTGTCTTAGCACCAATCCTGCATTTTCTAATCTGTCAAAAACTTCCTGAAGTCTTTCTACATGTTCTTCCCTTGTTTTACTCGTCACTAATATGTCATCAAGATATTGGAGTATCCCTCCAATTCCCGAAAGTATATTTTCAAGTGTGCGTTGAAAAATGGCTGGCGCGCTGGACAATCCAAAAGCCAACCGCTTAAATTTAAATAGACCTTTATGTATATTAATGCATGTTAAGTCTTGGGAGTCCTCGTTTAGCATTAGTTGGTTATACGCATTTGATAAATCCAATTTAGTAAATTGTTGCCCCCCGTGTAGTTTAGAAAACAGTTCATCTATTCTAGGAAGCGGAATTTTTTCTATGACAAGTTGTTTGTTGAGGGTAGCCGAATAATCTGCACAAAGACGAATTTTCCCATCTTTCCGTAACACAGGTACAATTGGGCTTGCGTATTCCGAGTGTCTGACTGGTACAATAATACCTAGATTGACCAGTCTATCAATTTCCTGCTCTAATTTTGGCCTTATTGCAAAAGGTACTGAGCGAGCTTTAATGAAAATCGGCGTTGAATTTGACTTCATGTTTAACGTGACTTTAACGTCCTTGCAACAACCAACACTACTTGAAAATAACCTTGTGTATTTGTTAATCAACTCCGTGGTACCATCAGCCATAGTGTTACAAGACTCGACCGGCCCTATCTGTAAATTAAATTTTGTGATAAAATCGCGACCGCCATTTTTCACTACATAAACATCTATGTAAGATCTACGTTTACCATACGTAAATGCAAGAGAAATAGTGCCTAATATGTCCATTTCACTGCCATTATAACTCTGCAAAAACTTGGTACTCTCACGTAATGGGTGGCCTGAAAAATATCTATAGTAAATGCTCTCAGATATTGCCTTGACCGCAGAACCCGTATCAAATTCAAAAGTTAATTTGATGTTATCTACAGTAATCGACTCCTGCATTAGCTGCCCGTTTAAACTACGGATATTGAATATCATTCGCTTACCATCATCGCCATCATTCAAACAACACTGAAGAAAATGTTGTTTTAGGTTAGACTTTTTACACTGCCTATGTAAATGTCCCTTTTCGTAACATTTTTTACACGTATAATTTTTGAATCGACACACTTTATTATCATGGCCAGAATAACCACACACACTACACAGCTCTGTAGAACGCGGTCGCGGCCCTTGGCCACGCGAAGCATTCGATGAACCAGCACTGCTGCAATGCGCCGCCATCTTGTGCACATCCATGAACTGAGGCGGAGGCGCGATCACTGACGAAGCTGCCTGACGTGCACCTTCCCTGACACAGCGCACGCCCTCCGCCAGCTGCAAAGCCTTGGCGAACGTGAGTTCGTCCAAAGACTTGGTGAACAGCTTGTCCTGTTCAGCCGCGCCCGCCATGCCGATCACGAACCGGTCGCGAAGCGTCTCCTCCAGCGAGCTCGCCGGGAAACCGCAGTCCATGGCTAAGCCACGAACGCGTGCCGCCCACTCCGCTAATGTCTCGTCCGTCTTCTGTATTGCACTATGAAATTTATAGCGTTCTGCTAAACCACACTTCTTTATTTTAAAATGGCCGTCCAACAGTGCCGTAGTCTCCGTGTAGGTTAATGATCCGACTTCCCGTGGGAGTGCTAAATCCCTGATGAGTCGATAAGTAGTTTCTGATAAACTACTTAATAAAATAGCTCGACGCTTAGCTCCCGACTTGTCCTCGTCTTCGGTAATTTCGTTGGCTAAAAACCATTGTTCCAACCGGCCTTTGTATAACTCCCACTCTTGTGTCTCGTGATTAAATATATTTAACGAGCCCACAGTCACATTCTTGGCCATTTTCAGTTGGTTGCACAAAGTACGCGAAAGTTCGAAAAACCGCCTCGTCGCCACTGTTATTTTGGAGATACGGGAGCGAAATCAAAGGCACACAACCAATTGAAGCGCGATTATATTGTCGACTGACTACGACTACCCACATACATTACTAACAGTGACAGATGCTGTACAAATGGCGTGCAGGCTCAAATGGAAGTGGGCTGGCCACATAGCCAGAACAACAGACGGACGCTGGAGCGAGCGTGTCCTACACTGGCACCCAAGAGACGGGCAGAGGGCAAGAGGCAGACCCCGGCGACGCTGGTGCGACGACATAGTGCAGGTGGCAGGTCACACTTGGACGAGGCAAGCCAAAAATAGACTGATATGGCAAAGTATGGAGGAGGCCTATACCCAAATATGGGTGCCCAATTAAACTAGGATAAGATTTATTAATTAAATATAAATAATATTGAATTAAATGTACTGATTAATTATTTCTTTCATTAATAATAAATAAAATATATAAAATGAAATTTATTAATAAATATATGTTAACAAAATGATTACTTTAAGCATGAAATATTTAAGAAAGAATAAGAAAGTAATAATTATGTTGTAAATTTATGTGTGTTTATGTGTGTGTACAAATTGGGAATAAATGGCTTTTTATTTTTATTTTATTTTATTTATTTATCGCGGGGTACTCCTGGAGGAGGAATTTTGTTGCTTACAAAATATATTATGGCGTGATTCAACCCATGATCCGGTAAAATGCTTGCAATTAAAAACCGTCACATATGGAGTTGAAAGTCCGGCATTTATTGCTACGCGTTGTTTGTTAGAGCTTGCTCAGATATACAAGGCAAAATATCTACTAGCTGCATCAGTATTAAAGTATTCGACATACGTAGATGATATTCAGTGCGGCAGCAATCAATTGTCTGAATTGAAGGCAATAAAGTTGGAATTAATAGCAATAATGCAGGAAGCCAGATTTTTACTACATAAATAGTGTTCGAATGATAAGGATATTTTGAAGGATATTCCTTCCAACTTGCAATGCTTTGGTAACATTGATTTTGATAAAAATAGTGTGTCCCTTGTTAGTTCAGTCAAAGTATTAATGCAACAGGTGTGGTTTGCGGATATTAAATGGGATGAAACTCTTCCAGATGATCTAAATAAACAGTGGGTTGACTTTGCCAATGAGTTGGTCAAAATGTCTAGTGTTACGATTCCCCGAAACATCAATGATCAATCATCTAACTTATTAGAACTTGTTGTTTATGCGGATGCATCAAATATCGCGTACGGTTGCTGTCTATATTTAAGGATTATCAGCGCAGACAATGTGGTGAAGGTGAACCTCCTATGCTCCAGATCACGTATAAATCCGAAAAACAAAGAACTGACTACAACTCGTCTAGAACTTAACAGCTCATTATTATTGGCCATGTTATAAAAAAAAGCGTATGACACGCTGTCCGTAAAATATGTTGTAAAATATACGGTTTTATACCTGGATTCACAAATTGTGCTTGCTTGGTTAAATATTGCTCCGGTTAGGCTGTCTATGTAGCCAATAAAGTAGAAAAAATTAACCAATTGGCAGGACAATTCCAATGAAATTATGTAAAATCTAGCGAGAATCCAACAGATTGTTTGTCTCGTGGAATGTCACCAAAACTGTTGGAGATAAATATAGGAAAATTGTGGTTTCACGGACCTGAATATATGCAAAGTGCAGAATATGCACATCACAAAAATGTAGAAAAAATTAAAATATGCAATGTGCCTGAATTAAAGCCTGTGACACAAGCATGTAATACTAATATTAAGGTAAATGATCTTACTGCTATGCTGGATAAATATTCCAATATTGAAAAACTTGTACGAATAATTTCGTATATCAAAAGATTAATTAACAATTGCAAAAAAGGAAATATTAAAAAACAAGGGAAATTTGCCCAAAAGAATTGACGTCTGCTTTGCAAGCCATCATTAGAATTGACCAAGAAAAACATTTTCAGGCTGAGATCAAGCAATTAAAAGAACATGGTAATTTGTGTAATATAAAAACAAATTTGAACAATTTCAAACCATTTCTTGATTCCAGTTCTTTACTTCGAATCGGAGGGCGACTACAGAACGCCAATCTGTTGTTCTCTCAACGACACCCAATTATACTACCGAAAGGTTCTATCATCACAGAGCGAATTATTCACAAAGAGCATTTGCGGCTCCAGCATGCAGGGCAGAAGTTAATATTGTGCAGTCTAGATGAACAATATTGTATTATTAATGCCAGCAGAGAGATAAAATCAGTCATACACAAATGTATAATTTGTTTTAGACTTAAAGCTAAGGCTACAACTCAACTTATGGCTTCCCTATCATCAGATCGTGTGAATGTTACACGACCATTCCAAATAATTGGTACCGATTATGAAGGGCCTTTCTATGTAAAACAATCAAGAATAAGAAAAACTGTAATCACAAAGGCATATATCGTAATTTTCGTTTTTCGGGTTTCAAAAGCGTGTTACATTTTGATGGTATGATTAAGAACATTTAGCACCTTCTTTTTCTCTAGTTGTCGAAATATAACACGCTTTTATTTATGAAATTGGGACTGTGATAAAAACGGGAAGATTTAACAATTAAAGTGTAAAGGTTTTAATGTTACAAATATATAATTATGTACGGTATGTAATTATTTTGTCGTAGACGAAGAAGCTTAATTATCGTTAAAGGTTACAATGAACTTATAAAGTGATATATTTGTTATTGGAGTTAATTTATTTTAGACTTTTTAGTTCATTTTTAATAAAAGCTTGTTTTCAAAAAAGTTTTTTTTCCTTATTTTTATTACAAACTAAAGTTCTTGAGTAGGCTATATTAATTTACCTGTGACCTTTGAAAAAAAGCCAAAAGCACCTACCTGCTGCGATTGATTCCTAGCCAGCTAAGCAGTAATAATGCGTTTTTTTAAACTTTATTGCCTAGTAATTAGATAACTTACGTAGGGATCTACCTAAAATTACGTCATTCGTGTATGATTTAATAAATATCTAAGGTGTAGTACCCTGTGTTGGTACCCGTATGACGCAGTTTGAATATTCGCGGGGAATTCTCGCCTCTCCGCGACTCCAGCGCCACCGCCACGATGTCGGCGAATACGGGTACCAACACAGGGTACTACAAAGGGTGATGTCGGCCTTTGCCACGTTGCGGTTCGAGGCTTTGCCTACCGAGCGAGAAGTCCCGGGTTCGAATCCCGGCTGGAGAGGAAGAAAAAACAACCACAGGTCTTGTATGTTTCTAGGTGTATGACGTCGCTGTTTCTGGTTCCCACGACGACACAGGCTATCCTAATGTGGGGCCAGAAACAATGTATGTGCCATTATAATAAATGTTAAAAAGTTCAGTAGTCTAGTCTCACTGACTAACCTAAAAGTTCATAAAATCCACTTTTTAAACACTAGGGATGTTACCAAAACTATATTGAAGAATGGTTTATTACGCAACTAGTGAATAAAGGACGGATTTAAAGCGACATAAATCCGTTTTGTTCAAGAGTTGCACACGATACTTTATACCATGACTACAAGACAAAGAAAGATTTAAGAGAAAATTAAGAAAAAATGAAAGTTAAATTAATTAAATGCACATTAAAATTGGAAAAGTTACTAAAGTTAAGAGTAATTTTTTATTGCAACTTTGAGTATGATTTTATGTCAATGTTATGCATTGTTTTAAAAGTACCTATTACAGTAAAAGTACAGTAGCATAGAATACACACTCCATAATGTCGATGACTTCTTTTTCTTTGACAGCTCATAAAAATAAGTAAGGAAAACAGACTCTGAAAGTGTGCCAGAAGCATGATTTTTATTTTTCTATTTGCAGAACTCATCGTAATCTTTGATGTTAACCAGACGTGATTTGATGGGTAGCAAATTTTCTACTACATCGGCTGCCCTCTCTTTCACAAACTCAGGTGCTAACCCATCATCTTCATCACTTGAATGCATTTTCAATCGATTTAATAAGTAACACTGAACTTTGTGTTCGTACAACTTATAGTATTCAAAATAGTGCTATTTTATTAATGACAGCAAAGAACACAAAATAGTTTTTATTCTAGTGCTAAATTCCTTGTCGAAAATGTCGATCAATCAAGTCTCGGGCAGTTATTTGCACTAGGAGTTTGTATCGAGTCATTTTTGCGCAAGGAGGTAGTACAGCATTGAGATGTAGGTCGAATATAAATTAGTGAGTAAAAGGGATTTTTATTCACTGCTTTCAGTGAATAACATAAGCTTTTTAGAGGGGGGATGATATAATAGTAGATTGTACAACAAGGGCATGAAACAAGCAATTTTCTCCAAGAGTTATACACCCTACTTTTCACTTCGATAGCGAGGAAATCAAACAGTGATAATGTACAAAATACTTATCTAAGAATGTATCGACTTGTTTGCCGCTTTTCCAGAGCATGAAATTTTAAATGTTTTAAGTTAAATTTTCTTGGATTCAGGCGCTAATGTCTGTTCAATATGTTCATATTGTGTTAAGCGTATGCATTATTTCCTCCTTATTCACTTGACGAAATATTAATTAACTTTCGTAAAGCAACGGGGTATACAGGAGTATAACATCTTTGCCCCAAAGCCAATCTTACCTGCACGTGGTGACCCTGCTAACTAACAAACAAGGCTCTAGCAAACCACTCACCAAGACGTACTGGCCAGCGTGGTGTTAAAGGCTAAAAACCCTCTTCAGTAGGTACTTATTATGACAGACACCCAACAGCACCGGCCCTCAGTCTCTGGCAGCCCCGCTATTACTATTTCCGGCAGCGGCTCAGGTTATGGCAGGGCAGAGGGTGCAGAGATCCGGCTGCCAACATAGGATGACCCTGGCTACATTCAATTCACGGACTTTATTATTAAATTAAATGGGATAATGTCAGCTTGTCTGAGATTGTCTGACTTGTTAGAGATAGAGGCGAAGATTTGATACGATTAGCCACACTTTCTACCACAGAGGCCATGAGGCCGTGAGGAGGATGCTGACCACGAGAATATGAAAGACTGGGCCTCATCATACGGGCTGTTGGTGAACCCGGCAAAATCACAAGCCATGATTTTAAGAACTCGGCATACTCTTTCCTTATTAAAAAAGCCCATTGTTCCTGTATTGTACAATGACATCGCAATTTGGTTTATTGATAAAGGGAAAAACCTAGGGGTTATTTTGACAGCCAGCTGTCTTGGTCTCCACATGTCAGCGAGGTCAGCAGACGGGTCTTTGCGTCCTTCCACTCCCTAAGGCGGCTGCAGTACTTCCTGCCGTGGCAGACCAAAATAACTCTTGCACAGTCCCTTCTCCTGCCCCTAATTGACTACACCGATGTCAGTTTGGCAAGCGCGAACGAAGATCTACCGAACAAACTCGAATGACATCAGAATCTCGGGATTCGGTTTATCTTCGGGTTGCGCAAATTCGACCATGTATATTGAAAAATCCGCTTTACCCCAGCTACCTTTGACAGTGCTTTGAGTTTCTATTTTCAGGTAATCAGCACCGGAGATCTCACACGGTCTCACTCTTAGCCACACCAAGGCACAACACCTCGGCATATGAGCACCCCTTCAGGTTGCAGGCGGTCCGACTATGGAAAGCACTTCCTTGCAAGATAAGAGACAGCCCCACTTTTTTCACTTTCAAAAACCGGGTAAAAGAGCTCTACCTCTCTCTTTCATACTAGTATATGTATATTATTACTATATGTACAGGTTTATGAATATATTGGTACTTATTTATTAGTTTGGTATATAGATATTTTATTTTACATATTTTATAGATATTAAATTTATTTACTTATTATTTATTATAGATAAGTTATTAGATATTGTGCACTAGGGTAGGCTTTCATGGTAATTTTTCCTATCATGCCTTGGTTTACTGACGTGGCTTCTGGCCATCTCGAGCCTCGGTCAATCATCGTGACTATGTACTTGTTGTTGTTGGACTCGGGTAGCGGGCCGACCATGTCGTGTGACGTGACACCTTGCTGCTCTGACACGCAATGCATGTTTTAGCCCAATTCCCGATGTCGGTGTTTATTTTTGGCCAAAAGTAGTGTTTGGAGACGAGGTTTCTTGTGGCCCTTACTCCTAGGTGCGTCAGGTTGTGCATGTTGTTGAAAATGAGCTTGCGCAACTTGTCTGGAATGTATGGACGAAGCTCGTTTGCGGAGTTTTCGCACTACATCTCTTTTCCGTGGCTAAATTTAATTTAATTCATTTTAGCGTTACCCTCGTTCGTCAGTTGTTTGCGTGTTGTCGCCTTTTTGCAAGTAGGCGATCTCGTCTCAGTCAGTGGTTGAAGGACAGTCTATTTGTGCGATTCTTGATAGCGCGTCAGCAACTGGGTTCTCGCTACCGGCGAGGTGTCGAATGTCCGTAGTAAATTGTGCGATCTATTGTATTCTTGCGCGAAACGTTTTTCGTTGTCAAAGCATGACACAACGGCTTGTGATCGGTAAATATAATGATTTCCCTTCCTTCGATGTAGGGTTGAAAATATGTTATGGCCATGTATATTGCCAGTAGCTCCCGATCGTATGTACTGTACTTCGTCTTGGCATCGTTGAGGCTCTTGGAAAAAAATGAAAGGGGTTTCTATTTGTTATTCTCGCATTGTTGTAGTACTGCGCCGACGCATGATTGTGACGCGTCAGTCATTATTGACAGTGGTGCGTCGGCCGATGGTGACGTCAGTGTAGCGGTGTCGCTTAGACTTTCCTTACACTGCATAAATCCGTTGATTGCCTCAGGCGTCCATTCTATTAACGAGTTGTCTTTCTTTTTGGCGCCGGTCAGATATTTGTTGAGACTCGCTTGGTGTTCTGCCGCTTTAGGCAAACTTTGTCGGTAGAAGTTAATCATGCCGAGGAAACTTCTTAATTCTTGAATGGTTTTGGGTCGGGGATAGTCTTGGATGACCTTGACCTTCTCTGGAAGTGGTTTAATTCCATCTTTCGTGATAAGGTAACCCAAAAATTCGATTTCAGACCGTCTGAACTCGCATTTATCTTGATTAAGTGTGATGCCGCTATCTTGAACCGCTCTTGAACAGTTCGTCCAGATGCTGCTTGTGCTCCTCTTCTGATGTTGATGCTATCAGGATATCGTCGATGTAGGCGAAAACAAAATCTAGTCCTCACAGCGCGGAACTGAGGAATATGACAAATTTTGCCCAGCATTGCGTAACCCAAAAGGCATTCTTGGAAATTAGAATAAACCAAATGGCGTAATTACGGCTGTCTTATCAATTTCTTGAACAGGAATTTGGTTGTAAGCCCTCTGGAGGTCGATTCGGGAATAGATGGTTGTTCCAGGTAGTATATATGTGAAATCTGTTTTCTTGGGAATTGGGTAACTGTCTGGAACCGTGCTTGCATTCAAACTCCTGTAGTCTCTGACACAACAACAATTTCACTTCTGCGTCTAATCTGCTGTAGTCCTGCTTATGGCCATGTAAAATGACCTCATTCGTTTTGATTATGCATCCTTGATCGATACTAATGATCCCCGTAGCCGTCAGCTGTTGCGCAGATACTTGGTCACCGCACATGATTCTCAACTGACATATTTCACAGCAGAAATAAAGGTACATTCAGCTTGTTCATCTCGACCCAATTTGTGGACGTCAAGACTTCCAACTCACGTACGAGCCGTCCTCACAGTCAGCCAGGACCAGAGTTTGAACAATCTCGCTGGTATCGTCGACAAGATCATGGAGAGCGACAACAGGTCAGAGTTATGCGAGATAACCAGCGGGCAACCACAACTGATGACGGAACTGTTAGCTCAAGTCAGCAAGCTAACTTTGGAGGTCACAGCACTCAGAGTCCAAGCCAACGAGCTCGGTAGAAGAAGCAGGTCCCCTGGCACATATAGGAGCCGTTCAAGATACAAACCCAGATCAAGGTCGCGTCCAGGGTCGGACGAGTTATGCTGGTATCATCGCAACTACAAACAACGAGCGTACAAATGCGAGCAGCCATGCAACTGGAACAAATCGTCGTCATCTTCGGAAAATTAGAGTCAGCGTTGACCGAGGCCGTCGTAAACGTTATTCTCCCGGCCAACAGACTCTGGGTTAACGACCGAAAAAGTGAGTACCGTTTTTTGGTTGACATAGGCGCAAACATTTCTGTCCTACCGAAGAAAGGGCGACCAATATTCGGAGATAATAAAAAAATACCAAAATATAACCAAGCCAATCAACGCACTCGCCGAGCCAAAGCACGACGTCAAGCACCAGATCATCACCAACGGGCACGTAGTCCATACCAAATGCCGGCCAACTGCTGACAAGTATCACAGAGTCAAGCAGGAGATTAACAAAATGTTAGAGATGGATTTATGCCATCCATCCAAGAGCCCCTGGTCTAGCGCCTTTCACGTCGTTAAGAAGAAAAACGGAGATTTAAGATTATGCGGAGACTACAGGAGTTTGAATGCAAGCACGGTTCCAGACAGATACCCAATTCCCAGGATGACAGATTTCACATATGTGAATTATATATAAGTATATATATACTACCTGGAACAACCATCTATTCCCGAATCGACCTACAGAGGGCTTACAACCAAATTCCTGTTCAAGAAATTGATAAGACAGCCGTAATTACGCCATTTGGTTTATTCGAATTTCCAAGAATGCCTTTCGGGTTAGGCAATGCTGGGCAGACCTTCGTCAGATTCCTCAGTTCCGCGCTATCAGGACTAGATTTTGTTTTCGCCTACATCGACGATATCCTGATAGCATCAAAATCAGAAGAGGAGCACAAGCAGCATCTGGACGAACTGTTCAAGAGCGGTTCAAGACAGCGGCATCACACTAAATCAAGATAAATGAGAGTTCGGACGGGCTGAAATCGAATTTTTGGGATACCTTATCACGAAAAATGGAATTAAACCACTTCCAGAGAAGGTCAAGGTCATCCAAGATTATCCCCGACCCAAAACCATTCAGGAATTAAGAAGTTTCCTCGGCATGATTAACTTCTACCGACAAAGTTTGCCTAAAGCGGCAGAACACCAAGCGAGTCTCAACAAATATCTAACCGGCAACAAAAAGAAAGACAACTCGTTAATAGAATGGACGCCTGAGGCAATCAACGGATTTATGCAGTGTAAGGAAAGTCTAAGCGACACCGCTACACTGACGTCACCATCCGCCGACGCGTCACTGTCAATAATGACTGACGCGTCACAATCATGCGTCGGCGCAGTAATACAACAATGCGAGAATAACAAATGGAAACCCCTTTCATTTTTTTCCAAGAGCCTCAACGATGCCAAGACGAAGTACAGTACATACGATCGGGAGCTACTGGCAATATACATGGCCATAACATATTTTTAACCCTACATCGAAGGAAGGGAAATCATTATATTCACCGATCACAAGCCGTTGTGTCATGCTTTGACAACGAAAAACGTTTCGGGCAAGAAAGCGAACGACCCAAGGCGATTACGTCACCTACAATACATCGCATAATTTAGGACATTCGACACCTCGCCGGTAGCGAGAATCCAGTTGCTGACGCGCTATCAAGAATCGCACAAATAGACTGTCCTTCACCCACTGACTGGGACGAGATCACCGACTTGCAAAAAGGCGACCCACAACTCAAACAGCTGACGAACAAGGGCAACGCTAAAATGAAGAAAATTGAATTTAGCCACGGAAAAGAGATATGGGGCGAAAACTCCGCAAACGAGCTTTGTTCATACATTCCAGACAAGTTGCGCAAGCTCATTTTTAACAACATGCACAACCTGACGCACCCAAGAGTAAGGGACACAAGAAACCTCGTCTCCAAACACTACTTTTAGCCAAAAATAAACACCGACATCGGGAATTGGGCTAAAACATGCATTGCGTGTCAGAGAAGCAAGGTGTCACGTCACAGTAAGACACCTATCAGCACATTTCCCTCCACGTCACGTTTGGATCACGTGCATATCGACATCGTCGGCCCGCTACCCGAGTCCAACAACAACAAGTACATAGTCACGACGATTGACTGTGGCACGAGATGGCAAGAAGCTGTCCCAGTACTGGACATGACAGTGAGGACAGTGGCCACTGCTTTCGTGAACACCTTGATTGCTCGATTTGGAGCCCCAGTCACCATAACAACGGATAAAGGACGACAATTCGAATCGGACCTTTTTAACTCCCTCATCAAGATTTTGGGAGTGAAGAAAAATAGGACCACTAGTTACCACCCTCAATGCACTGGAATGGTAGAGAGATAGCACAGAACCATGACGGCAGCCATAATCGCACGCGGGTTTTCAACAAACTGGTCTCAAGAATAACCATTCGTCCTGCTCGGCTTGAGAGCCGCAATTCGTAAAGACGACAATATTAGCCCCGCAAAAATGCTCTACGGAACCAACATCCGTATTCCAGGAGTGTTCGTCGAGCCAAAAAAGGCAAGACACATCTCCAGAAGAGTTCACGAGCCAACTAATAGCTGCCATGGACAAGGTTACACCTTTCAAGACCGCCCACCATTCCAAGCCATCATATTTTATCCATCCAGACCTGAAAACTAGGGGCTACTAATAGCGGCTAATAAGTTTCCTCTAGAAACTTATTAAATCCCTACCAATCAGGTTTCAGTACTGTGTTGGGTCCACAGTACTACCACGGCATTGCTACAGTCTCTGACGACATTCTATTAGCCATGGATCAGAAGCAGCTTACGGTTCTCACACTGCATGATTTCAGTAGCGCCTTCAACTGCGTCGATTTCGATATCCTGGTTGAAATTCTAATGTCGCTCAGAGTCTCCTCACACTCGGCTCTCTGGTTTGACTCCTAACTGATAGATCGTCAGCAGCGCATTAAGTCTGAGGAGATCTCAACAGACTGGTGTGATCTCTCCGCGGTAGTTCCGCGGGGTGGTATCCTTTCTCTTCTCCTCTTATCAGTATACGTTAACTCCATCTCTGACGTTCTTACTTATTCTTATCATCTCTTCGCAGATTACCTCGAAATATATCGGCACTTCTCTCTTAGTGATGTAAATCTGATTATAGAGGCGTTGAATGCTGACCTCGATAACATTAATAAATGTGCAATTTCATATGGGCTGCTTGTCAACCGGGAAAAATCTCAAGCCATGATTATGGGTACACAACACTCAATTAACTCAATACAAAATAGGCCCGTCGATCCTGTTACGTATGAGGGTAAGATAATTACTTACATCGAGAAAGCTAAGAATCTTGGGGTTATATTTGATAACTTGCTGTCCTGGTCGTTCCATGTTTGTGAGGACAGCAGACGAGTCTTTGCGTCATTTTAATCCCTCCGGAGATTGCAGTACTTCCTGCCGCGGCAGACTAAAAATCACCCTTGCTAAGTCCCTTCTACTTCCTTTAATAGACTACGCGGATACTTGTTGGGGGGTCAGTGCGTACGAAGATCAACTGAATAAACTTGAGCGACTTCAAAACCTTGGGACTCGGTTTTTCTACGGGCTGTGCAAGGATGACCATGTCTCTTAGTTTCGCAAAGAGCTGGGGTGGCTTCTGATCCATTTTTGCCGTGATATGCACATTCTCTCTTATCTATTTGGTATTTTGCGAAATCCCTGCTACCTCACATTTCTTTTCCCCAGGGATAGTAATCGGAGATCCCACACGTTGTCTCTTCTGTCAACTCCTCGGCATAACACTGCTGCTTGCAAACACTCAATTAGGTTAATGGCACTCCGAATGTGGCACGCACTTCCCTGCACTATTAGGGATTGTCCCTCAATTTTCACTTTAAGGAAAAGATTGAAAGCGTATTTCCTTTCTCTTCCGTAAGAGTATTTATGTAAGTAAATATATGTTATTTTATAGTTAATATATGCACATGCTGTCTATTGTATTTTATATAGTTTGTTTAATATTTATGCTTCGGAACGCACCTCGGTTTTTGTTGCGCGGATCGACCGCGAGTGATCGGGACATCACTAGCTAGCTGTCACTTCCATAGAAAAAACAAACTAGCTAATGTCACTTGGCACATGGTAAAATTGTCGGCGCCAAGCATCGGGAGGCTTGGCTGAATGTTATTTGTAATAATAACGGAACAATCGTCAAGAAATAAGTAGATTTCACGTCATCGTAGTGAGTGCTTCGTGCTGTGAAAGGTTGAAGTGGTTCGGTCACCAATTCGTTGCGTTCAGATAGCGACCCTTGTAGTCGGCACCATCACGACGGCACCGGCGGCGGACTACGACAGGAGTAAGATTCGACTCCCATCACCCCCCACCCTCGTGTTCCTCATCCCGTACTCCCACCTCGAATTGAGCTTTCGAATGCCGGTCCACGGTGTCAAGGTCAGTACTGCTTTGTGACATTCCATGGTAAAACAACCCTTCAGAGATTCCGCCCTTTCGGTTGAGGCGTGGATTTAACATAGTTGATATTATATATTGTTAGCGGCTTCGGAAGGTAGCCGTGGAGCGGGCAGCAGCGCGCTTATATAAAGCGCAGCGCAGACCGCGTGGGACGCACTTGCCCAGTCGTCGAAGATTCAACACCTCGCCATTATTGTTGTCGAACTGTCCGATATCTTTATTCGTTCTGATAATTGTTATTAGAGTCCATTTTTGTTGAAATTATAATCAGTCAGTTTCAGTGTGTACCATCTAAGGTGGGTGTAAGCGACACATTTATTTGTAATTGTTATTTTTTAATTAAGATACCTTTAAGATTTTTTTGTATGATAATTAAATATGGCAACACTATAAAAACTACTAAGACTTGATTTTCCGCCATTACAAGCAGCAAGTTGATTTTCCCTTTGGTATTTTATTTTTATCCACCATTTACAAGTTTGGTCACTTCGAGCAGGATTTATCCAGCACAACTAAGCTGATGTTTGATACGCCGCCTCCCAAAGTATTGACGAGACGGCAGCACAAGGAATACCAGAGAAATCTCGAAAGCACACATCGTGGCAACAAAGAGGTTACTCCCAACATGTCGAACAAAGACGAACAAAAGCCTACGCCTTACGTCTCCGTAAGAAACTCCAACGCCTCCATTATTTCGAGGAAATCGACAGCATCTTCAGCTGCTAGACATGCCCAGCTGGAACTACAGGCTGCCGAAGCAAAGGCAAAGATTGAACTTGAGATCATTGACAAACGCCTCGAGGTCAATCTGGCGCAATTGGAAACTGAAGACATGAACGACGACGACAAGCAGCATCACTTCACTAAATAGTGAGAAAAAACAATTCAATACTAGCGCCTGGGTATACAATGAACCTGGTCTAAGCCAGGCTGGCTGCATTCCGCTGGATCCAGTCGCCGCCCCGCCGCCACCAGTAGCACACGCCGATCAATCTGTCGCCGGCATCCGTGAGCTCGCGCATGAGTTAAAAAATATGATAGACAATTCCTCGTCACACAGAGAGGAACGCTTACTGAGTCATCTATCAACGCCCAAGGATCTGCCCAGCTTCAGTGGTGATTGTGTGGAGTGGTTGCACTTTAAAAGTTCATTCGAGGAATCAACCCGCTTATGTCATTACAACAACAGTGAAAATCTGTGGAGATTGCGCAAGGCACTCAGAGGTGAGGCGCTGGAGTCAGTGACGGATTTGTTGATAGGAAATTCTCCACCTACAGCTGTCTTAGATGCCCTAGCATTGAGGTTCGCCGCCCTGGTGTAATTATAAATAATATTACTGCCCAGTTGAGAAAGTTACCGGCAGTGCCAACATTTTATCAGCATGACCTGTCACAATGTTCTATAAAGGTAAACAATTGTGTGGCAACCATCCGTGCCCTAAAGCAAGAAGATTATTTGCGGAGTCCCGAGCTGGCTGATGTAGTGATGTCCAAGTTACCCAGTACCCTCATCGCAAAGTGGACAGAATATGCATATGAGAAGATACTACAAGGTAAATCAAAGCTTGAAGTATTGGCTACATTTTTTATGCATGAGATTGAGGTATTGTCAATTGTGGGAGGGCAAGACAGCCACAACAACAACCTTCAGTCACCATAACGCCGAAGAAACCTGAGCTATTATCCCAACGTCCAGATCTTAATAAACACCGAAATCGTTATGTTTTCGTGACCATTGCTACAAACGCCACTAGTTACAACAAGTGTAAATTTTGCAAACGCGAAAACCATTTGTTGACGGAGTGCCGAGGATTCAAGCGAGCTATGCGAAAAGACAGATGGAAGAGTACTTAAAAGCCATCGGTATTTGTTTACGCTGCTTGATAGCACGCCACGATAGCAATAGATGCCCAGCGCCTGCATGTGACATAGTGATAGTACTCGGATCACAGAGATGATTAATAATCAAGGTAATATTAATTAATTAACCAATTAAACCAAAATAACTAATGGAATAAGATTCATTTACTTCGGCAAATCAAGAAAATCAACGCCATCTATGTAGTCTCGTGATCAAGAAACATGGACGTCTATGTGGCGACCAGATGTTGATAACATTTCAAGAATATGGCGCTAGTGGTTATGAATTAGACTTTAGATTTGAATTTTGTATAATTATTTTGTCCAACAAGAAACATGAAACCCAGCAAGATAAATAGTAAATAATCTCACATATTTAATGTTATAGAAAACCTAGCTTTATATCTGTTGAGTTTCCTTTTGCACTGAATTAAAATGTTCGTCATGTCCGGTATGGGTAAAACGGATAGAAAAGTTTAATTAATACAATTGAGAAAGTTTTATGTACAAAAACACATGTAGAATTTAACTGTGTAGGTATTTTCTTACAAGCATGTATAATTTCTTTGTAATTGAGACATTTCCGGCGGATATAATGTACGAAGTAACAGGAGGGGATAGCGCGAAACATATTTGGAGGGAACAGTTAGCATTATATTACCTTTAAGCTGTAGATAGATAGAACGTTTATTAAGCAAAAGATTCATGATAATAAGTGCAGAGAATATAAATAAGATACTTCATTCTAGTTCAAGACAGTACGTGAGGGACTGCCACTCCATCCTCATAGAGGCCTGTGCGATTCCACCTATAGCGGGTGCCGCGGATGCACATGCTGCTAGCCCTGATGATGGCGGTTTGGATTCTTGCTCGTAGCCAGCCCATTATTGTGGCAGCGGTCCGCTTCCAGCGGTCCGCCAGCGTTTCGGCGAGGTGTTTAGTGAATGATATCATTTGTGGAGCAAAAACTCCGTCGACAGAGGTTACTAAAGGAGTGAAGGTGGTGTGGCGCTTCTCGCATGGGTCGCAGTACTTCCTTTTCTTTTCTTCTTCTTCAGCTGAACGAAGGACAGCCGCTACGGGACGTGATGCGAAGGAGGGAGCGTCGGTGTCTATGACACGGATATCAAATAACGCTTCCCTCTGGGCAATCCATACCCCACGACAAGCCAAGTCTCCGCGCAGCTCAGTATCGCCTTCGGAGATGAATGGCTCTTTCGTGACGTTTCCCCAGGCTTGCTGGCACAGTTCACAGAAAAGGTCCCTTATTTCATTATGTCTGCGTGTGATAAGGCCACCTGTTTTGCAGCACAAGGCGTGGTCCACGTTGAAGTTGTCATTGACACAGCTGTCGCAGGTCGCAGGCATATAGATTGGTTTGCGGTGGTATCTTACGGCCAGGGCATCTCTAAATTCGTGGGGTGATAAGTCGAAGTTGTCTTTTCTTGTCGGTATTACTGAAAGCCAGGTTGATGTTTTTGTTTTCATTTTTGTCGCTATTAATCTTTCTATTGCTCTTTTCTTTTTGGATGGTAATTTTGTTAGAATGCTTTCGAGAGTTTCGTTCTCGTATGTTTCTTTTCCCTTGTTTCCTTCCTTTCTTGCGTCACGCAAAGAATTGTAGTGTTCAGCCAGGTTTATGTCTTTCATCTCTGTTAGGGCTGTTGAAAGTATTATAGATCCCTGTTTTGAGATTTGGTATGCACGGTTTGGTGTGTTGAAGGGGTCAGAAAGGGCAAGTCCGCCTTTGTAGACTGGGAGGGTAAATAGCTGGGTTTAAATTTTTGTTATTTCGCCTCCGATTAGTGTTGGTATGAATTAGTCGTGTAATGTGTTAGTTAAGGTTTCAAAAAGTTCTTCTGCATTTTTTAAGACACGTAGTAGGAAGGACCATTTAAACTGAGCTGCTTTAGTTAGGGCAGTGTAAGCGGCTTGAGGTGAGTTTTTGCAGATTGTTGTGAGTTTCTTGATGATAGATATCCATTCGGTGACATTCTTTTTTATGAAGTCGTCCCCTCCTGTCCCTCCTAGGAAGCGGGAGCCGGTAACTATAGAGACGTTGGTACCGGAGAACGTCTTTTCTGCGGTAGACTTGTCGGTTTCTGACACTATTAGAAATGATTTTTACCTTGTGGTAAGTAGGCGTATGCTGGGCCTGTTTTGTTTAAGTTGTCCCACCATTGTCGTAGGTTTTGGAAAGTGCCTTGCGCGAAGGAGTTATCGGCATACTGTAATGGTACACGAGAGTCGGTACATTAGATACTTCATTCTGCGTGATAGAGGGCTAGCCCAACGCCGCGCTGTTTTGAATACGAGAATCGGTTCAGATAACGTTTGAGGGTTTTGCATAGCTTACTGGCAAAGTTCGCAAAAAAGACGCGTGGGTTGATTCGTGGAAGTTTTCAGGCCAAGTTTTTTTGTCGCATTCCTGCGAGATGTGTAGAAATCAGAGCCGATTTGGCTGCGCGTTGAATAAAATTATGAATAACTAAATAATGAAAGGTTATTATGGAACGGAGAAAGCTATTATGTTGATTGCAAATATACAATTGCGATTGAGGTATGATATGGAGGGTCTGACACCTCTGGATTGAATATCATTCTAGTGGTCTTTTGCTACGCGCACCTAGTGGTCGGGTAATGCTTAATTAATCGCAACAAGCTTTTATTGGTCAGCGATCAACAGATTCTGTGTATCGGCAGTACCAAATGATTTGAGTGATAACCTACGGTTGATCATAGTGAATATGCGTACACACAATTTGTAGAACGGCGGATCTGCATGGCATGGTTGAAATTGGACCCTGTGTAGTTGGTGATAAGAAGCTTCGCTTGGGCAGAGCGTTTTCGCAAAGGACGCATGTGGGGCGTATAAATACAATTATGGGGGAAGGGAGAGCATTCAGTCTCTGCGTCTAGCCTCTGTGACAGTCGTCTTCACGAGTTCTAAACAGTTTTTGTCTGCCGTGTTACGCGTCAGAACTATACGAATTTGTGACTGCGAAGTTTCAGTGGGTTTTCGTGAGTGTCTGAAGCGCCGAGATATACCTCGGTTCCTACCTTTATATCAACCTACCCCTAATTCCAAAACTATCCTTGGGTCGTTAGGAAAGAACTTTTAAGTCAATTGATCTGAGTCTGAGTCTGGGCTTGGAGCGACCCTAAATTCCTTTTTCCTTCACCATAGGGTTCCTGGATTGGCTCTTAGGATATTCGCGGGCTAATCCTCTCCTCATTCCTTTAGAGTAGCGAGTTTTGTAATTCCCACACACACAGTCGTTAAACATTCAAGCACATTCAAATCAAACTCAACCATTTACGAGTGGTGTCGATAATGGACGTGGTATAACACTAGGGTTTTAGACTAGGCTAGACAGGAGTTTAGTTGCGGCTAAACCTAGGTTGGCAGGGCATAGGGAGACTGTTTGATCGGTGAGGTTCCGCGGATGGAAATAACAAATTCAGAACAAAGTTAAACCGGTGTCAGCACAGATAACATATCCTGTTGATATTTTGACATTTGTGTGTTATCGGGGACGCGCGAAGAGATCAATTTACAGTCTAAAGTTCATTGTTTAGGTCCGGGTAGGTGTTTTGCATTGCCTTGGGTCAGATTGGATTCAAGTTGCATTTTTAAATTAAATGTAAATTTCGCTGGATATCTAATGTGTAAGTTGAGTCGGTATATATGATTTGGCTCAGCCCAGGACGTGCTGCGGCTAGTGGAATTCATAGTTCGGTATTTATCGAATTATGCACTTCGCTATGGTGTGGGTTAGATATCCTAAAACAAAAATGCTTGCGTTTCGATAACATCCAGCTCAAATTGCGCTGAGTTGAAGGTTTCAAAACGTTACGGACCTTTTGAGGTAACCGCTAGTTCAGAACCCATTTCGGAACTCAAATCGCAATTGTGTAAACCGGTCTTTTCGGATCGTTATTGCCGTGAATCAAATATATAATTGGAACCACCACAAGCCGCTACTAGCGAGCACATGAAATATAATTGAGTACTCACGTCGTAAAACTACGACGGATATCTATACTATAACTGTGATCGATCACTAAAACTAAAACTAAAACAAAAGATGTTCCAAAGCGCTCATATATACAAAAACCAGATGGTGCCATCACATAAAATATAACAACGATCGTTTTGGCGCAATACACCGCTGACTGATGCGAATTACCGGCTCGCGGACATATATGCTTTCTCTGTCTAACTAGAAACTGTAATTTCTGATCCAAACTTCGTTCGACTATTGTACGCCTAACGGATTTCTCAACGAACGAGAAATTCCGACTTATCATTCTTACTTACAAAACTTACAGCCGAATCGGGTCCTCTCATTTTGGGATAGATAGAATAGACGATCATAGCTACTGTTAGCGGCGGCTCAGACCTTAGCCCTGGGGCCGTTACAGATTTTTGGTGCCGAGACGGAAGGATATCCTAGATAGTCTGATACCTAGATATTCCTAGATATTCTAAAAGAATCAAGGTCTAACGCGTTACTTTTAAAAATAACACAACGTAGAAACGATTTTAAACAGTTCAGTTTTGTAAATAAGAAATAAGCAAAAAAGGGGCATTGTTTTCACAATTCTTTGTACGAGCTACGGCGGTTTAATAGGAATAATGGCCGGCCGGCGTAGGAAAAACGATAGTCGGGTAGCACAAAATTCACTTTCACACACAAGTGAAATGGCGTCAGGGCAGGTGACGCAATTGTTATCTGAAATAGTGAAAAGATTAGACAGTTTGGAGAGGGGTTCCAGCACGAGCAATGCTAGTAGGACTTCGGACAGACATACTGATAGACAGGAACTAGAGACGTTTGAACAATCGGTAGAAAAACGTCAATCATGCATTGTGAAAATGACACAGAAGTTGCCGACATTCGATGGGCGGAATTCGGAAAATCCGATGATTTTCTTAAGAGATTTAAAGGCTTATATTAAAGTCTCGGGAGATAGTTCTAGGGCTTTGATATGGGCAACGGATAGTTTGGTAGGAATTGCAAAAGTTCGAATGAGCATATACAGAGACTCATGGCGAACCTATTCGGATTTTGAAAAAGATTTCAGAGAGGTATTCTGGGGTGATAATGAACAGGAATTAATTAAGCAAAGATTCCTAACTGCGAAGTTTGATTCTAAGAAAGGTCAAAGTATGGAAGAATTCTTTGCCTCTCAATTGAATAGCATATATGAGCTTACGATACCGTTTACTGATACGGAGAAAATCAACACGATTTTCAGACAGTTGCCGCGTGATATTCAGGTAGCGTTTTTTGCTAGAAAGGAGACTATGACCGTACGGGATGCGGTCGAATTCCTTCGGCATTTAGAACGGAATGTCGATGGGGAATTAAGTGCGATACATGGTTCGGAACCTATGAATACGAATAACGTGAGGCGGGATAGCTATATGCGTGGGCAATATCGAGCTATGCGGGTAAATACGTTACGTTATAACGCGATGAGTCGTAGGAATAATTATAACACGGTAACGAAGGCGCGAAACGAATTTGGGACGCGCGGTCGCGGTTATTTTCGCGGTAGGGGCAGGCAGCCTCAGCCTAGCTTCAAGGCAATAAAGTTTCAGAGGGGCAATGATAGTTCAGGAGATACAGAGGCAGGGCAAAGTTCAAGTGACAGGAATAATGCGATAAGTCAGAATTCAAAAAACTAGTGGACTCGCGCGGGTCGTTCGCGCTCAGATATTTATTACGGTTTGGGTGGACAGCCGATCAAATTGGAAAAAAACATAGACTGTATGATTTGTGTAATTTGGATTCGAACGTGGGTGTGAATGAATTTATTCAATTATTAGCGCATAAAGCGCACGGATATGCCGTGTGTTTAGAGGAAAAATCTAGATCAAATTGTAGAGATCGAAATGACAGACGTTTACATACGATATTCAGAGACGACGATTCGACTGAGTGTGGGCGCGAGTTATGTAGTACTTTGACATTACCTGAGATAGATGTGCGTATTGGGAATATTGTTGTAAGGAGTTTGATTGATTCGGGGAGCGAAATCAGTGTAATAAGTCGGAGAGTATACGAAGAAGTATGCAGTCAATTGGGAAAACCGACGGAAATACCGATTCCAAGTTTGAGAATCACAGGTGCATTTGGAGTCAGTAAGGAAAAGGTTGATAAATTAGTAACGTTACCATTAACAATAGGTGAATGCGTTATCGATACTCCAATGCTAGTATTAACAAGGGTGCCTAAAGATTTAATTTTGGGGTTTGATTTTATACAACAGACGCGAGCGAGTTTAATGTGTGAGGGTAATAAGAGGCTAATTATACGAAGCGCCGGGCGGATGTGTGAAATACCATTAGGTACTGGCCCTAATCAGGATTTTTGCTGTTGTACAATGGAAGTACAGAACCAAAATACCTGTAGAAATATGATAGAGGAATATGTGAATAATTCATCAATACCTGTAGAACACAAAACAAGGTTATTGCCGGTGTTAAATAAACATGCAGAGTTGTTTAGCGATAGGATAGGTCGGACAAATAAATATATACATGAGATAAAAATGAGAGATGAAACGCCTTTCGTAAAACGAAGCTATCCCATACCGTTCGCATATCGCGATAAAGTAACAAAACGTTTGGAAGAAATGGAATTGATAGGTATTATTAGCAGGCAATCTACGGATTTCAGCAGTCCATTGACTTGTACATTAAAGAAATCAGGAGAGGTCCGTATTCTTCTAGATGCACGACAATTAAACACTGGAATGGTCGGGGAGGTTGAAACCACACCTTTAATGAGTGAGATATTGCAATCCGGGCGCCGGATAAATTACATAGGAGTTATTGATATCAAAGATGCGTATTTTTCTATACCATTATCAGACGAATCTAAACGATACACGGGTTTTGTATATCAAGGCAGAAGTTATGTTTACAACGTTTTACCTCAGGGGTTGAAAACCAGTGTGGGTTCATTTTCGAGGGCGATGGACTTAATTCTAGGGCCAGAGGTTAGGTCATATTGTTTAAATTTTGTTGACGATTTGGCAATTTTAACTGAGGGTGAATTCGAACAGCATTTGTCTCAAGTGGACACGGTTCTGAGTAAATTGAAAGACGCGGGCTTCACATGCAAACTAAAAAAATGCGAGTTTGCACAAAAAAGGTCAAGTTATTGGGGCATATTTTGTCTACACAAGGTTTGCAGATGGACCCGGACAAAATTGAAACACTTAAATTATATCCGTCACCCAGAACTGTCAGGCAATTGAGGGCGTTTTTGGGGTTCATAAATTACTTTCGGAGGTTTATAAAAAATTTTGGAACATTAACACAGCCCTTGTAAAATTTATTGCGGTCTGGAGTCAAGTTCGTCTGGAGTGCGCAGATGCAAAGTGCTTTTGACGAGATAAAAAACCAATTCTCAGGAAGTATAATTTTGAGTCAGCCATTGGCGGGAAAAACATATTATGTTCAATGTGACGCCAGCGCTATAGGAATTGGGGGCTATGTTTATCAATTAGATGAATCGGGCCAGGAACTAATTATAGGGTTCTGTTCGCAGGCATTCAAGGGTGCCCAGACTAGATGGTCGATCAGTGAACAGGAAATGTATGCAGTTATATACACTTTAAAGCGATTTGAGATATACTTGCGGGGAGAAAAAGTTATTATTAGAACTGATCATAAAAGTTTGACGTTCATTAAGTCGTGGACTTTATTGGGTGCACGCGTAACGAGGTGGATTATGTTTTTAGAGCAATTCGATTACGACATAGAATTTGTGCGAGGGACTGATAATCAAATTGCCGACACGCTAAGCAGGCAAATGGCGGGACCTGGAGGTATGATTGACAGTACAAATGTTCAGCCGGGAATATTCTGGTTTCAGGCATCGAATACCGCAAGTGTTATTTCGAGTTTACGGGACATTGCGAGATTACAAAGCGAAGATGAGCGGTTAAATCGAATTAGCGGTTGTATCAGACGTAATGTGGTAGATACCGGAACGAGAGGTTTTGAAAATTATAAGCTAGTAGGTGATACGTTATATTTTCACGTGCCGAAGCGGAACGTACAGTTGCTAGTAATTCCGAAATCACTACAGGAGGAACTTATTTTACACATACATGAAGAAATAGGTCACTACGGCAGATATAAAATATTAGCACTGATGAAGGACAGATATTATTTTCTTCATATGAGTAGGGTGATTAGCGCGGTGATAAGAAGTTGTGACATATGTCAAAAGGTCAAACCAAGTACTAACAATACCGTTGGTCCTTGTACACCGGTGTTGGCGGAAAAGTTGGGTGAGAAAGTTTTTTCGGACCTTTATGGGCCATTGCCCGTAGGTAAATTCGGATATCAATATATATATGTGATTCAAGACGTGTACAGTAAAGTAATAAAATTATATCCAATGCGAAAAGCGACAGGTAGGAGCGTGCTCGCTTGTACAAAGAGATTTCATAGGGAGATACCTATCGAAACTATAATTACGGACTCAGGACCACAGTTCATATCGAAAGTTTGGGAATTTGGGCTCAAACAGCTGGGGATTCGGGTCACTCATACGTCGGTGTATTGTCCAAATTCTAATAGCGTAGAAAGAGTGAATCGCGAGCTAGGTCGGCTGATTAGAACCTATTGCGGCGGAAGTAATCGTAGTTGGGTAGACGTGTTACCGGACATTCAGAATTGCTATAATAATATCGAACACACAAGCACAGGCTTTGCGCCTAATGAGTTAGCGTTTGGTAGGCGGGAACCGTTAACTATTGACAAGGAATTAGGCGATGAATGGTTATTAGGCCATAGTGTGCGAGATTCGGAACAGGTGCGGAATGTAGCGATAGAAAACTCTAAAAGTTCCAGTGAACGACGTAAGCGACAGGCGGACAAACGGCGTAAGTTAGAGGTCTATCGTATAGGTGATTATGTGAAACTTAAGACCTTTGTGCGTTCAAATAAAGAACATAAAATCATGCGGAAATTTTCGTTGTTGTATAAAGGGCCTTATGTTATTTCGGCAGTGGTATATCCTAACTGTTATACGTTAGTAGATCCGGGTTCAAATGAGATATTGGGTAACTTCAATACTATAAATATAGCCAGGTATTATGTGAGGACGAATAAGGGCGTAGATAAATAAGATAGTGTATAAAGATTATATAATTAAGCTGTAAGCTGTAAATTTGAGTAACTACTTTGTAGGTTTAAGGATCTTGCATGGTTTGGAAACAAAAACAAAAAAAAAGTAAAAAAAAACAATTTGTATATATATAGTAATACGAATTAGGATAAATTGCGGGTAAGCGAGGTTGTATAGTAAGATAGATAAATAAGATAAGACAGGGAGAACTCAATCGAGTTGTGTAAATATTATATACATAATTGACAGATTCATCGGTCGGTGTACATGATTTGAGATGTCCGAACATATAGAGTAGATATGTACAAAGTATGGGTAGCATAGTGGTAATGAGATCCTTGCGCCATGTTAACTGAGATAAACAGTGTCTCAAGGTCTGGGAGGGGGCTGTAATGGTACACGAGAGTCGGTACATTAGATACTTCATTCTGCGTGATAGAGGGCTAGCCCAACGCCGCGCTGTTTTGAATACGAGAATCGGTTCAGATAACGTTTGAGGGTTTTGCATAGCTTACTGGCAAAGTTCGCAAAAAAGACGCGTGGGTTGATTCGTGGAAGTTTTCAGGCCAAGTTTTTTTGTCGCATTCCTGCGAGATGTGTAGAAATCAGAGCCGATTTGGCTGCGCGTTGAATAAAATTATGAATAACTAAATAATGAAAGGTTATTATGGAACGGAGAAAGCTATTATGTTGATTGCAAATATACAATTGCGATTGAGGTATGATATGGAGGGTCTGACACCTCTGGATTGAATATCATTCTAGTGGTCTTTTGCTACGCGCACCTAGTGGTCGGGTAATGCTTAATTAATCGCAACAAGCTTTTATTGGTCAGCGATCAACAGATTCTGTGTATCGGCAGTACCAAATGATTTGAGTGATAACCTACGGTTGATCATAGTGAATATGCGTACACACAATTTGTAGAACGGCGGATCTGCATGGCATGGTTGAAATTGGACCCTGTGTAGTTGGTGATAAGAAGCTTCGCTTGGGCAGAGCGTTTTCGCAAAGGACGCATGTGGGGCGTATAAATACAATTGTGGGGGAAGGGAGAGCATTCAGTATTTATGAGCTGAGGCCCGCTCATAAAATCGGGTAAGCAGGCAAACTCCTCCCATATATATCATATACACATATATATCGCCCAAAAGGGCAAAATTGCAGGTAGAAAGCCTTCAGCATATACCGAGGCCATGGCTCACAGTTAATTCTTAATAAGACAACTGTAAACACAAAGGGGTTGTTTTTAGTCCGTATACCACACGAGCTGATGCCCGCTCAATATGTGGGGACCCGGACATAGCAGGGAGGTCTGACTCCTGGGCATGGGTAATTCCATTTTTTTCCCCTCCAACAAAAAAAAAAAAAAAAAAAAGGAGAGCATTCAGTCTCTGCGTCTAGCCTCTGTGACAGTCGTCTTCACGAGTTCTAAACAGTTTTTGTCTGCCGTGTTACGCGTCAGAACTATACGAATTTGTGACTGCGAAGTTTCAGTGGGTTTTCGTGAGTGTCTGAAGCGCCGAGATATACCTCGGTTCCTACCTTTATATCAACCTACCCCTAATTCCAAAACTATCCTTGGGTCGTTAGGAAAGAACTTTTAAGTCAATTGATCTGAGTCTGAGTCTGGGCTTGGAGCGACCCTAAATTCCTTTTTCCTTCACCATAGGGTTCCAGGATTGGCTCTTAGGATATTCGCGGGCTAATCCTCTCCTCATTCCTTTAGAGTAGCGAGTTTTGTAATTCCCACACACACAGTCGTTAAACATTCAAGCACATTCAAATCAAACTCAACCATTTTCGAGTGGTGTCGATAATGGACGTGGTATAACACTAGGGTTTTAGACTAGGCTAGACAGGAGTTTAGTTGCGGCTAAACCTAGGTTGGCAGGGCATAGGGAGACTGTTTGATCGGTGAGGTTCCGCGGATGGAAATAACAAATTCAGAACAAAGTTAAACCGGTGTCAGCACAGATAACATATCCTGTTGATATTTTGACATTTGTGTGTTATCGGGGACGCGCGAAGAGATCAATTTACAGTCTAAAGTTCATTGTTTAGGTCCGGGTAGGTGTTTTGCATTGCCTTGGGTCAGATTGGATTCAAGTTGCATTTTTAAATTAAATGTAAATTTCGCTGGATATCTAATGTGTAAGTTGAGTCGGTATATATGATTTGGCTCAGCCCAGGACGTGCTGCGGCTAGTGGAATTCATAGTTCGGTATTTATCGAATTATGCACTTCGCTATGGTGTGGGTTAGATATCCTAAAACAAAAATGCTTGCGTTTCGATAACATCCAGCTCAAATTGCGCAGAGTTGAAGGTTTCAAAACGTTACGGACCTTTTGAGGTAACCGCTAGTTCAGAACCCATTTCGGAACTCAAATCGCAATTGTGTAAACCGGTCTTTTCGGATCGTTATTGCCGTGAATCAAATATATAATTGGAACCACCACAAGCCGCTACTAGCGAGCACATGAAATATAATTGAGTACTCACGTCGTAAAACTACGACGGATATCTATACTATAACTGTGATCGATCACTAAAACTAAAACTAAAACTAAAACAAAAGATGTTCCAAAGCGCTCATATATACAAAAACCAGATGGTGCCATCACATAAAATATAACAACGATCGTTTTGGCGCAATACACCGCTGACTGATGCGAATTACCGGCTCGCGGACATATATGCTTTCTCTGTCTAACTAGAAACTGTAATTTCTGATCCAAACTTCGTTCGACTATTGTACGCCTAACGGATTTCTCAACGAACGAGAAATTCCGACTTATCATTCTTACTTACAAAACTTACAGCCGAATCGGGTCCTCTCATTTTGGGATAGATAGAATAGACGATCATAGCTACTGTTAGCGGCGGCTCAGACCTTAGCCCTGGGGCCGTTACAATACCAGCATTGTGTGACTGTGTTTTCGGTTTTAAGTTTGTTAATTATTGGTAGTGTTGCAAGCGCGTACAGTGGCATTGCGAGTGGGTCTCCTTGGGTTACGCCTTCTCTGCTATATAGTCTTGTATCAGAATCGCGAAATACTAGTTCAACGTGGCCATTGTAAGTATTATAAAGAAAGCGGGCGCAATATGGCCAGTATATTCTTGCTTACCAGAGGGCTAGTTGTCTATTCACGGCGTTAAAAGCATTGTTCGCGTCAACGAGGAGCATACCCAGTTTGAACCAGGTTGGCAATCTCTTTGGAAGACATCGATCATGGCATGAATGGCGCCTCGGATGCCCCTGCCCAGTCCACTGCAGAGCTGTGATTGGCCGCATGCTTCAGTGACTTCAGAGCCTGTTGCTAAGATCATGCATTTGGATAATATTCTTCGTAGGCATTCGCCGATGCCGATAGGTCTTACGCCAGGGCATTTGTCTAAAGCAACAAGTCGGCTTGACATTAATGCTTGTAGTTGGCTCCAGGGTATGGTTTCGTTGCTAAGTTTTATTGTGAGCTGCGCTACGGCTTCTCTTGAATGGGCGCTTGCTTGGCCGAAGCGGAGTAGGAAATCTCTCCAGTTTTCGGCTGTACATCCAGTGGGGCCTCCGCCGCCGTGTAGTTTTCTTGCAACTGTTTCGACATGGTCACAAGTTATTTCGATTTCAAGGAGTGGTGGGAGTTTTGTGACGTCTTTGGGGAGGGTGAATAAAGCGGGATCTGGAGTATTAGGCGGGGGGTGCTTTTCTCTCAGCACATCACTGACGGTTTTACCGGATGGATCAACTTCAGTGTCTGGGTTTAAAACTTTGCTCATGTCTTTTGTAAGGAGCCAGTTGAGCGCTTCCCGCGTTTTTCCATGTAGTATCAGTCGTGTGAATGATTTTGTTTCTTGGTCGTTGTTGTTTTGTTTCCGGTTTCTTGTATTCCATATAGATTTATCTGCTTTGGTGGATTCCGTGATGAGTTCCTCGAAACGTTCGTCTGCCCAGAGTTTTAGGCGCCGATCGAGTAGTCTCAGTATATCTTTCATTTTTAGGGTTCCGTAACCGAAGGGTTCCAAACGGGACCCTATTACTAAGACTCCGCTGTCCGTCCGTCCGTCCGTCCGTCCGTCCGTTCATCTGTCACCAGGCTGTATCTCAAGAACCTAGCTAGCTAGAGAGTTGAATATTTATGTTGCCGCTATAATAACAAATACTAAAAAACAGGTTAAAAGAAATATTTAAGGGGGCTCCCATACAACAATTCTTTCAATACCACATACAAACTTATGGATGCACCTGGTTACGTACATAGAGTGTAAAAGTAACCGCACCAATAACTTTGTAAACAATATTTTGCTGTGTAAAATCCAAACTATTAATTCCACACCATCGCTTCCATTGAACGGTGGTACGGAACCCTTCGTGCGCGATTTAGACTCGCACTTGACCGGTTTTTTTCTAACGTTTTTGTCTCTTTGCAGTATGACCGCAGCAAAGGTTAATACGCGTTCAGAGGGGTAGGTTGATTGAGTTAGCTGCTCAATTTCGTCGGCCAGAGTGAGTACGAATTTTCTACTGGTAGTACCGCATGGGAGGTCGTATAGCTTGCCATGAAGGTTGCAGACGCTGTCCCAATGCCTTTGCCAGATGCCAGACTTCGGTCGGATGGCATTCAGGAATGGGGATCCGAAAGCTTCTTCCAATGGTGACATTGGTGTTTGCCCATCGGTGGTTGTTGTAAAAGTAGCGGATTTTGATTGGTTTGGTACATCGTTGTGTGCTGATCTCATGTGACGCTGGAGCTCATTTTTCTTGAATTTCCTGGGGCATAGCGGGCATTCGGTGTCAGTTTGTGACATATGGGTGGGTATTTACTTACTTGAGCTATTTGCACTATAATGTTATTGTTTAGCTCTCGGATAAGGGTAAGATTAATAAAAACAAAGGATTTTGTTGGTAAATAAATAATATTGAAATGAAGTATTTTTGTGAAAAATATGTCTATTTGACGTGACAGCTGACAGTAGCATTATATAAGTAAATAATCTCAAATATTCATTATATAAGTAAATAATCTCAAATGTTTAATTGTACCAATGTTATGAAAAACCTAGCTTTATTTCTGTTGAGTTTCCTTTTGCATTGAATTAAATTGAAATTGTAAAACGGATAGAAAAGTGTAATTAATACAATTGACAAAGTTTTATGTACAAAAACACATGTAGAATTTAACTGAATAGGTATTTTCTTACAAGCATGTATATATTTTTTGTAATTGAGACATTTCCGGCGGATATAATGAACGAAGTAACAGGAGGGGTTGACCGAAACATCTTTGGAGGGAACAGTTAGCATTGTATAAAAGGGGATTGTACGAGGTACGGGGACCTTTTTCCTGGACTAGATTTTGTAGTGATAACTCTGCCGGATTGTTTTTATTGTTTGGTTAAATTATGTTGGTTTAAATAAAAGTGTGAAGGAGTATCGGAAAGCTACAAGATGAGTATTGATTGTATAGTTTTAAAATATTTCTCTTAAATTATGTTGGTTTAAATAGAATTCAAGTTGTGTTTTAATAAAAGTGTGTAGAAGTGTCGGATTTCTTGTAGTTTCCATGTCGAGGGATTACCTCGTCAGTGCATCTATTAGGAACACATAATTATATTCCCTTAGATGTTTTCAGTTAAATCTATAAATATCCCCATGGCTACACCATGGATACTTATGGATACGTTAAATACTCCACTTATTTACTAATAGGCAGGCTAGTTAAATAAAACAGGACTAAGCAGGCAGCAGAAAGTAAGCCCATTGTAAATATACGCAGAGTTTGGAAACCTAAAGGCTTCGCCATTGTAAACGTTTAGTTTCTATTATTTCTAGATGGTTAGGTTGCGGCGAAGGGCTAGCCCCGGTCACGCAAAATTGAGTAATGAATATCCGACTTCACTTTAGCACAACTGTGCCTCTGCGACCCCTTATGTGAAAAGGCGTGACCATATTGTATTCGGTAAATTCTAAACTCGTGTGCCCAGTTACGTGATTTGACTAAAAGTTTTCCTTACACTGTAACCCATCCAGTACTGAGCTGGTTAGACTCTCACTCGTTTATTTTCCCTCACATTCGTTTCCTTGTCGTTGAATGTCTGCTTATTGTGTAACAATAGATGCGTGTGGGTTGGCTCATCATAGTCTGTTGCACCATAAGAAACCAACGCAGCAGACGGTTGCAGTTACCCAGGATCAAGAGGAGGAACCAACTACTTCATCACCGAGTGAAACCATCGCCCATGTTGCCGGCCGTGAGGATGAAGCCACCACGACGATGTCTTCGAGCGACGTTTTGTTAAAAGTGGTGAAAGTGAATTTATGCGGTCCTAGCGGTATTAGTGTCTACCTATTCACTTTTGGATGACGCTGCGTCAGGGTCCATCATAGACGCCGAACTGTCAAGCGAGTTAGGACTGAAACCTGAAAGTTCAAGTGCGATAAAGTTCATTGATGCTTTCGGACTTGAAGTGTTACAGGCAGACACGCCAAAAGTGTCTGCCACGATATCTGGTAGTGACTGTATTGACAATTACCAAATTAAGTTGCGTAGTGTAACTAAGTTTTATTTATTTATTTATTTATTTATTTATGACAGGCACATCAACAATGCAAACACTTACATTAAAATAAACAATGCTAACAGAGTTCATATGTTTGCATCAATAACAGATGCGCACAACATTCACAATATATCAAATCGATCAATCAATGACATTATTGACGATGACAAAAGAAAAGAAAATACAAATACTTAGATCTGTCTTCTGTTTATGTATGTATAGTTAAGGGAATATAAAAATAAAATAAAAAATAAGGTAGTTACTAATATGAATTTACACATACATATATATATATATATATATATATATATATATATATATATATATACAATGTGAATTTATAGAAAAACAAAACCTATACTTATAAAAATACCTAAAACACATAAAACAGATTTAAAACAGTTATTTTGAATACACAGACTCGACTCAATGAATCTCAGCATGGCGGGCAACAAGCTTGCGCTTGGAATGTCTAGCACTATCACGAAAGATATCAAGTTCGTACGTTGCCCACATGTCATTACACGTAGAGAGCATCCTCGTTAGTGGTGCATGGCTCAGAAGATTGGTTCTGCAATTGGGAGTCTTGAAAGTGTTAAGACATACTCGTCGAGCGTGGACATTGGACATTGGACCTGGCCATTCAATATATTGTGGAGGAAAGAAAGGTCAAGCATACGTCCGCGATCCGATAGGGCAGCCATTTTAAAGAAAGTTAGTCTATCTTCGTAGCAGTCATTGTGACTAATACCTGGACTGATGAACGCAAGGTGCCTTGTAAAAGATCTCTGAATCGACTCTAATCTCTCCTTATGGATGTTGTAAACTGGGGTCCAGATGACACTGGCAAACTCCAGAATGCTGCAAACTAGAGCATTGAATAGGCACACTTTAGAACTGATTCGCTTGAATTCCTTTGTGACGCGTTTCAGAAAGCCTAGCATTTTAGCAGCTCAGGTGACAATGTGATCGTAGTGTGGAATAAAGGTTAATTTTGAGTCCAGAATTACTCCGAGGTCACGAATCTGTGTGATTTCACCAATTTCATCATTATTTATGCGATAGTGTGCCAAAATTGGCTTTTTCTTGCGAGTGAATCTAATGAATAGGAATTTAGACGTATTCAGAAGCATCTGATTGTCGATACACCACTCGTGCACGCTGTCCAGATTCTCTTGTAGTAAGCGAACATCTCTCTCACAGTCAATTTGCTTGTAGACTTTCATGTCATCAGCGAAAAGGGAACAGTCACTATGTCTAATACAAGACACAATGTCGTTGACAAAGAGCAGAGTCAGAGTCAGAGTCATTTTTTTTATTGAATATAAATAAATAAATTATCTTATTCAACGTCAAAATTATACTTATAACAAGTAAATTTTTTTTTATATAAAAAAAGACTACACCGTTTCGGAAGGTGGGCCTCGGGGTTAAGAAGAAACGGCAAGAAACTCCCCCATACCTTTTTTTTTTTAAAAAGTGACTTTACAACAGGTACAAAAAAAACTCAAAAGTACTTTATTACTGTAGATATTTCCATATTCTTAGCAAACGTCATTTTTTGCCTCTTCTCTACATTGGACCACTGTGGGAGAAGAAGGGCGTAGAAACTCCCACAGATTGATTTTTAGATCTCTTTTAAAAATAGGTTGTGCTTAACTAATACAATTATGATTTATTTTTATTTAATAAGCTGGAATAAATAATTACAAAATTATTAACAGCAAGGTCTGTGTTGAGCCAGATTAACCCCATACAGTCCTGTCATTTAAGTAATCTTGAACATTGTAATATCCCTTTTTCGACAAAGTCGCTTTAACATGCTTTTTAAATTGCTCAAATGGCAATTTCAAAATCTCCAGAGGTATCTGATTGTAGTAGAGAATGCACTGACCCTTGAAAGAATTGCTAACCTTCGCGAGTCTAAAACGGGGCGCACATAGTCTGTGATTATTTCTTAGGTAAACATTACAGCTATCGCTAAGTTTGGAAAATGTTGTAAGGTTCTTGCGTACATACATTATATTTTCGAAAATAAATTGACTAGCTACTGTTAGTATGTCAATTTCTTTAAAAAGCTCTCTTAAGGAGTCTGTTCGTTTTAAATTATAAATTGCTCGAATAGCTCTTTTCTGTAAAATAAAAATAGTTTGAATATCCGCTGCTTTCCCCCACAACAAGATACCATAGGACATCACACTATGAAAGTAACTAAAATATACTAGCCTAGATGTAGCCACATCCGTGCTTTGTCTGATGTTCCTAACAGCGTAAGCCGCAGAACTTAATTTACCAGCCAATTTATATATGTGGGGTCCCCACTGCAATTTGCTATCAATGGTTATTCCAAGAAACTTCGTATCATTTACTAATTCTAACGTGCTGTTGTCTAACACTAAACTGGTCTCAACTTGCCTGACATTTGGAAGTGAGAATTTGATACACTTGGTTTTACCAGCGTTTAACAATAAATTATTAACTGTGAACCAATTCAAGGTTAAAGACAATACACCATTAACATCATCAAATTCTCCTTTTTGTCTTTCAATTTTGAAGACCAGTGAAGTATCATCAGCAAACAACACTATGTCAGTTAATTTCTCCACCATGAAAGGCAGATCATTAATATATACCAGGAATAAGAAAGGGCCTAATATGGAACCTTGTGGAACGCCCATTTTAACACCCGATCCATCAGATTTTACGCCGTTAACTTCTGCCTTTTGAATTCTATTGCTTAGGTGTGATCTTAGTAGATCCAACGCTTTATTTCTAACTCCGTAATGATTTAATTTAATTAATAGCGTATTATGATCAACACAATCAAACGCCTTCGACAGGTCGCAAAAAACTCCGATTGCATCCTGTGCGGCCTCCCATGCAGAATAAATATGAGATATAAGGGTAATACCTGCATCCGTAGTCGATTTACCCCTAGTGAAACCGTATTTTTTGGCATGGAGTTGTTTTGTACGGTTGAAGTGTGAGAGCATTTGATTGAGTATAATCTTTTCAAATATTTTACTTAGTGTTGGAAGAACAGATATTGGTCTGAAATTTGAAGGATCACCTTTATCTCCCGACTTGAACAGAGGTATCAGTTCACTGTGTTTCATGAGGTCTGGGTAAGCCCCATCGTCAACACATTTATTGAATATATAAGCTAAGTGTGGGGCTATAACTAGAATTACTGAACCAATGACTTTGACTGATATACCCCAAAGGTCTTCCGTATTTTTTAAGTTAAGTAATTTAAACGTTTTGACAATGTCCTGGGGATATTCATGATGAAATTTTAAATATACATTCCTGGCGCTCGTGTTATTTTTTAATAAAGTCTCTGCTTCATATGGAGATGAATTTAGACGGTCTGTTGTGAGTACTGGTTTCGGGCTAAGAAAATTCGCCGGCGAGTGATAGACTTGATCCATTGCCCCTCGTCGAATTTCTGTGCGCTGAGATGGTATGGACCATGCAGTTTTGTCATCTAAGTATTCCTTAATACTATAATAGGACTTTCTTATCAGCTCATTTTTGACATAGTTTTTGAACCTCTTTTCAGGAAGGATCAATGATTCCTGTGGTATTTTATTGTAGAAGCGAATACAGTGCCAAATGAATGATGTGCCTAATTTACTTAGTCTAAATAATGGTAGTGCTAACCTATTTTTATTTCTAGTGTTAATTGTATGGCTATCACCTACAATTTTAAATAAAGCTATGTTTTTTCTTACATGCATGATATTCTCATATATATATTGACAGGTAACCGTAAGTATATTAATTTCTTTGAATTTTTCTCTTAATGATTCTCTAGCATCTAATTGATATATCGCCCTGATCGCCCTTTTTTGTAAGAAAAATATCGTATTTATATCTGCTGCTCTCCCCCAGAGCAATATTCCATAAGACATAATACTGTGAAAATAAATGAAGTAAACTAATCTGGCAGTTTTAACATCTGTAAGATATCTGATTTGTCTGACCGCAAAAGCGGCTGAGCTAAGTCTTCGTGCGAGATTAGTTATGTGAGGACCCCATTGAAGTTTCGAATCTATAGTGATTCCGAGAAAGATTGTGTCTTCAACGAGGTCCAATCTTTCAGATCCTGTTCTAACACTGCTTTCAACCTGTCGTACATTAGGCAAACAAAATTTGATACATTTAGTCTTCTTTGAGTTTAATAACAGGTTGTTTACATTGAACCAACTTAACACATGAGAGAGTGTACTATTTGCGTTGTCTAGAATTTCTTCTTGTCTTTTCACCTTGAAAATAATAGATGTGTCATCAGCAAATAGAACAATCTGAGTTAATGTTTCCACCATATAAGGCAGGTCATTCATGTACACTAAGAAATGGAATGGACCTAAGATAGAACCCTGGGGTACACCAATATTCATAAGGGTTCCAGTGGACTTGCATCTGTTTACATCTACTTTTAGTAATCTTTCCATTAAATAAGATTTCATTAATTTTAACGCATTATCTTTGATACCATAGTGTTGAAGTTTGAGCAAAAGAGTTTGATGGTCCACACAGTCAAAGGCCTTGGAAATATCACAGAAAATACCAACCGCATCCTGTGATCCTTCCCACGCACTATAAATGTGTTCTACTAGCGCTACTCCGGCGTCTGTTGTTGATTTGCCTTGACCTTTTCAAACACCTTGCTCAACACTGGCAATACAGATACAGGTCTGAAGTTGGCAGGGTCTTGTTTATTACTGGATTTGAAAAGTGGTATTAATCTGCTCATTTTCATGAGGTCAGGAAAAACTCCGTTTGCTATACAACTATTGAATGTGATTGCCATGTATGGTGCAATCACATCGATTACTGATTTAACCACGTTAACCGACATGCCCCATAAATCTTCAGTCTTTTTCATGATAAGAAGTTTAAATGATTTAACTATAGTTATAGAGCCTATTAGCTTAAAGTTAAAGCCATCCTTGTTTTGGGGCACATTTTCAACCAAGTAATCTAAAGACTTTTCAGAAGAGGTGGTAGTGCTTCTGTTGTTATTATTGGTATGGTACTGAAGAACTTTTCAAATGCGTTAGCAACGTCCTCGTTTGATGAGAGTAATTGGTCGTTAACTTTTAAATTAAAACTAGATTCACTAGACCTAACCTTGCCTGTCTCTTTTTTAATAATGTTCCATGTAGTTTTAATTTTGTCGCCAGAAGCTTTGATTTTATTGTTAAGATGTAGGAACTTGGCTTTGTGGCGCAGTCTTTCCTAAAAATTTTAGAATAATTTTTGACAAAGACGTTAAACTCAGGACTGTGATCATAGGATTTTTGCTCATACAATTCATAAAGTCTGGACCTGCTCTGTATTAAATCCTCTGTTGCCCATTCAGAGAATTTAGATTTGTTGTCCGGTCTCACTTTTGTCAGATTAAAACCTTTTCAAATTCCGCAGATACAGATTTGAAGAAGCTGGAATATAATGTGTTCGGATCTACACAGTAAGGTGTTAACGGTAGACTTGACACTAGTCCACTACGAAATTTTTCCATTTTCTTCAAAGTTAGTGGTTTACACAATACTTTAACGGGCTTTATAGCATCACTTTCTTCAAATACTACAATCTGACCAGTGTGGTCTGAACTTAATGGCTTAACTATTTGTTTATCGTGAATACTACATTCACAGAATACGTTATCTAGACAAGTAGCGGAGGTAGCCGTTATTCGTGTAGGCTCCAGAAAGACATTGCACATATTGTAAGACTTAAATACTGCTAGGATCCTAGTGCGAATAGAGCGGTTTGCGGTGTCTAGTAAATCTACGTTAAAGTCGCCGCAAACTATGACGCATTTGGACTTGATTCTGGATGCAAGTTGAAAAACTTGTTCCATCACTGATTCAAAGACTTTAAAATCTCCTTCGCCCCGCCTGTACACACTAACAATAGTATATTTTTCCATCTCAACACACGAGACTTCAGCATTCATTTCGCTAGAAAGACTAACAATATCCTTTCGTTCTTTACACTTAAAACCATCTTTTACTAAAATTAAGGAACCACCTCTAGTTTTAGTCTGTCTATTGAAACAGCTGATCACTTTATAATTTGGTATGCTGAACTGCATTGCACACTCTTGCAGCCAGTGTTCTGTCATACAAAGTATATCTATTCTTTCGCTTTCTAAAAACATTTCTAATTCTAGTTGCTTTCCAGAAAAGCCTTGTATATTTTGGTGCATTACCTTTAAGCCGTGCTTTTCTGTTGTCGGTTGCAGCAGTTTAAAGATACAATAGTATCGTTTGTACATATTGCCTTGTCAGTAGTTACATGCTTCTTAGTCCGTGTACTAATCGTTGTGGTGACCGTTATACAATTACTTACTTCTGTTATACTGTTTATAACAGATTCTAAAATAAATGAAGCTTAAGACTTAGCTATTACGTCAGTGTCAATTTTAACAATAATAACTCTGATGTCCTCACTGTTTCCGTCAGTGATGTATTTACAAATTAATAGATTTGTGTCAAAGAATACAATTTTTGTATTGCGTACAGTCATATTATACATATACATATTTTACCTATGAGTAGCGTGCTGTTGCTTTCCATTCATTGTATTTTTGTAAGGGAAGGCACATAGAACAATCTTGCCCACTTCTAGATTAGAGAGAGAGAGAGAGAGAGAGAGAGAGGAGCACAAACAGAATCGGTCCCAGGTGTGAGCCCTGCGGGACACCAGACGTAGCGGTATAACTCTGAGATTCATAACCGTTGATAACCACAATCTGAGGTCTTTTATTCAAATATGAATCGAACCATTCAAGCAGAGTCCCGTGAATGCCGTATTGACATTTTAACTTGCTTATCAGAATAGTATGTGAGACTTTGTCAAATGCACTACTGAAGTCGGTATAGACAGCATCAACTTGGCTTCCTTCATCAACACTTTCAATGACATCAGTGATGAAGGAAGCCAGATTGGTAACTACAGATTTTTTATGCTGAAATCCATGCTGCTGTGTACGTATTTGGTGCCTCGTATGGTTGGTTACAATAGGGCATATCAATACTTCGAACAGCTTAGAGAACGCAGATAGGATAGAGATAGGCCTATAGTTGCTGACGTCATCGTTGGCAGCCTTCTTACACACTGGTACTATACGCGCTTTTTTCCACTCAGATGGAAATACACCACTCCTTAGAGACATGTTGAATATTAGTGAGAGCGGATAAGACAGAATAGATGCACATCTCTTCAGAAATATAGGTGGAATATTATCAGGACCGGCTCCTTTATTTTGATTTAGATTTTTGAGAGCCTTATATATAAGTATAGAATTTTCGGTGAGGACAATGTTGTTGATAAGTTTCGATTGTGGATCCCAATACCCGGCTGGTACTACAGTGGATAAGTTAAATTTACCCATGCAAAACCTATCTCCTATTGCTACACTTGACTGTGAATATTTATTACCTATCAAGGATCATGTTTGTTAACAACAGGTTGTGCCACGTTTGTTGATAGGAGATAATTATTACTTGATTGCTCCTTAACAGCTTTTACACGGGAACTATAATGAGCCTTATGCAACTCATTGTCGCCTAGGTTGGACAATACATGGTAATTGTGCCCGCACTCACTCCGATACGCCCACGCCCGTTGGTAAACATATTTTCCATCTCGCTCACTCAAATATTTGTTATCAAAATAATAATAATATTAGCGAACTGAATGACCTAATTAAAAATTCCTTTGCAATTGACACCATCGGAATTTTGACCTTATGCAGGGAGAATACGGCTCACATTCGCACAACGCAAATTCAGGATAACACTGCGCGCAACATTGGAGATCAGTGGGAAGTCGGCTTACTATTCAAGAAGGACGATGAGAACAAGGTCGTAATTATTGGCGATATTAAGGACATGTTCCTAAGGATTCGAATCCGTGAAGAAGATAAACACGTCCTGCGATTTTTTGGCAAAGGGGACCTGAGAGTAAACTAAAATTATGTGTTATACAAAGTTTGATACTTGGCGCGACTTGTTCCCCCTTTATAGCTCAGATATCAAAACCAAAAATGCACTGAAGTATGAAGATGAGTGTCCTGAGGCTGTACAAGTCATAATAAATAATCATTATATGGATGATTGCCTGTACTCATGTGATAGTACAGAGAAAGCCATCAAGTTGGTTCATGACATCACATCGATCCATAAACATGGTGGGTTTGAGATTCGTGGTCGAGTAATGACAAAAGGGTATTAGACAACATTCCCACAGAAGCGCTGGCGCAGACTGCCGTACAATTCAAACATGGCTTTACGAATACAAGTAAACGCACTCTCGGTTTTCGGACGATACGTTCGGGTTTAAGATCTCGCTGGATCGCATTTCTCAGCCTATTTCAGAACCACCAACGAAAGCGAAAATGTTGAGCATTTTAATTTCTGTGTATGATATTCATGGTTTTGTCTCCTTTCCCCATATAAGCTAAAATCATCTTTCAGAGTGTGCACCAAAGCGGCATAGATTGGAACTGCCGCATCCAACCGACAGATCACGCGAACTGGGTGATATGGCTCGATGATTTGAAAGAGCTGACTGAGTTACGCATACCTAGGCGGTATCACGATGTTATAGACACATCTACTGTTGTTGAGACGCAGTTGCACGTGTTTTGTGATGCCTCAATGAAAGCGTATGCTACTGTAATGTATTGGCGTTTCACTTATGCTGACGGGAGGGTGTTTGTTAGTTTTATAGCCATGCGAGAAGACGCACCACCACTCGAAGCTAGTGCGGTTTGGTTCCAGGACCCGACTTTCCTTCGCAAAACTGAAGAACATTGCCCGAAGGATTTGAAGAATAATCGAGTAAACGAAGATGCTATCTGAATCATCATTGATGATTCTCCTGCGCCGTACGGCAAGAATACTGCTTCTATTTCGCAAGGACCAAGCGTCTATTGACGTAACATTGATAAACCAAGCTGAAGTTTGGATTTTGAAGAATTTTGGATGTCTACAAAAAAAGATGGACGTCAGAGCGAGCAGCCGCTTGGCGAAGTTGACACCATATTTTGACGAAGAGGGTTTACTACATGTTGGAGGTAGGATTGACTGGACCGTAGGAATATCCACCTCCACTATGCGCCCAGTGATACTCGAAGGTCGGCACAGGTCAGCTCGCCTTCTGGTGGAATGGTATCACAAGTGAGCGCTGCACCGCGCGAACGAGCTCGTTGTGAACGAGCTGAGCCAACGCTACTGGGTGGTGAAGCTGCGGCCGGCGGTGCGCGCCGCGGCCACGCGCTGCCTGCCTTGCCGCCACCGCCACGCCGCGCCGAGCCCGCAACGCATGGGGGACCTGCCGGCGGCCCGTCTTCAACACAATCGACGACCATTCACCTTCATAGGGATGGATTTTTTTGGAACAATGGAGGTGACCATCGGTCGGAGAAGGGCTAAACGCTATGGTGTTGTTTTTACCTGCCTCACCATTCGAGCAATTCATATTGAGATCACCGAAAACCTAACGACAGATTCGACTATTATGGCAATCTCAAGAATGTCTGGACGTCGTGGTACTCCACCTGTGATCTATTGCGACAACGGTACGAACCTACGTGGTAGTGAGACTGAACTCAAGCGCAGCCTGAAGGTGTTGAATAGAACCACACTGCAAGAAGACGGCTCGGCAAGAGGAATACAATGGAAATTTATTCCTCCTGGTGCGCCCGAGATGGGTGGCGCATGGAAACGAATGGTGCGTAGCATCAAGACAGCATTAAAGGTTATACTTAAAGAGCATTCACCACACGTAGAAACTTTGGCCAATTTAATAATAGAAGTCGAAGCTCTCGTCAACAGCCGACCTATAACGCATGTGTCCTGCGATCCCAACTACCCAGAGGCTCTGACTCCGAACCTTTTAATAGGCACTTTAAGCAATGGGCCTCCACTGGGTAGGTATGACGAGAGTGACCCTTGTCTTCGTAAAAAATGGCGAACGGCACAACGTTTAACAGATACGTTTTGGGGGCGCTGGCAGAAAGAATATCTGCCGACGTTGTTACCAAGTGGACTAATTTGCGAGATGGAGATTATATATTCTTGGTAGATCCTAAGGTAGATCGTGGTTGCTGGCGTCACGGTGTGGTGAGTGCGGCGCACCGCGGCAAAGACGGCCGTGTGCATGTAGTGGACGTACGCACGCGCACGGGCGTGCTATGCTGCCCCGTCACGTGGGTCGCTTTACTGTCATCTGGAGGTAATAACGTAGAATAATTTTTATATATTTTTTGTAATGCTGACTTTTCTCATCAGCTTTAGGGGTGATATTGTAAGCGACACATTTATTTGTAATTGTTATTTTTTAATTAAGATACCTTTAAGATTTTTTTGTGTGATATACATATATGGCAACACTGTAAAAACTACTAAGACTTGATTTTCCGCCATTACACGCAGCAAGTTGATTTTCCCTATGGTATTTTATTTTTATCCATCATTTACAGTGGGTAATTGATATCTAGGTTCAGTTAGGGAAAAACCTGGGTTATTCTCTACCGGAGGGGGTGATGGCACATTGAGAGCTATTTGAGAGCTTTTTGACATTGGAAACTGATGGAAACCTGATGCTAAGTTCAGAGTTCTGAAATACTTACATTTTCCAAGTTGGGCCAAAATTTCGGTGATGCCCGGAATCGGGTATGAGTCACCGATTGTGATGTCATTAAATTTCCTGTAATCAATATCTACACGCCATTTTCGTTGTCCAAAAGCGTCTGGTTTCTTTGGGACTATCCAAATAGGGGTGAACTAGGGGGACATTGAAGGTTGAATGATACCTTCTCTTAACATTTTATTCATTTAAGTTTCTACTTGTTAAATCTATAATTTTTTGTGTGGATGGGATCGATACTAGACGTTTTAATCTCATGACTGATGTCATTGTCCCACGATAGTAACTGCGATAATTACTCCACTGCTACTGTATACTACAATGTCATGTCACGCCCTTTCACTTAGGGCAACTCTTTCCGTGGGTTTCCGTGGGTGAGCTGTATACAAGTTTTTGTACTGCAGGTAACCCCGTCGGATGAATGCGCTTTTCAGATGATCTGTTACGTGGCCATTTTGATGCAAAAGTAATTAGTGAATTGACCGCGGCAATATCCGAGCCCAACTCTCCTTGTTCGCTTCTGTCATGTCGAAAATTCTGGAAAAATTATACATCGCAGACTTGTAAACTACTTAGAAAGCAATGCTCTATTAGCAGGGAACCAATTTGGATTCAGACAGGGACGATCTACAACAGAAGCAATTGAGGATATGGTGACATATCTATCAAGGGAACTTGACAAGAATCAAAAGTGCGTTGGCATATTCCTAGACAAAAGCCTTTGATACTGTGTCTATACCAATTCTGATACGGAACATGGAGATTCTGGGTGTAAGGGGCGTACCACTGGAACTCTTTAAGAGCTACTTGAGTCAGAGACGTCAATCTGTGAGAATTGATTTGCAAATAACTTCTGAAGAGCTGGTTTTCTATGGAGTGCCACAGGGGTCTGTTCTTGGGCCTACCTTGTTTATCGTTTTATATAAATGACCTTTGCCTACAAAAGCTAGCAAATTGTAAAATTATCGCATTTGCTGATGATACTGTTATGCTTTTTAACGGGAATTCTTGGGAGGAAGTAAACCGATTGGCAGAAACTGGCTTTACTAATATTCTAAAGTGGCTAAGCAACAATGTTTTAACTCTTAATGTCTCTAAAACTAAATATATTGCATTCAGTATGAGATCGAACGGGCAACCGCACTCTAGCTCTATGGTCAAAGCTCACTCCTGCATTAACGCTACTGCTTGCTCATGACCTTCCCTAAATGCCTGCTCTAGCATCAAATATCTGGGTGTATATATTGACCAACACTTAAAGTGGAAAGAACAAATAAAGGTTCTTACCGGGAGAGTCAGAAAACTAATGTGTATATTCAAAAAATCCGACATATAAATGAATCTTCCCCAAAAAAATCTATCTATTACTGCCTGTGTCAATCAATAGTTTCCTATGCAATTACTTCATGATAAGACAAATCTGTTGAAACTAGAGAGAGCGCAAAGAGATGTCATAAAAGTTATTAATTGTAAAAACTTCCTCTATCCTACGACGGAGTTATACAAGGAATTTGCTGTGCTAACTGTCCGACAGTTATACATCAAGGCATTAATAACCAAACAACATATAAATCCTGGTCGTGATACAAATGATAAAAGACGGAAAGATCTTGTTTACGAAGTACCTTGGTGTCGTACTAGGTTTGCACAATCCTTTCCATACTATCGTGGACCATAACTTTACAACAATTTGTGGCAAAAAATTGCTACAATCAAGAATGGGAACTCTTATGTGTGTGCTAAATTGCTTGACAAGTATCTCTGGATGATTTATTATAACCAAACGGAGCAGTTTATGGAGTCCATTGTGTGACAACATTCTATCCACCTATAAATATGTAGTTTAACGTCTTTGTCAAAAATTATTCTAAAAATTTTAGGAAAGACTGCCACAAAGTCAAGTGCCTACATCTTAACAATAAAATCAAAACTTCTGGCGACAAAATTAAAACTACATGGAACATTATTAAAAAAGAGACAGGCAAGGTTAGGTCTATTGAATCTAGTTTTAATTTAAAAGTTAACGACCAATTACTCTCATCAAACGACGACGTTGCTAACACATTTGAAAAGTTCTTCAGTACCATACCAATAATAACAACAGAAGCACTACCATCCTCTTCTGAAAAGTCTTTAGATTACTTGATTGAAAATGTGCCCCAAAACAAGGATGGCTTTAACTTCAAGCCAATATGCTCTATAACTATTGTTAAAACATTTAAACTTCTTAGCATGAAAAAGACTGAAGATTTATGGGGCATGTCGATTAACATGGTTAAATCAGTAATCAATGTGATTGCGCCATACATCGCAATCACATTCAATAGCTGTATAGCAAACGGTGTTTTTACTGACCTCATGAAAATAAGCAGATTAATACCACTTTTCAGATCCGGTAATAAGGAAGACCCTGCTAACTTCAGACCTGTATCTGTTTTGCCAGTATTGAGCAAGGTGTTTGAAAAGGTCATATTGAGTCACCTACTCTCTCACTTCAATGCATCTGGGCTTCTCCACAAAAAACAGTTCGGATTCACTAAAGGCAGATCAACAACAGATGTTTATAGTGCGTGGGAAGTATCACAGGATGCGGTTGGTATTTTCTGTCATCTTTCCAAGGCCTTTAACTGTGTGGACCATCAAACTCTTTTGCTCAAACTAAAACACTATGGAATCAAAGGTAATCAGTTCAAATTAAGGGAATCTTATTTTATTGAAAGAGTACTAAAAGTAGATATAAACAGATTTAAGTCCACTGGAACCCATATGAATATTGGTGTCCCCCAGGGTTCTATCTTAGGTCCGTTCCTTTTCTTATTATACGTGAATGAACTGCCGTATATGGTGGAAAAAATTACTCAGATTGTTCTATTTGCTGATGACACATCTATTATTTTCAAGGTGAAAAGACAAGAAGAAATTCTAGACGACGCAAATAGTACACTCTCTCATGTGTTAAGTTGGTTCAATGTAAACAACCTGTTATTAAACTCAAAGAAGACTAAATGTATCAAATTTTGTTTGCCTAATGTACGACAGGTTGAAAGCAGTGTTAGAATAGGATCTGAAAGATTGGACCTCGTTGAAGACACAATCTTTCTCGGAATCACTATAGATTCGAAACTTCAATGGGGTCCTCACATAACTAATCTCGCACGAAGACTTAGCTCAACCGCTTTTGCGGTCAGACAAATCAGATATCTTACAGATGTTGAAACTGCCAGATTGGTTTACTTTAGTTATTTTCACAGTATTATGTCTTATGGAATATTGCTCTGGGGGAGAGCAGCAGATATAAATACGATATTTTTCTTACAAAAAAGGGCGATCAGGGCGATATATCAATTAGATGCTAGAGAATGCTGGGTTCATTGTCGGTTCTTCAAATTCTATATATATATATATCACCATATACCACCACAATGTCGCAATAAACGTTTTGAGTTTGAGTTTGAGTTTGAATCATTAAGAGAAAAATTAAAAGAAATTAATATACTTACGGTTACCTGTCAATATATATACGAGAATATCATGCATGTAAGAAAAAACATAGCTTTATTTAAAATTGTAGGTGATAGCCATACAATTAACACTAGAAATAAAAATAGGTTAGCACTACCATTATTTAGACTAAGTAAAGTAGGCACACATTCATGGGGCACTGTATTCGCTTCTACAATAAAATACCACAGGAATCATTGATCCTTCCTGAAAAGAGGTTCAAAAACTATGTTAAACATGAGCTGATAAGAAAGTCCTATTACAGTATTAAGGAATACTTAGATGACAAAACTGCATGGTCCATACCATCTCAGCGCACAGAAATTCGACGTGGGGCGATGGATCAAGTCTATCACTCGCCGACGAATTTCCTTAGACCGAAACCAGTACCTGTTGTAAAGTAACTTTTAAAAAAAAGGTATGGGGGAGTTTCTTGCCGTTTCTTCTTAACCCCGAGGCCCACCTTCCACCACCACCAGGAAAAAGTGTAGTCTTTTTTTTATATAAAAAAAATTGAGTTATAAGTAAGTGTAATTTTGACGTTGCATAAGATAATTTATTTATTTATATTCAATAAAAAAAATGACTCTGATGACTCTATCGTAATCTATGTTACCATACTCATTATAAATCTATTATTCATATGTATATATTACCATACCCATTATAAATGTATTATTCACATTGTATCATATATTAATAGTAATTATCACATAACTACATTCATTACGTTATAAATTCTTAATATTGCATAGAAATACATAAATAAAAACTAATAAATGCTGCTTAACTTTCGCATTCTAATTAGCACTAGAACATATCATTGTTACAATGTATAGTAAAACCTAATGCAGACAACATTCACCTCTGAATACCTAACATTAAGTTACTCTTGTTTAGTAAAACGTACACAGGGAAGAATAAGGTATGGCTACTTTCATAGTCCCAGCTTACTGCAAAAAACTTAGAGAGATATTATTGCTCTGCCGTAATACAGTATTTTACTAGTAGAGCCTTCATAAGTTTTCTTCAAAAAGCATGTAACAAAAGATAATTAATTCCTAAGCATGTACCGTGTAATGTATTGTCAAAATAATTTTAGTAATCTTTGTTTAAAGAAATTAATTTTCATTTTCATTTTCATTCTCCCTGTAGTCGCCAAGACGATTACTAAGAGATGAAGTTAAGTGCCTCTATCCCACCGTGTCCCTATCATAACCAGATCGAGACTCATTATCTCTTCGTATCAGTTCGATGTAAAAATACTTCGTGCCAGGCGCACCGATGCTGCTCTAAAAATAAGTGCAAGAAAAACCAGCAATACACCGTGCTGCTGTGGTCAGATACCAGCAAACTCACCCTGATTTGAATGGAGAAGCTGTAGCTAAGTACCATCAGACTCACCCTGATATGAATAGATCAGCTGTAGCTAGGTACCAGCGAGATCTCTCTGAGGTGCATAGGGCGTCACAACTCGATATGAGCGAAATAATCCTCGAGAAAAGGCTCACTTCGGCTTATCATATGATATCGATACAGAGTATGAAATATACAGCACCGTGGCTTTAGATTCCATGAGCAATAAGTGCCGGTGGTGCAATGCCTCTTTATTCTACAATAAAGAGGCACCCGGCAAGTGCTGATGGCTGGTATGGTGCAGCTGCCGTCTTATATACAGCTCCACAAGCCTCTTTACAGCTTGATAATGAATATACATCCAGAACATGACCGGTTTATGGACGGTATTCTTAAATATAATAGCTGCTACCAAGTGACGTCGTTTGGAGCTAAACAAATAGTAAAAGACGGTTTTATGCCTCCTTTTAAAGTTCAAGGCCAGATATACCATATGGTTGGAAGTTTTCTGCCAGCACCTCAAAAGTAACCACAGCTTTTACAAATATATTTTGTTGGCGAAGATGATAGAGAAGTACAATTAAGGTGCAGTAACGTTCCAGTTGTAAAATCTGGCTCAGTCAGACAATTACAGAAAATGCTATATACGTTTAATGCTTATATAAGAGACTTTAAGATCAAAGTGCCTGCAACGTCTTAATCACTTAAAGTAGTCATTAATTCTGAGAGGAAGGCATTGGACAGTCACAGGGGTCATTTCAATGCTCGAACATCAAATGAGGCTTTAGTAATGGTTGGTCAGCAATTTGAGAAACGACACTTTATACTTGAAAGCCACGATAACTCCTTATGGTGCATTAGTGAGATCCACCGTTTGTACGATGCTCTGCAGTATCCGCTTTTGTTTTGTCGTGGTGTAGATGGATACTCTATTTTTGTACCTCAGCGTGATACTGAAACCAAATTAAAACTTAAAAATACTTCTCTTCGTCTCCGCTGCAAATTTATATTCTTTTCGTATTATGATAAGACAGGGAGAAAAAAATCACCTGGTGAATCACCAAAAAAAACTCCGACTTAAGAAAAACATGCAGGTGCACTTGAAAAGCGTGGTTTGCGCTGAACAATTCTCCAACATCCCCCTTAAAATAGGAAATGCAGAATATCCGGAAAATGAAGACAAGATAACAATACCAACAAATCTAGCCTCAGTTGTGTCAACTGTTGACGACCTAATAGCCCGAATATATGCAGAAGTCCACAATCCACACGGAAAATCCATGGAGTAGCCGTGCAAACGTGCGATTCTGACTCCTAAAAATGATCAGGCTTCCGTCATTAACGACATATTGTTGAAGTCATTCGAAGGTGCAGAATACCAGTACAAGTCTGTAGATACTATAGTAGATTCAGATGATGCTGTACAATTTCCTGTGAAGTTCTTAAATGCGCTCAACCCACCTGTTCTACCATCTCACACACTTATCCTTAAAGTGGGTGCTCCAGTCATGCTATTGCGAAATCTCAATCCACCTAAGTTGTGTAATGGGACCAGGTTAATAAAAATGTGGTAGAGGTCATTGTATTTACTAGCTGTGCTTGAGGTCAATCTGTGTATAAACCGCGGATACCACTTATACCGTTAGAGTACCCATTTGAGTTTAATATACTACACTTCCTTTTAAGGTCCGTTTCGCAATGACGAATAATATGTCTCAGGGTCAGTCACTGAAAACAGCAGGAATTGATTTCGGGGGAGACTGATTTTAGTACGTCCAGTTTTACGTGGCCTGCTCGAGATTGAGGCCACCTAGCCTGGAGCCTGGCCGTATTGACATCTGAGGGCAGAAACTCTTATGAAGTCTATGAAGAGGTACTTTAAATATATAAATCCAAAAAGAAAAAGTCTTAACTGTGAAAAGCATACTCAATATATATATACTACTTGTAACCATGTCTGTTATATATTTACTACTTGTACCTATTAATCAATCGGCACTTTGTTACTATTGAACCGTATTATGTGCAATAATGAGAATTGTTACTAATAAATTGTTTCTAATAAATACTCACATGCATAGTACCTATAATTCTAAAGAGAGAGGTAATGCTTTTTCACGCGACTTTTAAATATATTCTTGGACTGTCCCTACGGGTGCAGGGGACTGCATTTCACAACCGAATGGCCCGGAGTCTAAATCCGTGCTCAAAAGCCGTGGTGTTATGCTGTGGAGTTGTGAGCCTGGAAATTGAGCGAGTTTTCCGAGGCCTGCTGAAAGAAATAAATTGATAACCGTCTCGTAGGAGGGTTGGATAGTGTGGATTCCGTAAAGTGTTGTAGAGGAAATAGAGGACGTGAGAATCCTGGATAAGAAGGTTCGGCAACCATTGCAACTCCTTGCGATGTTATGATACATAGTCGTATTTGCGCAGTCCGAAGATAAACCGAATCCCGAGATTTTAAAGTCGTTCTAGTTTGTTCGGCAGTTTTTCTTAAGCAGTGACCCAGCAGACATCAGCATAATCGATGAAGGATCGAAGGAGAGACTGAGCGAAGCGTTGCTTCTGCTATGAAAGCTTTTAATAAAAAGGGCACCCTGAGCTATATATATTTTTTATAATAAATTATAGAGAAGCTGCTTCCTTAATTAGGCAACTTTTAACTTTTTTCTGAGGAACCCAATATTTTTTTGTAGTAGCAAATACTTTTAGGAGCAAAAAATGGCTTTTTATTAACATTTAATAATAATTTGGGATTCTAATTTTTGTAAACATTTACTAATTGTGAGAAACAAATATGGTGTCAAATTCTTTATTTGGCCGACTTACACTTAATTGTTATGAAATAGGGTGTAAAATTTTGGTGAGCATTTAGTATTTCTGGGATGAAAATGTTTATTTTTATGTCACTTTTAAGTCAATTTGGTAAGCAGTTAAATTCATGCCCTATAAAACAAGCCGCCGGTGCGTGCCCCTAAATTCGCGTTCCGTACCCTTCGATCCATAAAAAAACCTGAATAAACATGTTTCTTAAAATGGTACGACCAATACTTAATTACATGCTAAATTTTTGGTGTTAAGGAGTAACCATTCTCGAAACCTGGCGACTTCCGTGTATACAACCACATCCTTTGCCTTGGCTGGGTACTTGAAGGAGACGAGTCCGACCTGGATGTAGCCACTGACGACAAGCGCGCTACCGGAGTCACCCCTGGAACATCATTATGATAAGTTACCCTAAAGCCTAGAGTTGTAAAATCGTGTTGATGTAGATATTTAGGCATTTGTTTCCAACTACAATCGTTACTAGAAAAAAAAAATTGAAAAGTAAATGACTTCACTACATTTTCGGTTACTTACTGTGCAGTGTAGCCGTGATTATTTTTCGGCTTAGCGCAAATCGTGTTTTTGGGTATTGAGGTTAATACTCTCAAACAATAATCCCGCGACCAAAGTTCTAGTTTGGCATACTTCAGATATAGAGATCCAACTCCATCATTTTCCTTAAAAGGGATAAAATAATATTAATAATTCAGAAATGAGTAGACTAAGCAAAGTTACTGCCTGTTACAAGAACCCCCGATGACACATTCATCTATCAGTTTACATACAAGATGTATGATTTATCAGTTCAACTTGAAAGTAGCCCAAATTTGATTGGGCATACACTTCTCCATCAACCCGCATTGAGCCAGCATACGGCCATAGTTGCCTTTCATGATTCTACGAACGAATAGTTCCCTGCAGGATTTGATTCCCTTGAGAATATGAAGTGAATTCGGCAAAGAACATGAACCGGTGTCAACCGATAGAGTAAATTATGACAAATAAAAGTATGTAGTTAACATTCCGTAAAAAACGGTTGACGTGGATATGCCAGTCTCCATATAAAAATGTTCACACCCTTTTCTTTATACTCACTCTTGAAGTTGTGAAAATTAAAACTTCCAACACACGTAGCATGGTGACCCCGCGAGAGATGTTGACGCGGAAAAGTGAGGGACAGAGCTAACGCGCTAATTAAGCTCTGTACCTCCGTCGCCCCCCGCGGTCGGTATGCTACGGATGCAAGTCTACGCAACATAAGATAAGGCCGTTGATATCACATATTTTGATACCCCCTAGGGTGACTTCGACACTCACATACAACCGTAAAATGTGACTGAAAAGTGTAACTACTCAGACGAATTCGCGAGTTAAAGTAACTTAATTATATGTAATTACATCGTCTCAAAATAAGTTTATGAGATTATTATTTAAGGGCATCAGTATGTGCAAAAACTAAACGACACATAGGGTCACACTATTTCCCATACGGGGGGGCAGAGGGGAGGTCGCAGGTTGCAATCGTTATCAATTTGAAATAAATAAAAATTTGTCGTATCGAAAATATACTAACTGCTGTAAGGCCCCATCCAGCAACAACGGCTTCAATTTTAAATGATGTATCCCTTACTATTGCGACTCTGCTCATCGTTGCGTCTAACTTTATGCTAAGTTTGAGCTTTACAAGGCTTATATCATTTTTTATTTCATTTGTGTCATAATCTTCGTGTATTTTCCAACTCTCGACCTCGCATTTACGCCCTGTGTCATGTCTCTCCTTTCCTACAAAAGCGTAGATGATGTCTCCCTTTGCGCAGTGCTCCAAACAATGGGCTGCTGTCAAGATGAATTTCTGATTGAGGATTGAGGAGCCGCATATCCAGGAGTCGCCACACAGTAAACTCAAAAACGCTGCGTAAGGGAAGTTCTCTATTTTCGCTTTTTCGCCGCCGATTATTTTATGTTCCATGTAGGACTTGCCCTGATCCATTGCCACGTTTGAAATATGGATGAAAAAAATAAAAATAAAGGCACTACAGTCCATGTTTTCTGATGACCTGTGTCTTTCTGATTATAATTGTTTCTCGTTCGTGACTAGCTTTAAGTAATCTATGATATTAGGTTTTACGCCTCATCAGTAAAGTACAGCCGTTTGAAGGGATTTGACGACGTCCGGTCATGGATGACGCGTCGCGTATGATTTGTATCAAAGTATGGTAATTTTATGAGTATTTAACATCTCACGGACCTAGGACTTCGATCGCAGTCATCATGAAATACCGTTAACGACCCATGACTTCCATCGCAGTCATAAATATATTTTTTGAAATATTACACTGTGTTGGGCGGTATATGCAATGATGGATACGTGTGTGGACTTCAAGTGATGAACAAACTAGGTTGTGCAATCACCAGTCCGTACAACTATCATACGAAAAAAAAACAGGAAAAAACAATAAAAAAAACAACTGAGTGCGAAGCGACCTGCCAGCCGATTAAAAAAAACGTAAAGTGAGGTTTTTTGCTTGAATTCGAGATGAGTCTTTATTTTATTCCTATTAACAATTATTTCTGTGTTGGACTATACACAAATCTTACTGAATTTCATCCAGAAAATTGGCAAATCAACAATTTTTGTGTCGAGACGGAGCATTTTCTAGTAGTCTGAGATTCTCACATCGGTACGAAAATAAACTAAGGTTGCAATGACATTTATTAACAAAGACTAATAGAATGTTTCTTTAGCTACTCAGATTACAAGTACTATAGTTTTAAGTGCTACCATTCAAATATAATCACTTAATTAGTCAGTCGAGCGCCGCAAGCTGGGCGGGATGTGATATGACATTGTACAGTATTGGCGTTACTAGCAAAATGAAAAGAGAATATTTATATAATTTATATTTATGTCGTTACCAACCACGGTTGAATTAGAGCTATCAATGAGCGAAGAAAGATTTATATGTATGACTCTTGCTCTAACTATAAGAATATAATCCTCTATTCGACTTCGGTCTTGTTTCTTGTTAGGGTAAGCCCAAAATGTCTATACCTACAATGTATATTGTAGGTATAGACATTATGGGATTACGCTAACAAGAAATTAAAAATTCAACAAACCCGTGTCGTAAGGAACAAATGAAACCTTAAGTCTAAAATTTGGTTAATTTTTTCTTATTTAGGCTGATAAAGGTGCCGCTATTTAACTCTAGCGTTGACCTTGGCTTAATGAGAGAGAAGGAAAATATTGAAATAATGAACGCGAAAGAGACTTTTGAACCATCGCAGGGAAGTTAATTATCAAGTTATAAAAAATTCATATATATCAGCTCATGTTTAACATAGTTTTTGAACTTCTTTTCAGGAAGGATCAATGATTCCTGTGGTATTTTATTGTAGAAGCGAATACAGTGCCCCATGAATGATGTGCCTACTTTACATAGTCTAAATAATGGTAGTGCTAATCTATTTCTATTTCTAGTGTTAATCGTATGGCAATCACCTACAGTTTTAAATAAAGCTTTGTTTTTTCTTACATGCGTGATATTCTCGTATATATATTTATTTATTTATTTTATTTTGATTTGTATGAAAACAAACGGTCACATAAAATTACAATGACTAGATAAATAAGCTTATAAAGTAGACCTTGAGTTTCATGAAAAAATTCTAATTAAAAGTAACATGCCTTGCGAGAGCCAATTAGTGGTTTTGGCAAACTATTGGAACATCAATTAAAATGAAAACATTTAAAATAACAACATGAAAACAATAAAAATAAAAATATTATTCTAAAAATTAAACAATATATGCCTTAATTTCAACTTTAATGAGCCTAAAGAAATATTAAATATGTCAATATCTGGGCCAGAAAGTTGTTTGTTATAAAAGTTAGGGGTTCGCCTCATGTATGAATTTTGAGCATAGTTGGTACGACAGCGAGTAACTACGAAGACGTCGTGGGATCTGCTAGATAATCGAGGGATTTTAAAATTTAGATTTTCAAGTATGTATGGACAGTCAACAATATTGGAGAGGGTTTTAAACAAGAAGCATGCGTCCATGAATTGTCTACGGCTTGCTAATAGAGGGATCCTATGAAATTCAGCTGATATTTCAGAAGAGACAAAATAATGAGTTCTTATGTCAAGCGCCTTCAAAAACTTTCTTTGTATTTTTTCAAGCCGGTTGATGTGGGTTTCGTATTGTGGACTCCACACAGCAGAACAAAACTCAAGGATGCTCCGAACGTAGGCAAAGTAAAGAGTCTTATAGGCTTTGGCTGATTTTAAAGGTTTGCATTGCCGCAGAATAATACCAAGCTGCTTGAAGCTTCGCTCAATTATGGAATCAATATGCAAGTTAAAGCATAACTCACTGTCCAACACTATACCTAAATCTCTTATTTGATCGACTCTATTAATGATGTTACCATCCAAGGAATAATTAAATCGTATGACATTATGTTTTCGTATAAAAGTAATGACGTAACATTTGTCACAATTAAGTGTTAAATGGTTTTGGCTGCAGTAAAACAACAGATTATTAATATCTGTTTGAAAGTTAAGACAGTCATTATTTGATTGTATTATGTGAAATAGTTTAGCATCATCTGCATAAAGGAGAAACTTACTAAAATTAAGAAATTTACCAAAATTATTTATAAAAATGGTGAAAAGCAAAGGTCCCATGTGAGATCCCTGCGGTACTCCTGAAGGAATTGGTTTAAAAGATGATGTAAATCCCTTCACTGATACAGCTTGACTACGGTTATTAATGTAAGATGCGATCCAGCGCAGCAGATCGCCATGAATACCGATTATAATTAGTTTCTCAAGAAGTAACGAGTGACTGATTTTATCAAATGCTTTAGAGAAATCTGTATATATGGCGTCTACCTGTGCTCCCGCTTCCATTGCATGGATAACAAAGTCAGTAAAGTCAATAAGATTTGTTTCAACACTGCGACCACGGACAAAACCGTGTTGCTGAGGAATAATATGGCGGAAGATAACGGAAGTAATATAATCCGAGACTATTTTCTCAAAGAGTTTACCAAAGATACAAAGTTTAGAAATTGGTCTGTATTTGTCTACTAATTGTCTATTGCCACCCTTATGAATGGGTGTGATAAGTGCTATTTTCCAGAAATCGGGGAATCTATGTTCGGTTAATGATTTGTTAAAAATAATCTTTAAGGGATTGCAGAGTTCGTCGGCGCATTTGATGATAAACAGAGGGTGTATTTTATCATGTCCAGGACCTTTGTGAGGATCTACAGATTTAAACGCTTTGAGTACAGTATTATCATCGATTATGACTGATGATAGGTCAACGACACTATTTGTGGACGAATGCGCAGAGGAATCCAAGTCGGGCCTAGCTCTGCCTGCAGAAGAAAAGACAGAATAAAAGTAGTCATTGAACATATCGCTTATTTCTTGACCATCTGAAGAAATAATGTTGTTGAAAGTCATTATATTAGGAATTTTATTTGAATCAGATCGGGATTTGACAAATGACCAAAAGTGTTTAGGGTCTTCTACAATTTTTTCTTGGATTAAGCTGATATAGCTTTCATAACAAATACGTTCTGTAAGTTTGAATCTGGCTCTTAATTTTTTAAATTCAATATAATCGATAGGGTTATTATAAGTTTTCCATAATTTGTGTATCTTCCGCTTTTCACGACTGAGTTTAATGAGTGGTTTGTTAAACCAGACAGGGTAGCCATTTGAGTTTGACACCCTACGCTTAGGGATGTATTGAGTAATAAGGTTATTTATTATTGAGTATAAATGAGAAACTGAGCTTTCTGTGTCCATATGTGAGAGTACACTCCAATCCGTTTTAGATAAGTTTGTATTAATTGCCGCATAGTCGCCAAGATTGAACATATGTTTTTCATATGAGTTGGGTTTAAGAAAAGAGTCAGACAATATGTTGAGGTTGATTAATAAACTGGGATGATGTGCATCTTCCTTTGTTATGGGTAGAAAACATTTTGATACCTGACACGAAACGTTCGAAAATATCAGGTCCAGTAGTCTATTATTTATATTATAGCAGTTGTTAAATTGATTCAAATTGGTTAATGCCAAGAAATCTGAGATCTCACAGGATAATTTATCATTTGATGTGATATGCAATAAATCCGCGAATGTGCTCTTAGTCCATACGACATCAGTAGTATTGAAGTCACCTAACAATAAAAACTCATCATTAAAGTGGTCAGAGACAAGTTCGCTCACTTAATTGAAAAAATATTCTAATATATCATGGTGGTTTTGACGGTGAGGATAATATACGCAGCATATATGTAGGTATCTAGTAAGAGTTGATGAGCGTCGTGCTGCCGGGCCCAGTGATATGCTAACCCATAGCTCTGAGTTACTGGTATCATCGACAAGTAGAGAGAGACTTTATCTCATTTATGACCTGAGCGAGGGTAGGTTCCGCCGGCGGCGCCGCCGATTTGATGGCGGTCGCGGGACCTGCAGCGGCGGCGGCGCGGCAAGAAGCGCAGCGCCAGGCACATTTTTTCTCCACGTTCGTCCTACGGTAGCTCGATTCCGTAAATCCGGCACAATTATAATGAAATAATCCATTGCAGCCTTTACACGGGACACCGTCCACGACATCGTCAGCACACTTGGAGCATATTTTGTTATTCATTTTAATTACGCAAACACACCTCACAGGCTAGAGCGACACAACCAATCCACACGGGTTCGCGCGCGTAACATATCGACAGGTAACCGTAAGTATATTAATTTCTTTGAATTTTTCTCATAATGATTATCTAGCATCTAATTGATATATCGCCCTGATCGCCCTTTTTTGTAAAAAAAATAATCGTATTTATATCTGCTGCTCTCCCCCAGTAAACTAGTTAGCAAACGTCATTTTTTGCTTCTTTTCTACTTTGGTCCACTGTGGGAGAATAAGGGCGAAGAAAATCCCACAGATTGATTTTTAGATATCTTTGAGAATTAGTTGTGTTTAACTGATACAAATATTAATTATTATAATTAATAATCAGGAATAAATAATTACAAAATTATTAATAGCAAGTTCTATGTTGAGTGAGATTAACCCCTTTGTCGAAAAAGGGATATTACAATGTTCAAGAATCTTAAATGTTGGGACTGTATGTGGTTAATCTAGCTCAACACAGTCTTTGGGGTTAATAATTTTGTAATTATGTATTGTAATTAAAGTTCATTTAAGTAAACTTGAACAAAGTCTTATTATTTTTGACAAAGTCGGCTTTTACTTGTTTTTTAAATTGCTCTAATGGAAATTACATAATCTCCAGGGGTATATTGTTCTAGTCGAGAATGCACTGACCCTTGAAAGAATTGCTAACCTGCACGAGCGTAACTAGTCTTTGATTATTTCTAAGGTTAATATTACATCTATCGCTAAATTTGGAAAATGTTTTAATGTTCTTGCGTACATACTTTTTATTGACAGTTTGAATGTCGATTTCTCTTAAAAGCTGTCTTATGGAGTATATGCGTTTTAAATTATAAATTTCCAGAATAGATATTTTCTGTAAAATAAATATAGCTTGAATATCTGCATAATTTTGACACTTCTGATATTTCTGGTTGATTTGTAATTTTTTTATTGAACTACACAAAACAGACATACCAATAAATTATAATTTAAAAAATGTACAAAGGCCAGCTTAACTCTAAGAAGAGATTTCTTCCAGCAAACCAAACCATTTAAACCATGATGGCTACGAAAGGTGCTGGTTGAGCGGGGGAAGACCTGCGCGTACAATAGAACTCTATAAGTAATACGAGTAATATATAATACATACATACTTACTGATAACCCCTATTTGCTAAAAATAGACTGCATACACAGTTACTTAAATGCAACGTATCAATATATTAAAACCGTATGGTGTATAGTAGGGTGCTCTAGGGTTTGCAACCGACCCGTAGGGTAGGCAAATCATACTGGTAGGCATTCTACAAACTCTCACCGGTGGCTCCAAGAAGTCGTTATGCACTCGATGGCCACACCCCGGTACACCATGTCGTCGGCTCGTGGGCTAAATCCGGTGAGGGGGCCTGAAGACTTCGATAGACAGGTTTCTACGCGGACAGCTCCCGCATGTGCACAAGCCTAACTCGGTGGTGAAGGCAGCTCACGCTGATAAGCACCGAGTCCTGGCGGATCCGGCGAGATATCAAGGCAATGTCGATGGCCTAGGGCGGCAGTTGAAGTCAGAAGTGACTGCCGGTCAGAGGCTGCATCCGAACCCTCCGCCAGTCGTAGCGGTTTCCGTTTTACTGGGCTACGGGGGATGAGGACGAGAGAGGGCATCTGCGACTGCGAAACCGGCATGCTTAACTTAGGTTACCAATGCTAGCGGGACTACTTTGTCAGTTCACTTAAGGTGCTGTTGCAAGATGTGCAGATACTCAAGCGACCGACGCTTCCACAAAAACTGAGTAAGCTGCTTTAACATTTTAGGGGACTGTTAATTAAAGCACTTCATAAAACTTATATAAATTGTTTATTTTTAACTCAACCTAAGTACACAGATTTCGTACACGGTATATATAAGTAGGTACACATGCTACTCTGTTCATGTCCACGGAACGACAAAATCGTCGCGCGGTTATGCTGACATATCAGAACTGTTACCCGTACACTCATCCCCCCCTTTTTAAAAAAAGAATTTTTTTTTTGAATAATTAAATAATACAATATTACACACTAGATTTTTGTTGGTAGTACATCATACAATATTGCTAAATGCAAGTACCTATACACGACCCACAACGTACCCACACGTAGTTGCTGACTTAGTTCCTGTGACACCCATACTTACAATTACAATTGAGTTTCAAGAATGAAATAGGTACCTATCTGCATTTATTTTATTAGTTCTGCCAAACCTATCTTGTTACATCCTGAGCTATAAATAACAACTTGAATACAACTGGGGTTATGAGAACTGATATGATACGGCGCCTTTACACTAACACAAATACATAAGTCAATATTCAATACATTTCTTAATTACATTTCATGACACAAAAAAAACAATAAGGTTTCTTTTTGTAAAACCAAAGCAATGACAATCGCGGTAACATGTGTTTCGATGTCCGACTTTAAATTCAATACATATTTATTTATAATAAGACTGTGGTAGTAATCACGAAACATTTCCTGCCATAAATAATGATAATAATAATAATAATACCTTGGACGCTATTTACACACATTGATCTAGCCCCAAACTAGGATTCCCTGTATCTTGGGTACTAGACAACGATACACATACTTATATAGATAAATATCATACTTAGATATATAAACAGCCATGACTAGGGTACAAACATTCGTCCTTATCAAACAAATATTTGCCCCCACCGGGACTCGAACCCGGGACCCTTGGATTCGTAGGCAGGGTCACTGCCGACTCAGCCATTCGGGTCGTCGTGACGACGCCGATTTATTACATTTATAATACACAACCAAGAAAAAAACAAAAGAGAACACTATATGTACGTAAGCAGACAGTGTATACGTTTCGTTCAGGATTCGCGAAGATTTTGACTAAACATTTTGGTCTTGGTTTGACTTCACCAACTCTTTCCCTTTAAGGTAGCAGGACATTTTTTATCAAAAAAAACTCAATTATTCATGGTTTTTATGTTTATTGGCATGCTTAGAAAGGTTGGAAAAATAATTAAAAAAAATACACATTTTTAGAAAATGAGAAACTGATAGTATATTATACAATAATGGCGAATGGCCGAGTCGGCAGTGACGCTGCCTACGAAACCAAGGGTCCCGGGTTCGAGTCCCGGTGGGGGCAAATATTTGTTTGATGAGGACGAATGTTTGTACCCTAGTCATGGTTGTTTATCTATCTAAGTATAATATTTATCTATATAAGTATGTGTATCGTTGTCTAGTATCCTCGAGAACCCACTTTTTTTTCCTTTGTAAGGTATGATCATCTCACTACACTAAAAAAAAATATTCTTCAACAGAAAGACATTGGGCTCTGACACACTCGAGAAGTGGACGTAGTTTGAAATATCTTTCTGACTGGTCAGCCTGAGTGTTGTCTGTGAAATGATTATATCTTCTGATTTGTTTAAAACGTAAACTGGTTTTGCAGTAGTCATCGTATGATGGCATAACAACAATCCGCATAAAGATGTTTATGGCCAAAAAGTTTTGTATTTCCTCTCTAGTCACCTTTATGGACTTTACTGTCTCTTGAACGCTGTAAAGATTTGTATTGTTGCATATATTATCATCAATAAGGGCTTCTGGGAAAAAGTGATAAAAATAATCTTAAGCAGACCAGTCACACGGGATTGTTTCATTGAAAACGGAGTCAGTTATCTCGGCAGCATGTTCAAACCTTGACTTTTTCCATCCGAAAATAAGTTTGTTTATCTGTTTAGACTTCTTGATCTTTTTGGCTACTACAGATCGAAGGGATAGCATCATAATTACATTCAGATGGATTTGTAAATACATGTGCTATAATCGGCGTGAGTGGCGTTTCCTGAGCTTGAACATCTTGATAACTTTGATGGTGTATTTCAGCAGTAGTTTGTAGTGTTTGATAGCGCGAAGTATCTCCATCTGAGTCTTCTCCATAGTAATCGATGGACGGTTCGGGTGTACATGATATATTGAGTCGTTCTAGTGAAGAATCTATGGACGGGGTAGGGGAAGAATCCGCAATGTTTATATCTTCTTCTTCACTGCTCGAGCCACCGCTGAGATCGGACCTGGAATTGATCTTAGGTACAAGCGCTAATATACGCTGACACCGATTTCGTGATGGCTAGAACAAAAAATATCATGCCAGAAAGCACACAACACCATGCAAGCATAGGTATAAGATAGACAGACTGTAAAAGAGGTACTTAAGTACCGAAAATTTTCTTGATCAAGACAGTTATGATGTGAAGAATACTATACATAACAAAAATTTGCTGGATTCTGGCAAAAGAAGCAGTGTATAGAATACTATACATAACACAAACTAGCATGAATTCGGCAAAAGTAGCAATGTATAGAATACTATACAGCCAAGTTGGGGTTAGTGAAAAGAAGTATAAACCGAAGAATTAGTTCGCGATTTGAGCATTAGTATGCAGCTAATGTATATGTATTAGTAAATCATATCCACAACAAACAACACATCCATTTGCCATAAAAATAAAATTATTCATAGATTTACCCGGGCGTGCGCAGCAGTCCTCCGCATCGTGACGCAATAATGACGTCTGTCAATCTTTGAAGTCTCTTTTATACTATAATCTTAGCCTCCTCTTACAATGTAAGGTAATTCTATGTAAATCCACTAAATGTAAGTACCTAAATGAAAAAATAGTCAACTCTAGTTTCAGGCATTTATGCTCTCGATTTTCTCAAACCACTTTCTTGGACATAAGCTATAATGATGAAACATATTATTTTGGGAAAGGTACACTCAACAAACAATACGCATGTAGACAGGTGTTAGGAGAAATTCTCAGAATTTTTAGAATTGATCACTGGCAGAACAATTTGTGTCTGACTCATACAGGAACGCAAATGGAGCGTCTTTGCTCGAGTACGACTCAAACTAGTTTCCCTACCGAATTGCCTGCTTTGGTTAATGTAGAGACCCAGACGGACAATTTTGAAATTGATTATAATTGTACTACAGCAAATAAGATCAAATATATAAATAGCAATAATGTGACTGACAATGATAGCAATTTAAAAAATATTGATAATAATGCGAAACTCTGTGATATTAATGATAAAAATTTAAATAATAATGTAAATGAAAATGATGATAATGAGAGAAACAAAAACAACATTTTTTTTCGTAAATAACTGTATAAATGTATTTATTACACCAAAATATTGACGGCCTCATAAATAAATCGGACCTATTAACTGTACACTTAGAGGAGCAAATAACAAATGGAGTATCAGTTGATATTATAGGAATTACAGAACACAATATGATTGACACCGATATCTACTCTTTGAATGTTGTAAATTACACACTGGCCACATATTCTGCCAGGAGCACACGAAGTGGCGGTGCTGCTATACTAGTAAAACAAGAACTTAAATATAATGCAATAGATTTAGTGGACTGTAATATTCCTAATATAATAGAATGCTGTGGTATCACACTAACTGAGCACAATATAAATTTAATATGCGTATATAGAAAAGCGAAGTATGATACAAAGACTTATAACATCTTCTTTAACAACATAGATAAACTATTATCTAGACTTTGCCAAGGTAGGAGAAAAACTATTGTGTATGGAGACTTTAATATAGATCGACTTAAACGTAATAGAGTCTCGATTTATTTCGAAGATATGTTACAGAACTACAATCTAAAGCTCACATTCAATAAGCCAACATGTGTAAGCAGTGGCACATGTTTGGACAATTTCATCCATAATATCAAAGGCTGTAAGGGCAAGATAGTAGAGTTTGCGCTTTCAGACCATACAGGACAGTTACTAAAATGTCCAGTAAAACATTTCAACGTCCTCCAGAGTTGGTCAGTTTATAGACAAGACTACAGTAAAGATTACCTAAAGAAGTTCAAAGAGCACCTTTCAAGTCTCAGTTTCAGTGAGGTATTCAATAGCTACGATGCTAATGAGGCGTTTGCTGAGTTCCATAATACTTTTAAACTTTTGTATGATCTCTGTTTTCCTAAAATCAAGGTAAGGATCTCAAGCAACAAACGACCACAATGGGTATCGAAAGGTATCAAACAATGTACAAAAAGGAAGCGAGAGCTATTATGGAAATCTAGACTGCATCCAAACCAACAAAACAAACAAAGCTTTAAAACCTATTCAATAAGAATCAAAAAAATAATAAAATTAACGCAAAAGTCCCAAAACGAATATCAAATAAAAACATCAACTAATAAATCCAAAGCCACATGGAAAATAATAAATAATTATCACAACAATAAAACTAAACCAAAAAACTACATAAAACAAATAAAAATGGAAGATCATCTTATCACTGAACTTTTACATCGATCAGACATCACAACAACGTCAAGCAAATGCCACAAATAACCATATAAAGATGTCTTTCAACCCCAACTCATTATTCCTAAATCCGACTACTCCATACGAGGTATATCAAATAATAAAAAATCTAAAAGACACAAACAGTACTGGATATGACAATCTATGCACAAAAGTTATTAAATACGTATCGGATTTAATAGCACCGGTTTTGAGCAGTATATTTAACCTATCGATACAACAGGGTGTATTTTCAGAGAAGTTGAAAACTTCGATTATTAGACCGCTCTTCAAGAAAAAAGACCGTGAAGACATGAGTTTCTATAGACCAGTTGCGCTCATCCCCATAATATCAAAGATCTTCGAAAGAGTAATTTATAATAGTCTCTACCAATATTTTGAGAAAAAATGTCTATTCGCAAAGGAAAGGGTTTTAGAAAGGGTAAGACGATCGACATGGCCATTTATGATTTCTTAATGCAGGTAGTGACGTGTTTAGATAAAAAAATACCTATTTCAGCGTTGTACATGGACATGACGAAAGCATTCGACTTCGTCGACCATGAAACACTTATAAACAAACTGGATGTTTACGGTGTACGAGGTAATGTGCTTGAACTTATTAAAAGCTACCTGAGTGACAGAACACAGTTACCACAGATTTCCAGAATATGTCAGAAAACAAAAACAGAAAATCAATACACATCAGGCCCGAGAACGGTTAAATGTGGCGTACCACAAGGTAGCGTATTAGGACCACTACTATTCCTCATCTACATCAATGATCTCCCTATGTCAGTAAGTTACCCAATGGTATTATTTGCAGATGACAGTACGATGATTGCGGATTGTCGAGATGAAAATACATACGCATCTGAAATTAATAATTCCCTTAACGATATTATTGAATGGCTGAGCCGTAATAATCTGATAATCAATCTTGATAAAACTAACATAATGACATTTAAAAATAATTACAATCAAATAACAAACACTCTTGACATCCACTATAATAATAAAAAAATTTACAAAATAAATGTATTCAAATTCTTAGGACTTAATATTGACTCACATCTGACATGGAAACCACAAGTAGAGCATGTTTGCAAAAAACTAAGTCAGTTTTCCTATGCTCTATATATGCTTGCCAAAGTTACTGGGCAATCAGCTTTATTAACCGTGTATCATGCTTTTGTCGCCTCGACTTTAAGGTATGGCATTATTTTTCTGGGGCAACTCAACCGACAAAGATAAAGCTTTTAGAGCACAAAAACGGTGTATAAGGGCAATTTGTAAATTGAAACCTACAGACAGTTGCGTTCTTCATTTTAAAATGTTAGGTATATTGACATTGACATCATTATATATTTATGAAACTGCTGTATTTGTAAAAACAAACTGGTGCTTGTTTAGGAAAATGAATAGTAAAAGAGATACTAAATTAAGTGCACCTCCCCGCTCTACTGCTTTATTCAGCAAAAGTATATTTGGTATGGCGCCAAAAGTGTATAATAAGCTGCCTAAATCCATAAGAGACATTGAGCAACTTCATTCATACAAGGCTGGACTTAGATATTTCTTAATCAAAAAATCATACTATAAGTTAGAGGACTTCTTGGAGGACAAGTCAATCTAACGCAATATTATAAATATAATGATAGGTACATAAATAGATAAGTAACATGACCAGAATAATAAATTTATTGTGAATAAAATTAATGCTCATTCACTCTTAGATGGGTGCTTACTTTTCTTTAATTTTAATTTTATGATAATTGTGTTGTATGTACATCATAACATTTGCACGTCTGCATGGCAGAATATAGCGAAACTAAGTGACATTATTGTTTAATATTTATGCGTCGGAAACGCACCGGTTTTTTGTTGCGCGAATCGATCGCGAGTAATCGAGACATCACTAAGCGGAAACGGACCGCAGATGTCACTCGTACCGGAACGAGATGTAAAATTGGAGGTTATCTTTACTCTTGGTCTTGTCTCATCGGGAGAATAACATGGCGGCTCGGGCCCCGTGGCATTGATGGTATTTCGGTGTACCAATTATCATACAGGCATCGGGCCTGGTCGGAGTGTAAATCTACCTCATAGCGTCGGGCTATTGATCGTAATTAGATTCGCGTCAGCGGTCAAGTGATTTGTGTTGTGAAGCACATAGTCGTATCGGCGGCGACTCCACGTGCCGCCAGCAGCGCGCCGGCGACGGCGTCGGACAGCGACGGCAAGGGTTCGATCCCATCCCCCATTCCAAAACTGTCTCCTCTCCCTCATTCCCCTGTCTCGAATCGAGCCTTCAATCTATCCTGTCTGCGGTGACAAGGTAATAACAAATTCATCAATTCTTTTCTCTCACGTGCGGCCAAAGGCACATCCCCCTCAGGATTCCACGCCGTTCGGTAGGCGTGGGAAATAAAACAATTATAAAATACCCGATGTACACCTATATTCATGCAAATAAACATTACTTTACTTTACTTTACTTTACTTTACTTTACTTTACTTTGTGCATAGACATTGCATAGACGTATTTTTATTTTAAAGAGGATCGTTCCGAAATATTATAAATTTCGATAAAGACATCAAAAACATTGTCATTGAGCTGAAAGATTTTGTTTCTTGGACTTATATATTATACTTGTCAACGCTACCTTAAGGGTTTAAATAACTTTCTCGTATGTTTCTTGTAGTGTTGGAACGCTACGTACACGTATAGTATGACCACACAAACGATTAACACCATGGTTGATAAATAGTTATTGTCGACTCTATCTTCAATATAGTCTTTTAGTGATATCACTAAAAGACTATATTGAATCTGATCAGCTCACATCTATCTCAGATATTTCTATCGAGTTTACCCTAGAACTCTACGCTTTAAAACTCATAAAAGAGAATATTATACTAATATGTGCTTATTGGAATGGTGTCAACGATAAACTGTTTAACTCTCAGTTAAATGACATTCTATTAGATAAAAAGTTCCCTAACACTGATATTGTAATAGGCGGTGACTTCAATATAAATATTTTAGAAAATAGTAGTAAGTCAAATTCTTTCACAGAAACTATGTCTGAACATAATCTAACCCAACTCATAAAATCATCCACTCACTTTACAAAAACAAGTAGCACTTGCATAGACTTAGTATTCACAAATACAAACAAATACCAAAAATTATCTGTTAAAAATCTAGGATTCACAAACCATATGGCCATTGAGTTAATATTAAACATACCACCAACTCATTCCTCACAAACCGATGTCTGGCACACAGAAAAGAGAATGTTTTTTTCGCAAAACCTGGATCTTTTCAAAGCTTAACTAACTGAACTTAACTGGGAAAAAATCTTAAATAATGAGTCAAATGTCAACGATAACTACATTACATTTCATAATATTTTAACAGATATATTGAATCAATGCATTCCAAAACGGCTTTTATAACTACACGCCTTATAATCCCATAGTGAAATACTTCATGAACAATACAAAAATACGAAAAAATTCTTAAAAGAACTGTAAATGCTTCAAAAAAACGACCAGTACATATCACAAATGAAAACGGGTAATAACAAAGTTAAAACAATGTGAAAAATAATTAACGAACGCACAAATAAACACAAATTATTTTATTATTATGGATTAAAACAAAACATCACACTATTTATAATACGGAGCAATTAGACCCAAAAATAATCTCAAACCACTTTAACCACTATTTTGCTTCGATAGGAGAAAACAAACATGCTCATGCAAATGGTCGACCCGTTATTCACCCCATTACAAACACTATGTTAATAAACTTTGTTACATACCATGATGTAAATAAAATTATAATAAAATCTTAAAAATAACAAAATCGTAAAGGTACGATTTCCCCCCAATGCTATTTAAACACTGTGCTGACCTATAAACTCTATCTCTCTGTTTATTGATCAATCAATCCTGTGAAGAAGGTACATTTCCATCCCTTTTAAAAAATGCAATAATCACACCAATACATAATAAAAAATCAAAATTAAATCCAGACCATTATCGTCCTATTGCAGTCAATTCAATTCCAATTCCAAATGTCTTTATTACTGTAGATTTTTACATATACTTAGCAATCGTAATTTTTTGCCACTTCTCTACATTGGACCACTGTGGGAGAGGAAGGGCGTAGAAACTCCCACAGATTGATTATTAGATCTCTTTTTAAAAATTGCTTATGCTTAACTAATACAAAATATAATATTTAGTCATTATCACGATTAATAAGCAGTTCTCCCCAAATCAGCCAAAATATTCGAAAAAGCTTTTCACGATTATATTTACTCTTTTAGTGAAAAGTTTAAGATATTTTACGAGTCCCAAAACGGTTTTCGAAAAAATCGTTCCACTATCCTAGCAGTCTATAGAGTCACCCGGGAAATCTATAACATACTCCAAGATAAACACTATGCTGTGGGTGTAATGGTCGATATGACGAAAGCTTACGACAAGGTACAATTTGATATACTTTTAGAAAAGCTGCGCGGAGTAGGAATAAGAGGTAAAGCGTACGATTGGCTTACTTCGTATTTACGAAACAGAAAGCAGTATGTCCACATAGATCATTAGGACCACACGTCAAAAGAAATAATTAATTACAGATCGGATTGCAAAATAACTCACGCCTCTTCCTCAAGGCAGCGTAATCGGAAGTTTTCTTTTTCTTATTTTTATACAAATCGTTTTATTCTTCAGATATATTTGACATGGTAGTAATCAATTATCTACATAGACTTGCACATTTAAGAGTAAAGGTTTTTATTTACTTTGAACGAAGTTTTTGTGAACGCGTCCATTGTTTGCTATTCTCCCATTGGTCCGCGCCTGATCACCTCATATCAATTTTTTGCATAGCAAAAAGCACGTCATTTCTTTCTGAAAAATCTAAAAATGCCTAAAAGGACTGTGGAATACTACGAAAACAAGATAAAAAAGCTTAAAGAACAAGGGAAGAAACGCAGGCGTATCGTCCCTATCTCCGATGACGATGATGGCGAAAATCAAGGTAATAGCATGTCGGTAATCCATGCACCGCACTTGGGATAACCTGTTGGTTTCTTTTTTTTTTTTTGATATACCGGCCAAGATGCCTTACTAATCCTTACACCTTATCAAAAGAACCAATAATCGTACTTTGATTACGAAATTATTCCGCCATAGATGCAAAAATACGTACACGGCGAAGGCTTGGAGGTTGGTCGAGTTCGAACCATCACGAAAACTAATTATGCAGTAAAAATCATGGTTCCATCTACGGAGAAACTATTGATAGCTGAAAAAATAAATAAAAACCCAAATATTTGGTGATACTAAAGTAAAATTCATAACCTAAAACAAAATTTGTGTTTCTTTTTTAGAAACCGCCACCCAAGCCCATGACCCGGTACCGCTACTCCCAGACCAGCTACCGCTACTCCCAGAGCTGCTACCGCTACTTCCAGACATTGATCAGGAAACAGAAAGCGAAATCGAACAAGAGTTACTGGACGCCCTTGGCGACTCAATAAATGAAGAGGATGTGTTTGGGGAAAAAATCCCAGAACCACTGGCTCAAAGATGGGGCCCCATTTTAATAAATGGATTAAAAATAGAAGAAAGGGAAAAGATGCTCAAAGATATAAAAACACCAAATAACTGCAAACTCCTGCAGGCCCCGGCTCTAAACCCGGAGATTGCTTCGGCCATCACTGAACCAATAAAAAATAGAGACCTGAAGATGACCCTGCAACAGAAACAGTTAGGAGCTGGTATAACCGCAATCAACCAAGCCCTCTCAGGGCTACTAACGGGAGGTGATAAAACCGAAGCTGTCAAAAAACTCAGTAAAAGCTGTAAAATCCTGTGCGATTTACACCAGCAAATAAAAACAATAAGAAGAAAAATGATAACACCAGGCCTGGATAAATCCTTTAATACAATAACAACAACAAGAGACAGTACCCTGTTCGGGTCGAACTTAGCAGAGCAAATCCGGACATCAAAGACAATTGAAAAACAAGGAATGCTGTTGAAGAAAACAATTGTTCCGGCCAAGACAGTTAACCCCCCCCCAGACCCAACGGATCTACCAGGGAAACTGGGCACCCCCTCCTCGGTACCCATACCAACAACACCTTCAACCCTACCAGTTCAACAGGGGGTGCAGAGGAGGGGGGGCACAGAGAAAGATGCCACCACCAGTACCGAGGAGGATGCCTGCACAGACATTCCAGCGTCCAGCAACAACTCGCAATCGTCCACCGACACGCCCTGCACAATAATAGCTGAGGTACATGCTTGTCGTATACAAATCTTTTATAATTGTTGGCTCAATGTTACAAATAACATCACTGTTCTTAGCTGGATCTATAATGGATTCCCTATCCCATTTTCGAAACCAGTTATCCAATACTCAATACCTACAATGAAAAGGAGTCCTTCTGAAAAAGTAGAAATGCAAACCCCCATCAATAACCTAACCAGCTTAGGCGCTATCTCTAGGTGTGTACAGTCAGACCAACAATTTATCTCAAAAAATTTTTTGACACCTAAACCCAATGGGGGCAGTAGTGATCATACTGAATCTAAAACCACTAAATAAATTTGTTGAGACATCCCATTTTAAAATGCCATAGACCGTAGAACTGCCGCAAAATTAATACCCAAAAATGGTTTCATGGCCACAATTGATTTAAAAGAAGCATACCTTCTTGTGCCAATATATGCCCCACACCGTAGGTATCTCAGATTTATATTTGAACAGGAAAATACAGGGGACACGACTTACGAATTCAATGCATTGCCATATGGGCTGTCCGCAGCACCCAGAACTTCCACAAAAATTATGAAAGAAGCTATTACCTATCTTCGTTACAAAGGACATAAATCAGTAGTTTACTTGGATGATATCTGCTGCATAGGTAATGATTAATAAGAATGTAAAAATAATGTGAGAGAAACACTTCAACTACTCGAATGTCTTGGTTTTGTGGTTAACTATGCTTAAAGTTGTCTAGAACCACAACAACAATGTAAGTTTATGGGATTTATTTATGACTCTCAAGCTATGACAATAGCATTAACCACTGAAAAACGAAACAACATATCTAGTATGGCCAAAAAGTTTTCAAAGCTACCAGGATGTACTTTGAGGGAATATGCTAGGATTATAGGTATACTTACAGCTGCCTGCCCAGCTGTCAGATATGGGTGGTTATACACAAAAATTTTAGAACGTCAAATTCCTCCTCCTCCAGAAAGATGATAATTATAATTCTAAAATTAAGTTACCTAAAGTGATTCTAAAAGACCTATCATGGTGGATAGATAATATTGCCACATGTAACAGCCCCATGAGATGTAACAACTTTGATGTTGAGATATTTACAGATGCATCACGCACTGGATGGGGAGGATTTTTTAACAATAACAGAGTTCATGGCAGATGGAAAGAGGAAGAAACACTATACCACATTAATTACTTAGAATTGTTAGCTGTGTTCTTAACACTCAAATGTTTTGCTCGAGATATGACATCATGTTCTATACTATTACGAATAGATAACATAACAGCTATTAGTTATGTGAATCGTATGGGCGGGGTACAATACCCCCATTTGAACGGTTTGACTAGACAGATCTGGCAATGGTGCGAACAAAGAAAAATTTGGCTCCATGCATCATACATAAACACAAAAGACAACAAGGAAGCTGACGAGGAGTCACGAAAAACCAACCCAGACACAGATTGGGAACTCTCCGAAAACGCCTTTCAAACCATTATTGACAAATTGGGTATCCCAACCATAGATTTATTCGCTTCTCGCACGAATGCAAAATGCCCTTATATGTATCTTGGAAACCAGATCCTGACGCAATGAATATTGATGCTTTTACAATTAACTGGAAACAAAATTATTTTTACGCTTTTCCACCCTTTTCAGTTATACTCAAATGTTTACAAAAAATTATACATGACAAAGCATCTGGCATATTTGTCTTTCTTCTTTGGCCTTCACAAGCATGGTATCCACTCTTAAAAAGCTTATGAGTTACAGACATAGTTTACCTTAACCCTCACAGAGACCTATTACAATCGCATTTCAGGACACATCACCCACTTCACAAGAACCTTACCCTGGGTGCCGCAGTGCTCTCAGGTACGCATTCATCCTCCGCGGCTCTCCACCATCTGCCATCGACCTCAACTTAGCCTCACTATCGGATGCGACCATACGACAATACAACGTATCGTATAAACTGTGGTGGCAACATTGCATAGAAATTAAATCAGCCGCCTACACCAGGTCAGTCACAACAGTCTTAGATTTTTTAGCAAATCAGTTTCAAAAGGGCGCATCCTACGGTACCCTTAATTGTCACCGTTCGGCACTATCGCTACTCTTAGGAGACAAATTAGGCTCAGACGAACAAATAAAACGCTTACTAAAGGGCGCGTACAAATTAAGGCCAAACCTTGCTAAATACTCAGGAACATGGAAACCACAAGTAGTTCTAGACCACATAGCAGGTTGGTTCCCACATAACCAACTTTGTTTGGAAAAAGTTACAAAGAAAGCCGTTATATTGCTGGCCCTATGTACAGGGCATAGAGTACAAACCTTAAGCTTGATTAAAACCGAAAATATTAGATTTTCTCAGAATGGGATAAAAATTGTAATTAATGATATAATCAAAACCTCTGCCGCAGGAAGAGACCAACCAGTCCTGTCGCTTCCATACTTTTCGGATAAACCACCTATATGTCCAGCAAAAACCCTCGAAGATTACCTTGCCATTACTAAAAAATTAAGGACAAATGTAACAAAACACCTATTCATAACTATAAAACCGCCCCATAGAGATGCCACATCGCAGTCCATTAGTAGGTGGATAAAACAGACACAAGGTGAATATGGCGTGGATGTAGAGCAGTTCAGCGTACATAGCACGCGCCCCGCATCAACATCCGCGGCACATGCAGCTGGGGTTTCACTGGACGTTATTAGAAAGACAGCCGGTTGGACTAAGACGTCTGAGACTTTCGCTAAGTTCTATAATCGTCCTATAATACAAGAAGATACTTTTGCGAGGACGATCCTATCATTGTGATTAATTAAGAATATTAGAGACTAGTTAGAAATGAATCCCTATTATAATACGTCATACATACGAACATAAGATATTAGTGTTTAAGGATAATCTACAAAAGAACTCTTTTGTAACCATAATTAAAACTAATGAATAAAAAACATGTTAGTTTCATGTTCTTTTCTTTAAAAGCTTTATTAACAAAACTTATCTCTAAACATCTACCATGTCAAATATATCTGAAGAATAAAACGATTTGTATAATTGATGATCAAACGAACTTCTCAAGTGAAGTTCGATCAAGATTATACTAATCGTTTTATTCGAAGATATACCAGGTCCCTCCCGCCCTTCCCAAAGACAGTTTTGTTAACTATCTCTAAAACTATGAGGTGATCAGGCGCGGACCAATAAGAGAACAGCAAACAATGGACGCGTTCACAAAAACTGCGTTCAAAGTAAATAAAAACCTTTACTCTTAAATGTGCAAGTCTATGTAGATAATTGATTACTACCATGTCTAATATATCTTCGAATAAAACGATTAGTATAATCTTGATCGAACTTCACTTGAGAAGTTCGTTTGATCATCAAATATCAATGACCTACCAAAATTTCTCGAAATCCCTTGCATCCTATTTGCTGACGACATTTATTTAGTTTCCTCGCACAAAAATAACGACCACGTTAATGAAAATCTGAAAACATGCCTAGATAAAATTACTGACTGGACGAATCATCATAATCTTGAAATAAACCCCCAAAAAACTAAACTAATAACCTTTTATCCACATCAGGAAACTCCCTTACATATTAACTATACCTCCAATAATATCAAATTAGAAATAATAAAAGAAGCAATTTTGCTTGGTATTGTCATAGACTCACACCTAAATTGGAAACCGCATATATACAAAATAAAAGGCAATACGTGGAAATTCTCCTCTGCATGCTATAATATAATATAAGAAAACATGCTGAAACATACAAGAGCAGAGCCATTCTTAATAACTTATATTACCTCAGACATCAAAACAAACTCCTGTTACCAAAGATCCAAAACTCCCAGACAGCTATAAAAATATTTCCAACGAATGTGCATTTCTACGAAAACTCAAAACTCTCCTATTACAAAAAGCCTATTATACTGTTGAAGAATATGAAATACACTTCCCACATTAAACTTGCTAAAATACCAACAATCATACTGTACGAGCCAGTGCTCACACATTGACGTCAGACGTATTGTGCATACTAAGCATTATGTAATTATTATAAGCTGATGTACAATATTATTCTTTTAACCCGAGTGATAGAGCTATATTTTTGTAAAAGCTCAAGTATCAATGGGGATGATATTTGTAGTGCACATGTTTTTTGAGTTTTCTTCCTTTCTAAGTCCGGAATCTCAATCGCATATGCTGGTATTGACGGCTTGTTGTGTTGTAGCCAATTGCCCTTTCCCCCCCCCTCCCCACACAAGGGATGCGTTAGTAGTTGTGATGGAATAAGGCCTCTACTAGCACAATCAGCGGCGTTCTCTTCAGATGTTGTGTAGTTCCAGCAAGATGTGAGCATAGAGATTATGATGTCCTTTACCCGATTTGCTACGAATATTTTCCAGCGCGCTGGATCTCCTTGTAACCAACCCAAGACGACCATGGAATCCTTCCAACCATGTATAGTTACATTCGTTTGTTTTAATGATTCCACTACCTTTTTCATTAGAAGCGCCAGCAGCAATGCCCCGCACAGTTCCAATCTAGGTAACGATACTGTTTTGTTTAGCGGTGCAAGTTTTGTTTTTGCTGCCACTTGTCGGACAGTAATTTGTCCATCTGTGTTTGTCGTTTTGCAGTATATGACGCAAGCGAATGCCTTTTCCGAGGCGTCACAGAGTCCGTGTAGTTCCATCTCATTTTCCGTATCTCCAATCCACCTTGGTATTGAAACGCAATTAATATTCTGCATATCTGTCTCAATCTCCCTCCATTGTTTTTGAGTTTCAACCCATGTTTTTTGTGACATCCAGCTTCTTTGAAACATAATTTTTGTCTTAACTGTTACGGGTGATAGCCATCCCAAAGGATCGTACAACTTTGATATGTTGGAAAGCAATGTATGCTTTGTAATAGTTTTCGCTATGTCGACGGATCGTATATTGAAGAGGAATGTAAAGTTGTCAGTACGAGGATTCCACCGTAGGCCCAGTGTCTTGTCTTACAAAACATGCTCATTCTAAATGAGCATGTTTAAAGTCCAGCATGTTTTTGCTCACTTGATCTTGTGATAAATTGCTTAATAGTCTTGAATCGTTGCTGGCCCATTTTCGTAGGTTGAACCCTCCGCCTTGTAATATGTCAATACGTTGCCGTTGGGTCGACCTTGCTTCTTCAAACTTGTTGCTTCCCGTCAATAGGTCATCTACATATAGCTGGTTATTTAGAATATTAATTGTTTTGTGGATATTTTGACCATCATTCTGTACAAGTTGTTTGATTGTCCTCATAGCTGAATATGGCGCGGCCTTTGTGCCATATGTGATGGTGCATAATTGATATTCTGCTACGGGATCTTTTGTAGATGTTGATCTTCATCTTGTATTAAGATCTGTCTATAAAACTTCTTAATATCTGCTGTGTAGGCATTTCGGAAGTTCCTCCACCGCGGGATCAAAGCTTGAAGGTCTTGTTGAAGGTTGGGTCCGCAGTTCATCAGATTGTTGAAACTGTATCACGGATGCGTTTAAAACCACTCGTAGTTTAGTTGTTAGGGAATCCAGTTTCAGAACCCCATGGTGAGAGAGTATACAGTTCGGTTCTCTGGGTGTTTTGCAGATTTTCATGTGGTTAAGTTGTATGTACTCATGAATGATTTTTTTGTAACTTGCAGCGAACTCCTTGTCATCTTTTTCTCCAGCTGTTTGAATTATGCCTCAGCTTATCTCATGGATCCGCCTAACGATTGCTTAAACTTTTGGTGCATTGGTATTTTGACTGCATAGCGCCCGTCGGGCTGCCGTCTTGTTGTATTTTGTAAAAAAAATCGCAATCCTGATCCTATTGGGTCATGTGTCTTGTATCTTCTGTTATGTCTTCCATCGCCCAAAAGTTTGATATGTCTTCCAGGCTTTGTAGTACCATATTACAGCTAAAAGACTTGAATTTTCTAAATAAAACACATCCAATCTTCGTCTGTTGAGCGATAGGTGCCTTGGGTGATCCTCGTAGTATCCTCCCCATGACGATATTAGCATAAACGCTCGCATCTAGTAATATGTCTACTGGTCTTGAAATGTTATACGCTGGATCCGCCATCTGTAGATTTTGTATGTGTGGCCACTGTCTTTTATCGAATGTTGTGTTTGCTAGATTGTTCAGCAGCTTTGCTAGCACCAGTGCCTCTGTCATGAAGCTGAAGTCCCCATACGTCGACTGGCAGCACAAATTTACCACCCCTACATCTACTTGTAGATGTTCCGATGCATCTACTTGTAGATGTTCCGATGCATCTACTTTAAGATGTTCCGATGCCTGAAATAGCCGCATTCAGTTGACTTCTTTGTAACCCTAGTCGTTGTGCGGCATTCTCTGAGATGATATTGTGAGCTTTGATCTAATAACGCTCGTAGCTGGATATAAGTTCCTTCAGCTGACTTTACCTTAAGTTCAACAGTGGCTAGTAATACATCGCAATCGCTCGCAACGTAGTTCGCATTTTACTGACCGCTCCAAGTCGACAACCCCGCTGCTGACTCGTCGGTTGTTGTTTTACAAGTCATGTGTTTTGGTGTGATGATAACCTTCGCATTCTAGGCATCTTTTAGCTGAGTTGCAATGATTATTATAGTGGCAATATAGACAATTTGGGCACACTTCTAACTCAATAATTGTTTTTAGTTTGGTTTCTGGTGGCATGTCGTAAAATTTCTTGCCATGTATTAAAATATGACCCGCTTTACAAACTGGATAATTTCTGTCGCTCTGTTAGGAGGCCTATGGTGTCTGTCTTTTTAAAAAAAAACTACAATGTTCGCCTAACTAGTTTTATTGTCTTTTGACAAATCTTACAAGATCACTACGACACAACTTTTATAACTTCTTGAAAGTGGAGGCGACCGCTCCTCGCAATTGAACAATTCTAACTGACTAAAAAAAATATTATTCAAGTAAATGGCAGGTAACCAAAGGGCTGACTCTGCAATAGAATATCATGGAAATATACACGTTACAAGGTGATCTGCTTGTTTAGCTTTTATTACAAAGAAAACAGGGTTATAACAGCTCCCCCATTTTGACGAAGCTTCATCCCTAAGAATGAAGCGAAGTAAATACATGATAATGATAATAATGAAGAAAGATAAATAAGCAGATAACCGATTTGATTTCAAGAAGTCATTTTACAATACATGGGAAAATTGAGAAAATGTTATTATACTTAGTTTAGCATCTTATCAAACTAAAAGTTAAGGTTCCTTCTGGATGGATGTTTATATTCTAATTTAAAACTTGTATGAGGGGCTGGTAAAGATTTGATTGACCTCTTCTCATCTTCGGATGAGGAGACATCAGTCATTTCTATGGAGTTGGTAATATTAGAGTTATGTTTCACCATCTTTTTGTTGTGGCATTGATTAAAAATCTGTATACAACATCCAGAATCCGGTTTAATGTTCCGGTACCTATAACATTTATACAGTTTGTATCCTATAAATAAAAACATCAAAATAATCAAAACATAAGTAAACGTTGAATAGTATTGAGCATATCTTATAAAGTGTGACTCTGACTGTAATTTATTTATTTCATTTTCCAAATTATCTAGGTGGTGAGATGCGTATTTCAAGGACTCTAAGTTAATTTTGCTCAAATTGATAGGGGTTAAATGAGGTAAGGTTTTGTTAAACACTTCTTTCTTACAACAGTCATCTTGTGTAATATCGAAAGTTATATCTAGAGGAGACTTAATTATATTAGTATAAGAATTACTTGGCATGAGTTGGATAGTCCTTGAAAATCCAATACATTCTTCAGTTAGTTTAACTATACCAGTTCCTATGATAGAATAGTCGACAATATCGTCGTGACATTTTATAGTAAGTTTGCTAGGATCGGACTGTACATAAATCCATCTATTATTACTAAGCTTTTGCCAAATATCTATCTGGCCTATGAGTAGTTTTGAAAAACATTGGGAAGGTAGTGATAATGTCACTTCCGTAAGGAGCTTAGATTCACAGTTAGGGTTACCTAAGCTAGAAAATATTGAAACTAGTTCACATATAGAATAATTACCACTAATAAACTTACATTTGTCTAGATTATTAAACATAGCATAATGAATTCTGTTATCACTAAGTCCAACGTAGTTATCAGAAGGTTGAATGAGCGCAAAAGTACGGGTAACCCGTGATTCATCATGTGGAGTAGGTAAAGGTATGTTTTTATAAACCATGAATGTTTCTGACGTTATCAGTGGGACCTGCAGGACAAACACTATTTTATTGTTGTAGTAATAGGAACTAAGTTTGGACGCGTCAATTATAGAGTGGATATTGTTTACGTTAAGTGGCAATGGAAAGTCCAGACGTTTGTCTAGTTGGTTACTATGCATTGATAACTCATTGAACAGATTTAAAGGGCTTATCACACTAGGATGTAATACATTGACCTTAGAAAATAAAATAGCATTTAACGTAGTATCTAATAAATTCGATACAGAAAGTACAGAACTTTCTATGATGTTTAGTAAACTATTTATCCTAGAGATATAGAACAGTTCGTTGTCTATCTTGGTAATTTGAGACAGGATCCCATTCATGTTGTCAATTTGGGAGTTTATTTTGATTTCATTTTGACTAAGTTTGTAAATAGTAGAATTAAAATTATTTATGGTAGATTTAACAACATGAATGTTATCCTTCATCAAGTGAAATAGTTCATTTTCACTTTTCTTACACGATTCGATAGCGGAATCGTATTTTCTGGCATCATCGGCATCCAGGGTTCCGAAAAAGAATTTCAGGATTTCCCCACCAAATTCTAGAGATCGCTTGACTTTACTTTGGGATTTACTCAAAGTTATGTGAGATAGTGATTGCAGTTTAATTAAATTTGATTGCACTAAAACATCGATAGGGCTGAAAGTTTCTTTACATTGGATCAAATCTGATAGTTGTATTTTATTGCAAAGTTTCTCAGATTTTTGTAAAAGTGTTTCGATATTATCAAGATAAGGATGTAATGATATAAGCTCAATGTGTGTTACTACTTTCCAGTAGTCGTTATAGAAATTAATCGAAGTTACGGGTTCAAAGTAAATTCCTGGGCTATGAACTATTGGCGTGATTTTCGATTCAGCGCTGCATCCGTAGAGCAAGGCTCTGGAAACAAGGATAATGAAAAAGGTTATGTTTAGACTAGTTAGCAGGTTTAATTTCATTAGTATGGTGTTTGACATGTTTACGGCCCACTTGTAAAGAGACATTATGTTTGTTATGTACTTTGACAACCCTATATGGACCTTTCCAAATAGGGGATAGAGCCTTGCGTAACCTATGATGCTGCTTTAGGTAAACCATGTCACCGGTTTTATAATGTGAATCGCGAGAATGAGCATCGTAGTATTGTTTTGACCTTTCTTTACTTGCTATTATGTTCTGAATAGCCTTTTCACGGCTGAAACGCATCCTATATTGCAGGGCACGGATATATTCACTATAGGTAGTATTGTTAGACGTATCGTATAATGAGTTGGGAATAGATGGTTTATAACCATATAGAAGTTCGTGTGGTGTGAATCCAGTAGTACAGTGTGGAGTGGTATTGTAGGCTAATATAGCTGTAAATAAGTAGCAATGCCAGTCATTCTGATTTTCATTGACAAATGATTTAAGATACTCTTTTAGAGTTGCATGAGAGCGTTCAAGAGCTCCGTTTGTTTGTGGATGATATGGAGTGGTAAAAAGGGGCTTAATTTTTAAAATTTCTGTCAGTTGTTTGAAAAGATCTGATGTGAAACAGGTACCCAAGTCTGTTAGGATGTGTTTTGGAAATCCGAAAAGGGATATGAAATGCACTAGGTTACGTGCTATCTCTTCACTTGTTGCACCGACCATAGGGTAGGCGCTTGAGAATTTTGTGAGGTCATCTTGTAGTGTCAAGATGAACTTGAAGTTTTGGAAGCCAGCGTCCGGTAAGGGACCTACGACGTCGAGAGCTAATCGTTCAAATGGTTTAGTGGAGGTAGAAGTTATTTCCATAGGGGCTTTATTTGATATCCTTAAGGGTTTGTTAATTTGGCACAATTTACAATTTTTGACATAGTTTTCGATATCAGACCGCATGCCTTTCCAGTAGTAGGAGGCCTTGATTCTGTTATACATTCGTTTTGAACCTGGGTGACCAGCGATAGTAGAATCGTGGTTTTCTTTGAGAATTTTAGGAACTTCGGCAGGAGTTGGGTAAATAATTTGATTTTTATAAACATGTATCTTAATGTTCGTGTTGTGGAAAATGTGAGAGATCATGTTATAAATCTTTGTGTAAGCTATCTTAGAGAATGGATCGGAAAAATCTGGTAATGCAAGGTCTGTGGTCTCCGGACTATCTTCCAGAATCTGGTCTCGGAGTTTCATGAGTAAATTATATACATCCTTAAATTTAGTTTCCTCGTAGTGGTGGATTTTTGTGAATAGAAAGTAGTACATTTTATTATTCATATTTACGCTTTTAATCGTAAATGGTTCGCGTTCGGAATCAAGTAAGTCAGCGGAATTTAGTTGAGACATTAGCTCTTCACAATGTGGCATAGAATAGTCAAAGTCCAGTGAGACGGGACACGCGATTGATTTAAGCTTAGATAGATGGAGAGCTTCGGTATGTTCTTCCATTATGGTATTTGGAGTAGGGATTCTATTTGTAAATTGTTCCTTAAAATATTTTTCATATGGAGAGTTAAGTAGATTTTGGGAATCAATGATATTCACAGGACAACGCGATAACGCATCGGCGTTGGAGTTAAGGCGACCTTGTTTATATACAATTTCATAGTCGTATTCCTCTAGTTTAAGGCGCCAGCGAATAAGTCGGCTGCCAGGATCCTTAACGTTGAATAGCCAGACTAATGGCCGGTGATCCGTCACGATTTTAAATTTGCGACCAAAAAGGTAAGGGCGGAATGTTTTGACAGCATAAATTATGGCTAGTAATTCCTTTTCAGTGGTCGAATAATTTCCTTCAGGCTTGTTTAAGGTTCTGGATGCATAGGCTATAGGTTTGTCTTTACCTATATCACCTTGTGAAAGGACTGCACCTACCGCATAATTAGAAGCATCCGTTGTGATCACAAACGGGGCAGAAAAATCAGGATATTGGAGTAGAGGTGCAGTGGTGAGCTTTACCTTGAGGAGTTGAAAAGCGTTTTCTTGTTCTGAAGTCCAATCGAAAGGGATATCCTTTTTGAGTAGTGATGTTAAGGGTTTTGTGATTTTCGAGAAATTTTCAATGAAGCGTCGATAATAACCGACAAGACCAAGGAAGGATTTGATTTGCTTTACATTGGTTGGTACTGGGAACTCAGTAACAGCTTTAATTTTTTCGGGATTGGGACTGACTCCTTTGTCTGTAATTATGTGTCCTAAGTAAGCGACTTCCCGTCTGAGAAATTCACATTTATCAGGTTGTAATTTTAAATTGAATTGTCGCATCCTGTCGAAGACAAGTTGTAACTTGGTCATATGGGAATCCAGGTCATGTGAGTAGATTATGCAATCGTCGAGATAAACGTAACAGTGAAGGCCTTGAAGGCCTGAAAGAGCTGTATTCATGAGACGCTGAAACGTAGAAGGAGCATTTTTTAACCCGAAGGGCATCCTGGCAAATTCGTAGTGGCCAGTGACGCTCGAGTTAGTACTAACGGTAAATCCTGTTTTGAGGGCATCTGAAGCACTCATCTTTATTTGATGAAATCCGCTTGCCAGGTCAAGAGTGCTGAAATATTTAGAATGACCCAGTTGGTCGAGTATGTCGGTGATAAGTGGTAGAGGATAACTTTCAGAAACTGTGACGTCGTTCAAACGGCGGTAATCGATAACAATCCTCCATTTCTTCTTGCCGGAAGCGTCCATTTTTTTAGGGACTACCCATACGGGAGCACTCCATGGTGAGATAGAGGGGCGGATAATATTTTGATCAAGCATTTTTCGTACTTGAGAATCGACTTCTTCCTTATGACAATCAGGAAATCGATATGATTTTACATGAATAGGGGGAGAGTCACCGGAGTTAATAGTGTGCTCGATGGCGTTAGTATAGGTCAGGGATTCACCATCAAGGTGGAAGATATCAGTGTATTTGCGACAACACTCAAAAAGAGTCGCTTTTTCTTCATCGTTCAGATGATAACAGCGTAATTGATTTAAGACTTGATTTATTCGATCAGAATTAGAAACAGAAATAGAGTTTATTTTACGACAAGAATCAGATGTCGTTTCTGATTTCTCAATGGGTGTTAATTCCACCGCATAGTCTTTGACGTTGACGCTAGAGTTTGTAGTATTTAAAACTGAGATATTCACTTTGCCATTTGGTTTGATTAAAACTATGCAATTAGCGACATAAACACCTTCGCAATAAAGATGATCTAAAACGAGGGCCTCGTTATCTTGGTAGAGCTCGTGTGAGTAATTTGATATTCCGCACTCGATAACGGCTTCACTGCGAGCCGGTATGATGTAGGTAGGTTGATTATAAACAATAGGCAACTGTACATTGCGAATGTGTATGCTTTTCAATTCGTAGTTAATGTTAACTTTGAAATGTCCGAAAAAATCACTTCCGATTATTCCGTCATAATCTTCGAGGCACACATCGTCATTTGTGACATGGAATTTAAAATTGATTGTTTCTGAGGGTAAGTCAATATACAGCTGGAAGGTGCCCAATGTTGTAATTAAGGATTCTGATTTACTTATGCCTTTAATTTTTACAATTTCACGTGAGAGTGCAGGAGTTTCTTTCAAACTTGAGTTTTTAATTATACTGATGCTTGCGCCAGTGTCGATCAGCAAGCATAGTGGATTCACAGCGTATTTAGTTTGCAAATAAATGTGTGGTAATGATATTTTTTTATTAGTTATAGTAGTCTCGAGAATTGGTATAAAATCAGGGACAGGGTCGGATTCAGTTAGTTCAAAGTTTTTAATATTTCCCGAATCTTGATTTTGAGAATTGTTTTGAAAACCTTTTTGTATTGACAGAGTAGGACTCAGCGAGTGCTGAGGTGACATCGGAATCGTGTTCCGGGATTTATTTATAGAACTCTGTGGTTTAGTCAGAGTAGAACTCAGGGCAACCTGAGATGACCTCGGAACTATGTCCCGGGATTTAATTGTATAACTCTGGTCTTTAGGCAGAGTAGGACTCAGGGTGACCTGAGATGACCTCGGAACTATATTCCGGGATTTAATCGTAGAACTCTGGTGTTTGGGCAGAGTAGGACTCAGGGTAACCTGAGATGACCTCGGAACTATATTCCGGGATTTAATCGTAGAACTCTGGTGTTTAGGCAGAGTAGAACTCAGGGTAACCTGAGATGACCTCGGAACTGTAGTCCGGGATTTCTTTAATACATCGGCGTATGATAATTGAGAGATGACCTCAAAGGGTTTGTTATTTGTGCCGTTTTGATTAAGCGATTTCGGCAGGCACACAACCGAAATCATTCTTGGTTTAAAGCATCATCAGAAGGTTCATCATAGACATTATGCACATGGGCCTGTGCCGAAGTACCTTGTGAGGGATCTTGACCTTGGGAAGTTTGGGAATTCTTATATTTTAATTTATAACACTCGTCAATGGTGTGACCCTGTTTTTTGCAGTATCTACACTGTTTAGGACCTTGGAGAGAATCAAAAGCAGGTCTTGAATTGACGGCGTATGATCGTTGGGTTTGAGTTTGATTTTGAGGCTTGTTCCTAAAGCACTCAGAAGAAGTGTGCCCTTTCTTGTGACACAACGAGCATTGTTTTGCTCGGTAGAACGACGAAGACGACGATTTGGTGAGGTTATATAATTTTTCCTCTTCAACTGCGCATTGTATAGCGTCATTTAATTTAGGTGGGTTACGGCAACGCACTATGTTGGAGATTGAGGAGTTTAGGCCCAACAAAAATGTGTTGAGGGCAAGGTCCTCCATGGCAGCTATTCGCCCTACGAGTTCGTTTGGCTGTTTGCAATTATAATAAATATCAGATTGCATGCGTGTCAAGATCGATTCTAATCTTATCGAATATTGAGTCACATCTTCAGATGGCAACTGTTTACAATTTTGAAGATCAACAAGTAAATGTGTGGCATGTTTCTTTTCTCCAAATGTTGCTCGAAGGAAATTTTTTATTCCGTCCCATGAATCGAAGTTTTTGAGGCTGCAGGCAACCTGCGCCTTGCCTTCCAGTTGGGATATTACATATTTACACAAGACATTGATCTGGTCCGCATTTGCCAACGAAATAGCATTATCGCAGTTAGTTAGGAATGCTGGAAGGGATTCTTTATCACCATTGTATGGTTTTATAAATTTAGTCAATACTGACAGGGAGATTTCAGCATTTTTATCGACTTTTGGTGGCATGTTGGTTGGAAGAATAGCAGATAAGTCGACACTAGATCCAAAATGAGAGTCAGAGGAAGTATGAGAAGCGTCTGATTCTGAACTGATTGATTCGTGACCTTCTGGAAGTTCCGATTTTAATTTGGAATCTTCAGATTCGGATTTGACGTCAGACATTAATTATTGTGCTATGTTTAGGTAGTCTTAGACAAAATGTTTGACAATACCAATAAAATAAATGTAAAAATAAATCACCGTGAAACATAAGATGTAGCAGGTAAAATTAAAAGTAGGACTTAAAAAAACACTTTCACATGAAAACGGTAGAACACAAAAGTAAACGGGTTTTGTAACTCACAGACACACGACGATATTGGTCTTAAGCTGCATTCTCGGGCTTGGCGATGGTATCACGCGGCAGGTTGCGTGACGTGGGCAGGCAGCGCGTGACGCGTGTCTAGTGACAGCGCTTGGTGACCACGCGGCGACAGGCGGCGTGTTAGATTTTTTGGCTGGAAACGGGCTGCAGGATAATGCACCCAGGATGTTGGGCGATGATGATGATGAGCTAGAGCTGTTCGTCGGGCACGTTGAATGGAGTACCCGCAGTGGTAGTGTTCTGGATCGCGGGCTCACGCTCAGAGGGCGGAGACTGACCGTCGGATCAAGACAGTTAGGTTGTAGCTGATGCGGGCTCGTACTAGGCACGAGTCTTATCGTCGATCAGGACAAACACTGGCCAGGGATTCGGATTCCTTAGATGTCTGTATGACCTCTTTGGAATCCCACTTCTGACACCAATTTGTTAGGAGGCCTATGGTGTCTGTCTTTTTAAAAAAAAACTACAATGTTCGCCTAACTAGTTTTATTGTCTTTTGACAAATCTTACAAGATCACTACGACACAACTTTTATAACTTCTTGAAAGTGGAGGCGACCGCTCCTCGCAATTGAACAATTCTAACTGACTAAAAAAAATATTATTCAAGTAAATGGCAGGTAACCAAAGGGCTGACTCTGCAATAGAATATCATGGAAATATACACGTTACAAGGTGATCTGCTTGTTTAGCTTTTATTACAAAGAAAACAGGGTTATAACAGCTCGAAACATGGAATTATTTCGTCATAAATAGCTTCTGTTTCCCGCCATTGTATGTGCGCTCATTCTCTTGTTGTGGAGGTCGCCGGGTATTGTAGCCTTTATTGTAGCTTCTGTTATGATTATTTCCGGTGGCTCAAGGGCTGTAAATTTTGCATCCAAGAAGTTCATAAATTAATCAGTACCCTTGGAGTTTTCCTGGTTTCCATGTAAGACGAATATGTTACTGAATCCAGTTTTTTCATATTCTTTATTGCACAGAAATCTTAATAGTAAGGTAACAAAACATTTTTTGAGCAAAGGTGAGCTTATCTCTAAAGAGAGATTTCTACCAGCAAACCTAGGCAGGACAGGAAAAATTGTGCAACAGGAGAGTCCTAGTGCGCAACAAAACTGTACACATCTAATTGTTTACAACTAAAACATAATTATGTTATTAATGATTTATACTTAATAAAATACAAAGTACAAAAATAAATTATATATCAAATTTATACTACTAACACGAAAGAGAAAGGAAATTCTGTTTCAATCTTGTCTTAAAAGTGAAAATTGAGGGACTATCTCTAATAGCGCAGGGAAAAACGTTCCACAGTCAGATCGCCGTTAACCTAAACGAGTGTTTGTAAGCGGCAGTGTTATGCCGAGAAGTAGATAAGTCTATGAAGCTTATCTCGAATCTAACGGACAACGTGGATATACTGGCCAATAAAGTCCAAGGCATGGTCGAATCAGCTGACTTCACATCCGACCGTGTCGATAAACTTGAGGCCCGAATTCGTAAACTCGAGGGCTTGCTGAACGAAGTGGAAAAGGTAAAGAGCGACGTCACCGAAATTACCTGCTCGACGACCGACCTAAAATCGACAATAAATCGATTGGAATAAAGGGGCCGTCTCAACAACTTGGAGATTTTCGGTGTACCAGAGCGCAAGTCCGAGGTTACTTCAAGCATCGTCGTGTCGATCGCAAAGGCCGTTGGCTTGGAGCTGAGGACGGAAGATATAGGCTCAGCTGTTCGAATAGCCACGCGCAATAACAACGGCCACCCTAGGCCAATAATTGCCAAACTACATTCGTCTCTCAAAAAGGACGAGATTATCAGTGCAGTCCGTAAGCAGCGCGGCATCACCACCCTGGACATCGGGTTTACTGGAGAAAGTCAGAAGATAAACGTGAATGAACATCTGACCGCCGAAAACAAGAACCCCGAACACCTTTCAGCAAGAAACAGGCTAAAGCGAAAGGCAAAGAAGCGGGGTTTCGTTACTCATGGACTCGCAATGCGAAGATATTTTTACGTCAAGACGACAACTACCCGGCCATACGCATCGAAAACCTCTCCCAACTGTCACACATAAAACCCTCAAGCAAAGCACCAACTCAGCGCACAAACCCAGCGGCATCGGCCTCGACGCTTACTGTTACATGAGTCTGTATCTACAAATCTATCATCCCATCACCCGGTACCTATGAACCTTAATCACATTTAACAACACACCTACCTACATATTATATGCTATTCACAACATACACACATGCACATTACCAACACACCCGAGTTCCTATGCTTACGTTCATCAAATTGGACCAATCTTCGTACTATCTCATTATATCACATATCTTGCGCTTACATTGTTGCCTAATAGGCAAGCAGAATATGGCTCTGATTGTATCTCATGTTGAAAAGGCCTAAGCAATCTTTTTAACGAATATTTTCTATCAAATTTCCTTGAAAGAGATCCCACATCATGCACCCAGTTCGAGGAACCATCAGAGCCAGTCGTAGCTGATCTAGCCTCAATCGTCATCGAGACTAATGAAATTATAAAGCTGTTAAATAACTTGGACTTGACGAAATCAGCCGGTCCTGATGAACTCCCCGCGGTTTTCCTAGTTAAATGTGCTGATAGCCTCTGCTCTGCCTCTATCTCTTATATTCAACAAGATCAATCGCTGAAGGTGTTGTGCCTGCTATCTGGAAGTCAGCTTTTATCACCCCTATCCATAAAAAAGGTCAAAAAAATAGAGTGGATAATTACCGGCCAATCTCTAAGTTATGTCTCATTGCAAAGATATTCGAACGCATTGTCTATAACCAAGTGTATGCTGCATTAAAGTCGTCGTTTTGTCCCCAGCAGCATGGTTTTCTTAAGAAACGGTCCACAGACTCAAACCTACTACTGTTTAACGATTTTATAACCCAGCAGTTAGATAACGGTGATCAAGTGGATGCTATTTATACTGATTATAGCAAGGCTTTCGACCGAATAGATCATATCTTTCTATTGAAAAAGTTACTTGCAATTGGCATCAGGGGTGACTTATTTCGGTGGTTCTCATCATACGTTGAAAACAGATCTCAGGCAGTTGTACTGAACGGCTATAAATCTAATTGGACTAATATACCCTCAGGGGTTCCCCAAGGGTCGTTACTAGCACCGTTACTGTTTATAATTTTCGTTTTTGATATTTCCAACTGTTTTAAAAATTCTCAATTCTTACTTTTTGCCGATGACATGAAAATATTTAGAACTGTTAACGATGCTATTGACTCAGCATTACTGCAAGACGACCTTCTGCAATTCGATATTTACTGCCTCAACAATAAACTTGACCTAAATGTATCCAAATGCTTTACTGTGTCCTTTACTCGTAAACGCAACGTATTTAATAACAATTACTCATTAAAAAATAAACCTTTACTTACACTTCATGAAATTAGAGACCTTGGTGTCATTATGGATAGCAAACTTATCTTTGATACGCGCATAAATTCAATTACCAGTAAAGCCTACAAGGCCTTAGGGTTTATTATTCGTTCCTGCAAAAATCTGCGTCGCCTTAAATCCGTAAAAGTTATCTACTGTGCATTTGTCAGGAGCCATCTCGAATATGCTTCACAAGTTTGGAACCCTAGTTACAAAGTATATATTAATAAGTTAGAGAGCATTCAAAAGAAATTTATTCGACATATTAAATTCAAATTTAAACTTCCAAGACTACCCTATAACCAATTATGCATCAAACTCCACTTACTTCCATTGCATGTACGGCGATACATAACTGACATCACCTATCTGATGAAAATAGCCCAGAGCCTTGTCGACTGTCCCGCCTTGTTAGCTAAGCTTCATCTTCTCGTCCCCTCACGTTCTCAGTCTCGCCGAAGACTGTCATTGTTTGTTCCTTGGGCTCGCACAAACTTTAGACAAGTGTTCGCTAGTAGTATTTCCGTTATCCGTAAAGTATTAACCTCTAAGTTTTGTGACTCGGTTGAGGCCTCATTACCGATATAACCCACTATAATGGTGTGCCATCTTCCTTCTTCTATTATTGGATATAGTTACCGTGTCTGGTGTTTCGTGTATCGCTTTTCTTTCACCTGTGCTAATTGCTCAAAATATTGCTAGCTGTGAAAACTTTTTGTTGGCTTTCTGTATCTATGTGTGTAATTTATTGTGTTAGTGATAAGCTGTTAGTTTTCCTAATAAAGTAAAAAAAAAAAAAAAACAAATATTTTCAGAATTCTCGCGGTATCAGGGGTAAGACGTCGGCTTTCGTTCAGGGTTTACTCAGAAACGATTATCATGTGGTCGGCATCTGCGAAACTAATCTGATAGATGGAGTGTTAGACTCTGAGGTGAGCGAGCCTCGTTATGACGTCCACCGTGCTGACCGCCCGACGAATGAGGTGTTGCGTAAGCGGGGAGGTGGTGTCGGGGCGCGTCCGGCGAGTTACACGGGCGGCGGGGTAATGCTACTCACGCGGCGTGAGTTATCCGCCGCCCGTGTAATGCCGCCACCCACACATGCGCATGAGTATGTTCAACTGGAAATTGTTCATGTCGTGGTGCCTAAGTCGTCGGTTCGTGCTAATAAAGATCTACATATTATTTGTATCTATTTACCAGGCTCTGGCGCTAAACATGACGCATTTTTGGTCAACCTTTCCGCATACATTCGCCACTGCTGTCCGGATAATGACTACCTACTGCTGGGTGATTTTAACTTACCAGACATATCATGGAGACCGCGTACCGCTGGTTATGGTCTCACTCCGTATGGTACCATTAGAGAAAGTCAGCAGCGGTTTATTGACGATATTTGTCTGTCTGACCTGACCCAATATAGTAATGTGCTGAATGGAAATAACAGGCTCTTGGACTTAATTTTTAGTAACACTGATGCTTCTGTGGTGCGTGCGAGTGACCCTTTCACTCGCGAAGATATGCCTCATCATCCCGCCCTCGACATCGAGCTCCCAAACGTTGGCATACCATTGTTACGCTCTCACCCGATTAAAATGTATAGATTTAAAAAGGCTGATTACACAGCGATCCGCAACGAACTTGCCACTAAAGATTGGTCTACTATTTTAAACAAATGTACACTTACTGAAGCCATGGATACTTTTTACAAAATTTTGAATACGCTTATAGATAAATATGTTCCATATACTTACGGAAATCCCGAGGGCTATCCGGTCTGGTATTCCAAATCGCTTATTAATATAGTTGCAGAAAAAGACAAATTTCACAATAAATGGAAAAGATTTGGTAACCCTCTCGACTACGACTCTTTTTCGTTGCTGAGGAAGCGGCACAAGAAGCTTCAGCGATAATGTTGGAATAATTTTGTACTAAAAACCAATGAGGCTTTAGTCCGCAACCCCAAACTGTTTTGGCGCTTCGCTAAGGACATACGCCGTGATCATGGTTTCCCGGCGCAGATCTCGTATGGCGCCAAAACGGCTAGCAGTGCTCAGGAGGCTTGTGAGATCTTTCTAGAATATTTTTTGTCTGTGTATGTGGACTCGAACCACCGCTCTTCACCACCTTCTGGCGGCACAAATGATCTGAGCTGTGTGGGTGCCATTGAATTAACTAACAATCTTGTCTTTTAGTACCTCAAAAACATTGACACTAATAAGGGCGCAGGGCACGACCGGATCCCACCGATTTTCATTAGAAATTGTGCCGATCAACTCGCCGTCCCTTTGTGTATGCTGTTCCGGAGGTCACTAGACGAGAGGTGTATCCCCACACGTTGGAAAATGGCTTATATTGTACCCATACACAAAGGTGGTCCAAAAACCAAAGCAGAACAATATCGCCCGGTCTCAATACTGCCAGTTTTTAGTAAACTGCTGGAACTTATAGTCCATGATCAGGTATATCCCATTTTAGCGCGTAGTATTCCTCCGGCCCAGCATGGCTTTATGCGTAAAAGATCTACTACATCAAATTTGGCAGAATTCGTAGGATCAGTGACCGGTTTTATGGATAAGGGCTACCAGGTCGATACTATATACACCGATTACTCTAAGTGTTTCGATCGGCTGAGGCATGACATCATCCTTTTTTAAGCTGGAACAAGTCGGTGTACATGGAGATGTGCTCAGATGGTTTGAGTCTTACCTCCGTAACCGTAGTCAAGCTGTCCGAATTGGCTGCCATTGCTCGCGATTTGCTCCAATCCCCTCAGGCGTTCCTCAAGGATCCCATCTGGGGCCACTTCTATTCAATGTCTGTCTGTATGATATAGCATCTTGTTTTAGATCCGCCAGTTGCCTTATGTATGCCGACGACACCAAGATATTTATGCCCGTATCAAGTTCCTCAGATTGCCACAGATTGCAGGAAGATCTGGACCGACTTTGCGAGTACTGTAGTCTCAACAGCTTAGATCTAAATCCCAAAAAGTGTCAACTAATCACGTTTAGTAGAAAAACATCTAATCTAACACACCAATATATTCTAAATGACCACCCCATTGAACGTGTCTCCAAGGTTAGGGATCTTGGGGTTATAATGGACTCTAAACTTTTATTCATACCTCATTACGAACATATTATAGCGAAAGCTTTTAAAATGCTGGGATTCGTAAATCGTGTGACGAGGCCGCTGCGTTCACCACTTGCTTTTAAATTACTTTATTTCGCCTACGTTCGCAGTGTGCTGGAATATGCGTCGCCGGTATGGTCACCATCCTACCAGTCGCATAAAATCAGAATTGAGTCGGTTCAGAAAGCGTTCATGAGGCAACTCCAGATTAGATATGACGGGTCTTCGGTGGACTATGATGAGGGCCTTACTCGACATTCTATGGCTTCCCTGGAGAGCAGGAGGATGCTGGCAGATCAGAAACTTCTTCATGACGTCATCAACAACAGACTGGACAATGAGTGGCTGGTGAGGTCAGTGCTGCTGCGCATCGCCCCAGCGCGGTCGCGTCGCCACACACCGGCGCTGCTTGGGTACGAGCGCGCGCGCACCAACTATGCCTCCAATTCACCGCTAAATAGGAGCATTGATATGTACGAGAAACACTTCGCGGGGGCCGATGTCTTTTACCTGAACCGGACTCAATTTATATCACAGGTTTGTGCGAAGATAAGGTCAATCAAATTAGATAATTGATCATCAAAAATAAACAAAAATCAATAACATTTATTCAAGGAAATTGAACTCTCTCATTTGACATAGAAAAACCTCATATCCACACACATATTACATACCCTCTCTCTCTCTCACACACACACACACACACACAGACACATACACATATACAAACACATACCTTATTATATATAATGTAAAATTACCTTTTATACATATGTTTTATGATCTAAAAATCCTCATCATAATTTATAAAGGATATGTTTCGTAATTGGCATTATCCATTTATATCAGTGTTATTTTTATCGAATTAATTACTTATGCTGTGAAACATCAACAAACAAATAAATAAATAAAATAAATAAGTAGAAAGGAGAAACATAGTGTGGGATCTCCGGTTACTATACCTGGAGGAAATAAACTTGAAACGTTCTCGAAGATATAGGAGAACAGATAGGAGAGAATGTGCATATCACGACGAAGGCGGATTGGAAGCAACCCCAACTCCTTGTGATACTGTGAGACATGGTCATACTTGCGCAGCCCGAAGACAAACCGAATCCCGAAGTTTTGAAGTCGTTCGTGTTTGTTCAGTTGTTCTTCGTTCGCACTGATCCAGCAAACATCCGCATTGTCGATTAAAAGTAGTAGGAGGGACTGACCAAGGGTGATTTTAGTCTACCGCGGCAGGAAGTACTGCAATCTTTGTAGGGAGTGAAATGACGCAAAGACTCGTCTGCTGACCTCACAAATAAGAAACGCCAACAAAAAATAAGAACTCTAATTTTATTTTAATTTTAATTATTTATAATCAATTTATTTACAATTAAATATAAAATCACTGACCTAGACCCTCCATTCATCTTAATTAACTGATCACTTCACTTATTGTTGCATCATCTATTATAACCTCACACACAAGTACAATTGACCTATACGCTGAGCTGCAGAAGAATATGGATGAAATCACGGAGACCTTCAGTGAGCGGATGGGGAAGTACGAGCAGGAACTGCATGCAGCCACACCTTCTCTAGGACCCCAGGACATCACCAAGCTGACACGTGATTTCTCGCACTTCAAGTCTCTCGTGTGGAAGAGCCTCTGGATGCTGAAGTCTTCACTGCAGCTTCTGACCCTCGGGCTTGACCGGCACGAGACCGCTGCGAGGCATAAGGTGCTGCTGGTGCACGGTGTGCAAGAGGTGGCCAAAGAGGAAGCAGACGTCATTTTGAAGGGTTTGCTCACGGACTGCCTCAAGATGTCTGCAGAGTGCCTCCGCGACTTGAAGGTGGTGCTTAGGCTGGGTGCCAAGGGGATGAAGTCTTCACAGCGGCGCGCAGGCACTTTGGGATGAGCAGCGTCTGGACCTCGGAAGGCAGACTACCAAGCCTTTCCATTGTCTTCGCGATCAGTTTAAATCAACAGAATTTACAACTGTCATATTACATCACTCGAGAGTTTTAATGCCTAATTATGTATAGTTCCATACACTAGTTTATCTAAACAAATATCATAAGCTGTCGTTGATGTGTTCAGGAAATGCATGTTCGACCGGCATGTTGGCATTGTGAATTGCTCTGCACTTGTTTAGCTTGTTCAGTAGTACCAACTTCACAGACAAACTAGGGGCAGCATGCAGGCGGGCGTCGGCATTCGAAATTTGAATGTCATAATTTGTCGAAAATGTATATTTTCATTATGGCCATAATGTATCAATATTCAGATAAGAAATGAGTTTTTACCAAGTAGTATAACATTATACTGGTCGTAACGTGCTGTTTTTGGACGCAGTTAAGAGTGTTTATGCTACGTGTGTAGATAAATATCTTTAAGGCCCTTTTCGTGATGTCGTCGATATGAGGAATGAAGGTGAGTTTGCTGTCGTATAAATACGCCTAGAACTTTTATGTTGTCCAGCTTTATTAACTGGGTGCCGTCTATAACATAAATAGTGGTTATCTGCGTTGGTTTCCGCGTGAATAATATACGCGTGCGAGCATTTTGTTGGGTTCAGTTGCATTTCATTGTTGTAGCACTAGAATCTGAGCTGGTTGAGATCTTCCTGAAAATGTATCGAGTCTTCTAATGTGTCGATGACACTCACCACTTTAAGGTCATCTGCATACATAAATGGGCTTGAGTATAGAAAGCATTCCGGTAGGTCATTGATGAATATGTTGAATAAAATTGGGCCCAATTGTGATCCCCTTTACAACGTTTCATGATTCTAGGACCAGAGGGTAAGGCTGTACGTTAATATATCCTTCAGTTAGTGAATAATTCAGGTCAGGACTTTTATACTTAATTATCGTCTATCGGTAAAATTAGCAACGTTCATAACCAGTCGTCTGTGGCGGCCATTTTGTAACTTTCGCCGTGTCGGTGGTTACCGGAGACGGAATCCCACACATCAGGAAATCTGAGCGCCGATAGGCGCTAAAGTGATAGGTACCGGAGACGGAATCCCACACACTAGTGGATAACAGGTGTTTGTTACGTCTGTCACTGCGGCAGAACATTGAAAAAATTGTGGGTTTCTTATATATTTCATCAAAATCACTGAATTTTTCTTATAATCAAATACACCGTTTTAAGAACTATGATATCTTCCTCTGGACTTGCCTGACGGACCCACACAAGTCAACATCTCCCGAAATGCCTCCGGGTGACCGACATGGTGATCTAGAAGGACCCATTCCCCATGGGACCAAGCTCGTCGCAGGTTGCTGATGGCGAATGGCCCCCCAATCGGAGGGTCAGCTGCCTGTTCCATGGGCAGGTAGCCGCGAACAAGGGGAGCCCATCTGACCTCCTCTAGGTATGAAGATCGGCGTTTTAGTGTTCTCCGGCGCAAACACTCTAAAGTAAGGGCGTAAGGCAGCCCAACCGGCCTCCTTCAGAGGGACAAAGATTGGCGGGGAAAATAAAGTGTATGGTACGTGCGCACTCTAAAAAATCACGACCTGCGGGCGGTAGGTGCGCAGCGTCCGCAGTACCGTGCCGGTTTACCGGCCGGACAACGCCTAGTCGTCAGCAACGGTACACATATCGTTGCGGGCGGCTAACGTACTGCAAACTTGAAAGATGGGGCCCGAAAGAGTGAAAACCATGGAGTCAAATACGGAGCATCTAATACCCCACGATACGGAGCATCTAATACCCCAGAGGCACGATAGAAGTAGTGCCACAAAGACAAAGAAGAGGAAGCAGCGCCTCGCAGAGGAGCTTGCTATAGTCGCGGCCATACGTCGTAGGGCCACGGACGCCTCTAACGTCAACCGTGCGGATGTGGAGGTGCCGGCCCCCAACGATCCCAACATGGGACCAGGTGCGGGACAGCACCAACACTCAACATACGGAACTATGGCGCAGGCTCACACCGATCCCAATATGAGATCGCGTGCGGGACAGCACCACCACAACACCAACGAAACTGTGGTTCAGGCTCACACCGCTCCCCATACGGGAAAGCGTGCGGGGCAGCACCACAACACCAAAGGGTCAGAAAGGCAAGCTCACAACGCTCTCTTTATGGGACCGCGTGCGGGACAGCACCACCCCCTAAATCAAGCCGCATCACGGCGAAATACATTCTCGCAGCAACCAGCCCAAGGGGAGGGGCAGGTGCCTGCGGGAAAAGAAAAATCAACTGGGGAAAGCGCAATCTCGGGCCCTCCCCCGTCTGCCCATCCACCGCCTCGGCGCCGTAAGGGCAAAGGGGTTGGGAAGGGCAGATCGGTGGGGTCATCAGAGCAAGCACATGGGGCAAGCTCTGTGGCCGGGACAAGCAGACCCCAAACAAAAAGAATGAGGTCTGATGACCAGGTGTCGCCGATCGGGGAGTTGATGAGGGGACCGTTCAAAATACCCTGTAATTCAGGCCCAAATGTAAGGGACAAGGGAGTCCAACCTGGACTATCCTACGCCCAGGCTGCTAACTCGCACCTGATCATGGTGATCATCCCCATTGATGGTCGAGATATGACGGCCGAACAAGGCGTTCTTCTCCGTCTAGAGATGGAGAAGAAACAAGAAGAAACGGTAGATGACCTGACCCAAGACTTTGTCCCGGGCTTCGATCATATGCCGCAACGTCTGCCGCAAGGCGGACTTAAATTCACCTGCCTCGACCAAGAAACCGTGGCGTGGCTTAAGGTGACGACAGCAAACCTCCCCCCCTGAGGGAAGGAGGCTGCCAGTTCATGGCGGTCGGCATGACGGAGTTGTCAAAACTCATCAAAGGGGTGGTTCAGAGAAGCCACAGAGTGCAGCAACAAAACCTATTATGGTCTAGCAGAGAAGACTGCAAAAACACAAAACTTTTTATAGACAAATATAACCATAAATTTACAAATTACTTAATGAGACTACCACGCAATAAAATAAAAATACTAACAAGCCTTATTACAGGCCATTGTACACTAAACAAACACTTGACAATTACAGGTGCAAAGGACAGACCCCTGTGCAGGGGGTGCATGGAAGTGGAAGAAACAGTAGAGCATATGCTACTGGCATGTCCATCCACAACAGAAATCAGGATGGCTATCCTAGGAGACACAACAAACACCCATGAGCTTCTAGAACACCCAGGCCTCCTTCTCCAGCTGGTGCAGGAGTTGGGATGGCTGAAGTAGATGTGCAGGCGAAGGGGTCATGCACAAAGGCCCTCAAGGCTCAAGTGGGCCAGGTGCAGGCACTACAACCCCCTTGTAGAAGATAGAAGATAGAAGAACTATGATATCAATATTATTTTTATATTTCAAGAAATAGCATTTTTGGCAAGTTTTAGGTGAAAAACATCTATTATCTTATATTTTTCATATTGACAAATTCCCATTGACAGATGATGTTTTTTAAAGATGAAAAAGGGATTTTAACTATTTTTTTTCAGGGTTTGGAAAATGTCTCCTTTAGGATGAACAACGTTTGAAAGATGGGCGTATGACCTAATTTGACGATACCCACTATATAAATAAAGATTTTATAAAACGGCATCAAATATATTGTTTACCAATTTAGGATTTAAATATAAAAAAACTTTACCCTAAAACGGCAACGAGCACCAAAAACAGAAACAACGTGTATAAAATACTCACCAAATTTAGAACCCCTATTAACGCGCTAAGGTGTTCCAAATAAACTGCAACGATTGCAATAAAATGTATGGATAGACCAAAACTGAACTATTTAATGTCAAATATATAAATGTTTGTGGCTGAATATAACACCCCCGCCACAGTTTCACAGAACCAATAGGTCACTTTCCCCGACCCCATGTTTTTACAAGGAAATCCTGCAAATTATCTAGTTAATTTGCATATTAACGGTATCTGCATTCTAACGGTAACACATACAGACATTGCAAGTTAAAGAAAAGCAAGTTAAAAAGGCATCCTGAGCGGCTGCAAATATATATATTTGATAATAAATTATAGACAAGCTGCTACTTTAATTAGGCAAACTTATTTTTTTTTGAGGAAACCAATATTATTCGTAGAAGCAAATATTTTTAGGACCAAAAAAGGGCTATTTAATAACATTTCAGAATAAATTGGGTTTCCAATTTTTGTAAGCCACCAAATGTGAGAAAAAATGTTCGTTGAATCGGTAGGTTCCGAGAGCCTAAAATTATGATGTGATTGGGGTAGGTCACCTCGCGGCATCTGAATGCCCCCCCAAACTGGCTGCTAATACGTGGCTCTGTCTTCTCCAAAACCACGGAAGACGACTTCACCGGGAATGTCCATTGACAGCCAGACCTGAGCTATCAGACCCAGCGGCACAGGACCGAAGGCTGGGCCACAAACCACGACTGCGTGGTAAATTTTCGCCGCGTCAGCAACGAGATGCGATTCCAAAGGGCCGTGATAAAAGATGATGAATTTTGGGTTGGAGATTGATGGAGTTAAACACTGACTTGGTTACACGACTACACTTTATTAACTTGAAGCACTATACATTTATGAGAAATTAACTACGCTCTATGCGTTTATAAACTGGTATTACATATTATAATAAGAACGACCGCGACGGTATCAATTGAACAAGATTTAACTAAGTGGTTACATTATGACACACGAACGCTCAAGGCGGTGTCCTACGAGCAAGTCTTGATTGAATAAAGAACTGGTTGAGACTTTTTTGTACATGAAGAAGCAACGTTTTCAAAGACAGATAGCATATCGATGACAATGATCAGTCGTTCCATATCGAACTTTATAAAAGAAATATCATGGTAACTTGGATTAATAAATAAATATGCTGGCAAATCCTCTGTTTCACCGACTAACTCTTAAAAAGGATTGATATGAAATAGGGCACACAAATTTGGTAAGCATTTAGTATTTTTGGGATGAAAATGTATTTTTTGGATATCACTTTTAAATCACTTTGTAAGCAGTTAAATACAAGACTTAAGCAGTCAGTGCGTCCCTCCAAATTTGCGTTCCATACCCACCAATCCAGCAAAAAAAACTGAAGAAACAAGTTTCTTAAAAGGGGACAACCATTATGCTATAAATTACAGTATAAATTTTTGGCGTTGAGGAGTAACCATTTTCGGAACCTGGAGACTTCCGTGTATACCACTAGATCCTTTGCCCGGCCTGGATTTTTGAAGGAGACGATCCCGACCAAGATGTAGCCTCTGACGACAAGCGCGCCGCCGGAGTCACCCCTGGAATATCATCATGATAAGTTACCCTATAGCCCAGAGTTGAAAATTTGTATTCATGTGGATATTAATTCATAATAGGTATTTCTTTTCAACGAGAGTCTAGTTACTAGACAAAACGTTTCGAAAAGTAAATGACTACAGTGCATTTTCGGTAACTTACACAGCAGCGTAGCCGTGATTGTTTTTCGGTTTACCACAAATCGTGAGTTTGGGTATCTTAGTCAATACTTTCAAACAATCATGCCGTGACCAAAGTACTTGTTTAGCATATTTCAAATATTGAGATTCCTCCTCATTATTTTCCTTGAAAGAGATAAAATAATGTTAACCCTTTGGCTATCTCTGCTGGCCGGAAAAGAAAAAATAATGACACAACAATTAAGGCAAAGTTTATGTTTTTTGCCCATAAATGCCCACAATAGAATCTACAGTACTCTAGGAGACGTCTGTCATAATGGTTCCTTTTTAGGTTTTCTGCGTCCCAGCAGGTTAATAATATTAATTATTCAGAAATAAATAGACTAAGCAGAGTTACGGCTTGTTTAAAGACGACCCGATGACACATTTTACATATACAAGATGTATGATCTATCTTAAAAACTGGCCCTAAATTCGATTGGACACTAGCCCGACACTCCCCCTCCAACCCGCAATGAGTCAGCATAAGGCCATAGTGGCCTTTCATGATTCTCGATCAACGTGAAATTCCCTGTAGGCTTTGATTCCCTTGCGAGTATCAAGCGAATTCAGCAAAGAACATCAATCGGTGTCAATCTATGGATTAAATTATGCCCAACAACAGTTTGTATTTACGAATTCCGTAAGTAACGGTGGAACGTGGGTACCTATGCCAGTCTCCATAAAAAATGTTCACACCCTTTTCCTTTTACACATCCTAGAACTTGTGTAAGTTCAACTTTGAACGCATGGCGACCCCGCGGGAGGTGTTGACGCGGGAAAGTGAGAGACAGAGCTATGCGCTTTAGAAAGCTCTATCCCCGACCTCATCCTCCATGTTCGGTACGCTACGGGTACATGTTTACGCAAAATAAGATGCGGCCGTTGATATCACATATTTTGCTACTCGCAAGGAATACTTCGACACTCGCATACAACCGTGTCCGTGATATAAATGTGACCTAAAAGTGTTACTACACAGACGGAGTCGCGGGCTAAAGTTATATAATGACATCTCACCACATAACGTGAAACATAGGGGTGGCAGAGGTAAGGTCGCAGTTACAATTGTTTTGGACGCAGCGATGCTGGAGTTTTGATATAATTTTGAAGTAAATAAAATTTCGTCGCATCGGGAAGATACTTACATTAGTAACGCCCCATCCAGCAACAACGGCATCGTCTTGAAAAGGCGTTTCGCTTACTATTGCGACTCTGCTAATCGTGGCGTCCAACTTTAGACTACATTTGAGCTTTACAAGACCTATATCATTCGATACTGAACGTGAGTCATAATTTTCGTGTATCTTCCAACTCTCGACCGCGAATTTTCCCCCTGTTTCTCGTTTCGCTTTTCCTACAAAAGCGTTGACGTGGTGATGTTGTGCGCAGTCCTCCAAACAATGGGCTGCTGTCACGATAAAATTCTGATTAAGGATCGAGGAGCCGCATATCCAGGAGTCGTCACACCGTAGAGTCAGAAACACTACGTAAGGGAAGTTCTCTATCTTAGCTTTTTCGCCGCCGACTATTTTATGTTCAATGTAGTACTTGTTCTGATCCATGGCCACGTTTGAAATATGGATAGTATAAATAAATATTAAGGCACTACAGTCCATGTTTTCTGAAGGCTAGTGTGGTTCTGATTATAATTGTTTCTCGTTCGTGACAAGCTTTAAGTAATCTATGCTGAAGGTTTTACACCGCAACAGTTAAGTACAGCCGTTTGGAGGGATTTGACGATGTCCGGTCATGGATGACGCGTCGCGTATGATTTGTGTTTATGTATGGTAGTTTTCTACGTATTTAACCTCTCACCGACCTATGACTGCGATGGCAGTGATCATAAAATACCGTTAACGACCCATGACTTCTATCGCAGTTTATATTACGCTGTGTATGATTGGGTGAACATCAAGTAACTAACAAACTAGGTCATGCAATTACCGGACCGTATATTTTTCATACAAAAAAAAAACAGGAAAAAGACATGAAAAAAAGAACTGTACGCGAAACGATTAAAAGATTTGTAAAGTTAGGTTTTTTTGATTTAATTCGAGTACTACGGGTTTTATTCCCATTTACAATTATTTTTGTTTACACAATTTCACAAATCGTAGTGAATTTCATCCCGAAAATCGGCAAATCAACAATTGCTGTCTCGAGATGAGCATTTTATAGTAGTCTGAGATTTCCACGTCGCGGTCGGTACAAAAATTAACTAAGGTTGCAATGTAATTTAAACTAAGAGAGGATTTCATATCAAAGTTATAAGTGTTACCATTTAAACAGAATCAATTTCAATTCAATTTGTTTATTGCAATAAATTACACGTTAGATGGAGGTGTTACAGTTCGCATCACTTAGGTACAATGTAATTTTACCCTTAAGGTGTAGCAATTAGTATAAAATAAGTATTTACATGAAAAAATATGTACACAACAACATTCATCCTCATTTAAAGTAAAATAACACGCCTGCCTATAATTAATTAATAGTAAAATAGAAAACTGTGGTCATTTGATATTAATTTATAGGTCATAATAATGTCAGTCATAATAATTAGGAGATAATTTCAAAATGTACATATACACACAGGATTCCATGTCGAAATTATAAAGTTCACTTAGGCTATGAGGACACACATGATCACCAAAAGTTTCCCTAGTGCTACAGTTAATTGCATTTAATAATAAGTTATAGGTCATAATAATCAGTCTGAATTAGGAGATAATTTCAAAATTTCATTAAACTTAAGCTGTTAGGACATATAAACACCAAAAGTTTTTTTAGTGCTATAAAAAATTTACGATATTCTAAGACTACTAAGGCTTCTGGTAACTTATTGTAAACCTTTATGGCTATCATTTTTGTTCCCCGAGAGAAGGTAGTAGTTCTACATTGAGGAACTTCTAGTTTTTTATGATTTCTTTCGTTCAGACGATTGCTGACACCAGGTGGTCTTTGAGGGAATTTTTCAGGGTGACGTCTGACCAATTTACACAACTCAATTATATATAACCCTGTTATAGTGTGTAGCTTAAGTTTTTTAAAAGAATCCCTGCACGAATCTCTGTTACTACCAAGGTTATCCAAAATACGGACGCATCTCTTTTGTAGGACGAAAATTTTATTAACGTCTACACTATTTCCCCACATTGCTAGTCCATAGAGGGTTCTAGATTAGAAGAAGGCGAAGTATGCCTGCAAGGCGGCTTTTTTTGTAGCTATTTTGTAAAGCGATCGTAATGCGTAGCAGAAGCTACTAAGTTTGTTCTCTAGGATCTCAATGTGTTTTTTCCAGTTTAGGTTTTCGTCGGTATATATTCCTAGGAACCTGGAATTTGGAACTAATTCAATAATTTTTTGGTCTAGCTTTAAGTTTAAGTTTATAGGTTTAGTGTTGTAATTTCTGAAATGAATCAACTGTGTTTTGTTAGCATTTGTGTTAAGGTTAAGTGTCTTAAACCAGTCTACTATTTTGGTGACTGATTCTGAAATCGCATTCGAAAGGTTTTCATTTTGGTCTCTTTGGAATTAAAAAAAAACAGATACATCGTCAGCAAACATAACAACTTTATCGTTTACGATTTTAGGTAGGTGGTTTACATACAAGAGAAAAATTATAGGGCCTAGTATGCTACCCTGTGGCACTCCTTTGCCTATGTTTAATGTCTCAGATTCAATATTCAACATGGTTTTGGATTTATCCAAGATAGGCAAAACCACGCTTTGCTGTCTATTTTCCAGGTACGATCTGAACCATTTATTTGTTTCTCCCCTGATTCCATACCTATCAATTATATCAAGTAGGATGTTGTGATTTACATGGTCGAAGGCCTTTGACAGATCTAGTAAGACAGATATAACATTTTTCATACGATCCAAACTTTCTCCCACAAAGTCACACATATCAAAAATTGCATCTGCTGTGGAGACACCCTCCCTAAAACCAAATTGCTCAGGTGATTAGATATTATTCAATGACAGGAAAGCTCGGAGTCTGTGTCCCATTACCTTTTCAAATATTTTTGATAGTATCAGAAGGAGAGTTATTGGCCTAATTGGTCTAACTTATCGCCTTTTTTGTGGATCGGTCTAACTTGGGCCTTTTTGAGCTTTTGGGGAAAGACACCTTCACTTAAGGATTTGTTTATGATAAATTGAAGTGGCTCTGCTACGGTTTAAAAGATAAATTTTATTACACAGGCTGGTATATGGTCATATCCGCAAGACATTTTGTTTTTAAGCGAACTGATAGTCTTTGTCAAGTCATCCATAGACAGTGGTCTGACAAACATCTATTCTCGCGTAAATTGTGGTAATTCACAGCTTTCAGCAACAGTACAATGTTGCGGTGGAACTCTAACAGTATTCGTTAAGAAAATTTTGAAAAGATCAGGCGCATCATAATCGGATTTAGTGGTGTTATCACCATCTGAGAGTCCAGTGAAACCATTTATTTCCACCGATCTATTTCCTTTTACACTTTTGTTCACTAGTTGCCATGTAGTTTTGATTATGTCATTAGACTTTATTATCTTTTTCTCATGATATTTTTTTTTTGCAATTGATACAACCCTGTTTAATATTGAACAATACAGCCTATAATGATTTATCAGAGCTTAATCTTTATTTTTAGTATTTTTCATCCTGATAAACCATTCCCTTTTTGTTTTGCAGGATTTTTTGATTCCCTGTGAGATCAACCAGCATCAGTTTTGTTGTCAACATTATTTTTGACGCGAATGAGGGGGCAATTTACCTCAAAAGCACATAAGAGGACATCGTGAAAGCGGTCAAATGCTGCATCGCAGTTTGATTGTTTATATACATCCTCCCACGACTCGTTAGCCAGCTGGCTTTTTAAGTTCAGAAGATTATCGTTTTTCATATTTCTGACCACGGTGAAGTACACCGATTTTTCTTTCATTGGAACACCTATAGTAGCACATTGTAACGTGTGATCAGACAAGCCGACTTCAATTACATTTGCGTCATGCAGGGGCATATTTGATATAATGTTATCGATACACGTGCTACTGTGCTGCGTAATGCGAGTTGGTTCGTATATATATCTTATCATATTAAAGGACTCCAATAGGCAAATGAATTCTTTAGATTCCAGATCATTAATCATTAAGTTGATGTTGAAGTCTCCACAGATTATAACCTTTCGCTCTTTGTGTTTTTGTATAATGTTTAGAATGGTGTCCATGTTTTCTATAAAATTATCGTTTCTGTCCTTCTTTGGTCTGTAAATGCAAAGAACAAAGGTACCGGCTAATTCAATACCATATACTTCTAGAATATATGGTATCGACATCTACTGAATTTTTGGTACGAAACTTAGGAACAACTTAGTATGTAAAGACATACTAAGTTGTTCCTAACAAAAACAGCTGAACCCCCCTTAGAAGTTCTTTTCTTGCGGCAGTAGCTAGCCGCCAGTTTGAAACCAGAAATATTCACTACTTGTAGATCTTCTATTATTCTATGGTGATCTGTGATGCAGAGTATTTGAATGTTTTTTCCTTCCAAGCTATTTAACCAAATTTCGGGTAGTGATACCTTTTTGGCATTTAAACTTTGAATGTTTATGTGTGCTATCATACTTGCGCTTCTATTATCTTGTCTTACTATCCTACTTGTGGGAGCTTTTGATCTATGCGGAAAACCTGGTTTATTCCTTCAATATAGATTTCCCTTTGTTTTTCTACCTGTGCACGGAACATGTGAGGTATTGTGCCCCTGTTTGGGCTTGCGGATCGTTTATTCCCTACTTTTGTGGTCAACGAAATGTTCGATTGATTTTTATATTCCGCATGTTGTTTATTCGGACCGTTTGTATTTTTGTCAAGAGAATATTGTTTTTGTCCTTCTGTCTGCCTGCGGAATCACTTGATAACTCAAACAAGCGCCGCAAGCCGAGCAAGATGTGAAATGATCTGGAGCTCTATTTTTGAATCTCTCGCGTCTCGGCAGGCGCTCGCCAAGTGCAACGATTGGTTCATATCACTCGACGTAACTAAGCTCCACCAATCGTGTCGCTTGGAGAGCGCTCACTTCCGAGGCGAGTGATGCCAAAATAGAGCTGCTGGTGTTTACCGTTGACGGTTATCACGCCTGGATTGGGGAAAAGTTAAGGTTACGTGAGCTCTTAGATCGGGATTTTTATGACTTGATTAGATTACATTTTTGGCGTTACTAGCATAATAAATAGAAAATATTTATATTTATTCCATAACCATGTCGTAGAATTGAACATATCATGAAATGACCAACCATGATAGAATTAGAACTATCACTGAGCGAAGAAATATTTAAGGGTAAAACACTGTGGTAGCTTAGGTCTAGACAAAGCGGGCGAGCGCAGCGAAGCCCCCGAAAAGTCTTCGTGATTGTTCGACATGCATATCACAAAAATATAAGGTTGTACTGAATAAAAATATGCTTTTAAAAAGACACGTTTCATCTAATTCAATCATTTAAAAAAACATGATAACATTTTATGAAATTTTCGTTCTTGGTCGGCCATATTATGAGATGGAAATGATCAACTCTATGATGTAGCTAAGACATTAAGACAGACCTTGCTGTTAATAATTTTGTAATTATTTATTCCTGCTTATTAATCATAACAATTAAATTTTTCATATTTGTATTAGTAAAGCACAACCTATTTTTAAAAGAGATCTAAAAATAAATCTGTGGGAGTTTCTACGCCCTTCTTCTCCCACAGTGGTCCAATGTAGAGAAGAGGCAAAAAATGACGTTTGCTAAGTATATGTAAATATCTACAGTAATAAAGTACTTTGACTATTGACTATTGACATACCTTCCTATAAAATATGTATGACTCTTTCACTAATTGTAAGAATATATGTTCCTCTATTCGAATTAGACATTGTATAGGCAATTATATAACAAGAAATAAAAAAAATAAAAGACCCGTGTTGTAAGTAATAAATGATACCTAACGGCAAACAATTGGTTCATTATTTCCTATTAAGGCTGTTAACTTTTGAACCATTGCAGGAAATTTAACTATCAATTTAAAAAAAATGCAATAAAATCCGTCCACCAACCGACAGACAGATACACAGACAGTAGCTTAAAACTTATAACACCACTCTTTTTCTCTGGGTAAAGGTAATTGGGAGTTCTATATATTGTTAGAGTAACGTATCAGTGATGAATCCAAACCCCATTGGGTGTTCTATATATTTTCCGATCGCGATGTAACAGTGACGAACCCAAAACTCATTGGGAGTTCTATATATTGTAAGGGTAACTTATCAGTAATAAATCCAAACCCCATTGGGAGTTTTCCGATCGTGATGTAACAGTGACGAACCCAAAACCCATTGGGAGTTCTATATATGGTTAGGGTAACGTATTAGTGATGATCCCAAACCCCATTGGAAGTTCTATATATTGTTAGGGTAACGTATCAGTAAAAAATCCAAGTCCCATTGGGAGTTCTATATATTCTCCGATCGTGATGTAACAGTGACAAACCCAAATCCCATTGGGAATTCTATATATTGTTAGGGTAACGTATCAGTGATGAATCCAAACCCCATTGGGAGTTCTATATATTTTCCGATCGCGATGTAACAGTGATGAACTCAAACCCCATTGAGAGTTCTATATATTTTCCGATTGCTATGTAACAGTGATGAACTCAAACCCCATTAGGAGTTCTATATATTTTCTGATCGCGATGTGATAGTGAAAAACCCGTTGGGAGTTCTATATATATATGGTTAGGGTAACGTATTAGTACTAAAATTAAACTTTTATTAAAATTGTCCAGACAATTTCAACACTGAGGATTTTAGTAGTTATAAGATTGTAGTTAGATTTTTTCTTCTAGAATCTATAATGTTTTATTTTAATTGTTTTATTTGTGTTGTGTGCGTTTTGTGTTTTTTAGAATCTTCTACTGGTTGATTTAAATGATAATTATTGTATTTCCGAGATTCTTTAATTGATTAATTTGAACTGTGTTTTCTTGAACCTTTTACTGTGTTATTTAATTGAATTTTGCAGGAAGGTTTTGTGTTTTGTCAGTTTTTAACTATCTGCTATGCAGCGATTCTTGGGTTTCTTAAACTCTTGATTTTCTATTCTAAAAAGGGGAAAACCATTTCTACCAACAGGGTAACCAATATATTCAGAACAGGCGGTACCCAATATTTTAAATCCACCAGGGTAATAGAAAGTATTCTGTTTAAATAATTATTATATATATATGTCGTAGTGTACGAATTAAGATATAGCTATAGCGTAAGGCAGTAGAGATAAGTACGGTGACACAAGCTATATGTGCATTCGCTTAGGTTGGGCTAATAATGGAGAGGCTAGGTGTGCATGCTATAAAAAGGGCGTGCGCGCCAGTCAGCGGGTTAGTTAGTCTATAACGAGCAGTCGTACGGAGCGCACCTCCTCCCACATTATTGGACTAGCCAGTCCCCGTGACTAGTGTGGTTACTATGTATCTAGTACTCCCCGTGTTCAGTGTGATTATTATCTAACTAGTGCTCCTAGTGTGTCATTATTCTGTGTCTAGTACATGATTCATGCCCTAAAGTTAATAAACTGTGTTATAACTACGCTGTTGTCTTCAATGCTCGAGTACCCATCACACCCATCCTCGGGACGCCCTCAGCCATCGATCCTGACCCTTCTGCGACATCAGAAGCGGCATCACCTCGAGCACAGGAGAAATATGCCACAGAAAAACTTCTGAGAAGCTACTGGAAATCAAACACCAGACCATGATGCACCTTATCAATGCTGTCAAGAAATCATCAGCTGATTAGAAACAATTGCTGCCACCATCACGGAATTAAGAGTGCAGTGACCAGGTAGCTCCTGGACTCGAATATGGAGGTAGAAGCAGCCGGCAATGAGCCGAGCAATCTTCTGCTTTGGTTGTGGTGAACCTGTCGACGTCGTGACGTTGCTTGCATCTGTCCCAGATCCCAGCGTCGTGGCGATCCATAGTCGAGATCGCATTCGAGAAACTGAATCATTTGGTGAGCCATTTTGTTTTTTTTATTGTGACTCAAGTACCGCGAGTTCGCTGATGAAATGAAAGATTACGAATAAATTAGTGGAAAAGTCACAAAAAAGTGACTCATAGGCTTTCGAAATCCGTGATTCCGGCGTTTCGGTACGGAACGACGAAGGAACGTATGTGTGTGGCGGGTCTTAGCAGGTAGAAACGTACTCTGTGGTGATGGTGGGTGCTTGTCAAAGTGTCAAAGAAGTTTCATTGTCCTCAGAAGGTCAAAGTGTGTTTTTGTGTGCTCTCTATTCTTTTCTACTGGCCCGGCTTTTCTTATTGGACAATGATAATAACCTGGCTATAATGTGGACCCCGATTGCTTTACGATTTGTTTATCATGTCGAAACGAGGAAAAACGTCGGTAAAATGATGGCTCTGCTGAAAATGGGGAAAAGTTGTACGTAAAATAAAGGGATTTTGTTTTTTTACAAAATTTGCAAAGAGACATTAGAATAGACAATTTAGTCGAAATTAACTATTTATATCCCTAAGTGCGGATAGCAGTGAAGACGATAAAAACTCTTCTGTTAGTTCAACTGACTAAACAATTTCGATTCTTTCCGATTGTTTTGGTAGCATCCCTAGTGTTTAAAAAGTGGATTTTATGAAGTTCCAGTTGCTTCTTAGTATGGATAGACTATAGGTAATGACATTTTGAACAAGTGTCATATCAATCAATGAATAATTAACGATTAATGATAAATGGTACACCTTGGCTGCATACTAAGTGTAGCAGTGCCCTTTGACTGATAATTACGCGACTGGGATGGTCATCGACTGCATACGGATAGGGCTGATAGAACTGGCAATCGGAGCAGTCGTTAAGACTTTGTTGAATTTACAAGTTCATAGATGTAGTTGGGCCTGTGGTTTGATTTTATCTTTTGGTGTAAAACGGCTCAAAGTCAAAGTCAAAGTCAAAGGTATTTATTTGTAAAACATAGGTTATAGTATAATGATCTTAAATATTTATAATATCGTATCTCTATGTTTGGCGCAATGGCATACAAATATTCAATTGTGTATTAAACTTACAGTGTCGTGTCATCTAGATATTCTCTTATGGAGTAGTACATTTTATTCAATAATCAGTTCCGAATTTCTATCTTAAATTGTATTATATTGTCCAACCTACGTATACTATCAGTCATGTGATAAAAAATTGTGGGTGCCATGCCGAGAATGTTATTTTTATATAATGCTGTTTTATGACTAGGCATGGTAATCTTTGTCTCGTGATGCTTACTAGAAAAGTTAATAAATAGTTGTCTATTGGTTTTGACAAACATTGCTACCTCATAGATGTATTGTGAAGGGAATGTCATAATATTAAGTCGTTTGAAGTGAGGATTACAGCTTTCAGTGCGTCGGATTCCACAAATAGCTCTTATGCATCTTTTTTGCGCTATAAAAACATTATTTTTGCCTATCCCATTTCCCCAAAATATTAATTTCAAATCTCAAGACAGAGCCTACATATCCGTTATACGCTAATACCACAGTTTCTTCTGATACTATTTTTGAGAGTTTGTGCAGCACATAAGAATATTTATTGAGTTTTTTGCATGTTTCTACTATCTGCTTCGTCCATTTCATATTGTTGTCTATATGTATTCCCAAAAACTTTGAGACCTGGGTATGTTCAATTTCTTTACCTAAATAGTTGATGTCAAAGTTTGATGTCTTTATATTTTTATGGAATGTCATTATTTTTGTTTTGTCAATATTTATAACTAAATTGTTGCTATTGAGCCATTGTATTATTTTATGTATCGTGTCGTCAATTTCCTTAACAAGATCATTTGGGTCATCACAGGAGATAATAACTGTACTGTCGTCCCCAAAAAGTACCATGGGGTGTCGCACTACTTTAGGCAAGTCGTTAATATATGCCAAAAACAGCGAGGGTCCCATGACGCTACCCTGCGGCACACCACTTCTTATTTCTCTGGGTTCCGATAGAAAAGATTTTTCCATTTCAGTTTTTAAACATATTTTATCAATTTGTGTCATTTGTTGTCTTGTTTCTAAGTAAGATTTTACAAGGTCTAGCGCATTTCCTCTTATACCGTAATATAACAATTTGTTTATAATAATTTCATGATTCACAAAGTCAAATGCTTTGGTCATATCCATGTACATAGCTACCACAGAAGTTCTTTTGTCTATATTTGATATAATTTTGTGAAGAAATGTAATGTTAATTGTTTTATTTTATCTAAACCCTTTCTGTTCAGCAGCAAATAATTTGTATTTTTCGAAATATGTATATATGTTCTTGTACATAATCTTTTTAAATATTTTTGCAAAGATAGGTATTAATGCTACTGGTCTATAGTTATTGATATTTAGTTTATCTTCTATTTTAAACAACGGTTTTACTACGGCAGTTTTCAGTTCATTAGGGAACTGGCCATGTTCCATACATTTATTAATGATATGGCACAGTATTGGAGAGATTATAAGCACGACATATTTCACTACCTTTGTGTTAATGTCGTCATAACCCGTACTGTTAGTATTTTTTAATGATATAATTACTTTTGATATGTCAGCGGATGTAATTGGATTTAGGAATATAGAATTGCAATTATTTATTATATTATAGTTATTTATGTTACTAGATGTCAAATTAGAGATATTTTCATTATATAAATTACTAATTTTTGTTAAATCTATAAAGAAATTATTGAATGTGTTTGCAATATCCGTTGGTTCTGTTATAATTTTACCATCTCTCAAAACTTTACATATGTATTCTTTAGGTTTGTTTGTTTGTGACTTTTTTATTATATCCCAACTTACTTTACACTTATTTACGGCATTGATAATTCTGTCGTTGTTTTGCGATCTTTGAATCAGTTTTATTATGTTTTTTACTTTATTTGAATATGTAATATATTTATTTTTGTTTTCATCTGAGCGGTGTCTACGATACTTCCAAAGAAGTTCTCTTTTGCGTTTGCAGCATTTGCGTCTGATTCCTTTCGAAATCCATTTTTGTTTACGCATTATAGACACTTTCACTTTTATGACAGGAAAACATAATTTATATAGTAAAGTGAATATATTATAAAACTCAGTGAACGCATATTTCGGGTCTTCTGCCTTGTAAACTTGACTGAAGGTTAGTGAATTTAGATAATCAGCAAATTTTATCCTGTTTTCTTGGCAGTAGTCCCTCTTTTGAATATACCAGTACTTTATTCTGTAGCTTTTATTTACGGGGCATTGCAGGAGCTGAGCAGAGTGATCCGATAGAGATAATTCTATAACCTCGAATAATAATAACCTCGCTATATCCTCGAATGTTGTGAAGTATGTTGTCGAGACATGTTTGGCTAGCTGGTCGTGTTGCCTGCCTAATCTCTATTTTTAAGTTAAACATCAATGCTAACTGTTCAAATCTTAAACTGTTTTTATTTGTTCTAAGTAAGTCAATATTAAAATCTCCACAGACTACTATCCTACTGTTTTTCTCATATAAAAATCATGAAGAATATCATTCAGTATACGAAAAAATGTGTCAAATGACTCATTATCATATTTTGGTACTCTATAGATACATATTATGGTAACTTTTTGATCTATTAATTTTGCACCACAGCATTCAATAATGTTTGGAATACTGTGTTTTGAATGCTCTTTATCTCACTGAATTCAATATATTTTTTATCAGTATGCAAGATCCACCATTACGCATTTTCCTACAGTAACATGACGCTAATTTAAAGTTAGCTATATTGAGTATATGTGAGTCATTCTGTATCATATTGTGTTCTGTTACACATATTACATCGACTTTATTTTCACTACTTACTTCATCTAGATGTACCATCAACTCGTCAGATTTCGATATAGGTCCATTTTTATTTTGATGCATTACATATATTTTGTTAAACACGAAAAAGCTCTTCACTACTTTCATTTTTCTGAACATTGTTATTCATAGCCCTTGCATCCTGACATTCATCATTTGACTTATCACAAATGTTATTGTCTTTTTCTTGTGTGTTTTTATGAACGGAATCTGTTTGAGTTGCTTTGTCAGAGTTTGTTGAGAATTTAATTTTATCTTGGTATTCCTGCAATTTTTGCTTATATTCTAAACTTAATATATGTCTTAACACTAATCTACATAACTTTATTTTGATATTCCTCTGAGTTGTCCTGAAACTGTTTGCGTAGTCCATGTCAATGTATGATATATTCTCATGTTGTCCACAAATGAACCTTAGCTCGTAGTTGAGCTTTTTAATGCTGAGATTATAATTATACGGTATCTCACAGGCTATCACATTTGTATTATTAGCCGCATTGATCCAGCATCGTAGGCCAAACTGGAATCTATATGGGTTTGCGTCATTGGTTCCTCCAAGTATTAATATGTAATCTTTCTTTGTCATAGCAGAGATTAGATGAGTTTCTGATTTTAGTACTTCTTCTAGTGATGCACCAGATTTCCTGCAGGACGTGACGATGTAGTCTTGCCTGACTTGTTCTTGTAAGAGGTTACGAAGGTTACCCCCTTGTTGGTCAGCCAGAATGAGAATCTTCCGCTTCTGCTTCTTCTGTCCAGTTGTGACGTCAGCGGTGGCGACCTCTATTGATGGTGGCGCTTGTTGAGTTTGGGGGTTGGTCTTCGTAGGTTGCGCGGGGGATGTTGCGGTAAGGGACTTTTCAAGACCTCTGAATACAGGCTGTGAATATTGCCTATTCAAGCCTCGTTTGATACTCGATTGTCTATCTATCGTTCTGTAGACAGGTTTGAAGGGAAAAGACATAGAAGCTTTCCTTGGCGTTTTCAAAGTGCTTATGTTAGGTAGATCAGCACTGGTAATTCTTTTGTATGCTTCTATGTTCTTTTTTAATTTATTATTATCGCATTTTAGGTCGCACACCTCCATCACAAGTTTGGATATCTCTTCGTTAGCAGTATTTAGGTTTGTTCGTATTTCATCAATTTGGTTCTTTAATTCTAGTACCTGAGATTTGTCGCATATTGACATGCTAGGCAGGCTGTTGCTCAGTGTATTGTCGAGGAGCGTAGAATTTAGAAACAGGCTTTTTTCTGTCAGATCCGATGTACTAATACTCGCATGACGGTTACGTCTTTGCTGTGTATTTACATATAAAGTAGTCATATCAACATTTACGTCATAGTTGGTATCCATAGTTGCAAAAGTAATTTTCACTGAGTTAACACGTTGCAGCGCGGTGCCTTATTAGCTGGAGTGCGGAGCCAATATTTACATGTCGGTGGCGCCACCTGTACCACCACAATACTTTGACCCTTGATCCCTTGTTGATTTTTATTCTTTACTGTTTTTTCGCTTGTTTGAAATCCTTGCAGTCTGGATTTAGAGCTCTGCTGAGGTGGTGATGGGTCTCAATCTTCCCGTATAGCAGAAAAGTACCTCGAGTTGTTATTATTGGGTTGTTAGCAGTGAGTATAACGGCCCTTGTTTGCGTGATTACTTTGATAAAAATTCTCCACCACTCAAAAAATCAGTTCGTATTTCGTGCATTGGTGCATTATCTTGATTTATTAATGTAGGTTTGGGCTTCGACGGCACTGCAGACTGTTTATTTTGGAAATAACAGTTTGTGTTGATGTTGTGAACGATGTCCACTAGATGTCACTAGCCGGTTGTTTTGACCATTGGATTTTCTGTTGTTTTTCTTTATTTTCACTGATATTCACTTGTTTCTCTTACTGGGATATCATTTTCATATTTAAGTCTTTAGGCGTCGCGTTGTAGCATTAAATTACAGTAGTCTTTCTCGCGACTTTTGAATTTTGTCGGTTCACTTCACGGGCACTTGTTTACCGAGATTTCTGGGACTTAAAGTCTTTGTCACTCAAAAATCACTGTTCTTTCCGTATGTAGGCATATTTATTTCGTATATTTGTGTAGTTTTCCACTATTTTAGCACTTTAGAATATTATTTTTATCAAATTTAGATAGAAGTTGACAAAGCGATGTTTACGCCTCACCGGCAGGGTTGCCATTAAGGCGTATTAATTGCTCTCTTCTTCTTAATGTGTGATATTCTTTGAGTTGTTATTATTCTAGACAGTTGGTTTTGGTTCTATGGCAGGTCGTCCGAGCTGATTTCTGACGCTATTCTTGTTTCGTTGTTATCACAAATTATTTTGGTACAGTTCGCTTACTATTTGTGTTTTCATGGGGTCTTCAATTGAAGCGATTGAATGATCCAGCCTACATTTGGGTAAAGCCCTTGTTTTTCTACGTACATGGATTACTTGGTGTAGGCTTGTGTAGTGAAGCCTTTTTGCGGGAGAGGGATGTGGAGTTATTCTGTAAAAATTGTTATGATGTGACAAATTTCAGCAAAACCCAACAGAGTCTTCTACGTTCCCTTCGTGCCAATTGGAAGCGATCGCTGTTGCAGTTACCATGAAGCATTTTTTTAAATACCTGCAAAAATCGTGTTAGTTACTACTTGAAACGAGATTGTCTTGACACTGAGATTTCACAGCTGTTGATGATTTTTTCTTTTGATTGCACTGTAAATAGAGTGACTGGAGCCAACCCTCTAGAACTCATAATGGCTGATGGATGATGTAGGACAGACACTAGATCTCAATATTTGAAAGTGCGCTCCTAGTATTCAAGCTGAGTTGTATTCGAACATTTTTGACCAAGCGAGCGAAGCGAGCGAAGGGCTCCATTTCGACAAGATAGAGGCTGATTTTGCTTTCGTCTGTCTAGTTTTCAGGCGATCCTCACAAAACTTGGCACACGTATTCCTTGAATTTTTTTTTTGTTTGTCGATAGCTTTTCTCGTTTTCCCCTTGGGGGGGGGGGGGAGTTATGACGTCATGAATTTTTTGTATGGGTTTTATTAAAGGGCTTTATGAGCCGGTTCTAACAATATACTAAACCATTACCTTTCGGCCGCCTGTTTTCTAAAAATCCAAGAAATCTTTTCAAAACATACCAAGTTTGGACTCCTCGAAGTAGGAGACATTTTAGTAAAGGAAAAGAATTTATACAGAACATGAGAGTGAGTGAAATAGACTATAACTATTTCCGTGGAAAGTCAATAGATTGTATTTTAAATCGCAAAATGTAGTTTACAAAGTTATTGGTGTGGCTACTTTACTACTTGATTTTGTTTGAATCTAAAAAACTTACCTAAAAAATGGGTTCACAGTCCCCCCTCTTAGCGAGGTCTACTGTCCACAGGGCTACTAGTATTTTTATTAAGAATAGGATTTTGTTAGTTGTCATTAAGACATGGGTTTAAAATTTGATGTAAATTCAGATACTCTTACCGCCTCGTGTCCTTCAGACACAGATTTTGGCCGATGCAAGACTGGAAGGAGAGTGTTAAGCTTTGTTGGGCAAAGCTGCAAAATAGTTTGCGGAAAATGCAAGAGTTTCGGATATTTATTTCGGATACTCGGATTAAGTCAATATTTCTATGATGCTATGATGATTGAGTAAGGTATGCGCGGTACAGTTGGTTGGGTCTTGCCAAAGGCCAGAGAGGGTTATGGTTAGACTCTGTAAAGTGATTTTTGAAGAGCACTGTAGTGATTGTGATCTTTGGAGAGGATGAACATGTTGGTGAGCTTAGAGCACGAATGTGACACTTATTATCGTCCGAATTTCTATTCTTGTGGTTATCTTGGTTGACCGGGCGTGCGAGACGTCCAGTTTCAAGATTGAGAGGCGCACTAGAGACTTCATTCTGCACAGGATATTGCAAGGAATCTCCAAAAGGGGAGAGGAATGGAAGTTGCTTCGGGGTATCTTCGACCCAACCTGTAGATAAAGCTAGATACCTGAAATTTCTGTGATAGATGGGCCATGCTATTGATAGGTAAATTCCCAAAATTCAGTTAATTTGAATCAATAAAAAGAATGGAAACGACGGCCGTTCGCGGTTGCGTCTTTTCGTCAATGACTGACTCATCATCGATCTACTAAATTCTGATGTACCCTGGCGGACTTGCATACTTGAGATTCTGGACAGGCTATGTCTACTGTTCCCGCGGAACTACTGGTTGATGTTGCTGGAGATGATAAACAGGCTTTGTTTGTTTGGTGGTATTCGATACTCTGTTCATTGCTATAATATTTTGGTTAATTTGGCTATGAGATTAAGAGTTTTATACGGTGAATAAATGATGGTTTGACTTTGAAAATGAAATTTACTTGGGTTTTAGAGTCTAAATAGATCTCTATCAATGAGTAGTGATTAATTTCCTGTGGTTTATTGAGGCATAGCCGAACGGATACTGTGCTGTATTTTTATTGTTGCAGGATAATGCGTAACTAACACGAGAAGGACATGATGGCTGTTTAATATTTGTGCTTCGGAACGCACCTCCTCTTGTTGCGCGACTCGGAACGGAAACAGAACTGCAGCTGTCACTCGTATCGGAAACGAGATGTAAAATTGGAGGTTAATCTTTCTCTTGGTTTGTCTCATCGGTGATAACATAACATGGCTACCAAGGCATCGGGCCATTGATGGTATTTCGGTGTACCAATTGTAATACAGGCATCGGGCCTGGTCAGAGTGTAAATCTACCTCATAGCGTCGGGCTATTGATCGTAATAGGATTCGCGTCAGCGGTCAAGTGAATTGTGTTGTGAAGCACATAGTCGTATCGGCGGCGACTCCACGTGCCGCCAGCAGCGCGCCGGTGACGGCGTCGGACAGCGACGGCAAGGGTTCGATCCCATCCCCCATTCCAAAACTGTCTCCTCTCCCTCATTCCCCTGTCTCGAATCGAGCCTTCAATCTATCCTGTCTGCGGTGACAAGGTAATATCAATTTCATCACTTCTTTTCTCTCACGTGGCAAAGGCACAACCCCTCAGGATTCTCACGCCGTTCGGTAGGCGTGGGAAATTAATCAGTTTTGGTAGCAGAAGCGCGGTTTCCTAGTGGGAAATCATCGATTCACGGCAGGGTTGCCATTGTCACATTGTAGTTGGGAGAAAAGAATATCCCAGATTGGCTCAAGTCGGCAATGAGTCTGTGGTCGGTATACCACGATTAAAGTTCATTTTCGGCAAGTGAAAGTATAAGTGCCAATTAAGTTAACAGTTGTTATAAAATTGTAGTCGGAACTACTGTTGTTGAGCATAAAAGATTGAACAGTCATTCTGCGAAGTAACTAGATTGTATTACTTGCGATAGAACGTCGGGTTCTATAGTCCTACAGTGTTATTTCGGTTTGCACAGCAGGGTCGGCCTATTTAAGGGGTATTAAGCTGATTTTGCTGACCTCAAAGGAAGTGTGGTTCCTATCGGAGGGGCCACTACTAGAAAAATAGTTTTTTTTTTATAATAACCTTTTGTGTGTTATTTGGATTGTACCACATGGTGGCATTCTCTAATTGATTTAGAGTGTATATTATAAGGTGTATGTCCACAGGGCGACCATATTAAATATTGTTTATGATTTAATTGTTTAGTGGTTGCCTTGGGTTTTACAACTTAGTTTTAATTTCTGTGCCCAGCGCTGACGGGAAAGTGCTGGTATCTGGCTGTGCTTAGTTCGGCAGTGAAGCATAGGACCAGGAACAATTAAATCGGTAACCATGGCACCTTCGCCCTTGACGGTACTGCGATATGGTGTCCGTGAGGAGATGAGATGGCTCGCCCATACTCACAAGTATGTGGAGCGACCCGACATGGACGATGTCCTGCTCAAGCGTGTGGAGGACGCAATGACACGCGTCGGGAAGGTGTGTCGGCTGGCTGCCGAGGCTGAAGCCCTCGGGCTTACGGATGAGGCCTCGGTGGCTGCAGTGAGGCAGCTCTGCGCGGATGCTGACCAAGCGATGGAGTGCTTAGGCGACATCGAGCGTCGCGCCGAAAAAATTAAGCGGTCGCAACGGGATGACCGCGGGGAGGGTAGCGGATACCCCCCCCCCCCTAAGGGTGTGGTTGGACGGCTTCCACACCTGGAGATTCCGGCCTTCGGTGGGGCAATTGATGAGTGGCCGGCATTCATCAATTTGTTCGATAGCCTGGTCCACGGTCGGGACGACCTGGACAGCGCCTACAAGTTGGCCCAGCTATTGATGGCACTGCGGGGTGAACCGAAGGAGTTGGTCGGTCACCTAACGGTTACGGCGGGCAATTATGAGATTGCCCGGGTCATATTGTTTGACCGCTACCAACACAAAAGGCGGTTGGTTGATGCGCAGCTGGGGAAGCTGTTGCCTGCAGCTGTTCAAGGTCGGTTTGAACAGCTGCATGGGGGCAGTAGCTCGGAACTGCCCACGCTCGTCCAATTAACGGAGTTTTTGGAGGGTGAATGCAGGCGATGCGACACCATGGATTCGGAGGCCAGTGTGCAGCGCCAACCCGCGCGGATGCGGGAGGGGCCGCGCCCCCCACCCCCACGGGGGGATGGTCGGTCAAAACAATTTGGCGTTTTGAGTGCCGCGCCGTCGGGTGACGGCTGTGTGCACTGCGACAGTGCCGGTCATGAGGTGACCAGTTGCGCCAACTTTAAGGCGCTCGGTGTGGCTGCCCGCAGGAAGGTGGTCTTCCGCCACCGATTGTGTTTCGGTTGTTTGGGGCCGCACCCGCTGAGCGAGTGCTCACGGGCGTCCCCCTGTGAGGGCTGCGGTGGCAGGCACCACGTCGTGTTGTGCCTGAACCGGTCAAGCCCATCGGACGGTCACCAGGGCCGGACTCAGGTTGGTCGGTCACAGGGCCCAACCAGGGCCGGACCCAGTCCCCCTCCGGGCAACGGGAGTCACCAACGGGGTGAATGGGGTACCCGCGGACGGGACCACCCCCGAGGGGAAGGGGGCAGCGCGGGGGGTAACAGGCGGGACTGTCCAGGGTCAGCGAGGACTTCGGGCCGCTGGCTCACCGCGTGTTACGGGCGGGTGTCAGATGGCACCTATGAGTGGCGCGAAGGCTGGGAGCCCACCACCTTCTGCGCTACCCTGCCCGTCGCTCTGGGAGGCGAACAGTCGGATGTCGCCCCCATTCCTAGAGCGCTCCAGGTTGGATCCGCTCTCCCCCCTCCATCCACGGTGGCCACCGGGCACACCGTTCACAGTCCGGTATGGTCGGGTACCGGGACAGCGAGGAGCCTATTATGCGGGTTGGGAGCCCCTAATGTACATGCGGTCTGATATGCCACCGGTGGCATATCAGCAGCCGAGTTACCAGGCCGACGGAGGTCTGAGCGGGTTCGGATCCCACGGGGGTTCCCGCTAGGGACACGCCGCCCACTTACAGGGTGCCGCCACTCCTCAGACGGTCATGCTCCCCACCGCCTCGGTGATAGCGTGGAGTTCGGACGGCAAATCTGGTGTAGCACGAGCACTATTGGACTCGGGGGCCCAGGGTTGCTTAGTCTCGTGCAACCTTGTAAGACGGTTGGGCATTACGGTAAGGGAGTATCCACATTCCATTCGGGGAATTGGGAACACGGAAGTCGGTTCCGTTAAGGGAGTATGTCGGATTACTCTCTCATCACGGGTGGATTCATCGGTGAATCTGATGGTCACGGCATTAGTCATGCCTAATGTGATGGGCTCACACCCTCACGTACGGTTGTCGCCCTCGGTGCGACAGTTGGTCGCTGGGTTGTCACTGGCTGACCCGGAGTTCGATATTCTGGGCCCAGTAGACATTTTATTGGGTGTCGATGCCTTGGGATACCTGTTAGTGCCAGGTGTCCACGTGTTGCAGGCGACTGGTCTAGTTTCGGTCAACACCAGACTGGGCCATGCGGTAATGGGTCCGGTCATGCCGGCTGCCCCACGCCTAGCGACTCGTAGCCCCTTATTCGGTTCTGTACTCTCGGAGGTGATACAGAAGTTTTGGGAGGTGGAGGAACCACCTACGGTACGCCGGTTGGACCCGGTTGAAGAAGAGTGTGAACAGTTTTATCGGAACAATACTGGTCGCCTTCGGTCAGGTCGATTCTCACACGTCTTCCATTTCGGAGTGATCGCCCGCCGCTGGGCAGTTCACACCATGCAGCCGAGACGCGGCTTCTGTCGATGGAATGACGCATGAAGCGTGACGGGATTTTCCGGCAGAAGTACGTCGACTTCATGCGGGAATACGAGTCGCTCGGCCACATGTCGGTTTCGGATATCGACTGGAAGCGTGAAGACCACTGCTTCCTGCCCCATCACGCGGTCTTGAGGACCCCGGAGGGCAAAATACGGGTAGTGTTCGATGGATCGGCATCAACATCTAACGGCATGAACCTGAACCAGTGTTTGCATTCAGGGCCGAAGTTAAATCATGACATCGCGGATGTTATCACACGGTTCCGTCGACACAATGTTGTGTTTGTAGCTGACATCTGGATGATGTTTAGACAGACGGTCATTCACCCTGACGATAGACGGTATCAGCTGATACTGTGGCGAGAGAGCCCAGATCAGCCCATCAGGGTGTACGAGTTGAACACCAACACGTACGGGCTACGGTCTAGTCCTTATTTGGCGATTCGCACTATTCGGGAGTTAGCGGATCGAGAACGGTTAAATTTCCCTAGAGGAGCAGCGATCCTGGAGCAGGACCTCTACGTGGACGATATCTGTACCGGTGCAGATTCCGTGGAGGAGGCGCTCGCTCGACGGGACGAGCTAGTTGAGCTATTACGGGGTGGAGGTTACGAGCTCCGGAAATGGATGTCGAACTCTCCAGAGTTACTGACTGGTCTTCCGGATGACTACCAGCAGGATCCCCACATTTTTGAAAATTTGGAAAATCCAAATATGTTGTCGGTATTAGGCGTCCAGTACCAGCCGGTGTCAGACATGTTCTCGTATCGGGTCGAGTTGGACTCCCCGAAGGTCTGGACGAAACGGAACGTCCTCTCAACGGTGGCTAGGACATTTGATCCAAACGGGTGGATCACCCCGGTAACATTTCAGCTCAAGTGTTTTATGCAGCAATTGTGGTCTGCTGAGCTGAAACGGGACGACCCGATCGGCGGGTCATTGAGCTCGGAGTGGGACTCGTTCTTTTCGACCCTCCCTGGCATTAATCGGATTTCACTGCCACGGAGGTTGGTCCCCACCAAACGATACACCGCCACCCTGCATGAGTTTTGCGATGCCTCGGAAAAGGGCTACGGAGCTGCGGTGTATCTGTGTACGGTCGACTCCTCGGGGGAGGTTGATGTGCGGTTGGTCATGGCCAAGAGCAAGGTTGTGCCGTTGCGCACTCGCCTGACCATTTTCAAGTTAGAGCTTTCGGGAGCGGCTCTCCTGACTCGTCTGCTCAACCACACGATGACGGTTCTTCGTGGGTCAAAAGCATTGGAAGATACGGTCTACGCTTGGACGGACAGCCAGATCGTGTTATGCTGGCTGAAGGCTTCAGTTCACAAGCTGGAGATTTTTGTGGCGAATCGGGTTTCGCAGATTTTGACTTCGGAGGTTCCCTTAATCTGGAGACATGTTCCAGGGGAAATGAACCCAGCAGACTGTGCGTCTCGTGGGTGTCATGCTCCGGAGTTGGTTGGACATCCCTTGTGGTGGGGTCCAAAATGGTTGACTCAAGCCGAATCGGATTGGCCAATGAGTCCACGCGTTACCACGGCGAACGGCGCCTTGACAGTCGGTGTCTGTAAGACGCAACCAGAGCCGGAAGAGGAGTTCAGCCTGCTGGAACGGTACAGCTCGCTCGACAAGCTGGTCAATGTGACCGCCTGGATCTGCCGATTTGCGCGGAATTGTCGGAATTCTGAGGCGCAACGAGTGCGGACACAGGTCCTGACACCACGGGAACGGAACCATGCGTTGTTCGCATTGGTACGGAACGTGCAGACGGTGCACTTTAAGTCCGAACTGGACATTCTGAGACGCGGACGCGTCCAACTGAAGGGAGCTGTGGCTCGGCTCAACCCGTTCATTGACCCTCAAGGATTGCTGAGGGTAGGAGGTCGGCTGCGGAATGCCAACCTGCCTTATGCGGCTCGCCACCCGTTGTCACTCCCTAGGAAAGGGAAGTTGGTCGAACTGTTGATACAGGATCGACACATTCGGAATGGGCATATCGGATGCCACGCCTTGATGGCGTTTCTCCAGCGCGAGTTCTGGATTCTATCGGGAAGACGCTTAGTGCGTAGCGTCGTATTTCGGTGCCTGCCTTGTTATCGGGCCATGGCGGCTACGATGCAGCCCCAGATGGGCGATTTGCCCTCGGATAGGGTTAACGAAATCCGGCCCTTTGCGGGTGTCGGAACGGATTTCGCGGGACCATTCATGGTCAAGTCTTCACAGCTACGGAACGCCAGATTAGTGAAGGCATACCTGTGCATCTTCGTGTGCTTGGCCACGAAGGCAGTCCACTTGGAGGTGGTCAGTGACCTCACTACGGAGGCATTTATCGCATGTCTGGATCGATTCGTCTCACGAAGGGGCCTCCCGACATTAATCCGTTCGGACAACGGCACAAATTTTGTCGGAGCCAGGCGATATCTGCAGGAGGTCACTCAATTCCTGAACGGTAACCAGGACGCCATCGGTACGGCTTGCTCCCGACGAGGGATTGAATGGGTTTTCAGTCCGCCGGGATGTCCTCATTGGGGAGGAATTTTTGAGGCTGCGGTTAAATCGGCTAAGTCGCACCTGACGAGGATCATCGGTGAGACCTCTCTACGCTTTGAAGAGCTTGCGACGCTGTTCTGTAAGATTGAAATGACACTGAACTCGCGTCCGTTGTGCCCGCTCAGTTCGGATCCAAATGATTTGGAAGCGTTGACGCCGGGTCACTTCCTGATAGGTCAGCCCCTTAACGCCCTTCCAGAATACCCATTCGGTGATGTTAAGTTAAGTCGGTTAACTAGGTGGCAGATGTTGCAGCAGATGGGTCAAGATTTTTGGAAACGGTGGTCCCTTGAGTACTTGCACATCTTGCAGCAGCGCCTTAAGTGGACTGACCGGACGAGCCCCCCTCAAGTCGGTGATTTGGTGCTGATTAAGGATGCGAACCTGCCATCATTGAGATGGAGACGAGGACGGATCGTCAATTTGTACACGGGTCGGGATGGCACGCCTCGATCAGCGGAAGTCAAGGTGGGGGACTCGGTCCTCAAGAGAGCGGTCGCAACACTTTCTCGCCTTCCTATTGATTAGGGACAGGTTCGGGCCTGTCCGGGCGGGTGACTGTTTAATATTTGTGCTTCGGAACGCACCTCCTCTTGTTGCGCGACTCGGAACGGAAACAGAACCGCAGCTGTCACTCGTATCGGAAACGAGATGTAAAATTGGAGGTTAATCTTTCTCTTGGTCTGTCTCATCGATGAGAACATAACATGGCTACCAAGGCATCGGGCCATTGATGGTATTTCGGTGTACCAATTGTAATACAGGCATCGGGCCTGGTCAGAGTGTAAATCTACCTCATAGCGTCGGGCTATTGATCGTAATTAGATTCGCGTCAGCGGTCAAGTGAATTGTGTTGTGAAGCACATAGTCGTATCGGCGGCGACTCCACGTGCCGCCAGCAGCGCGCCGGCGACGGCATCGGACAGCGACGGCAAGGGTTCGATCCCATCCCCCATTCCAAAACTGTCTCCTCTCCCGCATTCCCCTGTCTCGAATCGAGCCTTCAATCTATCCTGTCTGCGGTGACAAGGTAATATCAATTTCATCACTTCTTTTCTCTCACGTGGCAAAGGCACAACCCCTCAGGATTCTCACGCCGTTCGGTAGGCGTGGGAAATTAATCAATGGCTGTGTTGCAGCTTCAGAAGAAGCCACTGCCAGGCAAACATAATCTCAACCTTAGTTATTAACGGTTTACTTAGTAATTTGTTAGTTAACTCACAAACTCAATTGATCTTCAATGTGATATTTGGTGGATTAAGTCAAATAGCATACATCATAGTCGAGTGTCACTGTCGACTAGGCACACACTATATAGTATTTTGAAATGTTTGAATAATTTAGATCTTGTGGTACAGAGATGAGATTGGTATCCGTTGGTACGGACATTTGAGATTGGTATCCGTTGGTACGGACATTTGAGATTGGAATCCGTTGTTACGAAGATGTTGGGGTTAGATTCCGTTTGTACGGAGATGTTGGGGTTGGATTCAGTTGGTACGAACATGTTGGGGTTGGCCATGGGTTGGCACCGTTGTGACGAAGGCGTTGCATCTGTGGGCACAGATGGCGCAAAAGATTCCGTAGGTATGGACACGGTAGGGTTGGGCTACACTAGTAAAAGATTCCGTGGGCACGGACAAGACTAAATGATTCCGTAGGTACGGACACGGTAGGGTGGGCCTACATTAGTATAAGATTCCGTGGGCACGGACACCTTAGGCTGGGCTTCGGGGATGAAAAGAATCCGTGAGAATATTTTAGTGAGAGAAATTGATTATTTGAATACTTTTCTAAAATACTAAAACTATGGTGAAAAATCGAGTTACTACTTAAGAGTCAGGATGATCGAGCGAAATGTAGTTGTTGTTTAACAGATAACACAGTCGTGGAAAACAGTCGTGGACGACTGTAGTGTCAGGTTGGCCGTGCCGTAGTGTATAAATTGAGATATAGCTATAGCGTAAGGCAGTAGAGATAAGTACGGTGACACAAGCGATATGTGCATTCACTTAGGTTGGGCTGATAATGGAGAGGCTAGGTGTACATGCTATAAAAAGAGCGTGCGCGCCAGTCAGCGGGTTAGTCTATAACGAGCAGTCGTACGGAGCGCACCTCCTCCCACATTATTGGACTAGCCAGTCCCCGCTTCTAGTGTGGTTATTTTTAGGGTTTTTTATTTGTGGATTTCCAGAATTTTTAAAAGTTTTTGGCTCTTTGTTGATTTGCAATAATATCCATTGTTATTTGTTTTTCGTTAGCCTGACATCATTTAAATTTTAGTTTAAATTTCTTTCGTGATTCGTGCATTTCCTGATATATTGGAACAAAAGTGGGTTTGCCGAACTGAAGCCAGGTTTTAAAACAGAGCCGGGCCTGCCTGTGAGCGTCCCCCACATGCCTGTTCCAGCCTGTTACATGTTTGCCCCTTTTGAGTTTAGATTTAAAATGACTGATGCTAGCAGCCTCTACTAGTACACCAACTCGTCCGAACAATATTTACTCGCACAATTTGTGAATTTAGTAGGAAAATCAATAATTTTTAGACGTGAATTAAAATTTATTGATTTTGTAATTCAAAAATCAGAGTATTTCATGATTTGATTAGCGTCTCTTACGCCCCATTTAACCTTGTTACAACCATGACTATATGTGACTTGTTTAGGTTTTACCAAATTAAAATTACACTCAAGTTGTATTGGTATATGGTCTGACGAATAGACATCATACAATACTGAGACTCCCAGAACAGTCTGACGTGCGGCACTTGTCACTATTGCATGGTCCAGCCATCTCCTACATCCATGGGCGTCACTCACAAATGTATATGAGTCCGGTGGGAGTAGGTCCATGTCCACACCACACCAAGACTGCTCAGCACAAAAGTTTAAAAATTCGTTGCAAAATGACTCACCAGGGTGCGCATTAAAATCCCCCAGAATAAATACGGAGGCCCATTTTTCACTTCAATTACCGCAAGTATTTCATTTAAACATGACGTAAACAACACAAGGTTCTCGGTCTTATCGGAATTTTTAGGAAAACTATGCATTTCCTAACAAAAAGGAAAGCACTTTGTTAAGAAAAGTGACTGCCAGCTATCCATGAAACACCTCATTATAATCAAACTTGACTAGAACGATATAAAAACCAACCCCACGATGTTTTGCCCTTATTTTCCCCTCATATTTCTTAATTTTTCGTCGCCATCGGTCCTCCTTTGACTCCGACCTTTTTTTCGGCCTTTTCTTGAGGTAACTTGTTGAAATAAAAATATACGAAAATAATTTCCTAAGTACCTTGATACCTTGACACCTTGGTCACTATTTACACTCATTAATCTAACCCCAAACTAGGATTCTATGTATCTTGGGTACTAGACAACGATACAGATACTTGTATAGATAAATATCATAATTAGATAGAAAAAAAAACATGACTAGGGTACAAACATCCGTTCTCATCAAACAAATATTTACCCCCACCGCGACGCGAACTCGGAACCCTTGGCGTTGTAGGCAGGGTTACTGCCGACTCAGTCATTCGGGTCGTCCAAATGCGGATGTCAAGCGCGCACGGACAAGAATGACGTCAGTAGATGGTAGGAGTGAGTTTGACGGGCAGTGCTACCATACCAACTGTTTTTTTTGTTTCTCTGAAGATTAGGTGCGGGTAAGTTCAAGCGTGGCAGGGCTACTACATGGTCAAGATAAATCTCGTAGATGAAGCCTAGATAATTTGTATTACATAACACTGGCTAAAGGAATATATGATGTCTTTTAACATAAGCAATCACAACATTGTCACTTGTTACAATAGAAAGTCTGCTGATTGAAGTGGTTCTTTTATCTGATTAAAAATAATATTAAGATTACAAACGAAGGAAAGTTAAGATATTCTTGCACTTACTGTTAAAATACAAATAGAGATATCCTGTGTTGTGTTAGATCGCCATATTATTGTTTGTGTCTAAAGACCTCCGAGGGATAAAAAAAGCCATGGAAATTTAGAAATACACATTACAGAAATACACATTAATTTCTGGGTCGAGAATGTGACAAATATATATAGCTTTCTCAAATACTTTCGAAAATATGGGTATTAAAGCAATTGGTCTATAGTAGCTCATGCTCTCCTTGTCTTCCTTTTTTAACACTGGTTTGATTATGGATGTTTTAAGTCTTTTAAGTATTTAAGTCTTTCTGGGAAAGTACCATTTTCAATGCACAGGTTAATAATGTAGCTGATGACTGGAGCTATTATACCAGTGACGTTTTTTATCACCTTCGTTGTAATGTTGTCGTTACCTACGCTGTTTGTGTTCTTTAAATTGTTAATATTTAATAATATGTCACGACTAGTGGTGGGATGCATGAACATTGAGTTGCATATTCGGTTTTGTTAGCTATTTGTGTTTTAAGGGCATTGCCATAGTCACATACTTGAATAATATAAAATTCGTTGAATGATTCTGCTATTTCCTGAGGGTCTGTTTTCTCTCTGTCATTAAATTTTATTTTATTAATTTCTTCTTTAGGGTAGTTGTTTTTTACTGAATTATTAATTATTTGCCATGTCGTTTTTGATTTATTTTGTGATGTCAATAGGTTATAAGTATTTTGTGATTTTTATATCAATTGTATGATTTGATTATTATTTTTTGAATAACATTTTAGTCTTATGTTAAGCTATGATGGCATGCTTCTATACCCACGCAATGTATGTTGTGACGTACAGTTAATATGAAGGGTGTTTAGTCCATGAATTGGCAAAGTATGCTGTGACATAAAAAGATAAAATAGTGTATTTTTCTATGAACTTGGCAGTGTACTTCACAGCATACATCATGTTAGAAACAGGAAAGATGCGTATTTTTAGAAAAATTTGGGCAGTTTTCTTATCACAAACACTCCAGCAAGCTATCAGACATACAATAAAGCCATTTTATTATCCCTAAACCAATGAAAACAAAAGTAAAAACAAAAAAAAATACCTTGGATAGCACAGCTGTCTTCTTCCGGGTAGCCATTTTATCCCGAAATGACAGAAATAAAGTTGCCAGATACAGTTTTATTTTTTTCTAACAAATTAAGACAGTGTTGGGACTAATTCGTCTTAAAAAATCTCGACATATCAAAACTTTTCTTCAAAGTACTGTGCCAAATTAAGGGAAGCCAAACCTACATTGATAATATAGGGCACAACAAGAAAGGGTGCACAAGTAAAGTAGTGGAGCTAGCCATGTATGAGCTGTATGGTCAGCAGCACAAATATTTTACTTTCCAGTGAAAAAAACTTGTATATTTCCATTCTGGTACACAATAGTTTTGAGCCCTGAAAACATAGTAAATTTCAGGTTTGTTAAGCCTAAAATCTCACGACATTTATTCATGTAATAATGCCAATGAAGCTTTCAACCAATTTCATGACTTGTTCAAATTATTCTACGACCTATGTTTTTCACTCATCAAAATTAATCATCAAACGAAAAAGCAGCCAAGGTGGCTTTCTCGGGGAATAACACTTTGCTCAAAATGAAAACGTATGCTACTAAGGAAATATAGAGCAAATCCAAGTTTGGAAAATAAACCAAGACATCACAAAATAAATCAAAAACGACATTGCCATATATGATTTCCTTCTTAAAGTATCAACGAACATGGACAGCAGAGTACTAGTCTCGGCGTTGTATATGGGCCTAACAAAGGCCTTTGATTTCGTTAACCACCCGACTCTTCTGATGAAACTTGAATCAAACGGAGTTAGAGGAAACATTTTAGCATTATTACAATCATATCTAACTGAGAGAAAACAAATAATTCAAATCAACAAAATTTGCCCTGACACTAAAGAAGAAATCATATACTCCTCAAAAACAATGATTGTATCCTATGGTTGTACCTCACGAGAGTGTACTCAGCCCTCTACTCTTCCTTATATACATTAATGAGCTACCTAAAATAACTAAAAACTCAATGTTTCTATTTGCTGATGACAGTACCGTTGTTTTTCAAAAGGGCGATCTCGAACTAGGTACATCAGGATAATATACACGACACTCTTGGGTATATAGTAGAAAGGCTGGAAAAAATAATCTTAACAATTGAAAACCAAGGCGTTTAACCAATGTGTCCTGCCTATATTCACATATGGATTCGTGATATGGCTGCTCACAAAAGAAGCCTTGCATAAAATCCGAGTAGCACAAAGGGCAATGGAGCATGCTTTGCTAGGAATCTCCCTTCGCAATCACATACCCAGCGTCGAGATATGACGACGTACCAAGGTCGTTGATGTGGGTATGTGAATCGCAAGGTTAAAGTGAAGATGGGCAAGACACCTAGCTAAGAGGGACGACAGCAGATGGATCAAGGAGGTGATGGAATGGTTACCAAGAGACGCGCGTAGACCGAGAGGCAGACCGCCAAAACTGTCGGGCCGCAATGGATCAGGTTGGCCCAGGACCGCAATATATGGCGTAATAAAGAGGAGGCCTTCACTCATCAGTGGGTGCAGGAGGCTGGATAGATACAAAGATATATATAGTTAGATAATTTAAGCGAACAACAGTTTTACAGTTTTCACTACCTAAACTAAGACCGAGGTCCCGTATCAATTTTATTTTGAATAATGCTCACTGAAAACTACAAAAGCCCGTCCCATAACATCTTATCCTAATGGTACATAATATGGTACAATAGTACCTTCGTGACGATTTATTATTATTTTTATCTACACACGTATCATAAACCTTCTTTACTGCGTTCAAAAACTGCACGTTAAGATCAGCATTATGTTAAACTACTTGGTAAAAACTCGTTTCGTATCTGGAAAACTACACATTATGGTCATTATTTCTACATTTAGACGAGTGTACTGGTGTCGCAAATAATGGATGAAGAATATGATGTTTTCACTAGTCGAAAATCGATGTGAAACACTACCGACACGTCGAATCGATTAAAAGCCACCGCAATTCGCTTATTATTATTATAGTTATAAATTCACGTTAATTTAGCTTTACGAAACGGATAATAATCATAAAATTACATTGTTAGGACGTGCACAACATATGGTTCCCGACAACATATTGGTGGGCAGATAACAATAACAATATACATATTGCATAATGTAACGTTACTTATAATTAATAAACATCAATAACGCATACTCGATACTAAAGTGGCAACATCGTATTGCTCAAATGTCAAAGTGAACGAATGAACCCTCAACTCAAATTCAGTCGGTCACCTCAATTCGGAACGACTTCAATTCGGAACGAGACGTCTTCGAGTAAGGTTGTTGACACTCTGATTATTTATATTTGATGGATTCTTATAATAGATACTTGTTTTGTATTTTGTTGTTTTAAATTTATTCTCCCATCTGAGATTCACTAACATCTCAGAAGTGGGATTTTTGCGAACAAATTAGTTCATTCCACGCCATCAAAGTCTTTATCGTTACTGCAAGTTTAAAATTTTGATAGTCGGTGATAGAAACAACAAAATACACTCAAGAATCGAAAGACATGTACTGATTTAACAAATTTGCAACCGTTGATTGTGAAAATCACCTACCATTATGTGGATGGAAATGGATTAACAACAATATAGGGAAAATACTATGAAATAAAACGACGGTAGTTATTAGATCTTTATTTTTGGTACAAAGTGTTAGACAAATGTAAAAATAATTGCAGAAATAGAGAGAACAGTAACCACCGAACATTTATATATACCTTGAAAAATTAACCCACGTATACTTGGATGAAAACGGATCACGAAATTGAACTTGCTTTATATTATTTCAAAAAATATATATTATTATATAATTATCTCTTAAAAATACATGGGAAGAGCGGTGGTAATTCTAATGATAAAATACATTTAGTCGAGAAGATATGCTACCAATAAGCAGATGAAACTGGATTTAAAACAAAAATGGTAGCCAAACAAATTATAAAGAATATATATATTTTTTATCTTATTTAACCCGTCAAACGTCCTATGCGCTACATAAGCGCATAACTTTTTTGGGCGGCTAGCGTCCTGTGCGCTGCATAAGCGCATAGAAAGTATTGCAAACTTCGACGTTTTATGAATATTCACCAAGTTTCAGAACGTTCCCGGAAGTAGTCTTAGATTATGAGTAGTTTAGTTGGCAACCGTGTGATATGATTGGAACTGACATTGAGACAGCGTATTTATCAAAATAAATAAAATACCAAGCCATGTCGCCATTTTGGGCAGGCGACCGGCCGCAGACTTACATTTTATGTTTGTCAATATTTATTTATTGTGAAGTAATTACTGTGTTTTTTAATAAAATAATATATCTTATCGCTGGAGAAATTAATAGTGGTGATGTGAAAAATGGAAAATAGTGTAAGTTTTGTGTTTGGCCTGTAAGAACGAAATATAATTAGAGGTGTCAGTGTCAAATAATAGATTCTACAAACAATCGATGAAACGCCTTATCAACTTTATCACCACATGTGAGTACTATACATCACAAGATAGGTAATTTCATAAACTTTATTATGGTACATAACATGTTAGGAAACTAATAAAATAACCTAACAAACTTATCAAATTCCTAACGCAAGTCGATTGAAAGTTTATTTTCGCCAGAACCTTGGACGCGTTAGGGTCCACGAGATTCGCTGTACAGGGACATTCCAGAGGTACGAGCTTGACTAAAAATCATCATGCTTATTGCTTACCTATACAATGTGGGTTTGTTTCAAATCTGTCGTTCATCTGAAATCTAGCAAGGATTTTACTAGCGCCAGCTCACATGATTAAGTTTGAGTTCCAGAAAATGGGCGACAGAGAGTTCGACCAGAATTTACGGGGCAGTCTACGACGTAGTCGCGGGCGCAGTCGCAGCGATGACCACGGTACGCGTACGCTGCGCAGGAGCCGTACCCATCGTGATCCTCGATTTTTGTGGACGCGGCCCATTCGCAGCCGCAGCCGCCATGATCACCGAGCTTCGCGGATGAGGCCAAGTCGCGGCCGCAGTTGTCACCGAAGTCGGAGTGCCAGCCGCACTGAGAGAGAGCTGACGCGAAAACTCGAACAAGTAAAGATCCTTGAAAATGAGGTACGTAGGAAACGTACACGGATGAATGATGACGAACGTGACTTGCGATCTTTAGTATCCAATGTAATGATACGCGAGAGTCAGTACATTGGATACTTCATTTTGCGTGACAGAGGGCTAGCCCATTGCCGCGCTGTTTTGAATGCGAGAATCGGTTCATACAACGTTTGGGGTTTTGAGTAGCTCAGGGTAAGATAGCAAAAAACAATGTGCCCAGCGCGTGGGATGGTTCCAGGAACAGAGTTCAAGTCAGGTTTTTTTGTCGCATTCCTGCGAAATGTGTAGGGATCAGAGCCGATTTGGCTGCGCGCTGAATAAATTATGAATAACTAAATAATGGAAGGTTATTATGGAACGATACGGAGAAAGCTATTATGTTGACTGCAAATATACAATTGCGTTTGGTTGGTATGATATGGCGAGATTGACATCACGAGTCTGAATATCATTCTAGGGTCTTTGTCTAGCGCGCTAGCGGTCGGGAAGGCTTAAATTAATCGCAACAAGCTTTTATGGTCAGCGATCAACAGATTTTGTGTATCGGCCATACCGAATGACTTGAGTGATAACCTACGGTTGATCATAGTGAATATGCGTACACACAATTTGTAGAACGGCGGATTTGCATGGCATGGTTGAAATTAGACCCTGTGTAGTTATTGATAAGAAGCTTCGCTTAGGCAGAGCGTGTTCGCAAAGGACGCCATTTTTTTTTCAGACATGTGGGGACTATAAATACGATTGCGGGGGAAGGGGAGGGCATTCAGTCTGAGCGTCTAGCTACTGTGACAGTCGTCTTTCAACAAATTCTAATCAGTTTGGTCTGCCGTTTTACGCGTCGGAACTGGACGAATTGTGATTGCGAAGTTTCAGTGGTTTTTCGTGAGTGTCTAAAGCGCCGAGATATACCTCGGTTCCTATCCTTTATATCAACCTACCCCAAATTCCAAAACTATCCTTGGGTCGTTAGATAAGAACTTGTAGGTAACTGATCTGAGTCTGAGTCTGGGCTTGGAGCGACCCTAAATTCCTTTTTCCTTCACCATAGGGTTCCTGGATTGGCTCTTAGGATATTCGCGGGCTAATCCTCTCCTCATTCCTTTCGAGTAGCGAGTTTTGAAATTCCCACACACACAGTCATTAAACATACAAGCACATTCAAATCAAACTCAACCATTTTCGAGTGGTGTCGATAATGGACGTGGTATAACACTAGGATTTTAGACTAGGCTAGACAGGAGTTTAGTTGCGGCTAAACCTAGGTTGGCAGGGCATAGGGAGACTGTTTGATCGATGAGGTTCCTCGGATGGAAATAATAAATTCAGAACAAAGTTAAACCGGTGTCAACACAGATAACCTATCCTGTTGATATTTTGACATTTGAGTGTTGTCGGGGACGCGCGAAGAGATCAAATTACAGTCTAAAGTTCATTGTTTAGGACCGGGTAGATTGTTTTGCCTTGCCTTGGGTCAGTTTGGATTCAAGTTGCATCTTTAAATTAAATGTCAATTTCGCTGGAGGTCTAATGTGTAGGCTGAGTCAAATATTTATGATTTTGCTTGGTTGAGGACGTGCTGAGGTCAGTGGAATTCATAGTTCGGTATTTACCGAACTATGCACTTCGCTATGGTGAGGGTTAGATCTCCTAAAGCGCTAATGACAACGTTTCGATAACATCCAGCTCAAATTGCGCAGAGTTGAAGGTTTCAAAACGTTACGGACCTTTTGAGGTAACCGCTAGTTCAAACCCATTTCGGAAAATCAAATCGCAATTGTGTAAACCGGTCTTTTCGGATCGTTATTGCCGTGAACTAAATATATAATTGGAACCACCACAAGCAGCTACTAGCGAGCACATGAAATATCATTGAGTACTCACGTCGTAAAACTACGACGGATATCTATACGATATCACAAACACATATTATAAATTGTGGTCAACCACTAAAAGAAGTTCCAAGCGCCCATATATACAAAAAAACAAATGGTACCATCACACATAATACAACAACGATCGATCTGGCGCAATACACCGCTAAATGATGCGAAATACCGGCTTGCGGACATATATGCTTTCTCTGTCTAACTTGAAACTGTAACTTCCTGAACCAAACTTCGTTCGAATATTGTACGCCTAACGAACTTCTCAACGAACGAGAAATTCGGACTTATCATTCTTAACTTACAAATCTTACAGCTGAATCGGGACATCTCTTTTCGGGTAGGTAGAATAGACGATCATAGCTACTGATAGCGGTGGCTCGACCTAAGCCTTTAATGCCGTTACAGATTCTCTGGTGCCGAGACCGAAGGATATCCTAGATAGTCTGATACCTAGATATTCTAAAAGAATCAAGGTCTAACGCGTTACTTTTAAAAATAACACAAAGTAGAAACTATTTTAAACAGTTCAGTTTTGTAAGTAAGAAATAAGCAAAATAGAAGAGGCATTGTCTTCGGACGAGCTACGGCGGTTTGGTGTTCAGGAATAATGGCCGGCCGGATTATAAAAAACGTTAGTCGGGTAGTACAAGACGATTCACTTTCGCAGACAAGTGAAATGGCGTCAGGACAGGTGACGCAATTGTTATCTGAAATAGTGAACAGATTAGACAATTTGGAAAGGGGTTCGATCACGAGCAATGATAGTAGGACTTCGAACAGACAGACTGACAGACAGGAACTAGAGACGTTTGAACAATCGGTAGAAAAACGTCAATCATGCATAGTGAAAATGACACAGAAGTTGCCGACATTCGATGGGCAGAGTTCGGAAAATCCGATGATTTTCTTAAGAGATTTAAAGGCTTATATTAAAGTCTCGGGATATCTCCCTATCGTTCGAGGGCTTTGATATGGGCAACGGATAGTTTGGTAGGAATTGCAAAAGTTCGAATGAGCATATACAGAGACTCATGGCGAATCTATTCGGATTTTGAAAAAGATTTCAGAGAGGTATTCTGGGGTGATAATTAACAGAAATTAATTAAACAAAGATTCCTAACTGCGAAGTTCGATTCCAAGAAAGGTCAAAGTATGGAAGAATTCTTTGCCTCTCAATTGAATAGCATATATGAGCTTACGATACCGTTTACTGATACGGAGAAAATCAACACGATTTTCAGACAGTTGCCGCGTGATATTCAGGTAGCGTTTTTTGCTAGAAAGGAACCAATGACTATTCGAGATGCGGTCGAGTTCCTTCGGCATTTAGAACGGAATGTCGATGGGGAATTAAGTGCGTTGAAGAGTTCGGAGACAATGAATACGAACGACGTAAGGCGGAATAGCTACATGCGTGGGCAATATCGAGCTATGCGAGTAAATACGATGCAATATAACGCGGTGAGTCGTAGGAATAATTATATCGCGGGAACAAAGGCGCGAAACGAATTTGGGACGCGCGCTCGCGGTTATTTTCGCGGTAGAGGTAGACAGCTTCAGGCTAGTTTCAAGGAAATAGGGTTCCAAAGGGGCAATGATGTTTCAGATAGTACAGAGGCAGGGCAAGGTTCAAGTGACAGGACTAATGCGATAAGTTCGAATTCAAAAAACTAGTGGACTCGCGCGGGTCGTTCGCGCTCAGATATTTATTACGTTTTGGATGGACAGCCGATCAAATTGGAAAAAAGCATAGACTGTATGAATTGTGTAATTTGGATTCGAACGTGGGTGCGAATGAATTTATTCAATTATTAGCGCATAAAGCGCATGGATATGCCGTGTGTTTAGATGAAAAATCTAGATCGAATTGTAGAGATCGAAATGACAGGCGTTTACATACGATATTCAGAGACGACGATTCGACTGAGTGTGGGCACGATTTATGTAGTACCTTGACATTACCTGAGATAGATGTGCGTATTGAAAATATTGTTGTAAGGAGTTTGATTGATTCGGGGAGCGAAATCAGTGTAATTAGTCGGATAGTGTACGATGAAGTATGCAGGCAATTGGGAAAACCGACGGAAATACCGATTCTAAGTTTGAGAATCACAGGTGCGTTCGGGGTCAGTAAAGAAAGGTTTGATAAGATAGTTACGTTACCATTAACAATAGGTGAATGCGTTATCGATACTCCAATGCTAGTATTAACAAGGGTGCCTAAAGATTTAATTTTAGGGTTTGATTTTATACAACAGACGCGAGCCAGTTTAATGTGTGAGGGTGATAAGAGGCTAATTATACGAAGCGCCGGGCGGATGTGTGAAATACCATTAGGTACTGGTCCTAATCAGGATTCTTGCTGTTGTACAATGGAAGTACAGAACCAAGATACCAGTAGAAATATGATAGAGGAATATGTGAATAATTCATCAATACCTGTTGAACACAAAACAAAGTTATTGCCGGTGTTAAATAAACATGCAGAGTTGTTTAGCGATAGGGTAGGTCGGATAAATAAATATATACATGAGATAAAAATGAGAGATGAAACGCCTTTCGTAAAACGAAGCTATCCCATACCGTTCGCATGTCGCGATAAAGTAACAAAACGTTTGGAAGAAATGGAACAGATAGGTATTATGAGCAGGCAATCTACGGATTTCAGCAGTCCATTGACTTGTGCACTAAAGAAGTCAGGGGAGGTCCGTATATTGCTAGATGCACGCCAATTAAACACGGGAATGGTTGGGGAAGTTGAAACTACACCTTTAATGAGTGAGATATTGCAATCGGGGCGCCGGATAAACTACATAGGGGTTATTGATATCAAAGATGCGTATTTTTCTATACCATTATCAGACGAATCTAAACGATACACGGGTTTTGTATATCAAGGCAGAAGTTATGTTTACAACGTTTTACCTCAGGGGTTGAAAACCAGTGTGGGTTCATTTTCGAGGGCGATGGACTTAATTTTAGGGCCAGAGGTTAGGTCATATTGTTTAAATTTTGTTGGCGATTTGGCGATTTTAACTGAGGGTGATTTCGATCAGCATTTGTCTCAAGTGGACACGGTTCTGAGTAAATTGAAAGACGCGGGCTTCACATGCAAACTAAAAAAATGCGAGTTCGCACAAAAAAAGTCAAGTTATTGGGGCATAATTTGTCCACACAAGGTTTGCAGATGGACCAGGACAAAATTGAAACACTTAAATTATATCCGTCACCCAGAACTGTCAGGCAATTGAGGGCGTTTTTGGGGTTCATAAATTACTTTAGGAGGTTTATAAAAAAAATTGGAACGTTAACACAGCCCTTGTACAATTTATTACGGTCTGGAGTCAAGTTCGTCTGGAGTGCGCAGGTGCAGAGTGTTTTTGACGAGATAAAAAACCAATTCTCAGAAAGTATAATATTGAGTCAGCCATTGGCGGGAAAAACGTATTATGTTCAATGTGACGCCAGCGCTATAGGAATTGGGGGCTATGTTTATCAATTAGATGATTTGGGTCAGGAACAAATTATATGGTTTTGTTCGCAGGCATTTAAGGGGGCTCAAACTAGATGGTCTGTCAGCGAACAGGAAATGTATGCAGTTTATACACTTTAAAGCGATTTGAGATATATTTGCGGGGAGAAAAAGTTATTATTAGAACCGATCATAAAAGTTTGACGTTCATTAAGCCGTGGACTTTATTGGGTACACGCGTAACTAGGTGGGTTATGTTGACGTGATAACGTCTTTAAAATCGTTTTAGTCGGGTGACATGTTCAGAAACTTGTGTCACACCAAAACCTCACGAGCGCGATCGCAGGTATAACGAGAGAGAGACGGACCGATCTCCCGTCTCATCTCGAGCGCTGCCTGTCATTCCGTGAAACTTGTCACGCGGAATCCTCACGAGTGGAGGCTGGCATAGCGTTCGAATGAGTGGACCGATCTTCCGTCTCTCTCACTCTAGCGGCATACAAACGAATGGAGATTTATCACGTAAACATCTCGATCGTAAACCTACTTTACAAACAACCATTTTTTTTTTAAGAGCAATTCGATTACGACATAGAATTTGTGCGAGGGACTAATAATCAAATTGCCGACACGCTAAGCAGGCAAATGGTGGGACCTGGAGGTATGATTGACAGTATAAATGTTCAGCCGGGAATATTCTGGTTTCAGGCATCGAATACCGCAAGTGTTATTTCGAGTTTACGGGACATTGCGAGATTACAAAGTGAAGATGAGCGGTTAAATCGAATTAGCGGTTGTATCAGACGTAGGGTGGTAGATACGGAAACGAGAGGGTTTGAAAATTACAAGCTAGTAGGTGAAACGTTATATTTTCACGCGCCGAAGCGGAACGTACAGTTGTTAGTAATTCCGAAATCACGACAGAAGGAACTAATTTTACACATACATGAAGAAATAGGTCACTACGGCAGATATAAAATATTAGCACTGATGAAGGACAGATATTATTTTCTTCATATGAGTAGGGTGATTAGCACGGTGATAAGAAGTTGTGACATATGTCAAAAGGTCAAACCAAGTACTAACAATACCGTTGGTCCTTGTACACCGGTGTTGGCGGAAAGGTTGGGTGAGAAAGTTTTCTCGGACCTTTATGGGACATTGCCCGTAGGTAAATTCGGATATCAATATATATATGTGATTCAAGACGTGTACAGTAAGGTGATAAAATTGTATCCAATGCGAAAAGCGACAGGTAGGAGCGTGCTTGCTTGTACAAAGAGATTTCATAGGGAAATTCCTATCGAAACTATAATTACGGACTCAGGACCACAGTTCATATCGAAAGTTTGGGAATTTGGTCTCAAACAGCTAGGGATTTGGGTCACTCATACGTCGGTGTATTGTCCAAATTCTAATAGCGTAGAAAGAGTGAATCGCGAGCTAGGTCGACTAATTAGAACTTATTGCGGCGGAAGTAATCGTAGTTGGGTCGACGTGTTACCGGACATTCAGAATTGCTTTAATAATATCGAACACACAAGCACAGGCTTTGCGCCTAATGAGTTAGCGTTTGGTAGGCGGGAACCGTTAACTATTGACAAGGAATTAGGCGATGAATGGTTATTAGGTCATAGTGTGCGAGATACGGAACAGGTGCGGAATGTAGCGATAGAAAACTCTAAAAGTTCTAGTGAACGACGTAAGCGACAGGCAGACAAACGGCGTAAGTTAGAAGTCTATCGTATAGGTGATTATGTGAAACTTAAGACTTTTGTGCGTTCAAATAAATAACATAAAATCATGCGGAAATTTTCATTGTTGTATAAAGGGCCTTATGTTATTTCGGCAGTGGTATATCCGAACTGTTATACTTTAGTAGATCCGGTTTCAAATGAGATATTGGGTAACTTCAATACTATAAATATAGCCAGGTAGTATGTGAGGACGAATAAGGGCGTAGATAAATAAGATAGTGTATAAAAGTTATATAATTAAGCTGTAAGCTGTAAATTTGAGTAACTACTTTGTAGATTTAAGGATCTTGCATGGTTTAGAAAGGAAAAAAAATAAAAAAATAAAAAACAAAAAAAATTGTATATATATAGTAATACGAATTAGGATAAGTTGCGGGTAAGCGAGGTTGTATAGTTAGATAGATAAATAAGATAAGACAGGAGAGAGCTCAATCGAGTTGTGTAAATATTATATACATAATTGACAGATTCATCGGTCTGTGTACATGATTTGAGATGTCCGTACATATAGAGTAGATATGGACAAAGCATGGGTAGCATAGTGGTAATGAGATCCTTGCGCCATGTTTTACTGAGATAAACAGTGTCTCAAGGTCTGGGAGGGGGCTGTAATGGTACGCGAGAGTCAGTACATTTGATACTTCATTTTGCGTGACAGAGGGCTAGCCCATCGACGCGCTGTTTTGAATACGAGAATCGGTTCATACAACGTTTGGGGTTTTGAGTAGCTCAGGGTAAGAAAGCAAAAAACAATGTGCCCAGCGCGTGGGATGGTTCCAGAAACAGAGTTCAGGTCAGGTTTTTTTGTCGCATTCCTGCGAGATGTGTAGGGATCAGAGCCGATTTGGCTGCGCGCTGAATAAATTATGAATAACTAAATAATGGAAGGTTATTATGGAACGATACGGAGAAAGCTATTATGTTGACTGCAAATATACAATTGCGTTTGGTTGGTATGATATGGCGAGTTTGACATCACGAGTCTGAATATCATTCTAGTGGTCTTTGTCTAGCGCGCTAGCGGTCGGGAAGGCTTAAATTAATCGCAACAAGCTTTTATGGTCAGCGATCAACAGATTTTGTGTATCGGCCATACCGAATGACTTGAGTGATTACCTAAGGTTGATCATAGTGAATATGCGTACACACAATTTGTAGAACGGCGGATCTGCATGGCATGGTTGAAATTAGACCCTGTGTAGTTATTGATAAGAAGCTTCGCTTAGGCAGAGCGTGTTCGCAAAGGACGCCATTTTTTTTCAGACATGTGGGTCAAATATTTATGATTTTGCTTGGCTGAGGACGTGCTGAGGTCAGTGGAATTCATAGTTCGGTATTTACCGAACTATGCACTTCGCTATGGTGAGGGTTAGATCTCCTAAAGCGCTAATGACAACGTTTCGATAACATCCAGCTCAAATTGCGCAGAGTTGAAGGTTTCAAAACGTTACGGACCTTTTGAGGTAACCGCTAGTTCAAACCCATTTCGGAAAATGAAATCGCAATTGTGTAAACCGGTCTTTTCGGATCGTTATTGCCGTGAACTAAATATATAATTGGAACCACCACAAGCCGCTACTAGCGAGCACATGAAATATCATTGAGTACTCACGTCGTAAAACTACGACGGATATCTATACGATATCACAAACAAATATTATAAATTGTGGTCGACCACTAAAAGAAGTTCCAAGTGCCCATATATACAAAAAAACAAATGGTACCATCACACAAAATACAACAACGATCGATCTGGCGCAATACACCGCTAACTGATGCAAAATACCGGCTTGCGGACATATATGCTTTCTCTGTCTAACTTGAAACTGTAACTTCCTGAACCAAACTTCGTTCTACTATTGTACGCCTAACGACTTCTAAAAAAAAAACGAGAAATTCGGACTTATCATTCTTAACTTACAAATCTTACAGCTGAATCGGGACATCTCTTTTGGGGTAGGTAGAATAGACGATCATAGCTACTGATAGCGGTGGCTCGACCTTAATGCCGTTACACCAAATCTGGCTCTGGTGGCCGTTCAGACAAAACTACACGTAAAAACCGGCATTCACGTAACCGTTGCATAAGGACACCAGCAAAAGAACGTATATCACCTAATCGTAATAAGGAACAAAGTAGACGTAGATTTTCATCAATATTTGAGGAATTTCCAAATGTATTGAAAACCAAGACAGGACATAATCAATCTTTCTCTGGCTCATCCTTAAATAATGTTATACCAGAGTATGACCCGATACTAAAAGAACAAACAATCAATATCTGGCTTGACAAAGTAGACGAATGTTCAGAAATTCATAACTGGAACTTGAAACAAACGATTCATTATGCCCTGCCTAAATTAACAGGACTTGCAAAAACCTGGTACCAGGGCGCACCCGTCTATTAAGCATATCTGTTAAAAGCTGCGCATAATTTTCAGTAGCTAGAAATGATTAATTACATACTATAAATAAACAATACTTGCATAAGTTTACGAAAGACGACCCGAATGGTCGAGTCGGCAGTGACCCTGCCTACCAAGCCACGGGTCCCGGGTTCGGGTCCCGGTGGGGGCAAATATTTGTTTGATGGGAACGGATGATTGTACCCTAGTCATGGTTGTTTATATATCTAAGTATAATATTTATCTATATAAATACGTGTATCGTTGTCTAATACCCAAGATACAGGGAATCCTAGTTTGGGGCTAGATCAATATGTGTAAATAGCGTCAAAGGTATTAAAAAAAAGTATAAAAGAGAAAGATATATATGAGAATGATGTTTCATGGTGTTGATCAGTCCATGTTAAATGCATAAATACGATATATGAATGAATAAAATGAGGATATGATGAGAACATTATGAAATCTCTATGGTCAACGACACAAACAACGATACGCCATTCGATGGGATAGGTCAATTTTTTTTCGCTCCGCTTTAGCTATATGGGAAAAACATTTCAAAATATTTTTGACAATTTGTATGACTTCGTCATTAGTCTTTATGTGAGTGACGTCAATAGGGCTGCGTTTGGACCATTCGGCTACAGAATCTTAATAAGCGCAAAACTACTTTGGCCTCTGATCGCATAATGCCCTGGATATATTATAGTAGGTAGTGGCTCTGTATTCCTGAAAGATATTAAAAAAAAATGATAAGGAGGATTGTAGTGACAGCGATGATGCTAGTAGTGATAAGTAAATATGTGACTAAGTATGCAAGTCATCAATGGAAACTATGCTGTGGTCCTTGTTTGATAACGTGAGCCAAACCAATAACAACAATGGCGGGTCAATAAAACGTTGCATTTTATAGTGCTGAAAATTAATTAATAAACGACCGAGATCAGATATAATTTTATGTTGAATGAATGACGTTAATTCAGAATATAAAATAATGATGAATGTGTTGTATATTTATTTAAAATATATATCACAAAGAACTAAATTTCGACCAGTAATTTGGCCTTTTTGGTAACTGAATTTCAACAAGCAAGGTGTTGTTATGATATAATAAAGAAAGAAAAAAACATACATAAAAATTATAATATCCATAAACTACAAAAAAATAAAAAATTTGTTACAACCTCCCGTATATTTCGTTCATTGGAGTAGTAGTGACTCACATTCTCAATGCCGTTGCAACTCCAAGACCAAATGGGTAGGTAGAAAGGTGTAAAACAACACTTCTGTCTGCCCTGGAAGCTTGCACTCAAGGGAAGTCAGAGAAATAATGGGATGATTGGGTGTCAGAAATTCTATTGGGTATTAACAATACTTTTAATATGGGGATATGCAGAACTCCGGCCCAAGCGTTGTTTGGCACTAATTTAGTGAATACATCTGATTCTAGGTTAGGGTTTCAAATAGACTCCGATGATAATAATGATTAATTAGATAGGGGTACGATAAGAAACGATTCGTAAAAAATCAGGAAAAACAAAAGGAGAGATTTGACAAAGGAAAAAAGTACTGTATAATAAGGGGGTTTTGATATAAGAGATTTTACGGATTATAAGATACTGAAGCATACGGAGCGGACTTATTTGATAGATGTGAATTTTCACATAGTTAAGGATGTGATTCCACTGTCATTGCTGTATAGACTGTGAATGTGAATGTGATTTCACTTAGGAGAGTGACATGTGAATGAGATTTCACTTTAGAGAGTAATATGTGAGTGAGATTTCACTTTAGAGAGTAATATGTGAATGAGATTTCACTTTTGAGAGTAATATGTGAATGAGATTTCTCTTTAGAGAGTAATACGTGACTGAGATTTCACTTTAGAGAGTAATATGTGAATGAGATTTCACTTTAGAGAGTAACATATGAATGAGATTTCACCATGGGGAGTATTATGTGAATGAGATTTCACTTTAGAGAGTATTATGTAAATGTGATTTCACTTAGAGAGTATTATATGAATAAGATTTCACTTAGGATAGTGATATGTGAATATATTTCACATAACTGAGGATGTGATTCCACTGCTAGTGACACCAATTAAATGAATGACTGACTTTCCAGGACTGAAGTCCAATAATTGACTTTCCTTTCCATACATGAATATGATTTGATGAATATGAACTAAGTGGTGAAATAATATTCGGGTTACATAATGGTATACTCCGTTTTTTATATAATGAAATAATTCATATGATTTCACAGGAGAGTGATGAGTTAATATGATTTTGTACAGTTGGGGATGTGATTCCCCTTCTATTGATTTAAGTGAATGTGATTTTACTCGGTTCATTGAGGAATTTGTAAAGTTCGGGGTGTGATTCCACTTCAGTTGATGTATAAACTAAGTGAATGTGATTTTGCTTGGTTAATTGATGATTTTGTATAGTTGGGGATGTGATTCCCCTTTTGTTGATGTATAAACTAAGTGAATGTGATTTTACTTGGTTTATTAAGATGTGAATGAGAGTTCACATATTATGAAATAAGAGGACGTGTTTCCACTTATTGATGTATAAAAACTAAGTGAATTTGATTTTACTTGGTTTGTTGAAATGTGAATGAGGTTCACATATGAAATGCTTACAAGAGGATGTGATTCCTCTTGATCAGGTTAATACTATTTCATATTGTTATTTTCTTAAGTGAATGTGATTTCACGTTATCAATGCAGAATGTGAATATTAAGTTGTCCATACCACAATATAATAGATTATTTATTGAAATTTATTGAATTATTGAAATATTATTAATTGGGTTATATACTATGAAAATATGGTTTATTGTATAAAATTCCTATGTAGATTTGATGAAGTTAAATAAGTAAATAGAGTTCATTAGCAAGTATGATAGTAAAAATGTAATAAATTCCATTTGGCATTTCGAACTGTAACTGATAATGATAACCTAATTCATACTTAGAATTATAATTTTGATTTGTTATTGTAATATAATTATAATCAGCATAACAGTTCACGAGACGTGAATAATCAGGAAAGCCGAATGTTAGCTTTCTTAGTTACCTAATAGCGGGAATATCAATCTGAGCAAAACACGCTTCTAGTGCGCGCGAACAATATAAAATATCTAGAAAATTATCATGATGTTATATTGTAGTTATTATTGTCGTATTAATTGCATGGTTAATAAATTCAAATAGAGCGTCTAGTTTTAGTCGAATAACATCAAATCTGTAAAACACGCAACTGCAACGCGTGCCAACTTTGACAAGCGCTCCAACTTTATCTATAAAAGTCAACTGCTGTCGCGAGGAATCGAACCCGGATCTCTTGCGTGACAATCAGACTTCGCCGTGTGCGGTATTAGTATTGATGATATGTAATTAATTAGTGAATATCGGATAACTCATAAGTTGGAAACGGATTAAAATTGTAATTAAATATCGAAAAGATAAATTAACCATAATCATTTATACTGACGGATTAGTGAGGAATATTGAGTCAGGCATGAATGGCGTATGAACTCGCCGCTCAGGATTGGCTCAAGTTCCATGATTAGTTTAAGGACAGTGAGGAATATTGAGTCGGGCATGAAAGGCGTATGAACTCGCCGCCCACGATTGGCTCAAGTTCCATGATTAGTTTAAGGACAGTGAGGATTATTGAGTCGGGCATGAATGGTGTATGAACTCGCCGCCCAGGATTGGCTCAAGTTCCATGATTAGTTTAAGGACAGTGAGGATTATTGAGTCGGGCATGAATGGCGTTTGAACTCGCCGCTCACGATTGGCTCAAATTCCATGAACAGAGATAGTGTGGTTGTGAAGGAAGTAGCTATCACACTAGTGAGTATTGAGAATGTTTGGGACCGGGCATGATTGGTGTATGAACTCATCGTCCAGGAATGGTTCCAGGCACTACGGTCATGACAGTGAGATGGTTTGAGAGGCAATTAACTATCTTACTTCATGGCCACAGTTAGGAAGATAGTATAGTATGAAATTAGAAACATGTACATGTGAAAAGATTTTGGATTAACGAATACACCTAACTTTGTTAAACTCTATGAATAAATTGTTTGGAATTAATCGATTATGAATCTTATTTTTTTTTGTATCATTGTTAATAATAATAATTGTTACCTAATGAGCCTGATTAATTCATGACTGTTATACATATATGTGTTATGAATTTATAGTCTAAATATAAACCTAGAACGAAGAGACTCGTTCTTGAATGATGGCCGACTGTAACGAGACTTATAATTAATAAACATCAATAACGCATACTCGATACTAAAGTGGCAACATCGTATTGCTCAAATGGTTGTTGACACTCTGATTATTTATATTTGATGGATTCTTATATTAGATACTTGTTTTGTATTTTGTTGTTTTAAATTTATTCTCCCACCTGAGATTCACTAACAATAATAAAACTAATATGTTAAAAAGTTTAAATGGCCGTAACATACATAAGTAGTATTCATATGACGTGATAATTACTCAATAATTCGATAATCACATAACAATTATTACATTAGATTACATTTATTAGAACATAGATTAGAATAAAATAATAAATAATATTTAGTGTGGCAACGAACACAGGACAGGCGATGATTTATGGACGGATTTATTAAATCTGTAACGAATATTATTATTATTAATGTCAATCGGACCACTCGCTTCTTCGCTAAGAAATATCTTATTTTCAAACCACCGCTTTTAGATATTTTGAATACCTACCTATGTACCTACCTACCTAAACCTATGTTTTGACGCAAGAACAATATCAATATTCTTATCTAAAACTTGATTTTTCTTGGGATCTACCCAAGAAAAATCAAGTTTTAGATTAGATCAAATAGAGTTTTTTTTTTATATATTTACACACATTGATCTAGCCCCAAACTAGGATTCCCTGTATCCTGGGTATATGACTAGGGAACAAACATCCGTCTCATCAAAAAAAAAATTGCCCCCACCGGGACTCGAACCCGGGGCCCTTGGCTTCGTAGGCAGGGTCACTGCAGACTCGGCCATTCTTGTCGTCAAAGTTCCCATTCACATATGATGTTTTCAAACATACACAGATAAACGAAAAGGGATTTCTTCATAAATACTATTTTTTAAGGATTTGGAAAATGCCTTAATGAATGACGTTTTAGCTAGTAATAAGTATAGTATATTGCTTACCAATATAGGTGTTGAATACCTAAACACTTTATCCTAAAACGCCAAGGAACATTAAAAAACCGAAACGTGTGTCAAAAAGAACCGCTATCAACTCATAACGTGTTCCAAATAAACTGCAAAGCTTGCAATAAAATATAGGTATAGACCAAAAATAAACTATTTCGCGTCAAATATAGAAATGTTTGCGGCTGATTTAACCCAATAATTTCACATAACCAAATTGGGGTTGCTATCTCTCTGGACAGGAACGGAAATCTCAAAACCATTTCGAGAAATATGAATTCTGTATAATTTATATTTATCAGATTAATAAATAAGTTTATAAATTTTAAGATATTTTAATAAAATACAATGACATTCATTTGACGTTCTATGACATCTTCATAAGATGTATGAAAAATGCCTTTTCCTGCCCGTCTTATCTCCAAAAAAAAAAATGTGCAACGTCAATCTATTCCCTGTAAAGTCTTTGATATGTGAGTTACCTCTCGTGATTGTAGGATGTATTGTTATATTCAGCGTTTTGTTTTGATATTTTATCGTTTCGTTTTTATTCGTTTTTTTATTCTTTTATTCGACAAGAATGGCACATTTTTTAAAAGCAGATTCGTGAAATTTACCTCAAATTACCAAAATTATTATTATGTCGAAGTTGATGTCGAATTCCAGCAACCACAACATTGCTGAAATCAGAGGAGTCAACGCCTGCATGTAAGTAACATACTGATGCTGAGATCTTGGAGTGAAACTGTTCTGATTGTCCAGCTTCTGCAGGTGAGAATTTTTATCTACTGCAAAATTGCCGTGACAAGCAATTGAAGTTTTCTAGAATTGTCTTGAAAACTTCAATTGATTGTCACGGCATAAATACGCGTTATACATTGGTATAACTCGTTTAATATTTAAACTACAATATGCTCTACCTCTCAACGACCCAAGGCATCATATGATGCCATTTTCCCGTTATAGGTTTTGAATTTTAATACCATGGCGTAAGATTCGAAATCGCGATGCCTCAAAACAACTTGGGGGTTTGACAACTAAGCATATTGTAGAACTTAACTTGTTTGTTGTGGTAATAGATATGCAATTTTGTATATTATTGTAAAAATATTTTCTTGCAACGTTATTAATATCAGGGACGAGTACAACTAGAGGACAAACAACCATAGCTTTAAAGCATACTTTGAAGCGTTATTCGATTTTTATTTTAAATGTATATTGCTAGATAGAGCTACTAGTTCAAAAGTTCTTTCTAGTATAGGTAGTATCGTGGTGGCTCGCTTAATTTAGGAAATATGACGGTATAAGCGTTATTTTTTTTAAAAGAAACAGGCCTTACGCTTACGCCATCTCTGGTTTTTCGTCGATATTACTATGGATTATACTACGCCGTCACCCTAAGCACACAGCATCTATTGCGTCGTACAGCGTCAACTAGAAATTATCCAGGATTTTAGCTTTCTAGCAGGGTACGTTTTTTCTATGAAATTGTCAGTCCTCTAGTTTTATTCGTCCGTGATAATATGTATAATTTTTATTTTAAGGTGGCTGTAACCATTCCCTATTGCTTTTAATTGAAGCGGACCTGTGATCTCATGTATCACGCATATACCCGCGGTATATCGAAACGGTGCGGTGCAGATCTTAGATTTTTTGGGCCAGAACCCAGATAGCCTATTTTATTATATTTTATTTGGGACATCAACAGCACATAGATAAACAAATTACAAAGAACAAAGATACAAAATTAAAGCCACAGATATCCACAAAAATACAAGAGATAAATTTAAGTTGAGAAACTTAAACAGATAGAACAGTGTGCAAACTTAATAAATAAGATCTCTTACATGTATATAGAGTTAAGAGACAGGTATGTTTATTATGATGTTTATTTAAAGGTAAATGTAGAATAAAGAAATAAATGATGTGAGATTTATGACGTGTTTGTGTGTGAGTGTATGAATGAGTGTACGAGGGTGTGGTGCATGTGTGAGGTTCACTTATTCCTCCTTGATGTTGTGTATTTTTTTAATAATGTCCTGACGGAATTTCGCCTTAGACGATGCAAACGGATCGAAATTGTTAAAAAGTTTATTAAATCGATTGGTAAGGCGAACCATTGTTGAATTTTGAGCACAACTGTGTAACGGCATAAATAGCTAAGGTCGAGCTACCGTTGTCAGAAGCTATGATCGTCTAATCTATCTACCCCCAGCTTAGATGTCCCGATTCAGCTGTAAAAATTGCAAGTTAAGAATGATAAGTCTGAATTTCTCGTTTGTTGAGAAGTTTTGTGGGCGTAAAATAGTCGAACGGAAGATTGGTTCAGGAAGTTAGAATTTCAAGTTAAACAGAGAAAGCAAGTATCTCCGCAAGCCGGTATTTCGCATCAGTTAGCGGTGTTTTGCGCCAGATCAAGCTTTGTTATATTTTGTGTAATGGTACCATTTATTTTTTGTATATATGGGCGCATGGAGCTTCTTTTTAAGTGGTCGACCACAATTTATAATATTTGTTTGAGATATCGTATAGATATCCGTCGTAGTGTTACGAAGTGAGTACTCAATGATGTTTCATGTGCTCGCTAGCAGCGGCTTTAGTGGCTCCAATTATATAATTAGTTCACGGCAATAACGATCCAAATAGACCGGGTTTACATAATTACGATTTGATTTTCCGAAATGGGTCTGAAATAGCGGTTTCCTCAAAAGGTCCGTAACGTTTTGAAACCTTCAACTCTGCGCAATTTGAGCTGGATGTTATCGAAACGTTTTCTTTAGCGCTTTTAAAGATCTAACCCACTCCACAACGAGTTACATACTTCGGAAAATACCGAACTAAGTATCAGGTTAACCACAGTTCTTCTTCGACTGAGCCCAGCAAAATAAATGCTTGACACAATCTTTAGACGCAATCGTTGACACAATCGTTAGAATCTCCAGCGAAATTTACATTTAATTTAAAGATGCAACTTGAATCCAAACCGATCCAAGGCAAAGCAAAACAATCTACCCGTTCCTAAACAATGAACTTTAGACTGTTATTTGATCTCTTCGCGCGTCCCCGATAACACTCAAATGTCAAAAATAACAACGTAATAGGTTATCTGAGTGGACAACGTTTATACATTGTTCTGAATTTGTTATTTTCATCCGCGGAACCTCATCGATCAAACAGTCTCCCTATGCCTTGACAACCTAGGTTTAGCCGCAACTAAACTCCTGTCTAGCCTAGTCTAAAATCCTAGTGTTATACCACGTCCATTATCGACACCACTCGAAAATGGTTGAGTATGATGTGAATGTGTTTATATGGTTAACGACTGTGGAAATTTCAAAACTCGCTACACGAAGGAAATGAGGAAAGGATTAGCCCGCGAATATCCAAAGAGATAACCCAGGAACCCTATGGTGAAGGAAAAAGGAAATTAGGGTCGCTCCAAGCCCAGACTCAGACTCAGATCAAATTACCTACAAGTTCTTATCTAACGACCCAAGGATAGTTTTGGAATTTGGGGTAGGTTGATTTAAAGCATAGGAGCCGAGGTATATCTCGGCGCTTCAGGCACACACGAAAATCCACTGTAGCACGCAATCACAAATCTTCCAGTTCCAGACGCGTAAAACGGCAGACGGAACTGTCAGATTACCGAATGACATGTATACCACAGTAGTTTGACGTGGGGACTGAATGACTCCCCCGCCCACGCGCTCGTATTTATAAGCCCCACATGTCTGAAAAAATGGCGTCCTTTGCGTGACACAATCTGCCCAAGCGAAAGCTTCTTAACTCTAACTACACAGGGTCTAATTTCAATCAACCATGCCATGCACGCCCGCTGTTCTACAATTTTGTGTATGCATATTTTCTATGATCAACCGTCGGTTATCACTCAAGTCATTTGGTATTGCCGATACACAAAATTTGTCGATCGCTGGCTATAAAAGCGGTTGCGATTAATTTAGCCTGCTCGACCGCTAGCGTCTTAGACAAAGATCACTAGAATGATATTCAAACCCGTGATTTCAGACTCGCCACATCGTATCAATCAAACGCAATAGTATATTTGCAGTCAACACATTAGCTTTCTCCGTATAGTTGCATAATAATTTTCTATTATTTAGTTATTCATAATTTATTCAGCGCGCAACCAAATCGGCTCTGATCCCTACACATTTCGCAGGAATGCGACAAAAAAACCTGACCTGACCTCGCTTCTCCGAACCAACCACGTTCTATGGCCCCTTTCTTGTCAACTTACTTCGAATCACTCAATAACCCAAGCGTTAAAGGAAATGACTTTTGTATTAACCCATGCTTTGTCCATATCTACTCTATACGCACGAACATCTCAAATCATGTACACAGACTGATGAATCTGTCAATTATGCATATAATATTTACACAACTCGATTGAGCTCTCTCCTGTCTTATCTTATTTATCTACCTAACTATACAACCTCGCACACCCGCAACTTATCCTAATTCGTATTACTATATATATATAGATATATATATACATATTTTTTTTCCTTTTCTTTCTAAACCATGCTAGATCCTTAAATCTACAAGGTAGTTACCCAAATTTACAGACTAAAGCTTACTTATATAACTTTTTAAACACTATCTTATTTGTCTACGCCCTTATTCGTCCTCACATAATACCTGGCTATACTTATAGTATTGTAGTTACCCAATATCTCATTTGAAACTGGATCTACTAAAGTATAACAGTTCGGATATACCACTGCCGAAATAACATAAGGCCCTTTAACAACAATGAAAATTTCCGCATGATTTTATGTTCTTTATTTGAACGCAAAAAAGTATTAATTTTCACATAATCACCTATACGATAGACTTCTAACTTATGTCGTTTATCTGCCTGTCGCTTACGTCGTTCACTAGAAATTTTAGAGTTCTCTAGCGCTACATTCCGCACCTGTTCCGTATCTCGCTCACTATGACCTAATAATCATTCATCGCCTAATTCCTTGTCAATAGTTAACGGTTCCCGCCTTCTAAACGCCAACTCATTAGGAGCGAATCCGGTGCTCGTGTGTTCGATATTATTGTAGTAATTTTCAATGTCCGGTAACACGTCGACCCAACTTCGATTACTTCGGCCGCAATAGGTTCTAATTAGTCGACCTAGCTCGCGATTCACTCTTTCTACGCTATTAGAATTTGGACAATACACCGACGTATGAGTGACCCGAATCCCTAGCTGTTTGAGACCTTATTCCCAAACTTTCGATATGAACTGAGTCTGTAATTACAGTTTCGATAGGTATTTCCCTATGAAATCTTTTTGTACAAGCGAGCACGCTCCTACCTGTCGCTTTCCGCATTGGATACAATTTTATTACCTTGCTGTACACGTCTTGAATCACGTATATATATTGATATCCGAATTTACCTACGGGCAATGGCCCATAGAGGTCCGAGAAAACTTTCTCACCCAATTTTTCCGCCAACACCGGTGTACAAGGACCAACGGTATTGTTAGTACTTGGTTTGACCTGTTGATATATGTCACAACTTCTTATCACCGTGATAATCCCCCTACTCATATGAAGAAAGTAATATCTATCCTTCATCAGTGCTAATATTTTATATCTGCCGTAGTGACCTATTTCTTCATGTATGTGTAATATTAGTTCCTCCTGTAATGACTCCGGAATCACTAGCAACCGTACGTTCCGCTTCGGCACATGAAAATATAACGTATCACCTACTAGCTTGTAATTATCAAACCCTCTCGTCTCCGTATCTACCACCCTACGTCTGATACAACCGCTAATTCGATTTAACCGCTCATCTTCGCTTTGTTATCTCGCAATGTCCCGTTAACTCGAAATAACACTTGCGGTATGCGATGCCTGAAACCAGAATATTCCCGGCTGAACATTTTTACTGTCATTCATACATCCATGACCCGCTATTTGCCTGCTTAGCGTGTCGGCAATTTGATTGTCAACCCCACGCACATACTCTATGTTGTAATCGAATTGCTCCAAAATCATAATCCACCTAGTTACGCGTGCCCCCAATAAAGTCCACGACTTAATGAACGTCAAACTTTTATGATCAGTTCTAATAATAACCTTTTCTCCTCGCAAATATATCTCAAATCGCTTTAAAGTGTATATGCGAACAAAACCCTATAATTCGTTCCTGGCCCAAATCATCTAATTGATAGACGTAGCCCCCAATTCCTATAGCGCTGGCGTCGCATTGAACATATTACGTCTTTCCCGCCAATGGCTGACTCAATATTATACTTTCTGAGAATTGTTTTTTTATCTCGTCAAAAGCACTCTGCACGTGCGCACTCCAAACGAACTTGACTCCAGACCGTAATAAATTGTATAATGGTTGCGTTAGCGTTCCAAATTTTTTTATGAATCTCCGAAAGTCATTTATGAACCCCAAAAACGCCCTCAATTGCCTGACAGTTCTGGGTGACGGATATAATTTGAGTGTTTCAACCTTGTCCGGGTCCATCTGCAAACCTTGTGTAGACAAAATATGCCCCAATAACTTGACCCTTTTTTGTGCGAACTCGCATTTTTTTAGTTTGCATGTGAAGCCCGCGTCTTTCAATTTACTCAGAACCGTGTCCACTTGAGACAAATGCTGATCGATGTCACCCTCAGTTAAAATCGCCAAATCGTTAACAAAATTTAAACAATATGATCTCACCTCTGGCCCTAAGATTAAGTCCATCGCCCTCGAAAATGAACCCACACTGGTTTTCAACCCCTCAGGTAAAACGTTGTAAACATAACTTCTGCCTTGATATACAAAACCCGTGTATCGTTTAGATTCGTCTGATAATGGTATAGAAAAATATGCATCTTTGATATCAATGACCCCTATGTAATTTATCCGGTGACCCGACTGCAATATCTCACTCATTAAAGGTGTAGTTTCAACTTCCCCAACCATTCCCGTGTTTAATTGTCGCGCATCGAGTAATATCCGAACCTCCCCTGATTTCTTTAGTGCACAAGTCAATGGACTGCTGAAATCCGTAGATTGCCTGCTAATAATACCTATCTGTTCCATTTCTTCCAATCGTTTTGTTACTTTATCGCGATATGCGAACGGTATGGGATGGCTTCGTTTTACGAAAGGCGTTTCATATCTCATTTTTATCTCATGTATATATTTATTTGTCCGACCTACCCTATCGCTAAACAACTCTGCATGTTTATTTAACACCGGCAATAACTTTGTTTTGTGTTCAACAGGTATTGATGAATTTTTCACATATTCCTCTATCATATTTCTACTGGTATCTTGGTCCTGTACTTCCATTGTACAACAACAAGCTTCCTGATCGGACCCCGTACCTAATGGTATTTCACACATCCGCCCGGCGCTTTGTATAATTAGCCTTTTATTTCCCTCACACATTAAACTGGCTCGCGTCTGTTGTATAAAATCAAACCCTAAAATTAAATCTTTAGGCACCCTTGTTAATACTAGCATTGGAGTATCGATAACGCATTAACCTATTGTTAATGGTAACGTGACTAACTTGTCCACCTTTTCTTTACTGACCCCAAACGCACCTGTGATTCTCAAACTTGGGATCGGTATTTCCGTTGGTTTTCCCAATTGCCTGCATACTTCATCATACACTCCCCGACTTATTACACTGACTTCGCTCCCCGAATCAATCAAACTCCTTACAACAATATTTCCAATACACACATCTATCTCAGGTAATGTCAATGTACAACATAGATCGCGCCCACACTCAGTCAAATCGTCGTCTCTGAATATCGTATGTAAACGCCTGTCATTGCGGTCTCTACAATCCAATCTCGATTTTTCATCTAAACACACGGCATATCCATGCGCTTTATGCGCTAGTAATTTAATAAATCCATTCACACCCACGTTCGAATCAAAATTACACAAATCATACAGTCATTTATTTTTTGTATATATGGGCGCATGGAGCTTCTCTTTAAGTGTTCGACCACAATTTATAATATTTGTTTGAGATATCGTATAGATATCCGTCGTAGTGTAACGACGTGAGTACTCACTGATGTTTCATGTGCTCGCTAGCAGCGGCTTTAGTGGCTCCAATTATATAATTAGTTCACGGCAATAACGATCCAAATAGACCGGGTTTACACAATTGCGATTTGATTTTCCGAAATGGGTCTGAACTAGCGGTTTCCTCAAAAGGTCCGTAACGTTTTGAAACCTTCAACTCTGCGCAATTTGAGCTGGATGTTATCGAAACGTTTTCTTTAGCACTTTTGGAGATCTAACCCACTCCACAACGAGTTACATACTTCGGAAAATACCGAACTAACCACAGCTCTTCCTCGACTGAGCCCAGCAAAATAAATGCTTGACACAATCTACACGTTAGAATCTCCAGCGAAATTTACACTTAATTTAAAGATGCAACTTGAATCCAAACCGATCCAAGGCAAAGCAAAACAATCTACCCGTTCCTAAACAATGAACTTTAGACTGTAATTTGATCTCTTCGCGCATCCCCGACAACACTCAAATGTCAAAAATAACAACGTAATAGGTTATCTGAGTGGACAACGTTTATACTTTGTTCTGAATTTGTTATTTTCATCCGCGGAACCTCATCGATCAAACAGTCTCCCTATGCCTTGACAACCTAGGTTTAGCCGCAACTAAACTCCTGTCTTGCCTAGTCTAAAATCCTAGTGTTATACCACGTCCATTATCGACACCACTCGAAAATGGTTGGGTATGATTTGAATGTGTTTGTATGGTTAACGACTGTGTGTGTGGGAATTTCAAAACTCGCTACACGAAGGAAATGAGGAAAGGATTAGCCCGCAAATATCCTAAGAGCTAACCCAGGAACCCTATGGTGAAGGAAAAAGGAAATTAGGGTCGCTCCAAGCCCAGACTCAGACTCAGATCAAATTACCTATAAGTTCTTATCTAACGACCCAAGGATAGTTTTGGAATTTGGGATAGGTTGATTTAAAGGATAGGAACCGAGGTATATCTAGGCGCTACAGGCACACACGAAAATCCACTGTAGCACGCAATCACAAATCTTCCAGTTCCAGACGCGTAAAACGGCAGACCGAACTGTCAGATTACCGACTGACATGTATACCACAGTAGTTTGACGTGGGGACTGAATGACTCCCCCACCCACGCGCTCGTATTTATAAGCCCCACATGTCTGAAAAAATGGCGTCCTTTGCGTGACACAATCTGCCCAAGCAAAAGCTTCTTAATTCTAACTACACAGGGTCTAATTTCAATCAACCATGCCATGCACGCCCGCTGTTCTACAATTTTGTGTATTCATATTTTCTGTGATCAACCGTCGGTTATCACTCAAGTCATTTGGTATTGCCAATATACAAAATTTGTCGATCGCTGGCTATAAAAGCGGTTGCGATTAATTTAGCCTGCTCGACCGCTAGCGTCTTAGACAAAGATCACTAGAATGATATTCAAACCCGTGATGTCAGACTCGCCACATCGTATCAATCAAACGCAATTGTATATTTGCAGTCAACACATTAGCTTTCTCCGTATAGTTGCATAAGAACCTTCCATTATTTAGTTATTCATAATTTATTCAGCGTGCTACCAAATCGGCTCTGATCCCTACACATTTCGCAGGAATGCGACAAAAAAACCTGACCCGACCTCGCTTCTCCGAACCAACCACGTTCTGTGGCCCCTTTCTTGTCAACTTACTTCGAATCACTTAATAACCCAAGCGTTTAAGGAACTATCTTTTGTATTCAATGTGTACCGTGCGGCGATGAGCTAGCCCTCTGTCACGCAAAATGAAGTATTAAATGAACTGACTCTTGTGAACCATTACAACTGGTATGCGTGAGGGGGATGGCAAAAAGCCTTTTTGAAGTTTGACGAGTACGGCGCGATGGGACACAGAAAGATAGTTCAGAGAGAAGAGGTGAAGAATCAAGGTGGCCCGATAGAATATCATGGAGTAACATCATATCAAGCAAAATTCTGCGATCCTCAAGACTGATGAGGTGATGCTGGTGACAAAACTCCTCGTAAGAGCGCCCAAGAGTGTGAGACCTGAAATTCAGGTGCTTTATAAATTTTGATAGAATAAGCTCAATGCGTTGAATGTACGTAATGTAGTTTGGAGACCATATACATGAAGCGTATTCCAAAATGCTCCTAACGATAGCATAATATATCTGTTTTATACAACCCAGGTCGCTAAACGGTTTGCAGATACTCAGAACAAAACCCAGGTTTCGAAACGCACGGGCCGTGATGTGCTCAATGTGTTTTTCAAATGATAGTTTACTATCGAGAATGGCACCAAGATCGCGGATAGTATTGACGCGGGCTAATGGCTTGTTGTTAATGGAGTAGTCATATATAATAGGGGTGGGACTTCTAGTGAACGAGATTTGGACGCATTTACTAATATTCACAGAGGTCCTATTCTTTTCATAGTACTGACTTAGGCGATTAAGATCGGCCTGTTGCTTATCACATTCGGTGGCACTGTTTACATCAAGGTAGACCTTTTTATCGTCAGCATATAGTAAAAATTTACAGTCATAAATGCAGTATAAATATCATAGAGATATGCGTTGTACAGTTAAGGACCTAAGTGAGAATCTTGAGGAACACCCGACGGGGTATCAATAAATTTCGAGTTATATCCACCAACAATCAAAGCCTGACTTCTCTTAGAAACATAAGAAGTAATCCAACGGTGGAGGTCACCCTGAATCCCTAATGAAATAATTTGCGCAACAGGATGATATGGTCTACGCGGTCAAAAGCCTTCTCAAAATCCGTATAGACAACATCAACCTGCTTCCGCTTGTCCATCCTATGAAGAACAAATTGTAGGAATTCCGCAAGATTACTCATGGTAGATCAGCCTTTGAGGAACCCGTGTTGCTAAAGAGGTACACCATGAGAAATAATTGGGTAAATGCAGTTGTAAACAGCCTTCTCGAATACTTTACCAAATACATTAAGAATAGATATTGGTCTGTAATTGTCGATCTTTTTTCTTGTTCCTTTTTTGTGTATCGGAAGTATGTGAGCTTTCTTCCGGGCAATAGGAAACGAGCCTTATTTGAGGGATCTATTGAATAAGATGCTTAGAGGATGACACAATTGCTTCGCGCACTTTGCTATATAGTATGGTGGGATATTATCGCTACCTGCACAACCGTTAATATCAAGTGAGTTTAGTAGTTTTATTTTAGTTTATCAGGATGAAATTGAGCAAAATTGATCACATTGCCGTCTTCACAAAACGGTGGAGCGAGTGGCAGATCAGAATACGAAGACGCTGGCTGACTAAATACTGAATGGAAAAATTTATTTAAGCCCTTGCAGATGCTTGGACCATCTGAATAATGAACACCTTGGTATTCAAGGGATGCGGATAGGCAGAGTTTTGTCTACGAGCTTTAACAAAGGACCAGAGCTGTTTGGGGTTCACTTTAATATTAGTTTGCATAGATTCAACGTAAAGTTTGAAAAATGTATCCTGCATAACCTTTTGTCTCTTTCTGGGTAAGAAGAATTCTTCGTTATCGAGTGGATTTTTAAAATGTTTTCATTTTTTATGGCTATTGTCTTTATCCCTGGTGATCTTGACAAGTGCCTCACTAAACCAAATCGTGTGATGTGACTTCTTTTTACGAGTATCCAGGGGCACATGCTTACAAATAGTGTCGTTGATGATGGTGTAAAGCTTATGAACCGCGTCATCAACCGTTCCTTCAGAGAGGATCCCGTACCAGTCAGACTCGTTGAGCATAACATGAATGGAATAAAAAAAAAATGTACAAAATTTTTGTTTTAGTAGGATTACGCCACAGGTTTCTGAATCACAAAAGTTGCCAATGCAACTGATCTCATTGCTAGGCTATTTTAATAGCCTGTATTAATGAAAAGCAGGCTCATGCCTCTAATGTAAGTATAGGTAAGCATAATAAAGTTGACATACATTTAAAGGTGGCAAGTACCTATAAATTAGGATTAGCTAAATGTATTACATAATATATAACAAAGTGGTGTGTGGGTATGTGTGTGTGCGTGCGTGTGTGTGTTTGTGAAATTGTGTAAGTGTATAATAGTGTGTGAGGGTGTGTTGTGTGGTGTGTTTGGAAAGCGTGTGTATATGTCTGTGTTTTCGTTCGACCTACCTACTTGTATGAAAAATATTAGGAATAGGGTTTTAGAAGGTTTTCAGTTTCATCATACGTTAAGTTACTTAAGTAATTACTTACTATTTGTTTACATTCATGAGACAGAAGCGGATAAATATATTCAATCTTGTTAAACAGGTTATACAAAAAGGGACCAATATAAAGCTTAAAGCGTTTTGTGAAAATTAATCTTGGCAAGGGAACATTGCAAATCCTATCTTTACATCGTTTCATAGTAGGTTCTTATGGTGTGAGGTGGTGTTGCAATATTATTGTATTAAAAATGAATAGTTTCCTGACTGATAGTACCTTACAAAGACTGTACAGTTGAACTGTGGGAAATAGAATAGGGCGTTTAGTTGACACTTTAAGGATGGCGCGTTGAGCTATTTCTAGGGGTTTCATTGCTGTTTTTGCGGCACCTCCCCAGCAGGGGATACAGTAGGCTGTAATAGATTGACAAAGGGCAAGATAAGTATTTTTAATTATGGTTGCACTAGCAATGTTTCGAAGATTTTTGAATATGTATATTAGTTTGCGAACTCTAGTGCTGAGGCTGTCAATGTGGGCTTTAAAAGTGAGGTGTTTGTCTATCGTTGACGACCCGAATGGCTGAGTCGGCAGTGACCCTGCCTACGAAGCCAAGGGTCCCGGGTTCGAGTCCCGGTGGGGGCACATATTAGTTTGATGAGAATGGATGTTTGTACCCTAGTCATGGTTGTTTTTCTATCTAAGTATAATATTTATCTATATAAGTATGTGTATCGTTGTACCCAAGATACAGGGAATCCTAGTTTGGGGCTAGATCAATGTGTGTAATTAGTGTCCAAGGTATTATTATTATTATCGTGACACCGAGATACTTAATGGTATCAGTAGAAGAAATCTCCGGACATTGGCAGTTAATTTGGTCTGTGCACGATTGTGCACGAAGAGTAAGAGGTAAAGGAGGCATAGTGACCGAAGAAGCAGTAAACGGAATGAATTTAGTTTTTGTAGTATGAAGTGTTAGGGAGTGTGTAAGCAGCCATTTTTGAACGGTGTTAAAACCAGTTTGTGCAAGACCCTGTAGTTCGATCCAAATGTTGGCAGTAAACGTTAAAGCAGTATCATCAGCATAAGAAGTTATTGAGCCACAGGGAATATCGAGGTTGCAGAGATCATTAATGAATACCAGAAACAGCGTTGGACCGAGAATGCTTCCTTGTGGTACCCCATAGGATATTCCAAGTTCGTCGCCAAGATGTTGCTCAATTTTGACCATTTGGGAACGTCCCGTGAGATAGGACCGAAACAGATTAAGTTGAGTGCCTCTAACTCCTATCGAAGAGAGCTTAAATAAAAGAGTGGTGATAGGTACAGTATCAAATGCTTTGGCGAGGTCCAAAAATATTGTTAAGACTTTTTTGTTATTATTTAGGTTTTAAACAGTATTATTGATAAGTTTTAAAACAGCGTCAGTTGTGGATTTGTTTTTGCGGAAACCAAATTGTTGCGGTGAGAGGATTTTATTATTTTCTAGATAGGTGAGAAGTTGGTTATTTATAATTCGTTCAAGTATCTTTGAGAGCGACGTAAGAACAGCAATCGGACGATAATTCGTTGGAGACAACCTATCTCCACTCTTGAAAATGGGATGAATATGATAATATGAATATTGCCTTTTTTAAATTATTTGGAAAGATACCATTCAGGAAGCAGAGATTAAAGATATGGCTAAGAATAGGAGCCAGAGGTTTTATGTATCTCTGAAGAATTGCTGTAGAGATTCCATCCCAACCGGTAGCAGCTAATGGTCTCAGTGACCGTATAACACTTAAAACTTCATCTGGATCTGTTTCTTGTAAAGCAAAGGAGGATGTCAACGGTGTGGAAGAAGATTGAGGTGGTGGGATTGATATTGTCGATGGTGGTAGTTGTAATATACCATCAGCCAGCTCCCTGCCTATATTCACAAAAAACTTATTTACTTCATTGCATGAGTGTATTGGTGATATGGTAGTTTTAAGAAGCTCTGTAGGTGAGTTTACAGATTTGGTGGAGTTGGTTAGTCTTCTTATTGTGTCCCATAAGTTTTAATATTTTTGCTTGCCTTCATAAGCTTGCAATCATAGTCCCCTTTGCGAAATCTGTACCTAGCACGGTTGGACTCTGAAAGTGGTGACGCTGTTAGATCATTGGCCAGAATTTCAAGAGATGGATGAGCAATATCCTCTTTGATGAGTGGTACGGGGGAGCGTAATAGGATGAGTGCGACATTGCTAAAGACCAGATCGAGAGTGTGTCCACTGCTGTTGGTAATGGTGTTCAACTGGTGAAGTTCAAGAGCCTGAAATTCGTCGATAAGATCAGTAGCTGCTTCCTGGACACATATTAGTTCTCTACGGAGGTGTTCATTGCCGGTGGGCAACCAACGCAAACAGCGCAAATTGAAATCGGCGGCGATTAAGTAGTTAGCATTGGGATGTAACGATTTGACTGAGGCGACAGATGATATTATATTATTTATATGGATATGGAGAACTGGGGTATGTCCTCTCTTTTCCGGTAGGTATGCTGCACATATAATAAGGTCATCAGCTGTACCACGAAGAGCTTTAGTGGGTATGGTGACCCATAGACATTTCGTAGTGGACGTTATCCACTCTGGACGTGAAATTGCATTTAAAGATCGACGTACTGTTTTGGGGTCCGTGCCGCAGGTCTTTTTAAAAAAACTATTTAATTAACCACACAGATTTATTAGTTTTCACAATAAGTATGACAACTTTTCAGTATCGCGGCTATGGGTTGACTGACTATTTTAGGTACTAAACTCTATATAAATGAAGTGTAAATTGCATGCGTCTGCTCTATTCACGTAATAAAGTAGTTTATAACAGCTCCCCCAATAAGTCGAAGGTTATCATTAAGATAAACGAAGGGTAGAAACTGAAAAAGAATATAATGCAAAGTAGGGGTGGCTGTGTGAAAACTGCTATAAGTATACAAGATAAGAAAACTTAGTATAACTAACCCAAAACTTAAAAGTTACTAAGATTTCTAGAGGAAGATCTCTGAAATGCTGTTTTCTTATCACTAAATGGTAAAGCCTCTGGAAGGCTCTTGATTGTCTTCTTGTCACATTCTTCATCATCAGTGAACTCAATTAGTTCAATAGAATTATTAATTTTATTTTGATCCTTTTTAATTTTCTTATTATAACATTGATTAAATTTTTTAATGCAACAAGAAGTATTTTTATCAGTAACAAAACATTTTCTATAAACTTTATAAGTAACATATGTAAAAATAGCAGCAAGAATAATATAAGTAGTAATAGAGTAATAAGATGCATATTTTACGATATGAGATTGGCTTTGTGCCTGCTTTATCTGGTTTTCTAAATAATCCAATTTATGGGAGACCACATTTAAAGATTCTAAATTAATATGAGACAAATGTAAAGGAGATAGCTTATCAATAGTGTTATTAATAATCTTGCGATTACAGCATTCATTTACTGTAATATCAAAGTCAATAGAGAGTTGACGAGGAAGGGTTGAAGTAAAAACATTAGAGGGTGAAAGCTGTAAAGTCTGAAAGTAAGCAACACAATTATTTTCAAGTGATAATATTCCGTTACCTGATAAAGTATAATCTTTAATTTCATCTTTACATTTAACAGTGAGCTTATTAGGTTTAGATTGAACATAGATCCATTTTCCATCATGAAGCTTTTGCCACAAATTAATAGTACCATATAACAACTTAGAATTACATATTTCAGGAAGTGACAAAGTGACTTCAGTCAACAGCTTAGTTTCACAAGACGGGTTATTAATAGTTGATAAGACGGATACGGAAGGACATATAATATAATCATAATTGACAGTTTTACATACATTGACATCATCAAGTAGTGCGTAACTCAACTTATCAGTTGTTACAGCCATATATAGCTTAGTGGGGTAAATAAGAGCGTAAGTCTGAAAGCTTGTATCATGAGGGGTAGGCAAAGCTATCATTTTATGAACATTAAATTTCTGAAGTTTAATTAAGGGTATTTGCAGAATAAAAAATAATTTATTGTTGTAATAATATGACGTCAGTTTGGAAAGATCAATAATAGTATGAATGTTATCTTGAGTTAGGGGAGTAGGAAAATCAACATTTTTCTGTATTGATTTACTATTTGTAGATAGTTCAGTAAACAACCTTGTAGGGGTAAGAACATAGGGGTGTAAAATATTAGACTTAGAAAATAAAATAGCATTCAAAATAGTATCCAAGATATTTGAAATAGCTAACAATGAGCTTTCAAGAATATTAACTAAACCATTAATTTTAGCTACATTTATATAATTATTATTAATCTTAGCATTTTCAGATAAGACTATGTTAAGCTTATTTATCTGTTTATTAATTATATCTTCGTTATCATTAAGTTTACGGATAGACACATTAAAATTATTTATCGTAGATTGAACAACATGGATGTTGTCTTTCATCAAGGAAAACATCTCGTTTTCGTTCTGTTGACACGCTGAAACAGCAGCATCATACTTGCGAGCATCATCTGCATCTAATTTTCGAAAGAAAAACTTCAATATTTCACCACCAAATTCTAAGGACCTTTTAAAACGTGTCGGAGGCTCTTGAGAGATAATATGGAATAGGGAATCGAATTTCAGTAAGTCAGCATTAAGTAATATTTCTAAAGGACTAAAAGTATCCTTACAATCAACGTTATAAGCTAAGTTCTGAGCTTGTTTACAAAGATAAGAAATACTATTCATAGATTGTTCAATTTTGTCAAGATAAGGCTTGATATGTGAGACCTCGACGTGAGTGACCACATTCCAGTAATCATCATAAAAGTATGCGACGGAAGTCGGGTCGAAATAGATTCCAGGACTATGGACTATTTTCTGTATATTTTCAAGGGCTCGTTGTCTACTATATTTCATCCTATATTGTAGAGCCCTAATGTACTCTTGATAGGTAGTACCGTCATTAGAGTCGTAGACACTACTTGGGATAGACGGTTGGTACCCGTAAAGTAACTCGAAAGGAGTGAACTGCGTTGTGCAGTGAGGAGTAGTGTTATAGGCCAATATAGCCGTAGCTAAATAACAATGCCAATCATTGTGGTTTTCGTTAACGAATGATTTTAAATACTCTTTAAGAGTAGCGTGGCTGCGTTCTAGCGCACCATTGGTTTGGGGATGATAAGGAGTTGAATAAAGGGATTTAACCTTAAGAATTTGCGTGAGTTGTTTAAACAACTCAGAGGTAAAACATGTACCTTGATCGGATAAGATCATCCTTGGAAATCCAAAGAGAGAAAAGAAGTGAATCAAATTACGCGCAACTTCATCTGTAGTAGACCCAATCATAGGGTAAGCGCAGGAGAATTTGGTCAAATCATCTTGAAGTGTCAAGATAAATTTAAACTTTTGAAGTCCAGCCTCAGGCAGAGGACCAACAATGTCCAGAGCTAATCGCTCAAAGGGCTTGGTACTAGATGATGTTATAATCATTGGAGCCTTGTTAAATTTCCGTAAGGGTTTATTTATTTTACATAGACTGCAGTCTTTAACAAATCGCTCAATGTCGGAGCGCATACCTTTCCAATAATAAGTGGCTCTAATTCTGTTAAACATTCTCTGAATGCCTGGGTGACCAGCAATAGTGGTACCGTGATTTTCTTTGAATATTTTTGGAACTTCGACGGGTGAAGGGTAATTAATTTGATTTTTGTAGATATGAATCTTGATATTAGTGCCGTGAAACACAAAAGAAATGATATTGTAAACCTTTGTATAGTCTAATTTCGTGAAAGGTTCTGAAAAATCGAGAATTGCTAAGTCTGTTTGATCTTCAGCAATAACAACATCACGTAATTTCATTATTAGGTTGTAAATGACTCTATATGAGGTTTCATCGTAATGATGAATCTTGGTAAATAAAAAGTAAAACTTTTTATTATTAGAATGAGCGGTGAGCACGGTCTCGGGCTCGCGCTCGGCTGATAGCAAGTCAGCAGAATTGTCTACTGTGGATAATAATTGTTCGCAGCTCGGCATAGAGTAGTCGAAATCTAGAGAAGTCGGACAAGCGACTAATTTATGTTTAGAAAGATGTAATGGCTCATTGTGTTCTTGAATTTGAGTATCATTTGATACTGATTATGTGAATTGCTTTTTAAAGTAGATCTCATAAGAGCATTTGTTTAGGTTAGAATGAGAGATGGCGTTGACAGGGTTACGGGAAAGAGTATCTGCATTCGCATTTACTCTGCCGGGTTTGTACACGATTTCATAATCGTACTCCTCTAGTTTTAAGCGCCAACGTAGAAGACGACCTCCAGGGTCTTTAGCGTTAAACAGCCAGACTAAGAGACGATGGTCGGTAACAATTTTGAACCTATACCCATATAAATAAGGGCGGAAGGTGTTAATTCCAAAAAGAATAGCTAAAAGTTCTTTCTTTGTAGTAGAGTAGTTTCCTTCGGCCTTGTTCAAAGTTCGGGACGCATAGGCAATGGGCTTGTCGTTGCCGATCTCGCCTTGGGAAAGAATTGCGCCAACGGCGTAATTAGAAGCGTCAGTAGTGACCACGAAAGGCTGTATAATGTCAGGATATTGTAGTATAGGAGCCGTAATCAATTTCTCTTTGAGAAAATTGAATGAAAATTCTTGATCTTGAGACCATATAAAAGGGATATCCTTTTTTAGAAGGCATGTCAATGGTTTTGTGATTTTAGAGAAGTTATCTATGAAACGGCGGTAATAGCCAGTTAAACCAAGAAAATATTTTATATCTTTAGCATTTTGAGGAACAGGGAATTCTGAAATGGCCTTGATTTTCTCGGGATTAGGAGACACATTATCGGTAATCATGTGACCTAAGTAGGAGACTTCCCGTCTCAGAAACTCGCATTTTTCGGGTTGCGTTTTTAGGTTAAATTCCCGAAATTTGTCGAAAACGAGTTTCAGCTTTTGGATGTGCGAATCAAGATCATGGGAATAGACAATACAGTCGTCCAAGTAAACATAACAATGTAGTCCTTGTAAGCCGGATAGAACGGTATTCATCAATGTTTGGAAGGTAGAAGGAGCATTATTGAGTCCGAATGGCATCCTAACGAATTCGTAGTGGCCTGAAGTGCCATTTGAGTTAGTTACAGTAAATCCTGTTTTTGCTGAGTCAGCAGGATTAAAACAGATCTGATGGAAACCTGATACCAAATCAAGGGTTGAAAAATACTTCGAATGACCCAACTGATCGAGAATGTCTGTAATCAAAGGAATAGGGTAAACCTCATTAACGGTAACGTCATTTAGACGACGATAATCAATGACAACGCGCCACTTTTGTTTGCCAGAGGCGTCCATCTTTTTGGGAACTACCCAAACTGGGGCACTCCAAGGTGAAATAGAAGGTCTGATTATATTCTGAGCAAGCATCTTCTGCATTTGGTTTTCAACTTCTTGCTTATGAACCTCGGGGAAACGGTATGATTTAACATGTATCGGAGGGGCATCACCCGTATTGATGGAATGCTGAATTGCATTTGTGCACGTGAGAGGATCGCCTTCGAGATAGAATATATATGTGTACTGTGTACAACAGTCTAGAAGAACCTTTGTCTCTTCTGAATTTAAATGTTCGTGACGAATTTGATCGAGAACGCGTTGTTTTCTATCTGAGGTAACTTCATGAGAAGTGGAGAAGACATTCTGAGATGAGCTCTGAAAAGAGTCAACAGGTAAATCCATAGGAGTAAGACGAACTGAGAAATCTTTGATTTCGATTGGTTTTTCAAATGTATTTAAAATAGAGACATTAACTCTATAGTTCGGTTTAACTGTGACAATGCAGTTTGCAAGGTAAACACCTTCGCAGAATGTGTGATCGAGTATCAGCGCTTCGCGCAAAGAGTCTAATTCCGAAATGTCATTAGACAAAAGACATTCAATAACTGCTTCGGACCGAGCAGGTATAATAAAGCAAGGATTGCTAAGCGAAAATGGAATAGAGAACTTTTGCATTTGCAAAGTCTTAGTCGAGTATTTAATATCCATTTTATAGTTGTCCAGAAAATCGCTACCAAGAATGCCATCGAATGGCAAGCGCACTGAGTCACTAATCGCGTGTAAATTGAAGTTCAGCGCTACTATACTCTGTTGGGAAAATCGGTAGGATAAGTCAAGTTCAAGGGACCCAAGAGATTCTACATGAGAATCGTCGTCATTTAGACCTTTAATTTTAATAGTTTGAGGTCCCAAATCGGAATGCTTATTTAAACTTGACAATTTCACAATGGAAATTGAAGCACCCGAATCTATTAAGAAACAGAGAGGTTTCTGTGAACGGCTCGTCTGTAAAAACACGTAAGGAAGCGAAACCCTAGGGTTGAGATTAAAAACAGTATATACTGTGCTTTCTTCACATGTAGAATCTCTAGGGGTAAACCCCGGAAAACTCAAGTTATCTTGAGGGGAGAGATTCGTGGACTCATTGAGAGTATTAGAACTAGCCTGAAGGGGAAACTCATTTTTGAGTAGAGGCGTAGTAGTAGAGCTAGTCTTGGGTAGAAACTCATTTTTGAGTAAAGACCTAGCATTTGATTTTTTTGAGCTAGCCTTAGGGGTAATCCTTTTTTTGAGTGGAGGCTTAGCAGAACTGGCCTTGGGTAGAAGCTCGGGGAGTGAAGGCGCAGATTTTTTAGATAACGTGTCTTTTATAATAGGAGTATTAGGCTCCGGTAGACACGGAACCGGAACCGATTTTAGTTTAAATCAGTTTCGATTTCGATTTCATCTGAGTGTTCAAGCGCAGTGTGGACACTGGCTTGAGGAGACGATGATGACTCACCGTTTTTGCGTTTCAATCTAAAACACTCAGTAATAAGATGCCCTACCTTTTTACAATAGGCACAACTTTTGTTCCTGTCAAATTTTGAAGAAGAAGGTCCGCTTTGAGAGGGAGGAGAATTGATAGCATGAACACGATGACCTTCATTAGATTGTTTTCTCTTTTTAAAACAATCGAAAGCGGAATGACCGCTTTGATGACAGAAAGAGCATTGAAGGGATGCTCGTTGAGACACCCGGGAAAGATTGAAGATTTTCTCTTCTTCGATAGCGTGTGTGATGGCTTCGGAAAGAGTCTTGGGGTTGCGGCACCTAACAATATGTGCAAATTTGGTGTTCATCCCTAACGTAAAAGTGTTGAGGGCTAAATCTACTAAGAGATGCGTGGAGTGTTTCTTTTCGCCGAAAGTAGTTTTCAGGAAAGACTTGATATCACTCCAGCTTTCAAAATTTTTCAAACAACAGGCTAATTGAGCCTTGCCTTCGAGCTGTGATACAATATATTTTATAAGCACGTTCTGTTGTTCTGTCGTAGCTAAACTAATTGCATTTTCGCAGTTAGTGAGAAAAGCCGGGAGGGTTTCTCGGTCACCATTATAGGGCCGAATGAATTTAGTAAGAACCGACAAAGTTACTGAAGAAGCCATTTTTTTCTTAGGCGTTTTTACTTTCGGTTCGGGTTCTGCCTCGCTTCCAGAGCTGTCAGAAGTTTCGAGGGCAGATTCCACGTCAACAAATTCCTCCTTTTTCGGTTGAACCATGAATGAAATTTAAAATCCAGAACAACAGAATATGCGACACACAAAACTAAAATGTTGTAAACTAGACTTGTAAAAGTAAACGTGTTGTATAAAATAAACCCTGTAAAATGTTCACGTAAAAATGTTCATGTAAAAATAACGTAGAAACACTGTAAATTCACACACAAAAACACAATTCACAGATAATTTAAAAGATGAATCAACTCACAGGAGAACCAGGAACATCTCGGAGAACCCGGGGATGTAGAAAGAAGCGACCCGAAGTACCAAAACTGGCGTGGTCACGTTGTAGCAGTGACGTCGGTAAAGGTGACGTAGGTAGCGGCGAGTGTCCGGCGACACAAAAGTGTCGTATTTCTACGGAATTCTTCAACGGCTACTGTTTGAAGTTGGAGTCACGACGTAGTGCAATAATTATTGCGAAACTGGTTTTGATGAATTGAGCTGGAAAATGTGAATAAAATTAAGAATATAAATGAAGTTTGAGTCAACTCGATGAACCGATGATGATGATCTGCTTGTCTTCTTCTGATGCGGGCTCGCACAGCAGGATGTGTGGAGACTGACCGTCGACCAGGGGAAAGTTAGTGCAGGCTCAAGCTCGAGAGCTGAGGCTTACTGTCGACCAACCGGTGACCAGTGATGCTGCGGGCTACACGCGCCTCACGCGAAGGCGGAGACTGAGGTGGAGACTTATCGTCGGGCAACACGGCACTAAATTTACAGACCTTTCTTGAGGCGACAGGGACCGCTAGTTCTTTTAAATGCCAGATCTTACACGAAGCAAGGTTTTTCTTCTGGCATCCCACTTCTGACACCACTTGTTTTGGGGTTCGTGCCGCAGGTCTTTTTAAAAAAACTATTTAATTAACCACACAGATTTATTAGTTTTCACAATAAGTAAGACAATTTTTCAGTATCGCGGCTATGGGTTGACTGACTATTTTAGGTACAAAACTCTATATAAATGAAGTGTAAATTGCATGCGTCTGCTCTATTCACGTAATAAAGTAGTTCATAACAGTACGATGACCATAACTCCACCACCATCTTTTTTACCCGCGGCGACGCGGTCGCGGTCCAGTCGAAATACGTCCTATCTACTGTCGCATAATTCCGAATCTAGTACACCATCCACAAGCCAAGTTTCAGTTATAATGATTATGTCAAAATTATGAGTTACAATACTATTATACAAATCTAATGTTTTGGTTCTCAAACCTCGGACATTTTGGTAGTAAATGCTAAAATTATTAGATGCTAATGTAGATTAGATAAAATTTTATGGAGATAATAGTTGCACTATTAATATTAGTGATATGGGCGGGGCTGAACAGAGACCCAACACATCTTAAAGGCGTGAGGGCGGGAATTAAGTGAGTTACGTGTGTTTGTAAATGTGTATGTATATGTTGTGGAGTGGTGGATATAAGTAATTTTACGGGGTATAAAGACAAAATAATGTGTGCTTTGGCGACTCGAGTACAAATCATACTATCTTTTGAAAATCCTCGGGAGTACGAATGTTTAACAAGGGACAATTTTCGGCTTTTCGAGCATAAACATTACAATGTTTCGTCCAAACGTATGTGTAGTTCAACTTATTGCAGATCTCCTTTAAATCCATGAACATTTTTTTGTTGGAGGGTGTAAGATGATCATGCACGTACAGTTTATGCTCGCTTTCTTTTATTCCAATATCCGTTGTCTTTATACCTTTATTCTTGATAAGGCCAGCTACAATAGAATCCTTGTGGGCGCGGTTGCGAAGTTTCGCAATGATTGCTTTTGGGCGACCAGGTTTGGCTCTCATCGGCTGTACACGGTGCACAAACTCTATGTCGTCCGTCTTCAGCTCAATTCTTCTCGCAGAAATTCTAGAATTGGTACGAATAACAAATCTGGGTAATCACTGTTGTTTGAACACGATGGGACGAAACACTATTTGCTTTCCATTATGAAAAAACTTTTTTTTTTATTATATCACAATAATAATCAATAATTTCATTTAAGTCAGCTTGGGACTGACGTGAGAGACGTGATGTTTGTTTGACAGTTGACTACTCTCATATACTTGGCACTCTTTTGTTGACTCGACTGCCACTTTTTTTGTGGTAGGCAAAGAAATGTAACCCATTACGTCTCTTGGTGACGTCAGGTGCACATTAACGGGTTCTGCATTCTAACGGTAACACTACATACAGGGCAAACATTGCAAGTAAAATTAAAGCTTTTAATAAAAAGGGCACCCTGATAATAATATATAGACAAGCTGCTACTTTAATTAGGCTTTAATTATTTAACTTAACTTTTTTGATGTGTTTTTTTTTGTAGAAGCAAATATTTTTTAAGAGCAAGTGCAAAACGGTTATTCAGAATAAATTGGGGTTTAAATTTTGGAGAGCTCTTACTAATTGTTAGAAACAAATATGGTGTCAAATCCTTTATTTGACCGCTTACACTTAAATAACGTATTGTTATGAAATAGGGTGTACAATTTTGATGAGCATTTAGTATTTTTAGGGTGAAAATGTATTTTGTTGGATGTCATATTTTCAATTTGATAAGCAAGTTAAGTGCAGTGCAAGCCTTTTAAAATTAGCCGCCGGTGCATGCCTCCGAATTCTCGTTCCGTTTCACATTTCTTAAAAGGGAACAACCATTACTTTTAATAACTTATTAACACGTGTTATTAATTACAGTATAAATTTTTGGCGTTAAAGAGTAAGCAGTTTCGGAACCTGGAGACTTCCGTGTATACCACTAGATCCTTCGCCCGGGCTAGGTTCCTGAATGAGACGATCCCAACCTGGATGAAGCTGCTGACGACAAGCGCGCTACCGGAGTCAACCCTGGAACATAATCATGATAAGTTACCTAAAGCCCAGAGTTGTAAATTCGTGTTCATCTAGATATTAATGCATAACAGGTAATGGTTTCCAATGAGAGTCTAGTAACTAGAAAAAACGTTATGAAAAGTAAATGACTACACTGCATTGTCGGTTACTTACAAAGCAGGGTAGCCGTGGTTGTTTTTCGGTTAAGCACAAATCGTGAATTGGGGTAATGAGGTTAATTTCTTTCAGACAAGCATCCCGTGACCAAAGTCCTTGTTTGGCCTTCTTCAGATATTCAGATGAATCGACCTGCTTTTCCTTGAAAGAGATAAAATAATGTTAATAATAATAATCCAGAAAAGAATATAAAAATTAGCAGAGTTACGGCCTGTTTCAAGAAGTCCCGATGTCACATTCATCTATCAGATGTGTCATTTATCTGTTTTAATAGGGCTTACTGGGACATCTTGAAACTGGCATAAATTCGATTGGACACACACTCCTCCATCACCCCGCACTGAGCCAGCAAAGGACCCTAGTTACATTGCACGATTCTCGGTCAACAAAAAGTTCCCGGTAGGTTTTTATTCCTTTCCGAGTATCAAGAGCATTCAGCAAAGACGATGAACCGGTGTCAATCGATAGAGTAAATTTTGACAATAAAAATGTGTAGTTACGAATTCCGTAAATAACGGTGGAACGTGGGTATGCCAGTCTCCATAAAAAAAATGTTCGCACCCTTTTCCTTTGACTCACCCTTGAAGTTGTGAAAATTCAAACTTCCAACACCCCGTAGCATGGCGAACCTGCAGGAGATGTTGACGCGGAAAAGTGAGGGAAAGAACTATGCCGCTGCCTCAGTGCTTGAATGGTCAACAGACCACTGAGTGAATTTCACAGGAAACGTTTATTTTGTTTGACATTGTTCTAAAGCGTAGTATACTGAAATCTACGGAATGTAAGCATTTTCTAAACGTGCCCAGTAAGTAAAATACATAATTTGAACAGATATGTAAGCTAAGTACTGAGTATTTCAAATTTAAAAGTGGATGTTCAACAAAATTCTTTATAAGTACCTAACCCAAATGACCTTTAAAACAATACCCATATTATGGAATATAAATTCCGCGCGGCCGCCATATTGGAATGCAAAATTGACCCTAAAATCCTTATTAGCAACCCAAAACACATTAAAAACAATACCCATATTGAAACACTTAAGTTTAGCACTACCAAGTGGACACATACAGGGTAAGTATTCCATGCCAACCAGTTTGTTTTTCCTACAAAGTTTCATTCATCAACACTATGTACGAATGGAACTTTTTATTATTATTAACCGTTTAATAGCCGGTTAATAGCCCGGCCATTAATGTTTTTGATATAAAACTTGTTTATTTATGGTTGTATTGTCATAAGTGATCGGAAATTCTGTTGCTTTCGGTCAACTCCGTTGCGGATTTCTTGACCAGACGCGAATCAGAAATTTCGGGAAATTTTGTCGAAAAAAGGTGTCAAAGTTATTGGGCCGATTTGCTTCCAAATCGATATCTCACCAAAAATGATGTGAACGAACGATACTTTTTGAACGGTGTAGATGAAGGGAATTCCCCTTCATCGTATCGTAACGTATAAAATAATATTTTGTTAAGTATTGTAATCTAGAATATGGTCGGGAATTTACGTAGGTACTTAATTCGCCAATATTTTTAAATGGGTAGGTAGATCACTGATTAGAATAGGTACCTACTTACCTACCGAATTCGGCCGACCAAAATAATATTGCATCAGCCTGTATCAGTCACGTAAAAGAAGTAGAGAAATTAAAATATGAATAAAAATCCAACATACCTTTCCAAATCCGTCAAATTCCTGTGATTTTTTGTTTTCCTACGTGTCACTGACATTTCTGCCAATGGTTTTTCTCAGTAACAGGTCCTAAGCTCAGTAAATTAATCTTTACCAAAACCTCACGAAAACAAGCAACAACCTGACTGACACTTCGAAAGCAAGATGTCGTCGCGCAAGCGCGTCATAGCTGAATCCTTGTCCGTGATTGGCTGTAAGGTGGATGTTGATTAAACAAGCACGGAGATCGGTTTCCGATGCGTTCAGAATACGCAAATTACTGAGTGATTATTTTCCACGCCTACCGAACGGCGTGGAATCCTGAGGGGGTGGGCTTTTGCCAGCACGTGAAAGAAAAGTGAGTTGAATGATTGTTACTGACCTTGTCGTCGCAGACCGGGGATCGAAAGCTCGATTCGAGACAGGAATGCGGGATAGGAGACAGTTTTGGGATAGGAGAGGAACCGAACCTTGCCGTCGCTGCCCGACGTTGTCGCCGGCGTGCTGCCTGCCGACACGTGGAGTCGCCGCTACCGATACGACGGTGTCCAATCAACACGGATCACTTGACCGCTGACGCGAATCTACTTATTTCCCGACGATGTAGATGATTAACACTCCGACCAGGCCCGACGCCTGTATTTGGTAATTGGTACACCGAAATACCATCAATGGCACGATGCCTGAGCAGACATGTTTGTTCTCCCGACGAGAAAAGATAACCTCCAATTTTTCATCTCGTTGGTACGAGTGACAGCTGCGGTCCGTTTCCGCTTAGTGATGTCCCGATTACTCGCGGTCGATCCGCGCAACAAAAAACCGGTGCGTTCCGAAGCATAAATATTAAACAGTCACCCGCCCGGACAGGCCCGAACCTGTCCCTAATCAATAGGAAGGCGAGAAAGTGTTGCGACCGCTCTCTTGAGGACCGAGTCCCCCACCTTGACTTCTGCTGATCGAGGCGTGCCATCCCGACCCGTGTACAAATTGACGATCCGTCCTCGTCTCCGTCTCAATGATGGCAGGTTCGCATCCTTAATCAGCACCAAATCACCGACTTGAGGGGGGCTCGTCCGGTCAGTCCACTTAAGGCGCTGCTGCAAGATGTGCAAGTACTCAAGGGACCACCGTTTCCAAAAATCTTGAGCCATATGCTGCAACATATGCCACCTAGTTAACCGACTTAACTTAACATCGCCGAATGGGTATTCTGGCAGGGCGTTAAGGGGCTGACCTATCAGGAAGTGTCCCGGAGTCAACGCTTCCAAATCATTTGGATCCGAACTGAGCGGGCAAAACGGACGCGAGTTCAGTGTCATTTCAATTTTACAGAACAGCGTCGCAAGCTCTTCAAAGCGTAGAGAGGTCTCACCGATGATCCTCGTCAGGTGCGACTTAGCCGATTTAACCGCAGCCTCAAAAATTCCTCCCCAATGAGGACATCCCGGCGGACTGAAAACCCATTCAATCCCTCGTCGGGAGCAAGCCGTACCGATGGCGTCCTGGTTACCGTTCAGGAATTGAGTGACCTCCTGCAGATATCGCCTGGCTCCGACAAAATTTGTGCCGTTGTCCGAACGGATTAATGTCGGGAGGCCCCTTCGTGAGACGAACCGATCCAGAAAAGCGATAAATGCCTCCGTAGTGAGGTCACTGACCACCTCCAAGTGGACTGCCTTCGTGGCCAAGCACAGGAAGACGCACAGGTATGCCTTCACTAATCTGGCGTTCCGTAGCTGTGAAGACTTGACCATGAATGGTCCCGCGAAATCCGTTCCGACACCCGCAAAGGGCCGGATTTCGTTAACCCTATCCGAGGGCAAGTCGCCCATCTGGGGCTGCATCGTAGCCGCCTTGGCCCGATAACAAGGCAGGCACCGAAATACGATGCTACGCACTAAGCGTCTTCCCGATAGAATCCAGAACTCGCGCTGGAGAAACGCCATCAAGGCGTGGCATCCGACATGCCCATTCCGAATGTGTCGATCCTGTATCAACAGTTCGACCAACTTCCCTTTCCTAGGGAGTAACAACGGGTGGCGAGCCGCATAAGGCAGGTTGGCATTCCGCAGCCGACCTCCTACCCTCAGCAATCCTTGTGGGTCAATAAACGGGTTGAGCCGAGCCACAGCTCCCTTCAGTTGGACGCGTCCGCGTCTCAGAATGTCCAATTCGGAATTAAAGTGCACCGTCTGCACGTTCAGTCTATCGTCAGGGTGAATGACCGTCTGTCTAAACATCATCCGGATGTCAGCTACAAACACAACATTGTGTCGACGGAACCGTGTGATAACATCCGCGATGTCATGGTTCAACTTCGGCCCTGAATGCAAACACTGGTTCAGGTTCATGCCGTTAGATGTTGATGCCGATCCATCGAACACTACCCGTATTTTGCCCTCCGGGGTCCTCAAGACCGCGTGATGGGGCAGGAAGCAGTGGTCTTCAAGCTTCCAGTCGATACCCGAAACCGAAATGTGGCCGAGCGACTCGTATTCCCGCATGAAGTCGACGTACTTCTGCCGGAAAATCCCGTCACGCTTCATGCGTCGTTCCATCGACAGAAGCCGCGTCTCGGCTGCATGGTGTGAACTGCCCAGCGGTGGGCGATCACTCCGAAATGGAAGACGTGTGAGAAATCGACCTGACCGAAGGCGACCAGTATTGTTCCGATAAAACTGTTCACACTCTTCTTCAACCGGGTCCAACCGGCGTAACGTAGGTGGTTCCTCCACCTCCCAAAACTTCTGTATCACCTCCGAGAGTGCAGAACCGAATAAGGGACTACGAGTCGCTAGGCGTGGGGCAGCCGGCATGACCGGACCCATTACCGCATGGCCCAGTCTGGTGTTGACCGAAACCAGACCAGTCGCCTGCAACACGTGGACACCTGGCACTAACAGGTATCCCAAGGCATCGACACCCAATAAAATGTCTACTGGGCCCGGAATATCGAACTCCGGGTCAGCCAGTGACAACCCAGCGACCAACTGTCGCACCGAGGGCGACAACCGTACGTGAGGGTGTGAGCCCATCACATTAGGCATGACTAATGCCGTGACCGTCAGATTCACCGATGAATCCACCCGTGACGAGAGAGTAATCCGACATACTCCCTTAACGGAACCGACTTCCGTGTTCCCAATTCCCCGAATGGAATGTGGATACTCCCTTACCGAAATGCCCAACCGTCTTACAAGGTTGCACGAGACTAAGCAACCCTGGGCCCAATAGTGCTCGTGCCACACAAGATTTGCCGTCCGAACTCCACGCTATCACCGAGGCGGTGGGGAGCATGACCGTCTGTGGAGTGGCGGCACCCTGTAAGTGGGCGGCGTGTCCCTAGCGGGAACCTCCGCGGGATCCGAGCCCGCTGGGACCCCCGTCGGCCTGGTAACTCGGCTGCTGATATGCCACCGGTGGCATATCAGACCGTATGTACATCAGGGGGTCCCAACCTGCATAATAGGCCCCTCGCTCTCCCGGTACCCGACCATACCGGACTGTGAACGGTGTGCCCGGTGGCCACCGTGGATGGAGGGGGGAGAGCGGATCCAACCTGGGGCGCTCTAGGAATGGGGGCGACATCCGACTGTTCGCCTCCCTGTTCGCCTCCCAGAGCGACGGGCAGGGTGGCGCAGAAGGTGGTGGGCTCCCAGCCTTCGCGCCACTCATAGGTGCCATCTGACACCCGCCCGTAACACGCGGTGAGCCAGCGGCCCGAAGTCCTCGCTGACCCTGGACAGCGGCGACCGAACCCCGGCTATCCCGCCTGTTACCCCCCGCGCTGCCCCCTTCCCCTCGGGGGGGGTCCCGTCCGCGGGTACCCCAGTCACCCCGTTGGTGACTCCCGTTGCCCGGAGGGGGACTGGGTCCGGCCCTGGTTGGGCCCTGTGACCGACCAACCTGAGTCCGGCCCTGGTGACCGTCCGAAGGGCCTGACCGGTTCAGGCACAACACGATGTGGTGCTTGCCACCGCAGCACTCACAGGGGGACGCGCGTGAGCACTCGCTCAGCGGGTGCGGCCCCAAACAACCGAAACACAATCGGTGGCGGAAGACCACCTTCCTGCGGGCAGCCACACCGAGCGTCTTAAAGTTGGCGCAACTGGTCACTTCATGACCGGCACTGTCGCAGTGCACACAGCCGTCACCCGACGGTGCGGCACTCAAAACGCCAAATTGTTTTGACCGACCATCCCCCCGTGGGGGTGGGGGGCGCGGCCCCTCCCGCATCCGCGCGGGTTGGCGCTGCACACTGGCCTCCGAATCCAATGTGTCGCATCGCCTGCATTCACCCTCCAAGAAATCCGTTAATTGGACGAGCGTGGGCAGTTCCGAGCTACTGCCCCCATGCAGCTATTCAAACCGACTTTGAACAGCTGCAGGTAACCGTGACAAAACCATATATAACACGATATATGACCATTGGTCTACCGGCAGACCAAGGTTCTGGAGGGCCTTAGTGGCCACCAGCACAGGGTTGAGCACCTGTACCCGGATGTCAACATCCCGGGTTACTCTTGGGATGCTAAACAGCTTCCCCAGCTGCGCATCAACCAACCGCCGTTTGTGTTGGTAGCGGTCAAACAATATGACCCGGGCAATCTCATAATTGCCCGCCGTGACCGCAACCGACCAACTCCTTCGGTTCACCCCGCAGTGCCATCAATAGTTGGGCCAACTTGTAGGCGTTGTCCAGGTCGTCCCGACCGTGGACCAGGCTATCGAATAAATTGATGAATGCCGGCCACTCATCAATTGCCCCACCGAAGGCCGGAATCTCCAGGTGTGGCAGCCGTCCAACAACACCCTTAGGGGGCGGGTCTCCGCTACCCTCCCCGCGGTCATCCCGACGCGACCGCTTAATTTTTTCGGTGCGACGCTCAATGTCGCCCAAGCACTCCATCGCTTGGTCAGCATCCGCGCAGAGCTGCTTCACTGCAGCCGCCGAGGCCTCATCCGTAAGCCCGAGGGCTTCAGCCTCCGCAGCCAGCCGACACACCTTCCCGACGCGTGTCATAGCGTCCTCCACACGCTTGAGCAGGACATCGTCCATGTCAGGTCGCTCCACATACTTGTGAGTATGGGCGAGCCATCTCATCTCCTCACGGACACCATATCGCAGTACCGTCAAGGGCGAAGGTGCCATGGTTACCGATTTAATTGTTTCTGGTCCTATGCTTCACTACCGAACTAAGCACAGCCAGAGACCAGCACTTTCCCGTCAGCTCTGGGCACAGAAATTAAAACTAAGTTGTAAAAACCAAGGCAACCACTAAAACAATTAAATCCTAAACAATATTTAATATGGTCGCCCTGTGGACATACACCGTATAAATATATACTCTAAATCAATTAGAGAATGCCACCATATGGTACAATACAAATAACACACAAAAAGGTATTATAAAAAACAATTTTTCTAGAAGTGGCTCCTCCGATATGACCCACACTTCTTTTGAGGTCAGCAAAATCAGCTTAATACCCCCTAAATAGCCCGACCCTGCTGTGTAAACCGAAATAACACTGCAGTACTATAGAACCCGACGTTCTGCCGCAAGTAATACAATCTAGTTACTTCGCAGAATGACTGTTCAATCAAAAGAAACTACTGTTGTGCGCATAAAAATGCGCACAACAGTAGTTTCCGACTACACTTATACTTTCACTAACCGAAAATGAACTTTAATTGTGGTGTACCGACCACAGACTCACTCACAAACAGATTGCCGGCCAATCTGAGATATTCTTTTCTCCCAACTACAATGTGGCAACAAAACAACCCTAGAACCGTCCGTGAATCGGTGATTTCCCACTAGGAAAACCGCGCCTGCTACCAAATATGATTATTTTCCACGCCTACCGAACGGCGTGGAATCCTGAGGGGGTGGGCTTTTGCCAGCAAGTGAAAGAAAAGTGAGTTGAATGATTGTTACTGACCTTGTCGTCGCAGACCGGGGATCGAAAGCTCGATTCGAGACAGGAATGCGGGATAGGAGACAGTTTTGGGATAGGAGAGGAACCGAACCTTGCCGTCGCTGCCCGACGCTGTCGCCGGCGTGCTGCCTGCCGACACGTGGAGTCGCCGCTACCGATACGACGGTGTCCAATCAACACGGATCACTTGACCGCTGACGCGAATCTACTTATTTCCCGACGATGTAGATGATTAACACTCCGACCAGGCCCGACGCCTGTATTTGGTAATTGGTACACCGAAATACCATCAATGGCACGATGCCTGAGCAGACATGTTTGTTCTCCCGACGAGAAAAGATAACCTCCAATTTTTCATCTCGTTGGTACGAGTGACAGCTGCGGTCCGTTTCCGCTTAGTGATGTCCCGATTACTCGCGGTCGATCCGCGCAACAAAAAACCGGTGCGTTCCGAAGCATAAATATTAAACACTGAGGTTGGCCAAACAAGCACTGAACACAATATTTCTACAAGATATTAACTTTTGTAAACACTTTAGGACATTTTTTGTCCCATTATACGATGTAAAATCATTAAGTAGATGTCAAAAAGTATATTTTCCGAAAAATCGTCCGTTGAACATTCAAGCACTGAGGCAGCGATGCGTTAATAAAGGTAAAATACGGGTGCAAGTCTACGCAACATAATATCACTTATTTTGATACTCGCAAGGAGGACTTCGACACTCGCATGCAACCGTAAAATGTGACCGAAAAGTGTTACTAAGCAGATGAAGTCGCGGGCTAAAGTTAGTTTATTTATGAATAGCATCGTCTCAAAATTAGTTTTTGGGTTTATTATTTAAGGACATGCAACTGACTTTATTTGTGGACTGGTTCTGCTTCACGCTGGCTGCGCGCGCGACGGTCCGGCGGTGGTACCCCCCTCGCTTCGTCCCTCATGGTCCGCTTGGACATCTTGCCCCCCGTTGAAAGCTCGGTAGGAGTTTTCAAGAGCTCTTTCAAATTTGTAATAGAGTCTCTGTTGTAGTCGAAACTGTTGAAGTTGAAGCAGTTGAAGTTGAGGCAGTTGAAGTTGAAGCAGTTGAAGTTGAGGCAGTTGAAGTTGAAGCAGTAGAAGTTAAGGCAAATGAAGTTGTAAGTAAGCAATCAGTCCTTATGGGTTAATGGACTATTGCTGATATCGTACGGTGCAATGTCTCAGTTTTCGTCGTCGAACAAGGGACAGACGCGGTTCAAGGCGCGACGAACAATTCCCTTTTCAGTTTTGAAGTCAGCAACACGGGTGATGTCATCCTTCCCTGGATATAGACGTGCGACTCTTGCAAGACGCCATTTTAATGGTGGAAGATGATCTTCTTTTAGGACAACCATATCCCCGACTTGGAGTGGACGTTGATGAGATCTCCATTTTGATCGTTGTTGAAGCTCAGACAGGAACTCGTTTCTCCAACGCTCCCAAAAATGTTGTCTTATCTGCTCTATGCGTTCAAATCTGGACAAGCGGTTGCTATTGCAGTCCAGTAGGTGCGCTGATGGCAGGGATGTCAATGCCCGTCCAACCAAAAAGTGGCCAGGTGTTAAAGGGTTTAAATCGTTTGGATCCGAAGAAAGCGGAGTCAACGGTCGCGAATTAAGAATAGCCTCAATCTGTGTAAAAAGTGTCGATAGTTCCTCGAACGTAAGATGGGTATTGCCAAGAATACGTTTAAGGTGATGTTTCGCGGATTTAACGCCAGCTTCCCAAAGCCCACCGAAATTCGGCGAATACGCCGGAGAAAATAAAAATTTGATACCGTCATTGGCTGCGTATTCTTTAAAATGCTCGTGGTTTGAACTCAAAAAATAACCTATCTCATTGTTCGCTCCAACAAAATTGGTACCATTGTCGCAATAGATAAAATTTGGTTTTCCTCTGCGAGAGATGAAACGTCGAAGGCATGCAATGAAAACATCCTTAGTTAGGTCACTAGCCACTTCCAAGTGAATTGCTTTCGTGGAAAAACAAATGAATATACATAGGTAACATTTTGTTATCTTACAACCACGACCCTTTCTGTCCGTAATTAAGAAGGGACCACAAGTTTGAAATGGGAAGCCTGGAGTGACTCGTGGTGCTGGTAAATTACCCATTAATGGATTAATGATCTTCATTTTCATGCGCCTACACACCATGCAAGCGTTTACGCAAGATCTTGCTAACACTCTGCCTCTAATAGGCCAATACTTATCTCGAATAGAGTTAAGCAAGGACTGCGGACCGCTATGTAGTAATCGGTTATGTTCATAACTGAATAGCAACTTTGTGAAGGCATGAGAAGGATGTAATAGTATAGGGTGTTTCCTATCATAAGTCTCGGAAGCTTGTTGTAACCGTCCTCCCACACGGAGAATTCCGTCGTCATCTACAAACGGAGTGAGGGATATAAGAGAAGGTTTAGCTGGTAAGTTTTGTTTTTTATTTAATAATTTAATATCTTCACTGAAACACTCCGATTGTGATTGTTTTATTAAAATGTTCATTGCCGATTCCAGCTCTGATGCATCTAGCACTCCTGTACGCCGATTACTAGGAAAACATATGGTCACACCATTTCCTAAACGGGGTGGCAGGGATGGAATCGCAGGTTGGTATCGTTGTGGACGCAGCAATGTTGGACTTGTGATATCATTTTGAAATAAATAAAATTTTGTCGCATAGAGAAGATACTTACATCATTAATGCCCCATCCAGCAACAACGGCATCAATTTTAAAAGGCGTATGACGCTCTATTGCGACTCTGCTAATCAATGCACCCAACTTTATACCATATTTTAGCTTTACAAGACCTATATCATTCGTTATTGACCGTGTATCATCATAATCTTCGTGTGTCTTCCAACCCTTGACCGCGAATTTTCGCCCTGTTTCTCGTTTCGCTTTTCCTACGAAAGCGTGGATGTGGTCATGTTTTTTGCAGTCCACCAAACAATGGGCTGCTGTTACGATTAAATTCTGATTAAGGATTGAGGAGCCACATATCCAGGACTCACCACACTGTATACTCCGAAATGCTACGTAAGGGAATTTCTCTATCGTAGCTTGGTCGCCACCGATTATTCTATTTTCCATGTAGGACTTGTTCTGATCCAATGCCACGTTTGAAATATGAATAAAAAAATAAAAATTAAGGCACTCCAGTCCATGTTTTCTTATGGCTGGTGTCGTTCTGATCATAATTGTTTCTCGTTCGTTATCTATGCTACTTATAAGGTGTTACGCCTCAACAGTTAAGAATTGCCGTTTGGAGGGATTTGACGACGTCCGGTCATGGATGACGCTTCGTATCGTATGGTAATTTTATGGGTATTTAACCTCTCACCGACCTATGACTGCGATCGCAGTCATCATAAAATACCGTTAATGACCCATGCCTTCTATAGCACTTTTTTTTAAATAATGCAATGTTTGGCAGTTTTTGCCATGATTGGTATATGTGTGGACGTTATCAATCGTACAACAAAAAAAACAGGAAAAAATTATTAAAAAACAACTAAGTGCGAAGCGACCTCGGCCGATTAAAAAAATCGTAAATAATAATAATAATAATCTTTATTTCAGGTTAACAAAAACCCATAGCTATAGATACCTTACAACTAGAGATATATAATTTATTATAAAAAACACACAAAATATTATCTAACCTAGCTAGAGATTTTAATCTTCGTTCTCGCTTCCCTGTAGCGTCAGTAAAGTGAGGTTTTTTGCTTGAGTTCGAGGTAAGTCTTTGTTTTATTCCTATTAATAATTGTTTCTGTGTTAGATAATAGACAAGTCATAGTAAATTTCATCCAGAATATCGGCAAATAAATAATTGTTGTGTCGAGAGGGAGCATTTTCTAGTATTCTGAGATTCTCACGTCGGTACAAAAAATTGTATAGGTTGCAATGACTTTTATTTCACATAGACTAAGAAAGGGTTTCTTCAAATACTCAGAAGTTCTAAGTGCTACCATTCAAACAGGATCAATTGATAAGTTACCATTTCTGACAGTGACATGTTTTTTTTTTTGGTTGATCAGATCATGCAAAGTTTGGCCATTTCTGTGATATTTATTTATTTTATTTTTTTCTCGGCCTAGTCTAAAATTATTTTATTGAAACATGCTTTAAATCCGCTTGCAAATATGTCGAGATCAGATTCACGGTGTTTTGTGCTGAGTTGATCTGTGCAACGGAGCGTTTGAGCCTCGATTGGACTTGGCAGTATATTAATAATAATAATAATAATAATTTATTTTACCAAAAAATATTACAAACTCGCTTATAATAATAACTAACAAACTGTTGAGCAATTTATATGTAAGAGGTGCGGAAAGGTCTTTTAAGTATACTGCCCCCTGCACTAGTTTTTATAAACTGTGTTGCAGCAGGGCATGTTAATAATTAACAATTTACACAATTGCAGTACAGACGTGTAGGTACTAACACTGAGGTTATCAAATAGTTTGTTTATTCTTAATTAAAGTTATAGATAAAGATCTAAAGGAATTTTAAATATTACCTAATATAAAATAGAAATTGAAAATTAAAAATTGATATTAGCTTAGCTTTTTCAATACTGAGGTATGTATAATTGTGATTATACATGCACATATGCATGTTTATAAATGTTTAATGGATATAGTTTTTTATAATAGAATGTTTAAGTATATATATATATATATATACATATATATATTTATACATGATTCGATATAATAATAAATAAAATAATAAATAATGATAATAATATATATGCTTACATTTATAATATATTAAATTTGGCTAAAATAAATGAGTTATGATTTTATAGGTATATCATTTTTAGGAGGTTATTTTTAAAAGATCCTCAGTTTGCTCATAGTTAAGTCCACTCAAGAAGTTGCCTAATATTTTCTTACAGTTATATTTCGTATTGTTTCTAATAGGGCTCCTAAAAAGTGACAGAAGTGTTGAAAAAAACTTGTCTGGCATAGAGGGACTATATAAACATTATCCAATCTTCTTTGGGAGATCTGCTCCGGTGGAATGATGCTGTGTTGTCTTAGGAGAAGCGCGCTCAGATATAATTGTCGTATCGTTAGGACTTTAAATTCACGGTAGAGATCTTCAGTAGGATATCGGTAGGGTTTGAAAGTTGCAGTCTTTATGATTGCCCTCTGAGCTCTTTCAATCTTAATAAGGTTAGGCGTGCGCTCAGTGAACTTATTTGTGTTTTCCAGTTTAGGTTCTGGTCTATCATGACACCCAGGTATTTTACGTATGGAGCTTGCGTTAAGACGTAGCGACGCGTATCATTGAAACATAACCGGAAGTTCGATCGTGGTAGTCTTTTTGGTGCATTAAAAGTAATTTTCCCCAGTAAGTCGTCCTAGTCAAGACAATAGTCCTTTGTATATTCAGAGTTTATTATTGGGGAACTAATAATAAATCATTAGAGTACTCATTGGGTCTGATTGGACTAATTGACACATCCAGACGGGAATAAAAGAGCTGACACTGACCAAAAACGTCATTTATGAACACGGATTCGCAGTATCGGAAATCCGACTATAAATACACTCTCCCTCCTCTGTCTATTAACTTATAAATGCATATGTGCGACCGGTTCAAATATTAAGGCCGTGTTGTACCACCATTTTACAGCCGCTAAATATAGTCCGGTAAACTTGGGAAAAACAAAAAAAAACGGTCAAGTGCGAGTCTAAATCGCGCACGAAGGGTTCCGTACCACCGTTCAATGGAAGCGATGGTGTGGAGTGAATAGTTTGGATTTTACACAGCAAAATATTGTTTACAAAGTTATTGGTGCGGTTACTTTCACACTCCATGTACGTAACCAGGTGCATCCATAAGTTTGTATGTGGTATTGTTGTATGGGAGCCCCCTTAAATATTTATTTTATCCTATTTTTTAGTATTTGTTGTTATAGCGGCAATAGAAATACATAATCTGTGAAAATTTCAACTCTTTAGCTAGCTAGGTTCTTGAGATACAGCCTGGTGACAGACGGACGGACGGACGGACGGACGGACAGCGAAGTCTTAGTAATAGGGTTCCGTTCTTACCCGTTGGGTACGGAACCCTTAAAACCCTAAAACGGAACTTTTATAAAATTCACGCTAAGACGGGTAACCCCTAATAAAAAACCTCAGATGCTTCGTTCAGAAAACTCCTTATTGTGCCGTTTAAACACCGTCTGACCGTTTATGAACGGGCGGAATTGACTAACTTGTGTAAAAATATTAATTCAAGTCTTTTTCTGCGTGCCACCAGAGTGTCAATATTATAGTGCTCTAGACGCTTAGACGCTAGAAGTTAGACTAAAATCACTCTTGCTTAGTCCCTTCTACTACCTTAAATAGACTATGCGGATGTTTGCTGGGCAAGCGCGAACTAAGAACAACTGAACAAACTCGAACGACTTCAAAATCTCGGGATTCGGTTTATCTACGGATTGCGCAAGAATGACCATGTCGCCCAGTATCGCAAGGAGCTGGGGTGGCTCCCGATCCGCCTTCGCCGTAACATGCACATTCTCTCCTATCTGTACAATATTTTGCGAAATCCCCGATACCCCACATATCTACGCCAACGTTTTGACTTTCTTTTCCCCAGGGATAGCAATCCGAGTTCCCACACGGTGTCTCTCCTTTCAACTCCTCGGCATAACACTGCCGCTTACGAACACTCGTTTAGGTTAAGGGCAATCCGACTGTGGAACGCACTTCCCCGCGCTATTAGGGAAAGTCCCTCAATTTTCACTTTTAAGAAAAGATTGAAAGTGCATTTCCTTTCTCTTCCGTAAAAGGTACCATATTTATGTAGGTGCTGTAATGGTACACGAGAGTCGGTACATTTGATACTTCATTCTGCGTGATAGAGGGCTGGCCCATCGCCGCGCTGTTTTGAATACGAGAATCGGTTCATATAACGTTTGGGTTTTTTGCGTAGCTCAGGGCAAGTTAGCAAAAAACAATGAGCCGACGCGTGGGATGGTTCGAGGAAGGTTACAGGTCAGGTTTTTTTGTCGCATTCCTGCGAGATGTGTAGTGATCCGAGCCGATTTGGCTGCGCGCTGAATAAAATATGAATAACTAAATAATGGAAGGTTATTATGGAACGATACGGAGAAAGCTATTATGTTGATTGCAAATATACAATTGCGGTTGGTTGGTATGAGATGGAGAGTCTGACACGACTAGTATGAATAGCATTCTAGTGGTCTTTGCTGCGCGCGCTAGCGGTCGGGAAGGCTTAATTAATCGCAACAAGCTTATATGGTCAGCGATCAACAGATTTTGTGTATCGGTCATAGTGTGCGAGATACGAAACAGGTGCGGAATGTAGCGATAAAGAACTCTAAAAATGCTAGTGAGCGACGTAAGCGACAGGCAGACAAACGGCGTAAGTCAGAAGTCTATCGTATAGGTGATTATGTGAAACTTAAGACTTTTGTGCGTTCAAATAAAGAACATAAAATCATGCGGAAATTTTCATTGTTGTATAAAGGGCCTTATGTTATTTCGGCAGTGGTATATCCGAACTGTTATACTTTAGTAGATCCGGTTTCAAATGAGATATTGGGTAACTACAATACTATAAATATAGCCAGGTATTATGTGAGGACGAATAAGGGCGTAGATAAATAAGATAGTGTATAAAAGATATTTAATTAAGCTGTAAGCTGTAAATTTGAGTAACTACTTTGTAGATTTAAGGATCTTGCATGGTTTGGGAAAATATATATATATATATATAGTAATACGAATTAGGATAAGGTGCGGGTGTGCGAGGTTGTATAGTTAGGTAGATAAATAAGATAAGACAGGAGAGAGCTCAATTGAGTTGTGTAAATATTATATGCATAATTGAGAGATTCATCGGTCTGTGTACATGATTTGAGATGTTCGTGCGTATAGAGTAGATATGGACAAAGCATGGGTTAGCATTGTGGTAATGAGATCCTTGCGCCATGTTTAACTGAGATAAACAGTGTCTCAAGGTCTGGGAGGGGGCTGTTATGGTACACTAGAGTCAGTTCATTTAATACTTCATTTTGCGTGACAGACGGCTAGCCCATCGCCGCACGGTACACATTGAATACAAGAGTCGGTTTCTTTAACGCTGGGTTATCGAGTGGTTCGAAGTAAGTTGACAAAAAAAGAGCCATAGAACGTGGTTGGTTCGGAGAAGCAAGGTCGAGTCAGGTTTTTTTTTGTCGCATTCCTGCGAAATGTGTAGGGATCAGAACCGATTTGGTGCACGCTGAATAAATTATGAATAACTAAATAATGGAAGGTTATTATGGAACGATACGGAGAAAGCTATTATGTTGACTGCAAATATACAATTGCGTTTGTTTGGTACGAAGTGGCGAGTTTGACATCACGGGTTTGAATATCATTCTAGTGATCTTTGTCTAAGACGCTAGCGGTCTGGAAGGCTTAATTAATCGCAACGGCTTTTATGGTCAGCGATCAACAGATTTTGTGTATCGGCAATACCAAATGACTTGAGTGATAACCGACGGTTGATCATAGTAAATATGCATACATAAAGTTTGTAGAACGGCGGACCTGCATGGCATGTTTGATTGAAATTAGACCCTGTGTAGTTAGGGATAAGAAGCTTTCGCTTGGGCAGCGTGTGTTCCGCAAAGGACGCCATTTTTTTTCAGACATGAGGGGTCTATAAATACGAGAGCGTGGGAGGGGGAGGCATTCAGTCTCTGCGTCAAGCTACTGTGACACTCGTCTTTCGGTAATTCTAAAACAGTTCGGTCTGCCGTTTTACGCGTCTGGAACTGGAAGAGTTGTGATTGCGTGTTACAGTGGATTTTCGTGATTGTCTGAAGCGCCGAGATATACCTCGGTTCCTATCCTTTAAATCAACCTACCCCAAATTCCAAAACTATCCTTGGGTCGTTAGATAAGAACTTGTAGGTAATTGATCTGAGTCTGAGTCTGGGCTTGGAGCGACCCTAATTTCCTTTTTCCTTCACCATACGGTTCCTTGATTGGCTCTTAGGATATTCGCGGGCTAACCCTCTCCTCATTCCTTTCGAGTAGCGAGTTTTGAAATTCCCACACACACAGTCATTAAACATACAAACACATTCAAATCAAACTCAACCATTTTCGAGTGGTGTCGATAATGGACGTGGCATAACACTAGGATTTTAGACTAGGCTAGACAGGAGTTTAGTTGCGGCTAAACCTAGGTTGGCAGGGCATAGGGAGACTGTTTGATCGATGAGGTTCCGCAGATGGAAATAACGGATTCAGAACAAAGTATAAACGTTGTCAACACAGATAACCTATCCTGTTGATATTTTTGACATTTGAGTGTTGACGGGAACGCGCGAAGAGATCAAATTACAGTCTAAAGTTCATTGTTTAGGAACGGGTAGATTGTTTTGCTTTGCCTTGGATCGGGTTGGATTCAAGTTGCATCTTTATATTAAATGTAAATTTCGCTGGAGGCCTAACGTGTAGGCTGCGTCTAGTATTTATTGCTGGGCCCAGTCGAGGAAGTGCTGTGGTCAGTTAGATGCATATATCGGTATTTACCGAAGTATGTACCTCGCTGTGGAGTGGGTTAGGTCTCCAAAAGCGCTAATGAAAACGTTTCGATAACATCCAGCTCAAATTGCGCAGAGTTGAAGGTTTCAAAACGTTACAGATCTTTTGAGGAAACCGCTAGTTCAAACCCATTTCGGAAAATCAAATCGCAATTGTGTAAACCCGGTCTATTCGGATCGTTATTGCCGTGAACTAATTATATAATTGAAACCACCACAAGCCGCTACTAGCGAGCACATGAAATATCATTCACTTACTCATTCATTCACTCACGTCGTAACACTACGACGGATATCTATACGATATCCCAAACAAATATTATAAATTGTGGTCGACCGCTAAAAGAAGTTCCAAGAGCCCATATATACAAAAAATAAATGGTACCATCACACAAAATACAACAAAGATCGATCTGGCGCAATACACCGCTAACTGATGCGAAATACCGGCTTGCGGGCATACATGCTTTCTCTGTCTTACTTGAAACTCTAACTTCCTGAACCAATCTTCCGTTCGACTATTGTTCGCCTAACGAACTTCTCAACGAACAAGAAATTCAGACTTATCATTCTTAACTTACAAATTTTACAGCTGAATCGGGACTCTTTTTGGGGTAGATAGAATAGACGATCATAGCTTCTGATAGCGGTGGCTCTACCTTAGCCTTTATGCCGTTACGTAATATTTAGCATCGCTTCGAATAATCCTTTGAACTGTAATGGTTCTGTGCAGTCATATGCCATGGGTGTCTTCTTTGTTTCCTTAATTTGCTTGCGGCAATTGACTTTTTGAAGTTTCAAATATTCCCAGGCTTTATCTGTTATTTAGTTTAGAGCCAAAAATTTATTAACATCTCCAGTTTGACAATGCCTATTTCACATTATATAGTAGCGTCGTCATTAACGTTGAAAATGTATTGATTTCTTCATCTTCTTGTAAGAAATTCACTGTATCTCTTCTTGTCGTCTATGTCTTCTCGTCTTGTTTTTTGAAATTGTTCCTACTACGTGATTGTGTATGTTGGTCCATTTTCCGTTTAAGCTGATTAATCTTGGTTTTTCAATATTTTTTATAATAACCTAATTTGCCACAAGCATGGTTTTTTTCTTCTTTGGCCGGGCAAGTTATATTTTTGAAGTTTGAAGTCAAGTTTGAATTTCCCTTCGTCAACCTTCCTATCATTCTTACTCCATCTGAAGTCCGCACTATTATTATTGCCCGATAAGGCATTTATTTTCTCATCATTCCGCTTTTCCGTTGACTTTATTTTCATAGCTTGCCGATTGTTGATTTACCACCTACAATGTATTTGCTTCTGTAATCTTTATTTAAAGTAACTGTCTCTCCCATTTTCGAAATCTTCTTTCGTAATTCTGATGAAATAGACCGTTCTATTATTGTTTCGATTATGTGATCATCTGATTTATCAAATTTACATTTATTTGCCTGATCGCATAGCTTAACCAAAAACTTCTCAAAACACTCACCTTCATCCTGTTTGATTAATCGGAAAATATGCCGCTCATTAGTTTTGTTTTGCTTTGGGCGGAAAAAGTTATGCAACGATTCGATTATTAACTTAAACGAATCAGTTTCCAGACTTGTTGCGCTTGCATCTGGCATGTTGTATAATATTTCCTGGAGTTCAATTCCTCTTAGAGCAGGAATGTTGCATTCTTCTCCGACGGGTATTTTATGTCTGCAGCTTCTCCATTTCTATCTCCAATGACCTTTTTGATGTCTCCTAGCGTAACCCTACAGAGGCACTGTCCCTTTCAAGATCAAGTTTTTCCGACGTTGGAAGCATGTTCGCCATGGTAGGTCATTTGGGGCGCCCTGGAAATGTACATCTAATTTAATGGAACGCTTTTGTCAATTAAATGGTCTTTTGAACAAAACCAATTTAATGGTCTTTTGAATATGTAATTCCGATAAAATGGAACTCTACCGCTAACGTCATGTACACTACAGTCCCTATATTAGTCAACGCTTAACGACACATAAATTCAAAACGTTTATTGAAAAGTATATTATGTTTGAAAGGATATTACTCATGTCAAATTATCTAGAAGACGTAAATCCTTGGGGATAAACTGTTTGTTTTTCCATTGGCTATCTTCAAAATAGACATAAGAGATATTAATGTATTTTCGTGACAAATATTTCCTTTGAAAAAGAGCTACCTCAGAGTTTCTTGTGGGTTCTTCTCTGAGAAGTATCTGCTTTTGGAATGTACACCTACAACACTAGGATACACTGTGTATTGGGAACCAGAAACATCAACGACATACACATATAAACATCCAAACCTGGAGTTTTTTTTCTTTACCCCCAGCCGGGGATCGAACCCGGATCCTCCCACAACCGCTGTACCTCAGAGGAACATTAAATAACCCATGTCTTGCCGGCAAGACATTTTCCCGCTATAGGTTTTAAATTTTATTAACATTGCATGAGGTTAAAATCGCGATGCCTCATAAATGGATTGGGTCGGTGCGAGGTTAAATCAATTTAGCATCTGTCAAAATGTATATCAAAGTAAAATCGGTTAACAAAGCTAAATCTAGATTTAAGCAGCTTCTGCAAGCCGCTCCTAATCAAATGACTTGTTTATTTTGTTAGGCAAAAGTCTATCTTTCGCTTTTTCTGATCTAAAATGGTACAACCACGAACTCTTGTAACAAATGAATCTTCTAGTCTACTAGACTACTGTTGTTTTGAAGTTTTAAAGTAACATTTTAAGTAACCTTGAGCTCAAAAAACTGACAACTTTTGGCATATTCCTCTCAGCGACAACTTTTCATCTGGTATAGAAGCATACATTGTAATATGTGTTAGCTGTATCGCATTTTTGGGTAGCCAATAGGATCGAAGTACCAATTTTATAACTTTTAGAACGCTTAACTTACATACAACATTACACATCACTTTTTTCGATCCAAATGTCCGCGTTGTAATTTTGGTATCCCCGCACTCCGCACGTCAGTGCGATAATCACCTCACTAGATTAGTTTAGTCATATAATTATATCACTATACAATATCAAGTTTATAGTTATATATCTATTAATATAGTTATGTTACTGTATATAGCTGTATGCCTAGAAATATAATTAGATAGTCAGGTCATAAGTTCTGTCACATGTGCAATATGAAATAATTTAGACATGTTTATTATTTATGTAAACATTTATATAGCAAAATGAACTTAATAAAACATAGATTCTTATGGTAATAAAGTTTATTCAAAATGACCCCCGCCATTTTGAATACAGGCCTTTATTCTGCGCGGCCAGTCGTCTATCGCAGCACGAACGAGGTCCATGTCAATATCGGCGGCTGCCTTAATCAAGGATGCCTTGAGTGACTCCAAATCAGGATGAGGCTTTGAGCAGGCCTTTTCCTCCAAGTGTTGCCATATCTTGTAATCTAACGGACTCAAATCTGGACTGTAGGAGGGCCAGTCTTCGTGCCGGATGAAGTCGATTTCACGCGCCGCCAGCCAGTCTTGTATGCTTTTCGCTCTATGAGCTGGCGCAGAATCTTGTTGGAATACCCAGTGCCTCTTATTAAACATGGTGTGAGAAACAGGTTTTGTGAAACCTGTTTCTCATACCATACCTCATACTCTCATACCTCAGGTTCTTGAGGACTGTATTTTGATACACAACTGCATTCGTTTTTACGCCTTTCTCACAAAAATGTACCTCAGTTAAGCCCCAATAAGAGACTCCCAACCAAACCATGAGCGAGGATCAAAAATGACCTCGTTGGACACGCGGAATATGGTTGCTCGCTTCTTCACTGCTGTGTACTTACACCTTATGATTTTGTTTGTTGTAGCTCTCTTCCACGGTGAAAATTTTTTCATCCGAAAAAAGAAGTTCCCGTTGCTTTTTTCCCGCGTACCGCTTCAACAAAGCGCGGCATCTCTTCAGTCTCAGGTCTATTAAACGAGCGTCCAAACGATGTCCTGTTTTTCTTCGATATGCCCTAAGCCCTAAGTCTTCATTTAACATCCTTTTCACCGTGGTCCTGCTTAACCCCATCTGAAGGGCCAACAGTTTCTGCTTACGTATGGGATTTCTTTGAATTCGCGCCTTCACAGCTTTTATCAGTGCTGGAGTCCTAACAGAGCGAGGGCGACCACTTCTTGACCTGTCCACACTAGAGTCTTCATTGTATCGTTTTATGGTACGATAAACGAATCTTTTGGTTATATTCAAATTTTTCAGTAAGTCGAAAATCTGAATTGGCGCGTAACCGAAACGATGCAACGCAATAACTGCGACACGGTCTTCTTTAAGTGTCCACTCCATATTTAAAAATGAGGAAAATTCTAAAAAGTACACATTTTTATTTTCATGAAAAAATCGAAATTAGAATTCAATAAACTTTATTGTGGCCAGCGTTCTAAATTCAATTTTTTTTATTGTGTGACAGAACTTATGACCTGACTGTGTATATAACGCCTACAATTATATTACTGCGACATATATGTACATATTTTCATCAGATCCAAAAATCTAATTTGGCTCATCTCAAATGGAGTTTTTTTTAGCCTATTGAAGCATTTGCAAGTCTGTGGCCACACTTGACGTCATTCTGAATTTAATTGTTAAGCGTTCTTTACAGCGCACTTCATGATAACAATGAAAGACTTGATGTTTTTCTTAAAATACTATGAATAATAAATAAAAATACTGATATCCCTCGCAAATCATCCAGCAGTCATAAATGCTTATAATTTTGGCGAATACTTTTAAGTCAGCGTATATTAAACATAAACTTCCGATGTTTTTATAATATAAATAATGAAGAGAACAAATAGAAGAGGCCAAGGTGCGATTCTTGTGGAACCCTTGAAAGAATAGCAACTGGCGTGGAAGTGGAAACCCTAAGACCGACCATTTTATTGAAAATGGGATGGTTATCTGTCAGTAACATTTAAGAATAAATTGGGGTTCCAATTTGGGTAAACATTTACAAATTGTGAGAAACAAATATTATTTATAGTGTCAAATCCTTTATTTGACTGACTTACACTTAAATAACGAATTAGTATGATAAAGGGTGTAGGTACAATTTTGGTGAGCATTTAGTATTTTTCGAATACGTTTGAAATTTAACCTATCACTTCATTAGATTATCCTTCATTTGCCATGCGGGTTTAGTATTTTAGACATGCGCTTTTTGATACACGTTTCTTTTTATGGTGTTCCTTGCCGTTTTAGTAAATTGGTAAGCAATATATTTTATAAAATTTCTACTTATTACGGTGGGTTACGTCAAATTAGGTCAAACGCCCAGCTATGAAGGGCTATATTTTAAAGGAGACATTTCCCACATCCTGGAAAAATAAATGTTACGGAAAAATCCCTTTTAATTTCACTCATCAGAGTGTTCGAAAATATCACATGTCAATGGGAACTAAATGAAAAAAAATATATAATAGAGGTTTTTCACCTAAAACTTGCAAATGTTTGCTATTTCTTGGGATCTAAAAGATATTAATATGGTTATTTCGTCGAGAAATAGGTACATATTCCAAATACGCTGCGTTTGAAAATTAGAAATAATCTGTGATTTTGAAGAAATATATAAAAAACACACTATTTTGCAATGTTCTGCCGCAGCGACAGACGTAACGAACAGCTGTTATGAATTTTGATAATTTTACCGATGGACGAGCTCTAAGTATAAAAGTCCTGACCTGACTTATTTACTGACTGACGGATATATCAACGCTCAGTCTGACCACATACAGTTTAACCTTTTTAACCCTAAAGTCATGAAACGTTGCAAAGGGGATCACAATTGGGCCCAATTTTATTCAATATATTCATCAATGACCTACCAGAATTATTTTTATGCTCAATACCATATATGTACTTAGAGGACCTCATAGTGGTCATTGACACATTAGAAGACTTGAAACACCTTCAGGAAGATCTCAACAGGCTCAGCCAAAACAATGGAATGCAAATTAATCCAACAAAACAAAATGTAAAAACTGTTAATAAAGCTTCACAACATAAAAGATCTAGGCGTATTGTTCGTCAGCAAACTCACCTTCATTCCCCATATCGACACCACCACGAAAACGGGCCCCACAGACATTAGGATTCGTTATCCGGAACAGCAAAGTATTTTCCTATATAAAACCAAAAATCATAAAAAATCATCATATTGTTTAACTGCCTTGTGCGCAGCGCAGCATCTTGTGTTGTATGGCGACCACACTACGCAATACAATGACAGTCGTTATAATAATAATATTTATTTATTTAACAGAAACACGGTCAGAAAAAGTTACATTATTAGGTACTAACAAACGTAACAAGTTTTCGCAAGTTTTAGGTGAAAAACCTCAATTGTGTTATTTTTTTTCATATCGTTCCCATTAAATTATGATGTTTTTAAACATAAACAGATAAAATAAAAGCAATTTCTACATAACAATATTTTTTCAAGATTCGGGATATGTCTCCTTTAGGAGGAATAGCGCTCAATGAAGGGCGTTTGAGCTTATTTGACGTTAACCACCGTAATAAGTATAGATTAAAAAAACGGCAACAAATATATTGCTTACCAATTTAGGTTTTGAATGCCTAAACTCTTTACCCTAAAACGGCAAGGAGTACTAAAACCAAAACGTGTATCAAAAAGCGAATGTCTAAAATAATCATCAAATTTAGCACCCCTATTAACGCGCTAACGTGTTCCAAATAAACTGCAACGCTGGCAATAAAATGTAGGTATAGATCACGGCACGGATCACACATTTACGGCTGCTGTCTATACCCCCCCCCTCCCCCTCCCCCTCCCTACAGTTTCACAGAACCGAATTGGTTGCCATAGATGACTTTCCCCGATCATGGGGTAATTTGCAGATTTCCTGATTTCCTGATTTTCCAGGCTACCTAACGGTAACACTTCATACAGGGCATACATTGCAGGTAAAATTAAAGCTTTTAACAAAAAAGGCACCCTGACCTACAAGCTGCTACTTTAATATATGGCAAACAAACTTGTTTTGGGGTCGTTTTTCAGTCGTGCCCTCTGAATTTAATTATAATGAGGTGTGTAAATGATAGCTGGTGGTCACTTATCTCATCAAAGTGCTTTTATTTTTGTGAGGAAATGCATAGTTATTCTAAAAATCAACCTTGAAAATCGGAAAATATCTGTGAATGAAATGCATATTCTTACGTCAAAAATACCATTTATAAGCAATAATATTGCTGTTTATGGTATTTTTGGTAATGTTTCAATATTGCTGCAATATTATCACATCTTGTCAATTTTAGTGTACATTTGTGACCGAAAAATAACAAAATTGGCGCGCGATGCTCAGACGTCATTCCATTTCTTGCTTAGCTTCGTGAATGTTTTCGCTTTTGTTATTCTTGATATTAACGGGCTTTTGTAACTTCTCCTTGTACCTGCTTGTACCCTGGACTTTGATTGGCCTATGCTTTGGATTGTGTGCAAGATGGAAGCGCAGGACGACGAACAACCTTCGACGAGTGCTACAGGAGTGCATGTGTCACCATTGGCGAGCTCTGATAGCAGTTCCGATGATGACGAACCTTTTGTGAGAAGAAATCTCTACTCAAGTAAAGTGACTGCTATGTGGAATTTGGGCAAGGTGATGCAGCAATCAGGTACGCGCGAACAAGGTGTGGCTTTTGCTGAAGACCAAGGCCCTGTTAAGAAGACTAAAATTTACTGTTCACACTGTGAACCAATGCAGGTGGTGTATAGCATAAACCGAACTGTTGGTTGGTTTGGACAAGTCTCGCACCTCTAGATAAATAGGAATTTGGTTTGAAAATGCAAAAAATATGATGCCCACGATCTACCACCTCATGTATTGCACACAAGTTTGATGTGTCGCGAGTAATATAGGAAGATTTTACCAGGATTGAAGAAGAAGGTTTGTCCCGAGTTACCATTATAGACTGGTACAGTTACTGCCGAGAAGTTGTTGTGCGGTACCATACGTGATGTTGATGTACGCATCAACAAGAGACAAAAGGGAAAATAAGAGGCCCAGGCAGGATTTTCCAAATTGACGAAAGTAAATTTGGCAAAAGGAAATATAATAAAGGAAGACGCATTGATGGCAACTGGGTTCTTGGTTTAATCGAGGATGGCAGCGAAGACTTGAGATTGAAAGTGTTCCAAGATAATACAGGGTCGGCCGAGGTACTGGAGCCGCTGATAAAGAAGCATGTACAAGTGGGCACCACTATCCACACAGATTTCTGGAGGGCATATGATTGTCTGGGTGACCACGGGTTTATCCACAAGTCACAGTGGTAAGTGTAACCACACACACGGGTAAGTCACAGTGACCCAAACAATCCCTTTATAGCCCCAGATGAAACACATACATAACGTATAAAATAAGAACGTGCGTGTGAAAATGTTTTTCCCGAAGAGCATTTATCTTGAGTAGTAAAAAAATACTAATTTGAAACAGTGAAAAAACATCAAAAAGTGTTCAAACACAAACTAGTAGTGACAGTGTTGTTATCTACAAAAAACAATCAGTGCTTTCAAGCAAGCAAGCAAGCCGTAGACAATTTTAATCATTAAGGGGGACGATTCAAATCGTAAATTTTCGTGATAAATTGGGCAAGACTTTAGAAAACGGGCGTGTGCCGGCACATACGCCCGCCACAGATATGCGGAAATATCTATTTCCACGTAATGGTAAGATAAGTTGACGACCGTCACAGATAATGTATATTTATATTCATCACGTAGTTTTGTAGTAAGTTGTATATAAGCTTAGTATATCCTATAATAAAGTAGTCTAGTATAGTCTCGTATTTGCGCGCATCTCAAGCCTATTACTTTACTCCCGAAGATGTCGCTCTCCTTATAATTGCCTCTGGCAAAGTGGTGACCCGACTTTTGAACATCAGCAACCTTCGGTAATAGCAGCATGGACCCAGCCGCGAAGAAAACTCCGTGTGCTGCCACCTTAGAAGTGCAAGCAAGAAGCACTTCGTCCAAGATCGCCGAGCCCCGACTTCTGCATACCTATTTCAAACCACGCTGCAGAAATCCATAATCAAGACCCCATCCAAACCAAGACGACATCAAGCAAGCCATGACGGACCAGAAGCCAAAAGATTTCAACTGAAGATTTCCCGCATCGAACTCAAGATACCGCAGGAATAATGAACCGATAGTCAGCCGACTGCTGATTTATCAAAATGGAGCTCGCACCAGTAGAAACGAACGCGTCGGCAAATTCATTCACAGCAAGCAGCTTTTTCAAGTTCAAGACAAAGGAAGCCGTTCCAGCCCCCAGAAGAGTATTGAAACATCATTGATATACCTAATCACCCAGGAAGAACATCGCACGAAGAATAATCAAATCACTGAAGAGAGAGAGAGACATATATTTATATATAAACGATTGGTGTACAAGATGTGCCCTATGTTGCCAAATCCCAAGGTTTTTAGGGACACAAATTTCATCAATCGACAACTTAATATTCACTCAAGAGTGAAGAGACGTACGAGATCATTGACTGCCTACAGCCAAGGTTACAGATTTAATGCTGACGCTGATTCAGCACAATCATCCTTGTGTAGGTACGGTCGCAGTTATAAACAAACAGTGATTACAACTTCAACGACGTGCGATGTAAATTGACTCATCGATTCCTGAAAAAACATGGGCGGCTGCAACATCAGACGAATCTCCTGCGGATCTTTTCCAGTTATAGGTTAGGTTAGTTAACTAACCGCGAAGCCCCATTTTCCTAGTGTTTTTCTGTTTTTCAGTTTTTAGTTTATTTTATGTAGTGTGCGGCCAGACACAAGACTCGCCTGTAGGTAAATATTATGTTATTCTTTAAACTAATGTAGATTTCACACAACCGTAGTTCCTTTATTTTCCTTATTCGTGTAAGATTTACCTTTTAAGTTGAAGTATGCGCTATTACTATCTAGTTTTATTTAACAATAACTTTCCTTGTATATAAAAATAGATTAAGTTAAAGTACCAAAAATACCATAAGCAGCTATATTATTGCTTATAAATGGTATTTTTGACGTAAGAATATGCATTTCATTCACAGATATTTTCCGATTTTCAAGGTTGATTTTTAGAATAACTATGCATTTCCTCACAAAAATAAAAGCACTTTGATGAGATAAGTGACCACCAGCTATCATTTACACACCTCATTATAATTAAATTCAGAGGGCACGACTGAAAAACGACCCCAAAACAAGTTTGTTTGCCATATATTAAAGTAGCAGCTTGTAGGTCAGGGTGCCTTTTTTGTTAAAAGCTTTAATTTTACCTGCAATGTATGCCCTGTATGAAGTGTTACCGTTAGGTAGCCTGGAAAATCAGGAAATCAGGAAATCTGCAAATTACCCCATGATCGGGGAAAGTCATCTATGGCAACCAATTCGGTTCTGTGAAACTGTAGGGAGGGGGAGGGGGAGGGGGGGGGGGGTATAGACAGCAGCCGTAAATGTGTGATCCGTGCCGTGATCTATACCTACATTTTATTGCCAGCGTTGCAGTTTATTTGGAACACGTTAGCGCGTTAATAGGGGTGCTAAATTTGATGATTATTTTAGACATTCGCTTTTTGATACACGTTTTGGTTTTAGTACTCCTTGCCGTTTTAGGGTAAAGAGTTTAGGCATTCAAAACCTAAATTGGTAAGCAATATATTTGTTGCCGTTTTTTTAATCTATACTTATTACGGTGGTTAACGTCAAATAAGCTCAAACGCCCTTCATTGAGCGCTATTCCTCCTAAAGGAGACATATCCCGAATCTTGAAAAAATATATGTTATGTAGAAATTGCTTTTATTTTATTTGTTTATGTTTAAAAACATCATAATTTAATGGGAACGATATGAAAAAAATAAACATTATTGAGGTTTTTCACCTAAAACTTGCGAAAACTTGTTACGTTTGTTAGTACCTAATAATGTAAGTTTTTCTGACCGTGTTTCTGTTAAATAAATAAATATTATTATTATTATTATTACGACTATCATTGTATTGCGTATTGTGGTCGCCATTCAACACAAGATGCTGCGCTGCGCACAAGGCAGTTAAACAATATGATGTTTTTTTTATGATTTTTGATTTTATATAGGAAAATACTTTGCTGTTCCGGATAACGAATCCTAATGTCTGTGGGGCCCTTTTCGTGGTGGTGTCGATATGAGGAATGAAGGTGAGTTTGCTGACGAACAATACGCCTAGATCTTTTATGTTGTGAAGCTTTATTAACAGTTTTTACATTTTGTTTTGTTGGATTAATTTGCATTCCATTGTTTTGGCTGAGCCTGTTGAGATCTTCCTGAAGGTTTTTCAAGTCTTCTAATGTGTCAATGACCACTATGAGGTCCTCTAAGTACATATATGGTATTGAGCATAAAAACAATTCTGGTAGGTCTTTGATGAATATATTGAATAAAATTGGGCCCAATTGTGATCCCATTTGCAACGTTTCATGACTTTAGGGTTAAAAAGGTTAAACTGTATGTGGTCAGACTGAGCGTTGATATATCCGTCAGTCAGTAAATAAGTCAGGTCAGGACTTTTATACTTAGAGCTCGTCCATCGGTAAAATTATCAAAATTCATAACAGCTGTTCGTTACGTCTGTCGCTGCGGCAGAACATTGCAAAATAGTGTGTTTTTTATATATTTCTTCAAAATTACAGATTATTTCTAATTTTCAAACGCAGCGTATTTGGAATATGTACCTATTTCTCGACGAAATAACCATATTAATATCTTTTTAGATCCCAAGAAATAGCAAACATTTGCAAGTTTTAGGTGAAAAACCTCTGTTATATTAATTTTTTTTCATTTAGTTTCCATTGACATGTGATATTTTCGAACACTCTGATGAGTGAAATTAAAAGGGATTTTTCCGTACTATATATTTTTTCAGGATGTGGGAAATGTCTCCTTTAAAATATAGCCCTTCATAGCTGGGCTTTTGACCTAATTTGACGTAACCCACCGTAATAAGTAGAAATTTTTTAAAATATATTGCTTACCAATTTACTAAAACGGCAAGGAACACCATAAAAAGAAACGTGTATCAAAAAGCGCATGTCTAAAATACTAAACCCGCATGGCAAATGAAGGATAATCTAATGAAGTGATGGGTTAAATTTCAAACGTATTCGAAAAATACTAAATGCTCACCAAACTTGTACACCCTTTATCATACCAATACGTTATTTAAGTGTAAGTCAGTCAAATAAAGGATTTGACACTATAAATAATATTTGTTTCTCACAATTTGTAAATCTTTACCCAAATTGGAACCCCAATTTATTCTTAAATGTTACTGACAGATAACCATCCCATGCAAGCAATGAAGGCCTGAAAATTAAAAAAGAAAAAAAGCAAGCAACGGATGAATTAATTTGGCTTCTGCATTCCGTTACTAAAAACTGAATCTCAGTTTATCTAAAAGGACACATTGAAATAAGCACAAGTCCAAAAACGCAAAGAAACAAGCTTGTGACGCAAAAATATAATCAAAAATTGCTTTGTTACAATAATTTTTATTTATTTTATTTTTATAGCAAACCAATAGAATTTTAATTGTAATAGAATTAATTAATAACATTCAATGAATAAGTTCCAATTATAGGTTTACATTAAAATTTGATAGGTATCAATTGAGCTTAGTCTAAACAAAAAACATGCAAACTAATTACTTAATTAATTCGTAATTGTATTTATATATGGAATTGTGTCCTATGTTCAACTTGTGAAATTAAGTTGTAAATAAATATAATATAAATTGCGGCAATATAGTGTCTAAGTTATAAGACTTCTAAAGGCATTTAGGGATAAATTTAAAATGTCAACATTGTTAAATAGCTTATTATAAGTATTCATTATTCTATGCATCGGGGTGTACTATTGTTGGTTTTATGGAACGGGGTATGAAAAAGAGTTTTTATTCTGGTTGATGGTTTTGGAACTCTAAAATTTACACGTTGTAGCAACTTAGGACAGTCAATTATGCCATTAACAACTTAGTTTAAAAACATCACATCGGAAACTGTACGTCTGTTTTCAAGCGACATTATTTTGTGCCGATTAGCGGTTTCCTTGATATCGGAGTCCGTCACACGATTACAAAAATTTAAGTGCCTTAAGAACTTATTCTGTCTTATGCGGATGGACATAGTATAAAGGATTCCACACCATGGAACAATATTCAAGGTTACTGCGAACGTAGGCATAAAAGAGCATTTTGACAGTTGAGTCGTTCATAAACTCCTTGGACATTCTTAACACAAAACCTAGCATTCGTTAAGATTTATGTATTATGTGATGAAAATGACCAGTGAATGATAGCTTGGGATCCAACAATACCCCCAAATCCTTGATCACTTTTACTTTTTGTATGGGATTAGGACCTATTTTGTAGTCAGAAACCAACCCATTCTTCTTTCTAGTGAAGGTAATATGCTGGCATTTAGTGGCGTTTGAAGATAGCTTATTTTCCACACAGTGTTGGGCAAGTCTATGTCATGCTGCATGAGCAGGACATCAATAGGACAAGTAATTGTATTAAATATTTTCATGTCATCTGCGTAAATAGTAATATTAGAATTTTGTACGCAGTTCCCGATATCATTTATAAACAAAAGAAAAAACAGAGGACCAAGATGGGAACCCTACGGAATTGACATCACTGAACGACCTTTAATGCTCTTTATGTATCCCCAGATAGCTTTCGGATTACTTTAAATATTGTCTTCGGTGTTCCTGATAAATTGATTGTAAGCAAACGCTTGCATCTTCTTTGTTCTTTCACGGAGCAACGAAAAAGTGGAATAGTCTAATGGAACTTTGATAAGTATATATTTTATTCTTTTAGGACTTTTTTTAGTGGTGCAGTGAACCAATTAGGATAACCCTTACCCAAAGCTGGTTTGACACGGGGGACACGAATAGAAATTATACTATTTATAGCGTCATAGAAACTTTCCACCGCGGTGTCAATTGGAGTATCTTTAAGCTTCGCCTTCCAATCGTTTTTGGTAATGTCACTATTAATATCATCATAGTTGGCCTCGTGGAAAGCTAAGGTATCCCTGGCTACAAGTAAAAGTATATCCCGAGGTGAGGTATTAAAATCTATATCCAGGGCCTTATGAAAGATACTCTCTGGTGCAAGAGGGTTGTCGGAAAACCTTTGCGGTTTTTGGACCAGCGATATAAATAACCACATTCCTTTGGCTTTTTCAAACATTGAAGTATAGGGGCTTAAGATGTTCGTTAAAATAAATATTATTAATAGGGCAGGGTAAGTCGATATCTTTCGTGGTTAAGCCGCGGCTCATCTTAATTTCCGCCAGGAAGCAGTCACGTACGAATCGCTTGCTGAATTTGATAATGATTGGGGTCGTGAAGTCCTCTTTGGTGGGTTTCTCTTGGAGACGAATCCTCGTTGCAAAATCAACATCCTCTCTGGTTAGAGTAACACCTATCTTTGCACCCATAAGCTGGAGATGGGAGATGAGGTTTTCATTCTTAGTTCCCGGTAGCCCTGAGATCTCTATGTTGAACAGGTGGTTTTGCTGTTCCCGAACGTTATTTTCATGACGCATACTTGTGATCTCATCCTTGAGTTCGTTAATCAGTGAATCTTGCTTCAAATAAACCTCTGCGTGCGAGGTGGCATCGCCCTGTAGCTGGAAGACGGAGGACTGTAGCTCGAGAATTTCATTTTCACGAAGTTCCATCCTCTTCCCAAACTGTAGCAATCTCTCATTGTAATCTTGGAGAGTAGAGAATACAGACTGCACATGGGTCTTAAGATCGCATATATTTTGTCTTAGTAGGCGTATTTCGGATTCAAGACAGTCACTGGATTCATCCGATTCACTGTTGTCTAACTGGTTTTGTACCCTATTCTTGTCGCGCACGGTAACATAAGTCGTATCTGTGGTCGTATTTGATGACATGCTGGACTTATCAAACAATTGCGGAGTGTTTATAATAGGAGTGTTACTGTTATCAAGTCGTGGGTCACTAGTGGGACAACTGGGATACTGCTATTTAGTTTTTTAATCAGGTGTCAACTACTTAAATTTATTTGGTGATATGTCAATGCATGGGCCGCAATAGTGCTTATTGCACTTATTACAATCCAGGTACTTATCAGCGTAGAATTCCTTATTACAACAACATACAATATGTATAATTCGGTTTCATGCACTTACATTTATGTATTCTCATCTTACAATAAGCGTACAACGAAACGTTACACATTTTGAGGTTATTATTGCGTGTTGTATTATGGTGTGTCATACAAGAAGCAAAATTTTATAGATTTTCAAAAAATCATATCTGAAAACCTATTGAGTTTCGACACCTCACACTTTTAAACTGTGTTTAAAATGACCCAAATTATCTACCAAAAAAACACTAAAGTCCTAGCAAACCGCCCTTTGCCAGAGGCACTTATAAGGAGAGCGACATCTTCGAGAGTAAAGTAAAAGGCTTGAGATGCGCGCAAATACGAGACTATACTAGACTACTTTATTATAGGATATACTAAGCTTATATACAACTTACTACAAAACTACGCGATGAATATAAATGTACATTATCTGTGACGGCCGTCAATGTATCTTTACATTACGTGGAAATAGATATTTCCGCATATCTGTGGCGGGCGTATGTGCCGGCACAGAAACTCCCCCCTTTAGGGAAAAAAATAAATGAATGTACTCATAACAATGGAAAAAAATCTAAGTTAGATACCATAACAAACTTATCAACTACAATAATATTTTAACAAACATAAAACCAGATCTTAAGTCCGAAATAAACATACTAAGACAAGATATACCTATGCGATCTTAATGCCCATGTGCAGTCTGTATTCTCTACTCTCCAAGATTACAATGAGAGATTGCTACAGTTTGGGAAGAGGATGGAACTTCGTGAAAATGAAATTCTCGAGCTACAGTCCTCCGTCTTCCAGCTACAGGGCGATGCCACCTCGCACGCAGAGGTTTATTTGAAGCAAGATTCACTGATTAACGAACTCAAGGATGAGATCACAAGTATGCGTCATGAAAATAACGTTCGGGAACAGCAAAACCACCTGTTCAACATAGAGATCTCAGGGCTACCGGGAACTAAGAATGAAAACCTCATCTCCCTTCTCCAGCTTATGGGTGCAAAGATAGGTGTTACTCTAACCAGAGAGGATGTTGATTTTGCAACGAGGATTCGTCTCCAAGAGAAACCCACCAAAGAGGACTTCACGACCCCAATCATTATCAAATTCAGCAAGCGATTCGTACGTGACTGCTTCCTGGCGGAAATTAAGATGAGACGCGGCTTAACCACGAAAGATATCGACTTACCCTGCCCTAATAATAATATTTATTTTAACGAACATCTTAAGCCCCTATACATCAATGCTCGAAAAAGCCAAAGGAATGTGGTTATTTATATCGATGGTCCAAAAACCGCAAAGGTTTTCCGACAACCCTCTTGCACCAGAGAGTATCTTTCAAAAGGCCCTGGATATAGATTTTAATACCTCACCTCGGGATATACTTTTACTTGTAGCCAGGGATACCTTAGCTTTCCACGAGGCCAACTATGATGATATTAATAGTGACATTACCAAAAACGATTGGAAGGCGAAGCTTAAAGATACTCCAATTGACACCGCGGTGGAAAGTTTCTATGACGCTATAAATAGTATAATTTATATTCGTGTCCCCCGTGTCAAACCAGCTTTGGGTAAGGGTTATCCTAATTGGTTCACTGCACCACTAAAAAAAGTCCTAAAAGAATAAAATATATACTTATCAAAGTTTCAAAAATATGGCAATCCATTAGACTATTCCACTTTTTCGTTGCTCCGTGAAAGAACAAAGAAGATGCAAGCGTTTGCTTACAATCAATTTATCAGGAACACCGAAGACAATATTTAAAGTAATCCGAAAGCTATCTGGGGATACATAAAGAGTATTAAAGGTCGTTCAGTGATGTCAATTCCGTAGGGTTCCCATCTTGGTCCTCTGTTTTTTCTTTTGTTTATAAATGATATCGGGAACTGCGTACAAAATTCTAATATTACTATTTACGCAGATGACATGAAAATATTTAATACAATTACTTGTCCTAATGATGTCCTGTTCTTGCAGCATGACATAGACTTGCCCAACACTGTGTGGAAAATAAGCTATCTTCAAACGCCACTAAATGCCAGCATATTACCTTCACTAGAAAGAAGAATGGGTTGGTTTCTGACTACAAAATAGGTCCTAATCCCATACAAAAAGTAAAAGTGATCAAGGATTTGGGGGTATTGTTGGATCCCAAGCTATCATTCACTGGTCATTTTCATCACATAATACATAAATCTTAACGAATGCTAGGTTTTGTGTTAAGAATGTCCAAGGAGTTTATGAACGACTCAACTGTCAAAATGCTCTTTTATGCCTACGTTCGCAGTAACCTTGAATATTGTTCCATGGTGTGGAATCCTTTATACTATGTCCATCCGCATAAGACAGAACAAGTTCTTAAGGCACTTAAATTTTTGTAATCGTGTGACGGACTCCGATATCAAGGAAACCGCTAATCGGCACAAAATAATGTCGCTTGAAAACAGACGTACAGTTTCCGATGTGATGTTTTTAAACTAAGTTGTAAATGGCATAATTGACTGTCCTAAGTTGCTACAACGTGTAAATTTTAGAGTTCCAAAACCATCAACCAGAATAAAAACTCTTTTTCATACCCCGTTCCATAAAACCAACAATAGTAAAAACACCCCGATGCATAGAATAATGAATACTTATAATAAGCTATTTAACAATGTTGACATTTTAAATTTATCCCTAAATGCCTTTAGAAGTCTTATAACTTAGACACTAAATTGCCGCAATTTATATTATATTTATTTACAACTTAATTTCACAAGTTGAACATAGGACACAATTCCATATATAAATACAATTACGAATTAATTAACTAATTAGTTTGCATGTTTTTTGTTTAGACTAAGCTCAATTGATACCTATCAAATTTTAATGTAAACCTATAATTGGAACTTATTCATTGAATGTTATTTATTAATTCTATTACAATTAAAATTCTATTGGTTTGCTATAAAAATAAAATAAATAAAAATTATTGTAACAAAGCAATTTTTGATTATATTTTTGCGTCACAAGCTTGTTTCTTTGCGTTGCTTGCTTTTTTTCTTTTTTAATTTTCAGGCCTTCATTGCTTGCATTCGCATCAGTGAACATAGTTTTTTTTCGTTTTAGTCGCTTTAAACACCTACTTTGGCTAGAGTAGGTTATTGTGGCTAAATTTCAATTGGATTATAGGTTAGGTTAGTACTTAGAAGAAGCAACCCCGGAGCGGAACGTAAGCAAAGAAAAGCCAAATTTGGCTAGGCAAATAGGTTAATGTGACTAAATTTCAATAGGGTTATGACCCAATATTATGATTCTATATTCTTCTGAGTTCCAACCTATAGATTAGGTTGGAACTCAGAAGAAGCCTACCTCGGAGCGGATCGTAGCGGAGCGTAGCGGAGCGTATGCAATTAAAAGTCAATTTGGCTAGAGCAGGTTATTGTGGCTAAAAATAGGCAAAATCTGTCATTCCCCACCTGTTCCCCACCCTAATTACTCCCTCACCCCCACGGTCCCGAATGTTAGTAATTGGCGTTTTGAAAAAAAAACTAATGAATTCCGGTATTTCGCGTTTTTTAATATCGTCTCTAAATGCACCTATAAATGCATAGGAAAAATCGGCAAAAGCATCTGAAACCGCCCGCTTTTTAAAGTCCTTCCATAAATTGCGTTTCATTCGCAGATATTTTCCAATTTTCAAGTATGATTTTCAGAAAAACTATGTTTTTTCTCACAAAAAGAAAAGCCCTTTGTTGAGATAAGTGACCTTCAGCTATCCATTACATATCTCATTATAATAAAATTCAGGGGGCACCATTCAAAAAAAATACCTTTTTGGCAAGTATTTTTTTTTTTTTAAATGTCACATTGATAAGCTGTTCAATACAAGCCTTACAAAACAAGCCGCCCCGGTGCGTGCCTCCAAATTCGCGTTCCGTTCCCACTAATCCAGCAAAAAAAACATGAAGAAACACGTTTCTTAAAAGGGGACAACGATTACTAATAATAACATGTGTGATTAATTACAGTATAAATCTTTGACGTTACGGCGTAACCATTTCCGGAACCTAGAGACTTCCGTGTATACCACCAGATCCTTTGCCAGGGCTGGGGTCCTGAAGGAAACGATCCCGACCTGGATGTAGCCGCTGACGACAAGCGCGCTACCGGAGTCACCGCTGGAACATCATCATTATCAACCCTAAAGCCCAGAGTTGTAAATTCGTCTTCAAGTAGATATTAATGCATAATAGGTTCTTGTTTCTAACTCCAGTCGTTACTAGACAAAACATCTTGAAAATTAAAACACTACACGCATTTTTGGTTACTTACAAAGAAGCATAGCCGTGGCTGTTTTTCGGTTTAGAACAAATCGTGCGTTCGGGTACTCGGGTCAATACTGTCAAACAATCATCCCGTGACCAAAGTACTTGTTGGGCATACTTCAGATGATGAGACGTTTTGGCCTTGTTTTCCTTGAAAGAGATAAAATAATGTTTATATTAATAATTCAGAAATGGATAGACTAAGCAGAGTTACTGCCTGTATCAAGAAGTCCCGATGACACATTCAGCTGTCGGTTTCCATACAAGAAATAATGCATCGTGCGATGCTGGTGGAGGCAGCGAAATTTGGCCTCTAGCCGGCCAAAGAATCTTTCAACAACGTTGCGTGCTTTGGTGTGGCAAGCGTTGTCCCGGCCTGCTGGTGTTCCGGTCGTGGCTTCCGCTAGTGGAGTCATTTGCCACGTCAGCAACGGTTAGCCTTTATCTCCTGTAATGGAATATAATCGAAACTTACATACATAGGTACATAAGTGTATTATAATGATTGAGGAGATGTACATATTTATATGTTTATATATATTTATGATTAACGAAAAATGGCATCATTTGAAACATAGGGCTTATTGGAACTTCTTGAAATTGGCCCAATTTAGATTGAACACTAGGCCGACGGAAAGTTCCCTGTAGACTTGATTCCCTTGCGAGTATCAAGGGAATTCAGCAAAGAACATGAACCGGTGTCAATCGATAGGGTAAATTATGACAAACAAAAGTATGTAATAAGAATTTCGTAAATAACGGTGGAACGTGGGTATACCAGTCACCATAAACAAATGTTCACACCCTTTTCCTTTTAGTCACCCTTGAAGTTGTGAAAATTCAAACTTCAACACCCATAGCATAGCAACACCCGCAGAAGTTGTTGACGCAGGAAAGTAAGGGACAGAGCTATGTACGTGCGCTATATGCTGCACTGCCGTGCCGCTAACGACCTCTGTGGTGCAGCGGTTGTGCCTCTGCCTACCATGCGAGAGGTCCCGGGTTCGATCCCCGGCTGGGGGTAAAAAAAAACCCCAGGTCTTGGTTATCTGTGTGACGTCGCTGGTTCTGGTTCCCACGACACAGGGTATCCTAGTGTGGGGCCAGAAGCAATGTATGAGCCTGATGTTTATGTTTATATAAAGGTCTGTCTGCCAAATCCCGCCCCCCCCCCGTGCTCGTTGCGCTACGTGTGCAAGTCTACGAAACATAAGATATGGCCGTTGATATCACATATTTTTCTTCTCGCAAGGACTACTTCGACACTCGCATACAACTAAAGCTAAAGTTAGTTAATTATATGTATAACATCGTCTCACCACATGACGTGAAACATAGGGTCACACCTCAGTGGGATCGCGGGTTGATCAACAGACGCAGTAATGTTGGACTTGTGATATTCCATTGTGAAATAAATATAATTTCGTCGCGTCGAGAAGATACTTACATCAGTATGGCCCCATCCAGCAACAACGGCATCAATTTTAAAAGACGTACCGCGCCCTATTGCGACTCTGCTCATCGTTGCGCCCAACTTCATACTATGTTTGAGCTTTATAAGACCTATGTCATTCGCTATTGAATGTGTATCATAATGGTCGTGTATCTTCCAACTGTCGGCCGCAAATTTTCGCCCCATTTTTTTTTTCGCTTTCCCTACGAAAGCGTTGATCTGGTCATCTTCTTGGCATTCCACCAAACAATGGGCTGCTGTCACGATAAATTTCTGATTGAGGATTGAGGAGCCGCATATCCAGGAGTCGTCACACAGTAGACTCAGTAACGCTACGTAAGGGAAGTCGTGTATATTAGCTTGGTCGCCGCCAATTATTTTAGTTTCCATGTAGGACTTGTTCTGATCCATTGCCACTTTTGAAATATGGATAAAATAAATAAATATTAAGGCACTACAGTCCATGTTTTCTGATGGCTGGTGTGGTTCTGATTATAATTGTTTCTTGTTCGTGACAAGCTTTAAGTAATATATGCTATAAGGTTTTACGCCTTAAGTATAGCCGTTTGGAGGGATTTGACGACATCCGGTCATGGATGATGCGTCGCGTATGATTTGTGTTTAGATATGGTAATTTTATGCGTATTTAACCTATCACCGACCTATGACTGCGATCGCAGACGTCATAAAATACCATTAACGACCCATGACTTCTATCGCAGTCATATAAATATATATTAATATTACGCAGTTTTGGGCGGTATATGCATTGATTGGTACATGTGTGATGACGTTCACACATGTACCAACTAGTGACTAACAAACTAGTTCATGCAATTACTGGACTGTAAATGTTTCAAACAAACAATACAGGAAAAAAACATCTCAAAAACTGTAAGGGTGAGGTGTGAGGCTTTTTGCATGAATTCCAGGTAAGTCTTTGTTTTATTCCTATTTACATTTTTTTGTGTTAGACAATACACAAATCGTAGTGAATTTCATCCAGAAAATCGGCAATTTAACAATTATAGTGTCGAGATATATTCTCACGCCGGTACATAAATTATCTAAGGTGGCAATGAAATATAATTCATATAGTCTAAGAGAGGGTTTCTTCAGCTACTCAGAAGTGCAAGTATCATAGTTTTAAGTGGTACCATTCAAACAGAATCACTTGATAAATCAGTCGAGCGCTGCAAGCCGAGCGAGATGTGAAATGACTTGTTCATTGGCGGTTATCGCGCCTGGGTTGGGAAAAGGTTAAGGTATTACGTGATCTCATAGAACGGGAACTTTATTACTTGACTAGCTTTTGCCCGCGGCACACCCCGCGTGGTACTCGGTTTTACGTCATGCTTTGGAATGTGTCTGAAGAGGGTGTAAATGATTTCACGACTGTTAGTGATATGCTTAGCACTGAAAAGATAATAATGAAGTACTCAAGTTTCTGGCACGCTCCAAATCATTACGTAAAACCGAATATCACGCGGTCGCAACCGCGGGTAAAAGTGCAGTGTAGCAGCAGTGAATTTAAAAAATATACACAATTAAAAAAGGGTCCTTCATACTGAAATAAAATACCCTGACTGATCTATCAACACCTAGACCAAACTGATTGCCTTAGGAACATGAAATATGGAATGTAATTTCTCCTCTATGACGTAGACATCGGCTAATAATGGATTCCAGGAAATCTGCACGGGATCCTTATTTCTAATGCACATTTGGTCGTAACAAATTGATTTATATCAAAATAAATACTTTTATCGCTTCTAGTATTTAAAGTAAATAAACTTTGTCATTCACACTACAACATTTAAACAAATATTTTAATTCCTACTTTCCTACTTATATATATTATATATGAACGCGAAAGTTTGTGAGTATGTATGTATCGATGTTTAATACTCTTTTACGTAAAAACTACTCAATGGAGTTAAATTAAATTTTATAATAATGTAGCGTTTATGTCAGAGTAATAAATAAGTTATAATTTATAAAGATATTGTGCGAATTGTCTAAAATACCAACTCATACATACATACTCTTCTTTCAATACCATTATATGGTACGTGTGTGCTTAAGCCAATAAATTCCTTTTTACTGTGAAAATATCGTCGTTTTACCAGCCAGCTTCCCTCAACACTTCTACAAATTTCTCCTTCGTCGGATTACAAAAGAATCAGTGCGGGTTTCAGCTGCAAGAAGGTGAAAAGACGCAATTTCGGCGGGCGGCAAGACGCGACTCCATTTTCGTCACCCGGCCACGCTTCAAATTCACAGCAAGTTCATCGGAATCATGAGCATAATATGCAAGATATCTACATATTTCACTGAAAAAAGTGCAAAAGTACGTCTGTATTCCATCGTTTGGGTAATATTATTCATATTCGGCAAGCTGCAAATCGACATTCGGCTTCGCTACAAGTACAGGTTATCAAATGCATTTTTTGGGAGATATCAAGTTTTACTATTGCAACACTACGACAGGTACGACAACTTAACAAATATATTTCACCGTGAGCGAGCGAGACAAAGAAGGATTGCACTAACGCACCTCGAAGAGTGAAAGAGACAGCTGTAACGACACAATCGCCCCGTCGATATCCAGTGTGAAGTTGTCGAGTACGCTTGTAAGAGCGAGACGCGGCTTCGGATCCTTCGCAAGAGTAAGCGAGACGACAGATAATCACCTCGAACATCCGGGTTTGACGTCGTCGAGGGTGTTCTGAGCGACTACCTCCTAGTGTGGGGGTGCTGAAGTGATGCAGAAAGATATGTCCGCCTGCATAACTTCTGCTTCCTCCTGGTGCACCCTGGTAACAGCGGCTAGTGACTGGTCCCCGGACCTCTTACTAGCCGATGGCTAAAAGTAGCTCCGGTTCTGTCGGTTAAAGTGGGTGTACACGGCAGACTATCTACACTCACCTGCGTCTTGTGGTCTGCGCAGTTGACCACCGTAGGCCAGGATGAAGGGGTTCTGGGGGGTTGAGCCGAGCGTTGCTGTGGATTTAGCTTCGTAAGGCAACACGCCCTCTTTGGCCTGGATTTCAGGCAAAACTGTAGCCTCGCCCGTAGCCGCGGGTTGGGGTAACGGCCAACTGTCCCGTCAGAGGGCCACGGCTAGGGGTATAGGGTCCGCTAAGGCGTCAGTCATAGCGGAGGGATGGGTCATGCTGACGGGGTAAGCTTCGGTGACTACGGCGGTAGGACCATGTCACTGACACCTTGGTTCCCATCGTCCACAGAAGCGAGCTCCCGATGTCGCGCCAAGTACCAGCCCTATGCTCCTATATCTACTTGGTACTCCTAGCGACTGAAAGCTGTTCCAAGCGAGTAGGCGCTCCCAATTGTGCGGGCTCCGTGGAGGGTGGGAAATCGAGTAGACGAAGCTCTATACATTTGACCATGGATCGTGTCAGGTCAAAAAACCCATCTGGAACGCTTCCAGCGGTGAAAACCGCAAGCGTCTCCAAACAGGTGCGAGAATCTGCCTCAGCAGATCCTCAAGCCTCAACTGGGCGCACTGCCACCATCAGTGACCTACCGGTGCAAACCGGTAGTGATTCCACTGTGGAGGTTAGCTGCAAAAAGCCCGAAAGTGAGTCGAGAGGCAGGGCCACGGGGCAACCCGGTGCGCGGAGCCATTCGACAAACATCGCCGAGCATTTCGCCAGCGCCTGGACGACGGTTGGTCGAAAGGGTAAACCACCCAAGCAATCTTTGCAAGGGAAGGGCCCATCGACTAAACGTCCAGATACGGTGCAAACCGGACCAGGGCGTAAGGCGAATCGTCGGTGGAAGAAAAAACAGCGTTTGGCTGCCACATCGGCCGCTGCCGGCGTAGATGGGGTTCCATCTGCCACGGTGACGACCGATGGCGGTCCCGCTGTTAATACAGCCGGAGCTGCGGGTAAGGTGACCGGCTCCCGTGGTGTCAAAGGGGCAACCCTAGACTCAAACGGGGCTAAACCTACCGTAGCGTTCTCTGGTGGTCCAACTTCTAAAAAGAAGTTGAAATCTGCCAAGAGATCCGGCAAAAACGAGCGCGCGGCTGCTAAGAGGGCTCGACTAAAGGATAGTATTTCTCTTCGAGTGGAGCCTAAAAAGCAGTGCACGGAAGCGCGCAGAGCTGGGGTCACCTATGCTCAGAAGGTGAAATCTGACCAGTACATCGCCGAAACTGACGTCGCTACTGGTCATATTTCACAGGATCTGTCAACGCTCATCCTCAACGAGATTGATGACAAAATCTTGAGGGAAGCGTTGGCGGATCCGAGCAAGGAAAACCCCAAATTCGGTGGCAAGCCTCGTTACGAGGACGACCACCTTAAACTGTTCGTGGAGGACGAGTACTCCCTGAACTGGCTGCGGGAGTGTGTCTCCGGTGTGTCTACACCATCCAACGTACAGTTGGTGGTGAAACGCCAATCGGAGATGGTCCGCAGGGTTCGATGTGGGGTGCTCATACCCAACGAACGAGGCAAGTGGAAGTCTGCGCCTGACGTCGGCGTAGTCCTCCACTTTATGAACAAGTGGGCACAGGTTGACCGATGGCTCCTCCAGAAAGTGGATGAGCAGCAGGACAACCTGTTTCTCATCACAGACGTCCCTGAAGATGTGGTGCCGACCCTGCTGGGAAGGGGCAGACAGCTCCTTTTTGGTAGTGGTTCGGTCGACCTCAAATTTCAGGGACCCGGTGGGAAATTTGTGAAGGAACCACCGGTGGTAGCGCAGACCAGCTCTAAGCTGGTTATCACTGGGGTTTCATCAAGAACAGCCAAGCCCCAGAGTTCCACTCCAGAGCGGCAGCAAACAGGCCCCGATGCAGTCGGGGAAAGTTCTGCTGCTCAACCGCAGGACGAGCACGCGCACTGGGAGGCCATGCTGCTTGGTGAAGGCGATGAACCAGAACCAGTAGTGGTGCCCTCTGAGGGCGAGGAGCTGTCCATGCGGCTGGAGGAGGAACTCGTCTTGGAGGTGGAGGAGGGGTTGATCAAAAATGGCGTCCCTCTCCCGCGATTGTAAAATCCTCCAAGCCAACCTCCAACACAGCCAAACTGCAACGGCCCAGTTAAGACGCTGGTTGGGGGCAAACAGCACTGCCGTGGCTCTGATCCAGGAGCCGTGGATCAACCGCGGTAGCATTCGAGGGCTCGCCAATTTGAGAGGTAAGCTATTCGGTACAACTGATCACGATAACCCTAGAACGTGCATCATAACTACTAACAACATCCCAGCACAGCCATTGACAGAGTTCTGTTCCAAGGACCTGTGTGCCATAAGGCTGCAACTGCCCGACACAGCTAGGTGCCGCGAGCTCGTGGTGGCCTCCGCCTACATGCCTGCGGAGGACAACCCGCCTCCACACGACCTGTGCCGGCTGGTGGACCACTGCGAGAAGTCGGGCCTCCAGCTCATCGTTGGGGCCGACTCGAACGCGCATCACCCACTGTGGGGCATGCCAGATATGAACAGCAGAGGTAAGACACTTGTTGAATACCTATTTACTACAAACCTCAATGTGCTTAACATAGGTTCTGAACCAACTTTTGTTACCAAGCGGAGCAGAACTATCGTTGATATTACCCTGGCAACGGCGGACATATCCGACGACGTTGGGGGCTGGCATGTGTCCAACAAGGCGTCATGCTCTGATCATCGATGGATACGCTTCGAGATCAACGCAGCGTTCTCCCCAACTGTCCCTAAGAGAAACCCACGCAAGACTGACAGAACCAGGTACAGAGCTATCCTAGGTGAAAGACTTGCTTGGGCTGAGACTCTACCAGATCCGGAGGGACCCGAACAAATCGAACAACAGGTAATAGATTTTACAAATACTTTAATAGACTGCTACCATTCAACTTGCCCGCTTAGCACACCAGCGCCTACCAACATCAAGGGTCAGCCTTGGTGGGGTCCTGATCTAGATAGGATGCGTGCTAAGATCAGAAGACTGCTAAACAGGGCGATGAACACCAGTGCTGATGAGGATTGGGACAACTATAAAGATGCCAAATCCAAGTACAAGAAACGACTACGGTTCAAAAGCAGCAACTCATGGAGGAAATTCTGCAGCGACATTGAAACCGTTGATCAAGCAAATCGGGTAAGGCAAATACTAGCTCAACAAGGCAACTCCAGGCTAGGGTCGCTTAAAAAACCCGATGGAACATATACCTCTTCCACCACAGAAACACACAGTCTCTTGTTGGAAACTCACTTTCCCGGAAGTAGAACTATTCAAGAGATTGTGTGGCCGGAAGAGGTTCACCATGAAGCTGTCGACCACTTAGACATAACTAATAATATTATCACTGCTGACAAGGTGAGATGGGCCATTAATAGCTTTAAACCTTTTAAATCAGCAGGACCAGATGGAATCTTCCCAGCACTTCTACAGTGGGGTGGGGAACGCGTCATCAATATAATGGTCCGAATCATGAAAGCATGTCTTAGATTCGGATACGTTCCCAAAAGGTGGAGAGTAGTAAACGTAATTTTCATACCGAAGCCAGGAAGTAGCGACTACACTAACGCTAAATCTTTCAGGCTGATCAGTCTCACCTCGTTCTTGCTTAAAACTCTCGAACGTTTGTGCGAGAGACACCTGAGAGATGGAGCGTTAAAACATATACCCTTACACAAGAATCAGCATGCATATAGTTTGGGTAAGTCTACTGAATCGGCTCTCCATGCAGTTGTATCCACAATTGAAGAGGTGATTCAAAACAAATGCATCTGTCTTGGAACTTTTATTGATATAGAAGGTGCCTTTGACAAGACGAAGTATAGCAGTATAAGTGCATCTCTAACAAGGCATGGGGTGTCAACAGCTGTAAACAACTGGGTCACAAACATGCTTAACAAACGTATCGTGCATCTAGCTGGAGAGTCCCTGTCGGCGGAGGTAGTGCGGGGATGCCCGCAGGGAGGAGTGCTCTCCCCGCTTCTGTGGAATCTGGTCATTAACGACCTGATTACCAAGCTTAACGCTAATGGATACTACACCGTAGGATACGCCGACGATTTGGTAATCCTCATCACAGGTAAATTTGCGAGCACAGTATGCAACCTTAAACAAACAGCTCTTCGCATGGTGGAGCGCTGGTGTTTAGAATATGACCTGGCGGTTAACCCAACAAAAACGGTAATGGTCATGTTCACTAACAATAGGGCTCTTGGTAGGTATACCCTACCTAAGCTCTTTGGAACGGAACTCCAGCTAGCAACTGAGGTGAAGTACCTGGGCATAACCTTGGACAGGAAGCTCAACTGGAGTAGCCACATCGACAACAAACTAAAGAAGGCGAGTATTGCTTTCTGGCAGTGTCGGAGAATGGTGGGGAAAAAGTGGGGACTTTCTCCCAACATCATTCTTTGGCTGTACGTAACGGTGATCCGTCCTCTTGTCTGCTACGGAGCTGTGGTGTGGTGGACCAGGACCAAACTAACCACAATGGTAAGCAAACTCCAAAGCTTCCAAAGGCTGGCCTGCATGACTATCACAGGTAGTATGAGAACTACTCCAACAGCAGCAATGGAGGCCATGCTGTGTCTTCCGCCACTCCAGCTGTATATTAAGCAGGAGGCCGCGTCATCTGCGGTGAGACTCAACACCTTAGGACTTTGGAGGAAAAACAGGACCTCACACACCGCCATCCTAGGGGAAGTTTACAAAAAATTTCCCATCTCTATGGCTTGCAGTGACAGAATCCCTAAACAATTTGTTTTTGACAAAAAATACAATATACAGTTACATGAAGACCATCGGGTTGAGGGGCTCGACGTTAAAGAGCTCAGAATTTTTACCGATGGTTCAAAAACTGAAGCAGGCACTGGTTCAGGCACCTTCTCGGAGGACCTAAACATCAAGATAGCCATTCAACTGGGTGCCCATAATACTGTCTTTCAAGCTGAATGCATGGGCATCATCTCGGCCGCTAATGCCATAGCATCGAGAAAGGTAAGAGATTCCTCCATTCGAATCCTCTCGGATAGCATGGCCGTCCTACAAGCCCTAAATAGCAACACTATTAACTCAGGGCTAATCTACGAGTGTCACAAACGACTAATGGAGGTATGTCAACACAACCGCGTAATCCTTCAATGGATAAAAGGACACAGTGGATCAAGAGGTAACGATGCAGCGGATGAGTTGGCGCGTAAAGGATCTAGCTTGACAGCGTATGGTCCCGAACCTATCATCCCTCTTCCCTTCAAGATGGTACGCTCATTTCTGAGAGAGTCGACCAGGAATGATCATGCCACTCTTTGGACAAACCATGAGGAGTGCAGGCAGGCTAAGCTGGTCTTGCCGTCCCCTAGCGCTTGGCTGGCTAAGACCTTGCTTCGACTTAGTAGGCCGCGCATGCGACTGGTAACTGCAGCACTTACTGGCCATGGTTTCTTTAATAAACATCTATATGTCCTAGGTGTTACCGACAGCCCCCTTTGCAGAGCCTGCTTGGAGGCAGAAGAAACGGCTGCTCACGTCCTCATGGAGTGCACAGGAGTAGCAGACTACAGGGCTAAACACCACGGTCAATCGAGGGACCTTCCAGGGATAGTCGGTAAAGTAAAGGGCCTACTGGCGTTCCTGGAGGAGTTGGGTTGGCTCGAATGATGTCGCATTCCACCTTAAACCAAACACTAGCACAGGCACTTAAACCAAACACTAGCACAGGCATAGACGGCATTAGTTCTAAAACTATCAAATGTATAAAAAGCGTAATAACTGAGCCTCTTAGCAGAAGCATCAATCTGTGTATGTTAGAAGGTAAATTTCCTGACTCACTTAAAAAAGCAAAAGTCCGACCAATAAACAAATCTGGAAAAAAGGCCGATCCCAATGACTACCGACCAATTTCCGTACTACCGATAGTATCAAAAATATTCGAAAAGATTCTTTACAACCGCCTCGAGAATCACCTTCTTTCAATCAATTTTCTATACGACAAACAATACGGGTTCCGTCCTAAATCTAATGCTGTATCAGCAGCAGTTGACCTAATAACAACAATCAAACTTAACATAGATAAAAAACACATAGCCCTAGGAATATTTATTGATTTAAAGAAGGCTTTTGATACCGTTAGTCACGATATACTTCTGCTTAAACTGGAAGGCATTGGGATTAAAGGCAGTGCTTTTGACATTTTTAAATCATACCTTAAGGATCGAAGCCAGGTGGTTAAAATTAATGAGCACGAAAGCGGTCCTAGGACTGTCTCCTTCGGTGTGCCGCAAGGATCAATCCTGGGACCGCTTCTGTTCCTCATTTACATAAATAGCATGAAAGATATAGGCTTAACAGGCGATATCACTCTCTACGCAGATGACACGTGCCTATTTTACTTCGGTAACGATGTCCACATGATAATAAACAGAGCTCAGCAAGATCTAGATACTCTACACCAGTGGCTTAAGAGTAACTTACTCACAATTAATACGTCTAAAACTAAATACTTAATTCTTTCTGCTAAAAACAAACCAATACCAGTCCATAAATCTCTAACCATAAACCAAGTAACAATAGATAAAACAAATGAAGAAAAATATTTAGGATTAATTATAGATAGTCATGTAACATGGAAGCCTCACATCGAAAAAGTAAAAGGTAAATTAACGTCTCTATCGGGTGCCTTGCGTGGTATTTCTCGTTGCCTACCAAAACGAGTCCGCTATACCATTTATAACTCACTAGTAAGACCCCACATAGAATACCTAATAGAGATATGGGGTGCAGCGGCGAAAACAAACCTGGTTCCACTGCAGATTGCACAAAATAAAGTCATTAAAACTCTCTTTGGCTACGATTTCTTAACAAGTACGACTAAAATCTATACAGAAACAAAATTATTAAACATATCACAAACATACATATATAACACATGCATACTTATACGAAAAATCCTTACAAAAGACATTCATACCCAAATTACTTTCACAAAAAAGATAGATCTACGAAAACGTTTGACTAGACAAGCAAATAACATTGTTATACTACACCACAGGACAAACTACGGTAAAAACAGCATAGTTGCAGATGGGGCGCGACTGTATAACAAACTACCGAAAGATATAAAAGAGGCGAGATCACTACCAATTTATAAAAAACTTTTAAAAATATACATCTCAAAGTCACCACATTCTTAACATAAATATTTACATTTTTCAAGGACTACCCTACTTTAATGTCTCGCGCGATGGAAGAAATCTATTTGTGTAATTATTTATTTGTGTTGTTTCTCAAGTAAGTGAATATTGTATTCTTTTTGAGAAATAAATATCTTAAACCTTATTCCCACCCACACGCAAAATAGGCGCTTTCGTCGTCGAGTTGCGGAAACCAGCCCGTCTTACAATTGACAATTGACATTGACGTCGTCGAGCAAGCTACCAAGAGCGGGACACGGCATTGGACACTTCGCGAGAGTGAGCGGGACAAAAAACCAAGCAATTTTACCGCGTGGTGTCTGCGTCGGGCACAAGAACACTCTGTTCGTTCGTTCAATCGTTCGCCATTTTCTTATGATTTACTTGTACCGATTTGTGCAGAATTTGTTACAAAAATATTGTATAATTTTCGTAGTAATTTTGCATACAAATTACGATAAGTGTTTTCAAAAATGTCTGTTGACGGAAAGGACAAGGAGAAGCTGCAGACTCTGGTGGTTAAACGGGGCTACCTGAAAGGTACGCTTACGAGATTGTAAAAGTGTGCTTGCCAAAATGATTTAACAATAGTTTCGAAATCACAATTAGAATAAAAATTGAACCATTTAAATACTGCATTCATAGATTATGAAAGGCAGAATTGTCAGATTCTTGCTTTGAATCGAAGGTCGAAGAAAGTTATTACTTCACGAAAGCCACTTTCCTTGACTACGTTGCCAAACTGCAAGACTGCGCTTCTTCTCCTCCTCCGCCGCCAAATACAGGGGATAATAGGAAACTTAAACTCCCTACAATTCAAATAAATGCGTTTGATGGTAAGTCCAGTGCAAAATATGTGACATTCAAAAACTTATTTGATTCATTAGTTCACAATGACAAAAACCTGGACAATATACAAAAGTTACACTACTTACGTTCGTTTTTAAAAGACGAGGCCTTGAATATTATAAAAGAATTACCGCTTGATCATAGCAGTTACTTGGAAATTAGGAAATTATTGAAGGACAGTTATTATAATAAGCAAAAAATTGTTAAAGAACATGTTTCTTCACTGTTAGACTTGCCTGCTTTAGTGAAGAGTGGCAACATCAGAGCGTTTATCTTACAAATTAAACAGTCTTTAGCAACATTAAAAAACTTAAAAATTTATGTAGGTAAATGGGATCCAATCTTAGGGGTTATTTTCACCCGGAAACTAGATGGATACACAGCGAGGGCATTCCAACTGGAACGTGACATCGACAAAGAGCCAACGGTTGCGGAATTGTTGGAATTTCTGGAGAAGCGGGCATTAGCTTCAGAAAATTCTGATGCACCGGCTTCTACCAGCAACTGGAAGTCTACTGGCAAGCTGGCTGTCAACATAGCGGTTCAGGGAGCACCATGTGCAAACTGTAAGTGCTCTTCTCATAAAATGTATGCTTGCAAAAGCTTCCAATTACTGCCTTCTGCAGAAAGAATTAAAGTGGTTACTGAAAATAACTTGTGTAAGGTTTGTTTAAATCAAAACAAAGGAAAGTGCAGGTTCCACTTCAGTTGTAGTTATTGCAAGAAGAATGACAACTTATTGGTGCATCCTGAAGAGGCAAATACACCTGTTACTCTGTTTTCTAATATGAACAATAATGTGTTACTTCCCACAGTTCGTGTCAAATTATTTTCCCAGGACAACAAGGAAGTACTCGTCAAGGCAATCTTGGACTCGGGGTCACAGGCTTCCCTAGAATGTAAAAATTAACACCCACGCAATCTAACATCGTGGGAGTTACAAGCTCAATTAATAACATTAAATACTCTATTCCTTTAGAAGTGTGTTCATTGACATCCGATTACAAAATAACTGTCAATGTTCAATTTGTTGATAATATTACATGCAAACTTCCCCAACAGCCGATTGATATGTCAAAATTAAATTTACCCCCTGGTTTAGACCTAGCCGACAGTACATTCAACACCCCATCTGAGATCAATATGTTGATGGGTGCCGACATTTTCTTCCAGGTTTGCTACCTCAGTCGGATCGGGAGTCGAGTCGCCCGGCAGCATCAGCATGAGGAGACACAAGCATCATATGTCGTAACTAACACCAGGTTTGGAAAAATTCTTGTGGGGACTTTGCCAACTGTTACTAACAATAATAATGTAATATAACTACACTGTCACACATGCAATAATGATATCAGTGAACTTAATGAAACAGTAAAAAAATTGGAAGTTAGAGGATGTTGTTAGTTAACAAATAGTGCAGTGAAACAGAACAGGCTGAATTATTTTTTTCAAACTCAGTAAAACTTGAAAATCAAAAATTTCCATGTTGATTTGCCTTTAAAGGTAAACTTGGATCAAGTTAATGAGACTTTAGGAAGGTATTTTGATCTGGCATGGTTTAGATTCCTTAGTTTGGAAAAAAGGCTGCACAAAAATATTAATTTGTTAACACATTATCAAAAGATTATTGATGAGTACATTGAGTTAGGACAGGCTCACTATGTTAACATCAACCTGTTTATTTTCTTCCTCATCACCCAGTGATAAATGAGGGAATTAAGAGTACACCAGTTAGGTCGTTTTCAATGGCTCTATGCCTACAAATAAAAGTGTATCTCTTAATGACATACAACTTAGTGGCCCAAAGGTTCACGGTACTCTTTGAAATTTTAATGCTATTTAGAGTTGGCGATTATATGTTAACGACGGACATAAGGAGAATGTTTAGGAATATTAACTTGAATCCTACACACACACCACTTCAAAAAATTCTATGGCGAAATAATCCTCAAGAGCCAATTCAATGCATTTGCTTAGACACTGTAACATATGGCTTAAAAAGCTCTAGCTATCTTGCAACTCACTGTTTACTTGAATTAGCTAACCGGTATGAGCATGACTTTCCACTTGCATCCTTTGTTTTGAAAAACTACACTTACATTGATGACGTGTTATATAATAATGCTGATTTGGGTTTTTTAATGGAAACAAAACGTCAGCTGTGTGAAATGCTTAAGCTTGGGAGTTTAGAGACACATAAATGGTCTTCAAATCAAGCCATTGTACTTTCAGACAATCCGATCAGAAAAACCAATTAAAAAGCAGCATTTTGAGAGTTTAGACTTTGAACAGGATTGTTATTTTAATATTAAAATATTAGGCTTGTAATTTAATTTGAAACAAGTCTCAATTATTATTTCAAGTTCTGAAAATCAAACGCCCAACAAAAACATTACAAATAGCAGCATTTTAAGCTGCATTGCTCGATTTTATGATCCCTTAGGTTTCGCTAGCCCTATCATAGTCAAGGCAAAGGAAATCATGCAACAGCTTTGGGAATACAAATTAGATTGGAATGCTACGCCGTCTCAAAAAATTATAAATGCTTGGCTAATATTTTCTGGAAACTTTGCTAGTATGCAACCTATATATTTAGAAAGGAATATTCCTATATCTAGTACAGCTACTGCAGTACAACTGATCGGGTTTGCTGATGCATCCTCTTCTACTGGCTACGGGTGTTGCTTATATCTACGGGTGGTAGAGAAAGAAGGTAATGTAAAGACTTTCTTATTATGCTCAAAGTCACGCGTTAACCCCCTTTGCGACACAATCCCCCGGCTGGAATTAAATGCGGAGCTGTTATTGGCGAAACTTGCATCAAAAGTATATTCTACACTAATTTTAAAAATCAAGTTTGACGATGTCTTCTTGCATAGTGATTCACAAATTATTCTCGCTTGGATCGGCACTGATTCTTCACGGCTTCAAGCTTGTGCTTCCAACAGAGTGAGAATGATATAGAAGTTAACAGGTAATTGGAAATGGCTATATGCATAATCAAAGGCAATCCCGCAGATCTCATCAGTCGCGGCGTAGATCCGCAAGCTCTTCCCGGCTGTGCCCTCTGATGGAATGGTACGGCGTTCCTGCAATAAAAAGGGTATAAGTTTGAATATAATGAAGTATAGTTACCTGAATTTAAGACTGCCTCCTGTCCGACAAACTCCAGCGATGTTGTGCTTATCACAGTAAAAGAAAATGAGTTTCTTCAATCCTTCATAAACAAATATTCAGATATACATAAAATAACCCGTATTTTGGCCTACATTCTGAGGTTTTGTGATAATTTGAAACTAAAGGTAGGTGATAAAAAGTATATATTTTTAGAACTCTATATTTTTAGTAAGAGGTTCTTACATCACTACATTAATTATACGTAGCGAACATGCTAGATTACTACACGCTGGTCCCAAGTTGCTATTGTCAAGCCTCAACGAAAAATACTGGATTACGAATGGCATAAGAGAGGTAAAAAAGATCACCGATAAATGTATCACATGTTTTAAATTAAAATCCTCTACAGCAAAACAACTCATGGGGTCTCTACCTAGCGATAGAGTTGTTCAGCCTCTACGAGCTTTCCAGAAGGTAGGCATGGATTTTGCATGACCGGTCGAGGTAAAACAGTCCCATATTCGTCGTTCAGTCACAGGGTATATTCTCGTATTTGTATGCTTCAGTACTAAAGCTGTGCATCTAGAGCTAGCCTCTGATCTAAGTACTGCCACCTTTCTCGCGTGTTTTAGGAGGTTTATTTCAAGAAGAGGTTTACCAAGTGACTGCTATTGTGATAAAGCTAGTACATTTCGTTGCGCAAGTTCTCAGTTGCCAAATGACTTATATAAATTATAAGGCTCAAAAAATTATCAAATGCAGGTAAATAATTTTGCGTCACAAAATCAGATTAACTTTCATTTTATCCCTGCTTACTCCCCTGTATTTGGTGGGCTTTGGGAAGCCGCCGTAAAAACCACTAAGTTTCATTTAAAACGAGTTATCCAAAGGAGTGTATTGATATATAAGTAACTAAATACTGTGCTAGTGCAAATTGACACCACTATATAAAGACACTCTCATTCTAGGGGATTTCAACACCTGTCTCCTTAACAACAATTCACTTTCTACCAGACTCAAGTCCGTAGTCGACTCCTTTAATCTGCATATTCTGCCTCTTGATGCCACCCATTTTCAACCACATTGCTCTCCCTCACTTCTCGATATTATGATTATTTCCATACAATACATTGACAAGGTCGCCCTACACGGACAACTAAATTCTCCTTTTTCTTTTCATGACCTCGTCTATCTTTCGTATAAGATTAGGCCTCTCAAGAGCAGGGCGAAATTTCTTTACATCCGTAACTTTATACATATCTCTTATGTCGGATGCCATGTCGAATGACTGGTCTCCTGTCACTTCAAGTAAGAGCGTTGATAATAAAATTGCCAATTTCAATTCTGTGGTCCTGGGTCTCTTTGATAAGCACGCACCCAGAAAAAGAGTGAGAGTGAAACACCTGCCTGCCCCTTGGCTTACAGACATTATCAAGCGTCTAATGGCCAAGAGGAACACTGCCAAGTGTAGATACTGCAAGAATCCGACAGAAGAAAATTTCCTTTCCTACAAATGGCTTCGCAATCATTGCAGCCGTCTCTGTCGCGATGCTCAACGTCGGCAAATCCACGAATGCATTGAGAATTATACTCCAGCCCAGGTGTGGAAATTCTTACGAACGCTTGGTGTGGGTAAGTCTCAGTACCTACAAGCTGGTAATGTAGATCTCAATGGTCTCAACCAGTTTCTTTTTGCCCCGCCTGTTGTGATGGATCCCGCTGTCAAACACTTTACGCTTCAGAGCCTTCGCTCTAAGACCTTACCAGAGACCACACCATTCAAGTTAAGCAATGTTGGAATCAAAACGGTCAAGAAGGCATTGTTGGTTGTCAACTCAAAAGCTGTAGGCGATGACAAAATTTGCCTTAAAATGCTTCTGTTGATCCCAGACGAACTATTGCCTGCTATCACACATATTATTAACTTTTCCATATCAAATGGCATCTTCCCCACAGTGTGGAAAAGAGCGCTAGTCATCCCATTACCCAAAACTCCCTGTCCCGCCTCTTTCAAAGAGTATCGCCCCATTTCAATCCTGCCCATCCTCTACAAAGTCATTGAGACCATTGTCCATAAGCAGCTCTCCTATCACCTTTCCTCCAACAATCTTCTAAACACTTTCCAGTCAGGATTCAGAATGGGACATAGCACCGTCACGGCTTTGCTGAAAGTCACAGATGACATCTAACTAGCCATGGACTGCAAAAAGCTTTCCGTCGTAGCTTTACTTGACTTCAGTAGTGCCTTCAACTGCGTAGATTTCGACATTCTCATTGAGGTTTTTAGATCCCTGAACGTCTCCTCTTCCTCTGCCAGCTGGTTCGACTCTTATTTGTGGGATCGGCAACAGCGTATCAGGTCGGAGGAGACTTCAACTGAATGGTGTGACCTCTTTACAGGCGTCCCTCAAGGCGGTAAACTTTCTCCACTCCTATTCTCGATTTTCACTAACTCCATCTCAGATGTCCAGTCTTCCTCATATCATCTTTATGCTGATGATCTCCAGATATATCGCCACTTTTCTCCTAATGATGTTAAGTCTGCTGTAGAGGCACTAAACGCAGATCTTGAGGGTGTAAAAAGCTGGGCTTCATCTTTCGGACTCCTGGTTAACCCGAGTAAGTTCCAGGTTATGATTATAGGTACAAGATATTCTCTAAAACTGTAACAGCAACAGCCTATTCCAGTTGTCACTATTAATGGTACCACCATCATATATAGCGATAAAACTAAAAACCTGGGTCTCATCTTCAACAACCAGCTGTCCTGGTCATTTTATGTCAACGAGGTCAGTTGACGAGTATTTGCTACTTTTCACTCTCTCAGGAGACTTCAATAGTTTTTGCCTCGACAGACCAAAATCACTCTCGCTCAGTCTCTTCTTCTACCCCTAATCGATTATGCTGATGCCTGCTGGGTCAGTGCTAACAAAGAATTACTGAACAAACTCGAACGACTTCAAAATCTCGGGATTCGATTTATTTTCGGGCTGCGCAAATACGACCATGTATCACAGCATCGCAAAGAGTTGAAGTGGCTTCCAATCCGTCTTCGTCGGGATTCTCACATCCTCCACCTCCTCTACAACATTTTGCGGATTCCACGCTATCTAACCTTCCTACGAGACCGTTTTCAGTTTGTTTCTTCTAGCAGGCCTCGGAGGACCCACACAGTTTCTATACTCACGACCCCACAACATAACACCGCGTCTTACGAGCACGGGTTTAGACTCCGGGCCATTCGGTTGTGGAATGTACTCCCCTACACCATCAGGGATAGTCCTACTCTCAATATCTTTAAAAGTCGTGTGAAGAAGCACTTCCTATCTCTTTAGAAATATAGGCAGTATTAATGTATTTATAATTTATATATGTATATATATTTAATATTGATTTATATTTAGGATGTATATTTTATGTATGTAGTTTATTGAGTTGTAATTTAAGGTATGTTGTACACATAGGTCTACCCGTGCTCTGTGATTAACCTATCTCATCCTGACATGGTTTGTTGGAAGAGATCTCTTGTTAGAGGTAAGCTCGTCTTTGTATTTTAATGTATATCTTGTCAATATAATTATTTGTGTGCATTAAAGAAATTATGAATTATGAATTATGAAATTGAGGGAATACTAAATTCAAGACCACTTTTACCAATGACCTCGAATAGTGATGATTTTACATACCTAACGCCAGGGCATTTCTTAATAGATACTACCTTGACAACTTATCCTGATCATGATGTTTCTTGTACCCCCTATGAATACATTAAAAATGTGGAATGTATTTAATAGTATGGTTCAAAGCTTTTGGAAACTTTTGTAAAGACACTACCTAAATGTATTGCAGAGTAGGCCAAAGTGGCAATCAACTCAAAGTAATATTTCAGTTGGTTCTTTATTACTTTTAATTGATAATGATACCCCTCCACTAACATGGCCGATGGCCCGTGTGACGCAGGTCTTTCCTGGAAAGGATAATCATGTGAGAGCGTTTGAAGTTATGACTCCTAACAGAAAAACTCACATTATATCTGTTACTAAAGTATGTGTATTACCGTTAAATTAGATATACATATTTTACTTACCTTTAACTTTAGTAAAAAAGGCGTCTTCATTAGAATAAGTTTACAACTAAGGTGTTACTTTTGTTGACCCTGAGGGGAGGAGGGGGGTAGGGGAGGAGATAAGATGCCCCCCCTACTACTCCCCCCCCGCGGAAATGCCTAGTTTCTGAGATATGTTTATTTAAAGTTTTGAGGTTATGTTGTTAAAATAAAACAAAATTTAGACTGACCTTGATCTTTAAGTGGGGGGACGGGGAAAGGGGTAGATGCCCCCCTCCCCCCTACTACTCTCCCCCGCGCGGAAATGCCTAGTTGCTTTCTTCGAAAGGGTCATTTTTCTGCCTCGACACCTTTCTCCTCCACAAATGCTCCATAATGCTATCATCAAAATTTACGTGAAAAGTAGCCACAATAACCTACTCTAGCCAATCGTTTTTGTTTGCATACGCTGCGCTCCGCTCCGCTCCGGTTTAGCTTCTTCAACGTTCAAACATAACCTATAACCCGATTGAAAAGTAGCCACAATAACCTACTCTAGCCAATACGTTTTTGATTGCATACGCTCCGCTCCGCTCCGGTTTAGCTTCTTCAAAGTTCTACCATAACCTATATCCCGATTGAAAAGTAGCCACAATAACCTACTCTAGCCAATCGTTTTTGTTTACATACGCTCCGTTCCGCTCCGGTTTAGCTTCTTCAACGTTCTAACATAACCTATAACCCGATTGAAAAGTAGCCACAATAACCTACTCTAGCCAGTTGTTTTTGCTTGTAAATATCGAGAGAACAAGAAAATAGTACATTCGAGAAACTACTAGAAAAGGGACTACAACTTTGCCGCCCAACCAAAAACGCGGCAAAACGCCCCAACAAAATGCGTTCCGTTTTAAACAAAAATTGAAACTTTTTTATTATAAAAAGTGATATTTTACGAAATAAATACTAAATTAACTTTGTTTGACGTAAAATAAATAAACAAACATAATACGCAAGTTAAATGAACGTTTTAATTAAAATAGGTATTATCACAAAAAAAAACACATTTCCTCCTTTTTTTTAGAGAATTCTCATCTTTTCAAATATGCGTACAGATGTAGTGAATAATCCTTTCCTTTCGTATTTTCTCGGAAATGTTCGTTTTTGTCTTACTACTTCACTCGCACTCAGTACCCATCGAGAAAACGTAGGGAACGGTCGCATTGCAAGAGGAAGTATCTATATAGAGTAGTTAAAACCATAGAAATATTTTGTTGATATTTATGTTAGATTTTGTGATAAACTTCATGGACTCGTGTATTAATGCAGGCCACCTATATAATTTTTTTTTGACTTTACATTTCACTCTTGTCTGTCATTTTCGTAAATAATAAACATTGATTTTATTCGATCCACATTAACAATTTATAACAGATATGCCGAAAGCACTAAGAAAATGGAAACACGTTTAGATCGGCAAGCCTGCGAAGTTATTTTCAATATTTATTTATATTTCTTAACTGAAAATGATAAATTCAAACATACCAACTATACTGCTTACTTTTGTAAAGTCCAAAAACGAGTTTCGGAGGCCAGTGGAATTTCTCAACGAACAGTAAATAAAGTATTGCAAAAAGAATACATAAATCAATCCACCTCCAATAGTCCGAAGTCGGCAAAGTTGGGTAGACCAAATAAATTATTTTGTCTAGGTCTTGACGATTTTGACTACAACGTTATACGCCGATTAGTGTATAATTTCCATTTGATATACAAACAAGTACCTACAATTAAAGCCCTGAAGTCCAAGTTATCCGAAGCCATACATTTTAAGGGATGTGACTTTGCGCTCAGAAAAATTCTTAGAAAAATGGGATTTCGGTATAAAAAAGTTGAAAACAACAGAAAATTACTTATCGAGAAAGATGATGTTCGTTTAAAAAGAGTAAAGTTTTTAGCCGCGATAAAAAAGTACAGATTGCAAGGGAGAGAGATTGTTTATATGGATGAAACATACATCCATACCTCACATTTGGCAGGTAAAAGCTGGGCTGACTCGTCAGAAAACGGAGTGAAACAGTTAATTTCTAAAGGACAACGTCTTATAATAATGCACGCTGGTAGTAGAAAGGGGTTTATACCTGGGGCATTGTTAATGTATCAGTCTACTGATAAAACAGGTGACTATCACAACGCGATGAACAATGAAAACTATGAAAAATGGCCGAAGCGAATAATCAACTCATTCCAAACTTAGCTCCACATTCGGTACTCGTAGTAGATAATGCTGCATATCATAATAAGTACGTAGAAAAACCTTCTAATTCAAATACCAGGAAGCAAGACATGATTGATTGGCTATCCAAACATAATGTTCCGATTGATCCGTCATTAACAAAACTTGAAATACATGAAATTATTTGCAAGTACAAACAAGACTGTAGAATACTCTATAGATAAACTTATGAACGAATATGGACACAGCGTACTAAGATTGCCACCATATCATCCTGATTTCAATCCGATTGAAAACATATGGTCTCAAATAAAGGGATACGTATCCAAAAGAAACATCAGTATGAATATGACTACTGTGAAATAATTGGTACAGGAAAAGGTTAATATGATTGGTTCCGATGTTTGGGCCAAAGTATGTGACCACGCCATCAAATGTGAAAACGAGTACCGAAAACACGAACCTGAGTTGGAAAATTATATGGCTAGTTTTGTAATCACCGTTCATGAAAACTCTGACGATGATACACCAGAAAATAGTTCTGATTCTGACTGTGATATGGAAGTTGGAAGTATTGTTTCGCATGACACTGTCCACCCCGCTCCTCCTCCTCTTATCCCGCTGTCATAATCGAAGTCGTTCATCCAATCAGAAAATCATATTTATTTATATTAATTTCTCTGCTGGTTTGTTTTGTTTTATGTCGAGGTGTCTTTTTGGTTATGTCATAGTATTTTTAATTAGTTACAAAAATTTATTGTTATAAAAAAGGTCTGCAAAATCCTTCTGTAGTTTTGACTTATAGTTAGACTTTTGGGGTTCCAATCCTTATAGAATCATTAGAACATCCCAACCGGAATTTGGTTTTTATCAGTGCGTTTTATTGAAATAAAACGTCCTCAGTAACTAGTTATATTTTTGTTTACCTAACGAATTCTTTATATGATAGAATCGTGGTGGTTTTAACATCTCAGTGTAATATACGTCAAACAGGCAATTTGACATTTGACATTGATAAATAAAGTATGCGATTTATTTGATACCTACACGTAATTTCATCATACAGTAATTCAGAGACACATCGGCACCATTCGAGTGTTATCGTTGTTCCGAGTTTTGCCGATAGAAAAGGATTATTCACTACATCTGTACAATGGATTGTAGGTAATGTATTTTGACCACAGACAAGATTTAAACATATTATTTGCGTTGCATTACATCATTTCACAAAGTATTTTCAGATTTTCAAATATCATATCTTAAAAACTATTGAATTCCGCACCCTGAAACTTTCAGGAAGATGATCAAATGATGCTAAAAAAGTTTGGACGCCCCAGCGAGTAGGTCATCCGCTAAAGGTCAGCCATTAGTGTGATAAGTAAACTTGCTTAAAATGAAACATTACATTTTTATACTTACCTATGCTTTCCATTTTTTTACTTGATAAGGTAAAATGTGAATTATAGATAGGTAGGACTTAAAAATAATAACTATGTTATAGTTTAGTTAACTAGTTTAAAATGTTCATTCATGCTGGTGCGTCTTGTAGTTGTTTTTTTTACAGAATAATGTGTCATAAGTATTTCTTAAATTACAGGTTGTTTTTAGAGACATATTAACTATAAGAAAAAAGACTGTTCTAGCCTTTGTATGGATGTTGGAGATTTAATTTTTTCTATGGAAACTTTTTTCCCTATTCTTTGAATACTTCTGTGTGCTAAGCTAATAAATTCCTTTATACTGTGAAAATATCGTCGTTTTACCAGCCAGCTTCCCTCAACACTTCTACAAAGTGTAAATTAAGTAGCAAAAAAATCTGCCATATCCTTCCTACTAATATTATAAACGTAAAAGTTTGTGAGTATGTATGTACAGATCTTTGTTACTCTTTTACGCAGAAACTACTAAATGGTACTAAAATTTAAAAAAAAAACACAATAATGTAGTTTATACATCAAAATAACAAAGGGTATAATTAATAAAGATATTTTGTGAATTGTCCAAAATATACTGATAAGTATCAAGTAAGTAGGAAAATTTCTGCCATAAATGCATTAAAAATGTATGCCTTTTATTTCTAATGCTTATTTGGTCGTAACAAATTGATTGATAAGGATCACCTTATCAAAGTAAAGTCCTTTTATCGCTTCTGGTATTTAAACTTTTTATGTCACACTACAACATTTGGAGAAATGTTTTAATAGCTACGACGTTGGTATTTTGTTTTTGCAGGACGATGTGATATTGTTTTGAAGCGTTGAGCGCAATCGTCATCCTTTACTGGAAGCAATTCAGGGCATTTTCGACCTCCCTTTAACTTCATTGTGGATAAAGCTATAAGCCCAATGGCAAAGAGAACTCAGCAAACCTAGGTGTATCCACAAATAACATTTAATTTGAACCAGTAGATTTAAAACAACAGAAAGTCAATGTTCCTTAATTCTGTCACTGACGCACTGACTGACTCACTTAGCGATCATCAAAATTCTAAGGAACTTCTAGCTGACCTACAAGCTTGAAATTTTAACTTGGATCCGTGAAGTTATTGCGGCGCGCGCAAACGTTACTGCATTCCAGCGAGGAGATCTTGCGTGAGATTGTACAGCGGCGATAACGACCAACGTTTTTATTTCTTACTAATTTTCGCGCCAATGCGACGCTTTAGATAGGGTTATGGTACAAACCCTATCTAAAGCGTCATTATTTATTTTGCAATCAAATTTTGGGTCAAAGTCAAAGTACTTTATTACTGTAGATATTTACATATACTTAGCAAACGTCAATTTTGCCTCTTCTCTACATTGGACCACTGTGAGAGAAGAAGGGCGTAGAAACTCCCACAGATTGATTTATAATCTCTTTTAAAAATAGGTTGTGCTTAACTATTACAAATATGAAAATTTTAATTATTATGACTAATAAGCAGGAATAAATAATTACAAAATTATTAACAGCAAGGCCTGTGTTGAGCTAGATTAACCCCATACAGTCCTGTCATTTAAGTAATCTTGAATATTGTATTATCCCTTGTTTGACAAAGTCGCTTTAACTTGCCTTTGAAATTGCTCAAATGGCAATTTCAAAATCTCCAGAGGTATCTTATTCTCTGTAGAGAATACACTGACCCTTGAATGAATTGCTAACCTTCGCGAGTCTAAATCGGGGCGCACACAGTCTGTGATAATTTCTTAGGTTAACATTACAGCTATCGCTAAGTTTGGAAAATGTTGTAAGGTTCTTGCTTACATACATTATATTTTCGAAAATAAATTGACTAGCTACTGTTAGTATGTCAATTTCTTTAAAAAGCTCTCTTAACCTCTCCGAAACCCGGCCGCCCGGCGCCAACCAGCTCTAATCCCAGGTATACATGAGCCCGCGCGGCGCGCGCGACTTGACTGACATATCAATTGATTATGTCTGAATGGTAACTCTTAGAACTATGAGAGTTGTACATCTGAGTAGCTAATGAAACCCTCTCTTACTCAATGTGAAGAAAATGTCACTGTGACCTTAGTTTATTTTTGTACCGACATCAGAATCACAGACTTCTAATAAAATGCTCCCTCTCGTCACAAATGTAGTCGACATGAGTAAAAAACAAAAAAATACACATTTTGTTTGATACCTTCGTAATCTACACAAGATAACCTTTTGAAAACAATAAAAACATTAGTATGTTCTTATATAAATTTTTCAATATTTCAGCGTTTGAAGATTTCATGAAATACCGGTCGCAGTACGCGAATCATGAAATCTTGTGAAATTCCTTGTGAAGAGATTTGAGCACCTAGCGTTATATTTCTTAGATTTTACGATAGGTTAGTTGTTGAATAAGTGGAATACAAGTAGCATTTACCACTAAATCATAAATAATTAGTGTGAGTAGGACATATGTCGCATGAAAGCATAAAAATGGGTATGAATCAACACTTTGTATTGTCTAAGATTAGACAACATGTGATTTCTATCAATCTAGAATTAGCCATTTTAAGTAGTAGACAAACTAGGCTTTCTAACAGTGTATCATACTTTACTACTTACCGTACAAAATTCTATACAAACTTCAATGCAAACATTCAAATGTTTACGAAAAGTGATTTTTTCGAGTCACGTTTGCAGCGTCTTGAATGAATTAAATGAACAAAAGACCATACCGGAAATAGAAGATTGGCTAATTGGCCGTTTTTACACACTAAAACCTTGCCAATACGAACACAGTTGGCTAATTAATTCCGGTCTAAAAAAAGGTATCGAGTGCGTGTCGGTACGCTTGTGTCAATAGTGTTTGTTTACGTTGACGTTTCGGTACGGTTGGGTCACGCAGAGGTTAAGGAATCTGTTCGTTTAAAATTATAAATTGCTCGAATAGCTCCTTTCTGTAAAATAAAAATAGTTTGAATATCCGCTGCTTTCCCCCACAACAAGATACCATAGGACATCACACTATGAAAGTAACTAAAATATACTAGCCTAGATGTAGCCACATCCGTGCTTTGTCTGATGTTCCTAACAGCGTAAGCCGCAGAACTTAATTTATCAGCCAATTTATCTACGTGGGGTCCCCACTGCAATTTGCTATCAATGGTCTATCTCGTCACCGACTGACACGGCCATTGTTGATCTTGTAACCGCCTTTTTTTTACACTAAATGAAACTTTGTTGATCATTATACACATTTTCTGATCAACATTTACTGCGGAAACTAGTATTTTAAAACTGGCGCGGCGGAGCGGCAACGTCGCAAAAATTAAACGGAAGTATTAATAAAGTAAGTTCAGTCAGTCGCACTGTCGCAGACGTCATAGTTAGTAATAAATTTTCCTGCGGTGACTTGGGTTGCAGTGGAGGACGTGTTTTTAAAGCGTTTTATTAATATGTAGGTACTTAGATACGTGAATGAAAGTAGATGAAGGTTTCTCCTATAACGTTTTGTAGGTAGGTACGGTAGGTAGATCTGCATTGTCATTGTTGTGTGGGAAGATGACAGTTGATTTATCCTAACGCTCGTTCGAAAAGTTACATAGTTAGTTACCCCATGAGAAACTTTAGGTAAATTTTATCTTAATTTCGGAGTTGAAAAAATTTAATTCCTTAAACATAGATTTTGGTGAAAATGTCAAGTAGAGTGAATGTGGTGAGAAGATGAGAGGTGTAGTGAGTCTCTGAAATTATGTAGAGTAGTGCCTCTTGATGTGTTTGGGGAGGGGAGGGGAGGGAATTATGACTTAGTCTGCGCACTGTTTTCATTATATTTTTATTCATCATTTATTCAAAAGTGTGTATGAGAAGATTTATAGTAATGTTTACGAAATTATAATAAACTCTGACTAAATTAGATTGATAAATAAAATAAAATATATAGTAATTAAATTGAATATGTAATGAAACCGGAAATAAATAAATATGAATCATTGTTTTTTATTGAGATTTTTATTTTGTAATTTTGAGAACTAATTCTGTTGCTTTATAATCCAGGGTTTTGAGCCATTTTGAGACAGTGGTCTTGCACTCAAGTGATACCTTTGGATGAAAATTTAAAATTTTGTTAACTTTGTTGTAAATTATACTGGACTGTATGTTGTACTGTTTACGAGTGAATACTGTTTTGTGTGCCTTGAAATAAGTGCATTTGTAACAAAATTAATACTAATCGCAATATCAAAAAAAAAATTGTCAATCATCCCTTTTGTAAAATTTGACGTGAGGCGCGTGAGGCAAATACCCTTCGGCTACAGCCACGATTTAAAATCACAGTAAAAAATATTTTTATACCCATGCAACGAAATGTCGTCATGACGTACGCTATAATAGGCTTGGAAGAATCACGTTGCGGGCCGCTGTCGAAACGGGTACTGTCATTTAATTTCATACAACATTGCAGGTAATATGGGAAGGAAGTAATATATTTTTATTCTATACTTAGAGCAAAAAATATCAACGGACGACGAAATTAAAATAAGTATTTTTTTATTTCATTGCATGTGTGAGAAAGGCACTATACATGCCTCTGGCCGTGAATAGAGCTTGCCGGCTTCGTTTTCCTATTCGGTCTATACCTATTCAGCCGGCAAGCCCTTCTTTTCCGGTGTCTGCAGTAATGTACTATTACACAGACGTTAAATAACTTAAATATAAATACTTTTTTATTATTATTTAACATGTTTTATTAGTATTCTTATGTTTATATTTATTCTATGAACACCGTCTGTTTATAATCTTACTCGCGATATTATGAACTGTCAAACCTTTCACAATTTAACGCATGATTTTTCGTTAGTTTAAAATCCGTCAATGCCAAATTGTGAACTTAGATCAAATTGGCAGGATTGGGAACGCATCATGTGCGCTTTGTAATACTTTGTAATATTTTGTTGCACAAAACTGTGATAACAAAACAAGACCTTTCTTCCAGCAAACCTAGAATGGAGAGGAAAAAAAGAAACTAAAGGTAGAACATAGTTCTACCTAGTATAACAATAAATTTGTTATTGTTGTGTAAGTACTTCTAGTATGCTACATAACAATAACAAAAATAAAAAAATCATAATACTAAAAATAATGCTATATACAAATATATAACATATACACACATAGTAGATACAAATAAATACTAATAATTATCATGGAAGAGATAGATAGTGTTCTTTCAATCGACTATTAAAAGTGTGAATTGACGGACTGTCTCTGATGGCTCTGGGGAGTTTATTCCAGAGCCTGATAGGTCGCAGTCTGAACCCATTCTCAAAAGCGGCAGTGTTATGTTGCGGAGTTGTAAGTAGTGATCCCGTAAGAAGCCAGGATAGCGGGGATTACATAAAATATTGAAGAGGCAAATGAGGAAATGGGAATCCCGTCGAAGGCGTATCGGGAGCCATTACAACTCCCTGCGATACTCTGAGACGTGGTCGAACTTGCGCAGACCGAAAACAAACCGAATCCCGAGGTTTTGAAGTCAGTCGAGTTTGTTCAGTTGCTCTTCGTTTGCGCTTTCCCAGCATACAGCAGCGTAAACGATCAGGGGAAGAAGAAGAGACTGGGCAAGCGTGATTTTTGTCTGACGAGGCAGGAAGGTTTGAAGACGCCTAAGGTAGTGGAAAGTGGCAAAGACACGTCTACTAACCTCGCTGACATGCTGAACCAGGACAGCTGGTTATCAAACATAACTCCTAGATTTTAGGCCTTGGTGCTGTATGAGATCTCAGTACCATCATAGGTTACAGGAGTAATAGAAATATGCTGTAACAAGTTGAGGGAGTACCTGGAACCAATAATCATAGCCTGTGACTTAGTAGGGTTAAGGAGACCATGAGACGAGGCCCAAACCCTGATTTTCTCGCGATCGGCATTTAATACTTCTACAGCTGGTGCCATATCACAGGGGGGGGGGGGGGGGAATGGCGGTATATAATTGAAAATCGTCGGCGTAGAGATGGTATGATAAGGAAAGGACATCTGAGGTGTAATTAATGAAGATAGCCTTTTCTCTATCTTCATTTATTACACCTCAGGGGAGAGTATTCCACCCTGGGAGACTTCTGCAAAGAGATCACACCACTCCGTTGAAGTCGTCTTCGATTTTATATGTTGCTGGCGACCTCTCAGATAAGAGTCGAACCAGTTAGCAGAGAGGAGGACACGTTCAGGGACTTCAGTATCTCAACGACAATGTTGAAATCGACGCAGTTAAAGACGCTGCTGAAGTCGAGCAATGCTGAATTATTTCTGGGCGGTTTGCCTTTTGCGCAACTGAAGCAACCTAAATAACCTAACCTACCTCGTTTTTGTGTATGCGGTTTATAAACTAACGAAAAATATTGCGTTAAAATGTGAACGGCTTTGACAGTTCACAATTTCTCGAGAGTTTATAATATCGCGAGTAAGATTATAAACTGACAGTGTTCACAATCTAAAGGTGACATATACATGTTTATGATGCTGACTATACTTAATAAAAATCTTAACTTAAATACTTAATAAAAAATAAAAAAACTTACAACCCGTTTACTATAAATTTGGATCTGGCGTCGATGATTATCGGTTCCGGCGAGGTCTTTTTAATCAAAATGTCTGTGACATACACGTCGGTATTTATAGATATATGTGATCATTTAGAAGGCTCAAAATATCGCCGCTGACAGCGTACAGCCACGAATTGAACAGCTCCTTCTTTTTTCCCGGATTAGGCAACTTATCTAGAATGTCCTTAGATTCTAAAAAAGATTTAACGAAACCCATGAGACCCCTGTTCTGGGACCCATTTCACAAATTTTTGTGACTTGTGCTACAAGCATAAGCATATTTTAAACTTTATTTGAAAGAGACTTTCGTTTCTATTAATAGTTACAATCATTTATTTTTACAAACCCCTACATACCCCTACGTTCTACGTATTGCGTGCTAGCAAAACTCAACTTACGATGAAATTAATTTAGTTTGTTTATTAGTAACTAGCTGTTGCTCGCGACTTCGTCTGCGTAGACCTTTTTATCATCTAAGATGATTGCTCTCCATAAAAACTTTGAACCCTCTTTGAACCCCTTCAGGGGATAATTTTATTTCTCACTGCGTCATTGTTTTTTAATGATATTTTATGCAATAAAGGATATAATAATAATAAATTTAAAAAAAAAAGTTGAAATACATTTTCTAGTTTTTAAACAAACAGTCTAAAACCGAAGTAAAATTTCTCATACCTACTTTAGAAACGCCTTGCTCTTTACAAACTTTACAAACTTTAAAGCCCCTTTTAACACTCTTAGGGCATGAATTTAAAAACTCGGAAATTAGTTTTGTAGCCTTTTATTAAGACCAAAGTTATAACTCTCTTACTTTTAAAATGTATTGTTCTCCATATAAACTTTGAACCCCTTTTTAACCCCCATAGGAGTAGAATTTTCTAAAACACTGAAAGTACTTTTTATATTGTAAAAAGTAATCTTTCTTCAAAGTTTTAAGTCTCTAGCTCGAAAAAAGTGTTAACATATTTATTTTAAATCGATATTTTACAGTTTAAAATTCTAATAGCTTAAAGATCATTTATTCAACTAATGCAAAAGGTTGTACTGTACATATGTCAAATAATAATCCAAAAAAGAAGTTTAGATCCGCAACGCAAGCAAACGTCACATACCAACCATAGGTGTAATTTAAAGGTAGACAAAGGGGCGTACCGAATCGTAGCTAGCTCAAACGTCCCTATCACACTGGCAGCGTTACCACGTTGAATTGCCAAAGAAATGAGCTGCACCAGGTACGATTCGGAACGAGGATCACATCCCATTTTGCTGAGACGTCGACTCAATTCCCTGATGAATTCCTTAGCCTCCGTACACCAAGGACCCGCAGTGTCTACTGCAACTGGCACAAATTCGTACATTGGCTCCAAGGCGTCGGTATTTAACGTGCTTAAGCTTAACCGCATGCTCTGCAGCCGAGCCAGCGGATTCAGATCCGCTGGCTCGGATCCCTCAGGGGTGTGACTTAGGTGGGACGGCGCAAATGTACGTATCTGTGAACACGTAGCGCACATTCTAACTAGGTTGATTTTAATTGAAACCACCTAGTATTAGTGCTTCTAGACACAATTGATAAAACACGTATGTTGGGATTTTTGACAATTCAACCCCTATCAATCATTTGATGTATGTATTGCTTTATTAAAAATTACTGATGCACAAGTTATAAACAACCTATATATTTTCCAAAATAAAGATTATCACATTGCATTTTTTTTATTTCAAACTTAAACTAGATTTTACTTTATGATTATAAAAAGTAGTACATGATAAAGGTACATACAAAAAATTTAAAAATAACCTAGTGTGCCGCCGGCAGCGAAACAAGACTCAAACTACCGGTGGTTAGGATCGAAGAGTGAGGAACCTCCTAACGATGCGTGCCGTGTCAAGGAGTACCGCCTTCTGCTTATGACCCAGCCATCCGTTGGATATTGATTGTGAAGCAAAGTGGCAACAGCGCACAATAGAAAACAACCTATCGTGGAGAAGGTCGTCCCTGATTGGTCCATTTGAATCAGATCTACAATTGACGGAGCGGATTTGTATAAAAAATGCTATGAATAGTTCGTAATTTTGCCACCAGATGGACAGCAATTGTTGATCCGATCGGAGCCACATTTGTATGCAGAGTTATACAAAATATCAACAAAAACTGTTCCGATCAACAATTGCCAACGGATCAACAATTAACTGATGACACAACCCGTCTGATCAACATTTACCGAGTGGGTATATCTATATATATATATATATGCATAGTGCATAGTGCAAGGAAGCTCATTCCACAGTTGTACGGCTCGGATTCTGAACCCGTGCTTGTACGCTGCAGTGGAGCGATCTGGAGCTTTGAGCGTAGACGCCACATGAGTTCTCCGAGACCTGCTTGAAGAAAGAAATTCGAAGCGATCACGTAGAAAGTTAGGGTAACGAGGGTTTCACAAAATATTATAAAGGAAACACAGGATATAATATAAAAAAAAATACCTTGGACACTATTTACACACATTGATCTAGCCCCAAACTAGGATTCCCTGTATCTTGAGTACTAGAGAACGATACACATACTTATATAGATAAATATTATACTTAGATAGATAAACAACCATGACTAGGGAACAAACATCCGTACTCATCAAAGAAATATTTGCCCCCAACGGGACTCGAACCCGGAACCCTTGGCTTCGTAGGCAGGGTCACTGCCGACTCGGCCATCGGGTCGTCAAATATGAGAGTCCCGTCGAAGCCGAAAGCAATACTGAGATACTTGGTCATACTTGCGCAGTCCGCTTCATTTGCGCTGACCCAGCAAACATCAGCATAATCAATGACGGGGAGAAGAAGGGACTGAGCGAGATTTATTTTGGTCTGGCGAGGAAGAAAGTTCTGAAGTCTCCTGAGGGAATGAAAGATTGCGTAAGCTCGCCTGCTGACCTCATTAACATGCATTGACCAGGACAATTGATTATCAAAGATGACACCCAGGTTTTAGTTTTATCGCTATACATGATTACAGTACCGCTATAAGTTACAGAAGGGACAAACAATTGCTGCAACGTGTTTAAAGAGTGTCTGGTACCTATAATCATGGCCTGTGACTTATTCGGATTAACCAGCATCCCAAATGACGATGCCCATCCACTAATACCAGCTAAGTCAGCGTTTAACGCCTCCACAGCGGAATTTACATTATCAGGAGAGAAGTGACGATAGATCTGAAGGTCATCCGCATATAGATGATAGGAAGAAGAAAGGACATTGGATATGGAATTGATAAATATTGAGAACAGAAGAGGAAAGAGAATGCAACCTTGGGGGACACAGGAGGAGAGGTCACACCACTTCGTACAAGCCTCCTCCGACTTGATACGCTGTTTTCGGTTTCTTAGGTAAGAGTCAAACTAGCTGGCAGAGAGGGAGGAGACGTTAAGAGATTTGAGAAGTTCAACGAGAATGTCGAAGTCAACACAGTTAAAAGCACTGCTGAAGTTCAGCAGAGCCAGCACCGAGAGCTACCTTTGATCCATGGTGACCTGAATATCATCGGTCACATTTAATAAAACCGTAACAGTACTATGACCCGTTCTAAAGCCAGACTGAAAAGGATTCAGTAGATTTTTAGAGGTTAGATAATGAGAGAGATGAGTATGGACAATGGATTCGAGGACTTTAGAAATGATCCGCAGGATAGAAATGGGGCGATACTCTTTAAAGGAGGTGGGAGGTGGATAGATAATGGGAGGAGGGATAACTAATGCTTGTTTCCAAGTTGTAGGAAAAGAACAATTTGAAATGGAGAAATTTAAAATATGTCTTATGGCCGGAAGCAGATCATCAAAGATAGTTAGAATCATTCGTTGGCAGATATTATCATATCCACAGCTTTGAGCTAATTGCTAGAAATGCTTTCTTAACCGTGTCGCTTCCAACATTGCTCAGGTTGAAAGGAGTGGTGTTGCGTAATGACCTAGAGCGCAGACTCTGAAGAGTGGCTTCCTTGATAGAAGGGTCCATTACAACTGGTGGAGCAGAGAGAAATTGTTGAGAGCGTTTAGATCAACATCACACGAATGCATGTCCCGGGATTTGCCAATACCAAGTGTCCTGAGGAATTTCCACACCTGAGCTGGGGTGTACCTTTCGATACACTCGAAGATGTGGCAGCGCTTGGGGTCTCGACAGAGAGGACTGCATCGATTGCGAAGGCATTTGTAGGAAAGAAAGTTGGCATGTGTCGGATCCTTTTTGAAGTTACACATAGTGCGATTTTTCTTGGCTATTAGGCGCTTGATAGCATCGTCAAGCCAGTGCGCTGGTAGGTATTTTACCCTGACTTTCTTAATAAGAGCATGTTTGTCGTAAAGTCCCAAGACAATTGCATTAAAGTTGTGGATTTTGTCGTCAACGTTCTCGCTCAAGATGACAGGGGACCAATCGACTAGTGAGACATCAGTCCTAAGGGACTCCACATCTATGCCTTTGAAGCTTCGAATATCTATGAATTTCGTTCTGCTCTTCGGACACCTAATCTTATAGGAGAGATAGATGAGATCGTGAAAGGAGAAAGGAGAGTTAAGTTGACCCTGAGAGGCAACCTTATCCAAGTTGGAGACGATTATGATGTCTAGAAGAGAGGGAGAACAATGCGGCTGGAAATGAGTGGTCTCAAGTGGCAAGATGTGGAGATTGAATGAATCAACAATGGACCTGAGATTGGCAAAACGGGAATTCTTTTTGAGGAGACAGATGTTGAAATCCCCAAAATGAGAGTGTCGCCGTAAATTGGGGTCAAATTATTAAGAAGGGATTCAAAGGTGTCGAAGTAGTCAACACGAAGAGAGGGGCTATCTATAGCCCTCTAAGACACCAAGCAGCACCTTATTGTTATGAAGAACACTTTCAAGGAAGAGGTATTCAGCATACTCAGAGTACTGGCTAGGGGATACATTAATCACCTTACAAGCAATTTCCGCATGCAGGTAAACAGCGATAACTTCGTCTGCCTTTCAGGTTCTGTAGTTCCTATATAGCCTGAAGCCTGGAAGAGAGTACATGGATGAAGGGAGTGAAGGCTTAAGGAACGATTCAGAGACATTGCTCAGAAAAAGCCTCGATGAGATCGGAGTAGCTAGTGTGAATACTTTGAGCATTGATGTGCACTATGTTCAGATTTTTCCCTGACCCACCAAAGACAGTCCTAAGTTTGACGGAAAGAGGTTCTTCCACAGTGGAAATATCGCTTTCCGCACTAATAAATTCATCGCTAGAAGCACACAACAAGAAGCTATCGTTATGAATATCCATACTATGTATAGGTAAATAATATAGATATATGTATAAAAATATATACTACAATAATGTAAATATTAATAAAACAAGAAAAAAAAAGGAATAAATAACTTAACGGGATGACCAAGACCCCTTACCAGACAACGATTGCTGTTAGTAATCAGAAAACCTGCTTCATTCTATAAACAACACACAGGATAAAATAAATTAACAAATAGGCAGGGGACAGTGAAGGCACAGAAACATAAAAAAAACATAACATGAAAAATGTTTTGGAAGTTATTCCAAAATTCCAAATGTCTTACTGTAGACATTTACATATACTTAGCAATCGTCATTTTTTGCCACTTCTCTACATTGGACCACTGTGGGAGAGAAGGGCTAACAAACTCCCACAGATTGATTTTTAGATCTCTTTTAAAAATTGGTTATGCTTAACTAATACAAAAAATATATAATTATATAATAAGCAGAAATAAATAGTTACAAAATTATTAACAGCAAGGTCTGTGTTGAGCCAGATTAACCCCATATAGTCCCATCATTTAAGTAATCTTGAATATTGTAATATCCCTTTTTCGACAAAGTCGCTTTAACATGGTTTTTAAACTGCTCAAACGGCAATTTCAAGATCTCCAGAGGTATCTTGTTGTAGTAGAGAATGCATTGACCCTTGAAAGAATTGCTCACCTTCGCTAGTCTAAACCGGGGTGCAAGTAGTCTGTGATTATTTCTTAGGTTAACGTTACAGCTATCGCTAAGTTCGGAAAATTTTGTAAGGTTCTTGCGTACATACATTATATTTTCGAAAATAAATTGATCAGCTACAGTCAGTATGTCAATTTATTTAAAAAGCTCTCTTAAGGAGTCTGTGAGTTTTAAATAATAAATTGCTCGAATAGCTCTTTTCTGTAAAATAAAAATAGTTTTAATATCCGCTGCTTTCCCCCACAACAAGATACCAAAATGAAAGTAACTAAAATATACTAGCCTAGATGTAGCCACATCCGTGTTTTGTCTGATGTTCCTAACAGCGTAAGCCGCAGAACTTAATTTGGAGGAGAAATGATCGTTCTCCTCCTGTACCACCTGAAATGGCGGCGAGACCCGTGTTCCCAACACGCGGTGGTTGTGGAGAAACGTAATGCCCCTCAACAAAACGTCTTCCCAGTAGACTGAGTACTGATAAAGTTGGTCTGAATAAAATCACCGAATTACACTGACTGCTTTATTGACTCTGATGCACTGTACAATTACTAAAAATTTGTAAGAAAAAAACAACATGGAGGACACGCAGCCTCACTGATAACGCTGAACCCAACAAGAGAGCTTAAGAGTGAATGTAAATAATAAAAATGACCGACTGACTTAATAAATTGCGGTCCTGAATGAACTAACAATACGTTCTGATATATGAAGCTTTTCATCCAATGCAACCTTTATGATTTAAATTAAGTAAAAAGAAAACATGTTAATTTTCCGTTTACATTTCCTCCCAACCGGAAAATGAACATAACTTAGTAATACTTAAACTGATAGTTGAGACAAATCTGGTCACTACATCTGATAAACTTATGATGACATAGTAAATATTATATCTCATTGTTGACACAACTGACATGACTCTATACCTTTACATAATTAACTTATAAATAGCATTATTACTAACCTTATTCTAAAGGTAATTTACACAATTTAACAACGGTTCTGACAAGCTCTCCCGTTTGAGTTTTTAACTGAACTGATCTGACAACTGAATCCTTTCCTTTATAAAATTCTATGACACGACCACGCCTCCAATGTAAGGGTGGCGAAATTTTCATCAATGATTAAAACAAGATCAAGCTCCTTGATACTATCTGAGTGGATTTTTTTAATAACCTGAAAACGTGATAGCCCTGACATTTTGATATCTTTCCAGTGTGGTTCTGGTAGAGCTACTAAAGGCTGACCGATAAGAAAATGACCAGGTGTGAGTACTTCTAAATCACATGGATCTTCTGACATAGGAACCAAGGGACGTGAATTGAGTATAGTTTCTACCTTGGTTAATACCGTTGAAAAGTGGCAATCATTTCAAACTCGGCTCAGCTGACATAACCTCAATTGGCTGACAATTATTCTGGTAGTTTGTTGACACTGATATAATGGACAGTCGCATGCAGACCCGTAAAGCACGCCCAGTAGAATCCCAACTAAAACTGACTTTAGAAGAATTAAAACTATCTAATGAATTGTGTAGCCAGTTGACTTGTGAACGGGAGGACAATGAAAAGATACTGCTAGAAGCATTAGGTAATAATAGTAAACTAAAAACCGAGCTGTCTACTTTACACTCACAATATGAAAATGTACTTGAAGAAACAAAATAGGTCAAAAATTATATTTCATGGTTTTGATCAGTGCGCTGCTGAATATGAGTTTGCTTTGAAGAGAATTTCTACCCTGGAAAAGGACCTGTCTGAGGCCCACAACCAAATCACACAATTAGAAGAGGAGTCTGGTTCAGCAGCACAAAAATCCCAAAATTTATTTGAGGAATTGATGTTAGCGGATAAGTCGACCGGCCAAGTTTCTGTTGCATGTGGACATGTGTCCAGTGCAGTGATTAATTTGTCTCATGAAGACTCAGTGGTGGGCACTTGTTCAACATGCAGCAAAAACGCATCAAAAACAATGTTAAAATTAAAAAACACATCACTCAAACATCAAAAAAAAAACTCATAAAAATCTCAAGAAAAATATATAATATATAATAAGAGTAAAATAGAAATTTTGGAAAAGTTTAAAATGTGTATGGCAGAGTTAGAAATTAATAAAAAATATATAGAAAGACCTGCAAAATCTTGAGTCTGAACTTGCCAGTGTCAATGGCTGCTTGAGATCTATTACTGCCCGCTATGAAAAATCTCAAGAGGCCTTTAAGGAATACTCCCTGGCCATGGATGAACTGCTTAAACTGTCTCATAGTAATCAGGAACGCCATGACTCTTTGGTGACCAATCATTTGTGTGACTGCCAACGTTCTGTAATAACCCTATTATCTATGTATTAAAAGTTAAACTAGCAGATCACCATGTTACGTATTTTTCCGTGGTATTCTATTGCAAAGTGAGCCATTTGGTAGCCTGCCATTTACTTGAATAATATTTTTCAGTTAGATTTGTACATTCGTGAGGAGCGGTCGCCTCCGATTTTAAGAAGTCATAGTCTAGTTTGTGTGTAATCTCTCAAAAGAAGAATAAAGTCTAGTTAGGTGGACTTTATAGTTTTTTTTAAAAAGACAGACACCAGAGGCCTCCTAACAAACTGGTGTCAGAAGTGGGATTCCGAAGAGGTCATACAGACATCTAAATGAATCTCGAATCCCAGGCCAGTTTTTGTCCTGATCGACGGTGAGACTCGTCCCAAGGTCGAGCCCGCATCAGCTACACCCAAACAGACCTGATCCGATGGTTAGTCTCCGCCCTATGAGCATGAGCCCGCGATCCAGCACACTACTACGGCACTCCATCCAACGTGTCCAGCGAACAACCTAACCACAATCAACCATCATCTCGGGCGCATACCATTCTTCAGCCTGGTTCCAGCAAGAACTTTCACACGCCGGCAGCCGCCGCGTTGGCGCCAAGCGCTGACACTGGACACTTCTGACTCGCTACCTGCCGCGTGATACTATCGCCGAGCCGAGAATGAAACTCGAGATCAACATCGTCGTGTATTTGTGAGTTTTACAAAGCCTATTTTCTACACAAAACTCTTATATACTGTGAAAGTGCACATCGGAAAGCCTCATTTTACAACATTTTTACGAACTTTTATATATCGTTTTACATTGTCTTAGTTCTAATTATGTACATTGTATATACTTAATTTTACCGATATTGTCAAACATTTCGTCTAATACTAAACATAGCACAATAATTAATGTCCGACCATTGTCCGACGTTAAAACTGAATCAGAAGAGTAGACCAATTTCGAATCTCCAGAATCTGACACTTCTCATTCTTCCTCTGAATCTCATTTTAGATCTAGTGCTGATTTATCTGATACCCTACTTTACAAAATGCCTCCTAAAAGTGATAAAAATTCTGAAATTCCCCTTACAGTACTGACTAAATTCAAAAAACCTTACAATGGTGACAAGGAATCCCTTCCAGCATTCCTCACTAACTGCGATAATGCTATTATATCGTTGGCAAATGCAGACCAAATAAATGTACTGTTCAAATATATAATATCCCAGCTGAAAGGCAAAGCTCAGGTTGCTTGCAGCCTCAAAAATTTTGATTCATGCGACGGAATCAAAACTTTCCTTCGAACAACATTTGGGGAAAAGAAGTGATTTATTTGGTTGAAATTAGATTTCAGATGTTGTGTTCTCGCTTAGTATACACAGAAAAAAGAACGAAATCACTCCGAACCGAACCGAAAATAACATTGACAAAGACAAAAATTTGTAACCGAAAAACAATTGGCCAGTTTGCATCAAACACAAGTCACACATATAAAATATTTATAGTCACACGTATATTTATTATTATCCTATTAAATACAACTAGAATTGTAGTTTAATTACACAAGAAAATAATTTATATTTAAATTTTTCGTGGGATAAATCTCAGTCGGTTGTTGACCTCAGTGTTGCCACAAGCTGAACTCGAGTAAGAGTGCCACGGCGAGGTAAACGCAAAAAGGACCGCGACATGGAGCCCGAAAGAAACGCAAACATTTCTGCCAACACTTTAAAAATAATTTAGTACAAAGTTTGAGGTTTGCGTTTCGATCCCACTGTTAAAAAGTACACAGATGCGTGCCACAATGAAAAAAAAAACAGTGACAGACCAACCATGTCGTATTGTCTAAAGAACCGAAAATTGAACTTTGGACTCCTATTGGACACAAAGAAAAAGTGCTACTACCTCGCAAATAAAAAGTTGACACAGCAAAATGACCACTGCACCACGAAAATGGAAGGCCGAGTATGACTGGCTTGCGGACAGACGAACCGACCCTTACTTCATAATTTCATAATTTCTTTATTGCACACAAATAATTATATTGACAAGATACATATTAAAATAGTGTACAAAGGCGAGCTTATCTCTAATAAGAGATCTCTTCCAGCAAACCATGTCAGGATGAGATAGGTTAATCACAGAGCACGGGTAGACCGATGTGTACAACATACCATAAATTACAACTCAATAAACTACATACATAAAATATACATCCTAAATATAAATAAATATTAAATATATATACATATATAAATTATAAATACATAAATACTACCTATATTTCTAAAGAGATAGGAAGTGCTTCTTCACACGACTTTTAAATATAGTCAAAGTCAAAGTCAAAATCAAAGTACTTTATTACTGTAGATATTTACATATACATAGTCAGGTCATAAGTTCTGTCACATGTGCAATATGAAATAATTTAGACATGTTTATTATTTATGTAAACATTTATATAGAAAAATGAACTTAATAAAACATAGATTCTTATGGTAATAAAGTTTATTAAAAATTACCCCCGATATTTTTAATACAGGCCTTTATTCTGCGCGGCCAGTCGTCTATCGCAGCACGAACGAGGTCCATGTCAATATCGGCGGCTGCCTTAATCAAGGATGCCTTGAGTGACTTCAAATCAGGATGAGGCTTTGAGCAGGCCTTTTCCTCCAAGTGTTGCCATATCTTGTAACCTAACGGACTCAAATCTGGACTGGAGGAGGGCCAGTCTTCGTGCCGGATGAAGTCGATTTCACGCGCCGCCAGCCAGTCTTGTGTGCTTTTCGCTCTATGAGCTGGCGCAGAATCTTGTTGGAATACCCAGTGCCTGTTATTAAACATGGTATGAGAAACAGGTTCCACAAGGTTCTTGAGGACTGTATTTTGATACACAACTGCATTCGTTTTTACGCCTTTCTCACAAAAATGTACCTCAGTTAAGCCCCAATAAGAGACTCCCAACCAAACCATGAGCGAGGATGGAAAATGACCTCGTTGGACACGCGGAATACGGTTGCTCGCTTCTTCACTGCTGTGTGCGTACACCTTATCATTTTGTTTGTTGTAGCTCTCTTCCACGGTGAAAATTTTTTCATCCGAAAAAAGAATTTCCTGATGCTTTTTTCCCGCGTACCGCTTCAACAAAGCGCGGCATCTCTTCAGTCTCAGGTCCATTAAACGAGCGTCCAAACGATGTCCTGTTTTTCTTCGATATGCCCTAAGCCCTAAGTCTTCATTTAACACCCTTTTCACCGTGGTCCTGCTTAACCCCATCTGAAGGGCCAACAGTTTCTGCTTACGTATGGGATTTCTTTGAATTCGCGCCTTCACAGCTTTTATCACTGCTGGAGTCCTAACAGAGCGAGGGCGACCATTTCTTGACCTGTCATCTACACTAGAGTCTTCATTGTATCGTTTTATGGTACGATAAACGAATCTTTTAGTTATATTCAAATTTTTCAGTAAGTCGAAAATCTGAATTGGCGCGTAACCGCAACGATGCAACGCAATAACTGCGACACGGTCTTCTTTAAGTGTCAACTCCATATTTAAAAATTAGGAAAATTCTAAAAAGTACACATTTTTATTTTCATGAAAAATTCGAAATTCGAATTCAACAAACTTTTTTGTGGCCAGCGTTCTAAATTCAAAAGTTTTTATTGTGTGACAGAACTTATGACCTGACTGTGTACTTAGCAAACGTCATTTTTTGCCGTTTCTCTACATTGGACCACTGTGGGAGTAAAAGGGCGTAGAAACTCCCACAGATTGATTTTTAGATCTCTTTTAAAAATAGGTTGTGCTTAACTAATACAATTGTTTTTTTTTTTAATTAATAAGCAGGCAATAATAAATAATTAAAAAATTATTAACAGCGAGGTCTGTGTTGAAAAATCAAAATCAAATCAAAAATCATTTATTTCCATAGGATGTTGTTACATCACTTAGATCCGTCATTACATTTTTTGGGTGAGTTCACTAACATAATGGCGGAATCTGTGGAGAAGAGCTCACCGAAGAAACTCCACAGTCGTCGCATCCTTTGCGTTTCCTTTTTTAAATGAAATATTGTCAAATTACAAAATGAATGCTAATTATATATCGAAACAGCCTGTTACTCAAACAATCTATTCCCATGGACATCTGTCCTCTAAGTTATCAGATATCCTATAGTAACCTTTTTTATACAATTTCTGTTTTATTATTATTTTAAACTTGTCTAAAGGTAAGTTTTTAATATCAGAAGGGACCTTATTGTAATAGCGTATACAATTGCCTTTAAAAGAATTACTAATTTTATGTAGTCGGCTTACATAAGCAACCAACTTGTCTTTATTTCTAGTATTAAAATTGTGTATATCACTGTACTTCTGAAAATTAGTTATATTTCTTTTTACATACACAAGATTGTCATAAATATATTGAGACACAAATGTCAGAATATTGATTTCTTTAAACTTTTCCATCAGTGACACTCTAGGCCCTAATCTATAAATTGCACGAACAGCCCGTTTCTGCAGAATAAATATACTATTAGCATTCGCAGCGTGACCCCACAATAAAATACCATAGGTCATTAGACTATGAAAGTAACTAAAGTAGACTAGTCTAGCGGTGTCTACGTCGGTAAGAGCTCTAATTTTTTTAACTGCGAACGCTGCCGAACTCAGTCTGTTCGACAATTTATTTATATGAGGATCCCATTGTAGTTTGGCGTCTAAAGTAATGCCCAAAAAGACAGTCGACTGCACAAGGTCCAATCTCTGTCCTTTTATCAATATGTCTGTAGTTACCGGGTTCACATTGGGTAACACGAATTTAATACATTTAGTTTTCTTTTCATTAAGTAATAAATTGTTAACAGTAAACCAGTTCACTATACTAGAGATAGCATTGTTTACCTCGTCATAATTTGATTGCTGTCTTTTAACTTTGAATATCAAAGAAGTATCATCGGCAAACAATACTAACGCATGTTTTGCTTTAACAAGGTAAGGTAAATCATTAATATATACTAAAAACAAGAAAGGACCAAGAATTGAACCTTGCGGTACGCCCATACTTATTGAAGACCCAGGTGATCTTTTCCCATTAACATCGACCATCTGAACCCTATCTGTTAGATATGACTCCAGAAGGCCAAGTGCCTGATCTTTTACACCATAATGGCGTAACTTCCTGACAAGAGTGTCATGATGGACGCAATCAAAAGCCTTGGATAGATCGCAGAAGACACCTATTGCATCCATTGCGTCTTCCCAGGCATCAAAAATATTGTCGATTAGTTCAACACCAGCATCGGCTGTTGAACGACCCTTTGTGAAACCAAACTGAGCAATATGAATTAAATTATTGAGATAAAAATGACTTTGCAATTGATTAAGTATGAGTTTTTAAAATATTTTGCTAAGCGTTGGTAGTATCGATATGGGTCTAAAATTGGTGGGGTCTGATGTACTACCAGCTTTGAATAAAGGTATAACTTTACTTAGTTTCATCAAGTCAGGAAACACACCATTGATTAAATACATTGATTAAATATACAACAAAGGTGAGGTGCAATACAATCTACAATGGAAATAATAATTTTTACTGATAGACCATGGGCGTCAGCTGTCTTTTTTATTTCCAGGGATTTAAACGCTTTTACAATGTATTCATTATTTACGTGCCTAAATTTAAAATCTGTTTTACATTCCTCAAAGTTTTGTTTAAGTATATATTCAGCAGCAGCGGGAGATGAATTTAAAGACTTGTTTGTTGAAACTGGAATGTCCGTAAAGAAATTTTCGAAAGCTTTTGCTACTTCTAGGTCTGTACTTAGCAATTGATTATCTATCTTAAGCTTGAAGTTATTATGTGTAGCTTTGGCCTTTCCAGTCTCTCTGTTTATATTTTGCCAAGTCGTTTTCATTACATTGCTACTAGATTCAATTTTGTTTTTAATGAAATTAGATTTAGCTACGGCACAAACGCGTTTAAACATTTTTGAATAACTACGAACATAATCTAGAAAGGCCGTATTTTTGTTATATGATTTCTCTTCATAGAGTTCATATAATCTTCGTCTGCTCCTATGAATTCCAACTGTCGCCCAATCACTAAACAAAGCTTTGTTATTAACTTTTATAGTTTTTGATTTAAATACCGTATCATATTCATTTTTGACAAGGTTAAATACTGAGTTGTACAACAAATTTGGATCGTCACTGTATGGTATTTCCCATAGTTTATCTAAAATATTATTCCTGTAGTGTTCAAGCCGAGTGTCACTAACAGGCACACATGTAATATCCTCTTTTTGGTCCTTTTTTATTTTAATATTGAATATACCTATCTGACCAGAGTGATCAGAGGTTAATTTATTGATGACCGATTTGAAAATGGGCGTAATGTTAGTAAATATATTGTCAATGCAGGTAGCAGGTGTTGCAGTAATTCGAGTAGGCTCCAAAAACAGATAGTTTATGTTGTGACATAAAAATAATGATTTTAATCTAGTACAAATATTATTATCCTCTAACAGATTAACATTAAAATCACCACAAATTATAAAAAAAATGTTTTTATCGCTGATTTTAATCAACACTTCATCCCTTTTCTTTTCGAATAAATCAAAGGATCAATCTGGTGGTCTGTATACGCTCATTACAATAAGTTGTTCAAGTTCTATACAGGCTATTTCCATGGTACGCTCAACAGACAGGCTCACTATGTCAACTCGTTCCTTATATTTAAAACTATTATTTACAAGTATTAAGGAGCCACCGCGATCAGCTGTTTTTCTGTTGAACGAACTAGCAACGTGGTGGTTATTAAAGTTGAACATGAACTGATAACTCTTTAAAAAGTGCTCTGTTATACATAAAATATCAATATTATTACAGTTCATGAATAACTCAATTTCCAGTTCTTTACTTAACATGCCCTGTATATTTTGATGAACCACGTTTAAAATATTCTTACTTTTACATTTTTCATTACTAGTAACTTGATTTAATGGGCAAGATGAAGGTATATTTATACAAATATTAATATTACTGCCAGAGTTACTCTCTGTTGTCCTATGGGTTAATTTAAAGACCTTGGAACAGATTCCAAGGAGTAAACTGTGAACTAGATTAACCCCATATAGTCCTGTCATTTAAGTAATCTTTATTTCTTTTATTTATTTATTTATTTGCATAAGCGCACACCCACACACAAAACATTGCAGATACTTAACAAAAAATAACATTGGTACCACTTAACAAAAATAACATCGCAGAAAACAAAAAATACATATAAACATTCAGAAACAACTAGAAACTATAGTTAAAGTAATTACACCTTGAGAAAGGTAGGACATAGGTACCAAAGTACCTATATCGCATTAGAACTGAGGGTGGTGTGGCATCTGCAAAAAGGTTCTGACTCAGCATGTGCCTAAGAAGTAGACTCCTCAGGCGCTGATCTTCCGTCAGTACCGGAACAAGGGAGACGGCGTGCTCAACTGAAAGCATTAACAGAAGGTACCTGACTTATTTGTTAGTGTATACTTTTAGTTTAAAAGGTATAAGTATATATATAATCTCGAACATTGTAATATCACTTTTTCGACAAAGTCGCTTTAACATGCTTTTTAAATTGCTCAAATGGCAATTTCAATATATCTTATTATAGTAGAGAATGCACTGACCTTTGAAAGAATTGCTAACCTTCGCGAGTCTAAATCGGGGCGCACACAGTCTGTGATTAATTCTTAGGTTAACATTGCAACTATCGCTAAGTTTGGTAAATGTTGTAAGGTTCTTGCGTACATACATTATATTTTCGAAAATAAATTGACTAGGTACAGTTAGTATGTCAATTTCTTTAAAAAGCTCTCTTTAGGAGTCTGTTCGTTTTAAATTATAAATTGCTCGAATAGCTCTTTTCTGTGTAATAAAAATAGTTTTAATGTGCTTTCCCCTACAACAAGATACCATAGGACATGACACTATGAAAGTAAATAAAATATACTAGCCTAGATGTAGCCACATCCGTGCTTTGTCTGATGTTCCTAACAGCGTAAGCCGCAGAACTTAATTTATCAGCCAATATATCTATGTGGGGTCCCCACTGCAATTTGCTATCAAAGGTTATTCCAAGAAACTTCGCATCATTTACTAATTCTAACGTGCTGTTGTCTAACACTAAACTGGTCTCAACTTGCCTGACATTTGGAAGTGAGAATTTGATACACTTGGTTTTACCAGCGTTTAACAATAAATTATTAACTGTGAACCAATTCAAGGTTAAAGACAATACACCATTAATATCATCAAAATCTCCTTTTTGTCTCTCAATTTTGAAGACCATCGAAGTATCATCAGCAAACAACACTATGTCAGTTAATTTCTCCACCATGAAAGGCAGATCGTTAATATATACCAGGAATAAGAAAGGGCCTAATATGGAACCTTGTGGAATGCCAATTTTTACACCCGATCCTTCAGATTTAACGCCGTTTACTTCTGCCTTTTGAATTCTATTGCTTAGGTATGATCTTAGCTTCTAATGCTTTATTTCTAACTCCGTAATTATTTAATTTAATTATAAGCGTAATATGATCAACACAATCAAAGGCGTTCGACAGGTCGCAAAAAACTCCGATAGCATTCTGTGCGGCCTCCCATGCAGAATAAATATGAGATATAAGGGTAATACCTGCATCCGTAGTCGATTTACCCCTAGTAAAACCGTATTGTTTGGCGTGGAGTTGTTTTGTACGGTTGAAGTGTGAGAGCATTTGATTGAGTATAATCTTTTCAAATATTTTACTTAGTGTTGGAAGAACAGATATTGGTCTGAAATTTGAAGGAACGCCCTTATCTCCCAAATTGAACAGAGGTATCAGTTTGCTGTGATTTATGAGGTCTAGGAAAGCCCCATCGTCAACACATTTATTGAATATATAAGCTAAGTGTGAGGCTATAACTAGAATTACTGAACCAAAGACTTTGACTGATATACCCCACAGGTCTTCCGTATTTTTTAAGTTAAGTAATTTGAACGTTTTGACAATGTCCTGGGGATATACATGATGAAATTTTAAATATACATTACTGACGCTAGTGTTATTTTTTAATAAAGTCTCTGCTTCATATGGAGATGAATTTAGACGTTCTGTTGTGAGTAAGAATACATTGGTGAAGAATATTTCAAAATCTCGAGCAACATCAGCGCTGGATTTAACAACATCATCACCTATCTTTAGGCAGAAATCATTGTCCCTTGGTATAACTTTGCCAGTTTCGCGGTTTATTATTTGCCAAACTGTTTTCATTCTATTATTTGAATTTTGAATTTTTCTATTAATGTGTAAAGTTTTTGCAGTTCTACAAACCAACTTGAAAGTTTTGGAATATTTTTTAACATAGTCATGAAATTTTCGATCAAAGTTATAGGTTTTTTGTTCATAAAGGTCATATAAGATAACTCTACTTTTAGGAATTCCAAACGTTGCCCAGTCATTTAATTTAGATTTACCGTTGTAGTCACTGACTTTCTTTAATTTAAAAACGTTATTTAATTCTGTCTGAACAATGTTGAAGAAGTCTGAGTAGATTTTGTTTGGGTTCTGTTCATCAAAATCCGGTACTGGCAAATTTATATCTTAACTTTTTCATATACGTCTCTAGTGTATAGGATGTAATAGGCTAATAAAATGATGTATCAGTTCTATTTTTACTGGCAATTGGGAATGAAACTGTCTGACCACTGTGATCGGAGGGTAAGCAGTTAATTAAATTTTTACTTGTGAATGCACAGTCACAAAAAACGTTATCTAATCAAGTTTGGCTGGTAAGTGTAATTCTAGTCGGCTCTAGAAATATATAACATAAATTAAATGATTTGAACAGAGTTATTATTCGTTGTTTCAATGTTGTATCTACAAGCAAATCTACATTAAAATCGCCACAAATAATTAACTTTTTTCTGCTATTACAAAGTTTAATGAGGGCATCCTCCATAATTTTCTCGAACATTTCAAAATTGCCATGACCGTTTTCATCTCTGTCTGTAGACACAAACAATAATATGGCTATCCAACTCAACACAGGATACCTCTATTTGTCTTTCTACAGTAAGTGCAAGAATATCTTTCCATTGTTTCACCTTAATATTATTTTTAACTAAGATTAAAGAACCACCTCTATCAGCAGTCTTTTTATTGTAAGAACTGACAATTTTGTAATTATTTATGTTAAAAGACATCATATTTTCCTTTAACCAGTGTTCTGTAATACAAATAACATCGGTGTCTGAATAATTCTGATACAAGTTCTTTGCCAGGTAGCCCCTGCATGTTTTGATGGGAAATATTTAAGTGGGGCTTACCCTTTGTCCTAGTATTTTTCATTTGATTGCCAGAAAACCCCTTTTTTTATTTTCTTATGTTTTGAGGGGTCCCCTTTTGTCGAACTATCTAGTTTAAAACACTACTATTAGTACTAATACAAACTAAAACTGAAGGCGACTGCGTTATAGTATTTACAACTGTGTCGCATATATTGTACGCTAACAATGTAGCTACTCGTTTTTTTATTTTATGAGACAGGTACATATCCTGTGTCAAAGTAAAGTTATGAATAAAATTATTCATGTCGAAATATAAAATAGCATCACTATTATGACACGTTATATTGTATAGATGCATGTTCATTCTATGTACACTTTTATTTTGTTTCCCCGATAAATTAGAATAATAAGGAAAGTTACATAGAATAAACTTGCACTTCGTCTTATTATATAAATTGAGCAGTACATCTATACCAGTATCTAATGCACTCCGACTAATGTTAGAGTGGTTTCCTACCATAATAACAATGGTAGTATGTTCATCAAATTCCCTACAGCTATCTTTTTTATAATATCCTCAAAGGAACTATTAGGACAACAATTATTTGTCACTTGTAGCTTAAGGCCATAATGCAAAAACATACCAAAATCTACACCTATCTTATCTGAATAAACTACAGTTCTTTTGTTTGCTATTGTTCTTCTCTGAGCACGATTTGAGGTGAGTGGCGGGACACTCGTGTTGGAGTGCGGTGCGATGCACGTGCCAGCGGGCGGCGCGGCATTCGCGGTAGCGAGTGTTGCAACGCGTGTAACGGCGAGCGGCGCGGCAGCGTGCAGCATGATACACGACTCAGCAGGCAGCGCGACACGTGCGTCACTTAGCGGCGCGGCGCTCGCGCTGATAAGCTGTGAGGTGCCTCCTCGACGACGACGGCGACACTGTTTCTTGGTCGGGACAGCAGTGGGCGTTGCAACACTCACGTTGTGGGGGGTCAAGACCAGAGTTTGTGATGTGGGCTCATCCTTCTTGCTGGTGTCATCCTCCTTGCTGGTCTCATCCTCCTCGTCCTCAATTAGAATGCCTACCAATTCCACTTTCTGGCGATGTAGTTGTAGTAGCTCAGATGTTGCAGCTCTGAGTTCGACTAACTCACTCTGTTCTTTGGCATAACATTGGAGTGCGTTTGACAGGAGATCACGTAGATGCTGGATTTCTATTCGGGCATCTTAGAGGTCTGACTGTAAACCTACATTTTCAGCCTCCAACTCCACCGGTGGTGTATTACCTGTGTCAGATGTGATAATGGTGACCTCTCTGGTGGTAATCTTGAAGGGAGCGGTGTTAGGCTCGACCTCAGATACCGGGCAGTTCTTGTGAAGGCATTGTTGTGATTGTTGCGAAAGCTCGAGTACTCTCTGTAAATTTGTGTTGCTGTCTGCTATTATTTTATCTAGTTCTATCATTTGTTCTGCTTCTGATTGTGAGTAAGCAGAAGCCATGTTTTGCAGTTCAATCTCGAGTTGCGATATTTTCAGCTCTAAATCAGTGACTGTTTTCTGATACTCTTCAGTTCTTTCCTGTAGCAATCCTTAAAATCCTGATTTTTTATTATTTTCCGGTGTCTGGCAACTGTTAAGCTTCTGTAGCCGGTTCCGGGTCTGGACAATAGCCATATTTATTTTTCTAGATTTTTTAAAGTATTATCTTGTTTTTAAAAGCGGTGTAGTTTTCTTATTAGTACTTGTTATGTCATTTATTATTGGTTTTGGCTGCTGTGTTGGAGTCAAATGAATTTACCAGACCAACTCATGGTACAGAGAGATATTTTTTTCTGTGTCTTCCTCAGCCTTTTGGACCATCAGCTGTTGTATACTTTGATTTGCTTCTTGTGCTCGCGCAAAGCCTTCGACAACCCAGTGGAGCCCGTTTTTGGTTTTGTTCTATGTCAATTGTCAGGCGTTGTTGATCTGATCAATGCTGGATTGGAACCTTACCTTAGCCACGATATTCTGCCGCCTTTAATTAGTATCCGCCGTTCCTCGCGAAGCAAAATGTCCTCGACACCACGTGCTGGCGCCGCGTGGACTGTGACCTGCGACCCTCCAAGGGCCACAAACCGCCGATCCTCAGTGCAATCCTTGCACTGAGAGTTGCATACACACTGCACAATTGTTGTAACAGAAGCACAGAGTCCGAGAGTCCATAAAACCGATTAATTTGAATTATTTTCCGGGACCGCAATGAATCGCGTTCCGAGTCCGGCGACCGAGAGAGGGTATCCGCTCATGCGTATGCTAGCGCCACCGTAGGCGCACACGGCAGGGCAGGGAAACCAATACATCAAAGAATCAGAACCACAACGCCCGACCATACCCCCCCCTAACCAAGGCCCCCTTGGTTCCTATACCTCTAAGGGTAACCGACACAACTTAGAAATGGGCCGAAGAAGTGTCCCATTCTGAGTCCTTACTTCCGCAACCCGAACAACACCGTCTTTTCCGGGTAATAACTTAACTAACCGACCGCGCCGCCATTGTAAAGCAGAATAGTTATCCTCCTTAATTAAAACTTAATCATCCAACTTCGGTGGATCCGTATGATCAGTCCATTTATACCGTTGTTGCAACGTATGAAGATATTCCGTTCTCCATCGCGACCAAAAATGTTGAGACATCTTTTGGATTTGTTCATACCGTGATAACCGAGTCATTTTAACCTCTTCATATGGATATTCCGGAAGCGAAACCAACGGTTGGCCGATCAAGAAGTGGCCCGGGGTTAATACTTCATAATCAGTTGGATCCGTACTAAGTGGACATAGATGCCGAGAATTCATAACCGCATCTACCTTAGCAAAGAAAGTAGCAAGTTCTTCAAAGGTTAACCGAGTTTCACCGAGCACGCGCAGAGCGTGAGTTTTGCCGATTTGACTGCCGTCTCGAAAAGCCCACCGTGATTTGGACTTGACGGTGCGTTAAACAACCACTTAATATTATATTTTGTAAGACTACGTAATTCCGAATGATTATCCCTTAAGAATATATACAATTCCTTTAAATACCGATCCGCAGCACTATAATTACTACCGCAATCAGACCTGACTAACGAAGGCAATCCCCTACATGACGTAAACCGAGTGAAGCATGCCACGAACGCCTCTAGTGACAGGTCAGCCACTATTTCCAAATGCACAGCCTTTGTAGCTAAGCACACGAAAATACAAAGATAACACTTTAGTATCTTTACATTCCGTAGTGAACTAGACTTTATATAGAACGCCAGTACTATACTATACTATACTATAGTACTATCGCACCACCCTACTACCTCATCAAACTCAATAATGTCCGCCATCGAAGATACCACATGATTAATAAGTTTAGTTAACAATGCGGCACCATTAAACTCTAGTTTAGGTATTGTCTGTTTTGTCCGTAACGGAGCTACCCTGGACTTGGCCATGAGTAACTTTACGCATACCCTACCCTCCGTGTCAACCGACCGCAAATAAACCGATGCCGCGTACCCTTGCGACGAACCGTCACCATAACCGTGCAGTGAAAACCGAGCGACCCCATCAGGTTTGATACACCTAGGAATCGTTAATGACCTTAAATTATTTAAGTCCGCTATAATATCACGCCATTTGCGTACAATATCATCTGATGCTGGAGCATCCCATTCGACCTTGCTCGAGTTGTCATTGCTGGCGAGTAGTGATTGTAACAATAATTTAATTTTGAAAACCACCGGAGCTATCCACCCTAATGGATCATATAACCGAGATACCATGGACAATATACTACGCCGAGTCACCGTTTTATCATTTGGTAGATTTACCCGATATGTAAAACTATCATCCCGAGGATTCCATTGAATACCGAGAACTTTTATGAGTCCTGTCTCATCCGTGTCATCAAATGTATGAAGCGTTTCTAAATGGTCTCAAGCCTTCTAATAGTTCAGCCACGTTAGATGACCATTTCCGAAGTTCGTAACCGGCCGTGTGCATAAGTTCTGTCAACTCAGTTTTTAATGTCAATGCCTCTTGAATAGAATCCGCCCCACCGTTCAAGTCATCAACATAACTATTTGACCGAAGTAACCGAGCCGCCCGAGGGTATTTAGCCTGCCCATCATCAGCCAGTTGATGAAGGCTCCGTATTGAAATAAAGGGACTTGACTTTAAACCGTAAGTATTTGTAGTCAACTCGTCAACAAGCAGGGGTTCCGTAGGAGCCGATCTCCAATACCATAGTTGATATTTCCAATCAGCAGGATTAATCCATGTTTGTCTTAACATCATTTTTACGTCCGTCGTAAATACAACCCGATACCGCCTAAAATTTAGAATTATCTTAATTATATCATTTTGTAACCGTTCACCCGAATATAAACAGTCGTTCAGAGAAGCGCCCGAGTTTGTTTGTACGCTGCCGTCAAATACAACGCGAATTTTTGCCGTATCGCCCGATTTTTTAAAAACTCCGTGATGTGCACGAAAATAATGTTCCTCTTCCGAATGTATGTTGAAATTAGAAGCCGCCATATGCCCGAGTGCTAAATATATGCCATAAATTGTATGTATTTTTCCCGATATTCAGATTGCCGAGCCATTCTTTTTTCAAGAGCTGAAAACCGCCGTAATGCCGTTTGCCGAGAGTCACCCAGCCGAGAGTGACCTGGGATAAGTGGTAGCCGGACCACATATTTGCCGTCCTTATCCCTATACGTGGATGAAACATACAAGTTTTCACAATCCACGTCCGCAGGATCCCTAATTTTGCTCATAGGGGGCTCTTCTGTCCGCCAGAACCTCTCTACAGCTTCCACTAAAGTCGTTGCCGCGATTTTTCCGATATCACTCGACGCCGCCGAGTCACGACATGACGTCACAGGGCCGAATACTGCGAAGTCAAAAATAGTACCCAACGCATGGGGTCCGCCGCCGCCGCCGACTCCTAGATTAACCTTATAACCAGTAAGGATCTGACCTAAGATGTCACAACCGAATATGACGTCTATCCCAGACGAATAATAACCGTCGCTATCCGAATCCGATATTTGTATATCTCCTTGGGATATACACAGCTTCCGAGCTAAATATGTCGTTGGCTTCTTAAGAACCGCCGCCGTAACCGATAATATTGGTTGACCAGATTTTTCTGGTCTAAAACTAAATTTCACAACATGTTGACTACCGTTAGTACTAATACCGCCTATACCTATCATAGGTGTTTGAGTGTAATACCGTTTCAAACCTAGGTTAGTAACAAGATCACTCCGAATAATAGTTAATTGCGATCCGAGATCTAACATCGCCCGAGCCCGTACAAACTCACCGTGAGCCGATTTAACCTGAATAATAACCGTAGGTAATATTACATTATCCGATAACCTAGGTGCCGCCGAAACAGTATTACATGCTAATTGCTATTGTTGTGATGAGCACTGAGGCTCGCCGATATTTGCCGCATGCCCCGCTAAGGCCTGCAGCCGCGTAGCTACCTTGCCTGTCCGCGAGTCATTATTATTATTACCCTCCGCGTAAACGCGAGGATATCCCAATCGCTGTCCTCCGCCCGACATCGCCATGTAAAGCGCGCGATGGTGTCCTGTATGACCACAGCACCCGCAAGGTTCATTTCGTGTACAAGACGCCGCCCTATGTTGTCCGAAACACCTAAAACACATGCCGTTTGTCCTTACCCATTCTTTCCGTTCGAATGGCATCATTTTATTACTGAAACTATAACACTCCGTGATAGCATGGCCCGCCCGTGTACAAAACGCACAAGTTGGGACCGAATTTTCCACAACCTTAGTAGTTTTACCTACGTTACTTTTTGTTACGATTTTTACGTCAGCTACGTGCACATTTCGTACCGGCTTGGTTTGACTATTAGTCCCGGTGACCGCCGTATCAATAAGCCTACACTCGTTTTGTAGAAACTCCGTTAGTTGCGCAAACGTAGGTAATGTTTTGTTGCCGCTGCCGTGAGTACGTTCGAATCTGCTCTTTACCTCAAAAGGCAGCCGCGATAGCCCTATATGTAAGAGCATGTAACTCCATTCATCGACCGGTAAATTCAAACACTTTAGAGCGCGAGTTGACTCCAGTAACGGGTTCAATATTGCCGTCCGTAATTCCGTAACCTTAGTTAATACCGGCAAGTTTAAAATCCGCGAAATATGTGAATCCGCCAACAACCGTATGTTTTCGTACCGACCTTTCAAAATCTCTAGACCCGTGTCCAGAGAATCATCCTCCATGGGTAAATGTTGTAACATAGATTTAGGTTCCTTATCAAGATGCGTTATCAAGTAATGATATTTTTCCGTCCGTGAGATATCTTTCCAAGTCATGACTAACGACTTATACAAGCTAATAAAACCTGTCCACGTAAAAATGTCACCATTGAACGTGGTCAGATTTATAGTAGGTAGTCGTGGACGAGACTGACAGGTAGATTTAGCCGCACTATCTTCTGTTGCCTCATTCGCGAAAACCAAAAATGCCGCATCCAACCGATTATACATCTCCGTGGCTTTCTTGTATTTGTCATCATAGCCCCGTATCTTTTCCGCATCCGAATCATCCTTGAGAACTAATAGCAAGCCCTCATATGCCTCGGTTAACACAGTAAAATGATCTTCCAGTTTTCTCAACCTAGCAGAAAGCACAGATCCCGACTGTGTTGCATTTTCTAACAACGCAATAGAATTAGTTAGCCAATCGTATTGAATTTTAAATTTACATTCATTAGCCTAAGTGGCCATAGTTGCAAACAAATGCGAACCGCCCGAACCGAGACAACTGCCGAATTTTTTCTACCTACCCTACAAGAATTTTATCCGCAGAACTATTGAATTAATCCCGAGTACCAATGTGATATTGTTTTATATCTAATTTCCGAATTTAGTTGACAGTCCGGCGACCGAGAGAGGGTATCCACTCATGCGTACGCTAGCGCCACCGTAGGCGCACACGGCCAGGCAGGGAAACCAATACATCAAAGAATCAGAACCACAACGCCCGACCATCTTGTAACTGTTGTTCAAGCGATGATATTCTCTGAAGGCTCAATTCGTGAGTATGGTAGCACTCGTCAAGTGAGTCTAACATATTTTTAAACTGGTCTCGTTCCGCACAGGCATCGACCCAATCACTATGCAGCTGGCTCAACTGGCTTTTAAGATTCTTATTTGAGATAAGAATTTTCTCAATCTCCAGTTCACTGTCAGCTCTGTCTTGTTCATGTTTAGCATTTAGTTCTCTTGAGGTCAAAAGATCTTGAAGAGCGTTGTGCAGCTGCAGTGCCGTCTCAGCTCTGCGCGTTGTCATCTTGGACACCATGCTGGAACCGAGAGACAGGGTAATACAATATAGTTCTAATAAGGAGAGGCGATTTGTGTATGTGCTGTGTGTTTATATTGTTTTAGTACTGGCAACCAATTCATGTGAAAAATAATTTACCTAATAACTACACAAAACTTTAATGTACATATTTATTATATAATAACAAATCAGTCAGTCTAGGTAGAACTTAATAAATGGACTTTATTTTTAATAGATACTAAGTAGTTTATTGTTATTCTATTTCCTAACTAAATTAAAGTGGTCTCATAAAATTTAGGTACTTATTTATTCTTATCAGTACACTATTCAATTTTTATTCTAATTAGGCTATTTTTATACTACCTATGTTATGTATGATGACCTCAAAAGGGATAGTGAAACTTTGAAACCAAGTGATAAAGTTCTGCAGTGATGGTTTACAACAAGTATTATTGAGATATTGAGAGTAGGACTATCCCTGATGGTGCAGGGGAGTGCATTCCACAACCGAATGGCCCGGAGTGTAAACCCGTGCTCGTAAGTTGCGGTGTTATGTTGTGGGATCGTAAGTATGGAAACTGTGTGGGTCCTCCGAGGCCTGCTGGAAGAAACAAATTGAAAACGGTCTCGTAGGAAGGTTGGATAGCGTGGATTCCGCAAAATGTTGTAGAGGAGGTGTAGGATGTGAGAATCCCGACGAAGACGGATCGGAAGCCACTTCAACTCTTTGCGATGCTGTGATACATGGTCGTATTTGCGCAGCCCGAAGATAAACCGAATCTCGAGATTTTGAAGTCGTTCGAGTTTGTTCAGTAATTCTTCGTTAGCACTGACCCAGCAGATATCAGCATAATCGATAAGGGGTAGAAGAAGAGACTGACCGAGAGTGATTTTGGTCTATCGAGGCAAATAGTAATGAAGTCTCCTGAGAGAGTAAAAAGTAGCAAATACTCGTCGACTGACCTCGTTGACATGAAATGACCAGGACAGCTGGTTATCGAAGATGAGACCCAGGTTTTTAGCTTTATCGCTATACATGATGGTGGTACCATTGAAAGTGATAACTGGAATAGGCAGTTGCTGTAACAGTTTTAGAGAATATCTTGTAACTATAATCATAACCTGGGACTTACTCGGGTTAACCAGGAGTCCGAAGGATGAAGCCCAGCTTACACCCTCAAGATCTGCGTTTAGTGCCTCCACAATAGAGTTTACATCATTAGGAGAAAAGTGGCGATATATCTGGAGATCATCAGCATAAAGATGATGTGAGGAAGACAGGACATCCGAGATGTAGATAATGAAAATCGAGAATAGGAGTGGAGAAAGTATACCGCCTTGAGGGACGCCTGTAAAGAGGTCACACCATTCAGTGGAAGTCTCCTCCGACCTGATACGCTATTGCCGATCCCTCAAATAAGAGTCGAACCAGCTGGCAGAGGAAGAGGAGACATTCAGGGATCTAAGAACCTCAGTGAGAATGTCGAAATCTACGCAGTTGAAAGCACTACTGAAGTCAAGTAAAGCTAAGACGGAAAGCTGTTTGCAGTCCATGGCTAGTTGGATATCATCTATGACTTTCAGCAAAGCCGTGACGGTGATATGTCCCGGGGCTATAAAGAACACTGAGGAGGACCTTGTTATGGTGAAGAGTTATTTCGAGAAATAGATGTTCAGCAGACTCGGAGTACCAACTAGGGGATGCGCTGATCACCTTGCTCGGATTTTCCGCACGCAGATATATAGCGACGCCCCCATCGGCTTTCCCGACTCTGTCATTCCTATACAGCCTGTATCCTGGAAGAGAATTCAAAGAAGATGACAGTGAAGGCTTTAGGAACGACTCAGATACTAGAATGCCGTCCACGCATTGATCACAAAAACCCTCGAGAAGGTCCGGATAGCTGGTATGTATACTTTGAGCATTGATATGCACGATGTTTAAATTTTCCTCTACACCACCGAAGACAGTCCTTATCTTGATAAGGGTTGCTCCAAAGAGGAGACGCCGCTTTCCGCACTCAAAAAGCTGTCAACATCGTCGTTTGAAGCACAAGAAAAAAACTTTGATTAATAATATCAGGTGGACTGGTATCCATATGAGTAAATACTTATTATAAATAATATTATACCTAATAACTAAATAAAATAATGTAATATACCTATGTATTAACTAATAAATATTTTTTAAATCAATAACTAACTAGAATGACTGGTTTTAATCACTAAGCAGTATGCTTAGACCTAGACTCTTCTTAGGAGTTATGAAAGCGATCATTACAATATAATCTAAAAAAACATTACAATCGATTATATATAGTGTTGCTAGTTTTCGCTGAACAACAATTAGCAAAAAACAAAGATTAATTTTAAATACACATATGACATCGTTGCATTACACGAACACGGCAGTCAATAAAAACAAAATATATATATATGCACACAAAATAGAAAATAAAACGAAACGCAACCACGTATCTGTATCCGAATGAAGACGTGATTGCGTCAAAGTGACAGTGACAGATGACAGCAGACAGAAAGGAAGCAAAAATGAGAAAAAAAAAACTTCACATACACGATGAAAAATCAATACTTATGTAATGAAAGCTGACTACTTGCAGTTGTTGGAGAAAATATTCATTGCATGGAAAGAGACCTGTGCACGAGTGGTAGAGATACGTGGTCTTCTGGAGATGCGATGACATAACCTCACTTAGCTTGTGCGCCCCTCCTGGTCGTGACGGCCTTGATGGAGCCAGCGGTCGCGCTCGCAGCGGGCTTCTTCCCCTTGTCAGGCGTTGGCGAAGGGTTGACGTTAGCGGTTGCAGATCACCCCAGCAATCCACTTTATGGCGAGACTTGTCTGGCATGATCCGAGGTCCAGACGCTGCTCATCCCAAAGTGCCTGCGCGCCGCTGCGAAGACTTCATGGCGCGTTTTTGTTAGAAATTCGGTCACAGTTGTGCCCGAACCCTTGAGTGCTTTCTTCAGTCCCCACACCTCGCTGCGGGCTGCCAATGTCGTGAAGCGAACAAGCAGGGGTCTGGTTTTCGCCCCTTTCGCACCTAGTCGGTGAACCACGCTGATGGCACCAATACAGTGGATGGACACCTTGAGTTGGTCAGCAAGCACCTTCTTCAAGACAACATCTGGCTGCTCATCGGCCACCTCAGGCACACCATGCACCAGCAGCACCTTTCGCCTAGAAGCAGTTTCATGCCGGTCCAATCCCAGTGTCAGTAGCTGCAGCTGAGATTATACCAAAGCACTTCCAAGTGAGGGATTTGAAGTCGGCGAACTCACTTGCGAGGCTTGCCAAGTTCTTCGGGGCAGGAGCAGGTGTGGCAGCATGCAGATCCCTCTCATATTTCTCCATTTCTCGTCTCACCAAAGGACTTGACAATGTTCTCCATATTAATTGCCAACTCAGCATGCAGATCCATTGTTGTGGGATGTTATTGTAAAGTGATTTATGTAAGATAAACAATTGAATATGTGATTTATTAGAGTCCAGGTCAGTATTTTTATAAATAAATTTCCATTAAATGGTTAATTGTATTTTTAATTAATTTTAATTTGGAAGCTAATAAAATGATTGTTGTAGTTAGGACAACCCTCTCCCAAAAAAAGTACTTCTTCTTGATCTGCGCCTGAGTCGCCTGTCGCCTGGTAACTGCGCCTTTGGCGGAGCCAGCTGTAGTCCCCACAGCTAGTTTCTTCCCAATGCCGGTAGGCAAGGGGGCAACCTTGCTGGGAAACTTATCAGATAGCGGCCGTAAATCCGCCCAACACTCAAGCTTTTACCGCGACCCGTGACCCGGAAGCAACAGGTGCATCTTGCCATCAGAAGTGTTGGTCACTCCGAAATGCTTGCGTGCTGCAATGAAGACACCATGTCTGGATTTGGTCAAGAACTCCGACACAGTTATACCCGAGCCCCTGAGCTCCTTCTTCAGACTCCAAACTTCATTGCGCGCTGTATGGGTTGCGAATTGTACAAGCAGCGGCCGAGATTTCATCCCCTTGGCACCCAGCCTATGCACCACCTTCAAGTTGCGGAGGCACTCTGCAGACATCTTGAGGCGGTCCGTGAGCAAACCCTTCAAAATGACGTCTGCTTCCTCTTTGGCCACCTCTTGCACACCGTGGACCAGCAGCACCATATGCCTCGCAGCGGTCTCGTGCCGGTCAAGCCCGAGGGTCAGAAGCTGCAGTGAAAACTTCAGCAGCCAGAGGCTCTTCTACACCAGAGACTTGAAGTCTGAGAAATCACGTGTCAGCTTGGTGATGTCCTGGGGTCCTAGAGTAGGTGTGGCTGCATGCAGTTCCTGCTCGTACTTCCCCATCCGCTCACTGAAGGTCTCCGTGATTTCATCCATATTCTTCTGCAGCTCAGCGTATAGGTCAATTGTTCTTGTGTGTGAGGTTATAATAGATGATGCAACAATAAGTGAAGTGATCAGTTAATTAAGATGAATGGATGGTCTAGGTCAGTGATTTTATATCTAATTGTAAATAAATTGATTATAAATAATTAAAATTAAAATAAAATTAGAGTTCTTATTTTTTGTTGGCGTTTCTTGTTTGAGAGGTCAGCAGACGAGTCTTTGCGTCATTTCACTCCCTACAAAGATTGCAGTACTTCCTGCCACGGCAGACTAAAATCACCCTTGGTCAGTCCCTCCTTCTACCTTTAATCGACAATGCGGATGTTTGCTGGATCAGTGCGAACGAAAAACAACTGAACAAACACGAACGACTTCAAAACCTCGGGATTCGGTTTGTCTTCGGGCTGCGCAAGTATGACCATGTCTCACAGTTTCGCAAGGAGTTGGGGTTGCTTCCGTTCCGCCTTCGTCGTGATATGCACATTCTCTCCTATCTGTTCAACATTTTGAGAAATCCACGCTACCCCTCATATCTTCGAGAACGTTTCAAGTTTATTTCCTCCAGGCATAGCAACCGGAGATCCCACACTATGTTTCTCCTTTCTACTACTCGGCATAACACTGCCGCTTACAAACACTCGTTTAGGTTAACGGCGATCTGACTGTGGAACGTTTTTCCCTGCGCTATTAGAGATAGTCCCTCAATTTTCACTTTTAAGACAAGATTGAAACAGAATTTCCTTTCTCTTTTGTGTTAGTAGTATATGTTTGATATATACTTTATTTTTGTGCTTTTGTATTTTATTAAGTATGTATAATTTATTACATAATTATGTTTTAGTTGTAAACAATTAGATGTGTACAGTTTTATTGCGACTCTCCTGTTGCACAATTTTTCCTGTCCTGCCTAGGTTTGCTGGTAGAAATTTCTCTTTAGTGATAAGCTCAACTTTGCTCATAAAATTTTTGTTACCTTACTATTAAGATTTATGTGCAATAAAGAATATGAAAAAAACTGGATTCAGTAACATATTCGTCTTACATGGAAACCAGGAAAACTCCAAGGGAACTGCCCACATATGATGAATTTATGAACTTCTTGGATGCAAAGTTTACAGCCCTTGAGCCAGTTACCACCGGAAATAATCATAACAGAAGCTACAATAAAGGCTACAACACCCGGCGACCTCCACAACAAGAGAATGAGCGCACATACACTGGCGGGAAACAGAAGCTATTTATGACGAAATAATTCCATGTTTCGAGCGACAGAAATTATCCAGTTTGTAAAGCGGGTCATATTTTAATACATGGCAAGAAATTTTACAACATGCCACCAGAAACCAAACTAAAAACAATTACGGAGTTAGAAGTGTGCCCAAATTGTCTATATTGAAAATTATAATAATCAGTGCAACTCAGCTAAAAGATGCCTAGAATGCGAAGGTTATCATCATACCAAAATACATGACTTGTAAAACAACAACCGACGAGTCAGCAGCGGGGTTGTCGACATGGAGCGGTCAGCAAAATGCGAATTACGTTGCGAGCAATTGCGATGTATTACTAGCCACCGTTCAACTTAAGGTAAAGTCAGCTGAAGGAACTTATATCCAGCTACGAGCGTTATTAGATCAAGGCTCACAAGTCAATCTCACCTAAGAGAATGCCGCACAACGACTAGGGTTACAAAGAAGTCAACTGAATGCGGCTATTTCAGGCATCGGAACATCTACAAGTAAATGCAAGGGGGTGGTAAATTTTGTGCTGCCAGTCGACGTATGGGGACTTCAGCTTCATGACAGAGGCACTGGTGTTAGCAAAACTGCTGAACAATCTAGCAAACACAACATTCGATAAAAGACAGAGCAACACATACAAAATTTACAGATGGCGGATCCAGCGTATAACATTTCAAGACCAGTAGACATATTACTAGATGCGAGCATTTATGCCAATATCGTCATGGGTAGGATACTATGAGGATCACCCAAGGCACCTATCGCTCAAAAGACGAAGATTGGATGGGTTTTATTTAGAAGATTCAAGTCTTTTAGCTGTAATATGGTACTACATAGCCTGGAAGACATATCAAACTTTTGGGCGATGGAAGACATAAAAGAAGATACAAGACACATGACCCAATAGGATCAGGATTGCGATTTTTTTTACAAAATACAACAAGACGGCAGCCCGACGGGTGCTATGCAGTCAAAATACCAATGCACCAAAAGTTTAAGCAATCGTTAGGCGGATCCATGAGATAAGCTGAGGCATAATTCAAACAGCTGGAGAAAAAGATGACAAGGAATGATGAGTTTGCTGCAAGTTACAAAAAATCATTCATGAGTACATACAACTTAACCACATGAAAATCTGCAAAACACCCAGAGAACCGAACTGTATAATCCCTCACCATGGGGTTCTGAAACTGGATTCCCTAACAACAAAACTACGGGTGGTTTTGAACGCATCCGTGATACAGTTTCAACTATCTGATGAACTGCGGACCCAACCTTCAACAAGATCTTCAAGCTTTGATCCTGCGGTGGAGGAATTTCCGAAATGTCTACACAGCAGATATTGAGAAGTTTTATAGACAGATCTTAATACAAGATGAAGATCAACATCTACAAAAGATTGTATGGCGAGATTCAGCATCTGATCCCGTAGCAGAATATCAATTATGCTCCATCACATATGGCACAAAGGCCGCGCCATATTAAGCTATGAGGACAATCAAACAACTTGTACAGAATGATGGTCATAAATATCCACAAACAATTAATATTCTAAATAACCAGCTATATGTAGATGACCTATTGGCGGGAAGCAACAAGTTTGAAGAAGCAAGGTCGACACAACGGCAACTTATCGACATATTACAAGGCGGAGGGTTCAACCTACGAAAATGGGCCAGCAACGATTCAAGACTATTAAGCAATTTATCACAAGATCAAGTGAGCAAAAACATGCTGGACTTTAAACAGGCTCATTTAGAATGAGCATGTTTTGTAAGACAAGACACTGGGCCTACGGTGGAATCCTCGTACTGACAATTTTACATTCCTCTTCAATATACGATCCGTCGACACAGCGAAAACTATTACAAAGCATACATTGCTATCCAACATATCAAAGTTGTACGATCCTTTGGGATGGCTATCACCCGTAACAGTTAAGACAAAAATTATGTTTCAAAGAAGCTAAATGTCACAAAAAACATGGGTTGAACCACAACCGGAAGAAACACAAAAACAATGGAGGGAGATTGAGACAGATATGCAGAATATTAATTGCGTTTCAATAACAAGGTGGATTGGAGATACGGAAAATGAGATGCAGCTACACGGATTCTGTGACGCCTCGGAAAAGGCATTCGCTTGCGTCATATACTGCAAAACGACAAACACAGATGTACAAATTACTGTCCGACAAGTGGCAGCAAAAACAAAACTTGCACCGCTAAACAAAACAGTATCGTTACCTAGATTGGAACTGTGCGGGGCATTGCTGCTGGCGCTTCTAATGAAAAAGGTAGTGGAATCATTAAAACAAACGAATGTAACTATACATGGTTGGAAGGATTCCATGGTCGTCTTGGGTTGGTTACAAGGAGATCCAGCGCGCTGGAAAACATTCGTAGCGAATCGGGTAAAGGACATCATAATCACTATGCCCACATCTTGCTGGAACTACACAACATCTGAAGAGAACGCCGCTGGGGGAGGGGGGGGGGGGAGGGCAATTAGCTACAACACAACAAACCGTCAAGACCAGCATATGCGATTGAGATTCCGGACTTAGAAAGGAAGAAAACTCAAAAAATATGTGCACTACAAATATCATCCCCATTGATACTTGAGCTTTTACAAAAATATAGCTCTATCACTCGGGTTAAAAGAATAATATTGTACATTAGCTTATAATAATTACATAATGCTTAGTATGCACAATACGTCTGACGTCAATGTGTGAGCACTGGCTCGTACAGTATGATTGTTGGTATTTTAGCAAGTTTAATGTGGGAAGTGTATTTCATTTAAATATTCTTCAACAGTATAGTAGGCTTTTTGTAATAGGAGAGTTTTGGGTTTTCGTAGAAATGCACATTCTTTGGAAATATTTTTATAGCTGTCTGGGAGTTTATTGTAGATTTCAATGGACATCATATATGTGTTGGTAGATTGTAGTGTCATTTGGATCTTTGGTAACAGGAGTTTGTTTTGATGTCTGAGGTAATATAAGTTATTAAGAATGGCTCCGTTCTTGTATGTTTCAGCATGTTTTCTTACAAGCTTAATTATTTCTAAGATATAAATATAACGGGGGGGTGAGGATGTTAAATTTTTGGAAATATGGTTTATTACTCATGGTTTATGACCTCAGACATGAGGTCTTATGTCGGCTATAATTCTTTATAGTTTTTTCTGCAGTGTTAATAGTTGCAAAGCGTCAGTGCTGTTTGCCAGGAGTGTGCGTATGCATAGTATGTTGAGAGAGCAGTTTCGATGTTTGTTGTATATTTTATTTATCTTAATGCAGAGGAGAATTTCCATATATTGCCTTTTATTTTGTATATGTTCGATTCCAAATCGATATTCGAATTTGACGTTGCTGCCAACCTTGCAGTTTTTGACAACTGACAGACGAAAGCCCTCGCAATGTAAACGCGTTTTGGATAGGGTATTGAAATTAAATCGCAGTCCATCTGGAATTTATTCGAGGTTCCCTCAGGATTGTCTATATAGCTGAGTGTGTTGTGGTTCCCCGAACCAGATAAAGTTCGCATTTACAGGCCGATTGGTTTTTTACCACGTAACATAACCTGTGTTGGAACACTGTGCTGATCGAGGCTGGCCCGCCAGTCACACAGGAGGTTGGCTGAAGAACCTGTCTACCAAGAAGAGCCTAGGGTGCACCCGGGCCTTGCAGAGAGACAGGAGGTTGACGGGACCGAAGCACAGACCAGGTTAGATCGAACCCAATCATTTTAGCTCGGTGAATCGCCGACGTTCACACTTCTTGGCAACTGATCGCTACGCTACCTCGTAGCTGATGGGCCCCTACGAGGTCATTAGGTGCCGAGAAGCCTGAACACTTTGGTAGCTAGAGCGTGGCTTCCTGAGATTTGCAGCCGTCAAGGGCTCCAGGAAGACACGATTTGAGAATATCAATCTGTAGGTATAGGCGGTTATTAGATAACTTGGTTGTGTTCCTATATCCACATAGATTGGTAGTATTGTAAGCTATAGGTCTATTGCTGGTAGTAGACAGACAGATATTGAGTTGAAATTTGCATTGAAGTACCAGTTAGTCAATCTATTAGTTAGTGGTCTAGTAATGCTAATGAATGTTTTGGTTAACATAGGTAGTTACATCTATTGATAGCAGGCTATTACATTGTTTTCAGTTATAGCAATTTATAACTTGAACTAATATTGACTATCTGTGTGTGTTGTAGTGATAAAGGGAAACTAAATTGTTATTTACAGAATTTATATAGATATAAAACTCGGTTCCTATTGTTTAAGGAAAACAACATTGTTTAAGTTATAGTTAAGGGTTCCCTCGTTTGGGTTATAGACTGGAGGGTCCAATAAAATTGAGTTACTGCAAATTGTGAGTAAGTATCGTTCCGATCATGTCGTTATCTGAAATCCAGAAGGGTGTTTCTAAGGAACTCAGATGGTTTTCCTCCGCACACGGTCTGATAGACCGTTTAGATAGGCATGATGTGGTATTGGAGCGGTCTATGGACGTTAAGGAACGTTACAATAGGGTGCTCGAATTGTCCGCGCAGGCGGAATCAGTTGATGGTTGCGCACCTGACAGGCTGTCACGGTTGCTAGGGGATGTCGACCAATGTATGGAGATGGCAGCTGCTATCACGCAGAAGGCTGCGGACATACGTAGACAGCGCGAGTCCAGCCATTGTGGTGACATTGAGGCACCTCTGCCGCTTCAGGGTTCAGGGTCCAGGTTACCGGCCATAACTATGCCTACTTTTGACGGAGTGTCCGGTGAATGGATGAGCTTCATCAATCTGTTCGACAGTTTGGTGCACATGCGATCGGACATTACCAAGTCTGTCAAGATGGCTCAGCTGGTGGCAGCATTGAGGGGTGAGCCTAGGGAGCTGGTCGCTCATTTGACAGTTACGGAGGGTAACTATGAAACGGCCAGACAATTGTTGGTCAGACGTTACCATAACAAACGGAGGTTGGCCGATGCCCAACTGAACCGTTTGTTTAGTATCCCGGTTGTGAACAAGGTCGGGGCCATACAGACGGAGGTTTTGAACCCGTTGTTGTCCGTCACCAAGGCTCTAGAGAATCTTGGACTTCCGGTTGGTGAATGGTCGTACCTACTGCTGTACATTGTACTTTCCCGCCTACCCGCTGACGTGCAGACTCGTTTCGAACAGTCTCACGGGAGGTCGGCCGAGGACCTGCCCGCCTTCTCCGACTTGGTCGGATTCTTGGAAGAGGAGGCTCGACGGGCAGAGAATTTGGGGTTGACGGTCACCCATCCTTCGGAGCCACAGAGAGCTGCCGGGAGCGCTGTGAGTAGGGGCCCTCCGACGAGGAAGGACCGCACCAACCGGCAGTCGTATGGGACTGTGAGTGGATTGACCCCATATAGTGAGACCTGCCCATGTTGTAGGCAGATTGGCCATGCTGTGGCCAATTGCAATAAGTTCGGGGAACTTAGGGTTGAGGGACGGCGCCGGATGGCCAAGCAGCGGAGCTGGTATTTCCTGTGCCTCGGGCCACACATGGCTAGGGACTGCACGCGCACAAAAATGTGCGGATATTGTGGTGGGGCCCACAACAATCTGTTGTGCATGAACCGGTCCGGCCAACAGCCTCCACAGGGCCGTACCCAGGGTGACACGGCATGGGGCCCTGAGAATTCGTTTGCGACTCGGAGCGCAACTCAGGGGCCAACGTCCCCACGTGCACAGGGCAGTACTAGGGTGCAGGGCCGCACTCAGGGTCATCACATGGGGGGCCCTGAGTTTTCGGTTGCGACTCAGCATCCGACTCAGCGGGACATTGGGTGTGTTGAGCAGGCCGTAACGGGCGGGTGGCATGGGACACCTTCGAGCTATGCGGGTGCGGTTCGGACGCCGCCTCAGATGTCGCCCCGCTCGTCGCCTCGTCCTCATCGGTCACATGTGATGTCCCCCCCGCTCATGGAGCGGCCACGGTTTAATTCACACCCACCCCCCTTTAAGGGGAATCGTAGGTTGGGAATGGAACCGGCGCGTGGGCCATTTGTACAATGGGACCCGCTGGCGTATAGCTGCATACCTGATCGGTTACAGGCACAGTGGGGCCCCGGGGGTCCTCGCTAGGAATTTGCGGCCCAACCATTTGTTGCCCCCCAACCGGAGACGGTGGTGTTACCGATCGCCTCTGTGCTTGTTTGGGATTTGGCGGGCAACCCAACATACGTTCGCGCCCTATTAGATTCTGGAGCTCAGGGCTGCATTGTATCGAACGATTTAGCAAAATGGTTGGGCCTCAAGGTAAATAGCTATAATAAATCAATACGGGGCGTGGGGAATGTTACGGTTACGAATGTAGTTGGTCAATCGGTGATCACGTTCTCTCCTCGTTATGACATTTTGACAAAAACATCCGTGCAAGCTTTAGTGATGACGCATGACATGGGCAGACACCCCTTGGTGAAGTTGAATCCGGCCGTTCGATTCCTGACATCAGGACTCAAGTTGGCGGATCCCGATTTTGACACTCCAGCCCCGGTCGACCTGCTACTGGGAGCAGACGTTCTGGGTAGGTTTCTGTTGTCGGATCGGCGAGTTCTTCAGCCGGACGGGTTGATTGCTGTGGATACTAAGTTTGGTCACGTGATCATGGGTCCGGCATTGCCAATGGTTAGGCCTGCCGAGTCAGATGGCATACTTATTGGCTCAGCGTTGTCAGACGCTATCCAACGTTTCTGGGAGATAGAGGAACCTCCCACCGTTCGTCGAGTCGACGCAGACGAAGAAAAGTGCGAGTTGTTTTACCAGAATAGTACTGGTCGCCTTCGTTCTGGTCGTTTTGTAACTCGACTGCCTTTCAGGGCCCATCGACCTCCACTAGGAGAATCTAGGAAGATGGCTGAGACGAGATTGATGTCAATGGAGCGTAGGATGACAAGGGACGCCGTATTTAAACAAAAATACGTTGATTTCATGAGGGAGTATGAGTCGTTAGGACACATGTCGGTATCGGGTGTGGACTGGAGATCTGAGGATCATTGTTTCCTTCCACACCATGCCGTCCTACGAACCCCTACCGGCAAGATTCGAGTTGTTTTTGATGGGTCAGCACCTACCTCGAACGGGATGTCCCTGAATCAGTGTCTACATTCGGGACCCAAGTTGAGCCGTGATATTTCGGATATTCTCACGAGCTTTCGGAGGCACCAGATTGTATTTGTCGCAGACATTCGGATGATGTTTAGGCAAACGGTAATTCATCCGGCTGACAGAAGGTATCAGTTGATACTTTGGCGTGAGTCCACGGCCGAGCCAGTCAAGGTCTATGAGTTGAACACGAACACGTATGGGTTACGGTCTAGCCCGTATTTGGCGATGCGTACCCTGCGGGAGTTGGCGTCGCGTGACCGTGTGAGCTATCCTAGAGCCGCCGCTATCCTGGAGCAAGATTTGTACGTCGATGACGTCTGCACAGGGGCAGCCAGTGTAGAGGAAGCTCTGGACCGACGTGACGAGCTCATTCAATTGCTGGAACGAGGCGGCTATGAACTACGCAAGTGGATGTCCAACTCCCCTGAGTTGATGGCTGGTCTCCCAGATGAGTTTCAACAAGACCCGCACGTTTTTGAGAATCCTGACAACCCTAACATGTTGTCAGTGCTTGGAATTCAGTACCGGCCCGTCCATGATGAGTTTACCTATCGGGTGGTTTTAGAAACACCGAAGGCCTGGACGAAGCGGTCAGTACTGTCAACGATTGCGAGAACGTTCGACCCGAATGGATGGATTTCTCCAGTCACCTTTGCTCTCAAATGTTTTATGCAAAGGCTATGGGCGGCTCAGTTGACCTGGGACACCCACCTCTCAGGTGATTTGTTGACTGATTGGACGCGAATGTTCACCTCGCTATCGGACATAAATAATGTATCGCTGCCGAGGAAATTGGTCCCTGCTGGGGATTACAGGGCAACCCTTCACGGGTTTTGTGATGCCTCTGAACGAGGGTTTGCGGCAGCGGTTTATTTGCGAACCGTCACCTCCACCGGGGAGGTCGACGTGCGTTTGGTTTTGGCAAAAAGCAAGGTAGCGCCTATTCGGACAAGGATGACGATTCCAAAACTGGAACTGTCCGGGGCTGCTCTTTTGACCAAACTTTTGAATCACACTCTAACAGTGTTGCGTGGGTCAGTGGTTTTGGAGGATACGGTGTACGCGTGGACGGACAGCCAGATTGTTTTGTGCTGGCTGAAGGCTTCGGTCCATAACTTAGAGGTTTTTGTTGCGAACCGTGTCTCCCAGATTGTGTCGTCTGAGGTCCCACTGACCTGGAGACATGTACCAGGAGAATTGAACCCGTCTGATTGTGCATCCAGGGGATGTCGGGCTCCTGAACTCGTTAGACACCATTTGTGGTGGGGACCACCCTGGCTTGCCAGGAGAGAATCGGACTGGCCCCACAGCCATGTAGTAGTATCTTCGGATCATGGCCCCAGAGCGGCCGTGCATGTTACCCAGAAGGCTGAGGACCCTGACGCCGGGTTTCTGCTGGACCGGTATAGCTCACTTGACAAGTTGATAAACGTGTCCACTTGGATTAGGAGATTCGCTCGAAATTGTCGTACTCCTCGCGATCAGCGAACGTTGAACCCTATTCTGACTCCGGCAGAGCGAAACGAGTCGCTACTGAATTTGGTCCGGTTGGTACAGTTCTCGAAGTTTGGGGCAGAATTGGAGATTATACGAAGTTGACGTTCGAAATTGAAGGGAGCCGTCGCGCGTCTCAACCCCTTTGTTGATTCGCCCGGGTTACTTCGGGTAGGAGGAAGATTGCGCAATGCGAATCTGTCGTATTCGGCTCGTCACCCACTTCTGCTCCCCAAGGGGGGACAGTTAGTTGAATTGCTGGTGACTGATCGTCATATTAAAAACGCGCATGCCGGCTGTAACGCGTTGTTGGCCACGCTCCAGCGGGAGTTTTGGATCTTATCTGCCCGCCGTGTCATACGGAACATCGTGTTTCGGTGCATGCCTTGTTATCGACTTAAGGCTGCCACGATGCAACCTCTCATGGGGGACTTGCCCCCTGATCGTGTGAATGAGGACAGACCGTTTTCAGGTGTTGGTACGGATTTTGCCGGACCGTTTATGGTGAAGAGTTCACGATTGCGTACCGCTAAGCAATACAAGGCGTACCTATGTGTGTTTGTTTGTTTATCCACCAAGGCGGTACATCTCGAGCTCGTTGCTGATCTCTCGACAGAAGCTTTCATTGCTTGTTTGGATAGGTTTGTTTCTCGAAGGGGACTTCCAACCTTGATCCGCTCTGATAACGGCACTAACTACGTCGGTGCGGAACGATACTTACGAGAGATAGACAACTTTTTGAATGTAAATAAAGTGGATATTGGAACGGCCCTCTCCCGTCGGGGTATACAGTGGACCTTCAGCCCACCGAGTTGCCCCCACTGGGGTGGGATTTTTGAGGCCGTAGTTAAGTCAGCTAAGACGCACTTGGGGCGTATAGTAGGTCAGACCGCGCTGACTTTTGAGGAGCTCGCGACATTGTTTTGTAAGATCGAGGCCGTTCTCAATTCGCGACCGTTGTGTCCGCTCAGCTCGGATCCAAATGACCTGGAGGCTCTGACCCCAGGCCATTTCTTGATAGGACAGCCACTTAACGCGTTGCCCGAGCACCCCTTCGAGGGAGTGAAATTGTATCGGTTGTCAAGGTATCAGATGTTGCAGCAGTTTACTCAGAATTTCTGGAAGCGTTGGTCGCTCGAGTATCTGCATATCTTACAACAGCGCCTTAAGTGGACTGACAAAACCAGCCCCCCTAGTGTTGGTGACCTCGTTCTGGTTAAGGATGCTAACCTACCGCCACTACGTTGGCGCAGGGGGCGCATTGTTAACTTGTTCCCTGGCAAGGACGGGACCCCCCGGTCTGCGGAGGTTCTAGTAGGAGGCTCGGTTCTAAAACGAGCGGTAGCAACGTTGTCTCGGCTGCCCGTAGATTAGGGGACAGGTGGGTGCCTGTCCGGGCGGGTGATTGTTCGATTCCAAATCGATATTCGATCGATGGTTTCGGAACGGCCATTTTGAATTTGACGTTGCTGCCAACCTTGCAGTTTTTGACAACTGACAGACGAAAGCCCTCGCAATGTAAACGCGTTTTGGATAGGGTATTGAAATTAAATCGCAGTCCATCTGGAATGTATTCGAGGTTCCCTCAGGATTGTCTCTATAGCTGAGTGTGTTGTGGTTCCCCGAACCAGATAAAGTTCGCATTTACGTGGCCGATTGGTTTTTTACCACGTAACATAACCTGTGTTGGAACACTGTGCTGATCGAGGCTGGCCCGCCAGTCACACAGGAGGTTGGCTGAAGAACCTGTCTACCAAGAAGAGCCTAGGGTGCACCCGGGCCTTGCAGAGAGACAGGAGGTTGACGGGACCGAAGCACAGACCAGGTTAGATCGAACCCAATCATTTTAGCTCGGTGAATCGCCGACGTTCACACTTCTTGGCAGCTGATCGCTACGCTACCTCGTAGCTGATGGGCCCCTACGAGGTCATTAGGTGCCGAGAAGCCTGAACAGTATACATGCGGTTTCCAATTTAGGTGTGAGTGTATGACTATATCAAGCAAAATTGCTTCTTTTATTATTTCTAATTTAATGTTATTGGAGGTAAAGTTAATATGTAAGGGGGTTTTCTGATGTGGATAAAAGGTTATTAGTTTAGTTTTTTGGGGGTTTATTTCAAGATTATGATCATTCATCCAGTCAGTAATTTTATCTAGGCATGTTTTCAGTTTTTCATTAACATGGTCGCTATTTTTGTGCGAGGAAACTAAATAAATGTCGTCAGCAAATAGGATGCAAGGGTTTTCGAGAAATTTTGGTAGGTCATTATTATAAATAAGAAAAAGAAAACTTCCGATTACGCTGCCTTGAGGAAGAGGCGTGAGTTATTTTGCAATCCGATCTGTAATTAATTATTTCTTTTGACGTGTGGTTCTATTGATCTATGTGGACATACTGCTTTCTGTTTCGTAAATACGAAGTAAGCCAATCGTACGCTTTACCTCTTATTCCTACTCCGCGCAGCTTTTCTAAAAGTATATCAAATTGTACCTTGTAAGCTTTCGTCATATCGACCATTACACCCACAGCATAGTGTTTATTTTGGAGTATGTTTAAGATTTCCTGGGTGAATCTATAGACTGCTAGGAAAGTGGAACGATTTTTTCGAAAACCGTTTTGAGACTCGTAAAATATCTTTAACTTTTCACAAAAGGAGTAAATATAATCGTGAATATCTTTTTCGAATATTTTGGCTGATTTGGGGAGAACTGCAATAGGACGATAATGGTCTGGATTTGATTTTGATTTTTTCTTATGTATTGGTGTGATTATTGCATTTTTTTAAAAGGATGGAAATGTACCTTCTTCCCAGGATTGATTGATCAATAAACAGAGAGATAGAGTTTATAGGTCGGCACAGTGTTGAAATAGCGTTGGGGGGATATCGTCGATACCTTTACGATTTTATTTTTTTTAAGATTTTATTATAATTTTATTTACATTATGGTACATATGTAACAAAGTTTAGGAACATAGTGTTTGTAATGTGGTGAATAACGGGTCGACCATTTGCATGAGCATGTTTTGTTTTCTCCTATCGAAGCAAAATAGTGGTTAAAGTGGTTTGAGATTATATTTGGGTCTGATTGCTCCGTATTATTTATATTTAGTGTGATGTTTTGTTTTAATCCATAAACCATAATTTGTGTTTATTTGTGCGTTCGTTTATTATTTTCCACATTGTTTTAACTTTGTTATTTGCCGTTTTCATTTGTGATATGTACTGGTCGTTTTTTTGAAGCATTTACAGTTCTTTTAAGCATTTTTTCGTATTTTTTGTATTGTTCATGAAGTATTTCACTATGGGATTATAAGGCGTGTAGTTTAAAAAGCCGTTTATTTTAGCATGATCTTTTGATACCAGTTGTCAACCAAAGCTTTTTCTTTTTAAATTGTAGTTTTATTATTTTCTTTGGAATGCATTGATTCAATATATCTGTTAAAATATTATGAAATGTAATGTAGTTATCGTTGACATTCGACTCATTATTTAAGATTTTTTCCCAGTTAAGTTCAGTTAGTTTAGCTTTGAGAAGATCCGGGTTTTTTCGAAAAAACATTCTCTTTTCGAAAATATTTCCAACGAATGTGCATTTCTACGAAAACTCAAAACTCTCCTATTACAAAAAGCCTACTATACTGTTGAAGAATATTTAAATGAAATACACTTCCCACATTAAACTTGCTAAAATACCAACAATCATACCGTACGAGCCAGTGCTCACACATTGACGTCAAACGTATTGTGCATACTAAGCATTATGTAATTATTATAAGCTAATGTACAATATTATTCTTTTAACCCGAGTGATAGAGCTATATTTTTGTAAAAGCTCAAGTATCGATGGGTATGATATTTGTAGTGCACATGTTTTTTGAGTTTTCTTCCTTTCTAAGTCCGGAATCTCAATCGCATATTCTGGTCTTGATGGCTTGTTGTGTTGTAGCCAATTGCCCTTCCCCCCCCCCCCCCCCCACCACAAGGGATGCGTTAGTAGTTGTGATGGAATAAGGCCTCTACTAGCACAATCAGCGGCGTTCTCTTCAGATGTTGTATAGTTCCAGCAAGATGTGGGCATAGTGATTATGATGTCCTTTACCCGATTCGCTACGAATGTTTTCCAGCGCACTGGATCTCCTTATAACCAACCCAAGACGACCATTGAATCCTTCCAACCATGTATAGTTACATTCGTTTGTTTTAATGATTCCACTACCTTTTTCATTAGAAGCGCCAGCAGCAATGCCCAGCACAGTTCCAATCTAGGTAACGATACTGTTTTGTTTAGCGGTGCAAGTTTTGTTTTTGCTGCCACTTTTCGGACAGTAATTTGTCCATCTGTGTTTGTCGTTTTGTGTTGTATATGACGCAAGCGAATGCCTTTTCCGAGGCGTCACAGAATCCGTGTAGCTCCATCTCATTTTCCGTATCTCCAATCCACCTTGGTATTGAAACGCAATTAATATTCTGCATATCTGTCTCAATCTCCCTCCATTGTTTTTGTGTTTCTTCCGGTTGTGGTTCAACCCATGTTTTTTGTGAAATCCAGCTTCTTTGAAACATAATTTTTGTCTTTACTTTTACGGGTGATAGCCATCCCAAAGGATCGTACAACTTTGATATGTTGGATAGCAATGTATGCTTTGTAATAGTTTTCGCTGTGTCGATGGATCGTATATTGAAGAGGAATGTAAAGTTGTCAGTACGAGGATTCCACCGTAGGCCCAGTGTCGTGTCTTACAAAACATGCTCATTCTTAATGAGCATGTTTAAAGTCCAGCATGTTTTTGCTCACTTGATCTTGTGATAAATTGCTTAATAGTCTTGAATCGTTGCTGGCCCATTTTCGTAGGTTGAACCCTCCGCCTTGTAATATGTCGATAAGTTGCCGTTGTGTCGACCTTGCTTCTTCAAACTTGTTGCTTCCCGCCAATAGGTCATCTACATATAGCTGGTTATTTAGAATATTAATTGTTTGTGGATATTTATGACCATCATTCTGTACAAGTTGTTTGATTGTCCTCATAGCTAAATATGGCGCGGCCTTTGTGCCATATGTGATGGAGCATAATTGATATTCTGCTACGGGATCAGATGCTGAATCTAGCCATACAATCTTTTGTAGATGTTGATCTTCATCTTGTATTAAGATCTGTCTATAAAACTTCTCAATATCTGCTGTGTAGACATTTCGGAAGTTCCTCCACCGCAGGATCAAAGCTTGAAGGTCTTGTTGAAGGTTGGGTCCGCAGTTCATTAGATTGTTGAAACTGTATCACGGATGCGTTCAAAACCACCCGTAGTTTAGTTGTTAGGGAATCCAGTTTCAGAACTCCATGGTGAGGGAGTATACAGTTCGGTTCTCTGGGTGTTTTGCAGATTTTCATGTGGTTAAGTTGTATGTACTCATGAATGATTTTTTTGTAACTTGCAGCGAACTCATCATTCCTTGTCATCTTTTTCTCCAGCTGTTTGAATTATGCCACAGCTCATCTCATGGATCCGCCTAACGATTGCTTAAACTTTTGGTGCATTGGTATTTTGACTGCAAAGCGCCCGTCGGGCTGGCGTCTTGTTGTATTTTGTAAAAAAAATTGCAATCCTGATCCTATTGGGTCATGTGTCTTGTATCTTCTGTTATGTCTTCCATCGCCCAAAAGTTTGATATATCTTCCAGGCTATGTAGTACCATACTACAGCTAAAAGACTTGAATCTTCTAAATAAAACCCATCCAATCTTCGTCTGTGGCGATGTACACGAATATTGTCCCACAGTACGCCGAAGGACCACGCACGTCTATGTTAAAGAAAAGGCGTTTGAACTTTAAGTGGACTGTAATTATTAAAGATAAATAAAATTGCACGTCTTGCTTTAGAGGGTTCTACAAAAACTGAGAGAGATGACATTGACATACTACCATTACTACTACTACTACATCCAAAGATGATGTTTTATAAAATTGTTGCCAGTGCAATGCAAATATTTATGTTTAGTATTTATTTCATAAACATACGGGATTTTCACTCGCAGATAGATAGCGACGCCCCCATCGGCTTTCCCGACTCTGTCGTTCCTGTAAAGCCTGCATCCTGGAAGGGAGTATGAAGAAGATGACAGCGATTACTTTAGGAATGACTCGGAGATAAGAATGCCGTCCACGCATTGGTCACTAAAAGCCTCGAGCAGGTCCAGATAGCTGGAGTGAATGCTTTGTGCATTGATATGCACGATGTTAAAATTTTCCTCCACACCACCGAAAACAGTCTTAATGTTGGCAGAAAGGGATCCTCTGAAGCGGAGATGTAGCTTTTACCACTCCGGAAATCATCAACATCATCGTTTGAAGAGTATGAAAAGAAACTTTGATTGATAATATCAGGTAAATAATTTATTAATGTATTTATAACTAATTATACTACACTCTAAATATGTATTTATATATAAATATTTATTCAATTCCTAATATATCTAGTTATCTAGCTATAATAACTGGTTTAAAGAAGCGCCTTCCTTACACCTAGACCAACCATAAATGGAATGGTGATAGTGATATTTATCTCACAAAATTAACTCAATACTATTCAAGAAAAGAACTAGCACAAACAAAATACTGTAGTGCAAACATACGAATTCACAGTGATAAGGTATGTGTACGTCAAGTAGAATTATTTAAACAGATTGTTTTAGCTAAATTCGGAAAGGGGCACATATTGCACAAATTAATACTTAACATGAACACGACTAGTGTCAAAGAGAAGAAAAAAAAGGGCAATAATTTGGATTTTTTAGTACCGATTCACGAAAGGAAAAAAATATAATGAACTTTGGACTGTTAACATTGTCGTCGACCTCACAGTGGGAAGCAATTGTTGGAACTCATTCAACTACAAAAAAAAATGTGGAGGATGGTGGGTGATATGTGGTAAATGTGCGATGACCCAACCTCACTTCCTCTGAGCACTCTTCCTAGTCGTAACGCCCTTTTTCGAATCAGCAGCTGCGCCCGCAGCTGGCTTCATACCCTGGTCTATTGACGGCGCAGGGCTGTTTCTTACTCGGGTGCTTTCAGATCATCGGCTGCAGGTCACCCCAGCACTCCACCCAGTGACGAGCCTTGTCTGAGCCTGTTCTTGGTATTGATGAATGACTTACCTGGCATCACTCAACTGGCTAGTTTTGTTATGTACGCGGATGACATATGTGCTACTGTAACTGAAGACACTCAGACTGAATTGACTGATAAACTGGAACAAGTTGTGCTAAAATTGGTTCACTGGTTTAGTAGCAATGGCATGTTACTAAACCTTGACAAAACGCAGGAAATTCAGTTCTCAATAGGTCCGCGGAAACCAGAACTGCTGTGTGTGAGTATCGCCGGGGTTAGCCTTCCCGCCCTCGATGCTTGTCGGTTCGTGGGGTTCACACTAGACTCAGGTCTACAGTGGCACGAACACATTGACGCACTTTGCAAAAAAACTAAACAAGGCCTTCTATGCAATATGTAGACTTACGCCCACCCTCACCAGGGACAACTTGTTAAAGGCTTATAATGGCTATTTCCACTCTCACATCAAGTACGGAATAGCCCTATGGTGACAGGGACAGACCGTTTATGCTGCAGAAGAAAGTGGTTTGCCGCATTCTTAGAGTACCATGTGATAATCCAGCGAAACCACTTTTTATTGAATTAGGAATACTTACTGTCCCTTCGCTGTACATATTTGAGGTAGCAAAGTATGTTAAGTTTCACAAAGAAGCATTCCCAGATATAGCATCAAGTGGTTACCGGTACAGCTCAAGGAGGATGGATCACATTCCCTGTCCTGGGCACCGTCTGGCAAAAACAGGTCACACTATGCATGTAATGGGACCTAAAATATTTAACAAAATACCAGGTGTAATAAAGGATATACAATCCAATCAATTATTCACGCACAAATTTAAACAATTCCTACTTAAGAAGGCGTACCACTCAGTAAGCGAATACCTTGCGGAAGCAAATGTGTCTTAACCTCCTAAGACCCAATGTACTCATTTGATCCTAAATTAAAGACATCCCTCATACCCAAGGCATATTTATTTTTCGTGCGAGTTAAGACCCAGTGTGATCATTTGATAACAAATAAATCATTCAAAGACAATTTGAAAATTGGCGCGTAAATCTTACTCGAAACATCATTTCCTGATTGGTTGGAACGTATACGTCAGTTTAACAGGAGTAAATTTATTTACCAATCAAGTGAAATCTGTCTTTTCCTTGCAAAATGGCGAACCGGGAGCATCGGCGCACACGAAGTAAGTATTTATCGTGATTTATCCGTGAAATCATTGATCTGCCAAGACATCCAATGCATTAATTTGGGAGACAAAATGTAGGAGTTTATTGTATTAGGAATAGTTTTATCACCAATAAGTTTTCAAAGGTCAAAACTTTGCATCGTAAAATTATGTGATCATTTGTTCACTGTGGGCATTACTTATCATACATGTTTTGTTATTTTTGTGATTATTTGATCACATTGGGTTGTACTTTAGTATATAGTATGGTTTAATATTTTCGTTTGTTATAGATTTGAGAGATGAAGACGTTAAGGAGCTGCTGCTGGATCAATCAGATTTGGAAGATATTGGACAAGAATATGGGGGTGACATATATTCTGACCCAGAGTTTCAACCCACCGAGGAACGTGATGACACCAGCGAATCGGACTCTGAACCTGAACCTGAATCTGTACATGACGTGACAGTCACACGACCGGGACCAGCACGCGGTAGGACCAGGGGCAGCTGCTCTTCAAATAGAGGACGTCAAGGTCATAACATACCAGCTCAGCAACATTCCATGAATACAGGTTGGTCACATAAAAACTTCGCTCCTCAGGAATTAGAAGTGCTACAACCTAGTTACTTACCCAACGTTCTAGAGGCAACCGATATGATGAGTTTGTTTAGGCAGTATATTGATGATGATATTATCAATACTATTGTTCAATGCACAAATCGAACATCGGTAAAAATACACGGCAAAAGCTTGAATCTGACCAAAGCAGAACTGTATATGTACATTGGCATATCATTTGCGATGTCAACTATAAACTATCCTTGGTTGAGGAAATATTGGGAAAGAAAATGGCGAGTAGCTGTGATCGCTGACAATATGCCTCGTAATCGTTACATGCAATTGAGAAACGCCCTTAAATTTGTTTATGACGATGATATTGCTGCTGACGCGCGGGCTAAGGATAAACTCTGGAAAGTGAGACCACTAATTGACAAAATTCAAGCCGGCTGCAAAAGACAACATAAAGAAAATAAATTGTCAATCGACGAAATGATAATTCCTTTCACGGGTTCTTGTGGAATCAAGCAATATTGCCCTGGAAAACCTAATCCAGTAGGTGTAAAAGCATTTGTGCTTGCCAATCCTAATTGGTTAGTTTGCAACTTTGACGTATATCAAGGGAATACGACCTATCCGCAATTCGCATCTACAAGTTTTGGGTTAGGAGATAAGGCAGTACTGTCTTTAGCCGAGTCTCTTGTTCCTGGACATACACTATACATTGACAGATACTTTACCACAGTCAAATTGGCTGATAGACTCCTTCAAAATGGTATTGGGTGTACGGGAACTATCCAAAAAAACAGAGTACCAGCTGTTGCCAGAGATAAGTTGATTGACGACAAAGTCCTAAAAAGACGTGGCAGAGGAAGTGTGAGCTCAATTGTTAGGGAAGACGACAAGGTTGCAATAACTAAATGGTTTGACAACAAACCGGTACTAATGTTGTCTACAGTTGAGGCTAAAGATCCTGAAGATCTATGCCGACGGTGGTGCAAGCGCGATAAAAGGTATGTCGATGTCAGCAGGCCGAGAGTCATTCGCAATTACAACGCTTTCATGGGGGGCGTTGATTTGGCTGACAGAATGTTATCTGTCTGTCCTTTTCGATACAGGACAAGAAAATGGACTCAACGGTTTTTCTCGCACATGCTGGATTTAGCGGTATCTAATTCATGGATACAGCATAAAAATTAGCAGATAACAAAAGGCGTGCTAGTAAAGAATATACAGCAACTGCGCAATTATAAAATGGAATTAGGCGAAAAAATTATTGAACAGAATACAGAAGAAGACAGCACTGATTCAATCAACGAAGAGGAATCAGAATCAATCTTAAAACGGAAGAAAGGAAGACCTTCTACTGAAGTTCCATCGAAGAAACGCCGTCAGAAAAGCTCAAAACATATGCCTCTACATGAAACAAAACAATCACGATGCCGTCATTGCCACTATACCAAATCTCGGGCCAAATGCAGCACTTGCAATGTATTCTTGTGTCTCAACAAACAAAGAAATTGCTACAAAGAATTTCATGAGTAGATTTTTTTCCTTGATACTAGTCATGGTACTAAGAGGATTTTAAGTTCCTACAATCTGGTTGTGAAAGGCACTTTATTTGATAGAGTTGTATAGATAAAAGTATATGTATAATTAATGATAAGATTAAGATTGTTCCTAGCGTTTGAAAAACGTACAACTGTTCCTACTATTTCAAGTTTTTTAAAATAAGTATTCGACTGATTATGACGATTATAAGAGACTGATTATGTTATTGTGTTTTGATTTTATATTTTTGTTTGCTACTAATAAGATTATAAATAATAAAAGAAGAATAAACCACTTTTTCATTTACTTTGTGATGTTTGTATTAATACCCACTGTTCTTGAATGATGACATAAAAATCAAGGTTATTTTTACAACTAACGCCCAATGTACTCATTTGAGAAAATGTTCTCATAACCTATTTACACATGTAACTAATAGGGGAACCTATTAAGATATAGCTAAGGTTGTTTGTTTCTATAAAATATGTGTGGGTCTGAAGCACTTCGAATGTGTATGTCCTCAATTAAGCACATTGGGTAGTTATGCATAAAGAGCCATTTTTGCCTTGGGCCTTAGGAGGTCCAAAAATAATAATAATTATAACTATTAATAAGTTAAATTAATTTATTGAATTACAATTAATTATTAATTAAGTAATTATTAATTATTTAATTAATAATTACTATTATTATACTAGTTCTATAATTATAGTGTAATGAATGACCTGTAACTTATGTTATCAAATAAATGATATGATATATGATATGATATGTCAGGCAGCAACACCAGTTGTTACTCATTCCAAAGTGTTTGCGCGCCGCCGTGAATACTTCCTTGCGTGACTTTGTCAGGAATTCGGTGACTATGATGCAGTCATCATAGTCACCGAATTTTCTGCAAAATCCATCTCTCCCTAGACCTTGCCACCATAGGCTATATATATTTCAGTGCAACTATTTATGTCCTATCGATTGATGTATAAAATATTGTGGCAAGCTCTAGGGGAAACATCGAATTGTCGAAAAACTGAAAAATTCTGAAAATTACAATATTTTCTGCCAAATCCAACTCTCCCTAGACCTTGCCACCATAGGCTATATATATTTCATCATCTTAATTATTCATCATTCCTTTTTACTTAATAAAATCAGATTTTAACGGCATTAAAACCAAGATTGTTCATTACTTCTCTTAGCGCGACCGGTGCAGACAAGCAGTTCCTACCCGCCTCCTTCGGAGCCGAGAAAGGAATTAATTGCTATTTTGCGCGCAACGCGGAAATAAGAAATATTATAGAATATTTGATATTATTCTGCACCATTCAGTACTATTTTGCGTTTCCACACCTCACCGTGGGCCGGGCGGGTGATCAAACGGTACGAGACGGCTAGCATTTTGGTATATACCTACTCGCACCGCTTTCTGCCTGCTCTGTTATTATTCAAAAATTTCAATACAAATGCTAAATTTATGCATTTTTTTTTATATTCCAGTCGGTCCGTTTTAGAACTCAAGTTTTTTGGCCAGATATTTCGAGTGGGCAAGTGCCACATGGACTGCTTTTGGAAGCACTCAACGCGCAACAAGTGTAGTGTTGTCGCCATACAACACTAGCTTACTCAAGGTTGCGGCGCATAAGGTAGTTGAACTATAGGTGTTAGTGAACTGTCAGTTCGCACCTCTGAAAACTAAATGATGATGTGTGTGAAGTGGATGTAGATGGAAGTGGAAGATAGATATATTCTTGTGACATCCGTATTGCGAACTTGCAACTGGATGATGCTCGTGACTCTGTCCACTCCAAAGCCACGTAATCTCAAATCTCAAATCATTTATTGCAGGTAGGCAAAATAATGCACTTTTCCAAGTCAAACACTTACTTAAGTCTCATACACTTGGAAAAAAAACCAAATATAATCAACTAAACTAATGAGTACATAATTGATTATGGTTTGAGTTTGAAAAACGAAATTTCTCCTTCAAGTGGTGATTTATGGCTAAATCTCGCACAAGAAAAATAAACTCCATTAACTCTACCAGTGCTTCAGAAATACGCCCGTCAGAGAAGATAGTACCAAGAAACGTAATGTAATTTAACGTTAATGTAATTTTTTTCATTTTCATAAAAAAAAATACACAATGTACAGTCAGCATCAGATATATGTGAGCAGCTACTCAAAAAGTTCTACACATCTTAACAAATCAGAAATATCGATACAGGCAAAGTCATAAAATTATGTCAACACCCTCAGAGTTAACTTGGATGTTGACATAATTTTGACACTTTGACTGTATCGATATTTCTGATTTGTTAAGATGTGTAGAACTTTTTAATTAAAATACTTAAAGTGTGATCCTGAGACGTGTGACGTTGAGTAGCAAGAATTTCACACATTTGTTTTTTTAGAGTTTAACACTAAATTATTGTTAGTAAACCACTTAAGAACTAGTGTGATTGCTTTGTCAATATCGTCTAAATTGTTCTGGGTTCTGTCAACCTTAAAAATAAGTGAAGTATCATTAGGAAACAAAACAATATCACATAAGTTTTTTACAAAAAAGGCAAGATCGGTAATATACACCAAAAACAAAAACGGGCCATATATAGAACCTTGAGGGATACCCATTGAGATGAGACATCCAGATAGTTGATGTGAATAGAGAGTGATGAAAATAGACTCTCTATTCACATCAACTTTCTGGATTCTTTTACTAAGATAAGAGAAGACAAGTTCGAGAGCTTTCCCCTGAACTCCGCAATGCTGTAATTAATAAATTAACGTTTCATGACTAACGCAATCAAATGCTTTGGAAAGATCACAGAAGACACCATTTGCAACTCGTGACCTCTCCCAAGCATCAAAGATATGCTTTAAGAAGCTCCTTATCCCTGCATCTATAGTGGAACGCCCTTTAGTGTAGCCATATTGCTCACTATGGAAAATTAAAATGGGTCAATAACTGTCATAAGCAAATTTTTTCAAATATTTTACTTAGATCGAGGAGTATTGATATTGGTCTGTAGTTAGTCGGATCACTTTTATCACCGGACTAATATAAAGGAATCAGTTTACTATTTTTCAAAACGTGAGGAAAAGCTCCTTTATTAAAAATTATAACTAGACATGGAGCAATAATGCAAGTTAATTTTTTTGTTGATATTTCCCAAAGATCCCTCGGTGTTTTTAATATCAAGAAATTTAAATGTCTTAACAATCGTGTCTACATTATTATGTATGAATTTAAATATATCATCACACATAATAACATTATTTAATAGTATGGAAGCAGCCTGTGCCGTGGAAGACTGAATGAATCTAAAGACTGGGTAGTAACGATTGGTATTTTGTTAAAGAAATCTTCAAATGCATTGACTACTTCGCGATCTTTACAAAATAATTTATTGTCTATATTAAGAACAAATGTCCGGTCCCGAGGTTTAATTTTGTCAGTTTCGGTATTGATTATTTTCCATTTTGTTTTAACTTTGTCTTCAGCTTGCTTAATTTTCCTATTTAGGTAAAGGGGTTTTGCTGTATGGCACACAGATTTGAATATTTTTGAATATTGTTTTATTCACTCTAAAAATTTAGTATCATGGGCATTTATATATCATACAATTTGGTCCTGCTTTTATAAATAGCAGTTGTAGCCCAGTCATCAAATCTCGCCTTGATGCTACATCTACATGTTTTTAATTTAAATATATCGTAAAACTTTTTTTCAATCACTTGAACAAGGAATTAAAAAGGTCATCTGGACTACCAACAAATGGTAATTAATTAAGTTGCTCACCAATGCTTTCCTAGAACTGTCCCAGACGATTGGTAGTAATGGTTCTGTAAGTAAACTCCTGAGAGTTTTTATTCAATTTACAAGAGAACACAACGCTATGTCCACAATGATCCGAGCTAAGTTTGTCACAAATAGCTATGCTTTGAGGTTCACAGTTACAAAAAACATTGTCTAAGCAAGTTGCAGATAAGGTTGTGATTCTTGTTGGCTGATTTAAAAGATGTTCTAGATCAAAGCACAGAAACAAATTTAGTAATTTGTCACTTAGCGGACACTTATCCAGTATATTAATATTAAAATCGCCACAAACAACTAGGTTTTTTAAGGTATTGAAAGATTTTCTGAGAACTTCTTCCATAATAGACTTAAACACTTCAAAATCAGCTTATGGGGGTCTGTATACACAAACAACTACCTATATGTTGCTCCAACTCAACACATGATAACTCTATAGTCCGGGACAGCTTTATTTCTATGAAAATAACTAGCAATGTGGTAATTTCTAATAGATGGTAACAAAGTATATTTTCAGAAACTAATGTTCAGTTATACACATAATATCGACTTTACTAAACTCTAAAAATAATTTTAATTCAAATACTTTGCTGGAAAGACCCTGTATATATATAGGGTGTTCTGAGCGACTACCTCCTAGTGTGGGGGTGCTGAAGTGATGCAGAAGGAAACGTCCGCCTGCATAACTTCTGCTTCCTCCTGGTGCACCCTGGTAACAGCGGCTAGTGACTGGTCCCCGGACCTCTTACTAGCCGATGGCTAAAAGTAGCTCCGGTTCTGTCGGTTAAAGTGGGTGTACCCGGCAGACTATCTACACTCACCTGCGTCTTGTGGTCTGCGCAGTTGACCACCGTAGGCCAGGATGAAGGGGTCCTGGGGGGTTGAGCCGAGCGTTGTTGTGGATTTAGCTTCGTAAGGCAACACGCCCTCTTTGGCCTGGATTTCAGGCAAAACGGTAGCCTCGCCCGTAGCCGCGGGTTGGGGTAACGGCCAAGTGTCCCGTCAGAGGGCCACGGCTAGGGGTGTAGGGTCCGCTAAGGCGTCAGTCATAGCGGAGGGATGGGTCATGCTGACGGGGTAAGCTTCGGTGACTACGGCGGTGGGACCATGTCGCTGACACCTTGGTTCCCATCGTACACAGAAGCGAGCTCCCGATGTCGCGCCAAGTACCAGCCCTATGCTCCTATATCTACTCGGTACTCCTAGCGACTGAAAGCTGTTCCAAGCGAGTAGGCGCTCCCAATTATGCGGGCTCCGTGGAGGGTGGGAAATCGAGTAGACGAATCTCTATACATTTGGCCATGGATCGTGTCAGGTCAAAAAACACATCTGGAACGCTTCCAGCGGTGAAAACCGCAAGCGTCTCCAAACAGGTGCGAGAATCTGCCTCGGCAGATCCTCAAACCTCAACTGGGCGCACTGCCACCATCAGTGACCTACCGGCGCAAACCGGTAGTGATTCCACTGTGGAGGTTAGCTGCAAAAAACCCGAAAGTGAGTCGAGAGGCAGGGCCACGGGGCAACCCGGTGCGCGGAGCCATTCGACAAACATCGCCGAGCATTTCGCCAGCGCCTGGACGACGGTTGGTCGAAAGGGTAAACCACCCAAGCAATCTTTGCAAGGGAAGGGCCCATCGACTAAACGTCCAGATACGGTGCAAACCGGACCAGGGCGTAAGGCGAATCGTCGGTGGAAGAAAAAACAGCGTTTGGCTGCCACATCGGCCGCTGCCGGCGTAGATGGGGTTCCAACTGCCACGGTGACGACCGATGGCGGTCCCGCAGTTAATACAGCTGGAGCTGCGGGTAAGGTGACCGGCTCCCGTGGTGTCAAAGGGGCAACCCTAGACTCAAACGGGGCTAAACCTACCGTAGCGTTCTCTGGTGGTCCAACTTCTAACAAGAAGTTGAAATCTGCCAAGAGATCCGGCAAAAACGAGCGCGCGGCTGCTAAGAGGGCTCGACTAGAGGACAGTATTTCTCCTCGAGTGGAGCCTAAAAAGCAGTGCACGGAAGCGCGCAGAGCTGGGGTCACCTATGCTCAGAAGGTGAAATCTGACCAGTACATCGCCGTAACTGACGTCGCTACTGGTCATATTTCACAGGATCTATCAACGCTCATCCTCAACGAGATTGATGACAAAATCTTGAGGGAAGCGTTGGCGGATCCGAGTAAGGAAAACCCCAAATTCGGTGGCAAGCCTCGTTACGAGGACGGCCACCTTAAACTGTTCGTGGAGGACGAGTACTCCCTGAACTGGCTGCGGGAGTGTGTCTCCGGTGTGTCTACACCATCCAACGTACAGTTGGTGGTGAAACGCCAATCGGAGATGGTCCGCAGGGTTCGATGTGGGGTGCTCATACCCAACGAACGAGGCAAGTGGAAGTCTGCGCCTGACGTCGGCGTAGTCCTCCACTTTATGAACAAGTGGGCACAGGTTGACCGATGGCTCCTCCAGAAAGTGGATGAGCAGCAGGACAACCTGTTTCTCATCACAGACGTCCCTGAAGATGTGGTGCCGACCCTGCTGGGAAGGGGCAGACAGCTCCTTTTTGGTAGTGGTTCGGTCTACCTAAAATTTCAGGGACCCGGTGGGAAATTTGTGAAGGAACCACCGGTGGTAGCGCAGACCAGCTCTAAGCTGGTCATCACTGGGGTTTCTTCAAGTACAGCCAAGCCCCAGAGTTCCACTCCAGAGCGGCAGCAAACAGGCCCTGATGCAGTCGGGGAAAGTTCTGCTGCTCAACCGCAGGACGAGCACGCGCACTGGGAGGCCATGCTGCTTGGTGAAGGCGATGAGCCAGAACCAGCAGTGGTGCCCTCTGAGGGCGAGGAGCTGTCCATGCGGCTGGAGGAGGAACTCGTCTTGGAGGTGCAGGAGGGGTTGACCAAAAATGGCGTCCCTCTCCCGCGATTGTAAAATCCTCCAAGCCAACCTCCAACACAGCCAAACTGCAACGGCCCAGTTAAGACGCTGGTTGGGGGCAAACAGCACTGCCGTGGCTCTGATCCAGGAGCCGTGGATCAACCGCGGTAGCATTCGAGGGCTCGCCAATTTGAGAGGTAAGCTTTTCGGTACAACTGATCACGATAACCCTAGAACGTGCATCATAACTACTAACAACATCCCAGCACAGCCATTAACAGAGTTCTGTTCCAGGGACCTGTGTGCCATAAGGCTGCAACTGCCCGACACAGCTAGGTGCCGCGAGCTCGTGGTGGCATCCGCCTACATGCCTGCGGAGGACAACCCGCCTCCACACGACCTGTGCCGGCTGGTGGACCACTGCGAGAAGTCGGGCCTCCAGCTCATCGTTGGGGCCGACTCGAACGCGCATCACCCACTGTGGGGCATGCCAGATATGAACAGCAGAGGTAAGACACTTGTTTGATTACCTATTTACTACAAACCTCAATGTGCTTAACATAGGTTCTGAACCAACTTTTGTTACCAAGCGGAGCAGAACTATCGTTGATATTACCCTGGCAACGGCAGACATATCCGACGACGTTGGGGGCTGGCATGTGTCCAACGAGGCGTCATGCTCTGATCATCGATGGATACGCTTCGAGATCAACGCAGCGTTCTCCCCAACTGTCCCTAAGAGAAACCCACGCAAGACTGACAGAACCAGGTACAGAGCTATCCTAGGTGAAAGACTTGCTTGGGCTGAGACTCTACCAGATCCGGAGGGACCCGAACAAATCGAACAACAGGTAACAGATTTTACAAATACTTCAATAGACTGCTACCATTCAACTTGCCCGCTTAGCACACCAGCGCCTACCAACATCAAGGGGCAGCCTTGGTGGGGTCCTGATCTAGATAGGATGCGTGCTAAGATCAGAAGACTGCTAAACAGGGCGATGAACACCAGTGCTGATGAGGATTGGGACAACTATAAAGATGCCAAATCCAAGTACAAGAAACGACTACGGTTCAAAAGCAGCAACTCATGGAGGAAATTCTGCAGCGACATTGAAACCGTTGATCAAGCAAATCGGGTAAGGCAAATACTAGCTCAACAAGGCAACTCCAGGCTAGGGTCGCTTAAAAAACCCGATGGAACATATACCTCTTCCACCACAGAAACACACAGTCTCTTGTTGGAAACTCACTTTCCCGGAAGTAGAACTATTCAAGAGATTGTGTGGCCGGAAGAGGTTCACCATGAAGCTGTCGACCACTTAGACATAACTAATAATATTATCACTGCTGACAAGGTAAGATGGGCCATTAATAGCTTTAAACCTTTTAAATCAGCAGGACCAGATGGAATCTTCCCAGCACTTCTACAGTGGGGTGGGGAACCCGTCATCAATATAATGGTCCGAATCATGAAAGCATGTCTTAGATTCGGATACGTTCCCAAAAGGTGGAGAGTAGTAAACGTAATTTTCATACCGAAGCCAGGAAGGAGAGACTACACTAACGCTAAATCTTTCAGGCCGATTAGTCTCACCTCGTTCTTGCTTAAAACTCTCGAACGTTTGTGCGAGAGACACCTGAGAGATGGAGCGTTAAAACATATACCCTTACACAAGAATCAGCATGCATATAGTTTGGGTAAGTCTACTGAATCGGCTCTCCATGCAGTTGTATCCACAATTGAAGAGGCGATTCAAAACAAATGCATCTGTCTTGGAACTTTTATTGATATAGAAGGTGCCTTTGACAAGACGCAGTATAGCAGTATAAGTGCATCTCTAACAAGGCATGGGGTGTCAACAGCTGTAAACAACTGGGTCACAAACATGCTTAACAAACGTATCGTGCGTCTAGCTGGAGAGTCCCTATCGGCGGAGGTAGTACGGGGATGCCCGCAGGGAGGAGTGCTCTCCCCGCTTCTGTGGAATCTGGTCATTAACGACCTGATTACCAAGCTTAACGCTAATGGATACTACACCGTAGGATATGCCGACGATTTGGTAATCCTCATCACAGGTAAATTTGCGAGCACAGTGTGCAACCTTAAACAAACAGCTCTTCGCATCGTGGAGCGCTGGTGTTTAGAATATGACCTGGCGGTTAACCCAACAAAAACGGTAATGGTCATGTTCACTAACAATAGGGCTCTTGGTAGGTATACCCTACCTAAGCTCTTTGGAACGGAACTCCAGCTAGCAACTGAGGTGAAGTACCTGGGCATAACCTTGGACAGCAAGCTCAACTGGAGTAGCCACATCGACAACAAACTAAAGAAGGCGAGTATTGCTTTCTGGCAGTGTCGGAGAATGGTGGGGAAAAAGTGGGGACTTTCTCCCAACATCATTCTTTGGCTGTACGTAACGGTGATCCGTCCTCTTGTCTGCTACGGAGCTGTGGTGTGGTGGACCAGGACCAAACTAACCACAATGGTAAGCAAACTCCAAAGCTTCCAAAGGCTGGCCTGCATGGCTATCACAGGTAGTATGAGAACTACTCCAACAGCAGCAATGGAGGCCATGCTGTGTCTTCCGCCACTCCAGCTATATATTAAGCAGGAGGCCGCGTCATCTGCGGTGAGACTCAACACCTTAGGACTTTGGAGGAAAAACAGGACCTCACACACCGCCATCCTAGGGGAAGTTTACAAAAAATTTCCCATCTCTATGGCTTGCAGTGACAGAATCCCTAAACAATTTGTTTTTGACAAAAAATACAATATACAGTTACATGAAGACCATCGGGTTGAGGGGCTCGACGTTAAAGAGCTCAGAATTTTTACCGATGGTTCAAAAACTGAAGCAGGCACTGGTTCAGGCACCTTCTCGGAGGACCTAAACATCAAGATGGCCATTCCACTGGGTGCCCATAATACTGTCTTTCAAGCTGAATGCATGGGCATCATCTCGGCCGCTAATGCCATAGCATCGAGAAAGGTAAGAGATTCCTCCATTCGAATCCTCTCGGATAGCATGGCCGTCCTACAAGCCCTAAATAGCAACACTATTAACTCAGGGCTAATCTACGAGTGTCACAAACGACTAATGGAGGTATGTCAACACAACCGCGTAATCCTTCAATGGATAAAAGGACACAGCGGATCAAGAGGTAACGATGCAGCGGATGAGCTGGCGCGTAAAGGATCTAGCTTGACAGCGTATGGTCCCGAACCTATCATCCCTCTTCCCTTCAAGATGGTACGCTCATTTCTGAGAGAGTCGACCAGGAATGATCATGCCACTCTTTGGACAAACCATGAGGAGTGCAGGCAGGCTAAGCTGGCCTTGCCGTCCCCTAGCGCTAGGCTGGCTAAGACCTTGCTTCGACTTAGCAGGCCGCGCATGCGACTGGTAACTGCAGCACTTACTGGCCATGGTTTCTTTAACAAACATCTATATGTCCTAGGTGTTACCGACAGCCCCCTTTGCAGAGCCTGCTTGGAGGCAGAAGAAACGGCTGCTCACGTCCTCATGGAGTGCACAGGAGTAGCGGACTACAGGGCTAAACACCTCGGTCAATCGAGGGACCTTCCAGGGATAGTCGGTAACGTAAAGGGCCTACTGGCGTTCCTGGAGGAGTTGGGTTGGCTCGAATGATTCGCATTCCCACCCACACGCAAAATAGGCGCTTTCGTCGTCGAGTTGCGGAAACCAGCCCGTCTTACAATTGACAATTGACAATTGACAAGACCCTGTATATTCTGATGGAAAATATGAGGACTACCAAGCCTTTCCATTGTCCTCGCGATCAGTTTAAATCAACAGAATTTACAACTGTCAGATCACATCACTCGAGAGTTTTAATGCCTAATTATGTACAGTTCCATACACTAGTTTATCTAAACAATTATCATAAGCTGTCTTTGATGTGTTCAGGAAATGCATGTTCGACCGGCATGGTGGCATTGTTAATTGCTTTGCACTTGTTTAGCTTGTTCAATAGTACCAACTTCACAGACAAACTAGGGGCAGCACGCAGGCGGGCGTCGGCATTCGAAATTTGAATGTCATAGTTTGTCGAAAATGTATACATTATGGTCATAATGTATCAATATTCAGATAAGAAATTAGTTTTTACCAAGTAGTATAACATTATGCTGGTCGTAACGTGCTGTTTTTGGACGCAGTAAAGAGTGTTTATGATACGTGTGTAGATAAATATCTTTAAGGCCCTTTTCGTGATGTCGTCGATATGAGGAATGAAAGTGAGTTTGCTGTCGTATAAATACGCCTAGAACTTTTATGTTGTCGAGCTTTATTAACTGGGTGCCGTCTATAACATAAATAGTGGTTATCTGCGTTGGTTTCCGCGTGAATCATATACACGTGCGAGCATTTTGTTGGGTTCAGTGGCATTTCATTGTTGTTGCACTAGAATCTGAGCTGGTTGATATCTACCTGAAAATGTATCGAGTCTTCTAATGTGTCGATAACACTCACCACTTTAAGGTCATCTGCATACATAAATGGGCTTGAGTATAGAAAGCATTCCGGTAGGTCATTGATGAATATGTTGAATAAAATTGGGCCCAATTGTGATCCCCTTTACAACGTTTCATGACTCTAGGACCAGAGGGTTAGGCTGTACGTTAATATATCCTTCAGTTAGTGAATAATTCAGGTCAGGACTTTTATACTTAATTATCGTCTATCGGTAAAATTAGCAACGTTCATAACAGGTGTTTGTTACGTCTGTCACTGCGGCAGAACATTGAAAAAATTGTGGGTTTCTTATATATTTCATCAAAATCACTGAATTTTTCTTATAATCAAATACACCGTTTTAAGAACTATGATATCTTCCTCTGGACTTGCCTGACGGACCCACACATGTCAACATCTCCCGGAATGCCTCCGGGTGGCCGACATGGTGATCTAGAAGGACCCATTCCCCATGGGACCAAGCTCGTCGCAGGTTGCGGATGGCGAATGGCCCCCCAATCAGAGGGTCAGCTGCCTGTTCCATGAGCAGGTAGCCGCGGACAAGGGGAGCCCATCTGACCTCCTCTAGGTATGAAGATCGGCGTTTTAGTGTTCTCCGGCGCGAACACTCTAAAGTAAGGGCGTAAGGCAGCCCATCCGGCCTCCTTCAGAGGGGCAAAGATTGGCGGTGAAAATAAAGTGTATGGTACGTGCGCATTCTAAAAAATCACGACCTGCGGGCGGTAGGTGCGCAGCGTCCGCAGTACCGTGCCGGTTTACCGGCCGGACAACGCCTAGTCGTCAGCAACGGTACAAATATCGTTGCGGGCGGCTAACGTACTGCAAACTTGAAAGATGGGGCCCGAAAGGGTGAAAACCATGGAGTCAAATACGGAGCATCTAATACCCCAGGAGGGTTCCTGTACTACCAGTACAGGGGAATCCCTCCGTGCGGGAGGAACCAGTTCACACAATGAACTGGACCCCCCCCCCGCCGGTTCTCGGTGGGTCGTTTTCTGGAAGCCACCAACCTATTTGCTCGCGTGGTGACACGCGCTCGCCTCGGAGGATAAACGAGTCAAAAAATAAGAGGCACGATAGAAGTGGTGCCTCAAAGACAAAGAAGAGGAAGCAGCGCCTTGCAGAGGAGCTTGCTATAGTCGCGGCCATACGTCGTAGGGCCACGGACGCCTCTAACGTCAACCGTGCGGATGTGGAGGTGCCGGCCCCCAACGATCCCAACATGGGACCAGGTGCGGGACAGCACCAACACTCAACATACGGAACTATGGCGCAGGCTTACAGGCTCAATATGGGATCGCGTGCGGGACAGCACCACCACAACACCAACGAAACTGTGGTGCAGGCTCACACCGCTCCCCATACGGGAAAGCATGCGGGGCAGCACCACAACACCAAAGGGTCAGGAAGGCAGGCTCACAACGCTCCCTTTATGGGACCGCGTTTGGGACAGCACCACCCCCTAAATCAAGCCGCATCACGGCGAAATACATTCTCGCAGCAACCAGCCCAAAGGGAGGGGCAGGTGCCTGCGGGAAAAGAAAAATCAACTGGGGAAAGCGCAATCTCGGGCCCTCCCCCGCCTGCCCATCCACCGCCTCGGCGCCGTAAGGGCAAAGGGGTGGGGAAGGGCAGATCGGGGGGGTCATCAGAGCAGCACATGGGGCAAGCTCTGTGGCCGGGACAAGCAGACCCTAAACAAAAAGAATGTGGTCTGATGACCAGGTCTCGCCGAACGGGGAGTTGATGAGGGGACCGTTCAAAAGACCCTGTAATTCAGGCCCAAATGTAAGGGAGAAGCGAGTCCAACCTGGACTATCCTATGCCCAGGCTGCTAACTCGCAGCTGATCATGATGATCGTCCCCATTGACGGTCGAGATATGACGGCCGAACAAGGCGTTCTTCTCCGTCTAGAGATGAAGAAGAAACAAGGAGAAGCGGTAGATGACCTGACCCAAGACTTTGTCCCGGGCTTCGATCATATGCCGCAACGTCTGCCGCAAGGCGGACTTAAATTCACCTGCCTCAACCAAGAAACCGTGGCATGGCTTAAGGTGACGCCAGTAAACCTTCCCCCCCCCCCCCCCCGTGGGAAGGAGGCTGCCAGTTCAGTGACGGAGTTGCCAAAACTCATCAAAGGGGTGGTCCGGCTTCCCGATGTTCAGGGAACTGACATCGGGGGGCTGAGGCTCCGACTGATAAGGGCAAACCGTCAGCGTGGCATCGACATGAGTCGCTGGCGCATTCTAAGGGGGAGCTAAAAAACACCGACTCGGAGCTTCAGGATGCCATCATGGTATTCGGAATCCCCGAGTCGTATATCCCGGAGCTGGAGAAAAGGCAGATGAAGGTCTGCTACAAGTGTGGCTCGGTGAAGGTGGAGCTCAAGCGGAGGGCAGGCGGAACTGGTTCCAGACCCACTCCAGCCGGCCAGTCGAGTGAGGTGCAGCCCGTACCGAGTGACGCTGAAGGTAGCAGCAACACTCTGCCAACACGCAGGGCCTCGGCGGGCAGCGTGGGGGAAGCGCTAGGTATCCGAAACCTAGCGATTGGCTCACCGATGTCCGACGAGGTCGAGGCGCTTCTCGGCTCCGAGGACGAAAGCTCAACTCCAGCAGAGGGGGAGTAATAATAATTATGTATCCTTTCACAACATGCTTTGAACACATAATAAAATAACTTATAATATATGTATACATGCATTAAAAAAATAAAAAAATACATTTACACTACATATAATAACAATAACAAAAGGCGCTAACACAAATATCATACAGCCAACATCCAACATAGCTCTTCCGGTGCAGCGGCCCCTTGGAGAACTCTCGAAGAGTACCCGAAGACGATCGCACTTATACAAGAGCCAGCAATTCATGAAAGCAGGGTATGTGGTTTCAATAACTTATTTGGAAATATATATACCTACTATTCAAACACAAAAGTGAGGGCGGCCATATATGTCCCGAATCAATACAAAGCCACCTTTATAACACACCTCTGCTCCCCAGATCTAACCGTGGTGAACATTGACACGGGGCAAGGGGGTCTCTCGTAATACCTCGCCTCGGCATACCAGCCAGGCGAAGGGGAGATACCTACGGAGGAACTGGATGTGCTAGTCAGAGAGTGTGAAGAAAATGACATACCCCTCGTAATAGGATGCGATGCCAACGCGCACAGCACAGTATGGGACGGAAAGGAAATAAACAAAAGAGGTAAGGATCTCATGGAATTTCTCTGAAAATATGAACTGTCGACACTAAATAGAGGATCAGAACCCACATTTGTCACAAGAAAGACACAAACAATACCAGACATAACAATTGCCAACTTTTTGGCTCTAGACCTAATATCGGAATGGAGAGTTTCATCAGAAGCATCGTGTTCGGATAACAGATGGATCCCCTTCAGCCTGAAGAATATAAAGTTAAAACCTAGGCAATTTCGTAACCCTAGAAAAACCAACATAAGTGAGTATTGTCAGCACCTAGAGACGGACTTATCTAGAACTGAGTACAACATCAAACTGGAAACAACAGAAGAAATAGAACTAGCGGTCATTCAACTCAACGGAGCGATAAATGAGAGCTACAATAAATCCTGCCCTCTAATGACAGCGAAGCCATCTAAAGACAGCTGGTGGTGCGAAAAACTGGAGAGAATGCGGGTTAACATGAGAAAGCTTTTCAATCATGCCATCAACACGAAGGCAGAGGACGACTGAAAAGCTTTTCAAAAAGCACATAACCAGTTTAAAAACAAACTAGGTGCAATTTTAGAGAATCATGGAGAAATGTCTGCAGCTCGATAAACAGCGAGTCACAGGCCTAACGAATCAAAAAGCTAATAGGTCAAGACCCAAAATACCAACCTGGTTCGATAAAGACACCGAATGGAGAATACACCAAGAGCGAAGAAGCGCTCTGTAGTGTATTGCTACAAACGCATTTCCCGGGGTGCACAATCCTTCCCGCAAAAGAGGTAGAGACACCGGCGGAAACACCAAGCTCCTCGCAAACACCCCCGCCGGAAGCATGGGTGGAAGTAAAAAACCTGATAGATGATGAGAAGGTGAGATGGGCAATCAGCTCTTTCCTTCCATATAAATCACCAGGACCAGACGGCGTAATACCAGCCCTACTGCAATGGGGAGAAAAGCTCATTGTACCAAGACTTGTAAAAAAAAATAAGGCATGTCTAGCACTCGGCTACATGCCCAGGATCTGGAGAGAAGTGAAAGTAGTCTTCCTGCCGTAAACAGGCAAGGACGACTATACTGAACCTAAATCCTTCAGACCTATAAGTCTCACATCATTTATTCTGAAAACGTTAGAAAGAGTATGTGATAGATTTATAAGGGACGGTCCCATGTAAACCAACCCTGTACACCCAAACCAACATACATACCAAGCGGAAAAATCTACAGAGACCGCCTTACACGCATTGGTCAGAAGAATAGAAAGCTCAATACTAAGCCAACAGTCGTGCCTGGCGGTATTGATAGACATCGAAGGAGCTTTTGATAAAACAAACTTCAGTAGCATCAGAACTGGATTGGAGAAACTAGGCACCAACCCTAACATGATAACCTGGATAACAAAAATGCTGGAATCAAGAATAATCTCTCTGGAAATCAGCGATAAAATCAAATGCAAAGTGGCCAAGGGCTGTCCACAGTGGGGTGTGCTATCACCACTACTGTGGGTACTAGTAGCCAACGACCTGGTGACACAACTCAACACAAGAGGATTCTACTCAATAGCATACGCCGATGACGTGACAATACTCGTGAACGGCCTTTTTATAAACACGATATTTGACCGCATGCAACTAGCACTACGGTACATGGAAACATGGTGCAAAAATAACGAACTCTCAGTAAACCCCGCCAAAACTGAGATGGTACTATTTACAAAAAAAAAAACACGGCAGTTACAGGCTGCCCAAACTCTTTAATAAAACACTAACACTATCAAAAGGAGTGAAATATTTAGGTGTATGGCTTGACCACAAATTAAGTTGGAGCAAGCACATGTAGGCAACACTTAAAAAAGCCACCACATCGTTCTTCCAGTGTAGGAAGATGGTAGGGAACGGATGGGGACTCCAGCCCAAAATATGTCGATGGATGTATATGGCTGTGGTGAGGTATCATCACATACGGCTCCCTGGTATGGTGGCAACGAACAACACTATGCACAACTACAACTCAACTACAGCAGTTCCAGAGAATGGCTTGTGTGGCCATGACAGGCTGCATGAGGTCAACGCCATCAGCGGCACTGGAAATCATGCTAGGCATACCACCATTGGACCTATTCGTACAGCAGGAGGCCAAATCGGCGGCCATAAGGCTATACGGTACTGGACAATGGAAAGGACAAATAGCAGATAAAGGACACTGCACAATTCTAGAAAAAGCATTCGGGGAAGTACCAGAAGCCATTATTGGAATTGATCGCATAAAAACAGAGTTCCTATTCGGTAGGAAATATGAAATCACAGCCAAGGGCTTGGAAACACCAACAATACCAAATCACAAAAGCATAACAATATACAGTGATGGCTCAAAGAAAATCAAGAACACAGGCGGAGGTCTTTTCTCGCCGGGGCTTGACATTAAACTTTCCCTGAGCTTCGGAAAGGAGACGACAGTGTTTCAAGCTGAAACACTGTGTCTCCTACACGGGGCAATGCACTTGATAAATGATGCAGAGGGGAATGACATAACCTTTTTTGCCAGAGGCAATTATAAGGAGAGCGACATCTTCGGGAGTAAAGTAAAAGGCTTGAGATGCGCATAAATACCAGACTATACTAGACTAATTTATTATAGGAAATCCTAGCTTATATACTAGGTTGGTACATGTTATTGATGACGTGCATAAGACTAGTACGTGATGAGATATTTCCGCATATCTGTGGCGGGCGTACGTGCCGGCACAGATACTCCCCCCTTTAGGGAAAATAAATAAATGAATGTACTTATAACAATGAACAAAAATCTAAGTTAGAATCAAACAATAACCTTAAATGAATCGAATTAACTTTAGAAATGTGTATACCATAACAAACTTATATCAACTGCAATAATAACTAGTAGTATTTTAATAAACATAAAACCAGATCTTAATTGTGCATACTTTAACTTGAATCTATTTTTATATATAAGGAAAGTTATTGTTAAATAAAACTAGACAGTAATAGAGCATATTTCAACTTAATCTAAAGGTAACTCTTACACGAATTAGGAAATAAAGGAACTACGGTTATATAATTCTACATAAGTTTAAAGAATAACATAATATTTACCTACAGGCGAGTCTTGTGTCTGGCCGCACACTACATAAAATAAACTAAAAACTGGAAAACAGAAAAACACTAGGAAAATGGGGCTTCGCGGTTAGTAAACTAACCTAACCTATAACTGGAAAAGATCCGCAGGAGAGTCGTCTGATGCTGTAGCCGCATATGTTTTTCAGGAATCGATGAGTCAATTTACATCGCACGTCGTTGAAGTTGTAATCACTGTTTGTTTATAATTGCGACCGTACCTACAAAAGGATGATTGTGCTGAATCAGCGTCAGCATTAAATCTGTAACCTTGGCTGTAGGCAGTCAATGATCTCGTACGTCATATGTACGTGCGTGCTCTTCACTCTTGAGTGAATATTAAGTTGTCGATTAATGAAATTTGTGTGCCTAAAAACCTTGGGATTTGGCCACATAGGGCACATCTTGTACACCAATCGTTTATATATATATATATATATATATATCTCTCTCTCTCTTCAGTGATTTGATTATTCTTCGTGCGATGTTCTTCCTGGATGATTTCAATATTCGTTGAATTAGGTATATAGATGATGTTTCAGTACTCTTCTGGAGGCTGGAAAGGCTTCCTATGTCTTGAACTTGAAAAAGCTGCTTGCTGTGAATGAATTTGCCGACGCGTTCGTTTCTGCTGGTGCGAGCCATTTTGATAAATCAGCAGTCGGCTGACTATCGGTTCATTATTCTTGCGGTATCTTGAGTTCGATGCGGGAAATCTTCAGTTGAAATCTTTTGGCTTCTGGTCCGTCATGGCTTGCTTGATGTCGTCTTGGTTTGGGTGGGGTCTTGATTATGGATTTCTGCAGCGTGGTTTGAAATAGGTATGCAGAATTCGGGGCTCGGCGATCTTGGACGAAATGCTTCTTGCTTGCACTTCTAAGGTACACGGAGTTTTCTTCGCGGCTGGGTCCATGCTGCTATTACCGAAGGTTGCTGATGTTCAGGAGTCGGGTCACCACTTTGCCAGAGGCAATTATAAGGAGAGCGACATCTTCGGGAGTAAAGTAAAAGGCTTGAGATGCGCGCAAATACCAGACTATACTAGACTAATTTATTATAGGAAATCCTAGCTTATATACTAGGTTGGTACATGTTATTGATGACGTGCATAAGACTAGTACGTGATGAGATATTTCCGCATATATGCGGCGGGCGTACGTGCCGGCACACCTTTAAAATGGACTGCGCAGCCCTACTTAGCTCACTAAAAAGACCGTTGACAAAATCAAAACTCATTAGAATGCCACAAGGCACTCAACAGGCTAGGTGAGAAAAACAAGGTCACAGTCCAGTGGGTAAAAGGTCACCAGGGTGACCAAGGAAACTGGGAGGCAGACAAGCTAGCAAAATTAGGGGCAGAAAGGCCAGCAATCGGCACTCTACCATTCTCGCCCTTATCAGCGGAAGCTCTACGAAAAAGTCTCAGAGAAGCCACAGTACAGCAACAAAACCTATTATGGTCTAGCAGAGAAGACTGCAAAAACACAAAACTTTTTATAGACAAGTATAACCATAAATTTACAAATTACTTAATGAGACTGCCACGCAGTAAAATAAAAATACTAAAAAGCCTTATTAAAGGCCATTGTACACTAAACAAACACTTGACAATTACAGGTGCAAAGGACAGACCCCTGTGCCGGGGGTGCATGGAAGTGGATGAAACAGTAGAGCATATTCTACTGGCATGTCCATCCACAACAGAAACCAGGATGGCTATCCTAGGAGACACAACAAACACCCACGAGCTCCTAGAACACCCAGGCCTCCTTCTCCAGCTGGTGCAGGAGTTGGGATGGCTGAAGTAGATGTGCAGGCGAAGGGGACATGCACAAAGGCCCCGCTCAAGTGGGCCAGGTGCAGGCACTACAACCCCCTTGTAGAAGATAGAAGATAGAAGAACTATGATAACAATATTATTTTTATATTCCAATAAACAGCATTTTTGGCAAGTTTTAGGTGAAAAACATCTATTATCTTATATTTTTCATATTGACAAATTCCCATTGACAAATGATGTTTTTTAAACACACACAGATGAAAAAGGGATTTTAACTATTTTTTTCAGGGTTTGGAAAATGTCTCCTTTAGGAAGAACAATGCTTCAAAGATGGGTGTTTGACCTAATTTGACGATACCCACCATATAATTATAGATTTTATAAAACGGCATCAAATATATTGTTTACCAATTTATGATTTAAATATAAAAATACTTTACCCTAAAACGGCAAGGAGCACCAAAAACAGAAACGTGTATCAATAAGCGAATGTCTAAAATACTCACCAAATTTAGAACCCCTATTAACGCGCTAAGGTGTCCCAAATAAACTGCAACGATTGCAATAAAATGTATGGATAGATCAAAACTAAACTATTTCATGTCAAATATATAAATGTTTGTGGCTGAATATAACACCCCCGCAACAGTTTCACAGAACCAATAGGTCACTTTCCCCGACCCCATGTTTGCACTAGGAAATCCTGCAAATTATCTAGTTAATGTGCATATTAACGGTATCTGCATTCTAACGGTAACACATATACACAGTCCAGTGGGTAAAAGGTCACCAGGGTGACCAAGGCAACTGAGAGGCAGACAAGCTAGCAAAATTAGGGGCAGAAAGGCCAGCAATCGGCCCTCCACCATTCTCGCCCTTATCAGCGGAAGCTCTAAGAAAAAGGCTCAGAGAAGCCACAGTACAGCAACAAATCCTATTATGGTCTAGCAGAGAAGACTGCAAAAACACAAAACTTTTTATAGACAAGTATAACCATAAATTTACAAATTACTTAATGAGACTGCCACGCAGTAAAATAAAAATACTAACAAGCCTTATTACAGGCCATTGTACACTAAACAAAAACTTGACAGTTACAGGTGCAAAGGAGAGACCCCTGTGCTGGGGGTGCATGGAAGTGGATGAAACAGTAGAGCATATGCTACTGGCATGTCCATCCACAACAGAAACCAGGATGGCTATCCTAGGAGACACAACAAACACCCACGAGCTCCTAGAACACCCAGGCCTCCTTCTCCAGCTGGTGCAGGAGTTGGGATGGCTGAAGTAGATGTGCAGGCGAAGGGGACATGCACAAAGGCCCGCTCAAGTGGGCCAGGTGCAGGCACTACAACCCCCTTGTAGAAGATAGAAGATAGAAGAACTATAATATCAATATTATTTTTATATTCCAAGAAAAAGCATTTTTGGCAAGTTTTAGGTGAAAAACATCTATTATCTTATATTTTTCATATTGACAAATTCTTATTGACAAATGATGCTTTTTCAACACACACAGATGAAAAAGGGATATTAACTATTTTTTTTCAGGGTTTGGAAAATGTCTCCTTTATTAAGAACAACGCTTCAAAGATGGGCGTTTGACCTAATTTGACGATACCCACCATATAAATATAGATTTTATAAAACGGCATCAAATATATTGTTTACCAATTCAGGATTTAAATATAAAAACACTTTACCCTAAAACGGCAAGGAGCACCAAAAACAGAAACGTGTATCATTAAGCGAATGTCTAAAATACTCACCATTTAGAACCCCTATTAACGCGCTAAGGTGTTCCAAATAAACTGCAACGATTGCAATAAAATGTATGGATAGACCAAAACTGCTACTTTAATTAGGCATTTTTTTTTTTTGGGGAAACCAATATTATTCGTAGAAGCAAATATTTTAGGACCAAAAAAGGGCTATTTAATAACATTTCAGAATAAATTGGGTTTCCAATTTTTGTATGCCACCAAATGTGAGAAAAAATGTTCGTTGAATCGGTAGGTTCCGAGAGCCTAAAATTATGATGTGCTTGGTGCAGTCAGTGCGTCCCTCCAAATTTGCGTTCCATACCCACCAATCCAGCAAAAAAAACTGAAGAAACAAGTTTCTTAAAAGGGGATAACCATTATGCTATAAATTACAGTATAAATTTTTGGCGTTGAGGAGTAACCATTCTCGGAACCTGGAGACTTCCGTGTAAACCACTAGATCCTTTGCCAGGCCTGGATTTTTGAAGGAGACGATCCCGACCAAGATGTAGCCTCTGACGACAAGCGCGCTGCCGGAGTCACCCCTGGAATATCATCATGATAAGTTACCCTATAGCCCAGAGTTGAAAATTTGTATTCATGTAGATATTAATTCATAATAGGTATTTCTTTCCAACGAGAGTCTAGTTACTAGATAAAACGTCTCGAAAAGTAAATGACTACAGTGCATTTTAAGTAACTTACGCAGCAGCGTAGCCGTGATTGTTTTTCGGTTTACCACAAATCGTGAGTTTGGGTGTCCTCAATACTTTCAAACAATCATCCCGTGACCAAAGTACTTGTTTGGCATACTTCAAATATTGAGATTCCTCCTCATTCTCTTCCTTGAAAGAGATATAATAATGTTAACCCTTTCGCTATCTCTGCTTACCGGAAAAGAAAAAATAATGACTCAACAATTAAGGCAGAGTTTATGTTTTTTGCCCATAAATGCCCACAATAGAATCTACAGTACTCTAGGAGACGTCTGTCATAATAGTTCCTTTTTAGGTTTTCTGCGTCCCAGCAGGTTAATAATATTAATTATTCAGAAATAAATAGACTAAGCAGAGTTACGGCTTGTTTAAAGACGACCCGATGACACATTTTACATATACAAGATGTATGATTTATCTTATCAATAGGGCTTATCGGGACTTCTTAAAACTGTCCCTAAATTCGATTGGACACTAGCCCGACACTCCCCCTCCAACCCGCAATGAGTCAGCATAAGGCCAAGTGGCCTTTCATGATTCTCGATCAACGTGAAATTCCCTGTAGGCTTTGATTCCCTTGCGAGTATCAAGCGAATTCAGCAAAGAACATCAATCGGTGTCAATCTATGGATTAAATTATGCCCAACAACAGTTTGTATTTACGAATTCCGTAAGTAACGGTGGAACGTGGGTACCTATGCCAGTCTTCATAAAAAATGTTCACACCCTTTTCCTTTTACACACCCTAGAACTTGTGTAAGTTCAACATTGAACGCATGGCGACCCCGCGGGAGGTGTTGACGCGGGAAAGTGAGAGACAGAGCTATGCGCTTTAGAAAGCTCTATCCCCGACCTCATCCTCCATGTTCGGTACGCTACGGGTACATGTTTACGCAACATAAGATGCGGCCGTTGATATCACATATTTTGCTACTCGCAAGGAATACTTCGACACTCGCATACAACCGTGTCCGTGATATAAATGTGACCTAAAAGTGTTACTACACAGACGTCGCATCGGGAAGATACTTACATTAGTATACCCCCATCCAGCAACAACGGCATCGTCTTGAAAAGGCGTTTCGCTTACTATTGCGACTCTGCTAATCGTGGCGTCCAACTTTAGACTACATTTGAGCTTTACAAGACCTATATCATTCGATACTGAACGTGAGTCATAATTTTCGTGTATCTTCCAACTCTCGACCGCGAATTTTCCTCCTCTTTTTCGATTAACTTTTCCTACAAAAGCGTTGATGTGGTGATGTTGTGCGCAGTCCTCCAAACAATGGGCTGCTGTCACGATGAAATTCTGATTAAGGATCGAGGAGCCGCACATCGCATAGCCGCTGGATTCGTCACACCGTAGAGTCAGAAACACTGCGTAAGGGAAGTTCTCTATCTTAGCTTTTTCGCCGCCGACTATTTTATGTTCAATGTAGTACTTGTTCTGATCCATTGCCACGTTTGAAATATGGATGATATAAATAAATATTAAGGCACTACAGTCCATGTTTTCTGAAGGCTAGTGTAGTTCTGATTATAATTGTTTCTCGTTCGTGACAAGCTTTAAGTAATCTATGCTGAAGGTTTTACACCGCAACAGTTAAGTACAGCCGTTTGGAGGGATTTGACGATGTCCGGTCATGGATGACGCGTCGCGTATGATTTGTGTTTATGTATGGTAGTTTTCTACGTATTTAACCTCTCACCGACCTATGACTGCGATGGCAGTGATCATAAAATACCGTTAACGACCCATGACTTCTATTGCAGTTTATATTACGCTGTGTATGATTGGGTGAACATCAAGTAACTAACAAACTAGGTCATGCAATTACCGGACCGTATATTTTTCATACAAAAAAAACAGGAAAAAAACATTAAAAAAATAACTGTGCGCGAAACGATTAAAAGATTCGTAAAGTTAGGTTTTTTTGATTGAATTCGAGTACTACGGGTTTTATTCCCATTTACAATTATTTTTGTTTACACAATTTCACAAATCGTAGTGAATTTCATCCCGAAAATCGGCAAATCAACAATTGCTGTCTCGAGATGAGCATTTTATAGTAGTCTGAGATTCCCAAGTCGCGGTCGGTACAAAAATTAACTAAGGTTGCAATGTGATTTATACTAAGAGAGGATTTCATATCAAAGTTTTAAGTGCTACCATTTAAACAGAATCACTTGATAACTCAGACAAGCGCCGCAAGCCGGGCAAGATGTGAAATGACCTGGAGCTCTATTTTTGAATCTCTCGCGTCTCGGCAAGGGCTCGCCAAGTGCAACGATTGGTTCATATCACTCGACATAACTAAGCTCCACCAATCGTGTCGCTTGGAGAGCGCTCACTTCCGAGGCGAGTGATTCAAAAATAGAGCTGGTGGTGTTTACCGTTGACGGTTATCGCGCCTAGATTGGGGAAAAGTTAAGGTTACGTGAGCTCTTAGATCGGGATTTTTATGCCTTGATTAGATTACATTTTTGGCGTTACTAGCAAAATAAATAGAGAATATTTATATTTATTCCATAACCATGTCGTAGAATTGGACATATCATGAAATGGCCAACCATGATAGAATTAGAACTATCGCTGAGCGAAGAAATATTTAAGGGTAAAACACTGTGGCAGCTTAGGTCTAGACTAAAGCGGGCGAGCGCAGCGAAGCCCCCGAAAAGTCTTCGTGTTTATTCGACATGGATATCACAAAAATATTAGGTTGTACTGAATAAAAATATGCTTTTAAAAAGACACGTTTCATCTAGTTCAACCATTTAAAAAAACATGAATACATTTTATGAAATTTGCGTTCTTGGTGGGCCAGATCATGAGATGGAAATGATCAATTCTATGATGTAGCTAAGACATACCTTCCTATAAAATATGTACGACTCTTTCACTAATTGTAAGAATATATGTTCCTCTATTCAAATTAGACATTGTATAGGCAATTATATGACAAGAAATAAAAAAAATAAAAGACCCGTGTTGTAAGTAATAAATGATAACTAACAGCAAACAATTGGTTCATTATTTCCTATTAAGGCTGTTAACTTTTGAACCATTGCAGAAAATTTAAATATCAATTTAAAAAAATGCATTAAAATCCGTCCACCAACCGACAGACAGATACACAGACAGTAGCTTAAAACTTATAACACCACTCTTTTTCTCTGGGTAAAGGTAATTGGGAGTTCTATATATTGTTCGAGTAACGTATCAGTGATGAATCCAAATCCCATTGGGAGTTCTACATATTTTCCGATCGCGATGTAATAGTGAAAAACCCGTTGGGAGTTCTATATATTGTTAGGGTAATGTATCAGTGATGAATCCAAACCCCATTGGGAGTTCTATATATTTTCCGATCACGATGTAACAGTAACGAACCTAAAACTCATTGGGAGTTCTATATATTGTAAGGGTAACGTATCAGTAATAAATCCAAACCCCATTGGGAGTTTTCCGATCGTGATGTAACAGTGACGAACCCAAAACCCATTGGGAGTTTTATATATTGTTAGGGTAACGTATCAATAAAAAATCCAAGTCCCATTGGGAGTTCTATATATTCTCCGATCGTGATGTAACAGTGACAAATCCAAAACCCATTGGAAGTTCTATATAATGTTAGGGTAACATATCAGTAAAAAATCCAAGTCCCATTGGGAGTTCTATATATTCTCCGATCGTGATGTAACAGTGACAAACCCAAAACCCATTGGGAGTTCTATATATTGTTAGGGTAACGTATCAGTGATGAATCCAAACCCCATTGGGAGTTCTATATATTGTTAGGGTAACGTATCAGTGATGAATCCAAACCCCATTGGGAGTTCTATATACTTTCCGATCGCGATGTAACAGTGATGAACTCAAACCCCATTGAGAGTTCTATATATTTTCCGATTGCTATGTAACAGTGATGAACTCAAACCCCATTAGGAGTTCTATATATTTTCCGATCGCGATGTGATAGTGAAAAACCCGTTGGGAGTTCTATATATTGTTAGAGTAACGTATCAGTGATGAATCTAAACCCCATTGGGAGTTCTATATATTGTTAGGATTACGTATCAGTGATGAATCCAAACCCCATTTGGAGTTCTATATATTTTCCAATCGCGATGTAATAGCGTAAAACCCGTTGGGAGTTCTATATATTGTTAGGGTAACGTATCAGTGATGAATCCAAACCCCATTTGGAGTTCTATATATTTTCCAATCGCGATGTAATAGCGTAAAACCCGTTGGGAGTTCTATATATTGTTAGGGTAACGTATCAGTGATGAATCCAAACCCCATTGGGAGTTCTATATATTGTTAGGGTAACGTATCAGTGATGAATCCAAACCCCATTGGGAGTTTTTTTATTTTCCGATCGCGATGTAATAGTGAAAAACCCGATGGGAGTTCTATATATTGTAAGGGTAACGTATCAGAGATGAATCCAAACCCCATTGGCAGTTCTATATATTTTCCGATCGCGATGTAACAGTGACGAACCCAAAACTCATTGGGAGTTCTATATATCGTTAGGGTAACGTATCAGTAATAAATTTAAACCCAATTGGGAGTTCTATATATTTTCCGAACGTGATGTAACAGTGACGAACCCAAAACCCATTGGGAGTTCTATATGTGGTTAGGGTAACGTATTAGTACTAAAATTAAACTTTTATTAAAATTGTCCAGACAATTTCAACACTGAGGATTTTAGTAGTTATAAGATTGTAGTTAGATTTTTCCTTCTAGAATCTATAATGTTTTATTTTATTTGTTTTATTTGTGTTGAGTGCGTTTTGTGTTTTTTAGAATATTCTACTGGTTGATTTAAATGATAATTATTGTATGTCCTAGATTCTTTAATTTATTAATTTGAACGTTATTTGAACTGTGTTTTCTTGAATCTTTTACTGTTTTATTTTAATTGAATTTTGCAGGAAGGTTTTGTGTTTTGTCAGTTTTTAACTACCTGCTATGCAGCGATTCTTGGGTTTCTTAAACTCTTGATTTTCTATTCTAAAAAGGGGAAAACTATTTCTACGAACAGGGGAAACAATATATTCAGGACAGGCGGTAACCAATATTTTAAATCCACCAGTGTAATAATTATATATATATATATATATATATATATGTCGTAGTGTACGAATTGAGATATAGCTATAGCGTAAGGCAGTAGAGATAAGTACGGTAACACGAGCGATATGTGCATTCGCTTAGGTTGGGCTAATAATGGAGAGGCTAGGTGTGCATGCTATAAAAAGGGCGTGCGCGCCAGTCAGCGGGTTAGTTAGTCTATAACGAGTAGTCGTACGGAGCGCACCTCCTCCCACATTATTGGACTAGCCAGTCCCCGTGACTAGTGTGGTTACTATTTATCTAGTACTCCCCGTGTTCAGTGTGATTGTTCTCTTACTAGTGCTCCCAGTGTGTCATTATTCTGTGTCTAGTACATGATTCGAGCCCTAAAGTTAATAAACTGTGTTATAACTACGCTGTTGTCTCCAATGCTCGAGTACCCATCACACCCATCCTCTGGACGCCCTCAGCCATCGATCCTGACCCTTCTGCGACATCAGAAGCGGGATCACCTCGAGCACAGGAGAAATATGCCACAGAAAAACTTCTGAGAAGCTACTGGAAATCAAACACCAGATCATGATGCACCTTATCAATGCTGTCAAGAAATCATCAGCTAATTAGAAACAATTGCTGCCACCATCACGGAATTAAGAGTGCAGTGACCAGGTAGCTCCTGGACTCGAATATGGAGGTAGAAGCACCTGGCCATGAGCCGAGCAATCTTCTGCCTTGGTTGTGGTGAACCTGTCGACGTCGTGACGTTGCTTGCATCTGCCCCAGATCCCAGCGTCGTGTCGATCCATAGTCGAGATCGCATTCGAAAAACTGAATCATTTGATGTGCCATTTTGTTCTTTTTATTGTGACTCAAGTACCGCGTGTTCGCTGATGAAATGAAAGATTACGAATAAATTAGTGGAAAAGTCACAAAAAAAGTGACTCATAGGCTTTCGAAATCCGTGATTCCGGCGTTTCGGTACGTAACGACGAAGGAACTTATGTGTGTGGCGGGTCTTAGCAGGTAGAAAGTACTCTGATGGTGGGTGCTTGTCAAAGTGTCAAAGAAGTTTTATTCTCCTCAGAAGGTCAAAGTGTGCTCTCTATTCTTTTCTACTGGCCCGGCTTGTCTTATTGGACAATGATAATAACCTGGCTATAATTTGGACCCCGATTGCTTTACGATTTGTTTATCATGTCGAAACGAGGAAAAACGTCGGTAAAATGATGGCTCTGCTGAAAATGGGGAAAAGTTGTACGTAAAACAAAGAAATTTTGTTTTTTTACAAGATTTGCAAAGAGACATTAGAATAGACAATTTAGTCGAAATTAAAAAATTATAACCCTAAGTGCGGATAGCAGTGATGACGATAAAAACTCTTCTGTTATTTCAACTGACTAAACAATTTCGATTCTTTCCGATTGTTTTGGTAGCATCCCTAGTGTTTAAAAAGTGGGTTTTTTGAAGTTCCAGTTGCTTCTTAGTATGGATAGACTATAGGTAATGACATTTTGAACAAGTGTCATATCAATCAATGAATAACTAACGATTAATGATAAATGGTACACCTTGGCTGCATACTAAGTGTAGCAGTGCCCTTTGAGTGATAATTACACGACTGAGATGGTCATCGACTGCATACGGATAGGCCTGATAGAACTGGCAATCGGAGCAGTCGTTAAGACTTTGTTGAATTTACAAGTTCATAGATGTAGTTGGGCCTGTGGTTTGTTTTTATCTTTTGGTGTAAAAAGCTCTCTTCTTCTTAATGTGTGATATTCTTTGAGTTTTTATTATTCTAGATAGTTTGTTTTGGTTCTATGGCAGGTCATCCGAGCTGATTTCTGACGCTATTCTTGTTTCGTTGTTATCGCAAATTATTTTGGTAAAGTTCGCTTACTATTTGTGTTTTCATGGGGTCTTCAATTGAAGCGGTTGAATGATCCAGCCTACATTTGGGTAACGCCCTTGTCTTTCTACGTACATGGATTACTTGGTGTAGGCTTGTGTAGTGCAGCCTTTTTGCGGGAGAGGGATGTGGAGTTATTCTGTTCAACTTGTAATGATGTGACAAATTTCAGCAAAAACCAACAGAGTCTTCTACGTTCCATTCGTGCCAATTGGAAGCGTTTGCTGTTGCAGATACCATGAAGCATTTTTTTTTAAAAAACCTGCAAAAATCGTGTTAGTTACTACTTGAAACGAGATTGTCTTGACACTGAGATTTCACAGCTGGTGATGATTTTTTCTTTTGATTGCACTGTAAATAGAGTGACTGGAGCCAACCCTCTAGAACTCATAATGGCTGAGTGATGATGTAGGACAGACACTAGATCTCAATATTTGAAAGTGCGCTCCTAGTGTTCAAGCTGAGTTGTATTCGAACATTTTTGACCAAGCGAGCGAAGCGAGCGAAGGGCTCCATTTCGACAAGATAGGCGGCCGATTTTGCTTTCGTCTGTCTCTATGTCTGTCAGTTCCGGTCTAGGGGCCACAGTTTTCAAGCGATCCTCACAAAACTTGGCACACGTATTCCTTGATTATTTTTTTAGTCGAGAGCTTTTCTCGATTTTTCCCCTTGGGGGGGGGGGGGGAGATATGACGTCATTAATTTTATGTATGGGTTTTATTAAAGGGCTTCATGAGCCGGTTCTAACAATATACTATACCATTACTGTCATTGTTTTCTAAAAATCCAAGAAATCTTTTCAAAACATGCCAAGTTTGGAATCCTCGAAGTAGGACACATTTTAGTAAAGGAAGAGGATTTATACAGACCATGAGAGTGAGTGAAATAGACTATAACTATTTTCGTGAAAAGTCAATAGATTGTATTTTAAATCGCAAAATGTAGTTGACAAAGTTATTGGTGTGGCTACTTTACTACTTGATTTTGTTTGAATCTAAAATACTTAGCTAAAAAATGGGTTCACAGTCCCCCCTCTTAGCGAGGTCTACTGTCCACAGGGCTACTAGTATTTTTATTTAGAATAGGATTTTGTGAGTTGTCATTAAGACATGGGTTTAAAATTTGATGTAAATTCAGATACTCTTACCGCCTCGTGTCCTTCAGACACAGATTTTGGCCGATGCAAGACTGGAAGGAGAGTGTTAAGTTTTGTTGGGAAAAGCTGCAAAATAATTTGCGGAAAATGCAAGAGTTTCGGATATTTATTTCGGACACTCGGATTAAGTCAATATTTCTATGATGCTATGATGATTGAGTAAGGTGTGCGCGGTTCAGTTGGTTGGGTCTTGCCAAAGGCCAGAGAGGGTTATGGTTTGACTCTGTAAAGTGATTTTTGAAGATCACTGTAGTGATTGTGATCTTTGGAGAGGATGAACATGTTGGTGAGCTTAGAGCACGAATGTGACACTTATTATCGTCTGAATTTCTATTCTTCTTTATTCTTTATTCTTTATTGCATAGATAGTATAAAGTTACAATTAAAAGTAATGTAATAAGCAAAGGCGAGCTTATCTCTAAAAAGAGATTTCTTCCAGCAAACCTAGGCAGGACAGGAGAGTTAATTATACAGGAAAGTCCTAGTTCGCAATAACACTATACATACGGACGCAAATTACTTTCAAAATATATATAAACTACCAAATATAAAATAAATATATATATATATATATATATACTTCCACTACATGAAATAAAATGTATAGCATGAACATACATAAACTATAATAAATCATACATATACCTACAAAAATATGGTACCATTTACGGAAGAGAAAGGAAATGCACTTTCAATCTTTTCTTAAAAGTGAAAATTGAGGGACTTTCCCTAATAGCGCAGGGAAGTGCGTTCCACAATCGGATTGCCTTTAACCTAAACGAGTGTTCGTAAGCGGCAGTATTATGCCGAGGAGTTGAAAGGAGAGACACCGTGTGGGATCTCGGATTGCTATCCCTGGGGAAAAGAAAGTCAAAACGTTGGCGTAGATATGTGGGGTATCGGGGGTTTCGCAAAATACTGAACAGATAGGAGAGAATGTGCATGTCACGGCGAAGACGGATCGGAAGCCACTCCAGCTCCTTGCGTTACTGGGAGACATGGTCATACTTGCGCAACCCGTAGATAAACCGAATCCCGAGATTTTGAAGTTGTTCGAGTTTGTTCAGTTGTTCTTCGTTCGCGCTGGCCCAACAAACATCCGCATAGTCTATTAAAGGTAGTAGAAGGGACTGAGCAAGAGTGATTTTAGTCTGCCGTGGCAGGAAGTACTGCAATCTTCGGAGGGAGTGAAATGACGCAAAGACTCGTCTGCTGACCTCACAAACATGGGGCGACCAGGACAGCAAGTTGTCAAATATAACCCCAAGATTCTTAGCTTTCTCACTGTAATTAATTATGGTACCATCATACAATACAGGATCGACGGGCGAATTCTGTAGCAAGTTAAGCGAATGCCGTGTACCCATAATCATGGCTTGAGATTTTCCCGGGTTGACTTGCAGCCCATATGAAATAGCCCATTTCCTGATGTTGTCGAGGTCAGCATTCAACGCCTCTACAGTCAGTTTCACATCACACGGAGAGAAGTGTCGATATATTTGGAGGTCATCTGCGTAGAGATGATAAGAAGAACTAAAACGACAGATATGGAGTTTATGAATACTGAGAAGAGGAGAGGAGAAAGGATACCACCCTGCGGGACACCCGTAGCGAGCTCACACCAGTCCGTGGATATCTCCTCAGACTTAATGCGCTGCTGGCGGTCTCTCAGGTAGGAGTCAAACCAGCGAGCCGAGTGCGAGGAGACTTTAAGCGACTTTAGAATTTCAACCAGGATATCGAAATCGACGCAGTTGAAGGCGCTACTGAAATCAAGCAGTGTAAGGACCGTAAGCTGCTTCTGATCCATAGCCGATTGAATATCGTCAGTGACTTTAAGCAGAGCCGTGGTAGTGCTGTGACCCGGCCTGAAACCTAATTGATGGGGATTTAATAAGTTATTTGAGGAAAGGTAGGAGGAGAGCTGGATGTGAACAATTGATTCCAGGACTTTCGAGAGGATAGGCAGAATAGATATGGGACGGAATTCTTTAAAGGCGACGGGATTGGACGTTTTAGTTAGGGGAATCACAAGTGCCTGTTTCCACTGAGTGGGGAAGGAAGATTGTTCAAGCGACACATTCATTATGTGGGTGATGATAGGTAATAGCTCATCGATGATGGTGGTTATCATCTGATAACAGATCTTGTCCTCACCTATGGCCTTTGAAGAGATCGCTAATATTGCCCTACTTACTGCGCCGATTCCGACATGGTTAAAGTTGAAGGGTAAACTGTGGGCTGTGGTCTTGGACCGTAGGTAACGAAGGGTGGCTTCCTTAACGAGGGGGTCCATCACGACAGGGGGGATGGCAAAGAAATAGTTGAGACCGTTAAGGTCGACATTTTCAGCAGCCAAGTCCTGAGACTTACCTACACCAAGAGTCTTCAGGAATTTCCAAACCTGTGCTGGAGTAAAGCTCTCAATACACTCGTAGATGTGACGACGTTTGGCATTACGACACAGACAAGTGCAAAGATTACGGAGGCGTTTGAAAATAAAAATGTTCTCATCAGTCGGAACCAACTTATATCTCCTCTTGGCACGGTTTCTCTTGGCCATCAGACCCTTGATGGTGTCAGTCAGCCACGGCGCAGGTAGGTGCTTAACCTTAACCCTCTTGACTGGAGCGTGCTTATCAAACAAGCTCAGGACAATAGAGTTAAAGTTCCGGACTTTGTCTTCAACGGCCTCGCTATCAACGACAGGGGACCAGTCAACAGAGGCGGCATCTCATTTAAGGGAGTTAAGATCCATGCCCTTGAAGCTACGTATGTCAAGGAATTTAGCTGCGCGCTTGGGAGGCCTTAACTTGAATGAAAGGTAAATTAAATCATGATAGGAGAAGGGGGCATTAAGTTGGCCATGCACAGAAACCTTGGATATGTTAGAAGTAATCATCAGATCAAGAAGAGAAGGGGTGCAGTGTGGTTGAAAGTGGGTGGCACCCAGGGGAAGGATGTGTAAGTTTAAAGAACTAACAAGAGATTTCAGCTTTGCTGAGCGACCGTTATTTTTGAGAAGGCAAGTGTTAAAGTCTCCGAGAATTAGGGTGTCGCTATAAAGAGGAGTCAGATCATTGAGGAGGGTTTCAAATGAGCTAAAATAGTCAATGCGAAGAGAGGGGCTATAATAGACACCCAGGAGGACTTTATTGTGACTCAAGCAAATCTCCAAGAACAGGTGTTCAGCGGTACCAGAGTACAGGCTTGGCGACTGGCTGATGTCTTTGCATGGAATGTCGGCACGTAGGTATATGGCTACACCGCCATCAGCCTTGCCCGTCCTATCGTTCCGATAGAGACTGAACCCTGGCAGAGCATACATGGCAGAAGCAAGTGAAGGTTTAAGAAAAGATTCCGAAACAAGAATACCATGTATGTTCTGATCGCTAAAAGTTACAAGGAGGTCAGCATAGCTGGTGTGAATGCTTTGTGCATTAATATGGACAACGTTGAAGTTTGTATCAAGATTAGAAAACACCCGCTTTAAGTTAAAAGGCAGTGAGTCATCCGCTAATGACCCTACACTTCCCGCACTAACGGAAACATCACTATTAGAACAAGAGAAGAAGCTGTCACCAAAGTTGTAGGTATCCATAAACTAGATAGAATATAATAAATACAAATATGGAAATAAATAAAATAAAATAAGTAAACACAATACTTATTTAAAACAAAAGAAATAAATTTGCCTGAACCCAGTCGAACACTGAGCTTGCTGGGAAAGAAATTTGACACACTAATACAAACTTACAAACATTGAAATGAAAAACATAACCGACTTACAAATAAAAAGTAAAATAGACGAAACACAGTAGGTATAAAACACAAAACATAATTTACATGAACACACCCAGCATTCCAATAATACACCTTCGTTACTACGGCTAAATGTAAAAATTAGGCCGTGGCAGCGCAACGTTGGACAAACGATGGAACAATGTTGGGCTTGGGAACTAGCTTGCTTGATTGACACGACAAGCATATATTTGTACAAAATTTTGAAAAAAAGCGCGGGAACTTTTGTTTTGATAGGCGGAAATTTTTAATTGAAATTTTGAAAATTTAATTTAATTACAGTAGGCTATCTAAAAATACTGTAAATTGGTTAAAAATGGGCAGGAAGAAGCCTAAGAAAAGAAAGAAGGAAGAGGAGGAGGAGGATCTGTCTGATAGTGGGGAATCCTCAAGTCCGTGTGATGAACCAAAAGATGACAAGGATAAGTATAAGCCTTTTCAGGTCCCGGATTATGTCCGCTATTACCCAGTGGATGGAGGTAAATTAGATTATATCGTTTATTTTGAAAGCAGCGACACTGGCAAGGCATTGGGCGACAGAGACATGATGGCTCTAGCGAACTGCCTCAAAAGATTCAATAAAGGCATAAAACAGTTAAGACGCATCAACAAATACAAGATTGGCGTTGTGTTTGAGCGGCCAGGGCTCGCCAATGCAGCTTTAAGCAATAAAACATTTCTGGATTCATACAAACTAAAGGCGACTATTTCTGCTACGGCCACTGAAGTGACTGGAGTAATACAACATGTGCCACTTGATTTATCCAATGAGCAGATCTATTCAAATATTTCTTGCTCAAAAAACATAGTATCAGTAAGAAGATTTATGAAAAGAACAATTAACAATAACACTGTTGAGTTCCAGCCTTTGAAGACAGTCTCAATAACATTCTCCTGCCCATCCCTGCCCGACAGTGTGGATCTGAACAGCTGGCGCTTCGAGGTTCGCCCGTACATCGCTCCAGTGAAGCAGTGTCTACGGTGCCTGAGGTACGGACACATAGATAAATTTTGTAAAAACGCAGAGAAGTGCTATCTGCTCAGGCAGCCACAACTTCAAGTCTTGCACAGTTGATGCAGCGGATGCCTCTTGCTGTCATTGCAAAGGCAATCATATCGCCATCTCACCTGACTGCCCTGTAAAAAAGGAGAAAATTAATCAAAACAAAATGAAATTAGACAAGAAAACATTTGCTGAAACCCTGGAAAAATCATTTCTTTCTTTTATTTCTCCATCACTGGCTCTGAACTGTGATTGGACAGTGTATGATGACCCGCTAGGTAGTTACCATCTTCCAGTAATAATTAAAATACTTATTCACAACAATTCACCTTACACTTCATCTCCATTAGACTGTTCAGCTATGAAAACTCATTTAAACTTTCGTCGTGTTAATTGGAATAATTACAAAAAAAATGTAGATACCCTTCTACAAGAATTCAATATAGATACCTCAAACTCTAAAGATTTCTATAAAAATCTTATTGATATTTTAATTTTAGCTGCTCGGAATTCATCACCAGTGTCCATTTTTCGTAATAATAATTCATCACCAGGCATATTTAGGAAAAAAAGAATTCCTCTCCCATGGTGGAATGAAAAATGCAGCCAGGTTGTAGAGTGCTCTAAAGAAGCGTATATTCAATTTAAAAATGATTCAACTGAATGTAATTACATCAATTTCAAAAAGAAGCAAGCTCTTAAAAAGCTTACATTAAAGCAGCGAAAACAAATTAGTTGGGTTGCATTATGTGAATCCTTCAACAGAACCACGCCGATTTCGCATATTTGGACTATCATGAAAAAATTTAATAAAACTTTCGTACATAGTTTCTCAAACAATAACATAAGTTGGGTCTTCGAATTCCTTAAAAAATATACGCCTGATATCGTTGAGTCTAACTTGAATTTACATAGTTATGTGCATGCTAAGAATAGCGAATTTCTGGTAAAACCATTTTCTTTTCAAGAATTACAGTCAGCTATTTCATCTAGGAGAGATACAGCTTTTGGCCTTGACGGGATTCCTTACAAAATGTGAAAAATGCTTTCTAATAAATCTAAATCAGTTCTTTTAATTGTGTTCAATTCTTTATGGTCTCAAAATATAATTCCTGATGATTGGAAATCAGATTGTCTTATTCCAATATTAAAACCAAATAAAGAGAAACATTTCCCTGACTCATATAGACCTATAGCACTTACATCTTGCGTTGGTAAAATTTTTGAACAAGTTCTAAAACAAAGGCTAGAGTTTTTTGTTGAATCCAATCATATACTACCCATGAACCAGTTTGGGTTTCGCAAAGGTCGATCGTCAAGAGAAAGTACAGCTCAATTACAATTACACATCTTTCAATCTGTGAAGAAGAATATGTCGTTTGCCGGAGTCTTTTTTGATGTTGTTGGTGCATTCAATAATGTCAATCATCATATTTTGTGTAGGGAATTAGCTTCCATTGGGATTCCTATTAAATTTATTGATTTTATTTTTTCCTTTCTTCACGACAGAAAAGTTTATGTTAAGATTAACAATCAATTGCTCGGTCCCCGCTCATCTTTTAAGGGAGTTTGTCAAGGTGGGATTTTAAGCCCACACTTATTCACTTTGTATATTCATAAACTTAATCTTATTTTGGGCTCCAAAGTCCGAAACCTTCAGTTTGCGGACGATTTGGTGATATATAGCTCTGGAATGAATGCAAATGAGGTTATGCGAAATCTAAATGATTCACTTTCTAGGTTCTCAAATTATTTCAAATATTTAAATTTAGACATCAGTCCTGAAAAATCTAAAGTGTTAATTTTCCACAGAATCAAACAAGCTCAGTTTAAAATTTATTTTAATAACACTCCTTTAATGTTTGCATCGGAGATCAAGTTTTTGGGAGTTATTTTTACGGGTAATTGCTCGTGGAAGAAATATGTTGATAAGATTATATTCTCTGCAAATAGGGGTTATAACATATTGAAGTCTCTTACTAAAACTTACTGGGGTTCAGATCCGAAAGTATTAATAACTTTGTATAAGGCCATAGTTCGGAGTCATTTTGAATATGGCTTTATTTGCTTTGCAGCTAATGATCAACTTGTAAGAAAATTGGAAGTAATTCAAAATAACAATTTAAGACTTATTACTGGTGCTATGAAAACCACGCCCATTAATTCCCTTCAAGTGGAATGTAATATTCCACCGTTGAATCTTCGCTTCAAGTACCTATTGTAAGTATTGTAAGTATTGTTAAACTAAATATTAGTTTAACAATAATTTAATGTCAATTATTATAAAATAAAACTTGGCCTGAACCCCCAACAACACTGAGTTTATTATAAACAATCTTATAAACATACCTGGATTCTAAATTCATTTCACAATGGACCTCTACACAAAGTTGAACAATAACATGGAGAAGATTGCCACCACTTTCAACACAAGGATGTCTCAATATGAGAAGGAGCTTCGGGAGGCTGCCACCATGTCCTCGTCCAGCAGCCAACTTGATATCAACACCATCGCCAGTGAATTTGTTGAGTTCAAGGCATTCACCTGGAACTGCCTTGACTTGCTGCGCTCTCAGATGGAGTTGCTGCTTGCTGGCTAGGACCGTCTTGAGATGGCATCCAGGCGTAAGGTGCTCCTTCTTCATGGACTCTCCGAAGAAGTGAAGGAGCAGGCCATTGACATTGTGCGTGTAGTAAAATGAATTTAAAATGAATTTAAATTCTTGTGGTTATCTTGGTTGACCGGGCGTGCGAGACGTCCAGTTTCAAGATTGAGAGGCGCACTAGAGACTTCATTCTGCACAGGATATTGCAAGGAATCTCCAAAAGGGGAGAGGAATGGAAGTTGCTTCGGGGTATCTTCGACCCACCCTGTAGATAAAGCTAGACACCTGAAATTTCTGTGATAGATGGGGCACGGTATTGATAGGTAAATTCCCAAAATTCAGTTAATTTGAATCAATAAAAATAATGGAAACGACGGCCGTTCGCGGTTGCGTCTTTTCGTCAATGACTGACTCATCATCGATCGACTAAATTCTGATGTACCTCTGGCGGACTTGCATACTTGAGATTCTGGACAGACTATGTCTACTGTTCCCGCGGAACTACTGGTTGATGTTGCTGGAGATGATAAACAGGCTTTGTTTGTTTGGTGGTATTCGAAGTATCGACAGAGTACTGTTCATTGACTATAATATTTTGGTTTATTTGGCTATGAGATTAAGAGTTTTATATGGTGAATAAATGATACTTTGACTTTGAAAATGAAATTTACTTGGGTTTTAGAGTCTAAATAGATCTCTATCAATGAGTAGTGATTAATTTCCTGTGGTTTATTGAGGTTTAGCCGAACGGATACTGTGTTGTATTTTTATTGTTGCAGGATAATGCGTAACTAACACGAGAAGGACATGATGGCTGTGTTGCAGCTTCAGAAGAAGCCACTGCCAGGCATACATAATCTCAACCTTAGTTATTAATGGTTTACTTAGTAATTTGTTAGTTAACTCACAAAGTCAATTGATCTTCAATGTGATATTTGGTGGATTAAGTCAAATAGCATACATCATAGTCGAGTGTCACTTTCGACTAGGCACACACTATATATAGTATTTTGAAATGTTTGAAAAACTTAGATCTTGTGGTACAGAGATGAGATTGGTATCCGTTGGTACGGACATTTGAGATTGGTAACCGTTGGTACCGACATTTGAGATTGGAATCCGTTGGTACGGAGATGTTGGGGTTGGATTCCGTTGGTACGGAGATGTTGGGGTTGGATTCCGTTAGTACGGACATGTTGGGGTTGGCCATGGGTTGGCACCGTTGAGGCGAAGGCGTAGCATCTGTGGGCACAGATGGCGCAAAATATTCCGTAGGTACGGACACGGTAGGGTTGGGCTACACTAGTTAAAGATTCCGTGGGCACGGACAAGACTAAATGATTCCGTAGGTACGGACACGGTAGGGTGGGGCTACAATAGTATAAGATTCCGTGGGCACGGACACCTTAGGCTGGGCTTCGGGGATGAAAAGAATCCGTGAGAATATTTTAGTGAGAGAAATTGATTATTTGAATACTTTTCTAAAATACTAAAACTATTGTGAAAAATCGAGTTACTACTTAAGAGTCAGGATGATCGAGCGAAATGTAGTTGTTGTTTCATAGATAACACAGTCGTGAAAAACAGTCGTGGACGACTGTAGTGTCAGGTTGGCCGTGTCATAGTGTATGAATTGATATATAGCTTATAGGAACCCTTGGCGTTGTAGGCAGGGTTACTGCCGACTCAGCCATTCGGGTCGTCCAAATGCGGATGTCAAGCGCGCACGGACAAGAATGACGTCAGTAGATGGTAGGAGTGAGTTTGACGGGCATTGCTACCATACCACCTGTTTTTTTTTGTTTCTCTGATGATTAGGTGCGGGTAAGTTCAAGCGTGGTAGGGCTACTACATGGTCAAGATAAATCTCGGAGATGAAGCCAAGATAATTTGTATTACATAACACTGGCTAACGGAATATATGATGTATTTTAACATAAACAATCCCAACATTGTCACTTATTACAATAGAAAGTCTGCTGATTGAAGTGGTTCTTTTATCTGATTAAAAATAATATTAAGGTCAAACGAAGGAAAGTTAAGATATTCTTGCACTTACTGTTAAAATACAAATAGAGGTATCCTGTGTTGTGTTAGATCTCCATATTATTGTTTGTGTCTAAAGACCTCCGAGGGATGAAAAAAGCCATGGAAATTTAGAAATACACATTACAGAAATACACATTAATTTCTGGGTCGAGAATGTGACAAATAATAGCTTTCTCAAATACTTTCGAAAATATGGGTATTAAAGCAATTGGTCTATAGTGGCTCATGTTCTCCTTGTCATCCTTTTTTAACACTGGTTTGATTATGGATGTTTTAAGTCTTTTAAGTGTTTAAGTCTTTCTGGGAAAGTACCATTTTCAATGCACAGGTTAATAATGTAGCTGATGACTGGAGCTATTATACCAGTGACGTTTTTTATAACCTTCGTTGTAATTTTGTCGTTACCTACGCTGTTTGTGTTCTTTAAATTGTTGATATTTAATAATATGTCACGACTAGTGGTAGGATGCATGAAAATTGAGTTGCATATTCGGTTTTGTTAGCTATTTGTGTTAAGGGCATTGCCATAGTCACATACTTGAATAATATAAAATTCGTTGAATGATTCTGCTATTTCCTGAGGGTCTGTTTTCTCTCTGTCATTAAATTTTATTTTATTAATTTCTTCTTTAGGATAGTTGTTTTTTACTGAATTATTAATTATTTGCCATGTCGTTTTTGATTTATTTTGTGATGTCAATAGGTTATAAGTATTTTGTGATTTTTGTATCAATTGTATGATTTGATTATTTTTTTTTTAATAACATTTTAGTCTTATGTTAAGCTATGATGGCATGCTTACTATACCCACGCAATGTATGTTGTGACGTACAGTTAATATGAAGGGTGTTTAGTCCATGAATTGGCAAAGTATGCTGTGACATAAAAAGATAAAATAGGGTATTTTTCTATGAACTTGGCAGTGTACGTCACAGCATACATCATGTTAGAAACAGGAAAGATGCGTATTTTTAGAAAATTTTGGGCAGTTTTCTTTGTTAGCCCTAAACCAATGAAAACAAAAGTAAAAACAAATAAAATACCTTGGATAGCACAGCTGTCTTCTTCCGGGGGCCATTTTATCCCGAAATGACAGAAATAAAGTTGCCAGATACAGTTTTATTTTTTTCTAACAAATTAAGACAGTGTTGGGACGAATTCGACTTAAAAAATCTCGACATATCAAAACTTTTCTTCAAAGTCTGTGTATGACCGTACATACTGTGCGGAATTAAGGGAAGCCAAACCTGCATTGACAATATAGGGCACAACATAAAAGGGTGCACAAGTAAAGTAGTGGAGCTAGCCATGTAGGAGCTGTATGGTCAGCAGCACAAATATTGTACTTTCCAGTGAAAAAAACTTGTATATTTCCATTCTGGTACACAATAGTTTTGAGCCCTGAAAACATAGTAAATTTCAGGTTTGTTAAGCCTAAAATTTCATGACATTTATTCATGTAATAATGCCAATGAAGCTTTCAACCAATTTCATGACTTGTTCAAATTATTCTTATGTTTTTCACTCATCAAAATTAATCATCAAACGAAAAAGCAACCAAGGTGGCTTTCTCGGGGAATAACACTTTGCTCAAAACGAAAACGTATGCTACTATGGAAATAAAGAGCAAATCCAAGTTTGAAAAATAAACCAAGACTAAAATGTTATTCTAAAAAATTAAATCAAATCACACAATTGACACAAAATCACAAAATACTTATAACCTATTGACATCACAAAATTAATCAAAAACGACATGCCCATATATGATTTCCTTCTTAAAGTATCAACGAACATGGACAGCAGAGTACTAGTCTCGGCGTTGTATATGGGCCTAACAAAGGCCTTTGATTTCGTTAACCACCCGACTCTTCTGATGAAACTTGAATCAAACGGAGTTAGAGGAAACATTTTAGCATTATTACAATCATACCTAACTGAGAGAAAACAAATAATTCAAATCAACAAAATTTGCCCTAACACTAAAGAAGAAATGATATACTCCTCAAAACCAATGATTGTATCCTATGGTTGTACCTCAAGAGAGTGTGCTCGGCCCACTACTCTTCCTTATATACATTAATGAGCTACCTAAAATAACTATAAGCTCAATGTTTCTATTTGCTGATGACAGTACCGTTGTTTTTCAAAAGGGCGATCTCGAACTAGGTATATCAGGATAATATACACCACGCTCTTGGGTCTATAGTAGAACGGCTGGAAAAAATAATCTTAACAATAACTTAAGTAAAACAAAATTAATGTCCTTCGCTTTGCGAGGTAACCAAAAATTTACTTTTAATGTAAGTCAATCGGCTTCAAAAAATAGAGGAAACTTAGGTAACAAAATTTTTAGGTCTGCAAATTGATTGTAATTTGTCATGGAAAGAGCAAATTAACTGTGTATGTAAAAGGTCCTCTACTAGATTCCACAAAAAATCCAATTCTTTCATCAGTAAATTTCTACAAAGGTCCCCGATACTATTCAAAGCTTATGTGTCGACATAAATTCAAAAAAATTAGTGAAAAGTAAATTATGTTTGAAGGTATATTACTCAGTGTCAAAATTATCTAGAAGACGTATATCCTTGGGGATAAATTGCTTGTTCTTCCATTGGCTATCTTAAAAATAAACATAAGTGAACTCAATGTATTTTTAGTTGTAAATGTACACGTATTAAACATAAACATAAACATTTACACGTATTAAACATAAACATAAACATTCACAAACAGGCCCACACTAGGATACACTGTGTCGTGGGAATCAGAAATAGCGACGTCACACACATATAAACATCCAAAACCTGGTGTTGTTTTTCTTTTCCCCCAGCCGGGGATCGAACCTGGGACATCTCGCATGGTAGGCAAAGCTAAAACCGCTGCGCCACAAAGGAGTATTGAATGAATGACGTGCTCTAAGAGATATGTAATTATTCAACAGAATAAATGATATTTTGATTTATTGCTTGATTGGTTAGATTTTTATAAATAAAACGAAGGAGATAATAAAACAACGTTTTTATGCATATTCAACCATATTAAAATAAAACGGCTTCTATGACAATATAGCTCAGTAAAAATAAAATAATTAGGTACTAAGTGGGGCTTGCAGAAGCTGCTTTAATCTAGATTTAGCGTCTTAACCTCTCAACGGCCCATGTCTTGCCAGCAATACATTTTCCCGTCATAGGTTTTGTTATTTTTATTACCAAGGCATGAGATTCAAAATCGCGATGCCTCAAAATTGGATTGAGTCAGTATGAGTGTCAAAGTTAAATCGGTTAAAGACGATAAATCTAGAAATAAGCAGTTTTCTGCAAACCACCCCATATCAAACGACTTGTATATTTTGTAAGGAAAAAGTCTCTCTTTAGTTTTTTGTCATCTACACACATCACAAAGCACAAACACGAACTCTTCCAACAAACGCATCTTCTAGAAGACAACTGTAATTTTTGTTTAAATAACCTTTACCTGGAAATGCCGATAGCTTTTGGGATATTCCTTTAGCGGCAACTTTTCATATGGTATAGGATGATTCATTGAAATATGTGCTAGTTGTACCGGATTTCTTGGTAGCCAATCTGATCGAAATGGCAATTTTATGACCTTCATTACGTTTTTTCTGTAACATAATACACTCCTTTTTTCGGTCGGCGTTGTAATTTTGGTATCTCCCCATTCCGCACTTCGGTGCGACAATCACATCACTAGATTAGTTTAGTCATATAAACTATGTCATGTTTTTAGTTATATATCTATTAATATAGTTATGTGACGATATATAGCTATATTCCTAGGAATATAATTATATAACGCCTATAAATATCTTACTGTACATACTTTTATCAGAGCCAAAAATCAAATTTGGCTCATCGCAAGTGGAAGTTTTATTTTTTATCTTGAGGCGTGTGCAAGGCTGTGGCTGTATTTCATGATGTCTTTAAGCTATTTGACGTCGTTCTGAAATATCTGCGTTATTTACAGCGTATTTCATGATAACAATTAAGGACGAAAGCTTTATCTGTTATCTAATTACTACTTGTTACTATTTAAAAATAATAAGAAATCGCCACGAAGGTACTATTGTACCATATTATGTGCGATTAGGATAAGATGTTATGGGACGGGCTTTTGTAGTTTCAGTGAGCATTATTCAAAATAAAATTGATACGGGACCTCGGTCTTAGTTTAGGTAGTGAAAACTGTAAAACTGTAGTTCGCTTAAATTATCTAACTCTATATATCTTTGTATCTATCCAGCCTCCTGCACCCACTGATGAGTGAAGGCCTCCTCTTTATTACGCCATATATTGCGGTCCTGGGCCAACCTGATCCACTGCGGCGCGACAGTTTTGGCGGTCTGCCTCTCGGTCTACGCGCGTCTCTTGGTAACCATTCCATCACCTCCTTGATCCATCTGCTGTCGTCCCTCTTAGCTAGGTGTCTCGCCCATCTTCACTTTAACCTTGCGATTCGCATACCCACATCAACGACCATGGTACGTCGTCATATCTCGACGCTGGGTATGTGATTGCGAAGGGAGATTCCTAGCAAAGCATGCTCCATTGCCCTTTGTGCTACTCGGATTTTATGCATGGCTTCTTTTGTGAGCAGCCATATCACGAATCCATATGTGAATATAGGCAGGACACATTGGTTAAACGCCTTGGTTTTCAGGCATTGAGAGATCTTGGACTTTATGACATCTTCCAATTTACCAGTCCCATTACAGTTTAGGTTTATTCGCCAAAACTCTAAATTAAAATTTTTCCCCAAATCGACGTTCGTGCTATATATATGCTCTCATGTTAAGTCTGAGTTAAACTGAATTATATCCCAATATGGGCTGCAAGAAAGTCCTGCCATCATTTGACATAAGCCGCGTTCACACTAAGCGGTACAGTTGACGATTTTCTCATTTCCTATCGATTTATCGATGTTGTACACAGCGACCATGTAGATCCAGCGGTAACTAGGAGCTGTGGCCAGTGTGACCGACTAGTCAGCTTGTGGCTTCGCGAATTTTAATGCGTTTAGACGAGTGTACTGGTGTCGCAAATAATGGATGAAGATTATGATGTTTTCACTAGTGGAAAATCGTTGAGAAACACTACCGTCACGTCAAATCGATTAAAAGCCACCGCAATTCGCTTATTATTATTATAATTATAAATTCACGTTTATTTAGCTTTACGAAACGGATAATAATCATAAAATTACATTGTTAGGACATGCACAACATATGATTCCCGACAACATATTGGTGGGCAGATAACAATAACAATATACATATTACATAATGTAATGTTACTTATAATTAATAAACACAATAACGCATACTCGATACTAAAGTGGCAACATCGTATTGCTCAAATGTCAAAGTGAACGAATGAACCCTCAACTCACATTCAGTCGGTCGCCTTTGGACTTCAATTCGGAATGAGACGTCTTCGAGTAAGGTTGTTGACACTCTGATTTTTGATGATTGATGATGATTGATATTTGATGGATTCTCATAATAGATACTTGTTTTGTATTTTGTTGTTTTAAATTATTCTCCCATCTGAGATTCACTAACATCTCAGAAGTGGGATTTTTGCGAACAAATTAGTTCATTCCACGCCATCAAAGACTCGATCGTTACTGCATGTTCCGTACTTTCATTCTAGCACAAAGTGTTTCTAATTTTATATATTTGTTAACTCAAATAAACTTCCCTTCGATATGAGATTTATCAGGGTACTGAACGGAACTCATCTACAAAGCGGCATTTCTGAACGCAACCCGACAGTGTCGTCAACCGTACTTTTTCGGTACTAATACTGTTACAACCGCCATCGCGCGCGCGTATACCTTCTTCTACTTTTGGCTCGCATATTGGCTGGAGCCTCGCTCGCGACTCAAAACCTCCGTAACATAGCACAACACAAACGCCAACGACGATTGATGTACCCAGAAGAATCGACCTTGGAGAACGAGCAATCTTGGGGGCCCCCTCGCCGGCCTCAACTCAAAATTGTCCAAGTAAGTCCCTCCTGTCTGATTATCGAAGAAAAAAACTAAACTACTGCACATAATAGGTTTCGAGCCGGATATACCGCATTATATCTGGTTATTTCATATAAAAATCGCGATTCGTTGGTTGTTTTGTGCTAGCAATTTCTTTGCCTCAAGTCGTTTAGCTCGGGATCTACCGACATCGACCGATCTGTATATCAAGTTTCTAAGCATCTAGCGTGTTATTTTACGATAATACCGGTGTATATAGCGAGATCTTAACAAGAGCTTGCTAATGGTATATAGTTTCATAGGGTTTTGAGTGATATTTGTGAAATTACATTTCATTATTTCGTTTTCGCGAGAAGCGCGGGTAAACCTACAACACACGTAGGCAGCGCGCTGGACGCCACAAGGCGCTTCTAGAAACATCTTCGCACGCAACAATTCGCACGCTATAATTTTACAGTTTTGTACAACGTGCTAAAACATTCTCACTCAGTATTTCGTGCTTAGTGTTATTTAGCGGTGTAGGTATAACGTACCGAACCCAATTACAGCAGTAATTGTATTTACGTACATTACTCATTTTTTTTTGCTTTACGTATTTTCGTACGGAACAAATTTCTAGCTGTATTTAACATTGCGTGTTAAATATAATTTCAACATTAGTTTGCAACTAACCTAATATTACACTAACATATCAAGTAGGTATACTTACTGCCTAACCTAACATTTTACTATTTAAATCTATACTACATTTTACTACACGTAATTATCATTTTATTCAGTAACAATGGAAATCGAACAATTAATTTTCGAACGTGATTTAGCCATAAATAGTGCTCAACGTATCGTTGATTGTTCTAATAACTTATCAGAATTTCGAGTTCGCGTTAAGGAATTAAATACTATTAAAAAATCGTTCTTCCAAGTTCAAGGAAAAATAGAAAAATTATCCGCAAAAAACGAGAGTTTTTCAAAAGAAAAACATTTAGCTGTGCGTAATCAATTCGATTCATTATAGATATTTTCAAATACAAGTTACGTTGGACACTATAAAAGAGGAACGTAAACAAAGTCTGTCGCCTGCCTGCGGCGGGATACCTACTCAGACTCATGCGGGTTGCTGCGCGTCCCAACAAACCAACTTTCGTTCGAATGTTCGTTTACCTCAATTAACATTGCAGACCTTTTCTGGAATCTTGACAGAATGGAATGCCTTCTATGATTTATATAAGTCACTTATACACGACAACGAAACGTTAACAAACGTTGAACGTTTTCGTTATTTATTGTTGTTTTTTAAAAGACGAACCGTATAATCTTATAAAATCGATTCCAGTTACTGAATCTAACTACGAAAACGCCTTGCAGGTGTTAATCAATCGTTATGAAAATAAGCGAATTATTTCAACAAAACATTTCGATAACATTTACGATGTTGAACCGGTTAATGAGAAGTACATCGAAAGTAGTTTACGTAATCTAATGAATTGTTATTACGAGAACATAACGGCGTTGAATCATTAGGTTTTCCTGTGGATGAATGGAATTTTGTCCAATTAAATATTTTGCTACGCAAAATTACGCCGAATATACGTAGACGTTTCGAATTATCGTTAAAAATATCGAATGATATTCCAAATGTGACCGATTTACTAGATTCTTGGATAAAGAATTATCTGCTACGGAAATAATGAGCGCCTCACGCTCGAGTACTGCGTCCGCGACGCAGCGCCCCCTAGCGGCGGGCTCGCCGGCGGCGGCTGGCGCGGCTCGTCCGGCAGCCTCCAGCGGCGGCGTGACGTCATCGCGTCATGCGCTGGCTGGACGGCGCGCGATATCGTTAACTCGCGCGCATTCGGATGCGCAATATAACGCGCCACGTTATCCGAATACCTCTTTCGCGCGTTCTTCGCGTGCGATGAGTGTACATGCAGTAACTGCAGTGGAATACTTAAATAAAATTAAATGCGCATACTGCAAGGATAATTCGCATCCATTGTATAAATGTGCGTTCATTTAAAGTAAGTTTCAAAAACTTACTTTAAATGAACGTAAATATTTTGTTCAAGAAAATAAAATATGTAACAATTGCTTGTTTATCGGGCACGATACATAAGACTGCAAATCGCGCCACAGTTGCCGCGTTTGCACCCAACGTCATCACTCTTCATTACATGAAGATGTGCCACCATCGATCGTCACACTGACGACGGAGTATTCTTCTTCCCCTGAGTTACACTCGGTAGCGGAAACTTCTACGCCCACTCCATTACATGGAGCTACGGGGCATTCCAGTAGTAAAAACTGTACGGTTTTACTTACGACTGCGCTTGTCAACGTGCGTCCCATGAACCATGGGCCCTACGCACCTTGCCCAGTCCGAGCTTTGGTTGACCAAGGCTCAAGGCCACACTCATTACCGAGTCGTGTGTCCAGCGTCTCGCCTTGCCGCGGTACCCCGCGCGGACGAGCACTACCGTCACCGGCATTGGTGACAGCAACGAGCAACCGCGTGGTTACGTGTTGTGCGAGGTTACGCCCCACAACAAACCACAGCCGAAGCTTTATATCGAAGCTCTTATTTTACCGAAAATAACGAGCTACTTACCAAACATTCCGAACTCTTTCGAGAATATTTCACACCTTAAAGGTCTCAATCTGGCGGACCCAGAATTGCGTTCTGCGCGTCCCGTCGAGCTCCTGCTGGGGTCTGACTACAGTGACAGCATACTGCTGCACAACAACATTAAGGGTAGTTCTATGGTTCTACAGTTCTCTGAACTTGTACACACCTGTTTAAATAAATATATATCAGCTGTCACACCTGCAAGGCTAGCAGAATTGTTGTAAACCATCACTGCAGAACTTAATCACCTGGTTTCAAAGTTTCACTATCCCTTCTGAGGTCATCATACACAACATAGGTAGTATAAAAATAGCAACATTAAGACTAATTAGAATAAAAATTGAATAGTGTACTGATAAGAATAAACAAGTACCTAAATTTAATAACACCACTTTGATTTAGTTAGGTAATAGAATAACAATAAAGTACTTAGTATCTATTAAGAATAAAGTCCATTTATTAAATTCTACCTAGACTGACTGATTTGTTATTATATAATAAATATATACATTAAAGTTTTGTGTAGGTAATAGGTAAATTTTTTTTCACATGAATTGGTTGCCAGTACTAAAACAATATAAACACACAGCACATACACAAATCGCCTCTCTTTATTAGAACTATATTGTATTACCCTGTCTCTCGGTTCCAGCATGGTGTCCAAGATGACAACGCGCAGAGCTGAGACCGCCCTGCAGCTGCACAACGCTCTTCAAGATCTTTTGACCTCAAGAGAACTAAATGCTAAATATGAACAAGAGAGAGCTGACAGTGAACTTGAGATTGAGAAAATTCTTATCTCAAATAAGAATCTTAAAAGCCAGTTGAGCCAGCTGCATAGTGATTGGGTCGATGCTTGTGCGGAAAGAGACCAGTTTAGAAATCTGTTAGACTCACTTGACGAGTGCTACCATACTCACGAGTTGAGCCTTCAGAGAATATCATCGCTTGAACAACAGTTACAAGAAGCAAATCAAAGTATACAATAGCTGATAGACCAAAAGGCTGAGGAAGACACAGAAAAAAATATCTCTTTGTACCATGAGTTGGTCGGGCAAACTCATTTGACTCCAACACAGCAGCCAAAACCAATAATAAATGACTTAACAAGTACTAATAAGAAAACTACACCGCTGTTAAAAACAAGAAAATACTTTAAAAAATCCAGAAAAATAAGTAAAGCTATTGTCCAGACCCGGAACCGGCTACAGAAGCTTAACAGTTGCCAGACACCGGAAAATAATAAAAAATCAGGATTTTCAAGATTGCCACAGGAAAGAACTGAAGAGTATCAGAAAATAGTCACTGATTTAGAGCTGAAAATATCGCAACTCGAGATTGAAATGCAAAATATGGCTACTGCTTACTCACAATCAGAAGCAGAACAAATAATAGAACTAGATAAAATAATAGCAGACAGCAACACAAATTTACAGAGAGTACATGAGCTTTCGCAACAATCACAACAATGCCTTCACAAGAACTGCCCGGTATCTGAGGTCGAACCTAACACCGCTCCCTTCGAGATTACCGCCAGAGAGGTCACCATCATCACATCTGACACAGGTAACACACCACCGGTGGAGTTGGAGGCTGAGAATGTAGGTTTACAGTCAGACCTCCAAGATGCCCGAATAGAAATCCAGCATCTACGTGACCTCCTGTCAAACGCACTCCAATGTTATGCCAAAGAACAGAGTGAGTTAGTCGAGCAACATCTGAGCTGCTACAACTACAACGCCAGAACGCGGAATTGGTAGGCATTCTAATTGAGGACGAGGAGGATGAGACCAGCAAAGAGGATGACACCAGCAAGAAGGATGAGCCCACATCACAAACTCTGGTCTTGACCCCCCTCAACGTGAGTGTTGCAACGCCCACTGCTGTCCCGACCAAGAAACAGCGTCGCCGTCGTCGTCGAGGAGGCACCTCACAGCTCATCAGCGCGAGCGCCGCGCCGTTAAGTGACGCGCGTGTCGCGCTGCCTGCTGAGTCGTGTGTCATGCTGCACGCTGCCGCGAGGGCCGCGCCGCTCGCCGTTACACGCGTTGCACCGCTCGCTGCCGCGACTGCCGCGCCGCCCGCTGGCACGTGCATCGCACCGCACTCCAACACGAGTGTCCCGCCACTCACCTCAAGTCGTGCTCCGAGAAGAACAATAGCAAACAAAAGAACTGTAGCTTATTCAGATAAGATAGGTGTAGATTTTGGTATGTTTTTGCATTATGGTCTTAAGCAACAAGTGACAAATAATTGTTGTCCTAATAGTTCCTTTGAGGATATTATAAAAAAGGTAGCTGTAGGGAATTTTGATGAAAATACTACCATTGTTATTATGGTAGGAAACCACTCAAACATTAGTCGGAGTGCATTAGATACCGGTATAGAGGTACTGCTCAATTTATATAATAAGACGAAGTGCAAGTTTATTCTATGTAACTTTCCTTATTGTTCTAATTTATCGGGGAAACAAAATAAAAGTGTACATAGAATGAACATGCATCTATACAATATAACGTGTCATCATAGTGATGCTATTTTATATTTCGACATGAATAATTTTATTCATAACTTTACTTTGACTCAGGATACTATGTACCTGTCTCATAAAACAAAAAACGAGTAGCTACATTGTTAGCGTATAATATATGCGACACAGTTGTAAATACTATAACGCAGTCGCCTTCAGTTTTAGTTAGTATTAGTACTAATAGTAGTGTTTTAAACTAGATAGTTCGACAAAAGAGGACCCCTCAAAACATAAGAAAATTTTACAAAATAAGCAGGGGTTTTCTGGCAATCAAATGAAAAATACTAGGACAAAGGGTAAGCCCCACTTAAATATTTCCCATCAAAACATGCAGGGGCTACCTGGCAAAGAACTTGTATTAGAATTATTTCTTAATCATTCAGACACCGATGTTATTTGTATTACAGAACACTGGTTAAAGGAAAATATGATGTCTTTTAACATAAATAATTACAAAATTGTCAGTTGTTACAATAGAAAGACTGCCGATAGAGGTGGTTCTTTAATCTTAGTAAAAAATAATATTAAGGTGAAACAACGGAAAGATATTCTTGCACTTACTGTAGAAAGACAAATAGAGGTATCCTGTGTTGAGTTGGATAGCCATATTATTGTTTGTGTCTACAGACCTCCGAGAGATGAAAACGGCCATGGCAATTTTGAAATGTTCGAGAAAATTATGGAGGATGCCCTCATTATACTTTGTAATAACAGAAAAAAGTTAATTATTTGTGGCGATTTTAATGTAGATTTGCTTGTAGATACAACATTGAAACAACGATTAATAACTCTGTTCAAATCATTTAATTTATGTCATATATTTCTAGAGCCGACTAGAATTACGCTTACTAGCCAAACTTGCTTAGATAACGTATTTTGTGACTGTGCATTCACAAGTAAAAATGTAATTAACTGCTTACCCTCCGATCACAGTGGTCAAACAGTTTCATTCCCAATTTCCAGTAAAAATAGGACTGATCCATCATTTTATAGGCCTATTACATCCCATAGACTAGAGACGTATATGAAAAAGTTAGATATAAATTTGCCAGTACCGGATTTTGATGAATAGAACCCAAACAAAATCTACTCAGACTTCTTCAGCATTATTCAGACAGAATTCAATAACGTTTTTAAATTAAAGAAAGTCAGTGACTACAACGGTAAATCTAAATTTAATGACTGGGCAACGTTTGGAATTCGTAAAAGTAGAGTTATCTTATATGACATTTATGAACAAAAAACCTATAACTTTGATCGAAAATTTCATGACTACGTTAAAAAATATTCCAAAACTTTCAAGTTGGTTTGTAGAACTGCAAAAACTTTACACATTAATAGAAAAATTCAAAATTCAAATAATAGAATGAAAACAGTTTTGCAAATAATAAACCGCGAAACTGGCAAAGTTATACCAAGGGACAATGATTTCTGCCTAAAGATAGGTGATGATGTTGTTAAATCCAGCGCTGATGTTGCTCGAGCTTTTGAAACATTCTTCACCAATGTACCCTTACTCACAACAGACCGTCTAAATTCATCTCCATATGAAGCAGAGACTTTATTAAAAAATAACACTAGCGCCAGTAATGTATATTTAAAATTTCATCATGTATATCCCCAGGACATTGTCAAAACGTTTAAATTACTTAACTTAAAAAATACGGAAGACCTGTGGGGTATATCAGTCAAAGTCATTGGTTCAGTAATTCTAGTTATAGCCCCACACTTAGCTTATATATTCAATAAAGGTGTTGACGATGGGGCTTTCCCAGACCTCATGAAACACAGTAAACTGATACCTCTGTTCAAGTCGGGAGATAAGGGTGATCCTTCAAATTTCAGACCAATATCTGTTCTTCCAACATTAAGTAAAATATTTGAAAAGATTATACTCAATCAAATGCTCTCACACTTCAACCGTACAAAACAACTCCATGCCAAACAATACGGTTTCACTAGGGGTAAATCGACTACGGATGCAGGTATTACCCTTATATCTCATATTTATTCTGCATGGGAGGCCGCACAGGATGCTATCGGAGTTTTTTGCGACCTGTCGAAGGCGTTTGATTGTGTTGATCATAATACGCTATTAATTAAATTAAATCATTACGGAGTTAGAAATAAAGCGTTGGATCTACTAAGATCATACCTAAGCAATATAATTCAAAAGGCAGAAGTTAACGGCGTAAAATCTGATGGATCGGGTGTTAAAATGGGCGTTCCACAAGGTTCCATATTAGGCCCTTTCTTATATCTGGTATATATTAATGATCTGCCTTTCATGGTGGAGAAATTAACTGACATAGTGTTGTTTGCTGATGATACTTCACTGGTCTTCAAAATTGAAAGACAAAAAGGAGAATTTGATGATGTTAATGGTGTATTGTCTTTAACCTTGAATTGGTTCACAGTTAATAATTTATTGTTAAACGCTGGTAAAACCAAGTGTATCAAATTCTCACTTCCAAATGTCAGGCAAGTTGAGACCAGTTTGGTGTTAGACAACAGCACGTTAGAATTAGTAAATGATACGAAGTTTCTTGGAATAACCATTGATAGCAAATTGCAGTGGGGACCCCACATAGATAAATTGGCTGGTTAATTAAGTTCTGCGGCTTACGCTGTTAGGAACATCAGACAAAGCACAGATGTGGCTACATCTAGGCTAGTATATTTTAGTTACTTTCATAGTGTGATGTCCTATGGTATCTTGTTGTATGGGAAAGCAGCGGATATTCAAACTATTTTTATTTTACAGAAAAGAGCTATTCGAGCAATTTATAATTTAAAACGAACAGACTCCTTAAGAGAGCTTTTTAAAGAAATTGACATACTAACAGTAGCTAGTCAATGTATTTTCGAAAATATAATGTATGTACGCAAGAACCTTACAACATTTTCCAAACTTAGCGATAGCTGTAATGTTTACCTAAGAAATAATCACAGACTATGTGCGCCCCGTTTTAGACTCGCGAAGGTTAGCAATTCTTTCAAGGGTCAGTGCATTCTCTACTACAATAAGATACCTCTGGAGATTTTGAAATTGCCATTTGAGCAATTTAAAAAGCATGTTAAAGCGACTTTGTCGAAAAAGGGATATTACAATGTTCAAGATTACTTAAATGACAGGACTGTATGGGGTTAATCTGGCTCAACAAAGACCTTGCTGTTAATAATTTTGTAATTATTTATTCCAGCTTATTAAATAAAAATAAATCATAATTGTATTAGTTAAGCACAACCTATTTTTAAAAGAGATCTAAAAATCAATCTGTGGGAGTTTCTACGCGCTTCTTCTCCCACAGTGGTCCAATGTAGAGAAGAGGCAAAAAATGACGTTTGCTAAGAATATGTAAATATCTACAGTAATAAAGTACTTTTGAGTTTGAGTTTGAGTTTGGTCCTCACGGGACCTGTGGCCATTAATAGCATTTTTGGCTACCTACTAAACGTTACAATTTCATACGAAATTATGTTACAGGCTTTGTCCTTTGAGATTAGAGATATACTTGTAGTAGCACGTAGTGTCTGCCATTCATCCACTATAGTTAAAATACATAGGGTAAACCGAAAAAAACTTTTTATCGAGTGTGCCTTGTTGCTAGCCCCACGCACCCAATCACCCAATGGATCATTCGCGTTCTAGTGCTCCGCCGTTCACAAAACATGCCTAAACGCAGTCACAGTGATGAAAATAGTGATTATCTTCGTAAAAAAGTGCGAAAATTAGAAAAGAAGTTGGAAAAACGTAAGAAACGTTCGCGCCGTTCCCGTACTAGGCAATCGTCGTCGGATAGTGAAGGTCACGGTCACGCCTCACGGGCGCCGCCGCCGCCGCCGCCGCCGACCCGCCCGGACGTAGACGACCTGGAGGCCCCTGTTGAGTACATCGACATGGACGACGAGCCTGAGACGTCAAATCGTTACAGTAAATACTTCAACAAGTTTAAAAATCATAATGTCTTGATGTGTGCATCTTGTGGGGATGCTACCTTCATAAATTATGAAAATGTTCGCGTGATGTGTACATCTTGTGGGGATGTTACCTTCACAAAAAATAGTATTGTGGATAGTTTATAAGGACTATCTCGTGCTTAATAGAACATACCTCAGTCAAACATTTTTCTTCATACAATAATTAATCAACTTTTAGTGTAGTGTACATCTTGTAGGGATGTTACCTTCACTTCAAAAGTACTGTGGGTAGCCTATGGGGACTTTCTCGAATGTTATTACATAAATATAGCCATGTAAATACTTCAACATGATTAAAAATCATAATGTCTTGATGTGAGCATCTTGTGGGGATGCTACCTTCATAAATTATGAAAATGTTCGCGTGATGTGTACATCTTGTGGGGATGTTCCCTTCACAAAAAATAGTATTGTGGATAGTTTATAAGGACTATCTCGTGCTTAATAGAACATACTTCAGTCAAACATTTTTCTTCATACAATAATTAATCAACTAGTGTAGTGTACATCTTGTAGGGATGTTACCTTCACTTCAAAAGTACTGTGGGTAGCCTATGGGGACTTTCTCGAATGTTATTACTTAAATATAGCCAAAAGTTTGTTTTTAGGCGTTCCCAACGATACTTCTATGGCTGACACGCCGCAACAGGGTCCTCATGCGTCAACTAGCCACAGCGCCAACACTGATATTGGCGCCAGCGCTTACGCCAATATTGGCTCCAATAATAACGATAACAATGAACACGCGGAGGCCCCGGATGAAGATATTATCATTTTGGATGATGAAATTTTGGAGATGCTGGGAAAAACTCCGTCGAAAGACAAAACATATGCGCCAAAAATTCAGAAAGACTTAGCGTTGAGATGGGAATTTGTCGCTACTTCTGGATTGACTAAAGAAGAACGAAAAGAGCTTCTCGAAAAGCACCTTGTGCCTGAAAATTGTCATAAGATTGAAGCGCCACTGTTGAATGCTGAAATAAAGGCAGCCCTAACCGATACTCTTACCAAGAAAGATAAGGCCATCGAGAATAAACAGGGACATATCAGTGCTGCCATCTCATGTATAGGAGAGGCTCTAACAAAGATATTCTCTCAGAATAACAAGGATACGTCAGTGGTCAAACTCCTAATTGAGGCTGGACGCATAATGTGTGATATACAACACACTGAATCTATGAACCGGCGCAGTTTCATATGCGGGGGAATAAGGAAAGAGATAAAAGATCACCTCTACGAGACGGACATTGATAAATATCTTTTTGGGGAAAAACTCGCTGAAACACTCAGATCGGCAAAAGCTATTAGTAAGTCTGGCGCTGAAATCAAGATTCAAGCTTCTGCAAAGAACACAACTACTGCCGCAAGGCCGAAAAGTGCACGTCCTTTCGGTCCCTTAAACTTGAAGCCCCCACTTCCGTACAACGCGGGGACGACAGTGGGCCGGTGGCAGACACCCGCGTCCCTGCTGCACACTGCGCCGCCGCAGCCGCCGCCACCGCAGCAGCGCTCACAGTATCGCGCTCCGCAGCGACGCCAGTAGATTCGGTATGTGGAAGACTTTCATATTACCATGACCAGTGGCGTCTAATAACAAGTGATCCTGTTATACTATCTTGGGTACAGGGCTACAAAATACCGTTCATAGAACAGGTTGCCCAAATACATACCCCAAGACAATCAATTTATTCAAAATCGGAGCTTGTCGATTACGAAAAATCTATTAATGACCTCTTACTAAATAGAGCCATATCTCAATGCCAATCAATAGAAGGTCAATACTTGTCAAGCTATTTCCTGATTGAGAAAGAAAATGGTAACAAGAGATTTATTTTAAACTTAAAGTCGTTAGATAAATTCATTAGGGTTTATCATTAATGAAGATAAGAGTTGTACAACTCCACAAACTACCTGTAAATACCTTGGTTTGATTCAATAATTCAATCAATATTCTAAAAATTTCCACATAAGTCTACCGGACAAGAAACGGAAGTTAATCAAATCAGAATTAATACATTTTAAACAACTCAAGCGTTGTACCATTCGCAGTTTTGCGCGACTTTTAGGCCTCCTTACATCTGCTTGCCCTGCCATCCAATACGGCTGGCTTTATACCAAGCAATTTGAGCGGGTTAAATATTTTGCCTTGTTGAAATCTGATGACTACAGCGGTCACATGAGTTTGCCGTCACATTTACAATGTGACTTTAAATGGTGGTTACATAAGATTGACCGAGCTGTCAACCCTATCAGGGACGACAATTACTGTGTGGAAATTTTTTCTGATGCGAGCAAAACAGGGTGGGGGGTGGCTTGTGGCGGGGAGACCGCCAGTGGTCGATGGTCTGATGAGGAAAGTAAGGAACACATTAACTCCCTTGAGTTAAAAGCTGCTTACTCTGGTCTTCAGGTCTTCGTTAGGAACCTTCATGATTGTCAAATTCTATTAAGAATAGATAACACAACTGTTATTTCATATGTTAATCGTATGGGTGGTGTAAGATTTACCCACCTTAACATAATATCGAGAAATTTGTGGCAATTCTGTGAAGAGCGTAGGATATTTGTGTTTGCTTCTTATATCAGCTCACAGGACAATGAAATAGCAGATGCGGAATCTAGGAGACAACACCCTGATATCGAGTGGGAACTGAGTGCTGAGGCTTTTTCAATGATAACAAGTAAGTTAGGTACTCCTGAGATTTACTTGTTTGCATCAAGAACAAATAATAAATGCTATCGTTACGTATCTTGGCAAAGAGATCCGGGGGCTTGTACAATAAATGCGTTCACAATAGACTGGAAAGATTGTAACTTTTACGCATTTCCGCCTTTTGCAACTATGTTGAAGGTACTTAAAAAGATAATTACAGATGGTGCCGAGGGAATTGTTGTTGCACCTGTGTAGCCTACTCAGCCTTGGTTTCCACTCTACCAGAGCCTCCTTTGCTCATATCCGTTGATTTTAGATCCGACTGATATGGTCTTATTTTCTTCAATCAACAGCGCGATACAACCCACGCTCACTCTTATGGCAGGCAGATTATCCGGGAGGCGTTCTTGAGAAGACGCGTGCCACCTGCATCCCTAGATATAATATGCGCTTCATTAGCGGATAATTCCTCAAAGCAATATGAAGTTGGCTTTAGACGCTGGAAAAAATTTTGTGATCATAATCAAGTTGATTTTTATGAGGCTTCGATCCCAAATGTAATCTATTTCTTAACAGAAGTTTTTATTTCAGGTGCTCAATATGGAACTCTCAATTCTATTCGTTCTGGTTTATCACTAATTTTGGGCTCTAAAGTAGGGAGTGATGACAGAGTGCAGAGATTATTCAAAGGGTTCTATAAGATGCGGCCCCCTACCCCTAAATATGGTGATACATGGGACCCATCCATCGTTCTCGATTATCTCTCTCTTAAACAACCTAACGAGTCGTTAGATCTTGTATGCCTGACCAAAAAGACAGTTACTCTTATAGCATTAGTTACAGCGCATAGAATGCAGACAATATCAAAGATTAAGCTAACATATATTCAGACCAACTCAGATAATATAAATATCAATATACCTGACCTCATTAAAACTTCACGACCAGGTACATCCCAACCCAATTTGTATCTCTACTTTAGAGATCGAACAGAAATCTGTCCAGCTTTGACTTTAAATCAATACATTGACAGAACAAGGGAACTGAGGGGAAATATTGATACATTATTTATAAGTTTAAAGAGACCTTACAAGGCAGTGACATCTCAAACATTAAGTAGATGGGTAAAAGAGACACTTTGTGAAAGCGGGATTGACACATCGATTTCTTCTGCGCACTCTACCAGGCATGCTGCCACATCGAGTGCGTATAAAAATGGTGTAAATATAGACACTATCAGACGTACCGCTGGATGGAGCGGGAGATCTACTGTATTTGCTCGGTTCTACCAGAGAAATGTTGTAAATAATGATAATCACCAATTTGCATTATCCCTGCTGAATTAGGTGCATATTATGAAGTACATAAAACTTTTGAATGAATATTTAAATTAATCATAGGTTAAAGATATTCACCTTCATTGTCTTGAGTACTGATAGAAGAATGTAATGGGACATGTAAATGTTTCATTAAATAAATTCGTAACAGTTGCTTGTGGTTTTTCAATAGTCTAGTAATATTTCACTTAGACTTTCAAAATCTACAAGTATATCTCTAATCTCAAAGGACAAAGCCTGTAACATAATTGATGATTAATCGAACTAACCTTTAAGTGAAGTTCTATCATAATTATGTGAAGGCTTTGTCCGAAGAGATTAGCTCCCGCCCGCCCAATGTAACCCATGTAGTGGAATATTACACCTGGTACTCTTGGAGCTTTGAACTAAATGATCCATTGGGTGATTGGGTGCGTGGGGCTAGCAACAAGGCACACTCGATAAAAAGTTTTTTTCGGTTTACCCTATGTATTTTAACTATAGTGGATGAATGGCAGACACTACGTGCTACTACAAGTATATCTCTAATCTCTTCGGACAAAGCCTTCACATAATTATGATAGAACTTCACTTACAGGTAAGTTCGATTAATCATCAAATATGGCGCAGATTTCTACAAATCTAAGCACTTGCCAACTTGATATGAAACTTCAGAAATTCTGGAAGCTGGAGTCAATACCAGAACATCCACATCTTACCAAAGATGAACTTCGCTGTGAATCGATATACGTCGATACTCACACAAGGGACTCAAACGGGAAATATACTGTTTCTCTTCCGTTTAAGGAGAACGCGCCTCCACTAGGCGAATCTCGCGCTATTGCGCTCTCGCGCTTAAACAAACTCGAAGTTTGATTGTCACGTGACTCTGCTTTACGCGAGAACTACAACAAGTGTCTCCAGGAATACTTAGACATGGGACACATGGAACCCGTCTCTGATTCTGCGAACAGTGACGTGCATCCCTACTACATACCTCATCACTGCGTGGTGAAGAAGTCGGCAGCGACTTCCAAATACAGAATTGTGTATGACGCGTCTTGTCGTACGACAAGTGGTCGCTCTCTCAATGATAACCTTCTAACAGGACATAAATTGCATCAAGATATATCTGAGGTTCTACTCAAATATCGATTGCACAAGATTGTTTTCACATCAGACATCAAAATGATGTATCGTTATATTGGCCTTTGTAAGGAACATCGGGATTTTCATCGGATTCTATGGAGATTCTCTCCTCACGATCCAGTAAAGGAATACCGCCTATGCTGTGTAACTTTTGGTGTTTCTTCCGCACCATTTCTAGCTTTGCTTACACTTCGTCAATTAGCGATTGATGAAGCTGATGCATTTCCACTTGCCTCGCAAGTACTTCTCAACGAAGTATTTGTTGATTATGTCGTTACTGGAGCTGACACAGTCGAAGATGCAGTAACTCTTTAACGCCAGCTTACGGCCATTTGTAAAGCGGGTACCTTCTAACTCCGCAAATGGACCAGTAACAGTTCTGAGTTCTTATCTCACTTAAATAATAACGAGTCTAATGATGACGCACTCATTCTTTCAGCACTTGACACTGACACTTCGGTCAAAGTCTTAGGGCTCAAGTGGAATCCTAAATCGGACACATTTACCTATCAAACGGAAACTGCTTTTTGGGTATTTTAATGGAAACAAAACGTCAGCTGTGTGCAATGCTTAAGCTTGGGAGTTTAGAGACACATAAATGGTCTTCAAATCAAGCCATTGTGCTTTCAGACATTCCAATCAGAAAAACCAATTAAAAAACAGCATTTTGAGAGTTTAGACTTTGAACAGGATTGTAATTTTAATATAAAAATATTAGGCTTGTAATTAAATTTGAAACAAGTCTCAATTATTATTTCAAGTTCTGAAAATCAAACGCCCAACAAAAACATTACAAATAGCAGCATTTTAAGCTGCATTGCTCGATTTTATGATCCCTTAGGTTTCGCTAGCCCTATCATAGTCAAGGAAATCATGCAACAACTTTGGGAAAACAAATTAGATTGGAATGCTACGCCGTCTCAAAAAAATATAAACGACTGGCTATATTTTCTGGAAACTTAGCTGGTATGCAACCTATATATTTAGATAGGAATATTCCTATATCTAGTACAGCTACTGCAGTACAACTGATCGGGTTTGCTGATGCATCCTCTTCTACTGGCTACGGGTGTTGCTTATATCTGCGGGTGGTAGAGAAAGAAGGTAATTTAAAGACTTTCTTATTATGCTCAAAGTCACGCATTAACCCCCTTCGCGACACAATCCCCCGGCTGGAATTAAATGCGGCGCTGTTATTGGCGAAACTTGCTTCTTAAGTACACAGTTAGGTCATAAGTTCTGTCACACAATAAAAACTTTTGAATTTAGAACGCTGGCCACAAAAAAGTTTATTGAATTCGAATTTCGAATTTTTCATGGAAATAAAAATGTGTACTTTTTAGAATTTTCCTCATTTTTAAATATGGAGTGGACACTTAAAGAAGACCGTGTCGCAGTAATTGCGTTGCATCGTTGCGGTTACGCGCCAATTCAGATTTTCGACTTACTGAAAATTTTGAATATAACCAAAAGATTCGTTTATCGTACCATAAAACGATACAATGAAGACTCTAGTGTAGATGACAGGTCAAGAAGTGGTCGCCCTCGCTCTGTTAGGACTCCAGCAGTGATATAAGCTGTGAAGGCGCGAATTCAAAGAAATCCCATACGTAAGCAGAAACTGTTGGCCCTTCAGATGGGGTTAAGCAGGACCACGGTGAAAAGGGTGTTAAATAAAGACTTAGGGCTTAGGGCATATCGAAGAAAAACAGGACATCGTTTGGACGCTCGTTTAATGGACCTGAGACTGAAGAGATGCCGCGCTTTGTTGAAGCGGTACGCGGGAAAAAAGCATCGGGAAATTCTTTTTTCGGATGAAAAAATTTACACCGTGGAAGAGAGCTACAACAAACAAAATGATAAGGTGTACGCACACAGCAGTGAAAAAGCGAGCAACCGTATTCCGCGTGTCCAACGAGGTCATTTTCCATCCTCGCTCATGGTTTGGTTGGGAGTCTCTTATTGGGGCTTAACTGAGGTACATTTTTGTGAGAAAGGCGTAAAAACGAATGCAGTTGTGTATCAAAATATAGTCCTCAAGAACCTTGTGGAACCTGTTTCTCATACCATGTTTAATAACAGGCACTGGGTATTCCAACAAGATTCTGCGCCAGCTCATAGAGCGAAAAGCACACAAGACTGGCTGGCGGCGCGTGAAATCGACTTCATCCGGCACGAAGACTGGCCCTCCTCCAGTCCAGATTTGAGTCCGTTAGATTACAAGATATGGCAACACTTGGAGGAAAAGGCCTGCTCAAAGCTTCATCCTGATTTGGAGTCACTCAAGGCATCCTTGATCAAGGCAGCCGCCGATATTGACATGGACCTCGTTTGTGCTGCGATAGACGCTGGGCGCGCAGAATAAAGGCCTGTATTCAAAATCGCGGGGGTCATTTTGAATAAACTTGATCACCATAAGAATCTATGTTTTATTAAGTTCATTTTGCTATATAAATGTTTACATAAATAATAAACATGTCTAAATTATTTCATATTGCATATGTGACAGAACTTATGACCTGACTATGTATATTCTACACTAATTTTATAAATCCAGTTTGACGATGTCTTCTTGCATAGTGATTCACAAATTATTCTCGCTTGGATCGGCACTGATTCTTGACGGCTTCAAGCTTATCCTTCCAACAGAGTGAAAATGATATAGAAGTTAACAGGTAATTGGAAATGGCTATATGCACAATCACAAGACAATCCCGCAGATCTCATCAGTCGCGGCGTGGATCCGCAAGCTCTTCCCGGCTGTGCCCTCTGATGGAATGGTACGGCGTTCCTGCAATAAAAAGGGTATACGTTTGAATTTAATGAAGTATATATACCTGAATTTAAGACTGCCTCCTGTCCGACAAACTCCAGCGATGTTATGCTTATCACAGTTAAAGAAAATGAGTTTCTTCAATCCTTCATAAACAAATATTCAGATATACATAAAATAACCCGTATTTTGGCCTACATTCTGAGGTTTTGTGATAATTTGAAATTAAAGGTAGGTGATGAAAATATTCAATTAGAAAAACGAATTCTTTCTGCAAATGAAATACAGAGAGCTTTGTTAGTTATCATTAGATATGATCAGAGTATTAATTTTCACAACGAGATTCATGCCTTAAAATCAAACAAAGATATTAAAGGCTCTCTCAAGCCCTTGCATCCATTCATATTTGCATATTTTTAGTAAGAGGTTCTTACATCACTACATTAATTATACGTAGCGAACATGCTAGATTACTACACGCTGGTCCCAAGTTGCTATTGTCAAGCCACAACGAAAAATACTGTATTACGAATGGCATAAGAGAGGTCAAAAAGATCACCGATAAATGTATCACATGTTTTAAATTAAAATCCTCTGCAGCAAAATAACTCATGGGGTCTCTACCTAGCGATAGAGTTGTTCAGCCTCTACGAGCTTTCCAGAAGGTAGGCTTGGATTTTGCATGACCGGTCGAGGTAAAACAGTCCCGTGTTCGTCGTTCAGTCACAGGTAAAGGGTATATTCTCGTATTTGTATGCTTCAGTACTAAAGCTGTGCATCTAGAGCTAGCCTCTGATCTAAGTACTGCCACCTTTCTCGCGTGTTTTAGGAGGTTTATTTCAAGAAGAGGTTTACCAAGTGACTGCTATTGTGATAAAGCTAGTACATTTCGTTGCGCAAGTTCTCAGTTGTCAAATGACTTATATAAATTATAAGGCTCAAAAAATTATCAAATGCAGGTAAATAATTTTGCGTCACAAAATCAGATTAACTTTCATTTTATCCCTGCTTACTCCCCTGTATTTGGTAGGCTTTGGGAAGCCGCCGTAAAAACCACTAAGTTTCATTTAAAACAAGTTATCCAAAGGAGTGTATTGATATATAAGGAACTAAATACTGTGTTAGTGCAAATTGACACCACTATATAAAGACACTCTCATTCTAGGGGATTTCAACACCTGTCTCCTTAACAACAATTCACTTTCTACCAGACTCAAGTCCGTAGTCGACTCCTTTAATCTGCATATTCTGCCTCTTGATGCCACCCATTTTCAACCACATTGCTCTCCCTCACTTCTCGATATTATGATTATTTCCATACAATACATTGACAAGGTCACCCTACACGGACAACTAAATTCTCCTTTCTCTTTTCATGACCTCGTCTATCTTTCGTATAAGATTAGGCCTCTCAAGAGCAGGGCGAAATTTCTTTACATCCGTAACTTTAAACATATCGACCAACACTCTCTTATGTCAGATGCCAAGTCGAATGACTGGTCCCCTGTCACTTCAAGTAAGAACGTTGATAATAAAATTGCCAATTTCAATTATGTGGTCCTGGGTCTCTATGATAAGCACGCACCCATAAAAAGAGTGAGAGTGAAACACCTGCCTGCCCCTTGGGTTACATTTACTATCAAGCGTCTAATGGCCAAGAGGAACACTGCCAAGTGTAGATACTGCAAGAATCCGACAGAAGAAAATTTCCTTTCCTACAAATGGCTTCGCAATCATTGCAGCCGTCTCTGTCGCGATGCTCAACGTCGGCAAATCCACGAATGCATTGAGAATTATACTCCAGCCCAGGTGTGGAAATTCCTACGAACGCTTGGTGTGGGTAAGTCCCCACTCTACGCTTCAGAGCCTTCGCTCTAAGACCTTACCAGATACCACACCATTCAAGTTAAGCAATGTTGGAATCGAAACGGTCAAGAAGGCATTGTTGGTTGTGAAATATGAAATATGAAATGAAATATGAAATATGTTTATTTTCATTGTTACAACAACAAAAGTACTTAAATAAATCTAAGGTTAATTGATTGAGGTGTAACAATACGTTGGTAGTACGCGGAAGGAGCCCTGACTACTACACTAGGAGACCTGTATAGTAGTAGCCAGTGAGACCGTCACACGAACACTTAACTTATCTATTATATGAGTAAACGTTATTCAGCAGTCGTATAATACAATCAGACAAGAATATAAAAACAAAAATTTTGAGGGTACCTACTTAAAAATAAAAGTAAGTAAGTAAATAGTTACGAGCTAAGTCATTATGGTCTGGTTCTGTATCGAGATAGATAAACATATAAACGAGGGTACGTAACGTAAAACATAATGTGCTAGTGTGGTCATGTCATTCATGAAGTTTCATAAATAATGTAGCATGTAAGTAAGTATATATTTGTTTCAATATATTTATTGCCATAAATGTCATGTTATAAAGGTCTTAATAATAGGTATAGTAATTGTTCATGTCATTTTACCCTAAGGTGTAGCAATGTACTTATACAAATTTATGCACAATAATTCATATTAGGTAACTAAGATTTCACTCAATGTCTTAGGTAAGTAGACTTATTAATCATTATTATCATTTATAATAAAATAATACAATTTACTTAATGTCATAAGGTACACAATTATAATAATTCAGTTATTAAGATAGCAATATTATCTCACTATTATTACACACTACACATTATGTTCAAATTTAAAATTAAAGAATTCATTTAAGTCATATGGACAAGCATTTGTCAGAATACGTCTAAGGTTATTTATGAAACTAAAGTTAGGGAGTGTCTTCTTTATGTCGTCGGGAAGTTTATTGAACACTCCTCAAACATGGCAACCATCCTCGTGCACCTCGAATATGCTGTCGTCCGACAGGCTGGCACCTCTAGATCATATTTACACCGCTCATTGAGACGACTGCTTGTACCCTGTGGCCTTACAGGGAACCTCGATGGATGTCGTTTTATCACTTTACACAGTTCAATGATATACAAGGCAGTAATTGTAGGTATTTTCAATTTAACAAATGAGTCTCTACATGAGTCTCTGCTAGATTTGTGCCCGTCCATTATTCTTACACATCTTTTTTGTAGAAGAAATATGTTTTTAATTTCTGCGCAATTCCCCCATATTGCCAGCCCATAGAGCACCCTGGACTGGAAAAAAGCGTAGTACGCTTGGGTGGTAGCTCTTAAGGTTGACATTTTCGATAGAGACCTCAAGGCGTAACAGAAGCTACTTAGTTTACTCTCCAGGTACTGTATGTGTTTTTTCCAGTTCATGTGTTCGTCGCAGTAGATTCCTAAGAATTTTGCATCTGATACAGTGGAGCAAATCTGACCACTGAAGTCTACCTCTAAGTCTAAGTCAGGGGTATTGTAATTTCTAAAATATAAAATATTTGTCTTACTTAGATTTGCATTAAGGTGAAGTTGTTTGAGCCAGTTCAAAACATTAACAATGGATTGCGATATCTGGGTTTCCAAGCTATTTCCTTCATTTCGCTTAAACTTAAAAAAGACAGAGACATCATCCGCAAACATTATTATCTTGTCGTCTATAATTCTTGGGAGATGATTTACGTAGAGAAGGAATAGAATAGGCCCCAATATGCTCCCCTGTGAAACTCCCTTTTGAATTTTGGCAATTTTTGACTCTGTATTTATCAGAGTTCTTCCATGATTCAGTATTGGCAACAGGACACTCTGTTCTCTTTCTTCCAGATATGACCTGAACCAATCACCAACAACTCCCCTGATACCATATCTATACATGATCTCCAGTAAGATGCTGTGATTGACATGGTCGAAGGCTTTGGAGAGATCGAGTAGAACGGTCATGACATTTTCTTTTCCATTAAGAGCCTCTGCGACAAAGTCCGTCATGTCAAACACAGCATCCACTGTTGACACATCACGTTGGAATCCGAACTGCTCTTTAGCTAAGACTTTATTAAATGTGAGGAAGGTACGTAGCCTATTCGCCATGGTCTTTTCAAACACTTTAGATAGAATTGGCAGTAGCGATATAGGTCGGTAGTTATTAACCTTTAGTTTAGCATCCTTTTTATAAATCGGCCTTATATGAGCTTTTTTAAGTTTTTGGGGAAAGATTCCCTGCGTGAATGATTTATTTACTAAGAATAGTAGTGGTTCAGCAATTGCTTGGAAAATGTGCTTAACATCACTTGAAGGGATGCCATCATACCCACATGACTTCTTGTTTTTTAAGGATTGAACTACCCTGAACAACTCTTCCAGAGTAATTGGTCTTACAAACATTGAATTTGGGCTCAAGTTTGGTAGGCTAATTCGAGTTCCAAGATGGTCACTAGATATATCAGTACCTTCGCTGTTAGTAAAAAAGTCATTAAATAAGTCAGGAGCCTCGCAGTCTACATTTACAACGTCAATACCGTTTGTCAGTCCAACGTAGGTATTGGCTTCGTTATTTTTATGGCCCTTAATATTGTCATTTATTAGCTTCCAAGTAGACTTTACCTTGTCATGTGAATTAATAATCAATTGCTCATTATAAGCTCTTTTTGCAAATGTGACTTTACTCAAAATAGAGCAGTACAATTTATAGCGTCTTTTAAGGATTGTACATTTTGAGCCCTTAAGGCTTACAAACATGTCCCTTTTTGTTTCACATGACTTTTTTATACCTGGTGTGAGCCATCCAATGTTATTATTTCTATCATCATTACACTTAACTCTTATTTCAGGACAATAACTATCAAAAGCTCTGGTCAAGGTATCATGTACTATATCAAATCCTTTATTACAGTCAGATGCATGAAACACCTCGGTTCCAAGAAACCATGTGTAAGTGGTTTCTTAAACCTTCAAGGTTTTCTTGCTTAAGGTTCCTAACCATTTTGTATGGGCTGTTTTTTCTTTGAAGAGGTCTGTCCAACGCAGCACTTTGCAGTGTATGATCTGATAGGCCTATCTCAATAACACTTGCATTTGTCAGCAGAGTATTAGATATGATATTGTCTGTACAAGTTGCACTATGGCTAGTTATGCGTGTGGGTTCGTTGATGTAATGCTTCAAATCATATAATTCTAGTAGATTTAGAAGCTCCTTTGTTTCCGTATCGTGTACCAAGAGATTAACATTAAAGTCGCCACAAATAATGATTTTACGTTCCTTGTGTTTATAAAGATGATTGAACATATTATCAAGGTTTGTTATAAAGTCATCGTTTTTGTATGGTTTTGGTCTGTACCTACATACTTATCATATATGTATCATCTAGTTTTATCCCACATAGTTCAAATAGATAAGTGGTAGACATTTCCTCAATGTTAGGTAATGTCTTACATTCTAGTTTTGATCTGATGAAGATACATGTGCCTCCCCTATTTTTCCTTTTTTTACGACAAAAGCTGGCAACTAGTTTGAAATTTGAAATTTTTATCAGATTTAAATCCTCAAGTATTCTATGGTGCTCTGTCACACATAATACCGAGACTTTTTTTCCAGCTGGAGACTTAAGCCATATTTCTAATTGGGGATTTTTTTTATTATTTAGACTCTGTATATTTATGTGCGCTATCTTATCAATAAGAATATTTTTTTCACATTTATTTGCAGATTTTAATGCATGGAACCTTACCTTTTTGTGAGAGGATCCTTTGCTCTCAAGAAAACCTGAGTATCCATGTCAGCTCCTGCATAGTCTGTCTGAGTCCCCACATTTACAAAGACATCTTGAACCTTACTCAGTTCACTCTGATACTCCGAAAACTTACATTTATATGAAGTTTTAAGGACTTCTCTACGCAATAATCTACACGCATATAATTTAGAGGCACTTCTGCCGTCGTGGATCTCAAGAAAGGTCGTGTGCTCAAAACGGGAGCACAAGAGTTTAAAAGTACTGTTTATTTTCCGTTCATTCAAGTATTTACCTTGTCCTAATCCTACATTACACAATATGACATTTGTGTTAGTCAATTTGTTCATGTTGTAATATAACATTGATTGTAGTTTTAATGGGTCTTTGTCATTAGACCCCGCAGCTATCAACACAAAATCGCTTTTTGTATAGTCCTTACTTAGACGTGTACAAGAGTTCAGCACTTGATCCAATGTAGCGTATGGCTTTATTACTGACTCTACATTATATTTATTACCCAGCACATTCTTCAGTAATTTATTCATTCCTTTCCCATGTTCATCAGCGAGTAGCAGGATTTTTGGCTGGTATGGTTCCAGATGGCTTTTCTTATCTGGCTCTGTTTCGGTGGATTGGTGGATCGCAGCAGGTTGGTGGACCAAAGTAGAGCTCGTGGGGGCGCTAGGTACTGGAGCGAGGGCGGGCGGGGCGTCAAATTTGCTCGTTTTTCGCGATAAGCCTGTGGAGGTTGTATTGCTAAGGTCCATTCGTTCTATCACTCTGGTTGTAAATTCTCGTGGTGACTTGCGTGGGTATCCGATTTGAAGAACGCTGAGGTCAAGTTTTCGATATTGCGGAGAAAAGAACCTAGGTGATGAAGTTACGCCTCTGTTTACTCCAGATCCCGTAAATCCTAGCGTTTTGAGGAAATCATACTTTGTCTTGTAGTCTGCTAAGGAAGCCCTTAGAGTAGCCATTTCTAAATTTAGACTATCTACCTCGGCGTTTGCAGAGTCTAGTTCAACGCGCAGTTTGTTGTTGGTGTCCCTTAAATCGCGGACTTCCTGAATATTAGCTCCCACGTTCGGTAAGCTCTGGTAGCTCAGGTCTAGGATTGATTGATTATTATCTTCTTCAATTATTAACTGGCGCGGCCGTCGTTGAGTAACATATGTAGTTGAGATAGGGGAGCATGGCGCACTGTGGCTGGTGTTATCATCTACTAGAGAGGACTGGTCTTGCAATAGTGAGTCACGATGTAGCTGTATATCTTGGCATGTTGGGCACAGAAATGTGTTCTTCAGTTCAATAACATTTCCCTGATATTTCGCCGTCGTTATGTTAACGCAATTGTGGTGATATGTGTCATGGCAGCTATTACATGCAATAAATTCTGTAGAAAGGATGGATTTTTTGCACATTTTGCACTGCATGTTGAGATTGAACCTTGTGGCGGCCTCTAGTGGTACAATCTTGAACAACTTGAGGGTACTTCGGAATTACTGTAATCGATTATTAACTGCAGATTTAGTTCTGCAGATTTAGTTCCTCTTGGTGTACTCTAGATGGCGCCACTATCAGTATTTAGAGTAGTTTGGTTATTCTCTGCTTTTAGAAAGCAATTTTGTCGTTGCCGTTTGTTCGGCTATGAGAGTATTGTGCAGTTGCTCGTTTACAAAAGTATAAAAATTTCTGATCCTGTAAGGTGGGACTCGAACCATGTCCACCTTGCACAGTTTAGACAGCCTCCTTAACCATTCGGCTAACGAGTGCTGTAGTTGATTATAAAGTGATAAAATGAAAAAATAATTAGACTCATGGTGGGACTCGAACCATGTCCGCCTTGCACAGTTTAGGCAGCCTCCTTAACCATTCAGCTAACGGGTGCTGTAGGTGATCGGTTGAATATGGTCTTTGCATCCAATGTAGTTGAAGGTCGGAAAAGGTGCATCTGTGCGTTATGTCGTTGGTGAACTTTGCACTGGCACGATATTGTCACTAGATTTACACAATTATCTAAGCACGTTATGCCAATATTCACTGAGTTTTATGATATTTGTCTTGATATGACATTGCTTATCAATGCTTTTGTGTCCATGCCCTTGTAACTGTTCACTGTTTCATTGTTTGTTGTTATCTGGTAAAATTATCTTTTTTCACTTAAATCACTGGTTTAGTCCGGTTTATATTGTTGATTTTATATTGTCTATACTTAATTAATATTATAACACAAAAAATAATAATTGATTAAGCTTAATTGTACCACTAATGATTTTTTAACACGGAGGAGCGTTTAAACCGGTGTTAACTTAGTAGCGACCCCTGGCGGAGGTATAGGTATAGGTGTACTACATAAATAAAATAAACAGATACAATGTAAGTAGAAAATATTTAATTTATTTAATAAGCTAACAATACGGAAATGTAAAAATGAGATTCTGGAATACAGACGTGGTGGGATTTCGTTCACAGAAAAAGGTCTTTATTACCTGCACGCAAAGATTAAACGAGCGGTAATAGTAAGTTTGTAACTGGTACAGCGCTTGATCACCACTTGCCAAAGATTAATAGACTTTCAGAGGCGTCATGTGTTTGCGACATTAGCCATTTTCTGCAGGATATTTTGAGGTTGTATTTTGTCATTACGAAAATGTTATAAGGTCTGTTTACAGTGTTATAAATGTGAGGTGCAAGGGTCTGGTGGAATCTTTTTGCAAAATCAGTTCTGCATCGAGTAATTGGGCAAACCAAGTCTTTACGTCGTTTAATAGATATTTTTTGGGAGACACATGTAGTGTTATGCTACTTACATGCTATTTTCCGGTCTGTTCAGCTGGATACTTGCTGAGCTGTACAGCTTGATATTTGGTTTCACCTTTATTTTCATAGGACCCTGTAACGTTTTAAACCATAAGAACACATTAACATATTATTTTCGCTTCGTATTTTCACACTATCAGCACTTCTAATTCGATAGCGAAGGGGTTTACCTTTGGTGACCTTGTATTTGGCTTTCTCCGAAACTCTGCAATCTCGGGCTTCGTGCGCGCTGGTGCGCTACCCTTTTATCTATCGCTGTTATGTAATTTTGGCTATGTGAACTTGTTGATTTTTCTATTACGAGCCTGAAACCAAAATCTGACATTTACTTTGTTGTTGTTTATCTGGTTGTCATGGCAATGTCCATTCAAACTCGTTAGCGGTCTGATATGTTTACTTCAATACTTTTACAAAAATACTTTTTCTCTCTTGGCCACTCACAAAAATTGCTTTTAATTTAAATAATTTTTAGAACTCTCCAAAAAGGGTATAAGAGCGGAACATTTCTGAAATTCTGGAGTCTCACTTCAGCTCTCAAGCAAGAAGCATCACCTAAAGGCCTTATCCCGGGGTCGCACTGCCCCGGGATCCTGCGAGCCTCTTCTACTACGCCTCCAGTCTTGGCGAGCCTCTACCCTGGCCGGCGCTTCGTTGGGTCTCCACTTCACCTGCCCGTTCTCTGCTTCACCTGCCCGTCGGAGACTTCAGGCCGACACGTTGCGGGCCTCTACCCTGGCCGGCGCTTCACTACCAGGGCCCCTACTCCTGCTGCCCGTCGGTGTCTCCAGGGCACTGATGACCGATTGGCCGCCGGCCACGCTCTCCATCTGCAAGTGCTACGTCGCCCACCAGTGCTTCCACTGATCGGTTCGCCAGACCGGTTCCACTGCTCCTTCTGCTCCTACTCTCCGTGTCCTCCGTTTCCTTTTTTTATCTAATATCTGTATTTTTTTAAAAACCTGTCTCACCTCATTCATCCTCATCTTCCTTTCATTTTTTTATTAGTCACTGTAAATAAGCATAATAAACTATCATCTCTAAATTTTATCCTGGTTGTTGTTACTTGTTAGGTTCTCTTTAGGTTCTTGTCGCTACACGACACACTCTCGAATTGAATATTTGCATGTTGTTCTAGGATAATATTATGTATAAATAACTTTCGTACGGTCAGCACTTTTGCAATGTTATACAGTTCTGCGGTTGGAAAAATCATCTATTTAAAATGCATGACTTTTAGTAGGACTCGTTGAGCTTTCTCAATGTGATTGAAATAAGTTTTTGCGGCACCCCCCCAGACAACGATGCAATAGCTAAAAATGGATCTGGCAAGTGCATAGTAGACTGTTAGGAGTAACTCTGGATTAGTTATGTGACGAAGTTTTTTAAAGATCGGAACGAGCATTCGTATACGGCCCGCCACAGCACTGATATGGTTCTCCCATCTAAGGTGCCTATCAATAATTATGCCGAGATATTTCATTTTATGGGTTCTTTGCAGGTTATCGCAGTTGCAGTCGCCGGCACGGATATCACATCTGTGCGCCTTAATGTTCCAATTTTCATCTGTTTGAGTGGTTGCATTAATTGTAAAGGTTACGTATTTGGTTTTATCAACGTTACATGTCAATAGACTTTTATCCAGCCACCTGAACACTTCGCGCAAACCATTTTTCAGCATGACATCATACTTCGTCCCAAGATTCCCCAGAATATAATATTGCCGTATCATCTGCATAGGCAAAGGTTTGAGAATTTTGAGTAGACATTTTGCAGAGGTCGTTCGAGTATATTAGGAATAAGGTGGGATCAAGTACGCTGCCTTGTGGAACACCGAATTTGAATGGAAGCTCGTCACTGCAGATGTCATCAACTTTTATGGCCTGCGATCTATTTGTGAGATAGTCCTCAAATAGGTGTAGTGGGGCTCCTCTGATGCCTATGCTTTCCATTTTGGCCAGAAGTAGTTTTACTGAGACGGTATCGAAAGCTTTCGATAGATCCAGGAAAACCCCGAGGGATTTTTTCCCGCTGTCGAGGTCTGAAACTACAGAATTTACTAGGGACATAACAGCGTCTTTTGTGGATTTTTTCCTGCGAAAGCCGAATTGATTGTCACTTAGTATATGTTTTGTTTCTAAATAATTCATTAGTCGTTCATTCATGATATATTCCAGGATTTTTGATAAAGTCGTCAGGACAGAAATCGGCCGATAATTGCTTACCAATTCTCTGTTGCCTGCTTTGTATACAGGAGTAATTACAGCTTTTTTGAATGACTGAGGGAATTTGCCGGAAGAGATACTCAGATTGCAGATGTGCGCAAGGGGTTTAAAAATTATGTTCTTTGCTTGTTTTATCAGTGTTCTAGATATGCGATCCCATCCGACGGCGCACTGACATTTTAACCTATTTATCATTTTGGCTACTTCTTCCTCATCAGTGGGAAACATCATGAATGAGTTCGGCATTGTGGTTAGAGGATTGTGTGAGTTCGTAAGATTTTCTTCCGTAGTATTTAATCTATTGAGAGTTTTCTGAGCTAGTTCCTGGCCTATGTTTGAGAAATATTTGTTAACATTGTTGAGTGCTTCTTTATGTGTTTTACCGCATTTAAATAATTCTGAGGATTGTTTGCAATTTTTATTGATATGACATACATCTTTTATGAACTGCCACATTTTTTTAGGATCGTTTTTTCTCTTCTCCAATTCTTTTCTGTTATAATTTCTTTTTAGTTTCTTCAATATATCATTACATTTGTTCCTAAACCTCTTGTATTTCTGTTGCAGTTCTATGTTTTGGGGTTCTTTCTTTAAATTCTTATGTAATTTGTCTCTCTTTCTTATACTTCTAATGAGGCCTAGAGTAATCCAGGGTTTAATATTGGTTTTAGAGCGGGACATATGTATAGTTATAATATTTTTGATATTGCTTTTGCTAGAATATCCTGCATTGCATTGCAGGCTTTATTGACATCTGTACAGTTAAGGACCGGTAACCAATCAGCGTTAAGTAGCTCATTACAGGTGTTGTCGTAATTTAATTTAGTGAATGACTTCTTTGTTGGTCTTACTGGTTGAAAATTAAGATAAAGTAGCACAGGTTGATGGTCAGTTGGCAGGGTTTCTAAAACAAATGTGGTCGGGTTAGAGTTTGATTTCAGCATTACATGGTCTAAGCAGGTTAAGTTGTGGGTGGGGAAATTGTGTCCTGGTAAAATACCCTGAAGAGCTAATGTATTAAGGTAGTCATCCGCGAATTTGTCTGCACTGTCATTTTTTATATCTATATTGATATCTCCTACAATTATTACATTAGGTACATTTTTTAAAGATGATAACGTTACGTCGAGCGATTTTATAAATGGTGCGTGCGATATGCGTAGGGAAACAACGGAGCCTTTTATAGAACTGGTTTATTGGCGAACGCACAAGCGGCCGGATAGTGCTTAGAGCTATATTATATACATACCCAACTCCTCCTTATTTATTTTATCAATAAAACTAAAACTAAATTTACATCATTTTTTTCTAACGCGGTCTGTTGACGCGAGGGCATAATCGGAGAGAATATCCATGACTTAGTGCCATATCTGCCCCTGCTCCATCGGCCCCTTCATCGTCCGATGGAGCTGGTCTTTCCACATGAGAGGTCGGCTCAATCGGCAATGGTGATGGTGGCGGTAGTTGTGGTGGCGGCGCATCCACCAACTCCACGCTTGCGTCATCAGTGCGTGTCACCTCTGGTAACAGAGGTGATGCATGGATATCGGAGGTGCGAGCGAAAATCGTTTTTTACCAACTCTTGGGTCAATAATTTGATCTATATGTCTTCGCGTCATTCCTCTAGTAGGCACATCTATATTGAATGATGCCGGTCCTACCTGTTCACTCACTCGACCCTCAACCCATTTGTTATTTCTTCGAGAATAATTTCTAACAAAAATATCATCACCAACGGATACATGCCGACGCGTGCCACCAGCTCGCTCGCACTGCTCGCCCTGGCTCGCCATCACGCGACCCGCAGCCTGTGCCGGCGCCGGCGCGGGAAACAGCGCGTCGAGGCGTCCGCGCAGACGCCGACCCAGCATCAAAACTGCGGGTGCTACGCCCGTAGTGGCATGCTCACAGTTACGATAATGAAACAGCATTTTACTTAATGCCTGATTTATATCTACTCCTTCATAGCATGCCTTTTTAATACAATTCTTGACCGTTTTGACAGCATTCTCTGCCGCCCCATTGCCCTGAGGTCTGTAAGGACTGGTCAAGATATGCATAATATTGTTGCTATCCATATAAGCCTTCACCTCCCGTGAAGAAAGGGGTGGGCCATTATCTGTGACGCACTGTAATGGCAAACCGAACCGAGCAAACATTTCTCTGAATTTTTCTATTACATATTTCGCGGTTGTACTGTTCATCTGAAAAACCTCAATCCATTTGCTGTGAGCATCCACTATAACAAAATAATGTTTACCGCTATACTCTGCAAAGTCCGCGTGCAGGCGCTGCCAGGGCCACGAGGGGAACGCCCAGGGAGTGAGAGGCGCGTGAGGGGGGGCGTCGCGCTGCTGCCGGCACGCGGGGCAAGCCCTACACATTGCCTCTATCTCGGCGTTTATACCGGGCCAGTAAACATAATTTCTCGCCGTATTTTTCATTTTAACGACCCCTAAATGTCCTTCAAGCAAATCATTCATTACAAACTTTCTGAACTTTGGTGGAATCACTATGCGATAATTATAAACTATACAACCCTGTTCAACAAGCAAATTACTCTTTCGATTAAAATAAGGTTTCTCTTGCTCGACTGTTGTATCATGAGGCCAACCGAACACTATGTACCTGTAAATATTACTCAAAATAGGATCCTCTTTTATGAATTTTTCTACATCTTTCGCACTAACTGGAAAATCTTCTTCTAAAAAGAACATGTACAACAGTCCGCGGGCGCGTTATTTGCCGAACTCACCCACTCCACCGTGAAGTCATACGCGGCTAGGCGCGCCGCGTAACGCTGTAGGCGACTTGCCGCTGTTTGTGGAATGCCTATTTTCGGCCCGAAGATGTATGCCAGTGGCTTGTGATCGGTACGAATCGCAAACCGCCTTCCATACAAGTATTGATGATTTTTAGTCACTCCAAAATATATCGCCAAAGCCTCCTTATCTAGTTGACTGTATGATTTCTCTGCGCTATTAAGAGTACGCGATGCATAGCAGATTGGTCTTTCCGAACCATCAGGATACTTATGTGCTAATACGCTTCCCACTCCGTACGAGCTACTGTCCGCGCTTAGGACCACCGGTAAGTTAGAATCGTAATGCGCTAACAGTCGATCACTACACAGTATGTTTTTTATATTTGTAAATGCCTCATCACACTTGGAATCCCAATTCCACTGACATCCTTTCTTAAGCAATTCATGCAATGGATGTAATATGCTACTAAGATGCGGTACAAACCTACCATAATAATTTATTAGTCCCAGGAAAGCCTTCAGTTGACTGACATCTTTTGGTACGGGGGCTTTTATTATTGCTTCAAGCTTCCTATCGTCTGGCCGAAGGCCATTTTTATCAATTATGTGTCCGAGATAGCAAACCTTTGACTTGAAAAACTCACACTTGGATAACCTAATTCTAAGTCCCATATTTTGCAAGCGGGGAAAGACTTCTCGTAAATTATCTGAATGATCCTTCATCGTCACCCCTGCTACCAGCACGTCATCAAGGAATACCACAGTTCTAGGGACCCCTCGAACGACCTCCTCCATTAGCTTTTGAAACTTCTCCGGAATACAGTTTAAACCATAGGGTGTGCGAAGGTATACAAATGTGCCTATGTGTGTACTTATAGCAGTACACGCCTGCGAATCTTTATTTAATAGCACCTGCTCATAGGCATGTGCCAAATCTATTTTGGAATATATTTGACCCCCACTAAGTGCCGCTACAGCTCCTCAATACGAGGAAGTGGATATGGTTCTCTTTGCAACTTAGGGTTGACTGTAATTTTGTAATCGCCGCATATTCGTATACCACCGCATTTTTTAATAATTGGCACTATCGGAGTTCCGTAATCGGATTGATCTACTCTCATAATAGTACCTTCAGTCTCGAGGCGCAAAAGCTCTTTTTCTACTCGCTCACGTAAGGCTAACGGTAAATTACGCGCTTTGTAAAATATTGGTTCTTTATCTTATAGTTTCAAAGTGAATTGTTTCGTACAAGTTCCTAAGCTAGAAGCAAAAACGTCAGAGAATTCCTTGGCTAGATTCCTAACAATCCGCCTGGACTCGTCATCTTGTTCAATGTGGTTGATCCTTATTGTTATGTTCTTAAGTTCGGCCGAGCAGAGGCGGGCCACCGCCAGGTATTATGAACAAAGGCAGCGTGCGAGATCCCGCTGCCCGCGCCCGCGCAGCCCCCGCGCTCTCCTCGCCCGGCACACACACACCCACATTGATAAAACCCAGCGGAATTGTCGAATTACCCGTGTATGACCGCAGTTTTAAATTATGTTTAATAATCTTATAACTACCGAAACATTCATTATACAACTGCTGATTTATTGCTGAAATTCTACTTCTGGTATCGACTTCGAATATCAAAGGAACATTTTCAACTAGCAATTTCACTTCATATGGCTTATCTTGCGACCCGTCTACAGATAAATGAAAAAAATCACTCCCTTCCGATTCCGAATTTTCGTCAATATAGTATTGATTGCAGTGTGTTACCTTGTACCTTCCGGCTTGCTGACTAGCACTTGTTTCGCACATGACTTTCAAATGCCCTTTTGATCCGCACTTATCACAGTTATAGTTCTTGAACTTGCACTTGTCAGCCGAATGTTGCTGCTTGCCACACCTCCAGCATGGTTGGCGTGACGTGTTGACGCGCGGCCTGCCCCTAGCCGCCGCCGCGCCAAGTCGATGTAGGCCCGCGCCTCGGCCCCGCGCGTAGCACCTAAAGCGCCCGAGAGACCAGCGCCTGCGCCTCCGCCCTCAGCGCCTGCCGCGCCCGAGGGACCAGCGCCCGTGCCCGCGCCCGACGCCGCCCTTCCGCCCGAGCCGCCCGCAGACTCCACCGCGTGACGTTCAGCAGCCTCCAGCGCCAGCGCCAGTTCAACAGCCCTCATATATGTTAATTCCGCCTCCGCAAAAAGACGACTGCGCATCAACTCGCTCGCGAGACCCGAAACAATTTGATCCCTTAAGTTGGTCTCAAGAGTCGCACCAAAATTGCATGTACTGGCGAGATGTTTTAAACATTGCAGGTAGATGCTCAAACTCTCGCCCGGCACCTGGCGCCACTGCCTAAAGATGTGCCGCTCTGCAATCTCTGACCTCTTCGGCTCCAGATGGTCTTTAACAATGCGCACCAACTCATCATAGCTTTTTGTCTCTGGTGCATCCGGCGCACAAAGGTCAAACATAAGGTCGTAGGTCGCTTCGCCTACCAAATTTGTCAACGTGGCCACTTGTTTAGCGGGCTCAATAGCATTGAGCGCCATGAATTGATTCATACGATTTACGTAATGCGTCCATTTTCGTGATGCCAAATCGAAATTATCAATTTTTCCAATAGGCATGATGACCGTTAACACGCGCGTATCTCACAAATTACTATCACAACTGAATCGCCGCGCACAGTTAATTAAATTCCTCGTTGCCAGTGCGATATGCGTAGGGAAACAACGGAGGCTGTTATAGAACTGGTTTATTGGCGAACGCACAAGCGGCCGGATAGTGCTTAGAGCTATATTATATACATACCCAACAGTCTGCACTGTCATTTTTTATATCTATATTGATATCTCCTACAATTGTTACATTAGGTAGATTTTTTAAAGAGGATAACGTTACGTCGAGCGATTTTATAAATGGATCACAGTCTTTGAACGCATAGGGTCTATAAATACCCATGATAGTAAGTTCATTCCCAATTTTAATATCGAGACAGCTGCAGTCTTGTATGCACCGTTCAATTCACCGAGACACTTACCCGGATGCTGTCCCGTACATATGCTACCACACCATCGTTTTGGTTATGTAAATGTTGTGTAAAGAAGGTCATGTAACCTTTGCGTGCAGGAATATTGAAGTTACATGACTTTAGCCAACACTCTGTTAGAACTATTATGTCTGGGTCAAGGCCCAATCTTGTAAGTAAGACATCAATTTGGTCAAGATTGCAATTTATGCTTCTTATATTTTGACATAGAATCGTTAGGTTTTGAGTTTGTAAGTTGATTTTACTGATGCATTACTCAGGTTTACATATAAGGGAACCCGCGGCATTGACATAATCAATGTCACAGGCGACTTGATTAATACTGTTTAGGGCCATGATATTATGTGGTAAAAGTTGTTGGAATGTTTCGGTAAATTAAGTAAACCTGAGGAAGAGCACTGGCAAGAATGAGGTAAAATCAAACAAGAATGAGGGAAAATCAAATTACTGAGGGAGTGAGGTACGTGTTTGAAGAGATCCCGGTAGGGACATAAAGAGACGGTAGTGTTAGCTTGGTAAATGATACATATGATATATACTTTATATATAATAAGTTCATAAAGATATTTAATATTATAATAATATAAAAAATATTTGACCAGTGAACCAGACGCTGAGAGAAAAGTAACATTCAAGACAAGGAAAAATAACAGTTTATGAAAGTCGTGATCAGTCTATTACGGTGGGCGAGGTTTATAAATACCAATGTAAGTTGAAGATGATCGGCCAGAGGTAGTCACGGGGATGATTGCACTTCCAAGTCCCTGAGCTGCATCTCGGAGTTGATGACTATTGCCGGACAATTGGGATCATCAGTCTTGCGAACCAGAACTACACCGCCACTTATCCAGCAGTATTTCACCGTTTTGCTCTTCATCAGCTGTCGGCCCAAGTAGTGTAGTCGTTGTGCCTTCTGGGTAAGTTGCTCGCCAACAAATATAGCACACTCATCTTGGAAGCCAATATGAGTAGCATTTAGCTTGTTATCCTTGTTGTCAGCATTGAACTTTTTCACTGATTTCAGGAAATTTATTTTGCCCTTCTGGAAATTCATTTCAACAATTGTTACTTTGTTATCACCTCTCTTTTCCCGATGAATGTCTTTGATGTCCGCCAATTCGATGTTAGATTTGGTTATTTCTGCAATCTTTTTCACGAGTAAGAGTAGATTTTTGCCAGGTTTTTCAGGCAGTTGGCGGATCTCCAGATAGTTGGCGCGTAATTTTCTTTGAAGTTGTTCCACTTGTTTCTCCAAATTTATTAACCTTCCGTCCGTCTCTTGATAGTTTGATTCTAGGACATCAATTCTGTTTTGTGGCGAGAGTTTCAATCGCGTCTTTTGTTGATTCCTTGATCTTCTCAATATTGTCATTCTGCTGCATGACTTTTCCCATATCCAGAGTCAGGGCGTTGATATTATCGTTCTGGGTGGAAATACGAGAATCGAGCTCGCATAATTTCGACAGGATGCGATCCGAGAACTCTTTCAGTTGGGATACAAAAAAGTCATCGCAAAAATTTGTTACATACCGCTCGTATTCCTCTTGCGATCCGTGTAGGTCTGGTGCACTGTCTGAGTATGAGTTCTCCATAGTTGTCTCTGAGAGGACTTCTGCGCGTAGGTAGAATTGGTGGAATATTCTGTAGTACAATATTCTTTGGTCGCTGACCGGTAGCTAGGATGGTAGGGTACACGCGCGAGTCGCGACCGGGCAGCTCGAGCGCCGACGACGGAATGTGATATCCTCGAACTCATGTCAACTCAAAAGCTGTATGCGATGACAAAATTTGCCTTAAAATGCTACTGTTGATCCTAGACGAACTATTGCCTGCTATCACACATATTATTAACTTTTCTATATCAAATGGCATCTTCATCCCATTAACCAAAACTCCCTGTCCCGCCTCTTTCAAAGAGTATCGCCCCATTTCAATCCTGCCCATCCTCTCCAAAGTCATTGAGACCATTGTCCATAAGCAGCTCTCCTATCTCCTTTCCTCCAACAATCTTCTAAACACTTTCCAGTCAGGATTCAGAATGGGACATAGCACCGTCACGGCTTTGCTGAAAGTCACAGATGACATCCAACTAGCCATGGACTGCAAATAGCTTTCCGTCTTAGCTTTACTTGACTTCAGTAGTGCCTTCAACTGCGTAGATTTCGACATTCTCATTGAGGTTCTTAGATCCCAGAACGTCTCCTCTTCCTCTGCCAGCTGGTTCGACTCTTATTTGAGGGATCGGCAACAGCGTATCAGGACGGAGGAGACTTCCACTGAATGGTGTGACCGTTTTACAGGCGTCCCTCAAGGCGGTATACTTTTTCCACTCCTATTCTCGATTTTCATTAACTCCATCTCGAATGTCCTGTCTTCCTCATATCATTTTTATGCTGATGATCTCCAGGTATATCGCCACTTTTCTCCTAATGATGTAAACTCTGCTGTGGAGACACTAAACGCAGATCTTGAGGGTGTAAAAAGCTGGGCTTCATCCTTCGGACTCCTGGTTAACCCGAGTAAGGCCCAGGTTATGATGGTATAGTGGTATGGGGAAACAGTACCAAGGTACTAAACTTGTTTTTATTACAAAAGAAATGCGTCAGAATAATTGCTAATATAGACAATATTACTAGCTGCAAGCCCTATTTTAAACAATATAAAATACTTACACTAACTTCTATCTATATATTAGAAATCAGCAACTTTGTAAAAAAAAACTTACATACCTATGTTCCCAAAATATTTCCGTCCAAATAATTTAAGACCTAAAAGCTTCTTATCCTGTCCCCAGACAAAACTTAAAATGGTACAATGTGGTCCCTTTACCATGGCTACAAAAATATATAATAATTTACCCAAAAATCTCCAGGAAATGGAAGATTTAACAAAATTCAAAAAACTTTTAAAATGTTACCTCGCCGAAAAATGCTACTAGGTGCTGCAGGAATTCTTCGAAGATAAAAATTATTAGGAAAATAAATTTAGTCTATTTAACCTGTGAACAGCTGATCGGGTCAATGTAAAAGTTATGTGTATGCGTAGATAAATTTGTTATACCCTGTCAGGGTGCATGTACCCTACATACATTTTCCACCTGTAGTGTGTATTGTACATGTTATATGCAAATAAATGAATATGAATATGATTATAGGTACAAGATATTCTCTAAAACTGTTACAGCAACAGCCTATTCCAGTTGTCACTATTAATGGTACCACCATCATATATAGCGATAAAGCTAAAAACCTGGGTCTCATCTTCGACAACCAGCTGTCCTGGTCATTTTATGTCAACGAGGTCAGTCGACGAGTATTTGCTACTTTTCACTCTCTCAGGAGACTTAAATAGTTTTTGCCTCGACAGACCAAAATCACTCTCGCTCAGTCTCTTCTTCTACCCCTAATCGATTATTCTGATGTCTGCTGGGTCAGTGCTAACAAAGAATTACTGAACAAACTCGAACGACTTCAAAATCTCGGGATTCAGTTTATTTTCGGGCTGCGCAAATACGACCATGTATCACAGCTTCGCAAAGAGTTGAAGTGGCTTCCGATCCGTCTTCGTCGGGATTCTCACATCCTCCACCTCCTCTACAATATTTTGCGGAATCCACGCTATCCAACCTTCCTACGAGACCGTTTTCAATTTGTTTCTTCCAGCAGGCCTCGGAGGACCCACACAGTTTGTATACTCACGACCCCACAACATAACACCGCATCTTACGAGCACGGGTTTAGACTCCGGGCCATTCGGTTGTGGAATGCACTCCCCTGCACCATCAGGGATAGTCCTACTCTCAATATCTTTAAAAGTCGTGTGAAGAAGCACTTCCTATCTCTTTAGAAATATAGGTAGTATTTATGTTTTTATAATTTATATATGTATATATATTTAATATTTATTTATATTTAGGATGTATATTTTATGTATGTAGTTTATTGAGTTGTAATTTAAGGTATGTTGTACACACGTTGTACACATAGGTCTACCCGTGCTCTGTGATTAACCTATCTCATCCTGACATGGTTTGTTGGAAGAGATCTCTTGTTAGAGATAAGCTCGCCTTTGTACACTATTTTAATGTCTATCTTGTCAATATAATTATTTGTGTGCAATACAGAAATTATGAATTATGAATCATGAAATTGAAGGAATACTAAATTCAAGACCACTTTTACCAATGACCTCGAATAGTGATGATTTTACATATCTAACGCCAGGGCATTTCTTAATAGATACTACCTTGACAACTTATCCTGATCATGATGTTTCTTGTACCCCCTATGAATAGATTAAAATAGTGGAATGTATTTAATAATATGGTTCAAAGCTTTTGGAAACTTTTGTAAAGACACTACCTAAATGTATTGCAGAGTAGGCCAAAGTGGCAATCAACTCAGAGTAATATTTCAGTTGGTTCTTTAGTACTTTTAATTGATAATGATACCCCTCTTTCCTGGAAAGGATAATCATGTGAGAGCGTTTGAAGTTATGACTCCTAACAGAAAAACTCACATTAGATCTGTTACTAAAGTATGTGTATTACCGTTAAATTAGATATGTTTTACTTACCTTTAACTTTAGTAAAAAAGGCGTCTTCATCAGTTCATTCATCATAAGTTTACAACTAAGGTGTTAGTTTGATAAGTAAACTTGCTTAAAATGAAACATTACATTTTTATACTTACCTATGCTTTCCATTTTTTTACTTGATAAGGTAAAATGTGACTTATAAATAGGTAGGACTTAAAAATAATAACTATGTTATAGTTTAGTTAACTAGTTTAAAATGTTCATTCATGCTGGTGCGTCTTGTAGTTGTTTTATTACAGAATAATGTGTTATAAGTATTTCTTAAATTACAGGTTGTTTTTAGAGTCATATTAACTATAAGAAAACCGGTCAAGTGCGAGTCTAAATCGCGCACGAAGGGTTCCGTACCACCGTTCAATGGAAGCGATGGTGTGAAGTGAATAGTTTGGATTTTACACAGCAAAATATTGTTTACAAAGTTATTGGTGCGGTTACTTTCACACTCCATGTACGTAACCAGGTGCATCCATAAGTTTGTATGTGGTATTGAAAGAATTTTTGTATGGGAGCCCCCTTAAATATTTCTTTTATCCTGTTTTTTTAGTATTTTTTGTTATAGCGGCAACATAAATACATAATCTGTGAAAATTTCAACTCTCTAGCTAGCTAGGTTCTTGAGATACAGCCTGGTGACAGACGGACGGACGGACGGACGGACGGACAGCGGAGTCTTAGTAATAGGGTCCCGTTTGGAACCCTTCGGGTACGGAACCCTAAAAAAAGACTGTTCTAGCCTTTGTATGGATGTTGGAGATTTAATTTTTACTATGGAAACTTTTTTCCCTATTCTTTCAATACCATTACATGGTACCTGTGTGCTTAAGCTAATAAATTCCTTTATACTGTGAAAATATCGTCGTTTTACCAGCCAGCTTCCCTCAACACTTCTACAAAGTGTAAATTAAGTAGGAAAAAAATCTGCCATATCCTTCCTACTAATATTATAAACGTAAAAGTTTGTGAGTATGTTTGTACAGATCTTTGTTACTCTTTTACGCAAAAACTACTAAATGGTACTAAAATAAAAATAAAACACAATAATGTAGTTTATACATCAAAATAACAAAGGGTATAATTAATAAAGATATTTTGTGAATTGTCCAAAATATACTGATAAGTATCAAGTAAGTAGGAAAATTTCTGCCATATATGCAATAAAAATGTATGCCTTTTATTTCTAATGCTTATTTGGTCGTAACAAATTGATCCCTATCAAAGTAAAATCCTTTTATCGCTTCTGGTATTTAAACTTTTTATGTCACACTACAACATTTGGAGAAATGTTTTAATAGCTACGACGATGTAATTTTGTTTTTGCAGGACGATGTGATATTGTTTTGAAGCGTCGAGCGCAATCGTTACCATCCTTTACTGGAAGCCTTTCAGGGCATTTTCGACCTCCCTTTAACTTCATTGTGGATAAAGCTTTAAGCCCAATGGCAAAGAGAACTCAGCAAACCTAGATCCACAAATAACATTTAATTTGAACCAGTAAATTTAAAACTACGGAAAGCCAAAGTTCCTTAATTCTGTCACTGACGCACTGACTGACTCACTCAGCGATCATCAAAACTCTAAGGAACTTCTAGCAGACCTACAAGCTTGAAATTTTAACTTGGATCCGTGAAGTTATTGCGGCGCTTAAAAGTTACTGCATTCCAGTGAGGATGTCTTGCGTGAGATTGTACAGCGGCGATAATGACCAACGTTTTTATTTCTTACTAAAATTCGCACCAATGCGACGCTTTAGATAGGGTTTGTACCATATTATTTATTTTGCAATCAAATTTTGGGTGGTGCAAAGCTCACCGGGTCAGCTAGTCAAACACTTACTTTAGTCTGATATACATATCCATGTATATGAGACTTAAGTTTTAAGGGCTGTAATGGGAAAGTTAGTAATCCTAAAATATATACTTCCTCACAACATACTATATAAGATTGCTATATTTATCATTGGCTGACTCTGTATTAAGTTATGGGCTAAGTAGCTACGGTCATCATATATTAAGGGGTCTTGTCGTCCCCTGTCGTTGCAGCAACCTCCAGTACTCTCTGTCTTGGGCCTTGGTCTTCATCTCCTGGTACGATCCACTATGGCTCCAAATCTTTAGTTGGTCTGTATATCTTCCCCTAGGACGCCCTCGCTGGCGTTTGCCCTCAAGCTTGCCCTCTATAATTGTAAGGAGGAGTCCTTCATGTCTTAGAATGTGTCCTAAGCACTTGGCTCTTCTGTTTGCTATGGTTCTATATATGATAGCTCGGGTCTCTTTAGCCATTCTTAAAACCTCTTCATTTGTTATTTTCTCTGTCCAGCTAATTTTTAGCATCCTACGCCAGCACCACATTTCAAAGGCTTCCAAACGCTCTATGTCTTTAGTTGTCATATTCCAGCTCTCGCAGCCATACAATGCAATACTCCATACAAGTGTTTTGATAAGTTGCTTCCTTACTCGTATGTTGATTTTGTTGCTGTAAATATTTCTATTTGTTGTGAAAGCTCTTCTTGCAATGGCTATTCTGGTGCGTATTTCTTTCTCACTTCTACCTGTTTCTTCAATGATGCTTCCTAGATATGCGAATTGCTTAACTTGTTCCAGTTCATTCCCGTTCAATATTATCTTGATGGCAGGGCTTTCCTTTTTGGCCGTCACAAGTACTTTTGTTCTCTTAACATTAATGTTAAGTTTGTATTTTTGAAAAATTCTGTTCATGGTTTCTAGGTTCGCCTGTAGCCATTCTTTTGATTCCGTTACTAGGGCAATATCATCTGCAAATCGGATCCACGGTATATTATTTCCATTTATCTTGACTCCTATGGAGAATTCTCTAATTTCGTTTATAGCCTCTTCTATGTAGATCTTGAATAGTAGTGGGGATAAACTGCACCCTTGTCTTACTCCTTTGCCGGTTTTGCCTGTCTTCGTGACGTCTTCCATCGTAATCTCTGTATTTTGGTCAATGTACAACGCCTTTATTATTCTTCTGACCTTCCAGTCAAAACCCTTTTTCTTCATTATTCCGAATAAAATATTCCAGTCAACATTATCGAAAGCTTTCTCCAGGTCGATAAAGCCGAGGTACGTATTAAGGTTAAGCTCTAGTCTTTTATCTATTATATTTCTGAGTGCTATTATAGCTTCTCTTGTTCCTCTGTTCTTTCTAAAGCCAAATTGGTCTTCACTTAGGTTTCCTTCAATTTTTGTATGTATTCTGCGCTGTATTATTTTAAGTAAAATCTTGGATGCATGTGACAATAAACTAATGGTTCTGTAGTTTCCACATTCTGTGGTATTTCCTTTCTTTGGCATCGTGATTGTCCTGCTGGTCGCAAAGTCTTCTGGTACTATCTATACCCTTTTCATAGCATTCTACTATAATGTGGTATAGTTGTATTCTTGTTTGTGGTCCGCTATGTTTCAATAGTTCTGAGGGTATTTCGTGTCTTCCGGGGGCTTTACCGTCTTTAAGCTCGTTCAGCGCTGTCTCAAATTCTGACCATGTTATGCAAGGTCCCCTATTATCTTCCTCCACTTCATGTTCCTCTTCCATAGCCGACTCCTCCAAACTGTCTCCTTTGTATAAGTCCTCTATGTATTCAATCCACCTCCTTGTTATGTCTTCTTTGTCATAAAGTAATTTTCTTTCTGTATCTCTTATCACTTTACTTTTAGTTGCTGCCTTCTTTTGCATCATTTTTATTAAGTTGTATCCTTGGGCTACCAAACCTTTTGTGATAAAGAACTCGATACCTTTACAATGTTTTTCTATCCATTTAGTATTTTCTCTATCACATAATGTTTGAACTCTGTTTTTATAGTATTTGTACATCTTTTTATCTTCCTCCGTTTTCTGGCTTCTGTGACTGTTTCTACGATTTATTGTATCTATGATCTCAGGTGTCACCCATCCTTTTCTTGGTTTCCTCTTAGATTTTCCTAGAGTTTTCTCCGCCGATTTTCTTATTATACTAACAAAGTTCTTCCAGTAGCTACGGTAGGACACATAAAACATACATAAGATAACATATAAAACTTCAACTACATTTTAAAAAATATTGTACCATCAAAGATAAAACTTCGATACATAGACGATAGCAAATCAATATTTGAATACTGTAAAATTGTCAATGTCTTTAATAAAACAAATTCATTAATTATGTGTGAAGAAAAAGAGAATATAACTAATCGAAAATGCCATACGCGACCGAAATCATAACGCTCACTATCTTATATACCTACATTTTTGTACCTAGATTTAACAATGACTATGGTAGGCGAACTACAGTATGCAGGCTACCACAGGTACTTAATGAAATACCAAGCGAGCTCATTGATTCCATGTGCGTGGACAACCACAAATGTAAAACTATTTTAAAAAGGTACTTCCTACAACAATGTGACAGGCGGCCGATTTTACAGTAAGCGGAGGGACCCGGTGTGGCACATGAGACGCGAACTTCTTATAAGAATTCGCGATTTATCTGTCGCCCGGGCAGCCTCCGCGACCTGTAAAAACAGGCATGTCAACTCATGTCGATTCCGTCCGTCAGCAATTAGTCAGCAATAAATAGCTGAGATCATCAAGTTACATGATAATATGATTGTAATCCATCCACTTATAATGTATTGAGTCGAGTAGAGAATTAAGCTTTTCCATGTTATGTGCGGGGGACAGTGGTCACACTTAAATCTTAAGTTAAGGTTTGATTGACCACCTATTTATTAATTTTAAGAAGTTTGTAATTATGTTTGTCGTGAAAAGAAGTTTATATGTTTGTCGTGAAAAGAAGTTTATATGATTGTCGTGAATAAAAAAAAACAATAATGGTCATCCTACGGGAACAGTTATTAATTTTCGGGTTGAAAGATAGCCTATATGTTACGCCAATACATAAGCTATATAAATTTCAATATTTAATTAAAATCCGTCCAGCCATTTCAACGTGAAAGAGTCACAAACATACACACACACTCACAATCTTTCGCCTTTATAATATTAGTGTGATGAAGTGTGATTAGATTACAGTATTGGCGTAACTAGCAAATAAATAGAGAATATTTATATTTATGTCGTAACTATATAGTCCGACGACCCGAATGGCCGAGTCGGCAGTAACCCTGCCTTCGAAGCAAAGGGTCCCGGGTTCGAGTCCCGGTGGGGGCAAATATTTGTTTCATCAGAACGGATGTTTGTACCCTAGTCATGGTTGTTTATCTATCTAAGTATAGTATTTATCTATATAAGTATGTGTATCGTTGTCTAGTACCCAAGATACAGGGAATCCTAGTTTGGGGCTAGATCAATGTGTGTAAATAGTGTTCAAGATATTATTATTATTATTATAGTTTAATTGACGATATCATGAAAGGGCCAACCATGGTTGAATTAGAACTATCATTAAGCGAAGAAATCTTTTAGCAGACGCTTAGGTGAAGACTATTCAAATGCGTTAAAATCTGTCCACCGACCAACAGACAGATACACGAACCGTAGCTTCAAACGAATAAAACCACCCTTTTTTTCGGGTAATTAAGTTTGATTTAGCTCCAATCTAAATATTCATTTTGAGGTTCACCGCAGCTTTAATAACATTTCTGATAATTTCTGCCAAGTATAAACAAATAAACACAATATCTTGTTGCGCCCATACAATTGGCGTGGTCCACAACAAACCTAATCTAGACTCCTCGGCCAAACGACTTTAGGTCTTCAGCTAGCCTATTATGGAACGCGGTATATTCCGCTTTAGTTTAGCCAACAGTGTAATAGACGGAGCACAAAGAAGAAAAAGTGCTGCAAATAGCTTCCGCACCGTTATTGGGAGCGGGAAGTAACGGTCGCGTTCCGGGTCCCGGGAGTACAAACCGACGCTGGAATATTCCACATTGCAAAAGGTGTAATTTTAGGAGAATGCGATGGTGCACTCAGCATCGTATATATTTCGTAATGTCTTTATTGTACTTCACAAAACAGACATACAGATAACTTATAATAGAAAAAAAAAAAAAAGGTGAGCTTATCTCTCGAAAGAGATTTCTTCCAGCAAACCAAGATGGTAGGAAAGTTGAGCGGGGGAAGACCTGTACGTACAATAAAACTCTATAAATACTACGACTAATTTAAACTACAAACAATTTATACTGATATATATATATACTGATATATATAGTGCAGGGAAGCTCATTCCACAGTCTACACATATATCTATATATGTGAGCACACAAGCTAGGTATGTACTTCAAATAGATGTACAGATCCTAAACAACCAGGAACATCTTTCAAAATGATGTCAACATCCATTGTGTCGCAGAGGATGTCATCATAATTCTGACACGTCTGATATTCCTGATTGTTTATGATGTGCGTGCATCTGATGCTGACTGTACTTGAATCGACGAGCTTAATGGTGCCAGCACTTAGTAATAAAAAATGGAGTGAACTATTTTTAGTACTGCCTAGCTTCTTTTGAGCGATGCCTTTTTATCGGTAGCAAAAAAACCTATAGGGCGTAGAAGAAAGGTGAAGACAGCAGCCATAAACAGAGTACTCTATGATTAACTATTGCGGTAAGAGTATAATAAAAATTATTTGGACAACTTTTACAAATAATTAGTAGTAAATTTCCTATTTACTTAAGGGCCATGATGTGCCCCACGTAAAAAGTGATATAAGTATGTGTTGATACATATATTACATCTAATGCAAGCTCAGCTTCCGCCTTATACAGTAATAGCAATAATATAGGACAAGCCTTTATTAGTCAAGCCTCTAATTTAGTTCTAGAGATTGCAACACAAATTCTATATTCGGATTGTTCGAGAAGATTAGAAAACCGAACCGTTGACGAAATTATGCACGTTTAGAATGTTGCAATGCCGTGAGACCTGGGAGCTCATGCGGTTACTAAGTACTGCAGATTAGGATTGTGGCATACTTTGTCCTAGCACGGAGCTCACTTGTGCAATTCCTTCTTCAGTCGAGGAGTCCTAGGCGATAATTTGCGATGTACTCAACGCTTTCTAAAAGCTAATATCAGGCAAGTTGAGTCAAAAAATTAAATGTCAGGAAATGATTTATTTCTCTTCGTTTTGAAGACAAAAAATTTGAATGGGAATTCCGGGAGAAAAACAAAAGTTTGTAAAAAAGCATTTTATAGCACATGTTGGTAAACATTTGGCCGAAAAAATATAAAAAGGATACCTTTAACTTCCAATATTTAAAGTATTTGATCATTCCTTCCAACGACTGGTGGGTGATACTGTTATTTATTCAACGCATTGTATTCCAGACGAAAATTTCTGGTGTTGATCTTTCTGTATATCTTAGTATACAACCAGAGAGTTAAGTGAGGTTACCCTATCATGTATTTGTTCCAGTGTTCAACTCAAACACACAAACATAGCGTCACGCATTTTCCCATACCGGGTGGAAAAGGCATAGTTGTGCGCATGCGCGAACCCCAAAAGCACAATTTCGTGCGACTACATCGGTTCCCACATAAACCTGCATTTGAAGAACGTTAGCGCTGCCACCTGAGTTCACTTGACGAATTGATCCGGTGGCAAATTCTCGGGTGGCAATTACGTTTGAGAATGCGCCTGCAAGACTGCTGGGCGCCCTTGCTTGAATTCTTGGTGACAGCTTGATTTATCAGATGGGTGGCTTCATGGAAGATTAATCGTGGCCCACTTTTGTGGTACAGTGAGCAACGAAAGCAGCTGGGCCGAGCTGCATACAAATTTAGTCTAATCTACTTGATTTTTTCCCTTCTCCACTTTCCACGCGGCTTAAAGCTTTATTGATAATTTGCCTTTGCTCTGGTAAAAGACAACGGCCGTGTCCCAGAATGATAGGTTCAGATTCTGAAATCAGGAAGGCCGTATAAGGCCAGCCTGACTGTTCCTTCTTCAGATAGTCAATGGAGTGATCCCTAGGGACCTTTTTTTCCTTTTAAGGCACGGAACCCTAAAAAACGATGATCAGCTTATTACCGGCTTAATCGTACATATGTCACCCCGTATAAGAAAAGAATTGACATTGTATGTATTTTGGATACGAATTGTTCACTCCACATACAGCCCACGCCAAATTTCTAGGCCTCTGAATTCCGCCTAAAGAGGGCAGTGGCGGGTGCAAGAGAGAAGCATCCAAGCCCGAGAGAGAGGTGAGATCTCGCTTACGGGCCAAGAAACCTGGCGGGGCCTGTACTTACCTGCAACACTGCAAGAAGTCATCGCTATTAATCTTGGGCTTCGGCTCCAAGTTGTATTACAAAGTTGTGACACAACAAACCTAATTTTAGTATTCGGAAAGAAAGTAACCTAAAGCATCGAATACTGTGCTGTGAAACTACAGGAATGATCACCAAATTTACTGAAATTCGCGGAACATTTAACAAATTTGGGAGTCAAATTGGTTAGCATTGGTTAACAATATATTTATTGCCAACCTTAGAAAACATATGAACTCCTTAAATTATATGTCTTGCGTTACGGAATGCCTAACCAAATTCACACTATTCACCCATAAATAAATTGAAGAGCCCATTATCTTGTGCAGCCTGTGCTGTTACACTTTAACTAGACTCTAGAGGTACATATACAAAAACAAAACTTTGATAACATTGGCCAATATTGTACAACACAAATTACCTATTACTTTTTAATTTATGGTTACATGTTAGTCCCCAGGAAGAAAGAACCTTCTATCTATGCGTTATACTTTAAAACAGCAGGCTGCTGTACACTACAGGATGTAAAAGTGTGTATTTAACCCATTAGCTGACAGTGGCCACATACATGCCAACATATTTTCAACCTTTATGCCTGTATTATTGAAGACCCGAATGGCCGAGTCGGCAGTGACCCTGCCTACGAAGCCAAGGGTCCCGGGTTCGAGTCCCGGTGGGGCAAATATTTGTTTGATGAGAACGGATGTTTGTACCCTAGTCATGGTTGTTTATCTATCTAAGTATAATATTTATCTATTAAAGTATGTGTATCGTTGTGTCTAGTACCCAAGATACAGGGAATCCTAGTTTGGGCTAGATCAATGTGTGTAAATAGTGTCCAAGGTATTATTTTTATTATATTATTATATATATTAAAGTCTAAAACCACCGGTGAAAATTCTACAAGCCGATGCCAGCTAAGGTGTTAATAATATAATATATATTTTATTTCAGAACACATGGATCCATATTTTGTTAGTATCAAATAAAATAAGGTACTTCATCTATGTTATTTACTTATTGCACTTAATTCTAATACTACCCCCCTGCCTGACTCCGCATTCCATCCGGTAAGCATCCGAGAATTCACTTCCCCACTTTACTTTGTTGCTTTGATGCTCGTACCAATATTTAAAAATATTGTCAATTTCTTCCGGTAGTTTAGCTTGCCGGCACTCATCCCACAATATATCATAAGTTACCAGGTCAAAAGCCTTTGAAAGGTCTAGAAAGCAGGCGTACACATTCATTCTACGATCTGTATAATACTTGACGGTGTGCTTAAGGCCCAGAATTGCACTTTCCGTTGATAGTCCTGGTCTAAAGTCAAACTGTGCGAAATTCAATCGGAAATGGGCGCTAACCTGAGCATCGAGCAGACCGTCAAATACCTTCGCATTTATAGTTGCTTAGCGAAATCGATCTTTAGTTATTTCTGTCTGATATGTCGCCTGTTCTGTTCTTTAAAATCGGCACTACAATAGTCTTCATCATCTCATCTGGAAGGTATCCGTGTCTAACACAGAGAGTATAGAACATAGCTAATATTCTGGATAAGTGTACGCCAGCATTTTTCAGATGTTCGAAGCTGAGCCCGTCGTACCCGGTGACTTTCCTCGATACATTTGTTTATTTACTGTGGCCACGTCTCGGGCGGTAAAACTGATCTCCTGATCACCACAACGACAAAGACGTTTTTTACAGGAGGTTCTTAAGTCACTACTAAGGGCATCAGCCTCGCTTAATGCTATTATAATTTTATTATAAATACAATCTAAAATCTTCCTATGGCCTAAGTTATCACAGTTAACATCACAGTATTCGTAGAGTTTGACAGGTACATCAATATCTTTTAATTTAATGTGACATAATTCAGCATACCTCTGTACCTCTTCCGGTAGACGGTTACCCCATCTTACTTTATTACATTCTATTTTGTCGGGTAATACATTTTTCTGTTTTATAAGCAGGTTACATTCTACAACAACCGGGAAATGATCTGACCACAAGACATAAGTTAAATAGTAAGTTAACAATCTCTATTGAGTACATTATACAAAACACTTGACTGCATATTATATCTTGGCTTGAGAGTGGATTTTGGAGTAAAATTGTGAAATTTGTTCGTATTTTATTTTTCGTGATTGCTGTAATTAAACAACATTCGAAAGACCGGAACAGGTTTTGAACCCTGGCTGGTGAAGCACTATTCATTCATTCATTCAAGTGCACATTTTATTTCACTTTTAACGTGGGGATTCTCCTCCCTACCCCATGTCCTTTTTTGTACTCCAATCATGTACCTAGGGATTGATTAATAACACTGCACCGGTTCACTCGTATTTAGATTGGATAATGTGTGCGAAAGGGTCAAACCTTGATGGTTCGAAGTATATTATCCAGTTGCACAATTCCTTTCTCTTTAAACGGCGGAGTTCTGCCCGACCTAACCCCCCGTCCTTTCTTAAACTACGATCATGTATGTACCAAAGAAATCACAGTACTAGCATACTGTACATGGTATAAACGAAAGGTGTGTAGTTATATGTTACGGGGTTGTTAGAGACATCATTCTGAGCAACTTTTACTATGAAACCGTTTCTATATCCGTACTATTTCAATTCAGCTGATCGCTCGGTTCAAAATGTATGGAGAAGTGAAAATAGAGTTGCTCTGATAAATAAATTACTAGCAGGTAAGCAAAGATTGGAACAAAATTCGTTACTATTAATACTATGGGACGGCAGTATCCTCACTCAGGTTAATGAAACAGCGTGGACTCTTTACGAAGAAACTCTTTGGCAGTAACCTCAGATGAGTTTTATCTTTGCCGATCGCTCCTGCTATCTTTCAGGATACTTGTCTCGTGGACCTAGTTAGAACCTCAGACGAACGAAACTCGTGTGAGAATCAATCGAATTAAAGGTGGCTAAACTAAGCAGTGCCATCACTTCGCTACTAGTACAGATTGATGAAAATATCATGACGATGGAACTAAATGATGACGTCATCCGGTAGATCACCAAACAGACCCTAAGTTTTCTTACTATGATCTATATATTTTGACGACCCGAATGGCCGAGTCGTCAGTGACCCTGCCTACAAATCCAAGGGTCCCGGGTTCGAGTCCCGGTGGGGGCAAATATTTGTTTGATGAGAACGCATGTTTGTACCCTAGTCATGGTTGTTTATCTATCTAAGTATAATATTTATCTATATAAGTATGTGTTTCGTTGTCTAGTACCCAAGATACAGGGAATCCTAGTTTGGGGCTAGGTCAATGTGTGAAAATAGTGTTCAAGAGTTTTTATTTATTATGTGATATTTTGCTACGTAGAAGCTTACGGCAAAATAGAGCAGATTTCGCCACCTTACCATTGCACATTAGAATTCACTGCTCAGCACTTATTGATTATAGCGTGATAATATGTACTGCAGTGTATAAGTTTGATAATATTTAATTTTTTTCATCATGAAAGCGCATCTAATCTGGTTTCGTAGTTTTGAGTGAATTGGGACCAAATATTTTCAAGAGTTCTTGTCTCAACCATAGCCTAACCTCAATTCTTTCAATACCACATAAAAACTTATGAATGCACCTGGTTACGTACATGGAGTGTGAAAGTAGCCGCTCCAATAACTTTGTAACAACATTTTGCTATGTAAAATCCAAACATTTTCTCCACACCATCCCTACAATTGTACGGTGGAACAAATCCGACTCGCACTTGACCGGTTTTTATTTCATACCACACATTCCACCGCACAGAATCCGCCATGTTGTTTAAGTGTGACGTCCTTATCCTATGTCAGCTGGGAAAACATAAGGATTCGAAAGATACATGTCTAAATCTTTTCAGCAGTTAAGCCAAATTCGTGGGTCAGATGCTACATACATAAACCCTGAAAACATTACACTCTTTTTTTTGGTCAATCTTTTTTAAAAAGGATACTATGATATTGACAAGATCGCATGGAGTTAATCTAACACAAAACAAAACTCGCTGTTAAGATGACATTTATCCCTGCATTTTTATTGATAATAATTTATATGTAAGTGTACTATTTAAGCACAATCTACTTTTAAAAGAGACATAAAATTCAATCCGTGAGAGTTTTTCCCCCTCTACTCCCACGGTGTTCCAATAAGACAGGCAAAAATTACGTCTTCCAGTATATTTGATAATATCTAGAGAAATAAAGACATTCTGATTTTGATTAGATTTTCATCCCCGTTATGTTCGAATTCGCATTTCTATTGCACCCTGTACAGGATAGACCACCGTGCTCATGCTCGTAATTGTAAGCAAAATAACATTAATGAAAGCAATTTAGTCTGGATGCACGGTACCGTGGTGCTGATTTGAATAACGTAGCTTATGTGCGGTCAGTAGCAGCGTCGTAATTAGAAAGGATACCTTGACCGTGGAAATATAGGACATTGTTGTAAAGGCTGGCAATTGAGCAACAGATTTACGAGTGAGTTTGAGGGCTGAGCCGCAGGCGAGGCAATGTTATAGAAGAGTCCAGTATTGCACTTTTGGCTCATACATTACATAATGTTTTTCACGACTCGCAGTAGTAGGAGGAAATTAAATTAATTATTCAGTTTTTTTTTTATAAATTTGATTTGGAATCTTGCCCGCCCTTTTGCTCCACCCGGCGGAGTTCGCCCACAGATGAACGAAACTTTGGTTTCACCAGGCACGCTTTTAGCGACGCGAAGGCATGACCCTCGCTTTGTCGGTTAAAACTGAAACGGATAATACTGAAGCGCCATCTGTTGACTTATGACATAACCATAATAAACAATCCAAAAATGTTTTGTTTTTGTAGTCCTGCTTAACTATTGTTTTTTTGCGGACCCTTTAACCTTTACTGATCTTTTTCCACATTTACAAGCAGTGGAATGAAAAGATTCTTTACTTATTGGCGAAGAAACGAAGTGTTATAAGAATAATAGTTCCCCCTTATTCGCTCAACTAATCCAACCAAAATCGACATAGCTCCTGTCAAATTGACTTACTTAAATTACCATAATAAAATGATGCACTTTTCTACTATTTTCAGTACATTTGATCTAGGAGAGGAGCTGGCCTTCCTTTTCTGGAACAGGAAAGCACGTGAATGTTTATCCTCGATGATCCATTTACCTAAAACAACGATAAAACGTCCAACATACTTGAAAGGACTGTTTAATTAATCTCCAAAACTTCTAGGCTGGTTGTCTCTCTACATTTCATGACTAATTTCCCGTCCCATTTCACGTGTCATTGGATGACCTTTCAAGGTGTTAAACATGATGGAGTGTGCAATATCAGTCCATAAATAAACTGTAGATGACAAGCAGCTGGTCCATGGCTAGGCAATTGAGTTCCCACTTATGCCACAATTCATTGAACCATTAAATTAAAGATGTTCTATAGTTCAACAAACTGGACTTCATAATCAATTGCCAAGAAACTATTAAAATTAACCGTTAGGTAAAATATTATTCTTATTGTCAGGCGTTTTGAATACCTCCTTATAAACGACTGTATCGAAGCGGAAAAGAGGAGGATTATGTGATTGATTACTCAACGGCTCCACCGATTTTGATAAATGACACATCATTTATCTAAATCGGACCCAGTAATACTTGAAGATGAATCTAATGACACATCGTTAGATTCATCTTCAAGTATTACTGAGTCCATTAATTTATAAGCTTTTAAATGTGCAGCCAAAAAATGTTCAATACCCTTGGCATCGAGATAAAGGGCTTTAAAAGTACGGAAATATTTAATAATACCGTTGGTTTAAACCAAGCATTAACAGATTCTTCGTAATAATGCACTAAAAGGAGAAAAAAATACGTTATTTTAAAAACTGAACTACCCGACTGTTGTACAGTAGATAAAAATCACCAATCAAGCAGATGATTTAAAGTAATTATTAAGATTCGATAAAATTAATTCATTGTCCGTATTAAACAGCCTTTTGTTTATCTCAACTTATGCAAAATATATATATTTCACCGTAAGATATTCAAAACCGTAAGTTGATATGCTAACGCCTTAGTTGATCAACTATCGACAGATAGTAAACCAGACCGACAAGGTTAATAGTTTACGTTTATTTTGTTCTTACATGTCAACCTAACACGAAGACTATTCGGGGGCATCGCTGCTGCGCTCGCCCCCTCTGGTCTTCATCTAAGCTACCGCGGTGTTTGCCCTGGTATTTCGTTTGCAATTCAAGTTTAAACCAGTTTACTATTTAACGGTTTTAGCCATTATTTTATCAACTAACGCATCATATAGTAGTAAGCAGTACGCTACAGTTAAACAACTAACGAGAAAAAAACGTTAGTTTATTAACTAACGGGGTGACAAGCCTACGGTAACATACATATATACCGGCTTGTTAATCGTGAGTGTCAGCAAGGATTCGTGAACGTATAAACGTAATTTCATTATTTTTGGTCGATAAAAAAGTCTGCCCTAAAATTCAAAACCAGTGTGAAATTTTAAAACAAAATAATTTTGAAAAAACAGATTTTGTGTTAATTTCGGGTATCACAAAGTCTGATTTTCACAACACTTTTTATACAATTTCGCACTGGAAAGTGAATTAAAGGTGAAACCAAAAATATATATATAAAAAGAATACTAATGTAAACGAAAGTGACAGCATTAATTACTTCCACATAAGAAAGAAAAGAGAGCGCAAACAATGTGCTCGACTGAAACTAATACTATATATATAACGTACTTAGCTCCAAACCACATAAAAATGGCAACAAATATAATGACCACCAAGATATATTTTTCCTTCCCAAAATGGCTAAATGACCACCAAAAGTTGCAGAAATATCAGGGCAAAATACTGCGGTAGCTTAGGCTAAGGGTAAAGGGGGTGAGCGAAGCGAAGACCCCTTTATCCTTCGTGTTAGGTTGAACATGTGAGAACAACAAAAAATACTTAAAACATAAACTAAGTACACAAAACATAAAAAGAAGTTTGGTGATCATTTATCCAAACACAATTTGGTGGACATCCATCCATTTTGGCAGTCATTTCGAATTTATTGGTAGTAAATTTTTGAATTTTTTGGTAATCGTTTAAACATAAGCCTATAAAAATTGTCTTAAAAATAAACTACGTCATTTTGTCAAAAATATTTTCAAGGAGAGTTTACGAATATGTAATATTCACATTTTGAATGCAATTCCGCAATAAAATTAATTAGGATTTCAGAATTACAGGAAAAAATTATTTAGAAGTAATTTCGTAATTAAATTCCATCGAGAAAATTTCATCCAATCAAGTTTTCCTTCAGTGAGAATGTTATCAAATATTCAATAAACATTGACCCAAAAATAAACTCTGTGGATACTACATAGTGGAGTAAATGGAATAAAAAAAAGTTTTTTTTTTGGTATCGCCTTAAGTACTTGTTGATTATTTAATCGTTACAATATTAAGTTACGTTACACTGTTAGTCCTCTATAGATGGGTGAAGAGCCTTTTTAGGTTTCCGTAGAGAAACAAGAAACCTTTATAGTTTCGTCAAGTCTGTCTGTCCATCCGTCCGACCGTATGTCACAGCGACTTTATGCAGAAACTATTAAGACTACAGTTGAAACTTGGTATGTAGATGTATTCTGTGAACCGCTTTACGATTTTTATACAAAATTTTAAAAACTAAAATAATTAAAGGGGGCTCCCCTTACATGGAATTGAAGCCATTTTTTTTTTCATCAAACCTATATGTGTGATGTGTTTATAGATAGGTTTTTAAAAATGACGTTGAGGTTTCTGAAACCACTTTTCCTTAAAGTATATCGTTAAAGAGACAGACCCTTCCAAAGTGGAAAAATGTGTGTGTGGGTGTGTGTGTGTCCCTCTAACTTATAAAGTAAGAGAGTGAAAAATCTACAAAATATATGCTGTGTATCTCAATATACACTTTCAACGGAAATTGGTTTGAACAAAATAAAATAAGCATTCTTTAAGATACATCTCATTCATACAAACACTTAGAAAACAAAAGTTACAACACATTCATCTAGTCAAATAATTACTTGCTACAACGGAACCCTTCATGGGCGAGTTCTACTCGCACTTGGCCACTTTTTTACATTTGAATCCTATTGCTCTAAAAGTAAGGTCAAATCCTAAGTTCCGCTGTCGGGGTGCCCCGCCTTAATGTATACGAGTAAGAAATCCGTCGCGTTTCTACAATAAGGAGTTTTTTAACAATCGGATAAAACAATCTAAGCTTCCAAATAGGTTGCTAGAGGGCGTGGCAGTCTTGAGGCTTAACCCTCCGGTACGAAATGATAAATATGTGTAAGCGAGCTCGGGACCAATGCGGACCACAGTACAAATACGAAATGTCACTTTTTCAGGTCACAAACCAATACATAAGCATAAACAAAAAAAATATTTACAGGCACATACATTTATTGTAACCTCTCACTACGATACCCTGTGTCGTGGGAACTAAAAACAGCGACATCACACACATATATAGAATTTACGTTTTTTTGTTCTTATTAGTCAACCTAACACGAAGACTATTCGGGGACTTCGCTGCGCTCGCCCCCTCTAGTCTTCACCTAAGCTACCACAGTGTTTGCAATTCAAGTTTAAACCAGTTTACTATTAAACGGTTTTAACCGTTAGTTTACGCGTCACATAGTAAGCATTACGCTACAGTTTACTATCTGTCGATAGTTGACCAACTTACGAGAGAAAAAACGTTAGTTTATCAACTAACGATTTTGACAATCTTACGGTGACATAAACGTCCAAGACCTGGGTATTTTTTTTTATCCCTAGCCGGGGGTCGAACCCGGGATCTCTCGCATGGTAGGCAGACACACAAGTCCCTGCGCCAATGAAACCAGGTTTCCATGTATTCATCATGATGGAGTCGTCATTATCTTAATCAAACGAAGTTATACTCATCGCGCAAAGAGCTGACCGATGACGGCCCTACCTATAAACTCCGGGGAATTCTAAAGGCGTCAAAACTAACTAACTAAACAGACAGCTTGAAACCCGGCTAAGCAGTCGGTTGAATAAAAGCTTGTTCGGTTGGCACTAGAATCAGCATATTGTAGATAATCATTAGCCACGTAGGATAATGGGAGTGGCCGCAGAACAGCTCTCGCGTTTAGCGAAGAATACGAAGGCGTATGGAGACCGCCAACCTCCAATAGTGGATAGGCACGAGAAGAAGAGGAACCCAACTGGCTATATTATAGAATAATGTACGTACAGGCAGTTGATAAATGAAATGCCATACTGTCGTTTCCCCAACGAGACAGTGACAGAGGCTATTCTCATGCAAAATAGAATGTTGAATCCAAGAGTTTCTCAAATAGGTCTTCATAGGTGCGCGGGACGTAGGAGTTTGAGTTTTCACGCTTTAATATTTGCCGAAGACTTGCTAACTATTACTTACTAATAAAAAAACAGGTTAATTGAGTTGTGTTGAGATACTTGAAGCTTAACTATTTGTTGATAAAATTAACTTCATCGTTTTACTTTTTCGCCAACTGTTTCGTTATCAGCAAAGTTTCAGTGAGGTTATTGGTAACCATATGTTTTGTCACAGGCTACAATGTTTTTCTCAGTATGTCAAATTGTTTGGTTATTACCAAAATTTCAATTAGGTAACTGGTAATAAAATTTTTGGTTACAGGCTACAGGGTTTGTCAGTGTAAAATATCAAGAACTTGAAATATAAATATATATATCGCTTGGCTGATCATAGAAAAATGCAATTAAATCGAAGTTAATTAAAACAACTTGTAACTTGATCTGGTATAATTGTTCAATGTTACACAAAATATTATATACATTTCTCGGTAACAAAACCATATCGCGATCAAAATACATACTACGCCATCTATCGAACTAAAAGTAAACTTTCTCCGTTATATTGATTATGCTTAGAACAGTCAGTATGACCAATTCGGTAATTGGTAACCAAAACAATACAGGTGTAATTTTAAACACTGTTTAAAATTACACCTGTATTGTTAAGTTTATTAAGTTTATTAGTGTATCTCTCAGAACAAGTAACAGAATAATTTTTCCAGACAAGTGTCGAAAAAAAAAAGATCTCCAATGCGATTAGTTATGGCACCGATTTCTTTATCTTTTATTAACTTTAGGTTTCTATAATTATTTAATAATTATTTAATTGACAAGCCGTTGGGTTTAGTGTAAAAAAACCTCAGTTAAATTAAAAAAAATTGTTAGTAAAGTTTGCATATCAGTTTAATTGACAATGAAAATAAAGCAGAAATTCCAATGACAATCAAAAAACATCTTCATTACAAGTTGTCACGAGAAAGGTAATTTCACTTTACACATAATAAGGCAACAATTCCAATGACATCATATATTTTTTTTCGGTACCCGTGACATTCTCGCCCTTATTTGTACATTATGCGACAGTATTTAGTGTGTCGTCGGAGGGAGAAGCCCAATCAAATAGTTTTGTTCAAATAAGGTCGAATCCAAATACATCCTCCTTCAACCTCCTTGTTTTAACAAGCGAGCAGGAAAGCACGCTTTTTTGACACACTTGGCACAGGTATTCAATCAGTCAGCTAACACTTAGGTAAGACCGTTTAACATGGTAAGTGATGTGCAATCTGATGATTTGTTATCAGTGCGATCAACTGCATCAACCAACCAACGAGCAGAGCTCGGCCCCTAGGTACTATCTTATTAAACGTGGTCATAAATGTCTGTCTGCCACCACAAATTTGAAAAGGCGGGCGTGGCACTATTTTGTTGAGCGAGCGAGTAAGTTTGCGGTCTTGAGTTGCAATCGTTTGATCCATCGCTTTATCTTCGCTCGGCCACGGTTCGAAGGCATCTCGTCGCGCACTGCCAAGCGTGGCGGCGGCTGACAATGTATGGCAGGTGCGATACTAAGCCCCGGAAGCACAGCCGACAACTTAAGGTTTGACGGACACTCAAAGTCATAATGTCACTGGGCCTAAAATATATGATAAGAAGACATCTTTTTTCTTCAATCGTAGTGTTTAAAACATCATAAACGTTTAAGGTGGCGAAATTGGCTGACATAGTGTTGTTTGCTGATGATACTTCAATGGACTTCAAAATTGAAAGACAAAAAGAATATTTTGACCTCTGTGGCGCTGCGGTTGTGGCTCTGCCTACCAAAGTCAAAGTCAAAGTCAAAGTCAAAGTACTTTATTATTATAGATATTTACATATACTTAGCAAACGTCAATTTTGCCTTTTCTCTACATTGGACCACTGTGGGAGAAGAAGGGAGAGGTCCCGGGTTCGATCCCCGGCTGCGGATACGAAAAAAAATCTGTAGCAAGTCAAAGTGAAAAATATAACTTATGTATGCAAGAAACTTTCAACATTTTCTTCAATTTGCGATAGGTAATGTTAACCTAAGATATAATCACAGACAAGTAGCACCTCGGTTTAGTTATTACTTTAAAGATAACTTATCAGTTATCGCTGTTAACATAAACATAGAGAAAGGCAGTTACAAACCTGATATTCAATGAGACTGAAGAAATTTATCTTAGTCCAATATTATTATTGGACTAAGATTAACCATTTTATTTAAAATTTACATTATATAATGTAAATTTTAAATAATATGGTGGGTAAGAAATTGTTGAATTTATACAAATATATTATGGTCCATTACAAGGTGTAAGGTCTATTTTAAGGACTTTTCGGAATAAACGCAAGCATTTTTATTTTTCACGACTTTAGTACATAATTAGCGTTTCTTTATTGGCACCAAATTACCTATACAGTTTAGTTTAACTATACTTAGTATTAAATGAATTCTATGTATACTTCGTACATATAAATACTCTTTAATGTGTATATGACTATGTCTACACTCTTCTACCTCTACACTTCTACAACACACAACATTTTATATCTTAAAATTTACAGCGCAAAAATTACGATCCTATCTAAGAAGACATAATTTCTTTGAGCCTGAGGTGGATGACCTGACTCAGCGGACCGTGACCAAGGGTGGCACGCTCTGGTGCCTCCGACTATCAGACCTGTAAAAATATCTAATCTATTTCCACACAGAAATGACGCCTAACGTCTCTATATTAAGAGTGTCAGAACTCGGTATCGCAGGTCTCTAGGATAATGATTAATGGCTTGGTTCTTCAATGTCATATCTCACCGCTATTTAAACACTGGCAGGTGAATTGGTGTTTACGAGGAATGTTGTTTAATGGTTGACGGTAACGATGTTTAATTAGATTTTTAGATTTTAAGTGACGATCAATGAAGGTAGCAGAGTATTCATGTATCTAAATAAGACCGTTTTCACATTAGGGCGGCAGTCGCACGGCAGAAGTAATGCCTTCAAATTGCTCTACAGCAGCGCGACACGGGGTGGCAGGTTTCTTTTTGAAGATGGGTTCCAACGGGGAATCATCATTCTTGCTCCTGATGTTAATGTTGGTTTGCCATATGTTGAATAAGGAATGGGAGCATATGTGCACTTCCAACACTGTTGGCCAGCCGCGCGACTGCCGCGCTAGCGTTGCGCTGCTCTTTGTAATTTCGAAATATGCCGCATCTGAGCAGCGTGACAGTGTGTAAATGCTCTAAAGAAGACAAATTGGTACATTACAACCACACTCAAGCACCACTTAAAACTTAATAACTTTCTTTGGAGTTAATTTATTCAATACTGCGTACCTACGGTCTGTTAAGATCATCTTCTATAAATCTTCATATAATTCGTAGAGAGTGGGTTCTTAGAATGCAACCGAACCTAATTGCCAGAACGAATGTAACACCGTATCTTCAAGTGGTCTATCCAGTCATTATGCATAATGACTCTATGTCCGTTTGCCCACTTAATGCAATCAGGATACGACAAATTGGATTAAATGACACCAGACCATGGCTAGGGCTGCGTAGCAGTTTATGTGGATTTTGTATGAAATAGGATTCCTAATTTGACGACCTCTGTGGCGCAGCGGTTGTGGCTCTGCCTACCATGCGAGAGGTCCCGGGTTCGATCCCCAGCTGGGGAATTAAAAACACCCAGGTCTTGGATGTTATATGGGTGTGATATCGCTGTTTCTGGTTACCACGACACAGGGTATTCTAGTGCGAAGCCAGAATCCTGCATATAAACGTTTAATGTAAAGTTTGATATTTCCCTTCGAAATAATAATTTCTTATTTTATAAAACCCCCAACATGATCGGTCATATGCATTGCTCCATCTTTAGAACCTGATCAGTATTTATGAATGAGATCATAGAAAAAGACCGAAACTCACAGGAAGACATAGTAAAGCCAATATACCTATCTACGTATTTAGTAGGATTTCGTGCAACAAAAGAGTGTAGACAATAATAAATGGTTATTGTCCCAAACATTTTGGTACAGTCTCTATACAATTAAAATTCAAAAGTATTTTCTAGAAAATAAACCAATTTAAGTTAGAGTCCAATTTGAGTTAGTCATTAATAAACCAACATCACAATATACACAGTCAAAACTACAAACAATGTCCAATACGTCAACACAGTGGCACGAGTGCACGACCCTATTCTAGTTATCTCTTTGTTAATGTGTACTACAATAAAGTGTGTCATGCATGCCATGTCAGTGGGGTCGCGCAATCAACGACAGTCGGCCAGAACACGGCCACTGCACGAACGGCTATCGCGGTTCAAAAATAGAACAGTATTTTTAAAAGTTACCATTTTTAAACAAATATTAAAATGAGAACATAGGGCTGCCAGTTAACTGGAAAGAAAGCTGCGCAACAAAAAAGGTTAACGAAAAAAGGATCTGCAAAAAGACCGTAACACAAAAAACTTATTACAAAAGTTAAAAGCAAGTCGGGTGGATGTGGCGATTCCTGGTTCGGAACAAGCAGGCGGCTGCGATGCTTGCTCTCTTGGTTGGGGCTGCCTTCGTGGTTGTACTGCTGGCTTCGAAGGGCTCTAGTTATACTGTCGTCGAAAGTGCCGCCCTGGAGACTGATGACGTCAGCAAAGATCCATGGGTCTTCTCGTGCCATACGTATGTAGACGTCAATTAGTTTACTGTATTCCGATATTACAATCACCTTGGTTTTTGGTATAAGAACGTCACATAAAGATTATAAGAGTGTGGGCGCATTGTGTTCCGCCGCCAATCAAATTGGAAATGTGAAAGAACGTTTTTGTGCTCTGATTGTTCTTTTCCGGTACAGAAAACTTATTTTTTGTCATCAGCAACAAAGAAGGCATTCTGTACTGCCCGCGCAATAGTTAGCTTACATAAAATAATTATTATGGTAAAACCATAAGGTGCTGTTTCATACAGGTTAGAGTAAGTAACCATTCGTAATTGAGAGATGGTGCTGGGGATAACGATTGTAGTTTAAACGCCATGGCTTCAGCTAACATAATTCTAGATAGCGCTAGGCGCTAATCTTAGAATGTGAAAATAAAAATGATACAGAATTGCAAATGTTTTGTTTGTAGTAACTCTGTTGTTGTTTTCTTGAAATTTAATCTCCTAGCGGCATCTTTTGGTATTTGCAATAGTGCTCCACCAAGCGATGTTGGCCTCGAACTAAAGATGCTTTCGTAGCATCTCTGATTACGCCGCTAACATATTTTATTCCACCTCGTCTATCTGTAGTAGCATAATATTGTAGTATCTGTGGTATAACCCACCCAGCTATCAAGACTATACTTACAACCACAATGAATATCTAATTAAACTGCAAATGTACATATCGGTAGATTCGTCACACCCTGAGCCTCTGCCACCGACTGAATAAATACATCATTTTGTTTATTAATAATAAATTAATGATAATAAATTATGTAAATAGTGCATTAACCTGATAAGTCCTATCCGCAGTACGCGCAACAGAGGCTTATTGGAGGCAACTACTGGATGATAAAATACATGGGAGCATCAACCGTGAAACAATTAAAATATGAATCTGATCCAAACAGGCAGGCATTTGATCAAACAGACAGGTCTAAGACATCTTAAGTGTGACCAGTAACACACATGGAGTTATCCTGACATTTGTCCTTGTTCATCTAGACTAGACATCTACTAATAATCTGACCTATCTATCTTTGTACTCAAGTTACAATTCACTTGTTCACATTAGAGACACGAGGAGACACATTTCGCTTCGCATTAACCTAATTTACAGCCTTATTTTATGATCTTATCTTACTCATGGACGCGGCACGACTTTTTTATATATTTTATCTACACACGTATCATAAACCTTCTCAACTGCATCCAAAAACCGCACGTTACGATCAGCATAATGTTAAACTACTTTGTAAAAACTCATTTTTATAACTGAATATTTATTATGACCATAATGTATCAATTTTAGACAAATTATGACATTCAAATTTCAAACGCCGCCGCCCGCCAGCATGCCGCCTGTAGTATGTCTGTGAAGTTGGTACTACTGAACAAGCTAGACAAGTGCAGAGCAATTATCAATGCCGGTCGAATATGCGGTTCCTGAACACATCAACGAGAGTTTATGATATGTGTGTAGATAAACTAGTTATTTAACTGTACATAATTAGGCATTATGTATCAGTCACATAAACTACTATTTTTACTCAGGCGTTGGTTACGCCATTTCTTCTCTTTCAGCTTACCATCAGACGAGCACTTCATGGCGTCTATCGGCAACGGCCATATCGCCACGAATGTCTTCAGTGACACAGTTTACATGAACGGCTTATACAACGGGAAGCAAGGCCTGAGCCGTAGAGCCAGAATCCCGGCGTGGGCTAACGTCAGACTGAACTCCACCCTCACTCACTATCCGTACAGTCCGGTTTACAGCTTGGATACGAGAGATGGGGCTTTCAAAGTGAGGGTGGATAGGGAGAGGTCAGTTGTCAGCCAAAGGATTTATGCCCATCGGTACTACACGCGGGCGATAGTGAATCAGATCGAAGTTGTCTCAAAACCACATGTTGGTGAGTATTCCTTTAAGGCTTCCGTCCTTACAGCTACTTGGTCTGATGGTCTCTGGTTCATGTGATAAAATATAATGGATATCTTAGCTACCGTTATTTTTGATTAAGAACGCTGGTTAACTGCAATACAACTACATTTTTTCATCGAAGTATGGAGTGGTAACAAATTTCTTACTCAATAATTCCTATGTAAATATTTGTATTTATTACAACTTAAACTATAAATATCCATAAAAGTGCAACAGGATAATAGACATATTATATTTATCTTCTCATTGTTGGGCCAATAGGGGAACGTGTGATTTAAAACTATGTCAAACTGTGTTGTATATACTAACCTATATATGATTTTAATTCAATTATGATGACGTTATAGTAAAAATTATTCTTGTCTTGGACAAGTCGTTGGGCTTGCAAAAGCTGCTTAATTCTAGATTTAGCAACTTGTCGATCGAAAAAATCGAATCTATATGTCAAAATGTATGAAGTACGTTAATGTAAATCTAGATTTAGAGCTTCTGCAAGCCACTCTTAATATATCTGTCCATAGCAAGGCTTTCTTTTCAACGCCAATATCATACCAGGTGTCGGAGAAGATGTTGTTGATAAATAAATTTTGTATTCCCACTCTTATAGGGGAATACTGGCGCTCAATACCTCTAACTTCGTTGTCGCCCTGCCAAACCAAAATAACCCACTCTTTACCACTGAGCTAGGCAACCAAAATTATTTGTTACAAAAGAGTCATTGGAGTAATCTGTTCCAGTAGTCATCTTTAACTTTACTTTTCTGTTCTTGCCACAGTTCCTGCCTTTCCTTTCACTAATCAGGTCTTTCAGATCCAAACTTCTCGCACCACGAAATCTGGATCGCTGTAAAACTGATGCCAGGGGGTGACAGCGATGACATCACCTTCAGTACACCGGTACCAGAAGAGATGGAGGGTCGTCACGTATGGAGCTCCTGTGGGAAGGCCATGATCCGGGAAGATATGGTCTACCAACCAGAGACGCAAGAAGTGTGTGTCTTCTGGACGTCAGTGCCAGACCACCTGGTTGTGCCACAGCATGGCTCCAGGGTATTCACGTTCGCTATGACAGCGGATAAGAATAAAACTATCGCGAAAGCTGAGATGTTGAAAGGTGAGGCATTTGATTGATATAAATACTGCGTTAAGTATGAGTAGTAACTTATGTAAGTTTCTGTTAAGATTAACTTTTTTTAATGACAACAAATAATTGTCCCAAAAAAGAGGTGCAGAAACTGTTTGCCACTGTTTTATCCAGCAAGGTCAATAAAATACAATGAAGTTTTTGCTTGTTTTGTGAAACATAATGACTCAATTTTGAATACGAAGATGACTCACTCGCATCGCAATAAAATCGTTAATGTCTCCTACATATTGAGAATTTTTTTCGTCGTGCTGACTGCCTGTTTATCAATCGAAACAAAGCATTCATTTCATTATATCTTACTTACTTGACTTCACCAACCAGCCCTTACGTTATAATTTCGTTAGTTGTCGAATTCTATCGCCTTACTGATATCCCTTGATCTCCATGTATGATGGTAAAGTTACATGTGTCAATAGTTTTGCAGGAGGACGGAGAGGAGCTTTTCAGGAAGCACAAGGATGAATGGCACAAACTTTACCAACAAGCAGGGCTAGAAATCAAAGGGAATTTGCAATTGGTAAGTGGAATCTTAAACACCTGAATTAGAAAGAAGAAAGAAATTATAGAAATAGAAATAAAAATAAGAAACTTTACTTCCGTCTCATAGTCTTAAATATGTAATTTTAGTTTCACACGATCTAAATAGGTATGCAAATAATTTATATACGCAACTTAATTACTAGCTATTTATTTACATATTTACATGAGAAATTAGTACTTAATTGTCTTATATATTTAATATAATTGGTGATTTATTTTTATTTTACCTTAATTGATTTATTTTTATTTTATTAAGATATTTAGTAGGTAATCTATTATTAGGAATACTTCTCCGATTCATAAGCTATGGACATTAAGGTCGAGAGAAAAACGACAAGAAAACTCAGGTCAGCCAGTACCTTTTGTGAGTTTAAGGAGTAATTCATTATTTATCATTGAAATATTAATTAATATCGTAGTATAATTTATTATTAATAGTTCTAGTGATAATGCATAAAGGAATTTAAGGGAATAGTCTATATGACATTTGGTAACAGTATTGATATTGATGGAAATATTAGGATATCTTTTATTTGGAATTGTAACTTTGTTTTAATACCTGCAATAGCACTAATGCATTTTGTGATGTTTGATTACTTTATCTCTATCAGAAGAATTACGAAAGAAAAGAATACCGTAGCTTAGGGTAGAATGCACATAGCAAAAGTATATGCAGTAATAGCTACCTCCTTGGATGGAATATGTGCTAGTCTCCTCAGTGCGCATATAAAGCTATTTATTTTACAGCATAATTTATCTATGTAAAGTTTCCATCCACAATATTGGTATATTAGTCCGAGGAATTTTATTGTATTAACCATTTGCATGTTTGGTTATTATTGTTTATTTGTAAGGTTAGTGGGTTCGCTAGAGGCTGGTGTAAAAATTACTTTAGTTTTATGAAGGTTGATTATTAGATTATTGTTTTGTAGTCATTTTACTAGTCGACTCAATGTATTATTTATCTCTGATGGTCTCCATGATTTTTTGGAGTGTATATTGTAGTGGATATTCGGAAAGAAATCTGTGACGGTTGAGCGGCTCCTACACCCAGGTGTGGCGGGGAACAGCCTCTCGTAGTCGGCGGAATGGGGGTTAGCCCCTCGTAGCTCAGCTCGGTTCACACGTAGTCGTTGCTCGGCCTAGCAATTGTCCTATACTCTCGACTCAATGTATATGTGTACCTATTCAGGGACCTGTCTAGGGATCCTATCTAAGGTAAAACCATCACTTCAATATCTATAACACAATCATTTATTTATTTACGCTTAACTAATTACAACACTAGGCGCTTAGTGCGCCGCACTAGGTCCTAAATTATACGGTTGTAAGGTACACAGGTACCGACTGGAGATAAGGGGTCCCGGAAGGGCTACAGGGCAAGCGGGCCCTTGACGGACGCGGCTTTAACCGAGGAGGGGGATCGTTGTGCACTCGGCCTGCCGAACCACTAACGCGGATATGGGTGAGGGTAGGGGGGAGTCGTCGTGCACTCGGCTAGCCGAACCACTGACGAGAGATGACGGAGGCCGGAGCGTCCACCATGCCTCGACTTTTTTTTTTGTTGGAGGGGAAAAAAATGGAATTACCCATGCGCAGGAGTCAGACCTCCCTGCTATGTCCGGGTCCCCACATATTGAGCGGGCATCAGCTCGTGTGGTATACGGACTAAAAACAATCCCTTTGTGTTTACAGTTGTCCTACTAAGACTTTACTGTGAGCCATGGCCTCGGTATATGCTGAAGGCTTTCTACCTGCAATTTGCCCTTTTGGGCGAAATATATGTGTATATGATATATATGGGAGGAGTTTGCCTGCTTACCCGATTTTATAAGCGGACATCAGCTCATAGTCAACGGACATGATAGCGGCATGTTAGGGGGGCAGATAGCCCCCGCTACTAAGAGGTGGTTATATATAATTTAAAAAAAACCTATCCTAATCCTAAGCTACTCTAATTTGGGTCATTAAGGGGGGCTCTGACCTCAGTCCGTGAGGTTTAAAGGGGTAGGGGGAGGCTGTGTGTCCGACGAATCAAGACGGCGATCACTTTCAATCCAAATTTGGTATCTGAGACACTGTAATGCTTCGGGAACACAGCCTTCGTCAAGTTGACGTGCCTGAGGGGCGGGGGGTGGTTGGGCTTTAAGAGCTTTCGTGATATTGTTCTCCGGTTCTAGGAGGACGTCTTTAGGGCGCCTTTTGTAAAGGTTTTTCTTATTTATATCTGGGGTCGGATCATAAATGGATGCTTGCACGATAAGCGGGTTTGTGTGGCTAGATGCATTAATGAAGAAGCGTTCGGACGCTTCTTTCATATATTGCTTTACTGTGGGGAGTCTAACTATGGAGGTCTACGTTGCGAATGTACCACGGGGCACCTACGGCTTTTCGCATGAAGCGGTTTTGTAAAACCTGAAGGGGCTTAAGGGAATGGGAGCAGTGCGCAAAGACTGGACTTGCATACGTGAAGACCGGATGGATGCAAGTTTTAAAAAGAGTTATTTTGCAGCGCAATGGGAGTTTGCTATTACTTCTCATGAGCGGGTGAAACCTACTCATGTAGAAGGCTGCTTTGTCGCGGACCGTTTTAATGTGGGATTGGAAGTTTAGTCGGGAGTCTAATGTCACGCCTAAATACTTCACTTTATTTTCCCAGGGGATAGGGCGGTTAAAGAGGGTGATTTCGGGTAGTGAAGAGGACGCGCGGTCAGCTCGAGTCTTACCCCTTGAGAAAAAAAGGCTGCGCTTTTCTCTAGGTTCATCTCTCACATGCCTCGACTGAGCCGTGCGCGAGCTTATAAGGCGGCCGTCTCGGAGTGTCACAAATCCTAAAACTCAGTAATTCTAACAAAAACATATTTACATACCTATTCAACCGAAACAAATGCATCCACCATGCATTATATTTGTTAAGGTTATGAAATTCCCATAAAAGCCAAAGCAAAGTATTTTGTTTTTATGTGATACTCTTTCATCAGGCAGACATATTTTTTTATTCCAGTCGAAGATAGTGAATGGAATTTGGTACTACTTCCTGAGCTCATTACCGGCTGAAGAGTCCCACCAACCCTTGGACAAGTTCTACGGGCTTAGTCCGACTGGGTTGGCTCGAGGTGGCACTTTTGATGACTATGAGGGTAAGCGCCTATATACTTATTGCTTCTTAATCACCATGATTCCAATCTTTCCAGTTAATCTTTGTGAGAATAGCTTTTTTTATATGTTGAACTACATATGATACAGAGTACAAAGAAGCAATAATAATATTAATAATAAACGATTATTTTTCAAAGTAGAAGTCTCCTTCAATATCAATAAATTATAAGGTTTGCGTCCAGCAATGGCCAGCTGGAAAAATATGCAGATAAATTAGTATGATGTTTATGATGAACCTATGTTACACAGAGGCTTAATGCATTCCAGGTCACAACTTCTGGGACACCGAGATCTGGATGTTCCCCTCCATTCTGCTGCTGTACCCCCAGTACGCGGAGAAGTTGTTGCAGTACAGGATACACACGTCATACGTCGCGGCTGACCTGGCCAAGATATCAGGGAACAAAGGCTACCGGTATGATACCTTACGACTAAACGACCGTTTGGGTGCTTTTTGTTCGGTATTGTACGTTCGTCAATCTCCTACTCCTTGTTTCGCTTGGGGATACGCCTTTGATTCACACATAGCTTCTGTCCAATATTTTCAGTGTGTCGGTCTTGCAATTGTCTTGTATAACTCTAAAAGCGATAAATCTGTCAGGTACATCATAGTCACTCTGTTTGTTACATTATTGACTTGATTCAACTAGTCAATACCAGCACAATTATCTACATGCAAAGTTAGGTTAACCGGATGTTAACACTTTGGTGTATAACGAGTTCAGTAAGTGAAGACGTCCGGCATCTATGACATTACTATCATCAATTTGTTAACATTGAGTCATTTCTAACTATGTAGTATAAACTTTACGAGCTATGAGTTCATGAGACATGAACTTGCCATGTTAACTCCTGTTACATTAGGTTTGGGGTGGAATTTTTGGAGAACCAATTTTTTTTATTATAAGTAGCGAGTGTTCTTAACTAAGCCATATGGCGGCTTAGTTTAGGACGGTCGCTGCGTATAATTTGATAATACGTTTATGTCATGTCATTGGAAAGGGTGATCAGGTGCTCTGTAGCCATTATATGTTCTGTGGAGGCAGTTCTTAATTATATGGTTCATATCTTGAGACTGAGCCCTGCAATCGTAAGTAGCTGAACCCCTCCATCCACAACGGCTCATGAACTCCCCGGTGCAGCTAATGTACAGTTCGGAGTCTGAAAAAAAAGATTTCCTCGTAGAGTTTATTGGTGCTATCTTCTCTGATGGGCGTATTTCCTAGTAGATTTAACGGAGTTTCCTTTTCCTGTGCACTTGAAAGAGAAATTTCCTTTTTCAAACTCAAACCATAATCAGTTAGTTATACATTAGTTTAGATTAAATCACAAGTTGATACTCTGCTTAGTTTTGTGTAATTCACTATTTGTTTACTTCACTTTTAGCCCATTTTGAGTAAAAACTCTAAAATTGTTATCCCTGCATGAAGAGGGCTAATATTTCTTTGTCAATATTCTTTCCAAAAGCTAAATCTATATCATTAACATTGCTGTGATCTTGCAATAGGGACATTTGTGATGTTATGTCATAAATGATTAATTTCCACGCCTACCGAACGGCGTGGAATCTTGAGGGGCTGGGTTGTTGCCAGCACGGGAGAAAAGTGAGTGATTTTTACCTTACCTTGTCGTCGCAGACCGGAGATCGAAAGCTCGATTCGAGACAGGAATGCGGGATAGGAGACAGTTTTGGGATAGGAGAGGAACCGAACCTTGCCGTCGCTGCCCGACGCTGTCGCCGGCGTGCTGTCACGTGGAGTCGCCGTCCAATACGACGATGTCCAATCAAAACGGATCACTTAACCGCTGACGCGAATCTACTTATTTCCCGACGATGTGGTAGATTTACACTCCGACCATGCCCGACGCCTGTATTTGGTAATTGTTACACCGAATTACAATCAATGGCCCGATGCCTGAGCAGACATGTTTGTTCTCCCGACGAGAAAAGATAACCTCCAATTTTTCTCGTTCCGATACGAGTGACAGCTGCGGTCCGTTTCCGCTTAGTGATGTCCCGATTACTCGCGGTCGATCCGCGCAACAAAAAACCGGTGCGTTCCGAAGCATAAATATTAAACAGTCACCCGCCCGGACAGGCCCGAACCTGTCCCTAATCAATAGGAAGGCGAGAAAGTGTTGCGACCGCTCTCTTGAGGACCGAGTCCCCCACCTTGACTTCTGCTGATCGAGGCGTGCCATCCCGACCCGTGTACAAATTGACGATCCGTCCTCGTCTCCATCTCAATGATGGCAGGTTCGCATCCTTAATCAGCACCAAATCACCGACTTGAGGGGGGCTCGTCCGGTCAGTCCACTTAAGGCGCTGCTGCAAGATGTGCAAGAACTCAAGGGACCACCGTTTCCAAAAATCTTGAGCCATCTGCTGCAACATCTGCCACCTAGTTAACCGACTTAACTTAACATCACCGAATGGGTATTCTGGCAGGGCGTTAAGGGGCTGACCTATCAGGAAGTGACCCGGAGTCAACGCTTCCAAATCATTTGGATCCGAACTGAGCGGGCACAACGGACGCGAGTTGAGTGTCATTTCAATTTTACAGAACAGCGTCGCAAGCTCTTCAAAGCGTAGAGAGGTCTCACCGATGATCCTCGTCAGGTGCGACTTAGCCGATTTAACCGCAGCCTCAAAAATTTCTCCCCAATGAGGACATCCCGGCGGACTGAAAACCTATTCAATCCCTCGTCGGGAGCAAGCCGTACCGATGGCATCCTGGTTACCGTTCAGGAATTGAGTGACCTCCTGCAGATATCGCCTGGCTCCGACAAAATTTGTGCCGTTGTCCGAACGGATTAATGTCGGGAGGCCCCTTCGTGAGACGAACCGATCTAGACATGCGATAAATGCCTCTGTAGTGAGGTCACTGACCACCTACAAGTGGACTGCCTTCGTGGCCAAGCACACGAAGACGCACAGGTATGCCTTCACTAATCTGGCGTTCCGTAGCTGTGAAGACTTGACCATGAATGGTCCCGCGAAATCCGTTCCGACACCCGTAAAGGGCCGGATTTCGTTAACCCTATCCGAGGGCAAATCGCCCATCTGGGGCTGCATCGTAGCCGCCTTGGCCCGATAACAAGGCAGGCACCGAAATACGACGCTACGCACTAAGCGTCTTCCCGATAGAATCCAGAACTCGCGCTGGAGAAACGCCATCAAGGCGTGGCATCCGACATGCCCATTCCGAATGTGTCGATCCTGTATCAACAGTTCGACCAACTTCCCTTTCCTAGGGAGTAACAACGGGTGGCGAGCCGCATAAGGCAGGTTGGCATTCCGCAGCCGACCTCCTACCCTCAGCAATCCTTGAGGGTCAATAAACGGGTTGAGCCGAGCCACAGCTCCCTTCAGTTGGACGCGTCCGCGTCTCAGAATGTCCAATTCGGACTTAAAGTGCACCGTCTGCACGTTCCGTACCAATGCGAACAACGCATGGTTCCGTTCCCGTGGTGTCAGGACCTGTGTCCGCACTCGTTGCGCCTCAGAATTGCGACAATTCCGCGCAAATCGGAAGATCCAGGCGGTCACATTGACCAGCTTGTCGAGCGAGCTGTACCGTTCCAGCAGGCTGAACTCCTCTTCCGGCTCTGGTTGCGTCGTACAGACACCGACTGTCAAGGCGCCGTTCGCCGAGGTAACGCGTGGGCTCATTGGCCAATCCGATTCGGCTTGAGTCAACCATTTTGGACCCCACCACAAGGGATGTCCAACTAACTCCGGAGCGTGACACAATCGACCTGACCGAAGGCGACCAGTATTGTTCCGATAAAACTGTTCACACTCTTCTTCAACCGGGTCCAACCGGCGGACCGTAGGTGGTTCCTCCACCTCCCCAAACTTCTGTATCACCTCCGAGAGTACAGAACCGAATAAGGGACTACGAGTCGCTAGGCGTGGGGCAGCCGGCATGACCGGATCCATTACCGCATGGCCCAGTCTGGTGTTGACCGAAACCAGACCAGTCGCCTGCAACACGTGGACACCTGGCACTAACAGGTATCCCAAGGCATCGACACCCAATAAAATGTCTACTGGGCCCGGAATATCGAACTCCGGGCCAGCCAGTGACAACCCAGCGACCAACTGTCGCACCGAGGGCGACAACCGTACGTGAGGGTGTGAGCCCATCACATTAGGCATGACTAATGCCGTGACCATCAGATTCACCGATGAATCCACCCGTGACGAGAGAGTAATCCGACATACTCCCTTAACGGAACCGACTTCCGTGTTCCCAATTCCCCGAATGGAATGTGGATACTCCCTTACCGAAATGCCCAACCGTCTTACAAGGTTGCACGAGACTAAGCACCCCTGGGCCCCCGAGTCCAATAGTGCTCGTGCCACACAAGATTTGCCGTCCGAACTCCACGCTATCACCGAGGCGGTGGGGAGCATGACGGTCTGTGGAGTGGCGGCACCCTGTAAGTGGGCGGCGTGTCCCTAGCGGGAACCTCCGCGGGATCCGAACCCGCTGGGACTCCCGTCGGCCTGGTAACTCGGCTGCTGATATGCCACCGGTGGCATATCAGCAGCGTATGTACATCAGGGGGTCCCAACCCGCATAATAGGCCCCTCGCTGTCCCGGTACCCGACCATACCGGACTGTGAACGGTGTGCCCGGTGGCCACCGTGGATGGAGGGGGGAGAGCGGATCCAACCTGGGGCGCTCTAGGTATGGGGGCGATATCCGACTGTTCGCCTCCCTGTTCGCCTCCCAGAGTGACGGGCAGGGTGGGCCCACCCCCCCGTGGGGGTGGGGAGCGCGGCCCCTCCCACACCCGCGCGGGTTGGCGCTGCACACTGGCCTCCGTATCCAATGTGTCGCATCGCCTGCATTCACCCTCCAAAAAATCCGTTAATTGGACGAGCGTGGGCAGTTCCGAGCTACTGCCCCCATGCAGCTGTTCAAACCGACTTTGAACAGCTACAGGCAACCGTGACAAAACCATATACAACACGATATATGACCATTGGTCTACCGGCAGACCAAGGTTCTGAAGAGCCTTAGTGGCCACCAGCACAGGGTTGAGCACCTGTACCCGGATGTCAACATCCCGGGTTACTCTTGGGATGCTAAACAGCTTCCCCAGCTGCGCATCAACCAACCGCCGTTTGTGCTGGTAGCGGTCAAACAATATGGACCGGGCTATCTCGTAATTGCCTGCCGTGACCGTTAGGTGACCGACCAACTCCTTCGGTTCACCCCGCAGTGCCATCAATAGTTGGGCAAACTTGTAGGCGTTGTCCAGGTCGTCCCGACCGTGGACCAAACTATCGAACAAATTGATGAATGCCGGCCACTCATCAATTGCCCCACCGAAGGCCGGAATCTCCAGGTGTGGCAGCCGTCCAACAACACCCTTAGGGGGGGGGGGGGTCTCCGCTACCCTCCCCGCGGTCATTCCGACGCGACCGCTTAATTTGTTCCGCGCGACGCTCGATGTCGCCCAAGCACTCCATCGCTTGGTCAGCATCCGCGCAGAGCTGCTTCACTGCAGCCACCGAAGCCTCATCCGTAAGCGCGAGGGCTTCAGCCTCCGCAGCCAGCCGACACACCTTCTCGACGCGTGTCATTGCGTCCTCTACACGCTTGAGCAGGACATCGTCCATGTCAGGTCGCTCCACATACTTGTGAGTATGGGCGAGCCATCTCATCTCCTCACGGACACCATACCGCAGTACCGTCAAGGGCAAAGGTGCCATGGTTACCGATTCAATTGTTTCTGGTCCTATGCTTCACTACCGAACTAAGCACAGCCAGAGACCAGCACTTGCCCGTCAGCGCTGGGCACAGAAATTAAAACTAAGTTGTAAAAACCTAGGCAACCACTAAAACAATTAAATCCTAAACAATATTTAATATGGTCGCCCTGTGGACATACACCTTATAAATATACACTCTAAATCAATTAGAGAATGCCACCATAAAACACAATACAAATAACACACAAAAAGGTATTATAAAAAAAAACATATTTTTCTAGAAGTGGCCCCTCCGATATGACCCACACTTCTTTTGAGGTCAGCAAAATCAGCTTAATACCCCTTAAATAGCCTGACCCTGCTCTGTAAACCGAAATAACACTGCAGTACTATAGAACCCGACGTTCTACCGCAAGTAATACAATCTAGTTACTTCGCAGAATGACTGTTCAATCTTTTATGCGCACAAACAGTAGTTTCCGACTACAAATTTATAATAATTGTTAACTAAATTGACACTTATACTTTCACTAACCGAAAATGAACTTTAATTGTGGTGTACCGACCACAGACTCACTCACAAACAGATTGCCGGCCAATCTGAGATATTCTTTTCTCCCAACTACAATGTGGCAAAAGGCAACCCTACAACCGTGAATCGATGATTTCCCACTAGGAAAACCGCGCCTGCTACCAAAATGATTAATTCCACGCCTCAACCGAACGGCGCGGAATCTTGAGGGGGCTGGGTTTTTGCCAGCACGGGAGAAAAGAAGTGATTGCTACTTTACCTTGTCGTCGCAGACCGGAGATCGAAAGCTCGATTCGAGACAGGAATGCGGGATAGGAGACAGTTTTGGGATAGGAGAGGAACCGAACCTTGCCGTCGCTGCCCGACGCTGTCGCCGGCGTGCTGCCTGCCGTCACGTGGAGTCGCCGTCCAATACGACGATGTCCAATCAACACGGATCACTTAACCGCTGACGCGAATAATTTCCCGACGATGTGGTAGATTTACACTCCGACCAGGCCCGACGCCTGTATTTGGTAATTGTTACACCGAATTACAATCAATGGCCCGATGCCTGAGCAGACATGTTTGTTCTCCCGACGAGAAGAGATAACCTCCAATTTTTCTCGTTCCGATACGAGTGACAGCTGCGGTCCGTTTCCGCTTAGTGATGTCCCGATTACTCGCGGTCGATCCGCGCAACAAAAAACCGGTGCGTTCCGAAGCATAAATATTAAACAATAACCATATCGTAGAATCGGCTTTACTATGATATCGTCAACCATGGTTGAATAAGAACTTTCACTGAATGAAGAAATCTTCCGTCCGTGCCTCCATCTGAGAATGTTTGTTTTATAACGACTGTCCCGTGTTCCCGTCGAATCCCCAGGAACCTTAATATACATTTTTTTATTAATGCACTTTCTGGGTTTTGCAAAACTGTTTGAAGACTGAAGTTCTGTTAAATAGAAATAGAAATATTTATTGGCCTCGAAGTAAAATAATTTACAGGCAAGTCATTTACATTTTACACTTACATACTACTTAAATATTTGAAATTACTATTCTAACTTAAATATTTCAAATTTTACATTACTTAAATATTTGACATTTAAATTACTGCATTTAACTTTTTACAGTGAAATGATAGTTATTTTATTTATAATTTTTCCAAGAACAAAGATTCTACAAGTTCCACTGACATATATTCTTTGACAGTATAAAATGGATTATTTTCAAAAAATATTTTTAGTTTTTGTTTGAACAAGTTAAATTTTAGAGTGGTCAGACTTTTTGGTAATTTATTATACATCAGGATTTTAAAGTAACGACCTTGTTTCTGTACTTTAGCTAATCTTGTTTTTGGTACTATACGGGTTTCATTCTTTTTTATTGTTCGTTTTTTATTATCACGGAAAGTATAGGGTAAAGCAGTATCTTGCTTTTCCGGAATTTCCCTATCTTCGTGAACCTCTAACAAACTATTGTAAATGTAAAGAGAAATAACTGTCATAATTTTATCTTTTTTAAAGTGCTCTCTTGCGTGGCTGCGTTTTTTTAAACCATTGATTGTTCTGTAAACGACACTAATAGAACAAGAAGATCAAAAGTAAGTTGGAGAAGCGGTTGCAATGGCACATATGCACTTATTTCTGTTTGACCCACGCCCACATGGTAGGACATATCCAGAATGATATATTTCTACCATGGACGTACAATACGAGAGGACAAACCACCCACCCTATATAAAAAACGTACTCTGCTAGAAAACCAAAATCCTGTATTATTTCTAGATGTCACTACTATCTTGCCTGCTAGCAGACCATGCAATAGATGCTGGATACTTAGACTGACGGCGTAACCCATCGTAATATCGACAAAAAATCAGAGATGGTGCTTTTACTATTGTTGTCGAGGGAGCAGCACAAGTGTACAGAACTTAATACCGAAACAATACAAACTCATGTCACGAGACGTGTCGCAACGCATGTAAATGCGTGCTCAGACGGGTAAGGCTTGTTTGTTAGGAAATGAATGCTCATACCGCCATCTTTCCTAAATCAAGCGCACCACTAAGATACTACCTTTACTAGAAAGAAAGTACAGTCATGAATCCGAATTCTCGAATCCGAGTCGTGAATTCTATTTTATCGAACTATTAGCTCTATCTGGCTGGCCACAACATTTAAACCAACAATCGAATTACGCTTCAAAGCAGTGGTTCCCAAAGTTGACTGGGCTACGACTCATCTGATTTAAGTTTACAAACTCGGGACCCACCTCTAGGAAATTTAAGCGTTAGCAATATTAATAAAGGACTTTTGAAATAACAAACTGTTTTAATACAATCTTTTATTACTTAATTATATAAATTTAATGGGAAGGATGAAAATGTTTCCTATGTTTCGCCATTACAGGTTTGACATCAACTTCAACTTTAGTTACTTTTAATCGCAATGAGTTTGATAAGTCCAATTTATTTCGGTATTTAGTTTCAATGTTCACCATATTCGAAAACCCAGCCTCACATAAGTATGAGGTAGTAAAGGGGAGGAGGACTTTCATAGCTTCATCAAACAGGGATGGATAACTACCAGCAACCGAGAGCCAGAATTTCGTTAATTGCTTACGATTGAAACTATTTTTTTGTGACGAATCTTCTGATAAATCAATTAGTTCTTCACTTGCTTTTGTTGACATACCAGTTGGTAGGGGATCTTGAAATGGGTTACAAATCCAATTCATCAAGTCGAGCTTTTTCATCTCCTCGCCGAAATAGTCGTCAAAGTTTTTTTTAACAATGATAAATGTGCAGAAATTGCAAATACTACGTTCATCTTTGGCTGCACTTGGTTTTCAACAATAAACGTTTCAAGTGTTTCAAAACAATCGTACTTCCCATTCTCAATACAACTCTTCCACAGCAAAAGCTTTTTCATAAACGCCCGAATTTTATCGTGAACTGCAAAAATATCTGATCCTTTTGAACCTTGCAAATACAAATTGAGTTCATTTAACTTCGAAAAAATATCCGCTAAATATGTGAGCTTGAGAATAAATTCTTCATCCATTAGATGTTCAATATAATCAGTTTTTCCTTCCAAGTAAATTAGAACTTCATGGCGTAATTCCACTAATCGTGTCAGTACTTTTCCCCTGGATAAGCGTCGTCAGCCGTCAGTCGTCAGTCGCCCGCCGCCCGGCCGCTGGCTCGGACGGTTGGTACTATAGGCAGGGCCCACTCAATATTCGCCCGCGACCCACCAGTGGGTCGCGACCCATAGTTTGGGAAACTCTGCTTCAAAGTATATTAGTATATCCTCCCGTATTGTACGTCAATGGTTTCTACGCTAATTTTCTTATTAGTAATGTCGGTCATAGCTTCTTGTTCTTATTAGATACATTACTAGCAGCATTTTCTGATTCCAAACGGGATTTAATAACAAATTGTATTTGTTTAGATGTCTTTTTTGAGACTGTTTCTCCGCCTTTAGTCAATGTATTTACAAAGGCTCTCATTTTTTTGGATTGCGGCTCATTGTCAAGGTCAACTTCCAGTGATTTTCATTTTCTAATTTGTTGTCGGTTACTCAGTGCTCGGGAGATTCGGGATTTCGTCACTCGTTTCCACTAAAACTCCACTCCACTTATGAAAGGTGAATCAAGTCAGTTTATTTTTTATTTTTTCGTGAAATAGGTTCTAACTGAACTGTATTTTGAAAATCTCGTACTTAACCAAGAAAGCTGGAAAACTAGCTTTAACCTGCTGCCTAGAGCTGCCATTTTCTACTGCAGCAAGTACAATATCCGCTCTTTCGTCAGGGACAAACATATTTTAGTTCCAGATTAATGTTTGAACACTTATAATCTGAATAAAGTAATATTTTCTCTCAAACCAAATGAAGCTTCTCCTAGCATATTTGCGGGCTCTCCCGGAGGTTGAAGAGTGCCGGTTGAGGCGCTATCAACAACTTCATTTGCCTCTCCTAGCATATTTGTGGACACTCCCGGCGGTTGAAGAATGCCGGTTGATGCGTTATTCACAACTTCATTTCCACTCAAGGATCAGCATGAGAGTTGGCGCCCTCATGCCCTCCTAGCATGAAGTCCTCCAGTCGGAGGCCGGAAGGATATAACCCAGCAGGGCTGGTCATATCCAGCTGAGGCAAAGTGGCATCATGGGTCTGGAACGGCTCCATAATGCTTCACCCCCGTTCCAACAGATTAAGAGTATCGACGTGGGGTTTAAGTGAAAACCTGACGACGGGGAACCGCTTCCCATGTCACTTGTGATCTATCACCGGAAATACTCTTAAATAACAACGATCGTGAAATATATTTTCTTAAACCCGTGCGAAGCCGGATCATATCGCTATATGAAATATCGAAAATCGTATCGTGAAATAAATCAATGTGTTAACTCCCGATGTATATGACCCGAATGGGACATCGACAGTGACCCTGCCTACGAAGCCAAGGGTGACCATGAGAACAGATGTTTGTACCCTAGTCATGCTTGTTTATCTATCTAAGTATACGCATCTATAATTGATGCAAACTCTTGTATTGTTTTTTTGTAATATTGTCTTTCTGTGTTTGTGTTTGTCTACTCAAAAGAAAATAGGGGCCACTAAGTATTTTGATTGCTACGTGAAAAATATAGTAAACAGTAATGTATATTTATTAAAATAACATGTAACAAGGCTTTTGTTTTAACTTATGCTAATAACCATTTAATTGTGTAGTCAATTGTTTCACTTATTTCAATTAACGTGAAATTAGTCCATTGTCAACAGCAAAAACTAAACAGAAACTCTTTGCAAAACAAAACAAAAACTGACACAAGCTGTATTTTTAATGGTTTAGTAACGGGTGTGTCCTCCTCTCCTGTTTTCACACTCCTGGAGCCTTGAATGCATACTCTCGATTAAGTTTCTGATGTTTTCATCAGGTATCTCATCCCACGCACGTTTCAGAGCATCCATAAGCTGTTGCTGGTTGTGAACCTCTCGCTTATGCTCCCTAACCCTTCGTTTTAATTGGTCCCACATATGCTCTATTGGATTTAAATCCGGACTATACGCTGGCCATGGTAGGACACGAATATGGGAGTCATCCAGTACAGTCTAAGTGGCCCGAGCTGTGTGTGGGCGGGCATTGTCATGCATTAACCAGAACCCCACTCTCTGTTAGAATGGAATCACATGAGGCCTGATGACTTCATCGATGTACCGTTATGCAGTTACTGTGCCTTGATTTAAGAAAACCAGCTCAGTTTTGCCTTGTAAGCTAATCCCAGCCCAAACCATCACACTAGGACCTCCAAAGCGGTCAATTTCCTTGATGCAGACATCGGAAAATCTCTCACCCTGACGTCTCCATACTCTAATCCGCCGATCATCACTACAAAGCTTCACTTTACACTCATCTGTGAAGAGCACCATACCCCATTGATTCATGCTCCAATCTGAATGTTCGCGGCAAAAACTTAAACGATTTCCACGTTGAACCCTAGATAAAGGAATTCGTACTACTCGGCGTATGGACCTTTGCTGGTCTTCATGCAGTCGATTACGTATCGTTTGGTCACTAACACTAGTCCCCGTTGTCAACCGTAGGCGATTTTGTAACTTAGGTGCCGTCACAGAGCGCTCTCGACGGGCACTCAATCGGATGTAGCGATCCTCTTGTGCCGTAGTCGCTCGCACCCTGCCCGATCCAGGCCTTCTTGCAACACTGCCAGTCTCTTGGAACCGATCCCACACATTGTGGATGGCTCGGCGAGAGAAACCCAACGAAAAAGCAACAGACCGCTGTGAATGACCTTCAGCAATCAATTTAACGGCTCTGGTGGCAGTAATGGTATCCATATGCCTTCGTTGACGTGGCATTATTAACAAAAGATGTTAAAAGAAGCAAAAGATGGACAGAAATAGTTTTTTAACAGAATAAAATTGTGATTCCATCTGAAAGGAATTTGACCTGAAACTCGTTTATTTAATTTGCTTCAATTTCTGGCCAGCTGTAAGACTTAACACCAGCATTAAAGAGGTTGGATACTGAAGGAGGCCGGACATCATTAATTAGTCACTTATTAATTAGTTTACATCTAAAAATTTACTCAAAAACAGAAATATGTAAGTGGCCCTTATTTTCTTTTGAGTAGTATATAATATTTATCTATATAAGTATGTGTATCGTTGTCTGGTACCCAAGATACAGGGAATCCTGGTTTGGGGCTAGATCAGTGTGTGTAAATAGTGTCCAAATTATTATTATTACCTTGCCCACGAAGCCAAGGGTCGTAGTTCGAGTCCCGGTGTGGGCAAATATTTGTTTGATGAGAACGGATTTGTACCCTAGTCATGGTTGTTTATCTATCGAAGTATAATATTTATCTATATAACTTTATGTATCGTTGTCTAGTACCCAAGATACAGGGAATCCTAGTTTGGGGCTAGATCAATGTGTGTAAATAGTGTCCAAGGTTTATTATTATTATTATTTATACCAAACATGGCGTGGTTTCTCCTAAAAATATGATTTAATTGATGGCGGAAAAAATATATTCAAGAAATAATTAATAAAATGAATTCAGTCAGTGCAAACAAGGAGTAAGGAGGTAATATTTACAAGTTGTGTAGAAGAGTTAAGTTATGTTTGTGTATAAAAATGACACCATAATATGGTGAGTTAAACGAGTAAATAAATAAAAAAGAAAAACCGAAAAAAAATACACCAAAATTAATCATGTCAGTATTATGTGTAGGCAATTACATGCCTCACACTTTATAATTGAAAGTATTCTGAATATGTTCTATACCTAAGGATTTATTTGATAATTTGTGAATCTACGGATGATATTTTCTCGACTTCTCTAAAACTAGACATAACTGAGACCTGAGAGTCTTACTCTTGCTTTTGAATTCGTCTAACTAGACTATCGGATTCGTCTAACTAGACTATCGGATTCTGGAATAAAACCATAATGTCACTTTTTGAGGCATTTCGTCATTAGGCATTGGGGAGTCCCACACAGGATACGTTTTAGAACCTTTTTTCCCCATATAAAAAAGATGAGAGGAGTTATCTTTTATTTTTTTGTGATACGGGTCATATTGGTTCAAATTGCCTGATGATCAATCTTTCCGATTTTCATGCTTTTAATACCATTTGCAGCCATTTTCGGCGTACCGCTATCAACACAGAATATATAATATTATAATATGTTCTGTGGCTGGCACTGTAGCTCTTGCTTACTGCTTTGCTTGCATTTAGTTGTTCAGGCTTGAGGTTTCATACTTTTTAGAGCTCAATGTTTTAGTACTCAGGTTTTTGAACTTATTGTCTTATTACATGTTCAACTCTACCTTTCAGGTTTCCCTGGGAGAGTGCCTTCACAGGCGTGGAGGTGACACAGCCATGTTGTCCAGAAGTGGCTGAGTTCCAGCAGCACATCACCGCCTGCATCTCCTTCGCTGCCAGGCAGTACCTAGCCACCACCAGGGATGAGGATTGGCTGAAGGTTAACAGAACATCCAGAGGCAGGATCACAATATGAAAAAATGAAATTTAATTGAATCAATACTTCTTCTTCTTCTCGAGTCGATGGAAATCTCAGATGAGGGCAGCCCAGAAGGCACCACAACAGCTTGCTCAGAAGCCTTGCGCAGCTCCTCGTCGATGCAGGTTTTCGGGCACGCAGGGCACCCTGTCATGGCCGCAATCGTCTGCGTCGGGTGACCACAAACGCACACCGTGTCGTTTTCGGGAGTTATTCCCCACCTCGCTAGGTTAGTCCTAGACCTCCCAATCCTACTCTAAGATGGTTCAGCGACTTCCAGATGGGCCAGCTGAGATATATCCCATAGCCAGTTTCTTTTCTACTGTGGTGTTTGGGTCTGTGGTGTTCAGTCGCGACTGCCACTCAGCGAGGCGTGTAGCTTCAGTTTTTTGGTTCAGGGGTTGTACTGACTGCAGGAAGCTTTTTCTGGAGCGCAGCCTAGACTGGGATGGAACGTGGTTGAACTGGGAGTGACGTCTGTCTTGTGCCTCAATCGAACTAGAGACTGATCTCCGCACCCCGGGAGGGGCAATTCTCACCAGCTGGTATAGCTTATCAGTCGGTTTCGGTTTCAGGCAGCCTATCAACAGCGCCACGTCGACCAGCCCAGCATGCGTTGACCATTCCCATACAGGGCAGGCATACTCGGCCGCAGAGTAGCAAAACGACAGAGCTACTCGACAGAGAGCGACAGAGAACGCAGTGCTTCGATCCAGGGTTACTCCTAGGTATTTAGGGAAACTGTTGTGGGACAGTTTTACGTCTCGCCATGTGATGTTGTGTTCCCTTTTAGCGTCCCTATTATGGAGATGGTAAGAGCAGACGTTTCAAACCGTTAGCAGCGTAGTAGTCACCAAACTGAATCAAGGCTGTAGTTAGTGTGTTCTCTACACTCAAGAAGTTGTCCGCTTGAGCCGCGAGTGCAAGGTCGTCAGCGTGTATGAAGCTTCTGATTTCCTTTGTCCAGGGCTGGTCGTTTGTGTAGATGTTGAACAGACTTGGTGCCAGGACACTACCTTGTGGCAATCCTTTACGCTAATTTCTTCAGCGGCTCTTCTGGTTTTGATAATCACCTGGAATCGGCGGTTACTGTCAGCCGTGGTCTAGTAGAGCTTCTTTGTCATCGCGCTGGTGTTAACTGTGTGGTAGCCTGCCGATAGATCTACGAAAGCAACACCCGTGATTTATGCCTTCTCGAACCCATCCTCAATGTGCTGCGTCATGTTCAGGACTTGCGACGTGCAAGACTTACTTATTTTACTTACTTTATTGCACATAAACATTATTGGACCATTACAAACACAGTTGGTATACAAAGGCGTGCTTATCTCTATATAGAGATTTCTTACAGCAAACCCAGGCCTGACAGGAAAGGATAGTTTCATTATAAGGGGTAGACCTATGATGCACAACATAACCTAAAAATAAACTAGAGAGTGACTATATATTTATAATAAATTACTTAGATATTTACACATATAAATAAATGAGAACTTACATAATAATATAATACCTATATGTAATATGTATAAATATCAATAAATAACTATATAATATATAAATAAAATATAATCTACGGAAGAGAAAGGTAGAGAAAGACTTGCTTGGGCGAAAACCAATCTGGAATTAGTTTGTCTTGCACGGAGTAAGACGGCCAAGAAGGATCCTTTCAAACAGCTTGTACAAGTGGCAGAGTAGGGAAATCGGTCGGAAGGTTTTAGGGTCGTCAGATGGCTTGCTGGGCTTGAGATGCAACGCGATGACACAGGCCTTGCGCCAATCCTTTAGGATGTTATTGGTTCCCAGGCAGTTGTTGAAGAGCCTCAGATTCCAATCACACGGCCGAGATGCTCTAGATGTTCAACTGTGAGATCGTCGAGACCACACGCTTTCCCGTTCTTCAGCTTCCTTAGTGCAGCGGTCATCTTCACGCAGCTGACAGCACCACTCGGGGAGTCTCAGTGGCTTGGCCTCTGACGATTTTCTTGGCTCCTGTGAGTGGTTTTGTCTTTCTATTCAGCAGCAGTTGATGGGCCACTTGGTTTGCAGTTACGTTTGTGTACTCTCCATAGAAGTTCTGGGTGCCAGTAAGTTTCTTGATGGTGGACCAGGCTTTGTTGCTTTGCGTCATTCTTGCTGCGGCTTTTGCCAATATACTGCATCAGGGCTTTCGTAAGTATTTTCGGAGAAGGGGTCTCTTTCGAAGGCAGTTTGGTATTCCTCCAGTAGACCGGCAGTGTCGCCAGACAGTCGGGCCTTCTGATGACTTAACTAACTTCTGATGACTTAACTTTGGTATAATCTGATCGATAAGTAAGTGGGATTAAGTCTAGAGATTAACTCCTTACACCAATGAATTAAATATTTGAGAAGCCACGTTGATGAAATAATAAAATGATCGAATAAAAAAGTAATTGAGCGAATGACTATCAAACTGCGGAATTCCATGGAAAGAGCGAAGAAAATACTGAATTTCGTGACAACAATACTGATGAGCACGACTAAATTGCTGATTTGTTTAGCCACCGCTTATTGGCTAAATAAATACTGTCTGGACGAAGTGGTGGGTGAGGGTAGGCGAAAGATAAAGGGGGTAAGCGAAGCGTAGCCCATAATAACCTTATGGTACTGCACAGAATAGACCCAAATATCAATATTTCTATTAACATTTCTGCTGCTTGTCGTGAAATACGGCATCTTTTTTACAAACTAACCCCACTACCTAATTACTATTATTGTGTAATGTAATGTACGATGCTCGACATAGTTATTTTGTTATCTCATCAAGGTTATCCATCAAATGTGCTCATCTAAAGCCTTCATAATTTTTATTAATGATGACGGTGAACCGATTTTGCCAAAAATTACACCACTTCTCCGCATTACGCCAATAGCCTGACAAATAAGTTAGGTATTATAAGATCTTTTACACCTAGGATTATTTTAGTCCACTGGGATTGTAATTGATTAGATATATATTTATAAGTACAAATAAAGACCCATTAAACAACGTGTGTGAAAAGACCCATTAAACAACAATAAGTGTAATGTTTCATTTTCAGAATGGTGGCTGCTCTCTAGTGACTAATATAGCTGACTTCTGGGCTTCACGCGCCGTCATTAATTACACGACCGGCCTTTACGATATTGCCAGTAAGTAATCTACGAGAACATGGTAACATTATCCACTAATGTTATAAACTCAAGCATTTGAAACAACTACCGATAAAAAATTAATGATGAAAAACTATTTTGCAGATGTGATGGGGCCCGATGAAGACCACGCCAACGTTACCAACTCAGTATTCACGAATGTTATAGCAGGATACTCACTTTATTTGGCACAGTAAGTTACTACTTCTAGCTTTTCTATTTAAGCATTCAAAGCAAGCAGGTAGGTATTATATACCCTTCGCTATATACGTCAACAACGCCTGCACTGAAAGCATGAGCAATCTAACATTGAAATTTTTGCTGTATGTTTATGCCAGGCTGTATGGATGTTGAATACGGACACTGCAACTGGTTTGTGATGAGTGGGTGATTGGTCTTTTGCCAAAGCCACGTAAATGAAGTTGGATTGTCATTTAAAGAATTTCTCCAGATACGTATCCTGTCTCTGCAAGTCGTATTATCTTGCCAAGGATCCGGACCACTGGGCCAACATCGCCTGGAGTCTTGCCCTACCTTACGACGAACATTTGGACTACCACCCACAGTTCTCTGAGTACAAGAGGCCTGAGAAGATCAAACAAGCTGATGTGGTACTCCTGGGGTTCCCCCTGCAGTATCCTATGTCTGAGTAAGTAGCTTTACCCATTCAACTCTTCTGACTGAATCCCAATTAATCTCCGCAATGAATGCATTCGACCGTAAATGCAATGCAAGTAGTCAGTTGGATCTAAATATAAAACAGAACCTTATAAGAGAGGGATGGGAGAAGCTCGCCTTCATTTAAAGCCTTTAGTAACCTATTTTGGTTATGATAACAGATCAACGCGAACGAACAACCTCCACTACTACGAGTCAGTGACCCGTGGCTCCGGGCCTGCAATGACATGGAGCATGCACACCATCGGCCATCTGCAGCTGGACGACAACTTGCGAGCCGCCATACTTTTCAATAGGAGTTTTAAGGATTACGTGAGGGAACCGTTCAAGGTTGGAATTATATTTATAACAAATACTCCACAACTCAAAACTCACATCATTTATTGCATGTAGACTACTTTTACAAATTAAAGAATAAGTCTCATATACTAATGAAAAATAAAAATAATCAAATGAGTAACTTGATTTTGGTTTGAGTTTGAAAATAGTTATTTGTTCAACAAGAGAGCAAAGTAGATTTTTGCTGCGAGTGTTGATGTTGAGTCCCAAGCAAGCGAAAGATTCTATAATGCGAATTTAGAATTTTGAGCGTAGCGAGGGACTCAAAGGCACGAGATGCAAATATCTTTGCTCTCGTGTGATACATACAACTTTTCACCTCAGCGGCGAGAACATATACCGCAAAAGAATAAAACTCCACATAAAAGAAATTAAATCGTTTTTATGTAAAAAATAAAACAACAAACACATATGAAATAACAAACATTAACTACAATTACTCTTTCCCATAACATTAACTTTACATGACGTTAAGATAAGGTTAAGTCCGTTTGTTTATGCATTTTTCTGACACAAACTTGTCTAATGTCCAAGATGTACTTACTTATACAGAAAAAATTATAAATGAAAAGTAAAATTACTACAATTGCTTAAGTTATTTTGTTTCGGAACGAGTTTTTCATTCCCACTTTTTAGGGGCCTACTACGAAGTTTCGAAGACGAATGAATAATCGACATATTTTATCTCTCTCTTTTTTCGTAACGGAGTGAAAGTGACAGAGAGAATGAAGTTCAAATGTTCCAAGTTTGTATTACACCCCGCAGTATGTAAAGATGACCTGCGTCTAACCTACGATATGAAAAATTAAAAAGTTAGTTTTTTTCAGGCTCGCAGCAAAATTGCATTTTCCTCACTGGTTTCAAGCAGCAAAACCGCCATGTTCGAGCCGCTCTGGGGTGAAATAGTTATTTGTTCAACAAGAGAGCAAAGTAGATTTTTGCTGCGAGTGTTGATGTTGAGTCCCGAGCAAGCGAAAGTTTCTATAATAGAATCACGAGCGTAGCGAGTGATTCAAAATTAGAATCTTGAGCGTAGCGAGGGACTCAAAGGCACGAGATGCAAATATCTTTGCTCTCGTGTGATACATACAACTTTTCACCTCAGCGGCGAGAACGTATATCGCAAAAGAATAAAACGCCACATAAAAGCAATTAAATCATTTTTATGTAAAAAATAAAACAACAAACACATATGAAATAACAAACATTAACTACAATTACTCTTTACCATAACATTAACTTTACATGACGTTAAGAAAAAGTTAAGTCCGTTTGTTTATGCGTTTTTCTGATACAAACTTGTCCAATGTCCAAGATGTACTTACTTATACTTAAAGAAAAAAATTATAAATGAAAAGTAAAATTACTACAACTGCTTAAGTTATTTTGTTTCGGAACGAGTTTTTCGTTCCCGCTTTTTGGGGGCCTAGACTCGTAGTACGAAGTTTCGAAGACGAATGAATAATCGACATAAGTATTTTATCTCTCTCCTCTTTCGTAACGGAGTGAAAGTGACAGAGAGAATGAAGTTCAAATGTTCCAAGTTTGTATTACACCCCGCAGTATGGAAAGATGACCTGCGTCTAACCTACGATATGAAAAATTAAAAAGATAGTTTTTTTCACGCTCGCAGCAAAATTGCATTTTCCTCATTGGTTTCAAGCAGCAAAACAGCCATGTTCGAGCCGCTGGGGTGAAAAGGAAATTTCCCTTTCAAGAGGTGATTCAAGACTGATTCTCGCACAGGAAAAGGAAACTCCATTAACTCTACCAGTGCTTCCGAAATGAGACAAGATGGCGCAAAGAAACTCTACGGGGATGTTTTTTTTTTCAAATAGCGTCATTTTTTTTTTGGGCGTCGTGCCCATCCGGGTGACGTATCGTGACATGGATCTGCAAAGACCACGTTTACACGGCATGCCCTTTTGATTTCGGCTCACAAGGATATACGGGTAGCAGAAAAACATATGCAAGAAAACTTTGACTTGATATGCAAATGGGCACACGACGTGGGGCTGGTGTTAAACCGTTGCAAAACTAAAATCATTCACATTAGATCCTCGCACAATATAAATGACCATTCATTAAAAGTAATAACTCACGAACACGACTGCTTCCATAATAAACACCTAAACTGTAAATGCAATGCGCTAGATATAGTAAAACAACACTATTTGGGCCTTATTATTGACGAGCGCTTTAACTGGGGACCACACATTCAACATGTATGTCATAAACTGAGGGCTATACAAAGCAAGCAAGCCATATTAAAATATAAAGTCCCATATAAAATTCTACGACTAATATACCTAGTTATGGCTGACTCAATCATTGGATACGGCTTATCTAGCTATGGCAAAACATATAAAACTTACCTACATTATACAAACTACAAACTAGTATTCTAAAACTCATTGCACCAAAAAAGTTAAGATGGAATGTAAAAATAACAATCACTGGAACGGACTATTTACATACTGCAAATTTGATAAAATTAAATTACATAGGTACACTAATTGAAGAAAACTATAATAAAACTAAATTGAACAAAAAAAGCGACCCGATAGATTGCGTAATTTACTTTATCAAAACTCATTCCACTTGCCACATTTCAATAATGTGTATGGTCAACGAACATGGATGTACTACTTGCCTAAAATTGTAAATGAACTACCAATAGATCTCCAAAACATATTTATAAACAATAATAATTTTAGTATTAAGATTAAAAACCACTTTATTGATAATATACCTATACCTAACATAGAACAAAAGGTCTTAGCTTAAGTTTTACCTAAGAACTAACTTCATTCACTTTTTTATTCTATACCTAATGTATCTGCGTCTAAGTAAACTATTAACTGTATAACGACAGCACTGACAGCGACGGATAAAACATGTCTGGTTTTCGTTCGCTGCTAAATGTACCTAAACCTAATTTAAACTAAGTGAAGTGATTACGTCTATTCCTAGATGGTGTGGTTGCTAGTAGGTAAATGATGTAAGGCATACATCTCACCGTATATTCATATACGTGTGCGATGACGACAATCAATAGAAATACAATCAACTTACGGATGTTCTTCTATTCTAACACAGATGCAAAACATCCTGACACCTTCATCTCTCCAGAGCAGCGGCGATGGGCTTGTAACTCAAAAATGGAGAACTGAATTTGTGCATCAACGTGGTACACAGGCATCTAAGATATACCGTATGGCTAAAAGGTCCCAGGATCAGCGCTGTAATTGAATCTCCTGCACTTCACTCAGCGTAAATAATTTACAGATCTGGAGTGAGTACCGTCGCCCCGACATTGGAGCCGTAAACTTCCTCACGGGGATGGGCGGGTTCCTCCAGACCCTCGTTTTCGGTTACGCCGGCATCAGCATCCGGCTGGACCGGCTGGAGATCAAGAAGCCTCAGCTGCCTCCTGAAGCTACGAAGTTCAAGATAAGAGGTTGGTGGAATCCAAAGTGGCGAATGTGCCACTATCTGTAATGTGATTGTATGGATCACATGTATTGCCTAGTTGATGATTATAATTTGAGGCGTCATTAGTACAGTAATCGATCATGCGCGATAATAAACTTGAAACCTGTAGATATAACAGTCACAATCCCTTCTGTACTTTTCCAGGTATCAAATACCTCGGGGCAGACCTAACACTAGATATTAACCTGGAAAAGACGACGCTGACAGTCAGTTCGGTGGATCCGAACTGGCCATTGAGGTTCCAGAACGGGAAGGATACAGTCAACTTACTTCCTGGCATGAAAGGTAAAAAACAGCTACCTTACTTAGGTAAGTGCTAATCGAGTTTGTCGCCTGGCCCAATTCAGTTTCTTGATGTATTCTGTATTCTTCAGTTTTCTGCTTGATTGACACTCATGTCAGACTTATTGTTTGTACCGCCTCCTTATATACTGTAGGGTTCATAGGATAGTCTGCCAGTGAAATCACGGTAAATAGGCAAATATCATCCTCCAAGGTCTAACATTAAAAAAACGGTTTGTCAAGCGACAAATCGATATCATGCTCAGCCCACATCAACCCACTGCTGGGCATAGGCCTCTTCTCTATAGCGCCAACCCCTACGATCCTGTTCCGTCCGCATCCATTGAGATCCTGTCGACTTTAGTATATCATCGGACCATCGCATCGGGCAGGTGGTCTTTGTCTGTAGCCAGTGGGCAGACAAATGGATAACAACAAACAAAACAAACAACAATGTGCAAGTAGAAGTTGAAATTAAAGTTGGTCTTATATCGTCGAACCATCGGGCAGGTGGTCTGTGTCTGTGCCCAATGGGCAGACAAATCGATAACGACAAACAAAACAAACAACAATGTGCAAGTAGAAGTTGAAATTGAAGTTGGTCTACTGAACACGTCCCTATCCTCCCATAAATAACAGAGATATTGAGTAATGTGTTACATAGAGCGTAAATAAATATTTTTACTTCCACAGTAACATTATCGGGGGATGGCCCTTTCATTATCCGGTCGCTGCCGTGGAAGACATGCAAGCTTCCTGCCGACATCATCGGAAAGAATTACCTGCGACCCATGGACTGAAGGCTGCAACTAGTCGTAGAATTATATAGTAAAGAGATCGAAGGAAGTAGGACTACTGCTTATAGTAATGCATTTAAACCTGACGCCTCCTTAACTCGAAGGGCCTCGAAGTCTCATACTTACTTGTAGTTTGTGGATTAGACATCCTCCGTCTACATTACACGATATAATAGTAGTTTATGTGACTGCTACATAATGGAGGGCATTAATTCTCGAGAGTGGGTTTATGAAACTCGCCTTTGGCTCGTTTCATAATAATATCCCTCGAGAGTTTTAATGCCTAATTATGTACAGTTACATACACTAGTTTATCTACACACATATCATAAGCTCTCTTTAATGTGTTCAGGAACCGCATGTTCGACCGGAATGGTGGCATTGATAATTCCTTTGCACTTGTTTAGCTTATTCAATAGTACCAACTTCACAAACAAAGTAGGCGGGCGTCGGCGTTCGAAATTTGAATGTCACAAAAATTATAGAAAAATTACACATTATGGTCATAATGTGTAATTTTTCAGATAAGAAATGAATTTTTACCAAGTAGTTTAACATTATGCTGATCGTAACGTGCGGTTTTTGTACGCAGTAAAGAGGGTTTATGATACGTGTGTAGATAAATAATATTAGGCAGCTGTTAAACTTTGCGGTAGGTATTCGTGTCCTGATATTCAGGATGGATGTCATTCCTAACTTAAATTGTTTTAATATTATTAGAGTAAACTTTTGAATAACTCTACTCTGGGATCACATTGAATAATGCATAATATACATAGATAACTATACCTACCCGTTTTACTTGATAAAGTTACAATGATTTGACAATTATTCATGTTTGGGACATGACTTATGTAGTACTAAATGTATATAATAGCGGTTATAACTTCAAAAATTCATCATTTAAGTTAAAAATGACTAAGTAGATAATCAAATTAAATACCTCAACAAGGATTTTTGAACAAAAATACACAAAGTTGTTGAAATTATGTATATGTATATTTCATTTCATTACCTATTTTAAACCCAAATAAAAATACATACCACCATAATCATCCTAATATAGGACAAGATTTACTTAAATTTAAAATTATTTTATATTATTAAAATATATTTTTTGTACAAAACTAGAAGTATAAAAAAATAGTTAATAATATTTTTTGCATCGTTTTTATCTTATCTATAGAGGTTAAATATTTAGGTAGTTACAAGAAGTAGGTAGGTATGTAAAAATAATAAACAACAATGGAACAGATAAGAGAGTATTGTATATTCAGCAATATAGAAGTCTGAAAATAAAAAAAAATTGTTTCCATATGAATTGCTTCAATAAGCAATAAGCTCGAGATAACGAAATAACACGCTATTTTAATTTTACAGCACCTAAAACAGCATATTTTTGGCCATTGCCCTGATAAAAATACATAAAATGTCGGAGTAAAAATGGCATGATTCAAGTGTACACGCGAAATTATTTGATTAGGCAACATTCCTTAGTGTTAATGATCAATTGATCATCAATTAAATGAGCTGACACGTTTTCACCAACTAATACACTTTTTGGACTTTGTACCATTCTTATTTCGTGTGTCATCACTCATCATCATAGGGACAACTGGGTGTAACTTGACTTGACTAAGTACAAACAAAAAATCAGCAAGTCTTGCAGCTTACTATCGAAAACAAGTTAATTAAGTCTACAACAACTTAGAGTATTACATCTCTTAATTACAACTCATATTTTGCCAGGCAATATGTATGTACTTATAGATTAAGAATTTATTACACCACAAATATCTATAAAAGTATAATATTGTGACAAAAAGACACCGAGATAGGTAAAACTAAATAAAAGGTTTTAAAAAGGCCGATTTTTGTTTTGCTTTTTTAAAATCACCGGGCGCCACTATCAAGTTTCCCCGATGGCAGACGTAGTAGATATTTTAGATAGTATAAAAGATCTTTATACTACACCTGCTCGGAAAGTACCCTGATACTTTATCAAAGGACATTGTCCACTTTGTATGGGCGTTTCGGCTAAACGTGAACAGACATTTGAATCGAAACTAACTATTAGGTTTTGTAGTACAGGTTGGTAAGAAACCAATAACAGTAATTATTTTGTGTCAATACGCCTGTGTCGTGAGTTTTTCCTGTATGTCTACTGAGAGGTTATGTTCAAATAAAATAACATTTCAATAACAATAACACATCAACAAACGCGGAATCGGGGTCCATTATAACAAGCCAAAGTAGAAAACAAACATATTCACGAATTATCGAAACGGCAAACACAGAACGAAAGGTTTTTATTGTGTTCTGTGGCGTGAGTGACCTGACCGCCGGTGACAATTGTTTATTTTCATTTTTGTCTGGTATTGCCATGAATAAGTAGTTTACCCACAAATCGAGCTTTTTTTTGTCAATTTGAACAACGTTTAAATGCGACGAATCGCGCATGTATTGTATTAATGCATTTGCATTGATGTACTTTATTTATGTGAAAGAAAAATTGGTACTTTTGTGCTACTTTAGAGACCACAAAGTGATTTATGTGTAATTGGTAATTTATTAAGTTTTTTACATGGCAATACCGAAAATAAAATGTCGTCCGGTCGACTGATTATAAAGACTGTGTTTCACATAAATTCCCTTTAAGTTTTAACTGTCGATTTACACAACTAGATAATCGAAAATATTCGTAATGGAATTATTTATAATCAGTGGTTATCTCGTATTACCTCGTACATTCCGTACGTGCCTACATGAATAAACTTACTTACTTACTTACTTACTTACATTCTGTCCACGCTTAGCCGAAAATGAACAATGTCCTTTACGGTAGAAAGTACGTCATTGCATATCGAACAAATATACGGGGAGAAAACGCATCTGAGCGGGAGAGAAAAGTGTATGAAAATCCATTTCTTACGTGTTTTTTTTTTTATTTTGGGTAAGACGCATAGTCTTACCGGTAGCCGGTAACCTAAATATCAAAAGCCAAAAAGTTTTTACAGTGAGTTTTTATCTCCAAGTTCGCAAAATGACACTGGCCACTAGCTGTGTGTTGGATGGTGTCAAACAATTTGAAAAAAGAACATGTGAAAATTGCAGACGCCATTGGTTGGCGCCATTTTCAATTTGTGTGTTGTTTGAGGATTCAGTTTTCGTAGAAAGTAAAATAAAACTATCAAAATGATAAGTAGTGATAGTTCAATTAGTAAAGATTTAGTTTTTTATTTTCATCGTATGTGTAGTATAAAGCACTATCGCCTACGGCTCGGGCTTCAAACGACACCCTCGTCGGTAATCGGTCACTTTCTCCTCTCGGTGAACAATGTACTATTGTAGGTACCGTATTACATTCCTCGGTGATATTCAGATCTGCTAGTACGACTGACACATACTCGCACTTATAGTGACCCATTTGGCAGCATGTAAATGAAGACACTGCCCGTCGGAAATATCTGTGGACCTGTTCAAATGCCACGTCACCCAAATAAGTTTCCATCCACGCGCATTCCACCGGGGTCCACAGATATTTCCAACGAGTAGTACTTATACTATTAAGCTAGAATGGCATACAGCTTGCAAGGCACGGAATAATGCCGTCATTTGCATTCCGCATTTAATGTAACTAGATAAAAAGGGTAAACAATCAGCGGACATATTATACAAATATAAATTAATTTGACTTATGTACTTAATTTTTAAGTTAATGGATTTGACCAACGCTCTGGGGCTTTCCTAGTCCAGAGGACCGTGAGGTGCATGTGAGGTGCAGCAGCGGTAATGCTGCTAGTGTAATGGGGAGCTTTGTGCCGGGTCATTCTTGGAGCGGTTTCTATGTGTAGTTACGTTTGTATAATGTTTATTATTTATTATTTTGTGACGAAGCTTTGTGTGGATTTTTAACATTTTGTATTTTATTGTGCATGTTAATTTCAATTAAAATCGAAAAGAATTTGAAATATAAATTTAGTACAACAATATTTGGACTAGAACAGGATATTTACTGTTGATTTGATTGCAACACGGATGCCTATTAAAAAGGTCAATATTTAAAATTAGTTTATATTACAGCTAATTGGCAATTAAGGTGAGGTTTGAGCAGTCCCCATGTAGATAGAGTACTAGATAGGGTATTATCAAAATTAAAATTACTTGAAATTTAAGATGAGCTTCGTGGTCTAATGGGTTTCACGCTTGCTTCTCACACAGGAAATGCAGGTTCGATTCCTGACTATGTACTGATGAGATAATTATTTTATCTTCAAGTCACATCCTGAGGAACCCTTTATTACTCCTTAGATGCGGCGATGGGCTAGCCCCCTGTCACGCAAAATAGAGTATTGAGTAACTGGCTCAAAGTGGGCACAATTGTGCCTCTGCCACCCGATATAGGAAAAGGCGTGACGCTATGTTATGTTTTAAGATGGGCGCAACTTTGTATCACTGCCACGTCACCTGCGAAATAACGTGAAGATTTGTTTGATGGTTTTATTTGTTTCGGTTCCTTCCTTGGACATCACAAGATTTAAGTTATCTCAGGCATTCAGCTAAAGAATGAATAGGACACAATTGATTGGCGAGACCGACCGGTTTCCGAACGGATAATTTGCTGTGACAATTTCTTAAACTCTTAATACTAATTTCAGCCAATCACGCGCTGCTATTTTGAATTAGCCGTCGATTAATCGCCTGTTACACTTGACCACTCTTTCAAAAACTGGAGGACCTCTCCCAGTATCAGTATCTAAAATTTTGGCAGCTTCTGTTCGCGCTTAATTGCAATTCACAACAACAGAGCAGCTCTGAATATACAATTTAAAAGATGGAATGAAAACATCCAACACTAACCCAAATCAAAGCCAACAATATTCTCCAAATCATAGTTAAATATTCTGTAGTCGTACTTGTACAGTTTGTACAACCTTTTGATCAGTGGCAGCGGCAGTTGGGAGTAGTATTTGTACAGTTTCTCGGCGGTTCCCGAGGTCCTCAATAGTCGTGGGAAATCGATGTGTGACGCGTTGATCGTGTGGAGCGCCAGTAGAGAGTCGTCTAGTAAGGTCTCGTACTTGCCTGGAGCATAAAATAAATACACAATTATTCGTTTGAATAATCGGCCAAATGCGAGTCGGACTTGCACAAAATGGCTTCCGCACTATCGTACAAGTAACAACATATGAACAAGAGTGTTTGGGAACCCCCTTGCGTGTAGTTTATAATGTGCTGCTGAAGCGGCAACAGAAATACGCAACACATTCTGTAAAAAATCAACTCTCTTCTTATCACGGTTCACGAGATACAGCCCGGTGACGGACAGACAGACGGACAGCTTTGTAATAGGGACCCGTTTGGCACCCTTCGGTTATGGAACCCTAAAACCTAACTAAACAAGAATCAATATTCAAAGTCCGTGGAATTCTGAAGTTGTCAAAACTAACAAACTAAACTGACTATTTGAAACTGACATAATTTGTTTGGTTGCCATAGGTTTTGTTTTCATACACGTTTTTTAATGGGTGGTAGTATTTAAAAATATAGCGACTGAATAGCGACAAAAAATAGAGCGTGGGTAGAAATACTGGCTTCGTCTGACAAAATTACTGAATTCCGCCACTAAAAATCTAAAAACAGCAACTTAAAATGCAAAACGAGCGTTGGATTATGTTGTTCTTACATGTTCAACCTGACACGAAGTATAAAGGAGGCTTCGCTTCGCTCAAAGGCCTTTGTCCTTCAACTACCCTGACCCAACTCTTCGCCCAGACAGCCTTGATTTAGCCAATAAGAAGCTTTTAGTAATGTAGTAGCGCAAATCAGGAATTTTTCACGACGAATTTGGTCACATAAATGCAAACCTTAAACTTAGACATTTTTAGTTTCCTGATCTTAGGGCCTTTGTTAAGAAATTCACGGCTCATTGTTTGACAAGTGTCACCCACAAGCGTGTCCCACGTGCCCCCCTACAACCGATCGTATCCTGGTCCAAACCGGATGTTCCATTTGACACCCTACATGCCGACGTACTAGGGTCGCTTCCTGTATCCAAAGGTTATAAGTACAAGTACAGTATATGCTTGTGGTCGACGCTTACACAAAGTACTGCCTATCGTTACCTTTAATTCGTCAGGATCTTAATTAATTGAAACGTGATTTCAAACTTGTAATCTCCTTATTTGGGACCCTAAAGTTAGTAGTAACTGATCGCGGACCAATGTTTGAGGCAGCAGGCTTCACTTCATGGATACAGGTCCTGGCGTGCAGATCCATCATATTACGCCAGCAATGCAGAACTCGAATGGCCAAGTAGAGCGCTATGTCCGAACGGTGTTTAATTTGCTGAGCTTCATAGCCGGCCAGCGAAATGTTGAGTGGGCTGACGAACTTTGGCAGCTGTTATTGTTAACCTGACAAAGCAGCAGACCACCCAGACCTCCACACTCAACCTGCTCATGGGTCACCAGAGTACGACCTCTGCAATACGTGCTCTAGTGCGGGATGTCGCAATGGACCCGGCCTTAGCCAATCGTGAGTCTCGAAGGGAGATGTTGCGGCAAAGGACGGCCGAACGTTTGGCAGCTAACCAGTTGCGACAGGACGCTGTTGCTAATGAGAACCGTAGTGCTCCTCGTGTGTTCCAGGTCGATGATTTGGTCTTTGTGATCAAGTACACGCATTCACAGGAGAAGCTGGACCCTGGCATGCCAGGGCCTTATAGAGTGGTCAAGAAGCTGCCCTACGACCGCTATGAACTGAAGCGCGTCACCGGGTCATATGGCAGGACTTCTTTTGCGGCTGCCTAGTTTATGGTGCCTTGGGGAGGTGAATGGACCCCTGAAACCTGTGCCGCTTTCTTTGAGGGTGAGTTGTCGCCATCAGTGGAAGGTTTTGTGAAGCTAATCTACATAACCTCTCCTCAACAGTTGTTGTGCGGCATGCTACTGGGATGACTCTGTCGTCAGCGTGTGGTTGGTGTACGAGTGTACGGTTACTTTGGGCCGGGAGCCTTTGAAATCTAACCTACCCTCAACAGTTGCTGTGCGGCATGCTACTGGAATGCCTCTGTCGTCAGCGTGTGGCTGGTGTACGAGTGAACACGAGCCTTGGGCCGGAGGCCTTTATGAAACCTTTCGGTGCATAGGCACGCGTACTTTGGGCCGGAGGCCCTTGAAATCTTTTCGGTATGCAAACTATTCTAATGCGCTTATGCGCAGTATGCGAATAGGAGGCCTCTGCTGTCGGTGTAAGTGGGTGTGATATGCGAACTTCTGCCACGGAGGAAATCTTCGTGGTATGCAAAGGGACGCCTTTTCCATGGGAATCACCGTTTGATATGCAAACTTTTACGCCTCTGCCAATGGTGTTGTGGGGCACGATTTTTTGTCTGTTTGTTCTATCTGGGGCTATTTGATTATGATTTGAATAAAATCATAAATGAATTAATTTCACCTAATCTATTTTCACTTCATTTATTAACTGGCTGTGGGCAAACCTAAACAAACTAACACGGGTAAAACTACTCGCAACCACTGTGATTTGTAACGTTGCGTATGTGTATTTCAGATCCGACTGACAAAGAAGTTGATACAAGCGGTGACCACTCATATAGTTAGGGGACCTTCAGAAAAATAAAGTGATATGATATTATATCTAAAAGTGTCACGTTGGCGAGTATCGGTAATCTTTACTTCCAATTTCCTCCACAACTTAGGGTATTAAATAACAAGTAATTTTTTGTTTCGAGTACCTACATGTTCTCTATCCATTTATATACCTATCAAGAAATTTGGCACAAAGCAATCCCTTATAGATAGCACAAGTACATGAAAAAATCTGGAAACCTTAATTTTGTAGTTCCTTCACAAAAAAAAACATGAGATATGCGCAACTCTCGGTGCGCGAGTCCAACTCGCACTTGCCGGTTTTTGTTAGTTTTGGTTACATTTGTTGTGTATGAAAAAAAGAGACTTTGTAGGAGCTGAACTTTCCTCCCATTTTCCTCGAGAACGCGACCCATTAGCGCATTTATTAGATTACAGGGGGGGGTTAAAGATTTGTAAGAATATTATGATCACATAATGTCCCACAGCTGGGCAAATTGCGCATATTTGCCGATATTGCTACGTTCTGAAGATTTAATAATACGAGTAGGTAGCCTTAATTATATTGAGTAGGTAGACAGCTAATGTAGTGACGTCAAGCCTGTATCAGCATCTGCGTTTTGGTGGATAAAAAAACTATTGGATATATTGGCTTTCTCTATATTACTACTGATGAAGTCATCTTTTTTGTCGAATCTACAAGTCTAAGGTCGAAGGCCAGAACGTACCTAGTTGTTACGTAAACAGCTTCACTGACACATAAATTGATATAAAAAATGCCGCTATTAATTTATGCTTAATTTATGATGATTTGAATAATCAACGAACCAATCGAAACTACGGACGGTAGATGATGCTCATAGTATAGGTATGGGTGGTAAGAGAAAAAAAAATCTTACCAACTAATGTGTATTTGATGAGACACGGATGGCAAAGATTCGTAATAGGCTGCCAGTGCTCGTTGTTGGCTATGTCAGCCAACTCCTCCGACTTATTCGTTAGGAATAGTGCAAACTCCTTGAATGTGACGTCATGGCCGTGCTCCAAAGACTGGCTGGCTGGTTTCTCTCGAAAGGATTTTATTATTCTTCGGCCGACGCGGTCCTGTGGATAGGATAAGTAAGAGTCAGGGAGGCCACGAGGCTATTTCGTGAGTAACTCGAGCGCGTCAGATTGAGTCAGATGGGAGATACTATGTTTAGTAACTCTACTAGATCTGAGCTTTCCGTCTACTAGAGCAACGCTTTAGGGCAATAAAAAAAAGTCCGTACAAATACGATTTACTCGAACGCGTCAAACTAAGCATTGGTGAGTAAATGACACTCTTCTTGGAGTGGGTGGGTCACAAAGTTTTATAAATTCGTCTATCAGTATATCATTAACTCACCATATCGTAGTCTGACGCGCTCGAGTAAATCCCACTTACATGGACTTTTGTTGCACTAACGGCGCGGTTCTATATACATCGTGTCATTCCATAAACGCATAACCGTATACACCCTAACTTATTTTTTTATAATAAAAAATATCGAGAAAGAAAAAACAAATATTTGACTAATATTGTAGAAAATATTTGAGACTTAAGTTGTTGTCACTTTTGACAAATTCGCAACACCGCGGGCAGCGAATTCAATCAAATTACCCGTCACACTTTTTAAGGTAGGTTAGTTTTTTAAGTTAGTTAGGTCACCATCCGAAATGAAAAACTAAACAAAACAAACATCCCCGCACCCCTCACCCCTATCTTCCGCTCACTCGATCGATGTTTCCGTCGACGCAACCACCAATCATAAGCTGTCTCTTTTTTTCCGGGTGAAGAAAGGAAGCGAACCTACGAAATTATCCTTTCGTTTTACTTAGTAAAGAAAATGAAATCAGGGTTCATTTTGGTGGGCGGCCACCTGTGTGAGCTTCGTTTCAGCTTGAGTAGAGTCTAGGCAGGGGTCAGTCAAACTGGACGTTGCGCCTAAGTTAGCTTAGCTACAAAGAGTCAGAGCAACAACAATAACTTTTTTTCTTCAAAAATATGACCTAAATTTTAAGTCAGTGAAATCGACTCTGCTCATGATTCTGAACAAACTAGTTTTGCATTACGACGCATTGTAGAAAGATCAGTTTTGGTGGATTTACTGAGCAGGTTGTAACATCTCCCAATCTTAATCTGACGCGCTCGAGTTACACACGAAATCCCGTCATGACCTCCTCTGTTGTAATACCTCACATTACTATTAGTACATAAAGGCATTTACTAAAGGGAAATATTAAACTGCACATCAATAATACTGATTTGCACAGCAAATATATTGATTAGTATTAGGTTGAACATGTAAGCACAACAAAAATACTTAAAACATAAAAAGTGTTTTTGCTGATCCTTTTTTTCTGTGAAAATCAGTATTTTTGATGTGCCTTTACAAAATTGGGCAGGTTCGCAGCGCGCAGAAGGTTGGCCGATGTGCTCGTAAAAATTGTTACAGTTATCGGCAAACGTTTTGACTGCATGCAATTTATAGAGAGTACCTGCCAAGCTAGCTATTTCATCAGAAATATCTGGGAATGCTGTATCGCTGATATTTTTTGTGCCCGTAATAATAATCTAATATTTTATTCTTTATTGTACTACACAAAACAGTCATACAGATAACTTATAATAGAAAAAAACATGTACAAAGGCGAGCTTATCTCTCAAAAGAGATTTCTTCCAGCAAACCAAGATGGTAGGAGAGGTGATGGTTGAGCGGGGGAAGACCTGCGCGTACAATAAAACTCTATAAATACTACGACTAATATATACTACAAACAGTATGTATTATACTGATAACCCTAATTGCTAAAAATAGACTGCATACACAATTACTTAAATACAACGTAAAAATATGAATAAACCGTATAATAAACTAATACATACAAATACATAGTCAGGTCATAAGTTCTGTCACATGTGCAATATGAAATAATTTAGACATGTTTATTATTTATGTAAACATTTATATAGCAAAATGAACTTAATAAAACATAGATTCTTATGGGAATAAAGTTTACTCAAAGTGACCCCCGCGATTTTGAATACAGGCCTTTATTCTGCGCGGCCAGTCGTCTATCGCAGCACGAACGAGGTCCATGTCAATATCGGCGGCTGCCTTAATCAAGGATGCCTTGAGTGACTCCAAATCAGGATGAGGCTTTGAGCAGGCCTTTTCCTCCAAGTGTTGCCATATCTTGTAATCTAACGGACTCAAATCTGGACTGGAGGAGGGCCAGTCTTCGTGCCGGATGAAGTCGATTTCACGCGCCGCCAGCCAGTCTTGTGTGCTTTTCGCTCTATGAGCTGGCGCAGAATCTTGTTGGAATACCCAGTGCCTGTTATTAAACATGGTATGAGAAACAGGTTCCACAAGGTTCTTGAGGACTGTGTTTTGATACACAACTGCATTCGTTTTACGCCTTTCTCACAAAAATGTGCCTCAGTTAAGCCCCAATAAGAGACTCCCAACCAAACCATGAGCGAGGATGGAAAATGACCTCGTTGGACACGCGGAATACGGTTGCTCGCTTCTTCACTGCTGTGTGCGTACACCTTATCATTTTGTTTGTTGTAGCTCTCTTCCACGGTGAAAATTTTTTCATCCGAAAAAAGAATTTCCCGATGCTTTTTTCCCGCGTACCGCTTCAACAAAGCGCGGCATCTCTTCAGTCTCAGGTCCATTAAACGAGCGTCCAAACGATGTCCTGTTTTTCTTCGATATGCCCTAAGCCCTAAGTCTTCATTTAACACCCTTTTCACCTTGGTCCTGCTTAACCCCATCTGAAGGGCCAACAGTTTTTGCTTACGTATGGGATTTCTTTGAATTCGCGCCTTCACAGCTTTTATCACTGCTGGAGTCTTAACAGAGCGAGGGCGACCACTTCTTGCCCTATCATCTACACTAGAGTCTTCATTGTATCGTTTTATGGTACGATAAACGAATCTTTTGGTTATATTCAAATTTTTCAGTAAGTCGAAAATCTGAATTGGCGCGTAACCGCAACGATGCAACGCAATAACTGCGACACGGTCTTCTTTAAGTGTCCACTCCATATTTAAAAATGAGGAAAATTCTAAAAAGTACACATTTTTATTTTCATGAAAAATTCGAAATTCGAATTCAATAAACTTATTTGTGGCCAGCGTTCTAAATTCAAAAGTTTTTATTGTGTGACAGAACTTATGACCTGACTGTGTATATATATATTATCTAACTGGAAAGGGAGAGATAGTGCTTCTTTAGCCGGTTTTTGAATATATCTAGAGATCGACTGTCCCTGATAGTGCAAGGAAGCTCATTCCACAGTCGTACGGCTCGGATTCTGAACCCGTGCTCGTAGGCTGCAGTGGAGCGATCTGGAGCTTTGAGCGTAGACGCCATATGAGTTCTCCGAGGCCTGCTTGAAGAAAGAAATTCGAAGCGATCACGTAGGAAGTTAGGGTAACGAGGGTTCCACAAAATATTATAAAGGAAACACAGGATATGAGAGTCCCGTCGAAGCCGAATCGGTAGCCACTTCAGCTCCCTGCGATGCTGAGATACATGGTCATACTTGCGCAGTCCGAAGATGAACCGAATCCCGAGATTTTGAAGTCGTTCGAGTTTGTTCAGTTGTTCTTCATTTGCGCTCACCCAGCAAACATCAGCATAATCAATGAGGGGGAGAAGAAGGGACTGAGCGAGAGTTATTTTGGTCTGGCGAGGAAGAAAGTTCTGAAGTCTCCTGAGGGAATGAAAAGTTGCGTAAACTCGCCTGCTGACCTCATTAACATGCATTGACCAGGACAATTGATTATCAAAGATGACACCCAGGTTTTTAGCTTTATCGCTATACATGATTACAGTACCGTTATAAGTTACAGAAGGGACAGACAATTGCTGCAACGTGTTTAAAGAGTGTCTGGTACCTATAATCATGGCCTGGGACTTATTCGGATTAACCAGCAACCCAAATGACGATGCCCATCCACTAATACCAGCCAAGTCAGCGTTTAACGCTTCCACAGCGGAATTTACATCATCAGGAGAGAAGTGACGATAGATCTGAAGGTCATCCGCGTAGAGATGATAGGAAGAAGATAGGACATCGGATATGGAATTGATAAATATTGAGAATAGAAGAGGAGAGAGAATGCCACCTTGGGGGACACCGGAAGAGAGGTCACACCACTCCGTACAAGCATCCTCCGACTTGATACGCTGTTTTCGGTTCCTTAGGTAAGAGTCAAACCAGCTGGCAGAGAGGGAGGAGACGTTAAGAGATTTGAGAAGTTCAACGAGAATGTCGAAGTCAACACAGTTAAAAGCACTGCTGAAGTCCAGCAGAGCCAGCACCGAGAGCTGCCTTTGATCCATGGCGACCTGAATATCATCGGTCACTTTTAATAAAGCCGTAACAGTACTATGACCCGTTCTAAAGCCAGACTGAAAAGGATTAAGTAGATTTTTAGAGGATAGATAATGGGAGAGCTGAACTTTAGAAAGGATCGGCAGGATAGAAATGGGGCGATACTCTTTAAAGGAGGTGGGATTGGATGTTTTGGGGAGAGGGATAACTAATGCTTGTTTCCAAGCAGTAGGGAAAGAACAATTGGAAATGGAGAAATTTAAAATATGTGTTATGGCCGGAAGCAGATCATCAAGGATAGTTAGAATCATTCGTTGACAGATATTATCATCTCCTACAGCTTTGGAGCTAATTGCTAGAAATGCTTTCTTAACCGTGTCGCTTCCAACATTGCTCAGGTTGAAAGGAGAGGTGTTGGGTAATGACCTAGAGCGCAGACTCTGAAGAGTGGCTTCCTTGATAGAAGGGTCCATTACAACTGGTGGAGCAGAGAGGAATTGATTGAGAGCGTTTAGATCAACATCACCCGAATGCATGTCCTGGGATTTGCCAATACCAAGTGTCCTGAGGAATTTCCACACCTGAGCTGGGGTGTACCTTTCGATACACTCGAAGATGTGGCGGCGCTTGGCGTCTCGACAGAGACGATTGCATCGATTGCGAAGGCATTTGTAGGAAAGAAAGTTGTCATCTGTCGGATCCTTTTTGATCACTTAGCGCGATTTTTCTTGGCCATTAGGCGCTTGATAGCATCGTTAAGCCAGGGCGCCGGCAGGTGTTTTACCCTGACTTTCTTAATGGGAGCATGTTTGTCGTAAAGTCCCAAGACAATTGCATTAAAATTGTGGATTTTGTCGTCAACGTTCTCGCTCAAGATGACAGGGGACCAATCGACCAGTGAGATATCAGACCTAAGGGACTCCACATCTATGCCTTTGAAGCTTCGAATATCTATGAATTTCGTTCTGCTCTTCGGACACCTAATCTTATAGGAGAGGTAGATGAGATCGTGGAAGGAGAAAGGAGAGTTAAGTTGACCGTGAGAGGCAACCTTATCCAAGTTGGAGACGATTATGATGTCTAGAAGAGAGGGAGAACAATGCGGCTGGAAATGAGTGGCCTCAAGTGGCAAGATGTGGAGGTTGAATGAATCAACTATGGACCTGAGTTTGGCAGAACGGGAATTCTTTTTGAGGAGACAGGTGTTGAAATCCCCAAGAATGAGAGTGTCGTCGTAAATTGGGGTCAAATCATTAAGAAGGGATTCAAAGGTGTCGAAGTAGTCAACACGAAGAGAGGGGCTATAGAGGACACCAAGCAGCACTTTATTGTGATGAAGAACAATTTCAAGGAAGAGGTATTCAGCAGACTCGGAGTACTGGCTAGGGGATACATTAATCACCTTACAAGCAATTTCCGCACGCAGGTAAACAGCGACACCTCCGTCTGCCTTTCCGGTTCTGTCGTTCCTATATAGCCTGAAGCCTGGAAGAGAGTACATGGATGAAGGGAGTGAAGGCTTAAGGAACGACTCAGAGACAAGGATGCCGTCCACACGTTGCTCAGAAAAAGCCTCGATGATATCGGGGTAGCTAGTGTGAATACTTTGAGCATTGATGTGCACTATGTTCAGATTTTTCCCTGACCCACCAAAGACAGTCTTAAGTTTGACGGAAAGCGGTTCTTCCACAGTGGAAATATCGCTTTCCGCACTAATAAATTCATCGCTAGAAGCACACGACAAGAAGCTATCATTATGGATATCCATACTATATATAGGTAAATAATATAGATATATATATAAAAATATATACTACAATAATGTAAATGTTAATAAAACACAAAAAAAAAAAAAAAAAAAAAAGTAAATAACTTAACGGGATGACCTAGACCCATTGCCAGACAACGATTGCTGAAGTAAGCAGAAAACCTACTTCTTTTAGTTATAAACAACACACAGGATAAAATAAATTAACAACTGGGCAGCGGACAGTGAAGGCACAGAAACAAAATAGAACATAACATGAAAAATGTTTTGGAAGTTAGGCCACGGCGAGGTAAACGCAAAAAGGACCGCGACATGGAGCCCGAACGAAACGCAAACATTTTTGCCAACAAACACTTTAAAAATAATTAAGTACACAGTTTGAGATTTGCGTTTCGATCCCACTGTTAAAAAGTACACTGGACAGTATTTCGTAGATTTGAAGATGTTATAATTGTAAAACAGTCATGAACTTAAAATATACATGAGCGTTTTATTCAATGAAGACTATTAAATATTACAGGTGTGAATTTTTACTACAAAGTTAATGTAATAATAATTAAGTCAGTAAGCAACATTTTTAACTGAATGGTTATTTAATAATAATTTGGCCCAATGACATGAATATGTCATGGACCAAGTGATAAATACGGGCATTATGAACAATGCCCGGACATTATGAATAATAATAAACTACTTTAGGCAAAGTGAATAATTATTAGGTCCTTACATATGAAATTGGCGTTTTGTATGGAGAAATTGAAGTTAACTCAATTTTCAGTACAAACATTTTTGTATTTTTTTAGGAATGACAGATCCTAATTTTATAAACTTTGTGTGTATGAATGAGACAACATTTAGCTAACAGAAAATTTTATATAATTTTTGAAAAGTGTCAGCTGTAAAAAAATATCTCGAATATTATCATGAAAATGGATGACATTTAGGAGGCACTGATTTTGAAGATAACATTTTAGTTATCAAACTGAAAATTAAAAGAAAATTTAATAAGTAGATGTAAAATATTGAAATTAATTTTAAAACAATAAAAAAAACTGGAAATAGCTATTGAATTACTCGAATTATGAACTCCTGAATCTGTAAGAAAAATTCGCCAATTTCATAGGTAAGCACCCAATATAACTTGAACTTCATTATTTATCACTTTGCCATTATGAATATTGCCATGTGGGTTTCGGGCAATGTGATAGATAACACAGATACTATCAGAGAAAACACTGCGGTAGCTTAGGTGAAGCTTAGTGACTTGTTAGGTTGAACATGTAAGAACAACAATATTATCATAGGGCAGCAGAGTACCAATGAAAAGAAACATTGTTCTGCCCCATAGGGTTATCACACTGCCCTCTAATTGTGGGTATTATTCAAACTGCGCATGCATTGTTTATAATGACCGATTAATTACATGGTCCATAGATATATTATTCTATTTTTCACTTCGTAAAAACATACGCATTTCTAACAAATTAAAGGGCGAAAGTGAAGGGGCGAATAAGAAGTAGCTACCGATAACCGGCGCGCTTGAATGAACAGGTGTTGAGGAAGCGAGAGACGTAATGCCGAGATCGTAGCAAGTGGAGTTCTTAAGTCCATGGCTACCCTTCTTTCGATAAAAGGCGTGAGCATATGTTTGTTTATGTCGTAAGCGTATCGTAGAATTGACCATATAATGAAATGGCCAACCAAGGTTGAATTACAACTTTGATTAAACGAAGAAATCTTTGAGGAAAAAACACTGCGGTAGCTTAGGTGAAGACTAAAGGGGGCTAGCGCAGCTAAGCCCCCGAATAGTCTTCGTGTTAGTTTGACATGTATATCACAAAAATATTAGGTAGTTCTGCATAAAAATGCTTTCAAAAATACATGTTTCATCAAATTTAACCCTTTCTGACCAATTCATGTAATGGAGGGCCAGATCATGAAATGGTTAGCCATTTCATGAAATGATGAATTGTATGATATGGCTAAGACACGACATATATCTTAGATTACTTCGAAATACTCACGTAGGTATTGAAAAAGTCTTTATAAAAATTATATCAACTGAAAAAGTTTTAATAATTTATTAAATGCTCCGTTCATTGTAAAATTAAAGTTAAATTAATACAAAGAATAAATAAATAATTTAACTAGGATGTCACAAGGTCAGGCCATATAAGATTGATATTATTTAGGTCACATGCTCAAACCTGTGTTCCAATACCAACTAGAGAAAAACTTGAGTTCTTACAGATATTCCTCTAAAATAAAACCGATAGTTTTCATACCTGAAAATACCTAGCACTCTGAGATTCTCCTTCCAGCTTATTCCTATAAGCTGATAAAACTCTTTCAAATGGATTTCTGACCACTAGTAGCTTGTGGTAATTCTCCAGCATATCGTCCCGCTGCTCCTTGGGAACTGAGCTCAGGTTCCGGAACATACCGACTGAATGAGCTAGACTGGCCGGTATGGAGAGGACGTCTGTGTTGTTCCATTTCTGTTCCAGTAGCATGAGGATCCGCTTCCAGTTAGTGCAGGCTACCTAGAAAACAATTTGAAGTAGGTTAGTTAGTACACAGTACGGATAAGTGTGTGTTGACCTTGTCTTTTTAGATTCAGATTAGGAGATATTAGAAAAGTTAGTTCATTAGTTAAGCTTATGGGTATCGCAGCTTATTAGAAAAAACAACAATGAGGCGAAATTCAGATATCAAATATCAAGATATTTATTTCTAAATAGATTCCTAAGAACACTTTTTGAATGTCATTTGGATCTATATAATACAAGAAAAACTTCACCGCTTCGGAAAGTTTTACAGCAGCGGAGAAGAAGCGGCGCAAGAAACTCGTACCTACACTGCACCACAGCCTTCTTTTTTTTCTGTTTCTTTATTTTTTTTAAAAATAGGTCTTGTGTTACAAAAGTGTGCGTGGTTCTTGTGCTGTGCTGGAAAATTAGAGTTCTATACCTCTTTGTCAGAAATATAATCATCTAACCTTTTATGTTTTATAACATAATGTTTTTTTAACAATGCCTTTAAATTGTTCTGTGACAAATTTAATATCTCTTCCGGTATTTGGTTTAGTATTGTATACTTAGACCCACAAATGAAGTTCTAACTTTAGCTATTCTATAGTAAGGTTGGTAAATTTCATTTCCGCTTCTTATTTATTTCCCTTGTAACTGTCAACATTTTTAGTGAAGCTATTTATGCTCTTCCTAAAGTACATCATATTTTCATACATATATATTGACACAGTACAGTGTACAGTCATAATGCTAATTTCTTTGAACAGTTCCCTCAGAGATTCACGACTGCGGAGGATAAAAAATTGCTCTAATAGCCCTTTTTTGTAGAAGGTTCCTCATCTCGTTTTCTATACTGGTACTTGCTTCTGCTGTATGGCTAGGTGCATTTTGATCTTCTCTGAGCAGTATTTCCCGCCTTTCAATCAGTGTATCAAGTCCCTAAACAGACCAACCGTTTCACAAGCAGGCCAATTAATGTCAGTCTCCAAAATTCAAGGATAGACGTGATTCATATATATGAAAAGAAATAAAACATAATTTCCCCCATAGGTACATAATTTACGGATTTCTTAAACATTTTTTTTCTCGAAAGGTATTCACGCTATGGACTTTTATCTAAAAACAAATATTGTTTGTCTAGCCATAACCATCCTACAAAAAAAACGGACTGAAATTACGACTTTACAAAATTAAGGTGCCCATGTCTAAGAACTTAAAAAGTTCGGTTGGAGTGTAGATAAGGCGGCCTCAAAAAGTTATAATTTTTGAATATTTTACAAGTGGGGGCTTCCGCCCCCTTATCGACACTCTGACCAAAAGTTCCACTGTGCATCGTCGTTTACCGCGAGCCCCATGTGCGGAGGGCCTAATATTTAAACAAATGCGTCGTTGACACAAAATATTATAAATCGTAGCAGACGTAAAATCCGGTTTGCCCTGAATATTTACCTTCGGCACGTAGCAATAGAGAAGTTTATGCTCATCATTCACAAGGATGTGTTCCAGTTGAGACGGCAGAAGGTCGCCTAGGCTCAGCTTCGGCGGGAAACGGCGGCACGTCTCTTGAATTAACTCTTGTCTAGCCAAGTTCAAGGACTGGGTCAGCTCTAATGAATGCAAACTCGATTCCAAAGAATCTACGCCAGACACATCGTTGACGTGACCGTGTGCACAAAATAAAACGTTAATAAAAAGAAACACACTCGCATCGGTTAGTCCCATTATTTTCTAACATTTGACGAACACGCTCTTTCAGTAAAAGTTTGTGGGGCATGGAAATAGCACGAAGAGAAATGCATAAAACTTCCACCACGTGTAAGTTTCACTGTTTCTACGTTTAGGTCTTATGTAAAATGGTCAGAGTCTCGATAAGGCGGCGTTTAAATATAAGTATTATTACTTTACTTTATTAAACTTCGATGTGCAACTAAAAAAGTACGTAAAATAAACACTCAAAACAACAACACAACCATACCAAAGAAAGATTATTTGTCAACTGTTATGTTTGTTGTTGTCATTCATTTAGTTCATTCAATCATTCAGACAGCAGAGGATGGCCCAAAAGGAATTTTATCCAGGGCCGTGAAACTCATTATAAAAAAAAACACAGAGGATGGCCCAAAAGGAATTTTATCCAGGGCCGTGAAACTCATTATAAAAAAAAAAAAGACAGCAGAGGAAGTAAAGAACCAGATTCCAGGGCCGTAAAATATATTATAAAAAAGAGGAAGTTAAGTGATGTGTCTGTGTAGTGTATTACTATACTCTTTGGTGTCAGTGTTCGATCGAGCCATGTCCGAGCGATTGTAGGTCGTGAACTGTCTTCGTGACACAAGTTCCAAAAGAAACTTCCAATTAGTTAAAAAATGGAAATGGAAATGGAACGGAAATGTACAGTCAACTGCCCATACTTCGCCTTTCGTACTAAACTTCGCCTAATTTTATAAAAACCCCAATAACTAATTTTGTATACATGAAGAACGAAAAATGATTTTGAACGCATTAGATAATTTACTTATGGCAGCATTTAGCTTTTTTTTTGGGCTGACTTCATGTTGTTTCCTGTCATTCCGTCCTCTTAAAGCTGTTTGGGTAGCGGCGTTTTTATGCGAAACGCATTTTGTCTAGTTTTATGTGACCAATAGCCGAAAGGTAATCTTTCTTCACCTACAATTTAAGAATAAACTGTTTCTGCCCTTTTTAGAAAAAAATACGCCTGAAGCCTATCTATTACATTTTGTAAGTTATTTGATGAATTGTTATTGTTGTCGAGTTCTACCTCACATAGAGTCCAAACTTCGCCTAGGGTTAGGGTTGTCACATTTACCTTTTCTAAATGTATTATGTACTTACCTAATTTTGGTTGGTGGGTCAAGTTGGGGGCGGGTTGTAGGCGTTGGGGTAAACGCATGGGGGCACTATGGGAATCCTAGCCGTGACATACCCATAATATTTTTTTCCCTTTAAAATTTTTGTTTTTGGTTCTGTAAAAAAATTCAACATCCTCGTATGAATACTGTATATTCTTATTCATCAATTAATTGTACATAATTGATTTAGTTTTTTATAATTCATTTGTTAGAAGCATTCATATTTTGTTACAGGAACATTCTTATAAAATGCCGAAGCGTAAACGAGATTATACGGTAAAACATAGCGATGATATGGTACAATTAGCAGTAGGCTTGTTAAGGGACAAAAAGATATCCTCTTATGATGCTGAAAAAAGGTTTGGAATACCTCGCAGAACTCTTTTGGACAAACTCCATGAAAAACACCCCAAGACCGTAGGAGGTCCAACTCGTCTCTCAGAAGAAGATGAACAAAAATGTGTTAATCTCATCATAGCAGCCGGAGATTTCGGCAGTCCTTTATCGCTGCTAGATCTTAAACTTGTTGTACACCGATATTTGCAAAATTCTGGCAGAGAATCGGTTTTTAATGGTAAACCACCAGGTGACAAATGGGTGCGTCTTTTCCTCCAAAGACATAACCATCAGTTAACCCACAGACAGATTCAAAATATTAAGAGAGCTCGTGCTGCAAAAACATGTAACGAAATTAAAGCGTATTTTGAAAATTTGCAAATCACACTCAATGGTGTGCCCAGAGAAAATATTCTCAATTATGACGAGACTAACTTGTCAGACAACCCGGGAGCAAAGAAATGTTTATTCCGTCGAGGTGTGAAGTACCCTGAAAGGGTCATGAATTCAACAAAAGGAAGCATTTCTATAATGTTCGCTATAACGGCTGGATGTGAGAGGCTACCACCATATGTGGTATATAAGGCAGAAAATTTGTTCGAAGAATGGCGTTTGCATGGTCCCAAAGGTACCAGATATAATAGGATGAAGTCTGGCTGGTTTGATACAGCCATGTTCGAAGATTGGTTCTCAACTATAATTCTTCCATGGGCACGAAGCAAAGATGGGCCCAAATTATTGATTGGCGACAATCTGGCCAGCCACATCAATGTGAAGATAGTTGAACTGTGCGAGGAAAACAATATTAAATTTGTTTTCCTACCACCAAACTCATCTCATATAACGCAGCCACTAGATGTGAGCTATTTTGGCCCCATGAAAAAGCAATGGCGAGCTATTCTACTAAATTATAAAAACAAAAACAGAGGTCAGTCGTCACTAAACAAGTGTCATTTTCCGGAGTTGTTAAAGAAATTAATAGATGCTGTTGATAGCAAGCCTGATAACATAAAAAGTGCATTTAAAGCTACAGGAATATACCCACTGAACCCAGAAATGGTATTAAAAAGACTGCCAGATTTCAAACCCGACCAGTCTTACAAAATTGAGCATGCTCTCCTTGACTACCTGAAAGAGAACCGATCACCAAATGTAGACCAACCTGAGAAGAAGCCTCGGAACAAAAAGGTGAATGTTCCGCCCGGAGTATCGGTGTCACCTTCCGACTTTAATTATCAAGTAAAACTTGACGTGCGGATTGGAAAGTCCTTACCTTCAAAGGAGCTGACTGCACAATCTGATCTAAGAAATGTTATAGTAACATCAAATATATTTCTTACACCTCAGAAAACCACACAAGATGGCGTTGAGCCCAAAGCAGGAACGTCGTGGCAAGACATAAATATTGGTAGTAGTCCTGAGAAAACTATAAACCGACGTAGAGCAAAAAACTAATTCTCCATTTATGGTAATTCTAGTTCAGAGGACGAAAGCATAGAACGGTATTTATTGTTGGACCCGTCGGATAATGAGTCGTGGTTTATTCCGTCTGAGTTGGAGCCCGAACCAGATTACCCGGAAGAAGAGATAGTAGAAACAATGCAAAAAAATACGATTGAAGTTTCTGTTAACCAGTTCGTTCTGGTCAAGTTTTCCACAGAAAAAAGTACACGCTACTTCATCGGAAAAGTGTTGGCAAAACTAAGTGTTTCCTGTTTTAAAATAAAGTTTTTGCGTCACAGAAGCAAAGGGATATTTATTTGGCCGCCCGTTGAAGATGTGTCCACCATGTACACAACAGATTTAGAGATGGTGGTTCCCAACCCTAAAGAAGAACGGCGAGGTGCGCTAAGATTCGGCATATCCTCTATGAAGACATATGCCATAGGTTAAGATTTACCTATGTACTTACCACATACTTGTAATGTTTATTATGGTCTAGAATGTTAAGAATAAATAATATATTTTTTTTTTACCCAAATCCCTTTTCAAATTTCTAAAGCACTTACCCGTACTAGGGAACAACATTACCCATACTTATAAAGGTTGCAGGTTCAAGTCCTGTCCCGAGCGAATTTTTCAACCTTGTAAAAATCTTTACAAATTATTTTTGGCAACCCTAACTCCAAGACGATCAATGTATGTAACTATGTTCAGATTGCATCCAAACTTCGCCTATCTACGTTTAAAAAAATATAATGATTCCTACGTTCCTGATAATACGGACTATAGTCCGTTGCAAATGATTTAATATTTTTCAACTAAAAGTTGGTACCCTATACCCCGTACCAACATGAGAAAAAATTATAGGCGAAGTCATGGCAAGTTTCCCGGACTTCGCCTGTCTCCTTTAAACCTCAATATTTCATGGAATATTAGAAGAACATAGAATATTCACTTTAACAATTAAAGATCCAACCTGACAGTATACCTTTTTTTAATAAAACCATTCCTATATCGAATAATTTGGGAGTTATTTTGCAAAAATCTTCAAAAAGCAGGCGAAGTATGGGCAGTTGACGGTAATCGTTATTTCCATTGAATGTCCAATGTAAATTATGAGAAGAAACACTTATGCGCTAAGGCGAGATTATCCCTAAAAATAGATTTCATTCAGAAAACCTAGACAGGAAAGGAAAGTCAGAAATAAATAAAATAACCACCTACTAACGTATTAAATATCATGTAAGTAGGTTCAGTAAAAGTTCATCGACATTCGACGCTAAAATTAAAAGTAGGTCTATCTATATACCTATCTAACCAATTATTATAATCTAACAGAAAGGGCAGCTTTGAACGGGCACGCCAAAGATCCTTTGAGAAATTGTCTATGAACTGCAATTATTGTATTGCTACTCCAGCGCCTGCAAAACTGTTTTAAGGCAAAAACACCCAAATTTGGGTTTTCGCCTTATGATTTTTCTATATATTTATTTTATTTAAAGTTAATTTAGAAAATAAAATCTTATTTAAATTTGGAAAAACTAAATAAGAACATGATTATTAAATTTCAAATTACTATGACAAAGCACAAACTTGTTAGTGTATAGTTTCTTCATAAACTGTGCCAAAAGGTGTGTTGGATATAGAAAATAGATTATAGCAACGGCAACAAAAGTGACATAGTAGCAAACTCTTTTCTTCTAAAGATAAACCAAACATGCCATTTAAAAATACACGCAGTGGTTACAATTTTTTGACATTATTTATTAGGTTTCTGTACACGAAGGGTGCCAAACGGGACCCTATTACTAAGCCTCCGCTGTCCGTCCGCCAGTCCGTCTGTCACCAGGCTATATTTCATGAATAGTGATAGATACGCAGTTTAAATTTTCACAGATGATGTATTTCTGTTGCCGCTATGACAAAAAATACTAAAAAACAGAATAAAATAAATATTGAAAGGGGGTCCGTTACAACAAACTTTTCTTTTTTCTCGTATTTTCTCGATATTGATAAAGGCAACAGGTAGACGCTTGAAATTTTCACAGAATATTTAGTTATATAGTCACTTTAAAAATAAATAAATAAATTAAAATAAACAAATATTTAAAGAGGGCTGTGATTGAAAAACAAACGTGATTTTTGTTGCCGTTTTAATAGATAAATGTACGGAACCCTTCGTTGGCGAGTCCAACTCGCACTTGACCTGTTTTTTATATAATTTGTTGTAATACGTTAAATATTTTTAGGCGCACGACATCGATACGAGACGTTGCCACATCACTATCATTTTGAAAAATGTTGCCACTTTAGACATTCACAAATTCTGTTAGAAATCTCAAGCAAGCAAGAGAGAACTCCTATATATCATATCGATGGGCCTTGTTTTTAAATTTGTGATAAATTTGGAAATTGGAGAGTCAGCACTAATCTCGGGTCGACAATGACGTTCTTCAAACACGTGATTAAAAACCCTCAAGCTATAACAAAGGAGCCTACTCTACGATAAAATCCCCGCAGAATAGTAATGAGCGTAGCGTTAAAGCATGTGTCGTCAAAGTGATGTCAGTTCCTGTGATTGTAGTTAGCAGACAACTACAAAGTTTCTCCAAGTAAGTCCAATAATAATATCATTGTTAGCAGTATTTCTATTTAGCTTGTGGTGGAAGAAACTTCGTTAAAGCTGAGTATAATAGTTACAACATTTTCTTCATTTATTTACTCATAAAAAAAAATCCACAAACGCTTCATCAAAATACATTTAAACATCTATGAAAATATAAAATGTCAAAACTTTAAATTTACCGAATAAACCGCCCCAGGACATTTCCGTGCCAAAGGTTCCAATAACGCTGGCAGCATTACCACGCTGCAAAGTCAGTTATATCCTCTGTATGAGAAAGGCCCCAGAGCGTTAGTCAAAACCTTTCTCTACCAGGTGGCTTCCCAACTCCCTAATAAACAGTTTTTCTTGCACCCCGCAAACCCCAGTCTTCTCAACCACCAGCGGTATAAAATGTAGTTCGACATGAGAGAGGCATATTTTAGACACTTCTGTTAAGCGACAGATTTCACCGTGACACCAGCGGAGGCCGCAGTCGATGCAACATGGGAGGCTGCAAAAGTACAGACGCAAGTCATGCCCCACAAAAAAGAACGCCCTCTCTCCCAAGGATCCAAGGTCAGCCCGTCAGGGAGCATCCCATCTGAACAGCACAATCCTGGCGGATAGCGCGGCTCCAGCACAATCAGTACGTTAGCCGAAACTAACGCCCTACGGACAATGCCATTTATTGTGTGGTGCCGCGAGAATCTGCCAGCGCTCCTAACACAATGTAGGCCATGGCGACCCAACTCTCCAACCCAGGGCCCACAAACACATCGATGCGGCTGTCAGATAGTGCGACCCAAACGCAAGGCGGGTGCCAAACTTAAAGAGTCATTTCTAAGAGTGTGCCTAGCTGTGGAGAAGGTAATCCGTGCAGTCATAGACCCTATTACTAAAATCTGCTATACGCGTTGGAGCTATAAATGTCAGATCGAAAACATATCTTCTTTCTACAAGAAGAACATGAATAAGATTAGTTATTAAGGACATTGCTACAAATTTTGCGCAATTTGCAATTTAGGAACTCAATCAATATGCAGGCGATAAGCCAATCAATACATTATCCATTTTTCGTTAAAAGGTATTTCGATAAGTTTTACTCAGAGTTTCTTGACCTAAATTAGTGATGGATGTATCATATCTTAAAGTCTTTTCCATAATTAGCTGCAAAAAAAAGAAGTCACTTTGCCATTTGGCAAAGGCCGCTTTCACACTGAATGGTACAGTGTCATGCGATTTTCTGATTTTCAATTGATTTATATATTCTTAAAAATAGCGGCACGTGGTTGGCATCAGTTTAATTGAAACTGGGGGTTCGTCTTGTACACAGTATTGACATCGGATTTCTCTTTTTGTTTGGTCTAGCTAGTAGGAGACAAATATACTTACTAAAAGTTTCAATATACCTACAAAGAGATAGATTATTTGATATCTGGCTGGATATTGTATACTCATTCGATCTTTCACTCCCCTCAAAAAAGTTTTCGTGTGTACTTAAGAAATTGTCGTTGACGAAATTCAATTTAATTGTTTTGACATAACAATTAAATTGAATTTCAACAACTTTGGCTTGTTTTTCGTACTGACTCTATCTAATCTACGTGACTTACGCTACGACTACGATACGTGACTTTCGCTTTCGTTTTGCTGGACTTCGATATCTCTTTACCTGTTTGCCACGGCTTTGTCACAATGGATACCTATCCAGAACCGACTAATGTATGTTCGAAGACTGCGTGTTTGGCAAGTACGAGTGCTGGTGATCCTGACCCTTCGACAAAAACGACTGCTTCTGACCCTGGACCTTCTAAGAGTGCTGCTCGACCTATTAGGAACAGTGAATTTTCGTCTCCTACGAAAAATAGACTACGGAAAACATTGACACCGAATGAAAAATGTATGGTAGATAACGTTTATTAACACGTTGTAAGATCATGGCCTGAGGAACAAAAACTATCGAAAACAGAGTGTAGTCACAAAACCTCTGCCATTACTAGAGTGATAATTAGAAGTTTTTACAACATAACAAAAGAGTACCAATTGAATTCAGAATTCATTTCGCCAAGTTCGTTAAAGACAAGTTTGATGAATTCACTTTCACAGCAATTAGAAGAAAAATTCATCAGTTCTTTTACCGACAAGAAGCTCCCACCCTATCAAAAATAGCAAGAGAAATCAATGATGACCCACGATATTACGAAGTAATGTGAACAGAGCATTAAAACCCCTCGGTTTTGAATATTAAAAAAAAAACAGAAAAAGCTGTCTCATTGACAGGCAAGATATAACCTTGTGCCGGCATCGATATTTACAACAATGAAACAGTACCGCAGAGAAGGTAAATTAATTTATTACCAAGACGAAACATGGGTCAACGAGGGGCATCAAATTATGAATTGATTTTGATGATTCTTATTTGAATTAGTAGGTCCTACTTCAGGGGTGGTCCCACACAAATTTTATCAAATTTGATTTAGCGCCTTTTGAATAATAAATAAACAAATACAAAAATATTTACGCAGATGAGGTTTTCATGAGGAATTTTCATGCACATAGACTTCATTCGCATCCCGACCGGGGTGGAAGGATTAGGGCTTGAATTTATATGGCCAAAACAAAATATATATGGCCATAGACAAAAAAAGACAAACTTACTGTGAAGTTTTGTTTACATTATAGTGTTTTTGCGTGTTTTCTTCTGCTTCATTAACAATGGAGTAAGTACTTCATATACTAGCTTTTACAAGGCATTATTTGATTAAGTTATTTCATTAAGGGGCGATTGTTCCAGCCCCAGATAAAGAGTCGGATAACTATCAAGCGAACATTTTTACCTAGCTGTTTATCAGTCTGATAGTAAGTCGCTCATTTTTCAATGGTCATTTATTCCTTAGTTAGCTATCTGACCTTTTTATTTCAATCCTGGCAATCCGAACTCAGAGAGATGAAACAAATATATAGAAAACAGTGGTAGTGGAGCAGGACAGACTATCGTCATAATTTCCCGTCATTTGCAAGATGGCGTCTCAAGCAACAGCTGATTTCAATCAACGTGGTGATTACTTCCTCTGAGGTTATTGTTTGGTAACATTTAGTTTGGATCGTCGATATTGTGATTTTATTTACTGAAATTTGCAATGGAATCTCAAAAAAGTGTATTAAAAAGAGAGCCAAGTCGTCAATTGTATCAAATACATCCATAGCTATTCGCCAAATCCGTAGGAACGTGGTATAATAATCAGTAACAGAAAAATTACTAGAAATAATCAATGGAAATAACCTCAAACTGCTCAAACCAAACCAAATAAACCAAGTGACATATGACTTTTGGTGACAGACAACTACTTTATTCTACTGAATACAGTTATCTGGCCGTTGAAGAGGCGGATAGATTTATTCCTCTGATAGCAAAGTTATTTCACTGTTATATCCTACCCGACGATTGAAAAATTCAGTTTATTGTTAACTGTCGAATAAACAGACAGATAGACTATCTGCATGTTTATCTGGGGATGGAGCAATCGCCCCTAAGTCATATAGTATGGTCTGAATAATTTATATCTAACTCTTAATGTTAATTAAACAATGCATGTTCAGTTCATATAACTTCTAACTAATATTTGTTATGAAACTTGTGTAAAAATGAAATACCTAGCCTAGATTTTATGTTGTTACTGTATCAGTGCAAAACTATAACACGGTATTTTCAGGTGGTATTTTTACCACTCTGCATCGCTTAAAGAGCCGGTTGTCGTGCCGGCCCAGCACTTTGGCATCATCGCCCTAGTGGTTAAAATTGAGTGGTAATGTTTTCGAGCGAAGCGAGCTATGAATATAGCGTACTCGTAGTTGGAGCGGTCGCCATGATAGATTAGATGGATATTTATTATTTTTGGCACGAATCTTGAGTTATGGCATACATTTTGACAAAATGCAATTATTCCCAAAACGGTGCGTCCTAGCTCAAAACTGACAAAAAAACGCTTTGTATACTCCTAATTTACGGCAGGTTATTTATAATGGATATATTAAAACCATTTTGGCGCCAAAATGGTCGAACCACAATATCAACACTATCGCACTATAAGTGTTCGGCAACCAATACGAACCGATGCTTTTGCAAGAACGCAAACAAAAAGCTTCCTAAAAAAAATCGGCAAAAATTACTTAATTGGGTTGTCATTTTTCACACTCCAAACTGTGAGATTAGTCAAAATTCAAACTCCGAACTTATGCGAACTGTACACACTATTGGTGGTTGTAATAATTATTCGACATATCTATTGTTTTTCCCTGGTTTATTCACTGGTAAAAATATGTCCAGCTGACCGTGGTTATCCTTATATTTGTTCTTGACAGGATCAAGACCGTGCACAATCAAAAAATGCGGGAAACCCTATTGACCGGAATAGACAGCAGGTAGTAAAATATGATGCCAGGGAAATATTATAGTTCTCAAACTATAGTGCAGAGTGGTGACACTTACGCGGGTAACTACAATGTGTATACAAAATATTACCTATATTTCAGGTATACAGTGTGTTACCAGCAGCTGGGCTTTTAATTAAGGACGTTAACCATAACATTAATTTTATTAATAAATAAAATTTCAGAGTTTGTTAACTTTCTAACAAAATTTTAATTGCCCGCAATGTAAAGCACGGTAATTTGACAAGTTACTATCAACACGAAAGTTGACAGATATACTTTGATTTTTGCACTAGTTGTCCCCCGTACCATGACATGCCTTGTACCAAGTAATTCAACGACATGAGTTACGACTATTAGGCAATAGGTCTATTACATTCCAACTCCTAAGATACAGGTAACACTTGTTTAGGAGTTGGATGTTCAATGCTTCAATGATTCATGCCTATCACTAGACGTAATACCGCAATGAGATGTACATGAGTTTAACTACATAGGTTTTAAGTTGGAGAATAAACAATTTCATTTCATTTCATTTAAGCTGCAAAGGACATTGTCCGCTTTGTATGGGCGTTTCGGCTAAACGTGAACAGACATTTGAATAGAAACTAACTATTAGGTTTTGTAGTACAGGTTGGTAAGAAACCAATAACAGTAATTATTTTGTGTCAATATGCCTGTGTCGTGAGTTTTTCCTGTATGTCTACTGAGAGGTTATGTTCAAATAAAATAACATTTCAATAACAATAACACATCAACAAACGCGGAATCGGGGTCCATTATAACAAGCCAAAGTAGAAAACAAACATATTCACGAATTATCGAAACGGCAAACACAGAACGAAAGGTTTTTATTGTGTTCTGTGGCGTGAGTGACCTGACCGCCGCCGGTGACAATTGTTTATTTTTATTTTTGTCTAGTATTGCCATGCCATAGTTTACCCACAAATCGAGCTTTTTTTTGTCAATTTGAACAACGATTAAATGCGACGAATCGCGCATGTATTGTATTAATACATTTGCATTGATGTACTTTATTTATGTGAAAGAAAAATTGGTACTAAAAGTGCTACTTTAGAGACCACAAAGTGATTTATGTGTAATTGGTGATTTATTAAGTTTTTAACATGGCAATACCGAAATTAAAATGTCGTCCGGTCGACTGATTAAAGACTGTGTTTCACGTAAATTCCCTTTAAGTTTTAACTGTCGATTTACACAACTAGATATTCGAAAATATTCGTAATGGAATTATTTATAATCAGTGGTTATCTCGTATTACCTCGTACATTCTGTCCATTACATTTAAGTTGCAAATTTAGAAAGTTCAATTGTGGAGTTAATTAACATAATAAAATTGTGATTTACTAATACGTTCAAACGATTGTTAACGGAGCATGTTATTATCAGTTTTAATAAATGCCCACATGCCGGTAACAAACTATATTATGAGTACAATATGCCTATGTGTAAGATCGTAGTTGATTGGTCACTCAAATTCATGGGATAAAATGATATGAAAAGAAGATCTTTTGAAAAACACTGTTTAATATATAACTTTTATAAGTCAATTGGTACGATGATGGCAAGAAAATAATGGACGTGGGTTGCACATTCGCGCAGCACCAAATCGTTTAAGAAAACGAATTAAATAAATATGGTTTTTAGGTTGTGCTCAGAGCACAACCTAAAACCAATATTTGAATGAATATTTTTTGCCGGATGTGAGTGTAGTTGTGTAAGTTAGCGATGACCTCTATACTCAACATTGGGTGATGACAGTTGAAACTTAGTTAGGTATAGACGGAATGATTTTACTTATTTCTATGAGTTTCACTTGAAGTCAATTTCTCGGGTGAGGTGCTCTGTGAAACAAAAATAATAATTAGACTTTTTAGCATCACTAAGCAGGTACCTACATATTTATGTACATGACACTTTTTAAACTAGTGGTTTTGTAAGCTGTAGACCTTGCGAGCGACAAAGGCAATTTGCGTTTTTTTTTCAAATTTCCATATTTATCGGACCTGCTCACAAAATTCCACGAGAATCGGTTGAGAAATGCGACCTGTAGAGGTGATCAACCGGAAATCCGAACATACGAAAGGATTCCTGCCCAAGCTGAAACGGAGATGCTTCGCAATAAGCATTGAGGATGATATCATGAAGTTTTACGATAGAAACATATTTGAACCGTAGGCAAGGCAATCATAAGATGTTTTTCTGTTTTGACCCTACTTACACGAAGATGTTGTATGTAGCACACTTGGTGGTATTGATGTATGAGTGCGAATGCTTCTTCAGCTACCGCTAGCTGGTGATGTTGCCAAGCTAATACTGCGAGACAGGCCCAGAGAGTTTCATCTTCCACAGTACGGCAGAGCTGTTGATAACGATTCATAAACAATATCAGATGAAACAACCGTTACAAACCGAAGTTGTGGTAAGCAATATTCAAAATTATCTCGTACCTGTAAAGCAGCAGGCCACATACCACCAGCAACGTGTTTCAACAACTTATCCGGGAAGGGAACCAAGGACACGTGAATCAGTGAACCATTACCGCGGCAAATGTGCGCAACTCCATCTTCTACGCTTAGGATCGTTGGATTTCTTCCCAAGTCCCTAAAAAAGTCCGAGTATTTGTAGTAAATTTTTAAAGTCTTCGTGAGGAAACCTTTATATTTCCATATTTGCAGCGATGGTCTAGCCCCTTTCGTGAAATGGAATTTCGAATTATTGGCCAATATATATATATATAATATTTGGGAGTCAAAAATTATATCGGTAAACAATATATTTCTTGCCAATAACTCTTAGGGACAGGACACCCAATACGCACGTTATCTCCTTACTGACGGTTGTGAGGGCTAGCCAATCTGGCTGAATGGCTGATCGTGGACAACACCAGGCCACGGCTGAATTTGATCGCAGACCAACCAACAGCTCCGTTTCCAAACTCCAAGATATGCTGAGAATTTGGGAACCTGCAACAATAACAACGTAGTTCAGGATCATACAACAGGAACATTCGATACATCTTGTTGGCATTCTGCGTTATTTACATACCTAATTTGGTAAACTTGGGTTTATTATCCTTAACTGTCACAACATAGAGATCTCTATTATAGTCCAATAAAGCCAACTGCCTCTCATTTATGGGTCCAGTCTGACTCAAAGCTATTTGAGAGACAGTCATCTTATGAACGATCTTAGTGACAGTGTTATCCGTGGAGCTTCGTACTAAAAGTCCAGTTGGTAGATCAAAAACTTGAATTACTGTAAAAAGAAACGAAATGTACATAAATTTCATATTTCTGTTAACAGCTTATTGATCCTGCAGCCGTAATTTCGTCTACCTTTTCTGTCACTTTGATCCAAACCAGCTAAGGTGTCCGGACCTAAAGAAACTGCAGCTCTCCCCAAACTTTCAGGGCGGGCACTCAATCGAGGGCTAGCCAGCAGACGGCCCATGTAACTGTAGACTGATATTCCGGCTCTTTCTACTATGCAGATGCATCTGATGGCAAAATAAAAAAAAAAAAATAGGTTGAATTGAATGAAACTAAAAAAATATTTTTTTTTTGACAAAAATTATAATAAGTGTTTTATAAATGTGTTTGCTCAGCATTCAGCAATTCCATCGTTTTGTAGCTGACACAGCGCTGATTTTATGTAATTAATGAGAGTATAATACTCACTTTTCAGCCAACAAAATCATACTTATCGTTCCCTCCTTCAAATCGAAAGTCACTGGCGTGTTCCAGCTAGACAGTTTGTGGATTAGGCACTGCTTCACTGTAGCTACCACTAAATGGTTGAAACCTAACGCCATCTGAATCACTCTATCCGGATAATCTAACTGGTCACTTTGATCAGTTAAGATATTCTTTATAGATATGACTTTGCGGCCTGTTTGTGTGCAAGAATAGTTCTTCCAGGAGTACTCTCTGAAAAAGATTTAAAGCTGACTTAAAAAGTTCAACAATACCTCTCTATAAATCACAGCGGGATATCGTTACCTGTCAATTATATGGGCAAACATAACTTGTCCATTTGCACAAGCAGCAGCTAATTGAGTTCCATCGGAAGACCAAGCGATGCTGTAAATGCTGCCAGTTGTTGGTCGATCTAAGCAGTGAGACCACTGAAATAAAAACATAACGGTTAAAAAACTAAGCAAAATAAAAAAAATGCGTCATTAAAACGTAAAAAAATGCGTTCAATGCGTATTATTATGTATTGGCTCACCCCATTAGAATTGCATAACCGTATTAGATTGTAGCTGCCAATAACGAACAAGTCCCCGGATGGAGACCAACTGACACTTGTGATTGGTTGATCATGTTTCACGCTCACTGAAATCTGCTGACCAAATGTATCCCAGATCTAAAGAAAAATTAACAATTCTTTGTGTTAATAATAATTGTTCCTTTGTTCCCACCGAGGGGCACGGGATTTACCTGGATACGAGTAAAACTGAGCCTTTCTCCACTACGCTGGCCCAGTGCGGGTTGATGGAGGGGAGTCGGGTTTGTGGCCAACCCGACAGTCAGACAGAAGTTATCAAGCAGTCCTATTAGGGCCTCTGACACAGCTTTACGACTACTACCACCGAGTAACGATAGTAGCCGGGACTTACAACTTAACTTGTTAACCAAAACACGTAAGCATCCGAAATAAATGCCACATAGAACGAACACCAATCCAGTGCCCGCTCCGCCAGATGTTGCTACACGCACGATCGATTCTGATGTGCGAATACCGATGGGCTACAGACGCTTCATAGTTAATGTAGCTCAACTATAAATTGGGAGAGTCTAGATGCAATATGATACCTTGAAAAATCCATCTTCAGATCCCGAAAGTATCAAATTATTGTTCGAGTTCCACGCGGCGCACAAAATTAGACTTTCGTGGGCCGTCCACTGAAAAAAATACAAGGAATGTTTCATAAACATCACATTGTTTCAAGCTGTTGAAGTTTATAATAGTTATGGTTAAGACTGGCCACTTGCTCACCTTAGTAATCTTTGAGCTGTTATTTAGATTTTTTATTACTAAAGAGGATCCTCTGGTATATAATAAAGCGCTGGTATCAGGACTCCAAATAGCGTTATAGCAAGGTATGTCTGATTGAATAACCGTGGACCGAAGGAGCCCATTCCGTGACCAAATCTTGACAAATCCATCCTCGCCAGCTAATAACAATAAAACACAATAATGATAGCTACCACATCATGAATCATGAAGAAGATAACCCTGAATAGTTGGTCAGACGATATTGAGTGATGTTACAGTCATTGTTTAATTGTTTAGTCAATATCATCTAGGATTAATTAGTTTCAATTAGCGATGAAGACTTTCGTAAGGATTGTGGAACTAGTTTAGATACTTTTCAGATTATTAATAAAGCTATAAAACAAACTATAATACCCGTGAGAAGGCCAGCGCCGTCGGGGCTCCACTGTGCAAAAAGACAGGCGCCTTGATGAGCAATGACACTCTTCTCTATGCGACCATTGTGATTTACCACGTGAAACCTGAATGTTCATTGAAAATATTTATTTTGGTAGCTACCTACACACAGTTCACACATTTTTTTCAGTTAGAGCTCACTCCATCACTCCACCAAATAAAGTTAATAACAGGTTATAAAAATGCTTCTTATAAATTTAATATAAAGACGCATACATTGCTTCTGGTCGCACAGTAGGATACCGTGTCGTGGGAAATAGAAATAAAGACGTCATACACAATATAAATATTCAAAAACCGTTATTTTTTTTTCCCAACCAGCATTCAAACCCGGGATGCAGTGCAGAGTCTCTAACTGCAACGCTACAGAGGTCGTCAATTTAAAAGTTTACAATTATTAAATAAATGCTGTTCTGATTTACATTGGTTTCGATAAAACCTTGTTAAAAGGATAATTATCAGAAGTGTATTATGAAACTACCTGTTGACATTCTAGATATACTTACTTGCCATCCGCTGTCGATATCAAAATAACATCATGCTGGTGTTTGTTGCTCACGGCGTTACTTTTTGGAAACAAATTCATACCAGTAGGAAAGAAATCATCCGCGAATGTAGTCACCACCATACATTCGCTGTTCACTAAATTCCATTTGAGTAACTTGTGGTCATCTCTGTGGAATAGGTGCATTAAGTAAATGGATATGGCGTAAGTAAGGGGCTAAACAAAAGTCATTGTTTAGCCCCTTACTTACTGTTTAGCCCCTTTCTTAATCATCATCTGCAGTCGCAGATGATGATTAATGTTAAGAAAGTTTGTATAAAACTGAATGTATGAATCTTTGTAATTTTATGTAAAAAAAACTGACCCGCAAGAAAATACATCTTCTGTATTATTCCAATTGACACAAACGACCACTCCAACATGTTTCGGCTCCTTGAAAGATGATATTTTGAGCTTCATTTTGCAATATTTGTTATATTCCGGCTTTGTTTACACGTAATGCCTTGCTTCGTTACCATGGTTACAATAATCGCGCGATTTTAAAGTAAATGTTATGGTAATATACTTTTTTTTGCACTGGTCACATTATAATTAAAGGTCTCGTTACCAAGCCATAAACCCTTTAAAAAAAAACAATTTCATTCGATCATTTGACTATCCATGACATCCATGTCAGCTGGTTGTCACTTTTCTTTCCACTGTCATGTAAAAAATATTTCTATTTTCTTTCGTACATACGCACATAACGCACATGGTTCGTTCATTTGCATTTTGTTTGCAAAATTGTAACTCAATTTCGACCAACTTCGATATACTGAGGCTATGTCCGATTGCCCTGACCTCAGCAGTGATGAAGAGCACTTCCAGGAGGAAGAATGGCAAGAAATGGAGGCGAGTGACGGCACGGTAACTTGTTTGTTTTGTACGAATGTGCTTCCGACTGTGGAAGATGCCTTTTCGCACTGCGTGAAAGAGCACAAATTCGATATTAACACTCTCAAACAGAAGCTCAACATGGATTGCTACTCTTACATTAAACTCGTCAACTACATAAAGACGCACAAACCTTCTTCAGAGGTTATAATGAGCACAGAAAAAGTGCTATGGAGCGAAGAAAAGTACTTGAAACCCGTTGAAGATGATGACTGGCTTATGTTCGACTTTGATTCTCTCACTGAAAAGCCTAGTTCACCATCCACTTACCACGCCAATGTGGAGAATGGACTGGTGACATTATCACAGGGCCATTTTATAGAACTGCAACAAACAATACAAACACTGACAGAGCAGTTGAATGATAGCAAGACCCACCTCCAAATGGCAAGAGAAGATATAGACAAGATGAGAGGATCAATGAAAGTTTTAGTTGATGGTGGACAAACAAATGGAGATAGTATAGTGGTGAATTGCGTCTCAAACGTAGCCTTAGAAGATGATGAAGGGTACTTCAACTCATATGCACACTTCGGCATACACTATGATATGCTTTCAGACAAGGTCCGTACAGAAAGCTATAGGAATGCCATTCTCAACAACGGTGATTCCCTGACTGATAAGGTTGTTCTCGATCTTGGATGTGGAACAGGAATCCTATCAATGTTTGCAGCTACTGCTGGAGCTAAGAAGGTTTATGCAATAGACCAATCAGAAGTAGTCTTCCATGCAATGGACATAATAAGGGAAAACAATTTGCACAATACCATTCAAGTAATAAAAGGCAGACTTGAAAACACCAAGCTGGAAGAAAAGGTAGATGTAATAATTTCAGAATGGATGGGCTACTTTTTATTGTTTGAAGGAATGTTAGACAGTGTAATCTATGCTAGAGACAACTGCTTAAGTCCTGGAGGATTGCTGTTACCTAATAGGTGCAATATAAGCCTTGTAGCCAACGGTGATGTTGACACTCACAAAAAACTCATAGAGTACTGGTCTGATGTTTATGGTTTCAAAATGAACTGCATGAAGTCTGAAGTTGTGAGGGAGGCAAGTATAGATGTTGTTAATTCAAAAAATATTCTATCAGAACCATGTGTGGTGAAAGACATTGATATAAATGTTTGTACAACAGACATAATGGATTTTACGTCTGGCTTTAAACTGCCGGTTAAAAAAGATGGGCAACTCACATCTTTGGTGGGTTATTTTGACACATTTTTTGATTTGCCCAATGCTGAATCATTTTCAACTGGTCCAAACACTACACCAACACATTGGAAACAGACAGTGTTTTATTTTAGAGATTGCAAGGATGTGAAAGCTGGTGATGTTATTGAAGGCACCATTATTTGTAGTAGACAGAAAACCGATGTGCGGGCACTCTCAGTGCAAATCAGTGTTTTTGGTAAGAGTCATAAGTATATTCTCAGTTAATTTTAAAAGATCCTGAAAGTATTGTTTGTAAAAGTTTGTTTGAAACATGTTTTATATTTTAATGTGTAAAATTGCATTCAATTGTATACCTACCTCCTCTAATGCAAGTAAAACCTTAGCTAAAGCTACAAATGTAAATGAAATTAAACTATTTTCTACGAAAATCTTTATTTTGGTTGTACATGTATTTTACACAAAGGTGTTTGTAAGAATCACAAAATGTTTAAAAAAAATACAACATGACTGAGATTTCATACATAGACAAGACAAAAAATGCTTATGTAGGCGTAGGTACACCTTGGCAGGATGCTCGAAAATAAGTGATATGGCAACCTATGAGACATTAGTAGACTACTGCATGTTCTTATAGAAAAAACAAAATTTCCATTTTAAAAAACATGCAGTAGTATTCAAATATCGCCATAATTTATTTTCTACCATTTCCTGCCAAGCTAGAGCTCTCATTCTATACAATAAGTTAGGTCTAGTTTATGTGACAAATAATGAACAATCACATTCACGTAAGTTATGTTACAAGGAAAAGATTCACATAAGTACTTACTGTTCGTCAAAAATTATACAAGATTGCAACAGTATTAAACACATAAAGTAGGTACTAAAAGTCGGTGTTTTTTTACTTGAGCTAAGTAGTAAACAAACACATTTATAAATTCCTAAATAATCTCGCCATGTAGATTCCTACGATAAGTTAAAGACACTAGTTTAAACACTCACGCATTAATTAACCACCCTTAATCGCTCTAATCCTCACTTTTGAAAAATGAAATATGACAAAAATTTGCAATTTGCTAAAAAATTGTCCAGAAATAGTCAAAGAAACATAAATTGCCTATTGTTTCGAAGTTATAGCAAAGCGTGAGGGTCGTATTCATTGCCAATGAAAAATGTTTTATTTTGCCAAATCGCATTTTGCGAAATTCCCGCACTCCGATTATCAGAGCGTCCGCCATAATAATTCCGCTATTGTTGTTTACTACTTAGCTCAAGTATTAAAACACAGTAGATCTTTCAGTCCGAAACTGTTATAATATCCTGTATGTATTATGCAGAATTAAGCATAGATCATGAAAAGAGATCTGTAGGCCCATGCCTGATAAAGGCCACATAAAAATGGGGTGAAATTACTGTAGCCTGCGTCAATTCAGAATACGGAATTTCTCTCGAAATCTTCATTACATTCTGATTTATTAATTTTGTAGTATACAAGTTTGCCAGTAAAGTCTCTGTTGATCTAAAATCATCTCAACACATATTTTTTTGAGACGGATAAATACAATATTTTACTTTAGGGAATACAATAAGTACATACATGAGTCATTATATTAACACAGAAATTTAAAGGCGTTATGATTATGACATCAATTCTAGGCGGCACATATTAGGTTGAAAATATGCTAATTTGTCAACTTAAAAACGGGTAGATTATTATAGTTTCTGAATTAAGAAAGTTCAACCCAGACCTCATGCCACTGTCTAATATTAGTCATACACTTATATATGCTTCAGTTTATTTACACCGTTTAGTTTATTTATATATTAGGCATGTGTTAAACTAATTAGGAGCCCCCCTTCGCTCTCTGGAAACGTAATTATATATCTATGGGTTTTAAAACTGTAACATCCTGGTAAATAGAATAAATTCTCCTCACGATTTATATGTTTAGATGAGAGTGGTAGTTAGTGCATATATTACAAAATCAATAGATTGTTCAATGTACGCAAGGCTAACTATACTAAAACTACATTTCGTAAAGCTCTATCCCGTCGACTGAATGGCGTCTCGATCCATCTAAACAGTATTGTTTTAATTTTAATAAATAGGTAAAACTATGGAATTATATCTACATGCACAATATACAGATTTTAATACTTCTAGAATAGTTTTAAACATTCGATAAATATATAAAAGGATTTTCAATATAGTTTCTCTACGTAAGCGTCACCATTTAGATTACCTATTAATCTATCCTTACTCATCCCTGATATATTTTATGGACCTAATATTACGATGATTATGGTTTTTATTACATTTTTGATATTTCAATGTGAATGGTCCCAATACCATAAGAGCTAAGCCTTTAGGTATATATTCCTGGGCATATGTTTTCGGTAACTTCCAGTGTTTAATCCGAACTGCTATTTTGGCATCTTTAGATAATGGATAAATGTTCTTGCACATAACAATGTTTGCCATTTTATTCAATTTCCGTATTATTTTTAATATAATAAGAGTCTACCATGAGGACGGTACATTTATTTTGGGTCCTTCCTAAAATTTAATTCATTCGTTACTGAGATTTTTAGATACATTAGGTGGGTATCACACTCTATCTAACCACCAATTCCAGATTAAAACCGCTGTTGCATTGAATACCAAGGGTCAATACCTAGAATATAATATACAATTGTTTACTTAAATAAATCACGATCTACCTTTATTTGAGATGGATCCTATAAATTACTATTATTAGAAATTATTTTAATAACATTTGGTCAGCAATATCAAGACTACCTCCAATTTAATCGGAAATATTAAAATTAATAAGCGTATTTTTCATATTGATTAAATGTATCGCTAACTAAGCTATTTGTTATATAATAATATTAAGTCGTATAGATACCAGTAAAAAGTATTTTGTTTAGAAGAAGTGCACACTTATGATATTTTTTGGGATTTGTCAGCATTCCCATAGGCGGGGATCAGCGTCAAATCAATTTAAAAGAATCTGCTGAAGATTTTATGAATACATGATTGTAGTGATTGCATAACGGGTTTAGGTAGCTTCCATTCATAAAGGCGTTTGATGTTGTGCTTCGTATGCTGAGGTAAACTAACAAACCGTATTGTTCCAGTGTGCGCGCAACAATTACAACATTGCTAGTTTGATTGTTAGGTACTTACTTTGCCAATTTGCTAATAATGTCTTCTAAGAAAGCCCACCCGAAAACTGTTTGTTAAATTTAGCTATTAACTAGGTATTCTCCTGTCAACAGATTGGTATATAAATGATAAGGATTATACATGGATCTGCAACTACTGCTGTCATTTGGTGCCCAACCGGGACTTTAATTAACTACCTACTTATTACAGTGGAGCCATTCTTAGAAGTCGCATTTGGCAACTGTCAACAGAAGGGACAGAGCTATGCGTCAGCGTTCTTCTCCTTGTTTCGCTTAGGAAAGGAAGCTTCTTCTACAGACGGCTCCACTTTTAGCTGTTCTGTACAGTTACTCGGACTGTCATGCTGTTATTTTGACATAATAAATAAATAAATGGAGCCCATTAATGTCGCCACCGAGGGGCACAGACCTTTAACCATTCGAGTAAGATTTAGCCATAATCCACCACCCTGGCTCGGTGCGGGTTAGTGGAGGGGTTTTAGGACTACTACTACCAAGTAAGTCCTACATAGCTGTGTTCAAAATGGCTAGTGTTAAATGTTCAGATTTGTGCATACAGCAGTGGCAATGCCTTGCTCTCAAAATTGTGCGTCATCAGACGATCATGACTTCGCAACGCATGTGCTTCGAGTTCAGCATTTCTTAACACAAACACAACAACGCTTTTAGTCTTTTTTCAATAGCGAACAGAACATGTTGTAACAATTTGTTTTTACGGTATTTACAAATCTAGCTAAATACTATTCCTCGGTCACAGGCGTGGCTGGTGTCTCGGTCTCGGTCTGCTCGGCTTCCTGCTTGGCACGGGCTTCGGCGTCTGAAAAACCGGAAAATTCAATAAATTCTAAAGATAGTTAACGCTCTAGCCTAAAATCATCAATCCAAGAATGGATTTTTCATGCTGCATGGTATGAATGATCAAAAACACCAGTGTTAGTTGTGATTGTGAGTTAATTTAGGTAGACTACAGAGTCTAGTCTACTTGTCTGTCATACCGAGCTTGGAGTGCATGATAAGCCCATTCCGATTAGAAAAAAAAAACCCAAGCCCACCTTTAGTCGCTTGCTCCTTCCATATCTTCTTGTTATCGCTGAGGCATGTGATCCAAGGCTTCCTTATTTTGAACTTCTTTTTAATTTCAGTAGCTGTAACGTCACAAATTAACAATGCATTATCTTGACAAAATTATAAATCACAAATCTTTCTAAGTTATTTCGGAACACTGCCCAAGTAAATGTTCTGTCTAAAGATTTGACAGAATGTGGAAAACACTTACTGAAATATACTATTCACGTATCATACTGCTATTTGTGTTATCCGGGGTGCAAGACTATTAGGTCAAAAAACTCTATAGCGCTTCCCCCTTTTCTTACCATAAAGTCCACATTGCATACCTGTGCTCTCCTCATTGATAGTGCTTTCCGCCGCTGAGCTGGGATTCTTCGGGCCAGAATGCAACGGGGCCAGGATACACTCCAGCATATCTGCACACACGCCCATACTCGGCTCCACGATGAATTCAATAAAGCCAATCTGTGACTCGGCTACCAGAGTGTTGTTTCTGTCGCAGAGAGGACTGAAGGGGAGGCCTAGCTCCCGCTCCTTGTCGCCTTGCAGGAAGAACTCATCGAGGAGGCTCATGGTCCATCGGTGGTGGAGGTCCCATCTCTGGAAATAGGAGACAAGTTTCGATTAGAACCTTAGAAATGAGTTAATAACGTTCGTAAATTTTTCGTGTTTTGCCATTTTCCATATTGAACATAACAGCCAGACGGTTTTTATCACGTTCTTTGAATGAGTTAGAGCTTCCTGATAATATCCCTGGTAATTAAGATAGTGTTAGACGTGCTTAGCATATTGTAAACGCATGTTGCAGCATCCTTAGACCAGTAAATTGGACAATCAAGCCTTAAAAGACACCAAATCTCTGGTTAAAACTAACAGTTTTATTATACCACACATACTTTCCCTTACGGGGTGGCAGACGCTAATTAATGCCTAAGTTTAGCCAGTTAGGTATTCAATACTCCATTTTGTTTGAGAGGGGGCTAGCCCATCGCCGCAGCCATCATACCATACCATTTATCATATAATTGTAGAATAAGCGCTAACCTTAGCAGGATGCGAGATATCACAGCAGTGCAATACCAGAGAGGCTGCTTTGGACTTGTCCACCGTCGGCTCCGCCAAAGTTAGGAGAGACCTCATGTTCTTCAGCTGCTGGAAGTGGAACGACATGTCGGTGGCTAGCACCATGTCGATGACAAGCGTACGGAACTCACGGAACTCGTCCCGGGAGAGGTTTTGGAGGATGTTGCACTCCTCATCCTTTATGAGCCTGGTGAGAGAAAAGTTTGGTTAGCAATTCGGTTTTGTTCATTCAAAATTGGTTAAAGTACATGTGGTTGTTAGATTGCTGAAATAGGTAGGTAGGTATTATTGCGGCCATCAGTGGGGCCAAACTCACGCTGTTAAATCGGCATCTTGCAGTAACTACTTAGTTGTACCTACTAGAAATTAGGTTACTAGATTGATTATACCTAAGTAGGTATAATCAATCTAGCCTAGACTTCCGTCGTACCTAACCGGTTTTACAACATCCTGAGATTTGCATTCTGAAATTGGATGTTAAAATGGTTGAATGCAACTCTAGCTCGACGTACCACTTGAATTCCGACGCTGAGTGACCCTCGAATCACTATGAGAGTACAATTATAATTTACCCAGTTTTGTTGTCATGAGTGTGTTTGAGGGTTGAAATATTAGCATTTCAACGCAAGTTCTAGGTATATCGTAGTTCATTTTTCATATAAACAAATATTAAGTCTGTAAGTAAGATACAACAGAATGTATGACGAACGCCGCAAAATTTTGAGACGCGCAATACAAATTCATAGGCCAGAAAGAAGTTAGTTCTTTAGGTAGTTTTTTCCCCTGGGGAAATTAATATTCCCTTTTATGACGACGTAGCGAGCCTTCCAAAATTATTACATTTTTTGCTATCGGTATTTATACTTTATTGCACAAAAATACTCTACATTACAGACTAGAAAAATATACAGGGTATTCGGTAGATGGATGCAAAGCCTGAAATCGAAGATATTTCTAACCATTTAGAACTATTTAAGCTAAACTTCCCCCGTGCAAACGTATGCTCCGTCACGATCAATATCAACTGCTTCAAGTGGTCACCCAAGTAACACAGAACTAAATTTAAAAATATCACACCATAATAATAATCCACCGGTGATCTAAGCACGAAGTGTTATTAGAGTTCAGGCGATTTGCAACAGCTGTATTAGTAGAATATCAGACTCTATTAGCGCTTCTCGCTGAATATTGGCTATATTCAGCACGACGAAGGCACCATTATGATGCTATATAAGTACAGTTTTTGTAATTTAAGCTGAAAAATGATATTGTGTAGGCTCATATATAGCAATAAGCTGAACAATAGGTAACAAGTGCAAATTTAAATTACCAACAGCTGCAAAATTATATTTTTGTAGTCCCAAATAAAGCAATTAGCTGAACTATAGGTACCATGTGTATTTAAATTACTTCACTATAAAAGATAATATGTGAACTGTAATAGTTTCCGTATTTCTTCGGTGAACTGAATTAAGAGTGATTTAATGCTTTAAGCTGCATATTGTTGAACTTTTTATCATAATATTCAGCTATTACCACACATTCTTATAACCACACTTATACTTAGCCCACGAGTGACATTATATGCAGACAAATAACAGCTAGCTGTCGTTGATTAGTTCACATGTTGACCTTTATACTGTTTCGGGTGGATTAAACGAATTTGTGTATGCCTTTTGGTTGCTGAAACATTTCTAGTCCGCCATTTTCTATAAATTTCTAATGAAATGGTGTTATTTCACTAAATATTTTAATCCTATTTTAAATAATAGCAATTATAATAAGTAAAATTTAAACTATTTACACGTGAAAAGTGTGTATCAGTTTTTTGCAGGTAAATACATATATTTTATTAAATACCCTTTATTTACGCTTAGGTTTTCTGATAAACAGTAATATCTTGCAGGCGCAAGTTCTTTTTTAAAGAAATATATATGTTATTTCATGACAAACTTGAGTAAGATTTAGCGCAAGGTGCTGAATAATTTGGGGCCCAGTTTAGAGTTATATTTTATATCAGTCGATGTTGCGCAGAGAATGGTGTTATTCAGAAGGTTATACTGCTAATGTTCCTACGGTGGACTGCAATAGAGCTACTGTTCAGAAGGCTGCTGTTGATGGGAAAGGTTGAAGGGAAACGGCGCGTTGGTGGAAGAAGGACATCGTGGCTCTCTAATATACGAAAAGGGATCAGTATAGCCGGCGTCGCAGACCTGTTGCGCCAATCTTGTGTTGCCTAAGTCTTATCGTTTCGTTTTTATCGATGTTTTATTGCTTTTGACCAAAAAACACCGAATTTTATCGTTTTACACTTAATTAGGAATAATTGCCATTATAAACAAAAATTTATTCATTTTCCAATAATTTCTAATTATTTACTATTTAAGCAATTTTATCTACACACGTATCATAAACCCTCTTTACTGCGTCTAAATACCGCACGTTAAGACCAGCATAATGTAAAACTATTTTGTGAAAACTCATTTCTTTTCTGAAAATTTGTACATTTTGACCATAATGTGTAATTTTTATACATATTATGATATTCAAATTTCAAACGCCGACGCCCGCCTGCGTGCCGCCCCTAGTTTGTCTGTGAAGTTGTTACTACAGAACAAGCTAAACAAGAGCAATGATCAATGCCACAATGCCGGTCAAACATGCGGTTCTTGAACACATCAAAGAGAGCTTATGATATGTGTGTAGATAAACTAGTGTATGTAACTGTACATAATTAAGCATTAAAACTCTTGAGTGATATTACTATGAAACTCGCCTTCGGCTCGTTTCATAAACCCACTCTCGAGTATTAATGCCCTCCATTATGTAGCAGTCACATAAACTACTATAATAAAATTTGCTCTAGGCATATGTGACTTGAGACTTGATTCGTACACCTTTGAAGTGCTAGAAAAAATCCTCTGGTTTTAAGAAAGGTTTTTGGTATCAAACCTTTTAAAAAATGGACAAAAAAGTCCCACGTAATTAATGGACTTCCTGTATTTCTTCTTTCTATCCATTGTAAATGACAAAAGAACCCTGTGCCAAGTATTTACTTATTTTTGTGCACAAATGTAATTACAGATTTTTTAATATTTTTTTTTGGATATACTATACTGTAAACGGACATGTTCTCGAGAGAAAATCGGTTATTTTAAAATGACACTGGGCGTGCATTACATGTATTGAATTAATTTATTTTTCAAAGGACAATAAGACGTTATAAAGTACACACATGTTATAACTTCGTCGCTGAGAATGAAATCTACGATACATATGAATTATAGACATATTCTTCACAATCGTTATCTAGCAAAACTGAAAAAATATCTAACGTCACGACAACAATCCTTGTTACTTACAGGGTACAAAATATCGAACTAACAAATAGTGTTAACGCCCAATGCAATTTTTGTCGTATAGCTGTAAAAAAATAATTCGTCAAACCAATGAGCTAATTGTAGATTCAACTATTCCTATTCATAATAGACGTGATTTTCTAAGAATAATAAGATTAACGATTAACTTGATAAAGAAGGATTTAACTCACCTCGTCTTGTGGCATTTTTTTTTACCATATGGCAAACGTCATCGAAAAGCGAAGTTCAAATTTGAAAAGGCGTCAAATGTATTTGTTTTTAGTTGGAGAGTGGGCGTTGAACCCAGAAACTTAAGAGTTTCTAACGCTGGGCATTTCTAGAGTAGTATAATAAATAAATAAAAAAGACACTGGCTGCAGGAGGGTATTATATTTATATTTATCTATCCTATCGTATTATTCTTCCTTGCCTTAAAAGACCGTAGAAATCGTTTACGTTTGGAGAATCCCTTTGTGCTGTCAATATAAAGCTTCGAACCCAGCGATTTTTCCTGAACTTCGTGAAATTCTTTGTTAAGTATGCGAGTTGGCTGTTTACTGTTTTGGAATGTTTACTGTTTACTAACACAGCACATAACAGCATAAAGAAATACCAAGAAACTTACAAAGCGGATCAGCATAACTTTAAAAAAACATACCCCACTATTTCCCCAGAGTCCATCCTGCGATAAATGTTTTCAACAGCAAAATGTCACGTCAGACACATAGATTTAGCATCACTCAAGAAACTCCTTCGTCGTCAGACACTATAGGTACCGTTGCGTTCAATCTAAGCAACCTTTGGCCTTTATTTCAAGTATCACAAGTTCGTAGCTCAATGGTGTTGTAGAGCTTATCTTGGACGTGGCTCTTGTTGGGTTATTTGATCAAAATGTAAATCGGGCCAAGCTTGCTGCACAATTTTCTTCATGTCTCAACTCGTGACCGTGGTTTTTTTTACGTTCAACAACAATTTCTATGGGGTGCTTAATAAAGTACAGGGTTGAATTGAAAATAAGGACCACCAGGGCGAAAGGTATTCCACTGTATGAGTAGCTTCTCACATAGGAAGAAGTCTTCAATCCTGACATTATTATAATGACGCGTCATTATAATAATGTCAGGTTTTTTTTCAAATGCATTATTCCTATTCTTACCTAACCTGTCTACATAACAACCTAACTTATCAAACTCCGTTCATTAGATGCGTGCTTATCTGCATATATGCCTTTATTAATTCCCGACAAACCTCTAGTTGCAAATTTTCCTGCGAAATTTTCTCATCCCATCTCTTCCGCATTCATAATATGGTATTCATAATTAATTCATGTACTTAATTTGCTTCCCGGAGCTGTAATCCTTGGCACTGTTTCGTTCAGCAACGGTAGAGAAGGTAGGATTTAAGGCGGCTACTCGGAGAATAAACCTTTTATAAGATATTTCTTACAAACATTCCAACGAATTTCCACCTATCCCTTAATAGGATACCTACTGTACTAATTAACTATGGTAACCAAGAAAAACAATGTAATGAATTCATAATCTTCAACTTGTATGTATTAAGTTTGTACAAATGTAACAAAGTAACAAAAACAATCGTAAGGGAATAAATAGTACATTTCGTACGAGTTCCCAAAGACTTATATTACGAACTGAGAAACTTAGCCGAAGGCGAGGGACGTAGCGAGGTTCGTAAAAAAGCCTTTTGAAATAAGTTACGAATATAATTTTTCCGCCTGAGAACCCAAAATCACCCTTGATTTTGGGTAGGCGTAGGCGTGCTATTTTGTGGTTGGAAGACGGAAATACGCGACGTCTAGTGACAGTGAGGCATTGTTATGTTTGTATGGCAGTGAAGTTGCGATATGCGATGGTAAGGTGCCGGCAAAAAAAGTTATACTTAAGCCTTTGCCACACCAAACGCGGGGCGAGCGCGCGGCGGGCCCACGGCGGCGTCAACGAATTTGTAATTAGTGGTGCTTAATATAACGTATAGCCGTTAAAAATAGAACGCTATTTACTTGTAACGAACAGCGTGTGCTATAAGTCGAATCAGATAGAGCTATGTTATAACGCAACGGAACGTCGCCAGGCGCGCTAATACTAGCGCCTGCGGACTTTATGGCATAACGTTAAAAATAGCATAGCGCATGATTCATTAGTCGACCGGTAGCTCGCAACCGCGCTGGAAGTCTCGCGATTTCGCGCGCTTTCTCTTGAGGCTCGTGTAATCTTTGTATAAATGTAAATATTTGTGTGATGATCGAACGATGTGTTTTAGAGAGTTACAGTAAATAAATAGTACAGTGACCGATTATGTGTTTTCACAATTCGCAAAACACGCACAAAACATTTTCAAACAAAGTATGAAGGAAATTTATAGCAATATATATAATAGCAATCTAATTTAATGTTATAATTATTTAGCAGACTATTAATCTAGCGCCAGATTGTAAAATTGCGCTCGCTAACGTTAACACATTTACAACGCCTTCGCCTTCAACGCGTTCGTTAAACATAGCGTCTAAAATAGCAAGCTATAAAAATACAGCATATTCCATGTAGCATGTTATCAAAATATAGCCGTTATGGCCACCACTATTTGTAATATAGGGCATCACATCATTCACACAGCAGTCACGTCGAAAGCAGCGCGGGAGTCGCGCGCAAATCGCGCTGGACCCTTGCTAGAAACGCGCGGGTCAATGACAGATCGGCGGCAGCGGGGCGGGTGGAGCTGGGTTTTTTTTTCTTTAAATATATAAAACAAAGGTAACAAACTGAGAAAACCATTACGAGATAATTGTGTTTCTAACTAAATTCCGATATTTCCATCAAAAAATATTACAGGATTACTGAAACATCCGTAAAAACATAATGCAAGTCTTCTACGGCGTAGTTTGTTCAAATTCTCTTCGCCGTTAAGTTGGCTGTTCTGTAAAACTGTCAGGTATCAACAGGTATCCTGTCAGCCGATAACGCATGTGTCAGTCGGAACGTAAACAAATATTAATATTATAGTTTTATAATCGGAAACAACCAGCCTCAAGTACAACCGTTCCAAAACTGTGAGCAAGTGACGTCATGAGGGGTGTTATTTAAAAAAAATATAAAAAATAATAATAAGACTGTCATTCAGTTTTCAAGTTTCAAATTTCACAAAATAAAATTAAAAAAATGTTTTTTTTTAGTATGGCCCATTGGCCGTTTGTAATTGTTTTCAAACCTTTATTCAGTTATCATTTAATCCCCGACATCTTGGAATGTCTAGGGGAATCCATTTCAAATTAACGATTTTTTTTAAGGAGCTGTCTCTTGATTGTTCGATTTGTCCCTTTCCAGGATTCCCAGGTTCACTTCGTCCACATTCCCATTTCGTCCACATTCTCATTTCGTCCACATTCTCATTTCGTCCACATTCCAATTTCGTCCACATTATCAATTTGAAAGGGATTCTGATGAAAATTCCCAGATGTCAGAATAACATATTATGCCTACAGGTTGTCAGTTAAATCGTGGTCAGTGCAGATAAAGCAGTTACCTACCTATGTTTACCATTACAAAGTTATACAAAGCAACCACATACCATTACATCCATACGACAAAGGACTTTAAGTTTCGCTTAATCTATTGGTAAGTGCCTCACTTGCTCACAGTACGACCTCTGTGGCTCTGCCTACCATGCGATAGGTCCCGGGTTCGATCCCCGGCTGGGGGCAGCGAAAAAAAAACCCAGGTCTCGGATGTTTATGTGTGACGTCGCTGTTTCTGGTTCCTAGTGTTGGGCCATAAATAATATATGTGCCTGAATGCAAATGTATGTTTATGTTTATTGTGTTTAATGGAACGCAAGCAAAATTTAAGGTCATGTCTCAACGCAGTAAATCCTCACCTGAATGCAGCGCTAATATGATGGTTCTCCAATACAGCTCGGTCGTTGTATAGCAGTGCAGTGTCAGAACCAGACATGACGTGGAAGTTGTTCGTAGTGCCAGTGTGCTCGAAGTCGTGGACCACAGCTGCTACCAACGTCGCAAAGATCTCCAGGTCGGACAGCCAATTCTGGAAATTATAATAAAACAGTCGCCTAGAAATTCTCCTCTTTCTTCTGGCTAGTGCCTCGTCGTAACTATTGGATTGCCACTCAAATAATTTTCTTCTGGACGTCTTAGGCCATGGTGACTTAAAGTTGATGAAGTCGTGCCTTGTATATGTTACCGGCAATCTGTATAATGCAGGTATTCTATATAATACCTAGGCCAACATATAATATAATACCCACAGATATCAAGAGATAGCTTGAGGGGCGTGGCACGCGCGAACAAATCTAGACCCGATTGTCTAGAAATAAAAAATTCTCAGTGTTCGCCGGGTGACCGCAGAGACAAATTCATTTTCGCTGTTTTTCAAAAATGCCGACCTGGGCAATACTTAAGTCCAATAATAGAAGCGGGATTGTGAACTCCAAGAACGGCGGAGTAACATATCACTTGTAAGTCTCATTCCAACTATTATTTCTTCTTAAAACACAAGAAATAAACATTACTACGAAAATAAATCATTCACGAAAAATTCGTCACGAGATGATCATTACAGTGACAATGTCATGTTGTTCTCACTAGATTTATTATCAATTGCTTGTTTTGTATTTTAATTTCACTACGTATTGCCAAGCTAACGCGTTAGTTGATCAACTATCGACAGATAGTAAACCAGACCGACAAGGTATAGAATTTACGTTTCTTTTGTTCTTATATGTCAATCTAACTCGAAGACTATTCGGGGGCTTCGCTGCACTCGCCCCCTCTAGTCTTTATCTATGCTACCGCAGTGTTTTACGCTTTACATACATTACCGGCTGCGCATTGGGCATAATATATATTACCTAGGCAAAGTATGTAATAAATAATATGTAATAATAAATAATATTTCTGTAATGTGGGCAACATTATTATTCATGTATGAAGATAGACGCACTTTGTTTCTCTAGCAATAAACGTTTAGAACTGACTCCGTTACTTTAGTGGCTGACGAGGATATTTTATGGAAGAAAACCGTGAAACTGTCATTAAAAGTGAATTTAAAGACGACGGGAACGTCAACAAACCTGTGTACAAAATGTCGATCGGGAGAATTACGGAATTTGACGTGCAGACGGGCAACTGGTCATTTTACGTGGAGCGGTTGGAAATGTATTTTCTCGCGAATGCGGTCAAGGACGAAGTGAAATTGCCAATTTTAATCGCCGCTATTGGAGAAAGTGCATATGAGCTTTTGTCGACACTCGCAAGTCCCAAAAAACCCAAAGATTTAACGTTCACGGCGGTAGTGGAGCTCTTACGTAAGCATTTGCAACCGAAGCCATCGCCAATAGCCGAACGTTACAAGTTTCGACAAAGACGGCAAGTAGATTGTGAATCGATCAGTGACTATATTGCAGTGTTAAAAAAACTAGCTAGAGATTGCGAGTTCGGTACAGTGCTAGAGAAACAAAGTGCGTCTATCTTCATACATGAATAATAATGTTGCCCACATTACAATTTCATAGATTACCTGCACGTTTTAGGCATTATATATGTTGCCTAGGGTTTATATATAATACCGGATTCTACAGATTGACGGTGACACATACATAGATCTGGATAACGCAGTTTCAGAGGTCCGTAGTCAAAAAGAAATCCTTATATTATACTCGAAAATTCGCCATCTCTATCTATAGTATACAAATAGTTGCTGCATAAAAACAGTTGAATACAGAAACCTGCGTACCTAATCTCAAGGACGGGCCACCATATCACCGCAACATATCGAAGTCTAAACTCGGCGCTTTTATTTCCAGTTCTAGATAATTAAATCAGCAAGGTCTAAAGTTTCTAAATAACTACCGTTTCCACCTACATGCTGAACTGTACATCAGATAACTTACCCACTTGATTGGCAACTGGTAATCCAGAAAGCAATTTTCAACGCTAGTCTGATAAGGGTTTATTTATTTATTCTTGAATAGCCGCTTCTGCGGTGGAACAGTCCGGAAGATATCTTATCTTACAAGAACATTTTGTCATTCATCCTTGTTTAGCTTATGATACTTTGAAATGTATCTTCAAATTTCAAAGGAAAGTTAGATTCAATGTAGTACTGATGCCACTTTTGAAATGCTTTATACAGGCTTTTTTATTAACCGACTTCAAAAAGAACGAGGTTCTCAATTCGACGGCGTTTTTTTTTGTTTGTTTGTTTGTTTCGCGATCATTTCGTCCATTATCAATCGATTTTGATAATTCTTGTTTTGATTATATCATATTTCAGAGGTGGTGGTCATATACATTTTATCAAAATTGAATTAGCGCTTTTTGAAAAAATCAAGAAATAACCAAAAGTATGTAAACAGATGAGGTTTTGGTTTATGGTTCCGTTCAGCAAAAGTTTTGATGAGGAAAAGTCCTCATTAAGTGTATATTGACGACATTCGCATCACGACCAGGGGGGAAGAAATAGAGCTTGGGGTTGGTTTTTTAAAGTTTTTAACTTGGTGAATCATTTTAATTTACTGATTGGCTTTCTGTTCTGTAGCTCTATTCTCTATGGCTGACATCTCGAACTTCCTATCAAAGCCCTTTCAAATTGAAGCTTGCAATATTGGTAGATTGTTGCGGCAAGCAGAAAGTAATTCATTATAACTTCGAGTGCTTATTTGCTGCCCGAACGCTAGCGAGGGCTCTAATTGGCACGAGTCCAATATAAATGACTTAATGTGAGGTGTATAATCTGCTTTTTCTTTCAACTACTGCTGGAAAGTATAGGTGAATGTATTTGTGAAAGTATTGAAATAATTTTCAGGCCTAGTACACATTACTTCACACACAAACTATGTAACTCCATACGCCCGTCAGGTTGGCCAACCGAACGTATTGTTTAAATAGGGTTTTGCGCGATTTAAAAAAAACTAAAACAGTGCAGTAGAGGATTTCCTTATTATTTTCTGCTCTTACGCAACAAAGTGCCACTTTGTATGTAATGCAATGTACTTAATGTACTTCATTTGTCCTCTAAGGCGAAGTTTGTTAAAAATTGCATTCGCCTTTAAGTTGGCTGTTCTGCAATACTGTTAAGTATCAACATTTTTCCTGACAGTCAATAACTCAGATGTCAGGCGGAAAGTAAACAAATATTGATATCAAAGTTTTTTAGATGTACAACCAACCTGAAGTACCGTTCCAAAACTGTGAGCAAGTGACGTCACGAGGGGGTGTTATTTTAAAAAATAATGAAAAAACAATACATCCATTACCCGAAATATTTAAATAAGTTTCTTAAAATAGCCTTAAATTTCACAAAATAAAATAAAAAGTAGTAGGTATTTTTTTAGGGCTAGTATCTAATCGCACATGAAAAATACTGATTTGCACAGCAAAAAAGGATCAGCAAAATACTTTTTATGTTTTAATTATTTTATGTGCACTCAAGTTATTTTTTGTTTTTCGTGAATGTTCAACCGGGATGTAGGAAGGATAAAGGGGCTTTGCTTCCACCCCCTTTACCCTTCACCTAAGCTACCGCAGCATTTTGCCCTGATATTTGCTGTGCAAATCAGTATTTTTGATGTGCAGTTTAATATTTCCCTTTTTTTTAGCATGGCCTTACCATTAGTCCGGTCTGGCAAAGCATATAGTGGACGGTCTGAGCCACATCTGCTGCATGAAGGTTGTTGTGGTAGGGGTTGTGAAACTTGCAGTAACCCTCTTCTATCCGACCGAGGAAGTTTTCCAGTATCGTCGGCGGCACCTGTAACAATAAATGGCCAGTATTTACTCGCACATCAATAATACTGATTTTCACACCAAAAAAGGATCACCAAAAACACTTCTATGTTTTAAATATTTTTGTTGTCCTGACATGTTCAACCTAATATGAAGGATAAAGGGAGCTTCGCTTCGCTCACCCAATTTAACCTTCACCTAAGCTACCGGAGTATTTTGCCCTGATATTTTCTGTGAAAATCAGTATATTTGCTGTAAAAATCTGTATATTTGCTGTGAAAATCAGTATATTGCTGTGAAAATCAGTATGTTTGCTGTGCAAATCAGTATTTTCGATGGGCAGTTTAATATTTCCCAAAATAAATGTCCCAGATGAGGTAGCTGAAACACTGAAACTCTGATCTGATCTGACTGCCGACCTTATTAAGATGTCTTTCTTATTTTTTTTATTATTTGTGGTATATTTTGAAAACACAATATAATACAACAAATACATATAGGCACAAACATTGCTTATGGCCCCACACTAGGATACCCTGTATCGTGGGAACCAGAAACAGCAACTTTGTAAGCATGTAAGCACCTGACTTCAACAATGAATGCTTGACGGACCCTATGGCATAAAATTACCAAGTACCTCCGTTATTCGGATTAGAAATAGACGTGGGCGTCCAATTTCCTATTTCCTTTCAGCGAACAAAATCTTATAGTTTTGGGAAAACACGCACACGTCGCAGTTATTGGGAATTCTTCGCAAGTAATCTGAACTTTTTATACCATGAAGGAGCCTATTAAAAGTTTGATCACATCTTTGAGTTGTTAATCGAAGTTTTCTTCTCTAACATTTTTCCATCGCTCATCTACTTAAGTTGTTGTTGTACGTGTACTAAGGCAAGGAAGACACTCGCTGTGACCTACAATAAAGTCCTTCAACTTATATAGCTGTCTCCACAGACCTAGAATTTCCGCTAACTTGGAATAAAGTTCAAAGCCAAACCAATATTGTGTATAAATAAATATCAAGTATTGGACAAAGATTTTTTTAGTAATAACTAAGTTAAAACTGTAGGGTTGGAGTTCTAACGCCGCTGATGGAAACAATTTGGAGGAAACTATCACATCTCAAAAACTGCGGTGATGGGCTAGTCCCGTAAAATGAACTATTTATTATCTGGCTAAACATGTACAAATAACTGTGCTTCTGCCACCCCTTATAGGAAAAGGCCTGACGCTATATTAATTTGTGAGTTGATAACTTTTGAAGATGCCTTTCTACGCTTAAGAACCTAAGAGATCTGTTAGAATATTGTTTGCAGATTGCGTGAGTCACGTCAGGCAAGATTCAAGAATAGGACCTCGGGCGTTACAATCTATGCAAAACAGTCGCAACTGGGTAGGGTTAATCCGTCAACAATTGCTTGCAATTTACTTTCCCGACATTATCCGTAGGCTAACGAACATAATACGTACTAAGAATGGTAAGAAACACTATGAACAGAAATTAACATTTCTGCGAATAACTAGATACCATACTTTACTTTACTTTATTACTGTATTCGCATTCATCTCACACGCGGTCACTGCTTATAACTCCGCAACAAAGCACGGCCGCTTAGTAACATGGGCTCAGACTACGAGCTATCAGTCTCTGGAACAAACTCCCCAGCGTCATCAGAGAAAGTTCATCGCTGAATATTTCTAAGAGTCGCTTAAAAGAATACTGTCTTTCTCTTCCATATTAGACTTTAATATAATGTTTTTTTTTTGTATATTGGTACGAAGTTTACTTTTTAAAGTTATGTGACTGATACATAGGGCATTAAATTATGTACAGTTACCTATACTACTACTACAGCATAATGATATACTACTTGATCAATGATCAATGCCACAATGCCGGTCCAACATGCGGTTCCTGAACACATCAAAGAGAGCTTATGATATATGTGAAGATAAAATAATTTTACGTTGTGCACATAGGTCAACTGTTGTTAACTATACCCTGTCCATGCTAGGTTTGCAGAAGAAATCTCTTGTTGGGGATAAGCTCGCCTTTGTTCATTTTCATGTGTTTTCCATTTTATTGGGTCTGTATCTTTTATTTTGCTCAATAAAGTATAAAGTATATATATTTTTTTATTAAAATCTTCAATTCATGTCCGACTCGAGAACCTCAGGATATTTGGGAAACTTTTTCATTCTCATTGGATCATGAACGGAGTTATAATGGCACAAAAGAATGTTGTGCGCTTCAGACTTTGGTAATATAAAATTTACTCCATGATATAAAATCCGATCCCTGCAAATAAATGAATATGAACACAAATATGTATGTGCGATATGAATTTGCTGAGTCTGAAATATGGTATTTTATATCATATCAGCTAAAATCTGCATTTCATCAAAGGGTTTTAAACAAATCCATTAAAAATAAGCCGGCGATGTGAGTAATTCCCGATATATCTCTTTTTAATAGACTCATAATATTCTTATTGACAGTAGAAAGTCCGGCAAAAGTCCATATACTAAAAGAACATTCAGAGCCTTTTACTGCAATGCTGTATAGTGCAGGGTAAAACTGTGGACATAGGAAGGACATCCCAGGACCGAAAGGACGAATGGATGAATGGACAGACATACTACTGGTTATGTAGAAGCCTAATCACAAAACAATTCCCAAATCCAGACATATTTAAGATCAAATGTAAGCTATCATACGCAAATAACTATTAAGTACACTTATTTATGTTACTTACTTGTATTTCTGCACATAAATACTAACTGTAACTGCTATTAAAGTTATCCTTTCCATCTTGGGTTTGCTGGAATAAATCTCTTGTTAGAGATAAGCTTGCCTATGTAAATACATTTTCTATAGGCTTGTTATGTAAATTTTCATGCGTTATTAATATATTTGTCGTAGGATTATTTGATAATCCGTATTTTCGCGAAAATTCTAGAGATTTTATCAAAAAGTACTTAGTTTTAAGTGTTTGTTTTTGTTCATGCATGTTCAACCTAACACGAAGTATAAAGGGGGCTTCGTTTCGCCCACCCCTTTTATCCTTCACCTAAGCTACCGCAGTGTTTTCGCGAAAATACGGATTATCAAATAATCCTGCGACATATTTTATTTTCGAAAAATAAAGTGGATTATTTCTTATTTTCCACCTCCCACAATCCCGTTCCGCCCTCAAATCATTACGAGGCAAAGGTGGAGGAAGCCATCGGGTTCTGCATAGTACTCTTCAAAAAATAATAATCTCAGAAAGATGCGAAAGAATACAGGATGTCTCGAAAACCAGACCTCACCTAAACACCTCAACTAAAGTTACATGGTTTTCGAAGTGCCATCAGTTAAACTATCATGCTATTCCGAAATCTACGAAAAATTTGCAGCGTAATCTTGGTCTTAAATCCTCGGCAAAAACGTGAACTTGGTCTTAAATCTTCCGGTGGGGCATACTGTATAAGCCACAATACAAATCAAAAGCAAATCATACTCACTTTGAACTTATGTATCATCCCGTACCGGTTGAGCAGCTCGTATCCCAGGTACTTGACTGGAGAGCCGCCAGATGCCTCGTGGAGTGCGAACACGTCGAACGACCACTCGTCCAGGGTCTGCGAACGATCAACACAGCTATGCTAAGGACGACTTGCATCACACTTTTGGCAGCCGCCAAACTACAGTTTAAACTTAACGTAAAACATGGTTAAGTAACGTGGTTTTGCCTGTTATCCAGAAGCCTTATAATCTGGATTCTGTAATATTAGAATTTTAATAGCTTTTGAAAAAAATAACAATCACAACACGATTATTTGTCATGAGCGGACTTTTATTAACCAACTACAAAAAAGGAGAGGTTCTCAATTCTACATGCATAAAAACATAGCGTCACGCCTTTTCCCATACGGGTTGGTATAGGCACGATTGTGCCCGCTTTGAGACAGTTATCCATTTTGCGTGACAGGGGGCTAGCCCATCGCCGTAGCTATGGAGTAATAAAGGTTTTCGCAAGATGTTTTCCAACACAGTTAGAACGTCCTTATAATGTACGGATAAATTAATTATCTTATTGGCACATGGTCAGGAATCGAACTTGCATCTCCTGTGTGAGAAGCAAGCATGAAACCCATTAGACCACGGAGCTCTCCCATTCTATACGTATCTATCAAGTATTATCAGAAATACAAATTTGTTATTACATAATAATAAACATGTTAATACAGTACAAGCTTCCATACAAGTATACAAAATTTCATAGGTGTATTTAAGTTTGTATGAATGTTTGTCTTCGTGTTTCTCGGAAACTATATATCGGATTTTGACCATTTTTTTGGCTTACATTTACTCCAACTTAAGGAAAAGGGCAAGTTTTATCAAAATCGGTTCAGTAGATTTTAAGATGTGGACTATTACGTGTGATTATTAATACAAGCTGGGCAACAAAAAAATATAGAAAACTAGAAAAAGAATAAGTTTTATCAAAGTCGGTTCAGTAGTTTGCAAATTATGAAAAATAGGACTGAAAAAGATCACCTGTAAAACTTTACAAATTAGCCTTTCCGAATTTGTCAATATAACATAGGAATGGATCAAACAAGGTTAGGGTTTCCGCAGCAGTTACAAGACTCCCCTGTCAGTCTTACCATGATTGACTTATCATTCATCAAAAATACCTACCTATTTCAATAAAACAAAAAATTATGAAAAAAAATGAAAAATACTTAAGTCCACTTCAAATTAACTCAAAAGTAAGAAATATAATTTTTACATAAACACTAAATTACCCACTCAAAATAATTCAAATCATTCAAACGTTAAAACTATTTGTGTTTTTAGGAAGGTGCCAACGTAATGTAACACAAATAAAACTACATACAGTTTCTCAATGCCTGGCACGGAACTAAAAGAAATTTTGTACCTAGATTTCAATTGGTTTGGGTGGTTAATTTCGTGTATATTGTGACCGCAAACAGCTTTCTGTGCTTTCTTTACTTGACTTCAGTAGTGCCTTCATCTGCGTAAATTTCGACATTCTCGTTGAGATTCCTGAACATCTCCTCCTTCTCTGCGAGCTGGTTTGACTCTTATTTGAGGGATCGGCAACAGCGTATCAGGTCGGATGAGACATCCACTGAATGGTGTGACCTCTTTACAGGCGTCCCTTAAGGCGGCATTTTTTCTCCTCTTCTATTCTCGATTTCCACTAACTCCATCTCGGACTTCCCTGTCTTCCTCATATCATCTTTACGCCGATGATCCCCATATTTATCGCCAATTTTCACCTTATTTCACCGTTCGGACTCCTCGTCAACCCGAGAAAGTGCCAGACCATGATTATATTATATGATGTCGAAATTACATGATAATGCTACCGGGGTTCCCACTTAACATACCCGTGTTGTATTTAAGTTGTGTTGATACTGTATTTAGCATCTTTCAAAAAGTCTGGTGCAAGTCAGCCTAAGTATCGCTAAGCTCTGGGTAGGTATTTGCACAACACTCTGTTGGAAGAATATTGTATTGTGTGTTATTTTCAGAAGAATCGGTGGGTAAATCTAGGACCATTTGGAAGGATATTTTACTACCTGTGTGAATGCTGTTACTGTCAGAGTCATGAATCCAAAACTCCTTGTCATTTTGTTGGCATTGAGGAGAATTGATCATAAGATCGCCCGTAACTTTTTCTGTTGGGAGTCATTAGTAACTAAAAAAAAGTAACAAATATTTTTTTTATCTCCAAGCTATACACGACATGAGAATTCTTCTCGGTGGTGTCATTGCCGCAAATTATTTTTTATTTACTTGAAAGTAACCCATTTTGATGAATAACCTATCGCTTTTCTTAGTAGGTAGAAAGTCTTTCATTTTCTAACACATATTTTTGAGCCTCTCTCCTTTGCAAAGCGATCTGCAGTTCAACTCTGGTCACTCCCGTTAATTTTTGGATGTTCATGCGTTTATTCTAACATTATTTGTTTAATTTCATAGAGCTCGTCAAATCCAACCGAGGTTGATGACCCCAATTGCTTTTCCACGATATTCGGTCTGTCTGGTCTAGACTTAACTCTTACAGTCCCAAAATTTCATTTCCACGACAGATGTCTTCTGCGACATAATTAGTGTCTAGTCTGAGGGAGGTGAGATTTTATTTTACATAAGAAAAGCATATGCTGCCACATATAGGAATGAAATAAACACAGCAAGACTAGTAAAGTAAAAATAAAAGTAAAAATTCGTTTATTCACAAAACAAGTCCTAGACAGCAGGGTTTCCTTGTCTCCCAAATTAGGGTAACCTGTGTCTTGGGAGACAGTTTCTTCCCGTTTTAAAGTTAACTCATTTTTTGTTGCTCACTACACAAATAAGATTACATAATAACATTAGGTTCTTAGAGAAAAAAAGTAATTAGTAAAAAAGAAAACGAAATAAAAATATAACAATTTTCTTGTCCCAATGAAAGAGAAGAAAATAGTTATTTGGTAGAGTAATAATGAGTGTGTATTGAGTGAAAGGGGTGTTTCTGTGTGTTTAGGTGAGTATGTGCATAAAGTGTTATGCCTGTTTTTGTTGTGTAAGTTGATTTGAGCTATTTTGAATGTTTGTAGAATTTAAGGTTAATCTACCTTAAGTAACACGTTTTCAGTAGCAATTTTTGATTTTGTTCTTGATCTGATAGTTATTAAAAAATATATTTAAATATCAAGTACAGTGTTTTTTTTATAAAGACGCGGAGCTGTAACAATAAATTGTCGTTGGGCAAAAGCACTTGTAGTGATTGGAACAGGGCATCTAAACAATCTCTTGTTGTCGCTGGGAAGGAAGGGTACATGATACCTGTAAAAGTATCTTACACACTTGTAAAAAAAGGTTTGGCGTATGCTTAGCAATTTTGTTCTACTATGTACCTACAGGTGTGGTAGGGCTTCGGTAGGGAGCAAATAACATAACTTTTAGGACATCACTTTGGGCACGCTCTGCTTCCAACAGAACTGTCGTCGATGCACCACCCCAGGCACCTAAACAGTATTCAATTATACAATAGCATAAATCATTGTCGGCCTTACCACAAAAAAATAAACGAGTGTTCAACACCTGTTTAAAAACGAAAACGTATGGGATTAGACGTTTGTTTTGAGGTTAAACGCTGTTTAATATTTTTTGTGGTAACACGGTGTATGTTTCAATGAGTAGATTAAGATTCGCATATTTTTTCGAATCCTTTTAGTTGTAGCTGAACTATGTGGACCCCATTGAAACCTATCGTCAATTATCACACCTAAAGAAAACTATCCCCCCCATTGGTATTGACATAGAAGAGTATAACATTTTTGATACATTAAGAAAATTGCAAGTAAATTGGAATAGTGAACTCATAGGTCGCGGGTTCCATACCATGGCAACAGAGTTATGGCCGTTTGCACTAACCTTAGGAATCGCCTAAGTTCCATAAGTTACTACAGAACTTAGGCGATTCCTAAGGTTAGTGCAAACGAGTCTCTCTTTTCCATATATTTTTTGTAGCAGTTCTTGTTTATTTTTTATTTTCAGAATAGCATAGTGTTTAATATTTATGCTTTGGAACGCACCGGTTTTTTGTTGCGCGGATCGACCGCGAGTAATCGGGACATCACTAAGCGGAAACGGAAGATGTCACTCGTACCAACGAGAGGAAAAAATTGGAGGTTATCTTTTCTTACCTCTTTTCTCGTCGGGAGAAAAACAACATGTCTGCTCAGGCATCGTGCCATTGATGGTATTTCGGTGTACCAATTACCAAATACAGGCGTCGGGCCTGGTCGGAGTGTTAATCATCTACATCGACGGGAAATAAGTAGATTCGCGTCAGCGGTCAAGTGATCCGTGTAGATTGGACATCGTCGTATCGGTAGCGGCGACTCCACGTGACGGCAGGCAGCACGCCGGCGACAGCGTCGGCAGCGACGGCAAGGTTTCGATTCCTCTCCTATCCCAAAATTGTCTCCTCTCCCGCATTCCTGTCTCGAATCGAGCTTTCGATCTACCAGTCTGCGACGACAAGGTCAGTAACAATTCAACTCACTTTTCTCTCACGTGCTGGCAAAAGCCCACCCCCTCAGGATTCTACGCCGTTCGGTAGGCGTGGAAAATTAAACATTTTGGTAGCAGGCGCGGTTTTCCTAGTGGGAAATCATCGATTCACGGTTGTAGGGTTGCCTTTTGCCACATTGTAGTTGGGAGAAAAGAATATCTCAGATTGGCCGGCAAGTCGGCAATGAGTCTGTGGTCGGTACCACAAGTAAAGTTCATTTTCGGTAAGTGAAAGTATAAGTGTCAATTTGGTAACAGTTATTATAAATTTGTAGTCGGAAACTACTGTTTGTGCGCATAAAAGATTGAACAGTCATTCTGCGAAGTAACTAGATTGTATTACTTGCGGTAGAACGTCGGGTTCTATAGTACTGCAGTGTTATTTCGGTTTACACAGCAGGGTCGGGCTATTTAGGGGGTATTAAGCTGATTTTGCTGACCTCAAAAGAAGTGTGGGTCATATCGGAGGGGCCACTTCTAGAAAAATAGTTTTTTTTTATATTACCTTTTTGTGTGTTATTTGTATTGTACCATATGGTGGCATTCTCTAATTGATTCAGAGTATATATTTATAAGGTGTATGTCCACAGGGCGACCATATTAAATATTGTTTAGGATTTAATTGTTTTAGTGGTTGCCTTGGGTTTTACAACTTAGTTTTAATTTCTGTGCCCAGCGCTGACGGGAAAGTGCTGGTCTCTGGCTGTGCTTAGTTCGGTAGTGAAGCATAGGACCAGAAACAATTAAATCGGTAACCATGGCACCTTCACCCTTGAAGGTACTGCGGTATGGCGTCCGTGAGGAGATGAGATGGCTCGCCCATACTCACAAGTATGTGGAGCGACCTGACATGGACGATGTCCTGCTCAAGCGTGTGGAGGACGCAATGACACGCGTCGGGAAGGTGTGTCGGCTGGCTGCGGAGGCTGAAGCCCTCGGGCTTACGGATGAGGCCTCGGTGGCTGCGGTGAAGCAGCTCTGCGCGGATGCTGACCAAGCGATGGAGTGCTTGGGCGACATCGAGCGTCGCGCCGAAAAAATTAAGCGGTCACGTCGGGATGACCGCGGGGAGGGTAGCGGAGACCCGCCCCCTAAGGGTGTTGTTGGACGGCTGCCACACCTGGAGATTCCGGCCTTCGGTGGGGCAATTGATGAGTGGCCGGCATTCATCAATTTATTCGATAGTCTGGTCCACGGTCGGGACGACCTGGACAACGCCTACAAGTTGGCCCAACTATTGATGGCACTGCGGGGTGAACCGAAGGAGTTGGTCGGTCACCTAACGGTAACGGCGGGCAATTATGAGATTGCCCGGGTCATATAGTTTGACCGCTACCAACACAAACGGCGGTTGGTTGATGCGCAGCTGGGGAAGCTGTTCAGCATCCCAAGAGTAACCCGGGATGTTGACATCCGGGTACAGGTGCTCAACCCTGTGCTGGTGGCCACTAAGGCCCTTCAGAACCTTGGTCTGCCGGTAGACCAATGGTCATATATCGTATTATATATGGTTTTGTCACGGTTGCCTGCAGCTGTTCAAAGTCGGTTTGAACAGCTGCATGGGGGCAGTAGCTCGGAACTGCCCACGCTCGTCCAATTAACGGATTTCTTGGAGGGTAAATGCAGGCGATGCGATACCATGGATTCGGAGGCCAGTGTGCAGCGCCAACCCGCGCGGATGCGGGAGGGGCCGCGCCCCCCACCCCCACGGGGGGGTGGGCAGTCAAAACAATTTGGCGTTTTGAGTGCCGCGCCGTCGGGTGACGGCTGTGTGCACTGCGACAGTGCCGGTCATGAAGTGACCAGTTGCGCCAACTTTAAGGCGCTCGGTGTGGCTGCCCACAGGAAGATGGTCTTCCGCCACCGATTGTGTTTCGGTTTTTTGGGGCCGCACCCGCTGAGCGAGTGCTCACGGTCGTCCTCCTGTGAGTGCTGCGGTGGCAGGCACCACGTCGTGTTGTGCCTGAACCGGTCAGGCCCTTCGGACGGTCACCAGGGCCGGACTCAGGTTGGTCGGTCACAGGGCCCAACCAGGGCCGGACCCAGTCCCCCTCCGGGCAACGGGAGTCACCAACGGGGTAACTGGGGTACCCGCGGACGGGACCCCCCCCGAGGGGGAGGGGGCAGCGCGGGGGGTAACAGGCGGGATAGCCGGGGTTCGGTCGCCGCTGTCCAGGGTCAGCGAGGACTTCGGGCCGCTGGCTCACCGCGTGTTACGGGCGGTTGTCAGATGGCACCTATGAGTGGCGCGAAGGCTGGGAGCCCACCACCTTCTGCGCCACCCTGCCCGTCGCTCTGGGAGGCGAACAGGGAGGCGAACAGTCGGATGTCGCCCCCATTCCTAGAGCGCCGCAGGTTGGATCTGCTCTCCCCCCTCCATCCACGGTGGCCACCGGGCACATCGTACACAGTCCGGTATGGTCGGGTACCGGGACAGCGAGGGGCCTATTATGCGGGTTGGGACCCCCTGATGTACATGCGGTCTGATATGCCACCGGTGGCATATCAGCAGCCGAGTTACCAGGCCGACGGGGTTCCCAGCGGGTTCGGATCCCGCGGAGGTTCCCGCTAGGGACACGCCGCCCACTTACAGGGTGCCGCCACTCCACAGACGGTCATGCTCCCCACCGCCTCGGTGATAGCGTGGAGTTCGGACGGCAAATCATGTGTGGCACGAGCACTATTGGACTCGGGGGCCCAGGGGTGCTTAGTCTCGTGCAACCTTGTAAGACGATTGGGCATTTCGGTAAGGGAGTATCCACATTCCTTTCGGGGAATTGGGAACACGGAAGTCGGTTCCGTTAAGGGAGTATGTCGGATTACTCTCTCGTCACGGGTGGATTCATCGGTGAATCTGACGGTCACGGCATTAGTCATGCCTAATGTGATGGGCTCACACCCTCACGTACGGTTGTCGCCCTCGGTGCGACAGTTGGTCGCTGGGTTGTCACTTTCTGACCCGGAGTTCGATTTTCCGGGCCCAGTAGACATTTTATTGGGTGTCGATGCCTTGGGATACCTGTTAGTGCCAGGTGTCCACGTGTTGCAGGCGACTGGTTTGGTTTCGGTCAACACCAGACTGGGCCATGCGGTAATGGGTCCGGTCATGCCGGCTGCCCCACGCCTAGCGACTCGTAGTCCCTTATTCGGTTCTGTACTCTCGGAGGTGATACAGAAGTTTTGGGAGGTGGAGGAACCACCTACGGTCCGCCGGTTGGACCCGGTTGAAGAAGAGTGTGAACAGTTTTATCGGAACAATACTGGTCGCCTTCGGTCAGGTCGATTTCTCACACGTCTTCCATTCCGGAGTGATCGCCCACCGCTGGGCAGTTCACACCATGCAGCCGAGACGCGGCTTCTGTCGATGGAACGACGCATGAAGCGTGACGGGATTTTCCGGCAGAAGTACGTCGATTTCATGCGGGAATACGAGTCGCTCGGCCACATGTCGGTTTCGGGTATCGACTGGAAGCGTAAAGACCACTGCTTCCTGCCCCATCACGCGGTCTTGAGGACCCCGGAGGGCAAAATACGGGTAGTGTTCGATGGATCGGCATCAACATCTAACGGCATGAACCTGAACCAGTGTTTTCATTCAGGGCCGAAGTTGAACCATGACATCGCGGATGTTATCACACGGTTCCGTCGACACAATGTTGTGTTTGTAGCTGACATCCGGATGATGTTTAGACAGACGGTCATTCACCCTGACGATAGACGGTATCAGCTGATACTGTGGCGAGAGAGCCCAGATCAGCCCATCAGGGTGTACGAGCTGAACACCAACACGTACGGGCTACGGTCTAGTCCTTATTTAGCGATTCGCACTCTGCGGGAGTTAGCGGATCGAGAACGGTTAAATTTCCCTAGAGGAGCAGCGATCCTGGAGCAGGATCTCTACGTGGACGATATCTGTACCGGTGCAGATTCCGTAGAGGAGGCGCTCGCTCGACGGGACGAGCTAGTTGAGCTCTTACGGGGTGGAGGTTACGAGCTTCGGAAATGGATGTCGAACTCTCCAGAGTTACTGACTGGTCTTCCGGATGACTACCAGCAGGATCCCCACATTTTTGAAAATTTGGAAAATCCAAATATGTTGTCGGTATAAGGCGTCCAGTACCAGCCGGTGTCAGACATGTTTTCGTATCGGGTCGAGTTGGACTCCCCGAAGGTCTGGACGAAACGGAACGTCCTTTCAACGGTGGCTAGGACATTTGATCCAAACGGGTGGGTCACCCCGGTAACATTTCAGCTCAAGTGTTTTATGCAGCAATTGTGGTCTGCTGAGCTGAAATGGGACGACCCGATCGGCGGGTCATTGAGCTCAGAGTGGGACTCGTTCTTTTCGACCCTCCCTGGCATCAATCGGATTTCACTGCCACGGAGGTTGGTCCCCACCAAACGATACACCGCCACCCTGCATGGGTTTTGCGATGCCTCGGAGAAGGGCTACGGAGCTGCGGTGTATCTGCGTACGGTCGACTCCTCGGGGGAGGTTGATGTGCGGTTGGTCATGGCCAAGAGCAAGGTTGCGCCGTTGCGCACTCGCCTGACCATTCCCAAGTAAGAGCTTTCGGGAGCGGCTCTCCTGACTCGTCTGCTCAACCACACGATGACGGTTCTTCGTGGGTCAATAGCGTTGGAAGATACGGTCTACGCTTGGACGGACAGCCAGATCGTGTTATGCTGGCTGAAGGCTTCAGTTCACAAGCTGGAGATTTTTGTGGCGAATCGGGTTTCGCAGATTTTGAATTCGGAGGTTCCCTTAATCTGGAGACATGTTCCAGGGGAAATGAACCCAGCAGACTGTGCGTCTCGTGGATGTCACGCTCCGGAGTTGGTTGGACATCCCTTGTGGTGGGGTCCAAAATGGTTGACTCAAGCCGAATCGGATTGGCCAATGAGTCCACGCGTTACCACGGCGAACGGCGCCTTGACAGTCGGTGTCTGTACGACGCAACCGGAGCCGGAAGAGGAGTTCAGCCTGCTGGAACGGTACAGCTCGCTCGACAAGCTGGTCAATGTGACCGCCTGGATCTGCCGATTTGCGCGGAATTGTCGGAATTCTGAGGCGCAACGAGTGCGGACACAGGTCCTGACACCACGGGAACGGAACCATGCGTTGTTCGCATTGGTACGGAACGTGCAGACGGTGCACTTTAAGTCCGAACTGGACATTCTGAGACGCGGACGCGTCCAACTGAAGGGAGCTGTGGCTCGGCTCAACCCGTTTATTGACCCTCAAGGATTGCTGAGGGTAGGAGGTCGGCTGCGGAATGCCAACCTGCCTTATGCGGCTCGCCACCCATTGTTACTCCCTAGGAAAGGGAAGTTGGTCGAACTGTTGATACAGGATCGACACATTCGGAATGGGCATATCGGATGCCACGCCTTGATGGCGTTTCTCCAGCGCGAGTTCTGGATTCTATCGGGAAGACGCTTAGTGCGGAGCGTCGTATTTCGGTGCCTGCCTTGTTATCGGGCCAAGGCGGCTACGATGCAGCCCCAGATGGGATGCTAGGGTTGCCCTCGGATAGGGTTAACGAAATCCGGCCCTTTGCGGGTGTCGGAACGGATTTCGCGGGACCATTCATGGTCAAGTCTTCACAGCTACGGAACGCCAGATTAGTGAAGGCATACCTGTGCGTCTTCGTGTGCTTGGCCACGAAGGCAGTTCACTTGGAGGTGGTCAGTGACCTCACTACAGAGGCATTTATCGCATATCTAGATCGGTTCGTCTCACGAAGGGGCCTCCCGACATTAATCCGTTCGGACAACGGCACAAATTTTGTCGGAGCCAGGCGATATCTGCAGGAGGTCACTCAATTCCTGAACGGTAACCAGGACGCCATCGGTACGGCTTGCTCCCGACGAGGGATTGAATGGGTTTTCAGTCCGCCGGGATGTTCTCATTGGGGAGGAATTTTTGAGGCTGCGGTTAAATCGGCTAAGTCGCACCTGACGAGGATCATCGGTGAGACCTCTCTACGCTTTGAAGAGCTTGCGACGCTGTTCTGTAAAATTGAAATGACACTGAACTCGCGTCCGTTGTGCCCGCTCAGTTCGGATCCAAATGATTTGGAAGCGTTGACTCCGGGTCACTTCCTGATAGGTCAGCCCCTTAACGCCCTGCCAGAATACCCATTCGGTGATGTTAAGTTAAGTCGGTTAAATAGGTGGCAGATGTTGCAGCAGATGGCTCAAGATTTTTGGAAACGGTGATCCCTTGAGTACTTGCACATCTTGCAGCAGCGCCTTAAGTGGACTGACCGGCCCCCTCAAGTCGGTGATTTGGTGCTGATTAAGGATGCGAACCTGCCATCATTGAGATGGAGACGAGGACGGATCGTCAATTTATACACGGGTCGGGATTGCACGCCTCGATCAGCAGAAGTCAAGGTGGGGGACTCGGTCCTCAAGAGAGCGGTCGCAACACTTTCTCGCCTTCCTATTGATTAGGGACAGGTTCGGGCCTGTCCGGGCGGGTGACTGTTTAATATTTATGCTTCGGAACGCACCGGTTTTTGTTGCGCGGATCGACCGCGAGTAATCGGGACATCGCTAAGCGGAAACGGACCGCAGATGTCACTCGTACCAACGAGAGGAAAAAATTGGAGGTTATCTTTTCTTAACTCTTCTCTCGTCGGGAGAAAAACAAAATGTCTGCTCAGGCATCGTGCCATTGATGGTATTTCGGTGTACCAATTACCAAATACAGGCGTCGGGCCTGGTCGGAGTGTTAATCATCTACATCGTCGGGAAATAAGTAGATTCGCGTCAGCGGTCAAGTGATCCGTGTAGATTGGACATCGTCGTATCGGTAGCGGCGACTCCACGTGACGGCAGGCAGCACGCCGGCGACAGCGTCGGTAGCGACGGCAAGGTTTCGATTCCTCTCCTATCCCAAAACTGTCTCCTCTCCCGCATTCCTGTCTCGAATCGAGCTTTCGATCTACCAGCCTGCGACGACAAGGTCAGTAACAATTCAACTCACTTTTCTCTCACGTGCTGGCAAAAGCCCACCCCCTCAGGATTCCACGCCGTTCGGTAGGCGTGGAAAATAAAACACATAGCTTCTAAAATAAAGTTGCGGAAGTTTAAAATTTTAAAAATAGGCATGTTGTTGAAAGAATACTTTATTCAAATATAAGTTATAATTTTGATATTATATTTCAATGTATATCATATTTAGTTTCCATAAATTGTTAACTATTTGCTAATCAAAATATAATAAAAATTATGGTTTTATGTAACGCTCACACTATACGAGAGATACTTATATTCATATTCATATTCATATTCATTTATTTGCTTTAAATGTGGTTACATTAGGTTCTTAAATATTGATAAGTTTCACACATTTAGCCAACCTTGGGCATGCAAATTATTAACATATTTTTTAAAGATAATAATAGATAATTATTTATAAATCCTTTGTAAACGTCAAAATTAAAATTACTTAATGTCAAAATTTACAGGTTCTTACAAGTACAAAAAAGTCAGATAATTAACAGTGTAGTTCACAATTTACATGAGAGAAAATACACAATTGGATCTACATAGTACCATGTTAATTAAGTAATCGAGGTTTAATTTTATAAAATTCGGACATGTCATAAAAACCATTATGTACTAGCCAATTTCTTAGTTTTATTTTAAAAATAGGCAGGGGTAGATACTGTATCTCTGCTGGAATACCATTAAATATCTTTACAGCCATTGCATAGCAGTTCCTATTGTGCAATGCTGTATTGGCTCGAGGAAGAACTAAGCGATTAGGAAATCGAGTATTGAATGAAGTAACATTGGACAATTTTGTGAATAAATGTATGTTAAGTCTTACAAATATGCTCATTTCCAAAATGAAGATACCAGTTAGAGTAAGTAGATTTAACTGTCTAAATAACGGTCTACATGACTCATATGGGCTTACAGCACAAATAGTTCTGATGCAGCGTTTCTGTATGATAAACAGTCTTTTGACATCCACCGAATTACCCCATACCACAATTCCATAGCGTAATGCTGATTCGACATATCCGTGGTAGGCCAGAAGAGCTGATTCTCTACTCGCTACTTTCGTTAGTCGGTACAGAGCATAAGTAAAACTGTTGACCTTTTTACATAGTTTGTCGACATGGGCTTTCCATGACAACTGTGGATCTATCGTTATCCCTAAAAATACTATTTCCTGTGATTCAGATATTTGTTGATTTTGATATGTCAATGATAAATTTAATTCTGGTTTTACTTGATTAAAAAATTGCATATAAGATGTCTTATCCACATTAACACATAAATTATTTACTACTAACCAGTCAATGATATGTCTAATTGTATTGTTTATGTCATTATTAAATTCATTCAAAATTGTATTTTTTATTATAATTGAGATGTCATCAGCATAAAGGGTGCAACGGTGTTTCGTGCTTTCCGGTATGTCATTTATGTATAACAAGAACAACAGTGGACCGAGAACACTTCCTTGGGGTACACCAAAATTATTTGCTCGTAGTACTGATTTATTCTCTGTAAGTTCCGATTTGTCATTTATTTTTTTGATAACTACATACTGAGAGCGGTTGCTTAGGTAGGTTTTTATCCAGTCATAGGCTGGTCCGCGAATACCGTATCTCTCACATTTTACTAATAAGATATTATGATTGACAAAATCGAAGGCTTTAGACATATCAAAAAATACTGTTACAGTCGGTGTCCTAGTATCAATAGCTTCCGCTAATGTTTTCACTAAATTGAAGCATGCGAGAGTGGTAGATTTTCCTTTCTGGAATCCATTTTGTTCGTTTCTAATTACAGAGAATTTTGATAGAAAAGATGAGATTCTGTTGTGCATAATTTTTTCAAAAACTTTAGATAGTACAGGCACCAGGGTAACTGGCCTATACTTGCTCATGTCTGTTCTCTCCCCTTTTTTATATAATGGCTTCACTACCGAGATTTTTAATTCTTTGGGAAACAGACCTTCTGTGAGAGATTTGTTAACTAGGTGTGTCAATACAGGGGATATTTCTTTATTACAGAATTTTAGAATGTTTGTTGCGATTTCATCATAGCCAGTGGCATTAGTATTATTAAGCTGTTTAATTGTTTTTGAGGTTTCCTCTATAGTACAAGGTGATAGAAATATGCTATAACTTGATTGAGTTACTTTATAAATTGCGGTATTGTCGGGATGATTGCTTATATTTGTATTGGTCAAATCTATGAAGTAGTCATTAAATGCATTTGCCATCTCTATTGGATCCTCCGTTTTTTTGTTTTTTATATCTATAGATCTTATTTCGATGTCAATATTTCCATTTTCATTTTCCTTTTTTATTAACTGCCACGAGGCTTTGCATTTATTTTTAGCATTATTGATGAAATTGTAATTTTGAATTTTTTGAGAGCACTCTATACATCTGCGCAACCGTTTGCTATACCTCAAGTAGTTATTTTTATTTGTTACTGATTTGTTTTGATAGTACTGGAATCTTAGTTTTCTTTTAGTTTGACATAACCGCCTTATGCCTTTAGTTAGCCATTTAGGATTGACATTTGTATCTCGTCTAGTTTTCACCCTAATTGTTGGGAAGCATTGATTGTAAAGTAAGACTATCGTATCATGGAATAATTTGAACGCTGGTTCCAATTTTTTACAATTCAAGACTTCATTCCATGATAGGCTATCTAGGTAGTTTAGCCTTTAAACTTTACCAAATTTTCATCGCTATAATCCCTTTTAGTGGTATACCAAAAATGTATTTGTTGCTTTATTTTTGTCACAGGAACAGTGAGGAATTGCGTTGTGTCATGGTCTGACAGTCCTAGACGTTTAGTTTCCCCATAAGCCGTATTAATATTACTTATTAGATGGTCAATACACGAATTTATTCTTGTTGGTGTATTAAGATGAATGATCATGCTATAGGCTTCTATTATGCTTTTCAACTCTTTTGTCCACTTGTCATCTTTCAGTGTATTTATGTTTAAATCTCCAGTTATTATCAATTTGCTATTGTTCAGTTTATGTCTTAGCCTATGTAGTAAGAGTTCTAGTTTATTAAGGAAGTCTGTATTTAGTTTGGCATTTGGAATTTTATACAGACAAAATAAAAATAATTTATATTCTGGAACCTCCACTCCACAACATTCAAAAGAAAATGGTTCGGTCAATTCTTTGGCAACATTTATTTCTTTAGTTTAAATGTGATTTTTGGTAAATATACAGACACCTCCTCGTGATTTATCTGACCTATGGTAAGAGGTGGCTAGTCTGTAATTTTTGAGCAGTAAATTTTTCTCATTTCCTGACTTAACAAGAGTCTCTGACAAGCAGATAAAATCAATGTCTTTGTGGCTTTCCCTTAATTCATTAACAGTTATTGTAATAATGTCCCTCTTACTCTTGAAACCTTGTATGTTCTGGTGCATTATATACAGTTTATCATTTTCGCTATCCGACGACACGAAAAAGCTGGCAACCTGGTACCTTTGGTGAAGTCCTTTGTTCCGATTCATCGACCTTAGTAATAAATTTTCCAGTTTTCTTAAAGTAATAGGGTTACTACTAAACTTACTAAACAGCTGTTAAAAAACTTCTTCTTTAGATGAAGAAATAGCCCCCCAGCCATTTCCAATTCTAACTAACTTTGTGCATTATTTTAATGTGTTTAAATGTCACTTTATTTTATTTTTTACAAGCAGTTCACTTTTTGGCTTAGGGAATAGAAGAAACGAAAAACTATAAATATATTGTACCTAAATTGTTAGAATTGTAACCACAGTAGACCACAGCAATAGTTTGAAAGGGACTTCCGGATTGAAATTCCGAGAATTCATTATGCAAACGTACACTTTGACCGTAAACTCGCAGTCCTTATACAAGGAACTGTAAATAGAAATAGCACAATGGAACAACATAAATCCATTCCAGAAAACCCAAGTAGGTAACCATAGTACAGCTTTATTACCAAACCAAAAGTAATGAAACCATAAACTATCTAACCCTACTTTCACGTAAAGGTATACGGAAATACCGTGGAATTCCAAATGCCAAATGGTGAATCGGGTGGCCATAGTTGCCATACATAATTAAGCATTTGGGAATATTTTAAGTTTAACGTATTAAGTACTTGAATATGGCTCTAAGGCAGAAGGAATACATAACTGCCTTGCTCAAGCGAAATTTTAATGGTTTTGAAACTCACGCAGCGTTTTCAAGTATGTGCTTGCGTGAGTTTGCCAAACAAGAGGCCAATGAATAAAAAAAAGTATCACCTGTCATGTCAACGAAAGATATTGGAATGATTTGCTTAGTTTTTGACGTTCGCTAATATCAATAATCATCATTTTCCTTCAAATATGTTAGCTTTCACTTTATTCATACAGCCCATTGGCAGCATGTAAAGCAAGCATAACCAAGCATACCGAACCGACATACAAACGAGTCTGTTCTTGACAACCGAATGTTATTGATCCCTAAGGTACCAAGACTGCCTAGTGGTATCCCAGACGCCAAAGGCGGTGGCGAGAGAGCAACGGTTTGATATAGATGTAACAGAAAAGTGGAGTAATACTTTATAGGTTTATTTTGAAAGTTGTTCGTAACAATATGGGAGATATGGATGGGTAGACGACCTCTATGGTTTTGTGGACGTCTCTGTGATTCTAAAGGAAGAGGTCCCGGGTTCGAATCCCGGCTGGGGAGAAAGGAAAAAAAAGCCCCAGGATTTTATATGTGTGTGACGTCGCTGTTTAGGGTTCACACGACACAGGGTATCCTACTGTGGGGCCAGAAGCAATGTATGTGCCTGTATGTGTAATAAAAACATAAAAAAAAATTCACCTTGCCCGCACCATACACTGTTTACAAGACGTGGGTAGCTATTTTCTTTGTTAGGAAATTCTGCGAACTCTTTTGTAGTATATTCCAACGAAGCCTTAGTGCAAGGAGCCCTTTTGATAATAAATGAGACATACAATTTGTGGAACTTCATTTTGTGAGGACGTATCCCTTTCTGACCCTTGCAAGTTCAGATAGACCTTTCCATTTTACTGGACGAGGCCTTTTATTGGTCTAATGTTAGTTTTCCCTTACTATACAGGCAGCTCTCTTTTATAAAAATAAGAGAAAAATCTGTAATTTTATATTAAAATTATTGTATCTCCTTTTAAATATAGACTATGTTCAGGATTTTTTACGATCAAGCCAAATTAATCTAACCGCGTAGCGACATTATATTTAAACTAGATTATCTCTTTGTGAATAACATATATTTTTGAAACCTATGAAAAAAAAAATATAAAATTATTTCCAATAAATTCATATTATTGGAAATAATTTTATATTTTTTTTTTGCCAAAGCTCTCTTCGGTGGTTTTGTGTGATCTTGGGCCTTAAGTTTTAAGCCAGTAGCTTCAGTAATATTGTATTTATTTCGGAGTATTTATCAGATCAGCGGAGGAAGAGGAGTCGTGATCAATTAGTTAGCAAATGAACTTTCGAAACTAATCCATTGCTTGCTCTGAGCAACGTGGCAAGTTGGCAACTGGCAAATAGTTTCCAAAACTCTTGTGGTTCCTAGCGTCCAAGTAGCACTACTTGCTAAGGCTTCTCAACGAATACTCCTACACTATAATCCTCTAATCCTCCAGCGCATTTCGCAAACCTATATCATCTTATAAACTAAGGAAATTTATCCCGCGAGATTTTAAACTATCGATAAATTGTAAATTGTACCGTACAGCTTACAATATTACGTACTTACCGTAAAAAGGAGCTAATTGGAATTGAGGGGCTAATTAGAACTAATAGAAAATGCAGCCAAATCTCTGCATTTTGTATAAGTTCCTTTTAGCCCCTCAATTCCAATTAGTTAGTCGATTGATAATCAAACGGTTAAATTGTGAACTGGTTTAAACTTGTATTTCAAGCGAAATCAGGGCCAAGAGGTGGGTCTGGGTAGGTAAAGGATGAAGGGTTTGTATTCGTGTTATAGTCTGTAAAATATAGCATTATCCCTTTGACAGCTGTCATCACAATCAAACCTATCGAGTTCCGTATTTTGCGACGGTGAAATGTACAGGAGACAAATTTCAAACTTTTTTGCTGGGAGCACGCGGATTCAGATGTCCTCGGGTGGGTCATCGTACAACAACAGACAAGTTATCGATCTTGAAACCAGAATAATCATTAAAAAAACAAGTACCTAACCCGACTGCATTTTATTTCCATAACACATACCCACCTATAAATTTTTGCATGCACGTACATGGAGTATGAAAGTAATTTTAAATTTTTAGATTACATGTAGATCTACATTTTCTTATCTTTACTTCAGTAAATAAAATAACGCAACTACATTATTTGCTGTATAAAATTACCATTAATTTCTTCAATCTGGCAATATTGACTCGGCGAAATGCATGATTGGAGGGCGCCGCCGCTATTTTGTTTGATTCTTTCAGTCGAGTGCCGATGACGCCTTGTGTACGCCACATGTTTCCAGTTTATAATGCTAATAATTTGTTGAGTTTTGCTGATACTTGTTGTTTGTTTTTCCATTTTTTTGTAATATTGCCAAAAAGAACATTTTTTTTATTAAATAGTGAATGCAGCGAGTTTGTGATTCGCTTAAGTGAACTTTGTACGCGAGAATCAAATTGGCGGAACCCTAACTATTGGCGCAAGTGTGCAACGGAGTTGCGGATGCTCTTGGTATCGGACGAGCCGCAGTGACGTGTTACAACAAAGAAAAGTATGGTAAGACATCATTTGACGTGACGGAGGAAATGTAGAGAAAAAACAATCGACACCAATAAAAAAAATAAAGATGTTTTCCCCCCCCCAGTCACAAAAATTGATGATTTTGACGACGTAGCAAACTCAAACTCAAACTCAAACTCAAACTCAAAACGTTTATTGCGACATTGTGGTGGTATATGGTGATATATATATATATAGAATTTGAAGAACCGACAATGAACCCAGTGAGGGCACTGCAATCTAACTTGCACAATAATAAAATATCATAAAATGGTTAACTTTATAACAATGAGATCATTACCTACTATTACCTACAGTATTAGCGTAACATTAAAGTATTATAATTATAAGATTTACATGCATTTGTGTATGTGTACCTGTGTGTGTGTTATGAGTGTGTTTGAGGGTGTGTAAGTGCATGTGTGTGAGTGTTTGTGTGTGATTATAGAAAGTGTGTTTCATTTAAATATTCTTCAATGCTGTAGTACTCTTTTTGGAGGAGATGATTTTTTACTTTCTTTAGGAATTCTATTTCGTTAGAAATATTTTTGTAACTATCTGGAAGTTTGTTATAGATGGTTATGGACATAATATATGTGTTAGTGGATTGCAATGACATATTAATTTTTGGGAGGAGAATTTTGTGTTTGTGTCTGAAGGAGTATAAGTTATTCAGTGTGTCTCTGGTCTTGTATGTTTCTGGGTATTTTCTGACTAGCTTTATTATTTCGAATAAGTAAATAGAGGGGAGGGTGAGGATGCTATATGTTTTGAAATGTGGTTTACATGTGTGTGTTGGTTCTATGTTTGCTATAATTCTCAGCAGCTTTTTCTGTAGTCTAAATAATTGTGGAGCGTCGGTGCTGTTTCCCCACAGTATGATGCCATAATTAAGTAAGGAATGTGCGTGTGCGTAGTATGCTGAAAGAGCAGTGGCGGTGTTAGTTGATTTTTTTACTTCCCTTAAAGCATATGAGAATTCAGATATTTTACCTTTAAGTTTCTGTACATGCGACTTCCAATTTAAGTGAGAGTCTATGATAATTCCTAATAAACTTGCCTCTTTTATTATTTCTAGTGGAATATTAATATAGCTAAAGTTGATATCGAGGGGCGGTTTTTGATGTGGATAAAAATTTATTAATTTAGTTTTCTGGGGATTTATTTCGAGGTCAGTCATCCAGTCAGTAATGGTGTCAGGGCATTTTGTGAGTTTTTCGTTTATATTATCGTTATTTTTGTGAGAGGAAACTAGGGATATGTCATCAGCAAATAGGATGCAAGGGTCATTTAGAATTTTTGGGAGATCGTTGATATAAATAAGAAAAAGTAGGCATCCGATTACGCTACCTTGAGGTATTGAGGCATGAGTAGTTATGCAGTCAGATTTATGGTATACGATTTCTCTTGTAGTCTGATTATAATATTCTATTTGGACGTATTGTTCTCTATTGTGTAAATATGAAGTAAGCCAGTCGTGTGCTTTGCCTCTAATGCCCACACCGTTTAACTTATTCAACAGTATATTATCGTTAACGTTTGACTCTCTGATCAGGATTTTTTCCCAATCTTCCAATTAGAATCCATATTTAGGGATATTACACAAGGGGCTAGTTGCCAACGCTGAGAACATTAGCTGTGTCCCTTAAATATTAAGATTTATTTAATGTGGGTTTACCATCTCTATCCAAAACTCTGACAACAATTTAATTTTCATACAAAAAAGCGATAAAAGATAACTTGTAATGTAGCAAACAGACATTGCGCTTTCCCGATTTTCTACGAAATGTCAAAATATTTCAAATCAAATCAAATAACATTTATTTCTCAAAAAGAAAATGTAATTACATAAATTAAGGTAGGAACAAAGGTTTATAGGTATAGAATTATAAATGCGCGTATATTTAGGTAGGGAGACGAGCTGACATCCTAGCTAGATTAGCAGAAAATCTGTTTTAAGGAATGTCAGGCCCTGAACCTCGTCTAATCGTATCTTGAGATGGATTGAATGATACTTGATTGATCACGTGTAAATAAATCGGTCAAGACACTCGAAACACGTCCACTCTCAACGAAAGATTGAGGAAAGGAAAGGAAAGTTTTTCTTGAATAAACATGGCTTAATGCAAACCATACGGTATCAAGATCTTGGACTCACGATACAGCCCAATAAACCACTTACCCTTGGGGTGGCTGGTGGGTCTGACAGACGTGTCACTTCAAGAAATCGACAATATTTCTTAAAATTCAAAACTAACGGCGCTGTGCGCCTGAGTATTGACTAGCGGTCAGATTACCACACTTCCTGCTGCACGATACCACTGCCAGCACAATGAAATAGAACTCATGTCAGCAACAAAAAATGTGTTTCTATGTTTTTAATTCTGAAAATTGTAGTGTTATGCTACTTACATGCCATTTTCCAGTCTGTTCAGCTGAGCTGTACAGCTGGATATTTTGTATCACCTTTTTTTTCATAGGACCCTGTAACGTTTTAAACCATAAGAACACAATAACAAATCATTTTCACTTCGTATTTTCATACTATCAGCACTGTTAAATCGATGTCGGAGGGGTTTACCTTTGGTGACCTTGTATTTGGTTTTCTCCGAAACTCTGCAATCTCGGGCTTCGTGGGCGCTGGTGCGCTACCTTTTTATCTATCGCTGTTATGTAATTTTGGCTAGGATATCCTGTTGTTTTCTCTATTACGAGCCTGAAACCAAAATCTGACATATTGCTATGTCGTTGTTTATCTGGTTGTCATGGCAATGTCCATTCAAACTCGTTAGCGGTCGGATATGTTTACTTCAATACTTTCACAAAAATACTTTTTCCCTCTTGGCCATTCACAAAAATTGCTTTTAATTTAAATATTTTTTAGAACTCTCCAAAAAGGGTATAAGAGCGGAACATTTCTGAAATTCGGGAGTCTCACTTCAGCTTTTGAACAAGAAGCATCACCTAAAGGCCTTATCCCGGGGCCGCACTGCCCCGGGATCCTGCGAGCCTCTGCTGCTACGCCTCCTGCTGCCTACTTATTGTGTGGTCTGCCTCGACTGAACGGCTCGCCAGACGGTTGCTACGCCTCCTGCCTACTGTTGCCTACCGTGTTGCCTGCCTCCACTGACCGGCTCGCCAGACGGCTGGTACTTCACCTGCCTACTGCCTCTACGGGAGTACCACTGACCGGCTCGCCAGACGGCTGGTACTTCACCTGCCTACTGCCTCTACGGGAGTAAGGCTGCTACGCCTCCTGCCTACTGCAGCTACTTACCGTGTTGCCTGCCTCCACTGACCGGTTCGCCAGACGTCTGCTGCTTCTTCTGCTCCTACTCTCCGTGCCCTCCGCTTCCTTTTTTTATCTGGATACCTGTATTTTTAAAAAAAACCTGTCTCACCTCATTCATCCTCATCTTCCTTTCATTTTTATATAAATACTCACTGTAAATACGCATAATAAACTATCATTTCTAAATTTTATCCTGGTTGTTGTTTCTTGTTAGGTTCTGGTTAGGTTCTTGGTCGCTACACGACAAAATCTTTAATAGATTTATAAATATTATTATTATTTTAGATATGTTTCTTCTTCTTTCTAGGTCACGCAGCTAGAGCCAATACAACACCGCCTTTTACGGCAAATAAAATATAAACTTTATTGCACAATGCATGTGAATATGTTACACCGGAAGATTGGAAGAAAGTCGTCGTCAAGTTTATAAAAATTATGCAATATTATTGGAGCACGATGTACAATTTGACGACATCAGTCAAGAACTAATCATTAATCTGCAGGATTGCTCCAGTGACTCCGAATCCGAATTGGATGTTGACAATAATTTGTGCAGTGCACCTTTATTATAAAACTCAAAATCTTTTTTTTGAATTGTAAATAATCAAAAATAAAGCAGTTTTACAAGTCAGACTCTTATAAATGGAGAAAAATAAAAAATAAATCAAATATGATCAATAAATCTAATGATTAACTGATTATGGTTTGAGTTTGAAAAAGGAAATTTCCCTTTCAAGTGGTGATTCATAGCTAAATCTCGCACAGGAAAAGGTAACTCCATTAACTCTACCAGTGCTTCGCAAATACGCCCGTCAAAGAAGATAGCACAAAGAAATTCTACGAAGATTTAATTTTTTCAATTTGCGTGATTTTTTTTAAGCCAAGTATACACTAAAAAATCATCTAATCTAATAACAATATTATAATAACGTATCAACACGTACCTATTAGACCCAATTTTTACAAGGCTGACTACTTGAGCGACATCGTTACTGTTAATACACAAGACGTCTAGACGCTGCAATTAAAATAAATCCCAAATTTTCTGGCCTTTCATAAAGGCTAAGAGGGGAGGCACGAGTGGCTCTCCATCCCAGATGCAACTTGGAGACACAAACGCAACTGATGCCAAAAACATATGCAATCTCTTAACGAAGAAATTTTCCAGTATGTTTTTAAGAAGTATAGTCAAACTACGTCGGTGTCTATATCTCCTCCAATTGCACTAAATACGTCTCAATTTCTGAACAACATCTGTTTCTCAGATAGGGAAGTAGGGAAGAGCCCTAAAAATAATTGACCCTTACAAGGGGGCAGGTTCAGACGGTATACCTTCTGTCTTTGTATTGAAAGCAGCGGCTGCACTTGCCATCTCTCTCCGACATATATTCAATCGCTCCTTGTCAGACGGAAGAATGCTATCTCGGAGTATCGGCTGATTTCTAACCTTGCCATAATGGGTAAAGTATTGAAAAACTTGCTTGTAAAACCTGATCTGGATCTTGCAGCCATACATTATACCTTACCATGGCTTTACAGTTTCGCGCTCAAAAGTTACAAATTTGGTTCGCCATATCCCCACGGATTTTATTTACACTGATTTTAGTAAGGTGTTTGAGAGAATAAATCACAGGCTACTGATCGGAAAACTGTTCATGTAGGGCCTGGTCGAAGCCTTATCAAATGGCTGCAGTCACAGATTACTAAATAGTTACTGTGACTGTAACTATTTAGTAGGACTGCTGCAGTCTTATCTCCACAACAGAACCTGCAGAGTGGCCATATGTGGGCAATCTAGCGATGTTTTTCAGGCGGTATAGGGTGTACCTCAAGGCTGTCATCTTGCCCCAATACTGTTTAATGTGTTTGTCAACGACAATCGTAAAATCGTAAAGCGGTTCACAGCATACATCTGCATACCAAGTTTTAACTGTGTAGCCCTAATAGTTTCTGCATAAAATGAAACATAAACATAAACATTTACATACAGGCACATACATTGCTTCTGGGATACCCTGTGTCGTGGGAACCAGAATCAGCGACGTCACACACATATAAACATCCAAGACCTGGGGTTTTTTTACCCCCAGCCGGGGATCGAACCCGGGACCTCTCGCATGGTAGGCAGAGCCACAACCGCTGCGCCACAGAGGTCATCATTTGCTGTGAATAGGGACGGACGGACGGACAGACAGATTTGACGAAAGATGCCCCTCGCCCCTCGTGAGGTGAAGGTTGCAGTACGAATGCTCTTGCTATTAAAATTCATAATAAAGACACAATGTCGATTTTAACAGCCGAAATAGTGGAAACTTTAATAAAGAAGTGCCTAGAACCCACATAAGTTAAGTTATGTGTGTTAGAAGCTGCTATCGCGCGCCTAGGAGAGGAAAGAGGAGACAATCGAAGTTCTACAAAGCCGAATTCTGCGGCCGCCATAACACCCCAAGCAGCCCCGAAGGATTGCCGAACGAAAAAAGCTGACGGCGAATGAGCCGCCACGAGGTGCATCAACATCTGCACGAGTTGTACAATATGGCCCAATCACAGCCCGTGAAAAGCGCGCCAACGCACGAGTCAAACCGCCTCAGCACCAACCAGCGACCGTTAAACCATCGGAACCGCCGGCGAATTCATTAATGCAAGGAGTAAAGACTACGGCTGCTCCCATCGTTCGGAAGTCTCTCTCCACACATCCGAACACCATGAATACCCATGTTGACGCTATTAAAACGATAGAGACATATTATGACCCCAAGCCTGATTATTGCAGAAAATGACGACTGGCACGTAGTACAGAAACGCGGACGGCGTCGAAACTCTAGGACTGGCTCTGTTGACCCGGATCTACAGACAGGACTAAGAAGATCCACGCTTGTTTTCTACGTCCAGAAACTACAGCGGAGTCCATGCTTGCCTACATGGAGAAGAAGCAGCCTACAGGAAGCTACAAAGTGGATAAGCTTGAGCTCAAACATGAGTACTACGCATCATTTGCCATATCAATCCCGACAAGTTAGTTCGACTTGTTCCTGAAACCAGACAACTGGCCCCCGAGGACGGAGGTTACGGAGTGGTTTCGTCCCAGCAGTAGGCGAGCGGCGCGAGCCGGCGACAGCGCAGCCTGCCCCCGCCGCCGCCAGCCCCCCAAATACAGGCAAGCAGTAAAAAAAACACCATCACCATTGCCTTACAAAATATACAGTCATTAAATAATAAAACAAGAAGTTTAGAAGTGATAACACAAAATGAGTTAAAATGTAATATAATAGTTATAGGTTAAAAAGCAATGAGTTGCAATATATTCACTTGACTAATTTTACTCTGATAGCAAGCTATTGACGATCTTATTATGAACACGGTGGTTCGTGCTTATTAACAACACAAAAGCCATCGAACATTCTGACATATGTAAATTAGCCGTTGAACGCTACTGTGAAATATCGCCAATTGAGCTATTAGACTACAAATTACCAAATTACTTGTAGTATGATTTTATCGTACTAATAAAATCAAGACATCTGACTTCATAGCTGTATTAGATAATCTTCTTGGTAAGATTAACGAGACCGATCTCGAGTGTATTGTCTTAGGAGAAGCGAATATTGACACACTGACAGACAGTTCTGAACACAACGAACTTAGGGACACACTCGAATCACATAGCTTCAGGAGCTTGGTAGACTTCCCTACGCACATAGCATCCACATCACCGACATCACTCAACCACATCTACACCAACACTGGGGACCGGTTCACAGCTGCTGCGGTGCGACCCGTCTCCACAAACCTGAGTGACCACTTGTGCGCCCGTGCGGTGCTTGTGTGCGGGGCGAAAGGATGGCTTTTCGAGAGGTCCTTTTACAACTATGATGAATTTATAGAATTAAAATAACTAACCCTTTTTATTGTGTGCAATGATGAAATTAGTGTTACTATGTGTATATTGAATTGAATTTAATTTAATATATTGAATTTTAAAAACTGACTTACTATAATTCAATTTTATTAAATAATTTCTGTTGACATTTAAACTAAAAGTAAACACTTTAGACCCAGTATAAAACAAATGACTATTACATAAGTAAGGAGGTAGATACCTACTTAGCCTTAGAATTAGAATTCAGGCTATTGGTAAATACCAATAGCCTGAATAGGTACTAATAACACCTCTCTTAGACAGAGTGGACTTAAATTCACAAACATAAATCGCACGTATGTAACCCTAACGAGACAGGAGTTTACAGGACGACCTTGTGATGTCAGAGTAAAAGAAGCTCACAGGCGTAGTAATGCAGCGCAATCTAGCCTGCACGGGTGGGGCAACCGATTCTGTAGGTGCTTAGCGATTGTTGTACGTAGCGCAGGTGCGAGCTAGATTGCGCTTTATTGTCGTGCAGCGAGAGTAGCTATTTATTTAAGTGTATTTGAGGAGTGATATTTCTGTACGTAGTACTATTAAGTATTCTGTGGTATTAGGTTGAACATGTAAGAACAACAAAAATACTTAAAACATAAAAAGAGTTTTTGTTGGTCCTTTTTTGCTGTGAAAATCAGTATTTTTGATGTGCGATTAAATACTAGCCATTTCAAAAATGGGCTTTACCACAAAAAAATAAACTACCTTCAACACTTGTTTACAAACAAAAATGTATTGGATTTGACGTTTGTTTTGTTGTAATAAACGCTGTTTTATGTTTTTTTGTGGTAACACGGTGTCGGTCTTGTTTACAATTTATCGTTAGATCTCAGACGATAGTTTATAAACTAAGGGTATTTACAATCCAAGGGTTAAACATATATACTACATAAAGAGGCAATCGTCATCTCTTAAAATGATCGTACCTCCATCTAGCTAGATCATAACCGTCGCTTAAGTAAACAAAAAGATGTTGTCCCTTCAATTAGCTTTGGGCTTCTGCTTGATCATATGCAGATACAACCTTGGCTCGAACACGTCGCGTCAAGCTATTTTCCTATTCGCCACTAATTGGGACGCTCCATTAGGTCCCGCCCGGCCTTTGTAGGTACTCGGGAGCACCGGAAATTCTAATTGGGTATTTACGAAACGGCTGAAGTAATTCGATTATGTCTGTTGCTTGGCTACAAATCAACAAAGCTGTTTGGGTATTCATTCAGTTCGAGTTAAAAGCCGGATTGCACGGTAGGTAGATAAGCGCATTGATAGAATGGGATACCTTTCTATCAATGCCTTTTTTTCAAAACTCGCTATGGGGCGTTGACGACACCCCTACCTTTTTTCTTTGGCACATGATGAATGTGGTAAAAATGGGTGGAGGTCACTTAAACAATCACAAATATTTGAACGTTCGCGAGATTATTGGAATTAAAGATAAATATTTGAGATCAACGCTTGCTTTTATGGTTGTAGCCCTCTTTTTAAAGAATATTGCATTCAATATGTATATTTTTGGACGTGGTAAGAATCAGTGTTCTAGGTTAGGTATATGCGTTACAATTTTGTAGAGTTGCTTAAAACGAGATATTAAAATGTAGTTATACCATACCTATATCACAATTCACAATAGCCTACAAAATTCCAATAAAGTCCCTTTTTACAACAACAATTAATTCATTCCTCCGCGAACAACTGCTAAGTTTGACCTGCAACAAGACAAGTTACCGAATATGTCGTGCAGAAGTTTTTATTCGACTTTTTCGCACCTTTGAAAACTTTTATTCGTACCTACGTTAGCGATTAGATTAAGAAAAACTGTTTTATCGCTAGCTCTTACAAACACGTATAATAAGAATGGTTTAAATAAATCGGAATATATCAAACTGCACATTGAAAATACTGATTTGTACAGCAAATATCAGGGCAAAATGCTGCGGCAGCTTAGGTGAAGGGTAAAGGGGATGAGCGAAGCGAAGCCCCATTTATCCTTCGTGTTAGGTTGAACATGTAAGAACAACAAAAAATACTTAAAACATAAACGTAAGTACACCTTAAATATTTAAAACATAAAAAGTGTTTTTGTTGGCCCTTTTTTGCTGAGTTAATCAGTATTTTTGATGTGCGATTAAATACTACCAAAATCTACCCCTGAGGGAGAAGTGTGCTTCAAGCATAGTTGACTAGTTTGCACGTGCAATGGGTGCTTGAGTATTTGGGTATGGAAACTCATATGTGATTGATTCCAGAGTATCGAAATGAGAATCATGAATCAGAATCACCATTTATGTATATATGTTGTAGTTATATATATCATAGAATTGATAATTTCATGAAATGCCCAACCATTTCATGATGATTTGGTCAGAAAGGGTTGATTTTTCTGAAAAAAAATAATTAAAAAATAATTTTAAAAGCAATTTATTCAGTACTACCTAATGTTTTTTGTGATATACATGCCGAACTAACACGGCTTCGCTGCGCTCGCCGCCTTTAGTCTTCACCTAAGCTACTGCAGTGTTTTTCCTTAAAATATTCTTCGTTCAATGAATGTTATTCAACCATGGATGGCCATTTACACGAATATGGTGACGATATACTCGTAAACAGATGTTCGCTGACTTAGTTTACAGAAAAAACTACTATTCGGACTATCTGTGAACCTGAGTCAGAGAACTTTTGTATAATATGGTTTAAGTGGAGGTATTTTTCCATTTTTTTGGTAAATTTGAATTAGCGAATGTTGAATCTTATTCCTACCAATGCGCTGATGAAAAAATGATCCAATCAGCAATGCAATAAAAACTAAAACGATCCAACCAATGGACTTTGCGGGAGAGACGTTTAATAAAATGAAATAAGCGAAAGGAAAAGAAATGCGTAGGTCTAGACTCGAGCATTTTCTTTTATCTCTGGATATACCACTGCAAGCAAGCAATTAGTAGCTAAACTTTTTCGCTTTGCTTCTTACGTTAGCACGGATGGATTTATGAAGCCTTTGAAATTAATACAAATAAAATAAAATAAAAATATCCTTTGTTCCCCTGTGTAAGTTAAGTAATAATTTACAAGTTTAAACAAATTCCAAATAGGTTAAACCCTCTTTACTGCGTACAAAAACCGCACATTACGATCAGCATAATGTTATACTACTTGGTAAAAACTCATTTCTTATCTGAAAAATTACACATTATGACCATAATGTGTATTTTTTCTACATATTATGAAATTCAAATTTCGAACGCCGACGCCCGCCTGCTTGCCGCCCCTACTTTGTCTGTGAAGTTGGTACTGACATTCAAATTTCGAACGCCGACGCCCGCCTGCGTGAAGTTGGTACTACAGAACAAGAGCAGAGCCACAATGCCGGTCAAACATGCGGTTCCTGAACACATCAAAGAGAGCTTATGATATGTGTGTAGTTAAACAAGTGTAAGTAACTGTACATAATTAGGCATTAAAACTCTCGAGTGATATTATTATGAAACTCGTCTTCGGCTGGTTTCATAAACCCACTCTCGAGTATTAATGCCCTCCATTATGTAGCAGTCACATAAACTACTATTATTTTGTAATAATATATTAAAAGTATTACAATGATGGCTCTTTATCTTATCTTATCAGTACTGCGCGATTGTAACCTTATAGTTTAAGGGCTGAACAAAGGCCAATAGCATTGAGAATTAGACAAAGAAAACAAATACCCGTCGCATCGCGTCGAAGCAGACTGACGCATGCTCCCGCGCAGAGCCCCGCGGGGCAGCCCGAGCTCCGAGACCAAGAAAATTATAGAAAGTATTACTAAACTCCTGTAATAATAACATTAAAAATAAAATAAAACAACCAAACGGCGTGCGTGCGTGTAAGTTTCATATAAGAAACTGATTTCGTCTCCGAGCGCTTGTTCATTTAGTTGAAAAATAATGCATTGCGAAAAATATTTTTAATTATTAAATATAACAGATATCTGGTAATTTTAAAAGTCCATTCTTATCTCTAATAGACCTATTATAACAAATATTTATCCTACATTTTTATGGTGTCTAGTTTAGCCTATAATTGAAGCTAAAGATGCATTTCTGGCCATATTTAATCCCTTAAGACGTAAGCACAATGGCGCATAAAGGGGGTTTTGAAGCACTAATCAGAACTCTTAAAGACATCAGAGGAAATCACAACATGATGGGTGAAGTCACCGTGTTGTTAGCTGAAGACTTCCGTCAGACTCTACCGGTAGTACCGAGGGGATCCCGAGCTGATGAAGATAAAGCTTGCATTAAGGCGTCAAATATTTGGCCCTTAATAAAAAAAATCCACTTTAAGAAAAACATGCGGGTGATCTCCTCCTCAATAGGAAATGGAGAATATCCGGAAAGTGAAGGCAAGATAACAATTCCACAAAATCTAGCCTCAGTTGTGTTTGTTAACTGATGACGACTTAATAGCCCGAATATATCCAGATGTCCACAACCTACACAGCAAATCCATGAAGTGACTGTGCGAACGTGCGATTCTGACTCCTAAAAACGATCAGGCTTCCGTCATTAACGACATTTTGTTGAAGTCATTTGAAGGTGCAGAATACCAGTACAAGTCTGTAGACACTGTAGTAGATACAGACGATGCTGTACAATATCCTGTGCAGTTCCTAAATGCGCTCAACCCACTTGGTCTACCATCTCACACACTTATCCTCAAAGTGGATGCTCCAGTCATGCTATTCCCAAATCTTAATCCACCTAATTTGTGTAATGGGACCAGGTTACGCGTGAAAGCCTTGCTGTACGTATTTACTGGCTGTGCTCGAAGTCAATCTGTGTTTATACAGCGGATGCCACTTATACCGTCGGAGTACCCATTTGAGTTTAAAAGATAACAGTTCCCTCTTAAGGTCTGTTTCTCAATGACGATTAATAAGTCTGAGGGTCAGTCACTGAACAGCAGGAATAGATTTTAGGGGAGACTGCTTTTCGCACGGCCAGTTTTACGTGACCTGCTCGAGAGAGAGCTTACCTAGGAGCCTGGTCGTATTATCATCTGAGGGAAAAACCTCTAATGTAGTATATAAAGAGGAACTTTAAGTGTATAAATCTAAACAGAAAAAGTCGTGACAACTGTGAAAAGCAATCTAAAAATTTTGTCCTCAGTTTTCAAAATTTACAATTGGTTCGAAATATATTGACTAGAAAAAAACTAAAATATTGCGGGTGAAGCCGCGGGCAAAATCTAGTATAAGTATATAAGATCATGGTGAGTTTTGAAAATATGTAGAACACTAGAAAAGCATGGCATAATAGAAATAATATGCAATACAATTGAACAGTATTGGCATTGGTTAAACAATGTAGCTGGCCTAAGATACATAAGATGGTCAAACAAAATCATGTTGATGAACGAGATCACTTTTTAGTCACCATTAAGAAACATTTTAAAAGTTATTCCACAACCAGTTAGGTATAACTAAAGATGATAAAAAAAACGACCTTCATAATAATCCTCACCATTTTACTCATCGCAGAAGAAAGGTTTTGCGGCCCTTCTATCCCACGGGAGCCCTTTACGAAATGGCAAAAGCGATTGAACAGAACAAAATATAAAAATGTATGAAAAATCTACACCATTTTTGTGTGAGGCAACCTCTACAATGGCTTTGTACTCGCATTGTCTCTGTATTTTTCTTGTTCATTTGGTTTGTTAATAGTAAACCGAAGTTTGAATACTGAATTGGTTGAAACCGGACCGCTGTTGCAGATTAATTTACGTTTACGTCCGATCTTACAATAACTGTGACATCGTAGTTGAAATCATTGATTTATAATGCTCCGCATGTCAGTAATGAACATGATAGGAAGTCTTCTACCGGTATAGTCAATGACCGACACTTACAATTAGGGGTCGAGAGGTCAAAAAACAATGTTCATAAGAAAAAGAAACATACCTTTAGAACTCTAACCACGTCCTGAGGGAACTGCATCAGCGCGGTGCTCGTCACCCGCCTGTATATCCGGTCCACGAATATGCCCGCGCGGATCGCGTGCGCAACCGACCGGAACTTGGGCTTCTCGTCCGACTTCCGTTTCGCGGTGGCCAGTTGCCGCGTAAACGTGGACGCGAGCCACTCGCGCACTTCCGGTGGCACTGCATCCGGTTGCACTTCAGACAGCTCGTCGTCCTCGTCGGCGAGGCGCCTGCGCACACAGTGGGGCTAGATTACTTAAATGTTTAATAAAAAGGTGTAAAGTACTTCAATAGTTACTAAGGAGGTTTTTGAATTGAAAAACGCGATATTGGCAATAGCAGGTTGTTATGCCTAATGATCGCCACGCTAAAGTTCGCTTAGAAGATATCTGATGATGATAAACGTACAAAGGTCAGATGTGCCATATTCCAAATAAATGCCCTTAATAACTAATGAAGTACTATCTAATGGCAGTGTTTTGGTTAATAAAGATAAACTTGCTACTATTTTAGGTAAAAATTTATTGTTACCTATTGTTAAAGTTGGTCCATTGAAAGCATGACACCTTCCCGAATGCATAACAAAGCTTTGTATGCAATATATCTTAGTTTTAATAACAGTGTCTTATCAAGTTTTAGTTACGATGATGATAACATAAAATAACATTATGAAGTTAAAATAGCTTCGCTATCTAAATTTATGATGTTATTTTAACAGAGTTGGTCTGGATGAGATGAGATTTTGAGAAATTAAGAATTAAACAAGAGAAATTAAACAATCTCAGACATAAATTGAAGCACCACATAATGTCATGTAAACACATAGAACATTTTAAATTATGTTATTTTTGTGGAGCTTCGTTTAGATTTTTTTTCAGAAGATTATTTTCATAACTACTTATTCATATTATGTTAGTTATAATTTTAATCTACGGGTCATCGCAATATTCATTAGCTATCGTTTAGTTTACAATACTATTCTAAACTATCAAAAAATCTAGCATTAATAAATTGTGAGTTACATTGTCAATCGCCTCTTACTTAGTAAATTAAACGATTGTGAACAAATACTTAATCCTAGTAAAAAATCTAATAAGCTGCTAAAAGTGAGGGCGTCTATATTTCGATATAATCTAGAATACAATTCCAAAAGATCCACAGTGGAAGATAATCGTGTCATACATTTGAAATTATCGTAAGTTAAGATAAATATATTGATTAATTAGAAGACAGATGATACAAAATATCCGTGAAATGCTTGGAATATCCGACGTGTTTAGATGCAAACGACCCAATATTTCAGTGAAAAAGAATAATTCATTTCACTTTTAAAAAACCCGATGCATTATATCAACTCAAACCTTGAATGTTAATCAAGATCATGCAGGCGTCGTCTCGAAAGTGACAGCAGCAACATGAATTTAAAGTTACACTTAACTTGATTAGGAGGTTTGCATTCGGCGAAAAGGAGGACTTTATAGACACTGCATGCAATGGTTCACAGGAGAGATAGTCACATGCAGTAGCGTGCACGAGATTTACTCCTACGTTGGTTTCCATTATGAAATTCCAAAGTACAACAACGAAACGGTCATTTCACAAGGAATATAAAATATTCTTAGTAAGTTAAGTTAATTTAGTAATTTAAGATTGAAATATCTTTGTAGGTACTAGTAGGTAGGTAGGTATTCAATCCAAATTCAAGTAAAATTAAACCCAACCATTTGAATAAGGTTTTTGTTTTAATGATTTGTTTCGAATTAAATAAAGTCTTTAAAATAATCGTAGTAAAACGAGAAATAAAAATCCTTTTCCGATAAAGTACCTCAAATGGTTCCAAAATAGACCAGCTTAGCACTTACGGAAGGAAAGAATTTCCTCTGATTTAATTTCATTCGTCGGGAAAAGTAAATTGGCTATACGGCATTCACTGAGTGCCAGCAAGTGTAACATAATTCCCACGAAAATTCATTTGCATACAAAGGCGATTTCAGCTACATGTTGGTTAAGAAATTGTAGTGCAAAAGCAATATACATTTACAACAGTTAGAACTGCTTAACGTTATGCTTGGGTGTTATTTTGATTGTACCTATATTTTTTGTTTAAAAAAAAAATGTCTTGTCTTTTTAAGCCAATGTTGTTTATTCATTATTAGCTCATTTTTATGACTAGTTTAAGTTTTGTAGATTTATTATGTAGTCAGAAATAAATCGCAACACCATTCAAATTGTAAAGTCGACCAATCAGAGCAAATTTATTTTGCCTGTCTTTTCTTGTGATGTAATCGGTCGGTCGAGACTACTCATCTTTTGGGTGGACTTCCATCTTTTATGTGACCTGATTATTTCATATCATAGATCTAGCAACACTCAGTAAACGCGTCGTTGACATTCAACCTCTTTGGTTTATACTGGTGCATGGTACAGGTGCCGATACTAAAGTATAATATAATAGAAAACAACGTATTAGCATTCGCACAAAACACAACACAATCTAGCAACGCAAGAATGCCAATTTAGGGAGATGCTCAACATACTGCTACTACTTCATCAAATTCTCAAAGACCATGGCATTTAGCCGATAAACATTTCTTTATCGGGATGATCATATTAAGAACTGAAAGATAAAAGGCGACTCAAGTACCAATTTCGGGTTATCACCGTTCTACAACGTATATACCTATACTAAAGAATATCAAAGTTGACTCCAGATTAGTGCTCCATCACTCTCTATATTTCAGATAAAGAAAATAGCAATTAAGTCTATCACTAATGGAATTAGAAATTTGAATGAAGTTGTATCAACATGTTGTTATAGTAGTGATAACATCGACACACCTAAACACCAGCGTCGGAGCTGACTGCTGCCTTGCCACCGCGGGTCTAAAATAAAACACGCAGTCATTGGGACTAGTTCAGGGTACACATACTTTTGAAAAGGTCAAGGAGTAGGAGATACTCAAAAAGGTTGACCCAACAGTTAAATATAAAGATCTGAAATAAAAGATCATGCATTTCTTAGGCTAAGTTGCTGTCAATATGTACAGTGTAGTCGTTTATTAGCCAGATTAAGTTGTTTGAATAAAATGGTTCTCATTAATGACTTTTTCTTACAAAACTACAACAAAAAATGTCCTATTTATTGTTTGTTTTATATGGAAAAATTCCTGATTCGAGTTAAGAATGGAACTAATGGAACTAAAATAATACGAATATTCATAGTATATTCGTATTACTTTAATTTTTACGTAGATCGCATGTTTACTGGAATGAGGTAGATTTTACCAACATAGATAAATATAAAGATCCTTTGATAGTCACAAACAAATCTTGAACATTAATTAAACTACAAAAAACCCAATAAGATCATAAATAATAGTAAACAAACTACAAAAAATATATAGCTATCGTTTGAGCGATAAATCACATAGTATATAAAAAACAATAAATATTATTGAAACATGAGCGATTAAAATAAATCATTAGCTACCTATTCAAAAGCTGGCGGAAGAAGAAATAAGACAATAGATTCTAGGCAGTTACTGGTTCATCAGATATAGGGGTAAAGGTTACATGCCTGAGGAAAGACACGGAAGTAGACAGAAAATACAAATACAGAACGGTTCACACAGGTCAAGTGACGTCACACGAGGATACACTGAAGAGTTATGAGCTAAAGAGATGGAGACAAGATATAGATACATCTAACACTACTAAACATGAAGACTAGGCGTCGAACCTAAAACATAGGGTGGCGTTTTCCCCAAAGTTTTGGGCTCTCGGATTTGGAGATAACCAAACAAAAATGCTCGCAAGTTAGCTATATTGGTAAAGGATTTTGACTGAGTAGGCGATCTCGTGAAAAATCTGTGCTCAAAGCCTTTCGATATTCTTGCACATAAATAACAGGGCAATAAATATGCGAAGTTTTTCACGAGCTAGAAATTTCCTTTTCCAAAGACTCTTATGTAGAGCGTACTGATGACTGCCGATTTTCAATTAAATGTTACAAGCTTCTTAGTTCTTAGCAACTGTTCATCATCACCATTTTGTTTTGATAGGATTTATCACTTTCCCCATAGGTAATTGAGAAACCTGTAATATTTTTGCGAGTACGGGACTGGTATCGTAATAGTCATTGCCGAATTAAATCCATTACGATGCCGAAAACTGCTCGCTCCCAGTTCAAGGGAGCTCAGAGCTTCACTACAAAGAGGGGAGGGTCAAACAGTATAAGCTTGAACAGAACAGAATGACCTAGCACAGAGGAAAAATGGGAGGCGTTTCTACTTGGCCTAGTCGTAATATTAACTTTGCTTCGGGTCGCTCGACTGAGCATCTTGACCAGCAAGGCGTGCGCAGGCGTCGCCGATGTAGCGTCGTCGGCGCAGTCTGGGGCTCTGCTTCATCTGCTCTCCTATCCCTGTGTTAGAGAGAATCACTGGGCACCGCTGCTGCGCTGTCTTGTTAGTATAATCGATACACCTTAAGACATAGCTGTTTTGTTAGCGTTTGAAGGAAGAGTTTGAATGGAAATGAATGTATGTCGGAGCATGTTCATTGTGAGACTTGAAGCTTTTTTGCCGGTATTTATTGCTTTATATGAAGATGAAGGACAAAATAAAGGAATAAGTGTTATAAATTCGCAGTTTATGTGTTGCTGGCTGTAAGAAGTTATGAGGATTCTTTCCAACGATTGCAAAACGGTGAAGCCGATAAAATGGAAATTGATTTCTTACTATTAAATTGGTTGAAGGAATTGTATATTGGATGGAAGTAATGTTTGTCTTTGATATATTTTATAATTAATTAACGATTCGTTTGGATTGCTTTTAATTGTCGAGATGATTACCGAATTTGAAGACTTACTAGTCGAGTCATTCAATGTTTTCAGACAAACTAATTAATAAAGTTTTGAAACTTCTGTCACGTGATACCTTTTGGTTGTGGTGTTAAAATTGCACAACTCTCTCCCTCCCGGGTTTTTGGGAAAAAAATAATAGATACGACAAAACTGTCAAAGGCAAAACAAGAGATTACCTTGCATGAACCTCAGTTTTTGTGAAGACTGTAGTTTGAGCGTACGAACGCCGCAAAGTCTATATGACATGACATGCGTTGTGGCCTTAGATCACTCTATGATCTGAGGTTGTAGGCATTAAATGAAAGAGGGTCCAAATAAAAGGAATGAGTTTATTTGGCATTTTTGCCAAAGCGAAAAAAATATAGTTCTGTTTGTCCGTCCATTAGGAGCACGTAAAAATATCAATTTGAAATTGATATAAATTACTCATGTACTTGTACAAAAATCAAACTTCTTAGGCAACGCAATCAATGTGTGTGCGATTTTACACCACACTCAAAAGTATCATGTAACACATTTTTAAAATTTTATTAATTTGTTTCTCATGAGTTTTTATAAGATAAAGGGGTACCCATAAAAGACACATATTTCACACAAGGAACGTGAAGATATTTATAAAAAAGAAATGTTTGCGGCAACTTTTATTATCGTCGGTATCGCGATGGGCGATGTAAAAAAATTCAAAGGTACCAAACTGAGAAAACCGTTTTGAGATAATTCAGTTCCTAACTAAATTCAGTTATTCCCATCAAAAGATATTACAGGATTACTGAAATATCCGTAAAAAACTTCTGTAAGTTCTTCATTTGTCCTCTACGGCGTAGTTTGTGCAAATTTCCTTCGCCGTTAAGTTGGATGTTCTGTAAAACTGTCAAGTATCAACAATTTTCATGTCAGTCGATAACGCATATGTCAGCCGGAACATAAAAAAATATTGCTATTATGGTTTTTTTGTTTCATAATCGGAAACAACCAGCCTCAAGTACACCCATCTCAAAACTATGAGCTAGTGATTGTCACGAGGGTTGTTATTTTAAAAAATATTAAAAAAATAATAAGACACCATTAACCGAAATATTCTATTCTATTTTATATATATAAATATATCTTAGCGATCTTAGCGATCTCGTTGAAAGCCATTGGTGAGGACAAGATCTGTTCTCAGATGATAACCTGTATCATTGAGGAGCTGTTACCGATCATTACCCACATAATTAATGTATCGCTTGAACAATGTTGCTTCCCCTCTCAGTGGAAAAAGGCACTTGTGATTCCCCTACCTAAATCGTCCAATCTCGTCTCCTTTAATGATTTTCGTCCCATATCTATTCTGCCTATCCTTTCCAAAGTCCTAGAATCAATTGTTCACTGTCAGCTCTCCTCATACCTTTCCTCTAGAAACTTATTAAATCCATATCAATCAGGTTTCAGGCCGGGTCACAGTACTACCACGGCATTGCTTAAAGTCACCGATGACATTCAATTAGCCATGGATCAGAAGCAGCTTACGGTTCTCACACTGCTTGATTTCAGTAGCGCCTTCAACTGCGTCGATTTCGATATCCTGGTTGAAATTCTAAAATCGCTCAGAGTCTCCTCGCACTCGGCTCTCTGGTTTGACTCCTACCTGAGAGATCGCCAGCAGCGCGGAGGAGATCTCAACGAACTGGTGTTTTCTCTCCGCGGGTGTTCCGCAGGGTGGTATCCTTTCTCCTCTTCTCTTCTCAGTATTCATTAACTCCATCTCTGACGTTCTTACTTCTTCTTATCATCTCTACGCAGATGACCTCCAAATATATGGGCACTTCTCTCTTAGTGATGTAAATCTAACCGTAGAGGCGTTGAATGCTGACCTCGATAACATCAGTAAATGGGCAATTTCATATGGGCTGCTTGTCAACCCGGCAAAATCTCAAGCCATGGTTATGGGTACACGGCACTCAATTAACGCAATACAAAATATCCCCGTCGATCCTGTGATGTATGAGGGTACGATAATCACTTACAGCGAGAAAGCTAAGAAAGAATCTAGGGGTTATATTTGATAACTTGGTGTCCTGGTCGCCCCATGTTTGTGAGGTCAGCAGACGAGTCTTGCGTCATTTTAATCCCTACGGAGATTGCAGTACTTCCTGCCGCGGCAGACTAAAATCACCCTTGTTCAGTCCCTTCTACTACCTTTAATAGACTACGCGGATGCTTGTTGGGTCAGTGCGAACGAAGAACAACTGAATAAACTCGAGCGACTTCAAAACCTTTGGATTCGGTTTGTCTATGGGCTGCGCAAGTTCGACCATGTCTCCCAGTATCGCAAGGAGCTGGGATGGCTTCCGATCCGTCTTCGCTGTGATATGCACATTCTCTCTTATCTATTCAATATTTTTCTAAATCCCCGCTACCCCACATATCTTCGAGAACGTTTTGAGTTTCTTTTCCCCAGGGATAGTAATCGGAGATCCCACACGGTGTCTCTCCTGTCAACTCCTCGGCATAACACTGCCGCACCAACACTCTTTTAGGTTAAGGGCAATCCAACTGTGGAACGCACTTCCCTGTACTATTAGGGATAGTCCCTCAATTTTCACTTTATAGAAAAGATTGAAAGCGTATTTCCTTTCTCTTCCGTAATCGGTATCATATTTATGTAAGTATATGTATGATATTTTGTAGTTTATATATGTGCATGCTATCAAGTGTATTTTATATAGTTGAGATATATATATATATATTTTTATTAGGTCTATTTTATTTATATTTTAAAAGTAATTTTCGTACGTATGTGTACAGTTTTATTGCGCACTAGGACTGTCCTTTTTCATAAACACTCCTGTCTTGCCTAGGTTTGCTGGAAGAAATCTCTTTTTAGAGATAAGCTCGCCTTTGCATATAAAATTTATTGTAACTGTCTGTTTATCTATGTTTTCTGTGCAATAAAGAATATGAATATGAATATGAATATGAATTTGAATATATAAAATAATAAGTAGTAAAACAATACTGTTTTAACATGACCCAAGGGTTTGAGGGCGGATCCGCAATCAGTAATGAGGGTCTGTATGGGGTTAATCTAGCTCAACACAGAGCTTGCTGTTAGTAGTCTTGTAATTATTTATTCCTGCTTATTAATCATAATAATTACTGTTGTAATATTTGTATTAGTTAAGCACAACCAATTTTTAAAAGAGATCTAAAGATCAATCTGTGGGATTATCTATGCCCTTCTTCTCTTACAGTGTTCCATTGTAGAGAAGAGGCAAACAAATGACGTTTGCTAATATATAATAATATAAATATCTATAGTATTATAGAACTTTGACTTTGACTTTGACTGGTTTCAAAACCCAGATCGTATTTTTTTTTGTTTTATTTTTTTATCCTTAAGTATTTTTGTACGATGGTACGGAACGCACTTGAAAGATTTTTAATTAACTTGAAGCATAATAATAATTAAAGCGTTTACGCAATTATGAGTAATTCAAAACACGCTACTCATAAATTGTGCAAAAAGAAAAAAACCGTTTGCTGAAAAATGCGACTGGAAAATTCGCTTCATATAAAAGTGACGTCCGACAGTGACCTAACGAACCTCGGAGCACTTCACTCTTAAATTGGATGTTGATATAAGGCTGCCCAAAACTGTTCTAGGGAATTCTTTGAAAGAGTACAAGTATACTCTTTTGTAAGGTGGAGTACCTGGATTTTGTTGAAGGAAATTTTTTTGCAGTAAGAGGTTACCTAAGGACTACACAATTCGATACAATTTGCAAGTCTTTGACAAAATAGCGGTTTGCTGAAATATAAAGAGATTTTCAAAGGAGTTATTTAAGAAGTACGGAGTCTGCAACATAAATCCAAGAAGGGAGTGAAGTCGTATTTTTTATTTTAATAGGGGACATCTTTCTGAATTATTAAACCAGGATAAAGATTCTTTATCCTTCCATATTTAGGATTCATTTATCGTTTTAATAATAAATTGATAATTCTAGATTCTCCCATCAACCAATGTGATGAATTAGTTATGTTAATTTATTTCGCAATTTTTCCAGAAGTAGGAGCCATTAATTAATAAAATAATAATACATCAGCTGTTGAGTTGGATTTAAATTAAAAAAGAGACCGGGTGCAACGGAATGGATCATTTACGTGAAATATTTAAGTTCGTTGTAATAAAATGTTGGAGAATTTCGTTCGCTGGTAGTATTCGTTACCTGACATAAAAGCTGTGTATGGGTCCTCTGAATGGGTTCTATTTGTTCTGTTCTTAATCACTCGATTCTTGCTGTGACAGAGTCATATAGTGTCTACCTATGTATACCTATCTATTTGTACTTAAAGTTCCCGACCTTCTGCCTATATATACCACATAACATAATATAGCGTCACGCCTTTTCGCATACGGGGTGGCAGAGGCACAATTGTGCCCACTTTGAGCCAGTTACTCAATACTCCATTTTGCGTGAGAGGGGTTTAGCCCATCGCCGCAGCTATGGAGTAAGGGAGGTTTCCTCACGATGTTTTAAAATTATCGTTAGAACATCCGTATAATGTACTTAAGATAAACTCATTTGTACATGGTCAGGAATCGAACCTGCATCTCCTGTGTGAGAAGCAAGCGTGAAACCCATTAGACCACGGAGCTGATGTATACCAGTTTAACAAAAACAACAACAAAACTAATATTGTTTAAAGTATCACATGACATTTGACTTGAGCAACTAACGAATAAGTGGCCCGCAGACAGCGGACGTATGCTTTTCGATGATTTTTCATTGCCGTAGCCAGCAGAGTTTTGGCAGTAAAAAAAGGGTTATTTGTTTAAGTATTGTTGTTTTTTTGCAACCATGGTACACATAATACAGGTATAAAGCTTCAGTCCTGTTAATCCACACTACGTTATAATTCAGTTGCCGCAACCTTCTCCATCGTAGTAGGTGGCCACTGGATATGACTATAGGGTGAGTTTCGACAGGTTAAACCTGTAAAATATGACTATGGATCGAAATTGTTATATCGTTGTGAGTTTTAATTTTATTCTGAATCTGTATTTATAGTGTAATTGAATCTTGTAAATATTTTACAATGTATGGTTGTGTCGATTTGGCATTCGCTGTAATGACACAAACGAATAATTTAAATAAATATAAATAATAATAATGTAATATTAACGAAAACGCAAAATATTCACCCATGTTGTTCTTTTAGGACTTTCAAACAAGTATTTCAAATTTCATAGGTGTACGTACATATGTTTGTATGTAAGTTTGTCTTCGTGTTTCTCTGAAACTAAGGATCTGATTCCGACCATATTGTATTGGCTTACATTTGCTCCAACTTAGGGAACAGTGCAAGTTTTATCATAATCGGTTAAGTAGGTTTTAAGATATGGATGGACATCATGATCATCAGCCTCTCAGGGGACCCACTTTTGGGTATAGGCTTCCTCATAAACACGCCATTCAGAACGATCCTGCGCAACCCGCGTCCATTCCTTTCCTGCCACCCTCGCCACATCGTCGGACCATCTGGCAGATGGTCTGCCGACCGATCTTTAGCCTCGTCTTAGCCACCACTCTGTCACTGATCTGGTCCATCTTCCGTCTTCTCGCCTTGCCAAGTGTCCTGCCCACTTCCACTTAAGCCGATATGGACTATTACGTATAATTATGGTGGTCTGGCTTATTGATATTGATGAGCTGGTCAACGGAGGGATAATAAAAAACTAGGGAACAGTGTATGTCTCATCAAAACTGGTTCAGTGGTTTATGAAAAACATGACTGAAAAATTAGATCGAACTCTTGACAAATTGGTGTTTCTTTCTGAACTTGTGAAAATAATAGGATTGCAACAAAGATGGCTATGCTAGGGGTTTGCCGCAGTAGTTGATTAAAAGACTGTAAGGGGGGCCATTAAAAACTTATCGTTACAAGTACATCTTTGCATGAAAACATAAAAATACGAAATAAAAAGTAATATTTTTCTTATGAAAAAGTCACTTCAAATTAACTCAAAAATAAGAAATAATACCAACAAAACCAATTCAAACTTAGGTACAAAAGAAACTAGGGGTCGATTTTTGAGGTAGGTGTCCACGTAATGGAAAAAAAATACAACTACATACAGTTTAATAAGGCCTCAAAAAAAAAATCGACCCCTACGTGTCGTATTATTTCATACTTTTCGAGTTAATTTGATGTTGAATTATTTTTTTAAGTTACTTTTTATTACGTATTTTATACACAACTATATATGCCAAGGGCAAAAGGCTCAAAGTACTGTTTTTAGTAGTAATTTGGATTCATTAAGAGGATACTTATTTACTTGCTTTCTCTCCTCTCTCTCTTTCCCTGAAATCACTTCAATCTTCAATTACGCAAGATAAACTTGAATAATATCCCTTTTGAACTTGAATGATACTAATGCTTTTAGTTGGCCGGCTTAACATGGGCGCAATTGCAACTAAAAAACCGAAAAATTTCGTGCAAAATTAGTGCTTAATGAATGTATGATTGTAAGTCCTTTATAGAGAATGTTTATTTTAAGTACGTACGTATTTAGGGTTCCGTGCCCGAAGGTTGCCCTATTACTAAGCCTCCGCTGTCCTTGTCTTTCTGTCTGTACGTCAGTCACCAGACCGTATCTCATGAACCGTGATAGTTAGAGAGTTGACATTTTTGCAGAAGATGTATTTCTGTTGCCGCCATAACAACAAATACTACAAAACAGAATAAAATAAATATTTAATATTGCTCGTTTTTGCTCGATATTGATAGAGACAACAGGGAGACGCTTGAAATATTCACAGAATATTTAGTTATAAATTCACTGTAAAAATAAATAAATGAATTAAAATTAAACAAATATTTAAAGGGCCTACCATACAACAAACGTGATTTATAGTGTTAACCTGAAAACGTACATGGAGTATGAAAGTAGCCGCACCAATAACTTTGTAAACAACATTGTGCCATGTAAACTCCAAACTATTCACTCCGCACCATCCCAACCATTGTACGGTGGTACGGAACCCTTCGTGCGCGAGTTCGACTCGCACTTAACCGTTTTTTTATAGAACAGCTTTTTATTTAACTTGCAGTGAATATATGTAAGCACTTAGCATGGATGTATGTAATTATGTGTATTCGGGACCACTTCTTCTTTAGAGTCTAAGGTGATCTAACAAAAATATGCATATGTAAATTGGATGTCGATGCAATATTTAACATTAACAAAACAAAAAATAATACAAATCATTTGGGGTCGTGTTTCGGGCTGGCTGCCCCCTAAGCAGGGTGAGATACTGTAGGTGTGATGTGTGGAAGTTCCGGAAGAGGTACCAACGCTGACATATTTTGTACTCGTATATTTTCTTACTTTTAGATCATATAAATAAAAGCTTTTTTTTAAATGTTTTTTTACTATTAATTTAACCCACGAAGGAGGTGGTATATATTATATATGCGTTTGGGGTTAAAGGTTGTTTGTGTGTGTCTGTGTATATAGGTATGTTTGTCCGTTACCATTTTCCAAGAAAACTACTGTACCGATTTCGACGCGGTTGCATTAAACGGCTATAATTTCAGAGCATGGGAACGAGTTCTTAGATATGTTTTACGTTTGTAGACCACCAGGGGGCGCTGCAGTAGCCAGAATGGTTGGCGCTTGAGGGCTTTTCAGAAACTATTTAGACATTTATATTTTATTATCCCGTAACAAGGAACCCTTACAGTTTCGTCATGTCTGTCTGTCCGTCCGTAAGTCACAGAAACTTTATTCCGAAACTATCAGGACTGCACAGTTTAAACTTGATATGAAGATGTGAACCGCCTTAAAATTTCTATACAAAAATTTTAAAAATAAAAAATTTAGGGGTCTTCCATATGAAACTTGGCCGCTTTTTTGCATCATAATTCATTAAAGTGTTGGGGGCGTCTTAAATTTTAAAAGCCATGTATTTATTAAAAACAATTAATCCCCTATTTTTTGCTCAAAATATCTCAAAACTGGAACAAAAATACTCGCTTTACCTCCGAATTTACCAACAAAACAAAATAAATTTTGAAAACTGTTTAAACTACGTATGTAAAACCGTTATACTAAGTCATTATCCGATATCTGCATGTAAACTTAATAATAATTATTAACTACAAAAATTAAACCCACTTTACCCGAGCCAAGCACCTATTCTCTGGGGCCCATAAGTTTTAATTATGAAAACACTATTTAATCGATCATTATTATCTAATCAATCATTAAAAAAATAACCTTAATGCAAACAAAACAACAACAAAGAATGATAAGACTGATTTTGAAACATATTTTTTTGCAATGGGAATATAAAAGAAACAAAATTAAATCGCACATCAAATATGTCTTATTTGCACAGCAAAAACGTTCAAAAACACTTATGTTTCTTACATGCTCTTACATATTCAACCTAACACGTAGAATCGACTTCGCTTCGCTCACCCCATTTACTCTTCACCTAAGCTACCGCACCACTTCGCCCTGATATTTGCTGTGCAAATCAGAATTTTGATGTGCGGTTTAATATTTCCAAATTAAATCTAATTAAAGCCTCAAACTTTTCATTGCATGATTAAGGGAGTTCTTGCTTTAGCAAGGCGTCTGCGTTTTTTCTAACTGCCAACAGCCTTCATTAAAACAGATAAGAAAAAAATATGAGCTATGTAAGCTTTTTACGTATAAAAATAATAAAATTGTTAATTATAATTAATCAGTGTGGTACAGAAAAAGGCTCGAATTTTAGAAATTCTGTTACATGGATGTAGATTTTAGTTTGACTAAGAATATTTTTGTATTGAAAACGGAATTTGTGATCGAAAAGCCAGATATTTGTTGTGAACTTTGTTGGAAACATTAGCTTGATTTGATAGAATTTATGATTTGGTTCATTTGCAGAGTAGTTAGATTTTTGGTATATGGTAGGTTAATGAGTGAAGATAATTTGTTTGCATAATTTTATTGTGATCTACAGTTAAATATTCCCCATTTTTTATTTTTATCGGTTTCAATTCAATTCAACAATTTATTAATTAGTAAAATTTACATGTATAATTATAAGTAAATTACTGAAATAACAAGGACCTAGATAATTAATATTAAATAATTGATGATTACATTTAATTTACTTTGCATGATTTTGATGGCACACTTAGATTTACAATATTTCGTTTGTTTTCCTATGGATCGTAAGGATATATGTATATTACAAGATAGGTTCGCAAATAGGAAACATATTTATAAACAATTATTCTTCATTTTTTTAAGAAGCTATCATAATCTACAGTGATATAGATAGCTGAAATGTTAAGATTTCAGTCAATTTCCATCAGTTCCTTGAAATGACTTCACCACTCTTTCGGAGTATCGTAGCCTATTTCCGGTTTCCTATCATATGGAAGTCGCTCTTCCGCCGGATATGATAAACAGAGATGTATACTCCGTGTCGTGGAAGGTGAGAAGAAAGTAGTAGATTCAACTGCATTTTAAGAGTATTTTTATTAGCATTATATCAAATTCTCATTTCCCCCATGTTACTTATCGTAATAAGAACTTTTGCAAAAAATACATATTTTGTGAACATAATATTTCACAGTTTGAGTTCAAGTTCAATTGCAAAGATTTTTATTCATAATAGCACAAAAATTGAGACTTAATGAACGTCATAACACAATCAAGAAAGCATAATATAACATTCAGTAGGTGCCTAATTATTACATAGAACATAATATATTAGTTCATAGTTCTGTAGGTGTTCAATGTATTATCTGACTATTATAAAACTCATGTTAATCTTAGTTTCTTTGCTGAGGCGAGCATGTTAGTAACACCAAAGTTAATATTTTATGTGTGGCAACATTGTTATATTTTCATATTCTTCCGGCTTGTCCGTCGTGAGTGAGTGCTGTCTTTTTATTATAATATTTGTATAAAATCGTGTTTGGCTGTTAATTCACACAAATTAAGCCTTAATAGTATTTTACTCGTAGTCTACGCTGAAGAACTAGCCCCTACTCTTGGAGGCGACCACCGGGCTCCCTAATTTTACAAAAGATGACGTTACATTACATTTTACATTTTACATTTTTTTCTTTTAGTATACTATATACTACTTTGCAATGAACTGGTTTAATGCCAATGTCGGTGTCTTGTAAAAAGTAATTAATTTTGTAGTAGGCCTTAGTGCACAAAGTGTGCTTTATACATTTTTTTAATCGAGCTTCAGTCAAGTTTTGTATTTTTATATTATTTCTATATTATTATCTATGATATTTCTATATTTTGTATTTCTATATTCTATATTATTATTATGTATTTATTTATATTGATTTTGACATACCTATGTAGGTAGGTAGGTAAATCGTTACCGTATTACCACAAAAAATATTAAACAGCGTTTAACCTCAAAACAAACGTCAAATCCGATACATTTTTGTTTTTAAACAAGTGTTGAACAATGGTTTTTTTTTTTTGTGGTAAGGCACTTGAAGTTGTCGTCAGAACGACATGTTTCAGGTAGTGCAGTGGGACATAGAAAACTTCATCCGGCCAGAGCATTACAACTTCATGTTTTGCGAAGGTAACGCGGTAACGCCTATGTAAATTTTAGCGCGGATTAAAATGGAAAATTAATGTTGCGTCTGAACGATCTCATTTCGAGAAATAACCACAGTATACTCAGTGTCTATCTGCGTTGTGACTGTGTGTGTGACTATGAGATTTTACGATATTTTTTTAAAGGGTAAAGAAAACAATAACCGTACTTCTAATGCAAATGTAGTTTGATTTGTGGCATGAATCCCATTAATTTCTAATGCAAATGTATTTATGCAATGATTATAGCAATTTCTTTGGCTACCCGTAATATTGTGAATACCTGTCTATTCATAGTTCACAGTGAAGATGCTCCAACAAACAATGCGTTCATAAATTCTTGACAACACACAAAAATAAGGCATGGAATCATATCAAATCTTATTCTAATTCAAAACGCGGATTTACAAAGAACAGAACGTGAAATTAAAACAAAAGCCTAAAATTAAACATGAATTGGCGTAATAACGAAAAGAGAAATGTACTTAAATTTAAATTTTAAGATAATATTTTGAAAAAATAAAACAGCTTCCATCTGAAACATAAATTATTTAAAAGCACTTTTTCTCCTTTTTATTATTCTTACATGATTATGCACCGTACATTGCCAGTTACAAAGAAACCGAAAATTCCCCTCTTGCATGAGTTTACCTCTGTAATTAATTAGCAAAAGGTTCTTTGTAATTAACAGTTACGGAGTTGCTTAACAAGACACAACGGGTCTTCTGATATCAATTTCGGAGTCATGTCGTTTAGATTTAATAAAACAGATTCTGCGAAAATAACAACTGCTCATTCACGAAGTTTTCTCCGTTAAATGGTTGCATTAAATTTTATATTCACCAGTTCACAGAGATTCCCACTCTGCATCTCTGCATACAATTTTCATCTGAGACAGGGACACAACTGTTTGAAATGGAATTCCAGACTAATTTGTCTGCTACAGAACAAAGAACGGTACGTACTTCGTTTCGTCGATGTAGACAGCTTCCAGAACCTTCGCTGCATACTGGAGATTCTTTTGAAGTGTTTCGGCGGATATCTCACCGCGGTTCAATTGTCTTAGGAGATAGCGTAATCTGGAACAATAGAAAATTATCATGTAAAGAAGATTCAATCAAAAGTGGTCACAACTATGCCTCTACCACCCCGATAGGAAACCGCGCGTGACTGTGTTCGGTATTAGTCATTTAGTCGGTTTTAACCATCATCAGTTCATCGTGGAATTGAATAAAGTTAACATAATAAAGTAAACATTCGATCTTCTTGAAATGTGTTCATATCCGTACCGTACTGCAAAGCAAAATCATTTAGGGGATTTCTCGAAGCCAAGCTTCCGAGTCGCAAACATCTCAAAATAGATTCATTCATTATTAACTTCGGTTTGCAATATGTGACGTCAACATCAGGAATCGCATTATTTGATTTTCATGTTCCTGACGGGTTATACAGGGTGTAACAGAAAGGTGTTTTGAGGGGGTTGTTTGATCAGAAGAACTTTTTTTTTGGCGTCGGACTCGGTCAAAAATTTATTTAGCGGCCACAATTTTGATTTACACTCTAGGGGAAAATAATTCATTCAGATATATGTCTATAATCATCACCCCCTAAAGTGGCTTGGATTAGCTATCTGAAACGCCCTACCTGAAATATGTATTTCATCGTCATTTGACACTGCAAATTCTTTAAAATAATAATTATGATAAACATAAATCTCTTTCTCTCAGGTTAATTTCCAGATATCCGATGCATATTTATATCCTGTTGAGTTGTTTGCTATTATTGAATGCACTTTTGTATCGAAAAAAAATCGGCAAATTTTGTGTTCTGATTATAGAATTGGATCTATATGTACTAACACATGGTGCCCTTTCTCTTACAACCTCCACACATACATATTTGTATCGGGATTAAAAAATAAGCTTTTTGTAAATATTTTTTTAAAGTCGCCTCCGTATGCTTCCAGTTAGTTATGTATGTGCTACGGTCAAGATAATGTTTCGGTTATTATGCATACTAACCAGCTTTTATTCATACTTATACCAATATCGATGGTTAAAGAAATTAATACAGCAAGATTTATCACAATAACCGGTTATTATAAATAATCACCACACGTCCGTACTGAATATGATTAATACTGATTTGCACAGCTAAAATCAGGGCAACACTACAGTGTTTTGCTTAGCTTAGGTAAATGGTAAAGGGAGTGAGCGAAGCAAAACCCTCTTTATCCTTCATGTTAGGTTGAACAAAAATAATAAATAATGTATAATAAATAATAATAAAAATGTAAGAACAAAAAAATAACACTTAAAACATAAACTTACATAAACATAAAATATTTTACACCTTTCCAATAAACATCCTGTGCAATAATACTATGCATTAAAGACAGACAATATTAAGAAAAAATAAACTATTTGTTATATTTTATCTTTAATAAACCATATTTGATTAAGAAATAAGGGTGTCTGGGGTACTTTCACAAAACCCTCTTGGTGATTATTAATAATAGCCGGTTAAAGTTGTTGGTTGAACTGATTTTGGATGTTTATATTTAGCCCATTAATGTCCCCACCGAGGGGCACAGGCTTTACCCGGACATGAGTAAGATTAAGCCATACTCCACCACGCTGGCTCAGTGCGGGTTGGTGGAGGGGTTTTACGACCACTACCACGTAGCGATAGTAGCAGGGACCTTCAGCTTAACGTGTCATCCGAAACACTGACTGTCCGATAATGTACTTAAGATTGGTACATTGCTACATGGTCAGGATTCGAACCTGCATCTCCTCTATGAGAAGCAAGCGTGGAACCCATTCGACCACGGAGCTCTCTATATTTATTGCATTCACCAAAATCTGTGGTTAGTATGAAAACTTACCGGTAATAATGTATACTAACCGGATTTATTGAGTTGACCGTAGCATGCATTCCCGGGATTTATTTTTCAAAAACATATCTTTAAGAAGTGGCTTCCATAATTTGATTGCCAAAAATTAACTTTAAGTAAATAATATGTATCCCTATATCCGAACTCTAAATATGACGAATACGCAATAAAATACTTAAATCTAGGTAGGGATTCTCTTCCTACTTGGATTCGCTTTCGCGTCGGTATACTATGTCCTTCTAAAAGAATACCTATCTAATCTATCTATCCCTGACCATCCGAACTTAACAAGCTTCCGGCCATATTACATATTTGAAATTTCTCCATTTCAAATTGTTCCCTGGTGCTTGGAAACAAGCATAAGTTATCCCTCTCCCTAAAACATCCAATCCCACCTCCTTTATCACCCCATTTCTATCCTGCCAATCTTTTCTAAAGTCCTTGAATCCATTGTCCATACTCAGCTCTCCCATTATCTAACCTCTGAAAATCTACTGAATCCTTTTCAGTCAAGCTTTAGAACGGGTCATAGTACGAATGCTGGCTCTGATGGACTTCAGCCGTGCTTTTAACTGTGTTGACTTCGACATTCTCGTTGAACTTCTCAAATCTCTTAACGTCTCCCTACTCTCTGCCAGCTGGTTTGACTCTTACCTAAGAAACCGAAAACAGTGTATCAAGTCGGAGGAGGCTTGTACGGAGTGGTGTGACCTCTCCTCTGGTGTCCCTCAAGGTGGCATTCTCTCTTCTCTTCTGTTCTCAATATTTATCAATTCTATATCCGATGTCCTTTCTTCTTCCAATCATCTCTTCGCGGATGACCTTCAGATCTATCGTCACTTCTCTCCTGATGATGTAAATTCCGCTGTGGAGGCGTTGAACGCAGACTTGGCTGGTATTAGTGGATGGGCATCGTCATTTGGGTTGCTTGTTAATCCGAATAAATCCCAGGCCATGATTATAGGTACCAGACACTCATTAAAATCTGAGTGTCATCTTCGATAATCAATTGTCCTGGTTAATGCATGTTAATGAGGTCAGCAGGCGAGTCTCTCATCAGACTCTCTCAGGAGACTTCAGAACTTTATTCCTCGCCAGAACAAATTAACACTCGCTCAGTCCCTTCTTCTTCCCCTCATTGATTATGCTGATGTTTTTTTGGGTCTGCGCAAATGAAGAACAACTGAACAAACTCGAACGACTTCAAAATCTCGGGATTCGATTCGGGACCACGTATTTTAGCATCGAGCTGAAGTGGCTACAGATTCCGCTTCGACTGGACTCTCATATCCTGTGTTTCCTTTATAATATTTTGTCGAACCCTCGTTAACCTAACTTCATGCGTGATCGCTTCAAATTTCTTTCTTCAAGCAGGCCTCGGAGAACCCATATGGCGTCTACGCTCAAAGCTCCAGATCGCTTCACTGCAGCCTACGAGCATGGGTTCAGAATCCGAGCCATACGACTGCACTATCAGTCAGACAGTGCAGACAGTCCATCTTTAAATATATTCAAAAACCGGCTAAATAAGCACTATATATCCCTTTCTAGTTATATATATATTCACATATATTAGTATGTATAAGTGTATTATACGGTTTATATATATTGTTACGTTGTATTTATGTAATTGTGTATGCAGTCTATTTTTAGCAATTAGGGTTATCAGCATAATATTGTTTGCAGTATATATTACTCGTAGTATTTATAGAGTTTTATTGTACGTGCAGGTCTTCTCCCGCTAAACCATCACCTTTCCTACCATCTTGGTTTGCTGGAAGATTATATTTTTAGAGATAAGCTCGCCTTTGTACATGTTTTTTCTGTTATAAGTTATCTGTATGTCTGTTTTGTATAGTACAATAAAGAAATTACGAAATTACGAACAAGTAGCCATTCGGCATAGTGCACGTTGCCTTATGATATGAGTTATGTATGACTTGACACATAATGCTTCACAAGCCTCAATGGGGCTCAATGATTATAATCTGATTAGCGCCTGCATGGAGAGAGATTAATATCAATGAGGGCGCGCCATGTGTGTGATTTGCCCTTAGATTTTGCCGATTACGCTAAGGGATTTCGGGCATTTGTCCCATGTAAATAGAGCTTCATTCAGTATCAGCTGTGATAAGTTGTTAGATCACCACCAGTCAAACACTCAGCTTCTGATTTCCTCAGTCGACTCATATATGCACAAGAATGAATGAATGAATGCATAAAAATGTGCGGTGTGATAGAAAATATTGTCCCGTAAACCTAATATTGGTTTTCTCTGTATGTAAATTTTCTCGACGGCTATACGTGGGTTTGGTTGGTTCATTCATAATTCATATTCTTGCAGCGATGCGATGGAGAATTTTCTCTTCATGGAGTTAGGGTAAGAGCGCCTTGTGAACACATCAAACATTTTTCACTTTTAACCTCCAGCTTGTAAGTTATCAACTTTAGAAATATCTAAATTTAAATGCATAATTATAGTATTAGATAATAATCTAATACTTTAATTATGCATTTAAATAGAAAAAATTGACTTTGTCATGCACATTCTGAATGTTAAATAAGGCGGCAACTTTTAAAACACCTGTCTTTGCTTATTAAGAGCAATTTAATAAATGTATTTATGAAAGATAACATGAGTAATTTTATTAATACTTAAGGCAAAATCCAATATCACATAATATCGATTTCTCTAGGAACTTCTCATAACGATATAATAAAAAAAGTCGATAAAATATTGTTCAACAAGAACAATAAGCGGCATATTTTAAAGGTCATAAAACTCGTGTAGACACAAACAATATTGTTTTTCTTGACTTATTAACCAATGCCTTGTGAAAACTTGTTGTTGTTGTTGTCAATAAAGCTTTTATTTAAGGTTTGGCGACAAATTTAGCAAAAAAAAGTTGATATTGAAGTCAATTGTGGGGTAGAGTGCAGTGAATGTTCTTTTAGGTAAGGCTGAAGTGTTCCTATATTTTTTTTACCTAATTGTATTCATATGACAATCAGTTATAAATAATCAGATAACGATATGATAGATATTGTATAAAACTTGGCATATTCAAATATCACTCTTACGAACAACCTAATAAAGTCCAAAAAAATGTACTTGAAAACATTTAGTATATTGTTTTTTTTCTTAATTAATGGCGGTCTAACATCTAGGTTAATTTCGCCAATGTCACGTGTTTTTTTTAGATTTCACTGTATTTGGACAGGTTCTCTTTCAAGAACCTGGAAATTTTAGTGTTCACTTGTTGCTCCTTGGCACTACCTGGGAGGACGTGATATGTGCGTCATTAGGAATTTGTGACAATAACAGCTATATTATTATTCCTAGACTCTCAAAAAACGAAAAACAAAGGTTCTTCGGAACAATTTTCTTGTATGAAACACTCGTACAATACTAGGATTTATACTAAATATCGAAATTTATTTATAGATTTATTGATATAGAGGTTACAAACTGGTAAACTTACATAAAAATATACAAAGGATAAATACACAATTACTTTAAATCTAACAAATCCCTTAGGGTATCCCACTTGTAAGTTAAGTGGTGGAAGAAGTGAGCTCCTAGTGAGCAACAGACCGTGAATTTATCGACTCTGGTCTAACCAAAAATAAAAAGTAAAATATTATATCTAACGTGACTATCGAGAATCTGCGTGATAAGTGCAATGCAATCACAGTGAAAAAAAAGTAGGTACCGACATATTATAATGTGACTGTTACTCATATTATACACAGTGTAAAATTTATTAATACAACAAACTATAACTAAGCAGTATTATTATTGTCGACTTTGGAGATCAACAAATTACGTTTGGTGTGCTTGAAACAATTGACTGATGAGCTAAAAAGGTCAACTACTGCAAAGTTTTTGTCATGATCTGCACAAAACCGTATTGGCGACCTTTTGCCAGCATTGTTGAAAAGCAGCTTTTACGTGGAAAAGCCGCTTGTGAAAATTAGCTCTCTGAGATATGCTGTATCTTCTAAGGGAGACAAGCTCGGGGCAGTTGTGGTCACTGGTGCAGGTATATTTGGAGTAAACATTAAAGTAAATAATATAACCTGCTGATGATTTCAAAAGCTAATCATATTTCAAATCACTATAAGATATCAAAATCACTTAAGCATTAAAGCTCTGCATGCTATGACCCATACAACAAAAACAACGAAAGTGGACGTGTTCGCACAGGTTGCACTTCCGCACACTATTGACAGGTCAGATGAATAGTGATCGCAACGAAATTCGCTACACGGTGTCTATGAAATAAAGTATATCTTTCTGTAAAATATATTCATTCAAATAGAGTAGATCTATAGGTAGTGAGGATATTGGGCCAAGTGTGCGATACAAGGTGCTGTGACTTAATAGCCGCTCTTACCCTACTTGGGAACTGAGAATTTGAAGTACCTACTTCCAGTTTCCAGGTTTTCAGTTATGATACTTAATTTATTAAATAGTGTCTACATTCCATGATTTCACTGTATTAAACTGAAATTCACGTTTCAGGAGTTTTGAGGTTTGAGGAAATTCGAGTTGTACTGAAATATTATTAAAGTCCAGGGACTAAAAGCTACTAAAGTAATTTTCCTACCTTCCTAACATTTGCATACGAGAGGTTTCTAAATATAATAGGTATACCAATAACGCTTCAAAAGGGTTCTTTTACTTGCTTTCTTATTTGAATATCCATTATAGATATTTTCCGCACTCAGTACATTGGGAGCTTTCATATAGGCAAAGTTATTGCTTTTCATTCGATATTGGAATAGGTACCGGAACATGTTTTTACTTCATACACCTTCTTGACAAAAGATTGGCGTTCGCACGAAGTATAGAGGTACATTTGTAGGAGTATGCACGGCCATCGGCCATGCCGTCTTTTCGATAGGTACTAGTTTTAAATATTTGGATATTTCTTACTAGTTATAAAACGAGGGGTCTAATTATTCAATGCACCGTGACTATTAGACAAAAGTTGATGAGCTAATTAGCTTTTTATTTATTTATTCATTTATTCATGTTAGAATGAAGAGCCCAAAATATGTTAACTGAGCGACCACGTAAACCTAAATGGTTAGTCTGCCTAACACTACCTAATATTGAGCCTTTTGACACTCTTCAATTATTCTAGCAGTTAGGTGCATAATTAGTTTGTCTTATACTAACACAATATATTTATCAGGCGAAGTAAACGCTAAGGACCGGCCAAACGGACTGTGCAGAGCCTTATCTGAATGTGACATTATTTATCGAGCCATACCACATATAGCCATCCTCTGGCTTCAAGCAGTTTGGGCTATCCCGAATTTTATTTCCTATCTACAGTGAGTTGGTAAGTATAACAATTTCTGTCTGTAACCGATTTGATCAAAGCAACTTTATTTTTCACTGTTCCGAACAAATCAACTGACCACCCGGTCCAAAATGTATGGGGATGTGAACAAACTGAAACTGATCAAATTGGTTAGACAGTGAAAGTTATGCAGATTGCTGTCCTTGGCCACCCCTTAAAATATGACTTCACCTCTCTTTTACACTTTAAATAACAGGGTTGGCGCTATAGAGAAGAGGCCTAGCGCCAGCAGTGGGTTAATGTGGGCTGAGGGTGATGATCATGATAACATGAAGTGTTTTACTAAATCATATCAATGTCTGCTGTGAAGATTGGGCCTATGCCTATGCCTAGGCCAGTGGGATGATGTGGGATAATCATGATGATGATGATGATGTAAACAGAGACGAGGTCACCAAAGTGCGGCCTTACCGCACGCGTGTCAAGGTCTGAAGTGGAGTCATTCTTAGAACTAGATAGATGAAATAGATAAGATATCGTATATTGAGCAAATTATCGATCAAACTAAAGTTAAAAGAATGGCACATTCTTAGAAATCGTATTTGGCATCTGTCAACTGTAGGGATAGAGCTATGCGTCGGTCTCCCTTCTTTTCCCAAGCGTAACAAGAAGATGACTACACCTACATTAATCCAGCTATAGAATAATTTGCTTTCAGTGACTAATCGAAACCTTTGAACAGAATAGGACTCACCTAAGTGCGGCCTTATCGCACGCGTCAGGCGTGTCGACGGCGGGCAAGTGCTCAGTGTCAAGGTCTATTTGGTCCAGTTGCTCATCAGTGGGCGTCGAGCAACTCTCGGTTTTGCTCCGGCTGGAGGAACGACGGACTATCGTCAGCGCGCCTTGTTCTGCTGACAAAAATATACTAATTAGTCTGTAACAAACCCCAGGTCTGGATATAAGAAACACGTTTTTGCTATTGGGTATCGTACTAAACAACATCAGGGATCATAATATGATTCGAATTGAGTCAATGTGCTTATGGGAGAGTGAAGATTCCTCAAAATATATTCTGTAATTAATGTTTTTCATCGCAAGAAACATGTGTTCATAAACGATTTTGTAAATGATTTTACGTTTAAACGACTACTCGTTTAAAAACTACTACTAGTTTTATGTAATAATCCATTATCACAAGAGACAAAGACTGGTTGGTCCAGAGACAACGACTGGTTAAAGGATCCAAGATAGTGATCAATTGTACCTAATACTTAGTATCGTACTTAGTTGTGTAGTACGGCTAGTCCACACAATATTTTCATTCTTGTAGATGCCGATATATGAATATTGCTTTTTATGTGGCTTACTGTACAACTCGTTGAAACTCAGTTTAATACCTATTAGGAACCCACACAGCGTATTAATTATGCACTGTAGAGACCATGAACCCCTATGATTACTTCGATTAGATGCTTTCTTCGTAATTAGTAATTACACTGTGATTAGGCAGATGTCATATATAATCGGAACATGTATCAAGTATGTATATGTAGTACGTGTAGTGTGATTAGTATATATATACGTATTAAGTACTACAACAGCTATATTACGGTTTAAGATTGAGTATGAGTACTTCATGTGTCAATGGCGAGGTAAACTACAGTTCAAGGATGTAAAAAACAATTACCTATTGTGTTTTGTTAACATATGCTTAATAACAATAATTATACTTCGTCGTTTCCTTCTCCAGATATTATTATTATTTACAATAATGGCGTCATTCCTTCGGCCGTATACATGTGTAACAGAAAGGAGTAGTCATATTTTGAGGGGTTGTTAGGGACATCATTCTAACAACTTTTACTACAACACCGATGCGATCATAGCAACTTCATTTTTCATTCTTCCATACGTTTTAGTCCGGGCGGTCAGCTAATTTTTCATGGAGATGTGAGAAGTAAAGTCGCTCTGATCAAATCGGTTTCATGGATCCGTCATTGTGACATTCAGCAGTAAATAACGATTTTCGAGTATATTTCTATCAAAATATTGCGAATTATAGTTTTCCCCACTCCTAAACTCCTCCGTTGTTTATTGTTTGCGGATGACCTTAAGCTGTCCTTGGCGGTGGGTTGTGACGATGACTGCGACAAACTACAGGAAGATATAGACCGGATAGTGAGGTGGAGTGACAAGAATAGGTTAGAATTTAATGTCTCCAAATGCGCATTAATATCGTTCACAAGAAAAAAACATCCCGTCCAGCGTGAGTACAAAGTTCATGACAAACAAATGCGGAGAGTAAACGACGTCAAGGACCTGGGATTAAGGTTGACTGCAGACCTGAATTATAGATTGCACATTGAGGGTATATCGGAAGATCGGTAAGAAGGCATATCGGAATCTTGGTTTCATTTTGCGTACGGGACGCACTTTTAAATGGACATCTGCTTTAAAAACATTATATAATACACTGGTTAGGTCACAGCTAGAATCAAATGCAATGATATGGGCACCACATGAAACAAAATATCGTCTCATGTTGGAGCGGATACAGAATAAGTTTTTAAGATATTTGTACCTGCGGCAGTACGGAGTATATCCATTCTACCCGTTAAATTATCCCACACTTTTTATATTGGGTATGGTAAGCTACAACGAGCTCAGAGTTAGAAGGGATGTAGCCCTTGTATCATATGTTTATAAGGTGCTGGTAGGGAGAACTTGTAATCCCGTATTGCTAGGCGAGGTAAGCCTGTGTGTCCCAGACGGGTACGTGACGCGCCGCCGCCGGCCGCCGCTGCTGCTGGAGCGATGCGCGCGCACTAACTTGCTGACGCACGCGCCGCTCACGCGGGCTATCCGGATTCTGAACTTTATATCTGAGTCTGTTGATATTTTCGGGGTTGCCCTGTCTGAGTTTACAAGAACAGCACTATTTGTTATTTGTTATATGGAAGATAGGATAAGATAATATAGGTACTTAGGTAGATTATAAGTAGTCGTGTAGTATTAGTATTTACCGCATTAGGTCTAAGCCTGTAATGGTAGATATTTATGATAAATAAATGAATAAATAAAAAAAATAAATAAACCTTGACAACTTACCTGAGTTCTGTTTTGTTCCTGCCCACTTTGTATTAAATAATGCTGCCAAAATACCACCATCCAAATTATGGCGGAAGGCGTTTCTCCGTGTGGCGATGTGTCTCCCATGGATTTGAAGTCTCGACAAAATAAAAGGCCTCCCTCAGAAGCTGGCGGTAGCTCAGACAGCTTCACAAAAGTTCTAAGCAATAAAACCAAACGTGTTACCCGCCGATCTTCGAGGGAGGAAAACCAGTATGTTGTCTCTATCTCTTCAATGTCATTTGATCGACGAAGTTCTTTTATCATATGACCTTGTCAATGATGTGGGCCTAGAGTTAGAGAAATAGCAGTTTTCAAACGTCTCAAAAGACTTAATGACAAAGGTGAATGGATTGATAGCTCGAAAGTTTTCAAATGTCCCAAATTTCCCGCCTTTATCTTAGGATACGGAATAAGATTTAGAGTGCATTTGTATGTTTTCCCTGTAACTCAGTGTTAAGCATGTTGGAAATTTGGTCACACTGCCCGTTTGTGCCCCTCCAAGGGCAAAACATGTCCCAAATGTGTAGAAAAAGATGAAAACTGCGAGATTAAGCAATACAGTTGTACTAATTGCAAAGGTACCTCAAAGAGAAAGAAGTTCGTCAGATCATGTCCAACGACAATTGCTGGTACAAAGTGGCCTTGGCCCCTGTTGACCAAAATAAGAACACTGAACCCATCCGATTGCCCCTTATTAAAAATACCTGAGGTGAATCCATATCATAAACCATCCAATTCATAATATATAAACATGTTACATATATATATATATATGTAACAACCGGCTGTAACTTGCTTCACGGATAGCTCAATAAGAGAAAGCATAAAACTAGCAGGACATTTGGAGACCAACACAGCTGGTTATCAACGATGATCCCAAGGTTTTCCGCCTTATTACCATCATAAGTAACAGGAGCAATAGGTTTCTGTAATAAGGAAAGGGAGTGCTTCGTTCCAATAATCCTTGCTTGCGATTTTATGGGTTTAACCAACAGCCCTTGGGACGAGGCCCAGTCCTCCATGGATGAAACCAAATTGCAGGGGAACAGGTAGCGATAGATTTAGAGATCATCTGCGTAGAGATGATACGAAAAAGAGAGGGCGTCGGAGAGGGAGGGATAAAAACGAGGAGAAAGAATACCACTTTGAGGCACTCCCGCGGTCAGATCACATTGTGTTTCAGTCTCCTCTGACTTAATGAGCTGCTGACGATCTCTCAGGTAAGAGTTGAACCAGTGAACCGCATGTGAGGACATATTCAAGGAACCCAACCATGTATTAAGATTTAATGAATATAGTACAAGCCTGAATCCAGCCACACTGGGCTTGCCGGGAAAGAAACACAATAAAATTATAACAACACATAAAACGAACAAGATATTACGAAAAATTACAGTCTATACATGGGAAAAAAAATTTGACTGACAAACAAGATGAATAAAGAAGATGTTGGAAATGACCACTTTAAATAGTTATAACATTACTACAGTAACTTATTAAATTGGAATTTACCTACCTGCAAGAAAACAAGAACACATGTATAAACCGCACAAATGAAGAGAACACAAAGTAGTTTGTCGGAGATATGGTTGAGACATACATCTTTACTCCCGGTGGTGGCGGTAATCCTTCGCACCTGACGCTGGTTGGGCGCTTGGCCGGGCCGGGCGCTGCGGCAGCCGGTGGCGCGGCAACAGCCGTGGTCGCCTTATTGGAAGGACTCGCCTTTCCCTCAGACTGTGGGGCGGATGGAGGGGACTTTCTAGTGTACTCCAGCAGCTCCGACATACACTCCACCTTCCGCCTAGCCTTGTCTGGGAGTACTAAGACAACCCTGCCCTCTGTCATCCAAGAGTTCTGGATACTGACATGCTTCGTGACAGCCATGAACACTGTGTGGCTGGGTTTTGTAAGAAATTCATTTACAGGACTCCCGGTTCCTTTTAAAGCAGTCTTGCCCTTCCAGGCATCAGTCCATGCGGTGTAAGATATAAACCTGACAAGCAAGGGACCGGGCTTTTGAAACCTTTACTTTGAATCCTAGTCTATGAACAACATTAATGTCAGACAGACACTGCGGGGACCTCTTCATCTGGTCGCGTAGTATTATTTGAACAACATCACCTACATGTTCTTCTGCCTTCTCGGATACTCCGTGAAGCAAGAACACCTTTCTCCTGATTTGCATTTTATGCCGGTCCTGTCCTGCAAGTGGTAGTTCCATCTGCGAGCGCAGCATATTGAGACAGCTCCATGTAAAAGCTTTGAATTCTATGAACTCGCTGCTGATATCAGGAGGGCTGCTAGACATTGACATGGTGGACGCCTCCCAAAGCTCCTTCTCGTACTGCGACATCTGGGTGTTGAAGGTTTGAAAAGATTGTTGATATCTTGTCCATGTTTAAACTCAGTTTAGTGTAAAGGTCCATGGTGAAAATGTAAAAGTTTATTTAATTATATTATACATACAAATATAATTCTGCCAGGTCCGCAGACGGGTCTTTACGTCTTTCCATGCCCTCAGGCGACTGCAGAACTTCTTGCCACGGCAGACCAAAATTACCCTTGTACATTCCTTCTCATGCCGCTAATCCACTGTTGCCTGGGCGAGTGCGAACGAAGACAAACTGAATAAACTCGAGCGACTTCAGAATCTCTAGATTCAGTTTACCATCGAACTGCGCAAATTCGACCATGTTTCTCAATATCGCAAAGAGTTTGGGTGGCTTTCGATTCGTCGTCGCGAGAATCTCACATTCTTTATTATTTGTTCAATATTTTTAGGGAGATCGGTACCGGAGATCTCACACTGTCTCACTTTTAGCCGCGGCATTACAACGCCGTGTATAAACACTCTTTCAGGTTGCGGGCGTTCTGACTCTGGAACGCACTTCCTTGCACTATAAGAGACAGTCCCACTCTTTTCTCTTTTAAGAAACGTATTAAAGAGCACTACCTCTGTCTTTCGGAAATGCTATTGTATTTATATTATTATATGTAAAGTTTATGCAGTATATATCGGTAATTATTTTGATTTACTATTTGTTTTTTATTGGTATTTAATGTATTCCTAGGAATTTTATTCATAGTATTTATTGTGCACTGCCTATCCTTTTATGATGCTATTTGAATGAATGAATGAATGAATGGTGCTTCTCCAGCCAGGGTTCTAAACCTGTTCCGGTCTTTCGGCCGGCATACCAGAGGGCACAAGTTTTGAGGGGGGGCGGAATGACCTGCTCTGTAGGAAGGGAAGGATAGTGAATTCAATCGACCGACTCTTCAGCCTGAAGCCAATATAGGATATGTGGAATGGGGAGGATGTGGGATTTGGAGAGCAGCTGTTGTTTTCTTCAAGTTCTTGTTTTCCTTCTATTTTCAGTTATTGTTAATAGTTGAGTTTCCTGAGTCGTGTTCGTTTGGGTTAGCCGGTAAGTTTCCAGTTTCGCTTTTGCTGTCTGTTTCTGGGATACGGTATATTTGCCTCTAGGCCATCCTGACTTCGTCCCTGTTGTGTGATGATTCTGTCCAGTAACTGTGTTCTTCACCGTAGTATTTGATGTCATGCTTAAGGAAATCTTTCCAGGTGTATATAAGTCGGCCGACTTTCTTCTTCCTTGCTTCGTATTTGAATGGAGCGTGTAGTAAGTGCTGTTGTGGGCGTCGCAGAATATGTATAGTAACATATCCGGTGGTTTTTGATTCGTTTGGTTATCGTTTTGCCCTGTAGTCAGTCATGAATTTTGTGCTATCTTGGATAGCTTCTGGCGTTCTCAAACATGTCTCTGAGGATCAGGCATTCATATACTGACTGTCAACTGTTTGCTTTAGTGAGGGTTGCCGCTTTTTGTCCGTATTTTATAAACAGTGCAATGACCATTTTGTAAATCAGGCGCACTATAATTCAGTCCATGTTGGATTTCTTTATAAAATGCATTAGGGCCTTGGAATTGCATATGGCTTGCCGGCACCTCTTTTTTATTGTGTCCTATGTCCTGCCGTAATATATGTGCCGAGATATTTGATTTCGTTTACGGTTCGTATTGGAACTACGTCCAATTCACTGGTTGTTTATGGGGTCTCTTATAAGAATTTTCGTCTTTCTACTTTTAAGTTGAGCCATGAGCAGTTCTCCGATGATATTTAATTATTCACTTTTAGCTACTCCGCGGCATAGCAGCGCTGCGTATAAACGCTTTTTCAGGTCGCGGGCGGTCCGACTCTGGAACGCACCTCTTTGCACTATAAGAGACAGTCCGACTCTTTTTTCTTTTAAGAAACATATCAAAGAGCTCTACATGTCTCTTTCGTAAAAGTTATTGTATTTATTTTATTATATGTAAGGTTTATGTATATATCGGTAATTATTTCGTATTTGCTATCTGTATTTTACAGATATTTTAATTTATTCCTAGGCATTTTAGTTATAGTAATTATTGTGCACTGCCTACCCTTTTATGATAGCAATTCCTGTAATGCCTTGTTTTGCTGGAAGAAATCTCTTTCCAGAGACAAACTCGCCCTTGTACATGCATTTTCTTTTGATGTAACTTTTAAAATATTTGTGTGCAATATTGTGAAGGAGGTTTGTTCCTATAATAAATTCCCTTTTTCCTGTATTTCTTTATAGCGTCTTGTGCGATGCGAGCATACAGATACCAGAGATAGTGTTTTGACATATGTATCATGTTTGTTTACTGTATATAGGCTATGTGTATGTTTCTGTTAGTCAATTCCGCATCAATGTTGAGTCTTTTAGTTATGTGGAGATTTTTTATGTACTCAGTGAAAGCTTCTGCGTTTGGTGCGTCGATCGCAAGTTTGATGCGTGGATAATTGCTGTTAGCTTCCACGTATCTAGCTAAGTCTCTTCTGATGTGGGTATGGTTGAATGTCGCTCCAAACAGATGGTTGATTTGGTCTGCAATTGCATGGAACAGGCAGTTTCCATCTCTGGGCATTGGTAGAGTTTCCATTGTGAGATATTACTACAGCAGAAAGCCTCATGGTATTTTAGCTAATATGAATGTGTGTGTGTGGGTTGTTTCTAAGAGGTGTACGGCCGGTATGATGAGAGACGCTGTTTGGCTTTTTACGATCTATTTTTATTCTAATGTTTCCCGGTATTTCCAAGATGGGCTGACACCATAGATTGGGTGCCAGATGTGTGAGGGAACGTTGTGAGCCTTTTGTGCTTCGAAGCTTTTTCAATTGTTCCTAAATAGCAGTCAATTGTTTTGTCTAGTTTCTGGGAGTTTGGTGAGATGGCCTTTTTATGACATGCACTTGTTTAGTTTTTGTTTACTGTCGGGTTTAGTATATTTGCAGTTTAGCTACATAAAAATAATTCTAGGATTGTTAAGTTTTGGGTTGGCTTATTCACTGAGTTTCAGGGTTTAGTGGATGGTTATTGTTAATGACTGTTTTGAATGGTCTTTCGAAGATGAGGAGAAAATAAATCTCGAGGAGAATTATCTCGAATTTATTTTCAGGCAAAGCAATATAAGTACCTATGTATGTAGCTATAATAATGTTTTATTAGTTGATTTTGATATTGCGTAGGTAGGGAATTGTTATATCCTGCCTATGACGCACCTATAAATGTGATTATGCCTTAGTCAATAGGGGCGACCGCGGCCGCAGTAAGTGGTGGTTTATTATTGTCAGGCAGCGAGTGGTGCTGAGAGAAATAAAGTTAGAGGTAGGTAATCACTATCAATGATGTCCTAATCGGAATGATCTCACCAGGTTGGTGTGTTTAGCGGCGGTGGTGGTGGAGGCAGTAGCGTTGAGGGTGTGTTGCGTAGGCGTCGCTCGCTGCCGGCCTGTCGCTGCGTGGTTCAGACGTGCACCTGGCCTAGAATAAATTCTAGGGCTTGCACAGATGGGATGCCTAAGAGTATCGCGCAGTTCTCTGGGCATTCATTACACTTGACCGCACTAGTATCATCACAATCACTGAAATGCGCGGTATTGCACAGATGGGGTGCCTAGATGGATCGCGCAGATTCCCCAGGTAACCCTTACAGTAACACGCGGTATAAGCCAGCCTATAAGCCAGGCTCGTTTTCGGGCCTCCGGAGGCAGAACAAAAGGCGCGCGCCGGGGATGAAAACTATTGTTTGTTTAAATGCGTTTGGGAGATCTCGGGGGGACACGTCCGTTCGGTCCGGCAACACAAACGCCACTCCCTATCCTTTTATGATGCTATTTCCTATAAAACTCGGTTTGCTATAAGAAATATATTTTTAGAGATAAGCTCGAATTTGTACATGCATTTTCTTTAAATATAACTTCTTTAAATATATGTGTGCAATAAATAATTATGAATTATGTTTATCTTATGAAATATCCCAAAAGGCTAAGTATTTACTTAATCTCGGTAGGGAAAACATAGCAAGACTGTTTAGTGTGGTGACAGCTCATTGAAAACTAAATAGACACATATAATTATTAAGGAACGTACAGGACCCATCATGTCCTCACTTTGGCTTGGAGGAAAGTAGCCAGCACGTTTTGGAATAATGTGTAATGTATTCAAACATAAGATGGCGAACACTAGGGATGCATAGCATTAAAGTAGATGACTTATCAAACTTAAAATTAAGCGAAATCCTAGAATTCATTAAGCGAACAAGAAGATTTGGAGAGGGACATCTGTTGAACCAACCGTAACCAGTGCCTAAACCAGCGGGCGTGCCATCAGCATCATCTTCATCATGTTGGAGAGAAAGTAGGAAAGACCCATCCCCACCCCTCCACTCCCCCTTTTCTTTTTATTCCGAATTTGCAATTCATAATATCTTGTGTAGAATAAAGTCCTTAGTTTGCCTCTCAAATTTGATTGAAATCCGTTGATTAATAACATTTTTCCCTCACAGTGGTCCAATGTAGAGAAGAGGTAAAAAAGGATGTTTCCTAAGTATATGTAAATATCTACAGTATTTATAATCAAATATCTACATTTGATTCTGATTCTGATTCCCACCTATTTTCCCCCCAAAAAAAATCGCGATCGACTAAAAATACAAATAAATCAAGGAATTTGTGTGCCAATTTTTTGTCAAAATCGGTTGAAAAATGCGACATGTAGGCGGGAACAGACAGATGGACATATGGATTTTTAGCGAAGCTCGAGACTGGACGCTTTGCACTTTCGGTAAATTATATGATGTATTATTTTATCTACACACGTATCATAAACCCTCTTTACTGCGTCCAAAAACCGCACGTTACGATCAGCATAATGTTACTTTGTACTTGGTAAAAACTTATTTCTTATCTGAACATTATGACCATAATGTTTAAATTTTCTACATATTATGACATTCAAACTTCGAACGCCGACGTCCGCCTGCGTGCCGCCCCTACTTTGTCTGTGAAGTTGGTACTACAGAACAAGCTAAACAACTCAATGCCACAATGCCGGTCAAACAAGCGGGTCCTGAACACATCAAAAAGAGCGATATGTGTGTAGGTAAACTAGTGTATGTAACTGTTCATAATTAGGCATTAAAACTCTCGAGTGATATTATGATGAAACTCGCCTTCGGCTCGTTTCATAAACCCACTCTCGAGTTTTAATGCCCTCCATTATGTATCAGTGACATAAACTACTATTATAAATCTTTAAATCAAAATTAGTGTTCTATTTATTCATGGTTTTTATAAACAAAACTTTTTTACTTTAAATATGCTCTTGATAAATAATAATGATATCTTAAGAAGGAAGCGAGGAAGTATAGTATGTTATCAAACGAACTTACCTCAAGTGAAGTTCGATTACTATTCTATGTCCCTAACCCTAAAACCACAGACAATATGTATGCCATCATGGTTTTATACCTACCTACATAGAGGGTATAAAAATAACTTATTATAATCAACATTAAAAAGTTTTGTTTACCTAGTCTCTAAAAATAATAAAGAAAATTGTCAGAATAGAAAAAACGACCCCATTTTTTAAGTGTTTTGGAAGAAATTCTCTAAAATGTTCCCCTCGGGATCGGGACTACCTGGTAAATAATAATTATATATTATTCGAAGGAAGCGACTCATATAATAGTGATCGAACTTCACTTGGGGTAAGTTCGTTTTGTCATCTAGTATGCTTCCAACGGAATCAAAAATAAATACCAAATGATAAAAATATAAAGAATTAAACAAAAAAGGGCGTATCCGTAACGCTACTGTCAATCACCAAAACAAAGAATAACGCGAATACACGTATTAAGTAAATCCCACTAAAATACTTCAAACACATACAGAGCCATGCTGCTCATGCGTCCAAACTTCAGAGACTTGCACAAATTGAAGTAAGTAAACCTTTTAAAAAAATCGGTGGAACTCTAAAAATCCGTAGCCTGTCACTACAGTGCGCCTATACTTGGTTTCACAGAACGAGAGATTTTCCACAATTCGCTTCCATTGTTTATTTATACGTCTGGTTATTTAAGTTTGTTTGGGTAGTTTTGTGAACTGCCTGCAAAGGCATTTTTCTTGTTTGATTTAACTACCTTTTACACTCTTTGTCTGCAGTTTTATTTTTACTGGAACAAGAGATATCACAATATCAGTTTCGTGTGCGTGTGTGAAAATGTGTAAGACAAATCCCACCAAAAACATTCTGTAAAAAACTAGCCAAGTCTCGATGGAGCTGCTTGTTTATCTCTAAAAAGTAATGAAATCTAGACAAAGTCGTGCCAAGTCTAAGGTTCCTTACTGAGATTTATTTATTATTATAGTTAATGTTGTGTGACTTGGCCGTTGAACATTCTTTATACGTTAGTGGGTACTCTCCATCGAGACTTGGCTAGTTTTTTACAGAATGATTTTGGTGGGATTTCACTTCTTTTTGTAGAAACGTGGGCATATTGATTTATTTTATGAGATTTTCGGGAGATATGAAAACGGTGTATACCGAATCTATACCAAGAGAAATTTTGGATTTTAAGTATGTGATTATATTTTACTGGATGACGAAAATTTCTGCGTTCTAGTCTATCCAGAGGTTCTCAAATAGGGGAGCCTGAAAATGCGGCGAAATGGTTCCAATAAAGGATGTAGTGTTTGCTTCGCGCTAGACTTGGCGGGGGCACTGCCGTGCCCCCCGATCTTTGTCTCTGTGTTTCTATTCATGAGATTAAGCGACTGAGATTGATAGGAAAGTTATAACATAAAAATATTATATTAAACCATATTTTAAGGGCTCTTGCATGACCAATTTCATCAATAGCGTTACAACAAAAGCGATTGTAGTCAAACACCGCGATATTCCCAACGAAAACACGTTTCTAACAAAATACATTTTACAATTCTCTCGTAGGTTTCATTCAGACACTGTCGTCATGGTGACTATAAAGGCCTCTTGAGGGCAAAATGTTTGCCTCCACCTATTCACATTTATCTGCAAGTAATGAAAGTTTATTGGATCATCGTAAGCCCAGCAATTCTGTACCCTATCCGTTTGTATTAAGACAGTAGTTGTAAGACAAGCCACGCACTGTTGCTCTGAGATTATGGTTATGTTACTTGTTTCGTCGTTTATTTTGGGATATGCTTACCGTGGATTGCTGTGATAGGCTGACTGGACTGGATATTGTCTATGAAAGAGCTGCTTCGTCATTTTCGTCGATGATTTAAAATTTGGGACGATGTGCGAAATTATCTATAATGCAAAAACCAATTAAATGAAAAAAAAAACATAAAAAATATTTTATTTAAATACTGTGAAAAGAAGAAAATAAACTTTATATTTAATCAAACCCATCAATTAATTAAATTACACAATTTATTATGATTAAAAGCTTGCCGCGAGATTTACATTTTCTGTCAATTCAATATCACAAGAATCTTCTGTCAATTCAATTACAAATTATATAAAATAGGTAGGTAACTAAATCTACACAAGTAAATGTCGCAGTAAGCTTTTATATCATAATAAATTGTGTAATGTAATTAATTGATGGGTTTGATTCCATTTTAAATTTATTTACTTTTCTAGTTTAAGTTATTGCTGTTATTGTATCGTAATGTTTCTGAGTCTGTTCCTTTAATTTAAAACGTCATTGTTGACTGGTCATTTTCCCGTTCATTTAGTACAGTTTAGTTCTTCAATAAGGAGACCTAATGATTTGAATCTAAAACTTTAGAATGAAGAGCAGTGTTTAAAGATCAGATCAAATAATGAAATCGGGTGATAATTAAGAAAATTGGTATTCCGTGCCACCTCAACGCTGTGAGGGATAAAAGAATATCTGTAGACGTCAATTCATAAAATCTAATCTAGGACCAGAGTACCTAGTTGTCAAGACGAATCAAATGAGTTTAAACTCAATAGGGTCGTTTTGTTACAGAGTTCCCATGGCCACCTTCTGGCTCCATCATCAGATCAGCTCTATGTATTAAAAATATCATAGGATCGAAGGACATGTCGAGAGGGATCAAACGTGCCCATACTCGATAGGGTTGGTCGTTGTATTATAGAGTTCCCATGGCCACCTCCCGGCTTCATCATCAGATCAGCTCCATGTCATAAAAATATTGTATGATTAATATCTTTATTTCAGGTTAACAAAAACCCATATTTATAATACCTTACAACTAGACATAAATAATTTATTATAAAAACACAAAACATGATCTAACCTAGCTAGGGATTTTCTTCTTCGGTCTCGCTTCCCTATAGCGACGGTTAACGATGCCCTCCGGCCAGTTATCTTTGGCCAGGAACATCGTCTTGAGGTCCGCAGGCACACGAAGTTTAAAGGACAGGAACTCCTTGGGTCTTTCTGACTCCAAAACTTATAACTGTACATTCGCCTACTTGAGACCAGACGGCGGATTTAGTACGAATAAAACGCGCCCCAACTCGATAGGGTTGCGTCATTTTATTAAATAGTTCCCATAGCCACCTTCCGGCTCCAGCATCAGATCAGGTCCATGTTACCAAAATATTGTGTTGTCATCAGATTTACAAAAGAATGCAAAATTTCAGCTCAATCGGAAATCGGATAGTGGGTCAATTTCGACCCGAAAAATTTGGCCCGAACATACAACATACACGTATGTATGCGTGTATAACATACATTGCAAGTTAAATTAAAGGGTCAATCTCGGAATTGGGGATAATAAGCTGGAAACTTGCATAAACCTTCTTTTGGGCATCCTTAATATTGTCCCAAAAGTAACAGTAACTCACGTGTCAAAAGTGTCAAAAATCGGTTTTTTCGCAAATATCTCCCTTCCTATGATTTTAATGATGATGGTATCTTCATAGGCTGGCTGATAGGGTCGACAGCCCTATGATGAAGCACTGGGTGGATGTGCACTTAAACAGGAATAAGAAGTAAGTGAATGTGTTGTGTGATGGATGTGTAATAGACATAATTATGACAGAAGGACGAATGAGTGTGTGGACTTATCTTACATACTTAGATCTTGTTTTCTGTGTTACCAATTAATTTATTTTTTGTTTTGTGTCATTATTTCAATTTATTTTTCATTTTACCGTGTTTAATTATGGATGTATATCTGAAATAAATAAATATTATTATTATTATTATTATAACAATTAAGAGAGACAATATTTAAACTGTTAAGCCTTATAACAATATAAGGCTTAACAGTTTAAATATTGTCTCACAAGATACAATCAATCAAGTGTCCGCATCTCACGATATTCAAGCTCAAAATAACAAAAAACGGGTTTTGGCAAATATCTCGCTTCCTATTGTTCCAATGATGATAAAAAATTCTTAGCCTCTGAATGCCGCCTAGAGGAGGCGGCGCATGGGTGCAAGAGAGATGCATAAATGGGCGAGAGAGAGAGAGAGAGAGAGAGGTGAGAGGCCGCTCACGGGGCAAGAAACCTGGCGGGAGTTGTATCTTTTGGGAGAACTAACGTTGGAACGTTGTTTTTTTCAGTCTCAATTCCGAGGTTTACATACATATCGTCACGACTTTTCCCATACATGGTGCCAGAGGCACAGGCACAGCGGGCATGTTTATTTAGCCGGTAATTCAATTTTCCTTCTTGGTACTTAGAAAAATAAAATTTTCAATTGTTTTTTTTGCTCTCAATTCCGAAGTTTAAATACATATCGTCACGACTTTTCCCATACATGGTACCAGAGGCACAGTTGCGGGCATGTTTATTTAGCCGGTAATTCAATTTTCCTTCTTGGTACTTAGGAAAAATCAAATTGTCAACTTGAGACCCCCTACAATTTTATTTTCGAATGTAACACGTCCTACATTTCATCCCTCCATTGGATTTCCTCGGAGATGGATTATATTATTCTGGGCCAAGTATTCCCCTGAGGTCACTCAAAAGGCGGCGGGATGTTTCCCTTTTTGTTGTTTGTATGTTATTAAAGTTGACCTTAATGTTCAACCTAGTATTTTGCTGCTACCCTCGCTGCGTAATTGAAAGATTAAACAGACTCGGCTGCATTCTACATCTACTATTTAATACAAACACTGCTAAATATTTATAAAAAATATCTCCACCGTACATTTGATTTCGAAAGTTTGTATAAATAAATACATAGATATTATATTTGAAGAAATCATATTTCCGAGACGTGTCCCTGAGGGGGTGGTAATAACAAACATTGAGTTACATTTACTTACGTAATAACAAACGATGTACCCCACGTTAAAGCTATTAAGTATAAGTTCCTAAAAGTGAGCACTAAATCATGAAAGCTATAGTTTGTTGTTTGATAGTTTCACCATAGTTAAGGAGGGAATGTGATATTTGTTTTCAAAACTCGTACAAAGGAGTGTGGGATGAACTTCGTTTTAGTTTCCAGAGAAATGAACTTTGTATATTTTTTTAAGGTTTTCTTGCCAAGGTGTAGCTTGGCATAACTCTTCCTAGGGCAAGAAAAAAGGTGAGAAATGAGGATAGACATAACTATACTGCGATTTTTAATTTGAAGCCAGAAATGTAATCAAACAACTGTCATGTTCTAGAACAAAACCGTTGTCTTTGACATTCATATTATACTTTTTGTACTGAAAAATGACAGTTGTTTGTGTACATCTCTGGCCTCAAATTAAGAATCGCAGTATAGGCGTGTAATTGCATGTAGATAATACTCCTTCGTTTTCATAGACGTATCCACCAGTAACAACAGTATTGTAGTATCTATTTAAATATCTGTGGCATGGTGACAGTAATAGCATGATAATTTGTTATATCACTGGACATTGGACAACCTTATTATTATTATTAGCCTACATCATCCCACTGCTGGGCAAAGGCCTCTCTTCCCCTCCTCCACTCTTCACGCCCCTGGGCTACCTCCCACCAGTTGTTGTTGTGGTGTTGGACAACCTAATTGATTTATTTTATCTAATGAATAATATATTATTATCACGTTCACGTGTAAATTACCGGGAAAGGCGAGTGGAACAATACTCAATAGCGGCGCTCGCCAAAAAATTGTGAATGTAGATGATTATTTTGAAAAGAAGAGAGAATACTCAAATACTTAGAGAGTTTGCTTAGCAAAGTAAGTAATTCACTTAAGAATGTATCGGACTGAACGGAACGTTATAGTTTCCGTAGAAATTATAACAGACACGCTAAGATACCTGAAATTAAAGCAGAACTTACAGAACGTGCAATTGCCGCCACAGGAGTTGTCAAAAATACAGCCTCAAAAATAAGAAGGAAAAAATAAAATTCTGAGGCTACTGGTTGTGAATTAAAAACCCCGAAAATGAAACAGCGAGAAGAAATAATATATCTGGATGACTTTAATAGCTTTGAGACATATAATTAATTCAATATATACATAGCCGAAAGAAATTACTACTATGAAAAACATAATAACTGCTGCTAAGCGAGATTTAAATTATGAAGAAAGTGAGAACATATTTATAATAATTATAAAGAACAAATGGGAACAGATTGTGATATCAATTCAAAAATTTTTATTAAAAAAGGATTACTTTAATTGAGAGACCTAATACAAAGCTAATGATTCACTTGGTGCTGACAAAAAATAGTGATATATATTGTCGAGGCATGTATCCATGCCAAGCCAAGAAAAGGTATTGGCACTCTTCTGCGGATATTTGGGTAAAAATAAATAGATACTTAAAAGTTGATAACACCAACTGGAACAAAAAGGTCAACCATGTCAAGTCTCGAAGAAATATTACAGGGTACGGAGATAGATTGATCGAGTTCATGTCTAAAAATGAATCAGAGAGTACAGAAAGTAGCACCAACTCTGAATCCAAACAGGAATCATGAGTGGAGTTGATATCTGAAGTTGAAAAATGAAACATGTATTGTGATATCATAAACAAGGATCCACATACAAACCTCATAGTTTCCGTGGACCTAATTCAGATGCTTAAATAGATAAAAATAAAAAATAAATGATATATCCCGATTTACATAGCTTTTACGAGATGGCTCCCACCACAACCATAAATACTGCTCACAAAGATATTATTGGACCTACTTAGAAATACTTTGTATGTTTGCTAACTACCTTACAGGAACTGACGTCACTATGACGATACACTTCTTGACGTTACCATTCTGCGGGGCGTATATGATTAATTCATTTAGTAATATATAAATAAATTAATATAAATATAATTACTCGTATATTCATGCGAAAAACATAAATGATGATAAAAAACATGTCATGAGGAAAGGAGCAAAATAAAAAGGACAGGAAATTAAATTCCTACTTCAATTTAATAAACAAAACATAACGTTTGAAACACCACAGCACAAGCTTGCAGTTTAACAAACACAAACTACATAAATGGACATTGTGTGTAAGCCATAAACATAAAGTTAGTTCTACAGCCTATCATTATAGGCAATATGCCTTAAGACCCATTTCACATAACAAACATACCATTCCGAAGACAAAGTATTGTTACATGAAATATTCAGGGTATGCTCCCTGCAACTTTTATTTCCGAGCGCTGTTAAGGTCGGAAAAGCTTTCAGATGTATTTATTTATATTTCAAAGGGCGTTTTTGGCTATCGACAGAAAAGAGATGTTTCTGTTATCCATCAAGCTTTTCAGTACGAATGTTATTGAGTTACTATTGCTATAGATATCGGTTAATATAACATAAAAAACATAGATTTGTAGGTATCATGTAAAGAGACGAATACTGTTGCTTGAAGCTTGTTCTAAACTCGAGGTTAATTATAATATTGAATTGAATTTTTGCCTGTATATTATTGTCAGACACTAGTGCACATATTATTAGCATATCTAAAACTTGTCTACTTAATCTCAAATTAGTTGGATTTAGCAGACAGAGATAAACATGTCAGACCCTCATCCTATTGAACTGTCTATTAGTCTGCGCAATCATGTCTCATCCAGAGTTCCAGAATATTTCGAAGTGCTTTGCTGGAAATTAAACTCACGATCTTAAGAAGCCGGCGAACAATGAAATTTCCATACAAACTTAATACCATAATAATTTTAAATTCGAGAATATTTCAACGTACCTATATATGCCGTTATTCGTAGTAATACAGTATTCACCTAGGTTCCTGTTCCAACATTTTTCTAAAAATATTTATCTACTTAAAAATATATGCGATTAAATTTGATAAGTTTTAGGACGTAAACGACGTATTTTCCACCTGTTTATTTTGTATTAAAAACTACCATTCATGATGTAATTATAATAGAAACACAGCTTATATTGTCAAGTTGCATAATGTCACAAAGAAATTTAAAATATAATCAAGTTTTATTCATCATTTTCGGTATTCACGGAACACAACCAAATTTCACTTATTGTTTTTAACTATCTATCTGTCTCTGTATATGTCAAGGGGGGACGGCGGCGGGGCGCGGCGGGGCGCACAGTTTGACGGATTTTGAAATCGCGGACTCAAGTGTTTGTTTGTAATTTATAAAATATCACCACATATATAATCCACAGGATCGGAAGACAAAAGGAGATTATTAAGTATCTCCTCATTTGACGCATACCTGCTTACTTTTCTGGAATGTCCTTCTCTATATCTTTGCTTCTCTTCTTCAGCGTCTTTAGAAAGATTTTTGAAGGGCATTAACCCAAAATGCTTAATTATGTCTGATCCATGTATCTTATGGATGCTAGCAGTTATATTGTACCACGGGTATAGATTTACAAACAACGCTGATGTTTCTCGGCAATACTGAAAAAATTAAGCAACATCTATATGTTCTCCACATGCTATTGTTTGCAGAATAACATGAAACCTTTTGAGTAAATCTTCATTTATGCCTGTAATACGTGCAGTTATTTTACTATCTCCGAAAAAGTTTCTAGCAGTGTTGCCATAATTTGTGGTTCCCACGTCATGTTTAACGATGTCAATCTGCAAATTGCATTTATTTCGGAACGATTCTTGATTTTACCTCTTACGAGTCTATAATTTATCTTTATTTTCTTTTCTTGCAGTTCATTGCTTGAAGTCTAACATCGACATCGTAACCAGACATCTTATTAAGAATTATAAGTGCAGTATTATTAATACATACCTATGTGAAGTAAACATTCTATACATCTGATCCAGTCATGTAAAGATGAAAGTCCGTATTTATACATTTCTTTCAAACTTCAAACTTATTTTTTTTTATTCAAAATAGATTCTTACGAACTATTTTTGAATGTCGTTTGAATCTATATAATGCAAGAAAATCTACTACCGCTTCGGAAAGTGTAATAGCAGCGGAGAAGAAGCGGCGCAAGAAACTTGTACACTGCAACACGGCCTACTTTTCTTTTCTGTTTTTTTTTTAGATAGGTCTTGTGTTACAATAGTGTGCGTGGTTCTTGTGCTGCGTTGGAAAATCAGAGTCATTAATGTAAACATCTAACCTATAATATGCTTTATAACATAATTATTTTTCAACAATGCCTTTAAGTTTCTTCTCTGACAAATTTAATATCTCTTCCGGTATTTTGTTATAGTATTGTATACTTAAACCCACAAATGAAGTTCTAACTTTAGCTAGTTTATTTCCGCTTCTTATATTATTTCGCTTGTGCTTCTCAACATTTTTATTGAAGCATTTTATGTTCTTCCTAACGTACATAAATTTTTCATAAATATATTGAAACGGTACAGTCATAATGCTAATTTCTTTTAACAGTTTCTTCAGGGAGCCACGACTGTGTAGGTTATAAATAGCTCTAATAGCCCATTTTTATAACACTTTATCTTTATATTCTTTTTATCTTTATCTACTGATCTTCAGTAAATCGCGTTTAGATTGTTCATTTCTGAGGGCTTTGCTTTACAGATATCGCAGGAAGGAGGCGAAGTATCAGAAAAATATGTTTTTTGCCATCTATCCATAGTCAAGAACAATTCGTGATTTAAAGGTAAGCTTCCTACCTTTGAGGGCTGCAGGACTTAAATTTGGTCTTTAACTACTTTTTTTTCCCTTTCTGCTGACCCTTTTGTTTCTTTCATGAATTTGAACATAATAGGTTGACATTATAAGTAGTTGACGGTCGATTGTGTTCCCACATAATAACATCATCCGAAAGAATCCTTATGGAACCAAACTATTCATAAATATACTTGAATCATCCAAATTAGCCTTTTGCTTAAAATTGATTTGTCCAGCAGCCTCATCATAGCCCCATTTGCTTACAAGTTTTACATTAGCCTTTGTATTTAATTTTAAATGATTTGCAATTATGAGTCTGGACACAGTTAAATCAAGCAAAGCTTGCAATTTTATCTGCGCTCCTTCGTCAGTAACAGTTAAATGTTCCTTTGAGGGATAACAATCTAGTTTTGCCAACTTTTAAATATGAAGGAAACAGACCAAAATGTTATTCATTGGCTGACTCTCTCAGACTCGTATATTGTCACTTTAAAAGTTTAAGTGACACTAACAGACCCAGTGCCTTAATATACCTTTTTTATTTAAACTGGACGGAACCTTATGAATATATTCGGGATGATTAATAAGATGGTCCAAAAATCTGCCTACGTCTTCATTACTATTGTCCTTTAAAGATTTTACTGTTGACCTTAACAGTTTTTATGGAGACAAGGAATTACTTATAATTTGAATACGTCTTCTTTTTGTGTTGAGCCCAGTTCTTGGAATAGTTTCCTCGAAGTAAGGGAAGTAGAAGCTTCATGTTCTCTAGGAGGTAGATTTTCTATATAGTCAAGATGGCTCATAGCAAAGAAACTGGGTCATACATTTCATAACCATTATTGAAAGAATGATTAGCAGCAGTTCATCTACGTTTCATATTAGAAGTATACTTCCGGCAAAATACTGAGAAAATGACAGTGTTTTCTTCATTCAATTGTAAGCCAAGCTCCTGTTTTAGATGTTTACAAAATTTTACACCATACGAAAATCTTTTAAGCTTCTCTTTTAAAAGCATAAATAAGTCGATACTATTCACAAAATGCTTTGTATTGATCGCGAATATTTGAGAATTGCAAAGAACGATAGCTACCACTGTTAGTGTACACTTAAAATAATTTATAAAGGCCACAACTAGATTCTCCTTTTAGGCTAAAGATTAATTAATAATTTGCTGTTCAATATCAACAATTTAAAGTAAATACCACAATATACATATGTTGTAGGCTTGCAGGTTGGTAAAAAAATGTATAAAATCAGGCAATGGGCTCTTTCGCATGGGCTGCTGGTCAACCCGGGCAAATCTCAAGCTATGATTATGAGAACACGGCGCAGTCTTAACCTATTACAGAAAATGCCTTGATGGTACCATACTATCATACAGCGAGAACGCCAAGAACCTTGGGGTTATTTTCGATAACCTGTTGTCCGGGTCACCTCATATCTGTGAAGTTACCAGACGTGTCTTTGCGTCATTTCACTCCCTCCGTAATAAAGTTTATTAATAATAATAATAGAAATCAGACTGAATACATCATCATTATATGGTCAGATAATAGTAGTGTCTTATCTCTTTTAGAAATGTTGGGACAAAATTTGCCGTGCTCTGAGATCAATTGAGGACACGTACATCAAAACAACGCGTTGTTTATTTTACTTATACAGTATGAACGAAATCACTGATAATATAACATTGTTTTAAAGTAATGGCTCAATCGGCAGTACGAGTTTGGTAAAAAATCATATATTTTTTTTTTTAATGATGGTCCATATTTCTATATGGTACTGAATCCTGGACAATCCGAATGCCATCATCCCATTATACCCGATCACATTAAAGATGCATGACTTCACCAATCAGGCTAAAAGAATTTAATAATTTCTAGAAAATAATGCATCATGCAATTTTTGTTACAATAAATATAGTCTGGTTTATATTTAACTTTCTAAAAACATCAATTTTGGCATCCAGTTAACCACGCGTCTGTGAGTGGATCAAAAAATTGCCCGCGATTTTGAACCTTATTGCTAGTTAATAAAGTTCAAAACCTATGAAAAATAATTAATCATCTGTTGATAGCCCCACAGCCAAAAAGGTTTGGGCCTCTGCCTCTGTTTGTCAATTCAGTTTCACCTCATCAGTTTATAGGCAGGCGTCGTTATTCTTCAAAAAGTCGCATTTTTATGATGGAGTTAGTCAGAATCGACACCTTTATCAAATTGGGAAATATATTTAAAACAGTGCAGGTCTTTTCTAGTGCTTACTGGGAGGGGTGCCGTTGGGCGGCGCGGGCGGCGGCGGCGGCCGGGGAGCGTCGTCGCGGGACTCCCGCGGCGGCCCGGCGCCTCCGGGGGGACTCGCCACTGGAACACCAAGCAAATTGCTGTGCTCACTTACGGTTTCGTAGTGTTGAAATATAAAAAAATATCTTGTAAAATTGTATCGTCAACTTGAGATAAACACAACAAACGTAGAGTACGTTCAGCATAGTGACACGTCTTGGCCAATACGGGATGGCAGAGCCACCTGTTATGCAATAAATAATTTTTCGTGATAGGGGCTAGCACATCGCCACAGCTTTTGAGATATAAAGGTTTCATCACGATGTTTTGGAGAAAGATTTGGCAAAAGCGGGTCTCACTCTAGGTCAATCTAAGAACCCCATATCTCTGCTGGGGAGATAGAATCGTTAATGATACGCAATATACTGGGCTCCATTTGACAAAATGAAGCATTTTTATACTGAATATTCGGGGAGTTATAAATTTCACGCCTGCCGGGTTTCCTAATCTCCGAGGCACGCATTCCGTAAACATAAAACGAACGCGATAAAACTGTAACGGAAACACGGTTCACATAAACGGCAGGTAGCTCTAGGAATTTATTTTTAGCATGTTTCTGTGTTGCCCAGTTTTAAATGAAAAAAAAAAAAATTGACCGTTATCGGCTTAATAAATCTATAAAATGCGTCATGAACAAATTAAACTCTTCTCCAAACAACATTGCCTAGGGCCCAGTGCGTTACATTTTAATAGTCTGTTTATTGTTTGCATAATTATCAGTTGTAGTACTTTCAACAGAAAATGCTCCGCTTATTTTTCAAAGTTACGTTGTATCTACGTCCTCCGGTAGAATGTAAGTTATTACAGCGTACACGGCTGACATATTGCAAGTGTCGTGAATATTAATGGAAATTCATTCGATCCTGAAATGCATCCATAGTGATGTAACACGGTCACGTAATGAACTGCAGATAACTACTGCCTTCAACGCAAAATATTGTTAACACAAATTGCGTTAGTTATAAGTTGTGAACATACATTTTCATGTAACATTTTCTTTTGCTTATCACGAAATACAGTCAGATTAAAAGGTTGGTCGCTCGAATGACCACTCCGCTCAAAACGTGTGGAGACGGTGAAAAAAATTGTTACCCTTGTCAAGGTCTTAGTGAAAATTGTTCTCGTGATGCATAAGATGGCTGGATCAAGACTCTTTATTCATCATTGTCGCCCTAGCAACTATACAATACTAATACTATACATACTTCCCGTTAAACTAAAACCTAAACAAAAGCTTAAACATAATAACCAAGCTTAAAATAATGATGTCCCTATTAGCTCCATAAAACCTTTCTATCAACCGAAACCTCATTGTCAAGAAAGTGAAAATACCAACTCAACAAATATAAGTAAATCTAGCTTCGCGAATGCTTCACCTCCTGACCTTAGGTCTGAATTTTCTAAAGATCTCGTTACTCCTCTGACGGAAGAAGAATTGCTTAGCTGTTACGCAGGCAATGAACGTAAGGGTCAGTTGTAAGTGCCTCGTGGAGTAATTTACGAACTTCAGTAGGGGCGTGACGGCGAAGTGACGGAGAAATAATGGCTTTCATTGTAACCTTGATTAGCGCTGGCCCCTGTAGTCCTTTCTGAGAGATGAATGAATGGTATTCGTTTTAATATAGATAGCGTGGGGCCTAGGATCTGGAATATTCTAATAAAATGACCTTGACCTATGTTATGTAGGAATCTGGAACCCTATTGAATTTCGTGGGCGGTACTACATATTTTATCTTCCAGCTTAAACAATTATTATCCATTTTCCTGGGCATTTCATCAGTTGCAAGGTACAAATATTTCAATTTGTATACCGATCAATACTATGAACACAATACATTACTATCAACACCGTTTTTGTTAACATTGAGACGGATTTCTAGAAAACCTACATAAAGTCACGCCATTTCTCAAACAGGGTGGCGGAGGTTTGTACCCATATTCAGCCGTTTCACGTAGCAGGAGGCTAGCCCATCGCCGCAGCGATGTTCTCCATGACCGTTATCCATATCAAGAAAAGTACGATTTCGAAGAATGTAAACAAACATGATAGTCTGCCGCTTCCGCATTCAAAGCTAAACCAGTAAATTAAAAAGCAGTTAGTTATTATCCGCTTTGGGAATTTAGTCAAGTGTCATTCATATATTACTTATATACTTGTCTTAACTATAGTCCTTATAATGATAAAGAAAACCACTTCTATAAAACAAGTTTTGACAAAATGCAGTCCTTGTCTGTGTTTATCATTGACACTGTTCACATCCATCAAACTCGACATCGACCTGGATGAAAGGTGATGCATGTAGCTTTCCTGTTATGGCTTCACTTAAAATTATGGCCTCTGGACAATCCATCAATGTCTTCTGTCATGCTCCCTCGTTGTTTTTGTTGTGCGACATCGCTCACCATTCCTTGAGCATTTATTTTGACTAACCACCCCTAATAAGGTATAAACAAACAAACAAACATGGTACCTAAGCGTGTTCCTTTAGAAAAACAACAACTGCTTACTTTAAACTGCTCATTAGTTCAAAACACCTTCACCAATCACCAACTTGTACATCAAACTTAATGCAATCTTATTTATTAAACATTAACATTTATATAAGGGGAAAGATATTGCTTCTGACCCCAGACTAGGATGCCCTGAGTCATGGGAACCAGAGACAGCGCATCACATACATATAAACATCAAAGACCTGTCACACCAGACATCAAATCGAACCAACATTGTTCATGACGTTGCCTACGCCTGAACGTAATGGACAGTTTCGCACTAAACTTCGGCCGTTTTTAGAATGCGATTATGTGTACATAATAAGCAATATTTTTCATTGCAGGTGTCATAAGTTTATGGGTTTGGAGCCGTCAGGATCTCATTCTAAAAACGGCCGAACTATGACAGATGCTAATCGATACGGTTAAAACTTTTATTTTATCCAGACGTGTGGGGAATTATAAAGCCGGCTTAAACATAAACATAAAGATTTACATACAGGCACATACATGCTTTTGGCCCCGCACTAGGATACCCTGTGTCTTGGGAACCAGACACAGCGACGTCACACACATATAAACATCTAAGACGTGGTTTTTTTACTTCTTCATCCCCAGCCGGGGATCGAACCCGGCCTCTCGCATGGTAGGCAAAGCCACAAGCGCAGCGCCACGTCAAGGTCGTCGCTCTGTCATATAAATTACTAAGTAACGAAATAAACTAAACTAACCTAAACTGACATTCCGTAATCCAACAGCTCTTGTCCGGTTGATCAATATACATCCAGTTATAGAAACTATCTTCAATTTTTAAAGCCCCGCAGAACGCTAATGGCGTTTCAGATCAATGAAATGTTGTTTTCTATGAAACATGGCTCTTATTTCTGAGAACATAATGTTCATGAACTTCACACGCCTTGACATTACCCCCATTAGCGGTGTGTGGGGCTTTAAAATTTAAAGATCTTTTCTGTGACTCAGTGTAAGACTGTTGAAGAATAAATGTAGCCTACATTAAATAACGCCTCTTCACACATTTACTTTACCTCATTTTAGGCTTCATTATTAATTAAATCAGTCACATCAGTAAAGGCAAAACACAGTGATAGCATGAATTTGAGTGTCTGTCAAATTTTTACATGTCGGTTGGGCATCCGGGCCTTAAGGTGTCTTCAGACTATGGGATATATATTAAATCTTAAGATGTGAAATTTTATCGCTCGCCATACTCTGCCATGATATACATTACACCATAAACAAATAATACATACAAAACGAAATGAAGATGGGATTAATCCAGGCTGACATTTAATTAACTGACCATATTCTGGGGGATTGTTTTACCCATAATTATGAACAACTTGCCATCAGAAAGATATGGTTGAAAACGAAAAAAATATTGAGCCTCCCATAGTATCTTGCTGAAATCAGCTGATCAGTTCAATGTACTGAGGGACGATATTTTTTTCACTTGTTACCATATGTTTCTTGAGGAAAGTTGTACCTAATGATGGGTACTATCAGTTGTCAGTTAAATAAATGTCACTCTGTCTATATTGCATTACAAGAAATTCCAAGAAAGAAAGCCGGCCTTAATCTTGAGATGTAATTATACGGCCTTACTAATAAAATAAGTTATTCACTGTGTAACTTATACATGTCAGGTCATAAGTTCTGTCACATGTGCAATATGAAATAATTTAGACATGTTTATTATTTATGTAAACATTTATATAGCAAAATGAACTTAATAAAACATAGATTCTTATGGTAATAAAGTTTATTCAAAATGACCCCCGCGATTTTGAATACAGGCATTTATTCTGCGCGGCCAGTCGTCTATCGCAGCACGAACGAGGTCCATGTCAATATCGGCGGCTACCTTAATCAAGGATGCCTTGAGTGAGTCCAAATCAGGATGAGGCTCTGAGCAGGCCTTTTCCTCCAAGTGTTGCCATATCTTGTAATCTAACGGACTCAAATCTGGACTGGAGGAGGGCCAGTCTTCGTGCCGGATGAAGTCGATTTCACGCGCCGCCAGCCAGTCTTGTGTGCTTTTCGCTCTATGAGCTGGCGCAGAATCTTGTTGGAATACCCAGTGCCTGTTATTAAACATGGTATGAGAAACAGGTTCCACAAGGTTCTTGAGGACTGTATTTTGATATACAACTGCATTCGTTTTTACGCCTTTCTCACAAAAATGTACCTCAGTTAAGCCCCAATAAGAGACTCCCAACCAAACCATGAGCGAGAATGGAAAATTACCTCGTTGGACACGCGGAATACGGTTGCTCGCTTCTTCACTGCTGTGTGCGTACACCTTATCATTTTGTTTGTTGTAGCTCTCTTCCACGGTGAAAATTTTTTCATCCGAAAAAAGAATTTCCCGATGCTTTTTTTTCCGCGTACAGCTTCAACAAAGCGCTGCATCTCTTCAGTCTCAGGTCCATTAAACGAGCGTCCAAACGATGTCCTGTTTTTCTTCGATATGCCCTAAGCCCTAAGTCTTCATTTAACACCCTTTTCACCGTGGTCCTGCTTAACCCCATCTGAAGGGCCAACAGTTTCTGCTTACGTATGGGATTTCTTTGAATTCGCGCCTTCACAGCTTTTATCACTGCTGGAGTCCTAACAGAGCGAGGGCGACCACTTCTTGACCTGTCATCTACACTAGAGTCTTCATTGTATCGTTTTATGGTACGATAAACGAATCTTTTGGTTATATTCAAATTTTTCAGTAAGTCGAAAATCTGAATTGGCGCGTAACCGCAACGATGCAACGCAATAACTGCGACACGGTCTTCTTTAAGTATCCACTTCATATTTAAAAATGAGGAAAATTCTAAAAAGTACACATTTTTATTTTCATGAAAAATTCGAAATTCGAATTCAATAAACTTTTTTGTGGCCAGCATTCTAAATTCAAAAGTTTTTATTGTGTGACAGAACTTATGACCTGACTGTGTACAGTGTTTTATCTTGCTTTGACATTTGACATTTACTCGACGTATGAAAAGGACAAAACACTGTATAAGTTAAACAGTGAATAACTTTTTTATTAGTAAGGCCGTTAGTGTTTTATTTTATTTTTAATTGTTTACTTGTTATTTTTGTACATTTCGATTTAAATTGACGAAACTATTAATAAAGTTGCGCGCCCCCTCCAGTCTTCACTCTTCCTCAGTGTTTGCCCTGGTATTTCGTTTGCAATTCAAATTTAAAACCAGTTTACTATTGAACGGTTTTAACCTTTAGTTTATAAACTAACGCGTCATATAATAAACAGCACGCTACAGTTTAATATGTGTCGAGTTGACCAACTAACAAGAAAAAAAACGTTAGTTTATCAACTAGCGGTTTTGACAATCTTACGGTGAAATTATATAACCCTTAGTTTGAAGGCACCTTTAGTACTGCTAAAAGCAAGCAATGTCGCGAGTATTCACTAGTTGTTTCGTTGTATAGTCATCGAGGTAGTCGAGGCACCACAAATAAGGTATTCATGTCTTTGATGGATCGTCTGTCTTGCGACATTTCCATAAAGACCTCACCTTTATAGTACAATCCATTGTGCTTTCAAAGATCTTCGCCTTAAGGTGAATTTTCCATTTATCTCTAAAGCTTTTGAGATATCTAGATGAAGAGGTATTGTCTGCAGTGATCGATGTTTGTTTATTAATCGCGCGTAGACATGATTATTTTTATTTTCCTTACTACAGGGTGAAGCAACTGAAGTGAATATAATTTTGATGGGCTATTTTAGGAGTTGGCATGATTGTGAATGGCTTTTATCTGTAGTTTCTATACTATACACGGTTGCGGAACCTGCCTCCTTATTCTCTGACTACCAAATCTACTAAAAATATCTAAAAGTCACCTATTCACGCACGCAATTTGATAGAGGCAACAAAGTTATTGCTGAGATATTGAGGAAGATTATAAGTTAAATTGACTTTACCACAACCATCGATGACCTATTTACATCTTAATACAGGTACAACAGAAGAGAAAAAACAAATAGCCTTTTGTCCCGGATTATATTTATTCGAATGGAAAAATAAATCCGCCATTTGGATTGCGATAAACACACTCGGACGATTGCTCCCGACATAATAAAAACGCTATATAAGCGAGTAAGGTACGGACTGTGTACCTTACCTACTTGTTTTTTAGGTTCCGTAGCTCAAAAAGAAAAACGGATATAAACTTTTTGCGATTTGTACGGAATCCTCAGTATTTCCGGTTTTATTTTATGGCTGCTCACCGCCGCCGACGGCCGGTTTCGATTCTGGGTATTATAGCGTTTCACATACAACAACTCGCTCACGCACACATACAAGCTGCACAGTGGTGCAAAATTCGCGCTTATGAGCATAAATTTTAATAGTATAGAAGTGTTGAGACTCCTTGGTATAATTAAATGATCACACTAAAAGGGGTTTTTTGTCTAAAGTGAGGTAATACCGCCGCAAATCCGGAGACGTGATTGTCTAGGTACCGTACTACGAGTATTTCTGTTCTGTACAACAATATACACAGTCAGGTCATAAGTTCTGTCACACAATAAAAACTTTTGAATTTAGAACGCTGGCCACAAAAAAGTTTATTGAATTCGAATTTCGAATTTTTCATGAAAATAAAAATGTGTACTTTTTAGAATTTTCCTCATTTTTAAATATGGAGTGGACACTTAAAGAAGACCGTGTCGCAGTTATTGCGTTGCATCGTTGCGGTTACGCGCCAATTCAGATTTTCGACTTACTGAAAAATTTGAATATAACCAAAAGATTTGTTTATCGTACCATAAAACGATACAATGAAGACTCTAGTGTAGATGACAGGTCAAGAAGTGGTCGCCCTCGCTCTGTTAGGACTCCAGCAGTGATAAAAGCTGTGAAGGCGCGAATTCAAAGAAATCCCATACGTAAGCAGAAACTGTTGGCCCTTCAGATGGGGTTAAGCAGGACTACGGTTAAAAGGGTGTTAAATGAAGACTTAGGGCTTAGGGCATATCGAAGAAAAACAGGACATCGTTTGGACGCTCGTTTAATGGACCTGAGACTGAAGAGATGCCGCGCTTTGTTGAAGCGGTACGCGGAAAAAAAGAATCGGGAAATTCTTTTTTCGGGTGAAAAAATTTTCACCGTGGAAGAGAGCTACAACAAACAAAATGATAAGGTTTACGCACACAGCAGTGAAGAAGCGAGCAACCGTATTCCGCGTGTCCAACGAGGTCATTTTCCATCCTCGCTCATGGTTTGGTTGGGAGTCTCTTATTGGGGCTTAACTGAGGTACATTTTTGTGAGAAAGGCGTAAAAACGAATGCAGTTGTGTATCAAAATACAGTCCTCAAGAACCTTGTGGAACCTGTTTCTCATACCATGTTTAATAACAGGCACTGGGTATTCCAACAAGATTCTGCGCCAGCTCATAGAGCGAAAAGCACACAAGACTGGCTGGCGGCGCGTGAAATCGACTTCATCCGGCACGAAGACTGGCCCTCTTCCAGTCCAGATTTGAAACCGTTAGATTACAAGATATGGCAACACTTGTAGGAAAAGACCTGCTCAAAGCCTCGTCCTGATTTGGAGTCACTCAAGGCATCCTTGATTAAGGTAGCCGTCGATATTGACATGGACCTCGTTCGTGCTGCGATAGACGACTGGCCGCGCAGAATAAAGGCCTGTATTCAAAATCGCGAGGGTCATTTTGAATAAACTTTACAACCATAAGAATCTATGTTTTATTAAGTTCATTTTGCTGTATAAATGTTTACATAAATAATAAACATGTCTAAATTATTTCATATTGCACATGTGACAGAACTTATGACCTGACTATGTAAATATTATGTTATGTTATTTGCAAGAGACCTGAAACAATTATTTCCGTGGACTGTGTATATTTCTTTCAAAGATAACGGTAGCAGAGGTCTGTTTTGCGTGATGAGGAACTTGTCCATCACCACATGATGAAGATTATAATGTGTGTAATTAGAAGTAGTACCTAAATAAGTAGGGGTAATTTTGACAGCTCGAATCACAATTATACTAACTTGTGTAACTTTAAGTTTAAAATAACCTATTAAAAGGTTATTTTACCCAAAAAAATACACTTTTGTTGAGTTTCAAAGTTGCTTAGAGCAAAGGATAACTTTGAAACATAACAATGGCTATATATTAAGGAATCTGGGTAACATTGACATACAATTTTCCGCTTTCTGGGTGACATTGACATACTTTCTTATTCGTTTATTAACTTATATTTTTCAGTTTACTTTGTTTTCTTTAGTTTGATTGCGAGGTTAAACACTTTATTGCGCGAAAAAAAAAAACAATATAAAACTGAGCTTGGGTTTTACTGTCAAAGTTTCCCAGAAATTGTTCAAAATACCGCTTCCGTAATTTAGAGTATATTTTCAAAATAAATTGACTTGAAACACCTAAATTATATTTGTTAATCTGAAAATAGGCATATTAATTAAAATTTTAATTACTGCACATAATTGTAAGCAAAAGAAGTCGGGAGAATTCAAAGAAAGAAAGTAACGGATATTTCCATAAGTTTTCTTTTTGAAAGGTTTCTCTTATTTTTATTCATGTGTTTGCAAGGTTTGCTAAACAACAAATAATATATTCTTTAAGGTCAAACACTTTAGAATTTCCCGTGGAACAAATAAAACTAAGTTGGGATCTTTGTGACAAAGCTACCTTGATAACTTGAGCATTCAAAGTTCCCCGTTGACTAGTTGATGTTTGATAGTGACGCGACGTATCTAACTTTGTGTAAATCACGTTATTAGATTTCTACGAAACAGGTTTATTAAAAAAATAAAATTTTGCTATATTCCTTATTTGCTTCTAGAAAACGTAACAAACATAACATTTTGTAATAAGTATATCAAGCCGTAAATTCTGACCTAAGGAAAGGAAAGTGACTAAATCATATTTGAAAGGTGATAAATAGCCAAAATATATTCAATAATATTCATTATTTTCTATTGTATCAGAAAGACATACAAACTATTTGAAATGCCCTTCTTTTGCTTGAACACACTGTTTCAATCCGTCGGTCACACCTCTGTCGTAGCACGCACTGTTTCCAGTGGTATAAGAGCCGCTGCTGCCGATTGCCAAATGGCGCTTTAACGAATTGATTTTTGATGAGCTGGCTTTCTACTCTAACAAGTCCTATGGTTGGTGTCTGATAAATTCAAATTGGAGCTGTCTAAGGCCCAATCTTCAGCGGCAATAAAATACGGTTAAACCAGCGTTGCGTGGTTCGCAGTTTGTGTGCAAGTGCTTTCTGCTTTTGATTTTAGGCCTCTTGCAAACATGAAACTCAGTGACCCTACTAAACCAACATTGAATCCGGATGGTAGGCTCTTTTCACTTTAGCAACCTTCTCAGACCTTTTTGAGATATGTGTGCGTATACTTTGCAAGTACAACCTTTCTTTTACAGTGATAATCGATTCATCCAAAAAATAACTGGAAATTATAAGTCAAGCCACATATTTCTTTCTTGGCCACGTGATCTAACTTCTCATTTTATAACTTAGAAACGGGAAAATGAGATCTCTTCCTTAAGTAAATTAACAGTCTTTTTACAACGCCAATTAAATATTCTATAGAAAGAGTCAAGTAAAGACCATGAAATATTTTAACTTGTCCTTCTTTTTTATACATTGCTACATAACATACATATAAATTTAAAATTAATAATAAATTTACTAACTCAGCCACGAATTTTACATCTTATCACCATTTTACGTTTTGCAGCTTCAACACAAAGTTATCAAAAAAATATAATTCAAGCTTCCATAAACAGTATCATTAATTTATTCATATTCATATTCATATATTTATTGTGTCATTGTGGTACATTTTAACAAAATTTTATCCAACAATGAACCCTGTAAGGGCACTACAATGTCTTAATAACTAGCTTACAACTAACATTTGTGATGGTTAAATATTATTTTCTTATTATATTTTATTATTTACTATACTTATTACATTATTATATTATATTATATATATTATATATTATTATTATTTTTTTTTTTTTTTTTTTTTAAGTATGAGAAACATAAGAAATAATTAACTGCTGAATTATTATATAATTGTTAGGTTTAGTTTGTTATTAATTAAAATTCTATTAAAATATTATTTAATATTTTATAAAAAAAATATATATTATAGTAGTTTATTATATTTTATTTAATTCTTATTTTATTGGTTATTGTTTATCATTTAGGAACTCGTTAATATTGTAATAGCGCTTTGTAATCAGCAATTGCTTAAGTGATTTTGTGAATTTGTTCTCTTTAGTTTCATTTAATATATATTCAGGTAAATTATTATAGATTTTTATCGACATGCTTAGTGGGCCAGATGAGTGAAGTTTTAAATTGGAGGAGAGCTGTGCCAGTCCTATTGTATTTATAACTTACCATGTAAAATAACACATCATATTCTTTTATCGTGAAAACAGCCACTGCCAGCATTGGCGCGAGTGCGCGAGACGAGAGCGACCGGCCATTTGCACTAATCAGATAAAATAAAAAAGCCTTTATTTTCCTTCACCATTAAAAAAGTAAAAAAAAAACACTTAAACTAATTTAATGCTAACGGTGGTGGAGGATACCACGTTGGATATAGGCATCCCTTAGAGTTGTCCAGCGTTCTCTGGGCCACTAGGAGCCAGTTTAAATTCAGTTCAGTTCAAAGATTTTTATTCATAATAGCTCAAAAATTTAGACTTAATGAACGTCATAACATAAGAAAGCAAGCATAATAAAACATTAAGTAGGTGCCTAATTATTCGTACATAATATATAGGGTGCAATGAACTGGTTTACCTCTGGTTGCCAAAGCCGCTCGGCTGCTGAAACAGCTCTAGCCCCAGGCATACAAGTGACTCGCGCGGCGCGCGCCACTTGATTGCCATATCTAGTGATTATGTTGGAATGGTAACTCTTAGAACTATGAAAGTTATACCTCTGAGTATCTAATGAAACCCTCTCTTATTCAATGCGAAGAAAATGTCACTGTGACCTTATTTTTTTTTGTACCGACAACAGAATCACAGACTTCTATGAAAATGCTCCCTCTCGACACAAATCTAGCGGACATGAGAAAAACATCAACAACATATATATATTGTTTGATACCTACGTAATCACAAAATTAACTTTTCAAAACAATAAAAACATTAGTGTATTCTTATAGAAACTGTTTAATATTTCAGCGTTTCAAATTTTCATAAAATACGGATAGAAACCATAATATCCACATCTATATGTTTGTAACATTTTTTTCAATGAAAGACCATAATATACATTATACCGGATATAGAAGTTTGGCTCATTGGCTGTCTACACACACTACAACCTTGCCAACACAACAAAAATTGCCAAAGATATACCGGTTTTTTAAAAGTTGGTATCGAGAGCATCATTTGATGCTTGGGGCTCTGACGGTAGTTGAGGCGAGCATCATTTGATGCTTGGGGAACGGGGAGGTTAATGCCAGATGTCGGAGTCTCGTAAAAAGACATTAATTTTGTAGTACATCTTTGTGCACAAAGTGAGCTTTATACATTTTCTCGATCGAACTTCAGTTAAGTTTTGTATTTCTTGCGGAATTTTATTGTAGAATCATACGATTCCCATAAAAGAACTACTAACTTTTGTGAGTCTGAACATTGGAAAAGAAAGTTTATGTTTATTTCTAGTTTGCACATTGTGGTGGATATCATTGGTTTTAAAGCTTCAGCTATCAATTATTTCTTCACATACATTATGTTTTCATAGATATATTTTACACTGTTAGGATGTTGGTTTCTTTGAAGAAATTTCTCGGAGACTCTCGATTACCTAGCTTATAAATAAAACAGATCGCTCTCTTCTTCAAAATGAAGATGGTCTCAGTGTCAGCAGCCCGTCCCCATAGTAGTATGCCGTAGGACATATTGCTATGGAAATAACTAAAATATACAAGCCTAGTAGTTGCAACGTCAGTTAATTCCCTGATTCTTTTAACTGCATATTCTGCGGAGCTAAGTCTATGTGCTAATTTTAAAATATGGGGACCTCACTGTAGTTTGGCTTCAATAGCGATGCCGAGAAATACAGTTTCATCTACTAGTTTTAGTTTATCTTTCCCAAATACAATATTACTTTTAACTTGCCTTACATTAGGTAAAGTGAATTTTATGCACTTTGTCTTTTTTGAATTCAGAAGAAAGTTATTGGCAGTAAACCAGTCTAGTTCTCGCAAGAGAGCATTATTTGTTGCCACTTTCCTGTCTCCTAATTTTAAAAATTTATGACGTTTCATCTGCAAATAATACTATCTCTGACATGTTTTGTACCATGAATGGCAAATCATTTACATACACGAGGAAAAGGAACGGACCCAGAATGGATCTCTGTGGAACTGAATTAATAACAGCTTTTTGAACCCTCCCTTCTAAATACGAACTCATAAGCCTTTTAGCTTTAAGAGCAATATTTCGTGGTCTACCCAGTCAAATGCCCTTTACAGGTCACAAAAAACACCTATAGCGTCCCTACGATCTTCCCACGCATTAAAAATATGTTTAACTAACATGACTCCAGCATCTGTTGTCGACCGCCCTTTTGTAAATCCAAACTGCTGGCTATGGAGAATTTGATGCATATTGATGTGCGCCAGCAACTGACCCAATATAATCTTCTCAAATATTTTACTTAATACGGGTAGAACCGAGACTGGTCTGAAATTTGTAGGGTCACCCCTATCGCTGCTTTTAAAAAAAGGTACTAACCTGCTGTGTTTCATGAGATCAGGGAAAGTACTATTGAAGATTTCAGCTAAATGAGGAGTAAGTTCGTCTATCCCCGAGCTAATAATTGTTAATGATATGCCTTAGAGATCCTCAGATTTTTTAAAATTTAACAACTTAAATGCATTAATTATGCCAAGGGCTCAATATATGTGAATGAGAAATCTTGATTGCACTCTTGAACATTGTCTTTTGAGAATGATGCAGCAAGATCCGGATACGAGTCTTTAGAACCTTAGTAACAATTGGAACATATATATAGAACTGTTAAGATGCGGCCGCGATATCATCGTTGGAAGTTATTAGTTTATCTTCAATCTTAAGTAAAAAGCTACGTCTCCTATTTTTTTTTACCTGTTTCTCTATTTATGATATTCCAAATTGTTTTATTCGACGACGTAAGAATCTTCGTTTTTTTCTGTTCGCACTTAGCTTTATGGCAAACGGTCCTACGACGACCCTTTATGCTGACGCCTCAATGCCGTCAGTCCATTGAGCGTGTGGTCTGGCGCGTCCGCGGTTGCCCGTTGGGCCAAATTAATAAATTTGGTCTTCCGTATAAGGTCTTCGTTTCTTATTCTTTGGCTTTTTCTTACACCAAGCATGCTTCGTTCAATGCTTCTATGGCAGATTTCGATTTTATGTTTGCTTGTAAAAATCCATGATTGACAGACATATGTTAAGAATGGGATTAGGCACTTATCAAATATTTTTTCTTAAGGTTAATAAACATTTTGCTTTTTAAAATATCTTTGTAGCTCCAGAATTTATTCCAGGTTTTCTTTTTACGTCTGTCTATGTCATCGTTTTGTTTATTTGGTTTGAATGATAGTTGCTTTCGAAGATAAACATACCCGTCAACATATTCTAGAGGTGTGGTTTCTATGTTTATTTCTTTGCGTGTACTGTTCATCACTTTTGTTTTTTGTGGGTTCATCTCTAGACCCTATCTTTCCACTAAGCGATAGCAGCATTTCTAGTATTTCTTATGTTATGTTCCCATGAATCTCAAATTTGTAATTTTTCTTCGCTTTATGTTTAGGCCTTTCGTTTTACATTCTAGTTTAGATATTATATTTTGTAGGACTGCTATGAAAAGTTTAGGTGAAATCAAATCACCTTGACGAACACCTGTCTCTATCTTGATTGTAGGGCCCATTGTTTCTAGTTTTACTCTGCTTGTGCTGTTCGAGTATATAAATCTTAATATGTTGATGTATGTATTGTGTATATTTTGTTCATTTAAGGTGATCAAGATCGACGTATATGAAATGCTATCAAATGCTTTTTGTTGTCAATAAACGCTATGAAAAGTGGTCTTATTAATTCCGAGTATTTCTCTATTATTTGTTCCAGACTGTGTATATGACCCATTGTGGAAAAAACCTTACGAAAACCTGCTTGTTCTGTGGGTTGGTGTTAATCTATATGTTCGTTTACTCTGTTTAGGATATATGGTGGATATAAGACTTACTGGCCTGCAGTTGGAGATGTCAGCAGGATCGCCCTTTTTATATAGCATGATAATATTAGATTCGTTCCATTGTGCAGATACTACATGTTCTTGTAAGATTGCGTTAAAAAGATGACAAATATCTTGTCGTGGCGTCCATCTTGGAATGCAAATGTGACCATAAATTTGTCAATGGCATCCTTAAAAACTCGAAAGTCACACCCATATTACAAATCGTAAGTTTGGTGCGACCATCTTGGAATACAAAATGTACCCCAAATGTGTTATTTGCAACTTAAAAACCGTAATAATGTTCCACATATTGCAAAGAATAAAAAAATCCAGAGCACCCTAAAATCAGACGCAATGTTGAAATAAAGTTGAGCCCCCAATTTATACAGATTGTCCCAAAAAGATTCTGAACAACTTTCACTATAAATCGATTTGATCTGAGCACATTTAATTTTCCCTTCTCCATAAAGTTTGGGCTGGGCCTGTTTTGTATGCAGAAGTGAAAAATAAAGTTGCTCTGATCAAATCAGTTTGATAGTGAAAGTTGTTCAAATTGATCCTCATAACAACCATCGGAAAGGTGCCACCACCTTTCTGCTACAGCCTGTATACTATTACTACCCCAGTAAAAATGTAACTGGAATGTGGATTACTTGCAGCAAGTAGTATGAATATTTATAAAAATAAACTATAAATCTCTTACTAATGGTACTTTGTATCATTATTATATATATATCGTCTTAAAAGACGCCTAAACAAATCCGTGCATAGTGGATAGCAATTATTTTTTCGTGATAGATAATTAGCTGTAAACTAGATTTGAATGGAACCTCATAAAACATTTGGCAGTGCTCCCGCCAAGACGAGCCAGCGAAGCGGGCACTACCTACCTTTTCTCGAAGCGCTTCGTAGATTTTTTTAACCCTTACAACTTTGGTTTGGATTATAGCAGTTGAACAAAATTCTTGGGATACGATGTCAGTAGTAGGGTTAACATACAAAGAAAGCTTCAATAGCATAGCACTTATACTTTAGATTTAATTGATATCTAAAATACCCCGATTTCGTCACTGACTCACTCACTGATGATCATCAAAATTCTTAGGGTACTCTCTCAAGACCCAGAAAGCTGAAATTTAGTATGTAAGCTATTATTATTACACAAACAACAAAAAAAAAACTTGGAATTTCGGAACCGCAAAATTTTATGCCAGAGGTCTGAAAATTTATATAAGGACTCCTTTTTAAATAATGAAATACATATTTCAGTGTTTTAATTAGTGGATATCAGTTTACATGCGTTTTCCCATACATACAGAATTTCATGCTAAAGATCTGAAAATTATACTAGTACACAGACTTCTTATTATGATTTATTACAAATAAGAAAATACGTGTTTCAGGCTTTCAAAAAACATCCCTCAACCCCTTAAAGTAGGGGATAGGGCTCTCGTCAGGTTTCAGATTATTAGTACATAATTATACGAATAATTACTACTCTTACTTACTTCGTTAATTAGTACGCAAACGACAAAAAAAAAAAACTTTGATTTTTTACATCCTAGCCCTTTATGTAAGTTAGTATAAGGCTTCCGTAAATTTTGATCTAGAGGTCTAAAAATTGATTTCTTGTTATAAATAATAAAACACATATTTCAGGATTTTTTGTAAATCACCTTTCACGCTTTAAATTAGGGGTTGGAATTGAGGGCGCGCAAATCGCCTAATGGTTACCCGAATATCGGGCTAAGAATGTTGTCAAATCGTGAGTGCGGTGCATGAGAGGCCAGTGTTACGTTGTTGGGTATCTCATTGTATGTCACTGATCCCTAGACGACAATTAGGTGGCTAGATGTCAACTTGAACCGCAATCAAAGAGACAAGTATAAAACAGAAATGACAATGCTGAATCCCGATTCCAAAAACATGTAGTAAGAATCGAAAAAATACATAGATAGAGAGTGGGCTATGAAAAAAGGCACCTCTGATGTGCAAGAAATACACTCCAGAAAAAGAAAGACAAAATGGACAAAAAATAAAATATTATCTCAGGCAACTTACAAAAAGAAGTGAAATCCCACCAAAAACATTTTCATGTTAAATGGACAGTGAATTATTTTTTGACCTTACGCCCATTTGACGGTATCGAAACGGCCAAACCACATATTTCGACTAAGCTGTAGAATTTATAAAGTTAGGGCGTCTAGAGTTAGAGTTGGCTCTATATGAGATCTGATAACTTTTTGATAGTGCGAGCCATTATGGTCTCGTCTTGGCAACATTTTACATGAAAATGTTTTTGGTGGGATTATAGATTACAGAAACATTTCTTTAATTATTAATTCCGGAGGATGTATTACTATATTTCTCCCCTAAGAGGAGATCGTTGCGGTAAGCGCAATTATAAAAAAGTCAAAAACAAAATAAACTGACAGCTTAAAATCTGACAGATCCTGTATTTCATTTTTGAATTGTTAAATAAAATAATTTATTAGTGACGGCGCTAGAATCAATTCGAATACAGGTATCCTTTACTAGCAGAAGTGACTGCTTTACTGGCGGAAGCATATTATGTATGTGTTCAGTACCTAGGTATGTAAACATTCATACATCAAGTAGTGGGCCGTACGCTGTGTGAAGGTGAAGATGACAACTATATGAGTATATTAGAAAGAGTATATATGTACCCGTGTAAGTCATTATTTTAATTTGTCTACCATCATCAACATTCAAATTGGGATAAAGTCGTTTGATCCGAGCACCCAATATATCTCGTGAGACGCAAACATCCCAACAATATGTCAGCAGAGCATATCAAAGTGAAAATGGAGCGTTCCCACCGCCGCGCCGCACAGGGCTAAAAATGAATTTCGACTAAAATGTTAATGACGCTACATATATTAGTAGGTGATGAGGTCTTACTCCAGTTAAAATGTAAAATACTTCTCCGGTTAATTGTTACTTTTTTTGACACTCAGCAATATAGAAAACGACATATTCACCGCTTTAATTTCGAGATTTTCTTAACTGAGAGTAACACAACGGTGTATTTGCCTCCTAATGAGAGGTAGGCGTCGAACTAACAGTAATTTGGGGGTTTACCCCCAAATTACCGTCACATTTTCACCGTAATGGCTGATAATGCACGTTAATCTTTGCCAGCCTCTGTGTGATCGTTAGTCAGCTTTGTAAGGTTCGCACTTTCGTATATAACATCATAACTTTCCATCACATTATGTTGTGATTGGGATGTTTATGTTTGTGTTCGGCTTGAGTTTAGCCTCAAAGCATAGTAACTTGGGTGAGAGGGGCGACTCCATCGTGTCGAATTGCATTAGTACAATAAAATGGTAGAATGACGAAAAAAAATTACCGACTTCGAATAAAATAATTCATTGAGTTAAAAACTTAAGAAAACCGACTAAAATTTCAAGTTCTATGTTTAGATACAGAAAAATTCCTCATCAAAACTTTTGCTGCACGGAACCACAAACCAAAACGTCACCTGTATACATATTTTTGTATGTGTTGATATTTTCAAAAAGCACCAAATAAATTTCCGTAAAATATGTATGAGACCACTTCTGAAATATTACCTACCAATCAAAACAAGAATCATCAAAATCGGTCCATAATTGACGAAGTAATCGCTTAACAAACATACCGAAAAAATAGACGAAATGTGTCACAGTGCCACCAAAACTGACTTTCTCTGGATAATACTTGCTACAATAAAGTATTTCGTGCTTATATTGGTATTATACGAGGACAGTGCAGGCTGCCATTCTCATTAGTAGCCATCGCTGGCATGGTGTAGGTCTCGTTTAAACAGTTTTCAAGCCAACCCAGCGCTGGCTACCAGTACCCGTCTAGCTAGCCATATATGAGGCCAGTGCTGGCTGCCAGTTGTAATGGTACATAAGAGTCAGTACATTTGATACTTCATTTTGCGTGACAGAGGGCTAGCCCATCGCCGCGCTGTATTGTTACACACATTGAATACAAGAGTCGGTTCATTTAACGTTTGGGTTTTTGAGTAGCTCAGGGTAAGTTGGCAAAAAACAATGAGCCGAGAGCGTAGGTTAGTCAGGTCAGGTTTTTTTGTCGCATTCGTGCGAAATGTGTAGGGATCAGAGCCGATTTGGCTGCGCGCTGAATAAATTATGAATAACTAAATAATGGAAGGTTATTATGGAACGATACGGAGAAAGCTATTATGTTGACTGCAAATATACAATTGCGTTTGTTTGGTACGATGTGGCGAGTTTGACATCACGGGTTTGAATATCATTCTAGTGATCTTTGTCCTAGACGCTAGCGGTCGGGAAGGCTTAAATTAATCAAAACCGCTTTTTATAGCCAGCGATCGACAAATTCTGTGTATCGGCAATACCAAATGATTTGAGTGATAGCCAATGGTTGATTAAAAACTATGCGTACACACAATTTGTAGAACGGCGGATCTGCATGGCATGTTTGATTGAAATTAGACCCTGTGTAGTTAGGGATAAGAAGCTTTCGCTTGGGCAGCGCGTGTTCCGCAAAGGACGCCATTTTTTTTCAGACATGTGGGGTCTATAAATACGAGAGCGTGGGAGGGGGAGGCATTCAGTCTCTGCGTCAAGCTACTGTGACACTCGTCTTTCAGTAATTTCTAAACAGTTCGGTCGCCGTTTTACGCGTCTGAAACTGGACGAGTTGTGATTGCGTGTTACAGTGGATTTTCGTGAGTGTCTGAAGCACCGAGATATACCTCGGTTCCTATCCTTTAAATAAACCTACCCCAAATTCCAAAACTATCCTTGGGTCGTTAAATAAGAACTTGTAGGTAATTGATCTGAGTCTGAGTCTGGGCTTAGAGCGACCCTAAATTCCTTTTTCCTTCACCATAGGGTTCCTGGATTGGCTCTTAGGATATTCGCGGGCTAATCCTCTCCTCATTCCTTTCGAGTAGCGAGTTTTGAAATTCCCACACACACAGTCATTAAACATACAAACACAGTCAAATCAAACTCAACCATTTTCGAGTGGTGTCGATAATGGATGTGGTATAACACTAGGATTTTAGACTAGGCTAGACAGGAGTTTAGTTGCGGCTAAACCTAGGTTGGCAGGGCATAGGGAGACTGTTTGATCGATGAGGTTCCGCGGATGGAAATAACAAATTCAGAACAAAGTTTAAACGTTGTCAACACAGATAACCTATCCTGTTGATATTTTTGACATTTGAGTGTTGTCGTGGACGCGCGAAGAGATCAAATTACAGTCTAAAGTTCATTGTTTAGGACCGGGTAGATTGTTTTGCTTTGCCTTGGATCGGTTTGGATTCAAGTTGCATCTTTAAATTAAATGTAAATTTTGCTGGAGGTCTAATGTGTAGGCTGAGTCGACTGGGCTCGGTCGAGGAAGTGCTGTGGTCAGTTTGATACATAGATCGGTATTTACCGTAGTATGTACCTCGCTGTGGTGTGGGTTAGATCTCCAAAAGCGCTAATGACAACGTTTCGATAACATCCAGCTCAAATTGCGCAGAGTTGAAGGTTTCAAAACGTTACGGACCTTTTGAGGAAACCGCTAGTTCAAACCCATTTCGGAAAATCAAATCGCAATTGTGTAAACCGGTCTATTCGGATCGTTATTGCCGTGAACTAAATATATATAATTGGAACCACCACAAGCCGCTACTAGCGAGCACATGAAATATCATTGAGTACTCACGTCGTAAAACTACGACGGATATCTATACGATATCCCAAACAAATATTATAAATCGTGGTCGACCACTAAAAGAAGTTCCAAGCGCCCATATATACAAAAAACATTTATTTTTTTGTACCATCACACAAAATACAACAACGATCGATCTGGCGCAATACACTGCCAACTGATGCGAAATACCGGCTTGCGGGCATATATGCTTTCTCTGTCTAACTTGAAACGCTAACTTCCTGAACCAATCTTCGTTCGACTATTGTACGCCTAACGAACTTCTCAACGAATAAGAAATTCAGACTTATCATTCTTAACTTACAATTTTTACAGCTGAATCGGGACATCTCTTTTTGGGGTAGATAGAATAGACGATCATAGCTACTGATAGCGGCGGCTCGACCTTAGCCTTTATGCCGTTACACAGTCTCACTGGCGCAAGCGCCACTGGCTTTGTGTATTTGCCCTAAATCTATCGGAGATAAAGTGCGTTATCCCATAACATAAACTAGTTCCATACGAGGACAGTGCAGAATGCCAGTTTCATTAGCAGCCATCGCTGGCATGGTGTTGGCCCCGTTTAAACAGTTTTCCAGCTAACCCAGCGCTGGCTACCAGTAGCGCCAGCGCCACTGGCTTCGTGTTTTTTAGTATTTTTTTAAATTTAATACCGTAGATATTTAAATATACTAAGCAAACGTCATTTTTTGCCGCTTCTCTACATTGTATCTGTGTACCAGGCAAATTGTATGATTCCGCATTTTATAAACGGCGTCGTCCGTTTACAAACGCGCGCTGCTATGTAATATGCCGAAGGCAAATTGACAAATTGAAATTAAATAGCAAATTATCAGGGCAAAACACTGCGGTAGCTTAGGTGAAGGGTAAAGGGGGTGAGCGAAGCGAAGCCCCCTTTACCCTTCGTGTTAGGTTGAACATCTAAGAACAACAATAAATGCTTAAAACATAAAGGAGTGTCAATTTGCCTTCGGCATATTAATAAACGGACAACGCCGTTTGTAAAATGCGGAATCAAACAAATTGCCTGCGACATCTATACGATATACCGCAACTAGTATATAGAAGGTATGATGAACATACCTTCTATATACTAACCACCTTATTCATAAACGTCTAATAAACCTATTTTAACTATAATGCCGTTGTAACTCATTTGTCTTTTTCTGTCACTTTGAAATTTGTGTTTGTGCGAAAAGGATAAAGCACATTTTAGCTATCATAGGTTTGATAAGTTTTATTAATAAGGCGGTAAGAAGCTGCCTACTACGAGCTAGTCGGTAAGGCCCATTATAGTATTTTCTTTTTGGTTTTGGGTGAATGTTGCTTGGGAGTGAGAAAGACCCAGGAGGATCCTGGCATTAATTCCTTATCCAGGTGCTTCATCTACGGACTCATCAGCCTTAGACGACTAGGCCATCAGGGTCCTGCTAGTTCAAAATTTAACATATTCGATACATATATAAATAATGTAGGCCATTAATGTCCTCACCGAGGGGCACGGGCCTTGACCTGGATTCGAGTAAAATTGAGCCATACTCCACAACGCTGGCTCAGTGCGAATTGATGGAGGGGTGTCGGGCTAGTGGCCAACCCGACTTTCAGATGTTTTCAAGCTGCCCTATTAGGGCATTACGACTTCTACCACCGAGTAGCGATAGTAGCCGGGCGGGACCTACAGGTTAACGTGTCATCGAAATCTTGAATTTGGCCTCGTTGTCAGTTGAATAAAAAATTCTCAAATTTACTGATAATCCTAAAACAGATTTTTTATTTTAAACAACATTCATAATTCGTTAGAGAATTTGTTAGCCTATTAGAATAGAAATGGAATAAATATAATATAATTACAAATATCCGTCAACGAAACGAAATACAAAAAACACAATATTTTCGTTAATAAAGAAACCTTCAGAATACATACTCTTCACAACGCAAAACTAAATCCAAAATGAAAAAAGACTAAAACAATCATCAAATATTTTATTTTCCTTTTCTCTATGGTCGTTTCGTTTGGTTAAAGAATGCCTCATTCAACAGGATCCGGTTCAGTGATTCGATGACCGATCGAGAGGTCTTATCTCCAATCAAGTTATAGGGTCCTGTTACCATTCACGCGTTCCGGGATAGTATAATACGATATCTACCCCCGGCGACGATCTGTAAAGCTGGGCACTTACGAAGATTAGAACTGATGAAAATGGACTGATGAAATTGGGGTGACGACAAAAACTGACCGTGAGTGTGAAATCTTGCAATGAATTCTTTAACTGACGATAAACCACAGATTTTTCTTCAGTTCGTTATCACCAGGCCAAAACTGACAGTGCTTTCTGTTCTATTCTATTAATTCTCAAATGACGGCATTATGACGGCAGTTTAGCCTAGCAGGTAGTGACCCTGCCTACGAAGCTGGCGGTCCTGGGTTCGAATCCCGGTAAGGGAAAATATTTGTGTGATGAGCATCAACATTTGTTTCTTAGTTTTGAATGTTTTATCTGTTATACCTACTTAGTTATGAATTGCAAAGCCCTTATAGGGCGCTACATTGTCATCTAACATTGTCATCAATAATAATAAATAAACAAATAAAAAATCTAACAACCTGTACCTATATACAAATATGTTACTATTGTACTATAAAATGAAGAAAGCAATAATAAAATTGAATTGAATTGAATTGAATATTTACATAAGTATTTATCATTATTAAATATATCGTCGTCTAGTAGCCTTACTGAGCTTACTATGCGCCTAGTTCGATTTGTGTAAGATTGCCCTCTAACATTTATCAAATATAATATGTAGTTACAGCGATAACTCATTTAATCAATATATATGAGATAATTGATATCTGTTTTTACCCGATTGCACCAGAAGGAGTGAAATATTCTTCGAGTGTATATACGTATGTATTTATGTAAGTATGTTTGTTTCTATGTGTGACCATTTCGTCAGCACGCGCTTCAGCCCAAACAACATGATATTCTTTTAACCATTCTTTCTTGCATTTTTTTATTTGGTTTCTGGTGATTAGATGGCAACATGAGCAGAATAAGTAGCGGCAATAAGAAAAATTTCTTCATGAGAATCCGAATAAATTTTTTCAACTGAGGCGTTGAAAAATTGTCTGGCCTGATATGTAGGTTTGTAGTAACGAATGTCAGCGCGCGGCCCCCACGATCGAGAAATGAAAGCCAAATTGACGTCAGTAACTGAGGAAATCTTTTCGTCATCAGTCCGACTTCATCAGTCCATTTTCATCAGATCAAATAACAGTGAGTGCCCAGCTGAACTATGTTGGAGTATGCGAGATCAATCAATATTTTTTTATATACATACATATATATATTTAAAATATTGAAGGACAATCTTACATCCTATCTTTTCGGAAAAGATCTTTAATTGTGGATATTCAGTTTTGTGGTTTATTATTTGTCATTATACGATTAATAATTGCTCTTTCGAATAATAATAAAAAATATTTAGTTTTTTATCATATTTGATTTTATTTCTTTAAATAAGTTACTCCATTTCTATCCACTTCCGGTTTCAATGAGCAAAGAGTTTCATTAACCTGAGTACATAGTTCAATACTTAAATACAACATACACAAAACTTTTTTCCAATGTTTCTATGTACCGCCTTGAATGTAGTCCTTCCTAGTAATGAATATTTTATTATTAAAAATTATAACTTGGATAATAATAATAATACCTTGTTATAATAATTATTAAAAATTAAAAAGGTATACTCGTACAAAAGACTCTCGTTGTTCCGTGTACAATGGTATGGAACCCTTCGTGTGCGGGTCCGGCGTCCCGCTCGCACTTGACCGTTGTTATGTTTATTTAAGCATACTATGTACCTAAGGTCTGAGGCAAATAGGCAAAGGTAGTGTTGAAGTGTAAACATTTCTTAAAACGGATCTCCGTAATAATTAATTATCTAAAAATAGAATTAAGCACAGCGACAAACAAATTTTAATGTGCCAGCATAAATAAAGTATAGACACTTTGATATCTATTGTGAAAACCAGTGCTGAAAGTGAATAAAGGATTAAACCAGTGATAAAAGTGAAAAAGGACGCTTACTACAAAGCTTAAATAAAGAACAATTAAAGTGACGTGACAGGGGTGCGAAGTGAATAAAACCTTTTATGTACAATTGAAATGAAATTCAGTGGATATTCGTCATATTAACACATGTAAATATTGTGACGACTTGGCGTCAGTACAAAGTCCACAAACGACCGACGTATCCCAGGCACCTCGTTAACTATATGAGATTTTCAACACATGCTTAGCAAGACTCGATAGCCCAGTGGTTAAACACGTCTTCTGTACGACAAGCATCTCGGGTTCAATTCCAGCCTCGGGCATACTTTTTCTTTTTCTTCTTTTCTTTGTGGCAGCGTATTGTGGCGACATCTTTGAGAGAATCCCTGCACATGATGGTGGCTTACCATTGATCTATCATTGATAGTCACTAATTGAAAAGACCAACGACCGGACCAAGAAAGCTAACTTATTCAACAACCCCGTTACTAGGTGTCGCTAGCTGTATATTGAGGGCTTTACATTTAATTAGCAAGATGCATTGCAACATATGCAACGACACTATCCTTGGCTCCGAGCTGCTGACATGTATCAAATGTCACCACCACTACCACCATAATTGTCTCAACATGACAAAGGCAGACTATATGGGAAACCTATCACGACTGAAGATAAATTATGTATGTCCAGTATGCCAGAGTACAGCGGCAGCGCGACAAAATATACCTTTCCCAGATCAGTCGCCCAAATCACCCATCAATGGAAACAGTAATACTTTAACTCCATGTACGGGGGAAGAGAATATCACACGCAGGCCACGCCGAATTATTCCCAGTTCCATTCGTCAGGAAAGCTGTGACGATTCAATCCTAAATCTGTCTTCACAAAGCCTACCTAAGGTAAAGGATCATGAGGAGCTAAATGACTTGCGAGATAATAACAAGAGACTTCGCTCAGAGCTTGATACCGCAAACAATGAGATTGACCATTTAGGCATGGAGATATTAAGTCTCAAACAAACATTAGCTGAGAATAATAGAAAAATAGATCTATGTAAAGCAGTGGGTCTCTGTGGATCATCGCCATCAAGAAATAAGTCAGCACCGTCAGCACCAATATTCTTCTCGCCACAATACCGCAAACTCACACCAAATGTGATACAAATCGGCTTCCCTCGGAAGACTACACGAGAATTTACGAGCAGAGTGGTTGGACAGATGAACCCCAATAAACGGGCCATACTTTCACAGCAAGAAATTCGAATTCCCAAGAACACAGATTTGGCGTTCAAAGCAAATGAAACCCTTGCATCAATATATACCGACAATACAAGCAACACCAAGGACACTAAATGTCAGCAGCAAACGCATAATAAACGTCGAGTAATGATTTTAGGAGATGAGCAAGGAAGGGGAATGTCCATAATCCTTCAAGAACTTTTGGGTACCAATTTTGCTGTAGAGTCTATTATTAAACCTAATGCTACCATGGATAACGTTCTGAGATCATCATCGCTTTGCCAAAATTATGGTAAAAATGATGTTATTATTGTGATTGGAGGCTCAAATGATAAGGACCCACTCAAATTACAATCCTTATTGTACTATAACCTTAGTAATCTTAAAAACAATGTTATAATCTGTAAAGCTGCTAGAAGCAAATATCTAAACAAAAACATGGTTAACGCAACTTTTAGGCACTTATGCTCACGTTTTGTAAACACCACTTTCTTGAACACGGACGAAAATTATAATTTCGGAAATGTTCAGCTCAACAACAATGAGTATACGTGCAGGCAATTACTACAAGAAATTCTTAGAATCGGCTATGCTCAGAAACTTTCAGATTACAAAGGATCCCAACGGAGCGCCGTACTGAATTGCCTGTACTTGTAAATGTAGAGACCCAGACTGACCGTCTTACTAAATTGCCTGCAGTAGTTAATATAGAGACCCAAACGGACTTTGTTGAAATCAATCACAAAGATAATGGTAACGAAAACGAACATAATTTAACCTCCTGAGACCCCGTGTACTCGCATGATGACATAAACTTTAGAAAAATCTTGAATGAAACCATAGGCACACATTTGAATTTAGCGCGGTCTGGGGCAATCGTAGTATTGTTGCCATATAAAAAATATATATTGAGGTTGGTTTTGGAACGCCATTTTGTCTTGGCAACTGTGACAACATAAGCGAGAGGAGTCATCATGTCGCGAAGTGAGAGTAAGTGTTTTATATCCATTGAAATCCATAGATATCGTATTTCTTTTTGTTTGTTTTTGTGTAAAGTGGTTAGAGGTATTCTGTAACCACTTAGATAAAGCATTATTTCAATCGAAATGTAAATTTTACCCAATTGCTATATGTTTCTTTTTCTATGTCATCATCCGATCACATCCGTTCTGAACTACAACTTTTTATGTCATCACACGATGACACCAGTTCTCAATTTTGATATTTGTTTTAGAGCTTCGAAATCAAAATATTACACAATGGCTCTATGAATCCGACGGCCAAGAACTATCAGACAGTGAAAATGAAAGCCCAGTTATGCCTACACATCTTCGGAGTGATTCCAGTTCCGATGACGAACAAAACGCCAGTGATACTTTACCAGGCGCCGGTAATTTATCTTTGTCTGATGAGGAGACTACAAGTTCGAGTACTCCACGATTTCCACCGGTTGCAACTGTTTGTGGCCGAGGAAGAGCTAGAGCTAGAGGAAGAATATCATTGAGTAGAGGAAAGGGGAGGGGAAGGGGGACGGAAAGGTCACAATCGATAGTCTCATCACGGGGCCGGGGGTGTGGACGAGGACGTGGTGTAAGCGTGCGTCAACGTGGACGGGCTCGTGGCCGTGGTATCCAGCAGCGCCGATATGACCCATACAGCCATAAATGGACCCATGCTTCCTTTATTCCTAATATGAGAGGCTTACAGCAACCAGCGTACCCGATGCGTGATCGATCGGAATGGAAACCTATTGACTTCTTACACGAATACGTCGATGATGTTTTATTGGAAAAAATAGTTACAGCTACAAACAGGACAGTTTTGTCTCGAACCAGAAATATTTTGGGATTTACATTGAAGGAATGTAAAATATTCATAGGATTGAATTACATAATGTCGTGTCTAAAATTCCCAAAAATACGTATGTATTGGAGCCAAAAGTGGTGTGTTCCCATCATCGCTGATTATAAATAAATAAAAGACTGATTATAAATAAAAAAGACTGATTATAAATAAATAAAAGATAATTATAAGGTTAAAATAATTATTTCAATTGTTTTATTAATTTTCATTCCCTTATTATTGAATATTAATATTAATCGTTTATGTCCTCATACGAGGTCGAACGCCCAGCGTCCTCATATGAGCACATAACGTAAAATGGAGGGAGGGTTTTTTTTTTTTTTTGTATTTTTAGATGAAGCCTTACCCTGTAACCTTTCCGAAAACATGTTTTTTTATAATGATATTTGAAAAATTAGGGCCCAGGATTCAGGAGGTTAAATGACAATGATAATATAGATAATAATTCGAATATTAATAATAATGATAATATTTTTTTTCGTGCATAACTGCCTTAATATATTTCACCAAAATATCGACGGTCTTGTTCACAAATCGGACTTGTTAACTGCACACTTAAAAGAGCTTAAAACGACCGGAGTATCAGTAGATGTATTAGGAATAACGGAGCATAACATGATCGAGACCGATATATACTCACTGAATATTGCAAACTACACGCTAGCTACATATTCTGCCAGAAGCACCCGAAGTGGCGGAGCGGCGGTACTTATTAAAAATAAACTTAACTATAATGTAATTGATATAGCGAACTGTAATATCACCAATGAATGCTGTTGAATGCTGTAGCATCACTCTTACTGACCACAATATAAATATTATTTGCGTTTACAGAAAAGCCAAGTACGACGTAAAGACTTTTGAGACCTTCTTTACAAATCTGGACAAACTGCTATCAAAACTTTCACAAAATAAAAGAAAAACTATTTTGTGCGGAGATTTTAACATCGACCGACTTAAATCTAACAGATTCGTAGTTGAATTTGAAAATCTGCTATCAAATTTTAATCTTAAACTCACATTCAATGAACCAACACGTTTAACTAGTGGAACATGTTTAGACAATTTTATCCATAATATACAAGGCTGTGAGGCTGAGATAGTAGAATTTGCGCTTTCCGACCATACTGGACAGATACTTATATGCCCGGTTCAAAACCTTTGCAGCTTCCAAAATTGGTCAATTTATAGGCAAGATTATAGCGTTGAGTACTTAAATAAGTTCAGGAAACACATTTCAAGTCTTAGCTTTGCTGAAGTGTATAGCAGCAACGACGCCAATGAGGCTTTTAATGAGCTCCATCAAATGTTTAAACTTCTATATGATTTGTGTTTTCCAAAAATCAAGATTCGGATGACAAGCAATAAACGACCAAAGTGGGTGACGAAAGGAATCCAATTATGTTCAAAAAAGAAAAGAATGCTATTATGGCAATCAAGACAGTATCCTAGCCAACAAAATAAACAGATTTACAAAAACTATTCAAAGAGACTTAAAAAATTTATAAAACTCACACAAAAATCTCAAAATGAGTATTTAATTAAAATATCAAATAATAAATCGAAGACTACATGGAAAATAATAAACAGATATAATAATAATAAGACGAAACCAAAAGATGACATAAAACAAATTAAAATTGATGGCCAAATTTTTAATGATCCGCAAGAAATTTCGCAATTATTTAATGATTTCTACATCGATCAAATAACACAACATCGCATGAATCATACTCTCACAAATAATCGCATATCCGTTCCTTTTAATCCCAATTCATTATTTTTAATGCCAACAACTCCGACCGAGGTATTTAAAATAATAATAAACCTAAAAACACTAATAGTACTGGATAGGACAACTTGTCAACAAAGGTTATCAAATATGTGGCGGATCTGCTACGGCTATCAATCCAGTAAGGCATATTTCCAGAAAAGCTCAAAACCTCAGTCATACGACCTCTGTTTAAGAAGAAAGATCGAGAAGACATGAGTTGCTATAGACCGGTTGCGCTGATCCCCATCCTATCAAAAGTTTTTGAAAAAGTATTTTACAATACTTCGAAAAAAGGGCTATTTGTGGAAGAACAGAAGGGGTTTAGTAAGGGAAGAACGATAGACCTAGCTATATATGATTTTTTGGTACAGGTGATAACACATGTGGATAAAAAGATCCCTGTGTCCGCGTTATACATGGATATGACTAAAGCATTCGACTTCGTTGACCACGCCATACTGGTAAATAAACTTTATGCTTATGGTGTTCGGGGTAATGTGCTAGAACTTGTTAAAAGCTATTTGAGCAACAGAGTACAGTTAACTCAGATCTCCAGAATCAACCCTAAAACAAAAACAGAAATTCAGTACTTGTCAGACCCGAGAATTGTACAATATGGAGTGCCGCAGGGTAGCGTGTTGGGACCATTATTGTTCCTTATTTATATCAATGATCTTCCTGCATCGGTATCTCATCCAATGATATTGTTTGCAGATGACAGTACCATGATTGCTGAGTGTCAAGACAAAAACACATATGAATCAGACATTAATAATTCTCTAAAAAACATTGTTGGATGGCTAGAACGTAATCACCTTTTGATTAATCTTGACAAAACAAACATTATGACATTTAAAAATAATTACAATCAATCGACGAATAATAATCTTGACATAAACTATAATAATAAGATAATCGACACAGCAAATATAACAAAATTTTTAGGACTTTACATTGATTCACACTTGATATGGAAACCACAAATAGATCATATATGTAAAAAGTTAAGTCAGTTTTCTTACGCACTCTACATCCTTTCAAAAGTAACTGGACAATCGGCTTTACTAACAGTATACCATGCCTTCGTCGCCTCAACTTTAAGATATGGGATTATATTCTGGGGGAACTCTACCGACAAAAATAAGGCGCTAAAAGCACAGAAACGGTGCATAAGGTCAATCTGCAAACTAAAGCCAACAGATAGCTGCATTCCTCGTTTTAAAAGATTAAAATTATTAACGTTGCCATCATTATATATATATGAGACTGCTCTATTTGTAAAGACAAACTGGCAATTATTTAAGAAAATGAATAGTAAAAGAGAGGTCAAATTAAGTGCTCCTTTACGCTCCACTGCGTTTCATGATAAGAGTATTTTAGGTATGGCGCCAAGGCTCTATAATAAGTTACCGAAATCAATTAGGGATGCTAACCAACTGCACTCATACAAGGCTTTACTGAGAAATTTCCTGGTCGAAAAGGCTTACTAAAGTGTGCAGGAGTTCTTAGATGATAAATTGACAATGCATTAAAATAAATTAATATTGAATAATGATTGCGACATGTACTAATATTAACTATAATAATTCATTTGTTATATCACTATATTGTACTAAAATAATAATTGTTAATAATATGTAAATTTTACTTTACTTTACTTTACTTTACTTTAAAGGTCTTGTTTTAGATAGCAAAAGTTAGATAAAGAATGAACAGGCAAATGTTTACAGGCAAGTATTATGGCAAAATTATAGAATTTTTATCTTTAGCAAATTTTGTCAAAGATGTTTTATTAGGATGTGAAAAATTAATATCGATAATTCGATAACATTATATTAGTGTAACATGGTGTACATTATTTCCTTTATCTATTTTAGGATTTCCCGCGATGAAAATTCGCAAGATACATATTTCTCGGTGAATTGATAAAGATAAAGATAAAGATATTTATTGTTTGATGAAACATAGGTATTCCATGGCTGGTTGTCGTAAAAAAAGGCAAGTGATCTGCTGTAAGGCAATCAAACATTGGTTTTAAAATAAAAATTACATGATACAGCCCTAAAAATAGAAGATACACAATAATCACATAATCAATAAAATACACAATACATGCACACATAAAAGTAATAAATGCATAATAATAATTGTCCTCTTATGTCCTATCAAGTTTTATAATATGTCTAAAAGAAAATCATTAATCGAGTAGTATTCCTTTCCAATCAGTATTTTTTTGAGATTATGTTTAAATATATTTATATTGTTATTTCCTTTTAATGTCTCTGAAAGTTTGTTGTAAATTCTCGTGGTCATGCCGAATATACTTTTATCGTAGTATACAGTTTTTCGTGGATCAGCGCTCAGCTTATTATGGTTGAGTTTGCTCCTCAAGTATCTAAATAGATGGATATTGCTGTTTCAAATTTGTACAATGATGGGATCGTCAATATCTCAAGATTAATAAAATGACCTCTGCAGCTATCAGTACTAATTAATTTAAATTATGTCACAGCAGCTGCTATTTAGCACGGACACATTTCTTTTGAACCTTAAATATTACATCTTTTTTTGTGGAATTGCCCCAGAACATTATTTCATAACGTTATAATGATTCAACAAAGCCATGATACGCCATTAGTACAGCATCTTTATTGACCTGATTAGATAGCATGTATAGGGCATATGAAAATTGACTCAGTTTACTACTCAGGACATCAATATGTGCATTCCATGACATGTTATTGTCAATGTGTAGTCCCAAGAGTTTTGTGGTCTCTGTGTCTTCTATTTGTTTACCCTCATACGTGGGGCGTACTATAAGTTTCCGGAATGAATATGAAAAAATACTATTAAAGGTACAAAATTAATTTATTGTTTTTCAAAATAATCTCCCTTGGCGTCTATGCACTTTTTCATTCGATGAAACCAGTTTTGAAAACTTTTGTGCCACTCCTCTGTGGTGACCTCTGAAACGTGTTTTTCATACTCCTCGACAGCCTCTTCTGGTGATGAAAATCGTTGACCGCGTAATTGGTTCTTAATTTTTGGGAACAGAAAAAAGTCACAAGGTGCCAGGTCGGGACTGTATGCAGGATGACTCATGAGTTCTACATTTTTCGCCTTCAAAAAGTCGTTTGTCTGTCTGGCCGTGTGAGAACTAGCATTGTCGTGGTGCAGGATGATACGGCGTTTACGGTTATTTTTACGGAGTTCGTCAATAACTTCCGGCAAACAAATGGTCGTGTACCAGTCACTATTCACTGTACGACGATTCTCTAAAGCAACAGTAGCCACGTGTCCAGTTTTATTAAAAAAAGAAGCAATCATCCGCTTAGATGCACTTTTCACGCGCGCCACTTTGGTTGGTTTCGGCTCATCTTGAAAGACCCATACGCTCGATTGCTGCTTTGTTTTGGGATCTTAGCAATAAATCCATGTTTCGTCACCTGTTACTATGTCCCACACCAAATTTGACGCACCTTCGTTGAATCTGGTAAGCATGGCACTGCACCAAGTGACGCGGTCCGTTTTTTGAGCCTCGGTCAAGTTGTGTGGGATCCACCGCGAGCACAGCTTTCTCACACCCAAATGTTTGTGTAGGATTAATTGTATTTGACTCATGCCTATTTATAAGGATGCGCGAATTTCATGGTAGGTCACATGCCTGTCTGTTTCAATCATACGGCGCACAGCATCTATGTTTTTGTTGGTCACAGCGGTGGACGGCCGACCATCGCGAGATTCGTCACTGAGATTGATACGACCACGCTTGAATTCTGCAAACCAGCTATAAACAGTTGTCTTGCATGGTGCTTCATTGCCAAAAGCTGTTTCAAGCCGAGCGATGCTCTGTTGAGCTGTCAAATTACACTTAAAATCGTAGAAAATCATACTACGAAAATTTTCCCGAGTTAAATCCATGTTGATGCAGTCACACAATTTTTTAAATGGCGCCACAAGGTAAAAACAAAAGGCAGTCAGATGAAACAAACTGCATTCTACAGCCAAAGAGTTCTATTTTCAAATGTTGCAATAAATTTTTAAATATTGTTTATTTAAGTGGCCAGTTCCGGAAACTTACAGTGCGCCCTATGTAATTAATGTTTAATGTCAATGGTTTTTTATGTCCTTTCCTAAATTTCATCAATTTGGTTATATTAATGTTTATTATTGTTTATTATAAGATATTATTGTTTAGCCATTATATTAAATTTATTATGGAATTATTAATGTCATATTCATAAGTATTTAGACTGTGTCCTATGAATGTTACGGTGCTGTCAGGAAAAGAACCATCGGATGGTTCACACATTTTGGGATGTTATTAATGTATACTAGGAATAATAGTGAGCCCAAGACATTCCCTTGCGGTACTCCACATTTTATGTCTCTAGAGTCAGATGAATATGTCATTTCCATTTGTGATTTATGTGATATTTGAGTAATTTGGGTCACTTGTTTTCTATTACTTAGGTAGGATTTGATTAGGTCATATGCGTCACCTCGTACACCATATGCATATAGTTTTATCTAATAGTATTTTGTGGTCAACATAGTCAAACGCCTTGGTTAGGTCCATACATAATGATGTAACTGGTTTGCCCCCTATCAATGTTCGGCATGATCTTAATCAGGAAGCCATAAATTGCCATGTTGATATTTTTATTTTTTCTGAAGTCCTTTTGCTCTTCAACCAATATTTTATGTTTTAAAAAAAAGATGCAATGCAAGCCTGTCATAGATGGCTTTCTCCAATATTTTGGAGAATATAGGTATCAACTCTATGGGCCTGTAGTTGCTCATGTCTTTCTTATCGTCTTTTTTGAAAAGTGGTTTCACAACGGACGTCTTGAGGCGATCGGGAAAGACACCGTTTTGTAGGCAGAGGTTAGTCAAGTGGCTGAGAATTGGTGCGATTTCATTACTAACTGCTTTGATTACTTTTGTATTATTACCATCATTACCCGTACTGTTTGTATTCTTAAGTGATTTTATATATTTCTGAATTTCTGTACACCAAGGAACCCCAATACTGATTGTGATGTTATCAAGCCGTTCACACGTTCGATGATTTACCGCTAGATCAGCCCAGAAGACAAAAAATATCTTGTAGAAAATTATAAATAAATTAACGAACAACTGGCGATGTCAAATAAATTACGTAGTACTTTTAGCAAATAAAGTTTCTTATTGCTCATTTCTTTATTTTATTTTATGCTGGCCTATTTTAATAAACTAATTTGATTACATCAAATAAAAGATTTAAGAACGGGTACGTGCGGAATCTCAGGCCATAAAGACCTTGCGCAATCGAATCGATCTCTTTGACGTTGATATCCTGTGGCAAGGACAACCCAAGTCTAATTTGAGTGGCAATAAAGGATTTTCCGATAGACCCCACTTTGGGCGCGGTCGGCGGCTCCCGAGCCTATTCTGTATCTCTTTACATATCCCGAATAATTCCAACTTCAAATTAAAGTCGCTTTAAATTACAGCACGTGTAAAATAATAGAATAGAAATAAATTCATTCGATCTCTAAAAATACATACAACATGACATACAACAAAATAAATAAATGAACAACAACAAGTGAAACATACAATTAATAGTAACAATCAAAGACATCAACAAAAAATAAATTAATCGCGCTATGATTGGTAAAAGTCAATTTTAAGTAAGCATCCTCCGTCGTGGTCGTGGACTTGATGTCTGATGTATTGATACTCTGTGATAAAGTGATATATAAAAAGGACTCCTTTTTATACATCACTTCATCCTAGAGTATTACTCTGTGATGAAGTGATGTATAAAAAGGACTCCTTTTTATACATCACTTCATACCATAGTATCAATACATTCGACATCAAGTCCACGACCTCTGTGGCCTTGTGGTTGTGGCTCTGCGTACTTTGCGAGAGGTCCCGGGTTCGTTCCCCAGCTGGGGATAACATTAAAAAAATCCCAAGTCTTGGATGTTTATATGTGTGTGATGTCGCTGTTTCTGGTTCCCACGACACAGGCTATCCTAGTGTGGCATCAGAAGCAATGTATTTAAATGTTTGTAAAAAAATGGATTTTCCTTTAACGGCGAAGAATTCTCCATTTATCAGCCATAATGCCAAAAAAAATATGAAATTGTGCGATGCCAGAGATGGAGAATAGAGCTACGGGTGGCAAATCAGACAATCCTGTTGGCTCGGTTTGACTTATGGCCTGCCATCACAAAGATAGCGGCACGCCGTTTTCAACACATTTGCTCGTCAAGTCTTTATTGCAATGTATTTAGGTTCATAATAATAATTGAGGTCAATACGCACTAGCAAAGCTTTACATAACCACATAAGTGTTTTTTTTAATATCCTCTAAGAGTGTTTTTTTGTGAATAAAAAAACTATTTTAGTTTAAACGTTCGAGCCCTGGATCTAATTATAAAGCATCGCGATTTTGAACCTCATGACATTTTAATAAAATTCGAAACCTATAACGGCGCAAAAGCACCATAGCGGCGTCACCAGGGCTTAAGGGGTTTAGTACATATTATAAATCATCATCAATTTTTATCATTATTTCATAAAATTATATTTTTTCCACTAAATACTTACCTTAGTTTGCATATTCAAAATATTATTGTTAAAAGCTGTTTAGCGTTTTAGCCAGTGCCTTTTAGTAACACCTGCGCACGCATCGCTAGAGTAGGGTGGAAGCCACACAACTAGTGCGCCATTTTTTTCCTTGCAAATGTGCATTGGTCATTAGACACACGGCTACCTTGTCGTGCTCGCCCACAGCTCGCGCGAATAACACCGCCTTGTGTGTGATGACCAACTTTGCACCCTTGTACGATTCCCGTACAAAGTGGCAGAGGCAAAATTTTGCCCGCATTTAGCCAGTTATACAATACACTTTTTTTTTGCATGACAGGGGCTACGCCGGAGCTATGAATGAATAAGGTTTCGTCAATGTTTAAGCTCTCATGTGTGTTGCCGCCGACACAACGCATGACAATCATACCGTTTTTTAGGGTCCTGTACCCGAAGGGTGCCAGACGGGATAATTACTAATGTCCGCTGTCCGTCCTTCCGTCCGTCTGTCACCAGGCTGTATCTCATGAACCGTGATAGTTAGACAGAAGAAATTTTCACAGATGATGTATTTCTGTTGCCGCTGTAACAACAAATACAAAAAAACAGAATGAAATAAATATTTAAGGGGGCTCACATACAACAAATATTTCAATTCTTATGAATACACCTGGCTACGTACATGGAGTGTTAAAGGAGCCGCACCAATAACTTTGTAAATAACATTTTGCTATATAAAATCCAAACTGTTCCCTACACACCATCCCTAACATTGTACGGTGGTACGGAACCCTTGCGCGAGTTAGACTCGCACTTGACCGGTTTTAATTACTATTTTCGGGTCTGTGGGCTTTAATTGTAATCCATTTCAATTTGTTCTGGTTCAACATAACGATGTTATTAGCGGGAATATTTCGATACTCGATGCGATGACCTTTTGACCTTAACATTTGATATTTTAACGGACTCCAAAACCAAAACTTCTTAACATACCAATGGTCAAATGTGATCTAACTTTACTTCTTAATCCGAACAATACAGGAAGGGAAGAACTTCATTTTTATGAGTAAAAGTTGATTCCGATTTTGTTGCATTTCATTTAAGAAATTGCCCTCGAATTAGGTTGCAACTGTAGTTATACCTTACCTGGAAACCCATAAAATTTCCCAACCGCATTGCGTTTACATTCCCCCTGGAGTCCTGCCAACACGCGAGCTCGCTTCCATTCACTGTAAACTGTTCATTTACCCGTAACACGTTCTACCGGGTGAATATGGAAAGTTTTGGAAATTATAAGCTACTTTCAATGTTCATATTAGGAATTTGAACTTATCTTAGAGTACACGAACAAGTAGGTCTGTAGTTACTACAATGTGATGTAATGTGACATTATTTCGGGTGAGCATTTAAAGAGCTGACCAAGAAACCTATGGTCGCAAACAAAAAAAAAATGGGTCACTTGTAATCATCCGATCAGGTTAATGTAGGTACTGTTATTTTTTATATCGCAATCATTTCTTTCGCTCTCCACCAATCCGCCTGAACCAACGTGGTGGAGTATGGCTTAATCTTTCCGGAAAAGGCGTGTCACCCTCGGTGGGGACATGAATGTGCTATATTTATTTATTTATTCTTTATTCTTTATTGCATAGATAGTATAAAGTTACAGACAATTAAAAGTAATGTAATAAGCAAAGGCGAGCTTATCTCTAAAAAGAGATTTCTTCCAGCAAACCTAGGCAGGACAGGAGAGTTAATTATACAGGAAAGTCCTAGTTCGCAATAACACTATACATACGGACGCAAATTACTTTCAAAATATATATAAACTATACCAAATATAATATATATATATATATATATATATATATATATATTTATTTTATATTTCAATTCTTATGAATACACCTGGCTACGTACATGGAGTGTTAAAGGAGCCGCACCAATAACTTTGTAAATAACATTTTGCTATATAAAATCCAAACTGTTCCCTACACACCATCCCTAACATTGTACGGTGGTACGGAACCCTTGCGCGAGTTAGACTCGCACTTGACCGGTTTTAATTACTATTTTCGGGTCTGTGGGCTTTAATTGTAATCCATTTCAATTTGTTCTGGTTCAACATAACGATGTTATTAGCGGGAATATTTCGATACTCGATGCGATGACCTTTTGACCTTAACATTTGATATTTTAACGGACTCCAAAACTATATATATATATATATCAAATATATATATATATATATATACTTCCACTACATAAAATAAAATGTATAGCATGAACATACATAAACTATAATAAATCATACATATACCTACATAAATATGGTACCATTTACGGAAGAGAAAGGAAATGCACTTTCAATCTTTTCTTAAAAGTGAAAATTGAGGGACTTTCCCTAATAGCGCAGGGAAGTGCGTTCCACAGTCGGATTGCCCTTAACCTAAATGAGTGTTCGTAAGCGGCAGTGTTATGCCGAGGCGTTGAAAGGAGAGACACCGTGTGGGATCTCGGATTGCTATCCCTGGGGAAAAGAAAGTCAAAACGTTGGCGTAGATATGTGGGGTATCGGGGATTTCGCAAAATATTGAACAGATAGGAGAGAATGTGCATGTCACGGCGAAGACGGATCGGAAGCCACTCCAGCTCCTTGCGATACTGGGAGACATGGTCATACTTGCGCAACCCGTAGATAAACCGAATCCCGAGATTTTGTAGTCGTTCGAGTTTGTTCAGTTGTTCTTCGTCCGCGCTGGCCCAACAAACATCCGCATAGTCTATTAAAGGTAGTAGAAGGGACTGAGCAAGAGTGATTTTAGTCTGCCGTGGCAGGAAGTACTGCAATCTTCGGAGGGAGTGAAATGACGCAAAGACTCGTCTGCTGACCTCACAAACATGGGGCGACCAGGACAGCAAGTTGTCAAATATAACCCCAAGATTCTTAGCTTTCTCACTGTAATTAATTATTGTACCATCATACAATACAGGATCGACGGGCGAATTGTGTAGCAAGTTAAGCGAATGCCGTGTACCTATAATAATGGCTTGAGATTTTCCCGGGTTGACTTGCAGTGCAGCCCATATGAAATAGCCCATTTCCTGATGTTGTCGAGGTCAGCATTCAACGCCTCTACAGTCAGTTTCACATCACACGGAGAGAAGTGCCGATATATTTGGAGGTCATCTGCGTAGAGATGATAAGAAGAACTAAGAACGTCAGATATGGAGTTTATGAATACTGAGAAGAGGAGAGGAGAAAGGATACCACCCTGCGGGACACCCGCGGAGAGCTCACACCAGTCCGTGGAGATCTCCTCAGACTTAATGCGCTGCTGGCGGTCTCTCAGGTAGGAGTCAAACCAGCGAGCCGAGTGCGAGGAGACTTTAAGCGACTTTAGAATTTCAACCAGGATATCGAAATCGATGCAGTTGAAGGCGCTACTGAAATCAAGCAGTGTAAGGACCGTAAGCTGCTTCTGATCCATAGCCGATTGAATATCGTCAGTGACTTTAAGCAGAGCCGTGGTAGTGCTGTGACCCGGCCTGAAACCTGATTGATGGGGATTTAATAAGTTGTTTGAGGAAAGTTAGGAGGAGAGCTGGATGTGAACAATTGATTCCAGGACTTTGGAGAGGATAGGCAGAATAGATATGGGACGGAATTCTTTAAAGGCGACGGGATTGGACGTTTTAAGTAGGGGAATCACAAGTACCTGTTTCCACTGAGTGGGGAAGCAAGATTGTTCAAGCGACACATTCATTATTTATTTAATTTGGGCTTAAAAACAAACCTATGATATGTTTCTTTAGGAAAGTTGTTCATTAAAATTTCGTCAGCTATACATATAATAGTCATCCTGTATAATGAATTTTGAAAACCAACTCTCTCCGACAAAATTCACAACAGAAAACAACATCTTGGCGCACACGAACCACAAAACGATGAAACAAAACGCGGGGGGTGGCGTTTCCTCGTTTTGTGGTCCCCCTATTTCCCGTACACTGCATACATTATATAAGGACTCGCTGCTCACGGTTAACGCCGGTGGGCGCCACACGCTACAAATCGACCGCTGTTCTCTTCCGTGGCGCTACAAACCGCTGGCACACGTCTCTCGTGCGATTAACCCATCTCTCGCTTTGTTTTAATCAACCTTTGGTATGACACTACGAGAAAAGGGATAATAATGGTAGGTATATATTTTTTAAGCCTTTGGTGCAAATGCTGTAAAAAGCCCAAATTCGATAGGGTAGTTTTATAACAGAGTTCCCTGGCCACATGTCGGCTCCATCATCAGAGCCTGGATATCTCGGTCTCGTCTAGGGCCAAAATACTTATCGAGATGAATGAAAACGAGCCCACACTTGATCAGATCGCGTCGTTTTGTTACAGAGTTCTCAAGGCCACCTTCCGGCTCCATCATCAGATCAGCTTCATGTCATAAAAATTTCAGCTAAATCGGAAATAGAAAAGTCACTCAAATTTAACCCGAACATAAATACATTGCAAGTCAAATGAAATCTTTTAAAACAGTTTCGCGCTTAAGCCACTTGTGGTCAGTGGTCGCCACAAGTGGCGGCGTTTTGCAGCGATGTTTAGTGGTCCGTGTGCGGCGAGGCGTTAGATCCACGAGATTTGCTGGCTTTAATATCCAAATAATGATTTCCCGAACATGCGAAAACATCCTTTCAGGCAATACACCGCAATGAAACTGAGATTCCGTGTTTCACGCCATTTACGAGTAAAGTTTAGCGATTCGGCGAATTCACTGCGATGTAACAGACTTTACAAAGGATTACAGATTCAAAATTTAAACGTATTTCGAGAATATTAATTCACCAAACCAACTAAATACCTATTCACGCATCAGTTAATTCACGGGTCCAAGCACACACATTACTTCGCTGATAATAATACATATGTGTGGTTCTGATTATGCCATAAATTTATAGACGAAGATTCGGAAACGCTATACTGATTGGCAAATCCACATTGAATGGCTAATATATAATATTACATAAGTTACTATTGTTATTATTAAGCAAAAGATGCCTGAATTTAAATTGAAGAACTATGATTTTCTGCCATCTTGAAAACATTTTTCGATTTGAAAGAGGAAAACAAGAAGAGGTGTCCTTATGTATTTCTGATATCAATCACGATACCATACAAATTCGAAATACACCAATCACATCGCTCGAAAATACAGCTCGTGTACAATCTATTCTGATTTGTCGATTTTTCAAACTGACAGCTATTTCGATTGATATTAGAAATACATAAAATGGCTTTGGGTTAGGACTAATCTCGGGTCAACTTTTTCATTCAATCAGGTTTACATTTACAATTGTCATAAATATTTTACATGGAATATCATAGTTAACAAGATTAACTAACTCGCATCTATCGGTGAAATGGTTATTGTAGCAATCTAATTAATTTAGACCCAATATATTTCACTTCACGGTAGCGGGGCGACGCGTGAAATTAGTCGTTATTTTACGATGAAAATTCGTTTTAGTGGCAATAAAACATTAAATAAATCAAACAACTAATAAGGTAAGTTGTCGTGTGAGGATACGAACCTAACCAGAACCTAACAGAAAACAACCAGAATAAAAATTAGTAGTAACAGTTTATTAGATATTTACAGTGAAGACGATAAAAAAATGATGCGAGGATGAGGATGGATGAGATGTGAACAGGTTTTTATAAAATATAGATTAGATATAGAAAAAGAAGAAGCGGAGGACACGGAGAGTAGGTGACCGGTAGGGTGACGATCAGGATGCTGGTCTATTTGTTGGTGAAGATGTTGTCGAGATCGTCGTTGTAGGAACGGTAGCGGCGTATTTGTAGTTACGGCTCGCAGGATCCCGTTGTAGGAGTGGAACGGTAGCGGCGTATTTGGAGTTACGGCTCGCAGGATCCCGTTGTAGGAGTGGAATGGTAGCGGGCGTATTTGTAGTTACGGCTCGCAGTATCCCGTTGTAGGAGTGGCTCGCAGAATCGTGCTTTGAAGGAAACGGCTCGCAGGATCCCGTTGCTTGAAGGATTGTTTGAAGGTTTGAGGGAGTTTGAAGGCTCGCAGGATCCCGGGGTAGTGCGACCCCGGGATAAGGCCTTTAAGTGGTACTTCTAGTTCAGAAGCTGACGTGAGACTCCAGAATTTCAGAAATGTTCCGCTTTTATACCCTATTTGGAGAGTTCTAAAAATTATTTAAATTAAACGTAATTTTTGTGAGTGGCCAAGAGAGAAAAAGTATTTTTGTAAAAGTATTGTAGCAAACATATCAGACCGCTAACGAGTTTGAATGGGCATTGCCATGACAACCAGATAAACAAAGACGTCAACCAATGTCAAAGTTTAGTTTCAGGCTCGTAATACGATAAACAACAATAAAACCATGAAGTGAATTACATAACAGCGAAAGGAAAAAGGGTAGCGCACCAGCGCGCACGAAGCCCGAGATTGCAGAGTTTCGGAGAAAGCCAAAAACAAGGTCACCAAAGGTAAACCCCTTCCCTATCGATTTACAAGAGCTGATAGTATGAAAATACAAAGCAAAAATGATTTGTTAATGTATTCTTATGGTTTAAAACGTTACAGGGTCCTATGGAAATAAATGTGATACCCAATATCAGACTATGCAGCTCAGCAAGAATATAGCTGAAAAGCATGAAAGCATGACAGAGCAAGGTACCCTGAAGGACAAACAAAAAAGACTGATGGTGGAGCTGGAGCTAAGGGATAGGAAGCAAGAATAGCATGTAAGTAGCATAACACTACAAAGTAAATGGCCTTATTACCATGGGTTTTAACAAAATTGGAAACAAAGATTGAAAAATAAGCATACGCATCATGCCAGGCTGATATTATTATTTTTGGCAAGAACGCACGTTATATTTGATATTACTTTATATACTATGTTTCCTAATATTTAAATGTCGATTTAACCTATTACCGGGGTATGAAAAAGGTTTGAGCCTATTACCGCGGAAGTCGTCTCGAGGGTGAGTAAATCAATATGTTTGGTTGTACCCATTCATGTCACCGTAAGATTGTCAAAACGTCATTGTAATAAAAACGTTAGTTGGTAAACTAACTAAAATTATAGCGCTATGTGACGCGTTAGTTGATAAACTAACTGTTAAACCGTTAAATAGTAAACTGGTTTAAACTTGAATTGCAAACGAAATACCAGGGCAAACACTATGGTAGCTTAGGTGAATTCTAGAGGGGGCGAGCGCAGTGAAGCCCCCGAATTGTCTTCGTGTTAGGTTGACATGTAAGAACAAAAGAAATGTAAATTCTAAACCCTGTCGGTCTGGTTTACTATCTGTATCGATCAACTAACGCGTTAGTTTATCAACTAACGGTTTTGACTATCTTACGGTTACATATATAACAGTGAATTATATTCTGCGAATGTAGGTACACGCTATTTTAATTACTGTTTAACATTCAAGGTTTTTGGGTGTACGGTCGTACATTCAGCTCAGAAGGTATGTAAATAGACACACACAACTAAGCTAAAGGCAAGAAAGCGTTGCCAACACCACAGGATAGGCAGCCACTAGAGTGATTTCTCATAATGGAAAACTATTTGTAAAAATTCATTCCCAATTATTCCGAAAAATACACTTCCTGAGGTCTGCTAAACAAATTGCGAATGGTTATGGGAGTCGGTTCACACAAGCGTGGTGCATGCAGCAGATGAAGACGGAGCTGTGTTTGGCGCCGGTGCTGGCAAGTGGCAAAAGTGGCGAAACGGTTTTGGGCATATATTTCGCTTCCTATGGTGTCAATGTCATTATAAAAATTGTAGGGCATACAATTTTAACCATTTTCACAAAAATCTCATTAAATCACGTTTTCGCGTCTCCCTTTGTTATGTTTATTAAATTCGATTGTATTCAAGCTCAAAGGTACCAATAAGTACAAGTACAAAAATACAAATTATGAAAATGAAATTATTATTATTATATTTATTTTATACCATTAACATTGAAACCATAAAAGCGAGACATTTGAGAAAAACCTATTTTTGATACTTTTGACATTGAATAACTTCAAACGCCGAGACGTGATTGATTGTGACTTTTGGGACAATATCAAGGATGCCCAAATAAAGGGTTTATGCAAGATCCCAGTATATTATCTGACATTCCTAGGTTGACCTTCTTGACAACCTTAATTTTCTTGCATTGCGAAAAAATTCACCATGGTGAAAACAAACCACAAACCGATAGACAATCTGTGCAAGAAGTCCTTGGATTCCGTTCCAGCGTGTGATTTTACGTCTCCAGAAGTATAATATAACAGTTGTACGAGTATATAAACCTCGCAAATACATTTATGTTGCTGATACGTTGTGACGTGCTGAAATACCAGAGTTGAAGCAGGACAACGTTGCGCGGGATGTCGCGATCAAACAATATTTTTATTAAAAAATGTTAGATTTAGTGGTAACGAATGTTCTTAGTGCGAGAACAAACAAAACTTGTTGACGAGTCTCAGGTGACCATAAAATACGTACAATATAGACGAGGGCCCAAATGGTTATTGTAGCATTATGGTTAATGTAGTCGTGTGGGTAGTTGGTAATTAATAAATCAGTTCATGTCCGAATGCACTGTGCTTCACTTCAGTTATGCGGTTCCATTACCTTAAATTTACCTTCTATTGAATTTCAAAGGCTATTCATTGCACACACGCATTCTCACAATATAGCATGACTGGGCATACAATTTTAATTGGAGGGGTGATTTCCTTTGGTGCCAAATCCGCAACTAATACCTACAAAGAGTAAATAACCATCATCACAGCGCCAAAGCTCTTCCCATACAGGGTGGCAGAGACAAAATTGTGCCCATGTAGACAGCTAGTAGAGTAAATATAAAAGCCATCGCATTGAGCACGACAACAACGCTACAATACAAGGCTGATGGACCAATTCGCCCCAGGGTTGTATTACATGGTTGACACAGGAGTACGTGTCATGAATTTATCTATTTCATACGAAAGGATCATGGGGGTGAACTTCAGCCTGAGCTCTTGCAACTTGCTACTCACCAGTGAGCATAGTTTTTGAGATATTTTTGCGTCCATTTGTGATAGAGGTCTACATACATCTATACACATAATACAGTCTTGTCACTGATATGATCCACGCGCTTTCGTTGTTTGCAAGAATTACTTATAGTGCAACGTTGTATCGTCCAATTGATGGTAGGAGACTGGTTATTGGCACTGCGTATCGGGCTCAGTGGGTAGACGTCGACGTGTTCTTGGACGCAATAACGGATTCGGTGCTCTCCTTTGCGCAGTCTGATAATATCATTCTCTTGGGTGACCTAAATATTAACACTTTATCGGTTAACTGTTCCGAAACTGCAAAGTTGAATTCCTTTCTAAACAGTGTCAGCCTGACTCAAATCGTTGCAGACGCAACACATCATGCTGACGACGATACCGAGACACTTATCGACTTGATATGCACAGATGCTCCCGTGCGCTGTGTAACTGTGGACTATCGCCCTGATCTGGGTAGACATGCTCTGGTTGCGGCAGAATTTAGCTTTAGAAAAATTAAGCAGCCTCCTACCTATACAATTTACAGACCTTTAAAGGATATCCTGCCCGAGCTTTTTCAAAAAGATCTGAATTCGATTAATTGGAACCACATTAAATCACTTAATGACATAAATGAAATGCTTTTGGCTTTTAACGATATTATAATGCAATTGTTTGAGTTACATGCCCCTGAAAAGAAGTTACTTATTAAACAGTACAGCTATCCATGGATTACTGACAACGTTAAATTTATGATGCATCTTAGAGATCAGGCTTACGATAAATATCGTAAAAGTAAAAATGAAGAACATAAAAGTACTTATAAAGAACTAAAATCTCTGGTAAATATATCTTTGTATAACGAAAAGCGAGCCTACTTTGAATCCAAAATTAACCACACAGCAAACCCTAAAACTCTATGGAAGAATCTGAAAAAAACGGTACTCCGTAGCCATAATGATCCCGACCTTCCATCCCATTTCAATGATCCCAATGCTATCAACCAACACTTTCTTAACGTACCTGGGGAAATGGAGGTCAGTATCTCATACTTGACGTACTATGAGTTCAATAGATTTGGCAACTCTACTTTTCATCTCGAACCAATTAGTCAGACTAAACTTTGGGGGATCATCAAGGGGCTTACGTCTAACGCGAAAGGGGCAGACAAAATTACCTTAAGTATGATTCTTTTAACACTTCCCAATACCCTGGACATAATAACATTCATGATTAATTATTCCATTCAATCATCAACTTTTCCCGATCTATGGAAGGCTGCGATAGTCCGGCCTATACCTAAAAAAGCAAACCCTGCAGACGTTAATGAACTACGGCCAATAAGTCTACTTTGTTGCCTCTCTAAATTACTAGAAAAGGCTGTATCAGTGCAACTTACTCGATATCTGGAAATTAACAGAATCCTCCCTTGTTTGCAATCTGGATTCCGAAAATCCCGGAGCACTGCCACGACCCTACTTGACGTAGTAGATAATATTATAGCCTCCCAAGATATAGGTAAGGGTACAGTGCTGACTTTACTTGATTTTTCCCGGGCGTTCGATGCTATTAATGTTGCGCTGCTATTGTCAAAATTATCCTTTTATGGTTTCGAATCAAGCACTGTTGCCTGGTTTCATAGCTACCTAGAAAACCGGACCCAGCGTGTGGAAGTTCGCAGAGGAGACGGCTCCGTCTTGTCCTCAGCTAATTCTCCGATTACGAGAGGCGTTCCACAAGGATCAATACTTGGCCCCATACTATTTATATTATATAGCGCTGACATTACTCGTTGTTTAGAGAACTGTTCCTATCATTTGTACGCAGACGACTTACAAGTATACTTATCCTTTAAACCAGACGAAACCTCTGCTGCTACTGAAAAGATCAATCAAGATCTCCATCGTATTGTCGCGTGGTCCACTCAAAATAGTCTAATGCTTAACCCCAATAAATCAAAGTTTATGGTCATTGGAAGTAAAAAACAAATAAATAATATAATTTCTCACAAGCCTGAAATCAAAATCATGGAAAAGAGCATCGAAAGGGTTGACGAAATTCGTAACTTGGGGTTGCTGATGGACAGTACCCTCAGATTTGAGAAACATGTCCCAAATACAGTGCGTAACTGCTTCTATCGATTGAAAATACTGTACAAAATTAGGCCTTTCCTCAGCATAGATCTTCGTGTGCAGCTGTGTGAATCCCTTGTGCTTTCGAAACTAAATTATATGGACACGGTATATGACGCGCGCCTTCTGAACCGATCTGAACGTCTACTTCAACGTGTTCAGAATGCGTGCGCCAGGTTCTGCTTCAACGTACCCCCCCGCGCTCATGTCACCCCTTATATCAATAAGTCCAATCTTCTAAAACTTAGCGCTAGAAGAAATCTTCACTTTGCGACGCTGTTGTTTGGAGTAGTTAGATTTCAGGTTCCGGAATACCTTTACTCTAAACTTAACTGGTCCCGTAGGAACCCGACTAACTCAAGAGCAGCCACGTCTCTGCTGTCGTGTCCAAGACACAAGACTGCTGCATTCCGTGGTAGTTTTCGCTATGCTGCAACCAAATGCTGGAATAATATACCACCCCCGTTTCATGATCTGAAATCAATTAGCTCCTTCAGACACAAGCTCAAGGCACATTTGTTAGCAGCACAAAAAACCATACTATAGGACAGAGCACAGTTGACTTCACCAAATACCTCTACATAGGTATACATATATACATAATAGGTCTACCCAAACTCTCACTCTCTCGCAGTCTCACATATTTCCACTACTTAAGCTACACTACTCACTTACCCCAACATTTAACATATGACTGTATGATTGGATTGTTTGTATGTCTGTTTTTTAACATATGATTGGCTTTATTTATATTATTTTATTTTAATTTCCGATCGTTTCTTGTTGTTGCATTTTGCCACTGGTGCAAAATTATGCTTGAGCTCTTTCTGCGTATTTACTTTTACTCAGATTATAAGTTTAGTTTTAAGTTTCTAGTTTTAGGAAATGGTGTGAGCTGAAAACCAGCGTTACGAGCAGCTCACTGCTACACGTAACACATGCTGAGCTCAAACCATTTTGGCATCTAAAAACCTCAACCCCGAACTGTACTATGGTTTCTTTTTCTTTCTGTATATCCTTGTGTTTATTTGTTAAATAAATATATTTCTATTTCTATTTCTATTTCTATTTCTATTTCTATTTCCAAAGATATGAATTTGGTTTGATGAAAGTTTTTTATTGCTCATCGATTGGTATTGCTATCATCCTGAATATTGCTTGCTGGAGCACTGCTATCAAAAAAACATGCAGCCGTATTTGATACTGAATGTGCATCTTTGGTAAACATTGCAAAAATGTATTAGCGTCTTGGATTATTCCCCAACTTCCCAATAAATATTCTCGGGATCTTAATCGAACACAATTTTGAAATAAAAGATATTATTTCATCCCGGGGCAGACAAAACTGCAGTCTGTGGCTGGTTTTATACTAAATCCTTCCAATTCCATTTCATATTATCTTTGGAGATGCTCTCAACTCTCAATCCCTGTCTCGTTGAAATATATTTACTTACCTACCTATTCCGACAAAGTAATACAAAACTGCGATTTTATCTGAATTGTCAAACTTGTACGCATATAGCTACCAATTATTGAAAGCGTAATCACCAATTATACTTAATACACCAATTATACTACATAACATAACATAGCGTCACGCCTTTTCTCATACGGGGTGGCAGAGGCACAATTGTGCCCACTTTGAGCCAGTTATTAATTACTCCATTTTGCGTGACAGTGGGCTAGCCCATCGCCGCAGCCATGGAGTAATGAACGTTTCCTCACGATGTTTTCCATCACCGTTGGAACGTCCGTATAATGTACTTAAGATAAATTAATTATCTCATTGGTACATAGTCAGGAATCGAACCTGCATCTCCTGTATGAGAAGCAAGCGTGAAACCCATTAGACCACGGAGTTATATATATATATATATATATATATATATATAATAGACCATTATTCATTATAATGACAGATCCTGATGTCCTTTGTATATCTCCGTCATTCCTATTCATAAACTGGCACATTTTCTACTTAAGGCAGTATTATACAACGCGTTTGTATTTCATTCAAAGTCTCAATGGAATACTGAAAGGTCAAACCGGTCAGCCTATTTAACAGACTCGCGAAGAGATTCGTTAATCCTATTCGCTCGTAAATAATAATACGAATCGTCTTAAATAAACCTACATCCGTTCGCGATTCAACCTACACAAAAATTTATGGCATGAATGAGTTGAATTGTTGTTATCGTTGACAATTATAATGAAATAAAAGCGATTACAGTATGAATACCTGGCGCCGGCAGACTCAATGAGTCATTGACGGAAGATGAGAGCTTTTTTATCGTTAGCGAAAATATAGGAAGGTTTTAACGATCATCGGTAGGTCATATCCCGCTTTTCCAGACTGTAAAACATTCATATAAAATTTTACTTTTTCATCAACTAACCGAAGGGGAAATCTAAAACCCGTTAGTGAGTTTCGAGTACCCGACTTCACGACTAATACCCGCATGGTAGCTTTCTACTTGGGTCCCCGCTCAATAATTGGCACTACTGAAAACACGGCGATCGACCCTCAACGTCTCATCTCGCTGCATCGAGAATCGAGAATTGATCGATCGATACGATGTTTGTCTAATAAACGGTTCCGCACGCCCTCTCGATACCACATAGCTACACTTCAATCAACTTGTCCGCGGACCAATTCTGTCGGATCACGATCTTGGGAGATGGTACCTAACACAATACTATCTGGGAGAAGGAAATCTAGTATTTCTGTAGTTCTGTCACTGAATAATTGGATGTAGGCTTTGCGCTTGAGATGTGTCTTCAAGTAACATAGTACAACGTAAATACTAAGTACTACGCTACGTCGTTTGCTTGTTACTCACTTGTGTCCAAGTGGAAGATTATTAAAAGTAAACTTCATATATATTGCTATTATACTACAGTCATTAGTGCCGTGATACATGATCTACCACTCAAGGTTACCTGCTACATTACCTATATTCTCATAAATATACATATAGTTGTCAGTGTTAACATGAATATGACATAACATGGAGGTAGCTGTATACTAGCGCTATACACTAAGGCCCACTTGCACGACATTCATTAGACAAGTTTAGCGTCTTAAATTGATTTAGCATTTGTCAAAATGTATAAATTATGTCAATGTTAAATCAATTTAGCTCGCTAAACTGACTGAACGAATGTCGTACAAGTGGACCTAAATGTACGAAACAGAATTACAGAACTGCGTAACCTTGGTTATACATTGTAACAGGAATACCGAGGTACGCCCGCAAAATCCGCTGATATGTTAGGCTTTAAGTAAATAAGTAGGTATTAACACAGACATAGTAAACGTTTTAGGTTCTCTTTCAATATGCTGAAGGTAGTTACTTTCTGTCCTTAAATTTATTATCTTTCCAAGTTTGTAAAGGTGGTTGTTGAGAAAAGGACGCGTATAAGTTTATTTAAAATGAAATGTATGACAAAAATAAACATACCGTCATGCAGTCGGTCATGCCTGTTCTCCCACACGGGCTGGCAGAAGCATAGTTTGCCCACGTTTAGTCCATCAATCATTCAGATATACATAGGTCATAATCAAAGCAAATCAAATCAAATTTTGTAGATTTACATTTACTTAGCAGACGTCATTTTTTGCCTCTTTCTCCCACTAAACTCCCATAGGTTGATTTTTAGATCTCTTTTATACTTATTCATACCTACATTAGGACTTTTCCCGTACGGGGTGGGAGAGCCACAGAGTAAAACAAGTCAGTCAGTGTTTTAAGTCCATTATTCAATAGTCAATTTTGCGTGACAGTACAGAAGTACATGCAGCTATAGATATACAGGTTGTTTGGAGTATGGATCGAGTATAGCGAACACATTTCTGCTTGATATTCGGTCCTCAGTTACACAGTGGTTGAGATTATGATTATGTTGAGATTTCTATCTATAATTATGTGCGTTCTAATGCTTCTACGCATATGAGATACTGATGTGATGCGACAATAAAAACAGTTCTCTATGGTTCTTCATAGGAAACATAAATGGGATGGCAGTTATTATTTTACTACTAACTAAGCACACCAAGTAATAAAATAAATTTAAATGTAGTCCATTAATGTCCCCACCGAGGGGCACTGGCCTTTACCCGGATACGAGTAAGAGAGTAATAAGTAAATATGCAGTATATTTTCACGAGTGATGTATTGCAAAAATTTTAAACGTAAATATCATAGTAAATTGGGTATATCGAAAACGAGGTAATCAATCTATGTAAATTTTAGAAAAAAACAAAGTGGCTAAGGTTCCTTGTTGCACAAGTACTTAACCGTACTGTCAACTATATCATTAAAAAAGACAATTAAACAGAAATAAGTAAAATACGGACGTTCTACCGGAGATGCAAAACATCGTGAGGAAATCTTCGCTACCCCATAGCTCCGGGATGGGCTAACCAAATACGCAAAATAGAGTACTGAATCAGTGTCTAAACATGGGCATAAAAATTATGATAAATTCAAACGCCAATTGCAGGAAATTGAGAGATTGTATACTTTTACGTGACCGAATTCGACAAATAAATTATCTTTCTATTGCTGACCTCATTCTCAGTGGAGCCGTTTTTAACATAAACATATACAGGTGCATACATTGCTTCTGACCCCACACTAGGATACTCTGTGTCGTGGGAACCAGAAACAGAGACATCACACACATATAAACATCCAAGACCAGGGTTTTTTTTCCTTCCCCCAGCCGGTGATCAAACCCGGGACCTCTCTCGTGGCAGGCAGAGCCACAACCACAGCCCCACAACGGTCGTCAAGTCAACCTTAGAAGTCGCATTTGACTTATGTCAATATAAGGGACAGGGACAGGGCCTTACCTTCCCTTCCTTTTATAAGCGAAACAAGAAGAAGGAGACTGACGCATAGCAGATGTCAATTGCGACTTCTAAGAATAGCTCAATCTTAGTTATATATTTTATAGACCTTTCTAATGATATGGATAGCTGTACGGTTAAGTAGTTATGCAACAAGGAGGCTAAGCCACTTTGTTAAAAATAATCTTTCCCGCTATCATGCACTGTATTTGTACAATTTATATGCAGCCACGCGTACATCCACAGTTCGATACACCTTTTTATTGAACCTTCGAGCATTTTTACTACATCATAAACACTAATATCGACGGATACTTATATCGACGGAGGAATTTCTATTACTGATGGTTCGATACTTCGATTGATCAAAACCTGAATAGGACCTACGAATAATTACTAAAGTGAAAAAGTATGTGAGTACAGATGAAAAACATAAAAGTCACTGAACTTACTATCTTTTTTGATGTTTAAATCGTTCGTTCCCTGTGAATCGTTCGAAACTCAGAGGGCAAGTTATAAAGTCGTGCTTTTTCCTAGATAGGCTGCTTGAGGCAAAGGATACAGAAAATATTCTACAATCGATTGCACAGTGCCATACTGTACCCGTGTGTCCAGCCGAACCATTTTCAAAGCATTCATGCTGTAAATCACCACATGTTTTATGCAGAAGCTGCCGCATGCGGTCTACCAGATGCGGTAACTAGATAAAGACTAGTTTAGTACTTGCTGCACTTGCCATAGGGCCTAGAGTGGTGTGCATAGGTTGGTACTTAAGTAAGCCTCTACTATCGATACAATATTGTGGAAAATATTAAGCTGGCAACGTTGAATTGTGGATTTGGCTGACGTACAAGATGTACTGGTTACGAACATTAATGGAATTCTTTTAGGTAAATTTCGACAATTTCCCATCATGGCAAGGTTAATAATGACAAGTTCCCATGATCAGGCATAAGTTTTTACACATATCTACATAATATAATAATAATAATAATAATAATAATACCTTGGACACCTTTTACACACATTGATCTAGCCCCAAACTAGGATTCCCTGTATCTTGGGTACTGGACAACGATATATATACTTATATAGAGAAATATTATACTTATATAGATAAACAACCATGACTAGGGTACAAACATTCGTTCTCATCAAACAAACATTTGCCCCCACCGGGACTCGAACCCGGGACCCTTGGTTTCGTAGGCAGCGTCACTACCGACTCGGCCATTCGGGTTGTCAAACTCTACGTCATCTACATACATATACAGTTCGGTATAGAAAGCCATTAAAAGTATTTTGATATGAAAGTAGTCGCTAGGAAAGAGATAAAAGTCTAGTTTAAAAAGATTTATGTTTATTGTTAATGGTATGACTAACTCTTTCATTTTACATCTGAAATAATATTTTTTTTCATACAACAGATATACTGTAATAAAGTGATGAAAATATTCTAACGCCCAAATTCCTTTAGTCCTTTCAGTATGTTTTTGAAATATTCCTCTTGATTCTTCTCTGAAATATATAATTAAATACGGTGTTATTAACAGCATACTACAAATGTTATTCATAAGTAAGAATAGGATCAATTATGTATCTACCTTACATGAATATAGTTTTTTGTTATCTTTTATTTTTGGTATTTCATACTAAATCAATTATACGAACCATCTTCGTCAATTTCTTTACCTTTTAATAAGTAAAACAAAATATGTCTTAGTATTTTGCTAAGTTTGGGTGGATAGGTCGTGAAAAAAAAAGATACTTACGGTATTCTTCTTTGGCAATCTTAATCTGAGTTTTGTCTGAAAAAACAAATAAAGCATATGAAAATAATCTACCATAGTAGAACCATACAGTTACAGCCAAGAATCTCAAGGAAGAATTCACGATACTTCATCAGACCTGAGGGTGTGATTCACAGGTACATTCTAGCACAGGCATCATGACCTATCGTAAACTCGTTCTTGAGCATCTTGGCTATACCTTAATTCTACTATGCTTTGAATTCACCGCGCACCCATGCCGCGCAAAAATTGAAAAAGTGAGCTCCGTGTCAATAAATACCATCTGTGGCTAAATTACGAACTTTGGAACGAATACAACAGACATGGGTTTTTTGGCCTTTTTTTAGATAATAGTTCGGAACCCTTCATGCGCGAGTCCGACCCCCATGAAGCCGGTTTTTTTTAAATTTTACTTTGCGCATAAAACTATGATGTCGATTTCGCAAACAATACTGAACAGCGCTTCAATAGCTTTTATAGAGGCCTAAATCCACTTCTTAGAGACGGACCAACATGGAAATGCCCATTGTGCTTATCCAAAGTCACCAAATCTGGAAACTTGAATACACCTGTAAGGCAGCATTGCCCACCTTTTCAACAAATACACCCGAAGATATAAATTTAAACATTATAAGATTTATAAAGAAATAAGCATACCGAAAATAATCTTAGCATCACAGACTTCTCATTTGATGGAGACTCAAGCCGATTGATTACCTTTGGGTGATACACTTCTGGAAGACAATATCCACAAAGATATACAGAACCTACAACCAGAAATTAATCTGCAGCAACTTACCGCTATTCGTTTATAATAAAACAACATTTGGAACACAATAACGAGTATATTTTATCCCAGATAAGAATAACTATTCAAAGCGAGATTAAAATTGCAGTTTACGGAATTCAATCCGAACTTAAACAAGTCACAGAAGAAATAAAAACCAGATAAACTGTTTTCGATAAAAAAAACTGTCAAATTGATATAATAATGAGATTATTATATCAACTTAACAGCTATAACAATAGTGTTCTTAGCGCTGGAATCTGAAAATGATAAAATTAAAGAGAAATTCGACCATCCATATTCTACCGAAAAAACGAATGAAAATAAAGAAAACCATGATGAGATACTAGTTCTTGTAGAGGATGACAAATTATGAGTTAACAAAACGAGTCTCAAATATTTTCTAGAAAACTCTTAAAATAAATATCACCGGCTACATTGATGAAATAACGTACAATCGAACCAACTGAATCATGACCCACTTGCCTGATAATTCGTTTGAAACTTTCAAACTTGTAAGATCTATCGTAATGTCAGTGTCTAATCAAATGATAACAAGTTCGTTACCAAGGAAATAAACCTTCAAGCGAATTTCGACCTACTTGCATTTAAGGGGTTTAGCAAAATAAGCTTATGGTGGGTCATGATTCAGATGGTTCGATAGTACATAGGAAAGAAAGTATTCAAAAGACCACTTTAAATAGAGCTCATAAGAAAATATATTCTTAATAACATGGCGTTTTTCAAGAATTCTGGATTAGGAGTATCTGAATAACTAGACATATAAATAAAAGAATACTTGAATTAAGAAGCTTTACAAATTTGCTAGAAATAATGAAAAATACGCTGTAATACAGAACAATAAATAAATAGTGAAAGAAACAGACATTTGTAAAATAATCAAAACAACCAGATTCTCAGTCAACCAAGACATCCAGTCAGGACCCTCAATGTGCATCCACATCTCCCACAAAATATTCGACCTACAAACTGCCCAAAGAAAATCCAGAAAGAATTGGTCAAGAAACTAGTTTCCGGAAGTATTTTAACACATCTAGAAAAACTATTAAAGGATATTTCTATAAAAGATAAAAATAAGAATGTAACTTAAGGAGGGAATTTTAACGTAAACTCATAAACGACAAACCTAAAAGAAATTGGTCTACCTATATATTAACTTACAACTATAAACAAGTATTGAATTCAAAAAACAACTTCGATGAAAACTATAACTGCTTTAACTCCATTTTACAAACTACATTGAACAAATGTATACCTCTGACAAAAGTTAAAATACAAATATTTTTTTTTTAAAAAAAGAGCCTCATGTCGTAATAAAATATTATTAAGGTTTTTAAATATAATAATAATAATCATTATTATTAATAACACCAACAAAAACTAAAATCCTACATAAACACTATAGAAATTATAAATGAAGAAACTATCAAAAACCCTAAAACCATCCAATGTAACACACAATATATCACTGAAAATTAAATATAATGAACCTGATTTAATTGCGAATACATTCAACAACTTCTTTACACCAATCAGTAATATAGCCACAAGACGTGAAGAACGCGTGAACGCTGAAGTCCAAAATTCGTTTTTCCTACGACCAAAAAAAATATACAAATTAATAAAAAATCAGAGAAATAAAAATAATTCTGGAATTGATGACGTTCCCCCAAAATTAATAAAGATAAAATACCTTAAAATATCGTTAGAAAGGTCTGTATTTAAGAAAGGAAAAAAGGCGACTCTAACAATTATTGTCTGATTGCCTTTCTCCCAACCTCAGAAAATATATTTGAAACGACGATGGCTAAAATAATCTACTCTTTCTATGATAAATATAACGTCCTCAATGAGAATCAATACGGTTTTCGGAACAACAGATCTTACACACTAGCAGTATATAAATTCATGCAGCAAATACAAGACACAATAAATAAATAAATGTATTCAACAATTTAGAATTAAACTATTAAAAAAACAGCTCAATTAGTTTCCAGCCACCGTTTACAAATAAATTATAATATAAAGAGACCCCTTTGGAATGCGTAAATTCAGCCACACTACTTGGAATAAACATAGACCCAAAACTAAACTGAGACTCTCACATAAACCACATATCTAATAAATTATCATGCTTTCTTTATGCACTCTATAATTTGAAAAAAGTAACAGACTTCGATACTGCTCTCTCAGCATGCTACGCACATGCCCATTCTATACTTGCTTATGGTATAATCCTATGGGGAAATTGTGCTGATATGCAAGATATCTTTATATTACAAAATAAATGTAACATAGTCCACATTGTGTGAATCATAAAATATTGAAGCTAACATCCATCTATATCCTCGAATCATGTAAGTTCATAAGACAAGCATGCATTTATACTCTCCTGTTAAAACCATAAAAAGAAACGACCGAGGTAAAAATTATTTAAATGCACCCTTTTTTAAACGAAACTATACACATATAGCCCACACTCCATGGTAATGAAAATATGTAATAATATATCGAATAATATAAAAAATCTCGTGTCACATAAATTATATCTTTTATAAAACAACAAAAAAAATACTTTATAGAAAAATGCCATTACAACATGAACGAATTCTTTCAAGATATTAATTAATAAAAATAATTTAATAAGATAAAATACTTCAATAGCTCTCATTCATTATAATGTAATAATAATAAAAAACTATTGTGATTGTATTCAAATTTAGATATTAATTATTGTTTTTACTTTTATTGTGTAAAAATAATAAACAAGTAAAGATATCTACACCTTCTTAGTTAAAAGTTAAATTGCAAAGCCCTTACAGGGCGCTATATTGTCTTGTTACTATTGTACCATAACAATGTGGAAAACTATAAATAAATTGAAGTGAAAAAATATATATAATTATCTTTGAAGTGTATTTTCTGAACAAATCATAACTTACATAATTTGTTGTTGAGATATTTTTTCATATCTGTGAAAAACGGGGTTACTTTAGATATCTAATAAGATATTGAATTGATAAGTAAGTATTAACTGGAACGATTTTGTTATTAATACCTTCACTTGAAGACTCTTCTGGATTTCCTTTTCCCAATAATTGGATCAACGAATAGGCTGTAAAGATATTTATATATCATCCATCCGATAATTGGATCCATTTAAAACTATAAGCGTTCTGTTCAAATGTATATCTACTTGTAACAAAATGTATCATCCACCTCAGCACTCTACTTACGATAGATCGTAAATAATAATAATAATAATAATATAATAATCCCTTGGACACTATTTACACACATTGATCTAACCCCAAACTAGGATTCCCTGTATCTTGGGTGCTAGAAAACGATACACGTACTTATATAGATAAATATTATACTTAGATAGATAAACAAGCATGACTAGGGTACAAACATACGTATTGAAATTTAGAAGCTTAGATCTTGAATATAGAACAACACATAGCAACTTCACACATAAGTTGCACTCAAGTATAGCCAGGTATTCGATACTCCATTTTGCGTGGTAAGGGACTAGCCAACCGCCGCAATTAAGCGATACAACCGTGAAATCAGAGGCTGCTTAAATATCAAATATCGCAACAGAACAAGAACACGTGAGTTCTATTTATTTATCACATCTTTCACATAAAATACGTTATAAGTTTCCAGTCACGAAGACTTCTTCTGGTCTATCAGTGGTGAGATCGCTCTTAATATGATGTTTTAATTTATGCAAGAATATATCATCATCTACAAGTATTGTAACAAACCCCCCCTTCTCTTTTGAAATTAAATGAATGAACCCTACGAGTTACCCGAACGATTTAATGAATTAATAATTTAAAGATATAACCGACTAAACATGCACTTAACTTCAAACGAAATTAAACCCATATGTATTTTTTATCGGAATATTTCTCCAATTGGAAAGATTCTAATACCAACGATTGCGAATATCTTATTTAGATGATTTGGCCATAGTAGTGAGTGATCGTCTATGGGTAGGACTGTAGACGTTGTGATAGTAATAACCTAAAGTTCTTTTTAGAGTGGTTTGAGTTAAACAGTATCGTCAAGAGGTTTCTCATAGTCAGTGATGAGTATAAGTGATATATGAATATTGATAAGCATCGAGTCCGTGCGCATTAGAATAAATACCAAGTTAAAAGACATTTCGATTACATGTGTTTATAAAGGAAGGTTTGTGCTAGCGCTCACGGCCAGAAGGGCCACGGGCCCTAGGGAAGGGCCCCACAACCCCGCCCAACACCAGTGGAGGTCAACCGAGTTCTACGGACTCAAGACAAATGAAGTTAGATTTAGCTAAGCAAAATAAGCTTAAATTTTATAAAAGTGCTTACAATCACTCAACATTGTAAGTACAGTTTATAAGAAAACATAGGGTAGGCTATGTGTTCATAAGTACGCTTTTGGCGTTAACTTTCACCGGTTTTGAGTCATCCTCTTCCAGCACATTTCCATATACAATCTACGTGACTGCAATATTTAAGACTGCTGAAGATCTGGAATTACCCAACTGAATACACCAGCACCTAGAGACTGTCTGAATCTACTCAAATCGAGTTTCCCTGCTAATCAACTGCATATTAGACTATTTAGGATATATTTTTATATGATTTGATATTGTGACCTTTTTCATCCATCAGTCCAACATGTTTGTTGACCGGTTACGGGATATTTTTATTTGCATATACTCGGTATTGAGGTTATATTGATAGACACGTCTCTCAAGTATTTCTCTAGCACATTCCCAAATAAAATCTACTTGAAGCAAAATTTAAGACTGAATATCTGGAATTAGCCAACTGAATACATTAGCACCTAGAGACAGTTTGAATCTACTTAAATCCCTCTCGAGTTTCCCTGCCAATCAACTACATATAGACTATTTAGGATATATTTTTATATGATTTGATATTGTGATTTCTCTCATCCATCAGTCAAATATGTTTGTTGACCGGTTACGGGATATTTTTATTTGCATATACTCGGTATTGAGGTTATCTGAGAGAAACGTCTCTCAAGTATTATTCTGTAATCATGTAGGTATTCATCCACATATTTTATATATAAATTCGTTTTAAGACATGTAAATTCAGCGTAACTATGGACTCCCTCGTCAAGGAAGCTACCCTTCGTAACCTACGGTCCAAGACCGTACAACTCACCCTTCAACTTCAACCGTATCGGAATCGGCGCAGTAAGGAGGGCAATCTTAGCGATCTCGTCGAAAGCCATTGGTGAGGACAAGATCTGTTCTCAGATGATAATCTGTATCATTGAGGAGCTGTTACCGATCATTACCCACATAATTAATGTATCGCTTGAACAATGTTGCTTCCCCTCTCATTGAAAAAAGGCACTTGTGATTCCCCTACCTAAATCGTCCAATCCCGTCTCCTTTAATGATTTTCGTCCCATATCTATTCTGCCTATCCTTTCCAAAGTCCTAGAATCAATTGTTCACTGTCAGCTCTCCTCATACCTTTCCTCTAGAAACTTATTAAATCTATATCAATCAGGTTACAGGCCGGGTCACAGTACTACCACGGCATTGCTTAAAGTCACCGATGACATTCAATTAGCCATGGATCAGAAGCAGCTTACGGTTCTCACACTGCTTGATTTCAGTAGCGCCTTCAACTGCGTCGATTTCGATATCCTGGTTGAAATTCTAAAATCGCTCAGAGTCATCTCGCACTCGGCTCTCTGGTTTGACTCCTACCTGAGAGACCGCCAGCAGCGCATTAAGTCTGAGGAGATCTCAACGGACTGGTGTAATCTCTCCGCGGGTGTTCCGCAGGGTGGTATCCTTTCTCCTCTTCTCTTCTCAGTATTCATTAACTCCATCTCTGACGTTCTTACTTCTTCTTATCATCTCTACGCAGATGAACTCCAAATATATCGGCACTTCTCTCTTAGTGATGTAAATCTGACCGTAGAGGCGTTGAATGCTGACCTCGATAACATCAGTAAATGGGCAATTTCATATGGGCTGCTTGTCAACCCGGAAAAATCTCAAGCCATGATTATGGGTATACGGCACTCAATTAACACAATACAACATATCCCCGTCGATCCTGTGATGTATGAGGGTACGATAATCACTTACAGCTAGAAAGCTAAGAATCTTGGGGTTATATTTGATAACTTGCTGTCCTGGTCGCCCCTTGTTTGTGAGGTCAGCAGACGAGTCTTTGCGTCATTTTACTCCCTACGGAGATTGCAGTACTTCCTGCCGCGGAAGACTAAAATCACCCTTGTTCAGTCCCTTCTACTACCTATAATAGACTACGCGGATGCTAGTTGGGTCAGTGCGAACGAAGAACAACTGAATAAACTCGAGCGACTTCAAAACCTTGGGATTCGGTTTGTATACGGGCTGCGCAAGTACGACCATGTCTCCCAGTATCGCAAGGAGCTGAGATGGCTTCTGATTCGTCTTCGCCATGATATGCACATTCTCTCTTATCTATTCAATATTTTGCGATATCCCCGGTACCCCATATATCTTCGAGAACGTTTTGAGTTTCTTTTCCCCAGGGATAGTAATCGGAGATCCCACATGGTGTCTCTCCTGTCAACTCCTCGGCATAACACTGCCGCCTACTAACACTCTTTTAGGTTAAGGGCAATCCGACTATGGAACGCACTTCCCTGCACTATTAGGGATAGTCCCTCAATTTTCACTTTTAAGAAAAGATTGAAAGCGTATTTCTTTTCTCTTCCGTAATCGGTATGATATTTATGTAAGTATATGCATGATATTTTGTAGTTTATATATGTGCTATCTAGTATCTAGTGTATTTTATATAGTTGAGATATAGATATATTTTATCAGGTATATTTTATTTATATTTTAAAAGTAATTTTCGTACGTATGTATTCAGTTTTATTGCGCACTAGGACTGTCCTTTTTCATAAACACTCCTGTCTTGCCTAGGTTTGCTGGAAGAAATCTCTTTTTAGAGATAAGCTCGCCTTTGCCTATAAAATTTATTGTAACTGTCTGTTTATCTATGTTTTCTGGGCAATAAATAATATGAATATATATGAATATGAAACTACTTAGGTCACTAGATTGATAGTGTAGTGTGTGTGTAGGTTTGATTCTAACGGATTTCAGGCCATCCACAGGCATTGTACAGCGAAGTAAACTTCATTCTAAACTGGGGCGATAAGCGTCCCTAAATGATGCGACCAGGGTCTATACTACAATGTCAAATCTAGGCGACAATTTATGGTTTACTCAAAAGTAGAACAAAACTAGCCACTTAACCAAACGTTTCTCAAACCTAATCAGTTATCAAATAACTGTCAACTAATAAACAAGAACACAAAATATACTGTTTGATCTACCAAACTATATCGTAACTAAACACCCTTAGGTATGAGCTTCGATTAAATGAGCCATGGTCAATGCGACATTTCAAAACAACATCACAAATGAGTAAAATGGTCATAATTCAAAGCAACGGTGTAGTTAACCATGTTCATTTTAAATTATGATTCATAATTTATTTCATAGATCTTAAAGTTTACCCGCATTTTGGAAAATGTTTAAACAAATATATTTATACCTACTAAGAAATAAACCAAATGTTTGTTTCGTCACAGTATCTAATTTTTATAAGGTTTTTGGGCAAATATGAACTATTTCATAATATCTGGTTACATGTATTTTTTATATATTTTATGGTAATATAAGGTTCTCATACCAGCCGGTTTGTTAATTGACTGACAACTGCCTGCAGACAAGTGACCGTCGAATACCTATAAATACTCGAGCACAATGGTCAAACATAGTCAAATAAGTCAATATGACTCTTGTCCTTTGGCTATATGTTATTATATTCTTTATTTAGGATGCTTTTTTTGCTGAATAAGCCAATATATTTAAAAAAAATATATGTTGCCTTATATTTTTTTGTTTCTTTTAGTTTTCATATAATAATTTAAATGGTATAGCATAGTAAAAGAATGGAATTTTATAAAGTATGTAAAATTTACTTATTATGATAGATCTTAATATGATGCATAAGCCCCGCAGAAAGGTAAAGCGCTTGACAGTTCCCTTAAAAAATTGTTATTCGACGTCATGGTCCAGAGAAGTATAGACCGTGTGAAGAAAACGTAGTATGGTTAGCAACGATATTGGTCGAGTGTGATGTTTATGAGCTAGATCTAGATTAAAAAATAAATAAATAGAGTCTGAATTGATAATCATTATTTTCTACAAAGTTTGATGAAATAAATACCTACATGTCATACAAAATAACAACAACATTTTTCATTATTACTATGGCATCTCAAATTCTGTCTTCATGAGCTGCCATTAAGCCTTCTGTGGCATCAGGAAAAGCATTCTAGGCTTCGTATGCCCTCTTTTTTCCTATACCGTTGAAAGAGGAAACTGTTTCACAACCTGTAAAGGCGAGGAACAAAGGCAGAATTTTGCCAGTACCTACGTGTACACATAGTTTCTCTAGCTGAGGTAATTGTTGCAAATTGTGATAAATGTCTCTCAAAGAGTTATTTCATTTACTCTCTAACTATTATTTTCTTGTGACTTTGATGAAAGAAAAGACGTTTTTATCACAAGTGGACCCAATATTTTATCTAAAAGTACTCGTAACACACAAGGTTTAGCTCCAAGTAACCATTAAGAGGCGGACACGAGAATGAGAGTACATGTGGCTGACCGAGTAAGCCAGGGTTTTACACGGACCATGATTCACACTGTAGATACCGATGTAGTGGTGCTGGCAGTCACATGTGTGCAACAATTACCTCAGCTAGAGGAGCTATGGGTACCCGTAAGTACTGGGAAAATTCAGCTTTTGTTACACGCCTTTACAGGTTGTGAAAAAGTTTCCTCTTTCGACGGTAAAGGAAAGAAGAGATTTGAAGCCTGGAATGCTTTCCCTGATGCCACAGAAGGCTTTATAGTAGCTTACTAGAAGCTTTATAGAAGACAGAATTTGCGATGCAATAGTAATAATAGAAAAGTTTGTTATTGTTTTGTATGACATGTAGGTATATTTACTCAATAAAACTTTGATGATAATAATGATTATCAATTCAGACTTTATTTATTTTTCTAGATACAGCTCATGTATATCTGTAAATTAATGTCGGAAGCACCTTTTTACGAAAAAAGACCGTCAGCTGGAAAAACGTTCCACCCACAAAAGGAACTCTAGTATTTCAAGCAGTCCATCCATGTATGGGGTCAGATATCACCGACTCAATTTCTTCCTAGTCCATCTTATTGGCGATGGACTAAAATCGATGATAGCTGGCAACATACATGGATAGAATTGCCCTTAGCTGCCGATGCTTGCAGAAAAAAACAGGTGGAAAATTTGAAACATTATATGATCCTGTGTAGTATAAACACGACAGACAGATTAGCCATTGTGTCCTTTTTTTTAAAAGAAACATTATTTTGTACTCTTCCTATGAAAAACTTATTTTTACTCGTAACAGTAACCTACCTACCGACAAAAAATAAAGTAATTTTTGTTGTCAATATCTTTCCAAGAAAAGTTTTTTTGTAATCTAGATGAATGTGGCTTTATAAGTATTTTTTTTTCATATCGATATCGTGACTGATTTGAAATTTGTCGACATTCCGAGGTTTATTTTGTCAATATATTTATTTTGTAGAGTAATTCTTTTTTTTTCTATGTAAAGGTGTTTCCTTTGTTCCAAAAAATGCATATCCATCCTTTGTTCATATGAAAATGCTACCACACTTGTCCTAGTAGGTATAAATAAGCAGATATGAGGCTCAGAAAAGCGCGAGGCGTGAGAAAGCTTCACCCCCCCCCTGGTATGTGTCTATAAATATCCCACTAAGGGAGTAAAAAATAACGATACCGCCCTGGTCGACGATGGACAAAACTTCATGCTGGAACAAAAATGGATTTGTAGCTGACGACTACCATGACCAAATGAACTTCGATATTTCACAATTGCATTATAGTAATGGATAACGCATCATACCATAGTTAAGAGGAAGACAGGCCTTCCAACGTGGGTTCAAAATAGCAGCGACGGTCAAGTGGCTCAAGGCACAAATGTTTTTCCAGAAAAATGTACGAAACAGGAATTATACATGATCAATCCACAAAACTAGACGACGCAAATAGTACACTCTCTCATGTGTTAAGTTGGTTCAATGTAAACAACCTGTTATTAAACTCAAAGAAGACTAAATGTATCAAATTTGGTTTGCCTAATGTACGACAGGTTGAAAGCAGTGTAAGAATAGGATCTGAAAGATTGGACCTCGTTGAGGACACAATCTTTCTCGGAATCACTATAGATTCTAAACTTCAATGGGGTCCTCACGTAACTAATCTCGCACGAAGACTTAGCTCAGCCGCTTTTGCGGTCAGACAAATCAGATATCTTACAGATGTTGAAACTGCCAGATTGGTTTACTTTAGTTATTTTCACAGTATTATGTCTTATGGAATATCGCTTTGGGGGAGAGCAGCAGATATAAATACGATATTTGTCTTACAAAAAAGGGCGATCAGGGCGATATATCAATTAGATGCTAGAGAATCATTAAGAGAAAAATTCAAAGAAATTAATATACTTACGGTTACCTCTCAATATATATACGAGAATATCATGCATGTAAGAAAAACATATCTTTATTTAAAATTGCAGGTGATAGCCATACAATTAACACTAGAAATAGAAATATGTTAGCACTACCATTATTTAGACTAAGTAAAGTAGGCACATCATTCATGGGGCATTGTATTCGCTTCTACAATAAAATACCACAGGAATCATTGATCCTTCCTGAAAAGAGGTTAAAAAACTATGTTAAAAATGAGCTGATAAGAAAGTCCTTAAGGAATACTTAGATGACAAAACTGCATGGTCCATACCATCTCAGCGCACAGAAATTCGACGAGGAGCGATGGATCAAGTCTATCACTCGCCGGCGAATTCCCTTAGACCGAAACCAGTACTTGTTGTAAAGACACTTTAAAAAAAAAAGTTTGGGGGCAGTTTCTTGCCGTTTCTTCTTAACCCCGAGGCCCACCTTCCGAAATGTTGTAGTCTTTTTTTATATAAAATAAATTACTTGTAGTTATAAGTAAATATAATTTTGACGTTGAATAATTTATTTATTTATATTCAATAAAAAAATGACTCCGACTCTGACTCTGACTCCTAAGAATTTCATCATTGATAAGATTTGGCTGATCATGGTCATCAGAATACAGCCTTATAACGGAGATTTAAACCTTGTAGAAAAACCGCCAACGAAGAGCAACTGAACAGACTCGAGCGACTTCAAAATCTCGGATTCGGTTTATCTTCGGACTGAGCAAGTTCGACCACGTCTCGCAGTATCGCAAGGAGTTAAAATGGCTGCCGATCCGTCTTCGTCGGGACACACACATCCTCAATCTTCTATTCAACATCTTAACCAACCCTCGATACCCTAGCTTTCTCCGTGAGCTTTTTCAATTTCTCCCTTCGGCTCGTCCACATAGAACTCACACGGCTTCCCTGCTCTCTATACCTCATCACAACACCATCGCCTACAAGCACTGTTTTCGATTGCGGGCGATCACTCTCTGGAACTCGCTTCCCTGCACTAACAGAGATAGTCCATCTCTGCCCGTCTTTAAGAATCGTTTGAAGGAGCATTATCTTTCTCTATCCTAGATTTGAGCTTTGTATTTATTAGTTTATTTAGGTGTATTTATATTTTTATATAATATTTATGTACTTGTGTATGTAGTGTATCTAACAGTTAGTTCAATAGTTCAGTAATATATGTATGTATCTTATCAGAGCACATAGGTCTATCCTGTATATTAAATTATTCTTATCAACCTTGGGTTTGCTGGAAGAGATCTCTATTTAGAGATAAGCATGCCTTTGTAGATGTCCTTTCTGTTTATTATATCTTATGTTGTTTTATGTGCAATAAATATATACGAATATACGAATATATTGGGAACCTTGTAAAGAATAGCCGATAAAATATAGAGTCTGAAAGAGGTCAGCCATGCCAAGCGCTTCGAAGAAAATTACTGGGATTGATCGATGAGGAGTTCTTGTCTAACAATGAATAGACTACAGAAAGAAGCACTAACTCCGAATCGATATTTGAATTTTTATAACGCAATTAAACATGTACAGGACAAGGAAAAAAGGATCCACGGTAAACACATACAAATTCATGTGTTTTCCGTGGACCTAATTAAGATGCTCATGTTATGTTTTTTCTATTCATAATAAATAAAGTTATATATATAAATATATATATATCCTGATTTATGCATCATCGTCATCATCGTTATCAGCTCTTTTCATCCCACTGCTGGGCATAGGCCTCTCCCAAAGCACGCCATTCGCTACGGTCACCCGCCAGTCTCGTCCACTGTTTTCCATTTATGCATAGGTAATACTTATTATACTAGCTTTTCTGTAGTTGCTCCCACCACAAGCAGAAATACTGCTTAAAAAGATATCATCGAACCTACTTGGAGATATTTTGTGTGTGTCTCCTAACTACACTCACAGGAACTGACGTCACTATGTCGATACACGCCTTAACGTTACGCGCTTTACCATTCTGCGAGGATTATATGTAAGGACTCCAGCTGAATCTGCAACGGTAATAAGGCTGAGGTATCCATGCATTTCTATTCATTCCCTAGGATACAAACCAGTAATCTTATCATGAAATTTTGACATTCAGGAATCTCAATAATTTATTTCTTAATCGCAATATTTACCAATCACCACGCCATTATATATTTTATTTATTAATTTATTTTGAACTAAGATCACAAAACCGCTCTCGAAAATTTCCCGGGAAATAACCCTAAGCTCTTCGATCACATTATGTATGAGAAGCTCATCGTAATGGGTCAAATTTAAGGCAAACGCGCCAGCGGACGTGCTCCAACTAGATGGTCCGACCAGATTAGAGAGGCAACAGGGGGTACCCTACACAACGCATACCATACTACGCAGAACCGTCAGTAATGGACAAGAGCATGCGGTCACGATCCTCAGCATTGAGAGACCGATAAAGAAGAAGAAGTAGTCTTTTATAACGACTTTATTTGATGCGATGTTCTGATTGGTACTTTTTTCATAAGCGACGAAAAATTTGCAGCTATCAGAATCATATTATAATGCTGCCGGTTAATGTGTATTTCAAATACCCTTCGCCGTTAAGTTTCACCCAACAGTTCGGGAGAAAATATAATAACTAACTTGTACTACAAATATTCATATACATTTCCGATTCTCATTGTATTGTGGCGAGGTGATAGCTACCTATTTACTAGCTTACTTATTTTGTGATCTGAGTCTGACTTCTGGATGAATTGATCCACATTTTTTACAGTAGTGCACTATAGCGAACTTAACGGCGAAGGGATAAATTATCTGATATGCACTTAAGCACTAATCCCGGGAAAAAATTGACATTTCATAGATATTTTATGAAGTTGACTAGATGTTGACCTCCTTTCCTAGTCTGTGGAAGAAAGCACTCGTCATCCCACTGCACAAAAATTCCAATTCTTCCTCCTTCAAAGATTATAGGCCCATATCTATCTTACCCATTCTTCAAAGTCCTTGAATCGATAGTCCACTCCCAACTCTCCTCCTACAACATACTGCTCAATCAGTACAAATCAAGCTTTAGACCAGGGCACAGTACTACCACAGCACTTTAGAAGTCATTGATAACATACAGCTAGCCATGGATCAGAAGTTGGTCACGGTGCTAGCCCTGCTTGACATCAGCAATGCCTTGAACTGCGTCGATGTTGATATCCTAGTGGCTATATTGAGCTCACTGAATGTGTACTTCCACGCTGCTAACTGGTTCGACTTATACCTGAGAGGTCGTCAGCAACGAATTTAATTGAAGAGACTGAATCTCATTAGTGTGATCTTTCCTCAGGAGTGCCTCAAGGTGGTATTCACTCTCCTCTTCTATTTTAGTTTTTATAAACAACATATTTTCGCCCTGCGATGTAGCTTCATCTGTAGAGACAATGAATGCTGACATCGAGAATGTTAAAGACTGGGCCTCATCATAATGGGCCGACCAAATCATAAGCCATGATTTTAGGAACAAGGCACACTCTTTCCTTATTACAAAAGCCCATTGTTCCTATATCGTATAGTGGCATCACAATAAAGTTTTCTGATAAAGCGAAAAATCTCGAGGTTATTTTTGACTGCCAGCTGTCTTGGTCTCCATATGTCAGTGCTGTTAGCAGACGGGTCTTTCCGTCCTTCCACTCCCTCAGGCAACTGAAGTATTTCTTGCCGCGGTAGGCTAAAATCACTCTTGCACAGTCCCTTTTCCTGCCGCCAATCGACTACGCCGATGTCAGTTGGGCAAGTGCGAACAAAGATCTACTGAATAAACTCGAACCACTTCAGAGTCTCGGGATTCGGATTATCTTCGGGCTGCGCAAATTCGACCGTGTTTCTCAATATCGAAAAAAGTTGGGCTGGTTTTTGATTTGTCGTCGCCGAAAGTCTCATATTCTTTCATATCTTTTTAATATATTGAAAAATCCGCGCTATCCCAGCTACATTCGACAGCAATTTGAGTATCTCTTTTCAGGAGATCTCACACGGTCTAACTCTTAGCCACACCAAGGCACAACACTTCGGCATATGAGCACGCCTTCAGGTTGCAGGCGGTCCGACTGTGGAACGCACTTCCTAGCACTAGAAGAGACAGTGCCGCTCTTTTCTCTTTCTAAAGCCGGGTAAAAGAACACTTCCTCTCTATTTCATGATGGTTATGTATGTATTTTATTACTATATGTACAGGTTTATGTATCTATTGGTAATTATTTAGTAGTTTGATATAATGGTATTTTATTTTCCATATTTTATAGATATTTAATTTATTTATTGATTTATTTATTAATTTATTTATGATTTATATTTTTTTTTATTTATTATAGATAAGTTATTAGATATTGTGCACTATGATATGAATATGAGATATGAAAGGGTAGGGTTATATGGTGAATTTTCCTATCACGGCCTTGGTTTGCTAGAAAAAATCTCTTTTTGGAGATAAGCTCGCCTTTACATATGTTTTCCACAAATTTTACTTTTTATATATCTTACATAAAGAATTACGAATTAATGAGATGCAGTTCATAAAATCTTAGAAGTGATATGAGATGACTTCATAAAATCCACTTTTTAAACAAACGGGATGTTGCCAAAACATCCGGAAAGAATCGAAATTGAAAACAGAATGTCAAAATCTATCCAAACTTGCTGTATCCAACTCACAACTGTTTGAAGAGTGTATCTCTCTTTGTATAATTGTCAAAACCGTTACTGATAAATTATCGTTTTTTTTTCTCGTTAGTTGATCAACTATCGTCAGACAGTAAGCTGTAGCGTACCTGCCCCAGACAACCCATCACCTCCCAGACCTTGAAAGTCAGCTTTGGTTTGAATGATCTGTGAATGAATAAAAATAAAGGGTACCATAAAAAACCTTATTTAAAGTCGGTGTTTTCATACTTAAACAAACACATTTCACGACATTCTGAAAGAATCACGCAACTTAGATTGCCATAATAAGTTCAAGACACTAGTTTAAACTCTCACGCACTAATTACCACTAAACATGTTTTAATTTATCCTTTTAAATAAAAATTTTAGGCAAAATCATGCTTTGATGAAATTCCTGCACACTAATTCGCCAAACCAATTCTGTCACTGTTGATTACTACTTAGCTCAAGTATACAAACACAGACCGTAAGAATATTTTTTTACTTCGAAACCAATGTAATCAAGTGATCAAGTTTATTTTTATTACAAATATTTAAGCACGTAGGTAGTAAAATGTTTCTAATAAATGCATTTATCTACACACGTATCATAAACCCTCTTTCCTGCGTACAAAAACCGCACGTTACGATCAGCATAATGTTAAACTACTTGGTAAAAACTCATTTCTTATCTGAAAAATGATACAATATGACCAAAATGTGTAATTTTTCTACATATTATGACACGCAAATTTCGAATTTCCTGTGTCCGAAACGCGCGTCACGTGACGTAGCAGTGACCGGTGTGAATACCGTGTGCTTCTTGCCGGCCTGCGTGATGTCATCGCTCCACCTGATCTCTGCACTCCCGCTATCGCCTGACACTCAACTTGTGAAGATGCGATCCTGCTTCCATAAGCTCCATCCTTGACCTTCGCCAATGCTGCGTCCTTTTCTGCCGCCTCCATGCTCGTGGACAGGCTGTATGCCCATGCAAAATCGAGGTCAATAATCGTTACCGAATCGTCTCGCTTGCCAACCCGTAAACCATCTGATCGCGCAGGCTGTCATCAAGTCACGTTTTGAAGTCGCATATTTTTGACATTTTCTTGATATCTACATAGACCCCGTTCCTGATTGCTACCTTTGATGAAATTTGTATTATCCGCGAGTGTCCTAGGGCGAGGTTGAAAATGTTGTTCCATTATTTCACTTATTTTCTTGAGTGTTTTTTTAGGTTGTCTGCTGTGCATACATTTTATAGTAACTCATAGGTTTGTGCACCCATTACAGGCACTAAAGTAGGCACCTGAAGACTCGCTTCAATTTTGTTCACCAAGAAATACTGTTCAATGCGCTCCACATGTAACGACTCACGAATTTTGCCGATCGACAGTTTTTGTTTTCTGCACACACTGCTAACACACGTAAAATTCGTAAATACTCGTCTCCACTGAGAAATATCCAGGAAATCGGGAATAACTATCTATTAAACGAGAGCCCGTCTGTTCGTAACCACGATTTATTCGAGGCAAAAAATATATCAAGCTACCTACTTTTGGTTGCATCATAATATTTTTCCAATACTTTACAACTGCGTCCAAAAACCGCACGTTACGACCAGTATAATAATATACTACTTGGTAAAAACTCATTTGTTATCTGAATATTGATACATTATGACTATAATGTATCAATATGCCCCTAGTTTGTCTGTGAAGTTGGTACTAGTGAACAAGCTAAACAAGTGCAGAATCAATGCCACAACACCGGTCGAACATGCGGTTCCTGAACACATCAAAGAGAGCTGCTTATGATATATGTGTAGATAAACTAGTGTATGTACTAACTAACTAACTGTACATAATTAGGCATAAAACTCTCGAGTGCTATTGTTATGAAACTCGTCTTCGGCTTGTTTCATTAGCCCAATCTCGAGTTTTAATGCCCTCCATTATGTATCAGTCATATTAACTACTATTATATACAACTAAGCCAAAGTCATGACTTTATTACTGTAGATATTTACATATAAACATAAACATTTTTATACAGGCACATACATTGATTCTGGCCCCACACTAGGATACCCTGTGTAGAGGGAACCAGAAACAGCGTCGTCACACACATATTAACATCCAAGAACTGTTTCTTATTAGCCGGGGATCGAACCTAGGACCACTCCCATGGTAAGCAGAACCACAACCGCTGCGCCACCGAGGTCGTACTAAGATAACGTATTTGTTTGCCGCTACTCTACATTACCACTGTGGGAGAAGTAGGGCGCAAAAAATCCAACTAACGACAACATTTCACAGTTAGCTTCACTTAAACATTTTTATACAGGCACATACATTGATTCTGGCCCCACACTAGGATACCCTGTGTAGAGGGAATCAGAAACAGCGTCGTCACACACATATTAACATCCAAGAACTGTTTTTTACTAGCCGGGGATCGAACCTAGGACCACTCGCATGGTAAGCAGAACCACAACCGCTGCGCCACCGAGGTCGTACTAAGATAACGTATTTGTTTGCCGCTTCTCTACAGTACCACTGTGGGAGAAGTAGGGCGCAAAAAATCCAACTAACGACAACATTTCACAGTTAGCTTCACTTCAACTCTGCAATACAAATTTGATAGCTTTTCAGTTCAATTTGCTAAAGCTAAAAGGAGCGAACAAAAACTCACTGTGAGAAGAAAGCAAATAATTAACTTCATTTTTCCGGCAATTTTTTACTAGAAGTTGAACAGTGAAATAGTATTTTAAACTCGGTCTGTTTGCGCCTTTAAGAAGTTTTCAGCTGAAAGATAATGCGCCTTCTCAGTGACCTCAACATGAGTTAACATATTTCAATGTTAGGGTTCCGTACCCGAAGGGTGCCCAACGGTAACATATTACTAAGCCTCCGCTGTCCGTCCGTCTATCGGTCAACAGTCTCTAACTTATGAACCGATCATGACATGTAGGAGTTGAAATTTTCATGCAGTGTAAATTTTTTTGCCACTATATCAACAAATCATGAAACACACGCATTGTTTTAAAATTAAAGAGATTCCCCATACCAGAGAAGGTTTTTGCGTTTTTGTTCAGTCCAATTTGCAATGGACCGGATTTTACAGCATCTTAAATAAAATGGCGCTAATGACTCACGTTAGGACTCCTCGTGACTGATCACGTGTAAGTGAATTTATAAAGATGGATTGCCAATTAATTATTGTAGTTTATCTCATGCTTAGGGTAAAGTATGATCGCTTTAATTTATTAGCTGCAGTTTATCGCTTTACGATACACTTGCAATTTAATGTGAATTTCGTATACTGCAATTGATTTTGGAATGGCTGATTGAAAAAATAATTGGCAATAGATTGATTGCTTTTAGTCTATACTCATGACTGTAAGTGCTAGCAGGACTATGAAATATTCAATTGCGGCAATTTCGATGTTAAGCCACCAAACAGATGTTTGAAATCAACGAAAGGCTGGCCCCTTGTCATACAAAATGGAGTTTTTTAATTCTGGCTAAAAGTGGGTGCATTCTACGCCACCTCGAATATAAAAAGGCGTGCAATGCATATGTTAGTTGTGATTTTCCATATTGTCAATTTGTCTGTGTGCATTAAACTCGTATCTTATCAACTTAAAAGGTTAGCAGTAATATTAATCGCCGTATAGCCAACGCTTCCAATTCTACTCAAGGGGATTGCCTAACAATTGCCCACATTGCGATGAACACTTAAAACCACTTGAAACGATTGAAAATAGAGGTCTTCGAACTGTCCAGTTAAATGCAGCTTAGATACCTTTTAGAATTCAGGGCTCAATACCCTTCTTTCGTCCATTAGCTTTTTTACAAAGATGTCAGTAAATTTGCAGAGATTCCGTAATCTTCAACCGTAGATGTTTTCCTATATTATTTGCATGAAACATTTAGCGGACTATATAGTTTTATGAAAGAACAAGATCCAATTTCCTCTCCAAAATATTGACTTAAATTAAAAGCTTATATATATGTCAATCGCCATTCAGTTCCTGACACAGCTGTACTTTGAAATAATGAATATGAAATTATTTTCACAATAATTTTTCTCATATGTCGGACAATCATAAATATACATATAGGTATTACGCGAAAACCGCCTGTTGTTTTTATAATGTTATATTTTTTGTATGAACAGCCAATTTCATATAAATATATATCAATCAACAAGACCTATTTATACTGAAAATATCACAGCGTCACGCATTTTCCTAAACGGGTCAGCAGAGGCACAGTGAACATCATTGCGAAAATGAATGAGAAAACATAATTTTTGAGCAAAATAATACGCAATAACAGTTTTAGAATTACACTACGAACATTTTCTACGTGAGGAGCTTTAGAAATCCGTTTCAGTATCAACTTTTAAATTGCTTTGCGCCATTTTCAATCGCGTTCAAGCTCGCCCTTATGTGATGGAAAACTACTGGTTATTCGTACGGAATAGTTATAACGTGTGCATGCATACACCGGTAACTTTAACAATGTATTAACATATACATATACACACCCTGAGAATGTGTGTGAACACATACACCATATTATTTAATTAAGTAGATATATAAATATATTAATTATTTGATCTCATCGTTATAAAATTCAAATTGTATTAATGAACGACTTAAGTGTTAGGCATAAGTTTTGAGTTTAAGTTTTAAGAAAATATGCTAACCAGAAGCCAGAAGAAGATTAGGCAGTGACTAAAGACCTCCACTTGCTACAATCGTGGCATATATATTTCTTGCTTCCTCGAGATACATAAGACTCTCTATCCAAGCTCGTCGGTTATGGACGGGTACTTCTTAGTTGTTTTTACATTTATGCATATGATGACGCCTTTTGCATACGTAGTGGCAGAGGCGTGTGTTACAAAGTGCTAGATTACTCGCTAAAACTGCATGCTTTGTGCATATGTGTCACCGTAAGATTGGCAAAACCGTTGGTTGATAAACTAACATTTTTTTTCTCGTTAGTTGGTTAACTATCGACAGAACAGACAGAATTGTAGCATACTGCTTACTATATGACGCGTTAGTTGATAAACTAACGGTTAAAATCGGTAAATAGTAAACTGGTTTAAACTTGAATTGCAAACGAAATACCAGGTCAAACACTGCGGTAGCTTATGTGAAGACTAGAGAGGGAGAGCACAGCGAAGCCCCCGAATAGTCTACGTGTAAGGCCAAACGCAGACAGCCGCGTTCGCAAACAGAACTCGGCGAATATCAAAACGCCTTATGCCTTGCGCCGTCTTCTGTCTGCGTAACGCCTAAGGTTGACATTTAAGAACAAAAGAAACGTAATTTCTAAACCCTGTCGGTCTGATTTACTATCTGTCGATAGTTGATCAACTAACACGTTCGTTTATCAACTAACGGTTTTGACTATCTTACGGTATCATGTGTATCTCCATATATAAGTTCCTATTTTTTATTAAAACACATCATCCGTATTCAAACGACCACTTATGAGGCGTAAATCAGAGTACTTAGTGAGAATATTTACTCGCCTTTGTAAAGGAATCGAAGCGGAATAAATCAAAACCGAAATTTCTTTATTTTCTGTAAATATTAACGTATGTTTAGAAAACTTTTTTTTGCTTTTCTCTCTACGTCCGTGTTTGGCAAGTTGAGGCAAACCAATAGCCACAGACATATAATAATCGCCAATAGCTTTAATAGCGGATCGATAAAATTTTATAGTGCTGGACATTACTGAATGAATGGCCGAGATCTAATAGAATTAAATGTTGAATGAATGTTTAATTCAGAATTTGATACAGTCATGATCACTGAGTTTTTTATTGATTTAATTTCACAAGCTGTATTTCATAATGGAAAATATTAAAGTGCACATCAAAAATACTGATTTGTTCAGCAAATATCAGGGCAAAATGCTGCGGTAGCTTAGGTGAAGGTTCGTGTTAGGTTGAACATGCAAGAGCAACAAAAAAAACTTAAAACATAAACTTGAGTACACATAAAATATTTAAAACATAAAAAGTGTTTTTGCATATTCTTTTTATTTGTATTTTTGATGTGTGATTAAATACTAAGCTAGCCTTTCATAATGTAAGTATCAAATGTTTCAATTCAAGAAAAGACTATTTCTACTTCAAATATCTACATTTCGACCAGTAATTTGGTCATATTGGATGTTACTGAACTTTAATAATGGAAGGTGTCGTAGTAAACAACAAAGAAAACACACAATAATTCGTATCAAAATATTTTTAAATTTAGTTACGGAGGCAGCTGCTCACGTCCGAAGGAGAGACTTGGAACCTACAGCCCTTTACGTCTTCCCGGGTCGTGCTAAGGGGCAACATATCAACACTGAAGTTTTCAGGTTGTCGAAAGAGAACCTGTCCAAATACAGTGAAGTCTATAAAAACACGTGACATTGGCGAAATTAACCCAGTTGTTAGACCGTCATTAATTATGAAATTTGCTTGTTAAACATAAACATATACAAACAGGCACATACATTGCTTCTGGCTCCACACTAGGATACCCTGTGGTGGGAATCAGAAACAGCGACGGCACACCCATATGAACATCCAAGATTTGGGGGTTTTTTGTTTACCTCCAGCCGGGGATCGATCCCGGGCCCTCTCGCGTGGTAGGCAGAGCCACAACCTCTGCGCCACAGAGTACGTCAAAGTTAAAACCCCCTTTCTCGTGTTTTTCATTCGCTTTATTGCCCATCTCAAATAATGAACGAAACGAAATGTCAAACTAACTGTCTCATTTTGATAATCAGTGTTTAGTTTTTGTCGAAAGTAGAAAATTATGCCGCTTATCTCTAGTGAAATCTAGAGTTTTTGTGTTAAAACTAGTATTGACAAATGAATGTGGTAACCTACGTCAAGTGATTCTTTCGGAAATGTGATCGTGAAATCTCTGTTGCCTCAAAAGTTCACGTATAAAAACACGGTACACGGACCACTGTGGGACGGGACTGCTTTTCTTCAAAAGAAAGGGAAAAGGGAGGGAGGTGAAATAAATATGTTTTTGTTTAACTTAACAATAATGTATACTGATTTACACGATATTATATACCTACTTACACACGGATGTATTCTAAACATACATAGGCCCCAAAGGATGAAAGCAAGTCAGCACTATTATAGGGTTGAAATTACTTTAAAATATCTTTCGGATATCAAAGTTCACTCAAGATTAAGGCCATCTTTTACTAGACTTTTGACAGTTGTTTAAACACAACATAAATATATTGCAGTGCTTTATTACGTAACTTGACTGTATTGTACTTAAGTTGTGTTTAAACTGTATTTAATAGCTGTTAAAAGTCTGGTGCAAGTACCCATTCATGCTTTCTTTCCTTTTATTATTTAGGGTAGCCAGAAATACAATTATCTTACAGCCACGGTCAGCAAAATGTAATTAGATGAGCTGTAGGTAATGTAGGCGAGTCATCACTATTATCTTAATAGCTTTGACAACTCCATAGTAACTGGTCGAGCGAGCGGAGCGCATCAGTTTAAGCTTGGATAAAAATGCTTTAGTATGTCGGTCTGTCTTGATTTTCAGCTGTTCTCCTCTACAGTTCGCATTTCTCAACCGATTGTCGTGAATATTTGTGAGCAGGTCCGATAATTATTGGGTATTTTTTGTAGGAACCTACAAAAAAATACCCATTTTTTATTTTATTTTCAAAATGGCTACTTTCGTATTCCATGTACATAACCAGGTATATTGATAAGTTTAAACACGGTGTTGAAATAATATGCAGTCGGATTACTTGTTTTTGTAATAATTGGACTTATTCATCGGATAAACTTCAAGGGGTCGGGGGTGTGAAGGGGTGGAAAATAATGAGAAAAAAACGCAAATTTCCTGCATCGCTCGCGAGGTCTACAGCTCACACAGCAACTAGTTTGTATGGATTTGTCAAAGTTATTCAGATAATAGTGTTGACTCGCCTTCGCCTAGGAGTGAGAATTGAGACCATTACATATTTTGCAACATTGTTCACGTTTGAATGGCACTCGGGAAGACGTGATAAATTATATAAGTTGTGGCTAATACATATTGTCCTCAAAGATCACAGTGGGATGTATTAGTGGGTTAATATGGGAATGAAGTGGACGGGTAATCCGATAGGCAAGGGGGCGAAAAACACACTTGCACGATCTCTTCACCAAGTGCCATCCGAACCTGTCGCGAACAACTAGTTACTGATTCATGGTATGATAAAAATTTAGTTCGATTATCTCAGACGATCTTTACGACATACAATGCAGTAGAAGTAGCAATGAAATCTGAAAATTTCTCGGATTAGCTCAAGAAATAAAAATAAACATTTATGCACAGCCACATATATTGCTTCTGGCCCCATAATAGGATACCTCGTGTCGTGGGATCCAAAAACAGCAAAGTAATACATAAAAACATCCAAGACCTGGGGATTTTTTTCCTGGCTGCAAGGATGCGAACCCGGGGCCACTTGCTTGGGTGGCAGAGCCTCGGGTCACGACGCCGCAGATGTCGTCAAATTCGTCGAGACTCTAAAACATTACATAGCGAAAGTATGTAAAAGACAAATCTCAAGATTTTCTGTTTTCTGGAACGTTTGATGGAAATAATCAAAATAAAGACCATCTTTTAAAAAACAATAATAGCTGGATTTATTCCCATGTGTTCATATTCAAAGTATACAGTGCAAAACATACAATAGTCAAATATCATTGGCTTTGAGCGTTCTACCTGGTTGGGTTTTTCCATGCCTAGTTCAATATTAAATCTCTTGACCGACGCGACGATTACACAGACTACTGCTCAGATAAAGTAACTCATTTACACTTGTAAATAAGTTATTTCCCGAGCAACTTATGTGTCCTTCAAAATTGAGTTGTCGGTTGTTGGTGCATCCGAGTCACAGCCTACCAGTACTGCCGAGGTAGGATTAGAAAATCATTCCACAGCTACGTTTCGCAAAATATTTACGTAATCTAAGAAAAATTACCTCTCTCATTGTCACCACACCTAACCTTATGTTTGATATCTCACCTTCTCATTCGCACGTTTCGTTCAGAGAAATATATTTGGCGCGGTCTGTGTAACCTTCCGTTTAATCCGAAGATTTATATTTTTACATAATTACATCACAAACCGAGTCGTCTCTAAAGCGAACAACCTAAAAGCTGAGCAGCATTCATTGTTCACGCTATAAATTATGTATAAATAAAAGGTACATTTACAGTTTTACAAACAGAGTAAGTAAAGCAAAGAGTTTCGTTTATCTGAAGTTTTACACGTTCAGTAGCTCGTTTTATTGACTTGAAAAAGGTTTTATTTAGGCTGTTACAGAAAGGTGCAGATATCTGAAGGGGCGAGGGACAACTGTACGAAGCATTTTCATGGTCTGTAAAAAAACAAGTATTTACGATGCTGTTTATACGAGTATACCCGCGTCAGCACGTGACCTACATAGTTTGATATTTTTTTCCTTACACAACCATAGGTAGTGTCTGTTGTTAGATAAAAGCTTGACACAAATGCAGCGTTGCCACTATATTTCTGCAATTACCAGCCAACTCTCCAATATCAAACTGACCGTTCCCTTTAACGGTCATTTCTTCCATGGATCGTGATCGTCTCGACGTTTTTTAGAGTGCCTGTATCTGCAGAAACGCTGTCGTCGGTGTGTAATGGAATTCTAGTCAGTTGACATCTCTCGGAAGCGGTCGCTGTCCGTCGAGGGTTAACGCGACCTAAATTTTCTACGCAACTTGATTTGGTTTGTCGCGTGAAATACAAATATAAGATATTTATTTAAAAGCTGAGCCGATGGGCTAGCGCCACATTACGCAAAAAAGAGTATTATGTGGGCGCGATGGTGCCGATGCCACTCTGTACAGTAAAAGGCGGGACAATATTTGAACTGTTCATAATATTCGCCTGCACGAACGTGATGAGTAAGTACCTATTTTAATGTCTTTAATAGGTCGTAATAGTTTTACAAATGGTTTTTTTTTCCGTTTAGTGCATGCAGGTAGGAACGAAGGCCTGAAGTTACTTATAGAATCTACTATTCTGCAGGTTAATCTTTGAATATACACATATTCTACAATTCCATGATTACGTTCGCTCATTGACGACATACTAACCCACTTAAGGGTTTCATAGGTTTTGAACTTTATTACCAAGCAATAGGATTGAAAATTGCGACCCATATCGGGTAAATAATTTTCGTTACTCTCTGTCTTAACTCCCGTTAGTCGCCGTCCTCTGGCCTCATTATGAAAAGCCTATTGAAGCTTTTTTGTTTCCGTCTTTACTGTCGTACCCAATCGTATAATAAAGTAGTCTCTTGAATGTGTTCTAATTTTCACAAACGACAGAATACAACGTGTTCTATTATACCTTTGAACATTGGACATATTTATTTTTACTAGATCAAACCATCGACGCAGGAGTTCATTAAGTTGAGTGTTGCCAATCGAAGAAATTAACGTAATATCGTGTTGCCCGCAATTCCAAGTTATAGAGAGGAAAAATTCGGCAGACAAATGAAATAAAATAAAAATAACAATAAAGGACAATCTTACACAAATCTAACTATCCCTACTAAGTTCAACAAGGCTCGTGTTATGGGTACTAGACGACGATATATTAGAGATAAAAGACTTATGTTAATACATCCAAGACTAAGAAACAAATATTCACTCTCATCACACAAATATTTGCCCTTACCGGGATTCGAACCTAGGACCTTCACCTTCGTAGGCAGGGTCACTACCCGCCAGGCTAAACCGGTCGTCTTAATAAGGTGTAGGAAACAAATAATACATTCGTCATCGCCGAGGGTTTTAGTGCCATGCAAATAAGTTGCAATGACGATAAGCACGTGTGTCAATCAAACAGTGAATAATAACATTATATATAACTGTATAATGATTCTACAATCATATTTGCATAACGCATTAAACGATGTGTACTGAAAACGTCTATAGCCATACATAAATAGCATTTAGCGGCCCGGGCACGTCCGACCGGCATAGCTCTAACGCGGACGTGGTCGCACCCGATGAAACCATTGCTCTTTATTACGTTACCAAGAACTTTTGAAAACTACATGAGGGTACATACAACTATAGTCAAGACATGTAGGTATTGAAAAGATCTTAAACAAACATATCATAAACATTTTCATACCAGGAATATACATTGCGTCTGGCCCCACCCTAGGATACCCTGTGTCGTTGGAACCAGAAACAGCGAAGATTTAAAAAAACCAAGACCTCTTTTTTTTTCTCCCTAGCCGGGAGTCGAACCCGGATAGGAATCAGGAAGGAAGGAAGGAGAATAGGAAGCAGAGCTTTGACCACAATACCACAGAGGTTGTGGACATGCAATTATATGAGAGACAGTTCTTAAAATAACAGTTCTAAGGGCTCGAAACTAACCAAAAATTCCTTTTTCATAGATTAGTTTAGTTTTGTTTATAGCCTGCGAAATCGACAATTGACAACATTTCAAATTATTAACCCCCTAATTTTAATAGCTAATTCAAAAGTTGGTCGAGAGCTTAAGGGATTTTAATTTTACCATTTTCCAAAATTTAGATTTTTCATATATCAATAAAAATTTTAATCTTGAGGTTTTGGAAAAAGTTGATGTTGGCATAATGGACCATGTTGCCTTTGCCAGAACATAAAAAAAAACATTGTCAAAGCTTTATCTTAGCCTGTCCCAGAAAGTAAAAAAAAACAAAGGCTGCGTTCAGTTTCAACGTCTCAGTTGACGCCCACCATGAGCCCAGCCCACCTTACATGCTATCTCTTTTCCAGGCGTAGAACTTGTGTAGTGCTATTCTTCTGTTAGTTTTATGCGGGTGTGGGTGGACGATCAAACAAATTCCAAAAATTTTTTCCAAAAATTCCAAAGGTCTTTATTACTCTAGATATTTACAGATACATAGCATTCGTCATTTTTTGCCACTTCTCTACATTGGACCACTGTGGGAGAAGAAGGGCGTAGAAACTCCCACAGATTGATTTTTAGATCTCTTTTTAAAAATTGCTTATGCTTACCTAATACAAAATATAATATTTAGTCATTATCATAATTAATAAGCAGGAATAAATAATTACAAAATTATTAACAGCAAGGTCTGTGTTGAGCCAGATTAACCCCATACAGACCCATCATTCAAGTAATCTTGAACATTGTAATATCCCTTTTTCGACAAAGTCGCTTTTACATGGATTTTAAATTGCTCAAATGACAATTTCAAGATCTCCAGAGGTATCTTGTTGTAGTAGAGAATGCATTGACCCTTGAAAGAATTGCTAACCTTCGCGAGTCTAAACAGGGGCGCAAGTAGTCTGTGATTATTTCTTAGGTTAACATTACAGCTATCGCTAAGTTTGGAAAATTTTGTAAGGTTCTTGCGTACATACATTATATTTTCGAAAATAAATTGACTAGCTACAGTTAGTATGTCAATTTCTTTAAAAAGCTGTCTTAAGGAGTCTGTGCGTTTTAAATTATAAATTGCTCGAATAGCTCTTTTCTGTAAAATAAAAATAGTCTAGTCGGCCCTAGAAATACATGATATAAATTAAATGATTTGAACAGAGTTATAAATCGTCGCTTCAGTGTTGTATCTACAAGCAGATCTACATTAAGGTCGCCACAAATAATTAACTTTTTTCTGTTATTACAAAGTGTAATGAGGGCTTCCTCCATAATTTTTTCGAATATTTCAAAATTGCCATGGCCTTTTTCATCTCTTGGAGGTCTGTAGACACAAACAATAATATGGCTATCCAACTCAACACAAGATACCTCTATTTGTCTTTCCACAGTAAGTGTAAGAATATCTTTCCGTTGTTTCACCTTAATATTATTTTTTACTAAGATTAAAGAACCACCTCTATCAGCAGTCTTTCTATTGTAACAACTGACAATTTTGTAATTATTTATGTTAAAAGACATCATATTTTCCTTTAACCAATGTCCTGTAATACAAATAACATCAGTGTCCGAATTATTAAGAAATAATTCTAATACAAGTTCTTTGCTAGGTAGCCCCTGCATGTTTTGATGGGTAATATTTAAGTGGGGCTTACCCTTTGTCTGAATATTATTTAATATTGGGATATTATTAGACTTTTAATTCGGGCAAGATATTACACATTTTTGATCTCCTATGCTTGCTTGATATATTTATTGGCTTATGTATGCTAGAGATTTCTTCTATTGTCTTAAAAACTAATTTAAATTACTTGGAATGTCTTCCAATACCCCTTGTCTGTGCTCAATAGAAGCAGTCAGGTTAGCCAAATTCTTGGCTGTAATACTAAAAAAATAAGATAGTGACACAGCTACCTGTCGTTTGTAAAAATCTGAAAGGTAGTAACTATCTTTGGTCAAATAAACATTTTTACTAACATAATTGTTAAGAGTCAATCAAATGAATCAAACTATTATTATATGACATTGTGTGTAAACTCATATTTAGCTTATATCTAAGATCATTTTCAGCTTGTGGTAATCTTTAACTATATGGGAATGTAAACATAACAATTTTACTAACATTCAGTGAGCAGTGTTTCAAAATATTTAATTAGGTCCCATTTGTTTACCTCACCCCTATTTCCAAACATGAGTATTAAGTTTGATTCAGGTGTCAGATCAAGTGTCTTTGTTATTTTTTGCATAACATCATGAAAACTGGAGTTTGGTAAACAGTTATTTATGACTGAGTGTCCCAACTTATTCAATAATGTGCCTAAGTTTCTTCCAATTTCATCACAAAACATGACAGTTTTGTTTGTGATGCTTTTGTGCGACCCTGAAATTCCGGGTCGGATACTTATTTCAAGGGTCGTGGTTGAAGCTGGTCTCTCCGGCTGTTGCAAGGAACGTTGGCAGTCACACAAATGATTGGCCACCAAAGAGTCATAGCGTTCCTGATTACTATGAGACAGTTTAAGCAGCTCATCCATGGCCAGGGAGTACTCCTCAATGGCCTCTTGAGATTTTTCATAGCGGGCAGTAATAGATCTCAAGCAGCCATTGACAGTGGCAAGTTCAGACTCAAGATTTTGCAGGTCTTTCTCATATTTTGTTTTATTAATTTCTAACTCTGCCATACACATTTTAAACTTTTTCAAAATTTCTATTTTATTGTTATTATATAAATCGAACGCTTTGCTAAATACGATACAAGTTAGATGTTGTGGTGACATTGAAAGCTAGTCTCAGCTAGTATTTTTTTAATGCTAGGCAAAGGTAATGTAGTTGTTTTGCCTACATCCTCGATATATGAATTATTTTCACAGTATCTTTAAAACGAATTAATAGAAAATTATATTTAAATGTGTTTCGTATTAAGCATTCAAATATATCTAAATGGACATTAAATATTTTTATCTACACACGTATCATAAACCCTCTTTACTGCGTACAAAAACCGCAAGTTAGGATCAGCATAATGTTAAACTACTTGGTAAAAACTCATTTCTTATCTGAAAAATTACACATTATGACCATAATGTGTAGTTTTTCTACATATTATGACATTCAAATTTCGACCGCCGACGCCCGACTGCGTGCCGGTAGTTTGTCTGTGAAGTTGGTACTGACAGACAAATTTCGAACGCCGACGCCCGCCTGCATGAAGTTGGTACTACAGAACAAGCTAAACTGCAGAGCCACAATGCCGGTAAAACATGCGGTTCCTGAACACATCAAAGAGAGCTTATGATATGTGTGTAGATAAACTAGTGTAGGGTTCTCGAGTGATATTATTATGATACTCGCATTCGGCTCGTTTCATAAACCCACTCTCGAGTATTGATGCCCTCCATTATGTAGCAGTCACATAAACTACTATTACCTAAACAAAAATGAAATGTTGTCAATTTGTCACCTTTGATTACACTCTTTTTAATACCTTCTTTTTTGACAGTATGAACGTGACTAAACACTTTCGTTTTTCTGCTGGCCTGAAAAAAATAATAAAAGAAAAACATAACAATTGAGTAAAATTTTATGTTGTTTCACCACAAATGCCCACAATAGAATTTCCAGTACTCTACATGACGCCGTAAAAGTTTAATTTTTGGGTTTACCCAAGTTTCAATTATCTTGTCCTAACATGCGGCATTTTTTTTATCGTAGATGGGCACCCCCTTAGCCTCTAGGTAATTAAATAAACAGCACAACTATACATTAAATAAGTTTATTCGTATATAAATTTTGAAAAGCTTTTATTAGTTGTAAAAGAACTCTAGAATTTGTCAAGAAAATATAAATATTTGTTTACGTTCTGACTGACAGCTGAGCTATTGAAAGATGGGAAAGCCCAAATATTGGACAGTTTTTCAGGATAATCAAGTTAACCGCGAAGGGAATTCAAACACAAGGAAAACAAAAAATAATCAAATTACGCTCTAGGGAACAAATGAAGGACATTCTGAATTTTACGGAGATTTCAGTAAACCTTTTTTTAAAGGGAAAAATGTTATTTGGTCAAGAACACAATATTATCTCGAAAAGTTTTTATGCATTTGATGATGATTCAATTCTTTAGATGCACTAGGATAACTGTCGCCTGTATGCGTATGTCCAGGAAATCAGAATCAGTGACGTCACACATATTTAAACATACAAGACCTGGGATTTTTCTTCCTCTTCAGTCGATTCGTTTGGGAGGCAGAGCATCGAACCGCAACTTCACAGAGGTACTACTGAGAGCATACCACTAACTTCCAAAATAACTGTAGTAGCTAAATAATTAATTAACAAACTCTTCAAGCCCGGCAGGAACTGTAACTTGATTCAAAACTTTTAATTAAAAGTAAATTAATATAGGCAAAATTCTAATTATTTCTAAACATCGCATTGTTGCCCCACAATCTTAACTCTTATAGGGCTATTACTTTGTTATTATAATAAATAATTAAGTTGTGAAATCAAATATGAGTTACTGCCTTGCATGTAAGCCACAGAACCAGCAACACATTACCGCTTTTCCAGTATCATGCCTTCCATCACTCACGCGGGATTTACTATGGGATTGACTCCGTACGCGTGTGCTGCCAGTGAGGCGCCCCGCGTATATGGTGTGTGTCAGCACCATACGGATTTGAAGAGGCCTATGCCCAGTCTTCGGTCGATGTGTTTATTAAGAGATCGTGGAAGATGCTGGTTACAAAGTAGGTACTTACAAATTGGTACTAATATATTTAACTTTATAGTAATTCATAGCTATATTATTAACCATACCACATACCTAAAGTTATGTTTAGAACTATAAACTAAGTAAACAAGGTGATATTGTGGATATCCCATAAAAATGGTGTGTACGTTACAAAGGTAATAGAACCAGCAGAATATAGTCCGCTACCCTCCGCGCTAGTAGAAACTGTGTTGCGGCAAGGCAGAATTCTATAAACTAGATGTCCAGCCTATACAGACACAAGTTCCTATCGAGAATGCTTAACTGACGAGTTCAATTTATATTGGTGTTAGTGATGGCGTGTGTAGTATATGTAAAGTTTACAATATGTATGATAGTCAAAGTTAATACAATAATAAGAAAACATAAATGTCGGCTGAGCATGATGATCATGAAATTGAAAAGACTTTTGAATGAATAAATCACTTTCGTAATAAGAATGAGAAAATTATTCAATAAAAATTACAAAACAACATTACAACCAACCATATTGTACACATATCTGCTTTGTTAAATAAAAAGAGAGCAATCATAAATTAACAATGCTTATTGTATTGCCATCATCTTTCCTTCTCTTTATTGACATAATCAAATCAATTATCAAGGGTCCCAGATGAAGGCGAGCTGGTAGAAGAAAACGACAGTTACACATTTTTCTGGGAGAGAATGCTGCCTAGGAAACCAGGCGCTCTGGAGTGGGATTTGCAATTAAGACAAATGTATCAAGAAAATTAGATTAGTTTTAGAAAAACTGAATTTTCCAAATTTTTCTTTCTTTCCAAAGTTTCCTTAAAAGTTCTAAAAACTTTTATAGGACCTCTTTTTGTTGCTTGGGCTGTCCACATCTCGGATAGCGTCACCACACTGCGCCTTCACCTGGACAATAATAACCACCTCAATGTGATAAGTGTATTCGCACCAACTTTGGATAAGTGTGATCACACCAAGGACAGGTTTTATGAAGAAGACACGCAGGTACGCAGCAGAAAACGTCCTAAAGAGCAAATACTTTTGTGGGGGAACTTCAGTGCACCCTAGATAACAAGGAGAATAGGTTGAACCTTGAAACCTTGTTGTGGCTTTCGTGATGAATGGCAGACATGATCTATTAGCTTACTTGAATAGGACCTCATCAATGGCGTTCGAAACAGTTTCCGCACTGATGGAAAGCTTTCAACTTGGCTAGACATAACGCATGCATCAAAGTGTCATACGTTACAATATCAGAAATAATGTATGCCAATTATTTGTGTTTTGAAAGGAAATATATGAAGGTCTGTAACTATTAATAAACCAACTTGATGAATCGTGTCGTAATTTCGGTCTGAAGATCAATGTAAAAAGAACAAAATTATGGCTACGCCCCCAACCGTTATCAAAAAGCCACTGAAAATAGTACTTGGTGAAGACAACCTTAAGCAGGTGGATATATTTAAATACCTGGAAAGCAGTATTGCATCTAATTGTGAGCTTGAATCTGAAATTAATGCCAGTATCGGAGCTGCTTTAGCAGCTTTCGGGAGACTTCGGGTCAAGGTTTCCGCTCGCATGACACTGGGCTGGCCACCAAAATATCTGTTTACATGGTGATAGTGATGCGTGATCTACTGTATTCCTCAGAGACGTGATGCTTCTACCGCAAATATATTCGCTCATTAGATAAATTTCACCTTCGATGCCCTACGCGTTATTCCAAACAAAGGCATATCGGCCAGCTTCTCAGATACAAGGCTATTCAGACGAGCTTTATGAAGAGTTGGAACCTCAAGCCCTCTATATGGGAGAGTCAGGCAGAGAATAGTCGAGAATGGCGACGTTTGGTGTAGGAAAACGTTGATAGCTTCGAAATCCAAAGACAGGCTGACATGTCTGATGGACAAGCCATATGATACAATTACCAGAATGATGTATTAATGCGCACCTACCTTTACTGCCAAGTTTGGCTATGTAAGTCATATGAGGGCAAATGATCGACGCTTCACAAATCAACCAGGGACCTCATAAAGCAGTCACCGTGGCCGGATTCGGCTTGAACTCATCATCATCAATATGCAGGAATAATTAATTACAAAATTAACAAGCGAATTGTGTTCTTTTTAAATTGCTCAAATGGCAATTTCAAAATCTCCAGAGGTATCCTGTTGTAGTACATATTCATTGACCCTTGAGAGCATTGCTAACGTTCGCGAGTCTTAACCGGCTTGCAAGTAATCTGTGATTATTTCTTAGGTTAACATTACAGCGATCGCTAATTTCGATGAAAGGTTCTTGCGTACATACATTATATTTTCAAAAATAAGTAATTTCCTTAAAAAGTTGTCTTACGTCGTCGATAAAACTATATACCTTTCGACGCAGATGACCAGATACGCACTTGGCCAAAGTACGCATTGTACCTGATACGCATGTTACCAAACACGCAGATAGCCAAATCCGCGATGTACCAGTTGTCCTAATACGCAAGTGATCAAAAACGCAATTGACCAAAAATCATATTCGGGTTACCAATAACGCATATGACCAAAACAATTTTACGCGATAGGCCAATGTGGGCCAAAATTATGCCTTCCGGCTCAAAATGTTGAATTTGCAAAAAGATGAACAATAAATGCCAAAATGTTGAATTTGCAAAAAGATGAATCCCAAAATGTTGAAATGCAAATCTACTTATTACGCCTTCCAGCTCAAATTTTTAACAGGTGCCACCATTTTTGACAGAAGTCACCATTTTTGACAGGTGTCATCCGTCATATCTCCATACAAAACAATGGTCTAGGGTCAGTATTTTCCGAGATATGACAGGTTTTAGTTTGACACCTGTCATCCGAAATGGAGATCTCACCGAGAGAAGAAGAAGTCGGTTAAAAAAAGAGTTGAGTCGACCTTTGGGGAAGTGGATAGGTTCTTGACATTCAGGGAATTGGACATTCAAGGAATGGGACATTCAGGGTATGGGACATTCAGGGAAGTGTACATTCACGGAAGAGTGGACGTTCAGGGAAATGGTCTTAATGGACTGACTGGACATTCCTGGAATGTGACCTAAAGTGCCGAGAGGCACCGGCCTTCTGAGACTAGAAGGAAACTAGTGGAAATAAAAATTCCACTAGACCTACTTTCAACATTTTGCAAATTCATCATTTTGCAAATTCAACATTTTGAGCCGGAAGGTTTACGAATAGGAAGGTTATTTGATGTATTATATGAATATTATAGTTGATGAAAATTAACAATATGATTCACTTTATGCTGCAGAAAGTATTTATTGAATTCTTACATTTTATGCTTATATTATATATTATTGTCTATTTAGCTCAAAATATAACGTATCACTACAAAACTAATTTCACTTCAGTAAAAGTAACAGTGTCATCTTTTTCAGAAAATTAATTGGTTGAATTGTGTTGTGTTCTAATTTATACAAATATTTTTTGTACGTCTTGTCGAAACCAATATCCGAAATTCTTCTTTTGTTCTTAAGACATGGCCTGCTGACAAAATTCCGTATGTTTCTGTCAACTATTTGCATGTCTTTTTTCATTTTGTGAATAAAATCATACAAGTGTGGATTTCGGGTGATTCGAGTATTAATACGATGGTTCCAACCTTCTGCGGGGTTGTTTGTCCTGTGACGTTTGTATGCAACGCTTAAAGTTTTCAAGTCGTATTTACGCAGCCATTGATCTTCAAAGTATTTGCAAAAACTTTGGATGCTTTCTGTGACTGGAGTTGTTTCTTTTATACGTTTCCAACATGGCAACATGTACTTGTATGGTAATAGTGGCAAGTTTGCAGCTAATCGCAGCATGTTGCGGCTCTCTTTTGTTACGTAACATCTTTTCTTTTTTCCGTTCTTCTTAACTGCCTTTGCAAAATGAAAATAACATCCTGATATAGATACATTTGGGAATACACATTTTACGGCAATCATTGCAGCTTGTTCATAATCAGCTTTAAAATTTATAATATCCATCTTTAGTTTACCTTTCAATAGTGTGAAAAAGCGAATGTAAGTCTGTGTCTTTTTATTAGGCAAAAGCCCGTATAAAACTGGAAGAACGTTAGTTATGTCTACACTTGAATCTAGATCTATATACATAACGTACAACTGTCCAAACGGGCTTGGGCAGCTTATAAAAGTGCCATCCCCGAAATAAGTATCAGCACAAAAAATGTTAATGAAGGTCTTCGCATCCTTAGAACACATAATCAAAATCCTTTCACCATCTTGGACATCATCAACAACAACTATACCTTTCAACAATACCCTCGGTATTTCAGGATTATCTAAATTCGCACCATCCACTTCCAGGAACCGCCTTCTGGCACGGTACATGGAATCCCGCTTATTCTTGATTGAGGGTAACAGCCCTTTAAAATCTCCGTCTTGTAAATTGTTGATACATTTTTCGAGTATTTTTGGCACTGCTGATAAATCATCACACACTTCCTGCTTGCATGCATTCATTGCTATATGAATTTTATTTTGTTCATGATTTTGCCGACAAAAATGTGTGGTGCTTTCTCGTAAAATTTTATTCGAATTATCATCTAGTGTTATTGACGCGTTACAATTATTTTTCCTCCAGTTCACACATCGCCAATTAGTAGATGATTTATTTGTCATGTTTTTGTTATAACGATATCCATTGTATATTAGAGAATTTCCTGACAACTGGTTTTTGGTAAAAACGATATTTTTCGCTTCGTCCATTATTTATCGCAATAAATCAAGAAACAATAATTGTTACAAACAAATAGGTACAAATGACGTTGTAAGATATGACATTAAAAACGAACATTTCTAAGTGGCCATTATAACTTCAAGTAGGTGAGTATGTAATCTGATTCACTCTCTCTAGATTAGCAACGCTATCGCGTCGGAAACTACTCATCCGACCACCGGTTTGTATGTTTGTATAGAGGTGTGACAGCTATTGACGAGATCTTCATTTCGCATGACAGCTGTCAAACTAACTCCTGTCATATCTCGGAAAATACTGACCACAGACCATTGTTTCATTCATTTTGATCCGGAAGGTTCGTAAAAAGTGGGTTGTTTGAAGGATTAAAATACGCAATTGGCCATTAATTATGGTATGGCCTTTTGCGTTCTTGGTAATTTACATTCTTGGTCATTCACGATTTTTGGGATTTAAATACGCAATCGGCCATTAATTATGGTTTGGCCCTTTGCGTTCTTGGTAATTTACAATTTTGGTCATTCGCGATCCGAAGGATATAAATACGCAATTGCCCATTAATGTATGGTTTGGCCTTTTGCGTATCTGGTCCTGTGCGTCGAAACCACTATATAATACTATACTCGCGAGCAATAAAATGGATACAGCTCATCGCGCGCTGCTTGCAAAATCTGTACAACTCCCATGCGATAAATCATGGATTGTGGTATATCATTTGAAAGGAAATTTTGTTAGATTTAAAAAGGTTTAAAATTAATTGAATTACCTACCCAAAATAAACGGAATTATTGCAAAGTTTTGAACGTCTAAATAAAAACGAAGTAATATGAAAAGTAAAAAAAAACAACAATTACAATTAATTTTACTTCCCCCTCGATATTTTGTGTTTCCCCCCTAGCACTAGACGCCTGCCCTGCCTGTAAAGGGTTTTGCATTGACCGTATGAGTATCCTGATTGAGTCTTGTGGAACTCTTCGATAAAAGCAGTTTCAGGTCTTCTATCGACGCCGGAGATTGATATCCTCCTCGTGCCTACCCGCCTTTTCGGCTCGTCCCAGATACGTCAAGTCGGATTCAACTCAGGACTGATGGATGTCTAGATTAGGAATCCCGACTTCCTCAAGGTACTGTCTAGTCACTGCAGCGTTGTGGCAGGGAGCATTATTGTGCATTAGCAAGAAATCTTCGCCAATAAATCCGGCGTAGCAGAGAACATTGCCTAGCAGAATGTCATTAATGCATCTTTCTGCGGTAAGCCCCCCTCCCCGACCTCCACCATGAATATCAGCTCCGTTTTTGCTTCAATAGAATTGTTTTCGCAAAACAACATTTTGTGAATCGCTCCCCTAGAGTCTCCGTCGATGGTCGCTACCATGTAGGCAGATCCTGGTATCGTCCAGGCCCCCTCCAAAGCCTAATCTAAGTGATCGCGAGCAAACTGAAGCCAGGCTTGTCGGTGGGCTCGAGACAATTTGGGTCCTGTGACTGGCAATTTTGAGATCAAGTTCTCTTCTTTGACTCTTTGCCTCTGTGTCCACTCGTTCACAGCCTTCCCTCGATCTTCTCTGAGCTGCCGCTGGACGTCCACGCCGGTCAGGTGTCGATTTCGGAGAGAAAAGACGACAATAAATCGGTCATCTCTCACTGAAGTGCATCGCTGTCGTCCAAATCTTAGTCTCCGGACTAAGTTTCCAGTCTCCCTGAACCTTTTGTATACCTTTGAGATACAAGACCAGCCCAGATGAAATTGTCCATCGATAGTACACTGAGACAACTCTTGCTGGATATTTGATAGCCATTTTTATTAAATGCCCATTTTTTATAGATTCACGATTCCAAACGACGTGGTCTTTTGTTTTAAAAATTGATCTCTTTTGTTTTTACGTTCCATGACTTAAGGTAAATAATATTTGGTTATGCTATTGAATAGAAAAGCATATTGCATAGAAACTGCAAAAATTTGTTCTGAACAGGGCGTGATGAAGTGCTGGAATCACTTCATCACGCCCTGTTCAGAACAAATCATCACTTCATTTTTTGCTCGCGAGTGTAGTTTTATTATCCGCTACTTTCCTTCACAACAAGATACCACAGGACTATGAATTATAGTACAATTGACATCTCGTCAATACCTCTTTTACATTCCTATTTCATAGTATATAAGGACTATACTGGTACATCCATGGAGTGCCTTGTCAATGCGACTGTAAAGCGATGTCACAAAGTCCACTTAATCAAGTGAATGGAATCAAGTGGATAACGCTTTGAGGTGCTGTCATTATCACCAGTGGCTAAATGTACTGTTGTTGGGAGAAGTTATTATAACGCATATTTTTTTTTAAACGTCCTGTGCACTGTGATTAATTTAATCATATCTAACGTAATGCCATTTATAAATAAATCTATGTGTGTTGGCAACATTCATATATATAAAGTATATAAAATTTGCATAGATTATAAGGTAAACAAAATTTGCACAAACACAGACCATTTTACAATCATGACATGGAAAATTCTGTCATTCAAATTTCTAGATATTTGTAATTTAGAGTTGTACTCTTTATTATGGATACAATAGATACAATGTTTAGGCAAGTCTCCTGTTTTCTCTCCGATGTTCCCACAAAGGCGGTATGTAAATAAATAATCATTTCACCTCTATGAACTATAAAACGATCCTACATTCCAGTCGTTCATATAGAACCCCAACGCCTACACTTTATTTAAATATACCGAATGAGGTCAATTTTATTTGCCTTTTAAAAGCCCCGCGGTTGAGCCCTAAGTCATAAAATTTGCGTACACAGAAACCTTTCATTTATTTTATGGCAGTTTGATTACATATAGAAATTTATGTCCAAAAACGGGTTGCCTCACTTGAATATAGGTATCGGAGATTCCTGATAGGTAAAAAGAGGCGATTCGACCTCGAATCGTATATAGTTTGCTTTAAAGTAAGTCATAAAATTGCATTTGGACGAACTCATAATATATATATTTTTTGTGCGGATATAATTGTTTATATCTTCGGGTAGCCCTCGGAGATCTCACACTCAGCAAATGAACAAACTTCCCAGTGCCGTGAGGCTTAGTCCTTTCCTTGTCATTTTTAAAAGTCGCTTGAACATTCTCGTCCATGCATAATGTGTTTATGAATGATTTAATCTATTTGTATTAATGTATGTACATATTGGTATAGGTAGATTATTATTTTAATATTTAACGTTGTACATATGTGTAGGTCTACCTGTTGTTAAATCCTTAGGTTCGCTAGAAGAAAAAAACTACCTCGCCTTTGTATATATTTTTACATTTTAATTTGTCAGTATATTTTTTTTTGTGCAATAAAATATAAAGTAAATAGCGTTACTTCTATTCCCAGCCCCTTCGCTTGCGTAAGGACCTCAGTACAATAGATTTTTCAAAGGTTTTACATTCTTTAACCATGATATAAGGTTGAAATTCGCGATGCATAAGGGTGGCGGGGTACAGTTAATTTAGCGTCCCGATAGCCGGAGACACCGCACTTGTGCTGGCCTCCCACGTCCAGTAGCAAGGCACTTTGAAGATCCCTGACTTTTGTGCTTCCCTTGCTGCTCCTCGTTCTGCTCCTCGCTCTGCCGCGATGTTTCTCATCAGATCAAATACTGTTCTACACGCGCAATCAATCGTTAGCCACATAGGGCACTATTGGTGATCTTGTCGCTTTGACTCGCGCCAAATAACCTACAAAAAAGACAGCGGTTAGCAGAACCAGTAGCATGACCTGTAACGTGGCCTTACTACGTCTCTGCCTCCCTTTCTCGGTACTTTACACGCTACACGAAGTTTGAATTGATAATATCAAGTCCGACATCATACCATGTACCAACTTCGTTTTTATAAGCTAGAATTTAATACATTAACTAAGTATCCTTTTATTCTATCTCCCGAAGATGTGCACACTATCAGCAAAAACTTATAATCTCCTATCTGAAACTCAATTTATTTTTATTATCAAGCTATTTTGAAAAGAACTGTACAATGTGGCACGTGCGTGCCACTCCCAACATATCCGATGTCGGGCATCGATAAGAAAGGGAGTGTCCGCAATGCGATTATACAGTATCATCTTTTAAAACCATACCAGTCTGCAGTAGTCTCTACTTCTGGACTTAAGACCGTGATGCATTTTTCAGCGAGATGAAAATTGAATTTTGTTTGCTTGTATTTTTACATAAATACTGCATTTTTAAAATATTCAACAGGCCGCGATGCAAGAAAATGCGTCACTGTCTGTATTTATAATGTCAAAAGTCCTGAACCAACTAAGAAAGATCGTTAATTCCTGTAGTTCCTCTCAACTACTTGCAAATCATCATGTACATTTTCGAACACAGTTCCAGTTACAGCCCAACAACAATCTAATTGCAAGAAAACTTCCCTTGGAAATAAAACAACAACAACAACAAAAGAGCTTTTGTCACTAACGGACCGTATGTAACGCGAATGTAACTGCTATGTGACTTTCCGGGCGGAAATAAAAGCTCGTAGCAGTCCGCTACGCAAGCAGGTGCTACGCGCCTATGCGCGTAGCTACGAGTAAGTTGCTACGAGTTTCCGGGCGCTGCTGTAGCTAAGCTACATTGAGTAATTGAGTGCTGTTTAGCAGTTTAAGATTATTCCTGGTTAAGGGGATATCTCGTCCATGCAAAGTTCCCCGTTACTCCAGACGGAATGATCCGCAGTGTGAGAGAGACGGAATCGGGGAAAAATTACAAAAAGTTTTAAATTGATACAAAATTAACTGAAATAGCTATGAAAATTTCTATAATAGGTAATTTAGGTATTGTCAAAACCCATCTAAATAAATATTTTTGAATTCTTTGCGCTATTCCAATTTGTTAGAAAATCAAAAAAAGTGTAAATTTAGACCTCATTTCAATAATTATTTCTATCGAGTGAAATTCCTGCAATCGCGATTCTGTTAATACAAAATCTAGAAAAAGGTCCCGAAATTGTTATATTAATATATTTAACCTGGAACTTCTATTGAACAGCACAGAAATAACTTCAAAAAGTGTCGATTTCGTCGATATATCACCTTAAGGCGTTGCACTCTAATTCATTGTAAAATATTCTTCAATTCTATGTATAGTCAAGACAAGTAGGTACATGTCTCATTATAATTCACCAAGTTTAAAACTGAAAAAAACGACTTCAAGTTCAAGCCCTTCTTCTTCCTCCCCAGTTGAGATTTTCAGAATGAAGTCTGTATACATGAAAGTCCTCATCAAAACTTTTGCTGCACTGAACCACAAACCAAAACGACATTTATGTATATATTTTTTGTATTTCTTGATTTTTTCAAAAAGTGCCACGTCAATTTTGATAAAATTTGTATGTAACCATCTATGAAGTATGACTTACCGATCAAATTAAGAATCATCAAAATCAGTTCATAATTGACGGAGTAATCGCATAACAAACATACAAAAAAACAGACGAATTCGGAATCTCCTCCTTTTTGAAGTCGGTTGAAAATTATGCAAACAAATAAAGGTATGAGTGACACTTGACTAAATTCCCAAGGCGTCAAACCGCACCATACATTCTTTTCAAACGAAATTTTTATTGGTTTAGATTTGACTGCGGCAGACGGTCAAGTTTGTTTAGACTCTTTTAAACTCTTATGTCTCTTAACTACAGCACCAATTCCATGACTTGCATGCATAGACACAGGAAACTCCTTTGCGAGATTATTTATTTCAAAATCGCAAATAAACCTAAAAGTTCTAACGAATCTCTTCGACTCCGTAGTTTAAACTGCAGACTGAACGCATTTAAAGCTCACTGGCTACCTCGTACTAGTTTTCAAGTGCAATCATCTAATGCAATTAAAACTTGGAAGTAATTTAACGTTTCCAGTACCGGCCCACTTAGTAATTGCTCCGTCGAAAACTCATTAGGCTGGCTCACCCGGCCCTACCTGCTGGGGACGGCTAAAAGAGGCTTTAATTAAGTAGAGTATGCCGGTGATATGGCGCTTTCTTGCAGATGTTTTCTTAAATATATGAGGACGTGTTTTCTTTGGTGATGCAGATGCTTTGTATCATACACGGAGATGTTTTAGTTGTACTGCCGCAATATCTGTGAACGCGGTTTCGTGACGCCATTTCGGAGATCTAAAGCATTTACGAAGCTCACAATAGCGTGAAACATATGGTCGCAAATGAAAAAAAATTCGTCCTTCAGTACATTGACCCGATCAGCTGATTACAAGTTACTATGGGAGACCCAAATATTTTTTTCGGTTGTCATATGATTCATGGGGAAAGTTGCTCATTATAACGGGGATCATTCCCCAAAATACGGTCAGCTAATTCAATCTCACTCTGTATAAGTTATAAAAGGAGGTCCTTGGTTGACCTCTGTGGTATTGCGGTTTGAAGCTCTGCCTCCAAAGCGCAAGGTCCGGGTTTGAATTCCGTCTGGGGAGGAAGTAAATTACCCAGATATTGGATGTTTATATGTATGTGGCGTTGCTGTTTTTGGTTCCCACGACACAGGGTAGCCTTATGTGGGGCCAGAAGCAATGTTAGTGCCTGCTTAAAAATGTTTATTTTTAATAAATAAGTTGGCATTTAGTTTGATGTACAAGTATTGGTGAAGGTATTTTCAACTAATGAGAAGTTTATAAGTAAGTAGTTGTTGTTTTTCTAAAGGAACACGCTCAGGTACCTGTTCATATGGAACCCTTGGTGCGTGAGTCAGACTCACGGTGTTTTTTTTAAAGCTGCTGTTTGAATGATTCCTGAGACTCACCTATTCAACATCCATTATTGTTATGTGAAAATAGTTTTGCTGCTTTTTATGTAGAAGTCTTTGTAGAAGTTTATGAAAGCATTTCTCTTTTTAACGGTGCTGGAATCAAGTAACTTGTTCGATCTCGTGAGTTTCGTTGTAGAGTAATTATTTCAGGCACACACGTCTAATAATCGCGTTTCAAATCACGATGTTACATGCCTGGCATACCGCAAGTATGTCACGTTACAAGACGATTTGTAGCCTCAAGGTGAACACGATACGGCGCCAAGTTACACTCCTCGGGCTCGGCTCGTCAACTGCGCGCTAAGAAAACAGTATCACATAGCAGACACTAAGTGCAAACTTGCGTCGTTCATTTCACCCAGGGCTCAGTCATATTTTAAAAAATTATCTTGTTGCTTCAAAATGAGAGTTATGATTCGAAAATATTAATAATGCTTACGAAATATGACCAAAAAATCAATAGTATCACGACATTATTTTAATTTAGTTTTTGCAAAATATTGAACAAACGAGTTTTTTGACAAAAGTGCTGGGCCAAGTTCCAACGCCTTTCGCTCGGTTAAACTTTGTAAACAGTATCATAATGCAGATACGGGCCGAAACATATAAATTCAGTTAGCACTAATAGTGAGAAAACCTTCAATCCTCAGCTGCGGCAATGGGCTAGCCCACTGTCACGCATAATGGCAGAATTTTGCCTCTGTATGTGAAAAGGCGTGACACATTAACCCTCATCTCGAGTCAATATGGAAATATCTATGGATTGTCTGAAATTAATGCTATCGTTCATAAAATCTTAGAAATTATGTAACCCAAAACATCAAAAAATCCTCTTTTTAAACCCAAGGGATGTTATCCAAAACAATCGCGAATAATCAAAATTGTTCATTCAGTTAAACTAGTAGAAAATAGATTCAAACAACAAATGATAAAAGAGTGTCGATTTATTTGATTAATTGTTGTGTTTAAGCAACTTCCCTCACTAACAGGCTGACTGACACCTGTCAAGCACCATCTTATCTTTGTCATACTATCATTCGGCCCTGAGGGTCTTATTTACTATGTCTGGTTATTTTCATAAATAACTATCACGTGACTATCACGTGACGAAAGTAAAGATGATTTAGGCGCCTTTTTAAACATTCACCGTGTTACTACAAAACATGTTACACATAGTTTGACCTCAGAACAAACGTCAAATACGATACATTTTTGTTTTTATATATAATATAATAATAATAATAATATTTACACTACACACATTGATCTAGCCCCAAACTAGGATTCCCTGTATCTTCGGTACTAGACAACGATACACATACTTATATAGATAAATATTATACTTAGATAGATAAACAACCATGACTAGGGTACAAATATCCGTTCTCATCAAACAAATATTTGCCCCCACCGGGACTCGAACCCGGGACCATTAGGTTCGTCGGTTCATTTAAACAAGTGTTGAACAGCAGTTTATTTTTTTGTGGTAAGACCGTCAATGTCGCTGATTCGCCAAAATTACAACTTTTGTTGGATTAGCACAGGACCGAATAAGATGGTACAAAAAGAAGGAGTTGGCGGAAAAATCTGCCGATGATCATGAAATGGTTCTCAACAATATGGTAAATAATTACCTTATCTCATCCACGTTGCGATTGGCTCCGGCTAGAGGTGGGGCATTATTATTATGAACTCGGTGATTCGTATCAACGCCAGGTCGCTCACACGCTACACGCATACTCAAGAGCTGGCATGTGAATTAGGATGTTAGTAAATAAGTTATAATCTATGTTTTTGCTGCACCTTTTGTTTCATCGTTCCTTTTGATAGATTAGAGTAATTTCTTGTGAGAGCCAGAACAGAAATAATTAAAGTATTATTTGAGGATCTGGATTGCCCTTAATTTGATCAAAAACCAATTGTTTCTCTGTTACAATTTCAGTTACCTCGGACTAATATATAATAATATACATCGGAGAATATATTTTGATTGACCCGCGCAACTTAAAGAGTCTCCACAGTGTTTCAGTGGTCCGTGGTAAAGGCGATAAATTCCCGATCCGTAACGGTGCAGATGTCGCAGGCAATTTGTTTGATTCCGCATTTTACAAACGGCGTCGTCCGTTTACAAAAGGCAAATTGACACTCCTTTATGTTTTAAGCATTTATTGTTGTTCTTACATGTTCAACCTAACACGAAGGGTAAAGGGGGCTTCGCTTCGCTCACCCCCTTTACCCTTCACCTAAGCTACCGCAGTGTTACACCAACACGACAATATTGTTTTAAATTAAAAACCAGAAACGTACTTATCGCAGTTAAATCATCACATCAACATAACATTAAAAGGTTAATATTATACACTGACGAGCAATGAAAAAGTTCCAGTGACGTAGCACCAAATTACTCCTAAACGGGAAAGGCTAGCTTAATGACGCCGTCTGCAATATTGAAGTATATTTAACAACACATCAGAATATTACGAATTAAAAACGTAAACATTGTGTTCAAATTTTAAATTTCTATGTCTTAAGAGATATTAAGGTGTTTGTCGGCATTTTGTGACTGGAACTTTTTCATTGCTCGTCAGTGTATTAGATAATGGCTATATCAGACCATAAAAAAGTTAACCCTTAAATACTATACAAACTATTTTGTTAGTAGTTGCGCAAGGTATCTTCGGTAATACGAAGAAAACTAGCTGTATGTTGAACAACTGATCACGGGTGATACGTCTATAGACTCGTACAGATTACGTGAAAACGAAACACATCCAAATGCTATTTTCACATATTTTAGATGAATGCAGATACTAAAACACCGGTCAAGTGCGAGTCGGACTCGCGTACGAAGGGTTTCGTACCATCGTGCGTAGTACCGTAGGGATGGTGTGGAGTGAAAAGTTTCAATTTTTCAGAGCAAAACGTTGTTTACAAAGTTATTAGTCTTTCACTTTCATACTCCATGCAGGTTCCCAGGTGCATTTATTTGTATAGTTCACAGATGAATACACAATCTTGGCGATTTTGGGTATTTTGTGTGTGTATGTGTGTGTGTGTGTGTGTGTGTGTGTATGTGTATAAGTAAGTTCTATCTTCTGTATTTTTTAAAATTTTATACTCTGTAGTTTCGGAGATAAGGGGGGAATTCTGAAATTATTTAAATTAAAATAAAAAATAATGAAAAGTTTATAGAGAGCCCTTTTGAACAAAACCCTTCATGACCTTCCTATAACGCCATTTTTTTTTCGTTTTGACGTTTAACTCCCGTCCCACATTCAGGACAAGTCTGTTTGCAGAATATTTCAAGACTACCTCTTATATTTTATGAGAAAAGTGTCTGTGACGGACGGACGGACGAACACGCGAGTGATCCTATAAGGATTCCTTTTTTACCTTTTGAGGTACGGAACCCTAAATACAGTTCACAGTAGTACATTGCTCACATATACACTATTACAATTTAATGAATAAAAACCCGAGCTCTACGACGTGGCGGCGCTATTTCAAAATTTAGAGACAGAAAGTGCGCCGGAGTAGCTACATAATTATTTTGGTAACTGGCAGTAGTAGGCCTAATAGTTAATAATTACACAAAATGTTCGGTTTCGAGTGTATCACCTCTATCACCATAAACTCATTGCGAAATTTAGGGTTAAAGAAGGAAACAAGTGATATAAGCCACTTGGAAGTAAAAAGCGGCAAATCTTAAGAAGGCTTAAAGTGCCGGAGGGGATCATACCAATCTATCACTTTTCACGGATCCAATAACCGGATTTGTGCCAAAGCCCGGTACAATTGCGTTAGGACATCACTCACAATCACAATGATGATAGCGAGGAGGTAATGGACAGTGGTCGGCAGAAATAATACATTGTTGTATAGGCGAGAAAGTGAGTAATAGATTACCTATTGCACTTTCGACCGAGACATTCACGACCGGTTTAGCCTAGCGGGTAGTGGGCTTTGCCTACGAAGCTGACGGTCCTGGGTTCGATTCCCAGTTCCCAAGGGCAAATGTTTGTGTATATTTGTTGCTTAGTCTTGGATGTTTTCTATATATTTACATTAGTATTTATCCCTATTAACCTCTCAAAAACCAAGGACAGTTGGGACGCGATTTTGAACCTTATGCCATGGTAATCAAATTTAAAACCTGTAACGGAAAAGTGGCGTTGTGGCGCCGGTGGTATTCAAGAGGTTAAATATGTCGTCGTCTAGCACCCATAACACAAGCCTTGTTAATCTTACTATGGGCCTAAATCGATTTGTGTAAGATTGTCCTCTAATAATTATTTATTTACATTAAGTACATAGTGCTTTCCACGACTACTGCGAGAAATCAAAATCAATTCTCATAATAAATTCTACGACGGACTCTGATATTCGTCGAATCCGAATTCGGTGTCAACGTATCCATACAATCACTGTAACTAGATGAATCCATTGAATCCACGCTCAAATAACGACTATCATTGTCACAATTTGAGTACAAATCATTTTCCCTTGGTTTAACTTTGCCAGTTTCACGGTTTATTATATGCCAAACCGTTTTCACTCTTTTATTTGAATTTTGTATTGTTCTATTTTGTATGTAAAGTTTTTGTAGTTCTACAAACCAACTGGAAAATTTTGGAATATGTCCTAACAAAGTCAGGAAATATTATATTTATTAAGTCTTGATTTACCGTCGTTGTCACTGACTCTTTTTTTCCATACCTTAAAAAAAAAAATCTGAACCCTTATAGGATCACTTCGTTGTCCACCTGTCCGTCTGTCCGGATGTCAAGACCTTTTTATCAGGAACGCATGGAGGGTTCAAGTTGAAATTGATATCAATTACTCAGGTCAGTGGTCTTTTAAAGCTGTGAAAAAAAAACTTTTTGGCTAACGTAATGAAACGATACAACTGTTTATGCTGTAAAAAAGTTGGATTTTCATAGTACTCGCAAGGGAACCAAGATCTATAGGTTACTTTCCGTTGACCTAGAATCATGAAATTTGGCACAGAGAAAGATTTTATAGTACAAGTAAAGGGACAAATCTGAAAACTGTATATTTCTGTCTATCTGTCTATTATTTTTGACTAAATGTCTGTAGCACTGGTCTGAATGCGCGTTTTTTGATACTGTAGTTGCAGAAAATGCAACTTTTTCGGTCACGTGATTTAGGCTTACATATTTCATTATTCAGCCTACTATTCAATCATTCTGCCTTCAGTTTTAACGTGAGTACAGCTTTGCGTATCTTTTGGCTTGCGGTAATAGGTGGAACTAATGCTTTTCGACTGTTTCGGTGCATTAAGTTGCGCAGAACTGGCACCCCCTGTAAACGTTACTCAAGCACCAAAAGATCGTTGAAAGACTGTTTACGATAAACTTACTAAATAATAACTTATATATCTATTTTCTCTGCCTTAAGGCTGGCTAGCCTTAAAAACTACACAAAGCGCGGCAAATTAAAAAAAATCTTATGCTTGTATGTAACACCATTGTATTAAGCTAGTCTATGTTACCCATACATTTCACCATGTATAAGTCGTATATCTTAATCTATGGTCTGTGAACACGACCTTATCTACAAGTATGTACGGAACCCTTGGTGGGGAGTCCAAATAGCACTTGACCGTTTATTTTTATTCAATTCTAATTAAATAATTTTAAAGAACTCTGAATACATTTCTTTCGGGTTCTGTTCATTAAATTCCGGTCCTAGCAAATTTAAGTATATCTAAGTTTTTCGTATACGTTTCTATCTAGCTAATAGCTCGCCTTTGTAAACAATTTTTATATTAATCTTGTTGCCTCCATATTATTAGTGTGCAGTAAAGAAATTAAGAAATAATGAATCTACTGTAATAAAGACATTTTGACTTTGACTTTGAAGAATCAGAATGTCAAAGTCAAAAAAAGTTTTGACGTTGTCAAAGGACATTCTGATTCTTCGATTTTATGTCGTATGCAGCACAAGTGGGGTTCTGATTGATTGAAACAGTGAACAGCAGGCCGATGTGATCGGTCGACTTGCTCTTTAAAAAAGCCAACAATCGGACAATGTCCACCAGGTACCACCACCAGGTACCACCACCAGGTACCACCACCAGTACCACAATCTGTTTCCGATTTAAATTAGGTTCAAAACAAGAATATCACAATGGCAACCATTTCCATTCCAACATAAGACGTTTGGACAAAAAATGACTGCTCGGAAATCTGGCGAACGATGGTTTGTACTGGGGATGCAAAACAATGAATAAATATGTTGGAATGGAAATAGTTGTTTTGCCGCCTCATTGCAGACCATCTTTCGCCACTTTAGCGAGCAGTGGAGTGAAAACTAAAATATGTTTAGGTGCTTTCTTTATCTGTTAGTCGTTAACACGTCAATGGTCGATAAAATGAAAGCAGAGGAAGTTTTTTGTAAGGTATTCATAAATTAGTAAATATGGCCTTCATATAATTATTAACGGATGTAATAAGAAATAAGTAAATTTGCTTTGTAAAGATAATACCAATCTAAGGAAACATCCATATTGTTCGCAATCATAAAGCGAGTTCTAGATCTAACGAACTGTGACAATGCATAAACACAGCTCTGCCTTGTTGGAGATATAGAACGAAATATAGTCTGGCATTCGAAAGTAGTATCTGGAGTTATTTGAAAACTTTTAATATGGCAACAAAATGTCAAATAAAAAACTGTCAATCAACCTAAATAAATTAAATCTTAGAATGATTTAGGCTCCTGCCGCCAATGATCTTTTTGTTGGTTTGTATTATTAATTGCCAATGTTCCCTAGAACTAAAACATTTTAGTTGGTCATGCCCACGACCTGTTAATAGGTTATTTTTCTGAAAAATAATAATAAAAAAAACTTTTTCTAAAAGGAAATTTAAAAATGCCTGGGTTTAGTTTTTTTTACTTGGTACATGTAGCCAGAGGGTACATGGGGTGTTTATACTTAATGATGTTCTTTAAAATATTGGGCGGTGTATAATCATAGAATGATTTAGGCTCCTGCCGCCAATGATCTTTTTGTTGGTTTGTATTATTAATTGCCAATGTTCCCTAGAACTAAAACATTTTAGTTGGTCATGCCCACGACCTGTTAATAGGTTAGTTTTCTGAAAAATAATAATAAAAAAAACTTTTTCTAAAAGGAAATTTAAAAATGCCTGGGTTTAGTTTTTTTTACTTGGTACATGTAGCCAGAGGGTACATGGGGTGTTTATACTTAGTGATGTTCTTTAAAATATTGGGCGGTGTATAATCAAATCAGGGATTTTGTTCCCTATAGGGTAAATGGGGCGGCATGAGGTACTTACGTAATTCTATGAAAACTTGGACACCTGCCGGCGTCGAATCGTTCCAATTACAGGTGAGCGAGATTTGCCATGCCAAGATTTTTTTGAATTTTGGCGTGCGTTTCCAATCCCAACTTTTGTTAGCCAGACTCTAGATACCAATGTTCGTGGCAAAGGTTTATTGTTGAACGAACTCTAGTAGCGTAGTACTACGAATAGTACTTCAGGCGTATTCTATTACCTTATATATGTAAGTTTAAATGATTTAAAATTATCAATTTATTAACATGTACTGAAAATAGTTAGGCACTGAAATACTCAGTTACACTTTTCGGATATTATACATTTACATGCGATAGTATAAGGATAGTAAAAGGATTCTTAGATCGGCGTCTTCGGATCCCTGTTGGCTCACCTTTGAACCGCAACGGCACTGTAGCGATGTATGTCATTACTTATAACCTTGAGAGAGAGTGAGAGAGGTCCTGTCCAGCAGCATACCAAGCAGTCTGGAAGGAATGGCATGCAGCCATTGCCCTGACTGTCGTTCCCTGTATGCTCTCACGGAGGCAGAGAGGCTCCTCCTACAACCTTTGGGATTTTGTGAATGGCGTGTTTGTGAATGGCCACGATTCCGAGAGACATCTCCGGGACACCGATTCAAAACGATATTGTTATTAGGTTTCAATATAATACACTGACGAGCAATGAAAAAGTTCCACCCACAAAATGGCGACAAACACCCAACCATTTTTTTAAAACTTTATTGACGTTTTTACTTGGTAATATTCTGATGCGCTATTAAATGTACTTCAAAATTGCAGACGGTGTCATTAAGCTAACCTTTCCCGTTTAAGAGTAATTTGGTGCTATCTCACTGGAACTTTTTTATTGCTCGTCAGTGTATGTTAAATCAGGTTATAAGATCTGTCTTTTGTATATGAACCCAGGTAATAATTTAATATCTCGTTTCAGTTTTGAGTAATGAGCTAGTGTTTAGCGTTAGGGGCACGTGATATTTTGGGTGTTTGACATTTTAAACATAAACATTTATATTCAGGCACATGCATTGCTTCTGGCCCCATACTAGGATGCCCTGTGTCGTGGGAACCAGAAACAGCGAGATTACATACATAAAAATATCCAAAACCTGCTTTTTTCTCTCTATCCCCAGCCGGGGATCGAACACTGGACCTCTCGTATGGCAGGCAGAGCCACAACCACAGCGCTACAGACGTCGTCATTTTATTTCCATATATTCTATTAGTTATTAACATAAGTTTAGATTCTCCCCAGGTACACAAAGTATTTATTTCAGAATATTGATGTAATAAAGAAATACGGAATGTAGCAGAAGTGTTGTCATATTTTAGGGCTTTGTTAGGTACATCATTTTGCAAATGCGACACCGGCACGTACGGACGCTTCCTAGCAGCGTTCGCAACAATGTCCCATAACTCAGTGTCGACCTAATTTTCGCAATATTGATACTGCCATGGCTGTACCAGCCAAGCGCGCGGACACCATCTTGGTGAACGAGCTGCTCGCCTTCGTACAACAGAAGCTGGACGTGATGGATGAGCTCTCCCTGGAGCAGATCTGCTCGACCAGCTTCAAGGAGGTTGAGATCGTCGCCGCCAAGAAAGTGCTGCATGACACCGCCGTCACCACGGTGCGCCTTGTGGCGCGGAGGAACGCGAGCGGAAAGAAGGATCTCCAGGACATCTTCCGGGTGTTCAAGGAGACCGAACCCGATTACGTCCCAACCTACGTGGCCCGCAACCTCAACAGGCTGCCGCCGGTGTCATTTGACCACGTCGATGTCACCTGGCTGCTGAAAGACATCGTGCGGCTGCAGGCTGACGTCACCGAAATCCGGAGCAAGTTGGAGGCTTCCGAAGGCATTTGCACCGACCTGAAACGTGAGTTGTCGGTATTGCGTCAGGCTGATACCTCTTTGCCGACGCAGCGAATAGCCGACACGCGCGACAACATTACGCCGGTAAGCATAAATGCGGTTACTGGAGCTGACCCAGTTTCACGAGTCAAACCCGCGTTGATAAATATCGCACCGCCTCGTGACGTCACGAAGTTGAGTCGACCAGCACCGGATGCGGTTTCTTCTGGAACATCCAAAATACTGGAACCCCAGAAGGACACGTATGCTGCTGTGTCCCGCCGTGCCCGCCACCGCCGCCCGCACCCCGCACCGCCCGCCGCCGAACAACAGAAGCTGCAGGCTGCGCCGCGCACGACACCGGCTAGGCCCGCCCGTGGCCCGCCGAACGCGACAGTTGATGGGGAAGGCTTTATCCTGGTCCAAAACAGGAAGCGCCGCTCCCACCGTACAGTTATACATTTCCAGGATTGACGTGAAAATGACCTGCCGGGACGTTGAACGTCATATCCTGGAAAAGCGGAAGAAAATCCGCCGTTTGGTATAAAAGAGGCGAATGTACAGATCGAAGTTTTGGAGTCAGAAAGACCCACGGAGTTCCTTTCCTTCAAACTTCATGTGCCGGCGGACCTCAAGACGATGTTCCTGGCCAAAGATTACTGGCCGGAGGGCATCGTTTACCGATGTTACAGGGAAGCGAGAACGAAGAAGAAAATCCCTAGCTAGGTTAGATAATATTTAGTGTGTTTTTTATATTACATTATGTATCTCTAGTTGTAAGGTATTTATAGATATGTTTTTTTTTTGTAATTCAGGCATACGGTAAAGATAAAGATTATTATTATTATTATCAAGCAACATTCACTGACACACCGAATTGATCAGAACAAATTTATTTTTCACTTCCCCATCGAATTCATCTGAACGGCCGCCCGAACCAAAAATGAAGAAGTCAAAAATACAGTTACACCTGTATAAGGATAATTGTGAGTGACGCCGCGAGATCTCGGACCCCAAGAGAAATGCCCCTAACTACTTTTAATATGTGCTTTTTAGTAGTTGTTAAGTCGTAAAATAATACAATTTCAGTCGACAAACACTGTTAATCCCGGCTTTTCATCCCGCTGGTTAATCCTCAGTATAAAACTACAAGTGAAGACGTGATAATCCCCCACAGCCTACCCCGTAGGTCTTGGGCGATGATAACTCGGTACTAAATTGTGAGTTAACTCAGCGTTAACTCAGCACAAATTGTAGTTTGATCGTTCAGTTTAGAATTCCTGATTAAAATAAACAACACCACCTATTATAAAAACCAGCCAAGTGCGAGTAGGACTCGCGCACCGAGGTTCCGCATAAATCGCACATATTTTTTTAAGCAACTATAAATTTACGGTTTGCAGATATTTTTCGTTGCTCGTGCTGTAATACAGCTGAGCGTTTCTTATTTTTTTTTTCACAACATACACTTGAAGCATGTCCCGTGAGTTTGAAGACGAATAGCATTTAAAAAATTTGAGGACCTTGTGATAAATCCAAAAATCCTTATTTTACAAGGTGACATACGACCATATTTTGGGGAATGACAACTTTCCCCAAGAAACATATGTTCGCAAATGAAAAAAAAATATTCCTAATTCCATTGACCCGATCATCTGATTACAAGTTACTATGGGAGACCCAATTTTTCATTTATTTGCGACCATACGTTTCTTAAGGAAAGTTGTTCATAACGATGGTTACTATCACTCCCTAAAATATGGTCAGCTGATTAAATTTCCCCTTGTTTAAACTACCGGAATTCATGAAACAAAGGGTCAATAGAAAATGTGGAAGAAAAAATAACAAGTAACTCTCACCTAGCATTGTGCCAATTTATAATTGTTTTTTCACGACGTCGAGTTGAGTAATCGATATTACTTTTGCCTTGATGTCTGAGAAAAAGAGTCTTGACAGAAGGACAGACAGACAGTCAGGCAGACGGCAACGGGGAGTAGGTTTTTATTTACATGGGAATATTAGGCAATTTCAGCAAAATTGTGACAATTATCGCGGGGTATCTTTTGATTGCGTTGACCCACAAATTTGATTTAATAAATCGACTTTAGAAATCGATGTAAATTTTAACGTGATATCTTAACGCGTTACTTAAAAAAGGGTCTTGACTTGATAGGGGCACAATATCAAAGTCAAAGTCAAAGTCTAAATTCTTTATTACTGTAGATATTTCCGTATCTTAGCAAACATAATTTTTTGCCGCTTCTCTACATTAGACCACTGTGGGAGAAGCAGGGCGTAGGAACTCCTACAGATTGATTTTTAGATTTTTTGTAAAACTTGATTGTGCTTAACTAATAAAAAGATTACAATATTAATTATAATAACGAATAAGCAGGAATAAATAATAACAAAATTATTAACAGCAAGGTCTGGGTTGAGTTAGATTAACCCCATACAGTCCCGTCATTTAAGTAATCTTGAACATTGTAATATCCCTTTTTCGACAAGACAAGTCGCTTTAACATGCTGTTGAAATTGCTCAAATGGCAATTTCAAAATCTCCAGATAATCCTGAAGAATGCTCTGACCCTTGAAAGAATTGCTTACCTTCGCGAGTCTAAACCGGAACGACAAGTCTGTGATTATTACTTAGGGTAAACATTACAGCTATCGCTAAGTTTTGATACGGACACGCGGACCATGAAGTTATCGTATAAGGTTTCCTTTATTGCCTTTTAAGGTAAGGAAACCTAAAATGAATTATCGTTATTATTGTATTATTCTCTGTTACAAGAACTGGTGGGTGACCGCTCAAGGCCCCCAAGAGTGGAAGAAGGGGAGTGAGGCTTTTGCCCAGCAGTGGGGACAGTAGGACGTGGCGGGCTCCTAATAAATTGTATTAAGCAACAAACAAATATAGCGTAATGCTTTTTCCCATATAGGGTGGAAGCGGCACAGTCGACCCCACATTTTACAAGAAATTGAAATTGCAGTTTCAATTTTTTTTTTAATCTATCACCACACGTCTCACAGTTCACCACATAATACCTTTCGTTGTACTCTACGGAACGTGCGTACGTCAGCGTTGAGTTTTGTGACACAGATACTCAAAATCAGTTGTCAGATAATTCCTCATATCATAACACAAAGATGTGTTGCGCAGCGCAGCGCAGTATATAGTGTGTCTATATATCTACTTTCGATGGTTTAACAGTCCCTTAGGACCTCTTTTCACAATAATCCTGAGGCACTGTATCTTTTTTCGCCGAGCCGAGCTATAAAAGTCATGTTTTAACATTGAACATTAACAAGTTTTAACCATTTATAAAGTTAATTAACCTTATAAACGGAGCTAAATTCACCCTTTGTCACTGAAAATCACACCTTAAATAGCTGTTTACTCATCACTGCCTCACGTCGGCCCATCAATTAGAAGAGGTATAGAGTATCTACGACCTTCTTGCTAGTGGTAGATTTATAGTAGATTAACTCAGGCAAGACAGCTACTGACTGAGTTCGTCCATAACACTATAATAAAGTACCCGACACTGGCTTCACTTTATGGATAATACAATTAATCAGGATGTATCAATATTTGAAATGGTGATTTTGGGAAAATATTCTGAATCAGGACTACTTTCTCTACCACCTCTATGACATCACAGTAACTTTATGAATAATTTTTCAAAATTGCTATTTATTTTTATTTCATTAGTGGTCTTTGGCCTATTAGTTCATCAACCCGCACTGATACCGCGTGGTGAAATGTAGCTGAGTCTTATTCGAATTCGAGTTAAGGCTTCTAGCTCTCGGTGGGGGCTGTCACAGAGTACATTTATTTACCGATATTCTCTTAGTTAGATACGTACGTATTTATATACAGTGGACTATTTTTAAATGTTCTTTTTTGATAAAATAATGCTGTAGAAGCATTGCAAAGGGTACAAATCATACGAGAGTACGCGTTGAAAATTTGTTTTCTCTGATAACAACGTAATGTAATTAACAGGGTTGAATTTATATGACGAAAGTAAATTATAATTCGAAAGTGGGTATTTTTTATCGTATATAACCTACATTGTGTTTGAGCTTTCCTCTCCGCGTTTTAGGTTAATACGTTTTGGGGTTGATGTCTCTTAGGCATACGTAAAATTGATTATTTCATCCCCAATTAACAATTATCATGATGTGATTGCGAGTGCTTTTGAAATAATCACATTTATCAATGATATCATTACATTATTACCAACAATATGGTAAACTGCATTAAACTGTTGAAACGAAATCCTCAATCCTACTTATCCATACCCAGTGTTAGGCCCGTTATCCTAGGTTAAATATCTTCAATACTATTTTGAATTTAGTTTGCCCATAGTTAAATCAAAAATACATTTTTTACATTACTTAGATTATTTGAAGGCTCACCAAATATTTAATTTGCTCATTAAAGAATCTGTTTAGAATCGCAAAGTAAAAGTTGATTTTGTAGATAAACTTAAGGTAATTGTGAAACCAAGTTCTTCAAACGGTTTTTCGGTAAACTTTTTTATTCTTTGGCCTAAGTTAATAATTCTACACTGAAAATTTATTAACCTGGAAGTGTTTCTCGAAAAAATGACCAAGCAGAAAGATGGATGAAGTGAAATACTTAAAAAGAACATGAGCTTTTCGCCGACGGATAGAAAAATACAGAAAATTGATGATAGCGAACAGTGTGCCTGAAAGTTATGCAAACATTCTAAGTAATGACTGCGAACACGGTCTTCAATATATTGAAACTAAGAGTGAGATAATGTTTTTAGGCGGGTAATAAATATCCCACACACATCCCTTCGATTGTTGCGAGGCGACACTGACTGTGTCGCGCTTTTCGGTACCGTATGCGCGCTTTTCGTGCCCGACAAATATTTCCGCGCGCGCAGGCACCAACGTACGGTGGCGCGCCAGCAGTCTCCGCTGGTGAGGGCGCGGGACAGTCTCAACGCTCTGTTGACTGCAGCACCATTGACTGATCTGTTTGGTGATGCATGGAGGCATATTGTGGTGGAAAGTTTTGCGAGATGAATGTGTGACTGTGTTTAATCTGAATTATTATTATTTTTCTATTTGAAATGTTTTCATTGACATCGAATTTAGTTTAATCTTGACATGTATTTGACATATTTGACGGATAATTAGAATTTATTTTTATTTTTATTTTGCTTTTTATCCTCTGTATTTTACACGTATGTGTTCAATGACTTGGAGCCATTCCCGTAATGTTGTACATTTAAAATTTGATAATAAATAAATAAATAATTCCTTCCACTCATGTTGAATGGAACGCAGCTGAAAAGAGCAGCGGCGCTCAAATATCTTCGACATTTTGAATGAGAATTTCATCAGCAATGCTGATATCGATAGGGAGCGAATGGTGCTGGTCGTTAGAGCGAACAGGATACCCGACAGGCTCGCGCAATGTACGGTCCAAGTCAAACTTAATTGTTGTGTTTAGAGAATACTGTACAACACTTTACACATTGACACATATAGCCTGTTAACTAAATAAATAAAAAGAGTGTGCTTTAGACCACACAACTGAAGTTAAACTTCTTTAGCTCTAATGCTTCAAAAATATATCTCCTGCACTGTGTCTGGCTATGAAAGGAAGAGAGAAAGAAAATGTGCGCGCGCACCTCTCGTTCGCCTCGCCCGATCACACTTTACGTAACGCTCTCGTCACGCATTCGCCAGGTTACTCCCCAAGTCAAGCGTGCGTAAAGAAGTTTAATTCAATAAATATGTTAGTGCCCTTCGTGTACAATTTAATATACAATAAATATGAATAAGAACGTCATGTAAAAATAAACGCCTGTTAAAACACCTTGTCAATCAAACAAATAGCACCACCCTAATAAGCTACTACAAAACATATGAAAAAACATTAAAAAAAATTGTTCAAACGTCCAAAAAAATTAGCTATGCAAATAAATTATTAAAATCAACAAATGTAACGAAAACTATGTGGCAAATAATAAAAGAACGATCTAATAAATATACCAATAAACCAAAAAATAATATACAATTAAACATAAATAATAGACACACTGACGATCCCCTTACTGTCGCAAACCACTTTAATTATTTCTTTAGCACAGTTGGTGCTCCCGCAAAGGACAAACCTAAACCACTCGGCCGCCCAGTGCAGTCCACCACAGAAAATTCCATTTACATCCAGCTTACTGATCCAGTAGAAGTCTTCAACATAATAAAAAAACTAAAATCAATACGTAGCTTTGGTTTTGATGAAATTCCACCAATACTCGTAAAAGAATGTGCTAAAGAACTGATTTCTCCATTGTCGTTTCTTATAAACCAGTCTTTTTCAGAAGGAATAGTGCCTGATTTACTAAAAACAACAATAATTAAGCCGCTACATAAAAAAGGCGACCGTTTAAACAGCAATAATCATAGGCCAATAGCATTACTGCCCACTTTTGCTAAAGTATACGAATCGGCAATGTACCTGCGTGTCTATGCCTTTTGTGAAAAATTCAAAGTTTTTAATGACCAACAAAATGGTTTCCGTAAAGGACGGTCCACAGCTCTGGCTGTATTCAACTACATAAATTACATATTAGACACTATAAATAATAAAAAACACGCAATAGGTATCCTCTTGGATATGACTAAAGCATACGATAGAGTCTTACATAACGTTCTAATTGCAAAGCTAAACGGAATTGGAATACGAGGTTCAGTACTGAGTTGGTTTATTTCGTATCTTTCTAACCGCGAACAATACGTAGACTTGGAGCATCAAAATCATGCCACCGGCGAAATCAGCTACACCAGATCCACAAAAACAATCCTGACACAATCAATCCCACAAGGCAGTGTCCTGGGGTGCTTCATGTTTTTGATCTACATAAATGACCTACCAAAATCGATTAATATCCCATGCACCCTTTTCGCTGACGACATATCGCTTGTACTACCGTGTAATGATGATATCGAACTTGTACAATTATTAAATTCAAATCTAACTAAACTAACAAACTGGCTCAATGATCATAATTTGGAGATAAACTTTAGTAAAACTAAACTAATGCAATTCAGACCTCACCAAAAACGCCCTCTTGACATAAACTACGCTTTTAATAAAACACCAATAGAACTCGTTGATTCCTACTGCCTCCTAGGAATTGAAATAGATAGCAACCTACATTGGAAATATCATATCAAGAAAGTGGCTAGTAAACTATCAAGCTTTACATATGCTCTATCGGAACTAAAGAGAAGTACAAACAAAAAAAGTGCTCTATGTGCTTACTTTGCTTACGCACAGTCTTGGCTGTCTTATGGTGTCCTCCTCTGGGGCAACAGCACGGATGCAAAGCAATTATTCTTAATACAAAAGAAGTGTATCCGAATTATCGCTAACATTGACATAATGACGAGCTGCAGACCATATTTCGATAAATTAAATATTCTCACACTAACTTCACTTTATATTTTAGAAGCATGCGCATTTGTGAAAAATAATGATCAACTCTTCCCCTTATACACAAGACCAGAAGGATTAAGACCACATAAAAGATTGGCAACATGCTCATCGAAATTACATTTAGTTCATTCAGGCCCCCGCTCGATGGCTGCCAAAATATTTAATTGTATACCGAAATCAATTCAGTCTATAGAAAAAATTAATGTATTTAAAAATGCCCTTAATAAATACTTAGTACGAAAAAGTTATTATACTCTACAAGAGTTTTTTGATGAACATGGCAAAAACTAGGTTTGGAGCTTGTGAGACTTGTGTTATTATATCTTAAGTAAAAGTAAAATATATTCTGTTATTGTTCTTTTTTTAGAGAGTCTATGAAAATTAATAATAAATAAAATAAGTAATCTAGGTAGTAAGTAAGAATTTAAGTTATAACCTTTTATAATCCTAAGTTAGCAGCGCCCTAGCAGGGTTCTTGTTTGTTCCTGAAAATACTTATCTAAGACCCTATGTACAACAAGAAAGCTAATAAACGTCTATTCTATTCTATTCTATTCTATTCTTAATAACGCATTGAGAGGGCTGCTGTGACTGCCGCGGCTCTGTAGTGCAAGGGGGGTGTTCGCGGAGGCTCGCGTCGCCTGCTTCTATGCCAAGTTACGTAAGCGAAGCGCCTCGACGCTCGCCGGACCCCGCGCCAGCCGCAGCACAACTGTCTATGGTTGCGGACCAAATTGACAGCCGATTCACGAGACACTGGTCATATAGTGCCTAACTAACATAATTTTAGCCATGTAAGATTGTATAGATTATTCTACTAACGAAATAGATATAATTCCTGAACATCAAAAAATATATACATATATATTGGGAGAAATTGGAACTTGGAGAGAATAGGCATCACCCATATTTATAAGTTTGGGTATATGTTACTCAATCACGCAAAAGCGGCTGAACGGATTTGAATCTAGCACACAATTTTTTTATGAGTATTTTTTTCTATATTGATATCTAGGATACTTTACTAGTAAAGTACTAGTAAATGATAATATAATTCCTAATTCCACGCAGATGAATTTGAACTAAGAGCTAGCAATTTTATAAACACAAATTAATAAGAATATTATTTCCCAATGTTAACCTCGGAACGAAAGCAGAGAGACTATCTTAGTTGCTAAAATACATTATCGATTGTACATAGGTACAGGATGTTCCCTAAAATCCTTCAACTGGCGACCCAAATCCTGACCTCATTAACCCCTGAAGCATAATTTGTAGTGGTATCAATTAATCAATGTTAAGGAGGCTATTCAATTAGGACAGAATATTGGACTTACTAACAGTTTTGTGTGCTTGGCCCGAAATATAGACAGCGAGTTTGCACTTATCTCGCATTGTAAAATATCCATCAAAGATATTCCTAAATTTATTTGTTTTTATTTGATTTTATTTCATTTATATATTTGACAAGATATACGCAATAAAGGCACTTAATAAATACTTAATTATGACACGAGATTTACACTTTCTTAATTTAAAACGACTACAGAACTATTATCTAATCTGTGCTACAGCATGCAATGCGACTACTTATGATTAATATTCTTAATCTATACTCATAAAAATGATTCTCTGTATGTTAGTCTTACTAAATCTTTAAAACCGCCCGACCTGTTTGAATAATTCCTATTCACATTTATTCTCCTCAGTCCGGAGGAGGTTTGGGTAAAAAAAAGTAAAGAATATGCAGAAATACAGTCAAAAACACAAAAAAAAATTTGTTCCAAAAATGGAGAAATCTCAGCTCATAGCATATCTTTTGAAGCAATATTGACGGGTGGTACATCGTTATATACAGGCTGAAATTCTATCTTTACGTTCGGAGCTCAGACTTGGCCTTGCTTTCTTGGGGTCCGGTTATTGGATCGAGTCCGGAATACCGAGTTGCACTCCAGAACTAAAATAAAAAACGAAGCGGAAAAAGCGGCCGAATTGAAGTAGGCTGGGCCAGCCACGTGGCTCGACTCCAACGCCAATGGACCAAAATAACAACTCGAACGTAAAACGAGGCCGTGGTCGCCCAAGGAAGCGTTGGAGTGACCACAATACGCTCTGGTGGCGCGAAGAGGGGTAGGAAGGCCGTTGACCAGTAGTGGGAAGATATTGGCTATAGGCAATTATAATATTAATCAATACAAAATAATAGGAATTACCTATGAAAGATGTTATTGCCTAACTAAGACTGGATTCTTAGACAGGTAATAACATCTTTCGTATTAGTTTTATGTAAAAACTGACTTTATATTCTTGCTTTTCGACCAAAAAAAAAAAAATAACGATATACCACGCGTCAATCGGATCTGAAATCTACAACATAAGCTATCAATAACATCCAAAAAAATTTATTCATATTAGCCTCAAACCAAGGTTAATGCCTATAGTCTTTAGGATTTGGCACCCAGACTATATACATTATTTTCTAAATTTTTTATCTTTCGGTACTTATGGTTGCACTAAATCAGATCAATGCTTGACACTTCATTATTAAAAATCAAACGTGTAAAAAAGTACCGTACGGGTCTGGGTGAACGCACTTTACTTACATTGTTTTAAAAGGAATAAGCGGTAGTCGCAGTTGTAGTGAAACCGAACGAGGCTTACTTACCTGAAAAAAAAAACAATAAAATTATACTCAAATACATGAACTCAAATGAGTAATATGATATGAAGAAATTTTCAAACCCTGTCTCCTTCGTATCATGCATAGGTATAGGACGATTACTTTAACCTAACAGCTCGTTACTTATCGGATTTAGTCGAAAGTTATCAAGATGTCCTGGAAACATGAAATTTGGCACCCTTTGTGCATGAAGTGTATATTAAGGGAAAAATCTGACAACAGTCAATTGATTTACGTTTTAGAAATAATTAAAAAGCCGAGAAGTACCCAGCGGTAAAGTTAAAATAATCTTACAATACCCATATTAGTAGTTCATGTGACTGCTACATAATGGAGGGCATTAATACTCGACAGTGGGTTTATGAAACGAGCCGAAGGCGAGTTTCATAAAAATCAATCGAGAGTTTTAACGCCTAATTATGTACAGTTACAAACACTAGTTTATCTACACACATATCATAAGCTCTCTTTAATGTGTTCAGGAACCGCATGTTCGACCGGCATGGTGGAATTGATAATTCATTTTGCACTTGTTTAGCTTGTTCAGTAGTACCAACTTCACAAACAAAGTAGGGGCGGCACGCAGGCGGGCGTCGGCGTTCGAAATTTGAATGTCATAATATGTAGAAATGAGTTTTTACCAAGTAGTTTAACATTATGCTGATCGTAACGTGCGGTTTTTATACGCAGTAAAGTGGGTTTATGATACGTGTGTAGATAAACATAATAATGATACATTTACTTATGTGAAGCCATTCTCAGAAGTTGCATTTGACATCTGTAGGGACGATCTATGCCTCAGTCTTCTTGTTCTTCTTCTTCTTCTTCTCTCCTTGTTTCGCCTCGAAAAGAAAGGAAGACCGACTTATATCTCTGACCCTACTGTTGACAGATGTAAGATGCTCCTGTTCAAGATGTCTCCATTCTACAAAAACAAACTGGAGTTCTTCAATAGGTTTACATAATTGTTATGATACAACTCCAATAACTCATTATACAACTCGAGAATAAGAATCATATTTACAAAGATCAAACTGTGTGAGTATCAACATCCAAATCAAATATCATGTTTTCGATTTCAAAGGCTTAATTATGTCTTTTGTTTTTGAAGTATAAAATAAAGTATTCCTAATATCGTTGTTCAATTTAACAGTCAGTTGGGTTTGTGTGTCGAGCAATAGCAGTCCTCGTTAAATTTAAATACTTTTTATTATTCATGCTTCCGTCATGTGGAATGTATTACTTTTAATTCTTGCAACAGAGAGTCTATGCTATGGGAAAGCACATCATGGGGTTAATATACAGCAGGAATGGTGGGAATCTGCTGTATTTTATCAAATTTATACCCGATCGTTTGTGGACAGTGATGGTGACGGTATTGGTGATATCAATGGTAAATTACTTTTTATTTAGTTACTTATTTTGTAGTCAAATTATTGTTGCGTCGAAATTAACTGGCACTAGAGTTAATCTGGAAGACTTCTTTAGTCATTGATAATGGCTTATGTTTATCTGCGTAAGCCAAACTGATTAAAAAGTTACATAAAAAATACAATTTTCATCCCAAATTAACTAAAGCTTCACCAAAGTTGTACACCCTATTTGATACTACACTAAACTAAACTTTACATTACGGGCAGAAAGTGGTTCTGTTAAAATACATGGGAGCACTAAAGGCAAATGCCCTGAATAAACGCTTTTTAAAAAATCACTGATGTAAAATAGAAAACTTGTAGCCTTAAAACAAACAAAAGTCAATACGAAAACTCTGCTTCAAAACGTAAACATTGATTTTATTTTTTTCACTATTAGGGTTCCATAACTCAAAAAGAGGCATCCGTATAGGATCACTCCCGTGTCCTTTCGTCCGTCCGTCTGTCTGTCGCAGGCACTTTTCCCAGGAACCATAAGAGATAGAGTCTTTGAATGTTCTGCAAAAATACTTATCCTGATAACCGCACCACAATTCAAGTCTAATATGAAAAAAATATTGCCTACAAAAAAGTGGAGGGGGTAAACTGACAAAACGAAAAAAAAAAACACCGTAAAAAGTCAAAAATTATATCTTTCACAGGGGCTCACTAAAAACTGTTCAAAATATATTTTTAAAATTTAAGTTATAATAACTTCAGAAGTTATGATCAAAAATATGCGAAAAATTGCCAGTCCCCCTTATCTCCGAAACCACAGAGTCTAAACTTGTGAAAAAATACAGATTATAGAACTTGAGCCGAAGATTACAGTAAAACCTACCTCGAAGTGCCAAGCCTTTTTATTTATCTGTAAACTTTATACAAACTAATAAATGCACCAGGTTACGAATATGAAGTATGAAAGTTGCACCAATAACTTTGTAAACAACATTTTGCTTTGTAAAATTCAAAGTATTCACTCCACACCATCTCTACCAATGTACGATGGTACGGAACCCTTCGAGTCCGACTCGCACTTGACTGGTTTTTTAAGGTCGTTTTTCGACTTAATACCGGTTGTTTAACCAGCTTGTCACACCACTGGTGTAACGAACGGTACACACCTTTCATTGAATGCGGCACACCTTTCATCGAATGCGGCACACCTTTCATCGAATGCGGCACACCTTTCATCATATCTATATTCTAGTATCTTTTTTATAACTAAAAAGTACTAGATAGATGTGATCTTCATATCCTTTATTTTCTTTCCAGTGGCATAGGATAGCCATGTAAAATAAGCATCACTATTTATAAATTTTAAATTGTTATGATTTTGACAGATGTCACTATTTTGACATCTGTCACTTATATTGACAGGTGTCACTATTTTGACATCCGTCACGTCTTTGGATAGGTGTCTTGATTTTGACAGGTGTCACTATTTTAACATCTGTCTTTGGATTAGTGTCTTGATTTTGACAGGTGGCACTGTTTTTATATCTGTCACGCTTTGAATAGTGTCTTGATTTTGACAGGTGTCACTATTTTGACATCTGTCACGTCTTTGGATAGGTGTCTTGATATTGACAGCTATCACTATTTTGACAACTGCCACGTCTTTGGACAGGTGACATGATTTTGACAGGTGTTACTATTATGACATCTGCCACGTCTTTGGATAGTGTCTTGATTTTGACAGGTGGCACTATTTTGACATCTGTCACGTCTTTGGACAGGTGCCATGATCTTGACAGGTGTCACTATTTTGACATCTGACACGTCTTTGGATAGGTATCATTATCTTGACAGGTGTCACGTCTTTGGATAAGTGTCATGATCTTGAGAGGTGTCACTTTTTTGAAATCTGTCACGTCTTCGGACAGGTGTCATGATCTTGACAGGTGCCACTTTTTTGACATCTGTCACGTCTTTGGACAGGTGTCATGTTTTTGACTGGTGTCACGATTATGACATCTGTCTATTTTTTTTTAAGTGTCATGAAGCCTTGCCAAAAATATGCCACCTGTCCAAATAGGCACCTGTTGTAAATTGAACAAATACCTAACCTATAACCTATCAAAAATAGTGACCTATAACCTGTCAAAAAATCCCTAAGTAGATTAGCCGTTCAGCTGTCGTGGCCAAAATGCGCAAATTGGCGCATATGTCACGGGGTCGCGCGCGCGCTACCGGCCCGTTTTATTAAAATGACGATATCTCTGATTTTTCTAAAGACGCTCTCGAAGAAAGTTATGCCGTTGGAATTGATATTAAATAAGCTAACAGAATAAAAGTATTTTAGTCCAATTTTGCCTGGCAATATATTCTAGATTCTAATTTGAGATCAAGGGTCAGTGAATTTTACCAATTCATTGTACAAAGGTCGTTATAAATAAAAACATAAACCATTATTTCAAAATGTTTTGTATTTTATTTACACATTTAAACACTAATCTACATAAATCAATAAAAAACAGGCCTCCCCTACTTTCATTTTACCCCACAAACGTGGGCAAACTGCCCAAGTGGTAGTGCGTGACTGAGGGCGCGTAACTTCATTGCCTCGGATAAACGCCAAGGCTGGCTTTAGATATTGAAAAATGGATGGTATGCCATCCTTGTTCTATCGGCTACATTTAGTGCAAGTTTAAGCAGGATAGACGTATGTTTTGTTCAAATAACGGTCCAATTATGCCAAATTTAGACAGCGATCACGGGTTGATCGGCCTACAGACAAGCAACTTTTTACAGCGATCACGCATTGATCGCCCGACAGCTGAACGGCGTGAAGTTATGCCTCTGCCACCTCATCTGGGACATGGCGTGATATATGTATATGTGTTATATATATGTCAAAACAAAATATTTCAGTTCTGTGTTACCACGGGTGACAGGTAACGAACTGGTGTAACGACGGGCCTTGAGGCGTGAATCGTGATTATTATATGCGGTGCGGGTAACGGCAAACTCTAAGCAAACGCCTAAGTACTGTTAGCTACCAATCACTCACCGTTCTGATTTTGTGTGGTTCACATGCGTATTCTCAGTTTCGGATTCACATTGAAAAAAAAGACCTCGATTCGCAAAAAATCACAATGTATTTATGCCTATGTCTCCGTATGGTTACGTTTTGGAGCAGAGTCTTCATAGTAACAATTGATTTTATTGAGACACTCTATCAGGCTGCACATGTTATGAGCGTGCGTAAACGATACCTTTATATTTTTTGCCTTTAATAATCTTTTCTTGTATAGAATAATCAAAAAGCAGTAAAACGTTTGAAGTAAATATGCCATTGTTCATCCGAGGCGCTTCACGCCATTTGCTAAATCGATAGTATCTGCCTGCAAAGCTTATATTCGTAAGATCCTCAAAGCCACAAAAACCGTACTCAAACTACACAGTTGAGCTCATAAACAGAATATACGAGTAGTTTGCACTGTCTTACAGGTATAACTTCGCGGCTGGAATATCTGAGTGAGTTGGGGGTCGACGCCGCTTGGTTGTCACCCATATTCAAATCTCCGATGCACGATATTGGGTACGACGTCTCCGATTACTACAGCATTCACAATGAATACGGGTCGATGGAAGATTTTGAACATCTCTTGAAGAAAGCTGGCGAACTGAGTGAGTGAGAGTTTTTGTTACTCGTTTCTCGCATTCTTGATCGCATTCTTAAATTTATGCATTAGTCGGCAATAAATGATCAAAAAGTCGGAACTCCCCTCGGAACTTTCAGCACGTGGGAAATGTTAGAGTTCTGAGTGCGAGTGTTTCACACTTTGCGATCCTTTTTTTTGCGAAACGGTTCCTTTAACGTAAACTAAAATTTTTTATTTGATTACTTCAGTATACCATATGTTTTTTTTTCTCAGATATAAAAATAGTTCTGGATTTCGTTCCGAATCACACCAGTAACGAGAGCGAGTGGTTTCTCAAATCGGCGAGCAAGGACGAGATTTACAATGACTGGTATGTTTGGGAGAGTGGCTATATCGGCGATGATGGTACGAATAGACCTCCAAACAATTGGGCAAGTATTTACAGTATTTAAACGTTAATATAATTCGGTTGTTAATTATTATAATCTTCATAAATATGGAAGCATCTCAGTCATTCTCGTCAGTCTTGGTTTTCTTGGTTTTTCTATTTCTGTCTGTCTTATTTATGCTGATATTTAAGATTAAACCTGCTTTTAATACGCCCCGCTCCGAAGTTCTCTCAGACTCAAAATAAACTCGAAGTGTCCTTCGTGTAAAGCAATTTATCATCCCCGAAATTCTGTAGCGTCATCCAACACTAACAGGGTTATATCGATAGTTGAGTAAATACAAGCTTACGTACCCTAAATATTGGGATAATCCAAACAAGCTACATGCACGAATCTCTGAAAATAACATTAATAACGTGAATCTTCAAAAATTACATTCAATCGGAAAAATGCAGCTTTCCTTTATGGTGTTAAAATCAAAGAGGTTAACGACGAAAAAGTTTCTTGAGTAACGCTAAATCTATGGTTCAATTCGAGAATCTTACATACAAATACATACATACATACATATGCTCATGCCTATTTCCCGGAAGAGGGGTAGGCAGAGACCAAAGACCTCCACCTGCTACGATCCTGGCATACATCTCTCGCTTCCTCAACATTCATAAGTCACTTCATGCAAGCCCGCCGGTTACGGGTACTTCGAATTTGCCCCTTAAAAAATACTTCATTTAAATTGTGTTTTTTTTCGCTTCCAGATAAGTGTTTTCAGAAAAAGCGCCTGGACTTATAAGCCAGAGAGAGATCAGTTCTATTTACATCAGTTTAGTTCTGCTCAACCAGATTTGAACTTCAGGAACCCTGCCGTAGTTGAGGAGATCAAGGTTCGTTTATGACATAATAAGACTGTAAACCATACCGACTGTAATGTCTGTTCTACTCTCAGTTTGTGACAAGGTTGTATGTCAAATTGCAAATAGTGAAATCAACATACTGATCACAAATATAAAATTATAACGTACTATTCTGTTACAGAACATCATAAAATACTGGCTAGAGAAAGGAGTTGCAGGCTTCAGGATGAATGCGATGAATCAACTAGTTGAAACCGATAAATACTCCTTCGGAGGAAGATTCCCCAATGAGCCAAGATCTGGAAAACTTGGCCTTGGACCTGATGACTACGGCTATCTGAATCATGTTTATACCAAAGATCAGGAAGAGAGTTACGAGATGGTGTCACAGTTTAGAGAAATCTTCGATGCTATCACTCTTCGCGATAATATGACTAGGTACTTAAAATTTTCTTTACTAAATACACCGTACCTACAACTCGATTATTAAAAAATATAAATTAAGCCTGACGCTTAATTAGGTGCAAGTTTTTCCTTTAATTATTTAATACATTTTGATTAACAGTTCAAATCTTAAGCCAAAGCTGTAATGTCTTTGAAAGTTTTGTCCGAAATCTTAAAAGCTTTTGTGTGAAGTACTAACGGCCTTAACGCTTTTCAACCTTAAAATATTTTATTAGCTCAGCTTATGATGAAAAATTTCAGGGTTATGCTAACGGAGGCGGTGACTAGTATTAAGAAAGCTATGAGATATTATGGTGACAGTATTCATGGTGGCGCCCATATCCCTCTAAATCTGATCCTGATGGATGAAATAACTAAGAACTCTGATGCTCGCGACATCAAGATGGCTATTGACCGATGGATAACATACAAACCATTGAAGAAGCGCGCTAATTGGGTGGTAAGTTAGTTGTCGGTTTGCGACCTTGTTTATCATCATCATTTATTTATTTATTTATTTATTTATTTATTTATTTATATAAAGATACATGAGCAGGGTTACACACTTAATATTACATTATTATAGTTAAGGTACAGTTTAGAGATATATCTGGTGTGCACCCAAATAAATGTATACAGCATTTGCCTAGAAACAACACAGTTTATAATTAACCTAAACTATGGAATAATAAATGACATAGTATACATCTTTATAACCGTTTTTAAACTTCTAAATCTTATTTAACGTACCAAACATAACAACAATAATAATATTAACAATTTACTTTTCTTGCGTAACTTTTAAAGATGTTGAGTGAATTGGAAAACATGTCTATATCCGGATCTTTGGAAAGTAAGTTGGTATAGCTTTGACACATTCTATTTATAGGAGAGTGACTGAGTAAGTTGGTTTTACCAATTGGACCATGTAGAATTTTAGAAATAGGCTGTCTTGGATAATTATAGGGTACTGTCAGGAAAACGCGTTCCAGGATGTCACTGCATAGGATGTTGCCATTCATAATCATCATCAATCAGTCTCTTCTTTATCACTTAGGCTCAGGACCTTAGCAGATGACTAAAGTCCTGAGCCTCCCGCATCCACTGCCTCCCAGCTATGGAGATGATGTCATCCGTCCATCGGGCCGGTGGTCGTCCCACTGGACGTCTAGCGCTGTTTCCGCTTTGGTCCACCTTCCGTCATCTCTTATCGCCTAATGACCGAACCTAATTACATAGGAAATTTCAACTTTGCGCATATGATTTTCTTTCACGTCATCTTTTTTTTCTTTTTTAAAGAATCGTAGGTCGTACGAATCCAAAACACTCCATTATAGGTACAATCCAACTGTTTTCAGATGGGAAATCACGACAGAAGCCGCATGGCTTCACGCTTGGGACCAAATTTAATCGACGCCTTCAACATGCTCGTCCTTCTCCTACCGGGTATAGGGTTCACTTACATGGTATGCTTGTCAACTCGTTTTCTAATCATAATATACGAGTTAGAGGTCAATTAGGGAGGCCTAAGTCCAGCAGTGGATAAGAAAAACTTGAAATGGAAGAAGAAAATTAAACGAGCACTATTGACAAAAGAAATATGGGGTTGAACTTATTCTGAACAACTTTTCCCTAGGAGCATATGGCCACAAATGAAAAGAAAGTTTAGATTGTTATTTTTTTTTCGTTTTTTTATTTGTGATGAACGAACTGATACATGTTGAGATTTAATTGAAGTCATTAGTAGAGTGTCTAAGCTTCTTTAGATATCTACAAAAAGTATAATCATATGATTATACAAAAAGTATAATCATATGATTATACTTTTTGTACCGCCTTACTGCTTTGGAGCTATTTAATTACTCTATCCGAAATCTGCATATTTTATTTACTACAAATTTTCCTTTAAGGGCGAAGAGATCGGCATGATAAACGGGTATGTGCCGTGGGCGGAAACCAAGGACCCACTGGCTTGTAATACTGATGACCCGGTAAATTATGTCAAGGTGTCACGTGATCCAGTCCGCACACCGTTCCAGTGGAATAGCAGACGAAACGCAGGTAAGGAATATGCCAACAGATTCGACAATATCACTTATTTAAGCAAGCTATGACTATCAAAGAGAATACAATGACTTTCCTCGGACTGGCTCATACAAGTACGAGGAGTATATATGTGTATATATCCGATATATTTTGACTACAAAGAGATCTATATAAGAAAGAGTATAGCGCAGCGTCCTGCTTCCCAAACAAAAAGCTACCGATGCCATAGAGTAATAATATAAAGAAGAGTGTCCATCGCCATACAAAGCACCGAACATCGAAAAATAGTTCATTGGTAACAACCTAGATATCGCTCATAGTATTTTTTTATCACTTAATTATAATTTCGATCTTCACCACAATCTCAAAAGAAACGAACGAAACAACATATAGGTAATATTCGCCGCTCTTATCATATCAGCAAAGTGGATGCCCGAGCGGTCCATCATCAGACTTTCGAGTGGTGGATCGCGGTTTGGTCTTCAGTGCGGACAAAATTACATTTCGTCCATGCTTTTTATACGGTTTTATTTATTGACCCAAAGTTTTATTATTTTTATTTTATTTATTTAATACCACAAATAGTGCGATCAACTTTTGTAATTAGCTTTCTAATACGTGTACGTTCAAGCGTATTTTTAGGGTGACCTTAAAAAGGAAACATTATACAAATACATAACGCAAACAATCCCATTGCACTGGTAGCGTTACCGCGCTGCACAGCAAGCGAGATCCTCTGGACCAGGAAAGCCCCAGAGCCGTAGTTTGATTAGCATAAGAGCGGTTGTCAAAACCTCGGTCCCTCAAACGACGACTCCCTATTTTCTTGCCCTTGTCATAACTTAAATATTACAAGTAAATATTGAGAAATATATGGTCTAAACAGAGGAGGCAAAATTTCTGTCCATACCACATTAAATCTTATAAATTACCCGATTACATACATAAATGGAGCATGAAAGTAGCCGCACCGATAACTTTGTAATCAACATTTTGCTTTATGAAATTCAACCTCCTCACTCCATACCATCCTTTCCATTGTGCGGTGGTGAGGCACCTTTCGTATGCGAGTGTTATAAATCTCTGAAGTCATCTAGGGCTTTATAACGTACAACAAATAGGCAGCAATGTCTATGCCGATACCTAATTTTCTGTGCCTGGGCGGGAATTTTGGATACCTACTTTTTCGGGGGACTAAGGATATCAAAATTACAAAGAGTTTATGAAGTATTTTCAATGATTAAATTCTTTTTTGATTGCTTTCATTACACTGTAACTTCCGTTGATGTTTTAACACTTAACCAAAAGCCATTTCGAGTAGTAGAATAAAATCGATCGCTTTTCCAGAATACTTCGGGTGTCGGGTGATTTTACTGAAATTAGTTTTTTAGTAAATGTGGGGGAAGTTATTTTTCTGACAGTTTCTTTTTAAATAAACTGTCAGAAAACCCCCTCTTGTCTATACAGTGCAATGTTGCACATAAAATTACATGTAATGTTGCCGTAAGATATGAAAGGTTTTCGAAAGAGATAGAATGTGTTAAGTATTATGCCCTTTAATATAATAGAGATTACTATCTACTACTTACTCTATACCATTTGTGAATTCCGCAAACTACTTCAGCAAATCCTGGCGCGGCCATAAAACAGCGACACACTCATACTTGGGGCCTGACTCTGGCAAGGCACTTTTATTCATGTGACTATATAGTCTTTAAATATGCTGTGCCCTTCTAAATGTTACTCGAGAATTTAGGACCTGAAAAGGTTACGACGTACTACTTACTCTGAGTGTAACGGAATATATCATGGCATCCGTGGACACTGATTCCAAACAGAGAGTGAATGGTTAATTTATGTTTAAAAGCGTTGTTAGTGACTTCATTCATAATAACTTTCACTATGAAACTAATTACATCAGAGCAACTTTATTTTTCACACCTCTATAAATGAGCTGGGTGGTCAGCCTATCCAACTTAAATAAATGATGTCGAAACTTAAATTTCTCTGAATTAATCGGTCCCATAGTGAATGTTGTTCGGGATGATTTCCCTAACAGCCATTTAAATATAACTACGCATTCCTGTCCCACCCAGTATATCTCGCTTTTACGCCGTGAGGGAAGAGGCGGATATTCTGTAATATTTTGATGGAATTCGTTGCGGACTACGGTCTGCGTCCTGAGAATATGACTGTGTGTACAATAATATAGCGTGTCCCAAAAAGAGTGCAGTTTTTAAATTGTTTCATTTTTTTCCGAGTAAATGGCAACTCAAAATGTTGTAACTGTCTCCTAGATTGCAGTGATTATTAAAAACGGAATACCTCACAAAAGAATGTGAAACCCACTACAAAAATAGGGATAGTTACACCGAACTGCTCGCAAACGAAATTCTGATATCAACATAATCATGCCGAGCGACTTCTTTCTTTGGGGTTTTGTCAATTATCGGGTTTATGCGAATATTACAGAAACAATTCTGAACTCAAGACCGAGGTCCAACGCGTCATCGACGAGATACAGCCTTATGTTTGTGAAAAAGTCATGAAAAGTGTACTGGTCTGTCATCACAGCTGTGGTGGCCATTACCAGATATTATATTTTATAACTAGGTGACCCGGTATACTTCGTACTACCAAAAATTAAATTGTAAAATAAGTAATAAAGTACATACCCTAAAAAGTCGCGTTGGCGAATAATTAATTACTAATAAAATAGTTGTTCGTTAAATAAAAGTTGTTAGTAGTTTACACATAGGTAAAGTATTTTGTAGTTAGATCTACGGTAAGATAAAACTTTTTGGTGGATAATCAACAAAGAGGTCAAATTTATTACCTAATTTGGTCTATGACAATGGAGTTTGAAAGATCTGTGGCTATAAATGCCATCTAGAAATAGGAAGCTGAGACGTCTCCACTTCCCATACAAAAGATTGTTTGATTTTTGGGCTGTTTATCTGCGTTTTTTCTTATTTTTCTTTTTACTCAAAACTCCTCCGGACTGGGGAGAATAAATGTAAATAGAAATTATCCAAACTATTCGGGCCATTTTAGTGATTTAACAAGACTAACGTACATCGATTCATATATACAAGTGCTTATATAGATTAATCCCAAAATGTCTACTTTGCAATGCAATATAAATATTTCAACTTGATTAAAAAAAGAGAATTTTCTTCTTAAATTAAAAAGAGCACTTTTATTGGGACACCATTTATTGGAATTCGTTAATAAAAAGTAAGACTTTGGAAACTATAATTCACCACTGATATTCTCCAACTTCAGAGTACATTTATTTCACACAGTTATTATATAAAAGTTCGATCATGATCTTAATCGCTGTACAGGCATCGAGATGTTGGAGTTAAACAATAAGGTTGCTGATTACTTGAATCCCTTCAAACCGCATCTACAATAAAACCCTTGTCTGATAAAATTCTGAAGTGGAGACGCCAACAAAGGCAAGTTCGAGTAATAATAAAGAGCCACCCAAGGGCGAATCAGACTCGCATACCGAGGGTTCCGTAACAATGACAGTTTTTCTTGTGATAGATCTTCAAATTTACGGTTTTTGGATTGTTTTCTTGACGTACCCTATATGTTTTGATTATATATTAAAATGAAACAAGTACATTGTGTAGAATAGGTCTGCTCGTTATATACTGGCTTCACCCGGGGTTCGGATTATTCATTTACAAGTAATAAACAAAAGTAATTACTGAGCACTTCTACTTAGTATTAAAGTTTAAGTATAAAATGGGTAATCGCTAGTGATGGGAAAACTAAGTCGATATTTTTCACTAAGACAACATAATTATTTTCAAAAGACAACATAATTATATGAAAGGTGTAGTTCAATTTTAAGGGGTTTGTAGTGACATAATTTTGAATTCACTTACTTGTGGCTGTAATAATCTGCTTCTTTATGAGTGCTTTCTAACACTACTTTAGATGGCGAACATAATTATAAACACAAACATTTACATAGAGGCTCATCCATTGCTTCTGGCCCCACACTAGGATACCCTGTGTCGTGGGAACCAGAAATAGCCAAGTCACGCTACCTTTGTACAGTCAAATTACTGCAGCCCTTTAATTATATCAGTGGGCAGATTAGACTTTAAATTATAATCAAAAAGACATGTTTTTGATAAACAGGTCATATAAATATCCAAGACCTGTTTTTTTATCCCCAGCTGAGGATCGAACCCCGGACCTGTCGCACGGTAGGCAGAGCTGCAACCGCTGGTTACAGAGATCCTCATTTTATTTTTGCTTACGCACTTTGCTTAATCTACTGGAGAAAATCCTTGCTCCGGTTGTTTTACCTAAATAATCCTTAACAATGTTTTTATTCGTTTGTTGGTGATTTTTTCTTCTTTAATTTGCTTTGTTACAGGGAATTGCAGTGCTGCCATGCGACTGACATGTTCAAATTTCATACATTCATTTTTTAAGGGCCTGAATTAAAGGATTTTTTTTCATCATTTTGTGAAGACGTGAATGCCAGCCTTCAACGGAAGTTGTGGTTCTGTGCCTACTGTCAATGACATAGTCCAAATTTAAAAAGTTTGCAAAGCGTGATCTGTTGTATGGAGATTTCCTATTGTCGGCGTGGTGCTATCTACGACATGAATAGTTAAGAAAACTTACCAAGCGCGATAGTTGGCTTTCCGCGATTGAATCTTCCAGTATTTATGATAATGTTTAACGTTCCGACCTGAATTAATTCTAATTGTCCTCGCCACGGAGTCATGCTCTCATCAATAACTAAAAACCGGTCAAGTGCGAGTCTAAATCGCGCACGAAGGGTTCCGTACCACCGTTCAATGGAAGCGATGGTGTGGAGTGAATAGTTTGGATTTTAAACAGCAAAATATTGTTTACAAAGTTATTGGTGCGGTTACTTTCACACTCCATGTACGTAACCAGGTGCATTCATTAGTTTGTATGTGGTATTGAAAGAATTGTTGTATGGAAGCCCCCTTAAATATTTCTTTTATCCTGTTTTTTAGTATTTGTTGTTAAAGCGGCAACATAAATTCATAATCTGTGAAAATTTCAACTCTCTAGCTAGCTAGGTTCTTGAGATACAGCCTGGTGACAAACGGACGGACGGACAGCGGAGTCTTAGTAATAGGGTCCCGTTTGGAACCCTTCGGGTACGGAACCCTAAAAACGCACCTGGTGTGAGCACAGATTGAGACTTCAAGAAAATTTGACCATCGAGAAAATATGCCGTATTCTGGTCAGCTTATGCTCAGCTTAGCTGACCTGATTCTCTTCACGGCTAAAGTGCCAAAACTTAAACAATAGCAAAAAACGGTCTCTTGTCATAATCGAAGTCATATATTCGTTTCTGTAGATGCTCTTTTTTACCAGTAGTCGTTTAAATGAGATACTTTCACTAAGTCTATAATCATAAGCACGCCTGGGAATCGGTTTGTTTGTTTCACCATTTTTTTGATTATATCGTTGGTCACGAATAACTTCTAAAAGTCTTCTGGGGTTTCTGTATTAGCCGGAATGTTCATTTTGCAATTCTCACTAAAAATTCAAAAATCGGTTTTGTTCCGTCGCTGGTTTGTTGGTAGGTTAAGTACATATAATGTCATTTTCTGTTCCTTCATATCCTGAATACGAAGATGAAAATTCGTTGTCAGAATCACTGGAAGTAGAACTTCGGAATCTGAAGTAATGGGTTTAAAATCTTCATCAGAGTCCGAATTTTCACTTTTGATCATCAAAACAGTTGGATCGACATTTTCATTGGATGATTGAGCTTCATTAGCTGTGCGGATTCGTACGGCATCATTTTGTGATTTAACATAAAATTCCGGTTATTATATTTGTAGGTTTTTATTTGGCATTTGGCAAAGTCGTGGTATACTATCGTGGAAAACATCATCAGAAGATTTGCCACAAGATTGTTCTGTAGGCATCAATAACTCTGTAATCTGATAATCACTGAGTGGTCACTTCAAGTCTTTTGCACATGAAAAGTCACTTACAGAACAACACCTGCTTAGAAATTAAGAAAATTGGAGGAAATGTGTGTTCTGATTTTTGAATTGGCGATATTCTCTAGTCGGTGCGGCAGGTGATATTGTAACATTCTTCAAAATATGAAGTATAGTTCCATACTTCTGTTAAAAGGTTCTTCGTCATCTATGTAGGTATTATGTAATTTAAGTCGTTTTGAAGTACTTTCTACATCAGTCGCTATATGCCTGGTAAGTGTTTCCTGACTACATATTGTGCTTATACCAGGTTGGATTTTGAAGATTTACAGTATTTTTATCTTTCTCTCGGGGTTAGGTGGGGGTCCGGAACTTACCATAGTCCGCTGAATTATACTGTCGATGTTACTGCTGGAACTTGGTATTTCAATGGATTCTGTCACTTCAATAATTTCACAATCTTCATTTTGCATCATGCACGCGTGCACTGATTTAAAAACAACTTATAGGTAGGAATTGATTGAGCATAACGCTGATATCGACAAAAAACAGGTATTACCGCCAGTGCTGGCCTAGGTCGAAATACCTAGTACGCTTTACTAGGTTTAAGGCCTAGTGACCGCAAGGAACGACTATTTTTGTCATTCAGAGCGTCACTAGGTCGAAACACCTAGTAAAGTAATTTATACTGTTTGGAGTCTCCCTTATAGTTACAAACTCAAATCTATTTTCATCTCTTTTATACCTAGAAAACCCTTCAAGTCTGCGCCATAGAGAGTTTATCACATCTTGCTAGCGTACTGAACGAAAGCGCTTGTACTAGTTAAATCGACCTAGTAACGCATTGAACTTCTTTAGGTATGGAACTCTAAAAATGTAATATCTAAGCAGTGAAAGCTAACTGAAATAGAAATGGTTGCACCGATGCCTACCCATTTTGCTCAGATCGCTACTATAAATGCTGAATATTTCTTAAGGCTGGGCACCCCGAAAGAGGAACTTAGAATTTCACCTTCAGCATACTTTTAGCAGACTAAGATTTAAATATTAAAGAGGCATCGTTTTATAGAGGACTAACAGAGCAATCAATCTATATTTTCATAAACATTAAATAAATAAATATCAAGTACATAAATTCAAATCCGGTGCGTAACTGTATTTTTTGTTGTTGTGAAAACCAGATTATGTGATAATTTTTGGTCACTTTGTCTATTATTCAAAAATAGTAAAATCACGTACATTCACAAATTCATGGAATAGTTACTCTTCTCGAAATATAATTACCTTCTGGTACGTGTGTTAGATTGATTTAAATATCCGTACCTAATATCTTATCATATACATATCAAGTCATATTACATCAATTCATTTCAAATCAAATAATAGTCTATTTCACAACCAAATATATTAATAAAATGCTGGAAATATATAATTCTGATGTCAACGAGTGCATAAGCTTCTGACATGAACTTAGACTTGTTATACTACCCAGGGGCGATTGTTCCATCCCCAGATAAACAGTCCGATTACTTTGTATGACATTTCCCAGGTACAAATTCTGTAAAATTCTTCAGATAAACAGACAGATAAAAGTTATCTGAGGATGGAAAAATCAGCCGCCAGTCAAATAGCCAAAAAGCAATTCTAACTCTCCAAATTATTTACAGGATTCTCGTCAGTCGACCCTTGGCTCCCAATCGCCGATGGCTACGAGCAATTGAATCTAGAAGCACAGAAGCTGGCCGTCAGGTCCCACTACCAATTATACCGGACACTGACGAGTCTCCGCCGACGACCCGCCTTCCGTATCGGGCGATTTGTGTCGTTGTGCTTGACAAACGATGTCTTTGCTTTTAAAAGGTTAAGTATTTTGTTGGCGATTTTGCGTGCTTGTTATTTCCCTGTCGGTATTCCATTGTTTCTATAAAACTAATAATACCTTGGACACTATTTACACACATTGATCTAGCCCCAAAACTAGGATTTCCTGTATCTTGAGTAGTAGACAACAATACACATACTTATATAGATAAATATTATACTAAGACAGATAAATAACCATGACTAGGGTACAAACATCCGTTCTCATCAAACAAATATTTTCCCCCACCGCCACCCCACCATCCTTCGTAGGCAGTTTCACTGCTGACTCGGCCATTCGGGTCGTCTGGAGAGCTGTTTGCCAGATAATTTAAATTAAACTCTTTTTTAGGGTGCGACTAATCTTACGAGTATATCTTACATTATTTCTGATTGCAAAACATTAATCTTATGTTAGGTACTACTTGTTGGACTGAAGCATCTTTTCCATGAAATATAAAATACTGTGATGATTCACAGTGATAGAATATATTGTTTATGAATATTACCTAAGTTTTTTAGCATTACTCACCTACAGAATTTAGATTTCTTTCTTCATTTCATCAAATATTTCAAATATTACGTGTTTTCAGATGGTACAAAGACGATACATACATCGTGGTCATGAACTTTGGAAAGTCAGATGTGTTTGTCAATTTATCAGAATTCGATCTGGTCTTCGGGCAACTGGAGGTTGAAGCCAGCAGTCTGATGTCGCCAAGGGCTTTGGGGTAAGGGAAGTCTTATAAATACCGAGATTTGATATTTTTTAAGTTACTTTGGAATCAATATTTAGTTTGAGTTATGTCAGACGATAAGTACACCTACAGCGCTAGCTGAGTAGGTTTCTGCGGTAGTAGAGCAGTGCAGGATACCTAGGTGATAAGACATACTATGCCGATTGCGAACCCTCACTGAAGTATCGCGTCATACAGACGTCACGGCAAAATCCTTCCCGCACCACTCCAACACCGCCGATACCGCGCTATGGGCACACTACACCATGGGTGTAGGTGTTGATATAATAAGGCTAACAGTATGTTGAGACGCAGTTCCTCGCAGCGCAGGGCAGAGCAGATTTTGCAGAATAGGGCAGGCGAGGCAGACATTGGCCGCGAGCACATTTTGCGATGCAGCTATACAGGCACATACGCGTCTTAGCTAGTACTTACAATATAAATGAGAGATGACGAGCAAAATTAGTGCAGTTAGATTTAGATTATGAAATTAACAAGTTGCTACTTTACAGTTTGCTTTTGCTTGGAATTTCTGACCCATAACAACACTATGTATTTTTTGTATGGTCTTGATGATTAGTATCATAGAAACAATGTTCACGAATAACTAATGAAATTCCATGTTCTGTCATGTTCATAACAACGAAATTTTGAATCAGCGGTAAAGAAGCACATGTAGACCTCTGCGTCGCGCAGAAATCTGTCCCGGCCGGCCAGCACTACAACGAAACGCAGCGCAGGACAGACACATGTCTGTGTTGCACGTGCCTGCGCCGCAGCGTACGCAGCTCTCAGTATGATCATGTTTTACAAAATATGATCTGCCCTGCGCTGCGTGGACCTGCGTCACCTGTGTCTCAGCGTACGCTGAGCAAGTACTTCATTATGTATTTATGCTAAATACTGAGGGATATTCTTGTCCTAAAAGTTAAATATAAAAAATAACAGCGATAAGTTTTCATAAAAATTACTCGTCACCGCTTTATCATATTTACTAACATTTATTTTGTTCTAGCGATATTATGCCTTCGACTTCCTTGGAACTATCACCCAATGAAGCTTTGGCGCTGAGGATGCAAATATAAAAACAAAAATCATTGCATGAAACCAAGGAAATAGAAGATTGTTTACCCAGGGAGTAAAGCCTTTACTCCCTTATTAAAACAAAGCGAAACAAAGGATTATTTAATATAATCCCGAGCGTTGTGAGGAAATCAAAATATCTGACTCGAGATTAAAATAGTTGTTACTCCTGAGGTAGATACTCAACTTCTTATCACCATCTATGATAATATGAGTAAGTTAAGTTATCATTAGAATAATACTTAGTAGATTATTTAAAATTAAGACTGGTATTTATTAGCATAAAATTGGTAACATGTTATAATCGGAACTTAATGGACCAAACACGAAAGGATGAAATTGACGTATGCTTCCATATATATTTCACTAGAATTTGTAGGCAAAACCGATCTAGCACCACATTTTTTGCTTTTGTTACATTAGGATCTGGAATTAAAGTCTAATTTTTACTGCGTGAGTACTTGAGGAAGAAATATGTATTTTTTTTAAATGTCAGCAAACGAAATTTTCACAATCTTTGCTGATTGGAACTGACACTGCGTGTCAGTATAAGATCATCAGGTGCTTAAGCTTGGCGCTGTTAATGTTGGCTGACGCTCTTTTTCCCTCACAATAGAGTCTTCGTGGTGAAGACAACGAGTACGTCTTCGAGGACATATATCAAAAGCTTAGGGGAAATATTAATAATAGTATTGCAATAAATAACCATCATATATAAATTGCGAGTTACTTTGCAAAAGTCTCTAACTATATGCATTAATAATAAGTTTAACATTGACATTAACATTTCTCTAAAACGAAGTTGACATAGAGATATTCAGAAATGGAATAGGTACCCCAAATATGGAAGACTTCAAAATTATCAGTAATTAACCATGACATTTTATGAAAAATTCAATAAATCCATAATTGGACTGCTTGAACTGTTTATATCTGGCACTTCTAACTAGTAACTTACATTAACATTTTTTAAAGAAAGTAAAAAAAAATATGCCTCTAAAACGATTCAAGGAACATCTATGCAATTACTATAAGCAAATAAAACAATATGAGCAATCACAGTGCAAAAAATATTTAAGTTTTCTATTCTTGTAATAGTTTTATGACAGCGACAAAACTCTCACCCCGGCCAAAGTCCACGCTTAACCGAAACCTCTGTGCCTGTACGCGTGAATAGTGATGGAGAGAGATAGATATATAGATAATTGCTGTCTATTGCATCTAGAGTCTCAGTTTACGAGAAAATCAGGTATTCTAAATTAGTGATACTATTCCATATTTGGTTACTTTCATCTGTCTGAATAAAATACGTGGAAAAACTTTTATGTTAAACGGTTTGATTGGAAAGAAAGATAATAATGTTGATTTTGTGTTGAAAGCTAAAAATTAATTAGGTAGTTCCTAGGTAACAGTCATCATACCTTGATGATACTAAAATAACAATCGTGGGGTGATCATTATAAATGCTATATTTTGTATATTTACGCTACGCCCAATAAAAATATAAAATCTCAATAACTAAATATGACATAAACAAACAAACAGCAAACAAACAAACAAAAAATAACAACAACAACAAACAGGACAAGCCAAAAAAAAAATTAAAAATAGTTCTTCAATGAGCGAAAATTAGAGTTTAACTCCATACCATTGTATAATAGACGCAAAAATTTGATATAAGCATTAGATTGCCTTCATTATCTTGCCTTCATTACAAAATCCCGTGAAAAATACAAGAAGAGCGGAATCATTTTCGGGACATGCGTTTTTGGCCGAATATCTCCAGATTATAGTTATCTGTGAAAATACTATTCTTATTCGTAACTAGTCTGTGGTTATTCTTATTCATTCTTTATTATTATCATAACTTAACTTAAGTATGTACTTATTTTCTCATAGAAGGGTGATAAAAAGTAGAGCATCCACCTAAAGAGTAAAAACTATTTTAAACTCGAGTGATGTACTCTGAATCTAGAGTCTTTGTCTCCGCTCCGCATTAAAAAAAACACTCTCGCCTTAAAAATAGTTATTTCCTCTCTTGGTAAACAAGCTACAATGATTACAGATAGAATATATTAGAAACTGAAAATAATAAATTAATATCATATAATTGGACCGTTTTATTAATTTTCTGATATTAATTAAACAATTTCACTGGAAGTTCAAAGAGAAGGATTTTATTTAATTGATGAAAACTTTTAGCAACATTAATTAATTTTAGTTGGATTTGTGTTGTGATGTGACCATTGAGTACGTAAGGTCTAGTTAACTTGAATAGTTCTGTGAATAGTTCTATTTAGGACTATCAGTGAATATCTTAACAACATCGTCTAATATTCACACATTCAATTTGAAATAAAATTCAGTAGACATTTTTAAGCACATTTTTTTATCATATCCCAACCCAACCCGTGAAATACATGTAGTAACAATTGTTCCGGTGACAATCTGTATGTAGTCTTCATCATCAGACACTTCACCAAGTCATGCTTCCCGAGAACTACAGCTACGAAATGCAAGAGATACTGTTCAAAATACCCAAATTGCTATAGGTGTGCATTTACTACTTGAATTTGAATTGAATAGTTCCCTCAATTTTTCCATGATTCCATCTTCAGGTCCTGACTGACGTTGATATATTGTTGAAAAGCTCTCTTAGTACGATACGATCACGAGCATACATTACTGACCAACCTTAATAAAGTCACCATATCGCTACCTGTAGGCTACCTTCTATTGAACGATTCCGGTGGACATCTTTGGTCTTCACAATCAGTTCCACAACACTAAATTATGCATCCCGAGAGTAAATGCTCGAGTTCCCTCAATTTATCCAGGATCCCATGATCACACCCTACCTGTTGAAAATAGGATACTTTAAAAAAATTGGTTCATCCGTCTTGGAGAAATCAATGAACATACAGAAAAAATAAACATAGATCCCGACGAATTGTTAACCACCTCCTTTTGTGAATTCAGTTAAGAAAAAAAGCCTGACACCATTTTAACGCTTATTGTGAGTTCTGGTCAAAATATAACCAAAATTTTGTTATAATATCTTTGCGTACATCTTTGGAATGGTTTAACTATTGACCATGTCAACAATAACGGAGGTCTTTGGAACTCACTTTAAAGTGGAATCAGCCTTGGGAACACCGGTGATAGATGCTGTGGAGTGTACCTATATGTACTTAACGTACTACAATTATATGTCAATATAATTTACAGCTGTTATTGCAAAAGTACTGGGCACTTTGCTTGATAAACAACTGACTAGGCACATAACACTGCATGATGGTTAGTTCGGGTTCCGACTCGGCCTGTCGACGGAGATTACCTTTAACTTTAACCTTAAGCAAACTACGCCTCCAGAAACCCACAAGTTCACCACCCAACTACGATTGTTTCCTGGACCTATCAAAAGCGTTTGATTAAGTCAACTATGGGAAAGAAGCCGCATGGTGATTTGACGGAAGACGGATTTGCCCTCCGAGATTATCTCTCTATTTAGATACTGGTATAGTAATTAGAGTACGGTCCACTTGCACAACATTGATTATTCACATTTAGCGTGTTAAATCGATTTGCGCATCTGTCAAAATATATAAAATAAGTCAAAGTTAAATTAATTTAGCACGCTAAACTGATTTAGCTAATGTAGTGCATTGTAACGTGGGCAAGTTCACAGTCCAAAGTATACTACTATAGTAAGTGTACGTCAGTTAGCACCCCAACTTCTCATAATCTATTTAATCTTTACGTAGACAGGCTTATCGGGAAGCTCAGTAGTAACCGGTTCGGATTTCAAAAAGATGGACAATGTATTAATAATATTTCCTATGCTGATGCTTAGATACAATGCAAAAAAGAGTGAGCAAATTTTTCAATTCAGACAATAAAACTTATATTGATGTGCCTCCTGTTTTTTTATGCAGTACTCCTCAGACTAGGGTTACCAAATCTAAATATCCGGGCCACTGGGTCTCCAAAGATTTGAAAGATGTGTGACTGTTAATCCATAATAACATGATTATTCGATACTATGGAACTACCGATAATTGTCATTCATTATGCTGTCTATCTCCAAAAAGTTGGTTCATGTCTCAACCAGTCTTTCATTCTTTCAAGTCTTGTTCAGTTGAAATCTTTTGGCTTCTGGTCCGTCATGGCTTGCTTGATGTCGTCTTGGTTTGGGTGGGGTCTTGATTATGGATTTCTGCAGCGTGGTTTGAAATAGGTATGCAGAAGTCGGGGCTCGGCGATCTTTTTTTTTTTTTTTTTTTACTTTATTAGGAAAACTAACAGCTTATCACTAACACAATAAATTACACACATAGATACAGAAAGCCAACAAAAAGTTTTCACATCTAGCAATATTTTGAGCAATTAGCACAGGTGAAAGAAAAGCGATACACGAAACACCAGACACGGTAACTATATCCAATAATAGAAGAAGGAAGATGGCACACCATTATAGTGGGTTATATCGGTAATGAGGCCTCAACCGAGTCACAGAACTTAGAGGTTAATACTTTACGGATAACGGAAATACTACTAGCGAACAAATCAATGTCTTCGTTTTCAATACAAAGGTCGTTGAAAGATCGTATAGCTCTGATAAAGTAAGAATTTAGTCTAAAGTTTGTGCGAGCCCAAGGAACAAACAATGACAGTCTTCGGCGAGACTGAGAACGTGAGGGGACGAGGAGATGAAGCTTAGCTAACAAGGCGGGACAGTCGACAAGGCTCTGGGCTATTTTCATCAGATAGGTGATGTCAGTTATGTATCGCCGTACATGCAATGGAAGTAAGTGGAGTTTGATGCATAATTGGTTATAGGGTAGTCTTGGAAGTTTAAATTTGAATTTAATATGTCGAATAAATTTCTTTTGAATGCTCTCTAACTTATTAATATATACTTTGTAACTAGGGTTCCAAACTTGTGAAGCATATTCGAGGTGGCTCCTGACAAATGCACAGTAGATAACTTTTACGGATTTAAGGCGACGCAGATTTTTGCAGGAACGAATAATAAACCCTAAGGCCTTGTAGGCTTTACTGGTAATTGAATTCATGTGCGTATCAAAGATAAGTTTGCTATCCATAATGACACCAAGGTCTCTAATTTCATGAAGTGTAAGTAAAGGTTTATTTTTTAATGAGTAATTGTTATTAAATACGTTGCGTTTACGAGTAAAGGACACAGTAAAGCATTTGGATACATTTAGGTCAAGTTTATTGTTGAGGCAGTAAATATCGAATTGCAGAAGGTCGTCTTGCAGTAATGCTGAGTCAATAGCATCGTTAACAGTTCTAAATATTTTCATGTCATCGGCAAAAAGTAAGAATTGAGAATTTTTAAAACAGTTGGAAATATCAAAAACGAAAATTATAAACAGTAACGGTGCTAGTAACGACCCTTGGGGAACCCCTGAGGGTATATTAGTCCAATTAGATTTATAGCCGTTCAGTACAACTGCCTGAGATCTGTTTTCAACATATGATGAGAACCACCGAAATAAGTCACCCCTGATGCCAATTGCAAGTAACTTTTTCAATAGAAGGATATGATCTATTCGGTCGAAAGCCTTGCTATAATCAGTATAAATAGCATCCACTTGATCACCGTTATCTAACTGCTGGGTTATAAAATCATTAAACAGTAGTAGGTTTGAGTCTGTGGACCGTTTCTTAAGAAAACCATGCTGCTGGGGACAAAACGACGACTTTAATGCAGCATACACTTGGTTATAGACAATGCGTTCGAATATCTTTGCAATGAGACATAACTTAGAGATTGGCCGGTAATTATCCACTCTATTTTTTTGACCTTTTTTATGGATAGGGGTGATAAAAGCTGACTTCCAGATAGCAGGCACAGCACCTTCAGCGATTGATCTTTTGAATATAAGAGATAGAGGCAGAGAGAGGCTATCAGCACATTTAACTAGGAAAACCGCGGGGAGTTCATCAGGACCGGCTGATTTCGTCAAGTCCAAGTTATTTAGCAGCTTTATAATTTCATTGGTCTCGATGACGATTGAGGCTAGATCAGCTACGACTGGCTCTGATGGTTCCTCGAACTGGGTGCATGATGTGGGATCTCTTTCAAGGAAATTTGATAGAAAATATTCGTTAAAAAGATTGCTGATGTCATCGCCCGAAGTAGAAGTAGTACCTAAATAGGTCATCGAAACAGGATATGACGATTTATTAAGATTGTTTTTAATAAACTTCCAGAAATACTTCGGATTTGCCTTAATCGAATCCTCTGTGAGGTTAATGTATTTCATGTAGCACAATCTTTCCAGACGCTTAACCTTTTCTCTTAATAAATCGAATGTATGCTTATCTGATAGATTACCGTACGTCTTAAACCTTCTAAAATATTTAAATTTTTCTTTAATAGCTTTGATTAGGGGGCGGTTGTACCACAAAGGATAATTATTATCACCACGTTTGACTCGTTGAGGAATGTCTTTTGTACGCAAATTCTGTAAAAGCATTGTACAGCCTCGTCCAAAGACCCTCTGCAAAGAAGGTCTGTCCAGTCCGCAGCAACAAGGTCATCCTTAATCGAGTTGTAATCTCCTCGATTGTAAAAAAATACGATATGATTGGTTAGTGGAAGAGACGCAGACTCGGTAAAGGGCATATTTATACAGAGCGCTTTATGATATGGGTCTTCTGGGACAAGTGGATCGAGGCATGGGGCCACAGAAATTGTCTCGCTAGCAAAAACTAGGTCCAGAATTCGGCCCTGCGCGTTAATAACTGAGTTGTATTGCTCCAAGTTGCAAAAGTTGAAGGTTTCTACAAAATGTGCGGCGCTATCACCACTTGCATTCACGGGTACTAGACCTTCGTCGGTATCCAACCAGTCAATGAAGCTCATATTAAAATCTCCTAAAATTATAAATTTATCTTGGAAGTTACTGGAAATTACTGTTTCGATATTATCACAAAAGTTAATTAATTGGTCGGAAAAAGAGTGACCCAGATTTTCTGAGCAAAGATATAAACAACATATATTTAACTTGACTGGAGTCCGGCTACGTGGGTCTCGAAGGACAATTGATATCCAAATATCTTCAGCAGTAGACTGCCATTCGAACTTACGAGAAGTAATTAAGGAACGTTTGACGGCTATAGCAACTCCACCTCCACGGGTCTGCTTGGTCGCGGTATAGTCGCGGTCCCTACGCCATACACAATAGCGACTATCAAAAAGCTCATCGTCGAGAATACCCTCGCAGAGCCAAGTTTCAGTCAAGGTTACCACGTCATAATCACAAGATCGCAAATTTCTAAAAAACACATCAGTCTTAGACCTAAGTCCCCTCACGTTCTGGTGATAAACGTTAAGGCTCGACATGGTTACAGATGCACACGTAGCACAATAGATACTTATTATAATTTTTAGAAAATAGATTAACAGTTGATGACATAGATACGCTCGCGAAATGACAAATAACTAAATCGTACTTTGTGTTAAGCAATAATCGACAATAGCTTAGTATATTCAAGGCGCCAAAGAAATGTTCGTTTTCGTCGACCGTAAAACTTCTGAAATATAAGTTAAAAATAGCAACATCATTATCAGCGTGACGCAAAATGACGCTTAACTCTATAGCAGCAAAGAGAAAAGTACAGTGGCTTGCGGTCCTAGTATTTGTCGGTAGCCAGAGAATGATAAGCAACGCAATACAAAAAGTTGACCATCCATCGGAAATAATGCCATAGTGAAAATAGGTCCTATTACAATTAGCAAGCAGGCCATAATTCAACGATAAGTACCTTGTTTTAACATTGTAATATAAAAGATAAGGTTCTTTTGTGTTGAACAGAGGAGCTGCTCGGTTACTAACCATACCAACGGTGCTCAAACTTAAAATTAGAATAGTTAAGCAAAGCAGAAGTTGGTTACATTTTAGGATAACTTGTTTAAATCACGGGTACCGCTAACAACGAAAGCATGAGTGGAGTCGTTTTTGCGTACGTGGATCTTCGAAAATTTTACCCAGACGTATTCCTTTCCTTGGCAAGGGCTTTCGTCTTAGTGAGGAGCTTCTTTGAGTCGGGTGATAGATGGTCGTTGACGAAGACTCTGCTTGTGACATCTTTGAAGCCCAGCTCAGCAGCAGTAATCTTCCTGGCACGCGCACTAGCTACGAACTCTTCCTTTATGTAGCGATTTAAGACGCTCACTACTATAGATTTTTCTTTCGAGTTGTACACCGGCACCCGGGATAAATAATTAATTGAGGTCTTCGGAAACTGGTAACCGACCGCCTTGCCAATGCTCTCGACGATGTCGAAGAGGTTTTCGTTGCCTTTTACTGGAACTCCCTTGATCTCGACATTATTGAGACGGGACCATTGGTCCCTCGTTATTAATTCGTCTTTAAGTGCCGTGATCTCGGCTTCCATCGATACAACGGTGTCCTGTAGGTTGAGCAACTCTGGCAAATGCTTCTCAACATTGACCAGTCGCCCGTCAAAAATAAATCTCGTAATACCAAGTTACGGGGGTTAGAGTTAGGGAGAAACATACGTATTTTAGTTAGGTGATACAAAATTAGTTATGGCTCTGTTTAGAGGATTGTACGTCCCTGGCTCGTATGTCTAGCTTACATTGCCGTCTGCATATCAATATGATCGATAGAAATGAACAGTTTGACGTATACTACAATTTTGTAACTTCTGCTTTGAGCAATTAACACTAACACTATACGAAGATATTTGTATGATCTTTACATTCCAGAATGGCGGAGGTTTTAAGGTAAATGTTTAACAAAGGTCTCATAGGTACAGATTGGCAAGAGTTACAGCAGTCTGTAGCGATTTTCATAAACGTAAACACTTTATCACTTCGCTGTTCAGATTTAACTAAGTTCAAGTTAATTAATGCTTCAAACTTCAATTAAGGAACAATAATACTTGTATTATTTGTTTTATGAAAAACCTGACAAACAATCACTAAGTACATAATAAAAAACAAGTTTGGCACGATATACAACTAACAGAATAATCGCGAGTTCTAGCGCTACCGATTCTTTGATACTTAAAACTAACGTACAACATTATTTACGTATTTCCCAGTGACCTCATACTTATTAAGCATTCATTAAAAATATTCATTAATGAGATTTTGAAGCTGGTTATATGTGTTTTATCTCGAATTGGTGGTGGTAGGTTATTCCAGCATTTCGTGGACAGGTATCTGAAGCTGCCCCTAAAAGCAGCAGTTCGGTGGTGGGGAATGGAAAGGAGGCTTGTCGTGCTACGGTTAGTGTGGTGATAAGACTCTCTCCATTTGAGCTTTTCAAACAGATATTCAGGTATCCCTCTCTTGATGACACCAAACAAAAGTGCAGCTAACTGTAGCTCCTGTCTGCCCTTAATTTTCAGGATGTTTGCTCTATTAAGATAACGTGTAATGTGGGCACGAGGAGGAACGTTGAAGCAGTAGCGTGCACAAGCGTTCTGTACACGTTGCACCAAACGCTCGGTGCGCTTGTACAAGCATGGTCCATACACTGTGATGCAGTAATTAAGTTTAGACATGACCAGCGATTCACAGAGCCTAACTCGCATGTCTTCCTTTATAAACTCTCTAATTCTATATAGTATATTGAGTCTATAGAAGCAATTCCTGACTAGTTCAAGAATATGCTTCTCGAAACGCAATTCCTCGTCCATGATCAAACCTAGGTTTCGTGCTTCATGTACCCGTTCGACAGGGATTCCAGATATTTTGATTTGTGGATTCATTTGTCCAATAGTTGCCACTTGATGTTTAGATCCCAGTATCATGTATTTTGATTTGGTAGGATTTAGGACCAACGCGTTTTTGGAAGACCAGGATGCTATCTGTTTTAGGTCCGTATTTATGCCCCGAACAGCTGCTGGTAGTGTCTCGTTGTTTGCATCAATGTATAACTGCAAATCATCTGCGTATATGTGGTATTTGCAGTGTGAGATACAACGAGAAACGTCTGCACTGTACAGTATGAACAACAGTGGGCCTAGTATGGATCCTTGAGGGACACCTCTACTGGTGGTGACATTTTCCGATAGTTGGGTTGTACCATCACTATTTCTTAAAACGACCTGTTGATTTCGGTTGGTAAGGTAACTTTCAAACCATCTTATTGCATCCAAATCAAAACCATAGTAACTCAACTTTGAGAGCATCATGTCCATATTGATAGAATCAAAGGCTCTTGAGTAGTCAAGTAGAACAAGAAGAGTACCGTTGCCGGAGTCTTGGGATGAAAAACTGTTAAAGCAGTCAAGTAAAAAATATTCCTAATTATAATAAATAAAATGCTTACGATGATTTGTGGTACAGCTTATAAAAACATCGAACTTCGCAAAGGAGCTTATGTCTAAGATTTTGTAATATGTTGTTAGTACATATACCTGGCTGTAATTAACATCCATGTTTGCAATCCTGAAAACCCTGTGCTACTCTCGTGATGTTCATGTTATATTTAGTAAAATTTTGTACAGTAGCATAAATATGTACAGGATGTCCCGTAAGTAGTGGTTCAAGCGGTAGCCATCGATAGCTGAGACCAGTGTCTATCAGATTAGGGTTTTAAAGATATTTGAAATTTATTGGTTTTTTGAATAATTGGTACCTTTGATTACCTTTGTTAATGCCATTTACCGGAAATTAATAATAATTACTACTTTATTTTTGGTGATTTTTATTTAATTATTTACAGAAACAATAACAGTTTTTCCAGGAAAAATACTAAAATAATGTTATTAATCAGTTATTTTTAACACAGTTTAAAGCTCTAAGTGTCCGTTAGTTTAAAAGCGTCAAAATTTAATGCCGATTTAGAAACAGAAAATTACAGTACAAAATTTGTGTAAGAGAAGAAGTAATTGCTATTTTAATGCCAAAGGGTATTTTGTGAAATCTGAATCAGGTTTTTCACAAAATACCCTTTGTATTTTGTGAAAAACCTGATTTTTGTTTCTAATGCAATCTTTTTATATGAATTAAAATGTGCGCAGTTTCGAGAAAATTACTAAATGAAACGAAACAAAAACAGATTCCCTGCTTTATTAAAATTTTACAAAAGTTACTCGAATTGGCAACCAGCTGCAATGTTACAAGTTCGACATCTCCTTATAATAGAACACTTAATTCGAAGTGCGTAGCCAGCACTAGATCTTTTTAAGCAGCTGCCTGGATTCGCTGGCGCATTTCTTGGTTTCTTTCTTTCGCAGTTTCTTTAATAAATCATAATACATAAAATGGATTTAAATCTGGCGATCGCGTTGGCACAAAATGGGTTGGCACAAAGTTACCCAGGGAGATAGACCGGACGCCTAGCCATCTTCCTGGGTAACTTAAATGTTGATAAGTTCTCAATCGCAGGGCGTAGTATACAGGATCGCCGTAATATTGTAGCCACATTGACCGGCAAACTGCATTCAAAGTATCTGGCAGCTCAAAGGAACCAATGAATTAAACAATAATTAAAACTGAATCTTGCAATATTATCTTATAGTAGGTCCTTACATATGAAATTGGCGTTTTGCATGGGAGGAACATAAAGTCGTTATTTTTTTAAATATAATATATTTATTTAATCAAAGTATGTACCATTGCTAGATAGCAATGGTATTGATACATAAAGTGTATAAATTACACTTTTGCCATCTCATAGGTAGTTATTCGATCCCTTTACTAAAAAAAACATTCGGACGGGAATCAATAAAATCTTTGAAGGCGGTTTGGACTGCCCCATCGAAGTTGAATTTTTTCCCTTTCAAGAAGTTATCCAAATTTCGAAAAAAAAAAACATTTGGAGTAAGGTCCGGAGAGTACGGTGGATGTCTTAGACATTCCAATTGAAGCTCCTCTAATATGGTAGCCGTCTGTTGTGCGTGTATGGTCTAGCATTATCATGAAGCAGCAGTGGCCTAGAGCGATTGACCAGCCTCGGTTGTTTAGAAGCTAGCTTTTCCATCATGATTTGCAGTTGCTGACAAAAGACATCTGCCGTAATCGTCTGGCCAGATTTAAGAAAGCTGTAGTGAACGACACCAGCACTAGTCCACCAAACGCTCACAAGTCACTTTTTTGGAGTCAATTTTCGCTCGGGGCATGGTTTGGCTGGTTCAGCAGGGTTCAGCCATTGCATTGAGCGCTTCCGATTATCGTACAGGATCCACTTTTCATCACAGGTAATGATTCGATTTAAAATCCTTTCATTATTGTTCCGGGTGAGTAATGCAACGCAACAGTCAACGCGCATTTGTTGATTTGCTTCACTCAGTTTGTGAGGTACCCACCTTTCAAGCTTTTTCACCTTCCCAATTTGCTTCAAGTGGATTAAAACAGTTTTATCACTAACACCGCAGCCTGCAGCTAACTCGGACGTGGTTTGCGATGAATTCGCTTCCACAATAGCCTTCAATTTTTCATTATCAACTTTGGTCTCTGGCAGTCCACGGGGCTTGTTCTGCAGGTCAAAATTTCCAGAACGAAAACGTTGGAACCAAAAATGCACTGTGTTTTCTATTGCGGCACCGTCGCCATACACATCATTAATACTTCGAGCCGTTTCTACAGCTCTGGTGCCACGGTAGAACTCATACTCGTAAATAACGCGATATTTCAAGTTTTCCATTTTGTAAGCTGAGTGACGCAAGAAAAAAAACAATAGAGGAAAAAACAAATGAATTATAATTTTAGCAACATAAATACATGAGTAATTAGCTGTATAAATGACACATACATTACGTACATTATGACAGTGCCGTGTCAGTATATTTATGAAAACCTAATGTACGTCCACAAAAATATTGATAAATTTCCTAAAAATAGCGACAGGCATAATGTCAACACTAGAAATAGGAATAAACTAGCTATACCTACTACTAGGCTCCATAAGGTTAATGTATGTAGGGCAATGTATTCGCTTTTACAACAAAATACCGACTGAGTTACAAGAATTGTCTGTAAATTAATTTAAAAATGTTGTTAAAAATCACTTATGTAAAAAAGGTTACTACAAAATATCAGATTTCATTTCTCATCATGTAAATTATTATTTTTGTACGGCGCTTTAGGTCCCAACCTATTATATTATACATCATATTTGTATAATAATAAATAAATGACTACGCCTTTGATAATGTATGACCATAAATTAATTTTTAATTTATACTGGGATCTGCCTTCCCAATTCAAATGTGAATTCACCAGCTCCCAACTGCAAGACGATACGTCGCTCCACAGGCTTTTGTCAAACCAATTACTGTCTTGCCGCATCATTCGCACACGGCTCGAGCGAAAGTATCAAAAACGGCGTCTAGCCAGCGCAAGCCAACCATTAGTAACTCCACAAAGCGAAAGATCGCGCTAGCAGTAACAAAATGAACAATTACAATACAATTCCATTATCCTAGTTCAGGCTGTTCATTTAAAGACGGCCTATCCATATTTGCTGAACTTCAGAAAAATGCGCATTACCCGTCTCTTAAACCGTAAGACATTCATAGTGCCTATTCTAGTCTGTGTCACACTAAACTACGGGAAATAGACTTTCCGGAGGAATTTAGGCAATGTTGAGATAACGTATGTGATAATATTAGTCATAGAAATATTATAGACGACATGTATGATTCAATTGTAAATATTCTAAGTGAATCAGCAATACTTAGCCGTAATAAAAATCCAGTTAGGAAAAAGTATGTTACAGGATGGAATAGACATGTAAGAGAGTCACTTTCACTTACACTTGCCAGACTGAAATTTCAACAGTGGATTGACCATGGCAAGCCTAAATTAGGGCCTATTTACAAAGAAATGTGTGACAGCAGAAAAGTATTTAAGTCCAAACTCAAATGGTGTAAAAATAACCAGGAACAGATCAAAATGGACCTAATAGCCACACACCGACAGGCAAAAAACTTTTCTCTTTTTTGGAAATGTACTTAAAATTTAAACCCCAAAACTAGTTTACCGGTATCTGTAGATAGTGATGTGACCTATTCTGTAAGCATTTTAAAGTGAAATCACCCTTACTGCCAATGCAAAGTGTGGTCAGTGTTGAGCGCTGTTGTGATGGACCCACACTCACTAGTTTTACAACCAAACAAGTGACTTTTATTGTAAACAACGTGACACGTGGAAAATCACCTGGTCATGACGGACTAAGTATTGAGCACTTGCAGCACGCGGGCGTTCACCTCCCGAGAATTTTGTCAATGTTCTATACATTTTGTGTGAAGCACGAATATCTCCCGCAATATATAATGGAGACTATTGTAGTACCTATAGTAAAAAACAAAACTGGAGACGTGTCAGATACCAACAACTACAGACCTATCTCACTCGCAACGGTACTGGCTAAAGTGTTTGATGGCTTGCTTGACGACCAACTTGATAAACATCTCAAACTTAATGATGATCAGTTTGGATTTAGGTCTGGACTGTCCACAGAAAGTGCGATCCCAGCTCTCAAGCATACTGTTAGGTACTATACGGAAAGGAACACTAATGTATACGCATCTTTTCTAGATCTCTCAAAGGCGTTCGACTTGGTTTCTTATAATATCCGGTGGGATAAGTGTCGGGAAGTAAACCTACCGATGGAAACTATAAATATACTTAAATATTGGTATAGCCATCAGACGAATAGAGTCAGGTGGGGAAGTGTTTACTCTGAAAAGTACAAGTTCGAATGCGGATTGAGACAGGGGGGACTCACGTCTCCAAAGCTTTTCAACTTGTATGTTAATAACCTCATTGGTGAACTAAGCAGCATGCACGCGGGTTGTTATATAAGTGGGAAAAGTGCGAATAACTTAAGCTATGCCGATAACATGGTGCTGCTGAGTCCATCAGTGAGAGGATTAAGATATCTATCAAGTACATGTGAGTCATATGCTGAGACCCACGGCTTACGATACAATGTTAAAAAGACGCAAGTTATGATATTTATGACGGGAAATAAGTCCCCTAGTAATGTGCCTCCTATAAAATTATACGGTCAGGAGTTATCACATGTTACAAGTTTTAAATATCTGGGGCACACTGTAGCCAATGACATGAGAGATGACCTGGATATTGAATGGGAACGGAGGGAGTTGGCGGTGAGGGTGAACATGCTGTCGCGCAGGTTTGCTCGTTGTACAAAGCAAGTAAAAATTACCTTGTTTAAGGCTTACTGCCAATCCTTTTACACGAGTAGCCTGTGGGTCAGCTATACTCAAAAGTCTTTAAACGCCCTTTGAGTCCAGTATAATAACGGATTATGGATGATGCTGGGGCTGCCGCGATTTTGTAGTGCGTCAGGCATTTTTACAGAAGCCCGCACGGACGGGTTTCATGCCATAATACGGAAACGGGTGGCCTCGCTAATGAACAGAGTGCGCGGCAGCACCAACGGTATCCTAACTGTTATAGCAGAAAGGGTCGATGGAGCTATCCTGAAACACTGGGTAAAGGTGGTGACCGGTACCTAGCTCTTATAATAAGTTATTCTTTTGTAAGTATTTTATTTCTAAGATGTCACTAATGGTTAGAGTTTGGACCACTACTTACGGGACAGCCTGTATAAAGCTAATTTCTGGATTCATACTGAACCGGAACCCAAACCGCCCAGATAGACAACAACCATATCACAAGCACGATTTAGTAAGGGATATTCAGCAAATGACCATATTTTCACTGTTACTTAAATTATAGATAAATACAAAGAGTCTCTATATCTTACCTACACATGGATTTATTTTTGACTCTTATTGACCGAGCGAGCGAAGCGAGCGAAGGGCTCCATTTCGACAAGATAGGAGGCCGATTTTGCTTTCGTCTGTCTCTATGTCTGTCAGTTCCGGTCTAGGGGCCACAGTTTCCAAGCGATCCTCACAAAACTTGGCACACGTGTTCTTTGAATTAAAAGTTTTTTTTGTCAAGAGTTTTTTTCGATTTGCTCGTCGGGGGGGGGGGGGAGTTATGACGTCATAAATTTTTATATGTTTTTTTTTTTATTTTTTTTTTCTGTAAGCTCTCATGTGGAGTATCAAATTAAAGGGCTTCATAAGCCGGTTTTAAATTTTAAAAATATACTTCACCATTACCTTTCGGCCGCCTGTTTTCTAAAAATCAAAGAAATCTTTTAAAAACATACCAAGTTTAGACTCCTCGATGTACGAGACGGATTAATAAAGAGGATCTATACAGAGCATGAGAGTGAGTAAAATAGACTATAACTAGTTTAGTGAAAAGTCAATAGGTTGTATTTTAAATCGCAAAATGTAGTTTACAAAGTTATTGGTGCGGCAACTTTACTACATGATTTAGAGTAGATCTAAAATACTTACCTAAAAAATGGGTTCACAGTCCCCCCTGTTAGCGAGGTCTACTGCCCACAGGGCTACTAGTTTATATATAAGCCTTTAGAAAAGTATTTAGCATGGAGTCGAACGCAAATAATTAAGCCTCTTTATTGGAAACAATATAAAAAATACTTCAGCAAACGATATAAATAATCACCAAGTCAAAAACTTAAAAACAACCGTATCAACTACTCACGGAGACAATTTCTAAAGGGACCAAACTCAGTAGGATTGCTTTATTTTATCACAGAGTTCCTGTGACCACCATCCGGTTCCATCACCAAAACAGCTCGATATCCCCACTACCAACAGCAATGTATTTGTCACGTTAAAACAAATCGAACGAGTCCAAAGTCGAGTGGTTAACTAGTAGCCATTGAAGAGTTCCAGCCATCAGATCAGCACCATACCCTCACTAATCCATCAACTACTTACCGAGACGATTCTAAAGAGCCCAAATTCAGTAGGATTGCGTTATTTTATTACAGAGTTCTTGTGACCTTCTTGTGAGCTCGATGGTATCATAATATTGCATTGTCACCAAACTTACATAATTATTACAATTTTTAGCTCAATCGGAAACCGGGAAGTGGATCAAATTTAACTTGCCAGAGATCATAGAGGTGAAACTAATATAATGGTGTTAAAATAGAATATGGTAACATAGAATACATTAATAACTAAATATACCTCGGCCTAATAATATCCTTCGAAGATGCAATTTGTAAAGCAATCCATAGAAAAGTTGCTTTGGCTTGGAAGAAGTATTATTCCCACAAAGATATCTTCAAAAGTATACCCATACACCTCAAAATAAGGATCATGGTCAACACGCTACTTCCAGGCCTGATATATGATTGCCAAAGATGGTCTCTGACTAAAGACATTGTCAGGAAACTAAAGTTTCCAGTGACATACATAGAGATCAATGATGGGTATCAAACTGAAAGATAGACTGAGATGCTCGGAGGTGAGAGACGCGGTAAAGATTGTGTGCAGACTCGAGTAGAAGTGGGCCGGTAACAGTCATCGCGAGGACAACAGACGGACGCTGGAGCGAACGCGTTCTCAACTGGTACCCGAGAGGAGGTCATAGAACCAGAGGTAGACCCTGTCGAAGCTGGTGTGACACCATAGTGATGACTGCATGACACACTAGGACGCGAAGAGCCAAAGACGGACATATGGAGGACGCCTTTACCCGAGTATAGGTAGCCAGTCAAAATAAAAATAATATGATCAAGCTTATAAATAATTAAAAATTTAAATACAGAAATAAATGAGTATAATACCAAAATGATTATGAATAAATGTCGTTTTTTTATTCATAAGTTAACTTAATTTGCTACAAATTGAGTGCAACCAGAGCTCTCTAGGTCCATTTTTTCGAGTTATAGCCAGTCAAAGATGAGCTATTTTCCAAAGAGTAAAAATGTATTGGTACGGTAATTGGGAAAGGGAGCATAGGATTCAGCACTCGAGCCTAATCACCCCTTTTTGGATTAACAAATCATCATTCTGAGCAGCGTCTGAGGAGCGGGCCAGGTGCACATTGCGACGGGTATAACGCCCTATTTGTTAGTGGCCCATCCCACGTCACATGGGTCTTCGTCGACCCCCTACCATTTTTGCACCATGTCGTGGGTCGTCTAAGAATTATAAGTCTCTGTTGAAAAGGGGAGGCGGGCATGCCGTTGCTGTCAATTTACAAATTTTGTGTGAATTAGGGTTTAGCATTCCATTATCTCTTCCTCAGATCAAAATCTTTTCGACAATATTTCCTACTTCTTTCTAGTTGGAGTTTAGATTAAGGAACTTGCTGGCGAGGTCGATACAGTAAGGGTTTCTTTTGAGGATGTTGCACCACTTCATCTTACTTTGCCAGAAAAGGACAGAGGTAGTATCAAGTCGACTGATGGCATGCAGGAATAGAACCATCCCTCGTGAAACATGCATTTGGCAACCTCGGTGGCGCTGCGGTTGTAGCTCTGCCTACCATGCGAGAGGTCCCGGGTTCGATCCCCGGCTGGGGATAAAGAAAAAAATAAAGTTTTGGATGTTGTTGATATGTGTGTAATGTCGCTGTTTCTAGTTCCCACGACACAGAGTATCCTAGTGAATTTTAACAATAACAACAAATGTTATTTTGTATATCTGTCACCGTAAGATAGTCGAAATCGTTAGTTGATAAACTAACGCATTAGTTGGTCAACTATCGACAGACACTTGACGACCCGAATGACCGAGTCGGCAGAGACCCTGCCTACGAAGCTAATGGTCCCGGATTCGAGTCCCGGTGGAGGCAAATATTTGTTTGATGAGAACGGATGTTTGTACCCTAGTCATGATTGTTTATATATCTAAGTATAATATTTATCTAAATAAGTATGTGTATCGTTGTCCAGTACCCAATATACAGGGAATCCTAGTTTGGGGCTAGATCAATGTGTGTAAATAGTGTCCAAGTTATTATTATTATTATTATATTATAGTAAACCAGACCGATAGGGCTCAGAATTTATGTTTCTTTTGTTCTTACATGTGAACATAACACGAAGACGTTAGTTCATCAACTAACGGTTTTGACAATCTCACGGTGACATATCCACATTTAAAGGAATTTTCTGGACAAACTATAAAATTAAAAGTGACTGATTGACTTACTGACTGGGTTCAACTCAGGGGTGATAACAACATATAAAACATCGTAGATACATGCGCGTTTGCGACGTTTGCATTTTTTGTGTTTGATATAAACTATACTAAGAGAATCAAATCAAACCATAAACAGCACTTAAATATCTTTATCTAGAAAATTTTATCTAGAAAATTTTCTTTTAAGTATTTTGCTTAGAAATATAATCATTTCAATCTGATGAACAACAGTTAAAGTATCATTATCGGTGTAATCATTTGAAGTGGTGTACTAAGAATGAAGTTCTTATTAATTTTCTGAAATAACTTGGTAGCTCAAATGTAATAATAAATAAATAAGGATAACCTAAACAAAGCTACAACATAATAATTTTAAATTTAACCATCACCACAAACCAGAATCAAAATCACATTTTCACGCCACCTGCTCGACAATACCAAATAATATATCATGCAAACTTACCCAAAGCTTCTTACATAATTATTCTTATGCTAAAACGATTACCAAAAAATTCGAAAATTTACTACCAATAAATTCGAAATGACTGCCAGAATTAGTAAATGATCACCAAATTGTGTTTGGATAAATGATCACCAAACTTCTTTATATGTTTTGTTTACTTGAGTTTTTTTTTTTTTTATTTATTTATTTATTTAAAGGAAAACCAACAGCACATTAATATTAGATAGGCTCAATAATGTAACACAGAAGGCCAATTAAAGGTTTTCACGTATAGATACAGAGTATAGATACATAAAGAGTTTGAATTGGACAGGTACAAAGACTAGGCAGCAATAAAAATAGATAAGGAAAGGAAAAAATATATAAAAATGGAATAAGTCTACTTAGAATGTTGCCACGGAGAGAAGAAATCTACGCTAAGCCGCCGCCTCACGGTTTCTACACTAGAGCAGAACAAATCCATCGTTATGTTTGTTTAATATCATATTGAAGTTATTGCCTACTCGCCATAGAAAGGCGCCTAATTTTTTAAGTATTTTTTGTTGTTCTTACATGTTCATCCTAACACGAAAGATAAAGGGGGCTTCGATTCGCTCACCCCCTTTACCCTTCACCTAAGCTACCGCAGTATTTTGCCCTGATATTTTCTGCTACTTTTGGTGATCATTTACCCATTTAAGGTAAGAAGAAAATATAATTTGGTGATTATTATATTTGCTGCCTAAAAAACATTGTAGCCCTTGGCTTTAGCCGGGTCGTAATGTTGTAATGAATTTCGATGGGGTCGATGCCCCGCCTAACTTATTTGAAAATTGAGCTGGCTACAGCAAGCTGAATGAAAGACAATTACATAAAAGGAAAGCTAATTAGGGTTCCGTACCCGAAGGGTGCCAAACGGGACCCTATTACTAAGCCCCCGCTGTCCGTCCGTCCGTCTGTCACCAGGCTGTAACTCATGAACAGTGAAAGTAAGACAGTTGAAATTTTCACAGATGATGTATTTCTGTTGCCGCTCTAACAAAAAATACTAAAAAACAAAATAAAATAAATATTTAAGGGGGCTCCCATACAGGAATTCTTTCAATACCACATACAAACTTATGAATGCACCTGATTACGTGCATGAAGTGTGAAAGTAGCCGCACCATTAACTTTGTAAACAACAGTTTGCTATGTAAAATCCAAACTATTCACTCCACAGCATCCCAACCATTGTACGGTGGTATGGAACCCTCCGTGCGCGAGTTCGACTCGCACTTGACCGTTTTTTTATAATTCTAATCTTTCCACAACTGGACTAATGTTTCAAACATAAATTTTCAATTTTGATTTACTGTAATTATATTCTGTTTTTAGGGACCTTGCTTTTTATTGTTTCGCAAAAGGTTATAAAAAATTGAGTGCGAGTATACTCATAACCTATAACACCCTCGCTACGGTCGGGAGTTAAATCTGAGTCCTTCGTTACGTTCAGGATTCCATATCGCGTCCGTGAAAAGCAGTGCTTTATCCCCTTGGTGCAAAATCTTCTGTAATATGTTTATTTTTTCAACCTTTGTTTTTCATACTCAGTGTTAATCATTATTCTAATTCAAATGGGTAGTGTGGTGTGACGGCGCCTGTACGAGTACATGCAACACTTAAGCACTTAAATTCAATCTCAAGATAACACTGCGTTTGAAAACAACTTGAGGTATAAATCAGATACTGCATACAAACAAATGACAATCACATTCGGCCCATGTGGAGGCATGGTGTAAGATCACCGTTCTATATTGTTAAGTGCAGTGAGTGACATAACACGAGGTATTGTATGAGTACCTATATGTTTTAAATAATTTAGAAATTATATAGAAATAGTTAGAAATTGTTCAACTTTCAGAGAACAAATGGTATTTTTTTTATTTTTAGTCTCAAAATGCATTGGCTTTTGACACTTTTCCTGGTGTGGGGTCTGTCTGGAGCAGCGAATGTTACGAAGGAACTAGAGTGGTGGGAGACCACTGTCTTCTATCAGATCTACCCGAGATCCTTTATGGACAGTGACGGCGATGGAATCGGTGACCTGAATGGTAAAAATCTTTTACAATATCAAAACTTACAATCATATCCACAATAAACAAATGTTAAAGATCCAGGTTGACGTTTTAAAATTTTACATTAATTTACCAACTCTTTGTTTATTAGGTACCTTTAGGTGATCTAGTCCTTTCGTAAATATTTGTTTTCAAACAAAAATATTAACATTGTATAGAGACGAACACAGTTGCAAGTTGCATAACTATTGTCTTTTTTATGTGATTTCAGGCATAACATCAAAACTGGAATACCTAAAGGAACTTGGTGTTGGGGCCACATGGCTATCGCCTATATTCAAATCACCTATGTACGATTTCGGATATGATATTGCTGACTTCTACGCAATTCAGGATGAATATGGCACAATGGAGGATTTTGAAAGATTGATTCAAAAGGCAAATGAACTTGGTAAGAACCAATAAACATATAAGATAATGAATTTTGCCCCAATAATTTACTGATGTTGTTTTTTTTTATTCCAGACATAAAGTTAGTCCTTGATTTTGTGCCTAATCATTCAAGTAATGAAAGCGAATGGTTTCAAAATGCTCTTGAAGGAGACAAGAAGTTCTTAGACTATTTTATATGGGAAGATGGCGTGGTTGATGCAAATGGCACTCTTCAACCTCCAAATAACTGGGTATATCTCGCTTTTGTTTGAAAAAATAGCAGGTAGCGATACAACTGTTTCACAAATTAGTTTTCATTTTCAGATCAGTGTGTTTCGTAAGAGTGCTTGGGAATACAGAAAGGAAGTTGGCAAGTTCTACTTTCACCAGTTTGTTATTGGCCAGCCTGATCTAAACTTTCGTAATCCAGACGTTGTTGAGGAAATGAAGAACGTGACACGGTTTTGGCTCAATAAAGGTGTTGCTGGATTTAGAATTGACTCAATCATCCATTTGTTTGAAGTAGATAAAGCAGATTTCGGAGGAAAATACCCTGACGAACCATTGTCCGGTAATTTGGAAACAGGACCTGATGATTACGAGTACTTAAACCACATTTACACTGTAAATCAAGAAGAGACCTACGATATGACCTTCCAATGGAGAGAAGTATTCGATGAGATTTCCAATAAAGATGGCCTTCCTAGAGTGATGATGACCGAGGGTTATTCAACTCCCTCAAACGTAGCAAGATATTTCGGAGATGGAGAACGTGAGGGTGCTCAGATGCCTTTCAATTTTGCTCTCGTTGTAGATGTCAATGGTCAATCTACTGCTGCTGATATCAAATACGCTGTAGATAAATTCCTCACCTATAAACCTATCGACAAAACAGCAAACTGGGTGGTGAGTATTGAGAGGGTATATAAAAACTGCTACCGTAATTTTATTTATGTACAAAGTCCACAGCAAATGTAGTTAAAAATACGTTATACCTATACACTATATATATTAAAAGAAAGATTATTGTTCCACAGCAAGGAAATCATGACAACAGTAGAGTTGCATCTAGATACAGCTCTGAACTGGTCGATGGTTTGAATATGTTAGTTCTTCTGCTACCAGGTATTGGAGTAACTTATATGGTAAGACCATGCACAATTTGATCTACGCTTTACAAGTGTAACAGAAAGTTGCAGGCATGATTGAAGAAGTTGTTAGGGACATCATTCTAAGCAAAATTATTTTTGAAATCGATGTGATCAGAGCAACTTCATTTCATTATGCAACTTCTCCATACAATAAAATCCGCTGACCGCCGGGTCCAAAACGTATGGAGGAATAAAAAATAAAGTTGGTCTGATCAAATCAGTGCAAAAGTGTTCAGAATAAGGTTCCTAACAACCCTTGCAATTATGACTACACCTTTCTATTATACCCTTGTTTGGTATATCGATGAAAAGCCTTAAAACAAAGATAGATTTTTTTATAGGTAAGTACTATTTAGGTGAAATTTGTGTTAGCCGAAGTCTTTATTACCGTTTCGTTTTAATGATGTTTTATGTGTTTGACGAAACAAACTTTTTCAGAATACATGGTTTGTACTCTCTTCGTTTTAAGTCTTTACATCGATTCACCACACACCCGCAGTATTTAAATTATTGTGAATGAATGTTGAAGATCCTTATTATATTCTAGGGTGAAGAAATCGGAATGGTTGATGGTTACGTGAGCTGGGAGGATACAGTTGATCCTGGAGCTTGTAACACCGATGATCCTATCAACTACTGGAAAAAGTCTAGGGATCCCGAACGAACACCGTTCCAATGGAATGCTGAACTAAATGCAGGTACGAAGGTCTAACTAAAAGTAATCGCGGTGACGCATTTGAGTTGAATCGACTAGATTAATTTATTGGCATATCATTGAAGTGGGTCAGAAGAGAAGGAAATAGTTATTTTGATTTTAGATTCAATGCGAACTCTACGGCAATATTTTTCCAGGTTTCTCGACGGCCAATAAAACATGGTTGCCAGTGGCTGACAGCTATAAAACCTTGAACGTTGAGGTCCAAAACAAGACTGCAAGGTCGCATTTGAATGTTTACAAGAGATTACTAGCTCTTAGACGAGAAGCAACATTCATACATGGAAGATACGAGTCTGTTGCATTAAACAAAGATGTTTTTGCTTTTAGAAGGTATAAAAATATTCTTATTTGCAAAAATAAAACGCGGAATAAAAAAATAATTGAGCGGATGACCTTTATCAGCGGAATTACTTTAAATGAGCAAATACAATACTGAATTGCGTGACAAAATGATTGATTTGCACGACAAAATTACTGTATAAAGCGTCAAAATTACTAAATGGTTCAGCCGACAGTTATAGCTAAAACAAGTCTGAGCGAAGTGGTGGGTCAAGTTAGGTTGAAAATGTAATTAAAACAAAATCCAACGCTCTTGTTGTATTTTATGTTGCTCGAATTGAGGTTTTCAAGTTGCTGTTTTTCAGATATCTAGTCGCGCAATTCAGGTATTTCCAGTCACACTCAGTGTGTCGCGCAACTCAGTAATCTTGTCAGGTGAAATCAGTATTTACGCTCATACGTTTAAATATAGGTAATACCAATTTTAGATTAATAAGTATGTTTGTCGTTAATAGATCTTACTTTCCCTGCCGTCGCTGTCGCTGAGGTGAGTTTCCCAATTTTGAATAATTTCAATATCATCCACAATAATGTATATGATTTCATATTACAGATGGTTTAGTGGTGAGGCCTACGTTGTAGTCATTAATATGAGGGATATTGGATATACCCTGGATCTTACCTACTTTGAAAACGTTACTGGAGACCTAGAAATTGTGATCGCAAGCATCCAATCTTCAAAGAATGCTGGGTAAGATAATGTATCGTCATTGAAGTTCATTTAAGAACTTTTCAGCTTGTTGCATGTGTTTTTATTTTTTTTGTTTGTTTTTTCCAGCGATAAAGTCTCAGCAGAAGGACTACCGCTTGCCGGATCCGAATCATTAGTTCTCAAAGTTACGCCATAAGATTTTGGATAAACTTGGATTGGAGCTTGGGCAATAGAGAAGCTTCAGATATTTATCCCATTTAATATTATTTGAGACCTAAAAATATTTTTTATTGAGTATTAATTTTCAACAAAAATACGAATTTAAAGTAATGTGAAACGGAACGTGTTTTAAAACACCTATCAGCGGAGGTGACGGCCTGAATTCCATTTTGACACTTCGATGGGCCAGACAGGGACAAAGCTATACGTTAGTCCCCCTTGCCTTTCCAAGCGAAAAAAGAAGCAGAGATCGATGCATAGACCCTTACATAGAGGGTATTGCATTCAGGGACGTAACTTCCGCTGGTGGGATTTTTCGCGCCAAACTGGGAACTGTCAGTTTGAACCCACAATATTTGGCAACAAATCATATTTTTTTAATTGTTTTATCAAGCCAGTGGTCTATTCGACTTGTAATACGTGAAAATGACGGGCATAAAAAGCCAATTTATGTTTTCTATTATTGTGATCATAATTTTAATAAACAAATTTGATTTATTTCATCAAGTTATTAGTTTGTTTTTATTATTTACATACATCCTTGTATACTTAGAGAGCGGGACTGATTGGCAGAGATAGATATATGTGAAAATTGATTATGAATGTATTTCATGTCATTTCGATTGACACCCTGATACAGTATCATTATCTGCGTTAAATATTTCAAGTGGTAGGCTTATCTTTCTGAAAGGGGGGGTTAGAATGACAATCACAATGCTTTTCTGTACATATCATTTTGACAGACCTTCGTAGGTAACTAAAATTAACTTTTTGGCTTGGAAAGTAACCATGTGGCCTTTGAGGTCTGTACAGTACTTTAACATAAATAGCAACACGCCTTTTCCCTAATGGGATAACAGAGGCACATTTGTGCCCATGTACATATACAGCACTGACAGTACCTTATATTTTATGATTTGCCATCACTACGTCACCTCTGTATGTAGCTAACACATTGGACATAATTTTTATAAAATGGACGGTCATTACGTATCATTATATGTTTGAGTGTGATAAGAAATCTCTTGATGTGCTAAGTATAGTGCAGGAAAGATTAAATCGATTTAAAGCAACTAGACCCAAGACACGGAAATGTGTCAAGCCAAGGAAACTAGTATGACATGCTGAAAATTTATGGGAAATGCGCTCGTATAAAATTTCAAGTTAAGAAACTCTGCGGTTTCGTGAGAAGACCTAGAAAACGACACATTAAGAAAAAGAAAAATGTGCATCGCAAACGCCGACAATAAAGTAGTTAACAAATGACTTATAATGGAATATTATTTCTTTACAAAAAGTATTGATATTTCAACCAAAACATAAAGGGAGGCGGCAACTTCGCTGACAAAAGAACAGAGATGAAGAAAAATATGGTTTGAGCTTTGCATTGTCTCAAATATAGGTAGTTCTAAGAAACAGTGCAGATATATTTTTGGGAAATATTAAACTGCACATCAATAATACTGATGTGCACAGCAAATATACTGATTTTCAAAGCAAATATCAGGGCAAAATACTGCGGTAGCTTAGGTGCAGGGAAGGGAGTGACCGAAGTGAAGCCCACTTTATCCTTAGTATTAGGTTGAACAAGTAAGAACAACAAAAATACTTAAAACATAAAAAGTGTTTTTATACCACTACTTTGTCTTTTTTGAATTCAGAAGCAAGATATTGGCAGTAAACCAGTCTAGTATTCGCAAGTGAGCATTATTTGTTTCCTGTAAGTCATTTTCAGTGAGTTGTTATGTGAGTGAGTTGACACTATTGATTTATTGTTACACTGACTGCTGTTTCTTTGTTCACGGGTACCACATTGTTATCCTAAGAGCTGAATATTAAAATGAAAATGAAAATTAACGCATCGATCCAACCACTGCATTTCCTATCGAAGTCTTGCACTCTAGCCAATTTGTATATGGTATTCGAAAAAAGTAAAAAAAAACTATGCGGATCTCTTAAATAGCATCCTAAAATTATCCAAAATGGAATTCACGTGGCAACTGAAAACCTGTACACCAGCCTAGGGCTGTTTAAGAGCTTATCACAGTTATTTTATACAGCGATTTGGTATGATAATGGTACACATGTGAACCTTTCTAGAGCTCCCGACAATATAATGGTACACATGGGTCACAACATGAATGTGGAGTTTCACAGGTTCACTGGTGGCTGGAGATGAAGCCCACCTTTTTTACACTATAACCTATAATATTTCTCAATTATACAACTTCAATTCAATTATACACTTTATGACAAACTTAAGGAGTTTTTGTGATTAATATATAGTTAATGATCAAATACAAAACCATTGGCTGATTTTGATGACATAAAAATACAATCTTCGCCTCTGCTTATTAAAAAAAAAAAGATTCTAAAGGTATTATTCATAAGGCGCGTATTTTTTAACTATAAACATGTAAACACTTCACAATAAATTTACGTTAAAAGTAAAATTATTACAATAGAATATAATAAACAGCAGATATTAGTACTTATACATATGATAATTAAATGAATTGTACAGTTACAAAATGGCTTGACACCTCGAGCCGTAAATTATTTGCATGCGTTTTAGATCAGAGAAAAAGCGGCCTACTTAAGTTTATTGTGAGCTTTAATAACTATGTTATATATTACTATATAATATACAGGCTTTATTATTGCTCACAAGATAGTTCTTGCTACTCTCTTGTCTTTATGTGAAACCACATATTATGCCATATAATGCCATTGATCCGCTTTAAGGTCACATTTTCTCTCTTAAACTTCCATTAATCAGCCTTGAGACCACTTTTTCTCTCTTAAACTGTCATTGAAGTGCCACTATTCCGCTACGTGTACCTTTTGTGAACTTAAGGCTGTATAATTTTTGCCCAAACTGGTCGAAAAAGGGCTGTATAGCATGCTGTTATACAAGCTGTTATAAAGCTTGCTTTGATAGCTACAAGAATAAATGTGTACTATTAGTCCAATGCTACTTGGGAAGATTACCCCCTCTACGCGGCACGCAGACACAGAGAAAATTGGCGCGACATGTACCTAAAATGTTAAATTTATATAAATTGTTCTCGCATGCCATTCTTGTTTAAATACGTCGGAAATCTATACGATATTTAGACAAAATTTTATGGTGTCATATAATAATGTCACTAAGGTTAAAGTAACGCTTCGTCATATCCATAAGCACTTATTAACCATCGAAAATGTTGTAGACAAAACCGATACACACGTAAAATATTGCGACGTTTGTTTTCAAAAGCTGGGCCATTTCAACAGCAAAATGGGATGCATGATGTGTAAATGCCACATACACGACATATACTTAACATCATCTAAATTCTGTCCGTATCTAGCAAGATAATAAGACTGAACGCAACAAGAGGTATAAAAGGAAACAGAGATATTATATACAAACAAGTGACAATCGTACTCGGCATGGGGTAAGATCACCGTACTACTCGTATATTGTGATATATAGGCACGTACATTTTTCTGGCCCCACAATAGGATACCCTGTGTCGTGGGAACCAGAAACAACGACGTCTCACACATGACATCCAAAACCTGGGGTTTTGTAGAGCTTCAAACTGCAGCGGCACAATAGGTTGTCTTTGAGTGAATACAGTTTTAGACAAAGCTTGTGAAGTGCAATAATATCATATAATATTATATATTTTCAATATTCACTATTAGATAACATATGTTGTTCAACTAAAAATCCAACTGTTTCTAATTAATTGCATGAAGTATAACTTATTCTATCGTGTATTTTATTTTAGTCTCAAAATGAAAGTCTGGCTTTTGCCACTTTTCCTGGTGTTGGCTCTGTCTGGGGCAGCCAATGCTGAGAAGGACCTGGAGTGGTGGGAGACCACTGTCTTCTATCAAATCTACCCAAGATCCTTCATGGACAGTGACGGTGATGGAATCGGTGACCTGAATGGTAAAAAACATTGACAATATCAACGAACAAAAATATTCATAATTTTAATGATCCTTATGTTGACGTTGTAAAGTTTTACATTATTCTCTCAACCATTCGTTTATGAACTACATTTAAGTTATTTCGTGCTGTAGTAAATATTTATTTTCGTTCAAAGTGATAAACATTTTAGTGAAATGATCATGATTTAATTATTTTGTGATTTCAGGCATAACATCAAAACTGGAATACCTAAAGGACCTTGGTGTTGGGGCCACATGGCTATCGCCTATATTCAAGTCACCAATGTACGATTTCGGATATGACATTGCTGACTTCTACGCAATTCATGATGAATATGGCTCAATGGAAGATTTCGAAAATTTGATTCAAAAGGCCAATGAACTTGGTATGAAACAAAAAATATATTAGTAATATAAATATTTTCAAATATATATGGTACATCGGATTACTTCGACGAATAAATGACGTAATTTTTTTACAGACATGAAAATTGTTCTTGACTTCGTGCCTAATCATTCGAGTAACGAAAGTGAGTGGTTCAAAAAAGCTCTCGAAGGTGATGAGAAGTACTTGGATTATTTTGTATGGGAAGATGGAGTAGTTGATGACGATGGCATTCTTCATCCTCCAAACAACTGGGTTTGTACTGGATTCCTATCGTGTTTTTACAGATGTTCTAAGCTCCATTATTTGTCTGAGACTTCAAAATGCGGGGTCCTCCCCCCTAGACAAGTTACATTAGTTAACTCATCACTCCAGTCTCGCTACAACGCAAAAATAATATGCGATTTGATATTAGCGAACAAAAGTCGTCAAGTGCTTTTACACGGCAACTTCAACTTGCATACATTTTCATAGCGTCGTCATATCGGATGATATGTTGGCGAACACAACTTGTCTACGGGGGCTGTACTAAAGTGCATAAATTTAAAAATCATCTTTGTTTCTAGATAAGTGTCTTCCGTAAGAGTGCATGGGAATATAGAGAGGAAATTGGAAAGTATTATCTCCACCAGTTTGTTATTGGGCAGCCTGATTTAAACTATCGTAATCCAGACGTTGTTGAAGAAATGAAAAATGTCATAAGGTTTTGGCTTGACAAAGGCGTTGCAGGGTTCAGAGTTGATGCAATTATTCATTTATACGAAGTGGATAAAGAAGATTTCGGAGGAAAATACCCCGACGAACCTAAATCCGGTAATTTGGAAGCGGGACCTGATGATTACGAGTACTTAAACCACATTTACACCAAAGAATTAGATGAAACGTTTAATATGGTATTCCAATGGAGAGAAATATTCGATGAGTTTGCCATGAAAGATGGAATTCCCAGAGTGATGATGACTGAGGCTTATACAAGTCCTACAAACAACGCAAGATTCTACGGTGATGAAGAACATAAAGGAGCTCATATTCCTTTTAACTTTGCTTTAATTACTTCTGTTGATGGTGACTCGACTGCTGCTGATATAAAATATGCTGTTGACCAATTCATCACGTATAAACCTATCGAAGAATTGGCAAATTGGGTGGTGAGTATGCTTTGCAATCACTAACTGTAACTATAGCGTATTGTAAACAAATTCACTGAAATCTATTTATTCTACAGATTGGAAACCATGACAATAGCAGAGTTGCATCTAGATACAGTCCTGAATTAGTCGATGGATTAAATATGTTAGTTCTCTTGCTGCCAGGAGTTGCAGTTACTTACATGGTAAGACATTAACATTTATATTCGTATTTCGGCAATTTCATTTAATATTTTATATACCGAGCGTGGAAATATGTACCTCTATCTGTATATGATCTTATCTACTTTTTTTTAGGGTGAAGAAATCGGAATGGTTGACGGTTATATAAGCTGGGAAGATACAGTTGACCCAAGTGGTTGCAATACTGATGATCCTATAAACTACTGGAAAGAATCTAGGGATCCAGAGCGAACGCCGTTCCAATGGAATGCTGAACCAAATGCAGGTAAAAATGTCTGATAAGAATAAATAGTTAGAACAAAGTAAAAAATATAAATATAAAAATACAGCTAAATAGGATTAACTTATTGTAAAATGGTTCGCAGGTTTCTCGACGGCCCAAAAAACATGGTTGCCAGTAGCTGACGGCTATAATATCTTGAACGTTGAGGTACAAAAAATCACAACCAAGTCGCACTTGAATATTTACAAAAGCTTGATAGCTCTGAGAGGAGAACCGACGTTTGTTTATGGAAGATACGAGTCTGTTGCATTAAATAAAGACGTTTTTGCTTTTAGAAGGTAAGAAAATAAATTAAATAAACATATTGAGCGGAGATATTTAAAATATTATTTTACGGCCTTGATATAGAAAAAAATGGCTATTGGGGGTGGACGTAGGCTGTAGATGATGATGGTCATATAATTTGGAGTAGTTCAAGGTGTGCTTAAAGTAGGTAGAATAATTTTTAATTGTTTTGAAAATGGAAAGAAGTATAGTAAAAACCTTTATAAGAAGAATTTTGTAAGGTTCGCATAAACAAATAACATACCTACTGCATTTCGTGTTACAGATGGTATAACGGGGAAACTTATGTCGTCATCGTCAATATGAGGGATGTTGCATATACCCTGGATCTGACCTACTTCGAAAACGTTACTGGAGACCTAGAAACTGTGATCACTAGCATCCAGTCTCCGAAGAATCCTGGGTAAGATAGTTTGTCATTCTAGAAATATATGATGCGTCGTTTTCGAGATGTAAGCAAAACATCAAATAACGGGACCTTATTTAATATGTCAATTTTTTTTAATTGTTGTGTTTATTTTTTCAGCACATATTTATCAGCGGAAAGAGTACCAGTTGCTGGATTAGAATCATTAGTTCTAAAAGTTACGGCTGAGGCATAAGTGAGATAATATAGTTTCCTAGAACATGGGTTATTATTGTAAATTACATAAATAAAATGAAATTGAAATCTTACCATTTTTTATAATTTATTTAGTTAAGAGTACCTTTTAATTAAGACATCAAACACGAAACACAAACAAAACAAAGGAAATAATAATTGAATAGGTATTTATTTAGAAATATCTCAAGCAACTCCTACTATTCTGTAATTTGTAATGTCTTTATTATACTACACAAAACAGGCATACAGATAACTTACAATAGAAAAAACATGTACAAAGGCGAGCTTATCCCTAAAAAGGGATTTATTCCAGCAAACGAATATGGTAGGAAAGGTAATGGTTGAGCGGGGGAAGACCTGCGAGTACAATTAAACTCTATATATACTTCGAGTAATAAATACTACTAACAATATATATAAACCGTATAATATACTAATACATACCAATATATATATATATATATATATATATATATATATATATATATATATATATATATATATATATATCTAACTGGAAAGGGAGAGATAGTGTTTCTTTAGCCGGTTTTTTAATATATTTAGAGATGGATGGTCCCTGATAATGATGATGCAGGGAAGCTCATTCCACAGTCGTATGGCTCGGATTCTGATCCCGTGCAACGATCTAGAGCTTTGAGCGTAGACGTAATGAGGGTTCCACAAGTTATTATAAGGAAACACACGGATATGAGAGTCCCGTCGAAGCCGAATCGGTAGCCACTTCAGCTCCCTGCGATGCTGAGATATGTGGTCATACTTGTGCAGTCCGAAGATGAACCGAATCCCGAGATTTTGAACTCGTTCGAGTTTGTTCAGTTGTTCTTCATTTGCATTGACCCAGAAAACATCAGCATAATTAATGAGGGGAAGCAGAAGGGACTGAGCGAGAGTTATTTTGGTCTGGCGAGGAAGAAAATTCTGAAGTCTCCTGAGAGAGTGAAAGGTTGCGTAAACTCGCCTGCTGACCTCATTAACATGCATTGACCAGGACAATTGATTATCGAATAAGACACCCAGGTTTTTAGCTTTATCGCTATACATGCTTACAGTACCGTCATAAGTTACAGAAGGGGCAGAGTATTACTGCAACGTGTTTAATGAGTGTCTGGTACCTATAATCATGGCCTGGAACTTATTCGGATTAACCAGCAATCCAAATGGCGATGCCCATTCACTAATACTTGCCACTACTTTACTAGCGAGTCAGCGTTCAACGCCTCCACAGCGGAATTTACATCATCAGGAGAGAAGTGACGATAGATCTGAAGGTCATCAGCGTAGAGATGATAGGAAGAAGAAAGGATATCGGATATGGAATTAATAAATATTGAGAAAGGAAGAGGAGAGAGAATGCCACCTTGGGGTAACTGGAGCAGAGGTCTCACCACTCCGTACAAGCCTCCTCCGACTTGATACGCTCTTTTCGGTCTCTTAGGTAAGAGTCAAACCAGCTGGCAGAGATGGAGGAAACGTTAAGAGATTTGAGAAGTTCAACAAGAATTTCGAAGTCAACACGGTTAAAAGCACTGCTGAAGTCCAACAGAGCCTGCAATCAATCAATCAAATCTCTTTATTACTTAGCAATCGTCATTTTTTTGGACCACTGTAGGAGACGAAGGGCGTAGAAACTCCCACAGATTGATATATAGGTCTCTTTTAAAAATTGCCTATGCTTAACTAATACAAATTTAACAATATAAATTATTATTAATAATAAGCAGCAATAAATTACAAAATTATTAACGCAAGATCTGTGTTGAGCCAGATTAAACCCATACAGTCCCGTCATTTAAGTAATCCGAGATAACCGAGAGCTGGCTTTGATCCATGGCGACCTGAATATCATCGGTCACTTTTAATAAAGCCGTAACACGTTATAAAGCCTGACTGAAAAGGATTTAGTAGATTTTCAGAGGATAGAGATAATGGGAGATCTGAGTATGGACAATGGATTCAAGGACTTTAGAAAGGATCGGCAGGATAGAAATGGGGCGATACTCTTTAAATGAGGTGGGATTGGATGTTTTAACTAATGCTTTTTTACAAGCAGTAGGGAAGGAACTATTTAAAATGGAGAAATTTTAAATATGTGTTATGGCCGGAAGCAAATCACCAAGGATAGTGAGAATTATTTTTTGGCAGATATAATTATCTCCTACAGCTTTGCAGCTTATTCCTAGAAATGCTTCACTTCATACTTTTCTTAGGCATTTACAGGTGAAATGTCATACAATATATATGTTCACAATTCACTTTCCGCATATAAACCTAATAAGGTTTCTGCGGTTAGTTCACATGTGGACAAATAGATATACGTTTTTGTTTTGGATAAATAAATAAATAAATATATAAAAATAAATGTTTATAGTGAGGGATTATAGAACATTCCAATTCCAGCAAATTTAAACCCATTTTAAGTAATTTTCAATTTAAAATGAATAAAAAAAAGAGATTATGTCAGAAAAAATGAGAAGAACTGATCGTACAAGCTAACAAACAACATTCAAAGAATAACTCAAAGTAATTTAGTTTTTTCTTAATTAATAACTTTATGAAATTTTTTAGAAAAAAATAAATTTAAAAAAATCTTAATTACTCGAAACCGATTCTTTTTCGGAAAAGTAAATTCGTTGGAAATGGGCTTTTCTTTAACACCTTACAATATACAGGTGACGTTTAATTATCTGACCATATTTGGGTGAATGATAGTACCCATAATTATGAACAACTTTCCCCAAGTTTACTATGATTCCACAAAATATGGTCAGCTAATTAAACGTCACCTGTATATATCAAATAACAAATCCCCTGTATATGTAGCCCAATTATGTCCCCAGCAAGTGGCATAGGCCTTTATTCGGATACGATTAAGATTAAGCCATATTCCACCACGCTGGCTTAATGCGGGTTGCTGTAGGGGTGTCGAGCTAGTGGCCAACCTGAATGTAAGAAGGTTTCAAGCTGTCCTAATAGGACCTCCGACACAGCCTTATGACTACTACTACCAAGTAGCGATAGTAGCCGGGACCTACATCTTTAGATATCATCCGAAACACGGAACGTCTGGTAATGTACTGATAACTTATTTATCTCATGTCGGTCAGTACCGAATTCAAACCTGCTTCTCTTGCATGAGATGCAAGCGTAAAACCCTCTTAACCAGGGAGCGTTCACACTACTGAGATACATTACATAAATAAACAATAATGTACTTCAAATCTTTATCGCGACAAGATAAGACTGGGTGACGTGTGTTAAGTATGTGTATAAGCCGATTGGAGATCATGAATATCTACATGGGTTAAGTTGAACAGTAAATATCCTCTTACCGCAACACTGGCAACTAACTGTTTTGCAGAATTTTGGACATATCTAGACAAAATTCAGCCGAAGTTGTTCCGTGGCCGAGGATACTGCCGAAAAGTCAGTAAAATAATTCATATGAAAATTTAAAAGAGTTTCGCTTATCTGAGGCTGAAAAATTCCGCGAGCCAAGCTGCGCTTCTGCTAATCAACGAGCTGAACTAATAAAAAAAGTATTACCTGTAATTGCATTGAGAAAGCTTTTTTTGTGACGAGCGCTCATTAATGATATTTTCTTGAAATATTAGAAATAAATAGTACATTGTTGTAGAGGCTGGAAAGTGAACAATAGATGGATGCGTGAGGGCAGAGCCATCGGCGAGACACTCTAAAAGACGAGTACGTCCTTTGCACTTTTTCCGAGACATTATATCATGCTTTTCAGTTTTTCACGACTTCTGCGAGGAAATAAAAATCGACATTTTCATATAAAATTTTCGTACGACCGACTTTGCAGCCTCTTGCAATCCGGGAGGCGCCAACACGTCCATATTATCCCTTCGCTAGATTAATCCATTGTAGATCAAACATTGGTTAACTTTCGTAATTAAAAATTTTGGGACTCGGAAAGTCCCAAAATTTGCTATGGAGGAAACCGTATGGCTACGTAAAAAAGTTATTTTAACGAGACTGTTAGTGGTCAGTCATTCTGATTGGTCGATTTTATGTCATATGCAGTGCAAGTCGTGTTCCGATTGTTCGAAACAGTGAACAGCGGGCCGATGTGATTGGTCAAATTGCTCATTGAAAACCGGCCAGAATTGTTTTTGTTGTCCTGATTAACTTTCCCATATTTATATTTTGCCAATCTATACTTTTGTTTATTAATTATAGTAATTGTTTCATTGTAATTAACAGTATATTTGGTTCACGTCTTATTTGATTATTTAATTTATAATTTAAAACGAACAGACTCCTTAAGAGAGCTTTTTAAAGAAATTGACATACTAACAGTAGCTAGTCAATTTATTTTCAAAATTATAATGTATGTACGCAAGAACCTTACAACATTTTTGAAGCGATAGCTGTAATGTTTACCTAAGAAATAATCACAGACTATGTGCGCCCCGTTTTAGACTCGCGAAGGTTAGCAATTCTTTCAAGGGTCAGTGCATTCTCTACTACAATAAGATACCTCTGGAGATTTTGAAATTGCCATTTGAGCAATTTAAAAAGCATGTTAAAGCGACTTTGTCGAAAAAGGGATATTACAATGTTCAAGATTACTTAAATGACAGGACTGTATGGGGTTAATTTGGCTCAACACAGACCTTGCTGTTAATAATTTTGTAATTATTTATTCCAGCTTATTAAATAAAAATAAATCATAATTGTATTAGTTAAGCACAACCTATTTTTAAAAGAGATCTAAAAATAAATCTGTGGGAGTTTCTACGCCCTTCTTCTCCCACAGTGGTCCAATGTAGAGAAGAGGCAAAAAATGACGTTTGCTAAGCATATGTAAATATCTACAGTAATAAAGTACTTTTGAGTTTGAGTTTGAGTTTGGAGTATTGAACAAGTAGCTAAACGTAGGAACAATTTATGCCTCTGTCACTTCGCATATGGGAAAAGGCATGACGCTATATGTTTTTGTTGTTATACTTCTTAAATTTAACAGAATAAATTGTACATTATCGCCTTAGCATAATAGGTTGCGGTACACATTTTCGCTCTATCGACCAGGGTCAAAAAGTAGAACAGTTCGGGTTTGTTTGACTGTACGGACTGTTTCATCTTGTTATTATTCAACACATCAACGAACCTTATCAATACATTTTTGACAAGATTATTTTAGGCACAAATGTTCTACGAGTACAAAACACTTAAGTATTACCACATAGAATATCTAATCTGTATCTTATTGCTTGTCTCCACTGAATGTTTGTTAAGTGGAGCGAATGAGATAAATTTGAATTGGTATTTTGTTATGCTCTCATCTCTTGTCAGATATCGCTCATGTCATGATACAATGCTCCAAAGGTGTTTAGGTGGTATATATATAAAACAACAAATTGTAAAACATTACACAGTGTATGATCTAAAGCCAATATGCGGTTAGTACGTAATTTTTGTATGGAAAAGAACAATAGTCAATTAATGAGTTTAATTCTTGCATAGAAACTTCAGCTCTCAAGATTTTTATATGAACGAACTCATCTTGATATTGGAGTCTCGTTTCCGAAAAAAAATGAGGCAAAGTCTTTTGACATCTGAGTGGCCAGTATGAGACTCTGTTTAACCTACAAAAGTCCAGTTTTCTTAATGAAAGTGTGTTAAAATTATTTTTTCCGATGCTCATCTCCTGCTTCCAGGATCAAGGTAAAGAGCCTCCTGCTTCTGCCTTTACTCTTGACGCTGGCACAGTCGGCAGCGCCAGATGGACATCAGGAGCTGGACTGGTGGCAAACCACCGTCTTCTACCAGATCTATCCGAGATCTTTCATGGACAGCGATGGCGATGGCATCGGGGATCTAAATGGTATGTTTTTTTAATCTAGCCATTACGATGCCTCACTTCTGGGCAAAGGCCTCTTTTGTCTACACTTACGTGGTCAGTGCCAACTGGCCACTCCGGCAGAACTTGTCAAGGTGGTCTCGCCATCTCCATTTAGGCTGGGTGCTACAAGACGTATACTGGCGTAAGGCGGTATCCGTCTTGTGGCACCCAGTCAGTGGCGATTTTGGCTAAAGTGGAAGCCTCATCATGTATAGGTTATTGATATCTAAGAATTTCATTTTGCTTTTGTAATATTGATCAATCATAAGACGATTATTCTACAAGAGCTGTATTTTATTGTGACTATTTGTATCGCTTGTTTATGCGTTGTTTTGATTGATTGATGTTTTTGAAAAAGCGATTGAAATTCCTTTATCACAGAATTACATGATAATGCTATAGGGCCGGCTTCGTTTGCAACCAGACATATGGGCGAATATCGCTTTTTTTAAAGTACTACGCAAAAAATGGTGTGTCATTAGAGTATGACTTAGACAATCAGTAGGCTTACAGCCAGATACAGAAACGATCTTTAAATTTTAAAGCCCCATTAACAGGCGTAAGGCGTGTGAACTGTCATATACTCAGAAATAAGAGCATTGTTTTATCAAAAAACAAAATATTATGGAATTGATACGCCATTAGCCTTTAATAAGGCTTTCAAATTTAAAGATCGTTTCTTTAACTGGCTGTTATTATGTTATTCTGACATCTGACTGACGAATTTATATCAAAATTCTTTTCAAACGGCTGCTCGTTTGAATTAAATGTGGTTGGATTAGTTGAATTGTCCATTGCAGGAGTACAGAGAAATCATCACGATTCCTGTTATTGGGCTATAAGTTTCTCACTGACAATAATTCTTAATTTTTCATTTCTTTACGCATAAATCCCTGATAATTAAAATCCTATAAATTATCAAGAAAAAAAACAAAAGCAAAAATACTGAATAATAATAATAATAATACCTTGGACACTATTGACACACATTGAACTAGCCCCAAACTAGGATTCCCTGTATCTTGGGTACTAGACAACGATACACATACTTATATAGATAAATATTATACTTAGATAGATAAACAACCATGACTGCCTATTATAACCGCAAGTAAATAGTTATATTTTCAATAATATGGTTATAAGGGATGTCTCTTCTTCTTGCAGGAATCACATCTAAACTGGATTATCTAAAAGAGCTTGGAGTAGGCGCATTTTGGCTGTCGCCCATGTTCAAGTCTCCTATGTTTGACTTTGGGTACGATATCGCAGACTTCTACGCTATACATGATGAGTACGGGACCATGGAAGACTTTGATCGGTTGATTCAAAAAGCCAATGAGTTAGGTCAGTGAAGTAATGGCTTATGGTTTTGCATAACATTAATGTTAATATTACACAACACAGAACTCACCTAATCATTATGTAATTATTCATTCCTGCATATTATTTATGATAATTAACCTGAAATATTTGCATTAGTTATACAAACTATTTTTAAAAGATATATAAAAATGGGAAATATTACACTGTACATCAAAAATACTGATTTTCACAGCAAATATCAGGGCAAAATTCATGCGGAAGCTTAGGTAACGGTAAAGGGGAGAGCAAAGCGAAGCCCCCTTTATCCTTCGTGTTAGGTTGAACATGCGGGAACAAAACATACTTAAAACATAAACTTGAGTACACATAAAATATTTAAAACACTATATTAGTTTATGTGACTGATACATAATGGAGGGCATTAACACTCGAGAGTTTTAACTCATAATAATATCACTCGAGAGTTTTAATGCCTAATTATGTACAGTTACATACACTACTTTATCTACACACATATCATAAGCTCTCTTTGATGTGTTCAGGAACCGCATGTTTTTACCGGCATTGTGGCATTGAGTTGTTTATCTTGTTCTGTAGTACCAACTTCACAGACAAAGTAGGGGCGACACGCAGGCGGGCGTCGGCGTTCGATATTTGAATGTCATAATATGTAGAAAAATTACACATTATGGTCATAATGTTCAATATTCCGATAAGAAATGAGTTTTTACAAAGTAGTTACAGTAAAGTAGTTACTTTATGCTGATCGTAGCGTGCGGTTTTTGGACGCAGTAAAGAGGGTTTATGATACGTGTGTAGATAAAAAGTGTTTTTGCTGATCCTTTTTTGTTGTGCAAATCAGTATTTTTAATGTGCGATTTAATACTAGCCTTTAAAATCATTCTTTTTGACTTTCCTCGCCCTTCTCTCACAGTAGTCCAATGTAGAGAAGAGGCAATAAATGTAAATTTTTGTACATATGTTAATATTTTACAGAAAATAAAGTAACTTTGAACTTTGAGCTATTTACAAAATCTCATTGCAAATTCATTGTCCTTGTTTTCAGATATTAAAGTTGTATTAGACTTGGTGCCAAATCATACAAGTAATGAAAGTGTATGGTTTCAAAAAGCTCTAGAAGGCGATGAGAAGTACTTCAATTACTTTGTATGGGAAGATGGAATAGAGGCTGATAACGGGACTTTACTACCACCAAATAACTGGGTAAGTACCTATAAAATTTAATTAATATGTAACTTCTATCGGTGAGAACCTATTAGTGGTGTTTATCTGTAATACTTTGTAACCCTATTAAAAATTTGTAAACCTTGGTTTTCCTAAGACAATAAAAAAAAATACAATACAAGTACAAATTCTACTTAGGAACTCCTAGTAGGTACTAAAAAATAAATAACTCGTGGATATTTTTGTTAGCCGCGTCGAATTAGGATGGACTGCTTTTGGGCAAATAGACGAAATCTTTAATTCCAAACTACCACAAAGCCTGAATACCAAGGTGTTTTACCAATGTATTTTGATAATCCTTACTTATGGAGCCTAAATATGTACGCTCACTAAGCAACTCATGCACAAAATGAAGGTGGCCTAAAGAGAAAATGGAGCGTACTGTGTTAGGTATCTCTTTTATTGACCGCATGCTAAATGTCGAACTTCGGCGGAAGAAGAAAGTCAAAGATGTAGGTAAGCGGATAACGGGACTAAGGTGGACTTGGCAAAATGGGATGATGGAAAGTGGTCCAAAGCAGTCACAGAGTGGCGTTCAAGGGGAACGACATGGCCAGTGGACATACCACCTACCCGATGGTCTGACCATATCATCAAGTCACCAGGATCCAAATAAATGCGGTCAATACAGGATCGTGCGGATTGGCGCTATACAGAAAAGGCAAATTACTAGCAGTGTGTTGATGTGGGCTGAATATGATGATGATTGTGACGTTATTCATGTTTACTTAATATCATAAAAAATTTGCTATTTAAATAGATTTTATGATTATTATCTAGATCTATAAATTTTATTGTTTTGTTTAAACACGTGCCACGTTTATATATTATTACTAAGTTTAGGTAGAAAGGAAGGTTTTGTTGAAAAGCCTTATTTATAATCAACAGGTTAGTGTATTCCGCAAGAGCGCGTGGGAATTCAAAGAAGAAGTTGGCAAGTATTACTTGCATCAATTCGTGATCGGTCAACCCGACTTGAACTATAACAACCCTGATGTTGTGGAAGAAATGAAGAATGTTGTCCGCTTCTGGTGCGACAAAGGTGTAGCAGGTTTCAGAGTTGATGCCATCGCACATTTGTTTGAAGTAGACAAGAAAGATTTTGGAGGTGTTTTCCCTGATGAACCCAGGTCAGGCGATATAAGCGCTGGGCCGGACGACTATGGATATCTAAGTCATGTTTATACAACCGATCAAGATAAAACTTACGAAATGGTATATCAATGGAGAGAAGTGCTTGACGAATACAAAGCTCAGGATGGCCTCTCAAGGGTCATGATGACTGAAGCGTATGTCAGTCCGCAGAAGAGAATTAGGTATTTTGGTGATGGTGAAAGAGAAGGAGCTCAGATGCCATTCAACTTTGCCCTTATTTCTGACGTCGATGGATCATCTACTGCTGCTGAAATCAAGTACGCTGTTGACCAGTTCTTGACTTTCAAGCCTATTGATAAACAGGCAAACTGGGTGGTAAGTTTTCATTGAACCTTGTGTCTTTTCATAAAGTTATTGAAATGATTTCAAAGATGGTGAATTGTTTAACAGATTGGCAATCACGACAACAATAGGGCTGCATCGAGATACAACCCAGGGTTAGTTGATGGACTTAACATGCTTGTCCTTTTACTTCCTGGCGTACCTGTCACTTATATGGTAAGTATTTAGTTAAGAGAATCGTGTGGGCGCGAGCTTCCATACAATGAGCGGTAACCTTTTTCACCCCTTAAACCTTGTCCGATTTTCACAATTTTTTCACATGTTTGGGATACTATGAAAAACTATGCTCGTGCGTTTTGTTTTTTTTTGAAATATTTTGTATTTTAGTAAATATAAGTACCTAAACATTCACTTTTTTGACCAAAAAAAACCTCCAGCATTTTATTTATTTTTAACCAATCAAGCCAGATTTTCAAAAAAAGGAAAAACTACAAGCATCGTTTATGATGTGTGGAAACGAATGAGACAAATTTGTCTTATTCCATAAAGGTTTAGGGGTAGAAAAACGTTACCGCCCAAAAGCATAATTCGGCCGAAAATTTAGGCAATTGCGCTCTTATAGCTCTGAGATAGCTTGTATTTTGGTAAATACCTACTCGCGCCGAGTTCTGTCGCCATTCGCTCGTCTTAAGTGTTAACTATTTGATTGAGACCGTTGCCTCACTATGTAAGATGCTTTTAAACTTACGGGGTAGCACAGATCTGTACCCAATTGTAGCCACAGATAAGAAACATATGGGAATAATAGATAGAATAGAACAGACTATCTCTGATATGTCGGTATCCTCACAATATTTTTTCAATCTATTGTATATTTTAGGGTGAAGAACTTGGTATGGTCGATGGATATGTAAGCTGGGAGGATACTGTGGATCCCAGTGGATGCAATACTGATGATCCTGTCAATTATTGGAAGGTCTCAAGAGATCCTGAACGAACTCCTTTTCAATGGAATTCAGAAAAGAATGCTGGTATGTTATATTTCTACAGTTTGTAGTTTTTGCAAGTAACTTCAGACGATGAACTAGCAACTTAAATCCCTTTTTTATCTGGGTCCAAATACATTTTTTTAAATTGATTGTGAAATATCTTTATAACGCAGTAATTCTATGTTGTTGGACTATTTGAGTTAGGTGTGGTGTTAAAATCGCACAACTACCCCTCTGACGCTTCACCCCCCTAACCGTAAAATGTGTGCCCGTCAAGGGGTCTCTCACTATTTTGGAAAAACTATAAAGGGCTGGTTGAAGTCGAAGTGGATCGAATACGCACTATTATGCGTCGTCACATGAACGGGTATATAGGCAAACCAGCTGGTCATATTATTATTTTTATTTATGTGGGTTTTGAATATTTTTTTTGACTACAAGGAAAGGGCATAAAGTCGTTGTTTTTACCGTGATATTAATTAAGATGTTATTCACTAAAACCTTCTAACTACTACCTAACGCCTACAATACTTAAGAAGGCAAAAAAACACTTAAGCCATCGAATTTGACACTAACTCTTTTTTAGAATTACTTTAATATTGATACTCTTTATTTTGAGATTTAGTTTAGTTTGAGTCGGGCCTGTTTTTTATTTTAAACATTCCATTTCTTTTTAAATTACATTTTTAAGCAAAATGGTATTTTTACGAAATTTCTGCACATTGATTAATCAGGGCGTCCGCCATAATAATTCCGCCTACTCAGGTATAAAATCAAAGTCTGTAGAACTTTGTGTTTTGCAGAAAATGTTTTTTTCACGACTTTCTCGCATGTTATATTAAATGGATAGATATTCTCGAGCGTTATAATATAGGGATAGATAATATAAAAACGTAATATTCTAGAGATAATGTTTCCTCGCTATTTTTTTTGCTTGATTTTGTGCCCTCTAGTGTCCAATAGTATCCAAGGTGTCCAAGGTATATAGAATATTATATTTCATATAAAAATGCTTTTGATTCCTCTCTCAAATATCATACAAATTGAACGCGAAAAACTGTAAAAAAAATAATTTGGGGCGCTATAACTCTATGCAACAAATTTTCCAAACCCTTTCCTTTTGTCACATATAAATAAATTATCGGATAAATATCAATAAAAAAAATAACTTTGGCAAATTAGATTTTCCAAATTTACACTGCCTATTATTCGGACTATAATAACGCATCGATAAACATCGCATTCCTTAATTTTCTTACTAAAGGTGACATATATAAAATCACGCGGGAAATCACTTCCGGCTCATCCCGTCCTCTGTACATCTACAACTTTACCTGACTTTCCAACTAGAAAGCGAGATCACGGCTCAACATGTCAAACAAATTTCCTAATTTGTTTCTCATATTTTTTATGAAAAAATTAATAAACTGTCAATAGTCAATAGTTTTAGCGTACATGCGTTTTGGCCGAAATGTACAAAGGACGTGTTTTATTTATTTATTGGGCATTTTTGGGGTTTCGTAGCACAAAGCGAAATAAATTTACCCTTTTAAGATAACTTCGTTGTGCGCCCATCCATTTTTTATCTCTCTCGTAGACCCTTTTTCTCAAGAACTCTTGAAGGCACTAAGTCGAAATTGATAACAATTACTCATTCTTGCAGTACCATAAAACTGGGAAAAAATCAAACTTCGGAGTCACCACAACCAAAAAAAACGTTTTTTTTATGCTGGTGGTTTATAATCGATAACTTAAGTGACAATAAAAATACACACTTTGTGAAATTTCGGAAGATCGGACGGACCATCGGACAGCGGAGGCTTTGACCTTAATACGAGTCCCAGGCACCTTTCGGCTATGGATGTTTGAAAAATGTGCCATTGTCTCCTACCAAAAGGTGGCGTGGAAAAGTATTTTTTGCTGAATCGCACCTTGAAGTAAATTTTGCGGCGCTCGTACGCTATAAATATGGATTTCACAAAAAAAAGATTAAGACTAGATGTAGGAATTTTTCTCTTGTTTATTTTTGCCTTTGAGAGGGCGGTGATGCGACTAACACCACACCCAAATGTATTTTGTGGCACAAGTTTTATTTGTCATTCTGATATGTACATTTAATTTCATATAATTATTACGTTATTAACGGCACTATGCATTCCCCAAAATATCTAAAAATTCGGTATTATTTCAGGGTTTTCAACTGCTGATAAGACTTGGCTGCCAGTTGCTGATGGATACGAAACATTGAACGTTGAAGCTCAACGGACTAACGGAAATACACATTTGAATATTTATAAGGATCTTGTAAAATTACGTGGAGAAATGCCTTTCAGATATGGAAGATACGAGTCAGTGGCTTTGAATGATTATGTGTTTGCATTCAGAAGGTATGATATACATTATACTTAGTTGCATTTTTACATACCATCATCATTTTTATATCCGTTTATTCAATTTTGGAACGAGAAAATGCATTCACTTGAATTAATCAACGGTGGTCAATAATCTTTGCGGTACGTGGAAAGAGACATTTTTTTATAATCCTGTGCCTCCAACATCATGCAAATAATACAAAATTGTTTCCCACAGGTGGTATTATGATGAGATCTATATTATACTGATCAACGTTAGAGATTCCAGTTATAACTTAGATCTGACTTACTTCGAAAACGTAACTGGACAACTGATTGTTGCTTTATCCAGCAAGCAGTCGCCCAAAAATGTTGGGTAAGCTATGCATTGCTTTTAACGCCTTTTCCTAGATGTGTACACCGTTTACTTGTACTTCCGTATTTGCAAATGACAGGAACAAGCCTATAAATCATGAGAAAGGAATCAAGTGTCACAGACACACGCTCTATACGAACATTCGAAATATTGACTAACAACAGACTTTAAATTCCCTTGGCCGTTAAGTTGGTAGCAATGAAACCAGTGTTGCTAGCTTTTGAAAAATGTGTTAGGGAGAAAATATCATAACTAAGTCATACGATAAATGTTCATAAACGATGCCGAAACTCGTAGGTATCAGTTGAATATAATTGAGGTTCTTCGTGTTGTGACGAGGTTGTAGGTAACCTACACCCATACATACTTGCTGCCTTGAACGTCTTACGGCAGATCATAGTGTCACATTTGCTTGTTTTGTTACAAATAACCCACGAATACCTCTGTTTCATCAAACAATAAATATCTTTCTATTTTTATCTGTACCTTATTTATGAAAGCGGCGATTTTTAATGTGAATCTGCCCTTTTTTCTTGATAGTTGACAGTTGTGACTACAGCTTACTTGACGGCGAAGGTAATTTAAAGCTGAAATGCCTTCTACTCTCATCATCGCAGACGCAGTTAGATTTAAAGTACGCCTGCACTTATTATGACTGCAGACAGTTGCATCTATATGTATCTGCAGGTTAATAAGACGCAGACTGTAGTCGACTAGAGCGTCTTAATTTGAAAAAATATGTTGGAACTTTACTTTATACGTAACGTCTAGCAAAACTTCCTTAGACTTCTTTTATTACATATTCACAGTTACATTTTGAAAGATTTTATTGTTATTATTATGATGTAGTTAGTTATTCTTTGTTTTTCATTGCAGGGACCTCGTTACAGCAGACAGCGTACCAATAGTAGGAAAGGAGGCTTTAATCCTGAAGGTGTTATTCTAGGTTAGAAATCACATTTTTTCAACCACTTATATTTAAAAACATCTATTTTTGTTGATTACATTTTAGTAACCGCTAGTTTACTTTAAATCCTAGCTATTATAAATATTACAAAATATTGTCATACTTTAAATGCCAGAAGTGCCGAGCTGGTCTGGAATAACAACATGGTGCAAGTGGTAAGGGGTTTCAATTCACTTTCACGATGAGTAGGTATTTACATTTATCTCACTACGCTTTCTTCCAGTGCAGGCGCTCCAAAATTAAGGACATGATTTAATTATAATTCAACTTGACTTATGAATAATGGATGCTGGAAATGTAGATTTTGGCTGTTGATTAAAGTACCCTTACCTTCATACCCTGTATGTACCAACTGAGTAAGTGCATATACGTCTACGTACAGGGTGTTTGTAGAGGTACATTTTAAATAGAATTGTTCATTCACTTTATATCATACACTGTGTTCGTTTATTCATTGGCAGTTCAGGTCCTCAGCCCTATGGAATAAGTAGAAACAGGAATTGTTAGGCAATAAATTGTTAAAAATAATTGTAGTCTTTTTGTGAAGGGTTTACGATATGGGACTAGATAATTTCACTCAGGATCAGTTACCCACCGACCATATTGTACCAACACGATCTGCATCAGGAGGAAAAAAATACAGGTAATAATTAATTTGCCTGCAGTCTGGGGAATTGTTTATAGTACCTGACATTAGAAATAAAACGTTTAAAAGCAAAATACCGAATAGTCACTAGGATAGCCGATTGTCTGACTCGTTTTTAGATAAAAATAAAGCATCTCGTAAATAAAACGCGTTAATACCAAAACCTATATGAGGCTATGCGCAGCTAAATGTACTTAGTTAGGTGGTTAATGGAATAATAATAATGGAAGTTAATGGAAGTTTAAAAGGTATTCAGCCGTGTTCGCGAGAATGATTAGCAGCTCTGAACTAAACTCCGAGCAACAGTTTCAAAAAAGTTCGTGAGTAAATGTGTTGAGCGTTGAAGATGGATGGTTAAAATGAAATCCAGTCTAGAATATCAAGGTAGAGCTTATTTACCTTGCTTGAAATAGTATTAAGTTCAGGGAAAACGCACCTACCCTGTCATAATGTTTTCGCCGCCTTGGATTACGACCAAAATCTCTTCAAATGTTGTTAGTCCTTATTTATTACAAGAACAGATAGACAGGATCGGCTAGATCATTACCTACCTCAGCGTTGACAATGGTTTTGTTCTCATTACGGCGCGTCTGCTTATTTATTTTGATTTAATGGCGTGTCAACAACCTCTTTTGAGGTTAATTTTGCCAGTGTCAAAGGTATTTTAAAGACCACAATTTGGTCAGATTCCCTATCGAGAACCTAGAGATTAATGTTTTGATACTAATGTTTTGGTCTTTAGCACTACCCACACAGGATGTGCAGTTGAAGGTATTGTGATCCAAGTATTTGCAACTGTCTCTCCGGCTAACAGACTGCGCCGACTGTTGCCTGTTATCATCATCATCATCAATCAGCCCACATTCACTCATTGCTGGGTATAGGCCTCTTCTTTACCACGCCATCCACCCCGGTCCTGAAGCTCCCGCATCCACTGCCTACCCGCTATGGCGATGATGTCACCCGTCCGTCTGGCTGGTGGTCTGCCGACTGGTCGTCGTGTGGTTCTCGGTAACCACTCTGTAACCGCTTTGGTCCACCTTCCGTCATCTGTCCTTGCCAAGTGTCCTACCCCCACTTCAGTCTGATTCGCTTGCCGACATCGACATTCTTAGTACGACGTACGACATCTTATTTCTGTATTGCGAATACGATGCTTAGCTAATGCTTATGCCTGTTTGTAGTTGTTAATGTTATGTGTGTTAATCTAAATATAAATTTGACATATCGCTAGTTTGCGGCGTCTCAGATTTATAGACAAATTATCCCCTCAGGAATAGCCCCTAGATGAATTACAAATTTTGGGTCAAAACAAATGTTGGTGATGAGGTGTCGTGTTAGTGTTTGTGTGTATGTGTGTTTAGGGACACTAATCGGCAACGTACATTGTGACGGAGTGGTTTGCCGTGAACTGGCTAAATGTCAGTGCGCATATCAAGAATGGCGAAGTACAAGCCACGTCAAGTTTCTTTGCCTCTGAGCGAGCTGCGACCTCTACTTCTTGCAAAGGGTAAGGTGGGTTAAGAAAATGAGGGGGGAACTTTACAAGAACTGTTAAAGTGACGATTTTTTGGGAGTTAAAGTATAATTTTTGCCGAATCTTGTAATGAGTTGATTGCGACGAGATTTAGTTTGCATCTGTAGTTGTTTCTTTGCAGACTTTAATTGGTTCATAAGAGTCAAGAATTATTTTGCTTAATTGGTTCTCCGTATAAAATGGTATGATTCGATTAGACTTTTTGTGGGGATTTTATTCCGACTGCGTTTCCAGTCTTAATTATCTGAGGCGCACAACGACATTCGTGCGCCATAAACAAGCTTATATTTACGCCGGACTGAATGGTTGGGGTATTTGCGCCGGTTTCGTGTGAGAAATAGCATCTGGTGTTGCATTTTACCTTTTAATAGCTAAACACAAGCTTAAAACTTCTGTGAGAGGTATATGAAATTATGTGAGATCTTAACGAAATCTAAAGTTAGTTTTTAGCTTATCATTTGCCATACACAGGTAACATTTAATTAGCCGAACATATAATGGGTATTGACAGTACATGGGTACTACCAATTCCTTTAGGAAAGTTGTTCATAATGAACGAATCATTATGAACAACTTTCCTAAAGAAATTGGTCGCAAAGGAAAAAAAATATTGCTCCCATATAAACCTGAAAACACACTAGGATACCCTGGGTCGGGAGCCCGAAACAGCGACATCACACACAAATAAACATCCAAGACCTGTGGTTCTTCGTTCGTTTTCCCCTGCCGAGGATCAAACCCGGGACCTCTTGCATGGTAGGTAGAGCCACAACCGCAGCGCTATGTACTTTGCGCGTAGTAGCGCGCAGGTACTCTCATCCCAAAAATATGGTCATCGAAGATGGTCAAAGAACTTACCGTAACGTCTTTCCCATTCCGGGTGCCAAAGGTACGATTGTGCCCACGTTTCGCATTTTATTCAAAGAACTATCCTCAAAAACTTATCAAACGTAATATTCGTAATATCGGATTTCAGTTCTTGATTTTATTTCGGAAAATTTATACCTACTACGCAGACTTCAGACTACGCAGTTCTCTCCGCCTTCATAAGACGAACCCGTAGGCACCAGATTTGCCCTCCGAGGACCAAGAAAACACGAGTAATTGCCAAAACTTTTACCCCTATTTTGCGCAAAACTCTGCATAGTAATCGGAAAATTCCAGCACCTGAAATTCAATTTAACATTGGACTTTCTTCATATTCATATTCATATTCTTTATTGCACAGAAAACATAGATACACAGACAGTTACAATAAATTTTATAGGCAAAGGCGAGCTTATCTCTAAAAAGAGATTTCTTCCAGCAAACCTAGGCAAGACAGGAGTGTTTATGAAAAAGGACAGTCCTAGTGCGCAATAAAACAGTATACATACGTACGAAAATTACTTTTAAAATATAAATAAAATATACCTAATAAAAAATATATATATCTCAACTATATAATACACTAGATAGCATGCACATATATAAACTACAAAATATCATACATATACTTACATAAATATGATACTAATTACGAAAGAGAAAGGAAATACGCTTTCAATCTTCTCTTAAAAGTGAAAATTGAGGGACTATCCCTAATAGTGCAGGGAAGTTTCTTCGTCAAATTGTTGCGCAAAATAAACTTGTATCGCATTGTAATGAAGCCTTTTGTCCGTCAGTCGTGATAACATGTTTAAGTATGTGTGTATGTCGAAGGGCTCGCGAGGTCTACTGTTCTCACAGACCCACTAGTGGTAAAGGTATTCATCAAGCGACATTCACCGTCGCTGTCAGACAACTCCTCTAATTATCGACATTTTAAATAGCTACGTGGAAGAGGCGAAAAAATGCCTTTATGACCCGACTACAGCGAAGCGAAAACGAGGGTTATGTGTTTGACCGGTACGGATGTATGAGGACACTGAGAAAAATGACTTTTGGGGTAATCTTAAAATATCGTGAAGTTGGTCTAAAATAAGGAGATGATAGTCAATATTACACTATAGTTGAAATGTGTTAGGATGAAATCGAATTGTTTGGGTAAATAATACAATATTAAGATTCTTATAATCGTAAAAATTTATCACAGAAAATAATATGATCTTCTTCAAATAATAACACTATGTAATAGAAAATGGCCTACCATCCTATAAATTTGTATGATATTTATAAATAGTATTATAATCATAAAACACCCGAAATCCCCTTAATGTGCAATTATGTGCAATTATGTGCAATTATGTTTTTAGAGTATGCATCATTTTTTTATATCACAGTCATAACATTTGGGTATCAAATTAAAGGCTTTAAACATTAGCAATATATATGAATATATATTAATAGCTCTTGTTCGTTGCTTTGCTTGCATTTATTCTCTAATCGGTTCCATAATCTTTAGAACGCGATTTTTTAGTGGTCGGGTTTTAGTTTTTGAACTTTTTGTCTTGTTTAACCTTAATTAATTAACGCAGAATATTTTTTCAAGCGGATAAAAGGGCATATCAATTAAAACCGCTTTTTTCTTAATTGCCGGCGGTTCCGTTGAAATTATTTTACGCTGGAAAATTTTACCGCGAATTAAGCTTCTAGAAACCGCCCGTGTCGCCAGTGTTTAATAGGAAGGGTTTATGCCGTAATTGTTTCCAGATAATAACCAATCAACCATTCGAGACTGTTGCTTAAACATGAGTCCTAAGCCTAAGTGACGCGCCATTTGTGAAATATTACACAACAGAAATTAATCAAAGATTCCATTCGAACCAATCGTCTGCGCGCTGTTAGTAGGAAAAATTCAAACGCAGTGTGAAGCAAAAACACGGGGTCACTTTGGCTTCTGCCGACGTCGCCTCGCAAAACCTCTCCATTCCAAAGGCCAGAAGAGCGGGCTGTTTTTATTTGCACAAAAACTTGAGCAGCTCTCAGGGGCCTTGTTAGCCTACTCCTTAACTAGTGCATGGAGATGAAACTTGGCAGATTGTTGGCGTCTCGCAGAATAGAGCGCTTTGGGTAACTTTCGACGTGGGCAGATAATTCTGTTTTGGCGATAGTAGCTGTGAGTGATGCTGATCAATCAAATAGAAATAAGAACGCAGTCAAAGCGAAGAGCAGAGGGCGAATCAAAACTTAAATAAAAACCGGCCAAGTGCGATTCTGACCCCCGCACGAAGAGTTCCGTACCACCGCACAAAATGTTCCCCCTATTTTCCTGTAATATCAAATAACATATATTTTATTATATTTTAGGATAAGTATTTTTGGATATCGGGGGGGTGGTATTTTTTAATTAAGTATTTTAAAATATTTTTTGAAAAAAGAAATGAAATCCCCGGACAAGCCCTTTCATTTGAAATGTCACACGATATAGTTTGAAAAACATTTTGCCTCCCGCTGACATGTGCCTCAAATTCAAAGTTAATTTATTTACGTAACCATTATTTTATTTTTGGGCCACATACTAAGTTTCAACTTCATTGGTCCAGAATTCTGTACCTTGATATACTTTTAGAGACGGGCAGACGATCAGACACACGGGTGATCCTATAACGGTTCGGAAGCCCAAATTACATTACATTATATAGCGTCACGCCTTTTCCCATACGGGGTGGCAGAGGCACAATTGTGCCCACTTTGAGCCCGTAAATGAATACTCCATTTTGCGTGACAGGGGGCTAGCCTATCGCCGCAGCTATGGAGTAATGAAGGTTTCCTCACGATGTTTTCCATCACCGTTAGAATGTCCGTATAAAGTACTTAAGATAAATTAATTATCTCATTGGCACATGGTCAGGAATCGAACCTGCATCTCCTGTGTGAGAAGGAAGCGTGAAACCTATTGGACCACGGAGCTCATCTAAATAACGAACCCCAAATAAATAACAAAAAAGACACAGATGTTTTTATCATATCGTGTGTGAATCACAAGGACTTATATGTACTTAATGAAAATGTAAAAGAAATAGGACGACTTTGATGCATATCACCTGTTAACACCTCCGCTGCCGCACCCATTGTTATCCAAAATCTGCTTTGCGACATACTGCGCTGATAGCATCAGCTTTGTTGCAAAATCAAACATTGTAGCGAGAGTTTAATTTTCATGCTAACTACATTTGCATCAATATTTTTTTTATTCTAATAAATGTAATATAATTACATAACAATGAAAAATGTTAAATAATCCATGTACTAATTATCTTACTCATTCAACGTTCACATTGCCTTGGGGTATATATCAGTATATCAGTATATCTTTCGTTCGCTACGCGAACGAAAGATATACTTATAAAGATACCTCCCTAGTAGCATTTACGGTTAGCATTCATTGGCCAACGGTTGGTGATCTGTAGGAGTATAGTTGGTTAGTTTACCCACCTGAAACTGATGTTGGCCCAAATGAAATATATAATATGATTTTAGCCCACAAATTACCAATAATGGGCCGACTGCAAATAGTCCTATCGCTGAATAAATAGTGTTGGATAAATAATGTTGTTGTTTCCACATTTTGAATAACGTAGCGCCAACAATCAGTTACCAACAATGGACAATCTGCTTGCAGTATTAACCCAACGCTAGCGTTCCAGGAACGCTAGCGTTGGGTTAATACTGGTGGTGTTTCAACATTTATATATGTAAAGCCAACAACCCACCCAACCAGTTACTAAACTATCTCTTGTTAAAATCATCATATCCGATTTTTGCGGTCAAAAGTTAATTCATCACTATCAGAAACGTCGTAACAACAAGCTCAACCCAACTTTATACCAAAAAATTGCCCAAATTGGCACTCTTTAGAAATATCCTATATCGCGGTATAGAAGTTGTTTCGCGCACCGAGTATATATAGCGTCTAACTGAAATTACATGCGGGGTCCCTTTCTACGCAGAAAAAAAGTTCGCGATAAGCTGACCTACTTAAACCGTATCCTTCAAATGACAATATTATTGAAATATTTAGGCACCCAATCAGTTACCCACCGTTTGATAATTATATGATTCATGTAGAAAGGGCCGGGACGCAAAAGTACATTTAGTGTGCCCCTCTGTAGAAAAGTTTATATGGGCCCTACGTTGCCCGTGGTTACGTGCTACGTGGCCCACTAGAAGGCTAGTAGGTTCCCGACCAGTTACCTATGTTGGATAATTATATGATTCGTATCCAGAGAGCCTACACATAAATACATTTAGCGGCCCTCCATACGAAATTCATGCCCTTGGTTATTGGCCCATCAGCAAAACAGGTGGCCAAAACTAGTTGTTGCCCAACCAAGGGCATATATTTTCATATATTTGGCCCAACCAAATGCCTACCATAAAAACACTTAGTGGCTCTTTATGTTTATTTATATATAGGCCCTTGGTTATTGGCCCATCGGCAAAACATTCGGCCACAATTGACCGTTGTCCAACCAAGGTCGTATAGTTGGCCCAACCAAATGCCATCAATAAATGCTACTAGGGCTAGTTCTTCAGAGATTTTTCAATATATCAATCAGCTGACATGTTATTACTAGCTGTTCATTTTTTGTTACTTTAATGCGGTTGCTTGCCTTTGACTTTGACCTTTTGTGAAGGAAGGTAATCGCAACGAGGTAATTGGTGGAGCTTGTCGTGAGTAAGTTGGTGATCCTTGATCAGGTGGTGGAATGGACAATGATCAGTTTCGTCTTCGTTAAAATGTTGTACGAACTCGAAACTCATGGGACACCTAAGACTCAAGGTGTGCCGACAAAATGGTGTTCTTAAACGCGTATTTCCTTCAATTAGCTAGTTCTTCGCGCGTTGAACATTCGTCACTTGGCTGCGACATAGCTTTATGGAATTCCATATAAGGCGAAACTGATTGCTTGTATGCCACTTCTAATATAAGAAACTTCTAATATAATGAGACAGAACGTTTCAAGACCGTTTAGTTATAATGGCAACACATAATACATGTGGCGTAGCCTTTATTTAGCTATGACGTCACCATTTGGTTAAATTAGTCACTTGATCAACAGCCTAGGCAGTTAACTAAGGGCCGGCGTTTAGTTAAATGGCTTAAGGTCCGCCAGAAAAGCGATTGAACGAAACGTTTGATGACTAACCTAAAGGTGCCTTTGAAAATTATGAATACAAAACCGATTTCAACTTTGGTAGGATGATTGTAAATATAAAATTGTAATCATGTATACAAACAAGAGAGATAGGCCCTTGACGCTTAGCTTGTACCGGAACCAGTGTCGAATGCTCAACGGCCAAGTCACACAACATTAACTATAATAATAAAGAAATCGCAGTTAGGAACCTTAGACTTGGCACGACTTTGTCTAGATTTCGTTACTTTTTAGAGATAAACAAGCAGCTCCATCGAGACTTGGCTAGTTTTTTACAGAATGTTTTTGGTGGGATTTCTATTTTCCGGGTAGAAGAGAAGTGAAAGGGTTATTAAAAAAACGAGATTTCTTTAGTGAAGTGAATAATTTCAAATTATCGAGGCGTGATTGTGCGTGAAAAGTATTAAAAACCCGCAGTCACACAGATGGTTAGGTATGTATTCGATCGACGCTGACAGTTTTGATGGCGTCTCAAACTCTAAATGGTAAAATCCAGGATTCCACAGGATTAAAAAATCGCTGAACTTATTGAACTTACCATACTAAAAATCTCTATCAAAACATACCTACTCGTATACATATAAAAATTTAACTTCCTTTGTAAACCAAAGTGGTATCATTACATCGTGATCACACACACTACACGTCAATATTTTGAGCGATGGGTGCTTCGTTTCAATTAATTAATTTTCAAGCCTCCATTACACTTGATACCGGTTTGTACCGCCACTCTGCTTGCAACCTCAAAACGAGTACTTAACAGACGTCACGAAATATGTATCTTTGCCACTATCAATAGCGCTAAATATATGCCTGTCAGGTGAGATAAAGATATGTAAAACTACTAAATATTTGGTTAAATGTATACCTTTTAGTAATTTCAAATTTCAAATTTACTGACACTTATGCTACAAAACAAATCAAGATAGATACTTACACTTACAAGATAGATAGATACAGAATACAATATATTAGGAGAATAGTTATCCGAATGCTTACCTGTGAACAACAATAAAACTAGGTTGATTAATCGTATATATATACATATTTCCCCAGGTTTGTGATTGTTGTGATTGTGATTGTTGATTGAATGTGATGAAGTTTATCAAATATTTAACTTTTTAATAAGACAACCACTTTTTATTATTTAATTCGTAAAAGTTAGAGCCCACTTATCCTCTATCCTATAGGGACTTACAGTCTAGGTTTTCCATTTAAGGGGCGGAGTGATAGGATCGGTTATGAAATATTGTTTTTTCTTTCATTCAGCGCACCTGTTAATTTATATAGTTCCAAACCAGTGTTCAGTAAGAGTCATACTTCTAAGTAAATTTTTATTTAAAAAAATGGGATTTGTATATGCGCGAATGTGTCCCTTCTGACCAATCCAACGCAGCCACAGATAGCCGGCACACCTACTTAAGCATGTACATACATACTACATACATGTTACGAAAGCTATTACTTACAACTACTTACAAGTCCCACGTTGATTAATGATCCCAATCAATAAACGGCATTATGGTGTCGGTACTTTAGATTAGAATCTAAATTATACGCGGCCCCTTAGATTATGTTTTATACTTCTGTTGATGTTTAAGGAGATAGCCATATGCGTAAGCCAACACCTGACGGTCTCTTTTAGTGTCGTGCGGATTTCATCGCGCACGCTGGATCGGCGCGGGATTATCCGGGGATTGACCCCGCGCGGATGCCGTCCAGTATACCGCCGCGCGTCTCGCTTGCGTACGCCACGCATTACAATGTATGAAAAGGACACTTGTGGGCGTCACGCATACGGGTCTAGCACCCCTGTAAAAAAAAGCTCCTTCGGAAATCGTCATCGGTACATAAAAATTAAATCGCTTTTCTATATTTAGCCTTGAGGGAGGTTTAATGTGTTTGTGATGACAAACACCTCGGGGTCTGGTTCTCCAAACAGAAATTAAGATAAAAAGATCATATTGTCGGATGAGAATCAACCTAATTGCATACAGGTATTTAAATAATTTTATCTACACACGTATCATAAACCCTCTTTACTGCGCAGAAAAACCGCACGTTATGATCAGCATAATGTTAAACTACTTGGTAAAAATTCTTCTCTTATCTGAAAAATTACACATTATGACCATAATTTGTAATTTTTCTACACATTATGTCATTCAAATTTCGAACGCCGACGCCCGCCTCGTGCCGCCCCTAGTTTGTCTGTGAAGTTGGTACTGACATTCAAATTTCGAACGCCGACGCCCGAAGTTGGTGATACAGAACAAGCTAAACAACTGCAGAGCCACAATTCCGGTCAAACATGCGGTTCCTGAACACATCAAAGAGAGCTTATGATATGTGTGTAGATAAACTAGTGTTCTCGCCTTCGGCTCGTTTCATAAACCCACTCTCGAGTATTAATGCCCTCCATTATGTAGCAGTCACATAAACTGCTATTAAAAGCTCGTTCATAATTTAATAAACACTTAGTTAAGCCTTTTCCCACGTGAGGCGGCCAAGGCACAATTGTGCCCACGTTTTTATTCAATACTCCATTTTGCGTAACCGGGGTTAGATCATCGCCGCTACTATGGAGATTTAAGGATTGCCAACGACGTATTTTTTTCCATTTACTTCACAGGTAAAATCCTATAATCTAACCTAAAATATTACGAAAGCCACAAAGGTTTGTATGAAGTACAAACATAGTCAATTATGTGTAGGTAAGATAATAAAAGTTAAGCATGAAGTCGGTTGCTGGCTACGATGCATGTTATCCATCATTGTCAGATCTTCCGTACAATCATAAATAATAAAACATTATTATAATATCATTGCAGATATTATTGTAGTAAATCTTTAAATTTATAATTTCGAGGTTTCTACAGTTGTTAACAAAAACCGTACGTTTAAATTTATAATACCGTCGACGGGGACAATATAATTATATATAATCCGTTGAAGTTAAGCGGATTCCACATGTAAATATCGCATTCGTATTATTGTTAATCCCCTAACCTGGATTTGGTAGATAAATAGGTCAAACTTTTGCGGTCGGTTGACTTGTAATACAGTGTATAGTGTCCAATCCAAAAGTGGTATAATCATGAATGCATTACAATACTTTATTTATATAATTTAGCTGTCAGATGCAATGTATGAGGATAATGAGGTTGGTTGTTCATGTTGTTTTTTAGGGCTCGGTACATTAAAAGGCAAAAAGGAACCCTCATAAGATCACTTCGTTGTCCGTCCGTCTATCTGTCTGCCTGTCTGTCTGTCAAGATCCTTTTTGTCAGGTATGCGTGGAGGTATCAAGTTAAAATTAATGCCAATACCAATTGCTCACATTATTTTTCCTTTGGAGCTATGCAAAAATCAACGCAATCAAAAATACGGCCGTTTATGCCGCAAATTTTTCGAATTTGCTTGATACTCCCAAGTGAATCAAAACCTATAGGGAATTTTTGAACTAGAATCATGAAATTTAGTACGTAGCAAGGTCATAAGGTCAAGGTGCAGTAATGATAGCATCGGCCTGGTAAACGGTTTGCGACTCTTATTTCATTCATGATGTGCTCTGGTCTGATCATCTATCATTAGTGATCAAATGTAATTTTAGTGTTATTAGATCAAAGTTCATATGTAAAAACATAAGTCCTGGTAATTAGGAGCCCCGATCAGCTCTAACAAGGAGTCTTACAATAGCAAGTAAAAAAATGTGAATTTCCCAGAGGAATGTCAGGATTTCTGTAACGGATACTGTGATAATTTTAAACCAATAAATATTACAAACATAATTTATACTGGTAAAGTAAATTCATTAGAGGAAGATGCAATTAAAATGGTGTAAAATCTTCAGTAACCCCTGAAAATATATATTTTGGCTGATGATGCTCAGCCAAGCATAACTGCAGTATTCAGTTTATTCTAGAAATCTACTAGTAAACTTAGCCCAAAGCCTAGCATGCCTGTTGTTGTAGATGGTATGTGTGACCCGAAGCAAATACCAAACCTATTTATGAATTACTTTACAGTTAAGTTGCCACTAGTCTCGACATTTGTTTGTTGCTGAAACACGTATGATAATTATTAAGAACTCATTACGAGAATCAAACGAGAGAGAATAGATGGCCTTGATAGAGACATGATGGTCTAAGGATCGAACATCTGCAGCATCTGTGCAAGAGTTAGGTGCATCCCCAAGAGTATTAGCACTATTATTTAACTTATGTTTTGTGAATTCCTATCTTCCACAGGATCACATGCATGACAACTGTGGTGGTACTCGTTATCAATTATAAAATTGGTGATGTTTCTTAATTCTCATCTTGAAAAACATCCTAAGGTTGCTAATGCTCATTTTTGCTTTTGCCCCCTTCTATCAACTGAGAGTCCAATGCTGCGTCTAAAGCACACTGCCAAACACAACACTGATAGAAGAACGCCAGTGGGTGCTTGTTTCTTGGACTTGTCAAAAGCATTTGAAACAGTTGATTATGGGGTCCTGTGGAAGAAAGTGAGTGAGGTCGGGTTATCTAATCAGCCGACTAACATATTTAATTATTGGTACGAAAACCAAGAAAACTGTTTTAAATGGGCCAATGCCCATTAAGAATCCTACAGGTTGGAGAGTGGGGTCCGGCAGGGGGGATTAACGTTACCCTCGCTCTTCAACCTGTACGTGAATGATCTGATGGGGGAACTGAGCGGTTCCGGGGTTAACTGTTGTATCGACGGACAACTCATAAATAATATCATCTATGCTATGTGATGGCGATTCCCTGTAATATGTTGGCTCGCAGATTTGCGCGTTGTTCAAAGGCAGTCAAAATAACTTTATTTAAAGCATTTGCCAGTCCTTTCACACGTGTGCACTGTGGGTCAACTGTTCACAGAGGTCGTACGCCACCCTTCGCGTCCAATTTAATAATGGTTTCACGATGTTTTTAGGGCTGCCGCACTTTTACAGTGCATCAGGGATGTTCGCAGAGCGTCTTCCCTGTTGTACCAGGAGCGCGGCAACGCCAACTACATTCTGAACCATATTGCAGGGAGGCTCGACTGTCCAATCCTCACATACTGGGAAAACCTTCTTATGGCTTTCTAACTTGAATGTGAGGGGCCGGTGAATGGGTGTTGTCTTTACAACTTGTTGTGTGTCTTTGTTGGCATGACTTTTCATGCCAACACATGAGGCTGTATTGGTGTTAATAGTTATTTATTTATCTTTAATTATTATTATTTTCCAGTGAATAATGTTTGTATTTGTTCTGCACCTTTGAATCCGATTGGTCTGAAATAATCGTTTTGAATTTGAATAGCAAAAGTAAAGGAAAAATATCCTAAAACAGTAATAATGCAGTTCCTTCACAAAAAAATCCTATTTGTGCGGAAACCTCGGTGTGCGAGTCTGAACCGCGCTTGGCCGTCTCCATAATCCGTGTTCCATACTATAAGAAAATTGGTAGCTCCTGAATATAAAAAGTATGGCTCGATGACTCTACAAATTATGCTCTATTATGCCTCTACCTTGTATGCCTACCCAATTAGTGATCTATTGGTACTAATCGGTCTGCGGCCGTTCTGGTCTATTTTGGTCCGGCTGCACTTTTCTTGTCTTGTAATATAACGTGCCAAAAATCAAAACTCTGCCTAGGTACCTACTCTAATAATAAATTCCGCGTCGTAAAGCATAAAAGAACGGATCACCTGCAAGTTCCAATACAAACAATTATATTATCAAATCGTAGACCAGTACCTATGCAGATTGCAGATCCGTGTTTGACCTATACAGCAGCTTTCCATATAGGGATGTGGGCCCGCCTCCCAGCATGCTATGCTGTTACAATGCCTGCCGTTGGACTGGTTTGCGACGACTGATCGATTATAGGCTTACATCCGTTGGTAGATTGCATTAAAGTAAGAGTATTGAGTAAGTCTGATCGTGGGTGTCGGCAAAAGGCAACATCCTATTTGGTTTTAGTTATTACTTTAATTGTCTACTTCCACTTGCCTCCTCTTGAATGTAATACCAACGTAATAAATTACTTTTCCGCCTTCTGAGCTCAAAATAGCACCTTCGCCGCTTGATTTTGGGTTCTCAGGCGGAAAAATTCTATTCGTAACTTTTAAAATTTCAAAAAGGCTCTTTTACGAACCTCTCTACGATCCTCGCCCTCGGCCGTAAACTTCTCGGTTCGTAAATATAAACCTTTGCGAACTCGTACGACATGTACTATTACAATGTATTTTCTCGGAAAGTGCGTTTTTCAAGCAGCCGAATCGCGCGGTAAGTGCCATCTTTGCACTAGTGCTCTTTACTTTTCAGTTTCCTTTGAATGTTTACTCCATCATCAGTCTGAAGTAGAGTTTTAATAATTTCAGTAAAGTTTTATAGATTAGTCAAGTACCTCTTAAAGGCATTATTTACTTTAGATTTAGATTTTGGCCATTATATTAATTTTAAATGTTCATTTATTATTTTTGGCTGAACGTTTATTCTGATAGTGCCTTCATGCGATATGACGTGACAGCTATTGCACATGCGCAGTAGCAGAGTCCACGCCACCACTCAAGTCCGATAGCAGCGGCGCCACTGGGTCCTCTTTTCACAGAGGGCTCTAATATTTAGACCTGCTGTCACCTTTGTAGATATCACAATATAACTTCACTGTTATTGTGTAGATGAAAATAGTTGTTGGCTAGTATTTAATCGCACATCAAAATACTGATTTGCACAGCAAAAAAGGATCAGCTAAAACACTTTTTATGTTTTAAATAATGTATGTGTACCCAAGTTTATGTTCTAAGTATTTTTTGTTGTTCTTGCATGATCAGCCTAACACGAAGAATAAAGGGGTCTTCGCTTCGCTAACCCCCTTTACCCTTCACCTAAGCTACCGCAGAATTTCGCCCTGATATTTGCTGTGCAAATCAGTATTTTAGATGTGCAGTATAAATATTTGTTTGCTACACAATAAGACTAAAACCCTACATTTCTCTAAACTGTCATGGAGTTACTTTGAATATAATAGTGACAAGACAAGCCTACTATCTGAAATCTATACTTAAAGTGTATAGATATCATCATTGTAACATCTAACAGAGCACTATTGAATTGTGTTAAACATTTTAGTACGCACATTGTATGTTAAAGAGACATGTAGAGATTGATATCACAATGCAATGTCACGTAGCATTGTTTATTTGTATCGGCTGGATCTACAAAAAATGGCAGCAGGTTTTTGGCTACTTGGACAATAGGCATTCGTTCAATCAATTCATTTTGTGTAGGTAGCCAGGTTAGCAAAACACCGAGGAGGTGGGAAAGTGTCTCTATGCCACCTTTGATTCGCATCGCTTAAAATTTTTAATTTTTAATCCGCGTAATGAATTAGTGATAACTTGTTATGCCATAATGCTCGTGGAGCTTTCTTATAGCTTACATTGGCCTAATGTTTCGGTTGGCATAACTTGCTTTTAGTATATTTTCTTTTGGACTTATTTTTTGGTGGATGTTTTAAATTAATTTTTTTTGCTCATATTTATTTTTAAATTCTGAACTGCTCACGACGGTCAGTGCAGGTGAATGCTAAAGGGGGTGAGCGGTGCGAAGCCTCCTTTGCTTTCGTGTTATATTAACAGGCAAGAAAAAACAACATAGATTGTTGACTAGGTGAAATGATTGTTATATATTTTGTATGTTTGTGCTGAATTATTGTAGTCCTTGTAATTTTTATGCTTCCTATGTTTATGATTTTGAACTTTATGCGTTATTAATTATTAATGCTTATTGATTAATAGGTTTCACAAAATTTTCAGTTAAAAGGAATTATGCTAAACAATATAATGACATTTAATATTATGCAAGGCAACAGTGAACCAAGGGATATAATCACTAATTACTACCCAAAAATTTAGTCTCAAATCAAATCGTATATTCCATCAAACTAAAGTACTTGAGGCAAGTCAGCACTTCTGACCTGAGTTTCTGAATACCAAATAAACGTTATTTTTCTCGTATTCCAATTGAATAAAAAGTGAAGAGTTTATAAAAAAATATACTGCAATTAAAACTGAACAGCTTTCAGTAACTAGCGTAGCTATGTGCAGAGTTGGAAGGACGACCTTTTGCTGACATTTTCCACTAGATTTTAGGTCACATACGAGGGTAACCAACCTGCCAGTTTACACTTTCATAGAACTTGAATGGATATGGTTAGGATACTATAAAATACAAACAGGATCTTACAGAAACGTGTAGTCATACAGTTGCCATATTAGGTAAAATATGTTAATTTGAACAGAATTAATGTGGATATAATATCTACGTTTATTTAAGTTATAGTTTGTTATATGAACATTTTGGTTCACGCTTTAGATCTAATTCTATTGGTCGATAAGGTAGCAAGTGTCGTGATAATTCGCGAATTTTGGTATGAAATGGTGAAAGTTGTTAAGTCAATATAATTCGTTTATTACTTTTTAGATTGCAAGTAATTAAATACAATTTGATTGGAATCAGGGAGGTTCATGGAGATACGAAGAGATTTTAATTAAGTGGTATTTTCGAGTTTGTTCCAGGGTCGACACGTTGCTAATTTGTATTTGAATTTGCTCGGCGCCTTTAATACAATGCTCATATCGGAGAATGTCATCGAGGGATTTAATCAAGTATGGGATTATGGAACATCCATAATATTTCAGACACTCAAATTTGGTACATGAACCTACCTAAATTTAACGAATACAGAATTTAAAATTATGATTGTAACCACTTCCTGCAGAACAGCAAGAATAAATTATAAATTTAAAAAAACCTTGACACAATAAATGCAATCTTAAGTCAAAAATTTGCTGACTTGTTTCTTGGTTAAGCTGATAACTTTTGAACCACTGATCCGATTTTAATAAAATATAGCTAAGAACCATTGCAAGGAAGTCTACTACTATTTACAGAACACCTCATACAAATCTAGCCACCTGTTTGACCGCAAGAGTGCCACAGACAGACAAACAGACGCTTTATCCTTATAACCTTCTTTTTAACCATCATTCTGTTTCCTATATTTGGCACGAGAAAAGTGGCTTGAAATATGTGGAATCACTAATGCCTAAAACCACTTTAACGTACAAAACAACAAAAAACAAGATCGATTAATGACATATCAGCATTATCTGATAACACGATAAAACATGCGTGCGAACCTATTATGACGTCACTGATAAAGCCTGACACAAGATACGAGTTGATTACAGTATGAAACAAATAAGCTTTTTGTTACGGAGGGCGGTTAGTTGACTAAAAATTAGGTCACTGGATGAAAACGGAAATATGAGTATTAGATTTGTTTTGGGTTTCGTCTTCCAGTAGGAAAATGCTTAAATATCTACATGTTTTGGCCCAAGAGCGTTGTCCAAGAAGAACAAAACTACGATGCTACTCTTCTTGTTTTTGTATGCCTAGTTGAAATCTAAACCTGTGATTATTCATATCCCAAAGGTAGACACAGGTTTGAAGACTCAAACTGTCGGATATAATATTATACATTATACATCTCAAGATGTTTTTTGTTTTGTATGTATTTTTGTCTGGGGTGTAGTGTATATATATATCATAGCACAGGATCAGTATGAACGGGCTCACTGAGAAAGTATGGCAAGCGACACAATTTTCCATTTTAAGATGATATATATCTCTCCAAGTCTGAAGACACCATAACTCTTACATTACTACGTTTTCAGTAAGTTTAAAAAAAACGGTCAAGAGCGGGTCCAACTGCCACACGAAGGGTTCCGTACCATCGTGCAAGCAAACATAAGCAACAATAAACACAACAATAAAACACAAAGGAAATAATATTATTATATCCCAACGTGGTTTCTAACACAGATAATAAAGATTGCGAGACCGATATCAAAACTATTGCGCCGCTACAAACATGTGAAAAATCGAGAAATCTACGATCATTTTTAGAATAATGATTTTAATCTAGTGAAGTTTAATTATTTGTTGCTGTACGGCAACATTAATACTTAATCCATGAAATTTCAACTCTCTACCGTAATAACGGTTCATTAGAAACAGCCCGCGGACGGAAGGGCAGACAGACAGACGGACAGCGGAGGCTTAGTAGTAGGGTCCTGTACGAAACCCCAAAAACATACTGTATGTTTTGCTACTCAATAGATGAATAACGGGCCTCATCAAAACATACTTCTAACCTAATTTAATACAGCAATATAATCCAGGATTGCGATGAAATTGGCGATAAAACCGATGTAGAAGTTCAATGTTTTGCTCAACAGAATTAGATCAAGTTGTCGTTCACAAAAAATCGATAGGGAAAGGGAGATTGCTCAAACTCGCTTCTTCTTCCAAGTTTTCGGCATTGATCATGATCAATCAATCACTCAACATCGTCAAGAAAAATGGGCGGCAAAATATTGGTTTTGTATTTGATTTACAAATGATAACAAATGATTGGTTTAAGATACGTCGTCGCCTCGTTATACGGTAAGAATAATAGAAAATCTATAAAATAACCTCGTTTTACCCGTCAGTAGTTTATTGCAAAAATGCTACCATACAATTTGTAACCCAAATGATATTTTACCTATGGCCCATTCGAACGCGAAACAGGAAAATCTTTCTGCATATAATAAAATACGTGGGTGTTTTCAATTTCGTTATTTAGTCTCTTTGCTTCGCTGAAACTCACCTATAACATAAGAGTATCCGTCCAGAGTAAGGACACATTTCCTTGGAGCAGCACCGGAACCTGACCGTACCCTTTGAGCTCGGGGATTAGCTCCCAAAGGATGACCCCCTCCAGGGTCGCTATGACATTTATGCACCAGCTCTTTGTCAGAGCTTACACTAGCACTGCCGTCGACAGACCCTTGCCTGCTACCATCCAACAACACTTTTCCTCGCCGCATCATTTCACAAAAAAATCAAAACATGTTTTTACGCTACCTCTGACCGTCAACACTTCACTTCACTCCTCGTTTCACTCTTTACGTCACTACATCGCGTTCTTATTCGAATTCTCAGCACTTCACCAATCACAATTTCTCAGTTTACTTGCTTTGCAATCCGTCAGTTCACTAAGCTCTGTGCACACTTTTTCGTACTTGCAATTTATAAGACCGGTTTCATCTAATCACACGTCTGGTTAAATATCGAATAGATATGTGGCTTTGCAGTATTTTTAAATATATTTGTGATATGATTCGACTATAACGTTTGTGGGTGTTGAATGTATGGGCCTTCTGGTAGTATTTGTACTTCGCTAGAATACGAAAGTAAATAAGACCATTGAGTGCCGGTTCGATATTTATTCCATTACCTTATGGGTGGGTGTGCCTTCGCTGGGTTAGACGAGTTAATAATAAAATTGGTTATCGAGCGTTTGTCAGAATGAACATGAGCTTACCCATAAAACACTGTACAAACATATTATTATCAATGTTTTTTTTTATTACAGAAAATTACTGCAATTAAATAAATTTTGTTTTAAGAAATTTCACACACATTTAGTTCAAACACAGAACAAAGAATAATTTTCTTTTTACCATCAAGATTGGTTGTAATTACAGTGCTGGTGATGCACTAAGTACCTAGGTACTTAAAGTGACTTACTATGATAGCAATAGCGTTTGAGAAATTACTCGTTAATCATGACAACATCACGAGGCAAAGATGAATGATAGTTGGTTTGTTGTAATAATAACAATTACAGTACCCAGCACTTAACTGTACTCCTACCTAACATACAATTTTAACAAGGAAAATATCTATCTAAATACATACAATCTTACTTATTCCCCTTCAAAACCTTCAGTACATAAATGTCCTTATCGTGACAGTGGTGTCACCCAACTATAAAAATAAAGTATGCTCTACGTAAACCCCTTTTATGTAGATGTACACTTCTTCATATTTCTCAGGAATTTTCTGAACAAGTTGTGTCATTATTAATGCTAGACTCCCCGGGATAGTAATTTTTTGCGTGGCACCAAAACTAAAACTAAGCAGATGAAAGCACCTTTTTGGAGCAATAAGGAAACTCACAATGATATACAAACAGTCTATAAATAGTTAAATAAGGGAGCAACAGCATGGAATCATCCAATAAAAAAAAATATAAAAACAATAAAAAGTAAAAGCTGACTGACGAAAATTGGAGGCAAATTCCGAAATAAGGTCGAATGTCGAATCTCAGGTCCTCTAAGTAAACGAACCAAAAGCCCAGGCTGCAGCAAATGTAAATAAAAACCGGCCAAGTGCGAGTCGGACTCGCGCACGAAGGGTTCCGTACCACCGTACAATGGAAGGGATGGTGTGGAGTGAACAGTTTGGATTTTACAAAGCAAAATGTTGTTTATAAAGTGATTGGTGCGGCTACTTTTACACTCCATGTACGTAACCAGGTGCATTCATAAGTTTGTATGTGGTATTGAAATAATTGTTGTATGGGAGCCCCCTTAAATATTTATTTTATTCTGTTTTTTAGAATTTGTTGTTATAGCGGCAACAGAAATACCATCTGTTAAAATTTCAACTGTCTAACTATCACGGCCCATGAGGGACAGCCTGATGACAGAAGGATAGACAGACAGACAGACAGCGGAGTCTTAGTAATAGGGTCCCGTTTTTACCCTTTGTATACGGAACCCTAAAAAAACAAGAGCACATTTTATGTCGTCACAATTGTCGGAGGAGATTACCCATGTCGTGTTATATCTGAATTGCCCCGGGATTATTTTCGAACATTACCGTTGGGAATTCACATTTTGTGCCCAGGAATGTTCCCTTCCCTAGGAAGCCTGAATTTTATTAAAATTTCCATAAATTATAGATATTAGATATTTTTGCTTCATCCTGATTTTATTTGTCTTCTCGTAGTGATCTAACAATCAATTACAGCCAATTGATACTGGAAACTCAAAAATCGGCAAGATCATTTCCGTTATTTTTGATAATTTGACATATGACGACTTCTGAGGCGTTGCGGTTCGGGGCGCTGCCTCCCAAGCGAGTGGTTCCGGTTTCGAATCCCGGCTGGGAAGGAAGAAAGACAAATATCCCCAGGTCTTCGATGTTTATATGTGTGTGACGTCGCTGTTTCAAGTACCCACGATACAGAAGCATTGTATGTAGCTGTATTTACAAATGTTTATGAAGTTATTATGAATGTGTGTTATAAACTTATATTATAAATCATTAACGGATATAGATTACCAAACCAAAATAAATTAGTTGATTGGACGGAACTGAGTATAATCCTAGAGACGGTATGTACCGTCTCTAGGATAGAAACATTACTATTGTAGTATGACCACTGGGTCAGGAGGAGTCATGAAATGTACCGTTTGACAAAGACGAGTCCTTCTGTTGTTACTTAGCTTTTTACTCCGTCGTTAATAATATTCATTGGTATGATTAAAATTATACCAAATGATCATCAAATATAAGATTTTATTTACATATGTTCTTTTTCTTTTTAGGTTGAGTTTCAATTCTTTGGAAAAACTCACACAAAGAGACGGAAATTTTATCGGAATAAAATCCGATCAATTTGAGTGCTATTGCCCCTATATTTTCTGATAATTACACTATACGGGTCAGATGGTAGAGAGAAAGAGAACCCAATTTGACCGTATTAATTATTTTTGGATTATGATTTTGTTTTCACCAAATGGAGTAAAAAATTCCCTTAAAAAAATACATTTTGCTGCGTTTGGCTTTGGCTCCAGGTTGTGTTATAAAGTTGGGACCTAACAAACCTTACTTTATTATTCGGACAGAAAGTAACCAAAAGCAATAAACCAGTTCTGTGAAACTAGTTGGGGGCACTACATTTGGTAAACATTTGACATTTTTGGCTGTCAAAACTTATATTGTTAAGAATATTATTTGTTGCCATTTTATTGCGTTTTTTTTTTGTATGCTCCAACTAATTATCGCGTCCCTAATCCCCTGCTAGGGTTGCGACAAGCAATTTTCGGTACAATTTTGACTCGCCTTTGATTTGGGGCAATTATCCCCGTTCATTGCCCGACCCCAGCAAAAGCCTTTCTTCAAAGTCAAAAATCAGGTAACATTAATTAATTAAGCAACGTTTTTTTATTCACACTAATTACACGGGTCGTTTAGGGTCAAAACCCTGAATTTCGACCAATCATCGGCTTGAAGCAATGGACACAAAATGTAAATTACGCGGTACGTTTGTTTTACTAAAACTGTGATTTAAACTTAGCGTTTTTGTATTGTACATCGCCTTTTGTCATGCGTACCAAACAAAATTAGCAGCAAATGGTTCAAAATAAACTGTTGTGATTTATTCAGCAGCCGGCGACCGGCGGCACCATGAAATGAATGCTGAACCGTGGCAGGTGGAAACACGGAAATCTATTTTCACGCTTGAGACTGTTGTTTTCCGCCATAGTTGCGCGTACAGAGGGAGGTCGTAAAAACATTGCGTCACAGTTTAACGTAGGGGGGGTGCTTTTGTAAACAGATTGTGACGTCACTGGTCAAGCCGGACTTTGGCAAATCGCGACACCAACAGGTGGTCTCACCCCAATTACATTTTCGAATTACGCGACGCATGATGATCGAATTTCCTAAACTCGCGTTAATTATTTATAGAACCGGTACTCAATAAAACAGCCTCAGCTTGGTCAACCTTTTTACATTTTCGATTTTTGCGGCCAGTACGCGGCGCGGTTAAGGCTGCATTCAAAGCATGGGTACGTTCGGCAATTCGGTTGAGGGCGGCATTGTACCGCGCGACCGCCCTGCGTGGAAGCCTGCGCGCTACTGCTGGCCCGTGGTGAGCTGAGCCCATGCTGCGGCTGCCACAGGTAGCTGAGCTGGTGCTCACCAAATAACACAAAACCCCCTTATTCACTATTAAAATCAACTTATGGAAAAGTATTCACCCGTGGATATTTGCGTGGATTGAATTTAGTAAATCTTAAAAAGCTCTTTATTTCTGCAGGGCGAATATACTTTTTTTTATTTGCTGCTTCACTACTTAGGAGCACTGGTGATTAAGGGCAAAGAAAACTTGGGACCGATTTGCCATCAATTCAATAGCGCACTTGTAGATTTTATGTTGCAGATCTTTTTAAATTTGTTTGTTGGACCTGGAGACAATATCATCAGAAATCTGCTGACAGCTGATGCTGCAGAATCTGTTTTATTTGAATAGGATTATCTCTGATTATTCTCAGGGATGATCCTATTCAAATAAAACTCATACGTCGTGTCCCATGCGGCCTGGTATTCACATGTCACGTGTTCAGAGCGGTTAAACGCATGAATGTAATTCTATGCCTCTGCTATTCCGCTCGGTAAATTCTGCTTCTTCTTATCTGGCTTCTCCACTATTGGAGGTTGGCGATCAGCTCTTTCCATCCCCCCCTGTCCTTCGCCAAGCTCGTGAGCTATTCCTCTTTGGCGACTCTTATCCGTTTATCCTCTGAAAATTTCCGACGCCGTTATCTACTGCTCAAAATAATTAATTTTCCTCCATTTTTTCCTCGGCACTTTCCCAAAGGGACACTAATGGGGCGTTTGTGATCCGGAAAGTCGAGAGTCTATATAGCGATTGATTTTGTAAGTGCTTTTACAAAGTGGAGAAAGCAAATTCCACGCGAACTTTTCGGAAACCTGATTATTGCTAATTGGTCCTTGTCGTTCAACAAAGGGATCTCGATCCCTACATAAAATCGAGTAGAGCAAAAGCTCTACTCGATTTTATGTAGGAGGTATCAGGCAATAAAAAAATATTGCCTGATACCTCCTGGCATGACTTGAGAAGTTTTTTTAGGGTTCAGTGCCGTAACCCCAAAAAAGTAACCCCTATACGATCACTTTAGTTTTCCAACTGCCCGTCCATTCTTCTATCTGTCAAGACCATTTTTCTTAGAAGCGGGTGGATGTACTAGGTCGAAATTTATATCAATTACTGAGGTATGTTGGGCCCTTAGAGTTAAAATTCTCGCACATGGCAGGCTTTTTATTTTTTTTATCTACACACGTATCAGAAACCCTCTTTACTGCGTACAAAAAACGCACGCCATGATCAGCATAATTTTAAACTACTTGATAAAAACTCATTTCTTATCTGAAAACATATTATGACTTTCAAATTTCGAACGCCGACGCCCGCCTGCATGCCGCCCCTAGTTTGTCTGTGGAGTTGGTACTGACATTCAAATTTCGAACGCCGCCGGCGGCGCCCGCCTGCGTGAAGTTGGTACTACAGAACAAGCTAAACAACTGCAGAGCCACAATGCCGGTCAAACATGCGGTTCCTGAACACATCAAAGAGAACTTATGATTGTGTGTAGATAAACTAGTGTATGTAACTGTACATAATTAGGCAATAAAACTCTCGAGTGATATAAACCCACTCTTGAGTATTAATGCCCTCCATTATGTAGCAGTCACATAAACTACTATTATGCTTCGACTATACGTTTTAATATAGTAAATGTAATAATTACCCTGTTTATCTTTCAAAATTCAAGTGCAACTTAACTTGCTACCTACATAAATATTAAGCTTTTTTAATTCCTTTACTTGGGAGGATGGAACCGTAAAATACAAAGTATTCTAACATTTTCTTAGGTACTAAAACAATAACAAACGGAAATTATGATCCTTATAGTATCTAATTAATGTGTATATTTAATGATGCCTAGCATTCAAGACATTTCTTAATAGTAATACGGCTTTAATACTCAATTTCACTTTACTAATAAAGCCGGTCCATTATTAATATTTTTGTTCTCATTTATAAAAATACGGCCTTATTCATAAACGTCTAATAAACCTATTTTAACTATAATGCCGTTATAATTCGTTTGTTTTTTGACTTTGTCTGTCAATTTGAAATTTGTGTTTGTGAGAAAAGGACAAAGCACATTTAGCTATCATAGGTTTGATAAGTTTTTTTAAAGGAGGATAGTCTCTTGGATACAGACCCTTCCTATACATATAAATAACGTCGCCTTTGGTATAATAAAAACGCACGTGGAAGGCATATAGCATATACAGGGTGTCCCATTCCGTCCCATCGTAGGGCGAAATCGGAAACTTTCAGAGATAGAAGTTTTTGTTGTTAGGAACCATGATATCGATTTTAATAATACCAAAACTCGGAAAAGTAAAAGTCGTGAATCAAATGTAGATTTATAGGGCTATCCTGTATACATGGACTCTTAATCTACCTAATAATGTCAAGAGATAGAATAGATGAGCCTTCAGAAACAGGCAACATTGGAGTGGACTATACTGTACACTCTTATGCCAAGGAGAATATCAAAAGAAAAGAAGAAAAATAATACAAAATAAGAGAATGATACCTCTCACCAGTGGGTAGATATTAACAATTTAAATTCCATAGTTAATGGCGGAATCCACAATTTCCACAGACAAGGGGATTGTAAAAATATTATAATCAGGGAAGGCGATGGAGGAACGACCTGGATAAATTCCTGCTAGGGTGAATCGATGAATCTTTGGCTAGAGATTTGTGGGCTCGAAGCGGTGAGGCCTTTGCCCAGCAGTGGGACACCGTGTAGGCTAACTAAAAAAAAAACCGGTCAAGTCTAAATCGCGCACGAAGGGTTCCGTACCACCGTTCAATGGAAGCGATGGTGTGGAGTGAATAATTTGGATTTTACACAGCAAAATATTGTTTACAAAGTTATTGGTGCGGTTAATTTCACACTCCATGTACGTAACCAGGTGCATCCATAAGTTTTTATGTGGTATTGTTGTATGGGAGCCCCCTTAAATATTTATTTTATCCTGTTTTTTAGTATTTGTTGTTATAGCGGCAACAGATATACATCATCTGTGAAAATTTAATCTGTCTAACTATCACGGCTCATGAGATACAGCCTGGTGACAGACGGATGGACGTACTGACAGCGGAGGCCTAGTAATAGGGTCCCGATTGGCACCCTTCGGGTACGGAACCCGAATAAAACAGAGAATAGACGAAAAAATATTTCTCCTAAACCGCTCGAAGGGTCAATTAATCTAACAATCAAGTCTAATTTTGTGAAACTCTTCGATGTCACAAATATTCAAGTCAAGTCACGTCAAAATTTCTTTACTACTTATATTTACATATACTCTTTGCCAAAGGCAATTATGAGGGGAGTAACATCTTCGGGAGTAAAGTAAAAGGCTTGAGATGCGCGCAAATACCAGACTATACTAGACTAATTTATTATAGGAAATCCTAGCTTATATACTAGGTTGGTACATGTTATTGATGACGTGCATAAGACATAGTACGTGATGAGATATTTCCGCATATCTGTGGCGGGCGTACGTGCCGGCACAGATACTCCCCCCTTTAGGGAAAATAAATAAATGAATGTACTTATAACAATGAACAAAAATCTAAGTTAGAATCAAACAATAACCTTAAATGAATCGAATTAACTTTAGAAATGTGTATACCATAACAAACTTATAACAACTGCAATAATAACTAGTAGTATTTTAATAAACATAAAACCAGATCTTAATTGTGCATACTTTAACTTAATCTATTTTTATATCTAAGGAAAGTTATTGTTATACAAAACTAGACAGTAATAGAGCATATTTCAACTTAATCTAAAGGTAACTCTTACACGAATTAGGAAAATAAATGAACTACGGTTATGTGAATTCTACATAAGTTTAAAGAATAACATAATATTTACCTACAGGCGAGTCTTGTGTCTGGCCGCACACTACATAAAATAAACTAAAAACTGGAAAACAGAAAAACACTAGGAAAATGGGGCTTCGCGGTTAGTAAACTAACCTAACCTATAACTGGAAAAGATCCGCAGGAGAATCGTCTGATGCTGTAGCCGCATATGTTTTTCAGGAATCGATGAGTCAATTTACATCGCACGTCGTTGAAGTTGTAATCACTGTTTGTTTATAATTGCGACCGTACCTACACAAGGATAATTGTGCTGAATCAGCGTCAGCATTAAATCTGTAACCTTGGCTGTAGGCAGTCAATGATCTCGTACGTCATATGTACGTGCGCGCTCTTCACTCTTGAGTGAATATTAAGTTTTCGATTGATGAAATTTGTGTGCCTAAAAACCTTGGGATTTGGCAACATAGGGCACATCTTGTACACCAATCGTTTATATATAAATATATATCTCTCTCTCTCTTCAGTGATTTGATTATTCTTCGTGCGATGTTCTTCCTGGATGATTTCAATATTCGTTGAATTAGGTATATCGATGATGTTTCAATACTCTTCTGGGGGCTGGAACGGCTTCCTATGTCTTGAACTTGAAAAAGCTGCTTGCTGTGAATGAATTTGCCGACGCGTTCGTTTCTGCTGGTGCGAGCTCCATTTTGATAAATCAGCAGTCGGCTGACTGTCGGTTCATTATTCTTGCGGTATCTTGAGTTCGATGCGGGAAATTTTCAGTTGAAATCTTTTGGCTTCTGGTCCGTCATGGCTTGCTTGATGTCGTCTTGGTTTGGGTGGGGTCTTGATTATGGATTTCTGCAGCGTGGTTTGAAATATGTATGCAGAAGTCGGGGCTCGGCGATCTTGGACGAATTGCTTCTTGCTTGCACTTCTAAGGTGGCAGCACACGGAGTTTTCTTCGCGGCTGGGTCCATGCTGCTATTACCGAAGGTTGCTGATGTTCAGAAATCGGGGTCACCACTTTGCCAAAGGCAATTATGAGGGGAGTAACATCTTCGGGAGTAAAGTAAAAGGCTTGAGATGCGCGCAAATACCAGACTATACTAGACTAATTTATTATAGGAAATCCTAGCTTATATACTAGGTTGGTACATGTTATTGATGACGTGCATAAGACATAGTACGTGATGAGATATTTCCGCATATCTGTGGCGGGCGTACGTGCCGGCACATACTCAGCAAATGTAAATTTTGCCTCTTCTCTACATTGGACCACTGTGGGACAAGAAGGGCAGAGAAACTCCCACAAATTGATTTTTAGATATCTTTTAAGAATTAGTTGTGCTGAACTGATACAAAAATTACAACATTAATTATTATTGTTGCACAAGAAATAATTACAAAACAATTTACAGCGACCTCTGTGTGTGGAGTTAGATAAAACCCATATAGTCCCGTCATTTAAATAACCTTAAACATTGTTATATCCCGTCTCAAAGACAGAGAAAGTTTGTTTTCGGCACAATTGTCAATTGTCAATTGTAAGACGGGCTGGTTTCCGCAACTCGACGACGAAAGCGCCTATTTTGCGTGTGGGTGGGAATGCGACATCATTCGAGCCAACCCAACTCCTCCAGGAACGCCAGTAGGCCCTTTACGTTACCGACTATCCCTGGAAGGTCCCTCGATTGACCGAGATGTTTAGCCCTGTAGTCCGCTACTCCTGTGCACTCCATGAGGACGTGAGCAGCCGTTTCTTCTGCCTCCAAGCAGGCTCTGCAAAGGGGGCTGTCGGTAACACCTAGGACATATAGATGTTTATTAAAGAAACCATGGCCAGTAAGTGCTGCAGTTACCAGTCGCATGCGCGGCCTACTAAGTCGAAGCAAGGTCTTAGCCAGCCTAGCGCTAGGGGACGGCAAGGCCAGCTTAGCCTGCCTGCACTCCTCATGGTTTGTCCAAAGAGTGGCATGATCATTCCTGGTCGACTCTCTCAGGTTATGATATGATATGGTATGATAGGTTCGGGACCATACGCTGTCAAGCTAGATCTTTTACGCGCCAACTTATCCGCTGCATCGTTACCTCTTGATCCGCTGTGTCCTTTTATCTATTGAAGGATTACGCGGTTGTGTTGACATACCTCCATTAGTCGTTTGTGACACTCGTAGATTAGCCCTGAGTTAATAGTGTTGCTATTTAGGGCTTGTAGGACGGCCATGCTATCCGAGAGGATTCGAATGGAGGAATCTCTTACCTTTCTCGATGCTATGGCATTAGCGGCCGAGATGATGCCCATGCATTCAGCTTGAAAGACAGTATTATGGGCACCCAGTGGAATGGCTATCTTGATGTTTAGGTCCTCCGAGAAGGTGCCTGAACCAGTGCCTGCTTCAGTTTTTGAACTATCGGTAAAAATTCTGAGCTCTTTAACGTCGAGCCCCTCAACCCGATGGTCTTCATGTAACTGTATATTGTATTTTTTGTCAAAAACAAATTGTTTAGGGATTCTGTCACTGCAAGCCATAGAGATGGGAAATTTTTTGTAAACTTCCCCTAGGATGGCGGTGTGTGAGGTCCTCTTTTTCCTCCAAAGTCCTAAGGTGTTGAGTCTCACCGCAGATGACGCGGCCTCCTGCTTAATATACAGCTGGAGTGGCGGAAGACACAGCATGGCCTCCATTGCTGCTGTTGGAGTAGTTCTCATACTACCTGTGATAGCCATGCAGGCCAGCCTTTGGAAGCTTTGGAGTTTGCTTATCATTGTGGTTAGTTTGGTCCTGGTCCACCACACCACAGCTCCGTAGCAGACAAGAGGACGGATCACCGTTACGTACAGCCAAAGAATGATGTTGGGAGAAAGTCCCCACTGTTTTCGGCAGAAGAATAAGGGTGTCACTGAATAGATAACTCAGATCATTGAGTAGAGTTTCGAATGTGTGAAAATAATCGATTCGAAGAGAGAAGCTATAATAGACACCCAAGGGGACTTTGATATGACGAAAGCAGACCTCCAGGAACATTCCCTCCACCAGCACATGGTCTTTCCTGCCTTCGCGGCTTACAGACCGAATCTTGGGCACTGTCATGGCTACTTGCCTTCGGCTCTTTCACGCATGCAGTTTCTTGATGCCCTACAAGTTCTTGAATGCGTCCCGGCCTTTCTCCCTTTCTGGGCAGGCCATACAATACTATATCTTCGTCCTCCCCAAATGGGGCTCGACAACACACACGTCAGATCTCCAGGAAAAGCTGTTCAGCGTTACCAAAGAACAAGCGTATTACAATACTAAAGCTATTCCTTTCAATATTTTTATCAGACTCTTATTGGAACTTGCTATACAATTTAAATATATTTGTGTAAGTATTGTATAATATTTACAACAAAACTTGTCTGTTCTTAACCTTTTATTCGGTTTATCCAGATTTCAAATAACATAAACTTAACAAAGATATGGCTTTATAATTAAAGATAATCCATAATAATCCATTTGCTTAGACTTAGCTCCTACAACAAGATACCTCTAGATATCTTGAAATTGCCTTTTGAGCAATTTAAAAACCATGTTAAAGCGACTTTGTCGAAAAAGGGATATAACAATGTTAAAGATTACTTAAATGACGGGACTGTATGGGGTTAATCTGTTACAACACAGACCTTGCTGTTAATAATTTTGTAATTATTTATTCCTGCTTATTAATTATAATAAATCATATAGAAGTATCTGTATTAGTTAAAAACAAGCAATTTTTAAAAGATATTTGGCATATTTATACATCTACAGTAATCAAGAGATTTGATTGATTGATTGATTAATTGCTCCCATACAACAAACGTGATTTTTTTGCTGTTTTAATAGATAATGGTACGGAACACTTCATGCAAGAGTCCGATTAGCACTTGGCCGGTTCTTTTAACAAAGTCTCTGCTTCATATGGAGATGAATTTAGGCACCTTCCGCGACACTCTTCCGTACAATACATAATACTCACCTCACTAATTGTTCTTGCAGATACTCCCTTCGACCCTCCTACACCAAACAATTCCGAACGTATTAGTTCTGATCCCTTGAACGGATCTTTTTTGCAAACAATACCATCTCAGATCAAGAGTTTTGCTATTTTTCTGTAATACCAACCTTTCTTATGAAAGTTCAAAATAATCTTCCTAGTGTAATAATCGCAACTTCTGTTTTTTCCCAAATTGATTGGTTTAAAAAGAATTAATTTTCATGAAAAAAGTTAGGTTTTATGAAACCTCGATAATACCTAAAGATAATATCGACGTTTCAAGAAAATACGCGACAAAACAAAGAAAAACAGAATTTCGTTTTCTTTTTTCCAACCTGAAGGATATACAGGATTTAATTTAAAATCTACATTACTGACGCTAGTGTTGTTTTTGGACAAAGTATCTACTTCATATGGAGATGAATTTAGACGTTCTGTTATAGGTAAGGCTATATTGGTGCAGAAAGTTTCGAAAGCTTGAGCTACCTCAGCGTGTGTTTTAATAATTACCTATCTTTAAGCAGAAATCTTTGTCCCTTGGTATGACTTTTCCAATTTATTATTTTCAAAACGGTTTTTATCGTTTTATTTGAATTTTGTAGTTTTCTACTAATTTGAAAAAAATCTCAGTTTACAAACCAACTTTAAAATTTTAGAATAATTTTTATCATACAATTTTCTAACAAAATTACAGGTTTATTGTTCACACAGTTAACTCTACTTCTGCGAATTTCAAAAGTTGTCCAGTCATTAAATTTAGATTAACCGTTATAGTGACCATTGTCACTGACTTTCTTTATTTAAATTAATAATTGACTAATTTAAAAACATTATTGAATTGTGTTTGAATAATGTTGAAGAAGTCTGAATAGATTACGTTCGGGGTCAGTTCATTAAAACCCAGTACTGGCAAATATATATCTAGTTTTTCGTATTCGCTTCTAGCTATGCAATGAAATAGGCCTTTAAATTAATGGATCAGTCTTATCCTTACTAGCAATTTGGTATGAAACTATTTGACCGCTTTGATCGAACGGTAAGCAGTTAATTACATTTTACTTGTGAATACACAGTCAAATAAAATTTTATCTAAGCAAACTCGTAAGTGAAATTCTAGTGAACTCTAGAAATACATGACATAAATTAAATGATTTGAATAAAGTTGTTAATCTTTGTTTCATTTTTATATCTACATGCCAAACTACATTAAGATCGCCGCAAATAATTAACTTTATTCTGTTTTTACATTGTTAACTGAGGGCTTCCTCCATAACTTTCTCAAATATTTCGAAATTGCCATGGAGTTTTTCATCCCTTGGAGGTCTGAAGACACAACCAATGATAAGACTATCTAACTCAATACAGTATAGCTCTATTTGTCTTACTACAGTGAGTGCAAGAATATCTTTCCTTAGTTTCACCTTATTTTTTTACCAACATTAAAGAACCACCTTTATTAGTAGTCTTTCAATTGTAATAACTGACAATTTCGTTATTATACCTATATATTACAAATAACAACGTTGCAAGAATTATTAAGAAACATTTCTAATTCAAGTTCTTTACCAGGTAGCCAAAGCACATTCTGATGGGTATGTTTAACTGGTGCTTATCCTTTGTCGGATTTTGCAAAAATCTAAATACCAGTATCATTTGTACCTTGTTTTGCCATGTCTATATCAATATCAGTATAAATACTAAATCATTTACACGAAAACTCCGTCATAACTAGAATGACAGGATAATATAATAAATTAAATGCTAAATACATAGAAAATTGTCTTTTACAATATTAAGCAAGATAAAGAATATCCTTTCTCTGCCTTATGTCAGAAATAAATGTTCAGCCTATTTATGAAGATGCAGCTATATAAGGAAATGCACAAGTTACAATAGGTTTTACTCCATGTTTGTTCAGCGAATCTAAACAGTTAATAAGGTCTACTTGCTTAACACCTTTGCAGTTACCCATCAAAAAAAATGGTACAGCATTCGCTAAAACTACCATTCAAATGTTAAACACCCGTTGATTCAAACCCTCATCCAACATCATCACACCTAATGTTCATTTTTGTGAACTCGCCGATGGGTTTGCCTATAGGCTGCATAGTGCTGTCAGGAAGAAACAATAAGAGTTATATCAGAAATAATGTAGTCAACTGAAAGAATTTTCAGAATAATTTAGACATAGGCCCAAAATCAACTTTCAAATAAAATGTATACTTTAATCTTCACCTAAACTGACATTTACCCTGAACCATGAAATACCCTAAGGCGCGTAAAGCAATGTCTTATGTAAGTACATACTCTGTGAGGGTAAAAAGTCATTATAATTGGAGCTTGCTTGTTTATGCTGTTTGTTAGTTTTATATCAAGGATGTATGTATATTGTCCAGGAAAATTGCCTTTTCCATATTATATTACAAAGTAGTAAAGCAGTAAGGAATTAATTTATTAACTACTTATTAAAACACAACTTTGCCTCCGGTCGTCGTCATATTTAATAGAGCCTATAATAGTTTAGTGAATTATGGATTAACCACAGCCTCAAGCTACTACTACTAACAATGGTTAATCATTCATGTAAATAGAGGGTGTAACAGAACGGTGTAGAGTATATTTTCGGGGGTTTTTAGGGATATAATTTTGAACTTCATGACTATGATCAGATTAACTTCATTTCTTACTTTCCCAAACAAACAGGCCGCTTGGGCCAAAACCTATGGAAAAGTGAATAATAAAGTTGCTGTGAAAAAATCGACTTCATGTAACTATGAAATCGATTTTTATAGCAACTTTATAGTTGTTCATAGTAAACACGAATAACAACCCTCTAAAATATGACTAGCATTCACCCCTTCGCTCGGGCTAGGACACCCTCAGTAATGGATTTTACTTTGCTATTACGCTATTACGATGGCATAAGGTTGTATTTCGCGATTAATTTCTCATGGTCTGCGAGCAGAAGGGCAAAATGCATTGATGACCTGGATAAAGTGTCAGGGAGTATGGAGTCCGCTGGACTGCTGTAGCTTGATGATAATTCTACAGCACAAGGGATATCAGCTGGCCTTAGCGTTTGTAAAGAGTTGTAGGGCCAATGTTTGTCCAGCTTTGAACGCCCCAAGCTAATGAAGTTGCGTGTCGAGCATTCATTCGTTCGCCAGCCCAGCCATTTGTTTTATCGGACCGCCAGATAAAGTTTGTTTGTGCCCTATCCGTGGAATTTACCAGTTCTATTCTTATTCGCCTTTTATTCTGTAATTTCGCTCGGGAAATACTGTAATGGAAAGCTGGGTTTGTGGGGCTGCATATTTTAGTTGCTCTAAGTTCAATATAAGTGTAGACACCGTGTGCTTTTTCGTAAAGTCTGAGTGCCACATTATTTATTAAGACGGCTTATATCGGCAAGAGGAAAAAACTAACTTTTCAAGATTGATGTGAAAGCCTGATAATATTGCATCTAGTTTATGTAATGTATACTATCTTATAGGATATTAATCAACAATATAGTTTATAAACAATATTAGGTAATCGCTTAATAGAAATATCAAATTGAGCAGTTTAATCACGACGCGTTTTATCAATTTTGCTTTTCCTCGTCATTTTAAACCCTGGTAATATGGTGAATACCTATTAATCTTACGAAAATATGGATTCAAGATCGAAAATCGATCGACGTTACACATTTTTATTACAAATATGACCATTTTACAATTGCAAAAAAAATATTTTCTTTATGATGAAACACGCCTTTCATTGCGACCTGAATACAAAGTAAATCATAGGATGTTATTCCCTTGCAATTTACTACAACTTATTACTTCTAATAATACATAAAAAATATTTGTATGTTAGGGCTCTAAAATATCTTTATGAATATAATTCTACTTTACGTGTGTATGTCACTGAACTCCTCCTAAACGGCTGAACCGATTTGATTGTTTTTTTTGTATGCGTTTGGGTGCGCCCTGGATGGTTTAGATTCACAAATCAGCCCGACAGGGCAACGTCTTTCAGGTTCGCTAGTTTAATATATAATAATTAAGTGTTTGCCTTGTATAAGATACATTAAATGATATGAGTTTTGAGTTTGTGTGTGAAGCCACAAAGAACCCAGGCCCGAATGCATAACTGGCCACTCTCAGTTTGACGGACTCTCAACGTGATGCTGTCTCGGATTCTCTCTCATTCAGGAAATAACTGCCACATTGACAACCTCTGTGGCTGCGGTTCGAGGCTCTGCTCTATCAAGCGAGAACTCCCGGGATTGAATCCTGCTGGAGATAAAGAAAAACAACCCAAGGTCTTGGATGTCTACAAGTGAGCGGCGTCGCTTATGGTTCCCACGTCACAGGTCATATATCCTAGTGTGAGGCCAGAAGCAATGTACGCGTCACGCCACACGTTATGAGCGGTGACCTTGAATGCGCAGTAGTCACTTTTCGATACCTGTACATATGCGCAGTAATTCCCGCCAAACGTCGCCCAGCGCTCTTAATTCGTGGCGCGAGGTACACCTATATTTGCCTTTGTATGAATGTTTATGTCAAAGTTTAAGCAGCGCTTTATTTGAGCGGTAGTTTCGCCATTCGGGCACTAGCCAGTGACATTGATTCGCCTTGACCTCCGATGCGATAGCAAATACAGGTTAGTATAACAGGTAGGAACAGCGGGTATGGCCCCATTGCTATCGAACGAGTCAACAAAATATATATCTACCTTTAGAGAACAAAACACTATGCACAGGACTTACCTACATACATTTATTGGTACTTTTTTGCAAGTGATCGTCATTGCGCTTGTATCGCAATATCGCTTACTTGCAAACAAATACAATACAATGCAATTGATAAGTCCTATATTATATGGAAAGCGAAAACTTTTGAGTAACTGATGTTTGGTTACACTGGAAGGAATCAAAGTAAGTAATAGCTGGGAATAACACTATTAAAACTACTTTACACAATATACACTAGCTGCCTTATTCATAAACATCGGAATTATTGTTAAAATAGGTTTATTTATTTTAACAATAATTCCGTTATAATTTGTTTCTCTTTGTATGTCACTTTGAAATTTGAGTTTGTGAGAAAAGGACAAAGCACATTTTATCTATACTCTGTTTCTAGGGCAGGCGAAAAAACGGACTTTGACTTTTGTGCAGAAGTGCATGGAGGGCGATACGTATCGTTGTCTTTCGACGCTAACATAATACTTTATGTCATTGTCCGTTTTTTCGCCTGCCCTAGAAACAGAGTATATCATAAGTTTGATAAGTTTTATGAATAAGGAGAAATTTATGAGATTAAAGGTTTGAAAAATACTTTACTCACCTATTGTGTAAGTGGCGCCATCTATCTGAAAGGTAGCGCTTTTGCACTTCTTGAAAACCTTCCCGCTGACGACTTGCCGGATCTCACTGCCGTGTGTGGCTGGGTTGGAGAGGATTTCGCGCCTCGCCACCGCGGCGCTAGCGTCGAATCTCTTCCTCAACTCGTCAAACGACAAGTCCATACACAGATCCGGCGACTCGTCGCCGTCGCTGCTCACTTGCCCGCACTCGTCGAGTTCGGCCGTTTTTTTGTTCATTTTTCAGTCGGATCACTTTTCTCCTCAGTTTCAACACTGCACCAATGCAGCGGCACACTTCACTGGTCACTCAGATGTTCTGGAGTTTTGAAAAATGCTACATTTTATTGTTAGTTTTCAGTTCTTCATTTCGGCAATACATAAATATAGGCGATTTGTTAGAATTAATCGAGTTGCAAGTAAATTATTTACAAGTTGACGTGTGAAAGTGTGTATTGTTATATTTATTTTTTTAAATCTACGGCCACACGAGTTCACATCACCGATACAAAACAAAAGTGAAGTCAACGTGGCGAACTTTGTTTAGAAAACGAATGATATATCTAATTTTAAAGCACTCTTGCGTACGAATTGCTGGGAAGATGTTTATTGTTGAGAAGAGTGTATCCGTTAACATTTGCAACTGTATTCGTAGAAAACCGCCGGGATATATCAATCAGTGGTAAAAAACGCTGGGATTCTGAGTAAATATAGCCATAGTTTCTGTTTCTGTAGTTCTGAGTAGATTTGTGATACTTTATCGCTAGATGGCAGCAGGGTCTTTACTGTGTGACATGCTCTAGCTAGATAATGGTAAGGTAATGGCGATAGTGCGGCAGGGTAACATTTGCATTACGGAGTAGCTTTTCATTAGGTTTGGAAGATGCTTCGAACGTAAAAGTTTCGGACTGCGATTTGCGAAAAGAGAGGGCTGGTGAAATTTGGCTGAATGAAGATTTTTCAAAACGGTGTTGCCACAGAGTACATTATTAGGGTACCGCTTGTATTTTTCTGTACCCGAAGGGTTTAAACAGAACCCTATTGCTGCTCACGTGCGTGTATCCATCCGCCGTCGTCTGTCAACCAGGTTTTACAGCCAAACGGTTAAAGCTATAATGAAATAAAATTTTCATAAACTTATTTTAACTATAATGCCGTTATAATTAGTTTGTCTTTGTCTGTCACTTTGAAATTTGTGTTGGTGAGAAAAGGACAAAGCACATTTTAGCTATCATAGGTTTGATAAGTTTTATGAATAAGGAGATAAGTATCTTGTTGACCAAGCCATATACAAATTGTAAAAAATATTTTAAACTGTTTTTAAGGGGGGCCATACAGCTAAAGGGGGGTGCGATATAGTTATTTGTGTCACAAGGGAGCAAAATGATGTATTTACGGCGAGGGCTGTTCATTGAATCCAGAGTAAAGGGAAAGATTCTACGATAGAATCCTGAGCGTAGCGAGGGATTCTAAGTTAGAATCCTGAGCGAAACGAAGGTTTCAAGCGTTAACGCCCATGACGAAAATAATTTTGCTCCTGAGTGACACATACAACTTTTTACACCGACTATGAGGAAAATTTTAATTAAATGCTCATAAAAAAATAAATAACTGTACTTTGAATTATACTTTCACAACTTTTACAGTAATCGAACAACGTAAACAAAACTTTTTTTTTATAATGGCGGATTGTGAAGGATTAGGGAAAGGTCACCACCACAGATAAAATATTCCTGTGTACTTTTACCAATATGTAAAAATAATCGAATCGAATATTACAATGGTTTCGGATATCAATATTCATCATATCACAATAACAGTCATCGATAGTTTTGATTTCAGTAAAACATACCTATAATTGATTGTGACATATTTTTTAAATAAACATAACTTTATTTAGGAAAAAGATATACAATTACAATGTTCACTACTCCCTAAAAAGGGGTAAGCCCTGTGGCATAGGATGAGTAGTTATATATAAATATTACGAAAAAATAATTACCTACCCACTCAAGTGGGATATCGTTGTTGAGTATACATATGGTATTTTTAGTTTTAAAATATATTGAAAAACAAAGCCATCAAAGCCAGCTTTTTTATAAATTTATGACCTTTGAAGTTGATAATGTTTATTATTACGTCTATTTTACAAAAAAAAAACAATATATTGATAAATCTGATTTTTCTTTAAAATTCCGTCATTATTCGCTTCTATTCTACATTTTATTACGGAACCCTAAATGTGCGAAGTCCGACACGCAGTTGGCCGGTTTTTTATAATGGACTGTATATCTTCGTAATTTTTGGGCTAGTTAGAAGGCCTATAGCCTTGTTGACACGCTCCAGTAACTTGTCAAAGGGTTGTGGTGGCTTTGACAGGCTAAATTATTAATTTGAAAATACTTAACCCATATAATCCCAACGACCCACACTCCATGACTTTGGATATGACAAATAATTTAATCAATGCCAGCTCAAATATACGCCTTTAGCCAGGTTATGACAAAATTAGGGACAAAATTTCCGCTTTAATTTATTCTAATTATTAGATCACTCAGAACGAAAGAGCTTATAACTTGTTCTTTTTACAAGTTCGCGGGTAAACGTGATTTCGCGTACACATCTTCAGAAAAAATTGTTTTTTACCGGTATTTAAAATATCAGACTGAATTGTATAAGCTGCAAGTTTGTATTCAAGTTTGTACCAGTCTACTATTTTACGGTTTTAACTGTTAGTATATTAACTAACGCGTCATATGGTAAGAAGTACGCAACCTAAGCTAAGCCTGAGCAGACCAACTAACGAGAAAAAAAATGTTAGTTTATCAACTAACGGTTTTGACAATCTTACGGTGACATATACTTATAAATAACAGTTTCTTTTATTTACATAGCAAATACGTTGTTATGTTTTTATTGCCCTATAGTGGTGGTATACTGTTTGGCCATAACTTTGTGTGAGTCGAAAACATATCTTGGAATATTAGTCTTAATTAATACCTTTGGTTTTCTTATTCTTTAGGAGTAAACAATGCTTGACTGTGTTCGAAATTATCAAAACGCTGGAAGAACGTGCGGCTGAAGGTAATGTGGGACAAATTCTTGTCATTATAGACCCTCCAAATGACGTACATGGACCTGACAAAGAATTAGGTGAAGAGGATTGTTCGGATGGCATGATATAAGGTATGCTCGATGAGTGTATTCAAGTGCGGCACAGAAGTAAGTAAGTAAGTAAGTAAGTAAGTAAATCAGAAGACAAAGATATGCATCATGTAAATAATTTATACTCTTATTCCTGGTGGTTTGAAACTCCCGCGGACCTGTTTTTTGTTTTAGAGCCAACCAACTGCCCGCGTTGAAGTCTTGTAGATTCCTTAAGGGGGGTCCTGACATGTTCTTTTGTCCGTAACGTACCTCCGTGATCGAGACGCACCGTACCACCATACCGTACCGAACGGCCGTCTAAACTAGCGTTCTTGGATCGCGACGCTGATACGATACGGAGGTATTTTGCGGACAAAATAACATGTCTGGACCCACCTTTAGCGAGAGAGCAGACGTTGCTGTATGCCCTTGTTATGATGCCTTTCTTAGTCAGGATGCCCGCACTCTGGTGACATCGTCGCCTCCAGGATATAAAGCTGTGATTCACCACAATAGCCATAATAGTGGAGCACGGTTTGATTCTCTCACCAACAACATGTCGCCAAGGTTGAGGTGGCCGGTTGATGAATGTCGTTTGAACCATAATGCTAATGAACATCATGCTCTCTGGGAATATCCACACTATGACGACGAACGGAAGAGAATGTTAGAAATAATCATTCGTGCGGACGAAGGACTAGTGTATTACGGGGATCTGGTCTCGTCAAAGGTGATCTTTCGACGGCTTCACCAGCCGGCAGTGGCAAACCCAGAGATGTGGCTGGGAGTTTGGCTCAAGTTACAACCATGCGGCATCTGCAAACTCACACCGTTTGTGTGTGTCACATCACTAAAAGTGTGCCACGCTTCCAACTTTTGCCACGACCACAGAAAGGGGAGAGGCGGGAAGAGGACAGGCAGACGGCAGATAAAAATAAGACTGGATGTGGGAGACGCACATAAATAAGGAGTTTTGTGGCAAACGTATTAGGTTATAGCGGATTTCAGTTTTTGATTTTATTTTGGAAAATGTATACCTAATCAGAATACGCAGTTCTCTCCTCCTTCACGAGACGACCCCGCAGACACCAGATTTAACCTTCTAGGACCAAGGAGTATTCACCAAAACTTATACTCCTATTGTGCTCAAAACTCTGGATAGTAATTGGAAAATTACAGCAACTGAAATTCAATTTAAAATTGGACTTTCTTCGTTAAATTGTTGCGAAAAATAAACTTGTATCGCATTATAATAAAGCCTTTTGCCCGTCAGTCGTGACAATGTGTTTAAGTATGAATATACGTTGAAGGGCTCGCGAGGTCTACTGTACTCACAGAACCACTAGTATTTTGGAGGTTTTTGCAGTATTTTGAGGGGATAATGAACAAATTTGATATTTTCTAACGAGGTTTATTTCATACAATCCAAAAAATGGTAAAATTCCAAAAATATCCAAAAAAATGCAAAAATATTAGTAATATCATATTTATATTCCAACTTAGCACATACGTAAAATGTTATCAAAATCGTAATCAGTATTTGTTACGGTAATACAACTTAACCATACAGGCACGAGTTTTATTTAACACATATGAATTAATCTGAAAATTCTGCCTCCTCAAAAATTAAAACATTGTTATTCATGAGCGATAATTTACCACTTACGCCATCTTACTTATCTGCGCATACAAATTTTGCATTTTCCCTACCACGAGAGGCTTTTGTGGGGAATTATCGCTGAAATCGTAAAAGGAAACTGGCAATAAGGACTGAATTCGATTGGCAGATTTCTCTCTGCTAAAGTAAATTTGGCCTTAGTCCAAAAAAATACTCTCCGTATAATGATCTCTGCGCAATATATAACGACATTATTAAATTTTGATTGATCTGGGAAGATTGAGCGGAGAAAGTAGTAAACAAAGAATATCAAGTTATGTGGGACATGAAATCATGCTCAGTTTTGTTTACCGCAGTCAAGAAAACGTTGTTCCCGGTTCGAGTCCCGGTGGGGGCAAATATTTGTTTGATGAGAACGGATGTTTGAACCCTAGTCATGGTTATTTATCTATCTAAGTATAAGATTTATCTATTTAAGTATGTGTTTCGTTGTCTAGTACACAAGATACAGGTAATCCTAGTTTGGGGCTCGATCAATGTGTGTGAATAGTGTCCAAGGTATTATTATTATTATAATATTATTATCCTCTGGAAGGGAGTGACGTGCCGGAAACCTTGCATAATAAACAATGTCTGCCGATATGAACTTATCTCAACGATATCAGATATGGTCTTCTAATGTCTACCTCTATGTGCAGCTACTGCTGTAGTTATACAATAAATCCCTATTGTGTATTCATCCAGGCGGAAATCTATAAACGTCTCTCCCACGTGTCTCTACACGTGATTCAGTTAAATAGATAACCCCCAGTTTCCGAAAGAGTTGTCAAATGTAACAAGCGATTAATCGATCATTAATTCAAAATAGCGGCATGTGATTGGCTGAAACGCGTTTAACAAGAGTTTAACAAGTTCTCACAGCTAATTTTCCTTTCAGAAATCGGGCGACCTACTTATTTATCCTTATAATATGAAAAGTATTATAAGAATGCTATATTGTCTTATTATGACGCTTATTTAGTGGAGTGTTATTTATAAATTAATGATATAAAATCCTATTTAACTAATGTATTTATACCGATAAATATAAAGATTTGCACATCAAACCTTAACAGCAATATATAGGTAAAAAACTACACTTTATCTCATAAACTTGTGTTCACTTCTGCCACACATCTGAGGGTTTTCTTTATTATTTCAATAGCTCTTCATCTGCTATTTGTCCTACTTCCTTGGACAATTTCCCAGTTCATAAATCTCGTTTTTTCCATCTCATTGTTACCGAGTTAAAAAGTTCACTTTGGATTTAAGTTTCAGCCTTCCTAATTAGGTTGGAGTGAGCGCAGTTGAAAACTTTATTTTGCCTTAAGAACCCTTATTATATCTTCCTGATATTGAGTGAATAAGAAGACTGCAGCTAATGAACGGGACTGAAATTTTATAATTCTGTTTCCTATATTTCGCATCAAATATGAATAAAGTAAAAACAAAACGTTGAACATGAGCTGGAAAACACAGAGTCTACAGGATGATTTGATTACGATACATTTATTGTGAGGGGTAAAAGTAGAGCCATTTTTAGCAAATTTTACCCTTCAATTCCCTATCCGAGAATTATGGCCTTCGAGTTAATTAAGTTTCTAGCTTTTTTACATTTATTAATTAAATAATTTTATTAAATACGAAAAAACAAAATTATTGTGGGCATTTTTTTTATATTTGTTGTGAGATACTACATACTAATATAAAACCTTAACAATTCTGTGGAATAGCTTCAAGATAAAAAAAACAGTTCAACTCTGAATATATTTACAAGCCGCGTGATGAAGCATTACCTCTCTCTGTACAATTATAGGTAGTATGCACGTAAGTATTTATCACATTTATTATATATTTTAATTCTTATATGAGTACATATTCACATATTATCAGAGATAAGCTCGCCTTTGTACATTATTTTCATATAACTCTTATTTTTATATGACATTTGTGCTATAAAGAAATTACGAAATAATGAAAAATTATCTTAGTTTTGGTGCAATGAGCCCATCAACTCTCGTTATGAGAAAACTTAAACTATTTTTCAATTTAACAGCTATTACTTAAAAAAAAATACAACTAGCCGTACAATTTGTTTAAAAACATCATTGCTTTATCAGCTTATCCACCATGGCAAATTGTTTTACATACACTTTTGGGAAAAATAAACTGTTGCAATAATTGCGAAGAAGTTTTGTATCGAGAATTCAAAATGGAATAAGTTTTTCCTCAAAGTCACTACAAAGTTTTTGCCTTTAAATAAAATATTACATTTTCAAAGACCTTCCTTACAGTATACCTCACTATTTGCTACAATGGTAGGTCTGAGTCCACAGAAAAGTGACTACAAAAAAACTGTTGCAATAATTGCAAAGTATGTGGAGATTACCAAAGAAGAACAAGTCGCAGTTCCAACTAATTTGCAATTATTGCAACATTTTTTTTGTTCTAAAGTTTGTATAAAACCATTTATTAAAGGGGATGTATAATAAAATAAAGATGCTTTTAGTCCATTTGTATGCTCAGTTCCATAAATTTTTTGGACAAAATTGCAGTTATAAAATTGATAAAAAGTTTGAGTTTTTACGTCACATGAGTTGCTGGATGTTGTTGCATCAAAATTAAAAGTGTTTTTTGTTCTTAAGTTATTCCACAGAATCATTAATATATAGGCTAGCAAACGACATTCAAAAAGATAAAGTAATTTGGTTGTTTCGTAATTATGTATGATTTTCGAAAGATAAAATTAAAATCGAAATTACTCGAAAACCATTAATTTTCGGATTAATATGTGAAATAGGCTCTACTTTATTCCCTTATCGAATAACAAATCATCCTGTAGTATGTAACCGTTAAAACTCGTTATAAAGTTTTCTCGCAAATCCTCCTTGACGACAACACATGTGTGCCGAAAATATTATAAATATATACCTATATAGGTATTATAAGCTGATTTCAAAGTTGATCGATTCGCCTCAAAGATTTCAAACATCGTCTTCCCCGTGATGGGGCGGAGTTGTTGGAGGCTTTTATTCAAATGTAGTATTCGATAACTGGATAAAATAGGGCCCATCTGTGCTTCTACCGTACCTGTAGAAAAACCTGAATCTATGTTTTTTTGTATTAAAAGCAAGCTTAAGCTGATACTTCCCTATGCTAAATTTAAAATTTCATAATGTATTTGTCACCGTAAGATTGTCAAAACCGTTAGTTGATAAACTAACGTTTTTTTTCTCGTTAGTTGGACAACTATCGACAGATGTAAGTGGAGCGTAATGTTTACTATATGACGCGTTTACTGGTTTAAACTTGAATTGCAAACAAAATACCAGGACAAACACTGAGATAGCTTAGCTTAGGCTTTGTGAAGACTGGAGGGAGCGAGTAAGAGTTGACATGTAAGAACAAAATAAACGTAAATTCTAAACCGGTCTGGTTTACTATATGTCGATAGTTGTTCAACTAACGCGCTGGTTTATCAACTAACGGTTTTGACTATCTTACGGTGACATATCCATTTGAATCTGAAGAGGATCTTTATCAAGGACATTAGGCGTCGCTTGAGGAACCGAGGACTTGACAAACGCTGGCTCTTTCCTGGTCCAGAGGACCTCATTCGCCGTGCAGCGCGGTAATGCTACTAGTGTAATGGGTACCTTTGGGCCGGGCAATTATTGGGGCGGTTTGTTTGTGTAATTAATTTTGTATAATTTGTTTTATTTATTATTCTGTGTACAATTTGTTTTATATATTACTCTGTGTATATATTTTTTTTTATTTATTATTCTGTGACAAAGCTTTGTGAGGATTTTTGTAATTTTTTAATTTATTGGTATTAGAATGTCTTAGTTTGTTAGATTATGTGTCAAATAACGAATATCATAAATAAATTCGGCCGGCAATTTGAATCTTCAATTTTTGTCAAGGTCACAAAAAACGGTTGTTTGGCGTATACAGGTACAGCGACACATCTTTTTGGGGAGTAGGTGACTTTATTCTGAATAACTTTCACTATGAAACCGATTTGATCAGAGCAACTTTATTTTTCACTTCTCCATACATTTTGGGCCGAGCGGTCATCAGCTGGTTTGTATAGAGAATAGAAAAATAAAGATGATCTCATAAAATGTTGTCGCTCCAAACTCAAGTCTAAAATTCCATCGATAAATATTTTCAAGGTTTTCGCCTTACATTCTGTCCGTCATTGGTGATATTCTCATTGAATTTGACACATAGCTAGTGTGTCAAATTTATAGGGCAAAATGGCAGTTGGCACTGCAGCTGTAATGAAAACAAAGCCTTATAAATATCACGAGTAGAGATAGGCTAAAAATAAATGGTTGATTTACATACTAGCCGATCGGCAAACTAATATAGGATTCCCATTAATACCGTTCGCCATTTGCCAGTCTCATTGTTTATTCAGGTCCCCTCAATCTACTAATTTACTAACGTTTCCCTAATTCCCTTCATCCTAATAGCAACCGAGCCGTGTTTGGTTGACTATCTCCCTATTCGCCCTCACAAATCAGGTCAGCTGGATCTAATGAAGTTTTTAGTCAACAAAGCCATGACGCAGTGCACAAAAGTAACGGTTAGGTATATCCACAAAGTACGTGAACTAGCAATTTCAGTCACTGATCTAATTTATAAAAAAATAAACGTGTGAATTCGAAAGGGGGAACCCATTGCCTATAACATTGCGACAACATAAATTTATTTATTTATACTTAAGGAGTATCAACAGCTGCAAAAACATTATATTAGTCTTAGATAGTAACACAAAGCCAATTAAAGGAACTCACACATAGAAATGGCACAGAAAAAATAAAAATGTTTGACACACTTAGCACACAATATCGCACTATGTGGACACTGTTAAAACAGAATAGTGCAGCAGAAAATAAGAAAAAAAAAACACTAAAACAACATAGCAACTAATTAGCCTAAAAACCAATTACAAGTTTCATGAGAAAAATCACACACACTTTAACAAATCAACACTAAAACACATTTAAGCAACACTAACGAAAAACGTTATTTTAAACCGCCTTCAAAAAAAGTACGTAGGCGGTCCCAAAAGTAGCCGACCTGGCATATAGATAGCAATACTGGCGGGTTTTTTTCAAAGTTAAAAGTTCGAATTTTTTGGCGCGTAAATTTGAAAAAACCGGCCATGTGCGAGTCGGACTCGCGCACGAAGGGTTCCGTACCACCGTTCAATGGAAGCGATGGCGTGGAGTGAATAGTTTGGATTTTACACAGCAAAATATTGTTTACAAAGTTATTGGTGCGGTTACTTTCACATTCCATGTACGTAACCAGGTGCATCCATAAGTTTGTATGTGGTATTGTTGTATGGGAGCCCCCTTAAATATTTATTTTATCCTGTTTTTTAGTATTTGCTGTTATAGCGGCAACAGAAATACATAATCTTTGAAAATTTCAATTCTCTAGCTAGCTAGGTTCTTGAGATACAGCCTGGTGACAGACGGACGGACGGACGGATGGACGGACAGCGAAGTCTTAGTAATAGGGTCCGGTTTGGAACCCTTCGGGTACGGAACCCTTAAAAGAACAATCTACGTTTTTTGTTTTTGTTTCAAGCCAAACATGGACAAAATTGGTCATCGATATGTCATACATTACTTTCATTTGAAAGGTTTAAGCCCAACCCATTTTAAAGTTGAGCTGGATTCTACTCTGAGAGAGTCTGCTCCTTCATTCACAGCAATAAAATATTGGGTTGCTAAGTTCAAAAGAAGTCGAACGAGCTGCCAAGACGATCATCGCAGCGGTCGAACAAATGAAGTGACTAAACCAAAAATAGTGAAAAAGTACAAAAACTAGTATTGGAAGACCTCAGACTAAAAGGGCGCGAGTTAGGAGACATTTTAGGGATTTAAAAAAATGCTATATATCGAATATTGACTGAAAACTTAGTCATAAAGGTTGTGCGCAAGATGGGTTCCGCAATCGCTCACCATTAAACAAAAGCACTAACGTGAGGAAGTTTCGATGCAGTGTTTGGAGAAATTTCAACGCAATAAAGCCGACTTTTAACGACGATTCATCACGATAGACGAAACATAGGTCCACCACTTCATCCCAGAGATGAAAGAACAGTGGAAACAATATACTGAAAAGGCCGAACCGGCTCCAAAGAAGGCGAAGTCAGTTTCATCTGCTGGCAAGCTCATGGCGTCAGTATTTTGGGAGGCGCATGGTATATGTTTTAAGGATTATCTTTAAAAAGGTGAAACCATCAGCGAGTACTACTAAACACTATTGCAGCGTTATAGTGAAGAAATTAAGAAAAAATGGCCGCATTTAGCGAAAAGAAAGTGTTGTTCCATCAGGACAATGCACCGGTTCACATGTCCACTATTGCAACGGCAAAAATTAATGAGTTGAAGTTTGAATTGCTTCCCCAGGCACCTTATTCGCCAGATCGAGCTAGATTATTGGGATTACTTAAAGACCCGAATGGCCTAGTCGGTAGTAACCCTGCCTACGAAGGCAAGGGTCCCGGGTTCGAGTCCCAGTGGGGGCAAATATTCGTTTGATGAGAACGGATGTTTGTACTCTAGTCATGGTTGTTTATCTATCTAACTATAATATTTATATAGTCTGGGGCTAGATCCATATATGTAAGTAGTGTCCAAGGTATTTATTTATTATTTTCTGTTCCCAAACTTGAAAAAGTGGCTCGTCGGGAAACGATTTGCCAATAATGAAGAGGTTGAGTCTGCTGTTGATGGCTGTTTTAAGGACCTTGACATAGACCACTATAAACAGGATATCAAAGCTATCGAACATCGCTTCGAAAAGTGTATTGCGTTAAAAGGAGACTATATTGAGAAATAAATAAGTTATGTCAGAATTATTTATTGTTATCCTTGTTACTTATCTTATACTGTTATCCTTACTTCTGGGACCACCCTCGTACATAAGAATGATCGCTTTATTTAAGATGATTCCTTGTGGAAAATGGTGACGTATCAATCCACCTTTCTCGTCCTAATTTGGTTTGCTGGAAAAGATCTCGTATAAGAGATAAGCTCGCCTTTGTACCCTATTTTTATGTAAGTCTCGTTGTCTGTATATTATTGCAATTATTGAAATCGGCTGTACAGATGAAACCAAAACATGTATTGAGGGAACCTTCACATCACCATAGCTTTCTGTCGCGCAAAATTGAGTATTGAATATCTGGCCAAACAGGACACAATTGCACCTGCCACACCAAATGAGAAAAGGCTTCCCTCTATGCTATATACCGTTGGTTAATTCAATCATCAGTCTTCAACATAACTCTTTTTTATACCCAGCATGATTGTTCAATGATTCTGACGCACTGGATATGCGACATGCTACTATTTGTGTTGGTAATTAGTTTGCATTTGCTAATTACAAACGACAGTAGTAGCAGACATTTGGGCTGTACATTCCCTGATAGTGCTGCTAAATAAGGGGTTTTATATTAAAAACAATATTAAAGTTCTTAAAACTGTGACAGATGGTTGATTCGCCATGGCTTTTCTTAATGGGTCTGTGATAAATTAATATCAAAAAATATTGAACCACACTTAAATGCTATTGTCAATTCAGACACTTGTTTAACTGCATGAACCTATAGTAATATTTAACGATCATCACTAGGGTGAACGTAAGTACCACTTTTTTACAGAATTTAACAACGCAAGGCTAATTATTTTTCCCCATGATTTCCGTTGGTTCCGCATGGGATTTCCCATGGATTTCCATTTGAAAACAAAATTTGAGAAAAGATGCCACAAATTTCCGGAGAAATAGTCGGGGTCGTCGTTACCAAAGAGTTTGAGGACAATGATCGTAATATTAACAACAAAGAGGATAACGCAAAAGTTGTTGATTAAACTAAAACAACAAAATTGTGTTTTCTTTGTTGTTGACAAGTGACAGTTTTCGGTTTCGTCACAGACCATTACCCAATCATCATCAAAACAGCATTTCCTGCCAAGGTAAACATATGTTTTGCTCTGGCAACAGGCAAGAAAAAAAAACTATGTCTCGCCAACTATTCGCCACTAATGATACTCGTAAAGGAACTACTTTATTTTCTTTTTATGAGCTTTCAGAAAATTGGCCTTTCTGTTCGGACTTACATCACGACACGGGCAATTATATTTTTGTTATTTTTTTTTTCTACTGTACACATTTCTGCTTCTTTTATTATTGGAGTTACATCAACGACTTACTTTTATAACAAATATATGGATCTAAGCCATCATTATCGCATAGTAACTCTGTTTAAAGAGAAGAATCGAGAGTCTAAAAGTTTAATCAGGAACTCATAAAACAATTAGGAACCTTATGAATATACATATAGAAATATATGAGCCTATATCCCGACAATGCTCAAGATTATCAAGACACAAGTTCGAGAGTGTAATTTATTGAACAAACCGTTGGGGAAATGTTTACGTTGAAATCAAGTTGTTTATAACTCCGCCTGTAAATTGCACTAGTACTGGATTATTTACTCAGAGTTGAGCGGATTTCTTTTTCAACTTGATCCAGAAACGCCCGCGGTGTAAGCAAACATGGCGAATTGGCCTGAAATAGGATGAACTAAATAAATACCTATTAACTTTTACCTCGTGTACGACGAGTTGTAAGAAAGTAAAAGGTGAATGGGTGTTAACATTTATTTTAAAAGTACATTATGGTAGTTTATAATAACATGAATGTAGAAATAAGGATGCGAATCGAAAGCTGAAGCCTTGCCATTTAATTCTGACATCTAGGAATTCACTTTTGAAAATTTACCAACAAGGACATCGTTTAAACTAGCAAGGTCGTAATAAAATATTGTTCCATTCATCAAAAGCTATTAAAATTTCTAGATATCAGAATAACATTGGCTGGCTGTAATAAAAGCTTATCATTCATAGTAAAAATAGTCAGATAATTGTCTCATTATAACATCTTGAAATTACCCAAGGCTCTAGATATATGTATAGCTGATTTGTTTCTTTTTCCAATTCCACCGTTTTTTTATAGCCAGTCACATATTCCGTAATAGATACCATATCTATTATAGTTTATCTACACACGTATCATAAATTCTCTTTACTACGTACAAAAACCGCACGTTACGATCAGCATAATGTTAAACTACTTGGTAAAAACTCATATTTCTTATCTGAAAAATTACACATTATGACCATAATGTGTAATTTTTCTACATATTATGCAATTATACATATAATACATTCAAATTTCGAACGCCGACGCTCGCCCGCGTGCCGCTCCTAGTTTGTCTGTGAAGTTGGTACTGACATTCAAATTTAGACAGCCGACGCCCGCCTGAGTGAAGTTGGTACTACAGAACAAGCTAAACAACTGCAGAGCCACAATGCCGGTCAAACATGCGGTTCCTGAACATCAAAGAGAGCCTAAGATATGTGTGTAGATAAACTAGTGTATGTAACTGTACATAATTAGGCATTAAAACTATCGAGTGTTAATGCCCTCCAATGTAGCAGTCACATAAACTACTATTATATATCTATTGTATTTTATATAATTGAGGTATATATTTGATTTATTAGGTTTATTTTAATTATATTTTGAAAGTAATTTTCGTATATATATATATTTAGAGTTTTATTGTGTGATAGGACTATCCTATTTTATAAACTCTCCTGTCTTGCATAGGTTTGCTGGAAGAAATCTCTCTTTAGAGATAAACTCGCCTTTCCTTATAACACTTCTTGTAATTGTCTGTTTCTTTATGTTTTCTGTGCAATAAAGAAAATGAATATGAATATTTGTATAAACTTGTACACAATAGTAGATTTTACAACAAGTGCACAAAACGAACCATTTTTATCTGAGACTTAGCAGCCCGAGCCGAAGGCGAGGGCTGATAGTAATGTCGAGGATAAAAATGGTTTTGTGGACGAGTTATAAACTCTGCTTTTCACTTCGATTGCGAGAAAATAAAACAGTAACATAACGTATTAACATTTCTTTAATTAAAATTCAAAGTAAAATACGAAAAGTTCACGGCTTCTTTCCCGCTACTTTACTTTTTTTAATTTTCCTGCATAATTTTCGGGCAAAGAAAAAAAATATACAGCCTATTCTTAAATTATTTTGGAATAATGTTTTTTTTTTGGTGGTAAACACGTTTTGATATTTAGTTTCTTTTTCGTATTATCTTATTATAAATCAAAAATGCAAATAGGGATGGAAATATTATAAATTAGCAAGTTTTATCCATGTACAATTAATTGTTTTTGGCTGTATGGGCTAAATGGTCACTGCCTTAGTGTAGACACATTTAAAAAGCTACTTTTATGCACAAGAGCATAAAATTCAACTTTATGTCGCCTAGATCCTGCATAAAGTAGTACTTTTTCGACCATGAGAAGTGAAAAATAAATATACCAACCAAGATGGAGTAACTTATACTCTGTCCAATCCTTTATTGAACTTTTGACATTTCCTTGCTGCATAAGACATATTTTTCGTTGCAGATGTCGAAAGTGTACAGATTTTTATTTGTAAAAAAAACATTAATGGATTGGACAAAGTAAAGGCGCTTCCACACAAGAAGTCCTATTGACTGGCAGCACTTAGAGACCGTAGTCATTGAATAGTTCCAGATAAAAGCGACCCTGTTCGAACGAGGGCGCTGGCGTCAGGTCGCCCGCGGGCCCCGTGTTGATGTCAACGTCTCTGACTGAATTAAGGCCCGTCTAACAGTAAAATGAGCAACTCGATTCTATGTGGTTGAAATTTCAGACACAACCGTAATAATATAAAGTTCATAACAGCTCATACTGCAACATGGCTGTTACGTCAGTCGCTGCGGCAGAACACTGCGAAAATTGTGTGATTTTTATTAATTTCTTCAAAACCGCTGGTTATTTCGTAATTTTAATTACACAGTTTTATGATGTTTTCAATACCTATTTTGTTACCAAGTTGAACGTGGAAAAAAATATTTTTTCTTAAAGAAAAGGGATGTCTTCAAAACATATTTTTTCAAGATTTGCGAAGTGTCTTTAGGAGAAATAGCGCTCAAAGATGGTCATTTAACTGAATTTGATGTCACTCAAAGTCCTAAGTAGTACTTTTAGGCTACTTACTAGCCTAAAATTCTACGTGACTGTTAACAGAATAATATATTAGTGGCGTTTGATGCTCGTGTAAATTTAATTCGCGTATTTTTAATACTGAATCTAACAGAAAAGTTTGGGAAATAGGAAAAACTCAAACTATATCCAACTAATATTATAAATGTGAAAGTTTAGATATTTTGTTGTTTGTGTGTTTTCGCCTCAATCACGCTAAAACGGCTGAACGGATTTGAATGAAAATTAGCACAGAGATAGTTTATGAGCTAGATTAACATATAGAAATCTTTTTATACGACTGCACCAGAAGGAGGGTGACGTTATATCGGTAAATGATATTTCGAGCACACGCAGATGAAGTTGCGGGCATCAGCTAGTGTATTGTAAAGGGTCGATCGACCTGGAGTATGAAAAAAAGGTGTTTTTGACGTGACGATATGCATACTTAAAGAAAGAAATTGACTAAGCTGAGCCTGCCTACATACTAAATTAGTTCACAACCCGGCCTAATTCATTCCGGTTCTTAATACATAATTATGTATATTTTTGTATTTTGATAATTCTCAAAACTTTCTTTGAGGTATAACGACGTAAGAATATTATCTTTACAGCGAACTCATCTACTAACTAAGGCTGAAACTCGATTATTTTCAACGTTTTGGATATTTATTTTCTTGATCAATAAATACATAAAGCTGAGTTAATGGACAATAAAACGTTTATCGTGGAGTACAATTTTCGATTTGAAAAATAAACCTCTTCAAGACTCCTTTAGAGCGTACCCTATAAAGCAGCTATCACGAAGGATAGAATCCTTTGTTATTACGTTAGCCAATTATAAAAGTCCAGACGAATGCGTCAGTGGATATCGGAAAGTCATTAAACTATGTTCATCAAAATGACGGCTGTTTTAGAAATTCTTAGCCCAATTTTGCATTATTCAAAGCTGTTATCCCTAAACTTAAAAATGATTAAATTAATTTTGTAGAGGCTCCACCTGTAAACCCTGTTCCATCCTCATAACCCTAATGGCGACCCTGGATTAAAATCTTGTTATAAATAGATTTATCCTAGACATAAACAACACGTATGTAAATGCATATATATGGCTTCTGGCCCCACAATAATACCCTGTGCCGCAGTGGTGTGCACAGAACGTTTTGCTGGAAAAGCAATCGTAAGGTCAAGTCAAGTCAATCATTTAAAAAATATAGAAAAATTATATAAAAATAAAATTAAAAAAAGGTTATTGTTTAACAAATATAACTTTTACATAGTATATATAGGTTGAAGCCTTCTTTTAAGCATAAAGTATCACATGAAAAGTTTGTAAAAATGAAATGATCCTTGATAAATTTACAATAAACCTATTGTACACCGATAAGAGATATCACTTATAGTTTCTTAGCTCCCAAGAAATATGTTTTTTATTATAAATATTTACCTACTGCATTTCTTTGCTGAAATTTAGGAGTCTCAAAAAATGCCACAATACCACTCAAATATGAATAGAAAATGCTCTTGAAAAAGAGGCATAACTTATTTTTGACACCTTTATTTTCAGGTTGCTTTTCTGAAAATTTCATTCAAGCAGGAATAAACAATTACAAAATAATTAACAGCATAGTATATGTTGAGCCAGATTAACCCATACAGTTTAACTCCATTCATTTAAGTAATCTTGAACATTGTAATATCCCTTTTCCAACCAAGTAGCTTTATCATGCTCAAAAGGCAATTTCAAGATCTCCAGAGGTATCTTGTTGCAGTAAATAATGCACTGACCCTTGAAAGAATTGCTAACCTTCGCGAGTCTAAACCGTGACGCAACTAGTCTGTGATTATTTCTTAGGTTAACATTACAGCTATCGCTAAGTTTAGAAATTTTTGTAGGGTTCTTGCGTACATATATTATATTTTCGAGAATAAATTGACTAGCTACAGTTAGTATGTCAATTTATTTAAAAAGCTCTCTTAAGGAGTATGTGCGTTTTAAATTATAAATTGCCCGAATAGTTCTTTTCTGTAAAATTCAAATAGTTTGAATATCCGCTGCTTTCCCCCACAACAAGATACCATAGGACATGACACTATGAAAGTAACTAAAATATACTAGCCTAGATGTAGCCACATCCGTGTTTTGTCTGATGTTCCTAACAGCATAATCCGCAAAACTTAATGTATCTATGTGGAGTCCCCACTGCAACTTGCTATCAATGGTTATTCCAAAAAAAACGTATTATTTACTCATTCTAACGTGTTGCTGTCTAACACTAAACTGTTCTCAACTTGCCTGACATTTGGAAGTGAGAATTTTATACATTTGGTGTTACCAGCATTTATAATAAATTATTAACTGTGAACCAATTCAAGGTTAAAACTCCATTAACATCATCAAAATCTTCTTTGTGTGTTTAAATTTTGAAGACCAGTGTAGTATCATCAACAAACAACACTATGTCAGTCAATTTCTCCACCATGAAAGGCAGATTGTTTATATATACCAGGAATAAGAAAGGGCCCAATATGGAATCTTGTGGGATACCAATTTTTATTCCCGATCCATCAGATTTAACGCCGTTGACTTCTGCCTGTTGAATTATATTGCTTAGGTATGATTTTAGTAGATCCAATGCTTTATTTATAACTCCGTAATGATTTAACTTCATTAGTAGTGTATCATGATCAACACAATGAAATACCTTCGACAGATCGTAAAAAACGCCGATAGCACCTGCATTCGTGGTCGATTTACCCCTAGTGAAACCTTATAGTTTGGCGAGGAGTTGTTTTGTGAGGTTGTAGTGTGAGAGTATTTGATTGAGTATAATCTTTTCAAAATTTTTATTTAGTGCTGGAAGAACAGATATTGGTTTGAAATTTGAAGGATCACACTTCTCTCCCGGTACAGTTGAACAGAGGTATCAGTTTACTGTGTTTCGTGAGGTCTGTGAAAGCTCCATTGTTAACATATTTGTTAAAAATATAAGCTAGGTGTGGGGCTATAACTAGTATTATTGAACCAATGACTTTGACGGATATACCCCATAGGTAGGTATTTTTTAGTTTAAGTAATCTATACGTTTTGTCAATATCCTGGGGATATACAAGATGAAATTTAAAATCTATATTGCTGATGCTAGTGCTGTTTTTTAACAAAGTCTCTGCTTTATATGGAGATGAATTTAGACGCTCTGTTGTGAGTAAGGGTACATTGGTGAAGAATGTTTCAAAAGCTCGAGCTACCTCAACGTTGGATTTAATAACATCACCTGTTTTTAAACGGAAAGCATTGTCCCTTGGTATAACTTTGCCAGTTTCACGGTTTATGATTTGTCAAACCGTTTTCATTCTATTATACGAATTTTGTATTTTTCTATTAATGTGTAAAGTTTTTGCAGTGAAACTTGAAAGTTCTGGAATACTTGTCATGTTTTTTTTATCAAAGTTATAGTTTTTAGGTTCATGAAGGTCATACAAGATAACTCTACTTTTACGAATTCCAAATGTTGCCCAGTCATTAAATTTAGATTTACTATTTGTTGGCACTTGCTTGCTTTAATTTTAAACCTTTATCAAATTCTGTTTGAATAATGTTGAAGAAGTGAGAATAGATTTTGTTGACGTTCTGTTCATTAAAATCCGGTACTGGCAAACGTATATCTAAGTTTATCATATATGTCTCTAGTCTATGGGATCTAATAGGCCTGGTCTTATTTTTACTAGCAATTGGGAATGAAACTGTTTGACCGCTGTGATAGGAAGGTAAGCAGTTATATTTTAACTTGTGAATGCACAGTCAGAAAAAACGTTATCTTAACAAGTTTGGCAGGTAAGTGTTATTCTAGTCAGCTCTAGAAATACATGACATAAATTAAATTATTTGAACAGTGTTATTAATCGTTGTTTCATTATTGTGTCTACAAGCAAATGGGCTTCCTCCATAATTTTCTCAAATATTTTAAAATTGCTATGGCCTTTTCCATCCCTCGGAGGTCCGTAGACACAAACAATAATATGAAACAAACACTGCTGTTATTATTGCGCCCTCTCAATTTCACCCTGATATTTTATAGGGAATAAAAAACAAGCTAATAAAAAACTAATTGAGCGAATGACCATGAACAGTGGACTTACCTGAAATGGACGAAAAAAATCTGAATTGCGTGACAGAACTACTGAATTTTTTAGCTTACGCTTATTGGGTCAATAAAGATTGTCTTGGCAAAGTGGTGTATCAGGGTAGGTGAAGGATAAATGAGCGAAACGAAGTCACCTTTGTGTTAGACAGAACATGTAAGAACAAAAGAAACATAAATTCTTAACTCTGTCGGTCTGGTTTACAATTTGTCGATAGTTTACAAACTAATATGTTAGTTTATAAACTAACGACAATCTTACAGTGACATACCTACCTTCATGGATTCCTATACTTCGTAATTTCTTTATTGTATTATACAAAACAGACTTACAGATAACTTTTAATAGAAAAAAACTTGTACAAAGGCGAGCTTATCTCTAACAAGAGGTTTCATCCAGCAAACCATTATGGGTAGGAAGGGTGATGGTTTATACTTGCGCGACAACCACGAATGTCTTGTGCCCAGACGTACCATAGGGTTTTAAGGGAACACCGAAAGGGTTAAGACATAAAAAGATAAAATAAAATAATTAAAATAATCTGATTGTTATGGTAATAGAAGTCCCATTAACACGGTTTGGGTACGTAACCCAAACGAATCGTACATTCCCTAACAAAGTGTTTACTAAGTAAATTGTATGTGTTTGCAAATAAATTGCCTACTTTGTGGAAGTAAATGAATGTTTGCTATGTAAAAAATACGAGTTGACTTTGTTTAAAACCAATTACAGCTACAAATACAAAGGGTTATTAGAATTCATTGTTTGCCTGTTAAAAAGGGTTCTTAACTGCTAAGGCTGGGTAAGTCTACATCTAAATACTTACTTGTACATGGAACCAAACTAAGCTAAGGTCTAGAATAAAATTAAATGCCCAAAAAATTACCTTGCGATAACATTATATGCCTGTTTCATGATTTTCTTCCATATATTTTTTTGTCATTATAAATCGTGAGTCGTTATCGTGGCCAGCAAATACATAAACTTGCAGTTGACGTATTCAAATGAATCAAATCACCAAAATACCTACCAACATTATCAATTAATTCAAATAGTTAAAGCCAAAGGTCTGATTGGCATTTAATTAAAATCTTCAAAGGCGGACAGTTTCCGGCCCAATACCGACGAGTCACAAATTGGTTACAAAACGGACTTTTTGACGTTTAGAAGGGTTGACTGTCCATATTTTGGGCCTGTCTCAATAAGTCCAGATAAGCTACAAATAAATCTCAAATTGTATATGTTCAAAAAGTAAAAAAATATATATATCCAAGAGTACATTTTAGTAAAATTAATAGAGCTTATCGTTACTTCTGGAAGAGTGTTGAAATTCCAAATTGAAATTAAGTGTAGTTGTTAATTGTTTTACTAACTAGATGTAGCTAGATGAACTGATATTACATTATCTTGAATAACTTAGTATAGTTGAAGTATAGTCACTCAAGGCCTTACTAATAAAAAGTTATTCACGGTTTAACTTATTCAGTGTTTTGTCCTTTTCATTCGTCGACTTAATGTCAAATGTCAAAGCAAGACAAAACACTGTATAAGTTAAACCGTGAATCTGTTTGATGACGAGTTCTTGTGGAATCAAATGCTTCACTTGTCAAGATTTATATATAACCCTGAATGACAGGAGAACGTTGTTCTTCGATGTCTCCACGATGATGGCCACAACGGGTTAAATGTGAATAATTAGTGACTATTCATGAATATATGGAATGATCCGATTGAAACTGTACGATATCCTTCGATTCTTTTATTAGTAAGGGTGTAAGTGTGAGTGACTATATAACCAAAAACATTACCTACTTCATGAGATTTACCAAAGCTTGCGCTTTACTTAATTATCATATGCGATGAATAAATCCTCACAAAAGCCATGTTTTTGTAGTCATTGTCTTCAATCCAGAGATAGAGTTACCAAGCAAAATTCAATCTTGGCTCGAGGGTGGAAGTCGATAATGTAATATAGGATAACCGATAATTTAGTTTCGAGGACCAATACTCGTAGTAAGCAAGCATCATGATGAACATCAATCTCCACGGAATAGCATAATGCATGCCTTGGGTTTGTATCCACAGAATATTAAAAAACAACTCCCTTTTTCCGGCGCATTCGAGTAAAAAGAGTGTTTTCGTGATTTTAACCGTGATCCGCTTCTGAACAGGTCTGAGGCCCGATTCAAAAAAGTGCAAAGCTAGTATTTAATCATACATCAAAAATACTGTTTTTCACAGCAAAAAAGGATCAGCAAAATCACTTTTTATGTTATAGCTACCTATTTTTGTTGTTCTTACATGTTCAACCTAATACGAAGGATAAAGGAGGCTTCGTTTCGCTGACCCCCTTTACCCTTCACCTAAGCTACCGCAGTATTTTCTGTGAAATTCAGTAAATTTTCTGTACAAATCAGATTTTTTTATGTGCAGTTTAATATTTCCCATTGCAATGTAGCACAATGTCACGACAGAAGCGCAACATTGACTGAAAATGTAAATTAAATGAACAGTAGTAAATGCCATAATTTTACTACTGTTCATTTGAGGAACGGTGAATAGATAATAGCATAGCATGTGTGGAATACTCACTGAGCAAACACGAGTAAATTTACATTAGATGGTTAATCTGTTAGATACGTGAGAATTCGCACCTGTTAAAAATAAAAATACTTATGTGAACACTCTTATAACGGTTTTTGTATTAACCGGCTTACCGATTACGCCTTCATAATTTTATATGCTTTGGCAATCATTGGTATATTGAAATGAGTTGGTAGGCAATCATCTCACAAACATACGAGTATTTGTCAATAAGTAACTGCGCTCACAGTTGGAGGAGATTAAAAGTATTAACCTTTAAAAAACGAGAACACATTTGGTAGGCAATCACCTCCTAGGCATATATACCTACTCAATATGTACATACTGCACCCACTGTTGGTTAAAAGTATTATGTAGGTAAATAGTCGCTATAATTATGAGCAGATTTGGATATTACTATTCAACCTCTGTCATAACTTCATTGTTAAACTAACAGACGTCTATATCACATATTCTAAGGTGAATTCATTACTCAACGTTGACTTGTGACCTATTTAAAGCTCAACAATGCCCTAGCTCCGTACTCAAAGTGTTCTAAGGGCGTTACAAACTGAAATGTTCAGAATAGCTATTATCTTAGCCGGTCACGCGATGGGACTGCGACATACAAAGTTTTGGTTCTTTCGGAAACGAAACAGCTCGGAGAACTTTCTAGGAATATGCTACGACGGATTTAATGGCAACATCATTTTATATGTCAAAACTGTTAACTGGGCTTCAATATTGTTTCCCGCTGGTTACAACAAAATATTCTGACCCTAAACTCTGACAAAACCAAATATTAAACTTTCTCAATCCTTAACTGTATACACAAACTAATAGCGAACACAAATTATTTGCTCACATATGCGATACAATTCATGAATTCATGCAAACGTAGAATTCTGGAAACGACGCCGACTATCAAATAGTTACTTATACGCCTTGATAATAAATCACATACCTACTCAAAAACCGAGGATAGTTGTGACAGATCGCGATTTTGTACCCTATGCCATGGTAATAAAATTAAAAACCTCTTTTTAAAATTTAAATACTCTTAGTGCCAAATTCTGAAAATAATTATATGTCTTCAAGAGCATCAGATATGTAGAAGACACAGCCTCGTGAAGCGTATTTATATTGCTCTAGCTGAATCGCTGTTACATTACTGCATAACTAGGGGGGGCGCGCATAAGGCGACACATTTACGCGTAGAGAGGGCACAGCGGGCAGGATTGAAGGTCTGCACATTTATACCTTTCCTTTTCTCTATAACAGACCTCTTCAATTTCTGCGATGTCCTAACAGTTAGACAGATTTTTGATTAAAGTATTATACGAAAACATTACTGTTCACTCTTATCTAGTAAGACAGAAGCGATTTCAAAACGGCGAAAAGATACAGAATGCCAAACAGTGTGCGTACAAATTGTATGCAAATATTTTTTAAGATCCTTGATTTTATTGTAAAGATAAGGTCCAACCTTATATTTACAATAAAATTAGCACATATCTATGAAAATAAAAATAAACTATAGGAATACAAATGGCTGAGATGGTTAAACTGAAACTCGATGAAACTGAAAACATTGTAACAGTTCTATGCTAATACTCTAATAAAAATTATTGGATAATCTATTCATTACATAATGTAAAAAAGCCTATCAAAATTACAATCTACACAAAACGACAATGAAATATTATACAATTGCGATCTTCTCTATTACACACACATACACAAACACAAATAATTTTTCTTTTAACTTCTCTTTTTTTTAAACCTGCACAATTTGTATTAATCATTATCGCAACTAACTGCTTGAGTATAAACAGTGTTGACCTTTTTTCCAAAAACCAACATACAAATAAAAACCAAAAAAACATATCCAAAAAAACACATTACTTGGGGAAAGTACAGCTATTGCCATACCACAGGGTCGGCCCTTTATTAGGGAGTAGTGAACATCCCTTGTTCTTTACAAATGTAAAATCAAGAATTTCTACCGTATACCTTTTACTGAATAAATATTTTTTTTATTATTATATCATAATATCTTAAACCCAATAAAGGTGAACTCACACTTATCCGAACCGAACGAAACGAGTCTTAGAATTCTTAACATGACCTATGACAACTCGCGCACCTGCCCGCGTCTATGTATAGAAAACATAACAAACACAGTAAATGCGATTTTCGAAAGAACAAGGTTCAGCTTTTAATTGTCGCTATATTGCGCGCTTTTGAAGATATGAATTGGTCGACACTACACGATACATTAAATTATAGGTTCCAATATTTGACTGAGAAGTAAAATGTAAAAGGAATATAGCGACACATGTTTACACATTTATCTAGATGATAGGTGTCTTATTTGAAAAAAATATGTTAACGTTCCCGTATTTAGGGTTAACCATTTGTGTCTTCTTTTCCCTAAGACAATTCTCTGTGTTTTTTTAAATTATTCGAGTAGAAAATTCGAACAACCCATTTCGGATTTAGCGGGCCTTTCGTATTATAATACGAAAGGCCCGCTAAAGACCGATACCGCTAACGACCCTCGGTGAACACAGACGGGGAAAAAATCGGCCCCGAATTATTCATAAACCGACTTTTTTGCGGGAAGCTAGTTCTATTTTAGTTTTATAACGACATATAATCATGACAGTCTCTTTTTGGCAAGAAAATAATTGTTCTTTCTTATTTGGACGTCCTTTAGACGTCACCAGATTGCCGTTTAATATCTTGTATTTCGGAAACCAGAATAATTCAAACACTGCGATAGTTAGTGGAATTCTTTAGGCATCAAACCTAACTAACGAACTAAACTAACAGCTTGAAATTAACGACATATAATCATGACAGTCTCTTTTTGGCAAGAAAATAATTGTTCTTTCTTATTTGGACGTCCTTTAGACGTCACCAGATTGCCGTTTAATATCTTGTATTTCGGAAACCAGAATAATTCAAACACTGCGATAGTTATTGGAATTCTTAAGGCATCAAACCTAACTAACGAACTAAACTAACAGCTTGAAATTTCAGCTCTAAGTTTTAGCCGTTGTTGGATAAGAGATGGCTTATTATACACCCCAGCACGTGTAAAAACTTCTTCCTAGCCCAAAGCATTCTTTATTATCTAGAACTTTATAAAATAATTATTTTTCCCGGGACATAAACGTCAGTCAGGCCCAGACACAGAATAAGTAAGTAGGGCACAAGTTTTAATCACGAATCATGAAGACATCATAGCAAAATCATTCTTGAAGTTTGTACCCATTATATTGACGAAATTATATTGTTTTTGATATTTTTCCTTCATTTGTGTTAAATAATCTGTCTTAAATAAATAAATAAATAAATAAATAAACAACTTCTCTGACAGGAGTTTTACGATTTTACCTTATCTTATGAAACTAACATTCAGCCATTCAGTGTACACCAGGTAAAAACCATAGCAGGCGAGTTTCTGCCTGAATTTGAGGTTTTTTGTTTGATTACTAAGTGAACTGTGATTCGTGTGAAAACCTAACCCGTGGCACTCGCATCCACATAGCCTCGTGGTTAGCGTGACCTTCGTCACGTCAGCAAATCGCCTTTGGCTATCATTAGAGAATCGAATAGAATAGAATACATTTTTATTGTTTATCATTTTGGTGATACCTGCTTGTGTCTCCATGGAGGCGTATACTTAATATTTTTGTCCTGGTCGGGATCTGTTTTGCATAGAAAATTTTAATTCATATAGTTATTTTAAGGCGTTTGTGAATTTGTGTGTGTGTGTGTGTGTATCTTTCGATTTCACAGGCTTTTGATGTCATGAACGATCTGATAAACATTTGAAGTCATCAACGATCAATCTGATAAACATAAAATGTGATGAAAGATCGATGGAATAAGCTAGCAATGTAACGTGTTCGATCCCATAATTTTCGATATGGCAAACCGGACCCCCTCCTGAATTGATCTGACTATCTCTGTAATCATATTATTAGGTATACTGCGGTTTAACGCTGTAATCATAGTAATCTGTATATTCAATACCTGCCATAGTAACGATAGAGGAAGTGGTATACTTTAGATATCCATGCAAATGTATATCCTTCCTATCTTGGTCTCAATTAATATCTATCAGTTAGGTTGAAGAGTGTGCAAAAGAAAGATGCAATTTCTGGAGAGGTGCCAGGTAGGTAAGTAGAGGCCTAGAGGCTTAGGTGGGAGAGACAGAGCAAGGGCGTAATCAAAAGACCTCCTATTTTTACAAGCTTTAATTACAGGGAAAACCTTAACAGCATTAATCAATTATTATTTCATAATACCCAGATAAGCCCAAAAAGGAACATGCTTCAGTTTGTGCCCACTTTTCCAACATTGTCCAACTGTTATGAACCATTTTTGCAATGGATTTGAATTAAGCTACCATAATATGAAACACAGATACAAACACCCCAAGATATTTAATATGATATGAGTTCATTACTGTTGGACAATGCTGGTAAAGTAAATAAATATTTAAAAATCTTTCGAAATTTTCGCAGCTAAGTTCAAATCAAGTGCGAAAATGGTGTCGCGCTGGATTTGAACCTAGCTGCGCTAATATGACAATAAATACTCCCCAAGGACTTTCATATGGCATGACTTTCATTACTATTGGCCAATGTTGAAAAAGTGGGCCCAGAGTTTATGCATAACTGCCCATTGTCCTTTTGAAAATCAAATCACGATTTATCTGTCAAATAATCACATCCGAACATTGTGAAACAAGCCATAAACATAACAGTTTTTATACAAAGGGCCGAATGAATAAATAAAAGTACTACTTGTCATTGAAAGAAAATAAAAACATTTTAACGTTCGCTCATATCAATGTAAAGTATAAAAGATGCATTCGAAAAAATAATAGTCGGAATCCTTCCAGTTTCGACTTTATATATATATTTTTTATTCTCATTGACCAACTCTATGTCTTTGCTGTCAGCCAATCGATATCTATGTAAACATTAAACCAGATGCCGCAAAGAAATCATTTCGAACATAAATATTGTGCACATTTTTGGTTTAATACTTCCTATCCGTGCTTAAAATAAAAAAGTAAAACGTAAACATTTTAGGGAAGCATAAAACAATTTTAATCTGGTGGAATATTATGTCCCACAAAGCAGCACAACCGACTCTACTGTGATGCTGATGAATCTACGACAGGAATAATAGGGATTTTAGTACGCTCATAATTTTTACAGCCTCCACAGACCGTCAATGAATAAAACATAAAAGCTTTCGAAAGGTCTTTGCTGGAGTATGTCTACGCGTTCGGATAAAAACGCACAACGAGAGTAACGCTTAGAAACTTATCACAAAAGCGGGTATTATTGACCGAGCGAGAAAAGCGTTTCCGTCTCAGTTTGGGCAAAAATGCATTCCAATGTCTGGATTTCTGTCCGGCTGTTCTCTCTACAGGTCGCATTTCTCAACCGACCCTCGTGAAATTTGTGAGCAGATCGATAACTATATGATTTTTTTTGAAGAATAAATATCAGGTATGTTTTTTAGAAAATGGCGGAGATTTGAGGTTGAAAATGTAAAAAAAACCGCTACAGTCCAAATGGCTTGACCGATTTTAGCAAATGAGCTGTCGTTGGATTTTTGGAGACCGTGAGAGTGATAATTTTAGTGAAAATTCATTAAGTTGAATTAGGCATCACAAAATGTAGTTTACAAAGTGATTGGTTCCTCCTTTACTTTCATTCTCCATTAGATGTTCAGCTTTCCATCAACAGACTCGCGAGGTTTGTAGACCTCGGACATAGAGCCATTAATGTAATTACGGGATTTACCCCTCATGTTGGTATGATTCAGACTTTAATAGTAATGTTGCCGTGTCAACATACATATCGTTATGCCTTTTCCCATACAGGGTAGTAGATGCGTTCACATTTAGCTGGTAATACGCGTTCAATAATACTCTATGGTGGTCCCTGGTGACACCAGAAGGTGTAATTTTCCCGTTATAGGTTTTGATTGTATTAAAATGGCATGAGGTTAAAAATCGCGATACCGCTCCTAACCAGGTCTCAGGCTCAAAAGGTTAAGAAAGATTCCTCCTATCGCCTTCAAAACTTTGGAGTTTGTTGTCAATTTAAGTTTATAGTTTAGAATTGGCAAAGGAAGAACCTTTTCTTAATTAACGTATTGAGATACGCCGTATTGAGAGCCGAAAATTCTAATTTACTTTCAAAATCGTTTACTAAGTATTCCTTAATGAATAATTAAACGTCACTTAGAACCATCAGAGTCGTTTAAGGATTACTAAGTGAACAGATTTTAAGGTTAATTCAAATTTGGAATCATTAATATAAATCAAAAATGTAAAACTCCCCTGACTAAATCAATAAAAACTTGGTCTAAAATTTGGCTGACTTGTTTCCTTGTTAAGCTAATAACTTTCGAACCACTGATCCGATTTTTAATAAACATAGCCAGGAACCATCACAGGGAAGTCTACTACCATTTACAGAAAATTGCATCAAAATACACATACACGCTAGAGTACCACAGACAGATGTTCAGACTGACATGTGCTGCAAACTTTTATTACCCCCTTTTTTCATCAGGAGTTTATCATAGCATAGTCTCAAAATGGCAATAAAAAGGAAGAGCAATGAGGTTTTAGTTCCTAGATTTCAAGTTTTTAATGTCTAGAAAAAGGCGAAAAGTCACCAGGTGGACTTGCGCTTGTCGGTACTTTAGTACTGATGCGTTTTAAAATAGCATGACTGATGTTTTATCGATAGTCTCCGATAGTTACGATGAAAACAACTTTGTAGTAAATTCATTCAATGTTACGATTCGTCACAGTTGCAATGTCTGTATGCAGTGACTCAATGCGGTGTAGACATTTTAACGTTTACTAGGTATCAAATTTTACGTATGAATATGAAAATTCGAGTGAGGGAATATCCATCGTAACTGAGATTTATTATGGTTAAAAAAGTTTTTTTTTTAATAAATACAGCGTCACGCTTTTTACCACAAGGAGTGGTAGAGGCACAGCAGCGGCTATTCAAACTATTTTTATATTAAAGAAAAGATAAATTCGAGCAATGTATCATTTAAAACGCACATACTCTCTTATAGAACTTTTTAAATAAATTGACATATAAACTGTAGCAAGTCAATTTATTTTTGGAAATGTGATGAATGTACGCAAGAACCTTACAACATTTTCCAAATTTTATCGATAGCTATACAGCTAACCGAAGAAATAATCACAGACTGGCTGCCTCCGATTAAGACTCGTGAAAGTTAGCAATTCTTTCAAGGGTCAGTGCATTCTCTACTACAACAAGATACCTCTGGAGAATTTCAAATTGCCAATTGCCATTTGAGCTATTTAAAAACCATGTAAAAGTGACTTTGTCTCAAAAGGGATATTCCAATTTTAAAAATTTCTTAAATATTGGGACTGAGTATTTCAATACAGAACTCGCAGTTAATGATTTTGTAATTATTTATTTATTCGTACTTATTATTTATAATAAATAATATTGTTGTATTGGTATGAGTTAAACACAACCATTTTTTAAAAGAGATCTATAAAACAATCTGTGAGAGTTTGCACTTTTCTTCCACACTGGTCCAAAGCAGAGAAGAAAAAATTACGTTTGCTAAGTATATGTAAATATCTACAGTAATAAAGAAATTATTCAAGGTTGTGATTGTTATTATTGTTGGGGTTTGTAATGTTCACTTCATCGATAAGAAAATAGAAGTATACTTGAATTTTAATCGATATTCCATGAAAAAAATATCGCCTTTCTTGAATTCCCAATTGTGGAAGCAGCTCCATAAAACATGACCGACCTTGCTTCTGAATATGTTTCTTTGAGAATCGCTTACTCCAGGTGGAATATAAATTAGATTTCGTAATAGTTTAACTTTTCAGGCAAAGACCATCAACTTTTTATACAAATGGCACCTGGCATAACTTCTTCTCATAACTTTGATTAAACATTTTCTGCAGAGAGCACTAGGTAACCGTTTCCATTTGCGAGAATACGCATGTTCGTTTGTAGATATTGACGAAGGAATTTCGATAACCACGGTCGCTGTAGCAATTACCGCGTTAACCTAACTGTCAGTTTCAGGTCTAGGTGTTGATTACCTATGACGGGGGACACAATTTGCATATCAAGTGAGAGAATTTCGGAAATTATGCTTCTAAGGTACGTAAAGGAGGTTAAGAAATTGTGTAAAACTTTTTAGATACATGTGTGGGCGCGTTTGTGGGAACAAATATGTAAAAAAACTACTGTGGCGCTTGTTTCGGCAAAATTAGCAGCTAGATTCATGGTGGTTTAAATTTTGAAAAATAAATATTTGCTCACACCATAGCAAATATATAGCAAATAGATTGCAAAGTTTAACTGTCTCTCAACTCTGTATCTCTAGGCTTTACATGACAGCTCGTCTGAAATAGTGACGTTCTGATTGGTGAAACGTCATTTTTTAAAAGCGATTGAAATTCAGAAAAGTCAGAGTTACGCGATAAGGCTGCTGAATAGAACTATTGAGCTAACTCTTCTTCAGACTTTTGGCATTTAATCACCAAAAGGACGATCCCTTTCAAATAATTAAACATAAGTAAAACTTTAGAAAATGCCGTCTTCAATTAAAAACATTTGATTAATCGTATCCCAACTCATTAAATACCTAGAAAGTAATACTTCCGGTGGGAATCTGTAGTCTTCCTCATCAGTTCCACATCAACAAATCATGCTTACGGGGAACTGCAGCTTCCAAATGCACGAGATACTGTACAAAATACCCAAATTTCTATTGGGGTGCATTTATTATTTGAAGATTTCCTTCGATTTCTCATTAATGCCAACATCAGTTGCTGACCTGGTGGCAATTTATAGGAAAGTATACCCTCTCGAAATAATTTTCCAAATCGGTCCATCCGTCTTGGAGAGTCATACTTAAAAAAGGCAACAAATATGATCACCAAAATAATGTTTTCCTAACCAAGATGGGTAAATGCTACCCAATTTAGGTAAATGATTACCAAAAGTTGCAGAAAATATCAGGGAAAAATACTGCGGTAGGTAAAGGGTAAAGGGGGTGAGCAAAACGAAGAATAAAAAAATTATACTTAAAACATAAACTTAAGTACACAAAACATAAAAAGTAGTATGGTGATCATTTATCCAAACACAATTTGATGGTCGTTTAATAATTCTGGCGGTCGCTTTAAATTTATTGGTAATTAAATAGGTGCATTTTTCGTGATCGCTTAAACATAAGCCCATAAAAATATGCAAAATAAAAATCCCGATGAACTGAGAACCTCCTTCCTTTTCAACCCGGTTAAAAACGCCAGGAAAAGAGTATTAACCCCCACTGGTTACAGTTGCCATGGTAATAGTTGAGCCATTCAGAGTTCAACGTCGACTATTTCACCTTGATTGTATTCAGGTCACAATCGGGTGTTACGGGGCCGAGCGAAATGTGATGGCTATGCAATTGAATGCCGTAGGAATTCAGGATTTCAAGTGCGTACTCAGAGCTGGAGTTGAGAGCATTACCAACTATATTTCTTTTAGGAATTTATACCCAAAACACATAGTGGGGTTCTAACGGTGATCGATAAGATAGCGTGGAAGAAACCTGCGTAAATATGGGTGCGGGGCGCTGGGCTAGCCCCTGTTACGCAAAATAGAAAATTGAATAACTTGGGCGCAACTGTACCTATTTCACACTATATGGGAAAACGCGGTATTTTTTACAAGTGCGGAACGCTTATAACCCCTCGAGTACATTTGGTTACTGTAGTACCCAAAAACCCGTTACAGGTGTTAAATTTTATTACCATGGCATACCATCAATTTCGCGAACCCTCAAAAAAAAAAACGAGGGTATAATAAATTATACAGGCTGTTTTTTTAAGTTATGCTCGGCTCAGGCATTGTTACTTTCAAGACACTGAAGCAGAAAAATATATAAGTATTCCAGTTAAAAATACCTTAAATTCATTAAATGGTGGCGTTACTTCTATTGCTTGCTTCGCTCGCGATATCGTGCACTCGGCGCGCGGATAGCGCCTGCCTCGTGGACTGGCCGGGCGTTTCGCACGTTGTGATTATTTCAGGACATACAATATATTATACACCGCACTTTGTGAATCCAAATTGTGCGAAGGAGGGCGTACTTTTACATAACAACATTATGTTTGACGACTTACCGTGTTACCACAAAAAATATAAAATACAAAACTACTCTACAAAACTACAAATACTCAAAACAAACGTCAAATCTCATACGTTATTGTTTTTAAACTAGTGTTGAACAGTTGTTTATTTTTTATGTTAAGGCCCTTAGGGTCTTCCCACAAAAACATAAAATCCTATTCGACACTCGTTTCAAGATAGAAATGTATAGGATTTGACGTTTGTTTTGAGGTTAAACTATATTTGATATTTTTTGTACAGCTATACCGAACTTTTTTCTTTGATTTGATCATTTGAAAAAGAAAACTAGATATGGTATATACGGTTATTATGCATACTAACCGGCTATTATTCATACTTACCAAGATCGATGGTTAACATAATTAATACAGCAAGATTTATCACATTAACCGGTTAGTATATGTTACTACACGTCCGTGGTGAATATAATTATTGCTGATTTGCACAGATAATGTCACTGAAAAACACTGCGGTAGCTTAGGTGAAGGGTAAAGGGTGTGAGCGAAGCGAAGCCCCCTTTATCCTTCGTGTTAGGTTGAACATGTAAGAACAACAAAAAAACTTAAAAAATCAAATATTTTACACCTATCTTATAACCATCCTGTGTATTATAGGGAGACAATATTAAGAAGAATTTAACTATTTCTTTTATTTTACCTTTAATGACCCTATTTGTTTAAGTAAATAAGGGTATCTTATTACTTCCACAAAACCCTCTTGGTGAGTATTAAGGTAATACTTAATAAAAAGACTCAAGAAAAGGAATAAGAATGTAAGCGACAGTGATAATGCGCTCGACTCAAACAAAAATGACGTAGCGCCAAACCACATAAAAATTGTTTGAAAATAAAATACGCTATTTTGTCAACAAAAGAAACGAGGAGAGTTTACGAATAAATACTATCCACATTTTGAATGCAATTTTTCAATGAATAGTTAGAAATTCGGAATTACTGAAAAAAATAAAGCAATTTAGCAATTTATTTTCGTAATTAAACTCTATAAAGAAAATTTCATATAATCGCCTTTTTTCTTCAGTGAGATTCTTAATCAAATACTTAACAAACGTCAACCCAAACATCAAATCCTCAGATGACTTTAGAGTGTAGTAAATGGATTCAAGAAACCGGTTTAAGCAGTTAATCGGACTGATTTTGGCTGTATTTATTTCATTCACCAAAATCAGTGGTTAGTACGAATACTTACCGGTAATTATGTATACTAACCGGATGTATTGAGTTGACCGTAACATATAAATCAACGTCCAACTTTAATTTGATCTCGATACAAACTCGAGCAGTCAATAGACATAATCTGGAAGATGTCCAGAGAAGATTCTGGAAGTTGGGACAAACTTGTGAAGCTGCAACCCCGAACACGAAGTTCCATATTACCAAGGACAGTTTATTTTTATCTATATTTTGACACAGTTTTTATAAAACAAAAATAACAGTACCTACATTTTGAGGACACAAAGCTATTTCTCAATTTTATTTTTTTGTTAATGCATATTAAAAATCGAAATAGATGAATACTCAGACTGCAGCTAAAATCCTTTTAACGGGCAGAGGTCTATTTAGCGATCGGTGTTTGAAAATATGTTTTAAATCTAAAAAAATATGAATATTATAGAATGGAATAACGATTTATTTGCGAAACAAGCACTTTCAATAATATAAAGTAACTAAATTTCTAATACCAAATTTCTATGAGAAGCTTGTGTGTCGCGAAACGGACCCTGAGTCAGCATAATGCTGGCAGGTTTACCACCAACGCTGGTCTTCCGTCAGAGCCGGTCCTTGATGCCCCGGACAATCTACCCACTAAAACAAGATTGAAGTAGGTAAGGTACATATGGAAGATGAAAACCACTTCAAAATTGTAAATAAACGAGGTAACACTAACAAGGAAATAATTAACTAAGATAAATACAAAATGTTTTGTGCTCATACATGATAGCAATGTGAGTGAGGAGCCAAATGCGGATACAATGTATAGTACATTATTACAGACGCCGGGAAAGATGAGCTTGCCGGCTGAGTATAGATATAGACGGAGGCGGGATAGTGATACGAAGCCAGTAAGCCCTTTCCACGGCTAGAGGCATGTATAGATCTTTCCTCAAACATATGCAATGAAATAAAAAATACAGCACTCAAAAAACAAAAATCAAGTTTAGTTATCAGATACAAATGAGTAACATTACAATTACCTATTCTTAATCTAATCATAACTACTTGGTCTTTTCTATTATTTACATGGAATTTACTCTTTTCGAATACTGATTTTCTTATCTCATATAAGGCACTATTGTTATTTTTTACCCAACAGCTGTTCCATAATCTTTTAATATTCAGTTTAAGGTATTTCTTAAGGTCTGGGTTATTAATAGTCGTATAATTGCATTGCTCATATCTCGTAGCGTTTTTGGCTGCGGTGTCCGCCCTTTCATTTCCGGGAATACCCTGATGACTAGGTATCCAGAATAATTCTACAACGCATTGCTTATCCATTAGATCTAGTCTACACCTTGGACATTAGATGTCTAAGGTGTAGTAGTGATTTATCTGTCAAACACTTGTTTATTGATTGTCCAATGTATAACACAGAACGATTAACTGTTAATCTTCCTAATAATCTGAAGGATTGTTTAAATAATTCAAAAAAATCTGTTAAATTTCTCAAGCTTATCAACAACTACGACTTGATTTAATATTGTATCCCTATAGTGGTCGCTAATGACCTTAGCTGTTTGAGCGACCTTAAATAAATAAATAATAAAAAAAAAAAAAAAAGTTTAAAAATACTAGTAACGTAAGTTCCGTGCGCCCGTTGATGTCTTTTGCTTTGAGCATAAAATTAAAAAAGAATACTTCCCGGCCTACAGTCTTCACAAAATAAAAGGCCCGATGGCCCAAACTAAATTCAACCTACCACGTCAGTGACACGGACGCTGTCACCGGCCTTGTTTTTATTCAGTAGATGAATTTATTAAATATAAAACTTACATATAAAATAATTTTATAAGCTAGAGCAATACTAACAGTATGATTTATTTTTTTCAGTGTAATGTGGACTATTTAATATTTGCATGCTAAAATTAATAGCAGATAAGGTGTTCATAATGTATGAATAACTGACCATCGACTGCCCACCCTTATCTTAGCAAATAAAAATCTTTATCTTTATCTTTATCTTTCTATTTTGTGAAGACGCCTGCAATTTTGTATGATATTTCAAACAATATTGCAGGCGTCTTCACACCTTTACTGTCCTCTCGAGTTGTGCGCCCCGAAACGTGATACTTCCAAGCCTGTAATAAACTATGTAAACGTTGCCCTATAAACGGTTAAATGTCATACTGGCTTTGTTATTTCCGGAGCGAGAGACAGCATTACTTTGAGTGACCGCTTCAAACTTGAAACTTTGAGATGTGGGTAGAATATCCAAACCAAAATCTTTATCTGATGTTGACATTTAAGGCTCTGTTCGCACTAGGGCTGACACTGAGCGCCAACTGTCATGTTTCAAACACGCCGCTAAGTAGCGATATAGCGCTCTAGCGACATCGCTACTTAGCGGCGACATCGATATCGCCTCGTCGCTACTTAAAAAAATTCACCCTTTATAGTATTCCTAGTTATGAAGAGGCAGGAATTCGTTTGGCAATCTTTTCGAGCTCCTAATTTATTCTGCGTAGGCCAATAAACTTAATTAAGTAGGATTTATTTGCTCAAATACGAAATTTTCAGAAAGTTACAAGTTGCTATTTTACAAGTCCTTGCTGCCAACATTGATATAAATAGAAATATGTTTACCATAATTACCAGAAAACTTGTAAATTGTTACATTACGTAATGAGCCACTGAGCGGCGAAGCTTTCCGTGTAAAGTTTCGGAGTTTATTTGAATTTAAAGTTGCGTCTCCAATGCAAGCTCTGCATATTATACTAGTCAGATGTTCTGAATTAACTTTTTGTATAGGTATAGTCTTAAGTCAAAGCTCATCAACTAAAGTATGGGTCGCACGTATACTTACCACCGTACAATGGTAGGGATGGTGTGGAGTGAATAGTTTGCATTTAACATAGAAAAATGTTGTTACAAAGTTATTGGTGCGGCTACTTTCACAATCTATGTACGTAACCAGGTGCATTCATAAGTTTGTATGTGGTATTGATAGAATTGTTGTATGGAAGCCCCCTTGAATATTTATTTTATTCTGTTTTTTAATATTTCTTGTTATAGCAGCAACAGAAATACAACATCTGTGAAAATTTCATCTGTCTAACTATCACGGTTCATGAGACAGCCTGTTGACAGACGGACGGACGGATGGACAGCGGAGGCTTAGTAATAGGGACCCGTTTGGCACCCTTCAGGTACGGAACACTAAAAAAATTCAATTTAAGGTATTAAACGTTTATAGAACATTCATTTAGTAAATAGCCTATCTTCAGTCGCAAATAAATTGGATCAGCAAGCAATTACAAGTCATTGTGCTTAGCACGTCACTTGTTTGAATCGCTTTGACGAATTTACTTGCACGTGTGAAGCATATTTGTGATATTAAATTGTTTATATTTTATTTCACTCCTACTTCGCAATTTCTTTATTGCACACAAATCATATAAAAACTAGGGTCACATAAAAATTGTGTACAAAGGTGAGCTTATCTCTAATAAGATATCCCTTCCAGCCAACCAGGTTAAGACCGGAAAGTTTGTTTGCTGAGCAGGGGTAGACCTATGTTGTACAATATATAAAATAATAAATAAAATAAATGATATAATTACTATAATAATATACTCAGAATATTATACTGCTATATAACATGTACTAATAAATACATGTATGCATATTACCCATAATTCTAAAGGTAATGTTTCTTCATAAGACTTTTAAATAGGCTAGTATTTAATCGCACATCAAAAATACTGATTTGCACAGCAAAAAAGGATCAGCATGTTTTATGTTTTAAATATTTAATGTGTACTCAAGTTTATGTTTTAAGTATTTTTTGTTGTTTTTACATGTTCAACCTAACATGAAGGATAAAGGGGGCTTCGCTTCGCTCATCCCCTTCACCCTTCACCTAAGCTACCGCTGCATTTTGCCCATGTTTGCTGTGCAAATCAGCATTTTTGATGTGCAGTTTAATATTTCCCTTTTAAATATATTCGGGGAGTGCATTTCACAACCGATAGACTCGGAGTCTACACCCTTGCTCATAGGAAGCGGTGGCTGAGGAGCATGGGAACTGCGTGAGTTCTCCGAGGTACATGTTAGTGTCAAACTTTTACTATTTGTAAGTCATTTCATCTACCGGATGGCGGATGCAAATACTTACTTATATCATACTACCAACTTTTACATATTCATTAGCTACGAATATCCTAATCAAAAAAATTATTATTTGGAAATAACTTAGTTCAATTTTATTGGTTTTTTAAGTCACAAGACGAGAGAATGTTCATGCCCTCGGCTCTGATAGTCGACTTGTGTTGAACTAATTTTGTTTATTTTTTTTTAATAATAATGAACCATGACTTTGCTTTTTGTCTATGTTTGTTCAATTAAGTGCCCACCAGTTTTAATGCGGGTCAACACTATTATCTGAATAACTCTTATAACTCCTCCACTCCTCTAAACAAACTAAGGTATGCTTCAAAGCCTCGTTCGAAGTATTGGGACTCGGGTGACACTTGGCAAATCTCAAGGCTGCAAAACTAAACGGAATGCTTGAAATCTATCCAGATCCCTTTAATTGACGTTTGAAAGATATTCGGATTTGGAGCACAATTATTAAACAAAAATTTCTATACAAAATTGCAGTATTGATCACAATCGCAATACGTAAATTTCAAAGATTTTGGAGATAGATGTCAAAAGATACAGAATAAGCCCAATCGAAAATTGCACTGATTTTCAAATTGGTTGCCATCACGATGTTATTTCAGCGGGCTCGGTCCGTTATAATTATTTTATTTCGTTAGGCTTGTGCGGAAATCTCGGAAATGGATTTACTTAAATTAAAACGCTGATGAGATAAATTCTCGTATGGTAGGATGGATTCTTTTTCGCTCGAGATATACTATTTATTAATCATGGCGGAAAGTAACTTCGTAAGTACATTCAAAAGAGTCCACATAATGGAAGTTATACAATGCTGCATCCGCGCGGCGTTCAACAATACTTACAGAATTAAGTGTAAAGTGGAGTTCTGTCAGCGGTAATTTGCTGGCAAATCACCATGCATGAAAAGACTGATATAATTAATTCAGTAAAAGACAGAAAGTAAAAGTTTTTGACTATTTTCCTTGAGTTTTTTATTTTCACTCTAACACCAGGAAAATTGGTCTTTAACCGATAATAGTTATAATAACTACTCTGTTACTTTTACGTAAAATAGGTGAGCCAACCTTTTTATTTTCTCCCTATTTTCTTTATAACCAGCCGATAATGAATGAGAAAATAGATGTCAAGAAAAGTCTTAAAACAAATAATAATATAATAATACCTTGGACACTAATTTACACACATTGATCTAGCCCCAAACTAGGATTCCCTGTATCTTGGGTACTAGACAACGATACACATACTTATATCGATAAATATTATACTTAGATAGATAAACAACCATGACTAGGGTAAAAACATCCGTTCTCATCAAACAAATATTTGCCCGCACCGGGACTCGAACCCGGGATCCTTGGCTTCGTAGGCAGGGACACTGCCGACTCGGCCATTCGGGTCCGGGGTTCGAGTCCCGGTGGGGGCAAATATTTGTTTGATGAGAACGGATGTTTGTACCCTAGTCATGGTTGTTTATCTATATATTTTATTTTGTTTATTTGGAGAAAAAACAATGACAGGTGACATAACATAGAAAATGGACTTACAACATAACACAAAACCTGACATCTTAAACATATCTCACTAGGACATAACACAAGACCAGTTTTTTGTATTTACTTTTGTTTTCACAATTCAAGATCGAAGTTAAAGTTTAGGGAAGGATATAGAATTAGGGATAGTTTATAGATGAGTATAAAGTAAAGATGATACACAACGCACACTAAATGGAACATAAAACATAAAAAACATATAAGTATGTGTATCGTTGTCTAGTACTCAAGAGTCAGGGAATCCTAGTTTGGGGCTAGATCAATGTGTGTATATAGTGTCCAAGGTATTATTATTATATTTATTCGATAGATATCGGATATACAGGTTGTCCGGAAGGTAGGTGCAATCCTTGGTACAAGCTGACAAAATTTCTAACATTTTAAGCTTATTGGACCACTGTGGGGCAGAAGCGCGCAGAAACTCCCACATATTGATATTTTAATCTCTTTTAAATATGTTCCGCTAAGATTGCTACTTCAGGAAAATTATCTCGAAAAATTGGAATCCGTGCTGGTAAAAAAACATCTGACTGAATTGGGTACTAGATGGGTGTCTCGAGTCAATGTGGTTTTTGTTTCGGGCACTTCCGTGTTTTGTATGACATGTTAAGGTGTCGGTCCGGCTGCCTTAAATTGCCATTAAACATTAATCTGCTGACTTTCTATAGATGTAGATATATATCCACATAAATATCAAGTGATATTTGTCCGATGATATTTGCGCACCATGGCTTTGAAGTGATGAAAAGTAGGTAAGAGAAGAAAGCCTTAAAAAAGCTCCTACATTAAAGGTACGAAACTACACAACAACTTAATCCCACGATGAAAAAGAAAATTTAATGACGAGCTTATCGTTTTTTTGTCACTTTCGATTTCCGCCATAAACTCGCTTCGGAAAAAAATGGCATTTCCGCACATTGAAGACAATTTATACTAAAGATACGCACATAAAGATATCATTGAACTATAAAGAACACACCCATACCCACACACCCACTCACATACACGCCTTCACAACACAGTTATACTCCTCACATTGCACTTTATCATGTATATATTTATATTATATACTTCCATTCATTAATGTGCTTATAATTCTTATTTTTTACTGACTTGTAACTCTATAAGTAGGTCACTTTTCTTTTTGGGTTAGTTTCTTTATTCTTATTGCTAAGTTTTTCTTCTCCTTTTTTCCGTATCTTCTGTGGATATCTGTAACTGGCTTTATTCTAGTATTGTTTAATATTGTAACTTATCCTTATATATTATATGCTGTTGATGTCCCAAATACAATAAAATTGAAATAAAATAAAATAAATAAGGCGGACTACGGCTTATTTTAAACTAGAGTAAGAAAACAGTACGTTATCACTTAGTGCCTCTATAAAGTTAGTTGTGATAATGGTGTATCTATTGATAGATAGCTCAACCCTGCTGCAATAGATAGGTCACCGCCGAATAACAAAATAAAAACATGCTAAAAAGTGAAATTACTTCGCTATGAGATGATGTTATCCTTGATACACTCGAGTTAATATTATCATTATATACAAAGGCTTTACTTACTTAGGAGTCCATTTGTAATATTAGGAGACCTTTTCCTGTTCACGGTAAAAGGTTTACACGTTCATAAATAGGTGGAATAATATATTATGTGTGTGACGAATTCTTCTGGGAGCAGTATACGTACAGATTTTCCTTATTTAATAGGAATCCTTGCCAAGGTCTCTCGTTTTATTTTTTAAATTACTAGAAAAGTCTTTTATCGACGTAGTCTTATTGCAAATGTTCTCGGTATAAAATAAGAAGATAAACTGTCTAGCCAACGCTTGTTTTGGCTAACAAACCAAAGCTTTGTCTTTGTGGGTAATATTCTTCAAATGAAAATGTAAATATGAATGTCCTTGATTTTTTTATTTATTTATGTGTATTTGGTAATTTAAAAATGAAATTTATGACGTTTCCATGTTTATCCTAAAATAACTTAGTCAGTTAGCTAGTTTTATTATTTATATTAATTGTTGACCCACTGCTACGGTTCTTTGACTCTTCACGCTACATTTAGTATTAGCCATTTTATGAATAAACCATTTAAAAAGCTCAGTTTTGGTTCCATTTATCTTTATCATACCTTGCACGGGAAATGTCATTATTTGTGGACAAACGGACGTCCTCGCCAGATTCGTAATATCCGCTGTGGGACAGCATTGGACAGTGCGGTTGAGAAATACATTTCTCAGCCAAGTAGAATGCAATAAAACCTATAATTTTGTTGGAGTCGGTCTAAGTATTCTGTCAGTCTAGACATGTTGTCTTCATAAAATAAAAGTGCATTTATCAAGCATTTGATTCGCAGACTAATTAAATAAAGATTTTCGCAACATACGTTTGAAAGGCAAAAACAGTTAGTTAAAACAACATCTTTCAGAATAAAACGGCCCACAAGATATATCGCTAAAACTTGTAAAGTTAATACTCTATTACAGTAGGTATTTATTAGAATTCCGAAACTTCCATCTGATATTCGCAAACCCTAGTCGTGTGCGAGCAGTAATTCTAATCCTGAGTGCAAAATTCCTTTTTGGTATTCAAGTGAACTACACTCAATTCACATTCTTTCAGCCCCCAAGAGCATCTTAAGAGCATCACCGAGCAAATGGATAAAGGAAAGATTTTGCTCCGTCCTATAGAGACCGGGATCCTGAACTATAAAGTGACTTTTCTATCGAAATGATTAGGTATTGTGACTTTATAAGTTACAATACCTAATAATTTCGATAGAAAAGTGTGTAAGTTCTGGTACGCGATAAATTGGTTTATAGCATTCCCCATCAAAAAGTTTATGTCAATAAAAAATAAAAATCACTATTTTGGAGTTTGAAATTAGAACACACCAATGTATTCAACCTTCATCTCAATGTTATACATACTCCTTGTGCAAAAAATACTCGATAAAAACTCCTTGTGCAAAGAATACTCGACATACAAACTCCTTGTGCAAATAACTTCTCGAGATTTGATTGGTCAACCTTTTCGACAATGAGATCAGCATTTGAATATCAACTGTTTTGTGTTCTTTGCTGTCTTTAGTAAATTGGCACTATTTTGTTCCAATTTTATTGTGCATTTCAATCAATTTAACCTTCATTTTTTCTTCATGAAATGTGTATGTTCGCCTTAATCTTGCTTTTTCTCGTGATCATGGTATAAAATATGTAACTTTTTGAATAAAATGGATTTATATCGAGAGCCATGAATCACTCGCGTCGCTCTAGATTCTACGGTCATGATATAGTCGTTAGAATCCTTCTCTTGCTGGCGATTCATCTATGGCCCTCGCTTTAAATCCATTCTTTATTCAATAATTGTATAATCTACTATTTTAATACTACTTATGTTGAGTTTAACCACAGGACGAATAAAAATTGGGCGTATTGTAAGTCAATGCGTAGAAAGGAGTTAAGTTTAAATTTACTACCAGATATCAATATCGCTCGAGGTTAGTTTTACCGGTACTTGGCTTATTACCATCTATAGATAATGCAAGCAAGTCACAGCAGGCAGGCTAAGGATTAGGTCCAATTTACTATCGGATAACTGTCACTCTACTCTAATGGCCACACCTTAGAAGTCTCTGAATGGGGTAACTGTATTGCGGGAACTTCACCACACATCTCGCAATCGCATCGTATAATCATAATACGCTACCACGGATTTTTACAATAAAGTTCATAGTGTTTTCATACCTTACGTTAGATGATCTTTAGGGGCATTATGCCCCCGGTCTAGGGAACACATTTACCACTTCATCGTGTGCTCTCCAGGTCTATCAATCAACATTACGAGGTCGTTTTGCTGGAACTAATTTAGGCAGCGGACAGGTTCTCTCCTTTTAGGGTTCCGTACCTTAGAAAGGAAAAACGGAACCATAATGATTACTACTTTGCCTGTCCGTCTGTGTGTAAAGGTATATTTAACGGCCGAATTCTGGCACGATTGGGGAAAATTCACAGGACAAATAAAAGGGGTTTATACGAAGATCTCACAAAAAAAAAACATTATTTTGAAATACTTCATAATAACATATTAAGACGCGGTAAGACATAAAAAGAGCATTATTGAGAAAGATATACGAAATAAGGAAAATCAGTTTTTAGTGCGGTGGTACGGAACCCTTCATGCGTGAGTCTGACTCACCCTTGGCTGGTTTTTAGACATTTAAGCCGCTTTTTAGGGTTGCATCAAAAAGGCCTTTCAGCTATTTATTTTATCCGTCTGCCTGTCATTTCATTTTCGAGGGTTACATTTTAGATGTGATTAATGCCGGCGGAAAAATAAACACAAACTTACCAAAAGTTTGTGTTTATTTTTCCGCCCAGTCTTGGACTGGAAAGCAGAACTTTTATTCCGTTAGCGGAATAAAAGTTCTGCTTACTGGCTAAAACGTGGCACGTGTGGGCATACACTTGTCTCTACCACCCCAAAAGTCAAAGGCATGACCGGTTTTAACCAGTAAGCAGAATTTTTATTCCGTTAGCGGAATAAAATTTCTGCTTACTGGCTAAAACGTGGCACGTGTGGGCATACACGTGTCTCTACCACCCCAAAAGTCAAAAGGCATGACCGGTTTTAACCAGTAAGCAGAATTTTATTCCGTTAGCGGAATAAAAGTTCTGCTTACTGGCTAAAACGTGGCACGTGTGGGCATACACTCTTTACCACCCCAAAAGTCAAAAGGCATGACCGGTTTTAACCAGTAAGCAGAATTTTTATTCCGTTAGCGGAGTATAAGTTCTGCTTACTGGCTTAAACATGGACACGTGGCGACACACATGTGTCTCTACCACCCCAAAAGTCAAAAGGCATGATGCTGTGTTGCTATGTGTACTGTACCTATACTTATCTTTAGCAACAGTTACAGCAGACCTCGATAAGCTACTTAATCCTACTTACATTTTGTGTTTAAGCGATCACCAAAAACGCACCTGTTTTACTACCAATAAATTCGAAACGACCGCCAGAATAGTAAACGATCACCAAATTGTGTTTGGATAAATGATCACCAAACTTCTTTTTATGTTTTAAGTATTTTTTGTTGTGTTCAACCTAACACGAAGGATAAAGGGGGCTTCGCTTCGCTCAACCCTTTTACCTTTCACCTAAGCTACCGCAGTATTTTGCCGATATTTTCTGCAACTGTTAGTGATCATTTACCCATTTTGGTTAGGAAAAAATCATTTTGGTGGTCATTTAAATTGTTCTCCTCACATTTACCACTAAGTCAGTGTTTTAGACCACTATATTCCACCAGGAATATACTAAATGGGTAAAGGGGAGAGTTCTGTTCAGTGCCTTCATCGTCATGGTGGGTGGCGAGGCGCGCCGAAATCTGAAGTGGTACTTACTTGCTCCGGTGGCTTCAGACAGAATCCTCTCCGTAAGTTGTCTGTTTTAAAAACTTTCTATTATGTTCACTGGATCGTATACTGGTATTTTAGTAATATATTTCACGGAGTAGGTAACTATCTTCGATATGTATAAGTTTAGTCATTATTCATAATTCTTTATTGCACACAGATACCTATTTATAAGATTACAGTTACAGAAAACATACGTATAAAGGCGGGCTTGTCTTTGAAAAGATTTTTCTTCCAGCAAACCAAGGAATAATAGGAAAATGTATCATGATAGGGTAGGCAGTGCCCAATATCTGATGAATACTTAAATACATATAAATATAAGTAAATTAAATATCATATATGGATTATGTAGTTATTTGTTTACGCCCATTCTAACAAAATGAGCAAAGAGTTAAATAAAAATAAAAATACTGATATTTTTTTAACTAAGGTTACATAAAAAAAAATATGGAACAAGACAAACGCGAATGTATCTACAATTTTTTTTTGTTCCCCTGAGAGTAATTTATTCCCAAGTATTCTACCCTCAAAGCCGTGGTGCTCAAATTCTGGCACTTTCTGCAGCTTTTTCGAGAAATCAACCTAAAAAAGCCGTCATTAGTGTTTATTTACTCATTATTTGAAAAGTAAACTAAATTTGCTACAAATTGAGACTAAGATGTAGCCAGTCAACAATGTTTTTTTCCAAAAAAGTTAACATATATTGGTAAGGTCTTTGGAAAAAAGAGCATAGAATAGAGCTCCGCCTTTCTGCAAGTCTACCTTGCATTTGAAAGCCACCATTCTGAGCAGGGTCTGAAGAGTGAGCACTGCGCACATGGGCATAAGACCTTGTTCAATAGTGGCCTATCCCCAATCACACAGTTTTCGTCGACCCCCAAGCATTTTAGCACCAGGGTAGTTCCTCCAAGAGTGATGTTTGCAGCCCCTGCGGTAGGGGGAGGCAGGCAAGGTTGAATTTGGCCGTTGCCGCTGATTTTACAAATGTTGGGTGTCGTAGGGTGTGCAGCATTCCATATTCCCTCCGTAGAGGTTCATCGAGATCTTCTCGCCAGCATTTTCTACTTCTCCCTGGTGGGCATTTTTTTAGAACGTTCACCTTACCTTGTCAGGAAGAGGTGGTTTCACATCCACTGATGGCAGGAACGAATAAAACCATCCTACGTGGAACCTGAATTTCTCCACATGTGAAGGATTTTTCTCCGTAACTTATAAAATTCAAAATCCCGACTGACTTCCTCACTGACTGACGATAAGTCAACGCACATCCTGAACCGCTGGTCCTAGAGGCATGAAACTTCTCTTAGGGGTTCCTTATATAGCGTAGGGAAGCACTAAGGGATTCTGTGAACTTCATCCCCTAAGGGGGGGAAATGGGGGGTTATATTTTGGATGAAAATCAAAATCTACTTGACTGGTGCAGCAAAAGCTGTAATTTGGCAGGTAGGCAGTTTATAGATATGATATAGTTCAGTTATTTTTAATCGGAATTTGCTCCCACAAGAGAAAATGGCGGGGTTATGCCAGTTATTGCCAGAATTTCGCAGTTTTTCGAGCCCACGTATAGAACAGGGTTTTCAGGGTTACTCCTTTTTAATATGTCATTAGTACTCCTGAGACTGATTACATAGTAAAAAATCGTAGATACATGCTCTTTTGCGACGTTTGACTTATATGTTGAAATAAATTGTACGAAAGCCCTTTTATAGTAGTATTTAAATTAATTAAATTTCGCGCCAGAACAACCCTAACTATATACCCATTTGCCATCCCGCCCCAGCCCATAAATCAGTTAACAGATCCATTCTTGATTGAAGATCGAATGGAGATTTAAGATCATATTCGATTCCAGATAGTCTCACAAAACGTAAACGAGTCTGGAAAACCTTTCATTAAAACTTTTTAACCAACCTCCTTTGAGCGGAAATGATTAAAAAGATCTACAAAAAGTAAGTAGTGCTGGCCGCTAAGAATGTTTTAATGAAGTGATTGATGCAGGCAGTTGGTAGAAAAATACGGCAAGCTGTGTTTGTTTGTTTTTCTATTTTTGTGGTTGTGGATCGGCCAGTATTTTGGTGTGTTTACATTTCTTTGTTCTAGTTTATGAATCGTTTGTTAAAACATACTAGTGGAATGTTGCAATTTGTAAGCTTTAAATCTGACAGTCATGATGATGCTCACGTGACTTGCAGAATCATATTGTTAGGTCCAAATTACAAAGGACCATGGTCAGTTTTGAATCAATTCTGGACCCACTTTTTCCGACATTGTCCAACAGTAATGAAACTCGTTTCATATGAAAGCTCTTGGGGTGTACTTTGTTTCATATTTTTGCAGTTAAGTTCAAATCGAGCGCAAAAAAGGTGAGTGAGTTTTTTTCGTAAATTCATGAAATCAAATTTAAATGAAAAGTTTATTTCACCAAATTTATAAAAATACATATTTATTTACTTCTCCAACATTGTCTAAAAGTAATGAAATGCATTTTATATGAAAGATTTTGGAATATATTTAGTTTCATATCATGGCAGCTAAGTTCAAATAATATACGAACATGAGTTGGACAAGTTTAAAAAAATATATAAATATGAAATAGTATCAAAACAGCATTTTCACGCTGGATTTGAACTTAGTTGCCATAATATCAAATGAAGTAAGCACGTCCCAAGAGCTTTAATGATATAAATTGAATTTATTTTAGACAATGTTGGAAAAGTGGGTCCAAACTGACGCATGGTCCTTTTTCAAGAAGTAATGTCTTAGCTCCGCTAGCAGTTATGCGACTGACAGACTTGATGTTGTATCAAATGGTAATATAATGGCACAATTAAAAATTATTTATCCATTAAATAAGCGTCTGGAATATATTCAAAATTATTGTTTTGCATAGATATACTGGAGGCGAACGCTTACAAACAGCTTTATTATTATAATTTATTCCATTATGCTCTCCAACCGGTATGCCTATAGACAGAGTATTTCACACGCCAACTATCATTGTTTGCATTGCAACTCAATTCTTCACCACCGAAAATCAAGTGATTCCTCTTACCGCTGTTCAAAACGTCTACGCTATTCACACACTGGCAATCAACACTTCGAAAAAAACTGCAATTCAAAAAAAGAACACTATAACTAAGCGCGAAAATCACACGAGATTCCCCAAAAAAAAAACGAAACACCGGTGGTTCCCAAATTTTAGTAAAATTTTCCGAGCACGTTTACGTAAGCGGTTGTCAAGAACGCGCTATTCCGCCGCTGTGAGCCGTCCATCCAGGCAAGCGTTATCTTTGCGTCTGGACTGACGCGAGCGTTGGACTGCGCGAGTCCTTCCATGAGTATAACTGCAATGCGCCCGCCACATAAGTGTAGAAGCTCTTCGTTTTCATCACATCGGCCCGGAAAATTAGTAGCATTTTTAATTTCGTATGATCCGATATACGGGGAATAAAAGCTGCCGGCTGGCTAATGGGGCGAAATTGTTGGCTGTATAATCTGTGGGTTATGGTGCTGGGAAAGAACCTTGTCGCTGACACATTTTGGATTTTTAGACTCTTTTATGATTCATGATATAAGCTTTAAAATCTAGAAACTTTAAGTTTTAGTAGATGAGCTTTAGTGAGATTAAATATTTTTAATTAATTAGGCCCAAATAGCAGTAATATAATATCACTGAATGGAACGCGTAGATTCCGCGGATTGTTCATATGTGAACAAAGGGAAATAGAATTGTATTTTGGAGAAATAAATAAATGAAGAAATAATATGTTAATTTTGATGGGTCCTTCTTACCCATTTTCTTTAACCTCTTGAATACCACAGGTTAGCTAACGCCACTTTTTCGTTATAGGTTTTAGATTTTATTACCATGGCTTGAGATTCAAAATCGCGACCCGTCCCAACTACCCGCGGTTTTTGGAGAGGTTAAAATCCGAATAAACATAACATAAACATTTAATACAGGCACATGCCTTGCTTCTGGCCCCACACTAGGATACACTGTGTTGTGGGAACCAGAAATAGCGACGTCACACTCATAAAAACATCCAAGACCGGGAATTCTTTTTGTTTATCCCCAGCCGGGGATCGAACCCGGGACCTTTCGCATGGCCGGCAGTGCCACAACCGCGGTGCCACAGAGGTCGTCAACACTATCTATCTATCAAGGTTTCCGCGGATGGATCATATGTGACTAAAGTGAAAATAAATAACTAAATTAATAAAGTCCTACCGTATTACTACAAAAAATATTAATCAGCGTTTAACCTCAAAATAAACGTCAAATCCTATACGTTTTTGTTTTTAAACAAGTTTTGAACAGTAGTTTATTTTTTGTAAGTAAGGCCCCTACTCTCCAGCAAATATGTTGTTAATTTTTCGACCATTCGACGACCCGAATGGCCGAGTCGGCAGAGACCCTGCCTACGAAGCCAAGGGTCCCGGGTTCGAGTCCCGGTGGGGGCAAATATTTGTTTGATGAGAACGGATGTTTGTACCCTAGTCATGGTTGTTTATCTATCTAAGTATAATATTTATCTATATAAGTATGTGTATCGTTGTCTAGTACACAAGATACAGGGAATTCTAGTTTAGGGCTAGATCAATGTGTGTAAATAGTGTCCAAGGTTTTATTATTATTGCCTTTAAACCCGAATAGTACATGTTTTACGCTTTTAACATTTTACATAAAGCATTGAGCTCCGTGGTCTAATCGGTTTATCTCTCGCTTCTCACACAGGAGATACAGGTTCGATTCCTTACCATATAATAATGAGATAATTGATTTATCTTTAGTACCGGCTACTACCGCTATGTTGTAGTGGTCGTAATATCCCTCCATCAATCCGCGCTGAGCCAGCGACAGCATCCTTGTGGTAGGCCTGTGCCCCTCGGCGGGGATACTAATGGGCTACAATTATTTATTAATGTAACATTTTACGTTTCTTACTTCTTCCCTGTTGTGTTGTGATAAGGAATTATTTTTTTCGTTCAATTGTGACAAAGTTCCACCCATATCTGATTCGTCGCAGACAGTAGAACTGTAGTGCGCTATATCGTAATCACAGTTTACGGCGCCATTCGCCTCTCCTCGTCTTTTGTGGTAATTTAATCGTTTCCCGGATTTGCGGTGCGAATTAATGTCGCCTTTTTAGGGTTCTGTGTCGTCGGAGATAAGAACCGTTATTATTTATTTAGCGTTTGGTCTCTAGCGTCTTCGTCACCTGCGCTTAGATATGTTAGTTTTTGGAATCAGAATTTCAATTTCACTATAAATCATCAAATCATCAATACCCCAGTAAGTATACCCCAACCAAGGCATGATAGAAAAATTTACTATGAAAGGGGAGGCAGTGCCCAATATCTAATAACTTATCTATAATAAATCATAAATAAATAAATAAAATAACTATAAAATATGAAAAATAAAATACATTTATACGAGTACCAAACTACTAAATAAGTACCAAAATATGTATAAACCTGTATATAGAATGATAATATACATACTACTATCATGAAAGAGAGAGGAAGTGCTCTTATACCCGGTTTTTTAAAGAGAAAAGAGTGGGACTGTCTCTTATAGTTCAAGGAAGTGCGTTCCACAGTCGGACCGCCTGCAACGTGAAGGTGTGCTCATATGCCGAGGTGTGGCTAAGAGTGAGACCAAGTGATTTTCCTTGGTGTGGCTAAGAGTGAGACCAAGTGATTTTCCTTGGTGTGGCTAAGAGTGAGACCAAGTGATTTTCCTTGGTGTGGCTAAGAGTGAGACCAAGTGATTTTCCTTGGTGTGGCTAAGAGTGAGACCAAGTGATTTTCCTTGGTGTGGCTAAGAGTGAGACCAAGTGATTTTCCTTTCGGAAACCAGGCGTTAGTATTAGAATCCTTATGTCTGATCTGACTGGTTTACATCTCCAGACCAGCGACGCTAGTAAGGTTTGTATGTACACAACATTATAAAACATAACATAACATAGCGTCCCAACTTTCCCATACGGGATTGCAGAGGCACAATTGTTCCCAGTTTTAGCCAATTATTCGATACTCTATTTTGTGTGACAGGGGGCTAGCCCATCACCGCAGGGTAATGGAGGAAAACCCACAACGATGTTTGTATGTACATCTGTAGGTAAGTTTTTTGTGTGTTATTTACAAAACTAAGACGGAAACCCAAGTGCTGACGTCCCAAACTTTTCTCCTTTTTACATGGGTACCTCTTCAGTCACTGTCATAATTTCCCTCGCAGTCATCTCTCAGAGTTCGGGTTGGTCGCACATATTCGGGACAGGCACGTGCACAAAATATTTTGCCTTCGGTAACCCGACTCCCCGTGGGGCGGCGAAGTATGTTCAAACAGATTTTGGCAGGAACATTCAGTTTTCCAAACTGCCGATTGATCGATTGCTCGATCCCTCTATATATAGGTTTACGGTTATTTTCTGATATCGTCATTTATTTATTTTGGCGCTTCAATAGTGCTATTTCAAATGAGGAAGTCGGAACGCCCGTCTAGGCATAGGCTGCTTAAACTTTAGCATCTATCTATAATAGGATTTTTAATTTGAGGCTAGAAATGTGAACAAACAACTGTGATTTTCCAGTACAAAAAGTATAATATGAATGTCAAAGTCAACGGTTTTGTTCTAGAAAATGACAGTTGTTTGTTTACATTTCTGGCCTCAAATTAAAAATCACAGTATATTAACTTTCAAAATTCATCAATAACTACAAAATGTAAGTTCAATGACACTAATATTTATCTACAAATCAATGGTTTGGTGTCAATTTGACTCGTTTAACCAAACAGCGGATTTTATTGAAACCAAGTAGGTTTAGTAAAATAGTCGTTGCTTAATCCACATATAAGTATGGCACAAATGTCATTAGCATAGAACACTTATATAGGTTTGCTGTATTATTCGCTACTCGAACAAGAATTTGCGGTGTAAATAGGTTCGTTAGCGCCATTTTAAACTAGGTTGCCAGGATTGCAATTAAGTGCATACCGTGAGCCGTACATGAGACGATGAGTGGTATGTAAATGTATGTTATGTGGTTGGTAAACCCCTTTTGACAGACCGACGCTAATGATGATCATCGATTCAGACTGTCAGATGTCTAATATAATATATATAACATAATGTCGTAGTTGAAGAGTTTTGGATACAATAAAAGTAATAGTTTCATTAGTAGTTATAGTAGTTTGATTAGGAAATTGTCTAGCTCACCCAATTAGTTTTACAAACCTAAATACCTGACTTGCGATATATGTAGTCCCATTCGCTAGCAAAAACGTTTTAATAATGTTTGTTCGTATAATATTCGCGTTTTTCTAGGAGCAATTGAGATAGAAAATTGTGAACATCCCGAAATAGCATCTGCGGTCGTATCCGTGCTCGTTAGAACAGCCGTTCCGAGATTATTGGAGGCTTTTGCTAGCCTTTGTAAGGCCATAGGAGGGTTGGTATTACTTACCACCCGGATATATCTACGTATTTTTGAACCTCCGATTTGTCCGGTAGTAATAGATTTTGTTTTCAAACATACTCTGGTATAGATTTTTAGTTTTTACACTTACAGAATCACTGCCATGACTATCTCTGTACAAACTTCTATGCTGGTTCTCGTATACATTGAAATTTCAATACAAGGCCTAATGACTTAATAAATGTAGCCCATTAATGTCCCCACCGAGGGGCACAGGCCGTTACCCGGATACGAGGATTAAGCCATACTCCACCACGCTGGCTCAGTGCGGGTTGATGGAGGGTTTTACGACCACTACCACGTAGCCATAGCACCCGGGACCTACAGCTTAAAGTGTCATCAGATAAATGAATTATCTCATTGGTACATGGTCAGGCTTCGAACCTGCATCTCTTGTGTCAGAAGCAAGCGTGAAACCCATTAGACGACAGAGCTCGTATGGACGGAGGCCTAATGACTTAAAGCAACATATTTCATAGGCGTTCTTACTGTGAAACATTGTGCCCGAAACACTCAACAATAGGAAGGTAATGAACATAAAGGAGACAACTTTAACAATGGACGCGGAAGTGGCATTGTGGACGCACCCTTTGCTAACTTCATGACTTACTTTTGCCAACCAAAATGCTGGATGCTACGCACCTAAGTTTTTTGGACAATATGATAGACAGCATTTCGCTAATAAAACGCGATTGTGTTTACATTTTTTGTAAAGCTTTGTTAATTGATATAAAAATACGTTACTTTTACGTAGTACCCTGCCTACGATGCCAAGGGTCCCGGGTTCGAGTCCCGGTGGGGGCAAATATTTGTTTGATGGGAACGGACGTTTGTACCCTAGTCATGGTTGTTTATCTATCTAAGTATAATAATTATCTATATAAGTATGTCTATCGTTGTCTAGTACCCAAGATACAGGGAATCCTAGTTTGGGGCTAGATCAATGTGTGTAAATAGTGTCCAAGGTATTATTATTATTATTTTACGCAAGTAGGCCCAACGTCATAAGAAGAAGCCACATTCATGAATACTAAAGTGTCCAAATGAAAAAGTAATACTGCCAGCCAGTGACAGGTTACTGCTAGATCATTGCATCAGTAAAGCAGGTGACAAAAGAAATAAATAATTTAGGATGAAGTGCTATAATCAGCATAAGCATTGGGTACAAGCGTTACAATAACAAGTAAATCCTACGTTCCAAGCTATTTGGCAACCTCATTTATTCGCTCATAACAATAAAAACCGAGCTAAAGGAGCAAACCATAGCAAATGAACCACGAAATTGGCTTTTCGCTTTGTCGTCGCGGTGTCTTGTGAACTTTGGATTATTTATGTATAACAACGAGATTACAACCCATTCCCGAACAAAGTGTTTTTCAGGTGTACACGGGAGAAGCGCAGGCTACAGTTTTTTTATGTTGCCGTTTTAACCCATTAGATGAAACAAATCTTGAAAAAAATAATTACAATGCATGTGCTCGAAAAGGGCGTTTTCGTCCGGTGGGTGCCACTTTTTTCGGACTAGAGTTTTATACTTTTCAGTTTATTTTTATTTTTATCTCGTCGTCAGCCTGATGCAAAGTATTTATATTATTTGAGAAAAGGTACAATAACCGAATACTCCAATAAACGCATTATTAAATGCGTAAGATTAAGGTTTTGATCTGCAAAATAATTTTAAATATTCATTAGTTTGGCTAACGTATATTTTTCTGGTGTTTTTTTGCGATACTAGGTGGCAGCTATTTGCACATGCGCTATAGTAGATAAGTTGAGCAGACATGATTTTAAATAATCCCGCTATATATATAATTTTAAACATATATATATATTATTTTATCGCACAATTCATAGTAAAATATTGTATGACACATGTGCGTGAGATTATTTCCGACTCGTGTCTATTATAATCTCGCTCGCTTCGCTCTAAAATAAAAATGCCACTCATAGGGAACAGAGGCAAAAATGACGTTTACCTAAGTACATTTATGTAAATATCTGATTTTGATTTTGTTGCAGAAGTCAAGTCATTGTCGTTCCTTTCTTCTTTATCTCTCAGATTTGGTGGTACTGACAACATATCTTCATGTCATAATTTTTGTCAGAGATTATAATTATCTTCAACCGCTTTCCAAGCCTCCACGTCACAACTTCTAAAAACGCGTTTACTTGCTATTTTAATTTAATTTTAAGTCTCTTTAGTTCCAGCAAATTGATTGTGGTTGACATATGCGCCCATCGTAGCTGCTTGTGTACAGTACAACAAATTTGAACTTACCTTACATTTACCGGCGTAGTTTATATTGATCATGTTCTAAGATACTATTCAGTGTATATATATATATTTTGAGCTATATACATCAAAATAGGAAAATATTTCTATAAAAATGACGAAATAAACCTTCTTTCAATTGTCTTAACTAAATCCTGTCACGAAGTGATATAATTGGCGTTTTTTCTCATTTTTTTCTTTGGATTCTTAATCACCCACTATTTTTACAATTACCAACATCGATGTCTAATATATAAAACATCTAACAGGTATACACAAACGTGTACAGCGGGCTTTAATGGATATGTCACCGTAAGATTGTCAAAACCGTTAGCTGATAAACTAATGTTTTTTTCTCGTTAGTTGGTCAACTATTGAAAGTTAGTAAACTGTAGCGTATAGCGTACTGTTTACTATATGACGCTTTAGTTGATAAAATAACGAGTAAAACCGTTAAATAGTAAACTGGTTTAAACTTGAATTGCAAACGAAATACCAGGGCAAACACTGTGGTAGCTTAGGTGAAGCTTCGCTACGCTCGCCCCCTCTATAGCCTTCGTGTTAGGTTGACATGTACGAACAAAAGAAACTTAAATTCTAAACCCTGTCGGTCTGGTTTACTATCTGTCGATTGTTGATCAACTAACGCGTTAGTTTGTCAACTAACGGTTTTGACTATCTGACGGTGACAGACATATAGGTATCCGACAGACGAATAACTCATAGACGGATGACCTTCAAAACGCCGTCAAAAAAATGCGACACATTCACATTGTTTCCTTTGTCGGACGCAGTTGCGTGGAAATAATGACCTCATCCTTACTTTTCTATAAAAAGAGCGATTAGAAGTCATAGATTATGGTAGGTTTAGGATTCAATAAAAATGTCGGTGTGGGATTTTTTCCCCCGCTACTTGCAACATTTACATACCATGGCGGCGTAAACAAATTGCGGAGTGAATATTTTGATAACATGAATAAATTTCATAGAAACATTACATTAAATGAATCACTTAGTCGCGGTTTGAGCCCAATAGGTTTTTTAGTATTTTTAGAGCTTTTGTGTGCCCTGAATTGGTGCCCCAATTCAGGGCACAAATCGACATTATGTATTTTCTCTTCAGAGATGTTTTTGTACAATGCGCGTTCGAATAGTGATTGACTGAGATTTCCATAGGCCACCCTCCTGTCAAAAAGTTGAACCATTCTGATGCGTGATTTAAGGGCACGTATTAGGATTATATGAGTCATTATTCTAAGGTATCCGACTTATGTACAAAAGCGAAAAAATATATTTTGAAGGAGAAAATAATGTTTTTGTTGCTGTAAAATATCGCTCTCTCTCTCTGTCAACACTGATCCTAGCAACACAACATTCAAGTTGAAAACCTGGATTTACATTTATCTGGGATACTACAGTGACCTTTCCCAGTCAACATTAAAAGTAGATTTTTACACACAAATTACAAAAGTCAAACACAAATTGTAATCTCTATTGCCTTCTTTATAACTTCCTTGAACCTCAACAGCTTTAGAGCCCACTTCGAAACTTATTTTTATAAGTTGTAGAAAGTGCGGTTATAAACATTTGTAGCAGCTCTTATATGCGGCTTCATAAATTTAGCACCCGGGTTCATTGTGAGTAACAGGCCGGAAAGTGGGAGTATTTCGCTTGGATAGCCACGCTTTGTGCGATTGTTATCCATTGGGGATTTCGACCATAAAGATCGGACGATACCCCGGAATATTTGAGACGTGCCAACGTGGGAGGAATGGAAGTGATTCAAAGTTGGGTCTACTCTAGTTGTTCAAAAAATCTAGAAAAGTAATGAATTAGGAGATTATAACAGCAATGAACGACTAGCCTCACTACAGTGAGATCAAACGTGTGATTTATTAAATTATGATTCATCATGTTTAGCCCACATCAACCCACTGCTGGGCATAGGCCTCTTCTTCTCTATAGCACCAACCCCTACCATCCATTGTGATCCTGTCGACTTTAGTATACCGTCGGATGATCGGGAAGACCACCTGCCCACTGGCCTTGTAGCTCCCCTTGGCCACCACTCTGTGACTGCTTTGGTCAACCGTCCGGTCATACCGTGTAGTGTTATGTTACTTACATGCTATTTTTCGGATTTTCAGCTGGATACTTGCTGAGCTGTACAGCTTGTTATTTGGTATCACCTTTATTTTCATAGGACCCTGTAACGTTTTAAACCATAAGAACACATTAACAAATCATTTTCGCTTTGTATTTTCACGCTATCAGCACTTCTAAATCGATAGCGAAGGGGTTTACCTTTGGTGACCTTGTATTTGGCTTTCTCCGAAACTCTGCAATCTCGGGCTTCGGGCGCGCTGGTGCGCTACCCTTTTATCTTTCGCTGTTATGTAGTTTTGACTATGTGAATTTGTTCATTTTTCTATTACGAGCCTGAAACCAAAATGTGACGTCTATTATGTTGTTGTTTATCTGGTTGTCATGGCAATGTCCATTCAAACTCGTTAGCGGTCTGATATGTTTGCTTCAATACTTTTACAAAAATACTTTTTCTCTCTTGGCCACTCACAAAAATTGCTTTTAATTTAAATAATTTTTAGAACTCTCCAAAAAGGGTATAAGAGCGGAACATTTCTGAAATTATTGAGTCTCACGTCAGCTTCTGAGCAAGAAGAATCACCTAAAGGCCTTATCCCGGGGTCGCACTACCCCGGGATCCTGCGAGCCGTTATTACAACGCGATCCTGCGAGCCGTTACTACAACGCGATCCTGCGAGCCGTTACTACAACGCGATCCTGCGAGCCGTTACTACAACGCGATCCTGCGAGCCGTTACTACAACGCGATCCTGCGAGCCGTCACGACAACGCGATCCTGCGAGCCGTTACTACAACGCGATCCTGCGAGCCGTTACTGCAACGCGATCCTGTGCGCCGTTACTACAACGCGATCCTGCGAGCCGTTACTGCAACGCGATCCTGCGAGCCTCAACCCTGTTCAGCGCTTCGCTGAGTCTCCTCGTCACCTACCCGTTCTCGGCTACACCTGCATCCTGGTCATCACTTCATCGGTCTCCTACTCTCCGTGTCCTCCGCTTCCTTTTTTATACCTAATCTGTATTTTTATAAAAACCTGTTCTCATTTCATCCATCCTCATCTTCTTATCATTTTTCTATACTCATCGTAAATAGCTCTAATAAACTGTCACTACTAAATTTTATCCTGGTTGTTTTCTGTTAGGTTCTGGTTAGGTTCATATCGCTACACGACAACCGTATAGCCAAGTTTCCCACCCATCTCCACTTCATTCCCACTATCCGCTTTCCAACATCTTCGACCTTCTTTTTCTATCCAATTTCGACATTTGGCACACGGCCAACACAGAGATATCTAACATGGAATGTTTGGCAAACTTGATTTTGTGCATAATTTGCTAAGTGAGCGTCCATGTTTTGGCTCCATAGGTGAGGATAGGCAAGGCACATTGGTTAATACCTTAGTCTTCAGGCATTGTGATAGTTTGGACTTAAAACTTCATCTAACTTCCCGAAAGCAGCCCATCCTAAGCTGATGCGTCTGTTGATCTCATTCACCTGTGCATTTCGGTCAAAGGATAAACGATGTCTAAGATAGACGTAACCGCTGACCACCTGTACGGTGTCGTTGCCAACAATTATGGTCGGTACATTTAAAGAGCAATTGGTCATGATCTTGGACTTGGGCATATTCATCCTGAGACCGAGTTTCAGGGAAGCTTCATGCAGTTCTGCGAGCATATGTTGGAGATCTACGACGTACGGCGACGAGAATGAGATCATCCGCGAACCTGAGATGCGACATGCGCGCTCTCGCTCCTATCCAACGTCTTTATTTTGATTATAAACTATAATAGTGCTCAATTGGAAAAGTCCCTCTAATCCACAGACCATGTATTATTTATTTTTACGGCTTTCTTCTAGGTTCATGTGATGGCTCCAAATGCAATATTAGGCACATTCACATTTATAAGTATGATATGCAAACGTCGATTGGTACACATTTATCGTGCCTGCCTATTTAAAATCCAATAATTCTTCGAAACGTAGAACTTTTCCAAAGTTCGCAAATCGAGTGATAAATTTCAAATATCTGAGCCCAAGTTTCAACGCCTCTGCTGCTGGTTATAAATTGAAATGGCATCATCGAATCACCGAAGTTCATGTTACCGATTGAATTTTAATGTTTACTATGTCTGAAATCGCAATCAGAAAAAAATAATTGTGATGTTCTGAATCGAATTCGTGAACTAACTGACTTTTATTGTATCTGTAAAACTACTTATAGTGCTACTATGTTAACAGCACTATTAGTAGTTTTACAAATACAATAAAAGTCAGTTAGTCAGCCTTGGGCTCCCATCTGCAAAAAATGCAAGAGCAATTGCTCTGATAGAAGGTCAACCAGATTTCCTCACCTTGATCTTGTATGTGAAGAGGAGTTAGTTATCACAATCTGCGTGGAGATATTGATCTTGACCTGCTTAACACTGGTGTTAATCCAGCGAAGAGATCACTGTACCGAGACTTTTTCTATGACGAGAATGGTTAAGTATTTCGACTTTCTGTTATTTATTTATTTTTTTCTTTTTTAACGTGACTTGTTACTGCATGTCATGTTACAACGTATAGGGCTATGTATAATGCGAACTAATTCTGTTATTTAAGAGTGCTTTAACTGTTGTTTATTGTGTCTTTTTGTCGGCGAAAACCTATAATTGGCTATTTTGTTTTTATATAAGATTCCTATTGTTAATTTAAAGATAGCTGTTGGTTTTCTAATGTTAATAAAATAAAATAAAATAAATAAATAACTTCACAAAATTACTAAGTTTAATTATTTTCGAAATAAAAATAGATGAATATGTTAATAAATAACATACATTTTATTAGAAACTCCACTCACATTATTATATATATTTTTTATTAAATCACATTACTGCCCCCACCGAGGGCACAAGCCTACACACGGATACAAGTACAATTAAGCCATACTCCAACACGCTGGCTCAGTGCGGCTTGACTGAGAGATTTTTACGACCACGTAGCGATAGTAAATGTAAATATTTTCTAAATTGCTTTCTTGAGGTTAGATATGAGGATAAAACGTACCATTAGAGGTATATTTTACAAAACGTATTCTACCGTATCGTATCTGGAGGAAACCAAATTAGGTAACTTTTGAAAATGGTTTAAATTTAAATTTAAAAGAGTTCACTGAAATGTAATGATCTGATATAATTTTAATATCGGTTCAGAACGCCCTTTCATTTGATATATGTCACCTTTGGTTCCAGAACAATTTGAACAGATGATATCATAACATAACTCCTTATCCTGCTTTTTACTTTCGAGTTGAACGCAGTGAAAATTAAGGAAGTATTGTAATCGTAAGAAAAATCGAGGTTGAGATTTTGATGGGGCTAGGTTCTCTAACGTTAACTGAGTCCGATAAAGTAAAAAAAAAAAAAACAAATGTGTATTTATATATATATGTGTGTGTGTATGTGTGTGTGTGTGTGTGTGTGTGTGTGTGTGTGTGCGCCTTGTCAGCTCGAGCTTTTTTTTTGTTTTTGGATAACTTGATTATTTAATGTACCTGTCAAATCAAACACGTTTATTTAGTTTATTCAAAAACGGGACTAGCGTTTTTTTTTTTCAAACTTCTCGTCATAGTATCTCTTAATTTCATCTAAAACATGGCATACTCGGTTATTACCGCAAAACTCTAAAAATGGAAGCTCACATACAATATGCACACACATAAGGCGGCGGGCGAAATAAGCTCATAGTGTGGGGCATGGTTAAAGTAGAAAGGAGTTGTTTTGTATGGTGGAGTGATTGTTAGGGACATCATTCTGAACAACGTTAAGTATGGGGACGACTTGATGAGAGCAACTTTATTTTCAACTCGCGCTAGGTCCGAAATGTACTGAGATAAGATAAATAAAGTTGCTCTGATCACGTCGGTTCTATAGTAAAAGTTGTTCAGAATAATGTCCCTAAGAACCACCTTTCGTCTTGTAACTCCTTTTCTGTTAGACCCTGCATACTTTATCTTAGAATTCTTAAAATGTCTCCTAAACACCTGCACACGAATATCCACAAACTATTGTTTAAATAACAACACTGAAAGCATCATGCGAGAAAGTTAGTACAGGGTGGCCTATAAAATTTATTTTTCGGGCTACGGATCAAATTGATTTAAATGGCCAACGATCAATCGTTCCGATTTTCATGCTTTTAACACAGCCACATTTGCAGCCATTTTGGGCGCACCACTGGAATAGCTTTCACTTATATTTTTTATGAAGAAAATAATGTTTTTGCTCGTAAAGACCTACTTACTTACGATCAAAGAGTGAATGTTAGTTAGTCTTTACGTCATTCATTCATTGTCTGCATTGAAAAATACGTTCCATTTTCAAATTACTTTGCAGAACAAGCAATGCTTGATATGTAAAGGATTTTCATACAACTTTACAGTTCAAGCTATGCAAACCTCCTTGGTCAAAAACTCAACCAACACAAAAAAAAATTAAAAATTGGCGGTAATTCAATCGATATTATTTGAAGTTTGATAAAGTTTTCTCAAATTAATTTACATACTTTCCCAATATCTAATTCAGAAATACAAAAATCACATTAAAATTAATATGTAGGTACCTCATTAGTTTTTTGATATGAATTTAAATTACATTGTTTTATTTTATTTGTTGTGTTTTATTTTCCTCGCAAGAAAGGTGTAAAATAGTATAATTCTCTCGGGTTGTAAGTAGCTATTGCACCCTCGAACTATATCCAACACAAGGACATGAGGATTTATTAACAGACATCTGGACTATTCCGGACTACTGTAAAGAAACTTTTTTATGCTTATCATTTTGCTTTTAAGTTTCACGTACGTTGTTGGTATTATGTAGTGTATTAAGACTATATTTTGTATTCTTACAATTTTTAACATTAAATACATATTGAGTTAGTTGTAATAACTAAAGTTATAATGAAATAAGTAGTACCTAGTAATAATTTACTCAGCGAAGGACACAATTTTGATCCGGCTTCGTTGTCGTTGTTCGCGAATAATTGATCTGAATGCGGACTTGTAGTAATTATTTGGCTTCACAAAATATGACTTAAACTAAATAAAGAGTACTTTCATACGCGGTATCCTAAATATGGTCGTAGTTATTTGCGTGTCAACGTATTTACATGTATTTATGAGCTCCGTGGTCTAATGGGTTTCACGCTTGCTTCTCACACAGGAGATGCAGGTTCTAAACCTGACCATTACCAATGAGATAATGTATTTATCTTATGTATAGTATCGGACGTTCAGTGTTCCGGATGACACGTTAAGCTTTAGGTGCCGGTTACTATCGCTACGTAGACCGTCCGTAGTAAAACCGTCCATCAACCCGCACTGAGCCAGCGTGGTGGAGTATGGCTTAATCTTTCGTATCCGGGTAAAGGCCTATGCCACTCAGTGGGCTACATTTATTTATTTATTAAACTCAAGTATATGTAAGTATACTGCACTGTGCACTTTAATGTTAGTCATGTCGAAAAACTCACCAGTGTATTATAGAGCCCAGGGTATGACCGCAAACTAGACTAGGCAAACTGAGAATTGCGACATTTCACTACGGTAGTACTATTAGTTATTCTATGGTTATACTGAAAACTGAGAACTCGAATTGCACCTTTAGAACTACTTAGTATAATTGGTATTAAAGTGAAGCGAAGCTCACTGTCGTATAAAGAATATGGTCCTAACTGCCATTGGCTGTGTCTCTAAAGGAAATATCGATTTCTGCATCAGCAGTTGTTGGAAGCGTTTTCTAGATTTTGGGTAAAATGGAGAAACTATTCGTTTGTATACCCATCTCAGTGAAGTGAAACCATGGAAACATATTTTTACTCGACTGCGGCGAAGCTCAAAAGAGGAGGGTTATGTGTTTGACCTGTATGTATATAATATGATTGTCTGTTTCTATGTACTAAGTACTTAATGACTCAACCGATTTTGATTTATTATATGTCAATAGATTCGCGAGTGCCACTGTGAAGATATAAAATAAAAAACAAAATGGAAGATAATAATAAATATAGTTCAATAATAATTTGTGAAAAAATAATAATTATCTAATCAACCAACACATTCATTCATTACTCACTACAACAAATCATTCATACATTACACTTTTCATCTTCTCTATTACACCAACACTCACAAACTCACATCATTAAGTTAAAATTAAAATTTAAATTATAATTTATCAAATATCTACGCAATAGATAATATTGTTAAACTGTGCCATCTATTCGGAAGTAACTACTCGTCCTATGCCACAGGGCTCGCCCTTTTTTAGGGAGTAGTGAACTTTGTAATTGTATATCTTTTTCCTAAATAAAGTTATGTTTTATGTTTTAAAGATTGTACACGTTTCAAAGTGTGGGCATAAACTAATCTTGCACAAGCTATGAATAATACATCTGCGTTCTGAACAAAGTATCGACAGATTTATACAGCAGGAAAAGAATACTTAGTTAAAATAGCCGCGTACGAGTTGGACCCGCGCGCTTAGGGTTCTGAGTCAATCGCATTTTTTGTGTGAAGAAACTACAAATTTACGTTCTTCAAATTTTTTCCATACATACTTGTGCGATAAGACCTTGCTTCGTGCCAAATTTTATAATTCTAGACCAACGGAGTTTTGATTATCTTGCGAGTATCAAGCAAATTCGACAAAATTGTGACATAAACGGCGGCGGTATCTTTTGATTGCGTTAATCTATAAGTAAGATTTTTTCATAAATTCAAGAAACTTCAGACACAAGTATTCAGTCTAAATTTTAACTTGATAACTTAACGCTCCTGAGAAAAAAGGTCTTGATAGACGGACAGACAGAAAGACAGGCAGACAGATATATATTTACATATTTTCTTTATTTGTGCTAAAGAACCCTTGCATCATGCCAAATTTCACAATAATAGGTCAACGGGAAGTACCCGTTTTTGTTTGTTCCTTTCGGATATCAAGCTATTTCCGAAAAATTCATACAAATTTAAAATAAAACATTTGAGCTCCGTGGTCTAATGGATTTCACGCTAGCTTCTCACACGGGCGATGCAGGTTCGATTCCTGAATATGTACCAATGAGATAATTAATTTACCTTATACATTATCTAACGTTCTTACGGTGATGGAAAACATTGTGAGGAAACCTTCATTACTCCATAGCTACGGCGATGGGCTAGCCCTCTTTCACGCAAAATGGAGTATTTAATAACTGGCTCAAAGTGGGCACAATTGTGCCGCTGCCACCCCGTATGGGAAAAGCGTGACGCTATGTTAAACCGAATAAAGTGTGCTTGCTTTATAATTTAATTTAGTTTATTTATTTAATTTATCGTATCTCTATAATTATGTTTTATCTGCTTATTTTGTTTCTAGTGTACCGGAGTCGGGTTCTTTAGTTTTTTAGGGTTCCATACCCAAGAGGTAAAAGGGGACCCTATTACTAAGACTCCGCTGTCCGTCTGTCCGTCCATCTGTCACCAGGCTGTATCTCATGAATAGTGATAGTTAGACAGTTGAAATTTTCACTAATGATGTATTTATGTTGCTGCTATAACAACAAACCGAATAAAATAATATATTTATCTGTAAACCACATAAAAACTTATGAATGCACTTGGTTACGTACATGGAGTGAAAAAATGGAGCCGCACCAATAACTTTGTAAACAACATTTTGTATGTAAAATCCAAACTATTCACTCCACACTATCCCTACCATTGAACGGTGGTACGGAACCCTTCGTGCGTGAGTTCGAGTCACTCTTGACCGGTTTTTATTTAATAATGTCATTTGTTATGGATTGGCAACTATAACTATAACTATAGTGACAAAATAGCCCCATGAAGCGATATGATGAATGGTTAAAAATATGTATGGTAAGTTGACGCTAAAGATCTTAAAGTTTCTTCTTGAAACAATCACGGAAAGTTACAATTAAATCCATGAAAATTAAACGTTTTTTTTTTTTAAATATCAGCGAATGCGTGAGTCCCAGTAGAAATCTGATTCCTTAATAATTGGTTTAGCTTACTGTGCTATCCTTGACGATATAGGACTTGAAGATAAAAATATTTAGGTAAGTAATCTAACTAAGCGGAATCTTCACTTCTTGGCAGCAGCTGCTCAAAAGGTTGAATTTTCATTTCTTGCGAGTATTTTCTTCAAATGGATTCAACATTGTTGCTTAGTGCACAATGAATTTCTAATTAAACAAAAATAGCCGGCCACTTGTGCAGCGCATAAAACTACGAATAGCAAACAGCTCGGTCTAAACACAGACTCGCTGCCATAAAATACAAATATTCTTCTTAATGAGTCTACGAGTGTTCTAGATATGTTCTATTAATTGAATACTAAAACATGTTTTAGGTAAAACATACCTAACTTCCGGTACTGACGACTAACTTTGCGAGAATCTTTAGTGATAAGCCCGCCATTCTAGGCTTGACGACCCGAATGGCCGAGTCGGCAGTGACCATGCCTACGAGGCCAAGGGTCCCGGGTTCGAGTCCCGGTGGGGGCAAATATTTGTTTGATGACAACGGAAGCTTGTACCCTCATGGTTATGGTTATTTCTCTATCTAAGTATAATATTTATCTATATAAGTATGTGTTTCGTTGTCTAGTACCCAAGGTACAGGGAATCCTAGTTTGGGGCTAGATCAATGTGTGTAAATAGTGTCCAAGGTATTATTATTATTATTATTCTACGTATATATGTATTAGTATGCTGTCATCATATTTTTTATTTAATTAACTACGTGTAATAGAACTGAGATTTCCTTTTAAGGCCCGCCATTTCTGAGCCGCTATCATCGCACTACATTAATTATCGTTGATACTTTGAATGTGTGAGGATTGAAGATTGCCTACTTAAGGTGATACGAAAGACATGTGTTTTTTTTTCGAATTCATTTACTCCATTATCAAGTCATCTACAGATTTTATTTATTTAATTACGAGAATACCTCTAAATTGATTTATTTTTTCCTGTAATTTTAAAATCCTAACTAATTTCATTGCGGAACCGCACTCAAAATACCTATAATTATTATGTATTCGTAGACTCTCCTTGAAAATCTTTTTCAACAATTTATTATTATTATTGTTAGTCTACATCACCCCAGTGTTGGGCCAAGGCCTCTCTTCCCCTCTTTAACAAAATAGCCTTAGTTAATTTTGAAACAATTTTTATGTGGGTTGGCGCAACGTTATTATAGTTTGAGTCGAGCGCATTGCTTGCGCTCTCTTTTCTTTTCTTATGTGGACTTCCACATAAGAAAAGAAAAGAGAAAAAAGAATTAGCGCTGTCACTTTCGTTTACATTCTTTCCTTTTATATATATATTTTTTCGTCACACCCTAAGCTATATGCGAGCCCACAAGCGACGTGTACAAAGTAGTTGAAGCAGTGTCGCCGTGACCGATTTTGGGAGGACAACATTAACTCCTCTTGGCGTTGTGCTTCGAGGCTTTGCCGTGTGATGCACCCGTAGTTGACGCGGGAGAGTGAGAGGGACAGAGCTATACGTTATATAAAGCTCCGTCCCTCACCTTTCGCGACAACCCCAGACGCCCCCCCCCCCCCTCCCGCGCTCGGCATGCTACTGATTCGTAGGATGCTACATGCTACTGATTCGTCGATTAAGGGATTAAATATGGCTAGAAATGCATCTTTAGCTTCAATTCTAGGCTAAACTAGACAACATAAAAATGTAGGAAAATTAAGGTTATAAAATGTATATTAGAGATAAGACTGGACTTTTAAAATTACCGTATATCTGTTATATTTAATACTTAAAAATATTTTTCGCAATGCATTATTATTCAACTAAATGAACAAGCGCTCGGAGACGAAATCAGTTTCCTTTATCAAACTTACAAGCAAAAATAGGTAAAAAAAGGGAAAATTTTTAGTTGTTTTATTTTATTTTTAATGTTATTATAACAGGAATTTAGTAATATTTTCTATAATTTTCTTGGTCTCGGAGCTCGGGCTGCCCCGCGGGGCTCTGCGCGGGAGCATGCGTCAGTCTGCTTCGACGCGATGCGACGGGTATTTGTTTTCTTTGTCTAATTCTCAATGCCATTGGCCTATGTTCAGCCCTTAAGTATTCTGTGCTGCTGGTGCTGTTATCATTGGACCATCGTGTGGTAGGCTTCCATCTTGGATGTTTACTTATTATTCAAATTATGCTTGTCTAGCGTTACAGAGAAATTCAAAGCGCTGGCCAATTTCTAACCAAATATCGACATTCAATAAGTAGGTACATTAAATTACACAATCATTTCATAAAAATACAATTGAATAAATAATTTTTGGATATCATAGTGTGGGGCCAGAAGCAATGTATGTGCCTATAAACAAATATAATATGTTTATGTTTAAGGTGTTTCCACATCGAAGTGTGTTGAACCACCACGGTGGGTCGCGCGCCCCATGATTCGACTTTCAGTCCGCCGGTCACAAGGACAACTTCCAAGTTTCGCGCGTTCTACAGAGCGACACTGGCTAAGACAGCCTCATTTCCGCCAACATTCTTTGAAGGGATATCAAATAGATACTGCTGAAAAAAAAATTGGCAACGGCAGCGCAGGGTATACTTTTTTTACTGGCGAACTAACTTAAACTGGCTGGGTGGTATACTCACGAGGATGGTTGGTCCAGTGTTGTTTGAGTAAACATAAGCATTTACAAACAGGCTCATATATCTCTTCTGGCCGAACACAAGGTATCCTGTGTCGTGGGAACCAGAATCATCGACGTCACACACATGTAAACATCCAAGACCTGGGGCTCGAACCCGGGACCTCTCACATAGTAACTACAACCGCAGCGTCACAGACGTCGTAATAAGATAGTATTGCTCTAGTAGTAGTTTATGTGACTGCTACATAATGGAGGGCATTAACACTCGAGAGTGGGTTTGTGAAACGAGCCGAAGGCGAGTTTCATAATAATATCACTCGAGAGTTTTAATGCCTAATTATGTACAGTTACATACACTAAAACTAGTGTATGTAACTGTACATAATTAGGCACATATCTACACACATATCATAAGCTCTCTTTGATGTGTTCAGGAACTGCATGTTTGACCGGCATTGTGGCTCTGCAGTTGTTTAGCTTGTTCTGTAGTACCAACTTCATGCAGGCGGGCGTCGGCGTTCTAAATTTGAATGTCAGTACCAACTTCACAGACAAACTTCACACTTCACTTCACAGACAGGCGGCAAGCAGTCGGGCGTCGGCGTTCGAAATTTGAATGTAAACAACATTTTACGTGTACGTGTGTAGATAATAGTAGTTTATGTGACTGCTCACTCGAGAGTTTTAATGCCTAATTATGTACAGTTACATACACTAGTTTATCTACAAAATATCATAAGCTCTCTTTGATGTGTTCAGGAACCGCATGTTTGACCGGCATTGTGGTTCTGCAATTGTTTAGCTTGTTCTTTAGTACCAACTTCACGCAGACGGGCGTCGGCAGCGTTCGAAATTTGAATGTCAGTACCAACTTCACAGACAAACTAGGGACGGCCCGCGGGTGGGCGTCGGCGTTCGAAATTTGAATGTCATTTTATGTAGAAAAACTACACATAATGACCATTATGTGTAGTTTTCCAGATACGAAACGAGTTTTTACCAAGTAGTTTAACATAATGCTGATCGTAACGTGCGGTTTTTGAACGCAGTAAAGAGGGTTTATGAAACGTGTGTAGATAAAATATGTAATTCATCTTATGTTTTTAATGTAATCTGCAAAGTATTTACGAAAATTTCTCGCTGTATAAACATACATATAATGTGCGTACATACTACATACTCCATGATAATCTACCAGGAGCAAATAACGTAGTAGGTACAACGTTGCATAAACCCTTGCCTTTAGCTAGCCGAGTGGAATAAATTGCCCTTATCAGTAGAAGGCAGACGGGCCATGATACCTTACAGTCTGTTCTCGGTTCTCGGTTTAGTGAGAATATTATATGAGCAGCGCCGGAATTACAGAGTGACAAGAAACACATACAGGGATATCGTCCAGGGCTCAGGATTGAAGAACATGAATACGGTATATATAAACGGAGCCAGATGCAGTGTCTGTGACTGTATTTAAATGTTTATGTTTTAATGGTTTATAAGTATGTAAGTATATTCTTTGGCACGCTCTGTAGCCTAAATGGATTTTAACTTGAGTGGTGTCGATAGATTTGTCTCAACTGTGAGAGTGACACTTACTATATCAAAATCAAAATGGCCGAATCAATAAACCTCTCGAGTGTGGTATCAAATTAAATGGTTTCATAAATAAAAAAGAAACTGAAAGATTGAAAATGCAGTCGGGTCAGCTGTTTTCTTTTTTTTATTTGGTTATACTGTCGGTAGCTAAAAGTAACAATAATTGTTGAAAATGTCAGCTTATCCCCAATTGAGATAATCATGTTTAATAACACTTATCTTAGCTATGATTTTTTTTAAAAAAGCTATCAATATTAGTCCTTGAATCTCGCGGAAATTTGAATATTTAAGGAGTGTTATTCTATCCGCTTTTGCTGACTAAACGCTTTAGTTTATTCTTTATAAATTGGGTATCCCTAAGAATACTTTTTGCATAGACAAGGATCAGGCAAAGTTCCCGAACGCCGAAACAAATACAAATCGTAATCAGTATTCACATGGGGATTTCTTGATGGCTACAATTTAAATGATAACCAAAATATTTTTTTCTTCCCGAAATGGATAAATGATCACCAAAAGTTGCAGAAAATATCAGGGCGAAATACTGCGGTAGCCTAGGTGAAGGGTAAGCGAAGCGAAGCGAAGCCCTCTTTATCCTTCGTGTTAGGTAGGCTTCATGTAAGAACAACAAAAAATTCTTAATACATAAACTTAAGCACACAAAACATAAAAAGAAGTTTGGTGATCATATATCCAAACACAATTTGATGATTATTTATCCATCCTAGCAGTCATTTCAAATTTATTGGCAGTTAAATAGGTGCGTTTTTGGTAATCGTTTAAACACAAGCCTAACTACTTTTCTTTATTTGAGAGCTTAGAGGAAAGTATCAACAAATTCTGTTACATATTATCTAGCAGTCTGACGAATGATACACCATAAAGTAAATTAGTTATGAGTTTATGACTCATAACTTTGAGAGTCAGTCAAAATTTTAGTTTGCAGCTGTGCAGCATATATTATGTTTGTGTTGTCGTGTTGAAGTAACCGTTTTCTGAATATTTCCTCCAAAAACTGTTTACCAAATGAGTAAAAAATTACATAAAAAAATAAATTAACTAATTTCATTTGTTCATCAAAGTTTTATGATCTGTTCTATACTAAACTACATATTTTCGCCTCGCTCTGCTCCGTTTCGATTCCTAAATCGCATATTTTAAATTTATGACCTAGCAAACCTTATATTCGGACAGAAAGTGACCTTATCGCAACCAATACGGTTCTGTGAAACTTCATGGGATCACTTAATTTGGTGAACATATTTGGAGGTCAAAACTTTTATTGGTAAAAATTTGTTGCCTTTTAAATGTTTAAACAGAGAACACTGAACAATTTGGGAATGCTAACTTACCCAAATACCTTGAGAATAATACTCCTCAGTCCCTTGCCGACATTCTTCGTATGTTATGTATGTCGGCGGCCGATTGTAGAATTGGGCACATTATAATGTGCCTCGGAATATCATGATATTGCGGCATTTCATGATCCGCAATGTAAAATTCGCCTTATTGTTTCAAGCCCAACGTCCGACGATCTGCCAGCCTATAACTCGGCATATCGAAAAGTAGGGTGACAATAGATTTGGCTAAGTAGGTTGGGTTCGGAGTTGGACTTCGAAGCCATACAATTAACACTAGAAATAGAAATAGGTTGGTATAATGGTAGTTCTTCTACCATTATTTAGACTAAGTAAAGCAGGCACATCATTAATGGGGCACTGTATTAGCTTCTACAATAAAATACCACAGGAATCATTCCTGAAAAGAGGTTAAAAAATTATGTTAAAAATGAGCTGATTATAGTATTAAGAAATACTTGGATGACAAAACTGCATGGTCCATACCATCTCAGCGCACAGAAACTCGACGAGGGGCGATGGATCAAGTCTATCACTCGCCAGCGAATTTCTTTAGACCGAAACCAGCACTAATTGTGAGTCACTTAAAAAAAAAATGGGGGACTTTATTGCCGTTTCTTCTTAACCCCGAAGCCCTCCTTCCGAATTGATTATAAGTAAACATAATTTTGACTTTGAATAAGATAATTTATTTATTTATATTCAATAAAAAAAAGAATTTTGAAAACCTGAAATCTCGTGTATGTACAACCAGCAGAGCGAGCTTGCGACTGAAACTAATGAAAAGCCAACTTTGGCTATAGTAGTTTATTGTGGCTAAATTTCAGTTGTGTCTAGGTTAGGTTGGAACTTAGATGAAGTAAAACCCAGCAAATAAAAACAACATTTACTAAAACTAAATAACGTTTGGTTCTCATCGATCTGCCCTATTATGGTTTGGGCACATCATGATGTGCCCCATAGACAAGACATTCAAGAAACGCCGCAATATCTTAATATGGCGCGGCAGATCATAATGTGCCCAATTATACAATCAGCCGCCGACATGCATACCATCCAGTATAAAACGGTAAACCTTTGGGTCGACAACTCGACACTAAAATGTCCGCATCGCCACATCGCAAATATGAAACCAAATTGTTAGTCCATATAAATGTTATTATAAAAACCGGCGAAGTGCGAGTCAGGCTTGCGCACCGACGGGACAAACGTATTTTGTTATGTAATGGATTTTGCACAATATCCAGGATTTGGAAGCAATTTTTACACCCGATCCATCAGATTTAACGCCGTTGACTTCTGACTTTTGAATTATATTGCTTACGTGATCTTACTAGATCCGACACTGTATTTCTAACTCCAAAATGATTTATTTTCATTAGGTAAGTATCATGATTAACACATTCAAAAGCCTTCAACAGATCGCAAAAAACTCCGATAGCATCCTGTGCGCGGTTTGCTACTTGAGTTACTTTGAAGAGCAGTCGAGAACCGTATGTTGTGCATATCTTATAAATGCAATTTTATGATTGTAATCCGTTTTGTGAACCTAAATTTTATGCTTAAGTTTATGTAAATGATACATAATGAAGGGCATTAAAACTCGAGAGTGGGTTTATGAAACGAGCCGAAGACGAGTTTTATTATGATATCCCTCGAGAGTTTTAATGCCTAATTATGTAGAGTTATTATATTACTAGTTTATCTACACACATATCATAACCTCTCTTTGATGTGTTCAGGAACCGCATCATCGACTGGCATTGTGGCATTAATCACTGCTCTGCACTTATTTAGCTTGTGCAGTACAACCAACTTCCCAGACAAACTAGGGGCGGCAGGCACGCAGGTGGGCGTCGGCGTTCGAAATTTTAATGTCATTGTATGTCGAAATATTATGGTCATATTCAGATTAGAAATGAGTTTTTAACACGTAGTATATCACTATGCTGGTCGTAACGTGCGGTTTTTGGACGCAGTAAAGAGGGTGCATAATATGTGAGTAGATAAATAAATAAATAAATAAATGACCAGTCTATTGAGGAATATCTGTCTTTGTAGGCGACTTGCAACTGAACTTCAACGCTAGGTCACTGCTCTTGTTTGAGTTTAGTTTATGTGTACATTCAACTTGAAATATTTTTACCCTGAGGCAGTAAAAATCAGTCATGTGCAGGTCGGACTGCCAACGAAGGGTTCTGTGACATCGTACAAGACAACTTAAGGACAAACAAATAATAAAACAAAACCAAACACTAGGTTTTGAACCTAGCATTACCCCTACCCTATAGATAGCGGATCCGACGTCAGATCAATTGTGTCACCGAAACCGAAATTATTGTATACTTATGAAAATGAATTGCTGTACGTTAGTCTTACTATATCTCTAAAAAGGCAAGATCAGTTTGAATAATTCTTATTCATAGTTAATATATTATTATCATAAATATTCTCCTCAATCTGGAAGAGATTTAGTTAAAAAGGAAATATGGAAAAACGCAGATAAACAGCCAAAAAATCGAATATTTTTTTCGTATGGGAAGTGGAGAAAGCTCGCTAGATGACTTAGGTATCCATAGAAGATTCAAACTCTTTTGTCACTCGTTATTTAGGTAATACATTTAACCTCTTTGTTGGTAGCGGACTTTATGTTCCACAGCTGTGCGGTGTTACTTCGCAAAGGATAAATGGCGTTAGTAGTAGATCTCTTCCACTTACCGACATGTAAATTACAAACTAATTTTATTTAATGACCAACTTTTTATTATAAATTTTCTCACCAACGCGATACTTTAGGGTATGTGCCATATTACTTATTTTACAATTACATTTTAGATGCTACAAAGTTCACCAGGTCAACTAGTAATCGATATATTTGAATGACGATGATTTGGTAATTCGCAGAGGCAGGGATATTGAAACACGTCACCATAGGGACCTACTTTAATTTATTAAATCTTCATAATTCATAATTCTTTATTGCACACACATATTCAATTTAAAAGGTAACATTAGGAGAAATCATATGTACAAAGGCGAGCTTATCTCTAAAAAGAGATTTCTTCCAGCAAACCAAGGCATGAAAGGGAAATGTATCATGAAAGGGTAGGCAGTGTACAATATCTAATATCTAATTTATACTAAAATACATATAATATAAAATACGGAAAATAAAATACTTATATACCAGACTACTAAATACAATACATACATATACCTGCAAATATAGTTTATATATTATAATGATATACCTACATACTATAACTCTCACAAAAGAGAGAGGAAGTGCTCTTTTACTCGGTTTTTGAAAGAGACAATAGTGGCAATGTCTCTTATAGTGCAAGGTAGTGCGTTCCACAGTCGGACCGCCTGCAGCCTGAATGAGTGCTCATATGCCGAGGTGTTATGCCTTGGAGTGGCTAAGAGTGAAACCGTGTGAGATCTCCGGTGCCGATCTCCTGAAAAGAGATACTCAAAGCGTTCTCGAAGGTAGCTGGGGTAGCGCGGGTTTTTCAATATATTGAAAAGATAAGAGAGAATATGAGTGTCTCGGTGACGACGAATTGGAAGCCACCCCAACTCTTTGCGATATTGAGAAACATGGTCGAATTTGCGCAACCCGAAGATAAACCGAATCCCAAGATTCTGAAGTCGTTCGAGTTTGTTCAGTAGATCTTCGTTCGCGCTCGCCCAACAGACATCGGCGTAGTCGATTAGCGGCAGAAGAAGGGACTGAGCAAGGGTGATTTTGGTCTGCCGTGGCAAGAAGTACTGCAAACGCCTGAGGGAGTGAAAAGACGCAAAGACCCGTCTGCTGACCTCGCTGACATGTGGAGACCAAGACAGCAGGTTGTCAAAAATGACCCCAAGGTTTTTCGCCTGATCTGTATACTCTATGGTGATGCCATTATATAACACAGGAACAATATGTTTTTGCATCAAGGAAAGCGTGTGCCTGGTTCCTAAAAGCATGGCTTGTGATTTGGTCGGGTTTACCAACAGCCCTTATGATAAGGCCCAGTCTTTCACATTCTCGATGTCAGCATTCAGTGCCTCCACGGTTGAGGCTACATCGCAGGGGCAAAAGTGGCGATAAATTTGGAGATCATCTGCGTACAGATGATACGAAGAAGAGATAACGTCGGAGATAGAGTTGATGAAGACTGAAAATAGAAGAGGAGAGAGAATACCACCTTGAGGTACTCCTGAGGAAAGATCACACCATTGAGTTTCAGTCTCTTCAGACTTAATGCGTTGCTGACGACCTCTCAGGTATGAGTGGAACCAGTTAGCAGCATGGTCGGAGACATTCAGTGAGCTCAATATAGCGACCAGAATGTCAAAATCGACGCAGTTAAAGACATTGCTGAAGTCAAGCAGGGCTAGGACCGTGACCAACTTCTGATCCATGGCTAGCTGTATGTCATCGCTGACTTTTAAGAGTGCTGTGGTAGTACTATGGCCCGGTCTGAACCCAGATTTGAAAGGATTGAGAAGTTTGTTTGATGAAAGGTAGGAAGAGAGTTGGGAGTGGACTATGGATTCAAGGACTTTGGAGAGAATGGGTAAGATAGATATGGGCCTATAATCTTTGAAGGAGGAGGGATTGGATTTTTTTGGCAGTGGGATAACGAGTGCTTTCTTCCACAGGCTAGGAAAGGAGCTTACCGAGAGAGAGAAGTTGATGATGTGGGTAATTGGAGGAAGCAACTCCTCAAGGACGCTGTGGATCATCTGATGGCTGACGTTGTCGCCACCAGCAGCTTTGGATGTGATTTCATGTTGTTCATTATTTGTTGCAGTAATAGCAACAGAAATACTAATAATTCTTTTAAAATTGTATCTCTCTACCTGTCACTGTTCATCAGATAGAGCCCGGTGACGGACAGACAGACAGACAGATAGACAGTTGAGGCTGAGTAATAAGGGTAGCCTTAGGCTTAGCCTTAGCCTAACCCGAAGGGTGCGGGTATGAAACACTGGGAGACGCAAGCCGCCAAAAGACCGGAGTGGAGGGCATCGGTTCATACCAAAGTTCGTGACTTTGGAATCCTCCGGCGCGCCGAGAATGACGCCGAAAGTGACAAATTAAAAGTCCGACCACCTGCGCAAATTCTTCACAGCTATATTAGTGAGGTGCTCACATGCCCGCAGTATGCGAGGATATTCACAAGGAAGATTGGCTACAGATAAGCCATATGGGAGCCCACGAGCGCCACCTACAGTCTACAAGTTGAAGCGGTCGCCGTGACTGTGATCAGTCGGACCACATCATCATAGTGACTGTAACTCTTTGTAGTCTTCACAGACTTATTTCGAATGGTAAGAATTTCTCCGACATCAATCTCAATATCTTTTAAATTGATGTTTGAAGGATATTGACCAAATCGAGAGCACAATTATTTAGCGTACACACGATTTCTTTCAAAGCTATCGAGATAGATATTAAAGATAAGATTAAGAAAATCTGTTTCGCTTCAACTAGGTGTGAGGTAAAAAACTGCTCTGGCTAGCTGTTTCTGGCTAGTTTTTAGGGATCCGCACCCAAAGGGTGCCGGCAGGACCCTTTCACTCCACTCTGTCTGTCTGTCCGTCCGTCCACCATAAGGCTTTTGTCCCATCGCATGTGACATATCATTTGTTATTCAAAATGTGTACGACTTTTACTATGACCGTTTATTCATAACAGTACTTCGATATATTGCCCTGTCCTAAACTTGTTTTCAGTCTTCTTTTATTTGCTTTATATAGAGAGATAATCCGGATTTGGTCATATAAGAAGGTTGTAAGATGTTTCTAGTACCATTTAATGTATTTTCATGATACAAATTCTTTATATAAACTATTACCTTCGATCAGACATCCCTCATTCTAATATTATTCTTACCACTCGGTTATCGGAAATTCGTAATTCAAATAAATATTGTAACTCTTTAAGATTTGCATCATTGAATATGCTTTCAAAGTTTGAAATCGTATCGTTAAAGAAGACTGTTAAAATTGTATCGCCATCCAAGAGTTCAAAATTTTCAAGTTACAATATAGTTTTTTTCATCGCTATATAATATTTTTATAATTTAAATTAGGTATCTAGGTTACAAGTGAATAAAGTTTAACCATAGGCATGGAATATAATTTCAGTAACTTTTAGAAATTCCTAGTTTTGTTTCAATAAGCTACAAATACTCTAAAATTAAATTGGTATTTTGGTTTTTATTCGTGGCTCAAGTATTCGTAAACTTAAAGGTTCTATGATGTGAACTCCCTTCTCGGTCGAGTTTCCCCTCGCACAGATTCATAGCCAATATTTGGGCCGCGACCCGTGGTCCCACCGGCTAAACCCACTGGTGGGTCCACAGGGTTTTATTCAAAAGAACAACAACATGGACTACAGTAAAAATAACATTCACCACAGTAGTGCCCCTAACTTTAGACAGAATTGAACAAGTGGTTAATTAAACGAGGGTTTTACTATGCTCTCTACCTCTAACTCCATTTTGCTTGACTCAAATCACCGTACACGTCAAGTCGCTTGAATAGTAGACTTGTTTATACCCAAAATATTTACATATAGCTATATTAATTGCCTTAGGCACTCCCAGAACGCAATACAGTGTTGTGGCTGCGTTTGATTTTGACGTCGTCAGAAACATTACGTAACTGACTCAATCAACGACCAACATACCATACTTCGTGTAAATTTCATACGGGCATGTATTTAGTCCAGGCATAGTACGTGGTGTACGAATCATATAAGAAAGAAATGATTACGAAATAGTACATTACTTCAGAGGGAAGAAAGTGACAGTTCCATACCGAGATTATGGCATTTGCGCCACGAGCTTGCGAGGGGCGCAAACCATTTGAGGTATGGAACTGTACTTTATCCTGAGGTATGTATAGTGCTTTTTATTACACCTACGAGGAAAATTATAGACATAAATGCATCCATATTTTACAAAAAACACAAAGATAAATGCTAAATCAATCGAAGTTTTTGCGAAAATGCGCGGGCTTTTCCTTTTTTTATTCGCCCGTTTCTGGAGTAGGCTAAGATCATAAGGTCATGCAGCCACTTCTTCCGTGATTCCGCGCGTTTTATATACAAAAATAATTTCGTTTTTAATTTTCTGTATGCACCAAGGAGGTTGGTAACTGGTAAAAAAAAAACTGTATGTGGCCAGTAACAATTTACTTGAAATTTAATTAGTAGACAGTTAAAGTCTCTGCAGTATGACTGCTGACAAATTAAAAACAAAAAAACCGGGTATGTAATGGAATTTCATACATACTTCCCACCCTTGGGTCGGAAGGATTTTCATACAAACTTCCATACCTTGGGATGAAAGGATTTGAAGGGCGGGATAAAGGCGTTTCTTCCCTCTAATTGGTATAATTAGTATGTATTTTCAGAGCAGGTGTGATAAAAAGTTTATTACCTCATTAAAGCGTCATATTTTTTTTTGTTCAATGGAACAGCAATGTATATCGTTCGAATTGATTTCCACGTCCATGTTGTCTAGGATTGACAGATCATGACAATTGTTTGTTGTTTGTTTACTTCGCGTAGGTAATACCCAAAGTCTGGCCGCTGAGAGAATGAGATCCTGACAGCTCAAAAATCTTAATTTTTGACATCTGCAACGAAAAATAATAATCGCATTCTAAGCACGGTCGAATGAATTATTTTCGGGTTAGCATGGCAATAACTGGTATTGACTCATGTCTACCACTGTATGCTCTTATTTGGTGTAGTGATGACTTACTTATTACGTCCAACGTTCGATTTTACTTTCGTTTATCAATAAATCAATCAAATGTCTTTATTACTGTAAATATTTACATATACTTAGCAATCGTCATTTTTTGACCCTCTCAACATTGGACCACCGTGGGAAAAGATGACCCTAGACACCCCCACAGCTTGATTTTTAGATATCTTTGAAAAATTGGTTGTGATTAACAATTCTTACAATATTTATTAAGCAGGAATAAATAATTACAAAATTATTAACAGCACGTTCTGTGTTGAGTTGGATTAAACCCCGTACATATTGTTATTATTGTTACCATACACATACATATCGTTATTATTGTTACCATGGTTACGTACCGTTACCATGGTTACCAAGTATGATTCGGTTGGCAGTAGCAGTCGGGTCAATGACCGCTATCGCAATGCTAACCCATATTATCTATATGTGTTACATAACTATGTCTGAAGTATGTCCTATTGATCAAAAAAAAATTATCAAACTTATTTCATAATTGACGGAGTAATCGCGTAAGAAACACAAAAAAACAGTGAATTTAGAACCCCCTCCTTTTTTGCAGTCGGTTAAAAATAACCCAACTGCATTTTCTTTGGGAAAAATTAAACTGCACATCAATAATACTTCTTTGCACAGCCAATATTCTGATTTTCACAGCAAATATCAGGGTAAAATACTGCGGTAGCTTAGGTGAAGGGTAAAGGGGGTGAGTGAAGCGAAGCCCCCTTTATCCTTCGTATTAGGTTGAACATGTAAGAACAACAAAAATACTTAAAAATAAAAAGTATTTTCGCTGATCCTTTTTTGCTGTAAAAATCAGTATTTACGCTGTGCGATAAATACTGGCCATTTTCTTTCAATACCACATATAAACTTATGAATGCACCTGGTTGAGTACATGGAGTATAAAAGCAGCCGCACCAATAACGCCATAAGTCCGCTATTTAAAAAAACCTAAAAACTGGCTCGACAAAAAACTATATAATTAACGACGCTGCACAAAAAAAATCACGAGATTCAAAGAAAGAAAAACAGACAGACAGACAGGACAAATTTATTTTTGGCTAATCTCGAAACTGGGCGCTTCGCTCCCTCAGTCAATTATTATTGGCTTTTGTTTAAACGATTACCAAAAAATTCGAAAATTTACTACCAATAAATTCGAAATTACTGCCAAAATTGATGGATGTACACCAAATTGTGTTTGGATAAATGATCACCAAACTTCTTTTTATGTTTTGTGTACTTAAGTTTATGTTTTAAGTATTTTTTGTTGTTCTTACATGTTCAACCTAAGCTACCGCAGTATTTTGCCCTGATATTTTCTGCAACTTTTGGTGGTCATTTAGCCATTTTGGGTAGGAAAAAAATATTTTGGTGGTCATTATATTTGTTGCCGTTATTATTTACAGAGAGATCCACCCTCTGATGAGTTACAACAAAAAAGTTAAAAGTTCGACACGCAGTTCTCGGCGAATCTAAATGAAGTTATTACTAACGCAATTAGGCGAAAAATTCATTTCGAGCTCAAAAAGAAAGAACACGTTTTCAATTTGCGATACAAAGGGAAAGTCAGAGGTTGCCAAACTTTTAACACGACAATGTAATTTGAAACGTTTTGTTCAGTAACGTTTTTTTGCAAATGATACACGTCGGTTCTGAAACTACTGTGTGTACGTGCACGATTCGGAATAATAAATCAAAAGAATCATTTATGGTTAAAATTGATATGTTTTTTAATAATTAGGTCCAGCCAATAAGTTAAAGAGACAAAAAATACTTCTACACGTATCCATCACTGTTGAATTTTAAAATTGTTCTTTTTTTTTTCTTTTTTTGTTACTTTATTACTGTAGATATTTACATATAGAAAACGTCAATTTTACCTCTTCAAGGGCGTAGAAACTCCCACAGATTGATTTTTAGATCTCTTTTAAAAATAGGTTGTGCTTAACTATTACAAATATGAAAAATTTAATTATTATGATTAATAAGCAGGAATAAATAATTACAAAATTATTAACAGCAAGGCCTGTTTTGAGCTAGATTAACCCCATACAGTCCTGTCATTTAAGTAATCTTGAACATTGTAATATCCCCTTTTTGACAAAGTCGCTTTAACATGGTTTTGAAATTGCTCAAATGGCAATTTCAAAATCTCCAGAATAATCTTATTATAGTAGAGAATACACTGACCCTTGAAATAATTGCTAACCTTCGCGAGTCTTAATCGGGGTGCACACAGTCTGTGATTATTTCTTAGGTTAACATTACAGCTATCGCTAATTTTGGAAAATGTTGTAAGGTTCTTGCGTACATACATTATATTTTCGAAAATAAATTGACTAGCTACTGTTAGTATGTCAATTTCTTTAAAAAGCTCTCTTAAGGAGTCTGTTCGTTTTAAATTATAAATTGCTCGAATAGCTCTTTTCTGTAAAATAAAAATAGTTTGAATTTCCGCTGCTTTCCCCCACAACAAGATACCATAGGACATCACACTATGAAAGTAACTAAAATATACTAGCCTAGATGTAGCCACATCCGTGCTTTGTCTGATGTTCCTAACAGCGTAAGCCGCAGAACTTAATTTAAAACTTTTTAATACCTCCCCATTTCGATACCATACATTTATTGACAAAGCTTGATTGTCCTCTCTGGATAGAACTTGTACATGTTGTCCCGTCATCTCCTTCTGGGCCTTCCTTTGTGTGAAATCCGTCTGTAGGTACCCATTCAGTGGCTTTCTTAGCCCACCTATCTGGCTGCATTCGACCTATATGGCTTGCCCAACAATGCCAGTTATATAGCAGTTAGTTAATAATATAATAACGCACAACCTTAGTCCAGTTGCGCGTGAGACGGTTACGCGTTCGCACGCGTTCTTTGTTATTTTTTGTGCAAATTTTGTAGACGTTCGTTTGATTTTGTTTCGGATTTCGCAGTTATTTGTGAGTTACGATGTCGGAAAGTGTTGATGAAGAACCCGATGGTACTGGTGAGTTGTTGACAGATAAAAACTCGGACGTTATGTTTACTGAGCAACAACAGGAGTTAGAGTGGGACAATTCTCAAGGTTCTTTAGTTCTACCCTCAAATAGGCCCGGGAAAAGGTTGAGAAATTCCGACGAGTCGTCGGAAGATAAAGATGGCGTGTTTACTATGGTGATAAATAGGAAAGCTAAACGTTTTATCCGGAGTATGTCTGAAGTACAAAAAAATAAAAATGAAGAAATTATTCTGCAGGGGTCTCAGGAGTCTGTCAGTCAGGGGTATGAAGTGTGTATGATTTCAGAACAACCTTTGCCAAAGCAATTCAAAATGGCAAAATTATTTAGAGAACTTAACATCGTCGATGTCCAGAAAATTAAATACAAATCACCATACAAGGCATTTATATTATTTGAAAAAAGGGATGATGCGGAAAAAATGATTAAGTGCACAAAACTTGAAGAGTTGAAATATAGATTTAATATGGCACTGGAGTTGAGTTGCTGTTACGGTATAGTGAAGCAAATTGAGCTAGACATTGAAGACAAAGAAATTATGGAGTCATTCAGCTGTAACTTCGATATCATTTCTATACGAAGGTTAAAACGTTTGACTGAAGAAGGAAAGTGGGCAGACTCTGAGACGGTACGTTTTTGCTTCAAAAGTACTACTTTGCCTCAATGCGTCACAGCTTTTGGTTGCAGGTTCAAAGTCGAACCGTATATCTTCCCAGTATCTCAATGTTCCAGATGTTGGAGGTTTGGCCACTCTTTGAACAAATGCCCTACAAAGAAAGTTATTTGCCCTAAATGCGGAAAGGATCATCCTAACTGTGATACAAAAGCATATATCTGCATTAACTGCAAAAATGAACACATGGCGATTGACAAATCATGCCCTTTGTATGCAAAAGAACGTGATATTCGCAAAATAATGTCCGAAGAATGTACAACCTATAAAAAGGCCCTGCAAGTATACTTGATTAGGCGCAAAGAATATAAGAATGACCTATGCGCTGTAAATGAAGGAAAACCTCCAAATATTTCTTCCGATATCAAAGAGAATGGCTCCACAAAGAGATTGTATCGTGACGTTGTATTGACTAGAAACTCTTATGCATCCTTGGAACATACAACAATAGTAAATGAACATGAGGATGATCAGTATGAAGCCGAGAATTCTTCACAGGAAGAAAATTGTATAGAAATGACGGAAGATAACAGGAAAAGAGTCAAACGAGTGAAGGAGAAAAGAAAAAGTAAAGACAATAAAAATGAAGACTATCAATTCTTAGAATCAGAAAAGCAGAATGTGGAAGATATGAGAGAACAGGAAACTAAAGAAAAGGAAAAAAAGAAGAAAATATCTTTTGACAACAGTTTTAGTCTAATACAAAAGTTGATTGAAACATGCTGGGCTGAAGGACATTGGTTTGGCAAATTACTAAAGTGGTCGTTTAATGAATTAGTTAAGTTTTTGAAGACAATTACAACAGAAGGAAATTTGATCAGTAAATTCCTAGGTAACTTAGTTAATGGATAGCTCACATCATACAAGAAATTTTAATGTTAAAATTGTGCAGTGGAATGCTCAAAGTTTAAAACCTAAAAATAATGACTTCGAAGCCTTACTTTGCAGAGAGAAAATTCATATTGCTATAATATCAGAAACTTGGCTGGACCCAGAGACAGTTTTGAACCTATCTAACTACCAAATTTTCAGAAAAGATAGGGATGATACATATGGTGGTGTTGCAATAATTGTTCATAGGTCTATTAAAATTCAAGTCTACCCTACAGTATGTAGAAATATTGGTATAGAACTACTTCACTTGAGACTTATGAATTGTAGGAAACTTGAACATATCATTGCTGTTTATATACCGTCTTCAGCATCTAGTGGACGTGTTCAAACCTGTCAAGCTGATTGGGATCAATTGTTTTCTATTGTAAAGGGAAAATGTCTAATAGCAGGAGATTTTAATGCACATCATACATCATGGTCTTATAAAAATGACAGTAGAGGTAATCAATTATTTGACTCCGCTTTAGAGTATAACTATGTCTCTTTGAATACTGGTCAGGCCACCAGGGTTAAGTTAGTCAATGGTATCTTACAACAGACATCTCCAGATGTTTCTTTCGTTTCTTCTGATATTGCAACAAATTTTGATTGGAGAGTCCTACACGAAACACTAGGTAGTGATCATTTAGTTATCAAAATGTCTTTTAGTTTTATAGATTCTTTAAATTTTGTATCTAAGCGAAACTTCGCTTCGGCTAACTGGAGTGAGTATAGTGAATTCCTTACCCAGCATCTTTCTGATTATAATAGTAATTTATCTATACAAGAAAATTATGATTACTTTGTAAATCAAATTAACAAAAGTGCTTCCTTAAATATACCATTAGTTAAAATTTGTACAGATCCCACCACGAAATTTTATCCAAAAAACTATTGGGAACCATCCCTCTCACATAATGTAGCCCAGCGTAGATTAGCGCTAAAAGAGTTTAGGAAAAATCCCACCCCATATAATCTTACGAAGTTAGAGAAAAAATGTAAAGAGGTTAATATTAAAATTACGAGGGCTAAGTCACAGGGCTGGAGGCAATTTTGCTCGGATTTGGATCAGATAACTTCCTCTTCAGAAATGTGGCGTAAGATGCGATGGATGAAAAAAGCTAGACAAGCCAGGGTTTATCCAACAGAAGAAAATAAAGTTCGGCTTCTTTCTGAACTTGCTCCTGATTTTGTTTTGCCCGTGATTCCTAGCTTTACCTCCAGTAACCCTTTATTAGAGCAAACCTTTCATATTCAAGAGTTAGTAAACTGTTTAAAAAAGAAGGATACTGCGCCAGGAGTTGACAAAATCACGTATTCAATGATTTTCAATTTACCTAATTCAGGAAAGTTATTTTTGTTAACATTATTTAATGAAATTTTCTACACTAGTATTGTTCCTACCCAGTGGCGTAATATTCAAATTATACCTATTCCCAAACCGCTCTCTAATGATGATACCAGTGTTCAATTTAGACCTATCTCTTTAATTTCTTGTATTTGCAAGCTGTTTCACAATATGTTAGGCAAAAGGCTCGAGTGGTATGTGGAAAAGAACGAATTTTTATCCAGAAATACTTCTGGTTTTAGAAAATCGCGGTCGTGTCTAGATTCTCTTGCAAGATTGATTATGTACATACAATTAGGTTTTTCGGAAAATAAATCTACACTGGCTACTTTTATTGACATAAGTAACGCGTACAATAATGTATTAGTGGACCAGCTTGTGAAAGGTTTAGATGACTTGGAAGTCGGTACAAAATTTTGTAAATATTTTTGGGAATTTTTGAGTGAGAGGTACATTAGTAGTCAAGAAACAGGTTGTTCAGGAAAAGCTTTATGCAGAAAGTCATGTATCGGCCTAGCTCAAGGTGACCCAATATCTCCATTATTATTTAACATTATGACCTCCAAAATTGCTACACTTGTCCAAAATTTGTTTGTTGCTCAATATGCAGACGATTTTGTATTTTACCAAAGTTATTACAAGCGCAACCTTCAAAGTTGTGTTGTTGACATGGAAAATGCGTTGAATATCATGCATATTTTTTTGAGACAAATTGGTCTGGATATATCAACAAGCAAATCTAAAGTTTGTAATTTTAGTAGGGGTCATAAAAAAGTGGTTGTTAACATCAACTTTAACTCCACTGTGTTGCCTTGTGTTGACTGTTATAAATATTTGGGGATATGGCTGGATAGTTCGTTGCGATGGAGCAAACATATTAACGAAATCGGGGAAAAATGCGGTAAAATGCTTAACATTCTAAAAGTTTTGGCTGGATCAGGATGGGGTGTACATCCCAAGCATCTACGTAGGCTGTACATTTCTTTAATCAGAAGTAGATTGGATTATGGTAGTTTTTTGTTTCATAATAGTGCTAAATGCCACTTGCAAAAGTTAGATAAAATTCAGAACCAGGCGCTTAGAGTAGTAGGTGGTTTCATCCGTAGTACCCCAATCCACGTAATGGAGTCAGAATGTGGTATTCCACCACTTTCTATAAGGAGGCAGTTTTTGGCACACAAATATGTTTTGAAAAGTCTGTCGTGGAGAAACAATGACGTAACTAACCTTTTAAGATATTTTTGTAACCCTCCTCATAATGAGTTTTGGGAAAATAAAGTTAGACCACTTCTACCTGTAATTCAGAATGAGCTGCGATACATACATGTTTCATCATCTGACCCTCTCCCCATGTTCAATTTGAATACCTGGGTGACTAATATAGATTTGAGGAATGTAATATGTGCTGACCTGAATTGTATTCATAAAGCCAAAAGATACTTTCTGCCGACATCATTAAAATTTGATGTTTTAGAAGAGATTCGTAATAAATATGATGGCTCGTACAAATTATTTACAGATGGTTCAAAGAGCATAAATGGGTCAGGTGCTGCATATTATGATCCTCAGGTTAAAACTGTGGGTACTTATAAAATTGTATCAGGTGTCTCCATTATGACACTAGAGTTATTTGCAATTTTGGAGGCTATGTCATGGGTTGAGACAAATGTTAGTCTCTGTCATAGGAATGTTGTCATTTTCACGGATAGCAAAAGTGCCCTACAGCATTTAACCCGTTGCTGTACTGGAAATAGTGGGAGTGGGACATCTTTAGCTTACAGTATCCTTAACAAAATTCTTAAATTTGTTAAACAGGGTAGACTGTTGAAGATACAGTGGATACCATCACACATTGGTCTCGCGGGAAATGAGGAGGCCGACAAGTTTGCTAAAGAAGCTATTAATCAAGGTGTTGAAATATTTATAAAACCTCACTATACAGAAATGCTGTATATAATTAGAAGAAAATTGTTTGATATTTGGAAAGAATATTATGATGTTTTGTCTCGTGAAAAAGGAATATGGTACAAAACCTTCCAATGTGAACCTCCTCATGTTCCGTGGTTTAATAATGTAGATTTGTCCCGCAAAGATATTGTGACTAGTAATAGAGTTCGATCTGGCCACATTCCATTAAATAAATTTAAGTATTTAATGAAATTAGTTTCTTCCCCAAAATGCGACGCATGTGGTGTGGTCGAAGATGTTTTTCACATTTTGATGGAGTGTGTACGGATGAAACCTAAAAGATTAAATGTTTTTAATTATTTAAATATAGAAGTTAATAATGTAGGTATTGTAAATAGTTATTTATCAGAGCCGAGTAGTGAGGGCGCTCAAATGCTTTTTAGTTTATTTATAGAATAATTAAGAAGAATTTTTGTTTTGCTACTATAGAACTGGCATGTACTTTGTATAAAAAGTTCTTAAATAAAGTGTGATTAAAAAAAAAAAAAAACAACCTTAGTCGTTGACAGAGCATTACCCGTATTACCACAAAAACTATTAAACAGTGTTTAACCACAAAACAAACGTCAAATCGTTTTTTTTTTATAAAGAAGTATTGAACAGTAGTTTTTTTTTACTTTACGTTTCCTTAATTACTAATGTAATGACTTGTTTGGCTGTTTGTAGAGTTCTGTTACATTGTACTGCTGTTTTACCAGTTCAATGTTAAAATCTCGGAAGTCTTGCGTGTGTCTAATAAGTAATAACAACTACAGCATTAAACGATACTAGTGTCAAACTACGTACGTAACCCTAAAAATAGCAAAACAAGCCTAGGCCATGCAGTCTCGACAAAGATTGCGAAATAACTTTGCAAAACAAAAGAGTTAAATAGCGTAGTATTGTACAAACAGTATCACAAACTCTTTTATTTTGAAAAGTTATCTCTTTACCGACATCTGTCGTACAGCGCTTGCTATCCTTGTCGAGACTGCAGGGCGGTCAATTTTATCGCTGAAGTCATCATCATCAATGAAAATACTTTTCAGATGTTCATTACAGCAGCTTTGTATTCTGAGAGCCATCTTTTTCTTGTCACAACGGTCGTAAACTAATTCGGCGGAAATTGCTGAAATACGAGTTAACAAATACGTGCATTCAATCTAACTTTCTGTTTGACGGAATCCGCTGAATCCAGATCCATATTCAATTGCTTGTGTGTGTCATTAAATATAATATCACACAAATAATAACGGGTAAATTGTTTTTTGTTTTGCTTTATAGTGTTCCGTACCCGAAGGGTGGCAAACGGAACCCTATTACTGAGCCTCCGCTGTCCGTCCGTCTGTCTGTCTGTAGGTGGACAGTTCAGATTTTCACAGAATATGTATTTCTGCATATAATAATATAGGTATAATGCATTTCAGTAGATTGTTTAAAATAAAGTGGGACCCCATACAAGAGATGTATCTTAATCCTCCTTACAAGAGAGCTAATGACGTTGTATACGCAAATTTCGCGGCTGATTGTATTATCGTCGGCGGCGCAATTGGTTTGCAGGCGGATCCCCAATCAGTAGGGTCGGTAAACGAAACCCAGTTCGTACATTTTTATTTTTAGTTTTCTCTTGGCCCAAAGTTTTCTTGTACGATAAACATAAACATTTGCATACAGCCACATATATTGCTTCTGGCCTCACACTAGGATTCCCTGTGTCGTGGGTACCAGAAACAGCGACATCACACACATATAAATATCCAAGACCTAGGGTTTTTTTTCTTTACCCCCAGCCGGGGATCGAACCCGGGACCTCTCGCATAGTAGGCAGAGCCACAACCGCTGCGCCACAGAGGTCGTCGATGTTTCGGAACCCTATGTGTGAGATTCCGACTCACACTTGACCAATTTTTACAGTAAATAAGTATTAAATATCTCTGGAGTGTCAACCACTAGCTGACACTAGCTAGCACAAACAGAAATGTCACCGCAAATAAATTAAGCTCGAATTGTCCAATCAACTGCTCGAACATTAAAAAAACGGTCATGTGCGAGTCTAACTAGCGCACGAAGGATTCCGTACCACCGTACAATCGTAGGGATGGTGTGGAGTGAATAGTTTGTATTTTACATAGCAAAATGTTGTTTACAAAGTTATTGGTGCAGTTACTTCAACACTCCATGTAACCATACGTAACCGGGTGCATACATAAGTTTGTATGAAGTATTGAAATAATTGTTATATTGGAGCCCCCTTAAATATTTATTTTATTCTGTTTTTTAATATTTGTTGATAAAGCGGCAACAGAAATACATCATCTGTGAAAATTTCAACTGTCTATCACGGTTCTTAAGATATATTCTGGTGAAAGACGGATAGACAGACAAACAGATAGCGAGGTCTTAGTATAGGGTCCCGTTTTTACCCTTTAGATACGGACACCCTAACAAGTCCTCGACTACGGGGCTCACAATCAACTCATCGACACCAATGCCTCGTTACTCTCGCTAATGTGAATTCAAAAACGGGAATTAAATCGCTCATTTAGTCCACCAAGCTCCACTGAGTACAAGCAGCTATTTGGCTTAAGCGGTGATTGATTACGCTCCACTAGTAAATATATTGAGGTGGATACGACAGGGCATATTTTTATTATTTAGCGCCACCCAAACAAACTTTCACTGTGCCTCTTCGGAGGTCTATATTTACTATTCAAATAGCACAAATCAGTAGCTCGATGCTTGACCTCTGACGGGTATTGCGACTCGGAACGTGATTGCAATTTCGACATGATAACTGCCAAACTAGGCAGCGATTTAGTCCCTTCAAGTCTTTTGAAAAACAGTCGCGATCACAATCAAAATCTGCTCTGAAGACGGCGACCAACCTGCACAATTTCAATTTGATTGAGATCCGAATTGAGGTCAGAGATACGAGATCGAGCTACTAGCCTACCTATATTTGATGATTAAACGAACTTACCTGAAGTGAAGCTCGATCCCAATTACACGAAGAGCTTCGTTCGAAGATATTAGCATAGGTACACATGTAGTTTCACTCAAGGCTAGCCATTTCGCGCACTATATTTGGAGAAAAATATAAAGGTTCTAACGTAAGGTAGACCAAAAAATTCACAGCTCGCCCTTCCCTTGCCATTTGCTTTCATTTATTTCGGAGATGTGCTGAGATTTTTGATATTTCACGGATAGGGTACAGCTTACAGCGAGGGCGGGAGGGATGCTAATATCTTCGAACGAAGCTCTTCGTGTAATTGGGATCGAACTTCACTTCAGGTAAGTTCGTTTAATCATCAATTACACATCAAGCTTCGTTCTTCGATATTAGCATAGGTACACATGTAGATGTTGAGAGATAGTCGTGAAATATCAACTAATTCAATATGTAGATCGTTTATGTTTGGTAGTATAAATAATATAAAAAAAATGTGATCAAAATATTAATTTACTGAGGTTTAATTTACTAAACAAGTAATTAAATACAAATTTATGTTTGTAAGTTTTATAATTGTAACATTGATAAATTATTAGTTCAATATATTTCTGGCGAATTCATCACTGGTAATCATGTTATCTGTAATAACCTTATTATAATGTTTAGCAAAAACAGCGGAGATTGCACTCCAACCTGCCGATTTTCTTATAGTGTCTAAACTAATTCCTGATTTGTATGCCTTAGACGTGGCTGCATGTCTAGTACTGTGTGCAGTGAATACTTCTGTGTTTATGCCACACTTTTTTAACGTATCCTTTACCCACCTGCCTAACGATTGTGACGTTACTTCTCGATATGGTTTTTTAAATGATATAAACAATGATTGCTGACTTTGGCGTAGTTGTCTTGTCTGATCTAGATATGTATGGAGTGTCCTGGTAATGAAATGAAAAATGGTAATGAAAGCAGAGGTTGGAGAGATCCGAGACGAGAAGTTTTAATAAGATCGGGTATCTTAATAATCGTTCCTGATTCTGAGGTGACTATGTTACTAATTTTAATTTTAGACAAAGTTTGAGCCCTGTGTGCTGTTACAAGTGCCAATATTGTGACTAATTTCTTAGAAATTTTCTCAAGACCTAAATCCTCATTGGGATACCAATTTGATAAATAATTTAGCACCAGATCAATATTCCAGGTTAAATTATACTTCGGTAGTGGAGGCCGTAAACGAAAAATATCTTTAAAGTATCTCGAAATACAATCAATATTAATTTTTTCTTGACCCAATAACAACGACAAAGCAGACCGACAACTGTTAAGTGTGCCATAGCGAGCACCTGTATCAAAGATCTGTGTTAAAAAAAGTAGAACATCTGTTATGGAGGCATTGTAGGGATCGATTCCGCTAACATGACAATGAGTAAACCATTTTCTAAGACTAGTGTCGTATTGTTTAACCGTGTTATCTGCAAGGGTCGTTATGTGTTTATTAAGTTGTTTAAGATTTAATATAAATCGTTGTTGACCGTCAGGTTTCGGGATAAGAAAGGTGGTTGAAATGTATTGCCCTTCACAATGTTCACAAGGTGAGATAGCCCCAATGGTGAGAAGGTTTTTTATGCATTCTTTATAAGCATTGCATTCAAACTGCGAATACGTTGGTTCTACTGGAATAGTAAATTGAGTAACCGAACTAGACAATACAATTTCATAACCTGTAATCCAGGATAGTATGACTGGGTTATTGGTAAGCAAAGTCCATTGTTTATAAAAATGAGAAAGTCTGCCTGCAGGTTTTACCGTATCTAACGCCTGTAGCGTTGTTGTGGCTGACGTGCGAATGTCCTGTAGGCGGCAGGGTGCCTCTGCGTCGTCGTCTGAGTCTGCGGCTGCGGCTGCCTCTGCGCTGGAGCAACCGGCGCGGGCGGGGGGGGGGCGCCGCTCGCGCATACCTCGCGCCCCCCGCCCCGCTCGCCATCGTCTGAGGCCTGCGGCTCGCAGGAGGCCCTCTGTAGTTTAAAGGCCTGCTAGGGACTCTTGATGAAGTTTGAGTCAGCCTGATATTTGAGGCCAATCTCAAGTCTGCTCCTGATTTAGATATGGTTTTTGCTGTCTTTAAGGTCTCAGTGAGATTAGCAAATAGTGTTTCATCTATTTTGGTTTTTTCTAGCTGATCTTTTAAGTCCTTTTTTACTGTTGAAAGTATGAAGAATCTTCTGAGGATCGAGTCAGAGTGATGTAAATCTGCTAGGATACGGACGGTGTCCATTAATAGTTTTAACATCTCAGGGTCCTTTTGGTTTGACGCCAGAAGCAGCGTGATTGCAGCACTGAGCGACGATAGAGCGCATGAAGTCATAGATTGTTTGAGTTCAATGATCTTGTCCCGTTTTACTTGGCCTTCAATCAAGGAGGCGCGAATTTCAGGATTCAAAACTGGCGCTTTCAAAAGTCTGCAGTTTGCAGGGATAAGATATTTATCCTTCAGTTCCTTGCGGTTTTCTTTAGAAAGACCGGTTGTGACAATATAGTTCAGTCTGATAGCTAGATCCTTTTGGATGTCAGAACTGTACTCTTGGGTAAGAGTAGGGTCTTCGCCTAATATTTGCAATAATTCTGGGTCCAGTTCGGGTATTGGTTCATCCAGTGACATCCCGTGGAGTACATCAGCTGAAGAGGGCGGCGGCACAACAGCAGCTGCAGTAGTGGCGGTGGTGGTAGAATCGACGGCGGTGACAGCGTTGGTAGCGGCGGCGGCGGCGGCGGCGGCGGAAGTCATGGTAATAGTGGTACGAGGCAGATCGGTAGGTACCACATCAGTGCTATGTGCGGCGTCATTGCTATTTTCAGCAGACTCCGAGTCTGGAGGGATATTCCAGTATGAGCAACCAGGTAAGTCAGAGTCTTCGTCCCTGACGGCGATGGAGACGCTCTCTGCAGGCAAAATACGTATTTTGCTCAAATGTGGGTGGTATGTGAGACTCCAAAGCGAGAAACACGCAAACCCAGTTTTTTCAATGAGACAGTTTTACGTTTTTTCTGTCTACATATACATTGCTATGGAAATACCCAAACGGTAGACCCGGTCAGCATGTATTTTATTAGGAAGTGGAAAGCCCCTAGGTGGACAGTCCGATTTTCCAATCGTTTTGTTCAGATAAAACACCGTTATGTACAATGATAAGAAAAAACAGTCAAATCTGTTCCTTAGGTTCAAGCAACAAGTGTTATTTGTTGAATAAGAAATAAGCAAAGGCTTATTTCTAAAGCTTACTACAGTATTAAAGAGTACATAGACGATAAAAATGCTTGGGACTGAATTGTTCTAATTAATTGTGAGCATCCTCACTGCCAGAATTTCTTTTACTGGACACTTGGAGGCCTTTTACACCTCCAAAGATTAATTAAATTATACAACTCTTGACTGTGGGGACCATTTACATCTCCTATTATCATTGTATCATTGACTAAAGAGACTATGCATCTCTGTTATTTATATTTTAATTATTTTATTATGACATTTGAGACTCTTTACATCTCTCGGAAACAATAATTAAGTACTTTTTTTTTCTGATAATATGATACAAATAATAATACCAAATGTTCTGTAAAAAATGAAATGAAATGACATGTGAAAGTGCCCTTGTGGCCTATTTACAGAATAAACGTTTTGAGTTTGAGTTTGAGTTTGAATGACTCACATAGTCGGTTATGAGGCGAATAATTTCCGTCATCCGAGCTCGAAGAATGTCTACGGCGACGTCGATGTTTCACTTTTCTTTCTATTTTTTTAAGTTTCTTCACTAAATAGTCGTAGTCATCACTGTCACTTTTCCTTTTCGGCATTTTATTGGTATTTTTATTTAATCAACAATAGAAAAATACCGAGCGCGCGAAACAGCGAAGCACTAAAACGTGAATGAAAGCAAATGGCAAGGGAAGGGCGAGCTGTGAATTTTTTGGTCTACCTTACGTTAGAACCTTTATATTTTTCTCCAAATATAGTGCGCGAAATGGCTAGCCTTGAGTGAAACTACATGTGTACCTATGCTAATATCGAAGAACGAAGCTTGATGTGTAAATATGATTAACTTGGATTTCAACTGGGCATCGAAGGAACGGAAGGGAGGGTTAAATGTGCTAAATGCCTAAGCGTCACTTTCTTCAGATGTATTATTCACTCTAGGCGGGTTTGGATGCAGTCAACTTGACGATGACAAGCGAAGGTGACTCTACTCTACCTTATTGCAGCATTTGTATGAAAATATAGTTTAGATATACCGTATGTGCGCGATTATAGTTTTAGCTCAAAACTATAACGATTGTAATAGACTTCACAGAAATTATATTTCAAATCAAAATACAGCACAACCGAAATAATGATTTTAGAGAACAGTAACACCGTGATAACAAAACCGCGGATCCAATTGGAAGTGACGTAAACGTAGAAGGCGCTGGAGCTCGCACTGATCCTCTTGCGTTTCACTTCAGGCCTGAGAGGTTACCACAACCTTAAAAGCGATCCAGATTAGGTTCAAAACAAGAACATCATCATGGCAACCACATCCATTCCAATACGCAATAATGGGCTTTATTTGTACCAAGACTTTTTTAAGACGGCCATGGTGATAGCTTCCTTAACTACATCGGCATAACACGTTGTGGTACCCCCCTGTTTATAGACTGCATCGACCGCGCCCTCTTCAGGTGGATTTGCTAATAATAGAGTACTATTGGATAATTAAATTAGATATTAATATATTTGTATTAAAAAAATAAACAATATTTATTTCATCCAACAGAGAACTATAAGACCACGTCACACCTTTTTCTATACGGGGTGGTGGAGGCACAGTTGTGTCCTCGTTTACCCAGTTATTCAACAGTCCATATTGCGTGATAGGGGGCTAGCTCATCGCCGCAACAATGAAGATATGAAGGTTTCCTCTCGATGTTTATTGCCATTATTTTTAGCGCGAGTAGAGGACTTAATTATTTCACCAATTTTCAATGAAAGCATTGTCTTCAATGGTGACGAGGAGAGATAGCTAATATCAGGAACCCGTCACCAGCAAAGGCGTAAAAAATCATCCGTTTGGGAGCTACGATACCACAGACAGATACACAGATACAGAGACAGACACGTTTAACTTATAACAGCCCTCTCTTTGCGTCGGGGGTTAAAAATAATTTCTGACAGGGAAGTGAAACTATTTTGCAAACTAAATTGGGGCACAAATAATATCTTAAGTTTGGCTCTTAACGACTGATGCAGATTAAATTTACGAGTTTGTCCATACCGACGAATCTATTGCATCCTATATCTATTGCATTAACATCCATTACCCGAAACTTTCTTAATAACTAACTAAGCAATAAAGTCCACAACGGCAACGTTACAACCACTTTACATTAAGAAAAGGACATTTATGTTTTTAATAGGGATGGCGATGAAATTTACCGTTAAAACCTTTAAACAGGACAGTTGCGGTCACGCGGGCAAGTTTTTACACACCTGCACCAGACTTTTAACATAACACAAATATAAACAAACACAATAACTGATAAAACTATTGGGTTCATCGAGATCAGGAACTTTGCAGGTTGGTACAGTTCCTAAGAACTTTAATTGTGTTCGTTAATCAATGCATATTAGAAATGTGACCAAGTCCAAGTTACCACAATCTTTTTCCGGTTCAAATTAGGTTCAAAACATCACCATGGCAACCATTTCCATTCCAATTCGCCATAATGGGCTTTATTTACCTAATACCAAGACTTGTTTTAAGACGGCCACGGTAATTTTGCGGATCAAATTAGGTTCCTAATCTGAATCGGCATAAGACGTTGTGCTAACTGCCCTGGTGACGGAAAACCTGGCAACCTGTTTTTTTTTTTCAAAGTCGTCGTAATACCTAACAAATAACAGTTAATTATGAACTTTCGCAATGGAGTGACTCAATTTGAAAACAGAAACATGGGAAGAAGCGGCAAAAACAAAAAATTTTGATAAAACAAGCGAGCTTTGCTGGTGTTTTCGTCGAGTTTTGTTGTTTTTAGGATTTAACCATTTATGTTCCCGTGAGAACAACTGCACAAACTGCCTGGGGGCTGTACTCGAAACAAAAATATGAAGGAATATACAATTTTTATAGACAAAAGTTTTGAGTAACTTGTAAAATTTTAATTAATGTAATAACTACTTTTGAAACACTAAATTATATGTATGTATTTTAAACTATACTTTAAATACTTTTATTATTGTTTTCTCATATTGACGTTTTATTCAGATTGTTTTAATCGAAGTCAAAGTCAAAATTTCTTTATTACTGCATATATTTTTATATACTTGGTAAAACTATGTTTTTTGCCTCTTCTGAAAATTGGACCACTGTAGGAGAGAAGTTGGAAGAAACTCTTACAAATAGATTTTTAGATCTTATTAAAAATTGGTGGAAAGTAATATAAATATTACAATATTTATTATTAAATATATTAATATACTAGCCGATGCCCGCAACTTCATCTGCGTATTCCTAGGAAGTATCATTAACCTACATAACGTTACCCTCCTTCTGGTGCAGTGAGATAAAAAGTATCCGATATGTTAATATAGCTTTACTAAGGATTTAGTAAATCACCTGAACAATAAGAAAAAGTGAAAAGAAAAAGACAATCTTTTATTATCCAAAAATCTAACTTGATCTCATTTTCTATTCGTAACTGCAGTCAACCACCCCCACCTAGTTATTAAAGTATCGACTTTAATCGATGTATGGACATGTTTCAAAAGACACTTCAAACTGAGACTGCATACCTGTAACAGAAGATAGTCAGGTGTTTGGCGCCATACTGGACGAAAAACTCACGTGGCAACACCAGATAGAACTTTTAGTAGATCGTGTAAGGAAGTGCATCTGGATATATAGAAAAATCCGACATATAGCTCCCCCACATTTGCTAAAGACAATAAACTTTGCATTAGTACAATATCTTCAATGAACTAGCATACCTGTCTGGGGAGGAGCTTGCAAAACCACACTTGTAAAACTGGAAAGAGCGCAAAGGTCCATATTAAAGGTGGCCACCTTCAAACCACAACGCTCTTCTATAGAAGAGCTATATCAATATTGCGGACTACAAATTATACGACAATTGTACATTGAGCGCACAGCACTAAGAGTACACGCAACTACAACGTTTGATCCGATACACACGTTAAAAAGATGATTAGATATACTATACAAGCTGCCCTGAACAAATACTTCCTTAGTCAGAAACCAGTGTCTGGGCAGATCATCTAATAAAATTGTAAACATGTACCCCCTCACAAAATATAAAGCTAAAATCTTAATAAGGAACAGGCTAATACAGCAAATTTATGAACAAACCGAAAAAAAAACTAGAAATAATTGTGTAGAAGCCTCCAACTTAATAATAAATTAGCCAACCACCCGCAGAAATATCTATTCATTTTTATTTTTTTATCTATATTTAGACGTAAATCACACTTTCTCTCAATAAAAAAATATATATTTATATAATTACTCAACAATATATCGAACTTATTTATCATATGTATATATCATGTTATACAATTTATTCATATTTATACACTTAATTTAGATATTCCTAGGCTATCCGTTTCTTAATTTATTCACACATTAAATAATGTCTGATGAGAGAGGCAGCTGCGCCTTAAAACACAGGTTTTTCAAACGTAGTTTAAGGTAAATGTATCTTTCAATTGTAGTTAATTTTGGTGAATAAATTTCATTTTCAGGCCTTATTTAGCTCATAAGATATCTGTGTGCAAAATTTCATTAAAATCCGTTCAGCCGTTTTAGCGTGAATGAGGCACAAACTCACAAACATCCAAACATCCAAATGTCTAAACGTCGCTTCTTTCAGATTTATATTATTATTATTAGATTTAGATTATTAGTTGGATATTAACTAAAGCGCTAGGTAATTATAAGTTTCTTAAATTTAGGGAAATTTGTAATATAAAGTTATAGGACAATGTTTATGATGAACTTAAATAAGAGTTGATAGGTTAAGTTAAGTTGATTCATCGGACGGTTTAAGTTTTTTGTTTAATCATGTGAGTTTAGAAATTATCATTACATATTACTATCGATTATTTTGGAAAATTTTGAGGCCCATATACGTGAGTTCTGCAATGACGGAATATCCTGCAATGTGGCCAAAGCTTGTATAGTGCTTTCTCAATAAATGCGAGGGAATTCAAACGAAGTAACAGGTTCTTTATACAATTTATTTCAAAATACAATTGTTGTATGTAAATTTTTTTCAAATACAAAATCATGACGTAATTCGTAAAATATGTTCGCATGTTTTTTTTCATAATTGTACAGGCTTTTATTTGGAAGCCTATTTAACATTTAAATAAAACCTTTGATAAGTTAACTTCTTGGTCAGTAAGTGCCAAGAAAAACATCGTTCCATTATAAAAACACATACATTTCATTTTTCATACATGTTTAACCGGCAGATACGCGTAGGAAGCAATGCATTGCATAAAGTTCGATTTATCTCAAAGAAGGCTGTCACAAAAATGCTCACATTTCCAAGCACGTTTGAGAAAAAGTAATATAATAACTATTATGATATTCTGTAAATTATGAAAGACATGCGAACGATCAAAGGCAAATGTTATTATACAGCGCGCCGCATAAACTTTGAGCTCCAACTTTGGCTAAGTAATGAAGACTGATGGCTGACAGCGAGGCGGAATCCACAAATAATTTGTTCCTATAGTGTTTTTAGGGTTCCGTAACGGACGAGATTTTATAAAGTAAAGGGAGGGGGGGAGGGGCAACAATAAAATAAAATCGATAATTTCGCATAATAACATCTATCAATCGTTTGATGATCTCTGTGGTGCAGCGGTTGTGGCTCTGCCTACCATGCGAGAGGTCCCGGGTTCGATCCCCAGCTGGTGGTAAAGAAAGAAAAAAAAACAGTTCTTGGATACCCACGATACAGGGTATTCTAGTGTGGGGCCAGAAGCAATGTAATCGCCTGTATGTAAAAGTTAATGTTTATGTTTCAGTGGCTTAATTGGTTTGAAGTTGGATCCGCTATTTTTAAGGGTAGGAGTGGTAGTAGGTTCGAAACCTAGTTCGTACAAAAATATTTTTTTGGTTTTGTTTGATTGATTTTAAGTCCTTAAGCTATCTTGTACGATGGTACGGAACCCTTCGTATACAAGACCGATCCGTACTCGACCAACTTTTAACTTAATATAGCGTCACGCCTTTTCCCCACACGGGTTGGCTGGGCCACAGGTGCTTCCACGCAGTTATTTTTTTCTTTTTAAACTTTCTATTGTTACATGTCATCATAGAAATATTAGGATGAAAAGTTAAGACAGTGTAAAGTAAATTTTATTTTTTTAAATAATTAGGATCATTAATTAGTCAAAAGCCGTAAACTACGGGCTGGATTTCACCCAAATGGCTACAAGTCCGTCGGGAAAATAACTGAACGAAGCGTTTAACAAGTTGCCTAAACGTGCCTCGGCAAATAATCAACACAAGCCATGAGTTCACCTCGCTCCAGTCCGCTTCGTTCGGCTCCAGGCTAAAGTTGTGACCTAACTTTGATACAGGGAATCCTAGTTTGGGGCTAGATCAATGTGTGTAAATAATGTTCAAGGTGGTAATACTAAACCAACTTTGGTATTCGGAGAGACAGTGACGTGAAGTGAGTTTATTTGGTCTAAGTTAACTTTCAGAAGACGCGGTAATGAAATGACAACAATGGCAACAACGGGATGAAATCCAGTTATTTATATCGGTTTAAGAGTTGTTTATGCCAGCAAAGTATAGAGTAGTTATCTTATCACTAACCCTTAATTGAATAAGCTGTTGCGATGATGCCAGCTTGCAAAAAGGAATTGGGGCGGTTTCACATTCCTCTAAAACAAAAGGCTGTGATTCGGTAAAGCTGGTTGTTAAATGTTTTCGACGATCCTTTATTTTAATCAAAAGACTAGTCACTTGCCTTAACGCCTTCCTTAATAAACGGTCTGGGGTATTAATGAAGTGCCCCATTTAACCAAATGGCGATGACAGAACCACCGCGTCTCTGCCACCCCGTAAGATATATGATATTTAAAGATTGAAAGATAATTATTATAATAGTAATAAATTAAGCCCATTAATGTGCCTACCAAGGGGCATAGGCCTTTACGCGGAAACAAGTTAGATTGAGCCCTACTCCACCACGCTGGAAAGAAAGATAACTATGATAAAAAAGCCACACCTCAAACGAATGAGGGCGTAAAATCTTTTTACGTGGTCGGTAAATTCAACATCTTTTTCCGGAGTCATCATGAAGATTTATAATATCTCGCCCTTGAAGCGGAAAAAACCGGTAAAACGTTTACTCACTTTAGATCGAAAGATAGAAAGCGAGCTAGCACTAATCTCGTGACAGTTATGTCAAAACATTATTTAAATAATTTATCTGAACCATAAACTAAAGCGTTACTTATTTTTTTATGTATTTGTAAGAAAAAATGTTAAAATGCAACAAAGATACCACATTAAGCAATTATGTGATTTAACCTCTTGATACCTGGAAAGTTAAGTAAAGTCAAATTTATTTATTACTGTAGTTATTTACGTATAATTAGCAAACGTCATTTTTTGCCTCTTCTGTACATTAGACCACTGTGGGATAAGAAGGGCGTAGAAACTCCGACTTTTAAGATCTCTTTTAAAAATTGCTTGTGCTTAACTAATACAAATATTACAATATTAATTATTACAATTAATAAGCAAAAATAAATAATTACAAAGTTATTAACAACAAGGACTTAGTTCCTCAGGGTGGTATTCTTTCCCCTCTTCTTTTCTCCGTCTTCATCAATTCCATTTCGGATGCCATTTCTTCTTCTTACCATCTTTATGCCGATGATCTGCAAATCTACCGCCATTTCTCTCCAAGTGATATGATTTCTTCTGTGGGTGCATTAAATGACGATCTCGAGAACATCAGGGGCTGGGCTCTGTCTCATGGACTACTTGTCCCAGTAAGTCGCAAGCCATGATTGTCGGCTCCAGACACTCCCATAGTGTGTTACAGCATCTGCCTCTTGTTCCTGTAACTTATGATGGAACCATAATTCCGTACAGTACTAAGGCAAAAAATCTAGGAGTTATCTTTGACAATCAGCTTTCATGGTCTGCTCACGTCTGCGAAGTTAGTAGACGAGTCTTTGCCACATTTCACTCCCTCAGGCGCCTTCAAAACTTTCTGCCTCGTCATACTAAAATTACTCTGGCCCAGTCTCTTCTCCTTCCTCTCATTGATTACGCAGATGTCAGCTGGATCAGCGCGAACGAAGAGCAACTGAACAAACTCGAGCGACTTCAAAATCTCGGGATTCGGTTTGTCTTCGGGCTGCGTAAGTATGACCATGTCTCCCAGTATCGTAGGGAACTGCAGTGGCTTCCAATTCGTCTTCGCCGGGATACCCATGTTCTCATTCTACTCTTCAATATTTTGCACAACCCTCGCTACCCCAGCTTCCTGCGTGATCTGTTTGAGTTTCTTTCTTCGGATAGGTCTCGGAGATCAAACACTCGGTCGCTGCTTGCAACTCCTCAACACAACTCAGTCGCATATGGGCAAGGATTCAGGATCAGTGCTATCAGGCTCTGGAACAAGCTCCCCAGTGCCATCAGGGACAGTCCGTCACTTAACGTTTTTAAGATTCGCTTGAAAGATCATTACCTCTCTCTTCCATAGTATGTATATATAATTTGTATATGTATGTTATGTATGTATATAACTTGTATGTGTATGATATGTATGTATGTATATAATATTATATAAATTAGGTGTAGTAGTAGTATTAGGTATATGTACCTACTTATATTATTATTGTGTATGAATAATTTTGTTGTGCAAATAGGTTTTACTCTCACAATCCACTTTCCTTTCCTATCTGGGTTTGCTGGTAGAAATCTCTTTTATAGAGATAAGCACGCCTCTTGTACATATATCTTTCTTTGTATATCTCTGTATGTTTGTTTTGTGCAATAAAGTATTCATTCATTCATTCAAGGACTGTATTGAGCTAGATTAACCCCATACAGTCCCATCATTTAAGTAATCTTGAACATTGTAATATCCCTTTTTCGGCAGAGTCGCTTTAACATGCTTTTTAAATTGCTCAAATGGCAATTTCAAAATCTCCAGAGGTATCTTATTGTAGTAGAGAATGCAATGACCCTTGAAAGAATTGCTAACCTTCGCGAGTCTAAACCGGGGAGCAAAGTCCATAATGATTTCTTAGCTCACATCACAGCTATCACTAAGTTTGGAAAATGTTGTAAGGTTCTTGCATACAAACATTATATTTTCGAAGATAAATTGACTAGCTGCAGTTAGTATATAAATTTTTTTGAAAATCTCTCTTAAGGAGTCTCTTTGTTTTAAATTATGAATTGCTCGAATAGCTCTTTTCTGTAAAATAAAAATTGTTTGAATATCCGCTGCTTTCCCCCACAACAAGATACCATAAAACTATGAAAGTAACTAATATATAGTAGCCTAGATGTAGCCCCATCCGTATTTTGTCTGATGATCCTAACAGCGTAAGCCGCAGAACTTAATTTACCAGCTAATTTATCTATGTGGGGTCCCCATTGCAATTTGCTATCAAGAGTTATTCCAAGAAACATTGTATCATTTACTAATTCTAACGAGTTGCTGTCTAACACTAAACTGGTCTCAAGTTGCCTGACATTTGGAAGTGAGAATTTGATACACTTAGTTTTACCAGCGTTTAACAATAAATTATTAACTGTGAACCAATTCAAGGTTAAAGATACTCACAATACACCATTAACATCATCAACATCTTCTTTTTGTCTTCTAATTTTGAAGACCAGTGAAGTATCATCTGCAAACAACACTATGTCAGTCAATTTCTCCACCGTGAATCGCAGCTCGTTAATATATACCAGGAGTAAGAAAGGATGGATGGATGAAAGGATGGGTCCTTGTGTGACGCTTGATCCATCAAATTTAATGCCGTTGACTTCTGCTTTTTTAATTATATTGAGTATGGTCTTACTAGATCCAACGCTGTATTTCAAACTCCGTTATGATTTAATTTCATTAGTAGTATCATGGTTCAACATAATAAAATGCCTTCCACAGATCGCAAAAAAACTCCGATAGCATCCTGTGCGGCCTCCCATGCAGAATAACTATGAGATATAAGAGTAATACCTGCATCCAAACTCGATGTACCCCTAGTGAAACCGTATTGTTTGGCGTAGATTTGTTTTGTATGGTTGAAGTGTGAGAGCAATTATTTGAGCATAATCTTTTAAATATTTTACTTAGTGCTGGAGGAACAGATATTGGTCTGAAATTTAAAGGATCATCTCTCCCGACTTGAACAGAGATATCAGTTTACTGTGTTTTATGAGGTCTGGGATAACTCCATCGTCAACTTATTTATTCAATATATAAACTAAGTGTGGAAATATAACTAGAATAACTGAACCAAAATTACTAAGTTACTGACTTTGACTGATATATCCCACAGGTCCTGGTATTTTTAAGATAAGTAGTCTAAAATTTTTGGCAATGTCCTGAGGATATACATGATGGAACTTTAAATACACATTACTGACTCTAGTGTTGTTTTTTTAACAAAGTTTCTACATCACATGGAGATGAATTTACACGCTCTGCGCATTGGTGAAGAATGTTACGAATGCTCGAGCAACCTCAGCGTTGGATTTAACAACATCATCACCTATCTTAAGGCAGAATCATTATCCCTTAAATAATAAACCGTGAACTTTGCCAGTTTCACGGTTTATTATTTGCCAAACTGTTTTCATTCTATTATTTGAATTTTGTATTTTTCTATAAATGTGTAAAACTTTTGCAGTTCTACAAACCAACTTGAAAGTTTTGGAATATTGTTTAACATAGTCATGAAATTTTCTATCAGAGTTATAGGTTTTTTGTTCATGAAAGTCATACAAAATAACTCTACTTTTACGAATTTCGAACGAATTCAAAGAGTTGAGAGAGAATTGCTATTGCCGCTGTGACAAAAAATAATGAAACATACGGGTTTTTAAGAATTAAAAGTAGTATCCATACAAAAGACTGGTTCGGAAGCTATCTGTTGGACAGATCCCAGTGTCTCAAAATAGGAGATAGAGCTAGTTCCCACGAGCTGATACAGTTCGGTGTGCCCCAGGGCAGTATCCTCGGCCCAACCCTCTTCATCGTCTACATCAATGACATCTGGCAGGCAACAGAAAAGCATGACGATGTCAAGGTGTTCTGCTATGCCGACGATACGGCCCTGGTGATAAGCCAGGATACATGGGACGAAACTAAAGCTCGGGCTGAATCGTGCATGTCATCGGTTGGAGGCTGGCTTGACGAAAATCTTTTAACTCTAAATGCGGAAAAGTCGAAATTCGTATGCTTTCATAAGACCGCGGCGTCTCAGCCATCTGTTGCCTTTAGGGACCTGAGATTACACACCTGTCAACAGAGCAATGGTTCATGTGACTGTCCCGCGATTGCCAGAACTAATAACATAAAATATCTAGGTCTCATACTAGATGAAAAACTCACTTTTAGACCACATATCAACATCATGGCAGGTCGTGTCAGAAGACTAATACCTATTATGAAACTTCTGCGACAGGGGGCCGATAATGAGGTACTAAGAGCTGTTTATATCTCCCTAGGCCAGTCTCTCCTGCTATACTGTATTACCGCATGGGGCAGCGCTGCAAAAACTGCTTTGATTACCTTAGAACGGGCTCAACGTTCCATTCTCAAAGTAATGATGAAGAAACCATTTCTCTATCCCACTACAAAAATACTGAGCGAATGTCAGGTTCTGTCAGTCCGACAACTCTATATCTTGAGAGTAGCGCTATTTAAGCACAAATTAATGATAAATTCTAAGGAATATAGCTCAATACTGGCCAGACGAGTGTACAGGGTGCCAACACCGACTGTCCGCTCTGCATTTGCGCAGCGTTTTAGCTCCTTCTCTTTCCCTTTCATCTATAATGTTGTAACTAAGAACACCGATATAAAAAACTCCAGCATCCCCGAAGCCAAGACTAAACTGACAAAATGGCTATCGACACTGGACTATGAATACACTGAAGCTCTCCTATCCATATGTATCTAACCTAAAAAAACTTTTTATTTATTATATTTTATTAATTACACTACACACCTATATATTTTATGTATGTATATAATATAATAATAAACCTATATTACATATATTTACATTTATTATAACTGTTGGTCTTTTGTCATTTTAATTTAATTTTTAATTATTTTTTTTTTACTTTTGTCTATGTTTAGCTTATCTAAAAGTGCAATCTTCGCTCGATTATTATTAAAAAAAAAGAAATATACCCGGCTCACGATTAGCAACTAAGCCCATTATGTAAACTTAAAATTGGTCAGGACTCCACGAGACAGGTTATACCTAGTGTGGAGTCTGCAAGCAACTATGTATAATGATAATCTAAATTGTTAAATAAAATATTTGATTTGATTTGAATTTGAAAAGCTTATTTGTATGGCCTTTTTCTTGGCCATTTTGTTTTATTTGTTTATCGGTGTACAATACCAGACTCTCCCGATCTTATCGGAGAATATCTTTCATTGCGTGTTTTGTGCTTAGTTATTTCTCATTATACCATTAATAATTAGTGATTCGAATAATAATAAATAATATTAAGTTTTTTATCAAATTTGATTTTGTTTCTGTAAATTAGTTACTTAATTTCTATCCACTTCCAGTTTCAATGAGCAAAGATTTTCGTTAACTTGAAACTTAGATCAATACTTATATATAATATAACCGTAAGATTAGCAAAACCGTTAGTTTATAATGTAACGTGTTTTTCTCATTAGTTTACAAACTATCAATAAATTGTAATCAAAAACCGTACCGTACTGCTTACGATATGTCGCGTTAGTTTATAGTAAAATTGTGAATTGGTTTAAAATTTAATTGCAAACACTGCGGTAGCTTATAGGTGAAGCATAGAAGGGGTGAGGGTAGAGAATCCCCCGAATAGTCTTAGTGTTAGGTTGACATGTAATAACAAATAAATAATAATAATCTGCAAGTAAATCTAAATAAAACAATGTATATAAATTTTAATAACTTTGACAAATATAACAGGAACATGACATTAAATATAAATTATAACGGACAAACTCTAGAAGAGGCTAATAGTGTGACATTTTTAGGTATAGTAATTGATCGACATTTGAATTGGAGAGATCAAATTAATAAAATATGTAATAAGATAAACAGATTTATTTTTGTGCTAAGACGTTTGCACAAAACAGCCGAGAAAAAAACCGCACTGCTTGCCTATCATGGGTATGTAGAATCCGTCATAAGATATGGTCTGATAATTTGGGGTAACGGAACTGAAATTAACAGAGTATTTATTGCCCAAAAAAAATGTTTGCCTACTATTTGTGGTATGGCACCATATGAGTCCTGCAAACAAACATTTAAAAAATTAAACATCTTACCGGTACCCTGTCTTTATATACTTGAAATCGGTAATTTCGTTAAGTCAAATCCTGAACTTTTCGTAAAAGCTCATGATTATTTCTCGAGGAACTCTAGAAACCCGAACAGGCTTGTATTTAATCACACACCAAGAACAACACTGTATTTAAAAAATTACTCAGCAATGTGTGTGATTGTGTATAACAAAATACCAGATGACATAAAAACGTTGCCACTCAACACTTTTAAACGCAGATTATTCTATTGGCTTCTGCAAAACTGTTTTTACTCTGTGGACGAATTTCTGAACTTCAAACGTAGGTGAAACTGGTCTTGGCTTTTGTTGTTTTGTTTGTGTTTTTAATTTATACAATTTATGTGATTTAATGAGAATAGACTAAAACTAGATCTCAAACATTTGCATGCTACAATTTAATAGCTGATTAAGGCGTTGAACTTTCATGTTATTTAAGAGCTCTTTTACCCTTATCTTTGCAAATAAATTTCTTATTTCTTATTTCTTATTTCTTATTTCTTATTTCTTATTTCTTATTTCTTATTTCTTATTTCTTATTTCTTATTTCTTATTTCTTATTTCTTATTTCTTATTTCTTATTTCTTATTTCTTATTTCTTATTTCTTATTTCTTATTTCTTATTTCTTATTTCTTATTTCTTATTTCTTATTTCTTATTTCTTATTTCTTATTTCTTATTTCTTATTTCTTATTTCTTATTTCTTATTTCTTATTTCTTATTTCTTATTTCTTATTTCAAAAAAAAAACTTAAATTCTAAGCCCTGTCGGTCTGGTTTAAAATTTGTCGATAGTTTACTAACTATCGCGTTAGTTTAAAAACGAACGGTTTTGACAATCTTACGTTGATGTATACACAAAACTCTTTTTAATGTTTCGATGTACGACTTTGCATGTAGTCGTACTTGTTTAGTATTTAATATTTTATTATAAAAAAAAGGTATACTCGTCTAAAAGACTATCATTTTACGTTTTTCCTCGTACCGTGGTAAGGAACCCGTCGTGTGCGGGTCCGACGTCCTACTCGCACTTGACCGGTTTATTTAGTTTCGTTTGAGAGTAAAATAAGTAGTGCAATTTTCATAGCTACCTTACAGATTCTCTGCTGTGCGCAGAAGCGTAGCGTAGCATTCAGCGCTACGCCGCCGCCCCGCGCCGTTCGTAGCCGTTACGAACTCCGCCGTAGCAGCTACGGCTCCGTAACGGAAGGCTTTGCCGCCAAGGGAAAAAGTACTAGGGTTACATGCGGACCAAGCGGTCGATTCTTGAACCATTTTATACCAGCCCCTGGAAAACCACCCCCTCTCGGGAAAATGGTAGGGGATTACGAAAATCTAATTCGCACCTACGGCTAATAGATTTCTGAAAATCCCGATTAGAGCGGAAAACGTCTACTTGGTACCAGGATTTCATAAGTTGGAAGAGAAAAAGAAAAGTCTTAGAAAGGGAAGGAAAGCGTTGGGGTTGGTTGGGGTGAGGCGTCCTACTTTCACGGTTCTACGCATGCGCTGAGCTTGTGTTTTGTTTAGAGAATAACAACTTCCTGTTAAAGTAGCAGTTCCCTGATGTTGATTTAAATAAATACTGCTCCTTACACGCTTATATATTTTTTTATTAATTTCAATGCATCTCAACTTAGAATTTAGAATAATATCGCAAATAATACTAATACTATACTACGAAACAATACAATTTAGTAAAAGAGAGAAAAAGGGAATCACTCTAAATAATCCATCTGAACCCAAATCATAAAACTTATACATAAAAAAGGAAACAAAAGAAAGTGCACGTTTTAATTTAAGTGCACTCTAGCGCCATCTACATTCAACAACACGAACTTACTCTCGTTCTACTAAAGTACCACCTTGCTTCAACCCTCCAAGGCCAGCATCGGACCCTCTCAGAAATGGCTGAGGGATGTTTTGTTACGACAATAGGTGGCGCCATACGTTGCATTCATACGTTTTGATTATACTGTGTACAGATTCCCAGTTCTACAAAATCTCATGTTTTCAGATTTCCATTTCTACAGATTCCCAGATATATAATATATCATACAAATTACGATATCAACAGATTTTTGATTTAATACGATCCCATGTTTGCTGATTCGAATGTTTCTCGTGCTCTGTTGATCCCGCATGGTAGTTTACAGGCTATTACAGAAAGGCGTAGTCATGGATTTTTACTATGAATCCAATTTGATGAGGGCAATTTACGTATGAATGCAAGCAACCCTTTTGGGTTTCGAGGGATAACCATTTCTAATTGTACGGCTGTCTTAAACTTACGTGCCTTAACGTAAGTGCCTTTTCAGTATCATGCAGGCTTCGTAACGCACGCGGGTTTTGCTAGGGGATTGACCCCGCGTGCGGGTGCTGTAAGTAAATAGAAATATAAAATAGACATAGAACTAGAAATAGAAATAGAAATAGAAATAGAAATAGAAATAGAAATAGAAATAAAAAATAGAAATAGAAGAAAGATTATTTAAAAGTATGGTGCCCCGCGTCTAGTATGACAGATAAGACACTGAAAGCGTACTAAATATTTTTTTTTTAAAGTTTATTAAACTAGATATAGATTAGTAGATTACGTACGTCACTCTCTTGGAATGCCATTGGAACATCAAAAGCTGCAAGAACACGCTTGTTGCGAACAACAGACCTTCAAATACAAGATATACTGACAGCGAAAACGTCAAAACCTTCAAGCCCCTCCAAACACACCGATCGTATATTTGTGCTTTGAGTTTGAACGATATTTCCAAAGGTGTGGTTACGCCAAAACCGACTGTAACAGTAAACAATAAAAATCTCGAAAGGAATAAACCGACCGCCAATTTTAAGCACTAACTTTATCAACGGTATTCGTCTGCGGCATTGTGTTGTAGGTGCGATATAGGATAAAGCTCTTGTTTTAATGTTCCCAATAAAGTCAACAAAAAATACCGATACAAAAATCTATTTTGTATCATTAAAAAAAAGGTCAAGTGCGAGTCTAACTCGCGGACGCAGGGTTCCGTACCACCGTACAATGGTGGGGATGGTGTGGAGTGAATAGTTTGGATTTTACATAGCAAAATATTGTTTACAAAGTTATTGTTGCGGCTACTTTCACACTTCATGCACGTAACCAGGTGCATTCATAAGTTTGTATGTGGTATTGAAAGAATTATTATATGGGAGCCCCTTAAATATTTATTTCATTCTGTTTTTTAGTATTTTTTCTTATAGCGGCAACAGAAATACAACATCTGTGAAACATTCATCTGACTTACTATTCATGACGACTACGGTTCATGAGATACAGGCTGGTGACAGACGGAGGGACAGTGGAGGCTTAGTAACAGGTTGCCGTTTGGCACCCTACGGGTACGGAACCCTAAAAACAGTCAACAGACGAAATGAAAAGTCAGTATTGACGGTCAGGTCACCCTCGACGTGTTTGTGAAAAAAAAAACGTATAACATTTGCATAAATTGCACAGGATTCTGCCCGCGGCTTCATTTCTGGGTGGGGATTTTTTTGCAATTCGACGAGGATCTCTTTTCAGCGATTTGATGGATCGCGGCAATGACGTAAGTTGGATTAAGGCTCAGATACACTAGGGGCAAAATGTCTCCCAACATTTCAAATTTCAAATTTCAAATGGTTTTATTCAAAAACAGAGAATGTACAGTACAGTTGCTTAACAAAAGGTACCTTAGTACTAGGTTAAACATGCAGAAAAAATGAGTAGGTACATTTAAGAAGGGAGACGAGCTGATATCCTAGCTAGATTATCAAATAATCTGTGGTAAGGAATATCAGGCCCAAACCCTTTACATATAGTTTTTTGATTTTAAAATAGCTACATAAAAATGTTGCGGAAGATAGTGAATTTATTTATAATACAAATAAGTAAAAAGTTAATATTATACTTAGTAAACAGACAATGTAAAACATGTCGGTGTGACCTGACGTTGCAACATTGCAGTGACAGGGAACACACATTTCGTATCCCGTGTTAAATGTAGCAGGGGGGGGGGGGGTAACCTGTAGACTCGCGTAAACCCTAAAACGGAACTTTTATGACAGACGTCACCTAGAGTACTGTAGATTCTATTGTGGGCACTTATGGGCAAAAAACGTAAAATTTTGCCTTAATTGTTGTGTCGTTATTTTTTATTTTCGCAGAGAAGCGAAAGGGTTAAGATATAAGAGATAACTTACACAATATTTTTAGTTACTCCGCCAATTCTGAGCTTTCCATCTAGAGCCGCGCCGTTAGGGCAACAAAAAATAAGTTCATGCAAGTTCATGCAAGTTCATGCAAGTTCATGCAAGTTCATGCAAGTTCATGCAAGTGGGATTTTATGAAACTTTGTGACCCACCCAATCCCTGAATTCCAGCCCTAAAATTGATGAAAACGAAATTTTTTGATTCGTAATAATAGTTTTAGGATAGGATATGTAGGATGTTTTTATAATAATACCTTGGACACTATTTACACCACAGATATCGAGAGATAGGCCCTTGGCGCTAAGCTTGTATCGGAACCAGTGTCGCCGAAAACTAAGAACACGCATACATTTACACCACTCGTACATCAATCCCTCCGCTTTTATTGGCCAGTGCAATGTCATGCACCTATCGTCCGAACACACCCACACTACCGCAGGTATACTAGCTAGTCGAGCTAGTGTTGGGACAATGCAAGGACAGCGTGTATCATCGATCGATTATAATTTATAGACACTGGTATAGACAGTCGTATACAATGCCGGGTTCTATAAATAAAATAGTAAATTGTTTGTAAATACGACATATTTATACGACATACGAGACCCCTTTGCCTCTCTTCTTTTTTCAACAGAATCCTTACAGCTAGAAAGAGAGGCAAAGAGGTTTCTGAAGGTAGAATAACTGTGAACTCTTCGGACCTGACTGAAAGCATCGGAATTTACGATCAATACGTATAACACCCCATTATCCTTCGTCGGGCGAGGTTTTAAACAAACTTCAAATCTAAACTGCCTGTTTGGAAATCATTGGAATAACTAAAAATAAACTTACGTATTATGAGCAATAAAATAACTATATTATTACATTAACTATATTAGTAATTGCGGAATGATAAAATCTATCGATTCAAAAACATAATTCTCCTATCACTATCCCCATCACTATATGTCGTCTCTGTGTGCGTGTAACAGTTCGCCTCCGTATCACAATGCATCTTTGCTTTCGTACTTAGATAAGTGTGAAATATTCATTGCGTGTTAGCTTGGCAATAAGTAGTGAAATTAAGATACAAAACAAGCAATGTATAGTAAACTTAGCGAGAACAACATGACATTGTCACTTTAATGTCAATTCGTGACGAATTTTCCGCGAATGATTTATTTTCCTAATAATGTTTATTTCTTGTGTTTTAAGATAATAGTTGGAATGAGACTTACAAGTGATATGTGACACCGGCGTTCTTGGAGTTCACAATCTCGCTTCTATTTTTGCACGTGAGTATTGCACAGGTCGGCATTTTCGAAAAACAACGGAAATGAACTCGTCACTGCGGTCGCCCGGTGACTACCGAGAATTTTTAATATCTAACCTGTCGGAGCTACATTAGTTCGCACGTGCCACGCCCCTCAACCTATCTCTCGATATCTGTGATTTACACACATTGATCTAGCCCCAAACTAGGATTCCCTGTATCTTGGGTAGACAACGATGCACATACTTATATATATAAATATTATACTTAGATAGATAAACAACCATGACTAGGGTACAAACATCCGTTGTCATCAAACAAATATTTCCCCCCACCGGGACTCGAACCCGGGACCCTTGGCTTCGTAGGCAGGGTCACTGTGGACTCGGCCATTCGGGTCGTTGATAGTCATATTCATAGTCCAAATGACATAGGTTGTGTGATGATTCTCTAAATTCTACCGCATCATTGAAAGGACATATAAAATTCACTCATGACGTCACTTCCGTCTCATTCCGTTCTCTGTACACCTACAACTTTACCCAGTACGACCGATGTCAATTAGGGCAGTGCATAAATGAAAAGAGACTTATTTCCAGAGGCAAAAACGCCGTAGATGCAGTTTAGGAGAAAAAACTTTCTCATTTCACCGTATGAAATGAAATGGGACACAGGTCAGCCGCGCAAGGACTTCCGGGCCAACATAGAATGATAATGCGAAGTAAATTGTATCGGGAATTCTCCTGCGACTTGCTTATGAAGCCCGTTGCTGCACCCCGGAATACTTCCCCTATTTGTGATGGCTGGAGGACATAAAAGGTTTGTTTTGGACTACCAGTTATGTCTCCATACGTTTCAATTCGGGTGGTCACCGTAGGATTGTCAAAACCGTTACTTGATAAACTAACGTTATTTCTCGTTGGTTGTTCAACTATCGAGGGATAGTAAACTGTAACGTACTGCTTACTATATGACGCGTTACTTGATAAACTAACTTGAATCGCAAACGAAATGCCAGGACAAACACCGCGGTAGCTTAGATGAAGACAAGAGGGGGCGAGCGCAGCGAAGGTTAGGTGTTAACCTAACCTTCGCTGCGCTCGGTAAGAACACGTAAGATCAAAAGAAACGTAAATTCTAAACCCTGTCGTCGCGTCGGTCTGGTTTACTATCTTTCTATAGATGATCAACTATCACGTTAGTTTATGAAGTTACAGTTTTCACTATCTTACTATGACATATATAATACTTGTAGCTCACTAATGTCCCCACCGAGGGGAGGGGGGGGGGCGGCATTAAGCCGTACTCCACCACGCTGGCTCAGTGCGGGTTGGTGGAGGGTTTTTACGACCACGTAGCGATAGTAGCCGGGCCCTGCAGCTTAACGTGCCATCCTAAATACTGAACGTCAAATAATGTTACTTAAGATGAATTAATCATCTCATCGGTGCATGTTAGGGTTTCGAACCCGCGTCTCCTGTGTGAGAAGCAAGTGTGAAAAATATATAATATGCTTTAATCAAAAATAGTAAATGTTGTTCGGAAATATATACTTAACATCCCCTTATAATATGACTTACTTTCTGTTAAACACTGTTTAATTATTGAGCATATTATAGTATAGAGGTGTAAAGCATAATTTTAACGAGCTCGATTCTGCTCACGCCTTTGATGCAAATAGGTATTTTAATTTCCTTTGAAAACTGTAAAATTCCTGTACACGTTTAATCACGAAAAAGGCATATAAACAAGGGGCATAGGAGCCTTTTTGTATGAGAGGCTCGCATAGTGATAACCATAATGATTCGGGAATTTTAGAATTTTCGTTAGGATATTGCAATCTGTATCACCAGACTGCCTGAAAATAAAGCTTTTGATAGCACGTAAAGCTGGTGGAAGTGCTTGTTCTCATAAAAACCACGTCAGATAAAGTAAGGCGGTTCCAAAACTCTGACACCAGGGCTTTCTATCACGCGATATAAAGAAGAACACTTTCTATTACAACTTTTGTTATATCCAGTGTATATGTGAAATGATCTCTAGGGATGAACCGACCACCCGACGAAGACTAGGAGTCCCCACGCATAAATAATAATAATACATCGAGTATATGAATAATACAGACATAAAGATAGCTACGTCGTTAGCAATAAGTACTTTCTATTATTTTTAGGTGGTTGTTAAAAACAATTGTTAAGTGGAGGGGAAATCAATTAGGAATTTTGTATCTAAAGAATCTTTAACTTGAATTATCTCTAAAACCTTGCACTAAAGGACTTTATATCTTACAACATTTTATTCGGATATAGATCCTCTATCGATATACAAAGACTTCATCGCACACCGCTTTTTTAATTTCCTGAAACTCCGAAATAATATGGTCACCACGCCGCCAAAAAGTTTAAACCATTTTCCAAAAATGCATCATAAAAAAAAGGTTTGACTGAATACAGAGAGTCCTGCTCAAATAATCGCGGTGCCATTTCCCGAGCGAGAGACTGGGCCGAATAAATATGGTAATGTTATTATAATAATTATTTACTTCTCATCTTTGAAGGAATATAAGTAAAAATAATAAATGAAGCCGATTAATGTCGACACCCCCCTCGGTGTCGACACGTTACTTTACACGTTACTTTACCCGGATACTAGTCAGATTGAGCCGTACTCCACCACGCTGGCTCAGTGCCGGTTGATGGAGATGTGTCGGGCTAGTGGCCAACCCGAATGTCAGAAGGCTGCTGTTTTAGGACATCTGACACAGCTTTACGACTAGCCATGTAGTCGGGACCAACAGTTTAACGGGCCATCCAAAACACGGAAGCTCTCGAAAGAAATGCCACATAGCAACGGACACCCATCCAGTACCCATCTCGGCCAGCACGCACCCGCTCGATCGTTCCCGTTCGGACGCTTCGATTTGGATGAAAATGATCATTATTGATATGAGCGAACGTCAAAAATTACTTCCTTTTGAATTTCCTTCTGATAGATGATACTTTCCTGTATTCATTCGGCGAACAGGAAAAATAGGATATTTTGGAGGCAAAATTTGTACATCAATGACTTTGCTTATTACCTTATCTTGGTGGAAGAACTGAGGATCTGCGGAGCTCTACTAAAATAAGGGTTGTTATCCCTTTCCGTTGTGTAGGGCCAGGGGGGAAATTATAAATAAAGCACATTTTACACAACGCGAACGAAGTAAATTATCTGTGTAATTCTTTGCACTGGATCGAATGAAGCAATACCCATATTTTTAGAGATATAAAGGGTTTTTGTTTAAAAAATTACTTGCATCACAACTGGGTGCTGCAGTCTACAACAAGACCACTGCTGCAGCTGAATAAGTACGGAGAGAAGGTGAATCTCTGTTCCTGCAACTGTAAGTCGCCAAACTTGGTAACCTCACTCTTGTTGGTCATCGTTATGACGATCTCTGTGGCGCTGCGGTTGTAGCTCTGCCTACCATACGGGAGGTCCCGGGTTCCATCCCCGGCAGAGAATAATAATAAAAAAACATATCCTGAATGTTTATATGTGTGTGATATCGCTGCTTTTGGTTCCTAGTGTGGTACCAGACGCAAATTGTGTGCCTGTAAATAAATGTTTAAATGTTTATACATGCGACGCCCTGTCAGAATTTACCATCAAGTCCTAAAATGGCTGGAAAATAAACAGAATCCTGATTGGGGTTGGCAGTCGTCAAAATGATGATCTGTTTCCCTATGACGCAATGCATGTGCCTGTATATAAATGTTTAAATGTTTAAACATGTGACGCCCTGTCAGAATTTACCATCAAGCCCTAAAATGGCTGGAAAATAAACAGAATCCTGATTGGGGTTGGCAGTCGCCAAAATGATGATCTGTTCCCTATGACGCAATGCATGTGCCTGTATATAAATGTTTAAATGTTTATACATGCGACGCCCTGTCAGAATTTACCATCAAGCCCTAAAATGGCTGGAAAATAAACATAATTCTGATTGGGGTTGGCAGTCGTCAAAATGATGATCTGTTCCCTATGACGCAATGCATGTGCCTGTATATAAATGTTTAAATGTTTATACATGCGACGCCCTGTCAGAATTTACCATCAAGCCCTAAAATGGCTGGAAAATAAACAGAATCCTGATTGGGGTTGGCAGTCGTCAAAATGATGATCTGTTCCCTATGACGCAATGCATGTGCCTGTATATAAATGTTTAAATGTTTATACATGCGACGCCCTGTAAGAATTTACCATCAAGCCCTAAAATTATTGGGAAATAAACTAAATCCTGAGCGGGGTTGGCAGTTCGTCAAAATGGTGATCTGTTCCCTATTTGCACTACCCTACCACCAGCTCCGAATAAAATAATGGACCTTATATTTGCTCCTGCGAAAGTGGATTTTCCACTCAAAAGCAATGCGTAAAAAGTGGGTTACCCTGCTCGCATGTATGCAAAATATGCGAGGGGATCTCTTGCTCCAAATCCAAATCTGCCTGTAGAATCGATGACGATGGATCACAGTGAGTTTGGAGAAGATGAGAAAAAAAGCATGTTCATTGTTAATATTACATTTGTACCTAGTGAGATAGGTTTCAAATTATTTTTGCAGATTAAATCCTACTTTGACTTAAGTTTTCTTTTTTCATCAAAAACCCTTCATATCTCGCAAAATATTGTTGTATCAAAACGTTAATCTAAATTTTAATTACCGCAAGTAATTAACCCTTTTCTGCTACCACATAGTTCGGTGAGGGCCTCCGCCAAAATTTTCTCAAATATTTCGAAATTGCCTTGGCCTTTTTCATCCCTGGGAGGTCTCTAGATACGTATAATAATATGAATATCTAACTCTATACTCAACGTCAACCTTCGAGATGACTTACATACTACATACATATAGTATACATACATAGTACACCAACAGTCAAGGAACGCCTCGTAACCTCTTTGATAGTATACGTAAATATATAATATATACAGTCTCAATATTACAACGTTGATCTCGTTCAGGAACTATTCGCGATATTCGCGGTATTTCCCTCATCCTGAACTTCGTAAAGAGAGGTTTATTAACTGCCTAAGGGCCAAGTTTCACTCGCATATTACGGTTGATTAACCGCATCATTGGAATTGATTCTGGATTATCCTTTTTTAATTTATAAACCTAGTGTGAAGTCACGAACGCCGCTTTACAGATAACAATGATAACTCTTGCTAATTTTAATGTAGGTGCAAGGTTTATTCAAATTAAGGGTGCACTAAATTTAGAAATATTAACCCGTAATTAATTCCCATTTGATGTATAACAATGACGCAATAATGTCCCTGTGTGGTTCTCCGAAATAGAAGACTGGCTTACCTGAAACAAAAGATACAAATTATTATATAACATATAAGGTATTAGTTTCTGTAATAAACTAGTAATTATTCATCTGTGTCAGATGGTTAAACTGGTTTTACCAAAGTAAGAAAAAGCGTCACGCCTTTTCCCATACGGTGTGGCAGAGGCACAACTGCGCTCGCGCATAGCCATTCATTACTCCATTTTGCGTGACAGCTGTGTCAAAGATGATATTTGACATCATAATATAATTTAAATGCAAAGATCTCTATATATTTTTGCCTCAACTCTAAGTTGGCCCACTGTGGTAGAAGAGAAAATGAACTCTAACAGATTAGTTTTTAGGGTTCCGTACCCGAAGGCTGCCAAACGGGACCCTATTACTAAGCCTCCACTGTCCGTCTGTCTGTCCGTCCGTCCGTCACCGGGCTCTATCGTATCAACAGAAATAAGTAAAGAGCTGAAATTTTCACAGAATGTGCACTTCTGTTGCCGCAACAGCAACAAATAATGAACTACACGCAATTTTGAAAATTAAAGGGGTCCCCATACAAGCGACTGTTTTTTTTAAATCCCTGCCCCTGCGAAATAGCTCATAACATCATGATTCAATATCACCATACATTTCGCTGCTGATAATAACTTTGAGATGGCTCAGTCGGTTTCGTATCGGTTTCGCAATCTTAAAGTTCCGGGTTCGATTCCCAGAGAACACATATATTTTCTTTTGGTTTTGGTTTTATTATTTAGGATTTTGTTTTTTTTTCTTTTTGTTTTGATTTTATCACGATGGTACGGAACCTTTCGTATGCGAGTCCAACCCGCACTTAACCGATGTTTTATTACGTATATTTATAAGGGCTTATGTTTAAACGATTACCAAAAACGCACCTATTTTACTACCAATAAATTCGAAATGACTGCCAGAATGGATAAATGTCCACCAAATTGTGTTTGGATAAATGATCACCAAACTTCTTTTTATGTTTTGTGTTAAGTTTATGTTTTAAGTTTTTTTTGTTGTTCTTACATGTTCAACCTAACACGAAGGATAAAGGGGGCTTCGCTTCGCTCACCCCCTTTACCCTTCACCTAAGCTACCGCAGTATTTTGCCCTGATATTTTTGCAAACTTTTGGTGTTCATTTATCCATTTTGGGTAGGAAAAAATATTTTGGTGATCATTATATTTGTTGTCATTTATAAGTATGACCTATCTGTAGTCGATTGCATCGTCGTCTCTGTTTACAATCCAATCCATATCAATGAGGTAGCATCGTATCTTCGGCTGTCCATCAAGCCATCCATCATGTGTCAGTTGCCGTTGAAAATGGCTATCCCCAGCTTGATAAATCGGTCGACGAGGGCGGAAGTCACGCGGAAGTCTCAGAAAAAATGGCGATTCTTGGGCAGTATTGAGTGCAAAGACAGTGAAGTTGCAGATCGCGGTAATCTTATAAGTTAGTTGAAAACAATACATTTACTACGCCTCCTATATTGTGCACGCCTCCATGTTTCATCGGTTAGATGTTAATGACCCAAACAACAAAATATATGAGTCATATACTATCAAAGGCGGCAGTGTCCACTGGAACACATTTTAAGGTAAGCTAAAAAAACGATTAGTATTACATTTTATCACTAAGCTATTTTTGAAAAATTATTACATCTTTAGCTAAAAGCTTTACAAAACACCTAAGACCTGTAAATTCATACAATCTTGGTAATTAAACTCGTTAATCGCAAAAACCTGACGGACACTGCCGGTTTTGATAGAGTCATTTAGACACTGCCGTATATGATTGGAACATGCCTGCCTGGACACTGCCGTGTTTGATGTAAATGTCGGCCATGTTTCTTGGCTGTCATAGTCGCAATTATGATTTTGATACTTACGAGTACTTAGGGTGAAGTCGGTAAAAAATAAATTAATGTCATAATCAATCAGTAAAAAATATATGATTATTACATTATGATTATTTTATGATTGATTACATATTGCTATGGAGTCACATTGAAATTACAGGTCTCATACAAAAGTGCCCATTCTCTTTTATGAACAAAATAGCAGAAGTTTAATAACTTTATTTTTACAAACAAAAACTCGCATTAATGATAAGTTCAACGTTTTATTAAAAAATGATCGTGGGATTAAAAGATCGCAACTATCGGATATTAAGAATTGCTTTAAATAAAACAATTTTCTTCTGTTCGTCGCTCGCAGAAGGCTTCAGACGAATCATTTTCTTCTTCTTCTTCCGTGGGAGCTTGAAGAATATTTTTGTAAAAACCTAATCCCTCTTGGTTTTCCCAATCTTCACCAAAATGGCAACAAAGGAGCTTTTTAACGTCCACTAATTTTGCTGGTTTTAGTTTTACCGATTTCATTTCGATCGCGTCGGGGTTTATATCGCAGACATTTTTGTTTTTTCGGGTAACTTTTTTAAAAACTCCCTCACGGTTGTTAAAGTTTACCTCACCATTTATTACGACATTTCCTGGCTTAACAGACCGTTTAATGAAAAATCTCTTGCATTTCTTAAACTGAAAGTGCCATGATCCAACATCTTTCATTGTAGTAGCCATACTTTTCTTGAAGTTGAACACCTCACAGTCAGTGCCCAAACGCACAATAGTGCTACGTGCTCCAATTATATCCAGGTAGTTTTCTGGAGTTATAATGCACTCTAATTTTCTGCTCTCCTTTTCTGCATGAGCAAATACTCTGTCCGGAGGTATAAAGGAATGGCCAACGACAGGAAAAACTATTTGTATTTCTTGCACATTATTTGGAGCCGAAGTGACTAGCCATTTTGAGCACATTGTCAGCATGATCGAGTTTTTGTTTTGTCCTGGACATCCATCGGCTATCAGCCTTATAGTTGATATACCAGTAAAGTCAGTGTTTCTTAGTCGATGGTATATTATGGACGCAATTTCATTGGCACCTTTAGCATATTCGTCTTCAGTCCAGCAATAGGCAAAAACATTTTCAGGGGTTAAAGGAGACTTTGATGAACCTTCTACAACCGTGCAATTATACAGGTATACCTGCCGAGAATAGTATGTTATTTGATCGGGAGTTTTTGGCAGTGGGAGATTTTTTTGACAATCAAAAGATAGAGTTTTTAAGTCTGCTTGTTCTTCTTTTACTAAGGCAAAGAATGCTTTAGCTTTTAACTTGTGGACTCTCCATTCTACACGTAGTCGTTGTTTTGCTGTTTCATCACGCTCTCTTTTTATTTGTTCAATGAGCCGAAGACAAAAAGAACACACATCCGTCCTGGGGCTGCCAAAGCCGAGGTTGTAATTGGTATTAAATGTTCTTCGGAAATATCCTTTCTTTACTTTCAGATCTTCTTCCAACCCGACCTGCTTGTTGTACATTTTCCATATTTTATTGATAGAAAGCTCAGCAGGCAAATAACGCCTCTCAGAGTGTCCTCGACAGTAATGCGGCTCATCCACGTAAAACATATTGATAAATAGCATCACTGCCTTTTTCTTCTCGGCAAATTTTATAGTTTTGCGGTCTCCTCCTCTCTTTTCTTTAACCACTTGTCCTCCAGATTCCATAAATGACTTTGCAATATATTGCACGCGATGTTTTGTAATGTGTAAGATGCCCAGAAATGCTGTTTGGCATACGCGGATTTTCTTCTTTTGCATCATACTGTAAACATTGAATTCCGTTTGGAATCTCTTTGACTTATGATTTCCTTTGCGTGGTCTTTTTCGTGTTGGTTTTTTTGGAACACAGCAGTTGAGTAAGAATGCATCTTGAGTTTCTTTACTCGGATATTTGTAAAAATTGTTATGGAATGTCACCAAATCTTGCATAGTCAACGAATTGCATTTATAGGGTCCCGGGGACTTATGTTGACACGTAGGTTTTATGGGCAGTTGTACAGATGAGTACCTAAAAAATAAGAAGAAACAATGATGCAGTGACCTAATTCTTCTAAAGTATGTACCTACAAAAAATCGTGTGATCTGTCTATCTTACGTTTGTCCACTTAAGTTCGTAGAGAGTATTTGACACAAAACAACAACTTGTTACAAGTTTTGAATGTACAAAAATATTTCAAGTATCAAACATGCTCAGTCAAGGTAACTTACCGCTTCCTTTTTGCGATGTTTCTTTTCCAGTTTTCTGGTTTAGCTACGCGTTTCCGCGTCTTTCCTGAAGTGCAAAGGGACGCTCGACACTCCATATCTTGAGTTTTACTATCAATCTGGGTTAATTAACAGCAATTAACTAATTTAAACCACGAAAAACAACGGACAATTCACTAATGCTGCGCGTCGGTCCGCCATACTAGATGCAGTGCTCTGATTGGCTGACGTGGACACTGCCATATTTGTTTCGGAATACTACGGACTCTGCCGGGTTTGACACAAACTAGTTTATGAAAATGGAGTTTTGGCTGTGACAAAGCCGTTTTTGGCACGAACAGATTTTTCCGATGCATGCAACGTCCATAGACAAATAAAATGCCATTCATAGTTTAATTTCATAGATGAGTGGACACTGCCGCCTTTGATAGTATATGACTCATATACTAGAAGTAAGATACCAAGCGACTTAGCATTGCACTAAAATCGAGTAAACTTTGACAGTCCATAAGATATGTTGTTTAGAGCGGTCCGGCCCACCAGGGCTGAATGTCAAATTACCATCTGTCTGTAACACCCGAAACTCATATTGCCTCTTTCCCAAAATGACTGAAATTTATAATAACCTAATTTCCATATGCCTGAAAAAAGAAAATGACAATCGATGTACAGTCGTTACAAATATATACTTCGTAGTACATACTGACTTTTGACCTCATTGTCATTGTTGACCTGAGATTGTTTTTGTTTTGAGTTACTAAATCGCTTTGGCAGCGAATACCTACTAAAAGCATGTTTTTACATCTCGCAGTTCGTCGCCACATTTATTAGGCAAATGCACACAATTTTATTTGACAAGTCGCTTTGTTCCCGGGACGCTCGCGGGCCCGGATTATGCATGTTTATTGCAGACTCTTTAGCGCCCTATGTGATCAGAATCATTACGTCTAGAAACGCCTTTATTCGAATCTGAAATTAAATTCAATCCCTTGAAGAAAAGAGTAGTTTGAAAGATCGTGCGATATCGCGGACGGTGCTTTGAAAGTATGGCCATATTCTTCTTACTGCTTCACTATTGTATTAAAACGTAAAACAATCGTATCATGTGTTTTCATGGGAACTTTGAAGGCGCCCAAAGTAAGTCATTTGTTCAAGACAAGGTAACAGAGAAAAAACTCACTTAATACAGGATTGTTTAATTCTTCGCGCAGGTCTTTCCCCACTCAAATATTTTCCATGGTTCCATATTACATCCATGGTTTCCAAGGAGAGAGTTCTTCCGATTGTCCCCATTGACTTCAGGACAGGATCTGATGATGGGATCCTGGAGAAATCGAGGGAATTCTTCAAATATCCTAGGTATGACGTCTCCACTTTAAAACCTCCTTGCCCTGCTTTCTCTCAATAGGCGAGTATATTTTTGTCTCTTAATGGCGGTGATTTTCATAACAACTGTAGGAGGAATGTTTTTGCTGATATCGCCCTTTTGTCTCTCTTCCCGTGAGATTTAGATGACAGAAGGACTGATTGTCAGCTTTGGGATAACTCTCAGGACAAGCCCGAGTTAAAACTTTGATTATATTCTATAGGATGCTAGGTTGGGCTGGGCAGCCACCGCCGCCGTAGAAACTTGTATGAAGATGTGAAAAATTAAGCAGTCTAAGTAAAAAATCTTCGAATGATATCCTTAAAAAACCTCCTAAAGAAGATGATTCAAAAAAACCTAGGCCCTGCTTAATCAAAATGAAGGCTATCTTCTTTCTCCTAAGGCTATTTTGCTGATATCGCCCTTTTGTCTCTCTTCCCGTGAGATTTAGATGACAGAAGGACTGATTGTCAGCTTTGGAATAACTCTCAGGACAAGCCCGAGTTAAAACTTTGATTATATTCTATAGGATGCTAGGTTGGGCTGGGCAGCCACCGCCGCCGTAGAAACTTGTATGAAGATGTGAAAAATTAAGCAGTCTAAGTAAAAAATCTTCGAATGATATCCTTAAAAAACCTCCTACAGAAGATGATTCAAAAAAACCTAGGCCCTGCTTAATCAAAATGAAGGCTATCTTCTTTCTCCTAAGGCTATCTCCTTTCACTATACTTTCTGTTATAGGTACCATGTATGTTAATATATTTCAGGATACGTTCTCAAAATGGAAATGGTAATGCCCTACAGCCACGAACAGCAAACATATGAAGAGCCAGGTACTCGTGTAAAACAGAATCATCACATCACATGACGGTCAGTGACAAGTATCTAGTTCATTACCTGACAGACAATACTCCAAAATACTTTTATATTATTATATTATTTGACTTTACTACTACTCGTACAGTTAACATGATATAACTGATAATGATGATGATGAATCTATCATGATATAGCTAATAATATCTTCCCGAATAATATCTCATTTAAATCAGCATACCTTTAAGAACATAATCAAAACACCATACCATTATCACATATATTTATTTGTAAAAATATGTATTTTACATATATTAGTTTTTAATCAGGCTTAAACTTACCGTTCATAAAAACGGTGGTAGGTCACTAAAAATGTTCTTTAACGCAACTTCCTCCTTTTCCCATACTGAAATCTAAGCTGTAGTTAAAGGTAGAATCCGTTCCATATTCAACTCGGCCGAGCAAGCCCTAACTGTGAGAGGCTGCAGGCGTGTAATCTACTTGAGTGGTGTTGGCACCCACACACGGCCTGACGCATTCGTATGAACCATTCGTTATTTCTTTCGTAATTGCATAAACTTAGACACAATTGTATCTCTCCCTCTTCGTATGGGAAAACGCATGGTGCTCTATTTTTGATAATTAAGATAAGTAAGGCATAGGCCTGGTACCATACAAACGTTAAAAAAGCACAAAAAACACGACCCTTGTATGGGGACGACGTTTATTTTTTTAATTGCGTGTAATTAATTATTAGTTGTAGCAGCAATCAAAATACACATTCTGTGTTAATTTCAGCTGTCTACATATTACGGTACATGAGAGAGATACAGCCCATTGACGGATAGACGGACCGACAGCGGAGGCTTATTAATATAGTCCCGTTTGGCACTTCTGAGTTTAGGTTAAATTTTGTTAAAGCCTAGCTTATAAGTTCCGACGATTAGTGATCTTAGAGGAAACTGTATGATTTAAACAAAAAATATAAGCAAACCTGCCTAGCATGTTAATGGAAAAAGGTATAAACCTTTTTCGATTTAGTTGCACGATAGTTGCACATGTTTTAATAGGGGCCTTATGTTACTGATCATATTGTCATATATGCAGTAACTTTTAAACCCTCATCTTTGGTATCAATTTATTGGCAATGAAAATCGGGATTGGGATTGGAAAGAGCTAAAAGAAGATAGCCAATAAATACCGCATAACGAGTCATATAAGGTATATGAGGAAGCAAAGAATATTGAAATAGTACATGTTGGACAGTGCTTAGTTCCCATCTAAGCTTTGGAGATCTCATCGAACTACTCATGTATAAGTATGAACATACGGTGTGTGGGCCTTTAGGTGATAAAAATGGGACACTGATTTTAAATAGAGAAGTATAGTGATTGTTTACAAGGTTTGTGAGTGATTTTGAATCCAGAGCGGAGCGAAGGATTCTAGAGTTGAATTTCAAGCGTAGGGATCCCAAAGTAGAATCCTGAGCATAACAAGAGATTCAAAGTATGTACATCACTCGAGTTTAAATAATTTTGACTCTTGAGGTGGACACTCTACTTTTAAACATCCTCTATGTGAAAATGAGTAAGCTATGATAAGAATAATAGATTTGGGTAACGTCTCGTCATTACAAGTTTTAGTTTTGATCGTCAAGTGTCTTAGGCTATATTAACTTAGGGCTGATTCTTCAAGTCTTCAAACGGTACTAATTAGTCATGTCTCTTTCTATGAATTTACTAACATACAATTAGCAGCAATATCATTTATAATCAGAAGATAATAGACCAAACACACATTTCCCGCTTCTTGCATTTTTCTGAAGGTTGAATGTCGTATTTCCACCTTTCACATAGGTACCCCCCGACCTCCCTGGTAGAGTTTTTTTTGTGAGGAAATGTATACTTTTTGAGACATACATTTTGTTAAAATTTGAGGATATATTTACATACATTTTGTTTTTATTTATGATTCGAGGGGTTTAGGAAGTGCGCCCCGCTCCGCTCCGGTTTAGCTTCTTCAACGTTCCAACCCTACCTATTAACCGATTGAAAAGTATTATATAGTAAGTAGTATAGCCTTAATAACATACTCTAGCCATTTGTTTTTGTTTGTAAATACCGAGAGAACAAGAAAAGACAACATTCGCGAAACTGCAAGAAAACGGAATGGCGTCATGAGCGCGGCCATTTTAGTTGGTAATTTTTCGCCCACAAACTTTCAATAATGACAATAATATTGACAACATGTCATAATATTGACTATGTACAGTCTTATTGACATTTCCTTACGTCAATTTTTACGTTTTGTTTACGGAACTTTCCAATTTTCATCTTTGATTTAAAAAAAAGTACGCATTTTCTCACTTAAAGAAAAGCACTTTGCTGGGAAAAGTGACTACCAGCTATTGATTATACACCTCATTATAATTAAATTAAGGGGGAACGATACTAACGCCAAGCCCAAAATTTTAAACAAACAAAACGGAATTCATTTAGCGCGTTCTTTACTTTTTCAGAATATTTTTTTATTTGATCGATCGTTTATCTGAGATCTGTTTACTGGTTGGAACTGACAAAAAGCGATTATTTACTCTGTAGATAAACATTTACTTATTTTTTAATTTAGTCCGCATTTCAAGACCAATCTCTTTGGCGATTAAAGCTGTCAATTAAGTGAACGTGATTATTACCTCTGAACTGGCGTCCAAAATTCAAATGCTCTTTTTGAATAGATGTGATGAAAAAATATCTAACATAGATATTCGCAATGTTTAACCTGATAGGTGCGCGTTATGACGCTATTCAAAGGATACGACGTTTACTTACAAACGACTGCATATTAAAAATAATCCAAGATGTAAAGGTACCATAAGGCACTGAGGATAATACAAAAAGTACGAAGTTATGAATGGGTCATGGCTTTCATGCGTCGTATAAAATAAGATTCTTGGCGAAGAATGTCATAAATATTTATTACGTTCCGATCACGTCGTAAAAGGGAAGTGTCTATAAGATATCAAATTGTATAGTGCAGTGACTTAGAACTTATACTGCGGGTTTGTTTGAAGTGCTTGGGAGTGTGCAAAGATGACATAAAATATGTACAAACACAGGCCTATTATTATCTCTACCTAAAGCATCACGCCTTTCCCCATTCTTTATGGGAGAAGCACAAATACATTTGTATACAGGCGTAATGCTTCTAGCCTCACAGTAGGATACGCTGTGTATTGGAAACCAGAAACAGCGATGTCACACACACGTATATATCCAATAACTGGGGTTTATTTTTTCTCTAGCTGGGATTCGTACCCGGGACTCATTTCTTGGAAGGTAGAGCCTCAATCTGCAATGCCACAAAGGTCGTCGATACAACTCTCCAATATGGGTGTCAGGAGCTAGCAGCTATGAAGATATAAACAGAATGATGCACAGAACGAGATCTTAGTTGTAAATAGAAGAGCGGGGATCGATAGGTGTTATTTGGTGATAACGTGGGAACTACCACTTCATCCACTACCGAAATCGCTCATATATTTTCGAAAATAGTTGGCACTACCAGTTGGCGCTACTGAGAAAAGGGGTCACCATTTTATTACAAACAAAAACTCTTCAGTAACATAAACCTAAGACCGTATATATTTCTAAACTTTCAACACACTTAAAAAACTCCGCTCAACATATAACGACAAGTCGATGACTCTTTGATGGCTAGGGAATACTAGGGATGTCAGATGTTCCGAAATAGTGTTGTGCTAACATAATCGATTCGGTCGAACTGAAAATTAAAGCAATATTTTCATTTAACTCTCATAGCAAATGTGACCTCCGGTAAGTCCTCCCCAGTTTTTAAAATTTCCTCAAATTAAGATGTTTCAAGAGTAAACAAACAACATCAACTTTTTCTGAATTTTCTTTTTGTTTTCCCGAAATATTTACGGTTTTTTACTTGTGTCACTACACAGTTACAATTTGCGTGGTTCATGGACTTAAATTGTTAAAAAATGAGGATAGTGCATTTAAAAAAAAGAGTGCTTTAGACCACACAACTGAAGTAAAACTTCTTTAGCTCTAATGCTTCAAAAATACATCTCCTGCACTGTGTCTGGCTATGAGAGGAAGAGAGAAAGAAAATGTGCGCGCGCACCTCTCGTTTGCCTCGCCCGATCACACTTTTCGTAATGCTCTCGTCACGCATTCGCCAGCTTACTCCCCAAGTCAAGCGTGCGTAAAGAAGTTTTACTTCAAAAATTAAAATGTGTATTTTTACGTTTTGCTGTGATCAATAGGTATTCATTGTGATTCTTGGATTTGTAAGTGATACTCATGGCGCTTGTATCAGAAAGAAATTCTCGAAGAATTCTCGAAGATAGTGAAGCAACACAACACGACGAAAAACATAAAATTTAGCATGCTTTATCTTCGAGGCTATTTGTTTCCTTATTTATAAGTCCAAAGTATGGGGGCACGGCGGCCTAACCAAAAAGCTTGACTTTAATTCATATTCTTAACACGTTAACAGTGTCGGCCATCCTGGGACTGTGTCTGCCCCAGACACGTCATGAAATGAATTCCTACTAGATTCTATAGTTCGGCAAATCTCATAAAATCGTTTGACAAATCAGTTCATATTTTTACATCAAGATTTACAAAACCTAACTACACATTGAATATGGCCCAAAATATCTAAATATAATAATAATAATAATCACAAAGATAGCAGCGCTTTTCTCGGAATCAGCTCAAAATAAACAGACTGCTTCACACTTGTAGGTAACTTACATATATATATATATATATATATATATATATATATATATATATATATATATATAAATACACATATTTATTTATGACACACAAAACTACATACACACATAATATTTCATAATTCACAAGCAAAGCCGGGCGATATCCGTAGTATGCGGCGGGCCGTATGTTTCACAACTCCCAGCGCCTGTATACTTACATAACTAGATGTACACGCTGCGCTCGAGTGTCGAGTCCTCGATCGGCCGACCGGCGACGCCCGCCGCCAGTCGCAAATTATCAGAGCCACGCGAAGCCCGCATCGCTCGCTGTACTACCACGCACTATCGCGTCTTTGTTTCGTATATGTTTTACGCATTTTAACTTCTGCTTGTATCGTTGCTTCGATCTTTCTTCTTCTACTATTCCTGTGCTATCTCTCCTTCTATAAACTGCTTGTGCTAGCTGTATATAAACTGTGGTGCTTGTGAATACAAACGTATCTGCTTGTTTGCTATTTCGTTGTTTCCTTACAACAACTCTTCACACCATCTACAACATATCGCTAAACTGGTGACCCCGACGAACACAAAACGAAGGCAGGAATGTCAGACAAGGAAGCAAATGTAACCGTACGTACAAAAAAGCCCGATAAAATGGTCGACTCCGAGTTTGTGGACGCAGCGACCGCGCCCATAGCGCCAACGCCTACACCGCCCGTGCATATGCGAATACCTCCATTCTGGCCGGAAAAACCAGCAATTTGGTTCGCTCAGGTGGAGGGACAGTTTGCAATAATGCGGATTACCAAAGATGCAACAAAATTTTATCATGTACTGGCGACACTCGACAGACAATATGCAGCAGAGGTGGAGGACATACTAACCGGTCCGGCTGACTACGTCCGCCTCAAGTCAGAACTTATCAAGCGATTATCTGTCTCACGCGAAAACAAGGTGATACAATTGCTCATGCATGAACAATTAGGAAACAGGAAACCATCGCAATTTTTGCGGCACCTGCAACACCGCGCCGGACCAGCCATTCCTGAGGACTTCTTGCGGACGATTTGGACGAGCCGTTTGCCCGCGGGAATGCAACCTATCGTCGCGTCGCAACCATCGTTGTCATTGGATGACCTCGCCGAACTCGCCGATCGTATAAATGATATTGCGACGCCGTCACAGCAAGTAGCCGCCGTATCACCGCCGTCATCAGCGATCGACCAACTGACGCGCCAAATGACCAAATCGACGAAACAAGTAAGCGCTCTCTCAATCCAAGTTAACGCAAGGCAGTCCCGTCATCGTGAGCGATGTAGCCAGTCATCGTCGCGCACCCGATCGCAATCAAACTATCGGCGTTTCCCAGTATGCTGGTATCATCACAAACACGGGGCAAAAGCGAGTAACTGCGTGAAACCCTGTGACTTCAACTCCAAGTCGGGAAACAATCCAGGCAGTCAGTGATGGCGACCGATGACTGCCAGAACTCCACCGGCCGCCTCTTCGTCATGGATCGTGCAACAAAAAGAAACTTTCTAATAGACACCGGAAATGATGTTTGTATATATCCTGTTGCCGCGCTCAATGAACGTAGAAATAGAACCGATTATCAACTTAGCACCGCCAATGGTTCGGCTATCGACACATATGGCTATACTCAGTTAAATTTGAACTTAGGTTTACGCCGTAATTATCCTTGGCGATTTGTGGTTGCCGACGTCACGAAACCGATCATTGGCGTAGATTTTTTGTCATTTTACCAACTTATCGTTGACGTAGGCAATCAAAAACTCGTAGATAGCCTAACCAATGTCAGTGCAATCACTACTGTAGCCGCACCTGATTGTCTTGTATCTAGCGTGAAAATTTTGACTGGTGGCAATAGTAGGTATCATGAAATTTTATCTGATTTTCCGGAAATAACACGACCCGCTGGTATTCCGGATATCGTCAAACACAATACTACACACCACCTACGAACAACACCAGGTCATCCAGTATCATGCTCACCTCGCCGTTTAGCTCCCGACAAACTTAAAATAGCCAAACACGAGTTTGACGCTATGCTAGCTAACGGCATAGCACGTCCGTCAGACAGTCAGTGGGCATCACCCCTTCACCTTGCAGCGAAAAGGGACAACGGGTGGCACCCTTGCGGTGACTATAGGTTATTAAACGCTAGGACAATACCAGACCAATATCCGATTCGCCATATACACGATTTTTCACACTCCCTTGCAGGATGTAAGTACTTTTCTGTGGTAGATTTGGTGAAAGCCTATCATCCCAGTGGCAAATGACGATATCCCAAAGACCGCAATAACCACCCCATTCGGTTTATTCGAATTTCCCTATATGACTTTCGGGTTACGAAACGCGGGAGCAACATTCTAGCGATTTGTCGACGAGATGACCCGAGGCTTCGAATTTTGCTACCCACACTTGGACGACTTTCTGATATTTAGTAAAACCCAGGCCGAGCACGAAGATCACTTGCGTCAACTATTTACTCGTATGAGAAATTATGGCGTACTCGTCAACACAAAAAAATGTGTCTTCGGAGACTCCGAGGTCACATTTCTCGGTTACCAAATATCAGAAGCTGGCACAAAACCTTTAGAGAGCAAAGTAGAAGCTATCTCCAAATTCCCTTTGCCCAAAACAGTCAGAGAGCTTAGAAGATTTCTGGGCATGGTAATTTTTTACAGGCGATTTATGCCCAATGCTGCCCAGATACAAGCGCCTCTAAATGCCTTACTGACTGGATCAGTAAAAGCCTCTCATCCCGTCAACATCACGGGACAGTCCCTCGAAGCTTTTGAAGCTTGCAAGAAAAACCTTTGCGATGCAGCTCTTTTGTCACATCCTAATACGCATGCTAAGTTAGGACTTGTCACTGAAGCCTCTGACACGGCGATAGGTGGGGTCCTCCAGCAACAAAAAGACGGACATTGGCAACCATTAGCGTTTTTCTCACGAAAGTTGAGCCCGTCGCAATCGAAATACTCTCCGTACGATCGTGAGCTCCTTGCCATATACGAGAGCATAAAATATTTTCGCCATATGCTTGAGGCCACTGATTTCACTATCTTTACTGACCACAAGCCACTTTGTTACGCTTTTCACGAGCGCAAAAGTAACTGCTCACCTCGTCAGTACAGGCACTTAGATTTTATTTCGCAGTTCACAACGGACATGCGTCACATTTCGGGAAAAGACAATGTCGTTGCCGATACGCTTTCCCGTATTTGTGAACTGCAGAAACCAGTCGATTTAGAAATCATGACAAAGCTACAAGCCACTGATCCTGATCTAGCTGAGCATCTCCAAGGCGATAGTGCACTCCGTCTTACAAAGATTGGTACCTGGGAGTAGTACCGAAATGTACTGTGATTTCAGTACATCAACCCCCAGACCTTTCGTCCCCATGGAACTGCGTCGGCAGGTATTTAACTGCCTTCACTCACTCAGCCATCCAGGAGCTAACGCAACAGCCAAGCTCATCGCACAACGCTTCGCTTGGCCACTGATGCGTAAAAACTGTCACGAATGGTCTAAGGCATGTTTGGCGTGCCAGCGCTCGAAGGTAAATAGACACGTAACATCACCTATTGGTACCCTAAATTTGCCTTCAGCGCGTTTCAAACATGTACACCTAGACCTCATCGGACCATTACCTCCAGATGGTGAATATCGGTACTGTCTTACACTTGTCGATCGCTTCACGCGATGGCCAGAAGTGGTGCCAATCACCGATATCACTGCTGAAACAGTGGCCAAAGCTTTCATTTCCTGCTGGGTGTCTCGCTATGGTTGTCTCATCGAGATCGTAACCGACCGCGGACGACAGTTCATTTCAGCGCTATTTCAGCAGCTGTCCAGATCGATTGGGTTCGATCATCGGAAGACAATGGCGTATCACCCGCAATGTAACGGCTTGGTGGAGCGTTTCCATCGGCAGCTGAAGGCAGCCATAACCTGTCACGCAGACGCGAAATGGACCGAGACGTTGCCATTAGTACTCCTCGGTATCAGGAGTGCCATTAAAGAAGACCTGCAAACTTCGTCGGCCGAGCTCGTCTATGGCGAGCCACTTCGCCTACCCGGCGAATTTTTCGGCGACAATTTTTCTGGGTACACAACAGATATAACGGATTTTTCAGCCCGCTTGAAGTCTTTCGCAGAAACCGTACGTCCAGTACCAACCCAGCATCACTCGGCACACTAATCCTTCGTTTACAAAGATCTCGCCACATATAGCCACGTACTCCTACGGGAAGACATGCTACGTGGCTCACTTCAGCCTGCATACACAGGGCCACACGAAGTGTTAAAACGAGGTGCCAAATATTTTACTATACGCCTAAAAGGGAAAGACAATACAGTAAGCGTAGACCGCCTTAAACCAGCCTACATACTGTCTGATGACGTATCCCCATCAAATCCTGATATCATTTCAACATACACTCAACAGTCACAGTCACGGGATCCGCCTAACATCCCTGACGTCCCCGACACTCCCGTCATACGAACAACTCGTTCAGGAAGGAAAGTACATTTTCCTGACTACTATCGCCCGTAGACACGGTCTCTCGAGGGGAGTGATGTAGGTAATTAACATATAAATATATAAATACACATATTTATTTATGACACACAAAACTACATACACACATAATATTTCATAATTCACAAGCAAAGCCGGGCGATATCCGTAGTATGCGGCGGGCCGTATGTTTCACAACTCCCAGCGCCTGTATACTTACATAACTAGATGTACACGCTGCGCTCGAGTGTCGAGTCCTCGATCGGCCGACCGGCGACGCCCGCCGCCAGTCGCAAATTATCAGAGCCACGCGAAGCCCGCATCGCTCGCTGTACTACCACGCACTATCGCGTCTTTGTTTCGTATATTTTTTACGCATTTTAACTTCTGTTTGTATCGTTGCTTCGATCTTTCTTCTTCTACTATTCCTGTGCTATCTCTCCTTCTATAAACTGCTTATGCTAGCTGTATATAAACTGTGGTGCTTGTGAATACAAACGTATCTGCTTGTTTGCTATTTCGTTGTTTCCTTACAACAACTCTTCACACCATCTACAACATATCGTTAAACACTTATCCTTAAGGGCTATAGTTTGGTCCGCAACACCGCTATTTTGTCACGGACAGATCGCCACTGCTCAGCTTGGAAAGCTCTCCGCTGCTAGGCTCAAAGAGACCATTGCTGCTAGGCTCAGAGGGACCACTGCTGCAAAGCTCGTACAGAGACAGGTTACCGCTACCTTGCTCGGACATCTCACGGCTGCTTCGCTCCGACGACGGGACACAGTTTTGTTTAACTCGGACCTGTCATCGGCCACTGCTGCTTAACTCGGACATCTCACTGTTTATAAGCTCAGACGGGACACCGATGCTTAGCTCGGACATATAATAATAATAATAATAATACCTTGGAGACTATTGACACACATTTATCTAGCCCCAAACTAGGATTCCCTGTATCTTGGGTACTAAACAACGATACACTTACTTATATAGATAAATATTATACATAGATAGATAAACAACCATGACTAGGGTACAAACATCCGTTCTCATCAAACAAATATTTGCCCCCACCGGGACTCGAACCCGGGACCCTTGGCTTCGTAGGCAGGGTCACTGCTGACTCGGCCATTCGGGTCGTCACCACAGTTTAACTCGGACGGGATACTTGATCTTCGATCGCACTGTTCACCGCTACTCAGCTTATGGTTGGCTGGCTTGGGTGTGTGTAAAATTATTAAAAATCCGTATGCTAACTTTAAAACCTTTCGGCCATTCGCGTCATAACAATGATCCCATTCTTCATGAACTGTTTACATTTAATTTGTATTAAGTCGATTTGTATCAAGTATGTATCAAGTTTTACTATTATATTTATTTTCATCATCGACATCATCATAGTGAATTGATTTCCCAAGGGTGCCCCATTCGTGTATTAATTAATACGTATCTTCAAGTTCCTTTTTCGTGGGTTTCATTCCTAAGACCGTACTCGATAAGGCTACTTTCCTTGCATCCGGGATTAAATGTATTCCATTCTGTACTCTGAATTATACTTTACAATTATATTATTACCGCTCATCATCACTACGTTACATTTAAGGATAAATACTAGTAAAATCTTAACTCACAAGTTGCCTTACACATACAGGGCCAGATTAACCATATCTGGGCCAGTAGGCAATGAAATCGTTACTTTTACTTCCTGAAATACATAAATGTTTGGCACAGTAACCAGCTGGTGATGACAATAATGATGGAGTCAATCTAACTCAACAGAGAACTCGCCGTTAAGATTATACTTATTCCAGGATAATTTTGTACTTTTTTATTCCCCTATATTGTTAAATCGGGAATTATTCATAGTGTAAATATTGTATTCGATGAACATTTTTTATTAAAGATATCATAAAATCAATCTGTAGTGGGAAGCCCCTCAGCAGTTGTTTACTCTGCCTATTGGATAATTCGGCAGTAAAAAAAAATGGTTGCGACTCGGTTCACAAGTTGCAAACTTCTTGGATATGTTTTCAGATTATCTGGCCGACCGCCGACTTCCATGGGTAAACTTTACACTTCTGATTTCTGACAAACAAAAACACTTTAGTAAGTTAAACAGAATATATTTAAAAACTTTCAAAACATGATACCAAAAAGCCCCTCGCGGATACAATAATGACAAATCGACGACGCTTTGACAGCGGAAAGTAAAATTTTGTGAGCAGGTTCGACAATTGTTTTGACGACCCGAATGGCCGAGTCGGCAGTGACCCTGCCTACGAAGCCAAGGGTCCCGGGTTCGAGTCCCGGCGGGGGTAAATATTTGTTTGAGGAAAACGGATGTTTGTACCCTAGTCATGGTTGTTTATCTATCTAAGTAAAATATTTATCTATTTAAGTATGTGTATCGTTGTCTAGTACACAAGATACAGGGAATCCTAGTTTTGGGCTTTGAATCAATGTGTGTTAATAGTGTCCAAGGTATTATTATTATTATTATGATTATATTATTCTTTTATGTCGATTCAGAGTTTGGAAGTTTTTCAAAACGACTTAGGTGTGGGGTTGAAAATATTAAAAAAAAAACACTATATCGTTGAATTTGTGGAGACCGCGAGAGGGACATGCGTTAAAGAATTTTAGTATCTTTATTCTATATTCTTTAATATAGAATAAGTAGTTGGGATTTAATATCACAGAATTATTTGTGCGACTAAGTACATTAATTCTCTATGTATGTAACTAGGGTGCATTGATAAGTGTATAAGACCACATGGTCTTGAAAGAAAATGCATTTGGGTTATTTGTTTTTATTAGTTTTTATAAAAAATCCACTTGATCATCTAAAAAACTTCAAGAGGTCGGAGGTGTGAGGGGTTGGAAAATAATTAAGTAAATGCAAATGTCCTGTGTCGCCCTCGAGGTCTACAGAGTTTAGTTTTAATTTGATTAATTACGAGTATATTCAACACAGCTATAGCCGGAAAAAATATATTTGCATTATTCAAAAATACAAGATACTGCGAAGACAATTTTAATACCAAATGTGTGCAAACCGACAAACCCTTTCGTATGAAGAGCCCTTGATACTACAGTATCGTCACAGGTATCGTGATAAACATTCACAAAGGACCGGCTCAAAGGTATGAATATGGAAAAACTTGTTAATGAAGTAAAATGAGACGACATCGACGAAGGGTGCTGTATGCGGGGTAGACGACTCTTTTTTTTGTTACTAGGTCTCTCTTGACCGTGATTTTGTATTACAACTTTAGGTTTTTCTTGCGTTTCAATCTCGCCTTATTGGTTGTTTTACTCTCCGAAACGGAACGGCAATATCGTAGGAAAGGGAGGGACAGATATACCTCAGACCTCTGTCCGTCCTTTCCATCGATATTGCCATAGCTTTTCTGAGAGTAACAAGACAATAAGTTCAAACACTAAAACATGACTACTAAAACATCGGCTCTAAAGAGTATGAAACCGATTATCACCAGGCGGTCAATAAAGTTCTGACAATTAAACTAAATACAAGCTAAGCAGCAAGCAAAACCTAGTAATGTATATATTATCGTTAGATTATCAAAACCGTTAGTTCATAATCGAATGTTTTTTCTCTGGTTAGTTTACAAACTATCGATAAATTGTAAGCTGTACCGTACTGCTTACGATTTGACGCGTTAGTTTATGATAAAACTAACGCGCTAGTTTATAAACCAAAGGTTTTGACAAATATATATATATATATATATTTGTAATATGCGATTTAAGCCCTTTAATACCCATGACGGCCCTGTTTTTTTATCTATGACTTTTTGCCCTTAGAGTTTGCCATATTAATTTTAGAGTGACGTGACATAGCCTATAAGTAGTAGATGATCAAGACGCTTCTAACGATACGTTAATAAACGTTGTTTAGTTAATTGCATTTTTTTACGCTATAATTATAATTGATACGTTGACGACCGGCTTAGCCTAGCGGGTAGTGAACCTGCCTACGAAGCTGACGGTCCTGGGTTCGAATCCCGCCAAGGGCAAATATTTGTGTGGTGAGCATGATATTTGTTTCTTATTCTTGGATGTTTTCTTTGTATTTACTTGAGTATTTATCTCTATTAAATATATCGTCGTCTAGTACCCATAAACACAAGCCTTATTGAGCTTACTATGGGCCTAGTTCGATTTGTGTAAGATTATCCTTTAATATTTATTTGTATTTATTTATTTAATTCAAATTAATTCCTTTATGTGATGGAATCCGCATCGAAACTCACGACGATGAGGGGTATTCAGTGACTAAGGAACTAGTGATAAGTTCTTTGCATCTCACGCTGCTTCAACACTAAAAAGTATTTTCATGTAAGCTCATCGCTCTTCGGCTCAGGATAGATATAAGCAAGTGCAAGTGGTACTCGCGCACGAACGGTTCCGTACACCGCACAATGGTATTCAAGTTTTTGCATGGGGATAACCTAATCTTTAAGTTTCCTGTGTGTTAAAATAGCAAGATGTTGTTCACAAAGCTATTGGTGCGGCTATTTCATTTAAACCATACATTTTTCTATAAGTATTTTTTTATAAAAAAATGGGTCTGTAGTTTCGGAGATAATGGGGGAGGATGGTGTTTTTTGCCTATTATTTTAAATATTTTTTTAACCAAGCATTTCAGGTATATGAAAAAAAACAGTTACGTGCAACAAGCCCTTTCATTATACATGCCACTAGATAGGTTTTTATTTATCGGCTCAGAGATAATAAAGGGAGTTGGTGTTATTTTGAGTATTGTCTTATATTTTTTTTAACTAAGCATTGCAAGTTTATGAAAAATATTACATTACAATAGATCCAAGAGTGAGTTTGAGGGCTGTGCCATAGAAGAGGCCCTCTAAGAGACGAGACCATATATTGCACTGTTGACCAAGACATTGCATAGTGATTTTCAGGACTACTTCGAGGAAAATAAATTTAGTATGCAAAAAAAATAAGATAAATGAGGTTTGGAACTCCGCCTCTGTGCTCAGACTGTCAGATACCACTTTGAGATGAACGAGCCTCTATGGCCTGCCATCTATTGCAGTCGACAGCTGAGTAGTTCAAGTCAGGAACGCTTTTACCGACGCGACAGCATGGCATGAAGCGCCATCTGTTGACATGTTGCAGAACCATAACAAATAAGCGAATATCAGACCAGAAATAATTTTGTTGTCCTGCTTAACTATTCATTGTTTTGCGGCCCCATTACTCACCATCTTTTGCCACATTTCCGAGCAGTGCAGTGAAAAATATATTTGAGATCCTTGCAACAAGTACTTTCATTAAACATGTCATACGGAAAATGTTTTTTCAAATTATTATTTGCCCCCTAATTGTACCCTTTTTAACCTTAGTATTTCAAAGTTATGACAAAAATATATTTGAAATCCTTGCAATAAGCCCTTTCATTTGTCGTATCACACGACACAGATTGAAATACTTTTTTCGAAGTTCTGATTGGCCCCCAAAAATTGCCCACCAATTTCAAAATGTATTTACTTACGTAATCATTTCTTGTTTAGGCCACATAAGTAGATGAGTGTACTAAATTTCAACTCAATCGATTCAGGATTCGATCGTTTAATATTGCCTTTACAAACCTAGGACAGACACACGAGTGTTCCTACAATGGTCCCGTTTTACCTTTTTACGGAACCCTAAAAACCACACTCATAGTAGGCCAAGAGGGGATTTCGTGAGTAACTTGAACGCGTTAGAATAATATATGGGAGATACCTTACTCTCTGTTTAGTAACTTCATCAGATCTAAGCTTATTTCAAGAGCCGAGCGGTTGGGGCATCAACAAATAAGTCAATATAAGCGGGGCTCGGCACAGGCGCGTTAGATTACTAATGAGAAATTAAAACATGCTGATAAGTATACATTTCAGTGAATTCTAGATGGAAAGCCTAGATCTGATGGAGGTACTAAATAAAAATAAAAATAATTTATAATAATAATAATAATAATACCTTGGACACTATTTACACACATTGATCTAGCCCCTAACTAGGATTCCCTGTATCTTGGGTACCAGACAACGATACACATACTTAGATAGATAAACAACCATGACTAGGGTACAAACACCCCCCACCGGGACTCGAACTCGGGACCTTTGGCTTCATAGGCAGGGTCTCCGCCGACTTTGCCATTCGGGTCGTTTAATTGAACTATTGAACAATAAATTTGGTACCCTGTGTTGTGGGCATCAGTTTCTTCGTGTGTCCCCATATCTCAATCTGACGCGCTTGGGTAACTCAAAAAAAGCCTAGTCGGCCATAGCATAAGTTCTGAGCCATCAATATTTGTGGAATGACCAAGAAATCAATTTAGTTCATTTAACAAACAAACATACAAACACAGCGTCACTACCACATACGGGGTGGCAGAGCCACATTTCTATGAAGTATTATTAATAATAATAATACCTTGGACACTATTTACACATACAGCCCCAAACTAGGATTCCCTGTATATAGGGTACTAGACCACAATACACATACTTTTCTAGATAAATATTGTGTACTTAGATAGATAAACAACCATGAACAGGTATAATATAATACAGAATTGATTAGAGGATATCGATATATTATTAGGAGTCACTTTATGAAACCAAGAAAATAAATGCTGTTCTACAAGTAAATAGCTGCAGGGGAATGTAAATTATGCGGAGGCACGTCGTGCAGCGGTTATTAATTAATGGGCTGTTATGTCGGATACAAATTAGTTCATGTGCCTATTAAACCAATAAATTACTATTAACAGCTGTACTGAGAATTTCACCTTTAGCTTACTTTTAGGAGAATTGTAATTCAAATGTAAACTTAACTTACTATTTTGTGTAACGATTCATTAAATTACATGTACATAAATTCAAATCCGATGCGAAATAGTAAAAAATATTGCGATATACAGATTTTCAGATTACTTCTGGAGATTTTCCTATCGGGCGAAAATAATCAAATTACGTTTACACTTTTAAAAGATTTATTGATAAATACCACATTTATAATGTTAACACCAACACATGTGAGCATTAACACTTAGCAGTGATTTTAAACAGATAAAATATAGAAGAGATTACTTTTAATATGTACAACTATACTGAATTTTTTAATTTGAGGCCAGAAATGTAAACAAACAACTGCCATGTTCTAGAACAAACCCGTTGACTTTGACATTCATATTATACTTTTTGTACTGGAAAATAACAGATTTTTGTTTAAATCTGGCCTCAAATGAAAAATCGCAGTAATGCAAGCTGAAACTCATGATCAACAAGAGTGTGTGCGAGAAACAACTGCTTTACTACTTTTATATTTTATATAAACAGAGATCTCTCTTTCCCATTTCACGACATTTCACTTTGAAATGTCGACTCCAGTTTAAACACAAATACACTAGATTTGACTAAAATCTAGTCTACATTCTGCTTAAAAGTAACATGATTTCCCAAAATTCTACTTTCGACGAAAATCTGAACACGGATCAGCTAAATGAGACAGTTGGTTTGGCATTTTATTTCGTTCATTAATTAAGACAGGCAATGAAGTGATTGAAATAACAAATGAATGAAATACGCGGGCGGGAACGAAGGTTGCAACTAAAATTCAAAATATTTTTTGGCAGATAATGCATTTTATAAAGTGTGCATGTATTTTCTTTATGGTTTCCTAAAGACATCTTGCTTGTTGATATTCAGTTACAACTAATATGGCCAAATTACTGGTTAAATTGGAATATTAATATATACTACTCAAAAGAAAATAAGGGCCACTTACATATTTCTGTTTTTGAGTAATTTTTTAGATGTAAACTAATTAATAAGTGACTAATTAATGATGTCCGGCCTCCTTCGGTATCCAACCTCTTTAATGCTGGTGTTTAAGTCTTACAGCTGGCCAGAAATTGAAGCAAATAAAAAAAACGAGTTTCAGGATAAATTCCTTTCAGATGGAATCAGAATTTTATTCTGTTAAAAAACTATTTCTGTCCATCTTTTGCTTCTTTTAACATCTTTTGTTAATAATGCCACGTCAACGAAGGCATATGGATACCATTACTGCCACCAGAGCCGTTGCATTGATTGCTGAAGGTCATTCACAGCGGTCTGTAGCTTTGTCGTTGGGTTTCTCTCGCCGAGCCATCCACAATGTGTGGGATCGGTTCCAAGAGACTGGCAGTGTTGCAGGAAGGCCTGGATCGGGCAGGGTGCGAGCGACTACGGCACAAGAGGATCGCTACATCCGATTGAGTGCCCGTCGAGAGCGCTCTGTGACGGCACGTAAGTTACAAAATCGCCTACGGTTGACAACGGGGACTCGTGTTAGTGACCAAATGATACGTAATCGACTGCATGAAGACCAGCAAAGGTCCAGACGTCGAGTAGTACGAATTCCTTTATCTAGGGTTCAACGTGGAAATCGTTTAAGTTTTTGCTGCGAACATTCAGATTGGAGCATGAATCAATGGGGTATGGTGCTCTTCACAGATGAGTGTAAAGTGAAGCTTTGTAGTGATGATCGGCGGATTAGAGTATGGAGACGACAGAGTGAGAGATTTTCCGATGTCTGCATCAAGGAAATTGACCGCTTTGGAGGTCCTAGTGTGATGGTTTGGGCTGGGATTAGCTTACAAGGCAAAACTGAGCTGGTTTTCTTAAATCAAGGCACAGTAACTGCACAACGGTACATCGATGAAGTCATCAGGCCTCATGTGATTTAATTCTCACAGAGAGTGGGGCCAGGGTTCTGGTTAATGCATGACAATGCCCGCCCACACACAGCTCGGGCCACTCAGACTGTACTGGATGACTCCCATATTCGTGTCCTACCATGGCCAGCGTATAGTCCGGATTTAAATCCAATAGAGCATATGTGGGACCAATTAAAACAACCAGCAACAGCTTATGGATGCTCTGAAACGTGCGTGGGAAGAGATAGCTGATGAAAACATCAGAAACTTAATCGAGAGTATGCATTCAAGGCTACAGGAGTGTGAAAACAGGAGAGGAGGACACACCCGTTACTAAACCATTAAAAAAAACTGCTTGTGTCAGTTTTTGTTTTGTTTTGCAAAGAGTTTCTGTTTAGTTTTTGCTGAAGACAATGGACTAATTTCATGTTAATTGAAATAAGTGAAACAATTGACTACACAATTAAATGGTTATTAGCATAAGTTAAAACAAAAGCCTTGTTACATGTTATTTTAATAAATATACATTACTGTTTACTATATTTTTCACGTAGCAATCAAAATACTTAGTGGCCCCTATTTTCTTTTGAGTAGTATATATTCTTTTTTATTTTAAACGAAAATGTAAATTAAATTTAAACTCATTCAAAATGAACAAAATTCTTAATTAATTTCATTCATTCAACATTAAATTCAATCAGATTTCGGCCGTTCAGTCAATATTTTTCCAGCACTATGGAATGTGACATTTTAATGATCCGCCATAGTTGTTATTGAGATAGTCGAAATATTTTTTGGCAGATAATGGAATTATAAAGTGTGATGTATTTTCTTTATGGTTTCCTACCAACATCTTGCTTGTTGATATTCAGTAACATCCAATATAGACAAATTACTGTTGAAAATGTAGTTCTTTGGAATATTAATATAAATTATTTTTATTAATAAATAAATTCCAAATGAATTTAATTCCTTTGACATTCAATTCTATCAAATTTCGGTAGTTCATTCAGTAATTTCCAACACTATGGAATGTGACATTTTATTGATCCTCCATAGTTGTTATTGAGATAGCTCAACTTAAGTTACATTAACAAACCCTGCGAATTCTCAAGGCGTTAAAATTAGCTAAACTGACAGCTGGAAATCCGGAAACTACTGTTTGGGTCGGTATGGTTCGATGCCATAATGTTCGATTTTCAAACACTTTTAAAAAAGCATTTATTCAGTTAGTTTGATTGTGGTTGTGTCGCCTCTGGAATTGGTCGCTGTGTCTAATAAAATAACTAAAAAGAAATTCTTTTTCTGATACAAACTCGACCCTATTTAACTTGCCTCCGTTTGATCTAACCATAAAACCTTTTTCTATCCATTCATTTAAATTACAGTTGGAAAATAATAAATTCATCTCGGCCACCGCCGCCAGATATTTGCGTAGCGACCACTGGTTCTCAAATGCGGTGTCGCGGAAACGGAAATGCAATATCGTTTGTACACGTTTGTGTTTGTACCGTACGTTTGTGCACCTTGTCTGTGATATCTGTCTTGCCGAGGCTTGTTTAAATTACAATATTGGGGTAATAATGACGAATATATAGTCTTTGAAAATATTCCTGCTCGAAATCGACATAGGTTTTGAACCTTAGAATAATGACTGAGTTGGAAAATAGAATAACAAATCTGAAAATGTGCTCCGATAATAAGATATCCACCAATTAAGTTGTTCTGAATATTGACCTTAAAGGCATGCCTATTTCCGTCCTGGTTGACAGTTGGCTACAACGTTATGCGTAATAAGAGGCTCACCCAACGCCGCAGGTAGAAAGATAAGACTTCGTCTTTAATTAATTCTTAAAAAAAAAACACCTTTCTGTTACTACATAATTATGTAGTAACAGAAAGGTGTTTTTTTTACTACATAATTATGTAGTAACAGAAAGGTGTTTTTTTTTACTACATAATTATGTAGTAACAGAAAGGTGTTTTTTTTTTACTACATAATTATGTAGTAACAGAAAGGTGTTTTTTTTACTACATAATTATGAAGTAACAGAAAGGTGTTTTTTTACTACATAATTATGTAGTAACAGAAAGGTTTTTTTTTTAAGAATTAATTAAAGACAAAGTCTTATCTTTCTACCTGCGGCGTTGGGTGAGCCTCTTATTACGCATAAAGTTGTGGCCATCTGTCAACCGGGACGGAATACGTTTTTAATTTCTAGGGTGTATTAGTATTAACTAATGCACCCTAGAAATGAAAACGTATGCCGTTGTAATCACTGAAACTCTTATGAAAGTGCAATTTAGCTATTGAAATCAAAGCAGTCAGTTTGTCGACTGCGAATTATACTTTAAAATTCGACAATTAAAGTCCATTCTCGAGTGCTAATTGCAAATTGAAGCTTCGAACGTGCTGGCAAAGTAACAATAAAACCGCTAAGAACTTAAATGTAAATTTATTTTTTGCTCGCAAAGTTAAGTGCCTTGTGAGAATGGAAACTCCCTACATTAGTAGGACGTTTCACTTAAATTTATTGTCTGTGGGTAAAGTACAAATTTTATAGCTTCGTGCAGGTGCCTGAAACCCGCCGACCATTTTTGATTTTAGAATTATTTGTGCAACAGCGGCTCAGTCATGAAGTGGAAATTGTATTTAAAAACGTATGCAATGTTCTACGAGAATTCTTGACACCACTTTGAGAACATCTGATATTTGGTATTATTGGTTGCATATTTTTATGGCAACAAATATAATGATCACCAAAATATTTTTTCCTACCCAAAATGGGTAAATGATCACCAAAAAATGCAGAATATATCAGGGAAAAATACTGCGGCAGCTAAGGTGAAGGGTAAAGGGGGTGAGCGAAGCGAAGCCGAAGAAGCGTGCGTTTTTGGTGATCGTTTAAACATAAGCCTATTTTATAATTGGATACGTATATTGCACCACGCTATTGTAAGAAAAACGATGCAGTAAACAAAACTTGTAGTTTCAAAATGCGACATGAACTCCCTAAGAACAACCAAGTACCCAAACTAACACTTCGCTTCGAGTTTGCCGTTATCACCCGCTTCTGCACCCCGCACCCGCACCCCGCACGCATAGGGGACCGATATGCGAGCGGGGTGCGCGTGAGTGCGTTGGAAGTAATGTGAATTCCATATAACATTTCCCTTCACCGAGAAGTTGGTAGCAATAAAACCAGTGTTACTATCTTTAAAAAAAGTGGTGCTAAAAAGTAAGGGAAAAGCATATGTTTTCAGTGACTGAAGCGCATGGTGTTAATCTACTCAACACAGAACCCGCTTAATAATTTTGTTATTATTTATTACTGTATATTAAGTAATAGTTGTACTATTTAAATGAAACGAATAGGTATTTAGAAGGGAGTTTTTTCGTACTTTTCTCCCATAGTGGTCAAATGTAGAGAATAGGCAAACAAAGACGTTTTCTAAACATATGTTCTATTTTTTTTATTTGAATTTGAAACCTACCCCAAAAACAAGTAGGTATTTAATAGTATGAAAGCTATATTGACAGCCAGCCATCTCCGCAGATTTCTTCAAATAAAACTAAGTAAAATGATGATTTTTAAAATGTGGCTAGGTCGCACAAGAGCTCTCACATTTCAAATACCTAGTCACTTGTTGATTAGTTTGGACGCCTTGGGAATTTTTCCGAGTGTCAAATCCATTAAAAACAAAAAACTTTTGAATAACATGTTTATTAAAAATTGTAAGCGAATAAAAGAAGCTATAGGAATTAAAAACAAAATGGAAAGCACACGACTAAATTTTATTAACAAAAAACGGTAAGCCAGAAAATATTAAGCAGGTGACTCTAATTGAAAGTAATGAAAATGGAAAGTTGAATGAACGAACTATTGCAAGAATGATATTGAATTACAGAGGTTGGTGGCAGAGCTTCAGGTGTAGTAACACTGGAGAAAAGGACGTGCCTTGCTTCATCTGTTGTCTTTACAGGAGATTTTATTTTATACAGTCTAATCATGAAACTCTCTACGTCTGCGAGCGTTTCATCGGTCAATGGGGATACTCCTAAAAGAGAGAGGAGCTCTCCGTAGAGTGCATAAACCTTTAGAGCCTCTGGTTTACTTATTCCGCTTATATACGATGTTACGTCCAAACCTGTCAAAGCGTGAAGTGCCGGAATATTTGCTATTTCCTGTTCAATAACATTGTTTGCAACCTCGTGGATATACTTTCTTTGAGCGCTGGTTCCTGCCATCATCCACAGATGTTTGGCGGCAATTCGTCCCCGATGATGCAGATGTAGGAAAAAGACATCAGTGTCTCTCACCATTACAACAACGTAATCAAACGGACTGTTCACAGCGTGTTGTACCAGCCTTGTGTCTGCTTCTTCGTGGCTAGCTTTAAGTGAGGACACATCAGTTTCTGGATTAGTCGAGGATACATGCGTCCCATCCTCAAACCCACCAGCTACTACAATTTCAAGGTCACCTGAGAACCGGACTAGATCCTCTGACAAAAATCTTGCTAGATCTGCTTTATTCGCGGGGAGGGCCATGAAATTGTCCCATCGTTTGGGTGACTTTGACTGTATATTTTTTCTGATAGGTTGGCTTTTTTGTGTTCTCTCTCTCTCTCTCTCTTTGTTGTGCCCGCCTTTATTGAATTAGACAAATATCTATCGAAAATAATATCTATTCGTAGATACTGTGCTCCTATTTGATTTACTTTATCTTTAAACCTATCAGCGTTTACATAGATTACAGAAGCTATGATTTTGAGAGACGCGGGAAAATGGATATAAAGCTACGCTAATAAGGTTACGAATTTCTACGCAGAAGGCTGGAGCAGGAAAAAGAGGCCGGTTTTTTTGTGGAGCAGGAAAAAGAGGCCGGTTTGGGTATCGGCGGGCTTTTATAGATGAGCCGCCGCAACGTGATGCGATGACTGTCGAGCTTAGCCGAACGGTTCCGGCGCCATCCGAAGTTGTTTTTCCGGTGATGCTTGCTTACAAAATATATTGTTATTTATGCGGTTAGAGCATGTATTTATAATTTATTAATGGCTCCCTATTAAGTTTTTCACGATCTTGTTTACCATTCTTCGACGCAATTGGCATGCATGATTCCAAGGGACGACATCAGATAAGTCTAATGTATCCTAAATGCACTTGCAAATCCTCAATTATAGATAAGTGATTACATCAGTGTTTACATACGGTTTGTTTTAGGGATAAATATTTGAGCTTGTTATGTAATTACTACAATAGTAACTAAAAGCACTAAAAAGGGACTATTATGGGATAGAGTAGGGACGACTTCATATCAAAAGTGGCTGAAAACTACCCCTTTTAGGAGGATGTGGCAATTCGGTATTTAAAAGATTTTCAAGGGCATCCAACTGAGAAACTCATTTCCAAATAATTATGTTCTTAAAAAAAATACGCTAAACCATCAAAAATATAATAGGATTACTCATCGATATAAATACTAAGGATAGGCCTTCCCGTACTAAATTTCTTACCATTTTGAGGCTAAGAAAAATAGCGCCCCTGTCGGAATTCGTCGGAACCAAGACAGTACGAAAAATTGTAACGGCGTCACGGTCGGTCACGTTCCGATTTGTGGTGTATAGACACAATATTAGGAAAGTTGATCTACGGATAACTCTCAAATACCCGGTGACTTTTAATCGGTGATTAGGAGTAGAAATAAAATATATCTAGCTAAAATTTTACTTAAGGGGCGAGGTCTCACGCAATTACCTCATGTTTAATTAATAAAAAGTTGAAACATAATTAAATAGGCATATTAATTTTTGTCTTTGCCGTTAAATTACGAAAGAGGATGTAAGCTCACAGATACAAACTCTAACTGACTGAAATAGGGGGGGGGGGGGGGGGACCAAATGACATTACGAATAGTAATCTAATGACATTACGAATAGTAATCTTGAATAGAAAAATAACCAAATCGGATCGTTTTTCAAATATAGGAAGCGGGCAGTTTCACTGTGCGTCGCGCGTCGCTGCAAAGTTACGTCAGTCGAATGGTTGATTTTCGTTTGAGGATTTTTTCGAGAACAATATTTTATAGATAATCAATTTAAAGCCAATAGTAATTGAAAATATAATACTTACTTGTGATACGACACTCCCTGTTTTTGTGTTTTGCGATTTGGGTATAATTTACACCTTTTTACGTCGCAGGTCACCATTTTTGTTTTTGCTGCCGATATGTCAATTGGCTGTCACCGTCCAAGCGCGACTGATTGCAAACAGTCCAATTTTCCCGATTTTGTACTGTTTTTGTAGCGACACTTTCAAGCGCTCCGTGCCCTGTCCCTACTATTCAAGTCTGTGGGATTACTGGAATTTCCGCCCAGAAACAGTTCAGTTCAAGTTCAGTTCAGTTCAATTTTTTTTATTCATAATAGCACAAACATTGAGACTTAATGAAGGTCATAACATAATCAAGCAAGCATAATAAAACATTAAGAAGGTGCCTAATTATTAGTACATAATATACAGGGTGCAATGAACTGGTTTAATGCCAGATGTCGGTGTCATTAATTTTGTAAAAACGTCGTTAATTTTGTAGTAGGCCTTTGTGCACAATTTTAGGCCTTTATACATTTTTTTCAAGATTGTCCTTCATATGTCCCCTTCAACGTAGTTTCCTCAAATCTCAGATGAATGACACTCTTTGTCTCAAATTTCCTTTGTCGTTAGGTTAGCTGCTGTCTTGTAAAAATGCCAAATGTCAATATTTTTCCAACTGTCAATAACACAGTCAGTGTCAGTCAGAAAGAAAACATTTTTTTTTTTTGTAGTTTTATGAAGTGGTGAGATCTCAGATTACAATAAAGACTTATTAGTGAAATCCTGTGATTAGAACGAAAATAAAATGAATTTTATTTGCAAGAAAACAGCACATTAAGATCTTAAAATTAGAATATGTTCAGTGTTTCCAGCTTATGTATAAGCATGAAAAATAATAGTTACACAGTTTTAATGTATGTGCTAGTGCAATATTAATGTAAATAGTTGTTCATTTATTTCTCATTTATATAATTAAAATTGAAAATGTCATCTAACTATTCCTTAATGCTATAAAAACAGTGTTGTAGTAGCCACTTTGTGAGATTATTTTTAATGAGTTGCTCTTCATTACTTTGAAGTGGTCAGGCATCTTGTTATACAAAATAATACACGTATTTAATATATTTTTCCTATATATGTCCTTAAATCCAGAAGGTTGACATAGTAGGTTCATGTGTTTTACTCTTCTTTGCCTTTGGTGCCCTTCATTTCTGGTTCTCCATTATTCACGATGACAGTCAACAAAAACACAAACATAGGCACATGGTAGGGGTAAAATGTTAAGATTTTTTAAAAGTTGTTTACAGGTTTCATCAAATTTAACCTTACCAATTGCTCTTATGTACTTTTTTTATTTTGAAAGCCCTTCCAACCTCCACTGAATTCCCCACAGGATCAGACCATAGCTGAATACTGAGGACACATAACCGTGGTAGGCCATTAGAGTGGCTTCAATAGAGACAGTTTGTCTCAGTTTGTACAGAGCGTACACAAAGCGATTTATTTTGTTACACACCGATTCTACGAGGCTATCATTCCGAGAGTAATAAGTGGGTTCAAGTTCCACTCAGGGAGAAGAATAAGCCACTTAAATACCTTTAATGTTTCGGTAGCATTCACCGTAAGTTTTCTATATTTTCACAATGAATATTTTTTTTGGACCTGTGTTAAATATACTTTAAATTTGTAAAACAGTTATTAGTCCATCATTTTAAAGAAAAGAGTCATTTTTGACCGTCTTTTTCTCATTTTTAGGGTTCCGTACCCGAAGGGTTCCAAACGGGACCCTATTACTAAGACTCCGCTGTCCGTCCGTCCGTCTGTCACCAGGCTGTATCTCACGAACCGTGATAGTTAGACAGTTGAAATTTTCACAGATGATGTATTTATGTTGCCGCTATAACAACAAATACTAAAAACAGGATAAAAGAAATATTCAAGGGGGCTCCCATACAACAATTCTTTCAATACCACATACAAACTTATGGATGCACCTGGTTACGTACATGGAGTGTGAAAGTAACCGCACCAATAACTTTGTAAACAATATTTTGCTGTGTAAAATCCAAACTATTCACTCCACACCATCGCTTCCATTGAAAGGTGGTACGGAACCCTTCGTGCGCGATTTAGACTCGCACTTGACCGGTTTTTTTTAATGTTTTCGTTGTTGTATATTCAATAGTGACATGTGAGTGACATAGTTTTTTTCGTTGAGAAACTACCAGCCGCAAGTAACTGTTATATTTTGTATCAATTGACGTCACGAGGGCTGCTGTTAATATAATAAGTATTTATACATCTTTTACTCTAAATATTCAAATCAGTTTCTTAAAATAGGCTTAAATTTCATGAAATATATTTATTCAGGATCGTCCATTACATAAAAACGCAATCTTATTTTTGGAAAGTGCGGAATTTTTATCTGAGTTTGGCAACCGGATATTGTTTTCCCCCATTTTTTGACAGTTGTGTACTACCAGCCGACTTATGCCCGGTTCCTATATTTAACGGATCGTCATCCGTAAAAGTAACTGTCCGTTTTTCCCTAACCAACTACGAGTCGTTAATACCGTTCCACAATTTACTTTCTGTACCTTTTACCTACGGACGTCCGTTGGTCATAGATGTCATTGAAATACCGACGCGCCCTCTTCACTCAGAGATGTGCGTTTCGTTATATGCAGGATTGAAATTTGTAATAAGATAAAGTTCAAGCCGATACAAATTAGATTTACATACGAATTGATCTTAGAGTTCTCTAAACTTATGATGTTTATTAGAGCTACACGAACGCAGGCATCTTCGTGACATATTTTTTTCCTTATCAAACTTAATAGAATGCATAGAATACATAACAAGGACGGAACGTTCATCGCGCGAAAAAGACATTTGACTCGACATTGACATCCATCAATTGAAATAAGTATACATATATCCTGCAAAAAGTTTGAGTCTTCTTCTAGTCGACAAATTCTTCAAAAAATACAAAGTGTATAATACATTTCAAACGACCAGGTTTGAAATGTATATTACGCCGGTGAGTACCTATCATGTAGTAGCCTAGTAGGCATGCAACGTTTTTGCCTCAGTACCTAAATCTTCATTCAGGGCTAAGACTCAGGGATATTTCTGTCGGTTCTTTCGTTCTAGTCGCTCCCTCATGGCTGAGGATCGTGACCGTCATGGTTGTTGGTACGGGGCTTGTTCAATGATCTCCCATTTGTTCTGTCCTGGGCTGCATGTTTTGCCTATTATCTTCTGCTGAGTCAGTCTCGCTGGAGTTCGATATAATTTCGAACACTTCTCTGTCACTATCTGATGAACTGGTCATTTTAAATTCAAAATTACAGCGAAAACAGTGAAATATAAAATTTAACCGACCGAAATTGAGGGGTAACCAAGTGACATTACGAATAGTTATCTGGAAAGTCTACTGACGTTTAAAATATTTATAGGAACGCAACCAAGTGACATCTCCATGCAATACGCTTACGCTCCGTTGCCGGTAACCCTCCCATCCGTTAGTAGCAAGCCGTCGGTTAGTTGCATAACGAGACGTTTGTTATAGGAACGGTTTTAGCTTACGCCTCGTAGAATTAACTACCATTCGTAACTAAAACGGATCGTTTTTGAAATATAGGAACCGGGCATTAAAGAGGCGGCTAAATTTATATCAAATACAATTTAAAAGCAAACTCGCAGTGAGCGGCTAGTCCCTACATATTTTATTATAGCTGACCTAAATCTATGGATACCGTGTTTACTGCTATAACTAAACCGCTTCGTCTTTTCGCCGAGCGGCATCTTCATGGAAAATAAAATTCAATTTCAATTTCACGCTCATTTGATATTCAGAATACGCGAGATAAAGGCGTTCCCTATTCTGAAGGTGATACTTAAATCGTTTAGTCTGTAACGAGGGGAATTTGGATATTCCCGAGTGACGTCAAACCAAGCTGACGATAACTTGAGGATATACTTATGTAAGCAACGTAAATTGAAAATTGGTTCTGACAGTATATCTAAATCAAAAGTTCTTTGATTAGGTACTGAATATATTTACAAAATTAAGCATAGCACACGTATTTTTTTACGTTTATAGTTTATAGTTTAGTTTAGTTCTATTTAAATAACTTATACTAGGATGGACCTTCTTATAATTAATGACAAGTTGCGAAGTTGACTTTTAAGTAGAAGTTAACACGATGAAGTCTGAACTAGTGTTACCACTGTATCTCAGACTCCAGCGGCTTCCGACCACCAACCATGAACGTAGAGATTCGTAGGACCATCGTGAGAGAGAAGGACAAAGAAACTCCCACAGATTAGTGTGTACTGACGACTAATACTACTAATACCGATTAGAAGTATTAGTCGGCAAAGGCAATTGGTTGCAGCTGCTGAGTTACAGCTATTTCAGTTTTTGTCTGTCTGAGTTTGATACTAAAGTCTGGTCGGTCAAATCAACGTCCCACTTATGTCCATCACATATCCAAATGAATTTGCCGCAAAATTCTGTCAATAATATTTTACCTTTTATACAGGCTATAACAGACAGTTGGTAGTCATATTTTAGGGTGTTGTTAGGGATATCATTCTGATCAACTATCATTATGAAACCGATTTGAACAGAGCAACTAAATTTTTCACTTTTCAGCTGGCCGCAGGTACCAAATCGTATGGAGGAATGAAAAATAAAGTTGTTCCGATCAAATCGGTGTCATAGTAAAAGTTGTTCAGAATGATGCCCCAAGCAACACCTTGAAATATGACTACACCTTTCTGTTACAGCCTGTGTAACTCCAAGCAATTTCAGTTTGATTGATTTGATATTCTTATTTATATGTATACGCAAAATAGAGGACGATGCACCTAGGGTCACGGTGCATCTGTCAACCCATATGGGAAAACGCGAGTTTCGATGGATAGTTTTTGAGTTAGACGTAGCTTATTTTGATTGATAGTTTTTGAGTTCGACATAGTTTATTTTGACATTGCTGTTGTCGCTTTCCATCTCGTCGGACACAATTTCCCGTTTGCCCTTCTCCTATTTAACCCGTTTAACCCAAAACTGTCTTCATCCCTGTGATGAATAGTTAGTCACTCAGCCTCGCGAACAGTTGTGCGATATTGTTAAGTATACTATACAGTTAAGCTTGATCGATGGTCGTGTTGAGGTAATAGATGATGGTTGATGTGATGAATACCGATGAACGAGATACGAGTGATTTGACCAAACGGGAAAAACAGAAACAATCTTTTGTATAGACAATATAATACACATTTTTTTAATGTAGCTATAATAGTGTCCCACTGCGGCAAAGGCCTCCCCCCCTTGAATCCACACGTCCCTGGACTGCGACACTTTATAGATTATGATATGTTTTCTAAAAAATGTATCAGAAAGGGGTTGCTAGCATTTTTTAGAATGTTTATCTACACACGTATCATAAACCCTCTTTACTGCGTCCAAAAACCGCACGTTACGATCAACATAATCTTAAACTACTTTGTAAAAACTCATTTCTTATCTGAATATTGAAAAATATGACCACAATGTGTAAATTTTCCACATATTATGACATTCAAATTTCGAACGCCGACGCCCGCCTGCGTGCCGCCCCTACTTTGTCTGTGAAGTTGGTATTAAAGAACAAGCTAAACAACTCAATGCCACAATGCCGGTCAAACATGCGGTTCCTCAACACATCAAAGAGAGCATACTATATGTGTCTAGATAAACTAGTGTATGTAACTGTACATAATTAGACATTAAAAAAAACTCTCGAGTGATGTTATTATAAAACTCGCTCGCTCGGCTCGTTTCATAAACCCACTCTCGAGTATTAATGCCCTCCATTATGTAGCAGTCACGTAAACTACTATTAAAAAGTGATTGTGGAGAATGTAAAATCTCTTTCCGGTCGTGTATCTCTCGTTAAGACAGGCTAAAACGTATTTTACTTCAATTGTCATTAGAATATTGAATTAAAAATGTATCAACTGTTTGAGCAGAAAAACGTTTTCAAATTACTTCAACACCTGGAATAAAAGTCGCGAGTCACTGTAAAATTCTATATCGATTGGGTTAATACCTATAATAACACAATTATCTGATGTTGATTTAGTGCTGGGTATAAATCGATAAAAGAGTTCAGCGACGGTTATTGATATTTCATATAGATGAAGTGTCTCATGCAATTTGTTGTTCTCTGGAATGGGTTGGAGGAGGCCTTCACCCTTAACTTAAATGTATAAATTAATGAAAATAAAAATTTAACTCACATTTAAAAAATATTTATCTTTTTTACATCTCTTTATAAATCTCTCTGCAAAAAAAAAAATTAAAATGAAGTTCAGAAAAAACATTAATAAATAAAATTAAAATAAATAAATAATAATACGTTTTAATTAAAAACTATTTATGCATATTTAATATACATATGTTAAATAATATAACTAGATTTTTAAATAATACTATTAAAAATCATAAGATATGAAAATCATATATATTTTCATATATTTAGAAAATATAGTCATGGATAGAATTAAAAAAGGGGAAATAAAGGATTATTATTATAATGCTATTTGTTCATAAGAACTGTGACAAAATACTTATGATATTAGCCAATAAAAATGTTCACAGGTGCACATTAGGTCAGTACATTGGAACAAATATTTACTTGAGTCTCCGTTTTCTGTTTATATATTTACTTTCACATCTTCCGTAAACAAGCAAGCTTTTTGCTTTTCTACCACTGCTCAGCAATCGATCTTTCTCATCCTGATTGGGTTTGCAGGAAGAGATCACTTTTTCTACATACGTATTGTTGTCTGTATATTATATGATGCAATAAAGATTTTATGAATCATGATATCATGAAAGAACATTAAACTAAGTGTTAATGCAGCGTCCGTTGGTATTCAAATGAGGGTAAAGATTAGCGACGTTATTAACATTCAGATCACGACTGATATGTCATGAAATTATGTTGACGTCTATGCATGTGTGCGTTATTAACAAAGACTAAACAATATAGCAGATCAAAAACTAAATCAATTTAAGTTGTGAGCTAACTTAACTAATGACCCAGTCAATAACCCCGTGCAACCGATATATATCGCAAACTTGAAAGAGTTTTGCCACGGAAAGAGCACACCAAGGCAAAACTTAAAATTTACCCTACAACGGGATTCTGGGCATTTCTGCCCAAATGCGTGCAAACGAAAAAAATTGGTCGGTGTAAATTCTCACAAGATAACTCAGGAAATACCGCAAAGTTATCCTTCCGCATACTTTCCTCGTTCCTCATAATATAACATCGCATACCTAAGTTTTAATTGAAGGCCCAGATTTGTTGTCCAACAAGGTAACTTTGTGTGGAAGAAAATTTGCATAGTAAAAACAAGCGGCAAGCCTGTAACCGCAATGTCCCGTCAACCTGTGTAGTGTATCTACGTAGATTCAGGAAAGCTGTAGCAACATATAACTAGCTGTATACTAAACGTGACTGTGGGACCGGTTTCGTCATACTGCAGCACTGGAAAGTCTGGTTTGAAGCACCTACAGTTTCAATATTTAGGTGATACATTTCGTATGTTTGTTTGAATCACATTCTGTATATATGGCTGTGAAATAAACGCAAAATTATCCAACAGTTTACATATAAACCATAAGTTGTTGAATTTAATCATTTAACATGTGTATGAACACCTAGTATGGACTTGCAATCAATTTTAATTTACCTACCGTCCACTCGCGCATGAACACCTAGTATGGACTTGCAATCAATTTTAATTTACCTACCGTCCACTCTCGCGCATGAACACCTAGTATGGACTTGGAATAATATTTATGTTTATTTTTATAAAATAATTACTACACTACCCACTATTCTTTTTACTAATTGAAAACTGACCGGAAATAGAGTATAAACGTACCATCTCTCTGATATCTCACACTTGATTGGTCGACTGACTGAGTAAATGAGAAAAATAAAATAATCGGTAATGTGGCTGGCCGCCATGACAATTTGGCTTTTTAAAGCCATTTTTTTATGGCTATTGAGAGGGTTAAACCTCAAAATGGTTGGGTTTTAAAGATATCGTGTCATCTCTGAGCGGATATTACAAGCTAGAAATAGAAATTCCTTCTATAAGTTACCCTATCGCTGTGGTTGGCACAAAGGTCTCAAAATAGCCTAGCATTCTCGTTTGACTACCCTTTACGGGGTCTACTTGAATGTCAGAGGTCCATGCAAGACGGAGGTTTTTTTTGAGTTTTCCTAGAAGTTCGTGGATTTTTAATCTAAATTGGCGATGGGCTGGCACCTCGTCATGAAAGACTAATTAAGTAAAGAAATTAGCTGGGCCGGGCGGCTTATTAAAGGGATATCTCGTCCGGGCAAAGATCCCCGTTACTCCAGGCGGAAAGACCCGCAAAGTGAGAGGGACGGAGTCGGGGAAAAATGGCATAACGTAGCGCCAAACCACACAAAAATTGTTTAAAAATAAACTCCGCTATTGTGTCAAAAATATTTTCAAGGAGAGTTTACTAATACATAAATAATATCGACATTTTGAATGAAATACCGCGATGAAGTAAGTTAGGATTTCAGAATTACAGGAAAAAATTAAACAAATTAGAGGTATTTTCGCAGTTAAATTCTATCAAGAAAATTTCACCCAATCGCGTTTTCCTTCTGTGAGAATCTTAATCAATTACTCACTAAATGTTAACCCAAAAATCAAACCTGTAGATGACTTTATAGTGGAGTAAATGTATCCGAAAAAAAAACCCATATTTTTTTCGTATTACCTTAATTTGGTTGTGGTAATTTCTTACGGTACCTATTAATCTCCTGGCTAAACGCGTTCGCAAATAAGCCTTTGCCGCAACGTAAAGAAAAGACTACCACTAGCATTACAACGCTTCTCAAAACGAAAGCCCTACAATTTTACCCCGAGAAGCTGCTTTTATTTCTCTTTGCGGGCTACTTACACAAAAACCCTTTCTACCTTCATGGTTCAGTGTAACATAATACCGGCTTCTCCCATGAGTGGGGATGACAAAAACCTGTCAAGTGTCAAGGAGGTGCGTCAGTATTTGCAATATAATGGCTGAATGGACAGACTGGTACTCAAAGGAAGTCAAAAAACTCAAAACTCAAATCATTTATTGCAAGTAGGCAAAATAATGCACTTTTACAAGTCAAACACTTACTTCAGTCTCAAATACATATAAAAAAATAATCGAATATGATGAACTAAACTTATGAGTACATAACTGATTATGGTTTGAGTTTGAAAAAGGAAATTTCTTCTTCAAGTGGTGATTCATGGCTGAATCTCGCACAGGGAAAAAAAAAACCATTAACTCTAGCAGAGCTTCGGAAATGCGCCCGTCAGAGAAGATAGCACCAAGAAACTCTACGGGGACGTAATTATTAAAATTTTCGTATTTTTTTTTATTACTCAATGTACGATATAAAATTATCTGATCTAATGACAATATTCTACCATCGTATGCACTGTGCACCTGCCATCACCCCCCTCGCCATTTTTGAGGGAGGGGAGCAACCCGCTACACAGAGGCGCCGCAAGAAAAGACATTTTGAGCATGACTATAAACTCTGGTTTCTTGGTAACAGACTTGTATTCTACGTTAAAACTAATATGAGTTTGACCTTGAATGGTCGGTTGTGCATGCGAGCTCAAAAGTGACGTTTTGTTTGTGAAGTTGTGAAGCCTTATATGTATGTGTCACCGTAAGATTGTCAAAACCGTTAGTTTATAATCTAACGTTTTTTTGCTCGTTAGTTTACAAACTATCGATAAATTGTAAACTGTACCGTACTGCTTACGATATGAGGCGTTAGTTTATAATAAAACCGTTGAATTGTGAACTGGTTTAAACTTGAATTCCAAACGAAATACCTTAACAGGACAAACACTGCGGTAGCTTAGGTGAAGACTATAGTATAGAGTCTTCGTGTTAGGTTACATGTCATATGAGAACAAAAGAAACGTAAATTCTAAACCGTGTCATTCTGGTTTGCAATTTGTCGATAACAAACTAACGCGTTACTTACTTCATAAACTAACGGTTTTGACAATCTTACGGTGACATATGCACGTATTAAGAAGCAGTGCAGCTTCAACTACCTGTAAATGCGGCCCGTTTGATGCCGACAACACCTTTAGCTCACTAAAGATTTCCTAGACCTGAGACGGGTTTAAATATCCAATTACAGGTCTTACCATTTTACCGTTCTATATTTTATGGACGACCCGAATGGCCGACTCGGCAGTGACCCTGCCTACGAAGCCAAGGGTCCCGGGTTCGGGTCCCGGTGGGGGCAAATAATTGTTTGATGAGAACGGATGATTGTACCCTAGTCATGGTTGTTTATCTATCTAAGTATAATATTTATCTACCTTATATTTATGTACCTTAGTCATGGTTGTTTATCTATCTAAGTATGATATTTATATATATAAGTATGTGTTTCGTTGTCTAGTACCCACGATACAGGGAATCCTAGTTTGGGGCCAGATCAATGTGTGTAAATAGTGTCCAAGGTATTATAAAAAAAAAACGCATTTTTGTAGGTGAAAATTCTTACTAGGTATCCGCGTAACTTTTCAACTTACGACTTATCGTACATTTTAAGCGACCTAATGAAAGACCGTGTAACTAATTCAGCACCCGTAGCATACCGAGGGCGGGGAGGGGAGGGGGGGGATTAGTATCGCGAAAGGTGAGAGACAGAGCTTTCTATAGCGCTATAGCGCATAGCTCTGTCCTTCACTTTCCCGCGTCAACACGCCCCGCGGGGTCGGCACGCCACGGGTGCTGGCTGGCTGCCTCGTCGACACCACGCAGCTATGAATTATACACCACCGTTTTAACAAGTTTATTTTCACACCGTAAGGAAAGAACTGTACACAACGTAAGTAAAAGGGTTCTAACTTTTCTTTTTTTTTTTTTTTTTATAAAGTCTGCCATGTAACAAATGTCGAAGAATTATATTTTGCAGTTTGAACTCGTTCTCGCAAAGTATATCGTTCACGGAATTGATAACTGTTATTTTGTTTGTCTAATTTACTCACTCATTGATCATTTCAATTGATCAAAGGAAGGAAGATATCCCGCCATTTGCAAAAGGAGCATCACTGAAAAAGTGCATTTTATCTCCCGATGGCCGCAAGAAAATATACTAATGACAATAAAAATATAAACTTTATATACATGCACTTACATTGCTTCTGGCCCCACACTAAGTTATCCTGTATCGTGGGAAACAGAAACAACGACATCACACACAAACACATATCCAAGACCTGGCAATACAATGTAGGCAAGGGGTAGTTGTCACCAAAGAGAATATAATCACGATGTTCTAGTCGTCACACTGCATGAGAATGAAAATATAAATAAAATATAATACTGTAAGGGATGAGGTGCCAGAGCCGGTTTAAAAGCCAGCACGCCGCCTGCCCGGGTCTCTTTTCCTCGCCAACCGTCGCCGCGCGCGGACATCTACGTAACGCCGCCGGTGTGATCTGTAGTTATCGGTGAACCCTTTCTATTGTTTTTATTTGGTTTATGTGTCGATTATGTTCCTTTGTTAGTTTGATCGTAAAATTGTTTTAATAATTAATTAAAAGACGAAATGTTATTTTTTAGGTTAAAATAATTGTTTTTTTTTAAAGACTAAATCGCTTCAGATCCAAAATCAGAAGTGTGATACAAACCTGGCAATAGCCTTGACCGCTCACATTCCAGATAAAGCTCATAAGAACAAAGGAACGCATTCGGACCTCATAACCATACCTGTGTTCAGATCTCATTGATTTCCTGCGAGGTTTACGATACTGAGCTGAACTAATTATGCACACGCATAGTTCACGAAAGAGAACGCGTAGTAGATCGTGCGACAGATCGCACCGACGTCATCGTACGCGTTATAGGTCTCGCGAACGATCACGCGCAAAATCGCGACGCCCTGTCGTTCGAACACGATCTCGAACGCGGTCCCTTGTAACTCCGCCGCGTTTACCCGCGACACGTACGCCTGATGTACCGCGAACATGTCATGAAAACCCCGACGCTTGGGACAGAACTTTGGACACTATTTTGTCGCGATTAGAATCGATCGAAAATAAATTTACTTCTACCCCCGTTCCACCGTCGGAACCATCCGCCTCATCTACCACGCAGGCAATTGTGGACACGATCCATTCTATCAATCCCATTCGCACGCACAACTATTACATATCAAACTTTGATCCCGCGATTCATGATATTGACGCATGGTGTGATGAAGTGGACCGCGCCCGAAAAGCCAATCGGTGGGAGGACAAAGAATGTTTGTCTCGCGTGGCGAATTGCCAAGTCAAGTGGAGCGTTATGCTCGGATGGTCCTGAACATTATCCGCATCGAAGCGAACCATAGAGGGAGTGACTGGTCGGGAACACTTTGGAAGCTTCAGTTAATCCTCAACATCACCAAGCGAAAGACGACTCAAGCTTCCGCTCTGAACCTGATGATTGGAACAGACACCACCACCCCTGTGATTCGATCGCTCATACGTGATGTGGCTCTAGAGGATTCGGAACCAAACCGTGAGGCGCAACGGGAGCTACGTAGAAGTCGGGCCACCGACTTACTGAAACGTAACCAGATTCGGCAGGATCAGTACGTTAATCGGAACAGGCGCCCACCTCGTGTGTTTAATGTTGATGACATGGTGTTCGTTATAAAGTATTCACAGTCTACGGGCAAGCTGGATCCTGGCATGTGTGGCCCCTACAAGGTCATACGTGCGCTGCCGAGTGGACGCTACGAGCTGCGTCTCATGAGTGGTTCCTACGGGAAGATTACTCAGGCTGCGGCTCAATACATGGTGCCATGGCAAGGAGAGTGGAGTCCCGACACCTGCGCTGCATTTTTTGAGCATGAGTGCACTGGTACTCAGTTGATAGAACAGACTGCGGGATGTTCTATGTTAGACAAACTGCGGGGTGTCTAACGTGTGCGGCAGCAGACGGACTGCGGGATGTTCTACGTCAGGCAAACTGCGGGGTGCCTGACCAGCCCCACGAAGAGTGGCCTGGCCACCCATGTGTAGAGGACGGACTGCGGGACGTACCAATTGGCGAGTAAACTGCGGGATGCTCGCCCTATACATGTGTCTATTGTTCATGTAGAGGATAGACTGCGGGACGTACCTACCGGCAAACAAACTGCGGGATGTTTGCCCTACATTATAGCGTGATGAATGATATGGATCCATGAGAAAGATGAATGTGTGTTGAATTGTTGATGATTAAGATTAAGATGTGTGCTAGGTGATTATTGTGACAAATGATAAGAACAACGATCCATGAAATGCTAAGAAAGAATCTTTGTGTTTTATGAATCAATAGACCGAGTGTGTTTGGTTGCTGAAAGGAGGCCTTGGAAGATAGATGAATGCAAGAAATTGGCAGAGTTTTAAAAGTTGACAATGTTCTCATGTGTCCTTCTAATTACAGATGACGATTCTACGGTGGACGATACTCTTGCCAGCAATCGAGATGACTCCACAGTAAGCTCGCCGCCTGCCCACGACGGGAATGCAGAGCTACACCAAGCAGCCGAACCTTCCGGTGTCACGAGAGACTGCCTACCAGATCTATCAGATGCCGTCGGGCGCGACGCATAGTCAGGAGAGGCCGTGTAAGGGATGAGGTGCCAGACCCGGTTTAAAAGCCAGCACGCCGCCTGCCCGGGTCTCTTTTCCTCGCCAACCGTCGCCGCGCGCGGACATCTACGTAACGCCGGTGTGATCTGTAGTTATCGGTGAACCCTTTCTATTGTTTTTATTTGGTTTATGTGTCGATTATGTTCCTTTGTTAGTTTGATCGTAAAATTGTTTTAATAATTAATTAAAAGACGAAATGTTATTTTTAGGTTAAAATAATTGTTTTTTTTTTAAAGACTAAATCGCTTCGGATCCAAAAATACAATAATATAAAAAAATATAAACCTTCATATACAGGCACTCACATTGCTTCTGGCGTTACACTAGGATACCCTTTGTCGTGGGAACCAGAAACACCGACGTCATACAAATATAAACATCAAAGACCCGGGGTATTTTTTTTCTGTATCCCCAGCCGGGAATCGAACCCGGGAACTCTCTCATGGTAGGCAAAGCCACAATCGCAGCGCCACAAAGGTCGTCGATATCAGTTTGCGTATTTATAAAGGGCTATATTTAATCGCACAGAAAAAATACTGATTTCCACAGCAAAAAAGGATCAGTAAAAACACTTTTTTATGTTTTAAGTATTTTTGTTGTTCTTACATGTTCAACCTAATACGAAGGATAAACTTCACCTAAGCTACCGCAGTATTTTGCCCCGATATTTCCCGTGAAATTCAGTAATTTTTCTGTACAAATTAGTATTATTGATGTGCAGTTTAATATTTCCCTTTATAAAGGGAATTTATGGTTAGAACTAATTAATTGCATATTAAATTTTTCCCATGTGGATTCGGTGACAGCAACTTTGGACATAATCCTGAAAAGTTGAAGCAAAATGATGTATGTGAACACCGCTTTACCTTTGAAAAATTGAAGCTCCAGCGAAATGAGATAGGGCTCCCCTGAGTCAGGCGTTTTGTAGGGCCTCCGGCTAAAAGGTCATATTTTAGGGAGGTCAGTAATAAATAATTACATTTTGGTCAGCTGGGTTTCGTTCATTAGAAGTACGTTAATAAATTTATTAACTCGACAAATGAATCCCAAAAAATATTGTAAAATAACGAACTTTTGTTTTGCATAGGGTTTTCTACTCAATATTTCTGGTGAAAATTCAGTTCGAATTTTCTTACATAAAGACTCTAATAACGTGGCTGCCTTGTTGTTTATTCAACTGGTGTAGATACAGATGGTCATTATGGCCTTAGAGATTTAAAAAAAAAAAAAATATAATTTTTGCAGATTTTGGTGCCCGAAATTTAGATCCAAAAATGCATAATGAAAACAACAAAAAATTTCGGCTGCGGTACACTAAGAAGCACAACACCAAAAGATAAGACTTAACGTTATTATTGAGAGCCGATAAAATTAATTTAGTAGAATGTAAAATTAAATTAAATTGTATTGCACCTCCATATTTTTTTCTAATTCAAAATCACTGTACTGTAAATTTTTAACGAATCTCAATAATTAATCACGTTAAGTATTGTCTGTTTGTTTTGTGCTTAGTGTACCGCAGTCGTTTCTTTTTAATCACGCTATATATATCCTTCTTTTTAGTCCAAAATTACGAAAATTCTGTAAATTATCATTTAAACTAAGGTGTTTTATTCATAGTTTGTGCGATATTAGTAAATAATTCTGTACTTGCCTTTTATTTTATGAAACCACACTCGAGGGGCTTTGAAAATAGTTTTTTTAGCCAGCAAATTTAAGTGAATAAACTCCGCCATTTTTTTTAAATATAATCAAGTCGAATGTGATAACGATGACGCATCGTTTATCAAAATCGGTTGAGGCGTTGAGTTGTTACGAGGGGACACAGCAATACACCTACATACATACATAGAAATATACAATACATACAGGTCAAACAAATACCCTTTTCCTTTCCACTTCGCTGCAGTTGAGTAAAAATGAATGGCTGTTCTCGACAGTACCAGTCTACTTCCATTTGATTTTCATTTTCCATCTTAAAAAGCATATACTTATGGGTCGCATAAACAAAAGATGCCTTGTTCGAGTTCCGCGCATTTCGTTTAACATGTGCGAACCTAAAACGCGGGCAGGGCTGTTATTTTGTAACAGGTCAAACCGTACAAAATGGCAGTTCTTCCCTCTCTCATGTGACAAAACTGTTCTAATTGACAGACGTACTTACATTTTACTGAAAATTCTATCCTGGTGGAACTAGAATTATGTAAATATTTTTGTCTGAATTTTAGGTGACGCCTATCATTAAGGGTTTTTCTTTCCTATAGAGGCAAAAGGCTAAAAGCTAAGTTAAACATGCATTAAATTGTAGGTAAATGTAGGTCCCCTTTATAGCGTCAAATTAATTTAACTCGATTACCCCCATTACTTTACCCGATTACTTCCAGGGCGGTGGAGGGGTTTTAATGGTTCTTTTTTTGCCCAGTTTTTCTCAGCTCATAACTCGAAAATCACAACACAGTTACTTTTACATTAATTAACTAGGTAAGTCGCAGCTTCGCCAGAAGCCTCTGTCAAGCATACCTAATCGTTAGCTTATTTTACTTTGTTTACTAAGTGAATAATTTGATAACGCACAAAGTTAATTCATATTTATGTGAGTAGTTAATTTCAAAGATGTTATTATTTCATGATTTCAATCCCCCTGTACAGAGCTGAAGCATTGGCCCTAATTTAAACAATGTGTAAGTGGTTAGTAAATGTGGGTTTACAGAAGGATGTTCAAGATATCATGAACAGATATAATAATGAAAGTTGCAGTCTTTGAGAGAATGAAGAAAGGATTTGAGCTGATGAGGACAATTAAAGGCAGGAAGTTGCAATATTTTGCACTCGTGATGCAAAACAGCAAATATAATCTGCTCCAGCTGATAATGCAGGGAAAAATACAGGGACGCAGAAGACCCGGTCGCCGACGTACATCCTGACTTAAAAACCTCCGAGAATGATTCGGGATGAGCACAACATCCACATTCCGGAAGGCAGTATCCCGTGTGCAGATTGCCCCAATGATCTCCAACCTCCGAAAGGAGATGGCACCCGAAGAAGAAGAAGTCAAGCGAATGTGATAGCGCCACGCCGGCACGCGCATCGCACCGCGCTCCAACACGTGGGTCCCGCTACTCACCCCCATTCGTGTACCCATTTTACACTTTCATCACATTATTTACAATGATATGATGCAAAAAAATCACACCATACTACACCATCCTATTTCACCTGCATGAGCCTTGTCCCTCCACCCACAAAATCGCGTTCTACTTGGCTCGTTTGACATATTAGGAAATCGTTGTATTCAGCTGAAATTCATGCCTAACACGCACATATAAAACATTAAATTACACAGCATACCTACTGATTAAGATCGCTACCAAATAGCCAAAGAAAACAAGTGAATAGGTAGGCACGGTCCTTTGTCTCTGCATTTCAGAAAGCCGCTGCCACCATCACGGAACTGAGAATGCAGTGACCCGATAGCTCCTGAACTCGCAGATGAAGAACACAGGAAGAAGTAAACTCGCGCCAGCTGAGCCATCTTCTACTTCGGGTGGATCTAGCGACGAGACGTCACGAACTGTCCGTTACCGCATCTGCCCCAGGCCTGAGCGCCTGTAGACCCGTAGTCGAGCCCCATTCGAGAAATTGAATCATTTCGTGAGCAAAGGCAACGAACCTCCTTGGCATACCCAAAGTTGTAATGTAAGTACCTATTTTTGTGTACTATACAATATGAGCAAATCGACAGAGAATATAATAACAAACAAGAAATACTCTTTGAAAACATGTCGTAAGTGATGTACTTTACAACATTTTGTGAAAGCTGATTTTTTGTTTGTCTTCTTCTTTGTCGATTGGCATATTTTCCATAGGTGTACACCAAAATACATAATTTTAGGAACTTGCAACTTATAGGTAGGTATGCCAGGCTCCACATTTGAAGTCCTTTATTTTTCATTATGACTCAGGTGCAGTGTTTGTTGATGAGAATAAAGATTACGGATGAATTTTAGTAATAAACGCATAATAGTTGAATAACACTACTAGGCATTGATAATCACAACGTTGTCGTTACCTTGCAAGTACTATATTGATAGATTCAAACTTTGAGCATTAATGTATAAATACTCTTAAGTATTTATACATTATTACTCAAAGGATTCAAATTGGAAATGTTATTTAACGTATTGGCTGATTTTTACCTACGTTACGATACTATGTTAGGTAAGGAAACTATGAACAATGACAATCATGACTGTGGCTAACTTCATACTGTCAAGGTTGTGCGAGGAGAACACGTGCGATATTTCTTCCAGTACCTAGATGATGCATCGGGCAATGACCTTGCTAACTTTGAGGTGATCAATTTACCGGCAGGTTATTTAAGATGTATTACTTCAGCTGCACCACATCAGTGTGCGTCGTATCAGTCGTGCCAGTACTGGCGATGGCATGTTGATTTGGCGGGGGCTGTGTGGTAATGTATTTCAGCCACACCACTGCACTGTGCTCTAGTGAGTTATCTACCCCTCATGGGAGGCGATGAAGATTACATTGTGATCCTACCCATGTCTTCATATTATTTTGTGATGAGTTGATGAGAGAGACAGATGATAAAATTGATTTGCGTTTGGTTCTTAAATGAAATGTTTTTTTTTCATTTCAAGGAAATATTTTAAACAAATGTACACTAGTCAATGGGTTATGGATAAATATATACTTAGCAGGCTGACAACACCTTTCAAAGATTTGGACAATGGTGAACAATTAGTTAGTTAGATCATAAGAATTAGGTTAGAATATCATAAATAGAAGTAACGCCTATTTAAATTATAGTACATTTTCTATCTTTGGTATCATGTTGTGGGGGAATGCAGCGGATATTCAAACTATTTTTATTTTACAGAAAAGAGCTATTCGAGCAATTTATAATTTAAAACGAACAGACTCCCTAAGAGAGCTTTTTAAAGAAATTGACATACTAACTGTAGCTAGTCAATTTATTTTCGAAAATATAATGTATGTACGCAAGAACCTTACATTTACCAAACTTAGCGATAGCTGCAATGTTAACCTAAGAAATAATCACAGACTGTGTGCGCCCCGATTTAGACTCGCGAAGGTTAGCAATTCTTTCAAGGGTCAGTACATTCTCTACTATAATAAGATACCTCTGGAGATTTTGAAATTGCCATTTGAGCAATTTAAAAAGCATGTTAAAGCGACTTTATCGAAAAAGGGATATTACAATGTTCGAGATTACTTAAATGACAGGACTGTATGGGGTTAATCTAGTTCAACACAGACCTCGCTGTTAATAATTTTGTAATTATTTATTATTGCCTGCTTATTAAATAAAAAAATACATAATTGTATTAGTTAAGCAAAACCTATTTTTAAAAGAGATCTAAAAATCAATCTCTGGGAGTTTCTACGCCCTTCCTCTCCCACAGTGGTCCAATGTAGAGAAGAGGCAAAAAATTACGTTTGCTAAGTATATGTAAATATCTACAGTAATAAAGTACTTTGACTTTGACTTTGACTTTGACTTTTTTGTTGCTAATAAGTGCTCATATAACATTACAAAGAATTATGCCTGGATGGACATAACCAAGCCAGCCAGTAGTTTTACGTTCATGTGGTATCGCTAAATGAATGTTAGTTGGTATCTTGAAGTGTTATGTGAGGCCCCATTATTTCCAACAATTCGAAATGGTGCTATAGTCATTCGAAAATCATTAAAAATGATACTGGGATATTGCCTCAAGTCAAGTCTACCTTCAGTATCACAAACTTACCTTTTAAGAATCTCTGTTCATTCAGAGGATACTGTAACCAGAATGCCTTCTGTTTCCCTTTTTCGCCTTCTAGCATCACAAACCGTAAATCCTAGTAAATTGGCTTTATCCATTTACACGTCTTACTGAAGCGACAGACAAGAGTGATTCAAAGCGTTCGTATGAACACGTTGGGTCTTGCTAAATACCAGAGAGAGCTATGGTTTAACAATGTGAAGTGATCCTTGGAGACAATGCACATGTTGGTGAGCTAGTGTAGCTCTAAGACCACAAATGTGACACTTACTGTCATCTGCTTTTGTGGTGATAATCTTATTTGAGATTGGTAGAACTGACAAACAAGATTTGTTTATTTAGGTATTGGATACGCTCTGCATTGGCTGTAATATTTTGATTAATTAGGCAATGACAAATTCATGATATAACAGTTGACTGTTCAAAACAGTGACGTAATGATACTTTCATGACCAAAAATATATTTGAGTTCAAAAGCATCTGGATACACTCTATCAATGAGTGTTGATCAATTAACTGGTTTAATCAGGTATGATCAGACGCAGACTGTGCTGTATTTTTTTTCAATAGTTTAAGGATAATGCACAACTGACATGAAGATGTGTTATGGTCATAATGGCCGTGTCGCAGCTATGACAGAAGTCTCTGTAATGCATACCTAATCATTACCTTACTTTACTCAGTTAAGTAAGTGATTAGATCAATAACTCACAAATTTAATGACACAAATTTCTGTTTAATATACCTGTGACCAACAGTTACTTTTTCATATATATTTCCCTTTACCTCGTTCTTTCTTTACGCAGCTTCGGGATATCGCTCGGGATTCGTGCCTTTTTCCACTATCCCGCTCATTTAAGGGTAAGACTCGGCAAGAGGAAGATAATTCTATTCATACTTTATTTGCTAAATCACAGATTAAATTCATTAAAAATAAGTTATTACAATCTAGCTGATGCTTGATTGTAATACTCAAACAGCATTTATACAGCAGCGGTACATGATCATCAAGATCTTCCAAACCGCAATTATTGTTTGTAAATCCACTGAAAATGCAAAACTCCTTAGTAGTCATCAAAAGTATTATTGACGTGATGACGTCTTATAAATCAATGGACGTATATTATATACACATTCCGCCTGAGCCGAGCGTGCAAGCGAGAGCACGGAATAAGCGATAGAGAGGCACGATCGGCCTAAGCGTTCACCTTATGACAACCAATTTTTTATAACATAACATTACATCAATCAAAAAATTAATTAATTATTTTACTCTTTTCCCAAGAAAACACAACTTGACTGGCGACAAAGGCATGCAAAGCCCCACCGTGCCGCGCCCCCTCTTCTATCAATATCACCCTCACAAGTCATCACTTGTGAGCATCCTGAATACAGAAAACTCCAAAGCCTATTACATCTAGCCTATAATTAAAATTAAATGATAACCTAATGAACTGCTAACTCACTTTTTCATTACTTACTTACTTCTATAAGTACAAGTCACTGCACTGAAAAAAGGTTTAAAATAATCTCTGTTCAAAGATACGTAATACGCTACGATCTTGATGTTCCAAATAATTTTACAAACACAATTTACCTTTCAACTGTTTTCGTTAGTTGGTACAAGAACAAACAGTCGTGGCAGTTCCGTATGACTATTATAGCCATATATGCTTTATGAGATTATTTACTACATCATTTCATTAAGTTTGTATGGGTTTATACATTTTTTGCACGTTATTTTTATATTTCCCGATCCCATGGAATTTCAGGGATAAAATTTAGCCTGTTTGTTAATCCAGGCAATAAATAATCTTCAATTTGTAGTCTTATAATCACTAAAAACTATCGGTGTCCATCTGACTTTCTATCGGTGATAAAATCACATCGTGAGGGTACCTTTAAACTCAAACTCAAACTCAATTTATAAAATGCAATCAAAATCACAAACAAAAATAATGCACTTTTACGAGTCACTTACTTAAGTCTCATATAGTAATTAAGTCTCATAAAAATAAAAAATCAATAATAATCAAATACGATCAAATAAATCAAATATGATGTAACTAAACTAATGTATACAGGACTGATTAAGTTTGTTTGTTAAGAGTTTGAAAAAGGAAATCTACCTTTTAAGTGGTGATTCAAGGCTGAATCTCGCACAGGAAAAGGAAACTCCATAAACTCTACCTACCAGTGCTTCGGAAATACGCCCGTCAGAGAAGATAGCATCAAGAAACTCAACTGGGATATCATTTTTTTAATTTTCATCATTTATCTTTTGTTATTTTACAATGTATTATATACAAATAATCTAATCTTTGACAATTTTATTACATTTTAAATTAATTTTCTAACATCGTATCCATAAGTGCCTATAAGATGTCTCAAAATAACAATCTAACAAAATAAATAAATAAGAACAAAGACAAGCTGTATTAAACATAACTTATGAGAAACCAGACTGGACCAGTCCCCCCAAGCAGCACCCGTTCACGAGTATGACTTGTGCATCAGCCATCACCCCCCTTAATGTCTGCAGTGATTGGCTAGCCCCCTGTCACGCAAAACTAAAACCCTTAAATCAAAACAATTTCGAGCGGGGTTACGGGAATCTTTAATTATTGAGGAGCGACTTAACGGGCAATATCCAAAGCATAAGTGACGAGAGGCATAAAGAGGGAGCGAGGTAAAGGGAACAATTCCTTTCAAAGATGTCATTATTTCTTAATGTCAAGCGAATGTCATAGATTCTGTATAGGGAGTGTTGTTAGTTTAGAAAATTGTTAAATTCGTGACAAACCTGATATTACATTCATTTGATTATTTGTTCGTGTCCGCATTCCGGTTTTCTGTGAACGCTAGCATAATGCTATCGCGTGGTCCTGGAGCTGGCAAAAATAGCTTGGCGGGGCCTGATGCCCGCATAAGCACTTATGGTTGAGAAGTTAAACTTACCGCGTCTCCTAATCGAGCTACTTAAAATCTATTGTGCCGCGCTGTCTAACCTAATGGAAAGCACCTAGTGTAAAAGTCAGAGCTAAGTGTAATTGCAAACAGAGACTAGTTAGAGTGAAATTGAATATATTGTCAAATGATTGTCATTGTGCATTACTCATTGCTCGATCGCCCACATAAAATGCCCACGTATCTGATAACCAACAATATTTCTACTTCTTATATTTACTTTCTGCGGCAACTATAATAAATTGTGGACAAATTATGTCATTTACATTTTTACTGTAGAATCAATACTTTAAATGCACAATGAGTCAAACCCAATTAAGACGGATTTTTAGTAGAGAAATTGGTAAGTATTCGATCCATTGTCTACCGCTCCACATCTGAATAGTAACTGGCACGACGCGATAAGTACTACATCCCTACATGTTTCAGAATACCGTCTAGGTCCAAAGGCTGTTCGGGCTATACCCGTTGAGAGCTTCGAATACCAATTTGATTGGCTAGCCTTTAGAAAGACGGCAACTTCAGATGCTTTAGCTGATTTTTTTTCTATTTCATTAGTGGATTTATAAATGATTTCGAAATACGCGAACCGTCGGAAATAATTAATGAATAAGGCTAAGGTATCGGAATTTTGCAAAAATAAGCACTAAGTATAAAAGCCAGTTTTGTGGACATTACATCAGTTTTTGTTTCGTTGCAATAGTCACAGTATTGCCAAAATTATGACCAAAAACATATTAGCCATTTCTGAAACGCTTTGTCAATTTGTCCTATGGCATCGGCGATTATGATGACGTCACTTTTCCCCTCGCAATTAGTCTGAGTTCGACCGGCCGCTTGACCTCGCAGACGCAAAAATCGGTTTCTTATTCTTATATCTTCTTACACCTGTTTGCTGTTGAACTATTATAAATTATAACATTACGTGTGTTTGGTGTATAATATGGTATATAATCATATTGTTTTATAATTAAGGAGGGATTTGTCAAAGGCCAGTCTGACAATTTACCTAAGGTGGACGTTATTATAGCTGCACATTATTTTTCAAAAATAGTGACTACATGAGTGATTAATTGCGTGGGATAAAATTACAAAAGTAAGTAAAAGCTTTTATTGAACTTCACCCACTGGTATGTCCGTCCAACTATCTATTTGTCCGTCCTAGGTAAACAGATTGATTTTTTTATCTCGTACTATTCTGATTATTTCGTCGAAAATAGCTTGGTATCTGAGTCTATGAGAAATAATCGTAGAAGCGACTCTTGTACGATTACTATTACTATTATAAAATAGAACATTACGTGTGTTTGGTGTATAATATGGTATATAATCATATCGTTTTATAATGAATGAGGGATTTGTCAAAGGCCAATCTAAAAATTTACCTAAGGTGGACGTTATAATAGCTGCACATTATTTTTCGAAAAATAGTGACTACATGGGTGCTGAATTGCGTGGGATAAAATTATAAAAGTAAGTAAAAGCTTTTATTGAACTTCACTCACTGGTATGTCCGTCCAACTATCCATTTGTCCGTCCTAGGTAAACAGTAATGATTTTTTTATCTCGTACTATTCTGATTATTTCGTCGAAAATAGCTTGGTACCTGAGTCTATGAGGATTAATCGTACAAGAGTCGTGTTTGAACTAATATTGCAAATGTGTATAAGCTGGTTTACAAACTTGGTGTCATGAGCTGGTGAAAGAATGAGGAATTGGATGAGTATTGGAACTCAGGAACCAGGAATAGTATATAGTCGTATTTGGACTCAATTTGTTAAGGATAATGAGCGGGTTTCACAAACTTGATGTCACGAGCTGGTGGTAAAATTTAGATACGTCAAAAATGTCTTTACAACAGTGAGCAGTATTTTTATTTCCAATATGATCTGCTCTCCTTACGGCATTCATCCACTTTTTTCCAATTTTTGGGCTTAATGGCACACAAAACATAATTTATTTGGTGTTTTCACACTCGAGTTAGTGCACATGGGCACAATGCAGTATTTCTTGGTCATTTTAGTCTTTATTCGTGATATTGTAGGGTGTTCTTTATAGTATGGCGCGCTTGAGCCGAATGAGCCCGATCGATCCGATCACCTGACGGGCAAAGTGACGTCATCGCTGATCCTACATGCTACGCTCAGTTAACAAAATCGTTTTGCAGGAGTCAAAGTTTGAACTTAAATAACTCCGCAAATTTTTATTTTTTTTAATAAATTTAACTTCATTCACATAAAATTTCGTTGGTCACATTCATTCTCGAGTTATTACACTCTCACATTCCCACGGTCTCGAGCGGTCGGGACCGTGGGAATGTGAGAATATTAGGGTGGGGAAACGACGAACGTTAACGTTAGATATCTTTTAACGTTCATTGACCTCGTGTCCCTAACCTTGACCTTGAACTTGACCTTTCTTCTTATTTTTCTCAGTTTTGCCATTTTTTACGGTCAATGAACTTTACACAAGAAAGATCAAGTTCATGGTCAAGGCCAATGACCACGAGGTTAATTAACTTCAAAAAACGGGAAATTCGTCGTTTCCCCACTCGAATACTCCCACATCCCCACGGTCCTCAATGCTTGGACAGGCGATTTTCAAAAAAAATACTCTCAAAATAATTATTTCTCACGGTTCGCGTGTTTTGTAATCATCTATAACTCCACCAATAAAGCATAGAAAAAATCAGCAAAAGCATCTAAAACGGCCGGCTCTACTTTACCGAAGGACTATAAATCATCCAACTAGCTATATCCAGGTCCCGAAAGGCCACTCCGGTTGTGTCATCTGCTACACTGTTCATGTTCCAGAACAACGTCCATGTCCAAAAGTTTTTAGGGCGATACCCGTTCAGGTCTTTGAAAACCAACTTCGTAAAGTTAATTTTCTACTTAGGTATATAAATCATCTAACGCCAGCTATATCCAGGTCCGGCAAGGCCACTCCTGCTGTTTCATCTGGTAGAATATTCCCTATTGCATGTTCTAGAACTCCTTCCACGTTTTGAAATATTGTACTAAGCCCCAAACTGATCTTTATTTTCAACAATGTTATGGCAAAAAAATCGATTTTGGCCAAAATCTTATCAATGGTACAACAAGAGGGTCTGCTTCTTGACGTTTTCACTAAAAACTTAACAACTCAACACTTTCCCTATCTATGGCTTATCTCATCAGACAGACTTTTTACATACTACGGTTCATCAACCGTAGTATGTAAAAAGTTGACATTTTAACCGAATGTGTGTTTCTGTTGCTGCTACAGCAACAAATAATAAACTAAACGACATTTTATAAATGAAACGGATCTCCATACAAGAGACGTGTTTCAATATTCCTGCCCCTGTGAATTACCAAATAATTTCGTGTTTGCATACCGGACACTTCATGTACCTAGGTTTAAGACAGAAGCAAGAACAGTTTCCAATGCATAAAAGTCTTAGATACCTACATATCTATTTATAAGTTTAACAAACCAAAAAAAAAAAAACTTTGAACTTCTCAACCTTTAAGATGCTTTATGTTGTTGTTTATGTTTATTTCGAAGTCCGAAGCTAGACACAAGCCGCCCTTCCCATAAGACTGACGTTGATCTGGGAATCTGGAAAAATCTTCGATTTGGTGCTCCCGGCTTTTTGGGTCTCAGCTCACAGCAAAATTGACCTCTCTGGTAAAATGCTGAACCCATCACTTGGTGATGTTGAGTTGAGGTCACGTGTCTGGGCGAGGCTAGGAATGCATTGTCGCAAGCCTGCCCGAGGCCAGTTTTTCCATTTAACAAAAACTCCCAAAGGTTGTGGGAGGAGCCGCTCTGCAAAAGGCGGGATGAACATATAGACTCGGCCCATAGTCCAAGGAGAAAGAATCAGGATACTGGCTGCACCCCATCCCGTCAACGCTCATCGGCACCTTGATTTGATTTGATTGAGCAGCACGGACCATCGCTGGGTAGACCACCTCTCCTATTAGCGCAGCGGTGGCCGTTGGTACCGCCATGCCAGACTCAGTGGCGTCATCCATCGGGCAATTGCCAGCTGTGGCGTACCGGCCGTTCTCGAACTAAGCGGCCTGGCGCGTGACGATGGCAAGAGGTCAGACGGAATGACGCTCATTCCCTGGCTGAACGGGAGGTCACTGGTTTGAACTATGCCACGGTCGGCAATGCGGTGGCAGTGGCAGAGAGTCTCAAACGGCGCAAATACGCTGCAGTTACCGACGAGTTTTTATTTATGCCGTTCGTCTTGAGACCCTCAGGCCTTGACGGTAAACGAGCCCTCAAAGACTAAGCGGCTCGTAGATGTCAGGGAACCGCAGAGCTGGCACCTGCCTCGCTCAACGCATCAGCATTGCGATACAGCGAGCACCGAGTGCCAGCGCTTTGGGCACGTTCCCGTCCGGCAGCAATCTAGGCGAAAGTTTTGACCTAGTTTAAGTTTCAGTTGTTGTTAATTTTTACTTGATATAAGTTATTATTATAACTTATCCAATGTCTTATAATGAAATAAACAAATAAATTAGTGGATCTGTGAGCTGTAGACCTCGTGAGCGATACAGGAAATTTGCATTTTTTTTATTAAATTATTTTCCACCCTTCACACCCCCGACCCCTTGAAGTTTATCACTACTGAAATTATTATAAATACAAATATTCCGACTAAATTTTCTTTCAATACCACAAACAAACATGTGAATGCTCCTGGTTACGTACATGAAGTACGAAAGAAGCCGCACCAATAACTTTGTAAACTACATTTTGCTAACTAAAATGCAACCTATTGACTTTTTAATACAATTTAATTGCCTATGTAATTTTTACAATCTTAAAAAATCTAACAACCTCTCATTTGTTAAAATCTGTCAAGCTGTTTGGGCTGTAGTGGTTTTTTTGAAGTTTCAACCCCATATCTCCGCAATTTTGTAAAAAATCCAAAAAATGCATAGACAAAATAAAACTATTTAATTTTCGAACCTGCTCATAAAAATCACTAAAATCTATTGAGAAATGCGGCCTGTAGAGGAGAACAACCGGGCACACATCCGACCATACGAAAGCATTTTTTCCAAACCTGAAACATAGACGATTCGCTCGCTCGGTCAATAATACACCCTACAGTAAAAATGTATGTGAAATATTTGTCCAAAATTTAATATAGTTCATTAATTTAGGAGTAACTGTGCTATTATTTTTAATGTTTTTCGAGTTACGAGCGGAAAGCCCAAAAAATACCTTTAACACAACCTTACCAGTGGGGCGTAATCGAGGGAAATGTATTTGACGCTTTTAAGGGTCCACCCCGACACAATCCGGAAGCTTTTGAAACTACATAATGTAATGCCGCTGATTGTCCTTTTTCGGTTCAGTCTGCTTGGGTTATAAATCGTACAAGAGGCAGCCCTGGCCGCGAGGCTGCGGACAAATTAAATTGTCCCGGTGACCACCCGGGGCGTCTCCTGGAGTCCCCTGGCATGCTCGGCTTGAGGCTACGGGTTCGGAATAACTGAGTGCTCAACAATGAGATGTTATGTAACTTTACGTCATTGGGATGCATAAGTCGAACGCAGCAAGTGTGCTGATGACGTCGCAGAGATATGTCTAGTCGGCATCGGCAAATATCAAAAAAACGTTCACTTTATGTGTATGTTACCGTTAATGTGCATAAATCAGTTAGAGTCTAGATTAACTAAGTGATCTGCAGTTACTTGGCTGAGTCCGTTAAAGTGGAAAAAATCTTTGCTTACATTAAATAGGTATTCTTTCTTTCATATTCTTTATTGCACAGAAATCTTAATAGTAAGGTAACAAAACATTTTATGAGGAAAGGCGAGCTTATCTCTAAGGAGAGATTTCTACCAGCAAACCTAGGTAGGACAGGAAAAATTGTGCAACAGGAGAGTCCTAGTGCGCAATAAAACTGTACACATCTAATTGTTTACAACTAAAACATGATAATGTAATAAATGATATATACTAAATAAAATACAAAAGCAAAAAAATTTATATATATCAAACATATACTACTTATATACACATATATAAAAGTACCTATCACAAAAGAGAAAGGAAATGCTCTTTCAATCTTGTCTTAAAAGTGAAAATTGAGGGACTATCTCTAATAGCGCAGGGAAGTGCGTTCCACAGTCGGATCGCCGTTAACCTAAACGAGTGTTTGTAAGCGGCAGTGTTATGCCGAGGAGTAGAGAGAAGAGACATCGTGTGGGATCTCCGATTGCTATGCCTGGAGGAAATAAACTCGAAACGTTCTCGAAGATATGAGGGGTAGAGGGGATTTCGCAAAATGTTGAACAGATAGGAGAAAACGTGCGTATCACGACGAAGGCGGATCGGAAGCCACCCCAACTCCTTGCGATACTGTGAGACATGGTCATACTTTCGCAGCCCGAAAACAAACCGAATCCCGAGGTTTTGAAGTCGTTCGAGTTTGTTCAGTTGTTCTTCGTTCGCACCGATCCAGCAAACATCTGCATAGTCGATTAAAGGTAGTAGGAGGGACTGGGCAAGGGTGATTTTAGTCTGCTGTGGCAGGAAGTGCTGCAATCTCCGTAGGGAGTGAAATGACGCAAAGACTCGTCTGCTGACCTCACAAACATGGGGCGACCAGGACAACAATTTATCAAATACAACCCCAAGATTCTTGGCCTTCTCGCTGTATGAAATTATGTTACCATCATACACTATAGGGTCGACGGGCATTTTCTGAACTAGGTTATGAGAGTGACGAGTACCCAAAATCATGGCCTGCGATTTGCCCGGGTTGACAAGCAGACCATAAGAGGTAGCCCATTTCCTGATGTTATCGAGATCAGCGTTCAACGCCTCTACTGTCAGATTCACATCACACGGAGAGAAGTGCCGATATATTTGAAGGTCATCTGCGTACAGATGATAAGAAGAGGTAAGAACGTCAGAGATGGAGTTAATGAATACCGAGAAGAGGAGAGGAGAAAGGATGCCTCCATTCTGCAGAATAAAAGGTAATCTGCAGAATAATGACCGAGCATACTTCTCTGAAATGCCGCCAAACGCCGTAATGACGTTATGTCGTTAGATTAATAGATATGTTACCGGCAATCTGTATAATCCCGTATCATAAAGAATTCCTAGGCAATATATATAATGCCTAAAACGTATGCCTAAAATGTATGAAATATTATTCATTTTAGATAAAAAATAAAGATAAAGATAAAGATTTTTATTTGCTAAGATAAGGGTAGGCAGTCGATGGTTAGTTATATATACATTATGAACACCTTATCTGCTATTAATTTTAGCATACAAATATTAAATAGTCCACATTACACTGAAAAAAAAAATCTTACTGTTAGTATTGCTCTAACTTATAAAATTATTTTTTATATAAGTTTTATATTTAATAAATTCATCTACTGAATAATTTCTGTAGAAGCCATTTAAACAGTTGAGATTTAAACTTATTAATTGAATATTCTTTTATCTCTTCGGGTATTTTGTTAAATATTTTAACGCACATAGCAGGACAATTCTTAAGATACAGTGATGTACGTGGCGTATGATTATATATTAACCTATTCGGGTTTCTCGTATTTCTTGAGTATTGTTCTTGGGCTCTTTTAAATAATTTTGGACTAAGTTTTACAAATTTTCCTAATTCCAGTATATACAAACATGGTAATGGCAATATATTTAATTTAGTGAACATTGGTTTGCATGATTCATTTGGGGCCATACCACAAATTGCACATACACATTTCTTTTGAGCGATAAAAACTTTATTAATATCAGTGCCGTTTCCCCAAACTACAAGACCATATCTCAAGACAGACTCTACATATCCATGATAGGCAACTAGAGCAGTCTTTATCTCTGCTGTTTTCCTAAGTCTACGTAATACATAAATAAAACTATTGATTTTCTTACAAACTTTATCAGTGTGATCTTTCCAATTTAAATGTCTATCTATGTTAATACCTAAAAATGTCACACTGTGAGCCTCCTCTATGATTTGTCCGTTGTGATTTATATTTAATGTCATATCTCTATTGAATTTGTCAAAGTTATTAAAATTAATGTACTTTGTTTTGTCTAAATTAATCTGTAAATTATTATTATTCAACCACTCAATTACAATAGTAATAATAATGCAACCACAATAGTAATTGAGTGGTTGCATTATTAATTGCATTAATTGCATTATTAATGTCTGATTCGTGGAAGGAGATGTCATCACTTATTGCGCGCGTTACATTTATTGAAATATCGTCTGCGAACAAAAGACACCATTGGTTTGTCACCTCAGGTAAGTCATTTATATAAAGTAAAAATAGAAGCGGTCCAAGGACCTTTATACTTTGCCTAGGTCACAGATCACCCCCAATAGATACCGCATGATGAGACATTTGCACTGGACCGAACTCACCGAATTCGGAGGAAGGAAGGGTGTGCGGGGAACAAACAAGCGGGCGTGTGATTGGCTAATTCAAGGTCGCGCTAGAAAGCACCGAAGATCTAGTGATGCGACATCGAAATGACTGAAATAGCCACTTATCGATACATACGGTGTCAGTCAGTGACATTGAATCAATTCCGACATAAGACCTACAATTTTCTGAACCACAATTAAAGTCACAGATTTAACATTATATTTATATATAATAGTATAAGTTATGTTAAAAAAATCAAATAAATTATATGCTAGAAAGTAAAAAAAAAAGTTTTTATTCAGCAATTTATTTACATAATTATATCAAAAACACACTTAAAATAACTGTGTAGATAATATTTTGAGGGTACAAAGATACATATTAGTAGCTATTCTCAACTTACCTAATATGAGTTCTGAGTACCGCATGGTAGGCAGAGCCACAACCGCTGCGCCATAAAGGTATTAATACAACAAACGAATACAATTATTTCGCAACCTATTGAGCTAATGCGTGGTGCGCGTCGCTTGCCTTGTATACGGTATCTATTGGGGGTGAGGCCACAGGCCTAGGTATTTTATTAATACCCAATGCGCAGCCGGTAATGTATGTAAAAGCGTAAAACACTGCGATAGCTTAGGTGAAAGGTGAAGGGGGTGAGCGAAGCGAAGCCCCCTATATCCTTCGTGTTAGGTTGAACATGTAAGAACAACAAAAATACTTAAAACTAAGTACTTTTTGTTGTTCTTCTTTCATGTTCAACCTTACACAAGAAATACTCAAAACTAAGTATTTTTGTTGTGCTTACATGTTCAACCTATTACGAAGGATATAGGGTGAAGGGGGCTTCGCTTCGCTCACCCCCTTCACCCTTCACCTAGGAACCCTAACACGAAGGAATTCACCCTTCACCTAAGCGACCGTAGTGTTTTGCCCTGATATTCTACCAACAGCTATTTATTTTACACATTGCCGGTGGCCAAGTAGGTATTCTATATAATCCCTGGGCATTGTATATACTACCTAGGTAGAGTATATAATGGACATTAATATTAATAATATTTCATACATTGCCTGACTCCCCAGGTATTATATATATTGCCTAGGTATTATTTAGAATACCGGCATTATACGGATTGCCGGTAGCAGATACAATTCTTAAATGATTCACACGAAATCTAATTGAAAGTTGATACTACGTAGATGGAAACTGGCAGCACTTGTTACTATAACACCGTCACAAAGTTCACCACACCACACCGCACTTGGTTTAAACTTCACTACAATTAGTCACACCTTGTAGAGTTTGCGAATCGGGTAACTTGATGCCGAACCGGCTGCTACTAAACTCGTTTCACCTGTTACGTAACCATTTGGAAACGCAGCGATGCATATATTAATATAATTTTAAATTTCTGTGAGGTGAAATTTTGCATCAACGGCAGTAAAGTCTGGCTAGTTTTCGAGTTATTTGAAAACTTTCAAATGGCAACACTACTGTAAAAGTTTCAAATTTAGAGTTGTGAATAACGGGTGTTTCCAAATTATGCAAACAGCTGCTGTGCTGTTTTATAACAGTCGCTGTTAACAACGGCTGTTTCATCACACTTATTGTGTTAGAGAGGTCGCACACGGCGTATTTTAAACGCGCGGACGACGTGCGTTTCACGAACGCCCCATGTGCGTAGGTTACAACCTTGCGTTCAAATCGCGTTTGAAGCGCGTACATACGCGCGGCATTTGCGCGTCATCTGCGCATTTAAAATACGCCGTGTGCGACCTCCCTTATGTTATGTGCGTCATTGCTGTGGGTAATTTGGTAGCTGTTATGTTACTGAGCTCTGTGTGAACAGATACTGGTTGGTATGGCATGCTATACAACTGACGAATTCTTTCAGAATATGAAAGTAATTCCCTGTCCGTTAAGCTAGATTTTCATACAAATTGTATATTGATTTATCATAGTATCATGACATAATAATATTAATTTAATTTACTTGACATTGATATAATACCTATTTGAATGTTATACTATTGTATAATAAGGTGTAGTATAATTGTAAAAGAATAATATCTTTTACTAACTTGACATTTTTTGTAAAACTCATATTTCCTGTCTGACATATAAATTATTATGATTTATTAATAAATGAGTATTTCAGTATTTCAGTATTTGTGTGTCCTCTTTTGACACTGGTAAAAAGAATGAAAAGTCTAAAACGTCACTGCTCTTGTCTGTGGTCTGTGTTGCGGCAGAAAAAAACAGACTGCTGGCAAAAAGCCCACCGTATCTAATTATGACTATATGTCCACCTACTGCCAAAAACTTTTTCATTTAGTTGTTACCAAAGAGGTTGCATCCTTCTTTCTCTTGCTGCTATTATCTGGTATCACCAAAGATGTGGCTTCCTCCACAGAGGACATTTCTGTTTTTTTTTTGTTTTTTTTTATTATTATTTTAATTATGACTGTGTCAATTTTCTAATATGGCTGTGGTCAAACATTTGCTTTGAATTGTTTCGTTGTTAATTTTCACTCAGTAGAAACACATCCACGTACAAATTCTGCTTTTAGAATTAGTTCCTTCATTCCTCCCTAGAGGTCGTGAGTCAGGCTGAAAGAAAAGTATCCAGCAGCAAAATAAAAAATAATAAAAAGAGGTTGTGATTACAATCCATTCTACGCATATTTTTAAGTCAAAATATTTTTTACACAGAACATATGAGATGTTCACCAAAATATTTCAGCTGAAATATAGCTGGAATTAATGAAAAAAAGCTTGTTTGTCTGCAGTCTGGTGATTGTTAATATTTTTAATTAAAATATTTATCCGTAGGATACTCTAAAGTTCAACTGTAACGAAACTCCGGTTGTCATGTCACTTTGATCGATTGTGCTTTTTTGTAATTTTGTTATTTGTTATTACATCAACAACCTGGTTCCAATCCACCAACCAATCCAAAATCCAGGTCCAGGGGTGCAGACACCCCTGGACCTGGATTTTGGATACCGACAACTGCATTCAAACATTTTTGGAATCAAGCCTCAAGAATGATTAATGAGAAACGATGCTGTATTCATAACTGCAATACAACTAGTAAGTGATACTTTATTGTAAAGCGTGGTTTTGTATCCACAAGTAGTTTAAGTACCTACAGACATTTGGTCAGTGTCGATAAGAGGGCGGAACCCCTTAGCTAAACTCCGACCGATTAGACTCACTTAGGTTATGATACTCGTTTCTTATGCTATCGTAAATATGTGTTGTACTATTGGAAGGGCCTTTAACTGTCTGTTCTGTTCACTTAGAGCTCCAACAAAATGAGAACCTCTCCTTTTGTGACAAACGAACCTTCCTTGTCTTGAAAAACTGATTTGAAGCAGTCATTATCTTTATTCATTCGGTCCATTATATGTACTTTTTTCGATTTACAGGTGAAGATCATATATATACCACTGCATAAATTCCCCAATCCAGCTAAGTATCCTGACAGGTTCCTGGTCATGGCATGAACCTTTAACATAGTGGGAAATGCATTAGCTCTTAAAGATAAACTATATCAAAAACACTTTGAAGAGAAATATCATGCTTCATCCAACACTCTTTTTCGGAATGCCATCCTAACAGTGCATATACCAGTATAATTATTGTAAAACTATAATTGCAATATATGTTGATTTTAATGGTTTAAAATGTGATACTCATAAATTAAAAGTTATTGAATTATCACCCCATTTTTTATTTTAGTTCCCTAAAAATGAATGAAAATTAACGAAGCCTACAATCATATCTCTTCAAATTAAGTTTGTATGATGTCCACACAAATAATCTTAAGTGGTCATCAATATAAACTCAATTTGAAGATTGATGATTGTAGGTTTCCTTCTTATATTACACTGCTACAGTCTACAGCTATGTATAGCTAGTCTATGGTATAGCTATAGGTATGTTTTTATTAGACTTGGTTCTTTCACTCGCCGCCAGAGACGCTGGCCGTAAAGGCAGACTGATGTATCAATATCAAGACTAATAATGAACTTTGTGTTCAGTGGGTTGCCATGTGCCAACCGGGTTGCGCATATGTGTCTGCGCTGCACCGCCGAGTGTACTTTAAAATGCCGAAAAATTGCTTCTTTCGCAGAAAATCTGGAGGATATAAAAGGCGTCGATGCAATAGAGGGAACTATTAGAAATCTCACTAATTTAGAGCAGAAGGACTGAATAAAAACTCAAAACCAGTACTTTAAAGAGATTGCTTCTATCACAGGTAAAATTTCAAATACTTATCAGGTGAATTTGAAAAATATTAAATGTATAAGGTAGGTGCATAACTTTTTTTATTTGTTCTTTACATTTATGAGTGTTATTACATTAAACTGACTAAAAAAGAAGGAGCAACAAATGAAATTGTGTGGAGTATCCCTGGGAAAAAACGACCTCATAACCAAACAGATTGTTTGGATTGTTTTGGCACGGATGCTATACGCAATAAAAGAAATGAATTTTATATCGTTAGAAAACAAGTTCCGACATTGAGATAAGTTTTGCTAGAATTAAGAGAAATCATAAGATTTACTGGATGTCGGGAATCTCTCCATCGAATATTATTGGCCAATGGTTATGAATTTAAGAAAAAAACGAAAAATAATAATAAAAAATGTTGTTGTTAATTGAACAGAATGACATATCTGCTTAGAGACAATACTTCTTAAGATCCATATCATCAAAACGTGCAGAAAGCCAATAATTCATTTATACGAGACTTATGTACATACAAACTACAAGGCAAAAAAAATCGTGGCAATCGGAAAACGTTACATAATTTTACAAGCAGGGTCGGAGAAATGTCCTGTACCAAACTCATTATAAGTCTTTAGTACAAAATGAAAAATGACTGACTATCACCATGACATGAATTCCACCAATTCCAATATGTGGTTAAAAGAAAAGCTTGTACCCAACTTAAATTTGCCATGCGTAATTGTTATGGACAATTATACCATTCTGTTATCGTAAATAAAACCCCTACAATACAGAATCGCAAAGATGAGATAAAAGAATGGCTTACATTGAATACTATTCAATTTGAAGAGTATCATACGAAAGTAGAACTGCTGTGTCTAGTAAAACGGTATAAGCCAAAGACAATATATGAAGCCAATGAAATATCAAAGTAGGTATTGAGACTAATTCCGTTTAATTGTGATCTAAATGCCATTAAGCTGGAGCCTGGCAAAACGCAAAGTAACATATAAAAATATAAATATGACCACGGAGCTTTTAAAAAATCTGATCAAATATTCATTTGAAAATGTAACACCAAAAGAAAATGACTGATCATGTTGTAAACGTGGTAAATAAATTTAAAGAAAGGGACGTTTTTATCGAGGATTTTTTTTTAAAGTTTCATAATTAATGTGAGAGACCAATACCTGCACTGACTCCGATGAATCTATGCATGTTGATTTTTCTTTGATTATTCTGAATAAAGGTTTATATTTTTTATAATAAAATGGTTTTGATTTCGACGACAGCTTATCAACAACGGCGTTGTTCATTATTTAAAAACAACTTATTACTAAATGCGCTATCGTAATAATGACAACCTCAAGACTAGAGGTGGTTATTATTACAACAGCGCATTTCGATGACCGTTGTTTTAAAACAATGAACAACGCCGTTGTTGAAATAGTAATTCTGACAGTCCTAATCTTGTGTAAAGTATGAAGGGAAGTTTATTTGATCGTTTTTACGTTACTGTTAAATAACTAACAGCAATGAGGCAAATTAGATAACCCACTTTAACAACGACAACCACAAGTGTGAATTTAATAATCATTACCAAAGCAGCGTCTGACCAAACAGCCGTTGCTAACAGCGGCCACCAACTTAGCGGCTGTTTTCATCATTTCAAAATAGCCAGTATTCATATCACTACTCTAGATTCAATTTTTCAATATGGCTGTTATCAAACAAACTTTGAGGGATACCATGCTAATATTTTTTGAATTTTCCGCGCTTTTTCTATATCTTCTTTCCTTAGCCGGAGTCTAGCAGGGTATAAAGTTTTTCGAGTTCTGTCTTTCTTAATGATATGTAAGCACATATATAGCTTCTGGCCCCACACTAGCATACCCTGCGTCGTGGGAACCAGCAACAGCGACGTCACACACATCTAAACATCCAAGACCTATAGAGATTTTTTTTTCTTCGTCCCCGGCCGGAATTCCATCTCGGAACCTGTAGCTTGGGGGGCAGACCCTCGAACCGCAACACCATATGAAGTGTCGTTAGATTCATATTATTCATGATTCGAATACCTCCAACATCCAAATCTGCGAAGCTTAGATTTGGATGTTGAGTATACTTTTAGTGTACTTCTCAAACAATAACAAAAATTAAATTTATTAATTTACCTTTTTTTACATACACCCGCCTTTTTCTACATTTACCTTTTTCTACTTAACACAAACAAGTGACACACACACAAACTGCCACATATTTTAATTACTAATTATTAGGAAATATAATTGCATTTTTTATTGAATTAGTTAGATTTTTTTTTTACACAAAAACATACAAGTTACATTGATATTGCGTATTTAAGGTGGTAAAGTGGTACACCTATTTATTGTCATGCATTAAATGAACAATTAGATACTTACTCAAAATGTATACTACGTAAACGCTCACTTGGGTTGTTGCACACCCCATACGCGTTCTCCAAGCAAACCCACATTCAACCGAACACCGCTCGCAACTGCAGTACGAAGGTCACGCGCTTTTAAAAAGTTACTAGAAGCGCTAGCGCGGTAAATTCAAAATCAAAAAAGTTATAGACTGGGGTGTGCGGCACCCAGCGCATCTAATTGAGGGTTAATGCACTAATGTCTTTAAAAAGGGGTCATGCTCATCTCATTGCTGAGCAGCCTTTTGCCAAATATTAGTATTTATTATTATTTTGTATTTTTTTATGTTTGGCAATAAATGATTTTATTTGTTTATGGAAGTGTCAAAGGACCTATTGATTTTATTCTAACACGAGCTGCAAAAAACATTAAAAGCAGTCCTTGTTTGGTTTTCATAACATTTTTTCTACTTCCAGATGAAAAATTTTGCTCAGACTGATGACCCCAATTTAAATAGAGTTCCAATTTACGGCTGGAAGAGTATTAATTAAAGCAGTATTTCCACCAGTCCATTGATTTCATCTGCTTCAATTCTGCGAAATCATTCGCGATGAAAAGAAAAATCTGCCAGCGCACCAGGACTTTTGAAACTTATCGAAGCCTTTCCAAAACGAGTTTATATTTCATCTCTTTACTTCGCGAAATCGTAAATGTGAGTCAGTCGGAACTCTTTCCTTGAATTAACTTACTCAGTAGCATAATTTCTGTGTAGAAACGACTCGATATTCTAAGGATTGGAAGAGGCTTCTTTAAAGCTACGCAGAAAATAACTAGATTCCAAATGAGCCTTCATTTTCAAGGAGTACATGAAATGAGCTCCGTGGTCTAATGGGTTTCACGCTTGCTTCTCACACAGGAGATGCAGGTTCGAAACCTGACCATGTACAAATGATATAATTAATTTATCTTAAGTAGGTGTAGGTCCCGGTTACTATCGCTACGTGGTAGTGGTCGTAAAACCGTCCATCATCGCGCACTGAGCCAGCGTGGTGGAGTATGGCTTAATCTTATTCCTATACGGGTAAAGGCCTGTGGGCCTCGTTGGGGAAATTAATTATTTATCACAACATACCATTTGTGATTATATTGCGAGATGAATAATAACTAAAATACTAATTACAACACGATTATATGACACGAGCAGTCATTTATTGCGACATTGCTTGTTTAAGCGAAGTTCTGATTGGTCAAATTATTTTAATGCGATTTTAAATCCTGACCGTGTTACAACAAATAAACATAGTTTAACCTCAAAACAAACGTCAATTGCTATTAATTTTTGTTTTTAAACAAGTTTCGAACAGTAGTTATTTTTTTTTATGGTAAGACCATTTTTGTCGGAATTACATCGGCTTGGATTAACCTTTTATACAGATTGTATATTAAATATAGCACAATTGAACAATTCTGTTTACAGAATTCGTAAGAATTTTGTATATCTTGTTCTTGTTCTCGAATATTTTTTAGGGTTCCGTATCCGAAGGGTGCCAAACGGGACCCTATTACTAAGACTCCTCTCTCCGCGTCCGTCCGTGCGTCTGTCCGTCTGTCACGGGGCTATACCGGTTCAACCGAAATAGGTAGAGAGCTGAAATTTTCACAGAGGCTGTATTTCTATTGCCGCTGTAACAACAAATAACAAAACTTACAGATTACTAAGAATTAAAAGAAGTACCCATACAAGAAATTATTGGTATGGCCATTTTCTTAGCCTTTTTAGGGTTCCGTACCCGAAGGGTTCCAAACGGGACCCTATTACTAAGACTCCGCTGTCCGTCCGTCCGTCCGTCCGTCCGTCTGTCACCAGGCTGTATCTCAAGAACCTAGCTAGCTAGAGAGTTGAAATTTTCACAGATTATGTATTTATGTTGCCGCTATAACAACAAATACTAAAAAACAGGATAAAAGAAATATTTAAGGGGGCTCCCATACAACAATTCTTTCAATACCACATACAAACTTATGGATGCACCTGGTTACGTACATGGAGTGTGAAAGTAACCGCACCAATAACTTTGTAAACAATATTTTGCTGTGTAAAATCCAAACTTTTCACTCCACACCATCGCTTCCATTGAACGGTGGTACGGAACCCTTCGTGCGCGATTTAGACTCGCACTTGACCGGTTTTTATTGTTTATTTGTTTATCGGTCAAAACTGGACTCTCCCGATCTTATCGGGAAATATCTTTAATTGCAGGCATAGAGTTTTGTGCTTAGTTATTTGTCATAAAAAATACATACACAATAAAAAAAAATCCTCATTCGAATTATACTAGGATTTTTAATTTGAAGCCAGAAATGTAAACAAACAACTGTCATTTTCTAGAACAAAATCGTTGTCTTTGACATACATATTATACTTTTTTTACTGGAAAATGACAGTTCTTTGTTTACATTTCTGGCCTCAAATTAAAAATCCTAGAGTCTGGCAAACGAAAGCGTGACATGAGAAAACGTGGTAGAATTCATAAAACCTCTATGTGGTATCACTAACATAAATCACTACACTCCGTTCAGTTATTCTAAAGATCTTTGCCTCTCTTTCTGCTGTACGGAAGCGTTACAGTTAGAAAGAGAGACAGAGGTTTAGAATAACGGAACGGAGTGTGACTATCTATCACTTTGTCGTTTGACGTGCCTTTGACAGCATAATATTGTTGCCATATTGAAACTTTTAAGAAAACTCCAGGTCACGCTTTCGTTTGCCAGACTTTAGTATATACAGGGTGGCCCAAATACCGTGGATCAAACGAACCAGGGTGATAGAGGAGGTGATTTCCAACAAAAAATATTTCTACAGCATGGTCATAACTTAATTGGATAAAAAGTGATGATCATTTTTGGTTTTTTCAAATAAACTGCCGATTTTTTTACAATTTCATTAATACAGAGAAAAGTTGATAAAAAACACCAAAACAAAAGGTGTTGTATTATGACCAGATAATGTATCATTACAAAAAAAAAAGAATTGCAGCTCTGGGTACCTAATTTAAGAAGCAATTAATTTTTTCCCGTAAATTTTGAAGCATTACAAAAAAATACTACTCACTTTGAGAGCACCCTGAGTAAAAAAAATGTACTACAGAAAAGTGACCCTGTATTAAAATCGTTGTCTTTGACATACATATTATACTTTTTTTACTGGAAAATGACAGTTCTTTGTTTACATTTCTGGCCTCAAATTAAAAATCCTAGAGTCTGGCAAACGAAAGCGTGACATGAGAAAACGTGGTAGAATTCATAAAACCTCTATGTGGTATCACTAACATAAATCACTACACTCCGTTCAGTTATTCTAAAGATCTTTGCCTCTCTTTCTGCTGTACGGAAGCGTTACAGTTAGAAAGAGAGACAGAGGTTTAGAATAACGGAACGGAGTGTGACTATCTATCACTTTGTCGTTTGACGTGCCTTTGACAGCATAATATTGTTGCCATATTGAAACTTTTAAGAAAACTCCAGGTCACGCTTTCGTTTGCCAGACTTTAGTATATATATTAATATTTGATTTTATTTTATTATTAAATTTCTATCCACTTCCGGTTTCAATGTGCAAAGAGTTTCGTTAACCTGAGTAAATAGTTCAATACTTTATCAAAAGTTTATTGCTTGCCAAGTACTCATGCCAGTATTAAATAAAATGCATGCTTAGAAAGCTGAATAAAAACCGAACTAGTATTATAAATAGTTATTTACCTGTTTGATGAACAAAGCACCGAGAAGGATTAAAATTTTGCGATTCCTGATTTTTTTTACTGTCTGTTTCCAAGAAAGGTTGGTTGACATTTGAGAAAATTATACTAGACTATTGCAGGAAATATCATCACAATCCATTTGATATGCAATTATCCTTGATTTAAGTAGTAAAACTCACTTCAAACACAATTTCTTTTGCGAAAACTCCCTCAAAATATCTAAAAATAACAAAACACTATCTTTGAAATTAATATTTATAAATAACGTTGCCATGTATGGACAAGAAAAAAGGTCCTCTGTGTATACGTAGCATAATGACAAAGATAATGAGTATATGTAGCATGAAAATTTCGTTTCTTTTTATTAGAGTTCCGTACCCGAAGGGTTCCAAACGGGACCCTATTACTAAGACTCCGCTGTCCGTCCGTCCGTCCGTCTGTCACCAGGCTGTATCTGAAGAACCTAGCTAGCTAGAGAGTTGAAATTTTCACAGATTATGTATTTATGTTGCCGCTATAACAACAAATACTAAAAAACAGGATAAAAGAAATATTTAAGGGGGCTCCCATACAACAATTCTTTCAATACCACATACAAACTTATGGATGCACCTGGTTACGTACATGGAGTGTGAAAGTAACCGCACCAATAATTTTGTAAACAATATTTTGCTGTGTAAAATCCAAACTATTCACTCCACACCATCACTTCCATTGAAAGGTGGTACGGAACCCTACGTGCGCGATTTAGACTCGCACTTGACCGGTTTTTTTTACTGTTTACGATCGAAAATTAACATTTGATCAATTTGATTAAGTGCCAAATTAACATTCTGTCTACCATTGTGGCTACCTAGTAATTAATATTTTATTATGAAAAATTATAAAGGCATACTCGTACAAAAGACGGTCGTTTTATGTTTTCCCGTACACAATGGTATGTAATCCTTTGTGTGCTGGTCCGACGTCCTACTCGCACTTGACCAGTTTTGTTTATTGCTCATTAAATTCCATCAGCTCAACACGACTGAGAGTGGAAAAGGAATCTCACGGCTTTCAGCCCAATTGGTTCGACAGACTATAAATCCGTGGTCATACATAATAATGAGGTATCGCGGGAAGTATGAGTTCGACCCGATGGGCAACAAGACCCTCAGATATATGACCCAATGGGGCGCGTGGGAAAGAAAGTTTTCTTTAGCAAGGAATAACGATAAATTGTAAACTATAGTTAATATAGAAAGATGGCTTTCGAATTCTATACATTTTGATGGAATTCTTAAACCAACCGATACGAACACTACTTTATATATAATTTTGTATGTAATTTTTTTTTTTTGTTTATTATATTTTTTACTGTATAGTCATAAGATTTCTGCTAGTCCCAGGAGTGTGATTAAATTGAGACAATGGAAAAAGCCCTAGGACAGTCATTATTTATCGATAATTCAATCGATTTATTAGTGCAAACACATTTATAAAAAAAGTTGGTCATAAAGAAAAATAGCAAACCCCTTGAACTTCTAAGGACATGGTTATGAATGGTATAGAGCATTTCAAGAAGTTCAACACGACCGAAAACGTACCTAGAAAACTGAGACCAAGGAAAACTACTATGCGGGAAGAGTCTTAGATGGTATTGTTGGCAAAAAAAGACCCGTTCAAGGGATCAGAACTGATACGTTCGGAGTTGTTCGGTGCAGGAGGGTCGAAGAATGTGTCTGCAAGAACAATTAGACGGAGACTATGTGAGGCAAACTTGTACGGAAGAGTGACTCGGAAGGTGCCACTATTAAAAAATCAAAATGTTAAGGCAAGACTAGCGTTTGCTAAAAGATGAACGAATGGACACTGGATTAAACGAGAGTGGAAAAATGGGCTTTTCTGATGAAACAAAAATTAATTTGGTTAATTCTGACGGAACACAATATGTTAGACGCCCCCTGAACAAACAAATGGATTCAAAGTATACCAATAAAGTGGTCATGGGGGGTGGAAATATCAAAGTGTAGGAAAATTGTAGGCAACATGGATGAATTTCAGCACAAGTATATATTAAAACAAGCCATGGTGTCCTATGCCGAGCAAAATTTACCGGTTATTTGGACTTTCTAATAGGATAATTATAATAATTCGTTAGGAACAGTCTGTGACAGAAACAGACCGGATTTAAATTCAATAGAAAATGTGTGGTACCAGATGAAGAAGACAGTGGCAACAACGCGGACGTCGATCAACTATACACAGCTTTTACAGAAGCATGGGAGCAAATTCCGGTAGAAGCTTGTACAAAATTGATCGCTTCCAAGCCCAAGAGATATCGTTCTGCCAAAGGACATGCGACCAAAGACTGATACATACCGGAATGTTTTATAAATGTGATAGGAGTTTTGTGAAATAAAGATAATTTACCCAGATACGAGGAAGATTAGGCCATACTCCACCACGCTGGGTCATAGTGGGTTGATGGAAGGGTTCAACGACCACTTCCACGTAGTGATAGTAGCCGGGACCTACAAATTAACGTCCCATCCGAAACACTGTACGTCTGATAATGTACTTAAATAAATTAATTATCTCATTGGTCAAGAATCTAACCTGCATCTCCTGTGTGGAGAACCAAGTGCGTGAAACCCATTAGACCACGGAGCTGTTCCATTCCAATTTCAATAAACAATATATTTTTTATTTTTAACAATATATTGATTATCCGGAATATATGTCAAATTATTAATAGTTCTACTGCCATACATCATACCATATCCAATTCACGTAAAAAATGTCTCACATTTGCAAAGCCTAGAATATTTTATGCGAATATCATCGGGGATCTAAGGGCCCTGCGATTTATCACCTGCTACACACCTCAAGCCTTGGTGGAAATCTCAGGAAGGGAAAAGGGCTGCCAAAAGAATTTCAATTTATTATATCGGCTACTACGAGTAATACACCTAGAATCATCTTCTGCAGCGGTAAAGCTTATGTTGGAGATTAATATGAACATAGGAATACAGTAGGTAGGCATATTTGATGTAATTCAAACAAGGAAAGTAATTTCAATCTCGATCGTCCCGCTGCCTTCTAAGGCTCAATAAAATAAATTGCTACATTATCGATAAAAAATCTGGTTCAGGCGACGATTGAAATAAATGTTGCTCGGATTGTTTTTTTTTACAAAGAAACAATGAATGTTGATTGAAAAAATGGAGAGTGTTTTTGTACAGGTGAACGTTTAACTGTCAGAGTGATTAAAAAAAGGCAATTTTAGAATATTCAAACTTTTTCGCGCAAGTAATTTTTTGCTTTTTGTAAACTTTTGTTCAAATTCAGATTCAGATTCCTTTATTTGCATACATGTTATTACAGTGGTTTTTAAATATTTGTAAGCACAGCACATTTAGCCAAATATTGGCACGCAAAGGCATATTTACAATATTTATTTATGTATGACTAAGGAAGACTGCGAACTAACAAAACACTAAAATAATACCTATGTCATATTACATAATGTCATACTCAATCTGATTAAAGATAAAAATAACGTAAGGTCATATAAAATCTTTTCAAAATAATAATAAAAACTGACAATAATCACTGTCAATTTCCAAAATGCCATACAATTTTTTATTCAAAATAATAATAACACAATGTCATATAAAATCTAATAATAATAATAATTAACTACCTAACTGATTTGTATTACACAAAGTATTCATCTAAAGATGAAAGATCATACCTTCAAACATGTTCAGCAAAACTACCTGACTTGTCGTTTGTCAACGTAATCTCCTAACAATAATGGGTGTTGAGCCCTCAGTCCATTTGCACTCTTCCAGTACCTTCAATTGCGGAAATGTGCCCCATTATGATATTTGATGGTCATTTCGACAAAGCGTTTGATGCCGTTAATATTAACACCAATTTGGCAAATGCTTGAAAGATAGTCACGTACTCATATAAGGCCCACTACTGCGAACGCGAATCAACAACTCCATATGGAGTTGTCCAACTAATATAGAGAATAGTCTTGGCTCGCGTTCGAAATAGTGGTCCTAAATGTCTTTGTTAAACTTATTACAGAAATCACACAAATACATAATAAGAGGAATCAAATCTGCGGTTAAGTTTCGGATCCAGTGGCTTTGGGCAAAATTTAAAACTGCTCGGATAGTCTATATTTAATAATAATAATGTTGCTATTTCTAGTTCCACGACGACACTTTGAATCCAAAAACCCAAATTTCGGCAATATCATCGGAAATAAGACCAATCTACACACGCATGTGTTCGTGAGTGAATCGTAATGTACGATCGCGGATAGACCCCGCAGATTTTTAGATACTCAGCGTACCTACCCTTTGGCATGTTTTTGCTGAATTCTCGTATCAGCTACAGTTTTGGGTACTTCGTTAACAGCGAAGGAAGTGGGGCAGAAAATTGAGCAGACTAGCCCGAGGCGGCTCGTTCGGTAGTTAATCAAATTCGAGGGTACTAGCACTTGATATTGTTTATTTAGTACATGGCCACATCATTAGACGAGTTTTCACAAAAAATAACATTTTTACGCAGACAATTACATTGGTTCTGCCTTCAAACAAGAATACATTGTGTATCCTTGTTTGAAGGATACACAATGTATCAGATCAGAACTAGAATATCCGATTCCCAAATATATAAACATCCAACACCCGTTTTACTTACAGCGGTCAGGATCGAACCAAGGACGCCATAGAGATCGTCATTCATCAAATCATTGAAAAGTTTATCATATACACAACTGTCAACTCTAGTTCACAAATTAGGTAAGAATAAGAGTCTAAATTACTCGCCTTTGCGCTTGAAATATCTCAAATGAAGGCACGAGATATACCGTGTTCGTCTGAAAGGCAGGATTACGCAGAGAATCAGTGTTTAAAACGGAATAGTTTAAACACTGATTGTCTGCGTAACCCTGAATAACTAAATAGTCAAATGTGTTAATAGGCATCACCAGCTAGAAGGTCTGACACCTAATTATATCCCTGAAATTTCAGGTAAAATGTATCCACCTTTACCTACGGCTGACGATACGAGCAAATATTGAAGAGAAATGTAATAAACTTGCGATCGATGCTTGTAGTGTAGAGCAAGAACCTTCTGCTTATGAGGTTACTTGTTTTACTTTGAATAGTCCGTATTTCTCAATTTGCAGAGTTCCATACATAGGACATACCTACTAAGGATTTTGCCAGGAGAGGAACACAATATACCTATTCAACATACGAGCGCCATTTGTGGAAGAAATAAGGTGTGTTGGTATAAATATCTAATTACCAACGACGAATGAGAAAGGCTAAATCTATGCTAATAACTAAAAGTCTAGTAAGTATATTAGTACTAACTTAGGTAAACTTGCCTGATCGCTTCAGTATATGATCAGGAAGTTGTACCTAAGAATGTTAGTTTAAAACAATAAAGAACATTGAATCGCCGAGAAAACGAATGCGAATTGATGTTTGCCGTCGTGAGTTTGCGCGGCAATTTATTGCACGTTTATCTGACAGTAGCTATAATATTCAAATTTTCAACAAATATTACAATACTCGTGTTAATTCAATTGTCTATTGTATGTCGTCAATCTCTGTCTCTAACAGCAAAGCTAACGTCTAACTAGTCTAGAACTTTGACCCAGACTGAATCTAGATTTGGGCAACGTAGCAGCAAGCCCGGCTCATCAAACAATTGGTGCACTGTTGGTGCAGAGCAGAATATACAGTGAAGCGAGGGAAACAATAAACAAAGAAAATGTACAAACTTTCCACTCGATTTCCGAAGCGAAAAGTTCTCTACCAACTTGGATTTTTTAATTCTACGCTCGGTCAGCACGAAATTCCCTCGAAGGCTGTTACGTGAAAAATGCACGGGATAAATAAAACTACGGACTTTTTTATATTATGATCAAATACTTATGACGTAGGTGTAAATATTTCATGTCGATAGCAGTCCTTTATCGAATTGAAAACAATTTACCCGTGTTTTTCAAAAGCGTCATGTTGAAGCCTAAAGGCGTATTATCGGTGCGGTTTTCCAATTTTCCATTTTTCTGTTCATTGGTTTGTGAAACAACTGCCCGCAAAGGAACTTAACTGGCTACCTGCGTTTTTGCGACATATTTTTCGTTTGAAAATAAATCATCACTCACGTGCAGAGAAACCAATTGCACAGAGAGATGATAAGCAAGTGCTAAACACAAAAAAATATGTTTTTTTCCTTCAGTTAAATGCTTTTTGAAAATAACGATACATAAGAATGATGTCGATGAATTATACATATATGAAAATGAAAAAAAAATATTAGGTGGGTTACGCTTAATATGAGTAAACATGAGTAGCATTTTATAACGATGTTAGCGGTTGACTGATAATAGAAATTTTAAGATAAGTTCTTTCTTTTTAATAAAACCGTTAATATTTATATTATATAATACTTAATATTTTATGTTTTATTTCCCAGTTTTTAGTTTTTATTGACCGAGCGACGAAGCGTCTCCGTTTCAGCTTGGTAAAAAATGCTTACGTCTGTCCGGCTTCCTCTAAAAGTCGCATTCTCACTGATTCTCGTTAAATTTCGAGAGCAGGTTCGATAATTATTTGGATACTTTTGTTGATTCAGTTTTTGGTAATTTTTCGAAATGGTTGAAAATGTAAAAAAACACTATGGCCCAAACGGCTTAACAGATTTTAACAAATAATTTGTTTAGCGAAGACCGTGATAGCGACAAAGGCTCAAAGCTGATGATACTTCACTGGTCTTCAAAATTTAAAGACAAAAAGAAGATTTTGATGATGTCAATAGAGTATTATCTTTAACCTTGAATTGGTTCACAGTTAACAATTTATTGTTAAATGCTGGTAAAACCAAATGTATCAAATTCTCACTTCCAAATGTCAAGTTCCAAGTTGGGACCAGTTTAGTTTTGGACAGCAATACGTTAGAATTAGTAAATGACACGAAGTTTCTTGGAAAAACCATTGACAACAAATTGCAGTGGGGACCCACATAGAAAAATTGGCTGGTAATTTAAGTTAGCGATAGCTGTAATATTAACCTAAGAAATAATCACAGACTACTTGCGCCCCGGTTTAGACTCGCGAAGGTTAGCAGTTCTTTCAAGGGTCAATGCATTCTCTACTAAAACAAGATACCTCTGGAGATCTTGAAATTGCCATTTGAGCAATTTAACAACCATGTTAAAGCGACTTTGTCGAAAAAGGGATATTACAATGTTCAAGATTACTTAAATGATGGGACTGTATGGGATTAATCTGGCTCAACACAGACCTCGCTGTTAATAATTTTGTAATTATTTATTCCTGCTTATTAATAATGATAAAGACTAAATATTATATTTGTATTAGTTAAGCATAAGCAATTTTTAAAAAGATATCTAATAATCTATCTGTGGGAGTTGCTACGCCCTTCTGCTCCCACAGTGGTCCAATGTAGAGAAGTGGCAAAAAATGACGATTGCTAAGTATATGAAAATATTTACAGTAATAAAGACATTTGGAATTGGAATTGGAATTGGCTCCCAGTTTCTGAAAGAGTAGTAAAATATAACAAGAAAGAAATAACACAAGCTGAAATGTGTTTAACATGAGTTTAACAAGTTGTCACAGCTAATTTTCCTTTCGGAAACCGGGCGTTAGTATATAATTTTAGTAAAAAGTAAATAAATAAATAAAATAGCTAAGAGTATGGTCATACCAATAATTTCGTGTAAAGGTACTTCTTTTATTTCTTAAAAACCGATATATTTCAATAAAATGGCCCTCTGAGAAAATTTCAGTTCTCTTCCTATTTCGGTTGATCCGATAGAGCCCGGTGACAGACGGACAGACAGACGGACGGACGGATGGACAGCGGAGGCTTAGTAATAGGGTCCCGTTTGGCACCCTTCGTGTACGGAACCCTAAAAAGCAAAGATACGACAGACTATCGTGAGCTTGTTGAGATTCTGGTACGATAACTAAACAAACAATGTTAGATGGGACGACACGGAATCTAGTAAATATAGACGGAGTCTCCGGACCTCTTTAACTTACCTTCTTGATCGAAAAATAATGTATATTTCAATAACATAATTTACGCTGATGACATGATGCTCTTCCTCGATCAAGGGATCAAGGAAATCACTTAGTATCTGTTAAGATTTCGCTAAGAAAAATGCCATGAAATTTAATGTCCTATAAACGTTTTTTTTTTTAACTAGGTAAGGGTCCGGAGATGGTATCTCCTGTATATTTATGCGGCTCACCGGTTCGGGTTGTGCGGCAATTTAAGTTAACTAGACGAGGAACTGTGTGAGACGCCGACATTGAAAGAGAGCGCATCGCGAACATGCCCGCGCGCCACTTCGGGAAGTGCTCTGAGGATGTTGAAATTGTATTTTTTAGGTTGCCTATGCTTTTACACTTGTGAACTCCAAACCAGTTACACCAAACTGTCAGATGACATCCTCAGGGTGCAATATAATAACGCATTCCGTATACTGCTGCGTTTGCCACGCTACTGTAGTGCGTCGGGCATGTTCGCGGTCATCAGGTCCCGGGTAGCCTCGTTGTGGAAGAGTGTAAGTACCTCTAGTAACAAGCTCATTAGTGCACTCCATGAGAACCCTTATGAAACTGGGATAATTATACACTGGCTCCGCGTGCACTAGGAGAAAAATAGAAAGTAGATATGTTATAGATTTCAATGATTTTTATGGGTTTTGTATTAGCAATTACAGATATGTCCACCTTTGCTCCTGCTTGGTGGCGCTGGCGAAGCTGGAGGCAGAGAGTTTCATTCATGAGATGTTTCACACACAGCGTGCTAACCTTATTTGCTATATTATGGGAATAAGTTATAAGAATTTGACAACTTTGACAGATAGACAGCCTCTAACTACACCGCGCCATCTGTAATGAAATTTTGAGATTAGGTGCCATTGATATTGATTATAACTTAATACCTCCACCCGTTGCGGAGAAACCACAACACACACAGCACAACTCTCCGCCGTGGAGCAAGAGGTCTTCCTCCACGGCGGAGAGTTATACGTTACGAGTACGATAATGAGTGCTAGGTAGGACTCATTATCGTACTTTGTAAGAGTTAGCAAGACTGTGCAGCTGAGGCTACCATTGTTATGTGTACAGAGATGTTAAACGATTCAAGAAATTATGAATATTATTCGTACTAAGCAGTCATCTGCAAATAAGATAAAACAAATCCGTATATATTCACAGAAATCTAAGAACGGACAGAAAATACGTGTCGCATAATGAAGTTGGCCGTCAAGCGCGGATTACTGACGTAAGAGTTCCGTACCGTCGTCGTTGCGAGGCGAGCTAAGTGCCACAGTTATATTACAATGTCTCACCAAGTAAGGCAGCCGTTGCAGATAAGACATTAACTAACTACATTAATGAAGAGTTTTCGGATTTACTACTAGCACGAGAAAGAAGCAATTTAGTTGTTTAGTTTTAGAGGCACACTAAAAAGTAACTACTCTTCACAGAGGCGCAGACTTAGGAAATCTAATATGTGGCTGGCTAGTCAAGTAGATACTTTTATGAACTATCAAAAAGCATCGTGCGATTTGCACGTTATCATATGCTAGTCAATCTGTTGCTTATATTGATTGATATTTGCCTATGTACGAATACGGAACCCTGAAAATCAAAGGGGACGACGACGTCTGCCTGACGGATATTAAAGCTCGATTGGATATCGGAGTCTCGTAATATCAAGTGTTAATGTCAACGGCAAAGTATGGAATTTGTTGTTGTATCCAAAGCAATGTATAGAATGCCTAAAATTGAAAGTGACTGCATCAAATATTTTTTATTTCACAGTTTATCCATTCCATCCATTTTCGGCATTCTATACAATGCCGAAAACGTAATAGGCAATGTATGAAATTCGGTTTTTACTACACTAAGGACTGGCGAAGGCGAAGTGCAGAGTAAGGGTAGGTGAAGGCTAAAGGGGGTAAGCGAACAATATATATAAATATAAAATATATAAATTGCTGAATAAATCCAGTAAATTAAATAAAAACGTGTTTAAGAGAATCTTTTTGCTGGAAAAATAGGTAATCTTCAATGTGCGATTAAATTAATTCAAGCTCGCTCCCCCTAGGCTTCACCTAAGCTACCGCAGTGTTTGCCTTGGTATTTCGTTTGCGGTAAAAGTTTTCAATTTAACGGTTTTAACCGTTATAACCGTCATATATTAAGCAGTACGCTACAGTTTACTATCTTTCGATAGATGACCTACTAATGAGAGTAAAAAATGTTAGTTCATCAACTAACGGTTTTGACAATCTTACGGTGACAGGGATAACAAATATCTTAATTCATTTTATTTTCATACATTTAATAAAGAGGAAAGCTCTTTTCCTCATGTTTGGATATTCTACAATTTATATAAATAAAATTAATAAATGCAGCCTATTAAGGCCCCAGCGAGACGAGGACCACAGGACTTTACCTGAAGTCGAGAAAGATTGAGCCATACTCAAGCACGCCGGCTGAGTGCGGGTTGGTGGAGACAATTTCCATAATCCAAGTAATATAATATATACCTATATGTGAAAGTAGCGATGTTTAGATGTTTGGATGTTGGTGTGTTTGTGCCTCAATCACGCTAAACCGGCTGAACGGATTTAAATGAAATTTAGAAAAAAAATAGTTTATGAGCTAGATTAACATATAAGATACCTTTTATCGGACTGCATCAGAAGGACGGTGACTCTTTTCTTTCTCAGTTATCTCCATGATATAAATAGTTCGGGCATCAGCTAGTAAATAATTATTTCACGATAGAAATCTCACGTCTTTAGATATAGAAATTAGTCGGTGACAAGAACTTCTAAAGCACTAATGAGAATGGTTCAACGCAGGTACTTTTCTTCTGCCACCTCATTTGGGAAAAGACGTGGCGTTATGTTTGTTTGTTTACGAACTTCCAAACTTGTTTTGAAATAATATGGAAACAACTTTTAACACTAAGTAGATCCAATTTGACAATCGTAACATAACTGAGGATGTGCATATCTAATTTCTAATTTCGTAACATTAGATCATTGACCGTTGCAATACTAATGGTGTAGATACAGCGGTACATGCCACCGGTACCTCTTATGCGGTTGCCGGTCAAAATCCCAAAAGCTTTTAACGTGAGTTAGTCCGCTAAATTATTTAGAAGCCACCGGCAGTTCGTATGTGCAGAGCCGAATCTGCAGGAGGGATCTGACAAACATTTTTGCAAACCGCAATGTATATGTGTTATGAGTTATACTCTCAGCCCTTTGAGGATTGCATCGCTTCAGGACCGACTTGAATGGCGTGTATGAGAGAACGCTTACACAACACTGGGTTCCTCTGATGATTATATTAAATTTCTAATAAAATTTGTATAAAACTGACGGATGATTTCTTGTGGGTAAATGAATTGGCTTATTTCATATCCCCAGAGCGGTGGCCACGAGCTAGCCCTGCTGTGACCTCAAAACTCAAAAGGAGTATTTCAATAATCTCTATACTTTATTGCTAAAAACAGTAAATACAAAATAAGAAACAACATCAACAAAGGCTAGCTCATCTATCAAAACTAGGATGGACAGGATAGAAATAAACACAGGTAAACTTGTGTGCACAACATATATTATACAAAATGTTAGTAAAATAATAAACCACTTACCAATATTCACATTATACCAAAAATAATAATATTTGAATACATATTTACTTGAAATGTCTATTTCATTTCATTTCATTAGCGTCTGCTAATATGTGCATCTGCCACCCCGTATGGGAAAAGTCGTGACTATATTATAACATAACATTATATAATAAATGCAGCCCATTAATGTCCCCACCGAGGGGCACCGGCATTTACCGGCATTTACCAGATACGAGTAAGATTAAGACATTCTCCACCACGCTGGCTCAGTGCGGGTTGGTGCAGGGGTTTTACGACCACTATCAGCGATACTAGCCGGGACCTACAGCTTAACGTGTCATCTGAAACACTGGACGTCCGAAAATACTTAAGATAAGTTTATTATGTCATTGGTACATGGTCAGGATTCGAACTTTCATCTCCTGTTGAGAAGCAAGTATGACACCCATTAAACCACGTAGTTCTTAACAGAAAATTCCCAAACAGGCACATACATTGCTTCTGGCCCCACAATAGGACACCAAGTGTCGTGGGAACCAGAAACAGCGACGTCGCAAATATATAAACATCCAAGACGTGGGGATTTTTTATCTTCCCTCCCAGGTAGTTTCGAACCCGTGACCCGTAACGTTTTAAAAGTTCAAAATAAGAAGCTTTTGTGGTGCAAACTATAATAGTGCCACTAGTTTGGACGATGTGGTATTGTTTTTGGCAAACATGTGTTCCATTGTTTAACCCATAACAGTTTATGTTTATAGTGTGATGCTAATGTTAACTTGGCCTGGAACGATCTAACCGTCAGTATTTCAGCAAGACAATAATTTTCTAATGCACATTGAGATTACAAATTTAGATTCCTACGATACGAAACGAACAAAAACAGCAAACAACAACATAACAACCCATGAGTTGCGCCCATAAACACCTTTATCTGGGTATGAAATTTGATTAATGAAGTTAAGCAGTGCGATAAAGCATACTTTTTGACACTAGTACACTAAGAATTAAACTAAGAATCGTAATCTCTCTTAGAGGATCGGAAATGTAATCTGGCTATTTATTAGACAGGACGTTTATTATTTATTCCTAAAATGACATAACTCACACAATTGCCTGGTATTTTCTGTCAATTGAATGCTGGTAATCGTACTTCTAAGTAGAGAATAATAGTAGTTTATATGACTGATACATAATGCCTAATTATGTACAGTTACATACACTAGTTTATCTACACACATATCATAAGCTCTCTTTTATGTGTTCAGGAACCGTAGGTTCGACCGGCATGGTGGCATTGACAATTGCTCTGCACTTATTTAGCTTGTTTAGTAGTAACAACTTCCCAGACAAACTAGGGGCGGCACACAGGCGGGCGTCGGCGTTCGAAATTTGAATGTCATAATTTGTCGAAAATTTATACATTATGGTCATAATGTATCAATATTCAGATAAGAAATTAGTTTTTACCAAGTAGTATAACATTATGCTGGTCGTAACATGCGGTTTTTGGACGCAGTGAAGAGGGTTTATGATACGTGTATAGATAAAATATGTTAAAACATTTCAAAGACGTTACTCGAGTAACATTTTCGGAGTACAGTAGGTGAAAGGCATCAACACTCTTCGCAAAATGTAAAACTATTATAAGCTGATACTAAAATTGGAGTCTTCTCTAATCAGAGGGTGACAGAGTAAGCCGTTAGTTATTATTGTACTAATAAATGAATCCCGAAAGTAGTACTTACAAAAAAAACAAACAATAAATGCTGAAGAAAACCATCAAGCAGGAAAACTTCCAGTAAAAGTTCTGCCCGCCCGCAATTTAGACCAATTAAAACCCGATCTAAGTAAGTAGTTGAACAACATGTAACAATTTTAACGAGAAAGCTAGGTACTTTTTGTTTTGGTCTTCCAATATTGGATTTATTATCCTCTTGCCTGACTTCGAAGATTTTCTGCGAAGATTCGCTTTGCGAAAAAGAGACAGGTCTAAAACACTTCTATCGCGCCGCTTTTTTGTTAGATGCGAAGAGCGAAAAGAGTGTTAGAAATTAAAATAGTTGAGGAAACGAGAAATCTCAATGCGTTGATAATCGTTTGAGTGAAACCAATTTCGAATGAACAGATTTAATACTAATTCTGTAATAGAATATTCTGTAATTTACCTATTGATCATTGCATACCGATAAATGCTCTAAGATTGACCCTCATTTTTTATGTCATGGTTGAAACTCTGAAATAAAATCGGATTGTGTATAGAAGGAATTAACTATAACTAGAATAATGAAACAGTTTGGCAAATCATATACTTATCGGGATAACACGCTCTATTGGAAATTCCCGGGAACAACGCGAAAATTGTATCGTTCAATGGATCTACTTAACGAGACGTCAATGATAGACTTTAACTTTTTACACTGATTTTGTTATGAAAACCGAAGAGCGTAAACAGCGAAAAATAGGCTTTCAATCGTACAAACCAGGTTCCAATGGTAGTGGAAGTGTGAAAGTGGTATCAGTCTTCTTCGTTTGACCTTGAAGAAACAAAATGTGTGGCTGAAATCCTCGAAATACCATTTTCACATGTTTAGTCTTTAGTTATGTATACTGTATGTATCAGTGGTAAGTGGTTGTAATCCACCAGAAGTAATAGGGTCAGTTTTTTTTTGGACGAAGCAAGATAGCATACGACACGTGACTTGCTGCAGAAATGCTTCAGTGAAGCACATCATTAGTAGAGGCTAGGAGCTTCACCATAATTGGGAAGAAGCTCGGCGTTCTAAACATACCAACAGTGAGTGCATTGTACAGTTACACTCAGGTCGTAGCATCAAAGCAATAAAATGTTGATCCCTATGAGTCATGAAATAAAGTTATAGCGAGACCAGATCGCGACTATAGTTTTTATTACATACATCTCAGTCCTGGAACTGGATATGGCTTTAAATGACTATTAGGAGCACGAAGTGTTCTGTACCACGGATGGTGTGGAGTGAATAGTTTTGGTGCGGCTACTTTCACACTCCATGCACGTGACCAGGTGCATTAATAAGTTTGTATGTGGTATTGAAAGTATTGTTGTGTGGGAGCCCCCTTAAATATTTATTTTATTCTGTTTTTAGTATTTGTTGTTATAGCGGCAACAGAAATCTGTGAAAATATCATCTGTCTAACTATCACGGTTCATGAGATATAGCCTGGTAACAGACGGACGGTCCCGTTTGGCACCCTTCGGGTACGGAACCCTAATCAGGAGCATGTTTTTAAATAGGCATCTGAGAAGTACTCTAGAAGGCAGTATTCATCCAGAAAATTATGATTATCTAAGCATTAATCTTTTTTTAAAAAGAGATTTAGACTTTAACGTCTTTAGCTGATTTTCTCTTTAGTAAGTAGTACACTAAGAGCATTTTCATACTGAATAATAATTTTGCCGAAGTTTAGCCTGCGTAATGTTTCTTCTTTCTTGTATGGATTAAATATAATGAAGGGCAAATTAGAAAATAAAAAAGGTTTTCAAACTTTTTTTCACCTCCACCATTATCTCCGAAACTTCTGATCCATGCGGTGGTACTGACTCTTCATGCGCAAGTCCGACTTGCACTTGACATTTTATTCGTAATATCACACACATCACGATTGCTCCCACACCGGTAACCGTTGTGCCTATACCTATCATTGAAATCAGAATCAGATCAATCTACGTCCCAAACACAAAAGCATCCAGGATGCTGGGAATTTGTTTAGTATTCCTTGAAATATGTTTAGTATTCTCTGTATACTATAGACATATATCTACACTACTGTGACATAAAGCAATGTACCTATTAAAAAAAAACATCAGCCCGGAAATTTTTGAAAATCACCAATAATCACCGGAAATCGCAACGCAGCCATTATTTTCGAGTTGCTTTCATTAAATTCCGTGTTTACATTTATTAAGATAGGTACCTTTGGTTTAACTATCGTGCTAGCCTTGAGTTCAACTATAGTGGTTATGCCAAAAATCAGAACGTAAATGTTGACATCACAAATAGCTGGCAGCAAAGACAGTATCTTACACTAGCAGCCGGATGGCTTGCAGGAGTAGACAGTGTAATAATATTGCAACTGGGAAACTGAATTCAGGGAAATTTCAAGTTGGAATATGAAATGGAGTGTCATAGCTGGCTAAATGTGGTTGCAACTGTGCATCAGCCATCCCGAATAAGAAAAGGTAGGACGCTATGTTGTATGTTGTTTCTGAAGTCAAGTTCGTTTACCAGTAGCATTCTCATGTAATTCTGACACCTAGGAATCTATCTCACTAATCACTAACCAACGAATAGGAGTTATTCCATATATTGCAAATAAGAATGACCACAGGCGACTTCTTAAAAAGATTAACAGCCCCTAGGCCACATAGTAAGAACACAACAAAGTATAATAAGTGATAGTTATCTTTTAACTTAAATCAGAACACACCACACTTGCACTGATCTCATGTAGACTTAAGCAAGCAGTTACCTCCCGGAAGATCCAAAGGGACCGGGGACATAATAATGTAATACACTATAATGTAACTAAGAAATAAATATAATTCTGATTCTGATTCTGCTTCGCAATAAAAGTCAGGAATAATCGTGTAGTTATTGGTTAAATTTCCAAAGCGATCGGACTTTCTGGATATCAGAATCATAGATGAATAATATGTAGTACCTGTCAGAACTACATGATGAGGCTATAGTCTCTCCCTACAAATCTACAGACAGGCCATATAAAATGAATGCAAAATTACTGCTCAAATAAAATGTCAGACCCGAGGATCAAGGTATTTTTTTTATTGGAGTAGGTCATTTTTGAGACATAACAAAAGATTAACAGTCTTACCTGTAAATTTTATTTTATTTTACATTTTTAGGAGAGGTAACAGCTTTACTCACTAAATACAAAACACTATATTAACTAAAGAGCTAATAATAACCTCCCACAATTATTTTACTACACGCAAAACGTTCTTGCATTGAAGTTTTAAATTAATGTAAAGAATCACACAAAGAATTTGTAAAAATACACCTAACTTTTTAGTCAGAACTATACGCTGAAATCCAATTACATGATTTAGGGAAATATCTACTTACAGCAATATCAGCAAATAATAATATGAAGATATCATTATTAATTAAACAGTAATACAATCAACTGTCAAACACACCACTACTTCACCCAGCATTGTCCAAAGATGTTAAAAATTTACGAATCATATGAGCCCTTAATGTTTGCGCACTGCTCCAGAATATATCAATGTCATCATTATCGTCGTCATCAACACCGTCAGCACCGTTGTCGCCCCTGTCACCGAGACGGTTAAAAGTAGAACACGCTCTTATCAAGAAGGAGTTCTCTCTGTAATTGCTATGCACGAGAGGCAATTGGAACAACGGTCGTCTACGAACGTTACGACTAGGGAACTTAAACTTAATTTTACCAAGCAGCGATGGACAGTCAACAGTGCCCTTAACTATTTTCATCAGGAATACCATATCTGAGATATCCCTGCGAAGTTTCAGTGGTAACAGATGTAAACGTGCACAGGGATACTCATAGCCGAGCTTGGGCAACTTGAACTTAAAGCCGATATATCTTGTAAATTTCTTCTGAATCCGTTCAAGTCTATTGATGTAGACGTCGTAGCACGGGTTCCAAACCTGCGAAGCATATTCCAGATGACTGCGGACATAAGCACAATATAGAATTTTAATAGTTTTCATTCGCTTAAACGACTTCGACGACCTCATGACGAACCCCAATGCCTTAGAGGCTTTACTGACAATTGCATCAATATGATGGTCAAAGATAAGTCTGCTGTCAATAACAACACCAAGGTCTCTGCTGTCATATACTCTAGAAAGCGGAAGATCCTTAATTTGATAATTATTTATGTACGGTTTTGATTTACGGGTAAAAGTTATGAAGAAACACTTGGTGACATTTAAATCCAGCTTATTTGTTACGCAGTAGCCGTCAAGCCTATATAAGTCACTCTGTAAGAGTTCACCATCCGAGACCCCATTAACAACTCTAAAAATCTTCATGTCATCGGCAAAATGTAGAAATCTAGAGGTTTGAAAACATTGATCAATATCATAGATAAATAATATAAATAGCAGAGGACCAAGAAGCGATCCTTGTGGGACTCCAGACGGTACACTCATCCAGGAAGACCTGAAACCATTGAGAACTACGGCTTGAGATCTTCCTGCAACATACGAAGCAAACCATTTGAGCAGATCGCCTCTAATGCCGACTCTGCTAAGTTTCTTAAGCAAGATATCGTGATCGATGCGATCGAAAGCTTTACTATAATCAGTATAAATGACATCGACTTGGTCGTTATTGTCCATACGCTCACTGATATAGTCATGGAAAAGTACAAGGTTAGATACCGTCGATCTGCCCCTTAAGAAACCGTGCTGCATAGGACTGAAACTAGATTTAAGCGCTTCATATAATTGAGTATATACGACACGCTCAAGAACCTTGGCTATAAGACACAATTTTGAGATAGGCCTATAATGCTCAACGCGCTCACGGGAACCTTTTTTATGTACGGGGGAAATAAAAGCAGACTTCCAACGAATCGGCATGACACCTTCGTTGAGAGATCTTTTAAACAAAATTGTGATGGGAACGGACAGCTCTTTTGCACAAGCAACTAGTAACGAAGCCGGTATAGCATCAGGCCCGGCAGACTTGCACAGGTCCAAAGACTGAAGGAGCTTATGAACATAGGAGCTATTAACTGCGATACTAAATATATCGCACAGACACTGCGGTTCAACATGTGTATGCTTGATTCCACCACACATTATCATTGTCAGAGCTGGATGTAATAAGAAAATTAGAATGAAAGTAATCAGAGAAGAAATTACTAATGGTGTTGCCATTGTCGGACGTTTTACCATCGTAAGACATATTCGAGGGAAATGCACTACCTTGGCGTTTCGACTTAATATAGGACCAGAAGGTCTTAGGATTTTTAACTATAGAATCTTCAATTTTAGCTATGTAATTAGTGTGGCATTCACGCTCCATTCTACTTGCTCGGTCACGTAAAATTGAAAAAGAAATTTGGTCAGAAAGATTCCCATAGTTTTTAGGGTTCCGTACCCAACGGTTAAGAACGGAACCCTATTTAGTAAAGTAGACTTCGCTGTCCGTCCGTCCGTCCGTCTGTCACCAGGCTGTATCTCAAGAACCTAGCTAGCTAGAGAGTTGAAATTTTCACAGATTATGTATTTCTGTTGCCGCTATAACAAAAAATACTAAAAAACAGGATAAAATAAATATTTAAGGGGGCTCCCATACAACAATACCACATACAAACTTATGGATGCACCTGGTTACGTACATGGAGTGTGAAAGTAACCGCACCAATAACTTTGTAAACAATATTTTGCTGTTTACACAGCAAAATATTGTTTACAAAACTATTCACTCCACACCATCGCTTCCATTGAACAGTGGTACGGAACCCTTCGTGCGCGATTTAGACTCGCACTTGACCGGTTTTTTTATACTTTTTGAAATATTTGAACTTTTCCTTTATGACTTTGATTAGAGCTGTGCTAAACCAAGGTGGGTAATTGTTCTTAGATAAGCTGAGTCACGTAGGTTATACATTAATGTATAGAAAATATCGACAGCGTCATCTACACTACCACTACCAAGCTTACCTACCCAGTCAAAATCATGGATGTGTTAACGTATTTGCTTATAGTCAGCATTGGAATGTATTTTAATGGGGTGAAGAATGCAACCGGTATATCTATATATAAAATACCTAATTTATGTTTGTAGACCTGTTTGAGCAAAATCCTCTTTAAACCTTTATGAGCGTTTTATGTTTTTCTGATTTATAACAGTACAGCTAGTCAGTTTTAACTAAAACACTGTTATAAGTTCTTTTATTCTTTTAGGGTATGTGGATGTCCACTGAAGGAAGAGAATCCAAATCCGTAAACTTAATTAAAAAAAAAGGGAGGTGTGTATGTGTTAAAATTTACTCTGTGTTCCAACAAACAAAAAAAAACAACCGACATAAATTCTCAGATAAACGAAAGTATTTGCTTGAATTCATACATTGACAACTGACCGAGGTTTGCTTTTGGCATTTGGTGTACACCAAAGAGAATGCAATGTGTGATATTGCCTAAAATGGGCTTATCGGACAGTTATAGAATGGTCTGATTTACCTTAAGTTGTAGAAGGTTTATAACGAAGCTAATTTACAGATTTTATTTTATAAATCACAATTTTGTGAGAACGGCTTGTAAGACTGTTCAGCTCCATATTATGAGTGTTTTTCAGAAATTGATTCTTTATAAATAACACTGATAGTCTTAAGTGGTCTTCTTGCAAAAGATCAACAACGTTTGGCAACGTCCGGCTGAAACAAAGATCGGCCTTTAGGTCACGACTCACGAGTTCGTGATTCGTCTAAAAATATTTTCGTGTGTAATCGCGCCATCTGAGCCCCTCAGCCGGCGTTGGGTCTGCCAGACACGCGGCTATGAATCTTCTAAGAATTTCATTACGAAATAACTCGTCTCTTGTCTCCGTGTTATCAATGCTATAAAGGAGGCATTCGGCATTGCGTAGCCCCTTTTTTGTACGACGATTTAAGACGGTTTGGCGTTCTTGCATGGAAATAATAAAAACAAAATATTTTTTATGAAATTGGAAAGACACCTAGATTAATTAAATGTTAAAAATGTTAACCCTAACCCAAAATTAACAGATAATTTAGGTTTCGACGATCACAGACAAAAAAATACTACTTTAAGCATTGATTAATCGATTAATCGATGCTTTACAGTAAAATTTGTTTGTCATATTGCAGGTAATTGCGCTATTGTTTCTGAGTCGATTTTAGAGCATTTATGACACGTGCGTAGATAATAATAGTAAATTTCTTACGAGTTCGCAAAGGCTTATTATATTTACGAACCGAGAAGTTTACGGCACGGGCCGAAGGCAGGGGTCGTAGCAAGGTTCGTAAAGAAGCCTTTTCGAACGAGTTACGAATAGCTTTTTTTCCAAGAGAACCCAAAATCAAGCGGCATAGGTGCTGTTTAGAGGTTAGAAGGCAGAAAAGTTCTTTATTAGTATTTTCTAAGTCGTATCACGCTTGTCGTCACTTCGTTTGGGTGACCTGCCTTACAATTCCTTGCCATTCTTCTCCGAGGGTTGCTTTTCTGGTGCATATGTGGAGGAGATCGTCCATAGTTGTCTTATTTATGTCAGTTCATCGCATTTTTGATCTACCACGCATTCTGGTGTCTTCCACTCCATGGACAAGCGACGGCGTCGAGATACGTGTCCAAAGAAAGTGAGGATGCGAGCTTGCACTGATGCCGAGTTCCTGTAGGATGGAGTGGTTTGTTCGGAACTCTGTCCACGATACCCCAAGCATTTCTCTTTATTACTGTACATATTCACAAATTCTAATTAATGTTAATAATTGGTATGAATAGTTGCTGTTGTTATTTAAAAATAACACGCTGTTGCTATTTTTTTCTATTACAAACATGACGAAAACGTATACGACTATAATCTTAGTTTTGATGAGCGAGCGCTCCTCGCCTCGCATGAGTCTCAAAAGTAGTCGTATTGTTATCAACGAAGAATGCAGGTCTTTTGGACCACGTCGTTGCAATTTAGGTTTTTGTTTAATTTGTTGCAAAGACGGAGGTTTAACTAATATAGATAATTGTTAACTACATTGGAACTATTCAGCCCACCTATGTGGGAAAAGTGTGTTTATTTGTTTTTATTTATAATGTGTGTTTGGCATAGTAAGTACATTTTAACATGCAAGAACAACAACAAAAAAACCTAGGAACAAAAGAACATAAAAAGAAGTTTGGTGATTAAACAAAATTTGGTGATCATTTACTGGCAGTCATTTCGAATTTATTGGTGGTAAATTTTAGAACTTTTTGGTAATCGTTTAAACACAAGCCTTCTAGTATCTGTGGTTCGGCTATAATTTGCCAACATCGTTTTTATATACCAAATATTAATAACGAACACAGCAGCTAGTGGGTATAATTTTATTTATTGTAATCTTTGTTTGGATATTAGTAGAACATATTGTTTGCAAAATAATTCAGTAACAGTCCAAATGTATGCCCTATTTAGTAATATTCAAATATTATCTTGATTTTATATCAACAACCAAACTCAACAACTACAATCTAACATCCGAAGTTTATCCGATAGCTTCTCGCTACTGAAATCAATTAAAACTCAAAACAATGATAATTTACTGTCACAGACCCAATGTGGATCGCCGATAAGCGAAAATTGAAACGGGACATCAAGATTTCTCAGCTAGGTCCAGACATGGTCCCTGTGGTGCTGCGGCCTCAAGATAAACATTGAATAATACCCTATTTCATAACTGTGCCCTCAAGACATCACAACTACTACGGAGGCGCTTCAAATATTGAGTGACACTTAGCGTTTGAAACAAAGTCTGTGAGCTGTAGACATCGCGAGTGACACAGGATTAAATTTACGTGTTTTTTCTTTATTTTCCATCCCTCACACCCCGGAATTCTTGCAGTTTATCAGAGAAACAAGTGAAATTATTACAATCACCAAGAAAATAACAGATAACCAGATTACATTTACGTTCAATACCACATATAAACTTATGAATGCACCGTAGTTGCGTACATGGAGTATGAAAGTAGCCGCACCAATAACTTCGTAAACTATATTGCTCTCTAAAATCCACCCCATGGATTTTTCACTAAAATTATATAACATGTCACTTTCACGGTCTTCACAAACCCAACGACACCTCCTTTGTTAAAATTTGACAAGCTGTAGTGTCTGTCAAGGCAATTTTCTCATGAACTATGATAGTAAGATTCTTGAAATATTCTGCAAAAATACTAATCCTGATAACCGCAACATAATTCAAGTCTAACATGAACAATATATTGCGTAAAAAAGTAGAGGTGGTAAAATAAAAAGACGAATCAAACACCGTAATAAGTCATGTAGGATATCGTTAAAAAGGTATTTTTTTAAACTTTTCTTATTTTTTATTTTTGCTCTGATAACTTCAGAAGTTATGATCAAAAAAGTGCAAAAAATGACCATTCCCCCCCCCTTATCTCCGAAACTACAAAGTCTAAAATTATGAAAACGTACAGGATATACTTAAGGAAAGAAGAAAGAACTTAAGTTAAAGATTGAAGGAAAACCTACCCGGAATTGGCCCGGTTTTTTATTTATCTGTAAACCACTTATAAATGCACCTGGTTACATATATGGAGTATGAAAATACCAATAACTTTATAAACATTTTCCTAAGTAAAATCCAAACTCTTCACTTCACACCGTACGGTGCATCCCTGCTATTGTGCGGTGGTAAGGAACCCTTCGGACGTCCGACTCGCAATTGACCGTTTTTTTACATTTATTCAACCCCATGTCTCCGGCCCTTTGAAAAAATCCAAATACTGACATCAGGAAATTCAGACATATGAAAGCATTACCCTAGCTGAACGAGAAATTTCGCTCGATCAAAACACATTTTGCCCTAGCTGAACGAGAAGTTTCGCTCGATCAAAACACATTTTGCCCTAGCTGAACGAGAAGTTTCGCTCGATCAAAACACATTTTGCCCTAGCTGAACGAGAAGTTTCGCTCGATCAAAACACATTTTGCCCTAGCTGAACGAGAAGTTTCGCTCGATCAAAACACATTTTGCCCTAGCTGAACGAGAAGTTTCGCTCGATCAAAACACATTTTGCCCTAGCTGAACGAGAAGTTTCGCTCGATCAAAACACATTTTGCCCTAGCTGAACGAGAAGTTTCGCTCGATCAAAACATATTTTGCCCTAGCTGAACGAGAAGTTTCGCTCGATCAAAACACATTTTGCCCTAGCTGAACGAGAAGTTTCGCTCGATCAAAACACATTTTGCCCTAGCTGAACGAGAAGTTTCGCTCGATCAAAACACATTTTGCCCTAGCTGAACGGTGAAGCTTCTCTTGCGGTCAAATATTAAGGTCCTATTCAATGTCATGTTTGTTGTTCTCGGGGCTAGAATTTTATTCATGCCTATCTGTGAATGCGCAGAAATATTATAAACTCTGTTTTTTAAACTCACGTCTATTTTACAGGTTGGTCATAGCAAACGGTTTTACTTTACCTTTTCATACAAATGTTTTAACACCTACCATAGTTGGTCTAATATTGTCTCAACATAAATACCATACATGCAACTACACATCTAGGTAGTGGCATAAATGGGTAGCTATCGGTAAAAATACAAAAAAGCGGTAAAATACAGCTCAATTTGCTTCATAGGTCTAGAACCTCCAGCAATCAAACCATCAAGTTAGCTTGCAATTAGAACTTTCATCTCACTCCACCTAACAGAAAGACCTTTGCAAAGCTCGGCGGGAAAAAGGTAGAGCTAAAATTGCTGCCTTGTTACCGACGACAACTATTAAAACTTACGCCAATTAACCACAGGAAACTCAAGTACAGATTTGTCCTAGGTAATGTATACTGTCTTATTTATACGTGGTAGAGATGACAATCGTACCAGCAAGATGTATCGACGAGATAGTTTTTGAAGAAATTGAAAGACAGAAAATCGTATACTGGAAGTCGTCGCATTAAATCAATAAAATTAATAATAATTTCTATATTTAGCATGAGGGTTACGCTCAGAAATGCTGCACATCGCTGGTTTTCAGAAGAGCCCCTTTCTCAAGGCATTTGAGCATTAATAATCGCTATAGGCCCGATTGATGTGGATGACTTGGTGACGGTAATGACGCCCATGTTTATTCAATCTCCAGTTAGCGGTAGCATCTAACGCAGTGATTAATGTCTTTGAACTACATTGCCAAAATTTGATTCCAAAGATGAAGTTAGTTTATATGAAATATTCAACTGTTTGACTTGTAAACTGTTGAACAAGATTATGTTGATGCAGCGTAGTGAGAGAAACTCACATAAAGGCATGTGCATACACTGCTTTTGCGCTAGAGTCAAAACTAGAAACAGCAACATAATATGTTATGCTGTTGCTGTATTCAACAGCCAATATTTATATTCTGTGGTGAAATGCACTATTTACAATGTCTCGACACTTTACTAAACAAATGAACGATAGATGACTTCAGTTCAGAAGCCAACGTTACTCTTCTAACGGCTAATTAGACGCTCTAAGAAAATTCTGTCCTATACTCAGTAGAGCAGCTGTTCACTCTAGTTGACAATTTATTCACCGAACATGTGAACCCAGCTACTCAACAACTGGAACAGTTTTGGCCACCTACCTAATACGGGCACAAACTTTAGGGTCAAATTTATTTTGCATTTCAACTTTTAAAAGGATTTTGCGAACCGCATATGTTGAATACAAACCCCGTCAATGATTGAAACTAAACTTGAACCGTTTTGAGCAGAGCAACGTTATTTGCACTCTTCTACGTGTGCAACGGAAAAGCGAAAACAAAGTTTTAAGCAATTTAGAGGACTGGCAATATCTTACTTAACATGAAGTTTATTTTTCACTTTACCGCCTTATTATATTGAGTTAGTATTTAAACGTATGACTGTAAATCCAGTTCTTGCTTGGCAAAAATGCTAGTTTAGCCTGACTTAATTACTGAATAGCGATAAAAAATGAGCGCGACTAGAAATACCGGTTTTGTCTGACAAAATTACTTAACTGCGCGACTATAAATCCTAAAACAAACTTGTAAACCTTAATTCGAGAAAATAAATTTCAAAACGAGAGTTGGATTTTGTTGTTATTACATTTTCAACCTAACACGAAGTATAAAGGGGGCTTCTTTTCGTTTACCTCCTTTATCCTTCACATACCCTACCACTTCACCCAGACAGTCTTTATTTAACCTATAAGCTGCGGTTAGACCATTCAGTTATTTAGTCAGGAAAATTAGTAATGTGGTCGCGTATTTCATTATTTTTTTCGCTCATTTTGGGAAATTCCAATGTTCATGGTCATTCGCTCATTTAGCTTCTAATTTGGTCTTTTTTTTATTTCCCTTATTTTTGTAACAGGTCAACTTGATTTGGTTCAACTTCGGATCGGGGATAAACTAGTCAGAAGTACGCTAAGCTAACTGAACCAAAGTTTACCACCCGCTCCGAAAATTCGAAAATGTCACCGCATTTTATAATGACAGATATTTCTACCTACCAACAGAGAGGGCGTAGTGAATAAGAGAATTTATAGAATGACGCGAGAATATTTACGCCTTGGTGGTATTTATACTTAAATAGGTTCGAGACTGTTGTTTAAACTGACTGTAGATTAGATCAACGTTCGTCTCGTAATCTGATGATCAACCAGAACATTCAAATACTAGGGCTGTCAAAGTTAAAATCAAAATATGTCTTTATTAATGTACATACCTATTTAAATATACTTAGTAAGCGTTATTTTCGTGCCTCTTCTCTACATTGCACCACTGTCTGAGAAGTAGGGCGAAGAAACTGCGAAAGTTTTTTTTTAGATCTCTTAAAAATTGGTTAGTTTAACTCAAACATAATTAAATATTACAATATAATTATTATAAATATTATTATTATTATTGTAAGATCCTTGCGTTATACATTATATTTGTCGAAAAAAAAACTTGCTACAGTTGGTATATCAATTTCTTAAAAAACCTCTCTTCAGGAGTTTGTGCATTTTAAATTAGAAGTGTCCAAGTTCCTCTTTTCTGTGATATAAAAATTATTTTAAAATTCGCTGCTCTTCTCCACAACAAGATAACATTTGACACAGCACTATGAATGTAACTAAAATAGACTAGCCTAACTGTAGCCTTATCTGTGTTTTGTGACCACAGCGCAGTTTGCTGTCAATGGTTATTCCAAGAAACTTTAACGTCATTAACTAATTCTTCCGTATTACTGTCTAATACTAAACCGGTCTCAACTTGCCTGACATTTTATTTATTTCTTATTTAATTAATTATTAGGTTCTCCAACAGAAACACGCTAAGATTACAAATAAAACAACAACAAACAACAAGCCATTGTGTGCATCCAATTATAGGAAAACATCTTGAGAAAATCGTCGTGTGAGACTTACGTACTAGTTGGACTAAAAAGTATAAAACATAAAATAAAGTTAAAACTTAGCTAAACTCACGCTCTCACAAGAAGATAACAAGTTGTTTTTTATGATAATTTTGACTGATGAGATGAATGATAACTTATCAAGAAACAGTTTCGGCATTACCACAAAATAATAAACTACTATTTAACAGTGGTTTAAAAACAAAAACTTTTGGGGTTTGACTTTTGTTTTGAGGTCAAATGCTGTTTAATATTTTTTGTGGTAACACGGTTTATGTCTAAATGTACCAATCGAAGATGAAAACATATCGAAAGCCTGAGGATCCTTTACAAAAAGATCATTATGTTGACTGCACTATCTATTTATAATATAAATTTTCTCACATTGGTTCTTGCCCGAAGAAGATAAAATGGACGGTAGGAGTTGTGGACTTGACTTTGTTATCAAAGATGTTGAATAATATGTTGATCAGATATTGATCAGTGTTATGACGTCAGTGTTCCAGGGATACAATATTGAAGTATCGCAACCTGTCAGTACAATGAGGCAGAGAGCGTCTTCTACCCTGATGCCCACTTAGATAGTAGAGGAATCGTTTCTGTACCCTTTCTAGCTTGTCGATATAAAAACTATGTTGAGGATTCTAGACTACTCAACAATACTCCAAGGAGCTACGTACCTAAGCACAACAGGCAATTTTGAGAGCAGTTACACTCTTGAAATCACGGCAATTTTAGCCAAATAAAACCCAAACTAAAAAGCCCCTTTTTAACTATTTTATTCATGTGTGAATTGAATGTCAGATGATTATCCACTATTACACCTAGATCACGTATTTCAGTCACTCTTTCAAGGTTGTTATATAAAATAAATATTTAAGGTGGCTCCCATACAACAATTCTTTCAATACCACATACAAACTGATGAATGCACATGGTTACGTACATGGAGTGTGAAAGTAGCCGCACCAATAACTTTGTAAACAACATTTTGTTATGTAATATCAAAAATATTCACTCCACGCCATTCCTACCATTGTACGGTTGTATGGAACCCTTCGTGCGCGAGTCCGACTCGCACTTGGCCGTTTTTTTTGTAATTGATATAAATTTGCTCTAGATAGTATTTAGCGGCAGTTTATTTTTATTTACTTAACCAAATGATGGAGATTATTCAAACTCGGGGATCGCCGAAGAAAGAGTCCGGCTTTCAGATAGGGTCCGGAATACGGAGCTGCTCTCCAGGAAGAAAATAATAGATGTAGGTTTGAAGGCGTCCCAATTGAAGTGGGACTGGGCCGGCCACGTTGTTTGGATGCACCCGAATCGATGGGCTAAGATATCCACGCAATGGGCTCCGAGAGCTGACTGATGTGATGACTGAGTGCAAAGAGAAAGCGTGGCCGAACCACATGGAAAAGTGACGTTAGCTAACGTCACTTTTCCATTATAGGTTTAAAATTTTATTACCATGGCATAGTCCCAACAGTAGCCGTCCCAACTACCCTCGGTTTAAGTAGTTAATAATAATAAATATTATTATTTTTATTGGTCCATTCAAGGACCTGCGAGAAATCATCCTGTTAGAGGACCATGTCACTGGCGCTTCGAATAAGCCTATATATGTTTAGATGATATTGATAGATATACTTTTGTGTGTTATTTGTATTGTACCATATGGTGGCATTCTCTAATTGATTTAGAGTATATATTTATAAGGTGTATGTCCACAGGGCGACCATATTAAATATTGTTTAGGATTGGTGGTTGCCTTGGTTTTTAAAACTTAGTTTTAATTTCTGTGCCCAGCGCTGACGGGAAAGTGCTGGTCTCTGGCTGTGCTTAGTTCGGTAGTGAAGCATAGGACCAAAAACAATTGAATTGGTAACCATGGCACCTTCACCCTTGACGGTACTGCGGTATGGCGTCCGTGAGGAGATGAGATGGCTCGCCCATACTCACAAGTATGTGGAGCGACCTGACATGGACGATGTCCTGCTCAAGCGTGTGGAGGACGCAATGACACGCGTCGGGAAGGTGTGTCGGCTGGCCGCGGAGGCTGAAGCCCTCGGGCTTACGGATGAGGCTTCGGTGGCTGCAGTGAAGCAGCTCTGCGCGGATGCTGACCAAGCGATGGAGTGCTTGGGCGACATCGAGCGTCGCGCCGAAAAAATTAAGCGGTCGCGTCGGGATGACCGCGGGGAGGGTAGCGGAGACCCGCCCCCTAAGGGTGTTGTTGGACGGCTGCCACACCTGGAGATTCCGGCCTTCGGTGGGGCAATTGATGAGTGGCCGGCATTCATCAATTTATTCGATAGTCTGGTCCACGGTCGGGACGACCTGGACAACGCCTAGAAGTTGGCCCAACTATTGATGGCACTGCGGGGTGAACCGAAGGAGTTGGTCGGTCACCTAACGGTCACGGCGGGCAATTATGAGATTGCCCGGGTCATATTGTTTGACCGCTACCAACACAAACGGCGGTTGGTTGATACGCAGCTTGGGAAGCTATTTAGCATCCCAAGAGTAACCCGGGATGTTGACATCCGGGTACAGGTGCTCAACCCTGTGCTGGTGGCCACTAAGGCCCTTCAGAACCTTGGTCTGCCGGTAGACCAATGGTCATATATCGTGTTATATGTGGTTTTGTCACGGTTGCCTGCAGCTGTTCAAAGTCGGTTTGAACAGCTGCATGGGGGCAGTAGCTCGGAACTGCCCACGCTCGTCCAATTAACGGATTTTTTGGAGGGTGAATGCAGGCGATGCGACACATTGGATTCGGAGGCCAGTGTGCAGCGCCAGCCCGCGCGGATGCGGGAGGGGCCGCGCCCCCCACCCCCAAGGGGGGGTGGGCGATCAAAACAATTGGGCGTTTTGAGTGCCGCGCCGTCGGGTGACGGCTGTGTGCACTGCGACAGTGCCGGTCATGAAGTGACCAGTTGCGCCAACTTTAAGGCGCTCGGTGTGGCTGCCCGCAGGAAGGTGGTCTTCCGCCACCGATTGTGTTTCGGTTGTTTGGGGCCGCACCCGCTGAGCGAGTGCTCACGGGCATCCCCCTGTGAGTGCTGCGGTAGCAAGCACCACATCGTGTTGTGCCTGAACCGGTCAGGCCCTTCGGACGGTCACCAGGGCCGGACTCAGGTTGGTCGGTCACAGGGCCCAACCAGGGCCGGACCCAGTCCCCCTCCGGGCAACGGGAGTCACCAACGGGGTGGGGTACCCGCGGACGGGACCCCCCCGAGGGGAAGGGGGCAGCGCAGGGGGTAACAGGCGGGATAGCCGGGGTTCGGTCGCCGCTGTCCAGGGTCAGCGAGGACTTCGGGCCGCTGGCTCACCGCGTGTTACGGGCGGGTGTCAGATGGCACCTATGAGTGGCGCGAAGGCTGGGAGCCCACCACCTTCTGCGCCACCCTGCCCGTCGCTCTGGGAGGCGAACAGGGAGGCGAACAGTCGGATGTCGCCCCCATTCCTAGAGCGCCCCAGGTTGGATCCGCTCTCCCCCCTCCAACCACGGTGGCCACAGGGCACACCGTACACAGTCCGGTATGGTCGGGTACCGGGACAGCGAGGGGCCTATTATGCGGGTTGGGACCCCCTAATGTACATGCGGTCTGATATGCCACCGGTGGCATATCAGCAGCCGAGTTACCAGGCCGACGGGGGTCCCAGCGGGTTCGGATCCCGCGGAGGTTCCCGCTAGGGACACGCCGCCCACTTACAGGGTGCCGCCACTCCACAGACGGTCATGCTCCACACCGCCTCGGTGATAGCGTGGAGTTCGGACGGCAAATCTTGTGTGGCACGAGCACTATTGGACTTGGGGGCCCAGGGGTGCTTAGTCTCGTGCAACCTTGTAAGACGGTTGGGCATTTCGGTAAGGGAGTATCCACATTCCATTCGGGGAATTGGGAACACGGAAGTCGGTTCCGTTAAGGGAGTATGTCGGTTTACTCTCTCGTCACGGGTGGATTCATCGGTGAATCTGACGGACACGGCATTAGTCATGCCTAATGTGATGGGCTCACACCCTCACGTACGGTTGTCGCGCTCGGTGCGACATTTGGTCGCTGGATTGTCACTGGCTGACCCGGAGTTCGATATTCCGGGCCCAGTAGACATTTTATTGCCTTGGGATACCTGTTAGTGCCAGGTGTCCACGTGTTGCAGGCGACTGGTCTGGTTTCGGTCAACACCAGACTGGGCCATGCGGTAATGGGTCCGGTCATGCCGGCTGCCCCACGCCTAGCGACTCGTAGTCCCTTATTCGGTTCTGTACTCTCGGAGGTGATACAGAAGTTTTGGGAGGTGGAGGAACCACCTACGGTCCGCCGGTTGGACCCGGTTGAAGAAGAGTGTGAACAGTTTTATCGGAACAATACTGGTCGCCTTCGGTCAGGTCGGTTTCTCACACGTCTTCCATTCCAGAGTGATCGCCCACCGCTGGGCAGTTCACACCATGCAGCCGAGACGCGGCTTCTGTCGATGGAACGACGCATGAAGCGTGACGGGATTTTCCGGCAGAAGTACGTCGATTTCATGCGGGAATACGAGTCGCTCGGCCACATGTCGGTTTCGGGTATCGACTGGAAGCGTGAAGACCACTGCTTCCTGCCCAATCACGCGGTCTTGAGGACCCCGGAGGGCAAAATACGGGTAGTGTTCGATGGATCGGCATCAACATCTAACGGCATGAACCTGAACCAGTGTTTGCATTCAGGGCCGAAGTTGAACCACGACATCGCGGATGTTATCACACGGTTCCATCGACACAATGTTGTGTTTGTAGCTGACATCCGGATGATGTTTAGACAGACGGTCATTCACCCTGACGATAGACGGTATCAGCTGATACTGTGGCGAGAGAGCCCAGATCAGCCCATCAGGGTGTACGAGCTGAACACCAACACGTACGGGCTACGGTCTAGTCCTTATTTGGCGATTCGCACTCTGCGGGAGTTAGCGGATCGAGAACGGTTAAACTTCCCTAGAGGAGCAGCGATCCTGGAAAAGGATCTCTACGTGGACGATATCTGTACCGGTGCAGATTCCGTAGAGGAGGCGCTCGCTCGACGGGACGAGCTAGTTGAGCTCTTACGGGGTGGAGGTTACGAGCTCCGGAAATGGATGTCGAACTCTCCAGAGTTACTGACTGGTCTTCCGGATGACTACCAGCAGGATCCCCACATTTTTGAAAATTTGGAAAATCCAAATATGTTGTCGGTATTAGGCGTCCAGTACCAGCCGGTGTCAGACATGTTTTCGTATCGGGTCGAGTTGGACTCCCCGAAGGTCTGGACGAAACGGAACGTCCTTTCAACGGTGGCTAGGACATTTGATCCAAACGGGTGGATTACCCCGGTAACATTTCAGCTCAAGTGTTTTATGCAGCAATTGTGGTCTGCTGAGCTGAAATGGGACGACCCGATCGGCGGGTCATTGAGCTCAGAGTGGGACTCGTTCTTTTCGACCCTCCCTGGCATCAATCGGATTTCACTGCCACGGAGGTTGGTCCCCACCAAACAATACACCGCCACCCTGCATGGGTTTTGCGATGCCTCGGAGAAGGGCTACGGAGCTGCGGTATATCTGCGCACGGTCGACTCCTCGGGGGAGGTTTATGTGCGGTTGGTCATGGCCAAGAGCAAGGTTGCGCCGTTGCGCACTCGCCTGACCATTCCCAAGTTGGAGCTTTCGGGAGCGGCTCTCCTGACTCGTCTGCTCAACCACACGATGACGGTTCTTCGTGTATTTGATTTGATTTGATTGATTTGGAAGATACGGTCTACGCTTGGACGGACAGCCAGATCGTGTTATGCTGGCTGAAGGCTTCAGTTCACAAGCTGGAGATTTTTGTGGCGAATCGGGTTTCGCAGATTTTGAATTCGGAGGTTCCCTTGATCTGGAGACATGTTCCAGGGGAAATGAACCCAGCAGACTGTGCGTCTCGTGGGTGTCACGCTCCGGATTTGGTTGGACATCCCTTGTGGTGGGGTCCAAAATGGTTGACTCAAGCCGAATCGGATTGGCCAATGAGTCCACGCGTTACTACGGCGAACGGCGCCTTGACAGTCGGTGTCTGTACGACGCAACCAGAGCCGGAAGAGGAGTTCAGCCTGCTGGAACGGTACAGCTCGCTCGACAAGCTGGTCAATGTGACCGCCTGGATCTGCCGATTTGCGCGGAATTGTCGGAATTCTGAGGCGCAACGAGTGCGGACACAGGTCCTGACACCACGGGAACGGAACCATGCGTTGTTCGCATTGGTACGGAACGTGCAGACGGTGCACTTTAAGTCCGAATTGGACATTCTGAGACGCGGACGCGTCCAATTGAAGGGAGCTGTGGCTCGGCTCAACCCGTTTATTGACCCTCAAGGATTGCTGAGAGTAGGAGGTCGGCTGCGGAATGCCAACCTGCCTTATGCGGCTCGCCACCCGTTGTTACTCCCTAGGAAAGGGAAGTTGGTCGAACTGTTGATACAGGATCGACACATTCGGAATGGGCATATCGGATGCCACGCCTTGATGGCGTTTCTCCAGCGCGAGTTCTGGATTCTATCGGGAAGACGCTTAGTGCGTAGCGTCGTATTTCGGTGCCTGCCTTGTTATCGGGCCAAGGCGGTTACGATGCAGCCCCAGATGGGCGATTTGCCCTCGGATAGGGTTAACGAAATCCGGCCCTTTGCGGGTGTCGGAACTGATTTCGCGGGACCATTCATGGTCAAGTCTTCACAGCTACGGAACGCCAGATTAGTGAAGGCATACCTGTGCGTCTTCGTGTGCTTGGCCACGAAGGCAGTCCACTTGGAGGTGGTCAGTGACCTCACTACGGAGGCATTTATCGCATGTCTGGATCGGTTCGTCTCACGAAGGGGCCTCCCGTCATTAATCCGTTCGGACAACGGCACAAATTTTGTCGGAGCCAGGCGATATCTGCAGGAGGTCACTCAATTCCTGAACGGTAACCAGGACGCCATCGGTACGGCTTGCTCCCGACGTGGGATTGAATGGGTTTTCAGTCCGCCGGGATGTCCTCATTGGGGAGGAATTTTTGAGGCTGCGGTTAAATCGGCTAAGTCGCACCTGACGAGGATCATCGGTGAGACCTCTCTACGCTTTGAAGAGCTTGCGACGCTGTTCTGTAAAATTGAAATGACACTGAACTCGCGTCCGTTGTGCCCGCTCAGTTCGGATCCAAATGACTTGGAAGCGTTGACGCCGGGTCACTTCCTGATAGGTCAGCCCCTTAACGCCCTGCCAGAGTACCCATTCGGTGATGTTAAGTTAAGTCGGTTAACTAGGTGGCAGATGTTGCAGCAGATGGCTCAAGATTTTTGGAAACGGTGGTCCCTTGAGTACTTGCACATCTTGCAGCAGCACCTTAAGTGGACTGCCCGGACGAGCCCCCCTCAAGTCGGTGATTTGGTGCTGATTAAGGATGCGAACCTGCCATCATTGATATGGAGACGAGGACGGATCGTCAATTTGTACACGGGTCGGGATGGCACGCCTCGATCAGCAGAAGTCAAGGTGGGGGACTCGGTCCTCAAGAGAGCGGTCGCAACACTTTCTCGCCTTCCTATTGATTAGGGACAGGTTCGGGCCTGTCCGGGCGGGTGACTGTTTAATATTTATGCTTCGGAACGCACCTCCTCTTGTTGCGCGACTCGGAGCGGAAACGGACCGCAGCTGTCACTCGTACCAACGAGAGGAAAAAATTGGAGGTTATCTTTTCTCGTCGGGAGAACAAACATGTCTGCTCAGGCATCGTGCCATTGATGGTCTTTCGGTGTACCAATTACCAAATACAGGCGTCGGGCCTGGTCGGAGTGTTAATCATCTACATCGTCGGGAAATAAGTAGATTCGCGTCAGCGGTCAAGTGATCCGTGTTGATTGGACATCGTCGTATCGGTAGCGGCGACTCCACGTGTCGGCAGGCAGCACGCCGGCGACAGCGCCGGGCAGCGACGGCAAGGTTCGGTTCCTCTCCTATCCCAAAACTGTCTCCTATCCCGCATTCCTGTCTCGAATCGAGCTTTCGATCTCCGGTCTGCGACGACAAGGTCAGTAACAATCATTCAACTCACTTTTCTCTCACGTGCTGGCAAAAGCCCACCCCCTCAGGATTCCACGCCGTTCGGTAGGCGTGGAAATTAATCAGAGCTTATAATCCTAGAGAACGATTGGGAATAGGGAAAAAGTTCAAGATCAAAGTTGTAGGTAATTTTATCAGCATTTATTATAGAGTGAACAAAATTTCCGATGATGCTTCCTCTTCGAGATGTAAGCAAAAACCTAAAAACGGGACCATCTGTATGCCCCAAGCTAGGGCTCACCTGTTAGGAGCCAGGACTTTTAGTATGTTTGTCTCTTAACTAGTCTAAACAAAGTCCCGAAGTCAAACAATCTGCTTTCGATTTTACCATCTAAGCCTCCATTTTGAAGACTCATTTTGAAGCTAACGTACATTTTTATAAATCTCACAAAATTCATCTTTTATAAATAAAAAAAGTGATCACCTTTTTTTTCGGCCAACATTCACAGCTAATAAAACAACGTTTCAACAACTAGGGTTACAAAGTATAGTTTTGTTAATAATTTGAGAATAGAAACTTACAAAACAGCTCAGTACTATAGGAGAGCCAAAAAAATGTTTCGTTTGCGACCATAGGTATATGAGGGAAAGTTATCTACAATGATGGGTACTATCACACTACAAAAGGTGAGTTAGTAATAAATGTCACCCTATATAGATATTGTATATAGACCGTTTAACCCACACACTCCTTCATTTGAGGAATAAATACACACAAATGATTCAAATCTCGAATCGTAATGGGAATACTTGAAAGAGACTCTAATTAAGCGTTGAACCGCAGCGCAGAGGCACGTTCTAAAACGAGAGGAATTTCTACATCGTGCAACGTGCCGCAACGGATCTATTCATATGTTGCAGGCCAATGGGTTACATAATTGTATAGAAACACAAATATCTCGTACAGTATATCATCTTCCGGGAACGTTCTGAAACTTAGTGAATATTCATAAAACGTCGAAGTTTGCTATACTTTCTATGCGCTTATGCAGCGCACAGGACGCTAGCCGCCCAAAAAAAGTTATGCGCTTATGTAGCGCATAGGACGTAACGGAATTTATAACTACATACTTTTGTTTGGTATAACTTTTTCTATCGATTGACGCCAGTCATATCTCTGGCCGCAAAAACAAAGATTTTTCAATTGTTTTTTCATATGCGTTTATCGTGTTTTTTGTTGCATGGCATTTCTAACTAGACACGCAGAGTGCTCAATGACCTAGCTGCTCTTGCCCCATTCATCTAGTATTCAACAAAGCTCTCCAAAAAATAATTTCGTAAAACGATTCAAAACTACGACAACGTTTGAAAAAAAAAACATTAAATTTACCTACAACTCACATATGAAATGGTCGGTATATTCCACTTTGCAAAATGAAGTCGCACCGGGAAAATGCTACGGTAGAGAATTTGAATGACTTTACCAACGCGTGGTTATTACTTTTAAATACTTCGTGGCGCTGCTGTTGTGGCTGTGCCTACCATACGAGAGGTGCCGGGTTCGATTCGGGATAAAGAAAACAAAATCCCCAGGTCTGATGATCCCCGGGATGTTTATATGTATGTGACGTCACTGTTCCTGGTTCCCACAATCCAGGGTATCCTGGTGTGGGGCCAGAAGCCAGAAGAAGAATGTATGTAAATGTTGATATGTTTAAATATATTTATTTATTTCACAAACGTTAGATATGAGAACAAGTGGGAGAATAACATTAGGAAAGCAAATCTCTCTACCATATAAAGCTATAAAAAATATGTATAGAAATAATTGTTGCCTTGCTAATTTCATGTGATATGTAACAGAATTGAAATTATATAATTTCAATATACAAATTTCAAAAACAGTAAAATATATTTACTGTTTTCAGCGTATTTGGGATGGATGTCATCCATGGGCCCAGGAAAGCCTGTGGAAGTGGGCGGCCGTATGAATGCCCAGCGATACTTGGAGGTGTTAAGGGACGTGATGCAGCCGTCGATGCGTGTCGCATACCCTTAAGAACAAATTCTTCTAGTCCAAGACAACAAACAGTTCAGTGCACCACTCCCGCCCGACTCGTCCAAAAATGGCTGTGATCCCAGGATGACATAACTGTGTTCAATTGGCCATCTAAAAGTCCTAACTTAAATCAAATAGAATACTTCTGGGGTGAAATGGTTCTGAACTGCGACTCCAGTGAAGTTAAGTCTGAACAGCAATTTGACGAAGAACTTGGGAGTTAATGCGAAACAGCAGTGCATGTTCCAAATTTGTCAACACATGAACAATCTGCTGCGAAAAATAATAGATAGTGACGGTCATTCTCTCAGCTATTAAAGTTCACGCTTGTGAAACATCATTTGACTCCACTGTATATTTACTGTATTGTAATTATATAGATTTTTAGTCTTTAGTTTTGTCTAAAATGGTGATAAATATGAGAGATGAAAATTGTTGTTCTACTTTGTAGTTTAACATGTTTTTCTCCCTAAAAAGTAATGAGGTTCGTAGCATAGAGCATAGAAACTCTCTGAATTTTTTTGCTAGCTTCAAGTTCCTCGGGCACTGGGTAACGAGCACCATGAGGGATGATCTCGACCTGGACAGGGAGAGACGAGCAATAGCAGTCAGGGCCAACATGATAGGCAGCAAATTCGGCAAATGCGCGCGTGACTCAAAGCTTGTTTGTTCTATTTAGGACGTACTGCCAAACGATGTACACGCTCCAGCTCTGGTGCAGTTATAGGGTAGAGAGTTATCGCAGATTCAAGGTGCAATATAACGACGCTTACCGCTTCTGGTTCCGTCTGCCGCGGTGGTGCAGATTCGTGCATGTTCGCAGAGGGGCGGCTGCCATGCGCTGACGCAGTGATAAGACACAGGGTGGCTAATTTTAGGCATAATTTGCATTGTTTGACGACTAATACTATAGTAAATACGGTTTATGAGGTTAGTCACGGCCTGCGCAGGTTCTGGTCGGATCTACTTCGTCCATAATTTGCGTGGTTTGGTGAGCTAAAAAAACCGTGAGTGATACTTATTACGTTTAATAATTTCACGAAACATTTTAATTAATATCGTGTATTAATGACTTCATTTAAATCTAATTTAAATCAATTTATTTTGACATGTATTTGCCATTATGGACGCTTTCGTCTGAAATAAAGATTATTATTATTATTATTATTATTATGAAATAGATCTAAGAATCACTCTGTGTCAGATTATTCTCCCTACTTCCCTCACAGTGGTCCAATGTAGAGAAGAGGCAAAAAACGGCTAATTGCAAGCCTAACTCGCGCACAATGGTACGGAACCCTAAAAATGACGTTTAATAAGTATATTTAAATATCTAAAGCAATAAAGCAATATTGACTTTGACTTTGAAGAGTTCTAGTCAAATTTTCAGTTGGTGTGCCGCCAGCCGGAAAAACATAAATATTGAAAGATTTTGCATAACGATCTTAAATCTATCACTACCCCCTCTGGTAGTGCATACTGCCAGATTGAAGATGGTAGCGTTAAATTAAACCTTCTGAGCACTAAAATACTCCACTTTGCGAACAGCATTGCTCCAAAGGGTATCCACGTCAACCCTACAATTTATTAAACCGTCGCTTGTATAAATTCGACTTTAATGTCTTGGCTTGCTAAAATTAATAAAGTGAAGTGCTAGTCTGTCAATAAAACTGAAGCTGTGGCTTGTAGCCGACGTAATAGCGCTTTTACAATTTAAAATACAATGTTCTGAAGAGTAAACTGGTTAAATAAAAGTATCCTCGGATCTGGAATATAATTAAAATCGGGTGTGCTAAAAACTTTTATTAAGTTGAAGGTTTGCAACAGAACAACCGATTTTTTCCATCTATTTACTGGTTAATTGGTTGTTTTTTTGGTGGATTAGATTTAGATTAAGATACTACATAATATAGGGTCGGCCGGCTATCACTTTGAGTGAATAGGTACATAATAATCGCAATCTCGCATCAATTTTTACTGTGATTCTAAAATGGTAAACGCTGAGGCTCAAGCAAAACTAAACCTTATACAAAGTCAGCTGGCCATTATACTGGCCACGAGACCGCCACAAACTTAACATCCGCATAAAAGCATAAGTGGCCGACGAATTGATTGCGGCGACAAACGACGGCTATCCACATATTTTACGACTTACAAGGCTCTCGCATAAAATAAGTGGATTCTCAATATATATTATGTGGAGAGCAAATGACGGGTGAAATTATCTGCCAATACGATGGATTTGTGGCTAAATCGCGTATTGGAGCGGCATTCCATTTTATGCTATGGGTAGGTATATTTTTATGACGATAAATGCCTATAAAACACGCGGCGTATAGAGTGTGTTTTATATAGTATAAGGTATACTCCGCACCCACCTAATGACCTTTTATAGCATGTTTTCACTCCGTATTATACATTATTTTTGCGCAGTCGATTGCGTCATCTTGAATATTGAATCACCTTGTTTAACGGAAATATACAGATACAGCGGTATTGGCTCAATGCTGTAGCAAAAACAAGGAAATGCATATACCTATGTACATATATTGAGATTTCCCTAGAGCTAAGAGTTGTATGTACGTACATATAGACAACAGGCAACAGCAGGTTATCCTCAATATGCAGATATGATGAATTTCTCATTGACAAATTTAGTCTGAGCCTAAAACGTGTCTCAGGTGGAGATTACGAGAAAAGTTCACAGGGAACTAATCAAATATTCGTCTTCGCCTCTGCGTCACTGGGCTATACTTACATTAAACACTAGGTATATGAAGTAAACCATTTGGCAAAGTTCGAATCTAAGGACATACACAATTTATATGATGGCCGGTATAGCCTAGCGGGTAGTGACCCTACCTACGAAGCTGATGTTCCTGGGTTCGAATCCCGGTTAGGGCAAATATTTGTTACGTAAGTATTCATCTCTATTAAATATATCGTCGTCTAGTACCCATAACACAAGCCTTATTGAGCTTACTATGGACCTAGTTTGATTTGTGTAAGATCGTCCTCTAATATTTATTTGTCCTCTAACATTTATTTTATTTTATTGAAACATTAATACTATCAGACCTCTTCGAGAGACGTTACAACTAAACTAACTGGTTAAAAAATGAGCTTGAAGATTAGGCAACCCGACTAATATTATCAGCTGTTAGGAGTGGAGAAGGTTAAAAGCTGTTAGATTTCAAGCTAGTTAGTTTTGAAGCCTTAAATTTCACCGTACTTACGAGTACGACATGTAAACATTTTTTAATTTTATGAACAGGGGTGGAGAGAACCTCTTCTTAATGTACCTAATGTAATTCAATTAGGCACTTTGTCAAACTAACTCCATCAGACCTCATGGAGATAGCAACATCTAACATGAACGGCCAAGCACCACGTAAGCCAAGTTGTGTGCGCTGAGTGGGTTCCGCATATTTAGTAGCGAGAAAAAGGACCACATGTGCGGAAGAGTTATATGTACCTTCCTGTGGTTGATGATACCCAGAATTAAAATGCTGGTGAAAAGCCGATTTAACATACTGACTGACGTTCTAGATGCAAAACAAATCAACTTATTATAATTAATCTTGAAAGTACATATAATTAATTGTGTTTGTTAACTTAGAAATCAACTAATTTGAATATAATATAAAGTGGCGCGAAGAAGCATTACCTCTCTCTTTAGAATTATGGGTACTGTGCGTGTAAGAATTTATTACTACAAAAAATAATATATATATATATATATATATATATACATATATTTATATATGTATATATATAGGTTGATATATTTAGAATAGTCGTAGTATATTATCATAGTAATTATATAGTTTATTTAATTTATTCTGTGTACTTGTTTACTTCGTTATATTGCTGTACACAAAGGTCTACCCCTTCTCAATCAACCTTTCCAATCTTAACCTGGTTTGCTGGAAGAGATCTCTTAGATAATAATAAATAAATAGATAAGCTTGCCTTTGTACACTATTTTCATGAAAGTATTGTTTTTTTACATGTTTTGTGTGCAATAAAGAATTATGAAATGAAATTAAGAAGAAGGCATCATATTTTTCAATCATCATTTTCAACTTTTTGGAAAGCCGTCCATCCATGTTATTACGGGCTTATATATAGAGTATATATGACAAATATGAGGTTAGGGAGGTTAAGAAAATTGAGGTAATGGAAAAGCAGCAAATTTTTAATAAGGAAAATTGGAGTTGACATCTATGGATGACCCCTGGTCGTGTAGCCGTTCGAAGATTTGACATGTTCATACAATTATTTAAATTTAGGATTTTTTATTCCACACGGAAAAGTAAACCTATCTTTCTATTATTTACTACTGATAACTACGAGTGAGAAATTGCCCTATTGATTCTAAGGACGACACAAAGTACTTCCGTCTACTATTTCACATGAAAGTCAGGAAATGTGAAATAATCTCTCAATCATGACTAGGCATGACAGGTGCTAAAAGGTTTCAGCTTAAATGGAACCCCAAAAACGAGGGAGAAAATACTGTAAAGGTAAAGCCCACACAACGAACTACCCAAACACGAAATTGAATGGACGAGATTGTGAAGAAGAGAATCTCATCAAAGATTTATAAGGGTTTATCTTTTTCTTATTGATCTACGGGGTATAGGTAGTAGATTTTACCTAATCGGACTACTACTACTAACATTACGGACGTCTCGTGGCAATCAACTTCATTTGTACAATACATATTGCAATGGCATAAGGAACACCTGAGTATTTATTTTATTGCGATAGGGTACTTGATACTAAATTGTATTTTTTCTTCTAAGTACCATCTTTTGGATCACGCTCCACGTTGCAAACATATTCCTCTTGACTCTTCCGAGATTAATGAAAAGGTACTGCTTAGTTATGGTGGATAAGTAATGCCTTCATTTGAACGAAATGGTAGCAGTTTGGGCGTATTTTCTTAACATCTGGTGCAGTGTATAAAGAGATGAAACTTTTTCACTACATAAATAACGTTTAGCATGCGGTCTCAACCATGAGTTTACATGAGCTGGAATTTATTACATCATGTGTTTCGACCCTATACAAGCACTCATCGAATGTTTATTTGGGGTGTTTAGATAAGGACCCTTGAGTGACGTGATTAGTTTTGTTCAAAGACATGCCTTTCCAATATGGGATAGCAGAGGCGCCATATATCAGTTATTATATTAAAAAGTAGGCAATATAATTATAATAACGATATGCTACTCCGCTTCGTTAAGCCGTAGGCTTTTTGGTCGAAAAAGGAACGGCAAGAAAACTCATGCCAGGTTAATAACTTTTGAGAGTTTAGTTAATAATTTATTATTTTTAATTTAATAATTCATTAATATCATAGAATATTTTATTTTTAAAGATTCTAGTCACGAAATGTTAAAGGAATGTAAGATATTTATGTCATTTATTAATAAGTTGAATATTCTAATGGCAAATTCTAAATATAATACGCTCTTCCCAGATTATTTTTACTCTGGACATTTAAATTTCAAACCGCAAAAGGACCATGGCTGGTATAAAATAAAATGTTGTGGCTACTGAAATCTACCGCCTTGTAATTGTTCTAGAATGTTTTTTTAATAGACTTTAGAATTACGTAAATTTTTTGAATTTGCGATGACCTCTGTGGCGCTGTGGTTGTGGCTCTCCCCCATCCCCAGCAGGGGATAAAGAAAAAAAATCCATTTCTTGGATGTTTATATGTGTGTGATGTTTATATGTATCTGGTTCCTACGTCAAAGAGTATCTTAGTGTGGGTTCAGAAGCAATCTATGTGCGTGTATGTAAATGTTTATATTAATTATACCCGTATATTAAACTCCCGATACTGCCGCGCTGCTTTATTTTTCAGGTGATGTTGCATGTAAAAAAGCGTTGATCGAGATTGATTTGAACAAATTTCAATATGCCCTGTCATGAGATCCACCAGGATAACATTATCTATACATGACATACATACATAGTTGCGACAGATTTGGTCTAGTTTTTCACCTCGTTTGGGAATTTTTGAGGTTTGGCTAACTCTACGGATCATAGTATCACAGCATTCACTGACTTTTAAGTATGTCATCAGAATAATTATCATAATAGTTAACGTGCTTGAACTGATAGTTATGAACAAAGTTAATTTACTATGAGTATCTTTTTTAAAAAATCGTTGTAGAAAAACGTATTAAATTCTTACTCAAAGTCCCCCCGAAATATTAAAACTTCTATAACTCGTACAATTGGGAAACTTTTTGTGTGCCGGCACATCTGGTTATTTCAGTGATAATAAGATGAAAAGTTTTCAGCAATTTTAATCCAATAGACTGTCATTTTGCGGAAATTCGAAGTTACAAATTGTGCATCAGCTTATTGATTATTGCAAAGTGCTGACCGAACGCGCATTAATAATGCAAGGTTAGGACCTCGTAATGTGAAATAAGAAATTATCAGGTTATGCTACTCCGCTTCGTAAAAAAACTCAGGCCACAACTTTTGCAGGTTTAGATAGCAATCAAATCTTTATCATTAGTATTGATTAATATCATAGTATATTTTATTTTTAAATATTATACTCATAAAATGTTTAAAGTGATTTAAATGTAGTATTTATGTCATTTGGTATTAAGTTGAATATTTATAAATGGCTACATAGAATACGCTATTCCTTTAAGTTTCGCTTCGCTTTTCGCTTCGTTCGCTTAAAGGAAATGGTTATTTTAGGCCTTTTCATTACATAAGTTTCTAGAATGACTTGTATTACGTTGCGCCGAATAAAACGAGTAAAATGTTTCTTTATGAACATTGATGGAAATGTAAGGATGTCATATTTTTTTAATTGGTTTATTTTAAGGGTCTGCAACTTTCTTTGGGCTTAATGCCCGCACTACCCTAATGCATTTTTCTGATGTTTTAAAACTTTGCCAGTAGAATTGCCAAAGAAAATAATACCGTAGCTTACGATAGAGTGCACATAGCTCAATTATGCTGTATTAGCAATTTATGTTAGTCTCCTTTTTCGGTATACAAAGCTTTTTATTTCCCAGCATACTTTCTCTATGTGAAGCTTCCATCTACAATTTTGGTCTAAGTGTAGTCCAAGAAATATTATTATTTTTATTATTTGTATGTTTTGGTTTTTATAGTTTATTCTTTAGGTTGGGGGGTTTGCTTGATGCTTGTGAAATTACATAATTTTAGTTTTCTGCAGATTAATCTTTAGATCATAGTTTTGTAACGATTTGATTAGTCTACTCATTGTATTATTTATATCCGGTTCACTGTGAAGATGCTTTGTACATTTTGTGATAAACGAGCAATCTTACGCAAATAATACCGTTGTATGCGAGACACTTTCTGTTACATCATTAATATATGCCAAGGATACTACAGGCTCCAAGATACCCTGTCGTACTCCATACTTAACGGGCTTTGCGCAGTACCGGTTTGATCTATTATTAATAATGCAAAATTGTTTTCCATTTTTTACATGTAAATTTAATAGGTATTGTTTAGGTCCTCTTTACCAAAGCCGTCAAGTTTTATAAGTAGCTTCATTTATGATCTACGAAGTCAAAAGCCTTGGCGATGTCCATGTAGAAAACTGAGATATGACTAACTGTCATTAACATATTTTAAGAGGTCCTATATCGCTGGTAATGTCAATTTAATTTTTCTAAAATCATTTTAGTCCTCTACAAAGATGTTATTCATTCACAAGAATTTAGTCTATTATGCATAGCCATTTATTTTTAGATATAATAGGAATTAGAGGTACCTCCTGTGAGATGATAAGCTGGAAACTAGCATAAACCCTTTAATTTAACATCCTTACTAAGGTAAGACAACATTAAGATGTGTCCCAAAATTCACAATAAATCAACCTTTTTTCAGTTTCCAGCTTATTATCTCACATTCCCGGGTGAAACTCTAAATAGCCTTTAATAAAAAGTAACAACCGTGACAACTCACCTTCAAAACGAGTTTCAACATAGGATGTCGGAAAAAAAGTAATTTATCGTTAAATTTTAATAAAAATATATATTTTTCTTTAATTATTACGTGTCTGAAAAGGGGAGAAAAGTATTACAATCTCCCGCATAACTTCATCTCAATACGAATGAAATCGTAATAATATTCCTTTTTGATTGAATCCTTCCTTTTATATGTCGCAGTTGGTTGGTTAAATGAGACACTTAACTAACTCTCCAGAGCGTTAATTAAAAACCAACGTTTAACCAAGTCACTATATTACTATACTACATTTTGATTTAAATTAAGCATCGTTGAAAACTTTCAACAATCTGTCTTACCGAAAGCCGGTTTGTTGGAAAACAAAATGGCGTCACGACAACAGCTGATTTGCACAGCTTATATCAGGGCAAAACATTGCGGTAGCTTAGGTCAAGGAGGTAAAGGGGGTGAGCGAAGCGAAGCCCACTTTATCCTTCGTGTTAGGCTGAACATGTAAGAACAAGAAAATATACTTTAAACATAAACTAAAGTATACATAAAAATTATTTATATTGTATATGTCTTGTTGGCCTTGTTGCCTAGGAACGTTAAGACAACGCGTTAAACGTCGGCATTTAATTAACGGTCTAGAGAGTTAGTTAAGCGTCTGATTTAACCAACTAACTGCGACATATATACGATAACAGGGCAACCGGGACAACATCAGAATTCTCGTATAATAGAGGATCAATATCCTCAACTGCCAAGGGCTAGTATATCAGATCAACGTAACTTGGCCTCGAACGAAGCACCTGCCTGGTGTCATGACCTCCTAGATTAATGACGGCAATTAGTGAGAACCGATGAACTCTGATCATCCTTCTCGGAGGCGTAAGATTTATTGTCACCTCGCCAGAAACACTGCTCCGGGGGTTAGCTTCATTTGTTTTAATTGATACCTCATTTCGGTGCCGAAATCTTTGCACTTTATTTCGTAGCCCCGAATCAATCACGCGTGCTGGTGTAAACAGTGTGATTCTTTAAAGTGCACTAATCAAACCGGGTTATAGAGGATCAAATTTTATCGACAAAAATAACTTTAAAAAATGCCCCCCGTCCCAAGTCTTATAGGCATTTTTTCTTTGTTATGTACAAACTGTAAAAAATATCTATAACTTTGAAATGTAAGAGTTTGTCGAGGTAAATTTAACTGAATAGTGATGATGAAGGAACAGACGGTACTGCCAGTATCAAAGAGTTGCTAAAAAGAGTTAACTAGGTCAACGAAATAAAAGATACAGCCGTTTATGCAGCATAAAAAAAATAGATAAGATCTTTCTCATTAGCATCAGCAGTAGTGCAAGTAGTGCAGCAGTAGGTGGAATCATGCTGCCAATGATTAAATAATGGCTTCTTTTCTCCAAAAAGAGTATGAAATTATTCCGGTAGTTGCTTTATTTCCAGAGACCTAGGCGATCTTTTCATAACGTAATTTGGCTATGTTTTATATTCATATTTTTGGTGGCTTTTGAAACCTAATGTGATATTGAATAATATTCCATAGGAAAAAAATATTGATTTGGTTACCAAATTTTGAGAAAAACTCCGATTACTAAAAACAGTGCCCAAAAAATAGGGTTTTATTCTCAAACAAAGCGTAATTTACGTTTACATTTAATATTTTTGGCAACTATTTGGTACTGGCAGTACTGCCTGTCATTGTCACTATCCGGTTAACGTGTACCGAGTAAACTATTCCATCTCTTTTCTACATTGAAATGTGTGATACGCAGTTTTGGTTGACCTTAGACTAGGATAAATTGATTCTTCACAAATGTGACAGACCTTCACGCGTGCCTTTGCGTCCTTTCGCACGGCAATGGGGTCTTCGAGGTTGGCTTGAATATTGATTATGTCCCACAAATCTTGCTCTGTCAGCCAGCACTCTAAGGCCGTTTAGCTTCTTTATTGATGTCGAAGCTACGTTTGGCAGTGCTGGTAGATTCACCGATGGGGATTCTTGATCTACCTTACCAAGTTGGAATTTGCGTTTCCATACCCTTTTATTTTGGTACTAATAAAATATAACAGAGTTAGTGAATGCAATGAAGTCAGGTGCAACTGTGACATCGGCACGTACGAGCGCTTCCTAGCAGCGTCTGCAACAATGCCCCGTAACTCCTTAAGAACCGTGTGTTAAGTGGGAGTTTTTCTAACTCATCGAACGCGTTTACGCGAACTCAGTTTTGTATGGCATTGAGCCAGCACCTCCTAGCGGCAACGACTTTAAATTAAAATTCTGAGTGCGAGTTTATTTATTGCTTATCATTAACAATGATACCCCGTGGGGGCAATACAATGTGAGTGTTCAAACTTATTATCTATTTATATTAATGTCATTTTCTATACTAAGTAGGTAACAGTTTTGGTAAGTATCTTTATTAATAATTTTATGTAACAATGGTCACTTTTCCTATTAATAAGTCTTATGTTAATTTGTCGTTTATGTATTTATTTATTGAGTAATAGCATTTTTCTTGTAGTAGTTGTTTTAGCTTATTAATGAATGTTTGGTAATTTTCTTCTTGTTTTATATTTTCGGGAAGGTGGTTGTATATTTTAATTGACATAGTTAGTGGACCCGTAGAGGACATTTTGAGCCGGGAAGTTGTTTCAACTAATCGTTTCATTCAGCCAGTATTGCTATCTATATGTTAGGTCGGCTAGAAAGTTAGTTTTGGTATCGCCTACGTATATAGTGAATTTTCGGGCGAAGCGAATCTCGCAGGGGTTCTGACGAAATTGTGCTTAGATGCCGTCGTTTCTCACGTAAGCGCTTTTTATGTTGATTAAAGTATACTCAACTCATGAAATTCGTCGTACGGGCGTCGTTTTAGATAGAACAAGTTCGATTAAGCCTTAACTCAGTGTTCACAGGCCCAGAAATAAAACGCAGGCGTGTATTTTGGCTAATTCATAGCAATATATATTTTACACATTTTGTCAAAGATTGTTTATCTGGATGTGAAAAAAATATTTTGATAATTCAATAAGAAAATATTAACGTAATTTGAATAACATTTATTTACTTTATCTATTCTAGTATTCCATGATGAATATTCGCTAGATGCATGTTTCTCGGTGAATTGAGCACCACGCAGTTGAAACAACGATGATTTACCACTAGATTACCTATTGTTAATTTCATGTTTTTTTTTGGCAACATTTGGAAACAGTTCAAACTTTCGATGTTTTACCGCTAAATTAGCTCTGAAGACCCAAAATTCCATGTAGAAAATGATAATTAAATTAACGAATATTTGTCTTTCCTTTTTATTTCATCGGAGATTATAGAACAAAGTTAAAGTCAAATTTATTTATTACTGTAGGTATTTACATATACTTAGCCAAAGTCATTTCTTGCCTCTTGTCTACATTGGACCACTGTGGGAGAGGAGGACGTAGAAACTCCCACAGATAATTTTTTTAGATCTATTTTAAAAAAATGTTGTGTGTGTGTATTACAATATTCATTATTATAATTAATAAGCAGGAATATATAATTACAAAACTATAAACAGCAGGGTCTGTGTTGAGCTAGATTAACCGCATACAGTGCCGTCATATAAGTAATCTTGATCATTGTAATATCCCTTTTTTGCCGGGGCGCAACAAGTCTGTGATTATTTCTTAGGTTAACATTATAGCTATCGCTACGTTTCGAAAACACGGCTGCACCATTGGGATTTGTATTCTGTCAACAATACTTGGACTAACTAAAAGGGAAAAAATAAACATTCATTCAGTAGCCAACTACTAAAATCTCGTGTCACTGCCACAATATGAAAAGTAGCCAGGAAATTGCGAACTGATTCAGCTGGACAAAAGTGCATACATTTATCTGTTCGGCTGTGTTTCTCTACAAGTCGCAATTCCCGACCGATTCTCGTAAAAGTTAGTGAGCAGGTACGATAATATATGGATTTTTATTGTTGGTTCATTTTTTTTGACAATGGCAGAGATGTGAAGGTTAACAATAAGTATAAAAAACATATTTCAGCATTTTGTAGTGTTGAAAAATATCACAAAACGTCTTCTTTATGAATACGCATTTTTTGTCCGAACAACGTTTAATCATTTAAACCTGTGATCCTCTATCACATCAAATCACAAAGGAATTTCATCAGCTTTCATTATAATATAACTAAGATTTTTGTGACTTATTTATTTTGACCTTGCTTTTACTTGCATTCGATCGATATCTAAATCTAAGCTTTTTGTACAATGATTTTGTTTTAACCTTAAAACCGGCTTATTGAACAATTATTTTGTCTTAAGCCATGCAAAGAGAGACTCGCGAGTCCTACAGCTCACAAAGCCACTAATTATAATTTATTTAACGAAGAGTCAAAGCCAAAAGTCAAAGTCAATATTTCTTTATTACTGTAGATATTTACTATATATATTAAACGTCATTTTTTGCCTCTTGCTTACAACTGTGGGAGTACAAGGGCGGGGAAACAACCACAGATTGATTTTTAGATCTCTTTGGTTAAAAATTGGTTGTGTTCAACTAATACAAAACTTACAATATTAATTATCATAATAAATGATTACAAAATTATAAGCAGCGAGTTCAAAATTATAAGCTCCGACCTGCCTCGCGGGTTCAGACTATACATAGCTAATGAAGACTTTTACCCACGCCGCCGATTCGACTAGCGGGTCCTACCACACTCGGCCAATTAGGGTTGTCGCTCACTACTTTCGTATAATAAAATAAATATTTCATTTATAAATTTACGTGTTGTTTCTGTAGTATTTTGTCAAATCCTTATGTCTAGTTTTTAGTAATAGAGTAGGTATAAAGTTTAGTTAGCACCTAAATGGAAATGTGAATGTGAACACATTGAAGGAGTGAGCCCCGCTTTCTTGCCCCATTTAGCTATGCAGCTTGACTTGAAGCTTTTTGAAGATAATAGGTATTTAGGCGATAATTCGGGAATTTCCGGCACAACCCTGGATGACGTCGGAACCCGCAAGGAGAGTCAGCGGCACTATTCTATATGTAAATGCACCCGCGTGGTAGTTGCTCAGCTCTGGAATATAGTTTGCACACCTTTTGTGATTTGCACCCGACTAGCGAGTCTTATAAAGACTTCCGCCAACTTTCGCATTTTCCGGAAAATGTTTCAATTTATTGATGGTGGCCAAAATGTTAAAGGCGCTAAGACAACCAATAACTAAATCTGCACTAGTCAAAGAATGCAAGGTAAACCCAACTCTTTGGAAAGTGTTTCGGAAGTAATTATTGCAATGGTTCCCGGACACGAATGGATCCAATGAAATAAAAAAGCAGACGAGCTGGTGAGATTTGGTGCAGACCAGAGATTTATTGGGCCAGAAACCAGACTGCCTATGTCATAAACAAAAGAACAAGGAGTTTTCGGGAGGAAAATCGGCTGAATCAACAGCAACCGGAGCTCAAACACTGGGAATTGCGTGAAATAGTCACAATAGAGCACCGATCACCCACCTGTGTTCAGTGGGCGACCCACTTCATCATCTATCTATCTACTCGTGGTACTATTGGTGGTACTTCTGGTAGTAGCAATGCTGAGTCAGCTACGGTCAGCCGCAAATCTTCAATTTTGTGTATAATATTTCTAGTAAATGTTTCGTATAAATAAAAACCATACATATTCTTAGAAAATTTATGTATTTTTATTACATCATCCTGCAAATTTATCAGCCCACAAGTAGCCTTGTCAAAGCTGCGAATAATTCTTAAAATATTCTGCGTTCACTTCACACCATTCTTCTCGTAGACGTTCTAGAATTGGTACGAATAATAAATTCGGTTTATCACTGCTGTTTGAACGTGATGGGACGTAACACTCTTTGCTTCCCATTATGAAAAGCCTTTTATATTTATATAAAGCATTTTATAATATAATATTACAATAATAATCAATAATTTCGTTTTAATTAGGTTAGGACTGCCATTAGTGGCGTGATGTTTGTTTGACAGTTGACTTCAGTCATATACTTGACACTCTTTGGTTTACTTGCCTACCACTTTTTTGTGGTTATTAAGAAATTCATCCCTTAAGGCCTCTAGTCACGTCACGTTTACTTTTGGTGGGTAAAATTTCAGCTTTGATTTTTAAATAGACTCAATGAATAAAACCCAAAAATATACAAATTCGTTTCTTCAAATTCTAAATTTTCAAAATAAATTATTAAAAGTTATATCAGAAAAATGCATGGCTAATTGTTTTGTATGGTTGAAGTGTGAGAGCATTTGATTGAGCATATGATTTTATAATATTATTCTTTGTGCTGCAAGAACAGATACTGGTCAAATTGAAGGATCATTTTTATCTCCCGACTTGAATTAATGTATCAGTTTATTGTGTTTCATGAAGTCTGGGAAATCTCCATCGTCAATACATTTATTTAATATATAGGCTAAGTGTGGACTATAACTAGAACTACTCAACCAATGACCTTCACTGATATACCCCACAGCCATGTGGGACTTCAGTATTTTTTAAGTTAAATAATCTAAATGTTTTGCCAAAATCCTGGGAATATATTTAAATATATTAAAATCTATATTACTGACACCATTGCTATTTTTACAAAGTCTCTGTTTCATATGGAGATGAATTTAGACGGTCTGTTGTGGATTATGGTACATTGGTGAAAAATGTTTCAAGAGCTTGACCTACCTCAGCGTTGGATTTAACAAAATCATCATCCTATCTTTAAGCAAAAATTATTATCCCTTGGTAACGCTGCCAGTTTCGTGGTTCATTATTTGCCTAAACTTTTTGAATTTTGTATATTTCTATTTGTGTTTATAAAGTTTATGCAGTTCACAAACCAACTTGAAAGTTTTGGAATATTTTTTAACATAGTCATACAATTTTCTATCAAAGTTAAAGGTTTTTTGTTCATAAAGGTTATACAAGATAATCCACTTTGACGGATTACAAAAGTTGCCCAGTATTTTTTTAGATTTACCGTTGTTAGCACTGACTTTCTTTTATATAAAAAGTTATTGAGTTCTGTTGAATTATTTTATTTTTTATTTTTATTTTATTGGATCAGGTCCGCCAATGGACAATACATGTTAACTTAATTATTACATACTATTCACATTGAAGATGCTTGTCTACTTAAGGGCTAACACAGCTTGCTTTGAATTACAGTTCAAAACTTAACAAATTTCAGTTCATTATATTATAATAACAAATTCAAAGTTATAATAGTAATTATACTTAATTCATTACAAATTTTATTTAAGTAAAGTTTCAATTCATTTTAATATACATACCTTAATAAATTTCTATTTGATTTCCACAATAATTCAATTTAATTTAGTTTAGTTTAGGTTAGAGTTAAATTTCAAGTTTAAGTTAGGTGGGATTCAAGCTTAGATCGGAAAGTATGAAAATTATTATAGTATACATCGATGTTTGCGGTTTGACCTTTATATAGTGTATTGTGCAAGCGTATCATTCTGTTAGTGGGAGAGTTTATACCGAGGTTTGTTTTCCTTGGACGCTCTCTGAACAGTTTGTAGGTACCGTGGCTTGGAAGTCTCCTTGGAACCGAAATACTGAACGAGTCTATAATGGTGAAGAAGTCTGAATGAAATTTGTTCTGGGTCTGTTCATTAAAATCCGGCACTGGCAAATGTATATCTCAGTTTTTGGTAAACGTCTCTTGTCTTTGGGATGTAATAGGCTTATCAGTCCTTACTAGCAATTGAGAATGAAACGGTTTGACTGATGTGATCGGAAAGTAAGCAGTTAATTACATTTAACTTGTGAAAACACAGTTACAGCAAGTTAGCAAGTTTAGTTTGTAAGTGAAATTCTAGTCGGCTCTGGAAATGACATACACTAAATGATTTGCATTAAGTTACTCATCGTTGTTTCATTGTTGTATCTACATTGAGTTCGCCACAGAATATCAACTTTTTCTGTTATGATATAGTTTAGTGCGGGCTTCCTCGAGAAATTTCTCAAAAATTTCGAAATGGCCATGGTCTTTTCATCCCTCGGAGGTCTGAAGGCACAAACAATTATATAATTCCCTATTTGTCTTTCTACAGTAAGTGCAACAATATCTTGTTGTTGTTTCACCTTAATATAATTGTTGACGAAGATTAAAGAACCACCTCCATCAGCAGTCTTTATATTGTAATACTGTCAATGTTTTAATTAATTATATTTAAAGACATCATATTTTCTTTTATCCAGTAATGTGTTATACAAATAACATCGATGTCAGAATTATTAAGAAATAATGATAATACAAGTTCTTTGGCAGGTAGCCCCTGCATGTTTTGATGGGAAATATTTAAATAATGCTTACCCTTTGTCGGAATTGGCAAAAAATATATACACCTGTCATTTGTACCTTGTTTTGCCATATCAATATCTATATTAGTATTACGACGAAATCTTACACAATGGACCTCTGTCAAACATAATTATGATAAGGTCATATATTGAATAAAATGCTAAATATATATCAAGTTGTCTTTTACAATAGTAAGTAAAGACTTTGTCTGCCTAAAGCCAGAAATAAACATATTTATCACCAGATAAACATATTTGTCATATGGCAACAAATATAATGATAACCAAAATATTTTTTTCCTACCCAAAATGGATAAATGAACACCAAAAGTTGCAAAAAATATCAGGGCAAAATACTGCGGTAGCTTAGGTGAAGGGTAAAGGGGGTGAGCGAAGCGAAGCCCCCTTTATCCTTCGTGTTAGGTTGAACATGTAAGAACAAGAAAAAATACTTAAAACTAAACTTAAGTACACAAAACATAAAAAGAAGTTTGGTGATCATTTATACTAACACAATTTGGTGGATATTTATCCATTCTGGCAGTCATTTCGAATTTATTGGTAGTAAAATAGGTGCGTTTTTGGTAATTGTTTAAACATAAGCCTTGTAATATTGACCTGATGTACTGCACATAAGTTGATTCAGTTTGTATATGTTACGTCCTTTTGAAGATGGGCCTCTAAAAGGAATTGCACAAGTTACAATATTTTTTACACCAGGTTTTTTCAGCGAATCACAACTATTAATTAGGTCTACTTGTTTAATCCCTTTGCTATTTCTCGCCAACAAAATAATGTTACTGAATTTGCTAAATATACCATTTATAATTATTTGTACAAAGTCAAAGTCAAAATCAAAGTACTTTATTACTGTAGATATTTACATATACTTAGCAAACGTCATTTTTTGCCTCCTCTCTACATTGGACCACTGTGGGAGAAGGGCGTAGAAACTCCCACAGATTGATTTTTAGATCTCTTTTAAAAAAAAGGTTGTGCTTAACTAATACAAATATGAAAAATTTAATTGTTATGATTAATAAGCAGGAATAAATAATTACAAAATTATTAACAGCAAGATCTGTGTTGAGCCAGATTAACCCCATACAGTCCTGTCATTTAAGTAATCTTGAACATTGTAATATCCCTTTTTCGACAAAGTCGCTTTAACATGCTATTTAAATTGCTCAAATGGCAATTTCAAAATCTCCAGAGGTATCTTATTGTAGTAGAGAATGCACTGACTCTTGAAAGAATTGCTAACCTTCGCGAGTCTAAATCGGGGCGCACATAGTCTGTGATTATTTCTTAGGTTAACATTACAGCTATCGCTAAGTTTGTAAAATGTTGTAAGGTTCTTGCGTACATACATTATATTTTCGAAAATAAATTGACTAGCTACTGTTAGTATGTCAATTTCTTTAAAAAGCTCTCTTAAGGAGTCTGTTCGTTTTAAATCATAAATTGCTCGAATAGCTCTTTTCTGTAAAATAAAAAAAGTTTGAATATCCGCTGCTTTCCCCCACAACAAAATACCATAGGACATCACTCTATGAAAGTAACTAAAATATACTAGCCTAGATGTAGCCACATCCGTGCTTTGTCTGATGTTCCTAATAGCGTAAGCCGCAGAACTTAATTTACCAGCCAATTTATCTATGTGGGGTATCCACTGCGATTTGCTATCAATGGTTATTCCAAGAAACTTCGTATCATTTACTAATTCTAACGTGCTGTTGTCTAACACTAAACTGGTCTCAACTTGCCTGACATTTGGAAGTGAGAATTTGATACACTTGGTTTTATCAGCGTTTAACAATAAATTATTAACTGTGAACCAATTCAAGGTTAAAGACAATACACCATTAACATCACCAACCATAACAACATCACCTTTTTGTCTTTCAATTTTGAAGACCATTGAAGTATCATCAGCAAACAACACTATGTCAGTTAATTTCTCCACAATGAAAGGCAGATCATTAATATATACCAGGAATAAGAAAGGGCCTAATATGGAACCTTGTGGAACGCCAATTTTAACATCCGATCCATCAGATTTTACGCCGTTAACTTCTGCCTTTTGAATTCTATTACTTAGGTATGATCTTAGTAGATCCAACGCTTCATTTCTAACTCCGTAATGACTTAATTTAATTAATAGTGTATTATGATCACCACAATCAAACGCCTTCGACAGGTCGCAAAAAACTCCGATAGCATCCTGTGCGGCCTCCCATACAGAATAAATATGAGATATAAGGGTAATACCTGCATCTGTAGTCGATTTACTACTAGTGAAACCATATTGTTTACCGTGGAGTTCTTTTGTACGGTTGAAGTGTGAGAGCATTTGATTTAGTATAATCTTTTCAAATATTTTACTTAGTGTTGGAAGAACAGATATTGGTCTGAAATTTGAAGGATTGCCCTTACCTCCCGACTTGAACAGAGGTATCAGTTTACTGTGTTTCATGAGGTCTGGGAAAGCCCCATCGTCAACACATTTATTGAATATATAAGCTAAGTGTGAGGCTATAACTAGAATTATTGAACCAATGACTTTGACTGATATACCCCACAGGTCTTCCGTATTTTTTAAGTTAAGTAATTTAAACGTTTTGAAATTTCCTGGGGATATACATGATGAAATTTTAAATATACATTACTGACTGTGTTATTTTTTAATAAAGTCTCTGCTTCATATGGAGATGAATTTAGACGGTCTGTTGTGAGTACGGGTACATTGGTGAAGAATGTTTCAAAAGCTCGAGCAACATCAGCGCTGGATTTAACAACATCATCACCTATCTTTAGGCAGAAATCATTGTCCCTTGGTATAACTTTGCCAGTTTCGCGGTTTAATATTTGCCAAACTGTTTTCATTCTATTATTTGAATTTTGAATTTTTCTATTAATGTGTAAAGTTTTTGCAGTTCTAAAAACCAACTTGAAAGTTTTGGAATATTTTTAACATAGTCATGAAATTTTCGATCAAAGTTATAGCAACACTACAACACTAGCAACACTGCCGTTTACCTGTAAACATTGATTTTTTTCTTCCTCCGAACATATTTAATAGTAAAAACAGTTCAAAGTGATTTACCTCGGTCATAAACAAGCAGATACTGGAAACCTAACCTCAAACCTGTGTCCGAACCTGTGAACACAGAGAAGTACGAGTTTTCCAGGGAATACGAGGCTTTTCCAGGTAAATTTGTTGTTTTCCGTTAGTTCAAATGGCACCTACACATTGATACACGGGACTAAAACAAAGGAATTCAACAACATCAAACACCCTCACAATAGCACATATCAGCTGTCTGTAACTGTCAGTCAAATCACGTCAAGCAACTGACAACTACCAGTGTGGCCAGACATAAAAAACAAAAAATTGCGAGAATAACGTTCGAAAACCTAAATAATATTCAGCCCGTACATTACGCTCGGTTACACGCAAACATCTAACATCTCACTGCTGTACGGCGGCGGAGCCTTCGATCTCGCAACCAGTTTATGCTGACCTATACCAGCACTGTAACACGCTCTCCGCTTTCTGCTAGCCTGGTACTCTTGAAGCCGCACGTACTTTCTTCTTCTTCTTCTTCTTATTCCGGCCTCTCAAACCGACAAGGGCAATGTCGTCTAACGTGCTGAAGTGTTCGTGCTGCAATAATTTACAGCCGGTAGACGTAACACAGCTTTTAACAGACATAGTAGCTGTGCAAAAAGAACTGAGAGAGATCCAGGAAAAATATGCGACTGAAACCTCAAAGTACGTTACTGTGAAGGAGTTCGAGCTATTAAAAGCGGAGCTGAATAGCTTGAAAAAAACGACGTCTGCCTCTTCCAACACCAGTAGTGTTTATAGCAATCCGCCTTAAGTAAACATACGGAGAGGTGCATTTTGTGCGCAAGAAAGCTGGGAATATCAGCGCAATAGCGGCCCTATCGGCCTGTCACACAATAGCGCAAACAGAGCATTGACCCCCCCACCTGAGACCAAAGTGACGAAACCGGAGTGTGTAGCAGGGGCAGCATGCACGCCATCCCCATCGTATGCGGAGATGGCACAGCATGCATCGATCCCGCCCACACCTACGCCTATTTCGCTCACACAAACACCTTCGCCCGGTGGCAATACGAAGCGGTTGGTTGAAGGTCACAAACCAAAACTAAATGGCACCGCAAGCGCAAACAAACAGCCGATATCGACTGCAGCGCAAGCAAAAGTTCCCACACCGGCACCAGTACCTCACAATGCGACTAACGCCAAGGACTTAAAGGAAGATGGTGGGGAGGGATGGACCAAAGTCATTAGGAGGCCACGAAGGCCCCGGTCGCTGCGCGGCACAGCAGGACCCACAATTACCACTCTTCGCGCGGTGGAGCGACAGCGGTTCTTCCATCTCTGGAATATGAGGTCGGGACTGGAGGAAGTTAGGGCATATTTACAGGAGTTGTGCCCACCCGAAACCGGCACCGTGGTAGAGTTGTCGACAAAGTGGGCATACAAGTCCTTCAAAATAGGTGTTCCAGAGTCGCTTTTTGACACCTGCTTCTCCAAGGATGTGTGGCCTGTTGACGCCCATATCAAGGAGTGGCTGCCCTTTCAGATCTACATTGAGCTCTACAAAAACAGTAAAAATAAATCACCGCCCCGCCCACCCCAATTAATATCTTGATATCCTTTATCAAAATGTCCGCGGTATCAAAACGCGGTTGGAGTTTTGGCGGCATAACCTGCTGGTGCTGGATCACCACCTCGTCGCCGCTACGGAGACGTTCCTAGACTCGTCGGTTGGAGATGCCGAGGTCACAGCGGGAGGATGGAGCGTGCTGCGCCGGGACTGCGCTACCGCGTGCGGAGGCGTGCTGCTCGCCGCCCGCCCTGGCATCACACTGAGACGACGCCACGACCTTGAAACGCCGAACGGTGAAGATCTCTGGGCGACTGTGACTGTTGGGGTAGTGACGGTTACCGACTGTGTAGTTTACATAGATCCCAGCAGAAAGAAAAACAAGAAGAAAATCACCCAGGCGGATAAGGACGCCGAGTATATGAACTGGTTTTCGAAAACAGAGGAAAATGTAGCCCAAGTGAACGGTACATTAATTATTCTAGGTGACCTCAATTTGAACAGTGCTTCAGTTGCAACACTTAACTATTATTGTTATTTTCTAAGTGTATGTGGTATGTATGAAACGAATGAAGTGAAGAATGATCATGATGGCGTGCTTGATGTGGTGTTACTGCCGGAGAGTGTGCGTGACGTAACTGTGCGCGCTTCCGTGTCAGGAAGCCTGGTGCCACGTACTGACGCCTACCACCCGCCTCTCGACGTCATTGTGCCCGTGTTGTATGCGCAGAGAGCTGGCCAGCGATCTGGCCGCTTGGATCCCAGCAACATTGGAGGTCGCAATGACTGGAACTTTGCCAAGGGCAATCACGCAGTCCTGTACGAACTCATGTGTAGCATATCTTGGGACAGTGTTCTCGAAGCTACTGATGTAGAGACGGCAGTCGGTCGCTTCTACGATTCCATTTACGGAGTCTTCAACAACTGTATCCCGAAGAAGACCAGACCAACCCAGCCTACAAGGAGATACCCGGTGTGGTTCACTGGTGATATAATAAGGGACTTGGCCACGAAGGCCATACTCCACCGTAAATGGAAAACGGGGAGGAGGCCGGCTGACTTCGTCTCATTCAGCGAGCTAAGAGCCAACCTCAAGTGTCGCGTAGATACAGCCTACGCCAACCACATGAGTAGTATTGAAAGCAATATTAGACATAACCCACGCGCATTTTGGAAATATGTAAGTGGCCTACGATCGAAGGGTGGTTTCGAACCTCGGGTCACGCATCGGGGCCGGGAACACGTTGGAGAGGAAGCAGCAGCCGCATTTGCAAACTACTTCTCAGACGTTTTCCTCCCTGATGAGCCAGCGCTCGATCCAGATCTGGTAAACATTTCTGATGACACGTGCACTGCTAATCACATACAAGTTTCACATATTTCCAGTAGGGACATAAAGGAAGGGCTGAAGCAGCTAAGGCCAAGGAGCGCAACTGGACCGGACAACGTCCCTCCCTACTTTTTGAAGGCCTACAGCGATCAACTGGTTTTACCTTTGGGTCAGATATTCAATCTTGTTCTTGAACAAGGTAAGTACCCCACCAGCTGGAAGCTTTCTCGAGTCAGTCCTTTCCCCAAGACAAGTGACACTGCCTCCGTTGATCAATATCGACCTATTGCGATCCTGAGTTCATTGGCAAAACTGTTCGAGTCGATCATAAAAGACAAAATCGGTTCGCAGATTGCGCCTTATCTGAGCGACTCGCAACACGGATTCAGGAGTCGCCGCTCAGTTAACACCAACTTTCTGACTTTAGTCGAGATTGTGTCGAAGTGCATGGACAAGGGATGTCAGGTGGCCGTCGCCTATATGGACTTTCGTAAGGCGTTCGACAGAGTCGATAATGACGTCCTAATGAAGAAGTTATGTGCCATTGGATTTGCCCCACGGCTGTTGGTTTTCTTCGCTGACTACCTCAAGAACCGCCAGCAATATGTGCGACACGGCTGCTTTGAGTCCCAGCCGTACCATACACGGTCGGGCGTTAGCCAACGGTCTATTCTCGGTCCGTTGTTATTTATCATTATGATAAATGACCTGGAATTAGTGCTTAAACACGCCAATTGCCTTCTGTATGCGGACGATCTGAAACTGATACTTCCCGTGAGTTCAGAGGATGATTGTAGTTTGCTGCAGGAAGATTTAGACGCGGTTCATAGGTGGAGTGTGAACAATAAACTCCTCTTCAATACTGCCAAGTGCTATGTAATGTCCTTTACGCGCTCCTCTCATCCTATAAGCGCGATATATACACTCGGTACGGAGTCTTTGACTCGAGTGTATTTGATTAGGGACCTCGGTGTTACGTTCGACCCTAAACTTACATTCCATGAGCACATGAGCATATTGGCCAAGGAATGCTTCAAAAGATTGGGGTTTGTAATACGGAATAGTAAGGGATTCCATAACCTGGGTGTGGTCCAGCTTCTCTACTTGGCCCTAGTGAGAACCAAACTTGAATCTAGCTCGGTGGTTTGGAATCCGCATGAAAGCTCCTACATACTTTTGCTCGAGAAGGTACACAAAGCTTTCCTACGATACCTATATAAGCGGAAATTTGGATACTACCCTTATCTTTATCCATCCGCTTTTATATTGGGTATGCTCGGATACAACTCACTAGAGGTCAGACGTAACACCGAGCAGCTTCTGACTGTGTGTCGATTGTTGCGAGGCGACAGTGACTGTGTCGCGCTTGTCGGTACGGTATGCGCGCTATACATGCCCGACAGTTATCTCCGCGCGCGTAGGCACCAGCTGTTAGCGGGCGGCACGTACCGCACGGTGGCGCGCCAGCAGTCTCCACTGGTGAGGGCGCGGGATAGCCTCAATGCTCTGCTGGCTGCTGCACCACTGACTGATCTGTTTGGTGATGAGTGGAGGCATATTGTGCGAGAATGTGGCAGGTTCTGCGAGATGAAGGAGTGAAAGTGTTGTCTTAGAAATATTATTATTATTATTTTTTGCATTGACATTTTAATTTAGTACCCTTGACATACCTAATAATGTTTAATACTATTTGAATTTGACCTAAAGTTAATGTTTAATGTGATTTGATATGTAGTATTTTCTACGAATTTGTACCCTTTGTTCCCTACCTGTGAAATCGACTTACCTAAATTGATTCTGACATTGTATAACTATTAGACTTTGTACAGCGCATTGGGTTTATACCTGTAATGTTGTACATCGTAATTGTATATTAAATAAAAATAAAATAAATAGGTTTTTTGATCATAAAGGTCATACAAGACAACTCTACTTTTACGAATTCCAAACGTTGCCCAGTCATTAAATTTAGATTTACCGTTGTAGTCACTGACTTTCTTTGTAGCAGTTGTGAATGGAACACCGGGCATACAGATGTTAAGACCCAGTTCTAGCGGTTGAGGTGAGGGGCGCCGCATTCGCCCATCGTCTTAAGGCGGGGTAGTGGAACTGGCGGGGTAGCGGGCGGCGCGTAATAGCATCGGGCCGCTCGGAGAGGTAAAAAATTATTGTTTTTTCGAATTTACTGAAAAACGGAATTAAGCTAATTGATAAAATTTAAGGATTAATACGGAGCTATAAAAGAGGAAAATTGAGGTATAAAAATTATGAGAAAAAAAATGTTATTTTATATTAATATTATTGTTTCTCCTTTTTAATAAGACTATGATCAGAATTTTTTACGATCGAGGCAAATTAATCCAATCGCGTAACGACATAGAATTTAAACTAGATTATCTCTTTGTGAATAACATGTATTTTTTTGAGACCTATGAATGTAGTGGAAACAATTTTATATTTTTTTTTGCCAAAGCGCTCTTCGGTGGTTTTTTGTGATCTTGGGCCTTAACCACCCGTTGATTTAAATTAAACACTCATCCAACATCATAGAACCCTATCTTAGATCTGGGTGTGCTGCAAATTATCGATAAAAATCTCGATAATCACTATTAAAAAAAGAAGGGTTAACACTTTATTTGCCACACAAGTCCGTCAAATGAAAATATCAGACTCTTACAAGGGATAACAATTATAGATTTTTTACTTGCCTATTAGACTAAGGTGCTAATTACCATCATACAAATGTGCTATTACATGGCCGGGGTCATCTCCAAAATTTTATATCTGTTATGAAACCATGATTTATTTATTAATGATACCTTTACCATATACATTTTTATATTTATCTACACACCTATCATAAACCCTCTTTACTGCGTACAAAAACCGCACGTTACGATCAGCATAATGTTAAACTACTTGGTAAAAACTCATTTCTTATCTGAAAAAATTACACATTATGACCATAATGTGTAATTTTTCTACATATTATGTCATTCAGATTTCGAACGCCGACGCCCGCCCGCGTGCAGCCCCATATTTGTCGGTGAAGTTGGTACTGATATTCAAAATTTCGAACGCCGACGCCCGCCTGCGTGAAGTTGGTACTACAGAACAAGCTAAACAACTGCAGAGCCACAATGCCGGTCAAACATGCGGTTCCTGAACACATCAAAGAGAGCTTATGATATATGTGTAGATAAACTAGTGTATGTAACTGCACATAATTAGGCATTAAAACTCTCGAGTGTTAATGCCCTCCATTATGTAGCAGTCACATAAACTACTATTATGTGTAGCTTTTTTCATAAGCATGTGTACATTTTATTTTACATCCTGGGAGCCATTAGAAACGTTTTTCTGAATTATGTAAAAAAAGTAGTTAATCTGAAATTACTGCTCATAAAAACGGTCACCAAAATTGCGTTTATCGCACGAAAAGAGCTCTGACTTAAAGGTTAAATGGTACTTAATAATCGTTTCACGAATCTGAGTCATTCCTATTCCACCCTTCAAGAACTTTATTTGCGTCCAACATAAAATACTGAAAAGACCTTCCACAAGGGAAAAACTATATGTCATGCGTATTCTTTATTTCATTTAAAATTAGTTCTCCATCCTTTCCCACAAGCAACACAAATGTTGCAGTTAGAGACTGCCCCCCCCCCCCCCCCCCCACAATAATAATATTAACTGATTTCGGGGTTCGCTAGAGTAGTTGGGGCGGGTCGCGATGGTAAACCTTATGCGATGGCAATAAAATTTGAAACCTATAACGCAAAAGTGGCGCCGGTGGTATTCAAGAGGTTAAAGCTGTTCTGGTCTTTCGGCTGGCATACCAGAGCACACAAATTTTGAAAGGAAGAGAAGTGACATGCTCGTAAGGATGGAAACGAGAGGGATTTCGACCGACTGTGCAACCTTACGCCAATATAAAATAATGTGGAATGGGGAGTATATGGGATTTAGAGAGCAGTTCTTGGTATGAGTTCGTGCATCAATTGTACATGATCACATCAATTCTTTTGAGTTACTTCAGAATATATTTTTTGATGATATTCATGGAAACCAAACATGAATTTATATCGCCATGTCAAAGCACAAACCTCTCAATAGTTTCTTCATAAATGGTACTAAACGATGTGCCGGATTGTGCTCAACTGCCTACCACTTTATTATCTCGCTTTATTATTTGATAATAATAACAGGATTAGACGATATGCGCTTCATTTTAATTTGTGGTTAAAATGCAAAAATGTCAGCTCCTTTTGTCACATCATGTAGTGTAGATTATACAGGTACTGAATCTACAGACACGTAGGTTACAAATAAGTGATTATGAGAGAATACATAACGACGTAAACACATCAACTTGAGTGTCCGCTCAAATAAATTGCTCGCCTTGTAGTGCGTGACATCGGGGTCTAAGAGAAGTAATATTTATAGTACCTACTTCCGCGAGAATGGCATTTCCAGCTGTTCTAATTAAAGTTCTCGCTATCTCGTGTATTAGCTTTTTATAATGAAGAATGAGAGTCAGGCTTGCATTTAGATTAGAGTCGTATCAGATAGCAAACTCTTATTCTCATAAGAGAGCGTATACATGCCACGTGGCTTTTTCGTGAGTAACTCTAGCGGATCAAGATATGGTAGACACCTGTTTAGTAACTCCACCAAATCTGAGCTTCCATCTCTAGCCACGCAGATAAGGCAGCCAAAAATAATACTAGTGGGTTTTACTTAAGCGGGTCAGACTAAGATATGGTGATGGTCTAAAATGAGGTATAGACGAAAAACCACCCTCATCCGATATTCGATCAGGCTTAATATTATAGGTAAGCCAATGCAAATATTCATACATTGCACCTGTGTGGCCTATCGAAACCCGTTGCCGATGCTGTTAAATATAGTGAAATATGTAAGCGCCAAACATTGACTAAATACTGGTTAAAGTCAAATCACACTTTCATTATGTGGTGCTGAGAAAAACATCGACAGAAGAAACTAACAGGTCATTTTACAACGAATCTCATGAGCACAAACTCAATGGGGTTCCTAGTAAGTGTGCATGGGTTCCGTCTCCCACCTTCGTGCTCTATCATCTGACCAGGTCGATCATCATCATAATCTTCTTCTATCTTTACGAAACTTCGTATGTATCAAATTTGCGAAATAGAAGAAATACCTACAATATATATTATTCAATAACATCAACACCAGATTTGGATAGGCAACTCAGGCCCTTTATAAGTATACATTTCAATAAATCTGACAATTTGAGGGTAGCATGAGGGAGTGGGTGGGTCACAAATGTTCATTAAAATGTCCCTCGTGTTATGCTCAAATCGTCAGTTTTATTGCAATGTATACTCAACAGTATGTCATTAACTCACTATATCATAATCGGACGTGTTCAAGTTACTCACGAAATCCCCTCTTTTATACAGTATATACTGTTAGGAATAAATCCTTTGGCTGTTTGCTTAAAAATCTTCAGCTTACATTGAAAATAAAATCACGAGTAACCGTATCTGACCAGGCGACGAAGGATCAAAATATAGACCCTATTAGCTAGGTGTCATAAACGTAAAAGATATTTTACATTTCGCTTTAAATGTATGTTCATAGAAGAATCTTTTACGTGATAGAGGGTGAAAACATTTGCAACATTGCTGTGATATTCTTATCTATCTTAGGTTAATTACTTATCCATTTTTCATTGGTTTTTTTATTGGGATAACTTTGTAGTTGGAGTCGGCGTAGGCATTTCATATGATCATCAATCCCAGCGCGTGAGCAATTTAGCAAGGAGAATTCTCAAAATTCTAGGAGACATGAAATGGAACTCCTAATACTAATGCCACCAAATAAGCAACTACATAGAATGTAGTAAGCTCGCTAGTATTATTGTGGCGAGTCCTTGCTTCTTTATAATAAAGTATGGCGTAATATAAATCAGAGCTTTATAAAGTCTTACTGTAAAAACCGAAATATATAGGTTAGGTGTATTATGGGTCTGTGATTGATAGCTCAGCTGTGTCGGAGTCCATGAATGGCATAAGTCAAATCCACAGTCACATTGATATCTGAGTGGAAATTTTGGATATCAATCAATCATAATAACTCACATTTATGTAAATTTTCATTAGGTAGGTACGCTGTCAAAAGTAAGGTATATCGAAGCAGATAACCCCTAGAGATTTCCGATTCAGATACGATGTAGTTCGCCTTCACAGTAGTGCTAAACTTAACTCAATATTTGGATGCTGTGCTGGCTGTACTTCCCCTTAGTCGTGCCAAATGCTTAATAATGTAAACAGTAATTCCTCAAAATGCTAACACAATGTAAGAGCATGCATGTATCTTGCAGAAGAATCCAGAAGAGAGTATCTACTATCAGTAAGTAAAAAAAAACTATAGATTGATCGACGTGGTCCTAGTGTATGTGCATAAAACCGAACCGAATCGTACATGATAACCATGGGAAAGGTCAATGATACAGTAAAAGACAGCAACTTCTAACTTTGCACGCGATAAGTCTCGATAAATCATTTACGAGCGTACAGTGGTAGTCAGTAGTCAATGCTCGCTGTTCCCATGTAACTCGTACAGACTATAAAATAAATGTAGCCCATTAATGCCACTACCGAGGGGCACAGGCCTTTACCCGGATACGAGTAATTAAGCCATGTTCCACCACGCTGGTTCAGTGCGGGTTGACAGAGGGGTTTTAAGACCACAACCACGTAGGAATTGTAGCCGACACCTACAGCTTAACGTGTCATCTGAATCACTGAAAGATCGATAATGTACTTAAGATAAATTAACTTTCTCATCGGTACATGGCCAGATTTCGAACCTGCATCTGGAGTGGGGTAGCAAGCATGTAAGCCATTAGACCACGGAGCTCTACAAACACAGACTATACAAGAACACATAATAATCCTGAAGTCACGCTCAGCAAAATATGCTTGTATATGACAGAACTCCAAACTCGACATAAAACTTCATTACATTCGCGTTAAACTAACATGACAGGCATAAATAAAAACTGTAATCGTATGGGCGTTTCTCTGAAAACTGGTAAACTTTTGCATAAATTTTGGCTTACACATTTTTTACTTATTGACTAAAATAAAGTTATTGAAAAGATATCTACCTAGCTAACAATAAACAGCAGATTAACATAAAAAATATCGTTTCGAAAATGTTGACTTCTTCAAAACAAATATTTGGTAAAAGGATTTCGGATACGGATTAAAACGTTTTATTATCATCGTTATGTAATTTTAGGAAATATAGTAGATCCCACCAAAAACATTTTCATGTAAAATGTTGCAAAGACGAGACCATATCTCATGAAGAGCCAAGCTTCTAACTCTTCACGCCCTAACTCTACAAGCCCTAACTTTACAAACTCTACACCTTAGTCAAAATATGTGACTTGGCCATTTCCCAATGACTGCCGTGCCCCCAGAGGCTTTTAATATTAATTTAAACCGATTCTAGACAATTACTATGTTGGGCCATAAATTTTGTCACATACAATAAATGAAATAAATGTCAAAAAATATCTGTAATATTTATATATCATACGAAAGGCTACAAAATACAGATTTCAATGAATTTAAACTATTCAAAAAGACCTCCCGTATTTCGATACAAACTTTTAATCTGCGCGGCCAGTCATCGATAGCAGCACGCACGACATCCATGTCAATATTGGCCACTGCTTTAATCAGGGTTGCTTTGAGAGACTCCAAATTGCAATGAGGTTTAGCGCAGACCTTCTCCTCTAAGTACTGTCATATTTTATAATCCAATGGATTCAAGTCTGGGCTCGAGGAGGGCCAGTCTTCGTGTCTGATAAAATCGATTTCACTGTAGTGTAGGAGAGCCAATTTTGAGTGCTTTTTGTCTTATGAGCAGGTGTAGAGTCCTGCTGGAATACCTAGTGTCTGTTTTGAACATTGTCTGTGAAAGAGGTTCCACGAGGTTTGTTATGTTTGGTACACGAGTACACTTGATTTAACTCGTTTTTCACAAATATACACTTCAGTTCGGCCCGAATAGGGAACCCCAAGCCAAATCATGAATGACGAAGATGGTGACCACGCTGAACACGTGGGTTACGTCTGCTGGCTTCTTCACTCATACAAATTCACTCAGTCATCGATGCGCATACACTCTATCATTCTGTTTGTTAAAGTTTTAATCGACATCAAAAATGTTTTGTCCGAAAAAAGGATTTCGGGGTATCTTTTTTCAACGTATCGCTTTAGCAAGACCCGGGATCTCTCGAGCCTGATTTTGATTGAGTTAAGCAAATGTGCAGTTTTTCCCTTTAAGCTCGTAGTCTTAGGTCTTCATTCAATACCCATTTAACTGTAGTTCTACTTAAACTCATCTGGAGAGCCAACGGTTTTTGCTTCCGAGCGGGATTTCTTTGTATTCGCGCCTTCACTGCTTTGATCACTGCTGGAGTCGAACATTATGGGGATGACCGCTCCTCTGCTCATCTTTTTATCTCGAATATTCCCTGAATCGTTTGATTTTTGAAAAAAAAAGAAAATTACATAAAACCTATGAATTTAGTTTCATAAAATATTCGCCTTTGTTTTGCCTTTATTTTGGGTCGCGTACTAAATTCGAAGTTTGAGGTATGTGACAAAACTTATGGCTCGACCCAATTGTTGTATTGTAAGTCATGAATAATATTAACTATAACTGCATGAATTTTACAAATTATTTTAGATGAATAGGAATTATTGCTCAGGAGGACCGTTTATTTATATTTTAATATTAAGTTTGTAAAAACTTCAAAAACTTAAAACTAGGGAACTGTTTTTCGAGCAAATTCCATAATAAGCATTCGATTTTGATGTAATAAAGTTAGATGAAATTGATAAAATTGCAGTGAACACAGTAGATGACAATGCAATAATAAAATTTACGTAAGGATGACAATGTATTGGCTGAGCATAATAATTATTAGCTCAATTTACTGAGAGGGACGTATTTTTATTTAGAGAGTTGTCCATATTGGTAGGTACTATCATTCCCTAAAATATGGTAAGCTAATTAAATGTCATCCTGTAAAGTTTTTTTTTTCTTCTAGATAATACAGGATTTTTGGTTGATCGATGCAAATTATTTAAACAAAGATAGAATAGATCATTTATAACCATTTAAGCCGAACTTGTGTGTGTCGCATTCCTACCATTCCATTTTTATCGATGTTTTATTGTTTTTGATATAAAAGAAAATAATTTTACAGTTGATTGATAATAATTGCGATTTTGAACAAAAAGGAATAGGATAGTTATTATTCAAAATGTCAATTTTCAATAATTTTTAATAAAGTACCATTTCATTAAAAAATTGCTTCGAGAATCTTATACTTGAGATTTAGTTTTACGTACCTTTGAAGTGATAGGAAATTTTCTCAGCTATGCAGCGAGATTTATTTACTGCATTAAAAAAAAACTTTTTAAGGCTTTCCATCGATCTATCAAACACCCGCATACCCCTGAGACACAAAGTTTCCAGAGAAAGGCCCATTTACTAACCTGCATGTATAAAATCATGGGCATTGCGTGTAAAAACGTTATTTTGTTAAAGTGTTCGAGGAACGTTATGAAATCTGAAATCTAGAACGTTTCACGTGTTGACCGGAATATCGGAAAAATACAAAAATAACGTTGCTGAACCCATAATACAGTTTACAACATTATTTACACTTACCTTATGTTATGTGTACGCAGCTTTTTGAATCCTTGGTAGTAGGATAGGCAAGTGACGTAATCAATATATTTTACCTGAAACAAGGAAGGAAAAAAATAAAGTTTTAATTGCTTTCAATTAATCATATAAAATATTTAAAGATTTTTTTTATTTAATTTAATATTTTATTAAATACTTGCATATCCGGATTTCCGGCTGTTGTCCTCTATAGGTCGCATTTGTCAACAGATTCTCGTGAAATTTTGTTATGTGGTTTGAAATTTATGTAATTTTTTCGTCGATTCAATTTGTGTATTCTTTCAAAATGGCGGTTCTATGGGGTTACAAAGATATTGGATAATTTCTTACTCCTTGTAAGTACGTGCATTTATAAGTTTGTAGGAGATAGTAAAAGAAAATGCGGGGGTGATTTGTTTTTAGAATAATTATAGTTGTTCATCCGATAAACTTCAAGGAGTAGGGAGTGTGGGAGCGAGGAAAAGAATAAAAAACGCAAAGGATATATGAGAAAAATTCCAAGCCCGACGCCAACGAAATGTGTCTTAAAATAAAGAGTATAATTAGTATACTAATTCTAAGGAAGATTGAGTATCACATTCGATGGCTAAAGTGTTTGTTTTTTTTTTGCCTTCTGAGGCGTTCATTATTTATTATCATTTCTCTGCTAAAGTGCCTTTATTTGCTATCACTTCTCTGCTAAAATTTAAGGTCGTTTTTTTTACAACAAAATTGTCATATAAATATTGATGGAATTTTTATGATGTTATATTTTTATATTTTTTTAAAAAAGTTCTACAGCTTTCCAAGGGTTTAATGGGCAATAGCCCTGATTTATTTTTTCTGATGTTCGAAAACTTTATCTCTATCAGTAGAATTGCCAAAGAAAATAATAGATACCGTAGCTCAGAATAGAGTGCACTTAGCCAAAGTATGCTGTAATAGCTGTGGACGCAATTTGTGTTTGTCTCCTTAGTGGGTATACAAAGCTATTTATTTTACAGCATAGTTTCTTTATGTTAACCTTCCTTCCACAATTGTGGTCTAAAAGGAGTCCAAGGATTTTATTGTTTTTACTATTTATGTGAGCTCCGTGGTCTAATGGGTTTCACGCTTGCTTCTCACACAGGAGATGTAGGTTCGAAACCAGACCATGTACTAATGAGATAATTAATTTATCTCAAGTAATTTATCGGACGTTCAGTGTTTCGGATGACACGTTAAGCTTTAGTGTAGGTCCCGGTTATGTTATCAACCCGAACTGATCCAGCATGGTGGAGTATGGCTTAATCTTACTCGTATCCGGGTAAAGGCCTGTGCTCCTCGATGGGGACATTAATGGGCTACATTTATTATTTATTGTTATTACTATTTCTACGTTTTGCCTATTGTAGTAAAATTGTAAGGTACGGTGAGGAGGTTTGCTTGAGGCTGGTGAAATTGCATAATAGAGCGAGCGACAAAGCGTCTCCGTTTCAGTTGTTTAAAAAAAAAGTCTAAGATTCTGTCCGGCCGTTCTCTTCTACATGTTGCATTTCAAAACCGATTCTCGTGAAATTTTGTGAGCAGAAAACTTTGTATGTGGGACACTTTCTGGTAGATCATTTATATAGGCCAAGAATAGTAGAGGCCAAGATCCTACCCTATAGAATTCCAAACTTAACTTTCTAGTGTTAAATGCGTAGCTTTATGCTGTACGGTTGCGATCTTTGCGGTTTGAACTATGTAGATAATAATAATATTTATCAATGCAAATTTGTTTTCTTTTTTTCAAACATGAATAGGTTTTTTTGTAAGACCTTTTATACCAATGCTGTCGAGTTTCATCAGTAACTGTTTATGATTTATGACGCCGAAAGCCTTGGTCATGTCCATGAAGATCATTGATATATGTTGTCTTTTCTGGATGCTGTCCTCAATATGTTTTAGAGATCATATATCGCTAGATTTATGTTTTCGAAAAGCATATTTTGCCTCTATAAAGATGTTATTCATTTCTAGATAAGAATTCAGTCTATTGTACAGGTTGGAAAAAACGAACGCCACGTGGAGGGCAACCACCTATAATATTAGAGTAGCAAATTCTGTAAATTAGATTTTCCTATATTTTTTGAAATAATAAATACTGCATTTAAGTTTTTTTTTAAATCGTTTGTCTTAGTCGGGACTCGAACCGATGAAATGTGACAAAAAATAACATACCGTATTTTATGATGCAGATCATTCATAGTGATCATTTATAACTATAACACATGTTCCTTTTAACTATATAAAAATCCGTGAAAACGAACTAAGACATTTTCTTTTAACAAAAGCTCAAAATAGAAAATAGTATTTATTTAATAATCTTACTAGAACCTTGCTAACTAATCAGTTACTCAAAATAAGCTTCATTTTCTCTAATGGATAAATTTATTATTTTGAGGAATTTGTATTGTGGTGAATAACATTAGTAGCTGCATAGACCTGAGGTTTTAATTCACATACACATTTGTAGGTTCTTTTATAAATAACGTCCTTCACGAATCCCCACAAAAAGTAAACTAAATGTGTAGCCAGGCAGGCAACACGTTTAGTTTACTTTTGCAGGGCAATTAATTCTCCCGTTTGTACCAATCCATATCGGGTAATGAATATTTTAATAAGTAGTCGATAATCCGCTGTTGTGTTCTGGTGCACTTTCTTGTTGAAAAATGACATTAGCTTCTTCGGGGAAAGAATTTAATGCATTTCGCAATAGGTCCAGAATTCAAGTTGGATTGTTTTCAAGTGTCCTTTAAATATGTGTATCATAACAACCCTGTTCTTCACTATCCCGCGCCAAATATTAAATGGAAATCTCATCTGGTTATTTGTTTCATACACGGAGAGGATTAACACTGGACCAATAATGGTTATTGTGGCGATTGTACACACTATTATTGCTCAAATTAGTCTCATCTGTCCATAATAGTTAATCCGAAAAAAATTCGTTCTGAGCATATTCAGCCTGGATATTTCGACAGAAGTGCTACCTTCGTTTAGAATAGAATAGAATAGAATGCCATTTATTTACTGTATCAGCATAAACACATGAGAAAATAAGAATAAAACACAATAAAAATAAAAATAACACAATTAAAATCACAAACAAAATCTACAATAACATTAAAAAATTATATATAATTTCCAATTCATGTCTAATTTTTAAAGAAACCCACATTAAGTTGTGAGTTATTTCACTGCTATGTGCACATGCTGCGACAGCAAAAGGGCTCAGACTCAGCGTAGTGTCACAGGAAAACCTGTGACGCTGGTTTTCAGTCTAGGACCCAGAGTATAATTGAATTTAGACATGTCAATGTCACCAGGTGGCAAGTGTACTAAAATTAACAACCTAACACTAAACGTGTAAATAAAATAAATAAAATGTCAATACGGAAAAAATAAAATAAAAAATAAGATGGAGATAATAAAATTGTATTGCGGATTAGTGAATAAATAGTTATATGGATTAAATTGTATTGAATAATAATGTCGTATTGAATGAATTACTAACGTCACAAAGAGTAGAAATTACGTACACAACGAAAAAGTATATTTGGTATACACATTGCGGTATCAGGTCAATTTTAGAGTGGTAGAACTCTGGTAGTATTCTGCTTTTGTTGGAATAGTAACCTTTCTCGAATTAATTTTTTGAATCTATATTTTGATTTGAGCTCTCGGAGTGGAGGGGGTATATTATTCCAACATTTTGTGGCAAGATACCTGAAGCTACCACGAAACGCCGTAGTCCCGTGGCGGGGGACGGACAAGACACTGGTGGCAGTTCTAATGTTGTGGTGGCGCGAAGTTCTCCAAGTGAGCTTTTCAAAAAGGTATTCAGGCTTACCAGTATGTATAACTCCGAATAGAAGACTATAAAAGTAAAGATCCTGTCTTGCCGTTAATTTCAACATGTCAGCACTATTAAAGTACGATGTAACATGTGTACGCGGAGGAATGTTGAAACAGTACCTAGCGCAAGCATTTTGTACCCGTTGGATCAACCTCTCAGTTCGCTTGTATAGACATGGGCCGTACACCAACAACCCGTAGTTAATTTTAGACAGCACCAGGGATTCGCACAACCTGACTCGCATATCGATACTAAGAAATCTTCTTATCTTGTACAAGACCCTGAGTCGATAGAAACAGTTCTTTGCCACTTCTACTACATGTTTTTCAAACCGTAACTCACTGTCCATTAGCAAGCCCAGGTTTCGTGCCTCACTGACTCCATCCAGGCGTACACCTGAAATTGTTATTTCAGGGTCAAAGTCAGTAAGAGTTTTCACTTGATGTTTTGAGCCAAGAATTAGGAGTTTTTACTTGGAGGGGTTCAAAACCAGAGCATTATTGGCAGACCATAGGGAGACACTAGCAAGGTCTTCATTCATACGTCTGACAGCCTCCTCAATGTTATCATTGTTCGCTTCTATATACAACTGAAGGTCATCAGCGTACAAATGGCACCTACTGTGTAGCGGTCCCAGAATTGAGCCCTGAGGGACGCCTCTACTCGAAGGAACGCATTAGGATGAGCATACTGATCCATCATTTTTATTAATAATAACATGTTGATAGCGATTAGTCAAGTAACTCTCGATCCACCTGATTGAATTCATGTCAAATCCATAAAAATTTAGTTTGGAGAGCATCATTGTTACATTAATACAGTCAAATGCACGTGAAAAATCCAACAGAGCCAGGAGTGTGCCATTGCCTTTGTCTTGAGAAGCTAAAATGTTATCTACAACATCTAGTAGGGCTGTGACAGTGCTACGCCCTTTTCTGAAACCAGACTGTAACTTAGGTAGAATATTGTTTCTCTCCAAAAATAATGAGATCTGATTATATACGACTCTTTCCAGTATCTTAGACAAATAAGGCAATATGCTTATAGGCCTTAGATCCTTCACTGTTTGTGGGTCATTATTTTTGGGAGTTGGTCGTATAAGCGACGTTTTCCAGAGTTATGGAAATGTGGAGGTAGATATTGATTTATTCACGATAGCTGTTATAGCCCTTAGGGTTGTAGGGAGTGTCAACAATATCATGCTCATATTAATTCCATCACTACCACATGCGTTTGATGGGAGGCTTAGAATAATTTTTCCGACATCACTATCGTTGACTGGATGCAGACGAAAAGTAGCACTACCAAACCTATGATACTCAAAGTAAGTAGGCCTTGATATTTTAACACTATCGTCTCCGGGTATATTGTGGAAGTGGACAATGATCTCGTTAGGGTTACTTCAGGCAGTTCATTGTACGTTTTTGGTAAAACTGATTCCTTAAGATTTTGCCAGAGTTTCTTTGGGTTGCAAACATTATTGTTTATATTTTGTTCAAAGAATGCCTTCTTTTCTGCATATGTACTTACGTTAACGAGACTTTTTAATGATTTGTACTGTTCTTTGTGTCCTGGTAATTGAGATTGTTTGTACGTAGCGTGTGCCCTGTCTCGGAGTCTCATCATATATTGTTTAATATTTGTGCTTCGGAACGCACCTCCTCTTGTTGCGCGACTCAGAACGGAAACAGAACCGCAGCTGTCACTCGTACCGGAACGAGATGTAAAATTGGAGGTTATTTTTTCTCTTGGTCTGGTCTCATCGGGAGAAGAACATGGCGGCTCGGGCCCCGTGGCATTGATGGTATTTCGGTGTACCAATTATCATACAGGCATCGGGCCTGGTCAGAGTGTAAATCTACCTCATAGCGTCGGGCTATTGATTGTAATTAGATTCGCGTCAGCGGTCAAGTGATTCGTGGTGAAGGTTGAAGTTGTACGGTCTCCAACTCGTCGTATCGGTAGCGGCGACTCCACGTGTCGGCAGCAGCACGCCGGCGAACAGAGTCGGGCAGCAACGATAGTGATTCGACTCCTATCCTATCCTAAACTGTGCCCCTTTCCCGAAATCCCGTCTCGAATCGAGCCTTCGATCTCCTGTCTACGGTGACAAGGTAATAAACACAATTCCATCACTTCTTTTCTCTCACGTGGCAAAGGCACATCCCCCTCAGGATTCCACGCCGATACGGTAGGCGTGGGAAATTAAACATTTTGGTAGCAGAAGCGCGGTTTCCTAGTGGGAAATCATCGATTCACGGTAGGGTTGCCTTTGTCACATTGTAGTTGGGAGAAATGAATATCCCAGATTGGCTCAAGTCGGCAAAGAGTCTGTGGTCGGTATACCACGATTAAAGTTCATTTTCGGTAAGTGAAAGTATAAGTGCCAATTTAGTTAACAGTTGTTATAAATTGTAGTCGGAAACTATAACAACTTGATTGAACAGTCATTCTGCGAAGCCTAGATTGTATTACTTGCGATAGAACGTCGGGTTCTATAGTCCTACAGTGTTATTTCGGTTTACACAGCAGGGTCGGGCTATTTAAGGGGTATTAAGCTGATTTTGCTGACCTCAAAGGAACTGTGGTTCCTATCGGAGGGCCACTGCTAGAAAAATAGTTTTTTTTATAATAACCTTTTGTGTGTTATTTGTATTGTACCACATGGTGGCATTCTCTAATTGATTTAGAGTGTATATTATAAGGTGTATGTCCACAGGGCGACCATATTAAATATTGTTTATGATTTAATTGTTTAGTGGTTGCCTTGGGTTTTACAACTTAGTTTTAATTTCTGTGCCCAGCGCTGACGGGAAAGTGCTGGTATCTGGCTGTGCTTAGTTCGGCAATGAAGCATAGGACCAGGAACAATTAAATCGGTAACCATGGCACCTTCGCCCTTGACGGTACTGCGATATGGTGTCCGTGAGGAGATGAGATGGCTCGCCCATACTCACAAGTATGTGGAGCGACCCGACATGGACGATGTCCTGCTCAAGCGTGTGGAGGACGCAATGACACGCGTCGGGAAGGTGTGTCGGCTGGCTGCCAAGGCTGAAGCCCTCAGGCTTACGGATGAGGCCTCGGTGGCTGCAGTGAGGCAGCTCTGCGCGGATGCTGACCAAGCGATGGAGTGCTTGGGCGACATCGAGCGTCGCGCCGAAAAAATTAAGCGGTCGCGTCGGGATGACCGCGGGGAGGGTAGCGGAGACCCCCCCCCTAAGGGTGTGGTTGGACGGCTTCCACACCTGGAGATTCCGGCCTTCGGTGGGGCAATTGATGAGTGGCCGGCATTAATCAATTTGTTCGATAGCCTGGTCCACGGTCGGGACGACCTGGACAGCGCCTACAAGTTGGCCCAGCTATTGATGGCACTGCGGGGTGAACCGAAGGAGTTGGTCGGTCACCTAACGGTTACGGCAGGCAACTATGAGATTGCCCGGGTCATATTGTTTGACCGCTACCAACACAAAAGGCGGTTGGTTGATGCGCAGCTGGGGAAGCTGTTTAGCATCCCAAGAGTAACCCGGGATGTTGACATCCGGGTACAGGTGCTCAACCCTGTGCTGGTGGCCACTAAGGCCCTTCAGAACCTTGGTCTGCCGGGAGACCAATGGTCATATATTGTGTTATATGTGGTTTTGTCACGGTTGCCTGCAGCTGTTCAAGGTCGGTTTGAACAGCTGCATGGGGGCAGTAGCTCGGAACTGCCCACGCTCGTCCAATTACGGAGTTTTTGGATGGTGAATGCAGGCGATGCGACACCATGGATTCGGAGGCCAGTGTGCAGCGCCAACCCGCGCGGATGCGGGTTGGGACCGCCTGATGTACATGCGGTCTGATATGCCACCAATGGCATATCAGCAGCCGAGTTACCAGGCCGACGGAGGTCTGAGCGGGTTCGGATCCCGCGGGGGTTCCCGCTAGGGACACGCCGCCCACTTACAGGGTGCCGCCACTCCACAGACGGTCATGCTCCCCACCGCCTCGGTGATAGCGTGGAGTTCGGACGGCAAATCTTGTGTAGCACGAGCACTATTGGACTCGGGGGCCCAGGGGTGCTTAGTCTCGTGCAACCTTGTAAGACAGTTGGGCATTTCGGTAAGGGAGTACCCACATTCCATAAGGGGAATTGGGAACACGGAAGTCGGTTCCGTTAAGGGAGTATGTCGGATTACTCTCTCGTCACGGGTGGATTCATCGGTGAATCTGACGGTCACGGCATTAGTCATGCCTAATGTGATGGGCTCACACCCTCACGTACGGTTGTCGCCCTCGGTGCGACAGTTGGTCGCTGGGTTGTCACTGGCTGACCCGGAGTTCGACATTCCGGGCCCAGTAGACATTTTATTGGGTGTCGATGCCTTAGGATACCTGTTAGTGCCAGGTGTCCACGTGTTGCAGGCGACTGGTCTGGTTTCGGTCAACACCAGACTGGGCCATGCGGTAATGGGTCCGGTCATGCCGGCTGCCCCACGCCTAGCGACTCGTAGTCCCTTATTCGGTTCTGTACTCTCGGAGGTGATACAGAAGTTTTGGGAGGTGGAGGAACCACCTACGGTCCGCCGGTTGGACCCGGTTGAAGAAGAGTGTGAACAGTTTTATCGGAACAATACTGGTCGCCTTCGGTCAGGTCGATTTCTCACACGTCTTCCATTTCGGAGTGATCGCCTACCGCTGGGCAGTTCACACCATGCAGCCGAGACGCGGCTTCTGTCGATGGAACGACGCATGAAGCGTGACGGGATTTTCCGGCAGAAGTACGTCGACTTCATGCGGGAATACGAGTCGCTCGGCCACATGTCGGTTTCGGGTATCGACTGGAAGCGTGAAGACCACTGCTTCCTGCCTCATCACGCGGTCTTGAGGACCCCGGAGGGCAAAATACGGGTAGTGTTCGATGGATCGGCATCAACATCTAACGGCATGAACCTGAACCAGTGTTTGCATTCAGGGCCGAAGTTGAATCATGACATCGCGGATGTTATCACACGGTTCCGTCGACACAATGTTGTGTTTGTAGCTGACATCCGGATGATGTTTAGACAGACGGTCATTCACCCTGACGATAGACGGTATCAGCTGATACTGTGGCGAGAGAGCCCAGATCAGCCCATCAGGGTGTACGAGTTGAACACCAACACGTACGGGGTACGGTCTAGTCCTTATTTGGCGATTCGCACTCTTCGGGAGTTAGCGGATCGAGAACGGTTAAATTTCCCTAGAGGAGCAGCGATCCTGGAGCAGGACCTCTACGTGGACGATATCTGTACCGGTGCAGATTCCGTGGAGGAGGCGCTCGCTCGACGGGACGAGCTAGTTGAGCTCTTACGGGGTGGAGGTTACGAGCTCCGGAAATGGATGTCGAACTCTCCAGAGTTACTGACTGGTCTTCCGGATGACTATCAGCAGGATCCCCACATTTTTGAAAATTTGGAAAATCCAAATATGTTGTCGGTATTAGGCGTCCAGTACCAGCCGGTGTCAGACATGTTATCGTATCGGGTCGAGTTGGACACCCCGAAGGTCTGGACGAAACGGAACGTCCTTTCAATGGTGGCTAGGACATTTGATCCAAACGGGTGGATCACCCCGGTAACATTTCAGCTCAAGTGTTTTATGCAGCAATTGTGGTCTGCTGAGCTGAAATGGGACGACCCGATCGGCGGGTCATTGAGCTCAGAGTGGGAATCGTTCTTTTCGACCCTCCCTGGCAACCATCGGATTTCACTGCCACGGAGGTTGGTCCCCACCAAACGATACACCACCACCCTGCATGGGTTTTGCGATGCCTCGGAGAAGGGCTACGGAGCTGCGGTGTATCTGCGTACGGTCGACTCCTCGGGGGAGGTTGATGTGCGGTTGGTCATGGCCAAGAGCAAGGTTGCGCCGTTGCGCACTCGCCTGACCATTCCCAAGTTAGAGCTTTCGGGAGCGGCTCTCCTGACTCGTCTGCTCAACCACACGATGACGGTTCTTCGTGGGTCAATAGCGTTGGAAGATACGGTCTACGCTTGGACGGACAGCCAGATCGTGTTATGCTGGCTGAAGGCTTCAGTTCACAAGCTGGAGATTTTTGTGGCGAATCGGGTTTCGCAGATTTTGACTTCGGAGGTTCCCTTAATCTGGAGACATGTTCCAGGGGAAATGAACCCAGCAGACTGTGCGTCTCGTGGGTGTCATGCTCCGGAGTTGGTTGGACATCCCTTGTGGTGGGGTCCAAAATGGTTGACTCAAGCCGAATCGGATTGGCCAATGAGTCCACGCGTTACCACGGCGAACGGCGCCTTGACAGTCGGTGTCTGTACGACGCAGCCAGAGCCGGAAGAGGAGTTCAGCCTGCTGGAACGGTACAGCTCGCTCGACAAGCTGGTCAATGTGACCGCCTGGATCTGCCGATTTGCGCGGAATTGTCGGAATTCTGAGGCGCAACGAGTGCGGACACAGGTCCTGACACCACGGGAACGGAACCATGCGTTGTTCGCATTGGTACGGAACGTGCAGACGGTGCACTTTAAGTCCGAATTGGACATTCTGAGACGCGGACGCGTCCAACTGAAGGGAGCTGTGGCTCGGCTCAACCCGTTTATTGACCCTTAAGGATTGCTGAGGGTAGGAGGTCGGCTGCGGAATGCCAACCTGCCTTATGCGGCTCGCCACCCGTTTTTACTCCCTAGGAAAGGGAAGTTGGTCGAACTGTTGATACAGGATCGACACCTTCGGAATGGGCATGTCGGATGCCACGCCTTGATGGCGTTTCTCCAGCGCGAGTTCTGGATTCTATCGGGAAGACGCTTAGTGCGTAGCGTCGTATTTCGGTGCCTGCCTTGTTATCGGGCCAAGGCGGCTACGATGCAGCCCCAGATGGGCGATTTGCCCTCGGATAGGGTTAACGAAATCCGGCCCTTTGCGGGTGTCGGAACGGATTTCGCGGGACCATTCATGGTCAAGTCTTCACAGCTACGGAACGCCAGATTAGTGAAGGCATACCTGTGCGTCTTCGTGTGCTTGGCCACGAAGGCAGTCCACTTGGAGGTGGTCAGTGACCTCACTACGGAGGCATTTATCGCATGTCTGGATCGGTTCGTCTCACGAAGGGGCCTCCCGACATTAATCCGTTCGGACAACGGCACAAATTTTGTCGGAGCCAGGCGATATCTGCAGAAGGTCACTCAATTCCTGAACGGTAACCAGGACGCCATCGGTACGGCTTGCTCCCGACGAGGGATTGAATGGGTTTTCAGTCCGCCGGGATGTCCTCATTGGGGAGGAATTTTTGAGGCTGCGGTTAAATCGGCTAAGTCGCACCTGACGAGGATCATCGGTGAGACCTCTCTACGCTTTGAAGAGCTTGCGACGCTGTTCTGTAAAATTGAAATGACACTGAACTCGCGTCCGTTGTGCCCGCTCAGTTCGGATCCAAATGATTTGGAAGCGTTGACGCCGGGTCACTTCCTGATAGGTCAGCCCTGCCAGAATACCCATTCGGTGATGTTAAGTTAAGTCGATTAACTAGGTGGCAGATGTTGCAGCAGATGGCTCAAGATTTTTGGAAACGGTGGTCCCTTGAGTACTTGCACATCTTGCAGCAGCGCCTTAAGTGGACTGACAGAACGAGCCCCCGCGTGGGAAATTAAACATATATCTTACATTACTGGTGAGCCATGGCTTTGACACCTCCCGAACTCTTTTTTTACGCTGTGGGGCATGTTTTACATAAATCTCAAGAATGTGTCTACTGAAATCCGCTATCATTAGATCCACACTGCTGCAATGTAGAATCTCATCCCAATCTATATTTTTTATATCAAGATCAAACATTTTCATGTCAATATTTTTAATTGGCCTATACACAATAGTACGGACAGGAGGCTTGTCTTTTTTTATTTTAAATTCTGCTGTTATCATTGCGTGACGACCAAGATCAGGTATGTGATCAACAGATACCGACAGTACACAGACATCCGTACATACAACGTCTATTAAAGATGCGCTATTGTCAGTAAAGTGAGTCGGTTTGTCAACGACGTTCACCAGTTTAATACAAGTCAAAAATTCATTTAATTTAGATGTCAAGATATTTCCAGTGTCAAGTAAATTTATGTTAAAGTCACCTAATAATACTATTTTGTCGAATTGAGAAAAACTAGTGACCGAATCAGTCAGTGCACCAAAGAAAGTATTAACCCCCTTCCATTGTGGACGGTAGGCGGTTCCTACAATAATTTTTACATTATTTATGTTCATTGATAACCACATCTGTTCTACCCCAGCAGTAGACTCTGGGTGAGGGTGTAATCTCGCCTTTATACCCACCTTCACATAAAACCCCACCCCACCACTGCGCGCCTGCCGAACACTGCGCGAGCGCGCGATATGTCGCAGTCTATAGCCAGGGATGTCCGGATAGTTTCGACCGTCGCGCACACGGATCTCCACTTCGCCGTCCCGCTGCAGTTCACCCGCCGCTTCGTGCGAAGCGGACGTGTGTAACACGCGCCCGTGCGCGCCGCGAATTCGATACCCGCGCCGCGAGTGTTCACGGAGGGGATTACCACATCGGGACGGACGCCGGCTCTGCCTAAGGTCGTGCCTGGTGTGTAACCCTTTCCGTGACGCCAGCTCGTCCATAGCCCGCCGCTATGGACGAGCCCAAAAGCCCTTCTAAGGGCTACAGTGCCAGTGACATTGTAAGTGTTTGTGTTAGTGACAGTGACGATGCCGTGATAGCGAACAGCCCGCCGCTGGGTGAAACCCCGCGCCGACGCCGCGCGCAGCGATCGGCATCACTAGAAGGCCTGCTCCCTATCTCCACATCGACGGAGTACGGGTCGCCCGTGGTGCGGCGTCCTGTGTCCCCGAGGGCAGAGCTTGAGCTGGACGAATTATATTTAATTCGGGCCGCTCAAGCCAACCTGTTTTCGGCGGGCCTACTTCGTGCCATGGAGGCATACGTCGCCGCAAGCCGCGCTGCCCTGTCGGGCAAGCCCACGGCTTGTATCGGCGCCGAGCTTCTCGACGCGCAATTAGTGGAGCAGGCGAAAATGCAGCCTTTGGTGCTGCCACCAACCCGCGGGACGAGGCGCCCGCGTAGCGAAAGCCCGAGCGACGAGCTGCGTCTCCGAGGAGATGGAAAGCGAGTCCAGCTTGCGGACTCGCCGACCCCGCCACCGACGAACCAACCGCCGCCTAGGAAGACGGGCCTCGACATGCCGTCGCTGTCGCCCTGGACGGGCGCGCTTCAGGCACCCGCCCCCGCCCCTGGACCGACCGCCGCGTGTGAAATAGACAGTGAGAGTGCTACAACACAAATAACAGGTACGAGTGTTTCACCTATTAAGTGCTCTCCCGCAGTGTCGTTTGCCGCGGCGGCCGAGACCGCAATTCCCGTGTCTGGGGCACCGCGCCCCCCCTCCGACCAGTGAGGCACCCGGTGCCGCCAACCGCGCGTCCGCCCGCCCCGTCGGCGACCACGTCGCGAGTGCCCGCCCGCCCCACGCGCTCCGCCGCTGCGCCCGCGATAGTGCCCGCCCGCCCTACGCGCCCCGCCGCCGCGCCCGCGAACTCGCCCACCGCCGCGACTGTGCCCGCCAGCCCTACGCGCCCCGCCGCTGTGCCTGCGAACCCGCACGCCGCCGCACCCGCGAAAGGGCCCGCCCGCCCAATGCCGCCCGCCCGCCCAACGCCGCCTGCCACTGCCGCCGCCCAAACTGCAGCCGCGGTCGCCACCACCACCGCCGCCCCGTCGGGAGGCGCTGCGCCACAGTAGCCCCGCCAGCCGCGCTATCCGCCCCTTATTGTGGAGGTCCTCCCCAACTGGGCCGACCACTTCAGGGCGATAGCCAGCGAGCTCGGCCGGGCTCCCAGCGCGCGCGCCTACCAAAAGGGTGTGCGCTTCACCCCCACGGCCGACGACGAGTACCGGCTTGTACAGCGCTATCTGTGCAGGCTGGAGAAGGACCACGGAGTTCGGTGGTTCTCTTACTCGCTGCCGGCCGACAAGACCCAGAAGGTGGCGATCCGCGGGCTGCCTTCCAACACCACGCCGGAAGAGATCGTCGCGGCACTTGCAGAACTCGGTGTGGAGGCCGAGTACTGCAAGCAGATCCGGGCGCGCAAGGGGCGCCCCGGTTGCATCTTCTACGCGTCCCTGCGGAAGAATCCCGACCGTGCCCCCGGTGCAGTATATGAGATCTCAGAGCTCATGTACATGCCGGGGATGAAGATCGAGGCTTGGCGCTCCAAGCAGGGCCCGGCCCAGTGCCACAGGTGCCAACAGTTCCGGCACTCGTCGCATATGTGCCACCGCCCCCTGGCGTGCGTGCGTTGCGGCGGTCCCCACTCGGCGCGGGAGTGCCCCCGCCCGAAAGACCAGCCGCCGACGTGCGCCAACTGCGGTGGCCCGCATACGGCCAATAACGCGACGTGCCCCGTGTTCCGCCAGGAGGCGCGTAACAAGAAGGCCGGCACTGTGGCGCTCACTAATGCGCCTGGGCCCAAGAAGATGCAGCCCCCCCCTCCGCCACGTCCTGATCTGCAGGAAGAAACGGCGCCCGCCTCGCTTATGGCGCAGGCGAACGACGGAGTCCCCAGGCAGAAGACGAAGCGGGGGGGAAGAAGAAGAAGGCGACGGCTCCACCTGCCGCCGGCGCCGCGGCGGCTACTCTCGCCGCTAGCGAGACTGCGGCCGCCGCTGGCGCCGCCACTCCGGCTGCGGCGATAGGGCAGCAGGACTTGGGGCACCTCACAGCCCTGCTCGCCCTCCTCAGCGACCCCACTGCCCTGGGCAGACTCACCGCTCTGCTCCGCAATGCATGAGCCGCTCAGGGTCGTCCACTGGAACGCGCAGTCGCTGACAGGGAAGAAGCGGCTGCTCCACGTGTTCCTGAGGGACTACCGCGTCGACGTGATGCTCATCAATGAGACATTCCTAGCCGGAAGCGACAAGCTGTCGCTGACCGGCTACTTCGTCTACCGCAAGGACGAGAAGTCCACCAGCGGCCGGGCCTTTCGAGGCTTGGCAGTCATCGTCGGCAGTAAGATCGTCCACCAGCTCGTTGACGCCCAGGAGTATACATCCCTGTATGCTTTGGGCGTCGACCTCCAGGTCGCCGGCCAGGTGCTGCGACTCTACGCCGCCTACAAGCCCCCCAGTACACCAATCTGCACCGCCGAGCTACGGGGGTTGCTACAGTCGCCGCATCCGACACTCGTCGCTGGCGACCTCAACGCCAAGCACACCGTCTGGAACTCCACCAGGGTGTGCCCAGCTGGACGCGCCATCCTTGCCGACTCCGTGAGCCACAACTACGATGTCATCGGTCCCGACGAGCCCACCCACTTCGATTCGCGGGCCGGTTGGGACACCATCGACGTCGTAGTCGTCAGAGGTCTCCGGACTCCGCCGAGCCAGGAGGTTCTCCCTGACCTCCCATCGGACCACAGGCCAGTACTTCTCGTCCTGGCGGACCTGCCCACCCGGGTCTCTCCGCCAGCATCACGCCGACGATACCAGTGGGGCGCCTTCACCGCCGCCCTCGACCAGTCTTCGACCACATTTCCAGTCAACCAGCCGGAAGACGTTGACCGCCTGGCATCGCTGCTAACCACCCAGATCCGAGACGCGCTCGACCTATCATCGCACACCGTAGCTCGCGGGGGGAAGCCCAATCCTCTTCCTGCTGAGCTACGCGCACTCATCCGCGATAAGCGCGCTCTCCGGAAGCAGTGGCAGCAAACCCGCTGCCCAACGATGAAGACCAGGCTCAACGCCATGACGGCAGAGCTGAAGCGCCGACTTGATCTCCACGCCGAAGAATCTTGGGAACGCCACGTCGAGTCCATGGGCGACCACGTCCCCTCCGTGCATCGCCTATGCCGGGATTTGTCGACTACTCCAACTCCCGTCCGACCAATCCTGGGCAGCGACGGCCTACCAAGATTTCGAGCCCAAGACCGTGCAGAGATCTTCGCCGAATGCCTCGAGAAGCAGTTCAAGCCGAACCCTACGGATGATGTGGAGCACGTCGCAGCAGTCGAGAGACACCTGCGAGAGTACTTCGCCTCGCCGATAGCTCCCGAAGAGGACCCCACCGTCGTCACGCCCGGCCAGATCATGAATAGACGTACCAAGCCCAGGAAAGCCCCGGGCGCAGACCGCATACCTAACATGGCGCTGCTACATTTGCCGCCACGTACTGTGGCGGCCGTTACGCGCCTGTTTAACGGTATCTTGCGCACGGGCCACTTCCCAACCCAATGGAAGGAGGGCTTGGTCATCATGTTGCCCAAGCCGGGCAAGGACTCCAAGCTGCCTGAGAGCTATCGGCCGATAACTCTACTGAGTACCATCTCAAAGGTGTTTGAGAAACTCCTGCTGGCGAAGCTACTGCCACACATCCAGCCGCGCCCAGAACAGTTCGGCTTCAGGCCCGAGCATTCTACGACGCTTCAGCTCACCAGAGTACTGAATGACATGACGGTTTGTTTAAACAAGAAGGAATACACTGTCGCAGTACTCCTGGACATGGAGAAGGCGTTTGACAGAGTATGGCACGAGGGGTTGCTGTACAAATTGTCGACGTCTCCAGCCCCAAGAAGACTGGTCCAGATCATCGCCTCCTTCCTGAAGAATCGCCGCTTCCGAGTGATGGTGGAAGACGCCGTCTCCGAGGAACACCCCGTTGCAGCCGGCGTCCCTCAGGGGTCCTGCCTGTCTCCAGCCTGTTACTCCCAATATACGGACGACATCCCCGTCGGGCCGGGTGCCCAGCTGGCACTCTTCGCCGACGACGCTGCCTACTACGCGTCGTCGATCCAGGCACGGCACGCTGCCGTCAAACTGCAGCGCACCCTGGACATCTTGCCCGACTGGCTCGCCAAGTGGCGGTTGTCCGTCAACGTTGGGAAGACGCAGGCGCTCATCACAGGCCAGTCCCCCCTTCCACCACCACTCCAGCTCCAAGAACAGGACATCGCGTGGTCTCCGCAGGTGAAGTACCTGGGAGTGACCATCGATCGCCGGCTCACCATGAAGCAACATGTCGACAACGTCGTCAACCAGGTCAAGGTGGCACGCGCCAAGCTGCGTCCACTTCTCGACTCCAGCCTCCCTCTGAGGGCGAAGCTCGGGATCTACAAGTGCTACGTGAGATCCCGCCTCACCTACGCGGCCCCGGCATGGTACGCCCTGTGCTCGGAGACGAACAAACGGAGACTCCAAGCCCAAGAGAACCTCTCTTTGCGTACCATCGTCGACGCCCCCCGCTACGTGCGACGATCCGGAGGGACCTCAGATGGGAACCAGTGGACCAGTTTATCCAGAGGCTGGCGAAGGGCATGTTCGCGCGTGCGGATAGCTCTCAACATCCGCATATCCGCGACATGGCGCCGTACCACGCGCGCCCGCCCGACCACCGCCACCTGCCACGCGACCTGGTTGCCTAGCCGGCGATCATCCAATGGAACACCCCTCGTGAGAAGATCTCCACCGCCCGCGAGGGCCCCCCGATGACCTGTCCATAGGAGTGGACAGAGGCGCTTCTTCAGGAAGAGATCCGATGATCTGACCCTGACTCCCCACGCCCCAGAATGGGTGCGTGAGATGATTTCTTGATTGATTGATTGATTGCCAGGGATGTCGGCGGCGTAACCTACGTCATCCTGGCGCAGCCACGTCTCGTTGATGGCAATAAGATCGGGGGCTCTTTGCTCCACTGCCACTATGAGCTCATCATGTCCAGTGCCTAAGGAACCGGCGTTCCAGAAACAAACTTTTAAGGACTTAGACTTATTGAATTTTTATGATAAATCCAGTATGTGTATGACTCATTGTGTAATTGTGTATGTGTGTTAAGATAAAGATGCAATTTCATGTAAATATCATTAATGTACGCAATATAATAATGGTTAATTACATAATTAAGACCCGGTCTTGTATGACATTTAAAGGGTATTTGTATGTGAATATGTGTAACCTGTGGGACTGCACCTGTCATCATGTGGAATCTAAACCCCTCTACTGCCCCGCAAACACACACAGCAGTAAAACCATTGAAAAACCAATATAAGCAAAATACATTTGAACACAAGAATGCTGTCAGCGAGAACATTAGACTTAACAAAGTTATTAAAAGTCGATTAGAAAAGACAGAGAAGCCATCATAATTCGCACTAATAATGTCATTACCCACAAACACGACCTAAATCAGCCTCGTCGCGCAGCCGGTACTTGGTGGACTGATTCTCCCGTCTGGCAAAGATGCGTCCATCTGTGGTCCAAACATAACGCCATTTCGCCGCAAACCCCGTTGTACGGGCCTTCGCCATGTCGCCACCGTCGATAATGGTATCGCTCTTCTGTAGTCTTCCACTGTTTGATAAATAAAAATAGAAAAAGTTTGTGTCTGATGGGGATCGAACCTGTTGTAATTTGGCTCGCCGATAAAAAGTGTACACAGTCCAGCAGCCGCCACCGCTCAGCCGTCACAAGCGTTATTCTACTGTTTGAAAATATCCATCTGTTGACGGGATCAGGGTGTTAGCACTGACGGGTGTTAGAAGTGTCACACACGCACACACACGGTCCTTTGTCCACAATCACAACACCATTCAAAATGACTTGTTCGATAACGGCGATTTGAATTGTTAGATCGCGTTTTATCAGTTTGTCACCGGGACAATCACTAAAACTTTTGCACAATTCTGACGAGCACAACATAAACTTTAATATTCTTTATTAGTATCACTGAATTTTTAACTTTTTACTATGTTTTGTAAATTAAAACTACGGAGACAGTGAGATGTACGTAAAGCTTAAATGCGCCACCTGGCGGAACTCAACTCGTTTAGTATCTCCCGGACTAAATTTTTGCACCAAATGAACTTCCACGGTAACATTTATTATTCTTATTTTTTTTAGCACGCCAAGCACACGAATATGATTAGTACCAAGTATGTCAGCAGCTTCTCAGCTCGATTGTTTCGCTCGTTGTAGGCTTCAAAAAAAGTTAAAACACTTAAATCAAAATCGGAATAACCATCCGCTGTTGCCGTTGTCGAAGACGGCTTTCAAGTCTTCCATGGCTTTTAAAGGTTTTAACCAAATAGAGCAAGTCCCACCTGGATGGTAGTTACCAGTGTCGATATCGTTCCGCATACTGTGTCTCTGCCACCCCGTATGGGAAAAGGCGTAACGCTATGTGTAAATATGTGTAAATATACTGTGTGTACAAATACTATTATAATCTATATAGATCAAACCGGTACAGAGCAAAGCTACATCTAACACTAGAACGTTAAGTTTAGAATTACATATATAGAGTAGTATCTTGGCCTCTACTATTCTTGGCCTATATAAATGATCTTCCAGAAAGTATCCCACATACAAAGTTTTCTGCTCACAAAATTTCACGAGAATCGGTTGAGAAATGCAACATGTAGAGGAGAACGGCCGGACAGAATCTAAGACAAAATAATATATTTTTGAACCAACTGAACGGAGGCGCTTCGTCGCTCGGTCTGTTGTGCAATTTCACCAGCCTCAAGCAAACCACCTAACCTAACCTTACAGTTTCACTATAATAGGCAAAACGTAGAAATAGTCATAATAATAAATAATAAATGTAGCCCAATAATGTCCCCAGCGAGGGGCACAGGCCTTTACCCAGTTACGAGTAAGATTAAGCCATACTCCACCATGCTGGCTCAGTGCGAGTTGATGGAGGGTTTTACGTTTTTTTTTTTTTTATTTATTTTCGTCCCTTTTTTTTAATGTTCGAACGTCCACTAACACCTAGCGATAGTAACCGGGACCTAAAGCTTAACGTGTCTTCCGAAACACTGAGTCCGATTATTTACTTGAGATAAATTAATTACCTCATTGGTACATGGTCAGGTTTCGAACCTGCAGAAGAAGTTACCTTGAGTTAGAAGCAAGCGTCAAACCCATTAGACCACGGAGCTCACATTAATAGTTAAAACAATAAAATTCCTCGGACTCCTTTTAGACCACAGTTGTGGCAGTAAGGTCAACATAAACAAACTATGCTGTAAAATAAATAGCTTTGGATAGGTGACGTTGGCTTAGCTAACAAAAAGTTTGTAACTTGTTTATTTCCTCGTAAAATGGAATAAAATATGGATTTTATGGCGGGGTATCGGCATCGGGCCGCCCGGCGACGTTAAAAATTTGGTGTTTTTTAGAATTTACTGAAAAACGGAAATTAGCTCATTGATGAAACTTAACGATTAATAAGGAGCTCTAAAAGAGGAAAATTTAGGTTTTTATACCTAAATTTTCCTCTTTTAGAGCTCCTTAAGCTATGAGAAAATTCAATAATTTGTATTTAAATTATTATTTTTCCTTTTTAATATAGACTATGTTCAGGATAGTGGAAATGTCTTTTTATTATGTTTTCCAAAGCGCTTTTTGTGGTTTTGTCTGTTGTCTTGGGCCTTAAGGCGGTTGCCCTCCATGTGGCGTTCGTTTTTTCCACCCTGAAAATAATTAAAAAATCTTGTTTGGTACTAAGTAAGTAACATCTTTTTTATCTCCAGATTTATGATATTAGTTTTAAGTTTATCCTTGCTCAAAATATACCTTTATTACAAAAGATGGAGGGGGGGGGGGGGGGACTAGTATAGGGAAGCAAGTTTATAGTATTTTGGTACGGATGCCGATGATTCATTTAGAATTTTGATAAGGTGAAACTCTAAGCTATTTGCACATGCGCAGTAGTATATTATGGTGATGTTGATGTTGATAAGAAATTAGTAAAATGCGCCCGACATTTTCAGTTCATTTAGTTCGCTCTAAAACTTTGTATAATACACGTTCGACTTATACGATCGCTTAATTCGCCCTCTCCTGAATAAAAATGCTACCCGTCGGAAATCACTAATACTTTCCGCACTTGTACCATAAATAGCTTAAATGTGGGTGTCAAATATTCGGTGACCTACTATTCATTTATTTTAAAGGCATGTAAACTATCGGCATGAATAAAATGCTGCGGAAGCTTGTTAAATATTCGGGTATTGTATATAACATAATATAACATAGCTTCACCAATTATCCCATACGGGGTGGCAGAGGCGCAAGGCCCCCGTAAAGCGAGTTATTCAATAATCCTTTTTGCGTGACAGGGGGCTAGCCCATCGCGCAGCTATTGACGTTGAAGGTTTTCTCACGATGTTTTCAATCAATTTTAGAATGTCCTTATAATGTACATAATATAAATTACTCATCTCATGGGTACATGGTAGGCAACGATTTCGAACTCGCATCTCCTGTTTGAGAAGCGGGCGTGTTACCACCTAGACCACGGAACTCTAAAATCTCATACATCGACGGGATACCCTAACCTACATTGTATGCTCCCTGACTTCATTGCTACAATTCTCTGCAAAGGCAACTGGCTTTTCCATTTCTTCAACCTAACAGTGGATATGAATTCAAACAGTTCATGGCAACTTCTGGGGTCCCCCAGGGTTCACATCTGGGCCCTAAGCTATTCTTAGCCTTTATCAATGACTTAGCATCTGAATTGCGTCATTGTAAATTCTCATTTTTTGCCGATGATCTGAAACTCTACAGAGTCATTGAAAGTCAGGCTCATGTACTTTTTCTTCAGCATTATCTAGATATGGTGCATAACTGGACAGTCAAGTACAAATTGCCACTTAACACTGGCAAATGCAAATACATAATGTTCACAAAAAAGTTGAAACCGGTCCAGTCATCATACCAGCTAATTGTTCTTGAGTAAGTCGACGAAATCCGTGATCTCGGTATTATACTCGATAAGAAATTGTCCTTTATTTCCCACATTGATGGAATTCTTAAAAAATCATTGAAAATGCTGGGTTTTGTGTGGCGAAACAGTAAATCGTTTAGGAAAGTATCTGCACTTAAGATGTCATACATTGCATTAGTTCGCAGCTCTCTGGAGTACTGTTCTAGTATTTGGTTTCCCCATCAATCAATGTCACATCAACAGAATTGAAAGGATACAAAAGAAAATTATTTTCTTCTTTACAGTTGACATTGCCCTTAGACCAGGACCGCCTAAAGTATTTTAATTTTTTGTCTCTCGAAGATAGGCGATCTTTAGCAGATCAAGTATAACTATTTTAAATATTAAGGGGAGGCTTGGACTGTCCAGAGTTGCTCTCGAGGGTTGGTTTGGTTGTGCCGCGTCCGAACGCCAGAATTGTTAATTATCGTCCATACTATGTGAAACCGTCCAGAACCAATATAGGCTCAAACAGCATTTCATGTAGGATTTTCCGATCTTATAATCAATTAATTGTTCTTGTCTCATTCTGATAAGCTTAATTTAGGTAGATTTAAAACAAATGTAGCAGCTGCCTTAGCGGTCAAGTTTTAAGTTGGTTATAAGTAAGCATATATATTTGTTTTTAAATTTTAGTATTAACATCACCCTTTTCTTGTTTGTTTTTTTTTGTTTAAACGCTGCTTTTTAATTTATATGACGGGTGATATGTAGGAATTTCATAATGTTTTTTTTATATGTTGTGTTAACCTATAATTGGATTTGCACTGCGAAATGTTTCGTATTAAGTTAAGTTATATGTTTAGTGTAATCGACAATTAGTTGGAAAAGTTATAAAACAACATACTAGTATTCCCCAGGAAATTGTACCGGAAACAAAGTGGATATTGCTACAACTATAAGTGCTATACAGTCTATGTTTGATTTCTGTAATGCCCAAACAACAGAGTAGCAGAGAAATTATGCGCTGCCACATACGGATGACTTATTCATCGATTCTGAACAACTTTATCCAGGAGTTTATTAGATTGTTTGACAACATAGCACATGATTATTAAATGTATGTATTGCCCTGACTCTTGCTCTCATAATTTAACGGAACTACGGATTGATAGAGTCACAACTGTTATGAATTGTGTGAAAAAAATGTCTGTATTTCTTGTATAGTTGATGTTTTTAATGATACTTAAACGTGTCTGTACGTTTAAGTATCATTAAAGCACAGCTTCGTAAGGGCGAGCGTAAGGAAGTTGATGTCTCTTTTGAACATGTCTATGGACTGCAATTATTGAACTATACTCGTATAGCCATAGCCAGAGCTTCAAATACTCTTTCATATTATTTATTGCACCAATAGTATAAAGTTACAGATAGTTACAAGAAACAAGAAATGTTATAAGCAAATGAGAGATTTTCTCTACAAAGAGTTTTCTTCCAGAAAACCTAGGCAAGACAAGAGAGTTAATGAAACAGGACAGTCCTAGTTGGCTATAAAACTCTATACATGCCTACGAAAATTACTTTCAAAATATATATAAAATATACCAAATATATATACTTCAACTACAAAAAATACAATAAATAGCATGCACATACATAAGCTATAATAAACCATACATATACCTAAATAGATATGATACCTTTTGCGGAAGAGAAAGTAAATGCACTTACAATCTTTTCTTTAAAGTGAGAATTGAGGGACCTTCCTTAATAGCGCAGGGAAGTGCGTTCCACAGTCGGATTGCACTTAACCTAAACGAGTGTTCATAAACGGCAATGTTATGCCGAGGACTTGAAAGGAATGACACCGTGTGGGATCTCTACTCTATGGTAGCGCCTGCGAGATGCCTATTGGAAAAAATACCGAATCGGTGTTTGTGCATAAATTTAATATATATTTTATTAAATGAGTTTATTTAGAAAATAAGAAGAATTTAAACATAAACTTAAATATAGGTATTACTATAGGTTTAATAGTTTCTTCATAAAGCCTAATCATATCACAGTGACTTCGTAGTTGTTTTCCTTTGTGCCTCAAACTTCGTTCATTAGTTACATTAGGTGATCTCTAAAGACTGGCGGCTGGCCAAGTAAGCCATTGATATGCGCATAGAATGTTCAAAGTAATTTTTCACTGGCAAAATACAAAGCTCCTGAAGAAGTAGTAGCAACCCCCACAATGTCGATTTTCCAGCTTTGTAGAATTATCTAAATTATCGCCGGCAAAACGACCTATTAGAAAGCAATGTAAATTTTCGTAATTTGTCTTTTGCATTATTTATCGTATTCCAATGTCAGCGACAGACGGCGAGCGAACGCTGAAAACAAGAAATTTTCACATTCCGCCCTTTGCAGCCTATTCAAAAATAAACCCGGATTTCACTCGCAACGTAGACTGACCATTTAGCCCGCTAAATTATATTTAGTGATTTTGTAATTACCATGCATTATGAACCCCTGTGTCTTGCAGTCCTGTAAATTCGCTACTAAGTGCTTCCTAGGTTTATCTCTTCCAGCTTGTCAACTTATTCAGGTATTTTAGTTAGATTAGATCTGTCACTCAATGTAAATATTACAGAGTCAAAGTTCTCGAGTTAAAATAGAACCGTCGGTGTAATTCAGCTGCAAAAATATGTTTACGAAGTCCCAACCGAAATTCACCCTTTGACGATCTTTAACTCGTAAACTTCAAGTTGGTTGTTATGTTTGAAAAGTTCACGCCAGAAACAGACTGGTTTCAGTAGGTACGGCGAAGTCTTTAATTTTCTGCTTTTGCCTTTGTCGGTCAGACTTGTAGTCAATTTAGAGTAAGGGCTCATTCATACGAAGACGGTTCGCTTTTTACGAATCGTCTTTTTTCATTCTTCGTAATATATTTTGACCCAAGCCATAGCTTTTACGCCCGTGCACGGCCATGTCCACACGAATCACGAATCGTGAAAAATTACGGAGAAGTCTTCTGAAAATCGCGATACCTCAAACAAAGTAATATAAACATAGTTGACACATTCGGATATTTTGATGTATCGTAAAAAAACATGATTCCATTGGATTGTTGACAGATTTACTTGTGTAGGCACCTAGATAAATAATTATATAAATTGATCTTGACGAAGTAGATCTTAGAGGAAAAAGGATGTAATTGTTCAAAATAGGTTAATCTACACGAATTAATCTCACAACAAGCTTTTATATCATACAAATTGTTTATTGTAATAAATATGGGTTTAATTCAAATCGAAGTATATTTTCTTTTGTTTACAGCATTTAAATAAAAGCTTCTTTGATTTTTTTCATACTATTCATTTATTAAATATCGATATAAATAATGATATCAGCATCCGTATCAGTATTGTTATTTAATGTGCGGCAAGTTGCAACAAAATTCCTTCAACAAATCGTCAGTTCACTGAAGAATACTTGAAACCTCTGATATCAAGTCTGGGCTGGGTGGAGTGACGCAAGAAACGTATAATTTCAGAGGTTTACGGTCAATCGTGGCTATATTGTAAGCCTTCGTAGCCTTCGAACAGACTTTGTATCTGGAAGAATCGAGAGAAAGAGGAACGGGCATGATCTTTTGAGTGCCTGCCCAGAAGTCAAGAGCAAAGATTTAGGGTGGAGAGTGCATTGTGACGTTTTGTGTTGGAAAAATATTTTATGCTAGGTGCTAGACAATAAAATTTGCCTGACTTCAAGTCAGCAATTAGCGATATACTTTACCTAGCCATTACATCTGTCTAGTTACGTTGTGAGTAAGTGGGATATACCCCTTATGCGTAAAAAAATTATGAGGTATATATATATATATATATATATCGATTATATTCGTTGAAACCGTCGTTTATTGATTTCATGGTCGCAGGTTTTGTTTCTTGCTAAGGTTTAGTTTTCTTGAAAATTATAAATTTTATGTTCACATTGGCGATTAAACTAATTTAAAGTTACTGTTTTCAATAAACCAGCATATATATGCCATTCGCCTACAAGAAAATATATTATATTTCTCCGAAACTACAATATTGAAAGACGAACTATGTTGCTCCAATTCAAAGTAAGGACCGAACCGGCATTCCGTAATAAACTTTATTGGCATGCAACACGTCAAGAAGATGGGTTAATAGCTTTTAAACCAAGCGATATTTTGTGCTAATATTGGATTTGTAACCAGATTCCCCCTTCCTACCCATTTCCTTGTTGGGTATACAATGTGACCTAATATGTGTACTCGGGGTCGAATATCTTGGTTAGTTAAAAGCAGTTTAATCGTTAGTATATTTTTTTGAATATCAGCACATCTATGTTAAGTGCCGTCATGCGTCCATTTCGCGTGAAAAGAGGCTAGCCCATCGTCACCGCAAAACAATAAAAACTTCTATGTGGGCGTATCTGTACCTCTGCCACCCAGTATGGGAAAATGTGTGACGCGATATTGTTGTTGTTGTAGTTGTGTTATAATGCATACGCAACATGTGTGCTTTTTGGCTTTATCGTTAGCTAGTACATAATTATCTCATATCTAAAATATACAGACCAATATAACTAAAATATATAAAGCGGGATTTTGATGTACATAGATTCAGAGGTATTGAGCTGTAAGTAGCGACCGACTTGGCAAGACTCGAAATGGAAATCTCAGATACAATTCTATTGTACGATCTGCGAAGCACACTTGTACAGCTTCTGGCGTATTTCAGATTTCGAAGATACATTCATCTATTCCCCTCACGTTATAGAATTGTCATGAGATAATAGTGAATGAGAATAATCGCGGTGGGATATTATATTCAGACAGACAGACAGATTATGAATGAATGTTTAAACATACTTGATATTTCTTTCGGGTTTTCCGCTAAGAACCGGCTTTTCATGTATCCCGCAGAAAACGTGCATTCGGTCGGTCGTTATAACGTTAATTAAGTACGAATATATTTACGTATACTCGAACTTAGTAAATGCCATTATTAGCCACTTCTCTACATTGGACCACGGTGGGAGAAGTAGGGCAAAGAAACTCCTACAGATATTTTTTTAAATTGGTTGTGTTTAACTAATACAAATATTGTAATATTAATTATTATAAATAATATGCAGGAATAAATAATCACAAAATTATTAACAGCTAGTTCGGTGTTGTGTTAGATTAGCCCCATGCAGTAAATTAGCCCCATTTAATTTATGTAATCTTGAATATTGCACGGTTTTTTAAATACCACATGAAATGACACTAAGAAAGTATCTTAAATAGACTAGCCTAGCTGTAGCCACATCCGTGATTTGTCCATCTATAGCTGGGCGCTGACAGTGATTTGAACTGATGAAAATGGAGTGATAAAATTGGACTGACGGCATTTGTATGAAGCCAAAAACTCACTGGCTTTCACGGGGCCGCGCGCAGACACATCGGACTAGCCAATTTTTTTTAAAAATGTTTTTGCATTCTTACGAGCAAATTCTTCTTATTGCGGCAGCTTTTTGTTGCCATCTAATCACCAGAAACCCTAAACATAGATTCATACATACATACGTAAAAACTCCCGAAAAACACTTCGCTCCTTCTGGTGCAGTCGGATAAAAAGAGATATCAATTATCTCATATTAATTTGTTAAATGAGTTATCGCTGTAACTATTGAATAATGAATACAATAGAATAGAAAGCACCTTTATTCCAATGTTACTAAATGGACGCACCTACATATATATATATATCATACTTACTTCAGGTCCAACGGCCATCGCCTCGAAGCTCTGGCTGGTGAAAGCGGACTGATGCAAGCGCATTCACGGGCAGATTTTATCTGATGCAAAAGTCTGAAGTAAGCGGATTAATGGTGCGCCCGTAAAATCAGTGGGTTGTCATCAGTTAAAATTTTCAATGCAAGATGTCACACTCACGGTCAGTTTTACTTCTGTCAGTCTAATTCGATCAGTTTAAACAGACCGTGAATGCCCAGATGTAAGCTGGAGCGTCGATAAATGAAAGCCATTTGACGCCTGTTAGTTCGTGGGTTTTTTTTTTTGGCTTCATCCAATTGGCGTCAGTCTAATTTGATCAGTCCATTTTCATCAGTCCAAATCACCGTGTGTGCCCAGTTTTAGTATTTCAAATTATAAGATCTAGCGGTTTCCGAACTTTCCCCATAAAAAAATTTAGTCACAAACAAACAAAAAAATATTTAGGTCTCCCCTAGTAAATTGTAATCAGCAAATGTAAATCATTTCCGACCATATGTTTCTTGGAGAAAGTTGTTCATATTGATGGGTACTGTTTATTAGCAGACCAAAATATGGTCTGCTAATTGAATGTCACCTGTATACCTATAGAGGCAATAAATGTGTGTGTAAACGTTATTTATTTTCAACGAACGAAAATGTGGTGCCTGATACTGTATAAAGCAAGTAAACACCATAAAAGTGGTTAATTGAAGATATTTTATATACATCTGCAAAATTCCTAATAAAATACCCTAAGATAAGCTCGGTGGTCCAGTGGTTTCAGGCTCGCTTCTCAAGAAGCATGACCATTAGTTTAATCTATACCCTAATTGCACTGGAGCAAAGGCAAAAAAATTATAGGGCTCTCAACGACGCAATCTGTTTGATTTAAAAAAAAAACCCTACTCTGAAAGTATCCCATTGCTTTGGCTTTGCAACTGTGTGTGACGAATAGAGACGCCTCGTAATTACTCTCCTCGTCGAGATACGTTAATCTTTGAGTGGCGAAAGGAAAGAAAAACTAGCAAAGTGTATACGTCGCGCCAATGTTCTCTTGCTCTGAGCGATCTGACTCTCTCTCACATACACCGCGGTCTCAGCCCTCCTTACCCAATGCGAGAAAGAGAGAGGTTACAGCTCGCTCAGAAAAAAAAAAACTTGCATAGCTTATACATAGTGTCTAGGCTCCTGAGGGTGATCCGTCGATGTTAACTGTAACATTATATTTTTTACGAAGTCCCAAAACATATTTTCAAAAGGCAACAAATATATTGTTTGCCAATATTAGTTTTGACTCCCAAATATGTTAAATGTTCCCCAAATTTAGTGCCCACATGAAGTTTTACGGAACCGTATTGGGTACTGCTGAGGTCACTCTCTGTCCGCATACTAAAGTTTAGGTTTTTGAGGTCACAACTTTATATATACAACCTGGAGCCGAAGAGGAGCGGAGCGGATGTGGTTTGGTATAAAATAGGGTATACTATTTTGGTGAACATCTAGTTAATTTGGGATGAAAATTTATTTTTTTGGAAGAAACTTTTTACTCAATTTGATGTCTTTTCAAAAGATACTTCAAACCGATCAGCCACAGTTAAATCGAAGCAGCTTATGTCCAATTGTCATTTAATATCATTTTTTCAATTCAATCCAAGTCATTTTTGAATGATATAACACGTATCGCACGAGTGACGCGCTGTGGGTAACTAAAGACACGCGCGCCGAAAATCAAAGGGTTGGGGGTGGGGTCAGATAGCATGCGTTGCGAAGTGCAAGTGCGATGATTGGCTAATGGCATGGGCTTGCACTAGGCGGCTAGCTTCTTTGAAGGCCTTTGACGTTGCCGACTAGCCGTGCGTAGTAAAAGAGGGCTACTAATGTTTCTCAGCTTTTTCTTAGCTGTTTCGAGATTGTGTCGAGATATTTTTCGTAAAAAAAAAAAATATGCCTCGATTTAAAAAAAAAGACAATATGATTCCTACTGCTCAAGGCGATTCACCTAGCCTCCGCTTTAAAACCACTAAAATGTCACGGTGTATGTACCACTACACACAATACATACCAGCAGCGCGGAATGTACGACAGTTTTACGGCAGCCAATGCAATTCATGATGGAACAGGTGGGTTTTAAGGGCAAGGAAACAGCAGATATACATACGATGTCTCTGAGTTGCTTTATCTACTCACGTGTCTGTACACTGTCTACTCATGGACACGCGATTTGAGTCAGTAAACGTCGTTGACTACGACAACACACACACTGAACTTCTCAGTAAAAACGCGGGATTTTATATTAAAACAATTAAATATGTGTTAACCTTAACAAATTTATAAAACTTAGACAAAAACACAGGAAAAAGAAGCGTTGGAAGACCTGCGACACGGTGGTCCGACGACATAAAGATCACGGCCGGCCTATCCTGGACGAGAATGGCCGCGGACCGCACAAGATGGAGGACAACTGAGGAGGCATATGTCCAACGGTGGACGGTGAAATGCTGAAGAAGAAGAAGAGACAAAAACTAGAAAAATAGTCGCCTATTTTTATTTTTCCTATTAAAATGGCAACAAGAAGATTTTTCAACATCGACCGTGCGGTCAAAGATGTACAATGTGAAACTTACTTTACACAAACCTACACCCACATCATTAGCAAATGTAGATTCGCTATTGCTATTGTCAATGTAAAGATAATTCAGTTTAGAAAACACGTTCTTTTCCTAAATTTTTCATTGAAACCTTCCTCGATTACCTAATTTAAATCTAAAGAAATAAGCCATTTTGCAGTGAACTGAACTACGTTAATTTATTTGTTCCAAAATAAAAATCAAGTATTATTTACCATCAAATTACATGCCAAATTGATTGATATGTTTTAACTCCTAAAGCCAATAAAAAAACCTACAACTGTTTCATTTATAAGTAAGATCAACTAAACGTTAATAAAAAGTATAAAAATAGTAACGTCCGACATATAATTAACCTATACACTTGGGTAAATCCTAATACGGAACTTGTATGACAGACGCCACCTAGAGTGCTGTAGATTCTACAAACAAACAACATAAAATTTGCCTTAATTGTTATGTCATTATTTTTTCTTTTCCGGCCAGCAGAAAAGTTAAGTTCCAAAAATTGAGTACTGCTAAAAAGTAATGTCCATACTTTTGCTTTCGTTGCGCTTCAAGGTTTTCCGACCACTGTTGATGATTTTAAATATTCAAGCTGTAATGGCCTATTATTTTTTATGTTCTATTTAGGACTATAAGGGGACTATTTTTCGCAATGTCAAATATTGTTATCATGAAGATTTCAGATATGAGGGTTCCTGCTTGAAGGACACTCAGCAAACAGCTGATGAAATAGTACCCAGTATAGACTGGGTACTATTTTATTATCTCTAAATCCGATCATAGGATCGAATTTAAAGATAATAAATGCAAGCTATAGGCAAAACAACACGACACCGAAAATATAAAACGGCGAACATAGGTACCTTTATTTATACAAATGAACTTTACGACTATTTAGTATATTGGTAGTCAGATGTCACACGGATCATGCAACCCTAAAAAGGTATTATGCAAACTATCCCGAACCTGCCAAGAAATTTATACCCTCCCCAGATTATACGTACGTAAGTGTCGGAGTTAATGACAGGGTGCCTAAAGAATTGCCTTCAATTTTGGCGATGGCAAAATTAAGTCAGTCTCCTGCCATCACGAATACAAAACAGGTTTTCTCCATTTCCCTTCGAAGTGGGAAACTGATGGCTTTTACCACTTGCAAATTATTTGACTGGATACGAGTTATCTGGCTAACGGAGTTGAGGGCAAAGTGCCTTCCACATGTCCTTATTTAACGTCTGCTTAGCTGGGCGGTAAAGAATAAAAATTTTACCGATTTAGAATGTGAGTGGTCAACAAATAGACTTAGACACAAACAATCATTTATTCACTTAAACGTAGTGTTCACGATTGACGCGTCACAAATATCGAAGGCATCCATAGCCTGATTCTTGGATCACCTATCTTATAATATATCCCCATTTATGTGAAAAGCAATAGATGCACAAAAAACTGTTTCAACGAGATAAACCGAATAAATATTTTATTTTTCTCTGAAAGCCATCTTTTGCCTCTGAGCCTGCACAGACACGGGTAATTTGTATGTACGAACGCCTTTCATCTAATGCGGCGAAACCCTCTACCACGCTAGTACCCATATCATACGATCCTTCATAGCCTTATTAACATAATACGCTTTCCTATGGACGTTCCTTGCTATTTCACTCACTTATGTCCGATTAAGGTCATAACAATAAAAAAATCGTCTAGATCAGCGCCATCAGGGGGATAATATTGTTGCAATGGCATTGAAGTAGCAAGATGCCAATCTTCAAATCGATCTGAGCTGTTATTGTTGACACCTTTCATCAAAAAATATGATTCGAAATAAAACGAGCGAAAAGAAAACGAATTGAGCGAATGAACATGAACAGCGGAATTACCTGATATGGGCGGGAAAAAAAACTGAATTACGCGACAACATTACTGAATTACGTGACAAAATTACATGGTTAAGCCAAAGCTTATTAGCTAAGTAAAGACAGTCTGGGAAAAGTGGTTGGTCAGGATAGGTGGAGGAAAAAGGGGAGTGCAAAGCGATATCTGAGGGCACGGCAGTGCTTCCCGACAAGTGGAGATTAGACACAGCTATACCATCGTTTACTGGAAGCCATTCCGGGCATTTTCGTAACTTCCTTGTAACTTCGTTTTGAATAAAGCTAGAAGCCTGAATTTACTGTGGCAATGAGAACATCATTGACGAAGCGCGCGAAACGTCTCCGTTTCAGCTTGAGCAAAAATACTTTCGTATATATGGATTTCCGGATTTCTGTCAGGATTTCTGATTGGCTGCTCTCCTCTATACATAGGTCGCATTTCCGGACCGATTATCTTGAATTTTTCAGAGAAGGTTCGATAATTATATGGATTTTATTTTTCGGTTCTTTTTTTGGACTTTTTTCAAAATTGTGGCGATATGGGTTGAAAATGTAAATAGAAGTCTACAGCCCACACTGTTTGACATATTTTAACAAATGAGGTGTTGTTGGATTCGTGGAGAACGTAAAATTGACATAGGTTGTATTTTTTTTTGTAAAAAGACATTAATGCGGATACTTTAATACTCTATGTACGTAACCAGGCTCAATGTCGCGCAGCGAGCTATGGAAAGGGCTATGCTTGGTATTTCTCTACGAGATCGAGTCAGAAATGAGGAGATCCGTAGAAGAACCAAAGTTGCTGACATAGCCCGTAGGATAAGCAATCTGAAGTGGCAATGGGCAGGCCGATGGGGCAAAAAGGTCCTTGAATGGAGACCACGTACTGGCAAGCGCAGTGTGGGTCGGCCACCTACGAGATGGACCGACGACCTGGTGAGGATCGCTGGATCTCGTTGGATGCAGGTGGCTACGGACCGGTCACGCTGGAGTGCGATTGGAGAGGCCTATGTTCAGCAGTGGACATTAACAGGCTGAAATGATGATGATGATGAATGATGTACGTAACCAGGAATTAAACTATTGTAAGAAAATGCAAAATTCCTGCGTCGCTCTTGAGGTCTACAACGCACAGAGTTATTATAAATTTATTATAAATAGCAATATTTCCAAATTTTATTCAATTTAAACCAGTACATTAGGAACTACGGCTAGTAAAAGTTCGTTAAATTTTGTCACTCACTCATCACTCACCGATCATCAAACTTCTAAGGTACTTCTAGTAGACCTATAGCTTCAAATTGTTTATTGTTTAGGCCTAGAATCGGGACTGAAATTACGCAATTTCAGTTCCATTTCCCAGATATCCAGATCGTTGTAGTGTTATAGGTTTTTGTTACTTTTGTTTGTGAACAGTAGTTGTCGGTATCCTGAAGTATCCTGAATCGTGGTAGAATTCGGTTTCAGCTGTGACTTGTAAAGCTGTTACAGCAGTGTTAAGTATATACATAATAGAGGTTTCCTTCTGGTGACAACTTCAATTTAACAGTACCAAGCTAAGTGTTGTATGGTTTTATTGGTGCTACCTGCGCGGTAGGTACAGGATAGCCAAACTTATCTGGCTCTGAGTGCCGCTCGGAGGGGGCAACCTCTATTTCTGTTTCTCTTATAGGTTGAGAAAGAGGTTAGCCCCTCCACCCGCATACAGGGAAGTTTGGCGCGGGCTACACCTTCATAAATAAGCACTTACAATAAAGGCACAAAATTACATCAGATAAACTACCAAAAAAGATTAATAGGACGATGATTAATTTCCCACGCCTACCGAACGGCGTGAGAATCCTGAGGGGTTGTGCCTTTGCCACGTGAGAGAAAAGAAGTGATGAAATTGGTTACTGACCTTGTCTCCGTAGGCAGGAAATCGAAAGCTCGATTCGAGACGGGAATACGGGAAAAGGGCACAGTTTGGGATAGGATATGGAGTGAATCGAAACCTATCGTTGCTGCCGACGCTGTCGCCGGCGTGCTGCCTGCCGTGACCGTGGAGTCACCGCTACCGATGCCACGATGTCCAATCAACCGGGATCACTTGGCCGCTGACGCGAATCTAATTACCATCAATAGCCCGACGCTATGAGGTAGATTTACACTCTGACCAGGCCCGATGCCTGTATGATAATTGGTACACCGAAATACCATCACGGGGCCCGAGCCGCCATGTTATTCTCACCGACGAGAAAGACCAAGAGAAAAATTAACCTCCAATTTTACATCTCGTTTCCGATACGAGTGACAGCTGCTAGTCCGTTTTCGCTAGTGATGTCTCGATTACTCACGATCGATTCGCGCAACAAAAAACCGGTGCGTTTCCGACGCATAAATATTAAACAGTCACCCGCCCGGACAGGCCCGAACCTGTCCCTAATCAATAGGAAGGCGAGAAAGTGTTGCGACCGCTCTCTTGAGGACCGAGTCCCCCACCCTGACTTCTGCTGATCGAGGCGTGCCATCCCGACCCGTGTACAAATTCCAGTGTCCTCGTCTCCATCTCAATGATGACAGGTTCGCATCCTTAATCAGCACCAAATCACCGACTTGAGGGGGGCTCGTCCGGTCAGTCCACTTAAGGCGCTGCTGCAACATCTGCCACCTAGTTAACCGACTTAACTTAACATCACCGAATGGGTATTCTGGCAGGGCGTTAAGGGGCTGACCTATCAGGAAGTGACCCGGCGTCAACGCTTCCAAATCATTTGGATCCGAACTGAGCGGGCACAACGGACGCGAGTTCAGTGTCATTTCAATTTTACAGAACAGCGTCGCAAGCTCTTCAAAGCGTAGAGAGGTCTCACCGATGATCCTCGTCAGGTGCGACTTAGCCGATTTAACCGCAGCCTCAAAAATTCCTCCCCAATGAGGACATCTCGGCGGACTGAAAACCCATTCAATCCCTCGTCGGGAGCAAGCCGTACCGATGGCGTCCTGGTTACCGTTCAGGAATTGAGTGACCTCCTGCAGATATCGCCTGGCTCCGACAAAATTTGTGCCGTTGTCCGAACGGATTAATGTCGGGAGGCCCCTTCGTGAGACGAACCGATCTAGACAAGCGATAAATGCCTCTGTAGTGAGGTCACTGACCACCTCCAAGTGGACTGCCTTCGTGGCCAAGCACACGAAGACGCACAGGTATGCCTTCACTAATCTGGCGTTCCGTAGTTGTGAAGACTTGACCATGAATGGTCCCGCGAAATCCGTTCCGACACCCGCAAAGGGCCGGATTTCGTTAACCCTATCCGAGGGCAAATCGCCCATCTGGGGCTGCATCGTAGCCGCCTTGGCCCGATAACAAGGCAGGCACCGAAATACGACGCTACGCACTAAGCGTCTTCCCGATAGAATCCAGAACTCGCGCTGGAGAAACGCCATCAAGGCGTGGCATCCGATATGCCCATTCCGAATGTGTCGATCCTGTATCAACAGTTCGACCAACTTCCCTTTCCTAGGGAGTAACAACGGGTGGCGAGCCGCATAAGGCAGGTTGGCATTCCGCAGCCGACCTCCTACCCTCAGCAATCCTTGAGGGTCAATGAACGGGTTGAGCCGAGCCACAGCTCCCTTCAGTTGGACGCGTCCGCGTCTCAGAATGTCCAGTTCGGACTTAAAGTGCACCGTCTGCACGTTCCGTACCAATGCGAACAACGCATGGTTCCGTTCCCGTGGTGTCAGGACCGGTGTCCGCACTCGTTGCGCCTCAGAATTCCGACAATTCCGCGCAAATCGGCAGATCCAGGCGGTCACATTGACCAGCTTGTCGAGCGAGCTGTACCGTTCCAGCAGGCTGAACTCCTCTTCCGGCTCTGGCTGCGTCGTACAGACACCGACTGTCAAGGCGCCGTTCGCCGTGGTAACGCGTGGACTCATTGGCCAATCCGATTCGGCTTGAGTCAACCATTTTGGACCCCACCACAAGGGATGTCCAACCAACTCCGGAGCGTGACACAATCGACCTGACCGAAGGCGACCAGTATTGTTCCGACAAAACCGTTCACACTCCTCCTCAACCGGGTCCAACCGGCGGACCGTAGGTGGTTCCTCCACCTCCCAAAACTTCTGTATCACCTCCGAGAGTACAGAACCGAATAAGGGACTACGAGTCGCTAGGCGTGGGGCAGCCGGCATGACCGGACCCATTACCGCATGGCCCAGTCTGGTCTTGACCGAAACCAGACCAGTCGCCTGCAACACGTGGACACCTGGCACTAACAGGTATCCCAAGGCATCGACACCCAATAAAATGTCTACTGGGCCCGGAATATCGAACTCCGGGTCAGCCAGTGACAACCCAGCGACCAACTGTCGCACCGAGGGCGACAACCGTACGTGAGGATGTGAGCCCATCACATTAGGCATGACTAATGCCGTGACCGTCAGATTCACCGATGAATCCACCCGTGACGAGAGAGTAATCCGACATACTCCCTTAACGGAACCGACTTCCGTGTTCCCAATTCCCGGAATGGAATGTGGATACTCCCTTACCGTAATGCCCAACCGTCTTACAAGCTTGCACGAGACTAAGCACCCCTGGGCCCCCGAGTCCAATAGTGCTCGTGCTACACAAGATTTGCCGTCCGGACTCCACGCTATCACCGAGGCGGTGGGGAGCATGACCATCTATGGAGTGGCGGCACCCTGTAAGTGGGCGGCGTGTCCCTAGCGGGAACCCCCGCGGGATCCGAACCCGCTCAGACCTCCGTCGGCCGGGTAACTCGGCTGCTGATATGCCACCGGTGGCATATTAGACCGCATGTACATTAGGGGGTCCCAACCCGCATAATAGGCCCCTCGCTGTCCCAGTACCCGACCATACCGGACTGTGAACGGTGTGCCCGGTGGCCACCGTGGATGGAGGGGGGAGAACGGACCCAACCTGGGGCGCTCTAGGAATGGGGGCGACATCCGACTGTTCGCCTCCCTGTTCGCCTCCCAGAGCGACGGGCAGGGTGGCGCAGAAGGTGGTGGGCTCCCAGCCTTCGTGCCACTCATAGGTGCCATCTGACACCCGCCCGTAACACGCGGTGAGCCAGCGGCCCGAAGTCCTCGCTGACCCTGGACAGCGGCGACCGAACCCCGGCTGTCTCGCCTGTTACCCCCCGCGCTGCCCCCTTCCCCTCGGGGGGGGTCCCGTCCGCGGGTACTCCAGTCACCCCGTTGGTGACTCCCGTTGCTCGGAGGGGGACTGGGTCCGGCCCTGGTTGGGCCTTGGACCGACCAACCTGAGTCCGGCCCTGGTGACCGTCCGATGGGCCTGACCGGTTCAGGCACAACACGACGTGGTGCCTGCCACCGCAGCCCTCACAAGGGGACGCCCGTGAGCACTCGCTCAGCGGGTGCGGCCCCAAGCAACCGAAACACAATCGGTGGCGGAAGACCACCTTCCTGCGGGCAGCCACACCGAGCGCCTTAAAGTTGGCGCAACTGGTCACCTCATGACCGGCACTGTCGCAGTGCACACAGCCGTCACCCGACGGCGCGGCACTCAAAACGCCAAATTGTTTTGACCGACCACCCCCCCGTGGGGGTGGGGGGCGCGGCTCCTCCCGCATCCCCGCGGGTTGGCGCTGCACACTGGCCTCCGAATCCATGGTGTCGCATCGCCTGCATTCACCCTCCAAAAACTCCGTTAATTGGACGAGCGTGGGCAGTTCCGAGCTACTGCCCCCATGCAGCTGTTCAAACCGACTTTGAACAGCTGCAGGCAACCGTGACAAAACCATATATAACACAATATATGACCATTGGTCTACCGGCAGACCAAGGTTCTGAAGGGCCTTAGTGGCCACCAGCACAGGGTTGAGCACCTGTACCCGGATGTCAACATCCCGGGTTACTCTTGGGATGCTGAACAGCTTCCCCAGCTGCGCATCAACCAACCGCCTTTTGTGTTGGTAGCGGTCAAACAAAATGACCCGGGAAATCTCATAATTGCCCGCCGTAACCGTTAGGTGACCGACCAACTCCTTCGGTTCACCCCGCAGTGCCATCAGGCCATAGGCGCTGTCCAGGTCGTCCCGACCGTGGACCAGGCTATCGAACAAATTGATGAATGCCGGCCACTCATCAATTGCCCCACCGAAGGCCGGAATCTCCAGGTGTGGAAGCCGTCCAACCACACCCTTAGGGCGGGGGGGTCTCCGCTACCCTCCCCGCGGTCATCCCGACGCGACCGCTTAATTTTTTCGGCGCGACGCTCGATGTCGCCCAAGCACTCCATCGCTTGGTCAGCATCCGCGCAGAGCTGCCTCACTGCAGCCACCGAGGCCTCATCCGTAAGCCCGAGGGCTTCAGCCTCGGCAGCCAGCCGACACACCTTCCCGACGCGTGTCATTGCGTCCTCCACACGCTTGAGCAGGACATCGTCCATGTCGGGTCGCTCCACATACTTGTGAGTATGGGCGAGCCATCTCATCTCCTCACGGACACCATACCGCAGTACCGTCAAGGGCGAAGGTGCCATGGTTACCGATTTAATTGTTCCTGGTCCTATGCTTCACTGCCGAACTAAGCACAGCCAGATACCAGCACTTTCCCGTCAGCGCTGGGCACAGAAATTAAAACTAAGTTGTAAAACCCAAGGCAACCACTAAACAATTAAATCATAAACAATATTTAATATGGTCGCCCTGTGGACATACACCTTATAATATACACTCTAAATCAATTAGAGAATGCCACCATGTGGTACAATACAAATAACACACAAAAGGTTATCATAAAAAAAAACTATTTTTCTAGTAGTGGCCCCTCCGATAGGAACCACACTTCCTTTGAGGTCAGCAAAATCAGCTTAATACCCCTTAAATAGCCCGACCCTGCTGTGTAAACCGAAATAACACTGTAGGACTACAGAACCCGACGTTCCACCGTAAGTAATACAATCTAGGCTTCGCAGAATGACCGTTCAATCCTTTATGCGCTGGTAACAGTAGTTTCCGACTACAAATTTATAACAACTGTTAACTAAATTGGCACTTATACTTTCACTTACCGAAAATGAACACTTTAATCGTGGTATACCGACCACAGACTCATTGCCGACTTGAGCCAATCTGGGATATTCTTTTCTCCCAACTACAATGTGACAAAGGCAACCCTACCGTGAATCGATGATTTCCCACTAGAAAACCGCGCTTCTGCTACCAACATGATTAATTTCCCACGCCTACCGAACGGCGTGAGAATCCTGAGGGGTTGTGCCTTTGCCACGTGAGAGAAAAGAAGTGATGAAATTGGTTACTGACCTTGTCTCCGTAGGCAGGAAATCGAAAGCTCGATTCGAGACGGGAATACGGGAAAAGGGCACAGTTTGGGATAGGATATGGAGTGAATCGAAACCTATCGTTGCTGCCGACGCTGTCGCCGGCGTGCTGCCTGCCGTGACCGTGGAGTCGCCGCTACCGATGCGACGATGTCCAATCAACCGGGATCACTTGGCCGCTGACGCGAATCTAATTACCATCAATAGCCCGACGCTATGAGGTAGATTTACACTCTGACCAGGCCCGATGCCTGTATGATAATTGGTACACCGAAATACCATCACGGGGCCCGAGCCGCCATGTTATTCTCACCGACGAGAAAGACCAAGAGAAAAATTAACCTCCAATTTTACATCTCGTTTCCGATACGACTGACAGCTGCTAGTCCGTTTTCGCTAGTGATGTCTCGATTACTCGCGATCGATTCGCGCAACAAAAAACCGGTGCGTTTCCGACGCATAAATATTAAACAGAGGATAAAAAACATACCTTTTCCCATACGGGTGTCATGGTGTCAGTTACCAACATTAGATAGTCTAGATTATTGGGTCGCTGCTATACATAGTCGATTTAGACGGTAGCGCGATGGGATTGGACAAATGGAAATTTTCTACTTGTGACGAGTGTTGAGTAGAGTTACTCGACGGCATTACTATATGGTTTTGAAGTGTACGATGGCCTTGAGTAGATCTTATTCGGTGGTGAACCTGAGAAACTGGTGAATCTTTGACGATCCTTCGTTAGTTTCCAAGAAGGTCGTTATAAAGTACTCCTTCTTAGTACTTCGTCTTCAAGAGTATCTCCTAATGATCTTATTATTCAATATACTATACTCGTAGAACCACGCCCTTACCGTATCCGAAAAAAGAACAATAGCAGAAATAAATGGGATCTAATAAAATAAAACCTTTACATATAAAGGTACAAAAACGCCGCCTCGCAGATATTCCACCGTAAAAAGTGGCATTTAATATAAAAACGTCGGATATAATTTATCCAGCACCATTCTGTGGGAGTATCTATCTGAAAACTTTATCATAAAAAGACCAGAGTTTGTGATGTGGGCTCGTCCTCCTTGCTGGTCTCATTCTCCCCGTCCTCAATTAGAAAGCCCACCCATTCCGCGTTCTGGCGTTGTAGTTGAACTAACTCAGACGTCGCGGCCCTGATTTCGGCTAACTCACTCTGTTCTTTGGCGTAACATTGTAGTACATTTGCCAGGACTGACTAAAAACATTTTAAAGTGACTATATCTTTTATAAATTAATTGACTTTTCAATCGCATCCGACAATATACACACGCAAAAAGTTTGACGATTATAACTAATATACGATACCTACATCTACCAACCTTCCGCATGTGACTGCTACTCGCCTGTCGGATCGTTTCAAAAACCCATACTCGTATTTTAATGGCTAATCATGTTCAGTTACGTGCTCTGCTTTATCTACATACATATTATAAGCTCTCTACGAAGTGTTCAGGAACCGCCTGTTACGACCGGCATTGTGGCATTGACATTTAATTTCAAATAGAACGTCATCTCGACTGATATTAGAAATGAGGTCAAATCTTTTTTTTGTTTTTCGGAGTTGTTCGATATTTGAATGTAATAATAACATCGAATTCCATGGGGGGGATCCCTGTCACGTCGCACGACATTTTTCGACCCGTCTTTTAACAAAACAACAATTCAGATGAATGAATTTGTTTTCACGATTAGATTTTTTTTTATAATTAATTAAATAATATAGACAGTAGGTCTGTTTTAATCTAACTTTTTTAAAAAAATGGTGACAAAGATGAAAATGGTCTTTGACTACCCATTGATTACCCTGGCAGATCAAAAAGGCCACATAATTTTTATATGTGTTTTTTCCCCATCTTTCTTATATCTAATTATATGCGTCAGGTAATGTTCCTTTAAACCACTTATGTTTGTCTCGGCACTATCCCTAATGGAATTGTGGACATTTACTGAGTTACATTGCAAAAGCGAGAAATTATTATCTCTGTCCTTTTCTCCCGTACGCAATAATGTTGTCAGTTGGTTGGACGGCTGTCGTTGTGTGATTCGTGGTATAGGTAATCAGTCAGTTCAGACTGTCTGGAGGTCAAGGAGGAATGTATCCAGGAAGTGAAGAGTAGGGTGCGTCCGCTGCCCAAATTACAATCTTTCAAATTCACTTGACACTAGCAAAATTAGCACCAAAGGAATAAGCATTGACTGACTGTTTTGTTTTCAGGGCAAATTGTTTTGAAATCTTAGATAGACATTATAGTAATTTCTAAACAGCAAGCTTTTATGGAGGGACTGAGTATAGGTGCAAAGCCCTACTTTGAATGGCAGATGACTGATTGTGGTGCATTTGGGAAATGCAAATGGTTTCGCGGAGGGTGCTGATAATGTATTTGAAAAAAATACACAGGTGATTACCGCTTTGAGCGGTAGGTTGAGAATACCGCGAATCATAGCCAAACTTGATAAAACATCAAATAGTTTTGTCATAAATACGACTGATTTGGACTCGAATACGAAGTTTACAATTTGAACAGAATTTCTGGAAATAAAAATGTTCTAAGCCCCTGAAAGTTTGTTTACCTTGTTATCGTCGTTGTGGCAGAACATTTATGAATTTAATATAATATGTGAACGTTTGGTAATTAAGTTAGTTACGCTTTGTCATTAGGACGGAGAAGACAGATAATATTTATCTGTCTTCTCATTATATTAATCAATTTAGACTTTACTTTAATAGACTGAACATCCTCCAAAGTGGTGACACCGACGTGATCTGAAGAAAATTTAGAACTTTGTAGGGTGTAGAAGTTAGTGCTCGCGTTGTCGTACGAGCTTTGGTCATTCTTAAAGATAGTGAGGGGACTTTACGCCTTAACCTACTTCCAGGCGGAATTACAGGGGTAAATAGTTGATAACCCTGTCTTTGTTGTAGGCGTTCATTGATTACCCTGACCATTATTTAAAATACTATTTGCTATTTTAATATTTTATAACGTATAGGATATAATATGGACCATGACTTATTATAATTTCAATCAAATTACGAAAAAACAGCTACATTGAGGGAAAAAAACAACAGCTTTTCGGTTGTTACTTCTGGTATTTTTGTCTAGATAATCAAACTTTCTTTAGCCTAATTTCTAAAAATAATGGTTTCAGTGTTTTCTATCTGATCGATAGAAGAATCGATCTAAGATATGAATAGATCGATTCTTTCGATCTATATCATTAGAAATTCATAGAAAGTAAATATCCAATTTTTACTACTTCTTAACTTAAAATCTCGCAAACGTGTCACTTTAAGACAATTTACTATAGTGCTTTCTCCCGTTCGCTATTTTAATAGATTATATTTTATAATAATTTCTTCAAAATCTTCAACTCCCTTTTAATAACCCTGCCTACACAATATTCAGTGTGTCATATATTTCAAACGAATAGATTAAAAGTGATGCCTATTCGATTTATTTGTTAAGAATCAATGTAAAATTCATATTTAGTCATAACTAGCTAAAGTCGATTTCAATAGCATTTCACAATAATGTAAACAGAAATGTCAGTTGACAGTTGTCTATGATTGAGCGAGATTTGAGTGTTGTACCTACACTGATGTCAAAGGCATTGATCAAAGAGATATAGTTCGCCTTCGATTTTCGATCGATTTATTTCTATTAGTAGTACAAAACCAAGGAGTGGGGCGCGTAATTTCAGCTTAGACGAGCTCTAGCATCATACTAAAAAACATAATTAAATTATTTTAGAAAATTTAGTAGAATAGAAAATATCCGTAGATAGAGAAATATCCCAACCTGACGCGCGTCATTCGCTTGTGACAGATTCATCATCACTTGATGTGTCATCATCGGTCACATTTATAATAAAAGGCTGAGTTACAGCGTCGCTAGCCACATCCATAAGGCCATCTAATTTTATGCATCAGTCATAATCATATATCGGCTCAATCATTGTATCCCAAAATTGCCACTATATGCTAAATATCTCGGGTAGACTCGATCCTCCAAATTGGATCTTCGTCCGAAATAGCTCTCTTTCACTCCTTGTGTAACAAACTACTATTGTTACCTCCTTGTTTTTTGAGAAAGAGGTCCTATCGTATAAAAATCAAAGTCCGTGATTTTAAGCAGATGTCGTCGTTTCAATATTAAATCCAACCAAATCGCAAAGAAAATGTCCTTAATCCAAAATACAAGAAGCAAAGTCGTCAATAATTACTGGAAACGGAAAAACGCAGAGAACTCGGAACAATACCCACTGACACAGGACAGGGACAGAGAATGAAGTAAAAAATTTTTTTAAATATATCTTTTCACTTTTTTAGGTTCACCTCCTCCTTCGGTAGGTAGATCTCCTTTAAGTTCTTCATTATTCTTTTCATAGTTGCAAATCAATCAATCAAACCGATGGATGGATCGAATCGGATCGATTTAAAAGAATGAACCACACTAACTTTCCAAAGACAATAAGACTTTGATGCGCTTTGATGAGTAAAAAAATAATATGACTTTTGAACAACAATTATAACAAACTATTGAAATATTCGTCGTCCGGTAATTTTGCAATAAAATAACTATCTTAGGGGAGTTACTTGGTGTCGAAATGATGTAAGAACAATAAATGATTCCTTGGTGTGTGAATATGTTCAGGATTGATATTCAAATGTAAGTAGTTACGGCGTAATCGTGTGTAAATTGGCTTGTTTACATTATTGTGAAATGCTATCGAAATGGACTGTAATGCCCGCAACTTCATCTGCGTGTTCCTAGGAATTATTATCATTTAAAGTCAAAGTCAAAGTACTTTATTACTGTAGATATTTACATGTACTTGGCAAACGTAATTTTTTGCCTCTTCTCTTCATTGGACCACTGTGGGAGTAGAAGGGTTTAGAAACTCCCACAGATTGATTTTTAGATTTATTTAAAAAATTGGTTGTGCTTAACTAATACAAATACGAAAAAAAAATATTATTATGATTAATAAGCAGGAATAAATAATTACAAAATTATTAACAGCGAGGTCTGTGTTGAGCTTTATTAACCCCATACAGTCCCGTCATTTAAGTAATCTTGAACATTATAATATCCCTTTTTAGACAAAGTTGCTTTAACATGCTTTTTAAATTGCTCAAATGGCAATTTCTAAATCTCCAGAGGTGTCTTATTGTAGTAGAGAATGCACTGACCCTTGAAAGAATTGCTAACCTTCGCGAGTCTAAACGGGGGCGCACATAATCTGTGATTATTTCTTAGATTAACATTACAGCTATCGCTAAGTTTGGAAAATGTTGTAAGGTTCTTGCGTACATACATTATATTTTCAAAAATAAATTGACTAGCTACAGTTAGTATGCCAATTTCTTTAAAAAGCTCTCTTATGGAGTCTGTTCGTTTTAAATCATAAGATCGAATAGCTCCTTTCTGTCTTACCATTCTTTTGGTGTAGTCAGATAAAAAGTATTTTATATGTTAATCCAGCTCACAAACTATCTCTGTTCTTAATTTTATTCAAATCCGTTAAGCCGTTTTAGAGCCATCCAAACATCTAAACAACGCTACTTCCACATTTAGAATATGAGTTGGATTATAACAAATATATAATTATTAAAACCGGTCAAGTGCGAGTCTAAATCGCGCACGAAGGGTTCCGTACCACCGTTCAATGGAAGCGATGGTGTGGAGTGAATAGTTTGGATTTTACACAGCAAAATATTGTTTACAAAGTTATTGGTGCGGGGACTTTCACACTCCATGTACGTAACCAGGTGCATCCATAAGTTTGTATGTGGTATTGAAAGAATTGTTGTATGGGAGCCCCCTTAAATATTTCTTTAATCCTGTTTTTAGTATTTGTTGTTATAGCGGCAACATAAATACATAATCTGTGAAAATTTCAACTCTCTAGCTAGCTAGGTTCTTGAGATACAGCCTGGTGACAGACGGACGGACGGACGGACGGACGGACAGCGGAGTCTTAGTAATAGGGTCCCGTTTGGAACCCTTCGGGTACGGAACCCTAAAAAGTGCCAGGAAAAACCACCGAACACGTCAAATCAAAATTACGGACGGACGAACGGAATGGCGGACGGGCGGACGGACAACGGAGACTTAGTAATTGAGTCCCATTGAGCTACGGCTATGGAAGTTTGGAGCCAAGAATATTATGAAATTTTCTCTAGTTTATTTTTGCCATTGACACATTTATCCTATCTATTATAGTTTTCCCAAACTGAAAAAACCGTTAACCTGATGCTGTTAGGGGAGTGAATCGTCAGGTCCAGGGGGGAGATGTACGATTTTTACATCACACCCAAAGGTATCATATCACATCACGTTTGTTCCCTTGGCCGTCGAGACCACGGGCATTTGGGGTGCTCAGGGCAGGATGTTTGTCAAGGACATTGGGCGACGCTTGAGGGACCGAGGTTTTGACAATCGTTCCGGAGCGTTCCTGATCCAAAGGATCTCACTCGCCGTGCAGCGCGGTAATGCTGCCAGTGTGATGGGTACCTTTGGGTCGGGCATGTCCTGGGGCGGTTTATTTGTTTAGTATTTTGTTTTTTATTATGTTCAGTTTTTGTGTGTGTGTAGTTTTTAATTATTTGGTAATTTTAATTTCTTAGCTTATTGACGACGCACTTTGCGGATTTTCGCAAAATAAAATATTAATCTTTAGATTGGTAAATAGAGTTAGATCAGTTGAATGTCAAATAAAAATAAATATTTGTATACGTTGCCGATTCTCATATCACATACATTTCAAAACTTTATTAATTTATTTGTCATTCCCATATATTGATTGCATAGAATTGCAGCGTTAAGTTTATTCAAAGTGGCTCTTTGATTAAATGATTTATTCGGGTCAGTTTATTTTGGATATCGGTCGGCTCGAATCTCTAATGGTCTTATCGTGGAAGGGAACTAGCTCAGCTGTGCAAACAATTGCCCATTTGCAAAGACTGAAGTACGCCGTCATTTGTAGAAGATACTCTGAAAACATTGATTTAGGTTCTAATAAGGGAGTGAACTTTCAACAATCGACTCAGTAGAGTTTTTTATTTAGCTGGGTGGAGGGCTGACACAATGGTTAAACCTATTTCACTTTTAGGTTTTACAGGGTGTACTTCATTTCTATTAATATTAATAAATTAAATCTAGACTTGAATCTACACTTACTTCCCTGTGTCAAACCAAATATACTCAAGAACAAGTATACCATAAGTAAACTCCGTCATCATTGGTTGTCTATTTATGATAGAATACTATCATATCCAAACGTTGCTATTTCATCTTCGCCAATATACCACTTCAATAACGTCCACAGCACACTCAGTAGAAATTAAAAATGGTAATCAAGTTATTTTTTTACTATAAACTGCACCATAGTTTGCAAGTTTTAATATCTCAATAAACAACCTGCTCAACTCGACCCACATAGGACTCTCTGTTGCGGCTACCAGGATCTATGTTAAAGAACACCTCTCTCCCGAGACGAAACAGTTGTACGCTGCTGCACGCAAGTTCAAGAAAGACAACGACTATAAATATGCTTGGGCTCGCAACGGCCAGGTGTATCTACGTAAAGGAGATGGTGCACCTCACGTCCATGTCAAAAATATTGATACTCTAACTAAATTAGCTTAAGTCGTATTAAATTTACCTGTCTTTTATAATTTTAACATGTAGTAAATATATATATTTTAAATGCTTCTTATATTTTATTAAAACATCAATGGTATACGATCTAAACTTACTAAACTTTACTTAAACGCTATAAATCTAAACTATGATGTAATTTGCCTAACTGAAACGAATCTTAATGCTGGGGTGTTTGACGGTGAGATATTGGATGATCGCTATAATATTTTTCGTCGAGACCGACAAGAGGCGAACATAAGAAAGGGTGAAGGTGGGGGCGTATTAATCGCCACCAAAAAGCGTCTAAATTTCCTTCGTCAAGCATCTTGGGAAAGCACGGTTGAGGATGTCTGGATCAGTATACGTGATTTCAAAAATAAATTCAACTTAAATATCTGCGTCTGCTATCTGCCGCAACATTTGACGATAGACGATTTGAGTTCATTTTATGACAATCTCCAATCTAATATTCTAAGATCAGGAGACTTTGATGAATTTCTTATTGCTGGTGAATTCAATACGCGCAATTTAACTTGGTCTAGATCCATTAATTTCACCTCATTAATCCCAAGTGAGCCACTAGACCATAAAGCCAGAATGCTAATGGAAACACTATCTATTTGCAACTTGACCCAGCACCAGAACATTCCAAACCACAACAATGTTTATCTTGACCTTGTGCTTTCTACCCTTAACTCTGTCCAGGTGTATGGTGCTGATGTCTTGACTCGCCTGGATCGACACCATCCTGCTATTGCCATTGATGCCTCACATATTAATATCACCAATACCTTAACTAATAAACACGCTAAGCATCCTAACTTTTACAAATGTGACTATAGTAAAATAAAAAACGACTTAAATAACATTGCCTGGCACGAAATTTTAAATACCCCTGACATTGATGATTGCGTGAAAATTTTCTATGATGAATTGAACAAAATTAATGAGAAACATACACCCTTGTCCAAATCTCGTTGTAATAACTACCCCCTTTGGTACAGTCCATCTCTGAAACACTGTTTAGAAGAAAAGAATAAGTTCCACCGTAAATTTAAGATGTATGGAAATCCTAGAGATTACGATACATTCTCTCTTTTATGGGCCCGATGTAAAAAACTCACAAAGTCATGTTATGACAACTTCATTGCTTCTGTTGAGGAGTCCTTAAATTATAACTTAAAAAGTTTTTGGCGCTTCATTAACAGTAAAAAGGGCCATGCATCCATTCCTCAGACTGTAAGTTATGGACAGCATTCGTCATCTGAAGGATCTGGTATATGTGAATTATTTTCTGAGTATTTTGCTTCAGTTTTGGTCAGGGATGGTAACTCAGATGATTCTCAGACTAGATACATTAGTGACCCAACTACTGATGTGGGCAGTACTTTGTCAGAGGTCGTGGTGGAGAGAGACGAAATCTTATGTAAAATCAAAAATCTAGATTCTCATAAGGGAGCCGGACCAGACGGTATTCCCCCTTCCTTCACAAAAATGTGTGCAGCTGAACTTAGTATGCCTCTTTTCATAATATTTAATAAATCTCTCAACTCCGGAACATTCCCTAATGTTTGGAAAATTGCACATATCATACCTGTACTCAAATCAGGTGACAAATCAAAATGCGAAAACTATCGACCAATAAGTATTCTTTCATGTTTTGCAAAATTGTTTGAATCTCTCGTCTACAATCGTATTTATAGTCAGGTGAAGCCATATCTCTCAGACAAACAACATGGATTCATCAAAGAGAGATCCACAATCAGTAACCTATTGGAGTATAATCATTTCTTATGTTCTTCCTTTGCTGTCGGCGGTCAAGTTGATGCTATATAAACTGATTTTTCCAAGGCGTTTGATAAAGTTAATCATTCTATATTATGTCTTAAAGTATCTGCATTTGGCATCCATGGAAGTCTACTACGCTGGGTTAGTTCATACTTACAGAAAAGAAGTCAACTTGTTGCCATTAAAGGGTATGCATCTTTGCCGGTATCGGTAACCTCAGGTGTTCCGCAAGGTTCTCATCTAGGGCCTTTACTGTTTATTATGTTTATTAACGACCTTGTCAGTAAGATCTCAAGCCAGTCTCTTTTATATGCTGACAATCTCAAAGTATTTGCTAAAATAGACAACATTACTGACTGTGTCAACCTTCAGAATGACCCGCGTATCCTAAACTAAGTGTATCTATAACAAAATGAATCTTAACGTAGATAAATGCTTTGTCATCACTTTCACTAAAAAGCGTCAAAATAAAATTACATAATCCTACATACTTAATGACAAAGCATTAGAGCGTAAAACCGTCGCGAGGGATCTCGGGGTTATATTTGACGAAAAGTTATCGTTCCGGCAACACTATGAACACATTATAAAAAAATCTCGTCTACTTCTAGGCTTTATCACAAGAAACACAAAAGACTTCAAAAACCCCTTTAGTCTATTATATCTTTTTCAATCCCTTGTCAGAAGTATTTTGGAATACGGGTGCCAAATATGGTCACCCTTTTACGCAGTTCACATAAATAACATATATAGTGTTCAAAATAAATTGTTAAAAATACTCTCATATCGTTTCAACCTTAATAAGAGTCTTTTGAATTATGAACAGCATCTTAATCACTTTAAACTGTTGTCCCTGGAAAACCGAAGAAAATTACTCGATCTGAAACTACTTCACGAAATTTTACATTCCAGAATTGATTCCTCATTCCTGTTGAATAAACTTAGTATTAACTGCTACACCAGATCACGTTTATACAGACCATTTCAATTGCAAAATTTCAAAAACAATACCTCTTACTTTAACCCAATCTCCAGAATGAGCCGTCTTTACAATGATATCACCAGCAATCACCCTGAACTTGATCTTTCGAGTCTAGGCCTCATAAATTTAATAAATCAATTAAATTGCTTCTATCAAAACTATCCTCATCCTCTTCCTAAAATGATTCTTAAAAAATATTTGTCTGTGCTAAGATTTATATTTATCTGTTTAACTTGATCAGTTATATGTATAAAACCAACTCAAAAATATCAGCCAATAGTATAGTGTCACACTCGATTTGATTGTCAGAGCGATATTAAGAATTAGTAGTTAATAGAAATAAACAAGTATAGTTATGTATACATATTTTGGACTACAGTTCAGTGCAGATAAGTGCAAATAACTGTATTCTGTTTTGTGTACTTATGCAATAAAATAAAAAAATAAAATAAAATAAAATACGAGTACAGGCCATGGTTGTTTTTTGTGAAAATGATTTCATGTAATCCTAAGAGTGTTTATCACGATGTGCTGTGGTCTTCAAAACTAAGGCGCAGCGAGCGAAGAAACAACAAAGTTTCGAAGAAGGCTTCGAGAGGATTTGCTAGGCCCAGACTACACACAAAATACATAAAAAGCGGATGCGGCATGTATGCGCCTCGTATGCGCCCTTTAGCAATACGCACAGAACAGTCGGAACAGAAAATTATTTATTTGTGGGGATTTTAACGAAGATTTACTTGTGGATACAACAATGAAACTACGATAATCAACTTTATTTAAATAATTTAATTTATATCACGCATTTCTAGAATCGTCTAGAATTACACTTACGCAGGTTGGTAAGTGTAATTCTAGATAGTGGATAACGTTTTATTTAAATTGTGGATTAACAAGTAAAAATGTGATTAACTGCTTACAATCTGTGTTTAACTGCTCACATCGGTCAAACAGTTTCATTCCCAATTGCTTTGCTAGTAAAGCTAAACCTGATCCATCATTTTATAGGCCAGTTACTCCTATTGACTAGAAACGTATACGAAAACCTAGATATGAATTTGCCCGCCCCGGACTTTTGTGAACAGAACCCGAACAAAATTTATTCAGATCAAATAGTATTCAATATAGTTTTTAAATTAAAGGAAGTCAGAGACAACAACAGTTAATCAAATTTTAATGACTTGGCAACTTCTGGAATTCGTAGAAGTAGAGTTATCTTGTATGCCCTATATAACAAAACTTTAATAGAAAATTTTAAGACCATGTTAGAAAATATCCCAAAACTTTTTAGTCGGTTTGCCGAATTGCAAAAACTTTACGGCCACAACGGTTTGGCAAATAATACTATCTAAAGACAATGATTTCTGTTTAAAGGTGGTGGTCTTAAAACTAACGCTGATGAAGCGCGAGCTTTCGAAACATTATTCACCAATATACCCTTAATCTCAGCAGAGCGTCTAGACTCATCTCCATAGACTTTGTTAAAAACAGCACTAGGGTCAGTGATGTAGATTTTAGGTTTAATCATGAAGGTATTTGGAATTGGGCGTCGCTTGAGGAACCGAGGATTTGACAAACGCTCTGGGGATTTCCTGGTCCAGAGGATCTCACTCGCCCTGCAGCGCGGTAATGCTGCTAGTGTAATGGGTACCTTTGGACCGGGCGAGTCTTTGTTTTGTATTTTATGTTACTCGAAATAAGGTTTTCGAGTTGCTGTTTTTAGATTTCTAGCCACGCAATTCAGTAGTTCTGTTAGATGAGCCAGTATTTCTAGTCGCGCTCATTTTTCAACCGACTCCAAAAAGGAGGAGGTTCTTAATGGACTGTTTTTTTTTGTATGGACTTTTCATGTAAATGCAAAGTAAAACATTCGCATTCCGACAGGGGAGGAGGAAATGGGGCTTGAACTTTAATTCGGTTTTAAAAGATTTTAACTTGGTGAATTATTGTCGCTATTCATTCAGGCAAAACCAGTATTTTTGCTGACAAAACCACCATTTTTGTAAATTGAATTTACTGTTATACGTTTAAATAGTACCCAATATGAATTTCCCTGATCATAATAACTAAATCACAAAAAGTTACAAATATGACTGATTATTAGGATTGGTGCAGACTGAGGTTTACGCAAAGGAGTTTTTTGTCCTATTTTCTTGTTTTTTTTTCAGGACTAATTACCAATGCACTAAACACAATACAATGAACTATTACTAATCCATATACAATCGCGAGTCTTCCAGGTCCGAGTCTCTTATAAAATATGAAAAGTAATACCCGGCAAATTTACGGCATTTTGCGTACTTGGGAGGAATCGATATGTCACCGTAAGTCAAAACCGTTAGTTGATAAATTAACGCGTTAGTTGATCAACTATCGACAGATAGTAAACCAGACCGACAGGATTTAGAATTTACGTTTCTTTTGTTCTTACATGTCAACCTAACACGAAGACTATTCGGGGGGTTCGCTGCGCTCGTCCCCTCTAGTCTCCTACCGCAGTGTTTGCCCTGGTATTTCGTTTGCAATTCAAGGTTAAACCAGTTTACGCGTCATATAGTAAGCAGTACGCTACAGTTTCCTATCTGTCGATAGCTAACCAACTAACGAGAAAAAAAACGTTAGTTTAACAACTAACGGTTTTGACAATCTTACGGTGACAGATGCACAATTGCTATTCATGTTTCAAAAGAGACTCGCGCCTCAGATATGCCATGATGGCAGAGTAAGCGAAAGACCAAGAGGAATATACGATTTGACTGCCAACCTCCAGTTTAGGCTTCTTGTCAGGCGGGTTTTATCAAGCTTACACGAATACGCACGACACTTAAAGAGCACGTAGAGAGGCAATAGGAGAAGTAGAAGAGTAATCAATAGTCCATAAGGTGCTTGTAACAAAGACGATAGAACCAGCAGTCTCGACAAGAACTAGGCTATCGTAAATAAAACTTTGTGGACTAACTCCTCTAAGGAGGATCATTTTCTAAGTACTTTGTACTGTTATTACAGACGGGATTGAAGTGATAATTGTTTGGATGCTTTGTGTTTCTTAGTTAGAGATTTCGTGTTATGAACTCAGCTTTGCGAAGGGTTTCGCCGAAATGGGTGTACAATGAAAAAAATGGCCAAGTGTGAGTCGGACTGGCGCACGAAGCTTAAGAATATATTTATGTTGTAGAAAGTTATTTACAAGCTCTCACAAATAGAAAAAAGAACAAAACACAAATATGAAAACTCAATGAAAGATATTTAATATATGATATTTAATAGTTGCATTCTCTCATATACAATAATGATACTGCTAATAATACCTTATATATATAATGTTACCTATTTATCTAATTACTTATTTATTTAAAATGTACTTTTATCCTGCTTTTAATGGGTTCCGCACAAATCGCATTTTTTGTGAAGGAACAACTAATACACGTTTTTCATATTGTTTTTGCTTTATTTGTGCATTAAGACCTTGCTTTGTGCTAAATTTATAGGTCAACGGGAAATATCCCGTAGGTTTTTGATTCCCTTGCGAGTATCAAGTAAATAAAATAAAAAGTCACATCAGCGTTTTGTTTGGTTGACCCATAAGTTTTATTTATTCATAGCTTCACAGATTTGAGCATCCGATATTAACAAGTAAATAAAATAAAAAACTCACATCAGCGTTTTGTTTGGTTGACCCATAAGTTTTATTTATTCATAGTTTCACAGATTTGAGCATCCGATATTAATTTAAAATTTGAGGTGTAGTAGGATGCTCCAGGGTTCGCAGCCGCGTACAGTAGGCAAATCGAACTGGCAGGTATTCTACAAACTCTCACCGGTTGCTTGAAGTAGTCGTTGTGCACACGACGGCCACACCCCGGTACACCACGTCGGCTCGTGGGCTAAACCCGGTGAGGAGGCCTGCAGTTTTCAGTAGACAGGTTTCTAAGCGGAAACCTTCCGCTTGTGCACAAGTCTAACTCGGCGGTGAAGGCAGCTCACAGCGGATCGGGCGAGTTAGCAAGGCAATGTCGATGGCCTAGGGCGGCAGTTGAGGTCAGAAATGCATGCTGGTCAGAGACTGCGTCCGAAACCTCCGCCTATTGTAGCGGTTTCCGCTCCACTGGGCTACGGGTGACGAGAACGAGAGAGGGCATCTGCGACTGCTCGACCGCTTATGCAATAAAAATACTCCTGCATAGATTACTGCTTCACAAATTGGATTCCAAAGATTCGTAAAGTCCTGTGGCGATGGGCTGTGGTAAAGACGTTCGGTTTGATGCAGACCGGGCTTTCTCTGAGGCCTACACACCGGCGGCTCCGGCGGGTCAGACCACCGTGGTCGTTTCCTTTTTGAACTGGGAGGGCAGAGTGGGTTCGGCAGCACCCGGGGTGACAGAGCAGCCCTGTTTAGGGTAGCACTACTCTCCTTGCTCAGCCTTGGAGGGGGCTAGAAAAGGTGCCCTAAAAATTGCTCGCCCCAACCAATTGGGATGGTAGTTAATTTTGTGGTCGACGCAACAATAATAAAAAAAATATAAAACATTTGGCGCATGGAATGGAAAAATACTCCTTGATTGCAAAGAGAACATCTGTCCCGAGCAGAAGACGGCTATTGTAGCTCGTAAGCTCTCTCGCTATGACGTAGTATGGCTGCTATCAGCGAAATCCATCTCGCCGACGAAGGACAGCTGGTGGAGCACGGTGGTGAATACACTTTCTTCTGGAAAGGCCTTGTCTCTTCTGAGCCGCGACAATCAGGCGTGGGTTTCGCGATTAAGAACAGAACAAAACATCTGCAAGTATTCCCGGTGCACATCTCAGACTGTATTACAAGTTGCAACTGGACGATAATAACTACCTGCAACTGGACAATAATAACTACCTGAATGTCATCAGTGTCTATTCTTCTACGCTAGACAAATCTGATTACATTAATTAAGGAACGATGTTTCGAGGAGTTGTCTCACTGTATCAAGCACATTCGTCCTAGGGAACAGATCGTTTTACTGGGAGGCTTCAATGCCAGGGTAGGACAGGTTTTTTTAACCTGGCCTAAAGTCCTAGGCAGACACTAAGTAGGCAGCATGAACGACAACGGACACCTGCTACTCAATCTTTGTGCTCAGTTAGACCTGGCGATCACAAACACTAAGTTCCGTCTTCCTGCCAAGCAGAAGAACACGTGGATACAATCCAAGCACTGGCATATCATAGACTGTGCTGTAGGGAGGCAAAAATATGTTGCCCAAGTCCAAATCACCCGCGTCATGCGCGGTACACTCTGCTGAACCATCATCATCAGCTTATAGTCGCGAAACTGAGTCTCCGCCTCCCTCGTCCTTGTAGATCCGTCAGGACTAAGCCACCAAGTCTAATTTTGGACAGGCTAAAGCATTTCAGGACCACGAAGAATTATGTCAGAGCGTTGGCTACCGCGCTGCCGCACACCGACGTGGAGGTCGTTGATGTAGATACTAACTAGGGGATTCTATCTACTTATATTTTAGACATCTCCAAGACTATATTTGGTCAAAAAGTCCGAAAGTGATGAGAATGACAGAGCTCTTAAGGAGGTAATCGACAAACACCGGCGTCTCCTCAGGCAGTAAAGGATAAACCAACGTGGTATTGTGGAGATCAAACAGAGTGACCTGGAACTGCGCAGGCTAACCCAGGAAACCAAAGCTCGCCAAATGCAATGGTTCGCGGACAATAAGCAGTTAGGGGAATTCTACGGTAAGGTACGAAAACTGATAGGTACGTCTTCTCTTGCAAAAGTGCTACTTAACCTCTCAAAAACCGAGGGTAGTTGGGACGGGTCGCGATTTTGAACCTTATGCTATGGTTATAAAATTTAAAACCTGCAAAGGAAAAGTGGCGTTATCTAAGCCGGTGGTATTCAAGATGTTAAGCCTGCAAATGGCGAAGGCTTTCTTAAAATCAAGGAAGAATTAGTTAAACCTAGGGCAGAACACTTCAATACTGCTAAATGTGGACCGGTCTGCTGACCTGGAACACATCAACTCGTTCCCTCAGCTCCCAATATCTAGCGAGCTGGATGTGCCATTGATACAACGTGAGGTTGTCCAGCAATAAAGCAACAACATAACAAATGTGCGGTTGGCGCTGACTTTTTACCGGGCGAACTGCTTAAATATGGCGGTGAGTAACTACATTCGGCGATAGGGGAGCATTTTGATCTTATGTGGAAAAAATAACAGGTTCCATCTACTTTTAAAGTATCACACATAAGGGCTCTATATAAGGGCAAGGGCAACTGTTCCGATGGTGGTTCCTATCGCGGTATTTTCCTTTTATCAGTCTCTGGAAAAGTCTTCAACAGAGTACTCCTAAATCGCCTGATGAAACTGTCAGAAGCGCTGCTGCCTAAGACCCAGTTCAGCTTCCGACCTGACCGAGGCACACCTGAAGCTGTCTTCTCAGTGCGTCTACTGCAAGAGAAAAGCAGAAAGCAGGGCCGTCCCATGTTCCTGTATTTTATTGACCTTGAGAAGGCTTTTGACAGCGTCCCACGACAAGCCCCCACAAGATTTGGTGCACGGAGCGATTTGTGAAACTGTTCAGACTCCTTCACGACGACATGCAGTGCTACGTTGCTATTAACGATGAACGATCAGAGTTTATCCCCGTTACCTGTGGAGGTCAAACAAGGCTGTGTTCTCGTTTTTTACCTATTTTTAATAATCAATTTTTAACTAAGTATTTTAAAACTTTGAAAAAATATTGAAGATCCTCCTTACAAGCCCTTTCATTTGTTATATCAAAAGATACAGTTTGAGAAACGATATGGCCCCCAATTGTGAGTCCCTATTGAAACCATAGATTTCTCTATAGTTTTACTATTATATATGTATAAGTTATATTATGTAATTAAAAAACAAATAGATCCGTTGTTTCGGAAATAAGGGCGTGGGGGATGATACTGGTCCAATGTAGAGAAGAGGCAAAAAATGACGTTTGCTAAGTATATGTAAATATCTACAGTAATAAAGTACTTTGACTTTGACTTTGACCTATTTGTAATTTTTCTTTAAAAAAAAATTTACTCAATATTTCAAAATTATGAAAAAGTATATACCTATTTGAGATTCTCGCAACAAGCCCTTTAATTTGACATATGAAACAACACATTTTGAAAAATCTGATTCGTGTCCCAATTGTGCTCTCCCTATTTAAACTTTACCTTTTTATATAGTTTTCCGGTAATATTTAAGTAAATACCTATATAAGGTAAAAAAAATATAATATAGGATCAGTAGTTTCGGAGATAAGGTAGGTGGAGTAGATATTTTTATCTTTTTTCGTAAATAATTTTAACAGAGTACCCTTTTAACTCACATTTCACTCGATACTGTTCGAAAAAGTTTTTATTTTTATTTTCTTATTTATACCCCAAAAGTGCCCCCCAAAATCAAAATTAATTAGTTTATGTAACACGTTCGTGTTTGTGTCATATAACTCACATAAGTGTGCCAATTTAAATTTTATTGGTCCAGAATTTACACCCGGTCGGATCGACACACGAGTGATCCTATTACCTATAATAATTCCGTTTTTCCTTTTTAAGGCACGAAACCCTAAAAAGGTTATAATGTGAAAAGGGTTGATTTCAAAGAACACGTTTTGTCTTATCTGACTACTGGTGATTAAGGGCCTCTGTATCTTGTTACTGTACTATGACAATATTTTATTTTTGTTTTGAAGGATTTGTTTATTTGGGATAAAAACATTTACATACAGGCACATACATTGCTTGTGGCCCCACACTAGGATACCCTGTGTCTTGGGAATCAGAAACAGAGACGTCACACACATTTAAACAACCAAGCCCTGGGATTCTTTTTTTTTTCTTTATCCCCAGCCAGGGATCGAACCCGGGACCTCTCGCATGGTAGGCAGACAAACAACCAGTCGTCAAATAAATAAATAAATATATTCAAACTAAGAAATAATTATAATTGTGGAGCCCAAAACATCATCCACGTGAATAACATCATAGATAGGGCTTACTGTTATTAATTAGGGAAGATAGACTGAGACAACACACACTAAAATACGTATGCAATACACTACTATGTTGACTAGGTTTTACATATCTGCATATTTTACACATACAAACAAACAAACTATAAAATAAAATATAAAATAATATAAAATAATAGCAAACTCATTGCTATTATGTCTAAAGACAAAGGCAAACAATTAAGTTTATAAATATAGAAGAATATGCACAAAGTCGGTTCGTAATAAATGCATCCAGCGAATGAAGCACTGTGGAAGTAGGTATGTATACAATTTATTATAATAACCATATCCTTTCTATTTTCTAGTGGTTAACCTATGGTTGACGAATTTGGTAATGTCGTGAAGTTGGTAAAGGCACAGATTAGATAATAGTAACTTCGTGGTATAGGGCTTCATCAGGGTAGGTTTAGACCAAGCTGCAAGTATTCCTGAATGTAACTATATGTCTAACCCTGGACCTTATACTTCCACAAAAAGTGGACTTATTATAAAACAGATAAACCGACTGCATGTTAAAATCTTTCACTTTATTTCTTTTGATTAAAGATAGAAGACCTGTGAACAGTAACATTTGTCTACACTGTTACCTGCATGGAGTATGAAAGTTGCCGCTCCAATATCTTTGTGAACTACATTGTGAGATCTAAAATACCAACTAGTGACTTTTCCTAAAACTAGTTGTTCTGTGAGAACTGTAGACCTCGCGAGCCCTTCGACATACATACATGCTTAAACATATTATCACGACTGACGTAAAAAAGGTTTTATTATGATGCGATACAAGTTTATTTTGCGCAAAAAATTTACGTAGAAAGTCCAATTTTAAATGGAATATAGATTTAATAGAAGGTCAAATCTGGTGTCTACGGATTAGTCTCGTGAAGGCGGAGAACTACTTAGTCTGATTAGATATACATTGTCCGAAATTAAATCTAAAACTGATATCCGCTGTAACGAAAATGTTTGCTACAGCCAAAACCATGATATTTGCTCTATAAACTTAGGTAGAGTCTGTCACACAAATTGAACATGCCGCCTTCATACCACCTGGCACAAAATTAAAGTCACGCACGTACTAACGTGCCACTAGGCACGTGGCACTCCGTCAAATAGAATGCACGATCGATCATAACCATACTGCCGATTTCAGCTATGTGGTATATTCAAATGCACAAATGGTGTTCAGGTAAAATGCAACATAAAGATTATATTGGCGCTGACATTTCCGTTGACAGAGCGCTAGCATGACTTTGAATGAAATAAAACTTTGAGTCCACTGATGTCCACATGCACAAACCACAATGCCTTTGAGTTGGGTGGAATCCATCCGGACATTGTGGTGGTATCCATCTATTACACAGTTAATCCATTTAATGAAGCACTGAAAATTCGAATATGGCAGAGCTGGATCCTGTTGCTAAAATATTTAAATTAAAGTTGGTTTTGTTACGTTTTTATTTGACATAAAAAAGGCATTCATTGTCATCTTACCTTATGTACTTTATATATTAGTGCAAGAGAATGTTAATCCCGGGTAGCTTTATTGTATGCCAAATTTCATAGATTAATGTTCAATGGTTTTTGTACCAGAGTAGAAAGATCATGTATTATTATTTTTAAATGGCCTTTTTTTTTAATCGTAAGTTTTGAACTATAAAAAAATCTTACACAATGATAACAATTATTATCAGGACTGAAGTATTCTAAGTAAAAATGGAGCACTGTAGATAAGCTACTCTGTTAAAGTTATAAGTATCTCTGTTTTGTATAATACATTAAAGAAATTACGCCCATTTTTAAAAGACACCCTTTATTAGGTCCACTTGTATCAGGGATGGTCACATAATTAATGACACCCCCTAATTAACTACAAAACACTTAACTCTGGGAGTATCATCAGGTAAAATAAGTATTTAATCTAGTTTGTACTAATTGTAATTAAACCTTACACGTCGTTTTATTCTTAACATGTGACAAAAAATATTGTGTTTGTTAGTAGTAAGGATACTGCTCAGTTTGTTGCTCAACTAGTGTTACACAATACTTACACAAATATTTTTAAATTGTGTAGACAGTTGCAGTAGTCTAATAAAAATGTAAAGAGGATCAGCTCAGTTATTTTAATATGCTTTCAGTGTCTTTAACAGCATGATCATGATTGACTTGATCCGGTCGAAATTTTGAACTTTATGCCATGGAAATAGAATTCAAAACTTTTATTTACAGAAAACGGCATCAAAATTCGTCCACCTGTTTGACTTCTAGAGTGCCACGGACAGGCATACAGACAGACAGACCGACAGACTGACAGACGCTTCAAACTTATCACACCCCCTTTTGGACAACGGGCGATAAAATAAAATAATTTTGCCCTTACAACATCTTAAAACCCTTTTTAGGGTTCCGTACCCAACGGGTAAGAACGGAACCCTATTACTAAGACTTCGCTGTCCGTCCGTCTGTCACCAGGCTGTATCTCAAGAACCTAGCTAGCTAGAGAGTTGAAATTTTCACAGATTATGTATTTCTGTTGCCGCTATAACAACAAATACTAAAAAACAGGATAAAAGAAATATTTAAGGGGGCTCCCATACAACTATTCTTTCAATACCACATTCAAACTTATAGATGCACCTGGTTACGTACATGGAGTGTGAAAGTACCAATAACTTTGTAAACAATATTTTGCTGTGTAAAATCCAAACTATTCACTCCACACCATCGCTTCCATTGAACGGTGGTACGGAACTCTTCGTGCGCGATTTAGATTCGCACTTGACCACCTTTTTTTTAAAATCACCGGTCATCTTAGAGTCCGCTACCTTATCTACATTGTCGCCCAATTTTCACAAGAATAATAAACATTTTATTTGACTATTGTACCTCATTGAATAGCTAGAGAACTGGAGATGTTTTAGGTTTTGTTTGCACAAACAGTTACTAGTTTTTTTTTTGTGACATTGCTTCAAAGTAACCCATTAAGTAAACATGCGATATTTGGTTTTCACCATAAGCCTGTATTATAGGTTTTTTTTGCTGTGGTCGGTTCTTTTTTGTTTTTAAATATTAAATTAACTCTATTTTTACCTAATACCAGCAAAATACCTGGAATTAATCACCTAGATTAGGAAAATTGGTGCGAAATATGTTGAAAAGTGGGATTTTTCCTCGAAAATCTTTAAAGGCCCCTAACTCGAAAACGGTAAATTTTCGGGTAGGGTGTTTCATAGTAACAATGATTGGTTTTAAGCCGTGCTAGCATCTCCCAACGTATGTAGGTCGACTTACCAGTCACCTTGTATATGTAGTACAGATGCCAATGTAATATTAAGGTTCCATCGAGCTTCATCATCAGGCCACCGATGATGGAGATCGAACGTGGGACGGGGAATCCTGATGATGGAGCTGCAAGGTCGTAGACGGACAGCTGGTATGCTTACTTATAGACCCATCGAGTTTGGGCTCTTCGATTTGTCGTGACCAAAGCCTTTTCATATTTTTGGCGAAGTCTTTATCATTTTCACCTACGATGAAGCTGCGAGGTGGTAGACGAAAGATTGTTTTTCTTACCAGTAAACCTATTAAGTATGGGTTCATTTATTCGTCTTACCAAGACCAATTGATTTCAAAAGATGCTCTTAGTTTTAAACTACTATGATAATTAAATCTTCATTTATGGCGTGAACGCCATCAGAATAAACAAACAGTAATATACACAGTCAGGTCATAAGTTCTGTCACACAATAAAAACTTTTGAATTTAGAACGCTGGCCACAAAAAAGTTTATTGTATTCGAATTTCGAATTTTTCATGAAAATAAAAATGTGTACTTTTTAAAATTTTCCTCATTTTTAAATATGGAGTGGACACTTAAAGAACACCGTGTCGCAGTTATTGCGTTGCATCGTTGCGGTTACGCGCCAATTCAGATTTTCGACTTACTGAAAAATTTGAATATAACCAAAAGATTCGTTTATCGTACCATAAAACGATACAATGAAGACTCTAGTGTAGATGACAGGTCAAGAAGTGGTCGCTCTGTTAGGACTCCAGCAGTGATAAAAGCTGTGAAGACGCGAATTCAAAGAAATCCCATACGTAAGCAGAAACTGTTGGCCCTTCAGATGGGGTTAAGCAGGACCACGGTGAAAAGGGTGTTAAATGAAGACTTAGGGCTTAGAGCATATCGAAGAACAACAGGACATCGTTTGGACGCTCGTTTAATGGACCTGAGACTGAAGAGATGCCGCGCTTTGTTGAAGCGGTACGCGGGAAAAAAGCTTCGGGAAATTCTTTTTTCGGATCAAAAAATTTTCACCGTGGAAGAGAGCTACAACAAACAAAATGATAAGGTGTATGCACACAGCAGTGAAGAAGCGAGCAACCGTATTCCGCGTGTCCAACGAGGTCATTTTCCATCCTCGCTCATGGTTTGGTTGGGAGTCTCTTATTGGGGCTTAACTGAGGTACATTTTTGTGAGAAAGGCGTAAAAACGAATGCAGTTGTGTATCAAAATACAGTCCTCAAGAACCTTGTGGAACCTGTTTCTCATACCATGTTTAATAACAGGCACTGGGTATTCCAACAAGATTCTGCGCCAGCTCATAGAGCGAAAAGCACACAAGACTGGCTGGCGGCTCGTGAAATCGACTTCATCCGGCACGAATACTGGCCCTCCTCCAGTCCAGATTTGAGTCCGTTAGATTACAAGATATGGCAACACTTGGAGGAAAAGGCCTGCTCAAAGCCTCATCCTGATTTGGAGTCACTCAAGGCATCCTTGATTAAGGCAGCCGCCGATATTGACATGGACCTCGTTCGTGCTGCGATAGACGACTGGCCGCGCAGAATAAAGGCCTGTATTCAAAATCGCGGAGGTCATTTTGAATAAACTTTATAACCATAAGAATCTATGTTTTATTAAGTTCATTTTGCTATATAAATGTTTACATAAATAATAAACATGTCTAAATTATTTCATATTGCACATGTGACAGAACTTATGACCTGACTATGTATATATATTAGTAATATATATATAAACTTCAGTGATATATAAACTTCCAGATGACGACCTCGGTGGCGCATTGGTTGTGGGTTGTTGGTTGTTGGTTGTCGCCTACAATGCGAGAGGTCCCGGGTTCGATCCCCGGCTGGGGGTAAAGTAAAAAAAAAAAAAGTTCTTGGATGTTTATATGTATGTGACGTCGCTGTTGCTGGTTCCCACGACACAGGGTATCCTAGTGTGGGGCCAGAAGCTATGTATGTGCCTGGGTATTTATAAACTTCCAGTGGGATAAAACCTCAGTGTAGTAACACCGGCAAATGGGTGGGATACATTGTTTATTTCCTGAATCAATAAAAGAGTGGGGTATTTTATGGTTAGAAAAAGAGACTGTGGGCCTTACCACAAAAAGATAAACTACTGTTCTATACTTGTTTTATGACAAAAAGGTATGGAATTTAACGTTTGTTTTGAGGTTAAGTGCTGTTTAATATTTTTTGTGGTACACGATATAATATGTATTACTGTGAGATACGTATATATTATGGCGTCAATATCTATAATATCGAAGAACAAATAAAAAACAGAGCACAAGAAGTATCCTCAAACCACTCAAACCTAACTTAAACAGTCACATGCATTGCATCTAGCCCCTGTGCTATTTATTACTCTGTGACATGAGAACCAGAAACAGCGATGTGTCACACATACCAAAAAAATATATAAATAAGGAACTACATTCGCGTGTCATCTAGACCTTGCCATGGGATTTTTTTCTTGCTCCCGTCCGGGATTCGAAACCGGGCCCTCTTGCTTAGGAAGCAGGGGTTCCGGCCACAAAGGTCGCCAAAAACGTTTCTATAAAATAAACAGTTATCTGGCCGTTGAAGCCTCAGATAGATCAATTCCTCAGGTAGCAATGTCATTCCGCTGATAAGCTTTATCCGATGATTGAAAAAAAAACTTGTTAGTTGTGAAATAAGGTCTATCTGACTGTTTCATATGTCTGGACACTCAGCCTTTAGTCAAATAGTATACTAGTAGTAGGAAATAGTAGCAATTTTTCCGACTTTTTTAGGAAGTTTGTAATGTACATACATACTTATATTATGGAAATGGAAATAAACAATTATTACTATTATTAACACATCATCTCTCAAGCTAAAAACTTCAATTGTATTCACTATTCTTAACTCTCTTTCAAATCCAGCCCGCAACAATAATTAATCATCAGAGCTGAGCTTCCATTATCCTCTGAAGACCAGCCACTCTACTCAGAGACTGTCTCGTTAGTGAAAAGTGTCACCTTTTGTTGCTGGATTCATTAATATCTATAAAACGAACCGCAGTGTTACAGGAGACTGGCCACTACAAAGACTGATGTACATTGCATTTTGCAGACTAGAGACTACTTATATCAGTATATGTATGAAGCAGTGTATGTATGTCATCCGGGCGTCTCGTTCGTCGGACTTGGAGACTTACCCATTAGTGGTCAGTATTGGATTGGACAGAAGTTTATCTGTTAACTGTTCTAGACATACTGTTTACTTCACTACTGAGAGTGGTAGAGTGAGCCAAGCACCAAACTTTACAGTTGTAATCAAAACTCTATCTTTCATTAAAACGCCATAGTAGGTATTTTTGAAGCTTATAAATAATCGACTGTACCTAAAGCTGAAAACAGTTGCGGGTTCTGCGATAGATTTTATGTTTCCGGTGCGATTACGAAAATCTTGTGTATGTATTACGTAAATGTTTAGGTTAATAATCTCGCTTATAAGTTTAGGTTAATAATCTCGAAATAATACATTGTACTAGAACTGACTTTATTTCTGACCACTTATTGATATTAATTGGCATTGGAGAACAGCAAAAAAAAACACGGCGCACTCACTGCGCCTACTATTTAATCGTGTTTGCGTAATTTGATTGCCCGCGCGATCTCATGGAACTTTACCGGCATCAACTAGAACAAATACAATTTCAAACACCTACAAACAAACAAACTTCCCGACTCGTAATGTAAATGGAAATGGAGATGGGAACTGCGAACTGTTCGCAATTTGCTTTGGTATGTAATTTCATACTAATCCCAGTCAGAGTTCAACTTCGATGTCGTCTCGGAGGTGTCTACTTGACGACAGTTTCACAGGTTGCTGACTAATCTTATCTAGCAGATGAGTCAGTAATGTACACGTTAAACCAACATATATGCCATATGTATACTGTCTGTTATTAGACAACTTGTGGAAAACTGCGTTTCATGGTAATTTGTATCTTACGGATTTATGTTTTATACCGTACACCCCGTGGGGTTTCCTTGGTCCGTGAGCGAACTCTCGGCTCTCTATCTTCCCCAAGTATGCATCTCTCTTGGATCCATGCGCCGCTATCCCCTCAAGGCGGCATTCATAAGCCAAGAAACCAGCCAAGAATTGGCCCGTCCCTGTCTGTGATGCTAAACGCGAGGAGCAAATCTATTTCTCTGCCACCTCGTATCGTAAAAGGCTTATATAACGAATATGTAATACTTGGTAAGTATTTTAACAGTGAAAACTATACTTCTCACACACACACACACACACCCTCACACACAGAGATACATACACACAGAAACATACACACACACGCACCAGACACACACACACACTCAGAAAATCATACGTTACGTAGGCCCACCCAAACATGCACCGGTTTACAGAATCGCTAATCAGTTTCAGTTATTATGGTTACGATATCTAAACAAAGAGGCATGAATATTCATTTAGATTGATGAAAGCGCCGCTAACGAAGCTGCAATCTACTGTTGCATACTGCAGCAGTTGCATCCTAATTAACCCATTTACGGCCGCTGTTGTGAGTAGACCCTTGACTACATTTTATTTAATATATAATATCATAGCCACAAAAAAATGTTTTGATGCAAAGTCACACAGCTGAAGAATATGGCTTTAAGCCAAAATAACAATATGATGTCTTGAGTATGGGTCCCATGGCCTGATTGCTGGTTATATGGATCGTGGTGTATGATAACCAGCGAGAAGTCCCGGGTTCAAATCCCGGCTTGGAAGGAAGAAAAGAAAACTCCAGGTCTTAGATATTTATAATGTGTGTGACGTCGCTGTTTCTAGTTCCCACGACACAGGTGTGGTATAGGGTATGTAAGTGCCTGCATGTAAATAAATGTTATGTTATGTTGTAATGTATGTAGTAAAATAAATAAATGTTCGTATGTTTCGTTGTATGCCTGTATGTATGACAATTTTGTTACCACACGCTATAGCCCAAAGGGCTTGACGTATTTTAACAAATAAGGTGTCGTTAGGTTAGGGTGAAGGGTTGACCAAAGCTGACTACCGTATATTGACGAGTCTAAGCTACCTGAACTTGTAGCTGAACTGTGACCATTCGATATCATGACAATCGATGTCGCATATCGTCAAATCGATTAACCTTGGATATCACAACCTGTCGATGTTGCGGTCATTCGATGCGGCGACCATCGAGGTAACGTACATTCGATGTGGCGTAAGACTGACGTGCAGTTTTCGCTGTCGTAACTTTCGTAGTAGTGACTTTCGATGTTACGTGGAGTTTTCGCTGTCGTGACATTCCTAGTAGCGACTTTCGATATTACGAAGGAAACCCGCAGTAGCGGTCCTTTTACTCACAGCGATATCTATAGGTACTTGGACTTGAGCTTGACGTGTTCATCACTTATTGGATTAGGAGCACACCATGCTAATATAGTCTGTATGTGTGCCACTGTGCCCACTGGTTTCTAATAGACTTGCTTTACAGAAAGAAGTACCCTGAATCCCTGATGTATTTTTGTGGATCGCATCACAGGACTTCAAGTTAATTTACTTGTTAGTTGTAATGCTTTCTGAATTTGTAGAGGAGAGTTGTCTCAACTGTCACAATTATAGTTTCACCATATAGAATCTGTCATTTTCACGCGCTTGAGATCTATTAACGATAAAGTGACAATGACGGAAATACGGAAAAGTTACCATCGTTTTAAATGAAGTTATTTGCTTATTATTAGTCCCGTGCATTATGGAACAGCGATCCTGGGAGACTAAACAAAAAACTCCCACAAGAAAAACGAATATGAATTCAAAAGAGAAATATTGGATTCTTAGAAAGTTGGACGCAACATGCCTGCCGCCTCATTATAATAATGGAGTATTAATACCAGCATAAAAGTTTTCTAGTTAATAAGTTTAGATTGGGTTGACGTCCTGCCTAAATAGTTATGTTTTTTGAACATGTGATGCAAGACTTTACAGCAGTGACGCAGGGGGATGCGGGTTAGATTCCCGGTGGGCTAGACCACTGTCAAGCAAAATGGAGCATTAAATAATTTGTTAAACGGTTGTCTACTACCACGTATAGAAAAAGGTGTGAAATTTGTTTGAACACATGCAATTCGTTCGCCTATTTTGTTATTCACTTTTTCCTTTAATAACATCGTACTATGAAATGTTATTTTGATCTTCATAGCTCACTGTTAAAACTTTATAACTCCTAATGTAGAGCCTTATTGGAAAACCTAAGAGACGACTGAACAGACGCCAATTAATTTATACCCAACGCATTTTATTACAGAACACAGCTGCATGAGGCTCAATTTATGTGCAAAGGAAACTTAAAGAAGATAAATAAAAGTAGGAAGGGTTAGGAAGATAAAAAACAGCAAATCTGGTACTGTGTTTTAAAACAGATCCATAGCATTCTTGTTACATGTTGCCCAAAATTGAATTTAATAAAAAAGGTTCTGAAGCATCTTTCAATTGAGGAAAATTTTCTTAACCAAATTATGTGCAGACCTCACCCAACTTCAGAACAAATCCTCTGGACACAATAGACCAAATTAAACTTCAGTAAGATGAAACTTTTCCAAATATCAAGACCGACGTGGTCTGAATAATACAATGTTGTACACTGGCACACAGAGTAAGGATCAAGGTTAGTAAATCTTCATCTTTACTCTGTATGCCACTATACAACATTGTATCAAGATATTTTATGAGATTTTGTGGTTGTAGTGAATAACTGGCAAAACGTAGACACAATAGTTTGTTAACCTACCCTGAATTAAAGGCGTATCTATCTATGTATTATCATTTTGCTACAACCCCCCCCCCCCTGGTTAAATATTTCGCCATTTGGTTAAATGAAGCACTTCATTAACCCCTTAATGCATGGTAAGCTGCATATGGTTTCACAGGGTTTGCACTTTATTACCAAGCAATAAGGTTGAAAATCGCGATCCATTTCGGGTAAGACTATGCATAAAGGGGTTAATAGTCTGGGCTGTTCATTAATCATGGTAATAAAATTCAAAACCTATAAAGGGAAAATGACATTATATGATGGCGCCAGGTCTCCAGAATTTAAGGACACGGCGGCGTTTAATTAGGCAAATGGCTAGCCTAGCTATTTGATTGAAATAAAGCTTCGTTGGAAAAATTTAACAACCAGCATTACCGAAAGTCTGCCTTTAGATTTAGAGGAATGGAGAACCGGAACAATTCATTTTTTGCAAGATTGCTTCAACGCAATAGCTGGTTTCTTTCGGAGTCAACTTGACTGAAATATGAATAGATTGCTATAGGTGACTTTCTGTTCGAATACTAAAGTTGGGTTGTGTTAGGTCACATCTGTATGTACAACTTGGAGCCGAACGAAGCGGAGCGCTGCAAAGCCAATACGTCGTATGTTAATCAAGTGCGAACGTCTAGTCAATTCCTGCACGATCGGTTATAGATAGATCTTATCTGATCTTATCTTTCAATCATAATGTCATTTGATTGAAATTAGGCCCTTAATTAACGGCCCGGGCTTTTGACTAAGTGCTTAATTTATCTAAATGGCGGCGACGCATTCATCAAACCCATTGGGTCTCTGCTGGCTGGTACTCATAATATGTTATAAAGAATGTAGGCCACTCACCATATTGTTTAACTTTTCCCGGATGTTTTCTATACTAAAAGCTTTCCCAGATATCCTTCAAAAGAAAAGAGATCTTTGCTCGGTAAAGCTAAGATTCCTTTTTATCTCTTTATACCATTTGTGAGTGAACTCACAATCTATCTGCTACTGATTTTTCTGTACTTGGGGATCTTGTACTTCCATTTCGTAAGTCAATTATCACTTTTTTCCGATCTCAGAAGTTAAGACAAGGTATTCTCGGTCAGGGAAATGCAACATGATTCGGGGGTGTTTTGTTACTGTTTTATTTATATTTTCGTAAAGAATAAATATTTTTAAGGTTCATAGAATGTACCTTCATCCTTAGAGAGAGAGATTATCAACACCAAAACAGGAACTAAAGGGTTGCACCGATTTGTCATGCCTGTCATGCCCATTTATCAGCGAACATAAATTACAGGCCAACATTTTCCATTTAACTTCTTGGTTAAGATTTTTCTGCCAGTAATTTTAACCGTCTTTTATATTTTTTTACAAAATTGTATTCAGCTAAAATTCATGTCTTATCGTACTGAGTTTTCAGCGTGACGGTTTAAGAAATATGGTCTTGATTTTTTGGACTTCGCTTGTTTGTTTACCCAGGGAGAACCCATCTAAGCTTGTTGTTATTATACAGGCTGTAACAGAAAGGCTAAACCTTCCTGTTACAGCCTGTATAATGATTGACCGAGTGACTGAGCGACTGAGTGACTGAGCGACTTAGTGACTGAGCGACTGAGTGACTGAGCGAGCGTAAAGTAGCCGTGTAGTGGCTACTATCGCTACTCGGTGGTAGTAATCATAAAGCTGGTTAGAGGGCTGTTTGAAAACATCTGGCAGTCAGCGTGGTGGAGTATGGCTTAATCTAACTCATATCCGTATAAAGGCCTGAGCCCCTTGGTGGGGACATTAATGGGCTACATTATTATACAGAGACCTGCAGCTTAACGTGTTTTCCGCGACACGGAGGCGCCCGAACCAAATGCCATATAGAAACAGCCACCCATCCAGTACCCGTCTCAGCCAGATATTGCTAGCCGCATGATCGTTTCGATGTGAGAATACCGCTGAGCCACGGACGTTAGCTAACAATAGTAAAAACCTGTGATCCAGCCTGCGCCCTACTGTACCACTAAGGCTCTTGACTGGAGTTCTGCTTCATTTCTATTTACAAACTACTCCGCTTTGAGAATGCATTATGGCCCAGTAGGCTTTCAGCGATCCGCGGGATAAAAGAGAATAAGATCAAGGTGGGTTACACAGAATGTTACTGTATAGTGTAATCAAGTTTATGAGGTTAGTTTTGAACTCAGATACCTCGTCATTCTGATTGATTTTCCCTACCAAACTAAAACTTGATAAAACCAAATTATCATTGTTAAGAATAGACAAATTTTAGCTGCTCTTGAAATCAAAGCGGCTCTCATGATGTCCCGGAAATCCCCAAAAGTTTGGGTACATCTTTGTATTACAACCCGTATTTTTACAAGAATGAAGATAATGAAAGGACGTGCAAAAAGAAGAGGTTTAAAGATATTTAGTTGAAATTGATGCACAAGATGGATGCAATGCCGGAAAACAGGATATCTCCGAAACTAGGAGTTTTCAAGGAGATTACGGGTTTATTTATATTCATAACTCCGTTGGTGATTTCATTATGGAAGCCGTGGTAGGTTTCCGCAGAGATTTAATTAGTTGATCTACGGGGAACATCCGGTAATTAATTAAATCTCATTTTAAATTAGTAGTAGGTAAGGTAGTTTTCCCATCGCGTGAACAGTTAAATCTACACTAAAGGACTACAATGTGTTACTATGAGGACTCCTTGACACCTTAATCAAACTTACGTCGAAATAAACAGGGTTTCTATAACTTGGTATTGGGCAAAAGGACAATTGTCTACTTACAATCATTGTAAAATGATTGTAAGTTTCATTAGAACATGAACAGTTTTAAGTTCACAAAGGAATTTTGATATTATGAAATGGCCTCCCCCTTCATTCATTCTAAAGTCAAAACTCAGCAGCAATGAGAAATGAGCAAAAAATTTCTTTTGCAGAAAGAAAGTTGTAAAAACATTATTTAATCCACATTTCTAGGGTTCCGTCTACTTTTGCAACAGGTGAAACCATAATCCTGATCAGTATATTAATTTCGTTGTAATCTATATTTGCCGAACCTGATAGCTGCGGCGATGGGCTAGCCACTTGTTAATACTTGTTACTCTGCCACTCCGTATCAGATACAGTGTGACGGTATTTGTTAGCTTGTTATATTTTCTGTAAAAGTAAAAGTAAAACGAGAGTGTGTTTAATTTGGTTTTAATCTTCTAAACCTGACTATCCAATTAAAGATTAACCACCTACAGGTTCAGAAATGGAATTGAAACAGTTTAGGTAAATGAACACGCTTTATCTTCGTCATATATCATACCCGTACAAACTAGAGAAGTGTAATACAATTATAGAAGCGCAAATTGAAATACGAAGCAAAATACATAACATATATGTACAATCGAACCAACTGAATCATGACCCACTTGCCTGATTTTTTGCACTAATTCGTTTGAAACTTTCAAACTTGTAAGATCTATCTATCTGTCAGTGTCTAATCAAATGATAACAAGTTCGTTACCAAGGAAATTAACCTTCAAGCGAATTTCGACCTACTTGCATTTAAGGGGTTTAGCAAAATAAGCTTATGGTGGGTCATGATTCAGATGGTTCGATTGTACATCATAGAGCAGATGATGTAATGTATTTTTGTGAAAATCTTTAAGTAAGTATAAGTAATAAATAATAAAATAACGATAAGTAAGTAAGTCTTGCTGTAACATTCAATAAGCAACGTTGTTTGGTTTTATCTGTTATTTATTATACTTTTTTACTTACTGAAACTTATTATAATGTATTGGGTAAACGGCTAAACAGCTACCAAGTTAATTAATTAACGGAACAATATTTTTTTGTAAACTAAATTTTGATTTGTTACTAAACTACCGCGGTTTTTATACCTTAATTATTATATCTATTCCTGAGAAATATATTGGTGTTCAAATTAATAATAGCCGTAACTTAATAAAGATCACCAAATAATAATAAATTTGTTGCCTTATTAATAGTATCATCACTTAAAAGGGTTTCTCCGTACCTTGAAACTACGTACGTACCTGTAAACTTGGCTTAACCCTAAAAAGGAACTTTTATGACAGATGTCACCTAGAGTACTGAAGATTATATTGTGGGCATTTGTGGGGAAACAACATAACATTTGTCTATATTGTTATGTCATTATTTTTTTTATCCGGGCAGCAGAGTAGCAAAAGGGTTAAACATTAAAAACGGAATCCTTATTTATAGGATGATAACGTTGTCCGTCGGTTCGTCAATCTGTCAGGACCCTTTTTCTCTGAAACGCGTGGAGGTAATAAGTTAAAAGTAATATTAATTAATTATATCCGTCTCCCATTGAAGTTATGAAAAAATCAAACTTCTCGGTCAACGCAATCAAAAGGTTCGGCCGTTTATGCCGCAAATTTGCTATAGTTGTTTGGTATTCGGAAGGAAATCAAAACATGTTGGGTATTTTCCGTTCATAAAATTTAGCGAGAAGCAAGTTGTTATAGCACATGTCCATGAAAAAATCAGAAAACTGTCTATTTATCATTCCATCACAAAAAATATTATATATGGGGAACGCTCGGGCCTCGGTGCGCTAATCCGAGTCGCACTTGGCGGGTTAATTTCTTCTATAGTCTGAATACTGGATTTGCCCTCAAATTAATAGATTGGTTACCTAAATAGTAGATCTGACACCAAAATGATCTGTCACCTAATAACACATAAAATCTGCTGAAATGCTTACGAAATATCAGGGCCGAAGTGGTGGGTCGGGGTAGGTGAAGTGATGAATGAAGCCTTTTCATTATGTTGACATGTAAGAGTAACAAACTCTCAATTCGTGACCATTTTGTATTTTTTGGTGATATACGTAAGGTGACAGATCTGCAATTAAGGTAACCAATCTAATAAATTGATGACAAATATTATTTCTCAGTGACTTTTATCTTGATTTGAAGTGACCCATTTTATTTTACCTATCTATATTAGGAACTAAACAACATAGTTTATTAGCTGATCAATAAAATCATACTTATTATTAATTCCGCGAAATGAGCACTTTTTCAACAAACATCAATTAAAACGAAAAACCGGAGATGCTAACGTAACCAATCAACCGCAGTGCATAAATGAACTGACGATAAATTCAATAATATCCGGACGTCAAAACAAACCCTTTAATGTTTTTAACAATCTAATACCAACTCTAATCCATAGCAGTAAGGCCTACAACCGATTTAAAAACATTTTGCTAGTTACCTGGTACAGTTGGATGCCTTTTCATGATTAATGAGTTGATATCGGCTGCAGCGACCAGCGATCTACATCAGCCAGGAAACCTGAAGACACACACTTTACACTAACACTAAAAATAAATATTAGCAAAAATACATACGACGAAATTCTTTTAAAAATATCGAGGGAAGAAATGGGGTAGTTAATAAACTGGTAAGATTTCAAATTGAGAACGATGAATTCGATATTCAAAACTCAAAAGTTGAATCACTGTATTTTTCTAGAGGGGATTTATAGTTGTGAGAAACACGCGTCAAGTTTTCAAACAGGCCGCGTCAAGCACAGGGGAGGACCGTATCAGGTGCGGTTGAGAGTGGTTCTGGGCGGACGAAGCTTTGGGCGGGCGGCGTCGTTGGGCGGCGTAAGGCGTCCGCCCAAGGCGCGCCCTGTACCAGGCTCCCAGACTTCGACAGGAGATAGACGCATGTGCGCCGCGACGCACTGCGCATGCCCAGGAAAAGCTTCGAGGAAAGCTTAGGGGAAAGAGACGGAAATAAACATTTAGTGAGGAGAGTGAGCGAGAGGGGAGTCAAGATAAATTGGGAAGCGCCAAGCAGTCTGAAAAGTTGTGTCGGATAGTTTCATGTAGTAGAGGCGCATAGGTGCGCCTGTACTCTTAGATAGTTTGGCCGGGGTGAAGTAATTTAGTAAATAAAAGTTTCAGATATTAATTTATTAGGGCCGGCTAAGTCTTATCAAACTTAAACTCAACATTTCTATATCACTGTTGATATTTACAAATACTTAGCAAACGTCATTCCGGTACCTATCTAAGTATAATGCGCTGATTAGGTACTGCTTAGAAATAAAGTACAAAATAACAACGATCTTGATGTATTTCCTAGGCGCCTGTATCATTAAGATTACAGCGTAATTTTTACTCGAGCCATCAAACACACTTGCGATCGCCTGTCAAAATTAAAGCTCCAAAAATACCGTTCCGAATCGTTCATCCTCAATTATGAATACGCGGTAATTTTATTGAGAGCAGTTTTCAGGAAGCAATCTCTGAAAGTGTATTACCATTGCGTTTCTACAGCCCTGGTACTCCTAACCTTATTACTGAAATTTCAAGGAAACCCGCTAGTTTGGGGTGGAGTGTGACGTATTCCTATATAGTCTGTGAGTGTGACGTACGTTAAGTGCGTCACACTCACAGACCAGATTCCAGAAAGGCTAAACATTCGAGAAGCTGTTGTAACCTTCAGTGTGCTGTTATAAATTGAACATAAAAACCGAAATGTTGAACACAAAATTAGTGCCTAATGAATGTGTGATTGTATGTACTTTATAACGCACGTATATTTTATGTGCGCACGTTTTTGATCCATGCTGATGATTATGATGAAAACCTCTTTTTGTACTGTACGAAGATTAAAACACAATTAACGGAGAAGCTTTGTTAAAGACCCCTAATTAGCGCAACAATGCTCTGCAGACGATTGCTCTGTGTCTATTAATATTTCAGAGCTCAATGAAAAACAAAACAAAAGAACCAGACAAAAAATAGCAAAACATAACTCAGAAACAAAACAAAAACAATCAACATCAACTTCACATTCCCTAGCGTTTTACTTCACATCGAAATAAAACGCGCAATATTTTTCTATTTTTCGTCCCCATTTCACAAATGTCATTTCTCACGCCCTCAGTTAGATGTCATTGTGACAGCCACGACTCCGTTACGTCACGGCGGACACTATGCGCCCCAAATGTACCAGGGCATCAGAACCGACGAGGAGCCAAAAGCTCAAAGCAGGTGGAAATAGAATTCTCCCGCAGGGGAACGGAAATAGATTAGGTAGCTTACCGCGCATGTGCAGTTCTGAAAATAGAATGAGTGGCGCCATCTCTGAAACATTAGGAGAATCTTGGCGCGTGATACAAGATTGTAAGTGGAGTTGGTTGGACACCTGCTTTGTTGGCCGTGGTTTGATTGCTCTGAATAAGATGGTGTTTTCTGGTGCATAACATTACCACAAACTTACATTTCCCTACATTTCGCTACTATCACCAAGTAGCGATAGTAGCGAAGACCTACAGCTTAACGTGTCATCCAGACCACGGAAACGCCCGAGACAAATGCCACACAGAAACGGACACCCATCCAGAACCCGTCTCGGCCAAATGTTGCTACCCGCACGACACTAAACATCAAAATTATAACAAAACTAAAAGTTCATACTAAATGCAGAAAAATAATGTTTTGGGGTGTTTTTGGACATTCAGAGGCTATTGTTGGGTCATAATTTATAAATAAACCCTCATGTCTTGTATTTTTCTTTTCTCCACGATATAGGATGTCATAGCAAATACCCAATGAATATGTTTGTATAAAATAACTCTACTTAATCAGATACTACCAACATACCACAGTACCTTTCCATTAGCAGATCAATTATTGAACTAATAACACGGCGTTGAATGGATGCCCTTTCTTTCCAGGAAGTCAGACCAAGGTCGACATCGCCATCAAATGTCACAGAGCACCTGCTTGCAAACACACCCACAACTGTAACAATATATTTACATTTGCAATTTGGAACGATGGAAGAAAGGCGGTTTTCGAACGAGGAAATGGCACGGATAAGTTGGCAGGGTATTTGTATTTGTGTTGACTATTTGTTGTAAGTTTCTTACATACACAGGTAGGCGGTGGATATTTACAATATTAACAATATTTTGAGACCTAAAATTATAAAAGGCGCCTTTTTTGAACGGTTTAGTCTATTTAGTATTGTTTTTCAAAAAAACTTGTTTTAAAACACCTCATCAGAGTATTTGACCAATAGTTGTAGTCAGTAAGGGACAGAGACAGAGTGTCAGTCTCTATTTCCTTGTCTATGTGAAAAAAGAGAAGGAGATTGATTGAGAAGCATTACATCACTTGCACTGTAGGTCCGGTTTCGAGCCAAATAGTCAACTGTCAGTTTGAGCCCGCAGTTTTTGGCATTTAGTATTTTATCGTTTTAATATGCTCTTGGTTTAAGCAATATGACATACAGAAATATGAAAGTATAAGTAACATTAATTCATGTAATGATTCCTATTGCATGAAAACGTAGATCTACAATACTCAAAAAACTCCCCCTTCCTTCGTCGTTCGGTCAGTCAGCCCGCGAACGTGTCTGCGCATGTGCATTTCATTATTCAATTAGTAGTAAGGCCTAACTAGTTGAATAATGCAGTGCACAATGGGTAACAGACAATAACATTTAAATACATGGGCCACTGTAGCACAGGTTATATAATTGTTACTTCGTAACAGATACATCACAGCCCTACAAAACCGAAAATACCTGTGCTATAATAGCTTAAACATTTTTTATAATAATACTTGGAGTAAACTGCAAGAAAAAATATGTCTATCTCACGCACACCGAGAGGTGAGAATGCTGCACCCACCGCGCGACGTTCGTCTGCTTACGTCATTGGCGTACGCGGTATGGTTGTACAAAGATGATAAAGTAAAATAAAAGATCTAAATTAATTAAATGATTTTATTACTCATCAACATAACGGACAAAAGATTATTATTTTATATCTTTTTTATTTTTTTCTAACTAATTTGTTCAATTCAAAGTGGTTTTCTCAGCGTTGTCCATAAGTTCCTTGTTTTAATAAAAAAATAATGTTGATCGGAATTTTTTATTGGGAGGAAAATGGGGGAGAAAAGGGGGGAACTTTGCTGTAGCGTGATTTATCGACGGACTTCAATAAAATTAAAGAGGATCATTAAAGACTTCATTCTACACGAGATGTTGCGAAAAAAAAAAGGGGGTGAGTGTGGAAGGGGGGGAGTTTGCTGTAGCTTGTAAAAATACTTTTTTTTTTTGAAGCTAGGTCTACTGTTCCACTAGTTTAAAAAATAGAACTTATGGAAACCAGAGAAGACCTCAGATTTAAATAAAACTGTCATGTCACTAACATCGATAGGTTTGACGAACTTTGAAATCCACCGAGGCTTTACCACCGTACCAAAAATATGCATAACATAGTATCTACCAAAAGTAAGTAAGTATATTTTTGTGTATAGTACATTATATAATATGTACAGTTGATACGGAGGCGGCTTTGCTATATTAAATAAAAAACTGGAAGGCGACGGCCTTGCTCCTAAAGTCTGCATGTGGCGTCGCTGAGCAAAGAAATGTAGCGACAGCAGAGGTAACTGGATCAACTACGCCGAGAAAAAATGTTGACTCAGTTTCAATGTAATATTACTTCGTTTCAATGTGCAAATTGGGAACATTCCTTTGTGAAATACATATTTCATTATTTTCTTATCTAATAACTGACTACATCGGCTTATCAAAAATCTCATCACTGTATTTCTTTCTAATAGCAATGCTACTAGACTATTAGTTTAGCATATTCATTCACTATTGTCGCTAGTCATAACTAACAGGGCAGCTTGATAACTTCTTCGGGTTGGCCCTGCTTCAACCCGCACCGAGCCAGCGTCGTGGAGTACGGCTTAATCTTACTCGTATCTGGGTAAAGGCCCGTGCCCCTTGGTGGGGACATTAATGGGCTACATATATTATTTTTATTATTTGTCCAGAAAACCAAAAGGAAGAAGGAGAGTAAAAAAACTGGCCAAGTGCGAGTTGGACTCACGCACCCAGGGCTCCGCACAAAAGACTTTTTTGTGAAATATCTATAAATTTGCGGTTTTCTTATTATTTCTTTTCTTTGCTAGAAGACCTTGCTTCGTGCCAAATTGCATTATTCTAGTATAGGTCAAGGGGAAGTACTCTTTAGTTTTTGACAAGATTACACAAGAAGAACGTTTTGGAAAAAAGAAATATATAAAATAATTTCCACTAAACTGAAACAAAAATGTTATTCACAGTGAGAGTTAGTAGTAGTTTAAATACTGTAAATACTGTACTGTAAAGTAGTTTAAATACTGTGTAGTTACAAGGTTGGATTATTTGCTTCGGTCGTAAAAATCCTGAACATAGTCTATATTAAAAAGGAAAAATAATAATTTAAATATAAAATTACTGATTTTTCTACTCATTTATGCCTAAATTTTCCTCTTTTAGAGCTCCTTATCAATCCCTAAATTTATCAATTAGCTTATTCCCGTTTTTCAGTAAATTCGAAAAACACCTAATTTTTATCGTCGCCGGGCGGCGTAAAGCAGCTTTCTTCGTATTAGTCAGTTCTGATAGATGCTGAATAGTATACAGACTTTGGCCTTCAGTTTGTGACATCGCTGTTGCTGGTTCCCACGACAGAGGCTATCCTAGTGTGGGTCCAGAAGTAATGTATACATGTATGTAATGTAAAAATATGTTTTTTTAATATAATGAGGGTTGCAATATCAAGATTATTTTGAATTTGTTATGCACACACCGATGAACAAAATCTGTGTATGCCTCAGCGCCTTGATGTTGTATAGTTTTTACTCAACATGGTTTGGCTTGGTCACAACAGAAAATCAATGGGACAATCATGATCGCTATTAGCGCGTTTCTAAGAGAATGCGCTGGAGCGCAACATGTCTGGCCTCTAAAATGAATTCATAACCCATAAATTGATGGGGCCAAAATCTTTTGAGCATTCACACGCGTGTGCATGACTGAAGTAACGAAGACGCTTACCGCTTCGCAGTTCGCTTAGGGTGAGACAAACGTATGATTGTATGTGTACAAAAAGTGCAACGTGCGAGTAGAACGACTAAGGAACGACTGACTGGACAACTGACTGAGATATATTTTTATTCATGCAAATTACATACTTCCTTTACTACGGCGGATAAGGTCTTTTATTGTCAACTCACAACCTATATTTATGCTGTTTATTGAACTGTAACATTCCACCTCTAACCAACAGCCATTTGAAGACGCAAGAACCGAGACATATATTAAGGAAATAATCGAATTGAAAGTGTCTCTCAAAATAGCTTCAATGCCAAAAAGCACTAGATATTGATTTTAGCTAATTAACTTAATAAAAATTAAGTAACAAACCCTTATTATTTTCTTTTATGCTACCTAATTCACTATTATAAGTATGTCGGCGATTTTTGATGTAGCCTGTGAAGTGTAACTATTTAATTGTGCGACACAGAAAAACTAGACGCAAATAAATGTATAAAACTACTCTAATTTGATGCAAACTCGTACTTATGCCTACGACTATCGTCTTTGCATATAATGCAAATACAGAAAGTGTCACATTCCATTATCATCTATATTTATTTTTCTACAATCTATCTCTATATGTAGATGTAAATATGTAGTAAATATGATAACTAATTAACGTACCAAGTGAACTTTACTGAAAGGGAAGCTTACTTTTTGAAAAGGAATAGTTTTATTTACAATATTACTAATCTACATAGGTATTAAAATAAATATACTGAAATAGTAAGATATTAAGACCTATTAGATACAGTCAGCATCAGATATGTATGAGCTCACTAGCCGCTCAAATAGATCTACCAAGTCCTTATAAATCAGAAACATCTACTCATCTGCAGTGTCAAAATGTATCAACATCCACGCTAACACAGCGGATGTTGACATAATTTTAACACTTTTCATCATCATCATCAGCCTTTGTCATCCCACTGCTGGGCATAGGCCTCTCCCCGCCAGTCTCGTCCACTGCTTTCCAGCCACTTTAGCAATATCATCTGACCATCGGGCCGGTGGTCTATCCGCTGTTCTCTGTCCTGTTTGCGGCCGCCACTCTGTGGCTGCCTTGGTTCACCTTCCGTCTTCCCTTCTAACTAAGTGTCCTGCCCATTGCCACTTTAGCCCCGTGATGCGCGTAACCAAGTCTGTGACATTGGTAAGTCTGCGAATTTCAACGTTAAGCACGCGGTCAATAAAGCTGATGCCTAGCATGCCATGCTCCATAGCATTTTGTGCGACTCTAAATTTGTACATATTGGCTTTTATGAGCGTCCATGTTTTGGCACCATAAGTGAAGATTGGCAGGACACACTGACGCTTGTAATTAACAGGTAATTGATAGGACGCTTATAATTAAATTCTAATATTTTACTTAGTGTTGGAAGAACAGATATTGGTCTGAAATTTGAAGGATCACCCTTATCTCCCGACTTGAATAGAGGTATCAGTTTACTGTGTTTCATGAGGTCTGGGAAAGTCCCATCGTCAACACATTTATTGAATATATAAGCTAAGTGTGGGGCTATAACTAGAATTACTGAACCAATGACTTTGACTGATATACCCCACAGGTCTTTCGTATTTTTTTAAGTTAAGTCATTTAAACGTTTTGAAAATGTCCTGGGGATATACATGATGAAATTTTAAATATACATTACTGACGCTAGTGTTATTTTTTAATAAAGTCTCTGCTTCATATGGAGATGAATTTAGACGGTCTGTTGTGAGTAAGGGTACATTGGTGAAGAATGTTTCAAAAGCTCGAGCAACATCAGCGCTGGATTTAACAACATCATCACCTATCTTAAGGCAGAAATCATTGTCCATTGGTATAACTTTGACAGTTTCGCGGTTTATTATTTGCCAAACTGTTTTCATTCTATTATTTGAATTTTGAATTTTTCTATTAATGTGTAAAGTTTTTGCAGTTCTACAAACCAACTTGAAAGTTTTGGAATATTTTTTAACATAGTCATGAAATTTTCGATCAAAGTTATAGGTTTTTTGTTCATAAAGGTCATATAAGATAACTCTACTTTTACGAATTCCAAACGTTGCACAGTCATTAAATTTAGATTTACCGTTGGAGTCACTGACTTTCTTTAATTTAAAAACTTTATTGAATTCTGTCTGAATAGTGTTGAAGAAGTCTAAGTAGATTTTGTTTGGGTTCTGTTCATCAAAATCTGGTACTGGCAAATTTATATCTAACTTTTTCATATACATCTCTAGTCTATGGGATGTAATAGGCCTATAAAATGATGGATCAGTCCTATTTTTACTGGCAATTGGGAATGAAACTGTTTGACCACTGTGATCGGAGGGTAAGCAGTTAATTACATTTTTACTTCTGAATGCACAGTCACAAAAACGTTATCTAAGCAATTTTGGCTGGTAAGTGTAATTCTAGTCGGCTCTAGAAATATATTACATAAATTAAATGATTTGAACAGAGTTATTAATTTTTGTTTCAATGTTGTATCTACAAGCAAATCTACATTAAAATCGCCACAAATAATTAACTTTTTTCTGCTATTACAAAGTTTAATGAGGGCATCCTCCATAATTTTCTCGAACATTTCAAAATTGCCATGGCCGTTTTCATCTCTCGGAGGTCTGTAGACACAAACAATAATATCCAACTCAACACAGGATACCTCTATTTGTCTTTCTACAGTAAGTGCAAGAATATCTTTCCGTTGTTTCACCTTAATATTATTTTTTACTAAGATTAAAGAACCACCTCTATCAGCAGTCTTTCTATTGTAACAACTGACAATTTTGTAATTATTTATGTTAAAAGACATCATATTTTCCTTTAACCAGTGTTCTGTAATACAAATAACATAGGTGTCTGAATGATTAAGAAATAATTCTAATACAAGTTCTTTGCCAGGTAGCCCCTGCATGTTTTGATGGGAAATATTTAAGTGGGGCTTACCCTTTGTCCTAGATTTTTGAACTTTGATTGTGTTTATCATAATACGCTTATAATTAAATTAAATCATTACGGAGTTAGAAATAAAGCGTTGGATCTACTAAGATCATACCTAAGCAATAGAAATCTGATGGATCGGGTGTAAAAATTGGCGTTCCACAAGGTTCCATATTAGGCCCTTTCTTATTTCTGGTATATATTAACGATCTGCCTTTCATGGTGGAGAAATTAACTGACATAGTGTTGTTTGCTGATGATACTTCGATGGTCTTCAAAATTGAAAGACAAAAAGGAGATTTTGATGATGTTAATGGTGGATTGTCTTTAACCTTGAATTGGTTCACAGTTAATAATTTATTGTTAAACGCTGGTAAAACCAAGTGTATCAAATTCTCCCTTCCAAATGTCAGGCAAGTTGAGACCAGTTTAGTTTTAGACAACAGCACGTTAGAATTAGTAAATGATGCGAAGTTTTTTGGAATAACCATTGATAGCAAATTGAAGTGGGGACCCCACATAGATAAATTAGCTGGTAAATTAAGTTCTGCGGCTTACGTTGATAGGAACATCAGACAAAGCACGGATGTGGCTTCATCTAGGCTAGTATATTTTAGTTACTTTCATAGTGTCATGTCCTATGGTATCTTGTTGTGGGGGAAAGCAGCGGATATTCAAACTATATTTATTTTACAGAAAAGAGCTATTTTAGCAATTTATAATTTAAAACGAACAGACTCCTTAAGAGAGATTTTTAAAGAAATTGACATACTAACTGTAGCTAGTCAATTTATTTTCAAAAATATAATGTATGTACGCAAGAACCTTACAACATTTACCAAACTTAGCGATAGCTGCAATGTTAACCTAAGAAATAATCACAGACTGTGTGCGCCCCGCCCGATTTAGACTCGCGAAGGTTAGCAATTATTTCAAGGGTCAGTGCATTCTCTACTGTAATAAGATACCTCTGGGGATTTTGCAATTGCCATTTGAGCAATTTAAAAAGCATGTTAAAGCGACTTTGTCGAAAAAGGGATATTACAATGTTCGAGATTACTTAAATGAAAGGACTGTATGGGGTTAATCTAGTTCAACACAGACCTGGCTGTTAATAATTTTTTAATTATTTATTATTGCCTGCTTATTAAATAAAAAAAACATAATTGTATTAGTTAAGCACAACCTCTTTTTAAAAGAGATCTAAAAATCAATCTGTGGGAGTTTCTATGCCCTTCTTCTCCCACAGTGGTCCAATGTAGAGAAGAGGCAAAAAATGACGTTTGCTAAGTATGTGTAAATATCTACAGTAATAAAGTACTTTGACTTTGACTTTGATTGGTTGAATACCTTGCTCTTCAGGCATTAACACTTTTGCTGTGAAGTTATTTCTTATTGTTTATGATGTGTCTTGCGCGCACACACATATCCGATACTGACTGTACGTCCAAACCTAATAAATCTCGTATTTCTATCAATCTTAGAGTAGTATCTACTTAGTCGGATCTTTAATGTCAACATTATTTAAAAAATAAGTATTTACCTAATAAGCAACTATTAGAACCATTTGTACACATATTTTGTTCACGTCAAATTCCCGAAATAGCATAGAAGGAAGGATACGAACTGTGCGGTTTCAGCACGTTCAGGGCTGATTCATAGACACGATGCGGCTTTACGCCGCCGGGCGGCCCGATGCTATTCCGCGCCGTCTGCTACCCCGCCAGAAGACGACGGGCGAATGCGGCGCCCCTTATCTCAACAGCCAGAACTGAGCCATAAGCAAGCATATTTGCAGCATGAACGGTGGCATATCTTAAGATTGCGTTGACTTAGAAGTTTGATTTTTTGCAGCTTCAATTAACTGCAAATCTTAGTGATTTATATTAATTTCAATATTCATACGTTTACTTATTCTTAAGGAACAGAGTTTTGACAGACAGACAGACAGACGGACAGACAACGAAATGATGATCATTGATATATGAGTTTCTGCTTTCCTTTGAATATACGGAAGTTAAAGTTTTGAAGTTCTAAAGCAAGCTTTTTCTGCTGACTTTACTGCTGATTGGCGTCAGCAGGACGCCCAGCAACTATCCGCATTCCGTCACTATGTCTGAGTCACTTGGTATGAAATTAAACTTTTCATTAAACCGCCGTTATTATAAACACCGATTGAATAGGTAGGCTAAAGTGTCTGATTTGCGGAATTATTTGGCTCCCTCCAACTAGGAGTTTAATCACAGCAGTTAGTTTGTTCCTCACTCAACATTTACATATAACGCATTTTATGTTAACAATGTTCAACACTTGTAGGTTAATTGTAAATATAATGAAGGCGCAATTATATACGCTACTGCTAATTAACTCGGTATTAGAGCAGTGATACTGTTACTGTTGAAGTTGCAATTTGATGATGATACTTCAATTTGACATGAAGTTGATGATGATACTTCAATGGTCTTCAAAATTGAAAGTCTTTTACCTTGAATTGGTTCACAGTTAATCATTTATTGTTAAACGCTGGTAAAACCAAGTGTATCATATTCTCACTTCCAAATGTCAGGCAAGTTGAGACCAGTTTAGTGTTAGACAACAGCACGTTAGAATTAGTAAATGATACGAAGTTTCTTGGAATAACCATTGATAGCAAATTGCAGTGGGGACCCCACATAGATAAATTGGCTGGTAAATTAAGTTCTGCGGCTTACGCTGTTAGGAACATCAGACAAAGCACGGATGTGGCTACATCTAGGCTAGTATATTTTAGTTACTTTCATAGTGTGATGTCCTATGGTATCTTGTTGTGGGGGAAAGCAGCGGATATTCAAACTATTTTTATTTTACAGAAAAGAGCTATTCGAGCAATTTATAATTTAAAACGAACAGACTCCTTAAGAGAGCTTTTTAAAGAAATTGACATACTAACAGTAGCTAGTCAATTTATTTTCGAAAATATAATGTATGTACGCAAGAACCTTACAACATTTTCCAAACTTAGCGACAGCTGTAATGTTAACCTAAGAAATAATCACAGACTATGTGCGCCCCGTTTTAGACTCGCCAAGGTTAGCAATTCTTTCAAGGGTCAGTGCATTCTCTACTACAATAAGATACCTCTGGAGATTTTGAAATTGCCATTTGAGCAATTTAAAAAGCATGTTAAAGCGACTTTGTCGAAAAAGGGATATTACAATGTTCAAGATTTCTTAAATGACAGGACTGTATGGGGTTAATCTGGCTTAACACAGACCTTGCTGTTAATAATTTTGTAATTATTTATTTCTGCTTATTAATCATAACAATAAAAAATTTCATATTTGTATTAGTTAAGCACAACCTATTTTTAAAAGAGATCTAAAAATAAATCTGTGGGAGTTTCTACGCCCTTCTTCTCCCACAGTGGTCCAATGTAGAGAAGAGGCAAAAAATGACGTTTGCTAAGTATATGTTAATATCTAAAGTAAAAAAAAAAAATCGTTGACTAGACACTGCAGTTCATTGTAGTGCACAATAAACAACGTTCTGGGTTTTTCAAGTCTGGAATGTAAATTGAGTGTGCAGTCTGACGACCTCTGTGGTGTAGCGGTCGGGCTGAGCTTCCCAAGTGAGAGGTTCCGGGTTCGAATCCCGGCTGGAGAGAATTAAAAAAACAGGTTTTCGATGTTTATATGTTCGCGACGTCGCTGTTTCTGGTTTCCACGACACAAGGTATCCTAGTGTGGGGCCAGAAGGAATGTATGTGCCTTTATGTAATGTTATTATGTTATCAATTAGATCGAGTCTGTAACTCTTTAACAAATTAGGATAATACAATTATTAGAACGGATAAAATAACAAGTACTGAAAATAATTATTTCAATGTCAAACAGCCACAACAACAGCTTCGTCATATAAAAATAAAACACGTAAAAACATTTGACATAAAACAATTATGCAAACAAACCACCCGAATAATCTCCCGGCCCAAAGGTGCCCTCTACCACAGTAGTACTGGCTGCGTTCCTGCGCTGCACAGCGAGTGAGATTCTCTGGAGCAGGAAAGCCCCGGAGCGGTTGTCAAACCCTCGGTCCCTCAAGCGACGCCCAATGTCCCTGACAAAGGCCCTACCCTGCGAACCCTATACCCCTCTAGTCTCGACGTCCAAAGGAACGAACAGATAACTTCCCAAACTCTTGACATATCCGGATTCCTTTTAAATCCAAATGACAATCGCTTTAAATGACAGCTTTTGAATTAATCATGCTTTGATTGGTCTATTTCAATTTGGCGAACATCGGGATTGATCATCATCCCTCCGGCTGTTTTCGTAACTGCGAATCGCAATCAGTTGCGAATTAAGATTTTTTATTCCTTGTTCGAAACCAGTTGCGAATCAAAGAGAACTTTTTATTAACCGCAACTTAGTTGCGAACAAAGAATAAGGACTTCCCAAACTGACGTAGTTGCGATAGGAAGCATTTCTTGATTCGCAACCAGTGGATAAGATACTGAATTTAAAAAATATGCTATTGCAATGACAAATCGCAATGTCAATCTACTATTTTACCTGATAAAAACATAAAAACTCACCACACTCCTTGCCGCAGAGATAAAAGAACTCTCAAACAACCTAACAGGAGAAGGAAACTGAAAAAATATTCATTTTATGTAGTAAAATACTACAGAGAGACAATTTAGTTAAATAAGGATATTAAGCGAACACTTCAAAGAAGATTGCAGATGTGGAAACCAGGTCATTATGACGAATTGATTGCAACAACTCTAATGTGCAACTCAAAGCTAGCATCAAAAAAACAAACAGAAACAAGACGCTGATCACAAGTTTGGCCGCCTTATGTTACAAGGAAAATGCAGACAAGCAAATAGATGGATAACGGAAAGATCAGTGGGTGGAATCTTGGATCCATCTGAAAAACTAGGAAATAAAACAGTACATCAAATATGTAAAGACAAACATCCTAAACAAGTATGTAACTCCACAACTATCAGATTTTATAGACCAACCTGACCTCCATATTATGATGGATGTAGATATCACCTCAAACCACATAGAAAAAGTTGCTAGACAATTGTCTGGTGGAGCTGGACCAAGCGGTACCGACTCAGAACAATGTAAATCACTTCTACTTCGCTTTGGGAACCACAGCTCAAAACTGAGAGAATCAATCACAGCACTAACTAGAAAACAAAGCAGTGAAATTGTCGATTGGGACTGCATAAGCAAGCAAGTGTTATTAGCAAGAAGAGGTATAGCACTTGATAAATAGGTTAAATACTACAACGCATCATTGCAAAAACTGTGTACCAATGAGATAATTAATTTATCTTAGGTACATTATCCGGCGTTCAGTGTTTCGGTTGACACTTAAAGCTGTAGGCCCCGGCTACTATCGCTACGTGGTAATGGTCGCAAAACCCCTCCACCAACCCGCACTGAGCCAGCGTAGTGGAGTATGTCTTATTCTTACTCGTATCCGGGTAAAGGCCTGTGCCCCTCGTTGGGGACATTAATGGGCTACATTTATTGTTATTATTATTATTATTATCATATCATAACTTGTATGCACACATTAAAATACAACTATTGGAATCATGAAATAATTTTATTTTACTTTTATTTTCACGTAGGTAGGTATATCATGTCGAATAGGCCACGACCATATAAAAAAATTATACTGCGTGCTTACCCATGATAATGGCGAAATTTTCTTACAGATTCAAGAGTTCATAATTCGTGTAATTCAATTGCTATTTCCATTTTTTATGTTAAAAAGTTACTTTCAAAGTTTCACATCTTAATATTAAATTTAATTTTAATTTTCAATTTGATACCGAAAATTAAATCTTCAAAATCAGTTGATGCTTAAACGCCATCCATTTCCATCATAAGATTAGTCATATTTTTTTTCATTCCTAAAAATGCAAAAATGTTTGTACTGAAAATTGAATTTTTTCAATTTCTCCATACAAAACGCTGATTTCATAGGAGAGCACCTAATAATACTATAATTAAATGCCAAAAATCGCGGGTTCAAACTGCCGGTAGACAGTTTGGCGCGAAACGGTGTTATAGCGGAAGTGACGTAATAGCTGTGGTCAGAAAGGAACCTGTATCAATCTCCTCCTTTTTTGGCATATAAAACTAAAGGGATACTGACGCATAGCGCTGTCCCCTACTGACAACAACTAATACGTCACTTCCTCTGATAGGGTGCTTTAAAAGGCTTATGTTTAAACGATCACCAAAAAATTCGAAAATTTACTACCAATAAATTCGAAACTACCGCCACAATTAGTAAACGACCACCAAATTGTGTTTGGATAAATGATCACCAACTTCTTTTTATGTTTTGTGTTCTTAAGTTTATGTTTTAAGCATTTTTTGTTGTTCTTACATGTTCAAACTAACACGAAGGATAAAGGGGGCTTCGCTTCGCTCACCCCCTTTACCCTTCACTTAACCTACCGCAGTATTTTGCCCTAATAGTTTCTGCAACTTTTGATGATCATTTACCTTATTTTATTTATTTATTTAATTATTTAATTTTGGGTAGCATTAACCGATTTTGGTAGGAAAAAAATATTTTGGTGGTCATTATATTTGTTGCCGTTTTAAAACAAGTGTTATTTCTTGTTAATTTAAATTCGTATTTTGTTGAAAATCAAGACTAAATAACATAAACAAAATATTATCAAATGATACTGATAAATATCTTGACTCTCTTGAATATCTTCTCCGTTGTTTGTAGTAGTCTTATCTGAATCAATGAAGCTAAGACCTTGCTGTGTCACTGCGCATCTTACGATACTATTTACGATGAGCACCGTTCATTCACGAGTCTGCTGGGATGAGTCAATGACCCTGCGATGAGATCACAACATTGGTGTGTAAAACTTACTGTGATATGATAAAGTATCTATCTGATTAAATTACTGACAAGGGTCCACGGTCACATAATTTGTTTATTCAGAATTAATAGCATCATCAGAGAGGAAAGAAAAGGTAAATCCGTTACCATATTGCCTTTCTTAGTCAAAAATAAAATAAAAATATTCAATTTTTTTGAGCCAAGCAAAACTTTTTAATTATTATAGGATAGGATATAGATAGAGCACCGAGGTCTAAATGGTTTCACGCTTGCCTCTCACACAGGAGATGCAGGTTCGATTCCTGACCATGTACCAATGAGATAATTAATTTATCTTAAGTACATCATATGGACGTTCTATCGGTGATGGTAAACATCGTGAAGAAACCTTCATTACTCCATAGCTGCGGCGGTGGGCTAACCCCCTGTCACGCAAAATGGAGTATCGAATAACTGGCTCAAAGTGGGCACAATCGTGCCTCTGTCACCCCATACGGGAAAAGACGCGACGCTATTTTATGTGTTATGTTAAAAGAAAAAACTATTTTCGCCCATAATGGTTTCTTAACAAAACGATTTCAGGATGGTAATATACCCTGTTAAGACAATAAAATTACGCTATTTTTTACTTTCTGCTGTATAACTGTTTTTCAAATACCATGTACTGCTACGATGATTCCATTTCGTAACATCAGCTCAAGCTCATCATCATCTCATCCAATTTGTAAGAGTCACTCAAACACGCAATTGACGCAAGTTTCTGGTTGCATGTGCAACGGTCATTGTTAATTTATCATCATGATTGTTGTAATTAGTATGAGTCAGTATTGGCTCATCATTATAAGTATTCGGCCACTCTTACCAGTCCACACACTCACCAACTTAACCAATATATTGTTGAAACTTGAGAAACACATATTTTTTTTTAATCTTCAACTTATTAAGGATTTGTTTTTTGGAGTATGACGATGGTTGGTACAGCTCTGATAATAAAATCTAGTTCCTCAAACATAACTGTTTAGTCTTGTTTGATATTGGTACTTTGATATTGTACTCACTTTGAGGTTCAAACAACTTTCAGATGGCTGTAGTCATTCTACCATAACTTTAACTGGTTGAATTAACTATTCAGTGAGTAGAATTAATAGACTTTAAAACTAGACGTTTCATTAGACTAACGATTTTATCATAACATAAGTAGATAGTCCGTCGGGATTGTTGACCAATATGTGGACGGCAATACAGATTAACATATTGCTTTTGAAAATAGTGAGTAGAATGGAATGTCTAGTTTAAAACTAGACGTTTCATTCAAATTACGAGTTTGTCTTAACATAAGTAGATAGTCCGTCGGAATTGTTGGCCAGTATGTGGACGCCAATACAGATTAACATACTGCTCTTGAACAAAGTGAGTAGAATGGAAAGTCTAGTTTAAAACTAGACGTTTCATTCGACTTACGAGTTTGTCTTAACATAAGTAGATAGTCCGTCGGAATTGTTGGCCATTATGTGGACGGCAATATAAATTAACATATTGCTCTTGCTTGGTGCAATGTTGCAATGTGGCCCTCGGGAGTTCATTGTCATTGCCAACAGACGAATTTGTGAGTAAGATTGTTACGCAAGAGTTCAAAATTGTTGTGTCGCTGTTTGTAAACAAACAATATTGTGAGTTGGTGTTTCTGGAGGGAATTGAAGTAAATGTCCGTTTACATATAAAATAGCTACGTTTTAATATGGTCAATACAGCTTGCTTGTAATTGAATATTTGATCAAGGCACATATCTCTTAGTTACGGACACCTACAGTTAATACTCAACCTTATCTAGACAAGTAAAACTCACGCTCTATTAATATTGTTGGTCAGACAGAAACATACGATACCCAAATGTGTTGCATGTTAGGTATTAATTTTCAATTTTATTAGTATATAAATTCTGGAAAGATTAATTCTGCGTCATTCATATTCTACATATTTGACGGGACACTATTTCATTATTTAATAATAATAAAATACAAAATGATACAAAGGGTAAGTTAAGTCATTTACAAACACTTATCTAAATTGTGTTTTTGTGTGCAACAAATACTCAAGATTTAACTGAGGAGTATTCAGAAAAACTTGATATCTGAACCAAATCTTACATGATAAGCTATTTTCTCTTTACTTGCTATCTACTGTCTGTTGCCCTAAAAACAACACATCGTTAATCATTGTCCATGTAGGAATTTCTAGGACAGATCTTGATTAAATTCATATTATGCATCTAAGTCAATGATCACTAGATTAATATCATGAATTTTCTAGCTAACCCCTATATCATCTCCATATAGATTGCGATGACATAATTTTGCATATCTTACAGGTGGCACTTATTTCTGGACTTCTAATATCGGCTTCGTGTACGGTGCTGCATCAGCATTCCATTCCTTCACTTATTCTAAGAGTTCCTCAGGAAGAAGTTAACTACAACTTTGCATACGATGTAAACGATATAAGTTCGGGTGACATCAAAAGCCAAAGCGAGACTAGACGAGGTGATGTCGTCCTTGGACAATATTCTTTACTGCAGCCTGATGGAGTACGAAGAACAGTTGAATATCAAGCAGACGATAACACCGGATTCATAGCTACCGTCAATAACGGAAGACCTATAGAGCAGAATAGAAATCAACCAGGAATAACAAGTGAGGCGCCAAGAGCAGCACCAATAAACCAGATACCTCAAGTAAACCAAGCGAGGATCCCTTTGGCAATACCAACTTCATCCATGATAGCAAGAAGTGTAGTCTTACAGAGTAGACCTAACACACAAGAGCCATGGATATCTACTATTCTTCATGTCTAAAACTATGAGACACCAATATTTTGTTACTGACATTATGGCAACGATAACGGACCCGAATAAATTATAATCTAATGAGGCTTGTTTGCATTTATGACTCAAATGTTAAGTGTGGTATCGTGGTATCGTGAATGTAAACTGGTATTAGTAATACTGAAATTTAATAAAGGTTAGGAACTGGACTAGATAACCTTGTCAGATTTGTTCAGTTCATGTCTTACTATGTATTAGATTCAAGCAGGAATCATTGGTTGGAATCCTCGCAGAATATTTCTTAACTTCTCTTTATATCAATGTATTTTTACAGATAATAATTTACTTACTGTGGTTATCTGGGGGCACGGCAGTGCCCCCGCCAAGTCCAGCTTAAAAGGCACAGTAGTATCCTATTCTCGAAGTTGTGGATAACTGAACCGAATTTTTTGTATCAAAGAGGGCATATGATTACTTACGATTTCCCCAAATTTCTTTTAATTTAAACCATTAGATTAGAAACTACAGCAACTCAAAGTTCCTTAATTTTGTCACTGACTCATTTACTACTTCTAGCGGACTTAGAAGCTTCAAATTTAAAAATAATTGGCATTTAGCCTAAAATGCAAGAAAACCAATAAAGATTTCGCAATATCACCCTAGTGTTCTAGATATTCCAGAGGCAAATGTAACTTTGTAATCCTATACAAATTGTATGCGATTACAAAGTTACTTTTGTAGATTATACAGGTTTTGCTACCCAAACGGCTAGGTACGTTAATAGTAAACAAAGGTATTTTTGCTCTTTAGACGAATATCGCACAGTTTGTAAGCCATAAGGAGTGCTATAGTTGACTCCTTATAGTGGATTATGTGGTAGCTCATTGAGATGCAACTTTCTGCTTGTGACGAGCGTGGAGAACCTTATATTAACACTGATCTACAACTATTGAGAGAAAAAGGAAGAATATTATGACCACTAGCGAAAACTACCACCTGCGTTTCCGAGGTTTAAGAAAATGTCATTATAAAATGTTCCTTCGTAATACTAGGTATTGTAGAGTTAGTAATGAACATTCTATACTCGTTTAACAATGCGCTGAAAATAGTACCTCATAATAAGAGGATTACTTGCAAACGAATTTGGATCCCATTAAAAACATGCATGCATGTAAAAAATGCAGCCAAGTCTCGCTGTGCAGTTTATTCTTCCGTAAAAAGGGTGAGATCTAATGTGAAACCAAGTTGGTTAATTTAATCAGTACTTATCTAAGAGAGCATATTTCAACTTCTTCATCAACTGTAACCTAATTAATTAACTATCATCATTTTATAGTTACCGTATCAATATTAGACATAGGTATTTCTTTCTTTAATAAACATAATGTCTTGGTTGTTTAACTAAAATAAATATAATAGTAGTTTAAGTGACTGCTACATAATGGAGGGCATTAATACTCGAGAGTGGGTTTATGAAACGAGCCGAAGGCAAGTTTCATAATAATATCAATCGCGAGTTTTAATACCTAATTTATCTAGTACACTACACTACTAGTACACTTGTTTATCTAAACACATATCATAAGCTCTCTTTGATGTGTACAGGAACCGCATGTTTGACCGGCATTGTGGCTCTGCAGTTGTTTAGCTTGTTCTGTATCACCAACTTCGGGCGTCGGCGTTCGAAATTTGAATGTCAGTACCAACTTCACAGAAAAACTAGGGGCGGCATGCAGGCGGGCGTCGGCGTTCGAAATTTGAATGTCATAATGTGTAGAAAAATTACACATTATGGTCATAATGTGTAATTTTTCAGATAAGAAATGAGTTTTTACCAAGTAATTTAACATTATGCTGATCGTAACGTGCGGTTTTTGTACGCAGTAAAGAGGGTTTATGATACGTGTGTAGATAAAAATATGAATTATTATAAATAATAAGAAGGAATAAAAAAATACAAAATTTTAAACAGTGAGTTCTGAGTTCTGTTCGATTAACCCCATACAGTCCCATCCTATAGGTAATCTTGAACATTGTAATATTCCTTTTTATCGGACACGACAATACGCACGTAACAGTTTATGACCATGTTGTTAGAAATAGCTCCCATAAATAAGTACTAAGAGAATTAACCGACTTGGTTTTTCATTACATCTCAAAACTTTTTCGGAAGAATAAACTATGCAGCATTACTTGGTCAATTTTGATGGGATTCATTTTAGTCCTAAGTAGACCGCCATAGGCTTTGAAAATTACAATCAGTAAGCTCCATACTATAGTATCGATAACGATCGATCGTTAACGAGACCTTCAATATAGGAACTCGGGCGGTAATAATTAACGTCAGTTGATCCGAAAAATAATTGGTTCAGATAAAAATACACAAGTTAAAAATAGAATAAAAGGTTATTGGTATTTTTTTTTATCGAAAGCACAGGAAAGCCCCATATGTCGAGATCATCGACCGTCTTCGAACTTGACTTTTAGCTCCCGAGTAAAAACAAACAAAATGAAATGAAATCGAAAGTAGATCGTGGATATAAATAGTGATGAAGTTGTGTCCAGCTCATCAGATTCACAGGATTCTCTGACGTAGTCACAACAGCTACAATAAACCCTCCAAAATGGTTGTGAAGGTATGGACATATTATTTTCCGCCTTCTAACCTAGCAAAATAGCAATCTAAAACCGTTTCACCGCAATCAAAACCCAAAATCAGGTTCTCAGGTGGAAAAGATCTATTCGAAAAGGCTTCTTTACGAACCTCCCTACGACCCTCGCCTTAAGCTCGTGCCGTAAACTTCTTGGTTCATTCTTGGCCTTTGGGAACTCGTACGAAATGTACTATTAAATATTTTCATTCAATAAAGTACAAAATCATGTTAAATAGGAAAGTATAGAAAATATAGTAACAGTCGGAGCCACTTAATAAAACAGATAATAATAATAATAATAATAATACCTTGGACACCTTTTACACACATTGATCTAGCCCCAAACTAGGATTCCCTGTATCTTGGGTACTAGACAATGATACACATACTTATATAGATAAATATTATACTTAGATAGATAAACAACCATGACTAGGGTACAAACATTAGTTCTCATCAAACAAATATTTGCCCCCACCGGGACTCGAACCCGGGACCCTTGGTTTTGTAGGCAACGTCACTGCCGACTCGGCCATTCGGGTCGTCAAATTCGAGGTCGATAAATTCGAGACAGAACAAATCAATATCAACTTCATTCATTGTCTGCCTCCTATACCATCTATCTTATCTTACTATCACACATACATACAAATATTTTCTTATTCTACAGTTCGTCGCCCTCCTCGCTCTGGTGTCCATCGCCCAGGCCAGTGACATCAGCAGCTTCTCCTACGACGTTGCCGACCCCTACACCGGTGACTTCAAGAACCAAGCTGAGACCAGAGTCGGCAACAACGTCCAGGGACAGTACTCCCTGCTCGAGTCTGATGGCACTAAGAGGACCGTCGACTACGCTGCTGGTGCTGAAGGATTCAACGCCATCGTGAGGAAAGACCCGGCCTTCTTCGCCGCTGCTCCTCTGAACTACGCTGCTTCGGCCTACGCCTACCCTGCTGGCTACCCCTACTCCGCTGGCTACCCCTCTGCCTACCCTGGAGCATACTCCTATGCCTACTCTCCCTACTACGCGAAAGGATTCTATGGATCTGCCCCCTTCGCCTACCGCAAGTGAATGACTGACTGATATGTTGTAAATAATTGGTTTTACTTTGTAAATAAATTCTAAATTCACCAACACATATTTTTCTTTTGTCTTCCTATTTATAAGAACGATAGTGAGAATCATTTTAATCATGGTAAATTGCTGCCTAATGATATAGAAAACTCAGTAGAGAATGAATGTTGCAAACGAAAATTCTGGGTTTTTAGTTTTTTGATATCTTAAAAATTTACGTTGTTATTAAAGCTCAAATTCGACTCCCCGTTGAAAGATTTTGTCAACTGGTTCACGGATTATACTATGGTAGCATGTAGGATCAGCGATGACGTCACTTTACTAGTCAGGTGATCGGATCGGTCGGGCTCATTCTGTTCAAGCGCGCTATACTGTAAACAACTCGCGCTATACAAACGAATAAAAACTTAAAATGACCAAAAAATATTGCATTGGTACCAATGTACAGTAACTCGAGTGTGAAAACACCAAAAAAATTTTTTTTTGGTTGCCATTTAGCCCTAAAATTAGAAAAAAGTGGATGAACGCCGTAATAGGAGAGCAAATCCTTTTGGAAATAAAAGTATTGCTTACTGCTGTTAAGATCATTTGGACTTATGTTTTACCCCCTTCTACTTGTAATACATGTACCGACTTCTTTTAATTTGTTGTTTTTTAAGTTTAAAGAAGATGAATTTGTATCAATCATCAGTACTGTCTCCAAGTCCTCATTCCATCACGAGAATGAGGAGACAGAATCATCTTTAAATATTTTTTTATGAATGAAACATAGACATATATAACGCGACATTTATTTATAAACAACCAAGTTCATACATAAGACTTGGTAGGTTTTCTAGCATTTGACTCTTTAGGACACATGATAGTGGGTACAAAGACCTTTAGGGCTTACGATATCCCCGACAAGCTAAACTGCATTCTAGTATCTGGTACTAAGGTTTAAAGGCTTGGTTCACTATTCACTCTCGGTCTCGTTTTAGAAACACGCAACGCGCAATCAAACTCTTGTTTATTCCAGAGGTTATTGATACAAATTCATCTTCTTTAAACTTAAAAAAACAACAAATTAAAAGAAGTAGGTACATGGTTTACAAGTAAAACATCTAAAAAAGGGGGTGAAACCTATGTCAAAATGATCTTCACAACAGTAAGCTATACTTTAATTTCCAATAGGATGTACTTCTGGCGATGGCGTTCATACATTTTTTTATTATTGTATGGCTTGATGGCAAAAAATAATAATAACTTATTTGGTGTTATCACGCTCGAGTACACACACAAATGCGCTCAATGCAATATTTCTTGGTCATTTTATTTTACAGTATGGCGCGCTTGAGCCATACTGTAAAATCCGACCGATCCGATCACCTGACTAGTAAAATGACGTTATCGCTAATCCTACTGTTACGCTAAGTTGACAAAATCTTTCGTGGGGAGGCGAACTTTGAGTTTTAATAACTCCTCCAATTATTAAGATATCCATAAACTAAAACCAGTTTTTTTTTTTTTAACAGACTGAAATTTTCGTTGGCCACATTTTTGTAATTATTCACGTTTTTCCGTATACAATGGTATGGAACCCTTTGACGTCCTACTCGCACTTGACCGGTTATTTAAACACTAATACGTAAATTTATCAAAAGGTGTCGTTTCCGATGCACGAGTACCACTAGGCCACAGACGATATTATACTTCTGAAGCAATCGTACGAGTTAAGCAACATCTGGCCGAGATGGTAACTGAATGGACGACCGTTTTTACGAGGCATTTGTTTCGGACTCTTCCACCCCATGAGCCAACATGCCCCCGATCTGTTAGGCAATATCTGTTACTAGGTTTCCTCTTGATATTTTCTCAATCAGAACTGACATTTTTATCCTAGGTGCGCCTTTAATCTAATTCGGATTTAATATACAAAAAAAACGCAAATTTCTACAGCTCACAGAGCCTCTAGTTTTAAGTTTGAAATAGGATCTTGCATTGTTTCATTATATACTCTTCCCCATTGTACATCAGTGAGGAAGCTACCAAATAATTTAATCCCAATACCGAAGCACCAGTTGGACGTCATTATCAGCATGCTCAGCTCACATCGAACCACTGCTGGAAATAGGCCTCTTACCTATTTTTTTTTTTTTTTATAATAATACCTTGCACACTATTTATACACATTGATCTAGCCCCAAACTAGGATTCCCTGTATCTTGGGTACTAGACAACGATACACATACTTATATAGATAAATATTATACTTAGATAGATAAACAACCATGTACAAACATCCGTTCTCATTAAACAAATATTTGCCCCCACCGGGACTCGAACCCGGGACCCTTGGCTTCGTAGGCAGGGTCACTGCCGACTCGGCCATTCGGGTCGTCAAACCAAACCTATGAAACATAAACATTCAAATACAGGCACATACATTGCTTCTGACCCCACACTACGATACCCTGTGTCGTGAGAACCAGAAATAGCGACATAACACACATTTAAACATCCAAGACCGAAAAGAGCTACAAAGGTCTGCTTTAGAGCCAATACTCATGCCAATCGCATCCAATGAGACCCCGTCGACTTGATATCGTGGGACCATCGATAGGGTTGGACGTGCAGTGCATGTTTACATTAAACATCCAAGACCGAAAAGAGCTACAAAGGTCTGCTTTAGAGCCAATACTCATGCCAATCGCATCCAATGAGACCCCGTCGACTTGATATCGTGGGACCATCGATAGGGTTGGACGTGCAGTGCATGTTTACATTAAACATCCAAGACCGAAAAGAGCTACAAAGGTCTGCTTTAGAGCCAATACTCATGCCAATCTCATCCAATGAGACCCCGTCGACTTGATATCGTGGGACCATCGATAGGGTTGGACGTGCAGTGCATGTTTACATTAAACATCCAAGACCGAAAAGAGCTACAAAGGTCTGCTTTAGAGCCAATACTCATGTCAATCGCATCCAATGAGACCCCGTCGACTTGATATCGTGGGACCATCGATAGGGTTGGACGTGCAGTGCATGTTTACAATACCTTCATATTTTTAATGACTAGGTATGTCTGTAACTTTTAAAGGCTAGTATTTAATCGCACATCAAAAAAAAAATGATCAACAGAAACAATTTTTCTGTTTTAGATATTTTATGTGTACATAAGTTTATGTTTTAAGTATTTTTTGTTGTTCTTACATGTTCAACCTAACACGAAGGATATAGGGGGCTTCGCTTCGCTCACCACCACTTCACCAAAGCTACCACAGCATTTTGCCCTGATATTTGTTGTGCAAATCAGTATTTTGATGTGCAGTTTAAAATTTCCCATTTTTTAATAAATACTTGCTAAACATAGGATGATAGTGAAAGAGTAAAAATATAGATGAAGGTAAAAAAGTTGTCGTACTTATTAAATCCCAATGAAAAAACAAAAGCATCTGTTTTTCTGTATGTCTGTCCACAGGGTGCCACACCCTGTCGGTCGAATGGTTCGACAGATTTTAATAAGGTTTTTTGTTATTGGTTTATTGGACGTCACTGCGATGTTTCTTAGTTTAATATAATTCGGTTCAGTGGTTGGTAAGTTATCAGCCTAACAAGGAATCAAGGAAACCATTGTTTTTACTTCTTAAAGTTTAATTACGGTGTTGGAGTTGGCGTGTTCTAATTTTTTTATTTATAGTTATTTAGAATAAATTTTTGTCGGAACTTTAACCCCAGACTACTCGTAACATGAATGCGGGCTAGCGTGACCTCGATCAGTCAATCCTGTGATGATCAAATATTCGAATCCTAGCTGATCTGATTTTAAAGTTTGAAGTGTCTGTCTGTCTGTGTCTGACCACAGCAGTTAAGCGGTTTTAACCTTTAATGATTGTATTTGTTGTGTCGGGAGTGTTTTATATTTAAAAATCTTACTTGTTACTTTTGAACTAAATATTACATTACGGCACATAAAACGTTTGAAAGAGAAATAACATTGAAAACTAGTTTATTTACAAAGTCCATCTCAACCTAACCTCTGTCATATTATTCACTTACGGTAGGCATAAGGGTAGGCACCAGGGAAGGCAGAAGGGTAGCCAGCAGAGTAGGCATAGGGGAAGGCATTGGCTCCCGCATAGGGGTAGATAGTCGAGTAGGCAGAAGGGTAGGCGTAGTTCAGAGGAGCAGCGGCGAAGAAGGCGGGGTCTTTCCTGACGATGGCGTTGAACCCACCAGCACCGGCAGCGTAGTCGACGGTCCTTTTAGTGCCATCAGACTCGAGCAGGGAGTATTGTCCCTGGACGTTGTTGCCGACTCTGGTCTCAGCTTGGTTCTTGAAGTCGCCGGTGTAGGGGTCAGCGACGCCGTAGGAGAAGCTGCTGATGTCACTAGCGTGGGCGATAGCCACCAGGGCGAGGAGGGCCACGAACTAGAAATAACCGGTAAGTTTCATAAGCTAGACAGCCTGTTGAGATAGAAGGTATAGAAGACAAACAATTGATGGACCTGGGTTGCACATGGCTGGAATGAATGGAATGTATATGAGGAGACCCAAGCCCAATAATTGACTTCTTGATAGGCCGATCATGATCATGAAGATCATTTTGACTCGTTTTGTTGAAATTCTAAGGATTTTCTCTATGAGATGTGTTGGAAAATGCACAAAATAAAAAGATGTTTTGGTCCAAACTTGGTTTGACTAAAATAATCTAGCACCGTTCAGAAATGTTTAGAAGTAATATTTTCTTACTTTCACAACCATTTTGGAGGATATTTGTTTGTTGATGTGACTACGTCGTCGGTGTAACTCTTGAATGTGATATGCACTGTTTGATAAAGACCCTTTTTATATCCTCAGAAATATTTCTTTTATTGTTGTTTTGTTTCTTTAGAATGTCCTAAAAGTTGACTTGATATTTACTATAGCCGGGCTGAATCTAGAAATCCTTGGTTGAGTTATGGTATAAGAAAATATCAACCACAAATCGCAACTACACTTTAATACCAACGTCACGAAGTTATCTGCATGGCACTCAGAGAGAATGCAGACTTGAACCTACCGTACCTTGTTTTCTTTGTCTGAGGTACCATACCAGTTTTCTCCTTTACTTTGCAAAATCGGAAGTTTACTCTATATAACGCATTAGGTCCGCGCTCCACGCTATAACTCACTCGCAAACTTTATGAAAATAAAACTTTTTGGGTCAGTTGATGACGTCGCTATAAGATTTAAACGAAAAGTAACAAAAAAGAGCCATGAGAGGTGATTGACCTGTGGTTAAGGCATTCGAGGTGAATCTTACTGATGCAGCATGATGCAATATTGCTTCAAACAACGTAACTCTTACATACTATAGTATCAAGTCAGTCATAATAATCATAGACCGGTTTTAAACGCAAAGGATTTCTATTGATATCCTTAGTCACTCTTATAATTAGCATTATGCATTTAGTATTTGTGGAACGTAACTAGCTGTCATTGGAATTAGTATTGAAATACGAATAAAGCTCATGTATCTATATTTGTCTGTGTTCCAGCCGAGTGATTCGATAAACTTAATGACTTTGGTGTTGACCTTGACAATGGTATTGATAGATCATTGGCCATTTTAAAAGCATTTGACTATAGAAAAGTTTAACATAAAAAAATTTAAGCATCTCCAATCACACGCTGATGGAATATACTATTCTTCGATGATAAATATAAACATATCAAGGTTCCGAATCAGGTCTGCCCCAAGACTGCTTTTGAAATCTTGAGGGTAATGAGTATCAAAAGAGAACAACGCGAGTTAAGACTAAAGACCTATAAATACAGATCATACAAAACTCCGTTGCTTTGTATCACAGGATTCGCAGTAAACACAGACAATAGAAAATGTGGAGGTGAATATTGTTTCGATCGAAAGATTTATTTTCTTCTTGATACTCATCAGTTGGCCAGCCCAAAAGGTACCCATGAGGGAAGTGAAAAGAGTAGCTCTGATCAAATAGCACTATCACTTCAAACTAAATGATAGCCCATTATAATACTACACTTTCCTGTTCAACCTGCGTAGATACAGTTTTTCACTATTGTATATTAAAATTCAAGGAATTATTATTATTTGGCTTAGGTGTTACACATATATTAAAGTTAAGGAGCATCAAAATAAAGCATCATCGTATTAGTTATCGCATTGATCTCAAGGATAATTGCCAAGTAGCGCATAAGTGACTGCTACAAATTTAATGCATAGCATACTATGAAGTCTGTTATAGTTCCTTTGTTTTATGATATATTAATTGTATCGCTCATACCTACATCCGTCTCGATACCTCTGGTCATTCATGGTTCCGCGTTGCCAATTGATTGACGAAATTGAATTCTTAAAATGTACTACGTCCGAAGCGTGACCTTAGAGCCATTGCGTGTCTCTTACTTCCTATTATTAGTAAAATGAATGTACAGGATTCGTATAAATAGGTGACAATCGTTCGGGATATATCATTCGCAGTTCTCTGTTGAAAGAATAATCTTATCAAAATGGTTTTCAAGGTAAATTCTCTTCTTAATATTACACCACATCCGTAGTGCAGTGATCAAATTAGCGCAGGGTAGAAGTAACACTACTATAGTGACGTATTAATTTACTTTGTAAAGACTTGTAATAGTTAGGGATCTTATTTAGTCCCATTAGGTACGCGCCCTTAGAGAAACAAACATGTATTTAAAGTAATGTGCACCTGTGGATCCGGCTGTCACCCTTCCAGGGTCCGTGCGGATTAAACCAAATTAATTGAAGTAATGTGTTATCCAGCGCTATAACATGAGGTCCATCATCATGGTCTTCAATGTTTATATTGGCTTATGTTTAAACGATCACCAAAAACGGCACCTATTTTACTACTAATAATTTCGAAAAGACCGCCAGAATTAGTAAACGACCACCAAATTGTGTTTGGATAAATGATCACCAAACTTCTTTTTATGTTTTGTGTACTTAAGTTTATGTTTTAAGTATTTTTTGTTGTTCTTACATGTTCAACCTAACACGAAGGATAAAGGGGGCTTCGCTTCGCTCACCCCCTTTACCCTTCACCTGAGCTACCACAGTATTTTGCCCTGACATTTTCTGCAACTTTTGGTGATCATTTACCCATTTGGGTAGCATTTATCCATTTTGGGTAAGAAAACATTATTTTGGTGATCAATATATTTGTTGCCGTTTATATTTAAGTTTATGCCGTCGCTGTTTTGTTTGCCACGCACGACACAACGTATTGCATGAAGCAATGTATGCACCGGTTTAAAATAATTTATGCTTCTCTAACAGTTTGTCATCCTGGCCCTCCTCGTGGCCGCGGCCCAGGCCAGCGCCGTCCATGGTGGTGACTACAGCAGCTTCTCCTACGGAGTGAACGACCCCTACACCGGAGACGTAAAGAGCCAGCACGAGACCCGCCATGGAGACAACGTCGTCGGCCAGTACTCTCTTGTCGACTCAGATGGAACTAAGAGGACCGTGGATTATGCTGCTGACGCCCACAGTGGTTTCAACGCTGTTGTGCGTAAAGACCCTCTGTTCCATGCCGCGCCAGTGGTGGCCCACGCTGCCCCGTTGGCGTATGCCGCTCACGCCTCTCCCCTAAGTTATGGAGCTCATGCTGTCGCTCCTTTGGCCCATGCCGCGTATGCCGCCCCCTTAGCCCATGCCGCGTATGCCGCCCCCCTGGCACATGCTGCGTATGCCGCCCCCTTAGCCCATGCCGCGTATGCCGCACCCTTAGGTCACGCCGCTCCTCTGGCCTATGCCGCTCACGGATATGGCGCTCATGGTTATGGCGCTCACGGATACGCCGGTCACGGACACGGCGCTGTGTACGGTGCGCACGCGGCTCCCCTGGGCTACGGCTACTCCAATCTGTACTGAAGTTCCTGATAAAAAGTATTAACGACGAAAGATACTGTGATAGATCAATGAAAATATTTTTAATAAAATTTATAAAATGTTAATATTTTTTTCATTTTTAATACATCACATACATAACTCATATAACTTATTACACTACTCCTCTCATTATTCTTAGGTTGTATAGCAGTTTGTAAAGCGTATCTTTTATATTAGGTACACCTTGAATACCGTTAAGCAGATGATAGGACGTGAATAATTTCCTTCATACCTAAATTTTCATACTTTCGTACGTCATCAATAAGTCCACAAAGAAAAAATCGGATGGATTAGAGTTTTTAGCGGTTAATATTTCATATTTAAATAAGAAAAAAAAACTTTAATTTAAGAAATGGATATTTATGCATAAGTAAAAAAATAAAAAGTTTACTATTAAAATAACTTATTGGTATTTATGATATCTCTTTAGCCTACTACTGCCAAGCAACAAAAATAGGGTTAGACTTTGACAGACCAGTATGTATCTATGTACCTTTATATGTGATGATCTGTTATAACTTTCTCATCTGAATAAAATTACCCCGCCCCGCTCCCCGCAGTCGTACGAATACTTATTTTTCAACATTAGCTAACTAATGTCCAATATCAACCTTAACGCATCGGCTAATGTGCAGTCTAGACGATTAAAGATGACATCCGTTATCACAAACGAACATGACTTCGGACATTAGCCGAGGCTCGAAATTAATCTTAACACTAGCCGGCTAAACTTAAGTTTAGTTTCACACCTAGCTTTAGCCGTAACATATATATTACTACTTGTTGTCTGCTTTGCTTGCCTTTCGTCCAAGCGTTAGAGACATTTGGTCATCTCGTGGTTATCGGTTTCAAATCCTTAAGAGCGCGATACCAGTAATTTACTAAAGTGCTTTTGGAATTTGTGTTTGACATTATTAAAATTTATTTAGTAGATAATTAACCAAAGGTGTTCAGAACTACTTTTAAGGCTAGAGTGTTTTTTTATCCAGAGCGGAGCGATGATTCAAAGTACATCACTCGAGTTTATAATAGTTTTTACCCCTGAGGTGGACACTCCTACTTTTTATCACCCTCTATGAGAAAATGAGTAAGTTAAGTTATGATAATAATAATACTAGACAAGTTATGGCTTAGAATTGTATTGTTTTAAATACAATTAGAACTAATACCGTATTATAGTATAGAAGTTAATAAACCAAACACACACATTTCCCGAAAATGATTTTACACTTCTTGTCTTCTTCCAAATCTTGAAATTGTCGTATGCTTTCACATATTTTCACATGATTTTGTAGTTAACAGACTTGCATCACATGTTTGTCTGTTACAATATTATCTGGAGTTACTGTCACTTTCACTAGGTACTTGAGATTTAACTGTTTTATAAATAATAACAGCTAACGAAACGATCATTAGATTTTTTAACACAAGCTTATTTTTTCATTTAGCCCGCGTTACAAATATCAATTTCTTTGGTGGTTGGAGCTGTCAATTAAAATGGAGTGAAAGTGATTATTTCCTCGAAACTGACAACACATATAATATAAAACGGTTACTTTGCCTCCCTAGGGACCTAGGGACTATATATACCGGTCAGTCTGAACGCGGCGGCCTATGTCAAATGGTAAAGTGATAGTTTTTTTTTGGAACGAATTATGGGATACGAGTATAATTATCGAAGCTTAAGCCAGAATAAGATTATCTTAAAAGAAGTTAGTTCTTTCTTTCGTGGTATTCTTGGTCTTTTCAAGTAGTATTTCATATTTATACGTTTTGTATAATATCGCGGCCTTCCCAATAAAATAAGTTATTCTCAGTGTAACTTATACAGTGTTTTGTCTTGCTTTGACATTTCCTCGACGTATGAAAAGGACAAAACACTGAATAAGTTAAACTGTGCATAACTTTTTTGAAGTAAAACTTCTATACGCACGCTTGACTTGGGGAGTAAGCTGGCGAATGCGTGACGAGAGCGTTACGAAAAGTGTGATCGGGCGAGGCGAACGAGAGGTGCGCGCGCACATTTTCTTTCTCTATTCCTCTCACACCCAGACACAGTGCAAGAGATGTATTTTTGAAGCATTAGAGCTAAAGATGGTTTAATTCAGTTGTGTGGTCTAAAGCACACTCTTTTTATTAGTAAGGCCGTCGGAGTTTACTTTGTATCTATCCATATATATGACCAACATTGAAGCAATATTTAAAATAAGTTGTGGTCAAAAACTAACTAACAATACCTACTGTAAGAGGGGGAAACAGAAAGAAAGGAGTGGATAATATTTGTTAAAAATACATTTATTTACAATCAATAATCACAGTCTCATCTAATCAAATCAAGCATGACTAGGTCGGATAAAATTATTTGGTACTTAGAAGTATTTGGAGTAACCCAAATGAGATCCGTAGCCGAGAGCACTGCCGTAGCCTCCGTAGGCCTGGGCGCCATGCCCGTAGGCCTGAGCTCCGTAACCGTGTGTTCCGTAGGCGATAGGGGTGGCATGACCTCCGTAGGCCAGAGGGGATGCATGAGCGCCATAAGCCAGAGGGGATGCATGAGCGCCATAGGCCAAAGGAGAGGCGTGGACACCGTAGGAGTACGCGTTATGGGCCAAAGGAGCGGCTACGGCGTGATGAGCGCCATAAGTAAGAGGAGCCGCATGAGCGCCATAGGCCAGTGGAGAGGCATGAGCGCCGTAGGCCAAAGGAGCGGCGTAAGAAGCGGCGTGTCCATAAGCGCCATACGCCAAAGGTGCGGCGACGGGAGCAACGGCATGCGCGATCGGGGCGGGATGAATCGCATGTCCTTCCTTTCGCACCACCGCATTGAATCCAGTATGGGCGTTAGCAGCATAGTCAACCACTCTACGAGTACCGTCCGACTCCAGTAGCGAGTATTGTCCAACCACGCTGTCTCCGACGCGGGTCTCCTTCTGGTCCTTCACGTCTCCGGTGTGAGGGTCGTGTACTCCATATTGGAAGCTGGAGTACTGGCCTCCGTGGCCGTGGACGGCGCTGCCGGCGGCGGAGGCCGCGAGGAGGGCGAGTACTACGAACTGAAATAGAAAGAGGGCCTTAATCAGATTGGATTTTAAGGCTTGGAAGAAAAGTTTTGAATTTTATTATCAAAATGATATGAGTAAGCTAAATGGCGATGCCTATTTGCTAACCTAATAATGATTAGATTTTTGGTCCGAATCATCGTTGTGTATTTTAGGGATATTCTAATATAGTACTCTATTTTTATTTAGTTGCTCCACGCACTTCCCCCTATAATGCACTTTTAAAATATATTATAAAAATTAAATTACCTTAGCAGCCATTGTTATGCGGATGTATTGTCGAAAGGCAACTTACAAGTGACTAACCCGAATTTCTGGGACTATTTATATACAGTTATAACTTTACCGCAAGGTTGAAGGCTTTTAGTTTGCACGAGTCGAGGGTCATAGAAGGAAGTTATTGTCGATACCTCAATCGGTGTGGTAGAGAACGGCTTTGTGCCTTTCACGTCTCAGGATATCGAATGTAAAAAACTTTCTTGTTTTAGGTTGTAGGCTTTTGTTTCCTTCTTTAATTGCAGATTTTTAGAAATCAGTTACTAAAGTCTGTATCGTAAATTTGGTCAAGCTATTACTTTGCTTATTCTCATGGATCGGTATTTTATCTTCTTAATACGATGGGTAATATTGAAATTCTTCCTAAAGGAGATACTTTTCAGATACAGAAAAATATGTGTTTTGAAGACTTCCCTTTACTTCAATCGTAGTATTTGAAAAGATCATAATGTCAGTAGGAACTATATGAGAAAATAAACTATAAAGATGTGTTATACCCAAAACGTGATATCTCCTAGTATCTGAAAGAAATATTGATAAATATGGTTCTTGCGACATATATATGTATTCAAAATATCTTAAAACGAACATAGGAAATTATAGATCAATCAGGAGTTTTTGAAAAATTTGGAAATCAACACAAACACGTTCTGCCTCACTGACTAACGTAACAGACATGTTGCAGGGTGAGCTGTGAACTTTATTCTAACATGGTTGTCTCCAAATTATCAACCATCACGAATTGAGTTTCTAATTTCACCTATACACGTGCCTTATTCGCACGCGCTCACTGGAAAAGGCGTGACTCTAGTTTTTTTTTTCTAATATGCAAAAGAGTATAGTTCTAGCTAAACCAAGCTAAATGTCAGGGGAATGAAATACTTTTACCCGACTATAGGGAAGCCAAAAGAAGGGTTGTGATTGGCCGGTATATGGGATGTAAGAGAAACGTGTAGTCATCTGTCAATTCTGTACATCTTTCACTACGAGACCGATTTGGCCTGAGCAACTTTAATTTTCACTTGCCCATACAGTTTTGGCCCTTTCCCCATACATCAGCTGTTTTGTCCATACAAAAATCTGCAGAGAAATGACAAATAAAGTTGCTCTGACCAAATTGGTTTCAGGATGAACAATTTTCATAATGAAGTCCCTAACAACCCCCTAATATATATAAGTAATACACCTTTCTGTTACATCAATTATATTCATGTATAAATTTATGTTTGTTTGTATGAATGCTCATTTGTGTCACCAGAACATCTAAACTACTTATCATAATTTGGCAAATGAGGTATCGTTAGAAGTGTCTTGATCGTGTACTGTCTTAGGCTATATGACGTCACACTTATTCCATATGACGCCCTCTAGAGGGCATAAATTAGATTTAAAAAATATAACGGACTTGTGTTTAGTACGAACTAAAAGTGCATAATTAGCATAAAATATATATATTAGTCCGCGCTCGCTGCTTTGCTGGCATTTAGTCTAATCATAACAAATATATTGACTGCCCAGTGGCAATTGGTTTCCTACTTTTTAGAACGCGATTTATTAGTAGGCGGTTATCAGTTTTTAAACTTTTTGTATTGTTGTAACTAATACAGTTAACTAACATTTACTCAATACTGTCATGCTTACAAAATGGTCAGGGCTAGTCGGTTGTGGAGGAACCTTACAGTCACATTCATAAATGTACGAGGAGCGAGGTGTTGAGAAGAAGAATATATAAATACATAATATGCTCATGCTTTTTTCCCGAAAGAGGGGTAGGCAGAGACTAAAGGACTCCAATTGCTATGGTCCTGGCATACATCTCTCGCTTCCTCAACATTCATTAGTCTCTTCACACTTACAATTGGCTAGTATTTAATCGCACATCAAAAATACTGATTTGCACAGCAAAAAAGGATCAACAAAAACACTTTTTATGTTTTATAGTAGTTTATGTGACTGATACATAATGGAGGGCATTAAAACTCGAGAGTGGGTTTATGAAACGAGCCGAAGGCGTCTTTCATAATAATATCACTCGAGAGTTTTAATGCCTAATTATGAACAGTTACATACACTAGTTTATCTACACACATATCATAAGCTCTCTTTGATGTGTTCAGGAACCGCATGTTTGACCGGCATTGTGGCATTGAGTTGTTTAGCTTGTTCTATAGTACCAACTTCACAGACAAACTAGGGGCGGCACGCAGGCGGCCGTCGACGTTCGAAATTTGAATGTCATAATATGTATAAAATTTACCATTAAGGTCGTAATGTTCAATATTTAGATAAGAACTGAGTTTTTACAAAGTAGTTCAACATTCTGCTGATCGTAACGTGCTGTTTTTGGACGCAGTAAAGAGGGTTTATGATCGTGTGTAGATAAAATATTTTATAATATAGCATAATGTTAAACTACTTGCTAAAAACTCATTTCTTATCTGAAAAATTACACATTATGACCATAATGTGTAATTTTTCTACATATTATGACATTCAAATTTCGAACGCCGACGGCCGCCTGCGTGAAGTTGGTACTACAGAACAAGCTAAACAACTGCAGAGCCACAATGCCGGTCAAACATGCGGTTCCTGAACACATCAAAGAGAGCTTATGATATGTGTGTAGATAAACTAGTGTATGTAACTGTACATAATCAGGCATTAAAACTCTCGAGTGATATTATTATGAAACTCGCCTTCGGCTCGTTTCATAAACCCGCTCTCGAGTATTAATGCCCTCCATTATGTAGCAGTCACATAAACTACTATTATGTGTACTTTTATGATTTAAGTATTTTTTGTTGTTTTTACATGTTCAACCTAACAACCTAACACGAAGGATAATTCGTAATTTCGTAATTTCTTTATTGTACTAAACAAAACAGACATACAGATAACTTATGATAGAAAAAACATGTACAAAGGCGAGCTTATCTCTAAAAAGAGATTTCTTCCAGCAAACCATGTTGGATAGGAGACGGAGATGATAGGTAAGGGAAAGAATTGCGCGTACAATTAAGACTAAATTCTAATATAATACATATTACACATACATAAAACCCTATTGCTAAGAAATATAGACTACATACACAGTTACATAAATACAGCATATCAATAAATATCTTACCAATATACTAATACTAATACATTATATAGCTAAATAGAAAGTGAAAGATAGTGCTTCTTTAGTCGGTTCTTAAAGATATTCAGTGATGGACTGTCCCTGATGGTGCAGGGAAGTTCATTCCACAGCCGTATAGCGCGGAAATTATGTGAAGGGTAAAGGGGTTTCGCTTCGCTCAACCCCTTTACCCTTCACCTAAGCAGCATTGTGCCTGATATTTGCTGCGCAAATCAGTATTTTTGATGTGCAGTTTAATATTTCCTAAGATTTGCAAAGACTAAAGAACTCTAATTGATATGATCCTGGCATACATCTCTCGCTTCCTCAACATTCATTAGTCCCTTCATACTTACAATTTCGCTGGTTACGGGTTCTTTTTTTCGCCATTTTTAATCACCTATTTGGTATTTGTGGGCCCTTCCGAGGGTTCCATTCACACCCGATGTATAAATCTGTTTCGTCGATCTCCTTTCATTCATCGTTTAAACGTGACCAAACCATCTAAGCTGATCTTTTTCTATCTCTCTCTCTCTATATCTGCTTTCAATCCACAGCGCTCTCTTATAATTTCATTCTTCGATTCTATTACTCCACACATACTCTTGCAAGACTTCCAGTGGATATCAAAGAATATCTATCTAGTGACAAGGTGTTAGCGCACCGCCTGATAGAAAGGCAAGCCCCTGATTTTATTCTTCGACTATTTTCACTCGGAAAGAGCTGTAGCTGTTTCTCTGTAAACTATTTTACTTGAGTCAGTATACCTCTCGACGACCTCTGTGGCGCAGCGGTTGTGGATCTGCCTACCATGCAAGAGGTCCCGGGTTCGAACCCCGGCTGGGGGTAGAGAAAAAATAAACCCCACGTCTTGGATGTTTATATGTGTGTGCCTCGCTGTTTCTGGTTCCCACTACACATCCTAGTGTGGGGCCAGAATCAGTGTATGTGCCTTTACCTAAATGTTTATGTTTATACCTACTAATTCTGTATAAAATGACAAATACATAGCACCTATGCCCGCCGCTTGGTGGCGCTGACGTAGTGAAGGCAAATAGTTTTATTCATCTGAAGACAGGTTCAAAAACATGTCATGTAATTTTTGAAATACACTTGTCACTGTAAAATTAACTTTTGACAGATAAACAGCCTCCAACTCTCAGATAAACTACACAAGCGCCATCTGCAATGAGATTTTCAGATTAGGTGGCATAACTAGCTTTCAAGAGAAATAAAAACCGGTCAAGTGCGAGTCTAAATCGCGCACGAAGGGTTCCGTACCACCGTTCAATGGAAGCGATGGTGTGGAGTGAATAGTTTGGATTTTACACAGCAAAATATTATTTTACAAAGTTATTGGTGCGGTTACTTTCACACTCCATGTACGTAACCAGGTGCATCCATAAGTTTGTATGTGGTATTGTTGTATGGGAGCCCCCTTAAATATTTATTTTATCCTGTTTTTTAGTATTTGTTGTTATAGCGGCAACAGAAATACATAATCTGTGAAAATTTCAACTCTCTAGCTAGCTAGGTTCTTGAGATACAGCCTGGTGACAGACGGACGGACGGACGGACGGACAGCGAAGTCTTAGTAATAGGGTCCCGTTTGGAACCCTTCGGGTACGGAACCCTAAAAAGGAATAAGACACTTTATTTGCTATTTGCAAGTTTTCAAACTTCTGCCACATGATACCTTTGGGTTGACGTTGAAATTGCGCAAGTGTCAGGTGGGGGCCACCTAACGCTTCAACCCCCTTTACCGTAAAATGTGTCCCTATCAACGATTTTTTATTTTTTCGGAAACTTATAGTTAAACTACCTCAACGTGCATTTCGGACAACAATACATTTCACGCCACCACGCGGTAGGAGTGAGTGGCGCATTTTTCAAGCTTCCGAAACCGAAATAAATGGGATCCTAATACTAAGCTTCCGCTGTCCGCCCGTCCGTCTTTCTGTTCGTCCGTCGTTTCTATCAGCGGGCTGTATCTGAAGAACCGTAACACCAAGAAAACCAACAATACTGTAATAGGGCGAAGCAGAAAAAAATGAGTGAATAATATTTGTCAAAAAATTATTTATTTACAATCAATCAACACATTCTCATCCAATCACATCCAGCATGACTAGGTCGGATTAAATTATTCAATTATTTGGTTCTTAGTAGAATTTGGAGTAGCCCAAATGAGATCCGTAGCCGAGAGCACTGCCGTAGCCTCCGTAGGCCTGGGCGCCATGCCCGTAGGCCTGAGCTCCGTAACCGTGTGTTCCGTAGGCGATAGGGGTGGCATGACCTCCGTAGGCCAGAGGGGATGCATGAGCGCCATAAGCCAGAGGGGATGCATGAGCGCCATAGGCCAAAGGAGAGGCGTGGACACCGTAGGAGTACGCGTTATGGGCCAAAGGAGCGGCTACGGCGTGATGAGCGCCATAAGTAAGAGGAGCCGCATGAGCGCCATAGGCCAGTGGAGAGGCATGAGCGCCGTAGGCCAAAGGAGCGGCGTAAGAAGCGGCGTGTCCATAAGCGCCATACGCCAAAGGTGCGGCGATGGGAGCAACGGCATGCGCGATCGGGGCGGGATGAATCGCATGTCCTTCCTTTCGCACCACCGCATTGAATCCAGTATGGGCGTTAGCAGCATAGTCAACCACTCTACGGGTACCGTCCGACTCCAGTAGCGAGTATTGTCCAACCACGCTGTCTCCGACGCGGGTCTCCTTCTGGTCCTTCACGTCTCCGGTGTGAGGGTCGTGTACTCCGTATTGGAAGCTGGAGTACTGGCCTCCGTGGCCGTGGACGGCGCTGCCGGCGGCGGAGGCCGCGAGGAGGGCGAGTACTACAAACTGGAATAGAAAGAGGGTTTTAATCGGATTAGGAATTTTAGGGTTGCAAGAACAGGTTTTGAATTTTAGGGGTAAAATGAGATGAGTGAGCTATGCCTATACGCTAATCGAATTGTGATAAGATTTTTTAACTGAATCATCGTCGTATTTTAGGGGTATTCTAACAAAGTACTCTATTTTTATACTATTGCTCCAATTATGTAGTAGTCCACGCACTGTTGAAATTATATTATAAAAATGTAATTACCTTAGCAGCCATTGCAATGCGTGTATATTGTCGAAAGGCAACTAACAAGTGACTACCCCGAATTTCTGAGACTATTTATATTCAGTTATATCTGTACTTGCACGAGTCGAGGGTCATAGAGAAAAGTTCTTGTCGATACCTCAAACGGGGTGTCGGAGAACGGCTTAGTGCCTTTCACGTCACGGCTCAGGATATCGAATTTACCCAAAAAATACTTCCTTGTTGAGGCTATTGATCTTTAGTTTCCTTGCTTTAATTGCAGATTGTAGATATCATGAGTATCTTAATCCTGAATCATAATATGAGAAGTCTAACTATAATTTTGCTTTTTCTATTATGTCGGTATGTGATCGTATTCTTATGTTATCTTCGCAGAAGTCCATTAATTCATAGAATATAACTGAAATACGCCTTTTAGAGGCTAGGCTGTCCTTATTGTTACTATGAAGTACATACATGAATATGAATATGAAATTTGTACAAAAAGTGTGTATCCTACGCCAAAAATGATTATATACTCAACTATATAGTGGCTAATATCAACGTGAGTTCTTGTCGCTATCACTTATTATTAATTATCATTTTAAGCAGACTGTCATTCATAAGTACCATGTCATGTTTAATTGTCTCCTTTGATCCATTATTATAAGACCTCAAATCTTCAAGATTTGATATCGTTATAGCACGATTACAGTGTTATAGGTAAAGGATGCGCCAAAGTTTGAACTCAAAGAATGTAATGTTAACCTTGAACCACTTTATGGAATCGTAATAAAGAAATTAACATAATTAATGAGCTACGAAAGGAAAGGGGTTTCCGTATGCTTACTGGTCGATGTTACTAAGAAGTAGCAAATATTATATTATTATTGTGACGTGGACAGACTTCCTGTTACGAAATGTTAATTATTGCAGTAAGATTTTTTGTTTGACTATAAAAGGTTTATTTTGACGTCTCATTCGTCAGTTGTTATGCAGTTGTCTAGCAATTAACTAACTACTGAAATGTTCTCTAAGGTAACTCATTGAGAATTCTTTGTGCAATTGTTTAGCAATTATTTATTTACCTAAAAGCTGTGTTTGTGGGATTTTCGGAATGTAGAGCTCTAGGCTCTACACTCGTTAATACATAATCACTGGTTGCACGCAAAATTTTGTATAATAACTCGTTGAGAAAGGAATACTCGCCGTTTAAACTGGGTGAATCTCATGGCCTACATTTGAGACTGTGAATGGATTACGCAATCTCCTGTAAGGGTAAATCAATCAATGAGTAGTACCCAATTAAGTCGATTTACCCTACAGGACACTCTGCTCCTAATTCCGACGAGATAGGCCTAGGGTGGCGCTAGAAAGCAGAACACGTACATAGATATAGTAAATTTTATGATTATTACAGGAATATAAAATTTACAAATTCTCTTCGCCCACAGCTGGCAGTCCTCGCCTTACTGGCGGTCGCCAGGGGCAGCGCGATCCACGGCGGCGACCACAGCACCTTTTCGTACGCTATCAACGACCCCCACACAGGCGATGTTAAGAACCAGCACGAAACTAGAGTTGGAGACAGCGTGGTCGGTCAATACTCTCTCCTCGACTCTGACGGCACAAAACGAGTGGTTGACTATTCAGCAAATGCTCATTCAGGGTTCAATGCTGTTGTACGAAAGGAGGGTTCAGCGATACATCCTACATCCTACAGTGGTCTTCCCACGTCGTTGTCGTATGCCGCCCACGCTACCCCTCTGGCTCACGGACAAGGTGCTGTAAACTACGGTCATGGATCTCTCGGCTATGCCGGTCTGGCGTCGCCATTGTCTTATTCGCGTGGAGGTCCAGCGACTTCCTACTCTAACTCTGTATCCATCCACTCAAGTCCACTTAAAAGACAGGTCGAAAAATGTCGTGCGACTTGACAGGGATCCCCCCCATGGAATTCGATGTTATTATTACATTCAAATATCGAACAACTCCGAAAAACAAAAAAAAGATTTGACCTCATTTCTAATATCAGTCGAGATGACGTTCTATTTGAAATTAAATGTCAATGCCACAATGCCGGTCGTAACAGGCGGTTCCTGAACACTTCGTAGAGAGCTTATAATATGTATGTAGATAAAGCAGAGCACGTAACTGAACATGATTAGCCATTAAAATACGAGTATGGGTTTTTGAAACGATCCGACAGGCGAGTAGCAGTCACATGCGGAAGGTTGGTAGATGTAGGTATCGTATATTAGTTATAATCGTCAAACTTTTTGCGTGTGTATATTGTCGGATGCGATTGAAAAGTCAATTAATTTATAAAAGATATAGTCACTTTAAAATGTTTTTAGTCACTCCTGGCAAATGTACTACAATGTTACGCCAAAGAACAGAGTGAGTTAGCCGAAATCAGGGCCGCGACGTCTGAGTTAGTTCAACTACAACGCCAGAACGCGGAATAGGTGGGCTTTCTAATTGAGGACGGGGAGAATGAGACCAGCAAGGAGGACGAGCCCACATCACAAACTCTGGTCTTTTTATGATAAAGTTTTCAGATAGATACTCCCACAGAATGGTGCTGGATAAATTATATCCGACGTTTTTATATTAAATGCCACTTTTTACGGTGGAATATCTGCGAGGCGGCGTTTTTGTACCTTTATATGTAAAGGTTTTATTTTATTAGATCCCATTTATTTCTGCTATTGTTCTTTTTTCGGATACGGTAAGGGCGTGGTTCTACGAGTATAGTATATTGAATAATAAGATCATTAGGAGATACTCTTGAAGACGAAGTACTAAGAAGGAGTACTTTATAACGACCTTCTTGGAAACTAACGAAGGATCGTCAAAGATTCACCAGTTTCTCAGGTTCACCACCGAATAAGATCTACTCAAGGCCATCGTACACTTCAAAACCATATAGTAATGCCGTCGAGTAACTCTACTCAACACTCGTCACAAGTAGAAAATTTCCATTTGTCCAATCCCATCGCGCTACCGTCTAAATCGACTATGTATAGCAGCGACCCAATAATCTAGACTATCTAATGTTGGTAACTGACACCATGACACCCGTATGGGAAAAGGTATGTTTTTTATCCTCTGTTTAATATTTATGCGTCGGAAACGCACCGGTTTTTTGTTGCGCGAATCGATCGCGAGTAATCGAGACATCACTAGCGAAAACGGACTAGCAGCTGTCACTCGTATCGGAAACGAGATGTAAAATTGGAGGTTAATTTTTCTCTTGGTCTTTCTCGTCGGTGAGAATAACATGGCGGCTCGGGCCCCGTGATGGTATTTCGGTGTACCAATTATCATACAGGCATCGGGCCTGGTCAGAGTGTAAATCTACCTCATAGCGTCGGGCTATTGATGGTAATTAGATTCGCGTCAGCGGCCAAGTGATCCCGGTTGATTGGACATCGTCGCATCGGTAGCGGCGACTCCACGGTCACGGCAGGTAGCACGCCGGCGACAGCGTCGGCAGCAATGATAGGTTTCGATTCACTCCATATCCTATCCCAAACTGTGCCCTTTTCCCGTATTCCCGTCTCGAATCGAGCTTTCGATTTCCTGCCTACGGAGACAAGGTCAGTAACCAATTTCATCACTTCTTTTCTCTCACGTGGCAAAGGCACAACCCCTCAGGATTCTCACGCCGTTCGGTAGGCGTGGGAAATTAATCATGTTGGTAGCAGAAGCGCGGTTTCCTAGTGGGAAATCATCGATTCACGGTAGGGTTGCCTTTGTCACATTGTAGTTGGGAGAAAAGAATATCCCAGATTGGCTCAAGTCGGCAATGAGTCTGTGGTCGGTATACCACGATTAAAGTGTTCATTTTCGGTAAGTGAAAGTATAAGTGCCAATTTAGTTAACAGTTGTTATAAATTTGTAGTCGGAAACTACTGTTACCAGCGCATAAAGGATTGAACGGTCATTCTGCGAAGCCTAGATTGTATTACTTACGGTGGAACGTCGGGTTCTGTAGTCCTACAGTGTTATTTCGGTTTACACAGCAGGGTCGGGCTATTTAAGGGGTATTAAGCTGATTTTGCTGACCTCAAAGGAAGTGTGGTTCCTATCGGAGGGGCCACTACTAGAAAAATAGTTTTTTTTTTATAATAACCTTTTGTGTGTTATTTGTATTGTACCACATGGTGGCATTCTCTAATTGATTTAGAGTGTATATTATAAGGTGTATGTCCACAGGGCGACCATATTAAATATTGTTTATGATTTAATTGTTTAGTGGTTGCCTTGGGTTTTACAACTTAGTTTTAAATTCTGTGCCCAGCGCTGACGGGAAAGTGCTGGTATCTGGCTGTGCTTAGTTCGGCAGTGAAGCATAGGACCAGGAACAATTAAATCGGTAACCATGGCACCTTCGCCCTTGACGGTACTGCGGTATGGTGTCCGTGAGGAGATGAGATGGCTCGCCCATACTCACAAGTATGTGGAGCGACCCGACATGGACGATGTCCTGCTCAAGCGTGTGGAGGACGCAATGACACGCGTCGGGAAGGTGTGTCGGCTGGCTGCCGAGGCTGAAGCCCTCGGGCTTACGGATGAGGCCTCGGTGGCTGCAGTGAGGCAGCTCTGCGCGGATGCTGACCAAGCGATGGAGTGCTTGGGCGACATCGAGCGTCGCGCCGAAAAAATTAAGCGGTCGCGTCGGGATGACCGCGGGGAGGGTAGCGGAGACCCCCCCGCCCTAAGGGTGTGGTTGGACGGCTTCCACACCTGGAGATTCCGGCCTTCGGTGGGGCAATTGATGAGTGGCCGGCATTCATCAATTTGTTCGATAGCCTGGTCCACGGTCGGGACGACCTGGACAGCGCCTACAAGTTGGCCCAGCTATTGATGGCACTGCGGGGTGAACCGAAGGAGTTGGTCGGTCACCTAACGGTTACGGCGGGCAATTATGAGATTTCCCGGGTCATATTGTTTGACCGCTACCAACACAAAAGGCGGTTGGTTGATGCGCAGCTGGGGAAGCTGTTCAGCATCCCAAGTGTAACCCGGGATGTTGACATCCAGGTACAGGTGCTCAACCCTGTGCTGGTGGCCACTAAGGCCCTTCAGAACCTTGGTCTGCCGGTAGACCAATGGTCATATATTGTGTTATATATGGTTTTGTCACGGTTGCCTGCAGCTGTTCAAAGTCGGTTTGAACAGCTGCTTGGGGGCAGTAACTCGGAACTGCCCACGCTCGTCCAATTAACGGAGTTTTTGGAGGGTGAATGCAGGCGATGCGACACCATGGATTCGGAGGCCAGTGTGCAGCGCCAACCCGCAGGGATGCGGGAGGGGCCGCGCCCCCCACCCCCACGGGGGGGTGGTCGGTCAAAACAATTTGGCGTTTTGAGTGCCGCGCCGTCGGGTGACGGCTGTGTGCACTGCGACAGTGCCGGTCATGAGGTGACCAGTTGCGCCAACTTTAAGGCGCTCGGTGTGGCTGCCCGCAGGAAGGTGGTCTTCCGCCACCGATTGTGTTTCGGTTGCTTGGGGCCGCACCCGCTGAGCGAGTGCTCACGGGCGTCCCCCTGTGAGGGCTGCGGTGGCAGGCACCACGTCGTGTTGTGCCTGAACCGGTCAGGCCCATCGGACGGTCACCAGGGCCGGACTCAGGTTGGTCGGTCACAGGGCCCAACCAGGGCCGGACCCAGTCCCCCTCCGAGCAACGGGAGTCACCAACGGGGTGACTGGGGTACCCGCGGACGGGACCCCCCCCGAGGGGAAGGGGGCAGCGCGGGGGGTAACAGGCGAGACAGCCGGGGTTCGGTCGCCGCTGTCCAGGGTCAGCGAGGACTTCGGGCCGCTGGCTCACCGCGTGTTACGGGCGGGTGTCAGATGGCACCTATGAGTGGCGCGAAGGCTGGGAGCCCACCACCTTCTGCGCCACCCTGCCCGTCGCTCTGGGAGGCGAACAGGGAGGCGAACAGTCGGATGTCGCCCCCATTCCTAGAGCGCCCCAGGTTGGGTCCGCTCTCCCCCCTCCATCCACGGTGGCCACCGGGCACACCGTTCACAGTCCGGTATGGTCGGGTACCGGGACAGCGAGGGGCCTATTATGCGGGTTGGGACCCCCTAATGTACATGCGGTCTGATATGCCACCGGTGGCATATCAGCAGCCGAGTTACCCGGCCGACGGAGGTCTGAGCGGGTTCGGATCCCGCGGGGGTTCCCGCTAGGGACACGCCGCCCACTTACAGGGTGCCGCCACTCCACAGACGGTCATGCTCCCCACCGCCTCGGTGATAGCGTGGAGTCCGGACGGCAAATCTTGTGTAGCACGAGCACTATTGGACTCGGGGGCCCAGGGGTGCTTAGTCTCGTGCAAGCTTGTAAGACGGTTGGGCATTACGGTAAGGGAGTATCCACATTCCATTCCGGGAATTGGGAACACGGAAGTCGGTTCCGTTAAGGGAGTATGTCGGATTACTCTCTCGTCACGGGTGGATTCATCGGTGAATCTGACGGTCACGGCATTAGTCATGCCTAATGTGATGGGCTCACATCCTCACGTACGGTTGTCGCCCTCGGTGCGACAGTTGGTCGCTGGGTTGTCACTGGCTGACCCGGAGTTCGATATTCCGGGCCCAGTAGACATTTTATTGGGTGTCGATGCCTTGGGATACCTGTTAGTGCCAGGTGTCCACGTGTTGCAGGCGACTGGTCTGGTTTCGGTCAACACCAGACTGGGCCATGCGGTAATGGGTCCGGTCATGCCGGCTGCCCCACGCCTAGCGACTCGTAGTCCCTTATTCGGTTCTGTACTCTCGGAGGTGATACAGAAGTTTTGGGAGGTGGAGGAACCACCTACGGTCCACCGGTTGGACCCGGTTGAGGAGGAGTGTGAACGGTTTTGTCGGAACAATACTGGTCGCCTTCGGTCAGGTCGATTGTGTCACGCTCCGGAGTTGGTTGGACATCCCTTGTGGTGGGGTCCAAAATGGTTGACTCAAGCCGAATCGGATTGGCCAATGAGTCCACGCGTTACCAAGGCGAACGGCGCCTTGACAGTCGGTGTCTGTACGACGCAGCCAGAGCCGGAAGAGGAGTTCAGCCTGCTGGAACGGTACAGCTCGCTCGACAAGCTGGTCAATGTGACCGCCTGGATCTGCCGATTTGCGCGGAATTGTCGGAATTCTGAGGCGCAACGAGTGCGGACACCGGTCCTGACACCACGGGAACGGAACCATGCGTTGTTCGCATTGGTACGGAACGTGCAGACGGTGCACTTTAAGTCCGAACTGGACATTCTGAGACGCGGACGCGTCCAACTGAAGGGAGCTGTGGCTCGGCTCAACCCGTTCATTGACCCTCAAGGATTGCTGAGGGTAGGAGGTCGGCTGCGGAATGCCAACCTGCCTTATGCGGCTCGCCACCCGTTGTTACTCCCTAGGAAAGGGAAGTTGGTCGAACTGTTGATACAGGATCGACACATTCGGAATGGGCATATTGGATGCCACGCCTTGATGGCGTTTCTCCAGCGCGAGTTCTGGATTCTATCGGGAAGACGCTTAGTGCGTAGCGTCGTATTTCGGTGCCTGCCTTGTTATCGGGCCAAGGCGGCTACGATGCAGCCCCAGATGGGCGATTTGCCCTCGGATAGGGTTAACGAAATCCGGCCCTTTGCGGGTGTCGGAACGGATTTCGCGGGACCATTCATGGTCAAGTCTTCACAACTACGGAACGCCAGATTAGTGAAGGCATACCTGTGCGTCTTCGTGTACTTGGCCACGAATGCAGTCCACTTGGAGGTGGTCAGTGACCTCACTACAGAGGCATTTATCGCTTGTCTAGATCGGTTCGTCTCACGAAGGGGCCTCCCGACATTAATCCGTTCGGACAACGGCACAAATTTTGTCGGAGCCAGGCGATATCTGCAGGAGGTCACTCAATTCCTGAACGGTAACCAGGACGCCATCGGTATGGCTTGCTCCCGACGAGGGATTGAATGGGTTTTCAGTCCGCCGGGATGTCCTCATTGGGGAGGAATTTTTGAGGCTGCGGTTAAATCGGCTAAGTCGCACCTGACGAGGATCATCGGTGAGACCTCTCTACGCTTTGAAGAGCTTGCGACGCTGTTCTGTAAAATTGAAATGACACTGAACTCGCGTCCGTTGTGCCCGCTCAGTTCGGATCCAAATGATTTGGAAGCGTTGACGCCGGGTCACTTCCTGATAGGTCAGCCCCTTAACGCCCTGCCAGAATACCCATTCGGTGATGTTAAGTTAAGTCGGTTAACTAGGTGGCAGATGTTGCAGCAGCGCCTTAAGTGGACTGACCGGACGAGCCCCCCTCAAGTCGGTGATTTGGTGCTGATTAAGGATGCGAACCTGCCATCATTGAGATGGAGACGAGGACGGATCGTCAATTTGTACACGGGTCGGGATGGCACGCCTCGATCAGCAGAAGTCAGGGTGGGGGACTCGGTCCTCAAGAGAGCGGTCGCAACACTTTCTCGCCTTCCTATTGATTAGGGACAGGTTCGGGCCTGTCCGGGCGGGTGACTGTTTAATATTTATGCGTCGGAAACGCACCGGTTTTTTGTTGCGCGAATCGATCGCGAGTAATCGAGACATCACTAGCGAAAACGGACTAGCAGCTGTCACTCGTATCGGAAACGAGATGTAAAATTGGAGGTTAATTTTTCTCTTGGTCTTTCTCGTCGGTGAGAATAACATGGCGGCTCGGGCCCTGTGATGGTATTTCGGTGTACCAATTATCATACAGGCATCGGGCCTGGTCAGAGTGTAAATCTACCTCATAGCGTCGGGCTATTGATGGTAATTAGATTCGCGTCAGCGGCCAAGTGATCCCGGTTGATTGGACATCGTCGCATCGGTAGCGGCGACTCCACGGTCACGGCAGGCAGCACGCCGGCGACAGCGTCGGCAGCAACGATAGGTTTCAATTTACTCCATATCCTATCCCAAACTGTGCCCTTTTCCCGTATTCCCGTCTCGAATCGAGCTTTCGATTTCCTGCCTACGGAGACAAGGTCAGTAACCAATTTCATCACTTCTTTTCTCTCACGTGGCAAAGGCACAACCCCTCAGGATTCTCACGCCGTTCGGTAGGCGTGGGAAATTAATCATCGTCCTATTAATCTTTTTTGGTAGTTTATCTGATGTAATTTTGTGCCTTTATTGTAAGTGCTTATTTATGAAGGTGTAGCCCGCGCTAAACTTCCCTGTATGCGGGTGGAGGGGCTAACCTCTTTCTCAACCTTTAAGAGAAACAGAAACAGAGGTTGCCCCCTCCGAGCGGCACTCAGAGCCAGATAAGTTTGGCTATCCTGTACCTACCGCGCAGGTAGCACCAATAAAACCATACAACACTTAGCTTGGTACTGTTAAATTGAAGTTGTCACCAGAAGGAAACCTCTATTATGTATATACTCAACACTGCTGTAACAGCTTTATAAGTCACAGCTGAAACCGAATTCTACCACGATTCAGGATACTTCAGGATACCGACAACTACTGCTCACAAACAAAAGTAACAAAAACCTATAACACTACAACGATCTGGATATCTGGGAAATGGAACTGAAATTGCGTAATTTCAGTCCCGATTCTAGGCCTAAACAATAAACAATTTGAAGCTATAGGTCTACTAGAAGTACCTTAGAAGTTTGATGATCGGTGAGTGATGAGTGAGTGACAAAATTTAACGAACTTTTACTAGCCGTAGTTCCTAATGTACTGGTTTAAATTGAATAAAATTTGGAAATATTGCTATTTATAATAAATTTATAATAACTCTGTGCGTTGTAGACCTCAAGAGCGACGCAGGAATTTTGCATTTTCTTACAATAGTTTAATTCCTGGTTACGTACATAGAGTATTAAAGTATCCGCATTAATGTCTTTTTACAAAAAAAAATACAACCTATGTCAATTTTACGTTCTCCACGAATCCAACGACACCTCATTTGTGGGCTGTAGACTTCTGTTTACATTTTCAACCCATATCGCCACAATTTTGAAAAAAGTCCAAAAAAAGAACCGAAAAATAAAATCCATATAATTATCGAACCTTCTCTGAAAAATTCAAGATAATCGGTCCGGAAATGCGACCTATGTATAGAGGAGAGCAGCCAATCAGAAATCCTGACAGAAATCCAGAAATCCATATATACGAAAGTATTTTTGCTCAAGCTGAACGGAGACGCTTCGCGCGCTTCGTCAATGATGTTCTCATCGCCACAGTAAATTCAGGCTTCTAGCTTTATTCAAAACGAAGTTACAAGGAAGTTACGAAAATGCCCGGAATGGCTTCCAGTAAACGATGGTATAGCTGTGTCTAATCTCCACTTGTCGGGAAGCACTGCCATGCCCTCAGATATCGCTTTGCACTCCCCTTTTTCCTCCACCTATCCTGACCAACCACTTTTCCCAGACTGTCTTTACTTAGCTAATAAGCTTTGGCTTAACCATGTTATTTTGTCACGTAATTCAGTAATGTTGTCGCGTAATTCAGTTTTTTTTCCCGCCCATATCAGGTAATTCCGCTGTTCATGTTCATTCGCTCAATTCGTTTTCTTTTCGCTCGTTTTATTTCGAATCATATTTTTTGATGAAAGGTGTCAAGAACACAGCACAGCAGAGCGTCTAGACTCATCTCCATAGACTTTCTTAAAAACAGCACTAGGGTCAGTGATGTAGATTTTAGGTTTAATCATGAAGGTATTTGGAATTGGGCGTCGCTTGAGGAACCGAGGATTTGACAAACGCTCTGGGATTTCCTGGTCCAGAGGATCTCACTCGCCCTGCAGCGCGGTAATGCTGCTAGTGTAATGGGTACCTTTGGACCGGGCGAGTCTTTGTTTTGTATTTTATGTTACTCGAAATAAGGTTTTCGAGTTGCTGTTTTTAGATTTCTAGCCACGCAATTCAGTAGTTCTGTTAGATGAGCCAGTATTTCTAGTCGCGCTCATTTTTCAACCGACTCCAAAAAGGAGGAGGTTCTTAATGGACTATTTTTTTTTTGTATGGACTTTTCATGTAAATGCAAAGTAAAACATTCGCATTCCGACAGGGGAGGAGGAAATGGGGCTTGAACTTTAATTCGGTTTTAAAAGATTTTAACTTGGTGAATTATTGTCGCTATTCATTCAGGCAAAACCAGTATTTTTGCTGACAAAACCACCATTTTTGTAAACTGAATTTACTGTTATACGTTTAAATAGTACCCAATATGAATTTCCCTGATCATAATAACTAAATCACAAAAAGTTACAAATATGACTGATTATTAGGATTGGTGCAGACTGAGGTAACAATATTATCCCCCTGATGGCGCTGATCTAGACGATTTTTTTATTGTTATGACCTTAATCGGACATAAGTGAGTGAAATAGCAAGGAACGTCCATAGGAAAGCGTATTATGTTAATAAGGCTATGAAGGATCGTATGATATGGGTACTAGCGTGGTAGAGGGTTTCGCCGCATTAGATGAAAGGCGTTCGTACATACAAATTACCCGTGTCTGTGCAGGCTCAGAGGCAAAAGATGGCTTTCAATGTTCAGAGAAAAAGAAAATATTTATTCGGTTTATCTTGTTGAAACAGTTTTTTGTGCATCTATTGCTATTCACATAAAAGGGGATATATTATAAGATAGGTGATCCAAGAATCAGGCTATGGATGCCTTCGATATTTGTGACGCGTCAATCGTGAACACTACGTTTAAGTGAATAAATGATTGTTTGTGTCTAAGTCTATTTGTTGACCACTCACATTCTAAATCGGTTAAAATTTTATTCTTTACCGCCCAGCTAAGCAGACGTTAAATAAGGACATGTGGAAGGCACTTTGCCCTCAACTCCGTTAGCCAGATAACTCGTATCCAGTCAAATAATTTGCAAGTGGTAAAAGCCATCAGTTTCCCACATCGAAGGGAAATGGAGAAAACCTGTTTTGTATTCGTGATGGCAGGAGACTGACTTAATTTTGCCATCGCCAAAATTGAAGGCAATTCTTTAGGCACCCTGTCATTAACTCCGACACTTACGTACGTATAATCTGGGGAGGGTATAAATTTCTTGGCAGGTTCGGGATAGTTTGCATAATACCTTTTTAGGGTTGCATGATCCGTGTGACATCTGAAAAAATCCGCAAAGTGCGTCGTCAATAAGCTAAGAAATTAAAATTACCAAATAATTAAAAACTACACACACACAAAAACTGAACATAATAAAAAACAAAACACTAAACAAATAAACCGCCCCAGGACATGCCCGACCCAAAGGTATCCATCACACTGGCAGCATTACCGCGCTGCACGGCGAGTGAGATCCTTTGGATCAGGAACGCTCCGGAACGATTGTCAAAACCTCGGTCCCTCAAGCGTCGCCCAATGTCCTTGACAAACATCCTACCCTGAGCACCCCATATACCCGTGGTCTCGACGGCCAAGGGAACAAACGTGATGTGATATGATACCTTTGGGTGTGATGTAAAAATCGTACATCTCCCCCCTGGACCTGACGATTCACTCCCCTAACAGCATCAGGTTAACGGTTTTTTCAGTTTGGGAAAACTATAATAGATAGGATAAATGTGTCAATGGCAAAAATAAACTAGAGAAAATTTCACAATATTCTTGGCTCCAAACTTCCATAGCCGTAGCTCAATGGGACTCAATTACTAAGTCTCCGTTGTCCGTCCGCCCGTCCGCCATTCCGTTCGTCCGTCCGTAATTTTGATTTGACGTGTTCGGTGGTTTTTCCTGGCACTTTTTAGGGTTCCGTACCCGAAGGGTTCCAAACGGGACCCTATTACTAAGACTCCGCTGTCCGTCCGTCCGTCCGTCCGTCCGTCTGTCACCAGGCTGTATCTCAAGAACCTAGCTAGCTAGAGAGTTGAAATTTTCACAGATTATGTATTTATGTTGCCGCTATAACAACAAATACTAAAAACAGGATTAAAGAAATATTTAAGGGGGCTCCCATACAACAATTCTTTCAATACCACATACAAACTTATGGATGCACCTGGTTACGTACATGGAGTGTGAAAGTAACCGCACCAATAACTTTGTAAACAATATTTTGCTGTGTAAAATCCAAACTATTCACTCCACACCATCGCTTCCATTGAACGGTGGTACGGAACCCTTCGTGCGCGATTTAGACTCGCACTTGACCGGTTTTAATAATTATATATTTGCTATAATCCAACTCATATTCTAAATGTGGAAGTAGCGTTGTTTAGATGTTTGGATGGCTCTAAAACGGCTTAACGGATTTGAATAAAATTAAGAACAGAGATAGTTTGTGAGCTGGATTAACATATAAAATACTTTTTATCTGACTACACCAAAAGAATGGTAAGACAGAAAGGAGCTATTCGATCTTATGATTTAAAACGAACAGACTCCATAAGAGAGCTTTTTAAAGAAATTGGCATACTAACTGTAGCTAGTCAATTTATTTTTGAAAATATAATGTATGTACGCAAGAACCTTACAACATTTTCCAAACTTAGCGATAGCTGTAATGTTAATCTAAGAAATAATCACAGATTATGTGCGCCCCCGTTTAGACTCGCGAAGGTTAGCAATTCTTTCAAGGGTCAGTGCATTCTCTACTACAATAAGACACCTCTGGAGATTTAGAAATTGCCATTTGAGCAATTTAAAAAGCATGTTAAAGCAACTTTGTCTAAAAAGGGATATTATAATGTTCAAGATTACTTAAATGACGGGACTGTATGGGGTTAATAAAGCTCAACACAGACCTCGCTGTTAATAATTTTGTAATTATTTATTCCTGCTTATTAATCATAATAATATTTTTTTTTTCGTATTTGTATTAGTTAAGCACAACCAATTTTTTAAATAGATCTAAAAATCAATCTGTGGGAGTTTCTAAACCCTTCTACTCCCACAGTGGTCCAATGAAGAGAAGAGGCAAAAAATTACGTTTGCCAAGTACATGTAAATATCTACAGTAATAAAGTACTTTGACTTTGACTTTAAATGATAATAATTCCTAGGAACACGCAGATGAAGTTGCGGGCATTACAGTCCATTTCGATAGCATTTCACAATAATGTAAACAAGCCAATTTACACACGATTACGCCGTAACTACTTACATTTGAATATCAATCCTGAACATATTCACACACCAAGGAATCATTTATTGTTCTTACATCATTTCGACACCAAGTAACTCCCCTAAGATAGTTATTTTATTGCAAAATTACCGGACGACGAATATTTCAAAATTTTACAGTTGATTGATAATAATTGCGATTTTGAACAAAAAGGAATAGGATAGTTATTATTCAAAATGTCAATTTTCAATTATTTTTAATAAAGTACCATTTCATTAAAAATTGCTTCGAGAATCTTATACTTGAGATTTAGTTTTACGTACCTTTCAAGTGATAGGAAATTTTCTCAGCTATGCAGCGAGATTTATTTACTGCATTAAAAAAAAACTTTTTAAGGCTTTCCATCGATCTATCAAACACCCGCATACCCCTGAGACACAAAGTTTCCAGAGAAAGGCCCATTTACTAACCTGCATGTATAAAATCATGGGCATTGCGTGTAAAAACGTTATTTTGTTAAAGTGTTCGAGGAACGTTATGAAATCTGAAATGTAGAACGTTTCACGTGTTGACCGGAATATCGGAAAAATACAAAAATAACGTTGCTGAACCCATAATACAGTTTACAACATTATTTACACTTACCTTATGTTATGTGTATGCAGCTTTTTGAATCCTTGGTAGTAGGATAGGCAAGTGACGTAATCAATATATTTTACCTGAAACAAGGAAGGAAAAAAATAAAGTTTTAAGTGCTTTCAATTAATCATATAAAATATTTAAAGATTTTTTTTAATTTAATTTAATATTTTATTAAATACTTTCGCATATCCGGATTTCCGGCTGTTGTCCTCTATAGGTCGCATTTGTCAACAGATTCTCGTGAAATTTTGTTATGTGGTTTGAAATTTATGTAATTTTTTCGTCGATTCAATTTGTGTATTCTTTCAAAATGGCGTTTCTATGGGGTTACAAAGATATTGGATAATTTCTTACTCCTTGTAAGTACGTGCATTTATAAGTTTGTATGAGATAATAAAAGAAAATGCGGGGGTGATTTGTTTTTAGAATAATTCTATTTGTTCATCCGATAAACTTCAAGGAGTAGGGAGTGTGGGAGCGAGGAAAAGAATAAAAAACGCAAAGGATATATGAGAAAAATTCCAAGCCCGACGTCAACGAAATGTGTCTTAAAATAAAGAGTAAAATTAGTATACTAATTCTAAGGAAGATTGAGTATCACATTCGATGGCTTAAGTGTTTGTTTTTTTTTTGCCTTCTGAGGCGTTCATTATTTATTATCATTTCTCTGCTAAAGTGCCTTTATTTGCTATCACTTCTCTGCTAAAATTTAAGGTCGTTTTTTTTACGTGGGTTTCTGGAATGCGTATTTCGGTCACTAAAAGGAGTATATTTTTTCTTTATAAACATCAGAAATTGTCATATAAATATTGATGGAATTTTTATGATGTTATATTTTTATATTTTTTTAAAAAAGTTCTACAGCTTCCCAAGGGTTTAATGGGCAATAGCCCTGATTTATTTTTTCTGATGTTCGAAAACTGTATCTCTATCAGTAGAATTGCCAAAGAAAATAATAGATACCGTAGCTCAGAATAGAGTGCACTTAGCCAAAGTATGCTGTTATAGCTGTGGACGCAATTTGTGTTTGTCTCCTTAGTGGGTATACAAAGCTATTTATTTTACAGCATAGTTTCTTTATGTTAACCTTCCTTCCACAATTGTGGTCTAAAAGGAGTCCGAGGATTTTATTGTTTTTACTATTTATGTGAGCTCCGTGGTCTAATGGGTTTCACGCTTGCTTCTCACACAGGAGATGTAGGTTCGAAACCAGACCATGTACTAATGAGATAATTAATTTATCTCAAGTACATTATCGGACGTTCAGTGTTTCGGATGACACGTTAAGCTTTAGTGTAGGTCCCGGTTATGTTATCAACCCGAACTGATCCAGCATGGTGGAGTATGGCTTAATCTTACTCGTATCCGGGTAAAGGCCTGTGCTCCTCGATGGGGACATTAATGGGCTACATTTATTATTTATTGTTATTACTATTTCTACGTTTTGCCTATTGTAGTAAAATTGTAAGGTTAAGGTACAAATAATTATAAATGGTATATTTAGCAAATTCAGTAACATTATTTTGTTGGCGAGAAATAGCAAAGGGATTAAACAAGTAGACCTAATTAATAGTTGTGATTCGCTGAAAAAACCTGGTGTAAAAAATATTGTAACTTGTGCAATTCCTTTTAGAGGCCCATCTTCAAAAGGACGTAACATATACAAACTGAATCAACTTATGTGCAGTACATCAGGTCAATATTACAAGGCTTATGTTTAAACAATTACCAAAAACGCACCTATTTTACTACCAATAAATTCGAAATGACTGCCAGAATGGATAAATATCCACCAAATTGTGTTTGTATAAATGATCACCAAACTTCTATTTATGTTTTGTGTACTTAAGTTTAGTTTTAAGTATTTTTTCTTGTTCTTACATGTTCAACCTAACACGAAGGATAAAGGGGGCTTCGCTTCGCTCACCCCCTTTACCCTTCACCTAAGCTACCGCAGTATTTTGCCCTGATATTTTTGCAACTTTTGGTGTTCATTTATCCATTTTGGGTAGGAAAAAAATATTTTGGTTATCATTATATTTGTTGCCATATGACAAATATGTTTATCTGGTGATAAATATGTTTATTTCTGGCTTTAGGCAGACAAAGTCTTTACTTACTATTGTAAAAGACAACTTGATATATATTTAGCATTTTATTCAATATATGACCTTATCATAATTATGTTTGACAGAGGTCCATTGTGTAAGATTTCGTCGTAATACTAATATAGATATTGATATGGCAAAACAAGGTACAAATGATACAGGTGTATATATTTTTTGCCAATTCCGACAAAGGGTAAGCATTATTTAAATATTTCCCATCAAAACATGCAGGGGCTACCTGGCAAAGAACTTGTATTATCATTATTTCTTAATAATTCTGACATCGATGTTATTTGTGTAACACATTACTGGATAAAAGAAAATATGATGTCTTTAAATATAATTAATTAAAACATTGACAGTTATTACAATATAAAGACTGCTGATGGAGGTGGTTCTTTAATCTTCGTCAACAATTATATTAAGGTGAAACAACAACAAGATATTGTTGCACTTACTGTAGAAAGACAAATAGGGAATTATATAATTGTTTGTGCCTTCAGACCTCCGAGGGATGAAAAGACCATGGCCATTTCGAAATTTTTGAGAAATTTCTCGAGGAAGCCCGCACTAAACTATGTCATAACAGAAAAAGTTGATTATCTGTGGCGAACTCAATGTAGATACAACAATGAAACAACGATGAGTAACTTAATGCAAATCATTTAGTGTATGTCATTTCCAGAGCCGACTAGAATTTCACTTACAAACTAAACTTGCTAACTTGCTGTAACTGTGTTTTCACAAGTTAAATGTAATTAACTGCTTACTTTCCGATCACATCAGTCAAACCGTTTCATTCTCAATTGCTAGTAAGGACTGATAAGCCTATTACATCCCAAAGACAAGAGACGTTTACCAAAAACTGAGATATACATTTGCCAGTGCCGGATTTTAATGAACAGACCCAGAACAAATTTCATTCAGACTTCTTCACCATTATAGACTCGTTCAGTATTTCGGTTCCAAGGAGACTTCCAAGCCACGGTACCTACAAACTGTTCAGAGAGCGTCCAAGGAAAACAAACCTCGGTATAAACTCTCCCACTAACAGAATGATACGCTTGCACAATACACTATATAAAGGTCAAACCGCAAACATCGATGTATACTATAATAATTTTCATACTTTCCGATCTAAGCTTGAATCCCACCTAACATAAACTTGAAATTTAACTCTAACCTAAACTAAACTAAATTAAATTGAATTATTGTGGAAATCAAATAGAAATTTATTAAGGTATGTATATTAAAATGAATTGAAACTTTACTTAAACAAAATTTGTAATGAATTAAGTATAATAACTATTATAACTTTGAACTTGATATTATAATATAATGAACTGAAATTTGTTAAGTTTTGAACTGTAATTCAAAGCAAGCTGTGTTAGCCCTTAAGTAGACAAGCATCTTCAATGTGAATAGTATGTAATAATTAAGTTAACATGTATTGTCCATTGGCGGACCTGATCCAATAAAATAAAAATAAAAAATAAAATAATTCAACAGAACTCAATAACTTTTTATATAAAAGAAAGTCAGTGCTAACAACGGTAAATCTAAAAAAATACTGGACAACTTTTGTAATCCGTCAAAGTGGATTATCTTGTATAACCTTTATGAACAAAAAACCTTTAACTTTGATAGAAAATTGTATGACTATGTTAAAAAATATTCCAAAACTTTCAAGTTGGTTTGTGAACTGCATAAACTTTATAAACACAAATAGAAATATACAAAATTCAAAAAGTTTAGGCAAATAATGAACCACGAAACTGGCAGCGTTACCAAGGGATAATAATTTTTGCTTAAAGATAGGATGATGATTTTGTTAAATCCAACGCTGAGGTAGGTCAAGCTCTTGAAACATTTTTCACCAATGTACCGTAATGTCCTTTACGCGCTCCTCTCATCCTATAAGCGCGATATATACACTCGGTACGGAGTCTTTGACTCGAGTGTATTCGATTAGGGACCTCGGTGTTACGTTCGACCCTAAACTTACATTCCATGAGCACATGAGCATATTGGCCAAGGAATGCTTCAAAAGATTGGGGTTTGTAATACGGAATAGTAAGGGATTCCATAACCTGGGTGTGGTCCAGCTTCTCTACATGGCCCTAGTGAGAACCAAACTTGAATCTAGCTCGGTGGTTTGGAAACCGCATGAAAGCTCCTACATACTTTTGCTCGAGAAGGTACACAAAGCTTTCCTACGATACCTATATAAGCGGAAATTTGGATACTACACTTATCTTTATCCATCCGCTTTTATATTGGGTATGCTCGGATACAACTCACTAGAGGTCAGACGTAACACCGAGCAGCTTCTGACTGTGTGTCGATTGTTGCGAGGCGACAGTGACTGTGTCGCGCTTGTCGGTACGGTATGCGCGCTATACGTGCCCGACAGTTATCTCCGCGCGCGTAGGCACCAGCTGTTAGCGGGCGGCACGTACCGCACGGTGGCGCGCCAGCAGTCTCCACTGGTGAGGGCGCGGGATAGCCTCAATGCTCTGCTGGCTGCTGCACCACTGACTGATCTGTTTGGTGATGAGTGGAGGCATATTGTGCGAGAATGTGGCAGGTTCTGCGAGATGAAGGAGTGAAAGTGTTGACTTAGAAATATTATTATTATTATTTTTTGCATTGACATTTTAATTTAGTACCCTTGACATACCTAATAATGTTTAATACTATTTGAATTTGACCTAAAGTTAATGTTTAATGTGATTTGATATGTAGTATTTTCTACGAATTTGTACCCTTTGTTCCCTACCTGTGAAATCGACTTACCTAAATTGATTCTGACATTGTATAACTATTAGACTTTGTACAGCGCATTGGGTTTATACCTGTAATGTTGTACATCGTAATTGTATATTAAATAAAAATAAAATAAATAGGTTTTTTGATCATAAAGGTCATACAAGACAACTCTACTTTTACGAATTCCAAACGTTGCCCAGTCATTAAATTTAGATTTACCGTTGTAGTCACTGACTTTCTTTGTAGCAGTTGTGAATGGAACACCGGGCATACAGATGTTAAGACCCAGTTCTAGCGGTTGAGGTGAGGGGCGCCGCATTCGCCCATCGTCTTATGGCGGGGTAGTGGAACTGGCGGGGTAGCGGGCGGCGCGTAATAGCATCGGGCCGCTCGGAGAGGTAAAAAATTATTGTTTTTTCGAATTTACTGGAAAACGGAATTAAGCTAATTGATAAAATTTAAGGATTAATACGGAGCTATAAAAGAGGAAAATTGAGGTATAAAAATTATGAGAAAAAAATTGTTATTTTATATTAATATTATTGTTTCTCCTTTTTAATAAGACTATGATCAGAATTTTTTACGATCGAGGCAAATTAATCCAATCGCGTAACGAGATAGAATTTAAACTAGATTATCTCTTTGTGAATAACATGTATTTTTTTGAGACCTATGAATGTAGTGGAAACAATTTTATATTTTTTTTTGCCAAAGCGCTCTTCGGTGGTTTTTTGTGATCTTGGGCCTTAACCACCCGTTGATTTAAATTAAACACTCATCCAACATCATAGCACCCTATCTTAGATATGGGTGTGCTGCAAATTATCGATAAAAATCTCGATAATCACTATTAAAAAAAGAAGGGTTAACACTTTATTTGCCACACAAGTCCGTCAAATGAAAATATCAGACTCTTACAAGGGATAACAATTATAGATTTTTTACTTGCCTATTAGACTAAGGTGCTAATTACCATGTGTAGTGTTACATACACCGTGACATTTTAGTGGTTTTAAAGCGGAGGCTAGGTGAATCGCCTTGAGCAGTAGGAATCATATTGTCTTTTTTTTTTTTTTTAATCGAGGCATATTTTTTTTTTTACGAAAAATATCTCGACACAATCTCGAAACAGCTAAGAAAAAGCTGAGAAACATTAGTAGCCCTCTCTTACTACGCACGTCTAGTCGTCAACGTCAAAGGCCTTCAAAGAAGCTAGCCGCCTAGTGCAAGCCCATGCCATTAGCCAATCATCGCACTTGCACTTCGCAACGCATGCTCAGCTATCTGACCCCACCCCCAACCCTTTGATTTTCGGCGCGCGTGTCTTTAGTTACCCACAGCGCGTCACTCGTGCGATACGTGTTATATCATTCAAAAATTACTTGGATTGAATTGAAAAAATGATATTAAATGACAATTGGACATAAGCTGCTTCGATTTAACTGTGGATGGCTGATCGGTTTGAAGTATCTTTTTGAAAAGACATCAAATTGAGTAAAAAGTTACTTCCAAAAAAATAAATTTTCATCCCAAATTAACTAGATGTTCACCAAAATAGTATACCCTATTTTATACCAAACTACATCCGCTCCGCTCCTCTTCGGCTCCAGGTTGTATATATAAAGTTGTGACCTCACAAACCTAAACTTTAGTATGCGGACAGAGAGTGACCTACAGCAGTACCCAATACGGTTCCGTAAAACTTCATGTGGGCACTAAATTTGGGGAACATTTAACATATTTGGGAGTCAAAACTAATATTGGCAAACAATATATTTGTTGCCTTTTGAAAATAAGTTTTGGGACTTCGTAAAAAATATAATGTTACAGTTAACATCGACGGATCACCCTCAGGAGCCTAGACACTATGTATAAGCTATGCCAGTTTTTTTTTTGTCTGAGCGAGCTGTAACCTCTCTCTTTCTCGCATTGGGTAAGATGGGCTGAGACCGCGGTGTATGTGAGAGAGAGTCAGATCGCTCAGAGCAAGAGAACATTGGCGCGACGTATACACTTTGCTAGTTTTTCTTTCCTTTCGCCACTCAAAGATTAACGTATCTCGACGAGGAGAGTAATTACGAGGCGTCTCTATTCGTCACACACAGTTGCAAAGCCAAAGCAATGGGATACTTTCAGAGCAGGGTTTTTTTTTAAATCAAACAGATTGCGTCGTTGAGAGCCCTATATTTTTTTTGCCTTTGCTCCAGTGCAATTAGGGTATAGATTAAACTAATGGTCATGCTTCTTGAGAAGCGAGCCTGAAACCACTGGACCACCGAGCTTATCTTAGGGTATTTTATTAGGAATTTTGCAGATGTATATAAAATATCTTCAATTAACCACTTTTATGGTGTTTACTTGCTTTATACAGTATCAGGCACCACATTTTCGTTCGTTGAAAATAAATAACGTTTACACACACATTTATTGCCTCTATAGGTATACAGGTGACATTCAATTAGCAGACCATATTTTGGTCTGGTAATAAACAGTACCCATCAATATGAACAACTATCTCCAAGAAACATATGGTCGGAAATGATTTACATTTGCTGATTACAATTTACTAGGGGAGACCTAAATATTTTTTTTTTGTTTGTGACCATATTTTTTTATGGGAAAAGTTCGGAAACCGCTAGATCTTATAATTCGAAATACTGAAACTGGGCACACACGGTGATTTGGACTGATGAAAATGGACTGATCAAATTGGACTGACGCCAATTGGATGAAGCCAAAAAAAAACCCACGAACTAACAGGCGTCAAATAGCTTTCATTTATCGACGCTCCAGCTTACATCTGGGCATTCACGGTCTGTTTAAACTGATCGAATTAGACTGACATCAGTTAAAACTGACCGTGAGTGTGACATCTTGCATTGAAAATTTTAACTGATGACAACCCACTGATTTTACGGGCGCACCATTAATCCGCTTACTTCAGACTTTTGCATCAGATAAAATCTGCCCGTGAATCAGTCCGCTTTCACCAGTCAGAGCTTCGAGGCGATGGCCGTTGGACCTGAAGTAAGTATGATATATATATGTAGGTGCGTCCATTTAGTAACATTGGAATAAAGGTGCTTTCTATTCTATTGTATTCATTATTCAATAGTTACAGCGATAACTCATTTAACAAATTAATATGAGATAATTGATATCTCTTTTTATCCGACTGCACCAGAAGGAGCGAAGTGTTTTTCGGGAGTTTTTACGTATGTATGTATGAATCTATGTTTAGGGTTTAAGATAAAAACTTTACGGCCACAACGGTTTGGCAAATAATACTATCTAAAGACAATGATTTCTGTTTAAAGGTGGTGGTCTTAAAACTAACGCTGATGAAGCGCGAGCTTTCGAAACATTATTCACCAATATACCCTTAATCACAGCAGAGCGTCTAGACTCATCTCCATAGACTTTCTTAAAAACAGCACTAGGGTCAGTGATGTAGATTTTAGGTTTAATCATGAAGGTATTTGGAATTGGGCGTCGCTTGAGGAACCGAGGATTTGACAAACGCTCTGGGATTTCCTGGTCCAGAGGATCTCACTCGCCCTGCAGCGCGGTAATGCTGCTAGTGTAATGGGTACCTTTGGACCGGGCGAGTCTTTGTTTTGTATTTTATGTTACTCGAAATAAGGTTTTCGAGTTGCTGTTTTTAGATTTCTAGCCACGCAATTCAGTAGTTCTGTTAGATGAGCCAGTATTTCTAGTCGCGCTCATTTTTCAACCGACTCCAAAAAGGAGGAGGTTCTTAATGGACTATTTTTTTTTGTATGGACTTTTCATGTAAATGCAAAGTAAAACATTCGCATTCCGACAGGGGAGGAGGAAATGGGGCTTGAACTTTAATTCGGTTTAAAAGATTTTAACTTGGTGAATTATTGTCGCTATTCATTCAGGCAAAACCAGTATTTTTGCTGACAAAACCACCATTTTTGTAAACTGAATTTACTGTTATACGTTTAAATAGTACCCAATATGAATTTCCCTGATCATAATAACTAAATCACAAAAAGTTACAAATATGACTGATTATTAGGATTGGTGCAGACTGAGGTTTACGCAAAGGAGTTTTTTGTCCTATTTTCTTGTTTTTTTTTCAGGACTAATTACCAATCCACTAAACACAATACAATGAACTATTACTAATCCATATACAATCGCGAGTCTTCCAGGTCCGAGTCTCTTATAAAATATGAAAAGTAATACCCGGCAAATTTACGGCATTTTGCGTACTTGGGAGGAATCGATATGTCACCGTAAGTCAAAACCGTTAGTTGATAAATTAACGCGTTAGTTGATCAACTATCGACAGATAGTAAACCAGACCGACAGGATTTAGAATTTACGTTTCTTTTGTTCTTACATGTCAACCTAACACGAAGACTATTCGGGGGGTTCGCTGCGCTCGTCCCCTCTAGTCTCCTACCGCAGTGTTTGCCCTGGTATTTCGTTTGCAATTCAAGGTTAAACCAGTTTACGCGTCATATAGTAAGCAGTACGCTACAGTTTCCTATCTGTCGATAGCTAACCAACTAACGAGAAAAAAAACGTTAGTTTAACAACTAACGGTTTTGACAATCTTACGGTGGCAGATGCACAATTGCTATTCATGTTTCAAAAGAGACTCGCGCCTCAGATATGCCATGATGGCAGAGTAAGCGAAAGACCAAGAGGAATATACGGATTTGACTGCCAACCTCAAAATGTCTGGGGAATGAAATACTTTTACCCGACTATAGGGAAGCCAAAAGAAGGGTTGTGATTGGCCGGTATATGGGATGTAAGAGAAAGGTGTAGTCATCTGTCAATTCTGTACATCTTTCACTACGAGACCGATTTGGCCTGAGCAACTTTAATTTTCACTTGCCCATACAGTTTTGGCCCTTTCCCCATACATCAGCTGTTTTGTCCATACAAAAATCTGCAGAGAAATGACAAATAAAGTTGCTCTGACCAAATTGGTTTCAGGATGAACAATTTTCATAATGAAGTCCCTAACAACCCCCTAATATATATAAGTAATACACCTTTCTGTTACATCAATTATATTCATGTATAAATTTATGTTTGTTTGTATGAATGCTCATTTGTGTCACCAGAACATCTAAACTACTTATCATAATTTGGCAAATGAGGTATCGTTAGAAGTGTCTTGATCGTGTACTGTCTTAGGCTATATGACGTCACACTTATTCCATATGACGCCCTCTAGAGGGCATAAATTAGATTTAAAAAATATAACGGACTTGTGTTTAGTACGAAATAAAAGTGCATAATTAGCATAAAATATATATATTAGTCCGCGCTCGCTGCTTTGCTGGCATTTAGTCTAATCATAACAAGTATATTGACTGCCCAGTGGCAATTGGTTTCCTACTTTTTAGAACGCGATTTATTAGTAGGCGGTTATCAGTTTTTAAACTTTTTGTATTGTTGTAACTAATACAGTTAACTAACATTTACTCAATACTGTCATGCTTACAAAATGGTCAGGGCTAGTCGGTTGTGGAGGAACCTTACAGTCACATTCATAAATGTACGAGGAGCGAGGTGTTGAGAAGAAGAATATATAAATACATACATATGCTCATGCTTTTTTCCCGAAAGAGGGGTAGGCAGAGACTAAAGGACTCCAATTGCTATGGTCCTGGCATACATCTCTCGCTTCCTCAACATTCATTAGTCTCTTCACACTTACAATTGGCTAGTATTTAATCGCACATCAAAAATACTGATTTGCACAGCAAAAAAGGATCAACAAAAACACTTTTTATGTTTTATAGTAGTTTATGTGACTGATACATAATGGAGGGCATTAAAACTCGAGAGTGGGTTTATGAAACGAGCCGAAGGCGACTTTCATAATAATATCACTCGAGAGTTTTAATGCCTAATTATGAACAGTTACATACACTAGTTTATCTACACACATATCATAAGCTCTCTTTGATGTGTTCAGGAACCGCATGTTTGACCGGCATTGTGGCTCTGCAGTTGTTTAGCTTGTTCTGTAGTACCAACTTCACGCAGGCGGCCGTCGGCGTTCGAAATTTGAATGTCATAATATGTAGAAAAATTACACATTATGGTCATAATGTAAAGGGGTTTCGCTTCGCTCAACCCCTTTACCCTTCACCTAAGCAGCATTGTGCCTGATATTTGCTGCGCAAATCAGTATTTTTGATGTGCAGTTTAATATTTCCTAAGATTTGCAAAGACTAAAGAACTCTAATTGATATGATCCTGGCATACATCTCTCGCTTCCTCAACATTCATTAGTCCCTTCATACTTACAATTTCGCTGGTTACGGGTTCTTTTTTTCGCCATTTTTAATCACCTATTTGGTATTTGTGGGCCCTTCCGAGGGTTCCATTCACACCCGATGTATAAATCTGTTTCGTCGATCTCCTTTCATTCATCGTTTAAACGTGACCAAACCATCTAAGCTGATCTTTTTCTATCTCTCTCTCTCTATATCTGCTTTCAATCCACAGCGCTCTCTTATAATTTCATTCTTCGATTCTATTACTCCACACATACTCTTGCAAGACTTCCAGTGGATATCAAAGAATATCTATCTAGTGACAAGGTGTTAGCGCACCGCCTGATAGAAAGGCAAGCCCCTGATTTTATTCTTCGACTATTTTCACTCGGAAAGAGCTGTAGCTGTTTCTCTGTAAACTATTTTACTTGAGTCAGTATACCTCTCGACGACCTCTGTGGCGCAGCGGTTGTGGATCTGCCTACCATGCGAGAGGTCCCGGGTTCGAACCCCGGCTGGGGGTAGAGAAAAAATAAACCCCACGTCTTGGATGTTTATATGTGTGTGCCTCGCTGTTTCTGGTTCCCACTACACATCCTAGTGTGGGGCCAGAATCAGTGTATGTGCCTTTACGTAAATGTTTATGTTTATACCTACTAATTCTGTATAAAATGACAAATACATAGCACCTATGCCCGCCGCTTGGTGGCGCTGACGTAGTGAAGGCAAATAGTTTTATTCATCTGAAGATAGGTTCAAAAACATGTCATGTAATTTTTGAAATACACTTGTCACTGTAAAATTAACTTTTGACAGATAAACAGCCTCCAACTCTCAGATAAACTACACAAGCGCCATCTGCAATGAGATTTTCAGATTAGGTGGCATAACTAGCTTTCAAGAGAAATAAAAACCGGTCAAGTGCGAGTCTAAATCGCGCACGAAGGGTTCCGTACCACCGTTCAATGGAAGCGATGGTGTGGAGTGAATAGTTTGGATTTTACACAGCAAAATATTATTTTACAAAGTTATTGGTGCGGTTACTTTCACACTCCATGTACGTAACCAGGTGCATCCATAAGTTTGTATGTGGTATTGTTGTATGGGAGCCCCCTTAAATATTTATTTTATCCTGTTTTTTAGTATTTGTTGTTATAGCGGCAACAGAAATACATAATCTGTGAAAATTTCAACTTTCTAGCTAGCTAGGTTCTTGAGATACAGCCTGGTGACAGACGGACGGACGGACGGACGGACAGCGAAGTCTTAGTAATAGGGTCCCGTTTGGAACCCTTCGGGTACGGAACCCTAAAAAGGAATAAGACACTTTATTTGCTATTTGCAAGTTTTCAAACTTCTGCCACATGATACCTTTGGGTTGACGTTGAAATTGCGCAAGTGTCAGGTGGGGGCCACCTAACGCTTCAACCCCCTTTACCGTAAAATGTGTCCCTATCAACGATTTTTTATTTTTTCGGAAACTTATAGTAGACAAACATAAACAATATAAAATTCCGATAATTCTTGCCACATTTTTTTTTAAATCAATGGTTTTATATAGAAACCGAAATAAATGGGATCCTAATACTAAGCTTCCGCTGTCCGCCCGTCCGTCTTTCTGTTCGTCCGTCGTTTCTATCAGCGGGCTGTATCTGAAGAACCGTAACACCAAGAAAACCAACAATACTGTAATAGGGCGAAGCAGAAAAAAATGAGTGAATAATATTTGTCAAAAAATTATTTATTTACAATCAATCAACACATTCTCATCCAATCACATCCAGCATGACTAGGTCGGATTAAATTATTCAATTATTTGGTTCTTAGTAGAATTTGGAGTAGCCCAAATGAGATCCGTAGCCGAGAGCACTGCCGTAGCCTCCGTAGGCCTGGGCGCCATGCCCGTAGGCCTGAGCTCCGTAACCGTGTGTTCCGTAGGCGATAGGGGTGGCATGACCTCCGTAGGCCAGAGGGGATGCATGAGCGCCATAAGCCAGAGGGGATGCATGAGCGCCATAGGCCAAAGGAGAGGCGTGGACACCGTAGGAGTACGCGTTATGGGCCAAAGGAGCGGCTACGGCGTGATGAGCGCCATAAGTAAGAGGAGCCGCATGAGCGCCATAGGCCAGTGGAGAGGCATGAGCGCCGTAGGCCAAAGGAGCGGCGTAAGAAGCGGCGTGTCCATAAGCGCCATACGCCAAAGGTGCGGCGATGGGAGCAACGGCATGCGCGATCGGGGCGGGATGAATCGCATGTCCTTCCTTTCGCACCACCGCATTGAATCCAGTATGGGCGTTAGCAGCATAGTCAACCACTCTACGGGTACCGTCCGACTCCAGTAGCGAGTATTGTCCAACCACGCTGTCTCCGACGCGGGTCTCCTTCTGGTCCTTCACGTCTCCGGTGTGAGGGTCGTGTACTCCGTATTGGAAGCTGGAGTACTGGCCTCCGTGGCCGTGGACGGCGCTGCCGGCGGCGGAGGCCGCGAGGAGGGCGAGTACTACAAACTGGAATAGAAAGAGGGTTTTAATCGGATTAGGAATTTTAGGGTTGCAAGAACAGGTTTTGAATTTTAGGGGTAAAATGAGATGAGTGAGCTATGCCTATACGCTAATCGAATTGTGATAAGATTTTTTAACTGAATCATCGTCGTATTTTAGGGGTATTCTAACAAAGTACTCTATTTTTATACTATTGCTCCAATTAAGTAGTAGTCCACGCACTGTTGAAATTATATTATAAAAATGTAATTACCTTAGCAGCCATTGCAATGCGTGTATATTGTCGAAAGGCAACTAACAAGTGACTACCCCGAATTTCTGAGACTATTTATATTCAGTTATATCTGTACTTGCACGAGTCGAGGGTCATAGAGAAAAGTTCTTGTCGATACCTCAAACGGGGTGTCGGAGAACGGCTTAGTGCCTTTCACGTCACGGCTCAGGATATCGAATGTACCCAAAAAATACTTCCTTGTTGAGGCTATTGATCTTTGGTTTCCTTGCTTTAATTGCAGATTGTAGATATCATGAGTATCTTAATCCTGAATCATAATATGAGAAGTCTAACTATAATTTTGCTTTTTCTATTATGTCGGTATGTGATCGTATTCTTATGTTATCTTCGCAGAAGTCCATTAATTCATAGAATATAACTGAAATACGCCTTTTAGAGGCTAGGCTGTCCTTATTGTTACTATGAAGTACATACATGAATATGAATATGAAATTTGTACAAAAAGTGTGTATCCTACGCCAAAAATGATTATATACTCAACTATATAGTGGCTAATATCAACGTGAGTTCTTGTCGCTATCACTTATTATTAATTATCATTTTAAGCAGACTTTCATTCATAAGTACCATGTCATGTTTAATTGTCTCCTTTGATCCATTATTATAAGACCTCAAATCTTCAAGATTTGATATCGTTATAGCACGATTACAGTGTTATAGGTAAAGGATGCGCCAAAGTTTGAACTCAAAGAATGTAATGTTAACCTTGAACCACTTTATGGAATCGTAATAAAGAAATTAACATAATTAATGAGCTACGAAAGGAAAGGGGTTTCCGTATGTTATGTTTATGTATGTACGATGTTACTAAGAAGTAGCAAATATTATATTATTATTGTGACGTGGACAGACTTCCTGTTACGAAATGTTAATTATTGCAGTAAGTTTTTTTGTTTGACTATAAAAGGTTTATTTTGACGTCTCATTCGTCAGTTGTTATGCAGTTGTCTAGCAATTAACTAACTACTGAAATGTTCTCTAAGGTAATTCATTGAGAATTCTTTGTGCAATTGTTTAGCAATTATTTATTTACCTAAAAGCTGTGTTTGTGGGATTTTTGGAATGTAGAGCTCTAGGCTCTACACTCGTTAATACATAATCACTGGTTGCACGCAAAATTTTGTATAATAACTCGTTGAGAAAGGAATACTCGCCGTTTAAACTGGGTGAATCTCATGGCCATTTGAGACTGTGAATGGATTACGCAATCTCCTGTAAGGGTAAATCAATCAATGAGTAGTACCCAATTAAGTTGATTTACCCTACAGGACACTCTGCTCCTAATTCCGACGAGATAGGCCTAGGGTGGCGCTAGAAAGCAGAACACGTACATAGGTATAGTAAGTTTTATGATTATTACAGGAATATAAAATTTACAAATTCTCTTCGCCCACAGCTGGCAGTCCTCGCCTTACTGGCGGTCGCCAGGGGCAGCGCGATCCACGGCGGCGACCACAGCACCTTTTCGTACGCTGTCAACGACCCCCACACAGGCGATGTTAAGAACCAGCACGAAACTAGAGTTGGAGACAGCGTGGTCGGTCAATACTCTCTCCTCGACTCTGACGGCACAAAACGAGTGGTTGACTATTCAGCAAATGCTCATTCAGGGTTCAATGCTGTTGTACGAAAGGAGGGTTCAGCGATACATCCTACATCCTACAGTGGTCTTCCCACGTCGTTGTCGTATGCCGCCCACGCTACCCCTCTGGCTCACGGACAAGGTGCTGTAAACTACGGTCATGGATCTCTCGGCTATGCCGGTCTGGCGTCGCCATTGTCTTATTCGCGTGGAGGTCCAGCGACTTCCTACTCTAACTCTGTATCCATCCACTCAAGTCCGTCTCATGGTGGATACGGTACCCACGTCGGGTATGGTAGCCTCGCTGCATACGGTGGCCACGCTGGATACGGTAACGCTGGATATGGATACGGTGCCGCTGGATACGGTGCATCGGGTTACGGTAGATACGGCTACGGCCATGCTGCCACACCCGTAAACTATGGATACTCTCCCGCAATCCAAGGACTCGGATATGGTGCTTATGGCCATGGACTTTACAACTGGTAAAATAAATAAATAAAGAAGCTAAATAAGCTAAATAAAGAAAGAAGAAGAAATAAAGCTGCTATACCAATGATTATATCCGGTGTGATACTTTACTATATACCTGTACCTGTTACTTTTTTATAAACCAATATTACCATTAAATGGTTTTATAATACTTGATGGTATGTGTTCATTGGACCCTAATTCTTACCCATACCCCTACCCTCATATAGGCATACGCACACATTAAGGTAATAATTATAAGTAAATAGCAAATATGTTGTCTATTGGCTACCTAAAACAAACATATGATCATAGTCAAAGAATAACGATTAAAGTAATTGAGCTACCTACATAAGATGCATACGATGGACAAGCCATTCATAAATTCTTTAAATGTTAAGTTAACTTGAAGAATGAAATTATACCAGAAAAAACGTATTTGTGAGGTAAGCAAGCACGAACAATTGACGCATGGAAAAGGTAGATGAAATGACCTTTATTCAGTTGTATAGACGGCTCACAGACAGTTCAATAAGTTTCTTAATTACATGTAAACTTTTTTGCTAATTCCACAGTAACTTATTTAAATGCCACACTAATATATACAGGCTGTAACAAAAAGTTGTAGTCATATTTTGATGGGTTGCTACCAGAAAACTTTCACTATGAAATCGATTTAATCAGAGCAACTTAATGTTTGACATTTCCATACATTTTTGGGCCGGGTGGTCAGTAGCATTCTATGGAGGAGTGAAAAATAAAGTTGCTCTGATCAAATCGGTTTCACCATGGCTAGGAGTGACACCTAACAATAACTGCTTACACACACATACACACAGGGGTTACTTTTAATCCGTATACTGCACGAGCTGATGCCCGATCAATATGTAGGGATCCGGACATAGCAGGTAGATCTGACTCTTGGGAATGAGTAATTGCATTTTATTCCCCCCCAACTTTTTTTTTTATCAAACAGTTTTATATTGAAAGATGCTTAGAATGATGTCCTTAACAACCCTTAAAGTTTGACTGCACCTTTCTGGTATACCCTGTAGAATACTTACTTGAAAAGAGTTAGCTCTTAAATAAATGCCGCCAACGTTTCCTGTATGACCAGTTGTAAAACCATTTGCGGAATTCAAACTATTAACGTATGATGTCTAACTAATGTCGCATTTTGGCAAAACCTAATTATAAATGGTAGATAACTATGAAGCTGCATGTTCAGGACATGTCAGTGTTTATGATCGCCAGTCATATTCTTTGTCGTCTTTGACCAAATGTGTTTTTTTAACCCATAGTAGAAGGTTTTACCAAGTTAAGAAATGCGAACGCCATTTTAATAATGGGGTTGTTCGGTGCAATAATGCAGCGAACAAGAGCTAAGTTGCTATTTAAGCCCTTTAATTTGATTACCAACATGGGGCTGCTCAAAAACATTATATTGAAATCCATGACTTTTTGCCCTCTATAGTTGAAATTATTGTGACGACGTCACATAGCCTACAAATAGTGGATGATCAAGACGCTTCTAACGATACCACAATTGTCAAATTCTGATTAGTAGTTTAGATGTTCTGGTGACACAAATGAATATACCTATATATGCATATGTCGTAACCATATCGTAGAATTTATCATATCATAAAATGGGCAACAATGGTTGAATTAGAACTTTCATTGAACGAAGAAATATTTTAGGGCAAAACACTGCGTTAGCTTAGGTGAAGAATAAAGGGGGCGAGCGCAGCGATGCCCCTGAATAGTCTTCGTGTTAGTTCGACATGTACATGACAAAAACATTAGGTGGTACTGAATAAAAATGCTTTTAAAAATTTATTTTTAATTCATTTTCATTTTCATTCATTGCATTTCAACAAATTCAACCCTTTTCGACCAGTGCTATGATATGGCTACGACAGATATATGCTGATCAAATCCATATTACCTCCTTCTGGCTTCGTTATAGACGGGTAGTAAACATCAAAGACCGATCCGAACAACCCGATTTAAACAGTCTTGCTTGACACAATGCTTGTGCTCAGTCCACTTGCCCTAAACTGAATCGTGGTGCCCTTTGGCGATCTTGGTTATTTTCAAAAGAAATTATACATTTTTCGAAAATCGCTCCTCACGGCCTTGCTTGTATTCACGGATCCCGACAACAAACAATGCCTTACACCTTTAGCTACTAGTACACGCATTTTATAGAGATCACCGCATGACCATACGTCCACGCAGCATTATACCCACCTTTATAGGCTCTATGATGACTGCCTTAAGGTATAAGATTGAAGTGTAAAGTACGGAGGCTGTACTAGAGGCAACCACGCCTTCGCATCTGAAGCTCCATATAAAAGCTTCTCCAGGTATCTATTGGTATTCATTCATCGAGTGGATTTCCTCTAGTCGCAATGGCAGCCAAGGTGAACTATTTTCTTGATAGCTAGATAAGTGTCGTGTTGTGCAGTTTGTAGTGACTGGTTATATTAGAAATGTGTTAGAAAAAAGTTTTCGTACCTTAATGTTCAGTTTTCATCCGGAACTTTAGAGTCAAGAGAATATTTAGCAGGCAGGTTTTCTAACGAGTTCTCTGGAATATAAATTTAAATTCCATACTTTTATCCTTTCGGTAACTCGATTTAAATTTTACATGCAGCGAAGACAATAATAATAGAGTTGTTTAAGTGATGAATAATTGGAATATACGTTATTTATTAGATAGCTACACTAGTATGTACCTGTGGTAAAATATGATGAGTGGAGTTCCAAGGATGGCTTTTATACTTTGGTGTTGTCAGGGACATCGTTCTGAACAACTTTCAATATGAAACTGATTTGATCGGACCAACTGTATTGTTAGCTTCTCCATTCATTTTGAAACGGGCGATCAGCTATTTTGTATGAAGAAGTGAAACATGAAGTTGCTCTGATCAAAAAGGTTTCATATTGGAAGTTGTTCAGAATCTCTAAACTACACCTTTTTGTTAAACCCTGTATATGTACAACGTTGGTAAACGAATATCTGGCCCTGGTGGGAACCAGAAAGAGCGACGTCACACACAAATAAACATCCTAGACCTGGGGTTTTCTTTCTTCCTTCAAAACCGGGATCCGAACCCGGGGCCTCTCCCTAATCTATAGGTCCTCATTTAACCAGACGCCCCCTGTTTCAGTTCGTCGTAGTTCTCGCCCTGGCGGCCGTTGCCCACAGCTCCGTGGTGCCCCTCGCGCCCCTCGCCCGAGTAGACGCCGACTACACCAGCTTCGCGTACGACGTTGCCGACCCGAACACCGGTGACTACAAGAGCCAATTGGAGACCCGCGTCGGAGGCAACGTGCAGGGACAGTACTCGCTCCTCGACTCTGACGGCACGAAGAGGACGGTCGACTACACTGCTGATGATGTTAATGGATTTAACGCGGTGGTGAGGAAGGACCCTGTGGCGTTCGCGGCGCCGGTTGTGGCTGCAAGCCCCGTGGTTGAAGCTCGTGTGGCTCCGGTTGTCGCCCATGGTGCGACTGTGGTGTCCCACTCCGCCCCTCTGTACGCTGCTCGCAGTGTAGTCGCCCCTGCACCTGTGTATGCCGAGCGTACCGTTGTCGCCCCTGCCCCAGCTGTTTATGCCGCTGCCGCCCCTGCCCCAGCTGTTTATGCCGCTGCCGCCCCGAGAGTGTACGCTGGACACTCTGTCGTCGCTGCTGCCCCACCAGTCTACGCAGCTGCCGCCCCTTCAGTCTATGCAGCTGCCGCCCCTTCAATCTACGCAGCTGCCGGCCCTTCAGTCTACGCCGCCCGTACAGTTGTCGCCGCCCCCTCTTACTACGCTTCCTCGCCCCTCTCCTACGCGGCCCACGCCGTCCCTGTTTCCGCCTGGTAAATGTAGAAAATATGATTGCCATAAAGTGTCCTGCAAATCCACTCGTTGAATAGTAAATATTTATACCAACGACGATAATAATAGACCGGTATATGAATCAAATTAAATTGATTTGTACCTATGTTGTATAGTTTTACTTGCTTATTTATACTATGGTTTTACTTTCCTGCGATAGACTTGTATTTATTAACTTCTTAGTTCCTGTGGTAGCTAGAGTAGCAACGAGACCTATTGGTTGTTATTTGCCTCACATGCCAAAGATGAAAAAATAAGGTCATCAATGTTCTCTCTTTTGTTCCTGTTGTATATGGTATCGTAGTATGATTATGAAAAAATTGAGGTACAATCTATCTAATTAATCAAACACAGTTTGTCATTTGACCTAAAATTACCCAATACGAGTGGTGAACAATATGCACACCTAAATAGGAAATTCTTATACATATTTCATTTGTCGTTGTCATACGCGTACTTTACTAATGCTGGCGAGATCGACCTTTATGATCCGGTAGGTTCATATCGTAATTGTACTTAGGAGCTAATCATTATTAATAAAGGTCGTAAGTAATCTAAGTGTAGGTGTTTTCCATACCTAAACCCATTAGAAATACCGAATGAGACATGCTATGTTTCTGTCACCGACGACGAAGTCATACTTTAGTCAAAGCCAAAGTCATCATTCTTAATTACTCAAGAGATTTTCAAATACTTACACTCACACCTTTGTGTCCTCATCTCTACGTTGGACCACTGCAAGTAGAAGAAGGGCAAACAAGTCCACATATGCATTGCTCTCTTAAAAAATAGGTTGTGCTTAGATAGTACGTACAAAATTTTCAAATAAATTAATAGAATCAATGAATATGCAGAAATTAGTTCATTATTGCCGCGGTCTGTAATGACTGCGTTGCTTTGCTGGCAGCACTGTTCGTGGCCGAAAGGTCCAGGGTTGTGGGCACAGCGCGGTCAGCATTGCAGCCTTTGATGTATATGCTGGAATTAAGGCTGAGACCGAAGGTCGAGGCGTTTACAGCGCGTAAAGCATAGGCTGCAGTGATGACCAAGCTTTAAAGGCCGAGGGCGAAGCTAAGCTAAGCTCAAGGCCAACATAGCGTGGCCAGCAGTGCAGTCATTACTGACCAAGGCTTGTACAGTGCTATACTAATAAAATTGTGCAGGCCACCCTGTACTTATTTCATCGCATGATGCTTTCGGTGTTGTTATTTAAATAATAGTTTGTGGATATTCGTGTGCAGGCGTTAGGAGACGTTTTAAGAAGTTCTAAGATAAAGTATATAGGGGTATATAGGGGCTAACAGAAAGGGAAATAAAAGCCGAAAGGTGGTTCTTTTGGACATCATTCTGAACAAATTTTACTATCGAACCGACGTGATCAGAGCAACTTTATTTTTCTTATCTTAGTACATTTCAGGCCTAGCGAACACCTGAGTTATATGGCGGAGATGAAAATAAAGTTGCTCTCATCAAGTCGGCCCATACTAAAAGTTGTTCAGAATGATGTCCCCAACAACCACTCCACCATACAAAACAACTCCTTTCTACTTTAACCATGCCACGCACTATGAGCTTATTCCGCCCGCCGGCGCCGCCTAATGTACGGGATATATGGCACATTGTGCATATTCCAAGGGAGCTACCATTTTCAGAGTTTTGCAGTAAATACCAAGTATTGTAGATAATATTAAGAGATATAATGAGAAGTTTGAAAAAATCGTTAACCCCGTTTTGAATAAACTCAATAAATGTGTTTGATTTGTATGACAATAATCAAGCTATCCAACAACAAAAAAAAATGTCCTAGATATTTACAAAATAACCCCCAATACAAAATTTCATCCAATTCGGTTCAGTGGTTAGGCTCTAGAGCTGGCAACGGAAAACAGCCATCCATAAATACATACATACACACGCACACACACACACACACACACGCAGTCGATTTTTTTTTCACTTTTTCGGGCTAAGTTAACGATATAGAACCTATCCCCATCAAAATCTCAACCTCGATTTTTTTTTACGATTACAATTACTATACTTCCTTAACATCAAAATCTCAACCTCGATTTTTTTTACGATTACAATACTTCCTTAATTTTCATTTCGTTCAACTCAAAGTAAAAAATGCGTGTAATTTAAAAAGGATCACGAAAATTGATGGAACTGAATGAAAATTGTAAAAATATTCAACGCGCTGCGCTTTTGTTTCTACCCGGCGCTTGTCTTTTTTCTAGGCTGCCTGTACTTTCACAGCCAAATTCTGAATAGGTGACATAGTATTGCACTTGGCCATTTTTTAAACAAAACTCGACAATAATGGATCTTTAAAGGAAATTGCTGGTGGCTTTGACTCACCAGCAATGAATTTCCATACAACTTTGCTGGCGCCTATTCAAGTAGCGCGGCAAGGTCGACTTTCCTCAAATAAGGTTGTCAAAATAATTAACACATTATACGAATTTTTGAGTAATAACCCATTACTGCAGAGACCAGTAAGAAAGCCATCCTGGACGAGTATTATTTAGCCGGCCAAGCCAAAGGCGAGGTCCGGCTATAATACGAGGCTTGATGGCTTAATAGGTACATCACTTTCTTTTTTGTTTGCTCGTTGTGGTACCTATGCTTTAAAGACTAATTATCTAAGATCTTTTTTCACCAAAGAGGGGTATAGGGGTAAAGAATGTTTGTCTCCTAACTAGTGGAAACAAAGTTCCGAAGTCAAACTATCTTTTTTCGACTTTTTAATCTGCAATATTTTTTTTGACTAGTCTGAGACTTGAGTAATCGATATTAGTCATATCTTGATTGATACCTTCATGCGTTTTGGAGCAAAAGGAACATCAGACAAAACACAGATTTATTCCTGTGTATTATTTATAATAATTAATCTCTTTTCTCTAGTATAAAAATGGTTTGAATATCCGCTGCTTTCCCCTACAACAAGATAACATAGGACATTAGTAACTAAATAGGCCTAGCCTAGCCTAGATGTAGCCACGTGCGTGTTTTGTCTGATGTTCCTAAAAGCGTAAGCCGCAGAACTTAATCTACCAGAAAATTTATCTATGTGGGGTCCCCACTGCAATTTGCGATCCATGGTAATTTCAAGAATCTTCGTATCATTTACTGATTGTAACGTATTATTGCTGCCTAACAATTAACTGGTCTCAACTTGCCCGACATGTGGAAGTGAGAATTTAATTACTTTCCAAGTCCATAACTTTCTTTTTTGTTCACTAGTTACTAAGTAGGATGAAGGATTTTGGGTATTTTACTCCGGAACCTAAAAAACCATATCTCAACCAATGAAGACTAATTTTCAAGCAGAAATGTATTCACTGCAACCCCCTCTACTCCCCAAAAAAATATTGTCGCAGCCTATTCCAAAGAACCTGTTTATAGGTACAAATGCTAATTCATCATCTACCGTTGGAAAGTTTGGAGCTCATAATCCTAGACAGCGATTGGGAATAGGTGAAATGATTTTACCTATCAGCTTTCAAACGTATCATGTTTGCAAGGTGTAAGCAAAAAAACAAAAACAGGACATCCTTTTTGTAAACTCGCAAGGGAATCAAAAGCTAATGGGTACTACTAACCGTTTACCTACAGAATCATGAAATTTAGCAGAAATTAAAGGAAAATCCGAAAACCGTAGTAGTTCGTTCCTTCACAAAAAGCGATATGTGCGAAAACCTCGGTGCGCGAGTCCGACTCGCACTTGGCCGAATTTTAACGAAGTCTAGTTCATAGGGAGATGATTTGATATTATACGCTCTGTTGTGATTAAGGTTAAATTGGTAAAGAATGTTTCGAAAGCTCGAGCTACCTCAGCGTTGGATTTAATAACATCATCCATCACCTATCTTTAGCACAGAATATTTAATAGTTTTAGGCAGAAATCAGTATAATCCTGCCAGTTATCGTCACGATTTATTAACTGCGAGACCTTTTACATTATATAAAAAACTAATAGGGCGAATGACAATAACAATGAAAATTACTAAATCTATAAGTATTTCTTTAGCCCCTAGCAAAAACATAGAAATAAATACTGTCTTGGCGACGTGGTGGGTTAGGGTAGGTGCAGGATAAATGTATTCTTTCTGTGTGGTTGAACATGTAATAACTATAAAATCCAACGCTCGTTTAGTCTTTCAAGTTGCTGTTTTCCAGATTTCTAGTCGCGAAATTCAGTAATTTTGTCAGGCAAAATCAGTATTTCTACTCGAGCCCAGTTTTTTGCGCAATTCGAGGCGGTCATTTTGCCTGTCAAAATCAGTATTTTTGTAAACATAAATACATAAAAAACTAAGTTACACGTTTGTACTATCCTTCTTATATTGTAACTTGAAAGTTTTGGAATATTTTCTAACATACAGTCTTGCAATTTTTTATCTAAGTGATAGGTTTTTTGTTCCTAGAGATCTTACGGGATATCTCTTCTTTTACTAACACTAGAAATTCCTTGACATTTTGATTTACCGTTGTTGTCATTGACATACATGACAAGTTAGTACTGATTTACATGACAAGTTAGTTAGTACTATTTTACTTTATTTGTATTCCTTTTGATTTTGTTATCAGTATGTAATGCATCATTTGAATACGCTACTCCGACTCGAAAGCCGTGGACTTTTTGGTCGAGAAAGAAACGGCAAGAAATCTCAGGCCAGGCCAATAACTTTTGAGGGTTTAGTTAGTAGTAATTTTTACATACAGGGACATACATATATTGTTTCTGGCCCCACACTAGGATACCCGGTGTCGTGGGGACTAGAAACAGCGAAGTCACACAAAACATATAAACATCCAAGACCTGGGGATTTTGTTTCTCTTTATCTCAAGCCAGGGATCGAACCCGGGACCTCTCGCATGCTAGGCAGAGCCACAACCGCAGCGCCACAGAGGTCGACGATCAATACTTTATCGTTTTCATTAATATCGTGATATATTTTATTTTTAAAGCGTTCGTCGCCTAGCGTTTCTCGCACATCGGAAACCATCGTGCGGGTAGAAACATCGGGCCGAGGCGGACATTGGATGGGTGTTCGTTCTATGTGGCACTTATTTCGGATGCTTCCATGTTTCGGATAACACGTCAAGGTCCCGGCTACTATCGCTACTCGGTGGAAGTAGTCGTAAAGCAGTGGCAGAGGCCCCAATAGGGCAGCTTGATAACTTCTGACAGTTCGGGTTGGCCACAAACCCGTCACCTCTCCATCACACTGAGCCAGCGCGGTGGACTATGGCTTTATCTTACTCGAATCTGGGTAAAGGCCCGTGCCCCTCATGATCAAAACACATAGAACGTTAATCTTATACTCGTATAATATCTTATAAATATCTTACAGGTTTAACAAAATTTCAGAACTAAAACAGCACAGTATTTTTCGAGATACGGTTTATTTAATCAATCATCATTTCAGACATTCGTATTTATTTACAAAATGGAGCTGCCTCCCTAAAATACAAATGATGTCAAAATCGTCCGGGTCTGAAAATGTCGCAATTCGCCAAGTAGTTGTTTATTTTTTATACCAGTAAGAACCGGGAGCAGAATGTACTGCCGGATGAGAAGAATATACGGAGTTGTAAGGAGAATAAGCTGAATATACTGATTGAGAGGGGTAGACAGAATTCGCGGAGTATAGAGACTGCACAGGGTATGACTGTGGGGAAAGTGACTGAGAAGGATAGAGAGACTGACTTGGGTAGACGGATTGGGCAGAGTATGACTGTGACGGGTAAAGAGACTGACTTTGGTAGACCGATTGGGCAGAGTATGACTGAGACGGGTAGAGAGACTGACTTGGGTAGGCCGATTGGGCAGAGTATGACTGAGACGGGTAGACCGATTGGGCAGAGTACGACTGAGATGGGTAGATCGATTCAACAGAGTGCGACTGAGACGGGTAAAGAGACTGACTTGGGTAGACCGATTGGGCAGAGTATGACTGAGACGGGTAGACCGATTGGGCAGAGTATGACTGAGATGGGTAGACCGATTGGGCAGAGTGTGACTGAGACGGGTAGACCGATTGGGCAGAGTATGACTGAGACGGGTAAAGAGACCGACTTGGGTGGACCGATTGGACAGAGTATGACTGCGATGGGTAGACTGATTGGGCAGAGTATGACTGAGCTGGGTAGACCGATTGGGCAGAGTATGAAAGAGATGGGTAGACCGATTGGGCAGCGTATGACTGAGTTGGGTATGCTATCTGAGCTGGGGTTACCGATTGAGTTGAATAAACTGATTGATATGGAAGGAAAGACGCAGCGCGATAGTAAGATTGAGTTGGAATTGAAGAGGCATAAACTGAAGGAGAACCGAAGTATGCTGGGGCGTAGTTTTTAGTTACTACAGCAGGTGACACTGGGGCTATAGCGTGAACGACTTGGGATAAGGTGGTTACCACTGGGGCAACACGCGCTGAAACGATTGAAGGGGCGGAGACTACAGGGGCGGAAACTGCAGGGGCGGAGATCACTTGGGCGGAAAAAGTAGGTGTAGAGACCACATGTGCAGAAACAGCTGGGCCGGAGACCTCTTGCGCGGAAACAACAGAGGCAGCGGCAATGCCAGCAACAACAGGATCCTTCCTGACTACTGCATTAAAGCCGTTGTGGTCAGCGGTGTAGTCTACCGTTCGCTTGGTACCATCTGCGTCCAGAAGCGAATATTGTCCCTGGACAGAATTACCCACGCGATTTTCAACCTAAAACAGAAAAAGCTTATTATGTATTTAATCAAAACATTTTATAAAAATTAACCGGAACCGGTCTATCGGTTTGGTAGCCAAAGTGTACCAGATCGACACTATACAGAAAAACACGTCTAACTTTGTATGACTAAGGTTTAAAAAGAGTTCATCGATATTCGCTAGTTCACTTGACATCACGATTCCCTTGTAACGCCGCCGTGATGGCAATAGGCACCATTATTGGAACCAATCTTGAGTACCACTTACCTGGCTCTTGTAGTCACCAGTGTATGGATCAGCCACGCTGTAGGAGAACCCGGAGACATCAGGTGCCCTTTGAGGAATTATTGAGGCGGTGCAGCAAGCGACCGCTGCTAAAGCTGCCAGTGCTGTGAGTAACTGGAAATCAAAAAGAGTGACAACATTAGATAAATAGTCTGAAGATAAGTAACAGAAATATATTTGTACGATACAGAAGAAACTTCAGGTGCAAGTTTGTAGCCGACCGTTACTGCAGACAACATGACGCCGGCGACACAGCGAGAGTGACAGCGTAGCTTTAATTGCATCAATTCTGCTTTTTCTATTTGTGAAATAATTTTAATACACTATTATTTTACTACTACTACTACTAACGCTCTGGGGCATTTCAGATGCAAAGGATCTCCCTGGCTGTGCAGCGGAGAAATGCTGCAAGCGTCATGGGAACCTTAGCCTCGACAATGTCCCGGGGTGGTTTATTCGCGTAGTTGTTTCTTTTTGAGTTTTTATTTTATTTTTAATTAATATATGTATAATAATAATGTCAACAAAAAAACTAATTTTGTTATCTTTTACTAAAATAATCAAGTCACAAAATTAACATTATTTCACTAAAACCATCTAATATTTTACAAAGTTCAATACACATATATACATGCGTATGTAACTAAAATATAAATAAATAATAATACGTTACGACATTACTTAATTTTGTAACTGTTAAAGACCTATCATATCATATTACGTTCATACGCAGAGCAGACTTCCCCCATACACAATTTACACTCACTTTACTCTACATCTCCTTCAGACACTCACTACGCCCACATATTCTCTTCTTCACACTCTACATTCAAAATTTCATCCAATGATCATCCTACGGGAACAGTAATTACTTTTCGGGATAAAAGATAGCCAATAGGTTAAGTCAGGATATAAGCTTCATACATTCCAAATTTCACTAACAAATATATAAACATCCAATAATTATCCTACAGGACCGTAATTATTTTAGGGATAAAAGATAGCCTATACGTTAAGTCAGGGTATAAGCTATATACAATTAAAATGTCATCCAAATCCGTCCAGCCGTTTCAGCGTGAAAGCGTAACAAACATATAAATACACACAAACTTCAGCAATTATAATATTAGCAGGATAATAGGAAGTAACAAGACCCATAAAACTAAAATACTAGTTACTAAAATAGAAATCCTTCACATGTTAACATACCTTAACCGCCATTGCTTCTTATTTTGAGACCGCCACAAGCTGAATGACATATTTTAGAGACTACTAACACTTTTATACTAATTGACCACCTATTAAATGTCAAATTTTGCAAAATAGTAATGTCTTGTTACCGTCTTTTTGCAAGAATAATGTAGTCCTGAGTGTGGCACATTTAATTAACTACCTACATATTAGATAAACTAAACGTTCGTAATTAGTCCAAAATAATTTATTGGAAAATACACCGGTACATAGTATAGCTAAGTTACAGTAAAACAACTCGCAAATCTATAAAATAAATAAACAAAACTCATTTTATGTTGAGAGTCAGGCGGTGATCTAACTATGGAATTGGATTACCTTGACAAATTGCCAAAAGTAATCTAAACAACATGTGATTTTGTTCGATATGCTTTTACTTCACTGTGTATTCAAAAATAATAAAATAAGTGAGACTTCCTTTTTCGACAGGATTTGGTCCACATTTAATGACCGTTTTTTGTATATTATTTAAATTACCTTGCATAAATGTAGATTTAGCAGTGAATTAGTTATTGGGTGACGATGACGATATTCGATTCCATAAACGGCTTTATGATAATGATACAACTCCGTTTTTTATCTACGAACAGATGAGGGACAACAGTAATTCAAAGCAAATGTATCCCTAAAATAATTAAGAATTACCAAAGCAAAAAGAGTTATTATAAGTCTGTCTGATTCTGTAGATGCAGTGTAGTTCTCAAACGGATAGACTGATGTTATTGTAGTTTTGTTATAAACTACTACTACTTCAGGATGTCCTGTCATGTTTCCGCCCAAGCTGTCTGCGCCACAGCAGTTTCCGCCCCTGTGGTCTCCGCCTCTTGAGTAGAAAAATTGGTCTACTGCCATCCGGACCCACACACGAAGGTTTCCGTACCTACTTGCAAGTAAAAACGCCAAAACATCACATCTCTTGTATGGGGACACTCCTTCATTTTATTATTTCTTGCTACAGCGACAACAGTGAATCCACATTCCGTGAAAATTTGAACTCTTTACCTGATACGTTTCATGAGATACAGCCGGTTGCCGAATAGACAGACAGACAGACGGACTAGCGGACGAACAGCGGACTCTTAGTAAGTTTGGCACCTTTCGGGTACGGAACCATACAAACTACATCCCGGCATTAAGATAAACAACGATAACATGGCGCGCCGGTACGCTATCACGCTCACTCGCGTCGTAAGGGGAGATCTCTCTACTTCGGCATTTCTAAAAAAACCAGCCAAGTCGGTCTTCGCACATTTAGGGGTCCGTAACAAATGCAGAATATAAGCCTAAAAAAGAGCCAATATTTTTTTAAACCAAATATACAGTATTTAACTACTCAACGAGCTCTTATACCCTACTCGATGGGGTAGAAACATTTTCTTTCGGGCCTCCCTTTAGCTGTTTGGGAGCCCCCTTCAAATAAATATATTTTGAGACAATTTATATGGCTTTGGGGATGCAAGATGTTTATACTGTGAAAATTTGAAGACTGAAGCTCCGTTTGGCTGTATCACCTGTGTGACAGACTACGGACGGACGGACTGAGACGTGAGTGACATTTAATGACCGTAGCAATGACAATGGGGCTCCGTTTGTACCCTTCGGGTAAGCGCCCTAGCAATCGTAGCTGCTGTTTTGCATTATTTGCTGTTCTTGTCTTTCTGACCAAGCTCACTTGACTGAAGGATAGAGACAGCTTGTCGTGATGCCCTCGGCGACGTTGGCAATACGAGTATTATGTCTTAAACATATATTCCATCTCTACGAAATGATTTTCATTTATTGGCCGTTCCCAGTAGTCTTACCGAGTAGATTACCTACGCTATCTTGTGCAGCGCCTACGCTTCCTACTAACATAATGATCACTATTTATCCTGGGCCTCCATTACATTAAAAGGTACATATCAGATGTCGATTCAATTCATTGTATTTATTATAAACCTTCGCTATTGTTACTAGCCGACCACTACACGCCAGTCATCCCGTCTATTGAGAAGCTGAACAAGATCAATTCCACTAAACAAAAAGCTTTAATTAGGTTCCTACAACTAAGTACGTCACAACAAAACACCACCTCTCGATTTATCGTAATTTATTTGATTCTAACGATGAAGAAACTGCAGAATTTAAATAAGGATGCTCACTTTACCTTAAACATAAATAACATTTGTCTATTTAACCTACGACCAGCAAGCTCTCGTCCATAAATACGTGCGTCGGGACTTCCAAGTTGAGGGGCGCGGGTCCCTTGCGGATGCGTCCGGAGGCGTCGTAATGGCTGCCGTGGCACGGGCAATAGTAGCCGCCGAAGTCGCCTGCGTTGGCTACGGGGACGCAACCCAGATGGGTGCACACTCCGACAACTACCAGCCACTCGGACTTCTGGGTGCGCTGGTCGTCATGCTGAGGGTCCCGGAGGGTGTCGATCGGGACAGCCTTTTCCGTGGAGATCTCCTCGGCGGTCCTGGAATGGAGGTGGGCGGAAATGGTTAATTGAAAACACCAACATAGATTGATAGATGATGAGGTGGGACGCTCTCCGTAGTGAGTATTTCACCCAATATCCAGTGTTCGGGTTCTGATCACTGTTGGTTCAACAGATGTCCCTCCCCAAATCTTCTTGTTATTCTATTGAATTCTAGAATGTCGCTAAACTTTAAGTTCGACGTGTAATCTACCTTAATGCTATCCATCCCTTCAAATATAACATACACATACACGCCATTCAAATAGAGAAACGGACTGGCAACGGCGGCGCATGACAAACATTTGAGCGCGACGGCCAAATACGCGGCAGTAGACTGTATAGAATCTGAGCGAGATGCTAATAGTAGCTCCGCCATGGCCAGTCCCTGTCTTTAATTGAACTAGTTATACATAGCGCCACGCATTTTTCCATTCGAGGTGGCAGAGGCACAGTTATGCTCAATTTTAGGCAGTTATTTAATACTCCCTTTTGGGCAACAGAGGGCTAGCTCATTGCAGAATTTGTTTTCAAAGGCCCTGTCATAGTGCTGTGAATATCCGCATCAACCCTTTTTTATTCGATTTCGTTCTTGCTAGCGTAAAGCGAGCACTTGTACTAGTGTATTTAATTGACATCGGCTGCCTCGTCGTCTACCTATATATGAAAATGTAAAATCCAATAATAATCCATTCTCAAGCACGAGAACTAGCCAGAAAGTATTGGAAAATATTTTGAAAATATGTTGAGAAACTAGAAAATGAATACCCAGTATTAAATGATATAGAAATAGAAAAAGAGATGGAAGATTTTATCATAGAAGTCGGAGTAACCAATGACAAAGACAGATTTCTTTAGTGTTTCTTGCCATACAGTAAAGGTATATTTGAATTTCTAAAATATGTACTCTATTTGGCCAAACAAGTTAATGGGAAAGAAATGCACTGGCGTCTGATTGGTAGAGGCACGACGCTAGGACCGTGTTCACAGTCCGAGAATGTTTTAGTTTGTTTGTGTGACTCATTTCAGACATTGATATAAACAAACATTTACATACAGGCACATACATTGCTTCTGGCCCCACACTAGGATATCATTACCACAAACAGCGACGTCACACACATACAAACATCCAAGAACTGTTTTTTTTTTCTGTATCCCTAGCCGGGGATCGAACCCGGGACCTCTCGCATGGTAGGCAGAGCGACAACCGCAGCACCACAGAGGTCATCACATGCTTTACTATCTTATATAATTGCAATTGATAACTTTTTCCTGTGACTCCGGCTTGTTTATTGGACTTTGTGATTGATTATTTTATCGTATTTCCCGGTAATTTATTGGACTAGACTTTCAGCTGGGACAATTTAAGGTAATCTTTGTCTCAGACTCTTTTACGTTTTAAGATGTATTTTTCCTAACATATATTTAATTTTTTACTAAACGTTAGCTAAACTAAAACAAAAAAATATACATAGCAACTTTAGAACTAAGATTAACTACCTAACTAAAATTACGAATAATTATTGTGTCTAGTTTATTATCTGCCTATGACTCATATGTCTGTATGAATAATACGAGATTAGGAAATAACTGATAAATAAAGGTTAATTTGAAATCGGGTATTTTTTACTTGAACAATATGCATATTTACCTAAATTGAGGTGTTGGCTATTATGGAATGCACTTTTGATTGAAAAAATCCCGCGATTTCGAGATCGCCAAATTTAGTGTTTTGATTAAAAAATCGGATAAATTGTTACGTGACATTATAAAAAAATACTTAAGTGTTAAGTTATTTTCATTTATGTATTTTTTTCTCCTCTCACACCCTACAAACATATATTTGCATTGGGAATTAAAAATTAACTTTTAGTAAATATGCATCAGTTACTCAAAACAGAAAAATGTTTAGTTGAGAGTACAAAACGTAGTAGGCGCCTTTTTTATCATGAATTCGCCTTTACTTCTAAGCAGCTTGGTTGACACGTAATAGCGATTTTTCGACCTTGTATTTTGTATGAAAATGTCACTCTATTTACTTTTTCGGCATATAGAGTAAGTCTTAATAAAAAGGTGATAATAACCTTAATTTTGTAATGTTACTATCTATCAACTACCTCACTAAACAAAACAATGGCCATAAAACTTGAATTGGACAGTAATATATCAAATTATCTAAATAGTATTTATATTTACGTGTATGTACGAAAATTATAAATATTTTTTTCAGGTTTACATCACAAACTGAAATCAATTTAGAAATAATAAATAACAAGGATCAGAGTTTCATTCTTGGGTACACTACACATGCTTAGTCCACAGTTCTCCCTGATCTACCAATTTATAGAATAGACCTAATAGTTATTCATAAATTATCACAGTAACTTGATAAGAAAATAGAAGCATAATACTATTACTATACACTCTGCTGTATTTTAGGTCTTTAATTTAAAGTTTTTCCGAACTAGGAAAATTCTACCATATTGCACAGTTCTCCATATTTTGCTTTATATGGATCATTGTAAAATGCATTGTAAGCTTCGGATGGCTCCCCGTAATTGGAAGTACAGCCATAAGTAGAAATACATAAAGTAAGAAACTGAATTGTATGCTGCATAGCCCAAGTAAATGTTGTTGCCTACAGTGCCTGTGTTAAACAAATACCAACCTATGACGAATGAACAGAGGTTTTCCACGCCACTTGAAAGTCACGGATTTGCCCTCGGGGATCTCACCCAGCTTGATCTCAATCTTGGCCATGGCCAAGACATCGGCGGCGGCTGCCATGGAGGACACAAACTGTGTAACAACAGACTTGGCTGCATAGGCCGCCGCGACGGTACCACCTAGAATTTGTTGAAAGACTTGATTATTACCTTTGATCTACCACCGTGACACACATTATCCACTCATCTGTTGGTATATCAACAAATGGCCCAAAATTTTGAACCTTATTGCTAGGCAATAAAGTGAGTGGAAATTAATGGTTTACCATGGGTGAATATCTGACACCAAATGTGTAAAGAGGTGATAGAGAATGTTTGTTACCTTTCACCTATAAATCATAATGTGGAATTTGATTCTGGATTCAGCTGCATTTTCTATTCTCTTAGATTATTTCATTCACCATCAAGTTTTACAATATTTACATTATCTATATATCTTATATTTTGTAAAATATAATTTCCGCAGATATAAACTCACTTCCTTGCAATTAAATAGGCAGCAATAGCTGGTAGATTGCTATGATATTATCCATGTTATGATCATCAGCAGTTACTGTACAACCACTCAAGAGCAATCATTTTGTATTCATGTTAAACCTAGTTTACATGGTAAACTAACCTCCGGCGACGAGGTATGTGAACGATTGGCGGCCTTCAGCATTCTCAGCTGCCCTGGAAGTCGGGTCTTGTGTCTCCGTGCGGCGGTACGCCGAGAAGTCTGGCACGGAGATGTCACTATGCGCGAATCGCACTTGAGTTGGCACTGAAATGACGAGAAAAATGTTATGTAACATACATGTTTTGTGAAAAGTATGGACAATGACGCATTAGGGGAAGGAAGCCCCTCTTCCTTAGTATATATAGGCTAACCTGAAGGCCCGCATGTCACCTTCAGGCCTTGGATGGGCAGGGCGCCGTGTAATGAGTGAACAGTGGAAGTTTTCGGCAGGGGCGCAGCAACCACTTTTTCCTTCGCGTTCGGCACAAACACCGATAGGGGTTTCAGGCCATTAGCCACCACCTGGGTGGTGGATTTGAAATAGGGAGCCAAATGCCCAGCCCTCGCAACTGAAGTCATTTTGCTACGCCTTCTAAACAACGCAATAAAATTGCTTTTTCGCGAGAAGCACAGTTTCCGACGAGTGAAATGTCAGACAGAATTGACAATAATTGACTGACATGTCAGATTTAGGGTTGCCATCGCCGAATTCTACATTGGGGATACTTTCAGAGAAGGCTTTTTCAAAATCCAACAGATGGCGTTAGAAATATATGGCTTTTATTTTATTCCTTTGGCGCATGATGAATGTGGTAATTTACCACGTGGCGTTGAAGGCGGCCAGCTCCTCCATTTTTTCCTTTGGCACACGATGATTATGGTAAATAAGGGTAGAAGCCACCTAAACAAACAAAAAAATATTGGTAATATTTTACCAGTGTCACGTTTGTTTTGATAATTAGGATATAATAATTGTTTCTAAATTAATATTTATCTTTACTTCCAATTAGATCGCTAAAGTGAACCTTTAGGCCACTGGCTGGGGTGGTGCGGGCTGCCATTGGATAACCGAGGCGCACGTGACAAAGCGCTGCACTGGGCCAGCGCGATAATCAGCTCCTTGAGCGCTGCTGCAAAGTAATAATAATAATAATACCTTGGAAACTATTTACACACATTGATCTAGCCCCAAACTAGGATTCCCTGTATCTTGGGTACTAGACACGATACACATACTTATATAGATAAATATTATACTTAGATAGATGAACAACCATGACTAGGGTACAAACATCCGTTCTCATCAAACAAATATTTGCCCCTACCGGGACTCGAACCCGGGACCCTTGGCATCATAGGCAGGGTCACTGCAGACTCGGCCATTCGGGTCGTCAAGTAGAAATTACCATTAGCAAATACCACGTTATCGTTTCGCACTGTCACAGTTTCTACATAAAATCAAATAATAAATAATTTTAGGTTATGTAACTTCATAAAAAAAAATAGTTAGACGTTATATGCATTTATGTATTGCCAAATGAATATCTCAATTCAGAAATAAGGAAATCACGTAAAAGAAAAAGATTTTGTAAATACATATTTCATTTGACCATACTATCCTACGTGACCATTTTTTTTTATATAGAGCAAAAGAAAACACGCAACTCTTCTGAAAACAAAACTTCACAGTAGTGCAGGGTCTTTTTAGGGTTCCGTAGAGAAGGAACCCTTACAGTTTGTTCAATTTTATGGAGAATGTTGCAGAGGTGCTGTACATCGAGCATCGTTTTCGAGCGATGAAACTCGAGTGACAAGTCTTATAATCGAATAAATACCAATTTAACACCACTAGCAACGGAATCAGCTACGAGCTACCGATACAATCTCCAGCGCTATGGCAAATGCTCGTGGAGCATCAAATAGCAAGCCGTATCGCTATCTGTTAGATTTTGAAAAATCCTGCTCTGATATCTGAAAGTATCCCAAGTTAACCCTTAAATAAACGCTAGCCATTTCGAGTAGTGAAAGAAAATGTATCGCTTTGCCGCGGTAATTTGGGGTCGGGGATTCCATTTTTTTATTAGTTTTTGGGAAAAGGTTGGAAAGGAGTTTTTTAATGGTGATAAATAATTTAGGTAAGGTAGGATGTCCAGTAGTCGACCTTTTAGCGGATATTTCCAAAAATAAGTGTCGTTACTTTTTACTAGAAAATTTAATAAAGTGTGGATATTTAATTTTATTGAAATGATTAACGTAAACCCGTGGGTCATAATTAAACTGTCAAAAAAATGTTTTATAAAATATGACAGTTTTTATCCGTACCCGGCCGTAAACCCACTACCCCTACGAAGTAAATTATTGCACAAAATAAACTTGAAAAATATCTAAAATTGTCTATGCAGTGAAATGAATTTATTAATGTTGCCATTTCAAATATATTATAGTTAAACCTGCCGAAAAAATGCTATGGCAAATGGCAACACAAATTATGAAATCGATGATCGACGAAAAAGGTTCATGTTAATTATAAACACTAGAAAAAAAGTTATTTTTTAACCAAGTTTTTAGTTTTTATCCAAAATGTTTGAATTTATTTTTGCATTGGTTTAATTTGATCATGTCTGAACTACTTAGAAGCATAGACAAGTGAACAAAATTAATATCCTGTTCCTCACAAATGTCAAGTGGTTTGAAAAATATTCACAGATGGCGCTACATGAAAAATGGCGCCTAAAAGCCTATGCTATTGGTGAATTGATTTAGTAATTTTACAAACGAAGGAAAAGGAGAAAGTAGTACCTGGATATGTAAGTAAATATTTTATTTTTCTGAACACAAAGTTGTTATGAAAAGTTAGCGAATCGTGACAGGAGCCAGCAAAGCAAATCTTTTAGATCCATAATAAATAAAACTTCCGATCCGATAGTTCCCTGCATATACTTACATACGCATTAAATTAAGCATTTTTAATAATAACCATTTAATAAGTACCAGGGCCAAACACGTGACCCCGAAATATCAATAAGAAGTAGGTACCTATTACAACGCAGATCAATTCCTAATTATTTTATGTGTTTGGTTCTTATTGCGCTGCGGGAAGTATCATTTTAGAGACTTACGTCTGCATAGATATTTTTTAAGTGTGTGTGCTTGAATGCTCGCCTACTACCACAAACATTTCAGGGCCAGCAGCAGCAGTGCGCTTTGTCCGATGTCCGATTGTGTGTACTCACTGTGTACTCATGTGTGTGTTTGCGAGGGTTTGTGTGTGTGTGTGTGATGTGTGTCCGTGATGGACGAAGTTCAGTCGCACACTGGGGAGTCATTATCAGTTTTCTAAACTCAGATATTCGTAATTAGTTTATTTTGCTGGAATTTGTACATTTATATTACTGAAATGTAACTTTTAGTTAGGTACCTATATGATTTGTGTACTTATATGTATACGTACTTTGTCAGGAATAGTCAAGATAGATGCGTGCGCCACGCATGCCATATATTCACAATAGCTTAACAGCAGCATATCGACTGCTTCAAAGGGTGCAAAATGCTGTATTTTTCCGTCAATATCCAAACAAAACACGCCGACAAGCCAAATACGGCATTTTGCGCCCTTGTAAAAAATTGGTTCCCAGAATAAGGCCCCAGGTATCAGTGTAGTCAACCAAATTCTTAAGTATTCAATGCATTTTAGATCTAGCTAATTGGTCATGCTACCTCTTATTATTTAAATTAAATAATTAAAATAACGAATACTTCCTTCTTGTCGCTATATGTTTATAGCTAGTCTACGTCCACACCTACCTATAGACCATTTAGCACGCACGCACAAGTTCACAAAACCATGAAATTCACGAAATGATTCCTCTGACCTTAATAAATAACGTGCATTATTATTTCCGTACTTCTAACTGCTGGCCCTTGTATGTCGTCACGCACTTAAATAGATATAGCCCTTAAATGTGTGTGTGTGCTTTATTCGTTACGTACGATAAGATCAGGGAAAATAGCCGAACCAACATTTAGCATTCAAAATATTCACTATATTGACAAACCATGCGCATCATTTTTTTTCTTTGCAACTACGAGCATTCAAAAATCTAATGTAATGATGGTTTCATGGGTATTGAAAGTTGTTCAGTAAGATGATCCTAACAACTCCCGCCCTCTTCTATTTAATTTACAATCTGTTGGACTTCGCGTCATAAAACTAAATATGTTCGTTTGTAGATGGCGCTCCCTGATCACGATCACTAAAACACGTGACACGGGTGCGTTTCAGAGATGCCATGGAAAACTAAATAGTGTCATAGAATAGAGTTTTTGCCGAGGTGCCGAGGGTCGGGTGGCCTAGCTTAAATTGATATTATGGTCTGGCCGTTACACAATGAATTTATGGCCACGCTCAGCACTGGATGACACATATTGCGTGCATGTCGGAGCCGCCATGCGGACGGGAATGTTGAAATGGTACCAATTAGTCCCGAAGTTTTGGGACTTTGAAGTTCAGTGCGGCTAAATGTTTCAACAAAGATTTGTTTGCTTCGGATGTCGGTCGACAGATCATATTTTCTGGGTTTCTTCAAATGTATTTATTGCCTGTGAAAATGATAAGTTCAAAGGGTAAATTTTGGTAACAAAGTAGATCTTAGCCATTGGCCTTGTACCGAAGTCGGTAGAGGTTCGAAGCTGAAGGGTTTGCACCTTGGTGGAGCCCCTTTTGTAACATAGAAATACCGACTGAGGGATCTCTACAAATTTTACACAATTTCTGTAAAATAGATTTTTTCTAAAGGTCACATTTCACATTTCAAAGTCACATTTTGGCAGAGTTAGCGAATTAAGGGAGAAGGACGCATTGCTAGTTCCATTGGTGACCTATACAAGGTATGTATATTTTAGGTTAGTCTCTATAATCTATCAACCAATCAATCAAATGTCTTTATTACAGTAGATATTTACATCTATAATCATCATCATAATATGGTAACCAAGAACACCGACATTAAAAACTCCTCCCGAAGTCAAGACTAAACTAACGAAATGGCTATCGACACTGGATTATGAAAACACCGAAGCTCTTCTATCCACATGTATCTAACCTAATACAATTATTAAACACCTTTATATTTTATATATGTTTATATATAATTACAAACATCCTATTACATATAAGTACATTTATTTTATCTGTTGGTCTCTTATCATTTAATCTTTACGTTTGTCTTTATGTTAAGCTTGGTTTAAAGTGCAATAATTGCTTGATCTTATACCCGGCACACGATTAGCAACTAACTCTAATCTGTCAACTCTAAATTGGCCAGGAGTTTTAAGTATTTTTTGTTGTTCCTAACCAATAACATGTAAGAACAACAAAAAATACGTAAAACATAAGTTTTAAGTATTTTTTGTTGTTCTTACATGTTCAACCTAACACTATGTATTTTGCCCCGATATTTTCTGCAACTTTTGGAGGTCATTTAGCCATTTTGGGTAGGAAAAAAATATTTTGGTGGTCATTATATTTGTTGCATTTTGTTAGTATGCCAATTTCATTAAAAAGTTCTCTTAAGGAGTCTGTGCGTTTTAAATTATGAATAGTTCGAATAGATTTTTTGTGTAAAATAAAAATAGTTTTAATATCCGGTGCTTCCCCCACAACAAGATATCATAGGGCATGACACTACGAAAGTAACTAAAATATACTTGCCTAGATGTAGCCACATCCATGTTTTGTCTGATGTTACTAACAGCGAAAGCCGCAGAACTTAATTTACCAGCTAATTTATCTATGTGGGGACTCCACTCCAATTTGCTATCAATGGTTATTCCAAGAAACTTCGTGTCATTTACTAACTCTAACGTGCTGCTGTCCAACACTAAACTGTTCTCAACTTGCCTGACATTTGGAAGTGAGAATTTCATACATTTGGTTTTACCAGCATTTAACAATAAATTATTAACTGTGAACCAATTCAAGGTAAAAAAACAATACTCCACAAAAATCTTCTTTTTGTCTTTTAATTTTGAAGACCAGTGAAGTATCATCAGCAAACAACACTATGTCAGTCAATTTCTCCACCATGAAAGGCAGATCGTTATTATATACCAGGAATAACATAAGGCCTAATATGGAACCTTGTGTAACGCCAATTTTGCCGCCGATCCATTTAACGCCGTTGGCTTCTGCTTTTTAAATTATATTGTTAGGTATGATCTTAGTAGATCCAACGCTTTATTTCTAAGTCCGTAATTATTTAATTTCATTAGTAGCGCTCACGATCATCACCATCAAATGCCTTCGACATATCGTAAAAAACACAGATGGCATCCTGTGCGGCCTCCCTTGCAATATAAATGTGAAATATAAGGGTAATACCTAATTTAAGACGTCGAGTTGCGGAAAAATGGCCCGCGTCAAACTATAACTATATAAGGGTAATACCTGCTAATACCTGCAACCCTAGTCGATTTATCCCTTGTGAAACCGTATTATTTAGCGTGGATTTGTTGTGTACGGTTGAAGTGTGAGAGCATTTGATTAAGTATAATATTTTAAAATATTTTACTTAGTGCTGGGAGAAGTGTGAGAGCATTTGATTGAGTATATTTTTTTTAAATATTTAAGTTAGTGCTGTAAGAACAGATATTGGTCTGAAATTTGATGGATCACCCTTGTGTCCCGACTTGAATCAGTTTACTGTACTTCATTAGGTCTGCAAATGCTCCACCGTCAACACATTTATTGAAGATATAAGCTAAGTGTGGGGATATAACTAGAATTACTAAACCAATGACTGACTGATATACCCCAGAGGTCTACAGTATTTTTAAATACAGTAATCTAAACGTTTTGACAATGTCCTGGGGACACATGATGAAATTTATAATCTACATTACTGGTGCTGTTTTTTAACAAAGTCTTCATATGGAGATGAATTTAGACGCTCTGTTGTGAGTTTCGAAACATTGGTGTGGAACGTTTCGAAAGCTCGAGCTACCTCAGCGTTGGATTAAACAACATCATCACCTGTCTTTAAGCAGAAATCATTGTCTCTTGGTATAACTTTGCCAGTTTCACGGTTTATGATTTGCTAAACCATTTTCATTCTATTATTAGAATTTTGTATTTTTCTATTAATGTGTAAAGGTTTTGCAGTTCTAAAAACCAACTTAAAAGTTTTGGAATATTATTTAACATTGTCGTGAAAATTTCTATCTAAGTTGTAGGTTTAACGTTATAAATCGTTGTTTCATTGTTGTATCTACAACAAAATCTACATTAAGATCGTCACAAATAATTAACTTTTTTCTGTTATTACATAGTTAGTGAGGGCTTCCTCCACGATTTTCTCAAATATTTCGAAATTGCCATGGCCTTTTTCATCCCTCGGAAGTCTGTAGACACCAACAATTAAATGGCTATCCAACTCAACACAGGATACCTCTGTTTGTCTTTCGACAGTAAGTTCAAGAATATCTTTTCGTTATTTCAACTTAATATTATTTTTTACTAAGATTAAAGAACCATTTATGCCAGGATCGTAGCATGTTACCAAATTACTGAAAATGACCAAGTTGGAGGTATTTGGTCTCTGCCTACCCCTCTTCCGGGAAATAGGCGTGAGCATATGTATGTATGTATATATTAAAGAAACACCTCTATCAGCAGTCTTTCTTTTGTTAATTCTATACTTTCTATATACATATATACATAGATACCCACCCTACATATAGAGTTTATCAATTTCGTATACGGGCGGTCTTTGACGCGTATTTGTAATTCAAAACAAAAACAAAAAATAGTTTATTATGCTTTAAAACTCCAAGGAAACGTTCAGAGCTACGAAAATATTCTAATGGTGCATAGGCTAGACTCGCAATGGTTATTTTACTGGCGAGGCGCCAAATTGATTGGTCATTTTCAGTAATTTGGCAACTATCTGCTCCGGAACACCTGTCGCCAAGACGGAAGTTTTTAAAATTGCCGTTTAATTTTTATTCAAATAAATAGTAAATTGAAGAACTAAAATCTTAATTTTCATTTTCAACAGTGACACCATGGTACCACTGGTGCTACTTCTGGTAGTATCAAGAGAATAATTTTTTGCCCGTTCCATGGTTAAGAAGTGATTACCGGCTGTACTGTACATAAGATACTTTATTGCTGTGGACAATTTTAGTGGTAGTAACTAACTTTTCCAATACCGGTTGACAGAGGCTCTGTTGTGCCCAGATAGTTATACAATATTCCAAACTAGTGTAGTTATTCAATAGGTAGATACTTTAATGTTATTGACATAGTTATTAATTTCAACTTTTTAAGAGAGATTTTGCCTTTTACCCCTATCGACATTCCGCTTCTTTCTTTTTAATGTCGTAATACCTGCAAATAGCATTCACATACTTCCATTCTTAATACACTCACCTGCTTTTCGATCTAGGTTAACATATAATATGCCTGTAAAGTCAAGGTCAATAATTTTTTTTACTGCAGATATTTTAAAATATGATAAGTGCACGTCACTTGTTTGCCGCTTCTCTACCTACCATTGTGGTAGAAGAACGGCAAAGACACTCCCAAAGAACGAGTTTTATATCTATGTAGTAGAATATAAATATAAATATAATGTAGTGTGGATTAACAAAAGCTGTGTGGTACTGTAAGGAGTATCAGTAAGGTTCCTTTTGTACTCCTCGATACAATTGGAGCATGGTTTATTATTGCCCTCTACCCTTTGATTATGCCACAGATACTATAATATTAATTAAACCTAGTTAGATGTATTTGCTTAAAGTATACACCTACCTTAAATATACACATGTAGAGACGTATATTGGATAATTTGCAAATTTATCTGACTGTTCGTTAACAAAATGGGAGAGACAGTCCATATAATCTGACAGTTAGTCAACAGTTTGTTATTTCCCACACGATTTAAGGCCTAGCTGTAACTTGAGGATCATTCAAATATAGGTTACCTACCTTGACATCAGCGTTTTGCATGGAGAAATTGAAGTAAACTCAAGTTAGTTAGTTATCAAACTGAAAATTAAAAGAAAATTTAACATGAAGATGTAAAACTTTGAAATTAACTTCTAAACAACAAAAAATAATGGAAATAGTTATTGAATTACACGAATTATGAACTCCCGAATCTGTAAGAAAATTTCGCCAATTTCATATGTAAGCCACCTAATATATAAATTATAATAGAATGGGAGTGCGTTTACAGTAAAATCTCTTCATTATCACAATCAAAGCTTTCAAACCGCTCATTAATCAGAAATAATTTTATGGATTAGCATCACCCACCACGTACCCTACTTTCCAAAAGTTAAAAAAATCTGCATATTAGGCCCAACCATTAATTCCGAAAACGAGGCGAGCTAGCATGCGGAAATGTGCCTATGACCTTGGTCATAAGAACCAGTTTCTTAGACCGGTATCATCACAGAACCGCGGCGATTCTAGCATCAACATGGATTGAAGATCACTGGACTTTTATCATCGTAAAGGGTTTTGATGATTTTGCCACAGTGACTTGAAAGATTTTCGCTCATTGAGGGCGCACGTAAAAATTACGTACGGATGGAGCCGTAGAAGACAACTATACGAACAAAAATTCCATACCACCATCCGTAGAAGACAACAATATGAACAAAAAATGTAATAAATTAATGAATGAATCATTTATTTGAGGCTTGGTAAGATAAAATATAGGAAGTCGGCCTCCTTTTGTTTAGCAATTATGTTTACAGCTTACAGCATAATGTCCGAAACTGTTACATTTTTGAGATTAGGACAGCAAACTCGAATTTTTCGAGTCACCATGCCTTTCTTCAAGGTAAAATCTTAAAACCGTTGCCTTCTCATACCTCTGTACTTCAGAAATATCCATCAGGTGTACGATCCATGTTAAGGAGACAAGATTAGGCTTAGTGAAATGGAATGCCAAATCGGATGGATGTAACCATCTACGCTAAGGTATAGGCCTTATGTCTTAGCTGTAAGACATAAGGCCTATAATAACTAAGCCGCCCACACACAGTTGAAAAGTTTTTTTACGGTTTCTTTTAGGCTTTTTTTTATTATTTCTTTTAGGCTTAGTTTAGGCTGCAAATTATATCAGCTAACCGGTTTCAAAGATGAAAAAAGAACTCGCTCGCATGCCTATATTTCTAATATCTGTCATTAAATAAATCACTGTTCATAATTCATATTATCTCCGGAGAGGCTAGTGGGTGGTGTTTCTTCTTAGAGTTGAGTACCTAAATAATTATTAATACCTACTATTGTTAATTCCAAACTTTTTCCAATGACGGCATAAAAACGTAAGCAACGATCAAAACGATTTCTCCTTCTTTGTATTTTACTTCCTAATATATATGGTCAAGGTATGTTTTTAATCAATCGTAAAATTATATCAAAACATACAACCCTTCTTTAAAACCATTTGAGGTGCTTAAGCCTACAATATCAGATCTATTCGCTTCAACAATGAATGGTACATGATTTTAAGAAACTACCAGAGACTTTGTCATCTCTTTGTCAATGGCATACAAATGCCATTTCATAATAGCGAGTTTAGTTCTCGGTTTCGTCTCAAATGTAGGTATGCCGAGATTCATACAAAAGTACGAATATGGCGGTATTTAGTAAGGTCCCTAAATACCGCCATACAGATTTGTGAAACGATAACCTCGCTAAGTTTGTGCATATTGTTTATTGAAAAATCGATCAACTAAAACCAAAAGAGGCCTAAAAACAATTTTTGAACATTCTTCTTCATTGTTGCGAAAATTTTAGCAAGACACCGAGAAATTGTGTCGTAGCGTAGCGGTTGCTACGCGCGTAGGGGTTGCGTAGCTGCAGCTACGCGGTGCAGCGATCGATCAGTGCATCGGCGTAGCGCATGCGCGTAGCGTTACGGAGAAAGGTTTTCAATTTACTACGTTTATTGCAGGCAGTAAGACATCTTTAGCTCGAGTTACAGGGCACGACTCATTCTATTAATTTTTCAAATGAAATCCAGGAAAGCAAAAGTACAAAGTGTTAGAAAATTTGGTACGTTTGTTACTTGGACCGATTTACCATCGAGTCGTACAAACAAATGCTCTTCGTTCCTTTTATTATAGAGGTTTCATGTCTAAAATAGTATAATAAAAAGTAAGTTTAGAGTAAAATACTTATTTAAAGAACAACCTGGATCCAAAGATGAGCTCACATGATGGCATAGAAACCAAATATGGTCACAAAGAATTATGAATTACATTATGTGCTCCTTTAGTTTCTATTTTTGTATTAGGCCAGGTTGTACTATCAGGTCATCAGTTTCGCTATATAGAATTAACATACTTTTGTTAAGAATAAGGCAATGCCCCATATGATACTATCAAGGTGTCAAAACTAACTCACGATCTAAACGGAAATTTAGAATTTCGACAGTTTTTTCTAGAAAGTATGGTTTCTATATTCAAACTCGGTTTTAGTGTTTCGTACCCGAAGGGTGCCAAACGAGACCATATTACTAAGCCTCCGCTGTCGTCCGTCCGTCTATCCGTCTGTCACCGGGCTCTACCGGATCCACCGAAATAGGTAGAGAGCTGAAATTTTCACAGAGTGTCATTTCTATTGCCGCTATAACAGCAAATAAAATACCGGTTTTTAAGAATTGAAACAAGTACCCATACAAGAAATAATTGGTATGGCCATTTTCTTAGCCATTTTGTTTATCGGTGAAAACTGGACTCTCCCGATCATATCGGAGTTTTGCTTAGTTATTTGCCAATACGATTAATTATAATAAAAATATCAAGTTTTTTTATCATATTTGATTTTATTTCTGTAAATAAGTTACTCAATTTCTATCCACATCCGGTTTCAATGTGCAAAGGGATTCGTTAACCTGAGTACATAGTTCAATACTTACATACTACATACATAAAACTATTTTTTCCAAGTTTCGATATGCCTTCCTACCTAGATTTTTTTTAAATCAAAAACTAAAAAGGTACACTCCTACAAAAGGCTATCGTTTTACGTTTTCCTGTATACAATGGCATGGAAACTTCGTGTGCGGGTCCGACGTCCTACTCGCTCGCACTTGACCGGTTTTATTTTAATTAGTTTAGTTCTGATCAGTTCTGTTTCAGTGTTACTATTAACTTACCTACCTACTGCTACCACAATCTTTATACTAATCTCGAGGTTAACGACTTGTGGGGGTCGCAAGAAGCAAGTTAGCCTCATCCGGATTTACACAACAGTTATGTGATCTATGTTTGAACACAAACTTCAGTCTCTGGACAGGGATTTGTTTTGTATTTTCAAAGTTTTGGTTAAATATCGATATGTTATGCGATCCTTTATGAAAACTATATTCCAATATAGATAAGAAGTGGCATAGGACGGCCAATGTTACTTAATACCACTGATACTTAATATTCTGGTGAATTGTATGGAGTGTTTTTTCTTATGCTCGGTTCTTTGTTCGGAAAGAGTTCCGTAAATGGTACCACATTGCCTTCCTTCGTTAATCCATTCATGCGCGTCACTAATTAGATGAAACACCATTATTTTATATAGGTTTCTAAGTTTAAAATGTAGACAAATTGCAACAGAACTTCTACTCTCTGTTGCTTTAGGGTAACGAACTTCGCCTGGGTTATTTTCTAATCCGTGTTTTGGCGTCAGTGCTCGACGCATCGTAGGTATTCTGAGCGAAAATAGATAACTAGAGACGATATGTTGTAAAAAGTATATCGCATAGGAACATGCGTACAGTAGTTATTTAGATTAAACTTGACTAGATCGTCCACTAACCAGTACCAATAGTAAAAAGTAAAATAATTGAATCAATTATTTTATGTATGAACTTTATGTTGTACAATGGATCCTGGTGATTTGAAGTAATCGTTTTTGAATTTGAAGTTAATGCTTTGCTGATTTCTCAACTTGAAAAATTCTCTGCGGTATCGTAACTTATTTGATGAAAAGAGTAAATTAGGTCTCAAAATATACTCTATGTAAAAAAGCAATAAAATGAGTATGTATTCATACATATGCATGTCATAGCAGTGGCCAAAACTAGCATAGCGAATACACGTGTCCATTTTAAAGCGCAGAAAAAACACTTGGGTGGGACCGAGCTCAGGTCAATACACTATTAATTACGGGTACCTACCTAAACAAACGATCATGCGCGCAAATAGATGTTACGTGGCCATTGCAAATGCGTCTATCTCCGTGGGAGGTTGCAATAGACAAAAAAAAGATAGGTATAGCACTAAAGAAACAGATAAATTTGAATCTAGACCTTGTGTATCGGTTAAATTAGCATGTCGATTCGTGGTGGTGGTGGACAAAACCGTATTAAAGTAAAGTTTACAACAGCTCACACTGAAACATGGCTGTTACGTTAATCACTGCGACAGAATAGTGCGAAAAGTGTGTGTTTTTATTTGATTTTACAAATCACTGATTATTTCTTCACTTCCTTGCAATATAAGAGACAGTCCCACTCTTTTCTCTTTCAAAAACCGGGTAAAAGAGCACTTCCTCTCTCTTTCATGATAGTTGTTATAGTATGTATATTATTACTATAAGTACAGGTTTATGTATATATTGGTACTTATTTAGTAGTTTGGTATATAGGAATTTTATTTTCCATATTTTATAGATAGTTTATTTATTATTTCTTAGATATTGTGCACTGCCTAGCCTTTCATGGTAAATTTTCCTATCATGCCTTGGTTTGCTGGAAGAAATCTCTTTTTAGAGATAAGTTCGCCTTCGTACATATGTTTTCCACAAATTAAACTTTTTATTTATCCTTGTGCGATAAATTATTATGAATTATGAATTCTATAATTTCAAACACTTCGTTTTAAGATATTGTGAATACCTATTTTCCTTTTAGATCCCAAGTAATAAGACGTTTTAGGTAAGCAAAGTCTAAATTTAGATAGATCTTTTGATATATTCTCCTTTGACATTAGGCTGTTTTCAAACACTTTGAATGAAGGAAAATAATGTCTTCAGAACATATATTTTTCTGGATTTGGAAAGTGTTTCCTTTATGGGAAATAACGCTTACAAGATGGGCATTTGAGAATACTCCTCGTCTTAAGCCCATGCGATGGTGTTTCACATGTATGTGGACAGCTGGAATGCCTACTTATATGTGGATATGATACACAGGGTGTAAAAGAAATGTGTAGTCATATTTGCCTGTCCACTTTTTTATGGCTATTGTGAGGGTTAAAGGGATTATTAAGGATAGTATGATTTTTTTGCTATAAAACCGAATTGTCCAGAGAATCTTTATTTTTCATACGTGTACCTGGGGGCTGTATTAAATACTTTGATTTCGACTACCAAGTTGTGTGCCAATTCATCTTCTTGATCACATTTTCAATAGAATCGTCCGGCTTAGAACAATCAGCTGCCGCGTTCTTTGCAGCTGTGATCTAACACCTGTCAAAGGGGGTTTCGATGGTGAGCAGTGTCCGAATACACGAGTGCTGCTCTAATACATTTTGCATGCTTATACATAAGCTGGAAACACTGAACATATTCTAATTTTAAGATCTTAATGTACTATTTTCTTGCAAATAAAATTCATTTCATTTAATTACAGTGCCGTTTAAAGCTCAGGTTCAGACAATACCGCTGAAAAAAGCTTTGCGAAAAACAGGTTACTTTCTATATAATCATACAAAATCATGAACATAGCCTAAATTAAGACATTTTTTTTACCTTTCTTATAATTTGTAAGTATACCTAAATTTTCCTCTGCTCCAGAATTTTTAAATTTCATTTTTTAGCTTATTTCCGTTTTTTAGTAAACTCTAAAAACCCCTAATTATCAAGGTAGCCGGGCGGCACGATGCTATTCACAGCCAGTGCCGCCACCCCATCAGAAGACGTCGTGCAAATCCGCCGCGCCTCACCTCAACATCCAGAACCGAACGAGAAACAGTGGCAGTGGCTGTGAGTGTCCAAAAGCTTAGAGTTGTTGTTTGTGCATCCAGCCCTAGTAGCCCAGTGGCTGAGGCCACCTCATCTCAAAAGCTCATTGCAGATGGCGTTGGTGTAGTTGGAAGCTGTCTATCTATCAAAGTTATAGTTATTTGACGACTCAAATGGCCGAGTCGGCAGTGACCCTGCCTAAGAAGCCAGGCGTCCCGGGTTCGAGTCCCGGTGGGGGGAAATATTTGTTTGATAAGAACGGATGTTTCCACCCAAGTCATGATTGTTTATCTATCTAAGTACAGATGTAGTGAATAATCCTTTCCTATCGGCAAAACTCGGAACAACGATAACACCCGAATGGTGCCGATGTGTCTACTTCGCATACTTTCTTTATCAATGTCAAATGTCAAATTGCCCGTTTGACGTATATTACACTGAGATGTTAAAACCACCACGATTCTATCATATAAAGAATTAGTTAGGTAAACAAAAATATAACTAGTTACTAAGGACGTTTTATTTCAATAAAACGCACTGATAAAAACCAAATTCCGGTTGGGATGATCTAATGATTCTATAAGGATTGGAACCCCAAAAGTCTAACTATAAGTCAAAACTACAGTAGGATTTTGCAGACCTTTTTTATAACAATAAATTTTTGTAATTAATTAAAAATACTATGACATAACAAAAAAGACACCTCAACATAAAACAAAACAAACCAGCAGAGAAATTAATATAAATAAATATGATTTTCTGATTGGATGAACGACTTCGATTATGACAGCGGGATAAGAGGAGGAGGAGCGGGGTGGACAGTGTGATGCGAAACAATACTTCCAACTTCCATATCACAATCAGAATCAGAACTATTTTCTGGTGTATCATCGTCAGAGTTTTCATGAACGATGATTACAAAACTAGCCATATAATTTTCCAACTCAGGTTCGTGTTTTCGGTACTCGTTTTCGCATTTGATGGCGTGGTCACATACTTTGGCCCAAACATCGGAACCAATCATATTAACCTTTTCCTGTACCAATTGTTTCACAGTAGTCATATTCATACTGATGTTTCTTTTGGATACGTATCCCTTTATTTGAGACCAAATGTTTTCAATCGGATTGAAATCAGGATGATATGGTGGCACTCTTAGTACGCTGTGTCCATATTCGTTCATAAGTTTATCTATAGAGTATTCTACAAAGTCTTGTTTGTACTTGCAAATAATTTCATATATTTCAAGTTTTGTTAATGACGGATCAATCGGAGCGTTATGTTTGGATAGCCAATCAATCATGTCTTGCTTCCTGGTATTTGAATTAGGAGGTTTTTCTACGTACTTATTATGATATGCAGCATTATCTACTACTAGTACCGAATGTGGAGCTAAGTTTGGAATGAGTTGATTACGAAGCCATTTTTCATAGTTTTCATTGTTCATCGCGTTGTGATAGTCACCTGTTTTATCAATAGACTGATACATTAACAATGCCCCAGGTATAAACCCCTTTCTACTACCAGCGTGCACTATTATAAGACGTTGTCCTTTAGAAATTAACTGTTTCACTCCGTTTTCTGACGAGTCAGCCCAGCTTTTACCTGCCAAATGTTAGGTATGGATGTATGTTTCATCCATATAAACAATCTCTCTCCCTTGCAATCTGTACTTTTTTATCGCGGCTAAAAACTTTACTTTTTTTAAACGAACATCATCTTTCTCGATAAGTAATTTTCTGTTGTTTACAACTTTTTTATACCGAAATCCCATTTTTCTAAGAATTTTTCTTAGCGTAAAGTCACATCCCTTAAAATTTATGGCTTCGGATAACTTGGACTTCAGGGCTTTAATTGTAGGTACTTGTTTGTATATCAAATGGAAATTATACACTAATCGGCGTATAACGTTGTAGTCAAAATCGTCAAGACCTAGTTTTAGACAAAATAATTTATTTGGTCTACCCAACTTTGCCGACTTCGGACTATTGGAGGTGGATTGACTTACGTATTCTTTTTGCAACATTTTATTTACTGTTCGTTGAGAAATTCCACTGGCCTCCGAAACTCGTTTTTGGACTTTACAAAAGTAAGCAGTATAGTCGGTATGTTTGAATTTATCATTTTCAGTTAAGAAATATAAATAAATATTGAAAATAACTTCGCAGGCTTGCCGATCTAAACGTTTCCCTTTTCTTAGTGCTTTCGGCATGTCTGTTATAAATTGTTAATGTGGATCGAATAAAATCAATGTTTATTATTTACAAAAATGACAGACAAGAGTGAAATGTAAAGTCAAAAAAAATAATGATATAGGTGGCCTGCATTAATACACGAGTCCATGAAGTTTATCACAAAATCTAACAAAAATATCAACAAAATATTTCTGTGGTATTAACTTCTCTATATAGATACTTCCTCTTGCAATGCGACCGTTCCCTACGTTGTCTCGATGGGTACTGAGTGCGAGTGAAGTAGTAAGACAAAAACGAACATTTCCGAGAAAATACGAAAGGACAGGATTATTCACTACATCTTGTAGTGTTATGCTACTTACGTGCTATTTTCTTGAATGTCTTACAAATTCCAAGGCTGCAGCTGCTTTCGAGAAACTTAAAGAAGCTTTGGTAACTGCTCCTGTCCTTGCTTACGCTGGATACTTGGTGAGCTGTACTGTCTGATATTTGATATCACCTTTATTTTCACAGGACCCTGTAACGTTTTAAACCATAAGAACACATTAACAAATCATCTTCGCTCTGCATTTTCATGCAATCAGCACTTCTAAATCGATAGCGATGGGGCTTACCTTTGGTGACCTTGTATTTGGCTTTCTCCGAAACTCTGCAATCTCGGGCTTCGTGCGCGCTGGTGTGCTACCCTTTTTCCTTTCGCTGTTATGTAATTTTGGCTATGTGAACTTGTTAAATTTTATATTACGAGCCTGAAAACAAACTTTGACGTTTGTTGACGTCTTTGTTTAGCTGGTTGTCATGGCAATGTCCATTCAAACTCGTTAGCGGTCTGATAAGTTTGTTTCAATACTTTTACAAAAATACTTTTTCTCTCTTGGCCACTCACAAAAATTACGTTTAATTTAAATAATTTTTAGAACTCTCCAAAAAGGGTATAAAAGCGGAACATTTCTGAAATTCGAGAGTCTCACGTCAGCTTCTGAACTAGAAGTACCACTTAAAGGCCTTATCCCGGGGTCGCACTACCCCGGGATCCTGCAAGCCGTTCCTTCAAAACAATCCTTCAAACAACGGAATCCTGTGAGCCGTAACTTCAAATATGCCCGCTTCTACATCGACGATCGTTCCTACAATGGAATCCTGCGAGCCGTAACTTCAAATACGCCCGCTTCTACATCGACGATCGTTCCTACAACGGAATCCTGCGAGCCGTAACTTCAAATACGCCGCTACCGTTCCTACAACGACGATTTCTACAACGGGATCCTGCGAGCCGTGTTTACAAGTACGCCCGCTACCGTTCCTACAACGACGATTTCAACAACATCTACAACAACAAATACACCTGCATCCTGGTCACTAACTCCACCGGTCTTCTACTCTTCGTGTCCTCCGCTTCCTTTTTATACTTAATTTGTCTTTTATAAAACTTGTTCTCATTTCATCCATCCTCATCTTCGCATCATCTTTTTTATAGACTTCACTGTAAATAACCAATAAACTGACACTCTAAATTTTATCCTGGTTGTTGTTTTCTGTTAGGTTCTGGTTAGGTTCGTATCCTCACACGACATTTTGGCGCCCAACGTAAAAGTTCTTCTCCACTCTTCACCTTTTCTGCGCCTTGTCTCTTTCTCTTTGACTTGCTTTCTCTTTCACTCTTAAATCTTTATCTATTCATCCTTTTCACATTTTCTAAATTCTAAAACAAAACTTCATCTAGTTTTTCAACTCATCTGGATTATATTTAGGCCTACATTTAACTTACTTCACTTCACTTCACTTCACTTCACTTTTATAACACTTGACTCTACACTTTGCGATAAATATTTGAGCCTAAATATTTTCCAAATTCTAAAACAAAACTTCATCTAGTTTTTCAACTTATCTGGATTATATTTAGGCCTACATTTAACTTACATTACTTCATTTCACTTCACTTCACTTCACTTCTATAACACTTGACTCTACACTTAACTATAACAATGGAAATTGGGATATTTTCCAAATTCTAAAACAAAACTTCATCTAGTTTTTTAACTCATCTGGATTATATTTAGGCCTACATTTAACTTACATTACTTCTCTTCACTTCACTTCACTTCACTTCTATAACACTTGACTCTACACTTAACTATAACAATGGAAAGGCTTATTAAGTACGAATTCCTTTTCCAAATTCTAAAACGAAACTTCATCTAGTTTTTCAACTCATCTGGATTATATTTAGGCCTACATTTAACTTACTTCACTTCACTTCACTTCACTTCTATAACACTTGACTCTACACTTAACTATAACAATGGAAAGGGTTATTTTGACTTACTTTTCCAAATTCTAAAACAAAACTTCATCTAGTTTTTCAACTCATCTGGATTATATTTAGGCCTACATTAAAGTTACATTACTTCACTTCACTTCACTTCACTTCACTTCTATACCACTTGACTCTACACTTAACTATAACACTTGCCTATATATTTTCCAAATTCTACAACAAAACTTCATCTAGTTTTTCAACTCATCTGGATTATATTTAGGCTTACATTTAACTTACATTACTTCACTTCACTTCACTTCACTTCACTTCATCACTTTAATATTTTTAACAATGGAAAGAGGTAAAATTTTCTAAACAATTCGAATCCTTGACTCCACCTTCAACTGCAAATGACTCTCCATCACTTGACCTTCCTGCTGATCCGACGGTCATGGAACCTCCTCTTGTTTCTCAAACTTCTGTCCTGAAGGTGATACGAATCTTTATATAAAATTTTTGCACGTAAGTAGCATAAATTTTCTTAACAGTCTGTTAATTTGTATATATGTATATTCTTCATTTCAGACACATCTCGTTGGTGATGTAGCTGATGTCTGGCTTCGAGCTCTACCGCTCGGTTGTATATATGTATATTCTTCATTTCAGACACATCTCGTTGGCGATGTGGCTGATCTCTGGCTTCGAGCTCTACCGCTCTGGCCGTTTTAATCTTAAGGCAAAGCGACTAAAGCTACCTTAGGATTAATTTGTTTCTTTTTACCTCTAATTTTTTTTTTTCCACGCAGGAGCGGATGACAACTCCTTAAGTAAGCCTGAATGTCGTTTTGAAAACACACTTTTAGAGTGGTAGTCATTGAATGTGAACTCCACCCTTACCTGAATGAAGATGATGAATGTAAGAGATGGTATATCTGATTTTGCCTGGTGATGTCTGTTTCTGCAAAGCTGTGTTTTTCTGGTTTATTTTTGTACATATCAAAATTTTTGCTGAGTCAAAAAATTTTCCAGGGTCGGGGGGAAAATGTAGTGTTATGCTACTTACGTGCTATTTTCTTGAATGTCTTAAAAATTCCAAGGCTGCAGCTGCTTTCGAGAAACTTAAAGAAGCTTTGGTAACTGCTCCTGTCCTTGCTTACGCTGGATACTTGGTGAGCTGTACTGTCTGATATTTGATATCACCTTTATTTTCACAGGACCCTGTAACGTTTTAAACCATAAGAACACATTAACAAATCATCTTCGCTCTGCATTTTCATGCAATCAGCACTTCTAAATCGATAGCGATGGGGCTTACCTTTGGTGACCTTGTATTTGGCTTTCTCCGAAACTCTGCAATCTCGGGCTTCGTGCGCGCTGGTGCGCTACCCTTTTTCCTTTCGCTGTTATGTAATTTTGGCTATGTGGACTTGTTAAATTTTATATTACGAGCCTGAAAACAAACTTTGACGTTTGTTGACGTCTTGTTTATCTGGTTGTCATGGCAATGTCCATTCAAACTCGTTAGCGGTCTGATAGGTTTGTTTCAATACTTTTACAAAAATACTTTTTCTCTCTTGGCCACTCACAAAAATTACGTTTAATTTAAATAATTTTTAAAACTCTCCAAAAAGGGTATAAAAGCGGAACATTTCTGAAATTCGAGAGTCTCACGTCAGCTTCTGAACTAGAAGTACCACTTAAAGGCCTTATCCCGGGGTCGCACTACCCCGGGATCCTGCAAGCCGTTCCTTCAAAACAATCCTTCAAACAACGGAATCCTGTGAGCCATAACTTCAAATACGCCCGCTTCTACATCGACGATCGTTCCTACAACGGAATTCTGCGAGCCGTAACTTCAAATACGCCCGCTTCTACATCGACGATCGTTCCTACAACGGAATCCTGCGAGCCGTAACTTCAAATACGCCGCTACCGTTCCTACAACGACGATTTCTACAAAGGGATCCTGCGAGCCGTGACTACAAGTACGCCCGCTACCGTTCCTACAACGACGATTTCAACAACATCTACAACAATAAATACACCTGCATCCTGGTCACTAACTCCACCGGTCTTCTACTCTTCGTGTCCTCCGCTTCCTTTTTATACTTAATTTGTCTTTTATAAAACTTGTTCTCATTTCATCCATCCACATCTTCGCATCATCTTTTTTATAGACTTCACTGTAAATAACCAATAAACTGACACTCTAAATTTTATCCTGGTTGTTGTTTTCTGTTAGGTTCTGGTTAGGTTCGTATCCTCACACGACAATCTGTATAATATTTATCTATATAAGTATGTGTATCGTTGTCTAGTACCTAAGATACAGGGAATCCTAGTTTGGGGCTAGATCAATTTGTGTAAATAGTGTCCAAGGTATTATTATTATTATCAAATTATAAATATATGGCGTGCTAACCTCATTTGAGGGAAATTTGGCAGTGTCAAGTGTATTTGAAAGATCACGTGACGTGCTTTAGAACCTAATTTCAGATGAATGAAACTCTTTGTCTCCAACTACACCAGCGCCACGAAGTGGGGGCAAATGCGTACATTGCTGTCATTGAGTCCACTTTTATTCAGTTACTCGATACTTCGTTTTGCGTGAGTGCAGGCTTCCTCACGATGTTTCCCATCACAGTTAGAAAATCCATATAATGTACTTGATAAACTACTTGTCTCAGACTCTAACCGGACTTGTCAACTCAAATGGTAAATCACTTTGCATGGTCCATACCATCTCAACGCACAGAAATTCGACGAGGGGCGATGGATCAAGTCTATCACTCGCCGGCGAATTTCCTTAGACCGAAACCAGTACCTGTTGTAAAGTCACTTTTTTAAAAGAAGGTATGGGGTAGTTTCTTGCCGTTTCTTCTTAACCCCGAGGCCCGCCTTCTGAAACGGTGTAGTCTTTTTTTGAATTGAAAAAAAAAATTGACTTGTAGTTATAAGTAAGTATAATTTTGACGTTGAATGAGATAATTTATTTATTTATATTCGATAAAAAAAAGATTCTTGATTCTTGATTCCCATGCGCATAGGGAACACCACCGGTTGTGACCGTAAGTTGTGTGAGTGAGCGGAGTGAATATTAGTAAACATATGTGATATGTTGAAAGGTATCTACTAATATTACCGGCCACCGATTTGGCTTCGACGGGACCCTCATACCCTGTGTTTCCTCTATATTATTGGAACCCTCGTTAACCTAACTTCCTGCGTGATCGCCTTGATTTTCTTTCTTCTGGCAGGACTCGAAGAACTCCCATGGCATCTGTGCTCAAAGTCCCACAAAGCCTACGAGCATGGTTTCAAAATCTGAGCCATACAACATAACTTAACAACAAAAACATTTACATAGAGGCATATATATAGCTTCTGGCCCCACACTAGGACGCCCTGTGTCGTGGGAACAACGACGTCTCATACGTAGGCGGTCCCAAAAGTAACCAACCTGGAATATGGATAGCAATACTGGCTGTTTTTTTTTTTGTCGATAGTTCGAATCTTTTGGCGCGTAAATTTGAAAAAAAGTGGAATCTACGTTCTTTTGTTTTTGTTTCATAGTCATATCATCATCCAGATTAATCTGAGTGATTTCGCAAACGTGGACAAAATTGGTCATCGATATGTCATACAGTACTTTCATTTGAATTGATTAAGTTCAACCCATATTAAAGTTAAGCTGGATTCTACCATGGGAGAGTCTGCTCCATCATTCACAGCAATAAAATATTGGGTCACGAAGACGAACATCGCAGCGGACGACTTAATGAAGTGACTACACCAGAAATAGTGAAAAAATACAAAAACGAATATTGGAGGACGGTAGATTAAAAGTACGCGAGTTATAAGACATTGTAGGGATTTCAAAAAGTGCTAAACATCGCATATTTACTGAAAAGTTGGTCATGAAAAAACTGTGCGCAAGATGGGTGCGGCGATTGCTCACCATTGAACAAAAGCAGCAACGTGAGGAGGTTTCGATGCAGTGTTTGGAGAAATTTCAACGCAATAAAGCCGACTTTTTACGACGATTCATCACGATGGACAAAACGATTTTGTCAACCCACGAACTACGGCCCCTGCACCGGAAGATAGAGTAGAGACTATTGAGGGGCTTCGCTTCGATACGGCTGCTACTGGTAGCAAGCAGACATGGTAGCACGAGGCACCAAATGCCAACGCCTGGGTTTAGAGACGTGGAACAATCTGCGCTAGAAAGAAGCAGAAAAAACGCTCCACGGAACGCAAGTATTCACCTCTTTAAAACGACCCCTCCACTGGCCAACATAATGTAGTTCTGATGTGCTCCTGAAGGTTGATAAAACTCTGGGAGTGGTCACGCAAGCCTTTTTGCTTGAAAGGCAAGCCCTAGAAGTGGGCATAAAGCAAGTGGTAAAGGCGTAACATTTTCTCAAATGATTCTAATTATAGGCGCATTTCGGACCAGTCGCTGCAATACGTCTGCGGCCGACGTGCCGAAGTTATATCGGTCAGAAAGGCATTATACTCGTCCTCAGTAAAGTATGCGAAACTGTGATGCAGAGCAGAACATTCCCCCATCAACAACGCACCTATATGAGAGACAATGTTTACAGAAATCTCCAAACAATACGAGGGCTACGAAAAGGTCTATCCCTCGAGAAAATATGAGCCGAAGACCCAGGATAAGAACGCCCCCCACCTTCAAACGCCCAAAGCAAATTAAATGCACACCAGGCCCAAGGAAACTAACAGCTAGAATCTGAGTCTATGGGATCCACCTCAGCATGTAATTCCGTTGTTACGTAACTTCCCACTAATATTTGGATTAGAGCCCTTATATTTATTTAGTTAATTTATCACATGCAACATGTCGTAGTAAGGCTGGTTTCCATTACGCTTGGATACATTTTGAACTTGCTCGCTAAACGTCAGGTTGTAATCTATGGTTAATTGTTTACACCTGGGTATTTAGTTGGGTTAGTACTAAGAATAGTGGACAGGTGTTGTTAGGAGGGTAGGAGCAGTTTTAGCGAATTTTATTGCATGAGGCAAACAATGCGAAAGAGTGTAAGGGAGCGTTTTGAAACATTTCTTGACGATAATTTAAAATAACTTAACGTCAATTGGTAGTTGTATTGTCTAGACTGATAGATGATGGTAAATATTTGCAAATATAGACTTTAGCGATTGTACCAGCAAAAATATTTAAAATATTATATTCTAAGCAAAATTTAAATAAATAGATACTCGACTCGTGTTGAAGTGAAAGACGAAATTTTCGTTATCACTAGAGGCGTAGCGTGTAGCTATTGTAAAAGGACTAACTTCAGCCTCTGCTGCGAAACTATTTCAAAAGACCCTATTTAACATTTCATAATTTACGTATTTGCAGTTGATTTGCAATTAAATATAAATGTAAGTCACAATTGGTCTGCTTGTACTCAATAAATTGTGCTAATATACTATAACTGCTGGGTGACTGTTTCTGTAAATGAAGTAGCCGCTCTGGGCAAAAGAAAAACAGTTCTTGAAGTTCTTGGCCATGAAGATAGATAACGCCTCTATTCTAGTATACCTTTTGAGCAGCGCTATACCTACTACATTTATATAACATCCTATTTAATTCAGAGAATAACAACCTTCAGGACTACTTAATTCGACATGCGTAAGCAAAGCTACTCAACTGAGGAAAATGGATCGATTAGGGCGTTCCGACAACGCACTATCATCAAAATCACTGAAGTGGCGTTCCCCACTTTACACGGGTAATTGGGCTTCTGAGATGATTATTAAGTGCTTTTAATTATTGCGCAAGTTTAGAGCCAAGTCCGGGCCAGGCTGGATTACAGGGGGCTGCAGCTCCCGACTTACCTTGGAGAGTAATTATAATGATCGGCGCCGGAGACCAGCCTTTCTGGCAAGGCGTGCCGCCTCGGTGGGTGGCATACAGCCTACAGCTTACGCCTACGCAACCTGTTTCCATCTCTGTCCCACCCCCGGGGGTGATACTCGCCAGCCGTGCTCCCGTCCCGCTCCAACCCCCCGTCTAGGCCCCCATACCCTCCTAATAACCCAATTTGTAAGAACCCCCTTTTTCAAGGACGGTCGTCGGTCTTTATAGCGGCGGCGACGGCGGCGTCGATTCTGCGACCTTGTTTATCAGGTTTCTTTTTGTTTGGGAACTTGCGCCGCATATTTTCGGGCGGTTTGTTTTCTCGATGAATCCTGAAGCGGATTCGATGCGAGAAGGTGTTGGAGCGGCTGATTCTTACTTACTTGGACGTATTATATCCATACAAATGATATAGATTCAAAGGCTTAATTGTAAATCCAGTCCTTTATTACTTTGAGCGGACCTAGATGAGTGATTGGATGTTGATTTAGCCGAGTTTAAATTGTTTTATGATTCGGAATAAGTCGTTATAATTTTTTGCAGTTAGCGATTTCTTTAGTTATTTATGGTGATATTTTATGCGTGTACCCGGGCATGTGAGGGCCTCATTTATTCTCAGTCGCAACAAAGTTCAAGGTCGTTGACGGAACCCTTATCAAACCCTGTCCTTTTTGGTCGTCTAGACAGTTTCACACGTACAACCCTTTTTTTAAAGGCCTCTGAGAGAATATTTAGAGAAATCTAATGCTCCCCTTGCCACGTTGGTGTTTTTCTTATCAGTCAGCGATTTGGTAAATGTGCTTTTAGACTTTTAGGCAATCGATGATTTACCTTAACCTTAACCATGTTTAGATCATTAATTAGCATTAGATACTACTCATCTTAGCAGTTTCTTACACATCTTGGTTGGGAGGCTAATATCGAATCTTACCTTTACTGAAAAAAAAGCATGTCTTTTAAACAGACCTTTGATTCCCACCATTACGTGACATCACCTATTGATATCCTTGAGTAGAAAGTGAAAAGCAAACCGAAGCTGTAAATCTCATATGACCCGGCTGGTTGTTTTCGGAGGGGGGTTTAGGGGGGCTTTAGGGGTGCAAGCTTAGGGGGGGAGCCGGGAGAGGTGAACAGTTCGTCGCGCCAGTTTTAGGCCCCCCCTACCCCCTCACCCCCTGGGTCTGGTAGCCACGGCGCATTGAAAGTGAAATGTGTCGGCAATAGAGCACGGTGCCAAAAACATAAAGTTTTTTGTCGTATAGCCGGTAGTGAGGGTAGATTTGAGCAGCGTCGGTGAAAAGAAAATATATCTTTTTTACATCTCACATTGATGTATTTAGTAACGTACAAGAACATAATGTAGAATGTAGAGCCTTTGTTCGTTTCCAAGAAGCAGATCAGAAAGAAAAATTCAGAAAAGAAATATATAATATGTAGTTATGTTGAAATCGGTCTTCATGTTATATTTGGAAATCGGTGTTTCTTTTATGACAACTTTCGTTTTTGGCAATAAATATTTTTTTGGCAATGGCAATTAATTCTATCATCCAAACGTAACTCAATTAATTACCCTAATGAAGCCCTATATTATAGACCTAACTCAATAAAGATACTATAAAGTTTAACACAATATTCCCAGCCCTAGGCACCGTATGCAGGGCGGAATAAGTTATAGCTCCAAGAATCAGGGCTAGTACCTAGATATTGGGGAAAACTGGCTAAAAACACGCACTGAAAACGCACGCAAGTCCAGTACAGTCAACTCACCCTGAAACTTAGAGGTTTTCCCTTTGTCCTGAGTTTAAGCGTGAGAGACCTGTACACTGCGGTCTTCGAACAAAGTGTACAACGCGCGATCAATATAGAGCTGTCAATGTAGACTAAACAGCGGCAAAATATTGTAACGCAGTCCGCACTCATCTGCAACAGCATAGAAAATCTCTCGCTCGAACAAAAAAGAGTCTAAATCTAATGCGATAAGGGTGGAAGTCGCATGATAATCATTGCTTTAAAGGCGATTAAGAGCGCTTGTATAAGGTTTCCTGAAAACTTTGCAGGTCGTTCGATTGTTGCCTAGAAATTACCTCTAAGTTTTTTCTCACACGCGACCCCGTCAACATGTTTTGTGGTTTAGGGGCTATTTTGGCCCCTATTTTCTGTTTAGATTGAAATCTTCGCATATTGAGCCGTTCTCTGGAAAACTCTTATAAATAAGGATACATTATCTTTACAAAAATCTCCAAGTTTCTCCAGGGGTTTCAACATTATCTTCAACGGATGCCCTGCGACATTTGTTACGAAAGGTCATATAACATTCAAGAATTATTAGCTGCCCCACATAATCCAAATACAATATTGGCTTTGTATAAATTCATCGGCACCACACCATAGACCTTAGCAACCGAATTTCCAGCTCAACAACAAGTGACCAAGCGATGACGCCGCAGAATAAATCGTTGATTTGCGTCTCGTCACGCCTAACACCGGCGATGCACGCAAAATCGCCAACGGCCTTGACAGCAAACGTAAGTAAGTACACACAACGCGGAAAACAGCGAACCCGCGAGCGAATTGATAGCTGCTTGCAAGTAGAGACGGCGACGGGGCTATTGCCCTCCCCATTCCATTGCAAGGCCACCCAGGGCCGCACTCAGGTTCCCGTAGCCATGGCGATCGCGTAGGCGACACGGAGCGAGCGCGTCGCGATAGTGACACAATGATCCCCAGACATGCCCCCGTCCCCGCCCACCCTCGGTAACCCCGCCTGCCCCTCGCTTATTTTCAGCGCTTTCAATGGTGGTGTTTCGGGGCGCGTGGGATACCTGGGGCCTGCTACAAACTAAGAGGTTACAAATGGGTACAAAGAAATGTTTCCCACATCTTTGATTCGGATATGTTTCAGGTAGCTCCGATGTCTTTCATTGTTACATATGTCTGTGTATATTATTTTAGACATACTTAGTTAACCTAATCTTGGTGTTTATCTAAGGAATAATTGGCTACTTGCTTGCTTATGGTTTAGAATTTGTATTAAACAAGTGTCCATTAAACAATAAGTGAAGTGAAGCTGTTAACCCTGTAGAAGGTACGGCCTAACATAAATAATGAGATACTAATGCTCCTTCGGAAGTTTTATTCAATTTCGGTAGAAAGTTTTCGCATGTCAATCAAGGGGTGTATCTGAGAATAAGATTTGTAATTTCCGATGGAAATGTCAACGTTACTCATGTCGTTGCCACCTGAGGTTGTTTGCTTTGCTTGCAGTGATTTCAAAATGATTATTTGTGTCGATAAAAATCCACGAAGAAGCGCTTTACCTTGGCAAGTGGATAAATGGTGTTAACCGAATTTTAGAATTCCGGATCCAAAGAGTATATATGTAGCTCCTTTTACTAAAGCTCCTTGTCTGTCTGTAAGTCCGTCTGCCGCAGGACTCTTGAACTTGAAATATTAAAGTCGTAGTCGCGTAAAAGCTCAATATTAATACGGAACCATTCACATGGGCGACTAACAGATCTATGTTTCATAGACGTAAATAATATTTTCTGATACTACTAAAATAAGAAAACGAAATATGATAGTGTATTCAACTACTATTTCGCCCAATTATGGCTCTTTGTGTTGAGTGGCTTCATATTATTAGAACGTCATGCTTCTATGAAAAATGTGGCTATGTACCCAAACGGAATTATGGTAGTACAAAATGTCATGATTATCATAATAATAATAATAATAAAGTATTTAATTAATGTTTATATCAAGCAAAAATGTCCTAATTAAGTACATTGTAAATTAATTAAAATATTTTATACAATTGATTTACATTAAATATACATAAATAGCCTATGCAAAAATTGTTTGAATTGGAGTATAGAGCTTTGTAGAATTCCATTGCTATTTTCAAAATGTCTAATCGTGTATTTAATTTTCTCCCAGTTTTGTCTTTTAGGGTTGAATAAATTCTTTTCCTATAGCTCTGTTTTGTTCCATAGTTTTAATTGATCCGGATGTACCCATTATTGCCTTTGTTTTATTGTTGTATATTTGAAAGTCCTCTCTTATGAATTTTCCAACTTCTTTTTGTTTTTGTTTGAATAATTATTTTTCAGTTTCTGTTGTTAGATATCCATTTAATTATCTCTCTTTCTGTTATAATTTTCATTGTATCAATTGGTAAGATGTTTGATTTTGTCACTTGTAGTGTTTTATGTTCCTTCTTCGCATTTGGAAGTAAAATTTCTAGTTTGTTGTATCTGTTTTATAAAGAGATGTCATTGTTGGAGTTATTTATGGTTCTTAACTCTTCTCTGTGGTTTTCTTGGGGTATGTATTGTTTATTTTGGGTTTGTCCGATGGAAGCATCTTGTAGTCTTTGTTTTGACAGATGCAACCATGTCATGATTAGTACACTATAATAAGATAGATAGTACAGATAGGCAGGTTCACTATAATAAGATAGATAGATAAATCTCTTTATTCACAGTTATAACACACGTGACATAAAGCTAAAAAAGTACCTGCAAATAAATAAGACGTAGCATTCCTATAAATCATGCTAAATTCCGAATTGAAAGTTCCATCAACAATCTGCCAAGTCCAGTGCGCCCCTGTCCGGGAAGTACAGTGTATGCCAAGTCGCAGCTTGCTATTTGTACTCCGCTGGGCCTCCGAACTTCGTCTGCGGTGCCTCCGCCCCGCGCCCCGCCCCGCCCCCCGCGAACTAGTCAGCATAGAGTAGGCGGATTGAGATGAATCAGTTTTGTTTCGTGGACTTTCAGTCAATTTGGTTGGTTGGTTCATATGTTCATTTTACAGTTCTTGTAAGTCTTAGGCCAGTATAAATAAACAGCTCTCAGCTCTGAGACTTGTCTCAGATATGTCACAATGAAGGTTTCGCCATATCAAATCAAATCTGTCATTGTTACGCGCTTCAGATAGCTCTCAGAGATGAGACCGTTTTATTAATCGGCAACGGCCTTAGTAGGCAACTCAAGCCCCATCTTTGTAAGCAATTTCTTTATTATTGAAATAAACATACTTATATGTATTAAGTAATTAAAGTGACAGGACGAAAAAGAAGACGAGACACGTCAGTATGTTTAATTTAATTTCGCAGGACTTTCCTAAACTTATAAATTTAAAATAAACTAAAAAAGAAATTAAATACGTCCTACTGTTTTCTAGCAGTTGAAGCTGTGCTGCGCAAACGAGCGGGTTCAAATACCGGCTTGAGAGAATGAAAAAAAAAATCCCCAGGTCTTAGATGTTCACATGTCAGTGACGTCGCTGTTTCTGCTTCCCACGACAGGGAATCCTACACTAGAAGCAACATGTTATGTTTAATGAAAGATCACATCTACACCAAATTCAGATTCTTTGTTCCGTTAATATTCAAAATCAGCGGTTCTGAGTTGGTGGCGAGTCGCCTAGCGGAGCCAACTCAAAGAACCTCCACCCTGTACCTAGCATCGTTCCTTAACGAATTCAAATCACATTCGGCGACCGAATAGGTTCATAGAAGAGGGAGTTGCTTTGTCAGTTCTGAGTTTCTGCGAATGCCATTGTGTACTATTCTATGAATGTTCTAGGAACAAAAAGGCCTATGTGTTTCAGTTTGAACGAGACAACCAAATCCTATTTCAAACGGTTCTACAAGAGGAGTTGTGTGAACTTTGATATGACCTATGATATGAACAACGCCTGAATTTACGTCAGTTCGAGTGTGGCGGTTATAATTCTGAAACTTTAGGTACGCGGCCAACTTTATTTTCCAGACCGCCTTATGAATCGGCCCAATACATATTGACAGCTCTTCAGAATGATCACCCTATCAACACTGTTGTTTCTGGGGTGTATAATGTTTGCGTTCAAGCGGAGGAGGTCATTTTCTGAGTAGGTCACTTTCAGATAAGGTCAGTTTTAGACAACACAGCAATTCAGCAGGCTGCCCTTCCTCTTAGAATACTATTTATTGATATTCCCATTAAATTGTGATATAACACGAATATCAAGCAAGCAAGCATGGAATATCAGAACAGCAGTGGCATGGGTTGGCTAACAAAGTTGGTATTTTTACAGGTGTCACTATTTTTGACGGGTGTCAAAAAGGCTGACATTACAAAAACTTGATTGTAATAGCTGTCGAAAATAGAGACAACTTTAAAAAATATTGATATTGCCAAAAAATCTGACAGGTGTCAAAAATAATGACCGGTGCAGTAATATAATAGGAACATCAATAAACAGTTATCTGAGAGGAAGGACATTTGCCTGCCGAATTCCCTGGTTATCTAAAAGTGACCAAATCCGAAAGTGAAGTACTTGGAAAATGACCTCCTCCGCACTCCGCTTGAACGAATTTTGTAGGAACGAAACAAAACGAAACTGACAGACTTTGGTACTCATTTAAAGCGTGGTGCCTTAAAGGCGGGCCCTGGAGTTCTATACTAGTCATATTTTTATACTAGCAACGCACGCAACGCGTTTTTCGTATTCTCATAGTTCCCCGTCATAAAAGTTCATAGGTTTCTGAAATCCATATCGACATTATCGGCCCACGTTGTTGAGCTTATTACGCATCAGACCTCAGAATAACGAAACTCTTTGCTTACAAAACTTTATGCATCGCACTCTCAAACATAAGTTCCGCTGCCAGCAATGAGGTTGAATGTAGTAAATTAATTAATCAACGACGAAGGAGTTTGAGTGATGCTAGATCTATGGCTACTTTCTTAAAACAAAATGGCAGTTATACAAACCGATCGGGCCATTTTAGAGATTTAATAAGACTAACGTACAGCGATTCATTTTTATAAGTATATATAATTATTGATTTTAGGTAATTTTGCTAAAGTTTCCTTCTGATATTAAAACCATATTCCTTTTCAAAGCTATCGAACTAGAAACACGACCTACTCCTAATACTTTTCAAGTTTTTGACAGCTGTCCACTTGCTAAAGTTTTTTTTTCTTCATAAAATATAACGATGAATAACTTGGAAATAACAACGGATATTCGTTAGGGACATGAAAAAAATCGCAACATACAAAAACAACTATAAAGGTTTGTGAGTAAAAAATAGGTAACAAATAACCTTTAGTCACCAAATCAATACCGCCTGTATATACGAATAGTTTATTATATGCTTGTGTAAAGAGAGCCGCAGGACAAGCATGTCCTAATTTACCGGACCAAAACAAACCGGTGGCTTCTCGAACTAACAGCTCTAACATTACTCCCCGCATCAAACATCTGGACTGCGCGTACATTCTAATACATTTTTCATAGAAAGTAGCTCCAGCAACGGGCACATGAAAACGCAGAACTTAATATTGGAGCGTTTGCGAGAGCGCGTCTGCGGCCTGGGCAAAGGGCTCGTTGCTATAGAAACGGTTTAGACTACGTAGGTCCCAATTCACGATATTGATTGACATCGAATGCTGGGAAGCGAGACGTAATTATAATCTATATCGCTCCTGTGGCGTTCTAATTGAAAATTCAGGAAAGTTTCGGTGTGTACTCTAGTTCTAGTAGCTACATACTTGTTTTGTTTATTTATGTATGCTGTGTCTTGTGTATTGTGACAGTTGAATAAATGTGCTTTATATTCTATTCTATTCTAAATAATATAATGCGATCCGTTCTGTAGGCGTCACAACTAAGCTAATATATAGGTCGTAACAATATCGTAGAATGGGCTATACCATGATATCGTCAACCATGGTTGAATTAGAACTTTCATTGAACGAAGAAATATTTTAGGGACAAACACTTCGGTAGCTTAGGAGGTGAAGACTAAAGCGCAGCGAAGCCTCCGAATAGTCTTCGAGTTAGCTCGACATGTACAACATAAAAACTCCACGTAGTACTAAATACAAATGCTTTAAAAAGGCAAGTTTTCGTGAAATTTAACCACCACCGAGTTTAAAAGTTGCTGGGGGTAGAGAAGGACCCAAAGGAGTGGGGCTGGAAAATGAGCTCCTGCGGCCTCATTTCACTATTATGAATACAATTACGTTTATTTGGGGTAGACATGGTTATATAACAATTGTTAAAATAACATTTAGCGGCACTGCACATCTAGCCACGTTGTGAAATGCAAAATAGCACCCGATTAGTACAATGCAATATAAATGCAAATAATAATATTATTTAAAACACCTAGGTATTTTCTACATACGAATTTTAATCACATGACGTATGAACAAAGTATGACAAAAAATCCAGTTTTTTTTGGCAAGAAAACTGGTTTTGCTTGACTGATAGCGTGACGAAAAAATATCTGATCTTGACCCACCACTTCACCCAGACAGTCTTTCTATAGCAAATAAGTGGTCGGTAAACCATTCAGTAATTTAATCGCGCAAATCAGTAATTTTTTCAAACAATCCAGTATTTTTTTCGCTCATTTCAGGAAATTCCGCTCGTCATTTGCTCGATAGTTTTTTATTCGATCGTTTTTTATTCCGCCCTCCATTTGCCAAATTTTAGCCTAAAATCATTAATAACCGGGGTCAAGTGCGAATAGGACCTCGGACCCGCACACGGAGGGTTCTATACCATTGTACACGGAAAAACGTAAAACGACAGTATTTTGTACGAATTTTTAATTTTTAATTTTTATTAATCAAATATTAAGTGCTATTACAGTCTTCACAAAATAAACCCAAACAAAACTCAACCTTATTACGTCAGTGACACGGACGCTGTCACCGGGCCTATTATTTTGTGAAGACAGGTAGGTAGGACTACATTCAAGGCTATAAATCAAAATATTGAAAATGAGTTTTGTGTATATAAGTATTGAACTATGTACTCCGGTTAACGAAACTTTTTGCTCATTGAAACCGGAAGAGGATAGAAATGGAGTAACTTATTTACAGAAATAAAACCAAATATGATAGAAAAGTTAATATTATTTATTATATTTCGAATGAGCAATTATTAATCGTATTATGACAAATAACTAACCACAAAACTCCTTCAAACTTTAATACCCGCTATTAAAGATATTTTCTGATAAGATCGGGAGAGTCCAGTTTAGTTCACCGGTAAACAAATAAAACAAAATGGCCACGAAAATGTACAAACAAATAATCTCTTGTATGGGTGGGTACTACTATTAATTCTTGAAAACCGGTATGTTTTATTATTTATTGTTATAGCGGCAATAGAAATACACCTTCTATGAAAATTTCAGCTATCTACACATTTCGGTTGATCTGGTAGAGCCCGGTGACAGACAGACTGACAGACGGACGGGCTTTTAATAGGGTCCCGTTTGGTACCCTTCGGGTACGGAACCCTACCAAGCATGTCTTTGTGTTCGGTTGATAACAATGAAATATTTGTATCGACACGTACATATAGTACTAGTTCCGTTTGAGTAGTGCTGTATGTGGTATTGGAAACGCTGACTTATTGGGATACCTGGTGTTAAGGTTACAAATACAAGATATCTTGGTAATAAAAAACCGATCAAGTGCGAGTCGAACTCGCGCACGACGGGTTCCGTACCACCGTACAATGGTTGGTATTGTGAGGAGGGAATAGTTTTGATTTTACATAGCAAAATGTTGTTTACAAAGTTATTGGTGCGGCTACTTTCACACTCCATGCACGTAACCAGGTGCATTCATAAGTTTGTATGTGGTTTACTGATAAATTGATATTATGATTCTATTTTTTAGTATTTGTTGTTATAGCGGCAACAGAAATACATCATCTATGAAAATTTCAACTGTTTAACTATCACGGTTCACAGTCAGGTGACAGACAGACGGACAGCGGAGTTTTAGTAATAGGGTCCCGTTTTACTCTTTGGGTACAGAACTTAAAAAACCGTACGGTGACGATAATTTTAACAGTTTTATTTTTATATTATTTTCACATCCATTCTCTTAATTTCAGATAAGTATAATATATAAATATAATTATCTGTTTCGAAGACAGTCTTTTTTGCTTTTTTATCTCTAAATGTCTTGATCCATTATTTTTACTTCGGAATTATTCTTGAATAAACTGTTTGGAGGAAGAACCTGGTTTAGGTCGGGTGTTGGTCTTGTTTCATATTGCATTGCAATGAAAGGGGATGGTATCTTTCTCTAAAGGAGTAGTGGTTGCAACAGGGGTGGCTTTACGAGAAGTATTTGTAGGTAACCACCCCTGGTTGCGGGACGATTGGTGAGTGGATTCATAATTAGCCTAACCTAACTTGCGGAAGTAGTCACCAATAATGTTGCATATTTTTTGTTGTAAGATTACTGTTGGCAACCTTATAGTCGATCCTATTCTATTATATGTGCTTGTGTAAAAGATTTTAACTATTAGTTTATGCCGTTGAAAGTGCATGTTCATTAAGATATTACATAACAATAACATTACTGCAATTTCGAGAACTTGAACACGTATATTTAGATTTTATGGGTTATATTTTAAAGCACTGATTTCCAATGTTAACCTAGTTGGGTTGTCATCATGTTGACCAAGTGGGAACACGACTATGCTTCCTTTTGGGCAAACGGTTTGATAAGGAATCAATCTGGTACTTTTGCGAAACTATACTTCTATTCACGAGTTCAGAGGCAATCCTTTTACATTTTTTTTTCTACAGTGCATGTTTGTATATATGTCACCGTAAGATAGTCAAAACCGTTAGTTGATAAACTAAAGTGTTAGTCGATCAACTATCGACAGATAGTAAACCAGATCGACATGGTTTAGAATTTACGTTTTTTTGTTCTTGCATGTCAACCTAACACGAAGACTATTCGGGGGCTTCGCTGCGCTCACCCCATCTAGTCTTCACCTAAGCTACCACAGTTTGCCCTGGTATTTCGTTTGAAATTCAAGTTTAAACCAGTTTACTATTTGATGGTTTTAACCGTTAGTTTATTAACTATCGCGTCATATAGTAAGCAGTACGCTACAGTTTACTATCTGTCGATAGTTGACCAACCAACAACGTTAGTTTATCAAGTAGTGGTTTTGACAATCTTACATATATACACGTTCTTGCGTTCTTGTTTGGACTCGGTAGATTGCTTTTACTGACCGCTTCGCTGTTGGTATAGTGAGCTACTAATTTATAACCAGTTCCTCCACAGCTTCTCAAATCATATATAAACGCAAATGTAAGAAGGGATGCAGGAGAGCGTGCACTTGCCTGGGAGCTGGACTCAAATGCGCGGTTCTATGCTTGAACCGCTCAGGGAAATCATGCGATAACGTCGCCTTTGAATGAATGAATGAATGAATAAATGAATGAATGTATGAATGTTTATTTACCATAAATAAATTACATTTCTATTTCTTATTTCCTGAAGAAACTGACAAACTTGAGGAAGACCATGAGATTGAACCTCAACCGGGAAAAAAACGCGGAGTGACTGATCATTAATCCAAAAACCTACCAATACTTTTGTTAATTAATCGCCTTTGCTTATAACATTTCTTGTAACAGTCTGTACATCAATATTTTCGGTGCAATAAGAATATGAAAGAATATGAATAATTAACTTAGCCTGTAAATTAAAAATAATTGTCCTTTTTGTATGATTGTATGCCTTTTTTGTGACCCACTAATTTGGTGCGTGCGACCGATATATGGCGAACTAGAAAGATTTGCGGAAGTTTTGAAATGTGGTGATTTCATAGATTTTAATTTGCTCTTTTCGAATTTGTAGTTTGCCACCTTGTATCATTGCCGCCCGCGCTGCCAAATTCTAAAAATGGCACCTATAACCGTCATTTGGTAATGTTTCAAATTTTACCATAATTTCCTACAATTCTTGTGGCAAACTCTTTTTTGGGAGACAATAGTTTTTACAACATACGTTTTTGGCCTTTAATTGACCACGAAGAGAAAAATAAATAATCTTTATAAGATCACTTTGTTGTCCGTCAGTCTGTCCGTCCGGCCGTCCAGCGGTTTTTCTTTTTTCTCTTTAGACCCTTTTTCTCAGATGTCGTAAAGGTATCCAATTTGATATCAATTACTTATTTATGCAGTACTGTACAACTGTGAAAAAAAAACACTTCTACGTCAAAGCAATCAAAATATATGTCGCAATATTGCCTGTCGCATATTTTGACACTCCTCACTCAAAATGTAGCTTCGGGCAAGGAGCAAGATATATAGCACCAATAGTAAAAAAAACGAAAACGTTAAATTCACATCATATTGACCCCATTTATGGTTTTTATATTTTTTTAAATGCGTATAGTTCGGTTCATGAGATATAGCACGCTGATAGACAGACGGAAGAACGGAATGACGGATGAACGGACGGACAGCGCAGGCTAAGTATTAAGATCCCATTGGGCACCTTCGGCTATTAAAGTTTAAAAAAGCGCCACTTACTCCTACCGCCTGGTGGCGGGGAAATGGCAATTTATGGCATGTTGAAGTTGACATTCTGGCGCTCGTAAGCAAAAATATTGACCTTTCAAAAAGAAGTTGAAACAAGATTTAAAGCAAACTTTCTCTAATTTAGTTCATCAAAAGGAAAAAAAGCCAAAGAAGAGATATTGGCAAAAAACTGTTTTAGGTGCCATTCTATCAACTTCGCGGTGCGAGCGGCAAAGTTACTAGTCTGGCAAACGAAAGCGTGACCTAGAATTTTCTTAAAAGTTTGAATATGGCAACATTATTAAGTTGTCAAATGAACGTTAAAGTCTGTGATTGCAGTTGCTAGTTTTTTGTGAAGATATTTAATTTTCAAAAATAATTTCTATAACATGGGTAAAACCATAAAAAGTAACGTGCGAGCTATACTGTGATAAGTAAACCCAAACAAAAACAAGACGAGAAAGAAGTCATTTCCCAAGAAAACCAACAATGCTGGCGGCTTTTTTAGGTTAGTATGACTTTGTAATCTTGATCCTTGTTGGCTGAGTATTTGATATGTTTACGATATGACGATAAATTTTTATGTTTATAGATAATATGGAAGATATTCAAGGACTCTGCGAAAAACAATGTAAAAGACAATTTTGAAACGTTAAGGAAGGATTATGTTCAAGCACTGGTTTTAGTGGATCAAAGAAACTCTGCGTAAAATATCAATTGCCAATGGTTATGAGTTCAAGAAAAAAAAATAACGAACGGTACGAGAAATTGCTGCTAAACGAGCGGAAGGAAAACCAACCATTTATTTAGATGAAACATATGTACAAAAAAATTATAAGCCTAAAATATCATGGCAAGGTCCAACAATAAGAAGTGGCCCGCAACTAAGCCACAGGGCGATTCCACTGTGTTGAAACTAGTTATTTTGTTCGAGACATAGGAGACGACACGATAAGCCGGCATTGGCGATTCATCTTGATTTGTTCATCAAAAAGTGAAGAATAACCTTAAGTGTGTCGAACTATTTGAAAGGGGATATTAAAAGTGCAGCATCAAAGTTAGCACCTGTAATCTACCGTCTATATTTGTGTGTAAACAATGAGTTAATGGAACTTCTTTTGTATTCATTCACCATATTTACTACTGCAACAGAATATTAAACATCCAACGCCAATACACAAGCAACTATGGATATAACTCTGCGCTACCGACAAATATATTTGCACCAAATTGATAACTCAGCGGTAAATTTTGTTAGTTGGCCTCTTTATATATTTTAGAATTTCAATATCAGTAAAATTGTAACCTCAAAATTAGTCACTGAATTTATTTATTCAACAACAAAATTAATATAAAATACCCTTTTTTATGAACATTTTCATGTTTTTCCTGGATTTTATTCCTGGATTACAGGTCGATTCGAATATAAAATCTGTATCAGGGCACCCCACTTCCTATGCAGTCCTTTCTAGGAAATCTCGTGGCTAGACTCTAGAGTGTTTTTATGAGCTAGAGGCACGGAGGGGCGGAGGGGACCGCGCACTGCTGCGCGAGCGAGATGAAGGCTTCGCTGAGGCCGCGGAAGGAAGCGTTCGGTTTGTTGCGGTAGGAAGGCATCGCTGCAGCCCCGTAATAGCTGAAAATAGAGGTATTTTTACACGTTAGCTTTTTATTTTTCTACGTTAGCTTAAGTTTTTAATGACTATATTAAATTAGGAGAGGGCATCGCAGAAGCCCCGTAGTAGCCGGAGCTAGGGCAATTTCGAAATAATAAAAAGTGATCGATAACTCATGTTAATGTATAAAAATAAAAGTATTTTTATACGTTAGTATAAGTGATTGATCGATGACTATATGAAATTATAGGTTGTTGAAATTATTATATAGATGGAGTTGATATACTTATTTGAAGCTGAAAATGTGTAGAAATATTACAAATTTAGTTACATTAACCGTACTTAAAACTTATCGCTGACCTATTAATTCAGTGGACAATTAATCAATGATGACCATGAAACTGGTATTTCAAAAAAGCTGCTTTAATTAATATCCATTCGAAAGAGCATATACTAAAGAAGTTTTTAAGGCAATATTAAATTCATACCAGCCCTTAGTTTTAATTTAGAAGAAATGAGAAATAATTTTCGTACCTTGGCGATTTTTTTATATAATAACTTACTTCCTTTTTGGTCATTAATTTAAATTTGTGATTTCTTTAGAAAGGCTACTTATTCAGGATCCGAAAAACATGTTTTGTGCAGTTGTTTTAAGAAATAATAAAAATATTAAGTGGAAATATTTTGGTACTTTTCTCCAGAACTTTTAAAAAATCTTAACTCAAACACTGTGCAACTAAGTTCACTACAAATATTTCTACTCCTCAAAATATTGTGTCGCACCATACTCCAACATACTCCAAACACTCCGTTATTTGGGTTTTTGTGGCCATTATTGTTCCATTACGTTTAGATATGTAAATTGGCACTACCTATTCCGATCACTGATCATTAAATAACCTAAAGCTTATCTAAATAATCATGCGTGGCCTAAAAGGTTTAAAGAAGCGTCCGTGGCATGGCGGTATTCGCACATCGGAAATGATCATGTGGGTAGCAAAATCTGGCCAAGACGGGCGCTGGATGGGTGTCCGGGGTGCGATTCTATGTGGCATCCCATGGGATTGAACATATGCGATCCAAGTTGCCGGAAAGCATTTGTTTCGGGCGCTTCTGTGTTTCAGATTACACGTCACGGTGTAGGTTCTGGCTACTATCGCTACTTGGTGGTAATAGTCGTAAAGCTGTGTCAGAGGCCTTAATAGGGCAGCTTGATAACTTCTGACAGTCGGGTTGCCCATTAAAGCCCGATACCCCTCCATTTATCCGCGATGAGCCAGCATGGTGGAGTAACGCTCAATCTTACTACAATCTTACCCCTCGGGACACATTTATTATTTTTTATAAAAATAATAATAATATATCTTCAACTTTATGTTCTACAAGACTACTTAAAAACCATTCACCTTGGAGAAGAACAAAATACAAGACTGCACACTGGGATTAAATCGTCTGGGCCTCTACTACTTCAACTAGAAAGTATACTTAAATATCATTGCTTTTTTTTAAACAGGTTTGAAATTTGTTTTTAATCAAAAAGCGAATTTGCTGGAGTACATCTTCAGTTCGTTGGTAAAAACCGAAATGATGTACCCGAACTGATGAAACTAAGAATGTAGGTCCTAAAAGTCAAGCAATGAAAGTGAGTGAGTGAGTTCTTTTATTTTACTTAAATTTTCCTATGACTATTTACAACCTAACACTACATACACGATCTAACAATATCCGGAGCCCCAGGGGTCGTAGAGTTATGCGGGCAAAACTTTAGGCTGGGATTGTAGCAGCAGTCTACAGAACTTCTAGCAGGATGAAGATGTAGCAGTTCTATACCACAGAAAGCCAGAAAGCTTCAGAAAAGCCAGCAGGAATGGGGTATTGCAGTAGACGAAGAACTTCAGCAGGTTGGAGATGTAGTAATTGTCGTAATAGTCGCAGAAAAGCCAGCAGGTTGGACGTATAGCAGTAGACGCAGAACTTCAGCAGGCTGGTGATGTAGCAGTTGTCTCCGAAGCAGAGTTCTTCAGAAGTGAATATGACCTTCCATTACTTCTCTCTTTGAGAGGTCAAATTAGACTGACCTTTCTTGGGTCGAGATTTGTTAGGAAGACTTGGATAAATTCCAAGATTCTTGTTTCAAGTTTTGGGTTCAAATTGACGTAATCTCCCAGAAGCCAGGAAAACTATAGCTTCAAGGAGGAGGGTGAACTACGTGGTACGTATAAGAATATAAATCAGACAAAATATTGACAATTAATTCACAATACCAATTTGACAGTTCAATGGTATAAATAAAAATTAAGTGAAGAATATAAATACATGTTCCAAGAACCCTTTTGTAAGGCTCAACTATAGATCAAAAGAAGTACCCCAGTGCAATATCAGGTGCCTTGAGTAGAATACGGATTTAGCGAATCTTGGGCTTGTAGTGTTTTTCGAAATCCTGCAGGTGATTTTTAGATATATTTAGAATACCACAAAGTTTTCGAGCATAAATAAAGCCAAATTAAACTTGATCTCACCACTCTTTTATTTGTATTGTCAATTATACAAATATTTTAAAATTACTATTGCAAAACAACAAAAAATCAGCTACCGAATTTACTGAATCGGCATACCAAAAGTTGACATGTGGAAAACTTTCATAGATTTTGTTGCTAAAAACGTGAACTATACAGCCATTGGCTGCGTTAGAAGAAGCACAACTAACCTATTATAATAGTTTAGACCTCAGGTCGCTGGAAAGTATACATAACGAATGAGATATACATAAGTTGTTATATGGGAGCTAACGGAAGCCCAGCAAATACGTTGTGATCTCTGGTTAACATATGTCAGTAATGATACTGACATATGTTAACCAGAGGTTAATAATATTAATTAGGGTCTTATTTACTATCCGAATATGTAACTAACATTGTTTGTACGATGTTTGGATAAAAGTTATAGACGATTGTTAGAATCAGCTCGTAATCAGAGTTTTCAAGTTTCATCTTTAGATTTCCTGGGTTTTGGATATAACTAATATATATCTTGATTTATATTGTCAACCAAGTCTTTTGGATATGCAGAATGCCACAAAGAAGAAAACTTTTAGGTTGAATTACCGTTTTCGATTTCGATAGGACGTGGACACTAAACAAAGTCAGAAATAATATTTACATTTTAAAAGTACTAACTTTTGTTCTGTTCTAAAACCGAACAGTTTATGACTTTCATAAACCAATAAATCAGAGCTACATCATACTTATTAGCCGCTTTTACTATCAATTTCTTCTGGGCTATATAGGTATATCTATCTATGTAGCTAGAGCCGTGACATGTATTACTAAAAACGTTATTTTCATGCCCTCAACACAATACCCTTGCACTGCTGGCAAAGTACATAATGACCTTACTATCAAGGAAGTGTTTGGCTGTAATCGTTATGCAAGTGGCAGTTTTTTGGCTGCGATGACGTCATCCTAGCTTCGTTCAAGCGGGTTCACGGACAACCCACAAGTTCATGATTGGCATAGTTCGGTGTTCGAGCTACACGAGACAATGGGTAAACACATGGCATACAAATAAACTTGCCTAGTAAATTCTAGCTCCTATGATGTGGAATTAAGATTTATATTACACTGCCTAAAACGCACCAGATAATTTGTAGAAATGGTGTTTTTAGCGAAATGAGAGACGTTAATCGAAATTCGATTTTAGTCAGGTATGAAACGCGATTCTTTCTTTCGATTGTTTTTGTTTATTACAGATTTTAAATGTAAACTAGCTGAACCGATAGATGCGTTCTGTCTAAGCTATTAGACTGCTGTCACCATCTAAGGACAGAAGAATTGACAGAACCAAAGACATAGTTTTTTCTGCTGTTCCCTTTCTCTTCGTAAGACCCTTCCTGAAACTTCAACAAATGTTTTAAAAAAAGTTCATCCAAATTGCTCCAGCCGTTTGCGCGTTTCCCGCTTACACACTAAGCGATAAATGTTTAGGTTTCGTAACCGAAGGGTTCCATAAGGGACCCTATTACTAAGCCTCCGCCCTCCGCAGTCCGTCTGTCCGTCTGTCCATCCGTCCGCATTTTATGAATTTAAGGCGTCCTCATACAAGATACGTTTTTTAATATTTTTATGAATTAAAGGGGAGGACCCCCTTTAATTCATAAAAGACACACGATATGTCTTTTAATATTCCTATCCTTGCATATTACCTCATAGTCGTCGGTGGCGCAATTGGTTTGACTTCGGATTCGCAATTAAAAGGGATTAGTATCGAAATCTAGTTTGGACATATTTTGTTTGGTTGTTGTCTTATTATTTTTTTAGTCATTAATGTCTCCGTTGATGATTGATGATTATGAGGTGGGATGCTCGCTGAACCACAAGCGGGTGATCGGTCCTCTATTGTGACTTTTTCACCCAATTCCCAGTGTTTGGGCACTGGTTACTGTTGGTTCAACTGATGTGCCTCCCCAAATCTCTTGCTCGTTTAATGAATTCTAGGATGTCGCTAAACTTTAAGTTTGACAAATCATCAGCTTTAATGTTATCGTTAAAGTAAGTGCTGGCTACTTTCCTCCAAGCCATAGTGAGAGCAGGATGGGTCCTGTACGAGCCTTTATAATGATAGGTGTCTATTTAGTTTGCAGTGACCTGTCACCACACCTAACCAACATTGCTATGTTTTCCCTACTAAGATTAACTAAATACTTAGCCTTTCCTCAAGATAAACATCTTAGACTGCCTACAGTCTTTGGTGTTTTTCCATTCTTGGTTTGCATCTCGCGTAGCTACCATGTTGAAGATGTTCTTTGTGACAGTCGCTGATATAAATGTTTCCGTTAGTCTGACCCGCACTAGATCGATAATAATATTTGAGACTAGCTGATCCAAACTGCCTACAGTTGGTGTTCCTCCGTTCTTGGTTTGCATCTCGCGTAGCTACCATGTTGAAGATGTTCTTTGTGACAGTCGCTGATATAAATGTTTCCGTTAGTCTGACCCGCACTAGATCGATAATAATATTTGAGACTAGCTGATCCAAACTGCCTACAGTTGGTGTTCTTCCGTTCTTGGTTTGCATCTCGCGTTGCTATCATGTTGAAGATGTTCTTTGTGACAGTCGCTGATATAAATGTTTCCGTTAGTCTGACCTGCACTTGACCAATAATAATACTTGAGACTAGCTGATCTGACAGACATTCCTGCCAAAAGTTAATAAACTAGACGAAATTTTATAAACTAATGGGGGTATCCATACAAAAGACGTGTTTTAACACCCCCCGCATTGTACCAAATCATAACATGATTCAAGGATGAAACCACAGATATATTGTGCAGGGTAATTATAGGTTGTTGTTAGGCCTATCATTCCGAACAACAATTAAATAAAACTTAACCGTCATTTAAGTAATACTAATAACACTAATAACTGTATGGGTTAATCTCACTCAACACAGAACTCGTTGTTAATAATCTTGTAATTATAAATAATTACAAGCTTATTATTATAAGATTATTATAAATAACAATTATTATTGTAATGATGGTTCTAGTTAAACACAACCAATTTATTACAGAAATCCAAAAATCAATCTGTAGGCGTTTCTCCGCCCTGCTTCTAACCCAGTGGTCCAGTGGTGGTGGAGATTTGATATATGTACACAGTCAGGTCATAAGTTCTGTCACACAATAAAAACTTTTGAATTTAGAACGCTGGCCACAAAAAAGTTTATTGAATTCGAATTTCGAATTTTTCATGAAAATAAAAATGTGTACTTTTTAGAATTTTCCTCATTTTCAAATATGGAGTGGAAACTTAAAGAAGACCGTGTCGCAGTTATTGCGTTGCATCGTTGCGGTTATGCGCCAATTCAGATTTTCGACTTACTGAAAAATTTGAATATAACCAAAAGATTCGTTTATCGTACCATAAAACGATAAAATGAAGACTCTAGTGTAGATGACAGGTCAAGAAGTGGTTGCCCTCGCTCTGTTAGGACTCCAGCAGTGATAAAAGCTGTGAAGGCGCGAATTCAAAGAAATCCCATACTTAAGCAGAAACTGTTGGCCCTTCAGATGGGGTTAAGCAGGACCACGGTGAAAAGGGTGTTAAATGAAGACTTAGGGCTTAGGGCATATCGAAGAAAAACAGGATATCGTTTGGACGCTCGTTTAATGGACCTGAGACTGAAGAGATGCCGCGCTTTGTTGAAGCGGTACGCGGGAAAAAAGCATCGGGAAATTATTTTTTCGGATGAAAAAATTTTCACCGTGGAAGAGAGCTACAACAAACAAAATGATAAGGTGTACGCACACAGCAGTGAAGAAGCGAGCAACCGTATTCCGCGTGTCCAACGAGGTCATTTTCCATCCTCGCTCATGGTTTGGTTGGGAGTCTCTTATTGGGGCTTAACCTGTTTCTCATACCATGTTTAATAACAGGCACTGGGTATTCCAACAAGATTCTGCGCCAGCTCATAGAGCGAAAAGCACACAAGACTGGCTGGCGGCGCGTGAAATCGACTTCATCCGGCATGAAGACAGGCCCTCCTCCAGTCCAGATTTGAGTCCGTTAGATTACAAGATATGGCAACACTTGGAGGAAAAGGCCTGCTCAAAGCCTCATCCTGATTTGGAGTCACTCAAGGCATCCTTGATTAAGGGAGCCGCCGATGTTGACATGGACTTCGTTCGTGCTGCGATAGACGACTGGCCGCGCAGAATAAAGGCATGTATTCAAAATCGCGGGGGTCATTTTGAATAAACTTTATTACCACAAGAATCTATGTTTTATTAAGTTCATTTTGCTATATAAATGTTTACATAAATAATAAACGTGTCTAAATTATTTCATATTGCACATGTGACAGAACTTATGACCTGACTATGTATATATCTCCAGTATTAAGGATTTTTTATTTGATTTAAATCACTATGAAACCTACTTAAACAGAGCAATTGTAAAAAAAGCAATTGCTTTTTTGACCGTCTGGCCGAAAATGTTTAGGAGTGAAATATGATCAAATTGGATTCATACTAACAGTTGTTCAAAATTATGTTCCTAGCAACCCCTCAAAATATGACTACACCTTTCTGTTACACCTGTACAGCGCTCACACGGGTAGAGCGATATTTTTATTGGTAGGTAGTATACTTCACTGTCTGATGGTTCTTAGCTATGTTTTATCAAAATTGGTTCAGAAGTTCGAAAGTTATCAGTTTAATAATAAAACTAGTGAACTTAATTTTAGACTTTTAAGTTATCATTTACCCGTTTTCATTTATAAAGTCTGAGCCTTTGTACAAATCTAGACTTCTGAAAAATATATGTACATGCACAGCAGAAAAAGCTAGATACCGTTTTGCAGCGCTGGTTTTGGCCGAGTGATAGGGTTCGCTTTGCTCGCCCTAAAAAAATCATTGTTTGAAGTGGCCACGTCGCCAATGGCTGCTTATGGATTACATTATATTGTAAAATTTTAATTATACATATGTAGTATAGTATAAGGACAGAGATATATGTCTTTTAAAGCGCAGTCCCTTATTTTCTTGTGTCGTAGAAATCCAACTAATATTATAAATTTTAAAGTATGGAAGGATGTTTGTGTGTTTGTGCCTCAATCACGCTGAAACTGCTGAACGGATTTGAATGAAATTTAGCACAGAGACATTGTATGACCTAGATTAACATATAGGATACTTTCCTCCGATTTCTGAATTGAGGATTTCACTAATATTATACTTGAGTATCGTTATGTCTCGTTGTTTTTTGTGACATCTGCAGAGACACAACAATACTTAAGTATGTGATTAGTGAAATTCTCAGTTCAGAAATCGGAGGTTTGTATCTGACTGCTCTAGAAGGAGCGTAACGTTATATCGGTAAATGATATTCCTAGGAACATGCAGATGAAGTTTCGGGCAGCTAGTGCTACTATAAAATAAGCCAATGGGCGAAAATAAGAACTCTTTAGAAGTGACTAGCAAAGGGAACAGCGACCCGATATCACGTAAATTTTCGTTTTGAAATGTCAAATAGCATAGATTTCCTTAGAGACGTCAAAGCGCGGGTATATTAGCGAATCATCTTGTCTCCGGGCCCAGGACCGTGATGAAGAGGGGAAGAGAGGCCTTTGCCCAGCAGTAGGAAAGCCTTGGCTATCTCTTCAATGGTATTTGTCCGGCCTACGGATGAAAACCCGTTATAGGGTTTGAATTTTATTTCCATGGCATAAGGTTTATAATCGCGGTGCCTCATTTATAATTACGCGCTGGAAGGCATAATAATATTAATAAAAACATCTATATAGAGATACATATTCTATCTACCCAATTTCGAGACACTGCATATTGTGATTAGAAAAGATAAGATAAAACATACGACAAACATTACGTGTAAGTGTAACCGAAATATTGTTTTGTTTTCTATGCGCTAGTAGTTTCTAACAATGATAACATTTGACGGGGCCATGGCTAAGTATTTGAGTGAGATAAATAAATGATAAACACCACCTATCGGAGTTCCGCATTACGTGCAAACTCAAAGGGCGGAGGCCTTCGCCTAGAATATTAGGGCAACAAATTGGCTGCATAAAGCTATCTAACATTTTACAACATAAGTTACTGATTATCGCCAAGACATTTTTAGAGACATATCATAAGGATCCAGCGAATCGCCGGCTTATATGTATGTAAATTTTATATTATAATTTTACCAATTGTATATGACGCCGTAAAATTAAGAACATCGTTGGTTTAAAATCTCGCGAAATTCATCTTGCGAGATTGTTATATTATATATATATATATATATATTATATAGTTTATAATCTATCAATGAAAAGTTATTAAATTGTAAACTGGTTTAAACTAGAATTGCACACGACACGAATTATCAGGGCGAAGCGATGGGTCAGGGTAGGTTAAAGTGAGCGAAGCGATACAAAATGGATCTATTTATATCACTGCCCTTCCAGTACCGAGGCGTGATTCCGTTTCATGAGAAAATACCATTTAATTACTGCTTGGTAATATCATTCCCCAATTTTCGGCCACCTAATGAAAAGTTATGACTGCATTTATCTTTTTTCTAATGCCTTAATTAACGGGGACGTATTCAGGATATTTTGCGTCGATGCAAAAGCATTGCACGGCAGGCTCGCCTAGATGTTTCCCCTTGCTCGCGGATGTGACTGTTTGCGTGCCTCATGTGACAGTGTGTGTGTTGTGCGGACGTGCAACTAGCTAGTCGAGGTCGCCCACATTCGATCTGTGCAAATTTCGGGCTGAGTTCAGCGGCCGAGTCCAGGGCCACGCACGCCGGCGTATCTCTAAAATTTTGCTTGTTAATTATAAAAATAATGCGTTATGTAAGTCGTCTCGTGTCTCTTTCTATTCTGCGCGAGGCCCGTGTTTTGTCTCGCCGTCACCGCGGGCGTTCACACACACAGCGGTTCTTAGCTAGAAAAATACATCGTCAATTTTCGGCTATGCGTTTCAGTGTGTGCGTGTATGACGTTATCGCAATATGCGGTTACAGACATGGACTAAAGTATTTGCGAGAACATTTTTTATACATTGTTTTTCTATAAATTATTCATCATAATCCTTTAGGTATAAGTACTTCCCATTATGAGAATGTGCAGATTCGTTTATCAAAATATTATTTCTATTATTTTTATAGGCATCGTTATGAATCATTTGTATTTTAGCTTGTGTCAGGGAATGAAATGTTTATTTTATTTTGGCTATGCCACCAAATAGCCAATGACTATACCTATGGTCAATGGCAATGGAAGTCACACTATTGTTATTAACTTTGTATCACGTTACATATAATTTCGTAGTTCATAATTTCTTTATTGCACACAAATCATATAAAAAACAACAGTTTTATGAAAATAGTGTACTAAGGCTAACTTATCTCTAATAAGAGATCTCTTCTAGCAAAACAGGATAAGATAGTAAAGGTTGTATGTTATGCAGGGGTAGACATATGTATATATTTAATAAAAATACAAGTACTTTCCAGACACCTTTAACACATTTTTTTCATTTTGACATAACAAAAATAAACTGAGTAAAGTAAAATGTATCTTGTTAGGGTATTTCTAAGTATTAAAAAAAACATATAGGTATTTAGTTGGTAGTAAATTCGTAACCAAATATTTTCTAGTTGTTCTAGTTCGGCCCTGGGCTTACACGTGCCGTTCGGGATGCGATCTTTGACAGTCATTGTATGCAAGCGCGGGTATTTGCGCGCTAGTTGGCCGCCCCTCCCCGCCCCTCACTGCTTAACCCTCTCACGTCCGACCGCCGAATTTAACGCACACATGCAGAGCGAAGTAAAATAGTTGTTTGGTTACATTACACCTATACCAGGTATGGCGAACCAGTCGATCGCGGCCAGGAAAAATCACATTCCTCTGAGTGTAAGTCTGACGGTGAGGGCACATAATGCGGTGCGGCACTGTACACCGCAGAAACAGGGCGAGACAGGCTCGGACGAGAGGAGGAGGGGGGGGTACGCCCATACAATTCCCACGCCGCAGCGGCAACGCACTGCATTGTGTGGTCCGGTCCTTCGCACACAAAGGGTTCCTTATTTGTACTATTAAATTGCACATTAGGCCGCCCCTTATATCATAACGTGTCGTCTTAGATACTCATCACTCTAGCCCTGTAAAATTTTAAGGGGGCGACCTACGCCACCTCTTATTACAGATCTTTTTGGTAGTTTGGCTTCGGCTAGCTATACATGTAAAATGTGGATTCATCTTGGTCTCATCTCATAGATCTTATAGTTGGTCATGACTCTATTGGCTATGTAAAATTTCTGGGGTGACTTGCGCCGCCCTACTATCACGGCATATATTATGTGTGACTTATTTAGTCAACCGAGATCCAGCCATGAATCACCACTTGAAAGAGAAAATTGCTTTTTCAGACTCAAACAATAATCAGTTACTCATTGGTTAAATTTATTGTATTTCATTTACTTTTTCTTTTTTGGACATTGCTCAGTGCTAGAATTGCTAGCCTACTCTTTCTCCTGACTCATAACTCCCCATTTTGACCCTATTTACTAACAAGATGAAAATATGTTTTACTTCACTCGTTGGGGCGTGGTATTTTAGCAGAGCGTTTAGAACCTTTTTCACTATGCGCTCAGCCATAGTGACAAAGTTTAGCAAACTATGAGTTTTAGTTGGTTATTACCCGACTTGCAAACTATGTATCAAGAAGTATGTACCTATGTAACTGATCATCGCACAGGGTTACACCAGTGAACAGTCGATCTTGGGTATAATAAAGTTGGCCACCCCTGACCTATACAATGGCCAGAAAAAGATTGAACCTTGGATAGGTATCTAAATCATTTGCATTTTATACACACAGGCCAATACTGTTTTTGAAGTATATACGTTAAGAAAAACAAAACAAATTTTGGCAAGGCATTCAAATTCAGGGACTCGTTTAGTTACCGCTGCGCGATTGTACACTTAATGTTGATACTATTACTGTAACTCAGCTTCATAATCAAGTAGTTTTTGATTGTCATACAAACTGCTACTCCCATTTCCCCCCTCAGGGGAGGAATTTAACCAAATCCTTTGTTATTGCTACCCTACGCTGTATAAGTAACCCCTCCACCGGTTTACGCTGTGCGGTGCGTCAGTCAGTTAAATAAAGTTTTATTAGTATAATCATTAAATAAATAATTAAATAAATTATTAGAGTAATCCCTCCAACAACGTCCTTATCCAAAAGTTTGCGGGCCAATTTCCACTTACACCAATGTATGTCAGCATATTTTTAAAACTATAGATCCAACCAACATACAACCAAACATAGTTTTGTAGATCATTTTATTTAAAAAAATCCTTTGACGGTTTTCTATTACCTTTAGCCATTTTCAATAAAATTAAAATAAAAGCTGTGACCATATAATAAGTGACACACAAGACGGGGGTGGGAGGGAAAAAAATATTTTTCAACGTGTTCACCTTTCAATATTGAAGCACATACAGGTATATAAAAGTTGCATGTGTTCCAAATTTCATGTTTTTTTCCGGATGGGACCGTATTATGGGCAAGCCTACTGGCTTGCCCATAATACGGTCCTTACTACTGTAAGGTCTCCCTTCCTTTTCTAAGCGAAACAAAAATACCGACGCATGGCTCTGTCCCGACTGTTGACAGAATATGCCAAATGCTACTTCTAAGAACTGCTCCACTTTAAGGCCAAAACGAGTCCTTCCTGCAGCGAGGAACCTCTTTGGTGTTAACTCTTCTGAAAAGTTACAACAAACAACAAAAGAAAACAAAGTTAAGGAAGTTCCGTTTTCAAAATGAAAGTGCCTCAAATAAATTTCCCCGGTGGCGAATGTCGGCGCTACGTACCGCCATGTCTTTTCCGATTCGCGGCGGCAGAGGCACCAGTGTCGCCTACGTCGGGCCAGAATATCACAAGTCCATTCGTTTTATATTATCAGCGCGTAAAGAATTACATCTTTGTCTATCGCTGGCTCAGCCCCTCAAAACACAATGGGGCAACACTTGTGCTCCCATTTCGGGAAACAAGCATACAAACCTACACGTAACGAGGGCAGTGCTCGAGTGCTAGGAAAACAAATAAGCACGGATAAAATCGCATCAGTCGACCTGGTTTAAACGTTTTTTCAAAGTCATCGTTCCAGAATGCATCATTTGTGGAAGACCGATCATAAAGTGTTGATCTTTGAGGCGATAATTTTTAGGGTTCCGTACCCGAAGGGTTCCAAACGGGACCCTATTACTAAGACTCCGCTGTCCGTCCGCCCGTCTGTCACCAGGCTGTATCTCACGAACCGTGATAGTTAGACAGTTGAAATTTTCACAGATGATGTATTTATGTTGCCGCTATAACAACAAAGACTAAAAAACAGGATAAAAGAAATATTTAAGGGGGCTCCCATACAACAATTCTTTCAATACCACATACAAACTTATGGATGCACCTGGTTACGTACATGGAGTGGAGTGTGAAAGTAACCGCACCAATAACTTTGTAAACAATATTTTGCTGTGTAAAATCCAAACTATTCACTCCACACCATCGCTTCCATTTAACGGTGGTACGGAACCCTTCGTGCGCGATTTAGACTCGCACTTGACCGGTTTTTTATATTTTATTATTTTTAATCCTGAAAGTAGTAATATGTTGTTCACAGTTACTATTCTCTATGGACTTTTGTATCAATTGCCATCTATAATTCCATGTAGGGAAGAATATATACGTAAATAAGCTAACCCACACTAATACGATAGTAGAACTATCATACACAGTTTTAAAACATTTAATGAGTAGCTATTGAACTATAAATAAAAGAGGGCTTTTTCATTTAGTATTTCCAGATTCTGAATAATAACTTACTATTATAGAATATAAAATATTTGCATATGGATACCAAAACACTGTGACCTACTCAGGCAGTCATGGACGTCATTATCACGATAATCTAATATTTTTAGGTATACCTACTCTAAATATTTAATTGAATATGAAAACTTTTTCTATTGCTGAAAACATTTTGCCTACTGAGATACAGACTTAGCCCTAATCGCGTATCTAAAAATATAAAAAAAACTCACGTATCGAACGCAGGTCGCATGTATCCGTCCCAGTTATTGGGGCGGGATTCTATTTTGAAAAACTAGCACGTCTGCTGCATTATTTACTGTTCAGCCATAATGACCTGGTTTCATCTCTCTTCGTGTATTTAGGATGCACAGATCGATCCTTTGGTCATATGAATGCGGAATTTATGTGGGAACAATAGCTGAAAAAATACAATCATATCTTGTAAGTACAAAATTTTGGACTTGTTTTCCGTTGCCATTCTTTATTCCTTGTGCTTAACAAGTGCTTCGATTTCCCGTGTCTTTAGTTGATATAATAGTTATATCCATTAAATCTTTTGTATCGTTGTTGACGTATATTGATAACATAATATCCATGTCGTCTGTTTGTTCTAGAAACACAATAAGGCCGAACATGATATCCGAAACAACACGTCCTTAAACGCGTTTCCATCAATACTTATATCTAGATGAAAGGCTCCGATAATCTTACGCATTCCAGAAATTATTATTAACATTTCCCAAAATTAGGCGACAAAGAAGAAAGAAGATCCTAGCACTTAGTACTGATAATGTGAAGACTGGTAGGCATTCCATTTGTGCTTAGCTCAGGCCCAGCATTCACCATCGGCTGATTGTGCCCCATTATTCGCTCGAAGGTAGCTATTGGTTGATGTATCATTGATCGCGCAAACATTGCTGATGCCTATAAATTACAAAACGGTTACGCACTGCATTTTTTAGGCCTGGGAGCTAGATGTACGGCGCAAGTCTGCAGGGTGGTGGAGCGATGTGGCGGGATATGACGTTCGATTTAAAGGGTAGCTAGGTGAAGTGTGGGTGTGGGTGGGGTGCCCCGGGCTGCAGGCGGCTGTTGATGGGCAGCTCGCGCCTGCGCTGTGGCGGCACTCCTGCCGCCGCCCGATTTCCGTACACACGTTGACAGTGGCCCGGACGCACTTCCTCGGACGCGTCGCGCCTGCACCCAGGCGTTTCGGTTACATTATTCAGCTGTGTTGAGCCGCTGCAGCCGCTAATGGCGTATTGACAACTTTCAGGTTAGTGCTGAATTCATGTCGTGTTTTGAATTCCATTATATGTGCGGTTTCGGGGCACTCAGCCGGGGCGGGCTGCTCATTGTCTACCACCTGTCTGATGCCTGTTTGGTGTCGCAGCCTGAATCATCTGCTCTTTATTTGAATAGCAAATGCTTGGCTATCACAAGTTGCGCATCCAATCAATGTATTTCGGCCGGTTTAATTTTCTTTGTCACTCTGATTTAATAGCACTCAGTAATTGTAATATAGTAAAATACTACAATTTTATGAATTATTAGTAAAATTTTAAGGTATAACAATACTAAATTCTAATGAGGGGGTAGTAACCGACAGCTGATCGATACACGCGGTCAGCTTTCGATTTCGATGCGAGGGCCCTTTGACATTTAACCTGGATACTGACTTCGATTATCTTGCAACCTTAATTGCCGATAATAAACGTTTCTTTTGATATATTTAACAGCTTCCTTAATAATTTAAAGGTCGACATGGATTTAGGTGGTTTTAAAAAACATTTTATCCAAAATCCTTTAGATTATTTTTGTTCCAAATATTTTGTTCAGTATTTCTTCTGAAATGATGAAATAAACAGAAGCTTTTATCATAACCCGCAGAGTCTCTAAGGCTGGATGAGACGTACAGATGAAAACGTAGCTATCGATTAAGTCGGAGTTATAAATAGCTTTTTTCCTGGGCTGCTCTTAAAATGGACAGGGCCAGTAAAACTAGAAACACCTTTTGTACCTAAGGAAATAAAGGCATCAGTAAACCAAAACCAGTCATACAAAATTAAAGTCAAATCTAAGACTTAGTTATATTAAACGTACATTAAACGTATATTATTAAAGTAACTAAGGTCCGGATGCGCAACCGGTGGCTCACATTTTGAGGGGCACTCAAACTGTCTCCCGCTCAGAAAATGCTTGGAGCATCAGTCTATCCATTCGGCCATACAATATGGATCGCAAACGTCTGGGTTAAGGCTGTGCACCCTTAGAAGTTCAACTTTATTTTTGAGGAAAGGGTTCGAATACTTTATTTATATTATATAAGCTCCTCCCCGATGTATAAAGGACCAACAGAGTAATACGACATAATATTATTTAACGATTAAATAAATAACAAGTACTTACCTAAATTCGAGTCCGGTGCAATATTGTAAAAAAACAATGTGATAAGCATATTTGGTGATAGCTTTGGGAGACTTTAATATCGAGCAAAATTAATCAAATAACATTAATGTATACGTTCACGAATCCCTCATCAACAAGCTAGTATAAGTATGAGGATACAACTGTTGTAATGCACCTTTTGGGCTTGGAACAACAGGCTCTTTTGGCTTAATGCACGCTTATTACAGTTTTGAACACTGCACTCTTACCAACATATGTATCCGATCAGTCAGAAGTTGAAATAACTTGAAGCATTCACGATTCGATCACACCTATTTGAATGTTATATCTATTACTAAAAGTTTGTCCGTTTCAAATGTCTGGTTGCACACCATGGGCGGAATAAATAAAGGGAAGAATAACATTTTACTTCTAATATATGAAGTACTAGGTGTTCCTAGGAAATATCATTTACCGAGATAACGTTAACCTCCTTCTGTTGAAGTCGGATAAAAAGTATGCTATATGTTAGTCTCATTTTAGCTTTATTGAGCTTATTTGAGCGTTAGCTCATAAACTACCTTTGTGCTAATTTTCAGTCAAATCTTTTCAGCCGTTTTAGCGCGATTGAAGCACAAACACACAAACAACCATATATCTAAACATCGCTTCTTTCACATTTATAATATAAGTTGGATAAGATATATCTCTGAGCTAAATTTCATTCAAATCTGTTCAGCCGTTTTGGCGTGATTGAGGCACAAACACACAAACAACCAAACATCCAAACATCTAAACAACGCTACTTTCACATTTATATTATTAGGGATAAGATAAAAACTTCAAAAAACTTCTAAAATATCGCGCTCTAAAGAATATAGTAACCTATAGCCACCGGGCAGCGAATACGCTAATAAAATTTGAATTATTGCAATCAAAGCAGTGAGCAAGAGCTAGTCATATTAAGCCCTTTAATTTAATAACTCACTCGGCCTTATTTAAAATATATTTTGAATAGAGTACTTTATGCCCTCTAGAGGACGCCATATTGAATTTAGTATTACGTCACATAACCGATAAGTAGCGGACGATCAAGAGGCTTCTAACGATACCTTATTTGTCAAATTCTGATAAGCAGTTGAGATGTTCTGATGGAACGAATGAACATACACACACATACATACCTACCGGTCAAACACCTCATTATGGCGTCGCTGTAGTCTTGTAAAAATTATATGAATACCAAAAATGAAGCATTTCCTTCCAATAACAGGAATATTTTTTTAATTCTTTCGTCCTCATGTCTAAGATATCGCAATATTTTGTCATGTACATTGTTTAACAAAACATAGCGCCCCATCTTTTACCGTACGGAATGGTTGAGATACCTTTGCGCCCATGATTAGCTTTTTTGTTCAATACTACATTTTGCCTGACAGGGGCTAGATCATAAGGGCCTTACCACAAAAAAAACCGGCCAAGTGCGAGTGGGACTCGCGCACGAAGGGTTCCGTACCACCGTTCAATGGAAGCGATGGTGTGGAGTGAATAGTTTGGATTTTACACAGCAAAATATTATTTACAAAGTTATTGGTGCGGTTACTTTCACACTCCATGTACGTAACCAGGTGCATCCATAAGTTTGTATGTGGTATTGAAAGAATTGTTGTATGGGAGCCCCCTTAAATATTTCTTTTATCCTGTTTTTTAGTATTTGTTGTTATAGCGGCAACAGAAATACATAATCTGTGAAAATTTCAACTCTCTAGCTAGCTAGGTTCTTGAGATACAGCCTGGTGACAGACGGACGGACGGACGGACGGACGGACAGCGAAGTCTTAGTAATAGGGTCCCGTTTGGAACCCTTCGGGTACGGAACCCTAAAAAGGACTGTTCAACACTTGTTTAACAACAAAAACGTATGGGATTTGACGGTTGTTTCAAGGTAAACGGTGTTTAGGTTTTAAACAGAGAAGCTTCATTGAAGAAATTTATCACATTTAATAATATTTTCAGTCCTAAACAAATAAAAGGGGCAGCTTTTAGACGTTTTTATTTAGTTTACACATTAAAAAAAAGAATTTAAAGTAACTTGAAACGGAACGTGCTTTCAAAACAACTATTAGATGAAATGATGGACTTACGCGTTGTCAATAAGGGACAGAGCTACGCGTTCTATGCGAAAAAAGTAGAAGGAGATTGACTCCGGTGTAAGTCTGTTTTCGCGCCAAATTGTCAGCTGTCAGTTTGAACCCGCAATTTTTTTGCAATAAGTTACAGTATTTAAATTATTTATGCTCGTGGTTTATTCGACATGTACGTGAAAATTAAAGCAAAATGAAATGAATACATGTTTCCTATTCTTGAACTAAAACGTCTACGCCTGAGTTCAATTTAAGTTTGGTTTATTACTTTCAGGAATTAGTATCTAAGTTTTGATATAATATGATAGTATGATTAAATACATACGTACTTATTACTCGTACGGCTTAAAAATATATGTATAGCGCCAGGCATTTCTATGTAACGTCAAATATTTGAGCAGATGTGGACCCCGAAAGTTACAGATTACTTTTATGTAAAGTTCAGAAGCGTTTATTTTTTTCAACTTTTGTTATTATTATATTTCTGTTTTATTTCTTTTCCTATTTTTACCAATTATCATTCCAATCGTTATTTTAGTTTTTTTTTTGTAAGTTATTATAAATTCCATGTTAATATGGAATTAACTCCCACTTCAGGCTTATCTTAGAATCAGATATCTTGCAATTTACAGCATTAACGGTATTGAATACCTGAACTGACTGAATCTACCTACAGTACAAATGGTTTAGAACATAATTAAAGATTTCTTAAATTAAAACCACCTTTAAATTGATCAAGCTTAAAATAATTTAATACGCTACCCTTAAGGCCGTAGCAGAATTGGCTACGCCACCCTTATGGCCGTAGCCACGCGTGCTACGTCGTAGCACTATATCGCTACTTAAATACAAGTACTACAAATCTAGACATTCAGATTGTTAGCTCTTCAACGATAATAAAAAGGTATACATCGCGCCACGAGTTATGAGCGGTGGCCCTGAATGCGTAGTAGTCACATTTCAATACCTGTACATATGCGCAGTAATTCCCACCAGCGTCGCCCAGCACTCTTAATTGGTGGCGCGAGGTATGCGTACATAAATACTTACCGGCGCACGTCAAATAAGAGGTAGCCAGAGAGACGGAAGGTATTTTACTTTTCTAGGTAGGTTCTCATTGCAACACTTTTTTCAGCGAACTTTCTTTAACTTTGACCTTTATACCAGAAAGTTCGTGTGTCTGCCTCATTACTAGGGGTTCCGCAGGTTGCGTGTGATACCTGATTTGTTTTTTTTTGCAACATAGCCGCTTGCCTTGCTCTTGAAGAGAAGTTTTGATTTTGAAAGGTTTCTTGGTTGGAAGGTTCTTTTTGAAGTCCTTGACGCAAAAAAGTGTGATATGTATTGCAATATTAAGCTATGTTAGAATAGGTAGAATAAATTAGTCTAAGGTAGTAGTGACATAAAGTAATCTTCTTTAATTATCTTCGTTGCCCGTGCATTGATAAAATTAGTTTTATTGTGTAGTGGTAAAAATTAGACACAGCCATTTGACCAGGATACGCGTATGTGACCAAGTTACTCTTTAAGCCTTAGCATTTACCAATGCACTAGGAAGCTAATATCAATAATTAACTGAATCACGAACTGCATACCTGCAATAATTATTATACTCACGGCTATATTCTCAGGAAGGGGAAGCCAGAGATGCAATAATAAATAATGATTCCAGATTCCAGAGTCACAGGGTCAGAACAAATTCAGCTCGCTTTAATGGAAAGAAAACTGAAACAGACTAAAATTAAATAGACTAAATGGTAATTGTATAAATATACATATTCATAAAGCTACAGATGTGTACGAGTAGGTATCTAGTGGAGACGAAGTGTAGTGTATTATCATAAAAGATCAACAGACGAAATATCCACACACATAAACACACGTATCCAAACGCAAGCTTGTGTGTGCAAAGTAATAGAAAAAACCGACGGCCGCCGCTGAAAATACAACTCTATGAAAATCTGAAGCGCGCATACATGTGCGCGTGCGTTCGGCAAACGCATCGGAGGGCCCTCAGGGGGCGCCGCTCTAGCCGTCAATTTTGCGTGCGTCTTTTTTTGGCAGCGCGCGTTAACCTTGGACTTTTTCATAGCGGAGTGGTGCACGTACACGCAAGATTCGGATAGTCGCAGAACGAGCGCGCGCCGGAGCCCCCCACTCGTCGCGTCCGAATTTTCTGCATTTGATCGCTGCGAAGAGTTTTCGTCGGTCGCGCCGCATTCACGGGTGAGGCTCCCAGCGGGCTAGGAGCGTACAGCGGGCGCACACAGTGACGAGCTGAGCGGTAGCGGGCGCCGCCTGCAACATGCGGAAGTGAGCTGCGACCCTGACAGTGCTCAACCCAACCAACCGCGCAAGTGATAAGTGAACACGACCCAGTGAAACAAACTATGCTTGTGCACGGCTCAGCAGAGCTCTAATGGTTTTCTGATACGGACTGTGGACAATTCGATATGGAATCCAGGAAAGTATTGTTGCTAAAATGATTAAGGTCGGCGCATGCGTCACGTCATGGAATCATGAGGATCTATGATGCAGCTATGTTATTTTTACATCCCGCTAGCTGATGAGATTAATATGTGTGTGTTTGTTTGTGTGTGTATGGTTGAAATAGGTATGTTGATCCATAACAGGAAGAACTGCAACAACAGTACAATAAAACAACTTTACGTGATTTAAATATAAGCTGATTAAGTCACCGTAGAGTTTTCAGAGTTTTCCTCGTCGTTTATAGTATTTTAAACCTAAGAATCCATACAAGTAAAGTCTATAATCGTAGTGTCGCGAATATTCTACGCGTTTTTGCATACACGTGCTGTCGGCCTGAGGCTATTCAACTTGATAATACGGCGGCCATATCTTCTGGTTTTTATCCATTCACACTGCATCATTAATTTTTTTCAACATTTCGCGAGCCGGTTTCGCATGTTTTAAAATCAGCCGTTCGCCATAAATTATTCTAAGTCTAATCAAAGTACCCCAACTGTCTATAAATTTGCACACGTCCTTTGCGTCCTCGATGCCAGCGACCACATTAGAATTCATTCGTTTGAATCCAGTTTCTCGTGTGTGGTTTGTTAGGTGGTTATAATGAATGCGTGAACAGTTCGTGGCCAGAGAGGCCCGGAACCGATGGCCGTCCAAACTGGTCGCGTAACGCATAACATTTGCATAGAAACTGTCAGAGTGGCCCCGGACAGGCCTATTAGCACTATAGTCGCGACCAACACGCTTTTGTGCAATGTAACTACTCATATGCATGGGTAGGTGATAAACTTACATACATACATATACCTATAGGGATAATAGTAAACAAAAATAAATAATTCAGCTTTTAAGTAGGTACAGTCACGGTCCTACCCATTTCGTTGCTGAGACTCAAAATGCATTCAGGTCGGAAATTCCAGTAGCTGCAATGCAAATGGTTAACCTCAGATTAAAGAAACTCTTTGTTATCTAAATAACTCTACACAATACCTCTAATAGTGATATAACCCCCTTGCGAAAAGTTATCTGTAAACCAAACGGTTTTGTCAATCACAACAATAATTAATCAGTTGTATAAATAATGCGTCGCCATAGCAACACACCTACTATGCTCTAATGGCATAGCTCTTATGGTTCCAGTTTGCTATATAATATTCAAGCTTAGTTGGGTCCAAAACTAAAGTTCGTCGACTGTACTCCTTTTCGACCTTCCAATCAAAAGTAACAACTATCAAATTTTACTATGCGTTGCAGTAACACACGTCATAGGCTTTTCAGGAAGCCTTGGCAAGATACATATGAACATATGGCCTCCGCCGAAGCATCAGATCATTACTAACATTGTGTTTAGTTTCTAATCGTCGCTGCGAGCATGCGCGTAGAGGTACCAACAGCCCCGTCTATTCTTCCGCATTCTGTCGCCAACCTTCGTTCGCAGTGCTAATTATCGCTTCATTGGGCAGGTGCTTGTCCGATGTTTCTTCGATCGATTTATTGACCTTTAAAATAAAATAGGTCTTTTTCAAAACCTCATGGATCTGAGGCAGAACGAATTGGGTCTTGACTAACGACTGGATTTGTTTCTCGCTGCTTGTTATCCATATAAATTCGTACGTTTAATAAACAATTCTTTCTAATTTCACCGATTTTCGAATCTAGATCATTGTCTATTGTTCTATTGCTAGTGCGTTTATCATTGCCTAAATACAATAGTCGACTCGTCCTATAGGTATAAACCTACATAGATCTAATCAGTGAAGTTAGGATGACGTACACACGAAGGTCGTACGCACCAGAGTACTACGGTTTGGTACAAGCCATGCGCTTCCGCTCACGTCACGTGGCATCGCAACACGACAGCCAATCAGGATCGAGGATTCGTCGTTCGTTATTTGAAATCCCGAGACCTTTATGAGATCATAGATCGGCGTCGTCGACGCCGGAGTTAGCCTTAGACGTTCGATCATAGATAGGACGCGGCAGTTTTGTTGTAGGCGGGTTTAGTGAACGAGATTTTATGAGTTCCACGTGTATGGATGGATACAATAGCAGCAGTTGTGGCGAACGCATTCGAAACGGCCTGGCGCTGTAATTTAAATGAGCTTGTGTGATTATATTACTATTACAATTCACTAAACGCTAGATTCGCTGTTTCCAATAAGTTGCCATATTGGAAACAGCGACGTCACTATCACTTACTTGCTAAACATTCGTGACCCAGAAACCCATAATCTAAACTAAGCAGCTAACAGTGATGTACCTTTTATAATATCAAAAAAAGACATTATAATTTAAGGCCCTAATTTAAATGAAATGATTCTAGTTAACGAAACTAAGAATACAAGGCACGCTTTCCTTGTAAACCTTGCGGAAAAAAAGTAGTTTTTTCGAATCCATTTACTCCACCATGAAGTCATCTTCAGATTTGATTTTTGGGTTAACGTTTATTGAGTATTTGATCAAGATTATCTCTAAAAAATACGCGATTGGATGAAATTTTCTCGATAGAATTCAATTACGAAAAGACCTCCAAATTGTTTTATTTTTTCCTGTAATTCTGAAATCCTAACTAATTTCATTGTGGAACTGCGTTCAAAAGGTGGATATTATGTATTCCTAAACTCTCTTTGAAAATATTTTTAACAAAATAGCGTAGTTTATTTTTAAACAATTTTCTGTGGTTTGGCGCTGCGTTATGTAATTCTAAGTCTAATAAAAAAACCGATTCCATCCCTCTCACACTGCGGGTCTTTCCGCCTGGAGTAACGGGGACCTTTGCACGGACGGGGTATCCCCTTAATAGTCTAAATCTTGTATCAAACAAAGAACACCCATCATATTATTAGTGTTGATCTACCTCGACAGATATGCGAAAACCACAAGCCGAGTTTGTGTTTTGTTTTCCTGGCAGCATCACAAAACCTACACGAATATGGCGATTTGCATTCATAATGTTATGAAAGGAAACGGAAAGAAGCTAATGTTTTCTAAATGTCCGATGAATTTGACGCCCTCGGTGCATATCACATGAAAGTTGTAAGTAATTAATTACAAACTAATACAATGATTTCTTCAAATAGGGTTTGCCTCGTACTCGTGAATCTTGTGATGATTAAATTATATGATGATGGTATCATCTCAGCCAGCCAGGTATCACCTAGGCAAGAAATAAAACATACTGAGAAGATTAAGAAATATAACAAAAACACGTCACAATATTTTGCGATGCAATCAATTCTTCGTTACCATATTAAATTTAGTAACATTTAAGATCCTTCTGAAATTGATAATTTTTTGGGTAAGTCAGTGTCGATATATTTGACCGTCTCATTAAATAAACGCCAAAATTATATCGAGCTTCTTGCATAGACAAGAACGACATATTATATAATAAATGTAGCCCATTAATGTTCACACCGAGGGGCACAGGCCTTTGCCCGGATACGAGTAAGATTAAGCCATACTCCATCACGCTGGCTCGTAGCGATATTAGCCGGGGCCTACAGCTTAAAGTGTCATCCGAAACACTGAACGTCCGATAATGTACTTGGGTTAAATTCATTATCTCATTGGTTGGTTGGTCAGGTATCGAACCTGCATCTCCTGTGTGAAAAGCAAGCGTGAAACCCATTAGACCTCGGAGCTCGTTCGACATATTATATACCTGCCTTTATCTAAAACAACACTATTGTAACTGTGCGTAAGTAGGTAAACATATAATACCTATACGATATTAAATACACTGTAGATAACCTACGGGCCGCATACGCGGAAAAAAGCAGTGATAAGCTTGATTAGAAGTTCTAACAAAAAAATGGGTGAACGATATCTGTCTATTCTACTGCATGACAACTATTTATTTAAGTTCATGATAAATCGAATTATGAATGAGTTCTTAGTGTGATGGCATATCAAATGTAGGAACGACCCTGTGAGTGACTGTACACAAAGTATTTTTTACATTAAACTCTTTTAGGTCTTCAACGTTTACAATGTTTGCTGGTGCCCACGTCACAGGATATCCTAGTAGAGTAGTAGTAATAGAGGATCTTCGTTTTATTTATTGACTAAGTTATCATCAAGTTACCATAAGAGCAACCTGTTTGCCACATGTTAATTCACACATTCCATGTACTCAACAGAAATACATTAAAAAGAAAGATAATAACAGGAAAAACTTCGTTTTCCTGTCGATAAGAAGACTCTCGACGTGACTACGTTAAGGGCATATAACATTCACCCAAGGCTCCCGGTCTAGAGGGCTGGGGCGGGCCGGAGGGCCAAGGACGTCCTGGGAGGACCTTAGAGGCGCGACGGTTACGTAATGCTGGTGACGTCTTATGCCTAACGTTGCAGTATTTAAGTCTTAGCTAAAATAACCTGATATCAACTGATATGAGCCCAGATGAACAACAAGCAACTCAAAGTTTGACACGATTGAATCTCATCAAAGAATTAAGTACCGACCTACCTAGTTTTCTAAAATATTTTAACAGTGTTGTAGACATTCCCGTTTATATAAAATGTTTTTTTTTTTTACTATACAATGATTTGGTTAAACGTTTAAATGCTGTACAACTTTAAGTAAATATAGTCGGGTTCATGGTCACTGGTATGTTATGCACTGAAATTAATTTTGCAATAGCATCTGAATAAATAATCAGGTTAATGATAAATGTAATATTTTTCAGCCTTATCTTATGGCGTAACTGTAAACCCATTTTCAAAAATATTTGCAATCAATGAATTTTCTCGTCCATATTTATTAAGATTATTAAAATATTTCGCTTTCTACCCTTACAAAACGGAGACCTATTATTTAAATTCTTCTCCATAAAAATGACGACAATAGGATATGTGAATGTAATCTAACCTGTATGGGACATACTCTTTTATTATAGACGAAACTCGTCCTACCTGGTCTTTTGTGACCAGGGACGATTTGGGTCAAGGATTGTTCTTTGAAAAAAGTATGAGGATACAAACAAGTACTGTATGGTCGACCCTCTCCCTTCCGGAACGAACACTCCAAGCGATATCAATAGGTTCTTATGACCTTTTTTTTACATATTTTTCTTAAAAAGAACAATTTGCTTATCCAAATCCCCATGAGTGGAAGAAACTTGTCGTGTTTGCGACAGGCGAGACAATTAAGCATCTACCTACTATCATGACGTATATTTGGTACGTGCGTTACAGCCAGTGGACAAATATCATACGCACGCCCATATGCACTATAATAAAGGTGAACCCATCATCCAAAAACTCCCGTTATAACGAAACCGTAGTTGAAATGCGACGCGCAAGCACAAGATTCCAACTTGTGCGTTGCAAGCGAGTGAAAGGCAGGCCACGCGCAAATCATAGTGCACGCACTGTTTAGCGCATGCGCTATGCTGTGTAATACCGTGAGAATTCAATGGCTGAAACGGGATTAGATTTTTATGGCACACTGAGGATACTTAGACTTAGACATAAAACCTGTACCAAACTTATGGCTGGGCACCCCGACAGCGGAGTTTTGAATTTCAGCTTCTCTTCAACATGTAAATAAAAAGCAGCCAAGTGCGAGTCGAACTCGTGCACCGAGGGTTCCGAACAGATCGCATTTTTGTGAAGAAATGAACTACAAATTTGCGGTTTTCGAAATTTTTTCTTTACTTATAGCAATAAGACCTTGCTTCGTGCCAAATTTCAAGTTTTAATGCCCTTGCGAGTATCAAACAAATCCAGCAAAATTTTGACATTAACGGGCGGTATCTCTAGATCGTCTCGATCTATACGTTTCATTTTTTCACAACTTCGAGGAACCATAGACTTTACTTGATATCAATTTTAACTTGACCTCCACGCGTTTCTGAGAAAAGCATCTTGACAGACAGATATACCGACAGATAGGTAGACAAGAAAAATACAGTTTTCAGATTTTTCCCTTTATTGGTGCTGTTAGTCCTTGCTTCGTGCCCAATTTCCTGATTCAACGGGAAGTACGTAGTTTTGATTTCATTGCGAATTTCAAGCAATTTCAGCAGAACTGTGACCTATTGCGTTGAACTATAATTATTATTTTTTAAATATATTTTCAAAAGACCACAGACTTGAATATTCGATATAAATTCAAACTTGATATCTCCACGCGTTCCGGAGAAAAAGGGTCTTGACGAACGGACCGACAACGAAGTGATCATATAAGGATTCCTTTTTCCCTTAAAAGGCCCTTCACCGATGTATCATCTTCAGCATAATTTTAGAGGAATAGGATTCAAATGATAAAAAAGGCTTTTCACTGATATAACACTGTGATGAGCAACATAACTTATTTATTTTTTTAATGACACATAGCGTCACGCCTTTTCCCCTAGGAGGTGGCAGAAGCACAATTGTGCCCACTTTGAGCCAGTCATTCAATTCTCCATTTTACGTGACAGGGGGCTATCCCATCGCCGCAGCTATGGAGTAATGAAGGTTTCCTCACGATGTTTTCCATCACCGTTAGAAAGTCCGTATAATGTACTTAAGATAAATGAATTATCTCATTGGTATATGGTCAGGAATCGAACCTGCATCTCCTGTGTGAGAAGCAAGCGTGAAAATCATTAGACCACGGAGCTCCTTTAATGAATAATTACTTATCAAGTGCATAAATTGAAATCTGGAGCGAAATAGTAATTTTTTTAGGGTTCCATATAAAAGGATTCCCTATAGGATCGTTTCGTTGTCCAAATGTCTGTCCGTCCGTCTGTCAAGACCTTTTTCTCAGGAATGCGTGGAGGTAGTTGAAATTTATAACAATAACTCAGGTCTGTGGGCTCTTGAAGTTGTGAAGAGATCAAACTTACAGCTCGACACAACACAAAGAAAAAGTCGTTTTTGTTATATATATTTTTAATTTGCTTGATACTCGCAAGGGCATCAAAACATATAGGGTTCTTCCTGTTGAGTTAGAATCATGACATTTGGCACGAAGTAAGGTCGTATAGCACAAGAAAAGGAAAAATGGTATCATATCATATAAGTAGTATATTGTATCCCGAATAAAGAGAACAATCCGAAAACCGTAAAATTGAAGTAACTTTTAGAAATAAAAATTGGTGAAAATACATGGCTATTGGCTATACATACTATATAAAATGTTTATCTGTGAGGTCCTGATGGACGACCTATTAAAATATACATAACAAACTGTCCAAGTCAAGTTTTAATGGCCATTTTAGAGAGGTACTCGGTGACGAAATTTCCTAAGCTTATTAGAGATAAGCTCGCCTTTGTAAACCATTTTATGTAGTTCTTTGATTTACAATCATTTAGTGCCATTTAGAAAATTTTATTATAAGTAATTACTATTTGTATCTGAGTGTGATGCTGGGTCACCTACCCAGTTTTCTACTTTCTATGATATTTCTGAACATGTTTATTTTAAATAAGTGCAAGCTCCCACGTGACCAAGATTGAAATCAATAAACATGGCTAATGCGGGCCTGCACAGCACTATGACAAGGATGACGCAGGGCCTTTGCGGGTGTGCAGGACGTAACCCCCTCCGCGATTTCCTCTTTCCCATCTTGCCATCAATCCTGACTTGGACTATTCATACACATATCTACAAGTGTGTACGGAACCCTTGGTGTGCAAGTCCGGCCCGCACTTGACCGTTTATTTATTGTGATGAACATATTGTTATAACTTTGGGAGACTTTAATATCGAGCAAAAATAAGCATTTTTTGCCGATCTCGAAACTGCACGTTTCGTCGGATCGCTCGCGCGGTCAATTAATAATATTAATTGACCGAAAGATTAATTATTTAGAAACTAACAACTATCTTTCACCAACTCATTTTGGTTTCAGACTGGGAAAATCTGCAGGAGACGTAATATATTTTAAATATACATAATATAGCCTACTTTTAAACTCAGTCTCTTCTCACATTGATAAAGCACACTGTTGCACAGGTGCATTCCTAGACTTGGCTGAAGTCTGTCACCGTTTCTAAACCGATCTTATTACAAAAACTGGAAAACACGGGTATTAAGGAAGACAGACAACAAATAACAAAAATAGGGTATTTACATAGTAACCAAATGCCTATAAATTATGGAGTACCACAGGGTAGCATTTTAGGACGTTCGTTACTTCTTGTCTATATTAACGATATTAGTTCCAGTCTTCCACCTTCAAGTTCGGTTGAAATAATATATTATGCAGAAGATATAATTTTTCATAACAAATCTTGGAATGATACATTCTCAGACACTAGGATTGAACTTTTGGGGAATTCCTAACTGGCTCTCAAAAAATCTGCTCACCACACACATATTATCAAATTCCTTTGCTTCCATAAAATGATAGTTACACAACCTAACAACTTCACTGTGAAAATTCATAAAAGCGAAGCCCTCCTGTAAATTGCACTTGTTGCACCATTTTATAATTAAATACCTAGGCGTCACAATAAACGAGATACTCAATTTCCACAAGCACATAACATCACTATCAAGAAGAGCCATAAAACTGATTCACATAATGAGGCTACTTCGGAATGGCGCTAACAAATTCCCTGAGGCTGGTCTCCATATCTTATGTCAATCAGTACTGTGTTACAGGCTGCTGGGAAGGATTATTTAAATCTCAAATGTTAACCTTGGAGACGGCCTAGCGTTCAGTATCAAAAGTCATTGAAACAAAACCAGGCAGATATCCTACCACAACCTACTACAAAAGCAGCAATTTGCTAAGCTTCATCATTTATCCTCAAGGTATGGTTAGAGCAACACCGCATCATCATTAAATCACCTGAATACAAAGACATGCTAAACCAACCCGTTTTCATAACCAAACCTTTGGTAGTACGAACAGCCTTCTTTCTTTTTTTTTCTTTTTTTTTTTCTTTTTTTTTATTTTTTTTTGTTGGAGGGGAAAAAAATGGAATTACCCATGCCCAGGAGTCAGACCTCCCTGCTATGTCCGGGTCCCCACATATTGAGCGGGCATCAGCTCGTGTGGTATACGGACTAAAAACAACCCCTTTGTTTTTAACAGTTGTCTTAATAAGAATTAACTGTGAGCCATGGCATTAACTGTGAGCCATGGCCTAACTGTGCCCAGCGATTCCCCCTTTTCTTGCATCCGTTTATATACATTGACGAGCATTGAAAAAGTTCCACCCACAAAATGCCGACAAACACCTTAATATCTCCTAAGACATAGAACCTAGCTTCATAAATTAAAAAGTATACGTTTTTAATTGGTAATATTCTGATGCGTTGTTATTTAATATTGCAGACGGCGTCATTAAGCTAGCCTTTCCCGTTTAGAAGTAATTTGGTGCTATGAACTGGATCTTGGAACTTTTTCATTGCTCGTCAGTGTACTATAGGGGAGTTTGCTGTATCAAACGTATTCGTTATAACGGATTTCAATTTTTGATTTTATTTCAGAAAATGTATACCTAATCAGACTACGCAGTTATCTCCGCTTTCACGAGACGAACCCGTAGACACCAGATGTAAACTCCTACGCGATACGCGAAACGCGATAATCGCCAAAACTTATACCCCTATTTTGCTCAAAAGTCTGCATAGTAATTGGACAATTCAAGCGCCTGAAATTTAATTTAAAATTGTACTTTCTTCGGTAATTTGGTGCGCAAAATACTTGTATCGCATTATAGTAAAGCCTTTTTTCCGTCAGTTGTGACAATATGTTTAAGTATGTATGTATGTCGAAGGGCTCGCGGGGTCTACTGTTCTAACAGAACCACTAGTAATATATTTATGGACATGTTTATCCTATTCGATATACCTGTGCTGTTATTTATTGCTACATTTTTATTTTTTTATTGTGTTAAATTGTTTGCAAATATGAATTGCTTTTTGCTAGATACATTTTATTTATTTGAAGTAATTAAGACTTAGCAAGTTGCAAGCAAGTATGTGGGCCACTGAATAATCTTTTGTAACACTGTATTTTGTGGAAAATATTTTTTTGTTTTTTTTTAACGTAATTTCATCGTCGTATGACTGTAGATGTTGCGGGTACGGACTTCAGTACGCGTCTTGCAACTTTCTATTGACAGTTTTTGTGTTGGAACAATGGCCCTAGTTTAAATCACCACTAGCTCAAACCGTATTCTATCTATTGCTGGTGCTTCCTAATCGGAAATATAAAGGACCCTGAATAGTTAACGTTGAAATGATTAGATGTACAAGCCAGATCTAGTAGATAGATAATACAAAAAAAGAGTACTACTATGAATTCGAAAACTATAATGAAAATGAGCTACCTAGATAATGTAGTTACATATTTTTATGACACGTATGTGGGAAAGTGATATTTACCTGTGTTGATTGATAGTTTTGCCATTTATTTCTACGTTAAATAAGATTTCATTTTTGATTCAGCTCCTTTATTGCGAAGTAAAACTTGACGAATGAAATAATTTTATGTCCAATTAGTCAACCTGCAAGTACTTCATTTATCGTTTTTATGTTTCTTGTTTATAACGATTACGTGTCTGATAGGCTTGTAAAATTTTATGTCCATTAAAAATAAAGTTGTTATTACAAATCTAAACTTTTAAAGGTCATTTTACTACTTATTGGTATCCAATCCAAAATACAAAGGAGGTTTTCCTTTTGTCACATGATAACAAACGTTAACCCAGTTTGAGTTGATAAGTAATATGCGAGTACATGTATGTAGTATCTATGTAATATAGGTAATATAATATGTAATATATCTGAGAATGTTTACGAACATAATCGTACACAAACTTCTTGGGCCCTCAGACAAGATGCAATTCGCTAATATCACTGCTCGCAACGCTAAGAAAGTGTATGCGATATGCGAAATTTCGAAACGTAGAAGTCAAAACGTGGCATGATGTTACAATCGTCTGTCACAATTTTAAACCCATGATCTTGTATATTTCAAGTTTTATGTTCCATCACTTTTTACCAGACTGCAGCGCAGCGAAAAAACAAGGTAAGATTATGTGTTGTGTTTACCCTGTAAGCATATAAGTATGTCTGTTCCTGAATTCCCTCGTAACTACTCAACAGCTGAAGTGATTTTAATAAATGATACGTCTTGATAGCGCGGGTACATATTTATATGTGCGGGCTAAAAATCATTTTTCAAGATCCTCGGTGTATCAGGGCTTTAAAAGTCGAGTACGGAAATATATGCTAATCTTGCACAAGCTATTAATAAATATTTAAAGATTTTTCGTAATTTTGTCCTAAAATGCAGGCAAAAAATACTAAACATGCCGACTGAGGTACACTAAAAAGCACAAAATAAAACAATTGAATTTAACACTATATTCTTTCACCGTATCTCCGTTAGTAAGTGAAATTTATAGTTTATAGGTAATTAATTTATTGCACACAAAGAGCATCCAGATAAAGTAATAACATAAAAATAGTGTAAAAGAGCGAGCTTATCTTTAACAATAGATCTCTTCCAGCAAACCAAGTAAGAATGAGATAGGTTGATTATGGAGCAGAGGTAGACTTGTGTGCAACATAAAACATAATTTTCCTAATAATTATTTTATATAATATGTAAACATAATCAATATAAACTACATACACGAGTACATATACATATACATATACATCAATCAATCAGTAAAACAAATATTTATTTATTGTAAATATTAACAATATGTAGAAAAGTTTTTTGCCTTTTCTCTATATAGGACCACTGCAGAAGAAGCACCTACCTACACAAATACCTAATAATAATATATGATACATACATACTAGAAATAAATTATTTATAATATACACCTAAATACATACAGCCTTACTTATAAAAAGTTATGTTCTTTTCACACGTCGACTAAATGTCAAATGTCAAAGCAAGACAAAACACTGAATTAACTAAACAGTGAATTTACTTTTTTATAAGTAAGGCCGATACATATTAAACCTGAAAAGAAAGGTAGTGCCTTTATACGCATCTTTTACATATATTAAGAGTTGGACTGTCCCTGATAGCGCAAGGAAGTGCATTCCTTTTCATGTGCTCATAGGACGAGGTGTTAAGCCGTGGAGTTGTGAACATGGTTGCTGTGTGAGATCTTCGAAGCCTGCTGGAAGATAAAAATCGAAATAGTCTCAGGAAGCTTGATTAGTGTGGATTCCGTAGAATGTTATTAAGGAAATTGAAGATGTGAGAATCCCGGCAATGACGGATCGGCAGCTACTTCAACTTCCTGCGATGAGTCAGCAGTGCTACATGGGCTTGATTTCTGAGCCCGATGATGAACCGAATCCCGATATTTTGAAGTCAATCAAGTTTATTCAGTTATTCTTCGTTAGCATTTACCCAGTAGACATCAGCAACTTTTAGCGGAGCCGTGACAATGCTATGACCCGGTCTGAATCCTGACTGGAACGTCTTCAGCAGATTTGTTTGAGGATGGGTATGGACAATGTTTGGGAATGGACAATGGGTTCAGGATGGATGAAATGGATATGGATAAAAAGGACAATACTCTTTAAAAAAGCAGGACTAGAAGGTTTAGATAATGGGTTGCTAATGCTTTTCGTTGGGGAAAATTCCATTCGATATAGATTTTTTTCAGTAGTTCATCCAGGATTGTCAGAAGCATTTTAAACAAATTTTACCATCACCTTTACAGCTTTCGCATTAACTGATAGTACCGCCTTCTTGACCGCATCGAATCCAACATTGCTCAAGATCAACATCAACAAGTGCGTCGTTGGGTAAGGAGTAAGGACCCAGAGCGCAGGCTCTGAAGAATGACTTGTCTTGAATCTTTCATAACTGCAGTAAGAAACTGGTTCAGATCGTTGGGTAAGGACCCAGAGCGCAGGCTCTGAAGAATGACATGTCTTGAATCTTTCATAACTGCAGTAAGAAACTGGTTCAGATCGTTGGGTAAGGACCCAGAGCGCAGGCTCTGAAGAATGACTTGTCTTGAATCTTTCATAACTGCAGTAAGAAACTGGTTCAGATCGTTCGGATCCACATTACTAGCGTGTAGGTCTTGAGACTTAATTACCTATACCCAGCGTTTTTAAAAACTTCCACTCCTGAGCTGGAGTGTAACGCTCAATAGTATCTATTAGCCAAGGAGCGGGTAGATGTTTCACTGTGCCGTTTTTATAGGTGCATGTTTGTCGCTGAGACCCATGACTATTCTATTGATACCTTGCTTTCTGCACTCAAAAACTCGTCAGCAGTCGTCAACGTCAGCAGCGGCAGGCTTTTGAAGATCTGGAAATATTATCTCAAATAATCTATATGACACACTTTGCCTAGAAAATGTATAAAAATACTTTCATTCTATAAAATAATGAACCCAGCGTTCTATACAATAAATATATTATTATTTTCACACTTCTGAAAGAACGAAAAAACAGGCCTCTACTCCCTATTGTGGTATATTCCCGACAAAATAATATGTCAGTTGTATGTCAGCAAATCATCATATTACATCCTAATAGTCCCTAAAACTCGACAACAAACAGCAGCAGATGCAATGTCGAAATCGATTACGCAATAGTAGATGGAAGCTTACACACTACCGCGCTCATCTGAGCTGCCCTGCTTTCTTATACGACGAAAATGCAGCTTTAACCAGCAGACCACTTCACACTTTATTACAAAACTAATAGAATTGACTATTCTTTGAATAAAGAGATTGCAAGACCGGAGACGAACTCTCACGCAACGGTGACGTTCGAGTTTTCGGAATGTCACTATGAATTCGTTGCGTTTTCACGAAAACCTTTTATTTCCCGCGCTTTTCTAATGTTTGGTATTAAAACTATTGATATATTAAAGGAGAGGCCTCTGCCCGGCAATGTGACACCGTATAAGCTACTTAACTTATTTAAAAAATGTTGATTCGAGGTGGTGATTGAGAAATGAAGGTGATGTTGAATTTCGTGATTTCATATTTTCAGGCACTGTCAATTTCTAGACTAGACGGTTTAATATTACCAAGAATCATAAAAAAATGGTGGCGGTGATAAAATTCTTCCGAAAATGATATGCAAGCATGCCAAATTTTGGTTCTCTGGTTATCGCACAATGCAAGCAGTAAGAGCAAGACAGAGAACGCCTAATTTTAACGCCTACCTTACCCATGAAACTTACATGAATATTCAACACACCTATCTTAGGTAGAATGCACCCACCGATACGCTATCGATTTCTCCTCCCAACCTCCACTCGTTACCAAACTGCCTAACTGTACATTTGCATGCGTGCACGTATAGCCAAACCAATTAAACTAGGCCCCTACATTTCTACTGCTGTACCTTGGGTCCTCAGTTGTTGCACACAAGAGACAGAGGGCCAGGGGGGTCAGACAATGTTGGTGGGCTGGGAATTTCGGCTGCGACCTGGTTCCGGCTTGCATTACTCGCGCACGCGTATTAACTACGGGACGGGGGGGAGTGGTGAGGTGTAGGGGGGAGACGCATGCAGTGAGTTGCGCAAACTGACGCAGCGGCTCTACTGCAATACCTTGCCGAAGGGCCATAGAGCAGAGGCACGGAGGTGTGGCCAGAAACGACGGCAGTAACCTACAGTACCTACCCAAAATGCAAGACTGTTTGGCAGTCGTGCCAAGAAGCCCTGTACTCAGAGTTAGTAGTTAATTAAGTAAAAGGTGCATAATTTTGTATGCTTTGTAGACGTGAATGGGCTTTCTTCATTGATACAAGATACTTAGTCAGTCAGAAATTGGAAACTCATGATGACTTTTTCTTCGAAGAATACGCATCAGAAGCGGAATTCATAAATGTATGTCATACACGGCAGTTTTCTTTGATTTTAACTCAAAAACAGGCCACTGTATTATCTCACTTAGAAACTCGCGCTTATCTAAATACGCATTGAATGATAACAAAATTGGGTATTGCTGATTCTAACGCATTAATTTAGAATGTTTCAAATGTATTAGTTGGTATACCTATCTGGTTGATATATGTTATCACATCAATATCACTTTGATATTGACTTATATAGCTATGTATCACAATATTAGTTTTACCTACCATGTCAAAGACATTGTTATTTATCTGACCTTAAATAAATTTACTTAAACCAATTGTCCTACAGCAATGCCACATGGACGGAAAGCATTTTCCATTTTCTACTAATATTAATAGTAGAATCAGTCAGTTGCTGGAAACACAGCAAACTCAGTGAAAAAGCTGTTCATTTTTCGGAAGGACGTTTTTAATTAAATGTTTTTAAAGTAATTTCTATGTTTCTCGACAAAAATGATCCTTATGATTAAGCCTTTCAATCGGTATCGTAAAATTACAGGGTTATTTTGTTCTGCATTTGGGGGGTGTGATTCCCGGTTAACACAGACGATTTTTAAAAAGTTTTTAAAAATAAAAGATTCACTAAAATGTTCTATATACAGTTTTTAAGGTAGTTTCCATCAATGTGGCATAGCTGTGGGACCACTGTACACAAATGACATGAAAATGCGAGTAAAAGCATAACAAGAGTTTTAACTTTATTTTAACTATGTGCACTATCTATTTGAAGTTTCGAACCTTTGGCCCAAATATGCTACCAAAATAACGGTCCGCAAACAAAGGCTTGCATCGACTCTCTCTCTTCTCTGTCTAATGTCGTTGCTATTGCACATTCACTGATGTAGCTCACCGATCTAGATCAGATACACTATTGCAGCGCGATTGTGGTCCCTACGACGTACGCAATATGAATGGGTCAAAGTTAGAACGGCGTAGCTTACAAAACGTAGCGTTGATGCGTAGATACCGTTTTGTTTTTGATGCCATGATGATTGCATTTGTTTACTGTTGGGGCGTATTTGGAAATTGTCTATTTTTACCTTTGTGTTATCTGCCGAAAGGAATAACCAGGAGTTGTAAGTAGTAGACTTCAACAGATCAGCAAAAATTGTTACATCGAACAGAACATGACTTTTTCGTATAAATATAATTGTTTTGGAAGGTTGCTAATAAAAAAGGTATAAAAGAGAACATATTTTAAGCAGCTCAACTTGAAATGTTTGTGAAGAAAAGAAAAATTAAAAATGATATTTCAGGGCATCTAAATTCTAGTGGTTGAAATAATCTGTACTGCTTGCATCTTAACAACATGCTGGTTCAACACTTTCTTTTCTTGACAGCTTATCTAGGATATCTTGAGGTGGGTTTCTCGTATTTTGGAGTTATAAAAGTGAACTGCATTGCAAAGTGAAAGTCTTGGAGATGAAACCGATGATAGCCTGCAGTCACGCGTTGAAAATTTAGTACAAACCAATTTTTCCTTTGTTGTTAATATTGTAATCGTTGGCAGTGGTCACGCAAGCGTGGCAGTAACAACAGTTTTTTTTTAAATCGAATGTAATTTTTGACAATTACCTATTTCTTAGTACTCATAAGAGTGTTTAACAGAAAAGTTAGGTGACGATACTCTACCGTATTTTAGAGACGAAAAAGGTACATTATTTAAGATAGATCAAAGCTATTTCTTACATTCTTCTGGGGTAACTGGTTATGATGATAACAATGATATCAGAGTGTGTAGATCTGGGTACAACACATTATTTTAATATTTAGATAACACCAAAACTAAAACTCAAGCTCTTTAATGCAACTAAGCATACTGAAAAGATGATTCTGAAATGATGGTATTTCAGTAACAAATGCTATATATGCTAAATCTTCATCGATTTTTCGAGACCACGAAACCAACCAATACATAATTCAAACTCCGTCACCAGGAGACCAGGGCGGCCCAAAGGAGCTTGTCGGCCGCAGGTCACCGTGGGAACCTCACCCGGCCTTTCATTACGTATTCATATCCGCCTGGTACAAAAACGGCCTAGTATCGATCATACAGCGGCTATTCACCCCACGACCTTGGCTAGCCCGGCAACCACCCCCATATAAGAGAAATTATAAAAATATCCAGAAAGCAGGTTCGTTCACCCTGGATAGATGATTTGGAAGTTTATTTACACCTAGTCATAAAGGACTTTGATGTAAATAAGCCGATACATTCCGATGACTTCTGTGGTGTGTCGAGGCGGCGCTTCCCACGCGAGAGGTTCGAATCCCGGTTGGGGAGGAATAAAAAAAACCCAGGTCTTGGATGTTTACATGTGTGTGACGTCGCTGTTTCTGGGTGGACAAGCGTGGGGCCAGAAGCAATGTATGTAAATTTTATGTTGTTTATGTTATTCATTGAGCTCATTTGTTTCGCGTCGCCCATCGCAACGGATTGTCGTTCGAGATTTGATATCGCTTTATCAGTTTTCATCAACACTTTACATAAAATTAACATGGTTGGTAATATCAGGATATGGTGGAACAAAAAAACAAATGTGGCTGGAAACTATTTTGATGATAATTGAAGTATCTTGTGTTCTTAGTAATCTTCCATAACTGAAACCATCAATGTCATAGGCGCAGAACGAAATATGGATATAATTGATCCGAGCGTCCCTAAAGGCTCGCTAATTGGATGAGGTATGTGAATGAGATCAATATAAGGACATAGAAGTAACGTTTCAATCCATTGTTGCAGGGACGGAATCCGAGGCGGCCCGGGGATGGATTCGCAACAGCAGCAGTATTGCCTGAAATGGAACAGTTTCGGGTCAAACCTGGCGACCTCGTTCGCCAACTTATGGAACTCGGAGAGTTTAGCCGACGTCACGCTCTACTGCGAAGGTAAGTGCAGTTAGGTTGAATCATCACATCAGGCTCCGTACATTTGGTGCGGGTGACAGGTCGGTGACGTCATTCTATAGTATGTTTCATCCATAAGTACATCAACATTGTTAATAAGTGGGAATGAGTAAGTAGATTACTTCTCTAAACTCTGTACATTATGCAGCCTGTAGGAAATATTGCGTAATTTTGACGTCATCTTCAACAAAATTTTCAGCTCTCCAAACTAGTTGAAATACTGGTGATTCCACTGAAAGTCATGAATATATGAAAAGGGTATACACATTGAAATAATAAAATCAAATTATATAAATCATCAGTATTGCGATACAGCGAGGTAACAGTGCCAGCGTCTTGGGCACCCTCCCGCCCGGCAGCGAACTTAGGGAAATTTTTAATTTAGTTTAGTTTAGTTATAGTTTAATTTTAGTTTCTAATATATGATAAGTTATATAAATATAAGTTAAGATAAGTTCATATATAAAATCCGAAGATTTTTTAAAGGTACTGTAACCATAAAATTTTAAAAAGTACGGTATCCATCATGTTCGAAATACATCCTGACGAAATGCATTAAATTAACAATATAAAGATGGTCCTACTATATTGTTGTCCATAAGTGTTTGTGTAAGTTCGAAAGAAATAAAAACAAAAGACATAATAGTTACAAGATATAACAATCAAAATTCAGAGAGCACGATTTTTCCAAGATAAACATTGTTTTGCACTTCTCTTTAGGATCGGTCAACAAAACTCTTTTTAACGTTCTTACCTGTCATATGGTGATACGTGCACACAATAACTAGATAGACTCTGTAGGTAGGTTGAGTGTATTTCCTCGCAAAATCTATATTTTTTTCTCTTATCAGTGCATAGTAGTAGTACGTGCATCGTTATCATTATCAGAACATATTGTCAAAAAATTCGGCCCTGAAAATGTCCAAAATACCGCTAAATTGATAATAAGTTCGTTGACTCCGAGATATATACGATTCTTATTCCAAAGACCTCGACTCCTGGCTTATGAATGTTGCAAAAACTTGATAAAAAATAGCATTGATAAGCACTCTTGTGTGAACGGTTCAAAGGTTAAATTGAGTGTTTGTTTTCCCGGCATTTTTGCGTTTTCATGGTATTTTACAAAGGTCACACATCCTTTCTCCATCACAACAACTGTCGATATAAGTACATATTTATAGTATAACGCTGAACGCCCTGATTCTTTGGAATTCGACACCTAAATTATAAAACCTAATAATATAACATTGTTCACATAAAATAATTAAAAAATCTATCACCTTACCGTGTATCACCAAACAATTACAAATTAGTCACCAATTAAGGGTTTTTTATTCTTACGCAAGCTTCGCTTCGCTCAGTCCTTTTAGCCTTCACCTGCACCTGCAGGAATCTCCACTTCGCCCTGATATTTTGCACGCAATTCAGCAGATTTGATGCGTTATTAGATTACAGATCTATAATTTTGGTGACAGATCTACTATTTATGTAACCAATCTATTAATTTGATTACAGACCCTATAAATTTGCTTATCGATCTTTTCGAGGACAAAGCTATTATTCTGGCAAAAAAAAAACACTGATCAAACTTTTATTTAGGAGACATATTTGCAATTTATTGGTCATCCATATTTAGTGACCAGTTTGTTTAATTTCATGACCAATATATTTCTTAGTAACAGATATAATAATTAAGGTATTGCACCTTCATGTAAAATTTAAAATTTGGTGACAGAAAATATTGTTCCCGTTCAAAAATGGATTGCATTCATAGACAGTTTTTTTTGTCAAAATCCTCTTGGCGTTTAAGGCAATCCTCCTTTTTCACTTTGGGCATGATGCATGTGGTAAATAAATACGCAAAGCAGTCCATTAGTTTTTTTTTTTAAACAGCTCAAAAAGTATCTTATTGGCGTTTAACACTATGGCCACCTTTTCTGCTGCTACCTGTAGACTATATATGTATTTTTGTAACCTGAAATAAAGATTATTATTATTATTATTATTCAAGATGAAGGAGTTCCTTGAGTTTTGCTAGATCTGTGATATTTTCTATTAGTTGCATCACACAGTCTTTTGCCAAGTTAAAATGCAAATCTAAACATAATTTGACATTTTCTATCTATCTATCATGCAGTGACAGCAGGGATACGATCGAGACTTGGACCCAAATAAACTTAGACGGTTGTAAGTTTCTAAAGATTTAGTCATGTTAAACACTGGTTAGGCTACAATATATAGTATTTATGAATATTAGTAATATTCCTCCTATAGACATAGGTTTTCAGAACACAACACAGATTTATATAACACCTTAATTCACCTTGAAATGTAGATGGTATTCTTCCAATTGCTTTCCCGATGTTCAATACATTTTCTAAGAAATAAACACCGCAAAGGAAAGGTTTTATTAAAAGACTGAAAGGCATTTCTACGAATACGCATTTTCGTATTCAGGTAAAGCTGGTCCACTTTTTAGTTATGTGACAGATGCAAAAAATACTAAGTCACACAATCACGATAAGAGAGTGTCTCCGTCTGTAGTTGAATCGTGTAGCTTCAGAAAATTTTACCACTCTTTCTGTCACCAAAATTTAGATTTGTCACAAAACAACGATATCCTGATTATTATACCGGTTCCTAAGAAATATTTTGGTCTTCAAATCAAAATGGACACTTAATATGCATCACCAAATAATTATGAATATATCTATTAGATGATAGATTAATCACTTTTTTTCTATTGCCCGAATAATAGGGTTGTCCTCAAAAAAGTGGATCGTCATCAAAATAATAGACGTGTCATCAAAGAGCGAAGCGAAGCCCCCCTTAGCCTTCGTGTTAGGTTGACATTTAAGAATAAAAAACCCTCAATTGTTGATCAATTTATAATTTTTGTCTACAATTTATAATGCACGTTAAGTGTCAGATCGAGTATTTAGGTGACCAATCTAATAATTTGATGACCAATATTTATTTCTTGGTGATTTTTAAGTTAATTTTAGGTGACCAATTCGATATTATTTAGTGATGAAATTAAAATGTCAGATTTATTATTTTAGGTACCAGCATGATTTATTTTTTTTGATTTTTGTTTATTAATAAAATAAAATAAAGTTAATCAATAGGGCATTTATTAGGTGATCAATAAAATCATACCCTATTTGCACTACCTTGAACAAAGCAGATAAGCTATTTCGCGACAAAAACAAATGACGAATGCAATATTATCTAACGCAGGGGCGTTTACGCAGTCTACACGTGTAAACGCAGTGATAAAAAAATGATTTTGACTCTCGTCTAATCGAGAGTAATTTATTGTGTAAAATTAGTAAAACTCAAGAAATCCTACTAAGTATTGAAAAAATATTTTCTACAAAGCTAACACAAACAGATCGACGAGAAGCGTGACAAAGTATTTAGTGGTAACAAATTAATTATATTTGGGATTAGGGCTTAGGTTACCTGTAGCTAATGTCATATTCGCCGATAGGGTATCAAAGGATTACCTTTAGGTGAAAAGACTATCGTGTACCACAGGGAGCGAAAGGAGAAGGGTATTAAAATTAGGGAAATATTAAACTGCACATCAAAAATACTGATTTGCACACCAAATATCCCTTATATTTGCTGCGGTAGCTTAGGTGAAGGGTTCAGGGGGTGAGCGAAGCGAAGCCCCCTTTATCCATCGTGTTAGGTTCAACATGTAAGAACAAGATACTTAAAACATAAACTAAGGTACTCATTAAACTAAAAACTAAAACATAAAAAGTGATTTTGCTGATCCTTTTTTGCTGCGCAAATCAGTATTTCTGATGTGCGATTAAATACCAGGCTTAAAATTAGTTGATGAACGCTTGTCACGTCTCATGTACGTTATCAGCCAGTGAATAACAATGAAACTGCAGATTATGTAGACTTCGAGATTTTAATTTATCTCTGCTATAGGGGGGTTATCAATGGAAGATGGTGAACAGTTCTGACAAAATGCAAACAACTTTTATAAACTTATCCCCTATTCTTATCCATAGAAAAGTCAGGTTGTTCTCATAAACGTTAACTGTCATATATATCTTCCTACGATAACCGTTGTCTAGTCAAGAATTGTCACTATTTCTCCGAATTTATTGTAATAGAATAATAAAATTATTGAATGCTATTGGAAATTATTGGAAACTATTATGTTTTGTACTCCCCAATGTTAAACAAGTCTCGGCTAATATTAATGTTAAAGGTGAAAATTTAGAAATTGTAGTAATATTCGGTATTCCTAGGAATTCGGTATTCCTAGGAATCACCTTAGATAATAAGCTTCAGTGGAGCCCACACATATATAAGCTATCAAAAAAACTCAGTTCCGCAGTTTATGCAGTTAAAAAAATCCGTCTTTTTACGGACGTGGAAACAGCTAGATTAGTTTACTTCAGCTACTTCCATAGCATTATGTCTTACGGCATACTGCTGTGGGGGAACGCTGCAGACATTAACATAATATTTGTGCTGCAAAAGAGGGCTTTTCGTGCAATCTACAATGTGGGTCCCAGAGAGTCACTGCGTTGTAAATTTAAGGAAATTAACATTATGACAGTGCCGTGTCAGTATATTTATGAAAACCTAATGTACGTCCACAAAAATATTGATAAATTTTCCTAAGAATAGCGACAGGCACAATGTCAACACTAGAAATAGGAATAAACTAGCTATACCTACTACTAGGCTCCATAAGGTTAATGTATCTTTTAAAGGGCAATGTATTCGCTTTTACAACAAAATACCGACTGAGTTACAAGAATTGTCTGTAAATAAATTTAAAAATGTTGTTAAAAATCACTTATGTAAAAAAGGTTACTACAAAATATCAGATTATGTAGAAGACAAGAAAGCTTGGGAAGGTGTTTGCTCCAATTCTGTAAAAAATAACGTATAAAGCTGGAGGTTTCTAGTCGCCTCTTTGCCTCCAGCATCTAAAAAATTGAGGTGACGGAATTCAAATTGAGTTCTATATTTCCCTGTACCTTAAACATGTGTTAGTTTAAGATTGGACATTCTCCAAATGTTACCTATGTGTTTCTTATGGAAATAAAGTCTTTTTGATTTTGATTTTGATTTTGACCAACCAAACAATTAACAGTGTGAATACTGTATTTGGGACAAATGAACTAATTTTTAATTAATTTGAGTGTATGCAAAATGAACGCTTAAAAACGTAGGCTCATGGAACAACGTCATATCCGAATACCCGTTTTTCATCAATACCCAGCTATAGTCCAAAGTTTTCGGGGCCTTCAGGAACAAAATGCGCCAGACTCTCCCTGCGGGGGGGGGGGGGGTGTAGGGGGCAAAGGGGGGGCACTCAAGGGGGCAGAGGGTGTGGAGTGCGCCAGCCGCCCGACGCCGCCGCCGCGCGACCGAGCGTAATAGGTAGAGCGGTGCGTGCAAACTGCTAAGTAGGAAAATGGTTTTGCAGTCAGTTTTTATGGGGTAAACCAATTTTTTATCAGTGATTAGTAGTTTGCGTTTAGCTTGCCGTTGTTTGAGTTAATTATATTAAATGAGTCATCAATCATAAAAGTGTGGTGGCGGTGATGATTTGATTAATAGTTTTGCGATAGAGTTAGTTTCTATGGTTACAGACCTCTTTCATAGTCTTATCATTTTCATGACTTGTGAACATGACAATAGTGTCTATACTTTCAGTTTTTACTAACGTACGTCATATTGTATCACGATTCACGAGTATCCTACGATTCGATATTTGAATAAAAATAATAATCTCGCGAAATAATGTCAATGCGAAAGGTATTCAATATTGATATTCTTGTGAAAAAATTTTTCCCGCATCTATCCGATTATGCGTTACCGCAATTCGGAACAGAACGCATCGACGCGGCAGCAGGCTTCCCTTATCGACCGCACCGCTATGTGTGTCGCCTCCCCCCCCCCTGACCCCCTCCCCAAATGTCCTACCTCCTACCCTGTATCAACCACCTACGAGCTATCAGCGTGATTCTTTTGCATCATGTTTATGGCTTCGCATGGCGCGAATCGCTGTCAAGTGTCAACGCATAAATAACTTATTCAAATGTAGGTCGGTACTGTAAACGTAATTGAGTAATTGAGAAGAGTTTTTGGAGTTTCATGGTACTCGCGAATACTGGGGTTTTGTAGGTTCGATTGACTTTTTTAATTTTAAATTAGGTTACAAGTTACAAGCTTAGGGTGGTGATTAGTTTCGATGGAATCTTAAATATGTGTTTACAAAAAACAAACATTTGATATAAAAAATAAGTGATCACTTATTTGATAGCAAATGTTTTATAATGCGATAAAAATATAAACCGATTAGGATCAAATATTCACAATAGCCCAATATATAGAGGATCCAAAAATGGTTAATTTTAACTTAATTTCTGCAATATTTTTTTTCTAAGATCGTTTGGGTACGCCAAACATAAGTTTGCGAACTCCAAAAGAGGGGGACAACTTTGAGTAGCCCAAAAACCTCGAATTTTATGGAGTTATTCTAGTTTTAAACTCATAACTCGATATCCAATCAAAATAACACCACAGTTTTTTCTACATTAATGCAGAAATAATTGTGTTGTTATTTATAATGGTTTTCGAGTTATGTGTGATCGAATAACTGGAAGAAGCCCGAAAATTTTGAGAATCTAGGATTACCAAAAAACTGTCCCCCTCGCTTTGACGACGTAGAGTCATATAGGTCACCGGTGACCTCGCCCAGACTAAAAAACTTTAAGAAAAAAACTTTTTCTAAAATTGGCGTTGAACCGCTTAATATTGGGCTACAACCAGAAGTAAAACAATTACACTATCGATGAATCAATTAGCCAACAATATCTCTCTTGGCCATGTTTCGTAAAACCATTGCATATTTACGACAGGACGGACATAATTGTATGTCGTTAAATAATTAAATGAAAATAGAACACTGTTTTTTTAATCCAGCAATGAAGTTTACCGTTGCGACTATTATCGACCTCCAAATTTAGAGAGGGGGCATTCAAGGGGGCTTTCTTCCACTCCCCCCTCCCCCAATCACCCCATCCCCCCTTTGTTCTATACTCGAGTGCATTATGTGTACAAACATTTGCTTCGAGCCTAGTTTAGTTATGTAGTTGTGCTGAACTCATGCGCTTTCGTGAATCGATTTGACTATATGCTTAAGATCTTGGCAATAAAGTGTCAATTCCTATAGCAGCGGATACAATTTCAACCCTTTAAAGGGGGCATATGTGCCAGTGGAGACAGAAGGTATTTTCAAATTGGGAATGCCTTTGTTGATAATTACGTTAGTTAGCTACAAGGGTTACTATTCTTGTATGTATGGGTATTGTCTAGGTACCTACCTAGACAATACCCAAACATACATAAACATATGTATACTATAATTATATTGTACGTCAAAAAAGACAATTACGCGTAGTATTTGTGGTTAAAATAAGGTTTAGTTTAAGCACAAACACCAAGCGCGCTCGTAAAATGATATTGCATATAATAGAACGTTCCTGTATATTTGACATCCTCTGTAGCGTAGCGGTTCGTGGCTCAGCCTCCCAAGCGAGAGGCAGCGGTTTCGAATCCCGGCTGGTAAGATATAATAAAAAACCCGAGGTCCTGAATGTTTATATGTGTGTGACGACGCTGTTTCTGGATCCCTTGGCACAGGGTATCCTAGTGTGATCCTAGAACTAATGTTTGTGCCTGTATATAAATGTTTACGTTCATCTACTTAGTTCGTAATAAAAAGTGGCTAATGCTCTTATGTTTTGTAACAAAGTAGTCAAAGTAAAAATAGGAGTTTGCATACTGTCACAAAAGTCACACGAAACCCGTAACAGATAAAAAAATAAAAGCTCTCGTAAAATATTCGAAACCTAATTCAAGCCGTGAAAAATGCCTGTAAAAAGCTCAGCCAGACGGTAAAAAAAACGAATCCTAATAAGAGCGTGGGTAAAAAAGTCCTAACACGTCCCAAGCCCGACTGAGCTCGACCTGGGAATGGCTCACCTAGTTTTTCTCTCCCTGCAAGATTGATTTTCTCTCCAGTATTTGGGCCCTTCGCCCTTCGGACGCGATGAGCGAACAGAACAACGCCAGCATAGTAGCAGTAGCAGTAGCAGTGATAGTATATTAGCTGTTTTTAACTAGATTCCTACTTTTTTCGTTAGCCTATACCCAATGCTGGGCAAAGACCTCACCGGTTCGAGCCCACACCTCCCATCTCTAGCCGAAGCTTTATCGATCCACTCTGGCAGGAATTTATCCAGGTCGTCCTTCCATCTCCCTCTGGGCCTTCCCCTTCGCCGGTGTCCGTCTGTAGGCATGATACCTACTAAAAATTACATAATTAACGTCAATCATAAAACAGTTACAGCACTACATAAAAATAAAACCCATCAACTAAACATCACTAGCATACAAAACAAAACTCTTCCACTGAACATCTCGTCGCATTCAGGGCCTCTATTCTCGCACAATATCTCCACTCGATAAAATGGCGGATATAGATGATGCCCATACAAAATCACTCGATATCCGTACATCGAATGTGCAAGAATCACCCCCCAGGATCCTTCAGGGCAGTTACTCTCACTCGCGGTATAGCTATCGCTGCCGCTAGGCTCGGCGGCACGCAGCGCCCTCACCTTGCACTTTTGTCGGGGGCGCTTCTCCCCCCCCCCCCCACCGCCCCGCCGACCTTGAGACTCCGTCGGGGGCCGTTGAGGGGCGGGCGGGGCGGTTGTCATGTATTTAGTGGGAGGGGAACTAGAAACAGGGTTAGTAAGAGCCCCCGCGAGCTGCGATGTCGTTTTCACTTGCATCCGGGACCGCTAGAGCTTGACAAGTAAATAGATACCTTATCTATAGGAATACAATGGCTTCATCTGTATGTGTGCGTGCAGGCAAGGCAACTATGAATTCTATTTTCAGGACAGGCTGCGTTGAATTTTTGCTGTGAGCGCATTTTCGTTATTGGTTTTAAAGGAAAATTTAAAAGCATGATATGGATTTAAATGAGTACCTATACTCTATGAGCACTATGGCCAATATTTGTACAAGTAGTTAGTCATGCAGTAAGTTTTTTTTTTGTATAACTTTTCTTTAACCTCAAACCAAACGTCAAACCCTGTACATTTTTGTCTTGAAACAAGTGTTGAACAGGGGTTTATTTATTTTGTAGTAAGACCCAAAAGGTTCAATATTTTGAACACATTTTACGATAACATGAATTTAATTACAGCAACGTACAATATCCCGAATATTTCAATGAACTTATACCTGACATATTTTGCAAATAAATGATAAGAAAATTATTACAGTCCATAAGATCAGGCATAACTAATCAAATATTGAAATTATTACAGTCCATAAGATCAGGCATAATTAATCAAATATTGAAATTATTACAGTCCATAAGATCAGGCATAACTAATCAAATATTGAAAACATCTCAGTTCCTTATAAATTGTTCACATCAGTTCGCTTCACATACCCATATTCATATAGAATAGTGGAGAAAAATAACAATTGACAACACCACACACCACTTTACGATTTTAGCATCACAATAGAATAGGTAATGTGTCCGTGAAGGACATAGATTTTTTTGTAGAAATTCTGTAGCGAAGGGAATGGAATGAGGAAAAAAACTATTGATAAAGACAGGTAGTTCAACTACCTATAATTTACTCTTGTATTCTCTTCCTAAATAGAAACTAGACCTAATGTTCAATTATTGTTCCTAAATCTTTTAACATCCATCTCTTCCAGTAGTTCCGTAGAAGATAGGTCAATAAGTTTCATGGTTTTTTGGTGATCCCTTCATTCTATTTGTGGTCGTATTTCAAGACTATCGTCCAGTATTTCTTGTATTTTTGGATGCAGCAAAGACATAGGTACATGCTGTGGCCAGGACGACACACTTAATACCAGAAACACGTTTTAATACCACACAAATCTCCTACATCACCCTTCTATTAACACATCTACAAAAAGAACGCTTTCATTGACGACATCCAACTGACCTATATTCCATCTTCAGCATATGAATGCAATGACTCAAACAAAACCAACTTAAACATGCTGACTATACGCACTATAGTGGCTCTTAATTGATTGTGTTACAGCCTAAATTGGTATTTTTCTGGTGAATCGATAAGTCTGGGTGTTTGTGTCGTTGGTATAACAGCTAGATAGTGTTAGTAGGGCTGTTAAGTCGGCCAATGTCAACGATATGTTGCAACTTGGGTTGTGGTCTTGTGACGCACCAGTTATGGACTATCTTTTTCAGCATTTTGTTAGGAGAACCCCAAATAGGAACCGTTCAGGTGTTCCATTTCGATAATTTAAGTGTCACCGTCACGAATGGTTATTAAAAAGCTCAGCAAATAGAAGAAGGTATTTTTGACCTTGGGCACGTCCAGCTCTACGGCTTTGTAAATTTAAATAAATATTTACATACAGGCACATACATTGGTTCTGGCCCCACACAAGGATACCCTCTGTCGTGGGAACCATAAACAGTAACGTCACACACATATAAACATCCAAGACCTGGGTTTTTTTTTCTGTATCCCCAGCAGCGGATCGAACTGAACCGGGACCTCCCGGCCGACCAACAACCGCTGCGCCGCAGGAGGTCGTCGAACACAACCACGAAGTTATTAGACCTTGTCTTGCATCATTTAAATAATAAAAAGGAGTGATTTCAGTGTTTTCAAGGCCATGTTCGTAAAGCGTTTATTTGTTTTAAAGAAAGACCGAAAACGGCACCGCACAGCGCATCCATTCTCAATGTCACACACACACACACACACACGCATTTCCTCATTAGAAAACCAGCCTTAGTACTAGACATGCATTGTGCAACGTGCTTGACCTTATTCTTTTAACTAGGGCTCCATAGCATGTATTCCGTCTCGCTCGCCGCCATGCGATCGTAAGAAAGAGATAAAACATTGCAGTGATAATGATGATAAATTCAAGTGTGACCCTCATTTTAATAGAAAATTATCATGTTAATCATCAAGAGGTTTTAAAATGCCTATCTATCGCTTGGCATCAAATGGGGTACTTTTAAACCAAGCTTTTTTCAAAATTAAACAGATGGCGTTGTGGACGAGCCCTTTCTGTATTTTTTTTCTTTGGCGCATGATGACATGTTAAGTATGAGTGGAGGACACCTTACAAACAAAAAAATATGGTAATGTTTAACCAAAAATGTCACGTTAGCGAGATAATTGGAAGTAAATAATCAATGCTCGCAAATATGTACCTTAACTTCCATTCATCTCGCTGTGTGAAAATTTAAGAACCGTTTACAATGCCATCTGATGGATTTTGCAAAAAAACTGCTCTGGAAGTATCCCATTAGTAATATTATTTTTATTATTACTACGATCGTATGCTACGATCGCGCTATACCTAAATGGATCTATTCCGAAATTATTATGATACTAAGTCAAGAAAAGATTTCTTTAGATTTTACGATTTTTTGTTTCATGAATGAAGGGCAGACAAGTATCACTAATTTTAACTTATAATATTAACTTATATCGTAAATTTATACAGCTATAACTACATGCCTACTTGTATTTTGTACTTCCTTGTTTGTGCTATTCGTGTAGAGTTATGTAACAACACCAGCTTTGAATAAATTAAAACCACCAGAATAGCTTGGTCTCTACTCCACGCCCTTGTTAGCCCTTCTGTCTCTATCTGCTAGTCGATATAGTGTGAAGGCTCAACATACTTTCGTTATTAAAATAATTAACAATATAATATTTCAATACTGTATGCCTACTTTGATCCTCTCCCTAAATAGGCCCCTCCATGCACAATTTGGTCTTTATAAAAACCAACATGTGCGTATGTAAATTGGTCACGTGGTTATTTAAAATATCTATAGCACGGACAATTACAATTATTATTAGACAATACGGATAATTATTACGGATCACGGTCTCAGGCATAAGACGAAGCTGCATGTGAGCATAAGATTGTTTAATTGACAAAGTAATTTCTTATATGAAACGAGTACACCTAAGTACCTATAGATTTTACCCCTTCACAACTACGAGTAATACAAATTCACATGGAAATGTTTACGTAGTTCTGAGTTGTACTCCGAAACCAAAAGTGAATTTAATTTCTACATTCATGTACTTAGACAATGATGATGCTTTCTTGGCCAATGCAATGCAATCATTAGCTACCGAATAAAGCGCTATCTGAGAGACTGAGAGACAACGCATAGCCTGCGCCGTTGGAGAGTCGTGATTTTACGGGGGTTTCTTATGGAGAGTAATGTAGCCCCAAGAAAGGATTTGGCGAAATTCATCCTCTAAAGGGAAAAGTTACACAGTTACAGTTTGTATGAAAATCAACAGATATTCACTGATGAATCTGAAATTTGGTAGGAGCAAGCTGAAATGAAGGTAGTAAAGAGGTAGGTAAGGAATATGTTTATAATGCGCGGCGTATAAGTTGACCCACAATGCCGGCGTCTGCGCAGGTAAAAACGACTGTTTTAGATCGATTTTACAATGCGCAGATGCCGCCATTTGGGGCCAACTTATACGCCGGGTACTATAAACGCCCATGAACGTATTTAGCGACAGAGTCGTATCAAGGATGGGAGGTACAAACACGAAATTAAAAGTTGAAAAGAGTTATTTCGACATTTTCGGAGATGCTGTGGTTAGCAGATAAATATTATAAAATTTTGGTACGCAACCCTTATTTTTACACGACTCCGAGTTTACTTTAATAATAATGTACGTAATGCTTGTTGCGTAACTTTAAACTTACTTATTTGCTTTTCTCATCCATATTTTCATTGCCATCAATGTGAAAATGTAATCAACAAAAAAAACGTTTGTTGTTATTTGCCGTCTATAAGCTAAGAGCTATCGAGGGCTTGTAGATAGGAGAGATTAACACCCAGACAAGACAGTCTTGATAACAATGTAAAGCCATGATCAAGTATAGTTTTGAACAGTTAGATTCATGAAGGTGGGATTATCTCCGGTTAGGTTTTATGATATTCTGCAGATCGCTTTTTTCACAAATAATATCAATACAGTAGCTGGGGCGGTAAATTATTGAATGTTCTTCGAGTTTACAATCATTCACAGTCATCACTGTCATTGAATAACCATACCTGTATGAAGTTATCTCATTCTCATCAGGTACTGGTACTCAATTGAACAGGACTCGTTTCCTTACTTGATGATGTTTGCCTGACTTTAACTTAGTTCTATGTCAGCATATTTCATTCAAAATTTTGTTTATTTCAGACATTTATCAAACAGATCGTAGTAATCATTACCCGGAAACGGAACACGATTATCTTTCCTTATCTGCAGGACTAAAGAGGAATGTGATTTCTCAGCGATTCATATACTCCAGTATACTCAGTGGAAAAGTTGTTGTTAATGCCGCAAATAAACAGAGACAGAGTCAGATAAATCGTGTTTTCTTCTACAATAATTATGATTTATCGTTAAGATATGGTTTTTCCCGACGAATTCATGAAATAATGATATTGTTATGACCTTTCAAGCTATGTATGACACAACTGTATACACTCTGGGGACAAAACGTGCAATCTCCTTCGCGAGACTTATGTGGTAGATTTATAAAACCAAATAGTTAGTATAATACCTATAGTCAACATTAGTACATTGTTTTTACGCTACGCGCTTATTCTCATTTACACAGTTGGGTCATTCTTTTAACATAAGTAGGTGCTGAAAGACATTGATAGATTATAACACGATGACAAGGATCTTGTAACGTATGTTTCCATACAAGTTGCGTTAATTTCCAATATAGCAAGACCCCGTATTATGCGTACGAAGTAGCGCGGCGCTTAGCGACGCATTGGTCGTCCAAGGCCAAAAGTATTATGTTCCGCGCAACTGGCTTTGATATGACGTAACCATTTTTGTGTGTACTTCACTTTATCGATCGTAGACCAAAAACAATGTCTATTGGAAGTATAGCAGCCTATAGCAGTTACATTGCCTCTTCAACTATTAGATAAATATCTTTAGTAGTTCAAATATCTGTATCGACAAATAATAATCATATTTTAGCTGCGGTAAGGGTTTTGTCCTAGTCGATAGACGTACATTACAAAAACAACAAAATTATTTTATTAGGCACTATAGGTGCCTACATAAGTTCAACTTAGAGCTAATAATATCTGACAAGGTCCAAGAACGCTTCCCTGTGGCACGCTCGTAGTATAGTACAGGAGCATCATATTTTAGTGTCGTATTTCAGAACTTGAATTTAGTGGAGCCCAAATCACCTTTAGTTCCTCATTGACGGTCTTCTTGGAATCGCACTGCGACCACACATGCAGGAGGGTCTTGTATAGTTTTCTTGATAATGGGGCCCATTCAATGATTTAAAGAGGGAGGCAAATCCGCAGTGAGTTAGGTCCTTGATACGGGGCTTTTGTTAATTGGGTACTTGAACTAGGTACCCATTTTCAATAGAGACTGATAAATAGGAGGAGAATTTATTCAGTTAATAGTAAAATGCTGTCGGATTCGTACCGGTATTCTGGTACCCTTGTAGCTTTAGACGATTAACTTATAGCGCGTGCATCTACAGAACGTGTTAAATAATTGAGCAATTCGTCTAGGATTTGTTAAGCTCTTATGTAAAACGTTAGAGAATGGGGCCCTTAGGACAATTTAATCATATTTATAGAATTGATTTCGTAACAAAATCACTATTTGCCATCAAGTCCAAATACGTCATACCAAATACATCAAGGCAAATTAACGTTCAAATATCTAAGATAACTTGATATGAATTCCTATTTGAGTGAAAGTTGCACTTGGGAGCTGTCTCAGCGCAACCATTCCCTGCAATCTGCAATTCTCAGTAAAAATCGACAGTAATTAAATAACGTAATTAAAAAAAACAACTGCGGTAAGTCTTATCTGCGGCTTTTAGTGTACCGCGCCCGGCGTTTTTTTACAACGTTATGTTTTTCCTGATTTTTATTACAAAATACGAAAAATCTATTTTAAACTAAAGTGCAAGCTTGTGCAAGATTAGCAAATATTTTCATACTTACATAGACGACCCGAATAGCCGAGTCGGCAGTGACGCTGCCTGCGAAACCAGGGGTCCCGGGTTCGAGTCCCGGTGGGGGCAAATATTTGTTTGATGAGAACGAATGTTTGTACCCTAGTCATGGTTGTTTATCTATCTAAGTATAATATGTATCTATATAAGTATGTGTACCGTTGTCTAGTACCCAAGATACAGGGAATCCTAGTTTGGGGCTAGATCAATGTGTGTAAAATGATGTCCAAGGTATTATTATTATTATTATTATTATTATTTCATACTCACCTTTTGAAGCCCTTTATTTTGATAGCCCAACCCGAGGGTCTTGAAAAAATATTTTTTAGCCTGCACGTCAAAGCGTATAAAACACGATTTTTTTTTAAATTATTTATTCCCAGTGATACTCCCGTCATAAAGATGCCTAATGCCGTATCATTTATCAAGTTGGTTGATCCACTATGTAGTTGCGAGGGGACACAGGAACAGATGTACATGTGCATACTGGTCAAACATATAATCCTCCTCTTTTCAAAGGCTAAAATCGCAAAACATGATTTAGTTCTGATTTATTAGTATGTTGTATGGACGTAGTGTTAATATAAAGCAACTTGCGCAACTTGCTAAAACTCTGCGCACCATGCGAAACACTGTGAAATTAGGGGACTTTTTTCACTTATGCTCTCAAACTCAATTTATTTATAGTAATTACGCAAAAATAATGCACTTTTACAAGTCAGACACTTTATACATGGAGAAAAATAAAAAATAAATCCAATATGATCAATTAAACTAATGAGAAACTGATTATGATTTGAGCTTGAAAAAGGAAATTTCCCTTTCAAGTTGTTATTCATGGCGGAATCTCGCACAGGAAAAGGACACTTCATTAACTCTACCAGTGCTTCGGAAATACGCCCGTCAGAAAAGATAGTATTGAGAAACTCTTCGGGGATATTTTTAATTATTATTATAATTTATATAATTATTTATATATATGATATATTTTTTTTTTTCGATATATTTTTTTATTCCACAATATAAAAGATATCTAATCTATGTACAATATTATAACATCGTATCTATAAGTGCCAATAAGATGTCTCAAAATAACAATTTACAAAATAAATAAATAAATAAATAAATAAGTAAATACAAAAGCTGTAATGAACATAACTTAAGACTTATTATGAGAAACCGGACTGGACCAGTCCCCCCAAACAGCACCCGTTCACCAGTATGACCTTATGCACCAGCCACTTCCCCCATCTACATATTTGAGGGAGAGGAGCAACATGCTACACTCTAAAGTCATAAACTGTGGGTTCTTTGACAGACAAAATTAGTACTAGTAATAGTAGTTAATTGGATAACTATCAAGGTTTAACAAATTATACCCAACTGCAGCTCTATAAACCCTATCGGAGTCAAGCTTCCTGGTGGCCCTTCGATGATGGTCCATTTTTCCCAAAATTAGCCAATTTAAAGTTTTGCTCCCGTCCGGATCAAAATATTAACAAAATCGCTCGTACTTTGACAAAGGTTATTTAAGAAGAAGAAGAAGGGAAGTATTTAAATGTATGACCGTAAATCCAGTTTATTATTGACGAAATCACTGATTTTTCCTGACAAAATAACCGAATTGCGCGAAAAACTGACTGATTTCGCTTCGCTCACCCCCTTTATCCTTCACCTACCCTGACACACCACTTCGCCCAGACAGTCTTTTTTTAGCCAATGAGCGTTCAGCGTTGGCAAAGCCATTCAGTAATTTTGTCGCGCAATTCAGTGTTTCTTTCAGACAAAAAGAGTTGTAGTAAATTCAATTAGCTTTCATTAAAGAACAGAACGAAGTCTGTAAAAAATTGCATTAACACTACCCTAACTGCTCCATACAACATACTAAAAAACCAGGACTATACATATATGTATCCTATATAATAGCTTTAGCAAGCGACTTACGGTAAACATTTGTAAACAAAAACGGCAGGATAAAGTCAGTCAGACTGAGACAAGCTGGACGTTCAACATTTTACATAGAAACTAGCGAAAATTCTATGTTTAAGCAATTATTAGGGCTGCAAGCATTAGGGCTTGCAGGACCGATTATTTCCGTTCATCAAATAACCTCGAAGTTTGTATAGGCACATAATACTGAAAGATTTTTACTTTTTGCACCATTTTTTTTTACAATAAAAATAATAAATAAACAATTTCTCTCACAGGAATTTTACGATTTGATTTTCAGAATTATGCAATTCTGACTAGTTCCTGAAACGTTTGAAACATGAAATACTGATATTCAACCATTCAGAATATGGCTAGGTGTTATTCCTGTTCATCTTGTGTGGGTTGTTGCAAGTAATCGCGAATACGCCACTCACCACCATATCCCATTGGTTCCAGGTCGGCAGTTCAAGGCACATAAAGTGATTCTCGCCGCCTGCAGTAAGCATTTCCAGGAGTTGTTCGACACAGCACCGCCCAGCCATGCCGGGGCTTGCTACGTCATCCTGGAGGCGACTACTGCTGACAACATGCAAGCCCTCCTCGAGTTCATGTACAAGGGGGAGGTCCATGTCAGCCAAGATGCGCTCTCCAGTTTTCTCAAGAGTGGAGAGAACTTGCAGGTGTGTGCAATATTTCGATAACACTACACATGAGTTCTATGTAGATGAAGGAGGAACAAAATGTTGTTTTCTATATCTTCTTAAATTTGTAAGCTGTTTTAACATATGGTATTCTTCGTTTTGTATTTTGTTGTTTTGTATATTTGTTGACTATATGTGCATGTAAGCTACACCCACTGCTGAAAAAGTGTCGGGTACAGGTAATAAGACACAATGATCATCAATACATAATATAGAATCGATTACACATTACACACTCTTTTAGGATCCTGAAACTCGTTCATAAAGCATTCTTCCCCTTACAGGTCAAAGGTTTGTCAATGGAAATGTCCCAAGACGGTTGGATGAAGCAACAGACCCAGCAACCTACCAGCGGCCACCAGACCCGCATCAAAACCAGCCCAGTAACCGGATCAGGGAACTGCGAGGCTCAGGAGTCTGTTCCTCCGTCCCACACCGCAACCTTTGCGCCGATCCCGCAGTATGGCCTACCTCTCCATGGCAGCGGCAATATTGGCCGATATGCTCAGCCTGCCCATTTGCCACTGCATCCATCACATCGGCGGCCTGCTCAGCCAAAGCCATCACCGGCTCAGAGCCCGCATGCTAGGAATTACAGGTGAGTCCTCTTCTTCTTCTTCTTTTTTTGTTGTGCCCCTTCGCTATTGAAGGTTGAGGATCAACTCTCCTCTACTCGTCCTCCTCCTTGTTCTTTCCCAAGCACATAGGCTTGCAGCCCACGCCAACTTTTTTTAGATTTGAGCGAGGGTAAGGTAGGCCTCTATCTCTGTTACCCTATGCGAGAAAGAGGGGTTACCACCTTACCGATGCTCATAGCCAAAGAAACTCGGCGCGGACTCTATAATAAACACTTTGTCAATATAACTGCATTACTTAAAACGCAACTGAATCAAAGGGATATTTGATTACAATAAAATTGCACATTTTCATAACAACTTCTGATTGCAGACAAAGTTCTTCATCATCACACTGCGGAAGTGTGGCTGACGAGCCTGACACCAGGTCTTCTCCCGGTGCTGGAGGCGGCCGATATTCGGAGGAGAACCCACCAGACACCACATTAGGAAACCCTACAAAGAATAACGGCTATGAACGCAGCGGCTCCGCCAACGATGAGATGATGGAACGCTTATCCAATGATCAGGGTGCTGAAGGTATGTCAGAATTTTGTATAAAATCAATATTTGCCCGTGATTTTGTGGTGTCATACCTACCTCTACATTTGAAAGGCAGAGGGAAGGAGAGGCTGTAATAGATTTAAACCACTGAAAAAAACAACTGGTCTCTGAAAAATCGATCTGTACAGCATTATCAAGGATTTCAATTGGAAAGGAAAAAGATAAAAATTTCAGAACCACAAAGGATGTAAAAGATCCATTTATTGATTCGAATCTTGGTTGGCTAACGAGCTCTCTCTTTCTCCAGACCTAAGAGTGAAGAGTGAGAACGATTACCACGGCAACAGCGGCAATAACTACTCGCCGCCGCCGATAGCACCGATGCCGACCACCAACTACCACGACAAACCGCCAGCCACGTCCCCCGTCCCGCCCAAGCCGAACCCAGACCTTTGGCCGCCGAAGATCCTCACCAGCAAATCTGGAGGCATAGCCACTGCTGATGGTAAGAACAGAACAAATTTGAAAGTCTGGTAACGGCACCGGGGTTGATCATACTGCCAAGATATGATGCAGTCCCATTTCATTATCTGACACTTATCAAAGCCAAGGTTCGATTCTCGGTCATATGCCTGCTTCTGCATCGACTAGAGTACCTAGGAGTTCTTGCATTTTGTGCTCCAGCAGTTCTCCCGAAATTATAATCAGATTTTAAAAGGAATACTGATGTACAGGTTCGATCGTGGGACTCAATTTCTCACTCGGGTCATAGCGGAGTGCCCACATTTTCATGTCAGTTGTTCAAAACAACAGTTTTGTTTTAACAGTCAAATATTGAACTCAATTCATTCCAGGTAAGAAACTGAAGTGTCCATACTGCGAGCGACTATACGGCTACGAGACGAATCTGCGCGCGCACATCCGGCAGCGGCACCAGGGCATCCGAGTTCCGTGCCCGCACTGCACGCGAACCTTCACGCGCAATAACACTGTGCGCCGGCACATCGCCAGAGAGCATCGCCACCAAGTCACGCCGCACCTACCGCAAGGCGCGCTGCCCAACCACTCGCAGTAAGAATCTTAAAACAAAACCTCCGTCAACCGAACTACCTCTTTTCTAACCTCTCAGGGTAACTTACCCTATATCTATATCTTTCTCGTATCGTCACAAACGTACAACAATATACCTCATTGATGCATATTACTTGTAACGAGATCTACCTCAGAAATTATCTTAAGAATCTTTTTAAGGTTTTTATGTTTATTTTATGGTGCGATAGAAATTGTTACTTAAAAGTTCACGTGTGACTTTGGATGGTTGCTCATTGTTTGTGTAATTAATTAGTAACTCTTGTACCGAGTTTAAAACAAGTACCTCACGCACCCTCTTTGCTCGTACTGACAGCTTTGTTTTGGTTTCGAACCTTCTACCGGTAAGAATATGTCCAGTTGACTGTGAGACGAAAGTTACCTTTTTAAGATCTAGGGAATCTTAGAAATGATGTTGAGACTGAGGTCATAGGCTAAGAATATGTAAATATTAGGAGAATGTTGTAAATCGCCTTGGCCTAAGTTGAAACATGCGTTGCGACTTCATTGTGGAAAATATTTTCATGACGTACAGACTCCTAAAAATTGCGGTATAAACTAAAAAATGCAAAAGCGGCTAAATAAATATTTTCTAAATCTGGCACATTTTCGTGACATAGAATCTTTTGATGTAAATAATGCCTGATTTTGCCACAATGTCGTTTAGAGGACAAGCGTTGTGAATCAATAGAAGAAATTATTTCAACGGGAATTTTCTTTAACGATGTCAGTAATTTGAGCGGATTACTTTTGTACAAAGTACAGTGTCCTAGATAAGTAGTTAGGTAAAATCGTGTTATAAAGTTTGCATGTGAGATTCGAAGCGTGATTGTGGTTACAACTCCATTTTATATTCTTAGTTTCCGTTAAAATTTATTAGTACACGGATTGTTACTATTGAGACCAAATAATTATATGTTTCACGGTGATGGTATCGATTTTAGCATTCCGTTACTTGTTTCTTTGTTTGTTATGATAAATAATAAAAATAATAATCGTGCATTTAGGTAAAGACCACACATACTTTAATATTCCTAGTCATTTCAAGTGCAACCAGATTGAGGTTAAATAATTATTATTTAATGGTAAATATTGGGTTGTCGTCGGCCATTACTGTATTATATTTTGTTGTTTAGATGGCTGGCGACGCTACCACGCCAGCGGCACTTGTTGGTTGGTAGTTAGTTTCCGGAATGCAGGAGAGGCACGCCAGCGGCACTTGTTGGTTGGTAGTTAGCTTCCGGGAAGCAGGAGAGGCACGCCAGCGGCACTTGTTGGTTGGTAGTTAGCTTCCGGGAAGCAGGAGAGGCACGCCAGCGGCACTTGTTGGTTGGTAGTTAGTTTCCGGGAAGCAGGAGATGCCCGCCAGCGGCACTTGTTGGTTGGTAGTTAGTTTCCGGGAAGCAGGAGAGGCACGCCAGCAGCAATTTTCGGTTGGTAGTCAGCTTCCGGGAAGCAGGAGATGCACGCCAGCGGCACTTGTTGGTTGGTAGTTAGTTTCCGGGAAGCAGGAGAGGCACGCCAGCAGCAATTGTCGGTTGGTAGTCAGCTTCCGGGAAGCAGAAGATGAACGCCAGCGGCACTTGTTGGTTGGTAATTAGTTTCCGGGAAGCAGGAGATTTATTGTATGTTCGTCACACAGATGGGACAGTGCCAAAAATCCTCATTTCTAAGTTGACAGCAATTTTATATTATTATTTGTGTTAAGTGTGGATGTAGCGACTGAGTGTTATATTCCTGATATTTAGGAATACGTTACATTCATATTTATTATACTTTTAAGATTACACTTAATGATATATTTATAGAGACACGCTAACAAAGACTCAAGTTTATTTTATACATTAGTTTCTGTTACTGTACCATTGTGAAGACAGCGTTTTAGTTATCTTTAAATGGTCAAATATACGTAAATACTTCGTAGAGACCTTCACGAGATATTCCTAACAAAAGTATGTTATTTTTATAACAAACTTTTATTTTGAGGTTAAAATTTTATTACATGCAATAGAACTATTTAAAACCGCTAATAATGCAGCAATTTGATGTATTTTTTTATAAAACTCCGCAATATTATCTTGTGTAAATCTATACTTATTGATTTCTTATTGAAGTTTGGTGTTGGTTGGAATGGTTTCATCTAGAGGAAATGATCATAGGCTTTTTAAATAAAAAGCCTTAATCTAAGCTGTCCTGTCTAAATTTTATTTTTTGAAGTTTATGATAGAGTTCATCCATTGGAGTAGGGGGTAGTACAACGTATAATTGAAAATCCAGTCGTAACATTAAAGGAGTGATTTGTTACTTTAACCTGTAACCCGTGTCGTAATCGTTACGGGGCGCGAAGTAGAATTTCTTCTGTGTAATATTAATTTTCTTTTTGTTATATAAAATATAAACATTGTTGTAAAACGAACATATTTTGGTATTTCAATTTTAAATTGTTAACATAAGTTATGTATGAAAAAGTTGAAACTTTAATTTCGTCATTTACCTACGTTTCGTTAGAATTTAAAATTCAAAATTGTGATTTATTTCGACATTTAATGTTTTGTGATACATAAAAATATGCATTAATGCATCACATTATTAGTTTTTATCTGTATTTGTTTAATTCTTAGGACGATGTTGGGTTTAGTGGTAAGGTGATGTTACGAACGGTTCATGTTTGGTTAACGTTGTAGATCGTTGATTTGTCGAAATCAATATATGATTTGCTTTTCTATTCACAAGGTACAATTTTAGATTACAAAACGGTAAAGCCGATTTAAACTTAAAATTATATTGTCTTACTTTGATTGATTTAAAAAACTAATTATTTGATATTGAATATTGGTGTCCTGTAGTAGATAATGTTGCTTACGAGGATGTGATTTGACAGGTGTATTCGATGTACGTTATGTAATTTCCATTATGACTTGTGGCAATGCTCCCCAGATTGTGGCTGTACCCTAGCTCTGTGTAAGGCAATGATTTGGCTAACATATATGTACCTCAACTACGTTTCGTAGGTTATTGTAGTATATCACGCTTTCGCCAATACAGGTTGGCCCAACGTTGTTGGTTAAAAAAAATCCCTAACTATTCCGTCCAGGCAGTTTAATATAATCTTTGTGTAAGAAATTATTTTAGTTCAAAAGTTGAATTTGTTTATTTACCTAAAATGAAAACTTTCAACTTTTAACCTAAAAATAAATTCTAAGAGAAAGATGACCTTACATTGTCTGGACTGATTGTGTTCTATGTGTAAAAAGTTTTTCCAAAAGACCACTGAAAATCGGCCACCTGTAGGTGGCGAAGAAGTTGTGCGGTAATGACTCCACACATGGACAAACATACCTATTTAAAAAATATACATATACGCCAGTCGTTGTTTCAAAATTCGGTAATTATTACTTGCTAGTGTCCATCATTTTGCTGGTCAATAAACATTTACATAAATGGATATTCTGAGCTATTTTGCGGGTTAATTATTTTTAGTACTTGGTAAGGATTTTTGTGTAATTTTTAGCAATTATTTTCTAAATCGCGAGGTGTCGTGATGGTAAAGCCAAAGATTGTTACGGGTACGGTGACCCACTGCCGTCACAGGCCTAGCAGTGTTCTTACATTAAAATGGATTCCTGACAATGAAGCAGAAGATATTTACAAGAATTCATAATCAATATACGCATATAGAACACTGCTTTGCCGAATTAGTATAGGTTGCACTACCTCGAGAAATATAACATAGTTATAAGATAAGATATAAATAAAGTAGATTTTTTATATGAAAAATATCGTGAAAACTCTAGTACCTATATAATGCGAGACGCAAAAAGAAAAAAAAAGAAATGAAAGTACAAATATGCTACCTCAGAATTCACTTTAATGTTAAAATAATTACTAATTAACGTATGAATAGTGACCAATGAAACATATTTGTATGTACTCACTAAAGTAAAATAATTAACGCTGAATGTTTCTGTGTTGAAATAATGATAAAGGTGTATAATTATAATGCTCGTGAACGTTCAGTTACAATATTTACTGTTGTTGCTGTTTTGTTTGAATCTCTGTCGGGTAGTGTGTCGGTGTACTTCGACTCAGTGTTATGCTCAAACGTGGGGATTGTCGACGTTGCGTTACTGTAACTCTAAACTGTATACGTATGCGGATGTCAAATAATCTGAGTTACCTCAAATATCTACCTCTGTTTGCACTGAGTTGAGTTTTCATATAGGTAGCTCGTAAGTGTTAATTAGGTTAGTTTATAATAGTCTCATTGATGTTCTACCTCATCTTATATAAGCGCAAGTGCGTGGGGCTCGGCCACAAGTCAAACATTTATGTAATCTAAATGTACCTTTTCTTCACTCCCCGGAGTATAAAATACCTTATTTCTCTATAATTTTATAATTTTTCCCAGTTACTTTTATGTTGCATTAAATGTTATAAATTGAAGAAAAAACTATGTTTTGTTAGGTTTCTGCGAATTAAAAAAAATAACAAAATAATTTTCCGTTTTGTTTATTTGGTTTCATCCCCTTTTCCTATTCCACTATTTATATTTTAGTTACCTAATTTTTTTAACAAGTTACACCCGTCCAACGTATTGTAATGTGTATAAATTAAGGGATTTATTTAAGGAATTGACGACTATAGGTATACTCCGTTCAATCCTACAATTTACTTTTGACAGTTCCTTGTTGCGTAAATTATTTTTCATTGCAGATATCAAAAATAAATGGCTTTGGAGCTGTCAAAAGTTAAGTGATGCGCTGAACTATAAGTTATGTGTAGTTGCACACACTCAAACAGGAATAATTTTAAGTCATCCATTATGTTTTACATTAGAAAATGGCACACGTTGTTGCAACCTTAATGATGTGGTAAAGCTAGTTGGTCGTTGATACTATTTACGAATTTGGTATATAGGCTTAACTATGTGTCGTCTTTCTTATTGATGTAGGATATAAAGGAAATGATACTGCTCACTTTAAAATTCTAGACTATGACGTACTTTCATGCATTGAACTAACACAAGATGGTGAGCTAGGTCATTTTCCAAAGCGAGTTGCCAGGGAAATATTTTTTTACCTCGTCGTTTCCAACTCTCACATTGGAAATTTATCTAATGGATCCTTAGAAGGGATGTGTCTAAAATATGGATGTTCCATCTTAGTACATTTACTTCGTTTACATGCTCATCATCATCATATTCATTATACTTTTTAGTTTAGGACTTTGGTCAGAATCTTCTTTGATCAGAAAGAATGCGGCTATTATTTTTTAAATACAGAGATTACTTTCCTTTTTAGCCAAAATATTTTCAGGTATCTATTCTTTCTGTTCCCAAGATTTATGTAACTAGAAGGATAATTCATTTCCTGTACATCCGCATTATATTTATATTATATTATTAACCCAACCCTGTTTGAGGCAAGTATTATATATTTAAGAAATAACACATTGGAAGGCCGACCTCGAGTCAGACAGACAACATGCAAAGGAGGTTTTTCTGTCCAAAAGCGAATTCCGACGCCGACGGAGGAATCTGACCAAAGGGTTCTAAATCATTCTGGTTAATTTCACTGCCAAGCAAAAACTTAGTTTTAGGTTCCTACTATGACTGTAAATACGGTATCTACTGTTTCCTGTTACTTAGGTATTTATACTCGCATTCAAAATCATTGATAATTAATTTCGGAGGAGTTCTGTGTCACTTTAATTAAAACAAGTTCTTGGTGTCATCTTTGTGTACGTGTAACTACACTAGAAAAAATATAATAAGTACAAAAAGAGAAAAGACAACGAGCACTCTTAACTGCAAGAATTAAAGTACAAATTGGGAAGTCTTTTGAAAGTTACTGCCAGTACAAATTAAAATATTCTAATTGGAATTTGTGTAGGTGTTGCCAAAAATTTGTGTTTTTGGGACATTATTAATATAATTTAGAATAAGAATGTTTAGTGGAAAAAGTACAAACAAAGTATCTATATATACCATGTGTTGTATGAATAACAATAGACCAGACAGAGCTCGCTTGGGAATTGAAGACGACAGGATTTCCTTAGTTGTATTGTATGTTAACATATGTATGTTCTTCTTATTCTGTATGATTTATTTGTTATGTTCGTATATTTATTTGGATGGAGGGAAAGGGTAACGGTGTGGAATGGACGGCAGAGTGTAAGTAAACATTTCGATTGGTAGTAAAGATGGATATAAGGTCGGATAAGTGTATATTTTGTAAACCAAGGATGGTTGTAAAACTAAGTAGGGTTTTTGTACGTAGAGAAATAATGAAGCTTAGTAAGACGTTCGTCGGTGGTATGTGTCTGTAAAAGGAAAGTGATCGTCTGTGATTTTTTTAAGCGACTTTTTTATATATATGGAAAAATATAATTCCTTACCAGTAAGAATAGCACTATTTGTGATTTTACATTAGAAATTATTTGTTTCATATTTAGACTTCATTTTTTGTACTATATGGGTACGATAGGCATAATTAAGCGTCGATTTAAGGGTGGACGAAGCGGGTCGAGTGTACATAAAATAATGAATAGGAATAAAAGGCTTATTCATACGGAGAGACAGGTCCGCTACAGAGGCAGGCAGCAATTTTTGAAAGGACATTTCGTAGGCGATTTATCGCCGCGGCCTGCGTCCTGTGGCGATCTTTAAATAGGTCCTCCCGTACAGTGTCGTATTGTCAAACAAATGTTGCAATATATGATAGGAACTTCTAAGAAACTGCTGGCTACAACATTTCAATTTTGTTATTCCTTCCTTAAAACAGAAGAAGACAACGAGCACTCTTAACTGCAAGAATTGAAGTGCTAATTATTATTTATTTTCCATAATACAGACCAATCAAACAGAAGCGGACAATAAGGGCACTGTACGAACAGGATCGTTTGACGGGCCGCGACCGCAAATCGCGCTCTGTGTGACGAGGCCTTTACATACATTATAAATGTTTCAGGTACTGGATATGCATAGTAACAGCTAGACTTAGGGGAGTCGCTAGAGATCTGAATGCGTTAAATGCTGGCCAGGACGAGTAGTGTCGCATCCATGATCTAACGTCAAGGATTGTCAACACATCTTGTTTAAAACTGTGGTCAAATAATTCAAATTCTCGCAATTGTCATCTTCAGTGAAACGTCTCCATTCTATTGAATATCTTTATGCTTGTAAATTATGAAAACATTAATTTGTGTATGAAAGATATAAAACTGTATTAGCGAATTTAAATCAATTTTTTTCAATTTTAAACGTTTTGTTTAGGATCAAAAAAGTACCTAGATTCATGTTATGTTTGGCTTGAAATCCAATTGATGTTAATGTCGTTTTAATTTCCATTGTAAATGCATTTGTATTAATTGTCGACGTGCACTGAACGTAATAAAATTGCTTAGTTATAAATTAGTTGAAATCGACGATACCTGAAACTTGTACCTTTTTAGGTATAAAACACATAGATATTATGGTACGAACAGTTTGTTCCGATGTGAAATCCTGATCTGAAATTAATAAAAATTGTTGCTAAAGATTTCCGTCGTTATTATTTTAGTGTAAATAAGCGTAAAAGATATACCTTATACGTATTAACGCTTAAAAATCTATAGTTATTCCAGTCCATAAGAGTGGGGATAAAGATAGTATAAACAACTAGAGACCAATTGCCTTGTTACTGTCCCGTCGAAAATTCTGGAAAAAAATATAAAACACAGACTAGTAAACTATTTAGAAAGCAATGCTCTATTGGCAGGGAATCAATTTGGATTCAGACAGGGACGATCTACAATAGAAGCAATAGGGGATATGGTGACACATCTATCAAAGGAACTTGACAAGAATCAAAAGTGCGTTGGCACATTCCTAGACCTAGCAAAAGCCTTTGATACTGAACTGAACTTTTATGAATATTTTATTATAAAAGCTATTAATTGTAAAAACTTACTGTATCCTACGACGAAATTATACAGGGAATTTGCAGTGCTAACTGTCCTATAGTTATACATCAAGGCATTAATAACCAAACAACATACATAACTGTCGTGATACAAATGATAGAAGGACGGAAGGATCTTGTTTACGAAGTACCTTGGAGTCGTACTAGGTTTGCACAATCCTTTCCATACTATCGCGGACCGTCACTTTAACAATAGGTGTCAAAAATTGTTACAATCAGGGATGGTAACTCTTATTTGTGTGCTATATTACTTGACAAGTATCTGTTGGCTGCAGTTATGAAGCAGTTAATGGAATCCATTGTGTGACAACATTCTATCTACCTACATATCTATTACCATACAATATCTATCGTAATCTATATTACAATACCCATTATAAAGGTATTATTCTTATTGTATCATATATTAATAGTAATAATTACATACCTATAATCATTGCGTTATATATTCATAATATTTCATAGAATTACATAAATAAAAAATAATAAATGCTGCTTATCTTTCTCATTATACTCCAAGCCATGTCCAATATGATTTACTGGTAGTACCACGTTATCGACGTGTGTGTGACGCGACTCTTTAGAGAATAGACAAGTAGTTTTCTAGCAACACCTCAGCTGTCATCAATCATTCATGTTTTCGCGTCTGTGAGTTACGCACTTCGCCGCTCCAATTATTTAGTTTAAACTGTGTTTTAATGTGTTTAACGAGATATCTTGGCATTACAATGCCAACACGAAAACATGAAAACGTGGGAAAAACAAAATTACTGTCATGTGACAGTAATTACGCCTCGGCAACGACAACATCGTTGCCGAGGCGTAATGTTAAATTAGACTTTTGCTCTTGCTTGTGGTAACACGTTTGTTGTTCTATGTGTGAAAAACCTAGGTAGAAGTAAACAATGCTACTATTAGCAGCCCACAATGTCAAAGAAGGCAAGTTATTGAAATTAATATCCACAATTTCCACGTTTGCTGAATAAAATGTCGATTTGTCGAATGGGTTACCTGTAATTGACAGTACGTGGTACATGTGTTGCAGGAGTCCCGCAGGGTCTGCCCAATATCACGAATACAGAAAAATTCCATTTACACCGGTAGTGTATCGTGTCGAATGTTTTGTTATTATGGCTGGAAGCCACAGAAATGGATATCTATTCCTTGTAATACTGGTGGTTATAAGTGTTGAATATTTTGTTGTGATTGGTAGCCACAGGAATGTATACCCATTCCATGTAATGCCGGTGGTATTACGTGCTGAAATGTTTTATTAAGGCTGGGTGCCAAAAGAATGGACAGCTACTCCATGTAATGCTGGTAGTGTTATATGTATTAAATGTTTATTTATCATGGGCCCAGTGGCGGATTTGCCTTAAAGCCCAGTAGGCTCGGGCCTAGGGTAGGCAGATATTAGGGGCGGCCAAACGTGACAAAAAATTCATTAATGATAACAAGAAGTAACGGAATGACAGTCTTCACGCCTACGCACCGCCAAGGCCCACCGCCGCCCCCGCGTCTTAAATAAAGAAAATTTCTCCCCTTGCCGAGTATGTTCCCTGTTCAGCACACTCGCCCAATTTAGTAGGTGAATGTGCAGCTGAAAGCAGCTAAGAGGCTTGGTCTTTCTTTTTGCCTCTTAGTAGTAGTCACTTTTCAATACCTGTACATATGCGCAGTAATTCCCTCCAACGTCACCCAGCGCTCTTAATTCGTGGCGCGAGGTATAACTTCGATGATTTCGAAAACAAAGCCAAAACATAGTCCTTTGTAGACTCCTCTTTGGACACTCCTTGGCGAGACAAACACAGGTGAAGAGAACAAAATAATAATCGAGAACATTTGAGAATCACTACTTTTTTGGTATTAATAGATACATTGTCAGAAGAACTCAAAAAGCGACGAGATACCTAAAATCAATGTACAATAAAATGTATTTCATCACTAACCTGACGAAACTAAGTGCGTCAGAAAGGTCGAAGAAAAGGCCAAAGCATTGCAAATGGTTTATTCTACTGACTTAGAAGACAATTTTCCAGAAGTCTCCATTTTCGTGCTCACTGAAGATACAAACTAAGGACCGAAACAGTGCTGTGGGTTTGTTATATGTGCGTAGGTTAATACCCACGCACACGCAAATGATATTTCCTTCCTCATTTTTCACGTGCTTCATTTATGCTGTAGCTACGCGGGACTTAATGCTGCTCTCAGCTCACTGAATGCGGAATAGTCGGCTGTTCTCTCTGATGATTTCCATTTATGGGGGCGCTTAGTGGCGAGTTCTCTTATAATATCACCAGTGTACCACACCGGATATCGTCTGGTGGATTGACTCGGCCTGATCTTCGGGATCGATGCATTGAAAATCTCGTAAATGGAATCGTAGAAGCGGCCAACCACCGTCTCCACATCCGGAGCTTTCGCACAACACATGAGATTGTAAAGGACTGCGTGGTTGCCCTTGGCAAAATTCCAGTCATTGTGCCCGCCAATTTTGCTAGGATCCAGGCGGCCGGATCGCTTGTCCGAGCCCTGAGCTTTCAACAGCGGCACAATGGCATCGAGAGGCGGATGGTAGGCGTCAGTGTGTGGCACCAGGCTGCCCGATAAGGAGCTGCGCACGGTTACGCCACGGACGCTCTCCGGCAGCAGCACTATATCTAGCCACCATGAGCATCAGCTCATTCGTCTCATACAAACTACAAAAACTGAGAAAATAACAGTAATAATTCGCAACAGACACTGATGCACTGTTCATATTTGGATCACCGAGAATAATTAGGTTTCCTTTTATTCCTGACAGATTTTCTTCAATTTTTGTGTTCAGACTTAGATATTGTGCGTCCTTTTCTGTCTTCTTTTTTTTCTTCTTACTGGGATCAACACATATGACACAGACCAAAAACTCAGCAACTATTGAGAAGGTCGCCTATAGATCTTCGCCATGAACGGTCACGAATTCGCGGCGTCGGCAAAGCGTGATGCTGGGGCGGGCGGCGAGCAGCACGCCTCCGCAAGCGATGGCGCGGTCCCGGCGCAGTACGCTCCAGCCTCCCGCGCCGTCACGTCGGCGTCTTCGATAGACGAGTCTAAGAATGTTTCTGTAGCGGCGATGAGGTCCTGTTGGAAAGTTATTCCGCCAAAACTCTAACCGGCTCTTTTTACGTCTAACGTTTTGATAGAGTATATCGAGGGATCGCTTGCGCTTGCGGTCTTTTGTCTGAAATTCTCTGAAATGCGAGGAACTAAGAAGCCAGACCCCCGGGCTCAACTTACCCGGGTAACGCTGAAGAAAGAAGAAGTAATTTCTGATATTATCTAAATTATCAAAAAAAATAAGTTTGTGCGTCCCCCAAGGAAGTGAATTTCATAGAGTCAGTAGTCCCATACACCGGCCTGATCACCGCTATACGGTCCTAAACGCCGTTATACGGCCCTGACCACCACGAACCGCTATCCACACCGTCTCAACTCCACCGACTACCGGCTACCGGCTCTGCTTAACAATAACATTCAGATGCCCCACTCGATGGGGTAGTTCATTTTTTTTTCGCTACTGACAACAGCTATTACGTCACTTCCGATGTAGATCCGTTTTTGCGCCAAACTGTCAACTGGAAGTTTGAACCCGCGATTTGCGGCATTAAATTATAGTAGGTATTTTAATGTTTTAAAATAATTGTGGTCTATTCAACATGATATAAGTAAGAATGAAAGTAAAAATAAAATTTATTCATGATTCCTCTTATACCAAACTTTTCTGAGATCTTTTGAGTGAGAGCTCCATGGTCTAAAGGGTTTCATGCTTGCTTCTCTCCAGGAGATGCAGGTTCGATTCCTGACAATGTACAAATATCTTAAGTACATTAAACGGACTTTCTAACGGTGATGGAATGAAACGATGGAACGGTGGTGAAATTTTTGATTTTATTTGTAGCTATTAATATTAGTTTATGTGACTGCTACATAATGGAGGGCATTAATACTCGTTTATGAAACGAGCCGAAGGCGAGTTTCATAATAATATCACTCGAGAGTTTTAATGCCTAATTATGTACAGTTACATACACTAGTTTGTCTACACACATATCATAAGCTCTCTTTGATGTGTTCAGGAACCGCATGTTTGACCGGCATTGTTTCTCTGCAGTTGTTTAGCTTGTTCTGAAGTACCAACTTCACGCAGACGGGCGTCGGCGTTGGAAATTTGAATCTCAGTACTAACTTCACAGACAAACTAGAGACGGCACGCAGGCGGGCGTCGGCGTTCGAAATTTGAATCTCAGTACCAACTTCACAGACAAACTAGAGACGGCACGCAGGCGGGCGTCGGCGTTCGAAATTTGAATGTCATAATATGTAGAAAAACTACACATTATGGTCATAATGTGTAATTTTTCAGATAAGAAATGAGATTTTACCACGTAGTTTAACATTATGCTGATCGTAACGTGCGGTTTTTGTACGCTCTGCCTTTCATGGTGGAGAAATTCACTAATATAGTGTTGTTTGCTGATGACACTTCACTGGTCTTCTAAATTCAAAGACATAAAGAAGATTTTGATGATGTTAATGGAGTATTGTCTTTGAATTGGTTCAAAGTTAATAATTTATTGTTAAAAGCTGGTAAAACCGAATGTATCTAATTCTCACTTCCAAATGTCAGGCAAGTTGAGAGCAGTTTGGTGTTAGAATTAGTAAATGATACGAAGTTTCTTGGAATAACCATTGATAGCAAATTGCAGTGGGGACCCCACATAGATAAATAAGCTGGTAAATTAAGTTCTGCGGCTTACTCTGTTAGGAACATCAGACAAAACACGGATGTGGCTACATCTAGGCTAGTATATTTTAGTTATTTTCATAATGTCTTGTCCTATGGTATCTTGTTGTGGGGGAAAGCAGCGGATATTCAAAATATTTTTATTTTACAGAAAAGAGCTATTCGAGCAATTTATAATTTAAAATGCACAGACTCCTTAAGAGAGCTTTTTAAAGAAATTGACATACTAACTGTAGCTAGTCAATTTATTTTCGAAAGCATAATGTATGTACGCAAGAACCATACAACATTTGCCAAACTTAGCGATAGCTGTAATATTAACCTAAGAAATAATCCCAGACTACTTGCGCCCCGGTTTAGACTCGCGAAGGTTAGCAATTCTTTCAAGGGTCAAAGCATTCTCTACAACAAGATACCTCTGGAGATCTTGAAATTGCCATTTGAGCAATTTAAAAACCATGTTAAAGCGACTTTGCCGACAAAGGGATATTACAATGTTCAAGATTACATAAATGACGGGACTGTATGGGGTTAATCTGGCTCAACACAGACCTTGCTGTTAATATTTGTAATTGTTTATTCCTACTTATTAATTATGATATAATGATATTATAAAATTTGTATTAGTTAAGCACAAGCAATTTTTAAAAGAGATCTAAAAATCAATCTGTGGGAGTTTCTACGCCCTTCTTCTCCCACAGTGGTCCAATGTGTCCAAAGGGAAGTGGCAAAAAATGACGATTGCTAATATATAATATACTTAGGTTGTAACGTTGTAAGTTACCGTTGTCTTCACTCTATCATTAACTGGTCTTATTTTAAATTTAAGTAGTAATTCTCTTAATAAAACTACCAAATGAGGCTAGTAATCACAGTATTGATTTTCACGCGCTGTACTGGCAGCATTCCACTGTTGACGACTCGCTCGCTCTGCTATGATTGGCCCGTTTTGAACTAACTAGCCGTGACCGCAACTTGACTTTGCGGCGCCGGCGGCATTCCGAAAACTCACTCAGCACTGTGCGCACGTCCGTCCTACTGGCGCTCTGTAACGGTCCCTTTTTACCGTACGCCGACGAACGACTCTAAGCAGTGGTTGCTTACGTTTAATCATAACGTACTACTGGTGGTTACGTTTTAGTTTTGTCTGTGCTTCATATTAAGCCCGATTGAGTTCGGGGTTCCTGGCACCTCTTCGGGATCACCGCTTTTCTTGCTACCCTACGGTTTCCCGGTTCCTGACACCGCTTCGGGCTAACCTGCTTCCCTGCTCCGGCTGCATTCGGACCGTTACTTCTCCGACGTCAGCGGCACTCCGACTACGGCAAAACCCGCAGGGAAGATTCGTTGCTGCGTAACCAGGGTCAGACTACATTTGGAGAACCCACGTTAAATAAAATTTCTTGTTGGCTACCTATTTGGAATCTTTTTATTCCTCTCCAAGTAGGGACGTCACAAGGTATATGTAACCCCGACGACCCGAATGGCCGAGTCGGCAGTGACTCTGCCTACGAAACCAAGGGTCCCGGGTTCGAGTCCCGGTGGGGGCAAATATTTGTTTGATGAGAACGGATGTTTGTACCCTAGTCATGGTTGTTTATCTATCTAAGTATAATATTTATCTATATTAGTATGTGTATCGTTGTCTAGTAGCCAAGATACAGGGAATCCTAGTTTGGGGCTAGATCAATGTGTGTAAATGGCGTCCAAGGTATTATTATTATTATTATTATGTAAATATCTACAGTAATAAAGACATTTGTAATTTGGAATTTGTAATTCATACTAAATGAAATAAATGACATAGAAATATCTTTAATACAAACGAAAGGCTGCAAAATACAGCTTACAATAACATTTAAACTATTCAAAATGTCCTCCCTTATTTTCATTACAAGTATTTTATCAACGTGGCCAGTTATCAATAGAAGCACACACGTTATCCATGTCAATATTTGTAACTGCTTTAATCTGGGATGCTTTGAGAGACTCCAAAACCTTCTCCTCTAAGTACTGCCATATTTTATAATTCAATTGATTCATGTCTGGAATCGAGGAAGGCCAGTCTTCGTGTCTCTGATAAAATCGATTCCACGGGAAGAGAGCCAATTTTGAGTGCTTTTTGCCTTATGAGCTGGTGCAGAGTCCTGCTGGAATAATAATAATTCTTTATTGCACAGAAAACACAATGGAAAAAATACAACGAACAATATGCAAAGGTGAGCTTATTTCTAAAAAGAAATTTCTTACGGTTAGCTGTAAGACACACACAATATTTTTTCCTTTCCTCACAGCTAACCTGTGAGGAAAGGAAAAAATATTTATAGAGAGGTAGTCCTAGTGTACAATTAAGATTTAAAAGAAAGAAATACTGTGCTTTGGTACACGAGTGCACTTGTTGTAACTCCTTTTTCACAAAAATACTCCTCAGTTGGGCCCGAATAGGAAACCCCAAGCCAAACCATGACGAAGAATAGTGACCACGCTGAACACGTGGAATACGTCTGCTCGCTTCTTCAGTGATGACTCTGCTCGCTTCTTCAGTGATGACTCTGCTCGCTTCTTCAGTGATGAATCTGCTCGCTTTTTCACTGACTGACTAAGCGCATACACTCTATCATTCTGTTTGTTAAAGCATTCCTCGACAGCAAAAATTTCTTTGTCCGAAAAAAGTATTTCGCGGTATTTTGTTCCCGCGTATTGCTATAGCAAGACTCGCGATCTATCGAGCTTTATTTTCTTCAGTCGTGAGTTAAGCAAATGTACAGATTTTCTTTCGGTTATCTCGCAGTCCAAGGTTTTCATTCAGTACCCTTTTAACTGTAGTTCTACTTAACCTCATCTGGAGAGCAAACCGTTTTTGCTTCCGAACGGTGTATTCCTTCACTGCTTTGATCACTGCTGGAGTCCGAACAGCACGAGGACGGCCGCTCCTCTGCTCATCTTCAATTTTTTCAGCAGTTTGTAAATCACAGTTGGCGCGTGACCGCAGCGATGCAATGCAATAACCGCGACACACAGACTATATAGGGATACTACCGCAACTCTAAGGTATTTTCGCGTCCACTCCATTTTTGAAAATAAAGAAAATTACAGAAAACCTATAAATTTTGTTTAATAAAATATTCTTATTAGGAACGCCTTTAACTTTTTTATGGTTCGCGTGCTAATTTCGAAGTTTTATCATAATAATAATTAATACAAAACAAACTCACACAAATTATATAAAAACATACACCAGAAAATGTGTTTATGCCTAGACTTTCTGGTATGTGTTGAAACTTATGGTCCGACCCATCCAAATGGGTCAGTAGGGAGATGTCAGAAAATATGAGAGATAGCGACATCTGTTCTTAGGAACCATCTTAGGAACCTTCGATTTTAGGTTTAATAATAATGTTTTTTTTTTAAATCTCTAATACATAACAGGGAATCGAACCTGGTCGAAGTCTCTGTAAACAATGTTAGTTATAAATTGTGCAATTTTTTCGTTGTTATTGTTGATGGTCATACTATAACTACAAGGAACATATTTTTAATATTGTTTAATTAATTGAAAGAAAAACCCAACAATAAGATAATTATTTAATTTCAGTAAATGTGATGTGATTGATTTATGTGATTCATAATGTCATCATGCAAAATATGCCGAATGACATGTTGCAAATTATTAAAATTGTGGGCATTTCAGTCTTATGTGGGCGTTTCACTTTCAGGATCAATTATACAAACAAACACTACACGCGATTACATAAACAATATTGAAAATGTTCGATTCCCGGTTATGGATGAGAGTTTAGAAAAAAGTTTGAATGTCATTATTATTAAATGTTAAATCGACGCCATGGTTCCTAAGAACAGATTTCGCTATTTCTTATAGTTTCTGACTTCTCCATACCGACCCATTTGGATTAAAAACCTTGTATAGTAGAATTATCGATACAACAGATGAAAATGAATAAAATAAATTAATGATTTGTAGGTAATTATTTTTTATTATCCTTACTACTTTTCATTTCTTTTAAGTATTTATGATTTTAAAGGTTAGATCTACATAACATCTAATATAGACTACAGTATTTTACACACATTTACAATAATTCGAAACTGCGTTTTTAATTATATAGTTGTTTTGCTTTACATTCAAAGAATTACATTTTACGAATTGCGATTTTAAGTTATTACTCATAGTCAAATTGAAAATGTAGAACGTTTATGTTTATTTTTAGGCCTCACAATATGACAACATTTAAATATTAACTAATAAGTAAATTTCTTGGTAAATAAGTAGAAACAACTACGACTTATCAATAACGGAGGGAACGGAATTGATCGTAAATTAAAAAAAAAGGTACACCTCCAATAAAACAACTATAACTTCCTCTTTTACAACAAAACAAAACGATAATTTAAGCTGAAATTATGAGATATGACCACGCACTTATTGCAGCGAAACCGTGGCGCAACAAAAGATGCAATGTAATCCTACTCGATTGAATTCTGCTGACTTTAGGCGATGGGCAGATAACTCGTTTCCACTCCCTCAGGGTAAAAAATTTAATAAACCATTCGCCTTCATTATGTTGACATACTATGCAGACTTAAAAATATAGGTAAATACCCCAAGGAGAGACGTAAGACTTAAGTAAACATAGTGAAAAGCACTAAAATGAAGCTAGTATTTACAGGAAGTGTAATGTTGTAACAATATTTGGCAAAATAGTTTAAATAATCTGATTATAACTATTTCCATAAGAGAGAATACTGGTGTACTGTACACAGACCCTGACTGCTTATAATTTAGCAACATACATATAACACGTGAATACATATACCTATACGCCTAGTATTACCACTTTTAAAAGTGATCGACCATGACTCTGTCTTGCTTGGCCAGTAAATTATGTTATAAAAGTGGTCTAGTTATACGTAATTAGTAATAGCGAACAGATATAAACTAAAAAGACATAAAGGCAGAATTGTCTTTGAGGTAAATAAATAAACTCTTAACATCCTAAATATTGCCTCTAAGAAAGGCTTTTATATATTGTGCGCCTATCATTACAGCACGCGCCACACGTTTTGATATTATATTCGAGTCAACTTTACTAGCCATGTGGCGGTGTACATGGTCGCTTCGTGTGAAATAGCCTTAAGAGATATGGCACAAAATAACATATATTTTTGAATTTTGACATAGAAATTATTATACATCAATTTATACGATAGCATTTATGCAGGTACTCTGTTCGCTTTCATGCATCAAGTTTTCTGAGTATATCAATATCCTAGACGATAATTCAAGGGAAACATCGTCGTAATCTTATAATGATTATTCTTATTTAAACTCTGCAACATTCAGACATTAATAACAACTTGAACACAGATCATTTGGATTCATATTGTATTTGTAGACATAATTTATATATCAAAGTTCATTAAAATCGGAAAAATATAGATATAAATATTGATTTCTATGTGTTTTTATATATGTGAAAAAATATAACTTTACTATACTAGGAATACAATATTATCATTATATTTGGAAATTTAATTTATATGTTTTAATATGAATAACTCTGAAGATAACGCTGTACGTTATTGGGATTAGGTTAACATTTTTGTGCGACAAAGGAAATATATGTGAATCGAAGGTGTGTCAAAGGTCATTGAGTATTGTCAAGGGATCAATAAGTCTACTTTTAAAAAATAATAGGCACATCAGTAGTGAAAGACCACTGCTTACATTTTATCTACACAACCTTCCGAAGCTCGACAACAAATAGAAACAGAATACAGAAATATATGTTTAGAGAGTATTTGACATCTACATATATATATTCAGGGTTTATATAATTCTTATGTGTGCAGTTACAGTTCAATATAACAGTACAATTTCATATGCCTGCCGAATACCTTTCTATTTCCTCCGTACGTACATACATTTGTTCATATATTCCGGGCGTCTATACCAAGCCATTTTTTTAAACTTTAGTGGCTTTCTACTCACCGATATGGAATGGTGATATCGTAGGAAAGTAAGAGACAGAGCTATGCGATATATATATCTCTGTCAATCACTTTTCTACAATATCACCGTTACTTTTCTGAGAGTAAAAGGCCCGTAAAGTTTTAAAAGTTAACCCAGTATAGACGCCCGCAGTACAGACGTTGATGAAACAGGCCTACTAATAAACACGGTTACAGATACCGCAAGATTTTTGGGGTGTAAGAAAACTGTCACCTCTCTATCTCGCCCATGTATGCATCTCTCTTGTACCCACGCGCCGCTACTCCCTCCAGGCGGCATTCAGACGCCAGCAAAATTTGCGTCAGCTGTACCAAGGATGAAGATCATTTGACGATACCCAAAAGGTAAGCCAAGTTGCACAACTTTAAAGGTTTGTACGTGTCTCAGCTCGATGTTTCGATTGATACGTAATTATTCTTGCTGTAGTAAGAGTCATGTCGCTTCGAAGGGACTCCAAACCGTCTTCACTAACACTCAGCTGTGTACACCGGCGCCAGGTCTAGAGTGAGATGGCGTAATACGCGGTCCCGCGAGGCAGAGCGAGAGGCCCGCGATGACTTGATGATCTGCAACACCATGGCCTTACAGTCGTGGCAGACCGCCATCTGCACGCCTCGGAGACGCTCGGCTGCCGTTACGCCGGTCGTGGTGCGACTGTACAGTGCCCTGAAATTACGAAATATTACATCCATACATTTTACGAAAAGTGAAGCAAGTGAAAGTGAGCCCTCTGAGGACGAATACGCCGCTCAATTGTCCAATAATGCTGAGGTGACGATGACCAGGTGGCTATACGACCAAACGATACAGGTTTCCGTCTCTCGTAAAGTCAAAATAAGTAGATAGATAGATAAATTAATTTATACATCGCAACAAGGTACACAAACAAATACATAATTTTAAATCAAACTTTTAAAAATTACAAAAAGAAAACAACGCAGCAGTTAAATAAAACAATCTATAAATAATAAAATTATGCAAGCAAACATTGAGGTACGGTGAGGATCCCTACATATGTGGTCTTGTGACTGTACCGCGGCAATGAATTTATTTATAGTATAGTAAGTATTTATCTCTGTTGGCGGAGCCACCACGCACGGGAGCCGTTCTCAAGCCTTCTGTTCACGGAGGCTAGGCCTGCCAAGCACTCACCTTCTATTCATAGTAGACGTCGGCGTATGCATGGTGACAGGCATACTGTCCGGCCCGTCCACACTCCGTGACATCGATGCTGGGGGTAGAGACAGGCGGTCATTGAACCCGAGGGCGGAGCCGCCACGGGAGCCCGGCGCGCTGTGGGCAGCCGAGGTACGGCGCGCGGGCGCCGGGCTGTTGGGGGCGCTGCCGACGCTGTTGTCCACCATACTCTGGACAAAGGAGAAGGAAGCCTGGCTTTGAAAACGGTGCTTCGTTTTGGTTCTGAGCTAGTTTTGTAATGTGTGAGATTTGTTAAATCGAAATCACAGAGCTGTCCATAAGTTGCAAAGTTACGTTACCTTGCAAAACAAACAACAATTATCTAGTCTAGTGCTATACTTTCTGCCAAATAGGGTGGCAATAGAGGTCATTCACACAATAGATGACCTTCACCAAAATCCAATTTATGCATTGCTGATTCTGTCACTTACCATACAAACCCATCGCAAAACTGGTATCGCTAACTATCGTAGTTCAGGGCTTATGAGACAACTGGTACTACGAGATTCTGAGATTTAGGCGGGTCATAGGGGCACGTGCACGATGTTAACCACCGATCATAATTTTATGATCAGATTTTGGTGGAATCTGACTACAGTCAATTGGATCTACGGATTTTAAGCTTGTATGGAGTTGTGGAGTTGCAAAAAAATATTCAGAGAATAGTGGTAACACGCCTTTGTGGTAAGGAATCCAGAAAAACTCTTTGCTTCCAAAAATGCACTACATAAACATATAATGCACGGAAAGTTGTCACTTCTGCGTAGACCTATTTTGTTACTCTATTATTTCAGCGAAAAATGGCGGGCACATTTAAAATTGATACAAAAGTATTAAATTAAGCGTGATTTTGCAATAACTAATACTTTTATTTAATTTTCCTGTGAAGTTTGTGCAGAACCTCAGAACACATGAAGGCATATTTACGTAACCCTTTTCACTCCAATTTTCACCCTGTCGCAGCCGTCCGGCACAGACTGAGCGCGTTTGTGCCAATTGCCTTAAACAGGTTTTACAAGAAATCATGCCGAGCGTCTACTCTAGTGTATACATAATTACTCATAGCATTCATAAGCATGGCCTTAGAATAGTTCAACCTTTCTTTTGAAAGTACAAAATAATCTTCCTAGTCTTCCTAATCTTTCCCACATTTTAAGAATATAACGTCGTGTATCGTTTTATAACAAATACACTAACTAGGTTAAATACCTATTTTAGCTAATGGTACTACCATAATTAAGTTTTTGGTGGACAATAATGGGGTTTAGTTAATTATGTTACCACCACTGTATATCATTGCAGTATTAACAAAGGATTCATTAAATATTAGAATGTAGAGTACTTTCTACAAAAAATAAATTTTATTAAAAACAAAATATTCTCGAATATTAAAGAGAAAATTAATTTAAAAAAATATTATTATTGTGAGGAGGTTAATTTACATTATATATATATATATATATATATATAAATATAAATATATATATATAAATGTATTAGGTATATTATTATATTTATTTCATTAAATAATTATAATATCTTATAATTAAAATTATTAATTAAATTAAAATTTGTAATAACTGTTGTAAATTGTAAATACCCCGTCATTTGAAATACTAAATAAATAAATAAAAAAAAAAACATTAATGTATTTCAAACACAAACTTATTATCATTATTTTGATATAAAGAGATAGATATATGTATAACCATGTAGGGTCTTCTCATTAAGCCATCCTTTCAACATTCTTACGGCTTATGGATATTATGGATAGCTTAAAGTAACTTGTTGTAGACTACCGGATTCATAACATGGATCGTGTTGCTTGTTTTAGCGAGCTTATGCATAATTGTAGCCCGCTTTTGGAGCTGCGTGTCTCATATTAACGCCATTCTCCAAGTCTATATGCACAAATCATAAAAGTGTGATAACTCACGAAATTCTCCGGCGCCACCAGCCTCGACATGAGGCTTCTGGGGAAAGAGGAGTGCGCCTCCTCTTCAGGCGATGGTAGCAGAGATGGGCTCAGTAACACTACTGGCACGTGGGCGAAGTGCTCCGTTGGTATTCGCATCTGGTAACAACATAAAATAGATATTTAATAAACTCAATTTGAACTACCAAGGGCGATTAATGGATATGATTTTATTGATGACATAATAAATGCTTTTTTATTACCTAATAAAATTGTAGATCTGTCATCTAAATTGTATCACCAAATAACATAAAATCTGGTAAAATTAACAAAAAAATACTCGTGCAGCACATTAGACGTCATCGAAATAGAACTCGTTCTCAGAAAAAATGTTGTCTGCGGCAGAAGATAATAAACCTCCTTTGCAACAGACTAAAAAAACGAGGAGGTCCTCAATTCCTCTGTTTTTTTATTGTGTGTTTGTAACGTTATTACTCCGTCAATTATGAACCGATTTTGACGATTATTGTTTTGATTGGTAGGTCATACTACAGAGGTGGTCGCATACAAATTTTATCATATGACATCAATTCAAATTTAATCTGCCCTGTTAAAAAGTATTTTAAAATCATCGTACGTCACATGTCCTTAGGGAACTTTTTTGACGGACGTCACCTAGAGTAGTGAACATTCTATTGTGGGCATTTGGGGGCAACAACATAAAAATTGCCTTAATGTCATGTCATATTTTCACTTTTCCGGCCAGCAGAGAAGTGAAAGGGTTAACCTCTCAACAGTGGGTAAAACAATAATAACATTGCTTTTCGATTGTTATTGGTGTATTACGCGATTCCACAAACGATAGGGGACCCTTTAACGACCAAGGGACACCCCTGTCCCAAAAAGTTTTTACAACCTAAAACAATGTGTGTAGCGTTTTAAAAATTGGTTTGGATTTTTTACCACACATTTTTATACATTAAAATGTAGACTTTGTTATACGAGATAGTTATGGTTTTTCATAAGAAGCATTTTTGCAGTATAATAAATCGATAACCTAGTGCCTATGAACATCATATTTTGTGTTGTCAAGCTGTTAGGTAAGTAAATTAGTGGTATATTTATAAATACAAAATACCCTATTTGTAATTATACGTTTTTCTATAAGTCATAAATGCTAAGGGATACATATGTCCCTATGATCCTGCGGGGATCCATTTTACCTATAAAACTCACAACGAATTATATGTAATATTTACCTTTGTTATACAAATGATAGAAATTGTTTAGCTAAATATTACCTCATAAAACGCAGCATAGAGTATGGTAATAATCACTGTACTTGATTAATGATAACATTTTTGATTTGAATAAACTATATTTTCTTGGCATAAAAATATTTTTGTTTTATTGTAAAGTCGTCAAATTGAAGTGCCCAATAATCTATTTATATCCTCCTAAGATGACTGCAGGGACACATGTGTCCCAAGAAATTAGCGAAAATTTACAAAAACAGTATAGGTATTTTTCTTTTCGAATTATGTTTTTGTAACACCAAATGAATATTATTTCATAACCGAAATTGTCCTTATTTTCCTATCAACCTTAAGATCGAAAAAGGGTAGGTGCTGTGCGTCTCGTCTCACAGATGAAATAAAATTTTACCCCCGTCACAAATTAAAGAAAAAAAAATGCCGCGAAATAATATTGCTTGTCACAAATTATTAGATCAGTATCGAAATACTTGTAGTAGATTAGTCACCTAACGTGTATCACCAAACAAGTACAACTGAGTCACCAATTGACGTTTTTATACTAGCGAGTACCAACCCACCACGTCGCCGTGATATTTCGTATGCAATTTAGAAGATTTGATGCGTTATATTTGGTGAAAGATCTGCTATTTAGGTATGTATTATTTAGGAGGTTACAATTATTTGGCGATGCATATTTAGTGACCTTTTTGGTAATTTGATGGCCAATACATTAGACAGATACAGACAGAATAATTAGGTTATCGCAATTTAGTGACATATCTAATTTTAGGTGACAGAATGTATTGTTTCCTTGATTAACCTTTTCTATAGAGTGTAGGTAATAGAAATAACTTGCTCTGATCGATTGTTCCGTATTGAAAGTAGTTCATGATAATGTGCCTCAAGCCACCATTATCTAGTCTATTCAGTTATAATCCGTATGATAAGGCTGGCTAATGATAAATACAAATCCTCTTGTCAAACTCTAATTGGCAACAATAAGTTACTTTACAAACCTTCGAACAACATTTTTGACAAACAGTCCTTTTGCAGAGTTTACATTTCTGTCCCCAGGGACCAAAAATGCCGAATCGTGTCTTCAAACATAAGAAGCATACCTGAAAACAAAATATCCTCCATTTAAACAATATCATAGAAGAAGTATAGTTTATAGTAGTTCCAACCACTAAAGCTAAATTTCAAATAGCAATTTGATTAATTACGATTTAAAGGCTTCTTTAGAAAAGAGAGCCGTTTACTAAGGCGTTCGTGTTTTTTTTGGATATAATTTTAAACACGATCCTAAAAATTGCAAGTGTCGTAACACAATAGTTTTTCAAATATGGTTTATGACTTTTGATGTTGCTTTTCATTCTTGCTATGTAACATGACGCCATTTTGATTATTTCCATGTAATTTCACAAATTTGGCTAGGCTACGTTATTGTGGCTAAATTTCAATTGGGGTACAGGTTAGGTTGGAACTTAGATAAAGCAAAACTAGAGCTAAGCGAAGCGGAGCGGCGCGAAGCGTATGCAAATATAAACAACATTTAATGATAAGATTATTAGCTAAAATACGAATTTAGTGTGAAATCAGTCCTGTGATGTTATTGGTTTTAGGTCACTTTTCACCTGTAAAAATGTATTTACCAAGTGAAACTGTGAAAAAGTATCAAAAAAGTGATGTTATAAATAAAATAAAAAACCCAACAACTATTCATTTCCGGGAGGGAGAACTGCACAGAGGCATACCCTCCCCTCCCGTACGATACCGTCAATTAAATATAAAAATTATGCCAGCAAACCATGACTTACACGTCTCTTTTCCACGTCTTCCTTAACCCTTCCCTCAACCGGTAGCACTTCGAGCTCAGCCTTCGTCAGCACAGACCTGATGTGGACAATCTCCTCCAGGTTCAACGAGAGACGGTCGTCCGACATAATTGCCTCCTGCCATTGTTTCTGTTAGTACAAGAAAATAAATTAAGGTTATGGGAAATGATCGTCTAGCTGGCCATCAATGTAACGTGATGCAAAAAGGAAAAATAAATGAATGTTGAATTCGGAACTTACGACTTACTATAGTGGGTACGGTCAGTGGGTACGACCTTAGACGGTCATCGATTTCCGTCTAACACTGTACGCTCATGATTGGGTTAGCGACACTTAGTTATTGCGTGCAAAGTTCGAAATTACTGTTGTTTAACATACCATATTACGTTAAACAACTGACCGTTACCAAGGTTACCATGATTCTGAACGCCGTACCAGGCCGCAACTATCGCAACACTAACGCGTACCCACTACAGCTGATCAAATGGTTTTTTTTTATTACAACCTCCTTGGATATAAATAATGGGACAATTAAGAATTTAGAATTAAGGTGCTTTAATTGAAAAAGAAATCACAGATTAGAAATAGGTTTCAGAATAAACATCTACAAAATGACACAAAAAGAAACAAAAGAGATAAGAATGCATAAATCCACAAGAGTTCTAGCATTTTGTAATTTCGGTATTTCTTTAATGTACTTAACAAAATAGACTACAGATAACTTATATACTCGTAATATAAAAACATGTACTTTTAAGGCGAGCATATAAACAAAGCTAAATCTACTAACACTCATAACATACACGTATTCAAATCTACTAATTCCAAAACTTACGTAACTTCCATAGTTGTGATAATCGGACAGCTATGACTCAGTAGCAAAAGCAAGGTAATAGGGTTACATTTGCATATTTCGAGTACTACCTCTAAAGAAAAGTAAATAATAAGGGCCAGTTTCACCAACGTTCAAAGCATAATTTATATCTATATACGCAATATAGAAATAAAGAAATGGTTGACGTAAACAAGTTCTGATTAATATTATGCTTGATTTGCATGTTTGCCAAAATCACGCAAACCAACCCAATGTTCACTTATACCTTGCGGTAGTTTGGCTAACCTTGGCAAGCGTGTAAACCATGACACTGGCCAAAAAACAAAAAAAAATAAAAAACAGTAGCACTAGCGCTCTACTCACATGCGGCGTGCACTTCGGGCTGCCACTAACCGACTTGATGAGTTCGTCCTGCAGCGAGGAGCGCGACCACGACAGCTCGCCGAGCTGCGCGTCGTCGCTGCTCGCCACGGACGCTGCGCCCGCGCATGACGCCCGGGAGCCGGGTCTGGGGGGGAAGCATCGTTGTGAGTGAGGTGAGCTGACAAAATGCTCTTTTAAGACTGTGTAAGAGCTTTTGGCATTTGATGACATACACAAATATATTACGCTGGAAAAATAGAAGCTTAAAGGTAGCTTTATGGTATAATTGTTACGTACTATTCTGGATACTCCCGACATTTGTGGGCATTTCTAGTAATTAGCTGAAATCATATTTCAAATAAGATATTTCCCCGCCCCTCCCTCATCAGAATCCTCAGAACTCTGAGGCTCCACTTACCTAGAGTGTGGCATGGAGTGGGCTCCGTCAGTCAGTTGGCAGGTGGGGTGGGTCACTGTGTGTCTGCGCATGGACGCGCGCCGCGACGGACATTGCGTCGCAAGGTCGTAGGCTGAAAGACATAAATCCGTGCTCAATACACTGCTTAAAAAATGAAGTGAAGTAAAAAGCCGTTCCAAAGTAACGAAATGACATGAAAGTTCAAGTCACGGAACTAAGTTTTTGTATCAATGTGGGCTTACCGCAAAATCTAGCATATTAGTTGCAAACTTTGGAAGTTTATTGGTTTTTCCAAGTCATGAACTTTCATTGCGGTTTATAAATGACAAATTTCTGCTACTACTACTTTTACGTATAAATATGTAGTTTTTTTGACATATTTAACAACAGCGGTATTGGTTAAACAATAACTAACGTGTCTGTTAGAACAACATTGTATGATATACGACAAATTCAAGCTGATGTGGCTATCTCTGTCTATCACAAATTAAGAAAAATATGGTATACAATCATATGACCATAATTTTATCCAAGTTCTCCGCAAATCTTCAACTCAAATTGGTCAGCAACTTTGAATTTGATTTGAATACGCATACGGAGACCATTAAAATCTGGCCCAAGAGTCAAAGTGCCGGCCAACCAAAAAAAAATCATATTTTTGTGATACAAGACAAGTTTTAGCGTTGTTTGGAATGTATGAAATTGGCGAAAATTTTCTTTTATGTTTAGTTTGATAACTAAAATTTAATCTTCAAAACCAGTTCGTCCTAAGTATCATCCATTTTCATTGTAAGATTTGTAATATTTTTTTTATGGCTGACACTTTTCAAAAATTAAATCAAATTTGCTATGAGCCATACACAAAAAGTTTTGTAAAATTAGGATTTGTCATTCCTAAAAAACAATGCAAAAATGTTTGTACTGAGAATTGAATTTCCTTCAATTTCTCCATACAGAACGCTGATGTCATAGGTAAGCATCTAATGTATCACCAAATCTCTACGACCATTCCTTGTGCTATTTTTGAAGTACAGATATCTGGATAAACAAATTATCGAAATATCAAACTACCGTTTAGCGAAATAAAGTGATATGAGCTTGTTGAGAAGGTCAACTTAAACAAGTATTAGTATAGCACCGATGCTTAGATACCATTCCTTCTGCCATTTTTTCTAAGTTCAATAATAATAATCTACCTAATGAATAAAAATTATACTAACATTCCAACAATGCAACACATTGTTTTTTAGGCTGGCCGGCACTTTGACTTTTGGGCCGGACTCTGTATGAAACGTGAATGGTCTCCGTTTAGGTAAAGCACTAGAACAAAATAACTAAGACTGGACCCATATTTCACTGCTTGAGACTGCTATAAATTCTCAATTGGAACAAATTATTAAAATAACAGTGGATTAATCCCCAAAACTACAAGTTTTCCAACGTTTTTTTTTAAGAGATTTAGTTGTCCGAAATGTCCAGTTTGACAGAGGTGATCAAGAGACGTCTAGTAACGAAATGGCGCTCGTATAGTTAATTAAGATTTATCGTGTCGAAAGTTAGAATTAAACTCATTAAACATAACGTAAAGTAATTGTTAACATCAGAAAACTCTGTGCGAACGAGTATAATAAACTAAACCTGGTGAGAACACTAAAGTTGTTAATATTTTAGGCGAGGAGGTGGAATGCAAATAAAAACAAAATAGAACATGAAACATTTAAAGCGTGACCAATATGCTGAATATTACTTTGTGTCACAACCACATCTTCCTTTCACGAAAACAAATCCAAATTGAAATTTGGCATTCAAAATCATACATGAGCAACACAAAGTAACATCTCACGCACACATGCTACAAGTCACCCGCAAACACCACCCCATCCCTTAACTTTGACTTGGAATGATTGATAGAATGGGGCGACTTTGAAAGTGACTGGACTGTAGTTGCATGCCGTCATACATTCTAGGGTCTCGTCGCAGAACTGGTGGTACTCGTCGTGGGATATGTGCGCACGCGGCGGTGCCCGGGGCGCAGGCGTCGCCTCCTCTGAACAGGCGGTACCAGAGAGGAATTATAAGGACGATATCGTCGGAAAAATTGCGGCAAGAGTGTACACAGCTCACGTCTTCGTAGGAATCAAAGATTATCAAAGATTGTCATATACTCAAATATTCGTATCGAGTGACGTGGGCTGAGTTCACTCAGGAAGAGAAAGACCATGTAATATTTTACCATCGTCGGTACCATGAAAGTTGTGGAAGGTTGTGTACAAGAAATGGGTTGTGAGAAACATATAATAAATATACTTTTCTAGCAAAGTGTAGCAAATTCAAACTGTATTTTTCTAAATCTAAATATCATTGTGCTTACACGATTTATAGATTTAGTAGCATTTGAAGGCTTAAAATGCTATATCTACTTGCCTAATTACAAGTAAACAGTCTTTAACGTAACTTTAAAGTAAAAGTGAGTGGACAAAAAATGTTCTTTGCAATTTGGTACACTTTCTTTGTACACGGTTTAGTTTACAATTAGGAGTTCTATAAGGTTCTTTTCTCTTTCATTTTGATCTGCAAAGTTTGCCGAATATGCATATGAAACCTTTAATTAGCTTTGTCTCGTTTATCCCTTTGCTGAGTGGTCTAAAAAGTCCGAATGCTCCTGTTTTATTACCATAACAGGTCGTTCGAATCAGATCCTGAACATTACATACATACAATGTATTTCGGTGGAATCATTAAAGCGCTAAAAGTTCTAAGAGAAGATTCGTACAGTAAGGAACATAATTATGTGGACCAGACTGTATGCTAAACCAGTTTGCAGTCCGTTACAGTAAATTCCTTGTTTAACCACCTAGGACGTATCACTTATGTAAGTATGGAATCATGCACTTTTCTTACCAGTTCGTTTCCAAGGTTTTGGCGGCGCCTGGTGCGGTGTCACGTGCCGCGGGAACGGCTGGGGGGCAAGGACATCGGGGCTCGGGCACATTTCCGATTCATCCTCATCTTCGTCGTCCTGCAGACAAGGGAAAAAAAGGGTCATAAAAGCAGTGAAGATTTTTTACACGATCGTTAAAACTGATTTTAGGAGAGCCATGTGCTCTGTAGTCAGCAGTGACCCGTTGTCACCGAAACTCCGTCACTCGAATAAGTATTCATGAAGCTGACACGTCCTTTGTGGCAGAAGGCTCATAAACCTTCGCTCCGTCGACGACACTGTCCTTATAGCACCGTCAGCACATGCTGCAGGAGCTCAGTGGTTGGACTGAAGATGAATTGGTTCAAACACAACTTATGACAAACACCATGAAACGCAGAGCGGATGTAGATAGGGAGGTTACACGTTATGTCGACAAGTATATCTACTTGGGCCACATAGTCTCATTCGAAAACAGGCAGATAAAAGAAATCGATAGGCGTATGTCGAACGCCTGGAAGAGCTACTTATCCATGAAAGAGCTGATGAAGGGCAGCCTTCCGCTGTCTCTGAAGCAGTAGCTCGTCGACTTCTGTATCCTGCCTATCCTTACCTTCAGCGTCCAGTCATGTGGATCATCTAAAGTCTAAACTCAAGGTTTGTCAAAGAGCACAGTATGAAAGGAGTCCAGTTGACGGATCGTGTCAGAAACACCACATGGCGCTCCATAACTCGTATTATAGACGTGGGTGAACAGAGCGCCAAACTCAGGTGGAGCTGGGCCGGTCTGCCGTATGGACCCCGATAGGTGGATTGCTACCGATTGGGTACCTCAAGACGGACGCCATAGAAGAGGAAGGCCCAGGAGGAGATGGCGCGAGGATATAGAGAGGTATCTCCTTGATTGGCAAGAGAAGACAAAAGATAGGGAGGTGTGGACTAAAAGTGAGGAGGGCTTTGCATAGCAGTGGGAAACACCACAAGCTACATAAAAAAGTCCTTGAAATTATTTTTCGGACCATCATCGATTTTATAATGTAATGATTAAAAAAAAATACGATTAAGTAGCAGTTGCACCCAAATTAAGGGCTGTAATTTGTACCATGTTGATGTGACTGTGCCAGAATCATCGTAACTGTCAATCCTACGGTTTATTAATTAAATTTTAAATTAGTGTTCTTCGTTACTGTTAAATAAGTACTTCTGACGGTTTTTGTTCACGGTCCTACAAGCAAGTGGAAAGCAGACTACCCCGTGGCTAATTCCACGGGTTTCGTAACCCGTTGATCTCAACGAGACAAATACGTTAACGAGAGCACAGTGAATCACCAAAATAGTCGTCCACCGGGCTTTGTGTAACTACCTCTATAAATTGCAATCTGTAGCAATTTTATAAAGCCACACGTTACAAATTCACGGTTCCAAACTGGCATCTTTCGTAGAGATATACTCTCATGCTTGATTAGCAAACTTGCCAGGATTTGCTAAACTTTTTATGACAACCTGCCTTCTTTTAGGTCTAAGCTGCAAATGTTGTTATCTTCAAAAAATCCTAACTTTGATTAAGTTGTATATTTTTTTAGGGTTCCGTACCCGAAGGGTTCCAAACGGGACCCTATTACTAAGACTTCGCTGTCCGTCCGTCCGTCCGTCCGTCCGTCTGTCACCAGGCTGTATCTCAAGAACCTAGCTAGCTAGAGAGTTGAAATTTTCACAGATTATGTATTTCTCAAACTCAAACTCAAACTCAAAACGTTTATTGCGACATTGTGGTATATGGTTTCTGTTGCTGCTATAACAACAAATACTAAAAAACAGGATAAAATAAATATTTAAGGGGGCTCCCATACAACAATACCACATACAAACTTATGGATGCACCTGGTTACGCACATGGAGTGTGCGTAACCAATAACTTTGTAAACAATATTTTGCTGTGTAAAATCCAAACTATTCACTCCACACCATCGCTTCCATTGAACGGTGGTACGGAACCCTTCGTGCGCGATTTAGACTCGCACTTGACCGGTTTTTTTTTTTGTTATTCTCGTATACTTTCAAGTGTTATTCAAATGCTTTTTCTTGTAAATAATAATTGTAGACAAGATTTTGCATGATGTGGTCACCTGTAAGTGGGTAAACATTTAGAAAGTGAAACAAGGTGTGATATTAAGAAAAATGTTTTATATGTTGGTGATCCTAAATAAAATAAATAAATAAATAAGCTCCCCCAAGCACAAACTTACGTTTATCGAATATTTCGCGTCAGGTTGTGATGGCCATAGGAGAAAGAGGTGGTACTGGTGGTACTGGTGCTACTGGTGGTACTGGTGGTATTGGTGGTACTGGTGGTACTGGTGGTACTGGTGTATTTAAATTTATATAGATTTATTTTATACCTTTAATTAACCTGTTACCTACTACTATAAAGTCTGAATATTCATGTCTAACTATGTTTCTCTTTTAAAATGTTTTTCCTTCTGCCTGTGTTTATAAATGTTTACACAAAAGTGCACATTGTTGTGCGTGTTGTCACCCGTCGGCCACAACGGAAGACCAGCGCTGATTGTTCGCATTCAGCATATGCTGAGTTGAGGCCGGCTTGTGACAGGAAATATTCTTATGTACCTAGTTGTTCAATATTGACTCCTATTTTTGTTTCCTGTTACAAATAAACTTCTTTCTTTCTTTCTTTCTTTCTTTCTTTCTTTCTAAATTTCAACAGTTGTCTCTTCATAATGTATAAAAAGGAAAAACCAATGGTCCATTCTCAAGCACGAGAAATCGCGCGAAAAGTACCGAAATATTGTGACATTAAAAAGTTTCGAAAAACTTATTTAGTAACGAGAAAATAAATACTTGGTGAAGTATATGTCACCGTAAGATTTTCAAAACCGTTAGTTGATAAACTCCCTTTTTTTGTCTCGTTAGGTGGTCAACTATCGACAGATAGTAAACTGTAGCGTACTGCTTACTATATGACGCGTAGTTTATAAAGTAACGGTTTAAACTGTTAAATAGTAAACTGGTTTAAACTTGAATTGCAAACGAAATACCAGGGCGAACACTGCGGTAGCTTAGGTGAAGACTAGAGGCGAGCGCAGCGAAGCCCCCGTATAGTCTTCGTGTTAGGTTGACAACTAAGAACAAAAGGAACGTAAATTCTAAACCCTGTCAGTCTGGTTTACTATCGGTCGATAGTTGATCAACTAGCGGTTTTGACTATCTTACGGTGACATATATAAGATAAAAGAGATAGAACATTTTATCACAGAAGTCGGGGAAACCAGTGACCAACATTCCTTAGCGTTTCTAGCGATGATAGCTACATTTGATTTTGATTATGATAAATAAACTATTAATTTATAAAAAGATCATTGGATATGACATCGACTGCATCACTAAAATAGTGATATCCCAAATTATATATATGACTTAAACTATACATAAGTGGATTTGTTGCGCCTCTCGCCGTACAATTGACGTTTGCTGGGGTTCGCGGGATTTTGGTAAACCTTAGCAACCATGTAAATCAGACATTATAAATTCTGCCAGTTTTGAGTTTTTAAATTGTAACTTGTTGCTTTATGAAATTGGCTACCGGTTCAATTGTTGGCCACACACCAGGTGTTGTAAGAAATGGCGTGAAACCGTGAGAAATTGACGCGTTCACGTGGCAAAATTCTTGCGTGCAATAGCAAGGAGCGATTACAGACACCACCTCAAAATCTTCGCAATATGCTTAAAAAGTTAACGTAGGTATATGTAGACTAGTTTTGGCAATGAATTACTCAGCAACTTTAACCGGATAGTTTAAAAAGTTGAGTCAATGAGGTTTTTGATTTTTTATTTTGAGTTAACTTTTTTAAACTAGCTGGTAAAATTTTCTGCAGAGCAGCAGAGAAGTAATAAATCGTACGCTTCGGGCAATAAATCGGCTCCAAAGACCGAACCAAATTCCAACTGTAAATGGACTGTACACAACTTTTTATCAACCTTACGTCAAATTATAAGCTAGTCAAACTGCTGATTTAAATTGAAATACTAGACTTTCTTTCTTCTATTCAACAGTTTCACTTGCGCCCGAATAAGAATCTAGGACTCGTCAACCTCGTTCGTCGCACGCTATCGGGAATCGGAAATTCAAATGAGGATTAACTTTTGCCCTTCAACGGAAATCACTAGAACCTGGTTTTCATGTTAATTTTCCTTGCTGTGTGACCTTCTGAGTCCGAGATAAACACCAATTTTTTAAATACTGGTATCCCTGTACTATCTTCACAATCTTACACAAATCGAACTGGGCCCATAGTAAGCTCAACAAGGCATGTGTTATGGGTACTAGACGACGATATATATTTAATACAGATAAATACTTATGTAAATACATAGAAAACATCCAAGACTAAGAAACAAATATTCATGCTCATCCCACAAACATTTGCCCTTACCGGGATTCAAACCCAGGTCAAATTCATGCGGTGCTTCTCATTATTTTTCTCGCAACTGTATTTATTATGTAGACTACTGTGACCGGGTGGCTCCCTGGTTAAACCACCAGGTTTTCCTTCCTTCCTTCCTTCCTTTACATACTTCCGGGGATGTAGACTTTGTGCCCAGTGATACTGATAGCACAAGCAAGATGAAAGTTTGAGCGTTAGGTGATAGATATTTCTCAATAATTCACGATTAAACCAATTTTTCACAGTGCCATAACTCATTGATGGATTACGTTTTATTATCTTATTACGACATTATTCACAGTCGAACTAAAGTTTAATAAAATCAACGGTTTGATCGTTGGAACCTTTTACTCTTGCTCACTGATTGATCAGTATAGGAACGGAAACCTAATTTTCCGTCTATTTTTTTAAAGAAGTTACAACCTGTCCCCCTGCAACATAAGCCTATAGAAATGATAAAGTAGCAGCTGGTTGAACCCACCAGACTCAATGGGTAACCTGTCACACACACAGTACAGAATATCTGAAGCAAAACCCGAGTTTACCCAAGCCAAGTACTTGTGTTCTGCACGCCATGCACGTAACACAAATGCGTCAAAGTCGATTGTAAAATAAGATTGATAGCGGAAGACTAGCTAGTTAATTCTTAATATGAGAAAATATGAGCTGTGGTTATTTATAAAGCTAAATAATACTAGTGAAACTGTTTGCACAGATGTTGCATAGCAAATTATAAGTTGTTTTTTTAAACCTTTTGGTTTCGTGAAGGTTAAAGGATTGAACCTATTGACATCTATCGATTAAATTGTGTTGTAATTGCTTATCAATGTATATGCCATCGTAAAATTTTCAAAACCGTTAGTTTATAATCTAACGTTTTTTTAGATAGATAGATAGATAGATAATTCATTTATTCATTGTTCGGTACAAACACAAAAACATTATTGAACATATTACAAACCACACAAAATTAATTATGACAAAAAACATCAAAGAAATTAAATAAAACAATGAAAATAATTATAATTAACACAGCAAAAATATGGAAAGTAAGGATCACTATGTGGCACCGTGACTGTACCGCGACAATGAAATGGCCCTGACTCAGCAACGTCACAGACGAATCCGTGACGCTGATATTCTGCCAGAGCCAAAGCGGACGAGACAGCAATAGGCTTAAGTACACAAAATACACAAATTATTACAGCAAATACATAAAATTAAAAAATTAAATAAAATATTAAAATCTACTAATATGGAATTGAATTAATTATTGCAATTGAATTTGAATTAATAATGCATAGAATAGTATCGGAATTGTGTGATTTAAATTAGATGAAATTTCAGAATTGTATAATATGAATAGAAAAAGGATAATATAATGTCAATGATTATGTCGTATGGTAGTCAAAATAAAAAAGAATGAATTTTGTGAGGTAGGAGATTTCTTCAGGTTATAACCAAGGGCATTAAAGTTATTTTAAAGTGCTGCCTCACCAGCCTTCTGCTGCAGTATTAGAAACCTTCTAAAGGCACTTCTGAAACCAGTTCTGAACCCTGAACTGAACCCTACTCGTTAGTTAACAAACTACCGATAAATGGTAAACTGTACCGTACCGCATACGATATGACGCGTTAGTTTATAATAAAACCGTTAAATTGTGAACTGATTTAAACTTGAATCGCAAAGGAAAGTCCAGGGCAAACACTGCAGTAGCTTAGGTAAATGTTAGGTTGACATGTGACATCAAAAGAAATGTAAATTCGGAACCCTGCCGGTCTGGTTTACAATTTGTCGATAGTTTACAAACTAACGTTAGATTATAATCTAACGGTTTTGACAATTTTACGGTGACATAAATACCAATTATTCTCAAGATTAAGATATGCCCGTCGATCAATTAGGTTGGATTGAAATACACTGACAAGCAATGAAAAAGTTCCACCCACAAAATGCCGAAAAACACCCATCCGATTTTTTAAACGTTTAATTTAAAGTTTTAACACAATATACACGTTTTTAATTGGTAATATTCTGATGCACTGTTAAATGTACTTCAATATTGCAGACGGCGTCATTAAGCTAGCCTTTCCCGTTTAAGAGTAATTTGGTGCTTTGTCACTGGAACTTTTTCATTGCTCGTCAGTGTAGTTTTCACAATGAAACGATCTCGTTTTTTAGAGGTCCTTGTATACGAGTAGTAGCCATAATACAAACAGTTTCAAATAATTAGAGTCATACCATAAAAGTTCGCTATCTTAGCACCACGACATTGACTGATTCGTGCGAATGGTATTCGTTTTGCATCCGGTAGTTATTTTGGTTGTATTCATTACTTGAAAACTTGTTTGACTGAACGATAGGCAGTGATAATTTTCATTGAACGATAGACAGTGATAATTGGGGGAAAAGTTCACTTTAATAGAATAGCTTTCCCTCTGAGTTTTACCTCGTAAAAGAGGAAGATCTGACATTCAGGAAGTAAACGTGAATAGTTTCACAAAAGGTCGAGGGCTACGACACACTAGGCTTTCGATACGCCAATAACAAACTTTAGTACCCATCTATCGGAGAAAGTAGCCAGTCAAAGGTCAGAGTCTTAGCCACCTGCAGCTGTTGACGCAATCAGCACCCAACTGCACAAGGCACAGTTGCGTAATTTGACTGCAGTTGCAATATCGCTCCGGGGTAATTTTAGGTCTCTCGTTTCCCTTCGTTTCTGCATCAGAATTGCTGGTAGCTGCAGACATACACTCATGAATCAATACGTCATACTAAGCACTATCAAACATCCTACGTATCTAATCTCTTGAAGTAAATCCAACTAGGTCGTGGAAAATTTGATAATGTAGCTACTCTTAACATTAAAGGGTTTATTCTAACATCCCCATATTAATTCACAAAGTATTACGAGCATAACAACAACTTGGAACAAAACTTGATAATTTACTAATCATCGTACTAAAGATAAGGTTGTTCGAAAATATGTTTCAGCTCTTTTACGGAAAATTCTTAACAACGTAAAATGTTCCTTATACCTATGTTTAAAGATCGTAAAAGTTTTGTAATTGCCTTCGACCCAAAACTGGGTCAAATCTAGGTAAGGCTTTCAAGAATGTTTGCAGAAGTGTAACAGTTGTAAACAGGACTATAAGGAGTTATTAGCATTCTTTGGGAGCACGAGTTTCCGCTAACGGCTTGTTTTTTCTCTCTTTCAAGAAAAAGAGGTCATCTATTACAGTGAATAAGAGCCGAGCGGTATATGTATGTAGAGCGCCACCGTGAGGCGTGACCATGGGGGCATTATTCTGTAGTGGAATGGGACATTAAATAAATTATATAGAGTATAACATAACATAAACATTTACATACAGGCACATACATTGCTTCTGGCCCCACACTAGGATACCCTGTTTCGTGGGAACCAGAAACAGCGACGTCACACACATATAAACATCCAAGACCTGAGGATTGTATTTTTTTTTACCCCCAGCCGGGGATCGAACCCGGTACCTCTCGCATGGTAGACAGAGGCACAACCGCTGCGCCACAGAGGTCTTCATACAAACTTAACATAGCGTCACGTCTTTTCCCATACGGGTTGGCAGGGGCACAGTTGTGCCCATGTAGATTAAGAAAAATATTTACATAGATACGTGACAAAGGCAATGTCATAATTTTAATCGTTGACAAATTCTTCAGATTGTCAACGATTGTTGTTGTCTAATGATAATTTGCACTGACAATCCTAATCTTCAGCCAACAATCTGAATAAACAATGTATACAGTTGAAAACCTGTAGTATCAACTTACATTTTCTTGTGAACATAAAGCCATTGCCATGTTGAACTAACAGCTGACTGTACCACAACATACTTTAGTCCACCATTTTACCGCCTAATATGAGCTTTTTTATGGAGTGCCACAAAAGCTCGCTCCTCAAAAGGTTCGATAGGAGTAGATGTAGTGTAGCGGAGAAGCACTTAATGCGATACGTATATAAAAGGAATACGAATGTGATCGAAAGTGACAGCGTTAATTATTTCCACATAAGAAAGAAAAGAGAACGCAATATATGCGCTTGACTCAAACTGAAATAACGTAGCGCCAAACCACATAATAAAAAAAAAATAGGCTGTTTTGTCAAAGATTTTCAAGGAGAGTTTACGAATACATAATGTCCACATTTTGAATGCAATTGCGCAATGAAATAAGTTAAGATTTCAGAATTACAGAAAAAAGAGGTTTTTTTAGCAATTAAATTATACATACCAAGAAAATATCATTTAACCGCGTTTACCTTCAGTGAGAATCTTAATCAAATACTCAATAAACGTTAACCTAAAAAGCAAATCTAGTATATAACTGTATAGTGGAGTAAATTCATACGATAAAAATCCCATTTTTCTTGTATCACCAAAGTTATTTGCAGCCATCGGAGGTTGTTTATATCGATGTTTGTGGAATATACGCCGTTGTGAGCATTATTTATGATAGAGCTACTCTCGTAACTACCGTTATCTACCGTTTATGACCTAGATCAGGGCACGCAAAATAGTACAATTTCCTTGTCAGCTTATGGAATCATAATTCCGTATTTCATCTTTGTAAAAATTAGTTTCCTGTTGAAGTGGTACACATATATGGTAACATTCGTTAATTGACAACACGTGGGTTAGATATCAAACATTAAAAGTACATTAAAAGTCATGGTTATGAATCAACTACTTACGTCTTTTTAAAGGATGGTGTTGATTTATTTTAATTGTAGAGATTAGGCCTTGATAGAAGTGTTGTTGAATAAAGAGTATGGTTATATGTGGACACATACTACAAAATGAAAGAAAAACAAAGGCGTAGGCGCTGACACCGATTTTAATAAGTAGAGTAGGAGCAACATATTTTTTGCTGAATCTGTAACTGTGTTTAATTATCAAAATGGAGACCTTTAATAACGTATCCGTTCAAATTATAAACAACGGTTCTTTTGAAAACTATCACTAAAGATCCATAAGTTAAATCAAACTGTTCGCCATCCAATTCCCGCATATCGCATAACCAACTATTTTTTTACGTTCTATAATCACAACATAAACCACTGAGCCAGCTTGGTGGAATAAGGCTTTATCTTACTCGTATCCGGGCAAAATCCTGTGCCCCTCGGAGGGTACATTAATGGGATACGTTTAATTAATTAATTAATTAATATCGTACAGACAATTTAAGCGCATTTAAGCCAATCAATGTATTCCCGTATAATACAAACGTTAGTACGTAAGATTCCTACAATAACAAATTATATCTTAGTGAGAAACGTCCATCTAAATATGACTACAACTCGTGTATCCTGCCTGTTCAGCTTTTTTTAAATACCAGTTTCCTCCTTAAAATTGGTTAATTGTCTACTTAGCAATAAATTTTAAGCGCCTAATCAGTTTTCAAGCAACTATTATACTGTAATAATATAATATAGGGCTAATATAACTGAGCATCGTGATAATTCTATAGAAACTAAAGTTGTTATATGTTTACTCAATGCCAGCTTCTAATTAGGTTATCAACTGCATCTATAATAGTAGTTTATCTACACACGTATCATAAACCCTCTTTACTTCGTGCAAAAACTACCACGTTACAACCTGCATAATGATAAACTTCTTGGTAAAAACTCATTTCTTATCTGAATATTGATACATTATGACCATAATGTACCAAAATTTGTCAAATTATGAGTTTGAAATTTCGAACGCCGACGCCCACCTGCGTGCCGCCCCTAGTTTGTGTGTGAAGTTGGTACTACCGAACAAGCTAAACAACTGCAAAGCAATGATCAACGCCACAATGCCGGTCGAACATGCGGTTCCTGAACACATCAAAGGGAGCTTATGATATGTGTGTAGATAAACTAGTGTATGTAACTGTACATAATTAGGCGTTAAAACTCTCGAGTGATATTATTACGAAACTAGCCTTCGCCTCGTTTCATAAACCCACTCTCGAGTATCTCCATTATGTAGCAGCCACATAATAGTAGTTTATGTGACTGATGCATAATGGAGGGCATTAAAACTCGAGAGTGGGTTTATGAAACGAGCCGAAGGCGAGTTTCATAATGATAATACTCGAGAGTTTTAATGCCTAATTATGTACAGTTACATACACTAGTTTATCTACACACATATCATTAGCTCTCTTTGATGTGTTCAGGAATCGCATGTTTGACCGGCATTGTGGCATTGAGTTGTTTAGCTTGTTCTGTAGTACCAACTTCACAGACAAAAGTAGGGGCGGCACGCAGGCGGGCGTCGGCGTTCGAAATTTGAACGTCATAATATGTAGAAAATTTACACATTATGGTCATAATGTTCAAATTCAGATAAGAAATGAGTTTTTACAAAGTAGTTTAACATTATGCTGATCGTAACTTGCGGTTTTTGGACGCAGTAAAGAGGGTTTATGATACGTGTGTAGATAACATTACATTTAAATCATTATTTTAAGCGATAAAACGACTTGTTAAGTACTTGTTTCAAGGCCAACACAATCTCAAGATATTCATAGAAGTTCACAGACCTAAAATTGACTTTTTTCTACAACTTTTTTTACAACAAGGCGTCGGCAATCGCGAACTCACGTTGCGTTGATGAAGTTTGATGATACGTTACGTTAAATTGAGTTGTTGGCATCACACAGATAGCAAATAATTATGATTCATCCCAAATTGTTTCGGTTTACAAATGCCTCGGGCCACACGCAATATGCCCATTCCTAAGAATAAGACAAGCTGCTTGAAAAGATAAATATTATCTACTTGCATTATATTTTCTTCTGAGTTTCTGTTTGTCTAAAATGCAGCACGTAGAACACTTTAGCTATCCGAATATTGTTGTTTCATAGAAGTATGTCCATACTCTTCTAGTTTATTCGCTTCCACAACAGTACCTATTTAACAACACATCATAACATCTCCCTCTGAGCGAGCTGTGACCTCTCTTTCTCGCTTAAGGTGGGATGAGAGAGAGAGAAAGGGGTAATGGCTCGCTCAGAATCAAATAAACTTGGCGCGAACTGTACTCTACTGAACTCACTTACCTCGAGGTTCTCGAAGTCGACTTTGATGAGCCTCCTCTGAGGCGGCGCGTGCGGCGTGACGTCACCACTTCGTCGTGCTGTCTCGCTTCCACCACCCGGGCCGTTGCCGCTGCCCGTCGCTGAAACAATAACGATAATGTTTTAGCTTGATCTATGGATGTTCAGTCGAGAAAACCATTTTGCAGGTTCCAAGACCTGATACTTTTATACCTCGAAAGACATTTTTTTAATTAACAATCTGCGTCTTTCTTTCAGTTTATTTTTAAAATCAACCTTTCTGTAGATCAAAGCGAAGTTGTATACCAGGGTTCGCTAATGTAATTCAGAATTTCAGGTCGAATAAGTATGTTTTATTCTACCTGAGTTTATTTCTGCTTTGACAAGGATTTCGAGTCTCCGAGAGCTCCGTGGTCTAATAGGTTTCACGTTTTCTTCTCATGGAGATGCAGGTTCGATTCCTGATCATGTACCAATGAGATAATTAATTTATCTTAAGTGCACTACACGGACGTTCTAACGGTGATGGAAAACATCGTGAGGAAACCTACATTACTCCATAGCTGCGGTGATGGGCTAGCCCCCTGACACGCAAAATGGAGTATTGAATAGCAGGCTAAAAGTGGGCACAATTGTGCCTCTGCCACCCCGTATGGGAAAAGGCGTGACGCTATGTTATGTTATGTTCGAGTCTAATGAGCTACTTCTATTTCGTTATTGTAACTTACGTGGTGTACATATATATCGTGGTATTACCTTACTTTCAACCGGTATGTAGTTTGTTCGTAAGCCCACACAACATTATCTCAATATGATACAATCATTAGTCCAAAGCCGATCGGCGATACACCCAAGGACTTTCCTACAACACCACTTTTTAGAGCACAACATCCACCTCGCTCTTATTACAAAGTCGCAAATGTGATAATTGAACTAATGGTCCATTCGATAGACCACGCTCACGTATTGACATACTTTCGATATAATTGGAGCAGAGCTGAACAATGCGGAGATAATATTACTAGTTACAATATCACTCGTTACTGCCTGTTATAGTACTTTTGTATTGCGCAATGCGGGCTGCAGTGCTTACTCGTATCTTGTATTGAATTTCTCAGCATTGTTTACGACCACTACTAGAAAATACGGATAATATAAGCTCTAAGACCACTACTAGAATATACGGATAATAAAAGCTAGCCTGGCTAACGTGGCAAGGAGATCTGTAAGTATATTGGAGATATACCAAAAAAACCGGGCGTTTGCCCATCGACAGATAAGGCTAAATTCAAAAATTGCCTGTGCATTGGCTGATTTTCTTTTGTTAATGATGCTGATAGATACGCCTGTATGATAGTGTTACTGCCCTCAACTGCTTCAGGTTGTAAGTCTGGAAGAGGTATTGATTTTACAGACTAATTGAACAACACATGTAAAACTTTTATCAAACTTGAAAAACTATTCGATACAAATTGTATAATAATAATATATAAAATAAAAATAATTTAAACAAAAAGTAAAACTTTAAAAAAAACGTCATCAATTCAACCCTATTTGTTACAAAACATATGCATTCGTGTCTTCATTAATTAAACAGTTCACTGTATTTCTCCAGGATCCCATCATCAGATCCTGGCCGACGTTGACATATTGTTGAGAAGCTGGTAGTTCATCACCATCACTTACATTACGCATTATGACGAGCATACATTACTGAACAACCTTAATAAAGGTATGATGATATCGTGACCTCTGGGATACCTAGTATTGAGCAGTTCTGGTAGCAATCTGTGGTCATCATCCCAAGAGTAAATGCAGTTACTATGACACATTCAAAAATCTTTATAGATCTGCCTATAACATTTGAAGAGTTCCCTCGATTTCTCCAGAATCTCATCATCAGATCCTGGCAAGATGTAAATAGGACCAATCGGAAGGTAAACCCTTTCAAACAAAAAACCAATGGGGTCCATCCGACTTGGAGAAATCGAATAAAAAAACATAGATCCCCAAAAATTTAAACCTCCTTCCTTTGGGAAGTGGGTTAAAAAACAATGTAGCAATGAATGAATGAGCCAGATTGGCAAAAGAAGTTTGAGAGAGAGGTTAATCCCTGAGCTACGATGCCAAATTATGCGTCTGATGGTCTGATGTTTCTTTTACCATTACCCACACACGACATGGCATTGCCAAAATGTTGTCTCAACAATGCTGCAACAGTGTTACAGTTAATTACATGCCAACATGTCAAATGACTGTCTCTTCAAACAAACGGAATATAAATTGCCTTTCCTAAAGAACTCTTGTAGATAACTAATCTATCCAGTTTCGTAAAAGACGAGCGTGATTTTATCTTCTCTAATATTCTTAATATATAAAACTGATTTTAATGATCTCTTATTTGTTTGATTTGTCTCCGTCGAAACACGATTAATAAAAAAGAAAGATATCACTTGTTAGAAAAATACTCGTCCTTGTATACATATTATTTATGTTTTAGAAGGCATAATTGAAATCATTAAATTCTTAAACAACCATAACTACCTGATTAACATATTAAAATAACACTGCACAATTTCGTAACAGTAGAATCTCAGCTCAAAAAGATATTTGCCAATAATCAAGTCAAAAGATACCCGTATCTCGAAATAATTATCTCTACGTCAAGTAAACCTACGTTTCAAAACGCACCGGTCAGACAGTGGTAACTAGTAACTGGTGATCGTGATGCATTCGTCCTCAGTCTCTCTAGAAAGTCCGACAAGAAATCAAATTTAAAACAAATTCAAAACCCCGAGTCCGCTCTAGGCCATCCGACTGCAATGCCACCATCGGCGCACAAGCGATCAAATGCAGTGGATAAAGCACTTATTGATTGACGAAACCGTAACATGGAAATACGCAACATTTTATTAGTGTTATATTACGCAAAATGAGAATTTAATAACTGGCTAATCTTGGGCTTAATTAGCTCTGTCTCCCCGTATAGGGAAAGGCGTGATGCTAGTTGGTTTTATCTCTATAAAACCAACTAGCGTCACGCCTTTCCCTATACGGGGGTTCTCTAACCATTAGAGGATCACTCGTGTGTGTATTATCAAACGACCGAACCAAATCCCGAACAGGTTAAGTTGAAATTTGGTATACTTACTAGTAAGTATATATGTGACCCAAACACGAACGTGTTACGTAAGCAATTTTTTTATTTTTTATTTGGGAGGAAATCAGAAAATTCAAATTTTTCAAACTGTATCATGTGACATACCAAAAGTGCTTGTTGCAAGGATTTCAAATTAATATTTTGCACAAACCTCTGAAATGCTTAGTAAAAAAATATTTAATAAAATAGGCATAAAAACGTTCCCCGCCCCCCTTCATCTCCGAAATTGCTAATTCCATTTTTTTTAAATACTTAATATAGGTCTTCATCTATATATCGCAGGCACATTAATGAGAAATGTATAGGAGGGGCACTATGGGGGGTAAATCAGCGCTGCCTGTCTAAAGATACCGAAACCCCTATGCAAGAAACTTGAATACCATTGTGCGGTGCTACGGAACCCCCTGCTTGATCGTTTCTTTGTTTTATAAGTTGTATTTTACGTTGAGCATCCATTACAAGTTGGCATTGTTCCATTCGTAACAACATTTTCATTATGAAGTGCCTTACCTCCCATCTATCGTGTTTAATTTATTTTACACCGCGATAAAACTATTGAACTCAGGTTTACGAGCTGAAACTATTATCTCCCGGATAACAAACTCTACTTTACGGTACAGACATCGGAGGTGTGTCGTAATAGTGTTTTATAGTCCTAGCGCAGTCCAGTGTTTTAAACCCTAGCTATGGTCTCACTACAAAAAAATTACCTCCTGTTCAACACTTCTTTAAAGATAAAAAATATATGGGATTTTTGTTTTATTTTGAGGTTAAATAAGTTAAATATTTTTTGTAGTAACACGGCTGTAGTCATGCAATCGGCTAGGAGGAATTTCACCTTCAGACACATTTGGAACAGGATTCAAATGTTAAAAAAGGCTCGTCACCGATTTGTAGAGGATTAAAAACATATTAATATATTTTATATATTTTTATAACATGCGGTACGAAATTGTAAAAAAATATATTTTGAAGATAATATTTTTCCGACTTCGCATACTTCGCACCTTCGCCGCTTTATTTTGGGTTTTCAGGCGCAAAAAATCTATACCTAACTCGTGGGAATTGTACTATTGTGATAAGTTCGGGAGACTTTTCTATCGAGCAAAATAATCAAATTACGTTCATACGTTCACGAATTCCTGTTGACACTCGTGATCGACAAGCTAGTAGACAACTTGAGATTAACAAAAGGCTGTTTTGGCCTACTTGTGTTTTGTTTTGTTGGTACGTTACATGCTATACTACAGTAAATTTTTTATTTCGAATGTAACATGTGATTTGAAAATCGTAAGTTTTAGACGGTGGCTCTACCTACATCCACTACAAAACTCCTATTTTTATGTAGGCCTAAAGGTAAGTTTTTATGAAATTCTATAAACACATTTTTGTGTTAAAGGTATTTTGAAAACAAATCCCGATCATCTGAATAGACAGCAAACTGAATAAAGTAAGTTCCATTGAAATAGAGATTTAATATTTTCTATTCAGCTTATTCAATATTTCAAAAAGTCTCTTTGTGAAAATCCTTTGATAAATCACTGAATATTTTACATGAGATCTTTCGCTCCATCTTTTCATGTCTACAAACAAACAATATTTCTAAGAGAGACCTCAATGTATAAAGCAACGATTTATTTTAATAATAAGTGAATCTACACTAGTCGTGCATTACAGCAGTCATTATGAGGATGCATGGCAAATTTAGAGGGGTGAGCCCCCCCCACCCACCATCATTTATTATTATGAATTATGATTACATTTATCATCTAAGCCTACGCTGTCATAAGGAAAATGTGTAGTAATCGAGTTTACATCCCACTCATTACAAGTAAGGCTACAATAGAAATGAAATTGCAGACCCACGCAAATCCCAAAACTGACCTTTAGCTAAAGTTAAGCTCTTGGGGTCTATTTATTTATTTTATTAAGGATCAATAGAACACTACAGTAAAAATAGAACAATTCAATGTCTTTCGTACATTTACCTTTTGAGATTTACGTATAAAATATTTGTGCCAGACAAACGTCCAAGTTAATAGCTGTAAGCTTATCCTAATAAATGAGTGGCCATATGGTCGAATGCATAGACTGCTTCTCAAAAAAAGTGCCACAAAATTCCATACTGCTGGGGCTGTCATTTCCCGAAAGACTTTTGACAGTTTGACAGGATGACATGGAGTATCCGTAAGCAAATCGGACTCCCAAGTTCACGCACAGTTTGTTTGCGTATTCGGTGCAATGGAATGTTCTAGCGGTACTGAAAAGGTGAGGTTTGGATTCATTTCCGCTAAAAAAAGTTTAAATTAAGGATTTTTCTATTGTCTGCTGTACTGCCATAGTCAGCAAAGTATAGTCCGCGCGCAATCTGAATGCAGAGCTGTCAAACAAAATCTGCACGTGCGGCAGCGTGACAAAAGCGAAGAAATTTAAAAACTCTGCATTCAACTCGCGCGCGGACAGTACCTCTGCCCTCAGCCACGCTGCCCCAATAGGACTTGTCCCTCGCGACGTCCAGCCCCGGCTCCTCCGGACTGCGCGGCGCCTCCACCAGGCCCGACACCGGTCGACTGCCGAGCAGCAAGGCTGCTGGCGACACGCGCGACCGACGCAGCTTGATCACTTCACTCAGGCAAAGGAGAATAGGTAGAACGACCCTTGATAGTGCGTATCAGTTGATGCAAATTCACACTGAAGAAGTTGTGGCCTCTTTGATTGGATCCTGGCTGGTAGATAATTTTTTGGGCAATTTTTTTATTTATAGGTAGACTCTATAAGAAGACAGTTGGCTTATATTTGGAAGGTTTTAAAGTACGACCAACTTTTTGGCCAGGGTTATATTCGCACCTTTATCACTTGCGACACATGTGGCAGTACTAAGTCGGTACTAAAACTGATTATAATTCATAACAAACTCCAGTGTTGCCTTGTTTCTAATTGTAGAGTGTAAACACGGAGATCCAATTAAATCTCTGTCAATTACAATAATATTTCTATATAACTTTCATGCATTGCCCATAGTTTACCAAGTACTGTTTTAAACGGAAAGGTCAAAATCTAATTCACTTTATATATAAAGTTGACCTTTTCAACCACGTCCAACTCCCCACAGGAAAAGGTGGAAAAACACCTTGGTATAATGGTTGACACTGTTTGATCTCACTGCGTCACACTCAACCGAAACTTTTATCAACACAAATTATACTTTTGATCACAACGACTGTCTTGTTTTCAAAATTGGACCTTTTCGGCAGATTTTAGCCACGAATGGGCGAAACAGCAAGTTTATTTCTGGACGTCGTTGTTTTATACGAACAGGCGTGCTTATTTGCTGGCGACGGTGGCCATATTGGTATTTTAGGGGTGACTGCCGGCACGCATGCGCTACATGCGCCCTTCGCAAAACTGGGGAAATTAGGGGCTTATTCTGAAAGTACACACCTCAGTGCAAACACAGACTTGATTCACTGCGCTTAGCGATTCGAAAATAGCAAACACTTTATTTAAAGGGGTGGGTAATGGCAGCTTTCATTTCATACTCATACGACTGAGTAAATCAAAAGATATTCAAATTATATAAAGATGTTTACAAGTCTTTTTCAATTCTGTAAGCCTCGCGTTCTATGACGTCACGGTACGGATAATGCAGAATACAGACATGGTCCGTTTCGTGACGTCATTAGCAGGTTGGAGATTTGTTTATTTTCAGCTTAGCTGCTGTCACTGCTTGCAAGCTTTCCAATCAAGAACGAAGTTTTCATGACGACCGGTTTAGCCTAGTGGTTAGTTAATCTGCCTACGAAGCTGACGGTCCTGGGTTCGAATCTCGGTAAGGGCGAATACTTGTGTGATGAGCATGAATATTTTTTTCTTAATCTTGGCTGTTTTCTTTGTATTTATAAAAATATTTATCTCTATATTAAATATATAGTCGTCTAGTACCCATAACACAAGCAAGCCTTATTGAGCTTAGTAAGGAACTAGTTCGATTTTTGTAGCTGTTTGTGTAATGTTTGTGAGCTTGTCCTCTAATATTTATTATGTATTATTCAATTTATGTTTGGTATTAAAGAACGAAATCAGCACAAAAACACTCAAAACGAACTTCCATCTGTATACAATTTTGTGTGAGTCCCATTATGTCAAATTAGCAATATTTTCATAAAAAGTTATAAAACATGATATCAGTAGTTAGCGCAACAGTAACAATCAGAAAAACCGCAATTGAGAATAGAGATAAAATCTTACAATTATACAATCACGACATTAGCAGTCTTTAATAAAAATACACAGATTAGACAGACAATGGCCTCAGCCAAAATACTAGAGTAATGGTAACTCATAAAACTAGCTAAGTACGAGTGTGACTCACACACAAAGGGTTCCGTGCCACCGTACAAGAAACATTACAAAAAAGAACATGTATATTGTCTGGGGGAAGAGCCCTTTTAATTTCAAATTGGGTGTAGTTCATTATTTGTTGCTGCAGCGGCAAAATAAATACCCTTTCGGTAAAAAAAACCCGGTTCATGAAATACAGGCACAGCTCACTGATGGATGGACGGGCGGACAGACAGACGGACAGCGGGGGCTTACTAAAATGGTCCAGATTGGCACCCGTCGGTTACCGAACCCTAAACAGATTTGTGTTAAGGTTGCAAGGTTTCAAGTCTTAAATTCTCACTAGAGCTTTATGCCCGTAGCATTCATTTCTTACATGTTTGCATGACTGTTCTCTCATTGTTTTGTTAACTCCAAACACCATTGCAGCAGCCTGTAAACACATTGATCTTCGCGCGATACAGCTGACCATTAGGACAACAATAGCGTCTCAGCCTCGGGCACAGAATGTCCAGCCTTGAAGCTTTTGCCCTGCCCAGACTGAGAGCTTATTCTAAAGGTTACTTGCTGGACTACACTCGTAGTGTGTGCTACTGGTAATGCCATAAATACTTTACTTCAAGCCGTTCTCTCTAAAAAGTATAGTTATAAATCGAGAGACTCGCAAATAATCCGTCGATATTATTTGTTTTCACGCTCGTTTGTGATTTTATCAGTAGAACTTTACTGATAAGACTCAATCCCACTACTATACTATTCCTATGATACTTACTTCTGCTTTATCTTCACATGATATATATATATAAGTCAGTAGTTATCTACGAGTATCAAGTCGAGTAAACCCGTTCTACTCGGCAATATGCCAAGATTTTGTTAAGATCGATAGCGATATTTTGGCCTCATAATTATGTTATAGTAATTACTTAGAAGACGCAAAATTTACGTAACATGAAAATAAAAAATACTTCATTTGCTTCGGTATACAGTGTGACATTTAATTAGCTGAACATATTTTGGGGAATTATAATACCCATAAATATTTTAAAAAAATTGGGGCTCCGATAGTAACTTGTAATCAGCTGATCGGGTCAACGTACTGAGGGACAAAATTTTATTTTCATTTGCGACCATATGTTTCTTGGGGAATGTTGTTCATATTGATGGTTACTATGATTTCCCAAAACAAGGTCAGTAAATTAAATGTCATCCAGTATTTTATAAATATTTATTTAGTACCTAGTCAGTTTCTTAATTCGCGACCGACACATTGAGTCAGCAACCGGTCTCTTGTAGAAAATTTTAATGGAACAGGAAGCACTTATTTTTCTGTTTCATTAATTGCATTGCTCTTACATCCCTACCTAAGATTTATTAGGTAGGTTCTGATAATTTAGTTTTACTGATTCAATTTGCTTGAATAGTCGTGGTTCTCATGGATAGTTCGGATCCGATTAATCGTAGGAAACAGTAGAAAGTAGGACAACGTGTTTGGATCTCAATGAATTTTCTTTTGTTTAATTAATTAATTCAATAGGAATTCCTTTGCAAAGCTATGTATACGCCAATACAAAACTTAAATGAAAATTGAATAAAATCCTCAAATACCAACCAATACATATCTAGTCAACAGTTTAAAGTCGGTGTCAATCTTTACACTTTATACACGTAAGAATAAAACGTAAACATTAAAATATAGTCACATGCATGGCCCCACACTAGGATACCATGTAGTGGGTACAAATATCTCCTCAATATACAAAAATTAACAATAATTTCTTGTCTCTGAATCCTTACGTCATTGCTAAAACAGGATTTCGGCAGACCATGTATCAATTACATCTACAACAAACTCGCAAAAGAATTACATGGGAACAAAACTCCATCACAAAACTTGAATAGCAACTTGCAATCAGTCGCCAATTATCAGCAGAATACCACTTTCCCTCGCATGATACACGAGAGCAAAGTCGTGGCACAAAACATACCGAGGGATTAACATGACCTCTTCCGCATTTGCATTATCGGAAAAACTACGGTAATCTTTACAACAATGGACTGATCGAACGTTCTCAAGCAGACAATATTTAAGTTGGAGGAAATTTTCGGAACAATGCTTGCATTGAGGTCTCATCTCAATAGGCAGGTAATAGTACGGTGATGAAATTTCCAAATAAATTATTTCGAAGCTATCAATAACGGGAAAATGAACGGCGATACCAAGCAAAATTATCTCATCCATAAGGTAGAAGCAGATCAGATTTGGCTAATACAGAAGAAATGAAATCATAACCTGCAAGAGTGTTAAATTAATTATGTCGATGCTAATGTTAATCAATCGTACATAGTTTCCCAAGTTTCTTATTCTTTGAAAGATATACTAATTAAATTAGTTAGATAATCGAATGTCAGTCACCTTATCAATAAAGCGGTGTCCAGTCATAAAAACTTGGACGAACAGGAAAAAGGCAGATAAGAATTATAGACCCTTTTTGTACGCTCGCCTGGAGAGAATTTTGCGTTCTATTATGACTTTTATAAGATACACCAATAGAGCCACTACTCGTATAGTTGATTTGTAGCTACCAAATTTATAAAACTCTAAATATCTGTTAGACAACCATAAAAATCACATTGTAACTACAGTTTTAGTTTTTGCAACCTTTAAACAAGTATGTCAGATTTTTTTAAGATTCGACTTCTTTTGAAGTAAATTGGTAACGGTATTGAGGTGTTATTGTTATAACATTTACAACGTTCGGGCGTGACAAAATGTGTGTTAAGGTGACACTCATGATATTTGATGACTAGGCTGAACTTCACATAAACGAAATGCAGGTTTAGTAATATTGGACCGAAATTAATTAAGCAGATAATAAGCTGACCATTTTTAGGTCAGTAGATGTCCCAAATATTGTGGTAGGTATATTTCCTAACGCTGACTAGACAAACATTAAACTTTTTTTATAAGCCGTTATTAGTTACTTGTCAAGACAAAACCAACGAGCCGAAACTCGATGGGGTTGCGTCGTTTTACTACAGAGTTCCCATCAGGGCCTCCTTCCGGCTCCATAATCAGATCAGCTCCATGTCGTAAACATATTGCATTGTCATTCCATTTACATATGCATGCAAAATTTCAGCTTATCAGAAACCGGGAAGTGGGTCAAACAAGATTTGATTAAAGACGGACAGAGCCCGGGACATGTGAAAATAATTAAAAAAATATAATAAAACTATTAAAATCCCAGAGTCATCCCAAACTTGAAGCCAAAGTTCTTAGCAGCAAAGGTTTCTCCCATATAGATAAATGTGACAATGATAAATATTATCACAAACTGATTTCAAAGCACAACAACACTCGTACTGCAAAGATACTCCGTAGTAAGCCATACCTCGCGCGCATTCCCAGGGCCGACATTAAATAATTAGCCACAATCCTGTGTAGAAATGAGTAGATATCATGATGCAATAATTGCTTCTCAAGATGAAGCCAGCCCTCAGGCCTCAAAGACTTCTCGTGATAGCTTTAACGGGACCGAGGTCACGCTGTTGGACGTAGCCTGGTATCGTTTTGTCGGCAAGGTATTTAGTTTACAGCTGTTAAAACAAGACCATTTTAAATACGCTTGTTAGCACCGTTGGAAATTAAAGATTCCAAAAGTTCGTTTTTCGTGTACGAGAATTCGTAATAACGACATATTTTGTATTCTCGCACATGAGATGCACATTCAATTTCATTGAACATCACATGTTAATCAAATTCGAGTGATTTTACTTAAGACTGCACTTAATGTTTAGATGACATATGTTTCAGGTAGTCCCATGTTGGTCCAAACCAAGACATCACGTCATCCAAGAGTATCGACGACCGCTATTTAATTATCACCAGAGCGTTGACCGGCGCCGACGCAGCTCTCGTGAGTCAGACAACCCAGCCCAGCAGCCCTTTACAGAATAACGCGTGTGGTGCCAGGGTCACGGAAGAGGATCTCGTGACGATAATTATGGTACATCTTCCTTATTGCTAAAGGAAAGACGACTTTCCTGTTATGCTGAGACTATTTTAAACATTTTGTTGTTTAAATGAGTGTTGAATAACTGGTTAAATGTGGGCAAAATTGTGCCTCTGCTAACCCGTATGGGATAGGGCGTGACGCTTTGTAGAAAGTATTTTTAAACAATTACCTAGTTGGCTGATAGTAAGATGGTTTGTACCAGTGCTAATTTACCATTTACGTAACTTACCTAACCTAACTACTATCGATTTTGGGTTGATGATTATGCGGTTATTGTGTTTTTGGACTGGGTATTAAGAGTAACCTTGACATGTTTTAACTGTCCGAAAACAATATAGATACATTAAAAAAATCAATTTACCTCACGATCCATTACTCATATTACATTTGCAACAATTAATAGTTTAGTCTTCATTGCACACAAAATGTGACACTAATTGAACAAAGGCGAGCATTCGAATTGTGAAACTCGTTATTTTCGCGACATTGCATTTATTGACTTATTTGTTGTAGTTATGTACAGCCAAATCATAGTCGATGGCTAATTTTACAAGAAACTAAACTAACTTACTTATAGGTCTTTGTTCAATGATCATTATTATGTGGTCAATGATCATTATTGTTAAGACCACATGCTATTACTACATGAAGACACGATGGCAATAGCAATCAAGATTGACATGTTACAAAATATTGATGATATAGTGAGTGAAGCAATCCATACTTAAAAAGAGATATCGACGTAATGAAGGTGCGGTTTACTTTCTAAGAAAGGGGTTTTCCACATATCATTGCAAAACCTTAAGATAATACATTAAGCTATTGCGACTTACAATTTGTAAGCCTCCGAATATCTCGTACAATTATAGGAAGAAGATAGTTAGACCTGACATGTACACCAGTAGGGTTTCAAAGGTTGGACCATTTGGTGAGCCGAGGTTCTATTCTGAATCTCTTGGCATATATCTTTTCAAATTATAGGTGCAATCGATTTAAGTCACGGCTCTTGTGAAATAATCGCTTCTGATTGGTCAACTTCAATTTGAAGTTGGCGAACATAGTTCAAAAGGCTTATGTTATTAAAGGCTCTTTACCAAAAAAAAATAAAGTTTGTCTTTCTTTGTGTAAAATGTTACATCCAACAAAAAAATACATTACAAATGAACTAAATGTTCACCAAAATTTCTCAACTTTATTTTTTACTAAACTAGATGGGGTCGCCTCGCTCCGCTCCACGTCGCTTCGGCTCCAGTACTATATTATAAAGTTGTGACCTAATAAACCTAAGTTTAAATTATAACATTTATTAGAACATTTAAATATATAAAACAAAGTACAACACTTATAATTATAACTCAAGAACGGCTGGACTGGTTTTAATGATCTCTTACTTGTTGGATTCTTCTCCGCCCTGAATAGCAGAATAAGAATAAAAATATCGGAAAGCCCGAAAAAAATATATACAGAAAAATAATTTTGAAATAAATTAGTTTTGGAACACCGCCATCTTCCGTAATATACAGTTCACTCATCAATTCATCATCTACTGTAAGGCGGCGCGAAGTGCGCGGGCTCAGCAAGCTTTAACATATTTGAAAGTTAACACTATTGGTAAACAATATATTTGTTGCCCTTTCCAAACATCATTCACAGATACATAATAGAGATACAGTTTAAAACCTTGGTTTGCTGGATGAAATCTCTTTTTAGAGATAAGCTCGCCTTTATACATATGATTTCCCTTAATACGTTAAGGGTAACCTTTTAAATTTAATAGTTGTGCAATAAAGAATTATGAATTATGAAAACGTCAAACCTGTTTCCATCGAACCTTGAACGCAAGCATTCATATTTATCGAGCGTCTTCCGGTCTTTCTTCCAAGTCTTGATCATTGTTGCCCGAGCTACATGAGGCTAGTTTTTCAAGCTAGGATAGCATGCTAGTGTTAGTAAGCTAGTGACTCTGGCTTCATGTATACAGAGCTAGCTTAATTTCTAGGCTAGTAAGCTAGTGAGAACGCAAGTAAGCCAATTTTAATAGGATTTAATAGGATGGGTCCTATTTTTTGAGCTAGTACTACCTCCACCACCGATTTTACTATCCTAGCTTGTAGTTGTACTAGCTTTATGTGGCCGGCAAAGCTAGTTTTCGATTGGCTAGTAAACAGTGACTACGCGTTTTTTTTTATGAATACCTACGTGTTTTCACAGTCAATTAAAGATAAAAGATGCCTAAACTAATTAACGAGATCAATTTAAAGTTACAATTATACCGTGAAGAGAAATGTTTATGGAACGCCACCATTCCATCTTATAAAGTCAAGCCGCATCGTGATTCAGCACTACAAAAAATATATCAAGAATTATTGAAAATGGGTAAAGTTAATTCCTTGGTTACGTTTTGCTATCACGTCTTCTACTAATTCGTCTAGTGCGAATTGGCGTAGTTTTCATTTTACTTAACGGACGAGTTGTCACCTTAGTCACGGCAATTGTACTGGCTTAAAATTATCTAGCATCGTGTAACAGCACTAGCATGTTCTTAATCAAGATAGCAAGCCAGGACAGTAATCCAAGGTTCTAGCTTGCTATGCTAGCTTGAAACACTAGCATCGTGTAGCTCGGGCATGAGAGACCATGGACTACCAAGGCCAGGTATACCTCGCGCCACGAATTAAGAGCGCTGGGCGACGTTGGCGGGAATAACTGCTATGTAGAGGTATTTTGAAAAGTGACTACTGCGCATTCAAGGCCACCGCATATTTTATTATATGTATATCTACATCGCGCCACACGCTATGTGGCGCGATGTAGATATAATAAAATATTAAAGAAGCGAAGGGGTTGGCAAATACCCAGATGCGCAGACCTTGAGGGATGCGTGCGACTATCCTATGATGTTTTTCTTATCGTACTACTCGTTTATTGGTGACCCCACTGACCGTCTAAGGATATAGATTTTCTGCAAGAACTGCTAAAACTCCTTACGTTACTCTACATCAGTTCAACGTGCATTAGTTGAGATCTACATTCATGTAGTAAGTAGACTTTAACACACATTTTTAAACTCGTGCATTGTATGCAAAATAAAGTCTCTAGGTATGCTATATTTGGAAATCTGTACGCTAAGGTGAATCCGTAAATCTTTGTAAAGAATTTTCCTTTTTAAGATGGTGGGCGAAGGTTGATTTTTCCGGAACACGGTAGCGGATAGTAAAACTCTTATCACCGTTTTAGATTACCCTATGAGTGTTTACTTGCTTAGATAAAGATTATATGGCTTTTGGCAAAAAAAATACTTACTGCTTATATCCATAGTCACTGTGTTCGTCACGCACACTCCCATTATCATCGAAGGAATCATCCGAAGAAATAATTAAAACAAAAACACTACAAAAATCAATCCCAAGTGTTTCCTGAACTGAATACCTGCTCATAAATCAAATTAAACCAACTCACTGAGCCTTTGCAAAAGGCCGATGAAGCCTTAGAAAATAATCACACACATTGCTATCCAATTACAGGTCACATCCGATTGCACGCGATAAAACCAAAACATTTAATTTTAAAAATAAAAAATCACATAAAAAAATAAGTTGAATAATTTTTCACATTACAATTTTCGTACCAGTTTTTTTATTATTAAAAATGAACGCAGCCACTCCTCAGTAAGTGGAGCGTCGACTGCGATGCGACGGCCACGGTAGAAGTACGGAAAGTGCGCGTACTACGATTCTTTGCTAAGGCCAAGTGGTGCTCAAACTGTAAGTGGTCAAAAAATTAATTCTCGTTCTCTATCTACTCCTCTTTTTACCCGACTGCCGGGAATCGAAAAAGAGGAGGTTATGTGTTTGACCTGTTAGTATATACAGGTTGTTTGGTACATCGATGCAGTCTTAAAACGAAGTTGGTACGGACCATTAAGGCCAAATGTATGTTAGTCGAAGTCTTATCGTTTCGTGTATTTGGATGTTTTATTGCTTATGACGAAAAAACCCACAATTTTATCGTTAATCGGTAAAAATTACCGATTTTGAACAATAATTGATTTCTTTTTCAATCATTTCTAATCTACTGTTTAAAGTGATATAACAAAACTTGTTCTAGGCATTTCTGACTTGAGATATGGTTTTTACAGACCTTTTGAAGTGCTATAAGTATTAAATTAGCCGAAACAAGTTAATAGTCTGATACACAATTTCATACAAAAGACAAGTCAAAAATCGCCAGTGGACGTCAACCAAACTGGTAACAAGAAAAGGCGCATTCATGGTGTTTTTTAATCTCAACTAAACATTTTTCTCTTTTAAGTATATATCTTGTAAGTTATCAGGTGTTTTACTAAAATAAAAATACTTTTATTGAACAAATAGAAAAAACCCGATTTCATATTAATCTTTATTTAGCAGTTTTTTTATTATGTCATATAATACGTACATACCTAATACATATATACATATGCTCACGCTACATATAGGTAGATAATTAAGAACACAATCAACAATGAAAAGCAAATAAACAAGCCAGATCATACGAAATATTAATCAATCATAAACACCAATAAACAAGCCTAATCACGGAAAAAAAGTTGTCAATTGCATTACCACAAGACAGTAAAGCACGTCTGAACAGTACTAGAGTCGCACGAACAAACTAAGAAATTCTCGCACTGTCATAGCGTCATCGTAGCGACCAATCAGATTCCAGTATATTTATTTCCCATTAACTTTTATCGGCAAATAGAGTATAGAAAATATACTCAGCTTTTAAGCAAGTTTTTATTTTATTTCATGTTTTAAAAACAGACGAGGTTTTTATGTGGAAACCATTCTAAATACATGCTGGCTATTGTTCTATCTTTTAAGATATTATTTATAACGGCATCTCATAAATTATTGAAATTAGGACCTCTGACCCAAATTGAGAGAGAAAAATTTCACCTTTATTTTTTTTCTTCAAGTTGGTGGCGCACATTAAATCTTACATACATCGATAGTAGACCATCAAACAAACAAAAAATGTAATGAAACATAATATTCTAAAGTATCATATTTGCGAGCAATTAGGTTTCATGAAAAATAACTGTTTTGGCACTGCTTGTCTTTCCCATCAAATCCCTCACATGTGGATAATTAAGGACCATTTTACAAATTATATCTTCTTGATGAGTGGAAGAGGGGGAGAGAGGCCTTTGACGAGCAGTGGGACATGGTGGGCTCGCAATAATAATAATAATAATCTTCTTGATGCTAAAAGAGTCTCCTAACAAAAAAAAACTGTCTTTTTTATTGCAGTTAAAAAAACCTTGTTTAAAGCAGAGGACAATTTCTAGGATTTCAAAGGTCTGTAAATACCATATCTCAAGTCACACATGCCTAGAACAACTTTTGTTAGATTACTTTATCAGTACTTATTTTGAAATGGTTGCAAAATAAATCAATAATGGTTTAAATCGCATTTATTATCAATTATCTGTAAAATTCTGTTTTTTTTCCATAACACAATAAAACGTCGTTTAAAAACGACTTCGGCTTACACAAGTTTGGCCTAAATGGTTTGAAATGGTCTATACTATCTTTGTTTTAAGGCTTTACATCGATCTACCAAACTACCTGTACGCATGTATGTATGTATGTCTGTTCCTGTATTCCCTCTTAATTACTCAGCGGATCAACCAATTTTGATAAATGATACCACATTAGATTTGTCTTGATGGCCCGAGTGTCACTGGGTACAAATAAATATTGTGAAAAAATCACTGATTTTATGCTCTTTGATATGCGGGCTATACAAAATTTTTCAAGACTCTCGAGTGGGGCACCAAAATAAAGGGCTTTAAAAGTCGAGTGCGGAAAGCATTATCCCAGCAGGAGTACCACAGGGCTCCATTCTGGGTCCATACCTATTCTTACTGTATCTGAACGATGTCCCAATTCAGACGCGAACAAGTCTTGCTTGTTTCGCTGACGATACGGCATCGTTCACTTCAGCCAATGATACTGACCTAATTATAGGTCGTCTCCAGTTGTCAATTGAATTACTACAATCATACTTCACTAAATGGAAATTAAAACTAAACGACACCAAAACTGAAGCAATAATGTTTAGCAAAAAACGCAAAGTGCCATCGAGGTCTCTTCAAATTAACGACCATAAAATACCATGGGCAAATTCAGTACGGTATCTCGGTGTAAACCTTGATCGCAGGATGAACTGGTCGCATCACACTACACAACTACGTCTCAAAGGCATTAAAGCCCTCGGCGCGTTGGGTCCGATCCTAAACAAACGCAGCAACCTTAGGTCGACCACAAAACTGCAGATATACTCGACGTTGGTTAGACCATGTATAACATATGCGGCACCGGTGTGGAGTGGCACATGTAAAACCAACTTTTACAAACTACAGGTGGTCCAAAACAGGGCCCTCAGGACTTCTTACAACACGCCTTTTTACACTAACCTGCAAAGTTTACACGAACAAATTATATATCCCACTATCACAGACTTTATACATAAACTTACACGTAAGTTCTACCTACACAGTGTAAAACTAACCCCTAACAGTCTGGTCTCGTCAATTGGCATGACTCGCAAGGCAAACTTACCATTTATCGACAAGTACAAAAAGTATCGCTTGCCCCATCACTTAATCCTAGACGATGCGAGCGGCGGTGACTCACCTGTCCATGTCCGTCCAGCCAGCCAGTCAGTCAGTACTGCTTGCGGCCGTCACGGCGGCGAATGTATGTTAGATTGATGTTCTTGCGCGTAAAAGCGTATACCTAATTATTATAAATACTTATATTTCATGGGATGCACCCCTCACGGGTCATCGCGTATCGTACTCTTTGTACTTAAATTTTTAGTAATACTGATGTTTTAGTGAATCCACCTTGTTTTACCTGGTAGGTTAACTTGTTTGTTATTATTTTATTTCTTTTATTGTTTAGTCTTAATAATGCTACAAATGCAAGTTCACAAAACGGGCATAATAACACAACATACTTATTTCATTAAGCTTACGTCGCAAATAGTTTTAGTTATGGATGTTGAAGTTTTATAAAGGTACCCTCAGCCTGAGAAACAATATTTTAGTTAAGGTTATTGTGTGCCAGTTGGTTCTGGCAACGCAACTATTGTAATTTGACTATTAATAAAGAACTCTGAAAAATCAAAAATCAAATTACTCAGCGGATCAACCAATTTTGATAAATGATACCACATTAGATTTGTCTTGATGGCCCGAGTGTCACTGGGTACAAATAAATATTGTGAAAAAATCACTGATTTTATGCTCTTTGATATGCGGGCTATACAAAATTTTTCAAGACTCTCGAGTGGGGCACCAAAATAAAGGGCTTTAAAAGTCGAGTGCGGAAATATAAGCTTATCTTGCAGAAGCTATAAATAATACACCAATATTTTAAACTAAGCAATTACAGATTTTTCGTAATTTTCAACGAAAACAGGAAATAAATGTCGTAACTATAATAAACTTAAAAACCTGACTGCGTTACAAAAACCAAGCAGACTTAACGTAATTATTGAGATTCGATAAAATTATTACAGTACATAAAGTATATAAATTAAATTAAATTTAAGTATAGGAGGGACCAATTAAATCCAATAGAGTGGGTTCCGCTTGCATTTAAATTTAAGTTTTATCTACATATTTTGTGCTTTTTAGCGTACCGAAGTCGGGTTTTTAAGTTTTTTAATTACCTAATTTATTGCAAAATGGAGTATAAAATTTCTGGCTCGACGAGCGCATGAAATGGATGAAATAAAAACTTTTTATAGGTGAGCCCGAGGCCCAGCGGTACTGGTACTGGACCGATCTTGCGGTTAAGCAATATCTGGCCGAGACGGGTACTGGATGCATTGCTATGTGGCCTTTGTGTCGGGCGCTAACGTGTTTTGGATGGCACGCTAAGCTGTAAGTCTTGCTACTATTGCTACTCAAAGCTATATATGTCAGAGGCCCTATTAGGGGCAATTTGAAAACATATTTCAGTCGGGTGGGCCACTAGCCCGACACCTCTCGATCTATCAACCCACACTGAGCAACCAACGAAACGCAACGAAATATCCACAAGGACGATTAAACTAGCCAAGAGTCTTATAGTAAAAACCTTTTGACGCATATGATAAACAACTGTTTCTCAACAGGTATATTCCCTGACGTGTTTAAACGATCTCTGGTACTTCCAATATTTAAAAGTGGAGACAAAAGCGAAATGGGCAACTACAGGCCCATTTCGGTCCTACCCGTTCTATCAAAAATAATAGAGAAGCTTCTTAATCGTAGGCTCTAAAAATTTCTACATGAGCAAAAGCTTCTATCAGGGTCACAATTTGGATTTAGAGGGGGTAGGTCAACTGTAGATGCCGTGCTCTCACTAACTGAAGAAATCGTTCAAAGACTAGATAAAGACAGAAGTGTATAGGAGTATTTTTAGACCTTGCCAAGGCTTTTGATACGGTTTCAGTGCCCATTCTAATAAACAAAATGGAGAAAATGGGTATAAGGGGTATTCATCCCTTGCCATCTTTCAAAACTATCTACAAAACCGAGTTCAACGCATAAAAATCGATAATTTAATTAGCAGTGACATGGATATAGCATATGGAGTTCCCCAGGGTAGCGTGCTGGGACCCACACTATTTCTCATCTACATTAATGGCCTTTGCCAACATAAACTAGACAACTGTAAAATAGTAACTTTTGCAGATGACACAGCATTGGTCTTTCTTGGGGATTCGTGGGACCTAGCTCGTAGTCATGCAGAGACGGGGCTTGCTATTATTTCATCCTGGCTCAAAAACAATCTCCTCACTCTTAATATATCTAAGTCACAATATTTAACCTTCTCTATCATTAATAGAGGGCAACCACCCCCCCGACTTTGAGATCAAAGTGCATAGTTGCAAAGATTACAGTAACATTAATTGCCAATGCCCTGCCATGGCAAAAAGCAACACCATAAAATATCGTGGAGTCATCATTGACGATAACCTGACTTGGAAGCCCCACATTAAAATGCTAGCAGGTCGATTGAGAAAGCTAATCTGGATCTTCAAAAAACTCAGACATGTAGCACCACCCTACCTTTTGAAGACCGTTTACTATACGCTTGCACAATCCGTTTTAACGTACTGTATTCCAGCATGGGGTGGGGCCTGTAAAACACACTTGATCGAACTGGAACGAGCACAAAGATCGCTGCTAAAGGTTTCCACTTTCAAGCCATACAGCTTCCCTAGTGCTGACCTGTACAAGTACTGTGAGCTCCTCACAGTCCGACAATTATACATACACCAAACAACACTAAGACGCCACACAAATCTAAATTATAATCCCTCCAAAATATCCAGCCGTAGAACTGAATTCGTTTGCATAACTCCTAACTTTCAAACAGAATTTGCTGGAAGGCAGTACAACATACAAGCACCTAGTCTATACAATAAAATGAATAAAATTCTTAACATCTACCCCCTAAGCTACCAAGAAGTAAAAATCAAGTTACGAAAGTTCCTTCTAAAATTAAAATACAGTGAAACCGAAGATCTTCTGCTAAGAATAATGTCACTTATAGCTAACCGATATTTACTACTCACCTGAATCAACCATAAAGAAAGATCAACCATAAATCAACACTTTACTACCTATAAAACCCTTCAGACACTTACATATTAAAGATAAAAGATAAATACTTACCTACTTATTGTAAAATCATTCAGCTAAACGAAACTAATCTAAACCTTGCAATGAAATTCTTATTTGTCAGGACTCGCAATATCATTTACATAAATATTGAAAAGTGTTAACAGAATAAATTGCACTAAATTATTGTATAATTTTAATATATTTTGTTAATGTATTAATTACATAATTCACACACTCACTTAACCCTATAGTGAGGCAACTTCCCAGAGACAACTTTTGGTGATAACCACTTGACTCTCGACATACAGGTTCCTAAGAATCTAGTTCAAGAGTCAACAAGTATGAACCAGATATGCACCATAAGTAGCCTTTATTGATTAAGTTTTATTGTCTAATGTAATTAGTTATAAGTTGGCTCAATAAATACTATTTTCATTTTCATTTCATTTCATTTCATTTTCATTTTCATTTTCATTTTCATTTTCATTTTCATTTCATTTCATTTTCATTTCATTTCATTTTCATTTCATTCAACCGTGGTGGAGAACGGCTCAATCTTATTCGTATCCGGGTAAAGGCCTGTGCCCCGTGTAATAATAATAATAATAACTTAATACCATGTTAATTACCTTAATAATAACCTAATAATAATACCTTGGACACTATTTACACACATTGATCTAGCCCCAAACTAGGATTCTCTGTATCTTGGGTTCTAGACATCTGTTCTCATCAAACAAATATTTGCCCCAACCGGGATTCGAACCTGGACCCTTGGCTTCGTAGGCAGGGTCATTGCCGACTCGGCCATTCGGGTCGTGTGGAGACCCTATGGGCTATATTATTTATTGTATGATATACAGATGGGATGATGCACTATCATGCAGCAAAAGGTTCCTAAAGGCTCCAGCACAAGGATTAAAAAAAAAACTAGAAAGCTTTTTACTCCTGATGAAATAGTCTTATTTTAGAAACTACAAACTAGAATCATGTTATCGATAAATATGCTTCTCTTTCGCCGCAGTTTGACGACCAGTTTCTGAGTGACTGGCCGGTTTATACAACTCGCGATTTGCTCGTTTTGCTCCGCTCCGCCGTCCATTGTGAACCGAAGATCCGAATACTCTTATTTGACGGCGATTTTCGCGCCATTGTGCCGACCAATTGGATATTGGAATAACGTGGATTCTTTCCTAGGCCTTGGATGACAGGTGCGGAACTCGGTAAATTTGGGGGATCGAATGCGGAATGTTGAGGACCAGTGGTCGCCCGCCCCGCCGCTGCCGCCGCCCCGCAATGATAAAAAGATTAAAAAGTAATATTGCGGTTAGCCGTATACGTCAGAGCAATTGAAAAGACTTGTTGTTAATTGATAAAAAAAGTAATATTAGTATTTCTTACATCTAACTCGACCTAAATAATTGCTTATTATACCTATGTGTGTTCTATTCAAATGAGTGGGCAATATTGACCGCCTTAGTGAGAGGGTAGATGGCCAGGCGAAACGAAACCTGGCGCTACAAAACCTGAATATGGAACCTATTTCGCTTATTTACTAACTGTTAGTGCAATGTAGATCAGTTAGATATAATATTAAAATCCTTGCTGACTCGCTGAAATATAAAGTAGTCAGCAAAGCAGAAACGCCTGTACGTCTAAAAGAGCAACTCAACAACTCACACAAACTGATCATTTAATACAGGAGGTTATCCAATAGGTTTATTAATATCACGGCGTCATCACAGCTTGTTCAGTAAAACATACTACAACAAAGGAATAGTACAGACAAATGACACTGAAAAAGATAAAAAGGGTTCGTATACTCAAGGATTTTGATTCGGGTTCAGGGGGGAGATTAGCTTCACGTATCTGTAACACTATCTGGAACAATAGGCAGGAGTTGGAAAAGATAGGGTTACAAGGAAAGGGGCTAATTTTAGAGATTCAAGTTATCAATAATTTCTATCAGTAGCGCCTAAGTTTTTAAAATAGCTACAATTAGAACATCCGTGGCATTGCTGCAAAGTTATTCACAGGCGCTTACTCGCTAGCCGCTGCACTAACCAAAGGTATGGAGGAGAATCTAAGTTGTCTTTTTTCTCTGCTTCAGAAGTTAAACTGTCGCTTACCAAATAAAAATAAACATTTATTCAAGTTACAGAACTTACATAGTTTTCTTGAATATGGCGTCGGTCGTAAAGGCCTCCCTCTTTGTATCGATGCGAGCAGTTGTTCTCGGGGTGTAGTTTCTCTTCTAGAGGGTGGTAATTTTCTTTCTGAGGCCTAGAAAAAAAGAATTATAACATGACTACTAAAACTAGTTGCTCTGTGAGCTATAAGACCTTTGGTGGAAAGCTGAACTTCTAACATATAAAGTTATGAATTCACCTGGTTACCTACATGGAGTATGAAAGTAGCCGAACTAATAACTTTGTAAACTCCTTTTTGCGATCTAAAACCTATTTACTTTTTACCAAAATTATACAGGGTCATTGGTAGATCGATGCAAAGACTTAAAGCGGAGCCAGTAGAATCCATTTGGAATGATTTGCACATAAAATCTTTCACCGCTTATTTTTTTTAATTGGGTCCGAAAAACTTGTTTTTTTATGATGTCGAGCTTTTCAAAGGTCTGTAAAAACTAAGTCCGAAGAAGTAGATGCACAATAAAGATTGGTTAGAATGCTTATTAAGTGATTTATTAGAATTAATTTAAAAATAATCCAATTTTTGTTTAGTTTCCCAGTTAATATCGATTAACTGTGAAAATCTGGCAATTTTCGCACAAAAAAAACATCAATAAAAAATAAACGGTAAGACTTCACCATAGGCATATTTGGCTCAAAAAGACTTTAGGGTTTGTACTAGCTATGCTTTAAGTCTTTGCTTCGATCTAACAAACATCCTGCATAGCCTAAGTCACTTTCACGGTCTCCACAAATTCAACGGCACCACATTTGTTTATATCCGTCAAGCCGCTTGTCTTTTTTTACGTTTGTTCCGCCATTTTGAAAACAATCCAAAAACTGAATCGACAAAAAATACTCATAGTTAGCGAACCTGCTCACAACATTTTACAACAATCGGTTAAGAAATTAGACTTGTAGAGGAGAACAATCGTAAATCCGGTCAGAAATCTGGAGAGACGGACATACGAAAGCATTTTCGCCCAAGTAAAATGGAGACCCTTCGTCGCTCGGTCAGTAACATCTACATGTATATCGTTCATTACGTTAAGTGAAACAAATTCTCGTGTCTTGGATATTTATAAAGTTTGCGATGTCTTCTCTGGTTCCCACGACTAGTATGGGACGTTCGCGACAGATTGGTATGGCAATCAGGGAAGACATGGTTCAAGTGTGTTTGTCAGCCCCCATTACCTATCGGATGACCCTTCCACTTCATTCGCACACTAATACATCCCACTGTGATATTTGAGGACGATAGGGAAGCCTCAACTTCTTAAATCATAATTAACCATGTCTTCCCGATTGCCATCCCTGTGGCGAACTATACGTCAAACACATATAGTTACATCATATTATATTTGTTTAATCTAATGATGTTGATTTTGAGGTATTTTTAGGACTTACTTTTCTTAGTGGTGGTCTACTTCTGATAAAATCGAGAATCATTGCGTGTGCATCCTTCTTGACGCTGTAACAAGAAATAAATATAGAATCAGTTACATAAAGCTATCAATTCATATTTGTTTAGTACATACGTGATCGGAAATTCGGGCGCTTATTTACCTAAAGTTGCTGACGGTTCTGTGTTCAAATCCCGGTAAGGAAAATATTTGTGTGATGAGCATGAATATTTGTTTCTTAGTCTTGGATGTTTTCTATGTATTTACATAAGTATTTATCTCTAATTATATCTTAAATATATCATCGTCTAGTACACAAACCTTGTTGAGCTTAGTTTGGGCATAGTTCGATTTGTGTAAGATTGTCCTCTAATATTTATTATTATTATTATTTATCATAGTAAAAGTAATTTAAGGTGAAATATAAATCAGTAAGATTTATTTGAAATTAAAGATATAATGATAAGGCTACAGTAGGCCTTTCCCTTTCAAATTATATCAAAACTCAGGTCATTAAAATAATCGTGATCTAATTGGTTCATTTGTCAAATTGCAAGAGATTTGTGAATGTGATGAGTGAGATAGAAAATAATATCATTCATTAGAGAATACATGCACTATAGCCGACATGATGTTCCTATACAAAGTTGTAAAAGGTTTAACGGACTGTCCTGAGTTGCTGTATCGTATTAAGTTTAGAGTGCTAAGACCGTCAATCAGAACCATTTACAATATCCCATTTCATCGTTCAAACTATGGACATGGACAGAATAATGAATATTTACAATATGTATGTTTTATTGATCCCAAATCGCTTTTAAAAATCTTGTTACCAAAACATTAACAAGCTATGTAGGTAGCTAGCCACCAACATTATGTATGATTATTCACATTACGACAAATTGTAATAGACAGAAGTTCAATCCCAAACCCAATAATTGCATGTTTTATGTTGTGTTGCCAACTTTTACATTGTAAATTAAATGAGAACCTGTAATTGTAATTGTATCTGATAACTTTGTCATAACTGTTAATTCTGTTGGTTCGCTTACAAAAAAATAATAATAAAGAGAAGAAATCCTAGATGTCGGGCGGGAGTGCATAATAAGGCTACAGCTTCTTATATTATTCTGAAATCTGGGAATTTTTGTCAGAATCCCTCTTAAAATTGGCATACTGATTGGCATTCTGTTAGAAATTTCCAGATGTCAGATAACTTTCTTATGTAGTACATTAATAGAGAGTATTATCATGTAATCGAGACCTGCTTGTTGGTATCTTTATAAATATCACCGTCAGATTGTCAAAACCGTTAGTTAATAATCTAACGTTTTTCTCTCGTTAGTTTACAAACGATCGATAAATTGTAAACAAGGTAAGCGGGCGGATAACGGGACTGTTTTGGAGATTGGCGGGACACTTGGCTAGACGGGATGACGGACGGTGGACCAAATCAGTCACAGAGTGGTGGCCAAGGGGAGCGACAAGGCCAGGGGGCAGACCACCTGCCCGATGGTCCGACGATGCACTAAAGTCGACAGGATCGGGTGGCACAGGACTGTAGGGGTTGGCGCTATAGAGAAGAGGCCTATGCTCAGCAGTGGGTTGATGTGGGCTGAGAATGATGATATATTTTAACAACCGTAGCGTCACTTATTGTCCCATTCGGAGTAGCAAAAGCACAAAGCGGCCAGTTAATCAATACTCCATTTTGTGTGGGGGTTAGCCCATCGCTGCAGATATGGAGATATGAAGGATCTATAAATATCAGAGCAGTCTTCCCTTGCCATCCACGGTTTCCTGGAATAAATCTCTTGCTGGCGAGAAGCTCGCCTTTACACGTGGTGAATATATGTCTGTTTTGAGTAGTAAGTACAATAAAGATATTACGAATTACAAAAGAAAATAAATGCTAACTTCTGCGGTATCGCCCCATCGACCTTCCGGAGCGTGTACCTCCTGGACCGGATGTCGTCCATGAGGATCTCGTAGGGTGTCATCTCGTACTCGATGGGCGTATGGGAGTAGCTAACCTTCTTCAGCTTCACCCCCATACGGAGCTCGCCGATCACTTGCATCCAAAACCGCGCCTGGGAAGTTATTGGGGACAAGGAATCTATGGTTAGTTTTGACAAATGTCACTCATAAAGGAGACGCGGATCTCTGGGCCCAATTGTAATAAGTTGAGATATGGTATGGTAATAAGTTTTTTTTTAACATCACATCTTCCCCATCTTTTAATCTATTTGTGACTTTCCTTACATTCTCAAACTCAATAAAAAACAATAAAAACTACAATTATTTCAGTAAATAACTGTCTATTATAACAAAATAATAATCATAGTTCAAAAATCAGCTGTTAAGTATTGGTCATTGTCAATTTGTTACATAACCTCACTTTTACTAAATCTCTTTTAACTCTGCTCTCAGATTGCCAAAAAACACAGAATTTTCAGAGATGGTTTGATAAAATATAAGCTCTTGATTGACACCACTCTCATCTTTTTACATCTAGGCCCAAGAATGTATGAAAGCGTATCCGTCTCCTTTCTTTGTTTACTTTTACTCTTTTAAATACTTGTCTGCCTTGACTGTTGAATATCTCAGTTATAGCTAAAGTAAGAAGAACTATAGTATAAACGGGTTAGCATGGCAAAAGCGGTCATTGATCCGACTGCTACTGCGAACCGAATCATACAAGGTAACCATGGCAACTGACGGCGACAGCAGTAAACCGCAGCAGACCACCTCTGGCACACAGTAAAATCTAATAGATCACTGTTAAAATCAATGAAGGGGCTTTCAAACCGTATACTACACGAACTGATGCCCGCAGGGACCCGGACATAGCAGGGAGGTCTGACTCCTGGGCATGGGTAATTCAATATTTATCTTCATCCAAAAAAAAAACAAAAAATAACCGGCGGCCGCTACCATGATGCGCTAAGCGACAGTTTCGCTAATCCAATCACGAACGAACAGTGGCAGACACAAGTCAATGCCCGCAATTGCCATACAAACCCTAAAAGACTCTTAACATAACATAACATAGCGTCACGCCTTTTCCCATACGGGGTGGCAGAGGCACAATTGTTAAGACTCTTGCGTTAATAAAATGGTTATATTAAGTAAGTTATATTAAAATGCCTAAACATTCTAAGGGCCAGGCCACATCACTGCGTTGCGGCGTCGCATCGCAGGTCTGCGCCACATCGTCCTTATGTCATACGCAATAAAAGTCGTTGAGTCGCAGAGTTTTGCAGTGAAGTGTCCTTGCCCTTAGGTGCTATACAACGTTTATGTTTTAGTTATAGTCGTAGGTATACGCGTGTTTTGACGTCAAGGCAGTAAACCATGATAACATATATTGTACAAACATAGGTCATTTGCGTATTGGAAACATACGTAGGAAATAAGGTAGACCATCAGACAAATTAATGAAATCGATAAGATTGAAACTTGATGAAGGCAGAATAAGTTTGTTAAAGAAGAAGCAAGATGCAATCTAAATAGATACAAATAAGTAACATGGGGTTTCATTAGATAAATACGTAGATACAGCGAGAAAAGACAAACAACACTACCGATTAATAATCAGAAAAATGACAAATAAATGGTCGGCATACGTCTAGTTTAATATCTGTGGTTCTGTGGTGGTTTGTACGCAAGCATTATAAAGATACGAGCAACTACATACTTGTAAAGCCCTCCATATTCTTCGGTTAGACTACAATCGAAGAAAGAAAACTAAGTTAGTTCAGCCTTCGTTGTATATAATCCTATTCGATTATAGGAAATTTTCATTGTGATTCATACGAAATTGATGGAAAGATCAACGTTTGATAACTTGACAATACTTTATTGGTTGTCGTCTTACAAAATAAATAATTTAGCGTATCAACCTATCTTTAGCCTCGGCGTACATGGACCCAAAAAACATCGCCACAAATGCTGGGGGTGGCCTTTTCTGGGCCGGGGGGGCCCTCCTCCCTATTTCCTGTAAGCCTCATAGATTTTATATGGACTCGCCGCACACCCACAAACGCCAGTGGCCGCCACACGCTACCAATACCGCTGTTGGCCACAATGCGCTGACACGCGCCACTCGTTCGATTAACCCATACTCTCCCTACGCCTCAGTCAATGTTGCAAGCAACGGGGTACAAAGAAGCGGCCACCGACCACTTGTGGAGAAGTTTAGTGGTCGGTGTTCGGCGAGGCTAAGGGTGTGGTTAGTGAAATACCCAAATTTTTTAAGGTTTTTTTTGCTGCGTGTTTGATATGTATGTATGTTTGGATTGATATAGTTTTCCTGCTAGCAAGAGGCCTAATCTCGTCATTGTTCTTACCACAAAATCTCAAAACATACCCAATCAGAAAACTGCAACGTGTCCAGCTGCCGCGCCGAGTCGTCGGCCGCGCCTAGGTCCTTCGCGCCGCCTGACTTGACCTTTGCCAGGAAGGACGCTAGTTCCAGCGCCTCCGCCACCAGGGCGCGGCAGACGGCGCGGTAGTGGTCGGCGGCTGCATCGCGCACGCTCCGGGCTCCGGTGCCGCCGCAGTGCCAGACGCAGCGCTGTGGGGCAGAAAAAATATGAGAGATGCTCTACCCCCATCTTTTAATGCTTGATTTACAAGCTTGCAGAGTTCCGCCAAACTCCCGCGGGCACTAACTTGTGTAACGGTGTGTTTATGTTGGCTTATGTTCTCACCCTACAATCAACCTTTTCCGAGGCTTGTAGATTTTGAGAGTTTGGCAAACCTCGGCAAGCATGAAAAGTAAGCATAACATTTGACGTGTGTAAAATTTGTCAGAGATGGTAACTAGAAGGGTGTCCATTTCAGAATCCTTAATAGGGCAGTTTATACCTCCCCAATCGTTACGGGGAATGTTATTATCGCCTTTACCATGTAATTTTACAAACATATAAATACAGGCACATACATTACTTGTTTAATATTTATGCTTCGGAACGCACCGGTTTTTTCGTTGCGCGGATCGACCGCGAGTGATCGGGACATCACTAGCTGTCACTTGTATAGAAACGAAATGACGAGTTAGAGGTTATTTTTTTGCAAATGAAAAATGTCGGCGTCAAGCATTCGGGCCTTTATTTGTAATAATTGCCCGAATGTGTTATTTGTAATAATTGTCTAACACAGGTATAGGGACCTGGTCGGAATGTTAATTATAATAATCATCACGGAACAATCGTCGGGAAATAAGTAGATTTCACGTCATCGGAGTGAGTGCTTCGTGATTTGAAAGGTTGAAGTGATTCGGTGAATCACTTCAACCTTTCAAGGCTGCGACGAGAGTAAGATTCGACTCCCCTCACCCCCCCCCCCCCCCTGGTGTTCCTCATCCCGTATTCCTGCCTCGAATTGAGCTTTTGAATTCCGGTCCACGGCGTCAAGGTCAGTACTGCTTTGTGACATTCCACTGAAAAACAACCCTACCAAGATTCCACGCCCTGTCGGTTAAGGCGTGGAATTTATCATTACTTATGGCCCAACACTAGGATACCCTGTGTCGTGGGAACTAGAAACAGTGACGTCACGTCGACGTATACACATTCGAGACCTGTGGTTTATTTTTCTGTAAATTGATTCGACGTGGCGACTGCAACTAAACCTAAACTAAACTTAATCAGCATCTAACATTGTAGACTGGTACCTTCGACGTCTTGGAGGAAATAAACAAAATATATTCTAGGTTCAGACTCCTAGAATTAGCTAAAACCTCAAATTAGTTTATGTCCGCCCACAGTTCAGATATTCATTCACGTTTTGTACACCCGTTTGATCTCCAGTTAATGATTTGATTTTGGCCAACCACTGGCCTTGGAGCCCCACGCGAAATCTACAAATGTATCCAAACTCTTAACACAAGCGTGAACTAGACCGTTGGTTGTTGGACAGTTAGACTTGTTTATTTTGTGCAGGGAGCAAACCTGGTAACACGTCCCATATTTCATTCTAACCGCCAGGTTGAAGGGCAGTCGTTATATAAGCTGTGAAAAGCTTTAATTAGAACAGCTCTCCTTTACCAACTGTTAAACGCTAATTGGCAGATAAGCTATATTTAAAGCCTTTGTGGAATCAGCACTAGTAAAAAACTTAAGGGAACTCTGACTAAGCATAGCCTAAGCATATCAATTAATTATGTCCAAATTGGATTTCAAGAAAAGAACCTTATTTATGTTTTGCAAGACAGCTGCAGAGAATTCTTCCGAACTCGGACACCAGATGGTCGATGAGGGTATTTAAAATGTTGCACCCACAATTATCGTGTATCCAAATCTCAGATCGATCTGGATATTAATAAGTTTGTGATGATTTGGGTTCTTATAAAAATGGGGGAATAAAAGAATACTAGCTATAGTATGGCCAATTTTACGAGATATAGAATGTAAACAAACTTTCAGGGGGTTTAAACTTTGTTATTTGAAGAAATTACGTTAAAATTTCAAACAATTCAAATTATGATCTATTCCATTCCATTCCATTAAAAGAAAGATGATTCCAATTCACTGTATTCATGACTAGACTGTCGACTGTTTTATCAATAATTTTGTCTCTAATTGTTCTCTACTTTTATGATGTTATTCACAAATTTTCGCCGTTTGTCAGCAGATACATTTTGGATTACTTCTTGTGGCATTTTTTCAAATCTTCAAATACAAAGAGTATTATTGCAAGCTACGGGATAAACGAGTTCAATGGGATTGAGCTCGCAAGGATAAGGTGGCGGTCTTCCACCAGGACTACCACCTTTTTCGCGAGGTTACTGAGAGTCCACAGCGTCACTTTAGTAGTTCACCTTTACCTCGTTCGCTCCCTGAATGATTTTTTCATCAAAGTTTATTTCTTTATTACGCAGTCATTTTGAATACTTGCTTTTTTCTATTCTTGGCGTGTTAAGTGTTAAGTATTGTCCAGTACCACTACACTACCGCAGTTTCACCCTATTTAGGTAAAATATTGTTGAACCAACTCACAAAGAAGTGACGTACACTGACTCGTGATCACCTATAGCCATTTGAGTAATTTAAAAACCATGTAAAATATCTAAATTTATCTACATAGGTATATAACAATATTCAAAATGAAATTAATGACAAGAGTGGATACTGTGTAAGTATAACTCAACACAGAACTTACGCAATAATTTGGTAATTATTTATTTCTGCATATTATTTAAAATAAATAATATGTAATATTTGTACTAGTTAAACACGTCCTTATTTTAAAAGATCTTTAAAGATCATTCTGTAGGAGTTTCTCGCCCTCCTTATCCTACAGTGGTACAATGAAAAGAGGCAAAAATATTTACAGAATTTTTAACATTTACAGAAAATAAAGAAATTTTGAACATTTGAACTTTTTGCACCCATACCCTTACCCTTCATAAAAACTTACCATTTAGAAGTTACCGTACTGTCCACGCATTTTTTTTAATAAGTTTGCCCTGAAAACGACACCGACACTGTCAAGTGTATTTGAAAGAACACAGTTTGGTCAGCGGACACACCCTACAATTCACCTTTAGGTTCAAAACAAGAACATCACCATGGCAACCATTCCCATTCCAATTCGCCATAATGGGCTTTATTTACCTAATACCAAGACTTGTTTTAAGACGGTCACGGTTATTTTGCGGATCAAATTAGGTTCCTAATCTGAATCGGCATAAGACATTGTGGTAACACCCCTGGACTCCATCCTCCCTGCCGTCCTGCGGTGAAGATACTCTAAGGGAGTCATATTTCTAGACATTCGGAGTGATTCTACTTCTAAGTCGTTAACCCACGACCAGGCCGCGGTCCTCCAACCATCCTCAATAAAGGATGTACTTACTTAAGGTATTGTCAATATCTATTATACTTATTTTACTTTACTAAGTAGGAAAGCGATTACCTTTACAAACGTCTTGAGAATTATTTGTTACTCTAAGCACTACCCAGGAGAACGTGTAGGGTGATGGTATCCAAATATTACCTACGGACCGGAAGTGAGCAACAGTCCCCCGGCCGCGTCTTCTGAAAACCCCATGGGGTACAACGCTGGGCCGCGTTGTGCCCCACGGGCTTTTCAGAATTTCGAACCGCTTGAAAAGCCAGAGCACTACAGCGCGATGTTGCGTTATGCGACACGGGATTTTTCCAGTCCAATCTGCGACCCATGCATGCACTAGGCGAAACAGAGAAAGTGAATTAGCGCACCAAGCGCGTGCGGTGCGACGCATGCACTAGACGTGAAAGAGAGCATTGAGTACCTTATTGATGAGTGGAACAAAGAGATTATTAGGCAGTTTTATTACAACTTGTCAACGGAGATTTGTAGTCGTTTTGTTTTGATGCAGTTATTGCCAGTATCGTAATAAAAATGTGCGGAACAATAAACCACCGGTAAGTATTCTCGGATGAGGATTTTGAATTGATTAGATTTCTCTTGCGGGTTGCGGTGGAAACTGAAAATCTAATGTTACAAAAAACAGTGTGATAAGTTAATCAAAATATTATCTGCCAATACCCACACCAACTGAATAACGAAGAGACGATATCCTAACCTAATGCGATACGTTTTCAGAAAATATTATATCTGTCAACATGCACATATCAACAAGGTAAGTAACTACCTAAAATTTAACTATTATTTGTATGTTCCGCTTGTTTTACCTATATCCTGAATCTATTTCTTATGAGTTAGAGGTAAATTATCTTACGAACAATAACACAAAGTTTATTTTCGTAATTATCTATACCTAGGTAAAGATTTGCAATTTGCACAGAATATCCTATTTCGTTTGCCGCTATAGGTAGCACCAAATAATGAACTAGGAAGGTAGGTAGGTAAACGAGATTTTTAAAAATTTAAGAGTGAGAGACCCATACAAAGCGACGTGTTTTAAAAGCCCCTACCAAATCAATATACTCAAATACCTACCTACCTAATAACATAGCATAGCGTTACGCCTTTTCCAATACATGGGGTGGCAGAGGCACAATTATGCCCATTTTTAGCAAGTTATTCAATACTCCATTTTGTGAGAAATGGGACTAGCCCATCGCCACAGCTATCATCGCAAACGCTGCCAATCACAACGTTTCGAATCCAAGATTGGATCAGACATGATATTATTTTCATTTAACATAACACAACATAGCATCATGCCTTTTTCCATACATGGTGGCAGAAGCACAATTGTGCTCGCTTTTAGCCAGTTTATCATTACTAAAATGTAGTAATGATAAACTAGCTAAAAGAGATGATGATGATGATGGTATGACAGGAGGCTAGCCCATCGCCGCAGCTATGGGGTAATGAAGGTTTACTCACGATATTTTCTATCACCGTTAGATTATATACAGCTTGTCTGAGGCTAGGAAAATCGGCCGTAACTTGAACGAAATTGATCTATAAGAAGTATAAATTTTGGATTACAAAAATTAGTAAATATATAGGCGCGTTTTTGCGTTGTAGCACTCCGGTTTTTTAACTAGAAGCTAATTCACGAAAAGCCAGAGGGAGACAACGCCCCAGGCGCTATACCCCACGAGCTATTCAGACGCTGAATTGTTAATGTGACGGCTGGAAAACCCCGTGTGGTACAACGCAGCGTCGCGCTGTAGCGCTCTGGTTTTTCAAGTGGTTCAAATTTCCTGTACCAGGAAAGTGAGCAACGACAGTCATAGTTGACCAACTGATAACATTATTGTGTACGATAGAAAAGGACAGAGATATTAATTGCTCGCTGTCGCAATCTAACTCAGTAAAGGTCAGATTGCTTGCATACTTTATCTCGACGAATTGGCATTACTTTAAACGGCCATATATTCATATATTCATTCATATATCAAAATTCAAAAATTCTAAATTCTAAAAGAGTTTATTTCCATAAGAAACACATAGGTTACATTTGGAGAATGTCAAATCTTAAACTAACACATATATAAGATATACGGAAATATAGAACTCAATTTGTATTCCGTCACCTCAATGTTTTAGATGCTGGAGGCAAAGAGGCGACTAGAAACCTCCAAATTTTGTACGTTATTTTTTACAGAATTGGAGCAAACACCGTCACAAGCTTTCTTGTGTTCTACATAATCTGATATTTTGTACTACCTAAGCCTTTTTACATAAGTGATTTTTAACAACATTTTTTTATTTATTTACAGACAATTCTTGTAACTCAGTTGGGATTTTGTTGTAAAAGCGAATACATTGCCCTTTAAAAGATACATTAACCTTATGGAGCCTAGTAGTAGGTATAGCTAGTTTATTCCTATTTCTAGTGTTGACATTGTGCCTGTCGCTATTCTTAGGAAATTTTCAATTACTTTTGTGGACGTACATTAGGTTTTCATAAATACACTGACACGGCACTGTCATAATGTTACTTTCCTTAAATTTACAACGCAGTGACTCTATCTCTATCTAGCACAAGATATATTCAAGTATAAGTAAGATACACCTAACTAAATTTCTAACTTAAGTCTGATCTTAAAAGTTGCGCAACCTTAATAATGACAAAAGGAAACAAAACGCACAAATAAAAAGAAAACTAAAATATGTGCACAGTGAGGATCAAAGTTTTGCGGGTTGGCTAACAAAGACAATTTAGATTGAGAAACTAATCAGTTAGAGTTCGTGAAATTATGTCATTGAATGAGATTACAGACAAAATGTGAACAAGAGAAATGGCCAAGTTACGATATGAAACGACATGACAACGTATCCCCTTTCAATTCTTTTAATACCCCTGAGAGTAATTTTTACTCAAGTTTGCAACACTGAAAACCCTGAGCTACTCCCGTGGTGCACTTGCTGCAGTTTTTTTCGAGAAAGCTACGTTTAGCAATCATTCAACCATCAATTTGCTACAAATTTAGTCCACAGCTCTCTAGGGCCATTGTTTGCGGAGATAAGCCAGTCAAAGATGAGGTGCAGGCCCTGCGCATATTGCGGCGGGCACAAGACCTTGTCCGCTAGTGGCAATCCTCAGTCACTCGGATTTTTATCGACCTTCAACCATTTTTGCACTTGGTGATAGGTCCTCCAAGAATGATATTTTGCAGCCTTTGTGGCAGGAGGGAGCCGGCCAAGGGTGACTTTGGGAGTTGCTGCCGAGTTTACAAATGTTGTGTGTCGAAGGGTGTTCAGCATTCCCCAATCGCCAGCATTTGATGGAGTTTGGATCAAGGAAAATGCTGACGAGGTCTATTCAGTGGGGGTTTATTTTGGGGACGTTGCACCACTTCATCTTGCCTTGCCAGAAAAGGGTAGAGGTGGTTTCACATCCACTGATAGCATGCAGGAATAAAACCATCGCTCGTGGAACCAGCATGTCTCCACATGTGAAGGATTTTTTTGGATAACTTATAAAATTCAAAGTACTTTCGTTTAGCATATCATGGTAGTGATCGCCGATCGTATCATGGTTACCGACCGACCGACATGGTTATTCGATCCGCATAGGTGCAGTCGGTCAATGATCGATATCGCAATCGCGATGCTAAAGCAAAACGCTAATGATCTAGCTAAAAATCTCTTTAAATCCTGAAGATGACCGGCATGTCTTACAATATCGATGTCGATATACCAAATTATAAAGGTCCATAACAGCCTTGTAGGTACCTATTGTTGATCCTACAGCAAACCTTCAAATGTTGTTCACTATGCCGCAACTTTCAAAGCTGCGACCGTTTCCGAAAGTCAAATAATTTTAACTCCAATTAATCAAATGTGAGACAAAATCACCAACTCAAGTTAGCCACCCCAGCTTCAACCAAGGCAAGCGAGCTAGCATGCTTGATACGCATTATATTAGCATGCCTGATTGCCGGCCCGGCGCACGGGGACATTTCTACCGCTATTCAGGTCACATGAAGTCATATCTCATATTGTTTCCATGTTGCACAATGGAATCTATTAAGTTGGCTGTGCAGTTTCTGGCTTTTGCAGTTACTGGAGAAATACCGTTTTTTTTTTTAACTTAAGCTTCAGGCCAACACAATACTTATTACTATTTCAAGCCTACAAAGTATAATTTCGAATTGGTCACCATTTAAGTAGCTTCAAATAAAAACAAAAGCCTAATCCCCTATTTTCTTCTCAATTGCATGTTTGATGAAAATATCAAATATTAAATCTCTTGTCGTTCGATTTCTTTGATAACCTCTAACACATTCTTCTAGCTAAGCATTGTATTGTTGCGGCTTGTCTGGATATTTGTATTACTGATCTAGATTATTTAGCGATTGCAATCTAAATAGAAGCAATAAATTACATACACCTCAAAATATCCAAATAACGAGCACAATAAATAATGTTTGTTTTGTTACCATTTTCCAATTACCTTTTCGACCCAATCACGATCTTAGGATCATAGCTATGTCAAGGTTCCAATACAGCTACGAAGACCACGACTACCAACTCATCTCGTACCGACATCAGCATCACTATCTTCAAAGCAGTAAAGAACAAAATCCCTAGTTAAAACTTTTGGTTTGAGCTTGTCCAGTGTATTTCGCAAAGCCCTTTTGTCCGACATTCGAGACAACATAATAAGATCTAAGACATCCACCGCACCGGTCATTACAATTCCTTCTAGATGCAGATATCAATAAATCTGGTATAAAGTGAATTTATGGCGTTCTAACTGAATTGCCGGCGAGAGGTGGCAAGAATGTTTTGACAGCCAAATGGTGCAACAAACGCTGCTAGCCGACACCGAGTGGGCTCCACTATGGATACACTGTGGATGACAATGTGGACCGATTAAAATAATGCTTAGCTTAGAGTATCTCAAATATCAATCGCGCAATCTTGCAGGTGAATTAGACACTGTAAGATTAGTTGTGTAGTAAGTACACAACCAAATATTGCATCAAATTATGATTGTTCAGGACCCTCAGATAATGCTCAGATAATTAGGTGTAATTTATGCGAAATGCTATGGAATCACCTTCGTTCGTCTGATCCTGAGAATACTTTTTCCCATTACATTCTCCTGATTGTAGCTGCTCGTATAAATATCTATGTCTACGAATTCTTTACTCGAATATAATAAACGAATCCTGAAATAGATAGGCCTCTTCAAACACATCCTCTCAATTCACTCTTACGGGTCATCTCAGCTAGAGCACTCTGTTATTGATGAAGCTTCCCAGGCTGGCTCTCCGTTCCACTGACCTACTTTAGCTCAAAGTGCAATTTCTTTGAGGAAACCCTACTTCTGTTTAGAGGAGAGTAGTTTCTTTACGAGAACAAGTGAAACAAACTGGGGAAATCAAATCAGAATGGATATAAAACTCAATTAACTGCCCCGTAAAGCCGATAAAGGATCCTGTGGCAAATTAGTCGTGCTAGTAGTCCTACAATCAACAGACAAATACTGATTTTAGAAGGTACTCTGACTCACTATTATAGGTAAATCTGTTTGATATTTCATCTATGTTTTTCAATGTGACAGATACAAAACCATTTTACGTACAATTAATGATGTCTCTGTCACATAGGGGTTATCCGAAAATTGTGATACATCCCCAATCTATCTTCGAAATCTAACAAAGCTTCCGCCTTCAAAACCTCCACAACTGAATAACTTTAATGCTCAATTTAACTTTATTCTAAAAAGAACAGCCCCAAAAATCCGACTTAATTTTAAAACCAGATAAATTACGCTGTTCTACCATTTTAAACCAAGCGTCTTCATCTGGGGGCACGGCAGTGCCCCCGCCAAGACGAGCAAGCGAAGCGCAAGGGCACTACCTACCTTTTCTCAAAGCGCTTCTTCAATTTATTGAACCCTTTCAAATGGAAGGGGTTAAAAAAAATTATTGATTCGATTGAAGCGGTTTTGGATTATAGTAGTTGAACAAAATTTTCGGGATATGTTGTCAGTAGTAAATCTCAATATACATAGAAAGTTTGAATAGCATAGCTCTTATACTTTTGATTTTATTGATATCTTAAATACCCTGATTTCGTCACTGACTCACTCACTCCATCTCTAAAATTCTTAGGTACTTCCTCAAGTCCTAAAAAGCTGAAATTTGGTAATAAAGCTAGTATTAGTACACAAACACCAAATAAGTTCAAAACCTTGGAATTTTTACCCCCAACCCCTGAAACTAGGGGATGGAAGTTAGTATGAGACTTCCGCAAACATTGATGCTAGAGGTCTGAAAATTTATATAGGGACTCCTTGTTATAAATAATGAAATACATATTTCAGGATTTTAAGTCAAAGACCCTCCACCCTTTAAATTAGGGGATAGAAGTTTGTATACGTTTTCCCATACAAACACAAGTTCATGCTAGAGATCTGAAAATAATACAAGTATACAGACTTCTTATAATATTATACTATAAATAAGAAAATATGTGTTTCAGGCTTTAAAAAACATCCCTCAACCCCTTAACCCCTCGCACCCCCAGCCACTTGGCGCCGACACACCTCGTCCCCCAGGCACACTTAAGCCCGCGCGGCGCGCGACACTTGACTGACGTATCAAGTGATTATGTTGAAATGGTAACTCTTAGAACTATGAGAGTGCTAAATATGAGTAGCTAATGAAACCCTCTCTTAGTCAATGCAAAACTAATGTCACAGTGACCTTCCTTTATTATTGTACCGACATGAGAATCACAGACATCTATGAAAATGGTCCTTCTCGACACAAATCTAGCAGACATGAGAAAAACATCAACAACATATACATGTTATTTGATACCTACGTAATCTAAATAACATTACCCTTTCAAAACAATAAAAACATTAGTGTGTTCTTATATAAACTGTTCAATATTTCAGCGTTTGAAATTTTCCAAAAAAAAGTCCTCGAAAAAGTGTTTTTTTTGAGGCACGTTTGGAATATTTTTTTCTATGAATGACCATAGACAATTGTATCGGATTATAGACTTTGTCTTATTGAGCGTCTGGAAAATCTTTAACAGTACCAACATGACAAAAATTGGCCAAAATATACCGGTTTAAAAAAGCGCGGGAGCGAGAGCGTCATATGACGCTTGGGGGACGGACGGTACTCGAGGCGAGCGTCATATGAGGCTTGGGGGATTGTAAGGTTAAAGTAGGGGATAGGGTTCTCGTCAGGTTTCAGAATATTAGTACATAATCATACAAAAAATATTACTCCACTTATGTAGTTTGTTAATTAGTACACAAACAACAAAAAACTTGTAATTTGTACCCCCTACTCCTTAAACCGTATTCCGTAAATTTGGATGCTAGAGATCTGAAAATTGATATAGGGACTCCTTGTTTTAAATAATAAAACATATATTTCAGGATTTTTAGTAAATCACCCCCCACTTTTTAAATAAGGGGATGGAATTTTATGTGAGACTTCCGTATATTTTGATGCTAGAGGTCTGAAAATTGATATAGGGACTGCTTGTTTTAAATAATAAAAAACATATTTCAGGATTGTTAGTAAATCGCCCCCCACGTTTTAAAGTAAGGGATGGAATTTAGCGCATGCAAAACGCCTTTGTCCTAGACACTTGGAGGGTGGATGTACATGAACCGGCACTCATGGATGCTAACGGACTTCTTTTGGAGTTTGCAGGCTCCCACTCAGTCCTGGCTATTTACAGGTCGCCATCATTTAACGATAAAACTAACTTTATGAAATCACTAGAGCGGATGGTAACATTAGATTTTGATTAGATGAACGCAACAAAAATCTAATCATAGCCGGTGACATAAATATTAACATTTAAGATCAAACCATTTGCCCGGAATAATCAATACTGACGGCTGAATCTGGTCTCAGGCCAGTCATCACGAAACCCACCCGAGAACTCTCATGCCTCGACCACATATTTGCGGGTGCTAAACTAGACGCAATAGGTATTGTCTGCAAAACGGCACTAACCGACCACAGTGCGACTATTGTCGGCTTCTATCTTTCCACAATAAAAAAACCCAAGTTCAGATCTGTTACTAAAATAGACAACCAGGGAGTTACAGCCGAGACTGAAAAATCAGACTGGTCGCAAGTTCTGAATTCCGATAATGCTTCGATAGCCGCGCAAATATTCTCAGATACACTGATAGGTATAATAAGCAAAAACTCTAGACGAGTACCGTCAGCCGTAGTAGGTTCATACTTAAGCCATGGATTACTCCCGGTCTGCTCCGCTGCATCAAACATAGCATGCTGCACCTCAAATCCCGCGAAGAGCCTAATAACGCAATAATCCAAGTTTCATATAACAGGTACAGAAACTATTGCAATGATATGCTGAAGAGGCTTAAGTGTAACCAAAATGCTGCTACTCTAGCAGAAAATAAAGACAATCCAAAGAAAATGTGGAAAGTTATGAGATATATGTGAATTAAACAAAAAGAAAGACTCATCAGAGGAGCTATTAAAATCAAAAAATACGTTCGTAAAACACTGCAATGAATATTTCACTAATATAGGACAAAAATTAGCTTGCAAAACAATGGATAAACATAACACAAACGAGAGTATCTTAGCAATGAGAATAAAAACCACGGGTACGTCTATTGCCAACTCGATATTCCTCAATCCCACTGATGGCATTGAAGTTGAGAATATCATCAAATCTCTCAACAGCGATGGTGCGCCAGGTCTGGACGGCATCAACAATAGACTGCTAAAGGTCATCTTGAATTCAATTATAGAGCCACTTACTCACATTTTTAATCTCAGCATTTCTACAGGAAACTTCCCACAATGCTGGAAGACTGCCGCTGTAATTCCAATAAACAAAGGTGGGGAAAAAAAGGAACCCTGCAATCTCCTTGTTGAGTATGAGTCCTAATATTTGTGCTTCAGTAAAACTGCTGCTGGAAGTCCAGAGCAAAACTTCAAGCTTACTATACACACGTATCCATGCAACAGAGAATTAGTGGAAGGTGTTATGTGCGGCTGTGAAACTCTCTTGAGGGTGCCCAGCATAAAGTACCTTGGTGTCGTTGTAGATGATAACCTACACTGGGGTCCGCACATTACAGCGACAGCTAAAAGGATACGTAAGCTCATATTTGTATTCAAGCACCTCCGTTTATATGCAAATAGAACTCTGCTTTTACAGACTTATAGCGCCTAATGCCATTGCGTGATTGAGTACTGCATCTGTGCTTGGGGAGGTGCTCGCAAAACTATTCTACTGGAGGCCGAGCGCGCCCAGCGTGCCGTGCTTAAAGTTCTTCTGTACGCGCCCTGGCGGCACCCCACCACGCTTGTGTATAAAGAATCCAATGTGCTTACCATCAGGCAGACCTTTATATTAAAATGTATTAGGCGATATCATAGTCGTACAGTCCCGCTCTTACCTGTAAGTACCAAGAGGATTTATCGTTTTCCAGTTCCACGTGCCATAAGTGCTTTTGCGCGTAGGCACTACAACTATGTAACACCTCGCTTGTACAGTACTATACACAATAAATTAAATATCTCAAAAGAAAGAAACTACACTTTAAAAAACAGAGTCTACACCTGGCTGAGATCCCACGATTATGAGGGCACCGAAAGCCTAATGGACTCTGCGTACTAAAACCATTAAGATAAGTATATTACACTTACATTCACCACACTGCACTCACTACAAGCCTAACACACACACCTACACTAACAACTACACCTACACTACACTTGATAACTCTGGTTAATTATTATAATTTTTAAATTTTCTGTCTACTATATAAAATCTTTTTGTTTTTGTAATTAATGTACATGCTTAACTACTTTATTAATTTCACAAACATTGTGACTATAATCGGGAAGAACTGTTTCCCTAGATACAGTTTAAACTAGTTAGGGAGACAGGGATCCACCAATATGGAATAAGGATTTATTGTGAATAAATATTTTTTCTTTTCTTTCTTTCAGTACTGTGTCCAAAATCCTGGAAAAAATATGAATATACGTATCGTAGAGTACCTCGAGAGTTACAGCATTCTGGAAGATCGCCAATTTGGTTTTCGCCACAGGAGGTCCACGGAAGACGCTGTCATTGAACTGCTTAAAGTAGTAAGTACCGGGTTGGACAGAGGCAAAGCATGTGTCGGCGTTTTCTTGGACCTTGCAAAGGCATTTGACTCGGTCACACCTTTAATTCTTCTAAAAAAATTGGAAGCCGTGGGTATTCAGGGTACTGCCCTAGACTGGTTCTCTAGCTACCTCCAACACAGATCTCAGTGCATAAAAATAGGAAATAAATGTAGCTCACTAGAGGCAATACATTTTGGAGTACCGCAGGGCAGCATACTCGGTCCCACGCTTTTCATTATATATTTAAACGATCTGTGGAAGGCTATCTCGAATCACAGTGGCGTTGAGGTGTTATGTTATGCGGATGACACAGCACTGGTGATAAACGACGACACGTGGGGTCTGGCAATGACTAGGGCTAAGTCCTGTATGACACACGTAAATAAGTGGCTCAACGACAACCTTCTTACCCTGAACGTCGACAAGACAAAATTCGTTTGTTTTCACAAAACTGCTGTGTCTCAACCTCCACCAGACCTACAACAACTGCACATCCACTCTTGTGACCATAGTGATCCCAGTGTGAATGTCCTGCCATTGCCAGATCTGACAAAATAAAATACCTTGGGCTAACACTGGATGAAAAACTTACATTTAGGTACCACATTAATTCCATGGTAGTCCGAGTCAGAAAGGTAATTCCAGTAATGAAATATTTTACGCCAAGGTGCAGATAAAGATACTCTTATGTTGGTTTACACATCCCTGTGTCAATCCTTACTTCTTTACTGCATCACGGCCTGGGGAGGGGCGGCGAAATCATTTCTGATCACTCTAGAACGGGCTCAGCGCTCCATCCTCAAGGTGATGTTGAGGAAGCCCTTACAATACCCGACACATGCTCTCCTGCAGGAATGCAGAGTGTTGTCAGTTCGCCAACTGTACGAGCCTCATTGAGACAGCACAAAACAATCCTCAATTCCTTCGAGTATGATTATCTGTTGACCAAAAGAGTGTACAGGCTACCAACCCCTACATTGCGCACGACATTCGCCCAACGGTTTAGCTCCTTCTCCTTCCCATTCATATATAACATTGCCTGCAAGTACACATTAAACATTAAACATTGTTCTGTCCACAAAGCCAAGGCCATTATAACTAAATGGCTATTAACGCTCAATTACGATGCCACGGAAGATTCAATCGGTCAGCATAAATTCGCCTTCTATTAGCATACATTTGTAACACAAATATATGTACACACCTAGTTCAGGAAACCAAACGTTAAACTTATTGTATTTATTTAATTATGTGTAGTACATGCATATAAATATAATTATATATCCACACAACCACTATTTATTTACACATACCGCATACTTCACCTTTAACATTTTTGATTAATCTCTATTTTAAGTTTACCACTTTTTTAGTTTTATTTTAGTTTTAGTTTTATTTAGTCATCTCATCTTTACTATGCGTGTCGTAATGGTTACAAACAAGAATGGAGCACAAAGCTATTCTAGGCACCTTCTCAACGCTATATCTAGTCTTTTATATCCAATTTATATTTTATGTAATTTTCAACACAGTTGTTCGTAAAGTGACTCTTTATGGCAACGAATTTAGGTTCATAATGGAGCTTACTACGCAATAGTGCTTTTTACTTTACTTTACCGCACTAGCGCGGTTAGTGCGGTTATGTACTTTACTTATTTTTTTCAATCTCCGCTAAGAGTTTTTATACCTTCAAACAACGTTTTTATGAAGTTTTAGGTAAGTTAACATATTATATTAAATCCTATCACCAATTTTTTATCATTAAATTATATTTTTTTCACTACATATCAACCTTCCAATGCGTTTTTAAAACATTATTTTTATAGGCTGTTTAGCGGTTTTGCTTGTGCCTTTATTTCGTGAGGCGCTCGGAAAAAGCCAAACCAGCGCGTCATTTTCCATAAATATTTGTTAACGTTGTCGTTGTGTGGTTATTATTAAGAAATAAGAAACTATATTTGCGTGGCAAGGTTTACATTAGATCTTAAATACCTACGTAATTTCAGTTTCACATGTTATATCCTCAAGTATGTAATTGATATAGAATTTACGCAACTTAATAATAATAATTACCTAAAGTGTACCCGAACTTCGTGCTAACAATGTTGTCAAATCGCGAGTGCGGTGCATTAGAGGCCAGTGATATGTTGTTTAAGTCTAAAACAGAAATGACAATGCTGAATCACGATTCCACAAACATATATCATTAATCGGGAAAAAGGCAAAGATAGTAAGTGGGCTATGAAAAATGCACCTCTGATGTGCATAAATACATTGGCATAGAGAAACGAGACCATATGGTTGGCACTGCCAGAAAGTTATCAGATCTCATACTCCCTAACGCTACAAGCCCTAACTTCACAAACTCTACTCCTTAGTCTAAATATGTGGCTTGACCGTTTTGCTACTGTAACACGGGCTTAAGGTGAAAAATGTATTCACTCTTCATTACTTTTCTGTTAAACAATAGTTCTTGTAGGAAAAAATTATGTTGTAAAAAATAATAACATTTGTTTATTCCTACCTACAAGAACTATACTCGTTACTACAAGAACGGATTGTATGAATAAATCTCGTTACTACAGAACGGATTGAATGATTGGAAAATGAATGAAAGGTGATAGTTAAAAATTAACATTGTAAAAGAAAAGTAATGAATAGTGAATACATTTGTCACCTTATGCACATGTGACGGTAGCGAAACGGCCAAGCCACATATTTTGACAACGGTGTCGAGTTTGTGAAGTTAGGGCTTGTAGAGTTAAGGCGTGTAGATATAGAAGCTTGGCTCTATATGAGATCTGATAACTTTATGACAGTGCCAGCTATATGGTCTCGTCTTAGCAAAATTTTACATGAAAATGTTTTTGTATATCCCAAAATCAAAGTATTACAACATCATGTCATCCCATACGTGGTGCGTCCCACTGCTTTCTCCGACTTAGGGGCCCGATCCTTATCGTATAATGGTCTATGGCTATATGAGACTTGATCCACTCAGTTGCATCACCAACACAAGCCATTCAGAGAGTAGAACAGTAGAACTGCTTCCTTATACCAGATTTGGTATGTATATTTTAAATAAGAATAATTATTATTTCTTATAAAAAGTTAACTTTCAATTATGTCTATTAGCCTTATTATGTCTATTCACCACTCCAGATAGACCAGAAGGTCTTTGAGAGTGGAAAAACTTAATTAAATTGTAAATTTATGATTTTGAATAAACGAAAAAAAAAAAGAGTTAGATTAGAGTCGCTAAGGAATAAGTCATTTAAAGACATACGGCAGCGTGTCAAGCCAAATTCGAGCAAAGAAACTGGCGACGCACCAGCCATCTATTATAATTGACATGAACCATTTCGAGCTACTTTTGACCCTTTGATTACTCGAAAACGATTCAACCCACACATATGAAATTAGGCATATACATTAAAGCCCGTAAATTTACAAAGGGTACCAAATTTAAAAAAAAATGCCCTAACCTTTCATGGTTTATTAACATTCAAAAACGGCCGTTTTTATGACGCATTCATTGACTGACTTATAGATCAAATATCAAACCCACTTCCAGATAACCTAGAAGCTTGAATTTGGCATCCAGGTGGGAAATTGTGCGTACGTGAAGAAAACATTCTGATAAAGATATATAATAGTTTGGCGACAGGCCGGCACCGCATAAACTTTAGTGGCTGACACAAACCAAACAGACGTATTGCTGACTGTGACGTGACACCCATAAGGAAGCAATTTCTTAAAGCCTGGCCGTCGCGCAAGACAATGTCTGCACGTTTGATAGACTACCCCTAGTCTAAGAGACGATTACGAAAAATAAAAGAAGATTTTTGTTTCATAGCGTGTTAGTTTTGTGAGATCATGAAAGCTAGCTTTTCACTATCAATAACTTTTGATTGTGGTTACTATAAATCTGTGTCTCTTATCCTGGCTTAAAATAAGTTTATCATGTCTACAAATGTAAACCCGAGATTAAGATCGACTTAAGACCACTTACACAACAAGACACAATATACATTTAAGTACAGAAGAACCTAAAAATATGCTGGATAGTGGACAAGATTGCTCTAGGAAATTCCGACAGGAAATCAAAGTGATGTTTCTATCAGTGGTCCATAGTTACAAATATAGACTGTAGTAATAAGAGACAGCATGTATTGCTTTGCGTCTCCCAAGCTACTATTTCTGAGATTAGCGGGTATAGTGCAAACTCGTTGAATAAAATTACCAATTGCCGATGATCGACGAGCCAAAGTTCAAAAGCTCTTTCCTGTGACGTAATGGCTGCGGAAACCATAAACATTAGGTATCTCCGGGTAATCGCATTGTTGAGTATGTGTTCTCTCCTATATGAGTAAAGGCTGCCTTAGGGGACCCTTACGATTACGTCGCACGCAATGGTATATTGTTGGATGAAGTACCTAAACTACACGTCACGTCATTGACGGATATCATATGTTTAGTCTGCAACTCACATCGACTCAATATTTCAGACACGTTGTGGGTCGGTGTGAGTTAATTTATAAGTTCGAGTTGCCGTGTGTTCTATGATCACTTCGGTTTACATCGTAGCAAAACTATTGTCACCATTCGTCTTTTATATATTTCGATCATAAGGTCCTTGTCGGCGTTTTGTGGCTCGGGGCATAATAAGTACGTTTCTTGAGGCTTCTTTTTTGGGTTCCCAAGATACACGGTATAGTGGTGGGTTGGGTTACAATTACAATGATAGGGAATGCCTGTCGACTGTGACTGAGGATGTGGGTTACCTCGATGACATCACGCAGGAACCTCGCGCGGCGCCGCCGACACCTGCGCGGCGCCGGCTCCGAGTCCCACTCGATTCCCTCGTCGTCGGTGTAGAGCTGTGTTGTGTATGTGTGTGTAAATTTACCTCGATGACATCACGCAGCATGAACCTCGCGCGGCGCCTCCGACACCTGCGCGGCGCCGGCTCCGAGTCCCGCTCGATGCCCTCGTCGTCAGTATCCGCGCGGCCACCCTCCGTCTCGGAGCCCTCGGAGACCTCGTCATCTGGGGATAACATCAAGTATTACATAAAACACAAAAAGTGTCGTGACGCCTTTCATCAACTCAATTTTGCGTAACAGGAGGCTAGCCAACCGCCAACCCATCGCTACAGCTATGGAGATATGAAAGATTTACGATGTTTATCATCCAGTTTCAGGCATTACATTACACAACACTTTTTATTAAATAAAAATTCTTCTACCAACAACTGATTCATAATAATTAAGTAGTTTAAAAAACTAAAAAACACATGTCTAATTCACGTTAAAACAAATTAAACGAGTCCAAACTCGAGGGGTACTCTTGAACGGCTACTAGTGAGTAGCCGTTCAAGAGTTCCACTATCCACCTTCAGGTCCCATCATCAGATCAGCTCGGTACCCTCACGAATCCTCCAACTACTCACCGAGGCGATTCTAAAGAGCCCAAACTCGTAACGATTGCGTTTTTTTATTACAGAGTTCCTGTGCCCACCATCCGGCTTCATCATCAGATCAGCTCGTTAGTATCATAATATTGCATCGTCATCGAACTTACATAATTATTTCAAAATTTAGTTCAATGGGAAACCTGGAAGGTCGAATTTCATCTTGCAACTTTTGGTTAACATAGTTACTTCCTTAGTTACAGGTGAACCTAATAAAAGTGTTAAAAAAGGCCAACCTTTCCAATTTAAATTCATTCGTAATTTTTAGCTTTTGGCGTTAGGCCCTTCAACTCCAGATATGTACCAAACTAGCCAAAGCAACAAGATTGAGACACTAAAATGTCAGCACGAATACCAAGACAAAGTCAAAGATATAAGATTAAATTGGTTGGCTACTACAGAAACGGGCAAGACAGAATAACGATACAATAAACCAAATAAACCATGAATATATGTATATCTAACTAACTGCTTAAGTAACTGAGACACGGACGCACGAGATTCGATTCATTTCGTGATTCCACCGATGTGTCAACCGATCCAATATACCCTAAAAGGCCTTGATCTGAAACCACACGTGTTCAGCGGTTAGGTAAACCCTGCGCATGAGTGTTGCGCACGACCCGTTAACTTATTGACACTATCGACGGTTGTATGCGCGCACGCATATTGTATGCCGCTTTGTGATCTACCGCACGCATTGATTGAAGGGACTATAGGGGTGTCGCAATAGCGGGTATCGGGATTCAATCAGAAATTATATACGTATTATACAGAATGTAAGAGAAATATGTAGTCATATTTTAGGGGGTTGTTAGGGACATCATTCGGAACAACTTCCAGTATGAAACAGATTTGATCTGAGCAACTTTAAATTTCATGTCTCCATACAGTTTGGGCCGGTCGAAAAGCTGTTTTGTATACAGAATTTTAAAATAAAGTTGCTCTGATCAAATAGGTTTCATCGCGAAAATTGTTTATAATGATGCCCATAACAACGCCCTAAAATATGAACTCATCTTTCTGTTACACCCTTTATAGGTATTTATAATTATCATTGCAAATGTTGATAATCTGCCACAAACACATTAGGTATTTTATCTACACACGTATCATAAACCGTCTTTACTGCGTCCAAAAACTACACGTTACAATCAGCATAATGTTAAACTACTTAGTAAAAACTCATTTCTTATCTAAATATTGAACATTATGACCATAATGTGTAAATTTTCTACATATTATGACATTCAAATTTCGAACGCCGACGCCCGCCTGCATGCCGCCCCCCTACTTTGTCTGTGAAGTTGGCACTACAGAACAAGCTTAACAACTCAATGCCACAATGCCGGTCAAACATGCGGTTCCTGAACACATCAAAGAGAGCGTATGATATGTGGGTAGATAAACTAGTGTATGTAACTATACATAATTAGGCATTATGTATCAGTCACATAAACTACTATTAAAAGTTTCGCGATCAGATAGTCATGTAAGGTGTCGCACTACGGAGCCCAATATGTCAAAAGGCATCGCAAAAACACAAATAAGTACCACCTATTTATAAAATTAAACGATAAGATTTATGTTAAGATTTTAACCGAAGATCACATCATCCGTCGTACGGCGTCGTGAAACTCATAAAGCGGCCGCAACAACCAGATTATCTCTCCCGATGTCGGTCCAACTGTCACTCAGACACGAACCCGTGTAGTTAATCAGCCTATTAACTGAAATAACATCTAATAAGAAAAGAGAAATAGTCACCGTGCTTGGGTATTATTTATTTTAATTTGATGGAAATTGTTCGAAGTCACTGAAGTAGTACGTTATCAGGGTTCCGTTCCCGAAGGGTGGCAAATTGCCAAGTACCCATTGCTAAGCGTCCGCTGTCCGTCCGTCCGTCACTACCGGGATGTATCTCATGAACAGCTACATACAGCAACAAATAACGAACAAGACGAGATTTTATAAAGTAAATGGGGTCCCCATACAAGAGCCGTGTTACAAACCAGTACATGATTCAAATATGATCGTAGATTTCGCGGCTGTTCACATGGTTGTGGTGGCGCAATTGGTTTGACATTGGTTTTGTAATCTTAGGGATCTGGGTTCAAATCCACATTTGGACATAATTATTCTCTTTTTGTTTTGTTTTATTATTTTTAATGGGTAAGTTTCCTTGTACGATGGTTCAGAACCCTTCGTGAGCGCGTCCGACCCGCACTTGAACGATTAATAATTTAATATATGTATATATCCGACCGTGTTGAATGGCGTGTAGATAAGGAGACATAGGCCGCCCGGGTTCTGAAAGGAAAATTAGCTGTGACAACTTGTTAAACTCTTGTTAAACGCATTTCAGCCAATCACATGCCGCTATTTTGAATATCGATTAACTGCTTGTTACATTTGACCACGCTTTCGGAAACTGGGGGGGGGGGGACCTACAGGGATTCCCCGACAGGCTGACGGTGATGTCGATCAAACTAATTATGATGGGAGCACTGATATGTTCGTACTAATCAGGTAACCCTATTGTGTGCTGTCGTTAGCCACCGATTTTTTTTTTCTAGTCACATCTCTGATCCTCCGACCTTTAATATTCCGACGCCCATCACTTCAGGAGCGGTAATCAGCAGAGATATGAAAGAACCCATAAATCAAGATCTAAAACACAATAGTGTCCATTAGTGAGCCATGGCGGTTAACAGGCACATCCATAAACACATCAAGGAGTTACAAATTAGATCCAGGCAGCAATAATAAAATGTGTATTCTTTATTTTACGACCAATAAGTCTGGGTGAGAGGTTTCGAAGTTGTTAATAGAACAAAGGAAACTAAAAGCAGCTACTACTGCGTCGAGGGTCGTGAAGGTGGCTAATAGAGTTGAAACCTTATTTTGAGTATGAATTTATAATTATGCTTCAGTTGCTATGGGTTTCTAATTATGATAATGTCAGGGTTAGTCATATTTAAAGAAATGGATCTTTCCATTACATACCAAGACCTACATTACAAGTAGGTGTAGGTGTAGGTAAGACAACATTGCAATTACAAGTATTACAATTTAATTCATGGTAAAATTTCTGTGGTAAAATAAAGAGTGCTTAAAGTTGGCACAATAGTTCAAAATTATCATACGAAACAACAAAATTTATTTCCTGTTATTGACCGTAACAAATCTATAATAAGTAGTTACCGTTTAAATATCTATTACGAAAAGTAACATCACTGTTTTGGTATTCATTTCTTGGTTATGTAACATTGCAGATGATCCCTCATAATAAAAGGCAATCATATATTGCGGGCGACTGTTGATAAGAAAAAGCTTACATGAATTATAAGTTATATATTTAGACATGTCTTTCATTGCACGAATTCATACACATTTCGTTAGAAGTTTGCTTTTCTGTCGTACCTATGGCTTGTAATATAAACTTATATACAGGATGTCCCGTAACTAACGTCAAGCGAGTACCAGAAGCTAGGCTAGGCTAGGTACTTATACAGTCTAATAAAATATTTAAAAAAATCTGTCACTTGGTTCATCGACAATTCGTTGTCAAAGTTACTAAAAATTTATAACGCACCCTGCGTTGTAAATTTATTTTTACAAAAACTCCTATCCTCAAAGTATTTTTTTACATACTCGGAGGACCCACACAGTTTCTATACTCACGACCCCACAACATAACAGCGCAACTTACGAGCACGGGTTTAGACTCCGGGCCATTCGGTTGTGGAATGGACTCCCCTGCACCATCAGGGATAGTCCTACTCTCAATATCTTTAAAAATCTTGTGAAGAAGCACTTGTCTCTTTAGAAATATAGGTAGTATTTATGTATTTATTTTTTATATATGTATATATATTTAATATTTATTTATATTTAGGATGTATATTTTATGTATGTAGTTTATTGAGTTGTAATTTAAGGTATGTTGTACACATCGGTCTACCCGTGCTCTGTGATTAACCTATCTCATCCTGACATGGTTTGCTGGAATAGATCTCTTGTTAGAGATAAGCTCGCCTTTGTACACTATTTTAATATATATCTTGTCAATATAATTATTTGTGTGCAATAAAGAAAATTATGAAATTATGAAATATTATTCAGACCCTGTGTAAGCAAACCTATCACCTGGTACTCGTCTGATATTGAGTCACCAGACATCCTCATTTCGTATACACAATAAGCAAGCAGGGAGAGTTATCCAGCTTTACGATTTGAACTTTGATCCGATTCGTTTTGGTCCGGATGCATAACCAAAATCTCAATATTTGACGGTCGCTCAAAGCATGCTGTCACAGTCTCTCGCTCGGCAAAAGACAGCGCCTGCCAGTATGACTTTAAAGCTGCTCTTTCGTTAAGCAGCAGTCTGTCCTTCGACCATTTAAATTATATTCCAACTAAGTCTGATCGTATACTCGTGCGGTAGTCGCAATTTCGATGACGCGGCGACTTGCGCGGCGCCGGCGTATCGTGTGACTGCGCGGCGCCGGCTCGGATCCCGGAGACATATAAATATCAGCACAAATCGTAACGAACCCCGCAGATAGCACGGGGAGAGTGGCTCTGGAGAAGCGGACGAGATCTATTATTTACCAGTGATCGAATCCATGATGGTTAGCTACAGTGAGAAACGGAATTAACTGGGTTAATTACCTATAGTGTGCAAAAGGGTCCTGTTACCTATATCCTCGTTGTTACTGTACCAATGATTTGAGCTGTCGAACGACCTTACTTTAGTGTCTTTGTTTATGATCAAAGAACAATTAATGATTACGATGACTTTTGGGAAACTTTGAGCCCTAAGAACGCAATTAGCTTTGTAAGTACTGTAAGTACTAAGACCAAATGGGGAAAATTAATGAAATTATCATTATAAATATGATATGATGTGATATATTTTATTGCACATAGATATATGTATGTATATAAACATGTAACATTCAAAGAAAAACATAGAAGACCATGTTACCACAAAAAATATTAAACAGCGTTTAACCTCAAAACAAACGACAAATCCCATAAGTTTTTGTTTTTAAACAAGTGTTGAACACTTGTTTATTTTTTTGTGGTAAGGCCCATATTATACAAAGGCGAGCTCATCTCTTAAAGTAAATCTCTAAATCTCTCGCTCTCTTTCTAAATATACTAATTACCTCATCAGCCCTAGGAATTCTAGGAACAGCCATCTTTCTATAGCTTGTCGCAAATGAACCTCAGATGACTTCTCACATCTTCGAACGCGTCGCGAAGGAGGTACAAGCTCAATACTACACGATATTCAGACCACTTAAAGTTCGTGAACGACTTCTCTAGACCTTTCCTCCTCGGTCTTTGACCCCAGGTCTTGCATAACAAAGCTATCCGCCGTCCATTGCTAATAACCAACCAGAGCGGACATTCATCTAACAAATCCTATTTTGGATAGAAGACATTTTGATTGTTACATCACCACAGCTTGGAACCGTAATAGGGTTCACGGGTGGTCAAAATATCACTGCAACTAAGTTTAAGATCGTTAGTGAAGTAGAAATCAAGGGATTTATTAAAGGAACAGCGTACTCTTTCTTTAACAAATCATGGGATTAATTAAAGGAAGAGTTTTTCTTCTATTTCTACTTTTCTATAGATGGGAATATAAATACTCTTGAATCACTCCGAATCATATAAAAAATTGATATAATATTTTTTTTCGAAATATTTTTTGGCGTAATGATGTTTATCAAAAAAACTGTAACATATTAAAAATCGTCAGGAAAATCAAGCAAGGCCACCGTTGAATATTGGTGGTCAACTAAGGAGGCATTTGTCTAACGCCCAGGTAGCATTTTGTTCTCTTTAATGGTTTACATTTAGTTCAGTGATTTCAAAGCATTAATATTGGTCACACGTGGTTCATTGGCTGTATTCAAGTGAACAAATCGACCTATTCCAGTATAAGGCATGCATAGAAGGGTAAATTTGGCCTTTTAAGTAACTATTGGTGTTATAATAGGGTAACTAGACTCTTCTAGTCAGCTTTCATTTTAAAGGTTGAAAAAGAGCATTATAAGGGGATATGAATACGGTATTGGCGTTTTAAAGGTCCACATGTACGGTGTTATATTGCTGGCGTTTTAATACAACACATGTGAACATTAATACAGCTAAAAGCTGTTTTATAGAGACTTTTGTAGCGCGTTATTCAGCTTGTTGCTGTAAGCGGGTCTGGGTATTTTTTCTCTGCAAGAGCATTTAATGAGTTCACACATGGACTTCTTAAAATGAACGCATTGATTCAACCACTGCATTTCCTAACGAAGTCTTGCACTCTAGCCAACTGTATGTTGTGTTAGTTAAGTTAGTTAGTTAAAAAGGTTAAAATTTTCTATGCGGGGCCTTGAAATAGTATGCTAAAAATATTCAAAATAGAATTCACGTGGACAATTGAAAACCTGCATACCAGCCTAGGGCTGATTAAGAGCTTATCACAGATATTTTGTACAGCAATTGGTATGATAGTGGTACACCTGTGAACCTTTCTAGAGCTCACTACAATATAATGGTATACATCTGAAACTTTCAAGAGGTCACATCATTAATGTGGAGTTGCACTGGTTCACTGGTAGCTGGAGATAATGTCCACCATTTTTTTTTACTATAACCTATAGTTCTCAATTATTTATCATTTTATCACATACTTATGGAGTTTTCATGATTCGTGGTTAATGTTCAAATACAAAACCAGTGGCTGATTTTGATGCCATAAAAACTAATATGGAAAATTGCTAGGTTCGCCTCTGCTTATTTAGAAATATTTTTGTTTATAAAGGCATTATTCATGAGGCGCGCATTTTTTTAAACTATAAAATACACTTCGCAATAAATTTATATTACTCATAAAATTAACACAATATAATATAATAAACAGCAGGTATTTGTGACTTACCAGCGATAATTTAATAATTTGTACAGTAACACAATGGCTTGACACCTCGAGCCGATATTTTATTGCACGCGCTAGAGTTGAAAATAAATATTAATTACTAAAATGTGATACTCAAGGCTTAGATTGGAGAAAAAGCGCCCTCCTAAAGTTTTTAGGATGCACTTGTGAGCTTTAATTACTATATAGGCTATGCAATTGCTCCACAAGGTACTTTTTACAACTATCTTATCTGTATGTGGAACCACATGTAATATCATATAATGCCATTGATCAGATTTAAGGCCACATTTCCTCTCTTAATTTGCCATTAATCAGCCTTGAGACCACCTTTTCTCTCTTAAACTGCCATTAAAGTGTCACTATTTGGCTACGTAAAACTTTTGTGAACTTAAGGCTGCATAATTTGTGCCCAAACTGGTCGAATAAGGGCTGTATAGCGTGCTATACAACTATTATACAGCTTGCTAAGATAGCTAAAATAATAAATGTGTACCATTCGTCTACCGCTATAAAGCCCTCATTGCTACATGGTGGACAACCATACCGAAGAAGAAAAAGATACTAAAAAGAGTAATCAATGGAGTGTTCATCATTGGAATAATCGACTTAAAGACAATATGTAATTTCCCAACGTGAAATCTAGTCCAGGAAAGTAATGAAATACCCGTTCTTCGTAATAAATTGCTAAAGATCATTGTTATGAACAGACAGACGAACAAAAGACAATACTCATTCGTATTATTTCATAGCAAACGGGATGCGAATACTTGCAGACTCGACAAGCTGTGAGTATGGTACCCAAACTTGTGTAGATTTTCCGGAATTTTCGGGATTATCACCTCGCGTTTTTAATCTGGGTAAATTTTGAAACGTGACAAAATTAAATTGAGTTAAATATGATATGAATTGACCTGAATTCAAAAACTAAATTATATCTTGTATTTATTTATCACTTTGACTATCATAACACATTCCTCGAAACTACTACCAACGCTGTTAAAAAGGTGATAGGTTCCTCACAAGTCATAGTCAACTTCAAAAGAAACCAATTTATCCCACCTTACAGTCCCAAATGTGTGGTCACATAGTGTGTGAGACAATCGACCATTTCACATGAACGGTATCCAGCCTCGGGTACCCGGGTAGCGCCGGGTAGGTTCGCAGGTTCCCATGCCCGCGGGTTAGGTAACGGGACTCGGGAAATTTCGCGAATGTACAGTCGATAACTGAGTAGGTTTTTCAGTTGGGTTAGCAGCTTATTGTTTGTGACGTCACTACAACAGCCATTGGTCTGTGACTCAGGTGTTAATTCAGTGGCAACGTATCTGTTATAACAACATTACGACGCAATACGTAAAATGAGAACCACACGCATGTGAACTAACGCTTGAGGTACTGTCCTCTTAGGATCTTTCTACCGGATACACCATCCTACCTACCGGCCCTAATAGGTGATCTGTCTTCACAAAGGCTCCGAAATCCATCATCCTACCTCCGGGCCCTACACCGATGTCCTAAGCTACACCGTCCACTCTAACACCTGCCCGTCCCTACCTTACCACCGGCATGGACCTCATCCTACAACCTGTCTGCCCTGCTACCGAACACCTGAAGAAGGGGAGAGCCCGTGCCGTCAATGTGACAAATCAATACCAAAGAGTTCTGTAAATCCACGACTCGACTATCTCACCCTTTCCTATTAAATATCTTTATCATTTCTATTTATCTATAGCAAAACCCTTAAGGTTAAAGTACGTCCGCATTTCTACCAAATCACATTAATAAAATACTGAGAATGTTGTTAAATCAACACAAGTGCTTTATTTATGCAATTTTTCTATGTTTGGCCTCATCCATAACGGAAATGCCAGTTGTTCCCTCTGCATTTTCACCTATCAAACCCTCTTTCACGTCAGAGTCACCATCTATCACGCACCGGGCGGACAAAGGCGAGCAAATCACCTGTCAATACAATGCACTCACGATTCACTACGGTATTTTACTAAATTTGGCAGGTACGGGCTAAGGGAAGGGGGGCAAAAGGGTCGAATCGTTATGTCAATTAACACAAACAGTAGTTTAGTTATATCTTCTATCTAATGATGAACTTGAAGCTATCTTTGTTAAACTTATACTCCGCTGTCGTGCGTGCCCACCCAAGCACCACAGAACGAAACGAAAACTAAAAAGTTGAAATTTGAAAATTCGAAACAAAACATGTAATATAATGTATCTGTAAACATAGACTACCTGTCTATGTATAGATATAGCCTGACGGCTATTGTAGCAATTCCATATGTTTTGTTTTAAGTTAACTTGTGCTGTTACAAAACGGTTAACCTAATTAATAAAATTATTTAATTTGATTAATTTTACCTTTAAATTAGCAAATTCAAATAGTTCAGTTCGCGCAACGTTACTTTGGCTCTGTGCGAGCTGTCACCTCTCTCTCTGTCACCCCCCGTTACCCTGTGCAAGAAAGAGAGGTCTCTGAGCGCGGCCTGTATGACCTGACTACCGCCCTGCTGAACAGCAATGCAAATCGCACCTACCCATAACATTAACGTTCAAAATCGCATTTCGAAATCCCATCAACACGCAGACAGACAGGCGATCGCATTATCGTGAACTATTAATAACAATTTATATGATTGTCCAATACCTTGCGCCGGCGCCGCAGCTACTTTCTCCGTCACCCCTAGAAGGTAGTCGCGGGAAATGTGGCGAATATAGAAAATATGTTCAGCGATTGTAGCAAGTGGGTCAATGGAAATATAGCAATATAAGGAGAGGATGACGGCCGGCTTCTACGACTGATGCATGATGTTGATGGGTTTAAACTTTGAGGGTATTGTGTGCATGAGTTCGGTTAGACTTCGGTTAGGCATAGACTTGATATCTTGAACATACAACAAGAGATAGTGGGTATTACTATACATATTTTTAAAGATACCATCTATCATCCATCCTTAGAATTATACAGGTTGTGTTTTGTAAAGGTACGTCCGGATCAGGGACGATAGTTTACGTATCATTTGTAAATAAAAGTTAGTTTTATATTTTCTTCGCAAAATTTGGTTCGCAAATTGTTCAATTTGACCTGAAATAACCGCAAACTGCGGACTTGCGCACACGCACGGCCGGCCCACGAAGGGCGCGCGCGCCTCGCGCCGTTTGCCCGATATTGCGAGCAGGGTAGCATGCGATAAAAGTCCACAATTAAACGATTTTTGGATATTTTCACTGTAACAAATATTTATTTTTTTGCTTCAGTTTCATGTAAATAAATAAACAAACCCCTGAATCGGGCTTAACCTCATAAAAAACTAAAGAAGAGGGCAATTCAAGAAATGGCTGGCACTAACAGTGTAAAAAATGCGGAGTTTGAATAAAACCTCTCAAGTTTGAATAAATTGACGATACCTCGAATTACATTCAACATTTACTGTGGTCATGTAGAACTTTTTCGATGCATCTAAGGCAAGTCTACCTTCTGTATGTTCTTCTCGCTGTGGGACATGACTAATCGGACACCCTCTAGAATTTAATGTACTATCACATCACACAGCCTATGTTATGTTATTCGGACTATAATAACGAGTCGATGAACATCTCATTCATTAAATTTCTAATGAGGGCTGACATTTATTAAATCACGCGTAACCTCACGTCCCGTCTCATCCGTTCTCTGTACAACTACTACTTTACTCAGTCGTACGACCATAGTCTTAGCCTCAGTTTCAGAAGATATGGAATCACAAGTTAAGCGTGGGTATCACATTTGCTTTCGTATTCCACTCCTATTTATAAGCAAGACAAGAAAACTTCCCATAAATTGATGCAGTACTTTCTCAAGACAAATTAGTATGCGATTAGTATTATTCATGAAACGGCTTTCAAGATTGCCTGCTACTTTTTCTGTGGTCCCGTTTAGGTTTCCTGGGCATTTTCCGATGTGAAAATAGCCTCGCTGTTCTCGTAATCTTCTCAAACCTCTTTTTATAGCTTGAGTCATAAATATTGAAAATATCCGAGGCTTAGTTTAATTTTGATATCACATACTTCTGTGGACCGTTGGCTAACGACAGTGGCTTCTCTTAACAAAATTTCGGATGGGTCTCACGCATTTCTTGTATGCGCCATGGCTTTGATTTTAATTACTCCAAAGTGAAATCACAGTTATGCACCTAGTGTTGTTTCCAGTACCTACTGAAATAGGTCGGTACATAAAAAGCCCGGGGTTAAAAGTCAACAAATAAAATATCCAAAAGCGCTAATCCATAAATGGAAGCTGGGAGCGGAGCACGTACCTATATACAGCAACCAAAACTTGGCAAGAAGTCAAGAGCATAACTAAGCCGAACAAATGTGCTTACTAATATAGTGAATCCACATTTCGCGATCTTACCGCTTTTCCTCATAAGCAAAACAATAGCTCTGCGGAATACTCTATGAATAGGACGACCATGTCTACTGATCTTAGAAATGGACACGAAATTAAAATAAAATACCTTATTGAAGTCAATATACTACGATTTAAATACATTTGTGGTATTTATGGGCTAAATATGCTGGCGTTTAATTCGTCTTATGAATTGCTCCGATAGTAACGTATTGTGTAGTATTTTATGGATCAGCTTGTGAAATTAATAAGATAGACAATTTGCAATGCGATGCAACATTTAATAAAACCATAGTTTAATGCATTATAGTGGATATAAACATACATAAACATGAACTTTTACTTAAAAGCCACACACTAGGATACCCTATGTCGTGGCAACCAGAAACAGCGACATCACACACATATTAACATCCAAGACCTGGGGTTTATTTTCTGTATCCCCGGCCGGGATCGAGCCCGGGACTTTTCGCATGGAAGGCAGACCCACAACTGCAGCGCCACAGAGGTCGTCGTGCTATGATATGAGCAGAGGGTAGGTTAGAGGTGAGGTTGAAGCTGCATTGGGGCATTAACAAATCACGTCATTAGTTCCGTTCCGAAACGGATCACATCACACACTCGTGTGATAACGCGATCGGTGCATAATAACCCGCCGAACGGGACTGTTCCCACGGCATTCTGTCTATCACAGACACCCCAGTTATTAATAGTGGCACAAACGATTGCGATAACACAACAAATGTGGCCGGAGAGCGGCGCCGATTGTGACTCGCTTAAAACGGACATAAACCCAGGTTTATGCCAGTTCTAACGGGCTGAGATGGCCTGTGCATTATGCAAAATAGCCCAACAGTATGCGTCCTGCCTGACCGTAATCTGTTGCGAATTGGTTAGCAAATAAGTACTGTTAAACGCTATGTAAATCGGCGCAAAATTATTGACAGAGGGAAATATTGCTGGACTTAATTTCGAATGTACTTCGATATCCTTGATTACGTCGTCAGGATTTAGCTTACAATGGAATAGCGGCATTTTACGTATAACATTCAAATCTTCATCGCATTTTTGTGATGATCTAAAATTAAATAGAAACCAAAACAACTGGGTAAGATATCGATGTACTACGGATGTTATTTCGACGCTTCGTAGCCTTACAAAACTTGTGGTTTATTACAAATACCCAATGAGTGTGATCATTGTGTTACCCAGTAGGCAAATCCGAGTCCCACATCCAGCATTATACCCACACACACCAATAAGGCTTATATTACCAGTAATAATGAAACATTGTGATTTGTGATTTACGCATACATATGTTTCCGCGTCCTAGACATTTTGCTTTGACAATGGTGCCTCCTACAGTCGCAACTATGACAGGTAAATAACAAGTGTGGCATTTGCCACAATGTGGGCACATTGTTTACCTCTATCCTGGCACGTTTAGGTAAATGAGAATGTCATAATTTGATGTCGTACGCATTACATGTGAATTCCTAAAGGAATCTGTGGGTGTATTAACACTTTGAAGAAGAGAAGTGAAAGTAAAGAAACCTATTATTATTCGACAACGACCACCACCACCGTTTACTAATCTGCATCAAATCTTTAAATAAATTGAAAAACCACCACTTAAAAAACCACGATGGGACACGGCGCGGAATATAGCATTAGGTGTATCCGAAGTTAAGTCAGCTTGTGTTATGTCGTTATTTTATGAACTTGAAAAGCCGCTCTATAAAACCGTCAGCTATCAATCATTATCAGGAAGTGACATGACATGATAGATTTATACAGGTTCTATCATTGAGAGGCTTACAAAAACATGTAAATAGACGCGACGCCCACACTTGCAAATAACGTACAATCATACCGTCTGGTCTAATATAAGTGCTTCCTTGCCCAATCAATCAGTCAGTCAAATTAAGTGTGACATAAGCCACAACGTTCCTACAAGCAGGAACTTTACTAAAGTGCATTCCATAACTTATCCCTTCGCCGTAAATTGGATGTAGTGCGCAACTGCCAAAAAATGGGGGAAACCAATATCCGGACAGACTCCGATTCTCCGCTTGTGGGTAGCTACAACTAATTCACAATTACATACATATGACGTAAATTAAATACATATGAATATAGTATGAGTTATTTACTCCCTTACTTTTTGGTTACACATTACAACTAACTAAATAACAAACACTGGTTTCATTGCTACCATCTTAACGGCGAAGTGAAACGTTATGGAATGCGCTATACAACATAAATGTTGATACCTATTTCTTAGGATAAATCCCTCGCTACGGTAGATCCAAACCGACGTGCAATTGAAACTACAGTTGAATCAACCACAAATTACTAATACGCATTGCCCTTTCAGGTAATAAATAATTTAAACCTCCCACACATCGGATATCTGCAAAAGCAATCGTTTCCAAAAATAGAGCGAGATTAAACCTTATGAACTTTACATTCCGTATTGATCACCTCCCACGCCTCTATCATATAATGCCAATTGCAGAGTCGCACCCCTCCCTGATAGCACTACATGGCTCGAGAGATAACGATTTGAAAGGGGCGGGTCTTCGTTCATTGCTAATACATATGAAGGTGTAATGAGCAGATGAGATTGCTATAGCGAAAGTGTGTGGGTGTCCTCTGCCCCTAGTCGCTGTGTGTTGGTGTGCTTTGCCCCTTGACGCCGTCACGACACGCCCTGACTAGAGGCTTTATGACTTCATGGCTTTGTCGCGTTGCGTCCGTAAGCATCTTAGGGAAAGTGCAATTTGTTTGAAGCTGCCGCATTTCGTGAAAGGGACAACTATGACAGTTGCTTTACAGTTGCTCAATGATGCGCAGAAACTATTTAAACATTGTAAAACCCTTCCAGTTCACACTAAAGAACATCACGTACTAATGAAGGAACATTTCTGAAGAAATGTTCCTTCGTTGAAACGTGTCCGTCCAAACTCCGTTATCGCACAAAATTGGCACCAGAAAGTTCCACGAAGATAAAACGACGTCAGTAGGAGCAACTAACTTCTGTGGGAAACAGCGAATTGCTTATACCTATATTGCCTCGTCTTCTTAATAGTCTCAGTCCTGTACTCAAATCGTCAATCAATCACAACACAATTAACCACAAATTAAAATCACACCTTATATCATTACTGCCTTCATCCTACACGAACTGTGGCTGTGCCTTGTGGCCAGCAACCGACTTTATGCTTGAGTTTTATTGAACTGCCTACACATAATAGATACAAACCTTTGTGTAATTAGATTATAAATGAAAAAAAACACAATGATATGAACTAAGTATAAGGATTTCCACTAAATTATCGCGGCGCGTATGGCCCAACGACGACCTGGACTATAATCATTCCAATAACTACTTACCAAAGTTTCCGAGCAATTTTTATTCAAAGAGATCAGAAAACAGTCTGGATGTGTATGCATGACACATGACACAGTCGTTATATAAAGCGATATGCACGATCACGTGACTGGCAGTGGCGTGATAAATACAGCGGCCTCTCGAAACTCCCGCGCATTCTATTTGAACAGAATACCGAAGACCAATAGGGCCGTTAATAAATTTCTAACTAGTAAACGTCCCCGGTAACTAAAGTTTTGTCTCCGATTGGTATCTTCGGTGAAAGCTGGACAACACTGTACACGATTCCTTGGTGGACGATGTGATGCGACGGTTGAAACTTGATTGAGGAGAAAATTGACATCGTAAGTTTGTAGTAATAGGCACAGGTGTCACACGTCATGTCGACCCTCCGCCAAGAGGCTTACGAAATACTGGCTGCTATACTATAATAGAAATCTGAGGAAACCCATGTAGCTAATGCGATGGGCTAGCCCCTGTCAAGCAAAAAGGGCTATTGAAAAACTTCGCAAACGTGGGAGTAATTGTTGTTTTTGTGAGCAATTGCAAATCAGAACTCAAGTTCCTGAATTTTGCAACTAACGCAATGATGTTTATCGGTTGTATTTATATCAACCTAAAACGTACGTTAAATTCAGAAACAGGACCGCGCAACCGCGAAGTATTATAAACAGCTACCGAACCCTAAAGGTAAAAGATTTAATAGTCGAAGAATCCATTACCATACGTATAACCAAAATACAACCATCATTAAAAAGATAACCATTTAAACATTTAAAATAAAGGCATAGTTATTGATAAATCCCAAAATTATTACACTTTCTCCAAATAATAATTAACCTGGAACCTCCGGGTATTCTTTCAATGTTTATAGACATTCCTATTGATAATATGATGCAATGCATTACAGTACACTTTGTGTATAATTATGGGAATTAAAAACTTTTAATGAGTTTATTTTCTTATCGTCGGTTGATTCAAAAGAGAAGTAGCAAAACTGCAATATAAGGAACGGGACAACAAAGCTCAACGAAATTTCAGCCAGATAAGTATAAAGGGAGATCACCATCAGATACCAGTTACCAGGTCTCAGGCTGACGAAATTTCAGGCAAATGTCTCTCGACCACATACGATGCAAGATTGACATCGATTCATTACGGCTCTCGGCTCTAGCGATTTCTACCTGCTGACAAGTACCGCACTAATAGGCAATTTACCATAACTCATTCAGTCTACGCAGCCCACACGGCAGGGGGAAACCATAATGTGATCGTTCAAGAGAGGAAGATCGAAATTTGCTCGATTTAAAGCAATTGACACAGTTGTAGACTTTTTAAAGTGAAACTTATGCTGCGCTTGCACTTACGCTGCAGCCGCATATTGCAACTTTCGAATGATAAAAAGTGTAGTCAGATAGCAGGTTGCATTCTGTAGGTATAGAACTCGCCCGATTTCTTTGGTTGCTTAAATAGGAAGTATAACATAACATAGCTTCACCCCTTTTCCAATACGGGGTGGCAAAGGCACAATTGTGCCCCTCTTTTGACCATTTATTCAATTCTCCGTTTTGCGTGACAGGGAGCTAGCCCATCGCCGCATCTTTGGAGGCTAATTAAGGTTTCCGAACATTATACCGGCGATCAAACGATGATTTCCATCACCGTTAGATCGCCGGTATAATATTCATAAGGTAAATTACTTATTTCATTAGTACCTACTTGGTCAGCACCCGAACCTCCACCTCCTGCGTGAGAAGCAAGCGTGGAACCTACTAGACCACGGAGCTCTTAGGAAGTATCTTTGCAGAATTCCTGTTATATTCAAAATTATTGTTTGATGTAGGTATTGTTTCAAAAAGGTTTTGATACAAACCTAAATCAAACAATAATTTTGAATATAACGGGATGTCTTCGGAATAAAAATATTATGTAATGTTTTATAACTTGTTGTAAGTAAACCCATTTGGTGTATGGTATTAAAACAAAAACAGCTGTGTTGCATATACTATATGTATGTACCTATAGTAGTGAAGATATATGAACACTTACACAAGAAGAGAGTAGACCAGCACCCCTTACGGATACGGAAAAGACAAAGATCTGACACCGAAAATATATTCATATTATACTCTTTGTTATGAAGAAGAGTCGTGAGAAACAGCGATGGTGCTTTCCTAGATGTTGCATATAAAAAGATGAGATAAAAGAACTTTCTTTTGCAATCCATTTTTGTTATTTCAGTTTCGGCCTTGTAGCCAGAGTTTGTCCATTGTTGTGATGCCAAAGCCGATTCGGCACATTAGCAAACAGAAGAAAAGCTAGAATGATATTCCTTGAAAGTCGTCACAACATAATGACTCTGCCTAAGATATCATAAAAAATAATTGTAAGATTTTATCCCCAAAATATGAAATGGAGAGCAAAAAAATCCGTAGTGACATTGGCCTTCACAGGCTAACCGTGAAAATTTCATCAATAAATCACACCCATGATAGCCAATGTCAGTCGTCAGCTGTCCAGACCATAACCGGACGAAGATCACCCAACAATAGAAAAGAACTCGTCACAATTCCCATTGTTCAAGTTCTGACTCTCTCACTTCACCTGCAGCGTGACTTATCTGACACACTGCCCCCAAACATACCTCTGCCGAATCTAATCAATGATGTCGATCCAATCACTATCAAACCACACGTCAAAACCAAACACGAAACTAACCGTGAACGCTGACCACAGATGCAACGTTGATAGCCGTAAACGAATGACAACAAAAAAGCTTGTCAAACAGTTCCGGCGATAGATTAAAAGCACATAAATTCATCTTGGTGTCGCGCCAATGATAGTGATGGACGCCTTAATCTAGGAGGCTGCAATTTCTCGAACGGAAGCTGTAAATATCCAGTCGGGAGAGATTATCTCGGTTTCGAGACATCGGTGCGGCAAAAAGTGGTGGAAAAGCAGAAATATGACAGGTTAATTTAGATTGAATGGGCGAAGCGAGAGCATGGGAGTCGGATGTGCGGATGTGTTACGAGTATAACATAATTGTTCAATGATTACAGCTTGCTCTATGGAGCTGTGAGGTTTCACGGTACAGAACGTTAACTCAGACATTACAGGTTTTAGCTTTATACTCTCATAATATGAGACTGCTTGCAAACGCTCAATCTTATTCCTGGACTGATACGAACATGGAAGTTTTTTTCGATCGGTATCTGTATGAAGAAACTAAGCTGAGCTTTATTTTCTGTTTTACGTCGCAAGGTAAACCTTGCGACGTAATTATGGTTTACGCCAGATTCATAATCGTGATCAGACTTGACTAAACTGAAAATGTATTGGTTGGTCCATTGGTAAAGCAAAGACATTGATTTACGTTTACGCCACATGATATAATCAGGGTACCGTTGCTTGCAAATTGCAATTCAAAGTCTCCTCGCATCCGCAGCGAAGGTTTAAATGGTTTATACAAATCCCACGTGACTTCGTGACATAACGCACCAATCGGAACATTCGCATGTTCCGCACACAGATAACGTAATGTACACTGAGTTAAAGAAACAATATTTAAATTTAAAAGCTCCTCAAAACGATAATGGCGTGTCAGTTCCATATAAAAATATATGTTTTTTTATTAAACATGGCTCTTATTTCTGAGTACATAATGATCACATGACAGTTCAAAAGTCTTGAAGTTACACCCATTAGCGTTTTGCGGGGATTTAAAATGTAAAGATCCTTCCTGCAACACAATAAAGGTGTTAGTCAGGTAAACGGTAAGTAAAATCAGCAGTACATCATGCTTGCTTGACACTTTGGATGTAGAACCGTAGCTCGATTATGTATCTCTTGACAAATTCCAATTCCTCTTAAATTGACATTTTACCAACGGCAGTAGCTTTAAATGACAGCTCCTGACTAGAGGTGGTCGTTATTACAAAAACATACAAACAATGAAAAACCCCGCTATTGATAATTTTAAAAGACGGCTCTTAAATAGCCGTCTTTTTAAATTTTCAATAGTGGGGAACCAGCTGACGCGTGAAGTTGACATTTTACTTTTCACGATACGTTGCCGCTCCGCTGTTGATTGAGTCGCGTGATATTATAGATATGGCGTGATCGTGCGCTGCACGGGTTGGCAACGGCGCGCCCGTGTGCATGCGGCGTTGTTTTGTTTTTTACAATTTCGCTATTGGCTTTAGTAGCCGAAATTCTTGGTATCCATTTTTGAATTTGATTTTTATTTCATCGTTCGTTGCCGGTTCTATAAGTTCTTCTTCCAGCAGGGGTGATATTGTTATGTTGCCATTTGAAAAAGGATTCAACACCCAGTCTGGTATTTTTAATTTCAAAATGTCCTGGAATGAATCTTTCATTAAAATCATGTGGAGATTATCCAAATATTGACAGTAGATAATTAAGTCGTCGTTGTTTCAGGATGCTGATAAAATGGGAAAATTGTGGAACTCAATTCTGCCGATATTCCTCTTGTGTAAGATCAGCTTGGCTAAGAAAGCAGCAACGACATTTTTTGTTTTTATTAAGATAAAGTCATCTCCTTGAAGTTGGAAATTCATATCATTACACAATTTATAAAAGTCTGTCTGGTATGCGATATCATTTTTAGATGTGATGAGCTTGTCACGCAATTCTGTGTCTTTGTTTCCCAAGAACTCTATGACAGAGAAAACAGATTGTAAAATCGAGTCAGACAATTTCCTGTTGATAGCCAACGCATTTCTGTGTGAAAGATCAATCGGCTGAAATCTTCGTCATTAGCAAGACAAAGCTGATTGAATAATCTGTCATTTAAAGTTTTTTTCGGATTTTATTGACTGCTTTGATGACATGTGGCAGTGAGCAGTCGTTCACTGAAATTTCTAGCTACCAAATGTTATCGAAGAATGACGCAATGTATAACGAGCACATCTGGAATTTATTTTTTAAATACGCTATGAAGCCTTTTTGACATCCTGTCACAGCTGGAGCGCCATCTGTAGCAGCTAATATAATATTCGTCAAGGGAATTCCTTTTTCATTACAAAACTTTTCCAGTGTATTAAATATGGTTTCTTATTTTGTGTCTGTCTCTGAATTTCTAGCAAATAATAGTTCTTGACATATTTTTTCATCTTTAATAAACCTCACGTAAGACAGCAATAATGCTACATTAGTTAGCAAAGTGGACTCATCCCACTGAATTGAAAATTGACTAGTAGATGATTGCACAATGACTCTTTAATGTTTTCAGCCATTTTATCAATTCGTTTTTGCACAGAACTATTGCTCAAAGAAATTTTTCGAATAATATCTGCCGCTGGTTTATGGAGTATAGTAGTTATAACTTTTTTTATTGCCGGCAAAATTAACTTTTCTCCGATGGTGTGTGGTTTACCTGTTTCAGCCTGGCGGCTCATTGTTAATATAAAGAGATATTGTATGAAGCGCGAAGACCGTCATCGTCTTGCTTAGCAGCCACCGAAAAAAGTAGTTTTGATACACTTGGCTGAGCATTATGCTTCTTCTCCAAGTCTTGAAAGTAGGCCATATATTTGTCCTTTTTATCTGGATGTATTATATTCAGGTGCTCTCGAAGTCTTGAATCTTGAAGGCATCGTCGCAACGATGGATTTGTAAGATTTTCTATGAATCCATATTGAATGTATTCTGCACTATAGTGCCCTCTCTTCTTTTTAGCTTCCGAGATGGTTTTGTTTTTGCAAATATGTAAGTAAAGTGTTGAACTTAAACACTTGTTAAAAGATTGCGCGCGAAACCTCTAATGAAAATAAAAGAAATGTGACAAGCTTAAATATAATTAAAGTACAGCACGCCCCGACAGGAATAAGAAAAACATGCACAAACTCGTTTATCCCTTAGTCCCATTGCATAATTAAGTAATTTGCGTGGCGCGCGTTCAAAAACCTTTGTATTGTTTTTTTTTTTCTTAAAAGAGTGGTCGTGAAAGACTATTTTAGATCTCTTCTAGAGATAAGATTAGTAGACATCATATTGTCACACATAACTAAATTATTTAAAATCGTTTTTAAAAATAATATTAAAGCAAATGAAACCGGATGTCCGATCTGTCGAGTTTCATAATGCAAGTTCAGTTCTTAACTTTTTTTGACACATTTAGAAATTTAGAATACCACCCCCATCTTACTATGAACAAAATAACAATCATTTTAGATAGTAATTCTGACAGTGCTAAGCCTGTATAAAGTATGAAGGGAAGTTTATTTGATCGCTATAATGTTACTAATAACAATAGCAAACAGCAATATCACAGATTATTATATAACAGCAAAACTTTAAGAGCTACAACGAGCGAATGTATTTTTCAACACGAATAACGAATAATCGAAAAGACTTCTTATAAAATAACTCAGAGGTTATTTGCATTTTTTTATAAGAGCCGTTATTCCCACCTCTGGCTCCCGGCACCAATAATCGCTTTTGATTGGTCAAACTTCAATTTGAAGTATATAAGCAAACATTCATTTCATATAATATATAATATAGATACAACAAGAAAAAACACATCAATCAAAACATCAAGTTGACAGGGATAGCGAAAGAAATTTCTAGATGTGTCTGAGATAGAGAATAGAGCTACCGGTCTTGTTTTCTTCAACGATAAAAATAAATAAAAAATAAACTTAACTTTTGACCATACTTTCGTCTTATGTCACCCTAAGATTGTGAAAACCGTGACTTGCGAAGTGGTGGGTCAGAGTATCTGAAGGCTTAAGCGGGTGAGCGAAGCGAATCCCCCTTTATCCTTTGTGTTAGGTTGTCATGTAAGAACAAAAGAAACACATTTTAAACCCTGTCGGTCTCATTAACAATTTGTCGATAGTTTAAAAACTCGTGAGTTTGTAAACTAACGGTTTACATAATATTACGGTGACATATACCCCATTTAACTTTACCAATAGACACTTCTCGGCATTTTTTTCTTAAATCGTAAAACAATTAACTGTTTTCAGATTTTTAATTTAATATACTATTCATGTGCCAAATTTCCAGGACATCTTAATCACTTTCAGCGACTAAAACCGAGAAGTGTCGAGCGGTTAAGTTGAAGTTTTCGTACTGTTCAACACTTAATTACAAGGCGCTTTGGCCGTATGAGGTAAAATTTGTGAAAAATCTACTCGATTCGATTCTAAAAATTTAATTCGGGTAAATTTTTCACGGTGAAAGTTCCTGCCTCGAAATGATAATAACACTTACCATCGTTATGCCATACACTATACGATTACAATTATATCCCAAGACTGTTTTCTAATAATGACTTTCAGTTTCAGTAAATTGTAAAGAGCTCATTTGGAACCAAATCCAACCGATACTAATCGCCAAGTTTCTGACAATAAATCGTTCTGCTCCATAGTTAGTCTAATTACCTTAATAACACTACCACAATTGTTAATTAAGACTTAACAGGTTCACCCAGTTCTATGAGAACTATGCCGAAAACACCAAGTTTCGGAGATATTTTGACTGTTATCAAGGAATCGCCAAAGAATCAGGTGCAAATGAACGGAAATCCCACGGGCATACCGGAATGCAATTATTCGTATGTAAAACAGTACGTTTTTCCCACTATTGTAATGTAACCTAACTCTATAAAGGGATGCTCCGTCGTTGCGAGTCGGAAGACAGATTGTTGGGAAGCTGTTTTAATAGTGTATTTACTCTCATGATATATGGACATTGGTTTCGGTGATAGCCATCGTGTGAACCCGATGTTAACAATGAACTTTTGTAATGCTGGCCACTTTCTTCGATAGGTATGATAAATAATACAGTGATGACTTGAAACTCTAGAAGAATACTGTCATTTAAATGTCACGAAGACGATAATGATGGAAAATTATTTTAGACATACAAAGTACACATTAAAAGTTTTTGTTATAATACTTGAATCTAGATCATCAGAGTGGATTTCCTCAAATAACTGTCTAGAGCAGACGTTACAAGAAAATGTAATAGAAAGAATTCAGTCACATTGTTATTATGTTTCACTTTTTTCTACATATGTACATAAATTCTTATCAAGTTCATCTGCGTCTGTACCACGTGGGAGCAAAGCCGTGGGAGCTTTCTACTTGTGCATTGTGCACTTGACTGTACCCGAAGGTTCTGTTATCTACGCCAATTGTACCAGCGACTTGGCATTAAACGGGGTCGCGTTAATTAGTTATAATAATCATAACTGAATCGACGCCTTTTTGCAATTATTATTGGCTGGATTCTTAATTGAGTTTAATCGTATGGTCTATTGTCGATTGTTCTGTGATTCAGGAATATCCACGAAGCTTTAAGCGGAGATAATTAATTAGACAACTGTCGAAATTACAAGAAATCTAGTGTGTATAGTTAAATATTTATCATATAGGACATCATTTTAATTTACCGAACAAGCGACGCGTCTCCGTTTCATCTTGGGCAAAAATGATTTCGTATGTCCGGATTTCCGGCTGTTTTGCTCTACAGGTCGCATTTCTCAACCGACTCTCGCAAATTTTTTAAGCTGTTTTGATAATTATATGGTTTTTAGGGTTCCGTGTGTTAAAAAGGAAAAACGAAACCATTATAGGATCACTCGTTTAGTCGTGCGTCTGTCCTCTAAGGGTGTAAAGTATATATAATATTAAAACACGAACGTTAACATTAAGCAAATACATTTCGGATCTGGAGGGCCATTTTGGGGACCTAATCAGAAATTAAAAAATAAAACTTTGGTGTGACATTAAGAAAAAAGACAAAAAAAAATATTAAAATCCCCCCCCCCCCCCCCCCCCGATACTGATTATGCAAAAACAAATACGTAATATAGAGCATATTACAGGAAAAATAATGAGAAATTAATGGTTTCAATATGGCTGCATAGTTGGGGGGCAACTCAAACCGTGTGACATGTCTGATGAAAGGGCTTGTTACGAGGCTTTTTTTAGAAAATGGGCAAAAAATGCTAATTCCACACCCCACTTATCTCCGAAACTGCTGACCCAAAGTATGAGAGTAGCTGTACCAATTGCTTTGTGCTATCTTAAGAACACAGATAACACAGATAAGATTAGGAAAACAGGAAAATTAAAGATACCTAATCCCCATGCAAGAATGCAAGAAACTTGAATACCATTGTGCGGGGTTTGGAACCCTTCGTGCGAGAGTGCAACTCGCACTCGACCGTTTAATTTTTGGCAATTCAGTTATTGAAAAAAAAACGGAGCTATGGGGTTACAAAGTTATTGGTACGGCTCCTTTTATAATTCATGGAAGTAACCAAGAGCATTCCTAAGTTTGTATCTGATATTGAAAGAAAATGTAGTTTTGTTATTTAGTGTTATATTAATTCCATTAATTTATTCGATAAACTTCAAGGGGTGAGGGGGTAGAAAATAATGACAAAAAATCTCACAATTTCCTGTCTCGCTCGCGAGGTTTGCAGCTCCAGATACACTAGTAATAAAGGGAGCAATCGTAATTAAATGTACCAAAAGTCGTGCAGAAGCCAACCCAAACCATTTTCCAATGAACCTGTTCAATTGAAGTCGATACCTACCTACACTGAGCATAATATCGGAACTAATCTCTTCAGAGGTGCACCGTTCCCAACAACCCAATGTTGACACGCACAGCGATCGATCAACATCTCAGCAGGAGCCCTATGGGAGTCAACATTTCAATCAGTGGTCGCAGCTACTTGCCCGCAAAAAAGATGAAGACATTTTCCCGAAATAAATTGGAGAAATCTTTATATTCGGTAAATTCTTGAATTACAATAATGTTGTAGTCGTGATAAATGTACTGAAATCTTAGAAACGAGGTTTTGCTCATACTCATCTTAAGATTCTAGTGTAGAATAGTTTTTTTATATACAAATTTGCAAAAATGTCCAAAATTTAATTTGTAATGGTTTTTTTTTATTTAATTAAATATAGTTTGTATGCACTTTGACATAGATTAGAAATCCAAATCAGAATTGGTAAAAAAAAGGTTTGACTGTATATCACTTTCACCAAATCACACTGAGCATATTATTACGATGTCCATTTCATGCAAACTGTTGTAGAATTCCAAAATTCAAAAATTCCAAATGTCTTTATTACTGTAGATATTTACATACACTTAGCAATCGTAATTTTTTCTCACTTCTCTACATTGGACCACTGTGGGAGAAAAAGGGCATAGAAAATCCCACAGATTGATTTTTAGATCTCTTTTTAAAAATTGCTTATGCTTAACTAATACAAAATATAATATTTATCATTATCATAATTAATGAGCAGGAATAAATAATTACAAAATTATTAACAGCAAGGTCTGTGTTGAGCCAGATTAACCTCATACAGTCCCATCATTTAAGTAATCTTGAACATTGTAATATCCCTTTTTCGACAAAGTCGCTTTAACATGCTTTTTAAATTGCTCAAATGGCAATTTCAAGATCTCCAGAGGTATCTTGTTGTAGTAGAGAATGCATTGACCCTTGAAAGAATTGCTAACCTTCGCGAGTCTAAACTGGGGCGCAAGTAGTCTGTGATTATTTCTTAGGTTAACATTACATTACATTACAGCTATCGCTAAGTTTGGGAAATTTTGTAAGATTCTTGCGTACATACATTATATTTTCGAAAATAAATTGACTAGCTACAGTTAGTATGTCAATTTCTTTAAAAAGCTCTCTTAATGAGTCTGTGCTTTCAAATTATAAATTGCTCGAATAGCTCTTTTCTGTAAAATAAAATTAGTTTGAATATCCGCTGCTTTCCCCCACAACAAGATACCATAGGACATGACACTATGAAAGTAACTAAAATATACTAGCCTAGATGTAGCCACATCCGTGTTTTGTCTGATGTTCCTAACAGCGTAAGCCGCAGAACTTAATTTACCAGCCAATTTTTCTATGTGGGGTCCCCACTGCAATTTGTTATCAATGGTTATTCCAAAAAACTTCGTGTCATTTACTAATTCTAATGTATTGCTGTCCAACACTAAACTGGTCCCAACTTGCCTGACATTTGGAAGTGAGAATTTGATACATTTGGTTTTACCAGCATTTGACAATAAATTGTTAACTGTGAACCAATTCAAGGTTAAAGATAATACTCTATTGACATCATCAAAATCTTCTTTGTCTTTCAATTTTGAGGACCAGTGAAGTATCATCAGCAAACAACACTATGTTAGTCAATTTCTCCACCATAAAAGGCAGATCGTTAATATATACCAGGAATAAGAAAGGGCCTAATATGGAACCTTGTGGAACGCCAATTTTTATATCCGATCCATCAGATTTAACGCCGTTGACTTCTGCCTTTTGAATTCTATTGCTTAGGTATGATCTTAGTAGATCCAACGCTTTATTTTTAACTCCGTAATAATTTAATTTCATTAGTAGTGTGTCATGATCAACACAATCAAATGCCTTCGACAGATCGCAAAAAACACCGATAGCATCCTGTGCGGCTTCCAATGCAGAATAAATATGAGATATAAGGGTAATACCTGCATCCGTAGTCGATTTACCCCTAGTGAAACCGTATTGCTTGGCGTGGAGTTGTTTTGTACGGTTGAAGTGTGAGAGCATTTGATTGAGTATAATCTTTTCAAAAATTTTACTTAGTGCTGGAAGAACCGATATTGGTCTGAAATTTGACGGATCACCCTTGTCTCCCGACTTGAACAGAGGTATAAGTTTACTGTGTTTCATGAGGTCTGCAAAATTCCATCATCAACACATTTATTAAATTTATAAGCTAGGTTATAACAAGTATTATTGAACCAATGACTTTGACTGATATACCCCACAGGTCAGTATATTTTAAGTTAAGTAATCTATACGTTTTGACAATATCCTGGGGATAATACATGATAAAATTTTAAATCTACTGCTGTTTTTTAACAAAGCCTCTGCTTCATATGGAGATCAATTTAGACGCTCTGTTGTGAGTAGTGCATTGGCGAAGAATGTTTCAAAAGCTCGAGCTACCTCAGCATTGGATTTAACAACATCATCACCTATCCTTTAAGCAGAAATCATTATCCCTTGGTATAACTTTGCCTTTTGCCTTTGTTTAAGATTTGCCAAACCGTTTTCATTCTATTATTAGAATTTTGTATTTTTCTATGAATGTGGAAAGTTTTTGCAGTTCTACAAACCAACTTGAAAGTTTTGGAATATTTTTTAACATAGTCATGAAATTTTATATCAAAGTTATAGGTTTTTTGTTCATAAAGGTCATACAAGATAGCTCTACTTTTACGAATTCCAAATGTTGCCCAGTCATTAAATTTAGATTTACCGTTGTTGGCACAGACTTTCTTTAATTTAAAAACTGTATTGAATTCTGTTTGAATAATGTTGAAGAAGACAGAAAAGATTTTGTTCGGTTTCTGTTCATCAAAATCCGGTACTGGCAAACCCATATCTAAGGTTTTCATATACATCTTTAGTCTATGGGATGTAATAGGCCTATAAAATCATGGATCAGTCTTATTTTCACTAGTAATTTGGAATGAAACTGTTTGACCACTGTGATCGGATGGTATACAGTTAATTAAATTTTTACTTGTGAATGCACAGTCACAAAAAACGTTATCTAAGCAAGTTTGTCTGGTAAGTGTAATTCTGGTCGGCTCTAGAAATACATGACATAAATTAAATGATTTGAACAGAGTTATTATTCGTCGCTTCAGTGTTGTATCTATAAGCAGATCTACATTAAGATCGCCACAAATAATTAACATTTTTTTTTTATTACAAAGTTTAATGAGGGCTTCCTCCATAATTTTCTCGAATATTTCAAAATTGCAATGGCCTTTTTCAAAACAATAATATGGCTATCCAACTCAACACAAGATACCTCTATTTGTTTTTCTACAGTAAGTTTAAGAATATCTTTCCGTTGTTTCACCTTAATATTAATTTTTATTAAGATTAAAGAACCACCTCTATCAGCAGTCTTTCTATTGTAACAACTGACAATTTTCGAATTATTTATGTTAAAAGACATCATACTTTCCTTTAACCAATGTTCTGTAATACAAATAACATCAGTGTCCGAATTATTAAGAAATAATTCTAATACAAGTTTTTTGCCAGGTAGCCCCTGCATGTTTTGATGGGTAATATTTAAGTGGGGCTTACCCTTTGTCTGAATATTATTTAATATTGGGATATTATTACACTTTTTTGACTTATTTAATTCGGGCAAGATATTACACATTCCAGACATTCCAGAGCAGACATCTGCAAATTAAATGCAAAAATCCATAGAGTAAGTCATTTGGAAACCAGGGTCCAAAATTACCAGGAATTTCTGCGCAGCTAAGCTCTTACTAGAAGCATAGGCATGAGTAACCTTTGGTTGCTTTCTGAAAACGGTTCCAGGTATATAAAAAAATCAATGGTATAGTTTTTAATACACTTCTGTCTAGAATGAATCATTTCTTTGAACCCTGTCGATGTAAAGCTTGTTGTTAGTTGTTGCCTCATAGCGGTGCTCTTGGCCTCCACCTCAAAGTGAAATATATTATTGGCATGAAAGTCTTCCATAAGCAGTACAACCCATTCAGTTGGCATGTTGTTATATTCTTTCTCTTGAATATGACCGAAATATTTAATCATAACATCTTTAATTAACTCTGGATCTCTTACCAAAAGAACTTCATGGACTCCTATGAACAAACAAATTACTGGCTCATCATTATAATGAAAGTATTTCTTGACAATAGTTTCTCCACATTCTATTAACAATATTGCCTCTTTGAAGTTCTCTCTTGCTCCAATAGCTGAATCTTCTTTTCAGCCACAACTAATCATAACTTGGTAATCTAATAAGATATACTTACGCGGTAGTATAAAACAACGACAACACGATAAAGCTCTTTGATTGATATTGCTGTAATGACTTAAACTACATCCAAATCCTTTCTTATATACCTAAATACCTACATGTTGTTTGTAAGTCTAAAATTGAAGTACTAACATATCAATGAGTATATAATTTACATTAGTTACACTTACACTGTAAAATTTGCAAAACAGCTGAAGTTAAATAAAATTATAGAATGATTGTTTGCGAGTTTGTTGTTCACTCAGTGCTAGTAACCTCATGGTCTCGTGCTCTTTGGTTTTTCAGAACGGCGATACAAAAAATTGAACAAAGACTTGCGACGTGACAAAACCCAACGGTCAACCGGGGGAAAGTTCAACATTGGTGAGCGATGAAAACGAAATTACTTTACAACTTTTTCACTATAGGTAAAGACGCGCCCCTTTATTGTCTCTTTTCAAATTCTCCGTACAATTTGTCAGCTCAAGGGCGCGCCTTCGTGAGATGCTTGACATAGTGTAGGTGGTTCTGTAAACCACTCTGACGCTGTCTCGGCAACAAATATGACAGTTCGTATTTGCCTTTTTCCTGCCGAGGTCACTCAGAAAAAACATAATAGAAAGTGCATTAAGCGAGTGATGAAAGTGTAAACATATTCATGATTGCCTTGGAATAAAACTTTCATTGTGGAAATATCGATCTGGGAAAAAGCTAACCTGTGTAGTTTGATATCTATAGCTCATCATTACATCCAGTTCCTAAAGTTTAGCAAAATCTAAATCAAAAATACTTTATTACTGTAGATATTTACATATACTTAGTAAAAAAAAACATTTTTTGTCTCGTCTCTACATTGGGCCACTGTGGGAGAAGCAGGGCGAGAAACTCTCACAGATTGATTTTTAGCAAATTGCTAACTTATATAAAGTGACCAATTAGAGATTTTTTGGTTGGGCATGAAAATAACTTTTTTAAAGACAACCACGCGAATGGAGTCTTTGAAGCGCACGAATTCCGATATGCGCGACCATACCATGTTTCTGATTCCCACGTCACAGGCTATCCTATGGCCTAAGGTCACTGGCATCTTCGTCATAATGGCATCGTTGTGCAATGTATGTAGCTGTATGTAAACATCAAGTCGGCCACTCACCCGCGTCGGACGCCGTCATCTCGTTGATCAGCCTCTCCAGGTCCGGTGAGATGAGCCGCTCCTCATCCTCCGTGTGCGTGTAGTCCAGCGCGTGGTAGATTACCAGCGCCAGATTCTCCACCAGCTGGAACAACAGAAGCAACGTGTTTAGTCAATGCCAACATCACAGCAGTATCATGAGCGGAGGGTAGTCTACCACACAAATATGCTGAATATGCATCCAATAGATTCAGAAGAAGATATGTATGACCCTATTCTATCAAAAAATATGACTCAACTGTCATATTTTTGTCAAGAGCAGAATGAACAACGGATCAAGTATAGATATCACGATAGTCACAGTAAGATTGTCAAAACCTTTAATTGATAAACTAACGTTTTTTTTCTCGAGAGTTGGTCAACTATCGACAGATAGTAAACTGTAGCGTACTGCTTACTATATGACGCGTTAGTTGATAAACTAACGGTTAAAACCGTTAAATGGTAAACTGGTTTAAACTTGAATTGCAAACGAAATACCAGGGCAAAAACAGCGGTAGCTTAGGTGAAGACTAGAGGGGGCGAGCGCAGCGAAGTCTCCGAATAGTCTTCGTGTTAGGTTGACATGTAAAATCAAAATAAACGTAAATTCTAAACCCTGTCGGTCTGGTTTACTATCTATCGATAGTTGATCAACTAACGCGTTAGTTTATTAACTAACGATTTTGACTATCTTACGGTGACATATATATATATGATGAGTTTGATATGTCTCGAAGACTATGAAATAAACAGCCTAATGTGGCAAATAAGATGAAAGAGGCTTACTTTTTCATTAATCTTTAAATAATTGTTACAGTGTGTAAAAGATGCTATCTTTTATCCAACTTGAAGATATTACGCATTCGATTCATATATTCTCTGCTGTTACTAAGCCTACTCTAGCATGTCAACATTACTCCTCTCTGTAGTGTGGTCTAAGTTAAAGCCGGTTCGCTGATGGTAAACTAATATAATAGTTTAGGGGCAAAGCATCGAATCCAGATCAATGTAACTCCTTCTTTCACCAAAAATATATTAGTCATAAATCTCTTTATCGCTTAGGCACCAAATAACCATTTTACCAAAATGTCTACTTTACTCTAATGTCTATGTTTTCACAAAGTCTACTCAATTTCTCAAAATGTCTACTCTTTAGATTAGGCACCAAATGTCAATTTTACCAAAATGTCTACTTTACTCTAATGTCTATGTTTTCACAAAGTCTACTCAAAAATTCCACTTTTACTTTGAGGTTTAATCAATGCTACTCACACTACTTTACCAAAATGACCACATTTCCTTAAAAGACAAACTATGGATCGAAAATGGGCTTCTGAGTCTGATTTTGAAAATGGACGAAGGGGTCCTTGCGATAAACGGTCAGGTAGCAAGTAGTAGTGTGAGTTCTTTTAGGGAACGGAACACTAAAACATATTCATGCTGTTCCTCTTACAGACTTTGTTCATAAAGATATCTTATCCTATTTCATTTCTTTAGGCCGCGGGTATAGTTTCCCAACTCTCTACTTATTACGGTTCGCCCCCGAGGGCCTGCTGATGGACAGACGGACAGACAGCGGAGGCTTAGTAATAGGGTCCCGTTTGGCACCCTTCGGGTCCGGAACCCTAAAAACAGAACATTACTTCTTTGTTCTTTTGCTAGTAGATAAGGAACCCTTACCCAGACTGTTAAACGATCAGAAAAACAATTTATAAAGTACAGCTTAAAATATATTTGAAGAATGAATCTATTGAACAAACTGAAGTTTACTGAACATAACAATACATGCTTAACTAACATAACTAGAAACTATTATATTAAATCTTAACATATAAACAGCTCAATTAACTCTCAACTTAAAATAAATATTATGTGACGAGGGTCGAATTAAAGAATTAATATTCTGCTGTTATTTGCTAAACTTTACTCCCATACCAAGTTTTAAGTAAACAATTTTCTTCAAGAATGTCATGGCCGAAAATTTGTTTTGATTCAAATCCGAAAGCAAATTCTTCAATTTTTCATCAAAAACAATATCATAATTTTTTCGATTTTTTGCCAAAGTACTGAAAATAGAGTCGGTTATTTTGATATCGACATGCTTTGCTTCTTGTCTCAGTTTGTGCAAAAAGTAAAAGAAATTAGGGTTTTTCTTTATATTGGCGTTTAGCCGTCTATGCCAACCCTCTAGAGGATTGGTAGTTCTGTGTCTGTCATCGGCACAGCTCAGAAGTCCTGGTGTTATCAATGGTTTCCACTGCTGCTTGAAATATTTAAGGAATCGGTTCAGTGTGGTGATAACCGGAGATACTTCAAGGATGCTTGCCCAAGCCTCAGGTATTCGTCTTGCCGGAAGAAGAGGTAAAAGAGCACAAAGCCTGGTGATCTTTCTGCCCGCTTCTGAAAGAGTTGCGTTTAACTCTTTGGACTTTTTCCACACAGCCTTGTTAAAGTGGTAAAAACAACCACTGATTTTTGTTTCGGGAAAAGCATTTTTGATTCCATTTATCTGAGCCTGCTCGTAATCGCATTTATAGACTGCAGGATTGAATCCGAGTTTGTCACGAAGTAACTTAAAAAATCGGCTGTATGTCGCCTCATTCTTATTTGGTAGTAATCCGTAGGCTACCGGTACTACAAAAGTTGTCCTTTGTGTAGAGCCCAGATCAGCGTGTACTGAGAAGAGCTGGTAAAATGGCTTCGGTACACATCTGAATGTGCCGTCGCCAAAGTAGGTACACAATTTTTTATTGGATTTTATAGTCTTCTTGGACAAAGCAGTTGCAAAAATGAGAATTTTCTCATTTCCTTCACCATCTTCACATACAAAAAAGGGTTTATATATGTTTGGTACTTCCACATCTTTGATGTTCTCAAACAATAGTCTTCTTGAACCCAAAAATTTCTTTCGAGCCCGGTAGAGGGCGTTTTTGATGCATCCGAAAGTCGGTATCTCGGCTAGGTATCGTTTTCCTTTTTGCTTCAAGGGCTCGAATTTTTTTTCATAGATTGATTGGATGGGTCCAAAATCTACGCATACATCTTTTTTACATTGTTCGATTGTCATCAATACTTCATTCTTGATGAAATCGCTTTCACATGTATGTGGTTTTTGTCTCAAAACAACCGTTTTTGTCAGATCTAATGTGACTGTCGCCGAACAATCTTTTCTATTTACACATCTCCACAAAGTCGTTTCTTTATTTATCTTGCTTAAGTTTAACCTATACCCTCCGAGCAATAAACTGCTTTTACCTTTTTGATTATTTAAAAATATTAAATCCATGTTTCACTTGATAATATCTTCAGCAGTCGACGATTGCCCATATGACAGGCAGATACCTACATGACGTGAAACTGACACATCCCAACTTTTCAAATATCTATTAAAACGCTTTCAAGGAGTTTTTATTGTCTAACGTGTGAACTTTTATTCTTTGCTACCAGTACCTAAATAAAATTAGCGACTTTTTGAGAAAGAAGTCTTTATGGGAATGTAAACATTGTGAGATGGACTATTTGGAAAAGTGGTCATTATGGGAAAGTAGTCTTCAAGGGAATGTAAACATTGTGAGAATGTGGACTTTTTCGGGAAAGTGGTCAATATGGTAATGTAAACATTTTTGATCATAGACATTTTGGTAAAATGGTCATTTGGTGCCTAAGCGCTCTTTATAAACTGATTCGGAATACCCTTTTAAGAAGACGGTCAGTCAATTATTACTATCAGGTGTACATAGATAGCATTCGCTTGTACTTCCTTTCCTGAAAAAATAACAAGTTTGAACGTATTATTATTGCGTTTAATGTGACGGAGTTATCCATTTGACCACAACAAATAGTTGTTGATCTCGTATCCCCAACTCGCCATCACCTCCTCATCGAACCACATCCCAGCTACCAGCAGGATCCACCACACCATGACTATCAGTCGCAGTCAGCCATCGGAACGAGACGGAGACCGCTATTGTGAGCGCACATTACCCAACGGACACTGCCAATCCAAATCAAACCGTACGAATTGCTACTAAGACTGATTTTGGTGCAGAATGTTTGGTTTTTATTCTGAATGCAACCGCTCCTAGTGTGTGCAACTCTTTAGTTGAAGGGTTTAGAATTAAGATTAATAGGGATGGTTGTGAAGGCTAGATTTTTATGTTAATAAGGTTTTGAGGAGAAGGCACTTTTTAGTGTTCCGTACCCAAAGGGTGCCAAACGGGACCCTATTACTAAGCCTCAACTGTCCGTCTGTCCGTCCGTCCGACCGTCACGCGTCAGGGGGATGTAACTCATGAACCGAATTGAAACACGAGCTTTATAAATTTAAGGGGGCCCCCAATTTCCCATACACGACACGACTCAACCCGCGATATACTCGTAACAAAACATAACATGATCCAAATATGATCGTAGATTTCGCGACTTATCACATTGTCGTTGTGGCGCTATTGGTTTGATATCTGTTTCGCAATTTTAGGGTTCTGGGTTCGAGTCCACGATCGGACATAATATTTTTCTCTTTTTGTTTTATTATATTTAGTGGTTACGTCTACGGACGGTACGGAACCCTTCGAGAGCGAGTCCGTCCCGCACGTGACCGTTTTTTTTGATAATGGCAAATTCACTAAATACCTAGATAGGTATTTAGTGAATTCACAAATTATTGAGTAAACTGAAGATTCAGTTTACTCAATAATTTGTGATCGACGACGAGAAAAGAAAAGAAAATCCCTATTTCTTGGGTGTTTACATGTCTGTGACATCGCTGTTTTAGGTTTCCACGACTCAAGGAATCATCGTGTGGGGCCAGAAGCCAAGTATGTGCCTGTATGTAAATGTTGTGATATGTTCTTTTAGGGAAGTGATTCTTAGATGCAGAGTGTGAACTGTACGTACATAGTCAAACTCAAGAGGTGCAATAAAGAGTATTTTTCTACTTCACTTCTTCTATGGGTCTTCAAAAACTACTGTGCGGTGTAAAACCCTTAAGTGAGCCTAAACTGGAGAGTAAAATCAGCAAGTTCTAAAGCTTATCGAAAAACCTCTTAATAGATAGAGGCTATATCCACCATAGAAACGCATTGTATGCAAATGTATGTAACGCGAGCATTGCACGATCTTACGCAATAACAGCTTAGAGCCAAAACTATGTACATAATATCATCATATTTATGATACCAAGACAACAATGAACGACTCTTTGCAAAGGCCTCTAAGGGTTATTCTCCAGCAGCAAAGGAAATGAGACAAAACAATTTAATAGCCGTTATTATCATAGATTTCGCGAACGGAAAAGATCTGTGCAGATAAAGTACATTAGACTTAGCAAAAAGTCTTGTGATGTCATCGCAACATCAGCAAAATTAATTTGGAAAAGGAGAAGCGTACTTGCATAACGAAGCAAGTTCCGATCGGCACAATAGTATAATTTTAGGGGTAAGATTGCCACCCTGTGGATTGAATTGCTGTATCTTCCTGCAGCTTTGACTAAACCCAATATTATTTAGACATAATGAGTGGAATTTATGTACGAGTAGTACGCATTCGATACAGAAACCATCACCAATTATCAAATCTTTCACCGTAAAAGCTGATCTGATTCAGATCTCGATGCATTTTAATCCCCAATCCTTGTTAATCATATGATGATGGAGTAATGGGTGTCCACCTTAATAATAATTTTGTATTGTGGCATGTTATGCTATAATGCGACAACTTAACTCAGACACCTTACGTCGTATAACTTACTACGGGGAGAGATATCTGAGTGAAGTGGACGAGCTGTAGTGGTGTTAGCACGAGCCACGCGCGCCGGCGCAGACGTGATCTGTGTTAATGGACAGTGAAGTTGTTTCCATCATACTAATGCAACAATAGGATAAAACACCATGCTGCTATTTGTATTACTGAGAAAATTCTACAACGAAAACGCGCAATATAGAGATGACTATTTGACTAGCTCTGGCCCGCATGCGTATATCCTTATCCGTATTGATTCGTCCCCTCATCGTGACCAAATCAATATGGTTATGGAAATTCATTTATGCCCCGTGAGCGTATCGATTTCGTATCTTCGTGTTGACGAAATCAATACGGCTAAGGGCATTTTTTGTATTTATAAATATAGTTTAAAAAAACTATAAAACACGCTTTTAAAGCACTTCGAACTAAAAAGTTAAAAATAATTTTTAATATAACCTTAAAACAATAATGAATAAAAAATACTATTATTATTGTGAAAAAAAAGCGTCGGGCGCTTTGTTCCATATCTTTCGTACATCGTGCGCCCGACGCTTTTTGTTTCACAATAATAATAGTATTTTTTATTCATTATTGTTTTAAGGTTATATTAAAAATTATTATTAACTTTTTAGTTCGAAGTGCTTTAAAAGCGTGTTTTATAGTTTTTTTAAACTATATTTATTTTTCATTTTTTAGTCCGAGTTTAGTTCGAATCAGTTGCTCTCACACAGAGGTTGTGTGAGAAATTAATTAATCCTGGCGATCCTAATCAGGATAATGAGATAAACTTATGAAATTATTACATTGCCGCTGATTCTTGATGTTTACAAAGTTTTAATGAAATCTGTCCGTTTAAAGTGGGTCAAAATCAAGTCCAAATTACATACAAACATACAGGTGAAGCTAATAAAAGCGTGTTTTTTTTAGTCCGAGTTTAGTTCGATTCACTTGCTCTCACACAGAGGTTGTGTGAGAAATTAATTAATCCTGGCGATCCTAATCAGGATAATGAGATAAACTTATGAAATTATTACATTGCCGCTGATTCTTGATAAGTTTACAAAGTTTTAATGAAATCTGTCCGTTTAAAGTGGGTCAAAATCAAGTCCGAATTACATACAAACACACAAACATACAGGTGAAGCTAATAAAAGCGTGTTAAAAATAAACTCCAATAATCGTATACTCTATGTCTCTCGAGGTGAATAAGGCGCTATGTTCAGCTAACTAGCGCCCCCAGTGATAATATCTAGTCCTAGGTTTATAGCAATAGGCTTTGGATCTTAGTTCCTGAAAACAGCTATGAACAAGATCAACAAAATGTCAGGAGCACTTTTCGCAAAAACGAATCTTAAAAGAAGATATTATATTTTTATCATTGGTGGAGCGTCATAACAGAATAGGTTTTAGTAAAAAATATCAGTTTTAAAACCGTTGACAAAAACCATATTGAATCCTCAGCAGTTTAAAATGAGAGATATAAAGCCAAGTAGGTACACACCAAAATAATATTATAGTAAAAAATATAGTCAGTGCCTCGTGCTCCCAAATAAGTTAGGAGGGGACAAAATGAATAAAATGGAACTTGCTCCGTAAGTGTATTGAATTGATCCCCACCTGTTGACGAGGCCAATATGGTTACGGCGATTATTATGTATGACAATATTTACAGCGGCATTGATTTCGTCAACACGAGGAGACGAAATTGAGACGATCACGGGGTATTAATAAATTTCCATAACCGTATTGATTTGGTCACGACGAGGGGACGAATTTAATACGGATAAGGAAATACGCGGCCCGCATGCTCAGCCTACAACTCAGGGATACTCAAAGTCACGCTGTCACTGTTTCTACTCCCTATATTTTTGTATGGAGTAGAGTGTCAAAATGTACTCGAGTTATGCTTAACTCATCGTCTAGCTATCCGGCCTTAATCGGCACTTAATTTGAGCAGCAGTCTGTACTTTCAAGCATCTGTCTGTGATTATTTATTTATTTTATTTATTTATTTTTTTCTTAAGGATAACAAACAGCTACATATTTATTACATCTTAGTAAATACAAGTAATTTTTACATGGAGCCAGTGAAGTTTCCACCACTAGCTTAAACCTATCATTTATGCACAAAGGGTGACACAACATAGATATCAAAACAGAGTATAAAATGATTTAAAAAAAAGAGTCTGAAACAATATTTCTAAACTACATAGTATCTAAATACTAATCTACTACCGGCCTAATCGACTCATGAACAATCTGCTGTAAAATTCAGTTGGAAAAGTATACATATAATAATAATAATCAATAGCTTGTTAATATGTTAATTATAAAGGAATGTAGGTTTGGAACAATGGATTAGGACATAACATAACCCAGACCAATTATTACCCACATCAGAGCTAATTGAATTCAGTTTCATTTATATATTAACATTAGCTACACATAGACCGTCTATGTGTATTAGCTTAATATTCCTTCAATAGAAAACTCATGGTTCCACAGACATATTTTTTGCAGATTTTACCAACTTTTCAATTTGTTTTTACGAAAGTAGCTATCAGTCGGCAATGGAAACCCGTCAAAGCACACGCTTCAATATCCACCGGCACCTAATGGGACCGCAGCAATGCGCGCGCTGTATATGTAACTGCGTTTGCGCACGCTAAGATCGCCTGCGAGACTTCGTACAGCAGTGGACATTTTGGCGCGAAATAACAACTAGTTTTAGGCATTAGATACATAGTGCCAGGGACGCAGTTGGGCCCACCTTTAGCTAGTCATTTTTGCGTGACAGAGGCTGCTCTGTAAAAATGAATGGCAACAAATATAATGATCACCAAAATATTTTTTTCCTTCCCAAAATGGATAAATGAACACCAAAAGTTGCAAAAAATATCAGGGCCAAATTACTGCGGTAGCTTAGGTGAAGGGTAAAGGGGGTGAGCAAAGCGAAGCCCCCTTTATCCTACGTGTTAGGTTGAACATGTAAGAACAACAAAAAATACTTAAAACAAACTTAAGTACACAAAACATAAAAAGAAGTTTGGTGATCATTTATCCAAACACAATTTGGTGGTCATTTATCCATTCTGGCAGTCATTTCGAATTTATTGGTAGTAAAATAGGTGCGTTTTTGGTAATCGTTTATACATAAGCCAAAATCAATACCCTCTTCCCAGCGTGGCTGCAACGACGCTGGGGACATTGCATGAGCTTCCCTGCATATCCTGAGACTGCCCTTTGTTCCCCAGGATCCTGCTCTCTATCGGCTCTACCACCCGAGACTTATCTTGCTTGCTCTGCAACCTATACCTTCCAACTCCGCCATTTCCCGATCTTCATTCTTCCACCTGCCTACCGGAGACCTGCTCTACCTATCCTACATCTGAAGGCCAGGAGACTGCTGAGGAATACGTGCTAAATCGATGCCAATGAGTCCTGTAAACCAACAAACCGACTGTGTTATTCTATTCTATTAAATGTCAATATGTAACTATCTATCTTCAGTTCTCCTTCCATCTATCTATAACTAAACCCCCAAGGTAACGCAATAACCAAACCAAATCACAAGTGCGTGTTCACATCTATACAATCATAAATATATCAATATTGCAACAGCAACCACTGTAAAATGGAGTTCAGAGTCAATTCATTTGGTCAATAAATTCATAGATAATTTTATTGTGTGTAGGACTAACTGCTCTAATAGTAAGCAATCGTGCGCAATGGCATATGTCCCTCAATGTCTAAGATTGCTCCGATATCGCTGTTGAAGTAGAGTAAAGGACCAGGACTCCAGCCTACTGCTCAGCTTATGTTTATAGGTAGTAGTGAGAATGCAAAAATAGAGTCACGCCCATTCTAGAGTACTCGTAGGATAGATATAAATAGCTACATATACGTTTTAATTTAGCCATATGATAAAATGTGTTTTTACTGGTTCGGATAAATGAATTCAATGATACATGAACATCATCATATTACATTAAGTACATGTCCACCCACATTGAATGAATCAGCTGATTACAGTGTGTTGATTCAATATAAATGAATTACTGGTTTGTATAAAAAATACAGTTTTTTCAGCAGATCTCCCGCTCTCTGACTGTCATGCGACCTCCTCTCACATTATTCCAGAGGGCCGACTGTATCCAGCAATCACACCGAAAGTCCGCGCCATTATCCATCAGCCGAAACTATCAAAACCATGGGAACGGGACCTTCGCACCAAACCACTTACTTACTTTCACCCGGGCCTTACAAGGGCTAGTTGCACAGTCTTCCTTGGTGACCCACTGCACTGCTCTCGAGTGGGCACAAGGGGCATCAAGGGTCATCGGAGACCTCTATAGGGAATGCTTCTAGTTGGTCAGAGAAAGTGAAGTGTGGTGGAACATGGCTGGTCAATTTGCGTGATGTATTGGGAGCGTGTGCGCAAATACATTCGTTTCGTTTGGGAGCGTGTGCGCAAATACATTACATATCTTGAATGAAAAGACGTGTACTTATCCTATTACAATTGGGTCAAGCAGCGTTGTAGTTTTCTTCTTTATTTAACTAATTTGCACAATAGAGTCAAAACTGGTACAGAGAAATTTCGATCTACCTACCCCAGATTGTTCCGATACAGTCAAGATAAACAGAATAAAGAAAGAAAGAAGTTTCATTCGCGAATCGACAAAAGTAAGTGAACTCTACCGTAAAATAATGATATAACAGTGAAGCTAATAATTATTCTACGAGAGAAACACTACAAAATTATTACATGCATTTTACATAGATAAGACCACTAAGACTACACCTAATAAAGTAACGGTACCATGATTATAAGCAACAGAGCTCGTAAGCCTTGAATGATTGCCATCTGTGGGTGATAAATCAATCTACTGCGAATAAATTACACAGGCAATGTGGAAACACTGAATGAGCTAAATTACGGTATATTAAAGCCATTTAAAGCTGAGAAGGAAAAAGCAGTAACAAACTGAAATGGTAACACGACCACGCTTTATTTGATACACTGTGTTAACACCTAAAATTTATATCATTGATTCAAGTTCTAGCTTTTCACATTATAAATTTCCTACTTTATTAGATTTTAATATGACCATAGTAACGCTTAAAACAAAAGTCTTAAAGTTTACTTTCATACGAGCTCGATAGCGTTTTATCAATGGTACGTGAAGGAAGGAAACCGTTGTCATGACAAGCGTGGTGATATTAGCGTTAGACAAGGTAACATGAATCGATAGTCGTGTTAACGCATTGTCAAGGTATTTTATCGATAACTGCAAAGGAGGAACAACAACTCGGAAGTGCCTACTTCATGAGTATTTGTATCGATCTAATTTAACCATGTGACTGTCGATTAGACTGCAGGGAAGGGAAGAATATACCTATACATGTATCTTGATTTATATTTGCGCGTGGATGCTGCCTAGAACCTAGCTAGCCTACCGTACCTTCGCAATAGATATTTCAGTGGAACTTCAGCTTTTGTGAATTGAGTCGACGAATAGGGAAGCAGGTGATGCCAGGGATTCCGTGAGAATTTTCACTCTTATACCACACTTACACATTAGCACGACAACAAAAGCGACAAATCATGTTAATGGAGTTGGAATAAAGCATGCGGCATTGCAGATTCACTAACTCACGCTCAAAGGGCGAAGGCCAAACTTGACATTCGCTTTTATTGAGTTAACGTTCCTGTTTACACAATTGGCCAATTGAAAAAGCTGACTGTCAAATGGAAAAGTTAATGCTAATAAAGAGAGGCGGGCTTCGGTTCAATAGAACTGGGTCACACTTTGTTAAATGATTATAATGTGATTACGTGATAAGGATGTACCGCATCAGAAACTCTGAATAGAGCTCAAACTTTAGATACCTACAGATTTACGAGTATTTTACAGCACCAGTATCACAATAATGTATTGAATTCAGAACTCCAGTAACAGAATGTTCAACTAAATTGATTATTTTAGAACAGTTACGAAGGCAAATACTTAGTAGTTTATAACGGACCTGCAGACGGTCCAATCAATGGACGAAGCAGGAAGTGCCGACCAATGACCGTATCGAATGGTTTGTTTATACCCATGCGCGTACGCACTCCAAAAACAGGCCCTCGATTCTACTACTATAATTTGACTCACCATCGCTGTTCTTTCGCTGTACTCTCACTAAAAAAATATGTTTTTCGGAGCTCATAATCCTAAACAACGATGGGGAATAGGTAAAACGTGTACCTATATATAAGCATGGACTAAGCAATAGGCGGATCGGATATTTGACATGTATTGTATTTGGTTACTCTTCGGTAAATGAATTATAGGCACAAATATTAGAATCGGCACCGAGGTGGCGTTACACAACTCGAGCTACCGCACAGGCGGCGGCGGCGGCGGCGGCGGCGGCGGCGGGAGCTGAAAGAGTTTGCGCGGGAAAATGGAAAGTGCTATGTAAATCATGCAGACAGACAGACAGATGAATGGACATTGCGGCGGCGCCGGCTACCGGTCTACACGAACGCTCTTCCTGAGATTAAATCGTGCTGATATTTCACAGGATGTTTGGAGTATGGAGCGACAAAATTTGTTGGGGAGTAGGTGGATATCATTCTGAACAACTATCACTACAAAGCCGATTTGATCAAAGCAACTTTATTTTTCACTTACCCAGCAACTATGGATCGAGCGGTCACCAGCTGATTTGTATAGAGGAGTGAAAAATTTAGTTGCTCTGTTCAAATCGGTTGCATAATAACAGTGAAAGTTGTACAGAATGATGTCCCCTACTCCCCAAAACAAATTGTCGCCCCATACTCCAAACACGATATGTATAACTAGTGACTATGTAAGACCTCACAATAAGTGGTAGTATTATAAAAACATATAACCCATAAACATAAAACATATAAAAATAATTTCAAAACTACATACAAACTTAGGAAATTCACCTGATTACCGAAACCCGAAAAGAAATATGAACAGACAGACATACGGAAGCATTTTTTCCCAAGCTGAACGGAGACGCTTCGCTCGCTCGCTCAGTCAAGATTAGAGGATTAGGTTTTGAAACTATGTTACAAACGACATTGGGATCATATGGGTCGATTAAACAATGGGTAGTATTTCAACGTATGACCGCAAATCCAGATTGGATTGACAAAAATACAGATATTGCCTGACAACATTTCTGAATTGCGAGACAAACTGAGCGTGAACAAAATTTGAACTAGAAAATTGACTTGCTTGGAACTTGGAAATTGTAACTTGGAAAACTTAATTCCAGAAACGTTAAATACAAAACGAGAGTTGGATTTTGATGTTCTTACACGTTCCACGTAACATCTAACTTAGATGTAACACGAAGCATTCCCAGGCTGACCCACCACCTCTACCAGACAGGTGCGTTGGCTAAACCATTCAGTAATTTTGTCGCGCTATTTAGTATTTTTTTCACTAATTTCCGGAATTTTGCTGTTTGTGGTCATTTGCTCATTTAGTTTTGTGTTCGCTCGTTTTATTATTCCCCTTAAACAATTATGCAATGAACTAATGGAATATAAAATGAGTAATATTTCACGTTTCGCTAATACAACTTGCACCACCCACAATGTTAAATAAAGAGAACAATTTAAATGACCACCAAAATATTCTTTTCCCACCCAAAATCGGTAAGTGGTACCCAAAAAAAGTTGCAGAAAATATCAGGGCAAATACTGCGGTAGCTTAGGTGAAGGGTAAAGGAACAAAGAACAACAAATAATTAAAACATAAACTTAACGTACACAAAAATAAAAAGAAGTTTGGTGATCATTTATCCAAACACAATTTGGTGGTCGTTTACTAATTCTGGCGGTCGTTTCGAACTTATTGGTAGTAAAATATGCATTTTTGGTGATCGTTTAAACATAAGCCTTAATTAACTTAGTTCCAGAATCCGATTGAAAAGAACGCAAGTTCAATGCGTGACGACTACGGCACAATATAATTGTGGATCTAGAGCCGTGTTCCCATCAGTCAGTTATTTATTTAAAACTGTAGGTGATAGCCATACAATTAACACTAGAAATAGAAATAGGTTAGCACTACCATTATTTAGACTAAGTAAAGTAGGCACATCATTCATGGGGCCCTGTATTCGCTTCTACAATAAAATACCACAAGAATCATTGATCCTTCCTGCAAAAGAGGTGCAAAAACTATCTTAAAAATGAGCTGATAAGAAAGTCCTATCATAGTATTAAGGAATACTTAGATGACAAAACTGCATGTTCCATACCATCTCAGCGCACAGAAATTCGACGAGGGGCGATGGATGAAGTCTATCACTCGCCGGCGAATTTCCTTAGACCGAAACCAGTGCCTGTTGTGAAGTCACTTTTTTTAAAAGAAGGTATGGGCGAGTTTCTTGCAGTTTCTTCTTAACCCCGAGGCCCACCTTCCGAAAAGGAAAAAAATTTTACTTGTAGTGCGTAAGAATAATTTTGACGTTGAATAAGATAATTTATTTAATTAAATTCAATAAAAAATTGAATCTGAATTTGTCCCAGTTGTTTCAACTCCGTATTCTGTTAACTAGGTGTTTAGCAAAAGCGGTGGCAAATCGGCCCTTTTTCTGATATGCTGGTCCACCGTGACTGTTCCTGTTGCTGACCATGAGATTTATAATTTATCTTAAGGCCATTATACGGAGGTTCTAACGGTGATAGAAAACATCGTGAGGAAACCTTCATTACTGCTTAGCAGCGGGGATGGGCTAGCCCCCCTGTCACTCAAAATGGAGTATTGAATAACTGGGTAAAAGTGGGCACAATTGTGTCTCTGCCACCCCGTATGGGACAAGGTGTGACGCTATGTGCTGTGTAATTAAGCGTAAAATTTTATCTTTTTCAGTTAATGTCACATTCGATTGTTAATAATTGATTTCTTCAATACTGGCGACTCCTTGACCTACTCAACATGAGCGATGCATCATCATTCCACGTGACCTCTCCCAGACTCATTCCATTATCAAATTAATTTTGCTGTTAAGCCCCTTGGCACCCTTCAGTAGGAACGACAAGGACGACACGATGTAACACGACGACTGACAGACGGGGACAGGGCTAGTCATAGCAGTGACAACTGGCTAATTGAATTCCTCGTTCTGTTGAAGAGCTTATCGTACCTGGGAACTGCTTAGATTGGATAGGTCTAGATTTCCTATCCAACATTGGTTTGCCGGACGAGATCTCTTGGGATTAGTCCGCCTCTTACATGATTTAAGGGTTTTCATGCCCTTTATAATAAACCGCTGTCCGCTCTGAGAGTTGTCTCACCAACGTAATTTTTCCGCGTTTGAGGTAACTCTCAGAGCTGAGAGCGGTTTATTATAACGGGCCTAAGATACTATCTTTTGCCCGCGACTTCGACAATAGAATCTGTTCTTTGCTAAACAAATCGCAGGCAAAACATAGTCAAATATTTTTATTACTTATTATATGTTTGATTAAGAATGTTAGTTAGTTAACTATTTTCTCTTACATCACGCGAGTGAGGCTGAGTGATAGTTGTATAACAATCACCATGACGAAAGTAAAATGTATGAAAAAACACATTATGCCGTAGTTCAATATATCGTTTAATTGTTTTTAGAGTTCCGTGTAGAATTGAACGAATACATTTACCATTTAAATGGGTAGGTACCAGATAATAGACCTGCAAGAGCTTATGTACGACCCAAAAAGCCATATTAATTTTACTTATTTAGAGCTTTTTGGCAGCTAAACGACTTTTTCCCATACAGGATAGCAGAGGAGAGGCACAGTTGTGTCCACTTTTTAGACAGATTTAGATAGCTCATTATTACGCATATAAAGGTTTCCTGGCGATGTTTTCCCACCACAATTAGGACAACCTTGTAATCTACAAGTAAAATAAAATAATGATATTTCAAGGCTAATATTTAATCGCACATCAAAAATACTGATTTGCACAGCAAAAAAAGGATCAACAAAAACACTTTTTATGTTTTAAATATTTTATGTGTACTTAAATTTATGTTTTAAGTATTTTTTGTTGTTCTTACATGTTCAACCTAACACGAAGGATAAAGGGGGTTTCGCTTCGCTCACCCCCTTTACCCTTCGCCTACGCTACCGCAGCATTTTGCCCTGATATTTGCTGTGCAAATCAGTGTTTTTGATGTGCAGTTTAATATTTCCCATATTTTTTTTGTAGATTCTATACGTGATGATATTACATTGATCACAAACCACGATCATCATTTGCTGGTGTTACAGAACCGAGGGTCGCTCGGAATCATCATTACGATTCGAAAACGATAACAAATCGATATCATTATAGGACATTGCCCTTGCACGGCATTGTCACCGGCAGCGGCGCCCCCCCGCGGCGACTTTCGTCCACTTCACGAGACCGCAGTGGTTATGTCACGGTGCGATCATCATGGCAATGCGAATGTAATCTGCATAACTATAAAATCGGACCGCGTGACGTATTGCGACATTGAAGTAGCATACTCATAGAATTTAAAAACAAAAGTAGATATGTAAGCCCTTTTGAGGCATGTATGTATATAAAAGTACACGTACAATTGTCCAGACCTACATAAAAAATCCGTTCCGGTTCCGTCCGTACCATCGTACAAGAAAGACAATGGTGATATCGCGAAATTATCAATGATATTGGAATTATGATGATTTAGAAATTCACATGGAGAGAGATCTTGTATGGGGACACCTTTTAAATTATAAAATCTTGCGTAGTTCAATCAGAAAATTTCAACTCTCGACCTATTCAAAGTAGCCCATTAATGTCCCCACCGAGGGGCACAGGGCTTTGCCTGGATATGAGCAGCTTAAGCCATAATCCATCACGCTGGCTCAGTGCGGGTTGATGGAGGGGTTTTACGAACACTACCCTACTACGAAGCAGCGATAGTAGCCGGGACCTACAGCTTAACGTGTCATCTGAAACACTGAACGTCCGAGAATGTTCTTGAGATAAATTGATTATCTGATTGGTATATACATGGTTAGGACTCGAACCTGAATCTCCTGTGTAAGAAGCAGGCGGGACACCTATTAGAACAGGGAGCTCTACCGATTATGGTTCATCAAACACGGTGACGGACAGACAGACGGACAGTGGAGGCTTAGTGATAGGGTCCCACCCGACCGACATTTAAGCGTTAAGACAAGCTGTGGTGGACCTGTATTTCGGTTCTGCTAAGATATAAAAGAATTCTCGTATGTCTTATAAGACATTTATAGAGTGCTATAACACCTTTATATCTTCGTTTTTTCGCAAATTTTGCAGGTAAAATCTATATAAACTTTTTATAGTGGTTCTATCTAAAGTTTTAAGCCGAAATTGATTTTCTTATAACCTAATCAAACCATTAATCATAAGAGTTTCCCACGTCACGGGCATGCCTAGTGTGGGAAGCACTTGTTAGTCTGTTTTATAAATTAAGTCTACAAATAAATATTTTTTCATTTTCACTACAATTTATATTGAATATTATTTATCTATGTGACATTTAACAGTAACATTTTCATCACGAAATGTACCTGAATATAAATGGTTATCAGTATTCTTGCAGTGTAAAGTTAATTATTAGTGCGCTTGCAAGTTTAATGAGATTGTGTATCATGTTTCTTATCTCAATTTCGACGCGCCTTCAAAAAAAATATTTTGAGGAAAAAATCGGAAAACATCTAAACCTCAAATAGTTTTTAAAAATTCAACTTCAAATGTTGGTCAGCATTAGTGATTGTACATATGAATTACGTAAAATAATTCAATAATGTCCTTCCATATTTAAAAGTGATTTCGTATAAGTAACTTTTTAGGTTATGTTGAAAGAAAGAGATCAAAAATGGCGATGTTTTTCTTAAAGCTACAGTCTTTTTACCTATCATTGCCTTAATTGTAACAGGCGTAAGGCGTATAAAATAATCATACAACGCATACAGAGTTTGGTGTTACTATTACACTCTTAATTAACTCCGTTACAGAACCAATGACTACTGAATTTGAAGAACCGACTTATGATATATAGCAACTTCAACGTAGCAGATTTATAGCAATAAGAGTTATAGGGAGTTTGTCAACAATTTTAAACAGCTTCTAACGTTGCTGACTACAAGAAGCTTTAACGTTATAAGTATTTAAGCAGCCACAGTTACAACACTAACTGAAAGTATATTCTGCTTCGTTATTTACAGTTACTACTTATTTACTACTGAAGAGCTAAACTTCTTAAGTGAGTTGTATCACCTAATGACAACCGAATCCAGTATAAATCAATGGTAGCACACCAAGCTTTAAAATTTGCTTCTAGTAACGCTAAGTTGTTTGTCGGGCGTTTGGCACCCTTCGGGTACGGCACCCTAGAAAGACAGATTCGTTTAAATTGTCTGGTACAATGCTTAAAATCAAGCGAAACAAAGCAAGCTTGGTTGCTACTTTAGAGTAAGTATATAGTAAGTTATAGTAAGACGACGACCCGGATGGCCGAGTCTGCAGTGACCCTGCCTAGTAAGCCAAGGGTCACGGGTTCGAGTTCCGGTGGGGGCAAATATTTGTTTGATGAGAGCGGATGTTTGTACCCTAGTCATGGTTGTTTATCTGTCTACGTATAATATTTATCTATGTAAGTATGTGTATCGTTGTCTAGTACCCAAGATACAGGGAATCCTAGTTTGGGGCTAGATCAATGTGTGTAAATAGTGTCCAAGGTATTATTATTATTATTATTATAGCTTACGTTGTTAACAACGAACCGATTCTCTGATTGGCAATACTGCTATAGTGACGATAAAAAAACTCTCTTATCGTTTGATATTTGGCAAGTCTTAAATTTCAGTAAGCGTATGACCAGTAAGTAATAAATAATTTGTGATAAGATTACTAGCACAACCATTAAGTAAGTATAGTTATTGTTAAATTTGAATTGTTTTGCTATAATTAGTTTTATAGTAAGTACGTAGTACTTAGCAAATAGTTGCTGAATTTTTTTAAGTGATTTCCTATCATCTGTTTTTCTTACCATATTGACAGTAACTATTGAACGTGCTGCAGATATTCTAAGCGAGCATGCTTAAAGTATCGAACACTTGCTTGGCACAAACGGTTTTGTCATTTTAAAATATTAAAAAAAATAAAAAATACAAAATTAATAGTTTTTACGAATTAAATTACCTCAGAAAAAAAACTAGGGTCGCTCAGTATTAAAATCAAGACAATTTAAAATGTGAAAATTCTAAGCACGGCAGCATGTATGTAGTTTTACCTCTATACCAGTAAAAACAGAAATTTCGACATCATAAATAAATAAATAAATAAAGTTAGTCCCTTGAGCATATTTAGTGCTAAATATGCTCAACGGACCATTGTTTTCGCAATAAGTGTATAGGTAAGGGTAAATTGGTCACTGGTGTTAACAGATGATGGTTTCGCGTGATCGTTAATTTTTCACAATATTACCGTCCATTATTGCGTGATGTTACCTTGGAAACGTAATATAATTTATAAACACATTACGAATCACAAACTGTTTCTGTATTTCTCATCGTTTCTCTACTTTTTTGTATAAAACTAATAGGTCAATTAGTATACTATATAGTATGTAGTTTCAGGTCAGAGCCCACACCAGAAAAGATCACAAAGGGTAGGCTACTCACATCGAAAGCCAAACATAAGAGCAAAATTCAAAAAATGATGCACACGATTGCAAACGCCTCGAAATAAGCACCGTACCAAAGTCCAGAAGGTCGGACTTGATGAGATCGTGACTCTCAATACGTTTTTGCGTCAACAGTATCAGTATCCAAGCAAAACAAACTCGAAAGGCGACAGGACGTGGGCGATTCGCGAGGTCGCATCTCGAGTGACCAGCGTCAGCGAAACTACCGGAACCTACAACCATCCACCCACGGGATGACCATACCAGCGATCCAGTTGCAATAATCACTTTCACTAATCCCACCGCTTTTGGGATACACGCGAAATTCACTTTCGCTGTACATCATGCTAATAATTGAGGCGACGTTTATTGGCAATGATTGTGATGATGAATTAAGTTTTATAATACCGCATGCAATATTTATTTAAGCGATAAATCAATAAACATTAATTTGACGGAGTCGTAGAAAAAGTGAACGCGTTGAATTCTTTTGTACTGCAAGAAAGCGTCCTTCAGTTTTCACGTAAATATTTTGAATTGGCTTGTATGAAGTGACATAAAAATTATGAGGAAGCGAGTGTGTAATGTGTATGCCAGAATCTAAACAATTGGGAGATCTTCAGTCTATGCCTGCCTACCCATCTTCCGGGAAAAATGCGTGGGCGTAAGTATGTATTTTGAACAAACGATATCTTAAACATTGAAGTTTAATATGAAAAGAGCTTCAGTATAAAGGTGAAATCCGCAGGATCCTGCCAACCGTAGCCGTGGGAAAAGGTAAATCTCATCTCTTCCCATTATACAATTACTTTGTGGTTTACGATTAGTATGACTGTCGCTTAATGCCGACGAAAGCGCAAGCTTCGTAACTTTCCCGCTATAAAAATGCATGCCTTTAATTTTCAATTAAAATCAGTAAACAATGTTCAAAGCCCACGCTTCAAAATTCACAAATTAATTGAGAGATATTTCGATTAATTTCACCACATCATGACATCACACATCAATGGCAACATTTCGTAACGCCATGTCACTTGACCTTTAATTCGTATGTTATCGAATCCACCGATAAGTATCGATAATCACTTTCGATTCTAATTAAGAAAGAAAAAATAAAGACTGAGTTAATAATAGTTTCATCTGATAACAAAGGAGGTAAAGAAAGTTAGCTTCTCTTATTGTGGATATGCGAACCAATCTCATTATTGGCCACTAGCAATCATTTCGTTCCTCCCGAAAGTTGTTACGTCAATATCAAACAAATGTTTCTTTGATGCATACAACATTGTCTAACGTAAAACTTTCAATAAGGAAAGGTCTGGTCAAAATACGCTAGTGTGTGTATAGTATGTGTATGTACATAAAATGTTTTTGTGTATATTTTCTGGGTGTCTTTTTTATATTTTTCCCAGTTATTTTAAACCCCCTTATTTATCGAGTTTTACTACCAAATGCAAGGTTCAACTGTTTATCACTATCTCTCACATTATTGAACTTTTTCATCGAGTATGCAATTTCGCATAGTTCACATTTCCTCGTAGAGATAATAAAAAGCTTTCGTCAACGTAATTTCATTCCGAACACAATATTCTGTTATCTGTAACGCACTTAATGAACTTACAATGCGATCAGCTTGTGGGAAATGTGGACTGTGGAGTGCTTCATTCGAGGGATACATGTGTTAAATAGACAAATACGGAAATACTTAATCATTTATTCATTTAGACATTCGATTAACAGGGTAATCCAGGAAACAAAATATTTTTTGGTGTAACTTTGTAAAGTGAATACCAAAAACTTTAGCAGTGTCTGTTCTTGTATTAATTAAGTTTTGAGGCGATATGCCCTATAATTTTACGAAAACATTTGTACGTATGATCTACAGTATACCTACTGACCGAGTGGGCGAGCCATTATCGAGCTGAATAGTAAAATAACAAACAATTTAGACTAAGTGATCGAAGTCAAACACTTTTTATCGAGTCGTTATCTCCTTACGCCGAAGAGACATGTTCGACAACGTTTCTATGGGTTATTAGGATATGCAGATCAACAACTGATATAATCAAACGATTTTGACACAAACTTTCGAATGAATCAACTGATGACAATCAACAATAGCAGAACAGCTGATAGTTAGTTCGGCTACTAACAGAACTCGTGCGGCGTATACACACAGCGGACACACGAGTATAATGATGACTTATCAAATGTGATGTTTTTATTTGGCAGATGATAAAATGAGAACAGCCAGGCAGGTCGCGAGAGAAAACAGGTTGGGATTAGGCTCTAAGTCCATAGAAAGCTAGCGAGCCGCACTCATTAATCACTATCGAAACTCAAGATCGTGTTAACGATGAATGATTTGTGATCATCTAATTCGTACTAAGTCCAAGCATGAAAGTTTAATGGCGCTGTTAAGCTGAGCCGCAATTTGATGAAAACTTTATGGAGCTTATGATTTAAACTTAGCATCACAACTTTTCCTACGTGAGTGCTGATATTTTCTAAATATACAGATTGGAATAGAGTATTACGGGTACGTGCGTACGTAGATGCGACGTTTTGCATTAAAACCAGGCTTTCGATCTCCGAGGATTACCTTCTCTGCATATATAACTATTGTCCTGCATAAAACATCACATCATCCCTTTATTGCTGTAGTACCAATGGACAGTACCATTAATGGAACTAGTGAGACACTTGTCTATCTCTAGTACCTTTAAAAACTACTCTTTAATTAATGTCCGGTTTTACAAGCTAAAGAAATGATATTGGTACTACTGATACATTAAAAAACCAAAGCTCACCATATTACTGTAGTACCATTTATTTTTTACAAGATACACCAACCGCACTTAAACAAATTCAACAAGGTTTTACAGGTGTCATGATTTTGACAGGTGTCATGATTTTGACAGGTGTCATGAATTTGATAGGTGTCATGATTTTGGCATAAATAGAAATAAAGAACTGTCAAAAGTAGTATTACCTGTCAAAAATAGTGACACCTGTCAAAAATAGTGACAACTGTCGAAAAAGGTGACGACCTCTGTGGCGCAGCGGTTGTGGCTCTGCCTACCATGCAAGAGGTCCCGGGTTCGATCCCCGGCTAGGGTGAAGAAAAAACTCCAGGTCATGGATGTTTATATGTGTGTGACGTCGCTGTTTCTGGTTCCCACAACATAGGGTACCCTAGTGTGGGGCCGGAAGCAATGCATGTGCCTGTTTGTAAATGTTTATGTTTATAGTGACACCTGTCAAAAATAGTGACACCTGTCAATAAAAATGTTATATTATCTAAGTGAAGTTGTGTCTCTGCCACCCCATCTGAGAAAAGACATGTTATTGTGACTCATTGCTGTGCTGACTGTGTGACTGGGCCAACGCGACCCCTTTTGAATATAAAGAATTAAAGTCCTACAACAGTCTGTTGCCCTGGTACTTGATGGAAAGTTGAAGGGACGACGAGAGGGTGTACCCATGGGGTAGATTTTTTTTACCTGTGGAACTACTGCACCGCTTGGTTTTTCCACGGGACAGTGTTTCACTAGTACCATTCATGTTATCGGACAATGGTACTAAAAAAGAAATGTGTCGCTAGTACCATGAATGGAACTAGCGACGCACAAGTGTCTCATTAGTTCCAATGATAGTACGTCCAATAACGGGCACATCACTAGCAAAACCGCTTATTCAGTTATACCTACTCACTCTCTTCTCAAATTTTATCGCCCAGAGCTTTTACTATAATATCATCTCAAACCCAAAACCAAACTTTTTTAAGGTGCTTGACGTCTGAGAGAAGAAAAAAACGATGTGCCACATAGATGCAAACATTTCATTGTAACGTTCATTACTAAGCGTTGTTGAGAACGAAATGTACGCTTGAACGAAAGTGATTTCGAGTTCACTTTCTTATATTGTATTACACGAACTGAAGATTGCAATGAAAGGTTTTTTGTAACGTATTAGTTAATGGACATCATTTATTCTATTACTCGGTGTGCGGTTAGTGCTAAGATGAGCTTTTAATCATGTTGGAAAAGTTGAGAAAATTACGACATTTGTGAAGTTTGACGCATTAGGAGTCGCTGACCATTCTATAAAATTGAAAAGGTCGAAGAGTTCTCGAAAAACCCTAATAATAATAGCAATTGTACCAGCTACATAGAATACGAGTTTTCTTGTGACTCTTTTTATTATTATTATGTTTAGACACTCACAACAATTAGCACACCCAGAGCAACATCATTAAACAATCGGTTGTATGTCTCACTCGTCTAAAGTAGACCGTCACAGGATTCACGGGCATTATTCTAAACAATCAGTGATCGGCGCTTGCGCATCGGACCGGAAGTGCACAAGGGCGGGCCGGGCGTCGAACCGGTGGCCCGTGCCACCGAAATCCGCTGCGCCTATATTAACAATGTGCAGTCAATCACGATCGCATAACACGCACGTTGTATTTGTTCTCATATCATGAATGTTAATTAAAAACAAATATAGCATCACGCCTTTTCAGTTCATATTTAGACATTTATGCAATACTCCATTTTGCGTGACAGGGTGCTTGCCCATCGCCGCAGCTACGGACATGAAGGTTTGCTCAAGATGTTTAATACTGCGAGCAACATTCACAAGTGGATGTTTGTGTCGAATGAAGGTGTTAGGGTAGATGCTATAATTATTTCTATACATTAGGCGAATCAGTCAAAAGTACCTGTCACTGTTTGCCAAACTATCTAAGAAAAGGCGTGATTACTTTCACCCATGAGTCAATAGGATAAATGAGCCTAGAGGTGTCTGTCTAAGAAGAAGCCGAACGCATAAAAGCCTATACAACAAATGTGATATCCAGTTCCATTTCATTTACATTCCATGATCTGCATGATGCATAGTCAGATAAATACTTAAGTTATCGTTCGGCCAAAAAGAGACAGGCAAGATGACTTTCCCTTAATTTGTTTATTTCAGCCGAAATACCCGAATCGCCCGAGGGCTTGCACCAAAATGGTTCCGTCCTCGGTTAACTGGGTCTGTAGGACAGGTAGGTGCAAGTGATCACTTTAATTGGTCAAAAGCCTCAAAAGCCTGTCTATATTCGCGTATGTAGGGTAAACGCAATAACTTACAGGAAGCCATATCGAAGGTATGAAAATTGGTCTTGAGTAGGCAGTGAAAGTTGTGCCGTAGTGATGAATAGTCGATTTGATTGTTGCTTATCCTTTAGCCTTATCAGCTGTTTGGGGTTACCAGTGTATGTACCAATTGCCCTATACAACCAACTCATCATGTAATTGAATTGAATTTAGTAATCGAACAATCGACAAGTTCCAGCACATTTCTAAGGCTCTGATGGAAATAAGAAATGTTCAAAAATCAAAATCTACACGAAATGTTGTTCGTAATTGAAATTAATTTGAGATATAAATATTTAAATACGACATGATTTTACGTAAAATAATGTCAAAAAAGGAATTCCAATGTCCACCATACAAAACTCAATCAGCTGAGCGCAACGCATCACATAAAGCTCGAGGGCGCCGCCACCGGTTCCAAATGAACTGGAAGTGGCCCAGCGATATAAGGTAACTTGACAATTTCACTCAGATACCTCACCTGATACAACTTACTATAGCGAGAAGGTCTGAGTTAAGTTGTCGGACTATTGTGGCCGGCCACTTGTCCGCACAATCGGGCCGGTCACTAGGTTACGCTGAACTGGCTTTAGCTGAAGGGGAGTTTGTTTGACTGGTGCATTACATTATACAAAAACATTAATTTTCGGAACAATTTCTATTTCCTGGTCATTGCGATAGAAGAAAATATTTCTGTTCCGCTCGTAACTCTACAAAAGGGACGGTGATGGGACACGCTCGTTTAAAATTAAGTATTTCATGAGTGTATCGCTGTTTTATAACAGAGGCTCCATAATTGGAAGGATTCGGGACAGGAAAGGGCAGTTATTTACGTAAGGCTCCGCGATACACAACCATTGTATGTACTTACATTCATGGTTTTGGATGCCGCGTCCTTGCCATTCTTATTTTAAAAATATAATAATGGAACCATAAACTTTTACTACATTGTTGCCAGTTTTTTTGCCACTACACCGGCTCCGATGGCACACATTCGGACCTCTAAAATTATGCCACAAATTCTCATCTTGACCGGTTACCGATACGCACGCAACTTTATACCGTATTTTATACGTATGCATCAATGATATCTCGAAAACTTGCGGGTATGATAACGGTAAAATGTAGATACCGACAAAAATTGATGGTGCCTACACAAACGAGTCGAGTAAAAACGACATTATTTCAACACACCGCTCGCATTTTAAAAAGCACTTTCAAAAGGTAACGAAAGAGAATGTATAGGCAATCAGGGAATATAGAGGGCAGTCCACATAAGAAGGTAAACTTGTTTATGTAAACATGCTGCTAATTATTGTTCTACAACTCAGAATTATTATAATGAGCTGTTTAGGCGCCAGGGAGTGAGTGAGTTTCGGCAACCGTAGATTTATTTATTTATTTTCTTTATGACACGAAGCGACGCTTTATCTTTTGTAGATAAAGGTACAGGCTACCTATCACATCAGCTGGTACCGATGCTGGAGGAGACAAAACTAAACTATCTAAACTAATTAAAAACGTGTATTTGAAAATGGATGGCATTCTATGGCTTCCGCACAATAGCTGTTGGAGTCAAGGTAGTCAGTTTAGTTAGTAGCTTAGTTAGTCTGTTCTACACATCTGAAGAATTGTACTGTATGCCACTTGCATTAGAACAAGTGCACGGTGCATGATCAAGCGTGCAGGAACAAAATCAGCACATACGACCAGCCATCAGAAATCAGAAAACACCAGCGCAGATTAAATTTCCACAAGATCCAGGGAGAAAGAGACGTTTATTATCAATAATTCGCGCTTAAAGCACCTTTTAGTGCACCTCTCGCACGGCCGGGCGCGCATGCGCTTCAAAACTATCATATTTACGAGTCCTGAGCACGCCCAGTCGCGGTTTCTAGCCCCAGATAATATTGGGTACACTATAATAAGTCAGAGAGATAATGTAAAGCCGATGTTTATAAGGGCAGAGAGCGGACGGGTAGTTAATCATAAAGACAAGGATGAAAGGTAGGCCAAAATCTTGGTTAACACGCGCCTCGGCGCCACATATTTAGTTAGACAGGAAGTAAATTGTGGTATTTCATAGTCGGGTTTCACAGAAGAGCACGAGGCCGCTTATTTGAAATATAAGTCCGTTGAAACATATATAATGAAATAAAATGCCAAAAACTTAAATCGACTCGTCTACCGGTGTACAAAATAAACATAAACATTTACATGCAGGCACATACATTGCTTCTGGCCCCACACTAGGGTACACTGTGTCGTTGGAACCAGAAACAGCGACGTCACACACATCCAAGACGTGTTTTTTTTCTGTATTCCCAGCCGGGGATCGAACCCGGGACCTCTCGCATGGTACTGTAGTGCTCCTAGCACCAATGTAATGCTCCTAGCACTATACGTCACTGCCTAATTGATAACAATGAAGATAAAGACGTTGGTTTGCGTTTGTGGTTGTTTTTATTTGGTTTATTTACACTTTGTATAAAAGGGATCCACAACTGGCTCGATAGCCATTACTCTAATCCTATACACTATAATTTAGCTCAGTCGCTGGCCGAAGCCTATGGTGAAGTGTGTCACATTGACTTCTCACATCCCAGCCTCTTTCTTTTTAAAATACAAAATAAGTAACAGTGCCAAAGTGACACCTACTCTAAAGAGGCCCGTATACAATATAATCGCCTAAACAAATATCGAACCTTACAGTACGCAATGCCACAACCGCAGCGCCACAGAGGTCGTCAAAGATACTAAAAAGGAAGAAAAAATCAATATATACACAGAAATACATTTACCGCACACGCGGTCGCCAAACGCAATTACATTACATTGCCAATCAATATTCAAAGTAACCTCATTGAACGCAGCGTATGCGTCGATCTGTGTACCGATTGTAATTGTTAATGAGCATTCTTACTCTGATTCAAGAAGAAAGTGGGATGACTTCGATTGGAAAGCTATGTCGAACCGTACCAAAGTCGAGCGCAGATCTTGCGTTGCGTCTTTTAATTAATTTAATTACAAACACCTCCAGTTTCATTCGGAGCAGGGATGTCACGAATATCACATTTTTTAGGTTCTCGAATGCGAATGCGAATGTTGCGAATGACCGATGTTTCGAAAAAAATATATTTTTTTAAATATATAAAATTAAATAATCATTTTTATTACTTAGTTAATATGATGATGATGATGAAAATAATAAGAACAATAAACCAGTGTTATGCACAGTAATTGTATTGTTACACACTTATTTAACAATCAAAGTTCAAAAGAGGCATATCATATTTCAGAAAAAGTAGATATTTCCGCTGCCGCCTCGGCGGACACGGCACGAGCTGCCTTCAATAGCAAACATTCGCTGCGTTTGATGCGAATGTCGATGCGAATGTTCAATATGATGCGAATGATTCTCATAAGCGAATGCGAATGCTAATTCTCGACATCGTCTTATTCGGAGTAGGTTTAATCGTATCGTAAAAGAGATTGCTTGTAAACGTTACTTCAGTAAACGTTAATTCCAAGAGATATTTGGATAAAAAAATATTAGGCATTTTTGAACATTAATGTTAGTTAGTTAGTGAAGATCCGAATTCAACTCAAGAATCTGGAATCAAACGTAGGTGTGAGTTTAAACGTCGCCGGTCGACGTAAAATTACATCACATTTTGCAAGACTCGAGAAAGGAACAAATGTTTCTAAAAAGCCTCATCACCAGAAAAGACTTCATGGGCGGAGACCAGCCCACAGGATTAATGATACGTGAGCAATATCATTGAATGACTAGCCAAAGCTTACCTTAAGCCTGGCTATGTTGTTATTGAGGCGTGCTGAATATTTAAAGACTACTTGTTTCTTGTTGACAAATAAAACAGGTGTACCTACGGTTGAGTGGCACATTGCGAAACAATAAAACTACAGCATTCCATCGCGTGGATAGCACCTGCCTGCATCCCACCAGCTGACCTTATTACCATGCCATCAACAACTTTTATAGCTTTAAGGGCTGCTTGGAAGCCTATAGCCTTTATTATAATTAGGGCTTGTAAGTGGCAAGTTATCAAAAGGTAATGAACACCCATAGTAGAGTTTATATCAGCACTTAAATAGGCGAATATCGCTAACGCGCATGTTGATTTTTTAATAAGTTGTTAGTACCCCTGAGTTATTTATACCAGAGTTGGCAAACCTGAAAATATTGTGCTACTCCCGTGGTGCTCGATAAACTGAGAAATTCCGGCACTAAGTGGCATAATCCCCCCTTTTCCCCTTGTTGGGGTAAATTTCGATAAAAACTTTACCTAACTGACGTCTCATGCGTATAAACTACCTCCTGCCACATTACAGCATCTTAGTTCAAGTATTTTTTATGTCCATAGAAAGTTCAATTACCGGGGGGTATAGATATCGGGAGATAGGCCCTTGGCGCTAAGCTTGTATCGGAACCAGTGTCGCCGAAAACTAAGAACACGCACACATCTACACCACTCATACATCAAACCTTCCTTCCGCTTTTATTGGTCAGTGCAATGTTATGCACCTATCATCCGAACACACCAGTGTTGGGACATTACATGGACAGCGAGTTTCATCGAGCGATTATAATTTATACACAGTAGTATCTATGCCGGGTTGTGGTATCTATGCCGGGTTGTGGTATCTATGCCGGGTTGTGGTATCTATGCCGGGTTGTGGTATCTATGCCGGGTTTAAATAAAATAATGCATTGTTTGTTCATATGACATATTTATTTTACAAGAAATACCTATTACTATGTATACAGGCTGCAACACATACGGAGTGACAAGCCGAAAAGGGTTGTTTGGGACATGATTTTGAACAACCCCATACAAAGGAGCTGACCGCTCTGCCCAAAATTCCTGAAAAGTGAAAAACTGATCAAATCATTTTAATAGAGAAAGATGTCCAGAATGATGTCTTTAACAACCGCCTTTTGGCATATATACCTTTTCTGTAAAATTTTGTACAGTACAATTACTACCTGTTGACCAGAAAAATGTAAATATTTATTAAGAACTTGCCGTTTTGACAATTTAGGCGTAGCATTTTTTCCTAAGTAATGCAGTCTTATATTTGTATATCTTTCCATTAGAGCTTGGCATAATAATATTAGATGATTATCTATTGGGTTTTGTTTGCATTGATGAAAATCTGTTTCTTTCTATGGATGCAAAAACTTCATTCTCACTATCACTATCCCCATCACTATACGTCGTCTCTGCGTGCGTGTAACAGTTCGCCTCCGTACCTCGATGCATATTTACTTTCGTATTTAGATAAGTGTGAAATATTCATTGCGTATTAGCTTGGTAATACGTAGTGAAATTAAGATACAAAACAAGCAATGGATAATAAACCTAGCTAGAACGACATGACATTGTCACTTTAATGATCAATTCGTGAAGTGTTTTTCGTTAATGATTTATTTTCGTAATAATGTTTATTTCTTGTGTTTTAAGAAGAAATAATAGTTGGAATGAGACTTACAAGTGATATCTTACGCCGCCGTTCTTGGAGTTCACACTCCCGCTTCTATTTTTGCACGTAAGTATTGCACTGGTCGGCATTTTCGAAAAACAGCGGAAATGAATTCGTCACTGCTGTCGCCCGGCGACTACTGATAATTTTTAATTTCAAGATCATCGGGGCTAGGTTTGTTCGCGCGTACCACGCCCCTCAACCTATCTCTCGATACCTGTGGCGGGGGGTAATTTGATAAATCACTTGCTTGATATATCAGTGAGTCAGCGAGTCATTCAGTCGGTCAGTCAGTCAGGAGCTTGCATTTTATAAGTTATCCATAAAATTCCTTCACATCAAGTGCGGGTTTCACGAGCGTTGGGTTTATTTCTCGATAGACCTCGCCAGTACTAATCCAAACACCAACCAGGAAGAAAGAAGTAGGAAATGCTCAAATTTTCAGGTCAACATTATGTGAATTCAACATTTAAGGATTCAACATTTTGCGAATTCAACATTACTATGAATGCAACGTTTTGCTAGAGAAGGTAGATTATTCCTCTATTTCCTATCAGAATTACCAGCAGCAAAAAATAGTATGGAGTTCGCACAGGATCAATATTTCCAGACGGCGGTTTCCGGTAAGTGCGGTCGTATGGGAGGTGTGCTTGTGCGGGTCAGCGGATACGAGCCCAAATGCAGACCATACTTCGTCTAGTCGAAATTTGAGAGACGAGATTTTTTGTCATTCTTAAAACAGCTATTGCTTTATAAATTGGAAGAAGGTGGTGACGTTGGACAACCTGTTATGATTTTTTACGATATGAAAAGCCAGTTGGCCGACATGGAAATCGAAATGCATAATTATCTGCCCTCGATAATGCTCCTGTACAGCCTGCCATACAGCTTTGATAACTTTAGATGTACCATAGAATCTAAAGATTCATTGCCGATTCCAAAACATACTCAAGATCAGATTAGATTAGATATTAGAAGAAGATCGTTCCAGGAAGCAAAAAGAAAGTGTAGATAGGACACTTCTTGTAAAAGGATAGAGACCTTCTAAACCCGAAATTCAGATATAAATGTTTCAAATGTCCTTAGTTTGGTCATAAAGCCTCTGATTTACGAAGAAGAACAAAGAAAAGTGTAGTGATACTTTAAATTATGTGTCGAATTATAATAAATTGCCAAATGTTACAAAATCGATTCCAATTTTGTAACATTTAATTGTGTTTCAGATGTTGATGCTGTTTGCACCGAGAGTGGAGATTGGATCATCGATAGTGGATGTACGTCAACATTTATGCGATGATGCAAGTAAATTCGACAATACACTTACGTCTTCGCCCGGTAAGCTAACTTTAGCGACGAATTCAAGTGCAGACGTACAAGGTAAGGGGACAGTCAGATCACTTACATGTAATAATGGTTCTAAAACTATTGTTCAACTACCCAATACTCTATTTGGATTTGCGATATAGTCTAATTTCAGTAGCGAAAATGACTGATCAAGGGTTTAGTGTTACATTTAAGGATAACATAGCTAGTGTTAAATATAGCTATGGTAACACTAAACTTGTTGCAAATTGTAGAGGAACATTCCGATAGAGTGTCAGCGATTTCTGAGCGAAAAGTTGACCTATGGTTGTGGCATGAACGTTTAGGACAGTTAAATGCGAAGGATCTCGTCTGAGTTTTAAATAAATCTGACATGAATATGAAGATGGCAGATGTGAGTGAGTTGTGCAATTGAGATATTTGTACGAAAGCTAAAATGAGTATGTTAACGTTTTCTAAATCAAATGGGCCATGCGATGAAAAGTTAAGAATTAAGATAAGATAAGATAAGCGTTTATTCAGACGTCACAATACACAAAACAGAACACAAATAATACCAGAAGTAAACTTATGGCTAGTACATACAGAAATTCATTTTACGGAAGGGATTGGACAAACTAGGGAAAACAAAACAAGACTAACCTAGCGTCATCATGTCCGCTCCACTTCGGTGTGGCAGGGGCACAATAGTGCCAATTATAAACCAAAATATACAAGTCATTGCGTATGGAAAAAACAGTCGATCTCGTAGTGTATTGTGTACGGGAACGGTGAAACGGTTCCACCTCAGCATATGCTACAGGAAGACCTATGGTGCTAGTATCCTGTCGGAACCAAGTGTATATTTACTCAAATATACACTTGGTATTATTTGTGGTGTTGATATTAATTTACAATATTTACAATTACATTTAAGATTAATAAATAAAATATTATAGGTTGAAATTCATGGAAGAAAATAAATATAGGTAGATGCAAAATAAACATGTCATTATGATGTGGAGGGTGAGTTTTTTTTGTAGGTTTGCACCAAAATATGAGTATTCCAAAGCTTGAAGCTTGAAGATTGTGTATTGTATGTGCCGCATGTAATGTTTTAATTATTTGGAAAAATCGATTTCGATTTCGACTCCCATGAACCCAAAAGTCAAAATGGGAAAACCCACCGAGAAATGTAATAGATCTAAACAGTATCCATATCGTGAATTAATTGGGTGTTTGATATGTCTGTCTACTAGAACAAGACCGGACATTACTGATAATGTGGCAGTATTAAGCCAATTTTTAGATTGTCCGAATGAACCGTGTTGGAATGCAGCGAAGCGTGTATTGGATACCTAAAACATACGAGAAATCGCGGACTAATGTTTACGAAGACAGGTAAAACATTGCATATTTACTCGGATGATGACTGGGGAAGATGTTTAATAGATATACTCTCTTATTCTGGCTATGTTTTCATGTTAGGAGGTGGATGCGTGTCTTGGAAGTCACAGAAACAGAAATGTGTGGCGACTTCCAGCTGCGAACCTGACTATATAAGTTTGGTGTATCTATGAAGGAGGCAGTCTACCTAAACAGCTTGCTTATTGAAATTGGGCTACGTTAGTTCGCACCATTATCTTTACATGTAGATAATCAGGGGGCGATGGGACCTTGCCGGTGATCCAATGTACTATTCTCGGAGTAAACACATTGACATCAGATACCACTATATACGAAGTGTATTGTAGAATAATAAGAACATTTAGTAGGAGTATTAATCGACTGACTGACAATGCTCGCTGACATATTAAAGAAAGCTCTGTCGAGAGTAAAGCACTATTGTGGTAACTCTTTTTTTAATATCATTTGTGTGCAATAAAGAAATTATGAAATTGTGCAGGCGTGGTTTAGGCATTGCTTGTTGATTGTTTATTTTGTTATAACTGTTCTTTGTTTTATTGTATTACCGTTTGTTTTCAACATGCACATTAAGGGGGCGTATTGAAATAGTTTATTTAATGTGATATATGATATGTTCTATTTCAATAGGTAGTCGTTACACTGGCTGTAATTAGAACTATGTCAAATTCATAATAACTTAGTAACCATTCCATGGTTTTTTTGTTTACTTTTCTGTACGTCAGTCGATCAAAAGTATTGTTGCTGTAAGCAACAATAAATTCCTTGTTTATGATCTATCTTAGTTTCTCTGCGCTACATCTCTACTCCTGTAATATATGCTTCACAAATAACTGTTACTACCAAGGTCAACCATATAGACAATCACCCAGCAATATAAATAACACAAATCAGAAACATGTTTGAAGAAGACTGGACGTCCCCGCATCACCAGTGACGCAGAGAATAGAGTCCAGAAAGAAGTTTCAGTCGACACTTGCAAGAGAGAAAAAATATCATCTGAAATAAAAGTGAGGCCTATCTATCATAAGGACTGCATCCAGCTAAAAGAGAAGTTTCCAGCATCACTAATGAGAATGGGTTGCATGTCAGCACAGGGTTCGGGGCGACCGCACTTTGTCAAGGGAAATATTAATGCTTTAAAGTACCAGGAAATTTTACAAACGAGTCTTTTACCGGTCATTCAGAGTTTGCAACATCAATATATCTTCACTTTTCAACAAGATGGGGCTTCATGTCACACTGCAAGGACAACGAAGGCATGTCTTAATTCTAAGCAAGTACCTATGATGATTTAGCCGCCAAGCAGCCCAGACTTATTCCCGATCGAAGCGTTATGGTGGAAAATGAGGAATAAGATTGAGGAAATAACCTATACCTAGTCGGTCCATAAGTTCTGTCACAAATATTTTGCCGCATTAAATAATACCAAGTTTTATTTTATTTAATACTATATATGGTTTGATAGCTCATTAAATACTGATAAGTTAGAACGATTATTGGATTTAAATGCTTAAAGCCATATTATACAAATGCTAGTTTCTTCAGAGATTTTGCACTTTTTTACCCAATCAAAAATACGGACGTGATTCACTTTATCTTTTTTCCATGACTCTTAAAACCTTTCAAACTTACGTGAGATTTTAGTCAGAACCCTCCCTGAACCCGTTACCTTGATTTTGAAGCATAAGATAACTAAGTCTGGGTAAAACTAATTTTCATATTCACATTTTACGTAGTGTACTTGATGCCCACAAGATCATTTTTATACGTTTTTCTGAAAACGTAAAAAGTACGTAAAGTTCTCTTTGGGAGCAGTTGGAACTGAAAGCTAACAGAAAATCAAATACCTTTTTGATTATTATATCATAGTTGTTAAGCATGGTCTAAAATCGAGGTTTCAAAAAAAAAAAGTTGTTGGTTATCTGGAACACTGTTTTTTTATTAAATTTGTGGTAAGTGGTATTTTTGTCAGTTGCGGCGTGTTTTGGGTTCGCGATTGTCTCAAGTTATAAGGTTTTTTGTCATATTGCGATAATCGTACAAAATGTATTGTATTGCAATTTGATTCGTATAAAATAAGCTTTTTAATCATGTATAATACGAACAAGAAAAAGTTTATTGCTGAGTTTTATCTATCAAAAACCTTGTGACAGAACTTAAGGACCGACTAGGTATATATCCAATATCAAAAAATTATAGAAAACGAAGCTCCAGGCAGTTTGGGATTCCATCATCCCTGAAGAGTGCGCAGAGCTGGTGGCGTCAATGCCACTGCGGATAAAAGCAGTTATTGTGAGCAGAGAGACGCTACTAAGTGGTAGACGAACTGTTTCGCGAGCGTGGTAAGGGTGGACGAACTCATTCGCTTTTTAGGCAGTTACTAAATTATTGTTTTTTAACCGACTTCACAAAAGGAGGAGGTTTACAATTCGTCGGGACCTATGTATTTTTTTCGATTTTTGTGACGGATAGGCCGATTTGGAAAATTGTTTTTTTTTGTTTGAAAGAGTTTACCTTCCGATTGGTCCCATTTTCATCACGGCCTGATGATGGAATCCTGGAGAAATCGGGCGAAATCTTCACATATTTTAGCAAGATCTGTCGCGATTTTTGTAATTTTTATAGTAACTCGTGCATAGCGGTAGCGTAGGTGAAGCCTAGAGGGGGCGAGCGCAGCGAAGGTGTTAGGTTGACATGTAAGAAGAAAAGAAACGTAAATTCTAAACCCTGTCGGTCTGGTTTACTATCTATCCATAGTTGATGAACTGACGCGTTAGTTTATCAACTAACGGTTTTGACTATCTTACATTGATATATACACAGTGAAATACATAATTAGCCCTATTTAAAGTACATATTGTTAATTTATCAGAGTTGACAGGCTGTGGATTTGTGTTAAAATAAAGTATTCTGCACTTGGGGACGTATAATGTCATCGTTTTTATGGAGGGAGTGCTTACGCGAATGGAAAGGTGGTAGCTTTCGTGAAAAAAACTGCTGTTCTTGCCAGAATTGCCTAGTTTTTCAAGCACCACGGGAGTAGTGTTTAAAGGGTTGTAAGCCGGGTTTAAATTACTCTCAGGGTTAAAATTCGTAGATACATGCGCGGTTGCGATGTTCGATGTTTTTATGAAATGTACTACTGTAAGTAGAAAAGTTAGGAACCAACTAATACTGTAGGGCGGACTCTAGATTCGCTGACTTTTTCGATTAAGACGTGGACTTTAAGTACAGTCAGTAAAGGTTGTGTCGACTCGCAACTGTCAATAACACCGAGCTTTGAAGCTATAGTTAAAGCGGCAACGTGGGAACCTGAGAAAAACCAATTCTAATACGATTTATCCATTAGCTCGTGATAGAATAGGGATTGGATCCCGAGCCGCTCTTGGTAAAGGCACGAATGCATTAGTGGTGGATGCCTCGGCGCAAAAAGCGGTAATCATTGTCATATGCCGCCCCTATGCAATCCGTGTGCGGCAAAAAACTTTAATACCGACTAGAATGTAGATAGAAAACGAATCCTTGGCATCCAAGGAAATGCATAGTTTTATTGAATTTGTATGGCACATTAGGTATGCAAATTCAGTCCCTTTTTAAGGGACGTAAAGAGGGGTGTTATAAGTTTGAAGCGTCTGTCTATCTATGTGTCTGTAGGTCTCTGGCAGTCTAGCGCTGAACCGGGTGGGACTGATTTTATCGCATTTTATTTATATTTTTGGTAGTAGGATGTGATGGGTTTATTAAAATCTTTTCAGTGGTTCGTAAGCTATCATATTTTATGTAGACTTTAAAGGTCTCACTAATGTGTGGGAGTGTTTAAATTTTCTAATCCCCGACAAAAAAGGGGTGTTAAAAGCTTGAAGCGACTGTCTGTCTGTCTGTCTGTCTAGAGTGGCTATGGGCTGGCCCCCTCTTACATGTGTGTGAAACTAGTAGGTGCATGTTTGTACCTCTACCACCTCTACCACCCCGTATGGGAAAAGGCATAACGATAAGTATTCAATTATGTAACAGTTCCATTTACTAATCCACAACAACAAAGTTCACTAACCGAGTTTACGAGCAGGTACCGCATTCCTTACATAGGGTTTGCAAGATTTAAGCTCCATTGTCGACATAAAGCGATAGAGAGACGTTCCCACATGTCGCCGATCTAACGATAAGGACACGATGCTATCGCTCACGACACCCGATAAATACCGCGATAGAAAGCCCGTGTGCGACGACCTTTACATTGCGAATTATAATATAGAAAGTAGCGTTAGTCGAGCCCTTAGGACTTCAAGTAATTTTTAAATTGTGCGCAAGTATTATTCTTAAAAGTTCAAAATTACCAAGACCAGAATCAGACGAGGTTTTATAAGGAACGATTTTACAAACATGATTTATAAATCAATTAGATAAACCGATACTCCCAACTGTTTAGCAACCTGCACCGAATTACATCTAACATCAAATATTGGACGCGTTAACAAGCAAAATGCAAAGCGTTTGCAAATATTAGCAATTATCTCATAAGACCATCCGAGCAGCAGCGTGGTTTAACGGTCGATTTAAACCGGAATTTTCGAACCCAATCAGGGTCAAAGGCGTCATCAATGAAATATCAATGACCGGAACCCGGGACCGGTTTCAAAAAAGTTCGTTTTTCAAACGGAAGATAAGTTCGAATTTGGTCGAATCAGTTAAAGTCGTTAAAGTAAACTTTGGTCCGACGGTTATTATTGAAACTAGTTTTCTGGAGGTCCGCAACGAAAATAGATTCTTAGAACGATAAATAAACATTTTTAAGTTATCTTCTTGACATCGAACTACCAATATTTCCTAGGTAAGCTATCAGGTAGCTTAACGTGTATGGTTGAAGATATCTTAATCTGTTCAGGTACGTGTCCGTCTGCAACTAGAAAATGGCACTGGGACGAGAATCTGGAGCGATTAAGAGATTAATAACTTCGGTATGGTCAGACAGAATTATTTATCTACTCGAATACTATAATTTGGTTAACACTTTATCACTAACGTCATTAATAATGCGGCAAAGTTAAAATTTAGAAGTGATCGAGGAAGCAAATACTAATGGTAATTATCACAATTTACTTAAACTCCAACACCCAAAATTTTTGTATTTTTCGAAGGGCCTAGACTAGAGTCTAGGCAGACAGTCAGGCGTGGACTCAAAAGAGAGACGCTTTGCCCAGCAGCGCGACACCACACCAATTCCATGAAATAATAGGCAGGCTATTATTTATTTTAGCTAAACGTCTGCTCTTTCGAAGATGAATCCATTTATAAGTTGATGGTTCCACAAATATGTTATTGTTGAAATTCCCGCTTCGTATTCAAAAGAGAATGGGACCACCACTCTGCTTTGACTGCCATTCATTCACCAGCAGCAATGGGCGACAGGTGTTGGTAACCCAGATAGCTTTGCCAAAGTGGGACGCGAAGCCAGTGGCCGGCCGCGCCCTGTTATTGTGCTGTGATTGGGCTTGTGGGAACCCAGCCCTACGGCCGAGAGCTATGATTACTGTGAGAGGAAAAAGTGACGTGTAATCCAATGAAATGAGGATTCTCGTGTGGGAATAGATTACAGGCCTGTGCAAACTACTCATTTACTAATAGTACAAGGTAACTGCACCATCATATTTCTATCTAGGAGTCTAATCATAGGAGTACACCACACTGATGCACTTGTTAAGGGAGACATATAATTTTTTTCATCCTGAACTTTAAATTGATTCTGCATAGTATTTTCCTGCAGTACTAACGATCAACAGACTTATTTACCCTTATTAGCAGAAGCCAATCACCAATAACCAAGCACAAAACCTTTAAACTTCAAGCGCATCTCTACCCATGTAACGGCAAAAACCACCAACAAGACAAGGAAACGAATCAGGCAACGATACTCTCGTTCGTTTCCAGAAACCTAGTCACGTGCAAACCAGTGTTGATACGTGCCATCAACCGCCAGGGTAGCTGGTCAACAGGTAAGATGACACCGGTGCATCCCGCTGATACTTCCTCGCCAATGCGGTTTTCGGAATACGATCCTAATCCACTGGTCGGGGTATATGCTATAGATGATGATGAGAGATGATACGCCATCACGTGAACTATAACCACGAGACATGTGCCTTTGGATACAACAGATAGTTATTCAGTTGTTATTTGTTCACCGTTCGAATTCTCCATCAAAATTCCTTTGATAGGCTTCTTAGGAACTGGAACAATAATTATATTATATCGGATTTGTGAGCAGGTCAAACCATTAGCAATGCTATATTGTGTTATTACTAGAAGCTGTTTGATAAAGTAATTTAGCTGCTAGATTACCGTTTCTCTGCAATTATACACGGCTATAAATCGAGAAACCAATAAGTGTACGTCAGGATCTGAAAACTCCATTAATACACCGGTGTTAGCGTCTACCGCTAGTATCTGAAGTATTTTGCTATGAAATATTACTCTCGAGTTTCGCCTACTGACCAGTAAACATCTTTGCAAATATTTCATTACAATTTATTAGGTAAATTACATACCTTTGTTGAAATATTAATCAATTCGGCATGAGAAAATATCTACAGCATGTGAGAGAAGCATTAGATGACGATATTATGAATTTCAACCTCACGCGATTAACTTGAAGTTTTACACCACATATTATCATTCAATCTATGTCTATGTAAGTCACTTCGGTGCTGGATATTATATTAGTTTCTCGTATGTACCAAGTCGTATGTACTGTCTTTTGGAAAATAACCTTCAGATGGCACCTTGGCATGGCTAAAGTTTAGGGTCTCAAACCCCCACTAGTCTAATCTAACTTCGGCCTGGTAGTTACACTATTACCACCATCATCACCACTCATTTATTCTAAATACCTAAGCCTACTTTCTCGTACCTGGGTGGTATAGGGTACTCCAACCGCGACCTTAATGTAAAGGGCATTCCTCAAGGTTCATCGTGTCAGCGGACTGGCTAGATTCGATGCGCCCCGCGCCGCCGCCGCCGCGCCTCGGTGCAACCACGCCTCGAACAAATATAAGGTCTTAGGGCTAGTGGGTCTCATGTTAACTGCACTTGCTTGTACACATTATAAATGAAGCTATTTAAACATTATATCGTACATATGTTTGTTTTTTTATGTTTATTATGCAGGGTTATGTTGTATGAGTGTAAATGATGGGTGTCCTTTAGTTGAGGTACGAATCAATAGTTACAGAGGAAGATCTTCTTATTTTTTTCAATATAATTCACAAATAATTTAAAATTAGTCAGTCAGTATGTCAATCAATCAATCCATAAAATCAGAAATCGGAAAACTCAATCAATGGAGAAGGAAAAGCTAGCAACACAAAACGCATTGACGAAACTTGGAAATTTCCCCGTAATCGGTATTTTCAGTATCGTAATCATCTCATACAGTCCTGTGATCATTCATTCACCACGTCTCAGTCTATAAGGCAATGGTCCATCGCGGCCGTATTATCAATTTCACGGATATGACGCGTGCGCGGGCGCTTACTAATCGCATGGCGATCATGGCTCGCAGATCATCCACGTTTAGTTTCATTCATATTACTTGTACTTCTTGGATATACGTTTTTTTTTTGTTGCAATTGCGATTTTTTTTATCTTGATAGATAGCTGGACTTTCTTGTGTTTCACACATTTAGGTAATTCCAACTTAGTATTTTATTTATATATATATTTTCTAGGGTGTTTTTTTGTGATTTGTGACACTTGCCACGAAAGCGCAGGTTCCGTTTGGGCAAGAAAGCCAACATTTTACCCTCGTCTTCTTCCTTTGGATTTTCTCATTATAGTCGAGATCTTAATCTACTTCAGTCGCTCCATCTCCTCTTTGTTCTTATTCATCTTATAAATGTTAAAATTTTACTGACTAATTATAAATTACCGAGCCAAAAGTGGTACAGGTTGCCTATGTGTCGGTGTAAAGAGTGCTTATTGTGCCGCGTGCCCCGAGCCGTCGGTATTCGTGCGACGAGTCTGAACTTGCGTGATTCGGAACGGCCCTAAACTGGGTGGATTTGCACGCTCGTAAGCTTTACGAGTAACTGTAAGCCGTAACATGAGATCAAATGAAACGTTGTACATTTAAAAAAAATGCTTGATGCAGAAACATGGAGAAATACAATATTGTTCCAAAATGTTGAACACAGAGCTTGGATTCATCACTTGAGAAACGTTAAATGATTTAGAAATACTACTATCCTATGCTTACTGCCACAACCAATCCATTTTTTTATGTCTCGTCCTGTTTTCATTAACCTTTAATAGGCCCAGGGGCCATATAAAAGGTTAATGAAAGGAGACGAGATACACATAATTTTCAATTATTTTTTTGGTAAAACATTCGAAAATATATGAAAAATGCTGCATACTCAGGCCCTATTAGAGGTTAAAAACGACATACAGGAATGCCGTAAAAGTGATATATTCTCTGTGCACCACACTATCTGTTCAGGCTTCTCAGCACCTAATGACCTCGTAGGGGCCCATCAGCTACGAGGTAGCGTAACGATCAGTTGCCAAGAAGTGTGAACGTCGGCGATTCACCGAGCTGAAGTAATTGGGGTCGATCTAACCTGGTCTGTGCTTCGGTCCCGTCAACCTCCTGTCTCTCTGCAAGGCCCGGGTGCACCCTAGGCTCTTCTTGGTAGACAGGTTCTTCAGCCAACCTCCTATGACTGGCGGACCAGCTTCAATGAGCACAGTGTTCCAACACAGGTTATGTTACGTGATAAAAACAATCGGGCACGAAAATGCGAACTTTATCTGGTTCGAGAAACCACAACACACTCAGCTATATTGACAATCCTGAGGGAAACCCGAATACATTCCAGATGGCCTGCGATTTAATTTCAATACCCTAACCAAAACGCGTTTACATTGCGAGGGCTTTCGTCTGTCAGTTGTCAAAACTGCCAGGTTGGCAGCTAACGTCAAATTCAAAATGGCCGTTCAGAAACCATCGATCGAATATCGATTTGGAATCGAACAATCATCCGCCCGGACAGGCACCCACCTGTCCCCTAATCTACGGGCAGCCGAGACAACGTTGCTACCGCTCGTTTTAGAACCGAGCCTCCTACTAGAACCTCTGCAGACCGGGGGGTCCCGTCCTTGCCAGGGAACAAGTTAACAATGCGCCCCCTGCGCCAACGTAGTGGCGGTAGGTTAGCATCCTTAACCAGTACGAGGTCACCAACACTAGGGGGGCTAGTTTTGTCAGTCCACTTAAGGCGCTGTTGTAAGATATGCCGATACTCGAGCGACCAACGCTTCCAGAAATTCTGAGTAAACTGCTGCAACATCTGATACCTTGACAACCGATACAATTTCACTCCCTCGAAGGGGTGCTCGGGCAACGCGTTAAGTGGCTGTCCTATCAAGAAATGGCCTGGGGTCAGAGCCTCCAGGTCATTTGGATCCGAGCTGAGCGGACACAACGGTCGCGAATTGAGAACGGCCTCGATCTTACAAAACAATGTCGCGAGCTCCTCAAAAGTCAGCGCGGTCTGACCTACTATACGCCCCAAGTGCGTCTTAGCTGACTTAACTACGGCCTCAAAAATCCCACCCCAGTGGGGGCAACTCGGTGGGCTGAAGGTCCACTATATACCCCGACGGGAGAGGGCCGTTCCAATATCCACTTTATTTACATTCAAAAAGTTGACTATCTCTCGTAAGTATCGTTCCGCACCGACGTAGTTAGTGCCGTTATCAGAGCGGATCAAAGTTGGAAGTCCCCTTCGAGAAACAAACCTATCCAAACAAGCAATGAAAGCCTCTGTCGAGAGATCAGCAACGAGCTCGAGATGTACCGCCTTGGTGGATAAACAAACAAACACACATAGGTACGCCTTGTATTGCTTAGCGGTACGCAATCGTGAACTCTTCACCATAAACGGTCCTGCAAAATCCGTACCAACACCTGAAAACGGTCTGACCTCATTCACACGATCAGGGGGCAAGTCCCCCATGAGAGGTTGCATCGTGGCAGCCTTAAGTCGATAACAAGGCATGCACCGAAACACGATGTTCCGTATGACACGGCGGGCAGATAAGATCCAAAACTCCCGCTGGAGCGTGGCCAACAACGCGTTACAGCCGGCATGCGCGTTTTTAATATGACGATCAGTCACCATCAATTCAACTAACTGTCCCCCCTTGGGGAGCAGAAGTGGGTGACGAGCCGAATACGACAGATTCGCATTGCGCAATCTCCCTCCTACCCGAAGTAACCCGGTCGAATCAACAAAGGGGTTGAGACGCGCGACGGCTCCCTTCAATTTCGAACGTCCACTTCGTATAATCTCCAATTCTGCCCCAAACTTCGAGGACTGTACCAACCGGACCAAATTCAATAGCGACTCGTTTCGCTCTGCCGGAGTCAGAATAGGGTTCAACGTTCGCTGATCGCGAGGAGTACGACAATTTCGAGCGAATCTCCTAATCCAAGTGGACACGTTTATCAACTTGTCAAGTGAGCTATACCGGTCCAGCAGAAACCCGGCGTCAGGGTCCTCAGCCTTCTGGGTAACATGCACGGCCGCTCTGGGGCCATGATCCGAAGATACTACTACATGGCTGTGGGGCCAGTCCGATTCTCTCTTGGCAAGCCAGGGTGGTCCCCACCACAAATGGTGTCTAACGAGTTCAGGAGCCCGACATCCCCTGGATGCACAATCAGACGGGTTCAATTCTCCTGGTACATGTCTCCAGGTCAGTGGGACCTCAGACGACACAATCTGGGAGACACGGTTCGCAACAAAAACCTCTAAGTTATGGACCGAAGCCTTCAGCCAGCACAAAACAATCTGGCTGTCCGTCCACGCGTACACCGTATCCTCCAAAACCACTGACCCACGCAACACTGTTAGAGTGTGATTCAAAAGTTTGGTCAAAAGAGCAGCCCCGGACAGTTCCAGTTTTGGAATCGTCATCCTTGTACGAATAGGCGCTACCTTGCTTTTTGCCAAAACCAAACGCACGTCGACCTCCCCGGTGGAGGTGACGGTTCGCAAATAAACCGCTGCCGTAAACCCTCGTTCAGAGGCATCACAAAACCCGTGAAGGGTTGCCCTATAATCCCCAGCAGGGACCAATTTCCTCGGCAGCGATACATTATTTATGTCCGATAGCGAGGTGAACATTCGCGTCCAATCAGTCAACAAATCACCTGAGAGGTGGGTGTCCCAGGTCAACTGAGCCGCCCATAGCCTTTGCATAAAATATTTGAGAGCAAAGGTGACTGGAGAAATCCATCCATTCGGGTCGAACGTTCTCGCAATCGTTGACAGTACTGACCGCTTCGTCCAGGCCTTCGGTGTTTCTTAAACCACCCGATAGGTAAACTCATCATGGACGGGCCGGTACTGAATTCCAAGTACTGACAACATGTTAGGGTTGTCAGGATTCTCAAAAACGTGCGGGTCTTGTTGAAACTCATCTGGGAGACCAGCCATCAACTCAGGGGAGTTGGACATCCACTTACGTAGTTCATAGCCGCCTCGTTCCAGCAATTGAATGAGCTCGTCACGTCGGTCCAGAGCTTCCTCTACACTGGCTGCCCCTGTGCAGACGTCATCGACGTACAAATCTTGCTCCAGGATAGCGGCGGCTCTAGGATAGCTCACACGGTCACGCGACGCCAACTCCCGCAGGGTACGCATCGCCAAATACGGGCTAGACCGTAACCCATACGTGTTCGTGTTTAACTCATAGACCTTGACTGGCTCGGCCGTGGACTCACGCCAAAGTATCAACTGATACCTTCTGTCAGCCGGATGAATTACCGTTTGCCTAAACATCATCCGAATGTCTGCGACAAATACAATCTGGTGCCTCCGAAAGCTCGTGAGAATATCCGAAATATCACGACTCAACTTGGGTCCCGAATGTAGACACTGATTCAGGGACATCCCGTTCGAGGTAGGTGCTGACCCATCAAAAACAACTCGAATCTTGCCGGTAGGGGTTCGTAGGACGGCATGGTGTGGAAGGAAACAATGATCCTCAGATCTTCAGTCCACACCCGATACCGACATGTGTCCTAACGACTCATACTCCCTCATGAAATCAACATATTTTTGTTTAAATACGGCGTCCCTTGTTACCATTGGCAATGCCGGACCCATGATCAAGTGACCAAACTTAGTATCCACAGCAATCAACCCGTCCGGCTGAAGAACTCGCCGATCCGACAACAGAAACCTACCCAGAACGTCTGCTCCCAGTAGCAGGTCGACCGGGGCTGGAGTGTCAAAATCGGGATCCGCCAACTTGAGTCCTGATGTCAGGAATCGAACGGCCGGATTCAACTTCACCAAGGGGTGTCTGCCCATGACATGCGTCATTACTAAAGCTTGCACGGATGTTTTTGTCAAAATGTCATAACGTGGAGAGAACGTGATCACCGATTGACCAACTACATTCGTAACCGTAACATTCCCCACGCCCCGTATTGATTTATTATACCTATTTACCTTGAGGCCCAACCATTTTGCTAAATCATTCGATACAATGCAGCCCTGAGCTCCAGAATCTAATAGGGCGCGAACGTATGTTGGGTTGCCCGCCAAATCCCAAACAAGCACAGAGGCGATCGGTAACACCACCGTCTCCGGTTGGGGGGCAACCAATGGTTGGGCCGCAAATTCCTAGCGAGGACCCCCGGGGCCCCACTGTGCCTGTAACCGATCAGGTATGCAGCTATACGCCAGAGGGTCCCATTGTACAAATGGCCCACGCGCCGGTTCCATTCCCAACCTACGATTCCCCGTAAAGGGGGGTGGGCGTGAATTCAACCGTGGCCGCTCCATGAGCGGGGGGGACATCACATGTGACCGACGAGGACGAGGCGACGAGCGGGGCGACAACTGAGGCGGCGTCCGAACCGCACCCGCATAGCTCGAAGGTGTCCCATGCCACCCGCCCGTTACGGCCTGCTCAACACACCCAATGTCCCGCTGGGTCGGATGCTGAGTCGCAACCGAAAACTCAGGGCCCCCCATGTAATGGTCCTGAGTGCGGCCCTGCACCCTAGTACTGCCCTGTGCACGTGGGGACGTTGGCCCCTGAGTTGCGCTCCGAGTCGCAAACGAATTCTCAGGGCCCCATGCCGTATCACCCTGGGTACGGCCCTGTGGACGTGGGGACGTTGGCCCCTGAGTTGCGATCCGAGTCGCAAACGAATTCTCAGGGCCCCATGCCGTGTCACCCTGGATACGGCCCTGTGGAGGCTGTTGGCCGGACCGGTTCATGCACAACAGATTGTTGTGGGCCCCACCACAATATCCGCACATTTTTGTGCGCGTGCAGTCCCTAGCCATGTGTGGCCCGAGGCACAGGAAACACCAGCTCCGCTGCTTGGCCATCCGGCGCCGTCCCTGAACCCTAAGTTCCCCGAACTTATTGCAATTGGCCACAGCATGGCCAATCTGCCTACAACATGGGCAGGTCTCACCATGTGGGGTCAATTCACTCACAGTCCCATACGACTGCCGGTTGGTGCGGTCCTTCCTCGTCGCAGGGCCCCTACTCACAGCGCTCTCGGCAGCTCTCTGTGGCTCCGAAGGATGGGTGACCGTCAACCCCAAATTCTCTGCCCGTCGAGCCTCCTCTTCCAAGAATCCGACCAAGTCGGAGAAGGCGGGCAGGTCCTCGGCCGACCTCCCGTGAGACTGTTCGAAACGAGTCTGCACGTCAGCGGGTAGGCGAGAAAGTACAATGTACAACAGTAGGTACGACCATTCACCAACCGGAAGTCCAAGATTCTCTAGAGCCTTGGTGACGGACAACAATGGGTTCAAAACCTCCGTCTGTATGGCCCCGACCTTGTTCACAACCGGGATAGTAAACAAACGGTTCAGTTGGGCATCGGCCAACCTCCGTTTGTTATGGTAACGTCTGACCAACAATTGCCTGGCCGTTTCATAGTTACCCTCCGTAACTGTCAAATGAGCGACCAGCTCCCTAGGCTCACCCCTCAATGCTGCCACCAGCTGAGCCATCTTGACAGACTTGGTAATGTCCGATCGCATGTGCACCAAACTGTCGAACAGATTGATGAAGCTCATCCATTCACCGGACACTCCGTCAAAAGTAGGCATAGTTATGGCAGGTAACCTGGACCCCGAACCCTGAAGCGGCAGAGGTGCTTCAATGTCACCACCATGGCTGGACTCGCGCTGTCTTCGTATGTCCGCAGCCTTCTGCGTGATAGCAGCTGCCATCTCCATACATTGGTCGACATCCCCTATCAACCGTGACAGCCTGTCAGGTGCGCAACCATCAACTGATTCCGCCTGCGCGGACAATTCGAGCACCCTATTGTAACGTTCCTTAACGTCCATAGACCGCTCCAATACCACATCATGCCTATCTAAACGGTCTATCAGACCGTGTGCGGAGGAAAACCATCTGAGTTCCTTAGAAACACCCTTCTGGATTTCAGATAACGACATGATCGGAACGATACTTACTCACAATTTGCAGTAACTCAATTTTATTGGACCCTCCAGTCTACAACCCAAACGAGGGAACCCTAAACCACAACTTAAACAATGTTGTTTTCCTTAAACAATAGGAACCGAGTTTTATATCTATATAAATTCTGTAAATACAATTTAGTTTCCCTTTATCATTATAACACACACAGATAGTCAATATTAGTTCAAGTTATAAATTGCTATAAACTGAAAACAATGTAATAGCCTGCTATCAATAGATGTAACTACCTATGTTAACCAAAACATTCATTCAATAGCATTACTAGACCACTAATAGATTGACTAACTGGTACTTCAATGCAATTTTCGATTCAATATCTGTCTATCTACTACCAGCAATAGACCTATAGCTTACAATACTACCAATCTATGTGGATATAGGAACACAACCAAGTTACCTAATAACCGCCTATACCTACAGATTGATAGTCCCAAATCGTGCCTTCCTGGAGCCCTTGACGGCTGCAAATCTCAGGAAGCCACGCTCTAGCTACCAAAATTTTCAGGCTTCTCAGCACCTAATGACCTCGTAGGGGCCCATCAGCTACGAGGTAGCGTAACGATCAGTTGCCAAGAAGTGTGAACGTCGGCGATTCACCGAGCTGAAGTAATTGGGGTCGATCTAACCTGGTCTGTGCTTCGGTCCCGTCAACCTCCTGTCTCTCTGCAAGGCCCGGGTGCACCCTAGGCTCTTCTTGGTAGACAGGTTCTTCAGCCAACCTCCTATGACTGGCGGACCAGCTTCAATGAGCACAGTGTTCCAACACAGGTTATGTTACGTGATAAAAACAATCGGGCACGAAAATGCGAACTTTATCTGGTTCGAGAAACCACAACACACTCAGCTATATTGACAATCCTGAGGGAAACCCGAATACATTTCAGATGGCCTGCGATTTAATTTCAATACCCTAACCAAAACGCGTTTACATTGCGAGGGCTTTCGTCTGTCAGTTGTCAAAACTGCCAGGTTGGCAGCTAACGTCAAATTCAAAATGGCCGTTCAGAAACCATCGATCGAATATCGATTTGGAATCGAACACTATCTTTCTGTACTAGTGTGGTCTGATAAATGTCGAGCCTCGCTATATTACGTTATGTTACATGTACAGGAATACATAAAACTTTACGGCTATTAAAATTACCTTCATTAACAGACGCGCGTAAGCGTAAAACACCTTTTAATGAAGTATTCGTTCCTTACCTGCTGTACGTATCGGTATAGTAACAGGTATAATTATTTCGTAAGAAATAAACTGGCCTCTAAAACGATTAAGAACTTACTTTGTAGACTGTACATTATACAGCGGCTTTCCTGTAAGTCAATATCTAAAAGCCATCGGCTATTTTCTCCATAATGAGGTAAACATCTAGTCGACTGACGATAACGTAGGAAGAACTTATATACTTAGGTAATTTGCATAAGAAATAGACAACGGTAATTACCTGCAGGTGAGAAGACAGTAGAATATTTAAATTGATATTGCTATTGGTGGAGCATATAAAACAGAACGATTAATTACACAAGCACAAAGGCCCCATTGAACATTTCACTAAACCCTGCCTGAAAATATCCAACTACAACCGTATTTGATAGTTTCTGCCTAAAATTCAGCCACAAAATCTCAAGAGATTATGACATCAAGATTGTGAGCAAGGCATAGGAAATAAGACACAAACCTAACAAAAGCAGTGAATTTTAATGAAAACATCAACTAAACCCAACCGCTATCAACACGGCACAATGATACTATCGCTCCAAAGAAACGGTTAGAGGAACATTGTTATAATCTTACAAAGATGAATATCGCTGAACAATGACACTACGATATCATCGAAATTTAGAACAAGGGCAAGAAATTGGCTCACGTGGTCCAGTCCAGCAATACACAATGGTCAGACCGACGAAGCCGTGAGAACTGTACCTCTATAGAGTCTGAAGATCAGACCAAAACAAACAAAAATTATGGGGGTAAAAGTGGCCACATGTTTGTCCTCCATAAATGGCGATCAATTTTATTGCAGTGCTATTACTTTAATTGGCATAACGTGACAGGAGGACATTACCGGAACAAAAAACGAGAAAAAGTTGCTTTTAAATGATGCTGCGAGAACTAGTGTAAAGCGATGGACTATGATAAAGTTTGTTATTATAAAATACTCGTTTGGCAAAATCTCCTTGATATGAATACTTTCGGTTACACATGGTAGGTATGCAAAGCATTACATACCACCTTGTCGAAAGTGTGAGGGAATGTGAGCATATAAGCACATAAATGAAAGGTAACACGGCAGCAGCAAAATTCTCAGAAATATTTTAACCCGAAACGGCAGTTAGCCGAATCGGCGGATTTATTGAATTAAAAACCAATCAACCAATTCGAAATTAATTGCAAAATAAATGACCAATACATTGGGAACAGTAACATTGGTATATTCAGTGACACGAACACTATGGCTTTCAGTGTCATGCGTTTTTGATGCGCGCCCGCGTTCGTGATGAAACCCGCATGACACTGAAAATGCCGTAAGCCACATACACAATATCAGACAGGTAATAACAGCAAACATTCCCATACAAGATAAGTTTGGACAGAGCCACCAATCATCGTCTGAGATGAACAAAACGGCAATCATCCTCATCAGGGGGTCCCTTTCTCACAGGCAAAAACAGGTCTACACTCTAACTGTTCAGCTGATTATTACTGAGCTCTCTGGGAGTCTATTAGAAGGGACCTATCACTATGTAACGGTCGCACCACGCTCTGGGAGCACCGCAAGCTATTTCCTTATAATCGAGGGAGGCATCAGTTTTGCGGCTGACTAAGGAATTGGTGTCAAGTTCAGAACTGATTGGTCCCCCGGGGCATTTCGTAATAGCCCAGTCTGGAACAGGGAGCCTTTTCCACTAAAAGTATGCGTAAACGCAATAGTGGATGCACTTGAATTTAAACAAGTGGTATTAAGCAGATAGCAAAAGTGAACAGGGTCAATCTAGCCTAATATAAGAAAATGATTCGAAGAAAATAACCTTGGATGAACCTCTTTTTTGTGAAGTCAATCGTTTTAGCGCAAGAGCGCAGCAAAGTCTACTTCAGCATGTGGTTTTGCTGTAAAATGAAGGGGGGTCGCCAGCACAAGAAAAGTGTTTTTTTAGCATTTTCAGGGTTCCGTATCACGAAGTGAAAAACTATGAACTTTTTAGGGTCACTTCGTTGTCAGTGTGTCTGTCCGTTTTCCCCTTTTTCTCTCTTAGACCCTATTTGACAGGAACAAGTAAAGGTATCAAGTTTAAATTGATTACTATCTGCAGTTAGCAGCAATTATATGTGCAGTAATTGTATGCAGTACCATGAAACTGTGAAAAAAAACATATTTCTAAGCCTGCGCTATAAAAAGATATGTCAAAATATTGTCGCATATTTCTACACTCCCTAGGGAATCAAAATGTATCCCTTTAGGGTACTTTCTAAGAACCTAGAATCAATAAATTTTGGCAAGAAGACATGGTGAAATCCGTAAATTTGTTATTAGGTACATCGAGAAAAAACGCGTACAAGAAAAGATGCAAAAAAAACACATCTGTTATAAGAGGACCCCCCTTCAATTTAAAAAACACTTATGGTTCATATTCATAATTCACAATAGATTACTAAAGCGGCAATAAAAATTCGAAAAACGGCACACATTGTGAAATTTTCAACCGCAAGAATGGACGGACGAACGGAATAACGGATGAACGGAAGAACGGACAGCAGAGGCTTAGTAGTAGGTTCGCATTGGGCACCTTCCAGATATGGGAAGCTTGAAAAATACCGCGGGGTGGCGTGGAAATGTTGGCCAAAACGCATGTTGAAAGTTGAAATAGATATCGGCGGCGCTCGTACGCTATAACTATTGATTTAAAAAAAAAGAGGTAGAGACAAGATTATTGGAAATTGTATCGTGTTATTTTCTTAGAAGATTATTATGTCATAAAACTAGTCCTTTATGATTAAAATAGCAAAAATTTAGAATTTGTTCGAAAATTTCGGGTTTTTGGTCCACAAAAAGTTGTCCCCCACTTTCGGGGTCGCAAACTTATGTTTGGCATACCCTCATGATATCAAACGATCCTAGATAAAAAACTTTTGTAGAAATCAATGTAAGCTGAAACTTCTATACATTGTGCTAATTGGGATTCTATTAAGATTTCATTGACACTCTTATAGCTTTTTGTTAATTAGTAGAACTGGGGCCCTGGAGTGGCATAGCAAAACATCGACTGATAATAATGATCTAAATGAGAATTGGTGGTGTATGGTAAATACCAAGCTAACGATGCTAGTTAGACGATGCTGCATGACAAACCGTGAAGTGATCGTTTGACTTGGTTCATTGGTACAGGAAGATCTTGTGGTGAAAAATATCGATGTCGAAAAAACATGAAATAAAATTTATCAAAGCAATATGAGCCACATTGTGAAATACTACTGTAGTTTAACTGAATTATCTTATTAGAGATAATCTTTCATTTGTAAATGTCTTTTCTATTTTATTGTAATTTGTTATATTGTGTGAAATAAATTTACACGAAACTTATGCTTTGATGATTATAAGAACTTTTCAATGTTAATCGTATGACAAAATTCATTATATGTCAACCGCCCAACAGGTGGATCGTCAAGTAGAACTAACATGCAAATTAGGCAAACCCTAAGAGAGTCTATTTAAAAATCATTAAGGCCACCAGCATCCAAATTGTGGGACAAAACACAGTAGAAACTGAGCAATTATGATGCTGGGCGTTTGTTTTTGTTCCCACAAAATTTGACTGTACTCGTAAGACATACAGCGATATAAGTGGAACGACTCGCTTATTACGTGCGTGCATGCAGATGGAATGAGTATGCCGGAGAAGAGCAAATTCCCAATCTCTGCTTTTATCTCCACATAATATTGTTTCTAACCTTGATTACGTTACTGTAAAGATGATAGAGCATTCATTTAAGCTTTCCAAGGAACAGACACTCCAAGCTAGCATAACACTCAAAGCGATCACCAACAGTTGGAACGAGTCACGGAATCAAGACATTCTATTCGTCAGTGTACGTCCGGTTTAAACAGAATGTGTAGCCATTTTGAATATTTAGTGTAACCCTTTGTAATTATAACAACATAATACAAATACTCGTGTGCATAATACTCGTCATGTTGAGTCACCTCTTCTGCGCTCTGATATTGACGGTCATACCCATGCTTAACTTAGATCGGTAAGGTCATGTACTACTGATAGTGTAGAAACATATAGTTCTAACCCGAAAAAAAACGTGCAAAGCGTATTCTTTAGTTTAGAATATAATGTCATTCCACCTTGTTCCCCGTAAGTACGTTACCAACTTACATAAACAGCACTTGGAGAGGACTCAATAGTCTAGATGCAGTGTGACGTCACGTCTCGTCTTACAAAGATAACAAGGAATACATAAGATGTAATAAATCCAATCAAAAAATTAATTAATTGAATGGATGTCCAAGTAAACGTTTGTAATTAGTTGTCACCACGTACGGATCAGGGCATCGATGTCAAAGCTAATGGGTTAAACAACCAGGCCTGACCGGTTCCATTCCATTTCTAATCGATGAAGTTACCTCATTTACTAAGCTCTTTAGTTAATACCCCTCACTAGCTTGGAAGTCGCTTCTGGCAGGTACTTGTTTCGCACTCATATTACCTATATTTGCCACTATGTCTTCCCCATTTGCAATTTCATTAAATGTATATAAGCGCCGCCGCGCCGGTCAAAGCAATAATTTCGCTGTCATTAACACCGACAGTTTCACAAACTAGGCTTCTCCCGCCGATTGTTATAGCAGAGCAATCTAATTTCAATCTTTATCTATCGATCTTTATCGCATAATAAGTTACAAATGCAATCAGGTGTTACTTAGCTCGCGTCATACGTCTTTTTAGTCTCTATATAATGGCTGTTCCGATAGTTATATTGAGTTGATGTTGGTGCACAAGTACCTTCGGTCGTTTCACTTTTGCTGGGTCCATTCTTATCGTAAAAAGTAGCCGGCGCAGCCGCTCGCTTGCCAGGCCGCTGTTTCCTTCCAAGTTCCTGTTTCTCATCGTACTTTACGTAACTATGCCTCCAACTTGTGGTAGCTCAACTAGTTCTTTCAGGTTGTGCTCACGATGGTGCTATTCTATTTGGCACGGTTATATTTAATTCACCGCGACTGATGTGATTGAACCCAGATTGTTCGTATCCTTGAGAACGGGTTGCTATTGAACAGTATTATGTATAAAGTATGGAGTTACTGAGGAAATTCTTTGGATTATGCTTTATTTTTTAGAGTGGCGCGCTGGGGCATGGAGAGTAACGTGGTAATGGCGATAGACAATAGGTAGGTATGCATTCAATTCATTGTATTATTCTGAGGCTGAGGTCATACAAAATAATACTCAAATTTCAAATATGGGAATGCAATCAGTGCAATCAGTGCAATGCAATCATAAGAGAGCATGAAATTAAAGATCGTTACAATAAATAAAATGTATGTTTTTTTATTGGAACTCTACTAATTGATGCTCAGTTAAGATATCTATACCATAATTTTACAAGTTCCGAAGATTTGAGTCCTCTGACGTCATTTCCACGTCACCTGGAATCCTAATTCGTACATCCTAATTTTAATTTAGCATCGCGTTTGCCGCATCCTCCAGCGTCCTACCCGACATTTTGCCGTTCCGCTTACGGCTGCGCGCGCGCAGCGGATCGTCGGCGATCCATCAATGTGATCGATCGCGGACGCAGGAAGGCCAGCAGCGAGCGAATGATGATAACTCACTGCCTGCACCGCCTGTACCGTTCCATTGCGGGACACACTCCACACGTTATTTAGGAGATGTTGTCTACTCTTGTTGTTTTTTGCAATTATCCCATACTGAGGTGAACCAAAGGTCACCCAAGATAATAATTATGGACTGTGAAACAAGAACCGACTCTATATGATTTCGTTTTAATTGATACTGTAAGAAATTAAGGAAACGCTCTAAAGATCTGGACATAACAACGAGAACAGAATATATATAAATTACTGCCATAAACTTGTGTGGCACTTACATCATTTATGCAATTTTCAACTGTGATGTTGTATTACGGGTTCCTTTAACGGGCTTGTTCTTTTTAGATACGGAGAGGGTTATTTCAAGGTAGGGAAATAATAATTATATTTCGCATTTAAATTGTTTAGGAGAATTAACATAGCACGTAATACGTATAATAGTTGTACACAATTATTGGCTTGCGTTTTTCTGTGTACCTAATGTGAATCTAAAATCGAACTAGATGTGTAATGTCACTCATTTTTCAATGTCACGCGTAATTTAACTAATTAAACAGGATATATTTGCGAATCATTCTAAACAACATCTCAAACAGGCCAGTGTTTTTCATCGGCGAAAGCATTCATTTATTGCAGCTAAACCTTTCAAATCACTGACTACTGTAATTGCTAGTAATATTGTCATATCAATTCGATACCAGTTGCTAGACTCTCGCGCGCATCTAGTAGGTCAGCAGTAACATTGTTAATGTCTTGCGAGTATCGTGTGCGGTCCGATCGTAAATTTTGAATACGACGTCCGTCTATAGAAGTCTCAGCGGAACGCCTAACAAGACGATCCGTGTCGTGTCTGTGGGAATCAAACTTAACCGGGTTTCTCTGATGAATGTGTTAAATGTTTGCTTATGGCGAATTCAACTATCAAAAGGCTGTCTACGAATCTTTATCTCTAGACTTTGAAGGAGGAAATTAGTTATATCTGGTCCGAGTGGTACCCAAAGTTACAGAGGTGATACATATTACAATAATATACCTACAGTTACCTCGACAATACCTTCTGCCATCCCGACATCTGTTATGTCAAGGTTGTGCTGTTGTTTAAGATGGAATACCATTTCTATTAATAACTCATTGTAATGAATGACTCACCTGCTGCTCCGATCTGACCACTTCTCTGCAGCTGTCATCTGAAACGAGAACAAAACAGTTCGTTATAGCTTCATCAATTCAAGCCATGAAATGGTCAATGCCATCGTCATGTTAAATTGTATCTTAGAATACTTCATCCTGTAAGTTATGATTCTACCCAGCTACGTTATTTTAAAGATACCTGAAAAACTTGTTAGTCTACGAACCCATTGCTTGGCAACCTCCAGGGTATTAAGATATTCCTGCAAGATATATGCAGCGTTCTTTCGGCAACCTCAAAGTGTCGGCATGATTCGGCGTACGCTTTTTTATGTCACCGGAGGTCGCCGACCCAGTGGTACCTTGCCACGAATATCCTAACAATTTCACGCTCGCAGCACATGTGAGAGGTGCAATTTTGCGAATGGAGGAATTTCGTACGCAGCAACTAAGTGCGGTTACCGCTACAGTTTCGGTGGGTTGTTCGCAACGGTTGACGTTCCGAATGTTGGTTGCTGAAGAGTCTACGGACTGGGACTTCAAGTGGTCCGCTGCCTCCACTTAAATACAATTATCTATGTGCATCCTATTATTTTTTCCATCACAGCATCACATAATAATTCTTTGAAAAAAGTCGAATTATTTATCTATGTATGTATGGCGGACGGTGACAGAATATCCTACCTACATTTTGGCCAACTTGCACCAGACTCATGACAGCCGCTAAATACAGTTTAAATACCACTTAAATATAACACGGTTATGTTAAGTGGGAATTTGGCAAACCTTGCCGTGCTTGACTACGTAACTTGACCGTGTGGTACTTGGTTGTGTTTAAACTGTATTAAGCAGTTGTTAAAAGTCTGATGCAAGTTGCTCTTACAGTAAAATAAAAACGGAATAGCGCATGCATGAAGATAACAATTATACTCTGTGATAAATAAATTGTGCTGAATTCTGCCCTTTGTCCGATAGAACCGTTAACTTAACTTTAGATTTGATTTGAAGAAATGTTTTCTTTGCCCAGCGGGTGGCCATGTTCTCTGATTGTCTAATTTTATAGTAGTCAGGATTTCTGTATCCGCTTAATTAAAATATTTTTTAACATTGTCCAGATAGAAAAACGTCATAATAGAAAATTAACGGTCAAGTGCGAGTAGGACTCGCGCACGAAGGGTTCCTTATCACCGCAAATTCAATACCATTGAATTTTCTTGAATGGGAAATAGGAATCATTAATTTTCCTATGTGTTAAGATAGCAAAAGGTTGTTTACAAAGTTATTGGTCCGGCGACTTTCATACTCCATGTATGTAACCAGGTGCATTTATATACGAAATCTTCTTAATAAGCCCTTTCATTTGAAATATCCCACAACAGTTTGAAAAAAAAAACCCAAATTCAAAATGTATTTGCTTACGTATACGTTCAGGTTTGGGTCACATAAATATAAAAATGTACCAAATTTAATTTTCATTCAAATTTCGGTCGTTTAATATTACTATGACACACCTAGGACAGACACACGAGTGATGCTATAATAGTTCCGTTTCCTTTTTAAGGTACAGAACCCTAAAAATCCTATCGAAGACACAAAACGTGTAGTCACTCGCAAAATGAAAGGCTTTTAAAAATGCGATGTAAGAGTACATGACCCTTAGAAATGACGACCCGAATGGCCGAGTCTGCCTGCCTACGAAGCCAAGGGTCCCGGGTTCGAGACCCGGTGGTGGCAATTACTTGTTTGATGAGAACGGATAGTCCAGTCTTGGTTGTTTATCTATCTAAGTATAATATTTGTCTATATAAGTATGTGTATCGTTGTCTAGTACCCAAGATACAGGGAATCATAATTTGGGGCTAGATCAATGTGTGTAAATAGTGTCCAAGGTATTATTATTATTATATAGAAATGGCTATAAAAATGCAGGCTTTCGGCACCGGCCAAAAAAAGTGGCAATGACATATTACATAAACTCTGCTGGAGTAATTTCTTAACCATTTTAAACCATGTCACGTAATACGGCCATTGGCTACCGGCCTTTTTTGTTGAAGTTGAATATTTGTTTGGGAATCTTTTGTTAATTTATATTGGGCCAGACGAGGGGTGGAAGGAATGCAATTGGCCTTTTTGTATGCTCTTGTGAGCTGACGGCCATACGTTAAATATGCGGTGGGAATTGCTATGAGTGACGTACATACAATTATGCTCTTAGAACTAATTCTAACCAGATATTTTTCGAAATAGGTACCCAAGTTTGCGATTTTTCTACTCTACCACGGTCCACGAAACAGTTTGCATTGCTTTAATAAATTCAATGCCCAGTGCGATATAACATAAAAAGCTCCGAAAGCTGAGGGCGAAGGGTAGAAAAGTCATGTGACCAGAGAATGCAGGCTCGTTAGTCACGTGACTTCGCTATACAAAACTGGCGTTTTACGGCAACGCAAAAAAAAATCTGAATCTGAAATCTGAATCTGATAGTAAAGTGAATTTTACTGAAAACTCACACATCACCCACTGAGGTAGAAAAACTTTTTTATACCATTTTTATCCATAACAGTTTTGTGATAATTTAAAGCGTTTTTTTTTACCAGTAATTAAATATAATGAGCCAAATTATTTATTAACCTCGTGTGTGTGGATGTCGTAGCCATGTCTTAGAATTGATAATTTCATGAAATGTCCAACCATTTCATGATCTGGCCGGCCATTTCACGAAATGGTCGGAAAGGGTTGAATTTGATGAAACATGTCTTTAGGCATTTTTATTCAGTACTGTCTAATGTTTTTTGTGATGTCATGTCGAACTAAAACGAAGACTATTCGGGGGATTCGCTGCACTCACCCCCTTTAGTCTTCACCTTTATTAGCTACCGCATTGTTTTTCCCTAAAAGATTTCTTCGTTCAATGAAAGTTCTAATTCAACCATGGTTGGCTATTTCATGACATGGTCAATTCTATGATATGGTTACGACATTTATCTTTATGCAAAAATAATTGTGTTCACACGAGAGTCGGGAGAAGCCAGTGGAAGAGGAATTCCACGATGGCAGGTAAATTGGTACCTAATTTAAGTGAGAAAAAAGGCCCTTTGCGTCAAAACTCAATCCTAAAACCACCTATTGATGCACTATGTAGGTTTCCGGTAGGTATAGGTAGGTTTGGAGGAGAGTCATCGCGGAAGGTCGCTCAGCACACGACAGGGCCTGGTTTGATGCTCTGGCTGTAAAAAGAGCGAAACGCCATGCTCCACCAACCAGTCCGCACGCACCGCCTGCATCAGCAGCGACACAACATGTGTGCCGTGCGTGTGGACGTGTCTGCAGCTCCAGGATCGGACTGTATAGTCACGAGCAAGCATGTTCCTCGGTCGCTGCTTAAATCATCTGTTATAGGTGTTAAAGGCCATAATTGATTGAGGTCTGCGGTAAAAAATACCGGTAGAGCTTTGGAAAGAGGTATCATCAAAATATGACATCGCACAGTCTCGAGTAAGCAGGAAAAGCCACAAAAATGTTACTAATGATTATGAAAAAAATGCAGACGTGTGCCAAAACAGTTAAATCAGCGCAATGACTGCGGCGGCAGTATACATGTTTGTACAGTGCATTCACCCCACAGCAGGCGTGACATGCTCATCCCAGCATAACATTGTACTCAGCTAACGTAATCACTCCAGCGAGCCAAGTAATATAGGTACAGTATAGTCAAGTTGGATGCTGCCTAGGTGGATCCTCATATCCGCTCCGCACGCTTTGGAACAGAAGCGTCTACTGAAGCAGTTGTAGGACGAAAAACTTAGCGTCGGGTAGGGGCACAGTCGCGTCCAGTTATTAATTACTTCATCAACTTCATCATTATTGTCATCATCATCAGCCGACATTCCCCCCTGCTGGTGCTGGGTATAGGCGTCACCTTGCCATCTGCTCTGTTCCTGGACTCAGCCTCCCGTATCCACCACCACCTACCAGCTATGACGAAGACGTCATCTGACACCAGTGTCATTGTCAAGTTAGGAAATTAATGTGTTTATTTTTAGATTCTCGACGAAATTCACAAAGGCCTTGATATAAGTTCCAGATAGTTAAGCTCGTATTCAGTCACTGGTTTAGACACTAATAAAATAATAATAAAAGTAGAAAAAAACAAAAAAAAAAAACAGGAATCCGGGATAGCGACGAAGAACACAAATGAAACGAAATAATTTAAGATATTAAATACTGCCCATAAAAAGGAGGTAGAATTCTCCAAAATATGGAATGCGTTCCTAATATACTGTAAAACTCGGTCAAGTACGGGTAGGACTCGCACACAAAAGGTTCCGTATCATGGTATAAGAACTAAAGGACTAAAAATAATAAGACAAGAACAGAAACCAATATGTCCGAACTTGGTTTCGATAAGTTCCTGCAGATTGCGGATCCGGCGTCTAACCAATTGCGCCACCAACGACGATGATGGGCGCCGCGAAAATTTTCGATATTTTGAATCATGGTGATTCGGAATTTAGCAGGAGCAGAAATATTAAAATACGTCTCTTGTATGGGTACCCCCTTTATTTATAACATTTCGTGTAGTTCATGTAGTTAGTAGTAGCTGTAGCGGCAAAAATATACATTCTATTCAATATACTGTATAAAAATCTCTCCAACTATTTTCTTGAGCATGAGATACAGCCAGCGGATAGATGGACGGACGAACGGACTGAAGGACTGAAGGACGAACGGACAGCAGAAACTTAGTAATAGGGTCACATTTGAACCCTTCGGGTACGGAACCCTTAAAATCGATTATTCTAAATGACTAAAACAACAAACGAGCCCTCAACTAAAGTCAAGCAAACAAATAAAATAATCATAAATGCCCATAAATCTATAACGACGCAATTTGTCTATCGGAGCCGCTGAGAGAAAAAAGTTGAAAGATTGAAACGATATAATTTAAGGCAATTTTATGTTGGCATTATAATAGGCTTCTCGTACATTACATCATTTACGTCACAGAAATATGCAGAAGTTTATCATATTTTCGATTCGTAAATAAGAAAAAGTTTAATAGAATAGAAAAATATTTTGTTATAGGAATTCTATTTATTCGGTATATACAATACCAATATCATGTAATACCGAAGATACTTTATTAAAATGTTCTTTGAAACGTAATTATTAGGAGAAATTCTCAATGCGCGAAAACCGGTTTCATGCAGTGCTCAATGAAAATCGTGAAATTGATAGAGCAATTCGAGATAAAAGTGTAAAAATAACTCATTCGCTACAGTTAGCTACACCGTCATTAAATACGATGACATGGCTTATAGACTTCACATATTATGTTATAGTCATGTATGCATTTCATTCATTTTATCATGGTTATATATTAACGTAAAAAATGTTACTAGTTCACATCGTTGAAGCAAAGATACATATTTGAAACCTGACAAATGGTTGACCTGATAATAGGGTTTTAGTAAATATACAAAACAAATACACATGTCACGCCTTTTCCCGTACGGGGTCGCAGGTACCACGTTTAGGCGGTGAACGTAAACGTAATAAATCTCAAATGAACTTTCTGTTGCACGCTATAATAAATTAATAATACACGTAGAACGGCCTGCTCTAGGGGCTTGTAAAATGACGTAGACCAGTCCATTAACCCACGCGTTTATCATGCAAGACGAGAAATATGAGCATGCTAATTTAATTAAACACGCTTATTATTGCACAGTGCACTTCAAACCGAGACCGGCGAAGATACTCTGCTACTATCTTATCAGGAGAGACGCTCCTAGTACTATTGCAGCGCCTTATCACCACAAATATCCTCGTTGTAAGAATTGTTATGAAATTCATACTTCATAATTTCTTTATTGCACACAAAACATATAAATAAAACAATAGTTACATGAAAATAGTGTAGTGTAGTGTAAATACCAATGATGTCCACGTGAAGACGCTGTGGTTAGGGGCATTGTTCTATATGTGTTCACTATTGAAGTCTGCTGAGGATACTTCAATTCAATTGGAAGGTTTTAATTGCTGGGGAGGAAGAATAATAAATATCCCCAGGTCTTGGAGATTTACAAGTTTGTGACATGTAAATGTTAGTTTTGTTATCCCTAATTAATGGCGGAAATGAATAGAAAATCACCGGAGTCCAAAAGGTGCATTTTTTCATGTAAACCTACTAAGCTATTTATCCAACGATACACAAGCGCGTGCCTAGGTGGTCCATGTTTACCCAAACAACCCGCCTGCGCAAAAATAGCAACTCCATTGTTCCTCACACGAAATATCTACGCTCACGCGACTTCATTTATTTCCATCATTAAACTACCAAAAATATATTTTCAGCTTGTGCGGAACTCCTTCAATTGCTTTTCTAAGAATGCCTAAAATTATTGTTAAGAAGTTGCTTCATACATTGAACAGTGATTAAGTTTCATAAAGTACGGGTAAACTAAATTAGTCCCTTAAACTTAGCCTGTATCACAATTTTGCAAATCAATCCCAGCGGCAATCAGAGTGTTGCGATCAGTTAATTAGCTGTTATTTACTCGACTAACAGCTAAAGGTGTGAGCGATAACGGTAGCCCAAATTAGACGTTATAAAACTTTGCCGTAACTTTGAAATACTTAAGATTACGAGGAAATCGTATAATTTTGTAAAGTAAGAACGAAAAGACTCAATTAGCGCATAGTTAAGAATTTGTAGAGAGTTATGTCACATTACAACACACATGCACTCACTCAATACGCCCTTTTCCTGAAGGTAAGGATTTAGGACCTGCACTTGCTCTAGGATAATCGCATTAATCTCTAGCCTCCTCACAATTATAAGTATTTTAAGTAATATAAAAAGTAGTGACTTAATTATAATAAAATTATTGCCTGGTTATGGCAACTTAAGTGACAGAAGTTAGAAATTGCCAAGAATAATTCACTTATGCCTATAAGCATACCATCATGTAACCATAGCAAATGACAGGAAAACTGGACCAAACTATTCACAACGCCTTAGGGTATACCGTGCCGAGAACCAGAGTTTCCTGAACCCGACCGAAAGCAATTACTAGGTTATGCCAAATCATCGCTTAATTAACAAACAGACAACATTGCGTTAGATGGATTTTATTACCCCCGACCTAAAAGGGCCGATTATAGACTGCACTGGGCAGCAGAGAAGTGGTCCGGCAGCGTAAAGCCGCATTATACACATAATGCGGCTTTACGCTGAATCAGCCCTGAACGTGCTGAAACCGCACAGTTCGTGTCCTCCCTTTTAGCTCTTTCGGGAATTTAACATGAACAAAATCTATGTACCTGTCAACTCAGCCTGCGGAAGGTATTGAGCCAATGATTATATGTGTACTCGTTAACTCTACGTGTTTAAATATTAACTATAGCAACCAATTCGGTTTTGTGAAACTACATGGGGTCGCCCCGCTCCGTTCCGCTTCGATCGGGTCCAGGTTGTATCATAAAGTTGTGACCTAACACAGGCTAACTTTAGTATTGAGACATAAAGTGAACTACAGCAACCAATTAACAACATTAAGCATTGAGGCATACACAGATTTAGTTCCTCGGTGTGCGCATAAGTGGAGGCCGAAGTCTGTGTATACTATTCAGTACCTAACAGAGCTGACTCATATACAGAACGCGGCTTTATGCGGTCCGGCGGCGTAGGCACCCGTCCTCTATATTTGTCTATAAAATATAAAAAGAAATAATAATAATAATAATAATACCTTGGACACTATTGACACACATTGATCTAGCCCCAAACTAGGATTCCCTGTATCTTGGGTACTAGACAACGATACACATACTTATATAGATAAATATTATACTTAGATAGATAAACAACCTTGACTAGGGTACAAACATCCGTTCTCGTCAAAAAAAAATATTTGCCCCCACCGGGACTCGAACCCGGGACCCTTGGCTTCGTAGGCAGGGTCACTGCCGTCTCGGCCATTCGGGTCGTCAAGAAAGAAAGAAAAGGTTGTATAAAAATATATCATACTAGGTATCAATACAATGTGGAAAGAGGGATCTACGGAGCTGATTGTCAACCACCAGTAGTAGAGAGGAACTATAACAATACTAATAAACGTAGCCCATTAATGTCCCCACCGAGGGGCACAGGCCTTTACCCGGACACGATTAAGATTAAGCCGTACTCCACCACGCTGGCTCAGTGCGGGTTGATGGAGGGGTTTTACGACCACTACCACATGTACCGATAGAAGCCGGGACCTACAGCTTAACGTGTCATCCGAAACACTAAAATGTCCTATAATGTACTTAAGATAAATTAATTATGTCATTGGTACGAAGTCAGGATTCGAACCTGCATCTGCTGTGTGAGAAGCAAGAGGAAACCCATTAGACCACGGAGCTTATTATGAACTAGAAGAAAATTAAAAGTAGTGCACGAGTGCATATGACCAACAAAGTTCATAATTCATCATTTCTTTATTGCATTCAAATAATATAAAAAAGAGTTATATAAAAATCTTTAGTTAATTGTATACTAAAATACTTATAATATAATACTACTACTAATATATACAGACATATGTACTAATGAATACTTACATGCACACAACTTGTAATTCTAATGAGAGAAGTAGTGCTTCTTCACGCGTATATTGTGAGTAGGACTGTCCCTGATGGTGCAGGGGAGTGCATTCCACAACCTAATGGCCCGGAGCGCGGTGTTATGCTGTGCAGTTATGAGCGTACAAAATAGTTTTAGAGAGGAACTAGAAGAAAATTAAAAGAGGTAGTGAACGATTGCAGAATTCTGCTGAGTATATTGTAAACAGACCATATGACCAACATAGTTTTAACTAACGCCGTAATTAATGCTCTATTGCTAAAGAACGTCATTTTCGGATTAGTGGGCCCACGAACTGCAAATCGGGACCAGTCTCAAGATGTAGGCCAATTATAAATTGCGCAAAATGCATTACCCTATTGCGCTGGATGACAGATCGCCAATAAACGAAGTTTTAAATAAACTGATCCGTATTTTGATCGTGATTGGATCTGATACCACAAATATGTAAAACAATGTTGTATATCAATGTGTGATTGCTTTGATGCTACGCATTATTTACGCAACGGTAAACACATTAAGTTTATTTTTAACATTTATACGTAACATAATAAAGATGATGTGTATTTAAGAGCACTGCGTGATATGTCTATAACTGTAAATTGCTAGTCATAATCGCATCAGCAGAAGGATCAGTTAATAAAGTGTTGTTATACGTAAAATGTTTACCAATTAGCATAAAGAAAAATCTCAAAATCTCAATATTCATTGCAATTTTCACACCGCAACAGCAGGTCAAAATCCGGATACATTGAATAGTTTCATAAAAATGGAGTAAAATTGATTAACTTTTTTTTATGGCTATTATTTAATCACACATCAAAATTACTGATTTTCGCAGCAAAAAAGGATCAGCAAAAACACTTTTTATGCTTTTAAGTATTTTTGTTGTTCTTACAAGTTCAACCTAATACGAAGGATATGCAGTAATTTTTTAACACTAACCTTAACACTAAAACATGGCTCAACTATGGACATGTCGTGAAAGTGAGACCACAGCAGTAAAAACTTCTCATCACGACTGGGCCGATGGCCTCAACTAAGCCGAAATTTTAATATTACTTAATATTAACTTAATATTTACCGAATAATATTAACCGAACTTAATATTACTGCCAAGCCATTTTTAAAGCGTCAACGATTAGAATAGAAAGATTCATGATGAGTAAAAGCAGATATATGTATTCGTGTACGATCTCTCATTGATAACTAAACAAAGCTATACAAATTTTCACGTATATAGACTATCGGAGCGATCAGGTGTCCAACCGAACCATAAAACTTAACAACCAAAGAAACGCAATCTTAGAAAGTAAGATCACTGATTAACCATAATCACAGAGACAGACGTACCGTACTCGACATGAACAATTTCACCTATTAAACCAAAAGCTTCATTCCGAAGGTCATAATTTTGGTCGCCGATAAGTCCAAACAGTCCGTTACACCAACGGGCGAACAATAGGCTGTAAATAAATAAAAAATGGCCAAGCGCGAGTCGGACTCGTCCATGAAGGGTTCCGTTGTAGCAAGTAATTATGTGACTGGATGTTTGTGTTGTAACTTTGTTTTCTGACAAAGTTTTCTTTGCGGTTTTCAATAAATGTTTATACCTCAAAACTGCTTTTTTATTTTGTTCAAACCAATTTTCGTTGAAAATGTGTATTGATATCTCAATATATTTTATGTAGATTTCTCACTCTCTTACTTTAAAAGTTAGAGGGGGGCACACACATTTTTCCACTTTGGAAGGGTCTGTCTCTTTAACGATTTACTTTGAGGAAAAATGATTTCAAGAACCGAAAAGTCATTTTTAAAGATCTATCTACAGAAACCCCACACTTAAAGGTTTGCTGAAAAAAAAAAATTTTTCGGTTTCAATTCCATGTATTTCGATTCAGTTTCAGTTCCCTTTAATTGTTTTAATTTTTCCATTTTTGTATAAAAATCGTAAAGCGGTTCACAGAATACATCTACATACCAAGTTTCAACTGTGTAGTCCTAATAGTTTCTGCATAAAGTTGCTATGCCATACAGACGGACGGACAGACAGACTTCACGAAACTATAACCTTGTTTCTCTGCGGAACCCTAAAAAGAGTGTAATTTCGTAGCTGAAGTGAGCTATGAGCAAATTGGTACTCGCATTCGTGGGCGAGATCGCTTTCGATAGCCGTGGTAGCGTACACAAATGATTAGACACTTGGAGCTTTGGAGCGAGGTGCGTAATTGGTAAAAAGAAATAATTCACTGACATTGGCTTTGGAGAGCGAAGATAAGAAATGAAAGGGAGCAAAATTAAGTGAAAGAAGAAGGCGAAATTGAAACCAACTTCTAAATCGAGATTGAAAAAGAGACTTGAGACACACTAGAACGATACGAATGTACAGATCAATGATGTAAATATTTAGATAGTGTTATCAAAGCCTGTAATATGTCCGTCTTGTGTTCCGCTAATTCAGTTGATAACACGAAAGAAAGAAGAGTTATTCAACAGTGTTAGCCGGGTCGCAATATTGTAATGAATTTCATTATAACATGACCTAAACAATATCTCCTAGAAAGTGACAACTTCACTTTCAACGAACAATTATGGTTAAATTAATACCAACTTAAACACACAAGACTTCTTAAAAAACCTATTTATTCGGAGAACCAATATTAGCGCGTCAACATCGTAACTATACGAGTACTAATTACGGATTTGACACGGTTGTATAAGAGTAGTTTAGACTGTTGTTTGGCATTCTTGTCTTATTTATTATCGTACTTACCTAGAGGAGAAAGTAATTTTGGTAGGTCATGAACTCCATGACATATTTTCATAATACAATACGCAATTACAATTTTTTCCAGGGAATACTAAAAATAACGACAGATTTGCAGACATCTAGAATGCAAATTGAATATCATATTTCTATTACTAGTCATTTCCGCAGAAGACAGGTCATTCACTGTACATACTTGTACAATTTAGATCCGAAGAGAAAATAAGAAAACCTCAGAAGCGTCTTCAAGAAAGGCGATGCATTTATTAATCCAACTGAAAGGCGTGCCCTAAAAACTGACCCTCTTGATGCTGCTGAGCAATTTCTACAATCTTAATGAACCGAGAACTGCCTTGTCTGTCTGTCAGCGCGAGTAAGTGGCTCGCATTAGTGGTGGTGCTGTCATAATTAAAGTGATATTATAAAAGAAACAGTGTAGACAAGCTGCGTGGAGAGGAGACATTTCGAATTTGTGAGAACGCGAGCTTTAGATTCATCTAATTATGCTTCTTTATGATGGAAAATAACTAAAGCGTATCTTAGGTACCTGTAGGTAGAGACAAAGGGATGTTGTATCTAAATAGAGGAATATTATAAATTCTCTTTAGAAAAGGACCAGCCCGAAAAGAAGCTACCTGCCTTACAATCTTAAAGCTGTTAAAGACAACAAGACCTCGAAGGATAACAATGGGGCTATAAATTATTCATCGCAGTAAACCAACAAAAGGACCCCATGGGAACACGAGGAAGGAAGGACAAGGGCGTTCCGGTTCGGATGGCACTCGCCACTAAAACTTAGTCCCACCTGCCTATTATGCAGGCCTATAATCATGAGGAGAAGGAGTATTGATTGCACCGTGGAAAAAAGTAAAATGTGCGAACCGCGCGGAATGTGGGTACGGGCGGCCATGCAGCGGAACCAGCAGACGCTTCATAGCCAATTAAAAGTAATACTTTGAGTGTGACAAGTTGCGTTATGTGCACAGTTTCCGAGTATTTCTCTCTAGAGGGCTTTCGACAAGTTTCTTTTTTAATCTCACATTGTTTAAATTTTATTGTAACGATCGGAATAAGAATAATAAAGATAATTAACTCTTACTTCTTTACCATCTACCAAAGCAAGCGAAATTTACAATAAAACTAACTATGAAACAAAAAAAACAATATACCAATGGCTTAGATCCCAATCATATGAAGATACTGAAAAATGCGTAACTATTTTATCCTAATAAAACTCATAAGCACATACGTAATAAAGTAATACTGGTAATTCCAAATATTATTTTTTAAATATGGACATACTCATACGACTCTCACACACACACACCCTCACTCATACACACACACCCACACCCACACACCCACACACACACATACCCACACACACACATACCCACACACACACACACACACGCACACACGCACACACACACACACACACACACACACAGACACACACACACACACACACTATACATTTTATTATATTTTTCTAAATAAGTTAGTAATCACGATGTCTAGATAAAAAACATACTACCTGTATACATTTAATCACTTAACTATTTACTGCTAGAAAACTGTTCTTTTTACTCTGTTCATTTTGTAAAATTGTTAAGTGTCACTTACTGGAGGGAAGTGCTACTACTTAACCTATACCACAGGGTTCGCCCTATTTTAGGGAGTAGTGATCATCCCTTGTTACTTACCTAATGTAATAACAAGATTTATGTTGTAAAAATTTTTTTAAGAATAAACGATTATTATTATTATTATTATTATCTTTGAAGGCCAAAAAAAAATGCTTATCTCAAAGCCGAAATAGCCAATTCATCGTATAACTCTTCCGCCCACGACACATAATTATCTAATTCCTGATCATAATTACGTAGAAGTTACCGCTGCCGCGGCGACTGTTTCAATGTCAATGCCGTGAAATTGCAACTGCTATTCTATTGCCACGCTATTGGTTCTTCCAATCTTGTCTTGCAACACACTATGTTTGTCAACCGCTCTAATAATACTGTAAAAGCCACGTAAAAACTGTTTTTGCTTTTTGGGACACAACATCACCATCACCCATAGCATCGTTTCGTTGTTTTGTTTGGAATTTTACAGTTTGTCTAATCTAGACTCGGCAAGGAGAGCAGATTTAGTCTTCCAAACAGGAAAGATTAACATGATATACGAGTATGTCGAATCTGCCCAATTTGCATATTTGGATTAGGTCTCTCTCAGGCTTTTTTGTTCAAATATTGCGGATTATATTTTGCCAAACGTTTATAAGCAAATAGGTAGGACTACTCCTCTCACGCTTTCAAGAATACACCACAAATTGTACTTGACACTGTTCGAGGAATTCTGACAAACCGACCTTGTCACATGTCTCTTCTTCAAGTTAAACTGCGTTGGATGTAGAGACTATTCAAATTCTGTCGTCTTATGCAGTTTCAAGATTGAAAAGCCTCGCAGTATTTGCTCCGGAATTTCTCCAAAACCGGCACTCTGTCCTCAATACCGTTTATGATATTGAAATATATTCGATACGACAGTATCGCCTTTTGTGTGGCACAGACGATACTTTTGATTGGATATCGTGAGTTTTTAACAAGAAATTGGAGTTCACGTGTTCATGCTACTTTTATAGCACCGAGAGATCTTCACGTTGCCAAATAAAAAATGTATATCAGTACCAGCAGATATTTTTATAAAAGTATGAAGCAATCATATTTGAGCAAAAAATTTTCAAACAATTAATACAAAGTTAATAATATTTATCGTAAATGAATAGACATATTGATTAGCAAAATCAAGTGAAGATAATTTAGCTGATAATGAAAAGGGCTCTTGGCGGCAATTTATTTGAACAAAGCAGAGACAATGGCCAACCGACCGAAGGCTTGATAATGAACTAGATACAGTACCGTTAGCAACGGAATTTCTAGAGAAAATAACACAAATAAACAGTGAGATAATGACTAGCTTTACGCGAGCGTTGCTGTTGAAAATGATGAAGAAACTTATTTGTGATCGGTCAGTACAAAATTCTTTAAAGGAAGACGCTAGATTCCAAAATTTGCCGCATACAAAAACAAAGGTAAGTTTGTGACTCAAGCATCCTGCCGGTTTAATAAATTAAATATTGGTCAAACACAAACATAATAAGACATAAAAAGAAAGTCAGGTTCGTTGTATACAGAAAAACCTCTCACGCGATTATATTTGAACTGATTTTAAGACTTTAGCGATAAATCGCTGGGAAAACCGTGGCCTATTAAGAATACTATATATCATTATCAGTGGTGTGGTGATACGTGAAGAGTTCACCCACTTATGACTTAACAATAAAACTTGGATTGTAGTTTTCGATGTGAGTTGTGGATAATAAAAATGACAAATTAACCATAGCATTGAAATTAAACTTAGTTACCTGAAACAAATTTTAGTCAGAGTATTCAGAGTTAGTGGTTCAATTCCAAATTCCAAAACGCTGGGGCCAATGCCTCGTCACTCGTGATCTCAAGGGAGAGGACTAGGGCAGAATCGTTACGCAACAGGGCACAAGTTGGGCGATCACTCGGTAAGTTCACTTGCCCAGAAAAGTCATAGATTAACCTTGCGGGTTCCACGCTGGCACGCTTCGCATACTGAACCCTGTGACAAAAAGTGACATTGAATTATGTGGTACTATTACATAACTGAATCGCTTGTTGGTAAACAATCATAATATCGTGCCTTTTGCTTTGTCAACATTTCACGGGATGTCGATATCCGTTCTTTCTGCCATCGTTTGTAGAGGTACAGTCGACGGAATTGAATGTCCGACCTAAGATTGAATATATATTGGGTGAAATAGTCACAATAGAGGACCGATCACCCACCTTTGGTTCAGCGGGCGTCCACCTCCCCATCATCAAGGTTGAATATCATAAAGCAAACTGGAACCATAAGATCTATGCCATTGGAGGGTTGCCATGACGACGCTGCAAGTTTGATTTACTAACAAACTGATTAATTATGTTTGTGATTGACTAATTTAATTTTGGTAACTTTTCGCCAAGAGGTTATATCACTATGAAAGTTATTGTATGTTTTGATCATAGAGTTATTTATTAAACAAAGAGTTTCGTTAATCTGAGATTTTTACATTATTTTTACGCGTTATTTTTAGAGAAGAAATATTTAATAGTGCTAATTTTTTGCTACCAGCTAGGTCACCACGATCTCTCCTGCCATCGCAGCGCCGGCCGCGGGTCCCGTCATGCCAGCCTTAATGACGACGGGCCCTTGCGCAGCAATCCTCGAGCCCAATGGCCGCGACAATGCATTGGCAAAAGACCAGACAGAATGACGCTCATTCCCTGGAAGAAGGTCGCGGTGTGGGACGTGATCTGCATAGATACGCAGTCTCCGTGTCACCAACCAGCAACCTCAGCCACGCCCGGCGCTGCAGAAGGCCTCAAACGGATTTGCGACTATCGGGCCGTGAGGCCTTGATGCCCGACAAGCCCTTGCAGACATTTCCAAGCGCGACCGTAGAGCTGGCAACTACCTCGCTCAACGAATAAGCATTGCGATAGAGCGAGGCACTGCTGGGCGGCAGGGTGCCTGCGTTTTGGGCACCCTCCCGTTCAGCAGCGATCTGGGCGAAATTTTTACTAGTTAAATTTTAGGCTATTTGATACATGGAATCATCTATGTGATGTATGTATTATCTTAAATATAATATTCCATGTAGATATATTTCCCCCTTTGACAATTTATAATTGACATTTAATTACCTACTGGATTTTTTTATATCTTAGTGCATTTTGAGTGTCTGTCGCAATTTCAACATGATGTGTAGGGAAATAATTACCGAGACTTTACAAGATCATCTTTTAATAGGGACAAAGGATCATAGGATTAGCAAATAGGATCCGACTGCTTAGCTAATTCTTAATGTGCTTAGGTTCGATATGTATGATTCGATATTTTTCGAACGATAACAAAACGTTACAATACAACTTTTATTTAATACTTTTCATTGTAAAATAACTTACCTATGATGTCACCTTAAGATTGCCAAAACCGTTAGTTTATAAACTAACGTTTTTTTTCGTTAGTTTACAAACTATCGATAAATTGCAACTGTACCGTACTGCTTAAGATATGACGCGTTAGTTTATAATAAAACCGTTATAAAATAATGAAATACCAGGGCAAACACTGCGGTATCTTAGGTGAAGGCTAGAAGGGGCGAGCGCAACGAAGCCACCGAATAGTCTTCGTGTTAGGTTGACATATAAGAACAAAAGAAACGTAAATTATAAACCCTGTCGGTCTGGTTTACAATTTAGGTTAGTTTATAAACTAACGGTTTTGACAATCGTACGGTGACATACATATACCGCATATTTTGCACTTATTCAAAAAATAAAATAATCGATTATTAGATGAAACCTTTAATGAATGAATGAATGAATGGTGCTTCTCCAGCCAGGGTTCTAAATCTGTTCCGGTCTTTCGGCCGGCATACCAGAGGGCACAAGTTTTGAGGGGGGGCGGAATGACCTGCTCTTTAGGAAGGGAAGGATAGTGAATTCAATCGACCGACTCTTCAGCCTGAAGCCAATATAGGATATGTGGAATGGGGAGGATGTGGGATTTGGAGAGCAGCTGTTGTTTTCTTCAAGTTCTTGTTTTCCTTCTATTTTCAGTTATTGTTAATAGTTGAGTTTCCTGAGTCGTGTTCGTTTGGGTTATCCGGTAAGTTCCCAGTTTCGCTTTTGCTGTCTATTTCTGGGATACGGTATATTTGCCTCTAGGCCATCCTGACATCGTCCCTGTTGTGTGATGATTCTGTCCAGTAACTGTGTTTGATGTTTGATGTCATGCTTAAGGAAATCTTTCCAGGTGTATATAAGTCGGCCGGCTTTCTTCTTCCTTGCTTCGTATTTGAATGGAGCGTGTAGTAAGTGCTGTTGTGGGCGTCGCAGAATATGTATAGTAACATATCCGGTGGTTTTTGATTCGTTTGGATATCGTTTTGTCCTGTAGTCAGTCATGAATTTTGTGGTATCTTGGATAGCTTCTGGCGTTCTCAAACATGTCTCTGAGGATCAGGCGTTCATATACTGACTGTCAACTGTTTGCTTTAGTGAGGGTTGCCGCTTTTTGTCCGTATTTTATAAACAGTGCAGTGACCATTTTGTAAATCAGGCGCACTATATTTCAGTCTATGTTGGATTTCTTTATAAAATGCATTAGGGCCTTGGAATTGCATATGGCTTGCCGGCACCTCTTTTTTAATGGGTCCTATGTCCTGCCGTAATATATGTGCCGAGATATTTGATTTCGTTTACGGTTCGTATTGGAACTACGTCCAATTCACTGGTTGTTTATGGGGTCTCTTATAAGAATTTTCGTCTTTCTACTTTTAAGTTTGCCATGAGCAGTTCTCCGATGATATTTAATTATTCACTTTTAGCTACTCCGCGGCATAGCAGCGCTGCGTATAAACGCTCCTTCAGGCTGCGGGCGGTCCGACTCTGGAACGCACCTCTTTGCACTATAAGAGACAGTCCGACTCTTTTTTCTTTTAAGAAACATATTAAAGAGCTCTACATGTCTCTTTCGTAAAAGTTATTGTATTTATTTTATTATATGTAAGGTTTATGTATATATCGGTAATTATTTCGTATTTGCTATCTGTATTTTACAGATATTTTAATTTATTCCTAGGCATTTTAGTTATAGTAATTATCGTGCACTGCCTACCCTTTTATGATAGCAATTCCTGTAATGCCTTGTTTTGCTGGAAGAAATCTCTTTTCAGAGACAAGCTCGCCCTTGTACATGCATTTTCTTTTGATGTAACTTTTAAAATATTTGTGTGCAATATTGTGAAGGAGGTTTGTTCCTATAATTCCCTTTTTCCTGTATTTCTTTATAGCGTCTTGTCCGATGCGAGCATACAGATACCAGAGATAGTGTTTTGACATATGTATCATGTTTGTTTCCTGTATATAGGCTATGTGTATGTTTTTGTTAGTCAATTCCGCGTCAATGTTGAGTCTTTTAGTTATTTCGGCGCATCCTCTAACCTTCCAAGTAGCAATGCGCATACGCTCGCATGTGACTTGTGGTTTAAATATGGGTCTGTTTCGTATCATCGTATATCCGGTGTTGTCTGGGATGTCTTCTGTTGATGTTATGGTTGACCCTGAGGAGGTCATGGGTGTTGCATTAAGTATCGGCGAAAGTATGGTGTTATCAGTTTGGTTATCGGTTGCTTGATCCGTGGGTAAATTTGGCGATTCAAGCAAGTAAACGCTGTCGTAGTGGTGTCCTGTGACGTTGAGGTTGATAGATTTCACTGCATCCGCTGGATTCTTGGGCGTGAATGTGATCGATGGTGTATTTTGCTGGTGGATTGTTGCGTTAAGTAGAAAGTATTCGGCAGCTGGTATTATAATCTCCTCTCCAGCCCAAGTACCGTAATTGCGTAGATTTTCAGTGGTGAGTTGTTAAGGATTTCAGGCTCGGTGATTGCGAGCTTTGTTCTGTTCATCGCCGTTTTCTTCTACATATTTAACTAGGTCCTTACGAATGTGAGTGTGGTTGCATGTTAATTGACATAGGTGATTAATTTAGTCAGCAATTGCGGTGAATAGGCAGTTACCATCTCAGCGTTGGTAAGGCTTCCATTAGGTTATGTTCTTGGGATGTTGTTGAAAGAAAGAACTTAGATATAGCGTGATTTATTTGAACTACCTTTGTCTACGATTAACAGATCGTACGGGTTGCGATTGTCAAAGTTTGTGCGTATCTTCGTGCGCCCTTATTCTCGGTAGAGAGCCGCTTAGGACAAAAAGTTTCCGATTTTATTGTTGTTATTGTTCATCAGTGGAAGTCTTTTGTTAATTGCCTGTTTTCTGGAAGATGGTGAAATTATCCTTTTATGATGTGCAATTGTTTGCTGTTTCTCGCTATTTCTCAGAATATGCAGTTATGTAGTAGACGGGCTTGCATTATTGTTTTATTTTTGTGGGCTTGTCGGACCGGATAAAGTTAGAAATGGTTATGTTTTGTTTTACTATTATTGGGTAGGTTCCTGTTTAGTTTTGTATTTAGGTATGATGGATCGCTACACTTATTACGTAGAACTCCGCGGCTGCTATGATAATTTCTTCACCGCCCCACGTGCCCTGTATGTGGAGATTTTTTATGTACTCAGTGAAAGCTTCTGCGTTTGGTGCGTCGATCGCATGTTTGATGCGTGGATAATTGCTGTTAGCTTCCACGTATCTAGCTAAGTCGCTTCTGATGTGGGTATGGTTGAATGTCGCTCCAAACAGATGGTTGATTTTGTCTGCAATTGCATGGAACAGGCAGTTTCCATCTCTGGGCATTGGTAGAGTTTAGATTGTGAGATATTACTACAGAAGAAAGCCTCGTGGTATTTTAGCTAATGTGAATGTGTGTGTGTGGGTTGTTTCTAAGAGGTGTACGGCCGGTATGATGAGAGACGCTGTTTGGCTTTTTACGATCTATTTTTATTCTTATGTTTCCCGGTATTTCCAAGATGGGCTGACACCATAGAATGGGTGCCAGATGTGTGAGGGAACGTTGTGAGCCTTTTGTGCTTCGGAGCTTTTTCAATTGTTCCTAAATAGCAGTCAATTGTTTTGTCTAGTTTCTGGGAGTTTGGTGAGATGGCATTTTTATGGCCTGCACTTGTTTAGTTTTTGTTTATTGTCAGGTTTAGTATATTTGCAGTTTAGCTACATAAAAATAATTCTAGGATTGTTAAGTTTTGGGTTGGCTTATTCACTGAGTTTCAGGGTTTAGTGGATGGTTATTGTTAATGACTGTTTTGAATGGTCTTTCGAAGATGAGGAGAAAATAAATCTCGAGGAGAATTATCTCGAATTTATTTTCAGGCAAAGCAATATAAGTATATGTAGCTATAATAATGTTTTATTAGTTGATTTTGATATTGCGTAGGTAGGGAATTGTTATATCCTGCCTATGACGCACCTATAAATGTGATTATGCCTTAGTCAATAGGGGCGACCGCGGCCGCGGTAAGTGGTGGTTTATCATTGTCAGGCGGCGAGTGGTGCTGAGAGAAATAAAGTTAGAGGTAGGTAATCACTATCAATGATGTCCTAATCGGAATGATCTCACCGGGTTGGTGTGTTTAGCGGCGGTGGTGGTGGAGGCAGTAGCGTTGAGGGTGTGTTGCGTAGGCGTCGCTCGCTGCCGGCCTGTCGCTGCGTGGCTCAGACGTGCACCTGGCCTAGAATAAATTCTAGGGCTTGCACAGATGGGATGCCTAAGAGTATCGCGCAGTTCTCTGGGCATTCATTACACTTGACCGCACTAGTAACATCACAATCACTGAAATGCGTGGTATTGCACAGATGGGGTGCCTAGATGGATCACGCACATTCCCCAGGTAACCCTTACAGTAACACGCGGTATAAGCCAGGCTCGTTTTCGGGCCTCCGGAGGCAGAACAAAAGGCGCGCGCCGGGGATGAAAACTATTGTTTGTTTAAATGCGTTTGGGAGATCTCGGGGGGACACGTCCGTTCGGTCCGGCAACACAAACGCCACTCGATTATTAGATGAAACCTTTAATAACTATAAATTTGAAACACCCCCGACACCCCAAAGAAACCTTATAAGTCTACAATTTGGTTCATTCGTTTCCTTGATATGCTTGGTTCACACCTTGATAACTTTCGAACCACGGAACCGATTTTCATAAAACATATCTAAGAACCATCGTAGGGAAGTCTACTACCACTTACCATACACAATATATTATGACCATCCGTTTGACCGATAGGGTGCCACGGACAGACATACAGACACACCGGCCGAGACACAGTTTAAATTTATAGCACCCCTCTTTTTGTCGTCGGGGATAGTAAAACAGAATCGTCCGACATTAACAATCTATCGATAGAAACGTGAGTCTGCTTGCGGCTGCGGTTACGAATAGTACCCGGACTCCAATCTGCAACAGAGCGGGTAACCACCAACAATGTCGAACCTCATGGTCGAAAGCAGGGCTTTTGCTGGCTGTAGAATACTTGGGGCATCACCACAGCAAAAACGTGGACTAAAGAAAATTAATTGGTACATTCTTTAGACTACGTAAGTTACTAATGTAAAAGTTTTCGAGGATGTATGGATTGTCCTTAAAAGTGCACGGTTTTTGTGGGATACATGGAAAGGTACTACAAAAATATAGTGATCAAGGCACAAACCACAAAGTATCTACCTAAGTAAGAGTGCAGACCTGCAGACTCATATTAGATGACCACGTGATTCTGAAACACAATCCTCAATATTGACCGCAAGGACGTTCGGGATGGCGTAGTTACAAATTAAATTCAATGATGATGTTTTATTTAGAATTAATTAATGTTTTAATTAAGAATTTGATTTCTTAAAACTTTTCATCGTTCCATTGTTAAAAAGTGGTAATTAAATCCGAAAGAAGGAGGTGAAAGATAGAACGAATTTTGGGAGTCACAAAATGAAATCTTAGTTATGTAAAACTTAATCCATCCATGCTTTTTAACGAAGATCCAACAGATTAGGGACCAGGAAGCGACCCTGATGGAAGCACCGGATCCAATGGGGAGTCATTAGCCATGACATCAAGATTTTTTTACATATAGAACAGTCCAACGAAACGACCTTATTAACCGTGTAATTTTGTTTTACTTCTTCCATAACGGACAAAGGTTTTTCTTGTCATTCTCTTAAAAATGATTACTGGTAATTATTTGGAGGTAAGCTAACTATCAGTTTGCATTTTTTTTTGTGTTTCAAAAGAATGGTAGACTATCCTTGAAAGGTCGCCACAAAATAAATTAAGTATGTATATGAAGGTTAATTTTAATGAAATGATCGACTAAGTTCATAAAGATTAATAATGGCTTTGGCTTTTTTCATATACATAATCCGTAATTAACCTTGATATTCTTATTTGACACGATTTCACAGCCCCTGAGTAAGTCAAAACACAAAACAGCCCACTGGTCTAAATACCGTTGCAAGGGTAGGTCCAAAAATTAAATTTCATTTTAAAGGGCAGAGTCACACCAATTGCAGTCATCCACCACACACCAGCTAACGTGATAACCACGAGCATCATCAGGCGTCATGGCAGCCGCGACCAATTCAATTGATGCGATAACATGGATGGATGGCGCGCGCAGGTACTACAATGGGCTCCTTTCTCCAAAGTGGGGCGTAGGAGTCAGTTCGGCCTTGAGCGCGGCAGTGTGGGCGAGGTAGAGATGTGACATTTAATTCGTAACTCGAAAATCGATCGATCACTTTCGATTTTGCTGGGACTTGCTATAATCGATAGTATTGTTTCTTACCTCTAAGATAAATTGCGAGTGAAAATACACTCACTAATTTCATCGTCGATATCCATCAGAGTCGTTATTGATGGATAATTTCTCCGTGAGAATAGTTAAGGCCAAAATCCGAATCGCTGGTTCTAGTAAATAGATCTCAACAGTACGTTAACGATACAAGCAGTATTTTCGCTTCAATGCACTATCACTAACGTTTACGTATGAATAGCTTCGAATAGAATACCTTTAAGCACCTCATCATGATCCGTTTCGTAACCACAGGCGACGCACGCGCACCTCAGAGCTCAAGGCCGGAGCTGTCAAATGTCATTGAGTCTGTGACGCTCACGGAACCAGATCAAGGACGCAAGTGAACCGGCATTGTAATTAATCTGTGGCATTATTAGATACTTGTTTTGCTACTGTTACTAAACTTTTTGGTATTGGGCCTTTGTCGTGTCATAGTTCATGATGAATTTGATTACAATGGTTATTTGATTGGGGAATTATGATTATTAGGACAGTTGCTTAGTCGATAGCTGATAATATGGCAGTTTCGAAACGATAGCCTCCATATCTTGGACCAGCCAACGGCAGAATACTTACCTATCGATCAGCAACATTCAAAATATTAAGATAAACCTCACATGACTTTAAGATTCGCTGTGAGGTCTAATGCAAATCAATTACGATAAGGTAAAATATAAATTTTACATAATGGAGAAATTCTACGTGTTATAACTTAGAAGTGTAATCTTGTCAACATTCTGTACTTTGTTGACGCTATTCTAAAAATAGTGAGGTATAATCAGTATAAGATAGTAGCAATAGAAATTAAGATACCCTCCCTCGATTGCCCAAGGTGAAAAGTAGTAAATAGAATCGCTGTGTTGTAAATGAAAAGTGAGATAGTACAAAATCTAAAACAACATAGAAACAACTCTAAATACTGCCATGTCCTGGTCTTACAAATATCGGTAGGTATGTCATGATCCAGAATGTACATTACTGGTAGAGGACGATTCTAATAGGGAAAACCTAAAGACACTAGGTATTTTCAAATTCCAATCTTTAAAGGAGACACTTCCGAAATCCCGAAAAAAATATAGTTGAAGATATCCTTTTCCTTCCATGTGTATATTTGAAAACATTATACAGGAAGTTGTTTTGTAAAGTTACGCCCGACTAAGGGACGATAGTTTACGTGTCGCTTGAAACTAAAAAAATAGTTTAATTTTTCCCTATATTTTGATTCACTAATAGCCGTGTTCAAATCAACACAGACCTCGCTGTTAATAATTTTGTAATTATTTATTATTGCCTGCTTATTAAATAAAATAAAAACATAATTGTATTAGTTAAGCACAAACTATTTTTAAAAGAGATCTAAAAATCAATCTGTGGGAGTTTCTACGCCCTTCTCTCCCACAGTGGTCCAATGTAGAGAAGAGGCAAAAAATGTCGTTTGCTAAGTATATGTAAATATCTACAGTAATAAAGTACTTTGACTTTGACTTTGACTTTGAATTTATCCTGAAATAACCGCAACGTGCGGAAACGCCCGGCCGGTCCACTAAGCGCGTGCGCCGAGCGAGTGCCCGATATTGAGAGCGCGTTAGCAAGCGATAGGAGTAAGGCCACATTTAAATGATTTTAGGTGATTTCACTGTTTTTAATATTATTAAGTGTCGTTTCAATAACCACTCCTGAGTTGGGCGAAACTTTACAAAACAACAATCTGTAGGTCAATGGGAACTGAATGAAAAAATAAAGTGTATGAGAAAAAAGTTTTAGGTGAAAAATAATACTAAATTCATGTTTTTCACCTAAGCCTTGCTATTGCTTACGATCTAAAAAAAACTATTGGTATGGTTCTTGCGTCTTAAAATAGTTCTTCTAAATTCTTCTCCCACAGTGGTCCAATGTAAAGAAGAAGCAAAAATTACGTCTGCTAAGTATATGTAAATATCTACAGTAACAAAGAAATTTTGACTATTGGCTTTTGACTAACCAGGTAGAACAACATCGCCTATATTAGTAAACGTGCTTTGGAAACTGTCTGGGAAAATAACCACAAAAACCTACTTCTTAATTTACCTACTTTTCAATCCATAAGGTTCATGTAAATGTGACGAAATAATCACGCACCTGTGAAGATAACGTGCAGATACTATAGGATAGGTAGGAATGGCCTCAAGATAACGTGCAGATACTATAGGATAGGTAGGAATGGCCTCAAGAGGTCCGCTTTACGGCACGATAAGGGAAGTTTACTTAAGATAGCTCGGATTTGATGTCAACCGACTGATCGACCTTTTGATGCGACTTTGATGCATTAAGTGAATTGATAATCGAGAATTGAAAAAAAATCGAGAAATCAAGACTAAAAGTAACTTGTAAATGAAAGCGCATCATTTGTTCTCATAGCATAATTTCATCTGAAAATAGGCATACTGGGAACAACGCTTTTATTTCTAAGTTAAATACTGCGTGTAATAAAGGAAGTCGGTAACAGTTTTGTCGAGATTTTATTTAACAATTTCTACAAATAAGCGGTCGTTCCGGGACCGGTAATGACACGTAAAGCAAAATAAAACATCTTGTATGGCGACCCCCCTTTCATTTATAAAATCTCGTGTAGTTAATTATTTCTTGCTGTAGCGGCAACAGAAATACACATTCTGTGACTCGACACGACACGACACTTCACGACATTTCAACTCTCTACCTATTACGGTTCATGAGATTCAGCCCGCTGACGGACGGACGGACAGCAAGGCTTACTAATGGGGTCCCGTTTGGCACCCTTCGGGTACGGAACCCTGATAAACCAGCTGCCCCTTCCATTTAAAAAGGAGAATTTATAGATTTCACAAAGGAAGCATAAAGATTACGGACCTCCTGTAGATCCTAAACTATTTCAAAATGGAAGAATGAAAATTGATACAAACTTTTTGCTAGAGAACTCTTTTTATAAACTTCGACCAGCAACAAACAGTTCAGGATCTTACGCAAAAAGGAAGCGTCAAAGAAGTTTCACGCTGATTGCCATCGACACGCCGCCGGATTACAATGCCCAAAGCAGCAGTTTTGTGCTATCTCCCATCCACTATTCTTGTTTTGGCGCAAATTTGAACCGATCATCTCCTTTCCCACGGGTCTGAGTCTCTCATTTAAACGTAACTAGCCTTTTATGCCGATCAGACAAAAAATGCTAATATAAGGCTATACAGGCTTTATTGCAGATCACAGTATTCTCCCGACCGAGTGTATTATACTATATTAAACTATTTTGAGCGATCGCATCGTCTTCTTAATGGGTAGTTGTCAGTAAGCTCGCCTTTCCATAAAATAATACCCACAGACATTTCCGATTTTCTCAGTGATACCGCTTCCAAGAATTGTGCTACAGTTTTAAAATTAACTCTGGAGAAAGCGACGGGTTATAGCTACTACTGTTTCACGACAACAATAGAAAATATTCTCATTAATAAAAATAAAAATACAACAAACAGTCAGCATTACATATGAAGTCTTTGATATAAATAGTTATCATTTCAAACATCACTCATTTTAATTTAAGAAGGTTGCGCTGAGGCCGGTTCGGTTCATCAATTTATATAAAATATCCCATTGCCTTTTTAAAGTAGATTACGAAACTTAAGTCCGGGTCAACATACTGGGTTACCCAATGTAAGTGCATGGTGTAATTTTTTTTCATCCCAATGCAAGTGGTCGGTGCATCGCGATTAAACAATTACTTATCGGCTGTTACATAACAACCAAAGATTAAATCGGTGAGTATCAGAAGAGACGGATTACGGTTCCACATTTAAAGCATTGACTTCTTCTTTAGCTTAATTTTGTCTACTGATGGACATACTGGCTTTAATAACTATGCTTTACTCAATAATGACTTGGCTTCAATTTAATAATTGTTTCGATGGTTTAAATAAATAACGCATATATTTTTTCGAAATAAAGTCCCAGGTTTATTGAATTTATGGCACGAGTAAGTAGATGTGGTCGCTCTTTGTGGCAGTAGGTAGTGTAGTCCTATGTACCTAGACAGATCCTTATTTTATTTTATTATATTTATAATAATAATAAAACCTTGGACACCATTTACACACATTGATCTAGCCTCAAACTAGGATTCCCTGTATCTCTGTTACTAACCAACGATACACATACTTATATAGATAAATATTATACTTAGATAGATAAACAACCATGACTAGGGTACAAACATTCGTTCTCATCAATCAAATATTTGCCCCCACCGGGACTCGAACCCTTGGTTTCGTAGGCAGCGTCACTGCCGACTCGGCCATTCGGGTCGTCGATTTGGGACATCAACAGCAAATAATATAGATAGTAAACAATACAAGAATAAAACCAGTTACTGATATCCACAGAAGATACAGGAAAAAAGTAGAAAAAAAACTTAGCAATAAGAATAAAGAAACTAACCTAAAAAAGAAAAGTGACCTACTTATAGAATTAAAAGTGAGTAAAAAATAAGAATAATAAGTACATTAATGCATGAAAGTACGTAATATAAATATATACAGGACAAAGTGCAATGTGAGGAGTATAACTGTGTTGTGAGGGCGTGTATGTGAGTGTGTATGTGTGTTAAATCACTTGTTTCCCTCATCATATCAAGGCATTAATGATATCCTGACGGAACTTGGCTTAATAGGTTGAAACGTTATTTTTTTTATTGAATTCAGAAGCGAAGCGAACCATGGTAGAATTTTGGGCATAATTGGGGTGAGCGAGAGGGATGGAGAATAACCTATTAGATGTATAGCGAGTACGATGTTTTGAAACACAAAAATAAAATTCGGTTTGCAGCGTAGGAGAATCCAGACGACCAGATAGGATATCGTGGAGCACCATCATATCCAATAATACTCTGCGATCTTCAATAGTGGCGAGGTGATGAAGCCGACTGGACTCCTCGTACGAGGGACCCTGGATATGGGATCTTATTGTTCAGGTGTTTAAAAAATTTGGATTGAATACGCTTAACACGTTGGATATATATAATATAGTTCGGGGACCAAATACATGATGCATATTCCAAGATACTCCTAACATACGCACAATAAACCTGCTTTATGCATACCAGGTCGCTGAACGGTTTGCAGATGCGAATGACAAAACCGATACCTCAAAACGCGCGGCCCACGATGATCTTAATGTGCATTTGACACAGGTATGTACAGGTGTATGTGTAGAGTTAAATACCTACGTAAGACCTGTCCTTCTAGCTACTTCAATTCTTATTCTTTGGCACTCCACACCACAGATGCGTGCATCCGATCCACGGGATTGAAAGTGAAATGTTAATCCACGCCATATCTTTCAACACACACTTTATATTCCATTGCTGTGTCATTACTTTCCACTCAGGTAGGCCTTCAAGAATTGCCTCAATATACAGAGTCTCACCATCATTCAGTCAGGTGTTAAATACTATTAAACATGCGGTATGAACCAATACCTACAGAATAGGTATATACTCTTAGTAGGTTGTGCTCACTCACTACTGTTGCCGTGGTTTTTGGCTACCAAACACCGTATTTTTAAGTCAAGTATTAATAAAAAGTACAATTTCCATTTATTGATCCATATAATTTTGTTGCTACCATTGAACGATAACCTATCAAACGAACGTTGGATTTACAGTATCGCAACACTTAGGCAATATTTGGTTATTGTTGAATGATTCCTAATAAGTGCTTCGATAATTACACTAATTTTGGAAACTTTCTTTCCGAAACGGTATGATATGTATCTAGGGTATGCATTGTGATCCCTTTTTCTGGTAACAAAGATACTGGAACACTATTTAGTAAGTATACTTTATACTTTATTGCACAATAACAGAAGATACATATACATCACAATGAAAACTACATGTACAAAGGCGAGCTTATCTCTAAAGAGATTTCTGACAGCAAACCAAGGATGGACAGGATATATTAAACAACGCTGACGTTGGTTATCGAAGAAAACTCATTGATTTTTGGCCTTAGTACATAGTATAGATACGATTATGGTTCAATCATAGGTTACGGGGGCTATGGAAGAGGCTGTAACGGGGAAAACCTGGAACCACTAATGAAATGCGCAGGGCATTACTAGAGTTGACAAGTAGTCCAAAAGAAGTGGCCCAGTCCCTGATTTTCTCGAGATCGGCATTTACATCCCTATGGCGGAGACAGGGAGAGGGAGAAAAATGATGATAAATCTGGAGATTGTGATATGAGAGGTAAATCAGGTCATGATAGGAGAAAGGAGAGTTAAGTTGTCCATGTGTCGCAACTTAGTCCAAGTTAGAAAATATCATGAGTCAAGGAGAGAAGGAGTGCAATGTGGTTGGCAATGAGTAGCTTTGAGAGGAAGAATATGCATATTGAAAGAATTGACAATGGACTGGAGTTTAGCAGAGCGTGTTTTGTGGGATTCAAAGCGCACAAGGTAGGGCCTAGTCTTGGCCCCCTTCGCTCCCATGCGGTGCACCACTTTCAGATCACCAAGACATTCATCGGAGGACTTTAAGCGGCCAGAGAACACTGCAAACAGCACGTCGTCAGGTTGTTGATCCGGTCCCTCAGCCACGCCATGGACAGGAAGGATCATGCGCCGCATTACCTGTTCACACCTGTCAAGCACCAGACCCAGAATATCAACTTGCGACTTCACCACTGCAAGAGCTTTCCAAATCCATTTTTTTCATTTTTTCGTATATTTTACTGCACATGAAACTTCACATTACAAGCTTTTAGAAAAGACATTTACAAAGGCAAGCTTATCTCTAACAAGAGATTTCTTCCAGCAAACCCAAGATGAAAATGATAAATTTGAAAGCAATGACAGGTAAACCTTTGTGCAGAAATATATGTAAATAATATAAATAGGTGTTTTTACTGAACTACATATACATAATACATGCATTTAAAAATATAGAAGAATATAAATACCGTACACAAAATACATATTTATAAATAAATAATACCAAATATTAAATCCCTAAGTTTACGAAAGAGACAGCTAATGCTCCTTCAGACGATTCTTGAAGATAAAGACAGATGGACTGTCCCTGGAGCGCGTTCCACAGATGGATTGCCCACATTCGGAACCCATGTTCGTAAGCTATGGTATTGGGAGGAGGAGTGGAGAGCATCGAGGCCGTGAGGGATCTACGCGGTCTACTTGACGAAAGGTTGCGGATGGAAGCGTTCACGCAGAAAGCTGGGATATCGGGGGTTAGTTAAGATGCTGTACAGTAAAGTGAAGATGTGAGTAGCCCAACGAAGACGAATAGGCCGCCATTAACTCCCTGCGACCCTGTTACACATGGTCGAACTTTCGCAGTCCGAAGATGAACCGAATTCCGAGATTCTGAAGTCGCTCGGGTTTGTTCAGTTGCTCTTTTTTAAGCGCTAGCCCAGCAAATATCAGCATAATCAATCAGCGGAAGGAGAAGGGATTGAGCGAGATTAATTTTCTTTTCACGTGGCAAGAAGTTTTGGAGTCTTCTTAGTGAGTGAAAAGTGGCGAAGAGCCGCTTATTGACCTCACTGACATGCTTTGACCAGGATAGGTGGCTATCAAAAATGACCCCCACGTTTTTGTTCTTGTCACTGTAAGCGATAATACCAGTACCTGTATCCAAGAAACATAGCCTGGGACTTACTGGGGTTAACGAGCAGTCCAAAGGACAATGCCCATCTCCAGATGTTTTCGAGGCCAGCGTTTAACACATCTACAGCCGAAGTCACAGCACTAAATAGAAAATGATGGTAGAGCTGAAGATCAATAGCATAGAGATGATATTAAAAAGAGATAACATCAAAATGCAGCTGATGAAGGCTGAGAACAAAAGAGGGGAAAGAATACCATCCTGAGGAACCTCCGCAGTAAGATGGCACCACTCGGTTAATGTCTCCTCGGACCTTACGCACTGCTGCCGATCTCTTATGTAAGTGTCGAACCAGCTAGCCGAGCTGCTAATCGATAAAGTGCTGCGCCAGGCTGCCAATGTCCTGAAGGCTGGGAGAGGCAGCAGCTAGCTGTAGATCCTTCCCGTACCTGGCCATACCATCGGTGAAGGTAGTGATAACGTCCTCCATACACTTTGCCAGCTCGGAGTACTGATCCATATTTTAGGTTATTATGAGTGGACTGCTCAGATTGTGGTGATCTTGAATTAGATGTATGCAGTGAAGGGTCCAGGTCAGTACTTTTATGAATTAAATAGATTTTACTAATCAAATAGATTATTTTATCTGAACTGACATCCTAGATCTTTGATCAAACTACCTGTCAAAGTTCAGATTCATAGGTCAAACAATTTTCTTATTTTCATACATTGTGTGCCCTCCCCCCCCCCAAAGAGAAGGTTCAAATTTGAGAAACGCTTGTCAACCGTTGTCTCGCAATAAACCACCTACCTGCAAAATAATTTCAGCTTCCTACGTCAAGTACTTTTTGATTTTCATACAAACTGTAACACACCATTTGATTCAGTGCTACCCTACGCTATAATAATAATCATTTTTATTTCATCATCAAAATAGTTACAATAGTTACCAAGTTACCAACTAAGTCCTTATAATAATGTCACAATAATAATAAGCGAGTTCGTGTTATCTCCATGACAATCATTTTTATTTCAAATAGGTATACAATGAGCTGATAACGGCCAAAATTATCTTGAACACTAAAAATAATAAAAATTAATGAAGCCCATTACCAATGCCTCTACCGAGGAGCACGAGCCTTTACCCGCAGTACTCCAGTAGTTAATTAGTCAAATTGTGTGAAGTGATGATCTATCAAATTACATATAAGGATGGATTCTAATTTCATCCACTCACGACTACGGGCGACATGCACAAGGCTTTTGATAGCCGCTAAATAAAGAATAAATGGCATTTAAACATAACAGAGTGGCGGCCGCCAACAGGACAGAGAACAGCGGCCAGACCACCACCACAGATGGTCAGATGACATTGCTGAGGTAGCTGGAAAGCAGTGGACTAGACTGGCGGGTGACCGCAGCGCATGGCGTGCTTTGGGAGAGGCCTGTGCCCAGCAGTGGGATGACAAGAGCTGATGATGATGATGATGACGACGACCCGAATGGCCGAGTCGGCAGTGACCCCGCCTACGAATCCAAGGGTCCCGGGTTCGAGTCCCGGTGGGGGCAATATTTGTTTGATGAGAACGAATGTTTGTACCCTAGTCATGGTTGTTTATCTATCTAAGTATAATATTTATCTATATAAGTTGTCTAGAACCCAAGATACAGGGAATCCTAGTTTGGGGCTATATCAATGTGTGTAAATTGTGTACAAGGTATTAAAAAAAAAAAAAAATGATGATGATGAAACATGAATGGCTAATAATAATAATAACCTTGCCGTGCTTAACCAAGAAAATTGACCGTGTTATATTAAAATGTTTCAACTGTATTTAGCGGTCAGTCTGGTGCAAGTCGCCCTAAATATCCTTCTTCTCTACAAGCTGCATAAAAAGGTAACCAATAATAAACATTGCTTACTAAGGTAAGGGCTATAATCCTGTTTAACAGTGCAGTAGGCATCACCGGACAGAGCCACGGCCACGTGACCGCGCGCAGTGGTAGCTGGCGGGATTATTGTACACTCGTGGTCAAGCTAAGCTACACCAATAGCAATATGATTATTGTCTGTATGGCGATAGAATAAGGATGGCATGCTGAAAAGGTATGTGTACTTAAAAAACCGGCCAAGTGCGAGTTGGACTCGCGCACGAAGGGTTCCGTATCATTATCTATTAAAACGGCAAAAAAGAACACGTTTGTTGTATGGGAGCCCCCTTAAATATTTATTTTATTCCGTTTTTTAGTATTTGCTGTTATTGCGGCATCAGAAATACATCGTCTGTGAAAATTTCAACTGTCTAACTATCACGGTTCATTAGGTACAGCCTGGTGACAGACGGACGGACGGACGGACGGACAGCGGAGGCTTAGTAATAGGGTCCCGTTTGGCCTCTTTCGGGTGCGGTACCCTTAAAAGTAGCTCGCGATAAATGAACAACTTAATGCGTTAGACATGCGTGAGACTAAGTTTTAGGACGACGACGTAGTAAGTCTTGACAGGTTTTCCGTTTTATGACAAAAATAATCTGAAATCGAGTCATCATCGTGATTATGAAAAATGCAGAAATCCCTGCATTATCAACATCCATCCATGTAAGAGAACTCGCTTTCCTTGGAAGAAATAATATAACCGGTCAAGTGCGAGTCCGACTCGCGCTCGAAAATTTTGGTATGGGAACCCCCTAAAATATTTATTTTATTCTGTTTTTTTTTTTTATTTGTCGTTTTAGCGGCAACATCATCTGTGAAAATTTCAACTGTCTTACTATCACGGTTCATGAGATACAGCCTGCTGACAGACGAAAAGACAAACAGACAGACAGACAGACAGCGGAGTCTTAGTAATATGGTCCCATTTTTACCCTTTGGGTACAGAACCCTAGAAATGGCCTAGAAACTTTGTACAGAATGCAACTAGAATAATGTAATCAGCACTATTATTAACATATACGACGTTAGCCCAAGCATAAATTAATCGATAAAAACAAGCAATAAAACGCGCGAAAAAGCTTTCACTTCTCTTGTTCAGTACAACCCCGGCCATTTCACCTACGCAAACGATACCACCGAAAATACTTAGCTTACTCTCTCCGTGCCTCAGCTAGGCACAGAGTTTGAGTGACGTCACAAAACACAGGGTAATGACGTCACGCTTTATCGATCGGACGTCGCCCTTCGGATTGCAAGGACGTCGCCACCGCCAACATTGTAGTTGAGTATAGGTTGGACCACCCTCGTTAAATATGTTCTCCCTTAAGACTTCAACTTTGAGTCTCAGGGAAACAAGGTAAGGGATATATTAGGTTGTTGCGAAGTAAGTTGCGCAGCTATGAAGGGTGCCGTTGATCAGAAAAGTGATGAGCTTCATCTACTTCCGTTTTTATTCTATTTTGGGACAGTTTTCCTCGACTATGGAAGATTAGGGGTTGTTTGTTGTTATGCGACGGCAAATGGCATCTAGTCCAGTTAATTAAAACGTGTATTTAATAGTAGTTTATGTGGCTGCTACATAATGGAGGGCATTAAAACTCGAGAGTGGGTTTATGAAACGAGCCGAAAGCGAGTTTCATAATAATATCACTCGAGAGTTTTAATGCCTAATTATGTACAGTTACATACACTATTTTATCTACACACATATCATAAGCTCTCTTTGTTGTGTTCAGGAACCGCATGTTCGACCGGTATAGTGGCATTGATCATTGCTCTGCAGTTGTTTAGCTTGTACTGTAGTACCAACTTCAAAGACAAACTAGGGGCGGCACGCAGGTGGGCGTTAGCGTTCGAAATTTGAATGTTATAATTTGACAAATTTTGGTACATTATGGTCATTCATAATGTATCAATATTCAGATAAGAAATGAGTTTTTACCAAGAAGTTTATCATTGTGCTGGTCCTTACGTGTAGTTTTTGGACGCAGTAAAGGGGGTTTATGATACGTGTGCAGATAAAAAAGTTTAATGGCATAAGTATAAATGTAGTCGAGGAGAATAGAACCAGTCTCCTTCTATCTACTACAATCGGCACGGCTCAGTGAACACTTTCGTGTTAGCATTAACATCACACTGACTAATGAATCAGACACTAAAGAAAAAGTGATTGCCGTGTTTTTCTTTGATATCGTGATCGTGGGAACATATTTTTAAGCGAATGCAAAAAAGGAGGAGATTCTCAGTTCGTCTGTTTTTATTGTGTTTGTTTGTTTGTTACGCGATTACTCCGTCAATTATGAACTGATTTTAATAATTCTTTTTTTGATCGGTAGGTCATACTACGGAGGAGGTCCAATATAAGCCTTATTAAAATTTAAGTAGCACTTTTTGAAAAAATCAACAAATCTAGTTTCAACCGACTTCAAAAAGGAGGAGGTTCTCAATTCGATTGTTTTTTTTCTATGTTTCTAACGCGATTATTCCGTCGATTATAATCCGACTTCGATGATTTTTGTTTTGATTGGTAGATCATACTTCAGAGGTGATCCCATATAAATTTTATTAGAATTGGTTAAGCGCTTTTTGAAAAAATCAACAAAAACAACAATTATATACACAGATGACGCTTTGGTTTATGGTTCCTTCCGTGCAGCAAAAGTTTTGTTGAGGACTTTTCATGTACATAGACTTAATTTCAAGAAATAGGGCTTGAACTTGAAGTCGTTTTTTTTTTAAGTTATTAACTTGATGAATTATGTAGTATATAACACAAAACATATATACAAGAATAGCAAAGCCTAATCATTGGAACAAAACATTTGCATCCACGTACAATTGTGCATACAAAATTTTGTATAGTGCCATGCATCAACACTTCCTAAAAAGCACCTAAAAGCACAGTTTGTTTTGTATGTACAATACCTATGGATAACTGAAACTGCAATTAATATTCAGGCGATTCGGCCATCTCGGGAACTTCGGCGTCAAGTTTTAATTTTACAAGTTATGCAAAAAAATGTATAAACAATGCAAAGACGCAGTTTCGAGTTCATTGTTCGACTGGTTATTGTTATAAAATGCCCCTTCATTACCACTTGTTACAAATAGCTGCGCGAATGCCTTTCCAATCCAGCGATGTATTGATAAAAGAAGATTCAAATATTGAAGCTGTAGCGACTGGCGGGCGCTGCCCTGGATCGCGGGCGGCGGCGCACGATTCTCGGTTTAAAACTAGCTCAGATATCTGCGTGCATTGTGGCTTTTGGCTGATCAAATCGTCTACATTCTATTGCACCTATTGCATTAAACAATGCATAGTTTCTCATTCAAGCATTCAAGATTATTCTGAGCTTTTCTCGGCATTTTTAAGCTAATTCAGATATTGACACGAATTTTCATATAAATTTTCCTTGAGTTTTTGTATGTACTCTTCTTGATGATATAATTAATGCTTTAGGTATGTACATAAGAGTGTTATCTTATTATTATGCACATGGACATTGCATGTTTTGTAATACTACTAATAGCATGCAAGTGACCTTAAGCCATTGTATTGTACCGCATTGTACTGTTATAGGCAGACTCATAATGAGCACCCTTGGGGGTTGATTATTTCGTACTTACTTACTGTTTTGGTCAATTGCACATGTAGGTTAGGGATCTTAAGGTGTTCTTAGGGTCAGCTGACCATAATATAATAAGTGTCATCGTAGTTGTTATGTTATCCTACAAGTAACAGAAATGATCGTGCAGTTTTGGTAATGTCATAAATATTCGTATAATTGGGCGTATGTGCTGTGCATTCCTCAATGTAAGGTGTGCTTTTCCATCTGCAAAGCCTTGCTACTGTTATCTACTGAGGTCCTCGGGTTCTGTTAAGCATTATTATTATTATTATTATCAGTTGGAAATTCATGCCTCTTTTCGTTAAGGGGTAGCTACTACCTAGCTTAACACTTCATGTGCGCGGTAGATAAACATTGACTCTTAAACTGTTTATTTTCTACTTATTGCCAGCCTAAAATAAACATAGAAGTGTCAAGCAGGCCCAGAGCAAAGGGTTCCTTGAACAAACTTGGAGCCACCCATTCCTAGAACATCACAGGTACCTATCTATGGACAGGAATCCGGTGACAGCCACTTTTAACCGGTTTACTGAGAGTTCAAAATGGTGTGAAAAGATATTTTCTTCGAGCCGGCTGTTCTATTGTAATAGTAACAGGTTTTTATGCTATTTTTTGTGATCGGAATCGTTTTACAAAGAAGCTATCCGTTCATCGAAAGACCACGTCCTAAAAGGATTCCAAGGTAGTAGTGAGATTAGGCAGTATTGTTTATTTACCAGGAGAACGCTATCTTTTGAAGCTGGCTATTAATTGCATGCACCGTACAGTGAATTAAAACTCGCCTCCAGCTGAGAGATAGACGGACAAGCGATCGACAAAAGAAATTTAATACAGTTCACAATACCGAAGGTTGATCTCGTAAAGAAAGTTATACTTAGATGAAACTGTTATTTGATCAGTTGATGTAACATAATCTCTACAGAATCTAACAGCCCATGCGTATGTTCAATCAAATACAAAACCAAGACTATAAACAATGGTTTAATTTGCAATCAACACGAAATACAAGTTTCGGTTGAACCGTGCCATCTGTGATACTGTGATAGATTTGCAATTTATTTGATCAAACATCAGGTCTAATTTTTTGCGATTATATTGCGATTCCGCATAGTCATCAGTCGCAAAACCTTTTGCAAGCATCGAAATAATATTAGAACCCAATAACCATAAAGTTTGGTCACAATATTCTTGGGTATTCTATTTTATGAGGACCTCTCCTGTTCGATTTGGGTGTCGTAAAATTTTTGTTTATGGGCCTTATTGACCCATGCCGAGCGGGTGGATTTGTACGGGAAATTTACGGGCAGGAGCAGTAGAAGGGATGTCTATGGGAGCGGTGCAACAGAACTTACCAGTGGATGAATGCAAGCGATAAATTTCTGAGTTTACGTTATCCTAGCTATATGGTGTTTCAATAAATTAAAAGTCAGGATCATGCGGCGTCCCACGACGATACGCTTTCCACAAAGACCCATAAATAAACCCAACCTAGACCTCTCGAATAAGATCCAAGTCACATTCAAAAACTTTCTAAGAAATATGAATAATTATATGATATTGTTTCAATAATTCCGGGCTCCAGTCCCCGTTCACACGTTCCCATAGTAAAGAGAAGCTTCAATATACTAGTATAGCTGAAGAACAATGCGTGAACGCATACAAAATCTCCACAAAAACTACACTTTTGTAGGATGCCTTATGGATAATAACTAGGAAACGATAGGTTTGTGGATCATATGACATTTCAAGGTGGTAACGATAATAAAATAACAGACTTGCAAGAAGTGGCTTAATTTGAACTTGTGAGTCAGAGTCATGAAAGGAAGAAATGAGAATGTAGCTCTTTCTTTGCGATGTTTGGCTGAAGTAACGGACGATAAAAAAGTGATTATATTGTAGCTTCCCCTACAACTCCAAAAACCTTGCCTAGAAGATGCCTTTGGTGATAACGCCAACTATAGATGTATAAAAACCAGTCTCCACATTTATATTTATACTTTTGAATGGAATTTTATTCGCCAAGAGTAATTTAATTAAAATGAAACTTGATAAAGATTTTTTCCAAGGACAAGAAATTATGTCTGCGCAAGGTGTGAATTTCCCAATATCGGTGTCAACCTTCGCTTTTCCATGTAATTTGCATTGCTAATTCACCTGGTAATTATTTAACGATAACTCAGCTGGGTGGTCGGACTTCTGAACTCAATACTTGGTCTGATAAATCTGAGGATTACAATGAACGCAAAGTAGGTACCTACGTATGTACCTAGATACTAACTACCGAGTTATAGTTGTGGTAGGTAGTTTCCGAGCAATCATTAAATAAGGTTTTTTGTGGCAATAACACCAGAAGCTGTGGTATGAAGGCATAAGAAGAATATTATTGTAATAACAGCGAATAAAACATACGATGATCCTATATAATTTGATCCTACCAAGTTACTGTGCCAAAAATTGTAAACACGTTTTAATATTTTTAATGTTTATTCCCGTAACGTAATGAGATTTTTGTGGAACTATGGCATGTGACGCATTGTATGCCTGATAAGTAATGGACTAGGAAAAATCAGGCAGCATTTTCGCGGATGGAAAGAAACGGGTAGACGAACTTCAGGAAATACTTACTGATAATATGGTGATGGGACTTGTAATGTTTAGAGGAAGTATTCGTGAAGGGCATTTGCAAAACACTTAGTCCCTTGGTATAGCTAATTTCACCATCAAGGTTCTATGCCATGCAATTTCTCTAGTATTGTGAGATTACTTAGGCATCATGTAAAGATAAATAATATAAGTAATCAAAGTACCGCTATTTGCTGAACTATCTGCGATCTTGCTGCATGGAGCCTGGCAAATAGGAAATGTGTGTATCTGATCGGAAAACGCTGTAATTGAGTCATTTGTTACCACCCTGTGAATGCCACTATTATTTTAAGCTGTAGCCAAAGAAAAGTAAGTTTTATAGCTGTTCTGATATGGGTGGTTTTCGTATGCGGTATTATAGATCGGCGGCATTGTTTACAGCAGTTGTTATCTTGCCTGACGAGTCAGTGTATGGAAGAAGATAATGTCGATTTTTGACACAGTTCTAGAAAAAAGTAACTGTGATTAATCTGTTTGGTTTCTAGGTTTTGATTTTATGGGCACCGTACAGGAATAGGATATTTAATGGGCGAGTTCGCATTTACATGATTTGACCTTTTGCGTCACAGTATCCATAACAAGTGCCCAAATAGACTAGGTACGTGACTAACATGATATCACTGCTTATCACAAGGTCATTAACTTGAATTTCGGCTTGACGCTGATTGTTTCACACATTGTGTTTTCATTTGCATAATCAAGTCCGCGATACTGATAGTAGATGACGACGATACTTACCTGATAGCGATTGATAAGATACTACCTACTTACTACCTCGATCATGGATCCGAATTCTGTACAAGTAGTGATTTATACATTTTATGAAGGCTGTCCTACTTCCCTACAAAATGTCCTCACAATCTTGTATCCCTGTTATCCTGCCGAGTTTGAGATTTCGTGAGATCTATCTATCCAGCCACCAGCGCCATTTATTACGGTCCTGGGCCAACCTTGTCGATGTGATTCCGACCATCAGGCGGGTCGTCCACCTCTCTGTCTACGTGTGTCCCTTGGCTACCATTCCGTCACCGCCTTGGTCCATCTGTCGTCGTCCCTCCTAGCCAAGTGTCCCGCCCATCTCCACTTTAACCTTGCGATCCGCATTCCCACATCTCCGACCTTTGCATGTTATCAGGTACCTAAGTAAAGGCTTTTTAAAATAAATATAAATTACCTCCAGGATGAAGCAGCGTGCTGGGATGAACACTCCCATCCTTGTGCAGAAAGATGTGTTTGGGCTGCGTCACGACGTAACAGGTGGACCCTTCATCCAAGCATCGCTGGAAGGACCTCGCTCCCTGGTGGAACAACGCCCAGGCATGTTCCTCGCTAATCGTGGAGTCAAACGCCTTAAGGATCTGCTGCAAAGACACGCAGTCAGCAGAATTCAGGGCGAACTGAGCGCCGGTAGTCCCAGCGGAACCTTTGCGCATCATGCCTCTCATCCAGGAGACACCATCTTAACAGCACATACACATACCAATCTGTCCACTAACACTAAATATCCACTGATTGATTCAACACAGTAAATTTATTAAGAAAACATTTGCTGAAATCCTTCGGGAAATAATATATTCACATGGTTCTCGACCCCCTGAAACGTCACTGTCAGGATTACAACTCGCAAATGTTTTTCACAATGACACTTCTTGTTCCGATTTCTGAAATTCAGGTTTGTTGTTTTGTAGGGTAGGCGGGTCGCGATCGCGCGTGCGTCAGATTGCCGGGCGAGAGAGCGAGCGGTACGGTGACGTGCGAACGTGGTGGCGCGTCGGCGCAAACTGACGGGCTGTTCCATCCGCTTTTCCGATTGCCTCTTTCGCGAACTATTCTCATTCCCAGTGCCCGTAGAATGCCCATAATTTAGAAACACGTATATAGTTTGCCTGCTGAGATGAGCTGAACTCCCTTCCAAGGAAGAACAAAGTAGAGGTCGAAGGACCACAGTAAGCAACGAACAAAAAAAAAACTAAATTTACAATTCATTACTTTCGTTAAATATTAACATGTTTAGAAAACGTCATTTTTTAGCCTCTTCTTCGAATGCACTACCATTTACTACTATATTCCTCCGCAACGCTTGGTGGACCCTCTGTGGGGCTAAGAACTACTCTGAATGATGTTTTGTAGACTTCTGATTGCCTGAACTTAAAGTAACAACTTAAGTAGGTGGGTTAACTTTTTATAACACAGTAAAACTACACTTCCCGCATTTGTTTTTATTGAGTACAATATCAATATCAGTTACTTTTCATAATAATGTACGTGATCTATATTACCGTAAGATTCTAGCTACAAGTAGATTTATGAGCTAATCTATAAAATACATTAACTATAAAAGAAATAGGACTGACTGTGTACCGAACTGCAAACTTTGAATAGTAATATAAAATACGGATTTATTTTAATCAGACAAATGCACTGCAATAATAATATCAGTACTATTTATATAGGAATGTGACCATGTAGTTCTAGCAACAAAATTTCTTATATAAATCAAACAGAATTATTAGTATTTAATTTAATTTACAGGATTTTTTTTCCAACATTTCTTAAAGGTATCGTTAAAAAATGGTTTCATTCAGTACATCCCCCATCTCTTGAAATATCCATTGCTTTCAAATTGACGTTTCAACAATGACGATCGCTTTAAATGAAAGCTCATGTCAACAATAATCGCGCTCTCATTGGTCAAGCATCAATGCCAGCTATGGCCGCCTTTGTCCCCGCTTGGTGGCGCTGTCGAAGTTGGAGGCAAAGAGTTTCATTCATCTGAATTTTATGTTAAAAATACGTGAGGTGATCTTTCAAATAAACTTGACACAGGCAAAATCAATCTCAAATGAGGTTAGCACGCCTTCAATTGGCAACATTTCAAATTATTAACCCCCTAATTTAAATAGCTAATTCGAAAGTTGGTCGACATCTTAAGGGATTTTGATTTTACCATTTTCCAAAATTTTTATTTTTCATATACATATAAGTAAAAACAAAAAACTTTTTGGAAAAAGTTGATGTTGACATAATGGACCATGTTACCTTTGCCAGAACATAACAAATGTCTTTGCCTGTCCCAGAAAGTTTTGCAGGCGTAGAACTTGTATAGTGATAATAAACTGTTAGTTTTATGCGGGTGTGAGTGGACGCTAAATACGATACAAGTTGGATGTTGTTGTGACATTGAAAGCTAGTGTCAGCTAGTATTTTTTAATGCTAGGCAAATATATTTGTAGTTCTTCTGCCTACATCCTCGATATCTCAAATTATTTTCAAAGTATCTTTAAAGCGAATGAATAGAAAAATATATATAAATGTATTTCGTATTAAGCATTCAAATATATCTCAATGGACATTAAATATTTTTACCTAAACAAAAATGAAATGTTGTCAATTATAAGAAGAAATAAAGTCTTTTACAACTTTGACAGATAGTTAGCCTCCAACTACATCAGCACTATCTGAAATGAGCTTTTGAGATAAGGTGCCATTACAGTCTTCACAAAATAAAAGGCCCCGTGACAGCGTCCGTGTTACTGACGTAATAAGGTTGAATTTAGTTTGGGCCACCGGGCCTTTTATTTTGTGTATTTTGTGAGTGAATGTCCTTCAAAACATTAATTTGAAGGGATCAGGAGGGTTTCCACAACCTTTATAGCGATTCAGATTAGTTACAAACAAGAACACCGAGGTAACCATCTCCTTTGCTATACGCCATAATCTTAGGTCGGTTATGGTAATTTTGCGGATCACCTAAGCTGAAACGGTATAAGACATAGTAACCCCGCAGTAGCCTTATTACGTAATTTTGACATCTATGAATTGCAATCGCAATGGAAAAATCATCGAATCAGGACATGATTATTTGACACGAACCGTTTATTGCGACTTTGCTTGTCGAATTATTCAATTATTCTTTCAATGAGAATACAGCTACTGGTATGTGATAAGACGATTAAAACCATGTTTGCAGATTCCAATTTTTACAGATTTTCGTTTCAAGAGAATCACATGTTTAGGTTCCTATTTCTAATGATTTTTGTTACAACAGAATTCCATGTCTGCTGATTCCCATGCCGACAGATTCCCATTTCTACAGATTTTCGTTTCAAAAGAATCCCATTTCTGCAGACATAAACCTGTGTTTTCTCACATGGGCCACCCCATTGTCACGATTTTTGACAGATGTCACCATTTTGACAGGTGTCACTTTTTAACAGGTCTCACTATTTTTGACAGCTGTCTCTATTTGTGAAAAGTGTCATTTACGAACACATCGCAAACACAAGGCAGTACTTACACTTAAATATTCTTATGTGACAGCTGGCTAAAATAGTGACAGCTGTAAAAAAAACATGAAAATGAAGGTTAGGTTATACACAGTCAGGTCATAAGTTCTGTCACACAATAAAAACTTTTGAATTTAGAACGCTGGCCACAAAAAAGTTTATTGAATTCGAATTTCGAATTTTTCATGAAAATAAAAATGTGTACTTTTTAGAATTTTCCTCATTTTTAAATATGGAGTGGACACTTAAAGAAGACCGTGTCGCAGTTATTGCGTTGCATCGTTGCGGTTACGCGTCAATTCAGATTTTCGACTTACTGAAAAATTTGAATATAAACAAAAGATTCGTTTATCGTGCCATAAAACGATACAATGAAGACTCTAGTGTAGATGACAGGTCAAGAAGTGTTCGCCCTCGCTCTGTTAGGACTCCAGCAGTGATAAAAGCTGTGAAGGCGCGAATTCAAAGAAATCCCATAAGTAAGCAGAAACTGTTGGCCCTTCAGATGGGGTTAAGCAGGACCACGGTGAAAAGGGTGTTAAATGAAGACTTAGGGCTTAGGGCATATCGAAGAAAAACAGGACATCGTTTGGACGCTCGTTTAATGAACCTGAGACTGAAGAGATACCGCGCTTTGTTGAAGCGGTACGCGGGAAAAAAGCATCGGGAAATTCTTTTTTCGGATGAAAAATTTTTCACCGTGGAAGAGAGCTACAACAAACAAAATGATAAGGTGTACGCACACAGCAGTGAAGAAGCGAGCAACCGTATTCCGCATGTCCAACGAGGTCATTTTCCATCCTCGCTCATGGTTTGGTTGGGAGTCTCTTATTGGGGCTTAACTGAGGTACATTTTTGTGAGAAAGGCGTAAAAACGAATGCAGTTGTGTATCAAAATACAGTCCTCAAGAACCTTGTGGAACCTGTTTCTCATACCATGTTTAATAACAGGCACTGGGTATTCCAACAAGATTCTGCGCCGGCTCATAGAGCGAAAAGCACACAAGACTGGCTGGCGGCGCGTGAAATCGACTTCATCCGGCACGAAGACTGGCTCTCCTCCAGTCCAGATTTGAGTTCGTTATATTACAAGATATGGCAACACTTGGAGGAAGAGGCCTGCTCAAAGCCTCATCCTGATTTGGAGTCACTCAAGGCATCCTTGATTAAGGCAGCCGCCGATATTGACATGGACCTCTTTCGTGCTGCGATAGACGACTGGCCGCGCAGAATAAAGGCCTGTATTCAAAATTGCGGGAGTCATTTTGAATAAACTTTATTACCATAAGAATCTATGTTTTATTAAGTTGATTTTGCTATATAAATGTTTACATAAATAATAAACATGTCTAAATTATTTCATATTGCACATGTGACAGAACTTATGACCTGACTATGTATTGGGTGAAGTTATGCCTCTGAATATGTAATGGAAATCTGTAGACTTAGGTATAAACCTGATAAAACGCCTAATTTATATTATAATAAATAAAATACAGAATAATATTCTAATAATAACAATACATAAGCTAGACATTATCGTATATTTTTGTCCTAATTCAGTCAAGAGAACATTCAATCATTTTTAATCAATCATTGAGACAGATTCCTGAGGCATTACAACTAAACTAACTTAACCAATAAAAAATATGAATTTGAAAATAGAATCCATGGCAACCGGACAAGATCTGTCGGGCTTCAAGCTGTCAATTTAGTAATTAAAACTGACAGCTTGAAAGGGGGGGGGGGAGACTGACCACACAAGGGGTGCGGCGAGCTAGAATGATTAATTTCACGACACCGAAAATTCGAGCAGTCAGAAAGAAAATCAGTTCTTTTACAGGACTTTTTGTATACTCATTTCTGGAATACTAACCAAGAGACATCTTAGGCGGACGTCTTACTTAACAGATCTTTGGTTGCTCACTACTCGAATTGTGAGTCATAAGTGGCGGGTAACGCCTCCTCTCACAACCATGTCTTGTTGATTGTTAGTCACCCGACTTAATAACGGTGTGAAATTAAAAGGGTGAGTATCGCCGCTCACTCTCCGATATTAGGCATTTCTCGATACTTCAATTGCTTGCCCAGCCTTTCGTCTCTCACATCACAACTCCCTATTTAGGCCTTTCTTACTATACACAGCGTCTTTGATAGGGGGTAGCAGAGGCATAATTGTGCCCAGGTTTTTGCCAGTTATGCATAATTTTCGTGATAGGAGGATAGCCCAACGCCGCAGCTATGGAGATTAATGTTTTCCTAACAATGTTTCCCTTACCGTTAGAACGTCTGTATAATATGTTTTAACTTTAGATACAAGCTTCAGTTCGTTAGTTAGATAATTTTAACGCCTTCAGAATTCCCAAGATATCTAGGAATGCTATCATTAATAATAAACCATTACATCACAGAGCCAATTATCTTGTTTTCGCAGATCTGTTTAATACAGTTTGGTATACCCTTCTTATCCCAATTCACCTAATTAAGTTCATTTCGCTAGCTTTCAATCAGAGTAACAAAACAACATAGGTGAAGTATCGTCCCTCTTTTCCCATATGAATAGCAGAGGCACGGGTTTGCACGCAATCATCGACTAGTTGCTATAATTTTGTATGCCATATTGTGTTAGCACCTGAAAGGCTAGCTATAATTTTGGCAATTCTCGTACCATCACCTAACTACTTTACCAAATTATACTAAACAGCATGCACAACACAACATACTGATCATACCAAACCGTACTCCAACAGAAGACCTACTTCTTCTTCAGACTCCACAACGGGTCCAGGAAGTTGAGTGGATCTTTCATATCCCCGCTTGTGAGTCCCGGTGTTTGTTTCATCTCTTCGAACGATTCTCTCGAGAACTTTTGTGTTTTCAATCCGTCCTTGCTAGTCGATGTGGTTGCGTTGACGGGCGGAAGAATCGAAGCTCCCGACTGAGTTGTGATGGTCTCGCCGTTGAAGGAGGTTGTTCCTGTTAACAATTTGATTGGTTAGGATTGGAATTGGGGCACACCAAGCTACCTACAACACAAAAGTTCGTCCTATCAAGCCACAATTAAGCATAATAATAAATAATGTAGCCCATTTATGTCGCCACCGAGAGGCAAGAGAGTAAGATTAAGCCATACTCCACCACGCTGGCTCAGTGCGGGTTGATGAAGGGGTGTCGGGCTAGTGGCCAACCCGACTGTCAGATGTTTTTAAGCTGCCCGTTTCCAATGTGCGAACACCGCTAGGCCACGGACGCTTCGACACATTCGGACAATTAAGCAACTAAAGTATATAATTAAACAAAACTCACAAAGAAGCTGTCAATGATGTTGATGATGACGAGATAAGAGATATAACAGTCCTTCGAAAAGTGAGTGAAAGCAATTGCTTTTACAATTACAATCAAAAACTTTCATCTCGGACGGCGAAAACTTGAAGGTATGTTGAATTATGATAACAGTAAATTAGCATACTATACCTACTATACCAAAAGATTGCTTGGATAAAAATAAACTTTTGTAGCTGGTGGCAGGGGCTGGTCTGTTAATTCCCCTTAACGATATTTTGAACTTTCATATTTCATTAAATCAGCGGCTTACACTATTACTACCTAACCTATTTAACCTATCACACACATGCTACACTCCTGTAGCTCGATTATATATCGTTTGACATATCCCATTCTTTTCAAAAGCAGATTACAATCGCTTTAAATGGAAGCTAGTGTGAAATAATCGCGTTCCGATTGGTCCAGCTACAATTTAAAGTTTGGAAACGTCGTTCAAACATAAATTTTAAATCAGAAATAATAGAAATGATAAATAAGAGGAGTGGCGTTTGTGTTGCCGGACCGAACGGACGTGTCCCCCCGAGATCTCCCAAACGCATTTAAACAAACAATAGTTTTCATCCCCGGCGCGCGCCTTTTGTTCTGCCTCCGGAGGCCCGAAGACGAGCCTGGCTTATACCGCGTGTTACTGTAAGGGTTACCTGGGGAATGTGCGTGATCCATCTAGGCACCCCATCTGTGCAATACCACGCATTTCAGTGATTGTGATGATACTAGTGCGGTCAAGTGTAATGAATGCCCAGAGAACTGCGCGATACTCTTAGGCATCCCATCTGTGCAAGCCCTAGAATTTATTCTAGGCCAGGTGCACGTCTGAGCCACGCAGCGACAGGCCGGCAGCGAGCGACGCCTACGCAACACACCCTCAACGCTACTGCCTCCACCACCACCGCCGCTAAACACACCAACCTGGTGAGATCATTCCGATTAGGACATCATTGATAGTGATTACCTACCTCTAACTTTATTTCTCTCAGGACCACTCGCCGCCTGAAAATAATAAACCACCACTTACCGCGGCCGCGGTCGCCCCTATTGACTAAGGCATAATCACATTTATAGGTGCGTCATAGGCAGGATATAACAATTCCCTACCTACGCAATATCAAAATCAACTAATAAAACATTATTATAGATATATATACTTATATTGCTTTGCCTGAAAATAAATTCGAGATAATTCTCCTCGAGATTTATTTTCTCCTCATCTTCGAAAGACCATTCAAAACAGTCATTAACAATAACCATCCACTAAACCCTGAAACTCAGTGAATAAGCCAACCCAAAACTTAACAATCCTAGAATTATTTTTATGTAGCTAAACTGCAAATATACTAAACCCGACAATAAACAAAAACTAAACAAGTGCAGGCCATAAAAATGCCATCTCACCAAACTCCCAGAAACTAGACAAAACAATTGACTGCTATTTAGGAACAATTGAAAAAGCTTCGAAGCACAAAAGGCTCACAACGTTCCCTCACACATCTGGCACCCATTCTATGGTGTCAGCCCATCTTGGAAATACCGGGAAACATAAGAATAAAAATAGATCGTAAAAAGCCAAACAGCGTCTCTCATCATACCGGCCGTACACCTCTTAGAAACAACCCACACACACACATTCATATTAGCTAAAATACCACGAGGCTTTCTCCTGTAGTAATATCTCACAATCTAAACTCTACCAATACCCAGAGATGGAAACTGCCTGTTCCATGCAATTGCAGACAAAATCAACCATCTGTTTGGAGCGACATTCAACCATACCCACATCAGAAGCGACTTAGCTAGATACGTGGAAGCTAACAGCAATTATCCACGCATCAAACATGCGATCGACGCACCAAACGCAGAAGCTCAAACTCAAACTCAAACTCAAAACGTTTATTGCGACATTGTGGTGGTATATGGTGATTTATATATATAGAATTTGAAGAACCGACAATGAACCCAGTGAGGGCACTGCAATATCTTACATCTAACTTGCACAATAATAAAATATCATAAAATGGTTAACTTTATAACAATGAGATCATTACCTACTATTATCTACAGTATTAGCGTAACATTAAAGTATTATAATTATAAGATTTACATGCATTTGTGTATGTGTACCTGTGTGTGTGTTATGAGTGTGTTTGAGGGTGTGTAAGTGCATGTGTGTGAGTGTTTGTGTGTGATTATAGAAAGTGTGCTTCATTTAAATATTCTTCAATGCTGTAGTACGCTTTTTGGAGGAGATGATTTTTTACTTTCTTTAGGAATTCTATTTCGTTAGAAATATTTTTGTAACTATCTGGAAGTTTGTTATAGATGGTTATGGACATAATATATGTGTTAGTGGATTGCAATGACATATTAATTTTTGGGAGGAGAATTTTGTGTTTGTGTCTGAAGGAGTATAAGTTATTCAGTGTGTCTCTGGTCTTGTATGTTTCTGGGTATTTTCTGACTAGCTTTATTATTTCGAATAAGTAAATAGAGGGGAGGGTGAGGATGCTATATGTTTTGAAATGTGGTTTACATGTGTGTGTTGGTTCTATGTTTGCTATAATTCTCAGCAGCTTTTTCTGTAGTCTAAATAATTGTGGAGCGTCGGTGCTGTTTCCCCACAGTATGATGCCATAATTAAGTAAGGAATGTGCGTGTGCGTAGTATGCTGAAAGAGCAGTGGCGGTGTTAGTTGATTTTTTTACTTCCCTTAAAGCATATGAGAATTTAGATATTTTACCTTTAAGTTTCTGTACATGCGACTTCCAATTTAAGTGAGAGTCTATGATAATTCCTAATAAACTTACCTCTTTTATTATTTCTAGTGGAATATTATTATAGCTAAAGTTGATATCGAGGGGCGGTTTTTGATGTGGATAAAACGTTATTAATTTAGTTTTCTGGGGATTTATTTCGAGGTTGTGGTCAGTCATCCAGTCAGTAATGGTGTCAAGGCATTTTGTGAGTTTTTTGTTTATATTATCGTTATTTTTGTGGGAGGAAACTAGGGATATGTCATCAGCAAATAGGATGCAAGGGTCATTTAGAATTTTTGGGAGATCGTTGATATAAATAAGAAAAAGTAGGCATCCGATTACGCTACCTTGGGGTATTGAGGCATGAGTAGTTATGCAGTCAGATTTATGGTATACGATTTCTCTTGTAGTCTGATTATAATATTCTATTTGGACGTATTGTTCTCTATTGTGTAAATATGAAGTAAGCCAGTCGTGTGCTTTGCCTCTAATGCCCACACCGTTTAACAAATCTCCACATACAGGGCACGTGGGGCGGTGAAGAAATTATCATAGCAGCCGCGGAGTTCTACGTAATAAGTGTAGCGATCCATCATACCTAAATACAAAACTAAGCAGGAACCTACCCAATAATAGTAAAACAAAACATAACCATTTCTAACCTTATCCGGTCCGACAAGCCCACAAAAATAAAACAATAATGCAAGCCCGTCTACTACATAACTGCATATTCTGAGAAATAGCGAGAAACAGCAAACAATTGCACATCATAAAAGGATCATTTCACCATCTTCCAGAAAACAGGCAATTAACAAAAGACTTCCACTGATGAACAATAACAACAATAAAATCGGAGACTTTTTGTCCTAAGCGGCTCTCTACCGAGAATAAGGGCGCACGAAGATACGCACAAACTTTGACAATCGCAACCCGTACGATCTGTTAATCGTAGACAAAGGTAGTTCAAATAAATCACGCTATATCTAAGTTCTTTCTTTCAACAACATCCCAAGAACATAACCTAATGGAAGCCTTACCAACGCTGAGATGGTAACTGCCTATTCACCGCAATTGCTGACTAAATTAATCACCTATGTCAATTAACATGCAACCACACTCACATTCGTAAGGACCTAGTTAAATATGTAGAATAAAACGGCGATGAACAGAACAAAGCTCGCAATCACTGAGCCTGAAATCCTTAACAACTCACCACTGAAAATCTACGCAATTACGGTACTTGGGCTGGAGAGGAGATTATAATACCAGCTGCCGAATACTTTCTACTTAACGCAACAATCCACCAGCAAAATACACCATCGCTCACATTCACGCCCAAGAATCCAGCGGATGCAGTGAAATCTATCCCTCAACGTCACAGGACACCACTACGACAGCTTTTACTTGCTTGAATCGCCAAATTTACCCACGGATCAAGCAACCGATAACCAAACTGATAACACCATACTTTCGCCGATACTTAATGCAACACCCATGACCTCCTCAGGGTCAACCATAACATCAACAGAAGACATCCCAGACAACACCGGATATACGATGATACGAAACAGCCCCATATTTAAACCACAAGTCACATGCGAGCGTATGCGCATTGCTACTTGAAAGGTTAGAGGATACGCCGAAATAACTAAAAGACTCAACATTGACGCGGAATTGACTAACAAAAACATACACATAGCTATATACAGGAAACAAACATGATACATATGTCAAAACACTATCTCTGGTATCTGTATGCTCGCATCGGACAAGACGCTATAAAGAAATACAGGAAAAAGGGAATTATAGGAACAAACCTCCTTCACAATATTGCACACAAATATTTTAAAAGTTACATCAAAAGAAAATGCATGTACAAGGGCGAGCTTGTCTCTGAAAAGAGATTTCTTCCAGCAAAACAAGGCATTACAGGAATTGCTATCATAAAAGGGTAGGCAGTGCACGATAATTACTATAACTAAAATGCCTAGGAATAAATTAAAATATCTGTAAAATACAGATAGCAAATACGAAATAATTACCGATATATACATAAACCTTACATATAATAAAATAAATACAATAACTTTTACGAAAGAGACATGTAGAGCGCTTTAATATGTTTCTTAAAAGAAAAAAGAGTCGGACTGTCTCTTATAGTGCAAAGAGGTGCGTTCCAGAGTCGGACCGCCCGCAGCCTGAAGGAGCGTTTATACGCAGCGCTGCTATGCCGCGGAGTAGCTAAAAGTGAATAATTAAATATCATCGGAGAACTGCTCATGGCAAACTTAAAAGTAGAAAGACGAAAATTCTTATAAGAGACCCCAGTGAATTGGACGTAGTTCCAATACGAACCGTAAACGAAATCAAATATCTCGGCACATATATTACGGCAGGACATAGGACCCAATAAAAAAGAGGTGCCGGCAAGCCATATGCAATTCCAAGGCCCTAATGCATTTTATAAAGAAATCCAACATAGACTGAAATATAGTGCGCCTGATTTACAAAATGGTCACTGCACTGTTTATAAAATACGGACAAAAAGCGGCAACCCTCACTAAAGCAAACAGTTGACAGTCAGTATATGAACGCCTGATCCTCAGAGACATGTTTGAGAACGCCAGAAGCTACCCAAGATACCACAAAATTCATGACTGACTACAGGACAAAACGATATCCAGACGAATCAAAAACCACCGGATATGTTACTATACATATTCTGCGACGCCCACAACAGCACTTACTACACGCTCCATTCAAATACGAAGCAAGGAAGAAGAAAGCCGGCCGACTTATATACACCTGGAAAGATTTCCTTAAGCATGACATCAAACATCAAACACAGTTACTGGACAGAATCATCACACAACAGGGACGATGTCAGGATGGCCTAGAGGCAAATATACCGTATCCCAGAAACAGACAGCAAAAGCGAAACTGGGAACTTACCGGATAACCCAAACGAACACGACTCAGGAAACTCAACTATTAACAATAACTGAAAATAGAAGGAAAACAAGAACTTGAAGAAAACAACAGCTGCTCTCCAAATCCCACATCCTCCCCATTCCACATATCCTATATTGGCTTCAGGCTGAAGAGTCGGTCGATTGAATTCACTATCCTTCCCTTCCTACAGAGCAGGTCATTCCGCCCCCCCTCAAAACTTGTGCCCTCTGGTATGCCGGCCGAAAGACCGGAACAGGTTTAGAACCCTGGCTGGAGAAGCACCATTCATTCATTCATTCATTCAGAAATAATAGAAATGATAAATAATAGAAATTCCTAGATATCAGAGATGCCTAATAGAGCTACTGTTTTACGTGTTCAACAAACACATCAGGGTATGGTCTCCTATTTACGCCGTACGCCACGTCACAATGCTTCCTATAGGAATGTACCGTAGCGGTCGTCGGCTTCACGTCTTTGAAGACAGACGTCGCGTACAGCGTAAAGTAGGAGGACCAAAGCCTTACCAATCAGGCTACCTGAACACAGAACTCCTTGCACGTAGAAGAGCGCGGTCCGGTACGCGTCGGCCAAGTACTTGTTGTCTTCGAGCACGTTGCTACGGTGTTTGTAGAGCGCGCCACATGCCGACTCTATCATATCTGCGGAGGTAAGTATACTAAGTAAGTAAGTACAAGTATACTGCAGTACTCTCGATAATACTGTAGCAAACGAGTGTTTGCTACAGTATATATTGTAGTACACTGAGTCTACTGTAGTGCACTGTAGTACCCTCGAGTATCAGTTTACTCTAGTGTACTACAGTATACTCAGTGTACTATAGTATAATCAGTTTAATGCAGTTTTTACTACAGTAAGTACACTAGAGTATACAGTAGTACACTCGAGTGTACTGTAGTAAACTGAGTATACTATGGTACACTGTAGTAAACTGAGTATACTATAGTACACTAATTGTACTGTAGTACTCTCGAGTATACTGTAGTACACTGAGTATACTGTAGTACATTCGAGTAAACTGTAGTACACTGAGTTTTCATAATTTCTTTATTGTATACAAACAATATACAGACAAAAAGACTTACATAAAAATAGCGTACAAAGGAGAGCTTATATATAATAAGAGATCTCTTCCAGCAAACCAAATCAGGATGAGAAAGGTCGATTGCTGAGCAGGGTTAGACCATGTATACAACAATATTTACCTAGAACATACCTGAATAAATAATTAAAAACAATATAAACTAAATATACGAGTGCCTACATAAATATTATATATTTATACTGTAGTACACTCGAGTATACCGTAGTACTGGGAGTATACTGTAATACACTGAGTATACTGTAGTCCACTGAGCATACTGTGGTACACTGAGGATACTGTAGTGCACACGAGTATACTGTAGTACACCGAGTATAGTGTAGTACACTGAGTTTACTGTAGTATACTGAGTAAATGAGGACTCTTGCGTATTAATTCACCGCTAGGCGCGATGGTGTAGCGGGAGATCTACCCATAGAAAAATGTCTGACAACCTCATTATTTTTGAAGTCGTTTAAAGTTTCGACAGCAACTTCATGTTTAAAAACCTGACTGGCCAATGGCGTTCTCGGTAACACGGTAGTCTTAATCGGTTAATTCTAGAAAAACTTACGACAAATGTTGATCTGCCCTGCCCGCACTTGGCACATCAGCATCGACAGTAGCGCCACCACCGCACTGCGGCCGGCGCCGGAACTACAATGGATCCAGGCAGTACCCAGCTGGTTGCTGAGTCGGTTCTCGTAGGTAATACTGAGCATTTTGTCCACTAGCAGAACTAAAGGCGAGCAGACGACTCTGTGGAAGGAAATGCTGTTATATAAAATGTTTACTACGTTTACCAGGTTAGAGCACTTAAACACGCGCAAAATGTGCGTCAGCTGCAGTCGACGGCAGCGACAGCAGTCGACTGCTACTCGTGTGTAAGAGCTCTTAGTCCACTAAGTAGGGTTTGATAGATATGGCGGCAAAATTTGTCAGACTAACGTGATCTAGGTGGCGATAAACTTTTCTGAACAATTCGTGAGAAAAAATCATCAGGACATCCATAGTTTTGTTTTGTTTTAGGCGCATGGCTCACAGAATAGGTCGCGTTGTGGCACGGTTAGTAAACATATATGTTTTATGTATACAGGTACATACATTGCTTCTGGCCCCACACTAGGATACCCTGTCGTGGGAATCAGAAACAGCGACGTCACACACATATAAACATCCAAGACCTACGGTTTTTTTTTATTTGTCCCTAGCCGGGATTTGAACCCCAGGGGACCTGAATATCTCATTGCCTCTATTCATCTACCATCGTCTCCTGCTTTTTCGGCCATCACACCACAACTAACACCCACATTTTTAGTCGTTTCCTTAGAGCCCCCAACTTAGCCAAAGTTTCTTTAAGGAACTTCTCAAAACCACCTTCGAAACGATATTCACAGTCGTAACCTCGACCTTAATTCGAATTTCCTCCAAACAAAGCACAAAGCACAAAGCAGTGCATGTAATCTGATTACCTGAAAGTTTCCTATAGCATAAAATCTCAGAGCAATAAGTAGCTGAATTATGGGAGGAAGCCCTCTTTGATTTTGATTCGGTGTTAGGCTTTTAGGCTAACGGAAACTTTTATGGAACTCGGTATCGTTATAGCATTCCAATGGATTCAAAGCGTCGCGTAAATAACGTCGAGTCGGGTAGTCGTACGGATCATCAAAAACATAATCAATAAACTCTTCAAAGTCTTCTTCATCAAACATTTTTAAGAACAAATAACGATTAAACTTGGACGACGAAGTGCGTTGAAAGCATCGTTTACAATTTTAATAATAATAATAATAATACCTTGGATACTATTGACACACATTGATCTAGCCCCAAACTAGGATTCCCTGTATCTTGGGTACTAGACAACGATACACATACTTATATAGATAAATATTATACTTATATAGATAAACAACCATGACTAGGGTACAAACATCCGTTCTCGTCAAACAAATATTTGCCCCCACCGGGACTCGAACCCGGGACCCTTGGCTTCGTAGGCAGGGTCACTGCCGACTCGGCCATTCGGGTCGATTTTGAGGACGCCTTAAGGCTGGTCGAGAGGTACCTTGACTTTGTCAGTTGATTCCTCGACTCGAGGAAGGGAATCGCTCAAGTCGTCATCATTTATCAATTAAGCATACAAATTTCCTCAAGTGATTTCGAGTCGAGGAAATCTCGAGGAAATGACTAAGAATATGGGTTTAAGTCAGTGAGGATTCTGTACTTACTTGGCAGGGAACACGTTGATCTGATAGTGCGCTACGCTAACAACAGCGTTCCCTCCAGTCACCGTCAGTTTCCTCTCAGTCCAGTGCACATTGCACGAAGCCTCTTCCAGCGTCACCTTGATACCTTCCACGTCAAGGGTGTGGCCTATCGCTGTGGGCCAGTAGCACTTGCCTTGCATCTGTAAGAATGTCATTATAATGTAAAGCGGCGTTCTCTATATGTCATGGCGGCCATGACATAAAATTTATCATTTCATGATCTGACCGAGCATATCATGAAACGGTCAGAAAGGGTTGAATTTCATGAAATCATGTCTTTCTAAAATATTTTTTATTCAGAACTACGTGCTGTTGACATGTTGACATGTTGAACTAACAAAAAGACTATTTTTAGTCTTCACCTAAGCTGCCGCAGTATTTTGTCCCAAAATATTTCGAACAATTAATTTTCTAATTCAACCATGGTTGTCCATTTCATTAAATGATAAATTTTATAAGGCCACAACATATTATAATATTAAAGTTGGTGATATACTTTTATAGACGATGATTCAAACACGACACGGCAATCGTTAATAGTAATTCAGCAACAAGATATGCACACTGTGCAGCGCGAAAGACCATCCTGGGTCACAAAGATCGAAGACCACATTATTCTACACAGGTCTAAGTAAAATTTGTCGAGTATACATATAAGCTATTTAGAGATAGTGCTAGTAATGCTATGCCATCGCATAGATTTTTCTGCACAGCCCTTTTATTTTCACAAACAAGCATCCTTACCTCAATTTCGCCAAGTAAACAGACGATGCAGCTAATTTTGTTCTCTAATACTGCTTTCCAGAAGGTGACGTGCTCGTTCTCAGCCGGACATTTGGATATCACCAAGGGGATACACCATGGAGCTAGTTGCTGCAAGAAAAAATAAATTAAATCAAAATCGAGCCAGAAATAGTTATATTCTATATTGTACCACGCTGACAGTTCACTAGGTAGAACCGTGGAAGTAGAGCTAAATATGCCCGTAGGAAGATCAACTTAAATATGTATATACCATAATGGAATCGGTCTAAGAACAGCTAAGACCTACCTTATAGCAAGAAGCATTAATATAGGCGTTAGGATTCGATTTGAGCATCAATCTAGAGTCGTCAAAGGGCACAACTTCCGTCACAATGTTGCCGCTTGTGTGGTTCTTCGCCACGTTCTTTGATCTCTTCATATTCTCTTTAGACTGTAACAGGGAAAAAGTACCTCTAAATTTATATGACACACCAACAAAAGCACACAGTTTATTTTCAAATGAAACTCTCAGATCGAGTAGCTCTAACAAGAGCTTTAGAAAACCTTAGTGTATCAGAAGGAATGTCATAAAAGAGAAGTCATGGGGATGATATAATGGTGATGAAAAAATTGTCTTGCCTGAACATCTTGCAAAATCTTCCACTTAGCATCCAACAGCGTCACGCCACCCACAGTCTTACTGGTCATTGAGTCCACAAACTTCTGCAGACTTTTCACCTCTTGAGTAAACTTATTCATAAGCCCAGGATCAGAGAACAGATCCTTCTTCGCAGGTCTTATTAACTCCTCAACTTTAGGCGGCGCGGGTTTTGGAACTTCTTTGGGTGTGTAAATAGGTTTCTTAACAGCAGTTTCGGATATCTGAGGTACTTTGATTTCGGGCACTAGAGGTTTTATTTCAACAGAGAAGTCTATATCGGATAGGAGATCGAAGGTGGTTTGTTCTGAAGGTTTGTCTTCCGATGTTTGGTTTGGCGTTGGTTGTTGGTCTGGAGTTTGGGGTACAGAGGTAACCTCGTGGTTACTTGGTTCAGGTTGATAACTGTTAGGCACGGTTTGCAAATCTTGGTTATCAGGTTGGCTGCTGGTGGAAGCTTCATTTGGGTAGTTAACTTGAATGTAGCTGGTGTGGTTATGATAGCTACTCGGTGCACTTTGGTTATTTTCCAGTTGGTAGCTTTCAGCATTTTGGCCACTTTGGTTACCATGCTGATAGCCTTGTGGAACATTTTGATAGTCATTTTGATAATTCTCGCTTTGATTATTCCCGACTGTACTTTGATTAAAATTAGGTGCCTCCGGAACATTGTCTACGGGAGTTGATACTGAAATACGGAATAAAATACTTTTGTTAGTTTTGTAGATATTTATTGTGATACTAATTTTACAGTGTGATTTACATTGACTAATGATGCCAGATAAAAATACATGAAAGAAAAACATGCTTGAAGAACGAATACTTTAGTTTATAGATTAGCCATACAAATACAGTAGGTACCTTTATAAATACAACATTACAACCGACATTGTTTTAATTTACTTTGTTAGATGTGCTTTACAACTACTTACCTTGATTGTTAGTGTAAGTGACGCCTGTAGTCTGCCCATGTCCCGAATGCATGGAATGCACATAAGTGGACTGATTCACATTGGCCCCATAGTTCGTCGGCGACTGGGCGTCTGGCACCGTATCATTCGGCTGCATCGTTTGGTAGCCATACTGTTGCTGATTGTTATAGTACATCTCATTAGTTTGATTCGAAACTTCTGGAACTATCTGGTGGTTTTCTGATGGCGATTGAACAGTCGCGTAGGTTCCGGCACTTGTGTATACCCCTGGATCTCGACTCTGACCTTCTGCATTAGGGTCCGGAATTGCTTGAGCAGGGTTGTAGTTTGAGTACGAATTCTGAGAGCCGTAACTGTATTCGTAGCTGCCTGACGTGGCATTGAAGGTATAACCCGGGTGATTTTGGGAGGGTTGTGCGAACTTGCTACTTGATTGCTCGTTGTTTGAATACTGGTTGCTTTGGGGGACTCTCTGCTCAGTCGGAGTTGCATAGTTGGTAATAGGGCTTGCTACGCTTGGGTACTGTTGAGCGTTTGGTTGGAAATAGTTCACAGACAGTGCTTCCCCAGTGACGTGCGATTTTATGGGTTTGTCAATGGCATCCAAGTTGGCTAAGGTCGCCGCACTGATACCGTCACTCTCTGGGAATGTGTAGGGTTGCCCCAAGCTAGGTGGAACAGTAGAAACTGTGCTGGAGGTAGAATATATTGCGGAGTTATCAGCATTTGTAAAAATCGGGTATCCCTGGGCTGAGTTTTCAAAGCCACTTGTTGAGGCGTAATTATACGCTGGTTCCGACACGGTGTATCGATTTGAGACAGCATTTACGGCAGGATTAATGCTGGTTGGGACTGTTTGATCAGCAGAACCGTAAGGATAGTTCTGAACGTTGTAATCAGATGGCGTCTGTGATGGCACCATGCTAGTAATGGACATATGCGGTGCGTGGCTGTATGTCGCCATATTCGGACTTGACGCATTCATTGGGTATGCCACACTGTAATATGTTTGGGAGTAATCCGTGTGGCCACTTTGTGGATCGAAAGCCGCCGGTTTTGGGCCAGACACGTTCATTTGTGAGAAACTTAATGATAAGTCAGGTTGATTCATGCTGTACGCGGACATAGAAGACACTGCTTCAGGTATTGGAGTGGCCTGTGATGGTACAGCCTGTGAAGCAGCGTACTGATAAGCGTTATACTGACTTGTGTTTGGATTCATATTGGCTTGGCTGCTTGCGGGGTTGTATTGACCTTGTTGGTACTGGGGATTGGGATTCGGTTGGCTTTGGCTCATTCCAGGAGCATTCATATTCCCCTGGTTAACATTTGCAGGGTTGTATTGGCTTGGGTTCGGGTTCACATTCTCTTGTTTGTAGTGGCTGTTCCCCTGGCTGACATTGTTATAGTACCCTTGGGTTTCCGTCACTGCTGTGCCAGAATCTTGTTGAGTGGCTGTATAATATGGGTTGTAGGATTGCGGATTTGCGCTTTGGCCTGAAAACTGTGGTGGGGTGTATGCAGAGCTGTATCCAATGCCATCAGCTTCTTTCGGCGGCTCGAAGGGAATACCGCTGCTTGGTACTGGATAACCATAGTTATTCTGTTGGTTGTAGAGGTTGGTATCCTTTGTGGGGTACTGAGGGTATGGGTTATATTGGTTCGGGTTTTGTGCAACGTACCCGTCTGGGTATTGCATTGGAGGAGCGTCTGTGGTTGCTGAAAACACGAAAATAGTTTTTAAAACTGCTCAAGAAGAAACGTCAAAAGGATACTTTGATTTTCTATGGATTTACCTTCAGATCCGACTGGCGCAGGCCTCACGGACGTCGGGTATATCGTTTCGGGATAGTAAGCTTCGGCGGGCATCGCTTCGGCTGCAGGGACAAAATTATTTCTATTAATTTTAAGGTCAGGTAGTTCATTCTTATAGGTCTTGTAATTCACTAACTAGACTTTACTTGTGGAAAACAACTATTTGTATACGTTCTTTACTCTATCAGGCAACTTTCGACCAACCATCTAACAGCTGACATAATCAACGACAAACAACGCACCTTGCGGCGTGGCCCTACCGTACCCCCTGCCCTTCATGTAGGGCAGGTAGTCCTTCAGCTTGGGCGTGTAGCCCTCCGCGGGGGCGGGGGCGGGGGAGTCCGCGGCGGGGGGCGCGGGGGACGCGTGCTTGGAGGCCGGGGGGGAGGTGGCTGAACCTGGGGAAGGGCGATTCGTTATTAGTTATATTCGTAGCCCCCGTATTCGCTGGCTAAATTAAATTTGCTGTATTTCACAAAATGTCCTGAGGGTAAAGTAGTTCTGCACTACTTGATTTTACTGTAAATATAGTGTCACCTCTATTAGTTGAAGGGTTGAGCAGCTGCTCCCTCTCCTCCGCCTGCACCTGGCACGTGCTGCGCAGGCGCGCCTGCAGCTGGCCCACGTTGTGCGCGAGCTTGCGATAGAACTCCGCGCCCTTGCCAGATTTGGATAGCAGCTCGGAGTACGTGTCGTATGAGGTTATTAGAGCTGCGAGAGGAAACAAGAGAATCAGAACATGAGGGTGCTGAGTAGGAAGCATGAATAATAACCAGAGAGAAAAGTGTGCGTCCAGATTAGAGATATAAGGCCGGTATTTAACCGATTGGTTAAACACCAACTGTGCACATTTAACCGCACATGTGCGGGTAAGCCCGTTTTGGTCGGGGGTTTGGGTTAAATACATATTTTATCGTAAATACTTGAGTTCAATTTATATTTTCATTGTTAGTTCTTCGTGGATTTGTAGAGAGTTCTGTATTCTACAGGAATCGATTTATAAAATCATAAGGGTCCTGAAACCTATATTGTTCCGTGGTTTGGAAATAAATTCTAAGTACTCGGTACTTAGAAATTATTTCCAAACCACGTGTATGAAATATTTTATAGATGGTAAAACTATAAAATATTTTAAATGGCAATTTTAGAGCAAAATATCATTTATTTATTTAATTGCAAATGCCAAATACAGCGAAAGGGGTGCGGCCAGAACAGGTTTTGTTTTTTGTCTCCCATTCCGCGCCCCGCGCCTCTTTCCCTTCCCCGTCACCCCTACACGCGTAAACAAGTCAACTCACAACTACATTTTGTGGAGCGGTGGAGATGAAATGTAGAACGGTAAAATAGTTCATGTAACTTGTAACTTTCTTTCAAAGAAATGCAAATATATTCACGCGAAAGCGACAGAGACAGGTAATAACGAATAATTCTTCCTGCTCCGCGATCGTACTTTAGTAGTATAATTTTATACACGCGAAAATATATGTCTGGCAAAAAGAAACAATAGAAACTTGTAGAAAGTTATGATCATGCTCAGCCCACATCAACCCACTGCTGGGCATAGGCCTCTTCTCTATAGCGCCAACCCCTACGGTCCTGTGCCGTCCGCATCCATTGAGATTCTGTCGACTTTAGTATATCGTCGGAGCATCGGGCGTCTAGCCAAGTGTCCCGCCCATCTCCACCTCAGTCTCGTTATCCGCTTACCTACATCTTCGACCTTCGCTTCCGTCGAATTTCGACATTTGGCACGCGGTCAACGAGGGAGATACCTAACATGGAACGCTCCATTTCTCGTTGGGCCATCTTGATTTTGTGTATAATTTGCTTAGTGAGCGTCCATGTTTCGGCTCCATAGGTGAGGATAGGCAAGACACATTGGTTATGTACCTTAGTCTTAAGGCATTGTGGGTGGTAGTTTGGACTTAAATACTTCGTCTAGCTTCCCAAAAGCAGCCCACCCCAAGCCGACGCGTCTGATGATCTCCTTCACCTGTGCATCGCGGTCAAAGGATAAACGATGTCCAAGATAGACGTAACCACTCTGACTGACCATCTCGTTGTCGTTGCCAACAATTATGTTCGGTACATTTAAAGAGCGATTAGTCATGATCTTGATGAGACCGACTTTCAGGGAAGGTTCATGCAATTCTGCGAGCATATGTTGGACATTCAGATCTCTCAGAGCGGCTCAGGACGTATTCGGCGACGAGAATGAGATCATCCGCGAACCTGAGATGCGACATGAGCGCCCCGTTTTTGTTGACGCCTCTCTCGCTCCAATCCAACGTCTTCATCCTCCAGTACATTGGTGAATAATTTGGGTGAGAGAGTGTCACCCTGTCGGACGCCCCGGTCTATAGTCACAGAGTCGGTGTTTCTATGCATGCGCACCTGCATTTTCTCGGACCTGTACAGCTCCCGGAGGATATCGACGTATCGCATGTCAATTCCGCAACGATGGAGAGAGTGAAACGCTGCCCAGTGCTCTACGCTGTCAAATGCTTTCTCATAGTCAACAAAGGCGAGACACAGGGGCCGGTTGTATTTATTCTCTGCATTTTTCTAACTATATATTAACGATAACTGTATTTTTAACAGTTATCTGCGAAGAAAATCTATTCCTTCACAAAACCTAAAAAATCTTCACAGATAACTAGTTACGTGACTATAGTTATCTCCAAGGAACAAGGGGTAAGAACGCGAATGGAAAGAAAAATACAAGGAAAATATTATTTCGTATAATTCATCTATACACTTCTTGTTATTCCGGCGGCGGCGGTGGTGGCCGTGGTGGCGGCAGCAGCAGCTCCAAAGAACGACACGCCGACGCACACACACACAGACACCATACCGCGCGGGGAGCACGGGGCGCGGCGCATGGTTTGCTTTCCGCCCGCACGCGTCAGGAGTACCCATATTAGGAGAGATAGCGATATTGGCGCGCGCCTCGAATTGCACTTGAGCGCTTGTCCGTCGGCTTCTAACGATGCCATCATCATTCAAATCATAGTAAGCGAGATATTTTCTAAAAAACGATTTTTGAGACTTTTGACCATGAATAACTTAAGACGTGATTTATCGTGACTTTTGGTACAAAATTAAGGAGGCCGAAATAAAGATGTTTTCAACTTATTATCTCACGTTCCGAAGTTGACCCTCTTGACAAACTTTATTTTACGGCACTGCTACTTTATTTTTGTACGTTTCTTTCTTGTAAAGTTTAAAGTAGTTTAAGAATAATTATACTCACCGTTGATCAACCCCTCGCGCTTCCTCAACACATCAGACAGCAAGCGCCTCGACTCGCCATACGCGGCGTACAGCGACGTCAGCCGGTTGATGATGTTCTCCTGGGCCGCTAGGTTCTGCTCGATTATTTTCACCTGCGAAAGAAAATACGATATAATTGGCGGCGACCTCTGCGGCGTTGCAGTTCGAGGCTCTGCCTCCCAAGCGAGAGGTCCGGCTTCTAACTGGGGAGGAAGAAAAATAAACCCCTGGACGTTTATGCAGGGCGACATTTAATTAGATGACAAAATTTTGGAAAATGATAGTAACCATCATTATGAAATTTTTTCCCCAAAAAACATGGCCGCTAGGAAAAAACATTTTTGGTCTCCCGTAGTTACTTGCAATCAGCTGATCGGGTCAATGTACTGATGGAATTTTTTTTTTCATTTGCGACCATATGTTACTTTGGACAAGTTGTTCATATTGATGGGTACTATCATTCCCCAAAATATGGTCTGCTAATTAAATGTCATCGGTATATGTGTGCAGCACTGTTTCTGGTTCCCCGGACACAGGTATACTAGTGTGGCGCCAGAAGCAATGTGTGTGCCTGCCTCAGGCGTATGTTTCTCAATCTCTTGCGCGAATATGTCGTCGTCCGGCACCTGCGAGTCGCGTGCGAGCAGCGTGCCCCTGATGACTTCCGCTGTGAGCTAATCCTGCAGCTCTTGCAAGAGCGTGTCACGCTGGGCTTCCACTTACTGATAGGCACGCGGCACAGGCCACATACTTTTTGCAAGGCACGTCAAACTCGCGCGGCAAATAAAGTCGTCGCCTGCCCTGCCTTGCAAAAACATCTGCGTGGCCTACGTCCCAACATACGCCCAATCTTAATGTTCGAAACAACTGTAGTGTTCAACTAACCTTAGGGGTGTGTTTCTCTATCTCCTGCGCGAATATTTCTTCGTCCGGCACTTGCGAGGCGCGTGCCAGCAGCGTGCTCGTGATGTCGTCCGCAGTGAGCTCGTCACGAAGCTCTTGCAGGAGCGCGTCGCGCTGGGCTTGCATCTCGCGGGCTTTGCCGACCACGCGACGCATTTCGAGCATCGTCTCGCGGTCCAGACCCACTGTGGATGAAGCAACATAAGATGTAGTTCAGGCAATCGCTCAATGCATTGCTTAATATTACTTCCGGCAAGACCTGTGCCCCTTGGTGGGGACATTGACGTGCTACATTTAGTCAAATACATCTAGGAAAATGTCCGAAATTGAAGCATTCTGTACAAAACGGCTTGACAATATCAGTATTTTATATTTCCAGCAGCTGTATTTTATAAACTCAATTTTGTCTCAAAATATATAGATACTATTTCACAGAACTCAAGAACAAAATAACCGTTTTGACAGTTCCTAGAAAGTAGCTTTATTGACTAGCAGTCCAATATGCCATTATACAGATAGATAAATAACTTAAATGTATATATATCGCGGTTAGTTGGTTAAATCAGACACTTAATTAACTCTCTAGACCGTTAATTGAATGCCGACGTTTAACCAAGCCTGACTTGGTTAAACGTCGGCATTTAATTAACGGTCTAGAGAGTTAGTTAAGTGGCTGATTTAGCCAACCAACTGTTTGTCTTGTTGCCTAGGACAGTTTAGACAAATCGTTAAACGTTTCGTTCCCTCACTTGTCTGACGGAATTTTAGTGACTTGGTTAAACGTCGGCATTTAATTAACGGTCTAGAGAGTTAGTTAAGTGTCATGATCCAATATGACCATAATTTATCAATATTTCGACATATTATGACATTCAAATTACGAACGCTGACGCCCGCCTGCGTGCCGCCTAGTTTTTCTGTGAAGTTGGTACTAATGAACAAGCTAAACAAGTGCAGAGCAATGATCAATGCCACAATGCCGGTCGAACATGCGGTTCCTCAACACATCAAAGACAGCTTATGATATGTGTGTAGATAAACTAGTGTATGTAACTATACATAATTAGGCATTAAAACTCTCGAGTGATATAACTATGAAACGAGCCTTAATCGCGAGTTTTAGTGCCGTCCATTATGTATCAGTCCATAAACTACTATTATTCCCAGTTACAACACACACTACAAAGAAAGAGAAAAATACAATGAATTAATTATTTAAGGCCTTGTTATAAATGGTGATTAAAAAGTTGCCATCGCTGAGTCTCTATTGCTATAAAATGCTACTTTAGCATTGTCAGACGACCTCTACAACACAAATGGACAAGGTTAGCGTACAAAAATACTGAACTACTTACCGATATTCTCAACATTAGGTATCTTCGCCTGCAGATAGTCCAGTGGTTGTGCCAACAGCCTCAAGTTAGCTATGTGCAGCGTCATCGCTTTATGCAGTACTTGGTTGCTCTCGTTAGTCCTCGAGTGAGCTTCCTGGTATTTGTTGTATTCGCGGGACAGCTCGGTTTGCACTATGGAGGGCGGACGCGGTCCCATCGACTTTTGATATTCTTTCTCTTGGGCTGTGTCTTCCTGTTGGTGTAATTCGGAGGCTTAGGAATGGAGATTTATAAAAAAAGGCCCAGTGCGAACTAAATATGTATATCTCAAATTAAAGAGTATATTTAGTATAGTAAATCTAAAACAGGAATTATGTCAAATTCAAAGGCTGTAGTGTTTTTTTTTGCCTTAAATTCATGCAGGAGTTCATACAAACTATCAACTTTTAGTGAACACAATCTTTACTAGTAGTTCTGTGAGAACAGTAGACCTCGCTTGTTTAAAATTTCAAGCTTGTAGGTCTGCTGGAAGTAGGTACATTAGAACTTTGATGTTTAGTCAGTCAGTGACAAAATGACGGAACTTTGAACGGCTGTCGTTTGAAATTTATTTGTTCAAATTGACTGAATTTTGGGAATTTGCCTATTTAAATTGTAGCCTATTAGTCACGGAAAATGCAGGTCCCTAGCCAGGTATTTTCGGCCCCCCTGTAATTATGTTGTAGATAACTACAACATAGTTACAGTTACTTCCTCCCCCTCCACTCTCCCCTTATGGTTTTCTGTTTCGCAGCATCTTGTGTAGAATGAAGTCCTTAGTTTCCTCTCTCAAATTTTAATAAAATCCGTCGAAAAATAACGCTACCGCAAACTTCCCCCTATTTCCCCCCCCAATCAAAAATCGCGATCGACAAAAAATTAAAAAAAACAAGGAACTTGTGTGCCAATTTTAGTCAAAATCAGTTTAAAATGCGACCTGTAGGCGAGAACAGTCAGAATGAAAAGGCATTTTTGGTCAATCTCGAAACTGAACGCTTCGCTTGCTCGGTGAATTATTGTCACTTTCGATATGTAGTACAGTTCACGTCACGTAAAAAGAACGCTGGATTCCATACAAAATGTATTTAAGCCTGCGTTCTTTTTACGTGAAGGTAACTGTATGTAGTGTAGTTATACATATGTATGGTACTACCATTTAAAGTCACCCCACCCCATCCATACCTACAAATAAGCACATGTTGAGATGAATTAACGAAAATTACCGAGCTAGCATGACCGTTACGTCAACATGTACCGTGCAAGCAATATCCGCTCCTTTAAAAATATGTACAACTAGAACCTGAGAGTTGTGGCGACGAGTAATAGGATTACCAATAATTGGTTTGCAGGCTCCTGAAATACAGTAGTAATAACTATAAAAGGTATTCATATCATTGCCATATATTATTTACCTGAATAAAGTTCTTGCATTCAGCCAAAGCATCCTCCACATCGCTGATAATCTCAGCGAGATTGTTCATTGAGTCGATCAGTGACTGTATTATCTCCGACTTGGCGTTCATTGCCGCGCACCTATCGACGATCTCTTGCGGTATCCTGAAACAAACCGCAATGTATAACAGGCAGAACACTGATTCATAACTATGTGAATCATTGTTTTCTGATTTAGTCACGTTTCATTTACTGATAAGAAGGTTATTGACTGATTTTGTATTGTTTATTACCCTGTACATTTTAGCCACCTGAAATTATACACAATTCAAATGTTTATCATAATTGTAAGCCCATCAGACAAGTCACTGACTGTGCCTTTCAGATACTAGTACTAATACATTAATGCAGAGCGGCGGTAATGGCCCCCTGTCGCACAATAAGGAGTATTGAATTACTGACTAAAGTGGTCATAATCTCTGCTTTTGCAACCCTGTTGAAAGCGGCTGTCAAGAGAATGGTGCAAGTCAGCCTTAATTTTGTTTTATTAACTCTGATTGCTAGCTCTATTTTCAGATATAAAACACATGATGTCTGTACAAGACTCACTTCTGCTCAGAATCAAGTACATCCAACTGATCCAACTGCAGTGAGGTCATGAATTCGGTCAGCTCCAAGGTCTTGGACTCCACCTGGTTGCCGATCCGCCGCAGCAGCTTGGCTTTCTCTTCAGAGTAGAGCGACGAGGCTTCATGTGCGCATATCGGGATTAGTCGGGCGAACAGGTCAGCGGCACTCACCTTCGGAAAATAGTTTCTGATTTGTAGCTATCACTTGTAGCAGTTTAGCATAGGTTTAGGTTTGAGGAGTTCTATGATTTCTATGACTGAAGCCACGAATTATCATTGGCTACATAAGGGTACAGCTGTGGCAATGTTAGTACTTGTAAGTTATTTTAGGAAAACATTTCAACCAGTTATTAATTATTGCATAGCATACTAACCTCAGAAGCATGCTGTACAATTTCAAAATATTATGTATTGTATGTATGTATGCATGTATCATGGTTAAATTTATAAAAAATAAAATAAAACAATACTAACCTCTGGATCTTTGAAGTTTATAGAGAGAGCCTTCACCACACACACTGGCTTCAAATCCACAAGAAGATTCTTATCCGGGACCTCCTCATGATAAATGAACTCATTCTCATTCTTGGCCGCCTTTCTCTTGCCCTCAACCACATCATTTGTAAAGGTCAATGCCTCTTGCGTGATTGCAACTGGTTCTATGTATTTAGACAGTTTTCTGGCCTCTCCTAGTTTGTCAACAGCACTTTGATAGTATGCAACCCTTTCTCCCATGTTTTGCTCTGTCTCAGCTATCATTCCCTGGTACAAGCAAACAATACAGCCAACATATGAGTGCTTGAAAGAAAGGTAGCGGTGCCAGTAGTTGTATAGTTTTGTCCCAATGATTTCATGAATATTGTCTTGTCCGGTTGATGGTCCGAGGATAGCAAGGCAGTTCTTGTAGAAGTACATCACTTGGGTGGCCACAGCACCTGCAAATATTAAAATGCAATTACAAGATGACGAAACAAAGTGAGACAAAAAAGTACAGAAGTGCATTAACTTTTTAATCACAAAAAAAACATTGTACTTGTAACTGTTAGTTGACTTACTGATCAGTCTTGTTATGATGAGTGTAAATACTTTATTACAGTTATTTATGCTAGCACAGTTCAAATTATGGATTTACATTTTTCCATTAGTATTCCACATAATAAACCAGTAAATGGACTTGATTAATGAAAAAAAAAAAACAGAAAAGTCTGCTTACCAACAGTTTTAGTCTTAGTATCCTGGATACTCTTATCAAGAATACATTCTTGGGCCTGAGCAAAGCATATTTCCTGAAGCAGCCTCATAATTTCTGGGGACACATCTACTCCTGGAGGCTGAGGATAATGCTCCTTTAAGTATTGGAAACACCAAGCTGCATGTTGGTAGTGAGTGCAAGCAGATTTCAGGCTCTCCAGGTTAGTGCGGGGTTCAGAAGCACCCAGCTGGGTATGGAGAGCCCCAAGGTTGTATAGTATGCACGCCATTTCGAACCTAATGTCTGCTGATGTGCAATTCATGTTTGCATACAAATCTTTCCTGCAATAAGTTCACACACATTAAAACATGAATGAAATCATAAATAGCATTCATAGAATAGAATACTAACCAGACGAATGTCACAGAAGCTGGTGCACCCTTAGCCATTGGAAATCGGCTTTGCATTGCGCGTAGTTGGCAGTAATACTTGGTGAGAGCGACTAGACCTGCATCGTCCGATGAAGGTCTCACTGCGGCCGAACGTAGGCCTTCAAGTTGATGCATCTCTTTACAATAGTTGTCCGGACTCTCCCTATAGGCCTCCGCTATGTACTACAAATAAACAACACCAAATGAAGACAAAGAAGTGCAGAAAGTACGTCGCTCTATCACAAGATTATAATACCCGATATACCTGCTTCAATTTTGGTCCAAAATGAGTCGTTTCGGGACTCCCCTTCAGCTCAAAGCTGATCATAGGCAGTTTCGGTACTGCCTCCATGGTTTTCAGACTATTATTAGCAGTAAATTAGAGAAGAATACACAATTTTAAAACATTTCATCACAAATTGGTTTTGTTGCTGGCTGTCATTTTTGTTTTTATAATATGCATTAGGGATGTTGCTCACGCTTTCTACGCTCTGTCTTCGCTAGATAGAATCGATTCTCACAGTGCATTGATATAATAGCCGAAAATGGAAGAAAACACAAGTTGATCTCATCCCCCAGAAAAAGAAATAAAATAAAATGTCTATGGTTTCATGGCGCTGCTGCTTGCAGCGTTGCCAGATCGTCCTAAAAGGGACGATTTGCGTCCTTTTTAACATGGAACCGTCCCATTTTCGTCCCATTGGCAAAATCGTCCTTTTAGGAAGTTTACATCGCATATAGCAGTTGTTCGATAAATGCATGCATCCTTTAAATTCACAAATTTTACCTAAACGCATTTTTATCAATGCGCAGAATAAATGAAATCAATTATATGTTTGTACAAACTTGATCTTGAATGTTGGTTGGTTTAGTGAGTGACATGAATTAAGGGAGAAACCACCAATCAACGCGCAATGCAAACAAATGCGACAAAAAATATATTCGTTAGTACATTAATTTATTTTTTAAATTTTAAAAGATTTTTTTTATGAATTATGATAATCGTCGCTTTTCAGATTTCCGATTCAGCGATGGAATATTTTGATTCGAAAATTCGCAAGAACTAAACTAACCTAACCCAGCTTGCAATAATGACTAAAACAATAAAACAAGGTACTATTTCAAATATTTTTGTATTTTATTTAAAATTTAGAAGGAGATAGATTTGTCAATAAATTTTGATAAACTTCGTTTCAGATTTATGATTCAGCAATGTAATGTATTGATTCAATAATACGAATGTGGGCTGATTGATGATGATTTATGAATACGCCTGAATAATTTTACATAAATCGAACTAGGCCCTTACCAAGCTCAACAAGGCTTGTGTTATGGGTACTAGACGACGATATATTTAATAGAGATAAATACTTATGTAAATAATTTGAAAACATCCAAGACTAAAAAACAAATATTCATGCTCAATTGCTCATCACACAAATATTTTCCCTTACCGGGATTCGAACCCAGGACTGTCAGCTTCATAGGCAGGTTCACTACCCGCTAGGCTATACCAATCGTCTAATATGAACTAACCTAACCCTACCTAGCATGCAGTACTTAATAACTAAAACAGGTACTTCTGTTTAAAAAAAATGCAAACATTTAAATTTACATACAGCCACATACATTGCTTCTGGCCCCACACTAGCATACCTTGTGTCGTGGGAATCAGAAACAGCGACGTCACACACATATAAACATCCAAAACCTTTTTTATTTTTTATTTATCCCCGATCAGCCGATCAGCCGTGGATCGAACCCGGGACTTCTAGAACTTTAGGCAGAGCCACAACCGCAGCACCACAGAGGTCGCCCGTATTTTTAGATTTAGATTATAATTTTATTTACTAAAAGAAAATAGAAATCGTCCTTTTCTTCTTTTCAGATTCCCGACCGTACCATATCCCGGTGTAGGACCTGGCAACACTGCTGCTGGCTGCTTGGCCTTGGTTGGCTGAAGTTGATTGTTGTGAATTGTGAATATTTCGATAAATTTTCGCAATTTTACCGATTTTCTGCGAATTGCATGGGTTCTGAACCAATCTAATCAAACAACTCTTCACCATGAAGCTAAAAAAGCTGAAAGTGGATTCGGAGGTATGTTTATATCACGTAGTTTTTCCCAATGTTTTCGTCGGCGTTCGCTTCGTGTCGCGTCGTTTTCTGTTAACCTTTGCATTTACATAGCTCTCTTCCTTCCTTCTCTACTAAATAGCTTCACAGTTCAACCTCCAAACTTTACCCTTCCCATGTTCGTCTAACTTTTCCGTTAGCACCAATCAATTTGCAAAACGCCGATATACCTCTTCCAGGATGTTGTTCCTCAAGCTGAGATTATCGAAGCTGACCAGTATAAGCGTACTTACTATGGTCCTGACGTGCCCACCTTGGAACTCGAGTGCTGGGAGGAGGAGCTCACTGAATGCCAGCTCGCAGCCTACAAGACTGCTGATGAGGAGTACAAGAGCATTCAGAACAAGCTAGATGATATTGTGAAAGAGACTGGAGGAGAGATTGTATATAACGGGGACCAGTTCACTGCTTATCAGCTGCTCGGCAAGTGAGTCCACTAGTACAGAAAATAAACTTGAGTATGTGCTACTTTTATGTAGGAATATAAATAGTAATGTAAAGGCTAGTGAAAAGACTAGGAACACATAACAGAACTGCGAATGGCTTCTTACCTACATGTCAATACATGTCAGGAACTCACACCAAGTGATAATTTGACAATAAAATCAGTCTCATTGAAATCCTTATCATCTTATATACACTACACCAATTATTTCATTTCTCAGGCAACCTGTCCTCAAGGACCTTGAGAAGCAGAGTGCTGACATCATCAGATCTAGATCACGATCTCTATCTACTGCTAAAGAAGGCAAGCCGGCTAAAAGAGGTGAGTGTTTCTGACAAACTCTGGCGCTGCAGTTGTGGCTCTGCCTTCCATGCGAAAGGTCCCGGATTCCTTTGTACAACTAATATCCAAAATACAAAATGTCCAATTACGAGTAATGTCCAACACAAATTTCATCCAATACAAATTTTGTACACTTATTTCGCCCAATAGGAATTTCGTCAATACAAATTACGTCCAATAAGAATTTTGTCAATCTGAAAATTTACTTAAAAATTAATTTTAGTTTCTATGTTTCGGGGCCATTATCTGCTAATTCAAGTTAAAAAAAAGTATGAGTATGTAGCACAAAATATTTTATTGAACCAAAACTAATTTCTCTTGTTTTTGTAAAACAAAAAGTAAATATTTTAATATTATTATACATATTGACTATATCTTTCCACTTTATACTCACTCACAGAAAATCATATTTTGCAGATACTGTAAGGAAGTTAGTGTCTCATATTCAAGTTCCTTTAAGTAACTCTTATATTTTTTATTGTAAAGTAGATATAACTGAGTTTTTTATTTTTCAGGAATAATGTAATACTACAAAAATACATCTAAACATTTGACAACGTCATCACTGCTTTTTACTTTTTTGCAGCTTATTATGGGACAGGGTACAGACAATATCAAAAGCTTCTAATTCTGGGAGTGGTCTTAATTGATAATTTTTATGAATGGACATTTTTAGACTTTGTAGTTTTTCATAATTGGACATTAGTCATGCAAAGGCCTGTGTTCCATCCCCGGCTTGGGACAAAACAACCCCAGGTCTTGGGTTTATATGTGTGTGATGTCGCTGCTTCTGGTTCCATCACTGCTGCTTGTTACGTCTTAATTACTTATAACTTCCAAACATTCATCACACATCCAATCTCCGCAGGCCGTCCCAGGAAGAACCGCGACGAAGACCGCGACTACTCACCCTCACCGCCGCCCTCGCCCGAGCACAAGAAGAAGAAGCACAAGAAAGACAAGCACCGGGAGAGAGAGAAGGAGGGCAAGACCAAGGACAAGACTCTGGCGCCTTCTAGTGAGTCTCGTTTTGCAGTTTTTAGAATGAGCTAGGGGCCTTGCTTTACGGGTGATCTATACAGCACCTTTTGTGAAAGGAAGAGGAAGTCTTATATGTAATTCTTGAAAAGCAGAATAAAACTGTACAAAAGCACAATAGCGGAGGGCAGACTCACAAACTGAACCGAGTCAATTGACTCTTAAATCTACTCTCTTCACTTACTATACTTTGTGTTATTCTTGCAGATGTGCACAGCGTGGTTACGAACGTCCGTCCATCAGAGGCGACGGCAGTGGGCGGCCTGTCCACCGGTAATACGGCGAAGACCACCGCTATTGTAGACCTTACTAAGGAAGAGAAAGATGGCGCGAAGAACGTTGCTGACTCACGCGAAGTGTCCTTCAACAAGCTACAGGGTGAGTGATGATTGTCAACCAATACTGATTCTGTTCTGTATTCGCTAACTAAAAAACCTTTGCAGTTTCAGTCAAACAGTTTTTATGTATGAGGCCTCAACAGTTTTTATGAGGATAGAAGCAAAAAGTAAATTCCTGGCTTGGGGATTTAGTCTAATCATTACATCCGCGCTTAGCTCAGTAATTTTCTTTTGTTGTGGAGTGGTACTGCAGGGGTCACTTTACATAATCAGATGACACTAAACACCACTCCACTATCGCAGTTACCTCTATAGTACCTCTTCAGTTACATGCCTTGCACAGCATAACGTCATCATCGTCATGCTCAGCCCACATCGACCAACTCTTGCTGTGCCAATCCTCACGGTCAAAGCAAATAGAGATAAATATCATTCACTCGACAGTCCTAAAATCTAGCTAACCTTCCAGGCAAGACCTTCCCCTCACTGGTCGTAGTGGCCCGCCCCTACCTCCGCGCCAAGGAGGCCGCGCCGCCGTCCGACCGCGGCACCCTCGACAGCAAGGTGAAGTCGGTGCTCATGCACACGCCGACCAAGTTCACTGAGTGGCTCATCCAGCAGGGCCTCGTGCGCAGCGAGCAGTGGTGCGTCATCCATCCCGGGAACAAGCTGAAGCTGGGTGAGATTTTTGTTTGTTGTATCTTAACTCTTTATCGGACATAAGCATGCAAAAGCAAGGTGAAGTCGGTGCTCATGCACACGCCGACCAAGTTCACTGAGTGGCTCATCCAGCAGGGCCTCGTGCGCAGCGAGCAGTGGTGCGTCATCCATCCCGGGAACAAGCTGAAGCTTGGTGAGATTGTTGTTTGTTGTATCTTAACCCTTTATCGGACATAAGCATGCAGAAGCAAGGTGAAGTCGGTGCTCATGCACACGCCGACCAAGTTCACTGAGTGGCTCATCCAGCAGGGCCTCGTGCGCAGCGAGCAGTGGTGCGTCATCCATCCCGGGAATAAGCTGAAGCTGGGTGAGATTGTTGTTTATAGTATCTTAACCCTTTATCGGACATAAGCATGCAGAAGCAAGGTGAAGTCGGTGCTCTTGCACACGCCGACCAAGTTCACCGAATGGCTCATCCAGCAGGGTCTCGTAAGCTGGGAGCAGTGCGTCATCTATCCCGGCAACAAGATGAAGCTGGGTGAGATTGTTGTGTATAGTATCTTAACCCTTTATCGGACATAAGCATGCAGAAGCAAGGTGAAGTCGGTGCTCATGCACACGCCGACCAAGTTCACTGAGTGGCTCATCCAGCAGGGCCTCGTGCGCAGCGAGCAGTGGTGCGTCATCCGTCCCGGGAAACGGCTGAAGCTGGGTGAGATTGTTGTTTGTTATATCTTAACCCTTTATCGGACAAAAGCATGCAGAAGCAAGGTGAAGTCGGTGCTCGCACACACGCCGACCAAGTTCACCGAATGGCTCATCCAGCAGGGTCTCGTAAGCTGGGAGCAGTGCGTCATCCATCCCGGGAACAAGATGAAGCTGGGTGAGATTTGTACGATACAACGTACACTTTCCGCGCGCGTCACTATACTTTATAGCCTAGGTTGCATTTGTAAACTTATGATATACCTAAGGTTCACTGTTATAGTTAGTTACCAACTGACAGGCAAATAAAGCAGTCATCTCAACTATTGGTGCTCATCTTTTAAATACCATAACTCCACTACATAGAAGAGTGTACGAGTCACAAACACTACGTGGCCCATACATCTCTTTTTGGTCCTTCGAACAACAACGACATCGGCGCAGGATTTTTAACGGAGTTTGTTTCGGGAGGTATTCATACTTGGTTTCACTTATTATCGTTGTTTCGGTAGCGTTTCGGCTCACTGGCCTCCACCAGCGGAATCACCAGTTGAGTTGAGAAGACGCACAATACCGTGGCGGGGATTGTGAGTGCATCTTACAAGGATATCTTTCGATTCTGGAGCTGTAAAGCCTGACCATCGAAGAACAACTACTACTGGAGCTACAAACAAAGCTACAGACTAACTACTGGACATCTCCGGCAGGACTTACAACCCTGTACGTGTTCAGATACGAAGAGGACTACTACTTCGAGTCAACTTCAACTTAACTACGTGTGTCGGGATTCTACTCTTACCTACTGCCCGGTGCTACGACTAACTGCGGGGAAGAAAAACTTTCACTCCGATTAATCAACTGCCTTCGGGATTTCAACTACGTGCGTCGGGATACTACTGCCCGGCGCTACGACTAACTGCGGAGAGAAGAAGCTTCAATCCAATCAACTAAACTGCCTTCGGGATTTAACTGTGTGTGTCGGGATTCTACTTACTGCCCGGCGCTACGATTAACTACCTAACTGCCTTCGGATTTTAACGACGTGTGTTCTGCAGTCAACGGAGAACCATGGATACTAACTTCGACGAAATCATTGCTCGTCAAGAAAGAACTTTCGAAGAGATAAAAAGAATCTGCACTAACTTCAAGAAAGACGGGGCGGATAGAAAAACCTCCGACTACTTGACAAAACGAATAACTGCTCTAGAGGTTCACTGGAAGGAGTTTCTGGAGAATGATGCCATCCTGCAAACAATGGAAAGCCAGGACATCACCTACTTCGTTGACAACGTCTTCGAAATAACTAAACGGAGTTATGAAGAAACGAAGCAAGCAATGCAGCAATGCCAAGCGAAACCAACTATACACACTCCTAAGATAGTTGAGACCGGAGAAACGTCCTCGTTGGGGACATTTGGGCTTCCAAAATCAACCCCTCAGCCGCCCCCAAGAACTACTGAGAATTCTACGTCTCAGAAGGACGAACTACTCCGTCAACAACAATGTAACTTCAACGCATTACATCGAGCTGTGGGAAAAATTAACTTGGAAACGATGACCGAAAAATGGGATTTAGAAGATCATCTCAGCATCCTGAAAAGCAAGTGGGAATCGATCGACAAAATTCATTGGAAACTTGATAATTTACTACGAGGCTCTAACCAAACTTACGATAATGAATACGCCAAATGGGAAGAAATCTACGATAACTACCGACGAAAGATACAACAGAAGATTTGGGAGAGTATGCATTATCAAAAATCTACGCCCAAGATCGAGCTTCCGGAGTTTAGCGGCAACTACAACCAATGGATATCCTTTAAGGATCTTTTTCTCGAGACTATTCATTCAAATCCGCTGATATCTAAAACTCAAAAGATGCAGCATTTGAAAACAAAATTAAAGGGAGAAGCTGAGAGACTGGTGCAGCATCTGAGCGTCAGTGCAGAAAATTACGAGTCTTGCTGGGAGTTGTTAAATAACCGCTATAACAATTTGAGACTGCTCTTCACGTCGTACATAAATACTATCCTGAACCAACCAGCTATTCAGCAGCCGAACGCTTACAACCTGAAAAAGCTACATGACACCACTCTGGAATGTCTGAGTGCTCTGAGCAACATCGGGATAGCGACTGAAACGTGGGACCCTCTCATTGTCCATTTGGTTCAACAAAAATTGGATGCAGCGACTTACAGCGAGTACCTGAAAAACTTGAAAAATCCACGAGAACTGCCTGGGCTGGAAGATTTCATAAAATTCCTGGAGATGAAGTTTATGGCGTTCGAAACATTGCAAAATCGTAACAACAACCAACCAATAACTTCGTCTTCGCAACATGCAACACACAAAAATAATTACGAACGGGGGTCATCGAACTATAAGAAGACTGAAAAAGCGACAAAAACCTATCATACGGCGCTCAGAAATTGTCCAATCTGCAAAACTAATCACGTTTTGATGTTCTGCAGTAAATTTCGTGCAATGGAGTTTGCCGAAAGAAAAACAACTGTTGCGAAACTGCGCTTATGCAAAAACTGTTTGTACAGTCACGGAGACAAGCAATGTACATCAACGAAAAACTGTTTGATTTGCAAGGGTTCTCACCATACCTTGTTATGTGACAAGCAAAACCAAAACCGATCGCAACAAGTGTCAACTCACGTGACAAACGAGAATGGAGAAGTACTATTAGCAACGGCTCAACTACAAGTCAAGACTGGCGACGGAACATACCTTACTTTGCGGGCGCTTGTGGATCAGGGATCACAAGTTACGCTCATGACTGAGAATGCAGCTCAGCAATTGCGACTGCCGCGGCGTAAAATGAGCGCTGTGATAACGGGAGTCGGAACTACTATGGGGAATTGCAAGGGAAAACTACAACTTGATTGCAAATCGATCCACAACAACAACTACGAGTTTCAACTAGAGGCACTTATTATGAAGAGATTGATAAGTAACTTGCCGAACTCGACTTTTAATAAACCAACTTGGGATCATCTGGATAACGTCAAGCTAGCTGATCCGGACTTCAACGTTTCGGGGCCGATTGATATACTACTGGGAGCAAACGTCTTCTCGGAGATATTACTCGACGGTGTCCTGAAGTCCGACAACAACTCACCAGTCGCTCAGCAAACTAAGCTGGGGTGGATCCTGTGTGGGAATGTCAAAACTTACCACTGTCTAGTTACGATAAATGAACTAGAAGATTTAACGAGATTTTGGGAATCGGAAGAAATCTGCACCAACTACGCAACTAACGAGGAAGATTACTGCGAAAAACACTATCAGGAAACAACGGAGAGACTCAGCGACGGCAGGTACGTCGTGAAGATGCCCCTGAAACCTGAAATTAACGAGAAACTCGGCATATCTAAACCACAAGCTATTTCGCAATTTTTACAACTAGAGAAGAAGATGTTGCGAAACGAAAACTTCGGATTGCAGTACAAACAATTTATCGACGAGTATACGGAACTAGGTCACATGAAACCAGTGACGCCGTGCGCAGAGAAACAACTAGAAGCATTCTTGCCTCACCATGGTGTCATCAGGGAAGATTCAACTACAACTAAATTGAGAGTCGTCTTTAACGCGTCTATGAAAACTACCACCAAGCACAGCCTCAACGATCTCATGGAAAAAGGAACGAATCTTCAAAAGGATATCCAGGAGCTAATCATCAACTGGCGTAGCTACCGATATGTACTAACAGCCGACATAGAGAAGATGTACAGGATGATTCTTATCCATGAAGATCAACAACCTCTGCAGAAGATTATTTGGAGACGCCAATATCGACTGCAGGAGATGCAACTGTGTACGGTCACTTACGGCACGAAATCTGCGCCGTTTCTAGCGATGCGTACTCTCAAACAACTCGCACTCGACGAGGCGCACGAGTTCCCTGAGGCAGCGAGGGTCATTCAAAACAATTTTTATATGGATGACCTGATTTGCGGAAGCGACACTGCCGCCGAAGCAAAACTACTGCAACAACAACTAACCACCCTCTTGCTTAGGGGTGGATTTAACTTGAGAAAATGGTCAAGCAACGAGGAAACCATTTTGGAGAACTTATCTGAAGATCAACGATCCCATAAAGGAGTATTTACCTTCAAACAAGAAGAGTCCATAAAAACATTGGGTCTCAACTACAGTCCGTCCAGAGATGTATTCCTGTTTAACTGGAATCTACCGCAGCTGGGTGCAAACAAACTAACTAAGAGGAGTCTACTCTCGGATATCAGCAAGCTCTACGATCCGCTCGGCTGGCTCTCCCCAACGGTCATCAAAGCCAAACTACTGTTCCAGAGAGTGTGGGTCAGTCAAATTGAATGGGATGAATGTCTACCCACAGACATCGAAGCGGAGTGGAGACAACTACGAGAAGATTTTCCGAACATCAACCGCCTATCATTACCCCGGTGGCTTGCAGGCATCAATGACGTAATCGAAGTCCACGGGTTTTGTGACGCAAGCGAGAAAGCTTACGCCTGCGTCATCTACAGTCGTACAACGAACGAAAACGGAGAGTACGTCATAACAATGATAGCGGCCAAAACACGAGTAGCCCCCCTCAACAATAAAACTACATTACCCAGGCTGGAGTTGTGTGGAGCTCTCTTACTTGCCAAACTGATGGAAAAACTGAGAATAGCCCTCCCGGAAAAAACTTTACATGCAACCTGCTGGACGGATTCAACAGTCGTACTCGCGTGGCTTCAAGGCGACATAACGAGATGGGATAAATACGTTGCCAACCGAGTTGCGACTATAACTAACATTGTCCCCGCTACACAATGGAGACATGTGAGAACTGAAGAAAACTCTGCAGACTGCGCCACCAGAGGCCTCTCGCCCTCTCAGCTACTGCAATTCAATTTGTGGTGGGAGGGACCTCAATGGCTTACGAAACACAACTACGAAGAAATTATTAAAAATACATCGGGAATGTTTACGACTGATAACGAGCGGATAGCAACACGGAGCTGCTATACAACGCAAGCTGCAAACGAAGCAACTTGGATTACTGCACTGGTTGATAAGTGTAGTACAATGACTCGAGTCATACGAGTCGTCAGCTGGGTATTACGTTTCAAAACAAAGCTACGTAACAAGGACGCATCAGCTGATCACGGTTACTTGTCTACGAAAGAACTAAATGATGCAACGAACTTGATCATCCAGCACGTTCAACGACAACACTTTTACGAGGATATTAGAGACTTGGAAAAAAATGGAACGGTGGGGTCAAAAAGTAAACTACTCAATCTACGACCTTACGTTAACCAGAACGGGATATTACGAGTTGGGGGTCGGTTACAAAACTCGGCCCTACCGAGCGAGATGAAACACCCTGCAGTGATCCCCCACGCAGGAAAACTAACACAGCTGATCATCGACCACGCCCACAAACAAACGCTACACGGAGGAGCTCGTCTAACACTTGCCCAAACGAGACAGAAATATTGGATTATTAGCGGCAATCGAGCGGTGAAAAAACAACTTACAAAATGTGTGCGATGTCACAGATTCAAGCCTCATCGAAACGAGCAGATAATGGGTGACCTACCTCAATCACGGGTCACGCCATCAAGACCGTTCACTAATACTGGGATCGACTTTACCGGTTTTGTGGATGTCAAAATCAACAAGGGGAGAGGCGTGAAGACATGCAAAGGCTATATTTGCATTTTCATTTGCATGGCAACAAAAGCGGTACATATAGAACTTGTATCTGATCTCAGTACGGAGACGTTCCTGGCAGCCCTTAAGAGGATGTGCGCTAAAAGAGGGACCCCGAAGCATATTTTCTCAGATAACGGAACTAACCTCCTTGGAGCATCCCGGATACTGAAAAAGGAGTTTCAACAGTTTAAAACGATGATGTCGGAAGACTTCTTCGACGGGATCAGTAAACTAAAGATTGAGTGGCACTTTAACGCCCCAATCTGGCCGACTGCAGGAGGACTGTGGGAGGCTGCTGTCAAATCGCTAAAGTACCATCTTAAACGAGTTTTGGGAGAACAAAAACTGACGTATGAACAGTTTTCAACTTTGCTGGCGGAGATTGAAGCGTGCATGAATTCCAGACCACTTTGCCCTCTCACGGAAAGCATAGACGACTTGGAATACTTAACCCCGGGTCACTTCATCACTGGAGGTCCAACGATGTTACTGCCACAAGGGGAAATAAACGAGGAACGAGCACTTGACCTCAGGAACAAGTGGAAGCAAACAGAGCTCATGCATCAACATTTCTGGAAGCGATGGTCCAGCGAATATTTACATCAACTTCAAGTCCGCAGTAAATGGCAACGAGCGAACAAAAACTTAGAAGAAGGAGACCTCGTCCTGATAAAGGAAAATAACTTGCCTCCTGGAAAATGGGCACTAGGAAAAGTGCTTCAACTACACCCAGGAAACGATGGCTACGTACGTGTGGCAACGATAAAAACGAAAGGAGGGATACTCAAACGCCCAATCACGAAATTGGCCCCACTCCCGGCTAACGAAGACGTGAAAGAAGTCAAAACGGATACGAGGAAAGGACCGGAACTAAAACGAAGACGAACGAGACCGACTTGCTCCCTGGTCACCCTAGCGCTGATCATGCTGTTAAGTTTGATAACAGGAACACAAGCCGCACAAGAACAACGATACAACGTTACAACGATTTCAAACCATCATCCTATTTATTACGACGAGATTGGAAAGCTGCAACTCATACACGACGAGTGGAAAATTCTGGTCTATTACAATTTAACAACGTATTGGAAAGGGACAGAAAACTTACAAAATTTTCTGAAGATCATGGAAGGAGATTGCAGCAGACTAGAGAAATCCATGTGCGAGCCGACTATCAACCAACTGTATCACGAACTTCATCTACTCAACGAGTATAATAAACTACTGTTAAATCAACATTTATCACGAAAGAAACGAGGATTTTTTAACGGAATTGGGAGCCTAGCACGAACTCTATTTGGTACACTGGATGAAGAATTCGCCATCAAGTACCAGAACGACATAGAGAATATTCAAACAAACGAGAAATACGTTTTGGAGTTAATGAGAAACCAAACTACGATAATTGAAGCTGAAAACAACATCATGAAGAAGAATGACAAGTTCATGAATACTCAGTTTCATATGTTGAACACGTTCGTCCACGAGACCAACTCAACGATAACGCAGATTGGATCCAGAGTCGCCGAGATTTTTACTATGAACAATCTTAACGCGGCCGCGATCACTGCGAGCTTGATTATGTCAAACTTACAACGCACACAAGATATGCTGATAAACTCGCTGGCCGATATACATAAAGGACACATCGACATGCATCTTTTCACTCCGAAACAACTGATCGAGCAACTCTATGTGATATCAGGAGGAATGCCGAACCGACTATCACTTCCTGTCAAAAATATTCAGCAAGATATAAATGAGCTATACAAACTTATCTACGTAAAAGCTCGGATTACGGAGAACTACTTGCTATTCGAACTACACATCCCGCTTACGAGTGAAGACAACTACATGATTTACCGAGTGTTACCACTACCCATCCAACGAGAATCGGAGACAAGAATGGTGGAAACGTCAACAGAATACCTCGCAATCAACTTCAGAAAAAACACTTATGTATTAATGGGAGAAGAAGATATCCGCCAATGTATTATCTTAAACGACGAGGTGTACTTGTGCAACGCGTATCACCCTGTTTACTATCTACACGACGGGAATGCGCCGTGCGAGGCAAAAATCTTTAGTCAACAAACGTCCTTGCCGTGCGACACTCAGACAGTGCAATGCAAAGACAACTGGATCAAGTTACACAAGGCGAACATATGGCTTTACGTTTGCTGCAGTTCATGCCTACTACGTATCATTTGCGACGACAAACTGTCTAGCACTACGGTATCGGGCATTGGGCAGATTTTGCTCAGTCAAGGATGCATACTGCAGAAGAAAGAAGCAACGATATATTCCTTTAATGTGTTTGGGAATAATATACAAATGGAGAGCGACATCGCCGTTCCTATCATGAACTCGCCTATCAACGATATGGTGAATGTCAGCCTCAAGAACATTCACTTGAATATGGCGACAAACACTTCTGGAGAACTAGCCAGAATAGATCGAAAACTCCGAATGCAGAAGAATTCCGAACAACTGCCGACGCATCTTTCGGTACATGACGTCTATCACTATACAATAACGTCAGTACTGGGGATAATAGCGACGATTATTGCACTCTACCTTCTCACTAAAAGGTGTTGCAATAGAACGAGAGCAAGGAACTACAACGATAAGCAGCGGAGCCCTGAGAACATGGGCATCGAACTACAGGAAATCAGCACCGACAAGCCGGAAGCAGCCCGTCCACGCCAGACGGAGAAAGGACGATTTGACTTGAGCGGCCTGCTCTGAAGATAAACGTGACAGTGACAGTGTCAAATACATAAGTCAAATATTTAAGATGAAATATTTTAAGTTCACTTTACTTTTGTTATAATTTTACTTTATTGGTATTGAACTATTGTTTACTTTTCTTGTCGTTTGGCAGCATGTTTGGTCAAACGCCCAACATTTTATTTTGTTTAACTTTATTTTCTCGTCCTTGGCAGCATGTACGATACAACGTACACTTTCCGCGCGCGTCACTATACTTTATAGCCTAGGTTGCATTTGTAAACTTATGATATACCTAAGGTTCACTGTTATAGTTAGTTACCAACTGACAGGCAAATAAAGCAGTCATCTCAACTATTGGTGCTCATCTTTTAAATACCATAACTCCACTACATAGAAGAGTGTACGAGTCACAAACACTACGTGGCCCATACAAGATTGTTGTGTATAGTATTTTAACCCTTTATCGGACATAAGCATGCAGAAGCAAGGTGAAGTCGGTGCCCATGCACACGCCGACCAAATTCACTGAGTGGGTCATCCAGCAGGGCCTCGTACGCAGCGAACAGTGGTGCGTTATCCATCCCGGGAACAAGCTGAAGCTGGGTGAGATTGTTGTTTGTTATATCTTAACCCTTTAACGGACATAAGCATGCAGAAGCAAGGTGAAGTCGGTGCTCGTACACACGCCGACCAAGTTCACCGAATGGCTCATCCAGCAGGGTCTCGTAAGCTGGGAGCAGTGCGTCATCCATCCCGGGAACAAGCTGAAGCTGGGCGAGATTGTTGTTTGTAGTCACTTCATTTTATGCAGCAAAGAGTACGGAGAACGTAAGATGACGTATTTTTAACAAGCTTTGGCACACCCACATGCGGGTCGGTAGCGGGGCGGGTGTCAATGATCTCAAATGTATTGTCAAATGGCCGATAAACGGTGGTGGTGTGTCGAAGCCTTTAGAGTGTTTACAAAGAAGCAGGAGCCCGGTACATAGCTAGCGGTACGGGCAACCTTATAAAAACTAAATTTAGCGAAATTATTGCAATTTTACCTGAAAATAAAAAAATACATACTTCCCTAGCTGCCTAATATTGAGTAAAATATTTGACTTCCTTTCTGGTGCGACGAATACAGCCCCAAGCAGCTAAACTTCTTTTTAAAACACTTAAAATACATGTCATATCCGTTCTAAACCACAGCAAGATTGCGCGCGTAAAGTTTCAGAAATGACAGCAAGTGAAGCCAGCGTCATTGCGCGCGCTCAATTTTCTGGTTGTTCATTGGCAACTCAAAAAAGAGCTGCACAGTAGCAATGCAGGCAGTGATTTACCTAGGCTTAAAGCCAGCTAAGTACGGTACTCATAATAACAATTTAATTTTTAGTTATAATTGCTTTATACTTATACCTGACTTTACCTGGCTGCAGTAGGTAGTGTTTGGTATCGGTTGCTGAGTTAAGAACGTCAATGTGATATGAATCCTTAGTCATATCACATTGTATGGTTACCATAAATGAACTAACTCATTAGCTAGTCTGGGACCAGAAGCAATGTATGTGCCTGTATGTAAATGTTATGTTATGTTATTTATGGTAACCATATGGAAATTATGAAACTATCAGTTTAACACAGATAAAATGAAATGTCTATACGCCATCGTGTGCATGCGATGCAAAGATAGGTGCTGCGCATAAAAATAGGGCCAATAGATGGAAACATAAACCTAAGAAAGGTCTGATGAACACAGTCAAGTTTTGGGCTCAACTAGACATGTTTAGACATCTTTAGAATTAGATTGATACAAAGTATAGGTTGGCTACTGTGACTTATCTGATCTAAAAGTATTTAAGAGTATACAAAGCTTTACCCCCAGTAGGGTTTGCCTTACAATTGCTGTCTGTTGAGTTGGAACTGCGCCTCCTGGATGTACTACCATTGATTATGTGCTTCCACACATGACCGGTTGTTATAATATATTAGAGGACAATCTTACACAAATCGAACTAGGCCCATAGTAAGCTCAACTTGTGTTATGGGTACTAGACGACGATATATTTAACAGAGATAAATACTTATGTAATATGGTAATACATAGAAAACATCCAAGACTAAGAAACAAATATTCATGCTCATCACACAAATATTTGCCCTTACCGGGATTCGAACCCATGACCGTCAGCTTAGTAAGCAGGGTCACTACCCGCTAGGCTAAGCAGGTCATCAAAACCAAGTCAAGTAAAGTTGCAAGAGACTGACGAACAAGACTGTAATCTGACTTTAATAATAAAGATATTCAATTAATCTTAATACCTTTTCGTATCAATTATGAGAAGAATAGCTGGATGTGGCTAAATCTAATAAAGGAGCTAGTGAGATGCCTACCAGTGGGCGAGCGTAGATAAAATGCAAATTTTAATTATTATTGTTTTTTACATGTACATACACGTAGTTTCGCAAAACTTTTAGAATCATCTTTATTAAACTTTCATTAGAATGAAGGTTTAATGTAGGTAGAGGCATGTAGATGGTTCTAAAAGTTTTTCAAAACTCATTGACTCTAGTTCACCTGGTAGAAATACGAGATTGAGGCCCTAACATAACATAGTGTCACGCCTTTTCCCATACGGGGCGGCAGGGCGCAGCGGTGCCGACACTAAATACATCTATGCCACGTTCAGCCCGATATTCAATACTCCATTGATACTCACTTTAAAATCTGGGTGCACAGTAGTGCCCGCGCCAAGACGAGCCAAGCGAAGCGCAAGGGCACGGGCACTACTACCTTTTGTCGAAGCGCTTCGTCGTTTTTTTGAACCCTCATTTTTTTATTTGGATTAAACCAGATGAACAAAATTCTCGGGATTGCATAGCTCTTATACTATATTTTATTATCTAAAAATTTCGTCACTGACTCACTGATGATCATCAAAATTCTTAGGATACTTCCTGAAGTCCTAGAACGCTGAAATTTGGCATGGAAAACCCTGTATTAGAACTAAAACAACAAGAAAATCTAGGATGAAAGTTTGTATGAGAGTTCCGGAAATCTTGATACTGGAGGTCTGAAAATGGAATCCTTGTTATAAATAATAATATAAATATTTCAGGATGTTTAGTACATCACTCCCCACGTTTTAAATTAGGGGATGGAATTAGCGCGCGCAAAACGCCTAATGTACCCTAGAATGTTGTCGCGAGTGCGGTGCATCAGAGGTGATACGTCGTTGGGTATCGCATTGTAAGCCACTGATCCCGAGACGACAATTAGGTGGCTAGATGTCAACGTGAACCGCAATCGAAGAGTCAAGTCTAAAACAGAAATGACAATGCTACATCCTGATTCCACAAACATATGTAACGAATCGAAAAAAAGGCAAAGATAGGATGGAAAAAAGGCACGCCTGATGTGCAAGAAATGCACCCCAAAAAATTATTCGTACCGACAAGGAGACTCATTACCACAAGAACTATTGTATAACAGAAAAGTAACGAACAGTGAATAAAATTTTCTCCTTACGACGATGTGACGGTAGCGAAACGCCACCACATATTTTGGACTAAGGTATAGAGTTTGAGAAGTTAGGGCTTGCAGAGTTAGAAGCTTGGCTCTATATGAGGTCTTATAAAATTCTGACAGTGCGAGCTGTTCTTGTCTTGGCAATATTTTACATGTTGATTTTTTGGTAGGAATAGAATTCCTGTACTTGGGTCCGTAAATTAACCGCTGCAGAAATATTAACGATTTCTGCGTATGGGCTCACCGGACACATCCAAGACAATGTATTGGTTAAATTAAAACTCGATTTCGTCGACCTGGTTAAACTGTCGCAAACTCTTTGCTGTTCTCTTGTTATATGTAGCAGTAAAGCGATATTTGAGAAACAACGAAATAAGTAGTGAAGAGGTAAAAAGTTCACGGATGTATATATCAATACTATAATAATGACTTAGCTCACCCGTGTCGTGTTTTTGGTAGGTATATTAGGAGTTTTAAACAGGAATTTAGCTGCTTGGGGCTAAATTCGTCGCACCAGAAAGGAAGTCAAGTACGCTACTCAATATTAGGCTTAAAGCCTCAGGTATCATACGATTATTGATCAGGCAGCAGTCTATCTATGAAATTGATGAAACCTTTAGCAGAAACAAATAACTCAAAGTAATCATCGGGGTCCGTACATTTGTTGCTACCAGTTTATTACTGTTTTTGTTTCTCATCAAACCCTCTCTTCCCGCCAGGTATGTACTCCGACGTGTCCAAATTCCCGTTCTCCGGCGGCTACGTGTGGATCTCCGAGTGTTGCCCCACCCGCTTCGTCTCCGTGTTCTGTAGCTCCATCTTCGAGGGCGCCACACACCCGCCGAGTGTGCTGCTGAAGCTGGTATACCACTGGGCGTGTCAGACTAATGTTCAGGTAATGTCGTAGCTTCCCCCGAATGTCGCCCCATGCGCTTCGTCTCAGTGTTCTGTAGCTCCATCTTCGAGGGCGCCACACACCCGCCGAGTGTGCTGCTGAAGCTGGTATACCACTGGGCGTGCCAGACTAACGTTCAGGTAATGTCGTAGCTTATTTGTTGTACACTACACAAAAGATGGAGAATTTATAAGTAAATAATGTACAAAGGCGAGGTTAAGTTTCCAGACAATCCTCTTCTTCTCTTCTATTTCAGCCATCGTAACTCTTCCGCTGTAGAAAGAAAGAAAAACTATTTATTCGAAAGGATAAAAACATTTACAGGTATATTTCGCCGTAAGATAAATTGTAAACTAGAGCGACAGGGTTTCAAATTTATGTTTCTTCCATTACTTACCCTGACCCACCACTTCGTCCTTGTATTTCGCTTGTAATTCAAGTTCAAACCAGTTCACAATTTAACGGTTTGATTAACATCTAACGAAAATTAATGTGTTATATTGTAAGAACTACGGTACAGTTTACAATTTATCGATAGCTTACAATCTTGCGACATAAATTTCGCTAGTTTACAAACTAACGGTGTTCACTATCTTACGCTGACATATACATATGAGGATAATAACAATTCTAGTGTCTTGAGTGCAAGCAGGAATCCAAACTCGCCCGAGCTCCCTATTGCTTTGAAGTTGAGACCATTGAATTTCTCACCATCGAAGGGCTTCAAGGCAATATTTTAATGTACACAAAAAAGACCATTTAATTTCTCACCATCGAAGGGCTTCAAAGGAATATTTTAATGTACACAAAAAAATATACCATTCCATTTCAGAACGTAGTGCAATGGGTGAAGGTGGACAATCTCTATGTGAAGAGTCTGTTCACTTGGTTGCGAGCAATCTGCTCATCCGCTATACATCAGCATCTGGGACTACTCGGCGGGCCGGGCAAGAAAGTCGAGGTAAGTTGTGGTACAAGTGAAAGTGAGCAATAGATGGACGAGTGAGTTTGAATCGAGACCATCTATTGCTTATTGGCCGAGACATTACATAGTTACATTCACGACTACTGCGAGGAAATAAAATTTATTGGGCAGAAAAAAAAATCCGCCTTCTAACCTCAAAATAGCACATTCGCCGCTTGATTTTGGCCTCTCTGGCGGAAAAATCCTATTCGTAACTCGTTCGAAAAGACTTCTTCACGAACCTCGCTACGATCCTCGCCTTTGGCTTGTGCCGTTAACTGTTCGGTTCATAAATATAAGCCTTTGCGAACTCGTAGGAAATCTACTATTTCACTTCTCATGCTCAAAAAGTCCTTCTTTGTCTTTGCCTGCGGCTCTGGTGGATATCAACGTCTCGATTGAAATGGCGTGTTTTATGCCATTGTTGTACAATCTGCTATTTTAGTCAGAAAATTAGGTTTGGAACTCCGCCTGGCTATACCGCATTGGCACTTAATCTTAAAAGCTTATTGCAGATGCCGCTGGTGTCGTTGGAGGCTGAATGTGTCGAAGTTGTCAAATTAGATTTACTTTTCCTTGTAATATATGACGTGCTAACCTTATTTGAGGTTAATTTTGCCAAAGTCAATGTCAAGTGTATTTGAAAGATCACGTGAACATTTTTGAACCTAACAGCAGATGAATTAATCTCTTGAATACCACCGGCGTTAGTTAAGCCTTTCATATATATTTTTATTACCATGGCATAAGGTTCAAAATCGCGACCCGTCCCAAATACCCTCGGTTTTTGAGCGGTTAAAGTTTTTGCCTCCAATTACTTCAGCGCCACCAAGCGGAAGCAAAGGCGGGCACAGCTGCCATTGAAAATACACGCCACGCACGCTTTTACCGACGCGACGGAATGACGCACGCTATTTCGGTAAAAACCGACACGGCATGAAGCGCCAACTGTTGACATCTGACAGAACCATAACAAAACAATTCAACAATATTTTTGTTAGAGACCCCTCAGGGCGGAGGTCACAACTGCGGCCCCATTAGACAGTTAGAAACTCTAGCTCACCGCCGTGAAGGTCTCTAACGACGGCGTCCCACCGCGCTCAAATCTTAATGACTAAAATACCTGGTGTGAGTCCGGCTTTGATGACGACCTCCTTCCCAGCTAGATACCGGACGCGCGCGTCTCGGTAATTCCCAATTTTTCGCTGAATGACACTGTTCCACTTAATTCAAAATGCACGGACCTCTAGCGAGGTTACGAACGCACGTGCGAACGTACAGATTTCGTGCACTGAAGTCGCTTCTCGCGATCCCATCCAATGTCTCTCAGTGCAAGGCTCAACCTTGTGGTTATGCCCAAATCCACTCGAGGGTTCGCGAGCTATTCCGTAGCTTACAATTACGCGGATTGAAAGCTGCACTTCGGCCGACAGCTAACAAACTCGCGGTTGGATGGCGGCATCCCCATCAAGCTATCGGCTCAAAACGAAGGAAGAATTCACTAATTTCACGCATCCCGGCGTGGCACAAATATTGTTCAATCCGCTGCGACCGACGCGCGAGACAGTTCATCAGCTAACAAAACTCGCGGTTGGAAGACCGATTTCTTCCGAACTCCCGTATTCCTACGCAGGAAAGCCCTCGCGAATATTTCACGGCAAAACAATAGGCTCCACGATCTCCATATTTTTTCGTCTCACTCGTGTAACTGACGGACGGAACCTACATTTTTAATTTATCACAGACCCAAACGTAGGGTGCATTCCGTTTTACACTAGTGGTGACGAAATCGCAAATTCGCGTTTGAGATTTTTTCCGCCTTCTAACCTCAAAATAGCTCCTTCGCCGCTTGATATTGGGTTCTCAGGCGGAAAAATTATATTCTTAACTCGTCCTTCACCTTCGGCTCATGCCGTAAACTTCTCGGTTCGTAAATTTAAGCCTTTGCGAACTCGAACGAAATATACTTTTTCTGGTCTGTTCAAACAAGCCAGAAATGTTCTTGTTGTCCTGGTTACAGACCATCTTTTGTCACATTTAGGAGCAGTGAAGTGAAAATAATATTCTGTAATTAGGAGTTAGATAGCCAGAGTGGGCGAAGTTAGCCACTGAATTGGTGCACTGAACGGGACACCGGCGCAGAGGAAGGCTTAGAAATCGGTCAACCCCAAAAGCATATACCTCGTCCGTTCCGTTCCGTCCGTCGTCGTGGGTAAAAAAGAACAAATCGCAATAGAACATTTTGGCAACCTTCCTATTATACAGTCATTATTCTTTATCTTTAATCTCAATGGTGACTGCCTACCTATGGTGAATTGTACCGTCATTATTCCTTGTCTTTACTCGTTATATGTAACCCGACTTATGTACGCAGGTGGGAGTGATATCACTAGGCACGACGAGCCACGACGGCACGCAACGGCAGGTCAAAGTGGAAGTGTTGGGCGTGTTAGATCCGGTGGAGAAATTGGTAAGTGTACTGCTGTGGATGTGTGCACTCCCAGAAGAAAAGACTCATACAGACCATATATGCACGCTCACGCCTTTTAGAAGAGGGATGGGTAGAGACTTAAGACCTCCACTTCCTACAATCCTGACATACATCTCGAGCTTCAACTTTCATTAGTCTCTTCATACAAGCTCGCCGGTTACAGGTACTTCTTATTTGCCCCTTCACTAACAAATCGCTGATTTGGTCTTTGTAGGACCTTGTTAGGCGTCGCCACGCAGAGGCACCATTCACACCCGCTGTGTCAATTTATTTCGTCAATATCCTTTTATTCATAATATGCAATCTCTTTTTAAAAAATGTTATTGTATTTGGATTTTACCACTACCTAAAGGTTTTTACTAACCCACTAAAATTTATAATGTATCATTAAAAATAACTAATAATAAATAATAAACGTAGCCCATTAATGTCGCCACCGAGGGGCACAGGCTTTCACCCGGATACGAGTATGATTGAGCCATACTCCACCAAGCTGGCCGCAGTCCACCAAAATAAACTAAAAAATCTTTCTAGATCCGTCTCCGCGCCGTGGAGCCCCTCTCCGAACACGAGAAGAACTACAAGAAACGCTTCCAGAAAATCCTCGAACCTCTCACCAACTGGGTGCACCCGTCCTCTACCATCCTCACCGACATGACGGTCGACAAAGGCACCCTTATCTCCATGGGCTACAAGACAGTGCATCAATCGTCTTCCCAAGCCGACCATACGGCGAAACACAGCAATGCGAACATCATGGAGTATCTGAGAAGGATTGTGCCGAGAATGTTCCAGAATACGCTGTCGCTGCTGTCGAGGCAGATTATACAGCAGTTCCTAGATGAGCTGGTTTGGAGAGAGAAGTGAGTGGTTTTATACAGCGATGACATTGATTTCTAAGCAAGCAAACATGGTTTGCGTTACTCCGTCGGCAATCCCTTGCCGATGAGTCATCCTGTGCCGAGTCTAATAATTGATTAATAATTTAATTAAAAGCTACCCTATTTACCTTAAGTTGTTCAGCAGAGTTGCTAAGACATCCCCTCATCAGAATAGATCGTAGATATTGTAAATATACCTTAATTGTGGCAAGAAATATAATTCAAAATTAGTGCTCCCATGTAGTTTCACAAGCGGCAGGATAGATTAATTTCTGTCTGAATACTAAAGTGAGGTTGTTAGGTCACAATTTTATAATAATACAACCTGGAGGCGACTCCGTGTACAATTTTGATGAATATTTAGTAAATTTAGGATGAAAATGTATTTTTTTAAACAGTCGAACATGAACCCTTATTTATGTCCCCACCGATGGGCATGGTCGTTTGCTCGTAGATATTACATATTTCATTTTTTCTCCCTGCTATATACACCATAACTCTTATTCACTAATGTGCTTTTCCCAAAACCAGATACGGTATCTCGCCCGGACAAGGGTTCGACAACATCGTCACGCACATCGCCGAACAGACGAAGGTGGAAGGCAAGGACGCCATCACGGTGAGGCTGAACAAGATCGCCGCCAACCCCTTCAAGAACTGGAAGTATCCGGTCAAGGTAAGCACATACACACACACACGATTTATAACCATCTTGTGTAACTGTATTTCCATTTTGAATTGGTGTTATTGAAGAGTTAATTCATTATGTCGACTAAGTGTTCGCTATCATTGTTGTCGCCTAATGTTGATCGAGGGCGGACTGCAAAAGTCGCTGCCCAAAATGCGCCCCTGTGACATATTTACTAGAAAATTATTTATGATAAATTCCTTAGAGAAATTACTATAATTATATTAATAAATATAATAGACTACAATATAATTTCAACATTATGCTCTTATCGGGTGACCCATTAAAGACACTTTTCTGTGACGTCATTTTCTAATAGTATTTTCAACGTAATGTTTTCAAAACAGGGTAAAAAAGTTGACGAGCCGGAAGAGAGCGGGTCACGCAAGCGTGGTCGCAGGAAGCGCGAGCCGACACCGCCGCCGCCGCCGCCGCCGCCGCCCAAGAAAGGCAAGGGCAAGCGCGCCGCCACTGTCGAGATACCCGACGATGATGAGGAGGTTTGTGTGCTTGTGGCGTCTGCTATATCTATCCTGGCCGTGGGCGTCGTGGGCCGTCTTCAGTTATCAACTGAATGAAACTGAATGACAACAAAACCGAAGCTCAGCTCAGCAGGCAATGTAATATACCATCGAGATGTCTTCGGATTGATGACCATATAATCCCACGGCAATACTCAGTTAAATATCTTGGATTCAATCTGAACCGCAAAATGAACTGGACGTATCACACCACACAATTAAGTTTTAGTCTTCGTATCAAAGAACTCGGCGCGTTGGGTCCGATCCTTTGTCAATTGTCAATTGTAAGACGGGCTGGTTTCCGCAACTCGACGACGAAAGCGCCTATTTTGCGTGTGGGTGGGAATGTGACATCATTCGAGCCAACCCAACTCCTCCAGGAACGCCAGTAGGCCCTTTACGTTACCGACTATCCCTGGAAGGTCCCTCGATTGACCGAGGTGTTTAGCCCTGTAGTCCGCTACTCCTGTGCACTCCATGAGGACGTGAGCAGCCGTTTCTTCTGCCTCCAAGCAGGCTCTGCAAAGGGGGCTGTCGGTAACACCTAGGACATATAGATGTTTGTTAAAGAAACCATGGCCAGTAAGTGCTGCAGTTACCAGTCGCATGCGCGGCCTACTAAGTCGAAGCAAGGTCTTAGCCAGCCTAGAGCTAGGGGACGGCAAGGCCAGCTTAGCCTGCCTGCACTCCTCATGGTCCGATCCTTAATAAGCACAGCAACCTAAGGCCGACGACCAAACTTCAGATTTCCTCCACCCTGGTTCGACCGTGCATAACACATGCTGCTCCTGTGTGGAGCACCACGTCTACATCCAACTACAACAACCTCCAGAAGAACATCATTCAACACGCCACCCTATACAAACCTTCAAAAACTACACGATAATAGTAGTTTATGTGACTGCTACATAATGGAGGGCATTAATACTCGAGAGTGGGTTTATGAAACTAGCCGAAGACGAGTTTCATAATAATATCACTCGAGAGTTTTAATGCCTAATTATGTACAGTTACATACACTAGTTTATCTACACACATATCATAAGCTCTCTTTAATGTGTTCAGGAACCGCATGTTCGACCGGCATGGTGGCATTGATAATTCCTTTGCACTTGTTTAGCTTGTTCAGTAGTACCAACTTCACAAACAAAGTAGGGGCGGCATGCAGGCGGGCGTCGGCGTCCAAAATTTCTATGTCATAATATGTAGAAAAATTACACATTATGGTCATAATGTGTAATTTTACAGATAAGAAATGAGTTTTAACAAGTAGTTTAACATTATGCTGATCGTAACGTGCGGTTTTTGTACGCAGTAAAGAGGGTTTATGATACGTGTGTAGATAAAATTATGTTTCCTACAATTACAGACATAAAATGACTCGAAAATTCTACCTTCATAGCATTAAAACACAATCCTAACACCCTGGTCTTATCAATAGGCAGACACCGCATGCCGACATTACTGTTCATCGATTAATATAAAACGTACCGACAGCCCCACCACTTGATCCTAGGCGACTAGTGTGCGTGTAGTGGTGACGTGGTGACTCACCACAGGTCCAGTACCGGTTACTTGCGCCGGCCGGCACGGCAACAGAACAGCTCGTATATTTAGTTATTGTTTGGTAATAGCAAGCTAGCACAGGACCGGGGAGATTGGCGCTTTAGAGAAGAGTGACACCGGGACTCGAACCCGGGGACCCTTGGCTTCTTAGGCAGGGTCACTGCCGACTCGGCCATTCGGGTCGTCACTTATCGTAATTTGCCAACGAAATCCAATCTTCCTCGCGAGTTTCAAAGTTATTGTTGTAGTGCATATTTTGGCCACTGACTTAATCAGGGGTTGACCCTCATGCACCCAGCGTTCAGTTCTTTGCGCTAGTTTCATCAATTGGCTTGTAACAGTTTGCTAAATGGCCCCAGTAATTGTTGCTGTCAGAAATTCTAGTAAATTTTGCCACACGGGGCTACAAGCCCCATCATATACCTACTGAGCTAGGGTCCACTTTGCACAGTATTCGTTAAATAATTTTCATCGTCTTAAATCGAATTAGCATCTTTCAAAATATATGATGTTCGATTCCAAATCGATATTCGATCGATGGTTTCTGAACGGCCATTTTGAATTTGACGTTGCTGCCAACCTAGCAGTTTTTTGAAAACTGACAGACGAAAGCCCTCGCAATGAAAACGCGTTTTGGTTAGGGTATTGAAATTAAATCGCAGGCCATCTGGAATGTATTCGGGTTTCCCTCAGGATTGTCAATATAGCTGAGTGTGTTGTGGTTCCCCGAACCAGATAAAGTTCGCATTTTCGTGGTCGATTGGTTTTTCCCACGTAACATAACCTGTGTTGGAACACTGTGCTCATTGAAGCTGGCCCGCCAGTCATACCTGGTTGGCTGAAGAACCTGTCTACCAAGAAGAGCCTAGGGTGCACCCGGGCCTTGCAGAGAGACAGGAGGTTGACGGGACCGAAGCACAGACCAGGTTAGATCGACCCCAATTACTTCAGCTCGGTGAATCGCCGACGTTCACGCTTCTCGGCAACTGATCGTTACGCTACCTCGTAGCTGATGGGCCCCTACGAGGTCATTAGGTGCTGAGAAGCCTGAACCATTTTGGTAGCTAGAGCGTGGCTTCCTGAGATTTGCAGCCGTCAAGGGCTCCAGGAAGGCACGATTTGGGACTATCAATCTGTAGGTATAGGCGGTTATTAGGTAACTTGGTTGTGTTCCTATATCCACATAGATTGGTAGTATTGTAAGCTATAGGTCTATTGCTGGTAGTAGATAGACAGATATTGAATTGAATTACCAGTTAGTCAATCTATTAGTGGTCTAGTAATGCTATTAGGTAGTTACATCTATTGATAGCAGGCTATTACATTGTTTTCAGTTTATAGCAATTTATAACTTGAACTAATATTGACTATCTGTGTGTGTTATAATGATAAAGGGAAACTAAATTGTATTTACAGAATTTATATAGATATAAAACTCGGTTCCTATTGTTTAAGGAAAACAACATTGTTTAAGTTGTGGTTTAGGGTTCCCTCGTTGGGTTTGTAGACTGGAGGGTCCAATAAAATTGAGTTACTGCAAATTGTGAGTAAGTATCGTTCCGATCATGTCGTTATCTGAAATCCAGAAGGGTGTTTCTAAGGAACTCAGATGGTTTTCCTCCGCACACGGTCTGATAGACCGTTTAGATAGGCATGATGTGGTATTGGAGCGGTCTATGGACGTTAAGGAACGTTACAATAGGGTGCTCGAATTGTCCGCGCAGGCGGAATCAGTTGATGGTTGCGCACCTGACAGGCTGTCACGGTTGCTAGGGGATGTCGACCAATGTATGGAGATGGCAGCTGCTATCACGCAGAAGGCTGCGGACATACGTAGACAGCGCGAGTCCAGCCATGGTGGTGACATTGAAGCACCTCTGCCGCTTCAGGGTTCGGGGTCCAGGTTACCTGCCATAACTATGCCTACTTTTGACGGAGTGTCCGGTGAATGGATGAGCTTCATCAATCTGTTCGACAGTTTGGTGCACATGCGATCGGACATTACCAAGTCTGTCAAGATGGCTCAGCTGGTGGCAGCATTGAGGGGTGAGCCTAGGGAGCTGGTCGCTCATTTGACAGTTACGGAGGGTAACTATGAAACGGCCAGGCAATTGTTGGTCAGACGTTACCATAACAAACGGAGGTTGGCCGGTGCCCAACTGAACCGTTTGTTTAGTATCCCGGTTGTGAACAAGGTCGGGGCCATACAGACGGAGGTTTTGAACCCATTGTTGTCCGTCACCAAGGCTCTAGAGAATCTTGGACTTCCGGTTGGTGAATGGTCGTACCTACTGTTGTACATTGTACTTTCCCGCCTACCCGCTGACGTGCAGACTCGTTTCGAACAGTCTCACGGGAGGTCGGCCGAGGACCTGCCCGCCTTCTCCGACTTGGTCGGATTCTTGGAAGAGGAGGCTCGACGGGCAGAGAATTTGGGGTTGACGGTCACCCATCCTTCGGAGCCACAGAGAGCTGCCGGGAGCGCTGTGAGTAGGGGCCCTCCGACGAGGAAGGACCGCACAAACCGGCAGTCGTATGGGACTGTGAGTGAATTGACCCCACATGGTGAGACCTGCCCATGTTGTAGGCAGATTGGCCATGCTGTGGCCAATTGCAATAAGTTCGGGGAACTTAGGGTTCAGGGACGGCGCCGGATGGCCAAGCAGCGGAGCTGGTGTTTCCTGTGCCTCGGGCCACACATGGCTAGGGACTGCACGCGCACAAAAATGTGCGGATATTGTGATGGGGCCCACAACAATCTGTTGTGCATGAACCGGTCCGGCCAACAGCCTCCACAGGGCCGTATCCAGGGTGACACGGCATGGGGCCCTGAGAATTCGTTTGCGACTCGGAGCGCAACTCAGGGGCCAACGTCCCCACGTCCACAGGGCCGTACCCAGGGTGACACGGCATGGGGCCCTGAGAATTCGTTTGCGACTCGGAGCGCAACTCAGGGGCCAACGTCCCCACGTGCACAGGGCAGTACCAGGGTGCAGGGCCGCACTCAGGACCATTACATGGGGGGCCCTGAGTTTTCGGTTGCGACTCAGCATCCGACCCAGCGGGACATTGGGTGTGTTGAGCAGGCCGTAACGGGCGGGTGGCATGGGACACCTTCGAGCTATGCGGGTGCGGTTCGGACGCCGCCTCAGTTGTCGCCCCGCTCGTCGCCTCGTCCTCGTCGGTCACATGTGATGTCCCCCCCGCTCATGGAGCGGCCGCGGTTGAATTCACGCCCACCCCCCTTTACGGGGAATCGTAGGTTGGGAATGGAACCGGCGCGTGGGCCATTTGTACAATGGGACCCTCTGGCGTATAGCTGCATACCTGATCGGTTACAGGCACAGTGGGGCCCCGGGGGTCCTCGCTAGGAATTTGCGGCCCAACCATTGGTTGCCCCCCAACCGGAGACGGTGGTGTTACCGATCGCCTCTGTGCTTGTTTGGGATTTGGCGGGCAACCCAACATACGTTCGCGCCCTATTAGATTCTGGAGCTCAGGGCTGCATTGTATCGAATGATTTAGCAAAATGGTTGGGCCTCATAAATAATGTATCGCTGCCGAGGAAATTGGTCCCTGCTGGGGATTACAGGGCAACCCTTCACGGGTTTTGTGATGCCTCTGAACGAGGGTTTGCGGCAGCGGTTTATTTGCGAACCGTCACCTCCACCGGGGAGGTCGACGTGCGTTTGGTTTTGGCAAAAAGCAAGGTAGCGCCTATTCGGACAAGGATGACGATTCCAAAACTGGAACTGTCCGGGGCTGCTCTTTTGACCAAACTTTTGAATCACACTCTAACAGTGTTGCGTGGGTCAGTGGTTTTAGAGGATACGGTGTACGCTTGGACGGACAGCCAGATTGTTTTGTGCTGGCTGAAGGCTTCGGTCCATAACTTAGAGGTTTTTGTTGCGAACCGTGTCTCCCAGATTGTGTCGTCTGAGGTCCCACTGACCTGGAGACATGTACCAGGAGAATTGAACCCGTCTGATTGTGCATCCAGGGGATGTCGGGCTCCTGAACTCGTTAGACACCATTTGTGGTGGGGACCACCCTGGCTTGCCAAGAGAGAATCGGACTGGCCCCACAGCCATGTAGTAGTATCTTCGGATCATGGCCCCAGAGCGGCCGTGCATGTTACCCAGAAGGCTGAGGACCCTGACGCCGGGTTTCTGCTGGACCGGTATAGCTCACTTGACAAGTTGATAAACGTGTCCACTTGGATTAGGAGATTCGCTCGAAATTGTCGTACTCCTCTCGATCAGCGAACGTTGAACCCTATTCTGACTCCGGCAGAGCGAAACGAGTCGCTGTTGAATTTGGTCCGGTTGGTACAGTCCTCGAAGTTTGGGGCAGAATTGGAGATTATACGAAGTGGACGTTCGAAATTGAAGGGAGCCGTCGCGCGTCTCAACCCCTTTGTTGATTCGACCGGGTTACTTCGGGTAGGAGGGAGATTGCGCAATGCGAATCTGTCGTATTCGGCTCGTCACCCACTTCTGCTCCCCAAGGGGGGACAGTTAGTTGAATTGCTGGTGACTGATCGTCATATTAAAAACGCGCATGCCGGCTGTAACGCGTTGTTGGCCACGCTCCAGCGGGAGTTTTGGATCTTATCTGCCCGCCGTGTCATACGGAACATCGTGTTTCGGTGCATGCCTTGTTATCGACTTAAGGCTGCCACGATGCAACCTCTCATGGGGGACTTGCCCCCTGATCGTGTGAATGAGGTCAGACCGTTTTCAGGTGTTGGTACGGATTTTGCAGGACCGTTTATGGTGAAGAGTTCACGATTGCGTACCGCTAGGCAATACAAGGCGTACCTATGTGTGTTTGTTTGTTTATCCACCAAGGCGGTACATCGCGAGCTCGTTGCTGATCTCTCGACAGAGGCTTTCATTGCTTGTTTGGATAGGTTTGTTTCTCGAAGGGGACTTCGAACTTTGATCCGCTCTGATAACGGCACTAACTACATCGGTGCGGAACGATACTTACGAGAGATAGTCAACTTTTTGAATGTAAATAAAGTGGATATTGGAACGGCCCTCTCCCGTCGGGGTATACAGTGGACCTTCAGCCCACCGATTTGCCCCCACTGGGGTAGGATTTTTGAGGCCGTAGTTAAGTCAGCTAAGACGCACTTGGGGCGTATAGTAGGTCAGACCGCGCTGACTTTTGAGGAGCTCGCGACATTGTTTTGTAAGATCGAAGCCGTTCTCAATTCGCGACCGTTGTGTCCGCTCAGCTCGGATCCAAATGACCTGGAGGCTCTGACCCCAGGCCATTTCTTGATAGGACAGCCACTTAACGCGTTGCCCGAGCACCCCTTCGAGGGAGTGAAATTGTATCGGTTGTCAAGGTATCAGATGTTGCAGCAGTTTACTCAGAATTTCTGGAAGCGTTGGTCGCTCGAGTATCTGCATATCTTACAACAGCGCCTTAAGTGGACTGACAAAACCAGCCCCCCTAGTGTTGGTGACCACGTTCTGGTTAAGGATGCTAACCTACCGCCACTACGTTGGCGCAGGGGGCGCATTGTTAACTTGTTCCCTGGCAAGGACGGGACCCCCCGGTCTGCAGAGGTTCTAGTAGGAGGCTCGGTTCTAAAACGAGCGGTAGCAACGTTGTCTCGGCTGCCCGTAGATTAGGGGACAGGTGGGTGCCTGTCCGGGCGGGTGATTGTTCGATTCCAAATCGATATTCGATCGATGGTTTCTGAACGGCCATTTTGAATTTGACGTTGCTGCCAACCTAGCAGTTTTTTGACAACTGACAGACGAAAACCCTCGCAATGAAAACGCGTTTTGGTTAGGGTATTGAAATTAAATCGCAGGCCATCTGGAATGTATTCGGGTTTCCCTCAGGATTGTCAATATAGCTGAGTGTGTTGTGGTTCCCCGAACCAGATAAAGTTCGCATTTTCGTGGCCGATTGGTTTTTCCCACGTAACATAACCTGTGTTGGAACACTGTGCTCATTGAAGCTGGCCCGCCAGTCATACCTGGTTGGCTGAAGAACCTGTCTACCAAGAAGAGCCTAGGGTGCACCCGGGCCTTGCAGAGAGACAGGAGGTTGACGGGACCGAAGCACAGACCAGGTTAGATCGACCCCAATTACTTCAGCTCGGTGAATCGCCGACGTTCACGCTTCTCGGCAACTGATCGTTACGCTACCTCGTAGCTGATGGGCCCCTACGAGGTCATTAGGTGCTGAGAAGCCTGAACATATGATATATCTCAAAAATGTGTCAATTTAGCACGGTAAACCAATTTAATGAATACCGTGCAAGTCTGAGGTCACTCATTTATTCCCAACAGACACCTCTAGCCATTCGCCGCACGAAGATCAAACAAGAAAAGAAAGACGCACCCAAAACCCAGCGGAAGCGACCGCGCACCACTTACTCGGTAGACGACGATTTAGACGGAATGGACGATGTTCCCCTGAAGAACATCAAGAAGGAAGTGAAGAAAGAAGAGGAGACTGTCTCCATGGAGAAATATTATTTCGGACAGATTGGCGGGAAAAAGGAGCAGCCCAGGGTTGCTATTGCTGTGGAGGTAAGCAAAAGTATAGTGTACTTTGACATACAGAGAGACTGAAAGGCTCTCACCGTTAAGGTTCTGACTGGTTTTGGCAGGTGATTTTGCGTTATGGTCCATACTTCCTCCTCGCATGTACTAATCGTTGTAATAATAAATGAAGCAAAATTATAAATCTGACAATTATAATATTAATCAGACCAGTGAAACAGTCGCTAAGTTAGTATTTCGGTTAGGTTCGGTTAGTCTATCCTGATGTTTGCGAATTTATAATAATATAGCCATACATAAACATAAACATTTATATACAGGCATACATTGCTCTTGTACCCACACTGGGATATACCATGTGTTGTTGAACGAATGTGAACCTCTCCCCGCAGTGCCCAGTTTGCAGCGAGCAGCTGACCAACAACTGTTCCCTCCTGCAACACCTATACCTGCACCTGACGCCTGCCGCCGCCGCCGGCGCCCGCGCCTGCCGGTACTGCGCCAAGCCCTTCCCCGACGACGCCGAGCTGGCCACGCATCTCGCGAGGGAACACCCCAGAGATACCAAGACGCCCGACCTGTTTGCGTATGCGTGCCTGATATGCGAGGTGAGGACGTAGTTTAATGTCAATGCAAGAGATGGCGCCACTTGGTTGTATTTGAATTTGTTAGGATTCTACAGGTTACAGTAGGTACTGCGCCAAGACCGTCCCCGACGACTCCAGCCTCACCAAGACGCCCGACCTGTTTGGGTGTGCGTGCCTGATGTGCGAGGTGAAGACGTTTTTTAATGATAATGCAATAGATGGCGCTACTTAAGTAACGATAAGTATGTGTATCGTTGTCTAGTACCCAAGATACAGGGAATCCTAGTTTGGGGCTAGATCAATGTGTGTAAATAGTGTCCAAGGTATTATTACTTGGTTGAATTACAATTCGGATACTACATCGTGCTAGCGTAAAATGAAGCGTACTTGAGCTATGCTACGTAGCTCCATGATTTATTATATATCGGATGGTGGAAAAAATATAGCATCATAGAGTCAATCGTAAATAGGTTTTCTTTCTCATGTATTTGGCCGATTTTCAATCGGTTTTGCAACCATGAGCAGTTTTTATAAAGGTTTAAGGCGCTTTGGCCATTCACATTGTCCCAAACATACTTTCTTTTCAATCTCCTTTTGCAAGGAATGTCACTGAGTGTCGAAGCCAGCTGGTTTTGATGATCGCCTATTTCTGTAGGTTCTGGTCGTTCGTGTCGTCTCCTCCTTAATAGGAGGCATTTGTAAGTAGTCATGAGCTTCATCATTTCTTGTGGGCTTCAGGTTAACTTCAGGGCTGAATTTTGGAAGCGTTGTAAGATTTCAATGTTAGAGTTACTCGCAGTTTCCCATAACTCAATTACTAATGTCCATATCCGTTTTAGCAGTCTTGTAGACAAGTACCTTATTGTTGACTGATAGCTTAGACTGTCTTCCAATAAGCTATTCCAATGATCTGTATCTGTGGCTCATCACGCTTTTTCCTTGTGTGGTCACGCCATGTTTGTTTCCGATCCGGATGGAATCCAAGGTACTTGACTACTATTTTGTTGTAACGTGTCCTCGCCAAGTTTCACTGGCGGGCAGTCCTGACGTTTCAGAGTAAAGGTGATATGATTGGATTTAGCTGCGCTGGCTTTGATGCACCGCCTTTTCATCCACGCGTGCACTTCGTTGAGATGTGTTTGGAGCTCATAAAAGGCAGTTTCTGGGTCTTTTTGAGACGTCAGTGCAGCTGTATCGTCCGCGAAAGCAGCGGTCATCACGTTGTTGGCTTCTGGAACATCTGCTGTGTACATTAAGTATTAACTTGGTCCTAGTACAAAGCTCTGGGGCATTCCTGCTTTTATTTCGTAGAAGTTTGATGATGACTCGTTGATTCTCACGAAGAATATGCGGTCTTCCAGGTATGACTTCAAGAAAAGAAAGAGGTTGTGCGGTAAACCTCTCTTCATTTCATACTGTAATCCTTGATGCCAAACTTTGTCAAAGGATTGCTGTACATCCAAGAAGACATCAGAGTAGTGGAGTGTCTCATTATAAACCCAAATTGGTATTCAGGTATGATTTTTTCATTGGACAGAGTTTCGTTAAGGCGTGAGGAGATTATCTTTTCAAACATATTTGATAGGACTGGCAGAAGGTTAATTGGCCTATATGACGAAGTTAGGTGTTGTAGTTTCCCAGGCTTAGGTCCCATGGTGATCTGTGAGACTTTCCATATTCTTGGATAGTATGCTGATCTTAGAACGGCGTTAAACAGTACTGTCAGAAATACTATGGCTTTCTTAGGAAACTGTCTCAATATTTCTGCTGCAATAGGCCAAAGCCTATTGCAGAAGAAAGGGGGGCTTTTTTAAATTCCAATTCTAATATTGTTCTTCTTAGTTCTGTAGGAGAGCAGCTTCGCAGTGGCAGACTTAATTGAAAATCACTTTTCAGCTTCTTAATTTAGTTCTTTGTCTCCCATGTTTTCATTTGGTATAAACAGATATTCCCCGAAGGCTCCAGCTCTTTCTTTGTCTGTTTTAGCCCACTTTCCGTTGAGTAATTTAAGAGGTCGCTGTCATAAATTGACGCTTTTGTGATGATTTCACGGTTTTCCACAGCGATTATTCATTAGTTTTAGATGGAGACAGTAATTCTAGGTGTTGCTGGAGTGTGTAATTTTCTATGTTACACAGGATTTTCTTAAGCTCCAAAGCTGCCTTAATGAATACTGCTTTGTCTAAGGGATGACGACTGTTATGCCATATTCTTCTTAAGCGACGCTTCTCTAAGATTTTTTTACGAACTTCAAGGGGAATATTCTGTTTTTTTATGTTTGTGGTTATCCAGACTAGGTGTACTTTTCTATGCTGCAGTTTGCATCATCTTGGTTACATATTCCGCTGCTATGTCAATATCAGATTCAGATTTAAGTTGTGGCTTCATAATGATGTTATCGTCTAGATATTTTCTGAAATAGTCCCAGTCAGTTTTCTTATTGTAAACAAATGTGTTAGAAGGTCTTTCTGTAATTGTGGTACTAATCGTAGCGATTTTTGGGGTGTGGTCTGAGGATCCATCAATACAACTATATATCTTCTTGAAGTAAGCTTCCATGTTCTTATAGATAAAGAAGTAGATCTGGGAGTTTCTTAGGGTCGGTTGGCCATTAAGTTGGTTGGCATGTTTTTAGTACACCTAAAGTGCTTCTATCTATTACAACTTTAAGTTCTCTTCCTCTGGTGTTGGTTCGACGGGATCCCCAAAAGATGGTTTTGGATTTTCAGTCCCCACCGACGATGTACCTGCTCCCCAGAGTTTTAAGGAAAGTATCAAAGTATTCAGTTTTAACTTTTATTCTGGGGGACAGTAGACAGATGAGATTCTGAGTGAAGCTATCATGTGCCATTATTGATTTGGCTTGAATATGAATGTGCAGTTCAATATTTTTGGAGTGGTTGATGTTTGATCTTTTTGTTAATTATAAAAGCTGATCCAGCGTGGGAAGTGTTGTCAGGATGATTCGTTGCATAGACACAATGGTTCTTAAGTGCGAAAGTAATATTACCACTCAAGTGAGATTCGATTATATTATAGTAATACATCCAGATGGTGTAGTTAAATCATTGTCTCAACCTAGGTCTTTCGTAAATAGGTGATTATTTATAGAATTGGAGATGGATTTGTGAATAAATTTCCCACGTTTATGACAAGATAATCTGGTTATTATGTAGATATAATCGGTCCAGTGCTCCAGGGCCTAAAATCTATGGTATTTACATAATACTTTAATAATACAACAAACTTCCATCGCCCTCAGGTCCGCTTCGCCGCCGTGCTGACTCTAGCGACACACATGCAGAAGACGCACGCGCCGCTAGAGCTGCCGTACAACTGTGGCGCGTGCGACTATCGCTCCTCCGCGCACAGACATACGGTCGAGCACTTTTACGCGACGCACGCGAACGACGCGCGGCTGCAGTGCCCGCATTGTTTGAAGGTGAGATTAGTACAGATATTGGTAAATAGATGATGATTTAGAAGGCTAAGCCCCTGTTTCCAATAAACCCTATGTGAGAGATAAATTCTACATTTTGTACGTAAAATTACGATTTATCTGTCGCATAGGGTTTATTCCGACGACATTGTGAAACAGGCCATTAGTATGGGTGGTTACTCAACATGTCACGCCGATTGCCATGCGGGGTAGCAGACACAGAGTTGTGTCAACATTTAGCCGCTTAGTCATACTCCATTTTGCGTGACATGGGGCAACATCATGAGTGGATACATCATGTTAAAATGATGATCCCTGTGGCGGGATCACCTCGGGTCTTGGATATTTACGACGTCGCTGTTTCTGGTTCCCTCGACTGCATTCCTTAAATATTCCTATTCCTAGAGCGGGACCAGAAGCAATGTATGTTTATGTTTGAGTATTTTCCATCTGTTTTAAAAAAAATACATTTAATTTAAACGGATGGCGGCACTGTATTGGATTTGTATACTCGATTTAAGTAATATTGCTACAGATGCTGGATGTATATAAGTAGAACTGTTGAGCTTAACTAAACAAAACTCGTGGCCAGGTGATATCGGTGTACGAAGAAGGCCACGAGCTGACGTCCAACCTGCAGCTGTTCGTAGATCACCTGAAGCAGCACCAGGACAAGGAGCTGGAGGTGCGCTGCAAGAGATGCGTCCTCAAGTTTGTGCACCTTGGTAAGCAAGTTCCTGCTCAAAAGACATCAGTGACATAACACTTTAGAATTCATTATAGTATATATGTCGCAGTGAGTTGGTTAAATTAGACACTTAACTAACTCTCTAGACCGTTCATTAAATACCGACGTTATACCAAGTCACTGAAATTCCGTCAGACAATTGAGTGAACGAAACGTTTAACGAGTTGTCTAAACGTTCCTAGACATTTACAATATAAATAAAAATTTATATGTACTTAAGTTTATGTTTTAAGTATTTTTGTTGTTCTTACATGTTCAACCTAACACGAAGGATAAAGGGGGCTTCGCTTCGCTCACCCCCTTTATCCTTCACCTAAGTTACCGCAATGTTTTGCCCTTATATAAGCTGTAAAATCAGCTGTTGTCGTGATGCCATCTTGTTTTCCAACACGCTGGCTTTCGGTAAGACAGATTGTTAAACTATTTCGACGATGTTTTATTTAAATCAAAATGCTAGTGACTTGGTTAAACGTCGGTATTTAATTAACGCTATAGAGAGTTAGTTAAGTGTCTAGTTTAACCAACCAACTGCGAGATATATACAGCCTTGGCCAAAAGTATTAGCCACACAGGTATTTTTAAATTTTAGGGTTATTAGGCGCGGAAGAAACCGTGGTTGTCAGAAAAAAAAGTAAAAGCACGCCTTGAATGAGCTGTTAGACACCAGCATCTTACCGAAGAGGATTGGTCCAATGTGTCTGTTCAATATATACATAGTCAGGTCATAAGTTCTGTCACACAATAAAAACTTTTGAATTTAGAACGCTGGCCTCAAAAAAGATTATTGAATTCGAATTTCGAATTTTTCATGAAAATAAAAATGTGTTCTTTTTAGAATTTTCATCATTTTTAAATATGGAGTGGATACTTAAAGAAGACCGTGTCGCAGTTATTGCGTTGCATCGTTGCGGTTACGCGCCAATTCAGATTTTCGACTTACTGAAAAATTTGAATACAACCAAAAGATTCGTTTATCGTACCATAAAACGATACAATGAAGACTCTAGTGTAGATGACAAGAAGTGGTCGCCCTCGCTCTGTTAGGACTCCAGCAGTGATAAAAGCTGTGATGGCGCGAATTCAAAGAAATCCCATACGTGAGCAGAAACTGTTGGCCCTTCAGATGGGGTTAAGCAGGACCACGGTGAAAAGGGTGTTAAATGAAGACTTAGGGCTTAGGGCATATCGAAGAAAAACAGGACATCGTTTGGACGCTCGTTTAATGGACCTGAGGCTGAAGAGATGCCGCGCTTTGTTGAAGCGGTACGCGGGAAAAAAGCATCGGGAAATTCTTTTTTCGGATGAAAAACTTTTCACCGTGGAAGAGAGCTACAACAAACAAAATCATAAGGTATACGCACACAGCAGTGAAGAAGCGAGCAACCGTATTCCGCGAGTCCAACGAGGTCATTTTCCATCCTCGCTCATGGTTTGGTTGGGAGTCTCTTATTGGGGCTTAACTGAGGTACATTTTTGAGAAAGGCGTAAAAACGAATGCAGTTGTGTATCAAAATACAGTCCTCAAGAACCTTGTGGAACCTGTTTCTCATACATAGAGCGAAAAGCACACAAGACTGGCTGGCGGCGCGTGAAATCGACTTCATCCGGCACGAAGACTGGCCCTCCTCCAGTCCAGATTTGAGTCCGTTAGATTACAAGATATGGCAACACTTGGAGGAAAAGGCCTGCTCAAAGCCTCATCCTGATTTGGAGTCACTCAAGGCATCCTTGATTAAGGCAGCCGCCGATATTGACATGGACCTCGTTCGTGCTGCGATAGACGACTGGCCGCGCAGAATAAAAGCCTGTATTCAAAATCGCGGGGGTCATTTTGAATAAACTTTATTACCATAAGAATCTATGTTTTATTAAGTTCATTTTGCTATATAAATGTTTACATAAATAATAAACATGTCTAAATTATTTCATATTGCACATGTGACAGAACTTATGACCTGACTATGTATATATACATATATATATATATATATATATTATGTGTACTTAATTTTATGTTTTAAGTATGTTTTGTTGTTCTTACATGTTCAACCTAACACGAAGGATAAAGGGAGGAGACTTCAGTACTTTTTATTGGCACTGCGTATCGGGCATAGTGGGTAGACGTCGACGTGTTCTTGGACGCAATAACGGATTCGGTGCTCTCCTTTGCGCAATCTGATAATATCATTCTCTTGGGTGACCTAAATATTAACACTTTGTCGGTTAACTGTTCCGAAACTGCAAAGTTGAATTCCTTTCTAAACAGTGTCAGCCTGACTCAAATCGTTGCAGACGCAACACATCATGCTGACGACGATACCGAGACACTTATCGACTTGATATGCACAGATGCTCCCGTGCGCTGTGTAACTGTGGACTATCGCCCTGATCTGGGTAGACATGCTCTGGTTGCGGCAGAATTTAGCTTTAGAAAAATTAAGCAGCCTCCTACCTATACAATTTACAGACCTTTAAAGGATATCCTGCCCGGGCTTTTTCAAAAAGATCTGAATTCGATTAATTGGAACCACATTAAATCACTTAATGACATAAATGAAATGCTTTTGGCTTTTAACGATATTATAACGCAATTGTTTGAGTTACATGTATCCATGGATTACTGACAACGTTAAATTTATGATGCATCTTAGAGATCAGGCTCACGATAAATATCGTAAAAGTAAAAATGAAGAACATAAAAGTACTTATAAAGAACTAAAATCTCTGGTAAATATATCTTTGTATAACGAAAAGCGAGCCTACTTTGAATCCAAAATTAACCACACAGCAAACCCTAAAACTCTATGGAAGAATCTGAAAAAAACAGTACCCCGTAGCCATAATGATCCCGACCTTCCATCCCATTTCAATGATCCCAATGCTATCAACCAACACTTTCTTAACGTACCTGGGGAAACGGAGGTCAGTATCTCATACTTGACGTACTATGAGTTCAATAGATTTGGCAACTCTACTTTTCATCTCGAACCAATTAGTCAGACTAAACTTTGGGGGATCATCAAGGGGCTTACGTCTAACGCGAAAGGGGCAGACAAAATTACCTTAATTATGATTCTTTTAACACTTCCCAATACCCTGGACATAATAACATTCATGATTAATTAATTATTCCATTCAATCATCAACTTTTCCCGATCTATGGAAGGCTGCGATAGTCCGGCCTATACCTAAAAAAGCAAACCCCGCAGACGTTAATGAACTACGGCCAATAAGTCTACTTTGTTGCCTCTCTAAATTACTAGAAAAGGCTGTATCAGTGCAACTTACTCGATATCTGGAAATTAACAGAATCCTCCCTTGTTTGCAATCTGGATTCCGAAAATCCCGGAGCACTGCCACGACCCTACTTGACGTAGTAGATAATATTATAGCTTCCCAAGATATAGGTAACGGTACAGTGCTGACTTTACTTGATTTTTCCCGGGCGTTCGACGCTATTAATGTTGCGCTGCTATTGCCAAAATTATCCTTTTATGGTATCGAATCAAGCACTGTTTCATAGCTACCTAGAAAACCGGACCCAGCATGTGGAAGTTCGCAGAGGAGACGGCTCCGTCTTGTCCTCAGCTGATTCTCCGATTACGAGAGGCGTTCCACAAGGATCAATACTTGGCCTCATACTATTTATATTATATAGCGCTGACATTACTCGTTTTTTAGAGAACTGTTCCTATAATTTGTACGCAGACGACTAACAAGTATACTTATCCTTTAAACCAGACGAAACCTCTGCTGCTACTGAAAAGATCAATCAAGATCTCCATCGTATTGTCGCGTGGTCCACTCAAAATAGTCTAATGCTTAACCCCAATAAATCAAAATGTTTGGTCATTGGAAGTAAAAAACAAATAAATAATATAATTTCTCAAAACTCAAAAAACTCAAAACTCAAAACGTTTATTCTGTAAATAGGCCGCAAGGGCACTTTCACATGTCATTTCATCATACAGAACATTTGGTATTATTATCATATTATCAGAAAAAAAAGTTTTTAATTATTGTTTCTGAGAGATGTAAAGAGTCTCAAATGTCATAATAAAATAATTAAAATATAAATAACAGAGATGTATAGTCTCTTTAGTCAATAATACAATGATAATAGGAGATGTAAATGGTCCCCACAGTCAAGAGTTGTATAATTAAATTAATCTTTGGAGGTGTAAAAGGCCTCCAAGTGTCCAGTAAAAGAAACTCTGGCAGTGAGGATGCTCACAATTAATTAGAACAATTCAGTCCCAAGCATTTTTATCGTCTATGTACTCTTTAATACTGTAGTAAGCTTTAGAAATAAGCCTTTGCTTGATGTATTTCTTGAACTTATTAATTGATAGATCTGTCAAAGTGCTTGGGAGTTTATTGTAAAATCTTACACAATTACCCTTGAACGAGTTTTTTATTTTATGGAGCCGAGTAGTGGGCACTGCAAGTTTGTCCTTGTTTCTAGTATTAAAGTTATGTATATCACAGTTTCTTCGAAAGTTAACAATGTTCTTATGGACATACATAATATTCTCGTAAATATATTGACTATGGACTGTCAATATATTTACTTCTTTAAACTTATTTCTAAGAGAATCTCTATTATTCATTTTATAAATCGCACGAACAGCCCGCTTTTGCAGCACAAAAATAGTATTTATGTCAGCAGCACTGCCCCAGAGCAGAATACCGTAGGACATAATACTATGAAAATAACTAAAATAAACTAATCTGGCTGTTTTTAAATCTGTCAAGTGACGGATTTTCCTGCATGCAAAAGCTGCAGAGCTCAGTCTGTTCGATAGCTTATCAATATGTGGACCCCATTGGAGTTTGGAATCCAACGTTATACCTAGAAACACTGTGCTGTTTACCAATTCCAATTCCTCATTTTTAATTGTTATACATGTCTGATTATTTTTAACGTTAGTAGTAAGAAACTTAACACATTTAGTCTTTTTCTCATTTAATAGCAAATTATTAACATTAAACCAATTTACCACTCTTGATATGGTATTGTTCACGTGATCATCAGTAGCGTGTTGGTTTCGCTTTGTTTTAAAAATAAGTGAGGTGTCATCAGCAAACAGTACCATATCATGACAGTCCCTTCCTAGATAGGGTAAGTCGTTTATATAGATGAGGAATAGGAAGGGTCCCAATATTGAGCCCTGTGGCACGCCCAAAGAAACCAATGATCCTGGTGATCGTTCTCCGTTTACGTCTACCCTTTGTATTCTTCCGTTCAGATAAGATTTTAACAAATTCAATGACGTGTCTCTAACTCCATAATGATGTAATTTCCTGATCAATGTTTCATGACAAACGCAATCAAAAGCCTTAGATAAGTCACAAAAAATGCCTAGGGCATCTTGTGACTCTTCCCAGGCATCAAAAATACTTTCAATGAACTGAATTCCGGCATCTGTTGTTGAACGACCGCGAGTGAATCCAAACTGTTTGTTATGCATTAGCTTATTTGATTCAAAATGATGTAATAGCTGTGATAAGATTAATTTCTCAAAAATTTTACTAAAAGTTGGTAGTATTGATATAGGTCTGAAATTGGTGGGGTCTTGAGTACTACCTGCTTTGAAGAGGGGAATTATCTTACTTTGTTTCATTAAATCAGGAAATTCACCGCAGTCTATACAATTGTTGAAAATGACCGCTAGGTCAGGTGCAATTAATTCGATCAGGGATTTAACGACGTGAACAGAGAGTCCCCAAAGATCATTCGTTTTCTTAACATTTATCAATTTAAATGCCTTTACGACATCTGAACTTGTGACGTGCTTAAAATTCAAGTATGAAGCACACTCTGAGACATTATCTTTTAATATTGCAACAGCAGACAAAGGTGACGAATTTAAATACTTAGTCGTGGAAGCCGGTGCATTAGTAAAAAACGATTCAAATTCAGTTGCAACTTCTAAGCTAGAACTCGTAAGCTGTCCATTGATTTTTAGTTCGTAATCGTGACTCGCTTTTTTACTACGACCGGCCTCCTCATTAATTATTTTCCAAGTCGTTTTTATAACATCGGAACTATTCTTAATTTTACTACTCAGAAAATTACGTTTAGCTGTATGACAGTCTAATTTAAATTGTTTGGAGAACTGTTTGACTTGTTCTTTAAATTCGTCACTCATGTTGAACCGTCGTTCCTCATACAATGCATACAATGCTTGCCTGCGTTTATGCAACTCTGCAGTAGCCCACGTACTAAAGTCGTTTGAACCACTAACCACAACCGATTTTGAAGTGAATATCGCGCTGTACTGTTTCATAAAGGTTTCAAAGAATAAGTTATACATTATATTAGGAGACTGTTCAGCAGCCAAAAACGGTAGTTCCTGGGCTAAAGAGTATCTCATTCTTTCTAACCGGTCAGCAGTTACTGGCACAAACGAAATTTTCTTTTTAATGACAGGTTCTCTAATAGAATCAAATTGAAATAATTGACCTAAATGATCTGAATCCAATTCACTGATAACACTTTTACTGATTGGAATAACATCAGTAAAAATGTTGTCAATGCATGTAGCACTAGTAGCAGTCACTCTTGTTGGCTCCATAAATAAATGGCTAAGCCTAAATGATGAGAAAAGATTTATTAATCTAACGCTGAGAGTAGTTCTTTCTAACAGATTAACATTAAAGTCACCACATATAATTAATCGTTTCGTACTGTGTGATGAAATAGTTAGGACGGATTCCATTATTTTCTCGAACATTTCAAAGTCGCTCAAGGGTGGCCTATAGACACATATAACGATGAACTGTTCTAATTCCACAGCTGCAAGTTCTATAGTTCGTTCAACAGATAAGGAAACAATGTCCTTACGTTCCTTGAATTTCATATGATTGTTTAGTATGATTAATGCCCCACCATGTATTGAATTAAGTCTGGTGAACGAACTACCAACCTGGTGATCTTTAAAGCTAAACATAATTTCATTAATAGTTAACCAGTGCTCTGTTATGCACAAAATGTAAATTTTATTACAATTTAAAAATAACTCTATTTGTAGATCTTTGCCTCTAATACATTGAATATTCTGATGAACCAGGCTTATATACTTAGCATGTGAGCTTCCCTTATTCTTAGGGTTTTCTAATATACTAGAACATATGTTGCCAGAGCCTGGGTCCTCTGTTGTCCTATGAACTAATTTAAATGCATCCTGTTATTCTGGTCTGATACCAGATTCATATTAGGCTGCTCAGTAAAAGCAGAGTTAGAAGCCAAATTTTTGGCTGTAATGTCATATAAATATAATAGTGACATAGCTATTTGTCGTTTACAATAATTTGAAAGGTAAAATGTACCTTTAGTCATAGTAAAATAATTACTAACATAATTGTTAGTGTCAATAATATCAAACTTATTATTATATGTACATAAATTGTACATAGTTATATTCATATTATGTCTATATACATTTTCATTTTGTGTCAATTGGTTGCAGTAGGGAAATGTGAACAATATAATTTTTTTCACACTAAGACCATTCAATGTTTCATAAAATTTTATTAAATTTTTTTTGTTCACATCTCCCCTATTGCCCATGAAAATTATCAGTGTGGCACTGGCTGTGATAGTGCTGTCATTCAAAATTTGATTTATAATATTATCTACAGTGCTAAAAGGTGAGCAATTACTAATAACACTATGTCCCTTAGAGTATGAGTGGAGTGCTGAGCCCATGCCACTTCCAATCTCATCACAGTACATTATAATATCAGGTGTTGTGGTCATATCAGACTTGGCAGAACTATTATCAGTAACACCTTGTGTTGGTAAACTGTCACACAAGCCCGGAGAGTTGCCCGCTGTCAAACAACCACCTTTCTGCTCACAGCGACAAGTATGGTTGTTGGTCAGCGACTCAAACCGCTCACAATTATGGTTCATTTCTTGAATTAAATCATCCATAGCCAATGAGTATTCATTTATAACTTTCTCAGAGTTCAAATATGCACTGTTTAGTGATCTCAATGAATCCTCCAAGCTTTGGATTTTCAAATGTAAGTTTTGTGTGTCAGTTTCATACATCAACTTAGTACTTTCTAATTCTAATACACACATATTCAAATCATGTAATAAGTTTACATTTTTCTTGCTTACTTTTAAGTTTTTAGTACACAATTTATTATGTTTTATTAATTTCTGAGTTTTCCGTATATACCTATTTATTTTACCTAGTTTGTTATTGCTGCAACTTAATAACCTTGATGTGGGCAATGTGTCATTAGTTAAATCAATGACATCATCAAGGCTTCCAGTTGCAACAGTAACCAGCTGCGGGCTGATCCCTACGACTTCACTGTAGAGGCTCTGGGTCTGCAACGCTGCGGTGTTTTCCTTCTCCTCCTGGAGTGCATGTATTTGTTCATGGGCATCGAACAATGCTTTCTCCAGGGAATCAATCGATTTCAGGGCTTGCTCGTACTCTGCACTACATACAGTGAAGCTATCTACGGTGACCTGCAGCTTGTCCCGCTCAACAATTACATCACTACATTCTTGTTCTAATACACATAATTGTTTCTTTAGCTTATCTCTACTTTCAAGTACTGATAATAGCTCTTTCTCATTTTCCTCCCTTTCACAGAGTAATTCGGTGACCATTTCCTCACAAGCCTGAAATCAAAATCATGGAAAAGAGCATCGAAAGGGTTGACGAAATTCGTAACTTGGGGTTGCTGATGGACAGTACCCCCAGATTTGAGAAACATGTCGCAAATACAGTGCATAACTGCTTCTATCGATTGAAAATACTGTACAAAATTAGGCCTTTCCTCAGCATAGATCTTCGTGTGCAGCTGTGTGAATCCCTTGTGCTTTCGAAACTAAATTATATGGACACGGTATATGACGCGCGCCTCCTGAACCGATCTGAACGTCTACTTCAGCGTGTTCAGAATGCGTGCGCTAGGTTCTGCTTCAACGTACCCCCCCGCGCTCATGTCACCCCTTATATCAATAAGTCCAATCTTCTAAAACTTAGCGCTAGAAGAAATCTTCACTTTGCGACGCTGTTGTTTGGAGTAGTAAGATTTCAGGTTCCGGAATACCTTTACTCTAAACTTAACTGGTCCCGCAGGAACCCGACTAACTCAAGAGCAGCCACGTTTCTGCTGTCATGTCCAAGACACAAGACTGCTGCATTCCGTGGTAGTTTTCGCTATGCTGCAACCAAATGCTGGAATAATATACCACCCCCGTTTCATGATCTGAAATCAATTAGCTCCTTCAGACTCAAGCTCAAGGCACATTTGTTAGCAGCACAAAAAACCATACTATAGGACAGAGCACAGTTGACTTCACCAAATACCTCTACATAGGTATACATATATACAAAATAGGTCTACCCAAACTCTCACTCTCTCGCAGTCTCACATATTTCCACTACTTAAGCTACACTACTCACTTACCCGAACATTTAACATGACTGTATGATTGGATTTTTTGTATGTCTGTTTTTTAACATATGATTGGCTTTATTTATATTATTTTATTTTAATTTCCGATCGTTTCTTGTTGTTGCATTTTGACACTGGTGCATAATTATGCTTGAGCTCTTTCTGCGTATTTACTTTTACTCAGATTATAAGTTTAGTTTTAAGTTTCTAGTTTTAGGAAATGGAGTGAGCTGAAAACCTGCGTTACGTGCAGCTCACTGCTACACGTAACACATGCTGAGCTCAAACCATTTTGGCATCTAAAAACCTCAACCCCGAACTGTACTATGGTTTCTTTTTCTTTCTGTATATCCTTGTGTTTATTTGTCAAATAAATATATTTCTATTTCTTCTATTTCTATTTTTGCCTCGACATACCAAAATCACTCTTGCTCAATCTCTCTACTACCCCTCATCGATTACGCTGATGTCTGCTGGGTCAGTGCTAACGAAGAACTACTGAACAAACTCGAACGACTTCAAAATCTCGGGATTCGGTTTATCTTCGGGCTGCGCAAATACGACCATGTGTCACAACATCGCAGGGAGTTGAAGTGGCTGCCGATTCGTCTTCGTCGGGATTCACACATCCTCAATTTCCTCTACAACATTTTACGTAATCCACGCTACCCAACTTTCCTACGAGACAGTTTTCAATTTCTTTCTTCCAGCAGACCTCAGAGAACTCACGCAGTTTCCATGCTGACAACTCCACAGCATAACACCGCTTTCTATGAGAACGGGTTTAGACCCCGGGCCATTCGGTTGTGGAATGCACTCCCCTGCACCATCAGGGACAGTCCTACTCTGAATATCTTTAAAAGTCGTGTGAAGAAGCATTACCTCTCCCTTTAGAGTTATAGGTAGTATGCATGTAAGTATGTATTAGTATAGTGTATAAAATAGTAGTTGTAGTATATTATAGGTATTTAATATATTATTATAGTTATTATATAATTAATTATTTTATATATTGTACACATAGCTACCCCTGCTCAACCATCAACTTTTCCCATGCTAACCTGGTTTTTCAAACTACAAATTAAAAGTTTTCTGATGTTTTCCTTTATTTGTGCTATTAGGCCTTGCTGTTGCCAAATTTTATAATTCTAGGTCAATCGGAAATTCTTTTTTTATGTAATTCTTGTTTTTTGTATGATTTGTGTGCAATAAAGAAATTATGAAATTATGAAAGGGGGCTTCGCTTCGCTCACCCCCTTTACTCTTCACCTAAGCTACCGCAATGTTTTGCCCTGCTTTATAAGCTGTGCATATCAGCTGTTGCCATGACGCCATGTTGTTTTCCAACACGCTGGCTTTCGGTAAGACACATTGTTAAAACTTTTTCGACGATGCTTTATTTAAATAAAAATGCTAGTGCCTTGGTTAAACGTCGGTATTTAATAAACGGTCTAGAGAGTTAGTTAAGTGTCTGATTTAACCAACCAACTGCGACATGTACATCAGGTCTCGGCAGAGTAGAGAAGGTTCGGAAGAACTATGGCCATATAGGCGGAGATTTTGATGGATAGCTTGATGTCATACGATCGGAAAATTTCGCGCTCCAATCTCCTAACTATAGTGTTTCCACCTATAGTTAAGACAAATAAGTACCAATTTAAAATTATGTAAACTTTAAGTGGAGCCAAGATTATAGGTAGCATTTGATATCTGTCAACATTAGGGACAGAGCTATACATCAGTCTACTTCGCCTTGTTTCGCTTAGAAAAGGAAGGGATACTGTTACAAAGCTCTGTCCCTACTGTTGACAGTTGTCAAATGCTACCTCGTAAGCTTGGCTCACTGTAGTTTACTAATTAAAAGCTAGTTCATTTGGACGCCTTCAGAATTCCATGACTGACGGCTGTACTTCCAATTAGGTGCAGCCAGAGCTGATTGTGAATCAGTAGAACAACCAGTGACAATTTTCTACCTTAATCCCTGAGAAATTGATTATTTGTTTAGGGGGATTTGCTTATTTAACGGTTGTAATTGATTTGCAGGTCAACTAAAGGAGCATCAGATCCGCGACCACCACACTGTGAGCGGCGCCACCCCGCTCTGCGCCGAGGAACATCTCATCACTAAGCCGAGGGTAAGACAAACTTTAAGGCCCATAGGTCCATATTCAAAAACGCTTTCCTCTTTAATAGCATTCGGAAGTACGGACTAGAGATGCAATCTTCTTACGTTTCTGCAACTCAAGTAAAGACAGCTCTCACAGATGTAAGCGTTATATGTATACGGGCCTAAATATCATGAATTTGCCCAGCAGTAGGACATTAATGGCTACATTAAAAAAATATGAAGTCTAAAGCTATTTTCATACAACTCGCCAACTCAGGCTTGTTCACGATACTTAAGAAGCATCGTTACTAGTGTCAGTAAAGTAATAATTCTACTTCTGTCCTAGAACAAGCCCCGGCCGCCCGTCAAGGACACCACCAGCCACACGATGCCGGATACGTACGAAGCCGTCACGCTTGTGCTGCCGCCTGGCGCTGCCGTCTGTCGGGAGTGCGACACGCATCTTGACACCAACCAACACTTCCTGTAAGTCATCCATATATACAACTTAGGAGGCTAGTCATTTGTACTATCGACAGGTTATCAGTTCAGTTACAGATTATCGGGATAAGCTTGACTGCATACCGACCACAAGGTACTTTTACCTGTGGAACGTCAGCATTACATAAAAATATGTTCAGGCGTTGTACGTGGTCGACTGTCCAAATCAAACATACAAACTTTCCCATCTATAGTATTGGATCACGGCTTTCTAGGTTGGCTATTGTTAAATCGAACATGTCATGAAATTAACCCCTCGCTGGCCTTGTGCCCCAAACTCGCACCTAGGGTCTCTTGCCTTGGCGCAGATCGCGCGCTCCGCAGGTGGCGGCGGGCCGCGCGCCCCGCGCTTGCTTCTAGCTTTTAATACGCTTAAGCTTAAACTACCTGATTATAAGTAACGGCTAATATATATTTAAATACTGCATTAAATCTCCTTTCCATTGATGTAACATAAGCCAGGATCGGTTCAGTAGTGTGGTGGTGTCAAAGAATGTATTCTGAGAATAGGGATTTTTTTCCGTTTTTGGATCATCGATATTATTATAAAACCCAATGCAAACAACTTACAGGAGTAATTATTAATGCTAAGTACTTACAATTCTATCCTTTTAACATGAAAACAAAACACTTTTCACCACAAACCATTAAACAGTGCAGCCATCAACGAAGAAAGTGCCGCTTTAGACTCTCAGTCACTTTACCTAGGATTGAATACGGTCTGAAGGTTTTAATAACTATCTCGTTCCTTTACGTAACGAATTCGTATTACTGTCGTTGTCACGCTCCTTATTGCAAGAAATGAATTCCCAAGTGCCAGACGTGCCGGAGGCAAGTAAGACAGTCTAACCATCAAGTCGTTTATTAACTGAAGAGAGCGCGGCGGCGGCGGCGCGTCGCTCGCGCAAAGGTAGGTATATAGCAACGGTCTTTTTAGCCCGGCAGGCGAGCGAGGGGAGCAAAATATCACAGACCCTATTATATGAAATACTAACCTAGCGACTATTTCTTGTTCAGCTTTTTTACATACGTGCCATTTAATCCAGGTCTTTCAAGCAATATTGGTTATATCGTCCGCCTATCCAGAAAGTAGTATCTGCCTTCTGGATTACCCGTTCTTTCATCTTGTCGGAAATCTACTCTCCTCCAACTGATAATAACTCCTCTAATATACATATTCCTATTTTATTTCAACGAGGAAGTTTGTAAACACCTTTTGATGGTTAATTTTCAGGTAAAGGGTACAGAAACGATCTGTTTGAGGCAATGACGCGTGCATGATTTGGGTCAGAACGGAACGTATACTAGATCGGATCATACATGTTACAACACAAATTGCATCCTTGCCCTCGGCCGGAGCACATCATCATCAATAACCTAAATAAATAATAGAACTCAATTCCCTCTCCCCACAGCGGCACCACAGTGTGCAATAAGTGCCCGTTCGCAACGTCGTGCTACCGATCCATGCTGCGTCACAGCGGCTACTGCGCGGGCCTGCACTCGCTCGAGGACGCTCCACGGAACGCGCCCTACGCGTCGCACTGTGTGTGCGGGTACACCACGAGAGTGGGTGAGTCACAGATCCCACCGTGCTGATTCCCACATTCACCTCCTGCTGGGTATATGCATCTTTACCACGACACCTACCCCGGGCCTGTGCGTCCCGCTTCCACTGTACACCAGCTACGATCCTCCCGGCTGCGACTAAATTATTACTATCGCAAGGTTAACAGGCATGAAGAGCTGCTAAGCTAAGTTAGAAGAGGTACTAAGCAGGTGATCTCGGTATTTAAGTAAATGTTTACGGCTTACTGGGTCTAGTTAGTATAAGGACGCGCCGCGGAATCACCAGTTAGGACCTCAAGGCAGATTATAATTGATTGACCGTAGGAACATATTTTTATCCATATTTTTGAGACTTAAGTAAGTGTTTGACTTGTAAAAGTGCATTATTTTGGCCTATTTGCAATAAAAAATTGAATTTCAGTTTGACCGAGTTGAATGGCGTGTTCATGAGGGGGCCTATCGATACCCAACAGTGGGTTCCCTAACAGGCTGGTGATAATGATGAACATTAAACTCGCATTACGAATCTTGTAGATTTAAGGTAAACAAAGAAATGTCATTGGTCAGTACAAAACTTGACTTTGACGTTCAAATTATATTGTATCTACTCTGTTATCGTAAAATACGAATTACAAACTTCAAAATTTATTTATATTGATATACTTAAGAAACGCAATCTATACTGAAATTTAAAAATACAGTCAAATTATAAGACTTTTTCTCAAACAACATGTTTTTTTTTTATATAAATAGCCTAAATGGTGTCCCACTGCTGGGCAAAGGCCTCACCGGTTCGAGCCCACACATCTCTATCTGAAGCTTTATCTGTCCATCCTGAAAGGAACCTATCCAGGTCATCCTTCCATCTCCTTCTGGGCCTGCCCCTACGCCAGAATCCGTCTGTAGGCATCCATTCAGTGGCTGATTTCGCCCATTTGTCCGGATGCATTCGACAGATATGTCCAGCCCAGTTCCATTTCAGTTTGGCGGTCTGCGTGCCCACGTCAACAATGCCAGTTTTGGAGCGCAGTATAGTGTTCCTAACGCGGTCTATACGTTTAACACCTAGAATACTGCGCTCCATTGCTCGCTGGCAAACCTTGAGTTTGGACTTCTGATGTTCGGTCAGTGACCACGTTTGTGCGGCGTAGGTTAGGATGGGCAGGATGCACATGTCGACCAGTTTGCGCTTCAGGGTCAATGGTAGGTTGCCCTTCATTAGCTCCTTCATGGACCAGAAGTTCTTCCAAGCGTTCGAAACACGTCTTTCTATTTCTTTGTCCTGCCTTTTTCGAAGGAAACTGTCTGGTCCAATTAGATGTACTCGTCGACATATTGTATGTCCTGCCCATCGACCACTACCTTGCGTTTTGCGCCGTTGGTCATGAGTTGGGTTTTTGACCAATTCATCTTCAGTCCAACCTCGTGCCTCGCAGTGCCAAGTTCTTGGAGCATTAGTTGAAGTTCCGACGAGGTTGGCGCAAACAAAACAATATCGTCGGCAAAACGAAGGTTACGTAGCCTTCTATCGCCGATGACAATGCCTCTGCTGCGCCACGGGACCGCCAACTTTTTGAAAACTTCTTCGAGGGTACTGGTGAATAGTTTAGGAGATAGATAGTTCTCCCTGTTTCACCCCTCTCTCTATTGTGAATGATGGACCTGGGTGTTGTAATTTAATATTTGCCGTGCTATTGTTGTATATTGCCTGAATTATACTAATATATGTGGGATCAACATTTTGATTGCGAAGTGCGGTAAATATTGACGAGTGTGTGATACTGTCGAAAGCTTTTGAGTAATCAAAAAACGCTAAGTAGAGAGGCTTGTTGAACTCATTGTATTTTTCTATTATCTGATTTACTGTGTGCAGGTGGTCCATAGTAGAGAATCCGGGGCGGAAACCTGCCTGTTCAGGCGGTTGGTAGGAATCTAATTGTCCGGAAATACGGTTTTCTATTGTTTTTATGAATAGTTTGTAGACATGTGAGACTAGACTGATAGGGCGATAGTTCCCAATATCCGACCTGTCGCCCTTTTTGTGCAGAAGAATTATATTTGAATGACAAAATGTTTGAGGGAGTTTTCCGGTATACAGTATGGAGTTACAGAGTTTGGCGAGGTAGGGTAGTAAAACGAGTTCGCCCGCTTTCAGTGCTTCCGTCGTGATCCCATCCTCTCCAGGGCTTCTGTCGTACTTCATGCTCTGTAGAGCACGTTCCGGTTTAGAAGAGTCGGAATATAAGTTTTTGTAGAAGCTCGTACATATATTCATGACTGTTTCTTCCCGCTGTCATCCATGAGGGATGTGATCCAAGTTTTACTACGGCTGGAACCTTGTTTGGCTACACGCAGTGATCTGTTTTTTAATATAGCAGTTTCCACTAGTTTTGTATTAAAATTTCGGATGTTGGTTCGGATGCTGCGTTTTACCTGACGATCTATACTGTAGTACTCGGGGGAGCATTTTGCTAGGGTTTTTCTTTCGTTTAATAATGTTTTAGTTCTCTCTGTTAGTTTATTGTTGTTTCTCCTGACTTCTTTAATAGTTTTACAAGCTGTTTTAATAGATTTTATTATTTACGTATATTGTGTTTCGGGGTCCACAATATCTGTGTTGAAGTCTTTGAAACTTTTTTTTTCACTACTATTTTACTTTTCTGTTGGCAGAGCCTACTTTAACGCATGCTGGTGATATACTGGTTTTTGGTGCCATTCATACTTTTTGTTGTCCTGAATTACGTGAAAATATATATTTTTTTGTCGGTCTGCGCAGGAACGGACATGCTGACGCACCTGCTGATGTGCGAGCACAAGACGGCGTACGTGTCGGAGGAGGACGCTCGCGCCAACACCCTGCGCGCTGGCGACGGCGGGACGGCGCAGGACACGCACAGCGTGAGTACTGACTGTTTCTAGACTGTTTCTAACTGTTATAGACAACTGGTTAACTCATTGGATGCCCACTAGGAAAATAATACATTCGCATGTATTCTACAGTCTTCACAAAATAAAAGGCCCGGTGACAGCGTCCGTTTCACTGACGTAATAAGGTTGAACTTAGTTTGGGCCACCGGGTTATTTTATTTTGTAATAGTATCACTCAACAGTGCCAATAACGAAATCACGTGTCTCTAAAAACTGTAACGAAATGCTTTAAACGCCTTAGTGCGTCCATAGATATTCGCGTAGGCCAATTGACGCACCTTTGCGTTAGGAGTAAATAATAGGCACCTTGAGAACAATGGCATGTACGTACAGACAAAACAAACGTAAACGTAAAGGTACGTCGTGTGCCATTCAGGGAATCCAAGGCATTTTTGTAACAAACGCTCAGGCGAGCCATAGGCACTGGACGTGTTCAGGCATTTGGATGTAGGCCTGTGGCCCAACTCAGACAGAAGACGGCGTAAGGCGTAAGGTACGTTTGATATTCGCCGCGTTCTAAAACAGAATGCGGCGAAGATCAAACGTACCTTACGCCTTATGCCGGCTTCTGTCTGCGTAGCGCCTGTGACGTTTCGCACAAATGTGCCATGCGAATAAAGAAGCCTTTTAAAAAATTAAGCGAATTTTGTTACCAAAATTGACCTCACGAACACAGACACAGCCACGCAACAAACCAACGATGCGTGTCGGTGTGTGTGAATCCGCAATTCACATGCACATTCGCAGCCATTTTGTCTGTAGTCATTTCAAAATGCAAAGCGAAAGTAAAAGTATCGCTAAATCGTATGCGAATGTCGTGCTATTGAAACTTTCATGGCTTTAAAAATGAAGTTGATTCCATGTCGTATGTGTGTCCGCGCAGGCGTCGGGGGCGGGCGCTCCGCCGGCGCTGGCGGAGTACGCGGCGCCGCCCTCCGTGCTGAACACGCAGCTCTCGCTCGACGACCTGGCGCCGCCCTCCGTGCTGCAGCCTGACCAGGTACTCCACTCTACAACTACAACTAACTAATAGTACGCGGCGCGGCGCCGCCGTAGCTGTAGCAACCAAGTATTTCCTTTCGGACGTGAGGAACTGCCTCCCTCAACATAGTAGGACTGGAATAAGTAGAATAAAACACAGAAGTAGGAACTCACATGTGTCTAGCCATCCGCGTCGCGCACGGAGCCGTCCACCGTTAGGTAAGCCATTAAGAAGGAGAATTCTCGCCCCAAGTCTTCGTTTGCGCCTTCCCCTTTTTGGTTCTATTTGACGCGGCTGCAATGCCAACTCCCGTATATCCTCCATAAATGAAATAAAGCGTTGTTAAACGTTGGGCCACTCATGGTGCTTAAAAAGTTTTCATTCAGCAGTTTCAGAGACATTTAGTAAAGAATCCAAAGTTTCACAAACGAACAAAGGGAGAAACAACACGTACCAGAGACAGACTTCATGTTTATAGCCGAGCACGAGCTTTCTAACCGATTTTTTGTCGATTGAATTGATAGGGAATATCCTTTTCAAGAAGTAGCCAAACTGCCACTGTCTTTAAAGCAATTGTGTTCTGTGGTGGTTTGGTGGCCGTTGCACTGCGAGCGGGGTTCCACCGCCAGCGTACCCGAGCCGAGCGATCGAACAGTAGACTTGGAAATTAGTCTCAAAGTGGCTGGTACGTCTTCAGTATCGCTCGAGTAAAGAAATCGCTTCGTATTTGTAGCATTGCCCCCCTGGTGGTCTGCAGACTGGTCTTCTTGGCCACCACACGGTTATTGACGTGGCAAATCGCTTCATCTGTGCACTTTGTTCTTTAAATGTATATCAGCTATCTAGAGGCCGATTGTTATGACGCGTAAATACATAATAATAATGATATATTTATTTGACACAATAACAATCAGTCACTTACAAAGTTTCACTTTGGATGATTTCCTGGTTGGAGATGTAATGATTGATTTATCAAGCTCTTAACTCAATATAAGGTTGACATTTAATTAGCCGTCCATATTTTAAAAAGATATACAGACAGGGTGACAATTAATAAGCTCACCATATATGGGGGATTCCATAATTGTGAACAACTTTCCCCATGAAAAATATCTCAGTACATTGACCCGATCAGCTGATCACAGGTGATATGAGGCCTAAACGTATTTTTCGACCATGTTTCTTGGGAAAAGTTATTCACAATGATGGGTATTATCAATCCCCAATATATGGTGAGCTTATTAAATGTCACTCTGTCTGTATAACTTTTTAAATTTGAATTGTTTATCATCAGCATGAGCAAGAACTACTGAAGGACGCGTACGAGCGTCCGCTCGCGACGCCGCGGCACGAGGAGGCGGCCTACTCGCTGGGGGACTTCGAGCCGCTGCCGCAGGAACCTCCGCCGCAGCCGGACTTCGAACAGCTGTAGACAGTCTTCTACTTCTTGATATTTAATGACGGGCTTCTTTTGAGGTTAATATTGTCAGTGTTCTTGAAAGATCACAGTCCTATGGCCGGGTGGGATTGCCCCCTGAGCTAAACTCCTGAAGCTACAGTTTAGCATTGAACGCCAATGTGACAAAAAACATTGATAATGTTGATTTGGGTTGACGCTGATTAAGCACTACAGTCTACAAAAACCTAATCATAACTTGGAACGGTAGTAGGAATGGAATAATGCGAATAATGTATGAAAATGATAGAAGTTTGCATGCACAATGTATGTATTTTTATCTACACACATATCATAAACCCTCTTTACTGCGTCCAAAAACCACACTTTACGACCAGCATAATGATAAACTTCTTGGTAAAAACTCATTTCTTATCTGAATATTGATCATTATGACCATAATGTACCAAAATTTGTCAAATTATGACATTTAAATTTCGATCGCCGACGCCCGCCTGCGTGCCGCCCCTAGTTTGTCTGTGAGGTTGGTACTACAGAACAAGCTAAACAACTGCAGAGCAATGATCAATGCCACAATGCCGGTCGAACATGCGGTTCCTGAACACATCAAAGAGAGCTTATGATATGTGTGTAGATAACTAGTGCATGTAACTGTACATAATTAGGCATTAAAACTCTCGAGTGGTATTATTATGAAACTCGACTTCGGCTCGTTTCATAAACCCACTCTCGAGTATTAATGCCCTCCATTATGCAGCATAAACTACTAATTGTTAGACAGTTCTGTAGTAATTGGCATGTAATTATTATTTTTTGTAGGTACATAGATATTTTGTAGAAGTTTCTAGATAATTTCTGGTTTAAAGGATAGAGATGAGCAGCATATATTATATTGTTTGCATAATTTTAATGTGGTAGGTTTTAGTTTCCCTAATATCATGATTATAACTATGTATGACAAAATAAATTGTAAAAACACTAAAGATATCAATCCAGGCGTTTCATAAGCATTATGATTTGCAAATAAATGTATACAATACACATTCATGTCAGAAGCAATCTTGTTTATTTTTTTTTCCTTTTCTTTTTAAATGTTAGTGTGACTTTATTGTTCACTCCATAATCATCAATCTTGCTCAGGTCATTGTCCAAGATTACTCCATCATAGTTAAGATCATATGTTTTCCAAATATATTTCCAAGAAATCTTCACAGTATTTCCAATCCTTTTTTGATAGATTTCGAAATGTCTTGCAATGGCTTTTTTCAAATCTCTAACATTGATGTTCTGAGGGGCCTGTAACAGAACAAATATTTGCCTTCAGCTCTTAGGTGTCAACATAGTGTTAACAAGAAAACTGAGCCAAATCTAAAGAAGCACATTTTAGTGTTGAGTGCAGCTGCATAAGTTTATAGGGCATATATCGTTTTTGGCATAAAAATCATACTGCAATGAGTGGCAATGCCACAGAGGTTCAATGGCTGCTATTTATTTCTAGGTTTCCGTACCCATAGGGTGCCAAGCGGGACCTTAATTCTAAGCCTCCGCTGTCCGTCCGTCTGTCACCAGGTTCCAGGCACCAGTCTCATGAACCGTGATAGTTGGTTTGTTTTTTTTTTGTTGACCGTTGAAATTATCACAGATTTATTTTTGTTGCCGCTATAACAACAAATAGGTACTAAAAACAGAATATAATAAATATTTAACTGAGCTCCGATACAACAAACGTGATATTGATAACAGCAACAGGTGCTTGGAATATTCACAGAATATTGATTTATATTATTCACTTTTTTTACGTGATTTTTTTGCCGTTTTAATAGATAATGGTTCGGAACCCTTCGTGCGAGAGTCCGAGTCGCACTTGGCCTGTTTTTTCCATACTTTCAATTCAACAAATGTGTTTTACTTATAATCGGTAGAAGACACAAAAACGAACAAAAAACCGGCCAAGTGCGAGTCTATCTCGTATAGTTTATTCATGAACATAGGATATAATAAGGATCTTAAATATAAAAATAATTATAACAAAGGTAAAAGTAAGAATAGCCTAAACTACTAACAGACTCGTGAACTTCCTTCCAGGAGTATCCGGAGAAAAGTAATGCCGTGTCATCGGCGTAGGATACAATTATTCCAGAGTGTAGATTTAGCTTACATAGATCATTTATATATATCAAAAAAGGGTCGGACCCAGCCTACTTTACTGGAGAACCCAATACACCTCATTGCCTTGCTCATAACTGATAACATTGTCTATTTTAACTTGCTGGAAGCGTCCAACAAGGTAGTCTGCAAATAATTTTAGTTGGTTGCCTCTCACTCCTATACATTCCAGTTCACCCAATAGGTGGGAACTGATACTGTATCAAACGCCTTAGGCAGGTCCAGGAAGATTATTATTGTGCGTTTACCCCTGTCTAGTTCCTGTGTTAGGTAATCCGTAAGTTGGTGAACTGCGTCTGCCGTTGAAAGGTTGGGCCTAAAACCAAATCGCCTGTCTGATAGAATGGAGTTGTCAAGAAGAAATTTCATAAGTCTATCATTAATCATCTTTTCTAAAACTTTTGAAATTGCTGGAAGTAGAGAAATAGGTCTGTAGTTAGTGACTGTGGCTTTGCATCCAGATTTATATATTAGGACCACAATGGACTTTTTGAGAAGTTGCGGGAAGATTCCGGCAGAGAGACATATTTGAAGAATGTGAGTTAACGCGAGTCCTAGAATGTGATTAAATTTCTTAAGAACAATATTTGATATGTTATCCCAACCTACCGCGCATTTATTCTTCAGCCTCATGGTGATACACCGATTTGCTTCGTCTGTGTCAATATATAGGAGGAAAAAAGACTTCGGATTTGGGTGACGGGGCAATTGTCTCGATAAAGGAGGTTGGGAAGGCTGTTGAAGACCTATCTGTTCTGATAAATTCTTTCCTATATTCACAAAAAAGTCATTTACTTTATTTTCAGCCATGAGTGGCGTAGAGCTTTTAGAAGACCTGAACATGATTCACGTTGCTTTGACAAATTAGTAATTTTTTTAATATGCTGCGATATTATGTACTTTAGAGTCCATACCGAATTTGGCAAGCTCTCTTTTTTCGTAATGGCTCTTTACGTTTTTAAGAAGCGCATTGCAAAAGTTTTTGTATCTTTTATACGAAACCTGGAGAATAGTATTTTACGTGGCTTTCATGTGCAGTTTATCTCTATGCCTAATGCAACGAATAAGCCCAGTCGTGATCCGCGGCTTAATGTTAATGTTTTTCCTACTCAGATGTGTAGTCTTTGTGGAACATTTGATTGCTCGCTGAACACCATCTACAAAGTATGGCAAAGATATGTTTACGTCAGTAGTTGAATAAACTGGGTCAAAGTCAGTGCGCCGAAGATGACTTTCCAAATTCTTCATATCTATTTTAATAGTTGTGTTTTTAATAATGTGCTTGTTAAGTTTTATTTGCGACAGGAAATAAATTTAATGTCCATGACGCTGTCACAGATTACTAAATAGTACGCTGTGTGTGCTGTGTGCGTGCTTTATGAAACAATGTGCTCCTCATGCGCACGTATACAGCCACGTAACTGCTTAGCCTGTGTTTACCAATACGAGAGTAAGGATAAATGTGTAAGAGGTTATTATGTGTGCGTGTTCGTTGTGTTTATTTAATAATACGTTGTGTGCGTGAATTCAGCTTGCGACAATCGGTTTGCATACAAAATAGGCTGAAAGCCCTATCTCTATGTTGAGATATCTGTGGTGATGCCGTAGCGGTCGATGACGTCGGTGCTCGCTGAGCCGTAGCCGTAATTCGTACCCACCGGCGGCGAAAGCAGCTGTGGCGTGGTGGTGGCAGGGCCGCCTCTTGCGCAGATGCCTCAGGTTCGAGTCGGGCTGAGTGACGAATCCTGTGGCACCTCACTTTACACTTTTTCCAGTCGAATATTGTAATTATATCTATCCCGCTCTAAGTCCGCCCACTGGGTGGGGTCACGTCATACGATCACTAGTTGCGAGACAGAGTAATTAAAATTCTGATTATGGCCAAAAGGAATTTAGAGAAATGGAATTTCTAGGGCAACTGGCCGCAACCAAATACGCGACCGAAGCAACCACTCACTGGCGCGGCAGTTTTGAAATAAATTTTGTATGAGAGCCCCCTTAAATATTTATTTTATTCTGTTTTTTTAGTATTTGTTATAGCGGCAATAGAAATACTTACATCTGAAAATTTCATCTGTAACTATCACGGTTCATGACATACAGCCTGGTGACAGACGGACGGAGGGACGGACATCGTAGGCTTAGTAACAGGGTCCCGTTTGGCACCCTTCGGGTACGGCACCCTAAAAAATTACATATAATACCCTAATCTGTCGTGTTCGCGAGAAAAATGGGCGTAAAGATCAGCTGCTATTTAGTATCTTTTATTTTTTTTCAATACTTCCGTGCACAAAAAATAGGTAGAGGACCCATTAATAAGTTTCTCTATGGAGGACCCATATAAACCACATTAGTTGTGCGCCGGCCGAGGTATTGAAAAAAAAAATATTTGCAGCCGACCTTTACTCCCATTTTTCTAGCGAACGCGACAAATTAGGTTATTATATTATTTATTGTTCGATTTTGTGGCCTCTATCCATTTATATTTATATATATAGATATTATAAGAGTCATGCCAGGTAAGCCAGAGTATTAATGTACGAAACTTGTTTGGCGCTGGACATTAGAGGGAGATCGCAACGCTATCAGACTAGCACGAAGCCGCTTAGTATGCCGCGGCACCGGACTTCTGCGTTTTGTGGTAGTTTCCGGTTCCAGGCTTCTAAGTGCTGGAACGACCTCCCTCCACCACTTAGACAGCTTGATAGTAAAGTATCCTTCAAGAATTAATTAAAAAAACTCTTTTGGGCTCGCAAAAGATGCTCCCCTAGACCTGCCTGTATTAGAAATCAATAGTAATAAATTGTAATTAATTAATTATAAATTCAACTATAATCTATTATTATTCTATTCTTTATTATCTCCATAACATTAATCTATATTGTACCAATTAATAAATACTAACTTATCCTACTAATATTAACAATTTGTACAGTATAAACTTATACCTTTTAAACTAAGAGTATAGGTACACTAACAAATTAGTTAGGTACCTTCTGTTGATGCTTTCAGTTGAGCACTCGGTCTCCCTTGTTCCGGTACTGATGGAAGATCAGCGCCTGAGGAGTCTACTTCTCAGGCACATGCTGAGTCAGAACCCTTTTGCAGATGCCACACCACCCTCAGTTCTAGTGCGATATAGGTACTTTGGTACCTATATCCTACCTATCTTAGTGTGAATTAAATCTAACTGTATTTTCTATTTGTGTCTGAATGTTTATATTATTTTTGTTTAGTGCTAAGTATCTTCAATGTTTTGTGTGTGTGTGTGTGTGCTTATGCAAATAAAGTAATAAATAAAAAAATATATCCAGCAACCATAAAAAATGTTTGAACCCCTTTACTTGTACTTTTGGGGAAATATTTTTAACAAAAGGAATTCTCACGCATTACTTACAATAACTGTAAGTTTTGGTTCGTCTTCTCTAGTTATGAATATTGTGATGGATTGTCCATGTTCTACAGCAATCTGCAAAAGTAAAAGTACAATCAGTAAGGTTTAAGGGTAAATGTGGATTTATAACTCATTGCTTATAACTTAACTGTATGATTACTTAAACTTTACCGCACAACACTTCCAGGTTTTAGTTGCTGAATATGATCAAGATGTTCTGGAAACATGAAACAGAGGTGTATCATGAAGAGTATATTAACCTTTTGACCACCCAATCGGCACTGGCCAACAAATGAAAGTTGTGCTGGTGCTACATTGGCTATACTCAATTTTTATACTATAAGAGACAGTATCCCATATGAGAAAATTTTGTACTTAATGTATGGCGATCAAAAAGTTACAAAAGCCGATAAGTATCCAGGGGTAAAGTTAATAATATTTGTTGTTAATTACTGTACCTATTTTACATGTTTTTTTTTTTTGGTGTAACAATACACAGCATGTCACTGATATCAAACATTATTATAATTACACCTGATGCCAATTTTGTTGGATGGGGAGTACAAGAGATACAAACCCAGAGGGAGGGGAGAGGGTGATCTCGCTCACAAACCATGAAACCTTGCGATATCTAGATGTACCTACCTGAGACAAGACTTCTTCCAAAATAATGTCTCGGGGTAGATCAGAGAGTAAACAATCCGAAGATATTAAACTAGACAAAGAACATTTCGTAACTTCAAGAAGCTCGTCATGAGACAACGCATTGGCAACATCCTCAAGATTTTCCATGCTCAACGTCGTCGAGATCGTGTCCTTTAATCACAGACATATAATATGATACTACGTCCTTAATCATCAGCAAAACATTTGACAATAAAACATACAGGTGCTCAAAAGACAGTGGGTTTGTTTACTATTTTTATCATCTTACTTAGCTCTCTGTGTACACAGAGAATAGACTATGCGGCAGTCTGCTGCGTCTGTGTCTGTTTAATTTTATAGCACGAGCTTATTTTTGCACCAAGGATCATAGTATTCATGTTCGCAGCTCGTAAGCAAAAAAAACGTGTCCGTTATGGTAGCGTACACATCGGGTACACAAGGTGAATTCACGGTTCATTCTTAATGCTAAAAAAATAGTGCCTCATTAGTTTAAGAAATAATGACCATTCTTTATGTGTACGCTACCATAACGGTATTGCTAGCGTACCCCACACCGTTTGCATAAACGGCAATCATCCCAGTTACGAATTTAACACCCAATAATAGTGCATAAAATAGTTCCGTCACTGTACAAAGTTACACAATGCTCTTATAGGAATGAAGATATCGAACACTACATTTTAAAAACTCAGGAGCCGGCGTTTAGATAGCGTACACGTAATGGTGCAAGAAAAAGGCTACCTTTGGCACTTATGCAGGCTATATCAAAAAACAGTGCCTCAACCAGTCCCAAAACATGATTAGAATTCAAAGTAGAACATAATAAAAAGTTAAGTTCAATTCTAACCATAATAAAAGTACAGACATGAATAGAAGTTCATTGGGTGTTTATTTTTCCTCAGTACATTTTCCGTCTTTACAATAACATAGGTACGATAACATGTTATAAATAGTATTAGCGATAGAAGAGATTGTTTGTAGATATCTACAAAATTGGTGGAATAGGGGATTTTTTCCAGCTCAAATAAAGTAGTTCTAATCATATCACTAGCTGTTGTTGACGAGAGACGGTTTTTATTTTTTCAAGATAGCTGTCACCGAGACGCATTTTGACAGCAGAGTGGAAAGATGCCACAAAAGTGCAAAATAGTCACGTTCATCGTAACAAATAATCACAAAACAGTGGAAAACAGGACCTAACATTCGCGTAACCACAGGAGAAACGAATGATCATAGATTAGTGGGAATAAGAAAAGCTGTTATTATTCTCGTAAAATGAACATATATATAGCTCTGTCCCATCCCGTTTTCACGACACTATCGTCCACAATGCGAATTTAAAAACAGACAAGACGTCGATCGCAGCTTTTGGAAATATTTTTTTGTTTTTGATTAGCTGTCAGAAAATCTCCTATTTAAACTAGTGGTGGCTATGTGAGCTGTAGACCTTGCGAGAGAAACAGGAAGTTTGCGTTTTTTTATAAATTATTTCCAACCCCAAAAAGCAGTCGGAATATTGAAGTTGGGTGGTGCGACAATATTCCGACAGCATTTTCTTTCTTTACCACATACACACTCATGATTGCATATGGTGACAAACATGGTTATGAAAGAAGCCGCATCTATAACATTGTAAACTACATTTTGCTATCTTAAATACAACCTATTGACTTTTAACTAAATTATAATAACATATGTCATTTTTACAATCTCTATAAATCCAACAACACCTCATTTTTGAAATCTATGTCGTTGTTACGCCGTTTGGGCTGTAGTGGTTTTTAGAAGTTTCAACCTTGTATCTCCGCCATCTTGTAAAATTTCCTAAAACTAAATCGATAAAAAAAATATTTAATTATGGAACCTGCCCACAAAAATTCACTAAAATCAGCTGAGAAATACGGCCTGTAGAGGATAACATCCGGACACGCATCCGGATATACGAAAACATTTTTGCCCAATCCTGTTTTGTGTTATTTTATTTCAAATATCACACCAAGTAAAAGTCTCCAATATAATATCAACTTATTATAAAGACACGAATAACATTCAACTTACTATAATTTTACGTCCTTGTGTACTATTAATGATAATGATACAGGACTCACCTCCCATGGCATTTCTAGAAATGCCATTTTCTATATAGGTTTTGAATTTTATTGCCATGGCATAAGGTTCAAAATCGTGATGCCATGCGCGTAGGCGCGTAACTGGACCTAATCACAGTACCTATAATCACATTTTTGAACTTCCTCACCGTAAAAGCCATTTTATTAGCCAGGTTACATTCACTCATCTAACTATTTTAATGGCAAGGTAAGTATCTAATAATATTACATCTAATCGCAGTAGAATGAAATGTTCAGTTACAACCAAATTATCACAGTTTAATCTTTACCTGTCTAAGTTTCACAATCGATGGTTCGTAATTAAAATAATAATACAACATTTTTGTATACGCCTCTACGACACTACGTTTGTTCCTAAAAGCGGAAGCTATTGATAGTAGGACACCGACAGTAACAGTATTTTTTGATATGTCTAAAGCCTTCGATTTTGTCAATCATAATATCTTGCTTGGAAAATGTGAGAGATACGGTATTCGCAGAGCAGCCTATGACTTGATAAAAACCTACCTAAGCGACCGCTCTCAGTAAGTAGTTATCAAAATAATAAATCGGAACTAACAGAGAATAAATCAGTACTACGAGTAAATAATTTTGGTGTAACCCAAAGGAGTGTTCTCGGTCCATTGTTGTTCTTATTATACATAAATGACAGACCGGAAAGCACGAAACACCGTTGCACCTTTATGCTGATGACATCTCAATTATAATAAAAAGTAAAATTTTGAGTGAATTTAACAATGACATAAACAATACATTAGACATATCATTGACTGGTTACTAGTAAATAATTTATGTGTAAATGTGGACAAGACATCTTATATGCAATTTTATAATCAAGTAAAACCAGAATTAAATTTATCATTGACATATCAAAATCAACAAATATCTGAATCACAGGAAATAGTATTTTTAGGGATAACGATAGATCCACAGTTGTCATGGAAAGCCCATGTCGACAAACTATGTAAAAATGTCAATAGTTTTACTAATGCTCTGTACCGACTAACGAAAGAAGCGAGCAGAGATTCAGCTCTTCTGGCCTACCACAGATATGTAGCATCAGCATTACACTATGGAATTGTGATATGGAGTAATTCGGTGGATGTCAAAAACTGTTCATCATACAGAAACGATGCATCAGAACTATTTGTGGTGTAACCCCATATGAGTCACGTAGACCGTTATTTAGACAGTTAAATCTACTTACTCTAACTGGTATCTACATTTTGGATATGTGCATATTTGTAAGACTTAACATACATTTGTAATTAATGTCTTAGGAAATACTAAAAAGAAAAAGAAAATTATAACCAAAATTGACTACCCTGCTATAACAGATGAAACACGGGCTATTGACTGGTCAATCGTCACTAATTCAGTAAATGTTAACGACGCTGTCAAGGCGTTTACTGATACCCTGACTACAATCATTAATAAAAACACTCGATAAATCCGAATCAGCAACTCCAAAATTATATTAAAACCATGGATCACCTCAGGGCTATTACGTTGTATAAAACATCGTGATAATCTGCATTTAAAAGTAAGAAAATGCCCCAATGACGTTATCCTAAAAATATCTTACCTACGCTTCCGAACTTACTGCAACTACTTACTTCATACATTAAAACAAGCTCACGAAACTAGCGAACTCTCCAGAAACAGCAATAATCCAAAGAAACTTTGGAGCACGGTGAAGGATATTTGTAATAGAAAAAAAAAATACCAAGCTACTGCACTACTCAGCTCCAAAGCAAGGGTGGATAAATCTCTGGACTACTGTAAATAATACTTTTCGGAAGTTGGAAACAAACTGGCGAACTCGACACTAACTAGACTAAACCAAACCCAAGACTCACTGGCAATGGCAACTGAGACCTTAATGTCCTCCTCCTGTCACTCGTTTTTCATGAAACCAACAGACCCACTAGAAGTCAATCGTTTTATCCAACAAGTTAAGAGTGACGCAGCGCCTGGTTTAGATGGATTCTCAGGCTCCCTGATAAAATGCTTACGGGAGCACATTCTTCAACCACTAACTTTTATTAATAATCTCAGCATATCTACGGGTGAGTTCCCTGACGCGTGGAAACAAGCGGCCATCACTCCAATACATAAAGATGGAGCTAAAGACGACCCGTGTAATTTTAGACCCATTGCGTTACTCAGTTGTCAACTCACGCTTAGTCAATTATATTGAGACACATAATTTACTATCTGATAGGCAGTTCGGCTTTAGGCAAAAGAGATCGATGGAGGATGCCGTTCAGATGTTAACAAATATCATTGATTCCTACCTCGATAGCGGAAAACGTTGTGTCGGCGTTTTTCTCGATCTCGCCAAAGCGTTTGACACAGCATCTATACCTATAATGCTGTGCAAACTGCACAATATTGGTAAAAGAGGCCTACCGAACAACTGGTTCCAAAGCTACCTTACCATTCCCACACAGATTGTCAAGATTGGGTCTCAAGTTAGCGCGCCCAGAACAGTAAAATTTCGGTGTCCCCCAGGGGAGTATACTGGGCCCCACTCTCTTTTTAATTTATATAAATGACATCGCTAGCCTTTTTGAAAATAAAACTGAAGTCATTTGCTACACTGATGACACAGCGCTACTTTTCAATGGAGTGACAAGGCAGGAAACCTTTGAAAAAGTAGAGGACAGCATGTGCACTGTAGCGAACTAGCTAGACCACAACCTTTTGACATTTAACGCGAAAAAACAAAGTACCTATGTTTCTCTAAAAGAAATGCGTCTGCCCCGGCTTCGGCCCCTTCAATAAAGATTCATAAGTGTGGCGTACAGCAGAATGTATTATTACCTAACTGTCGATGTGAAACCATAGGGAGTACCCGCTACATTCGATATTTGGGTGTGCTGATAGATGATCACCTCTCGTTTAAGGCCCATTTAAATCTACTTGTAACTAGGATTAGGAAGCTCATTTACATCATGAAGCCCCTACGAGGCATAGCCCCAGAGGCTGTACTAGAAATGGTGTATCTAGGGCTTGGTGAGATTATCCTATCTTACTGTATACCTGTGTGGGGCGGTGCACGCAAGACGCATATGTATGTATATATAATTTTTTTTCCGCAAGTTTATAAATATACTAACCTAACCTAACCTTACCTAACATAACCTAACCTAACCTAGCCTAATATAATCTAGAAATTTATAAACTTGCGGATCGTATTATTTTCCGGTGACATATATATATAAATATACACTTGTTTTTGATGATTGATTATTTTGTTTTATTTTCTTTTCTTTTGTAACACATTTACTTAAACATTTTCAATTGAATTACGCCTAATCGGGAATAAGGTCGTCTTGCGCCGGGGACACTAGTTGCGATTAGCGTCTTAATTCTACTTAGCAGCTGTCAAAATGTATAGAATATGTCAAACTTAGTTGTGATTGACGCGCTGATTGCAATTTTTATTCTTGGTGCAGGTGAATCTAAATGATTTTAATTGTGTGTCAGTCCCTCCTCTGTATGATCCCCAGGATACAGGCTTGCCTAGTGTGGGGATCACAAGTACTGTTTTTGTTTAATCTTAATTTTACACATAAGTCGTCACATAATATTTAAATTATAGTTAAAATTGTTTGCTTTTTGTGAAATAAATAAATATTTGATTTGATTTGTTCACAAAACTGTCCAATGTTACTTCATTCAATACTCGATTTCCTAATCGCTTAGTTCTACCTCGAGCCAATAGAGCATTGCACAATAGGAACTGCTAAGCAATGGCTGTTAAGATATTTAATGGTATTCCAGCAGAGATATCTACCCCTGCCTATTTTTTAAATAAAGTTAAGAAATTGGCTAGTACATAATGGTTTTTATGACAACTCCGAATTTTACAAAATTAAACCTCGAGTTCTTAATTAACATGGTACTATGTAGATCCTATTGTGTATTTTTTTTTCATAATTCATAATTCATAATAGTTTATTGCAAAGTCACAAAATTTCACAAGGTGGTAAAATAAAAGTTAGTACATTGTGACGCCCTGCTAGGGCACAGCAACATGCGAAGGACAGCCAGTTGTCCATTTTACGAAAAATTGAAAAAAATTGAAAAATGATTACATTTATGTTCAAAATTGTATAGAGACAATTAACAAAATATTGTAGAGATTATTATTATTAACAATAAATAAATAAATTAAGAGTAAATTATATAAACATTAAATTAGTAATAACATGTAATGTAAATGAACAAGTAATTAGCGACTAGAAATATTTACCTAATTTTATCATTGAAAAATTCTTTCACATCATAATAGCATTTTTCAATGAGGAACTTCTTTAAATAGGTAATGAATAGTGTTTCTTTCTCTATGTTTTTTAAGTAATTTGGTATGTGATTATATATTTTGATGGCCATATGATGGGGACTAGAAGACACGAGTTCTAACTTTGAAAATGGTTTCTTTAATTTATTTTGGTCTCGATTATTCCTTTTATTTTTATTTTCTAGAGGGGAGTATAAGTTACCATGTTTTCTTACAAATTTGCAAGATTCTAATATATATATAGAAGTTAAGGTAAGTATTTGGAGTTTTAAATGAGATCTACAAGATACCATTTGGTCAATATTTGTAAGTATTCTAATACATTTCTTTTGTAGAATAAAAATATCCTTTATTTCACAACAATTCCCCCATAGTATAATACCATACGATAGTCTGGAATGTGCGTATGCATAGTAGGCTGTGAGCGCAGTTTTGACATCAGTTACCCTTTTTAGTTGATGGAGGGCATAAGTAAAAGATGATAGTTTGTTTTGCAATCTCTGTATGTAAGGTTTCCAGCTCAAGTTTGTGTCTAGATCGATCCCCAACAAGGTTGCTGTCTTTGTAGTCTCCAGTGGTATTTGTTTATAGCAATATGAAATTTGTAATGGGACTTTTTGTGAGGGTTTGAATTGAATTATATTAGTTTTTTTAAGGTTGAGTTCTAAATTTGATTCATCTAGCCAGTCGGTGATCTTATCTAGGGTCATATCTAAGCTTTGGTTTAATTCGGTGGTATTCGAGCAGGAAAATAATATGGAAATGTCATCTGCGAAAAGGGTGCAAGGGTCATCAATTAGATTAGGTAGATTATTTATATAAATAAGAAATAATAAACATCCCAAGACGCTACCTTGGGGAATAGATCCAGTAGAAAGGACTCTATCTGATCTAACGCATTCTACTTTACCTGTTATAAAATTGGTATTTTCAATCTCTACGTATTGGACACGGTTATGCAGGTACGACTTGAACCACCTGTATGCTAAGCCTCTAATCCCAGAGTCGTATAGTCTTTCTAATAGAGTTTCAAAGCATACTCTATCATACGCTTTGCTCATATCGAGCAGTAAACCCACAGCATACCGTTTATTGTCTATTGATTCAAAAATTTTTTGCACATAGTTATATATTGCCAATATAGTAGACCTATTTTTACGGAACCCGTATTGGTTATCATGTAGTATGTTATATTTTTCATAGAATTTATTCAGTCGTATGGCCATAGCAGTTTCAAAAATTTTTGCTGAAGTAGGCAGTAAAGCGATAGGTCGATAATTATGAATGTCAGTGGCGTTTCCTTTTTTATGTTTAGGTTTTATAAGAGATGTTTTTAAGGCTTCGGGAAATATTCCTTCTGTAAAAGATTGATTGATAAGTTTACAAAGGGGTACTGCCAAAATATCCGCGCAATGTTTTACCAGCAATGGAGGAATTTCATCTATACCAAAAGACTTCTTACTCTTAAGGCCTTTTATTATATTAAATGTTTCTTTTGGTTCAACAGGTGTGAGGAAAAAAGAATTTGTTATTTTACTTGCGGGAAGATTGTTTTTCTCTGATCTAGATTTATGTGACTTTCCTATAGATGCAAATAGATTATTGAATTCTTTTGCAACTATTTTTGGGTTAGATAAAGTATTGTTTGAAAATTTGAGTCTTATATTTTGTATAATTTTATATTTGTTTGTTACATTGTGTATTATTTTCCACATACATTGGGTTTTATTAACTGAACTATTAAATTTATATATGTTGATAAGTTTCTTAGATTTACAAACTATCCTTTTTAGAGATTTGCAGTACATTTTATAGTAGTTTCGTAGAACTTTATTATTAGTCTGTGATATTAGTAGTTTTAATTGTCTTTTATTGCGACATGATATTTTTAAACCCTTAGTTAGGTAAGTATTTTTCTGGTTTGGCTTATATTTTATTAATATTTTAGGAATACATTTATTTAGGGCTGTATGTATAATATTATCAAATGTATTAAGATTATCATTCACATTTTTATCAGGTACTAATATACTTTCCCAGTCTACTGTTGAGATTTCGTTTTTAAATCTATTTATATTGAAATCGTTAAAATTACGCTTGATCAATGTAAAGTGGTTAGGGTTTTGAATATTAAGAGGAGTAGAGAACAAGACACTTCTATGGTCCGAAAGACCTAATTCTTGGACATCGACATGGTAGTCTTTTTTATTAAAGTTTGTAAAGATTAAGTCTATGCATTTTTAACTGGTTGGTGTAACTCTCGTCGGCTTTGTAACTTTTTGATGAAAATTATAACTTAACATGAAATTTGAAAGCCTAACTTTTTCGTGTTTATTTAAAAAATCTATATTCATGTCACCAGCTATCATGATGTTTTTAGAATTTTCTTTGATATAGATATATCTTAAAAGTTTTTCCAAAGAACTGTAAAATGTGTTAACTTCTCGACTACTACTAGGCCAATACAGATTTACAATTAATAAATTAATTATGGGAATTTCAATTGCACATATTTCGAAAACCATTTCTATTGACATAGATGAGATGTCTGTACGTTCTAAATATTCAAATGTATTTTTTATTAATATACAAACACCCCCACCTGTATGTTGTTCACGACAGAATGTCGCGCCTAAATTATAGTTATGAATTTTTAGTAATTTCTTCTTTTCGCTACTTATCCAAGTTTCAGATATGCACAAGACATGTAGGTTAGGTTTTTCCTCGATGAGTGCATCAAGAAGATGTATTTTGTTAGAAATACTTTGAATATTTTGGAACAATACATTAAGGTTAGTTTCGCCATTGGGTATGGTGTTTGAGGATGGTATTGGATTTACATGGTTATCTAATAGTTGAGGGACGAAAAAATGACTGACTATTATTGTTTACATAATTATCAATGTCTGTATCTATATTGTAGTTCCAGTCCTTAATTTCTACAATCTTTTTAAAGATGTCCTCAAACATAACACGCATGCGAAAGTTTTTAATAGTACCCCTACGTGGATGGAACGTCGTTTCATCGTATTTCAGATTGCGGTTTGAGTCAATCAAATATGCGTACTCGTATTTAATTACATCATCATTTAGTAGTTTATTAAAATTTTCCACTCTCCAGTTGAATACATTGGCATTGCTTGCACAGATGAATGTTGGTAGACAGATTAAAATGTTGGTACTTTGTATTCTTTGTAATGTTGTTCGGATCGATAAAACAAGTTCTCTGTAGTTGTTGGAGCTATTAAAATCGTCTTCACCCAGGAGTATAATACAGAAGTCATTTATTGTATAGTCCACTATCTTCAGCTCTATGTCTTTTAGTAGGTTTTTTATATCACGATTTGGCATTAGGTAGTGACAGAGATCATATTTTTCCTGTTCAAATGTATTTTCTGCAATATTTAGAATTTTGTTTCTTCTGTTTGTACTAATGACACATATTTTATTTCTGGTCTGAGAATTCACAGTGAGAGTTGGCTTCGGTAATGTAGAGTTGTTCGAGTTCTCAATCAGTTTTAATTCTAAATTATTCATTAGGTTTTTTAGCTCTATAATGTCCTTGTTGGCCTGTGATAGTTGTTCTTGTAAATCTAAAATCTGCTTCTCTAATTTAATTTTTTCTATTTCTAAGTTATAGTCTCGTGCAGACGCGGGATGTTGGGGCGTTTTGGATCTGTGACTAATATTAGAAATCCTGTTTTTTCTGGGTGTAGACGAGTTTTGGGCCATTAATGGAGGGCTTGTACATAGGGTTTTAAGGATTCCAACTTCCTGTGTAAGTTTGTCTACAGTTCTTTTTAACTCATTGTTCTCAATGATGGTGTTTTCTAACTCATTCTGGGTAGTCATCAATTCGGAGGTTAGTGTAGTAATCCGGTGTTGTAGATCCTGAGTGCTGCTAATACATGATCGTTCCTCCATACTGTTAGATAGTTGGCCAGGGGGGGAGCATTCATAGCGGGTATTGCCATCTGATAGTAAACTGGAGTCCAGAGAACATGAGTTACCTACGACAGTTTTAGAATGGGTAGAATCCATGTTACTTGGTGTTTCCGATGGAACAAAACTTGTAGTCTTTTTAGGTGTCGTTTTTTTCTTCCTTATGGTTACATTCTGCTGTAAAGTTGCATTAAGTTGTGTTTTTGTTGATTCATTTATACTCTTCTGTGTAACACAAGTTCTACATTTCCAGTGTTTTTTCTTTTCGGCAGTCAATAACTGATATAGTTTTTCGGATAGCCCTGAGCAATCGAAATGAAGTCTATGAGTGCAGATAGAGCATTGTACGGTATCTCGGATTTCAGCAGGGATCTTACATATTATGCAATGTGTGGTCATGTTAGTTTGGTTTATGAGGCAATAAAAAGTGATAAAAAGTGATTCTTATGTTACTCAGGAATCGAACCCGGATCGTTTGGGTCTGAAGCACTTGTAGTGCACTTTACGCCATCCAAGCAATACAAATCATTGCGAAAAGATGGATTGTACGTTGTGTGCTCTGCACAGGCGACATCTGTGGGGAATTTGTGGTATCACTTAGCCAATCCTTTAGTGATGAGATTTATCCGCAGGATTGTTGCGTTGCGTAGTACTTTAGTTGGTTGCTTATTTTGTTATTTCATAGATGTCGCTATGAGTAAGTGACCGTTAATTTACCGTTATCTTGATATTATGTTTATCTGATAATTGTTACTATTTTCAGTATTTATGCATTGCACTGGACATTTTGGTCACTTTTATCTTTTGCACAACATATTCGAATGTTTTAGTTGTAACACACATATGTTTTGTTGGATTTTATTGGCACTTTACAATCACTTATAAGAACTTTGTTGTAGTATTGTTTGTACTGTTTTATATCACTAGATAACACTTCCACGTCACAATTGGTGTATTATTTACCAAAAAATATTGTTTTAAAATGATTTTATGTAGATTTAGTTATTAAAATGTTTTATTACTAAGGAGCTCAATGTTTACGACTACTAGCGCCATCTGTCAACTCTCTCATGTCAATTGTGTCACTGTTATTATCTGACTATTTTGTATTTGTAAGGACCTGTAAATTTTTGACATTAAGTATTTTCAATTCTAATTTTGACGTTTATAAAGGTTAGGATAACGTTAACGTAAGGTAAGGATAACGTTTATTATCTATTATTATATTTAAAAAAATATGTTAATAATTTGCATGCCCAGGGTTGGCCAAATGTGTGAAACTAACCAATATTTAAGAACTTAATGGAACCACATTTAAAGCAAATAAATGAATATGAACTTTAAATTTTATTTTGTTCTACTGCGAATTCCCATAATTTCCCATTTGGGACTGGTTGAGGCACTATTTTTTGATATATTATTCATAATTGCAAAAGGTCGCCTTCTCCTTGCACTTAAACACCGGCTCCTGAGTTGTTAAAATGTAGAGTTCGATATCTCCAATCCCTAAGAGCAATCGTTTTGTTACTTTGTGCAGTGAGGGAACTATTTATGCACTATTTTGTGTATTTAATTCGTAACTTAGATGATTGCCGTTTATGCAAACGGTGTGGGGTACGCTGCGCTACCGTTGCGAACACACAAAGAATGGTCATTATTTCTTAAACTAATGAGGCACTCTATATTTTTTATACTTGCACTAATTATGCTCTGTTTATGTTCATAAAAACGAATTATAGCGCTGGGCGACGTTGGCGGGAATTACTGCATATATGTACAGATATTTAAAATTGACTACTGGGCATTCAAGGCCAACGCTCATAACGTGTGTAACGCTCATATACCATATGTAACGGACTCCATTATTCTACTGTGAAGAAATCAAAAGCCAGTAAAAAAGAAACAGGCTACATGAACTCAGTTTATTTCCTATTTGTCTATGGCAAAGTACTGTCAAATTTTTTATGACCGTATTTTGAGGTTATTGTATCTGTCACTATAATTTTTACCAATATTGTATTGGAATATTATTACATCAGCAAAAAAAAAGAAGATAAATTGCTACAATGGATTCTTTAGCAACCGGGTCACTTTCGGGCGTGCAGAAGGAGGAGCTTATGGATCAGGTGAAACAACAGATTGCCATTGCAAACGCTCAGGAACTCCTCACTAAGATGTCTGAGAAATGTTTCAAGAAATGCATCAATAAACCGGGCACCGCTTTGGACAATTCTGAACAAAAATGTATTGCCATGTGCATGGACAGGTATATGGACGCGTGGAACCTTGTTTCACGAACATACAGCAGTAGAATCCAACGAGAGAGGAACAACATGTGAAGTTTCAGTTCGAGGAAGAAACGCCGTCGCCTGAGTGTAAATAGTAACAATTTAGTAGTTGTATGTTGAAATTGTGAGTTGAGACCACCAGTTAAGTTGACGTGTTCAAGGAAAACATTTAGGTTCACTGTGTCACTTTCTTTTTATAGCATATATTTTTCTCGAGTCCAATGGACTCAGAACTGTTGGGTAATAATGGTTGAGACCTAAAATAACCTCCAATGCCAGGTAACTGCATTTATGTATGAAACTGAGACATCAAGTAATTAAGTATGGTTACCGGTTTATATTGTTATAATGTTTTTACTCTATGTAAAAGCTTATACATTTCACCCAGATAACTCATTTACATACTATAAATAAAGGTTTGTTGTTATCAATTAGTTTTATTTCTTATTCAGATTTCACCCTTTAGCATTTTCTTCCTGTATTGATACAATTTCTTGATCCACATCTCCACTAGCTCTTCTTCACTTGGCAAAGCCTGAAACAAATACCAGTGGTGAGTGTGGCCCCCAACAAAGATTCCAATCTGTCTCTGTCTGAAAAAGATCTAGAAAACAATCTGTGGCAGTTTCTTTGCCCTGCTTCTACCACAGTGGTCTAATGTAGAGAAGACGCATAAAAATTATGGGCCTTACTACAAAAGAATAAACTAATGTTCAACGCTTGTTTAAAAATAAAAGTGTATGGGATTTGACGTTTGTTTTGAGGTTAAACGCTGTTTAATATTTTTTGTGGTAACACGGTATGTGTTCTATGCTTTGTGCATTTGTAAATATTGATAGTAATAAAGAACTTTGAACCTTGTCCATATTTACACCTACTGATGGGTGACAGGGTGCAAAGCAACAGCAACAAATTAGTATATGCTCCCACATATGCATCAGAAAGTCACATTGTTAGTTATGGTGCCCAGTGGTGGGACCTAGTTTGCTTGTAATAATAGTTGTCAGTTCTATCTGTATCTTCAGCCTCCTGCACCAATTATTGAGTATAGGCCTCCTCTTCAGCAGGCCCATTTGACAAGGACCTGAGCCAGCCTCATATGCTGACACCCAGCAAAGTAGGTAAGATCGTCCGACCACTGGACAGGTTGTTTGCTTCTTCGTGGAGTTGCTTGTCTTCCCTCCTGGCCAAATGTCCCACCCATCTCCACTTCCACCCCATCCACTTACCCAAGTCTACAACCTTGGTTCGTCCGTTGTATCTCCACATTGGGTATTTGGTGGAGAAGGGAGATTCCGAGCATGGCACGCTCCATTACCCTTTGTGCTACACTGATTTTGCGCTTTGTGAGCTGCCATGTCTCGGATCCGTAAGTGAGTATAGGCAGAACACATCAGTTGAACACCTTGGTTTGGTTTAGAGCCATTGGGGGATTTCAGTTTGCAAAAAGCGGCCCAACCCAGCTGGATGTATCTCAGGATTTCCTTCACTAGCGTCCGAGGTAGATATAGTCGGCTACTATCTCGTTGGCAGTTACCTTGATTATGTTAGGTTTAGGACCCGCAAGATTTGACATAATCTTGGTCTCGGACCCATTCATCCTGAGGACTAACGCAAGCGAAGCTTTATGCAGGTTGTCAAGCGTAGTCTGAAGATCTACTTACATCAAAATTTATTATGGAGTCATCATTATCCACTTTCAGATCAGCATCAGGCAATTTCACAGTATCTGTATTAAGATCAATGACTATATTCTGCTTTTTTTTACTCTTAGTTGATGTGAAGGGTTTCTGCACAAATGAGTCGCTGTTCAACTCTACTAGTAAGTTCCTGTCATGAATCGTTGGCATTTCTTCTTTTACTTCAATCTCCTTGTATTCATAAGTTGGTATTTTTGTCATTGTCAAACCAGCTGCAGTTGCTGCCTTTATGGCCTTCTCCAATTTGCTTTCTGTGTCATCCATGGTAAAGTTTTTGTTAACCACAGGTTTTTCTGTAAAAAATAATTTACCATTCTTAATCATATTACTCTGTGGACGATTTTTTAAGTTTATTTCATTTTATTATTAGCCTATTTAGGGTGTTTCCCAGCATTTTAATGTAGCATTGAGAAAATGATAAAATATATTACTAACTTAATAATTTAAAACGCCCCCAACACATTAATAAAACTGCTTACTGCTAATATAATGCAAAGAAGGCAATTAAAAATCGCTAAATAATTTCTGGGAAGCGTCAACCGTCCTGGCTGCTGCAGCATAAGTTGTGACTAAAAAAAAGGTTAGAGATAAAATCCTGCTCAAAAAAGAAGATACTCACCAATCTCTACAGAACTGGATTGACTGCTAGCTGACCGCGACCTCCTGTGTGACTTGTGTTTGCCCTTGCTATACTTCTTGCTCCGCGAGCTAGATCCCTCTACTGAGGGTTCTCTAGACAAAGACCGTCTTGTGCGTTTACTTCTCGAGCGGGATTGTGAGCGGCGCCGTGACTTCTCATACCGATCGCGGGACAAACTCCTCGAGTAGCTCCTGCGACGGTATCTGGATCGACTGGTGGACCTCCTCCTCTTCAGAGTGCTGGACTCTGTGCGGTCCCGCGATCGTGAGCGGCGTTTGTGTTTGCTTTTGGATTTCTTGCGCTCGTACGACGAGTCTGAACTGTAGGAAGAGTTGCGCTTCTCGCGGTATCGGCTCTTTTCACGAGGCATTTGCTAAGTGGTTAGAAATCACTTTTGTTAATCATTGTTCACCCGATCTGCGTTGAAACTTGGAAAAGACCCTGCTTTATTCGACAATTTGACATTGACAAGGAGACTAGATAGAACAGAACAGCAGTTTTTTTTTTTGGAGATTTCAGGGCGTTCCGAATCGCACCATAATCGATTATAGCGTCTACGAGGTCGTTCCTGCTAAACCTTTAAGTTTGACTTTGTCAGTTTCAATTTTTTTGATTGTTGTGTTTGCTGTTCCATGTTATGTCCTACATAGTTTTTCTCAAGTCAATATGATTTGCATTTTACCGATCCTTGTGTTTATTGAAAGTGGTAGCAGAGGCGTGAAAAAGGTGGCTTAGGCCTGCGAAGGCAAGCCAGCGCTATGGATTCGACGCAAAGGTTCGTCGATTCCGCTAAGATGCAGATTGCAAAGCTTGATAGGAAAAACTGGATTAAGTGGAAATGTCTCATGAAAATAGCTCTAAAAGGCTCAGGACTTCTTACGGTAGTAGACGAAGACTACATAGAGGAAGGCAAGTCGGGTAAGTACTTGTATAAGACACATTGAATTTGGGGGAGGGGGGAGGGGAGGTCCCCCCACCTACCCCCCCTTTTTATGTTATGGAGGACCACTAGTTTTTATGTTATGGAAAACCACTAGTTTTTATGTTATGGAGGTCCAAAGATTGAAGAAAATGCCTACATTTTTTGGGTTTCGGGGGAGTTGGAGGAAGAGAGGGGTTGGAGGAGGGGTTGCCAAGAGTAGGGGGTCGCCTCGCTCCGCTCCGCTTCGCTCCGGCTCCCGGGTCTGCTGTAACGTGTGAACCTAACAAACCTATCTTTAGTTTTTAAACAGGAAGTGACCTAAAGCAACTAATTTGGTTCTGATAAACTCCATAAAGTAGTTAGTAAGTAAATAAAGCCAAAGTCGTCCAGAGAATCACGGATAAAACGAGAGTGCAACAGAACATTCACGAAACATGGAAGGAATCGGAATGAAATGAGCAAGTAGGGGGTCGCCTTGCTCCGCTCCGCTTCGCTCCGGCTCCCGGGTCTGCTGTAACTTGTGAACCTAACAAACCTATCTTTAGTTTTTAAACACGAAGTGACCTAAAGCAACCAATTTGGTTCTGATAAACTCCATAAAGTAGTTAGTAAGTAAAAAAAGCCAAAGTCATCCAGAGAATCACGGATAAAACGAGAGCGCAACAGAACATTCACGAAACATGGAAGGAATCGGAATGAAATGAGCAAGTAGGGGGTCGCCTCGCTCCGCTCCGCTTCGCTCCGGCTCCCGGGTCTGCTGTAACGTGTGAACCTAACAAACCTATCTTTAGTTTTTAAATACGAAGTGACCTAAAGCAACCAATTTGGTTCTGATAAACTCCATAAAGTAGTTAGTAAGTAAACAAAGCCAAAGTCATCCAGAGAATCACGGATAAAACGAGAGCGCAACAGAACATTCACGAAACACGGAAGGAATCGGAATGAAATGAGCAAGTCAATAAGTCAGAAAATACAAAATTGCTGACGCAAATTTCTACCATTACAACAAAATCTTGTAATTTGTACTAAAATCATGTACCAATATCCAACGTTGGAGCTTTTGGGTTTGACATTTGTCGTTCCGAGATTGGCCAAGTTGTAAAAATCGCGTAAACATATTTTATAATTAAAGTGCTAAAATGATGTTTCCTAAATCAGAAAACGGTATCAGAGGATAGCTAAGGACCCCCCTAACTACCTAAGTACTCCAATCTTCAAATTTCAATGTGTCTTATATAAGACCCAACCCGGCAAGTCAGCAGAGGATATTAAGAAGCATGAGAGAGATGCGTGTACAGCACACTTGCTGACCATGACAAGTTTGTCTGAGGAGAACGTAGAGAAGGTAATGAGATTCTCCAGTGCTCGCGAAGTATGGGTAGAGCTGCATCGGCTGTACGAAGGTACAAACGAAGAGCGATCGTACGATTTATGCATGATATTTTTTCAATATAAGAAGGATTAGAAAGATGACATAGCTGCACCTCTATCTAAATTGATGAACCTGTGGCAAGAGCTATGTCGTGAAATGAAAAAGGATAAGAACTTCAAAGGTGAGCTTCCAAAACTGTTCCTTCAGTGCAAAATTTTGGACCTTACCCGAGGAATATTTTTCTTTTGTTTCCAATTGGAAAAAGATGTCTGTTACCATGGACGAATCAAACTAGTTAGTAGTAGTAGTAGTTTTATTCGTCCATGCTGCTACCGAGCGAACTGTAGATAAACTAACTAGCCTGTTGTGTTCGCATGAAATATCACTGTCCTTGAAGAGTTCTATAAGTACGAACTGTGAGGAAGAGGTGTTGTTTCTAGATAAAGCAAAGAAATATGTTGCAAGAAACGATAGAAAGCCTTTCAAATGCAAATATTGCGAGATTGCTGGTCACATGGTGAAACAATGCACTAAATGGATTAATGAGAGACGTCCTCCAAAGCCAAAGCCGTCTTCTAGTGAGACAAAGAACATTATAAGTGCAAATATGAATGTTACAAATATAATGAACAAGAACAATGTCGACACCGAAAGTTGGTACGTGGACAACGGTGCGACGAGTCACGTGACCAATAGACTTGCAAAGCTGCTGAAGCTAATGGGTTTGAAATGATTGCTGGTCCGAAGACCTGGAAAGAAGTGCAGCTCCTAGGAAAATATGTTAAAAGAGATTTAATAAGGATAGTACTCCTTTCAAGTTTGACTTTGTCAGTTTCAAATTTTTTTATTGTTGTGTTTGCTGTTCCATGTTATGTCCTAGATACGTTTTTCTCAATTCAATATATGCATTTTACCGATCCTCTTGTTTATTTAAAGGTTCCGAATGAGTTTTAGCGTGACAACGATTGCTCAAAATGGTTGATACGAGACGTCGTATATGACATCATCAACGCCGCCATTCTGTGCTATCATTCCCATCATCATCACCCATGCTTCTGAGCGTCATCACTGTGAGTGAGCCATAAAAAGTGACAGCGACTCCTTGCGCTCCATAATTGTATATTGCCTCACTTATTCACCAAAAACAAAGCTACATAACTATTACGACTTTCTACGACTCCAAATGACAATAAGTCAATAAAAAGTTGGGTTATAATTATAATAGAGACATCTGTCAGTGTCAACGTCTAGCGTCGCGTTCAAAGCGTCTAATATTTATAATGGTCGTCATTTCCCACTCGGAATGGGCATGATCTTTTCTATGTATTACATAAGTATTTATATCTATTAAATATCGTCGTTTATTACCCATAACATTTGATATGATATGATGTTTTTATACAAAGTTGTAAATGGCATAATTGACTATCCTGAGTTGCTACAACGTGTAAAGTTTAGAGTTCCAAGACCATCAACCAGAATAAAAACTCTTTTTAAAATCCCGTTCCATAAAATTTCGACCCGTTGAAATGTCAAAGTCAATCATGCTGCTCAATTGTTATCTATCAAATTTGAATGTTAACCTATAATTGGAACTTATTCATTGAATGTAATTAATTAATTCTATTATAATTAATATTCTGTTGGTTTTCTAACAAAGAAAACATAAGCCTTATTGAGCTTACTATGGGTGTTCGATTTGTGTAAGATTATCCTCCATATATTTTTATAAATTTCTAGACCCTCAACCACAGAACATTAAATGTTCTGTGCCCTCAACGATAGCATATTATAAGAAATTGGCTTTCAGAACCTGGTTCCAGCATCATTTTTCGACATCCTGGTCACAGAGTACATTATTAGTCTTGTCACTTTTCATATTGAGTCTAGCTAGCGTGTAATACAAAGCCACCGTCGTCATATACCTAACACACAAAGTTAGGCACATATCGTCGATGCCCTCAATTTAGAAATAGTAAAACTAAGCATATATTTTATTTCACTTTTATTACCAGCGCTCCTAGCATCGGACGCTTTCTAACATTGGTTAATTTTAAGTCACTTTATGTAAGAACTGAGTATAAATCATAATTGCACATCCTTGGACTTTCCTTCATCTCCACTGTCAGCCACTACATATAATTGGCGCAGTCACGGAGTTGTAGAATTAGTTCCGGATTCTTCGAGTATCAATCTGCTGAACTGGTCGCTGTATCTACATCTACAACAAGAACCTATGAGAGCTGGCTTTTGGACGTGAAGAGGAACCCGCCTTATCCAGACATCGATAGAACGAGGCTCCAACCAAGGAAAGATGCTGTTAATTTTGTAAGTACATTATACTCTAATTATTGGTTGCCATTTTCCTTATTTTTTTTTTCCAAATCGTCCTGAATAATCCCAAAAATTTTCCATCCTAATTCAGCACGATTTAGGGGTAGTTCCCTTAGTGATAGTAATAGGCGCCGTAATCTTCGCATCGAGCAAAGAGACGCATTTAGGGATTTAGACCCTATACAGGAGGAATTTCCTACTGAAACGGCGGCCGCAGATTTAGATACCATTCATAAAGCACTAAGAAATGTGCCCGAATTTGACGGGAATCCAAACGTCCTAATTAGATTCCTAAGATTATGTGATCAATTAGTTCAGACATATGTAAATGCCGCCCCAGGTCATGAGTTGATTAACTTATATCTATTAAATGGCATTTTAAATAAAATTACGGGACCTGCTGGCCGTACATTAGCCACCAATGGCACACCGTCCACTTGGCAAGGTATCAGAAATACTTTGGTCAACAATTTCAGTGATCAAAGAGACGAGTCTGCTCTCTACACAGACCTGTCCATGTTAATTCAAGGCACAGGTACACCGCAAGATTTTTACGAACGGGTACAAAATCTATTGAGCACTATCATGACATACGTGGAACTACATGATAGCGTAGCCACCACTGTTGAAGCCAAGCGTTCCCTATATAAAAAGCTTGCCCTTCAGTCATACCTAAGAGGCTTAAATGACCCACTAGGATCGCGAATTCGATGCATGCGACCAAACACCTTAGAGGATGCTCTCCAATTTGCGCAAGAAGAGTTGAACATCCTTTATTTGCAAGGCAAAAACAAGCCAACCCCCTTCAGAAACATGACACCATTCACTGCACCTTCAGCTAGGTCACAAATATTCACTGCACCTACATCTGTTAGACCTCAAATCCCTCAAAATTATTCGTTTGCACCAAATCCACACACACACGCATTTATGACAAATCAGGATCCAATCCCACCACCAATGCAAAGAAACAGGTATCAGCGGAACCCTAACAATCCAGGTCCTTCACGCACACAGCAAATTTTTAGTGCCATGCCCAGATCTAACATGTCTACCGGCTTTAGGATCCCCCAAGCGCAATTTACTCGGCAAAATCAGTCTTACAATCAAGCCCAACCCATGAGTGGTGGCTAACACCCCGTGGCCCGAACTTTGCCACCAACAAGGCCCAACAATTGGCGGAGCAATGACAACTCTCATGTTGACTACAGGTCGCGAGAAATGCATTTACATGAAATACAAAACCCTTCTGAGTCTTGTTACTATGGTTATGAAGAGCCGTTATCTGCAGAACAATTCTATATGGGATCATACGAATACCCACCCCAAGATACGTTATGTTATGATCAAAATGATCAGGTTGTCGTTAACCAAGAAAATGAATCAAATTTTCCCTTAGATACGGAGGGGAGTTACCCCGAATAGAGTTAAATATACAAAACAAGCGGCAACTGCCCTATATACAGATTGAAAACCCGCCCCTAAGGTTACTTCTGGACACTGGCGCTAATCAATCTTTCATAAGTCCCGAGGCTTTAAATAAATACTTTCCCGGTTTGACTCTTAATTATGACCCATTTATCGTCACCAACATACACGCATCTACCATGAACAACTATTCAGTCACTATCCCCTGTTTTAACGAAATCCAAGACTCAAAATCAATAAAACTATACGTGTATAAATTTCATGATTATTTCGATGGCCTTATCGGTTGCGATCTACTTGAACAGTGGCAAGCGAATATCGATCTAGGAAGTCGAATACTTAGCACCCAGTTCGCGAATAACAAAATTCACATGCATGGACCAGAAAGTCACCAACTATTGGAGGACATAATCCCGGCCCAGTCATCAAAATTACTAAAAGTCCCGACCACAATAAATAACGGTGAAATTCATATAGATGAACAGATGATCTGTAATTGTAACATCAACGAGTGTATTTCAATATCTAAAAATAACTTTGCATATGTGGAAATATCTAATCCAACACAGAATGACATTATTTTATTATTAACAGAACCCGTACATGCACAACTATACAATGAGCAAACCTTGCAATTTTCAAGTGTCAATGCCCGGTCACAGGAAGTCATACCGCGTTTGCGCACTGGACACCTAAACGATGAAGAATCATGTAATTTGATAAACTTATGCAGCGAATACTCCGATGTTTTTTATGTGGAAGGCGAACAATTGTCGTTCACAAATCAGATTAAACATTCGATTAATACAACTGACGATAACCCGGTTCATAGTAAAACTTATAGATATCCATACATACATAGAGAAGAAGTTAGAAATCAGGTACAAAGTATGTTGAGACAAGGGATTATTCGGCCATCTACCTCTGCCTGGAGTGCCCCTATTTGGGTAGTCCCAAAAAAATCAGACGCATCAGGAAAGGTTAAGTGGAGACTAGTCATAGACTTTCGAAAACTTAATGATAAGACTGTTGAGGACAAATATCCAACACCAAATATTGTTGATATTTTAGATAAACTGGGAAGGTGTCAGTATTTTACTACACTAGATTTGGCCAGCGGTTTTTACCAAGTAGAGATGGACCCAAAAGACATTCACAAAACTGGTTTCAATGTAGAGCGCGGACACTATGAGTTTCTTCGTATGCCCATGGGCTTAAAAAACTCATCATCAACATTCCAGAGAGTTATGGATAATATCCTACAAGGCGTTGAAAATACCATAGTCTACTTGGACGATATTTTGGTATACTCCACATCGCTCCAGGAACACATAGTGAACCTCAAGAAAGTATTCCAACGACTCCGCGAAACCAATTTCAAAATTCAGATGGATAAATCAGAGTTTTTAAAACGCGAGACCCCATATTTAGGCCATATTATTACCCGAGAAGGCGTAAAACCAAACCCAGATAAAATTGCCGCAATATGCAAGTACCCAATCCCAAAAACTACTAAACAGATTAAAGGTTTTTAGGTTTACTGGGCTATTATCGTCGATTCATACCAGATTTTGCAAAAATTACGAAACCGCTTACCGCATGCTTAAAAAAAGGATCCAAAATTATCATCAATTCCGATTACATCGTTTGTTTCGAACATTGTAAAACTCTTTTGACAAATGACCCTATTTTAGTATATCCAGACTTTTCAAAAGAATTCATTTTGACTACAGACGCGTCAAATTACGCCCTAGGAGGGATTTTATCTCAAGGTTCTACGGGCGTAGACCACCCTATAGCATATGCTTCAAGGACTCTCAATGACAGCGAGGTGAATTACTCCACCACTGAGAAAGAGCTGCTTGCTATAGTTTGGGCTACCAAGTATTTTAGACCTTACCTCTTTGGCCGGAAATTTAAAATAATTACAGACCACAAGCCTTTGCAATGGCTCATGAACATGAAAGAGCCCAATTCTCGACTCACTCGATGGAGGTTAAAGTTAGCGGAATATGATTACACCATAGTCTACAAAAAAGGCAAGGCCAATACAAACGCAGACGCTTTGTCTCGCATCGAGATAAACAACGAGAATATGTCACTGTTAGTCAATCATTCGGAGATTAATACAAGTTCATCGTCTTCCACGATATCAGCACCCGATCACAACCCTATTCCTAGCTCCTCAGCTACAGCCACCGCTCACACTAGCGCCGAAAATCCGACACTAGAAATCCCTATAAGCACTGACCCTTTGAATAAATTTAAAAAACAGATTGTGTTGAACATTATAAATCACCCGCCTAGAACCAGGCCTACAGTCACGCAACCTTTTGAAGGTCATATTAAGACTTCAATTGACTTATTCGACCAAAGATTAGAAAGTAATTTATCTAAAACAATCCAAAATCATGTAGACCCCAATACACGCACAGCTCTCTTGATCAACCCCGAAAACAAAATTTACACCATAATTCCTATCATACAACGTATTTTTGGTAGCTCAGCCATGAACTTGGTCCTTGTAAAATGTGAACTGGAGAACGTTGTCTTACCCCTTAGGCAGCAATCTATAGTAAAAGCATATCATGAAGGGAAAACTAATCATCGAGGCATCAATGAGACATTGCTCTCATTATCAAAACGTTATTTCTGGCCAAAAATGCGCGACACGATTACAAAATACATAAGTACTTGCAACACGTGTAATACCGCTAAATATGACCGCAACCCACCACGCCCTCAATTCAACATAGTACCAACTCCCTCTAGGCCATTTGAAGTAGCGCACGCCGATGTACTTACTATCGAACAGGAAAATACCTAACTCTCGTAGATTCCTTCTCTAAATATGCGCAAGCATATCACATCCCTGATTGTACTGGACTCAGTATCATTAAAGCTTTTTTGAAGTTTGCTACTCATCACGGATATCCCTTGACTTTGGTAACAGATAATGGGACTGAGTTTGTTAATCAAATTGTAAAAGAGTTTTTGAAATTACACAACATAGAACACAATACTACAATGCCCCATGCCCCAAATCAAAACGGGATGATAGAGCGTTTCAACTCTACCCTTTTGGAACATTTACGGCTGCTTAAAGTAAAACACAAAAATGAAACCGCCAAAAATCTTATTCCCTACGCACTAATTGCTTACAATAGCTCAGTGCACAGTTTCACAAAATGCAGACCTTTTGAAGTTATATCAGGCCACTTTGATCCCCGAGACCCTATTAATATAAACCTAACAGAGAGATTAATGCAGCAATATATAAATGACCATCGCGAACGAATGGAAACTATTTACCACCATATACATAACATGTCGCTCGCCGACCGAGAAAAAAGTACTAATAGAATAAATGAGACACGGGAACCCCAAATTCAATATGAACCAAATCAAGAGGTGTTTGTTCGAAACCCCGCCGCAGCCCGACAAAAACTTGCCCCCCGCTTTAAGTCTGACAGAGTAACTAGTAATTTACCAATTCATATTTACACTACAAAAAACCGCGGCCCAGTAGCTAAAGTAAGACTTAAGCGGCCACTAAAGAATAGAACCGTTCCGTTGTTACAGATCCCTAATACTGATCTCGACCTCCGCGGCCCAAGTACAAGAAATACAACTCGACAACCTCAGTAATGGACCGGGCCTACTACCATTCAAACTAGGCACCGCTAAAATAATTTCCCATTACCACACTTTCATCCATGAAATAGACTTAGGTAAAATCAAAGATACCATTTTCAACTTAAAGACTCAGCTATCCGACACTTACACATATACTTCCAACACTCTTAGTGATGACACGTCAATCTCTAAGTTTCAAATTAAACATTTATATAATAAACTCGATAAAGCGCTTACTCACATTGAAACATTTTTAGCCACTCGAGTCAAGAGAGGTTTGTTCAACCCTTTAGGCGCTCTTATCAAAGATATCACAGGCAATCTGGATCAAAACGATGCTATCCGATTCGAAAACGCTATCCAGGTCTTGAATAACAACCAAAAAAGTATTTCTGATACCTACACTAAACACATTACTCTATGCAATGAAATGACCACTCAACAGGCCCACCTAATTACCGATCTAAAAAATAATCAGGCAAAATTACAGATAGCTCTTTCAGCCATCAATAATTCGACGGCTACTGATAACGAGCGAAATATGAGACATGCAAATCTTGTTCATTTTTTCGTCGCTTTTGGCGAGAAGGTTCAAGATTTATGTAATGAAATAGATAGACTTGAGAATATTTTGGCATTTAGTCGTACTAATTCTATGCATCATTCGGTTTTATCAGTTAAACAATTACGAGATCTCATCTTTAAGTTGCAAAATTATTATGAACCAGAGCAGATCATTTCATTGGACATAAGGTACTATTATGATATAATAAATTTAGGAACCTACTTTGCAGACACAAGACTTGTTATAGTACTTAAATTCCCAATATTTATCAAAAAAACCTTTGACCTCTATAAGTTATGTCCGATCCCCAACAAGAATAATAATATCATCCTCCCATCCTATCCATTCATGGCATCCAATATAAACGAGTATGTGTACATAGAGGCTGAATGCCCGAAGGTCAACGCATGGCACATCTGCAAGCAGAACATCGGCCATCAACTACGAACGCAACGGGACTGCATCCATCGATTAATATATTTACAGGAGATAGATGAGACGTGTCAACCTACGCCTATCTCGCTGTTCAAGGAAGCTCTTATGGAACTGGATAGCCAGAACTACATTTTATCGTTTCCAAGGCCCACCAAAATTCAACTTATATGCAAACAAGAACAACATCAGCTGTTGGAAGGAACTTATCTAGCTCGCATCCCGCACAACTGCAGAATCAAGGCACCGGAGTTTACAATAGTCAACGTCGAAGACAGGATTCAAGGACTACCGATTGAATTGATGAACATTCCGTGGCCAGCAATCGCCGGAAAACATCAGACAATAAAGTATAATTTAACTACCATCGAATTATCCAAACTGCATAAAATTCAAGCGCAGCTAGCAACAGAGCGTCCAATTACAATACAAACAATAGATACCTCCGTCTATCATACGACGATTCCGCTCTACGTCATCGCACTAATCGGTGCAACTGCACTGACTGCAGTCTACATTATACGCCGAAGAAAGGCTTACATTGTAAATAACAAATGCGAATCAACGACTCAGGCTGATATTCCCTTATCGCATCTCAACTTAGCACAGGACAATCGAGCCGCAACATTTGCAGTAGACATCAGCAAATAGTTGCTCATCTTAAGGAGGGAGGTGTAATACAAAGCCACCGTCGTCATATACCTAACACACAAAGTTAGGCACATATCGTCGATGCCCTCAATTTAGAAATAGTAAAACTAAGCATATATTTTATTTCACTTTTATTACCAGCGCTCCTAGCATCGGACGCTTTCTAACATTGGTTAATTTTAAGTCACTTTATGTAAGAACTGAGTATAAATCATAATTGCACATCCTTGGACTTTCCTTCATCTCCACTGTCAGCCACTACATATAATTAGCGACACAATATTTCGTGACGTCGACGTGACTCGGAACGCACGGAAGAAGACTGGGTTCATGTTGTACTTGATTATTAAATCATCATTTATACCACTGGAACACACAAAATAATTCTTTTCTCCGCTGGATGGCTAAGGAAGTTAATTATTTACGTTTCGTTATGTGAAATACCTAGTATGAGATCGCCTGATATCTTCATGATAAAAAAACAATTTTTACAATGCTCCAGAACAATAAATCTAAACGAGACTAATCAACTTGTGATATGATGCGTATTGTTGGTGTAAATTGTATTCTAAACCTGTCATATTTTGATTCTTAATAGTGTTTTTCAATACCGCTGTGCGTGCATTGGAACGTTATTCGGGGATGGACGATTGGTGGCAGTGTGACCAGATTCAGTATTTTAATACTTTTTCAGTATATTTCATCGATTTTTCCGAACATCAGTATATTTTCAGGTATATTGCTGGGAGTCAGTATTTTTGGGTATATTATGGTTGACGTTATGGCAACACCGTAGTGAGTGATCGTCCTTGGGACAATGTTTGCGGAATTCCCCGGAACGCGAACATTGGCTGGGGGCTTTCCCGGATTTAGTTTATACATGTTATCTATGAGCAAAGATGAGTAAGTTACAGATATGACAAGAAAGACGGCCGTCGCCGGCGTTGTAGTATTGTAATACTACCTATACAATTATCAATCAATACGTAGTATAAATCAGAGTTGCACAATGTATGTTCGCCTAAAACTTTACAACTGCTGGACCGATTTTAATGCGGTTTGCAACATTAGATATAGTGTAATTTCCAGATTTCATACATTCAAATCCGTTTGTTTCATGAATATCAGTCTACCCGGACGAATTCGGGACGGACCGCTAGTTTATCTATAATTTTCAAAACAACGTCTAGTTTTTAAGTTTTCAGTTGCATGAATAGGTAGTAGTTAGACATAAAAGATACTTAATTACTAGTATTAAATCGTCTAATACGGTTCAAGTGAAATGATTGTCTCTTCTGCACTCGACTTAATCTTTGAGGACTTTCTTTCGATAATTCGGGAATTTCCCCAAAATAGGAGATGTTTTTGTCATCATATAAATAGATTGCGATTTTCGTTATTTTTATTTACTTAGTTGCATCCATCCGGACAGCATGTCTAGTTTTCAGCAAAGTTATTTAGCTAAGTGGGAACAAATTCCGGAATTTTCTTCGTGGCTTTCACGTTATAAAGATGATGAGTTCACCGCATTTTGTAAAGCATGCAATGCGAAACTGCAAAGTAGATTAGCATCTATAAAACAGCATGCAAATACTGAAAAGCATAAATCGAACTTGATAAAATATAAAGGACAGTCAAAGGTAAGCATAACTCGCTTTACTTACCTAGTTCAAGGAGTTTTGATATATTTTAATTCAAAGTTAATCATCCTGGTTTTGTTTCCAAAATAACCAAGTATTTTTTCATTTAATTTTCAGGTTGATACATTTTTCAAAAAGGCCCCACTGAAAGACGAAGTCAAGAAAGCTGAGCTGCGTTTATGCAGTTTTCTGTCGGAACACAATATCCCATTTAGAGCTATGGACCATCTTAGTGAAGTTCTAGTGAAGTGTTTTACCGATTCCGATATTGCGAAAGAATTTTCCTGCAAGAGAACCAAAGCAGCTGCTATAACTTATAATGTTTTAGGACCCGAATTCGAAAAAGATATGATTGAGGACATACTTCGTACTGCATCTCCTTCAGGTAAACCAGTATATTCAATTATAATCGATGAGAGTACAGATGTTGCGACAGTCAAAGTATTGGCGATAGTAATTAAATACTTCTCTGAAACTAAATGTACTGTACAAACCAAATTCCTTGATTTAGTTGATTTAAGTGGTGAGACCGCAGGTCATTTATTTAATTCGTTGTCATCAAAATTATCCGAATTAGGTTTAGAAATAAAAGACGTAATAGGATTCGCTGCTGATACTACGAATGTGATGTTTGGTCAACACTCTGGCATTGTTGCAAAAATTAAAGAAGTAAACCCAAAGTGCTTTTTCATAAAATGTGTTTGTCACTCTGCAGCATTAAGTGTTAGCCACGCCTATAAAATACTGCCTAGAAATTTAGAACAAATAGTAAAAGAAGTATATGGATATTTTTCTCAAAGCAGCAAGCGTCAAAGAGAATTTGCTGAGTTCCAAAATTTCACAGACACTGAAAATCACAGAATCTTGCGTCATTACGACATAAGGTGGCTTTCACTTCATGCCTGTATTAGTAGAATAATTGAGCAGTGGAGGGCATTGCAATTGTTCTTTCAAGACCAATACTTGAGTGATCGCAATATGTCATCAGAATTTTTATATAATTCTTTTACCACTGATATAAACAAATTGTACTTTCACTTTTTGGACTACATTTTGCCGATTGTAAACAAATTTAACGTAATTTTTCAAGGCGACTATCCGTGCATTGATAGACTGTATGATGATGCATCTAGTATGTACTTGTCGATTTTGGGTTGCTTCATGAAAACTAATTACATCAAACATACAGAAAATGTATTTACCTTAGACCCAAAGTCACATGTAAATTATTTGCCATTGAAAGATATGTACTTAGGTATTCAAGTGGGCCAAGAATTAATCAAACACAGGGGAAATGTAAACATGAAAGAACAGATTGCTGAGTTTTTCAGAAGGTGCCAATCATTTTTAATTGAGCTAAGCACGCAATTGAAATCACGTTTGCCTTTTGAAAATCCAGTTTTTAAAGAACTAAAATTTCTTGACCCACACACTGCCGTGCATAAAGAATTTCGCAGTTTACGAAATGTAATAGAAACTTTCCCATGCGAAGTACAGCCAGAACAAATGCAGTTAATCGACGAAGAATATAGAACCCTAAAGTTTGATCGCGAAGTAAGTGATTTGTTACAATCTTCGAGCACTGGCTCACCCATCTCATGTGAACAATTTTGGGTGGAAGTTGGGAAAATTTCTAACAGTGATGGCATGTTAAAATACAAAAATATAACTAGTTTTAGTAAATCTCTGCTATGTATACCGGTATCGAATGCTGCATGCGAGCGCATATTTTCACAGATAAATTTAATAAAAACGGACCAAAGAAATAGATTTGTAAACAAAAATGTGTCAGCAATTTTAAAAACAAAGCAAGGTGTTAAGGATGAAGGAGGTTGTGTAAAATTTAATCCTTCGAAAAAGATGTTAAAATATAACTCTAACATTTATTGTGAAAATGAATAAATAAAACCTGTTAAGAAAATCAGTATTTTTATTGGTATATCTGTCCTATGTAAATCGGTATATTTCAGTATTTTTTTGAGGTGCCTCGGTATTTTCGTAAAATTTAATCTGGTCACACTGATTGGTGGACGGCTGCGATCTCGGCCTCGATGACGGAATGTGTAAAATTTTAAGATGGTGAAGAGCAATGTTTTTCGTTCGTAACAGGGAAAAACGTCGCTAAAGTGTTGTTATTCCGATGAATTAATAAATAATGTGTTTATCTGGCTCGCCATAAGCACTTTACGCGTGTTCCATTGGCGTAAGACTGGCACAGTGTCGAACGTGTTTGATGGTGCATTGACATTGTTTCATTAGATTTTCCACAGCCCACAGCGATTGCTATGGTTATACAAGTTTTGTACGCTTGTAGAGGAACCTGTAAATGGTGTAAACATTTCTGATGATTACGAAGTCAGTGAAGTAGGAGGGAACAAATGCCAACATGGAGCCGTCGGATTCAGTGGACACCAAACAGGTCAGTACTAAACAGGGGTAATTGCCGGTTGTTAGCGATTTGCAGACTACCGTGTACATGTTGCCTTGATGCTCGGAACTTTTCCTCATTAGTAAACTTGTTGCTTCCTTACACTATCATTCTTTGTGTTTATCACTGCTGCACAACATTTGTCGTCATTCACTGCTAGGCTGATTTCTGCCCTAATAAGGAACTAAATTCAGTATGCAAGCTGGTTAACCTGTATTTTAGCAGTCATGTTGCCTTTAAGATCATTTGAAACATAAACCAAGCCAAGGTGTGGGTAGTGGCCGCTGCCCACACTTCTGTTTGAATAAATTATTGATGTCAGAACATTGTTGTGTTCCTTACAAGTCTCAAAGTTATGCCTTTCTGATGACTGTTCTTTTGATGACTTTTACGACTTTATTAAATATTGATGTTTAGTAAAAGGAAGTATAAAAAATTGAGACTAGCTAAACAAGATAGAAATTCAGTTACTCCTGTTTAATATCTAATTGTAACTATGCTAACACAAACATATACTTAATTGGGTTGTTATCATAATATTACATCTATTCATGTCTTTTTACAAAATACATCACAAAATTTTCGCTAGCCCGTAATAACTGATTGATTGATCCTTTGATGTTACTATTCTACCCAATTCCCTGTGTTTTGGCTTTTGGGCCTTTCAGTTTGTAGGTACATTTCGTGCCAAGTTTATTTGGCTGTAAGTGAGCTGTGACCTCTCCCTCTCTCACCCCACCTTACCCTATGCGAAGAAGAGAGCTCCCAACTTGGTCAGCACCAAAGAAACTTTGCACAACCTGCACATATTCTTCTTATTGGGTAGTGCTAATATATATGATTTTTCTTATATATTTTTTCCCCATGTTTATGCTAACTTGCGATTGGTGTCAACACCATAAGCAGTTTTTGTATCTGATTTTAGAGCAAAGTAGGCAGTCCCTTTCATCATCAGGTTGCCTAGAATGGGTTGAGTTGGTTTACATGCTGCCCCATATGTATTTCCTCTTCCATCTTATTTTTGAAAGAAGAGCACCTAGTGCCGATGTCAGCTTATGGCAGGTATCTATTGATCCTTCTCCAGGTTGTTGTCATAGACACAATTTCAGCAATTACTTCCGTTACTGTTGGCATTTGTTTGTACATGTGTTCTTCATTTTTGGTGAACCATTTTGCATTGACAATGGCTTGTTGCAGGATTTCTACTTTGGGGTACAGTGCTATCTTGTTTTCCCCACAGCTGTATCCCCTATATCCAGACAGGCTTTAGTACCGTCTTGTGTATAAGTAGTTCATTGTTTACTGAAAGCCGAAACTGCCGACTCATGAGCAACTGTAAGGACCTACATCTGTGGTTCAGTATGTCACATTTTTTTTAAGTACTATCTCCAAGTCTGTTTCCTGCCAAGGTGAAAACCAAGGTACTTCATATCTGTCTTATGTGGTAGTGACCAAGTTATACAGCTGGTAATCTCCTTTTCTTAGGGTAAATGTGTCAGATACATAAAAATTGAGTATGGAGTCGGGCCTTACACTGTTCTTTGAAGAAAATTAACTTTATCCATGATTCCTTTTAGGTTCTTAAGGTATGGATGTAAAATTGAACTGAAATTGAATTTGCAATTCTTGTCATCATTTGATGTCTTGTAATACAGTTAGTAACCAGTTAACCTTAGCATAATAAACCTTTATTGCTACATGTTTTATAAAATAAATAAACAATAAACCCAATAAACTTAGCTGGTAGAGAACTCTTATATGAACTGAATGCTTAAAGATTTTATCATCAGTAGTTTTTACAAATGAGATGCCTAATTGTCGAGACATAACAAGTATGGATGAGTTTTTTGTTCCAAAAAGATGATCATCTTTTTAGAACAAAAAACTTATCCATTGTCTAAACAACATCTGTCTGAATCTCTCACCAATGCTAACCAGGCTTTTCTCCATAAAGAGTATCACATTTTGTCACCAAGATAAGAAGCCTGCCCTCTATCAAATGAAATGTTAAAAAACAACAAACATGTAAACATCCAAGACCTGGGCATTTTTCCTTCCTCCCCAGCTGGGATTCGAATCCGGGACATTGCTTGGGAAGCACAGCCTCGACCGCAACACCACCACCGTCGTTATCTCTATCAACTGCCGTCAAACACACTCCATTCTTAATCCATGTTCATTAACAGATGGGGTCCTAGCCTAGCATCTTGGTAGGGGGGCGATGCGCGCTACGTCGAACCATGCGCTCGCATTAGTCTTCACCGCGTAAGGCGCGTCGGACGCCGCGCGCGTACAATCTGCTTCTTGCCCGCGAGTGATGTCATAAGTGTTGTGTGGTTCAACTCTTGGATTGTACTATGGTGGCAATGGTAGCGTCGGCGTCAGGTTACGGCTCTCTACGCCGGTTTCTGAGCGCGCCGGAGGGCCAGGCCTCTATGGAAGCGGGCGGCGTACCGAGCGCCTCTATCGCCGTTTCGGTAAGACCCCTGCAAGCCATGGTTAACTACTGATATGCAGTTCACATTATATCGGACTATCGATGTTAATGAGTGTTGTTGATCGTGGAACATCGTATGAGGAAGGCGTGTCGCTATCGTGACGACCAATCACGGTAATGGAATGGCTCGATAAGAAATGCGAGTCGATAATAATTACTTACATTGCAGTTATTTGAAATACCACTGACCCAACTGTAGGTCAATGGTCTGGTCTGGCTACATGTAATGCAAATTATGGCTACTTACTATATTAGGACGTCGTCGTCGCAGTAGGTAACGCGATGCCGCGCTCATTGTAATATCAGCACAAAAGTTAGAAAGTAGCTCGCACAACGTCTGCTACACAGTCTGCCGAAAAAAAATTTCGAATTTTACCTTAAAATTACTCTGGAAATGGCCCTTTCTATCTGCAATATTAGTCAGGATCAGAATCGAGGAAAACGTTTTGAGTACCTACTTCTTTTATTTTTACTTAGGCCCCGGAAATAGCTGCTATTTTGGTATAGGTAGTTCGCGCGGGCCTAACTTTTTCCCCAAGATAAAAATATGCTCGCATTTTTCAAAATAAACACCATTAGTATCTGTCGATTATATCGCTGCCGACAACCCACTGGGGTTCAGTGGCCGTGCTTTCCATTTAAATTCAGTCTACGAGTAATATCGATCGATTTTCCGGCCTTGGCCTCACCATATGGAAAACGATTTTTCAGTTGCTGATCTCATGTATGGGAAGAGTCGGGAGTGATGTGTGTGCGCCAAGGTTAGCTCGGCAGACCGTGAAGAAGTAGAGGAGCATGCCTCGTTGCGTTTCAAACGCGAAAGGAGTGCAAACCGACACATAAATAGCTAGTTTTATTACAAACACCGTTTTCTACTCAAATTGATGTTATTGTCTCAAGATGGAAGCTAAGTGATACAAAGTGGAAGTAGACATGCTATTCGCTCAACGAATAAAAAAACATCAATCTTAACAACATGTGGAGTAGATTAACGAAAAGGCATTATTATTATTACGAATATCGTATCTTATAGGGATTGATGCCATTTCACAATATGTTGAGAGCTCACCTGCAAAACAGGCTCTATATCGATGACATCTCCCATTATCTTTCCCAACTTTCGTACAGTAATTGCTTGTAAAATTTTACATAAGGGCCCATAACCATAAGCCCGACCTTTTGACTCCTTTGAACGATCAGGAAATAATAAACTCCGTAACCGTCGGTGCATAGCGAAACCACCAACGCCATTCCTTATTATTGTAATGGCAATGTCGATAGAACTGGTAACCATGTTGCACTCAATTGTTCTTGTCAGTTTCCCTTCCCACCAGCCCATTTCTTTCTGCGAGATAAAACAATTTGATTTCAAAATAAGCTGATCAAATCGATGTCTCACTTTCGAAATTAGCTTTCAAGCCGTTTTATCATTCGAAGCCGACGTTCCGCCCGCGGACTCACGAAACCTAAGATAATTTTCCGGCCCTAAACTGGATTTGTTGAGAATATGCGTCGAGTTGATATCGGAATGTTCATTTTCAAAACTAATCAGTGCCGTGGGATTGAAACCTGTTCTGACGACCGATGTTAACAATCCGAGAATAGAAGGAAATTGTATTTTTCGACGCACCGTTACAAGCTACTGACATGAACAATTCAAGACAACAAACAGCTGTGCAACCGTCCGTGCCCATTATTATCTCTTCTATTTACGTAAATAAATAGCTCACAGGCTACCATATGCAATTTTTGACATCTTAATAGCTTTATAATTATCAGCTGCCAATGAAAAACTCGTTCTAGGACAGAATGCCCTACCTACATGTTTCAGTTCAGCTGTCCAGTGTTGCGACAGAGCGCTTATTGTGTTGTCGCCTGGCACTGGAACTGCTATTTCGATGCATACTTCCGCCCACAGCAGCTCCTATAAGGCTCTGGGGCCTTGGTAACTACTAAACGTAGGCATAACTCCACAGTGTTTTGCAATAACGTCATTTGTATCACCTTGCCTGCTAAGGTTGCTAAGGGTGTTAGATTCAGCGCATCGCTAGTTTCAACTCAAACTGCTCCGCCTCATAAGCATCTTATATATTAGACCTTGCCGTTCAATAATGATCATGAATCTAAACGAAACGTTGGAATTTCTCAAACTCAATATTAAGAGTTGGATGACATAGTTAAAATTACTGTAGGTATGAGAATGAATCAAAGATTCGTAACAGTTCTTATTGATTAATTGACCAGTGAACTGAACAATGACGGTATAATTGTTGCTTTTATTATAAACTCAAATTTTATACTGACAACTCATTCAATACAAGTCCATGTTTTGTTTCTGTTTTTGTTCCAAACAGACCGTCCATTTCCTAAGGTCGTCAAGTTGCTTATGAATCCTGACAATCCAAACATGTACGATTTAGTATCCATGACGTGTGGTGTGGTGTGCCATCTGCTCTGTCAAGGTGCGCCGCTTCACAACAATATCGGTGTTAATCTGATCAAACCAAAGTCCAATTTGCTATGACGATGTCTCCTTCATATTATATAGTTTGCAGAAGATTAACCACCTGCCTATTTCTGGCAAAAACATAAGTCATGAAGTCGGCAGAAATCTTGTCAACTGCGGTCTCGTTTTCGTAAGGAAGGACCTTTCGCATAGTGTTTGCACAAGTTAGTCCCGCTCCTCGGATAAATGTTAATACTTTTCGAGAATCCAACATACATTACATTCAGGCAGAGATAAACAAACCATTTGGAAACCCAACGGCAGTACAGTATCAACACTGAATAATGCATTAGCATTTTTATTGAACCAATGGTTTCGGGTCGCGTTCATACAATTAAGATTCCTTTAAATTTTCTTCACCACTTCATACGCGTTTTCTAACTTTATCGTTATGTACGGTTATTACAAAACACACCAGCGAGATGAACGATTGAGATTTAATCTCGGTTTAACTATCTAATAGATCGAACCGTCAATTGGCAGCTCTTGTCTAGAGAAAGCTGCATGCGAAGCTATTCGTGTGGCTAGAGGTACTTTCGAGTACAGCTTTGTATTGCCTTCAAGTACGCATATCTACCGCGCCCGAGGCTGACTTTCGTAACGAGTATATTTCGCATTAAATGGTAGTCCAGGGATGTTTATCTGTGATTAATTTGTATTGCTGGTGTTATCCCACAATCATGTGTTACGGCTAAAGCAAGAAGAGCGGTTATACTAGACCAAACCGGTTAGAACTCCCAAACTCCCCAGTTAAAGCCCAAAGTTTTACAAAAACTACACCTCCATTTCCTAGTTTGTAACTAAGACCATCGTTGGGTGCTTCTAAAAATGTCATTAGAATGTTCCGGAAATCTCCCTACCCTCTATCTAAACCCTATCTTTAATCGAACTTTAACCAGCCAGCTTTGGTTCAACCTAGGTTTAGCCGGTTAACGCCCGTATTTATTTTTGTAATACTTCGGGCTTTGACCGAGGTACTTCATTGATATATATTAGATATGTATATATATATTGGTAACCTCTCCCCTCTTCTTTTCTCTATCTTCATTAATTCCATCTCAGATGTCCTCTCCTCATCTTACCACCTTTACGCCAACGATCTTCAGATATACCGCCATTTCCCCCCTGTGATATGGCATCAGCTTTAGAGGTATTAAATTCCGATCTCTAGAAGATCAGGGTTTGGGCCTCGTCTTATGCCCCCGTAGCACGTAGACCGCGGGGAGATGTCGCGACGCGGGAAATTGATGGACAGACTATTTCGAGCGTTTAGCTCTGTCTTTCACTTTCCCTCGTCGCTACACCCCGCGGGGGTCTACATGCTACGGGTGCTGGTCTCCTTGTCTACCCTACCCCTAAGTCACAGGCTATGATTATTGGTTTCAGGTACTCCCTTAACTTGATACAGCATATTTCTATTGCTCCTTTAACCTATGATGGAACCGTAATCTCTTACAGTACCAAGGCCAAAAATCTAGGAGTTATGTTTGCTGTCCTGGTCAGAGCATGTCGGTGAGGTTAGTGGATGAATCTTTACCACTTTCCACTCCCTCCGGCGTCTTCAAAACTCCCTGCCTCGTCAAAGAAAAATCACGCTTGCCCAGTCACTTCTTCTTCCCCTAATCGATTACGCTGATGTCTGCTGGGCTAGCGCAAAGGAAAAGCAACTGAACAAACTCGAGCGACTTCAAGTACTTTATTTTTTTCCTCTCCGTTCTAGGTTTGCTGCATGAAATATCTTGTTAGAGATAAGCTCGCCCTTGTACATGTTTTTTTCCTTTATTTTTTTTTAATTCACTGTTTTTGTGCAATAAAGTATATCGGATATTGAATATATATTCATACCCTAATTTTATAGCGTTGGTAATGTTATGCTTATTTCGTAAATCAGTGTCTTGTATGATTTCTTGCACATGTCCACCTTGGATCGTTTAACATTTAGGGCGAGTAAGTGTTTCGTAATTAATAGAAAAAACATTTGTCCCACAGCACAGGGTCAGATTTTTGCCCAAGCTATACCATTATATTATATTGTATGATAGCCAAATGTGTCACAAACATTGACCAATATCCGAGTATTCACAAACACTAATTGCGAAAAGTGAAATGGTCTCCGGAAGCCGTAGCATATTCTCTGACATTGGTAACAACAATGGTTCTTTACACCTTGTTACAGAGGTGATTTCAGCATGTATCATGTGTTGTGTTCGTTTTTGTCTGGGTACTCCAATTCAAATTGAACTATTCATAGGAATAGTGAATGGAGCAATCTCTCGGGTGATTTCATTCATAAAAGGTACTACCAACGTAATTTGATCGCTTGTCTTCTACAAGAATTCTGCTCTTAACTGATTTGAATTAGTTTTCTTCTTGCAATGTTCTTTGATGATTGGCATGAATCAATTTATTCCAGTTTTCTTATAAATCTGTAAATATGTCTGCTGTGAAACTGACATGTATTACGAGGTAGGTTTATGATAGCAGTATTATAATCTTGCGACTTTGAGTGGATGTAAATTCATTGGCATATAATTATCGTAATGACAGTCAATATCAGCATTTAAATAGCAGAGTTGTATCAATATTTGCAAGCTCCTTAATGCTAAGTTTATTCCTTATTATAACTATAGACGCCTTCGAAGACAGATACGTTGGCCGAATTTGAACACTTGCCATATCTTCGCAAAAACTTCGAGTCAAGATCAAGGTTTCTGCCGGTCGTGGCCATGAGACGCCACAACGCGCTGTGTCAGAAAATCTCTTTATAAGAGTGCGAACTAAAACTCAAATAAAGATATCTAACGGAATAGACATTTTTTGCAACTCATCGTATCATCCCTCAACACCGTTTTATTGTAACAATCATAGCCATAAGCAGTTTTCTAATAGGAAATATTATAAAACTTCTCCAACGTGAAATAGGTCTGTAGGGCTGAATTTATTTTTTACTTACGTCAGCAAAGTGAGGCCGACAACAAGGGATTGCAGTTCGCAAGCGAACATAGTGACATAATAGCGGATTCAAAGATGTGACAACCCTATGCTCATAGTTCTCTCTCTCTATAAAACTTATAGACTTTCAGTATGTTGCTGCAGCTCTACTAAATATCTAGCTACACAGCTCATGGCAATCAGGTCAAGTAAAGAGGCTTATTCCTGCATGGACTATATACACCAAAAATAATAATAATAAGGCAGCAACCTTTACTAGACTACGAGCCCAAATGCAGAATACTTCGTCTAGTCCGTAAATTGAGAGAAAAGATTTTTGAACACAAATAATTTGAGGGCATGGTATTATATCATAATATAATACATAAAATTGTACATCAAAGTATCCCTCTTTATTCCATTATTTTAACGTTGCCATGTTACATCTCATCTCATCTTTTACCATCCTCGATTTAAGATAGTCTCGGTGCAAGCAGAAAAATTAATCTTGTTTCTAATCAATGAGAAAAAGTTCGGTTCTGTTAAGTTAAACCTCAGTTGCTAAACTGGACGTAAATAAGGATTTGTGTTTAATATTTGAAATCAAATGAAACTTGTCCTCAGTTTCGCTGACAGGTGGTATAAATAAGAAGAATAAACTGATTTCTGGTCACTATACGTCATACCATGGTAAGGGGTAAACCAATTTCTGAAGAGGTCCGAAAAATCATAATTTATAATACTAATAAAGGAAGTCAATATACCAAATATCCAAATAACTGTCACTATCTAGCATTATAAACAACACAAAACAGTACCATATTTAAAGAAGACCGGCTATCCCCGCAATACAAGTGACGCAGAGAACACAGTTCTGAAGAAAATAATAAAGAGGTGATTGTTGGCGATGAACGAAAATAGATCATCAGAAATAAAAGTGAGGCCTATCATAAGGACTGCATCAAGCTAAAAGTGAAGTTTCTAATATCGTGTTATCGTGTTTGGGTCGGCTGCAATTTGTCAAGGGAAAAGCTATAAAGTACCAGGAAAGTTTGGAAACGAGTCTTTTACCGGCCATTCAGAGTTTGCAACATCAAGATACCTTAATTTTTCAACATGGTGGGGCTTCATATCACACTGCAAGGACTACGAAGGCTTGGCTTAATTATAAAGTAGTTCCTAGGATGATTTGGCTGCCAAGCAGCCCAGACGACCAGCCCAGTCCTCGATCGAAACTTTATGGAGGAAAATAAAGAAAAGGCTGAGGAAATCCATCAAGATCAGAAAATGATTTAAAACAGAAGTTTGGGATTTCATCTCCCCTGAAGAGTGTGATAAGGTGGTGGCGTCAATGACACTGCGGATAAAAGCAGTTATTGAGAGCAGAGGAGACACTACTATGGGGTAGACGTACTGTTTTGCGTGCGTGGTTAGGATGGACGAACTCTTGCTTTTTAGGCAGTTAGGAGATTATAGATTTTTATGTTATTTGGAACATATGTATTATTCTGATTTTTGTCTTTTAAATCGTTTATCTTAAATTCAGACTCCGTAAAAAAATATCACTTTACACTTATAGACGAAGTATTCTGCATTTGAGCTCGTAAATACGGACTACCCGGAAAACTGAAACTAGGGAATTATAAACACATACAGGGAAAGTCCCAAGCTGACGTAAACAATAAAATCTGAGAGATTGCAGCAAATGAAAGTGGCTGCACATCCCTCCACAAGAATGCTCGTGTGGTTACGCCGAGCATTCTCGCTGGTAATGTGGTGCCAATGGAGGCAGATTCCAGGGCAAGTGGGAATGGCGGGCAATCTCCACCTACTTCACGACTGCACTAACTACGTCTAGGTTGCTTACACTAGATCCGTGAGAAACGGGCGCCCCTGCATACTTAGCACTTTCTTTGTCTGATGATAAGACCCTGGTAACTTGAAATTAGATTCAGGTAAAATTCCTAGGATGTTACTAGAAAATTGCCACCGTCTCGAAATACCTTGAAATACGTCTGGCCTGAAATAGTCACAGATAGAATTATCTGATATTGGAATCAATTATAAAATTCAATATCTGCAGTTAGTACTTCCAACTAGAATAATTCTTCTAGGACGGTTTACGATGGAATGCAAACAGCGCTCCATCCTCGTGTGAAGCGTCGATTGGAATTTCACGGATAATCACGCTGCAGATTTAAAAATTACGCTGGATATTCCTTGGTGCTTATCGCATATTTCCTTATGTATTCTGTATATTTCGGCTTATTTATTCAGATTACAGAGCCTCTCTCCAAGCTGTAAAGCCTGATTTTCCCTTAACGTCGCGTGTGCGAATGAAGTTTGTACAAAAAGCTCGTTAGCCAGCTGTCGTTGGCTAAGCCGAGCCCGAACACCATACATTCTCTGTTACTTAGAAACGGGTCTGGTATTTGTGTAGACCAGCCCTCCGTGAGCAGAATATGTAATGTAATGAAGTAAATTGTTATAATTGAGGTGTATTTTTATTGGTATAGTTACATTAGATGCGAGTGCACATTGCAAGTTCCAGTTTAAGATATCTTAAGTAGGATTCCAAAGTGGCGTACATCGTCGAACAACTAGATCCAGTAGAATTTTGAAAGGTCGAGACGCGACTTTCTCAAAATTGTTGAGATTCTCATAATTCGGTAAATTCAATCTCCTCCCGCACCAAAACTCGTTTCTCAAAACAAACTTCTTGTTTACATTAATTTACATTCTTGGACAATGTCAATATTGTGTATGAGGCAGACTTAACTTATGCAATCATCAGACGTAACTATATTTCTGGCAAAATTGTCAATGGTTGCTGCGATACGTTCATATCGATTGTAACAGGCTGTATTAACGTAGTTACGAAATGTTTGTATTGGAGCTGGCTTCCCATCGCGCTGGTTGGCACATCTCACACTTTCACCGTCTGGTTTCCAACTGGGTCAGCGGTTGGATGAATTAGTGAATATTTCTCTGAATCATGCTTATTAACCGAATAGAGATAAAGGTCTGTGTAATCTTTCTCTTGGCACCGACACTTTTGTTCTCGGCCGAATGGATACTTTATTAGATCTTTTCTCGTTCGTATCTTAAGTGATTATTCTTCTATTTTCTCCACTGTGATTTCCAAAGCATTATACATTCATTATACACTTCAATTTCAATATACACGTATCGTATGGTCCTATCCTATAACCACCATTGCCACCCACGGGTAAAAATATGAAATCCAGTATAAGAAAGAGCTAGAAGTCTTTCAAGATAACGTCCAACAAATGATAACCTTTATCAGATGATAGCCTTGTATGGCATAGTTTGTCATACAGGAATTAAAATCTCCAGATATATATCTGTATTCGGCGTTTCCAATTGTTCTTCCTCCACTATCTCGAAGTGTTAAAAGCGCATGATTTAATGTTTGAAAAATGTCCTATATTGCTTTGGGTAGTGATTTCCTGTATCTTCCTACACTGGCACTCAACATATATACTACCTTGACAGTGTACGTTAGAAGCTCAGCCTTAGCCCACACGGCTTTATATTTCAAAGATAATAATAATAATTCTTTATTGCACAGAAAACACAATGGAAAAAATACAACGAACAATATGCAAAGGTGAGCTTATTTCTAAAAAGAAATTTCTTACAGCTAACCTGTGAGGAAAGGAAAAAATATTTATAGAGAGGTAGTCCTAGTGTACAATTAAGATTTAAAAGAAAGAAATAAAGTCAATATACTATCAGATAAATCACAATACATCCTACACATACTATAAAATAAATTAATAGAGTACAATAAATACATAGATACACATACTAATCTACATATACGTAGCATTCCGTGATGCTAAATTTGCTAATATGCAAACTCACTTATGTAATTTAGGTAAAATTACACCCTAAAATTAGTCGCAATTGTAAAATAGTCCTTTTGACAAATGTATCTTTAATGGGCTTTTTACCGTTCTGAAGCACCTACATTTTGTTTTAATTTTACTGACTGCCATTATATTTTACATGTTATGTTTGCACTGGATTACGTATGTATCGTTTACATGTCATAAAGCTAATCTTTCCAAGAGCTGCGTGGGCTCGGTATATTTATAGTTGGCATTAGATATGACTTCATCGCTCTTGCTTGCTTTTTAACCCACTTCATAAAACCTCCTGTGATGAGTTTTCAATTCGGTTGTATTTTTTTATATCAACTATACAGAATGTTAAAAATTGTCTTTTACGTTAATTCTGTTATATATATTTTTTTTACCTTTGAGTAATTACCTAATTGTGATGACCCTGAAGCCTAATTTTCAACTATTAGTCTCATTACTACGTAAATCAGTGGGTAATGTGGAGTACTAACCAAAGGTATTCGAGGAAAAAGATAATAACAGGATTTATCACCACCACAACTTTTTGCTGCTGGCATTGGCATGCCATTATTTATAGTAAGTCCAATGGGAGTAGAGGCCTGACTAGCCAACTGGCCAGGTGTAACGAAAATTGCAATATAAATGACTCAGGGCAGTCATAATCATTTCTCGCTTCCTGTGCCGTAGAACTAATTGTGGACATTAGTTCCGCCAGATTCAATCGTGGCTTTGAACCTGATGCTGTTTTTCGATCACATTTCGCTGAACTGTGTCCTTGAGCCAGACATCTGCTGTGAGAAATCATGTCTGTAATCTTTGTTTTTGTAAATTTTCCTGTTTGGTTAATCGAATGGAGATTTAGTTTGTTGTCTAGCGCCAATGATTCAGTGATTGAGCATGCAACAGGTTTTCAATTCTTCAAGTAACGTACCATAACTGGGCATGTTGCTTCCTTATCGCCATGAATGGTCGTCAAATCCTTTATTGTGCAGTTCTGCTCAGTGCAGGTTAGAATTAAATCAGTATTCTTGACGATCTTGCAGGCTTCCATAAATGATGTAGCCCAGCGTGACTCATCGTGTTCCGCGGCTATCTGTAAAGAGACGAGTAAATTTTGGCTCTTCAATCGTGAGCGTGAACTTGTACCTACCTTACGAGTTTGTATGGCTTGACATGTATGGCGATAACTTCCTACATGCTTGAAACCATTACAAAAAAAACAACACTCTATAATGCTCCTTCCTGGTGCTCCATCGGAATGGAGTCGTTGAAATTGTTTGAGAATACCTGAAGCTGCGAACACAACTGGTAATTACATCAGTCAAGATCACATCCGTTGATCGACTGCTGATAGTGATAATATAAGAAACCACTTGGACAGCTCCATTGGGCGAGCTTACCCATTAAAATTCCTGCACGAGACTAACTCCTGCAACCCATTGGCTACTGGAATAACGCTAATTAATAATTACTAGAGCACGCGATGCTAAAGCACTATCATTATAAGTCCCAACGACTGCCACTGATAGGAAAAAGTTGTGATTTTAATTTGAACAAATCACGTTACTGATTTAGAAAGCGATCTTTCTTCTCATTTCAGGAGAAGAAGTTTCATTTCCTTTTTTATGAACATACATTAAAATTTGAGCTCGGGTGCAGTTTGGATGAGAAAAACCAAGCGCATAATAATCAATCAACAAGTTTGACTTTTTTGACCCGACCGCTTAAAAACTGCCTCAAACGCACTGCCCTCACAGTGGCCTGCCTGCACATTGCACATACAGGGTAATAAACGGCATTTGCATTTGACACAAGTTCATCTGGTTTGGTAAGCGGACCAGCCAGTATTGCGCGGGTGGCGTGGGTGTGTGACCTCAAGGCGTGCGTGGGCGCAGGTGCCGAGCCACCTTTCCAGTTTCCACGGAACCCAGTCATCTGTTCCGACAACAAATCGATTACTTGAACGCGTATTCGATAATGATTGTCTATATGACAACGAACACCTTTTGCACATCCAGCATGTTTTTATGATGCGTTTATATTCAAGTGTTTCGCCAAGTACCAAGCTGGTTTGTTGTTCTATCTAGTTTATTAACGTGCACAGGATATCCGATCGACACCTCTCCCCAAGGAGGGACGACTGACCACAAGCTTTCAGTAAATTAGTTTCGCTTTTGTTTGAGAACCACAAGATCTCTATGCCTCCTTTGTTAAATCACTTTAATAAGTACGAGTAGTAAAATGTGTTTATCTATACACGTATCATAAACCCTCTTTAATGCGTCCAAAAACAGCACGTTACGGTCAGCATAATGTTAAACCACTTTGTAAAAACTTATTTATTATCTGAATATTGAACATTATGACCATAATGTGTAATTTTTCTACATATTATGACATTCAAATTTCGAACGTCGACGCCCGCCTGCGTGCCGCCCCTAGTTTGTCTGTGAAGTTGGTACTACAGAACAAGCTAAAAAACTGCAGAGCCAAAATGCCGGTCAAACATGCGGTTCCTGAACACATCTAAGAGAGCTTATGATATGTGTGTAGATAAACTAGTGTATGTAACTGTACATAATTAGGCATTAAAACTCTCGAGTGATATTATTATGAAACTCGCCCACTCTCGAGTTTTAATGCCCCCCATTATGTATCAGTCACATAAACTACTATTATATGCTAAAATTCTAAAATCCAAACATGGGTTGAGTGAGACATGCATGTCTAGACAGATGTTGCTGGTACTGCACATGAAATGAAAGTGCTGCTTTACATAATGTCGCTGCTTTGCATCAAGATGATTCATAGCTTGTAAGCAAATCAAAAGACCTCCCTTTCTGGTGAGAGTGAAATTGCGAGTGTCCAGTGGTGATTTCGCTAATTGCACCACAATTAATTAGTACTAAATTGAGTGTAGGTAGAGAGTTGCCTGCGCGCTCCACTTGCTATATGTTATAGCGTCGACTTGAAAGTACCTAGAGCACTTACAAGTCTCCCTCACTGGAACGCGCCTTGCCAGCTACAATATCAAAATGGCTTGGAGCAGGAAAACTTTTGTTATTTCCTTCGTCTCTCAGACGTTTCGCGCCTGAACGCTAAGTTCACCTTGATGATGACAGGTGAGGGGTGCGAGCGACTCTAGAACCACTGGAATGCAAAGTCCAATTTACATTACAGCCATACCAACGCATTTTGATGGAATAAAACTACCTACACTAAACTAACTAAATTAACTCTGAACTAAGTTAGCCAGTGAATAAATGATTTGAATGCTGGCTCAGCCGGTATTAAACGTTTCAACTCGAAACTGTTAACTGAGAAATTGGCTTATGTTATCCAGAGAGCATTTGTTGCATAAACTATTGTATTGGTTAAACCTCTTCGTAATGCAGCAGACGTAAATGATTAATTGCATGTCACCACCGATTTGCACGCAACATGCTAAGACTGCCAAGAATAGCATTTGTGGCGAGACATTGGTTAAGATCTTAGTTTTCACTTTCATGCTTTCTATCTACTTTATTTAAAATTACAATCTCATAATTGTATATAATGCATAAACTTGCTTTTATTACACTACACGAGAAGACTATAGTCTTCTGGCTCAAATGTGCAATTATACCTATACTTATATCTCTACGTATATGTTAAAATGACGTTGTTGTCTTTCTTTCCTATTATAATGGTTCGGTTGGATAGTTAAAGAATTTATGATGTTGCTGTTTGTTCGACTTGGCCCAAATGTTTTCACTGTAGGGCTTTACTGCGGACTATGTTATAGGAGGTTATTTTTATCGAACGCTATGCCGGGGCACGTGCGACCTCTTACTGTTATGATTGGTTGGCAGTCAGATTTGTGCTATTGATATCTTCTGTCTGAACTCGGCTCCCCACCAAAGGTCTTTTTTGTTCATTGTGTCTCGAATAACTTGAAGAAATAAGTTAGTTCTTAAAAGTGTTTGCGCGCTGGAAAGAAGCGAGAAGGATGGGAATTTAAGTTAGTTATGCTTGTTAGCTGGCAATGGAACAGCTATATTCACCTGAAGCTTCCGGCCTTTTATGTCCTTTTCTTTTATGAATTTGCATGTCGTAACAATGCCGTGTTAAGTATTTTCACCCATGCTACAAATCTCGAGTGACATCGCAGGCGGGATCGAGTTTTGATCGTAAAAACATGAGCATTGTGTTACCTCGACATAATGGCAGAAAGTGAGACAATGCTGCAGCCAATGAAAATTGAGATGATCTGCTAATCATACCAACCATGCATGCTTTCACACCGGCGGCAGGCTGTAATCATTTCGTCAAATCGTTTTAACTTCGGCTTCATGTGTCGTGTACTTTCTTCTTCTTCCAGTGCCTCTCCACTACTAGAGGTTGGCAGTTAGCTCTGAACATCCCTCTCGGTCCTTCGCCAGGCGGAACAGGTCTTGTTGAAATGACCTTTAGTCCTTGGCATTGTTTAAATTTTCGAAAAATGTTGTTTGTTGATGAAACAACAACATTTTACGTACATGAAACGTGACCTCGTAGTCCAAGGCATATTTTTGGTTATTTAACCTAAATTGTGGTTCAATCAAATCCAAATCTTGAGAACCTTTAGCCGCAATATTTATCATCTTATTTGAATTATTTGATGTTTTCAACGTATGTTTGATCTTTCGAAGATTTTCAATTAATGAGAGCCTATTTTCTATCCAATGGCTTACTTACATTATATTAAATTTCATTTCATAACCTACGGCTACTCGAACCCCATGCACAGTAATAAATACTCTTAATAGATTTTATGCACTCCCATTGGTATCATATATTAACCTACTTGACCTAATAATAAATCGGTTTCATATATAGCTTTTACTAAATAATGATGTAGTTTCAATGAAGAGTTATGAATTGAAATTAGAACAAGGATTCCATGTGGCAGAGTTTATTGAGCAAGCGACCGAACAATAAGCGGACATTGCCATAACGTTGGAAATAATTGCCACAATCGACAATTGTCGCAAATGTGATCGTGCCCGTTCAGTTGATATAAACGAAACTTTATGTAAAATACAAGGCAGAGGTATTCAATGAAGATGATGCAGTTGCAAGGCTGAGAATTTGTTATAAATTATAATGTCATCATCATATCTTACTGAAAGTGGTAGTTAAGATACCAGAATGTCTTTCTCCAATCGTTGATGTCTTCACATCTTCCCCCTCAGATTACTTGCCTGCTTTAAATGATCACCCACGATAGATTTTGGTGCAAATGACACTAATTCCGAGCTACGATATGTTCCACTTATATGACTTTACTGACAAATTAGCTAATAGAAACATCGTGGATAGTATTACACGCAAGCCTACTGACCGAAATACCACTAAGAACGAACGAACTTGTAAGTGGTCTAGTACGTATCTCTGTACTCATACTCCAGTCACGAGTTTGGAACCTTGTCGCGAAACATAACTGTTTGTGGTAATTCCATGTGTATTTTCTGCATAGGCATTTCCACGCTCCCGAAATGTTTTTCCTCTAAATAGTTATTGATGTTATATATTTTTTTCCAGTCGAAGCAGCGTGCGTCGATAAAATGGCTCCTGTCGAAGGCATTCAACAACCGGGTCCCGGATAACCTGCAGGAACCTTTTTACAGGGATCATGAGGTATGAATAAGTATTTTTACGATAATCTAATGAGCCCACACTCGATGGGGTTACTTGTAAGCAGCTCAGAGTTCCGTCTCCCAACTCCCAGCGCTATCATTAGGAGATGATGCTAAGAAAATCGTCTGGTGAAATGAACAAGTCAATGTTGAATTTCATATGCGAATTCATTATTTTCGTGGTCAATGTCAAGCGAAATCGTTTCATCGTTATTCAACGTATTCAAAACTTATGCCCGTCTGTCGGTATTTGTTAACTTTTAATACAATTAGTTCGCGCAGTCCATTCATCCATGCTTTACGACACTCGCTACACTACTTCTATATAACACTACTACTATATAAACACGATCATTTCGTAAGCGCCGCCGCAAGGTTTCTCTAAAACCACGTTACAGATTATTTATAGCAGATAACAGTTCATCGCCCTCTCCATGAGGATTGTTTATTTAATTTCTCACGTCGAGTAGTTTTACTGGCATTGTTTTACTCTCTAATACACAAACACTTTGTAAAAACACTGCTTAACTCGGAAAGGCCTGTTTTATTGATTTTGGTAGTTGTACACGTTTTTCACAAGTTTATTTATCGAGTAATGTCTAGTATACAGTAAGTTAGCTTCACATTACATTAACACAAGCATCTAACTAAAGAAGATTAGGCACTATTGTATGAGCTGCGTACCCAGAGTGTATACGGTTGAGTCATACATCATTTGAAAGGTCATCATAACAATAGTATTATTTTATTGTATGACACCACCAAATCAACTCGTGTAGGAAAGTTTACAAAGTTATTGGCCACTTTCCTACTCCATGTGGAAAATCAGGTGCACTCATAAGTTTGTAAGTGGTATTGAAAATGCAATCAGGTCACTTATTTTTATTATAAATAATTATACGATATATATAAATAAGCGAAAACCACTTTATATTTAGCCAATAACCTTATTTAACATAATCGTTCATAGTTAATTTCCTGCACGAGTTTCGTTGTTGGTGCCATACAATAAAATATATATGACACAACTGGGTACAAATTGCCATATTTTCTTTAAATGGAGTATTGAATAACTGGCTTAAAGTTGGCACAATTGTGCCTCTGCTAACCCGTATGGGAAAAGGCGTGACGCTATGTTGTTCTTGAACAAAACTTTCAACTGAAGTGAGATCAAGTATTTGAGTATCCCATATTCCACGCCTAGTCAATTTATAAATGTTACGATTATTCGACTCATATGAGATATGCATTATTTGATTTCGAAGATTTATGCTCTGCAAAAAGAGGTGGTTGAGGCAACTATTTAATGCTACCTCTGCATAATATAATATTTTTCGACATCTTGACGTACAATATAGGTCGTGAATCGTAAATTTCTGGAAGCATTTTATCAATCTTTTTTCTTTGCCTCAAATACAAGTATCATTTATCATCTTTATTGCCATCTATTTGACCTGCTTAAATTACCCGTTTCATTGCCCAATAAGACTTTTGGCTGCTATTTAGATTACAAAATTGTTAGATATTTACTTCACACTAAAGCATTCAATCATTTTGTAACCGACATTGGTATGTCTGGCTTTGTTTATTGTGTAACGAAACCATCTCGCCTGATCACATGTTTTGAGATTTCACGTTAGTTCCTGCGGAAATGATAACAGATCGAAATTCTGAACACTTAAGATTCTTTATCGAGACAATTATTACAATAGTATTGTGCTATTTTCGTTGCTTAACTAACGTTATTCCAACTTACTATCAGATCAAATATGAATGCTAAATTGAGTGAGGGAACATCACCTGATAGAATCATAAATTGTCAGCCAACGTGCTTGTCAATTTCAAGGTTCCACATAATGTATTCCATAATGGTCTTGCCATTGTGACATCATCGACCATTTCTTCCTTCGGTACCTATTAGAATTGGTCACTATTCTTCAACTGTTTTTAATTTCTTCGATGGGCATTGTTTTGTGCTCTGTGGTTTATATTTAGTGGAAACTGGTTTATTACCTTTTTTACGACACAGGAGCCTTAGCATAAATCGAAACTTGTAAAATTGACCTTCAACCCGATTTATTTTATTCTGACCATCCTTCTCTAGATCTAGAATCCCTTGAAGAAGCGGGACGAGATTTGAGGAAGTCAACCCAAATTGGGATGATTGGATTAGTTTCTCAAGGTTTTGGGGTGACTTAAGGCTGGGTACCCCGACAACGGAACTTAGAATTTTACATTCAGCTTACTTTTTGGGCAAAAAGAATTCAAATGTCAGCTTGGACGCCAATTGTCCCGATGAATCGAAAATTCGATAGTTTTAAAAAAAAATTAGAATAATATTTAAAATAGGCTATGTTTAAACAATTACCAAAATATTTTACTACCAATAAATTCGAAATTACTGCCAGAATGGATAAATGTCCACCAAATTGTGTTTGGATAAATGATCACGAAACTTCTTTTTATGTTTATGTTTTAAGTATGTTTTGTTGTTCTTACATGTTGAACCTTCGCTTCGCTCACCCCCTTTACCCTTCACCTAAGCTACCGCAGTATTTTGCTCTGATATTTTTTGCAACTTTTATTGTTAATTTATCCATTTTGGCTAGAAAAATATATTTTGGTGATCCTTATATTTGTTGCCTTTAAAATAGAACCAGATAACGCCTAGACCTAACACAGATTTCAGGAAAAGCTGTGCTGACCTGAAAACGCTGACTTGGCTCAGTCCACACAAAACACCGTTGCTCATCCGAATGCTGAGATTTGATCATAAGTTATCGAAAAAACCGGGATGCGTCTAATGCGCTCGCGACGAACACTTGACAGCAACTGAATCCTTTGTAGAGGTCACGCCAACAAGGAGGCTTAGCCGAAACTATTTTCATCCTACCCTAAATTGTATGGGTAGTGTAGTCGATATAACAATGAAAATAGCGAACATAACGAACAACCTATATGAGAACATAAATTTAAATTTTTTATAACAATAAAATTAACAAGTACACTACCGTTCAAAAGTGTTCAGCCATTTATAATTTGCTCTGTTATTGAATGCTTGCTACCATTAAATAAGGGTGCTAATTAAACAGACTTCTTTTTAATAGCATTATTCGCCTCCAAAAATCTACATTGCCTTCTAAATTACTAAGTCGGCCACAATTATCGAGCGTCTGAGTGATACTATCTTAGCCACGAGTTATCTTCTACGTAAGCCACTCTAGATACAACTCAGGATGATGGTTATTTTTCAGCATCTTAATTTGTAACATGCATTCAAGCAGTTAACTTCTAAAATATTAATATATGACATCAAATAAGATATTCTATTAGCTTCTAATTTTTTAACTCAGTACATTTCAAATGTAAAACTCATCCCACATTAATTGATGGTCAACATTTTTCTAAAATTTCCATCAATAGCTAATTAATCTGTGTCAATAGTAAGTTATGGCCACTAACATTACCCAAAAAAAACTATTCATATCATTAAATGTTGTTTTTACTTGCATACGCTTCGCTCCGCTACGCTCCGGTTTTGCTTCTTCTGAGTTCTAACATAACCTATAACCCAATTGAAATTTAGTCACAACCTACTCTAGCCAAAGAGCTTGTAACCTTATTGGCATACTTTATTTTAATTACAGATGAAACAACTGCAATACGAACGCACTAACTACAATAAACAAATACACGTGACTAACTCATCGGTACATGAATCGAATAGCGCTCTCTGATTGGTGCAAATGGCCGGTCGCTGTTGTCTCGCGCACTCGCGACAAATCTTGCAGTTCCTATTTTCACGATAAAAGAATATGATGTGTTATTTTACATGCTAAGTTATAATTATAATTAATGATACTGTGTATGGAAGCTTGAATTATATTTTTTTGAGGACCTTGTGTTGAAGCTATAAAACCTAAAATGGTGATAAGATGTAAAATTCGTGGTTGAGTTAGTAAATTAGGTGGCAATATATAAATAAGAAGGATAAGTAATAGTTATTTGTGTCTCAAGGGAGCAAAATGATGTATGTACGGCGAGGGCGGTACATTGAATCCAGAGTGAAGGGAAGGATTCTACGATAGAATTAAGAAACGAAGTTAGAATCCTGAGCGTAACGAAGGATTCAAGCATTAACGCCATGACGAAAATAATTTTGCTCCTGAGTGACACATACAACTTTTCACACTGACTATGAGGAAAATTTAAATTAAATGCTCTGAAAAAATTAAATAACTATACTTTGAATTATACTTTTTCACTTTTACAGTAATCGAACAACGTAAACAAAACCTTTTTTTATAATGGTGGATTGTGAAGGATTAGGGAAAAGTCACCACAGAAAAAATATTCCTGTGTACTTTTACTAATTTGTAAAAATAATCGAATCGAATATTACAATGGTTTCGCATATCAATATTCACTATATCACAATAACAGTCATCAATAGTTTTGATTTCAGTAAAACAAATAATTTATTGTGACATTTTTTTATATCACGAGAAATTCATAAATTTTCATATAACGTTGTTAAAGTTAAAACTTGAAACATGTTCGTTTTTAATCGACTACGTCATCTTAGTCGATTGTAATGTAATTTCATAATTACATTCGATTATTTTAATCTGTGTTCAATAGGTACATTGCGTAAATGCTACATGCCAATCAATAAATTAAAAAAGTAGCTTGAAGAGAAAAGTAGCATTTTGCTCCCTCTCGTCGTGGAGCAAAACTTATTTTTCCGAATGAAAGGTCTGAAAAAATAATTGTTGATCTTTACTTGACGCTTTCTATAGAATATTTAGTTGGCGTTGTAAAAACGACGAATAAGTTTATTAGAGGCTATCTCATTTTCCCGTTGCTTCGTTATAAAATGAGAAGTTAGGTCACGTGGCCAATAAAGAAATCTGTGGCTTGACTTACAATTGCCCTTAAATAAACTATTTTAATTTTCGAAATAATTTATTTACATAAGTTTTATTATTTGTAAGCTTAAACAACACTTAAAATTAAATATTTGACTTATCTATGTGACCACCTTTGTTTTTTATAACCCTTCTACAAATCTTCGGCAACTATTATTTTCTGCCACTCTTGCAGTATTCTCCACAAGTCTTCCTTTGAAGTAGGACATAGTTTTCTCACCTACCTGAGTTCATCCCATAATAATTCCATGGGATTCAAAGCCGGTGACTGAGAGGGGCAGGCCATCCTTCCTATAACCTACAGTTAGTTAGTTAAGATTCTTTACTGATGAAACTATGAAAAATCAATAAAATGAAGACTGTATTTAGTGGCAAGGATACATTGCTTTTTGTTTTGTTCCAAAATTTTAATATATTTGAATTATTGCACTCATAAACTTGCCAGTTAAATACCAAGACTAATATGACGAAATTAGATTCTTGTTATAAAGACTTGTTCAAAAATGTTTTAGGAAACTAATAATAATGTCATGCTATAAGAAAAGCGATTATTTATTTCATTAAAATCGAACACAACCCAATAAATATATCAATATGGTCAAATTACGACATTATAACTGGATGGCTGAATATTTTTGAGCGGTAGTGTACATAAATTCAAATCCGGTGCGAAATTGTATTTTTTTTGTGTAAAACAGATTTTGTAATAACTTCGCGGGACACTTTTCCATCGAGCAAAAATAACCAATAGTTATTTGTGTCACAAGGGAGCAAAATGATGTATTTACGGCGAGGGCGGTACATTGAATCCAGAGTGAAGGGAAGGATTCTAGAAGATTCTAGAAGGAAGTTAGAATCCTGAGCGTAACGAAGGATTCAAGCGTTAACGTCCAAGACGAAAATAATTTTGCTCCATACAACTTTTCACACCGACTATGAGGAAAATTTTAATTGCTCTAAAAAAAAATATTGAATTATACTTTTACCACTTTTACAGTAATCGAACAACGTAACCAGTTTTTTTTTATGTAATGACGGATTGTGAAGAATTAGGGAAAGGTCACCACAGATAAAATATTCCTGTGTACTTTTACTATTGTGTAAAAATAATCGAATCGAATATTACAATGGTTTCGGATATCAATGTTCATTATATCACAATAACAGTCATCGATAGTTTTGATTTCAGTAAAACATATAATTTATTATGACATGTTTTTTAAATATTACGAAAAATTCATAAATTTTGATATAACGTTGTTAAAGTTAAAACTTGAACCATGTTCGTTTTTAATCGACTACGTCATCATTGTCGATTGTCATGTAATTTCATAATTACATTCTATTATTTTAATCTGTGTTCAATTGGGACATTGCGTAAATGCTGGATGCCAATGAATAAATTAAAAAAGTAGCTTGAACAGAAAAAGCAGCAGAAAAGAAGAAAAAGTAGCATTTTGCTCCCTCTCGTCGTGGAGCAAAACTTACTTTTCCGAATGAAAGGTGTGAAAATTACATTTACCTTATACCCTAGCGAATGCAAGCTGACACTCATTACAAACAAGCTAGCATAAAGAAACAACTGCTGTAATACTCCTATTTTGCGTAACTTAAGATTTTAAAGAGGCACTTTTACTGAATAAATTTCTTTTGGAGGACTATTTAAAAACAAAACAACTTGGAGTTATCATGATTCCTATCTTACATTGCAAAAAACATGGACTTTAATCAGAATTCCCTCGTATAGTATTCTCGCTTAAAGTTATTTTATTCCCCAGACAGACATCCATATGTTGTCAGGATTTCGATACCAATTGTTTCGTCAAATTTTATGGAAGCTGATGGTAACTGTATTTGCAAAAATTTGCCCTTCACGTGGTCTTATTGATCGAGTGATCCCACCGTAGTCACGCGAGCCAAGCATATCACATTTAGTTGAGCTCAGTACGAAGCAAAGTACTGTACAAATGGGAGTGCCGGCTTGCTAATAATGTGTTCAGCCCATACTGCTTAATTTGAAAACTGGATCAATGCTGTGACCTATTTGTGTCGTGGCGGTGACAGTGGAGTGGTGGAAAAAAATATCTTCTGTTTGTATAGATATGGGTGCCATTATGCTGAAGAGAAAGAAGCATCTGGTAATTCGGTTCGAGGGAAAATTAGAAAAGATTAGACTAATAGCATTATTAATAGGTTTGCCTAAGTTTATAGATATAGATAAGACCTAGTTTCTGTACTAATAGCATTATTAATAGGTTTGCCTAAGTTTATAGATATAGATAAGACCTAGTTTCTGTACTAATAGCATTATTAATAGGTTTGCCTAAGTTTATAGATATAGATAAGACCTAGTTTCTGTACTTAAAGTTAGGGTGTCACCACCAGGTACTGTCACGCATTGCACAGTAGCGTGCAGTGGATCTTGGATAACTATCTTAAAATAATATATTCAGAATAATGTTAAAATATGATAAAACAGTAACATTGTTTAAACTCTAATTACACCATGTTTAGACGTTCCCAGCCTGTTAATCAGCGGATGCCCATTTGCGAATGTTATTGTTAACGAGTTCAAGGAACAAGTGTTGCCGAAACCAAAATAAGTTGACGACAATGAAGGGAGGCGTGGGTGTCGACTCAAGACCATAAGCTATCAAAGAACGGGTTGGTGCCCCAGTCAAGTGCCATCTGTACTTGTCTAGTCATTTGAATATAATTTTTCCTGTCTTGCATCTAAATTACCATTTAAACCAAAAATTCTGAAAGGGGTAATCCTGTTATAATTAGGGATCTATCTGGTGGAAATCATTCAAGCTGTCGTATGTTAGTGTTTACATGTACAAAACAACAAAGCTTTTACCGTTGACATAGTCACTATTTCACATTGTAACCGCAATGTATATAAACTTATTGCGATTTTATTACATTTCACACCTACGATATTTCTCATTGTTAAATCTTCTCATTGGAAGATACTTGAATAATTTTGTGTCTGCTACATCCAGGCGTGTTATAGTAATATTACACATTCATCTTTATTACCCTGAGTCGTCTGAGTGAAGCCTACAATAGTTTAGAGCGCACTGCATTAATTGCGCAATCGCTTCAGGTTATCGACAAGGCAAGGTGTCTAGGCGATTTAAACAGTTTATGTACTGGAGAGGTAATTAAATTAACTCTAGAAACGTCTTGGGCCTTGTACATTTCATTTGTTTCTGATATCGAATTATGTATGTGCATGTGAGTTGCATTAACCAGCGTTAGAGACTCAATCCCAAAAAAAAATACCTTTTTTAGAGATAAATTCGCCTTTGTTCCTGTTTTTCTTAAAATATTACATGCAATGAAGTATATCGTAACGAACCGATACAATGACATCATCTTTACAACAAATAAGATAGTAATGAAAGATGACATTATTTTCTTCAGAAGAACAACGTCTGTCGATAATGATGACGAAATATTTTGATCCGATATTTTCAATGTTGCTCCGAATTGAATCTCTGCATACCCGGGGCTGTATTAAACTGCAATCTAGTTTAAAACTAATACTGTATTGCACCAATAGTTGTTATACCACTATGCTAAAAATATACCTGTTAAGGAACTTTTTGCTTCCTCATATAAAGCAACGAATTCGTACGACCTTTGAAATGATTTCCCTAATTTAGTCATTCAGATTGTATCTATCCATATTATGTATCACAGGAAGCAGCTTATGAGCCAATATATCACAAATATCACAGCTGATTTGATCTTCCTTTGATATTCTATGTTTCAATTAAGAAATCCCGGGCACTCTCCACAATGTCTTTTGGGTGGTTTTCATGGATGAAAATAGCCTCTAATGAATGCACATTCGGGTATAAATAGTCGTCGCCACGCCAACGTTTCCGCTTATGGGAAACCGGTGATGTGGTTTCTTTTGTGGTGTTTTTTTGCCTCATCGTTAGTGGACTTTCAGTCAGCATTTTATGCCTGCTATATTTAGGAAAATCGTCGTATCCATGTAGTAGTTTCGTATAAATCCCACAAATGTTAAGGATTTTTAATGTATTTAGTCTATCGGATACACGGTGTTAGTTTACGATCAGCTGTATACTAATTACGATTCTATCAACCGTACACATTTTCAAACCAAATACGTTCTTTTCAAGCTAATAACTCTCTCATTGGATTTTCTCACGCGTCCTCATTTAACGTCTTACAATCCGATCAATACGATGATTCACACAGATTTATTGTTTCAATCTAGAGAAAGACTCTTTTACTCTCTTCGTATATGAAAAGTGCCTTGGTCAGACTTTCTGCAATACATACATTGATACATTTCCTATAAGGGGTGGCAGAGGCGCAGTTGTGTCCATGTTAAACCAGTTTTTCAATACTCAAGTTTGCGTGACAGGGGGCTTATCCATCGCCGCATCTATGGAGATATGATGGTTTCCAAACTATGTTTTCCATCACCGTTAGAACTTACTTCAATATTTTCTCATATTTTGTTTGTGGAACTGAGCAGCGCCGGCAGATTATACTGTTTACATGAACTCATATTGCTCTAATGAACAGAGTTCACGAGAACTAAACTAAACGGTACTTATGTATTGTATTACGCAATGTATTATAAACTCAGATAAAAAATCCTCTCTCGATTTCAATAAACCGAGAAGATTGCTATTGTTTATGCTAAAAGTTTATGATAAGCAAATGGATATTCCACCACAATTTGACCTTTCACTTTCTATTGTTTAAATAAACAGTTAAAATCGAAGATAATAATTGAAACAGCCTTTCAAATAAGTCCTCACAAAAGTGGGTATCTGGCTGATATGGCCGCTCTACAGTTTACTAAGAGCTATTAAATATTGTTTATGCAATGTTTGTGCAGTGTTCTGTAGTGTTGTTCTTATAAGTAGTGGAGAAAATTGTATGAAGTTTCCAATTTTCTTCTATCCTCAGGTTTGTGGTGACTCCGTTTGGTCCTGTTTGTCTAGTAAAGCGTGCTACATCGTTGTACCTACAAAGTCATCTAACCTACAATGTCGTCTATCCAGAAGAGTATGCATATGCATGGTTGACATTGAATTGAATGCGTCTATAAAATATCGTTTCTCTATTCTACCATTGTTGGGAACCTGAAGATAGATATAAAATATATGTTTGTATTTGTTGCTGAATTGTAGAAAATATGTGCGTATTACGCGACCAACACAACTAGGCGCATGATAGGACTGCGGTTTCGGCTCCTGCGACCCGTTTATAATACGTACGTTTACGTCAGTGTAGGGGTGGGGTGTAGTAGGGTGCTCCAGGGTTTGCAACCGACCCTTAGGGGTAGGCAAATCATACTGGGAGGCATTCTACAAAATTTCACCGGTGGCTCCAAGTAGTCGTTGTGCACACGACGGCCACACCCCGGTACACCACGTCGCCTTGTGGGCTAAACCCAGAGAGGGTGCTTCGGCAGACAGGTTTCTACGCGGATAACTTCCGCATATGCACAAGTCTTAACTTGGCGGTGAAGGCAGCTCACGCTGATAAACACCGAGTCCTGGCGGATCTGGCGAGTTAGCAAGGTAATGTCGATGGCCTAGGGCGGCAGCTGAGGTCAGAAGTGACTGTCGGTCAGAGACTCCATCCGAACCCTCCGCCAGTCGTAGCGGTTTCCGCTCCACTGGGCTACGGGAGATGAGGACGAGAGAGGGAATCTGCGACATCAAGAATCAGCTTGTCAAACATCTGCAAGAGTTGCCGGTGCATATCTCAGACCGTATTAAAACTTTGCGCCTGAAACTGGACGATAATAACTACCTGAATGTCATCAGTGTCTATGTGCCTACGCTAGAAAAATCTGATGACATTAAGGAACGATTTTACGAGAAGTTGTCTCACTGTATCGAGCACATACGTCCCAGGGAACAGACAGGGATCCTTTTACTGGGGGACTTTAATGCCAGGGTAGGATAGGATTTCAGCATGTAGCAACAGGCAGCATGAACTACAACGGACACCTGCTACTCAATCTTTGTGCTCAGTTCGACCTGGAGATCATGAACATTATGATGTTCCGACTTCCCGCCGAGCACAAGAACACGTGGATGCACCCAAGATCCAAGCACTGGCATCTCATCATAGTGAGGCAAAAAGTTGTTTCCCAAGTCCAAATTACCCGAGTCATGCGCGGTGCATACTGCTGGACTGATCATCGGCTTTTAGTCCCGAAACTGCGTCTCCGCCTCCCTCGTCCTTGTAGATTCGTCAGGACTAAGCCACCAAGTCAAAATTTGGACGGGCTAAACCATTTCGGAACGAGGAAGAAGTATGCCGAAGCGTTGGCTACCGCGCTGCCGCACACCAACAGGGAGGTCGGTGATGTTGATACTGACTGGAGGACTCTACAAATATTGTAGACATCGCCACAACTACTTTGGGTCTGTTAGAACGAGGATTGGTTTGATGAGAATGATAGAGCTCTTAAGGAGGCAATCGACAAACACCGGCGTCACCTCAGGCAGCACAGGACAAACCAACGTGGTATTGTGGAAAGCAGGCAGAGTGAGCTGGAGCTGCGCAGGCTAACTCGGGAAACCAAGAATATTTATTCTTGGTTTCCCGGGTTAGCTTGCGCAGGTTGGTATGGCAGGCATGGTGGCAGGACAAAGCTCGCCAAATGCAATGACTCGCGGACAATAACCAGCTATGGGAATTCTACGGTGAGGTTCGAAAACTGATAGGTACGTCTTCTCTTGCAAAAGTGCCACTTAAGCCAGCAAATGGCGAAGGCCTTCTTAAAAGCAAGGAAGAAGTACTTAAACAATGGGCGGAACATTTCCACACTCTGCTTAATGTGCACCGGTCTGCTGACCTGAAACACATCAACTCGATCCCTCAACTCCACATATCTAGCGAGCTGGATGAGCCGTTGTTACGAGGCGAAGTTGTTCTTGCAATAAAGCAAAAAAATAACAAAAGGGCTCTATATAAGGGCAAGGGCGTAAGTTCCGATTGTAGTTCCTATCGCGGTATTTTGCTTTTATCAGTCCCTGGAAAAATGTTCGCCAGAGTATTCCTAAACCGCCTGATGAAACTATCAGAAGCGCTGCTACCTGAGACCCAGTTCAGCTTCCGACCTAACCGAGGCACAGCTAAGGTCTGATCAGTGTGCCAACTGCAAGAGAAAAGCAGAAAGAGGGGCCATCCCATGTACCTGTACTGTGCATGTACATGTTTTATTGACCTTGAGAAAGCTTTTGACAGCGTCCCACGAGAAGCCCTCTGGACGGTGCTCGGAAAGATAGGGTGCACATAGAGATTTGTGAGACTTCTCAGACTCCTCCACGACGACATGCAGTGCTGCTTTGCTATCAACGATGAACAATCAGAGTTTTTCCCCGTTAGCTGTGGGGTCAAACAAGGCTGCTTTCTCACGCCTACATTGTTCGTGTTGTTCTTTGCGGTCGTAGTCCGGTAGGTTATACAAGCCTCTCTAGAAGGTGACCGCATCCGTTTCCGCACCGATGGAAGTCTTTTTAACCTGGCGAGCCCTAAAAGACCGCACAAAAGTGTCACACGCGGTGGTCACCATGAATTTCAGATGGTCTGATCGCTTGCAGAACACTGAAGTGATGCGACGTGCCAATGTGGGTGGCATTGAGGCCTACCTCATGCGGCGACAGCTTCGGTGGTAAGAACAGTGTCAAGGATGGCAGAGCAGAGGATCGCGAAGCACATCTTCTACTCAGAACTCGAGGAGGGCAAGCGCAAGAATGGCGGGCGACTCTTCAGGTATAAAGATGTGCTGAAACGGCACTTGAAGAGGTGCGGCATAGAGTCTTCCCAGTGGGAGAAGCAAACCGCCCTCAGACCCGAGTGGGAGGGCTTTGGTTACAACCAAAGTCCATAATTTTGAAATCCGCCGGGGCGCGCCGAGCTCGACACCAAATTTGATGAGTTAAAAGCCCGACTACTTGCGCTAACTCAGTATAACTATATTAATGGTGTGCTCACATGTGGGCAATGCGCGAGGATATTCACAAGGAAGATTGGCTACACAAGCCACATGCGAGCACACGAGCGAGTTTAAAGCTCATGAAGCGGTCGTTGTGACCGAAATCGGTCGGACCTAATATACGTAAGTACCTGTACGGACAAGTCTTTAGCATCTTCTAAGTACGTACTATATGGTATCAATTACCGTTCCGGTGTTCCCTCCGTGATTCCGATGAACCGATAGTTGTGTTGGTCGTGCATTACCAAAAAATATTTTCATTAAACCAGTCCAATCAGTAGCGACCAAAACGAAAAAAGCGTGCACTTGGCACCAACTCCCATTCCATCCTATTAGGAAACAAAAGAAACAGATCACCAACTCATGCGCTCGGGCCGAAGAGTTTACAGTAGTGGAACTCCTTTGTGTCTCACACCGCATGTCACAGCACTCATTATGTTCTGGAGTGCTTGTTACGATAACATACGATACGGCTATTGTATAGCCATTGTAATAATTTGTCAGCCGTACCGCTATGTTGAAGTCCGACGACCTGCAAGTGTATTGACCGTTTTTTGTGTTAGGCGTTTGCGAAAATTGTAACCTATAGGGCAGTTGTGCCAAAATGTTAGCTCATAACTTATCTGTGATTCGATAAGTTATCGTTTTGAGGTGAGATTTCATCGCAAAGGTATTCAGGAAGTGAGATGGACTATCAGCTTTAGGGAAGATTTGACATGATGATATTCAAACTGATATGTTGATTTTAATGTACTCTAATGTATTTTGATTGTGTCATTTATATTTTATCGATTTATTGTATTCTATTCTATTTTCTAGTTCTATAATTGTTCCAAACTTTGCCACATAGTAAATGGAACACAAGTTTTGGTCAAGGATAAGCGAACCACGTACAGCATTTTATACTATCATTAAGTATACCGCAGACCGTTATATCATAACATAAGTACTCAGTGACAATCCCCATAACACTTAATGCGTATGTCATAAAGTTTAATATAAAACATGTTGTGTGGTCTACAGTATTCACAATCTTGGGATAACAGTATGTCTCGTGGGTCAAGGTGAGCCAGCAAGGATCCTCTTCAACATGCATAGATCTATGTTATGAGTTGTGTTATCATATCACATTGTCACTGACTAACATAGTTAATGACTCTGTTTTGAAGCTAACATTTGCAATTTAAGTCATCAACATAGCTAGTATTGTCTAACCGATTTCAAAAAAAGGTTCTCAATCATATTCTATGTATGTAATATTATCGGATCAATAAAATATTCACAAAGAAGTTTCAACATTTTCTTATGCCTATATATGTTTGTTCACGTTTTTCTTAACTTTGAATCGATTGAAACCATTATTTTTTATTGGCTTACATTTCTCCAACTTAGGGAACAGTGTAAATTTTATCAAAATCAGCTAGTTTTTAAGATATGCTATACGTGTAAGTATGGTGGTCTAGCTTATTGATATGAGCTAGGAAACGAAGGGATAATAGAAAACTAGGGAACAATGCAAGTTTCATCAAAATCAGTTCAGTGGTATTCAAATTAGGAAAAACATTACAGAATAAGAACAGCTGGACAACTTGACGAATTGGCGATGTTTAATTCTTTCTGAAGTTTTCTATTTAATAGGAGTGCAATAAAGAAGAGAGGGAAAAGGGGTTTTCCGCAGTACCTATTATTACAAGTATTTCCATAAAACTAAAAATTACGAAATATAAAGTAATTTAAAAAAATAACTTGACTTCAAATTAACTCAAAAGTCAGAAATAATATTTTTACATATACATGAAATTTACCACCCAAACCGATTCAAACGTAGGTATACCTCGCGCCACGAATTAAGAGCGCTGTGCGGCGTTGGCGGGAATTACTGCGCATATGTACAGGTATTGAAAAGTGACTACTGCGCATTCAAGGCCACCGCTCAAAACTTGTGGCGCGACGTATACGAAACAAATCAGTGACTTTTTTCGATTACGTACACACCAACTTCAACACCAACCGGCGCCTAATTTGTTTTGTGTACGTTTGAATTGGTTTGGGTATGTCGTGTATAATGTAATTTGAAGTCGACTTTTTATTTTATTTCTTTTTATGGTTTTAACATGGTACTCGTTGGTATGTTGCCTGAAGCCTCTTTAAAAGTGCTCGTTTGGTCCTTCGGATACCAGCCTATAAATTATTCTGTGTTGTTATGATGCATGGATATTACGAACAAAACACCGTGGTACACGGTTAAGATTTTAGAGGACATTTTCCCGCTTACCCTAAGCAACAGCGTTATGTGCAAACTGAAGTTTTATTTGTGCAACCATAGATCTACAGCCAGCACATAAAAGTTGAGAGACGACTGTTTTTTTTTAATTTCTTGTTCCTATTAATCTTTGTCAGTTTCTTCCAAGTTTAACCCTGTGCACAGGAACGAGGCCCTGCCTGCCTGACCCTACCTAAAGCAGCAGGATTAATATACTCCCCATATTTTCAACTCAAGAGCAAAATCAGTAAACTCCAAGTCCTATGATAAATTTAAATCTATGAGTACAGCGTCAACTGTTGATTTCATGCAAGCAAATGCGTGCATGACACATGAATAGAACCCAATAAAGCTTATCGTATAACTTACAAGAAAGGACTCCCTGATGACTCAAGTAAAGTATACCTAATGAAGTATTAAGTATCAAAATTCATATTCACATAATATGAATTTTGATATTTGCGTGTTTCAATAAATATATGTTCCTATACAAAGTATAAATGAAGGTATAATATGTTTATTATGCAAATGCCTAAGTACTATACCTAAATGGAACCTATATATTATAATATGCGTATAGTGATTTAATAGTAACATATAAAACTGAAGTGAATTGTATTTAGTTACTTAATAACGACTTCAAAGTCGCCGAATTAGCTACTACATCTGATTAACCATAGAAAGCGAGGGTTTTCATATTCAAGGTTGCGTGGCAGAATATATTAGACCAATTCATACATTTTCAAGGTCAACGGACCATCGCACTGACATTGGCGTTTGCGAATATGGAGATGATAACTATTTGCCATTCAAATTTGTTGCTTCTGATGTAATAATTAGATCCAATGTGATGTGAATGAACGTGGAATGAACGGACACTATTAATACATAGCATAGTGGAGTAGATGTTCTTCTTGAGTGTATTTGGCACTTTGAAAGCACTCCAAACTACGCTTCCCACGTTGAGGCTGCTGGCCTTAGATTTGTGTTAGATCGATTTAATAAGATTCGTTTAAATCTTGCGAAACCATAACCAAGGTTCTGTACAGTTCGTTTAGGTGAAGTTCGAAGTATATCATTTGCTATGCAAAAACTATTTACGAGAAAATGACAACAAAACGTTAGGTCACGTAAGCCATATTCAAACGTGAACTTCACTATTCGACTTTAAACTGTTTTACCGGAAGTTAGCCCTAATTAATTGTTTTTATAAGCCTTTATTCAGTTTCACCTGTCCCGCGGGCGCGTCTTATGAAATAGAAATAGAAATATATTTATTTGACAAATAAACACAAGGATATATAGAAAGAAAAAGAAACCATAGTACAGTTCGGGGTTGAGGTCTTCTGAAAAGCCCATGGGGTACAACGCTGGACCGCGTTATGCACCACTGGCTTTCCAGAAGAGGCGTCCCGTGCTCCGTCTGTCCGTCTGTAATCAAATCTTGCAAGTTAAATTTGGTCCACTTCCCGGTATCTGATTGAGCTGAAATTTGCATTGCATTTGCATGCATATGTAAATTGGATGATAATGCAATATTTTTATGACATGGAGCTGATCTGATGATGGAGCCTGAAGGTGGCCATGGGAGCTCTATAATAAAACGATGCAACCCCATCGAGTTTGGGCTAGTCAGATTTGTCTTGACAAGTACTCTGGTCCTAGATTAGTTTCTTACCTTTTAGTACTCCGTATTTATTAGTTCTATTTTACAAAAAATAAAAGCTTGAAAAAAAGTTAATTTCTTGTTTCAACCCCAAAACACGAATTGAAGCTACACCTTTCAATTACGTCACGCCGTCTAAGCCTAGCCGGCCACGCCCGTCTGTCACAGCTACAATAGCAACTCTACAAGGGCAAGGTCTCCCCGTTTTAGACCTGTGACGCAGAAACACTAGTTCTAGTGATAAATATATCAACTACCTCGCATGATCCCTCGTGTCGTCCTCCGGACAGAATATCTTCTCAGACGCCATTTAATTGTGATTGATTGAAACAGCGCTAAAATAAATGACTGTCAGTGACTGGCCGGTTTTGGGTTAGTTTTCTTTTGTTTTGGTCTGGCTGCTGGCTGATTGGGATTCTTGGTAATGAGATGAAGTAATTTTGAAATTTAAGTTTTGCGTTTTCTATTTAGGCTATAAGGGTGCCACATACTGCCAAATAGGACCCTATTTCTAAGCCTCCGCTGTCCGTCCGTCCGTCCGTCAGCGGGCTGTATCTCAGGAAACGAATAGGTAGAGTTTAAATTTTCACATACAGTTTTTGAGATTTGTTTCTTTTTTTCAAAGGTCGATGAAAAGCCAGCATCGCTTCCCTTGGTAGTTTTCCATATATTTGTGACTTATTACGTTTCGTACCTATAATTGAAATATTATTTACATTCCCTGTGAATGTCACAGTGGTAATTATTTTCATATAACTGCAGCGCCCTCATATATCCTCAACGTCCTTAATTAAATGATAAGGTCGCGGCTTGACATTGGTCTACATTTTACCTAGAAAGAATTTAAAATCCGGATTCGTCTGAGATTAAAAATAATATTGCAGCTTCTTGGCAAGAAGCGGAAAGCTCTAAAACGCCAAGAAAGCTCATAACGATCCCTCAATTCCGGATTTTCGAGTTCTTACCTAGCATTGAAGTTCATATATGACAAATCACAACTGCAGTTCTTATTCCCTGGTATATTTAGTTCAAAATCGTTTTGGTATCTAGCTTCTCTAAAGTCTATTTTCTTTAACGAGAATGAACTTTCCCTCATTTTCCCCATATGTTCTGTGGAAGTTATTGTCTTGTACAACAAGTTTCTACAATTATCCACCAACAACATGTATAAAACAGGTTATTAAGGCGAGTGTATCAGTAAAATTAACAACCCAATTCGTGGTGGTTGAAATTTGGGACAAAGCCATATTAAAATAAAGTACATATCATAACAACACTAACTGAAACATGGCTGTTACGTCAGTCGCTGCGGCAGAAAAAAATATTTTTTCGTGACTCAGAAAGTGTCTTCTTTATGAGGATTTTCGCTTTGAAGATAGGCATTTGACAGCACCCAGCGTCATAAAATGGATAGAATCTGACGTCGAATGCAAAACTCGCGATGACTTTTAATCCGTCCTTATAGCTGGACCGCCCTAAACTCGACCGCCGTGATGCGCGAAAATAATCTTGTGTGTAGCAGACACAAGGTTCCCAGGGACCATCGCGGGGGTCGAGTTTACGGCGGTCAAGCTTTACAGGTCCTTTGTCGCATTAAACTACGAGTAATACAGATGATATTGGTATGCGTTTATTCCTCTCGCACAATGCGCCATATTATTTATAAAATACATATATGTTTATTATAATGCGACACATCACAAAATATCGTCACACCTTTGCCCATACGGAGTGGAAAGTGCTTAGATTTACCCCACGCAGCAGGTTTAGCCAAGCATTCTACTACGTGGGGCCTCCTGCCCCACAAAAAGTTTTCTAGTTAAAAAGGAAGGAAGACTGACGCACCCGTCCGCGCGCGCCCTTAGTCTATGACGTATGTAGTACAGTCTGCACAAAAGAGTCTAGGCCAGCCTCAGTACTAATTTAGACCTCATGTGCAGAGTGTAATGGTGATCGGTTCAAGTGAACTAACCACATATCCTTTCCTCTTCCGCAGGATCAGGAGCACCTTAAGCCGCCCATCCTCGGGGGGCTGGCCAACGCAGAGCTCTACTGCCGGGCGCTGGCCAACATGTACTCAGACCCGAACTACCACAGTCTCAACCACTGGAACATACTGCAAACGCTGACGAGGAAGGGAATCCAAGTGCCGGATCCGCCCGATTGTGCACTCACAGAGACTGTGCTTATACAGACAAACCCGCTTAAAATGGTGAGTCTGTATACCTCTAGACTCCTGAAGTAGATGGTCGAATGAAAGAACAGGTGCTTTATACAGGGACAAGTTCACTTTGTACTAGCACTAACATAACCCTTAGGTAAGACAGCGCCCGGATTTGATTGTTTGTTGAGATGAAAACTTATTGCAAAACTTTAATTTTAGACCACTAGACTTATTAACCTCTAATTTATTTATAATGGTGTCAAAACTGTTTCATTGACACCAAATATGCCAATTTAATTACCTATAATGATAGACGTCCAACAAAACGATATAGATTAGTGGGAGACACGAATTGGTGACAAAAGCTTAGGTAGGTAAGGAGAATTTGTTGAACTATTGAGGGTAGTTCTATGTGACAACAGTAAAATTTTGTAGCTCCCGATTTTAAATTAATTTAATAATAAAAACAATCAACAAATGCACAATTAATTTAATTAAACTTACCTAGACTCTCCAAATCACACAATCAATTGATATCTTACATTATTATTAATCATCAAAGAACAAGTGCAACAATGGACCTATATGCAGAGCTCTCTAAGAACATGGATGCTATTGTGAAGTCATTTGGGGAACGGATGGAGAGGTATGAGCAGGAGCTGCAAGCATCCACACCTGCTCCCTCTCCCAAGAACATCAGCAGCTTGGCGAGTGAGTTTTCCAACTTCAGGTCTCTCATATGGAAGTGCCTCGGGTTGCTTCAGTCGCAGATGCAGCTACTGACATTGGGGCTGGACCGGCACGAGACTGCATCAAGGCGGAAGGTACTGCTGGTGCATGGAGTGCCAGAGGTAACTGATGAGCAGCCGGAAGCTGTCCTGAAGAAAGTGATGGCTGACCGCCTCAAGGCATCCGTCGACTGCATTGGTGCCATCAGTGTCACACATCGTCTGGGTGCTAAGGGGGCGAAATGCCGGCCTCTGCTAGTTCGCTTCACGACGTTGGCGGCCCGCAATGAGGTTTGGAGACTCAAGAAGGCGCTGAAAGGTTCAGGCATCACAGTCACCGAATTCCTGACTAAGTCACGCCAGGAAGTATTCACAGCAGCGCGCAAACACTTTGGAATGAGCAACGCATGGACATCCGAAGGCAAGATCATTGTGCTGCTGCCAGACAAGTCTCGTCACAGGGTGGAGTGCTGGGGTGACCTGCAGCCGTTGACCTCAAAGCACCCGAGTAAGGACAGCCCTGCGACGCCAGCAGAACAAGGTATGAAGCCAGCTGCGGGCGCAGCTGCTGTTTCGAAAAAGGGCGTCACGATTAGGAAGGGTGCTCAGAAGAAGTGAGGTTGGGCCATCGCACATTCACCACATATCAGCAATCTCCACTCTTTGTGTAGTTGAATGTGTTCCAACATTTGCTTCCCACTATGAACTGTGAGGTAGTCGACAATATTTACAGTCCAAAGTTCAGTGTATATTTTTTTCCTTTCGTGAATCGGCACAACAAATCCAAATCATTCCTTTTTTTTTTCCTTATCTCTGTCAGCTGTCACTTTGTTGTGTTCATAGTATTAATTTGTGTAAAATGTGTCCGTTCCGAATTTAGCTTATACAATCTGACTCGTGTCAAGTACACACCTTACCACTTTGAATTCGTATGTTTGCAGAGTCTTTAGTTTGTGCTTGTTCTTTTGATGTAATATATGTAGTATTGAGTTAATTTTGTAAGATAAATATAACTATCAACATTCCATTTATGGTTGGTCTAGGTGTAAGTAAGGCGCTTATTCAAACCAGTTAATAACGCTAGATAACTAGATATTAATTGAATAAATATTTATATATAAATATATATTTAGAGTGTATTATAATTAGTTATATATATATATATATATATATATGAATTATTTACCTGATATTATCAATCAAAGTTTCTTTTCCTGCTCTTCAAACGACGATGTTGACGATTTTGTGAGTGCAGAAAGCAACACCTCCGCTTCGGAGGAACCCCTTTCTGCTAACATTAGGACTGTTTTCGGTGGTGTGGAGGATAACCTAAACATCGTGCATATCAATGCTCAAAGTATTCACTCCAGCTATCCGGACCTGCTCGAGGCTTTTAGTGACCAATGCGTGGACGGCATTCTTGTCTCTGAGTCGTTCCTAAAGCCATCGCTGTCATCTTCTTCATACTCCATTCCAGGATACAGGCTTTACAGGAACGACAGAGTCGGGAAAGCCGATGGGGGCGTCGCTATCTATCTGCGAGTGGAAATCCCGTGCAAGGTGATCAGCGCGTCCCCTAGCCAGTACTCCGAGTCTGCTGAACATCTCTTTCTCGAAATAACTCTTCACCATAGTAAGGTCCTCCTCGGTGTTCTTTATAGCCCCTCTCTTCGCATCGACTACTTCGACACATTAGAATCCCTCCTTATTGAACTCTCACCTCTGTATAACGATACCCTCATTCTAGGTGATTTCAACACCTGTCTCCTCAAAAACGACTCCCGTTCTACCAAACTCAAGTTTATAGTCAACTCTTTCAATCTGCATATTCTGCCTCTTGATGCCACGCATTTCCAACCTCACTGCTCTCCCTCTCTCCTCGATATTATGATCGTCTCTAACTTGGATAAGGTTGCTGTACATGGTCAACTCAACTCTCCTTTCTCGTTTCACGACCTTATCTATCTTTCGTATAAGATCAGGCCTCTCAAGAGCAGGGCAAAATTTCTTAATATTCGTAACTTTAGGGATATTAACCTAGAGTCTCTTAGGTCGGATGCCTTGTCGATCGACTGGTCCCCTGTAATATCCAGCGAGACCATGGACGAGAAAATCAACAAGTTCAATATCATAGTCCTAGGTCTCTACGACAAGCATGCACCTATAAAAAAAGTGAGAGTGAAACACCTACCCGCCCCTTGGCTAACAGATACTATTAAGCGTCTAATGGCCAAGAGGAACAGAGCCAAGTGTAAATACCGTAAGAATCCGACAGATGACAATTTTCTTTCTTACAAATGTCTTCGCAACCGCTGCAACCGTCTCTGTCGTGATGCTAAGCGTCGGCACATCCACGAGAGTATTGAAAGTTATACACCAGCTCAGGTGTGGAAGTTTCTAAAAACACTTGGCATAGGTAAGACTCAGGACTTTCATGCTGGTAATGTAGATCTCAACGGTCTCAACCAGTTCCTTTCTACCCCACCTGTTGTGATGGATCCCATTGTCAAACAAGCCACTCTTCAGAGCCTGCGCTCTAAGTCCTTACCCGACACCACACCATTCAACTTGAGCAATGTTGAAATCTATGCGGTCAAGAAGGCGGTACTAGCAGTGAGCTCTAAAGCCGTAGGTGATGATAAAATCTGCCTTAAAATGCTTTTAACAATCCTGGATGAACTACTGCCAGCTATTACACATGTTATAAATTTTTCCCTATCGAATGGCATCTTCCCCACCATGTGGAAAAAAGCATTAGTCATCCCGCTCCCTAAAACTTCCAGTCCCACCTCTTTTAAAGAGTATCGACCTATTTCAATCCTACCCATCCTCTCCAAAGTCCTTGAATCCATTGTCCATACCCAGCTCTCTTCTTACCTTCTCTCAAACAATCTGCTGAACATGTACCAGTCAGGATTCAGACCGGGTCATAGCACCGTCACGGCTCTCATGAAAGTCACAGATGATATCCAGGTAGCCATGGACCGCAAACAGCTTTCCGTGCTTGCTTTACTTGACTTCAGTAGTGCCTTCAACTGCGTAGATTTTGACATTCTCGTTGAGCTTCTCAGATCTCTGAACGTCTCCTCCTTCTCTGCTAGCTGGTTCGACTCTTATTTGAGGGATCGGCAACAGCGTATCAGGTCGGAAGAGATATCCACTGAATGGTGTGACCTCTCTACAGGCGTCCCTCAAGGTGGTATTCTTTCTCCTCTTCTATTCTCGATCTTTATCAACACCATCTCGGACGTCCTGTCCTCCTCATATCATCTTTACGCTGATGATCTCCAGATTTATCGCCACTTCTCTCTCAACGATGCACACTCTGCTGTGGAGGCACTCAACGCTGATCTTGAGGGAATAAGAAGTTGGGCTTCATCCTTCGGACTCCTGGTCAACCCGAGCAAGTCCCAGGCCATGATAATAGGTACTAGACATTCTCTTAACTTGTTGCAGCAACATCCCATTCCATCTGTCACTTTTAATGGTACCACAATCGTATATAGCGATAAAGTTAAAAACCTGGGTCTAATCTTCGACAACCAGTTGTCCTGGTCATCGCATGTCAATGAGGTAAGTCGCCGAGTATTTTCTACCTTTCACTCTCTCAGGAGACTTCAGTACTTTTTGCCTCGACATACCAAAATCACTCTTGCTCAATCTCTCATTCTACCCCTCATCGATTACGCTGATGTCTGCTGGGTCAGTGCTAACGAAGAACTACTGAACAAACTCGAACGACTTCAAAATCTCGGGATTCGGTTTATCTTCGGGCTGCGCAAATACGACCATCTGTCACAACATCGCAGGGAGTTGAAGTGGCTGCCGATTCGTCTTCGTCGGGATTCACACATCCTAAATTTCCTCTACAACATTTTACGTAATCCACGCTACCCAACTTTCTTACGAGACAGTTTTCAATTTCTTTCTTCCAGCAGACCTCGGAGAACTCACGCAGTTTCCATGCTCACAACTCCACAGCATAACACCGCTTACTATGAGAACGGGTTTAGAGCCCGGGCCATTCGGTTGTGGAATGCACTCCCCTGCACCATCAGGGACAGTCCTAATCTGAATATCTTTAAAAGTCGTGTGAAGAGACATTACCTCTCCCTTTAGAGTTATAGGTAGTATGCATGTAAGTATGTATTAGTATAGTGTATAAAATAGTATTTGTAGTATATGATAAGTATTTAGTATATTATTATAGTTATTATTTAATTTATTTAATTTATTATTTTATATATTGTACACATAGGTCTACCCCTGCTCAACCATCAACTTTTCCCTTGTTTGCCTGGTTTGCTGGAAGAGATCTCTTATTAGAGATAAGCTCGCCTTTGTACACTTTTTTATGTAACTCTTGTTTTTTGTTTGATTTGTGTGCAATAAAGAAATTATGAAATTATGAACTATCAACCAGTGTATTAATCGTCAGAGACTTCAGCTTATTCCAGCCTGATATAAATGCACTTGCATGGCCTCTGGCCCCACGCTAGTATACCAGTGTCGTGCCAATTAAAATATCGTCGTCGCAAACATTTTATAAATATTCTAGTACGCTGCCGGGATTCGAAACGGCCCTCTGTTACAATGTGGCGGCTTGTTTACTAACTACCCTATCTAACATCCCTATTTCTCACCGCTTCCAGGGCGCACACATGGCCATGATGGAAGCCCTCATGGTACTCTATGCGCGCGAGGTGGTCACGTCAGACCGTGTGTCGGCCGCGGCGCAGCGGTTCGGCGCGCCGGCGCCTGCTCAGGACGGACATGAGGCGGGCCTGCTGGCGTGGATCAATGCGGCGTGCTCGGCGCTCAACAGGAATGAGGTTAGAGCACGTTCCTCCTTCCATTCTCGACCCACTGCTGGAAATAGCCTTCTCTATAGCGCCAATCCTGACGGTCATGTGCCACCGCGTCCAGCGAGATCCTGTAACGTAAGAACAACCTGCAGGAACCAGAAACATTTAAATTACGGTCTGCGGCAAATTTCTTTGGCTCTGATGCAATTGTCACCTCTCTCTCACCCCACCATACCCTATGCGAGATAGAGAGGTCACAGCTCGCTCTGAACCAAATACACTTGGAGTGGCCTATATCAAGGACTCCCATTTTTCCCCCCGGTCGGGATTTTCAGTGGCTAAAAGGCAGAAATTGAACATTCACCACAATAGTCAAGGGAGGGTTTCCGATTTCATTACTCAACCGAATTGACGAAGACGTAAGCCAGGGCATACCATCTTTCTGTGATATGTTCACGACTCAAGCAACACTTTTCTAAACTCCAGGAGGACACATCATCCCACGTGCCAACAGTCAAGAGCCTGCAAGAACTATGCGATGGCACGGCGCTAGCCGCGCTTATCTCTTTCTACTGCCCCGAGGCATTGCCCCGCTCGCAGGTGCGAGTGGGACGCATGTCGTCCATCCAGGACTGTCTGCACAATCTGATGCTGGTCCACGACTTCTCGCAGAGCTACCTGCCGCATAATGTGTTCCATATGCTGCCCGAGGATGTTACTTATATGCGGGGGTAAGTGGAAATAGCTCCTTTAAGTAGTTTTGTTGTGTCTTGTTCAATATGCGAAAACAAAAAGACACTGCACTTTTTCCAGATCTACTATCGTCTTTACATAGGGCATTTATTCGGAATGTCGCATTATAATGTGTTGTCAGGACAAGACTGACACGACACGAAAACATTTTTGTCTCGTTATTTTTTGTGTATTCGTATCGGGCTTCGTGTCTTATCTCTGTCTTGCCGATCCAATCCAATGGGTGTCGCGCCTTACATTTGTAGATTTTTCTCTACCCATAATTATCGCTACGGCCTAGTGTTGTCTACATCCACACATACAGTCTTTTGTCTTCCACATACTCCTTATCCTTATGTTAATCCTTCTCTTTCTAACCTTTTCAGATCTATGCGACATAACCTAATAGCAATGCTGGCGGATCTCTTCAATCTACTGGAGGTCCATCCGGTGCAGTCAGTCAAGTACCCCGGAAGTGGTGAGTTTCATGTCAACGCCGCGCCATACTTATTGAGGGTCAAACTCGCGTTTGTGTTGCGGCGTAAACTGGCGATTTAGCCAAATTCGGACGTTAATACAGCCGTGAATTTGAATCTATTGGCTACTCTGTTCGTTTTGGCTTGAAGGACTTTGGAATATAATTTAGGGTTTTTAATTGAATGTTGTGGAACATCGTCTGTCGCTTCTTGATTCTATGTAGCAGCCTGAATTAGCGTTTTATGAAGCCCCTAGGAATTCGTAACCCATGAGTAAATAATCTTAATGACTTGTTCAGAGAATTCTGGCCCTACGCTGGGTGAGAAATAGGGACTACATATTATATTTATTAAGATTTTTAAAATGCCTTCTTTAGAAATTATTTCTTCCAAGCCAAATCGATCAGGAAATGCAATACTCCTTTATTGCATGAACCATAGACCTAATGGGAGTATGTGGTCATAATATCAAAGATTCTGAGCTTATCTAAAAATTACCGAAGTAAATTGAACTCTATTGGCGGTGGAATAACGCTTTATTTTCTTCGAGCTGCGATCACTGTAATAACTGCATTTTGAATCGCTAGTATCGCTGTGTATATGGTTTTAAAAAGTAAGATAAGTAAATCCAAAAATGGCATATTGGTTTTTGTCCATATTTAGGAATATACTCAATAACTAATCTTCTATCGCAGATATCGCGGTATTTATGTTTGCAGTTACGACAACATAATTGTGTAATACACTTTTTTTTCTACATCTATTTGAAATATATTTGTGTCTTTTACTATTATTTGTAAGATAAGTTCACTTGTAAATGTCTGTCTTTGTATTTGGGTTCATATTCTTCGAGTAAGGGAACAACAGCTGCTTTGCTACGGCCCTTACTCCTGCTACCGTGCTCGTGTCAACCTGTCCTTGCTTGCCACATTATTATATCATTGCTGATCTACAAATACTGGGTATATGTTGAACATCTCACCTTATAACACACGTCCAAATATAAAACGCTCATATACTCATTGAAAAACAACATGTGTAGGTTGAAAACACAATTTCATTTAAATAACATTGTGGGGTACGTTATTTAGGTAGTAAGTTTACAGTGATGTGAAATTGGATATCGTGTGGGATTATGTGATGAACATTTGCTATTCAACTGTCATCTTGTGGCACCAGAATCTTGTAAGGGATAAAAGAGATTTTAGATAAATTAAACGTCATGAACAGTCAATAATAAAACTGCATTAAGCAAGTCATCTAGACAAGTGAATAAAGAAAATAAATGACGTCCTCTGTGGCGCTGCGAGTGTGGCTCTGCCTACCATGCGAGAGGTTCCAAGTTCGATCCCCGGGGATCAAGAATAAAAATCCCCGGCGCTTGGATGTTTATATGTGTGTGATGTCTTTGTCCTTGGGTAATATGACTCAGGGTATCCTAGTGTGGGGCCAGACGCAATGTATTTGCCTGTAAATAAATAAAAAATAATATTACACTCACAAATCAACATCCTTCTTGTTCCTTTTTCAAATAAATCTACAAGTTTCGCGTAGGACTAGGTAAAACCAACTAATCGGTAAATCCACAAGCGAAGACAGGATGACCGGCCAACGAACTCAACGGTACAAGACATGTCCGTCTTGCCATGACTGCCGATCCATTGCGCGCTCGCCTCTACTACAGCAAGCCAGCGATCAGTGAATCGACACATCGCAAACCACAAAGGGTTTTAGCTTGGTTTGGACGAATACTAGAGCCGTTATTACGCTTGTATAGAGCTGGGCGATAGCAACGCGCACGGTGTGCGCCACAACCGGGCGCGCTGCCTGCCACCGCCGCCGCCGCAGCCCATACCGGACCTGCGGCCCGACGTGGACTGGCCCGGAGCGCCCTTCACAGGTACCGGCTACCACTGCCCGTGCTCTGTGCTCCTGGTAGTTTAGTTGACACTCCCTCACATCTATTTCCGTGGCTCCCCCGTATTGTGTGTTCTGTGTTCCTGGTACTTTAGTTGTCAATCCCACTCTCACATCTTTCCTACTTAGTGGAGTCAGTCTTAGCCACGCTACTGCATTTGCTCCACTTTAAGGCCCAAGACTCTCCCGTGTTTTGTGTTATTTTACTTTCAAATGTTCGTTGTCGATAAGATCAACGTTTCGTATGGTATAAAACCGTAAGTCCGTAACCAATTTCACGTCTGTTTCTTTGTAGTCCTTCACCTTATCCCATACCCGTTTTTCAGCAGTAGTGAAAACCACAACCATTGACAGCAACACTCAATAATCGACTGATATTTGATAGGAATATTAGCGATTGGGGGATCGTTTGCGATGTGCTTGTGCGTTTTTCATTTGTGCCGATTTTGTCACTTGTTTGTGTGTGTATGTCGAGTTTTTTTTTGTTTGGTTTGAAGCTTCTGACATGTGAAATTTAATAAAATTTGTGTGTGAAATTAACTTTTACAAATAATTGAGGTTATAATTATAATGCATTGTTATTTTTGTTTGTTTTTTTTTTAACATTATTTTTTTGTTCTTATTTATGTAATTTTAATTGTTCTTTGCTTTTATTAAACACTTGGTTTCTGGCACACTAATATTACTTACCACAGCTTTCGGTTTTGCTTTTGCATGTCTTTTTTTTTTAATAATTTATTTTTATTTTAGGCACCATCAATTCTTGGAACTCATTGGAGTCGTTGACATTATGTCCTCAGGACTCCCAAAATAACAATGGTATTAAAAGTACTACTTAAACTATTTCTTGTAGTAGAACTATTTCTTGTATACTTTGTCCACTCTGTTATTAGATTTTTAACAGATAATATCCCTACACTTTTGACATCTGCAATGATAAATATGTCTTATACTGTACGCAATAAGGAAATGTCAAAAGTTTAATAAAGGATTGGACAGAGTATAGTAGTTAAAGCATAATATATTACTGCAATTAAGATAAACACAAATTACTATGAAGCTATCTTGCACTTAGTTTAGTGCTTAAGACAAGTAGTTAGTACAAGTAATTACAATTGTTTATATTTAAACTACTCAATTGACGCCGAGAACATCGCAAAGCGTCTTTCCATTTTATTCAAGGTACATATAATTAAAGTGGCAATTAAAAAAATCTGTATATGCACTACCGTATCGATGTGTTCAAATTCTGTATACGCGCTACCGTATCGATGTGTTCAAATTCTGTATTCGCGCTACCGTATCGATGTGTTCATATTCTTTATACGCGCTACCGTATCGATGTGTTCAAATTCTGTATACGTGCTACCGCATCGATGTGTTCAAATTCTGTATACACGCTACCGTAGCGATGTGTTCAAATTCTGTATACGCGCTACCGTAGCAATGTGTTCAAACTCTGTATACGCGCGACCGTAGCGATGTGTTCAAATTCTGTATAAGCGCTACCGTATCGATGTGTTTAAATTGCGACTATTTGCGTGCGTGTTATACGAATGGAATGGAAACCTGCGAGTTACGAAGTTGCGAGTCCAGTGACTCGCACGTACAGTTCCCGTCAAATAAAAATACCCCCGGATTCCATACTTTAATTTGGCCCTCTCACTCACAAACATACGATCAATTATTAATGGGTTTAGAACTCTATTGCCAAGCTAAAATGGTGCCAAGATGGTTAGCGTATTTTATAACCGCCCCCCCCCCCTTCCCTCAGTGCCACGCTCCCCGTCGGCCCTGGCGCAGGCGCCGGCTCCCCGCCCGCGCGCCCCGCCCCGCTCCGCATGCTCCACGCCCGAGCGCCGCAGCTGCTCGCCACAGCGCGACCAGTTCGTCGTGCACCGCGGCCGCGGCATCACCACGCTGTCCAGCGTACTGCCGGCTGTGGGGCGACGCGAGGATGAGAATGGTAACAATTGATCTTTTTAGGGTGCCAAACGGGACCATATGATCCTGATGAGCCTTTGACTGTTTCTCAGCCAGTCCGTTAGCGGGCTGTATCTCATGAACCATAATATTTAGAGACTTGTTCACATAATGTGTGTTTATCTACACACGTATCATAAACCCTCTTTACTGCGTCTAAAAACCGCACGTTAAGACCAGCAATTATGTAAAACTATTTGGTAAAAACTCATTTCTTATCTGAAAATTTGTACATTATAACCATAATGTACAAAAATTTGACAAATTATGACATTCAAATTTCGAACGCCGACGCCCGCCTGCGTGCCGCTAAGTATTCTGTGGTGCCGCCCCTAGTTTGTCTGTGAGGTTGGCACTAGAACAAGCTAAACAACTGCAGAGCAATTATCAATGCCACAATGCCGGTTAAACATGCGGTTCCTGAACACATCAAAGAGAGCTTATGATATGTGTGTAGATAAACTAGTGTATGTAACTGTACATAATTAGGCATTATGTATCAGTCACATGAACAGCTATTTTGTCGCCGCTATCGCAACAAATAATTTTGACGAGACTATAAATTAAAGAGGGCCCCCTTACAAGAGCCCCCCTCCCATCCTTGTGAATTACCAAATCATCATCATTCAAACTTGCGACACTCTTCATTGTCGTCGGGGGCGCCATTGGTTTAACGTCGGATCCCTAATCTGTAGGGACGGATCTAAAGCAAGTTCGGATATATATATATATATATTATTTTTAGTCTTCGTGTACGATGGTACTTCGTGAGCGAGTCCGACCCGCACTCGGCCGATTATTAAATAATTAATGCCAATGTCGTGTCTAGTGGGGGGTACTTAGTATCTGCCTATCCCTCTTTCGGGAAAGGCGTGAGACAGAAACCTCTCGATCACATACCGAAATAATAACTCGCTGTAGTTTACCACAGTTTCGTTTTCGTAGTTTAAACGCAAATACACTAGATTTCACTAAAATTGGTTCTAAATTCTGCTTAGAAATTACATAATTTACCAAAATTTTAAAAATGACGAAAATCTCAACCCAAAATAGCAAAATTAATTAATTTATTTATTTATTAATATATATATAATATTATTTTATTATACCTTCTTTACAGGTAATCCTAATACGATGGTGTAGTACCTATACTATATCATAACAATGTAAAGTAATACTATATTTATAGGAGAAGAATTTAGGACAATGAGTTTTAGGTTGATTTCATTTCACAACATCAACCTAAAACTCATTCTCATCCTAAATTACATAATTTAATTCATTCAGCATTAAATGCGAGAGGTCCCGGGTTCGAACCCCGCCTGGGGGTAAAGAAAAAAAAACCCAGGTCTTGGATGTTTATATGTGTGTGATATAGAGTATCCTAGAGTGGGGCCAGGAGCAATATATGTGGCTGTATGTAAATGTTTATGTTATGTTAATTATATTAGATCTCGGCCGTACATTGAGTAATTTCCAGCACAGAAATGTGACAATTTCTTGATCCGCCATTGTTAATATGTATTGTTTTGGCTCAAGTTGTCAAACATGGACCTTATGTCATCTTATACATTACTTACTATTCAACAAGCATATTAACATTCAATAAATATAATCTTTTCGAAGAGGTTTATAATTTTAATATTTATCATTCTACCTGTTGTTAAACATATCCTGTCCATCCTAGCTTTGCTGAAACAAATCTTTTGTTAGAGATAAGGTCAACTTTGTTTGTACATATTTTTTCCATAAATATATAATCAATCTCGTATTCCAGTATCAGCCATGAACCAAGACATAAAGATGATCCCCGCCGGCTGCCCGTCGAACTACAACGATGGCAATACCAGCTTCGCTGGCCGCCGGTCCCGCCGCTCGTCGATATCCGACGGGAGTCAACTTACGGTGGACAACTTTGGAGGGTCACAAGACAGGTTACACTTCGCGGGGAGAAACCCGGAGAAAGACCTGGCTACGGTCCCGTCGGCTAGGAAGATCTCTGCGCCGGCTGGTATGTGAATTAAACCTTCTGATTTGTAGTGTTAGTAGATGTTAGTTATTGCCAACTTCGAATACAATCTAAATCTAAGCCTCGCCGCACACGGACCACTGAAAGACGCCGCAACTTGTGGCCGTTACGTTTTGCCCCCGTTGCTTATAGTGTCCTATACAACTTGGCCCGGGTTGACTGAAGTGAAGGGTGAGAGGGATGGGTGGCGTGGCACGCACGAGTTGCGAGTGTCAACGTTTTGTGGCGTCACGTGGCGTATGAAGAGTACAGGAAATAGAGGGAGGCGGCACTTTGTGGCAACGTTTTGTGGTCCATTTGTGCCGAGGCTTAAAGTGAATAACTGTCTGTTTTCTCCAATTTGACCTATTGCTTATAGATTAATTTTATTTCCACATCATGGTTCCTTATCCAAAAGATACCTTACAGGATCATATTGTTATTACGCCCCAAGTATGTCACTGTATGTAAATATCATCGTTGTATTCCAGGTCAAACGGAGTACAGAATATCTGGCTAAACGTGCTAACAAACGGTTAACATCACGTTTTCCAGGTCCCCTAGACTTCACCCCCAATCCGCCACTGCGCTCGTCGCGGCAGGATATCCGCAGCTCCATACAGTTCTGCCAAGGCGACATCCAAAATGGCGGACAAGACGACAGTCGGGACAGGGAGCGAGCGAAGATGGAGCGGCAAAACTCACAGCCACAGGTAATAAATAGTCCAATTTTTCATACTTGGCTTCTGCGTGTCTGTTAACATTAAAGATTCTGTCCGTTGCCTCTTTTTCTAGGACGGCTTAATCTACCGTCAAATGGCACCCCCTGTGCTTGAATGAAAAGGTATACAACAGGAACCTTCCTGTGGTAGTCGGTGCGGGAGAGATGACATTACATCATATGCTAATGCTAACTAAAGAGTCACGCCATATAGACCTTTCTGATTCTGTAGGCTTATCATGTAATTCAGACATCTGGAACATCAATCGTTTTTGAAAAAAATCCCAATCAGAAAACCACGTATACAAGCAAAGTTGCATAAAAAGTACCTAGTGTAATAAATCTTTAGCGTTTCGGCAGCATTCATCGCGAGTTTTCCACAGTTATTGATATTTTTGGTACCTGTGCTAAATATTCGTAAAAACTGTAAAACAATGTAATAATTCCATCATTTTATAATGAAGAGTTATTTTTGACCCATTTTCTCAGTTTTCTGGAATGTATTTTTTTGTTATGTTTGTTTGTAATATTCAATAGTGACATTAGAAGAATAATAATAAGAATAATTTTATTATTCAAAATAACAGGGATAACATATTTGAGGTCCCTGCCTCCCAAAGTAGGAAAAACTTGTATCATGGGAGACAATTACTTCCCAGTGGGTACATATTTTATTTTGTACAATACTAGGTACTTAACTATTTTTAGATTTATGCAGCTAATCGAAAGAGGTAAATCTACAGAAAAATAATAATAATAATAAAGTATAAAAACAAATGAGGGTACACAATTGGGGGTATTAGGGTACACAATTGGTGGGTATAATACTAACACTAATACTTAATTGTAATTATTGTAAAGAGAGTGTGTATTGTGGTTTGAATGAAGAGTATAAATGTAGAGTGTAGTGTGTGTGTGTTAATTTTGTGTGCGTTGTGCATGTGGAGTTGGTGAAGAAAGGAGGGGGATAATGAGTCGAAGTATGGAATCCAGGTAATTTTGTATTTTGGTTTCCTAATATGGAACGGCAAGAAGCTTCTCCGTGTCTCCATAGTAGAGCCTCAGCAGCCATGATTTTATTAATGGTTTTCAGACGGTTTTGGGTAGATGATAAAGCTCGACATCCCTGCTAATTTTGTTGTGGATACGGGGGCCGGTGATGTAAAGCTGCCTTTGAGCTTGAGCGGTTTTACAGCTTTCTATCTCAAACACTCTGTCTTTTCTCCGCTTTAGGAGTAGAAAAGGATCGTATGGGCGACTTGTGTGTGTTCTCGGAATAGCCTGTTGAAAAGTTGCCTTAACGAGAGCATTTTGCACTCAGTGTAGATTAATTCAGTGGGGTATCTGAAAGGCTTTACTAGAATTACTTTAAGGACAGCTCTTTGAGCCCTTTCCAATTTTATAATTAGTGTTTGGTGCGCCACCCCAAGCCGCTATGCAATAAGACATAATTGCCTGGGCCAAAGCATTATACACTGTATACAAAACATTTTCGTCTGCTGACGGTCTAAGCATTTTGAAGATGTAAATGAGCTTTCTGGTGCGACTTGTTCAATTAATTATATGTGGCTTCCATGAGAGAGTGTCATCTATAATTACCCCGAAGTATTTTACTTTATCCACTCTGTTAAGCGTCGGGCAAGAACAGTTTGAGTGACTAAATTTGCTAATGTTGCATTTGTTGTGTGCTCTAACATTAAAAGAACCTTGATAGAACTTTTAAAGTCATACCTAAGTAAAAGACAGCAAATGACACAGATAAATAGGATGTGAACGATCACAAAAATGGAACAAACTTATAGATCAAAACCTGGAGAGATAGAGCAGGGAGTACCACAAGGTAGCGTGATGGGTCCATTGCTCTTCTTAGCATACATCAACCATCTACCTAAGGTTGTAGAACATCCTATGGTGCTATTTGCAGACGACAGCACGGTTATTATACCATGCGACGATCCAAACAAATTCGAATATGAAATTAATAATACTCTGCATAAAATTATTTCCTGGCTTGATCAAAATAATCTTATTATTAACATTAACAAAACCAAAATAATAATTTTTCAAAACAATAATAATAATACAATAAAAAATTTGGACATAAATTACTCCGGACAAAGTATTGAGCAAACTGAGGTAACAAAGTTTTTAGGAATCTATTTATCTATTATTGATCGTAATCTCAAGTGGAAAACACAGATTTTCATATGTCCTATACAAGCTATCAAAAACTGTATGTGAGGAAGCGGTACTGATGGCATATAATGGTTATGTGGACTCAACATTAAGATTTGAGATAATTTTTTGGGGTATACTGAGTTACCATCAGGCAAAGCATCTGTTTTAATAGCACAAAAAAAATGTATCAGGGCCATTTGTGGACTTTCCCGTAGAGATAGCGCTAAACCACAATTTAAGAGGCTCAATATTCTGACAGGGCACTGTCAGAATATTGAGCCTCTTAAATTGTGGTTTTCAAATATAGCTACCTCAAGAATATACAGGGATGGCAATCCCTGTATATTCTTGAGGTAGCTATATTTGTCAAGACGAACATGCATCTCTTCACTAAGTATAAAAGCAAACGACACCTAAAAAAAATTTGTGTGCCCCAACACCAGCTTTATTTAAAAATAGTATTTTTGGTATGGCACCAACAATATTTAACAAACTGCCAGATTATATACGTAATATAGAAAATATATTGCAATTTAAAAGGTCATTGCGAAAGCTCCTAATAAACAAAATATACTACTCCATAACTGAATGTGATACGACTTTACATACCTAGTTAGTTTATGAAGTTGATGCTTTGATTTGGTGTGAAGTGACTCCAAGTGATTTAGTCTTGATAAACTAAGGTGTAGGTATCAAATAAATCGCATACTTTATTTATCAATGTCAAATGTCAAATTGCCCGTTTGACGTATATTACACTGAGATGTTTAAACCACCACGATTCTATCATATAAAGAATTCGTTAGGTAAACAAAAATATAACTACATAATTACTGAGGACGTCTTATTTCAATAAAACGCACTGATAAAAACCAAATTCCGGTTGGGATGATCTAATGATTCTATAAGGATTGGAACCCCAAAAGTCTAACTATAAGTCAAAATAGGATTTTGCAGACCTTTTTTATAACAATAAATTTTTGTAATTAATTAAAAATACTATGACATAACCTTTAAAATGTATGTGTCTAAAGAAAAACTTCCTTTTTACAAAGACGCCAAGTTATGGCCAAAAATAATTTTCTTCTGCCGCTTTGTACCTTATAAGTACAATATGGTAGACAGAGCTCAAAACTCTGATGATTCGAAAGCCGCAATCACAGAATAATGTATAGTACACCATCAAGAAAACTTAGTCAGCTTGTGAGCTTTAATTGTCAATCGCTGAAACCTTCAATGTACAACATAAGATCGTTATGTGATAAGGCGGACGTCATCGCACTGCAAGAGACATGGTTGATGCCCTACGACATTCCACTTCTGGGAGCCATTCACGATGATTTCGAATATACAGGGAAATCAAGTGTCGATCTAGCTACCTATACCACGGGGCGACCGTATGGAGGCGTGGCCTTGTTATGGCGTAGGCATGCGTTCTCGTCTGTGTCGATGATTCAGTGCGATAGTGATAGAATAGTTGCTATTAGAGCGTCGGTTTATGATCGCGATATTGTTATAATGTCTGTGTACATGCCGACGGATATACCGGACAACTTGGCTGAGTTTACGGAGTGCCTGGGTGAGGTAAACGCTTTAATTGAGAGTAATGAAGTTGAGTCTGTGTTCATACTTGGAGATTTTAATGCCCATCCTGGTCAATTATTTTGGAATGAATTGTCGCGGTTTTCCCGTGATCAACAATGGGTTTGTGCAGATACGGAGACTTTAGGTATTGACTCTGGATCATATACTACATTAGTGATGCGCACGGGTGTACAAGATGGCTAGATCATTGTGTTGTTACATCATCTGCATGGCCAAGTGTCAAAAAGGCACATATTTTATATGATGTGACCTGGTCGGATCATAAACCTCTTGTAATGGAATGTGATTTAAGTACTGTTATTCCAAAAAAACTGCAAAGTAGTTTACAATGTAATAAAATTATTTGGGGTCAGAGACAGGCGGATCAAATCTTACATTATAATAGCCTATGTAATAATAACTTAAGAGAGATTGATTTCCCTGAGGAATTCCAGGATTGTTGTTCTAGTTTGTGTAACAATTCAGATCATAAATTGTGTTTGCAAAATATGTATAGCTGTCTTGTAACCAGTTTAGTGCGAGCTTCTGTGGGAAGTTATAAGGGATCTGAAAATAGGAGGGCCGGTAGAAATAGAAATATTGTGGGGTGGAACCGACACGTATATGATGCTCACCGGCAGGCTCGGGTTACATTTCAACAATGGACCCTACATGGTAAACCAGCTTGTGGTAGGGTATATGATGAGATGTCTGATAGTCGTCGCATTTTTAAATCAAAATTAAAGGGTGTTTAAAAAACCAAGACCAGCTTAAAATGGACATTCTAGCTACTCACCGTGAGAATAAACATTTTGGTTCTTTTTGGCGCGCCACAAATAAACTGAATTTGAGGCCCAGCCTGCCGGCGAGTGTAAATGGTATATGTAAGCCCGGTGATATTGCTAACCATTTTAAAGACCATTTTAAGGTGTTTTCTCCGTTGGGGCCGCCCGTGCAGCAGGTGTCTGATGCTGAGACCGGCCGTGACCCAGACAGGGTTTTGACCAGGTTCACAGCTAAGGAGGTTAAGAATGCGATCATGGGTATGAAAAGAGGGAAGTCTCCGGGTCACGACGGACTCAGCATCGAACACCTGCTGTACGCTGGTGTTCATCTGCCGCGGGTGTTAGCCTTGTTCTACTCAATGTGTGTTGTTCATTCATACTTGCCTGATGACATGATGAAAACGGTTGTGGTGCCTATAGTGAAGAACAGAACAGGCGATATATCGGACAAAGCAAATTATAGGCCTATATCCTTGGCCACGCTACTAGCCAAAGTATTTGATTGTTTAATGGAAAGACGTCTGAACCAAACAATTCAGATACATGATGCACAATTCGGTTTTCGGCAGGGCCTTTCAACCGAAAGTGCCATTCTAGCCCTGAAGAGCACAGTTAGGTATTATACGGACAGAGGCACTCCTATATATGCGTGCTTCCTAGACCTTTCTAAGGCTTTTGAGATGGTCTCATACAATATCTTATGGGACAAGCTCAAACAGTCGGGACTACCACCTGAGCTGATCTCTGTTCTTCGATACTGGTACAGCAATCAAACAAATTATGTAAAATGGTCCGACCACGTCTCTGACTGCTATAGGCTGGAATGTGGGGTGAGGCAGGGGGGATTGTCCTCCCCAATATTGTTCAACCTGTACATTAATGGCCTCATCGAAGAGCTCAGCAGTTTACATGTCGGCTGCCATATTGACGGCATATGTTTAAACAATCTCAGCTACGCAGACGATATGGTGCTGCTGAGCTCTATGGTGGGTGCACTTAGAAAACTGTTGGCTGTGTGTGAGAATTATGCAAATAGTCATGGTCTGCTATATAATGTAGAAAAGAGTGAATATCTCATATTTAAGGCAGACTCGAGGCCGCTTGAAAATGTACCGTCTATGAGCCTAAATGGTTGCTTTTTAAATCGGGTAACCGAATTCAAATATCTGGGACACATAGTGGACGAAAGTTTGAGAGATGAGCCTGACATAGAAAGGGAGCGTAGGGCGTTGACAGTTAGAAGTAATATGCTGGCTCGCAGATTTGCTCGGTGTTCAGAACAAGTACAGACCTATCAACTTAAGCTGATACTTGCATTTGTGTGAGTGATCGCCAAAAGTACAGTTAGTAAAACACATACAAATAAAATCAATGTTTTATTTAAACGAAGTCCATAAAACACAATGTTAGCAACTGTCCAATTCTCGACCTCATAATGACTGAATCTTATAACTCTTCTACTCCGCTCATTGCATCTTCATCTTCACTCTCGTCTGATGATTCATCAGAGTCAGAGCCTGTGTTAATAATTAATCGTTCCGTTATATCGTCGATTGTAGGAGCCATTAGCAGCAGCCAGGAGCAGTAGGAGCCATTTCACTAATATTTCAAACACAATCAATCACATAAAATTACACGTCTATCTGCTACCAGTACCGGAGGTGAAGTGAAGTATGTGAGCGGGCGGCAGGGAAACGGTGCGTAGCGGACGGTCCGCGCATCAGGCCGCTTGATATAAACTAGTATAAACCAGTTTAAACCATGCGCGGGACGGGCCGCGCTTCAAGCCAATTGACACTCTACACTATCGGTGTGCACTCACGAAATGCAAGTATCAGCTTAAGTTGATAGGTCTGTAAAGATAACTCTTTTTAAAGCTTACTGTCAATCTTTTTATACCAGCAGTCTGTGGGTCAGATATACGCTGAAAGCTTTCAGCGCCCTGCGCGTCCAGTATAATAACGGCTTTAGGAGGTTGTTGGCGTTGCCACGTTTCTGCAGTGCATCGGCAATGTTTGTCGAAGCGCGCACAGACGGTTTTCACGCTATAATGCGGAAAAGGGCTGCTTCACTACTAGGTAGAATGCGTGGCAGCAAAAACAAAATCCTGAATGCTTTCTCGGAGAGGTGGGACAGCCCGTTCACCCTCCACTGGATAAAAATGTTAATTTGATTTTTAATTGATAATTTGAATTTATTTTGACATTTTATAATTTGACATTTTGTTTTGATTTAGTTTTATTTATTTTGTAGATATTGTAATAATGGACTATTTATTAATTGTTAATGTAATATTTATTTATTTATTATAATTTTGTTGCTGTACAACTATGGATCTCTTGTGTCTGATATGAAATAAATAATATATATACCTAGTCGGTCCATAAGTTCTGTCACAAATATTTTGCCGCATAGTAAATAATACCAAGTTTTATTTTATTTAATACTATATATGGTTTGATAGCTCATTAAATACTGATAAATTAGAACGATTATTGGATTTAAATGCTTAAAGCCATATTACACAAATGCTAGTTTCTTCAGAGATTTTGCACTTTTTTACCCAATCAAAAATACGGACGTGATTCACTTTATCTTTTTTCCATGACTCTTAAAACCTTTCAAACTTACGTGAGATTTTAGTCAGAACCCTCCCTGAACCCGTTACCTTCATTTTGAAGCATAAGATAACTAAGTCTGGGTAAAACTAATTTTCATATTCACATTTTGCGTAGTGTATCTAAAATCGAGGTTTCAGAATAAATAAATAAAACCTTGTTGGTTATCTGGAACACTGTTTTTTTATTAAATTTGTGGTAAGTGGTGTTTTTGTCAGTTGCGGCGTGTTTTGGGTTCGCGATTGTCTCAAGTTATAAGGTTTTTTGTCATATTGCGATAATCGTACAAAATGTATTGTATTGGAATTTGATTCGTATTTTTTAATCATGTGTAGTACGAATAAGAAAAAGTTTATTGCTGAGTTTTATCTATCAAAAACCTTGTGACAGAACTTAAGGACCGACTAGGTAATAATAATAACAAAAAAGACACCTCAACATAAAACAAAACAAACCAGCAGAGAAATTAATATAAATGAATATGATTTTCTGATTGTATGAACGACTTCGATTATGACAGCGGGATAAGAGGAGGAGGAGCGGGGTGGACAGTGTGATGCGAAACAATACTTCCAACTTCCATATCACATTCAGAATCAGAACTATTTTCTGGTGTATCACCGTCAGAGTTTTCATGAACGGTGATTACAAAACTAGCCATATAATTTTCCAACTCAGGTTCGTGTTTTCGGTACTCGTTTTCGCATTTGATGGCGTGGTCACATACTTTGGCCCAAACATCAGAACCAATCATATTAACCTTTTCCTGTACCAATTGTTTCACAGTAGTCATATTCATACTGATGTTTCTTTTGGATACGTATCCCTTTATTTGAGACCATATGTTTTCAATCGGATTGAAATCAGGATGATATGGTGGCAATCTTAGTACGCTGTGTCCATATTCGTTCATAAGTTTATCTATAGAGTATTCTACAAAGTCTTGTTTGTACTTGCAAATAATTTCATATAGGTATTTCAAGTTTTGTTAATGACGGATCAATCGGAACGTTATGTTTGGATAGCCAATCAATCATGTCTTGCTTCCTGGTATTTGAATTAGGAGGTTTTACTACGTACTTATTATGATATGCAGCATTATCTACTACTAGTACCGAATGTGGAGCTAAGTTTGGAATGAGTTGATTACGAAGCCATTTTTCATAGTTGTCATTGTTCATCGCGTTGTGATAGTCACCTGTTTTATCAGTAGACTGATACATTAACAATGCCCCAGGTATAAACCCCTTTCTACTACCAGCGTTCACTATTATAAGACGTTGTCCTTTAGAAATTAACTGTTTCACTCCGTTTTCTGACGAGTCAGCCCAGCTTTTACCTGCCAAATTTGAGGTATGGATGTATGTTTCATCCATATAAACAATCTCTCTCCCTTGCAATCTGTACTTTTTTATCGCGGCTAAAAACTTTACTCTTTTTAAACGAACATCATCTTTCTCGATAAGTAATTTTCTGTTGTTTTCAACTTTTTTATACCGAAATCCCATTTTTCTAAGAATTTTTCTTAGCGTAAAGTCACATCCCTTAAAATTTATGGCTTCGGATAACTTGGACTTCAGGGCTTTAATTGTAGGTACTTGTTTGTATATCAATTGGAAATTATACACTAATCGGCGTATAACGTTGTAGTCAAAATCGTCAAGACCTAGACAAAATAATTTATTTGGTCTACCCAACTTTGCCGACTTCGGACTATTGGAGGTGGATTGATTTATGTATTCTTTTTGCAATATTTTATTTACTATTCGTTGAGAAATTCCACTGGCCTCCGAAACTCGTTTTTGGACTTTACAAAAGTAAGCAGTATAGTTGGTATGTTTGAATTTATCATTTTCAGTTAAGAAATATAAATAAATATTGAAAATAACTTCGCAGGCTTGCCGATCTAAACGTTTCCCTTTTCTTAGTGCTTTCGGCATGTCTGTTATAAATTGTTAATGTGGATCGAATAAAATCAATGTTTATTATTTACAAAAATGACAGACAAGAGTGAAATGTAAAGTCAAAAAAAAATATAGGTGGCCTGCATTAATACATGAGTCCATGAAGTTTATCACAAAATCTAACATAAATATCAACAAAATATTTCTGTGGCACTAACTACTCTATATAGATACTTCCTCTTGCAATGCGACCGTTCCCTACGTTGTCTCGATGGGTACTGAGTGCGGTGAAGTAGTAAGACAAAAACGAACATTTCCGAGAAAATACGAAAGGAAAGGATTATTCACTACATCTGTATTCATTTGAACGCAAAAATCACTGCCTATTTTATAGGAATAGGGAAATTTAAAACTTATTGACTGTGAGTTAAGCCTTGTTTTCATTTGAACGCAAAACCACTGTTTATTTTATAGGAATATTTAAACTTTATTGTTTGTGAGATAAGCCTTGTTTTCATTTGAACGCAACAACCACTGCTTATTTTATAGGAATAGGGAAATTTAAACCTTACTGTCTGAGCTAAGCCTGGTTTTCATTTGAATACAAAAATCAGTGCTTATTTTATAGGAGTGCTTATTTAAGAGGAATAGGGAACTTGAAACCTTATTGTCTGTGAGCTAAGTCTCCTTTCTCGATCATTTAAAAATCAAGCGCGATTCTTGGGTAGTCAGTTATTATAGCTTGAACTTATAAAATGAACTTTAAGCTATCCGATTACTGTATGTTTTCATTTGAACGCACTCATAAAATGTTATATCGCTAAAATAGCTATGGTACTTACAATATTTGAATGAGGTATAGAGGTCAGTTCGCTATGTTTGATGCCGTCGCGATTCGCGACAAGCGATTTATCGGGTTTAATAATAGTTGTTTTGTGCTGCCGTAGCGAAATCGCAAATAACGTAACTGTTTTAAATAACGCTTGTATATTTAAAATAACTAACCTTATTCAAAACCAGCCGTTATTCCCACCTTTATTTTCTGACGTCTACCGCAACATCAGTGAAATAAAAAATGGACCAATCAGAACACGATTATTTCTTGCGATGGTATTGGTCGATATCGAATTTAAATTGCGTTGCGACTGATATCAGAAATATAAGGTGACTGATTGGTAATTTTTTCAAAAGCGATTGAAATCCATAAATATGGGAATTACATGATAAGGCTACTGTATCTCAAATGTCGATCCCGATCCCTTTGAAATCGACGTTTCACCAATTAACATCGCTTTAAAGTACAGCTTGTGTGAAATAATCATTCTGTTTGGTTAAACGACAATTCTAAATGGATTGATTGGGATTGTTGTCTGACACGCAGTATGGTTATTATGTTATTCTGAGATCTGAGAATCGCTATCAGAAATTGACAAATTGAATTATCAAACGTTTAAAATATTCGTGTTCTGTTTTGTTGTTTTGTCAATTTGAAAGGGATTCTGATGAAAATTCCCAGATGTCAGTGAGTACATGATAATCAGTTTAGTTATTGTTTTTAGATTCAAAGGGGAAACATCGATAACCATACATTTTTAATCCCCACGCATAGTTTTATCTTTGCACTCTTATTCATAAAAATCATGTCGAATAGACCACAAGCTCAATAAAAATTATAATACTATAGTTTATTGCCAAAAATCGCGAGTTCAAACTGACAGTAGACAGTTTGGCGCGAAATCGGACCACACGCGTTTTTACCACAAATCTCCTTTCTGTGACGGTCACAAGACGCTAATGGTTGTTTTAAAACACGTCCCGTTTCATGTTACTTTAAATTTGATATTTTTGGTGAAAAATAAAACTAAATAAAATAAAAACCTACATGGCGGGCCACTTTAAGTTTTTAGGTCTCAAAATATAATTAATTGTGTTAGTTATCTTAACTTCAGCTTCTCGCTCTCTCTCTTCAGGATGACTCGTACTACAACACCAACCCAATAAAGCGGCAATTGAGCAGCGATACTATCACACTCAAGCAGAACTACTCCACGCTTAGCAGCAAAGGCGGCGGGGACGGGTTCTATCTGAACAACAGAGACACTACGGACGGCGACGGGAGTAAGATGAGCTTCGCGGAGATTAACAGGATGAGGAGTAACGGAGATGGTGAGTCATTGATTGATGGTGATTTCATTTACAGATTTTAAATGAAAGTATTTAAAGAAAATCTATTTTTTTCTGTGATAATGTGGGAATTTAGTTATAATAATAATATAATAATAATAAAAATAGTTTATTGATAAATGAGCTTACAACTTTTCACAGTGTCTCTAGGCCCCACACTAGGATACCCTGTGTCGTGGGGACTAGTCTCTTTCGCTGTACTTTAAGTTATCTTATAATTATAAATTTAAATGAAGTTAAAAACAATAAATTGCATGCACAACACAGCTGATAAATTAAAATAGCTAGTACCTATCCAAGTTGATTTTTTAATAGTAAGTAATGTACCTATATAAACATCTCCTGATGAGCGAAGGGACAACTTTTTATCTATTCACATCTGCCTCCGCATGAATGGACATCCTGATCAGATCCTGCTGCACTGATCATGACATATTGGGTTTTTGTCAGTGGGTTAAGCAATCATGCAATATTTTATGAATTCAAATTTGCTAGGTTGAGGGGTGCAATGCTATAAGCGAGAAAACTAAAAATTGTCCTGCATTTCAACTAAATTAATTCCTTGAGTCAGTGGATTGTAACTCGTTTCGTAATCACAGGTGTGGCAGCCCACTTCGCCGCACAAGAGCTGGAACAACAAAAACAACAGATGCAGCTGGAGCAGCGACGGAAGACCTCGTTCTCCACCCCGCAGCCGAACACCACCACCACCACCTGGCAGCAGCAGGTGTTGCAGCACGAGAACCAGCCCAGTGAGTACCGGCTTCACTAATGATACAACATTTATTTAAAATTAGTATCAAGAACTGATATTCGCTTAATAAAAAACTAAACAACTTAACTCTTAATCTCCCTGCCGAAGGTTCCCAGGACGCTAGCAGCGTTACTCCGCTGCACAGCCAAGAAAATCCTCTGTATGACACAAAATATAAAGGAGGGATGTCTAAACTTATTACAAACTACGAGGCTACGAAGTGGTTGCAGGAGAACGTTGCTACGGTGACGAAAGATTACAGATTGCTATACTTACGATAGCGGATATTGCGAGACGGTTTCATAGAACTTATTAACTCTCGCCTGAGTAAGATCAGTAATAAAATAAGTCAATGAGCTATAGCTATGAAATAGAGCTATGAAACAAATGAGAATGAAATGTTTTTACAGATGGCGACGAGGCAGCAGATGACGGCGCCGGCACAGGCGGCGCGATGGCATCCCAGCTCAACAACATCCGACTCAAGCTGGAGGAGAAGCGGAGACGCATCGAGCAGGAGAAGCGACGAATGGAGGTAATGTTCATGTGGAGACAAAACAATACTCTGATGACTCATACCGTCCGTCACTGACGCGTCGAGGGCGAGAGCGAGCGAGAGAGGGAGGGGAAACGCATTCCTTGAGGGGTCTAGACAGTTTCATCCATGTTTGACCAGTCTATGCTGATGTCTATTAAAACACCCACAATTCATTCGCATTAAGAATGCAGTGACGTATCTTTGTCCGCCGGCCTCTCCGGTCGCTCAAAATTAGAAAGTCACCAATCAATACACCTTTACCTGCAGTTGCAGTAATGACGTCACTGCATTCATAACATTAATTCAATGTAGTTACTTTACTGCCCAATACTAGGGGGGTCTCACTCAGCAGTTTAGCTATGTTCGGCCGGCCAACCCGGCTACGTCTTTTGAAAAGCCGTGGAGTACAACGCTGGGCCGCGTTATTCCCCACGGGCTTTTCAGAATTTCGAACCGCTTGAAAAGCCAGAGCACTACAGCGCGACGCTGCGTTGTACCACACGGGGTTTTCAAGCGGTCACATTGACAATTCATCGTCTGAATAGGCCGTGGGGTACAGCGCCTGGGGCGCTACAACGCTACAGTGTATTTCCTAATTTAAGTAATTCAAAATTTATATTTCATAAAGATTAAGTTCGTTTAAGTTAAGGCCGATTTTCCAATCCTCAGACAATCTTTATATAATCTAACGGTGTTGGAAAACATCTTGAGTAAACTTTCATTGCTCCATAGCTGCGGCGATAGGCTAGCCTCCTGTCATGCAAAATAGGGTAATGATAAACTGGCTAAAAGTGGGTACAATTGTGCCTCTGCCTCTTTATGGGAAAAGGCGTGATGCTATGCTATGTTGAAAAAAAAATATCATGTCTGATCCAATCTTCGATTTGAAAGTTGATAGATCTTAAAGATTTTAGACGTTGTGATTGGCAGCGTTTGCGATGATAGCTGTGGCGATGGGCTAGTCCCATTTCACGCAAAAATGAGTATTGAGTAACTTGCTAAAAGTGGGCTCAATTGTTCCTCTGCCACCCCATTTATGGGAAAAGGCGTGACGCTAAGTAAGTAAGTAAGTAAGTAAGTAAGTAAGTAAGTAAGTAAGTAATGTTTATTTGCACGAATATAGGTGTACATCAGGTGTATAATAATGTAATTTAAAATATGGTTCGCTATACTCTGCCATGCAGCATGCAAATATTAGTTACACGCAAAAAACACAAATTTACATAGATTTACATCAGATGTCAATATTTACTAAACGCGCTAAGGTATTTTTGTTAAATTTATGTCCACAAAATATTATAATGTTACTTAAAACTAGTTATAATGTACATATTATGTCATATTGACGTGTCTTCAATGTAGTCCTGTATTTTATAGTAACATTTTTCGACTAAGAACTGTTTAAGTCTCGCTTTATATATGTGAATATGGTCAATATTCCTAATCGATTTGGGCAATCTATTATACACTTTTGGCGCCATACCATAAATGCCTTTCGAGAATAGAGCTGTGGAGCTAGGAGGAGCACTTAATTTGATGTCTCGTTTACTATACATTGTCTTAAACAAATTCCACTTTACTTTTACAAATACAGCAGTTTCGTAAATGTAGAGAGATGGCAATGTTAAAATTCCTAATGATCTGAAGTGGGGCATACAGCTATCCATTGGTTTTAACTTACAGATTGCCCTTATACATCGTTTTTGGGCTATAAACGCCTTATCTTTGTCCGTTGAGTTTGAGTTTGAGTTTGAGTCCGTTTGAGCTATGTTATGTTGTTAGGTAGGTAGGTATTTGAGTATGGTGATTTGGCAAGGGGCACTTAAAACACGTCGCTTTGTATGGGTCCCCTCCCCCCCTTAAATTTATAAAATCTCGTTTACCTACCTAACTAGCTAGTTCATTATTTGGTGCTACCTATAGCGGCAACCGAAATAGGACATTCTGTGAAAATTGCGAATATCTACCTAAACTCTGGCCGCCGCTGAGAGAATGCGATCCTGACAGCTCAAAACCCATAAATTGTTGACATCTGCAATAAAAAATTTGCTTATTCTTATTATGCACGCATTAAAATGTCATAATCGCATTCTAAAAACTTCCGAAGTTTAGGTTTGTTTGTGTGATTGTTCGTAAGAGACATTTTTACTGTCGATTACGCGCCAAGTTATCGTAGTTTACCTCTAAAACATAAGAAATAGATACAGGAAATAGTTAGAGCTATGTAAACAAAAACTATATAAATAATAGAAAAACATATAGGTTTGTAACCTTATTGATATGTGCATGGGACACATATTTTTTCTAAAAACGTATCGCATTGGGTTAGGATATTGTGTCTACGTTATACAGTTGGTGTGGGTATTGGCAGATAATATTTTTACTTAATTTTAACTTATACCCTGTTCTTCGTAGCATTCGCTTTTCAGTTTCCACCGCAACCCACACGAGAAATTTTGTTCTCCACTATTGTCATTATCAAATCTGATCAATCCTCATCCGAGAATAATAACAGGTTGTTTATCGTTTCGCACATCTTTATTACGATACTGACAATAACTGCATCAAAACAAAACGACCACAAATAACGGGGAGAAGTTGTGACCTTGCAATGTTTGCCAAAACTGCCTGATAATATTGGATCTCTTTGATCCACTCGTCAATAAGATACTCAAAGCTCTCTTTCACGTCTAGCGCATGCGTCGCACCCCACGCGCTTGGTGCGCTAATTCACTTTCTCTGTCTCGCCTATTGCAGGCATGGGTCGCAGATCGGACGCGTTGTACCCCACGGGTTATTCAGACGATGAATTGTCAATGTGAGCGCTGAAAACCCCCATGTGGTACAAACGCAGCGTCGCGCTGTAGCGCTCTGGCTTTTCAAGCGGTTTGAAATTCTGAAAAGCCCGTGGGGGACAACACGGCCCAGCGTTGTACCCCACGGGCTTTTCAGAAGACGCAACCCGACTCCCGGGATTTCAGTTGGGTTGCCGTTCGCTTGGCTCGCAGTCGCGCGCTTGCCCATCCTCATAAGCATCTTCTCTGTAGTGTTTGCAACGAACATTGACTTCGAAACAATCTTATAAAGGTAGTTTAGTGCTATGAACTAACCGTAACCTTATTTATAAACGACTAATAAACCTATTTTTAGTATAATGCCGTTATAATTCGTTTGTCTTTGACTGTCACTTTGAAATTTGTGTTTGTGAGAAGAGGACAAAGCACATTTTAGCCATCATAGGTTTAATAAGTTTTATGAATAAGGAGGTAAACTAATTCCGAATATTTTGAAAGGTGACTGTTGTGACAGTTACAATACGATATAATCTCATTTTCAATTCATCCATGTGATTAGTGTTAAAAGTTAGACCACGCTTAAAAATGTGTTGTAATAAGTAATAGCACCGAAAATGTAAGTGCATTAATTATTTTTAAAATCTCATACACACACAGTGGGCTAAAATACACAAAAACAAATTGCACGGAGGTAGCCCTAGCGTGAGCGAGCGAGACAGGAGTTGATAGGACGACCTTGAGATGTCAGAGTAAAAGAAGCTCTCATGCAAAGTGATGCGGCGGAATAGCGATTATTAGACATAGCTGCGAGCTAGATTGCGCTTTAATGCCGCGCAGCGAGAGTAGCTATTTATTTAAATGACTTTGCTGGGTGATCTCTCTGTTCGTAGTTATTAAGTATTCTGTGCCTATACGTTTGATAAATTCAAACTGTTTCTGCCAGGTCGCAGTGAGCAAGCAGCGGCAACAGCTGGGACAGCAGGCGTTCCTACAGGCGGTCACTCGGGTGAGTTGAGACAGCAGTAGTCATACAACTGACAGTGCAGAATGAACGGGTAGTCTTGTGGGACTGCACTTGAAAATACGACAACTGGAATATTGCAGTATGAATCGAGAGTTGGTAGACTGATTCAAGAGACAAATTTTAGTTCAGACTTATTAAGAAAGCTATTTGTAAGTAGCACATGATTATGTTCTATTCAAGTGACTTTGGAATTTTTTAAGAGTTTGAAGTGAGATTTGACTCTGATTAGAATGAGTGGTTTGGTTCGGGATAAGGTATATCTCGAAAAGGATAGGACTGATGAAGATATTTCAGTTGATCACTGTGACCGGTAAAAATACTGCGAAGTTTGATATGAATTGTGATCGATAACTATCTACACTTTCCTTATGTACGGAATGACACTTATGTTACTAATTTTTTGTGTGATCTCGGGGTCTGTCAGGAGACCAAAATTAAATACGTTTTTCTACTTATTAGGATGCGTATATGCAATTGCAGTTGACCTCGATGGTGAGTGGCTGTCGGAGGTTTAATACGTTTGCCTTTTTTAGTTTATTCTAGATCTCTTTTAGTTTAGCCATGTTTGACCTCTAAGTTTATTTTAGACCTTTGCAACTTATTTTAGACCCATGATCGTAACTTTGTTACAACATTTCGTAATGTATAGAGTATTTCTGACTTATTCATTCACGCTTACACATTGCTTAAAATAGGCAGAAAGTTTTTTGTAATGTTTTTTCGCTATAAATTATTGCCTCTGCCATAATACCGATTTTGGTACATTTGTAGAATTTATTTAACTACAGCTTCCATGTAGTTTTGTTACATGAATTCGGCAGTTCTTCAAATTATTTATTTCATCAATTATAAAATCGAATTACTTTTATATTCAATACTCTGCTTTGTCAGAATAAGGTCATTCCAATCGTTTAATAGTCGTCCAAAAGTATTGAGACAGCATTCAGATCTGTTTGACACAACCCGATAATGCAACACTGCACAGTACATGTGGTCCTAACCTAACAATATTTTAGTTCCCCACGTTTATAGTGTACACTGTTATGACAGCATGATACAAAGATGTTTGCAATATGGTATCATAATTCTTGCTTTTGTTTAAACAAGCTCAAATCGGTTGCTAAGTTAGTATTGACATACGTACGCAACGTGATAAACTAGGTCCTGTACCTATATTTGGCTTTGCTTATACCATTCGGCCTTTGCCCATCGGTGGGAGAGGCATGCTGATCAAAAAAAGGTTTTATCCGACAAAAGCCTCTGTCAAACGATATTGCAAGCATCTGCCCGCGCGCATGCGTGAGCCCCGGTGACCATGGCATCCCGGTGTGTGTGTGTGGGTGTGTGAGTGACGGTGGGTGGGTGGCGGGTGGTGTTTCAGACGAAGGGCGGCCGCGCTCAGGACGACCGGGAAGAGGGGAGGGAGGAGGGGCAGCCTCACCAGGTGGGTAGGGGGACTAGCAAAATTAACTATAATAGCGTTCGTTTTGAATCTGGAACCGACCATGACATGTTCTTTCTAGTCAACAAAATAATCAATAAGAATACTGTCCACACGTGCTGTGACATGAATATGATTATTCGATCCGGTCGATTCATTTCGAAAGGCACTATTGGCCTTCATTGCTTATCTAGATCGCTTGTTACCTTTTGGCTTATTAGGCTCTTAAGGCGACGCATTAGCCACAAACATGTTTTTGTAAATCTCAAGTTATGCAAATTAGGAGTCTTAACCCACTTGTTACTAGCGTTTCATAAAACGATCAATTTTCCATAGGATCATTCCTCTTCATCATCATCATCATCATCATCATCATCTTAAAGAGTTCAAAATCGCAATCCAATTTTCATAAATCCCGTAAAATCTGGGTTAATTCTATATTGTTGATTATGAGTGTCAGGGGATTCGTGAAAGATACATGTAATTTTTGGTCGATAGAAATTAACAAAAAAAAAACAGTTTTTCACCAAAAAATCAAAATATTGCACCGGATTTGAATTTATGTACTTGTTATTTATCGTTATAAAAAATATGAAGTTATGTTGCTCTTTTAGTCTTCTATTCTTCGGTGAAGAGATTTTTTACATTTGAATCCAAATTCTATTGCTTTTAAAAGTACGCTGAAGGTGAATTTCTAAGTTCCCCTGTCAGGGTGCCCCGCTGTAATTGATGGGAAGAATTTCTGTGCCTGCAACGAACCGATTCTACAAAAACCAAGACAAAACAAGAGTTTAGAATAACGCCTACTTTTGTCTGCTCATCGTGCGTGGCATTCCATATAACAATCGCTTAAATAAAATTCATTGATATCATCCAAAACGCAGTTTTACAAATCTTACTTACATCACCGACCGATTTTTAGGATATATCCGCATTTATACTTAGCTGTAGGTATCGTTATCTGTGAGATATTTTGCAACACCGACTAAATCATCTCCTGACCCACGAATAAGATGCTGCTAGAATCTATGTGCTTTGTTTATATTTCGCGAAAATCAACGGCGAGTACTTTTGCACAAACAAACCAAAGTATATCGACTGTGGAGAGAATGACTCAATAATACTTGTACTTTTTATCTAAAAATGTTATCGAAATACGATGATTGTTGCATGATAACGGGACCATTTGTGATTTAAAGCATGCAAAAATTCGCACCTTAACATTTTATTGTCAAACTGCACCCATTCATCATTAAGGCATCATACATTACGAGAAATTGATATCGCTTTTCACGATGCTTCGTTTCGTGAACTTATGAATCAGAGAGAAGTGACTATTGTGTTGTGTTTTTCAGGATATCGGCGAACATCCGAACCAAACTGTCGATAATGTTGCGTTAGAACAATATCAACAATCTATTGCCAAGTAAGTAACCCGGTACTTATTACTTCCTGTGACTGGTTGCCACAGTATTGATGCTGTTTTAATCTCACTCACTAAACTCTATTCTACTCATTATCTACATAAAACTAATATGTATCATTAATTAATTTTATTTTTGCATTCATTTTCGCGTACTTAATGTAGAATAGGCCTCAAGCATTATTATTAATATATATATATTAATCCCGGGTTTAAATTAACAGTAGACAGTTTGACGTTAAAACGGACCTACAGCGGAAGTGACGTAATAATTATTACCAGTTAGGTACAAAGCTATGCGTCTCCTTTTTTCTCAAAGAAAAGGAAAGGGAGACTGATGCATAGCTCTGTCCCCTACTGACAATAATTATTACGTCACTTCTATCTTTCTTCTATCTTCTACAAGGGGGTTGTAGTGCCTGCACCTGGCCCACTTGAACGGGGCCTTTGTGCATGTCCCCTTCGCCTGCACATCTACTTCAGCCATCCCAACTCCTGCACCAGCTGGAGAAGGAGGCCTGGGTGTTCTAGGAGCTCGTGGGTGTTTGTTGTGTCTCCTAGGATAGCCATCCTGGTTTCTGTTGTGGATGGACATGCCAGTAGCATATGCTCTACTGTTTCATCCACTTCCATGCACCCCCTGCACAGGGGGCTGTCCGTTGCACCTGTAATTGTCAAGTGTTTGTTTAGTGTATAATGGCCTGTAATAAGGCTTGATAGTATTTTTATTTTACTGCGTGGCAGTCTCATTAAGTGATTCGTAAATTTATGGTTATACTTGTCTATAAAAAGTTTAGTGTTTTTGCAGTCTACTCTGCTAGACCATAATAGGTTTTGTTGCTGTACTGTGGCTTCTCTGAGCCTTTTTCGTAGAGCTTCCGCTGATAAGGGCGAGGATGGTGGAGGGCCGATTGCTGGCCTTTCTGCCCCTAATTTTGCTAGCTTGTCTGCCTCCCAGTTGCCTTGGTCACCCTGGTGACCTTTTACCCACTGGACTGTGACCTTGTTTTTCTCACCTAGCCTGTTGAGTGCCTTGTGGCATTCTAGTATGAGTTTTGATTTTGTCAACGGTCTTTTTAGTGAGCTTAGTAGGGCTGCGCAGTCCGTTTTAAAGGTTATGTCATTCCCCTCTGCATCATTTATCAAGTGCATTGCCCCGTGTAGGAGACTCAGTGTTTCAGCTTGAAACACTGTCGTCTCCTTTCCGAAGCTTAGGGAAAGTTTAATGTCAAGCTCCAGCGAGAAAAGACCTCCGCCTGTGTTCTTGCTTTTCTTTGAGCCATCACTGTATAATGTTATGCTTTTGTGATTTGGTATTGTTGGTGTTTCCAAGCCCTTGGCTGTGATTTCATATTTCCTACCGAATAGGAACTCTGTTTTTATGCGATCAATTCCAATAATGGCTTCCGGTACTTCCCCGAATGCTTTTTCTAGAATTGTGCAGTGTCCTTTATCTGCTATTTGTCCTTTCCATTGTCCAGTACTGTATAGCCTTATGGCCGCCGATTTAGCCTCCTGATGTACGAATAGGTCCAATGGTGGTATGCCTAGCATGATTTCCAGTGCCGCCTAGCATAATTTCCAGTGCCGTCACTTCCTCTGATGAGGTGTTTTAAAACAAGTGCTGTTTGACTTTACGTTATATCATTATTTTTAGTTGAAAATTAATACTAAATAAAATAAATACTTGCAAAACTGGGGCCTTTTTGTGTTGTAGGCCTCAAAGTATTATTAAATGTGATAAATATCTTAACCGAAGCTTCTCTATTGAGTCTATACTCGAACTAATTGTGAACTCTGTACTGTAAAATTTTGTATGGAGTTCACAGAGAGACATCCGTGGTCTAGTGGTTTTACGCTCGCTTCTCAAGCAGGAGAGCGGCTTCGGATCCAGTGCTGACCATGTACCAATGAGATACGTAATTTATCTTAAGTACATCATACGGATTTCCTTGCGGTGATGAAAAACATGCCGAGGAAACCTTAAATATTCATGGCTGCCGCTATAGGCTAGGAATAAACCGTTTGGGAAAAGGCGTGGCGCTATAAAATATGCAAAAATAATTGCCAGTGTGGTAATGTATCATTAACCAATCTCCGCAGAATGAACTCAAGCCTGCACGACATCCAGAGCGACATCGCCCGCCTCGCCACCCAACATACCCACCTGCAGCAGCAACAACAGACTCAGTTGCAACAACAACAACAGACGCAGCTGCAGCAACAACAGGCGCAGCTGCAACAACAGCTGGCTGCGCTGCAACAGCAGCAGCAGGCCAAGTTGTACCAGCCGCCGCCGCCGCAGCCGATGCCGTCGCAGTCGCCGTATCAACAGTATCAACCGAACATTCCACAATTGGTGAGTTGCTTTTTAGCCTCGGCGCACGCGGACCACAAAATGTCACCACAAAATGTGTCTCCTGTACTCTTCATACATTTTATACGGACTCGCCACCTACGGTATACGTGGGTAGTCGCCAAACGCCACAAATCCCCGCTGCTCGCTTCTTGTGACGCCACAAACTCTGGGACACGCCACTCATGCGATTAACCCATCTCTAGCTCCCTTCACTTTATTCAACCCGGGCGAAGTCGTAGGAAGGAATGGTGGAAACAAGTTGAGGCCTCCGACGACGGCCAGCAACATTGTAACCACATTAAATAAATAAATATATCGAATCTGAATAATAAGTCCAAGAAGTTACCTCACATTTCCCTCTATTTCCACAATAGACAAGAGACCGGGTTGCGCATCTTCACGGAAACCACGAAAGAGTCAGGTTTCGGGGTCAAAGATATACAAATGGTGCTGACATCGTTACCACGAGCAATAACATGCTTGAAACCATGCAAGTGCACGAATGTGCACGAACTCTACAATCACATCAGACCTATTTCCTAGATACGAGTATAGTGCTGAGACATTTGTTTTCCGCAAATTTTAAATTTTTATAGTCACTTTTATTGGTGTTTCAATGCGCTCAATGACACCTATGCCCGTCTTTGCTCCCGCTTGGTGGTGCTGACATATTTGGAGGCAGAGTTTCATTCATCTGAGGTTAGGTTCAAAAACACGTCACGTGATCTTTCCACACTGGCAATTTTAACCTCAAATGAGGTTAGATTGCCATATATTATAAGAAGAAGTAAATATAATTTGACGATTTTGACAGAGAGACAGCCTCTAAGAATGTGCCATTCTAAATAATGTCAGCGCTTTCAATAGATCCTCCACGAAATATTAACGACAAAGCAAAGTTCCGCTTTCGTACAAAACTCAGCCAGCCGCCAAATAACAAACGCACGCAACACCGCTAACACGCGTCCCGTCCGCAGCACAACCAATTCAGCTCCCAACACAACGTGAGCCGGCCCGGCCTGTCCGGCTTCGGGTCCACGCCGCACATACCGCCCCGGCAGTACTACGACGAAGACTACCGCGACGTGGAGTACGAGCCTGGGCCGCGGCAGTTCTACCTGCACGAGAGTCAGCCGCAGCAGCCGCAGCGCCGGACCTGGGCGCAGCACGCGCAAGGCGCTCAGGAGAATGAGTTGCGGGGGTGGCAGGTTTGTTCACAAGCGTTTAGGCTCTAGGAGCTTCTTTAAAGGCCTAAAACTCCTTGGTAACTCACACATACATACTGACTGAATCACAGACGAGTCCTTTAGTTAGAAGCATTAACCTCTTGAATACCACCGGAGTTAGCTAACGCCACTTTTCCGTTATAGGTTTTAAATTTTATTACCTTGGCACAAGGTTCTAAATCGCAACCCGTCCCAACTACCATCGGTTTTAGAGTGGTTAATGGACTCTTCTGTAATTCAGTCAGGAGCGCCATTTGCATCATCCCATTTGATTACACAGGAAAAGACTTGATCAAAGTTATCGTGTCACTGATCGCTTCTGTTTTTCAGTAGGTGGTCATTCAAGTATTATATTACGTAAGCAGAATTTTAGTAGTTGTGAACCCTCCCCTTCCCCTTGTCAGCAAAAGTAAACCCCCCCCCCACCCATACTTACTTGAACTATGGTATATTTTATTTTTTATCCGTTCGGGTTTCATTATCCGGTCCATTACCGCGCTTACGCGCGAGGCATCGTATGTTTGAACCTTATGGTTATTCTTCAGAATAATAAGGAAATAGTAAACCTTAAAGTATTTTCATGCATATTTTATTTTTATTCAAGCAATTCAACACAAATAAAATTTTGCAAAAAAAAAAGTTAGGCGAAGAACCCCTAACCCCTTTGATGCATACGTAAAATTTTAATGAATTATTATTGCATATTGACTTAGTAGAAAAGTTTTATTTCATCCCGGGAATTCGGTCCATCGGAGAGTTATTCTTAGTAGTCGCCTTTGACAGAGTGGTCTTCAAAATTCGTTGCTGGTAAAGATCAAGACTCCTATATTGACAAGCTTCACAAATAATTGCAATGTAACAGATACTAACACCGATTTACTGGATAATAATGGCTGAATTGAAAGCCTTAATTTCGATTTCCAAATATCACAAATTATTTCACAACAACCCCTCTTTTCCAGGTCCACCAACAACAGCAGCAGCAACCAAACCAACAACCGTATCAACCACAACAAAACCAACCAAGCCCACAAGTTCAACAAAACTACCCACAGGAGCCGACGCGGACGTGGCGGTCGCCCTCCCCGCAGCCGCAGCCCCCGGCCCCCGACCGCGCCTGGAACCCGCAGGGCTTCGTGCTACACGACCGCAACAACACGCAGAACCACAACCAAACACAACCCTTCCAAGTGCACTACAACAATGGTGCCGACACACAAAACCACCTCAGCTACACTGTGATAAACCCCCAACAATATTCCAACTCACCTCCCACTTCCAGTCCCCAGCGACGAGCCATAACACCCCAAAGACAGGGATCCCTCGAGCCCCCGCGAAGACCCGAATCCGTCTCGCTGCAACAGCTGCAAACCCCCGCCCATGCTCAGATACCGGACGATATGGAGCCCCAAAACATTTCCTTCATAGGCAACGCGGAAGACGATGCCTTACGCCAAGGGATTAACCGCCTGAACATCTCCTCCGGCACCCGAACGTACCGCATCCCCTCTCCGACCCGGCCCTCTCTCAACAGAAACTCATTTCAGCAACTAGAACAAGAGGAGGAGCAACCAGAAAAAGGCTTCTACATCTCATTCGACAACGAACAACCGAAACGGCCCAAACCGCCTTTACGTCAGAAAAAAGGTTCACCCAAAAAGGACACAACACCGTCAGGGTATCAAAGTCCGGAGCGACAGAGCCCTGAACCGAATTGGGAGCCGCGGTTGCAGGACAGAGAGGAACCGTTTGTGGTGCATCGGAGTGGTGTGGAGCATGCGATGAGATCTAATGACGTTTCTTGTGAACGTAGAGAAACGCCACCTAGAACGACTCAGAGGAACACTGCGCTGAGTGAGCCCGCCGCACTCGTCATTGGCGACAACCCCGATCCGGTGAGTTTAAAGCTTCAATACTATTTAAATACAAAAGAATACTATTTTATTATTTCTATATATTATTATTCTATCAATATTTTTTAGGTTTTGTAAGTTTATAAGTTGGAGAACCTTGCAAATACTTCGATGATCTCCATTTGCTGTTGTAGTTTCTAGAGGCACCAGCTGGGATTATCACACAACTTGCAAAGTGCACGAACACTCCTCCATATCACGCTCGTCTTAGGTCATCATCGGTGAAAATTAATAGACTAAATTATAAATTCTAGACTATTTTACAAATAGAGATAAATTTGAAAGGCATAATTCATCTTTATGGAAATAGACATGCTGTTGACTTAATTGATCGTCATGTTCTGAGATGTAAATTGACCGTCAAATGCGATAAGTGACCGTCAAAAAACTATAAATTACAAAAAAAACGTTTTGTGTTTTGTTGGCAACATTTTCAAGAGTGCCAACATCGAAATTACGTTTCTCCAAAACGAAGAGATTAAGACGATAGAGTAAATTATATACTTGCATCATCAAGGAGCATATGGAAACTTAGATGAAGGAAACTCTTTAACTCTGTTCACGGGAACCTGGTTTGTACATTTTAAGGGTCTTTAGGTACAAAGATATATAGGAAGGAACTTCGAAACCTGTCACTGATACATTTCCTTGGTTAAAATCTTAAATATACTACCTACCTCAGAAGTGTTTCGCAGTGCAACCGTTATGTATCGCTTTGTTTTCCATATTTTTGTTGACTTTCTGTTCCCTAGGCCTAAAATATACATCTATAATTTAGGAACTGAGTTTTTACTAGAAAAGTTAATTTGACGTCATTGACAATAATTTGACGAAGCAAAAGTATTCAACCAATTTTCTCGGTCAAGTTGCTCAAACGTCATAGCCAAAGTCAAAATTTCTTTATTACTGAAGATATTTACATATACTTAGTAAACATAATTTTTTGCCTCTTTACATTCCCCCACAACAAGATACTATAGGACATGATAAAATATTTAAAAAAATAAATATTTGAAATATTTGAAATATTAAATGAGCCTAGCTATAGCCACATCCGTTTTTTGTCTGATGTTCCTAACAGCGTAAGCCGCAGAACTTAATCTATTACCTATCTATGTCGGGTCCCTACTGCAATTTGCTATCAATGCTTACTATAACTTGACGGTCTCATACTATGCTTGGTCACTTATAACTTGACGGTCACATTACATCTCTAAAATTTTATTGTAAATCTTTCATATTTTCTGTAAATGCCACGCTATACGCTCTTTCTGTATTCTAAAACTATATTACTTTCAATTTCATCGGACACATTCAGAAGCAGCAGATGTTAAAGGTAAATGCGGTAGTTATCGATTGTGGGTGTGAAATTGTAAATGTTTTAATATTGTGTTTAATAAAACCATAGATGTTTCTAATATAGTGACGGCATCCTGGTATTCGCTGTCATCATGATAATTACATTAATAGTTTTTGTATTGTGTTTATTTTTGGAAGATCAACTTTTTCTTGCAACAGTGTTCCCGTGATTATGCGCATGCCAAATCAAGTAAGAAATGCTATTTTAAGTCTTAACATTTTTTTTCTTTAAATAAATTTACTTTTTTTTACCCTTTCTCTACTATACTATCCATGCCAAACCGTTAAATTGTGAACTAGCACTCGAAATATCAGGGCGAAGTGGTGGGCCAGGGTAGGTGAAGGATAAAGGAAGTGAGCAAAGCGAACCTCCTTTATCCTTCTAGTTAGCTTGACATTTAAGAACAAAAGAAATGATGTTTCACGTCGAAATAATGTCTTGTCGGAATAGTGTCCCGTCGGAGTACAGTTTTACACTCTTATCAAACATCATAGTGGTTAGCAGAGGCACACGCGCCCTCGATTAGCCTGATAGCATAGAATTGCTGGCCGGAAAAGAAAAAAATAATGACATAACAATTACATACATACAATTACATAACTCTAGGTGACGTCTGTCATAAAATTACAGCAGGACCTCTTTAATCCGAACCCCTTGGACATTCTTTTGCCAGAAAAAATGCTTTTACATAAAAACTCCCGTCAAACTAAAATATTGGATTTCTTAAAAAAAGTTTAATAAATATAACTTTTAGATGAATATGTATTTAAAAAAATTCACAATACTATTAGTTTTATTAAAAAAAAATACCCCATTAATTTTTGTACTATAATCTGACTGAAATAAAGTTTTCGGAGTTCGGATTAAACAGGTCCTGCTATACAGGTAAAAAAATGGTACCGGACGAAACCTGGGTGTTCATTCCAATCGGATATGTCCCTTTTACAATCTGTTTTTATGAACTGGATTTTAGTAATTGTCTATGAAAGCCTCCAAATAATATATCTTCACACGAAAGGTGTCCCTGGTGATTTTAATTATCAATGTTCCGAAGGCCAGACCACCAATTTTTATGGAGTGTAAATGAAAGAATAATTTATTGAAATTTTATTTTCATTTGAATTTCAGTGTGGATAGTCCGATTCAGACGCAATTTCTTGCGATCCTGTAGGGCTGAACCACTGATCCACACCGATCAGTCAGACTCTGTCTCACTATGAAGTCACACCTTTCACGACCAATGTGTTCCCTCTCTTCTCTCACACCTCTACTTGTGTAATAATTGTTATCATTTGGGTCCCATAGGCATTTCTGCTCCCAATAAAGGGGTAAACGACTTAATTGCATATTTTCCATAATTCGTGAATAGTCCAATGGCGCGATCCACACACACAGTTGTCCACACCGTGCGCGCCAAGAGACTGAGGCTACTTTCAGCATGCACGAAAAACAGACAACTAGGATCACGAACAATGCCGCTTGGATCGCACGCCGCACGTCCACACCAACCGCTCAAGTGGAGCGCGATCGGAGCGCGTTGGATCGTTTGGTGTGGAGTGCACCCAGCTATGCACTGAAGCAAATATTTCGTAAAACTCTTGTTTAATCATTTCATCATCATACATTTTCTTTGTCCTTTAATCGCGGAAAGCTGTTTTTAATTATTGTTCTGTTCGTGGTATATATGTTTTTTATAAATAACAATTAACAACTTTTAAAGACAAATAAAATATTTTATTGTAACTACAGAATTGCAAGTGACGAAATAAAAACTAAAGTATTTTAAGCATTGGTTACCCAAGGGTTGCTTATTTTCTAGAAATATATACTAGCTTTCGTTGGAAAAAGAAGTCTGTCGCTATAGTTTTAGAAGCTTCCTAATAGAAAATCACTCTAAGATCATCTTACAATAGCCCTTTATTTCAGTGAAAATATATGTCATAAGAATGTTTAGCGAAGGGACATATTTCGAGGTTGATCTGAGTTTATGTAAAACAATATTTATTAAAGTTTAACTTAACGCCAATTCATAACAGCGAAATATTTAGTATATATCTATAACTTGTTGTCGATGAAATGATGGCATTTCTAAAATCTAAGATATGGTCTGATAATAAAAAAAAATATGTGCTTGCTATTTGTGGTATGGCACCGTATGAGTCATGTAAACAAACATTTAAAAGATTTAACATATTACCAGTACCCTGTCTTTACATACTTGAAATCGGTAAATTCGTTCGGTAAAACTATTACTCGAGGAACACTAGAAGTTCCTCTGGTTTCTAGTGTTCCTCGAGGGTACTGGTAATAGGTTAAATCTCGGGCTCGTATTTAATCACACGCCAAGAAGAACATCACTGTATTTAAAAAAACTTCTGCAATGTGTGTAATTGCTTATAACAAAATACCGGATGACATAAAACGTTGCCGTTCAATACTTTTAAACGGAAATTATTCCATTGGCTTCTGCAAAACTGTTATTACTCTGTTGACGAATTTCTTAACTTTAAACGTACGTGAAACCCGCCTTGGCTTTTGTTGTTTTTTATGTTTTAATGACTACAGACCTCAAAAATTTGCATGCTACAATTTAATAGCAGACTAAGGCGTTCTATTTTGGAAAAAAAGAACCTTTTTACAATTGTCTTTGCATTATTTCTAAAATCTTACTTTATAACTTTTTGAACTTTTGTTACAAGAAAACCTTGATCGACCCATTTGTTTGCATTTACTGGTAAAAAAGTATTTGTCCTTTTGGCATTTAGTATTCGCTCTTACTCTCATGGAATACCATAATGTGATACCTACCTATACATTGACAATTTATTTGAAGGCCGTTTGACATAATCATGCTGCCTTTTTGTCGTATTTCTTTACACGTATTTGTATCGATCCACAAGAATACCAAAAAGTTTTGCACTCCCCAAATTCTATCCTTTTCTTGTAATTTAACGACAATTCACAATACTCAACCCAGAAACACAATCCACAGAACTCTGCCGAAGAAATGGAACGCAAGAAGGAGCGCATTATGCTGCTCTCACTGCAGAGGCGGCAGCGGGCGGAGGAAGAGCGGGCGCGGGCCGAGGCGGCGGCCTGCGCACGCAAGGAGAGAGAGGAACAGGTATGATGAACGACCTACTTGGTAGCAATAGAAAAACGTAAACACAACAGCGGTGGAAGAAAATGTACAGAGCCTCATACTTAGCAAGTTGAACGCCCACACAAAACAGTACTGCGTCGTCCAATATTGACCGCGGTGACGCCCAACGACTTAACTGACCAGGTGGTCAGAACAGCAACTAAAGTGTCGAGTTTGAAATGTCATTCGTGTGGCATTTTTGAAGCCAGCGCTTAAGTTAGTTAAGTAATCCAGTTGAGTTACCCAAACTGTGCGTACGTATGTTACCGTGTATCATTTATAAACTGTGCGTACGTAATTTACCGTGTATCATTTATAAAAGTGAACAACCTTAAAAACTGCACTGATATTGGCCTCGTTCACAGTAAATCAATGTATTAAATTGCCATCCCGATTGTTACAGGTAGCAGAGCAGAAGGCGGCGCGCAAGGAGGAGCAAGCGAGACGGCGAGATTTGATACTTCAACAGTACAAGTTGAAGAAGGCTATTGAGGAGGCCGAGAGAGAGGTTGGTGTAGTAAAGAACATCTATGACAATGACATCTATTATTATCTACTAGTGGCTCTGTGAACTGTAGACCTCGCGAGCGACACAGGAAATTTGCGTTTTATATTCATTATTTTCTACCCCCTCACGTCACACCACCGACCCTTTGAAGTTTATCGGATGAACAAGTGGAATTATTATAAAACTAGATACCCTGACTGCATTTTTTTTGAATACATACTTATGAATGCATCTGGTTACGTGCATAGAGTATGAAATAGCCACCGCACCAATAACAACCTAAAAGCCGTAAAATCTCTGCCATTTTGAAAAAATACATAAACTGATTCAACAAAAAAATCTATATAAATACCTGCTCACAAAAATTCACGAGAATCTGTTGAGAAATGCGCCCTCTAGAAGAGAACATCCGAACAGCCGAAAATCCGGACAGACATACGAAAGCATTTTGGACAGCCTTAGAAAAGACCCTTCGTTAAACCGTTCGTCCTTTCCAATATTCCAGGGCAAAACCCTCGACAAAACCGAGTACATCCAGAACATTCGAGCCGCCGGCGGCATGGCGCCCCCGACGAACACAGCGCCCTCTAGCGGCGCCCGGTTACGGAACAAGGCGGCGGCTGCGCGCGCGCGGCCTAAAACTATACACGTGGACAGTGGCGCCCTCCAGGCGGCGGAGGGACTGCTGGGCAGCAAACAGCCGAGCAGTACGAATCTAACCGGTAAGTGTAGGGTTGGAATTGTTTATGGTGAGGTTTTGTAACTTAAAAGGTGAACTGCTTGAATGAAGAATTCAGAACTTCGTGATGGATGTGGTGCGAAGCGAACAGACAACATATATTAGATTACATGTTACAATATCTATTAATTACATTATTCAATACACTGAGAATTTTGATTGGCAATTATATCATTTAAACTTAAAATTTATTATATTTATATAATATTATAAGGTATTATTTTAAAATCTTCTGTAAGTTACAGAACCTCAATAATCTTCAAAACGATCAATAGCGTGAATGGTTGTTTAATTTCGTTGATTAATTGTTTCTTTTTGTGTCAGTTTCCCACTCACTCTTGTGTCTGTGATAGCACTTACTTTACTAGCTTATCCCAAATTTACGTTTTTTTTCTATTCCCCAAAGCATGAATGCCAATTACATGTCCGCAAATAATGACGAAGTAGCTACAGTTAAGTGGTAAGAGGTTTTGGTATGACATTGTGTTACGCGAAGTTCATAACAGAACTTTAAGTCCAAAGCTCTATCTAACTTTGCCTACCTTCGTCATTCATTACAAACTGCCCAGCGGCTGTCACAATGCTACCGCTAGTTATAGGGCTTATAGAGACCACGCATTGAAGATACAATAAACCACTTTTCCTTTCCTTCCACTTCCACTTCCTTCCACTTCACATTCCTTTTCCACTTTGTCTCCGAATACACGGCGAAACTACAAAGCTGTTCAATCAAAGCCTACAATTCAATGCTCACAGGCTAATCGTGAGCGCGTGTGCCTCTGCCAACCACTATGATGTTTTATGCGAGTGTAAAACACTACTCCGACAAGACATTATTTCGACGTGAAACATTTTTTATTTTGTTCTTACTTGTCAACCTAACACGAAGGATGAAGGGGGTTCTCTTTGCTCACTCCCTTTATTCTTCACCTACACTGGCCCACCACTTCGCCGTGATATCTCGTGTGTTAGTTCACAAGTGAACGGTTTGCCATGGATAGATTGTTGGAGCGATGTCTCGTCAGAGTAGTGCTTTCGCACCGTTGTATGTATCTCGATGCGCTGTCTCTAATGCACCTATTTAGTGTTTATCTATTTCCCCCAAGTCCGTTGTCGATGTAATGTGTCTCACAGCGCGCGGCGGAAGCACACTGCGGCGCGATTACTACCGCGGCTCGCAAGACAGTCTGGCCGAGCGGGCAGGCCTATACCGGGGTAAGGCACACTTTTTTAATGATTTTGTTCCCTGCATGTTGATTTTAATTTGTGAGAGGTTTGTACTATTTTATTAAAGCGTTGCCAGGTAAGTCCCGGTAAGCACGAGCCTTTGGGGTATCGAAAATGTACGTGAGTGCTTTATTTCTTCGTACATAAGGATTATTGACAGGTCCATACGCATACTCGATGCGTAAATGTTCGATTTTACCCCAAAGATGGAGCCACCACCGCCTAGATTGGTGGCGCCAACTAGAACAATCTAATACCGTAGCTCCGCTTGATTCCCTTATAAAGCTTCTTGTAGATAGTGCTGTATCTTGATATGAATGTAGTCCGACAAACATAAACGAAACATGTAGCATAGAACCCCTTCTTGATTTTAAGTTTTATTCTATTCTTCAATATTTCCTTCTACAGAACCAGCTATTTATCTGTGCAGTGGTCATATTATGTCTTGCCATTTTCATTGTTAATGATGCCCTCAAAACGACACCCCCAGGGGTATCGTTGACAATGAACGAAATGTGCTGAATTAATAAAGAAAATTATCACCTGTCATTAGAAGGAATTTTTTGACGTTCGCTCATATCAATAATAATGAATGAGTAAAAGGTTTATACTTCTCAGGTTCCGTACCTGAAGGGTCCAAACGGAGGCCTCTTGCTTTCACTCACGTGTCCATCCGTCCGTCGGTCGTCTGTCTGTCTAGTTTTACAGCCAAACGGTTAAAGCTACATACAGTCTTAAACTTTTTGCCATACAAATTGTCGGAAAAGAAATTAAATGTTTTTAAGGGGGGCTCCCATAAAGTTTATTCATATTCATATTCTTTATTGCATAAATAGTATAAGGTTACAGACAATTAAAAGAAATGTAATAAGCAAAGGCGAGCTTATCTCTAAAAAGATATTTCTTCCAGCAAACCTTTATTCCTGGTAATTTATCCATTTGGACATTAGTATCCTATTTCAGCAAAAGGGGGACACGAAAAAAATGTGGCCTTCCCCATTAAATATTGAAATGCAAAGGAATGACCACCAGTCAGGTTATTTTTACAAAAAAAAAAAAAAAAAACGTGTACCTATGACCTTAAAATTTGGTGATGATGTTTATTATTACGTACATTTTACTAAAAAATACCAATATATCGAAAATATCCCTCATTTTTAGGCTTATATTATATTCTAATTTCGTAACGGCACCCCAAAGTGCGAAGTCCGACACGGACTTGGCCGGTTTTTTTATTCATTCGGCCCATTCATTTTATACAACGCCAAAAATGTTAACTTGGCTCCCGCGAGGAATGCGTTTCCCCTCCTTCTCTCGCTCGCTCGCGTCAGCAGGACAGGGACGGACGCTGTGACGTCATCAGAGCGAGGTGCCAAGTTAACTTTGGCGTATAGTACACAACAGCACGGTACAGATCGTATTCGGTGGCCCTCAACTTTCTCTCATAGTGTTCGTAGCTCACTATCCCTTCTCTCTCCCTGTAGATTCGCCCGTGGAGGACCGTGGCGCAATGTCGCCCAGCGGCAGTTCGGGCCCGCTCGGCCGACGCGGCTCCTGCAAGACGTCGCGAGGTACGCACGAAGCCAGCCGACGCACCGCGGTCTGAACATCGGCCTCCATACTCAAAGGAACTTAATGTCTGGAATAACAAAATATAAAATGTCTCCGAGGTTCCCTCGTGTACGCCATCTTAAAATATGGTGTGAAATGGTAGCTTCAAGCGTAAGAAAAAAAAGTATGTTTGAATGGGAGCAAACACTGAAAGTGCATTTTTTCGGCACGTTTGCTACAACGAGCTACTTTACCTTGCGTGCTGCACACGATGACTTATAACTCGTGCATCGACAGTTTTTAAGTTTTGAAATTTAGTATTTTTAATGATTAATGGAATAAAAATGCGCTGTCGAGTGGAAGTGAGATGCAATAATTACTCGCGAATAAGAAAAAGCGGGATGCCAATAATGCACTCGCGACTAATCTGAAACAACGTAAGGGCCAAAACGTAAAAAAAAAACATAAAAATAAACTATTTCAGGGAATTAACTTTCAAATTGAAAATCGTTAGAAATAACAATTGTTCATACATTGCAATTATCACACAGTCATATTCACTTACTATTGCGGTGTAATAGGATAAAACCATAAAAAAAGGGTTGACTTTGTATTTATTTTCTATCGAGAAAATTTTGATGAGATGAAAGCCTTATCAATGCCGAGAGATGGTAACTGCCTATTCCACGCAATTGCTGACCAAATTAATCACCTATATCAATTAACACTCGACCACACCCACATTCGTAAGGACCTAGTTAAATATGTAGAAGAAAACTGCGATGAACAGAACATAAAGTTTGCAATCGCCGAGCCTGAAGAAACCCTCAATGACTACATTAAAAATCTGCGCAATTACGGCACTTGGGCTGGAGAGGAGATTATAATAGCAGCCGCCGAATATTTTCTAATTAACGTAACAATCCACCAGCAAAATACACCATCGCTCACATACAGGCCCAAGAATCCCGCGGATGCAGTGGGATCTATCAACCTCAACTTCACAGGAAACCACTACGACAGCGTATACTTGCTTGAATCACAAAATTTACCCACGAATCTAGCAACCGACAGCCAAACTGATAACAACATACCTTCCCCGATACTTAAGGCAACACCCATGACCTCCTCAGGGTCAACCATAACATCAATAGATGACATCCCTGACAACACCGGATATACGATGACACGACACAGCCCCATATATAAACCAAAAGTCACATGCGAGCGTATGCGCATTGCTACTTGGAACGTTAGAGGATGCGCCGAAATACCTAAGAGACTCAACATTGATGCTGAATTGACAAACAGAAACATACATATAGCCTGTATACAGGAAACAAACATGACATCGGGGACATACGTGTCAAAACACTATCTCTGGTATCTATCAGGCACAACCAGCATCGCACACTGTGGCTTAGCTATACTAATTAGAAAGGACCTGAACTTAACGGTCCACAATATAAATCGCGACCTGGAAACCATGGCAGCAACAATAACATCGGCCACTAATACACTATATGTAATAAACGCACATATCCCCAGCTCTTCCACGAGAGCAACCGCAGCGTTTTCGCAACTTATAAAGATTATTCAAAAGAAACCAAACAAAGCCAAAATATTAATGCTAGGTGACTTTAACGCGCATATCGGACTAGGCGATACAAAGGAATACAGGAAAAAGGGAATTATAGGAACAAATCTCCTACACAAATCATCAAATATCATCGGAGAAATGCTAATGGATATCTGTTCCCGCGAAAACTTAAAAATAGAAACCACCTGGGCTCGCAAGTCATGTCGGGCCACATGGTCTAACGGGAAAACAAAATCACAACTAGACCATATAATTATCTCGAATAATGCGCCACACACATTTAACTTCATCAGAGGACAATGGAGCTACCTGCATATTTCCGACCACAAGATAATCTGGGGTGAAATATACCCACTAAACCTGCTTCCAAGAACTGGCGACACGCAAATGGAATCAACAAAGAGTACAACCCAAACTAAGTACAAAGCGATAACAGCTTTAAAGTTCAACTATAAACAGTGTTCGAGATACCTAGCACGAGATGAAATGAATGACACAAAAGTAAAATACCATAACGGGATTATGGAAGAACTTACGGCGAACAACTACAAATTTAAAGAAAATGACGACGAATATACGCCCGACATTCCGTGGGAATCTATTACAGGGGTTATGAAGTCAGTAGCCCAAAAAACACTTTCCGTAAAACCCGCTAGATCGCGGGAACACCGAATTGCTCTGGCAAATTTACAAAAGGCCAAATTCCTTAAAAGACGTCGACCAACCGACCAAACAATCAATAAACAACTCAAAGAATGCCGACGACGTCTTGAGGAAATTATTGATAATGAAGAAAAACGAGAATGCAGAGCATTTTTTGAAGGCCTAGGAAAAAAACACCCAAGCAAACGCATGCAAATCGTGTACCACTATTACAGACGACACCAGCTTCAATCGAGACGGTGGAAAAAACAACGATTTATCCCAATGTCACGCTGGGAACAGGAATTAAGGAAATCAGAAGGTCCTAACATTATGATTATCCCTAACGAAACTTCATTAAACCCTGACTATCTAGAAAATGGTCCAACAATAGCCGACATAAAAACGATAATCAGCCGCATGCGTAACGGAACAGCGCCGGGTACAGATCAGGTAGTCCCGGAACTGTACAAAGGAATACCGCCACAACTGTTAAAGGTTATTACCAAAACAATGCACAGAGCATGGACAGAAAATATAATACCGGAGTCCTGGAATGAAACGGTCCAAGTACCTATCCCCAAAATCAGAAACCCGCAAGACACCAATGACTATCGCCGTATAACAATGTGTAATACAGGATATCGCATATACGCGACATACCTGCTCATCAAACTAGACGAGATAACAAAAGAACTCGGGAACTACCAAGCAGCATTTCTCCGCAATAGATCCACCGATGACCACATCTTCACACTACGCAGAGTATTAGACGAAGAATGGCGCGCGGGTAACAGAACATATGTACTGGCACTAGATATCGCCTAAGCATTTGATACTATAGACCTAAACGTGCTCAAGGATATTCTCCTTTCAAGGACCAATAAGATTTTAACCAATAGGATAATAAAAGCCTGCATGTATGAACGGACCTGCATCAAATGTTTCGGACAGCAAAGTAACTTGATCAACAAAGGAAAAGGAGTAAAACAAGGCTGTCCACTGTCACCAAGACTATTTACAATATTAATGGATGATGTACTCAAAACACTGGAAGAAGAAATTCCCAACATAAAACTGGACCAAGATGAAGAAATAGTCTTACCACTTATTCTCTCCTTCGCGGATGACCTCATCATCGTTTGTCAAGATTTACAACACCTTGACCAAATCGTCACGCACTTGAAAGCACTATTAAAAACAGTAGGGCTCGATACTAACGAAACAAAGACGAAAATTCTTATAAGAGACCCCATAAACACCCAGCGCCCACAAGTGATCGTATTGGACGGAGTTCCAATACGACCCGTAGACGAAATAAAATATCTCGGCACATATATAACGGCAGGACATAGTAGGAGAGACACAATAAAGAAGAGATGCCGGCAAGCCATAGGCAATTCCAAGGCCCTAATGAATTTTATAAAGAAATCCAACATGGACTGGAAAATAGTACGCCTGATTTACAAAATGGTTATAGCACCGTGTATAACATACGGACTTAAAGCGGCAGCCCTCACCAAAGCAAACCGTTCTAGACTAAGAAAATATGAACGCCTGATCCTCAGAGACATGTTCGAGAACGCCAGAAGCTATCCAAGACACCACAAAATTCATGACTTACTACAGGGCAAAACAATAACCAAACAAATAAAAAACCATCGGATGTGTTACTATACACATATTCTACGACGCCCACAAAAACACCTACTCCACGCTGCATTGAAATACGAAGCAAAGAAGAAGAAAGTTGGCCGACCCATTTACACCTGGAAGGATTCCCTTAAGCATGACATCAAATACTACGGTAAAGAACACAGTTACTGGACAGAATCAGCACTCAACAGGGACGAAGTCAGAAAGGCATCGAGCCAAATATACCATATTCCAGAAACAGACAGCGAAAGCGAAACGGAGACCTTACCGGATAACCCAAACGAACACGACAGGACAGGAAACTCAACCTATAACAATACCTGAAAATAGAAGGAAAACATGAAGTTGAAGAAAACAACAGCTGCTCTCCAAATCCTATATCCTCCCCATTCCACATATCCTATATTGGCTTCAGGCTGAAGAGTCGGTCGATTGAATTCACGCTCCTTCCTCTCCTATCGAGCAGGTCATTCCGCCCCCCCTCAAAACTCGTGCTCTCTGGTATGCCGGCCGAAAGACCGGAACAGGTTTAGAACCCTGGCTGGAGAAGCACCATTCATTCATTCATTCATTCAAACATGTTTTCCAATTAAGAATCTCTAGATTATATAGTCAAATTACATATACCAGAAATTAATTACGATTTGCCCAGTATTTCCTGAAAAACACATGAAAACAGCACCCCATATTTATTTAATCATCGTCTTAAGTTAAAGAAATGTATTCTTCAAAAATAATACAATATACACTCACTTGAGAAACAACACAAACAAATAGACGGCCGGTTTAGCCTAGAGGGTAGTGAACCTGCCTACAAAGCTGACAGTCCTGGGTTCGATTCCCGGTAAGGGCGAATATTTGTGTGATGAGCATGAATATTTGTTTATTAGTCTTGGATGTTTTCTATGTATGTACATAAGTATTTATCTCTATTAAATATATCATCGTTTAGTACGCATAACACAAGCATTTACGCAATTACGTCAAACATTCGACAAATATCATACTAAAGAATCTAAATATTCAAAATTTCAAAACTTAACTACATTCAAAGCGTCATTGAAAGTTGCATGAGTTATATGTCAACGTGTTCAGCATACAAGGCACAATAACTCGTGTTAGCACTAACCCTTCAGTTTCAATCAGTTAATTCACTTTCAGTGTTTTCTCCCATACAAAAAAAAACTTTTTTCTTCCGCATGGACCAATTTACTCCATATTTTAATATGACGTAAAGGAAGATACCGGACGAATACCCATTAATACTATTTCCGACTTCTAGCTAAAAATAGCATCTTCGCCCTTTGATTTTGGGTTCTCAGGCGGAAAAATTCTATTCCTAACTTGTTCGAAAAGGCTTTTTACGATTCTCGTTACGACCCTCCCCTTCGGCTCGTGGCGTTAACTTCTCGGTTCGTAAATATAAGCCTCTGCGAACTCGTGGGAAATGTACTAATAACATTCAAGATATTTAGTTCCCATGAGTATGGAGACCCGATTTTCCGACCAGAAAGCGACAACACCGATGTTGTGCGCTAACCGGGGACCTTGTTCACTAAAGCCAACTATGATGCGAGTTTTATAGTTAACACTCGATAGCGTAAATGTAAAGTAATACTTCGCTTGATTATTTGATGTGTGACTGTTGAGTTGTCGCTTCATCAGCCCGGATGCATCAAAGTTTGACGGACACTGTCTCTCGCTCGGGAAATAACAGCGGCTTTAAGTTTAAGCGGTACTTTATTTGAGCACCAAATGAGGCCAACAATAGACACCGCGGATTTATTTTGGCTTTAGTGAATAAGAGTCCTGAGTGAGGCTGGTGTTGATTCTCACTCCAAATACAAACATTTGCCAATTCTGGCATACTTCATGTTTTTGCTAGAATTATCGCCGCTCCAACTGCTGAGAATGCTCCTTAATCACAATAGAACCTCTCATTTATTACTTTCGTCTCGAAACAAATTTTAAATGTAACTTGATGTTATTAATTCGATATAATCGCGTTGACGCTTTCTTTTGTCTCCACAAAATCACATCTAGCTTCTTGTAGTGTTGTAGATAAACAAGCAAAGAGCAGTAAATTGAATTTGTTTCGAGGAAAAAGGTAATATTCTTATGACATCCTAAATTGATGTTTCAATCATTTACTTTATTCATACATTTTATATACAATTTACTTAGTCAACGTTAGAATGACGATCGACTTATTGTATGCTTCATTACACAATATCTTTTGTAGAATGCTTTGTATAGATTTATTATTTAAAATAAAATATGATTTATTTTCTCAATAAAATATCAGCTTTACACTATGTTTATCACGCTTAAGTACGAAGCTTTGTTAAGTATTATTTTGCCATTATGTAGATTGGAACCTGATCTGAATAAATGGGTTTTATGCTTTGTATCAATACTTTAAATTCAACTCGATATATACTTACCGCAAATATTTTACTCATTGACTTCTAAAGTAATTAAATAGGATCATATTTATTATTGAAGTATCATACGTATATGAAGTGTATAATATGGCCTAAAGTTTTATACAATATCTGGCAAATAGTATTCCATTTTTTTTGGTATTTATCTCCATATAAATATACATTATAAAATACATATCTACATGGAGCCCGCTTGTGTGATGATAATGCATGCTTTTGAGTTCAAAATCAAATCTAATTGCCATGATCGTATAACATAACAATTTGTATCTCGAGTGTGTATCGCGTTGCATGATGAAAGACCCATGTATGAGACTCCGCTAACACTTTCAGAGCGCGTAAATGAGGTGGAACCTCAAACAACCCGCGGCAGGTCTAAGTATTCCACATACCAGAGTAACTTTAAGGCAGGACGGAAATCTAGCTCTCTAATGAACTTGTGCGGTAAGGACCAAGTTTCAATACAAACACGAATGTATAAATGCTTCACTTTCGTATAGTTACGGGCTTTATTTGGTGCGTTGGGTTCTTCTTTTGGTTTGCTGTACGGAAATGTGCATTTTTGGACGAGCGATAGAGTCGGCCATTTTGAAGGAGCTGCATTCTAGGCTACATTTTAAAATGGCGATAGAACTCAGTGTTTAATAAAAGTAAAGTAAGAATGAACTATTCGATAGATCATGGTTTCGTGTTGTTATCGACAAGTCCAATAGCTCACATTATCTGTACCTGTATCGTGTCGTCTTGTGCACTTCTGATTTCCTTTTCGTTGGGCGTCGTTTTTACACAAATATGAAAATGTGGTCACGGGTTATATGTTTATTATTTCGGTTATATTTTTATTATGATCGATGTTAGAGCATGTTTTACATTGTTGGTGTTGGTATGACATTGTATGACATTTCGTTATTTTTATTTACGCTTATATTTAGAGGTGTCTAGTATAATATGGTGTATTGTTTCGTAGAGGTAATATATATCCTTTTTGTAATATCTTTCTATAATTGTATTAATGTCAATTAACTTACAGTACCTTTTACAGCCTAGGTTATAAGAATAATAATACTTGTGTAAAGTAATGATTGTCGTATTCTAATTAGGTAGTTCACATTTTTATGATTTCTTACTAGTAAAACATTTACTAAACTAATAAATATTTTAAATATGCTAGTCAATAGATAAAATAACACAATCACTAACAGGTAAACGGCTAAACATTGACAATTATAATCTAGAGATTTTACTTTATTTTTGTGATTTCTCTTATTGTATTAGTGTCTGATGTCTGTCAATTTGTGTTTTGTCCCTCCCCATTAGTAATGATACACTAATTGTCCCTGTTGAATATTGTTGACGGACAGCGGAGTATTGTAAATGGGATAAGTACGAAATCCTAAAAAGTTTTCCTTTATAATTTTCCCACAATGTTAGTCAAACATAATATGAACATTACATATGTACTGAACTCCCGATTAATGCCCAAGCCCCCCATGCCTATTGGACTACCAAGCTACTTTACTTGTCAAAACATTCATTGGCCACATTTATTTCTATGAGACCCGAACCTCATACATCGGCACTGTGAGTCCAGTGATGTCACTAAACATCAACTAGTCCTATCTCACTTCACATCAGACCTCATCGGAGTTGACCTCATCGGAACAATAAATCCTATGATGGCCCTAATCGTACATATGATAGTAAAGTATCTGTGATATGAGTTAGTGCTTTGCTTCAAATTCCGCAGTCCATCTTTAATCCCGGTATTTTATTTATGAATCCTGGTTAAACGTTGGCACTACTGTGCCTCTGCTACCCCGTATCGGAAAAGGCGTGACCATCAAATATAGAACCTACAAGCCCGACAACACATTGACAAGTAAACTAGCCAGTCCCCTCCCCCCCTGCAGACTCGGGCCTCGGCCGGGCCACGCCGCCCCGGCGCGCGCCGTCGCCCGGCGTCCGCACCCTCGGCTCTCCCGCCGGATCCGGACCGGGCTCGTTGCCCGGCGGCATCGGCAAGAGGAGGAACACGCAGACCGATGACAACAGCGATGCGAGCAGCCAGCATAGCTCTATCATGGATTATTCGGGTGAGTGTGGTGAACCGCCCGCCCAGCGGTCGTTACAATATTTTAGAATTAAGTGCGCACTTTTACCATATTCTGTGTAGTAAAATGGAGGTGCAATTGTGCATCATCATCTGTGTGGTTCGTTTGAGGTTGACACTCTATGCCGTTAAGTATTTATGTCGAGTAGGCTAAAAGTTATGTTAAATACAACCACGGTTGTGCATCTTCGTAGGACTTCAAACCGCAGTTGTATACTTTTATCTATTACATATTAAGTGGTAGGTATTATGTAACTTCTATTTCGCTAACCTATACCGCATCTGCGGTAACCGCACTTAACTATTTTGTCACTGAGGCGCGAAACAGAAGTAGCAACAGATGCAGAATTTTTTTCACGATACACATTGCTAAAATGTGTACTGAATAATTTATTGTTTTGCGTCTGTTGAAATGTCGATCCATGTCATGCCAACAGATAGGCGTATTCGTTTGTTTCACACGCACATGGTGCTCACGTATAGAATGCAACTAAACTATAATAGTATGTATTAAAACAACATAATGTATTGTAAGGCATGGTTTTGTTTTTGAATATATTGTGCGAACACTAACAATGACTAGGTACGCATTTAAAGCAATGCTTCCTATATCAGCTTTATTCATAATATTTTGTTAAATTAACACGCCATTCATCGCACTCTCAATTCATTTCAAAATATTCAGTCAAAAGTAGATCCAAGTATGTCCCTAAATAAAATATCTAAAGGTGGAAGTTGTGCCGCCGATCTGCAGTTGCGGTCGTCGACATAAGAAAAACCGTAAGACGGACACGGCAATACATATCAGTAACCTTCCACCAACCGTGTTCAGGGCCGCGCCTCTACAAGCAACCCGCCACAAAGTCCAACCGCGGCATCATGCTGAACGCCGTGGAGTACTGCGTGTTCCCCGGCGCAGTCAACGCAGAGGCCAAGCGGCGAGTGCTGGAGGAGATCGCTCGCTCGGAGAGCAAACACTTCCTTGTACTGTTCAGGGACGCGGGCTGCCAGTTCAGGGCGCTGTATTCCTACTGTCCGGACAGCGAGCAAATCACGAAGCAGTACGGGACGGGCCCGAAGAACGTGAACGACCGGATGTTCGATAAGTTCTTCAAGTGAGTTGATACGTTTTTATCAAATAAATTTCGGGTTTATACATCAAAGCATAACGTGAACTGGAGAAATTTTAAATGTGTAGTCGTTTCGTTTACATTGTAGGCAAAAAGCAATCGGATAGAAAAAATAATACAATATAATTGTGTACAGTATCCATCTTAAGACCTATGAGGAGGAATAAAACCCATACCTACTTCCTGCGTGTCCATATTTCCGGTTTTTGTTCCGGTTATTCTACGTGTTCTGTTGTACCTGCAAAAATATTATCAGCTCTTCAAATATCCTATTTTCAAATTCCAGATACAACTCCGGGAGCAAGTGCTTCTCGCAAATACACACAAAACACCTCACAGTCACAATCGACGCGTTCACGATACACAACTCGCTGTGGCAGGGCAAGAAGGTTCAACTACCTAGCAAGAAGGACATGGCGCTCGTCATCTAACCTCCTCAGACGCACAAACTCAGCGGAGGAGCCAAAGCCGAAAAAACTAAAGTTTAAATAAAGAACCCACGTTATCTAGTCGCCGGCGGCAATCGAGTCAAGCCTTTTAATCTTTCAGTTTTAATCGCTACGGTAGGGCAATAGTGCCAGTGTCCTGTATTTATAAATTAAAAGAAAAAATTGATTAGGTGAATTCCCATGATAGCGCTGTGTTATGTTATAATCAAAATCGTGTTTACGCTTCGTGTGTTGGAGTGATTCCCATCAGATATTGTGATGAGAGTGGTTTATCTAGGCAGCTTTATTATAATCGTTGATTGATTTCCTTCGAAGATTCTAGATAGACCATTGAATTAAGTCGGTGCCTGTGTCATAAATTGTACAGTTAGAATGGTTTAGGGAGGTCGCAAGCTCGAATTGTGTTTATGTTAAAAGAACGGCTAGTAACGCTGTCATCTTATGTTTTATTGGTTCAAGGAATGGAAGTAATCGAAGAATCCGCGTTTCTTTTTATTGGACTATACTGAGCTTCATATGTTATTCTGCTAGCTTCGTTAGTATGTGCATATGCGTTGTGAGCTAGGTATTTGAATGATCAATAGTGTATAATCGCAGTGTTTGCCATATGTATATTAGTGAGATGGTTCCAAATCGAGAGAAAATATGTCACAAAAACAGCCAAACTATCGGAGGAGTCGTTTAGAAGTTTAATATAATAAAATTACATATACAAGTCCCCTGTCACGTTAACAACTCACTAACTATTATCGCTTAATTGTTAAATTTAACTCGTTAGTTATTATTTCAATTTGACTGCAGTTATGTTAAGGGCGGTTAAAATAATGGCAATTGTTTAATGACCTTCGTCTAACGTAATTATTATATTTCCATTTTTTAATGCTTGTATAGCTAAAATAAGACGAGGCACACTTTACGTGGTAACTGTTACTGCCTTACCCTGTAAATAATTGTTTTTGTATACAGCTATTTATTAAAAGAATGTTAAACGTAAATTGATGAATATCATTTTTTCATTGTTTAATGATTGGTCATCAATAATATACTACCGATAGGTATATGGTACGCAAATATATTGTATTAATAAAAAAACATAACGAATAATATTGAATTTCATATAAATGTTGATGTTTTATTCCTGTACCCTAAGGCCGCAAATATTATAATATAAATAATAAATAAATTATACCCTATTCGCAGGACAGAGATAAGTACGTAGATCAAACATCGTGTCTTGCCATTTGAAAATGAGCAGAACGTCGCGTCTTGGCCGCCATCTCATGACCTAAGGCAAAATCGTAACTGAGTATCCAATATTTGTCCTTCTCTCACACATCACCTATGGCTTGAATGAACTTGAGACAGAACTATATTAACATGTTGGATTTCCACTAGAAATGTAGTACCTAACTTGCTATGTGGCACTTAGGTACAACCGGGTAATAAGGCCCACAGTTTTGCAAGGCCCAAACGCAGAAACACATTTAAAATACATTCGCGCCAGCTTCATAGTACGTATGAAACAATTGCGCCCGGTTGTACGCTGAAGTCGGTCACGACCACTCTTATTACTAATTTGTTCTCCCACAAAACTACTTGCAGCGATTTGTTAGTAGATTTTTGTTTAGGATGTTTATTTGATCGCTATTATTATGATATTTACATAGACATGTAGGATTTTATTGCTTCTTATTTCGAAAATTATCAATTTGAGATGCACGGCCTGCGCCGGTTAGGAAGGCCCAAAAAGTTGTTGTTTATAAAATTTATTAATTAAATCATAGTGCATTTTCCTGAGACCGACACTAGACTGTAAACCGGAGCGCTCCAAAGTATGTCCCAGGAGTCAAAACTACACTTCGTCCGTTTTTAGAATGCGATTAAGACATTTTCTTAATGCGTGCATAATAAGCAATATTTTTCATTGCAGATGTCAAAAATTAATGTGTTTTGAGCTGCCAGGATCGCATTCTCTCAGCGGCCAGGCTTTCTTGAATCTATAACCGATGTCAACTCTGTGGAGCGCTCTGGCTCAAGTATAAGTATTATCAACATACGCGACGGCGAGCGGACTCGATGTTCTTAACGAAATCCGACAATTATATTACAATAAAAAAATGGTGTCATTATGTTATTAAATAGCAATAATACGATAAATATTTACTAACGTGTGAAATAAAACACCATCTTTTTGTTAATTTGATGTCTCTGACAGTCTTATTTATTACAGCAGAAAACAGAGCACTTCGATATTTCAAGTGTAGCTAACGTAGGTAAGTGTAACTTAACAATCCGTCGCGCGACTGGAGTCCGTCTAGTTAGAAATCAAACCGACACCTACTTTAATTAGACGCAAATGCAAATGCAGCCGCATACCGCAGCTGAGCTGAAGCGTGCGCGGGCGCGGCTGGATGTGGGGTAGTAGCTTCGCTGGCGCGAGTTTCTCAAGCGCTTGAAATGCTACTCAGTATAGGGTATCTGCCGATAGCTCTCAGGCAGCTTGGTATCCTTGCCCGGCTTGGGCAACATGATGATCAAGCCCTCCTTCCATTGTGTTGGGATGTGACCCGTGAGCGAAATACCGTTATACAGGCGAGTAACGGCTGCCACAGTACGTGGTGGCAAATGTAATGGCGCCGTGTTGCCGTGTGCCCGGGGCTTAATGCATCAATAGTGTATCACATGATCTGACCGGGCGTGACAACGATGGGGGTCATCTTCGGAAGCAACGTGGTTCACATCATCCGTAGGGTTCGGCTTAAACTGCCAGGCATTCGAAGAGGATTTCCGCTCGGTCTTGGGCCTTGGCCTGTAGTCCGATGGGAGGGCAGGGAGAACCTCCTGGCTCGGCAGTGTCCGGAGACCTCAGACGATCCGGCCGGCGTGTCGAAATGAGTGGGCTCATCGGGACCGATGACATCGTAGTTGTGGCTCACAGAAACGGCATGGATGGCGCGTCCAGCTGGACACAACCTGGAGGAGTTCCAGGTGGTGTGCTTGGCGTTGATATCGCCGGCGACGAGTATCGGGTGCAGCAACACTAGCAGCCCCCGTAGCTCTGAGGTGAGGTAAGGATCGCTAGTTTGGAGAGTTAGTTTGTAGGTGGCGAAGAGTCATCACCTGGCCTGCGACCTGGAGGTCGACATCCTGGGATGCAGAGTTAAATATTCCTGGTCAACGAGCAAATTCCATATTTTCCAAATTCCAAATGTCTTTATTACTGTAGATATTTACTTATACTTATAGATGTTTGTTATATAGATACTTACCAATCGTCATTTTTGCCACTTCTCTACATTGGACCACTGTGGGAGAAGAAGAGCGTAGAAACAACCACAGATTGATTTTTAGATCTCTTAAAAATTGCTTGTGCTTAACTAATACAAAAATATATTATATCATTTGTAGTGATATGCTACTTACATGTCATTTTCCAGTATGTTCAGCTGGATACTTGCTGAGCTGTATAGCTGTATATTTTGTTTCACCTTTATTTGAAAATTACATAACAGCGATAGATAAAAGGGTAGCGCACCAGCGCGCACGAAGCCCGAGATTGCAGAGTTTCGGAGAAAGCCAAATACAAGGTCACCAAAGGTAAACCCCTTCGCTATCGATTTAGAAGTGCTGATAGTGTGAAAATACGAAGCGAAAATGATTTGTTAATGTGTTCTTATGGTTTAAAACGTTACAAGGTCCTATGAAAATAAAGGTGAAACAAAATATACAGCTATACAGCTCAGCAAGTATCCAGCTGAACATACTGGAAAATGACATGTAAGTAGCATATCACTACATTTTCCCCCCCCGACCCTGGAAATTTTTTTGACTCAGCAAAAATTTTGATATGTACATTTTTTAAAATAAACCATAAAAACACAGCTTTGCAGAAACAGACTTCACCAGGCAAAATCAGATATACCATCTCTTACATTCATCATCTTCATTCAGGTAAGGGTGGAGTTCACATTCAATGACTACCACTCTAAAAGTGTGTTTTCAAAAGGACATTCAGGCTTACTTAAGGAGTTGTCATCCGCTCCTGCGTGGAAAAAAAAATAAGTAGAGGTAAAGAGAAACAAATTAATCCTAAGGTAGCTTTAGTCGCTACGACTTAAGACAAGATTAAGAACGGCCAGAGCGGTAGAGCTCGAAGCCAGAGATCAGCAACATCGCCAACGAGATGTGTCTGAAATAAAGAATATACATATATACAAATTAACAGTTAATAGAAGTTAAGAAAATGTATGCTACTTACATGCAAAAATTTTACCTCTTTCCGGTTATCCAGAATAAAAATATTAAAGTGATGAAGCGAAGTGAAGTGAAGTAATGTAAGTTAAATGTAGGCCTAAATATAATCCAGATGAGTTGAAAAACTAGATGAAGTTTTGTTTTAGAATTTGGAAAAGGAATTCGTACTTAATAACCCTTTCCATTGTTATAGTTAAGTGTAGAGTCAAGTGTTATAGAAGTGAAGTGAAGTGAAGTGAAGTAATGTAAGTTAAATGTAGGCCTAAATATAATCCAGATGAGTTGAAAAACTAGATGAAGTTTTGTTTTAGAATTTGGAAAATAGCACGTAAGTAGCATAACACTACACATTATAATAATTAATAAGCAGGAATAAATAATTACAAAATTATTAACAGCAAGGTCTGTGTCGAGCCAGATTAACCTGAGCCAGAGCAGAGCTTATTAGCAATCTTCCTACCCACGATGACTTCCAAGCCTCGAAGACTATGCCGGAGTTGGAGAACCGGGCGCGAACCTCTGCGAATATCAAGCTGTTGCAGTTTCGTACCTACCACGATTTAGCGCATCTGCGCGCGAATGTGGAGAGGCCTATAAATTTAGCTCACCAAGCTCCTTCGTTGTTTAGATTTAACAACAATGCAACTACATACAACACCCACACAAATACTTATGATCTCTATAAATAGAAAGTGCATCACATTTCTACGCCACGTGCGAGCGAGCTTGCTCTATTCTCGGAGGGCCGTTCTTATTTAAGAGTCTAATTTTCAAACACAGCTGCCAGCAACGGGTTCCAACAAAGGTCACCCCAAGGTGAAAGAATTCTCCAAAGAAAGATGCCATTGCCATGCCAACAAGTGTTTGAACTAACGTTGCGCAGAGAAGCCGTATCTACGCTCGTGTACCATATATTTGTCGCATTTAGTTGGTTAAATCAGAAACTTAACTAACTCTCTAGACCGTTAATTAAATGCCGACGTTTAACCAAGTCACTAAAATTCCGTCAGACAAGTGAGTAAACGCAACGTTTAACGAGTTGCCTAAAAGTTCTTAGGCAACAAGAAATATACTTTTTTTTTCTATGTGTACTTAAGTTTATGTTTTAAGTATTTTTGTTGTTCTTACATGTTCAACCTAACACGAAGGATAAAGGGGGCTTCGCTTCGCTCACCTCCTTTACCCTTCACCTAAGCTACCGCAATATTTTGCCCTGATATAAACTGTGCAAATCAGCTGTTGTCGTGACGCCATCATGTTTTCCAAAACGCTGGCTTTCGGTAAGACAGATTGTTAAACGTTTTCAACGATGCTTTAATACCAAATGCTAGTGATTTGTTTAAACGTCGGCATTTAATTAACGGTCTAAAGAGTTAGTTAAGTGTCTGATTTAACCAACCAACTGCGACATATTCTCTACAACGACGTCATGGCATGTAAAATGGCGTACCTACATAAAATATCCCACAATGCCATGGGCGCATGGCGTATATAGAATATCCCATCCATTTTTTTCTGAGTACAGTATCCCTATATTTATAATTAGGGTTTGCACTATTCGATTAAATTTACATTTCGAACAAATTTTATACTTCTAGAGCAAAATATCCGAAAGTTCGGATATTCGAATATTTTTTTAACATTGATTGAAAGCAATACAATATCAATGCAACACAATTAAGAGCTAGACTGGGGTTTGATTTGATTGCAGCAAAATTATATTTAAATAAAACTATGTATTTTAATTAGTTTTGTTTATTATTAATAAAAAACACATTTATCGTGTTACATCGATCGTATCGAGTTTATTTATTTATTTGTATGGGTTATATCTACACAGCATATTTAAATGGAAACATCCAGGTTTCTTAGCCATGTGGCGGCGTCATGGGAAATATGGGTGAAGTCTTCAGGATGACCAGGATATGCTCTCAGTGGGCACTCGCGCGTAATTTGATCGATGGTCTGGGTTTCCGCTCCGCAATCACAACGAGATGAATCGATCCAGCCGCACAGGTGCTTGTAATAGCCGCAACGGCTGTGCCCGGTGCGGATCCTGTCAGTATCAGATATATATGAGCGCGCAAGCTACTCAAATAGATCTACACATCATAAACAACCAGAAATATCTACACAGCCAAAGTGTCCACCAAATTGTGTTTGGCATTTATCCAACCAAACTTATTTTTACGTTTTGTGTACTTAAGTTTATGTTTTAAGTATTTTTGTTGTTCTTACATGTTCAACCAACACGAAGGATAAAGGGGGCTTCTCTTCGCTCACCCCCTTTACCCTTCACCTAAGCTACCGCAGTATTTTGCCCTGATTTTTTTTGCAACTTTTGGTATTCATTTATCCATTTTGGGTAGGAAAAAAATATTTTGGTGATCATTATATTTGTTGTCAATAAAATATGATAACTGGAGGTCTTTTTATCCGACATCAAAGCAAAACATAAAGTTCTCACATTGTTTGAATTGATAGAGCTACCAACATCTTCGTGTATTATGTAAAGCTGAACAAAAGGACGCGGACAGCTACTAAAAGTTCCATCCATAAAGATCTCTTTTACACTTAATTTTTTTTAACGTCCTCTTCCATCAAGCAAAACACTAATATAATATAATAATATAAGATAATTCGATTGCCGTTATAATAGTAGTCAGCTAATATTGACTCACGAAACTTCAATGGCACTACAACGCTTTGTGAATCTGTAAATGTAGTTTTAGGGACATCATTTGCTCCGTGTCGAGCACCCTAGAGGATACGTGAAACATTAGGAAACGGAGGTAGTTTAGTTACAAAGGGATGAACTCCGCTATTTTGAACTTGTGATAACTTATCATCATATACTTGAGTAACTGGCAAGTCCGTATTTCGTGCTCTCTCCTTTAAGTCAACAATTTGCTTTAAAAGTAAGTTTTTCGAAATATCGGGATTGCAGGAGTGTGCTTTTCTTTTTTGAATATTGTTGCCATGAAATCATTTTGAATTTCATAGTGAATAGAATAGACAGATAAAAACACAATGTATAGCTATAATAATTAGGACAATGTGAATGTGGATGGCCAGTAATCGTAATATTTGGATAACGTAATATGTATTAGCAAGGTAGCTTCACTCCTGATGTTAAAACATTGCTATACATACCTACCTTAACCGTAACGGTTCCAAAACATTTTCTTTTTTTATAATTCGAGCACCTCCAAATAAATGCTTGCCCAAAAGCAATGCAGTCCCACCATCCGTCGGTAAAAATTGTAGATCTGTTTCGTTATTATCAGCTTCCGACATTATTAAAAACGATAGTTGATATCTAGATATTAATTATTTATGGCAATAGGTTATCATCCGTCAAATGTCAGTCAAAATAAATGATAAATTTTATCGTCAGTGTCATTTATACTATGTCACTAAAGAGCTTTGATTAATCTAAGTTAAACAGGTGAGAGAGAGAGAGAGAGAGAGAGAGAGAAAAACATTTATTTCATAATTTTGTAATTAATAATTTTGTTTCAGAGGTTAAGAAGTTTCATTTTTATAGAATTACTTTTAATTTCATAATGTACTGAGTATAATTTAAAAAATGTATTTCGGAACTATGCTGTGATGACTCTGATGACTGTACATTTTAACGCAAAATATACTTGGTAGTGTCGTTAATTGTAAACGACACTATTGGTAATGGGTCTGGTAGTGTCGTTGCCATGAAATGGCGACATAAACAGCAAATTCTGATGGGGGGTCACTCCGCAGGCACTTTGAGTTTCTATTTCTACGGAAACTACAGCACGACGATAAATACTAGAAGTCTTACTAGGTGTACTACTGGGAAATTCCTTCCCAATACAATAAATAGTAAGACCATTGTGAATTTTGTACCCAGTGGACTTTACAGTTAAACAAAACTCCCAATAGTCCTATTCCTATGAAGACCAAGGTAAGATTTTGCGTACTATTCGCCGTTTTTTTTCTTCCCTGAAGTTTTATTTCCGTTCCAATAGAACGCAACACTCCTAGGTAATATTGATAGATAACCTCGTAAGTGAACCTGAATCTATGACCCAAAATAAAACATTTGCTTGACTGACTTATCAAACCACAAAACTTGTCTGGCAAAAGTTTAGTTGAAGTTGAAATGAATACCTAAGAATTATGTTATACCTATTTAGGTACTGGTATTTTTTAATTCTGTAAAATGTGTGAATAAATCTTTGAGTAATAATATAAATGTAATAAAAAGGCGACGAGGTGAGGAACTATTGTTGAATGGTTACCAGGACAGGACTATAAATTAGGGATTTATAGAGATGGGAGGGGAGCATATGGCGATGTGCTAATCGTAAAACCAAATTTGTCGGCTCGTTACCCATCTTAGTAACAGTAGTAATACTGTTTTTTAAATCCGTCACTTTTTTTGACAGCTTTGTTAACTGTCATCTGACACAATAGATTCACTAGAAATATACAAAATAGTGTCAGCTGTCCAAATAGTGACATCTGTCAAACAAAGTGACAGCGGTCAAAAAGAGTTACTACTGGTAGCTTCTTATTTTATTTATATTATTTCTTCTATACTCATTATAACGACAGCGCATTATATAGCATGCTATTGAAAAATAATTAATAGCGCTGCTTTTAAAAAATTAAACAAACTGCTATATGCTAAAATGCTAACGCTTTAGATAACAGCAAGCGCTTTAGCAAAACATCAACTTCTGAAAAATGGAACTATTACGAACAAAGTGATGTTGAAAACAGAAACAAAAATGGCACACTTTAAAAGCTACAACGGCAAGTGCGGGTATAATTTTCGTTGCCTGCCAATAAAGCAAGTTAAGCAATATATCCAATAGCAGGACAGCCATTTATTTTAGCTGGTCTAATAAATTAGCACAGCGACTATATAAATTATTTAAAATTAGCAGTTATGCCCCTCTCTAGTAGTAACTCGGTTTTTTTTGGATGGGTAGTAAGTAATAACACGGGCAACGAAGGTCTATCAATTACACAGAGTATTTTAATATATATCAATTACGAGGTCTGTTTTATAAATTTTGAGATAAATAGTAAAACTAATGGGAAAAAATAACATCAGCGAAGTCTTAAACCCGTGCCACACTGTTACAAACAAGGCTTCCACAAGCGTTTCCACGCGGGGTTTAAAACTGTGTCGACGCTTGTTTGCAACCAAAATTCGTTTGACCTTTCCCCACATCCTTTGTGGACGGGCGTGCGTTACCAACCGCGTGTGGACGCCGGCGTTGTCCACAGTGTAGACGCTTGTTCCACCACATATGGTGGTTCGCTCTCATGTGTTGTTAAATTCCAACGTGTTAAAAAAAATATTATTGTATCTGTGCTCTAATCCACTTTATCAATGTGAAAAACATCATTTCGCGAGAGGGTCACCCTTGTGGCTTAGAAAATGGCGACGCGAGAGGAAAAAGAAGTTCTAACAGAGTTTACCCTCCTAATCTTTATTTATATTTCCATTACAGGCTTAACTTGACCTAATGCGGTAGGTAGGTATATTTTTGGTAATTTAAATAAGAATTTAGAATTTAAATATTTATTTATAACATCACACCGAGACACGATCCAAAAAAATATAAGTACCTATGCTGGGAAATGTATAAAGTACGCTGACAAAGAAATTAAAGGCCATAGACCCAACAGCGAACGAAACATGATCTAAGAAGAAAATCGAACACTTAAAATGTGCCTACCAAAGCGAGGTGCTTCACCAATTTTCTGAAAATTTGATAGGCACGGCGCCTTAGCGCAATATTTACATATTTACGCAGTCGACAGCACAATGAAGTGGATATAAATATATGCTTTGTGGTGGAGGCCTTGTTGTAAACCTGTGTGGACGGAACACCAACCGCGGGCTGACAAGCCTCCCACCAAAGTCACCCATGTGGCACACGTGTTAACAGATGAAAAATATAAACTACCGTGTTAGTAGGTAGATAATGACAGTTTAAATTCACTTCACGATCGTTCGGGCCTACGGGCTCGACAGATGGATCGAAAAACCTATCGACAGATGGATCGAAAAACCTATTGACAGTTCAAATTCATTTCACGATCGTTCGGGCCTACGGGCTCGACAGATGGATCGAAAACCTATCGACAGATGGATCGAAAAACCTATTGACAGTTCAAATTCATTTCACGACGTAGAGCCTAAGTTCGGGGTCGGATGATTCTTGATCCAGAACCAGGCTGCTACACAATATAATGTTATTAATATTAGAAATATTTGTAGTCTTATGCAGATTTCCAAGTGAATCATACCGATTTCAATATGAAATTTTTAAAACAAAAAAGTACATTACACTTAGATAAATTATGTACTTCTGATTCAACTAAAATACTTCGCCATGGTAACCTGTTACCAAATTCCATACGATGTCTGATATGCGGGCCGTCAAACTGCGGGAAAACGAATCTGATGGTCGGTCTTCTATTACATGAAAACGGGCTCCACTTCCAGAATATTTACGTTTATTCAAAAACCTTACATCAACCAAAATACGAATTTCTTGAGAAGGTCTTAAGTTTAGTTCCGAGTATATCGTTCTTTAAATTCCATGCTAATCAGCAAGTACTCAGCACGGAGGAAGCGCAATCAAACTCAGTAATTATATTTGATGATGTCTCATGTGAAAATCAAAACAACATGCGTGATTATTTCGCAATGGGCAGACACAAAAATATTGATTGTTTTTATTTAAACCAGACTTATACTAAAATACCCAAACAACTTGTTAGAGACAATGCAAACCTACTTGTACTTTTTAAACAAGATGACATTAATTTACGACATATATATGATGAACATGTTAACACGGATATGACATGGAACGAATTTCGAGAAATGTGTTCAAAAATATGGAACGATTCTTATAGCTACTTGGTCATAAACAAAGATTGTGAAAAAAATAAAGGGTGCTATCGTAAACAGTTTGACACGTTCGTCGTTTTTACCTGAGTGAAAGTATATATAAATGCTGTTTTATTCGATAGCTTAGCACTTAGCTTAGAAGAGGACGAGCATACAAGATATTATTTAGATATGGAAAATAACTTAAAGGAAATCGTAACTGCTGCCGAAGCAGTAAAGAAAAAGTTTAAAAAAATGCGTAACGTTGAATCAGAATATGAAAGAGCTATAGGAAACGTGTTCAAACCAGTTCTTAGCCCCCTTAATAAAATTACTGATGCTATGAGGCAAACAGAGAGCAAAGAAACAACATGTCCTATCAAAAATGGAGAGACGAAATTTGAAAATGAAATCGACGATTCCATTGACCGGAGTGCAGCCGATGACACTTTACGAAATATAAGACGTTCTGATCAATTTATGACACCTACTCATAGCTTAGATCGTGCAGCGGAAATGGAAGGCGAAGATTCTGACAACGACTTTAATGAAGGACAAGAATCTGATATATCTCAAAATTCGATTGAGTCTGATGCAAACACTCAGAACCAAAATTGTTCATCATGGTCGCTTACATCGGAGTATTTAAAGAATACTCCTTTTGGAGTAAGAGTCGAAAGAGGAAAACTTTTGATGGGCTCAGCGAATGTAAATATCACCGATAAAACCATTACAATAGGAACATCTGATTACAATAAGACTCGAGGCTTGATGGAATTGCTAACCAAAAAATTACCAGACTTGGCAGATATAACAAAGGAAGACTTGGCAAATTACAAGTTAATGCTGTTGGAGACAAATGCACATAGGCGAGATTACGACTCAAATAAACCAGTAAAAAGCAACAAAGGAATAAAATACTTAAACATTATTAAACCGCTATTTAATAAACATGACAATAGTGAAAGCAATCAGGTTCAAGGTTCAGGTTTACCTGTACTAAAAAAATGGAAGAAAAATATAGACTATGTCTACTGGGATGATCCAAATGAGCTAGTGGATAGGTTAAAACTACTTATAGCATCTCGTGACGCTGGAAACACTGGACTTGATAATGAAATAATATCCATCATAGAAGAACTCAAAGAAAGTGGTTTGCTTGGTTAGAATAAATAATCATACTTAAATTATTTTGAGCACTTCATCTTCAACTCTCTACAAATAACTAGGGTAATCTACCTCAGTACTATGAATATTGATAAATTCGGTCACCATGTTCATAAACGTTTACGTTTATCTGAATTGTTTGATTTTACTGACAATGCGTTGACCAAAAACGAAGAAGGACTTTTTGATCTTCAGTCGTCACGATTAAAAGGTTTAAAGGCACCACAAGAGTCAGACGACGCTGTAAACAAGGAGTACGTTGATATGAAGAGTAAAGATTTACGGGAAGATTGTCAATTTCTACTGAACGAAGCAATTAAAGATATACAAGGAGTGCTGAATAACTTTATAAAGGATGTTTATACGAGGAGTGAATTAGATAATATCATTAAATCGTTGAACAAAGATGAAGCAGCAGGTGGTAAACGAAATACATAAAAATGCAAGAAAAAATTTTTCTCGTCGATCAGTGCTTCTCAAAGGAATTGATGATTTGTGGCAGGCAGATTTGATAGATGTTATTTCATTGAAAATTTATAATAAAGGTTATAAGTTTATTCTTGTCGTTATTGATTGCTTCTCAAAATATGCGTGGGCTGTACCTCTTAAAACTAAATCTAAACAAGAAATGTGTCAAGTCTTCGAAAGCATCTTGCAGAAAAGTAGAAGACAACCAAATAATCTACAAACAGATATGGGAACTGAATTCTACAACGATGAATTCAAAAGACTAATGAAAACCTACAAAATAAATCACTATTCTACATATTCAGTTAAAAAAGCATCCATAGTGGAAAGATTAATCAGAACATTAAAAGCACATCTCTATAAGAATTTTTCTTTTAAAGGTAGTTACAAGTGGCTAGGTAAACCATTAGAAAGTGTAGTTCATTCTTACAATCATACAAAACATCGTGTTACGCAAGAGGAGCCTGCAAAAGTAACAAAGTTAAATGCAAGCAAAGTATTAGACAATATCAAAAAGTTCCAGAGTAAAACTAATCACGTTAAGAAACCTAAATTTTGTGTTGGCGATAACGTAAGAATAAGTAAATACAAAAGCTGTTTTAAAAAAGGCTATACGCCTAATTGGTCGACAGAAATATTTCTTATCAAGAAGGTAAACAACACGATTCCTGTTACTTATTTGATTGAAGATAGTCGTCGTCAACCGATTTTAGGAAGTTTTTATGATCAAGAACTCCAGAAGACCAAATATCCTGATGTATATTTAATTGAAAAAGTCATAAGAAAAAAAGGGAATAAGTTGTTTGTAAAATGGTTAGGTTTAGATGAAACTCAAAATAGTTGGATCGATAAAAAGGCAATGGTATAAACTATAACCTTAGTCTATTATCAGTAATGCATGGCGGAGGTCTTATTAACAGTTTTATCAATAATTTACCGATCGAGCTACATCTACCTGGCTATAATTATTGTGGTCCTGGAACAAAGCTGGTGAAGCGTCTAGCACGTGGAGATAAGGGCATCAATCTATTGGACAACGCATGTATGCATCACGACATAGCGTATACGAAATTCTCTGATTTAGAAAACCGACATAAAGCTGATTTGGATTTACTGAATATGACAAAACAGAGACTACGATCAAAAGACGCTAAGCGTGGTGAAAAGATAGCTTCTTGGTTGGTTAATAAAGTCATGAAGACAAAACTTAAAACCGGGTCTGGGGTACGACGTTTTAAAGATATGGTATCTAAAATAAAAGGTCATCTTCAGAAATTAAAACCAAAAAATAGTAATAGTGCTATTAAAGTTGCTTATGCGGTCGCCAAAAAGTTAATTGATGTAGATACCAAACACAACATAAGGATACCACGAATTATTCCTCTCCCTAAAAGTGGAGGATTTCTTCCTTTAATACCTATCTTTGCTGGGTTGTCTGCTTTAGGAAGTCTTGCTGGAGGGGCAGCTGGAATAGCAAAAAGTGTTAATGATTATAAAGCTGCTCAAGAAAGTTTGCGAGAATCAAAACGTCACAATCAAAAGATGGAATCAATTTCAGTGGGTCGAGGCTTATACATCAAACCTTACAAAAAAGGTAGTGGCTTGTTTATTAAATCAAAAAACTAATAAACAGGCTGCCTAAGCGTGCTCTGACCAATTTAGATATCATCGAATATGCTAGAGAAATACCATATTTTCGTGGAGTTTACATGAAAGATGCTTTACCACGAAAACCAAGAAGTATAGAATGTGGTATTATAAATTTAGACGATTCGCACAATGCCGGAACACACTGGGTAGCCTACATAAAACTGAAAGACTATTATGAATATTTTGACAGCTTTGGAAACTTGAAGCCGCCGGTAGAAGTTGTGAAATATCTCAATACTCCTAATTTGTATTACAATTATACTCGATATCAGACTTATGAAAGTGTGAACTGTGGACATTTATGTTTAAAGTACTTGCAAGATTTTTGGAATAAACATATAAAGTATTGATGTTAGCGTTTATTTTCACCATTGTTAAAATGTCATTCACCCTATCAATAACAGGCAATACGTCGCTTTTAATTACGAATTATTCTCCTACATTACAACTAGAGGGAGAATATGAGTGCGCTCTGCTATACCTATCTACCTTTAATTCAATTCCAAACGTTGATAGTACAAATAACAAGTTTTATTACGGTGAAAATGATGTTATTGAAATTCCTGAAGGAACATACGAATTGCAAGATATAAACGACTACCTGAAAGGAAAATTGCAAGACATCAACTTTAATTTATCATGCAACAATAATACATTGAAAACGTACATTATCAGCAACAAAGCTATTCATTTTGAGAAAGAAAATAGTCTAGGAAATTTGTTAGGATTTGGTAATCAACCGCTTGAAGCTAATATATTACACGAATCACAATATCCTGTTAATATGCTTTCAACAACTGTGGTGAGAATAGAATGTGATATAGTGAGTGGATCATATATAAATGGCATATCAAGTCACATTATACATGAGTTTGCTCCTAACGTTCCACCAGGTTATAGGTTAATAGAAATACCAAAGAACGTTATTTATTTTCCCGTAAACCAAAATAACATAAGCACCATAACTGTAAGGATATTGGACATTAAGAATAATTTAATTAATTTACGTGGTGAAGAAGTTCAACTGTATTTACACCTTAAGAAAAAATGATTGATTTTAATAAAAACTTATCACGACTACCAAAAACGATTAGTCACACTTCAATCTCTCACAAGGAAAGGACTTGGAAGAAGAAGAAACTAACTGCAAAAAATATAAAATTCCTTAAACAAATTGGACTTTTATCATGAGTAACATTCTAGATATTTTGAGTGCGCCTGTCTATGATAATAGCATTGATGGTATTGAGATTCATTCGTATAAACCTTATGTCACTACATTCAATCGTAATGATGAAATTCGTATACCGATTAATCAACAAGATCTGTACATACTCCCATCGGCAAGCACGTTATATTTGGAAGGTGTCGTCAATGTTTCGAAGAACGCTGCAAAGGAAACGGTTGCTAGTGTGCAGTTTACAAATAATCCGCTGTTATACTTTTTTCAAGATATTCGTTATGAATTGAATGGAGTTGAAGTAGATAAGGTTAAAAACGCTGGAATTACTACTACAATGAAGTCACTGTTGTCTATGAATGATAGTGAGTCAAAGATGTCTAAAGCGTGGGGTTGGGATATCAATGGCACGAAAAACGTGCAATCAGGAAAATTTTCAGCGTCGATACCTCTGTGTAACATCCTAGGATTTGCAGAAGATTATAAGAAAGTTATAATCAACTGCAAACATGAACTTGTTCTTCTTCGCAGTAACACAAACCTGAATGCTCTAAAATTAAATACCGGTGAAGTCGTAGAAGACGTAAAAATTCATAAAATTATATGGCGAGTTCCACATGTAAAAGTGAGTGACGCGGAAAGAATCAATCTTCTACGATTGTTGGAAAAGGATAGATCTATCCAAGTACCATTTAGAAATTGGAATTTGTATGAATATCCCTTGCTGCCAAGAACTACAAAGCATACATGGTCAATCAAAACATCTTCCCAGATTGAAAAACCACGATATGTTATACTAGGGTTGCAGACCAATCGCAAAAACGACGCTCACAAAGACATGTCACAATTCGATCATTGTAATTTGCGTGATGTAAAAGTATATCTAAACTCAACCTACTTTCCGTACGACAATATGAACGTAAGTTTTACTAACGACAATATTGCTATATTATACGAGCAATACGTTAGATTTCAGCAGTCTTATTACGGCAGAAGAACTGAGCCATTGTTGAGTGCAAAAGAGTTCAAAGAGTTGGCTCCTCTTTTTGTTATAGACTGTTCAAGACAAAGCGATAATCTGAAATCTGGACCGGTGGTTAATGTACGCCTAGAGCTCGAGAGTGAAGTAGAAATACCTGATCAAACGTCGGCGTATTGTCTTATTCTGAATGAATGTTTAATTGAATATAAACCATTAAGTAATATTGTAAGAAAATTATCATGAATACAAAAACTTTATTTGTAGACGTACAAGGTTTTAAAAATGCTGAGAATGATTTCATTGTTAAAGAACTTGCGTTGGCTACAGCCGAATACACTCAAGTATTTCTCATCAAGCCTCCGTATCCTTATCGATATTTATCAGAAGTGGAAAAGAAACGTGTACAATGGATTGAAAACAATCTCGGGTACAGATGGGGTGAGGGACACGTTGATTTTCTGCAGTTCAAAAGTATTATCAAACCATATCTAGAGAACAAACTTTTAATAGTTAAAGGTTTAGAAAAGGTAAAATGGTTGAAAGAATTGTGTGAGAACTGTGCAATAATAAACATAGAAGAAAAAGGATGTCCAAATTTAAAACAGTTGTTTGAGATGTTTAAATCACATCTCAATGATTTCAGTTGTATAACTCACAAATCCAATTGTGCTCTAAGAAACGTATTATGTATTAAAAAATGGTTTAAAGATAAACAAATAACTATGTAATTATTTTACTTTTGTTTTATGAGTGTATGTGTTATCGATTAGTTTAAAAAATGATTAATAATAAATGTTTGTTTACCTAAATTATTGATTTTATTTCAGCATCCCTTTAAACTACACAAGGGTTAAAGACTTAAAGTACATAAATAAAACATCAAAATAAATTAATAGTGAATTTTATTTATTTAAATAGAATCATTGCATATTTTTTTACAAATTTTATTCACTAAATTCTCTGACAAGTCCATTATTTCATCTACTACTTCCGATTGTACGTACTGTACGCTTACAACACTATCATCTGTACAAGTCTGAGGTCCATTTAAGTCGTAAATTTCTATCTTAATCAAACGAAGAGGTCTTTTCGGGGCCTTTGTTATTACGTATGATGACAACACTGTCGGATTTAATTTATTTCTGTCCAATCTCATCTTTTTCTTCTTTTTCTTTTCTTTGGTGTCTTGACTGGGTGTAGAATCTTGCAGAACGTCGTCATAATTTTGAGGCTGAGCGTGTTGGAACCACAAGTCAGAGGGATCCATTGACTGTAAAACAAAAAACATGATGTAGTTTACTGCGAAAATAAACTTTATAATAATCATCCAAAAATAAACAGTATGTTTTACCTCGTTTAATATAGACATAATCTTGGAGTAATGAACCGCGTCCTCTTCTTAAGCTACCTTCTTTAGAAATGGTCATTATCACGTTGTAATAAAACAAATCACCTAATCTTGCATTTCTTAATAAAATTTTGCTTACGTTAATATGCACATATTGTTATATTTTTCAAATTGAGTTCATTGAACGCAACACGTGCAATATTCACGTTGCGATTAGTCATCATAATCATTTCAACGTTATCGCTTTCAAGCGATATGTTCCATCTTTTAGAAAACCATTCTAAAGTACCTAACCTCTACATACAAGTCCACTCCGGCTGATATCTGACATTAAGTAGGGTATGTTGTAACATTAAGCTTAAAAAGAAACACGAAACATAATCCGAGAACACATTTTTTATTTTAATATAACAATATTCACTTAAAAGCTATAGTTTAGAGTCTATGTTGATTCATATTTTATTTTTAAAACAATATTCACTAAGCACGATATTTTATTTTTAAAACAATATTCACTTACAAGCTATAGTTTAGAGACAAGTTATATTCATACATATACAGCTCAAAATGCTGATTCATGACCCCATGAAAGAGTTGATATTTTATTTTTTAGAATGATGCGCTTATCATCATTACTTGAGAGAGCTATTTTATTAAGCGACTGTGTAAAAATTTCATGTTTTAATGACCTGAATACCATATTTTTTTTCCTAACTAAATTATTATCTAATAAAACACCTTTATAGTCCTTAAAACTCAATGTTTTCACAACAGATTTTTTGGTTCCTTTAGCTTTTTTTAATTCAGTATCTTCAGTTTTTATGGAATAAAGTTTAGACCGTAGGCCTACAAATTCGACTATAAGCTGACCTCCTAGCTCATCTTTAAATAACCCAGGCACTTTTTTATTATGCCTCCTTATACCATACATATTATTACACGCGTAGTTGCTAGTGTCGAAGTATTGAGGGAAATGGTATTTTATGTCTTTGTAGACATCTTTCGTTGTTATGGAATACAGAAAACTGTCAGTATCTGTGTAACACATTTTTATATTAGGGCCATAAAAAGGTTTCATAACAGAATAGTGAAAGTCGTACATATGACTCTTAGATATTTCCAAAACAGAAAAACCAATGTAAATTGGTTTATCGAGAGTAATTTTTTCAGGATTCATCTGGACCGCTACAAAATTTTCAGTAAAAATAGTTGAGCTATGGTAATTAGGTCGAGCTATTAGTTGCTCTGCGCCTAAATGTTTTTTCGTTTTGTTATGTTTATCAGACCACTGATTTACTAATTTAACATTTAACCTTTTTTCCGTATCCTCAAGGGTTTTACCAAAAATGCTATTGTTTAATAATTTAAAAAAGTCTTGTTCAAATTGAGATTTAGCTTTTTGCCTCAATTCCGTATTTAAATCAATATATTGTTTCAAATATGGACCTTGTTTAAATTTAATAACTCTGTGTATGCTTTTTAATTTAAGTCCATGTTTCAGACACGTTTTCAAATGAATATAGTGCATAACATAATTATATTTGTCATACAAATTCGGTATCAGTTTACTCGTTTTAGATCCAGGCGGTACAAATTTTTGTGGGCAGAAAGGTAAATCGTTATGATGATCATGTAGAGATTCAGGATATTCTAGATCGACATCAAAAATGTAACCTACATCTGAATTGTCTTGTAAACAGAGAATGTCAGAAACTTGAAACACAGGATTTTCGATCAATTCGAAATCAGAGTGTGGTAAATAACTACACATAGCAAATCCGTACAAATTATTACAATCTATATACAATAAAGTAATTATCAGGATTCGAGGGGTTGTAGTTCGAGAGGTACTTATTATTAGCACTGGCATAGCGAGTAGAACATAAACAAACACCTCCACGAATACCTTTTTGTATCATTCTGATAATTTCCAGATCATCTATTAATTCTAATTTTACTTCTGTTTTTAACAGCATTGCATCGAAGCTTAAGCTGGGAGCCGTTATGTAAAAGGCTGGGTCTAACCTATAATTAGTTTTACACGTCTTTCTAAAACTCTCAAAAATATCCGTCAACAGCATTACATCTGATTTTAAGTATAGATCGGTATATTGACCAAGGTTTGACAAATGGAATAAGCGCCACACACACTGTGCGTGAGCATAATCTGACTCTGAAATAACCTCATCAGTTAAACTGCTGTAGAAACACTCACGCGGAGGTAATTTATTTTCATCATAACGTTTCCATTTATTCATGTACTCGTAAGGATAAATACCTTTACGTCTCAATAAGTCGAATTGCTGTTTATCGGGGTAGCAACGAGAGAGGTGGATAAAATCTTCGATTACTAAATTTTCTGCAACTTTTTCTAAACTAGTACCTAAAAATGCGAATGAGTCAACAAAACGAACAGCCATATAGTCATTATTGTTAACAGGAAAGAACTTTGTAAAAGACACATAATTTTCTTTTGTTCTTGCGATAACATTTATGTTTCCGTGCATTTCACCTAGCTCTCGTATAAACAAATGACAGTCATAGCCTGACAGGTTGTGGAAAAAAATTGGGACGAAAGATTTAGGGAGCTTAAATCGAAGGTTACAATAATCATGAGCTGCCCCGCGGTAGCGTCCAGTCAAATGACAATGATCTTTAACCTTTCCTTCAAACATTAACTTATTACAGAGGTAACAATTTTTCGACTCTAAAAAGTTTTTCAGCTCATTTTCATTAAGGGGTAACATGTCGATAGGATCGTTTAGTATTTTACTTATCGTTTCAACGTCTTCGCCTAATATTTTTAAAAACTGTTGAATACAGTCCGGACCTCGGTATGATTGATATCGATTTAAAGACGCATCGTAGGAGCAAACAATATAATATCCGAACGCTACTGGAACGTGTTTTTGAATCGACTCCGTAAAATTCGAGTTTTTCTCCGAACAGGGTTGTAACATAGACTCAAAATCTGCGTAAATGACAAATGGCATATCATGCATGCGTTCGAAATGTTTGAACTGTATCAATGTCCCTTTATCAGGCAATGACGTTTTAACACCACTGCACACATGCTCATTACGCTTTTTATCATTAGAAAAAAATAACAAGCAATCATCACAAAAAAATATTCTACCATCATGTTTAGTTATCTGAGACCTTACAAGCCTACTCAAATCCTTAATAAGACAATAATGTGTTAGCGCACCCGATTCCAAAAACAATAAATTTATACGATGCTTCCGCCCCTTGTGAACAGATTTGTATAAAGGTCCTACAACAACAGACTTTTCACTGAGACCATAAATATTAATACTTATGTTATCGTTATTCTTTTCAAAAATCTTTACATCCCTGAAACCTGCTGGAAACTTCATGTTTTTTGTGTTAAGCACAGTATCGAAATGAGGATATGAACTCGTTCGGTGTGAATTTTGTTGTGCAGGAAATAAAGCGGCCATTATGCACCATAGAAAACAGAAATTATCTGAGTTCTGAATATTGACACACGCTCGTTTTAATTTAATAGGTCTAGGAAGATCGATAAACCTTGAACCTCTTAGTGGATTATATTTGTTGATATTGACTTCCAGATACGAATTTGCTACAAAACTCCAACCACTGTCTCTCTCCTGAAATTCATCGATTTTTGCAACAATCAAATTTACAGCGTTTTTGTAAATATCTTCAAAATCATAATGTTTGTGAATCACTTTATTGGGCGTGGCGAACGATTTAATCTCCCGTTCATCATTCTTAGGTAAGGAGAACTCAGCATACAGTTCAAAATTTACCTTAACGCTGTTAAAGGAGCCGATCCGCGCCTCTATCAGCTCACGTACGCGTGACCGCAGCGAGCGCAGATAGATGTTCGGAGGGCAAGCATTAGAGCCCGCGCCGCCCGCCGCCGCCCCCGAGTCCACGTTGCTTAGTCTGTACGTTGCGATTCGACTGCGGAAAGCACTGGATATCTTCTCAAGACCCTCACCCTTAATAACAGCATTATTATTTTTGTGTACAGTGCTGCGCAAATGAGCTGACAAACTTTTACTTTTTACAGAGACATCACAGGATGTACAATATACTAATCTATTATTAGACATCTTAATTATATGTAAGGACAAAACCTAAGAAATGATAAATAAAACCTATCTAAAGTCTCCACAATATAAAAGGGTCGGTAGCCCAAACTAAATTTAACCTTATTACGTCAGTGACACGGACGCTGTCACCGAGCCTTTTATTTTGTGAAGACTGTACCTAAGTTACACCTAATTTTTACTACCTACCTACCTTTCGTGGGGCCTACAATAAAGGATGCCTGCCTACCTAATAAATTATAAAGTAAACATAGTAAACTTATTAAATAAATTTTATTAACCAATAAATCTAATCTAAGTTTTTCTTATCACCGAAGAAAAATCCCTCTTCAGTAAAAGACGTCTTGCAGAGTTTTAAGAGCTCTCGCAGGAGTCCCAGTTGTGGTGAATTGAAGTCAGCTTGATACTTCAATGCCAGCACCGCCTTCTCGTAGCGTTTGCGAGGTTCCACGTCTTTGATATCCGCCACCTGGTAGAGTTTCAGGTCCAAGTAGAGGTCACCCTCCAGTTTAATACTTCGCCGCACGACGCCGTCGGCAACCCGCTTCGAGTATGAAGACCTCAGCTCTGGTTTCTTACAGATCACCTCGTCCTCGCTTTCGGAATCCAAAGCGCGCCAACTCTCTTCAGGCTTCTTAGTAACAACGCTCTGCTGCACCTTGCGTTTGGCTGGAGGCTTCAGGTCCTTTTGCGGTTTGCGTCTGTGAAACAAAACAAAAGTTATTTACTGGACGTCTAGATACCTAAATATTGACAGAAAAATATAGAAAGAGAGATTTTAGAATCCCTGTTAAAACTAAACACATAATATGTCGTGACATAGCCTTATTTTATTCATACTTGCTGCTCGGTTCGAACTAGGATTCATGTATTAAAAGTCACAAAAAATATTCACCTTTGTACTGTATCGTCGTCAGATTCGGCGGCACGCTTCGATGATGTCTGCTTAGCGGGAACCTTCCTTTTGTTCCTGAAAACATAAACATCACTGTAGCATATTGCAATTGTGTAGAATGTAATTATCAAAATCTATCGTTGAAAATAAAAACTTAATTACCTCACAATCTCCGATTCCTCATCCGATTCAGCTACACGCTTTGATGCCGTCGGCTTAGCGGGAACCTTCCTTTTGTTCCTGAAAACATAAACATCACTGTAGCATATTGCAATTGTGTAGAATGTAATTATCAAAATCTATCGTTGAAAATAAAAACTTAATTATCTCACAATCTCCGATTCCTCATCCGATTCGGCTACACGCTTTGATGCCGTCGGCTTAGCGGGAACCTTCCTTTTGTTCCTGAAAACATAAACATCACTGTAGCATATTTCAATTTTGTAAAATGTTATTTATCAAAATCTATAGTTCAAAATAATAAGTTAATTACCTCACAATCTCCGATTCCTCGTCCGATTCGACTACACGCTTTGTTGACTTTGTAGCGGCTTTCTTTTTGTTGCTGTTAACAATAAAATATGATAGTCTATGTGAGTACCAGGGTGACGTAATATTATGAGAGCATAATAAAGATATACGTATAGCTGGTATAATGATATTTACCATAAGAAAGCAGCCTCGTCGTCCGTTTCAAACGAGTTCCGCTTCTCATTAGTCGCAGCCTTCTTCGTGTAGTACTCAGTGTCCGACCTAAAAATAAAAATAAGTACATATGTAGGTAAATGAGAAAATAAAACTAGAATATAGCTTACCAACACTCTTGCAGTACCTAAGATTAATTAGTTACAATGTAAAAACGTAAGACATGGAAAGACTAGTAAGATATCAAATAATTACATGGTATAGGTATATTCGATTATTATAACCCATTTGATCCGTCTACCGGCTAATACAATGTAGTACCCATTTTACGTACTACACTTGCATTCAAACAGGTTATAAAGCTTTTCGAATAAGTTATAACTACTTATTTGGTCCGTCTTCCGGCTTATACCAGGTAGTTCTCCTTTTATGAACTACCCTAGTATCCAAACAAATAGTTATAAGCTTTGTACACCATCTATGCAAAACAAAAAACATACAATTAGTCAAGAACTATGTCTATAAAAATAACTTAAAAAACTTACTGACATGATTGTAACGCAGTGGATACGCAGCTTGCAGCAGGGATATGAAGACGGGGCGCGGTGGACCTGGAGCGCGAGCACTAGCGTGAACGTCTGTAGCTTGGTGTTACTACCAACAATGGTACAAAAGTAATTGATAATTTTTCTTTCGATTTTGGCAGTTTTATTGGAAATAAATGATGAGCATGCAAGTAATTTACAGGGTGTAATAATGAAGTCATTGTTTGTCGATACCTATTCAGTGGCGTGAAAAACTAGATTCATGAGAAAGTTTTATTAGCATTATCTATGCATAACATTTTAATTTTAACTATAAATATATTTTCCTGGTATGTATATTTACAAAACTTCACTGCGGTGTAATGAACAAATAATCATAAGAATAGTTAATTACTTACGTTTTACTCCTTACGTTTGATATAAGTAATCAACTCATAGGACAAGAAAAAAAATAAAAAATAAAATAACTCATTTACGTTATCAGTTATACCTTCAGAAATCTTGTTCAGAATAAATACCTAACCTAGTAACAACAACCTATGCTGTTAGCAAAAATAAACTCAATTATATTTACAACATAATACTCATTTACACCCTGTATAAATTTGCACACTTGCGACTATGCAAAAAATAATAGAGGTAAAATAAAATCAATTAAATGTGATGACAAACAATACCGCCAGCGGGTAACGTGAGACCGGCATCCGTCATCGATTGCATTGTTATACGAAAGCAAATCACACTAGGGTTACCAGATACAATTTATTAAAACCGGCATTGGTAACTGTGGCGATGAGCTAGCCCTATCATACCTACGTCTAACATCACATAAAATGTGTCGTGTAAAAGCTATAATCATTAATGATATGTTACATTACGTACTTTACTTACATACGTTGTACTTACCATGGATATTATACGATTCAATGACTCGCTTTACCATGCGAAGTATATTTGATACTTGCAGCGTGCTAGTTGGTGCAGTTAACGTTACAAACTCACTTTAACATTAAAGTTTTGTTTTTGTATAGTCTCATTTCGATAAAAGTTGCAACAGTTAAGGAACATTTAGAAGATGGTAACACCAAATTTTACTTTAAATAATAGATTTTAAATTTATTTATGTGAAGTGAAGTTAGTGGACACATCGTGTGTTGTTAATCCTTTAAATTATGATCACCTTGATTACAAAACTCCCTGAAGAACCAGGCTTTCAAGAAAGACAAAGCAGATCTGGTTGGGATAAGTACAAAACGAACATATTTCTTGGATTAATACGCATTGATGGTCTCTGTGTTGCTGAAAACTAATGGTGTAGTTGTTTAGATACTAGGGTAGTTCATGAAAGGAGAACTACCTGGTATAAGCCGGAAGACGGACTAAACAAACATCTTATGTTTCAGCTTCCTTTCAGTTGTTATTTAGTATATATTTACATTGTCAAAGTGAAAGTGTAGAGTCATTTGTGTAGCTGAGCAGAAAAATGGTAAGTTAAAAATAGGATATTATATTGAAAATCTAAAATTACTTGTCTGGATGCAAGTGTAGTACGTAAAATGAGTACCACATTGTATTAGCCGGAAGACGGACCAAATGAGTGATTATAGGTTTCCGAAATTATATTGAAAACTAAAATTACTTGTCTGGATGCAAGTGTAGTACGTAAAATGAGTACTACATTGTATTAGCCGGAAGACGGACCAAATGAGTGATTATAAGTTTCCGAAATTATATTGAAATGAATTTGAACTGTCAATAGGTTTTTCGATCCATCTGTCGATAGGTTTTCGATCCATCTGTCGAGCCCGTAGGCCCGAACGATCGTGAAATGAATTTGAACTGTCAATAGGTTTTTCGATCCATCTGTCGATAGGTTTTTCGATCCATCTGTCGAGCCCGTAGGCCCGAACGATCGTGAAATGAATTTGAACTGTCAATAGGTTTTTCGATCCATCTGTCGATAGGTTTTTCGATCCATCTGTCGAGCCCGTAGGCCCGAACGATCGTGAAGTGAATTTAAACTGTCATTATCTACCTACTCGTGTTTATCTGTTAAAATTAATGGGTGTTTAAGACATAAATAACCGTAGAATCATTTGGAAAATACTGTGTAAATTACCGTATGCAATGCAACCGAAACAACCTTGAATTTTGAATATTTTTATTTAAAATTAATCTTCTAAAATAAGAACTTCTTTATCATATATGGCTGCCGTCATTTTTGATAACATGTTCTTAGTAGGTGTAAAATCAACACAGCTATGACCATTCCGGTGAATAGGTACTTGCTCTTGCTCAACAAGAGCAAGTATATTTTCCTTAATGGTTTTCATTATCAGCATGTTCGTTTTCTTTGTTTTTATGTCGTTGACTTGACTGAATATTATTTCACAAATACGTAAAAAATACCATCGGGTCTTTGTGACCTGATGTCGGCCTATTGGCCTATCTTCGATTTCAAATTTTTTTTGTGTGTGCTACTTCCTTACACGGTAGTTAATATTTAAGAATACCGTAGAAAAAGACACGGTAGTGGATCGCTACCGTAGACCGTGTATTAGCCAAAAATACCGTGGTTCTACGGTAATTACCGTGTACCTGGTAACACTGTGTGGCACACGTGTTTTACTTTCAAGTATAGGTAAGTCTATTAGAAAGAAGATTCCGAGTAGTTCAACTGGTAAGACTACAGGGAATAGGGTTCCTAAGATCTCAGGCTTTTCAGGCTCATCTCAGCCTTTGGACTGAGATCTCAGGCTTTTCAGGTTCAGTTATTTAGATTTAGATTACGGCCGAATAAAGGAAACAGACTTTTTTTAATTTTAAATAAAATATAGTATTTTTTTAGATCTTGTTTATTACAATAACCAATTATAAACAAGATCTTAAAAAAAACACTACCTGTTTTTTACCTACAAAGCTTAAATTCGAGAAACCTCAGGCCTTATCAATGGGAATCAGGCTTTTTAAATTTTGTGTCTGGAAACCCTAACTGGGAACGGCCCGATAAACACCTATAATGGACCTTCTCCCTCCCTTTTTAATTCTAATTTTTCGCTTGCAATAATAAAGATGAATAGCTGTCCCCTATATAACGCGATAGTGCAGTTATCGTGAAAACTACAAACAGAATTCACACTCGGGACTCAGAGCTCAAGATTGTAAGAGTACTTAATGGCCTTTTAGCAAAAGTAATTACTAAAGTACCTACCATTCGTAGTGTTGCAGTTCGTAACAGGAAAATGAATATCGGAACAGCACCATTATTCTGAATTAAACTAGAGAAAGTAGATGTTCATTAATTTATTATGGTATGCAATATTTATCAATAAACATTAAAAAAGTGTTTAGTCATCAGATGGGGCAAGCCGCAGTGAGCCGGGCATGACTTTGTACAAAATAAATAAAAAATAAATTATTCTGAAGGAGTACTTAAGTTCAGCTGTTGAGTAGTTAATTTGGAATGACATAGCGGACAGAGCATTTTACTATGTGCTTACAAAAATTTTTTTTGATTGGTTTGTATGTACATTTAGAACTTCTCCTCCTCAAGACCATGTTTAAAAAACATTAGGATAGGTGTAGAGACTCCATTAATGTCACGGTATTCACACATGGCAACCATGCCATCACAGTCCATGGACTCTCCTGTAAAGAACTGGAGTTCCTTAAACCTGCCGAGGATGTCCTTCATGGCTTTGTTCATGTTAGTTTTGAAGACATCAACCTGGTCAGGGGCCTTCTCTTCCAATGTGCTAATTAATCTGAAATTTAAAGAAAAATTGTTGATATGATAATTACCTTGAGAACTGATATTCTAAAACTAGAATTGTTTTTCACTGACATGAAAAATTAATTATTTGTAAGCTCCCTTTCATGAACAAACACTATGGAAGTGAATATTTTTTCATAAAAGCTTATAATGATCTTGCATCACTAGCTCCATAAATTGACATTGAGAGCCAATCCTTGGTATTAGATGATGCAGTGATATCCTGTCATCTGTGGGGCCTTCTTCCAAGGCATGAGGTTTGAAATCGCCATAGATGAAAGCTTAAACTTTTGTTTAAAAGATACTATGCTATAGAGTTAGTTAAGTGTGAGGCCTATACTCAGCAGGGGGTTCCCTAAAAGCCTGGTGACGATGACGTCAAAGCCAAAAGGACAATTTTTTTAGCATATGTTTACCCAGTCTGGCCATGAATACTGTCCCACTTTGGAATAAAAACATTTAGGAAACCAAATGTCATTTGATGTTTTTGTTTGACATAAATAGGCTTCAATCTTCTAGGAAAGCCTCACTTGGCGGCATAAATCCAAGCAGAAGACATGGAGTGAGGCGTGAAAGAAACCCAAGTCGCCGTTATAGCTCTACACACAAGTGCAACAAAATGCCGGTGCATAACTTAAATATGTAACGGTCACTAGGAATCACTATGAGTTTGATATACTGTACCATCAAGATTCAGTGAGATGTCCTTTATCGATGACAGACCTAGAAGCGGCCGCCCTCATGATTCCAGGGCGATCAAAGCTGTTGCTGAGAGAACGAGAAGAAATCCTCTTCAAAAATAGAAAATCTTGTCTAGGGAGATGAAATTTCCACCTAGAGCCATGTCTCGCATCACCAAAGAGGACCTTAAGCTTGCCGCTTTCTGATGAAGTACAGGAGATCACTGGATAGTAGCTTTGCATATCATTTGAGCGACTGGAGCAAAAAAGCTGTTTCAGAAGCATGGTAAGGCTGTTTACCGATGAGAAAATCTTTACACTTGAAGATTAATACTGTCAATATGACAAGGTCTATGCTCACAGCTCTCAGGAGGCTTCGTAGAAGGTTACTAAGGTGGAAAGAGGCCATCAACCGGCATCTGTAATGGTTTAGTGGGGCGTGTTTTAGGAGGGACTCACCAACCTCCATTTTTGCCAGCGAAAACAAAAGCGGCAAACTACCAAACCAACATCTTGGAGCCCGTTGTGAAATCACTCACTTGAACATTGTTTTCCAATGCACAAACCACTCAACAGTAGCTAAAGGACTATTTTCCGGAGTTCGTCGCGTGCGATTGGCCCTCAGGAAGAGCCGACCTCAACCCACTGGACTAACGATTATGGTCAGTTTTAGAGGTGAAGGTGTGCTTCATCGGAATATTGAGTCGCTAAAACGTAATTTGGTTTCGCGGCGATGGACGAATGGCTGGACCAATTGAAGATGTATGAGAAGGCAAAAGTGGGTCACTTTGAGTAGATTACCGATTTATTTAGTTAATTAGGATATGAAGAATAAACTAGACTGTATTTTATTACTACTTGTTTGTTTTACTTTGAGATGAGCATATTTTAGGTAGGGACAGAATTTATGGCCAGGTTAGGGTGCAGAAGAAGCTTTAATTATAATTTGAATCAATATTTTGAAGAATCATATAACAGTCTACATCTAAACAAGCAATGGATTAGCCCTTTCTCTTCTCATCTGACCAAAAAAGAAAAAACAATACATAGAAATTAAGGCAAATTGTATGTTGTTCCCCCACAAATGGTAAGAAATCTTCAGTACTATAGGTGACGTCTATTAATTACAGGACTGGACAGTCCTTAATCGAGCCTACATGGTAGATCTGAAATAGATTATGAAGATAACCTGAAAATGTCTGTGAACACAACATGTTGTGTTGTGATTGTAGATAACAGGATTACATTGGACAAGGCAATACAACAATGAAACGGAAACTACTTCAGCATAAGATAATGTGGCAGAATCCAATGCATGTGTCCAAGGAATATATAAGTTTATGGAAATTCTTGTTTATGATGCAGGTCACCCATGATGCTGATTTTTACTTGAATGAATCCACAAAAAAATGTAAAATTATTCTATCTAGCCAGGCACACAAGCACTCATGGTTCTTAACTCAAAGATAATGGCTACTATGTAATGAGCTAAACAACTGGACTGCACTGCACAGTTCACTCACCCTGTCCCATATAAACCAAGGTTTAGGAAAACAACAATTAAAACTATAGCAGAAGCATCAATCATTACATTTTTTGGTCAGATCGTCGGTAAGGGGGCGGAAATTGCATTTTCCAGAGAATGAATCACCATTCGTGTTAGGAATTAGCACTGATCACTCACTTTTTCATATAGTCTTTGAGGTAGAGTGTGTAAGATTTCTTGTCACCAAATGCAAAGGTCTCGCAAAGTCTGTGGTTCAGGACTACGTCAACTCCGCTTTCAACATTCAAATCTGTGCCCTCGTCGGCCTCCTCAGCTGAAGGGTTGAACCCCTCAATCTGGATATCGCCTTGAGCTCTTTGTACAAGTTTACCAGTGACTTCGTAGATAACTTCATCCACCAGCTTCATTTTGTAACTGTCCGAGAACATCTCGTCACCTGAAATCATAAGAATACCTTTGTAGGAACGTTCCCTGGCTCATACAAATCCAAGTCATGTCGATGTGGCAATTTCTTTCACAAAATACGAAACATCTCTGGCACAGACAACGAAGTGTCAAAGTCACTGACATCAAAATAACACTGACTTATTGAAATATTCACACCAAAATGTCTACTATAACACTAGAATGGAAATTACCAGTAATAATATCCTTGTAGATTCTCATTTTGCAGGATTAAAGACGATTTTAAATAATAAAAACCGAAACTACGGCCTCCAGCCCCAAAAACTAAACCGGAAAGGACAGTCCCAGTCAGTGCTACCAACCAACACAAAAAAAAACATGGTTTACACATGATCAATCACCAACAAATAAAAATTTCAAACGTGTGGCGCAGAGTAGCAATACTGTCGTCGAGACAGCAAGTAAAGTGCAAACTAAAGGGCTAAATACACGATCGGAACCAACCAGTGCCAACCACCAACAGAGGTCACCTTGGTTGGGCCGACCAAACTTGATTTCGTTCTACACGGTCGCGTGGTTGGCTCAATTGGTCAGTGCTTTCGAAGATCGCAAGCAGTAAAGACGTCTTGTAGTATGGCACCCTGTCTTTCAAAGTACCAGAAAGTTGGAGTGGCATTGGCTCTTTTATGTGCGAGTGACCAAGAAAAACAAAGAAAGAAAAGAAAATGGATGAAACATTGGTTAAAAGAGCGAACAGCTTTGAGTCATTTAAATATTTTAAAGATACTAGACTCTGATGACTTTCATAATTACCTCAGGATGGACCAGAACACTTTCAGCGAATTATTGGAAATGGTGCGGCCATTAATTACAAAAAAAGACACAGTTATGAGAGAAGCTGTTTCTGCTGAAGAACGACTGATAGCTACATTGAGATTTCTAGCTACGGGAAGAGATTACAAGGATCTGAGATTTAGCACATTTATATCATCTCAATTACTTTCAAAAATTATTCCTGAAACATGTTGGGCGATATACAAGGTTCTAAAGAAAAAAATAAAGGTAATTATGACATACTTAATTTATTTAGACTTCCTAACGATTAAAAACTCCCTCAATAGGGAATTTGCTGGGCCCTCATGTGTAGTGTTGTTTTCTTCGGCGGGTATGGAAAATAATGGCGGTGATGGTATGGATACTTGCACTATGCTTTCACCACCGTCAGGAGGTGACTGAATTTGAGGTGAAGGAATTGGTTGAGTGTATTGGGGTGGGTGAGATGTTGGAATGCTCTGAGGTGGAGGAGATGGCAGAATGTATTGATGTGGAGAAGATACTTGTATTATTTGAGTGGGGCGAGGTTGTGAATATGAATTAGAGGACGAGGATGATTAGTAAATGAATTGAGATAGGTGAGATTGTGGAATGAACTGAGCTGGAGGAGATTGTTGTATTAGTTGAGCGGAGGGATTTTCTATTTTGGTGTCAAAATTTAGGTACCCTGTTTTTGCCAAAAATAATACTTCAGCAATAAGTTTTTCTGCAACTTGTCTATGAAAGACGTCTACTTGGTCTAATTGTTCTCCTACATAAAGTCCAAAAGTGTTTGTTTTTTTTAAGAAGTTCTTGGGCTGTATCTAACAATGAATGTTTTTTTTGCTCCAAAACTCTGTCGTTGGGATATTTCCTCTTCAGCTTAGCACTACTTGGTCCGGCTTGTTCCCTCTCAGATGGTTGTGATTTACTTGGTCCGGCTTGTTCCCTCTCAGATGGTGGTTGTGAGTCCTGAAAGTAATGATTATTTTAATGTTTCAGATGCCTTCAACGGAAAACGAATGGAAAATAGCAGGAAAATCATTTCAAGAACAATGGCAATTTCATAACTGTGTGGGTTGTATAGACGGCAAGCATATTATTGTTGAAAAACCAAGCGGAAGTGGATCTCTATTCTATAATTATAAGGGCACATTTAGTGTCGTGTTATTTGCAATCGTAAATGCAAATTATGAATTCATTTATGTCCTTTACGGGGACTAAATGGAAGTATGTCAGACGGAGGAATCTTAAAAAAAACCAAGTTTTATGACAAACTCATCAACGACGAGCTAAAGTTGCCTGAATTCTATTTAATACCAGGCACAGATCTGTCAGTACCATATGTTTTTCTAGGAGATAGTGCATTTGCACTTGAGACAAATATAATGACACCATTTCCTGAGAACAACGTTACTAGGGAGAAAAGAATATAAAATTATCGTTTATCTCGAGCTCGAAGAATTGTCGAAAATGCTTTTGGCATTCTCGCTTCTCGATTTCGAGTATTCAGGCAACCCATTGCCGTTAATGTCGAAAATGTTGACGCCATCGTTTTGGCCAGTTGTGCATTACACAACTTTTTAAGAAAAAAATCTAAAATTTATTGGACGCCCACGACTGTTGACCATGAAGATATGCAGCAGCAGACGTTCAGACTGGGTGACTGGCGTCAAGCAGGTCCTACGCTGTTGCCGCTGGACCGAACTAACGAAAGACACACCAATGAGGGACAGCGCGTTAGGAATACCTTAATGGCATATTTTAATGGCGTTGGTAGCGTAAGCTTTCAAGATAAAATGATTGACATAGTTATGAGGAAAAGGCAGTAAGTGTGAATTTTTGTGTAAACATTATGTTATACTTTCCTCGAGTCGAAAAGTCTTGCAATGGTGTCGCAAAAATATAGTGCGAGAGACATCAAACGTGAAGGTCAAATCAATACGCTGTTTATGTGCTGACCACTTTGAGTAAAAATATGTATACACTAGAGTAAAGCAAGGCCAATTTTACGAGATAAAGAATGTAGACAAACTTTCAGGGGTTAAAAACATTTTCATTCGAAGAAATTATGTACATTTTAAACTCCGTATTCTAATCGTCGACATATGATGATTCGTCAGAAGAGTCCGAATCTACCACATTTACGACAAAACTCGATTGATTTTTTATCAATAATTTTGAAAATTTTGCTACAAATATTGCTCTCTCTGCGTTTATTAGGTATGTGATTTACACATTTTCGCCATTTATTAGCAAATATATTTTGAAATCCTTGTAGCAATTTTTTACCATGGTAAAATGATGAAAATAAGTTATTATTGCGAGCTGCGTGTCACTTCACGTCAGCCTGCACTAGATCAATGGGATTGAGCTCGCAATAGGTGGCAGAACTTCACCTTGGCTTTTTTCATCAAAGCTTATTTGTTTATTACGCAGCCATTCTTGATTATATTTTTTTCCATGCAGTGGTGGGTATTTTTTTCATGGCGCACTCAAGGCGCCATGAAAAAAATATCGTAAGGAGCATTGTCTTTTACCACTACCGCATTTTCACCAAGTTTCGGTAAAATTCGCGGTATTATCAAACCACCGCTCAAAGCGGATCGCGTCCATTGACTCGTGGTAATCACCTGTGATTTTTATTCAAATACATCATCAGCACCCTTTACGAAACCATTTTTATATCCCATGTGGCCACATCAGTTTTTGAAGCTGTGTCCTGAAAACGAAATAGACAATCAAGTTAACCTCTTTTGAGGTTAAATTTACGATTGCAATTTGGCGAAGACACCCCAGAGGAGTCCTGTTGCTAGATATTCGGAATAATTCTCATCTACTTCGTTAAACCACGACCACGCCGGGGTCCTCCAACAATTATCAATAAAGGCTGTACTTAAAGGGGCTAGCCTTTAGAATGACGGCCGTTTCAGATGCTTTTGCTGATTTTTTATGTGCTTCATTAGTGGATTTATGGATGATTTCAAATTAAGCGAACCGTCGGAAATAATTAGTCACAGTCTGCACGAGAGCTTCATCTTCCTCGTGAGAAGAAGGCCGTCGATACTTGCGAGTCAAAATCTTGTCACTATGAACCGTACGCATGCTGATAAATGTGAATACATAATGTGATAAATTTCAGATATTTATGTTGTTGTTTTGTGGAAAACAAATGCTTTTTTAGGGTTCCGTACCCAAAGGATGCCAAACGGGACCCTATTATTAAGCCTCCACCGTCCGCCTGTCTGTCTGTTCGTTACCGAGCTCTATCTGAGGAACCGTAACAGGTAGGGACCCTAATATGTGCCCGTAATAGGAACCGTAATGGGAAAGCTCCAACGTCAACACATTTATTGAATATTTATGCTAAGTGCTATAATTAGAATTACTGAACCAATGACTTTGTCTGATACACCCCATAGGTCTTCAGTATTTTTTTAGTTGAGTAATCTAAACGTTTTGATAATGTCCTGGGGATGTACATAATGAAATTTTAAATATTTATTACTGACGCTAGTATTGTTTTTAAATAAAGTCTCTGTTTCATATGGAGATGAATTTAGACGATCTGTTGTGAGTAAGCGTACATTGGTGAAGAATGTTTCGAAAGCTCGAGCAACCTCAGCGTTGTATTTAACAACATCATCACCTATCTTTAGGCAGAAATCATTGTCCCTTGATATAGCTTTGCCAGTTTCACGGTTTATTATTTGCCAAACTGCTTCCTTTTTATTATTTGAATTTTATATTTTACTATTAATGTGCAATGTTTTTGCAGTTCTGCAAACCAACTTGAAAGTTTTGGAATATTTTTTAACATAGTCATGAAATTTTCGATCAAAGTTATATTGATTGATTGAGTAGCTCAGCAGTTCAAAATGTGTGTGTAAATAACATCAGCTACGCCGATGACATATGCCTGCTGAGCCCCTCTATCAGTGGCCTGAGCAAACTGTTACGGAATTGTGAGAAATACGCAAACGATCATGGTTTAATGTACAATGTTAAAAAGAGCGAATACATGGTATTTACATCGGGAAAAAAAGGTCATGGTAACATTACCATGGGTTCCACCATTCAATGAGATAGCAGAAACATTCCTGCTGTCTCATTGAATGGTGCAACCCTGAGTGTTTAAATATTTGGGTCATGTTATATTATAACGGAGGACCTCAATGATAATAATGATATAGAGAGGGAGCGCAGGGCGTTGTCGGTAAGAGGTAACATGCTGTCTCGCAGGTTTGCTCGCTGCTCAGAACAGGTTAAGATTACCCTCTTTAAGGCACACTGCCAAGCTTTTTATACGAGCAACCTGTCGACAAATTATACCCAAAAATCGTACAACGCTCTGCTTGTGCTGTATAATAATATATTTAGGATGCTGTTGGGGTTGCCCCGCTGCTGTAGTGCGTCAGGTATGTTTGCAGAGGCACGCTGTGATGGCTTCCATGCCATCATACGCAAGAAAACTGCCTCATTGCTCTGCAGGACACGGACTAGCACCAACAGTATTCTGAGGATGATAGCAGACAGCTACGACTGTCCTATTGTGGGTCACTGGGTTCGGGTGCTTATCAGACACTAGGTATTTGGTGAGCCCCGGGACCAGCGGGCCATATTGAAAAATAAAATGAAATAACGTCTCCTACCCATCTAAATACTAACATAAAAAGTAAGATCTTAGTGGTACTAACACATTTGATATTGATTGTAGTCTAGTTCTGTTTTTGTATGTAGGTAATTGTGTATGGAACCCGATTTCTGAATTAAACAATTTTATTTATTTATTTATATATATAGGTTTTATATATATAGGTATATATATACGAATTCCAAACGTTGCCCAGTCATTAAATTTAGATTTACCGTTGTAGTCACTGACTTTCTTTAATTTAAAAATGAAACGTTCGAATAATATTGAAGAAGTCTGAGTATATTCTGGGTTCTGTTCATTAAAATCCGGTACTGGCAAATTTATTTTCGTATATATCTTTAGTCTATGCGATTTAATAGGCCTATAAAACGAGGGATCGTCTTATCCTTACTAGCAATTGGGAATGAAACTGTTTGAACACTGTGATCGGAATGTAAGCAGTTAATTACATTTTTACTTGTGAATGCAGTCACAAAAAACGTTATCGAAGCAAGTTTGGCTGGTAAGTGTAAATCTAGTCGGCTCTAGAAATACATGAAATAAATTAAATGATTTGAATAAACTTATTAATCTTTGTTTCATAGTTGTTCCTATAAGCAAGTCTAGATTAAGATCGCCACAAATAATCAACTTTTTTCTGCTGTTACATAGTTTAGTGAGGGCTTCCTCTATAATTTTCTCTAATATTTCGAAATTGCCATGGCCTTTTTCATCCCTCGGTGGCCTGTAGACACAAACAATAATATGGTTATCCAACTCAACACAGGATACCTCTATTTGTCTTTCAACAGTAAGTGCAAGAATATTTTTCCATTGTTTCACTCCTCTGTGTATCCTCTATAAGCAGTATTTCTATTGTTACGACAATTCTGTAATTATTCATGTTAAATATATCATATAACCAGTGTTCTGTAACACAAATAACATCGATGTCAGAATTTTTTAGAAATAATTCTAATACAAGTTCTTTGCCAGGTAGCCCATGGATGTTTTGATGGGTAATATTTAAGTGGGGCTTACCTTTTGACATATTAAGTGGCTCTTGTATGCTAGATATTTCCTCTATTGTCTTATGAACTAATTAAAATTACTTGGAACAGATTCCAATGTTGCATGCAACGTATGATTAACCGGTGAATTCCCAATAGGGGTGCATGTCATATTACTCTTAATATAAGCAGGTTTCTGATTAGTCTGTTCAACAAGAACAGCTGTTTTTTTTTTTGCAATTTTGACAAATGTTTGAACGATTTCCCACCATAATTACAATAGTGCTGAACTCATCATAGCTACCACGACTTCATCTTCACAAGATCTACAAATGAACTATTTGGACAGCAAATGTTCGTTAATTTTTGGTTAAGCCGGTAATGTAATAGAGGTCCAAATCCTGCACCTAATTTGTCGGAGAACAATAGAGTTTTTCTCTGAGCACTTATTTTGGTATTTGGCGGTAAATGAGTGGAGGTGAGTGGCGGGACACACATGTTGGAGTGCGGTGCGATGCACGTGCCGGCGGGTGGCGCGGCATTCACGGCAGCGAGCGTCGCAACGCGCGTTACGGCGAGCTGCGCAGCCTTCGGGGCAGTGTGAAGCATGACTCACGCCTCAGCAGGCACCGCGCCACGCGCGACAGCGACCGGCGGCGCGGCGCTCGTGCTGTTGAGCTGCGAGGTGCCTCCTCGTCGACGACGGCGACGCGGTTTTTTGGGCGAGACAGCGGTGGACGCTGCAACACTCACTTTGAGGGGGGTCAAGAGCAGAGTTTGTGATGTGGGCTCGTCCTCCTTGCTGGTCTCATTTTCCTCGTTCTGAATTAGAAAACCCACCAATTCCGCGTTTTGCCGTTGTAGCTGAACTAACTCAGACGTCGCGGCTCTGAGTTCGGTTAACTCACTCTGTCCTTTGGCATAACATTGTAGTGCATTTACCAGGAGGTCACGTAGATGGTGGAGTTCTATTCGGGCTTCATGGAGGTCTGATTGTAAATCTACATTTCTTCCTAGTAGCCTGTGGTTCAATTCTTCTGCCTCGGTTAGTTGTTGCTGCAGTTTTGAATTTATCTGCTCTGCATGCATTCTCCGCGTAGTAACATTGGAGAATGCCATTGGATCACTGAAGTTTCATCTAGAAGAGGCCGTAAAATATTTCAACTCTGTTCTTGATCAATTGAAAACACTATTAATACCCACCAAAGTTGTTACTAACAGCTCGTACCCTAAATGGTATTCTCCAGCACTAATTAAACTTATTCAATGGAAGTCGAACAAAAATCACAAAAAGTATAAAATTTATAGAATGAAATCTGATCTTGAAACTTTTAAATTACTACGGGACCGGGTTCACCTACTGGAAAGTAAATGTTACCAGTCGTACATAGCATCTATTGAGAACAATACTGAAAAACATCCAAGGAAATCTTCTTATTTATTGCATTATCAGGCTCTGCAGAAATGCAATGTGGTCAGGGAACTTGGCGTTCTACATGATTCCAAGGTCCTGTTCGATGAGCACGTGGAATCAATCGTCTCTCAAGCCTCCAAAGCCTAAGGCTTTGTCATGAGAAGTGCAGCATGTTTTTATGGTGCCAAAACATTCAAGATCCTCTACTGTACTTTTGTTAGAAGCATCCTTGAATATGCATCGCAGATATGGAACCCTCGCTATGATATATATATAGAGAATCGAGCGCATTGAAATCAAATTCATGAAGTACCTTTGTTATCGGTTAAAAATTCCATTAAAAGTTCATGAAATTACGTCAACCTATGTAAACAATTTCATATTCTTCCTCTTACGAAGCGACGTGAGATCGCTGACTTATCTTTCGTGCTTAAAATTACTACTAATACACTGACGAGCAATGAAAAAGTTCCACCCACAAAATGCAAACAAACACCTTAAGATCTCCTAAGACATAGAACCAATATTACGTTTACAATATTTACGTTTTTAATTGGTAATATTCTGATGTGCTGTTAAATGTACTTCAATATTGCAGACGGCGCCATTTAGCCAGCCTTTCCCGTTTAGGAGTAATTGGGTGCTATGTCACTGGAACTTTTTCATTGCTCGTTAGTGTAATATCAACTGCCCTGATTTACTAAACAAATTTGATTGTTCCTTCTTGACGTCTATGATTCACCCCTGGCATCTATATTCCTCCTGCTGGTACCATGCTGGAATAATTAGCATGCTCCCATTGAGCTAAATGACATGTACTGTTGTATAACTAAAATATTTATTGTATATTTTTAAAGAGGCTTTTTTAACTACCAATAAATCAAAATTACTGCCAGAATGGATAAAAGATTACCAAATTGTGTTTCATGAAATACTGTAGAAATGAAGCTATTTTAATTTTTATTCTATACTATAAAAATATATAAAAGCCATTAAAGTTAATTTTAGACCAAATACTTTACATTATTGCGAAATAATTTATATCCAATATTTTATATCACGACTTACAATTTAGTAATCTTTGCTAAGACAAAAAGCTCATTGTCGATGGTGCACTTTATTTTTTAATACCAATTATAATATTGCCTTGTCCCAAACACATGTTACTTGTTTATTGTTTTATAATTTGATTAAAATATGATAATACAGCCAAATAATACTGCATACATGACTAAAGTAGGTAATACAATTAATCAATGGTAGGAAAAAGAAAGGGTAGTATTTAATCGCACATCAAAAAAACTGATTTGCACAGTAAAAAAGGATCAACAAAAACACTTTTTTATGTTTTAAATATTTTATGTGTAAGTTAATAAGTATATGTTTCAAGCATATGATGAAAAATTTAATAATTTAAATGATCACCAAAAGTAACAGAAAATATCAGATCAAAATACTGCGGTAGAGGTGAAGGGTTAAAGGGGTAAGCGAAGCGAAGGCAATATATCAATTAGATGCTATAGAGAATAATTATGAGAAAAATTCAAAGAAATTAATATTCTTACGGTTACCTGTCAATATATATACGAGAATATCATGCATGTAAGAAAAAATGTAGCTTTATTTAAAACTGTAGGTGATATGTAGGTGTATGAAATAGGTTAGCACTACCATTATTTAGACTAAGTAAAGTAGGCACATACTGCATGGGGCATATTCCCCTCTATCAATTTTACTACAGTTTTATTGTAACGTTTTACTCATTTACGTGATATCTTAACCCTTTTTAAGCCAGTGACGAAGAAATATAAAATCAACACTATTATAAAATAGTGTTGATTTAATATTTATACAAATTACATCAAGAAACTGTCTTTACTTTGAAATCAATAATTTCCATTTTAGCACTGCTGCTTTTAAGGGAGTTCAAAACATTAGATATGTGGCTTGAAGACCGGCTATCTATATAATACAATACTCAAAGGGTAAAAGAGTATAAACTACTCTTATTGTGATGTTGGACTTACCTCTAATAAGTCAAACCACATTGTTAAAGAACTTGGAGTACCTACCTAGCTGATTTCCTCCAACCCCTAATATAACAAGGCGTTACAATCTAACAACAGAGCCGCCGTTTTTCGACCCGACTACTTTCATCAATCCGGCAGGATATGGTCGGCAATATGCCTACTTCACTGCTTCAGACAATTATCACTGTAGCAGTCACCTTTCAGATTCACTATCCAAAGATATAGTCTGCTAATATTATGGTTTAAAAAAACGGCCTCGCACTCAATCTAACAAAGACTCAAGTAATTAATTTCGAACTTTCCGGACGCAGATGAAGCTTACTAGATATACGCGTCGAGGAAACGAGAATTGAACAAGTCTCCTCCGCATCATTTCTCGGTTTTGTCATAGACCAGACAATGACCTGGGAGCATCACATACAAAAGCTGTGTGGTAAATTGGGTAGCGCCTGTTTTGCGCTCAGTAGACTATCGTCAACACTTCCTAAAGGAGCGGTTCGGACCTGCTACTTCGCCACAGTGCAGTCAGTCCTGTCATACGGAGTCGAGTTCTGGGGGCGCGCTGCAGACTGGGAGCGTATCTTCAGACTTCAGAAACGAGCCGTACGACTGATTGCACGCGTGGCCCAGGACACATCCGCCAGACCGCACTTTGTGGCGCTTGGAATAATGACATTGCCATCCCTACCCATTTTTCAAGTTGCTACTCATGTGAGAGTCAATGTTGGTAGTCTACCTAAACTTGGTGACCAAAACAGTCACACTACAAGAGGTGCAGATAAACTAGCCAATGTCCCTCATAAATTAGAAAAAATGGCCAAAACAATACGGGTGATGGGTCCGAAGGTATACAATTTGCAACCGGACGACATTACCAATGCACCGAGCTTCCTAAACTTTAAAATTAAATTAAAAAAGTGGCTTGTCAAGAAGCCGTTCTACTCCTATGAAGAATTCATAAATTTTAAAGAACGACGTACATAAGTAATTACATAGTTTAGTGAGGGCTTCCTCTATAATTTTCTCAAATATTTCGAAATTGCCATGGCCTTTTTCATCCCTCGGTGGCCTGTAGACACAAACAATAATATGGTTATCCAACTCAACACAGGATACCTCTATTTGTCTTTCAACAGTAAGTGCAAGAATATTTTTCCATTGTTTCACTCCTCTGTGTATCCTCTATAAGCAGTATTTCTATTGTAACGACAATTCTGTAATTATTCATGTTAAAATATATCATATAACCAGTGTTCTGTAACACAAATAACATCGATGTCTGAATTTTTTAGAAATAATTCTAATACAAGTTCTTTGCCAGGTAGCCCCTGGATGTTTTGATGGGTAATATTTAAGTGGGGCTTACCTTTTGACATATTAAGTGGCTCTTGTATGCTAGATATTTCCTCTATTGTCTTATGAACTAATTAAAATTACTTGGAACAGATTCCAATGTTGCATGCAACGTATGATTAACCGGTGAATTCCCAATAGGGGTGCATGTCATATTACTCTTAATATAAGCAGGTTTCTGATTAGTCTGTTCAACAAAAACAGCTTTTTTTTTTTTTGCAATTTTGACAAATGTTTGAACGATTTCCCACCATAATTACAATAGTGCTGAACTCATCATAGCTACCACGACTTCATCTTCACAAGATCTACAAATGAACTATTTGGACAGCAAATGATCGTTAATTTTTGGTTAAGCGGGTAATGTAATAGAGGTCCAAATCCTGCACCTAATTTGTCGGAGAACAATAGAGTTTTTCTCTGAGCACTTATTTTGGTATTTGGCGGTAAACGAGTGGAGGTGAGTGGCGGGACACACATTTTGGAGTGCGGTGCGATGCACGTGCCGGCGGGTGGCGCGGCATTCACGGCAGCGAGCGTCGCAACGCGCGTAACGGCGAGCTGCGCAGCCTTCGGGGCAGTGTGAAGCATGACACACGCCTCAGCAGGCACCGCGACACGCGCGACAGCGACCGGCGGCGCGGCGCTCGTGCTGTTGAGCTGAGAGGTGCCTCCTCGTCGACGACGGCAACGCGGTTTTTTGGGCGAGACAGCGGTGGACGCTGCAACACTCACTTTGAGGGGGTCAAGAGCAGAGTTTGTGATGTGGGCTCGTCCTCCTTGCTGGTCTCATTTTCCTCGTTCTGACTTAGAAAACCCACCAATTCCGCGTTTTGCCGTTGTAGCTGAACTAACTCAGACGTCGCGGCTCTGAGTTCGGTTAACTCACTCTGTCCTTTGGCATAACATTGTAGTGCATTTACCAGGAGGTCACGTAGATGCTGGAGTTCTACTCGGGCTTCATGGAGGTCTGATTGTAAATCTACATTTTTTCCTAGTAGCCTGTGGTTCAATTCTTCTGCCTCGGTAAGTTGTTGCTGCAGTTTTGAATTTCTCTGCTCTGCATGCATTCTCCGCGTAGTAACATTGGAGAATGCCATTGGATCACTGAAGTTTCATCTAGAAGAGGCCGTAAAATATTTCAACTCTGTTCTTGATCAATTGAAAACACTATTAATACCCACCAAAGTTGTTACTAACAGCTCGTACCCTAAATGGCATTCTCCAGCACTAATTAAACTTATTCAATGGAAGTCGAACAAAAATCACAAAAAGTATAAAATTTATAGAATGAAATCTGATCTTGAAACTTTTAAATTACTACGGGACCGGGTTCACCTACTGGAAAGTAAATATTACCAGTCGTACATAGCATCTATTGAGAACAATACTGAAAAGCATCCAAGGAAATCTTCTTATTTATTGCATTATCAGGCTCTGCAGAAATGCAATGTGGTCAGGGAACTTGGCGTTCTACATGATTCCAAGGTCCTGTTCGATGAGCACGTGGAATCAATCGTCTCTCAAGCCTCCAAAGCCTAGGGCTTTGTCATGAGAAGTGCAGCATGTTTTTATGGTGCCAAAACATTCAAGATCCTCTACTGTACTTTTGTTAGAAGCATCATTGAATATGCATCGCAGATATGGAACCCTCGCTATGATATATATATATATATATAGAATCGAGCGCATTGAAATCAAATTCATGAAGTACCTTTGTTATCATTTAAAAATTCCATTAAAAGTTCATGAAATTACGTCAACCTATGTAAAGAATTTCATATTCTTTCTCTTACGAAGCGACGTGAGATCGCTGACTTATCTTTCGTGCTTAAAATTACTACTAATACACTGACGAGCAATGAAAAAGTTCCACCCACAAAATGCAAACAAACACCTTAAGATCTCCTAAGACATAGAACCAATATTACGTTTACAATATTTACGTTTTTAATTGGTAATATTCTGATGTGCTGTTAAATGTACTTCAATATTGCAGACGGCGCCATTTAGCCAGCCTTTCCCGTTTAGGAGTAATTGGGTGCTATGTCACTGGAACTTTTTCATTGCTCGTTAGTGTAATATCAACTGCCCTGATTTACTAAACAAATTTGATTGTTCCTTCTTGACGTCTATGATTCACCCCTGGCATCTATATTCCTCCTGCTGGTACCATGCTGGAATAATTAGCATGCTCCCATTGAGCTAAATGACATGTACTGTTGTATAACTAAAATATTTATTGTATATTTTTAAAGAGGCTTTTTTAACTACCAATAAATCAAAATTACTGCCAGAATGGATAAAAGATTACCAAATTGTGTTTCATGAAATACTGTAGAAATGAAGCTATTTTAATTTTTATTCTATACTATAAAAATATATAAAAGCCATTAAAGTTAATTTTAGACCAAATACTTTACATTATTGCGAAATAATTTATATCCAATATTTTATATCACGACTTACAATTTAGTAATCTTTGCTAAGACAAAAAGCTCATTGTCGATGGTGCACTTTATTTTTTAATACCAATTATAATATTGCCTTGTCCCAAACACATGTTACTTGTTTATTGTTTTATAATTTGATTAAAATATGATAATACAGCCAAATAATACTGCATACATGACTAAAGTAGGTAATACAATTAATCAATGGTAGGAAAAAGAAAGGGTAGTATTTAATCGCACATCAAAAAAACTGATTTGCACAGTAAAAAAGGATCAACAAAAACACTTTTTTATGTTCTAAATATTTTATGTGTAAGTTATACCTAGTCCAACATAGGATGATCTCTGACAGCTTGTCACTGTGACTTTACTAGGCATGGGGATAATGTCGAAATAAATTATCGATATTCTAACCAAAGTTTCTGAATGTTTCAAGCAAATCAAACAAAAGGATGTTGTAACATGTTTTTATTCTTGTTAAATCGGTTCACAGCCCAAATCACTATCATCAAAGTCTGATTCTGACTCGCTGGAGCAGTCTTGTAGATTTATAATCAGTTCCTGGGTAGATTGGTCGAATCGTACGTCACGCTCCCAATCATCTTCCATAATTTTTCTTGTTCTGTCTATGTCTTTCTTCCAATTGTCCGATGTGACACTGTCACATGCATCCTTCAGTAACTTCAGCATTTTATTTGCTGTAAAAGGCGGTGTTGTATTATGTCTGGCTGCGTAACCTGTAACAAAGAAATAAAATACATATAAAACACACCATGGCTTGTTGGAAGAGATGTCTTAATAGCTAATCGATGTTTTATTAGCTAATTGATGTTTTATGAGATATTTTTACATTCTTATCTTCCTATGCTATCAAAATGTATTTGATTATAATTTTATGTGAGTACAATAAATTACAAATATTAATCTAATTGACTTTTTTTAAGCAAACGAGAGAAATGCGAGCGATGGTGAAAGAAACACATAAGCACGTTTACCTTTGACTTGAGCCCAGATCAGCTCTATCGGGTTGTACTGGCAGTGGTATGGAGGTAGCCGAATTACAGTATGGCCCTTTTCTTTTGCTATTTCATCCAAGATGTATGTTGGAGTACGGGGTTTGTGTATACGGACCAATCGTAGTAATTCAGTTTTCAACATCTTTTCGTTGGCCTCTATACCTTTGCTTTGCAGCCACGAAATTAAATCCAATTTCCGGTTGCTTGACGTTGGTGCTTTATCTCTTTGTACGGAGTGGTACGATGCATTGTCCATCACGATGGTATGCGGTTCTTTCAGGTTTTCCAAAAGAGTTAAAAACCACTTTTTGAATCTTTCGAAATCCATTTCTTCATGATATTCGGTGGTCTTTACTGATTTAAACGCCAGCAAACAATTCGGCACAAAGCCAGACGACGTCCCAGCATGTGTTATAATTAATCTTTGCCCTTTGCCTTCGGGCACTTTTGTAGTTGACTCAGCTGTGTCATCCGTCCAAGATCTTGAAACTGTGTGATTTGCGTTTAGCCACGTTTCGTCCAGAAAAACCACTTTGTCCCAGTTTGAGATCTCTTTAATTTTTCGGAGAAAATCAATTCTCTTGAGCGCAACATCTGTCCGCTCCATTAGTATTTTTCTTTTGTCACTTTTTTTGTAGCGGAACCCGATGCTTTTTAGTGTTTTGGCTAACGACGAGTGGCCACCTTTAAATAATTCAGCGTCTTCAAGAGATGTTTGTAGTTTTCTGAGTGTTGGTAACTCTCCACGCGTGTAGTACCCATAAATATGGTTCCGGATTGCTGCGGCATCAAAATCGTCAATTTTTGATATTGGACACGTCCTCTTCCTTTTTTTATTTGGCGTCGACAGTTTTTGCTCTTCGTTTTCCTCTGTCGTCGTTGTCGCAGATGATTGCTCACCATACTTTTCTCTGCTGACACGAATCACTGTAGCAATCCCGATTCCCAGAGCATCAGCAACTCTGTTGCACGCTTGTGTTAATGGCAACAACGGTCCGCCATTTTGACTCTCGCGTTCAAAGTATTCGCGCAAGCGAATCACAAACTCCCGGCTTTCACTATTTAAAACAGTTTTCTTTGTTCTTTTTGGCATACTGTATCCAAAAACAGAACAAACTTAACAAACAAATAACAGCAAAACTCAACAAATTAATAACAATAACGATAACCGAATGGAGACTGAATGAAAACACGTGGCGTATACAAGGCGTTGGCACTCGTACTGAACAAGATGGCAGAATGGCAGATGCAATGCAATCAAACAAGATGGCGGCATGGCGCGGTGAAGCCCACTCTACACACTCACGCGCAAAGCCCGCGAAACATGCATGAATGAATGAATGGGATTTCATTATTGTTTCACGCGCGAGTGTGGAGCGCCCATGAAGCGCCACTCGTTAAAAATTCAGTTTGCTTTTAACAAAAATAAAACTATTTTTTATCGTTGTTTTAATAGTATTTCTATTTCATTTACCTTGTTGTTTGCAATCTATTTTATTTACAAAATATCATCAATATTCTATTATATGTTTCGAGTCAAGATCGATAACTTGTCTTACGATAAGTGTAGCACGTCACCATTTGCCAATAAAGTATTTAAATTGTCTCTATACATTTTACCGTCGAAAAATACGATACTTCATAGGCGTGTTTTGACACTGACAGCTGTCAGAGATCATCCTATGTTGGACTAGGTATAATAAGTATATGTTTCAAACATATGATGAAAAATTTAATAATTTAAATGATCACCAAAAGTAACAGAAAATATCAGATCAAAATACTGCGGTAGAGGTGAAGGGTTAAAGGGGTGAGCGAAGCGAAGGCAATATATCAATTAGATGCTATAGAGAATCATTATGAGAAAAATTCAAAGAAATTAATATTCTTACGGTTACCTGTCAATATATATACGAGAATATCATGCATGTAAGAAAAAACGTAGCTTTATTTAAAACTGTAGGTGATATGTAGGTGTATGAAATAGGTTAGCACTACCATTATTTAGACTAAGTAAAGTAGGCACATACTGCATGGGGCATATTCCCCTCTACAATAAAATACCACAGGAATCATTGATCCTTCCTGAAAAGAGGTTCAAAAACTATGTTAAAAATGAGCTGATAAGAAAGTCCTTTTATAGTATTAAGAAATTCTTAGATGGACTGCATGGTCCATACCATCTCAGCGCACAGAAATTCGACGAGGGGCGATGGATCAAGTCTATCACCCGCCGGCGAATTTCCTTAGACCGAAACCAGTACCTGTTGTGAAGTCACTTTAAAAAAAAGAAGGTACACTACACTACATTCGTTTCCTTCGTACAAGGTTCAAAGCGACATTTTCATACAGAAACATCGCCTGACGTGGGTAGAACGAGACGGACAGAGTGGAGGCAAACAATTTAACTACAGTTTTTGTTTGGTCAAACGCCCAACATTTTATTTTGTTTAACTTTATTTTCTCGTCCTTGGCAGCATGTACGATACAACGTACACTTTCCGCGCGCGTCACTATACTTTATAGCCTAGGTTGCATTTGTAAACTTATGATATACCTAAGGTTCACTGTTATAGTTAGTTACCAACTGACAGGCAAATAAAGCAGTCATCTCAACTATTGGTGCTCATCTTTTAAATACCATAACTCCACTACATAGAAGAGTGTACGAGTCACAAACACTACGTGGCCCATACATCTCTTTTTGGTCCTTCGAACAACAACGACATCGGCGCAGGATTTTTAACGGAGTTTGTTTCGGGAGGTATTCATACTTGGTTTCACTTATTATCGTTGTTTCGGTAGCGTTTCGGCTCACTGGCCTCCACCAGCGGAATCACCAGTTGAGTTGAGAAGACGCACAATACCGTGGCGGGGATTGTGAGTGCATCTTACAAGGATATCTTTCGATTCTGGAGCTGTAAAGCCTGACCATCGAAGAACAACTACTACTGGAGCTACAAACAAAGCTACAGACTAACTACTGGACATCTCCGGCAGGACTTACAACCCTGTACGTGTTCAGATACGAAGAGGACTACTACTTCGAGTCAACTTCAACTTAACTACGTGTGTCGGGATTCTACTCTTACCTACTGCCCGGTGCTACGACTAACTGCGGGGAAGAAAAACTTTCACTCCGATTAATCAACTGCCTTCGGGATTTCAACTACGTGCGTCGGGATACTACTGCCCGGCGCTACGACTAACTGCGGAGAGAAGAAGCTTCAATCCAATCAACTAAACTGCCTTCGGGATTTAACTGTGTGTGTCGGGATTCTACTTACTGCCCGGCGCTACGATTAACTACCTAACTGCCTTCGGATTTTAACGACGTGTGTTCTGCAGTCAACGGAGAACCATGGATACTAACTTCGACGAAATCATTGCTCGTCAAGAAAGAACTTTCGAAGAGATAAAAAGAATCTGCACTAACTTCAAGAAAGACGGGGCGGATAGAAAAACCTCCGACTACTTGACAAAACGAATAACTGCTCTAGAGGTTCACTGGAAGGAGTTTCTGGAGAATGATGCCATCCTGCAAACAATGGAAAGCCAGGACATCACCTACTTCGTTGACAACGTCTTCGAAATAACTAAACGGAGTTATGAAGAAACGAAGCAAGCAATGCAGCAATGCCAAGCGAAACCAACTATACACACTCCTAAGATAGTTGAGACCGGAGAAACGTCCTCGTTGGGGACATTTGGGCTTCCAAAATCAACCCCTCAGCCGCCCCCAAGAACTACTGAGAATTCTACGTCTCAGAAGGACGAACTACTCCGTCAACAACAATGTAACTTCAACGCATTACATCGAGCTGTGGGAAAAATTAACTTGGAAACGATGACCGAAAAATGGGATTTAGAAGATCATCTCAGCATCCTGAAAAGCAAGTGGGAATCGATCGACAAAATTCATTGGAAACTTGATAATTTACTACGAGGCTCTAACCAAACTTACGATAATGAATACGCCAAATGGGAAGAAATCTACGATAACTACCGACGAAAGATACAACAGAAGATTTGGGAGAGTATGCATTATCAAAAATCTACGCCCAAGATCGAGCTTCCGGAGTTTAGCGGCAACTACAACCAATGGATATCCTTTAAGGATCTTTTTCTCGAGACTATTCATTCAAATCCGCTGATATCTAAAACTCAAAAGATGCAGCATTTGAAAACAAAATTAAAGGGAGAAGCTGAGAGACTGGTGCAGCATCTGAGCGTCAGTGCAGAAAATTACGAGTCTTGCTGGGAGTTGTTAAATAACCGCTATAACAATTTGAGACTGCTCTTCACGTCGTACATAAATACTATCCTGAACCAACCAGCTATTCAGCAGCCGAACGCTTACAACCTGAAAAAGCTACATGACACCACTCTGGAATGTCTGAGTGCTCTGAGCAACATCGGGATAGCGACTGAAACGTGGGACCCTCTCATTGTCCATTTGGTTCAACAAAAATTGGATGCAGCGACTTACAGCGAGTACCTGAAAAACTTGAAAAATCCACGAGAACTGCCTGGGCTGGAAGATTTCATAAAATTCCTGGAGATGAAGTTTATGGCGTTCGAAACATTGCAAAATCGTAACAACAACCAACCAATAACTTCGTCTTCGCAACATGCAACACACAAAAATAATTACGAACGGGGGTCATCGAACTATAAGAAGACTGAAAAAGCGACAAAAACCTATCATACGGCGCTCAGAAATTGTCCAATCTGCAAAACTAATCACGTTTTGATGTTCTGCAGTAAATTTCGTGCAATGGAGTTTGCCGAAAGAAAAACAACTGTTGCGAAACTGCGCTTATGCAAAAACTGTTTGTACAGTCACGGAGACAAGCAATGTACATCAACGAAAAACTGTTTGATTTGCAAGGGTTCTCACCATACCTTGTTATGTGACAAGCAAAACCAAAACCGATCGCAACAAGTGTCAACTCACGTGACAAACGAGAATGGAGAAGTACTATTAGCAACGGCTCAACTACAAGTCAAGACTGGCGACGGAACATACCTTACTTTGCGGGCGCTTGTGGATCAGGGATCACAAGTTACGCTCATGACTGAGAATGCAGCTCAGCAATTGCGACTGCCGCGGCGTAAAATGAGCGCTGTGATAACGGGAGTCGGAACTACTATGGGGAATTGCAAGGGAAAACTACAACTTGATTGCAAATCGATCCACAACAACAACTACGAGTTTCAACTAGAGGCACTTATTATGAAGAGATTGATAAGTAACTTGCCGAACTCGACTTTTAATAAACCAACTTGGGATCATCTGGATAACGTCAAGCTAGCTGATCCGGACTTCAACGTTTCGGGGCCGATTGATATACTACTGGGAGCAAACGTCTTCTCGGAGATATTACTCGACGGTGTCCTGAAGTCCGACAACAACTCACCAGTCGCTCAGCAAACTAAGCTGGGGTGGATCCTGTGTGGGAATGTCAAAACTTACCACTGTCTAGTTACGATAAATGAACTAGAAGATTTAACGAGATTTTGGGAATCGGAAGAAATCTGCACCAACTACGCAACTAACGAGGAAGATTACTGCGAAAAACACTATCAGGAAACAACGGAGAGACTCAGCGACGGCAGGTACGTCGTGAAGATGCCCCTGAAACCTGAAATTAACGAGAAACTCGGCATATCTAAACCACAAGCTATTTCGCAATTTTTACAACTAGAGAAGAAGATGTTGCGAAACGAAAACTTCGGATTGCAGTACAAACAATTTATCGACGAGTATACGGAACTAGGTCACATGAAACCAGTGACGCCGTGCGCAGAGAAACAACTAGAAGCATTCTTGCCTCACCATGGTGTCATCAGGGAAGATTCAACTACAACTAAATTGAGAGTCGTCTTTAACGCGTCTATGAAAACTACCACCAAGCACAGCCTCAACGATCTCATGGAAAAAGGAACGAATCTTCAAAAGGATATCCAGGAGCTAATCATCAACTGGCGTAGCTACCGATATGTACTAACAGCCGACATAGAGAAGATGTACAGGATGATTCTTATCCATGAAGATCAACAACCTCTGCAGAAGATTATTTGGAGACGCCAATATCGACTGCAGGAGATGCAACTGTGTACGGTCACTTACGGCACGAAATCTGCGCCGTTTCTAGCGATGCGTACTCTCAAACAACTCGCACTCGACGAGGCGCACGAGTTCCCTGAGGCAGCGAGGGTCATTCAAAACAATTTTTATATGGATGACCTGATTTGCGGAAGCGACACTGCCGCCGAAGCAAAACTACTGCAACAACAACTAACCACCCTCTTGCTTAGGGGTGGATTTAACTTGAGAAAATGGTCAAGCAACGAGGAAACCATTTTGGAGAACTTATCTGAAGATCAACGATCCCATAAAGGAGTATTTACCTTCAAACAAGAAGAGTCCATAAAAACATTGGGTCTCAACTACAGTCCGTCCAGAGATGTATTCCTGTTTAACTGGAATCTACCGCAGCTGGGTGCAAACAAACTAACTAAGAGGAGTCTACTCTCGGATATCAGCAAGCTCTACGATCCGCTCGGCTGGCTCTCCCCAACGGTCATCAAAGCCAAACTACTGTTCCAGAGAGTGTGGGTCAGTCAAATTGAATGGGATGAATGTCTACCCACAGACATCGAAGCGGAGTGGAGACAACTACGAGAAGATTTTCCGAACATCAACCGCCTATCATTACCCCGGTGGCTTGCAGGCATCAATGACGTAATCGAAGTCCACGGGTTTTGTGACGCAAGCGAGAAAGCTTACGCCTGCGTCATCTACAGTCGTACAACGAACGAAAACGGAGAGTACGTCATAACAATGATAGCGGCCAAAACACGAGTAGCCCCCCTCAACAATAAAACTACATTACCCAGGCTGGAGTTGTGTGGAGCTCTCTTACTTGCCAAACTGATGGAAAAACTGAGAATAGCCCTCCCGGAAAAAACTTTACATGCAACCTGCTGGACGGATTCAACAGTCGTACTCGCGTGGCTTCAAGGCGACATAACGAGATGGGATAAATACGTTGCCAACCGAGTTGCGACTATAACTAACATTGTCCCCGCTACACAATGGAGACATGTGAGAACTGAAGAAAACTCTGCAGACTGCGCCACCAGAGGCCTCTCGCCCTCTCAGCTACTGCAATTCAATTTGTGGTGGGAGGGACCTCAATGGCTTACGAAACACAACTACGAAGAAATTATTAAAAATACATCGGGAATGTTTACGACTGATAACGAGCGGATAGCAACACGGAGCTGCTATACAACGCAAGCTGCAAACGAAGCAACTTGGATTACTGCACTGGTTGATAAGTGTAGTACAATGACTCGAGTCATACGAGTCGTCAGCTGGGTATTACGTTTCAAAACAAAGCTACGTAACAAGGACGCATCAGCTGATCACGGTTACTTGTCTACGAAAGAACTAAATGATGCAACGAACTTGATCATCCAGCACGTTCAACGACAACACTTTTACGAGGATATTAGAGACTTGGAAAAAAATGGAACGGTGGGGTCAAAAAGTAAACTACTCAATCTACGACCTTACGTTAACCAGAACGGGATATTACGAGTTGGGGGTCGGTTACAAAACTCGGCCCTACCGAGCGAGATGAAACACCCTGCAGTGATCCCCCACGCAGGAAAACTAACACAGCTGATCATCGACCACGCCCACAAACAAACGCTACACGGAGGAGCTCGTCTAACACTTGCCCAAACGAGACAGAAATATTGGATTATTAGCGGCAATCGAGCGGTGAAAAAACAACTTACAAAATGTGTGCGATGTCACAGATTCAAGCCTCATCGAAACGAGCAGATAATGGGTGACCTACCTCAATCACGGGTCACGCCATCAAGACCGTTCACTAATACTGGGATCGACTTTACCGGTTTTGTGGATGTCAAAATCAACAAGGGGAGAGGCGTGAAGACATGCAAAGGCTATATTTGCATTTTCATTTGCATGGCAACAAAAGCGGTACATATAGAACTTGTATCTGATCTCAGTACGGAGACGTTCCTGGCAGCCCTTAAGAGGATGTGCGCTAAAAGAGGGACCCCGAAGCATATTTTCTCAGATAACGGAACTAACCTCCTTGGAGCATCCCGGATACTGAAAAAGGAGTTTCAACAGTTTAAAACGATGATGTCGGAAGACTTCTTCGACGGGATCAGTAAACTAAAGATTGAGTGGCACTTTAACGCCCCAATCTGGCCGACTGCAGGAGGACTGTGGGAGGCTGCTGTCAAATCGCTAAAGTACCATCTTAAACGAGTTTTGGGAGAACAAAAACTGACGTATGAACAGTTTTCAACTTTGCTGGCGGAGATTGAAGCGTGCATGAATTCCAGACCACTTTGCCCTCTCACGGAAAGCATAGACGACTTGGAATACTTAACCCCGGGTCACTTCATCACTGGAGGTCCAACGATGTTACTGCCACAAGGGGAAATAAACGAGGAACGAGCACTTGACCTCAGGAACAAGTGGAAGCAAACAGAGCTCATGCATCAACATTTCTGGAAGCGATGGTCCAGCGAATATTTACATCAACTTCAAGTCCGCAGTAAATGGCAACGAGCGAACAAAAACTTAGAAGAAGGAGACCTCGTCCTGATAAAGGAAAATAACTTGCCTCCTGGAAAATGGGCACTAGGAAAAGTGCTTCAACTACACCCAGGAAACGATGGCTACGTACGTGTGGCAACGATAAAAACGAAAGGAGGGATACTCAAACGCCCAATCACGAAATTGGCCCCACTCCCGGCTAACGAAGACGTGAAAGAAGTCAAAACGGATACGAGGAAAGGACCGGAACTAAAACGAAGACGAACGAGACCGACTTGCTCCCTGGTCACCCTAGCGCTGATCATGCTGTTAAGTTTGATAACAGGAACACAAGCCGCACAAGAACAACGATACAACGTTACAACGATTTCAAACCATCATCCTATTTATTACGACGAGATTGGAAAGCTGCAACTCATACACGACGAGTGGAAAATTCTGGTCTATTACAATTTAACAACGTATTGGAAAGGGACAGAAAACTTACAAAATTTTCTGAAGATCATGGAAGGAGATTGCAGCAGACTAGAGAAATCCATGTGCGAGCCGACTATCAACCAACTGTATCACGAACTTCATCTACTCAACGAGTATAATAAACTACTGTTAAATCAACATTTATCACGAAAGAAACGAGGATTTTTTAACGGAATTGGGAGCCTAGCACGAACTCTATTTGGTACACTGGATGAAGAATTCGCCATCAAGTACCAGAACGACATAGAGAATATTCAAACAAACGAGAAATACGTTTTGGAGTTAATGAGAAACCAAACTACGATAATTGAAGCTGAAAACAACATCATGAAGAAGAATGACAAGTTCATGAATACTCAGTTTCATATGTTGAACACGTTCGTCCACGAGACCAACTCAACGATAACGCAGATTGGATCCAGAGTCGCCGAGATTTTTACTATGAACAATCTTAACGCGGCCGCGATCACTGCGAGCTTGATTATGTCAAACTTACAACGCACACAAGATATGCTGATAAACTCGCTGGCCGATATACATAAAGGACACATCGACATGCATCTTTTCACTCCGAAACAACTGATCGAGCAACTCTATGTGATATCAGGAGGAATGCCGAACCGACTATCACTTCCTGTCAAAAATATTCAGCAAGATATAAATGAGCTATACAAACTTATCTACGTAAAAGCTCGGATTACGGAGAACTACTTGCTATTCGAACTACACATCCCGCTTACGAGTGAAGACAACTACATGATTTACCGAGTGTTACCACTACCCATCCAACGAGAATCGGAGACAAGAATGGTGGAAACGTCAACAGAATACCTCGCAATCAACTTCAGAAAAAACACTTATGTATTAATGGGAGAAGAAGATATCCGCCAATGTATTATCTTAAACGACGAGGTGTACTTGTGCAACGCGTATCACCCTGTTTACTATCTACACGACGGGAATGCGCCGTGCGAGGCAAAAATCTTTAGTCAACAAACGTCCTTGCCGTGCGACACTCAGACAGTGCAATGCAAAGACAACTGGATCAAGTTACACAAGGCGAACATATGGCTTTACGTTTGCTGCAGTTCATGCCTACTACGTATCATTTGCGACGACAAACTGTCTAGCACTACGGTATCGGGCATTGGGCAGATTTTGCTCAGTCAAGGATGCATACTGCAGAAGAAAGAAGCAACGATATATTCCTTTAATGTGTTTGGGAATAATATACAAATGGAGAGCGACATCGCCGTTCCTATCATGAACTCGCCTATCAACGATATGGTGAATGTCAGCCTCAAGAACATTCACTTGAATATGGCGACAAACACTTCTGGAGAACTAGCCAGAATAGATCGAAAACTCCGAATGCAGAAGAATTCCGAACAACTGCCGACGCATCTTTCGGTACATGACGTCTATCACTATACAATAACGTCAGTACTGGGGATAATAGCGACGATTATTGCACTCTACCTTCTCACTAAAAGGTGTTGCAATAGAACGAGAGCAAGGAACTACAACGATAAGCAGCGGAGCCCTGAGAACATGGGCATCGAACTACAGGAAATCAGCACCGACAAGCCGGAAGCAGCCCGTCCACGCCAGACGGAGAAAGGACGATTTGACTTGAGCGGCCTGCTCTGAAGATAAACGTGACAGTGACAGTGTCAAATACATAAGTCAAATATTTAAGATGAAATATTTTAAGTTCACTTTACTTTTGTTATAATTTTACTTTATTGGTATTGAACTATTGTTTACTTTTCTTGTCGTTTGGCAGCATGTTTGGTCAAACGCCCAACATTTTATTTTGTTTAACTTTATTTTCTCGTCCTTGGCAGCATGTACGATACAACGTACACTTTCCGCGCGCGTCACTATACTTTATAGCCTAGGTTGCATTTGTAAACTTATGATATACCTAAGGTTCACTGTTATAGTTAGTTACCAACTGACAGGCAAATAAAGCAGTCATCTCAACTATTGGTGCTCATCTTTTAAATACCATAACTCCACTACATAGAAGAGTGTACGAGTCACAAACACTACGTGGCCCATACAGTTTTATTGTAACGTTTTACTCATTTACGTGATATCTTAACCCTTTTTAAGCCAGTGACGAAGAAATATAAAATCAACACTATTATAAAATAGTGTTGATTTTATATTTATACAAATTACATCAAGAAACTGTCTTTACTTTGAAATCAATAATTTCCATTTTAGCACTGCTGCTTTTAAGGGAGTTCAAAACATTAGATATGTGGCTTGAGGACCGGCTATCTATATAATACAATACTCAAAGGGTAAAAGAGTATAAACTACTTTTATTGTGATTGTGCACGACGCACCTATTTGGAAACCTTTTCTTCTTTTTTGTACCTTTTTTTTTGTATTAATTTTGTATTTTGTTTTAGAATCTGTCAGTAGTTTTTCTGTCATGTCGTAGTCTGATTCTCGTTATGTTCTGTTCGTTTCTGTTTTCCTGAGAGTAAAGTCTTCTGTACCATGTTATGAACCAGTGCCTATTATTTATATAGCCCAGCTTTATTCCACCAGCTACATTTGGTCCGTCGTGGATTATAATAGTATGGTACAGACTCGGTCAACAGCCAAAGCGATGAATATGGGTATCTAATGAAAATGGTGAAGGTAAGATCGTTGCGAGTAGAAAATCGGAGCAGCCACCCGCGCCCGATGTCTCACATGCCGCTTCGGCAAGCGCACCCACGGCGCCTTCCCGCCCAGTAAGTACGGCTTCGTCCCGTTCATCCGCCACGGTGGTAGCTAGAAGGTTGGCAGCTGAGGCGCAGCACGCACGCCGCCTCGCCGACTTGGAGACGCAAGAGATGCGCCGCCTCGCCGACTTGGAGGCGCAAGAGATGCGCCGCCTCGCAGAACTGGAGGCTCAACAAGTCAGTCGCCTCGTCGCCCTAGAACGTGTGACCGCCGAGCTAGAGCACCGTGCAGAACTCGCCGCCATCGAGGCAGACGCGAGTCATCACAGCTCTAGGAGCAGCCGTACTGACATCGAAAAATGGTTCAGTAAGTCCAAGATTAGTAATCCTGAACTAAATAAACGTAATGTTTTCAGGTTACCAGACCCTAAAATGAGCGTTGTGCCCCTCACGGAGGCAGCGACAGCGCTCCAGACCCGACGTGCCGCCCCGAACGCGGCCGCGGCACCCAGCGACGGCGCGGAGGTTCCGCACCTTATTAAAAGTCTCGAGGTTTTGTTTGATAAAGTTAATAAAGGCAATAGCCCCGCATTTAATATCCTACCTCGCTTTGACGGCAAGTCACATTTAGACTGGCTCAGTCTGAAAAAGTGTTTCGAAAATACGCAAGCTTCATACAGTGCTGTGAACAACCTGGCAAGACTGAACGCGGCGCTGACGGGCGCGGCGCGCGAGGCGGTGGCTGCGCTGCTGGTGTCAGCGCGCGAGCCTGGCGTCGTGCTGCGCGCGCTCGACACGCGCTACGGCCGCCCCGAGCTGGTGGTGGCGCACGAGGTAGCCGTGGTGCGCGCGTTGCCGCGCGTGAACGGTGAAGGTAAAGATTTTGCCATTTTTGCCAGTAGAGTTCGCAATTGCGTGGAAGTCATTCGTTTATTAGATCATACGGAATATCTGTCATCGCCGGAACTCTTTCAGGCAATTATGTATTTCAAAGATTTCCTCTCTATTGCGAGCCAAATGGCTAGATTATGCCGCTCGTTATGAGGCTGGTGGTCTATCAAAGCTAGAAAATCTAGCCGATTTCCTAGCACACGAGATCGACCTCCAGTCTCGCTTTGGCATGATACCTGAGCCGACTACTGCGTCGCACGCGGTAGATAGTAGGCGGGCCAGGGATAATGTGCATGTTATCGCTGAAAATCGCTCGAATTGCAATTCAATTTCGCATAAAAATAAATTGAATTCATCGACGACTGCACCTAAAATTAATTCGTGCATTGTATGTCAACAATCGCATGATTTAGTTCAATGTCACAAATTTGCGTCACTGTCAGTCGATGACAGATGGAAATTGATTAAAAAGAAAAGAGTGTCATCAATGCCTCAAAGTAGGTTGGCATAGATTAAGTTTGTGCAAGGCAAAGAAAACTTGTGACATTGACGGTTGCGTTTTCCGTCATCATTCGTTGTTGCACAACCCGAATTATGAGCGCGCCGCCGCCGCGCACGTGGAAGTGGAGGATGACGAGGCCGCCGCGGGCACGTCCAGCGCCGCGCCGCGGGCCGCCGCGCTCGCAGCAGGCCCCGCCGCCCCCGCAGCAGGCCCCGCCGCCCCCGCAGCAGGCCCCGCCGCCCCGCTCGCACCCGCTTCATATAATAACGATGAGATCCTGTCTCATACATCGACTTCAATTGCAACTGAATCCTCAGTGCATCCGTCGTTCCTCCGTCCGTTATTAAAGGTCGTGGCCGTGACCGTTTCCGGTCCGTCAGGTACCGTAGACACCTATGCATTGTTGGATGATGGTGCATCAGCGTCTTTCTTAGATTTGGAGATAGCTGCTAAATTAGGAGTCTGCGGGCCCGAGAGACAAATACGTCTCGACTGCGTAGGCGGGTTAAGCAAAGACACGACGGTTCAGTATGTTGATTTTCATATAAAGGGACGCCACGCAAAAGAGACTTATATGATTCGTAGGGCTCAGGCAATTAACGGGTTAGGTTGTGCAGCGCGACCGATGATTGACAAATCTGACGTGTCAAAATTTAGTTACCTTTCTGACATAAAGGAAGAATTTTGCTATGACAACGTAAAACCGACAATTATCATTGGCATTGACAACTGGCACCTTACTATGTCTAGGGCCACTCGTAAGGGTTCTAGGACACAGCCGGTTGCAATTCATACCGCCTTAGGGTGGGTTTTATTCGGTTTTGGCTGTAGCAAGACGACGCCAGTTGACACTGTCAACCATGCGACTGTTAGTGAGCCCCTGGTTGTAGATATTAGTGATCGCGCGGTATGAGAACAATTAATTCGTGAGCAATATAGTATAGATTCGATTGGCATTTCTAAACGCGAAGCGCGCAGCTCCGATGACGAACGAGCTGTCCAAATTCTTGAGCGCACGGCACGACGCCTACCGAGCGGTCGTTATGAAGTCGGGCTTCTTTGGAAAACTGACAATCTATTTGTGCCTGACAGTTCTAAGCTTGCCTTGTCTAGGTTTCTTAGTCTAGAAAAAAAGATGTGCAGGGACTCTAACTATGCAGAGCGATACCGTCAAAACATACACGACATGATTCGGAAGGGTTATGCCGAATTGTGCACGGAAGTGCATACCGCCAAGTCGCCTGTTTGGGTTCTGCCACATTTCGGTGTAACCAATCCGAATAAGCCGAATAAATTAAGATTAGTCCATGATGCTGCTGCGAAAAGTCAAGGAGTTTCCCTGAATTCGCTCCTGCTAACCGGTCCTGACCTTTTGCAGCCCCTGCTTGGAATCCTTTTGCGTTTTAGGGAAGGCAAAGTTGCCCTGATGGGAGACATACGCGTGATGTTTCCTCAAGTGAAAATTCGTGTGGAGGATCGTGATGCGCAAAGATTTCTCTGGCGTGACAACCCTACAGAGCCAATTAAGACATACCGCATGTCATCAATGATTTTCGGTGCCGCATCTAGTCCTTTCACTGCCATTTACATTAAAAATAAGAATGCAGTGGAGTGGCAAGAGCGCTATCCAGCCGCGGCTCGAGCCATCATAGTCGATCACTATATGGATGACTGTATAGTGAGCCTAGACTCGATCGATGAAGCTGCTAAACTTTCCGCAGAGATTCACCATATCCATCGACATGCTGGTTTCGAAATGCGGGCGTGGGCCTCAAACGAACCCTCTGCTCTCTCACTTTTGCCAAAAGAGAGCTTGGTTGAGGTCCCTGTAGCTAGTCACGATGTAGATGTTGACCTTGGCCGCCTCGCCTCGCCCGTGCGCACTCTTGGCCTTATTTGGCAACCCGTCGCCGATACAATTGGTTTTAACACGGGAATAAGCAACAATTGTGCGTTGCCAAATAAGTTTACCAAGCGCGAAGTGTTGGCTCACGTCATGCGGGTTTTCGACCCACTCGGAATTCTAGCGCCAGTAGTAGTGACAGGCCGTATTATGTTCCAGAATGCATGGCGTAAGGGTCTTGACTGGGATGAGGAGCTCTCGCAGAATGACAGTGCGGCGTGGAGACATTGGTTTGAAGATTTATTTGCCGCTTCCCGATTGCAGATCCCACGCTGCTACTGTCCTGGCGAGTTAAAAGTAGATAAGTGCGAGCTTCACGTTTTCTGTGACGCAAGCGAGTCTGCCTTTTCTGCGGTCGCATATTGGCGTTTTATTAAGGAAAACGGTGACGTAAAGCTTGCGCTTATATGTAGTAAAGTTCGCGTAGCTCCTCTAAAACCAATTTCCATAAATCGTTTGGAACTTCAAGGAGCTTTGGTTGCAGCTCGCCTCGCCTCCAGTATTTGTGAAGCTCACAGACTCAAACCTGTCAAACGCATATTCTGGTGCGATTCTATGACAGTTTTGGGTTGGCTCCGAAGCGAGGCGCGTCTGTTCAAGTCGTTCGTGTCACATAGAGTAGGCGAGATTATAGAGATAACTGACGTGAAGGAATGGCGCTGGGTGCCAAGTCATTTAAACGTTGCGGACGATGCAACTCGCATCAAGCGCGTCACGTTGTCTCCTGAGTCACGCTGGATATCAGGGCCTGCATTTTTGCTCTCTTCGGAGTGGCCCACTGAGCCCTGTGCACCTGAGTATACAGGTTTAGAAGAGTGCAAACACGCAGTGCGTCCCGACTTAGTTCACCTCATTAGTGACGTTGCCAAGCATGAGCCAGTTTCAGCCGATCCTGAGCGTTTCAGCTCTTGGCTCAGACTGGTGCGTGCAACTGCTACAGCGCATAAGTATCTCACATTACTGCGAATGCGTAGTCTAACTCGAAGGGGCTTATGTGTAGATAATTTAGTTCGATTAGAGGGAGGGATTTGTACTTTTATGTTTCAGCCTACGAGTCAATGGCAACAGTTCACTGCTCCGTGTTCCTCACATGGCTCAGCTAGAGTTTTGGCCGCCACTGACATTCGTCTAGCAGAGACGCACATCTTGCTCAAGTCCCAGTGGGGCTCATTTCTCAGCGAGATGACGCACCTCAATTGTCGTCCTGCTCAGCTCTTGCCACGCTCCAGTCGCCTGTCCAAACTGGGGGTTCTCATCGGGGAAGATAGACTGATGCGATTGTCCGGCCGCATTAAGGCAGCGTCACACATACGCCACGAAACTAAAAGTCCGATTGTACTGGACGGAAGACACCCAGCAGTGCGTTTGCTTGTGGAGCACCATCATAGGAGGGCCGCCCACGCCAATACAGAGACGGTGGTCAGTGAGCTCCGGCAAGATTACCACTTATTAAGCCTGAGAAGTACCGTCCGCGCAGTCGCCTTTCACTGCCAGTTTTGCCGCATTCGCCGAGCCGTGAATTTCCAGCCACCTACAGGAGACTTACCCGAGGCACGTTTGGGACATCACAAGCGGCCGTTTACGTTCACGGGGCTTGATTACTAAGGACCAGTTCAAGTCTCTATCGGCCGAAGACGAGAGAAAAGATATGTCGCTCTCTACACTTGCCTCGTCGTCCGTGCCGTCCATCTGGAAGTGGTTGACAGTTTGTCCACGGACTCCGCGATGATGAGCCTCCGTCGTTTTATAGCCAGGCGAGGCACGCCAGCAGAGCTCTGGTCAGACAACGGGACCGCTTTTGTAGGCGCCAACCGAGAGCTCCGTCGCCTCTACGCCGAAGCCACAGCACAGTACGCTGCTTCAGAGAAGATTAACTGGCGTTTTATACCACCAGCCGCTCCTTTTATGGGTGGATCTTGGGAACGACTGGTGAAGAGCGTAAAAGTGGCTCTCAAGGTGACACTCACAGAAAGTGCCCCAACGGACGAGGTGCTTCGCACGCTTTTGGCAGAGGCTGAGGCACTTGTCAACTCGCGCCCACTCACCCATGTCGCCGTCGATCACCAGCGAAGAAGCGCTCACTCCCACGCACTTTCTTCTGGCTGCATCTTCAGGCCGTCCGATACCAGCCACGTTATCAGACTCGGATTTTGCCTCAAGAAGCAGCTGGCGCAAGGCCATTCGACTGGCAGACCATTTTTGGCAGCGATGGGTCAAAGAATACCAGCCAACACTCATCCCTAGACGCGGGCGTGGAGTAGCTCCTGAGGTGGCCATTGGCGACGTGGTGTTCATCGCAGATCCAAACTCTCCCAGAGGCACCTGGCCACGGGGACGAGTCACAGCAGTTTTTCCAGGGCCCGATGGAGTAATCCGGGTGGCTGATGTTCGCACCCTGATGGGCGTCATGCGGCGGCCCCTCCGTAAGCTGGTGAAGCTGCCCTTCTAATAGAAAAGGGGAGGAATGGGCACGACGCACCTATTTGGAAACCTTTTCTTCTTTTTTATACCTTTTTTTTTGTATTAATTTTGTATTTTGTTTTAGAATCTGTCAGTAGTTTTTCTGTCATGTCGTAGTCTGATTCTCGTTATGTTCTGTTCGTTTCTGTTTTCCTGAGAGTAAAGTCTTCTGTACCATGTTATGAACCAGTGCCTATTATTTATATAGCCCAGCTTTATTCAACCAGCTACAGTGATGTTGGACTTACCTCTAATAAGTCAAACCACATTGTTCAAGAACTTGGAGTACCTACCTAGCTGATTTCCTCCAACCCCTAATATAACAACGCGTTACAATCTAACAACAGAGCCGCCGTTTTTCGACCCGACTACTTTTATCAATCCGGCAGGATATGGTCGGCAATATGCCTACTTCACTGCTTCAGACAATTATCACTGTAGCAGTCACCTTTCAGATTCACTATCCAAAGATATAGTCTGCTAATATTATGGTTTAAAAAAACGGCCTCGCACTCAATCTAACAAAGACTCAAGTAATTAATTTCGACCTTTCCGGACGCAGGAGAAGCTTACTAGATATACGCGTCGAGGAAACGAGAATTGAACAAGTCTCCTCCGCATCATTTCTCGGTTTTGTCATAGACCAGACAATGACCTGGGAGCATCACATACAAAAGCTGTGTGGTAAATTGGGTAGCGCCTGTTTTGCGCTCAGTAGACTATCGTCAACACTTCCTAAAGGAGCGGTTCGGACCTGCTACTTCGCCACAGTGCAGTCAGTCCTGTCATACGGAATCGAGTTCTGGGGGCGCGCTGCAGACTGGGAGCGTATCTTCAGGCTTCAGAAACGAGCCGTACGACTGATTACACGCGTGGCCCAGGACACATCCGCCAGACCGCACTTTGTGGCGCTTGGAATAATGACATTGCCATCCCTACCCATTTTTCAAGTTGCTACTCATGTGAGAGTCAATGTTGGTAGTCTACCTAAACTTGGTGACCAAAACAGTCACACTACAAGAGGTGCAGATAAACTAGCCAATGTCCCTCATAAATTAGAAAAAATGGCCAAAACAATACGGGTGATGGGTCCGAAGGTATACAATTTGCTACCGGACGACATTACCAATGCACCGAGCTTCCTAAACTTTAAAATTAAATTAAAAAAGTGGCTTGTCAAGAAGTCGTTCTACTCCTATGAAGAATTCATAAATTTTAAAGAACGACGTACATAAGTAAATATTCTTTTAATTGTACCAATTATATTACATTATACTCCTACGGGTAATGACAACTTCCTTATTAATGATGTGGCAAATGTTTCCTTTATCTAATTTTATTTTATACATTTTATTAATTTTTTGAATTTTGTTTGACTTGTAATGTATATTACCAATAAATGATGTCTTATGTCTTATGTCTTATTATTCAGACAGTTATCCACTAGGATATTGTCGGAGCCATATAGAGAAGTTATCTACATTACTTCTCACAAATGACCCACGTGTCACTGGACCGCGCAGGTCTTCATAATTCACTAGGTAAGTGGCTGTAAGAATTCACTTTTCAGTATATTAGCCAAAAGGAGCTCACGACATTCCTCGAGTCTCTCAGGACATTCATATAAATTTGACATTATACATCGTGATTTTTCACATCTCCACTATTTATTTGGTTGTTTCTCAATAGTCGCTTTACTTCGACATATCCCAAGCGAACAGCAATGGCAGCTTTAACCAAGTCGACGAAATCGAGGTAATTTAACCATAATGTGTCTTTGATGTGGCCGGTGCGCCATACAGCCCACAAGCAGTTCCTTAATATTTCTACAGCTGTTCCATAGAGTATCTACATAGTAGAACAATAATAATTATAAAGTGAGTAGCAACGGAGTATTGAATATCGGACTGATCATGATATACATTAGCGCGCATTAGCATATTCAGCGTGGGCGCCATTGTGCCTCTGCCGCCCCGTATGGGAAAAGGCGTGACGCTATGTTATGTTAGGACACCAACCTGGTATTTCTACCAGTGAACTAGCTTAATGTCAGTTTTGCAAAACTTTTATAACCACCTACATTATTATTTTAATGAATGTTATGACCACGCCGGATCATCCCACTGAAGTATATTTGACTTTTATGATTCAGTCCTAGGTAATATGGTTTCAGATGTTGTCTACACAGCTGCGGGTAATAATGAAAACGCGTTCAGATACTTGTATTAGGTATCTGACCAATGATAATTGAAAACGATGGATACTAAAGTTCTTTTTCACTGTAGACATTTATAAATATGCTTATTACGCGTAAACTTGTCTTTTTCTCTACGCTTGCCAAATGTAGAAGCATCTTCAGTTTAGTCAGATAGCCACACAGCTCCTGTAATAGAATCAGCCACATGTAGCTATTATTCTCAGAGTAACTTTATTATTAAAGTCGGTTTACAGAATTGTTTGCCAGTCTTTTGCAAAGACCAGTCATATGTGGAAGCTCATAATCAATGGTAATGCATCCAGGAGGCTCACTCTCAATTCAAAATACAGCAATTGTAATTTGATTATACCTACTGCTAATCACTAATTTCATCAATGTTTTGTGTTTAAATCAGATTGGCCCTGTCTGTGCAAGCTATAAATTATAATAACTCATTTTCACATTCGGCACGCCGACATCTCTAGTTTCGTAGGTCTCTAGGATATCCTGACCGCACAACTGCAGTGTTGGTAGTCGTCGAGGTGATATCGGTGAACTTGTACGTAAGGTAAAGCTATGCATATTCTTAGATTCATATATAGGTAGATCAGATGAGTCTTAATAGCCAGAAACTAAGTCTAACCTAGCCAGCCCGAAACTCGCCTGGCTTCAAAAGATTCATCAGACCTTTCTTAAGTTTGTGTTTGTTTTCATCTATTGGCCTTATTTTTGAGTTGCATTTGCGCAGCCTATCTTTGTATCACGTACACGATGATGCATACACATTCAGTTACATAATTTCTATAAAGTTTCCATAAATGAACTAGTCATATCACATTGGCGTTTTTAACTAAGCAGTCGATACTAAACACTATTCGATATTAGGCTTAAAGCCAGGTAACGTCAGGTATAATATAGCAATTTTACCTGAAAATAAAATTGTTATTATACATACTTACCTGGCTTTAAGCCTAGGTAAATCGCTGCCTGCTGTGCACATTACTGTACATTGCATGATCGTGACACATTCTTAGACACGATCAGCTCTTTATTGAGTTGCCAATGACCTGAAAATTGAGCGCGCGCAATGACGCTGGCTACAATTGCCGCCATTTCTACTTTACGCGCGCAGTGTTGCTGAGGTTCAAAACGGATATGACCATGTATTTTAGGAGTTGAGGAGGAGGACAAACAGGAGGTGAGCTGTTTGGGGCAAATTTCGTCGCACCGGAAAGGAAGTCAAATATGCTACTCTCAATATTAGGCTTAAAGCCAGGTAAGTATGTATAATAACAATTTTATTTTCAGGTAAAATTGCTATATCAACAACGCATGTAAAATACGAAATTAATTATTTTTGAACTCGAAAAAAGGTATTAATAATATGTCGCTAAAAATAAAATACAACTCGCAGCGAAACAAAACAAACAAACAGGTAGAAAATGCGAAACATCAATAATATAAAAATAAAATCAACATTTACAAATATAATACTAGAAAACTATGGCAAATTCTCAATAAACTATCAGGTAAAAACATCAACGCCGTCGATAACATAATACTTAAATCATTCAAAGATCAAGAAAGTGAATTGGATATTGCCAATACGTTTGCAATGGAGCTAAAATAGACCGTCCAGAACATTATATCTAAATGTATAACTCCAATAATAGACAAAGTCTCATACACAAAATCATCCGATAAATCAATGTTTTACAGGAAAGCAACTAGCAAAGACATACACAAAATTATAACAAAGCTGAACACGAACGAAGCAGCAGGAATAGATGGAATAAAAGTTTAAGTTTAGTTTAAGTCATTGCAAAACTAATCAACTCCAGAGTGGAGACCTGTGATTACCCAAAAGAGCTGAAAATGGGGGGTGAATAGGTCTTAATTCATAAGGGAGGAGACAAAAAAGATTGCAAAAAGTACCGTCCCATAACAATCCTATCAGCAATTGAGAAAATCGTAGAGAAATACTTTTGTAATCAAATACACTCTTTCTATCAAACCCATGAAGTCATTGCACAAAAACAAAACGGGTTTCAACCTAAGAAGAGCACGACCCTGTTTTTGTCTAGATTGACAGACGACATAAATAAATATGTTGATGAGAAAAAACACCTACTGTTGGTATTCATCGACTATAGTAAGGCCTTCGACATCTTGAGACACGACACACTAATTGAAAAACTAGAAGAAACAGGTGTGCGAGGCCCGTTACTGAATTGGTGCCGTGACTAACTGAAAGAAAAGTAAAAGTGGGCAGTGCGCCTAGCAACGAGATACAAGTGACGGAAGGAACAGCGCAAGGATCTGAACTAGGCCCACTGCACTACCTGGCGTATGTAAACGACCTCATCAATGTTATAAAGGTAGTCCTTTATAACTCCTTCGTAGTTGAAGTATACCAATATGCCGATGATACATGTCTGATGTACGCAGACACAGACTTTTACACGTTACAAGTTTATTGCAAGGCGATTTCACCAGAATATGTCAATGGTCACACGACTTCGGTATGGTACTGAACGCAGAGAAGACTAAGCTACTGCACATTTGGTCTAGTCAAAACAACAATTTTGAGGCATCAGTGAAGGTAAAAATCATAGCACATACCCATCATCGCCTGCACACTTACCACTCGACCTCGTACTCGCTGCGGTTGCGAACCCATAGAGGAAGTCACGGAACAAAACTACCTTGGACTAACGATTGATAACAGATTCAACTGGAGTAAGCACATAAAAAAGGTGTGCAACAAACTTCGCGCCATGATGGCAAAATTCTACCTAATAAAAACTAAGATTCCCTTCTTAAATTCGCCTGAATATGTACAAAGTTCTCGCAGAAAGTATAATAGGTTATGGACTCACAAGCTATGGTCGCACGTACAAGACATATCTGGACCGAATATATGGTCTCCAATATACCTAGTCGGTCCTTAAGTTCTGTCACAAGGTTTTTGATAGATAAAACTCAGCAATAAACTTTTTCTTATTCGTATTATACATGATTAAAAAGCTTATTTTATACGAATCAAATTGCAATACAATACATTTTGTACGATTATCGCAATATGACAAAAAACCTTATAACTTGAGACAATCGCGAACCCAAAACACGCCGCAACTGACAAAAATACCACTTACCACAAATTTAATAAAAAACAGTGTTCCAGATAACCAACAAGGTTTTTTTTATTTATTCTGAAACCTCGATTTTAGACCATGCTTAACAACTAGCATTTGATTTTCTGTTAGCTTTCAGTTCCAACTGCTCCCAAAGAGAACTTTACGTACTTTTTACGTTTTCAGAAAAACGTATAAAAATGATCTTGTGGGCAACAAGTACACTACGTAAAATGTGAATATGAAAATTAGTTTTACCCAGACTTAGTTATCTTATGCTTCAAAATGAAGGTAACGGGTTCAGGGAGGGTTCTGACTAAAATCTCACGTAAGTTTGATAGGTTTTAAGAGTCATGGAAAAAAAATAAAGTGAATTACGTCCGTATTTTTGATTGGGTAAAAAAGTGCAAAATTTCTGAAGAAACTAGCATTAGTGTAATATGGCTTTAAGCATTTAAATCCAATAATCGTTCTAATTTATCAGTATTTAATGAGCTATCAAACCATATATAGTATTAAATAAAATAAAACAGACAGAACTTATGACAGAACTTATGGACCGACTAGGTAGAATACTCAAATGTATTATCCGCTCCAATATTAGACCATCAACCAAAAATAATACTGACCGACGACAATTAATATTTAAATATTGCAAAATTATCCCAATACATCAAAAGGTGCAACTAAACTTACTTCAAGAACAGTACTTACGAACAGATATACAAACTAAAATAAAACACAAAATTACTACCGTCAAATAGGGGAACTTGGAAGGGGGGGGGGGGGGGTGGTTAATTGAGATATTTGCGCAGCTGAATTAACTTTTTTGCTACAGCCACACTAAAACACAGTAGCCCAGTGATTTTGCGCGTGAGTGGTGGCTGGTCTACGATAAAAGTGAGCAAAAAGTTGCTTATCTTTTGCCAAAGGCTTAAAAAATCACAATAACATCAACCCCTAACTTTATGCAGAAAAAACGTGCTGTAAAACTTTGTCCCCCTAGGCGTGAGATTCAAATTTCGGGCTCTGTGTAAACTTTTTACATAACCTCAATCTAAGGCGGATTTATTGGTATGACTTTTAAAAATATGCTGCCAGTAAAAGTGCGTTTTTTTTTGCCCAAACATCGGACACTACCATTTTGAGGTAACTTGGGACGGCTTGTCTCAAATTACCCTGCTTGTCTCAAGTTACCAGATATGATGTTTTTTACTTTATTTACGTAAAGTAAATTTTCTTACAATTTTTTTTTTCTATCGGGTACCATGCCTCGAAATCACATCCGTGCTTTAGGGAAAAAACCATACTCACATTACGCGCACGAAAAAATACGAGAAGCACTGGAAGCCGTATCTGATGGAGCAACATTGCGACAGCCTTCAGAACAGTTTGGTGTCCCGAGAGCAACTATATCACGACATGGGGTGTAGTGGGTTATTAGCGTCTATATCTGCCAGCCGACTTTTCTGTAAGTAGCATAGATAGTTCTAAAGTTCGTTGGTAGCTCATAAACTCTCACCAGTAGCTCCTAGTAGCTGTAATGCGCGCAGCGGCCACACCCCGGGCAACCGTGTCGGCTCACGGGCTAAACCTGGATGAGGGGCTTGCCATTTCGGTGGACAAGTTATACGCGGAACCCTCCCGCATAGCGCACAAATCTGACTCGGCGAGGAAGGCAACACAAAGCAGATATGCAAAGTTATTTGGCGGACTCGGCGATTCAGTAAGGCAAGGTGGATGGCCTAGGGCGCCGGTAGAGGGCTTACAGTTACCGGCGGCCAGACACAACATCTGACCTCCTCTTCAGTCGTAGCGGTTTCCCGTTCCACTGAATAAAGAAGAGGGAAGACGAGTGTGTGCGCTTGCTTTACGCGGACGTTCGCGCACCCTAAAATTTCCTGCGTATTTGACCGCTTCCGTTAATTGGACTCCGATTTCACTTCAGTCCTGTGGCGATGGGATAAGGTAGAGAGGTCTGGTTTGATGCAAGCCAGGCTTTGTCTGAATCCTGCACATAGGCGGTCCTGGGGATGGACACGCCGTGGTCGCTTTCGCACTGCAACTGGGGCAACAGTGCGGTTGAGGCAGCACCCGGGATGACAAAGCAGCTCTATTTAGAGAGGCACTGCTTTACTCGCTCAGCCGGGGAGGGGAATAAAAAAGGTGTCCTAAAAATTGCTTGCTCCTACTCGGAGGGTGGTAGTAACCGCTGCTGCCACCGCATCACTTTTAAGCGTGGTCGAAAATGCAAAAGAAATGTTGACATGAAAACACCTATCATGACATTCGGTGCGTGGAACGTGAGAACTCTTCTTGATCGAGCTGGCAACGCCTGTCCTGAACGCAAAACCGCCATTGTAGCTCGAGAACTTCATCGCTATATCGTGGATGTGGCTGCTCTCAGCGAGACACATCTGGCGGGTGAAGGAGAGCTGGTGGAAGATGGTGGTGGTTATACTTTCTTCTGGAAAGGTACCGCTGCGTCCGAACCTCGGCGATCAGGTGTAGGATTTGCCATCAAGAATAACTTGGTAAAGCGACTGGAGGAGTACCCTGTAGACATCTCCGACCGCGTGACCACATTGCGCCTTCACCTGGACAAAGATAACTACCTTAATGTCATCAGTGTTTATGCAAACTAGACAAATCTGATGACATCAAGGACAAGTTCTACGAAGAATTGACCCATTGCCTAGACAGCATAAACGCCAAAGAGCAGATTCTATTGCTGGACGATTTCAATGCTAGAGTTGGACGAGACTATGAGGCTTGGCCTGGAGTTCTGGGTAGACATGGAGTCGGCAACATGAACAGCAATGGTCAGTTGCTACTCAGTCTCTGTGCTCAATACGGTTTGGCAATATCGAACACTATGTTTAGACTCGCCGCCAAGTACAAGACAACATGGATGCACCCTAGATCCAAACACTGGCATTTGATTGATTATGCTATTGTAAGGCAAAAGATATCCGTCAAGTGCAAGTCACCCGTGTCATGCGTGGCACACATTGTTGGACGGACCACCGACTTATTGTCACAAAACTGCGACTTCGCCTCCATCACCCTCGTAGATCCACTACTAAAAAGCTTGCGTCTCTGAACGTGAAGAAGCTGAAAGATCCCAAGGTGAGGGAGAAATATGCTAAAGCCTTGACCGAGAAGCCGTTGCCTAGTACTGAGACAGGTAATGTTGATGTTGCCTGGGGGATTTTATCTTCTCACATTATGGACACCGCTTCTGTTACTGTAGGTAGAAATGACCGGCGTAATGAAGACGGGTTCGATGAAAATGATGAGATTCTCAGGGCAGCACTCGACAAACACCGAGACCTCCTGCGACAGCATGGTAGGTGAGGTGAAAACGTTGCGGTAGTCAAAGCCAGTGACCTAGAATTGCGCAAGCTGTCACGTCAAATAAAAGACAGTTGGTGGCAGGACAAAGCTTGCCACATGCAATGGCTCGCTGACCATAACCTTGGGGAGTTTTACAGTAAAACTCCCCAAGAGTTTTACAGCGAGGTACGTAAGTTGATTGGTACATCCTACCAAGCTAAGGTGCCAAGGTCTACAGACGGTATGCACCTCTTAACAAGCAAGCAAGATCTTCTTATGCGTTAGGCTGAACATTTCAATACCTTGATCAACGTAGATCGTTCAGCCGATCTACAAAATATCAGCTTAATACCTCAACTCCCGCTTGCCATCGAGCTGGACGAGCCCTTATCACGTGACGAAGTTGTCACTGCATTCAGACAGCAGCAAAACAATCGGGCGTTTGGCATTGACCTTATACCGGGAGAGCTACTTAAATACGGCGGTGATGAGTTGTATACGTTGGTTTGGGAACTGTTTGTTAGCATGTGGGAGGAAGAGCGGGTCCCTAATGTCTTCAAAGTGTCGCGCATTAGTGCTCTCTACAAGAATAAGGGTAACCGTTCCGACTGCAACTGTTACCGCGGCATTTCGCTTTTGTCTGCCCCTGGAAAGGCCTTTGCCAGAGTGCTTCTAAATCGCCTAAAGGATTTGTCCGAAAAAAATCTGCCTGAAACCCAGTTTGGCTTCCGACCTGATCGGGGCACCTGCGAAGCTATCTTTTCCGTTCGTCAACTACAAGAGAAAAGTAGAGAACAAGGTCGCCAGTTGTATCTATGCTTTGTTGACCTGGAAAAAGCATTTGACAGTGTGCCACGAGAAGCCCTCTGGTTGGTTCTAGAAAAGATTGGAAGCACGGAAAAGTTTGTAAGACTTCTTAGACTCCTGCACGACGACATGCAATGCTGCGTCGCCGTAGACGGTGAACAGTCAGACGTCTTCCCCGTTACCAGTAGAGTGAAGCAAGGGTGTGTCCTAGCACCCACACTGTTCGCCTTATACTTTGCAATGGTAGTCAAGGAGGTCTTATAGACAGTTTCCGAAGGAGTCAGCATCCGCTTTCGCACAGACGGTGGTCTTTTTAATGTAGCTAGACTTAAGGCATGTACTAAAGTCTCATATGCGTTGATAACAGAGATCATGTATGCTGATGACCTATGCTTTCTTGCAAGATCCAGATGGCCTGCAAGAGCTTATGTCCGCGTTTCACCAATCTTGCTGTAAATTCAGCCCAAAGATTAGTGTCAAAAAGACAGAAGTCATGTCCCTGGACACCCATTGTCAAGAGATACTGTCGATAAGGATTGGTGAGGATATGCTCAAACAGGTGGACAAATTTCGTTATCTGGGGTACACTATTACATCCAAGTGTGACCTTGATGCCGAGATCAACAGCAGGATAAGTGCTGCAGCTGCGGCATTTGGAAAGCTGTGTTCCAAGGTCTTCTGCTCACATGACCTTAAGCTGGCTACCAAAATATCAGTATACATGGCAATTGTGCTGCCAAATCTCCTATACTCCTCTGAATCGTGGTGTGTGTATCGCCGCCACGCCCGTATACGCAATCTGGATCGTTTCCACCTTAAATGCCTTCGATCCATTATGAAAATCAAATGGTCTGACCATGTGCGTAATACCGAAGTTCTGCGACGAGCCAATGTTGGTGGCATTGAAGCATACTTAATGCGTCGGCAGCTTCGATGGTGCGGTCACGTATCACGTATGAAAGAGGAGAGAGTGGCGAAGCGCATCTATTATTCTGAACTGGAGGAGGGCAAGCGAAAACATGGCGGGCAGCTTCTCCGATAGAAAGATGTTCAGAAGCGACACTTGAGAAGATGCAACATAGAGCGCTCTCAATGGGAAGGTTTGGCAGCACAACGGCCAGAATGGCGCAGGATTGTGAAGAGGCAAGTACGCGAGTTCAAGGATCAGCGTAAAGCTGACCTTGATATGAAACGCGACCTGTTAAAAGCCCGTCCACCTGCTGCCATTACCTACAACTACGCGGGTGGCGTACTTACGTGCCCCCAATGGGCAAGGAGTTTCGCTGCGAAGATCGGCTACATAAGCCATATTCGGGCGCACGCGCGCGAAACCGACTAGGAGTAGAAGTGGTCGCCATGACCGAAATCGGTCGGAATCATCAATCAATCATATCACGACATAAAAACAACAAAAAAGGTGGGGAAGTATGGCTGCCCTCCAGTTTCGATGAAGAAGAAGAGAAAGTCCTTGTCCAGTGCTTATCCATGGCAGTAGAATGGTTGTATGGTTTATTATACACAAATATACACTTACAATTAATAATAAAGCAATTATTTTCCCATTTTTTTATTTTAACGAGGTTTACGGTCTCAACATATAAGCTTCGTATTTTTTTTATAGCAAAAATAAATGAAGAGTTTTTTTTTTCTTTGGGGGTAGTCAGACCAACATCAACAAAATTTTGTGTCTTCTATAGTTTATTAAATTAATATTAAATTCTCCTTTTAAATGCCAGATATTATTAGTTAAATTGAAGCCTGAACCTATCATTACACTGGATAAATAATTTACTCTCACCTGGATCATATTCACACAATTTCACAACAACAACATGGACTTGTATACGAAGCTAAGCGCCAACATGGACAAGATCACTGAAACTTTCAATACCCGGATGTCGCAGTATGAAAAGGAGTTGCGGGAGGTCTCCACCATGTCGATGTCCAGCAGCCCTCCTGATCTCAGCACCATCAGCAGTGAGTTCATGGAATTCAGGGCCTTTACTTGGAACTGCCTCAACATGCTGCGCTCGCAATTGGAGCTGCTACTTGTGGGGCAGGACAGGCTTGAGATGGGGAGTAGGCGGAAGGTGCTTCTGCTTCATGGAGTGTCCGAGGGGGCAGAAGAACAGGCGGGCGAAGTTGCTAGAGCAGTATTATGCAACCAAATAAAGATGTCCCCGCAGTGTGTGTCAGATATAAGTGTTGTCCACAGACTTGGTCCCAAAGGAAAGGCATCAAAAGCCCGCCCCTTGCTTGTCAGGTTCAGTTCATTCAGTTCGCGTTCCGAGGCTTGGAAGGGCAAGACTGCCTTAAAGGGGACGGGGATAACTATGACAGAGTTTCTAACTAAGTCCAGACACACTGTTTTCATGGCCGCCAGGAAACACTTTGGTGTGCAAAACTGTTGGACGACGGAGGGCAGGATCATTCTATTACTCCCAGACAAGACCAGGCGGAAGGTGGAGTGTATGGCGGAACTGCTGGAGTACACCAGCAAGTTTCCTCCTTCCACCCCTCAATCAGGACGAGACGAGACGCCTGCCAAGCCGACCACTGTTGTTGCTGCGCCCAAAGCTACTGCTGCGTCCTCGGTTGCTGCTCCCACGGCTGCTTCAGCGTCGGGCATGGACAAACGTCCCCCCAGCAACAGGCGCAAAGGAGTGCCGCCGCCGCCAGGAGTCAAGAAGTAGGTCGCTATTTCCCCGAAAAACTGCTGCCCGAAGTGTTCTCGTCATTTGTGAGGATTATAAGGAGTTTTTTGTTTTAGCAGGTAGGTAGGTTTATAATTTATTATGTCTAGGTATTCAATAACGCTCATTCTTTCAAAAACTACTTGACTTTACATCAATCAAATTCATAGCTCAAAACATAAACAACAAATCTCTAAATGTCATGTGTCAATCACAGATTAGTAATGTGTATGTAGGTGTCATTGTGTCTATTTATTTTTTCAACGGAACGTGCGGGGAGTGTTCCACTTACTCTATGTGTAGAACTCATTTTTTTTTTTCTATCTTTCAACAAGTTAATTATGCTAGCAATAAATTTTAAATGTTTACAAACAAATAGTTATATTAAACCGATTATAAGAAAAGAAACTTAAGCTATCTCGGGGCATTTTCCCCAGCACGCCAGCCGCATTTTCCTGCTGAATTCCCATGCTCACCCTTTGGACGAAGTAGGAACCTGCCCTCAGTCGCCAGACACACTGACTATTTTTTTAGATAGATCGTTCACTATTCCTTTAGTGTCTGACGACCATGGCCCTAACGTATCTACTGCACTTGCAGAAGAGCCGCAAATATGTAATTTCTTTTTAAAAAAAAAAAACATTTTTGCGGCACTTGTGTATCTTGTAGTTTATTCTCACGTATTATGAGACGTCATTTCTGTCTGATTCGACTTTCAATTTTTAACTGCTTTTATTTAAGTTTATTTTGTTTTCATGTTTTCGGAACGGAACGAAATCTAAATCACGTTCCATTTAAACTACAAAAACATCGTTTCACGGTCCGGCTTGTTCGTTTTAAGTGTGTTGTCTCAAACTATGTAATGTGTAATGGATTCCTTTCACAGCAACCCCAGTGTGTCTGGGTTCAGGCTTTTAGTATTTTTATTAACTTAGAGTTATTCCTCGTAAGGCGAGGATTATATATTAGTTTTATATTTATTTTTAGCTATTGTAGTATATTTATTTTATTTTATGGATATTATATATAATTTTACAGATAGCCTTTTCACATGTTCTTCCACCGGTGACTCTCTTGGTGCGGGAGGTGCCAACTCCCTGGCGGACGCGTCACTGTCCAGCAGCCTGAAAAGCGTGTTCACGCAATCGGAGTTAAATTTCAATGTCGTACATATTAACGCCCAAAGTATTCCTGCTAGCTATGCTGACCTCCTTGAAGCTTTCAGCGATCAGAGTATACATGGAGTTCTTGTCTCAGAATCCTTTCTCAAACCATCTCTTCCTTCCTCCTTGTATTCTCTGCCAGGGTTCAGGCTCTATCGCAACGATAGGACGGGTAAAGCTGATGGCGGCGTTGCTATCTACTTACGTTCTGACATTCCTTGTAAAGTCATCAGCCACTCACCAAGCCTGTACTCTGGTTCGGCTGAGCATCTCTTCCTTGAGGTCAGCTTGCGTCACAACAATATTCTTATGGGTGTATATTATAGCCCCTCACTCCGCATCGATTACTTTGAATCTTTTGAAAAGCTACTATGTGACTTGACCCCTCTCTATAGTGACACTCTCATCCTCGGGGATTTTAACACTTGTCTTCTTAAAAATAACGCCCGCTCTACCAAACTTGAATCGATTGTAAATTCCGTTAACTTACATATTCTTCCCGTCGGCGCTACTCACTTTCAACCACATTGTACTCCCTCCCTACTCGATCTCATGATCGTCTCCAACACAGCCAAGGTGGTTTCTCATGGTCAGCTTACCGCTCCCTTCTCTTACCACGACCTGGTTTATCTTTCATACAAAGTTAGGCCCACTAAGCGCAAAGCCAAATTTCTGGATATTCGGAGCTTCAAAGGTGTGGACGTCGACTCCCTTAAATCCGATGCCTCATCTGTTGATTGGAACCCTGTCATGACTTGTGAGACCGTTGATGACAAAATCCTGAAGTTCAACTCAATTGTCCTTGGGCTTTTCGACAAGCACGCACCAATGAAAAAAGTCAGGGTCAAACATCTTCCTGCCCCGTGGCTTACCGACGCCATCAAGCGTTTAATGGCAAAAAGAAACCGTGCAAAAGGGCGATATAAGAGGGACCCGACCAACGACAATCTCCTAGCTTTTAAACGCCTCCGTAACCTGTGCAACCGCATGTGCCGCGATGCCAAGCGACGCCACATCCATGAGCGTATAGAGATGTACACTCCAGCTCAGGTATGGAAGTTCCTTAAAACCATTGGTGTTGGCAAGTCCCAGGAATCTACTTCAGGTAATGTCGATCTCAACGGTCTCAACCAGTTTTTTTCTTCTCCTCCCGTCGTGATGGACCCTACCACCAAGGAGGCAACCCTTCATTGTCTACGATCGAGGGCTGCAGTCCGCAACTCACCGTTTAACTTTAAGCTTGTCGGAATCGGTGCAGTTAGAAAGGCAGTGCTAGCTATCACATCTAAAGCTGCTGGTGGCGACAACGTCAGCTATCAGATGATCCACAGCGTCCTTGAGGAGTTGCTTCCTCCAATTACCCACATCATCAACTTCTCTCTATCGGTGAGCTCCTTTCCTAGTCTGTGGAAGAAAGCACTCGTTATCCCACTGCCAAAAAAATCCAATCCCTCCTCCTTCAAAGATTATAGGCCCATATCTATCCTACCCATTCTCTCCAAAGTCCTTGAATCCATAGTCCACTCCCAACTCTCCTTTTACCTTTCATCAAACAAACTTCTCAATCCTTTCCAATCTGGGTTCAGACCAGGCCATAGTACTACCACAGCACTCTTAAAAGTCAGCGATGACATACAGCTAGCCATGGATCAGAAGTTGGTCACGGTCCTAGCCCTGCTTGACTTTAGCAATGCCTTTAACTGTGTCGATTTTGACATTCTGGTCGCTATATTGAGCTCTCTGAATGTCTCCGTCCATGCTGCTAACTGGTTCCACTCATACCTGAGAGGTCGTCAGCAACGCATTAAATCTGAAGAGACCGAAACTCAATGGTGTGATCTTTCCTCAGGAGTGCCTCAAGGTGGTATTCTCTCTCCTCTTCTATTTTCAGTCTTCATCAACTCTATCTCCGACGTTATCTCTTCTTCGTATCATCTTTACGCAGATGATCTCCAAATTTATCGCCACTTTTGCCCCTGCGATGTAGCTTCAACCGTGGAGGCACTGAATGCTGACCTCGAGAATGTGAAAGACTGGGCCTTATCATACGGGCTGTTGGTAAACCCGACCAAATCACAAGCCATGCTTTTAGGAACCAGGCACACGCTTTCCTTGATACAAAAACTTATTGTTCCCGTGTCATACAATGGCATCACAATAGAGTATACAGATCAGGCGAAAAACCTTGGGGTTATTTTTGACAACCTGCTGTCTTGGTCTCCACATGTCAGCGAGGTCAGCAGACGGGTCTTTGCGTCTTTTCACTCCCTCAGGCGTTTGCAGTACTTCTTGCCACGGCAGACCAAAATTACCCTTGCTCAGTCCCTTCTCCTGCCACTAATCGACTACGCCGATGTCTGTTGGGCGAGCGCGAACGAAGATTTACTGAACAAACTCGAACGACTTCAGAATCTTGGGATTCGGTTTATCTTCGGGTTGCGCAAATTCGACCATGTTTCTCAATATCGCAAAGAGTTGGGTTGGCTTCCAATTCGTCGTCGCCGAGACACTCATATTCTCTCTTATCTTTTCAATATATTGAAAAATCCGCGCTATCCCAGCTACCTTCGAGACCGCTTTGAGTATCTCTTTTCAGGAGATCGGCACCGGAGATCCCACACGGTCTCACTCTTAGCCACTCCAAGGCATAGCACCTCGGCATATGAGCATTCATTCAGGCTGCAGGCGGTTCGACTGTGGAACGCACTACCTAGCACTATAAGAGACTGTCCCTCTCTTGTCTCTTTCAAAAACCGGGTAAAAGAGCACTTCCTTTCTCTTTCGTGAGAGTTATATATAGTATGTATATCATTATAATATATAAACTATATATATGTATTGTATTTAGTAGTCTGGTATGTAAGTATTTTATTTTCCGTATTTTATATTATATATGTATTTTAGTATAGATTAGATATTAGATATTGTACACTGCCTACCCTTTCATGATACATTTCGCTTTCATGCCTTGGTTTGCTGGAAGAAATCTCTTTTTAGAGATAAGCTCGCCTTTGTACATATGATTTCTCCTAATGTAACCTTTTAAATTTAATATGTGTGTGTGCAATAAAGAATTATGAATTATGAATTATGAAGAGAGGGAATTATGTCTTTGATAACATTTAACCTCTCCTTTCCCGCCGTCAGCATAAGCAGCGCGGCCCCGATCACTCTATGTACCGCTGTCAGCATAAGCAGCGGGATGACTAATATTTTTGAAAACGGTATTTTTTATCCAACGGTTGGACCAATTTTTACGGTTCGATCATGTGTGGACACCCAATTAGACAAACTTTATGGTCTGTGTGCTAGTTTATGCTTTTCCGTAGAAAAAAATAATTCAACCGCGTTTTGAAAATCACTTTCTTCCGGACGCTCCCAACGTATGTGGTGGTGAAATTTTATTGAGAGAAAAGTGTGGTTTTTTTGGTGAATTGAGGTAAGTATTTGTTTTATTCATATTTACAACTCTATTTGCGATAAACAAACCACAAATCATAGTAAAATTCATCAAGATGTCCAGAAAATCGGCAAATTTACATGATACGTCATGCAACCAGACGGATTCCCCCCAATGCTATTTGTAATTCCAATGAGAAATACAGTTAGATTTCAATAAAAAATACACATATCTTATTGGAAATCTTATAAGGAATCCATTTTTATAGGTTTCTTTATCAAAATAATGTACCAATTTGCTGATTTTCCGTCAGAAACGTGATCAGGCATCCAATTCACATGCTTCACACGCACACATAAGCATTCCGCGACGCCATTATACTCACACACAGACAGAATCTCACTACAGGGTGCGGGTGTTTTCAGTCATATTCGGTGAAACTCCATATCATAGGTTTCGGGGTGATGTGATGATTGGGGTTTCCATATCAAAGGTTCCGCGGGTTTATGATTGGAGTTCAGTGTCGATAAGGGGGCGGAAGCCCCTTTTTTTTATCAATGGAAAAATCCAGCATCCAGCAACTTAGAAAAATTGTGTTAAAAATTGTGTTAAAAAATATTTTTTTTGACTCTTATTTTTTGCTTCGGAATCGTGTAGTGCTGCTTTTTGCTATCACTTTTGGTTATAAACATTTTCCTCGTGCACCTCACCGATTTCGAGATATACGTCATATTATGTTTGTAATATCGATATCTCTATAAATATTGGTCCTAGGGAAAACATGCATATGACATAAAATTATGCTCGTAAGACACCCTACACGATGCCCAAGTGAAAATATCAAAATAAAAAAAATAAAAATAAAAATAAAATAAAAAAATAACAAATTTGTGTCATATTGTGTTAACTTGTCTTTTTAGGCGGATTCGTTTGCCTGCAAGTTCAGATATGTACTTTTGACAATTTAGTGTAAAATGACAAAAAAATGCAAAATTACACAAATTTGTAAAAGTGCACAGAGTGTACGTTTTGATCCCAATGCCTTAGCTACTTTTTTCAGAATGGATCATGACTATCATGCCCAGCTTGCGCGTCGGTCGCCGCCGGTGCGCATTCTATCCGATGAGAAGCTGGTGTATGTGCGCTCCCGCTCCGGTCGGATGAAGGTAAATAATTGAAATTTCACTCGCATCGTTTTTGCTTCGTTTCCTTTTATATTTATATATACACATATCCATTAATTTGTTCCATTCAGCAGCCTAAACGGTCTGAATATAGTTTTACCAAGTATAATTAAATATTTACCTGGGAAATGTGAAGTTTTATACTAAAAGGACACAAATAATTATACTGCAAATGTCACTGACTGCCAGTCTGGTATTTTGTTTATATTTAATTTGCCTATTTTATTTATGTTATAGATGGTGAAGCAACCAGCTTCTCTGGGCCGGAGCGGGAGCGAGGGCGACTCCTCCCCGCAGCCGTCGACATCAAGGCGCTGCCGGCATGCCTACTGACTGATATCTGACTGTGTACTGATGGCTGGTTAATATGTCTCTGTAATAGGGGTTTTAAAACTACGCACACCTCGCTTTGGACCGGTTTCGGTCGGGTGTATCGCTTGCTTGAGTGGGTAACTAAAACTACAAAAATATGCCATATCATATAACTTCCACGTTGCAGCATCAAACTGGTGGAAGACTGGTGTGTTGGGAATGCCTGCCTTCAGGAAGTTGATGAGTCGCAATCGCTTTCATGGACAATTGATATAACCAAATGCCCTTGACGAGGTACCTCAAATCCCGTGCTACTGATGTCATTGGGACGATGAATCGCAAAAGGGCACACGTCCCTGCTGAGATAAAATCGCTCAATGACTCCTGTGGGCATTTATGTCTTGCTAGACACATCTAAATCAGCCATCAGTGTGTGATTGTAATTCTCCTCCTTCATAGCGTTAGCGATCCGGATGTTTCTATCTTTTTGTGTGTAATTTTTATGTGTGTATGTGTCTAATGTTTATGTGTTTGTGTAAATAACAATTTCTATTTGTGGCCAACTACCTAACTATCTTATAACTTGTATAGAAATTGTTTACTTTAACAGTTGCAATGTTTCTATCTTTTTGTGTGGAATTTTTATGTGTCTAATATTTATGCGTTTGTGTAAATAACAATTTCTATTTGTGGCCAACTACCTAACTATCTTATAACTTGTATAGAAATTGTTTACTTTAACAGTTGCAACAAAATTCTTTTTCATTTTTCCGTAATTGTGTACTTTATTCCATTTTTTATACGGTAAAAGTTACAAATATCAGTCAAACAACTATCTAAGAACTTGTATAGAATTGTTTACCTACTTACTTACTGTTTACTACTTTTCCATAATTGTGTACTCGTGTGTGTGTAAATATAATGTATACAGTTTCATTGTGCATTAGTACTGTCCTGTTTTTTAAACAATTATGTCTCGCCCAGGTTTGCTGGAAGAAATATCTTTTTAGAGATAAGCTCGCCTGTTGTTATAAAATTTCTTTTAAGTACATTTTTATGCACAGGGCAATAAAGAATATGAATATATAACTATATAAATTTTGCTGGAAGAAATATCTTTTTAGAGATAAGCTCGCCTGTTGTTATAAAATTTCTTTTAAGTACATTTTTATGCACAGGGCAATAAAGAATGTGAATATATAACTAAATAAATTTTTGTTCTTTTTTATTTTTCCAAAACCTAATTACACAATTACACATTAGGTAGGTGGTAGCTAATTACTAATTACACATTTCAAATAATTGTTTATTTTTTACAAATTTGTGTAATCTTACACTAAATTGTCAAAAGTACATATCTGATCTCGCATAACACTAGTTAACACAATATTACACAATATTACACTTTGTAAGAACAGTAGGTATCTGTACTTGCGCGTGAACGGAGCCGCGTGGAAACACTTCATATACACATAACAACTAAATACTAGTTAACTCAAACTTACACCATACCTACACGAACGAAACACCAGTTTAGCTATTTTACCTAGAATCAAATCACGGCGAAACATTTTCTTCGTTCCATCTTTGCACACTCTGTATAAACGCATATCGTACACCTGCCGTGACCTTGAGAAAGCCCAGAAACAACACACCGTGACACGAAATAACATGCATGATTTTGAATTATTTTTGTATGAAAAGGTACATAGTACGATACACTGTTAGAAAGCCTAGTTTGTCTTCTACTTAGAACCACTAATTCTAGAATGATAAGTATCACCTATTGCCTATAAATTCAATAATAGTACAAAGTGTTGATTTCTACCTATTTTATACTTTCCTTGCGAGATATGGCGTCCTCACACTTATCATTTATGATTTAGTAGCAAATACCACTTGTTTTCCTCTTATTGAATAAATTACCTATCCTAGGAACTTAGAAATATAACGCTAGGTAGTCTAGTCTCTTCACAAATAATTTCACAAGATTTGCATAATTCGCGCGATGCGTCAGTTTACTTTCCGTCTTTTATGAAAATTTGAAACGCTGAAATATTCGAAAGTTTCCATAAGAACACCCTAATGTTTTTATTGTTTTGAAAAGGTTATTTTGTGTAGATTACGTAGGTATCAAACAACATGTACATGTTGTTGATAATTTTCTGATGTCGGCTAGATTTGTGTCGAGAGGGAGCATTTTCATAGAAGTCTGTGTTTCTCATGCCAGTACAAAAATAAACTAAGGTCACAGTGACATTTTCTACACATTGTGTAAAAGAGGGTTTCATTAGCTACTCAGATATACAACTCCCATAATTCTAAGTGTTACCATTCCAACAGAATCACTTGATATATTAGTCAAGTGCCGCGCAGCCCGCACGCTCAAAAACACTCCGGTATTTGTCGTTTTTGACGTCTCGAACTCCCGGGAAAGGAGAGGTTAAAGGAGTATAAAATGTAGAAGAAATCGCCAAAAAATATTACTATAAATTTATTTCATGCAAATCATCAATATCATGCAATAGATAATTTTTATCCAAAAAATAATAATTAGATTTTTTTTATATATTTTATTTCCCTTTAAATATTATCCAAGAAAGGATATCTTTAATTATTTTTGTTTTAAGTCGATTTTTATTAACAACGTTGTCATTCCATAAAAAACTAAATCTGTATAAATTTTAAACAGAAAAATATAATTTAGTAACTTTTTATACCTTTTTGTTTGTTTAAATTAGACATTTTACGACTTTATTTGTTTATTAAGAGGTGATTTTGAAACTATAAAGAAGTTTATCAGTAAAAACGTACCGTACATTTTAGTTTTATTTTTTATTTACATGTAAAATATATTTTTCCCCGATTTAAAGTGATGTTTAACATGGTAACCCTTTTTATAATCATAAACCAGTCTCAATGTTTTAATTTTGTTTCTAAAACTCGAGACATAGTGGCTTTAGTTTCGCTATCTCAGTTACCTCAAAATGCCAGGTAACTTGGATTTAAAAAAATAGAAAGAGTTGCTAGATACCCCAAATCATACACAATCATAAAACTAGAGCATCTAACCTGCCCTTTAGGTATTGACATGTGAGAATTAAGCTATGGTCGGCGTGTGACATGCCGTCAATGTTCAAAAGTGTCTCAAGTTCCCCCCTTTGACGGTACCCAACAAGTGACTAACAATAAACTCTAGACAGAATCATATAATAATAGAAACGGTCAAAGAACATCTAAATATATAATACCACACTTAGTAAATAACCTACCATCTGACTTAAAAAGTAAGATACCTCACGTCAACATGTCCAGAGTACTGAAGCATTATTTCACTTCTAACATATGATTTCCATGAACTACATAAAATAAGCAGCCTTTGTATGCGGCGGCCGGACGAGCGAAAACCGGTCCACAGAGTACATAATTAGTCTGACTGCCCCGCAGACAAGACTAGGTATATAATAAAACATGAGACCCCCGTATCATAAGACAAACTAAAATGTAGTTTTTATTGATATGGCATAAACTCACTGTGTATTAATTAAGATGAAAGTTAAAAAATAAAATAAAATAAAAATATATTTCATGAACTTGCAAATTTTTGGTGTATTAGATAGAAGATCCTGTTTTTATATACATCCAGTCCTCCTCAATATTTGATTCCGGAAGCAGTGCTAGGGCAGAACACAAACCCACAACCCTTCGATCTCTTTTAGGGTTTCTTTTTTTATGTTTATGCCTTTTTTCAAAAACTTTTGGTAAAGTGATAATAGCAAAATTTTATTTTTATGTCCGGGAATACTTTCATCAATGCTTTTGCAGCAGCAGTTTCAAAATCTATATGATTTTTTTGTGGAGACCACCCAGGGATTTGGGATGTTATCATTTCAAACAATACTATGTAGGAATGTTCTTTCCCATCAGACATTAAAGCATACACAAATGTAACGGCTTCAGTTTTTGCAGTCATAGATCCTATATCTCCGTGAATAGGCCAAAGGGCAATTTTGAAAAGTCCCGTCTCCGAAAAATTATTTAACTCAAACAAAACAAGTAATGTGCTTATTATTTTGCCCACTTTCTTTGAGGAAAGTTGAAATTGCCGCGCTACTTGGAGGAGCCAGAAAAGGTGCTGGCAATTTCCTGTGAAAAACCATTACTGTCGTGTTTTAGCGACCAGCAATTTCCTGTGAAACTCCATGATTGTCGAGCTTTGATTCAAAAATGGTAAAAAAAGGTAGTACAAAAAGGCTTTATTCAGAATTTGGTTATGTGTGACAAAAAAAACGGGAGATCTTCTTGTCACTCTCTATTTTCTTTCCAATATTTTATACATATACAAACTAGTATCAGTAATATAAACCCTGAAAAGGCATTTGTACATTTACTAATTGTCATTTTTATTAAATAAATGATTACTAGGTTAATAAGCTGGTTTTATTTAATTACTCGCATCATTTGAATAAAGTACTATACAAGCCTTGGTCCGCAATGACTGCTCTGCTGGCCACACTATGAAGGCATCGAGCTTAGCTTAGCTACGTTCTCGGCCTATAAGCTTGGTCACCATACCATTGCAGCCTTTGATAGACAAGCTGGAATAAAAGCCGAGACCGAAGGTCGGCTGCAATGCCGATCGGCCAGCCGGCCTACAGGCCTTGAGCTGCGCTGTGCTGCGCTTTCGGCCACCAACAGTACGACCAGCAACGCAGTCATTACAGACCGGGACAGTAATGTACTTACTAGAACATGTTTAATTTTATTTCTTTGTTCTTTAACAAAACACTATAATGCGACAGTTATCATTGGAATAATCAGACAGTAGAAAGTCCTCTTCAAATTTTGAAGGTATAGCCACTTCTGATGCTGTCTTAAAATAAGTCCTTTTGCGGCTTGCGATAGAGTGTTTTTATGACGTTAAGTGTAAGAATTGCATTACCCGAAAAGGGTCCATAATAGAGACTGTTATTAAATTTTAAGACCTTATTTATACATTATGGTGCAATAAAGTTTTGATTTGATTTGATTTGAATTGGTGTCACAAAATGAAGGCCTTTACTTACTTTTCATCCCTGTTTTGGTCACTTTGAATAATTGAGAAATAGGTGTATCGGTATTTTGAATATCCTCTTTTAATACATGCACTGAAGCATCTACTTCTTTTTTCGCGTAATTAACCTGGCATTAGTGATTTTTTTTTATTATTCGACTGACATGAAAGAGAGAGACATTATTTCATTTCATTTTTTTAACTAATGGCAATCTGTCCTGCTATTGCCAGACAATTTCTGCCAGTATCATGTAGTGGAGGCACATGTGAAGAGACGCGGGGCAAATCTTAAATTGGCTGAATACATTTTAGTAGGTGTCTATCCGAAATAAAGTTTTACATTATCGGTTAGTTCCATGCAATATATACATAACACACACAAAATAAACTAAGGGACAACACAATAACATAAAGGGAAGGAAGGGGAAACATATCTATTATAATTTTATTTTGTTAATATGGATAAATTTAGCTAATAAAAATACTATCTTTGGGTTGGGGAATAGAGAAAGAAGGTGGCGAATATTAGTAGGGATAGGGAGACCGATTGAGGGTATTAGGGAGTACAAGGAATCAAGGCCATAAATGGGGCAGTTAAAGAAAATATGGTCAACGGATCCATCCTCAAGACCGCACTCGCAAATGGAGGAATCTCTGATTTTTATCTTCTTTAAAAACACTGGAGAACAGCAGTGACCTAAGCGTATTCTGCATAAAATTGTCACTAATATCTTTGGTAGTTTTTTAAAATTGAAAAACCATGGTATGCTTGGAATACTTGGCTGAATTGAAGCGTAAAAAGCTCCTTTATTTCGACGTGATTCATGCCACACATCTGACCAAGTCTTCTGAAGATCTTTACCAGGAATGCTGAGCAAGTCATAACAGTGGTTAGAGAAGTACTTTCGATCACTGTTATTATCTAAGGCCGCACGTTTAGCCAATTCATCAACGTGATCATTACCAATAATGCCAGAATGACTAGGGATCCAAACCAAAATTACAGAAAAAAATTTTTGGGAACATTTATAAAGGATATTTTTGATTTCCATAATAATATTACTATGCACTTTTGATTTAAATTGGTTTTGTTGGAGGGCTTGCAAGCAACTTTTGGAGTCCGAAATTATTAAAGATTGTCTTATATTATGGGATTCAATAAACGAGCAAGCTTCCAAGATCGCAAGGCATTCTCCTGTGTACACTGAGCTTTGAGGCGGGCTCTGAAAAGCGAAACCAGTCGGAACAATCTCTTCCAGCCTGGAGGCGTCAGTATAAAAATATTGCCAGTCTTCCCATCTTGATCTTAAAACCGAGTTGAAGGACGAGTTTGCTAAAGGAGAACCTTTTACAATATTAAGATCCAAAATAATTTTCGGAGTGAAGAGGACAGTTGACAGGGGGAAACAATATAATGGTAATTTATCCTTTCGGATGATTGGGCAGGAGTCCTCGATGTTTTTAAGCTTTCGGAAACTATTGAGAATAAGAGGAGGACTCTTACATTTCCAATATTCATTACGAATATTGAAAATATTATTAAGGGATTCTAATTTAAAAAAAGAGGATGATTTGAGAATAAATAAGCCCTATATATAAACCGGTCAGAGAGATATTGTCTCCTTAGAATCAAAGAAGGATCTCCGCACTCCACCTGTAAGGCATTTATAGGAGATGATTTCATGCATCCAGTTATAATTCTAAGTGCCTTAGATTGGATACCATCCAATTTGCGAAGAGCCAGTTTACTACAAGGTTCTAAAAGATAGGATCCATAGTCAAGTACACTCCTAATGAGGGCATTATACATCAATTTCAGAGTAAATGGGTGGGCACCCCACCATACCCCAGAGAGAACTCGAAGAATATTTATTGTCTTTTCGCATTTATCTATATAAGTATGTGTATCGTTGTCTAGTACCCAAGATACAGGGAATCCTAGTTTGGGGCTAGATCAATGTGTGTAAATAGCGTCCAAGGTATTATTATTATTATTATTATTATTATTTATTAACAATATAATTTAGATGAACGGAACCAGATAATTTTGAGTCTAGGAATACGCCTAAGAATTTTACAGAATTACGAACAGGGATAGGGGAATTGTTTATTTTTAAATCTATGTCAGTAATGCCCCTCTTCCTAGAAAACACTACCACAGTGCTCTTAGAAGCTGATAGATTGAGACCATTGGATAGCAGCCAAGCAATCAATGAGTTGAGAGAGACTTGCATTGACTCCCCAGCATCTTCAAAACTTGAGCTAGGAATGTACAGACACAGATCGTCAGCATATTGTAAATTTTGACAATCGTTATTTAGGGAAGTATGAAGAGAAGCAGTATAAATATTATATAGTAGAGGACTGAGAACAGATCCCTGGGGGAGGCCTCTCCACACCGTACGGGGTTCAAAGCTCTCGCCAGGGATACGAAGTGAGATTGATCTGGACATAAGCAGACTGCAAATGCAGTTTCTTATTCTTACAGGGATGTTCAGCTGTTGTAACTTGTACCTGAGCACTGAAAGAAGTACATTGTCATAAGCAGCAGATATGTCCAAGAACACAGCTAGGACAGATTGTTTTTTGGAGAAAGCTAGCCGAACATCAGTGATGAATATGCTAAGACTATCAGATGTACTGTAGCCTTTGCGAAAACCAAATTGAGATTGAGCAAGGATACCCTTAGACTCTACAAACCACTCCAATCGATTCTTAATGAGATGCTCTAGGGTTTTTGCCAAGACCGAAGACAGGGCTATAGGTCTATAATGATCAGCTACATCCGGGGACTTACCGGGTTTCAGAAGGGGGATAACGATTTGTTCCTTCCAAGAGTCTGGAACATAACCTGTATTATAAAAAATGTTCACAAGTTTTAACAGATACTCTAAAGCTGGCAGGCCTGCATTTGTTAGAAATGAATATGGGAATCCATCCATCCCAGGGGCTGAGTCGCGGACATGGGATAATACTGATTGAAGTTCTGCAATGGAAAATGAAGCATCCAAAGGGTCATTGATAGTAGGTAATGTATGGGAATTGCAAGATTCCTCTAGGAGAGGGACATAGTCCCCCATCATATTGCTATAAATTTATTAAGGAAATTTATAGCAATATGATGGGGGATGCGGGGAGAGTTATGATGAACACAACCCTTTCTATACCTATTAATATAATGCCAAACCAAACTAGCTGGAGTTGATGGAGAAAGAGTGGAACAAAATCGTTTCCACCCCTGGTATTTTTTCTTTCTAAAGAGACGTCTGGATCTAGCCACTATTTTACGATAACTAACTAGGTTATCAACGGTCATAGCAGATATGTAGATTACTTCAGCATTATTGCGAGCTTTGATTATTTCTGTACACTCTCTATCCCACCATGGTGGAGAAGATACTTTTTCAGAAGCCGAGTTCTTAAGCGGGATCGATTCATCAGCAGCAGATGATATAGCGTTAGTGAATTGAGAGTAGCAATCAACAGCATTGCCCTCATGAACATCAGGAAGAGAGCTGGTGAGTAGGCTAAGTTTATCAGAATAACCATCCCAGTTGGCTTGAGACACACGGTACTTTAATAAGGGGTTGAAGTCCCTGTGGGGACTGGATGACGAAGGAATGGTCATTTTTAATGGGAAGTGGTCACTACCATGTGTAAGGTTCAACCTATGCCAGAAGATCAGGGAAGCCAGGTCTGGGGAACATAGTGACAAGTCAACACAGCTTTTGTTTTGATTTGGGGGAGTTAATCGTGTAGCTGAACCATCATTCAGCAAACATAGGTTTAAATCATCAAAGAGATCTACCAGGGCCCTACCAAAACTGTCGTTGCGAGGGGAACCCCAAGCCGAGTGATGGCCATCAAAGTCACCTAATATTAGATAAGGGGGGGTTAAAACCGAAAATATACGTCTTAAATCTGGAAGAAAGGTTAGATTAGGATGAGGGGTATATATGGAAAGAATAGAAATACCTTGAACAACAACGCCTACTACACTAATTTCATTGTTATGGGGGGGAATAGGAATTGAAATAGGACAGACACAATTATTTACAAATAGGGCTGAACCGCCCCCACTGCCATCCTGCCTATCATCTCGGAAAGAGCAATAGCCGCGCAGGTTAAAGCGTCTTCCTGGCTTAAGCCAGGTCTCCGTGATGGCAAAGACAAGAGGGGAATGTTTATTTATTAAAAAAAATATGTCATTTATTTTTAATTCAACGCTTCTCGCGTTCCATTGAAGAATAGCCAGTGGAGCCATTGAAACGGTTTACAAATGAGAGGAGTTGTGAAGCTACGTGGTCTGGTATAGAATTGTTACTGGAAATCATTGAGGTAAGGAGTTACAGCAGTAATGATATAACATTATCTGCTGGAGAGGACTGAGTTTGAGATTGGTAAAGCACAACCATTCTGTGGTTCGGGGATTGTGAAAGAGTTAATAATGTTCTGATGAGATATCTTGTCATACCCGGACGGGGTGAATTTATTAGGTTTTGGGGATTTGAAGATAATTTTTCTGTAGCCAGAAGAAGAAGGAGCAGAGAAAGGTGGAGAAGACTGGGTTTGGTAAGTTTGGGAGGCTGATACCTCCGCATAGGACCTGTATGGAGAAGGGAAGCATTTAGATGATTCTTCATAAGATATGTTCTTCTCTGCCATAATAGTTTTAATGTTCTTTTGTCTTAATTGCTCCGGACAATCTTTACTTGTGGCCAAGTGATTGCCACAGCAAAAGAGACAAGATGGGTTCTTGTTGCATGAATCAGTAGTATGGTTTTCACCGCATTTCGAGCACCTAGGCTTGGACCTGCACTTTGGTTTCGTGTGCCCATATCGGCAGCAGTTAAAGCATTGGACTGTGGGGTATTGATACAGTTTCACAGGTAAGGATGTATAACAAGCAAAAACTCTAGTAGGGAGCACTTGCCCATCAAAGGTGGCTATGACCGATTGGGTAGGTTTCCATTCCGATATATCCTGAGAAGTAACCTTCCGGTTAATTCTTCGGACCTTCAGTATTTTTCCTATTCCATCGGGGACTTGAATGTTTAGTAGGACCTCTTCACCAGTCCAGTCCTGCGGGACATCACTAATTACAGCCATGCGGGTGATATTATAGATGGGAATGCTGGCAATATATCCTTTGTCAAATAGTTTGGTACAGATCAGGAAGCAGTTAGCTTGCTCTGGTTTAGTGAACTCCACAGAGACTCTATTTCTCCCAACCCGCTTGATCCCATCAGGTTTGATACCAATAGTGTTACTGTTCATGAGAAACTTTCCGAACCTGACCGGGTGCATGGTAGATCCAGAACGTTCATCAGTATCGGATCGGGATACATGAACCAGGAAGGGAGCTTTATCGGAGGTCGAGTACCTCATTCTGCCAGTGCTTTTATGAATCTTATTTAGTGGTGTTGATTTTTCGATTGCACTCGGGTCTTCAACACGGGGGCACTTAAGTTTCTTAGCCTGCCCATCACAAGCAATGTCCTCTGAGCCAGATGAAGATTTGTAATAAATATTATCGCTCACGGGCGAGAAGGGCGGAGCAGGGGGAGATGAGGCGTTGGAGGACCCATCGAATAACTCCTGGGAAGCTTCATTTTTGTCAGGGGGTTCAGGCTCAATTTCATCCATGATTAAGGAATGTTACATCCCCAAACACGGAAGAAAAAACAAACACTGTGTACCACTTACCAAGTAGAAAGGCCAAAAACAACAAGACAAACAATAACACAGGACAATCACAAGATATACAGATACTAAAAAGTACTAATTTCGAGCGGAAATCGGCAAAACAAACTAAATTTTCAATTCTCCAATGTGCTCACCAACAACACTTTCTAGCGAAAAAAACTATACGCTTTTAGGAAAAAGCGTGAATTCAATAGTTATTTGTTTTTGTTTTTCTGATTTTATTGCACAAAAAAAGCAGGACTCAAATCATCGAAACATCCCTTGCTCGATTCCAAAAAGCAGAGAGACATTATTTGAACATAATTAAGAACCCACCTTAACCTTAACGCAAATAATAAGCCAAGTAAGATTTTATCACCCACTCAAATACAAAATATAATTACTATGGAATTACTCGCAACGTAACTGATCCTCTACACTTTTCACTTCTGACTTTACAACAGCCATTTTTATAAAAACGTTGCCTATTCAATTGACTGCCATTAAATAGCAATACCCACCCACCTTTGCGATTTATAAATTTAATTTCATCCATATTACTCACTTGGAATAACAAATACGTAGTATCCCTATTAGTCTGTGAATGAATGACGGCCAATGAAATGTGTCAATAGCAAAGAAAATAAACTTAATTTTCTGTCTTACATTAAAGAGGTTGAATACGTAGACACTATTAGAATCACTAGAATACTACAGGAAAAATGAGGTCAATAATAGAACAACATCATTATTATTGAAACAGCAAGGCTACCGCTATATATTCATCGTCATAAACATCGGCACACTTTGGTTTCACTCCTTATATATTTCGTATGGTGGCTCACTAATGATAGCGACATGTTACTAAAGTGTGCGATGTTTTTAAGATCGAATAAGCGCTAGAAACGAAGTTCCTCCTATTTTAACGGTTTCAACGTAAATTATGCAACGATCTGTTTTCATTTTTGTACACAAGATAGTTACGAAGTGTAATAAGATTTTCATGACCTATCCTATCCACATCATCATTCAGTTTTATTCAATCTTGACAGCCGTTTTCCCACCAGCCGTTTATCAAACAAGCCGTAAAAGGCCTTTTGATTCTTGAAATAATGACAAAATTATAGAAAAGACACATATGAATATATGATATTTTGAAACCTAAGTTCCTTCTTTCATCACAACTATAATCAAAAACACTCGCCCTACGAAATTTTATTCATGAAAATTACAATCAAAAAAGAAATTTCAGTGAGTTTTTTTACATATTAATCGTGTAAGAACCGGAAGAATCACAACCTGTTATCGAAGTATTATCCAGGATGTGAAGTCACTTATGGCTTACAATATTGAGTATCATTATTTTTCATCACAAATTTATTTGGGTATTTTACTACGATTTTTCTAAAACAACTAAATATTCCGCGCTCAACCAGGCCCGCGGTCGCTCCTCATTCCCGGCTGAAGCCTCTTAAGAGGTTGTTGAGAATTGTAGTATTGTTGAGAAAATCGACTCCGCCGAATCGTATTGACGCCGCCGACATTGTTTGCCACACCGGTGCGGTGTAAAGTTAGCATCCTAAAGCCAGCGGCCTAAGATAACCCGAATCAAATTAAGAAATTTTAAATTTAAGGTTTTTTATTCAGCCTAATGCCTTGATAGATACTGTTTAAATGTAAAAACCGTCAAGTGCGAGCTGAACTGGCACTTGGAGGGTTCCGAGAAAAAAGAACTTAATTTTATGAAATATTTTATTTTCATTACATATTTAATGTATAATAGCTTATAGCTATATAATAATAGCTTAATAGCTATATAAGCAATACGTATTGTGTGACCATTTCAAGTATCGATCTTTAGCGGTTCAAAATCCTTTGGAGACGGATTCAACCAACCGAGATGCCAGAGAATGACTTATTAGACATGATGCTCTGTATAAAAAAAAACATAAATCAACCACGATATTTCAAAGAATAGCCGTTTTTAATTTTTGGCATATCGAAGAACGGTTATTCTTTGACATATCGTGGTATATTTATAATCTTTATGATACAGAGCATCATGTCTAATATGTCATTATCTCGCATCTCGGTTGTAAGTTTGGCAGTATACGGCTCCAAATGTCTATTCCAACGGCTATTCTTTGAAATATCGTGGCATCTCGTTTTTAAAATAGCAGATTTTGGCTCCAAAAGCTAGCAGCCTAAAATCACTCACAAAATCACACTACCTGATGGTATTTAATTTCTGACATATCGAAGAACGGCTATTCTTTGAAATATTGTGGTTGATTTATGATCTTTATGATACAGAGCATTATGCCAGATATGTCATTATCATCTTGGTTGTAAGTTGGTACAATTTGGCTCCAATAGCTAGCAGCCTAAAATAATAATCAAAAGGCATCAAAATCGTCAATTACTGTTATTGAACACGTCTTCTTCCTTTTTTTATTTGGCGTCGTCAGTTTTTGCTCTTCGTTTTCCTCTGTCGTCGTTGTCGCAGATGATTGCTCACCGTACTTTTCTCTGCTGACACGAATCATTGTAGCAATTACGTTTCCCAGAGCATCAGCAACTCTGTTGCACGCTTGAAGAAGATTGGGAGCGTGACGTACGATTCGACCAATCTACCCACGAAATGATTATAAATCTACAAGACTGCTTCAGCGAGTCCGAATCAGACTTTGATTATGGTGATTTGGGCTGTGAATCGATTTAACAAGAATAAAAACATGTTACAACTTTCTTTTGTTTGATTTGCTTGAAACATTCAGTAACTTTAATTAGAATATCGATAATTTTATCGACATTATCCCCATGCCTAGTGAAGTCACAGTGACAAGCTGTCAGAGATCATCCTATGTTGAACAAGGTATAACAATGCAAATGAGCGCTTTTTTTTCCACAACACACTTGAGGCATGTTCGTTTAAAGTGCTCTACTGTGATAAATAAATCGCGGTTATTGGTTTGCTTAGGGGCAAATGTACTTAATAATTTCACAGAAATCATTTTATATAGGTAATCATGAATACATAGTAGTTATTTAAATAATCAGACAAATAAAAAAACATCGAAAATTTGTTTTAATAAAAATACGTGTGTCCCATACTACCAATCCGTTCATTCAAACTCGATGATTCCTTTAAATTTCTAACTCAGATCTTTTGGAACCACCCCATCAATTGGTAACTAGCAATATAGTGGTCTCCCACGAGGACATCTTAAAGCTCCTACGAAAGCTCGATAAAAGCAAGGGACCTGGTTATGACAACCTACCTCCGAGTAATTGTGAGCTGCGCGGACTCATTAGCTAAGCCCATAGCAATGATATTCAATCGATCATTCCACGAAGCAGTGTTTCCAGCTTCATGGAAGTTTGCAAATATTGTACCAGTGCATAAAAAAGGTGCTAAGATATGAATCGAACACTATCGGCCAATATTCATACTCAAGATCTTCAGTAAAGTGATGAAGCAAGTAGTTCACAAACATATCTATCAAAACATTTCCTTGAACATCCCTGGTGAACAGCATGGCATTGTGAGGTCCAGGTCCACAACAACCAGTCTGGCTGTATTTTTGAACTCGGTCCTCACTAGTATGGATGGAGGGGGGGCAAGTCGATGCTGTTTACACAGACTTTGAAAAAGCTTTTTTATCGCGTCGACCATTTCATTTTACTGCTAAAAATTTATGCTATTTGAAATTAGGCATCCAGGGCGATCTCTTGTGATGGACTGAATGTTACATCAATCAACTTGTGTCATTGGTGGGTATCGGTCGGATCTGGTCATAACGATTCCTTCTGGTGTTCCTCAGGGGTCAATTTTAGTAGCCAAATTTAGTAGTAATAGTAGTAGTATATGTGGCATATTTGTGCGACGTCGGGGTTTGCTTCCATCATGCGAGTCTTGTACTTTATGCAGACGATAAAAAAGTATTCTCGAACATAAGGTCAATTCAGGACAGTATTAATTTACAACAGGATCTAAACCGCCTGTCGTCTTATTATGTAAGGAACACGATAAACGTCAACGTTGCCAAATGTGACATAATCAGCTTTATCAGATGAATTAGACCGATTTCGTATGAATACAGCCTAAATGACTAGTATTCTAAGAGTACACTCCATATGTGATCTAGGTGTTATCTTGGACTCCAAGCTAACTTTTCATGAACACATAGAAAATGCCACATATAAAGCTTTTTGAAACCTTGGTTTTATTTTAAGAGTCAGTAAACCGTTCACTGACATTAACTGTGTTCGAGTTCTCTATTTTGCATACGTCAGGAGTATCCTCGAATATAACCGTATAATTTGGAATCCTCAGTATACAGTGTACGTAAACATGTTGGAAAGACTACAGAGAAAATTCTTGAGAGATCTATGTTTCCTTGACGGATTTCATACCGACGATTATGCAGAGGAATGCAGTCGTCATAACATCCCCAAACTTAAGTCCCGTCGAGTCATGTTGGATATGTAACTGCTGTTTAACGTCTGTCATGGTGTTGTTGATTGCCCGGATCTAGTCGAAGCTCTGCTCAAACTGAATGCTCCGTCAACCCGTACTCGTCACACCACACTTTTCAACGTACCTCGAGCCCGCACAAACTACGCTGCTACTCCAGCAGTCGCCGCCATGCATGCCATGCACTTATAACAAAATATTTTCTGAGTTGGACATCTTCCACCAATCACCAGGGCTATTTAAAAGACTCATGACGAAAATAGTATCAGAAGCAACTGCTGTCATTTATTTAATTATAAAAAGTATTTAGATAAAAAAGGTAATTATCTCTCTATTTCTTATAGACACACACAAACACATACATAGACAATAATACACACACTAACACACATTTTACTCATAAAGGACAACTTCACCATACTGTTTTTTTTTTGGTTTGTTTTATTGAATATCGTAATTTTTTATTATCAGCTGCCTACCTTATTGTTTACTCAATTTAATGATAAGGATTTATAATGAGAGTCCTTAATCGGTCTATGCCAAATATTAATTTTTAGTACACTGTATTGTTTCGTGCTGTGGACTCAGTTGCCATAAATGATTAGACTATTATCGATAAATCCGTCCATAGAACTCTTAAACAATCCACGAGGACAAACAAATATGATAAGTTAAACTCAAGTAGTTACGATAAAAGATGCATTTAATCCAAACCCCCGACCAAAACGGGAAACGGGGACCCGCATATGTGCTGTTGAATGTGCACAGTTGGTATTTAACCAATTGGTTAAATACCGGTCTACATCTCTAGTGAAGACGGCCTAAAGCCGGAGAATCTGAATTGCGGAACATCACTACAAAAAAATGTAAAGAGGAAGTAGGTGGCGCTGATGTAACAGCTTCGAAGAAAAATGGATGTCTTGCTTTATAATTCCGCGGTGTGTAGATTATGTGGAGAAGAAAATGAAAACGGTTCTTTGTTGTATTCGTGTGAAGAAAATGAACAAATTTTGTGTGATGTCATCAATACATACCTGCCTATCAAGGTAAAATATATTTTTATATTTTATGCAAGACTGTTTTGACTTCAATCAAGATGGCCGCATAAAGTTCTGATATAAATATCATTTTCATATCTGCTTATTGGAAATCTCTTATTCTTAGCCGTCCTTGACTTTAGTAAATTATTATATATTTTAATATTTCCGTGGCTTCGTATGTTAATATTGCAGCTCGCAACCTGGATAAAGTTTTATAGTTTAATCTATGCGCGCGATTTTTGACAATCGCGACTCGTCATCAGCTGATGAAGTTTTTCAAAACTTGTGTTCAAGGTATTTATTTGCCTGAGGAGGACCGGAGGACACAAAAGGAGGGTTGTGCTTGTCCTTTATGCTATATGTGTCGGTCTGGGTTGTTCGACTTGACTATTGTTTACTGCAAGCAGGCCCATCAAAAATGTTTCAGGTGTCTGATGATGGTCAACTCCCGCGGACAATCTGTCCTGGATGCACCATCCAGTTGGAGGCTACTGTCGAATTCCTAAACCTGATTATCAATGGCCAGGTACATACACTATTTTATTTATTATTGACCACAATTATATTTAATTATTTTGTGTATGTATGATATTCATAGTTACTGTTTTTTTAAATTAGAATACTTTTCCTTATCCTTATTCAGGGTTCTAACTGAAAGCTGTACATTCATGACAAAGCTAAAAACCACATTATTACAGAAAATAATCCGTGAGCTCCATCAAAGGGAAAAGGAATATACAAAGTCATTGCAGAAGAAAATTACTGATGCCGCTTCTGAGCCTGAGATCATTACTGAAAAAATTGTATATGAGAGTAAGTGTCAATGTGTAATGGGTACCTGGAGGGGTGAAAAGTGTCATGTGTATTCTATTCACATCAGAGCTTGTTGCTTCCTCATTAATTTGATTAGACAAGATACTGTACTTTGTTAGGGTGTACACAGTTATGTATTATCAAAAATCATTTCTATTACAGTTAGCACCGAAGATGGGATATATCAAGTGGAACATCCCATCTCACTACAAGTGGCTGGCTTGGACAAGCCCAAGAGAAAGAGAGGCCGCCCCCCCAAGAAGCCAAAGACTCCTGAGGAACTTGCCCTGGAGGCCCTGGAGCGGCAGAAAGAGGCTGATAGGAAGAATACTGAGGCCAAGAAGCTGAACTGTTCTGGTGAACCTACAGGGAAAAGGAGACGAAAGACTCCCACTCGTTTCAGGGAAGCTGTGCAGGTATAGCATAGTGTTTATATATTATTACATCCCATGCTTGTAAATTTTTAAATATCACCGATGTAGCCTCAACCTATGTGAATGGGGAGGTTAGTGGAGGAAATGCAGAGTTTTGTGTACCTAGGCAGTGTGGTGGACCCACAAGGTGGAACCGAGGCAGATATGGAACCCTGCATCTGAAACCAGTGTGGAACTTCTCTTGTTGCACCAAGTTGAGAATCTTCAAATCCAACATGAAGTCAGTTCTCCTACATGGATGCCAAACGCGGTTACTTCAAAAAAAGTCAAAGTCAAAGTACCTACTTTATTACTGTAGATATTTACAAATACTTAGCAAACGTCATTTTTTGCCTCTTCTCTATTACACTATTACAAACATGTTTTTTTTTATTATTATGTGTAATAAGCAGGAATAAATAATTACAATTTTTTTAACAGCAGTGTTGAGCTAGATTAATCCCATACAGTCCTGTCATTTAAGTAATCTTGAACATTGTAATATCCCTTTTTCGACAAAATCGCTTTATCAAGCTTTTTAAATTGCCTAAATGGCAATTGCAAAATCTCCAGAGGTATCTTATTATCGTAGAGAATGCACTGACCCTTGAAAGAATTGCTAACCTTCGCGAGTCTAAATCGGGGCGCACAGTCTGTGATTATTTCTTAGGTTAACATTACAGCAATCGCTAAGTTTGGCAAATGTTGTGAGGTTCTTGCGTACATACATTATATTTTCGAAAATAAATTGACTAGCTACAGTTAGTATGTCGATTTCTTTAAACGACATCTCAGGTGGGCTCCAAGTATTTGTCAATAAATGCTTAAGACAAATATTGAGAATATTCTGTCCAAACACAATCAAAAAGCAGAATTGTGCAGACTCACGTACCAGAAGCCGTTGGAGACGGAGGGAAGTGGCGATGGCTTGGCCACATGACGAACACCTGTCGAAAATAGCCCTCAAATGGTGCCCAATTGGGAAACGGAAGAAAGGTTGCCCCAAAACGCCCCAAGCGACGTTCGATGGCGAAAGATGCCACTATTGTGAGCTCAGATTGGGCGGAGTTAGAACAGATGGCACAAATGGAAGTCTCTACTAAAAGCCCTTTATCCCTGCTGAGGGGTGACAGTACGAGATGATGATGAAGATGATGCTTGTAAATGCTTGCTTCATCATCAACATCATCTCATCCTGTTACCCATCAGCAAGGGTTAGGTTAGGTTAGGTTTGCTCTATGTGTGGCTTTCCATTTGGTCTGATCTTGGACCATCTGGTCTAGATTCCTCAGGCTTATTCGCCATTGAAAGTCGCATAATGAGCTATACATCAGATAACCCTCAGTCGCTTCCTATGGTTCTAAGTAGCATCTATAGCAGGGGTTTGGAGCTCTCAGTATGGTCCGATCTTTGGTAGCTATAGTTTATCATTAGCAGGTTCTCTGCTGTGATTTATTAGACAATGATTAATCCCTTTTTTGCATGTTATTGAATAATTTTAGCAGCTACGAATCTGAAATCACTAATAATATTGCTACAAATAAATCTCATATCAGGGCAAGGAGCTTGAACGCATCTTCAAGGAAGAAGGCATGATAGATGCTGAGGAGAGTGACCCAGATTTGAAGCCGGATGTCTCGGAGATAAAGGAGCCTGTATCAAAGGAGCCGGAGGTGATTGGACACCTGGAGACAGGAGAGCTAGTGATGGTGCTCAAGGGAAAGGGACGGGGCAGGCCTAAAGGTGAATAATACAGGAATTTTCGAGGGTTCCATATCTGAAGGGTGCCAAACGGACACTATTACTAAGCCTTCGTTGTCCCTCTGTCAGCAGCAGGCTGTATGTAATGAACCAATTAAGATGGAGAATTAAAAATTTCACAGAATGTGTATTTCTGTAGCTGCAACAAAAGCAACAAATATTGAACAACACATGTTTTAAATAAAACCGGTCAAGTGCGAGTAGGACGTCGGACCCGCACACGAAGGGTTCCATTGTATACGGGAAAACGTAAAACGATAGTCTTCTTTACGAGTATATCTTTATAATTGTTAATAATAAAATATTAAATAAAGTACAACTACATTCAAGCCGTATATCGAAACATGGAAAAAAGAGTTATGTATTTAGTATGTAAGTATTGAACTATGTACTCAGGTTAACGAAACTCTTTGCACATTGAAACCGGAAGTGGATGGAAATTTAGTAACTTATTTACAGAAATAAAATCAAATACGATAATAGTACATTACGATATTAGTGCGTAAAGATGGTTATAACATGCGAGGCGGAATTTCAGCCCGAGCCGAAGGCGAGGGCGTAATTGAGCCGAGCATGTTATAACCAATACGCACGTATATAGTACGACGTTTTTTAACACATTTGCGAGGAAACAGAAAAAAAAACAAGGTGACAAGGGGGAGCAAGAAGACAAAGGGGAGCAAGATAACAAAGACGAGCGGTTCGAAATTTGAATAGCAACAGCGCGCTGCTCACTAGCTGGAGTCGTGCGGCGGCGATCAGTTCCATATTTGAAATGGCAAATAATACTGTTATGGAATTTGTATGGACTATAACTTAACTATTTGCTTTGGTAACACACGCGTTTTTTCTGACCCGCTTTACATATTTAAAACCGGTGGAATTACATCAGCTTTACGAGCAAGAGTGTTAAAAAAACTTAATATTATTTATTATAATTCGAATGAGCAATTATTAATCGTATAATAATGACAAATAACTAAGCACAAAACTCAGTACCTGCATTTAAAGATATTTTCCGATAAGATCGGGAGAGTCCAGTTTTCACCGATAAACAAATAAAACAAAATTGCTATACCAATAATTTCTTGTATGGGTACTTCTTTTAATTCTTAAAAACCGATATGTTTCATTATTTGTTGTTATAGCGGCAATAGAAATACACCCTCTGTGAAAATTTCAGAGTCCGGTGACAGACGGACGGACAGACAGCGGAGGCTTAGTAATAGGCACCCGTTTGGCACCCTTTGGGTTCGGAACCCTAAAAATTAGGGAGCATTTAAGGGGTACATGTTTTTTTTTACATTTTTCTTGTACGATGGTACGGGGTCCTTCGTGTGGGAGTCTGACTCGCGCTTGACATTATTTTTAATATTTACATAGTACTATCGAACCATCTGAATCATGACCCACCATAAGCTTATTTTGCTAAACCCCTTAAATGCAAGTAGGTCGAAATTCGCTTGAAGGTTTATTTCCTTGGTAACGAACTTGTTATCATTTGATTCGACACTGACATTTAGTTAGATCTTACAAGTTTGAAAGTTTCAAACGAATTATCAGGCAAGTGGGTCATGATTCAGTTGGTTCGACTGTACATTAGTTTTTTTTTCCCTTGAATTGGTACATAATGAGTTTTGTACATTATGACCTTGGATTAGTTGGATAAGTATTATGACCCGTGATAGGATAAGAAGGATATATAGATCAATAGATGCTCATAAGGGCTTAATCAGACTGCTTTTTTAAACTGGAGGTACAGTTCGCGCCATGTTTTTTTGGCTCTGAGAGACCTTTCTCTTATCTCTCTCACCCCACCTTACCCTATGCGAGGAAGTGAGGTCGCAGCTCGCTGACAGCCGAAGAAACTTAGCGTGGCCTGTATCAATAAAAGGTTACCTAAGAAATCTTGCCAGAACCGGACTATCAAGTGACCGATGACAACAACGACTACGATATCATTTGCAGTATCAAAGCCAGTGTACCACATTGACAGGTCGCATGCGTCCCACGCGCGAGGAATGTGCCATTTGTGGCATGACCTTCTCCTGCGTCGGGCGGTACATGTCCCACGTCGCGTCGCACGGCCCAGTCCTGTACCAGTGCTCCGAGTGTGAGACCAGCTTCGATACCAGGCTCACCTTCAATAGCCACCAAGAGGAGACGGGGCATAAAGGGCAGATCGTGGTATGTACACATACACTCGCACAATCCTCAAAATATAATACTAAAGCAATAATATAAAATTCTAATTTTATCAAATTTTTCATTTATGTTTTTATCTCTAATTATTTATTTAAATAACTATTGATTTATTTATTTCCAGCTATGTGATTACTAACAGGTTACAAAGTCTGATAATAGCTAAATTAAAATAAAAAAAGGCAATAACAGTGGGTCGACCGCGTAAGCCCCGTCGGCATCGGTGACGGCTTCATTTTGACAGCTTCGTGTTTAAACGCGCAAGAATGAACTTTATCATGATGACAACACGGCAAGTCAATTCAAGTGTCGGTATCGGGATCAAGCCCACGGGGCTGGGCGGTAGGCCCACAGGTTATCACTTGTAGCAATAAAATATAAATAATTAATAACTAGTCGAAGTAAGAATCGAAAACAGTTCTTATGCGCCATCACAAACAAAAACAATATTCAAAAGACGAATTCGAGCACAGTTATTGGAGCAACAAAAGCAGAGTACCTGATGCTGCCACGACCGCGGACGTAGAGTACCTGATGCTGCCACGACCGCGGGCGTGGTGCTGCGTGCCGCGTTTTCCAGCTTATTTTATTTTATTCTTAAGATTTATTCAAATCCTTAATGTGTATATCTAGTGATTTAATTTGAATTTGAATTTTATATTTTCTTGTGTATCTATGATTTGACATTATTACTTACAATACAATTCAACACACCAAACATTTATCTATTTATTCCTATAATGCAATTTACAATTCTCTTTCACAACTTAATTCCGCACATTTCATTTGTTTTTAATTTTTATTTATTCTGAGAATAGGTACTTAGCCTAGGTTATTCTCACACTTCCCACCAATATTAAGTTTAGTTTATTTTATTTATTACACTTGCCAACTGGACAAATTAATATTTTAAATCATATTATATCTTCTGGGCCCCAGACTGAAAACCAGAGTCACAGGGTTTCCTGTGACATTATGCTGAGTCTGAACCCTTTTGCTGTCGCAGCATGTGCACATGGCAGCGAAACCCCTCACAAATGTTTATGGGTACTAATAGTGGGTAGTTTTATTACTGAATTTTATTTTATTTTTAAACAGTACCTACTTCATTCCATGTAATACTTTTATATTCTTGTGTTTGTGCTGATACAGCGAATAAATGCCTATTGTATTCTATTCTATTCTATCACTGCAAATTTACTAATTAGATATAAACCAAATTTAATACCTAAGAATTAAGAGTTAGTCTAAAATACAGAGAGCTCAATACTAATAAGGCTAGAATGCTACAGATTAAAAATAAATCCAAAAATAAGAAAAGAACTTGTTGTTAATGTGCCGCCTAACAGCCGCTATGCTGCTGCTGCCAAATAAGGCAATATCAAGTTCATGCGCGAGTTCATTGATAGATTTGCCTGATCTCCAAGTAAATGAATTTTGTTGGTATTTAGTGGAAACCTTGCCTAGAGCAATAGGGAGATAATAACGCCTAGACCTAACTGGTATAGTAAACGAAATCTTCCCCAATAGCTTTGTTTAAGTGGTAGTAGATGTCGTTTCCTACACATACTAAGATAAAGGCTAGATTTATATGGGCTTTGGATCGAAAGCAGAGGTACTTTATGAATTTCCGTTGAAACCTCAATCCTATCAATAAAAACAGTATCGAGGATTCCGCATTTGTGTAGCATATTTTAGATTACTTCGAACAAGACTACAGTAAAGTGTTTTGAAACCTTCGACAAGCAAGAGCAGTTACGTAGCACGAATCCTAAGGCACGGGTAGCCTTAGCAATTGCGGTGTCTACATGCTTATCAAAAAAGTGTTTGGAATCGCGAATAACCCCGAGGTCTCTAATATATGTTAGTCGAGCGAGTTGTTGACCTTTAAGTATATATGAGGTAGCAAAAATTTCACGGTTACGAGTGAATGAAACCACAGAGCACTAGCTAGGATTAAGATCTAATTTGTTGTGAACACAGTACTCAAATAAACGTTGGAGATCTGACTGAATATTTAATACAGCCTGATGAGATGACACTTTTGCGAAAATTTTCATATCATCAGCAAAACAAAGAAGGTTAGTATTTAAAAAACATCTATTAAATAATTAACATTTTAGCTAACTTCCCAGCCACAACTCTTTTTATGCCACGCGTGCGCAAACTGGTGAGGCCGTTGGAAGTTCGCCTTTGACGAGACGAGGTCCTCGTAGTAGACTGGTCCTTCATCCGCTCGAGTGATTACGTCTAACATTCTCTTCCGTTCGCCGTCGTATAGTGGATATTTCCAAAGAGCATGATGCATATCTTCATCTTCTATGGCGCACTCACATACACTCATCGGGCAAAACGTCATATCATGCAGTCTCTTCCTGAAGCACCCGTGTCCCGACAATATCTGCGAAGTTTGGTAGTCCGGCTCAACCCAAGAGGCCTTGAGGCGAGTGCCACGTCCGGAAAGAAACGGTATAGCTCTCGACCTTTCGTCTCATTCATCCAGCGTCCCTGCCATTGTGCATTGAACTGTTATTGAGCGTTAGTGTTAGCCATAAATCCTCCGCATTGCTATGAAAATCTGGTCGAGGATAAACCGCCAAGTCCTTTCTCGTCGCCATCAACACGCCGCCTCCACGGCCCTGGCCGGTCAGCTTGTAATCACGATCACGTCTCCAAACAATTAGCGATCATCAGGAATCTCACTATCCAAAATACCGTCAAACGACCAAGTCTCAGTCAACACTATTATATCATATGAACTCGCGCGTAAATTCCGGAAGAAAGAAAATGTTCTAAGTGAGGTCCTAAGGCCTTTTGATAGTAAATTGACGGATATTTATCGTTACTATTGGTATCAATTGTTATGTGGTATAAAAATAGCTCTAGTATAATAGCAATATAAATTAAACAATAGAGATAAATTAATATGCGTTCAATTAAAGTACACAAAACATCAGATATGTAGCATAATATAAGAATGTTACAATCTGCCATAAATAATTAAAATTAATTTTCTGAGAGGAAGATTAACGTATGAAACAATGCAAACCAGCTAGCTAATCCCCTTGACGACAGTTCGCAAAGATACAGTAAACAAGTTAACACAAATGTAAAGGTATCAATGAGGACAAAATACAGCAGCGTATGTGTGCTTTTATGAATAGGCAGGGCAGTAAACGGCGCAGCAAAAAAGGGTGCAAAAAACAGCGAACAACAGCGAGTCGAGCATCGAGCAGGTAGTGCAGGGATGCAGAATATTTTAAACAGTGCTTTATCAAGAAGTGATATAATAATAAGCAGTGAGAAACGTTAGTATGACCGATCAATAAATTAATTAGCAATATGGTAAACAGGTAAATTACGAATATTTTTTTTTGAACTGAACTGAACTGAACTGTGTCATCGATCACAAGACAGGTCCATTTTCGGGACCTGTAAGTGTAACATCTTTATAAAATGATGAAGCAATAAATTAGTTAGAATTTTCCAAGCGGCCCTTCAGAGTAAAATCCGAAAAAATTTTCAAAGGCAAAGTCTTATGACCTATTTGGATAAAAAGTAAAACGGTTTAATTAGATTGGCCACAAATAAAGCATCTTACCAGGGAAACAACACCACAGATTTTGAAAAATCAACTTAACCGATATAATTGCACCATCTGATAGTGTTGCTAATAAGGATAATTTTATGGAAGTAATGTCATATGGATACACAGTGGAAAATAAGTAAGAGTGTTAGTAACCTCTGTATGCTATTAGAATTTTCTCATTACAGAGGCCGAAATTGAAGACGGAAGATGCTTCAGCACAGAATGAACTTCCGAGTCCCATTCCTGTCTTATTGCACCACGCCGTCACGTGGCAGGGCGATACGGGGCATGAGGAGCAAGTCCTGGTATGTTACACATGGTTTCACTAACATATTACTATAATTTACTACTATCCACTAAAGTTTACTAATCATTAACTAAGCACTAAAAGCGACACTACGAGTGACACTAGCAGTAACTCGAGCAGTAACACTAGGAGCGACACTAGCAGTGAAACTACGAGTGACACTAGCAGTAACTCTAGCAGTAACACTAAGAGCGATACTAGGACTGACACTAAGAGTGACTCTAGAAGCAACACTAGTAGTAACACTAGGAGCGACACTAGGAGTGACACTAGCAGTAACACCAGGAGCGACACCTCTGAGTGACACTACGAGCGACAATAGAAACGACAGTAGCAGTAACTCCAGGAGCGACACTTGAATCGACACTAGCAGTAACACTGGAAGCGACACTAGCAGTAACACTAGGAGCGACACTAGCAGTAACACTGGGAGCTACACTAGGAGTAACACTACGGCGACACTAGAAGCTTCACTAGCAGTAATACTAGGAGTGACAATAGCAGTAACACCAGGAGCGGCACTAGCAGTAACACCAGGAGCGACACTAGGAGTGACACTACGAGCGACAATAGAAGCGACAGTAGCAGTAACCCTAGGAGTGACACTATTAATGACACTAGGAGCGACACTAAGAGTAACACTAGGAGGGACACTAGTAGCAAGACTAGGAGTGACTCTAGGAGCGAAAATAGCAGTAACACTAGGTGCGATACTAAGAGTGGCACTAATAGTAACACCAGGAGTGACACTACGAGCGACACTAGGATTTACACTAGTAGCGACACTAGGGGCGACAATAGTAGTAACACTAGGAGCGACAATAGCAGTAACACTGGGAGCTACACTAGGAGTAACACTACGGCGACACTAGAAGTTTCACTAGCAGTAATACTAGGAGTGACAATAGCAGTAACACCAGGAGTGACACTAGGAGTGGCACTAGCAGTAACACCAGGAGCAACACTAGGAGTGACACTACGAGTGACACTACGAGCTACAATAGAAGCGACAGTAGCAGTAACCCTAGGAGTGACACTATTAATGACACTAGGAGCGACACTAAGAGTAACACTAGGAGGGACACTAGTAGCAAGACTAGGAGTGACACTAAGAGCGAAAATAGCAGTAACACTAGGTGCGATACTAAGAGTGGCACTAATAGTAACACCAGGAGTGACACTACGAGCGACACTAGGATTTACACTAGTATCGACACTAGGAGTGACACTAGGGGCGACAATAGTAGTAACACTAGGAGCGACAATAGCAGTAACACTAGGTGCGACACTAGGAGTGGCACTAGCAGTAACACCAGGAGCGACACTAGAAGTGACATTTCGCATTTAAAAGGCATAACTAACCATACATTGCTAGGCTGTTATCTGACGAAATAAAATTGTTTCAGACACAAATGGTAAAGCCAGAAGAGGTCTCTGCTCAGAAACAACCCATGTTCTCCCTTGCTGCAGCTTCACAAGCAGACATTTTAAGCGAAATAGAACCGGGTACTGCACCAATTTCCATAGCAGCTAAGGCCGAAATTGCCGAGAGCCAAACGCATCAAAATACCGAGAAGATTTCACTGGAAATGTTATGTAATAGTGTCAAAAGTGAAGCGAACGTTAACGGTAAGTGTTAGATGTAGTTTTTAGGGTTGCGCACCCGAAGGGTGCCAAAGGGGACCCTATTAGTAAACCTTGCTGTTCGTCCGTCTGTCCGTCAGCGGGCTGTATCACGTGAACTGTAATAGCTAATGAAATTATAATTCGTTGGCGGTTACAGCAATAAATAATGAAATTTACGCAATTTCAAAAGTTATACATACAATAGAGTATCCACATACAAGAGAGTGGTCCACATAGAAGAGAGTGTCCACATACAAGAGAGTGGTCCACATAGAAGAGAGTGTCCACATACAAGAGAGTGTCCACATACAAGAGAATGTCCATATACCAGAGAGTGTCCACATACAAGAGAGTGTCCACATACAAGAGAGTGTCCTCATACAAGAGAGTGTCCACATACAAGAGAGTGTCCTCATACAAGAGAGTGTCCACATACAAGAGAGTGTCCTCATACAAGAGAGTGTCCACATACAAGAGACGTGTCCACATACAAGAGAGTGTCCACATACAAGAGAGTGTCCACATACAAGAGAGTGTCCTAATACAAGAGAGTGTCCACATACAAGAGACGTGTCCAGATACAAGAGAGGGTCCACATACAAGAGAGTGTCCTCATACAAGAGAGTGTCCACATACAAGAGACGTGTCCACATACAAGAGACGTGTCCACATACAAGAGAGGGTCCACATACAAGAGAGTGTCCACATACAAGAGAGTGTCCACATACAAGAGACGTGTCCACATACAAGAGAGGGTCCACATACAAGAGACGTGTCCACATACAAGAGAGGGTCCACATACAAGAGACTTGTCCACATACAAGAGAGGGTCCACATACAAGAGACGTGTCCACATACAAGAGAGGGTCCACATACAAGAGACTTGTCCACATACAAGAGAGGGTCCACATACAAGAGACTTGTCCACATACAAGAGAGTGTCCACATACAAGAGACGTGTCCACATACAAGAGAGGGTCCACATACAAGAGACGTGTCCACATACAAGAGAGGGTCCACATACAAGAGACGTGTCCACATACAAGAGACGTGTCCACATACAAGAGAGGGTCCACATACAAGAGAGTGTCCACATACAAGAGAGTGTCCACATACAAGAGACGTGTCCACATACAAGAGAGGGTCCACATACAAGAGACGTGTCCACATACAAGAGAGGGTCCACATACAAGAGACTTGTCCACATACAAGAGAGGGTCCACATACAAGAGACGTGTCCACATACAAGAGAGGGTCCACATACAAGAGACTTGTCCACATACAAGAGAGTGTCCACATACAAGAGACGTGTCCACATACAAGAGAGGGTCCACATACAAGAGACGTGTCCACATACAAGAGAGGGTCCACATACAAGAGAGTGTCCACATACAAGAGAGGGTCCACATACAAGAGACGTGTCCACATACAAGAGAGGGTCCACATATAAGAGACGTGTCCACATACAGGAGACGTGTCCCAATACAAGAGAGTGTCCACATACAAGAGACGTGTTTTTTGCGTTTATTCTTATGCAGTCTCTTCGTGTGCAATTCCAATTAGCACTTGGCCGGTTTTTGGTAGAATTGTTTGATAATGTTTTGGCATTGGTGGCAGTGGCATTTACATGACCAGGTGTACTCTACAGTGGTTTATAAGTACTTAAGTGTTCCTACAGGCTATTTGATGGCTCAAAATATTAATGTCGAGAAAGCTGGCGCTGTGTGTAAAGCCCAAATAAACCTGTGATGTCGCTAGTAGACATGCAAACATTGAGCTCCGTAATAATAAACATTTTTAATTCCTTAATCGACTTAAAAACATGAGTATCCAGTTTTAATGTGTAAATAGTAAACCGATTATGCAGTACAGTTGTTATATAGTGCCTAAAAACAGTGCTAATATAAAAATACACTATCAGTGAGTGAAATTGACTACAACATCAAAAATCTTTTAATAATGGAACTATAACATAAACAAATTATGCGGAAAGGACAACAGTGATGAACGTAATTAGTGCAACATACTAATACTGTGTAAACGCGGCTTAAATACAAGAATATTACAATAACACAATAACAAAGTAACGGGACTTTAACGGCCAACGACCACAGAGACATCTATCCACAGAAAGAGCAACTATAACATATTACGAATGAGTACTATATACCCGGTATCAGTCCCGCGGAAAAGGTTTACTTAGTCATTGTACAAGTAATTACACTAATCTGACGACAGATGTCACCACTTCAGCACACTTTACAATTCTCATTTTCGCACCGACTTGTAACTGCTCCGGTGGCGTAAAGTGTAACAGCAGCACTCCTAAAACAGAGGGCTCGGGTTCGAAACCCGCGAAGCAAATCTATAAAAATCACTTTTTCTTTTTTTTTTTTTCTAACGTTCGTGTGCTATTACGATGGATCCGGTATATATGAACCATGAAAATGTCACAATCAGGAGATTTAACAGAACTAAGAGTGCAAGTGAAATGGACTTGAACGAAAAAGAATTATTTGTAAACTCCACACTTCTTGACAACACGCTGTCCAATAGCTTACCAAATATTTCACTATGCGACAAATCTCAGTTATTGGAGCTTAAGAAACAAACTGATGAGTTAAAAACTGACCTGGAGAGCGCCAACGATGAAATCGCCAAACTTGTAAGAGAAGTTTTTGATTTAAAACGTGAAAACGAGTCATACAAGAAAAATATCGAGATATACAAAAAGGTCACAAGCACAGATTTACTTAAAGATAATTCCACAAAAACACCCAGAAGATCGTCAATCCCATTCCCATTTAAGCTGGCCTATAGAACAATCAGCAAACCAACTCCAGTGAGTTTTACACGAGGCCTTCACAAGCAATACTCACCGTCCGTATGTCAAGAGCTTGAGAGATCTTTCACAGAACTCGTGAAAGACCCCGCAGAAATACTGAATATGAAATCACAACAGCATAGTATAGAATCAATGTCACAGCAGCCGATAACACGAGATAACGTCACTTCACGGACCGCACCAAGCAAATGCAAACGCAGAATAGTCATAATTGCTGACCAACAAGGGCGATATCTTCGTAGCATACTACAGGAACTAATCGGAGAAGAGTATTTAGTAACCTGCTACAGTAAGCCAGGTGCCTCTATAGGAGACGTTGTCAAGTCGGGAAGACAAGAGATTGCAACACTTACAGAAAAAGACTACGTAATATTGCTTGGAGGAACCAATGATTCGCACCCTTACAAGTTTCAATTCGATCTGCATTGCTGGATAAACACGACTAAAAAAACAAATGTTATAATCTGTAACATACCGTACAACAGGAACCTGAACAGATGGAAGCTCAACTACGAGTTGAAGTTTATATGTAGCCAACACAGCCACCTTTCATTAATCGACCTGAACTACAGCAATTACAGACATACACCACGAGTACTGAATACACAGCTATGCAGAATGATACTAAAAGAGACCCTGCGTATTGATTATAAAATTAAATCATCAAACTACAGTAACAAACAGAGTAACTACACTGAACAGAGCAATCTAGTCAATCAATATACGCAAACAGAAACTTTAAAAAATGACAACATACACGAGGAAAACAAGGAACCTTTGAATAAAGACAGCAGTAGAAATGAAATACATATGGATACTAAGGAAGAAAACAATATTGGCAATAGGGAGCTTTTTCGTCTATGACAAGATTAACTTAGTGCATCAAAATATAAATGGATTAATAGCGAAAACAGACGAACTAGTGGTACATTTGAATGAACTTGAAGGCAGAGCTAAATTTATAGATGTAATATGTGTCACCGAACACAACATGATCAAAAGTGACCAAAATCAACTAACAATTCCCAATTTCAGACTAGCGTCAAGTTATTGTAGGAAAAATAGAAAGGGTGGATCATGCATATTAGTGAAGAATACCCATGCATTCAGGGAAATTGAACATATATGTAAACATAGTATCTGTAATGTGCTTGAATGCAATGCTACAGAACTAATTGAACATAAAATTATTATAATCTGCATTTACAGAGTCCCTTTATATGACAATAAGTCTTTTGAAATGTTTTTCTGTACAATAGACGATATATTACACGATCTGGTGTACGAAAAGAACAGAAAGATTATACTATGTGGTGACTTCAACATTAACCTACTGAATGATAACAAAAACACCACACGGTTTAAGCAGTTAGCTATGAATTATAATATGACAATTGAAATAAAACAACCAACTCGGCTTTCCAGCTCTACCTGTTTAGACAATATATTGCACAACATTCGTGGATGCACGAGTGAAGTGATAGAATTTGCCTTGTCAGACCATTCCGCACAACTTTTATCATGTCCAGTAAACAAAAGTTACTTTCTCAAGCAGTGGCATACTATGAAGCGTGACTACAGTGACGAGAATATGATGAAATTCTCAGAACATCTTAAGTCCTTATCATTTAACCAAGTATACGAAACTGACGATCCATGTTATGCATTTAAGGAATTCTACGATATATTCGTCCTTTTGTACAAATTATGTTTCCCAGCAATTAAAGTGAAAATATCGTCAGTTCATAAACAAAGATGGATTTCTAAGGGAATCCGGTTCTGTTGTAAACATAAAAGAGAACTACTGTGGAAATTTAGACGTCACAACACTAAACAAAATAAAGAAATATTTCAAAATTATGCCAAAAAGCTTAAAAGAATAATCAAACTGACACAAAAATGCCAAAACAATTATAGAATTCTAAATGCAAAAAATAAATGTAAAGAAACATGGAAAGTAATACAAAAATCACAACTAAACATGCCAAAAGAATACATTGAGAAAATCATCCACGAAGGTAAAAATATAACAAATCCAATAGAAGTAGCCGAGTCATTTAATATTTTTTTTATCGATATTACGAACAATGACAAAATAAACAAAAAAAACAGTAATAATAATAATGGATCAAATGTGACATTAAATAATAATAATAATAATGACCTAAATATGACATTAAATAATAATAATAATAATAACAATGATTTTAATTTGACGTTAAATATTAATAGTAATAAGAACAATGATTCAAAATTGACATCAAATAATAATAATACAATCTCTATCAATACTTGCAAATCAATATTTTTAACCCCGGTGACATCATTTGACATCCTCCTAATAATCAAGTCTTTAAAGAACACTAACAGTACAGGTTATGATGAAATATCCACAAAGGTCTTAAAATATGTGGTTAATATAATATCTCCAATCCTGAGTCATATAATTAACAAATGTATGGAAAACGGCATTTTTCCAAATGAATTGAAAATTGCAATTGTTAAACCCCTATTTAAAAAGACCGACAAACATAATATGAACTTTTATCGACCCATTGCATTGGTACCCGTCTTTTCAAAAATATTTGAAAAGGTTATTTACAGAAATATCTATACGTACTTTGAGAAGCAAAACCTATTTGCGCCAGAACAAAAGGGGTTTCGACAAAATAAGACTATAAATATGGCCATCTACGACTTTCTCAGTAAAGTTATATCAAACGTGGACAGCAGAAATCCAGTAATCAGTATATTTATGGACATGAGTAAGGCCTTTGATTTTGTGAACCACGAAATACTTATTAGTAAACTATCAAAATATGGTATCAGAGGTAATGCGATAGAACTAATAAAATCATACCTGTACAAAAGGCAACAAATGACACAAATAAACAGGATATGTACTCGAACAAAAACAGAAAAGACATACACATCAAAACCCAGAGATATAGAGCGTGGTGTACCACAAGGTAGTGTGATGGGTCCATTGCTGTTCTTAGCATACATTAATGATTTGCCGAATGTTGTTAAGTATCCTATGGTATTATTCGCCGATGACAGCACAGTAATTATACCCTGCGACGATACAAATGAATTTGAGAATGAAATTAATACCACACTAAATAACATAATTAATTGGCTTAATAATAATAATTTAGTTGTTAACGTTGACAAAACTAAAATAATAAGTTTTAAAAATAATTATAGTAATGATGAAACAAAATTGGACATACGATATTCAGGGGAAAGCATCGAACAAACTAATCATACAAAGTTTTTAGGGATTTACATTGACAGTAATTTAAAGTGGAAAACACAGATAGACAAAACATGTAATAAATTGAATTCATTTGCTTATGCTCTGTACAAACTGTCAAAAACCGTATCTGAGGAAGCAGTATTGACGGCATATAATGGTTACGTAGACTCGACTCTGAGATTCGGTATCATATTCTGGGGCAATGGAGTTAACAAAGGATCCGCTCTAATTGCACAAAAAAAGTGTGTAAGGGCTATTTGTGGTCTTTCTCGGAGGGAAAGCGCCAAACCACACTTTAAAAGGCTTCATATACTGACGGTGCCTTCTTTATATATATTTGAGATGGTTGTATTTATTAAGTCTAACATGCACCTATTTACTACTTATAATAGTAAACGGCATATGAATAAAATACGTATGCCCCAACACCAAACGGCACTATTCAAGAACAATATTTTAGGCATGGCACCTGTAATTTGGAACCACCTACCTGACAGAATTCGTAACATAGTTAACATACCGCAATTTAAAAAAGAACTACGAAAGGTCTTAATTAATAAAGTTTACTATTCCATTGCTGAATATCTACACGATAAGAAAATGTGAGTTTCAACTGATTTTGGTCCCTAGCTTTGTTTATGATCTGATTACTGTTGTGTCGTAAGTTTCTACAGATACTTGTATAAAAATGTTTTGTTTTATTATTTTTGAGAACATGCATGTATGTACATAACAATAATATGTTTGTATGCCTTTATGGCTAAGCATAGAGCAACAATAACACTACCTACCAACTTGTATACTTACCTATGTTTGACAAATAAATGTATTTGATTTGATTTGATTTGACCTTTATTTCCAGAAAGTACTACGAATGAAACCATCTCAGAAGAACCGGAAGAGGAGAGCCCAGCGAAAGGCAAAGGCAGGTTGAAGTGCAATCTCTGTGAGAAGATGTTCAGCAGCCGCCAAAGCAAGTCTATGCATATGAAGGTAAGCCTTCCTGTCTCAATGGGGAACAATAAAACGACTGAATAAAAAACTAATTGAGAGAATGATCATACTTACCAATACTCAATTACGCGACAAAATTACTGACTTTTACAGCCAATGCTTAGGGAATGTGAGGGAAGCCACATTTATCCTTCGTGTTAGATTGAACACGTAAGAACAACAAAAACCAACGCTGGTTTTGTATTTTATGTTACTCGAATTAAGGTTTTCAAGTTGCTGTTTTTCCGTTTCTGTCACACAAAACCGGTTTTTATAGTCGCGCAATTCAGTAATGTTGTCAGGCAGAATAAGTATTTATTTCAATCAAAAACTGGCTTTTCGGTCATACTTAAATACTACCCATTCTTTTTCCTACGAACTAACACCCAAGAATACGCATGACTGTGATCCCTAAAGGAAAATAAATAGCGCAACAACATTCAGAAAACTTGCCTTACGGTAGGTTATAAACGAATAGTTAATTAATGAATGTTTTTTTCGGACGTGTGCCCTTTGGTAGTTTATGTACTATGAATAGTTAATTAATCAATGATTTTTCGAGGCTTGTGCCACACGGTAGGTTATATACTAAGAATAGTTATTGAATGAACGTTTCCCCCCAGGCGACGCATGCAGGCGAACGTCCGTACAAATGTTTAGAGTGCGGAATGTCCTTCCCGTATCCCCGATCGCTCTCCATACACGCTATCGGCCACCGAAGGACCAACTCGAGCAAGGGGTTTGCCTGTGACCTGTGCGGAAAGGTAAGATACAGGCCCTTCAAGGTTTCTTGGTGTTTGAGCGAGCTGTCACCTCCATCTCTTAGCCCATCTTACCCAAACGCCAAGAAACCTGGCGAGACTTGTACAAGACAGAACCTTAATCAATAGATGTCGTGTGTCCTAGTGTGCTGGTATCTAAATAACATACTTACCTCAATCGCGCAAGACCATTTTATTATTTTGTTGACCAGCAGAGACATCGCTGGCTTGGGTTTTAAATTTTGTTTGTGTGTGAAATCTATAATAGGTGACGATTTTCTCAATACAAACTATTGTTAGCTATTCCTATTCACCTGGTATCACCATCAGACAACTAAAGGCTCATTCACACGAGGAGGATACTCTTTTTTGACGACTCGTCGTTTTTCACGATTCGTGATATTTTGTGACGAAAATAATGAGTTTTACGGCCGTGGAAAATTACGTATACGTCTTAAATCACGAATCGCGATAGGATAAACCAAGAGTAAACATCTATTCGATTATTTTGACGAATCGTCAATGTCGGATCTGTCAATGACGGATGATCGTCAACAACTTCTGTAGCGCTGCGGTTGTGGCTCTGCCTACCATGCGAGAGGTCCCGGGTTCGATCCCCGGTTGGGGATAAAGAAAAAATTTCCGGGTGTTGGATGTTTATATGTGTGTGATGTCGCTGTTTCTGGTTCCCACAACACAGGACATCCTAGTGGAGACCAGAAGCATTGTTTGTGCCTGTATATACATGTTTATGTTTATATTTACGTGTGAATGAGCCGTATGAGTGTGCAATCCACAATAGCGCGGGCATGATTTCCAATGACTTCTAAAACGGAAATAAACCAATACATTGAATGGTTGCAGGTCCTCAACCACCCCTCGTCAGTGATCTACCATAAGGAGGCTCAACACGCGGGCAGGCACTATGTGTGTCTCAAGTGCGGAAAGGGATTCAAACACAAGCAGCTGCTGCAGAGACATCAGCTGGTGCACTCGCAACTGCGACCCTACTCCTGCAAGGTTGGTGCCCTTGTTTGCGTTTCTCTTCCACTTCCTCTTCTCGGCGCGTCCAACCTTTACCTCAAATCTCGGGAGACCCTTCGGATTGATCGCGTCCCAAATCTCCGAAGCAACCACTTCAGCAGCCGAGTCCGTGCATATACCGACGAAGCGGCTATACAATAGCTGCTTAGGCTGCCGCCTTTGTGAATTGTGACATAAACGCTCTAGCGACCAAACGCTACATAATATAGCAATTTTACCAGAAAATTAAATTGTTATACTTACTTACATACTAATATTGAGAGTAGCATACTTGACTTCCTTTCCGGTTCGACGAATTTAGCCCCAAACAGCTCACTTCCTGTTTAAAACTCCTAAAATACAAGTCATATCTGTTTTGAACCTCAGCAACATTGCGCGCGTAAAGTTTTAGAAATTGAAGCCAGCGTCATTGCGCGCGCTCAATTAAACAAAATTTTCGGGTCAATGGCCTTTTGGATTTCCTTCCTTGTGCACGCATTTAAGAAATACAAAATATTCCAAGTTAATTTTCGAAATATCCTTGAAATTTTGTTACGGTTTTAGTGTTCAGAGTAACAACAAAAATTAATCCTTTTAATAAAATCGCGGTTTATAGCCCAGCTTATTGAATCATCGATCGCTAAAGCAGTTTCGCGGAGGAAGTGACTGGTTTGGGGCTAAATTCGTCGCACCAGAAAGGAAGTCAAGTATGCTATCCTCAGTATTAGGCTTAAAGCCAGGTAGCGTCAATAATACCTCTTCGTAATTTCATTATTATTATTTTTTCTACACATAATATATGTCACAAAATCAAAATCAAAATCAAAAATCATTTATTTCCATAGGATGTTGTTACATCACTTAGATCCGTCATTACATTTTTTTGGGTGAGTTCACTAACCCAATGGCGGAATCTGTGGAGAAGAGCTCACCGAAGAAACTCCACAGTCGTCGCATCTTTTGCGTTTCCTTTTTTAAATAAAATATTGTCAAATTACAAAATGAATGCTAATTATATATCGAAACAGCCTGTTACTCAAACAATCTATTCCCATGGACATCTGTCCTCTAAGTAATCAGATATCCTGTAGTAACCTTTTTTATACAATTTCTGTTTTATTATTATTTTAAACTTGTCTAAAGGTAAGTTTTTAATATCAGTAGGGACCTTATTGTAATAGCGTATACAATTGCCTTTAAAAGAATTACTAATTTTATGTAGTCGGCTTACATAAGCAACCAACTTGTCTTTATTTCTAGTATTAAAATTGTGTATATCACTGTACTTCTGAAAATTAGTTATATTTCTTTTTACATACACAAGATTGTCATAGATATATTGAGACACAAATGTCAGAATATTGATTTCTTTAAACTTTTCCCTCAGTGACACTCTAGGCCCTAATCTATAAATTGCACGAACAGCCCGTTTCTGCAGAATAAATATACTATTAGCATTCGCAGCGTGACCCCACAATAAAATACCATAGGTCATTAGACTATGAAAGTAACTAAAGTAGACTAGTCTAGCGGTGTCTACGTCGGTAAGAGCTCTAATTTTTTTAACTGCGAACGCTGCCGAACTCAGTCTGTTCGACAATTTATTTATATGAGGATCCCATTGTAGTTTGGCGTCTAAAGTAATGCCCAAAAAGACAGTCGACTGCACAAGGTCCAATCTCTGTCCTTTTATCAATATGTCTGTAGTTACCGGGTTCACATTGGGTAACACGAATTTAATACATTTAGTTTTCTTTTCATTAAGTAATAAATTGTTAACAGTAAACCAGTTCACTATACTAGAGATAGCATTGTTTACCTCGTCATAATTTGATTGCTGTCTTTTAACTTTAAATATCAAAGAAGTATCATCGGCAAACAATACTAACCCATGTTTTGCTTTAACAAGGTAAGGTAAATCATTAATATATACTAAAAACAAGAAAGGACCAAGAATTGAACCTTGCGGTACGCCCATACTTATTGAAGACCCAGGTGATCTTTTCCCATTAACATCGACCATCTGAACCCTATCTGTTAGATATGACTCCAGAAGGCCAAGTGCCTGATCTTTTACACCATAATGGCGTAACTTCCTGACAAGAGTGTCATGATGGACGCAATCAAAAGCCTTGGATAGATCGCAGAAGACATCTATTGCATCCATTGCGTCTTCCCAGGCATCAAAAATATTGTCGATTAGTTCAACACCAGCATCGGCTGTTGAACGACCCTTTGTGAAACCAAACTGAGCAATATGATTTAAATTATTGAGATAAAAATGACTTTGCAATTGATTAAGTATGAGTTTTTCAAATATTTTGCTAAGCGTTGGTAGTATCGATATGGGTCTAAAATTGGTGGGGTCTGATGTACTACCAGCTTTGAATAAAGGTATAACTTTACTTAGTTTCATCAAGTCAGGAAACACACCACTATCTATACATTGATTAAATATACAACAAAGGTGAGGTTCAATACAATCTACAATGGAACTAATAATTTTTACTGATAGACCATGGGCGTCAGCTGTCTTTTTCATTTCCAGGGATTTAAACGCTTTTACAATGTCTTCATTATTTACGTGCCTAAATTTAAAATCTGTTTTACATTCCTCAAAGTTTTGTTTAAGTATATATTCAGCAGCAGCGGGAGATGAATTTAAAGACTTGGTTGTTGAAACTGGAATGTCCGTAATGAAATTTTCGAAAGCTTTTGCTACTTCTAGGTCTGTACTTAGCAATTGATTATCTATCTTAAGCTTGAAGTTATTATGTGTAGCTTTGGCCTTTCCAGTCTCTCTGTTTATAATTTGCCAAGTCGTTTTCATTACATTGCTACTAGATTCAATTTTGTTTTTAATGAAATTAGATTTAGCTACGGCACAAACGCGTTTAAACATTTTTGAATAACTACAAACATAATCTAGAAAGGCCGTATTTTTGTTATATGATTTCTCTTCATAGAGTTCATATAATCTTCGTCTGCTCCTATGAATTCCAACTGTCGCCCAATCACTAAACAAAGCTTTGTTATTAACTTTTATAGTTTTTGATTTAAATACCGTATCATATTCATTTTTGACAAGGTTAAATACTGAGTTGTACAACAAATTTGGATCGTCACTGTATGGTATTTCCCATAGTTTATCTAAAATATTATTCCTGTAGTGTTCAAGCCGAGTGTCACTAACGGGCACACATGTAATATCCTCTTTTTGGTCCTTTTTTATTTTAATATTGAATATACCTATCTGACCAGAGTGATCAGAGGTTAATTTATTGATGACCGATTTGAAAATGGGCGTAATGTTAGTAAATATATTGTCAATGCAGGTAGCAGATGTTGCAGTAATTCTAGTAGGCTCCAAAAACAGATAGTTCATGTTGTGACATAAAAATAAAGATTTTAATCTAGTACAAATATTATTATCCTCTAACAGATTAACATTAAAATCACCACAAATTATAAAAAAAATGTTTTTATCGCTGATTTTAATCAACACTTCATCCATTTTCTTTTCGAATAAATCAAAGGATGAATTTGGTGGTCTGTATACGCTCATTACAATAAGTTGTTCAAGTTCAATACAGGCTATTTCCATGGTACGCTCAACAGACAGGCTCACTATGTCAACTCGTTCCTTATATTTAAAACTATTATTTACAAGTATTAAGGAGCCACCGCGATCAGCTGTTTTTCTGTTGAACGAACTAGCAACGTGGTGGTTATTAAAGTTGAACATGAACTGATAACTCTTTAAAAAGTGCTCTGTTATACATAAAATATCAATATTATTACAGTTCATGAATAACTCAATTTCCAGTTCTTTACTTAACATGCCCTGTATATTTTGATGACCACGTTTAAAATATTCTTACTTTTACATTTTTCATTACTAGTAACTTGATTTAATGGGCAAGATGAAGGTATATTTATACAAATATTAATATTACTGCCAGAGTTACTCTCTGTTGTCCTATGGGTTAATTTAAACAGCTTGGAACAGATTCCAAGGAGTACATGTCATTATTATTACACTGCTCAATAGAAGCAGGCGTTTCATTAGTCAAAAACTTGACTGAGTTCAAAATAAAATAAGATAGTGACTGTGCTATCTGTTTTGTATAAAACCTAGATAGGTAATACCTATCCTTAGTCAAATAAAAATATTTTCCAATACAAATATTGGTGTCTATGAAATGAAATTTTTCAGTATGACGACATGTCAATGTGTGTATAAATGTATTATAATCATGTCTTAAAACCGTAAGATTGTCAAAACCGTTAGTTGATAAACTAACGTTTTTTTCTCGTTAGTTGGTCAACTATCGACAAATAGTAAACTGTAGCGCACTGGCTTACTACATGACGCGTTAGCAGGGGGGTCTCACTGCACAGTTTAGGTACGTTCGAACGGCCAACCTGAAAGGCGGAAATTCAGTTATGTTGCCGCTAGCTTGGCTGGTAGTCGCGTCGCGCGCTAGCCGCTCCTCATAAGCAACTTTTCTGTGATTTTTGCAACAACAATGACTTAAGTACCTAACTTTTTCGGGTGTCTAAAGGAATTGTTCACAAATAAAATTCGATTCTTTTTAATTGAATACCTTTTTGTTTAACTAAAAGTAAACACTTTTAGTTACACACACAGGAGGTAGCTACCTACCTAACTTTAGAATTTACCAATAGCCTGAATAAGCACTATAAACACCTCGATAGAGTGAACTAAAATTCACAAACACAAATAATCGCACGTAGGTAACCCTACCGTGATCAAGCGAGACAGGAGTTTACAGGACGACCTTGTGATGTGATGATGACAGGCAACCGATTCTGTAGGTGCTTAGCGATTATTGTAGGTAGCGCAGTTGCGAGCTAGATTGCGCTTTATTGTCGCGCAGCGAGAGTAGCTATTTATTTAAGTGTATTTGAGGAGAAATCTTTCTGTACGTAGTATTATTAAGTATTCTGTGGCGTTAGTTGATAAACGAACGGTTAAAACCTTTAAATAGCAAACTGGTTTAAACATGAATTGCAAACGATATACCAGGGCAAACACTGCGGTAGCTTAGTTGAAGACTAGAGGGGGCGAGTGCAGCGAATTCTAAACCCTGTCGGTCTGGTTTACTATCTGTCGATAGTTGATCAACTAACGGTTTTGACTATCTTCCGGTGACATACATACAGGGAACCTGTGATCTAATAAGAGATCCGCCCTCTCTTTCATAATCACTACCTCGTCCTCTTTGACAATCACTACCACTTCCACTAACTCTTCCTCTTTAACTAATTCTTCTAACTACCTACTACTTCTTCGACGAGCCGAATGACCGCGTCGGCAGTGACCCTGCTTACGAAGCCAAGGGTCCCGGGTTAGAGTCCCGGTGGGGACAATTTTTTTTTTGACGAGTACAGATGTTTGTACTCTAGTCATGGTTGTTTATCTATCTGTATAATATTTATCTATATAATTATGTGTATCATTGTCTAGTACCCAAGATACAGGGAATCCTAGTTTGGGGCTAGATCAATGGGTGTCAATAGTGTCCAAGGTATTATTATTATTATTATTATTACCTCTTTCGTTGCAAGTACATTTTGCTCTTCCACTACTACTGCCTCTGCCACTACAGCTTCTTCTTCCACTTTCTCTTCCTCATTCACTACCTGCTCCTATTTGACAACTGCTACCATTTCCACTTCCACCGTTTTCACTTCCTGTTCCATTACCGCTTCCTATTTCACTACCTCGTCCAATACCTCTTACTTTTAGAAAACCCCTACCAATTCGTACTCTTCTTCTTCCGCTACCTCTTACACCCCTTTCACCTACTCTCCCTCCCCCTTCCCCGTCCCATTCCCCTTTTCCTTCTCCACCACATCAGTAAAGCATAAGAGAAGAGGAGCAGCTAGAACCCTTGTGTAGTTAATTTGTTCTCTTCCAGACATGCACCGCCACGTTCAAAACAAAAGCAAACCTCATGAACCACCAGTTGCTACATACGGGAGTCAAGAAATACGCGTGCGAGATCTGCAAGCACAGGTTTGCGCACAAGACCAGCCTCACGCTGCATATGAGGCTGCATACAGGTGAGATACCTGGTGGATCTCGATGTCAATGCAGTTCAGCTCTAAATTTCCTTCGCCGTTAAGTTGCTAGCAATGAAACCATTGATGCTAGCTTTTGAAAAATGTGTTACCCATAAGTCAGGGAGAAAATATCATAACTAATACATTCTATGGCTATTCATTCATATACGTTGTCTATACTCGGATGATTTGTAAACAATTTTCGTATTTCGTATTTTGACGAGGTTGTCGATAGATACCTATATACAATACGATGATTATTTCTTTACCGCTCGATACTTCCGGGATTTTATGCACAGATCGGAAGAAAATATACATTGTTGCATATTCATCAGAATATAGCAATTTTACCTGAAAATGAAATTGTTATTGTACATACTTACCTGGCTTTAAGCCTAATATTGAGAGTAGCATACTTGACTTCCTTTCCGGTGCGACGAATTTAGCCCTAAACAGCTCACTTTCTGTTTAAAACTCCTAAAATACATGTCATATCCGTTTGGAACCTCAGCAACATTGCGCGCGTAAAGTTTCAGAAATGGCGGCAATTGTAGCCAGCGTTATTGCGCGCGCTCAATTTTCAGGTCATTGGCAACTCAATAAAGAGCTGATCGTGTCTAAGAATGTGTCACGGTCATGCAATGCACAGTAATGTGCACAGCAGGCAGCGATTTACCTAGGCTTAAAGCCAGGTAAGTATGTACAATAACAATTTTATTTTCAGGTAAAATTGCTATATTATACCTGTCGTTACCTGGCTTTAAGCCTAATATTGAGTAGTGTTTGGTATCGACTGCTGAGTTAAAAACGCCAATGTGATATGACTAGGAGTTCATTAATGGAAACCTTATATAAATTATGATACTGAATGTGTATGCATCATCGTGTACGTGATGAAAAGATAGGCTGCGCAAATGCAACTAAAAAAATAAGGCAAATAGATATAAACAAACACAGACTTAAGAAAGGTCTGATGAAGTCATCTTTTGAAGCCAGCCGAGTTTCGGGCTGGCTAGGTTAGACTTGGTTAGTTAGTTTCTGGCTATCAAGACTCATCTGATCTATATGAATCTAAGAATATGCAAAGCTTTACCTCCAGTAGGTCTTCCCTTTAGTCATCACTTACGTACAAGTTCACCGAGATTGGTGCTCGGTGGTTGGCTGCTAGTTCGCCATTCTGTTCGACGACTACCACGACTGCAGTTGTGAGGTCAGGATATCAGGTCGGTCGCCTGACCTACGAAACTCGGAGCTAGAGAATCGAATACGTGTGAAAATTAGTTATTATAATTTGTATCTTGCACAGACAGGGCCAATCTGATTTAAACACAAAACATTGATGAAATTAGTGATAAGCAGTAGGTATAATCAAATTACAATTGCTGTATTTTGAATTGGGAGTGCGCCTCCTGGATGCATTACCACTGATTATGTACTTCCACATATGATTGGTCTTTGCAAAAGACTGGCGAACAACTCTGTAATCTGACTTTAATGATAAAGTTACTCAATTACTCTAAATACCTTTTCGTATCACTTCTGAGAAGAATAGCTAGATGTGGCTGATTCTATTACAGGAGCTAGTGTGGCTATCTGACTCAACTGAAGATGCTTCTACAGTGGGCAAGCATAGTGAAAAAGACAAGTTTACGCGTAATAAGCATATTTGTAAATGCCTACAGTGATAAAGAAGTTTAGTATCCATCGTATTCAATTATCATTGATCAGATACCTAATACAAGTATCTGAACGCGTTTTCATTATTACCCGCAGCTGTGTAGACAACATTAACTGAAACCATGTTACCTAGGACTGGACCATAAAAGTCAAATATACATACTTCATTGGGATAATCCAGCATGGCCATAACATTAATTAAAATAATAATGTGTAATGGTTATAAAAGTTTTGAAAAACTCTATTGTCATTATGCTAGTTCACTGGTAGAAATACCAGGTTGGTGTCCTAACATAACATAGCGTCACGCCTTTTCCCATACGGGGCGGCAGAGGCACAATGGCGCCCACGCTCAATATGCTAATGTATATCATGCTCAGTCCGATATTCAATACTCCATTGCTACTTTATAATTATTATTCCTTTACTATGTAGGTACTCTACGGAACAGCTGTAGAAATATTAAGGAACTCTACTTGTGGGCTGTATGCCGCACCGGTCACATCCAAGACACATTATGGTTAAATTACCTCGATTTCGTCGACTTGGTTAAAGCTGCCTTTGCTCTTCGCTTGGGATATGTCGAAGTAAAGCGACTATTGAGAAACAACTAAATAAATAGTGGAGATGTGAAAAAATCACGATGTTTATATAATCTCAAATTTATATTAATGTCCTGAGAGACTCGAGGACTGTCATCAGCTCCTTTTGGATAATATACTGAAAAGTGCATTCTTACAGCCACTTACCTAGTGAATTATGAAGACCTGCGCGGTCTAGTGACACGTAGGTCATTTGTGAGAAGTAATGTAGATAACTTCTCTATATGGCTCCGACAATATCCTGGTGGATAACTGTCTGAATAATATTAGCAGACTATATCTTTGGATAATGAATCTGAAAGGTGACTGCTACAATGATAATTGTCTGAAGCAGTGAAGTAGGCATATTGCCGACCATATACTGCCGGATTGATGAAAGTAGGCGGGTTGAAAAACGACGGCTCTGTTAGATTGTAACGCGTTGTTATATTAGGGGTTGGAGGAAATCAGCTAGGTAGGTACTCAAAGTTCTTTAACAATGTGGTTTAACTTATTAAATGTAAGACCTACACCACAATAAGAGTAATTTATGATTACCCTTTTACCCTTTGAGTATTGAATTATATAGATAGCCGGTCCTCCAGCCACATACCTAATGTTTAGAACTCCCTTTTAATCCCTTTAAAGCAGCATCGCTAAAATGGAAATTATTGATTTCAAAGTAAAGAAAGTTACATAAAGTAATTAGTATAAATGGAATATAAAATAGTGTTGATTTTATATTTCTTCGTCACTGGCTTAAAAAGGGTTAAGATATCACGTAAATGAGTAAAACGTTACAATAAAACTGTAGGAAAATTGTTTGCCTCCACTTTGTCCGCCTCGTTCTACCAACATCAGGCGATGTTTCTTTATGAAAATGTCGCTTTGAACCTTGCACAGATGGAAACGTTGCAGAGACTGAGTTAGATCTCAAGTTTCGCCGGGATACTAGAAATGCACGACAACCAGCCATCAGATATCTACATCTTTGCGCAAGATGTTTAATTGAACAGTCTCGCATAGACTGATTCATTTCATACTCACACGAGCGTTTAGTAGCGATGTCCCCTTACGCGCAGGCACTACCGGCATAACCGCGAACGGCTGACATAACTGCATGTCAATGTCGCTTTAAACCTTGCAGGTGGACTAAGTTGCAGAAACTGTATCAGCGGTATCTTACCATCGAAGATTGATCAACAGGTCACTTGACGCGGGATTTTCAATTTCTCTGTAGCCAAGCCGCGCTGATTGGTGTACTCATGGCGCTCAGACTGGGCTGCGGTACCAACACGTGGCTGCCGCTTGTAGTCGCCGCGTCGTCGTTCGCCTCCTGCCTCCCCTCCGCACACGCACCAGCCTTGCGCAGGCTGGCGGCCCGGAGCCGACTCCGGGCGGCGGGGGCGCGTCACCGCTGCGCGCGGGCGCGGGCTAAGTGTAGCAGGAGGTCGAACTCACGAAAATGCACGCAGTCGCCGTGACGTCGTTTGTCTCCTGATTCCAATACGCGCGCGCGCCAGCCTTGCGCAGGCTGGCGGCCCGGAGCGCTAGCCGGGCTCCGGGCGGCGGGGGCGCGACACCGCTGCGCGCGGGCGCGGGCTTACCTTCTCTGTTTGCCTTGCTCTGGATGGCAAACTCACGAAAAATCTCCAGGTTTCTCCTTCCTCGGACATAAAATCTGTAAAACTGGGATAAGTTATGGACTATCCACCGAGGGCAAAATCTTGCACGAGGTTACCATTACGCGATGGTCGTGAATGCATTGAGTATAGATTGAGTAGAGATCCACTCGTCCAACGTCAATAGTTCGCAATTGATAAGAATCGATTTTATTATTTTCCCCCTCGGAAGACCTCTCGTTGATTGTATTACATACCTTATCCCTGTAGCCGGAATCTGCTTGGTGCTCAACAAGCCAAGACATGACCGTCGAAAATATCCCTTTTTGCGCCTCCTTCTGCTTGATCAAACCATGTGGTATAACCATGGGCGGTCACTACGTTCCCGCCAAGTATGATTGCCATCGAAGGACTCGGCGCACTCGAGATCAATGAACCCCAGCACAGAAAAATAAAAGTTCGTAACTCATGCGAACGGCAAATACCTAACCTGATTGGATTGGATTTACTTATGATTTTCTCGGCGTGAGATTCGGATAAATGCAATGTTTGTACTTTCGAGGGTAGTTACAAATAGCTACTTATAAATATCACTCCTATATCAAAGGGAGTTTTGATATTCCTATCAAATTCAATGTCAGAATTAAACATATCTTATTGCGAGATTGTGTGAGTAACTAAACATTGCATCACTCGATCGGTTTAGCATACGATCATGCATTGCCGAGATGTTACTAGCTGAATCTTGGAACGATTTTTCCAGATTACTTGTCGTGGAAGTGGAACTGCTGTAGCGATCACTCATCGATGATTCACTACGCGGGGCTATTTACCGCGGTTTTTATTAAACGGATTTTTTTTGTTGCTGTTACACTGAACAATTAACACTATAACCGTAACAAAATTCCAAGGATATTTCGAAAAGTAACTTGGAATATTTTCAAATTTGTTAAACGCCGCACGGAAAGAAATCCAAAACGCCAATGACCTGAAAATTGAGAGCGCGCAATAACGCTGGCTACAATTGCCGCCATTTCTGAAACTTTACGCGCGCAATGTTGCTGAGGTTCCAAACGGATATGACATGTATTTTAGGAGTTTTAAACAGGAAGTGAGCTGTTTAGGGCTAAATTCGTCGCACCGGAAAGGAAGTCAAGTATGCTACTCTCAATATTAGGCTTAAAGCCAGGTAACGTCAGGTATAATACTACTTACCTTAAAGTAGAAAAAATAAAGTACCGAAGTAAAATTTTGTAGAGTAGATGTATAAATTACAAAGAACGCACAATCACTTTCACTGTCTGAATCAGATAGATTGATTAATAAAGCTGTCACTAAACAACCTCAGTTAAAAATGCTTCCTCACATTTCGTTGCGTGATTACAAACTTACGTCCATTCTTATATATGCCACCGTAACATTGTCAAAACCGTTATTTTATAATCTAACGTTTTTTTTCTCTAAAGTTTACAAACTATCGGTACATTGTAAACTGTACCGTACTGATAACGATATGACGCGTTAGTTTGTAATAAAACCGTTAAATTGTGAACTGTAATTGTAAACTTGCATTGCAAAGGAAATACCAGGGCAAACACTGCGGTAGCTTAGGTGAAGACTAGAATAGTCTTCGTGTTAGATTGACATGTAAGAACAAAAGAAACGTAAATTCTAAACCCTATCGGTCTGGTTTACAATTTGTCGATTGTTTACAAACTAACGATTTTAACAATCTTATGGTGACGTATATATTATTTATAATTTCGCGAGATTGTGTCATCAAGCTTTTTGTCCCGTCTACTGTTACTGTCAGATGAAACAAGATTGCTCGTTGTTGCCTCCATGACAACTTATTAATAATTTCCAATATAAAAAATACAAACGCCAAATATAATTAAATCTACTTTGTTGATTTTATTACGACAAAAGCCTTAATTGTCAAAGAATCGCAGTCAAAACCCTAAATGAAACTCTTTGCTTTACTCTTTACTCTCCCACTCTGTGTCAATATCCGACAAATATCATCTCATAAACCATAGTTTAAATCTTTTACACTTTGTGTTATTAATGTGTTGTGAGTAATGTCTAGTACTTTATTAAGTCTACGTGAAAAACCAATTTCAGCGACTAAAACATAATCGTACTGTACCTGCTATCTCTTCCATACAACATTTCCTTACAAATATTTGTGCACTTGAAATATTTTTTATATTTTTTAACATGACAGAGGTTCGTATTAGTATTTTAGTAAGCTTTACATACTTCTTGTTGGACCCTCTAATGTCACAATTATATACTAACTTAGGTGAGTTAAATCGGTTATTGGCATGTTGTTACATTCTAATGACTCATTTGAGTTGCTTTCAAGTAGCTCTGAGTATAAATCCATGGTTTAATTTCTTTCTCTAAACTAGTACCATTTTTGGATAAACACTCGAAGGCCTCTAACTTAGCCCTATTAAGGTCTAACTCCTGCTCTAAAACCCTAAAATGCCTAAGGGCTTCCACATATATATCCTGATCCTGGCCAAAGGAATCAACGGTGCTTTGCAGGCGATCCCGCTGGCCTAGCATATCTTGAAGTGCAATGTATAGCTCCGCCTCATAGTCATCTATCTCTCGGAGGAGCTCAACAACAGTGTTGGCTTCCTCGTTGGATTTCAATTCAACCAGCGCAGTCTGCAGTTTGACCTCTGAGTCACATGCCTGCTATAATATAATCTTGGAAATAAGACCAGAAGTGATTTTTTTTAAACAATTTAATCACTACTACCTAAGGAAATTCAACTCAAAATAGAATTATTTGACAACAATTTAATTTACACCATTTAACAGTTCATCCAAACGACCAAATTAGAAATTATTACAAACCAAGTAAAGCAATCACAAAATGAACACACAACACTATAACCTCACAATTACGTTAACACTAAAATCGATAACCAAACCGGCAGAGTGACGACCTAATAGCACGAAAAATGAAGCGAGAATGTGGCGGTACCGGCGGGGCATCGCCTTTTATAGTCTCTCCCCTCTACTATTAATCTTCCCTCCAACACGGCCTTTCCTGACGGGAGGCCGTCCTCGGGCTCCTTCCTCTCTAACTGTGATGGTCGGTATCCAAGATTGGCATGGAAGATTCTTCGCTGCCGGATGGGGTCTCGGGCGGCATAGCAGATTCCTCCGTCAATCCCTGCATCCCGGACGATCCAGGTTGGGGCTCGCTAGCGTCAGTCACCTCGACTACGGGAGGCTGGGTGACGCTCGAGGAGGACTCCTCGCTCTCGTCGTCTGCATCTGCACAGAACAAAAACCAAAGCACAAAAACTTGTTCACTCAATTCAAAACAAAGTAAGGAAACTACTTAATAGGTAGGTGCGTTAAAACAGCAATACGGTAAGCTAGCTAACCTAGCCTAGCCTAGCCTAAACACAACGGATATAAAACAAACTGATATCTGTACCGATCACCAGGGGCAGTTCCCGTCGGGGGAGTGCCGCCTCACGACTCGTTAGAGATCTACGCGCACTTACGTGAGACATAACTTTGCGCGTGTGAACCGGTTCCACATAAAAGAATGTTTCAACCCAAACCTTTAATAACCCATGGACAGTGCTTCCTATACAAGCACCGCACACATACATACACCACGACTCGTCAGAGACCAACCCGTGGCATGACGCTGCGTGTACAAATGCTCCAGGACCACGTATCTGAGCGTCTCCAAGACAGTGTCCGAGCATACAACGTCAAGCACGTTCCACATACCAGAATCGCATGTCTGAGCGCACTCCAAGACAGCATTCCAGAACATAAAACGTACTTTATACTGGAAGTACATCTGTCAGCCAAGACAGCTTACCCAAGTACACGGACTTCAAGATAGAGGCTATCCAGACTGCAAGGTAAAACCTCCATCGGCTGTGTCCACCCCATGCGTAAACATATCACACTAACAAAAATAACAGGACACCCAAAAAAAAAATACTTTCTTGAGAACATTATCTTTAAGACAGACAGAGGCCCCGGCACAGGCGTGTCTCGCAAAAAATATTTGAGCAGAATTCTTGGCAAGCCGAAATAATCAAATTCACTCACCACTAAAGAAAGCAGAACAGACATCAGGAGTCCATTCTCCATGCCACGGCATCATATATTCCGCAGCTGCTTGCGTTAACTTCCCATATGAGCCTGCCAGGAGCTGAAGCTCATAGCGACAATGAGGCAGGATCTTCATCACCCGGTAAGGCCCTCGCATACAGGAATCCAGTTTCCCTGTCGCCTGGGCTTGTTTTCTGACAAAAACTAAGGAATTAAGTTCAAAACCCCGAGGTGCCTTGCGACCTTTGTTGACATAAGCATTTTGAGACGCTTGATTTGAACGAAGACGTTCAGATACTCTCTGGCGACTCATCTCCCGGAGAGCTTCCCTGTTTGGGCTGGATCCCTCAATGGCCACATCACGTATTAAACTCCGAATGAGCGGCGTAGCTGCATCAATGCCAATCAATAGGTTCAGAGCCGAACATTTTGTTGTCCTATGCTTGGTGATATTGAGGACCAGCTGTAGCTTCCACATAACGGTTGGCCATCTTTGTTCGCGAAAATTGCACTCAATTCGCACCATATTGAGCACGGTACGGCAGTAGCGCTCCACTTGCCCGTTAGATTGATGCATCTCGGGAGTTATTAGATGCGTATCGCAGCCCATACCGTGAATCCAGTCGAGGAAGTCTGCACTTTGGAACATCCTACCTCTGTCAGCTACAATTAGCTTGGGCGTTCCAAAAAGTGATATGAGGTTGGTAACATGGCGCTTCAACTCGTCTGACTCTTGCCGAAACATAGGTACACAAACAAACAGTACTTAGAAAAAGCGTCTATTAAAATAAGGACATAACGATAGCCATCAGCTTCTGGTAAAGGTCCTAACACATCCATATGGACCGTCTCAAAAGGCACATCTGGTTTTTCCCATGAGTGGATGGGTTGTAAAGGAGCACGGGCTACTTTCTTATGGGAAAGGCACACCAAACAGTGGGTTATATATTTCAACGCGAAAGCTCTCAACCCTGGAAACCAGAAGTGCTTCATGATCAAGTCGACCGTTTTGTCTACCCCAGGATGGTCATGTTCATCGTGGAATATTCTCATAAGACTCAGCCTATGACCTTTCGGAATGTAGCATAACAATTTTGGATTTTCACCAGTAGTTATAAACTTAAAATACAAGATATCATTTTTTACAACATATTGGGTAGGATCCAATTGTCCGTCCGACAATCTCTGCCTAAGAGACAGAGTCTCTTCGTCAGAGGCCTGGGCAATCCGGGCCCAATTCTGAGGCTTCTGGACAGTAACAGTATTTACCGGATTACGGCTGAGATAGTCAGCATGAGACAAAAGGGAACCCTTACGATAATCCAAGGAAAAATCAAAATCTTGCAGGTATACCCACCACCGGGCCACTCTAGGTAATAAGTCCTTTTTCCTCTGAGTGAGTTTTAATGCATTGCAGTCAGTGACCACGGTGAAGCGTACCCCTACAAGATAGTGCCTAAAGTGCTGGAGAGCTTTGACCACTGCGAGCGTTTCCAGCTCATACGAGTGGTATTTGCTCTCAGCACCCTGAGTAAGTCGGCTAAAATAAGACACCACGCGTTTACGATTACCCTCATGTACTTGAATCAAAACAGCTCCATAACCAATAGAACTCGCATCTGTATGGACCTCTATTGGTAACGAAGGGTCGTAGATGGCTAGTACCGGCTCACTCGTCAGACATTCTATGATGTGCTTTCGAGCCGCCCGTTGTTCTACTCCCCAAGAAAAGTTAACGCCCTTTTTAGTTAGCGCGGCTACGCATGCAGTCTTTTGGGCAAAGTTGGCTATATAGCGTCTAGGCCCAGAAACTGACGAACTTGTTTTACATTTTGTGGCTCGGCTGAGTCAATCAAAGCTCTCACCTTCTCATGGCTCGGCCTAACCTGACCTTCACTGATTGTTCGTCCCAGGTATTCTATCTCCGTCGCTAAAAATGAACACTTCTTCAAGTTAATCGAAAAACCGGCGCTAGTTAATGTGTCAAGGACCTTACGAAGCAAAACAAGCCTTGGTCTACCGTTTTACTTAAAATAAGGACATCATCGATGTAGACCAGGATATCGCCAGATTCGATGAACTCGCGAAGTGTTTTTGCGATAATCCGCTGGTAAACGACAGGAGCGTTTGCCAAACCATAAGGCATTTTTAAATAATTATAATGTCCTTCAGAGGTAACAAATCCTGTGAGCGGTACCGAATCTTGATCCAACGGGATCTGGTGGAAACCAGTTGCCATATCCAGCCTACTAAAAAATTTGTTACTTCCTAATCGATCTACGTGGTCATCTATTCGCGGCAGAGGAAACCTATCTTTCACCGTGACCTCATTGAGCTTACGGAAGTCAACACACATTCTGTCCGACCCGTCTTTCTTTTTGACGAGAAGGATAGGACTTGCGTACTCAGAATCGGACTCCTCAATAATGCCCTTGTCCAAAAGATCTTTAATAATTTCGCGAACGCGAAGCGTCTCGCCATGGGACAGTCTATATGGGCGATAGTAAACAGGAGTGTTGGAGTTAAGTTTTATTGACATACACCCTGTCTTGACAGTTGAGGTCGCAGTACCAGAAATGAAAAATTTTGAAAAGTGATTTACTATTTCTAACAGTTTTTGTAACTGGTCATCAACAAGAGGCGTGTTAATTGGAATAGAAGGCTCAGATTGAACTGTATCCGTGCTACGTTCAACCCTCGTAAGCCGCTGATAATCCTTGGTGCGAACATACCTAACACCTTCCCTATTCAAAACATCTGTACCTATTATGACTGGAGTGTTCATGTACTGGGATGGTACAATGAACAAGTCTACCTCGAGAGTCAACCCATCAAACTCAATTGGCATTCTTACATAAGACGTACTTTCTACTTCCTGGCTACCCAACCCCTTGAGAATCCGAAAAGCAGGCTTAACTGAACAATTAAAATGTTTCAGCAAGGATGACGACATAAGTGAAATGGTCGAACCGCTATCGATCAAAATATCTACTGGTACATCCTGAATGACAGCCACTACAACGTCACTATTGGTGGAAGTAACTAAAACCTTACAGAAATTAACTGTCTCCTTATTTGTCGCTTCAGATCTCTGTTTGGCAAAACAAGTATCGACACTGTGACCCAACTTCTTGCAGAATGAACAAGGTTCAGACCTAGTCTGCACAAAAGCAGGCCTAGAAGACGCAGCACTCGAAGTACTCGACACCTTACTTAACCCCTGATCGATCCTAGGACGCTTAGAACAATTAGCCTGCCTATGACCTAGTTGGCCACACGAAAAACATTTAATATCAGCAGAACTTCTTTTTCGTGACGAATCTGTGGTTTGCTTACTCTGAGTACTATTAAACGCAACCGAACGCGGAGCAGAGCTCTTCGAGGTACTAACGGGCTTAACATAAATCGAGAAAAATTCAATTAAATCATTTGGCATTAATTTTGCATTAGTTGCCGACGCTCGAATATTCGGATCACTAATGCCGCGTATAATTATTGCTGAAATTAACTCGTCACTAAGACCCCGCACTATACGTAACCGAAGCAATGCCCGGCGTGCATAATCCGCATATGTAGGGTACTTGTCAGAATTCGTATTAATAACCTCGGCCAAAATATTCGCGATATCAGGTGTCTTCGGGCATAACGGCTTAAACTCCTTAAAGTTTGTCCAGGAACGATCACTTGACACCCACTCGTTTAACCATGATCGTGCGTCACCCTTAAGACAGTTGCCGATACGCGAAAGGCATTCATAGTCATTCCACTTGTTACATGATTTTGCACGATCCACTTCCGCACACCAATCATCAAAATTGTGCAAATTCGGATCGAAATTCGAAATATAAAAATGTTGGCTTGACCTACCCGCATAATTAATAGAACGGATCGCATCCACAATGCGATCGGTAACCGACGAACGTTCCGGGGTTGACCTTGGATTTTTCGAATTACGTTCCGAATCGCGAGGTGGCGATCTAGATCTGTAATGCAAACGCGACGGACCACGGGTAGGCGATATGAGCCAATCCTGTGAGTGTCTCTGACTTCGATCGCGAGGAGGAGACACGCACCTATCCCTTGACCGCGACTTGCGCCTACTTGGCGACACTAACGTACGCGTAGACCGCGCTGGCGACGGGAGACGTGCACGCGAACGTGACGATGTTCGCTGACGCCGCGGTGGTGACCTATCTCGACTCTTGTCTCGATTTCTCGAACGAACCACTTGTACATTAGGACAAACCGACGCGGACGAAGCCCTAACCTTTTCTTCTAACGTCCTAAGACGAAGCATTAGAGCTTCCATCTCAGAAGACCGTTCACGGCGCCTACTATCGCGTCGGTCGCGACTATTGCGGCGATCATCGTCGCGATACGGGCTACGACTATCACGGCGGGTCACACTGCGACCACGCCCGTGATCCGACATTCTAATTTACAAGGATTCGAACAATAACTTTGAATTTAGAGTACTTGAGGTAAGTACAGAAGAAAATCACACACAAATCACTAGAATACAAACTAACTGCCACAAAAATAAATGGAGGAAAAAAAAAAAGGAGGACTCACCCTTGACGACAACGACGACTTGCAATCCACACTCGCACGCGTTAGCAAGTAAAAATAAAAAATAACGAAATCGAGGGTAGATGAAGTTAAATGGTTATTCAAATCATAATCCGATAAAATCACATGTAAAACTAAGCAAGTGGGCAAAAGATTTCGAATCCCACTTCTGATCTTGGAAATAAGACCAGAAGTGATTTTTTATAAACAATTTAATCACTACTACCTAAGGAAATTCAACTCAAAATAGAATTATTTGACAACAATTTAATTTACACCATTTAACAGTTCATCCAAACGACCAAATTAGAAATTATTACAAACCAAGTAAAGCAATCACAAAATGAACACACAACACTATAACCTCACAATTACGTTAACACTAAAATCGATAACCAAACCGGCAGAGTGACGACCTAATAGCACGAAAAATGAAGCGAGAATGTGGCGGTACCGGCGGGGCATCGCCTTTTATAGTCTCTCCCCTCTACTATTAATCTTCCCTCCAACAATAATATAACAAGTTTGCCCTTGACAATAAGTTTACATGGAGTTGTAAAAGTACATAAACATAAACATAACATCAACATAAACATTTACATACATGCATTGCTTCTGGCCCCACACTAGGATACCCTGTGTCGTGGGAACCAGAATAGGCGAATTTACCCTCAGCCGGGGATCGAACCCGGGTTCTCTCGCATGGTAGGCAGAGCCACAACCGCTGCGCCACAGGTCGTCAACATAGTCCCACGAAGTCTTTTAAAACGTTACATTAATCTTTTATTCCAGGTCTGAAACCGTTTTCATGTAACGTCTGCGGCAAGAGTTTCTCGCAAAAGGGCAACCTCTCCGAGCACGCCCGCATCCACACTGGCGAGAAACCCTACAAGTGTACCTTGTGCCCGAGAAGTTTCACTACCTCCTCGCAACACAGACTCCATGCTCGAAGACATACGCCGGACAGAATGCTGGCCTGCACGCACTGTGGGAAGAGGTTTGTACACAAAATTCAACTCAACGATGCGCTGATAAAGTTTCGGTTTAAGCTATCTGGAAATGATGTTCTCCCAAACAGGTACTATGTACTACAGTACAGTGCACATACTTTGGCCTTCACTCAAGCACATACCGAGTGAACAAAATCAGTGTAAGCCGCAAAGCCTTATATTGGCTAATTGGTTGCTGTCACTGTTTTAGTTTAGTTTAGTTGTTAGGTCACAACTTTATAATACAACCAGGAGCCGGCGAAGCGGAGCGGAGCGAGACGACCCCAATTAGTTGCACAGAACCGAATTGGTTGCTATGGTAAATATTTAAACACATAGAGTCAATGAGTACACATGTAATTATTGGTTCAACACCTTCCGCACCTGAGTTGACAGGTACACAGATTTTGTTCGTGTTCAATTCCCGAAAGAGCAAAAGAGGGAGAACACTAATTGTCCGGGCTCAGCGTTGAGCCATTCTAAGAGTCTGGCTTTTGGCAATTTCGCGCCCAGGGCACTAAAACGTGGGAGCATGACGCTGCCTGTTGCGCTCTGTCGCCTCGACACGAGCTTGGTGGACGTGTGGAGTAACGCCTGTTGCTACATTGGATTGCAGGTTCGGATCGCGCGAGGCGTGGCGCCTGCATATGCGGCGAGAGGCGGGCGTGCGCGCTCACCGCTGCGCCGCGTGCGGCCGGGGCTTCTGCGAGCGCTGGGCGCTGCTGAAGCACCAGCGCCGCCACACGGGGGAGAAGCCCTTCGTGTGTGCGCAGTGTCCCCGTGCCTTCGCGGACTGCTCCAACCTGAACAAGCACAAGAAGGTAACAATATCTTGTGCACCTCGGATTCAAGGAAAATCTAAATCGGAAGCACCAGCGCCGCCACTAGTAACGACAAACTCGCAATTGACAACATTTCAAATTATAAACCCCCTAATTTTAATAGCTAATACGAAAGTTGGTCGAGAACTTAAGGGATTTTCGTTTTACCATTTTCCAAAATTTTGACTTCATATTTAAATAAATTTTTAAATATTGAGTTTTTGGAAAAAGTTCATGTTGGCATGTTACCTTTGCCAGAACATAAAAAAATGTCATTGTCCCAGAAAGTAAAGAAAAAAAAACAAAGGCTGTGTTCGGTTTGAACGTCTTAGTTCAGTTAAGTTAAATGTTCCTAGGTTACTTAATGTTAAGTTAAATGTTCCTAGGTTACTTAATGTTAAGTTAAATGTTCCTAGGTTACTTAATTTTTTCACACATTAAAATTGTCTAAAGGGAGAGGCAGATGGGCCTTAAAACACAGGTTTATTAAACCTATTTTAAGGTTGCAATGTATCCTTCATCTGTATATTACTTTGGTGAATAAATTTCATTTTCATTTTCAGTTGAGGCCATGAGCCCACCTTACATGCTATCTCTTTTGCAGGCGTAGTACTTGTATAGTGCTATTCTTCTGTTAGTTTTATGCGGGTGTGGGTGGACGATCAAACAAATCGAACGCACGGTTATGTTAAATACGATACAAGTCAGATGTTATGGTGACAGTGACAACTAGTGTCAGCTAGTATTTTTTAATGCTAGGCAAAGGTATTTGAAGTTCTTCTGCCTACATCCTCGAAATCTGAATTATTTTCAAAGTATCTTTAAAAAGAAAGAATAGAAAAATATATTTAAATGTGTTTCGTATTAAGCATTCAAATATATTATCTTGATGGACATTAAATCTTTTTATGTAAACAAAAATGAAATGTCAATTCCTCTCTTATGACATCTGTTCTTTCCTTAGCAACACAATAGCTTTAATTCATTCATACATTTCTTATTCCAGCAAGTCCACAAGCAGACCTCACTCCTCGTCAACGACAAGAACCGCCAGCAACAGCAACAACAACAGATTCTCGAACAACAACAGCTGTTGGAACAAAAACAGCTACTGGAACAGCACACGCTGGAACAACAAGAGACGTTGGTCGCGATAGAGGACGATGCCTCTCAGCCGGAGGGGGAAGAGAGAGTGATCTATGTGACGTACGATGTGGATGGCGAGTCCGAGTCGTACCATATCATAGACCAGCAACAGGGAGAGGTGGGTCTCCAGCCTTTGGGCGCTTTTAATATTCTACGCTTTACGCTTATAGCTGCGCACGACCACGGTAAAAAAGGGAAAGAGCGTATGCTGCAATAACGTCTAGCCATTAGCGGACCCAAGCGGACTACTTGACTTGGAATTCTCGAGCGTACCGAGGTAGGTCCCTGATCGCATACTATAGACGAAGTTTCGAAGGCACTGCAGGTCATACAATTATTTTTTTATCTTTTATTTTGTGAGTTTATGTTGAAAAATGAGATTTCAATGATTTTCGTGGAAAATTAACATGAACTTAAAGCACTATGTTAAAGCTCAAACATAAATCTTTACTATAGTTCGATTCGCTCACCCTAATACTGTATATGACAAGGTAGTCCAATAAATCTAAAAATGTATCTCAGCTGAACCTATTTCAACAATATGTTTGACAATGTCAGAATTGTATATTTCCAGCAGTTGTATTTTATAAACTTTAATTTTGAGTTATAAACACAGCATTTGACTATGACGTCACAGGCTAGTATTTCATAGAACTGTGAACAAAATAACCGTTTTGACAGTTCCTAAAAATAATCTATTTTGACTAGCAGTAAAATACCGCATTATCGTGGATATAGTCAGCAAACGATGGAAACATATACTCAATAGTACATTGTCACCCAGGATGAAGACCTGTCCGAGCCGCGAGTACTGGAGCTGTACTCGGAGTCGCCGACACTAGACTCACAGGAGCAGAAACATCTGGAGCAGGGCGTCTACCTCGAGAGTGACGTCATAGAGGCGGGCGATGACGTCATAATGCCCCAGCAATACATGGCGGTACGTTGACATTTTACACTGTCTCATCTTCTTTCTTATTATATTCTTCTCTTTGTTCTCGACTGCTTCTTTCTTGCTTCTTCTTTTGTTCTCCTCGCCTTCGGCTCGTTTCATAATAATATCACTCGAGAGTTTTAATGCCTAATTATGTACAGTTACATACACTAGTTTATCTACACACATATCATAAGCTCTCTTTGATGTGTTCAGGAACCGCATGTTTGACCGGCATTGTGGCTCTGCAGTTGTTTAGCTTGTTCTGTAGTACCAACGTGCTGCAGGCGGGTGTCGGCGTTCGAAATTTGAATGTCATAATATGTAGACAAAATAACACATTATGGTCATACATAATGTGTAATTTTTCAGATAAGAAATGAGTTTTTACCAAGTAGTTTAACATTATTCTGATCGTAACGTGCGGTTTTTGTACGCAGTAAAGAGGGTTTATGATATATGTGTAGATAAAGACATTTATAGGGACTTAAAATATAGTTAAACATGAAACAATGATGCAAAATAAATGCAGATTAGTAAGTTGTTTTGCAAATAAAAATAGAAGTAAATACTCTCACTTTTGGATATTTATTGAGTAGAAACGAGAGTTTATGAGTATTTATTTAACCTTCCACGGGTAAATACTCGTGTAGAAACCCATCTTTAGTAGGACTCGATCCTCTGAAAGTCGACAATGTGTGCGCGTGGCGCCGTGTGCTTATGCGGAACGCAATGTGGCTGTGTGTGCGCGGCCGCGCTTGCTGTGCTTTGTTCGAAGTGAACCTGGCGTGGTGCTGCGTTACGCTTCACTAGGCATCCCTGTATAAAGTTTCATGACTAGGTCCACCGGTCTAGGCTGTGAGTTGTCTGTCAGTGAGCCAGGAGACCGTTTTAAAGTGCGCGAATTGAATTATCTTGTACTAGACTAGTTTACTGCCAAAAACTTGCTTCTGAATTCAAAAAAGACAAAGTGCATAAAATTCACTTTACCTGTAAGGCAAGTTGAGAGTAACATTGTATTGGGGAAAGACAAACTAAAAGTAGTAGATAAAACTGTATTTCTCGGCATCACTATTGATAACAAACTACAGTGGAGTCCCCATATTGTAAAATTAGCACATAGATTAGCTCCGCAGCATATGCGGTTAAAAGAATCAGGGAATTGACTGACGTTGTAACTGCTAGGCTTATATATTTTAGTTATTTCCATAGCATTATGTCCAACGGCATACTACTATGGGGACAGAAGAGAGCGATCCGATTTCTTTATAAGCTATGTAATAGAGAAGCTCTGCGAGATTTCTTCAAAGAAACCAACATCCTAACAGTTTCAAGTCAATATATCTATGAAAACATAATGTATGTGAGGAAAAATATCAGTAGCTTTATCACCATTTATAGCCACAATGTGCAAACTAGAAATAAACATAAACTTTATTTTCCAATGTTTAGACTCAAAAGTTAGCAGTTCTTTTATGGGTCACTGTATACGCTTCTACAATAAAATTACACAAGAAATACAAAACTTAGCTGAAGGTCGATTCAAAAAATGTATATAGCACACTTTGTGCACAAAAAGGCCTACTACAAAATTAATTACTTTTAACAAGACACCGACATCTGACATTAAACCAGTTCATTGCACCCTATATATTATGTACTATGTCATAATTAGGCACCTACTTAATGTTATATTATGCTTGTTTGATTATGTTATGACGTTAATTAAGTCTCAATTTTTGTGCTATTATTATGAATAAAATCTTTGAACCGAATTGAACTGAACGATGAGTTCTGGCGGCACGGCAGCTAGCCGTAACTTCATGTCACTTATGTTCTATTGCCGTTCGTTAACTATTCTTGCTAGTTTACTCTCAAACTACAATTACTTAATACCTATAACTGAATGTTCTGTTTAGGTCACGGACGAGCAAGGCAACCCTATGTACTTCACAATGCAGGACGGCACGCGGCTTGCTATCACATCCACTGACGGGAAATCTTTGCAGGTACGTTTGATTCTTGTATTATACAGGTGTAAACTAGTCTTATTTTAGGGTTGTTATGTTAGGGACATCATTCTGAACAACTTTCAATGCGAAAACGATTTGATTAGAGCAACTTTATTTTTGACGTGTCTATATATTTTGGGCTTTATTTGTATGAAAAAGTGAAAAATTTTGCATGTATTTTTCTGTTTTTTTTTAATAATTTATTTTTAAATATAGACCATATTAAGAAACTGATTTAAATATTTTTGGGTTTTATCCAGTGAATCTATTTAAAAAACAAAGCTGAAATTTAACCCACCAAAAGTAAACGTGACGTCATTAGAGGCGTAATGGGATACATTTATTTGCCTACCACAAAAAAAAATGGCCAACCAAACTGACTGTCAAACAAACATCACGTCACTCGCGGCAGTCCTAACCTAACGTAACTAAAACGAAATTATTGATTATTATTGTGATATGATTTTAAAAATCTAATTGCTTTTCATAATGGGAAGCAAAGAGTGTTTCGTCCCATTATGTTCAAACAGCTGTGATCACCCGGATTTGTTATTGGTACCAATTCTAGAAAGTCTGCGAGAAGAATGGTGTCAAAGGAACGCAGAATATTTCAAGAATTATTCGCAGTTTTGTTTGGGCTAATTGGATCAAATTGTAATGATTGCTTATGGGCTGATAAATTTGCTGGATGATATAATAAAAATACACTAAATTTCTAAGACTTTTATTTATATGAAACATTTACTAGAAATATTGTACACAAAATTGAAGTTGTGCCGCTGACCATAGCTGACTCAACATTGATACTACCAGAAGTACCGCTGGTAGTATGTACCACGGGTAGATAGATAGATGATAAGGTGGGACGCCCGCTGAACACGGTTGGGTGATCGGTGCTATATTGTGACTATTTCACTCAATTCACAGTGTTTGGCCACCAGTTACTGTGGATTCAGCTGACTCACCTCCCTAAGTCTTCTTGTTCTTGAGTTGCTGATATAGGCAGTCCAATAAATCTCTGGTCTGCACCGAATCTTGCCAGCTCGTCTGCTTTTTCATTTCCTTGGATCCCTTCGTGTCCGGGGACCCGTGCAATAATGACTTCCGAAACACTTGCCCCATAGTAGGGTTGCATTGCATTCTTTGATTAGTGCAGATTTATTCATTTGTTGTCTTAGCGCCTTTAAGGCTGTTTGACCACCTGAATATATTACTAGTCTTATTTGCGGTATCTGATGTTTCTTGCTATGTCAACATATATACACTTATTTATTAATCTGATAAATAGAAACTGTACAGAAAACATTTGTCAAAATGGTTTTGAGATTTCCGTTCCTGTCCAGAAAGATAGCACCCCCAATTCAGTTGCTCTTATCAAATCGGTTTGTTTATGAAAATTGTTCAGAATGACGTTCCTATCATCACCCTTCATGTTACATCTTGTATGTATATTTGTGGCAATCACAATCTACCAAGCAGCCAAACAACCGCGTATTTCGTAATGTCCGTCAACGTATTCGTCAACTGAACTTAGGCTGTTTTTATTGCAGGTCATCACTCCCGACGGGCAAACCATTCCTGTCGAAATCAACGGTCTGAACGATATAGAAATTACGATGGTAACTATATTTGTTGTTTGTCGGCAAGAAGGTTTGTTTGACAGTAAAGCTATATCACAATTACTTACTGCAGATTATAAAATAAACTTTTTCCGCCTTCTAAGCTAAAAATAGCACATTCGCCGCTTGATTTTGGGTTCTCATACGGAAAAATTCTATTCCTAACTCGTTCGAAATAGTTATTTGTGTCACAAGGGAGCAAAATGATGTATTTACGGCGAGGGCGGTACATTGAACCCAGAGTGAAGCGAAGGCTTCTACGATAGAATCCTGAGCGTAGCGAGGGATTCTAGGTTAGAATCCTGAGCGTAACGAAGGTTTCAAGTGTTAACGCCCAAGACGAAAATAATTTTGCTCCTGAGTGACACATACAATTTTTCACACCGACTAGACTATGAGGAAAATTGAAATATAATGCTCTAAAAATAATGAAATAACTATACTTTGAATTATACTTTCAACACTTTTACAGTAATCGAACAACGAAATCTTTTTTTTTATAATGGCGGATTGTGAAGGATTAGGGAAAAGTCACCACAGATAAAATATTCCTGTGCTACTTTTACCGATGTGTAAAAATAATCGAATCGATTATTACAATGGTATCGGATATCAATATTGATTAAATCACAATAACTTTTGATTTCAGTAAAACACATAATATAATGTGTTTTTTTTAATATTACGAAAAATTCATAAATTTTCATATAACGTTGTTAATGTTGAAACTTGAAATGTGTTCGTTTTTAATCGATTACGATTTAATTACAATCGATTATTTCATTAAGATCTGTGTTCTATTGGCACATTGCATAAATGCTACATGCCAATGAATAAATTAAAAAGTAGCTTGAACAGAGAAGTAGCATTTTGCTCCCTCTCGTCGTAGAGCAAAACTTACTGTTTCGAATGCAAGGTGTGAAATAGTTATTTGTGTCACAAGGGAGCAAAATGATGTATTTACGGCGAGGGCGGTACATTGAATCCAGAGTGAAGGGAAATAATCCTGAGCGTAACGAAGGATTCAAGCGTTAACGCCCATGACGAAAATAATGTTGCTCCTGAGTGACACATACAACTTTTCACACCGACTATGAGGAAAATTTAAAATAAATGCTCTAAATATATATATATATATATATATATATATATACTTTGAATTATACTTTCACCACTTTTACAGTAATCGAACAACGAAAACAAAACTTTTTTTTATAATGGCGGATTGTGAAGGATTAAGGAAAGGTCACCACAGATAAAATATTCCTGTATACTTTTACTAATGTGAAAAATAAACGAATAAAATATTACAATGGTTTCGGATATCAATATTCATTATATCACAATAACAGTCATCGATAGTTTTGATTTCAGTAAAACATATAATTTATTGTGATTTTTTTTTTAATATTACGAATAATTCATAAATTTTCATTTAACGTTGTTAAAGTTAAAACTTAAAACATGTTCGTTTTTAATCGACTACGTCATCGTAGTCAATTGTAATGTAATTTCATAATTACATTCGATTATTTTGATCTGTGTTCAATTGGCACATTGCGGAAATGCTAAATGCCAATAAAGAAATTAAAAAAGTAGCTTGAACAGAAAAGTAGCATTTTGCTCCCTCTCGTCGTGGAGCAAAACTTACTTTTCCGAATGAAAGGTGTGAAAAGGCTTTTTACGAACCTCACTGCGACCTTCGCCTTCGGCTGATGCCGTAATCTTATCGGTTCGTAAATATAGCCTTTGCGAGCCCGTGGGAAATGTACTATTTACGTTTTGTTCCAAGTTATCCCGTGCCATGCTTTATTACGCCACAAAGTTAGGTTGGAATGTGTTTCCCCCCTCCTCTCGCTCTCTCGCCCTCGACGCCCTCGACGCCCTCGAGCTATAAAGCTCAGTAAGACTGTGACGGATGCTACGACGTCATCAGAGCGAGATGCCATGTTCAGTTTAGCGTGTAATAGTGAGGATTGCTTGTTAATTCCAGGAGGAGGAAGAGTTGGAGTCCATGCCCTCAATCCTGCATCAGCTGAACCAGAAGACAGCGGACCACGAGGCGCCCGTGGCTCACTACTTCACTATAGAGTGATATACATTACTTACTACCCTATTTGCAAAGCTTAACAGTGAAGGAATTAGACATTTCAAAACGGCTAATGAAGTACCTTAGTTACGACTGAGTTGCGGTAAGAGGCTCTGGCTCCCAAGCTAGACGTCCCGGGTTCGAGTCCTGGCTGGGGAGATAAAATATGCCCAGGTCTTGGATGTTTCTATGCGTGTGACGTCGTCATTTATGGTTCCCACGACGCGGTGCCCTAGTGTGGGGCCAGAAGCTGTGTATGTGCCTGTATATAAATGTTCGTTAAGTTTATCTTTTCATGAAAACAAGTCAAATGTTTATTCATAGCGATTTACTGAAGCGAGAAATATCGATGACACCATTGATAACCAATGAGATAAATGTAAAAAAGAAAATAATTCTGAGAAATAGGCCATCTTGAATTGTTTAGTTCAATTTTCTACCACTTCTTACAACATTTTAGTTATGACTTTAACTTGGACTAAACTATAGAGGGCCCCTTATATCTTCCAGAAAGAACTGCTTACGTGTTTTTATTAATAAAAAAAATCTGTGAATGTCCTGTCAAGTAGTCCGAAAATATTATTATGTGATTAATTATTTTGATTTAATAGGGGAGAATATATAAATTATTTATTATTTTATGTTGAGCTAAATGTGATTTTAAAATATTAATGATTATAAAATGGACAATTTCGTACTTTTAGTTACAGGTGAATCTGGTGAAATTGATTCACCACCTCTTCTATTTCCCCACCTTTTTCTATGACTCCACAAACAGACTATTTTAAATTGAACGAAATGTATTTTTTCGAATTGAACTTTCAGTGATTCTTATGTACAATATTATGATATTGTATATAAGAATCACAGGTTAATTTGACCTGAACTCCAATATTATCTGAACACTCACTCAATTATAAACAACAAATAATGTGCAATCATACATTAAGCTTGATCTCTTTGTACTAATATTAATCAAGTAAACTGTTATTAAAATTCCTTTTCAAATGATTGATTTTGATGACCATAATATATTTATTGCTGTAAGAATACGAGTAGGTACGACAAAGTAACAAAGATAAAGTATGATCTGTTGGTTCCCACGACCCAGGGTATCCTAGTGTGGGGCCAGAAGTAATGTATGTGCCTGTATGTAAATGTAATGTAATTTCATCCACAAGTAATAAATGATATCTAGCAAGGAAGTATTTTCCAGTCATATTTATTTTTACTACGAAAACCTGGTTATCTACTCTGATTCCGTGTTACAAAAACTAGTCTAGCTGTAAGGTCCATTTGAAACTGACGGACGAAAAGCACGCTAAAGGTCTTAATGTGGATCTCTAGTAAAATCGAATCAATCGTGCTAAAACCTCTGTCGACTTAAAATGGACCGCACGTATAGATCGAGAGTTCATTACTAAAGTGTTGCCGTCCTACCTATTATTTTTGGACGCTAATTTATTCCTAACAATTAGATTTCACTGATGTGATCTAAAGTAACGAGGTTTTTATTTTAGTAAACAAGCTTTACTTATTGAATTAGTAAATATATGATTAATAAATGTTGATTCGTTGAAACACCTATTTTCTTTTACTCCTTACTGCCGAAAAAGAGATCAGAGAGGAGACTCTTCTTTCGCTAAATACAGAATGTCGCAGTTATTTTTCAGACATAATATACTTTGCAGTTTTTACTTCTGTGCCCAACATCGGCAAATAAAAAGCGAGCCACCCGACATCTTGACAATTTCCGCAAAAAGTATAACAAAAGTAAATTCCCAGGTCTTGGATGTTTATGTGTGTGACGTCACTGTTTCTGGTTCCCGCGACACGGTATCCTAGTGTGGGGCCAGAAGCAATGTATGTGACTGTATGAACATGTTCGTTTTGTTTACTTACACCTTTCCAAATTATATCCAAAGAAAGAACGTAAAATGTCGCTTCAACGGAATGGTAACAAGTTAGGCTTTATTCATCAACACATTTATTAAATTTGTAGAAAGATGTCGCTTTTCATTTTGTCAATCGTTAGTACTCGGCATCAAATAAATAAAAAAGGTCAAGTGCGGGTCGGAGTCACACACGAAGGGTTCCGTACCATCGTACAAGAAAAAAATCTAAATCCTAAATATTAAAACCAAAAGACAATATATATTCTCTGGGAATCGAACCCGGACCTTCAAGATTGCGAAACCGGCTGAGCCATCTCAAAGTTATTAGGAGAAGCGAAATTTATACTGATATTGATTCATGATGTCATGAGGTATTTCGCAGGGGCAGGGTTTAAAAAAAACAGTCGCTTGTGTGGGGAGACATTCTGTGAAAATTTCAGCTATCTAGCTATTTCGGTTGATCCGATAGAGCCCGGTGACGGACGGATAGACGGACAGCGGAGGCTTAGTTATAGGGTCCAGTTTGGCACCCTTCGGGTACGGATCCTAACTAAAAATAACTAACCGAAATCAAAAGAAAGGATGCAAATGACCGTCCCCACCCACAAACAGATTTCAAACATATCTCAGTAACGTCTCTTGATTATCTGATGATATTCTATGACGCTATCCGCCGTAGTTTTCATACATCGTTGATATCGTTGTGGAGCACAGCGCTCGATGATGTCTCTTGTCCCATGCCGTGACTGCGCAACACAGCGACTGCGGCTTCAAAGAGCATAAATCTAACCCGTTGGCTTGCTCTCCCGCGTTTGCCTTATTATAACATGAGCCGGAATGAGGTTGGCTGGAGGTGGGCTATGTCCTGGAGTCAAAAGCTGCATTACAAGCACAAACTCGCAAAGTTGAGTTAAAGTATCATCTATACATAAGCGTAGTGAATAGGGAACCAGAACATGTCAATAAGTCCAAAAAAAAAGGTTTACTTCATCAACCTTATAAGTGGTAATTAGTCTAGGATACATTACCCGCCCGCGCTCGTTGATGTATTTTGTTCATGACATCGTATTTTGTATTAGCCGTGTGTTTCAGTGTTTTATATTACTAAACGCCAGCGATTTTTGTATTGAATCTATACACGTATCATAAACCCTCTTTACTGCGTCTAAAAACCGCACGTTAAGACCAGCATAATGTAAAACTATTTGGTAAAAACTCATTTCTTATCTGAAAATTTGTACGTTATGATCATAATGTACAAAAATTTGTCAAATTATGACATTCAAATTTCGAACGCGATCCCCGCCTGCGTGCCGCCCCTAGTTTGTCTGTGAAGTTGGTACTACAGAACAAGCTATACAACTACAGAGCCAATGATCAATGCCACAATGCCGGTCAAACATGCGGTTCCTGAACACATCTAAGAGAGCTTATGATATGTGTGTAGATAAATTAGTGTATGTAACTGTACATAATTAGGCATTAAAACGCTCGAGTGATATTATTATGAAACCCGCCTTCGGATCGTTTCATAAACTCACTCTCGAGTATTAATGCCCTCCATTATGTAGCAGTCACATAAACTACTATTATGGGCTGTCATAATTGACTGAGCGACGAAGCGTCCAGTTTCGAGATTGGCCAAAACCGCATTTGTCCTTCTGTCTGTCTGTCTGTCCTCGCCTACAGGTCGCATTTCTCAACCGATTCTCATGAAATTTTGTGAGCAGGTTCGGTAATTATATAAGTAGTTTTTTTTGTCGATTTAGTATTTAGTTTTTTTTTTAAAAGGGGGACTTATGGCGTTACAAAGTTATTAGTGCGGCAACTTTCATACTCCATGTACGTAACCAGATGCATTCATTTTGTATGTGTTATTGAAAGAAAATGCGGTCGGGTTATTTTATTTATTGTAATAATTCCAGTTCATCCGTTAACTTCAAGGGGTCGGAGGTGTGATGGGGGGAGTGGAGGGGGAAAAAAGGGTGGGGGGGAGTTTGATGTAGTAGCAAACGTATTCGTTATGGCGGATTACAATTTTTGATTTAATTGCGGAAAATTTATACCTACAGACTACGCAGTTCTCCGCCTTCACGAGACGAACCCGTAGACACCAGATTTGACGTCCTAGCACCAAGGGAACGCGAGTAATCGCTAAAACTTATACCCCCATTTTGCTCAAAAGTCTGTGCAAAGTAAGAAACTTGTATCACATTATAATAAAGCCTTTTGTCCGTCAGATATTTTTAAGTAAGTATGTCGAAGGGCTCGCGAAGTCGACTTTTCTCACAGAACCACTAGTAATTTTAGAAATTTTAGAATAACAATTGGCGTCCTCCTTTAAAAAAATATTGGTCACCAGTTTTCCGCATTTTCTCCTCTTGTTTGAATCTTGCATCTTGGGGCTTGCATGCTTATCTCTATCAAGAGATCTCTTCCAGCAAACCATGTCAGGATGAGAAAAGTTAATCGCTGAACACGGGTAGACTATGTGTACAACAAACCCCAATTATAATTTTCCTGGTATGTAGATAATTCCATATACAACTCAATAAACTATATACATAAAATATACATCCTTAATATAAATAAATATTAAATATATATTGTAAGCGGCTTGGGAAGGCAGCCGTGGGGCGGGCAGCCGCGCGCCTATGTATAGCAGACCGCGTGCGAGGCACTTGCTCAGCCGTCGTCATAGACTCAACACCACGCCATTTTTATTGTCACACTGTCCGATATCTTTATTCGTTTTGATAATTGTTATTAGAGTCCATATTTGTTGAAATTATAATCAGTCAGTTTCAGTGTGTTTCTTTTTAAAAAATCATCTCGGCCTCCGGTTTCTAACAATATATACTAATAAATACATACATACTACCTATATTTCTAAAGAGATAGGAAATGCTTCTTCACGCGGCTTTTAAATATATTGAATGTAGGACTATCCCTGATCGTGCAGGGGGAGTGCATTCCACAATCGAATGCCCCGGAGGCTAAACCCGTGTTCATAGGAAGCGGTGTTATGTTGTTAGGTCGTGAGCATGGAAAGTGCGTGGGTCCTCCCAGTCCTGCTGGAAGAAACAAATTGAAAAAGGTCTCGTAGGAAGGTTGGATAGCGTGGGTTCCGTAGAATATTGTAGAGGAAGTTGAGGATGTGAGAATCCCGACGAAGATGGATCGGAAGACACTTCAACTCTTTGCGATGCTCTGATACATGGTCCTATTTGCGCAGCCCGAAGATAAACCGAATCCCGAGATTTTGAAGTCGTTCGAGTTTGTTCAGAAATTCTTCGTCAGCACTGACCTAATAGACATCAGCATTATCGATGAGGGGTAAAAGAAGAGACTGAGCGAGAGTGATTTTGTTCTGTCGAGGCAAAAAGTATTGAAGTCTCCTGAGAGAGTGAAAAAAAACAAATACTCGTCGACTGGACCTCGTCGACATGAAATGACCAGGACAGTTGTCGAAGATGAGACCCAGGTTTTTAGCTTTATCGCTATATATGATTGTCGTACCATTGAAAGTGACAGCTGGAATAGGCAGTTGATGTAACAGGTTAAGAGAATATGTTGCACCTATAAACATGACTTGGGACTTAATCGGGTTAAGCAGGAGTCCGAAGGATGAAGCCCAGCTTTTCACACCCTCAAGATCGGCGTTCAGTGCCTCCAAAGCAAAGTTTACATCGTTTGAAGAAAAATGGCGATAAATCTGGAGATCATCAGCATAAAGATGATATGAGGAAGACAGGAGGTCCGAGGTGGAGTTAATGAAAATCGAGAAGGTGGTGATAAGAGCAGATATAGTCAAAAGGAGACTTGCTGAACGAAACCTCACACTAAGAATTTCTACAACTGGTCCAGCACTTACGGTGCCCACCGACAGTCAAGTTGTCGGGTGGCTCAATTTTTCGGTGTCCCGTGTATACCAGGCCATTCAGAAAGGTTTGTCAAAAAAAAATGATCTACAGGTTAAAAATTTCTTATTTAATCTTTTCAAAGAATTTTTTGTGTTCCAAAACATCGTACTCGCCATACATCTAATAAGTTCCCATCCATCGCCTGCCATCCCCGGCTACCAGTTCCGGCACACTCCGCGACCGCGCGAGCACCGCACGCGAGGTGGCGGGGTTGGTTTCTACGTACGACGGGGGATCACTGTTCGGGCATGGCGCCACCCGGTCGACCCGCTGCACGCTGTGGTTGAGCAAATGTGGCTCACTGTGAACCTTAACGGAAATAAAATAATGATTGGCACGGCATATAGGCCGGATTGGGTCAATATGACCTTATTTTTCGACGCAATTACAGATTCAGCGAGCTCAATTCCGGCATGCGATAATATAATACTAGTAGGTGATTTTAATACGAACTACTTAGATGACAATAAAACAGTCAAGTTTAAATCTTTCCTATCTTGTTTCCAGTTAGAGCAGCTTATTACAGAACCTACTCATTTTACGGATACTTGTACCTCGCTAATTGATGTGGTGTGCTCTGATTTGCTTGCAAAAAGCATAACTCTGGACCCGGTCGGAAGGCTCAACGGGCATCGGCTTGTGGTCTGTGAGTTCAACATAAAGCGAGCCAAAATCGCCCCACGTACTGTCACGTATAGGTCCATAAAAAATATAGCTGTGGATAGTTTCAACAGTAACTTACAAGCTATACGATGGGATCTGATAGCTCAACACTCAGACGTTAACGAGATGCTTGTGATATTTAACCAATGTGTTGTACAAATATTTGATTTCCATGCGCCTGTTAGGTCGGTGGTTATAAAAGACCGCTCCTACCCTTGGATTACGGACACTATTAAAGTCATGATGAGACTCCGTGATCGAGCCGCCATAGACTATCATAAAAGTAAAACGGTGGGCAAAAAAAAATATTTTCAAGACTTGAAAAGTATAGTAAATAAGGCTATAACTCAAGAAAAATTTGCATTCTTTAGACACAACATTAACAATAATATTCGGAACCCAAAAATACTTTGGAAGAACCTTAAGGGCACATTATTACCTAAAAAAGACACTGAACTGCCGTCCTTTTTTAATGACCCGAATGTTATAAATAACCACTTTTTGTGTTTACCAGGTGCCGCAGTAACTTCTATTTCTCACATGACATTTTTTGAATATCATAGACATAATGAGGCCAAGTTTCAAATAGAGCCAGTCAGCTTAGACCGCTTGATTAAAATTATAAAGGAGTTGAAATCAAACGCCGAGGGTTGCGATTTTATTACTCTAGATATGCTGGTAATGACACTTCCTCACACTATAGACGTAATTCAATCTATTATAAATACCTCCATTTCCTCAAATACGTTTCCTGATGTATGGAAGCATGCCATTGTTCTACCACACCCGAAGAATAATAGCCCTACCGAACTAAAGGATCTCAGGCCTATCAGCATTTTACCATGTCTGTCTAAAATTTTAGAAAATGTAGTTTGTGAACAGTTAACCGACTCTCTTGAAAGAAACCATATGTTGCCTGTGGTGCAATCAGGCTTCAGAAAGGGGCGCAGCACCACGACAGCATTGCTCGACGTTACCGATAATATACTAAACGCACAGGACAAAGGCATGTGCACGCTCTTGGTGTTGCTTGATTTTTCAAGGGCCTTCGATTGCTTAAATATAAACCTTCTTTTGTCAAAGCTACGCTATTATGGGTTTGATCACGACGCTATTAATTGGTTTGATGTTACCTCAAAAATCGCTCCCAATGTGTTAAGATACATCGTAGTGATGGTTCGCAAGTGGTGTCTGACAAAAGTCAGGTCAATAGGGGTGTCCCCCAAGGATCAATTCTGGGGCCAATTTTATTTATTTTATTCTCAGCGGATATTACTAAGCATATCAGACACTGTAAGTTTCACATATATGCGGATGACATCCAAGTATATATATCGAGCAAGCCACATGATATCAATGACGCAATATACAACCTTAATGAAGATCTTGGTAGAATATCTGATTGGTCCTCTAGTAATTGCCTTCGATTGAACCCAACAAAAACTAAGTACCTAATCTTCGGTAGCAAGTACCAAGTAGATAATATAAACCCAACGACATGTGTTGAGCTCATGGGAGAGCCTATCGAAAGAGTGTACGAAGCCAGAAACCTAGGACTTATCATGGACAGTGGCTTACGTTTTGAAACGCATGTGAGCCATTGTGTGCGAGACTGTTTTTATAGGTTGAAGATTTTGTACAAGATGAGGCCGTATTTGGGGTTAACGTTGCGAATACAATTGACTGAGTCACTGGTTCTGTCTAAACTGAATTACATGGATACGGTTATTGGTCCGCGACTTTTGGCAAAAACCAAAAAGTTAGTGCAACGTGTACAGAATGCTTGCGCGCGATTCAATTTTGATATTCCGTTAAGGTATCACGTGACACCATACCTAAATAAACATACAATTTTAAAATTGCATCATCGCCGAAAGCTTCACTTGGCGTGTCTTTTGTTCGGGGTGATGAAATATAAGGTGCCAAGTTATCTTTTTGAGATACTTTCTTTTAAGTCGAGGCACCATGTGTCCCGCCAATGCTCAACGCAGCTCGCTACAGAGCGGCACAGCTCTGCTGCCTTTAGAGGGAGCTTCCGCTATGCTGCGACCAAGTGTTGGAATAATATCCCTCCACCAATCAGGAACCTGCGTTGTTTATACGGATTTAAATGCACGTTGAGAAAATTCATTTTTGAGCATCAAAAATTCGAAGAGTCTATACGAAATGACACTAGCGCAATATAACTGACTATATATCATATGAAATTTGAACTTTAATATTAATACTGTTTTATATTTATATAGATTTATTTTGTACCTTTAATTAACCTGTTACCTACTATAAAGTCTGAATATTCATGTCTAACTATGTTTCTCTTTTAAAATGTTTTTCCTTCTGCCTGTGTTTATAAATGTTTACACAAAAGTGCACATTGTTGTGCGTGTTGTCACCCGTCGGTCACAACGGAAGACCAGCGCTGATTGTTTGCATTCAGCATATGCTGAGTTGAGGCCGGCTTGTGACAGGAAATATTCTTATGTACCTAGTTGTTCAATATTGACTCCTATTTTTGTTTCCTGTTGCAAATAAACTTCTTTCTTTCTTTCATCCCTCTCACTCACACCAACTATGCCCAAAATTCTACCATGGTTCGCTTTGCCTATGAATTCAATTAAAAAAAAGTTCCGTCAGGATATCATGATGTGTTTATAGATGATGAGGGAAACACACACACTCACATACACGCCTTCACAACACAGTTATATTCCTCACATTGCACTTTATCATGTATATATTTATATTACATACTTTCATTCATTAATGTACTTATTATTCTTATTTTTTACTGATTTGTAATTCTATAAGTAGGTCACTTTTCTTTCTTGGGTTAGTTTCTTTATTGTTATTGCTATGTTTTTCGTCTACTTTTTTCTGTATCTTCTGTGGATATCTGTAACTGGCTTTATTCTTGTATTGTTTAATATTGTAACTTATCCATATTATTTGCTGTTGATGTCCCAAATACAATAAAATAAAATAAAATAAAGAACTCCACCAGTATGTATACAAAGATTCGTCCGTCTAAACTAATTTTCGAAGCACTTTTTCCAGTCTGCTGTTGTAAACTCTTTTAGAGCCATCTTTAACGCCATGAGCGCTTCTTCTGGCGATGAAAACTGCCTTTGAATGATTTTTATTTTTGGGAATAACATGGTGCCAAATCAGGACTGTAAGGTATTCGCCTTCGTCCCAAAAATTTAACAGGCATAGTATCTAAGAAGCTCGTCGTCTTGATCGAGGAGTGTGCGGGCGCGTTGTTGTGGAGCCCCGTATTCGGTCGCTTATTATTCGTAGGCTCGTGTATATTGTAAAAAGATGCGAAAATGAAAGATTGTCTTCGCCTGAATTTTCACCAGCTGCTTGTATACCAAACATTTAAAATCAATGCTGTTACAATTACAATATTATTTCCACTACCGCAATCAGCAAACACTTCCTTTTCGCGGAATCGCTGTTAACCCCAAATTATTGGTGCTAATTAAAGCAGGTTCTATGAAATATGATTTTCATTTTCAAACAAAGAGAATAATGGTCACCGACCAACCCTAATAAATCGTTTTCAAGCGACTATAAATGAACTTTTTTTTTATTACGGTGCTTTTTTTTATCTTGAAGGGCAACATTTTCGATGTCCGGGGTTAAAAAGTACCCGTAGGAACGAAATAACAACTCGATACGCTTCACTCGGGTAGGGCTCTACAACCTACACAATGAACATTGGTGGTCGTACAGTAACCCAACAAGTATACTAGGACATCTCCAACAAGTGAGGTTTAGTGTGAATGTGTGGGCCGGCATCGTGGAAGACAAAGATATTGGGCCGTACTTCATCCGAGGCCGCCTGACCGGGGGCACGTATCTAGATTGTTGCGAGGTGTAATATCAAACTTTTTAGAGGACGTGCCGCTCGCATACTTTTAAGACCTTTTCTTTCAACAAGACAGAGCACCACCTCATTTCGCGCGACCTGTTCAGAACTACCTGGACGATGAGTGATGACATCGTCTAAATTCATCTCCATAGGAAGCAGAGACTTTATTAAAAAACAACATATTTAAAATTTCATCATGTATATCCCCACGAACATTGTCAAAACGTTTAGATTACTTAACTAAAAAAATACTGAAGACCTGTAGTGTATATCAGTCAAAATCATTGGTTCAGTAATTCTAGTTATAGCCCCACACTTAGCTTATATATTCAATAAATGTATTGACGATGGAGCTTTCCCAGACCTCATGAAACACAGTGCACTGATACCTCTGTTCAAGTCGGGAGATAAGGGTGATCCTTCAAATTTCAGACCAATATCTGTTCTTCCAGCACTAAGTAAAATATTTGAAAAGATTATACTCAATCAAATGCTTTCACACTTCAACCGTACAAAGCAACTTAACGCCAAACAATAGGTTTCACTAGGGGTAAATCGAGTACGGATGCAGGTTTTACCCTTATATCTCATATTTATTCTGCATGGGAGGCCGCACAGGATGCTATCGGAGTTTTGTGCGATCTGTCGAAGGCATTTGATTGTGTTGATCATAATACGCTATTAATGAAATTAAATTATTACGGAGTTAGAAATAAAGCGATGGATCTACTAAGATCATACCTAAGCAATAGAAGTCAAAAGGCAGAAGTCAGCGGCGTCAAATCTGATGGATCGGGTCTAAAAAATGGCGTTCGACAAGGTTCCATATTAGGCCCTTTCTTATTCCTGGTATATATTAACGATCTGCGTTTCATGGTGGAGAAATTGACTGACATATTGTTGTTTGCTGATGATACTTCAAAATTGAAAGACAAAAAGAAGATTTTGATGATATTAATGGTGTATTGTCTTTAACCTTGAATTGGTTCACAGTTAATAATTTGTTGTTAAACGCTGGTACAACCAAGTGTATCAAATTCTCACTTCCAAATGTCAGGCAAGTTGAGACCAGTTTAGTGCTAGACAGCAACACGTTAGAATTAGTAAAAAATACGAAGTTTCTTGGAATAAACATTGATAGCAAATTGCAGTGGGGACCCCACATACTCAGTTAAATTTAGTTGGTAAATTAAGTTTATTATTAGGAACATCAGAAAAAACACGGATGTGGCTACGTCTATTCTATTCATAGTGTCATGTCCCATGGTATCTTGTTGTGGGGGAAAGCAGCAGATATTCCAACTATTTTTATTTGAGAGAAAAGTGCTATTCTAGCAATTTATAATTTAAAACGAACAGACTCCTTTAAGAGAGCTTTTCAAAGAAATTGGCATACTAACTGTAGCCAGTCAATTTATTTTCGAAAATATAATGCATGTACGCAAGAACTTCCAAACTTAGCGATAGCTGTAATGTTTACCTAAGAAATAATCACAGACTAGTTGCACCCCGGTTTAGACTCGCGAAGGTTACCAATTCTTTCAAGGGTCAGTGCATTCTCTACTACAATAAGATACCTCTAGAGATTTTGAAATTGCCATTTGAGCAATTTAAAAAAACATGTTAAAGCGACTTTGTCGAAAAAGGTATATTACAATGTTCAAGATTACTTAAATGGAAATGTATCCAATTAGTTAATAAGTATTTCAACATAATTCTGACTAAAAATGAGAAATTGAATGATAATTCGTAATTGTAAATTGTGATCTAACCTAAATTGTACCTAATTAATGTTTTAATAATGATACCTAATTGAATTTTTAATTTTATTTGTTATTAGATAAATTGACCTGTATTATTTTGTTACTGCATTGTATTACTATTCACATGTTTTGGTATATACTGTAAGTGTGTGATATGGATTAATAAAGAAATCTAAATCTAAAATGACGGGTCTGTATGGGGTTAATCTAGCTCAAGATAGACCTTGCTGTTAATAATTTTGTAATTATTTATTCCTGCTTATTAATCCTAATAATTAATATTCTAATATTTATATTACTTAGTTAAGCATAACCAATTTTTAAGAGATCTTAAAATCAATCTGTGGGAGTTTCTACGCCCTTATTCTCCCACATTGGTCCAATGTAGAGAAGAGGCAAAAATGACGTTTGCTAAGTTTATGTTATTATCTATAATAATAAAAAACCTAGTCGTAAATAGTCGTAATGCAGTGAAACGTGCAGGACTCTGCTTACAGAGTAACGTATTGCATTTTAAACAGTTGTTGGAGTACAGCTAAGTTTGAGGTACGTAATCAATATCATTGTTTACAATCATTTCTACAGACGGCAGCACATCAAGTTGTACCTAAACTACACACTTGTACGGACTTACTTAAATTTTTATCTTGTGCTCATCTCATGAAAATAAGGACGGAATACCTACATCAGAACTCAGTAGCAAGGTAATTAGGTACCTAACTAAATAATAAATCGCAACCCACCGGTTAGTAGCTTCTTGGCTGACCTACCCTAACCGTTATTGACCTCCACACAAAAAACTATCTCCTAAAGTGACCTATCTAATGGTAAACGAACACTTATCGGCATAGTCCGCACCAGACACACCCGACGAATCGGATTTTAGAATTGTTTATTGAAGTCATATTAAACCTCGCACATCTATCCGGAGGAATTCGGAGAAATCCTGACGAAGTCATCAGATTCCGGGCGGACTATAGACATAGACATAGACATGGTTTATTCATGATATTCATTTCAAGTCAGAATTTAAATAAGTGTTTGTTTTGAATGTCTTACAATTCAAGACGTATATACATAGTCAGGTCATAAGTTCTGTCACATGTGCAATATGAAATAATTTAGACATGTTTATTATTTATGTAAACATTTATATAGCAAAATGAACTTAATAAAACATAGATTCTTATGGTAATAAAGTTTATTCAAAATGACCCCCGCGATTTTGAATAAAGGCCTTTATTCTGCGCGGCCAGTCGTCTATCGCAGCACGAACGAGGTCCATGTCAATATCGGCGGCTGCCTTAATCAAGGATGCCTTGAGTGACTCCAAATCAGGATGAGGCTTTGAGCAGGCCTTTTCCTCCAAATGTTGCCATATCTTGTAATCTAACGGACTCAAATCTGGACTGGAGGAGGGCCAGTCTTCGTGCCGGATGAAGTCGATTTCACGCGCCGCCAGCCAGTCTTGTGTGCTTTTCGATCTATGAGCTGGCGCAGAATCTTGTTGGAATACCCAGTGCCTGTTATTAAACATCGTATGAGAAACAGGTTCAACAAGGTTCTTGAGGACTGTATTTTGATACACAACTGCATTCGTTTTTACGCCTTTCTCACAAAAATGTACCTCAGTTAAGTACCCAATAAGAGACTCCCAACCAAACCATGAGCGAGGATGGAAAATGACCTCGTTGGACACGCGGAATACGGTTGCTCGCTTCTTTACTGCTGTGTGCGTACACCTTATCATTTTGTTTCTTGTAGCTCTTTTCTACGGTGAAAATTTTTTCATCCGAAAAAAGAATTTCCCGATGCTTTTTTCCCGCGTACCGCTTCAACAAAGCGCGGCATCTCTTCAGTATCAGGTCCATTAAACGAGCGTCCAAACGATGTCCTGTTTTTCTTCGATATGCCCTAAGCCCTAAGTCTTCATTTAACACCCTTTTCACCGTGGTCCTGCTTAACCCCATCTGAAGGGCCAACAGTTTCTGCTTACGTATGGGATTTCTTTGAATTCGCGCCTTCACAGCTTTTATCACTGCTGGAGTCCTAACAGAGCGAGGGCGACCACTTCTTGACCTGTCATCTACACTAGAGTCTTCATTGTATCGTTTTATGGTACGATAAACGAATCTTTTGGTTATATTCAAATTTTTCAGTAAGTCGAAAATCTGAATTGGCGCGTAACCGCAACGATGCAACGCAATAACTGCGACACGGTCTTCTTTAAGTGTCCACTCCATATTTAAAAATGAGGAAAATTCTAAAAAGTACACATTTTTATTTTCATGAAAAATTCGAAATTCGAATTCAATAAACTTTTTTGTGGCCAGCGTTCTAAATTCAAAAGTTTTTATTGTGTGACAGAACTTATGACCTGACTGTGTATATCACACAAATGAGCATATTTATAATTTGCATATAGTAAATTTATAATAAAATACAATTGCTGAATAAGTTTTTAACAAAAATTAAGAATTACAAATTGTAAATAATAAATAACAATATCGAATAATAATTATTTCATATTGCTAGTTACTTAACGCTAAGAATTCACCATAGCTGTATACCTCTCGATAAGCCATGATCTTAATCTACATTTAAAAATTGACATGCTTGGAGCATCAGTGATAGCCCCCAGGTAGCTTATTATTATACACCACTGAAGCCATAACGTGGATGGTTTCCGTTTTAGACATTTTATGCGCAATTCCAGCCATTTTTCTGGAGCTGCGCGTCACGTACCTTTGCTCTTCGCCAAGTCGTTTGTACTGAATATTCTCTCGCACATATGTGTCCACTTGAAAATGAGTAGGCTAGGCAGTGTGGGAATCTTGAGTTGTTTAAAATGCGGTCTGGTGGTCTCGTCAGTCGGTACTCGCGCCAGAGACCGCACGGCGCGCTTCTGCAGGATGAACTCGCGGTGCCACTCGGCTGCGCGTCCCCAAAGCTCCACGCCCCGTACTGCAGCAGCGAGTGCACCGACGCGAAGTAGCACGTCCGCAGCGACTCTGCAGGGAGTGTTGATGAGAGCCGACTTAAGGCGAAGCAAGCGCTCGCCAGTCTGCTGCATAACTTATTTAGGTGCGCGTCCCAGGTTAACGCATGATCGAGCTGAAAGCCCAGAAACGGTTCTGTGTGAACTTGCTCAATCCGAGCTCCATCAACGACGACTGCCAATTCAGGCCTTCGACGTCCAGAGAGATCAAACGGAACGAATTGTGTCTTTGTCGTGTTCTGTAGCAGACCGTTATGGCGAAACCAAAGGCACATGCGGTAAGCGATTGCATTAAGCTTCGTCTCTAATAATGCCAGCGTTGGAGCAATCACTACTGCGGCTATTCATCCGCAAACTGGAAAATCTCCCCCTCTCTGAGCGCACTTGGCAGATCGTTTAGCAGTAGGGAAAAAGCAATATTAGAAAATGAAGAGCCCTGTAGTTCGCCCACGTCTGCCGAGAGTCCGTCTGACTTTGCGGCGCCTGCTGAATTCTTTCATGCATGAAACTCGTAAGCAGCGACAAGGTTGGCCCATAGTGTTGAAGCTGCATATGTAGGACATCATGGTCTGCGACATCGAAAGCCTTCGAGAGGTAACAGAAGAGTACGGCGACGGCCTGCTGCTGCTCACGAGCGTCGAGCACTCGACGCACTACCTCTCGTGCCAGCTGGGTGGTGGAGCGACCCTTGCGGTACGCGTACTGCCGGTCGGTGGGAGCGTAGGTGCAATCGAGGAAGCTAGTCAGACGGGAACTGATACCGTACTCTAGTATATTTGCTATCACTGATATGATTGAGATAGGGCGATAGTTGCTGGAGTCATCTTTACTCCCTTTGCCCATAAGGGCAGAAGAAGTTAAAGTTCATTGTATAAACAATGAACTTTAACTTTTTTCATGCATTTAGGATATATGCCACCTTTAAAACATTTATTAAACATGACGCAAAGTGGGGAGCTTATGTTGCATGCTATATTATGGACAAGGTTTGTAGAAATGTCATAAATATCTTTTGTAGGTAATTTGCTGCTCGCTTTATAATAATACTAGTGTAGAATGGTGTGGTGCTGGTGTGAACGGGCGGAGTCGCATCGATGAGTCACACGGCGAGCGCGCAGCTACCTACTAGCGCGGCGCACAGGTCGGCTGGCGGAGCTCCACACAGACGGGCAGCATTCACAAACTGGGAGTTCAGGTGGTCGACATGCGGGCGAATCGTCGTCGGCATTCTGCCTTCTGTTTCGAGCGACAGGTGTAACACGCGAGTAGCGTGCTAGAGCAGCGCGGGCGATTCGTTTGGTGCGGACGGTGCCGATAAGTGTGCGTTCACCATAAGCGAAGTCGTTTGCGGGTCGAAAATAATTTCGTCTTGTTTGAAATGTTGATCAGGTAGGTAGGTAGTTTGGTAGCTGTAGTTAGGTTTACAACGAATTCTTTAGTAGGTAGGCAGGCATTGTTTTAACCACAAGTTGCCTCGCAAGTAATGCCGAGACGGACACGGGGTGCGATGTTCAACATTGGGCGGGCGGTCCATACGACAACAACACTATTCGGGACTAGTAGGAATACTTTGACGGTCGATTACATATTATTTTACTATGAAAGCAGACGAACATAACATAACATACATTTTGTTCGTCTATCATAGAGTACGCTCTTTTGTAATAGGTAGAGGTTTTACCGTCACCTGTATAGGTAGGTAAGTTGCAAAACTTAAAGAAAATAATTAAAACAATCAATAAGTTTGAGGTATGTTATATTTATCGAGTTTAAAGTACAGAAATGATCGATGAGCTTTTACATTTTTGTGTACGCTAATCACAATTTCTCATATGTATTCATTTTGTAGGTATACTTTTTAGGCATTTTCTAGGCACTAACGCTTTGAGATAACGTTTATGCCACGAGGGTTCTCCGACCACATGGAAGAGTCGTGTAAACAGGATGTTTGATCTCATGAAATCAACAGTCAACTATAAAAAAGCGTCTTTGATTTACACTTGAAAAAGCGTATTTCAACGGATTCTATAAAATTACATGATTTCACTGTAGATTTTCATGAGTACAAATACAGCTTTAGTCCAAGAAAATGTTGATTGCCATGTTTTCTAGACTCCTAACTCACTTAGTCTTTAATTTCTCCATATTTACATGAAATTAACAACGATACCTTGACATAGAGTAGAATATGATTTAATCATTTTAGTTTTAACTAATTTGATGAGTACTAAATAAGACTCTAATTTGTCCTCTTCTGTTTTGCCCACACTATGAGCCACATATATAATTTTGTCCTCTTCTGTTTTGCCCACACTATGAGCCACGTATATAAGTTACGATGTAGCGGCGAGCATGGGACTCATCATCTTAGTAAAGAACAAACTTCTTGCCTGTTGCATACGATAATATCAAGCCCGTACCAAAATCACATTAGAGTTTTTTTTGCAAGGGTTTGTATGCATATGTCATGCATACAACAAAGAAATTTGCATTTACTGTAGGTACCCGTAGACTCGATAAAATAGAATGAAAAACACGTTATACATTTTTGAGAGAACAAAAAATAATACCGGAATGCATCAATTTAGTTTCAATTACAAAGTTGCCTTTAATATTTGGCTACGCTTTTTGTCCTGCGAGAATTACAAATAAACAGTTTATAAGGCATATATGTAGGTAGTCATAGAAATATTGATGACTACAAACTGATTGACGAACAATTTTTATTTTTTTAGAAACACCACAGCACATGCATATTTTTAGACAAGGCATAAAAATTGAGCTCCATAAATTGTCACTAGGTTTAGATGAAGAGGTTTCACCAATTTTTCTATGACATACGCGTAGTTTCATTGAGCATATAAAGTTAAATCTCGAAGAATAAGTGTATAATAATTATTATCGAAAATGATTGGTGCGTTTGTACCTACACAATAGTGGTATTTGACTATAAATACAATAAGTTAGGTGACAGACAAGGGAAATCTCAATTATATAGGTAGAAAAAACGGTATATTAGTGGACAATAGCAAAACGATAAATGAAATTCTGAACCCCCGAAATTATTTCACCATAATTTTAGAAGAACAAGATCGTATTAAATTTTATAAATATCTTTAATATAGTATAAATATATTTACATTCATTACCTCCTAATATTTTTCATATTGGTGTCTTATTTATTTAACGCACACTTACCAAACAATTTATAAATAAAATACATAAGAATAGGATATTATATAAAAGATTTTGTTGGAATGGTTTTTTATACAAAATAAAATTTACAAGTTCCCCCACATTGGTAGAAATAATACAAATCACAAGGTAAAACGTACATTACGAGTAAAGTATGTACGCGGGTGATCCCACATTCCCTGGGATATCCCCGAGTCTAACTTATTGCGACTAGTCTGTACATTGTACGCCCACTACGAAAGTCTTACTTTCAAACGCTCCCCGATATCTTATTGAAAAATAGATCACTACTTAAATTTATAATTTACAAATAAGGTATTCTTCTTACACATGATAGTCATCACTGGTCGAACGTACACCGATCGAAGACTAAAGTCACTAACCGCTCTAGAGCTCTACGTCCCATCACAAGAAGGTCCTTCGTCCATAGAAAACTTAATGGAATGAAGATTTATTGCTAGAATTACAAGATCACAAATGATAGAGAGTTCATACGACGCCTCCCGTGGCGGTCACTCAACAGTTGAACGTGTTGGAGTGCGAGCAGGAGCGAGGATACTCCTCCCGGCGGCCGTAGCTCTCAGGGATGATGGAGTACTCGGGCTCGCCGTACTCCTGCTCCGGCGCCCTGTCGCGCTCCCGCTCCCGCTCGTACTGTCCGCCGCCGCCGCCGCCTCGCTCAGAAGGCCGAGGGAACCCGATGACGGTCTCGGAGTTGCGCAGGTACACGTTTTCCTGCTTGCGCGAGTAGCGCGTGTCAAGGTTCCGCTGGAAGTTCTCCGGATGGCAGACGACGCCGTTCGCACGGTTCTTCTTCTTGTCGGAGAGCGAGCGCAAGGAGCCGTTGTTGAGGTGGTGCGCCGGGGCACCGTTGTTCAGTGTGGGCGCGTGTGCGCGTGAGTCGCTTCCGATATAAGTGAAACCGCTGGCAGGCAGCGTGCCGCCGCCGCCGCCGCCACCGCCCCCCCGCGGCTGCCGGCGCGCGCTACCCCCCGGCGGCGGGGGCGCGGCTCCGGACATGAAGAACACACTCGGGGAGGCGTAAAGCTCTAGCTACAGTTCCGTCACCGGGATCGGCCTGAGGCCGGGCGCGTGCGGCGCGGGGTACTGCGACGGGTGTATGCCCCCGCGCCCTATGCAGTCCTCCTCGGTCGAGATGGGCTTGTGGTATTCGAGGTCCTTTCCGAGGCCCCTCTTGTTCCACTTGTAATCTTTGAGCTTTTCTTGCATGCTCTTACGGTACCTGTACAGGATGAGGACGAGGGTGGCGATGGTGGCGACGCAGGCGACCACGATGATGCAGATGATGGTCTGTTGCCGCGTGTCGTGGAGGACGCAGCCGAGGTCGTCAGCGGTCAGCGCCCGGAGATACTTGTCTTTCAAGTGCTCTGGAGTGGCGCACTGGACTTGGGTGAAGTTGATTTTCTCGTTCAGCAAGTTCTGGAGCCAGAGAAGCTGACAGTCGCAAAACATCGGGTTGTCGGACAGGTCAAGCTGTTTGATCTCCTTGCCTACGAAGATGGCTTCGGACATTGATATGATTGCGTTGTCTTTTAATGTGACGTGTTTCAATTTCGGTAGCCCCAAAAGTGCACCTTCTTCAATAGCTGCCAACTTCTTATTGTTCGCTAAAACTACCGACTCGAGGTTTATGTTATCCTCAAACGCCCCTTTCTCTATCCGCTCGAGCTGAGTGGCACCCGTAATGTCGAGCATCTTTAAGTTCTTCAAGCCCTTGAAGGAATGGCTTTCCAATGACAGAAAATCGTTCTGTCCGATATACAGTTCCTCAAGTCTAATAAGACTCGACAGTTGCTGAGTGGGCACGACGCTCAATCTGTTACCAAACAGGTTAAGGCTTCTCAATCCAGGAAGGCCTCGGAAGGCATTCTCACTGATGTTGAAGAGTCCAGCTCCATTCAGATCTAAAACAGCCAGTTTGTTTAGTCCAGCAAAGGCGTCATCAGGCAAGAACGAGAATGCGTTTAGTCCTACGTGTAGTTCAGCGAGGCTTCCAAGAAGACTGAACGATCCAGTTGGCACAGAATTTAGCTGATTATCATCCAGATAAAGTATCCTCAACGCTGATAATCCAGCAAACGCTCGCGGTTCAATCCGAGATATTCTGTTCTGACCCAGGTTTAGTTCCTCTAATCTGGGCAGAGTCGCAAACACTCCATTGTTCAGCTCTTCCAAGAAATTCCTCTTCACGTTTAGTACGGTCAAGGAATTCAATCCTTGGAAGGTGGTGTTGGAGACGGAAGATATTTTGTTGTGGTTCAAATGTAGTTCTTGTAGCTTCCGTTGGTACGCGAAGCTCTTTGTGGGTATGTTCACGAGGTGGTTTTGCGAGAGGTCCAGGTGTTGTAGCTCTGCGTAGAACTGCATGGAGCTGTCGATGGTCTTGATCTTGTTATTGCGTATGATGAGTCGTTGTATTGAGGGGTTGAGGGCTATGGGTAGGACGTCGAGGCGGCTCTCCTCACAAACCACAACTAGCGTGTCGTCATTGCAGTTGCAGCCGTTAGGACAGTTGGCCAACGCCGCCGCACCACTCCGCCATGCTAGCAGCTCTATCGATAGGAGCAATACCTGGAATGACGGAAAGTAAACAGTTTAGTGACGCTAGCCAACACAATATTTTAATGGGATTGTCCGGACCAAGAGAAGGGTAAGAGGGTCCATGACACTCAGTGCCGTGGGATGAAGATTAAGTAGAGAGTATGATGTTGAAGATACTCAATTTACTGGATGGCTCAGTTTATCACTTCTACTCCTACTTTCTTTGCCTGCGATATCAGAATGAGAAAAAGTTGTAAGTATCTCGCTCAACTATCTCAGCGAAGCATGCGGATTACGTTCGCTTCACCGTCAAAGGAAGCGCTATATGTTTAGAGGTAGAGGATATTTCTTAAATTTTAAGTAAGAGCAAAGGATTTGGTTTTATATGTTGGACGGAATAGAATTTCTCGACTTTACAGCGGAGAATTTCTAAAGCCTTTTACCCGAGGCATTAAAATAGCAATTCATTTCGGCAGCTACATTTACGTATGAGATGGTATGAGCAAATAAATTGGTAGGTACAATACAGTACACATAAATGAAATCTGTCTGTAATGCAATGTAAGACAAGCGCTGTAGAAGGAATCGCGAAAGAGGATTGATATTGGAAAGAGAATTTTGCATAGTTTTTAATTTATTAAAATGCGCTCCGACGAATCGCCCGGGGCTGCTTCAAAGGCTAGCACTTTTATTACGTTTCCTCTTTCCAACAATTAGCAGGCAGAAGGAATGGAACTCAGGGATTCGTCTCGAGAATTAAACAGATTTAACTCTGTTACTCTGAATAGGAGTGCTGACGGTTGAATCAACAATCCCAGTGCTGGATTTTCTTAAATCAGTTAAGCTTGCTTTTGTTGAACTACATATAACTCTGCAATAACAGCGGCAGACAGACCGACAGATTTAGAATGGACAGTGAAATGTTGTCGAAATGCATTCAATTTCCGAACGTTAGTGCCGTTTGTAGTAGCCGGGTCGGCATCAAATCAAAATTCGATAGGGTGCCTATTCGCAAACACAGACGATGGCCGACCGCGTGGTTATTGCTCGTTTTGCATCTAGTGTCGGCAAAATTTCCGTTAAAATCCAATAAACCGGTCGCGTTCAGAAACGAGGACTACAATTCCGGCGTATTTATGAACGTTTCACGACTATTCTTTGTGGCTACGAAAGATAAGTGCTGCTACGTGGCTGTGGCGACTGGGATTGTGATATTAATTATGTTAGTTCTAATTATGGTTATGTAAACCAGCTCTGGCAATCCGATCATTGCATACATGATGGGGATGGGGTCATGGGACATACGAAGTATGAGTCCTTGCGCAACCAAAGGTTTATTTATTTATATTTAGAGACGCTACTTTTGTATTTCTACAAACTATGACAGTGACTTTAAATCTTCTACAATATCAGTAGATATTGTACACTAGACATTGTAAAAATAAAAGTTCACAGCTGCCTTTTAATCCTTAAATATCATAACGACCTATCCACAATGTAGCTTTACGACAAGAACGTACAGAATGCTATAAAAATTTAAAAATGAACTACATAGTACTGGCGACTCCGGGGAGTGAAATGACGACCGCAAAGTGCTGTATTGAGAAAATCGGTCTTTCCCTGGCCGCCCCCCCCCCCCCCCCCCGTCACATAGAAGCGGTTTTATGACCGGAGCGGAAAATATGCGGAATGCAACGATTCGGAAACCGTGACAAAAGCATACAGCAACATTGTCGGTAGTCTAGAAACTAGAAGCATGTCATATTGGTATCAAAATGGATTGACTTTGGAGTTTTATTGGCCGTGCTGACTTCCCTAGTGGCGGAAGGAATCAATACACGAGTGGGGTTCGTTAACTTTAGGCACCTACTATTCATCAATTCGGGATCTGCACTGTATACGGTATACGTTTCTCGGGATCTGCACTGTATACGGTATACGTTTCTCGGGATCTGCACTGTGTACGGTGTACGTTTCTCGGGATCTGAACTTTATACGGTATACGTTTCTCGCGATCTGCACTTTATACGGTATACGTTTCTCGGGATCTGCACTGTATACGGTATACGTTTCTCGGGATCTGCACTGTATACGGTGTACGTTTCTCGGGATCTCAACTTTATACGGTATACGTTTCTCGGGATCTGCACTTTATACGGTATACGTTTCTCGGGATCTGCACTTTCTACGGTATAAATTTCTCGGGATCTTCACTTTATACGGTATACGTTTCTTTAAACGAAACTTTCGTAGTTTTAGATTTAAAATATAAAGGCAGAATGTAAAGTACCTAACTAATTTAATAAATTGACGGATCGGCCCTGAATCTCGCGCACTCGATATACGGATATCGACACCTTATATCGACTTATATTGTATGGAAATCAATCGATAAAATGGCGGATATCGAAAGATTCCCATACAAAATCACTCGATATATGGTGTCGATATCCGTATATCGAATGTCCGAGAATCAGGGCCCAGTGCTCAGTAGTTTGATAGAAGTATCATCAAGTACATTTCTGTCCGAAATTGTGAAAGACAGGCTTGCAGGCCTTTTCTTCGTCCGAGTCATTCTCCCGTGCACACGTACTTCAACTTCGCTCCTCTAAAAATACAAGTTTCTCCTGTATTAACCTTCCGTGTTAATATATAACCAACTGTATCTCAACCTAGAGACCCTGGTCAACGTCGAAGATTATATTATGGTGCATAATTTGGTGATTTATAGTGTAAAAGTATTGCTTAATTTGTTGCTCTGGGTAAGTGAATATTACACCCGAGCACTTAATGCAACAATTACCGTCCAACTCTGTACATTACGCGATTTGCATTTCAACCTTTAGCCAACAATCGCATCGTCAACAACAGAACGTGGCTTAGTCGTTAATCGCCCCGGTACCTGCACTGCAAAGCACATTGTTTGGGTTCGAATCCTCATCACGGCAATAGCTTTTTGTTTTGACACAACGTTCTACCGGTAATTTAATTGATCACCACTGCCAGTAGAGGGCACCCCTGTCGATTTACCACGGTGACCAACGATCGAGTGACCCAGCTGAGACTTGGTAGAAACCTTGCCACCAACAGAGGGCGCCTCCGCGACATGGCAAACAACTGCAGGCTAAGTAAATCAGACATATTAACGCCACTGATAACTTAAAAATGCTCACTTCTTGCCAAATCCACCTACAGTGCAAGTGTACAGGTCTTTCAAGTTTGTATGATATGATAAAAACCGCTACTGAGAAATGTTAAGACTAGACAGACACCATCCGGTAATCGTAATAGATTTATTGACTGCAAACAGTCGAATACCAACCAAATATAAAAAGGTCCTTTTAGGAAGTGCGATTACGTGAAATGCAATTCAGCCTTAAACCCTGTTGACAAGCTGTTGAATTACGGGGAAGTAGATAATGGCTTGGAATCGTTCCACAATACGGTAAATGGGATCATAAAACTTAAACCCCACTCAAAAAATCGGCGACACAAGGTCCCTCTATGATCCTCGGAACTATTGAAAATATCTTGACAAAAAAAATACAAACGAGCGATACAAAAAATATCTTAACCCTCGAGACAAGTTTCTGCTCTTACGAGTCAGATCTAAGCTAATGATCCAAGAGTGCTATGATTATTTCGTTAATAACGTGAAAAACTCTCTCATAGACTCAACCGAACTCTTGTTGGTTTAATTTATGTATTGTAATGTTTGTCTGTATTGCTGTTTTGTGTAACAATAAATAAATTGAAATACACAGATTGGATTGAACTTAACAGCTTATCATGTATGCGGACCACGATTTATTCAGTTTCGCGGACAAAAAAGGGAAAAACTCGACTGGAAACTGGCATTATCATAGGCGCACCAAAAACACCAAACCGAGTTAGGCGGGCGTAGCAGAAATGCAAATCGTATAATTGCGAACACTACCGGACTGTTGGGAAAAATACCCCTTTCGTTGAGTGGTGTTGCCACCCTGTTATTTAAATTACCCCGCAAATTCGAGCGGGCCTGTTTAAAAATGCGGCGAGCAAGCGGCGAAGACACGGAAGTGGACCGCACCCGACAAGACTAAATAATTATTTCAGGTATACATATAGATGGTTTAGGTATACATATCTCAATCTTTTCAGACAATGTACTGATTGCAAAAAAGGTTATCGATAAATGATTGAATGAATTACGATATTTAAAACAACAAAAAATACCCACGCATGAAACTAATGTGAACATCTTTAGTTACATATCCAAGTAGTCAAATCCAAAGTAAAAAAAAATATGACACCTTTAATTTTTTTTTTTCAAAATTTGAAAATTTAGCCCAACAAATAAGAAAAATATTATGCTCAAAGTACATTATTTTGTCTTGGACGGGGTACCTGATGATTGTGATGCCACAACAACTATTTTTGGCTGTTATGAGCTTCGTTGGTGTGCTCTCATATTGCTCGTGAATGATGTTGAGGATGGTCCTGACCTGACCGGTTTATGCCACAGCGACTGGATCTGCTTGGAGGGCTGTTTCTGGTGCATTCGTACAGGGGATCATCTATAGCTGACTTGATCTAGTCTGTCCATCTCATTGGTGATCGACCAGGGTTCGGGTGCCTTCCAGTTTTCTGCTTTACCGAATTACAACAAAACTAATCAGTCATATAAAATAATCCATCAGATGGATCATCATCCGATTCTGTTTTCTGTTGAGTTTGATATCGATATAAAATAGGACATCATTTTAATAATTCCGCTGTCATGTAGGCATCTTCACATCAACACATGTAGATAAGTATACCTGTACCTACCTACACTTATTAAGTGGCTAAGGAACTTGTTTGAATTCCCTTCATAAGGGAATGGATTTTCGTAGAAATAAAGATTTATAGATCAGTAGTTTTCAACCGGTGCGTCGCGACCACTGGGGGGGATTATGAAGCCTGTTTTAGGGGGTCTCAGGATTCTAAGAAAATACAAAGAAATGGCTCCCTTTGGTGCGTGATTTGCTTGCCGTGTGGAATTTCCGCCGCCCTTCATACCATGGCAGTTTTTCTTGGTTATTCATTACTCGAATTGCTAGCCGTTCCTCGAGACATGACTTATCTTGTTAGTTGTTGTTAGTCGACTCGCAAAAGATGTAAAATTTTAGCGGCGGCCTTAAGGCCATACTAATGAACATCATCGGATGTAAGTGGCTGTGTATGCAGCTTGAGTCGAGATGGTTGCTCGAGTGTTTCTATTTAATTTGATTCATTTTTTCATCGAATTGGGTCCTGTCCTGTCCTGACTCGACTGTATGAACCCCCCCTGACTTGAAAGCTGGATCCGCCCGTATTTTTAAGTACTTAGGTCGCGTCATGAAAAAGGTTGAAAAATACTGCTACGGTTAGATAGTTATTTGGACTTACAATAACTCCTAATAAATCTTCAAATGCTTCAACTTAAATTCAATTCGGCACCAAAGTCGATGATGATGACACATGAACATTACCTGCTTATACGCCTAGTCAAAGATAATCAAATATGCACGAACAATGCAGACTCTACAAGTTCTATACAGAGGATATTAGTTTGGAACCGCCATCTCAGCGTTGGCGGAAGATATAGCTATGGAAGACGATATTGAATAAAATATCAGATGCATTAGGTAAGCGGATACATTGATGAGTGCACTCTATTTAATTTACGTATAGAGTCGATGGATGGTCGGCTCTATACGAATTGTATTTTAATGCGAGTCGGAGCAATGTGTCAGTTTATATTCAAAGGCCTCACAGTTGTATCAGAAATAACATGGTTTGTTACTAATTAAAATCACGTTTATGTTTGGCTAGATCAGGATTGTCTTTTATACTGCGTCAAAGTTCGCTGATAGTTCAAGAAGAGGAAACGCGAACATCTGTGTATTTCAGCGTAACAAGAATAAAGCCGACCTATTTACGAATACTATGTTGACTATCCATCACAGGAAGTCGGAAGCTCTTAACTGCACGTTCGGCACGGTACCTACGCGTTTAGGAGTGCAAACGTTCCGTTTAACGTGACGGTCGGTGCAACAAACGACGTCCAAGCGGATGCAGGCATGAGCAGAGGAGCGAAGCTTCAGGCAGATGGCGGGCAAATGGAGCGAACCGCGGAAAACGGATACAAAACAATCGTCGACTTCACGCGCAATTAGACTCGCTTCGAATGCCGATTTGGTGAATATTTGCGTTATGCCGATAAACCGAACACCTGTCCAATCCCGCTTGAGCTCCGCAACTGCTAGGCCGCCCGCACAAGGTCCGCCCAAAGAAATGCCAGGTCACTGTGGTCGCATAGGTAAATCTGCTTCATTTGTCGCTCACAACAACAGCTCGGTTAATGAGTCCGTCGCATTATGCACAATCGGAGTACACAACTGAACGATTAACACGCGCCAGATTTAAAATCGGAGTTTGCGCAACTGTTAATTGTTAGTCGCGTTTGGTAGGTATAAATTGGCCAATAATTCAATACTCATCCTGATAGTGATTTAATTATAAATGGACAAATTGCGGGCTAGATGCTGCTTATTTTGTTAGCATGAAACTCGTTGTTGCTATTGAGATATGGATCTGGATTTATTGGGCGGAGCGGCGTGCTCGTAAATTGAAACGTGTTTGTATAGGGGTTTAATTTATTTTGAAAGGATATTAGATTTAGGCTGAATTTAGCGCTATTGGCTAACTTATCGCATAAATTGCGTATGCAATCTATACAAGTAGAATATGTAACCTGAGTAGGTACCCACACAATTATAAATTCAACAAATATAATGTACACCAAAATATTTTTTCCTACCCAAAATGGATAAATGAACACCAAAAGTTGCAAAAAATATCAGGGAAAAATACTGCGGTAGCTTAGGTGAAGGGTAAAGGGGGTGAGCAAAGCGAAGCAACCTTTATCCTTCGTGTTAGGTTGAACATGTAAGAAAAACAAAAAATACTTAAAACATAAACTTAAGTACACAAAACATAAAAAGAAGTTTGGTGACACAATTTGGTGGACATTTATCCATTCTGGCAGTCCTTTCGAATTTATTGGTAGTAAAATAGGTGCGTTTTTGGTAATCGTTTAAACATAAACCAATTATAAATACATCTATTTTCACATGAATCCGAAAGCTGATTTGTTGGAGTTCATCATACCACTTACTGCTAGATAAATATATACCTCTAGAAGTAGTTAGGTAACTTACCATGAAAGCGCTGCATGTCAATAGCGAGGCGACCCGCCTGCCCCGGTGCACCCAGGACATCTGAAACAAGAAATAAAACGGTAAATTACTTGCCAGTAGCCGCCAGCCCGATAATTTCAATCAGGCAAATTGGACGAGCGAGGCTCCCTCTCTATTTGAGTTGCAAATAGGAACGCAACGTATAATTTGGACCGCCGGACAACGTCAAAACTGCATCAAATAAGTTATCGCTCGTCCATAATCGGATCAGCTGGCAGTTCCCACAAGGACAGGCATTAGCCTGTAAATGGGAACGGAGTCTTTGATTAGGGGAAACAGTGGTTTGTATAAGTAAAGGAAACATATCGCTGTTAAATCTAACATAAGCAATAATATTTTATGTACATAAATAACAAACAATTCGTCGTCGCCGAGACTCTCATATTCTTTCTTATCTTTTGCTACCCCAGCTACCTTCGAGACCGCTTTGAGTATCTCGTTTTAGGAGATCGGCATCGGAGATCTCGCACGGTCTCACTCTTAGCCACTCCAAGGCATAAAACCTCCGCATATGAGCACTCCTTCAGGTTGCAGGCGGTCCGACTGTGGAACTCTCTCTCTTTCGTGATAATTGTAGTATGTATATTATTATATGTAAATTTAGTAGTTATATGTATTTTATTTTCCTTATTTTATATATATTTAATTTAATTACATGTATTTTATGAATTAGATATTGTGCCCTGCCTACCCTTTCGTAATGAACTTTTCTATCATCTATCTATCTATCTTTCCTTGGTTTGCTGAAAGAAATCTCTTTTTAGAGAAAAGCTCGTACGTATTGTACGTATGTTTTCCCTTAATGTTTCTTTTTAAATTACTGTGTTCCATAAAGAATTATGAATTATGTACTGAACGTATACAATGATAGTAGGAAAGATCAACCAACGACCAATTTGCTGGCAATTTAATCCAAGTCTGAATATGGCAGGTAACTTTTGGAATATCAGAGACCACTAAACCCCGGTATTCGTCATATGCCCGCTCTTCATGTTGGCCAATGCATTTGCCACTGCGTTGGCCAAATACGTAATGGCCAACGTTTAGAAGGGGAACAGCAAACGTGTTCAGTATGTAGGTATTTGAACGATGGCCCTGACATTGGCGCTGCATCCGTGTGTTGCCGGTTTTTCAACAAACACACAAGGGTTTTGGCGTGGTGAAAAGTCGCCGCAGCCACACGCTGGCCGCGACGAACTGCCAAAGTGATTGCAGTCGCGCACCTAATTTCATAGACATTTTTCAGTCATCACGAAATGCTGCCCGAAAAAGGAGTGTAGTGTTTTCAGGGTTCCTGTATCTGTATGTTTCTAAGTGAGATTATTTAACCCACGATTTCATTACACTTTAATTTTTATTTATTTAACTATTATTATATATCCACAAAAAAGTATGCGCAATAAAAATTGTTTAACAAGGTAAACCAGGAATTGCAGTCGCGCACCTAATTTCATAGACATTTTTCAATCATCACGAAATGCTGCCCGAAAAAGGAGTGTAGTGTTTTCAGGGTTCCTGTATCTGTCTGTATGTTTCGAAGTGTGATTATTTAACCCACGATTTTCATTACACTTTAATAATTATTATTATATATCCACAAAAATGTATGCGCAATAAAAAATTGCTTAACAAGGTAAAGCAGGGATGTATCGCTACTCCCTAAAAAAGTGAATCGATTAAGACGTATCAGATAGTATCATAAAATTCCTCATGATATAACTTGTTAAGTGACATAGGATATATGAAGTCATATTGTGTGCCCTTCAAACGCCGCCGCCCCGTCAAATCGATTCGCCACAATTGTACCTTTGTGTATGTATTATTATTATATATTATATATTATTATTATAACACCTATCTCCCCCGGATATCATAGTGAGCAGTCGTCTATAAAAACTGCATTAAATCAAATTCTTATATTTAAATCGATTTAAAACAATTTAAATCCTATCAAAATATTAGGAGCGCATAACTCCAAAGTGCTCTCCGCTGATACAAATTCGCGCGCCACAACTCCCGCCGCGCGTCCGGTTTCACAGTCACCAGTAGTACGCAAGTCCCACCCACCTACGAGGATCTCATTCACGGACGAAGCAACGTCTCCTGCGCGTGAGTACAACTGCAGCGCCACTACTCCAGCAGCTACGCACTTACTGATCGTACGCGCCGGGTAGTACGCAGGCCCCGCCCACCCACGTGGACCTCATTCATCATATCACATCGCACGCAACCACCTGCTGATTGCTGCGGCCCTGGTACCTTGCCGTCGTCGCATTGACTAAACAGGCTGCGTGGGGCGACACTGATCACTGCTCGTGAGTCTCGTGCGTGCATGACCGAAGCCGGCTAGCCATCTCCTATACCTCGCTCCGGCCCTGGTACTCCACCACGCTGACCACCTCCGAGTTTATAAATCTTGATCACGGAGGGCACTAGTATCTCACGATGGCATGCAAAATATGTAATCTTGACATCGCCACGATGGAATTAATGAAATGCGTTGCCTGCCAGTGCGCGTTCCATTTCAAATGTGCTGGAATGTCTGAATTTGATTTTAAACGTATATTGCCTATGAATAAAGGCAAATGGAAATGCGCTGAGTGTAAATCACTAAAAAAATACGTCACCCCACCACCGGCACTTGCACGGTCGGCCTCCCCCGTGGTAACAGCTATAGACTCACCTAGCCATGCCTCCATGATAAATGTCGATTCCGCTGCATTAACCTCATATTTCGACGCTAAATTTGAAGCGTTACGCAATGATTGGAAGTCTGATATCAATGCGGCCCTCGCCAATATCCACAATCAAATAAAGGCTGCTGTGTCCTCGGAAATTAAAGAAGCTATAGAATCGCTTAAGGATGAGTTTAGCGCCACAACCGACTTCCTGGCTGCTGGGCAAGAAGAGTGTAAGAACGAGCAGCTAGCTTCTAGCAAAAAATGCGTTGAGCTCGAAAAACAAATCATCCAGCTCCAGCAGGACATCGGAAAACTACAGCATCGTGTGGTGGCATCAGAAAAACTCTCCCGGAGCCTCAATCTAGAGCTTCACGCAGTACCCGAGCGCAACAACGAAAATATCGTGCGGCTTTTCAAAGACCTGTGCGAGGTGATCAATGCTCCGATTACTGAACACGAAATTAGATCATGCCGAAGAATTGCAAAACTGGACAGTACTTCACCCAGACCCCGCACCATACTGATTACCTTGCCGTCCGAGCGTCACCGTGACAACATAATATCCGCGGTGAAGAAATATAACAAGGATCACCCCCAAGCTCACATCAGCTCGAACTTGATTGGCGTATCAGGAGCAGACGAGTCGATCTTCGTCGCGGAACACCTGTCGCCGGAGGGTAAAGACCTACACGCAGCTGCGAGAAAATACAAGGCCCTTGGTTATAAATTTGTATGGGTGAAATTTGGAAGAGTTTATGTCAGAAAAGACGAACAGTCACCACATATACATATAAAGGACAAGTCTGCTCTTGAAAAGCTGCCTATATATAGGTAAACCTTATCTACTCTAATTACTCGTATATGTTACTTTAGCTAATTGATATCAGTTTTCTCTTCCATGCGTATATTTTATCAAAATGTCAATAGAATAAGATCTAAACTAAAAGATGTTTATCTCAGTCTGCTTAATGATGACTATGACATAGTCTGCTTGACCGAAACCAACTTTGATAGCGGCATTAACACGAGCGAGGTGATAGATGATAGGTACGTTGTTTTCCGTAGGGACCGCGAATCCACTACCTCTTCGAAACAGTCCAGTGGTGGCGTATTACTTGCAATAAAAAAGCACTTTCATGTCACGAGGCATCAGGATATGGAGACCTCTCTTGAAGATCTCTGGATAACGATGAGGACTGGCAAGGCCGGACTTTCCCTCGCAATTTGTCTCGTTTACCTGCCAGACTACCTCAAAATTGATGAGTTTAGGACTTGGATCGATCAATGTTCCAATAACCTGCTTGCGGACATTAGCGACTATAGAACTAAAACCATAATTCTAGGCGATTTCAACCTTCCTAACTTGCAATGGTCACCTGACCCAGCCTCCTCGTACAGCTTGATCAACACAGCCCCACTTGACTCCAAATCCGAGCTGCTGTTCAATCTAATGGCACTTGGTAACTTAAGCCAATGTAACAACATATGCAACGCCAACAATAGGATACTGGACCTATTCTTAACAGATTACCCTAACTTGACCCTGACTGAATGTGACGCCGTATCGCGAGTTGACAGGCACCACCCGGCATTCGTGGCTGAACTGCTGGATGTACCCAAGCCCTTAGTCTCAATGCCCAAAAAAACACTTAACTACCGCAAATGCGACTTAGCTAAGTGTAACCAAGCCCTTGATTGCATTGACTGGCCCATGGTATTAAGTAACTCTGATGTAAACGTAGACCTAGCGACATTCTATACCACTTTGGATGACATAATTAAACAAAATACCCCCCTTAAAAGAGTTGGTGACAATAGGCACCCCCTCTGGTTTTCAGAATCTCTAAAAGCTTGTATCGATGAGAAAAATAAAGTTCACAGACGGTACAAAAAATATCAGAATCCCCGGGATTATGATGAGTTCCAAATGCTACGAACTTAAAAACTTATTAAGGACTGCTACAAATCGTTTCTGAGTAGTGTCGAAAACTCCTTGTGTGACACGACAAAATTATTTTTTACCTTCGTCAAGTCTAAAAAAGCAAACAACTCTCTCCCTGAAACTATGTACTTCGGCAACAAATCCGCACGCGGTGGGCTAGAGGTGTGTAATTTGTTCTCCGAATATTTTGCGTCAGTTTTTGAGAAGGACGACATCGATCACGATGGTGACTGTGAAGACTTAACCAACGTCGGTGAATGTAACAATACCCTAGCCAATATGACTATACCTCAAGATGCAGTTCGTAGAAAGTTGCTGACTGTAAATGTCAATAAGGGAGCTGGTCCTGACGGGATTCCCCCCTACTTCATTCAATCATGTGCCGGTGCTCTATCTATACCTCTTACGATCATCTTCAACAAGTCGTTCAGCACGAGCACTTTTCCAAATAATTGGAAATTGGCGTATGTTGTGCCTATCCATAAATCGGGTGATATTAGCAATTGCGGTAACTATCGCCCCATCACCATATTATCATGCTTCGCTAAGGTGCTTGAGTCGTTCGTCTTCGATGTGCTCTATAGCCATGTCAAGCCACGTATTGTACCTGAGCAGCACGGCTTTGTTAAGGGAAAATCAACTGTCTCCAATCTGCTCGAGTACACAAACTACCTGTGTACGGCGTTCAACGACCGCTGCCAAGTGGACACAATCTACACAGATTTTCGTAAAGCTTTTGATAAAGTAAACCATCGTATTCTTTGTTGCAAACTGTCACTATATGGGGTGCACGGAAACTTTCTGCGCTGGGTGGAATCATATATCAAAAACCGTAGCCAAATAATAGCGCTGAAAGGGCACTTATCGTCTCCAGCTGGAATCCCCTCTGGTATTCCGCAAGGATCTCTACTAGGGCCTTTATTCTTCATAATTTTTATCAATGACCTGGTGATAAAATTCAATAGTCCTTGCTTGTTATACGCTGACGACCTCAAAGTCTTTACACGTGTCCGTACACAACGCGACTGCACAACCCTTCAGGAAGACTTGAACACACTGTCCCACTGGTGCGCAGACAACCGCATGTTTTTGGCTGCTGACAAGTGCTTCGTAATTACGATGACCCGTAACCACAATCCTGTCCTGTCCGATTATACCATAGGGGATGTAACGCTGCAAAGAAAACACGAAGCCCGTGACTTAGGCGTTATTTTCGACGACAAACTAAGTCTTAATCAACACTGCTCAGCCCTAGTAAAAAAATGTAACCAACTTCTTGGATTCATTTCAAGAGTAACTAAGTCCTTTAAGAAATCAGAGAGTCTCATTCTGTTGTATAATGCCCTTGTCCGCTCCAGATTGGAATATGCGTCTGTCATTTGGTCACCATTTTACAAAACCCACATCGATCATGTTGAGTCAGTCCAGAAGCGCTTCCTACGCATGCTCTGCGCGCGTCTCGGTCTTCGTCGCGCGGTCAAGTCTTACGATAAAAGATGCGAACGTTGCTCACTGGAATCCTTAGAGTCGCGTCGTAGACTCCAGGATCTGATCCATCTTCATAAAATAATAAATGGAGCAATAGTAACTTCTACTCTCTCAGAAATCAACTTTCAAGTACCAAGCAGGTCAGTCAGAATACCGCGTCCTTTCTTCATCCCAACATGCAGGTCGAACATCAGCGCTAATAACCCCATGCTTCGAATGTGTCGTCGCTACAATGAAGTTGTGGCCACCGAAGATGATGTTCCTGACATCTACCACGTCTCGTTGCCTTGCTTTAAATATAAAATGCGCAAAATCCTTAAGCAGGTATGATAAATCATTGATTGTACCAGATATCGATCATCATTTATTTATGTTTTTAAATTGTTTTTTATTTAGTTTTTTTAGTTCGATTTCATCTCTTAAGTGTAGAAAAATAAATTAAGTTTTTCCAATAGTTAAGTAGGTAATCTTTCCATTGTATGTAGTTTTTGTTTAGTTAGTTCTAGATTTACCTTACACCATGCTGTGTACACATACTTTTGGCGCTGGAGACAGCCCCTTTTGTACTTGTTTTGTTGCTGTAATTTGATGTATTATCTCTAGTGCTGTTTTGTGTACCTAATATAATAAATAAAAAAAAAAAATAAAAAAAAAATAAATAAATTGCTAGCACACATTCATATTGTTTCCTTTGTCGAAGATGAAGAACGCAGGCGCGCGCAGTTGTTTAGAAATAATGGCACCACCTAATCTGTACATTCCTTCAAAACGAGGGATTTGAAATCACAGAGTATGGCAGTATTAGGATTCAACAAAAAGCGCGAAGTGGGAATTTCTTCCCCGTTCTTACAACATTTAGACCTATTTTTAAAGTTTTGAGGCACAATTTTAGTGCATAAATCGACATTTTGCATTTTTTCTTCAGAGATGTTTTCGTAGAAAATCACGTGGAATAGTGATCAAATGAGACCTCTATAGTATTCCAAATTCAAATTCCAAATGTCTTTATTACTTTTTTTTTATGTATTTGTATCTTGCAATCAGTCTTTCGACTATAAACAGATGCGATGTAGTTTATATCGGGTAAGGCGCTACTCCCAGCGGAGTCTGCCTTTCTTATGTGGAGTCAGTTTATTTGCTGACTATCCTGGTCAAATATATCATGCCGCTTTTTTAATCTGCGTATGGTTTCTGGTATTGTAAGCTGGCCTGCAAGTTGGTTTGGGTGCCTTAGAAGGCGTTGTTTATACTTATCACAACGCATCTTCATCTCCTGTTTGACCATAAATTCCAAATGTCTTTATTACTGTAGATATTTACATATACTTAGCAATCGTCATTAGTCCACCCTCCCTCCTGTCAAAAGATGTGACTTTGCCACACTTGTATTGGTGGCGCCTATTGCAGGTAGGATTATTTATATTTATTTATTTCTTCTTCTTATTGTGCCTCTCCACTACTTGAGGTTGGCGGTCAACTCCTCATATCCCTTCTTGTTCATCGCCAAGCGCATCAGCTGTTCTACGCTGGCCACTCCCGTCCATTCTCTGATGTTGCGGAGCCACGATTTCCTCCTTCTGCCAGCGCGTCTTTTCCCCTCGACCTTGCCCATCATGATGACTTGAAGAAGTCGGTACCGTTCGTGTCGAAGCACATGCCCCAAGTTTATTTATTTATTTATATTTATTGGCTTGTTGCCATTCATTCCATACACATTCGCATATTGGCTCATATAACGATAGCGAATGTGATGGCCAACGTGAAGAGGAGCCACCAGACAAGCCCCACCAGTTCACGAGACGAGTGCAACAAAACTTGGTGCCGTTCATTACAGTGTGCATGGCGCGGAAGTCGTTTAAATACTTTGTAGGTACATAATTCCGTGGAATGGCGCTCTAAAACTAACAACAATGTGTGAGGAATACCTATCTAGCTAGACAGTCGCCTGCTACGCTGCTACGGCGTAGATGTTAAATTTGCTTTTTCAACGCTCGCACTCTGCTTTACCGCTTCAACATGACCCGGTAGATAGCGTTGTGTGTGCAGGGTCAGTATTAAACGGCACAGAGCAGATCGTCCTAAATTATGCCTGCGGGCTGCGCTTGGACGGACGCGGCTCGGAACCAGTCGCGAGCGCTGTTTCAGTTTCGGCAAACTTGGAACTTTTAGTTGGCGGGTCTGTTTGCGGCCGACGACGCCCAATGGTCATTACGACAGTGAGCACGCGAAATTTCCGCTTTAAAGTAATTCGCAACGTCACTACTATCCACGGCTGGTATTTACAAATGTAAAACAGAACGGCTGAGCTGTAATGACTCGGCTAGTTCTGAAGAAATATATTCATTACCCTCGTTCCGCTTAACAACAGTGCGAGGCCATTGTAAGGGTAGTATCATTGTTTCCGAAAGGAAAAAGTTTCCTGTCCAAACAAAGGCCGAAAGGGGGACGGTGGAGGCTCGTTTTTTACAGACGATTTGGAGAGAAACGCAGCTATTTGTGATGCTTTTTCTTAGAGGATAGACGGCATTCTCTGTTCCCGATCGGTGGTGGATAAATAAATGTAAGTCGCGAGGGACGCGTGACAAGGGCCCACGGTCCCTGAAGGGCTCACCTTGAAGGGACCGCGGGACATTACCCGGACACTTCGGACAAAGAGACACAGTTTTTTCGGGTCAAATACTTCCTTTAAAGTGTTTCGTCAACTTCTAATGTTACGTATTAAAGAGATTTAAGGGTATCTTTTGAAATTAAGCTTTTGCGTTGAAGCCCGAACAAGGATGGGCAAAATTGCATTGAGATTAGGTTTTGAGGAGTTTTGTTGTTACTACAGAGTAAAGCGATGAACGTCTTTACGTTGTTTAATCACCATATCTCGTGACACAAGCACACCTCGCTGCCACAGCGTAAAGGCATCGCAGCGACGAAGCGCCAATCCCGCAAATTAACCCCCCCCCCCCCCCCCCCCCGCAACCGGTTCCCCGGATCCCGGGCTCCTCGAAGGTGATCCCTAATTTTCAGATACATCTCCGGGAATAAATAGGGGATTAGGGGCGGTGCCGCCGGCGTAAATATCCCGACGTCACGCGACCAAGCGCCGCGAGATAAGCAAGGGAGCGAAATTGCTCTTGGTGGGCCGAAAAATGTTGCTAAAGTGGTTTCTCGCCGTTTTTTTCGAAAAATAGTTTTGCTTTACGACGCGCGCTCGTTTACTTGCTGGATTTTCTTCGCTCACCATACATTAGAGTTGCCGTTACATTGTTTCAGTTCCACTTTGAATAGCGATGAGATGTGGAGCTACGTGTGGAGCGTTCCGCGGATTTATACTCCTCCGTGGTGACCGGGTTTATGGAGTCGTTAGTTTCATTACATAGTTCGAACCGTTGAGGCCATTTTAATAATGGGCGTAGTTATTCTCATAATAAATTTATAGAGCGAATCACACTGTCAGCAAGTTGGCAGTTTCATAATGAAATCGGTAAAGTTTTGATTTATTCGGTAATCAAATAGCGCGCGGTGAAAAGACTTTCTAACTCCTAATGATTTAGCTTTAGTCGGTCTGAAAGGTTAGGTGTAACAAAATGCTTTAACGTTAACACTAATGCCAGTTTGTTTCTGTGATCCTCGTTCTCGAAACTCCATTATATGCCATTTTAGACCCCAGCCGGGTTCTTAAGGTAAACCATACAATATACATACATATCCCTAATATTTCTAGTAGCACAAAAGCCTTTCAACAGTAGAATAGTTAAGAGTTGTGCGTGCTGATTACACGCACATTGTCCCAGAGGTTTGCGTGAGTATAAAAGGGTAAGTCGCTCTTTACAAATTCCGTAGAATTATTCACACAAGATATGATAATATACATTTCACTCAAGACTTGTGGAGATAAAAGAGACACATAATCTACTTAAGGGATAACATTTCTGTCATCTTTAAGCATTCTCTCTCAACCCAGTAAAACTTTTGATACTCCGAATGTGCTTTTGGATGCGATATTCTCTCGTATGTGGATGAAATGCCTGAAAGATGATGCCTGTGTCTTATATAAAATTGTTGGTATCCAATGTAAAGATAAATAATTTCGTCTTTTCCTAGAAGCACAATATATTTTCTTCCATTCAGAAAAGTATTCCGGGACGGTCGTTTTCTTTTATTTACACATAAAAGTGGGTGTCTTTGATTGTGTGAAAACTTGCGTCCTATCTTTCTGACGGATCGAAGTGTTCTTTAGTGCAACATGAATTTTGTGTAGTAGGCAAATGTTAGAAGTCAAATGTCAAATCAAAAAAGCTAAAAATAAATAAATTATTTTTAAACCAGCCAGTAATCTCGATTCTGTTTCCAAATTCAAAATCACAACCGGCCAGCAGCTAACGCACCGAGCCTAGTAGCTGCCAGGCTGCTCTGGAATCGCATTACGTCGCGGTTTGTTCCCTTTACGAGCGATTTAGCCCACGATAACGCCGGGTCACCAGCTCCGACTGCCCCAGCCAAGAGGTCGCAGGCCTTGGATGGCTTCAAAGGATTTACTCGAGACGTATGTGTACGGAGTAGATGTCTCGGATGACTTTTTAATTGCGCGAGGGAGCCAAGTGCTCGGATTAGGTGGATATCAATAGCCGACATCATCGTGAGTCGAGGCTTTAGCGGTATGCCGGTGTGTTATTGAAACAGACAGGAGTTTCTTTTGATAAATAAATACATGTGTGTACACAGTCCCTCAGAAGTAAAACTAAAATAAATATATCTGAATGGAACTTGGCAATTCCAGAAATGTGCAAAATATGTTTTGTTACTTAATTTGTTTAACAACTACATAATATACATAGGTATGTCGTGTCATGATCAAAGGTGACCAATAATACGTAGTTATTAAACGAGGATATTCCGTAGGGTCCCGCTTTCGGTATTTCATTTAGAAATAGTTTTGAGTGTGTCGAGTGCCCTCAGCCCGGACACAGTTCGAGGGCCTCTTGAACGGTGTTCAAGAGGTCAACTCATTTGTGGACTATTCTTTAGAAATTTTGAGAGATAGATTTCGATTGAGTGGCGTGCACCTTAGGAAGACATTTTCCGCAATAGATGTATTCTGTGTCACAATTATTTACTAGTCTATAATTATTTTCATTCATATACTTATTCTATCTCTTCGGTAAATATGAACTGACTTTTTCTCAGAAAATATGTGGTTATTAATAAACGTGTACTGCGCCTCTCCACGCTGTATGGGAAAAGGCGTGACGCTATGTTATATGTAAATATTTTATATCTAAATGTAATGTGGCCAGGCCACTCAAACGAACACAAACGAACGTAGGAATAATCACAAAAGTCATTAGCCATCTTTCTACAATGCGAAACATTTGCAATAGACATAGAGAAAACTTTAGGAGGGATTCAAAAGGGCTACTTGTGAGCTAAGAATGTGTTGCCCTCAGGGTGTAAGGGTGACCCTCTACTCTAAGAGATTGTTAGGACAAGACCCTTCCGTCCCCTGTCTTGTTACTGAAGGGACCATGCCTTTCGAAGACTCTCAATTTTCCCGTGCGAGAAAGGGTTTTAAAACTTTGGGAGTTAAAATATCTTGCGTGGAGGGATCAACACTTTTCTCTAAGAAAATATCACATCATTACAATCGATCTTTTCGTCAACGTAACTACCACTATGGTTCTACATTTAGATATTTCACTTTGATATTTCCATATTTGTATGCAGTTGTCAAAGGTAATCCAAGAACAGGGCTAATTCGCGTTCTCTGTCGGGCCTCACTAGCATAACTCCATAAGATTAATAGTAAGTGTAAAGTCGCATCATGGGCACTGAACGTCACTGAGAGAAAGAGCATTAAGAATACACATATTTGTATTATTACTTCTGACGCGTACAGAATCTACTCCCAAAGTACTATTTACATGTACAGTATAGTAGGTTCAAAGTTTCGCTTTAAATTAATAACATTCTTTCGCTTATATAAGTAGATTTGTTTTCCTACTACCCTGCGAGCATTTTGCCACAGCAGTTTCGTCGCGGTCTGGGTTAGAAATGCCTATAATGGTGAACGCACACCTATCCACACCGAAGAGCCGAACGGATCGAATTTTAGAATTATTTGTATAATTCTTCCTTACCTTCGAAATCCTGATGACGTCATCAGATTCGGCGCGTCCGCATCGTCCGCAAATGGGCGACAGAGCAACGATCGAGCAGCGTGCAAGAGCCGCGCGGTAGATTCCTTCGGCGCGGTCGATCCGCCCGGTGCGAACTTTGCGAATGAATGCGGATAGCTGTGCGTTCACCATTATTGTGTAAATTACCATTTCGCCTTAATATTCGTACCAGAGCCGAGCATCAGTGAGCTCTAATATCGTCTATTGAAGGTGTAACAAAAAGTTGCAAATATTTTTCAGGGGTTTGGTAGGTTCTTCATACTAAACTAACGACTAACTTTATCAAATCGATGAGTTTAGTTAAATTAACTTAATATTTCACTTCAAATTAAGAGTCGAAAGGTAAAGTAAGTAAGTAGCGTAGTGAAATGGTCAATTAGTTTTGCTAATTAAATCCATAACTCAAAATGTTGAAATGGACTGCCTTTACTTCATAATCCAGTGTCATCATTAACGAATTCGTTTAAAGTCTAAGCACTAAAATGTAAAATTCGAAGCAAAATAAACACATTTGAATTTAACATTGCAAAGTTCAGAAAAAGGTTAAAATGGAAACTGCAATTCACTTCCACAGATACTACTGCTAGTATTATAAACATTAGGTACAGATGTAGTGAATAATCCTTTCCTTTCGTATTTTCTCGGAAATGTTCGTTTTTGTCTTACTACTCAAACGGACAATTTGACATTTGACATTGATAAATAAAGTATGCGATTTATTTGATACCTACACGTAATTTAATAATACAATAATTCATAGACACATCGGCACCATTCGGGTGTTATCGTTGATCCGAGTTTTGCCGATAGGAAAGGATTATTCACTACATCTGTACCTGCCTACCTGCTACGCTGCTTTTGTGCATATTACATGAAAATTTAGCGCTAAGTATTCTGCTATACGGGAAACCCATTTTGATATTTTCTGATCGCAGGAAATACTATGAATAAATATTGGTTTAAATTACTCTTACAACGCTGCCAAACGGGACCGTATTACTAACCCCCGCGCCACACGATGCGGCGCCTCACAAGGCACGGAACAAGGCGAGACGAGGCGGGGCCGAGGGGGGGATTATGCCCTTATTATTCCCATGCCGCAGCGGCGCCGCACCGCATCGTGTTGCACGACCTTAAGCCTTAGTGCATTTCTGTTCCCTCTACAGCAACAAATATTGACATAACGAAATTTTATAAAGTAAAGGGGGTAAACATTTTAATGAGATGATATGATAACCGCAGCTTTTATTCGCATCGGCGATCATTAGTGATTGGTTACGATACCCAGTACGAACATTTTTATTTGTTTTCTTGTATGACGGTACGGAACCCTTGTGAGAGTCCGACCCGCACTTGGTCGAGTTTTTTACCGCTGTTGTCAACACAAAGTTACAGTAACGAAAATAAAACGTCGATCCGTAAAATCATGACAAACAAAGCATCACTTACAAACAACGGGATACGGTGACGGTTTGTATCAAACTGTCTGCGAACTTTTGTGTCCGACAGCTGTTTTTCATTTCAACTTTAAAATATATTTTTTCTTTTCATTCTTCCTGTTTTGTTTGTTCTAAAAACTTGGCCACTGGGAAATCAGCGGCGGAGGTCTCGTGATATAATTTGCACTTTTATAACCCAACTCTTGCTATAATGCTCATTTGAAAACAAGTCACCTTTGGCTGTAAAAATACAGAACAGAATTATCAGAGGTAGTGACTATCAGATTTGTTGGTATTTCGTGTTTCTTCCACCGCCATAAACCGGCAAATAACGCAAGCCGGATCGCAATTTATGCATGCCCATGTTTTATTTACTCAACAAACAAGTTAATGAAGCTCTGCTACTGTAACGATACAACTTGGAGCAATAAGCCCGCCTCTTAAATTATAGCGTCTTCATTTATACAATTTTGGTGAACGTATTGTCGCGAGCGGCTCCCAATCCGCGGGATTACTGCCGTCGCGAGTAACCCCCGTATTCCGAATCACCCCATATTACGTACGTATTCCTTTCTCGCAATGTCTAAACGGGATGTGTTTATAAAGAAACAAAAAACGGGCTAATGCTTATTTACGTTCGGGATGTAATCTTCGCAGAGCTCGTGCGACGTAAATAATTTTCTTTATTTTATGGGGGTTGTCTCCAATAGCCACGTATTGAAGCGAACAGCCTTGCAATTAGCTTGTTGCGGGGCACCAGGATTATACACGAGTTTTCCTGTATTATGTGAAATGTGCATCGCAATTGAACAATTGGTAAATATATACTTACGACAAACTCAACTCTCAACTCAACCAGACAGACAAATAGAGCTATCCTGTATAACAGACCCCTCCAGGCATGAAAAAGGCCATGGCAATCGAAACTTATGAGAAAATTATGGCGGAAGCTCTCACTAAACTATGTAATACCAGATTTACTTGTGGATACAACAATGAAACAACGATTTATAGCTTTATTTAAATAATTGAATCTAAATCATGTATTTTTAGAGCCGACTAGTAGATTTTTTTCGTCTGTGCGAACTCGGTTATAAATCATAGGAGCGAGAAAGTGATATCTTATCTCTTTGTCGCACTCATGCGCAGGATAGGAGTCTATTGTTTTCACGTAGGGATGAGCGTAACTGTAGTCGATAAAGAACTGCGAACTAAAGATAATCCGAGTCAAAGACGCCGCCCCGCCCCGTGCCGAACACGTAAAGTGAGGTATCGATAGATTTAGGGGAACCCTTTTTTATTCTCTTACGAATTTTGCTATAGCCCATTATACATTATGTACGTAGTGATTAACACATTGACTGCCACCCATAATTTTGACGCATCGCGATTTTAAACCTCATGCCATGGTAATAAAACCTATAAGCGGTCTACTACGTATATATACGTATTTGGCACAATAGATACATTTTTAATAAAATAAAAGTATGTGGTAATAAATAAGAGATATTTATTGGTATTATTCTATGTCGGACTCATCTTCGCTATCTTCAGGTGAATCACCAGCTCCTCACACAAGTAAGATTTTCGTAAATCTTCAGTTTGGAGATCTTCAGCGTGCCTCACACTTTCCGGGACCTTCTCTTATTTCCGTAAAAAACTTCAATACATTGTTGATGACAACTCGATTTTGAATATTAGCTCCAACAGGCGTAATATTGTTTGCGTAAAAACTCTCCATTGTGGCACTTTAGAAGTCGAAACAACTGTTATGAGTTAAAAGCTTTAGCCTTCCGGACGTCTTAGGGTCAAAGTCAAGCGAATCTTGAACTCAGTCATAAAATAAAATTAAGAGGGTAGAAATAAATTTCGTATGGTATGTCGGATGAAAGGACGTGGAGATCGGGCAATGGCGACCCGCACTGTTTTGTGGACATTGACGAAATAAGTAACTGTGAAACTGTGTGTGTGTTTATGTTCGGATCGTCTGTAATTTGTTTAGTTAGTGCACCGACGATGACTCATTTGTTTATCGATAACGCGCCTGCGCTTCCGTTAGCCCCTCTCTAAAGCTGTTATCTGTTCCGATGATTTATATATGACCGAGTTCGCACAGGCGAAAAAATTCTACTATAGAGTTACACTTACCAGCTAAACCTGCTTAGATTACGCATTTGTACGTATGAATTCAGAAGTAAAAGTGTGATTAACAGCTTGCAATCTGATTACAGCGATCAAACAGTTCCATTCCCAAGTACTAGTAAGGCTAAATCAGATCATTCATTTTATAGGCCAATTAGATCCCATAGACTAGAAACGTGTACGAAAAACCTAGATATGAATTTGCCAGTCCCGGACTTCTGAGAACAGAACCCGAACAAAATTCGACTTCTTCAACATTTTTCAAATAAAATTCAATAAAGTGACAACAACGGTAAATCAAATTATAATGACTAGGTAACTTTTGGAATTAATAAAAGTAGAGTTAGTTATATTGAATGTTACCTTTATAAACAAAATCCAATAACTTTAAAAGAAAATTTCAAGACTATGTTAGATAATATTAAGTTGGTTTTTGTAGAAAAGTAAAAACTTTACACTTTAATAAAAAATATAAGGTTTGGCAAATAATAAACCGTGAAACTGGTTATACCTTGGGGCAATAATTTAAAGGTAAGTAAAAACAAGTGTAAAATCTTAAAGGTAAGTATGATTTTATTAAATCTAACGCTGATCTAGCTCGAGCTTTCGAAACATTCTTCACCAATATACCCTTACTCTCACAACAGAGCGTACTCATCTCCTTATGAATGGCAATAGCGTCAGTTAATGTTTATCCCCAGGACATTGTTTAGATTTAGCATTTGGAGCGTTTAGATTACTTAACTTAAAAAATAATGAAGACCTGTGGGGTATATCAGTCAATGTCATTGGTTCAGTCATTCTAGTTATAGCCCACTCTTAGCATATATATTCAAACTGATAACTTTGTTAAGGTCGGGAGACAAGGGTGATCCTTCAAATTTCAGACCAATATCTGTACTTCCAGCTCTAAGTAAAATGTTTGAAAAGATTATACTCAATCAAATGCTTTTACGCTTCAACTGTACAAAACAATTCGGCTATCAAATGTCGATAGCCAAACGGGAGTTGACAAAATATTAGTTTTGAGAATGATCCCATGTAATAACGATCGCAGGATGCTCGGTAATTCATAGAATACATAATAAGCTATTAATATTAAATGTATTTGTCTATCAATGCAAATTACAAGACAAAAGCGCTCCCCAATTCATTGAGTGGTTCCGGGCTTCTCCGAAAGGGTTTCACGAGTTTAATATGTAGTGGTCGCATCGTGGCGAGGGTTTCTCGGGATCCTGACAAACTGAGAAAAAGATTCTCTCTGAAATCTACGTCTCAGGGGATTTACCAAAAGTTCTTATAATCGTTCATAATCATATTTCTTTGGTATAAAAATATTCTAAGTTCACATAGACGAACGGAACCATAGTCATGAAAACGAAGAATCGTGAAGATTGAGATGAAATTCTCGGAATGGAGTGAATTTCTCGGAAATTAAGTTCTGGAAGATGTCGGCTCGTCGGAAAGATGTATGAGTAAACAAACGGTTTCACACCGAGTTATAATGCATAGCGTGATTGCCAAGCCCTTGTTAGTAATACATAGTGATTAATTGTGTGCAGCCCGGATCTCAAAGCTAAGTTTGGACATGCTGTGAAGTAGGTACTTATCTTAGTTAGACGTAGAGCGTTACTAAGTGTAGAGAGTGCGATGCAAGATTTAAATGTTTGCTGACGATATACAAGAAGCTCATATCCTTCTTGTAATAAAACAGAGGAATGCGTACCATGGTACCGCGAGACCAATTATTAAGGTGTCTAAATAAATTTAACAAGTTAATCAAAGTACATTATGTTCTGCAAAATGAATAGTTACCGGAACGGGAACTGTGTAGGAATTAGAGTTCGGCAGCGCCATAGACTACGGAACCGAACGAAACTTTGTTTTATAAACACGAGTACGAGTACAACAGATTATAATTAATACAATATGCAACTCCCGACATGCGCTGGCTTCGTATACATGAATATTAAATTGCCTAAGAGATAAAATGCTAATTTTACTAGCCACATACATATTTATTTTGGCGGACCAAATTAAAGGACAGATAACACGGCGACGAGATAAAGGAAATTCGATTTGCATAAATCACAAAGAAGTTTTCATATGCATCAGCCGAGATATCATTATAAAGGCTCACACTAAGTCGCGCTCGTGAGGAGACGACTTTCTTCTAGAATAATTAAAACTTTCTCGGAACTAAATCACTTCGTTTCCGGACGATTACGCGCGAGTTACCAAAAATACGTTCTAAAATATCGAGAGGCTGAACAAGTGAGCAGCGCGCGGTTAACTTTGCCGAGAAAATTCCCATTTCGGGAGAAAACTATACGAGTGTGCGTCGCTGTATTAACTCTCATTTTAAAGCTACAAAGGAGGCGGCGAAAATTCTCGCCTGAAGTATAAAAACATTGCGGCGCGGAGCTGAAAATGGACCCGTGTGGCTTTGTTAAACACTTTCTTCCCCAACACAATATAAAAAGGGTGGAATTTTTAAACATCTCGTTACTTTGTCCTGGAACAAGTAAGCCGAACCGGCACAACTTTTAACGAGGCCTGTCAGCCACTCGTTGACACTTGCGAACTCACATTACCGGCAATTCATCAAAATCGCGACGAACTTTCCTATTTTCACGCGTTTAATTCACTTTCAGAAGTTAGAAGGCGAAAGTGCGCAGAATGCGTGTCACATTTTCCTTTTCGGCGCCCGATAACATTCCCCTTTACAATGACGAAGTTTCGACACTCCCAGCATTATTAGTATTCGCTATTATTAGTATCAGCTTAGCAAATTATATTAGTAGGATTATGTAGATTCCGGTGCGTTATTGCTCTGTCGCTGTCGAGTGCGTTTAATTACTGCGAATGCTTTGGTATTAGTTCGGCACGCGTTGCGTTCTAAACTCGTGTGCATATTAACCTCCGTACAGATTAAGTTAACTATCCTAATGGTCTGTTCTAGTCTGTGGCACCTGCGAACACTAATGGTGGTATTGAACTTGCGAGAGCGGAAACTAAACGCAGTTCGCACGACTCGGAACATGTCGGCTGGCGTCGAAGAAAAGCTTGCGTTCCGTAGCAGCCTCCGCTGCTAATGAGTTGGTCAATTAACGAGTGTTTAACGGTCCACTTTGGGCGTGCGACAGAGCAGTGTCTAAACGCAACACTCCCGCTGAGAATGGGACAAAGCTGCGCAACAATTTAAGAAAAAATATTCCAGTCTAAACTGGAAACCTTCATTATTTTTGACCGAGCAAGCGAAGCGACTATGCGTTCCCGTGCAGCCTGGGCAAAAATGATTTCGTATGTCTGCATTTCAGGACCATCGCAGTAAAGTCTACTACCAACTTAAAAATAAACGGTCAAGTACGAGTTGGACTCACGCACGAAGGGTTCCATACCACAAAGTATCAAAATCAAATTTATTTATTACTGTAAATATTTACATATACTTAGCCAAAGTCATTTGTTGCTTCTTCTCTAAATTGGACCACTGTATCTGTATCTTGCATGGGGATTAGTTGTCTTTAATTTTCCTGTGTGTATGATACCAGACCTTCATAGTTCATCTATGTAACCAGATGCATTTATAAGCTTGTATGTGTTATTGAAAGACGTTTTAAAAAACATTTCTGCAATTTTTTTCTGTAATGTTTAAGTAAATACCTATATTACGTTTTTAGGGTTCCGTAGAGAAACAAGTAACCTTATAGTTTCGTCAAGTCTGTCTGTCCGTCAGTCCGTCCGTATGTCACAGCAACTTTATGCACATACTATTAGGACTACACAGTTGAAATTTGGTATGTAGATGTTATTCTGTGAACTGCTTTACGATTTTTAAATAAAAATTGGAAATAAAAATAATTAAAGGGGGCTCCATACATGGAACTGAAACCAACTTTTTTTTTTCATCAAACCTATATGTGTGGGAGGTGGGGAGTGTCTATAGTTAGGTCTTTAAAAATGACATTGAGGTTTCTGAAACCATTATACATTTTTTTTTTGTTTTTAAAAATCTTTATTACTCTAAGAATTACAAATTCGCTTAAGAGTAATACAACATTCCTCAAAGTAAATCGTTAAGGTGACAGACCCTTCCAAAGTGGAAAAATATGCCCCTCCCCTCTAACTTTTAAAGTAAGAGAGAGTAACTAAAATATAGGCTGTGTATCTCAAAACACACTTTCAACGAAAATCGGTTTGAACAACATAAAATAAGCTGTTTTTAGGATATAAAACATTTATAAAAACCACAAATATAACTTTGTCATTCATACAAACACTATGAAAAAAGTTACAACACAAACATTCAGTCACATAATTACTTGCTACAACAGAACCCTTCATGGGCAAGTCCGACTCGCACTTGGCCACTTTTATTTATATAAGAATTAATAGTTTCTGAGATAAAAAGGGGTTTATGAAAAAAAATTAGATCCTCGCAACAAGCCCTTTTATCATATAGTAACTGTAACTAGTCAATTTATTTTAGAAAATATAATGTATCTAAAGCTTTAAAAAAATATACTGATTTGCCCCCCCAAGGTTAACAAATTTATATATCGCGTATTTTGTTCATAATTTTAGGATCAGATTTCTTTTACATATTTGAAATCCTCGCAACAAGCCTCCTTTCATTGGACAAATCACACACAAGAGACAGTAGATTTTTATTTTTTATTTCTGGTTTGCTCTCCAATTGTGCCCCTAAATTCAAAATGTATTTGCTTACCTCACTCGTTCGTGCCTGCGTCACATAAATACATAAGTGTACCAAATTTCAACTTCATCGGTTCAGCATTCGGTCGTTATATATTACTATGACACACCTAGGACAGACACACGAGTGATCCTATAATGGTTCCATTTTCCTTTGTAAGGTACGGAACCCTAAAAAGGCATAAAAATCTGTCCACCCGTTGGCGCTACAGACAGACACACAGACAGACAGTTAGATAGACAAACTTATAAAACTCCTCATTTTTTGTCGGGAGTTACAATATACTGTTATTTAAAGCAGGATAAACTAAGTTCTACTAAGAGTTTCGATTATACAGGTTGTAACAGAAAGGTATAGTCATATTTTTAAGTGTCTGTTAGGGACAACTTTTACTAAGAAACCATTTTCATCAAAGCAACAAAATTTTTCACTCCTCCATACACCTACGGCCGGGCGCTGATTTTTCACTCCTCCATACACCTACGGCCGGGCGCTGATTTTTTAATGAATTAATGATGATGACAAATGATTAATGAATATGCTAAACATGCATTTTAATTATGCTTAACGATTTGTAAATTATGCGCGGAACACTATTGATCGAGTAACTAAAATAAACAACATTAGAAATTACATTAGAACTTACTATAGCGGAAACTTATTGTGCAAAATTTTGCTCAAAACAATGGTATCTCGCGCTAGCGTTAGCATAAATTAATGAACAGAATTGAAAAGTTTTGATTTACATATTTTACAACGGACCTTACAATTCTGTCCAAATAATTATAAAATGCGTAGTTTCATTCAATATTACTAACAACCCTCATCAGGTGGTCATACTATTCCTGCTAATACAATTACTCTTTATGTTAACCAGCTATAATAATAATAAATATTAGAGGACAAATCGAACTAGGCCCATAATAAGCTCAATAAGGCGTGTATTATGGGTACTAGACGAGGATATATTTAATAGAGATACATACATATGTAAATACATAAAAATCATCTCTAAGAAACAAATATTCATGCTCATCACACAAATATTTGCCTTGACCGGGATTCGAACCCAAGATAGTCAGCTTCGTAGGCAGGGTCACTAACCGATAGGCTAAACCGGTCGCCAAATGTATCTAATGGCAAAGATTCTATACCAATTTGCCACAATTAAGATGCCGTACAAACGCTTTGGGGATTCACTCGGGATCGAAATTGATGCCCGGAATAGGACTCTTAAATTGCGGATAGATCGCTTTGCTTTTGTTGTGTCTGTCTGTTGTTTTATAGCTGAGTTATAGAGGTACAGCGAAACGAACCCACGCTGCTCCAGTTTAGAGAAATCTAAAGAATATGGTCTTTTATTCAAACTCTAAGGCTACCGAACTCTATATCCTTGCCTAGATTTTAAGAAAATGCTACGTTATCGTTAGTAAGCTAGATGATACTCGTATGTTGTACCTAAGTGGCCAGGTCGGCTGTTATTTGATTTCAGTCACAACTACGGAGGCAACAAGATATGTTTCCATACGCCATCTAGCCCTGGGTGCTTGAAACATAATGCGTAAGTGCTATTTTTCACTTATCCCGATCGCTGTCAGCGGACCAGTTTTCCCGATACTTTCGATAGATTATTTCCACCAGAAGTATGGTGGGGTGTATAATCCAGTGGTAACTGCGTAATTGAATCGGCCACTTTAGAGCCGATAATTAGGTAGGCAAGGTAGAGATTGGCGTTGGACGATGCGTATCGTGGCTTATAAGTAAAACGTTTCTTTAGTTACACAGGTGTTGAGAATTGATCGAGTGATTGGGCTCAGGATTTGGATCACTATGAACGAAATTTGGTCCGTAGAATGATGCCACAATCTTTACATAATTCACGAAAATCTGCAAGGTTAACTTGTTCTGTCGTCATCATAAGCTTTCACCGTCTACCGGTCATTCAAAATCAAAGAATTTAATTTACAACCTGTTGATAATTTAATATGTTAATTGCCACACAACACAGTTTTTTTACGATCCGTGTTACGGCACACACCTTAGTCTCAGATGCGTCGACGCAATCTCCTCAGCGGGTGGTCCGAAGCTACGCACTATCGCCATGTTCTATCGATAACCAGCACATCACTAGCGATAGTGAGGCGCGTTTCATGTCGATCCTATCGATAGTAACCCACTTGCTATCTAGTTTAATTACAATACGTGGTCTCGGCGGTTTTCAATAGAATACTGGGAGATAACGCGATGGAAGTTTAATGCTTCGGTTAGATAAATGATCTTCGAAGATGGGGTTCCTCTTTTGTGCTTTTTGTCATTTGATAACATGGAGTATCAATATTGTTGAAAGATCGAAGGATATGAGAAAGATTGTTGATAAAAGTGCTACCATATAAATATAGCTTACCTATAAGTACTCATATATTGTACAAAATATATATAGTTTTGTTAACTAAATTCTATGCTTTCCAGTTGTACTAGATTGGATTCTGGTGTGTTACCCATAATTGGCTGTGACCCCACACATTGAATATAGCAGTGTGTATAGGTATATATGCAGACGGCTGGACACATGAGAAGAAAGCAAACGAGCACCAAAACTAAATCGCCGAGAGAATGTTGTATTCATAAATCGCTCACTGTCGCCACAAAATTGGCATGCGACCTCGGTCCGGGAAAACTCGGCGTCCGGGAATGCCTCCGTACGGCGGCCACCGGCGGAATGCCACGGATTGTGGCCGGCATTGCCGCGCGCCTCGCGTGCCTACATCGCCGCGTAAAGTGCATGCCTGCGCTTTAGTGCTGCGATAATGTGCATCATGTAAAGGTTATTGTGAAGAACATGTTATCACATATAGCGGTTATGTGTGCACCTCGCTGCAAAGAAATAACATTAGAGCGTCGTGATAACGAATTCAGTTCACAGAAACTGTGACCGTGTCGTACGTACTGTACGCGGCTCCGACACACCGCAGGCGGGATAGGATCGGGGCGGTGGTGCGGGGCGGTTGTCAATGTTGTCAAATAGCGGCCAAATTTAAACAACAGTGCGGGCCCGAATTAGAATTTGGTGTGGCATGCTGTGTATTTGACTACCGACCCACTCCTCTCCTGCTTGTGGTGTGCCGAAACCTTTAAAGGTGGTAACAAAAATATTGTCAACTTCCATCAGTTATTGTTATGATTTCAACTTTTCGGCCCATCTCAACTATTTTCTAAATCGTCACCGGTTTTCGAATGTCTCGTTTCCTTGGTCTACTATAGAAAAGCTATTTCATCTGCCCGAAGTTGGTCCATGCGACAGTTTGCAAAACTCTTCAGCGCAACTGCCATAAACTGAAAAGTTCCAGGTACGAAACTGGATTGTTTCACTAAAAATAATAAAAAACTGAACTGCGTTCAATAAAGCTTACTTTTATGACAGGATATTTAGACTATGGAGTCGGATAACTGTGATGGAGGTAAATCCGAGAATAATCTCTTCTGGATTGGTTTGAAAAAAATGTATAGAGAGCAGTTTCGCAGTGACACCATTATAGTACTAAATAAACAAAGCCTTAGGCTAGACTAGACGAAGGGTGACCCAGATTTATCTGATAATTAATCTCATATTTAATCACGTCTAGATTTGAGAAATGGCCTGGGACCCGAATGACTGCCTTTTAGTGCTCTACCAGAGTCTAGAGCCCATTAATCTCTTAACCCTTAAATCTAATTATTATTACTCGCGAGATAACGTACGAGCGATCTTTTGTCGTTGGCTCGGAGATTGGGGATTTCATATAGAATTTAAAAATAACGTTGAGTCTCTAAATCCAATTAATATTAACACGACGAATTGCAACTACGTTTTTAGTTTCTATCTGATAATATGAGTACTGGTGCCATAATATTTCGTAGATCTCCCAGAATTTGGCGTACTGTTTAAATATCTACACAGATACTAATAATCTTTTCTTCCCGCTTATGTATTCAACCCTGCTCGTGTTGGGCGTAGTTGGTAACAATGTGCTGGGGGTGAGGAGGGTTGGTAACAATGTGCTGGGGGTGAGGAGGGGCCTCGCACTATCTACCTACGTATTAAGGTTTTCCGTGGAATGCTCGAAAACCCTCTGGTGTTGGCGAGGCTGGGACTGTATGTACCGAACAACTACCTCCGTGCGAGGAGCCACAAGCTGTTCTGCATCCCGCTGGCGAGGACGGGGAAGCTGCGGGAGGCACCTGTGATGAGGGCTCTCGCTCTCTTTAATGATATATCAGAGAGAACCGAGGTGTACCTGTCCCAATGTTCTTTGTTCGTTTCGGGATTCTCAAGGGTCGCCACTTATTGCCTGTGTTATAGATAAGATTCATTTTATATCCTGTAAGCTGTTGCTTCTTTGCCCTTATATTTATTGTCCGCTTGTGTCGATTTGGTTTTAACTGTGATGTCACAAGCATGTATGTTTATAATTAATAAAATAAATAAAATGTTCATTTTCATACATGTTTACATCAGATTTTTGAGACCACCCGGGCTCTAAACAAAATACGACGAACGAGGGTATGTTCAGTCAATCTGGCTGGACGTTTGGTACTTAAAATCAGTGAAGAATTTCGTTTGTATTATTAAAATAATACAAACGAAATTCTTCACTGATTTTTAGATAACTTGGTAATTGAAAATATACCGATGTGTCTACATAGCAAATCTAACCCTTCAAAAACCGTAGCAAACGCAGCGTAACCGCTGCGGTCGAGCACATCTCGCCGCTTTAACCCTTCCGCCGCAACACAATGGACCCGTGATTGCGGCATGCACCTGCATAAATCACCGTCTGTTATAGCGTTATGCCGGTAGATGCAAGCAAGATTGCTCCCAAGAAGTACCGGTAATGCGCCATTGAGGAGGTCATCTGGGCCCGTTGAGGACGATTTGTCTTGCGGACTGCTCAGGGGTTATCGATTGCTGCATGGTGAACAATGATCGTGATCACGTGAGGGGCTTGCTCCATTTATCATGTATGAGTTATTTTGCATAGATTTGTCTCCCCAGTGATCTACCTACAGTGTGATTTTTAGGGTTCCGTACCCGAAAGGGTGTCAAACGGGACCCTATCACTAAGCCTCCGCCGTCTGTCTGTCCGTCCGTCTATCACCGGGCTCTAACGGATCAACCGAAATATGTAGAGAGCTGAATTTTTCACAGAAGGTGTATTTCTATTGCCGCTATAACAACAAATAATTAAACATACCGGTTTTTAATAATTAAAAGTAATACGCATACAAGAGATTATTTGGATGGCCATTTTTTTGGCCATTTTGTTTTATTTGTTTATTGGTGAAGTGAACTGGGCTATCCCGATCTTATCAGAAAATATGTTTTATTGCGGGTATTGAGTTTTGTGTGTGGTTTTTTGTCATTATACGATTAATGATTGCTTATTCATTTTTTTAGTTTTTATCATATTTTATTTTATTTCGTAAATACTAAATTTCTATCCACTTCCAGTTTGAAAGAGCAAAGAGTTTCGTTTACCTGAATACATAGTTCAATACCTACATACTAGATACACAGACTCTTTTTCATTGTTTCCATGTAAGACCTTGAATGTAGTCCTACCTAGAATTTAATATTTTATTATTAAAAATTAAAAAGGTATACCTACTCGCACAAAAGACGGTCGTTTTACTCGGACTTGACCGGTTTTATTATAAGATATGGTCACAACTAGAAAAGGGTCTACAATTTATTTCAAAATGTAGCATAAGCTCTAAGACTATGGTCCAAATTGCGATAGATCATCAATAGACGAAAGCATAGAACATTAATTTTACGAAATTTGTTCCTTCGTAAGAAACCCTGGCGTTTTTGCCAGTTTCAATACGGTAAGCGATCAATTAGGCAGGGCTTATTGGATTCGTATCTCGACTAGTGATCGATCAAGTGGAATAAGTACATTAAGCAGTAGTTAGAGGATGTTCCCGCGTCCGCAGTTGATCGATGACTGAGCCGAATCGCAGACGGGAACCGATCGCGAACCTTTTTTGGGCAGAGGAAATGGTAGCGGGCACCCAACGCTAAAAAAAAGAGCAAATTTTATTCCTGTCTGCGACATAAATACCAATAATTTAAGCTGCTCGATATATCGGAGAGACTGCTCTTTATTTATTTAAGTGCCACTCAATTCAGTAAGGATAAAGTTATCGCGTCGCGTCAAATTGTCGTTGTAAATAATTAATGCGTTTGGGGTGGTCCGTCAATAGCTAGATGCCGACATTCTCGCGACAGTGGTCCTACTCGCGCAGGCGGGAGAGCAAGGATAAGGTCTCTAACAGACGTTCATATAACGTTATTATCCTCATAACGTTATGCATCACAGCGTCTTATAACATTATATTTTCTAATATACGGCAATAACGTTATTATCTTAGTTTTAAACCGCTATATTCACTAGCACAATGCACAAAATAACGTTATGATAAAGTTATAAGGTATCTCTTTCACACCCACACTCCTTCGTTATATTCCCATCTTTTTTACGCATTGCGCGCGTGAGTAGTGTAGGTACACAACACACAGCAGGCATAGCGTACGGCAACAGGGCAACAACTTTATTCATAAAGTTATTTTGATTTCGTTATGTTTCTTCTACAGTTTTATTATCATAACGGTATAATAGCGCTACAATAACGAAACGAATTGATTATAACGTTACATAAAACAATATAACGTTATGAAGGTCTGGTCTCTACTCTACGCTCCCTCCCCCCACCACCTGTCATTCTTCGCCCCTGAGACGCCCTTTCCCGTCGCCCGCTTGACCAAGGGGGCGTCGCATATGAGAATGTCGGCCTCTAGTCTCACGTTCCTATACAGCCGACGAATGCGGGCGTGTAAATAAGTCAATGTGGACTCTAATTGCTTTAAGTGATCTTTGTCTAAACCGCTCGAGGTCATTTGCTGTATCGTTTCTTGAAACGGAATGCATCGCGGTCTGTTGCTTTTTTTAAATTCAGAACCGGTCGAGGCATTTACGATTATTCCAGCCAGTGGTCTTATCAATATTTCTGTTGTTAGCATAGTCTGTGGCTAATTCGATTAATACGATATTTGAAGCTACTCTATTATTGTCAATTATAAATTAAGTAGATGTTCAAATGTGGATCAGCATGTGTGGATACACCAAGTGAAGTACGGTTCTCTACCTAAATTTTATCATAGCGACAAGAAATATCACTGCTAACATGGAATATGGCTTTGCATTTAATGACGTAAGCCGACATTCCTTCTGGCAAAGGAAGTATGGAAGTGCTCACGACTTAGATGGATGGCTGTCCATTAAGGGATGGTAATACACTATACCATAGATGCTGCCTATACTAAGTGAAGTGATCCAAAAGCCTAACAAGGATGAATGCGAGTGTGTGTAATTGCGTAAAGTATGTGTTTATCAGTTCTCAACTACTCAACTGATGGATTGTGCTTTATGAGATATACATATTTAATACCATAATGGCGGCTCGTTTAATCTGTATGGAATGTAATCAGTAGACGGATTTATTGAACGCAAATTACATTACATTTACATTTACACTATTTCATGAAGGCATTACCCAATATGTAAAGATTCAAAGATTAATTTACTTGCTCTAAATGGTTGTTAAAATATTTAACAGTTTCACACATTAAGCCATCGCTGGGCATGCAAATTATTAACATAATAATATTTTACTGTACCTAAATTAAAATTGAGTGACATATATTTTTTTAAATAATAATAATAATATTTAAATCGTTTGTAAAAGTCAAAATTGAAATTGAAAATACTTAAATTTATAGGTAACTTAATTAATACAATAAAAAATAGTCAGAAAAGAATAGTGCAGTTGACAAAAAATATACAATTAGATCCATGTATATGTATGTATGTACATGTACCATTGTTAAAGAAGTAATTAATTATTAAATTGAGATGAAATTTAATAAAATTCGGACATGTCAGCGAACCCATTAAGTACTAAACATTTTCTTAGGTTTATTTTAAAAATAAGCAGGAGTAGGTATTGTAACTCTGTACCATTACCATTAAATATCTGTACAGCCATTGCGTAACAGTTCTTTTTGTGCTGGCTTTATTGGCTCGGGGAAGAACTAACTGATTAGGAAATCGAGTATTAAATGAAATAACACTGGACAATTTTGTGAACAAATTTATGTTAAGTCTTACAAATATAATTATTTCAAAAATTTAGATACCATTTAGTTAGAGTAAGTACATTTAATTGTTTAAATAACGGTCTACATGACTATATGGGCTTACACCACATATGGTCCTAATAAAACGTTTCTGTATGATGAACAGTCTTGATATCCACCGAATTACCCCATGTCACAATTCCATAGCGTAATTCTGATGCTACGTATCCGTGGTAGGCCAGAAGAGCTGATTCTCTACCTGCTACTTTGGTTAGAAGGTTCGGTACAGAGCATAAGTAAAACTATTTACCTTTTTACATAGTTTGTCGACATGGGCTTTCCATGACAACTGTGGATCCATCGTTATTCCTAAAAATAGTATTTCCTGTGATTCAGATATTTGTTGATTTTGATACGAAAATGATAAATTTAATTCTGGTTTTACTTGATTGAAAAATTCCATTAAAAATGTTCTTATCCACATTTACAAATAAATTATTTACTACTAACAAGTCAATGATATGTCCATTTGTATTTTTTATGTCATTAATAAATTCATTCAAAATTGTACTTTATATTATAATTGAGATGTCATCAGCAAATAGGGTGCAACGGTGTTTCGTGCTTTCCGGTATGTCATTTATGTATAATAAGAAAAACAATGGACCGAGCACACTACCTTGGGGTAGCCTAAAATTGTTTCTCCTGATTTATTCTCTGTTAATTCCGACTTGTCATTTTTTTTTTACTAGATGGACTCTTTTAGTTCCTCAACTGACTCCACTCGTCATCTATTGCTCACTTCTAGCCTCCACAACAATGTACAGCTACTATGGTGACTGCACTATGCACTAAAGGAGTTCACCTGTTTAAAAAAAAGTTTGAACTAAAACCATGAGAGCGTGAAAAAACTTACCTCGTCTCGCGACAGTTTAAAACAAACTGGGTCAAGCACGAACTCCTGTTCATAGAGTGCATTAATTATTCTGTCTCACGGAGGCGCGCTTGCTTTAGGCAGTGTGTAATTAATCACTTGGGTAGTTGGCAAGTTTTTTACTCTTTGCCGTGAGCTACCTTGGGTTGGTTATCTTAGGGGCGCACTTGATGCTTGTTGACTTAATTGGACTAATGAAGGAGGTATAAATGAACGACGATGCAAAATCTATCAACTTTACATTTAGACGGTATTTTGGGGTAGAGATCGAGCTGCGTTATTTCTGGTTAACGTCGAAATATTCACCTCCCGTAAATAAAGAGCAAGTCATAAAACAGTTTTAACCCAACTCGTGGTAGGTACGTATAAAGCGAATTCTTCGCGCTATGCAATTTCCATTTTAGCGCGAAATAACCCGCGCGGCTTTAACCCTTGCGCGGAGGGGCCCTAGTAATAAAGCAATTTATCGAGTGACGATAACGGCAATAATCCCGGCAGCCACTCAGCGGCGGAATATGAAAAATAAACTCGTGAATCGACGGTACAGCCACACGCGCGGGCGTTCGCACGGCGTCACGCGATTTTTATACATTTAAATTTCATACCACGATTCTAATCTCATTTTGACACATAATGATTACCTTTGAGCTACCTTTAAGGCGATTTAAGCAGATATTTAACAAAATATTAACCTTCCACGACACTGTCATTCACTTCTGAAATCGTATGAAAACGGCTACTAATCCGCAGCATGTGTTTGCTCCATGAAAAATAAACTTGTAGAACCGAGTGAGTGCCGCATGCGGCGCGCGATAAGCCGCGATGCGGGGCGACGACGACGACAATGCGAAACGTAGCGTTGAAACTGGCGCGGAGTGCAGCGGCTAAGGGGTTAAGCCGCACGCTGAAAACTGAGGTCGCGGTGGTGATGGTGCTTATACTTCTGTGTTTGTTTTTGGCTTGTATCCTTCAATACTTCGACGAAAAACAACTTATATCCATATAAGTACTAAAGATAAATGGCCAACTACGCTGGTGTAGTTGGCCATTATGATATCACAATAGTAGTTTATGTGACTGCTAGATAATGGAGGGCATTAATACTCGAGAGTGCGGCGAGTTCCATAATAATATCACTCGAGAGTTTTGATGCCTAATTATGTACAGTTACATACACTAGTTTATCTACACACATATCATAAGCTCTCTTTGATGTGTTCAGGAACCGCATGTTCGACCGGCATTGTGGCATTGATCATTGCTCTGCAGTTGTTTAGCTTGTTCTGTAGTACCAACCTCACAGACAAACTAGGGGCGGCTCGCAGGCGGGCGTCGGCGTTCGAAATTTGAACGTCATAATTTGACGTCGATGATACGTGTGTAGATAAAGTATATCATAGATGATTTCCCGTCATAATTCATCAGACATTCAGACGTTATAGTATTGCAGATAGTGCAATGAATTGATTTCTAGGAACCTTTAGCGCAGGGTTCGTAGTAATTCGCGAGTTCGATGGTCGGGCGCCTGTACAAGTAATTACAGTTGAATCTCGCCCAAACTATTTACCCTAAAAGGGTTACTACTTGTCGAATACCGGCATAGCGCAAAATATCCGTAGTTAATGAGATAGTGCTCTCGCTAATTAGTTTCGGCTGAAAGCGGCTTGTTTTTGTTTGTGTATTTATTTCTGGAAATCAACGGCTGCAGCAATAAGGATTTTCGAATTAATCTATTTATTTTATTGGAATGTATCATTTTAATAGCGGCATCATGAGGAAGAACCGTGTACATTAAGGCGAAGTATTTTAAAAAGATATCAGTTAATGAATCAATCAATAGCTGCAGCAATACGGATTTTTTAATTAATCGTTTTTAGGGTTCCGTGGAGAAACAAGGTTTCGTCAAGTCTGTCTGTCCGTCCGTCCGTCCGTGGGTATGTCATAGCAACTTTATGCAGAAACTATTAATACAACACAGTTGAAACTTGGAATGTAGATGTTTTCTGTGAACCGCTATAAGTGTTTTATACAACAAAAAAAAGGGGGCGTGGAACTGAAACAAAAAACATTTTTTTCATCAAACCTATATGTATGGGGTGTCTATAGATAGGTCTTTAAAAATGGCGTTGAGGTTTCTGTAACCATTTTTCCTCAAAGTAAATCGTTAAAGAGACAGACCCCTCCAAAGTAGAAAAATGTGCCCCCCCCCCCGCTCTAACTTTTAAAGTAAGTCAGTGAAAAATCTAGAAAAAATGTATGCTGTGTATCTCAATACACACTTTCAAAGAAAATTGGTTTGAACCAAATAAAATAAGTAGTTTTTAAGATATAAAACATATATTAAAAACCGCAAAGATAACTTTCACATTCATGCAAACACTACGAAAAACAAAGACAACGGAACCCTTCATGGGCGAGTCCAACTCGCACTTGGCCACTTTTATTTTATTCGAATGTATCATTTTAATAGCGGCATCATGAGGAAGAACCGTGTTCATTAAGGCGAAATATTTTAAAGAGATCTCAGTAAAAGAATCAACAACGATACAAAGATTAGAGGAATAATTAAATAAAGACCATAAAACACCCTATTTCGATTAAAAGTAACAAGCAAAAAACCGAGGAAATTCCCGCTAAGCCGGTTCGATCCGGTTTGATTTACGATCCCCATATAACTTAATCCAGGATAAGTCATTCCCATCTCAATGCGCCGAAAAACTACGATTCAAATGCTATGCGATAACATATGGATATGACCACAGTAAGCGAAAAAATGAGCGAAATATGGAAATTGAGATATAAATATAATACAAGAGCAGCTTAAACAAAGCAGGCTCCATGGATGTTAGAGATGCATTATGTGATCGCTTGATTTATTCGCACAGTTTGTGTTAGTAATTCATTGTGCCCTTGAACACACGCACATTTGTCCTGCCTTAAGGGACTAGCGTGCCAACTTTCCGTAGGGATATGCCCCATTTCTCACCCATCACATTTGCATACCCTACGATGTAAGCAAATATAAACTTATAATCATTTACAAACAGGCATATACATTGCCTCTGGCCCCACACTAGGATACTAGAAACAGCGACGGCACACACATATAAACATCCAAGACATTTTTTTTTCTGTATCCCTAGCCGGGGATCAAACCTAGGACCTCTCGTATCGGGCAGGCAGAGCCACTACCGCAGCGCCACAGAGGTAGCCAATGTAATTAAGAAGTTTAAAAATATAAATAATTAGTTATTATATATACATATATATATATCGCTGCGTTGTAAATTTAAAGAAATTAACATTATGACAGTTCCGTGGCAGTATATTTATGAAAATCTAATATGTACGTCCACAAAAATATTGATAAATTTCCTAAGAATAACGATAGGCACAATGTCAACACTAGAAATAGGAATAAACTAGCTATACCTACTACTAGGCTCCATAAGGTTAATGTATCTTTTAAAGGGCAATGTATTCGTTTTCACAACAAAATCCCAACTGAGTTACAAGAATTGTCTGTAAATAAATTTAAAAATGTTGTTTAAAATCACATATGTAAAAAGGCTTACCACAAAATATCAGATTATGTAGAATACAAGAAAGCTTGGGAAGGTGTTTGCTCCAATTCTGTAAAAAATAACGTATAAAGCTGGAGGTTTCTAGTCGCCTCTTTGCCTCCAGCATCTAAAACTTTGAGGTTACGGAATTCAAATGGAGTTCTATATTTCCCTATACCTTATATATGTGTTAGTTTAAGATTTGACATTCTCCAAATGTAACCTATGTGTTTCTTATAGAAATAAACTCTTTTTGAATTTTGAATTACACTTTCCCTATTTCATCAATTTTGTCAACACTGAGCTGTTGATTTCTACACAAGACAGTGCCTTACCTGTAAACAAAGAAACATATTTATAAATAGGCATACCTTATAAGTATTTAGAAAACGATATTCATAGGTATATAAATAATCGATAGTTTTATGCAAATATCAAGCGTATACTTTAGTCGCAAACATATGATGGTATGGGTAACAAGAAATAAATAGACTACAGGACCAATATACCCATTACAGCAGTTACAGTAAAATGGGGGAAGACACTAAACCCCTCCTGGGGGTTGGAATCGCCCGTTTGGCCCCACATTTGTTATTTGGTGACAGTTGACCTACATACTTGCATAGACGTGTTTGTGTTACCCCACCACTATGATTCGCGTGACGAAGGAAATTAGTTGACGGATCGCTTGAGGACTTCTGTTTTTATAGCCCTCCCGTGTCGTGTCTTAGTAAGGTTAACAAGTAAAATGGGTGAATACTTTGTTGGTAGATAAATTAGCGTTTTCTACTAAATTACCTAGAGTATAAGAAAGCATAATGGAGAAATACATAAGGATATCCAGCTTACTTATTTATACACCACACTTTTCCAGAGTATAGTTACTGCACTCGTAGCGTAGATATTCGTTAATGAAAAACTTTTTGCACAAGAACACAACTTCAAACGCAATAAACCGCACAACACGTCAACATGTGGCCAAAACCCGACCCTTGTAACCTCTCGCGTGCGCACGTCAAATGCGGTTAAATATTTAAACCAGTTTAAATTCAGCCAGAGCCTGCAGCGGACGTGTTTGCAGAACAACCTGCAAAAGAAGCCTCGTCACGATGCTAAGCAGAGCGGCGAAATGAACAAGGGGCTTGCTCCCAAACGGCGCAGCTTGACAATGCGCTTGATGAATTTTAAATGTGCGTGCAAAGGGGAGTTTTGTAGGAAGGTAGGCGAAGAAAAGTGCATGATTGTGTCTTGAATTTTTCAGTGGTTCGTAAAATGGGTTGGACGCATTTTTTCCTTCGCCAGTAACTTTAAAATATAAAAAAAGGATTTTGCAGGATTCTAATTTAGTACCAGAACAAATGATCAATTGACATGTAGCATACTTGTATCCTTTATGTCTTGTGGACATCTCACCCTCACAGCAACATCAACAACAGTAACGATCAACGCTTTAAACGGAAAATAACCATCTCGAAAAATTACAATGACTGTAAAAAGCGGCATAAAGAGTCTGCAAGAGAAATCTCGGCCGTTTAGGAGCGTCCCGCGCACAGCGGAGATATAGCCCCGAGTTATGGAATTTAATTAAAACCGAGCGAATTTATTGCATAATTATGCAAATAACGCGACAGTACTGCATTGCCCGTGAGTCAAACGGCGATCCCTATCTGTTGCTGTTGCATGTCCGGGGAATGTCCGATATAGCCACTCGGTTATGAGCATCGATATTTGATGACTTTTTGAAAGGGAGGAATGGGACTGGCTAAATAGATAGAGACTAGAATATATTTCAATTCTCGGATTGGAACAAACCGTTTATGTGTATCATAGCATCGTTGTCCAGTAATTATGCAACAATCTACATAATCTTGGATGTTTATGTGTGTGACGTCGCTGTTTCTCGTTCCCACGACACAGGATATCCTAGTGTAGGGCCAGGAGCAATGTTTGTGCCTGTATGTAAACGTTTATTATTTTTTATAATAATTTTACGAAAAAAAAACTTTTGCGATGTGCTAGTTTAAACATAATTCCGTCTGACTCCAACGATGTCTGGAGATCTTGAAATTGCCTTTTGAGCAATTTGAAAACCATGTTAAAGCGACTTTGTCGAAAAAGGAGTATTAAAATGTTCAAGATTACTTAAATGACGGGACTGTATGGGGCAAATCTGGCTCAACACAGACCTTGCTGTTAATATTTTTGTAATTATTTATTGCTGCTTATTAATTATAATAATTTATATTTGTATGAGTTAAGCACAAGCAATTTATAAAAAGAGATCTAAAAGTCAATCTGTGGGACTTTCTACGCCCTTCTCCTCCCACAGTGGTCCAATGTAGAGAAGTGGCAAATTATGACGATTGCTTAGTTTAGCTAAATATTAGGTCCTTACATATGAAATTGGCGTTTTGTATGGAGAAATTGAAGTTAACTCAATTTTCAGTACAAACATTTTTATATTTTTTTTAGGAATGATCCTAATTTTATAAACTTTGTGTGTATGAATGAGACAACATTTAGCTAACAGAAAATTTTATATAATTTTTGAAGTGTCAGCTGTAAAAAAATATTACGAATATTATCATGAAAATGGATGACATTTAGGAGGCACTGATTATGAAGATAACATTTTAGTTATCAAACTGAAAATTAAAAGAAAATTTAGTAAGTAGATGTAAAATATTGAAATTAATTTTAAAACAATAAAAAAAAACTGGAAATAGCTATTGAATTACTCGAATTATGAACTCCTGAATCTGCAAGATTTTTTTTCCAATTTCATAGGTAAGCTCCCAATATCTACAGTAATAAAGAGATTTGATTGATTGATTGATTGATTGATTGTCAGCATTCAATGCCATTGTTTATTCGCTCGGGTTCAAACGATTGTCCAATGAATTGAGTCGTTAAGTTTTAATCGTTCGTAAAACTGTTGATTGATGCAGGTTAATCGTTTCCGAAATTCGCGTTATAAAACCTCCATTTGACTGTAGATCACTCTGATTGTTTGGACGTACGTACGGCCGCGAAAATGTCCTATTAACCCTGCTGCATGCTCTGTGCCGAATTTACTTCGTTTGTCAGTCATAAAAGTTACGATCGTGCAGCGTACAGGGAAATTCGACTTAATGCGACTATTACATAACTTAGTTAATTGGGGATCCCCAGTTGAGAAACCTGGATTTTTCATGTGGCATAAAATGGCATAAGATGTTTGATCAAATTTCCAGATTACGTTCCGGCCGATTAGCAATAGCAGTATCCAGATAACTAACTAACTAAGGGCCAGCACTTAGTTAGTAGTTAGTTGGCTAAGAGGAAATATTGTGACAGGAAACCTGTAAATATCACAATGTACGGGTACGCACATACATTACAAGTACGTGACATTTAGTAGGTACCTACGTCGTTATGTTCAACAATGCAGCTACAAAACAGATGAGGTCGCATTCACAAAACCCACATTAAATCTATTCCATGTATCAATTCACAGAACATAAAGTTTGAATGCTCAAATGCTCATATCTAACGGTATAATGTATCAAAATGTGTCGTTCTATTTCAACTTACGCGTGTTAATGAGAGGCGCCGTGTGAACGGAACGCGGGGACGTTCCGAATCGTGTGTGGAGCGCAACCGCAGATTTATAGCTTGATCCGATTACATGGCTTTAGTTTTGTGAATGCACATTATCGCATACACAAGTGTTGTGTGTTGAAATCATGCATGAGTCACGCGCGAACCACGGTTCGATCACTTTAGCTTTTGTAAGTAAGGTTGTGTTGATTTGTATGAACAGGCCCCTTATTCGTTTACTCAAATTAACTTCTCGGGTTTATAAGATATGTACTCGGATTTCATGATAAACGCCTTGGACAATAGGTAGATAAGTAAAGGCTTATGTTTAAACGATTACCAAAATCGCACCTATTTTACTACCAATAAATTCGAAATGACTGCCAGAATGGATAAATGTCCACCAAATTGTGTTTGGATAAATGATCACCAAACTTCTTTTTATGTTTTGTGTACTTAATGTTTATGTTTTAAGTATTTTTTGTTGTTCTCACATGTTCAACCTAACACGAAGGATAAACGGGGCTTCGCTTCGCTCACCCCCTTTACCCTTCACCTAAGCTACCGCAGTATTTTGCCCTGATATTTTTTGCAACTTTTGCTGTTCATTTATCCATTTTGGGTAGGAAAAAAATATTTTGGTGATCATTATATTTGTTGCCATAAGTAAATACAAGATTCGGTTTGCGTCATAATAACAGCAATGTACAAAATGTTCCATAATTTCTGTTAGTATCCAATACCGATGCGAAGGCAGCTGGTCGTGTCTAATTGGGCCGAAAGCCACAGGCCACAAGCTGCAATCTATCGTGAATTCCTGACCTTTATGTAGGTACTCATGTACCTACATACATACATAGGTACTTCTACATCGGCACTTGTAGCTTGTGTTGTTCAAGAGGGTAGGTAGAAATAGGTAGGTGTTGCTCTACAAGTATTGGTAAGATGTATCTCCGAAACTATAGTTAATACTCCTACACTTATGTAGATACCTATAATTTTATTTTGTAATCGCACGGAAGCGATAATAAATACTGACAAAGAAATAAAATGCTAACAAGCACGACAATAAATGCCTCCACAACGGGATATCGTTTACAAATTTCCTTTGGAGCAAGCGGTTTGACCACAGTTGTGGATATTGTTAGCCGCATTTGGCAAACTGCCTTACAATCAACTACAAGACCTTAAACATGAGATCGCATAGGACGTGCTGCACCCGCTCGCTTCCGAATTTGAACAGGAAGTTCAAAAAAAATGCTTGTTTAAAAACAATATTGGGAACTGTCAAGCGCTTTTTTTTGTTTTCAAACAAAAGTCTTACCAGCCAGTAAGCCCCGGTAGTCTCGAATTACAAACAAAATAACACTTTAACTTGTAGAGGCGTGCTCCAATTGATTAATCGGCATCCCGTCTACGGGATCGTGTGTCGGCTTAATTGAAAAGTCAATGTCTTGGCTCCTCGCACGATCAATTACCTCCACACTACATAGGGTTAATTTATTATATTTGTTACGGAGGCAATCAGCGCTTGTTCGAGGATGGTGAGGACCCGCGCTAATTCGTTCCCGTCTTGGGGATTATCTCTGACGCGTGCTTTGTTTTTTTTTCTTGCTCGCCCAACTAAGGAGGCCACAAAAATAAGATTAGATAGGAATGTCCGTGGAGGATTGTTGGGTGTAGTTGATAGTGAAAGAGATTTAATTTATTACTTCTTGTGATTTCTTTACATTTCTGGATAGTGCTCCCCGTTTCTATAAACAATTAAAATGTTACGTTCCTGTACAAAGCGGAAAGTGACCGCAGCCCAGAGGCAGCCATTTTGTGGGAATAATTCAACAAGATTCGCGCGAAATGGCCGCAACTTCCGACATTCGCAACACGACATTGTATGCTCACGTTAATATTAAATCATAGCTTAGAGCAGAAAACAACATTATTACACATAACAGAACGCTTCCAGTAAGTAAATTTTCAAATGTAACAGTGGAAAGTGCAGCGATGAGTAGCTATTAATTTTAACCAAAGTGGGGACAAGGTGTCACAACAATGCTAATTAAAACTTAAAATTTTAATGTTATTTTGTATTAATAGTGCCTGCAACTAATATAAACACTATTTAATTTGGTCAATTACCCCTACAATAAACAGAAGTAAGAAAAAAGTTAACGAGGCGCGCGTGCAATGAGGAAATGACTATTATAAACGCATTTTCTTCGTTCGGAAACACAGCGTTACTGAGGCGAATCAAACGTCAAATTACGTTATGTTTTATATTATTCCCTTACGTTAGACGCCCATTACCGAATGTGCCTGGCAGCCGTAGAATACCTACTCATTATTTTCTCATTATGATACCATTTCCTTACTTTCTCTAAAAGAATTCGGCCCCTCGAAACAGCCAATTGAAACTAGTCTGTTTGCCGGGCAATGTATTTACTTGAACCTAAAAATCGAATGGCTAAATTGAAATGTTAATTGTGAATTATTACTGGTTAAATTAGAACATAAAAGATTCTGGCAAACAAAAGGAATCGTGAGAACGTCTTCGAAGATAGTCTACGTGGCCATAAATTTTGCTCAGTGCACGATAAAATTCCTAATAAAAGTTGCGTTTATTATCGGAAGCAGCGCTTACGAGCGGCATATATTGCGATATAGGGACGACTTGGCCATCAACCTGCGCAGTGCAATATGGAAGTAAGTAATTCTTCGATGCTAAAGGAATTTCGGAACTCAGTTAGTTTCCAAACCAATCTTCCTTTCTTGACTCAGCAAGTTCGGCTAAACGCGGTTGCGAGAACCTCGTAAGATACTACTGGTTTTACCATATTGGAATACAATGTGTATTGTTTACGTACAGTAAGCAACGGAATTAGACGTGCCGGCCTAGATACTAATTTAATGAGAAGCCAGGCCCTGATAATATATAACAATTGAAATATATAACCACAATTACAATGGATTTTACTATTATAATTGTTGCAGCCTTGGCACAGTGACTTCTTCTCGATAGTGGTCGATCGATCAGGACAATAAATTGATAGCAATTATTATTGTACAAGTTTATTGCGCGGCGACCTTTTACTAATATCACAAGCCCTTGTTGGTAGCGTTTTGTCATTTATGATTTATCAAGAAATATTTCATGTTGATATTATTCTTCATTATTCTCTTTGATCGGATTGGTACGCGGGAAAATATCGTACCCGGAGTACTACGTAAGGCAATTTAAAAAGTAAGTTCGTGTATAAAAGTATACAAATACTTAGTAATTAAGTATAAAAATGTTGGGACGATAAAAAAATAAACCACCTTGTTGCCCCATTTAAATACGAGTTAGTAACAATAATTGGCTTACGTATACAGTTCCATACAATTAGCATTGAAAGAGAAATTAATTGTAGTTTCTTATTTAGCGATTGCAGTGTGAGATAAATAAAAGTATAGGGCCCTATTTGAATTTTCTTTACTATGTTATGTTTCAACTATGCAATTAAAGAAAAATTGCTGCCAAATAGAAATAGTAATAATTACTCCATGCTTTCAAACCTGTAGTTTCGATTATAATGAGGTAAGAAAAGCGATACCATCTGAACTGTCAGAAGAAAAAAATAACATTTCCACTGCCAACCCTCGCGTGTGGTACAACGGATCGGTATTAAAACTAGTATAGGCCTAAATAAAATAGGACCTGGACATCACGCAACCGGGTCGTTATAATTTATAACCAAGACCATAATTCAAAATAAATTATAATAATTTAATTGGCATTTAAAACGTTTACCTTAAAAAAATGCTGCTCAAATGAAATACTTTATCTTTTTAATTTTAAACTGTTAATCCTTTTAGGATCCAAGAAGGATTAACGGTGTCGGATAGAAAGAATAGGAAAATTGATTTAGCTCCGTACACAGAGTCATTTAATGAACCATTAATCCTTTTCAAATTATTACAGACAAAATCGTTCACTAAGCAGTACTGTGCATTCTTGTTTTACTTAACTTTTGACATTTCCTTAATAAGCAATATTTTCAATGTACTTGTCAAAAATATATGAGATTTTAGCTGTCAAAAGTCAACGCTGAATAGACTGTAAATATACTGTAAATAATCCTAATGAGTCATTAAACGGCTCTGGGTATGGCGGTTAGAGTACATATAGACAGCGTGTAACAGAATGTACATGTGTATTCATATTTTAAGGGGCTGTTAGAGATATAATTCTGAGCAAGGTCTGGATCTGGCAAGCGAGCATGGATTTTCCCATCACCAAGCACAAATACCCATCAATTAAATAAGTGTCTATCATGTGTTGTGACCTATTAGAACAAAGATATGAAGGACAGATAAACCTAACTCGCTAGTGGATGCATATACCTCTGGGTTGTTTTTGCGAGAATTCGTCGCGAAGTGGCTGCGGCGACGACGGGCTAATAAGCCATTATGGCCGTCGCGTACCAACAAAAGCGAGTCGCGAATTCGCGTCAAGCCCAGTGCACATTCTGTTAAAGTGCACATACACACACACGCCTGCATATTGTATGATATAGGTACACAGAAACATAGGACTAATAAAGTAGGCTCGTTGTTAACTGCTGTGCGAAGCATACGCAGATATTTTGAGGTGTGTTATTTCATTTGAAATACTTTATCACATTATAAAGCACAATACAACATAGTGATCCTTACCGAATCTCAATGTTTGCTTGTATCATTTTATTATTTATTGATTGTTTTATTTAAATGCTGTGCGTTTTTTTTTGTAGATTTGAGCTATAATTATGTATTTGTGTGTATACCGTGTTGTAATGAATATATTAATTTATCTATCTATGTATCAATCATTTTTTTTCATTATTTTACTTGTAACCTACACATGCAAGGACCAAGTAGAAAAAAATATATGGTTAGCCCAACTCTATCCATATTTTTATAAATTCTTTATTTTAGGTAGGTTCCTACTGTATATTAATAGCCTAATTATTATAGTTTATTATATATATTAAAAGCTGATATAATAATATTATTTAAGGAAAAAGAATGCCAAAAGACGATGCTTCTTACGGTGGTTGGGATTCATTATATTATTATCTATCAACAACATCACGCTTCCTACCTGGACCGCACCTACAATTAATTCCGGACGAAGAGAACTGTTGCGTGCACGAACAAGTACCTCTTTTAATAAGAGAGAGACACGAAACATTGTTTAGGACCGACCCCGCCTTCTGGCAGGTGACGCTTGCTCTCGTGATGTTGTATGAAACGGCCGACCGAGGCACGCTAGCGCTAGCCACTGCTGAAAACAATCAGTATTTCGACTGTGAATACACGTCTATTATACTTTATATTTTCATATTTATTGCACATTACAGAAATTATTGTTAAAAATATAATTTCCTGGATCCATTAGAAGCCTACATGCACTGATTTATTGGCAAAGCCAGAACTTTTATGTTACAAAATAATCTTCTATAAAAATAATTTATAGGGTCCAGTTACCAACTATGAACACAACATTCGGTAGACTTCCAAAAAACAGACTCCAAAAATGTCTATTAACTCTGGATTCCACAGAAGCACTTCTCGGCTGAAAACCTCTAGATCGTTGTTTTTTTTATTTACTTATTTATTTTTTATTTACTTATTGTTTTTCTATTTATTGTAATTATATGCTATTTATATACAGGTTTTACCTATTGTGGAGACCATAAGCATAATGAAATTATAATTGTAATGCTCTGGTAAATAAATAATTTTGATCCCAAAGCCACATTCTGCAAACTTTGCAAGTATAACAGTTTAATTAATCATTTTGATATACCTATACTGGCTTAAAGCAAACTAATGTTGCAGGCACTATTAAAATACATTTTGATAATAGGTACGAGTGCCTACATAAAAATAATGAAAAGTAATCAAATAGGTAGTTTTTTATTGCAGTACTTATAGCACAAGCACAGGCATTTTTGTACCAACTACCATATAACGAATAGAACACGGAAAATGTGCACGAAACATGGCGGCACGAAAGTGTTGATGGATGCGAAAACGTTAGCCGTCTAATGAGGGGAAGAAAGTAGGCGAATATTTTACCAACCTCCATGCAGTTTTCCCGCGCGCTAACGAGTCTCAAAATTCGAAATTCGAACCTTAACTGTTTTCTCTTGAAATTATCGCTGTACTCTGAAATTCAAATTTTAAACTGTTCATTCACGGAGCGTTCCGAAACGCCAGCGATATTATTCACAGTCGAAACACGTTATTTAATTTGCGATATGCGCAAACTGTACCGAAATAAACGGATAACGATGTTTGGGTATACAAACGTGTTACACTTGTAACTTCATTTGCCTTTGTGAAATTTCAACAAACAGAGACACTAATGGGATAAGAGTAAAAATGTAAAACTGGTCAGAATTGTTTGTGTGCAGAGTTCCATATCGTGAGCAAAAGTATTTGGCAAATAATACACTATCCATTACACACAAAATGTGTCAACGGAAAAATAATATGCTCTGTGGTTTCAATATTCTTTTCGAGGCTGGTTCGATGGAAACGAAGAGTTTTACTGTGTTTAGAACCAAAAGGGCCTATTTGCGGTGACGTCACGACTAGTGTAAATCGGAACGCACTTTTGTCTATGGTCTATTGAAAATGTCACTTGGACAGAATGTTTTTATAACCTCTCTTGGAACTGGGCCTCGTGCGGGAACACGATATAATTCTTTCTTCGTTAATTGAGCCGAGAGTTTGGAATGCAATCTTCTAATCGTGAGTTGTGTTGGCTGTCAGGCAGCGCCGAGGGCCGGCCGAAGTGGTTTGAAAAATATTTCGGGATTAGCCTGAAGGTTTCCACTCCTCGTGTGTTGAAGGGCTCAGAAGTAGTAGGAAATTCAGTACGTAAGGAATAATTGTGTTACGGTACAATAGGTTACTTACTTAAATCTGCGAGCGCTGATAAATCCCGGCTAATTTATCTTTGCCACGCGATGCTATAAACTAGTAGAATTAATGCGTTGCTTTCAAGAATGAAATCGTGGACGAGGTTTTTATTTTCTTGAGATTGCACGGATTTCGGTTCCAGGATATGGATTCTGTCGAAAACCAAACAGTTTTTAAAAATACACAATTACTCTTGAAATTCGCCATTTCGATTAGTTATTATCTGTCTGTCTGTCGGTGATGTCTACACGTAATTCGTCTAAATGACGTGTGCGGAGATAGACTAGGGCGCAATAACTCGATTTGCAAATACGGGTAATGGCCCGGAAGTAGATATACTGCTGCTTCCCCGAAGCATTCCAACCTGACTTGGACGATTCTAATTTTGTAGATGGAACAGATTGATGCTACACTAAAAATATTCTTTTGTGATCAAACTTTAGCGGCCATGTATCGTAAATAAAGTAATCGATGAATTAATTGTTGCATTCCGAGCCTGATAACGCGATTTATACGAGCCGATGTGGTTAGGTTTTTTAACGTTTTTCGCGACGAATGAAAAATGGCGGATGAACTGTCTGCTGGTTATTGATGAGCGAATTGGAAATTTGCTTTTGTGGATTACCGATTGAAAATGTGGCTTTAATATTCCTAGCTACCACAGTTTATATAGTGTATTTCACATTTAGTCCTTTATTAAGCACTTTTAGGAGTATATTCACGGAACCACGACGCCCGGCGGCAATGTATAGTACTACTATGCTCGTATTCGGAATCGAAAATCAAGTGATCATGAAGTGAATTCGAATGTGAGTTTGTAGGCTCGCGTTCGAGTGCCAATTAGTTCGGGAATAGATTCCGATAAGCGCCCCTGAGCGCTCCACACTCTAAGTGCCACTAACTTAGTGTTCCGAACCGTGCCCCGCCCCCGAATATCCAGAACAGAATGCTAAGTGGCGATTTTTCCACCGCAGTTTGTATCCAACTTCGGGTCGCATTAGTCCCCGTTAAGTTAAAGCCTCGCCTTGTTTGGTGTCGTCCGTCATTAACCACGCAATAAAGTTAATTAATGCTTTTTTATAGCCTCCAGCGGAAAAGGTTCGTTTTGCCTCAAGTTGGATAAAACCGTGCGCCATCAGCGAAACTTAATTTATAACCCATTTCGAAATAAATTAGACGTCTGATTAAGACTTAATAAACAAACAACTATTTATCATGATGACACGGCTAATAACAGGGAGCGGCTGCGTTCCGAAATGCGGTCACACCCGATAATTCCCTGAGCGCGGTTAGTCAGTGGCCGAATTGGATCAAACGTTAATAATGTGACAGCTTATTTCCCGCGTAAAGTGCGCCTCACCTTTGGAAGTTTTTATTACCCCTCTCGTGATTCGCGTCACGAACTTCCCGTTCCTCCTGACTCATCCCCCTTTCTACTTTCTGCATCCAGGTGTACCTAAACCCACTAAGCTAATGGTGGGGGGATGCAATCATCAAGAGGAAAACTTAAGAATAAAGACGTCCTTCAATTCCTACAGCTTAGAAGTTTTAAGAAAATGTAATGTTTTCCGTAAGGTTTTAGGCGGGCTCACAGATTTCCATTTTCGAGTGACGAATACTTGTTGTTTCTCCCCGCCCGCCTGGCGGGAGTTTCCCTCGGTTCGGTAATAATGCAGCGAGTTTTAACTTGATTTGTAAAAACTGCGTTATGTTTAGTCCAGAATCTTATTTAGATGGAAAATGTAGAAGTTTCCCGCTGCTCGAAGTAATTTTAACCTTTTTAGGTTTACGAAGTTTCAAACCTCGTGTTCTAAGTGAGTTGCGAAAGTTTGTAGGTGTGTCGAGTTCGCCATCAGCGTGTTTGTAATGTCGGAGGCTACAAGCATGTTTACAAATACGAATGAAAACCTTTGCCAGCGCAGGTATTGAGTCTAAAGTTTCCGAACTGACCGCACAATCGTACTTTTTCAAACATTTGAAAATAGAAAAACGTTTAACTCCATTTTCATTACACAGGAGAGCACTGGACTGGACAGCTGAATGAAGAGGAGAGGTCCTAATAGGAGCAAAGAGTCTTTTGGAATCACACTAGCATGCGCAATCGACACGATTGAGTTCGATACGTAGACACAAAGGTTTTAAAATTAAACTGAAAATCGCTTTTTAAAACTCATTCCAATTCCAGCATCACTTCTAGAGCAGCTCTTTCGTCGAGCTAGTTTTATGACAAATACGTGCGTCGCATTAGTTGAGTGGAATCTGCATAGCATTACTATTCATGAGAGGTAATTATTATGTGCATGCATGGTGTAATTACAAAGTATCTTGGCTCTGCTGTATCATTTAGTTCTATTATTGCTTTGTGTGCCGTCGTCAATTACTTTTAAGACATGCCGGCAAACTCGAGTGTATAATGTGTATAGTGAGTATGTGTGCGAGTAATCAGTAATCGTACCGGGTCTGCGGGGACCTGGGTTACGTAATCTAGACCAGCTCGTTGATTTGTAGCTGCAGTGCAGGGTTGGGCTTAATTATCGCCCAGACCACAGTTCGGATAAGGGTAGCTTGAAATTTAGTTACCTCTATTATACGGAACACTATTCACCACAAACATAACCTTCATACCTTCTCGGTGTTTTGATGTAAGCTTTGGACTCACCTGTAATTTTCTGCGACACAATCTTTTTGAACTGGTTCTGGGTTTTTCCGAATCCTGCAGACAACAGAAAATCGAATTAGCACAAATCAAGGTGGGAAAAATTTACTTGGCATAGGTATAGCATAGGCATATATGGCATAGGGTAGCAGAAAGTCTCTGCTTGAACCTGCTCAGAATAGCTATATCTACAGCGGAACTCAATACAATCGCGCAACCAGCATGTTTAATTTCACCTTTACAGATATTGGTGGCAGGATCCACTGATGAATGATAGCAGTGAGCAGGATGTGTATTTGTTACATGACGTTCTATTTTATTTATTAAGTCAGAGTAAAACAGGCAAGTATTTTGTTTTTGAGTGATGCCTGGTGTAGCTCACTTTTCCGCGCCAACACGAGACTTGAAGATAAAATATTCATGACAAATAGGACATAGACAGCAACACAGCAATCTTAAAGAAAGTATTTTACGGCTCTTATTCTTATCGACATAGGGGTGTGAATGAAAGAGATTGTGAAGTACGGATTGGGGTTATTCCCCACTCAAACCAACTATTTAAAAAAACAATTGAACCAATCCTACTAATAGTGTTTTTTTGGCTAAATCTGAACTAAAAGATGTTATAAATGATACCTCCTTTGTGGTGTGTGTGATTTTATAATATCACGTCCGTAATTGTCATCATACAACAACTTAATATACAAGCTAGGTTTCCTATCAAATAGACAGACATTAACTGAGTATGCAGTAACAAGCCTTTTATTACGTCTCCCGTGAGTTGCCCCACCATTGGCAAATATAATAATTTTATAACGGGGTTGTATTACAAAAGGGTCGAGTTAGGAATAACTCGCAGTTTGCAGTACTTTTGCACTACGAGGGCAGAATATGAACAAGACAGATCGCAGGTTAAGGCGCCGCACGCATTTGCTTGAAATATTGTTCCCTGGTTTCGGGTTATTCCAGAAACATACATATTGTTCAATGTTCATCCAAAAAGCCATTACAAATGCCACTGAAATATGTTTATTTATGTTTTTTTTTGTTATTGCGGATTTCATGTCGGGATTACATTACACACTTCTTCGTATTGAACTGACTGATGACAATCAAAGAAAATTCAATTTCTTAAGCCCTGCCTCTGAGTTTTGGATGCGTTGAGGAATCCAAGCTTTTTATTGTAATAGCGGGGATCAATGCACTTCAAATTATTACGATTCGCGCCATTATTTACAACTCGATCAAACTATCGGTCAACTATCACCACATTCTACTCGGAAGATTTCACCTGTAAAGAGCATTCCGTATATCCTCTCTCTTCGTCGTTAAGTTGGATGTAGAGCACAACTGTAAAAATATGGGGAAAAGCAATATCCGGTTGCCAGAGTCAGATCACAATTCCCCATTTTAAACAAATAAAATAAAGTTAAAGATTTTTATGTGCTAAGATACGGGTTCAAGTATATGGATAATAGTTTATGAACACCTTATCAGCTATTAATTTTAGTATATAAATAATAATTATAATGATCTGTTTATAAATAAATAATTTAAATTATCTATCATTTGGGTATGATTGAGAAACTCATTTATTGAGTAAAAACATTTGAGCATTAACCATTAACGATTACAACAATTCCGACTTAAACATATTTATTGGAAAGTGTTTTATGTGTTCAGGTATCCTGATATTATTTATATATTTTTACACACATCGCAGAACATTTTTTTAGATATAGCGATGTGGTTATATGTATACCGAAATATTCGTATTTCTTGTGTTTCTAAATCTATTTCTTTTCAAACTGCCAGAGTGAGTTTTCCAATTAAAATGTCTATCTATATTAAGTTCCATCTGCAGCAGCATTCGTCATCATGGTCGCCGGACCATGATGGCGAATGCTGCTGACGAGTGCCGACTCGTGTTGTACAAGGAGAGGTTTAACTCCTCGTATATGTGACAGCTGAGTTCTTGCACCTCGACCATCTGCACCAGCATCTGCCATCGTCCTCGGGAACTGGTCGGGTTGCGTAGGGAGTGGACTCGTGCTTTGGGTATATGAGGATGGGGTGTTGCTGGCATTGAGGCTTAAGTTTAGCCTAGCAACCTTCTTTGAGATCGCTTTTGAGAATCTTAAGGATGTCATTCTCGGGTAGTCTGCGTGAGCAAGCAGACCGGCTCCAACATATTTCTAAACGAGTAGGTCAATTTTCTTATTGTAGTCCGTGACAACCTTCTTCAGCTCAGTATATTCCATGTTCAATAACCCCTATCTCTGTATTCGCTCTGTCTCTTGCCGCACGTTTGTGGTTTTGCTTGTTTTAAGTGGTGAAATTTCTGACTATTGTTTTTAAATAACCTGCCTGCGAGTGATGTTTGCGAAATAATTATGTGTGGTATTTGGAGAACTGATATTCCCATGGAGTAACTGGAATTTCATCGCGCTGGACTTAGTTTTGATTTGATAGGATATATAGGATAGGTCCTCGTCTTTAATTTGTCCTACATCAGTTTTGCATGTAAGTTTATAACGTAGGTTAGTTAGATTTCCTAAGTAGTAAGCCGAGGTAATGTTGGCAGAACTACGGTGACAAGTGACTTTAGAAATATCACATCTGAGCAATTCACAGTTGAAAAGGATTCCCGCGCACAAATCACAGTTCATCATCTTACCATTAGTTAATGATCGCAGCGCTATCCTCTCAGAGACAAGTACCTACTGTTGTCGTTTCCACACACTTAAGGAGTGATCGTTGTATTCACAAATATCATACACTGTTTATTGCTTCCCTGAAATTGATTTTGGGATAATCATACGCACAAATTGTTCTTTATAACTTTCACAGTAACTGGTATTTTTTTTTTAAATCGGCAGTTTTAAACATAAAGTCACAGAGATTCAGTTTAACACATTTTAACTGAGAATTGGCGCGAAAATAAGGAACACAGGACAGTTTTGATACCTTGATAGTTTGGAGTATTCAATTTCAGTCACCGATAGATATTTTTTGGGTAACCCATATTTGAAAGCTAGCAACACTGGTTTAATCACCACCAACTTAACGGCGAAGTGAACTGGTTATGGAATGCACTTTCGATATGATTTTGCGTAGACCTCAGCAAAGGTGCTAGCGTAGAAGCGTCCGCAGTACCGCTCACGCGTTTCCAGCACATCGCCGCTGATTTATGTCGAGCCCGCCTCTCCGCAATAATGTGCGGACGAGGCCAACACTTACCTACATTGAGTGTGTTTGAAAGGAAATAAGCTTCTACTAAGGCTGTCTTTTCAGCGATACATTTAGCACCGGGGACCGTAATTTGATTTATTTTGTGGATATATTTGTGTAACTCAACTTGTCGTGTTACAAAAGGATTTGAATCTTTTTAATCTAATATTCTAAGCTGTTTTGTAAAATAGGTAACAAATGAACGAAATTCAGAGGTTCCAGAATATTACTTAATTAGCGTCTAGTAATAAACCGCATACCGTCTATGGCCATACCCAGAGTCGTTTAATGATTCATTAAGGATTACATAGTGAACGATTTTGTATGTAAATTTAAAATTTGGAATGGGATGAATCGTTCTGACACTGAGTACGACGGTAAGAATTCACAATTTAAGTTAGGTAGGTACGTTTATCAAACAAGTTTTATAATCAAATCATCTATATAGACCGTTTATCCACACACATATTATAAACCTTTAGAATGCGTTCAAATACCGTAAATTAAAAGCAGATACAAGTTAACTGTCTTGTTAGATCACATTTCTTATATATGATAATTGCTCCATAATAACATCAAATTCGATATTATTATTACATTAAAATTTTGAATATCTTTGAAAAACACAGCAATCAGATATGACCTCAATTCTAATATCAGTCGAGATGACGTTCTATCGAAATTAAATGTCAATGCCGCAATGCCGGTCGTATCATGAGGTTCCTGAACACGTTATACAGAACTTATAATATGTGTGTAGATAAAGCAGTGTATTTAACTGTACCTAATTAGGCATTAAAACTCTCGGGTGATATTATTGTGAAACTGGCCTTCGGCTCGTTTACATACACTATTTTATCTACATACATATCATTAGCTCTCTTTAATGTGTTCAGGAACCGCATGTTCGACCAGCATTGATAATTGCTCTGCATTTGTTTAGCTTGTTCAGTAGTACCAACTTCACAGACAAACTAGGAGCGGCACGCAGGCGAACGTCGGCGTTCGAAATTTGAATATCATAATTTGTCGAAAATTGATACATTATGGTCATAATGTATCAATATTCAGATAATAAATGTGTTTTTACCAAGTAGTATAGAATTATGCTGGTCGTAACGTGCGGTTTATGGACGCAGTAAAGAGGGCTTATGATAATTGTGTAGATAAACTACTATTATTCGTCAGAAATATTAAAATTAGCACCTGTCACACACGAAGGGTTCCGGTAAAGGGTCTTATCAAATCCAAAACAGCTTCCGTGTAACCACAAAAAAATTAAATTAAACAGCTTTTAACCTAAATAAAACGTCAAATCTTATACATCATATACTTTTGTTTATTTTTTTGTCGTAGCACCTCTAGAATCTTGACGACCAAACAGTAAGGGCGCAGTGGGTACAAAGGTCGCGGAACCGCCACCGCAATAGGATTTAAAAAAACTAATGAAGGGAGGGCGACTCAAAATACCGGATTAAGCGACTCGTAGGGGACCGAGGCAATTTGCAGTAAATAATAATATCGGTATGCGCCGTCACAACGCGACTGTACAGACACGACCACGGAACAACGGGTTACACTACGTTAATAGTACTGCCATAAGTACCGAAGTCGACCTGTATGTATTGAACTATAATACTATCAAGTTTTTTGTCCTATGTCATCAGTGCAGAATGATAAAAACTAAATACAAAGGAATAAAGCTACTTCATCTTTGGAGGCTACTACCGGACATAGAGACAAAAATTGACAATGAGACATCGAACAAGATAAATGTACGTTTTGAACATAGGGATTAAAAAATCTGGGTGCTCGGCAGTGCCTTTGCCAAGTTGAGCAATCACATCTGGAAATCACAACACAGGTTTTCGCCTATCGTGGTTTCCAACGATGTACCCAGCAATTTTACAGCTACCCTCTTGGGCATTCAAAAATTCAAAGTTTTATTTTGATGTAAGTTGATGAATAAACATTTCATTTCAAGAAACATTTCATTTAATTTAATTTCTCTGACGAATAAACATTTCATTTCATAGTCAAAGTCAAAGTCAAAGTCAAAGTACTTTATTACTGAAGATATTTACATATACTTAGCAAACGTCATTTTTTGCCTCTTCTCTAGATTGGACCACTGTGGAAGAAGAAGGGCGTAGAAACTCCCACAGATTGATTTTAGATCTCTTTTAAAAATAGGTTGTGCTTAACTAATACAAATATGAAAAATTTAATTGTTATGATTAATAAGCAGGAATAAATAATTACAAAATTATTAACAGCAAGGTTGAGCCAGGTTAGTGTTGAGCCAGTTTAACCGCATACAGTCCTGTCATTTAAGTAATCTTGAACATTGTAATATCCCTTTTTCGACAAAGTCGCTTTAACATGCTTTTTAAATTGCTCAAATGGCAATTTCAAAATCTCCAGAGGTATCTTATTGTAGTAGAGAATGCACTGACCCTTGAAAGAATTGCTAACCTTCACGAGTCTAAAACGGGGCGCACACAGTCTGTGATTATTTCTTAGGTTAACATTACAGCTATCGCTAAGTTTGGAAAATGTTGAAAGGTTCTTGCGTACATACATTATATTTTCGAAAATAAATTGATTAGCTACTGTTAGTATGTCAATTTCTTTTAAAAGCTCTCTTAAGGAGTCTGTTCGTTTTAAATTATAAATTGCTCGAATAGCTCTTTTCTGTAAAATTAAAATAGTTTAAATATCCGCTGCTTTCCCCCACAACAAGATACCATAGGACATCACACTATGAAAGTAACTAAAATATACTAGCCTAGATGTAGCCACATCCGTGCTTTGTCTGATATATTTTTATGTCTCCTCACGTGGCTTACTTTGGTTGCATCAACAGCGAGGTCCTCCATGCCAGTCTCATAATAGTAAGTGACGATTGTCCATTTTCATTCAGGATATAGTAAACAGACGACTTTTAAACAAAATACTCTGGCACATAATTCGTCGCTAAGGGAACATTTTACAGATTGGTTAAATACGATCCTTGTTAGTTATGTATATAGTGTTTTTGTGCATGCTAGTTCATTGGCAAGCGCGGTAAGGCGTGGTTCACACAACCACGTTTCACTTGTGTCTCAGAAGAATTTTTACTTCGTAACAGGACGGGTTTGCAGCAATATTGTTTCAACTACGTGTTCACCAGTTTGTATACAAATCTACAAGTAAGATAGTGTTAATCTCATGTTACTCAATAGTCAATAGTCAATAGTCAATAGTCAAAGTACTTTATTACTGTAGATATTTACATATACTTAGCAAACGTCATTTTTTGCCTCTTCTCTACATTGGACCACTGTGGGAGAAGAAGGGCGTAGAAACTCCCACAGATTGATTTTTAGATCTCTTTTAAAAATAGGTTGTGCTTAACTAATACAAATATGAAAAATTTAATTGTTATGATTAATAAGCAGGAATAAATAATTACAAAATTATTAACAGCAAGGTCTGTGTTGAGCCAGATTAACCCCATACAGTCCTGTCATTTAAGTAATCTTGAACATTGTAATATCCCTTTTTCGACAAAGTTGCTTTAACATGCTTTTTAAATTGCTCAAGTGGCAATTTCAAAATCTCCAGAGGTATCTTATTGTAGTAGAGAATGCACTGACCCTTGAAAGAATTGCTAACCTTCGCGAGTCTAAAACGGGGCGCACATAGTCTGTGATTATTTCTTAGGTAAACATTACAGCTATCGCTAAGTTTGGAAAATGTTGTAAGGTTCTGGCGTTCATACATTATATTTTCGAAAATAAATTGACTAGCTACTGTTAGTATGTCAATTTCTTTAAAAAGCTCTCTTAAGGAGTCTGTTCGTTTTAAATTATAAATTGCTCGAATAGCTCTTTTCTGTAAAATAAAAATAGTTTGAATATCCGCTGCTTTCCCCCACAACAAGATACCATAGGACATCACACTATGAAAGTAACTAAAATATACTAGCCTAGATGTAGCCACATCCGTGCTTTGTCTGATGTTCCTAACAGCGTAAGCCGCAGAACTTAATTTACCAGCCAATTTATCTATGTGGGGTCCCCACTGCAATTTGCTATCAATGGTTATTCCAAGAAACTTCGTATCATTTACTAATTCTAACGTGCTGTTGTCTAACACTAAACTGGTCTCAACTTGCCTGACATTTGGAAGTGAGAATTTGATACACTTGGTTTTACCAGCGTTTAACAATAAATTATTAACTGTGAACCAATTCAAGGTTAAAGACAATACACCATTAACATCATCAAATTCTCCTTTTTGTCTTTCAATTTTGAAGCTGTTTCACACAATTCCCAGTCAAGATCACATTCGCAGATAAATACTTACACATTTCTCGGATTACACGAACAACCTATTTGCAAGTTCAATACGACAACTGTAACCTTTACGCTTACTAAAGAAGATCTATTCAAATGTTAGTAACTTATCGATTTAATGCCAACTTTTGAATATCGTTAAACGGTTGAAAACAACAATTTCTGGGGTTTGACTGTGATTAAGAAGATTTAGAGGCCTCGCTTCCAAGGGACTACTCACAGCTTCTACATGTCCGTTTAAATTCGGTCGGATTATACGCTTGTGAGCGGGCTAAATAGAAGGCATTTTGACGTTGACCCAGCAGACTTGACGGCACAAAGGAGGGACGGCCGAGATGGTTTCTAATTACGACACAGCCCGTTATGCAAATCGGGGTAGAGGGGTGGCGCTGTCTCTAATAAACATGCACGCCTCTTGCGGTCCGACCGCCAAATTGCTTGCTTTCCATTCAGCCGGCGGCGAACCGGGCAATAAAACCACGAGTGCGAGCAGCCCCGTGCCGACTCTGAACAATTACTAGTCTATGGTCAGCGAGCGAACCGTTCCAATTTTAAATTGCTCCATCAGTCGCGACATCTATTTAGTTTTACTTGAATTTAGTCATAACCTTGTGTTCAACGATAGTGATCGTGACGGGACCAATTTGTATATTCGACAGTTTAATTTCTTAATTCCACTATTGCCTGAAACCTGTGGACACACTCACACTTTGAGTAATTGACCCTCGGCTAAATTGTTGAGTTTTTACAGAGCGTTTTAAAACTCGTCTGCCAATGCCGAAAACTCCCCTCCGTATCGTCGGGCTTACATCAATAAAATGGATTGACAAAGCGTTTTTTACGGCGTCGAAAGTCGGCGAACTAACGTCAGCGCGCTCAGCTGTGAAAATATTCATTTTTCACACGGGGACAATATTTCCGTTTGTGTTCGGGACAATCGAGGCGCCTTCGGAGCTTGTATCTCGAATATCTCGATACACTGAGAGGACGACCAAACGAGGCGCCCGCGGCGCGGGGTGCGGGACGGGGTGGGGGGTGGGGGTGGGGATGCGGAACAGGGTGGGGGGGAGAGGTGGTGTCGAGATGAGGGCGGCACTTGATACGGATATTTTGCAAATCCACCGATTCACATTCATATTGCTGAATAGTGGGTGTTTGTGAGATACCTAGTGTCGCGTTTTATTGAGACAAATGGGTTATCGTAGCGTTTGAACCTTAATACACATGCAATAAAGCACCCAACCAAATGACGTTGAGGATTATGGAAAAGTGAAAATTGTTAGCTTCGTGATATCTTATCCTATTTATATATGATGTAGAACATTATCAACAGCCGATATTCAAGTACTTGATATCTCATCGGTCTTCTGCCATCCCAATAGCTATATACACAAGTGTGAACTCCCTACGGGCGCATGTCCACACAGCAGCACCTCGTCCGCGCGACCACGAGCAAAAAGACTTGCTCCGGCCTTTGTGTTTGCAACGTTACACATTCGGGCAACCGGACATCGACAGTGCTGCCGCGTTTGAAAGTCGCTACGTACCTGCGCTAGACAATTTTAAAATTTCTTTATTCCAAATGAGTTTCTGGCTGAACGCTATGGGGAGGAATAATGTATGTGAGGAAAAATATCAGTAGCTTTAAAACCATTGATAGCCGCCACAATGTGCAAACTAGAAATAAACATAAACTTTCTTTTCCAATGTTCAGACTCACAAAAGTTAGCAGTTCTTTTATGGGTCACTGTATACGCTTCTACAATAAAATTCCGCACGAAATTCAAAACTTAACTGAAGCTCGATTTGAAAAATATAGGTATATAATTTGTGCACAAAGGCCTACTACAAAATTAATGACTTTTTACAAGACACCGACATCTGGCATTAAACCAGTTCATTGCACCCTATATATTATGGACTATGTAATAATTAGGCACCTACTTAACGTTATATTATGCTTGCTTCATAATGTTATGACGTTCATTAAGTCTCAATTTTTGTGCTATTATGAATAAAATCTTTGAACTGAACTGAATATGTACCTTTGCCACACGGTTTGGGAAACGGCGACTGGTGTAACGACAGTTGTAAACTTTTTGGGGCGCTGAATTGAATACATATTTTACTTACTTAGAAAATCATGGGGAATAATTTGTTTATCGACGGCTTATATGCAAAGAATTATTTGGTTTCATGCAGCTATTCTAGGGTGTAATTAGATAAGCACACACTACTCGTACACGAATTAATATTGTACTGGCCGTGCTGGTTTGATTTGTTTACTGCAAATTATTCAGTTCCGAAATAATGAATATGTTGTTCAAAATAACTCCGTCGCTGATTTTCGTTTAAACAGAGCGTTTTATTATTTGATTTCGCTTGTTTGTGGCGTATGGAGTACTACTGATAAATTAAAATACACAAATGTTTCATTGCTTTTAATATGTGCTTTGCGGTAAAGACCAATAGAGACTAAATTTCGGTTCTTACAATATCTGCGTAGCCGCGTAGCATGTGCATGGCGTAGCATGTGGATGGCGTAGCAAATGCTACGCGACTTAATACACGTTTACTTTCATAATTTTTTAGTATTTTTAAGTTGTCGTTTGACAACCATAACTTGACCTTTCTTCGTTTGTCATCAGCATCAACATGACACATAATGCCGTCTATTGTCTAAAAAGTGTATCCGATCTTGAGTCGTCTGTAAATTTATACCATTTTATCTAGACACGTATCATAAACCCTCTTTACTGCGTCCAAAAACCACACGTTACGACCAGCATAATGATAAACTTCTTGGTAAAAACTCATTTCTTATCTGAATATCGATATATTATGACCATAATGTGCCAAAATTTGTCAAATTATGACATTCAAATTTCGAACGCCGACGCCCACCTGCGTGCCGCCCCTAGTTTGTCTGTGAAGTTGGTACTACTGAACAAGCTAAACAACTGCAGAGCAATGATCAATGCCACAATACCGGTCGAACATACGGTTCCTGAACACATCAAAGAGAGCTTATGATATGTGTGTAGATATACTAGTGAATGTAACTGTACATAATTAGGCATTAAAACTCTCGAGTGATATTATTATGAAACTCGCCACTTTCGAGTATTAATGCCCTCCGTTATGTAGCAGTCACATAAACTACTATTATGGCTTTCGTATGTACATAGTTATTTCCTTATCACAAACGCTACTTATCGTCTCCCCAATTTAATCATATCGAAAACAATAAGCGATGGCGGGCGGTGGGGGAGTACAAATGACCCCGTCAATAAATCTGGGGCTGAAGGAGGAATAAGTTTGTTCGTTGGCGTCTTTTGTCAAATTGATTGTGTATAATTCCAGCTGGAGGTGGAAATGGGTTGCGATATTGCCTTTTGGGTCGTTTGAAGCAAGGGGCACTGTGGCGTGGCGTTCTATTGACTACGTGGATTTCGTTTTATTAGGGGCCGATGGATGAAGCAAGTTATTAAACACTTCCACGATACGTTTTAGAAAAAAAAAAACCTTGGACACACATATATACACATTGATCTAGCCCCAAACTAGGATTCGCTGTAACTTGGTTACTAGACAACAATACACATACTTATATTGATAAATATTATACTTAGATAGATAAACAACCATGACTGGGGTACAAACATCCGTTATCATCAAACAAATATTTGTCCCCACCGGGACTCGAACCCGGGACCCTTGGCTTCGTAGACAGGGTCACTGCCGACTCGGCCATTCGGGTCGTCGAAATTTTAGAACTAATGGAAAATATTTAATACCTAAAGCTGACTTGCTCCAGAATGTTGAAAGTCATTAAATACAGTTTACTCAACTGAAATACATCACGGTATGTTGCGAACTTGCCCGACAGTTGCGGTCTACTTATCTTACCGCGTTGTTACGAGTAAGTTGTGTTTAACTAAATGTAGCAGCTGTCAAAAATCTGGCACAAGTTGCCCTAAATACTGTAAAGTTTACTAAGTATTTTACACTACAGAATAAAAATGGCAAATCTGTTGTTTTTATATTTACTAAATTAGGGAGGTACCTTCAATAAAATCCGGGACCAGTGGATCTAAAAATGTCAAACGGCCATGACACATTTTTTATGAACATCTTTGCAGTAGCTACTATGGGGGTACTATTATGGGGGTAAGTAGGCGATGTGGAACTAGACTGAATTGGTGATAACATAGAACCGGAGACCCACACGTGCCACAATAACGGGAGGTTAAGGGTCTACGCGGCTCTGGAGTGACCTCAAACGAGTTAAAACATTTAGGCTGTAGTACCATCGGCAAGTGGAATTGAAATAATTTATATTACCTCGAAAAACGAAGGAGAATAGAGACAAAAACCTATATTATCTATCAGTGCTTTCTGTAAATCCGATAACCGACATAAAAATTAACTATCTACAGCTAAAGAGCTCCTTGGTCTGATGGGTTTCACGCTTGCTTCTCACGCATGAGATGCAGGTTCGAATCCTGATAATGTACCAATGGGATAATTAATTTATCTTAAGTACATTATGATGACATGTAGGTCCCGGCTATTATCGCAGTCGCTACGTGATAGTGGTCGTAAAATCTCTCCACCAACTCGCACTGAGCCAGCGTGGTGGAGTATGGCTTAATCTTACTCGTATCCGGGTAAAGGTCTGTGCCCCTTGGTGGGGACATTAATCGGCTAAATTAATTTATTATATCTACAGGTACCGTAAGAAACGGAATTTAAATAATAAATAAATATTAGAGGACAATCTTACACAAATCGAACTAGAGCCTTGTTGAGCTTACTATGGGCCATAGTAAGCTCAACAAGGCTTGTGTTATGAGTACTAGACGACGATATATTTATTAGGGATAAAAATATACATAAATACACAGAAAACTTCCAAGACTAAGAAACAAATATTCATGCTCATGACACAAATATTTGCCCTTACCGGGATTCAAACCCAGGACCGTCAGCTTCGTAGGCATTGTCACTACCCGCTAGGCTAAACCGGTCGTTATTTTTTTGTAGTTATATAATTTACTAATTTGGGCATGCTAATTATGTATGAACAGATATGTAGTCATAATTAAGTCAGCTATGGACCATTCCCTTTACAAATGCACCCGAAAAGAAGCCCTCAGAGAAGACTAGCGACGAATTGTGAGGCGGGTCACCCAAACCTAGTTACGACCATGACCAATCTCAGAGATATACGACTAAGAAGAAGAAGCAGGTGTTCACACTGCTAATTCGGATTTTTATACTAAATCAACTATAATACTCTTTACTCATACTAGGATATCCTGTCTGTACTATTGGAACCAGAAACAGCGACTTCACAAACATTAAGAATGAACATCAAATACCTCAGCGTTTTTATCTCCACGGCCAGGAAATGAACCGATTTTTGAAGCGGAGTCTCCATCTGTTGCCTGTGAGCCCTAGATGTTATCACTAGTTTATTGAATCAACTTAAGTCCTATGTATGACGTTTTAAATGAAAAGACTTGTCTTGCCTTCCTAATGAAGTCGCACCTATTACCATTACGGATATTATTCCGGTTATCATATTATCCCGTCACATGCATTATGTATCCCACTCAACCTGTACAAGCTATCCTTATCATATTAATTACTGTTAGGTTGGTGCACCTGTTTGCTTGACAAATGGGCCGCCCTCATTGGTCGCTGATATGATTACGCGGGAATCCCAATGACTGTTCTACGGAATTAAGACGAGTTAATTGCTTTCATGTATAATTGATTCCTGTCAATTTGCCGTATTTCATGATGTGACATTGTAATCTCGGAAATATCAGAGTGATATGTACTCAGACTTATTGAACCGTGATCTTCATCGAAATTAGTTTGGGTAAGGTCAAGTTTCGCGAAGCTGGATTAATTCTTGATCAATGCTTGTGAGGAGTTAATTTGATGTGTATCTGAAACTGAAACCTTTAACATTCGCACTTTCGTAATTAATTTGTAATACAAGGCGGATGACTTATCCTTGATTAATTTGAATAGTATCTTTAGGCTTAACAAGGATCTCAATTATGCTCTGACCTTTGTAGCTGGTAGGTGTAAAGGTGTGAATAAATGGTATTGATACCTTACACTTACATGTATTAGTTTAGTTTAGGTTAACTTTGTTACCACCGTTTGTTGGATTGGAACCCAACACTGGAAAAAAATCCAAGTCAAAAAACTTACGAACGAATAATGAAGTAACATATCTACACTTCCTGGCCGCAAAATAGACCCACAAAAATATCTACAATACGGCAGAGCCACCGTCGGCTGTGGGCCGTTAATAATAAAGTGTCAGAGACAGCGAGCGAACTTTCCGAGTCAGATGCATGTCCACGGGCAGGTGTACCAACCTGCCGACCATAAATATTACACGACACCTAGCGCTGTCCGCGGCAGAGCGGACGAAAAAGGGAACGCTTGCTTGCAGAGTATATCGAGTCTACATTGTACTGCCTGCCTCCCGGATTTTTAGACACCCTTTTGACTCCGTACTGATTTTAGTACACGGTGGCTTTGTAATTGCCGACTTTAAACCCTGTTGTACGTGTAATTTAACGTGTACACAAAACGTTATTATTTATATAAATGGGAGGAAGTCATTCACTTGAGAAATATTCATAAAATGCAGCTTATCTACACCGAGATATTTCTCCCTGGAAGCCATGACTTACCAGGCTTGTTTACACCGAGGCATCTAATAGCAGTCATCTAGATACCATCCTGGATCAAATTAAATCTATCGCCTGCCAATCTGTCGAGCGTGTTTGATCCTAAGGGCCTTCCGCACAAGGGACTTTGATACGCGTTTGGACTACTCGAGTTTGATACGCGTAGCCTGAGCGTTGCTCTGATCGCCGCCATACAATTAAGTTGTGGTTCGCACACGCTTTGACGTTAAACGCGTTGTCCACCCATCCCAACACATCTCCTGGATACATCGAAACACATCTCCTGGATAAATCCCAACACATCTCCTGCATAAATCCCAACACATCTCCTGGATACATCCCAACCACAGATATCGAGAGATAGGTTGAGGGGCGTGGCATGTGCGAACAAATGTAGCTCCGACAGGTTCGATATTAAAAATTCTCGGTAGTCACCGGGCGACCGCAGTGATGAATTCATTTCCGTTGTTTTTCTAAAATGCCGACCTGTGCAATACTCACGTGCAAAAATAGAAGCGAGATTGTGAACTCCAAGAACGCCGGTGTCACATATCACTTGTAAGTCTCATTCTAACTATTATTTCTTCTTAAAACACAAGAAATAAACATTATTACGAAAATAAATCATTGGCGGAAAATTCGTCACGAATTGACATTAAAGTGACAATGTCATGTTGTTCTAGCTAAGTTTGTTGCTACATTGCTTGTTTTGTACCTTAATTTCACTTCGTATTGCCAAGCTAACACGCAATGAATATTTCACACTTATCTAAGTACGAAAGCAAAGATGCATCGTGATACGGAGGCGAACTGTCACACGCAAACAGAGACGACATATAGTGATGGGGATACTGATAGGAGAATTATGTTTTTGAATCGATAGATTTTATCATTCCGCAATTACTAATATAGTTAATGTAATAATATAGTTATTTTATTACTCATAATACGTAAGTTTATTGTTAGTTATTCCAATGATTGCCAAACAGGCAGTTTAGATTTTAAGTTTGTTTAAACAAACTTAAATGATAACGAAGGATAATGGGGTGTTATAAGTATTGATCGGAAATTCCGATGCTTTCAGTCAGGTCCGAAGAGAATTTCTCGGCTAAGTCCGAATCAGAATGAACTCCGTTCACAGTTATTCTACCTTCATAAACCTCTTTGCCTCTCTTTCTAGCTGTAAGGATTCTGTTGAAAAAAAGAAGAGAGGCAAAGGGGTCTCTGGAGGCAGAACAACTGTGAACGGAGAATACACGGGTAATTTCGACGCAAAAAAGTCGGGATAAGGGGGTTGTATAGTTATTAGTCCGATTTGACTCAAAATCTATATCTGGGGATCCGGTTGAGGTCCAATCATGATTCTGTCATATTTTGAAAAAGTTGCCGACATTTCGAACTTCGTAGTTACTGGTCCGATTTACTTCAAAATCGATATCTGGGGACCCGGTTAGAATACAATTATGATATAGATGTCAGATTTTGAATATTGGACGCCATTTTGATTTTTATATTTACTGTTCCGATTTGCTTCAATGATAAAGTTATGTATTTTATTACGCTAATCAATGTTTCAGTTTTCCTAGTGAACCAAAAATAAAAGAAAAATGGATCGAAGCGGTGATGCGAGGGCCTCGCTGGTTTCCACAAAAACAATGTAAAATATGCTCAATTCATTTCGAGGAGAAATGTTTTCAAAAATTAAAGAAATACAGGCGAATGTGGCCATGGGCAGTGCCGACGATGAAAATACCAGTTATGATGTCTCATGTTAGTAATTTATATTTAATTTCATACAATGGATAGCTTTAAAATATTTCTTACACCATACCACTATAAAAAGACTGTTTCTAGATTATTAATTGAATATCTACTTGAAATTATAAATTCCTTTACTAACTACATATAACTTTAAGTAATGCATCTTATTTTATTAGGGTACCAGAGATCCAGAGAAAAACCATATCAATGAATGCGTCTCTGTAGGAGATAGCAGCGATCAGGTGTATTTTTTTGAAATTTTAACATGAAAAACTGCGTGATACGTATTTGAATACTGATTGCTTGCACCTTTTTGTCTCAGGATACCATAAAACCAGAGAAAACACATTTGAATGAATGCGTGTCTGAAGGAGATGACGGCAATGATGTAAATCGGGTCAAATTAAAACAATTTATAAAAATCTTCGGGTTACTTATTTACATCTTTATTTTTAGACATCAAAACAAGCTGAGTCTGAAGAACCGTCTTTGCTGACCACGGACAGAGTAGGTAATGAAAATGTAAGAAATGTATTTGAATTATTATTTGAATTGTAATTTTATTTAATTTTATAAAAGTAAACATACAGACAGTGTCACGCCTTTTTCCATGCGGGGTGGCAAAGGCACATTTGATCCCAATTTATCTTAATTTAAAGGTACCTTTCTTTCTTTATCATACTTCTATCGCCCATTCATATTCCTGTGATAAGAAGACTAACAGCAACTAAATTAAACATACAAATTACAGGACAAGGACCAAGAAAATCACAGCATTTTCGAGACCCCACGCAAGAGGAAGCTGCGCCATCGGATAGACCAATTGGAAATCGTACTCGAGCAAAAAAATAAGAAAATTAAAACTCTTCAAAAACAAAACAGCCGCTACCACAAAAAAAATTTAAACATGAAGGATGTTCTGAGAGATCTTAAAGATCAAAAATTAGTTAATTCTGATCAAGTCACACAATTAGAAGGTTTAGGTGTAGGAGTGGCTGATCTCATTGAACGATGTGAGAAAAAACAATCTGTCGACAAAAAATCCACTGAAAAATACTCAGCAGAATTGAGAACTTTTGCCTGTACACTTCATTTTTATTCGCCTAAGGCCTACGAATATGTGCGACAAAAGTTTCTATCTTGCCTTCCCCACGTTCGCACCATAAGGAAATGGTACGAGGCGATTGACTCCGACCCCGGGTTTACAAAGGAGTCATTTGAAGCTATCAAGCTGAAAGTTGAAAATACAGATTATACACTGGTGTGTAATGTTGTACTCGATGAAATGGCCATTCGCCGTCGTGTAGAGTGGGACGGTGAGTATATGCATGGATATGTAGATATATGCAATTTCAAAATGGCCGATACAGATTCTTTGCCCGAGGCAAAGGAAGCTCTAGTTTTTCTAGTAACCGCAATTAATGCCCCTTGGAAGATACCTGTCGGGTATTTTCTAGTCGCTGGTGTTACTGGAGAACAACGAGCGAATCTAGTTACACAATGTCTTGAACTGTTACAAGAAACGGGAATCGAAATAACATCACTTACTTTTGACGGCTGCCCTGCAAATATGACAATGACTAAAGAACTTGGGTGCTCACTGAACATAGAAGACTTAAAAACAAATTTCGAACATCCCGTTACAAAGAAACCGATCTTCATCTTTCCCGATCCATGTCATATGTTGAAGTTATTGAGGAATGCTTTTGAAGCCAAAGGAAGCTTTGTTGATGAAACCCAAAAAGAATCTATCGATGAAACAAAAAGAAGTGGAATGGGCACATTTAAAAAAATTGAACGATGTCCAAGAAGAAGAAAAGATGCACTTAGCTAACAAATTGCATCGAGGCCACATATTCTTTAAAAACCAGAAAATGAAAGTGAGATTGGCATCCCAATTGTTCAGCACCAGTGTGGCAGTCGCATTAACATTTTGCTCAGAACTAAATTTACCAGGTTTTCAAAATGTCGATGGCACAGTCAACTTTCTGAAAATAGTCAACAATCTATTTGATATATTGAACTCCAGACATGTAGCCCAGTTACATTACAAAAAGCCAATCTGTGAACAAAATAAGGTTGAAATCTTTGATTTTCTGGAAAAAGCCGAAAATTACCTGAAAAATTGAAGCTTGTGGATGGTACGGCAGTAATTGACTCATCGAGGAAAACTGGTTTTGTCGGATTTTTGATCTGTATAAAGAGCCTCAAAGATTTGTATGTTCGGCTAGTTGAAAAAGAACGAAAACTAAGCTACTTCCCTGTTTACAAGATTAGTCAGGACCATCTTGAGCTGCTTTTTGGCTAAATCCGAAGCCACGGGGGTTGTAATACAAACCCAACAGCACGACAATTCAAATCAATATACAAAAAATTGATGGTCAAGTCAGAACTCCGAGACGTGGACAGTGGGAACTGCCGAGCACTCGAAAAGATTTCCGTTCTGACATGTTCATCGGCTGTTCGCATCAACCACACTATCGATCCCCGATTACGAGATGAAGAGTGTGACGACATAAATATATTACATGAAATGGCAGTATTCGACGAAGAAGTAGAAATAATGGTTGATGTTCTAACACAATACAGCTCACAAACCATAACTTACGTAGCTGGCTTCGTCGTTCATGCTCTGATTAAAACTGTGAAATGCGACGTATGCACAAGCGCGCTACTGTCAAGCGGCCCGGACGATACACGTAAGTTGCAAAAACATGGAAGTGATCATAAAATCAACTGTGCTTACCAAAGACAAAATAAAGGTTAGGGTTAAAAATTTAAAACAATCATTAATGTCTTAAGCACTACCCCGATTCATTGGCATGAATCTGTTCAACGAAATAGATTTTCACCAATTCGAACAAAACCCAATGGATAATCATCTAATATTACTGATAAAAGCTGTAATGGAAAGATATACCAATATAAGACTGCATTACTTGGCAAAAAACGCTACGCCTCAATTGTCAAAACGGCAAGTTCTTAATAAATATTTACATTTTTCTGGTCAATAGATAGTATTTAACTGTACAGGATTTTACAGAAAGGGTATATATGCCGAAAGACGGTTGTTAAGGCCATCATTCTGAACATCTTTCTTGATTAAACTGATTTGATCAGCATTGTTCTTCACTTTTCAGTACATTTTGGGCCGAGCTGCAGGTCAGCTGATTTGTATGGGGAAGTAAAAAATAAAGTTGCTCTGATCAAATCAGATTCATAGAGAAAATCGTTCAAAATATGTCGCAAACAACTCTTTTCGGCTTGTCACCCCGCATCTGTTACACCTTTATTTATAGAACCCGGCATTGTATACGACTGTCCATACCAGTGTCTATAAATTATAATCGATCGATGATACACGCTGTCCTTGCATTGTCCCAACACTAGCTCGACTAGCTAGTATACCTGCGGTAGTGTGGGTGTGTTCGGACGATAGGTGCATGACATTGCACTGACCAATAAAAGCGGAGGGATTGATGTACGAGTGGTGTAAATGTATGCGTGTTCTTAGTTTTCGGCGACACTGGTTCCGATACAAGCTTAGCGCCAAGGGCCTATCTCTCGATATCTGTGATCCCAACACACCTCCTGGATACATCCCAACACATCTCCTGGTTACATCCCAACACATCTCCTGCATACATCCCAACACATATCCTGGATACATCCCAACACATCTTCTGCATACATCCCAACACATCTCCTGGATACATCCCATCACATCTCCTGCATACATCCCAACACATCTCCTGCATACATCCCAACACATCTCCTGGATACATCCTAACACATCTCCTGGATACATCCCAACACATCTCCTGCATACATCCTAACACATCTCCTGGATACATCCCAACACATCTCCTGCATACATCCCAACACATCTCCTGGATACATCCCAACACATCTCCTGGATACATCCCAACACATCTCCTGGATACATCAAAACACATCTCCTGGATACATCCCAACACATCTCCTGCATACATCCCAACACATCTCCTCGATACATCACAACACATCTCCTGGATACATCCCAACACATCTCCTGGATACATCCCAACACATCACCTGCATACATCCCAATACATCTCCTGCATACATCCCAACACATCTCCTGGATACATCCCAACACATCTCTTGGATACATCCCAACACATCTCCTGCATACATCCCAACACATCTGCTGGATACATCCAAAATTCCAAATCTCTTTATTACTGTAGATATTTACATATACTTAACAATCGTAATTTTTTGCTACTTCTCTACATTGGACCACCGTGGGAGAAGAAGGGCGTAGAAACTCCCACAGACTGATTTTTAGATCTCTTTTAAAAATTGCTTATGCTCAACTAATACAAAAAATATATACTTATGTCATTATCATAATTAATAAGCAGGAATAAATAATTACAAAATTATAAACAGCTATATCTGTGTTGAGCCAGATTATATGAGCCATACAGTCCCATCATTTAAGCTCTCAAAAACCGCGGGCAGTTGGGACGGGTCGCAATTTTGAACCTTATACCATGGTAATAAAATTTAAAACCCTTAACGGAAAAGCGGCGCTAGCTAACGCCGGTGGTATTCAAGAGGTTAAGTAACCTTGAACATTGTAATATCCCTTTTTCGACAAAGTCGCTTTAACATGGTTTATAAATTGCTCAAATCCATACACATCTCCTGGATTCATCCCAACACATCTCCCGGATAGATTAACAAGCTAAGAATGATGAAATACAACGTGAGGAAAGCTTCAATTATCCATAGCTGTGGTGATGAGCTAGCCCCTGGCGCGCTAAATGGAATATTGAATGAAACTGGCTATACATGGGCGCAACTGTGCCGTTACGCTGTTTTTATGGTATTTAGTAGTTTAGTTGTAACGCCTCTGGAATCGGACCCAAATCAGCCTGATTTAGTTAATATAGTTTGGAATCAAATCTGGGCGTGTATAATAAAGGCAATATATAGGATGATCAATCCAAATGGGTCAGTATGGAGAAGTCAGAAACTATAAGAGATAGCGAAATCTGTCCTTAGGAATCATGGCGTTGATTTTAGATTTATAATAATGACATTATAGTAGTTTATGTAACTGCTACATAATGGAGGACATTAAAACTCGAGAGTGGGTTTATGAAACGAGCCGAAGGCGAGTTTCATAATAATATCACTCGAGAGTTTTAATGCCTAATTATGTACAGTATGCATACACTAGTTTATCTACACACATATCATAAGCTCTTTTTGATGTGTTCAGGAACCGCATGTTTGATTGGCATTGTGGCTCTGCAGTTGTTTAGCTTGTTCTGTCTAGTACCAACTTCACAGACAAACTAGGGGTGGCAGGCAGGCGGGCGTCGGCGTTCGAAATTTATGTGTACATTATGGTCATAATGTGTAATTTTTCAGATAAGAAATGATTTTTTACCAAGTAGTTTAACATTATGCTGATCGTAACGTGCGGTTTTTGTGCGCAGTAAAGAGGGTTTATGATACGTGTGTAGATAAAACTTTTTTAAAACTCTCATACATAACCGGAAATCGAACCTGGTCAATATTCTTTATGTAATCGCGTGTAGTATTTGTTTGTATAATTGATCCTGAAAGTATTAGGACCAAATTTTGCTATTAAATCTTGTGAAAACATTAGAATGAAATGCCCAAAATTTAAATAATTTGCAAAATATCGTAATTGATATGAATCGGTCATCATTATGAATCATATCGATCAATCACATTTTGAAATAAAATAATTATCTTATTGTTGGGCTTTTCTTTCAATTACTTAATCAATATTAAAAATGAGTCCCTTGTGACTTATGATTCGCACCATCAACAATAACAACGAAAAATCTTGAAGAATTTATACCTAACATTATTTACAGAGACTTCAACCAGGTTCGATTCCCGGTTATGTGAGAGATTTAAGAATTAAATCTAAATTCGAAGCCATGGTTCCTAAGAACAGATGTCGCTGTCTCTTACAGTTTCTGACTTCTCCCTACTCACCCATTTGAATTGATCAACCTGTCTAACCGTAAGATCGTGAAAACCGTTAGTTTATAATCAAACGTTTTTTTTCTCGTCAGCTTACAAACTATCGATAAACTGTAAAGAGGTCGTACTGCTTACGATGTGACGTGTTAGTTTGTAATAAAACCGTTAAATTGTAAACTGGTTTAAACTTGAATTGCAGGGCAAACACTGCGGTAGCTTAGGTGAAGACTAGAGGGGGCGAGCGCAGCGAAGCTCCCGAATAGTCTTCATGTTAGGTTGACATGTAAGAGCAAAAGAAACGTAAATTCTAAATCCTGTCGGTCTAGTTTAAAATTTGTCGATAGTTTACAAACTAACGGTTTTGACAATGTTACGGTAACATATATATGTTACGGTTAAGGCTAGGTGTGAAACTAAACTTAAGTTGAGCCGGCTAGTCTTAAGATTAATTTCGAGCCTCTTCTAATGTCCGAAGTCATGTTCGTTTGTGATAACGGATGTCATCTTTAATCGGCTAGACTGCACATTAGCCGATGCGTTAAGGTTGATATTGGACATTAGTTAGCTAATGTTGAAAACGAAGTATTCGTGCGACTGCGGGGAGCGGGGCGGGGTAATTTTATTCAGATGAGAAAACTATTTCTAATATCAGGGCAAAACACTGCGGTAGCTTAGGTGAAGGGTAAAGGGGGTGAGAGAAACGAAGCCACCTTTATCTTTCGTGTTAGGTTGAACATGTAAGAACAACAAAAACTATAATAAGACGAGTATTAGTATTTTTTGTTGTTCTTACTTCGCTTCGCTCACCCCCTTTATCCTTCATCTAAGCTACCGCAGTGTTGACGGCTACCGAATCATTATCATCACTTATTCCAGATTAAGACGGTAATTTTTCAACATTAGCCTAGGTATACTGAAAAATAAACTTAAGTTTAGTCGGCTAATGTCAACCATATTTTCTCACCCATCTTTAGCCTCAACAGCGTCAAGGCTAAACTGCAGTTTAGCCGACTAATGTTGAAATCAATTATCGCAATGGACATTATTTCGGATATTAGCCGAGGCTCGAAATTAATCTCAACACTACCCGGCTAAACTTAAGTTTAGTTTCACACCTAGCTTTAGCCGTAACATATACAGCATCAAAGTGATCTGTTAAGCAGTGTTGTGTGCGCCATCGGTGGTTGGCAAACATCTCGCCCGCACCGGTTCCAAACAAATATTTGATCTCCTATTATTGATCCGCACCTTGTGTTGGCGATGGACTGTATGTGCGGCTGTGGCGCAACCTATAGTGGTTTATAGTGCACTGTACTATAGACCCATTTATGGCGAATTATGGTCAAGGGTAATGTCCCACGTAATGCTAACGATTTAGGATCAGAAGGGCCTTGAAGGTAAATTCTCTTTTAATGAGTTGGTCCCCCATAATTAAAACTGAGTCCTGAATGCAGTGAGGGGTTCAAGCACGCCCAAGACAAAATCAGCTTTACCCCGGAGAAGCTAACGACACAATAAAAAACCGGTCAAGTGCGAGTCTAACTTACGTAAGGAGCACGAAGGGCTCCGTACCACTGTACAATGGTTGGGCTGGTGTGGAGTGAATAGTTTGCATTTTACATAGCAAAATGTTGTTTATAAAGTTATTGGTGCGGCTACTTTCACACTCCATGTACGTACCCAGATGCGTTCATAAGTTTGTATGTGGTATTGAAAGAATTGTTGTATGGGAGCCCCTCAAATATTTATTTTATTCTGTTTTTTAGTATTTACGGGTATTAGCCGCAACAGAAATACACCATCTGTGAAAATTTTATCGGACTTACTATCACGGTTCACGAGATACAGCCTGGTGACAGACGGACGGATGGACGGACAGCGGAGGCTTAGTAATAGGGTCCAGTTTGGCACCCTTCGAGTACGGAACCCTAAAAAGCAAGGCTACTAAAAAAGCATTTCACTTAAGTAAATTAAGAGTGACAATTTATTTTTGATATGTTAGTCCAGTTCAGTTACTTCAACATGTTATGCTGATTCAGTTTAGGAACTATCATATCGGCTCGTTTCATAAACCCACACATTTATTTTCATGCCTTTCATTATGTAACAGTCACATAAACTACTGTTAAGTGTATAGTCTTAATGTTTTGGTGTTGGGTATGAATTATATATTTTAATAGCTATATAATAAATAGAATACGCTATTCCTATAAAGTGCGTACATAGGAAATGGTATTATTAGGTGTACACAATACGTAAGTTTTGTGAATAATTGCGCTCGCTAAAACGATTATAATTTTTCTTTATAAACAATAGACATTCTAGTATGAATATGATGGAAATGTTAGGATATCATATATTTTTTTTAAAATAAGGTCTGCAACTTTCCGATGTTTTATAACTAGCAATAGCCGATCCATTTTTACTGATGTTTGAAAACTTTCTCTGTATGAGTAGAATAACTAAAGAAAATAATACCGTAGCTTTATGATACGGTTGTCGGATACCAGTAAAATTTCCTAAATAGGTGAAATATTCACGGGTGTAAATAACACCACCACTTATGCGTCACCTACAAGTCACCCCGTATATCAGTATGCGTGAGGCGTAGAATTAATTTATATGTGTACTCGTAAATGCGAGGTTTATTGATTTCACAAAAAAGTAGGCTTTAATCAACTTTATCTAGACACGTATCATAAACCCTCTTTACTGCGTTCAAAAACCGCACGTTACGATCAGCATTATGTTAAACTACTTGGTAAAAACTCGTTTCGTATCTGGAAAACTACACTTAATGGTCATTATGTGTAGTTTTCCTACATATAATGACCTTCAAATTACGAACGCCGACGCCCACCCGCGTGCCGTCCCTAGTTTGTCTGTGAAGTAGGTACTGACATTCAAATTTCGAACGCCGACGCCCGCCTGCGTGAAGTTGGTACTAAAGAACAAGCTAAACAATTGCAGAACCACAATGCCGGTCAAACATGCGGTTCCTGAACACATCAAATAGAGCTTATGATATGTGTGTAGATAAACTAGTGTATGTAACTGTACATAATTAGGCATTAAAACTCTCGAGTGATATTATTATGAAACTCGCCTTCGGCTCGTTTCATAAACCCACTCTCGAGTTTAATGCCCTCCATTATGCAGCAGTCACATAAACTACTATTGAAGTTAAATTCCTGTATTATAAACTGGGGATATAGGTCGTCAGTATGAAGGTATTAAGATCGAGCCAACCTCAATCAATATGGCTCACAAAGCAGTTATACTAAGACAACGTCAATGCCGTAGGAACTGAACATTATACAAGTAGAAGTACATATACTGTGAAGTTACGATATGTCTGCTTACTAACAAACTTGGTAAAGTAGTCTGCATCAGAACTCGTCATAATCGTCGTTTTATGTTATGTTTGAATTTGAAATTGCGTTGACCGTAAGTCAGTCTCAAACTGCCCGTGTTCAACAAACTGCCGTGGTATCACGACGTTTCTGTCGTTTTCTTTATCGCGTGCCGTGAAGTAGACCACTACATTTGAAGAACGATGTCAATCATCACATCACAGCAAGCCTAACCAGGAAATGCACCTCGCCGTCTGAGCAGCTGGCTGCCACATTAAGGAGGTCACGGAGCTAGAGCCGAGCTGACGCTGGTGGCTGAGGTGGTGAGTCTGCCTGTCCGGATCAATGGTAAGCGAGGACCTTGATACTTGTATTATCTGGAAATCAGCCACCACCACAATAATCAGAGAATTTCATAATCTACAGTCCAGAAGCTCACCCGGAGCGTACTTCAAAAATAGTGACAGCTGTCAAACATAGTGACAGCTGTCAAACATAGTGACAGCTGTCAAACATAGTGACAGCTGTCAAACATAGTGACAGCTGTCAAACATAGTGACAGCTGTCAAACATAGTGACAGCTATCAAAATCAGTGACAGCAGTCAAAAGTTTCATGAAGGCATGAAAGTTATAGTGAAAATCTGCCTCTACCGCCCCATCTGAGAAAACACAGGTTATTGTGACTTTTAAGGCTAACCTGTGCCTCTGCCCCGCATCTGGGTAAAAAAACGTTATATTGAATAACAGAAGATGGCCTTGACCGATTAAGGAATAACAAAAACATTTATTTAATTATCCTTTGACACCATTCTCACTTATACAGGAATCGACAGACATGTCATTAGGGTACTGGATTTTTAAAACGGCTGTAACTTTTTTTGATTAATTAGAGTCTAGATTCCTCATAATAAAATTTTGATACTAGTCTTCATTCTAAGGTTCTTCATTTTAAGCTGGTTTAGAAAGTGCTACGCTCTGGGACCAGGGAGCAAGCAAAGTTGCCCATCGTTCTTTATTGTTGTATATATTTAAACCTACTTATCGTCATTTCACATCACTATTGCTCATTCTGCTACATTCATTGGCATAACAACGTATAAAACGAGCTAGGATAATCATTGTGCTCAAGGCGGCCAACAATAAGGCATTTGGGTGAGTTTTAATGGAATATGAGAAATATATATTTTATTATATTTTTTGATTAAAAACGTTTATTTACTGGTACTTAAGATACTAAGGAACAGTCCTACATAATTAATTAGTAAATTTTTAGCCCATGCTCAGAGCAACATACGTTCAAAGTAAGAAGTGTTCTAAAGGAGCCAATCATTATACGTTTTCCCCTTAAGTTATATTGCTAAGAACAGGTCTAGTGAAGTTTATTAATGCTGCTTTTTTAGCTTTGGCCTGATCGTTAGACTAAAGATTCATTAATTTGACACTTTTTTCTGATCTGAGTAACCGACAGGACTACAGGTGTTGACAAGGATATAGAAGACGCTACATTGTAAATATCGTTGTGAAAAATACAAATATGCTTTCCGCGACATTTACGAGCAACTTTAACATTATACAAGTTTCTTCAAACATTCTCCTTGAAGCAAATACACCGCCTTCAACCAATTTCCATTCTAAATCCGCTATCAAATCGCTTATCAGCGGCCAATAATAAGGCATTTGGGTGAGTTTTAATGGAATATGAGAAATATATATTTTATTATATTTTTTGATTAAAAACGTTTATTTACTGGTACTTAAGATACTAAGGAACAGTCCTACATAATTAATTAGTAAATTTTTAGCCCATGCTCAGAGCAACATACGTTCAAAGTAAGAAGTGTTCTAAAGGAGCCAATCATTATACGTTTTCCCCTTAAGTTATATTGCTAAGAACAGGTCTAGTGAAGTTTATTAATGCTGCTTTTTTAGCTTTGGCCTGATCGTTAGACTAAAGATTCATTAATTTGACACTTTTTTCTGATCTGAGTAACCGACAGGACTACAGGTGTTGACAAGGATATAGAAGACGCTACATTGTAAATATCGTTGTGAAAAATACAAATATGCTTTCCGCGACATTTACGAGCAACTTTAACATTATACAAGTTTCTTCAAACATTCTCCTTGAAGCAAATACACCGCCTTCAACCAATTTCCATTCTAAATCCGCTATCAAATCGCTTATCAGCGGCCAATAATAAGGCATTTGGGTGAGTTTTAATGGAATATGAGAAATATATATTTTATTATATTTTTTGATTAAAAACGTTTATTTACTGGTACTTAAGATACTAAGGAACAGTCCTACATAATTAATTAGTAAATTTTTAGCCCATGCTCAGAGCAACATACGTTCAAAGTAAGAAGTGTTCTAAAGGAGCCAATCATTATACGTTTTCCCCTTAAGTTATATTGCTAAGAACAGGTCTAGTGAAGTTTATTAATGCTGCTTTTTTAGCTTTGGCCTGATCGTTAGACTAAAGATTCATTAATTTGACACTTTTTTCTGATCTGAGTAACCGACAGGACTACAGGTGTTGACAAGGATATAGAAGACGCTACATTGTAAATATCGTTGTGAAAAATACAAATATGCTTTCCGCGACATTTACGAGCAACTTTAACATTATATAGTTTCATCAAACATTCTCCTTGAAGCAAATACACCGCCTTCAACCAATTTCCATTCTAAATCCGCTATCAAATCGCTTATCAGGCATCTTCTCTACCATCGGCTCGGCCCTTTTCCATTCTTTCCCGTTCAAAATGCAACATATTACACACAAAGCGCCTTATCTGAGCGGCTCTGAGCGGCTCACACCGCCGCTCGTTAAAACCTGACCATACTATCAGATCCGTGCAACCCTGCAACCCTATCTTCATCCCGTATTGAGGGAGCTCGTAAACCCTAATCCTACATAACCCCCACTTAGAACGATCTTTGCGACGTGAAATATACAGTTTACGGAGTCGCGAGTCGCTTGTGTGCACAAATTTGTGTACGTACGTACTCGTGTAGTGAATAAATACTTTTTCGCCTTTGAATATGTAGTGCAGTTGAGAGTACGCTAAGCTCTTCCCGTATTATATAGTTACAGTCACATTTCTACGAACATTCTCGTTTATTCACAAAGCATGTTTACGACTTGCATTTTAAGTCTGTTTGATAATCTAAGCGTAGAGCGTGTTAAGCTTATGCTTAGTGAATACAGCTGTAAATGCAGGAATAACTCGTGCGTTCACTGCTAACCCAGATTTCAGTCGCCGCAGCCTCCCCAACGAAATAAATCTCCAATAGCCAATTAAGCGCAACCTGAAACTTCACCCACCTCTTCCAAGACTTCCCCATCCCTCCAGCCATTTATCCAATTGCATCCCAAATAGATCCCACATATATCCTCGCACCGTTCGTATCAGTCGAATCGCTTAATGAAACTTAAGAGAATACTTTCCGGGGTTTCAAGATGGCGGATGGCTGGCGACATTTACGATTTATTCTCTATTCGATGGGATCGCGATACGGGCCTCTTGCCACGGCCCGGACACTATAATTTAAGTTCGGTCGGATTCCGATTTATTCCGGCAGAGTTCACTGGAGGCCAGTCGAGATACTGCAGTGTGTAGACGACTCTGTTGTTTGCGGTTCGGCCGCTTGAGCTCCATATATTCGATCTAAATTCACGTAATTCAATTAAGTTCTAGATGCTGTGTTATAGATGCATACTGCGCTCTCTAAAATAGATTAACAAGGATAGAAGCACATAATGAAGAAGACATATGAAATATTAAGATAAATGTGACAGGCATGATGAGTACGAATCATACAACTGAAGAATCCTATCTATGGTTGGCAGCGGCCTAAGTGCCTAAGCCAAAGGTAGACCAAAAATCTGAATTCATCGATAACAATAAAACATAACATGTTAGTAAGGAATGAAACAACTGGTCTTAAAAATATTTCCCGCGATGAGAAAGTCCAGCACAATTAACTTCCTGTAACCCGAGTACATTCGTACGATTTAGTTGTCCGCAGATAGGATAAAGTTACTCGGCCCACTATTCCGGGGCGTATCGAAATTGCGGTATCAAAAAGAAATTATAAGACAAATCCTCTCGTTTCGGAGACAATCATAGAGCTCGGAGTTACTCTTCTGTTATAGCCTTCTTTCAGCTTAATAGCGGTTCGTTGTTCCGCCATTGAGCTATTATGGATTTTTATTGAGCTACCTGTTACTAATAGTATCTATACATTTTTATTGTTAACAATCTTTAGAGCGGAAAGAGAAGACTTTTCACATGTGGCCCAGGCTCGGGGGTTTTTTTTTTAATTTTTCTACTTTATCTTTGACTAGGACATTTAATAACAGCGGACGAAGAGTTCACGGTATTTCAATATAATTAGACTACACGTCATTATAAGGCCATTCATTTATTTTCCAATTATTATAATTAATTTAATTTCTTTTGTTTATTTGCTGTTTCAGACCAAACAAAAATACTTGTAGTAGGTCCTATATTACGAGCAGGTGAATGTTCCAAACACGTATTTAGATGATAAACGAGATTTTAGCAAATTACAAAATTAGTATAATCTACGCATCAGCTTCGAGTTTATTCACGCTAATTTGCTCCAACTCTCCATAAACTTTTCAACCTTACCATACTGAAACACAGACTTGAACCACCTAAGCTATCCTGCGGTCGTCAGTACAGCCATTACCAGCCCATTACTCACTAGTTCGTGATCATAAAGTACAGTCGGCCATTAAAATTATATCCTGTATATAACATAACAGAGGTTCAGTGAGTTGGACGTAAATGGATGACGAATGTGTATACTATGAGTTTTCGCCTCACCACAACAATGGGTACTGAAGTAAGTTTTTCCTATCTCGTTCACGAGTCGTTAGGTAGGATACAGCACTCTACCTCTTCACATGCTGTTGAGTGATTTTACCTTTTAGGTTCCTCATACTTGAAAAGGAACGGCGCAGATTTATCAGTCATACTTACACAATACAACGAATATGTGATATGAACTAGTAAATAGACAATAATTCTGGTGAAGTTCTTTTGATGGGGTTGTTTGCTTGAAAATGTCTCTTCATTGAGTATGTTTTTTTCTAATTTGTCACAAATTCTAATAAGTATTATTTAATTATGCACATATCTACCAGGTCATCCTAGGATGGTAACGTGTAACGGTGTCTTACCTGAAATAAGAAAAAAATAAAATTAAAACAAGTATTCAGTAGGTATATTGCCATGAACGAATGCTATAAAATGTTTATTATGTGATATGATAAGACAATATGAAGTATTCTTCTTTTTACGAACATTAACTTAGTTCATACTAGCAACAGGACCGGTTGCACAACCGGCAATTACGACGGCTACCTATTCTTTGAATGTCTTGTATTATGCTTATTTCCAAAAATTTACAACTACATCATTTGAAATACACTGTATCTGCCCTCAAATAAGAGTTGTGGAAGACCACTGTAAGGGTTTTTTTCCCATGCAGCCCAACACTTAAAAGTCATAAAACAATGGGTTTTTGAAATTCGACAAAAAGTATCCCAAAAGCAAGGGTTTACCGCCACATGCTAGCTGCAAGGGTTTACCGCCACATGCTAGCTGCAAGGGTTTACCGCCACATGCTAGCTGCAAGGGTTTACCGCCACATGCTAGCTGCAAGGGAAATAAGTTTTGAAGTGGGCTTCCACTTCTGCTACTGATAGTACCTACCTACTTATTTATGTGCCTATATAATGTATAAAATGATTACTAGTGAAAATTTATAAGGTATTTATAGCTACAATGTGATACATACCTAATTAGAAATGAGATTCAACAGAGTGTGTGAGAGTGAGTGTTTCCACAGTTTTGCAGACACTTATTATTTGTAATATTCATGTTCATTAATCTAGACGACCCGAATGGCCGAGTCGGCAGTGTCCCTGCCTACGAAGCCAAGGGTCACGGGTTCGAGTCCCGATGGGGGCAAATATTTGTTGATGAGAACGGATGTTTGTACCCTAGTCATGGTTGTTTATCTATCTAAGTATAATATTTATCTATATAAGTATGTGTATCGTTGTCTAGTACCCAAGATACAGGGAATCCTTGTTTGGGGCTAGATCTATGTGTGTAAATAGTGTCCAAGGTATGTATTTTTGGATAATACAAAATAAATTAAAAAATCTGAACCTTTGACGGATTTTCAAAGGGATGCTGTTACTGTCTCACGCTAGACGAACGACAGCGGGCTCGTCCTCGTGCTCCTACTGAATATTCCTTCCGGTAGGAGCACAAGGACACCCAGCTCCTCATGCTCCAGCAAAGGGTATCATGGAGTGTCAAGTAGCTTATTTATGTACAACTAGCTGCTTTGGAATGCTCATAGTTCCTGAGCAGGAAACTATTTTTTTTTGGGAAATATTAAACTGCACAACTGCACATCAAAAATACTGATTTGCACAGCAAATATAAGGGCAAAACACTGCGGTAGCTTAGGTGAAGGGCAAAGGGGGTGAGCGAAGCGAAGCCAAGCCCCCTTTATCCTTCGTGTTAGGTTGAACATACAAGAACAACAAAAAATACTTGAAACATAAACTTGACTACACATAAAATATTTAAAACATAAAAAGTGTTGTTGCTGTGCAAATCAATATTTTTTAATGTGCGATTAAATACGAGCCATTATCTTTGTACAATTTTTCCGTATTTTTTTCCGATATTTCAATAGTTATTCTGCTTTTCGGGGCGGAGACGAATCCAACTACAAGAGAACATTAAAATCGGTCCAGGTATAAGTGGTGTCACTAACCAGTCTTTGTTTTATATATTTAGATGAGGACAGGTTGTCCTTGTGGTCCTACCAGTAGTAGGAGCACGAGGACGAACCCATACGGGTAGCGCAAGCATGACATTTAAGCAGCAGGTAATCTTTGCATTGGTCAAACAGTCCCGTTTTTCCGGCACTTTCTAAACAAGCAAGCGACGTGGCACAAAACAATAATGGATCCTGCAAAACCCCACCCTAAGAGCTCCACCCTCGCTTTGCAGCAGATAATGTAAACATCTCCGCAGACCCCATAATTACAGCGGCGTCGCGATCGGTACAAGTCTCGCAAACGATGCTAATATCTAAAATATCGCCACCGGGTAGTAGGCAATAACTCAACTGAATCTAGTATTAGACCGGGGTCAGGTTACAGGTGTTGCTCCCCATACAGAATGTATGAGCGGAACTGCATTTTTTTGGAAAGAATTAGTGTTAAATCGTACACAAGTTAAAAATTTATGTTATTTATATCAAGGAGCAACATTTTGGATAACTATCCTTAAGGAGAAGCAATTTTATAAGTCTTCGTCTTTATGTTATAATAATAATAATAATAATAATAATACCTTGGACACTATTTACACAAATTGGATACTAGACAACGATACACATACTTTTATAGATAAATATACAACCATGTCTAGGGTACAAACATCCATTTCCATCAGGACTCAACCCGGCTTCGTAGGCAGGGTCACTGCCGACTCGGCCATTCGGGTGGTCTAAATGTTGTTAATATGTATGTTAATATTAGGATTAATTCTGGTAAATGATTCACCTAATAAATTAAAAAAATATAACACACTCGACACATTAAATAAAACCTTAAGCCGTAAATTTGGCTGACCTTCTTAAGCTGATAACTTTCTAACTACTAAACTGATTTTGTCAAAATTTCACTAAGAACCATCGCGGGGATTTCTAATACCATTTACAGAACCGCATTAAAATCCGTCCACCCGATTAGCCGCTAGGGTGCCACGGACAGACACATACACACACGGACAAACAGACGCCTCAAACTTATAACACCCCTCTTTTTTCGTCGGGGGTAAATCTTAAGAACATAATGTTTACTGTAAAAATATTACTTTCATTACGATTTCTTGTGCGGTAGGAAAATCCACCTCGACACACCGGACTGTAGGAATTACGTGTAATTGGTCTGGGATTTGAATACACCCTCCGCGTCAGCAGGTGTCATTCAATGTACGAAGGCTCGCGCGAGCAACTGCCGAATTATTAAGTCCCCACGGAAGAGGCAAGCGTTCGTGAAAAACATTGCCTGTAAAGGTAGGAGACACAAAATAAAGTATAGGGTAGAAAGTCTGAGACACTGCTGACTAGGCAGGCTTTTATTAGGCTTACGGACTGTCTCGCGATGACTGGATAAGCCTATTTGGATGATGAATTGGCAGCCAATAATGGGAAAAGGCGAATTTTAAGGCTGTGTTTTGGTAAATTATTGTCTTTTACAAAGTGCCCACAAGTAAGAGGTGACGGTAAATTGGTAAAAACTTCGTTGAACGAAATGTGTGGATTGCTACAATTTAGGATATTTATAGATTTTCTTAGAAACTTAAACGAAGCTATCTTTTTCTGGTAATTGAAGCGCAGAATATTTTTTCAAAATAAAATATCAAGATTTAATAGCCGCTCACGTAAAATAAAAGAATACACTAATATTTGATTGACGTCAGTACTATATACATAGAGTTCTGATGTCAATCAAAATTACTCCTAATTTCCGACGAAAGCGTCGCCACCACAAAGGAGAGTGCAGTGTTCAGGGGCATAATTTCATTACTCGATGTTTTCTGTTCGACCCCCCGTTCGGCATTTGGGCGATTAATCAGCGTCGTGGAAATTACACGTCGGGAGCGAAGCTTCAGCCACCCGGGCCTGTCCCACATGAGGAGTTGTGGTGGGAGATGGGGAATAATATGTGAAAGAGCTCCGTGGTCTAATGGGTATCACGGTTGCTCCTCACACAGGAGATGCAGGTTCGATTCCTGACCATGTGCCAATGAGATAATTATTTTATCTTAAGTGCATTTACAGACGTTCTAACGGTGATGGAAAAACATCGTGAGGAAACCTTCATTGCTCCATAGCTGCGGCGATGGGCTAAACCCCTGTCACGCAAAATGGAGTATTGAATAGCTGGCTCAAAGTGGACACAATTGTGCCGTTGCCACCCCGTATGGGAAAAGGCGTGACGCTATGTTATGTTATGTTATATGTAAATTATCAACAATTTTTAAAATAGATCTAGTATCATCAGCAAACAAAGTTAGGTCAGTCAAATTCTTCACCATTAAAGGCAGATCGTTAAGATATAGCAGGAATAAGAAAGGGCCTAATATGGAACATTGTGGAACGCCGATTTCTCCCTTTTGAATGTAATGATTTAATTTAATTAGTAGCGTATCATGACCAACATAATCAAATGCCGTCGACAGATCGCAAAAAACGCCGATAGCATCCTGTGCGTTCTCCCAAGCAGAAAAAAAGACACATAAGGGTAATTCCTGCATTTGACTGAGTATATTTTTTTCTTAGTGCTGGAACTACAGATATTGGTCTGAAATTTCAATGATCAAGGAGGATTTGTCTCCCGACTTGAACAGAGGTATCAGTTTACTGTGTTTCATGAGGTCTGGGAAAGCTCCAGGTCAATACATTTGAATATATAAGCTAAGTCTGGATATAGAACCAGAACTACTGACTTTGATAGATACACGCCAATTATCGTAGAAAATAAATCTAAAATATCATTCTAGTGAAATGTGGACACGAATCCAGTTACCTGACCTACTCATCTGCATCTATTATGTGGGAGCTAACTACTACTGTACATTGAACTACACTAGTGTATATTGTACATGAAAAGGCAGATTAATATAACGCCGAATAAGCATCTGGAACAAGCTAAGCCTTTCATTCTTCATCGCAGTGCATTGTTTAATCTTTATTAAACAAAGGCGAGGCTATAAACATTTCAGTCCACTCGACTAAAGCCCTGCGTCTCCACTAAATAAAAACGTAACTAAATAAATCAAGACTAGCGGTGCAACTGCAGACACTGAGGATCAAAGTGGAATTATCCTAAAGCTCTCGTCGGCGGGTCTACGATTTGTCTGCGCTTGGGCGGACGTGCTCCGCGGATTTGTTGGTTGGTCGATCGATCGACTTGTTGGTTAATAATACTGGGCTAGAATGGGGTTTTAAAACCAAGGATATAACGACAATCATGTTTTGATTAAGAGATAGTACGGTACTGTAATTAAAATTATTTGATGTATGTATTTATTTAGATCTATGTATTTAGTCATCAGTCAGCCCACTGTGCGCGGATTAGCTTGGCGCCATTACGGCCGAAACCGAAACCGAATCTTATTTAACCTTTCGGGCTCTCGGTTAAAATATAAGGCATCGCGATTTTTAACCTCATGTCATTTTAATAATATTCAGTGCCACTGTGGCACAGTGGCACCACAGTGGCGTCACCAGGGCTTAATCTCTTGAATACCACCGGCGTTAGATAACGCCACTTTTCCGTTACTTACAGGTTTAAAATTTTATTACCATGGCATCAGGTTCAAAATCGCCACCGACGGGTTTTTGAGAGGTTAAGGGGTTAAACAAGTAAAATATTTTTAAAGTATGTCAAAATCTAGTAAATTTTCACTAATATACAGCGGGTAACAGAAAGGTGTAGTCATATTTTAAGGGGCTGTTAGGGACGTAATTATGAGCAACTTCCTCTATGAAACCAATTTGGGAGAGACTTTATTTTTCCCGGGTTATGGCCCGGGCGGTAAGTTTATTTTATAGAGAAGTGTCCCTAACAACCCCTTAAAATATATCTACACCTTTATGCTGCCTTATAGCTGGGAATACGAGTTAACTAAAATAAAATATAAAAATAAAAATGTAGCCCATTAATGTCCCCACCAAGGGCACAGGCCTTTAGCCGGATACAAGTAAGATTGAGCCATACTCAACCACGCTGGCTCAGTACGGGTCGATTCAGGGATGTCGGGTTACCCGACATACCCAAAAATAATTAAAGTATGGAACGTAAATAGTCATTTACTGATGATTTTTTAACAATATTAAATTAATAATCAACCCTCATACCATTTCATTCTCATTTCATTTCTCGATCCCACAGTTAATTTATATAATGCCTCAAACTTTGACGAACTCTAGATATTCGAAGCGATATTTTTCTCACATGTACTCGTTAGAAATCATGCATTTATGATATTACGCCTCCGGATCGTTTCCATAGCGAAAGTTCAATAAATAACAATCCTAAGTTGCGTTATCATAAAAAAAACTAAAGGTAAGAAGAAAATAAACTGATGTTATATTCGACACTCATCCGAAGTTAGCCGAGATACAGAGATTCGGCGGAGCCGAACTTTCGGTCAGTAAATGGCCGAAACCGAAACTGGGGCCGAAGCTGTATTTTTTTCGGTCAATAACTAAATTAGGGTAGAATTTACTTTTTGACTTGTTACAGTGCATGCTGTGAGTGTTTTCATTTGAGATTGCAGTTTTGGTCAGGCTCACACAGTGAATGTCCTTTACTTCTACACTTTCCGTCCATAGTCGACCGCGGGTTCTCGAAATCCGTTTGCAATTAAGTGAATAAATGATCTGTCCCGTGGCCAAGCTACATTTTTCAAACTTTCTTGAACAGGATTTCAGTGGACTTTTCATATTTTTCAGAGTAGCTGCATATATGTAGGTACGCTTCTTTTGTGTTGGAAACGTTAGTAATGTGAACTATTCCTTGAAATATAGCTCTAGAATATTTGAGATGAATTTAGAATCTTGACGCTCGCTTCCTGCTCGCACGCGTTAGCCCTAAACAATCCTGTTATTGACAGACGTCACCTAGAATACTGAACTGACTCTATTTCGGGCTTTGTGGAGGAACGCCATTAAAATTTGCCTTAATTGTTATGTCAGCCTTTTTCCTTTCCCGGCCAGCAGCGTAGTGAAAGGGTTGGTTTATTGAAAACGTTGTAATAACTTACTGATATTTCAAACAACAAGCTTTCACGAAAAAGGTTTTCACAATCCGGAAACACAGCCCCCAGTTATTTAGAAATTTAAGGCCTCGCTTCTAAGAACTCAAGAGCCGCGTCTGACTGGGTTTTAGGGCGATAAATGTGATATTTCAAGGATATGGAAGGCCTGCTGTCGCGTCATGATAATATGATGCCGAAAGCCTAGATAAAGATGGCCTACAAAAGATCCCGCAATTTGTCATATAATCGACGCTAAGGGCGTACCCAGGAAACGGGTTTCCCAAAGTCTCTTTCCCAACCTTCGGCTGGCGACTTCCGGAAGCCCCGGACGGTGCGGCCATCTTAAAAAAACTTGGCTCGAGCAACGAAACGTAACAGGAAACGGCGGTTACTCGGTTTCCGGTCGGCGATTTTCCCGCTGAATTATGGATTCCTAAAATGGTGTATTTATTATTTTCGCCTCTTAGTTGCGGAGTTTGTGTTTTGGGAAGCAGCGGCAACGGCAAGAAGGATACGTATTAGTACTTCTTTGATTTGGCCAACGATTTAAAAATATATACTTTATTAGGAACTCAAAGTATTCATTATATATATTTCTACGGCAGCACTATGTATGATGCAAAGTGTGTTAAGATTTTATTTTTCTTTCACGCAGGATTATCCCATCCAAATTAGACATCATTTGATTCGAATATTCTGCAATTTTGCTGCTTGATGGTGATTTATCTGTTGTTTTGTCTTTTATAAATCGCGGTGTTACACTATTTCTACCAAACATGAATATCTTTATGAACATTAAAATCTAGCCCTGTTTTTCGTAGTGAAATTAACTTAAATAAATTATACATACCAGTTCCCAACTGGTATCGATACGATATTTCATATATCGTTGGCAGAATACTTCGACTAGTGACGCAATAATCCAGGCAGAAATGCGATTAGCAACATAGAAAGAGAAAGAGAGTGCGAGGGAGCGAGGCAGAAAGAGTAAAGCACCATTATCTTTTCCTTCCGTAGATTTGCGAGTAAAATTATTACCATTTCAGTAAACAACGGAGGGGCTCTGAACACCGTAATTTAGATTGCATTTAATGCAAATACGTACAAACAATATTAGCGCAATTCTTTGTTGCGGTTGCATCAAACAAAAACTTGTAATAAAGCTAAAACATTTAAGCTCCGTTGGCTATTCATTAAATTCTGAAGGAGAAAAATAATGTTTTGAAAATCTGCGGCTTTCGAGCCCTTGTGGTTTCTAACTTAGTGGACTACTTAAAAGTGACTTAAACGGATTGCTTTGCAGGAGGAGCGAACAAGCGAGATAATGCCTAAGTCAACACAATTATTCTGTGTATTTATGCCTAAACATTATGCTTGGAATTTGTATAATAAAATGCGTACCAAATTGTCATCTCCGTATCAATCAGTTGCGTATAACATTGTTTAATTTGTGAAAAAGTTAATTAGTTTTGTACAAAGCGGTCACAATTGCAGTAAACAAATTTTAAGCCAAGAATGTTTCATTGAGCCTCATTGACTCGGGTCACTGACCCCACGCGTGTGCTACATTTCCCAATGTAGGACCCTCAAACAACGGCTCCAAAAGTTCAAAGTGAAGCTCTCATTGCCTTTTCTCCTCGGAAGCTTAATCTCAGTTTGAACTTCCGATTCCTGCGAAGCCGTCTTAGGATTTAGAGCAGCTTTAAAATGAGGGCTTCTGGATATTTACGATGAGGCACAGACGGTGTGCTGATTATGATGTTTGAGATTGCAAAATCGGAAATGAAGTGATTATTTCATACAAATAGGAAACTTCATGACAGGAAACTTACTTGTAAGTATACCTAGGGATAGCCTGAGCTACAGGAACACAGAACTATGCCACAGACAAGTTGAAAAATTGGATAGGTATTAAAAAGAAGAACAATCAGTGAGACGTTACAACAAATAACCAAAGCAAGATGTCAGTTACACTCATACATATTTACTAAGTTTTCTTGATACGCTCTGAAACAATTCCATTCTGCCAAGTAACTCCTTCAGCTCTCCGTTTCACGAAGTTATTCTGTGAAAAAAACTGTAGTTGAAAACTCTTTCCTGGTGGAAGTGAAAACTGTAGTTTCCTTTGTGCCCTAATTAATTCACCTCGAAAGCTGTTGGAAACATTTGTTTCCATGCTATTTAGCTTACCTGTATCTATTTGAAAACAGAATAAAACTTTTCAATCTGACAATTTTTTTAACATGCAAATAATGACTCTCTCAGGTAATATGTGTCATTTGCATTGTTCTTGTACCATTGAACAACTAATATCCACTAGTATTGGTATTGTAAAATGCCCAAAGGAGACATATTCCAAATCCAGAAAAAAATATGTTATGAAGAGATCCTTCAACCGTGTTGGAAAATATCAGATTTTCAATGAACTTGAAAGAAAAAACGTATTTTTTTACCTAAAACATGTTATCTTTTGGGATCTAAAAGGATTTTGATATGTTTCTTGCGCCAAAAAATAGGTATTCAAAATATCTGAAAAATAAGTTGAATTTGACGACATAAATGGCCGAGTCGGCAGTGACCCTGCCTACGAAGCCAGGGGTCCCGGGTTCGAGTCCCAAATATTCGGGCAAATTTTTGTTTGATGAGAACCGATGTTTGTACCCTAGTCATAGTTGTTTATCTAGGTATAATACTTATCTATTTATGTATGTGTATCGTTGTCTAGTACCCAAGATACAGGGAATCCTAGTTTGGGGCTAGATCAATGTGTTTAAATAGAGTCCAAGGTATTATTATTATTATTTTATATTAATTTATGGAAATAATCAATGTTTTTTGAAAATAGATAATAAACACACACTTCTCGCACTTTTCTGCAGCAGCGACTGCCTGCCTGCGGCAATGTGCAGGAGAGAGTGAACACAGAATTCTCGGGGCGAAACAGTCAGATTAGTAGCGGGCCACACTCGCCCCTGAATCAAAATGATACAATAGCTCTGTATTGTTATGACCGTAGCAAATTTGGACATAATTAATGATTCCGAGAGCGCTCACTTCAAACTCCGAAAGTATCAAGTATCCTAACCAAAAACAAGATTTTCGCCCATGCCTGTTGAACGACTGTGATTTGCATTTCTCTGATTGATTATTCAACAGCCCCAACAAAGTGTCCCCCCACCCCTTTCCCCCTCCTTGCGCCCTTGACCACCCTCCATCTGTGGTGGACGTTAGTGATAGCAGAGAGGACCCATAATTTCATGCTAATTGAAATAAGAGGAACGGATCCTCCGGCTTATCTAACTGATTACATGATTTTATGTTACGCATATAGTTTATTGTCTATTATTAATTTAAATAGTTAGAAAACAGCAGTCTACTTTCATATAGTTTCGGATTGGATGAGAGAACATAAAAATAGATAGTGCATGGATGTATGGTACCCCGTAACACTTTGTGATACCTATCCAAGGTAATAAAGAAGAAAACCTGTTATTATTATTACAACTGAAGATTCTAGCTTTGTGTAAATCGTTGCCCGATATGGGGATTACCATAACTTGCTTCTATGCCGACTATGGTACCAAGTCCATTGCAATATCCTAGCGTTGATCCTACAATGAACTGTCTCGGCACTGCAGCAATATCACTAGTCGCTTCGTGGCTGCCACATTAATATCGTTCAGGACTTGAATCCCGCAAGGTGCAACCCGTGCGAACAATAGATTGTTTCCCATTCCCTCCGATAGAATATGTATGGAATGTGCATCGAAAACAAATTTGATTTCCTCGCGGGGCCAATATTTGCCTGTATTCGGTGTCCTTGGAAGAATTGTCAGCGACAAATTGAAAAGCGAGGCAATCTGCATTGTCCCAATTTCTGCTTGAGATCTGGCTGATTCTGTTCCGTTATCCATCGAGTGATGCTCCGGAGCGCTTCAGATTCTTCCAACATTCACTTCATGATTCAGAGTGTACCTATACATACCTTATGTAGGCAGGTAGCTCGGAAGCAATGCGGATTATCCGCGCAACGGTTCTCTAAACCTTTAACTACTATAAATGTGGTCGCCCGAACAGATTCTTGAATTGCGGATTTAAGGAACCGTAAATCCGAATCATACGCTTTTTCATGAACATCTTTCTCGGGTTCTCGAGGAAAGTTTCCTAATCGACCGGATTCCGTTTGAATTTTATGCGGTTTTCATTTGCAAATTTGGTCGGAGATAACTTGGGCTATCATTCAGCTCGCTTCCGCGCGGTACCAGAGATGCGCGCCATCAACGCGGCGCAATACCGCGGTGCGCTTTTTCGATCACCACGTGATTCTCAATATATCTGTATGTCGCAGTTGGTTGGTTAAATCAGACACTTAACCAACTCTCTAGACCGCTAATAAAATACCGACGTTGAACCAAGTCACTAACATTTTCATTTAAATAAAGCATCGTCGAAAACGTTTATCAATCTGTCTTACCGAAAGCCGGCGTGTTGGAAAACAAGATGGCGTCACGATAACAGCTCATTTGCACAGCTTATATCAGGGCAAAACATTGTGGTAACTTAGGTGTTAGTTTGAACATGTTAGAACAACAAAAAATACTTAAAACATAAACTTAAGTAGACGTAAAAAATATTTATATTGTAATGTCTTGTTGCCTAGGAACGTTTAGACAACTCGTTAAACGTTTCGTTCACTCACTTGTCTGACAGAATTTTAGTGACTTGGTTATACTTTGGTATTTAATTAACGGTCTAGAGAGTTAGTTAAGTGTCTGATTTAACCAACTAACTGCGACATATACAAGCCTTATGTAGTGAGTTATCCGCGGAACGGTTCTCTTAACGTGTAACTACTAGAAATGTAGTCGCCCGAACAGATTCTTGAAATGCGGATTTTAGGAACCGTAAATACGAATCATACTCATTTTCCTGAAAATATTACTCGAGGATAGATTCCTAATCGACCGGATTCCGTTTGAATTTTATGCGGGTTTCTTTTGCAAATTTGGTCGGAGATAACTTGGGCTATCGTTCAGCTCGCTTCCTCGCGGTATCAGGGATGCGCGCCATCAACGCGGGGCAATATCGCGGAACGCTTTTTCAATCACCACTCGGCCGCGACTCAAGGAAATGGCTGCTTCATGAAAAATTTATGGGTCGAGCCGCCGCCGCCCGCGCCGTGGGCAGCCTTTTTTACTCCCTGAACGCGAATAACAGAGCGAATAACATTAGTTTATGGATGCCGCTAGCACTGCGAGAGCACTAAAACGCTTCCACAAAATTTAATACCTCCTCAGACCGTATAGATCACAATGTTGCTCTTACGATGGAGAATGTGGCTAGTAAAACCAAGACAAGGACTATTAGTGAATGGCGACTAAAGAAATTTGTTATTCTTTCATGTGATGATATAGGGGTGAAGACAGAGGGATATCTTCGATTGAAGGCTACCTTGAGCTTTTGAGAGGAGAACATCGCCAACTCCTCAATGCCGGCTTTAATTTAATTCCGTTTTCAACTCGAAAAGCAGCGCATGATTGAATTATTGTCGCCGAGAAATCTCTAATTATTATTAATGCGAAGTTCCGCCGGGACAAAGTGGTAATTACGTTTCTGTGAGGCGGTAAAAATAATTGGCATTTACGCGCAGCGTAATTCAGACTTACGTCGTCGCCATGGCGCTAGTATCGCTTAGAAGTTATGGCCGCATGAAATTAACATTCTTACACAAAGGCGGGCGGTCACGTATGACGCCAGGATACGCGAGGCGCTTTTGTGAAGCGTGCCTCGTAATATGGAGGTATTAGTTATGTTACGAGCCGCTTCCTGCACTACCTCGCAGCTGAAGCTACTGTTACCCTATAATTAAAAGCGAACAAGATGGTTATGTTACTTTAATACCTACCCACGCGTCGCGTAACAAAGACTGTCCTCGTTTTCCAATTATACAAAAAGGCGGACAACGATGCCGAAGCACTCTTTTGTTAAAGTAGCTCGCTATTTCCAACACCTTGAAAAAATGCGTTTGGAATTTTCTCATCAAGTGCTTTGATAGAACTTTGTTTTAATTTGCTCGGAGCGAGACACTTATTAAACAGCAGCAATGTTAAATGCGTTTTAGAACTGCGACCACTTTCAATCATTTCAGCGTATGTTTCTCCAGCTCTCACACGTCCCTCGAATTAAATATCCCATTTGATCCTCGCTATCTTTTCCCGAAAACTAAATACGAATGGTCGACACAGTGAATCGATAGCATCGCGTATCGGCCACTCGTGTGGCAAATATTTCCTTTTGGCGCCGCCACCGCCGCCACCGCCGCCGCCGCCCTGCGGAAGTTTGACCATACATCAGCGCTTACAGAGGTCGCACAAAGAAAACTGGCCGAAACGAAAATGAAAAATAGAAAAAACCGGCTCTCACTGCCGATATAATGAACTGTAGGAGCTCTCTCGAAACGTCGTTAGCAAAAGTTTTCTTTATCAAACACAATATTGTACTTTGCGATTTCGTTTTCGCGAGCAGTTTCCGTTAAATTATAGAGACGTAAATGTTTTTTTTTGCGGCGCGCGGTATTGTTTGTGCGTTTCGGGCTAACTTATTGTATTCTGTTTGGGTTAGTCTTAATATTCGGGGTAGGAAGAAAAGGGAAATGTGATACTATTCCGCTGACATTAATGTGTTTTATTCCATAGTAAACAATTGCGGTAGGTATCTAGGTAACTTGTTTTGCTTTGTTCTCTAAACGGTGTTATTTGTGATGGCAGCAGCATTACTTTTGAGAAAGCATGCACATGCTAACTATGCCAGGCCGGGTGGGACATCAAGCCAGGTCATGTGGCATAGACTTATTAGCCCTATAGAACTATAACTATCTATGTGCCACAGAGACTGCCAAAGGGTGATGAAGCCCAAACTCAGGTGATTTGAGGCACACACTGAAGTGAAGCGACATAAGACAATCTAGAGGCACTTGAAGTGGTCGTTTAAATAACATTAAATTCAGATAAACCTTTCCCATTATATATGGTAGAGGTACAGACAGAAGTTCAACCGCATATTTTACGAAACATCCAGGTGCTATCCCATCGACGTTGTTGTGAAAATGTTTTCGTGACTTGATTTTAGTTTGCATATAGGGACAGAACAATTTACGACCCGAATGGCCGAGTCGGCAGTGAACCTGCCTACGAAGCCAAGGGGGGTTCAAGTCCCGGTGGGGGCAAATATTAGTTTGATGAGAACGGATGTTTGTACCGGTGTACCCAAGTCATGGGCAAGATCAATGTGTGTAAATAGTGTCAAAGGTTATATATTATTATTATTATGATATTTTTCAATAAAATTAAACTTTTCTCTCAACTGGAATGAAATATTTCGATGCAAATTGTACATCATTTTTGATTCAAACAATGGTGATCAGCCGTCAGCGAAATCTGTTTCAATTCGTTGCGAGCTTGTCGAGTCTTGTCGGTTTTAGGTTTCCTTACCTTAAAAGGAAACAAGGAAACCTTATCTTACAGGATCGCTTGACGTTGTCGAGACTCTTTTTAGGGTTCCGTAATAAAAACGGGACCCTATTACTAAGAATCCGCTGTCTTTCTGTCTGTCCGTCTGTCACCAAGTTGTATCTCAAGAAACCGTGATAGTTAGACAGTTGACATTATCACAGATGATGTATTTCTGTTGCCGCTATAACAACAAATACTAAAAAAAGAATAAAACAAATATTTAAGGGGGCTCCCATACAATAATTCTTTCAATACCACATACAAACTTATGAATGCACCTGGGTAAGTACATGGAATATGAAAGTAGCCGCACCAATAACTTTGTAAACAACATTTTGCTATGTGAAATCCAAACTATTCACTCCACACTATCCCTACCATTGTACGGTGGTATGGAACCCTTCGCGCGACTCGCACTTGGCCGTTTTTTTTATTATTTTTTTCAGAAACGTGTGGAGCTATCAAGTTCAAATTAATATCAATTAGTCAGGTCTGTTGTCCCATGGAGCTGCGGTGAATCCAAACTCATCGCAATCACAAGATCGCCGTTTTTACCGAAAATATCACGATTTTTCTTGATACTGGCAAGGGCATCAAAACCTATAGGGTAATTACCGTTGACCTAAAATCATGAAATTTGGCAACAAGCAAGGTCTTATAGCACAATTTAAGGGCAAAATCTGAAAAAATGACTCGTACGTGGCCGGCAAATATTTTTAGTTTGAATTGCTAAGCCTAGTTCATTAACTCAGTGTCAATCTACTATGTTGGTGCTATTCGCTTTGAATCGGAAACTAGCATTAATTTTGCAGCCATCCCGTCGCTCAGCCTACTAACTACAGCCATCTAATTTCTGTCACTGACAGGTAATATAGTCTGTAAAATAGCTCCCTTAAGTACTCATCATCTGATTGAGGTTTCGATGTGATTTTATATATTTTTTTTGATTTTGCATTTTTCCACAAGGGATTTTATAACGGACACATTAGAAAAGGATTTTATATTAAGAGTCGCGGCTTTCAATACTTGGCAATTTTCGTAAGTAAAGTCCTAGAAAATCTATAGCATGTAAATTAATCCGTCCGTATTTAGCAAAGTTGTAACAAAGAGTAAAAAAGTACCAAGAAAATTTCGAACTTCATTTACCATTCAAAGTAAATAGAATTCCGAAGCAAAGCAATATCGGTTGCCGTCAGTGCTTCAAGTGCAGAAAGAAAAGAAAAAAAAAGAAGAAAAAATCAATGCAGCCAGCCCGAAAGGCCGATAGTGGCCATTAAAATATCGTTCGAATTTCAAAAGGCGAGAGACGTTCGAAATCCCGATAGTTAGCCGCGGAGGCGATGCCAAGACGTATCGGCGACGCTGCCCCGAAATGGACTTTTGATGTAAGTTTTAAACGCACCTCTTCGGCGCTTGGCGATGTCCTCAATAGGTCTCGAATGTCGATTTATCGATGCTTTATACGGTTTTCGGTAAGCCAGCACCAAAAGTGCAGAAATTTCTTTGGGATCGAGCTTGGCTCATTCTCCATTCTTGGTGGGAAATGCAATTGCGATTTAACAAAATACGTGTCATGCGAGTACCTTCACTACCTAGATAAAGATAACTAGCCACTTGTTCTTACAGAAGGCTCTCTACAATATTCGTAATTCAATCAGAACGAATAAGATAGCACCGTGGTGAATCTCCTATCTAATTGACAGATATCGATATCTCAGCGAGCCTACTCCTCGGGTGCTTTGCCAACTCTCTCGGAAGTATTCGGGACGCATCGCTATTCCGTGAGCGGACTTCGGGTTATGCGCCCGTATTTACAGTCAATTCGGTATGTAAAAGAAAATCAAGGGCATCAAACTTAGAAAAGCATCTCGAGATAATTGTGTTCTTAATTAAATGGTGTTATTACCATAAAAAAATATAACAGGATTACTGAAATTTCCGTAAAAAACAGAATTTCCTTCATTTGTCATCTACAGCGTAGTTTGCTTAACCTCCCATGGTATTTCTAGAAATATTATTTCCGTTGTAGGTTTTGAATTTTATTACCATGGCGCAACCTCACCTCCCGCATAGGCGCGGGAGCTGAGGTTGAGTGCTTAAATCTCATGAACGAAACTCTTTGGCGCAAATTTCCTCCGCCGAGAAGTTGGCTGTCCTGTAAAACTGTCAAGTGTCAATAGTTTTAAGTTTTGTAAAGTGGTGGATCTCAGATTATAATAAAGTGTTAGTTAAATTTGAAAAGATTAGAACGAGGCAATCAAGCCTAGTGTAATAAATGGGTTTAAGGTCCACCCAGGGAGAAAAATAAGGAACCTAAAAATCTTTAAAATTTTGGCAGCATTGATCTTGAGTTTTACAATTGATAGTTAGTAGACCGTCTTTTGCTTAATTTTCTTAAATGTTTTTATGAATTTTCAATATTGACATATAAATTGATGTGAGTGACATTGATTTTTTCGTTCAGAAACAACCAGCCGCAAGTAACTGATTAGTCGACGTCACGAAGGGTGATATTTAAAACATAAAAAATATATTTTAGACATCTATTACTCGAAATATTCAAATTAGATTATATTAAAAAAATACAAAGTACTACTTATATTGATTTAGCATCGTCCATTGTCAACTTTTTGTTGCTAAATTAGACTATTTTACTCAATAGATTTAAATTGGGATGTTTGTCACAGTAATCAAAAACATATCATGTCCTTTTCTAATACTTTACACAGTATTCAACAGAACTATTAATTTATTTTGCAATTTCTGTACAACACTCTGTAGAGAATCAAATCTCAATAAACATTTACTCGATATACTGCCGTTAATTGTTCGATATTTTCCGAGTAGGTATTGAAGGCGAAGCGCAGTTCTCGATAATGACAGTTCTTTGACAATAGTTTGTATCACCACTGTAATTTACCCGCGTTATTTTCTCCCATGTTTTACAACCCCACTTAACGTCGATTTGAGGCTATCATTATCTTAACAGTATGATCATTGGTCTGTAATTAAGGGGATGTGTGTGACCGCGTATACATAATATATAATTTTATATTGAATTGTTTGTTACATAATATTGTACTTAGTTTTTATTCAAAATCATTTCGACAGCCGGTTCCTGTTCCTGTGTGTAACTGATATCGGAATCTCTTAATGCCGGGTTATTAAGTGTGCTGATTGGCGTTAATCGAAGCTTAACACAGTGGTGGATAATCGGCCATTAAAAAAAATCGGTGAATGTGTCACAGACTTAGACCGTGTTACCACAAAAAAACCTCAAAACAAACGTCGAATCCCATACACTTTTGTTTCTAAACAAGTGTTGAACAGTTGCTTATTTTTTGTGGTAAGGCCCAGAGTAATAGTAAAAATGATAATAAAAACTGATCATGAAAAGCGCAGATGGGTTTCGTAGAAAACACAGAGGAAAATGCTGTTAGAAATTCTCTCGACATAGTCATTCGTTTTATCACGTTTTCTATCCCGATGCCTTCCTTCTAATAAAAATAAACAAAAATATAGCTATCCGAGGCATCTCGATGAAGACAGCGGGGATATCCAGGGAGAAAACAATAATGCGCAAGTAGGTCCCTACCTAGGAAGGATAATAACATGTAGAGTCTGCACAAAAGCTTGGGCCTTTATTTAGGCTAGTCTAGTTAACTCGTGTGCAAAGTATATAACTTTTGTGTTATGTCCTCCAATCAAGTATCCAGACAAAACATGTCGATAGATCAAAAATGCTACGATACTAATCTCAGTTAGGATTACTGTTTACGATAGGAGTAAAAGAAGCAGGACTTCGATCAAAATAACAATGGAGTCCTCAGCGAATGATCAGAAGAAGCAAAACTAATTTCTGCGAATAGATTTCGAAACAATGATAGAATATTTACACGTCGTGTGAAAAGGCACACCGGCGGCATCGTTAGTTTTTCTACTAACAATGGAACAGGATTATCGAGTTGAATTGTATCGATTCTCCATACAATATTAGTTTAGGGCCCGACTTAACCCTCCGACGGCGGCGTGTGTGAAATCGACGCCACTATTATTGGTAAGACACAATAGGGGGCGACCCCATTGCCGATATGCGTTTGACGTATTTATGGGAAATAATGCAAACTTTGTTTTCGTGATGAATGACTTAAGTATATCCTGTCAAATATTGTTTAACGCAAATAAATATAAATGTGTTCTGAAGTTTTAAAATGCATTATCGTAGATGATGATAGCGAAAATTGCTGATGAATGTAAACCGAGACGATAAACGAACCCGACCCAATCACCATAACCTGCAGTGGAAGCTCGCAAACAAAAAAGAAACAAAGATTACGCGAAAAGTCCAGAACAAATCTGATTAATAATGTCTAACCTAAGCAAGCACCCCGTAAGTAGAGCGAGAAGCCAAGAACGCTGCACTCGAAACCCCGCCGAAGTTATCAGGTAGGCGAAAGTTAGCCAAGTTTAAAACCTTGTTTAGAAGAGGATTACAGGCTCCCTTATCAGCGTCCGAGTGGAATAGCACCGGGATTTTAAAAACTCACCTAGTTTCAATTAAGGGGTGGTTAATTTCTCCGCTAAGAGCTTGTTTTAACTCTCGAGTTAATTTATTCCCGGCCGCAATTTATTCCCTGGATTAAACTAATGAAAGTCCCGTGCCAGGTGCCGCGCTAATTGCCGCCGATTAGCTAAACAAAAATAAAGGGACAACCTCAAGGTGAAATATCGCTGCGAAAGGGTTAACGCCGGCACCTTAAGACGACGATTACACCCTTCGCGTGCGCTGGGTGGTACTTTATCGAGTCTCGTTTTATTGTCGGCTACAATGCTGGTGTCACGCACAAGGCTTCGTGTAGGGCTGCGTTTACCGAATAGCTTTATGGTTATGACTTAAATATTTTTGGCGTTTTACCACGCTCGCACGCTCTCAAGTGTCGCGAAACTCTCTGACTAGGTATATCTTTGGACTAGTCAATGAACGATTTTTTCGGATCTCATAATCCTAGACAACGTTTGCGAGTAGATTAAAAAAGTGTATAAAATCAAGTTGTACACACTTTTATCGACTTTCAATAAGTAGTACAACGAAAGTTCCTATGATTCGTCGTTCCGCCTACCATACGAGAGGATACCTTGGATGTTTATATGTGTGTGATGTCACTGTGTCTGGTTCCCACGCCACAGGGTATTCTAGTGTGGGGTCTGAAGCAATCTATGTTTATGTTTATTTTATCGAGATGTAAGCAAAAACACCAAAAACTGGACCTGATTTAGGCCCCGAATAGGGCTCACCTCAGAGGGGTCAGGACTTTTAGAAGGTATTTTTGTTCCCTAACTAGTCCAAACAAAGTTCCACTGTCTAACTTTCTGTTTTAAATTTTTCCATCTAGACTTTTCAGCATTCACTTACTAAACTACTTTAGGGCATTAGTTTTGCCTCCCACGGTTCATATCATATGTCTTATACTTATCTGCGACATAAAATACCACACAGAGCCAGAGGGGCCTTATCACAAGCTGAATGAATTGCAACAATTTCTCTCGAATTTTTTTATTCACCGCGACCCCGCTAAAGTAGAATTTTAAAGCATTCTCTCAAGCGTAGGAGTGCTTTAAAAAACGTCTAGACGTTCCAGCTTTGCGACATTTGTCATCTCGGCCCGGAGAGACCGGCTACCCTTTGGAACCCTAAAAGGGGGCAAACGGTTGATTACACCCACGCATGCAGTAGTCAAACGCAATACAATCAGCGTTACACAAGCGGGTAGCAGCTGCGGAACCCTAAATTACGGTTCACTTACCCGTAACGAAGGGCAGCTCTAGTCGAGACGAGAAAAGAAAAAAGAGAAAGAAAAAGAACGGCGAATTGACAGTTTAATCTATATAGGGAATTGCGAAAATGGCCGAACAGGACTCAACTGGGCTAGATGCATCTGGAGTTGTATTGGGCTAAATAAGAAAATAAAAGTTCATTGAACAGCTTTGGCGATGACGGATGCATGGAAGGCTATAATATTTTTTCTACTGTCTAGTTATTAACAAGCAATTTGTTTCTTACCAACTATGGGCAATTTGGTTTTCTACCTTATTAAATTATCGCTGTCAGTCTATTATATCACAGTTCTCACGGTCATAATTGGCTGCGACTAGAATGTATGCGGTAGCTATTACCGTGAATAGCATAGTACGTGGTACGATTAGCGAATAAAGACTCCAACTTTCTTCCAATGGGATATATGAGCATGTTTTTTCAAAATACAATAGATGACGTTTAAGACGCCCATCCTTTTATCTTTCGCGCACGATGAATGTGGTTAATAAGGGTAAAGGACACTTAAAAAAAATCATAATTATATTGTACCCTAAAGTTGTGAGATAATTGGAATAAAAAAATCAATATTATCAAATATTTATCTTTACTTCCAACTATCGTTTTCGTCGAAGGAAAAAGTAGAAGCGGTGTCTTCAGCGCCATCTGTTGTTATATTGCGGATGGTATTACAACAGGTCAAAGGGTATTAAACTTGAAAATTAACTGTTTACCAAGAGCAGCTAGACCGACTGTGTCTCTCTCATCCTGTACGAGAAAAGTAACCAATGTTTTATTTCAAACTGCTTACCAGAGAACATTCCACTCAAAGTAATGATCTTCTGATCATGATCTTACCTGAAAATAAAGGAGGGTAATATTATTTAGTAAATTACGCAAACATACCGACTTGACATATAGGTCAGAATATGTCCTCGGGCCATGCATTTCGGAAAAAATAGCACTCATCCAATTTCGATGACTCATACTTGTACCAGACCTACCTTCATGAGTTGTCTACAAACAAAATCTTAATAACTGCCTTCTAATCTTGATTTGTCTATCAAAAAGCAATTTAAGACTCTCAACAAATAATATCAAAGTTCACAAGAATTCTGAATCGTTTATTAGAATAACGGCATCCCAGCTCCGACCCAGATCGTGATTCAGAAAGAATGAGTTTACTTTTGTATGCAGTTGTTGACCTCAAATGTTTAAGCCGCAATGAATTGCCCAAAATATAATTACTAGTCGGATGGAGACTGCTATTAACCTACATAGTTGTGAAAGTATGTTCTTAAGGAGTCTTGCAGTGTATAGACAGAACAGAAAGGTAGATTTTATAAGGGCTCATTTGGACAACACGCTGAACAATATTCGCAAGAAGTATGTTCAACGAAAGTGAAAGTGGAATCGACTAATGGGCCAAATCATTATTATGATATTTCTAAAATTGTTCAGAAAATTTTCGTTGTCACTCCGTTTATCTAAAAGGATTTCTGTGGCAACCTGTCTCTAAGCGAGTGTCAGACTTTTCAGCTTAGTTCATGATTTATGATCTTAAACTACTTTGCCTAAATCGGTTTGATCTTGAGGTTTCAGAATAAATAATCTTACTTTTGTTATAATATAATGTACCAGCAGTGGCTAAAGTTTTACCTTTAAATTAAAAGCCATTATTCACGCAACTTTGGGCAATATGGCAGTATTATGCTAATAAATGACGTAATATCAATAAAAAAACGACTGCGGTACACTAAACAGCACAAAACAAGCAGATAAAACTTAACGTAATTATTGAGATTCCATAAAAAATATAAGTAGTACAGCATTAAATTTATTTAAATTAAAATGCAAACGGAACTGTCTCTATTACATTTAATTGGTCCCGCCTGCATTTAAATTAAATTTAACGTAACTCTGTATTATAACACTTTATCGTATCTCAATAATTAGGTTTATCATCACTTGCGGTCTTGCAAAAAGTTTTTTTAGAGTCCGCACATTAAAGCATCGCGCAATCAAGACGAATTTTATGAAATTTAATAATTTAAATTATTAAAATCGGTTGAGCCGTTGTGTAGTTACGAGTGAACACAGGAACAGACATACATACAGGAATATACATACAGGTCAAAACATAACCCTCCTCTTTTCCGCTTCGCTGCAGTCGGGTAAAAAAGGATATTCTGTATCTGACCGATACAGTAAAATAGTTCTTTTGCAGATCTATATTTCGTAAACGCACGTGTCACATTGACGGAAGCCTTGGGTGTAATAATCTACAGGGCATAATAGAAAGCACACATAGTTATGTCCTTAATATCGGCTTAAAATATGAGGACAACTATTTGATACACGCTTTGTAAACATACTATTTCCAATAAAAAAACTAACCGATACACCATCCAACTTAGTGGCGGTTACCTTATTTATTTTCCCTTCAAATTGTTTACCCCATGTGTGTGTACCTTCTGTACGGCACGTGTGCTAGTATACTTAACTATAGTGGTCTGTAGTCCGACGCACGCGCAACGTGGTGTAACAATAACACTGCGATCAAAGACCTTTTTCGATGCGTTTCCGAAAACCAAACTGGCGCGTAATAAGGTAAACACAAGTGATAATTAAAAGTTGTAAATACGCTGAAACATCTCAGTTGAAAAGTTGTTAACGCAGGGAGATTATGCAGCAGATATGATATCCCTAAATGTAATTCCCCGAATTGCTAGCAAAATTCTAGAAGTCGACTCAACAATACTGAAATAAAATACGGACATTTCAATTCTGTTAACGTAGAACTTCTAGCGCAAAGCAATTGTTATTTGCTCACGTTTCATTTGCGTAAAATTATGAAGCGAACATAAAATTTTAATTCGATTAATAAAATTGTTTATGGAGATTTTGATGTGAATTAATTTTGGTTCAACAAACAACTTTTCGATGCATAATTTTACGTGATCACATTTTACGCGCTTCACAGGTGTTTATTTCTTGCTTTTGAGTTGAAAATAATAAAAAGTTAGGTAGCATCGGTCGCTTTTGAAATAAACAATTTAATTAAGCCCGCTAAAGGGATTATTTCAAAAGCGAAGCATGTACTTTTTTAACTATTTTCATCTACACATGTATCATAAACCCTCTTTACTGCGTACAAAAACCGCACGTTACGATCAGCATAATGTTAAACTACTAGGTAAAAACTCATTTCTTACCTGAAAAATTACACATTATGACCATAATGTGTAATTTTTCTACACATAATGACATTCAAATTTCGAACGCCGACGCCCGCCTCGTGCCGCCCCTAGTTTGTCTGTGAAGTTGGTACTGACATTCAAATTTCGAACGCCGACGCCCGAAGTTGGTGCTACAGAACAAGCTAAACAACTGCAGAACCACAATGCCGGTCAAACATGCGGTTCCTGAACACATCAAAGAGAGCTCATGATATGTGTGTAGATAAACTAGTGCATGTAACTGTACATAATTAGGCATTAAAACTCTCGAGTGATTGTATTATGAAACTCGCCTTCGGCTCGTTTCATAAACCCACTCTCGAGTTTTAATGCCCACCATTATGTATCAGTCACATAAACTACTATTACTATTATATATATTTAATAAAATGAGCTCCGTGGTCTAATATGGTTTACGCTTGCTTCTCATAAAGGAGATGCAGGTTCAAATGCTGACCATGTACCAATGAGATAGTTAATTTATCTAAAGTACATTATCGGACGTTCAGTGTTTCGGATGTCTCGTTAAGCTGCAGGTCCCGCCCGGCTACTATCGCTACATGGTTGGTTGTGGTCGTCCTCTCCACCTCTCCACTGAGACCGGCCCGCACTGAGCCGGCGTGGTGGGGGCATTAATGGGCTACAATTATTATTTATTATATATGTCACCGGAAAATAATACGATCCGCAAGTTTATAAATTTCCTAATTTTTTTTCCGCAAGTTTATAAATATACTAACCTAACCTAACCTAACATAACCTAACCTAACCTAGCCTAATATAATCTAGAAGGAAGTTTATAAATTTCCTAGGAAATTTATAAACTTGCGGATCGTATTATTTTCCGGTGACACATCTTTTGATAGTACAGTATTTACTGTACTATCAAAAGATACATCGACGTATTGAAGGTTTATCTAAGGATGTTTTTATTTATTTCCTACAAAATACATTTGATTGCCCGATAAATGGTATTTTATATATATAATTCAGTAAGTTTTAAAAATTACAAACAAAGAAAAGCCCCATTATTGCAGAGTTCGCTCGGCTTGCAACCCCAGCCCTGTTTGCTGACCCTTAGCCCTTAGCGCATTCTTACAAAAATCTCTATCGATGCGGGCGCACTCGGCTGGGGTAAATACGGGCTCGTATTACCAGGGACGTATCGGGCCCCTGGGAGGGAGTGGGTCGATTTAAAAGTGGACCACACGACCGATGGGCAGAACCCGGCGGATTTCTCGGTTTAAATAAACAGGAGTTTAAGTATGTGTGCTTTCAGTGACAGAGTGACATATGTCTAGTACCCAAGATACAGGGAATCCTAGTTTAGGGCTAGATCAATGTGTGTAAATGGTGTCCAAAGTATTATTATTATTATATGTATGTGCGCCCATACAATACGGTATGGAAAGTAAACTTTTGTTGGTCAATAGCGTAATGTGTGATGCGATCATTGTATAATTTGAAACGTAGGTATATATATATATATATATATATATATATATATATATATATATATATATATATATATATATATATATATATATATATATATATAATATATATATATATATATATATATATAATTATAGTTCCTCAAGTTCTAACTGAATGTTTCTGTTTGTACATATCCAAGCCTCTAAGACTCCACAATCAGAGAGGCTTGGTAAGCTAGATGGGGGCTTTTTGATCAACTGTAACAAGCAACGGAATCGAACCTCATCGATATATAAAACCATTTAAAGACCAAGACGCTGGATTAGGCAGGCAACAGGAGTAAATACAATGTGAGGGGTGGTTCCACTTTAACAGATGCATGTTCCCTGGAGCCCTGCAAAAAGGGGGCTCCCCTGCTGTCTTAACGTTCATTAAAGTAGAATTTAACTTTCAACTTCGGACAGTCGTAATAAACCTATTGTTACTGTGCTATAGTTGGCAGTAGTTCTTATTTCCATGAAGCAAAATCTAACGAGGAGGGAAGGTTTCATGTACGGCATGGATGGTAAGTGAATATATGGATGGCAAGTACAGTGTAGGAGGCAGGAATAATTACGCGTCGAAAAAGTATGCGAATCGAACTGTCAGTGATTCTTATGCACAATGACTTAAGGTTGAATTTATCTGAACTCGAACACTTTTTCACTCTGGTATTTATTCCTGCTTGCGCCACAGGTAAGACTTCCAGCCCTTACTATACGTATAACGTTAAATGAACGTGAGCTGGGTATAAACTTAGTTTGCTTTAAATCTATCTACATATTAGTTGCTATAAGTTGAGGAAGATTAGACAGTGACACTCCCTTCCATAACAAGCATGTAAAGGACGACTAGAGATAACATAAACTAATGACATACTTAGTTAAGGGACCAAAAAACCGGTAAAATATCGCTCCTTGAAGTTTATCTGGTTGATAAATTAGCTAAAGTTGGGGGTTAAGTTAACTGTCAGATAAACAGTAACAACTCTATTGTCGCAGGGTGACTGGGACTTAATTTATGTGTTTAGTTAGTCAGAACTTATGTACTATATTGGGATCGAATTGGTCACTATGGGGGCAGAAAACAATGTGTCGCGCTTGTACCGATCGTTTGTTAACGATGGATAATGTAGATAATATTTTATCCACAGTTATTTATAAAGGAGTACAAAACAAGGGGATGAGAAAAATATCGAATAGAAAACGAGCGAAGGACCATGAATTTCCTGAAATGAGTGAAGAAAATACTGAATTGCGCGAGGAAATTACTGATTTGCGCGACTAAATTACTGAATGGTTTAGCTTCCGCTTATTGGCTGAATAAAGACTATCTGGGCGAAGTAGTGGGTCAGGGTAGGTTATCCTTCGTGTTAGGTTGAACATGTAAGAACAACAAAATCCAACGCTAGTTTTGTATTTTATGTTTTTCAAGTTTCTGATTTTAGATTTCTAATCGCGCAATTTAATCATTTTGTCAGACGAAGCCAGTTTTTCTAGTCGCGCTCATTTTTCTCGCTATTCAGTAATTCAGTCGGGCAAAACCAGTATGTTTGCCAAGCAAAAACTGAATTAACAGTCATACGTTTAAATACTACCCCAAAACAGGTAACGAAACATGGGCAGACGAGTGGTTCAGTAAATTTTGTAACTATGAGAGAGCAAAAATCAACATATCACTTTACTGATACATGAATGATTCAAACATCAACCAATAGTTCCAATAATAAACACGTAAGAACAGCCTACTGTACGTAACCCTACCTTTTTATAAACAAACATAATATTGTCATCGGTCATTTGTTACAGGCAAAATCCTAGACAACTTTTAGACATGTTGTCATAGACCTTTTATGATATACACAAGTTTCTTTCGCGCACCCTTTTCAAAACCCCATAAATAACAAGAAACTTTCTCTCGGTATGGAAAACTGTACTATCGTCATACAAGCACTAAGATTGCATTTCGATTATAGTCCCAAAGGAAAATGAAATAGAGATGTTTCCAGTAGCTTTGGTAGTAGTGTCTACAGTACTTTTGTATAGTTACCTTGGAAGTTACGTATTGACATCACCCTTATTCTCTATATGTGTTTGGATTCGCATTTGGAAATATGGGTAACCACTAACCCTCTTGCAATGATATGAAAAAAAAAATAGAAATATTCGTTGGTGTGTTTCCGTAGCGTAGATGATCCATGTACGGAAAACCTATGACGACTGGAATTTTCTATAAACAGCTTCTTAGTTTACACTTCTTTAAGCTGAGCTGCGGGCGATTACCAGAAATAAAACAAGGGTAACATTCCTTTAAAATGAGGGGTTTCCCATAATCTGTCACGTGCTGGGGTATTTGGGAATTTCGGCGAAGGGCCAATTATAATTGACGTAATACAATTGTGTGCACAAGGGCTCATAGCTGTTTCATAGAATATTATTAGTAGGCATGCTTTTAATCAGGGTTTGTTAGTCAAACTGTAATTTCGAACTTTAAAGTGGTCCTTTATGCGACTTTGATTAATATTAGTGCGGGGTTGGAAGGTTGGCCGAAATTGGATTAAAAACGAAAGGGTTTTTTGATATTAAAGTCAGTTTGAACTAAGCCTTTTGGACGCCCGTGGGGTGTGGTGTAGAGCAGATTTTCATATTTAGATTTGAAACAAATCTACATGCTGGTCTATCTACTTCGTTTCAATTTTACATATTAAGTGCATTTTAATAATTCTACATTGCAAATGTAGAATTTAAAAGCGCACAACAACAAATTTTAATTTAGGCCAATTAGCATGATGAATTTTAGAATTAGACGCCTCTAATTAGGAGTGCTGTATAGAATCAAGGACAATGTATCTTTAGTCTGAAACCTGTAGATAGGCACAACCAATTTCGTCAGAAAATAGCCCTAAAACGGTGATAGGAAACTTAGCAAGGAAGTCTTGCTGCTACCCTCCATAGAACAGCAGCCCATAACTCAAGAGTTAAAAGCCGAACGCATCTGCGACTGGAGCACTACGAGAACAACCCTCTTTCTGTATATTAGGCAATAAATACATAATTTCGCTTGGAGAATACACTAATGTATGTGTGTTAATAATGCATTGGTTGTTCAGTACTCGGTAAGGATATCAAATACATAGTCCATTGTACTGTGGTATAGAATAGACGTCGACAAATGAGTATTGAACTTTTTAGTTTCTATTACGCCAAGTGCATAAATGTGAAATTAAACCTTTTTATACGCAATATATAATATATAATTTTGGCCGTACGCAAATGGCCTGATGGCAGACCGACGAAAATGATTGCTTTTTTTAGCTATAGTATTTTCGGGTTAGCGTTGCAATAGCAGTCATCGACTCCTGTCTACCACTGTACGCTTATGAGATAGGGTTAGCGATAATTATTCATTGCGTGCAACGTTCGTTACTGTCGTTTAGCGTATCATGGTAGCGGTCGCCGACTGTTACTATGTATGATTCGGTTCGCAGTAGCAATCGGGTCAATGACCGCTATAGTGATTCTATATAATTACCACAATCAGAAACAACGGTTCGTTGGTGCATTGTCGTTTCTCAAAAACAATGCGACCAGCATATCACCCTACCTCACCTACAAAGGACAAAATCCTGTCTCCCCGTGTAGGAAGCAGTTTAATGGAAATATAGTAGCAGTAAGGGGAAGCCGGTAGCTGAAACGAGCCCTTGTACAGAGAAAAAAACATGTGAGCTTCAAGTAGCCTTGAATCACAGAGCACAGACCCAGTGGAATGTAGGGAGAGGGAACTAACAAAACGTTGTTGATTTGAAAGTGCTTTGAAAACCAGGCACAGCGGGAAATGTTCTAGACTAAACGTGTTTTAGGTGGTTCAGCGTTTCATGGAAACATAAGTATAAGTGCTTGTATAGCGTTCTGTACAATACTCTACTATGTAAGTTGATAGTAGAGTATTGTACAGAACGCTATGAATAAACCTCTGAAATCAGAAGTCTATATAGGTACTTTTTGACTCCAATTGCAGGGAATTATGGGAAATATCTATCCTGAGGTGTTATTAGCTGCCACTGTACAACCGATAAGACGAGAAATACACGAAATTCTAGAATTGTAATGCGCAAGATGCGCTAAACTGTGCACGCTTTTACCAATAAGTAATTATATAACTTGAGAATTGTGTAATTCGAGACTTCTATCAGTTCTAATTTTCCGGGAAAAGCTGGTTCATGACGTGATTGTTTTACAGGAAGTAATATCCAAATGGGCTCGGTGCTTTCGTGTTTGTTATTTACTTTATCGTTAAAAAATATATAAGTTGCGTTGGTCTGGTAGTCCTCTATAGGTTAGTGAAGAGATATTTAAAGATTTGAATCCTTTTCCTTTAAAAGCAAGCTTAAGGTGAAATTCTAAGTTCCACTGTTGGAGTGCCCAGCCTTATTGTCAGCAGCAAACTTGATATTAAGTGTATGTAATGCGATAAGTCTGCGATTTATCCCATTTTCTTCATTAACTACATATTTTTGTCGTGTTTTCTTGCATCCAGTTCAAAGTGATCGAAATTCTTTTACACCACTGTTATGCACAATCAAAACAAGAAAACTGGAACAAAATGCGAAAACTCTGCAAAGCAGTAGCGTTATTGAGTATTTCTGACATCAATCACAAAATCAGTCTGACGACCTCTGTGGCGCAGCGGTTGTGGCTCTGCCTACCATGCGAGAGGTCCCGGGTGCGATCCCCGGCTGGAGGTAAGAAAAAAAAACAGGCCTTGGATGTTTCGATGTCTATATGTGTGTGACGTCACTGTCGTCGTCGTCCCACGACACAGGGTATCCAAGTGTGGGGCCACTAGCAGTGTATGTGCCTGTATTTAAATGTATATGTTTATGTTTATCAGTCAAATTTAAAAATACGACCAATGAGAATACGATTATTTTACACGAGCTGTTTTTTAGGCTAGCTTTACGTAGCAGAATCAAAAACTTTGGGTCAAACTCCGCAAAACTCGGAATTTCATCCCGTCTTCCGGTTTCAACATTATTCGAGGTTTTCTTTTATGTCCTTTGTTTTAGATTTTATTATGTGCGCTGAAAGGTGAGTGAGTTATGGGCGGCCCGTGTCGCCGAGTCACCCGACACAAGTTGTCCGAATAATATACAGGGCATACTAGACGTTTGGCCATGTTTTAAATCTTGACAGAATTTTGTTTAGTAGAATTTCCCAACATTTTGATGAGGTGAGATGATCATTGACCTTGATGATGGTGGTAGTCAGAAACAGTTTGTGGTCCTGCGTCTTTTTAATCCAGCTTCAACTAACATGTCATCAGTACATTTTGCTGGATGATAACATAATCATGAGAGCATAATATCAGACCCATTTTTAATGAATGAGCCTCACCGTTCTTTCAACTCGCTTTCAAAAGATCAAAACAATATCCATATGCAAAATGCCGAATCGCACAGAAAAACATATTTTCAAACAAGATTTAAACTTTCTACAAACATCTCAAAACAAAGACAGAAAAAACTCGACGAATTTATTTCTCTTTCGCCTCCTTCAAAGCAATATAAGCGGGACCCTCTTCAAAGTAATTGACAAATTTTAACAAATGCAAGAATAAAAGGTATTTTCTGTTAAAAGAATTCGGAAATGGAAGTCGTAATTAGCGGATTCTTGAAGGCCTCTCTCGATACTTGCCGATGGAACGTCATAAAACTGTTTTATTGGACGGGGAAGAACCCTAACGGCGATTTATGAAAACTTGCATGGTGTTGCCAGGAAATACCTAATAAGACAGGAAAATGCAAACCCGTGCAACATATGGGAACGCTTTTATGGCTCTGCCTATTTATTTTCCCCTACTACCTCTGGCTACCCCTTATAGCAAGTACAGCTATCATGTAGCGATGTAGGAATTTAACCTCTTGAATACCACCGTCGTTAGATAACGCCACTTTTCCGTTATTGATTTTACATTTTATAATATTGGTTTCAAAGTCGAGACCCATCCCAACTACCCTCGGTTTTTGAGAGGTAAAATCTCATGAACTGCATAAAAGATCAGTTTTATGCCCCATAAAATAATAATTTTCAAATCACTCAACTAAAATTAACACTTTTAAATTTCAACACAGCATCTCTCACAGTCGTATTAGTCATCCACTTCCCCAAATCCTACCATTTAGTAGAACTAACCTGCGCAAACTTGGCAACACAGTTCCCGCGTCATTTTACGACCGTCTCAGGGGTGCCGTCCAGCACTTGACGCGCTATGGCGAAAAGCGATTTTGTAATGTTGCGTGCCTTGACTTGAGTGATTCTTTGGCATGATAGGCCGGCAGATGGCGTGATATCGAGGGGCCTCGCAGGACCCCGTCTTTATGTGCAGGCTTGCACCGAATGTGAGCCTTCGGTACCCTCGTAAAATAGAATATGCCAGCGTCCGTATGTGCTTCACTTGGGACTTTCATCTAATCGTAATATACGATGGATCGATCGATTTTGTTTGGCGTAAGCTAGTATAATAGGATTAATCAGTTAAAGATTCGGCTTTTCTCGGATATCATAGCGTAAATCCGGAGACGGAAATGACACGATACATTACCGCGATTTCTTGATGAGGGAGAGGGATGAGGGATTCACGACAATGTCCGAGGTTGGCGGAATCGTTAACTGCTTTTAATCGTATTGTAACATAGTTGGCTGTTTACAGGGTGGAGTTATGCGGGTAAAAAGAAGAGATTTACGATGTATCGTTCCTACACGCAAGTTATGAATCCTTTAATTATTCTAAGGTTAGGTTTTGTACTTTGAGACAGAGAATGAGATTTGGAAGCCGGCCAAAGTGCGAGTCGGATTCGCGCACGAAGGGTTCCGTATTACCGAGAGAAAAAACTGGTTTTTCCTTAATTCTGCCACCCTAGAACCATACATGTCACTATAGTTTTCCTGTATTATTGAGGTAAATACGTATATTACGTATTTAGGAAATAATAATAGGGTTGGGTCACTAATATAATATTACATAAAGAAACAAGGAATGGGCATTTTTGTAATTTTTCTTAGATGACTTTTTAACAAAGTATTTCAAAACTATGAAAAATGTATATTTGATATCCTTCCACTAAGACCTTTCATTTGACATGTTACACGATACAGTTTGAAAAACTCTTTATTTTATTTTCTGATTTGCCCCCATTGTGCCCCCCAAATATGTGCGAAATAACCATTTTTCAGCTTTTTTCCAGTCCATGTTTGTGTTCTTGATAAAGTGTTTGTGCCTTGGAATTGCATATGGCTTTTTGGCATCTCTTTTTTATAATGGGGAAATGGCTTGTTTTGTCTTTTGTCTTAAATAACTTCTTAAGTATTAAAAAAAAAATGAAGGCCTCGCAACAAGCTCTTTCAATTCATATGTCACCCAATACAGGTTGAATATTTTTTTTTTACTTTATTATTGCTCCCAAAAGTGCGCCACAACTTCAAAATAAAATTATTTTCGTAACAAGATCATCTTTCAGTCACATATATAAATAAGTGTACCTAATTTCAACAAACGCAGTTCAGAAATTGATCGTTTTGTATACTTTTACACATGGAGGGACGTATACGCGAGTGAGCCTATAATCATTGCGTTTTCCGTTTTTACGGTACGGAACCCTAAATATAAATATCTAAATTATACTTATTCGCAGATTTAGAGTTCGGTGGTGGAATGTTTCGGGCAGAAGCTAGTTGTCATTGAAAACTAGTTTCTGCCCGCGGCATCGCTCGCGTGAAACAAATGGAAAGTATATTTTTTCCAGAAACGAATATCATAAACGCTCTCACTCCCTCTCAATTGTAATAATTGTAATAAGAACGCACTAAAAATAAACAAAATTTTGGGATGAAAGCAATATGATTTTAACAGAACTCAAAACGTGAGTAAAGAGATCTAAGAGGTAACTAGGCGATACTATACCAACCGCAGTATTTATTTTTGATTAAGGTTCTAGAATTATCAGGTTGCACCGTAAGAAGTAATCTGGAGCAGGCTACTAATGAATAACAGACTGTGTGTAAAGCAACTCTCGCTTGAGTCTGCCCCTCCCTGCTAAATGAACAGTTTGGACTAAGAATTATTTATTGCCATGGCAAAGCAGACTTTGACGGGAAACTGCACTCTTTTGGACTCGAAGGGCTAGATGCTAGGGCTAGGATAGAAGGATAGTGTTAGAGGAATCCCTGGAATATACACACTCCCAACAACCGGTCCGAGACGGGGATGCTTCAATATTTCACGAAATTCAACCGGACTCATCGTTGCTATTCACTAGTTGTCTCATACAAACCGTAAAATTTCAGCTTGATAAGTCAAGTAGTTTTTCATTTTCATACAAACTGAATATTTACCCCCTTTAGGGAATGAATTTCGGCAAATCCCTTCTTACCATACGCTACATTAGGAAGGCCTACAAAGTTTCATGTCTCTAGGAGCATCGGTTTAGGCTGTGCGTTGATATATCAGTCAGTCAAACATGACTCAATTTTATAAGAGTAGATTAACAACTATGGTTGATTACGGATTACTTACCATTTCGAAATTGAATATATCTGTATGTTGATGATGACTACCACTTGTTGATCTCTGAAACAAAAGAAAATTTAAGATTTATTTTGTGATATTTACAAACGGATGACAAATATTCTATTTTTGAACCTGATTGTTTAAACGAAATTTTTCATTCGTGCACAAAACACTAGTTTTCTATTTAAGACTTGATGAGGCAGCAATTTATGGTCCTTGTCCTGGAAGACAAAACTGTCCAGACATTTACAAATACAGGTACTTACGAGCGATTTTCTTTGAGCACCTGAGTCTTCATCTAGGAGCATATGGGATGGAATGATTTCAATGGACTCTGTTGCAAAGATTGAAGAAAAACTTTAGAATGGAAAACTTAATCCATTGTATAAAGAAACCACTTAGATAGACGATAAGCTTGCTTTTATTAATGTTATTTTATTCAGAACTCAAAATTAACGCGAAATATAGTTAGCTAGTTTTGTTCTTATTAAATGTTTGCATGATAATAGACTATTGGTGTAACTTCATGCTGAAAATGGAAAATCAGATAGTGAAGTAATTTTTGCTACCAGGGGCTTGTTAAATAAACGCGACAAATCGCCAATTTTGTCACTTTTTGACAAATAAGTCGAATTATCACAAGTTCCGTTTAGTAAATACAAAAATAAAGTCCAAATGCGACCCGTAAATACCGAAAAAAATCACAGTCTAAACACCCGTTAAATAAATGCGACATACGTCAGATTTGACCTGTCGAGTCTCTAGGAAATATTCTCTGACTTATTTGTCATGGTAATTGACAAATTTGTCACTTGTTCTGACATATTTGTCACAACACAATACAAAAGTTCCACTTTATAAGTCGCATCGGCTATATAGTGCAACCTGATGCCGACAAGAAACGAACGTGAAAATAATTCAAATCTAAACATTATTGCTTTAAGTTTAATTTAAAAATATAACAAAATCATTTCATGTTATCTCGCTCTTACAAACTTTTGAACTTCATGGCAAAGAAACAGACCCCTTTTTGAATGCCTGTTTTTATTACTGAGGGTAGATAATATAAAATTTGATCAGATATAAGATTAAAATATATATTACGTCCCCGTTATTAATGTTCAATTTTAATTAATTTCGTCATCATCGCATACATGTTCTGTTTCATCAGAAGACGAGGTTGATGAAGACAAATCACCACCACCAGTCGATACTATCGCCAGTATTAATGATGAAATGGTACAGGCGATCATCAATAGCTGCCTCCAGTGTCATAAATTCCTCTTCACATTTTATAGCTTCACCAACCACACAACGCCAGACATTAAATCAATAGCACCTCATCTCTAAAGTTTATCCAAGACCTGTTTTTTTCTGTATCCCAGCCAGGGATCGAATCCGGGACCTCTCGCATGGCAGGCAGAGCCATGGCCATAACCGCAGAGCCAAAGAGGTCGTCAATAGGATTATAGTCAGGATGGTAGGGTGGTAACCTAAAAACTGTGTGTCCATGTTCCTCCATCATTTTATCTAGGGAATACTCGATACAGTTTTTTTCCACTTTTTTAAAATTATATAGAAATATATTCAGTTATTTATGTTTTACTTTTGAGCCAATTTTTATTTCCTTCTTTTTCGAGTTAGAATTTTGGCGCCTTTTATTTTTTAGGGTATGGGGTATGCTGCGTTGTCTGTTACAAAAACTGACTGTGGCGGAAGATTGGGGATAAGCCATTTTTAACCGCTTTTCCAATTATCAGTCTTCATTTCATTACGGTAGTCCCCAGTCGACTGCGATAATTTTTATAATATAAATAAACCACCAGGCACAAAATCAGTCGAACCACCAGCGTGCAAAATTAGGAGACGCTGTCCTTTTGAAATAGGTTTTTTTGAAACTTTTTCCACTTCATTCTGTCCATGTACTTTCTTTAGTGTGTGTAGTATGTACAAAAGTTTTTAATTTTAAAGACGCCCCCGACAGATTACTGAAAATTATGTTTTCTTCTCCATTGATAGAATTTTCAGTACTCTAGGTGACTTCTATCAATTACAGAACTAGATAGCCCTTACCCTAGTCTACAAGTTAAAATCCGTCCACCGGTTTGAGCGAGTCACACAGAGACACAGACACAAAGGCACATGCGCAGTCAGACAGACGCTTCAAACTAATAACAACCCTATTTTTTGTAGAGGGTTAAATAACAGAAACTCTATCTCGTAATTTATTTTTTTAAATGAAAACAGTTGCGGCGACTATAAATAATTCCTACGTTATTATCGGGCTTAGTTATAAAGTCAACTCGATAGAGATTTATGGCCTTAGCTTGAGACATTTCTGAAATTCTTAGAAAAACTTCTGTAAGAGTCGAGACAAGTTAAGCCTAGATTTAAGCCCAAAATTATGATTGCTCCTATTTGCGTATAAACAGAGGAGGGTAGGCAAGATACTAAAATACCGAGGTGTCGGAGAATTGGAGATTCTTTAGTAGTAATAATACGGCTTACACAGGACATCTCGCACGATGTTTATTGTTGGATTGTGTTGCGCCACTGTTCCTGGTTCCCACAGGGTATATTCTAGTGGTCAGAAGCAATGTATATTAACGTTGATGTGTATGTGCACCCACCACACTGCACCTATTCTATTTTAAATCGAGAATGTCTGTAAGCGTTGACGGCCCGTATTTCATCGGGCCGTATGGACGGACGAGTGATGTGTGTGTGGAACTTTGTATGGCCTGAGCGGATAGCAACAACTATGGATGCTGCAAGTGACCATTATTTCATCCGTGCGATTTGTGAACGGCTGATAGCCAATATTAGGGGCAAATAAGCGCTCATAATAAAATCGACAACAAATCGTAACGATATATTAAATCAGTACTTTTTTCGGGAATGAAAATCGATAATGGCGACCTCTGTGGTGTTGCGGTTGAGGCTGCGCTCTCCAAGCGAGAGGTACCGGGTTCTAATCCCGGCTGGGGAGGTAAGTGTTTACATTTTTGTGACGTCGCTGTTTCTGGTTCCCACGAGACAGGCTATCCTAGTGTGGGGCCAGAAGCACTCTTTTAATGACGACCTGAATGGCCGAGTCGGCAGTGACCCTGCCTACGAAGCCAAGGGTCCCGGGTTCGAGTCCCGGTGGTGGCAAATATATGTTTGATGAGAACGGATGTTTGTACCCTTGCCATGGTTGTTTATCTATCTAAGTATAATATTTATTTATATAAGTATGTGTATCGTTGTGTAGTACCCAAAATACGGGGAATCCTAGTTTGGGGCGTGTAATCAATGTGTGTAAATAGTGTCCAAGGTATTATTATTATAATTATATCATAAAAGTAAAAATGTTATGATATAATTAAAAGATTAACGGTGATAGGCTACCGAAGTCGATAGCAGTAGAAACCAAAGTCGAGAAAATGTGCCAACCAAAGAAAAGGATATACACTATAGATGACTATAGGTACATACTGCGGCGGTATACTACACCGATCCCAATTACGAGTACATTCCATCTATGCAAAAACGCCCAGCGAAATGTAGAGTGTAATATGGCATTTATATTTACTAAACTATACATGGACGAGCATGTGAAGGTAAATTGGAAGTGCTGAAATACCGATATCAGCATTCTGCTTAAACATTTTATTTTTCGATTTTCCGGACTTTATAAAAACTAAAATTGCCAATTGTGAAAGGCTGTTGTGGATATTTGAGGAGATTATATCGTTACGTGAAAGTAAATGTTGAATGAGTTTACACCGACTACTTATTTCCGTTAAGAGAGATACATTATGTAAACAAAACAAAGAATATCAGATAATATTGAGTTGAGTACAGAGACAAGATGAGAATAAAATACAGGTGGTTTACTGTTCCATGTTTTCTTTGAACAACATAAACACAGTCAAGCAATTCTAGAGACTTGAGGAATATTTTCGTTTGTCTGGCCTTGTAGCTATGACAAAAGAGAAATATCTCCGCTAATTACTGTGACGATAGCGCTTCACAGCAGGTCGAGGCCAACACAAATACTATCACTAAAAATATAAACATTACTCTATATACGAGTCAGGCTGAGAGCATCACACAAAGCGAACACTTACGACCTCTCAACTCATACTGATTTATACTTCGAGCTGTCTCAGCCTAAACAAATACACACCATCTTATTCATGACACAGTGAAAAATGGTGTCCCATGCAACCCGTAGACGTCTGCTCAAATTATTTATTCTCGGGTAAAACTCCAAAATTGTTCTCCGGAAATCCCGCTATCTTTATAGAGCGAGGCACTCAGGAGTGCGACAAAGCTAAGCGACTAGGCTAAGCGAAGAGCAAAACTAAGCCATAGTCTATTCTATTAAGCAATAATAGCAGCAGGAAAGCTGTAGAGCACTATAAGGTGCGGCCAACCCTCTAACTTAGGACTAATTGGCGAGGAACAAAGGCGGCAGCGACAAAGCCGTCTCTAACCCGACTATTGGTACTGAACATCTTTATCTAGAACAATTCGGCTGGTTCTCGATTGTTGCCGGATCACTGCAATTCCAGAATAGTCGCATCGCTATGCGATTGCGGCACGCTCGTTTGTCACCCGCGAGTCGAAGCGCACAGGATTAGCAACGGACACCATCCAGCTATAAATACACGATGCACTAATGCAACTGACGCGGACGCGAAATATGGCGATGTGTGCCAAGATTGCATAGCGCAATAAGCAAATACGACCGGTTGTTTAGGCGTAAGGAACATTCGCGAGCAATGCGATGCTTCGTTTTCGCTGCATAAAATGTGTATGCAGCTTTAAAGTATGAACTTAATTAAATTCGTCCATGCAGAAAAGCTCTGCGGAATCTTCAGCGAGTTTGCGTCGGGCAATTTTTCAGTGACGTGCTGCAAACGTTGCAACGGGTGTCGGAGCGTATTAAGAGTTGTGTCAGCGCGGAGGCACCGCCGCGCGACCCAATCTGCGCTCGACGCCGAATTTCACACTATTATGCTATTTTGTCTAGCTGCTGTCAAAACAGCTTGACGCTGCGAATGCCTCGCGAATACAACAGTATTTCGACAGTCTGCTCACGGGGCCTCTGCATCAGACAGCTGGGAATTCGTCCGGGAGATAGGTAATGCATAAAATTTTCGAGTTGACGCGCGACCACGACGTCGTCGCCTTCTTAAGTGGTGCGAATGATATATAGTGCTCCATTATGATGGCTCTGGGAGGAGCGAGATGGGGAAATGTATGTGTCGGCGTTTTGTTACGTTAACAAATTTAATTTACCTGGAACTTTGATGAATATAATGATAGTTATTTATTTTAATAAAGTTAAAAGCGCCCGGGGTATTTTTTTTGTATTTCTTAGTTTTATGAATTTTCTCTCAATGACTGCATGTGATGTTCGAACAATTGATAGTTTATTTTAATTGTCACAAATATGTAGATACTACCATAAATACTTTAATTTTAATTTTATTGCGAAAAATTAGAAAATTTTGTCTCGCGCTCGCCTTGCGTCCAGCCATTCCTGGCCCCGGTCAGGCACGTGACCTCTAATCATCACCCATCACAGAGGTTACGTGCGCTATGGGCCGAAGACAAGAAATCTGGGAGTGCCACATCGGAGATTTCCCGGATCTCCAGGTCTCCGTGTCTGATTGGGAGGGGGCTTGTCTGGTAGTGTCTAATTTGGATTAGTGAATTTTTGGTCAAAGCGTCTAAAAGGATATCCAAAGAGTAGAACATCGAAGTAGGTAGGTAAACTTTGGTACCAAAAAGCAAAACAGTATGGTCTAAAGGGCCATATGCCGCAATATGACCTTTGTGAACAAAAATCCTATAACTTTGGTAGAAAAGTTCAAGACTATGTTAGAAAATATTCTAAAACTTTCAAATTGGTTAGAAGAAATGCAAAACTACTTTAATAAAAAAATACAAAATTAAAAAATATAATGAATGAATGAGTTTGGCGAATAATAAATCGTGATTTCTGCTTTAAAGTAGGTTATTAAATGTACTCTGATGTAGCTCGAGCTTTCGAAACATTCTTCACCAATGTACCCTTACACACACAAAGCTTCTAAACTCATCTCCATATGAAGCAGAGACTTTGTTAAAATACTATATACTAGCGTCAGTGATCTAGATTTTAAATTTAATCATGTATATCCCCAGGATATTGTCAAAACTTCACGTCAGACTTTCAGTCATTCTGGTTATAGCCGCCTCACACTTAGCATATATGTATATTTAATAAATATGTTGATGATGGTGTAACTGATACCTCTTCAAATTTCAGACAGATATCAGTATTTCCAGCACTACTTAAAATATTTGAAAAGATTATACTCAATCAAATGCTCTTACACTTCAACTGTACAAAATAAAACCTCGACAAACAAATACAGTTTCACGACGGGTAAATCGACTACGGATGCAAGCTTTACCCTTATATCTCACATTTTATCTGCATGGGAAGCCGCACAGGATGTTAACGGCGTTTTAGCGATCTGTCGAAGGCATTTGAATGTGTTGATCATGATTCGCTTCTAATTAAATAAAATAATTATGGTGTTTGAAATAAACGTTGCATCTACTAAGATCTTAAACAATATAATTTAAAAGGCAGTAATCAATGGCGTTAAATATGTTGGATCGGCGTTCTACAAGGTTCCATATTAGGTCCTTTCTTATTCCATCCATCCATATTCTATGTTAATGACCTGCCTTTTATGGTGGAGAATAATGGAAAGACAAAAATAAGATTTTGATGATCTTAATAATGTATTGTCTTCAACCTTTAATAATTAATAATTTAACAACCAACAGTTAATAATTTATTGTTAAGCGCTGGTAAAACCAAGTGTATCAAATTCTCACATCCAAATGTAAGGCAAGTTGAGACCAGTTTATTGTTAGACAGAAACACATTTGAATTAGCAAATGACACGAAGTTTCTTGGAATAACCATTGATAGCAAATTGCATTGGGGACTTTACATAGATAAATTAGCTGGAAAATTAAGTTCTGCGGCTTACGCTCTTAGGAACATCCGACAAAAAACCTATCTAGGCTGGTATATTTTAGTTACTTTCATAGTATCATGTCCTATGGTATGTTGTTGTGGGGGAAAGCAGTGAATATTCAAACTATTTTATATTACAGAAAATAGCTATTCGATCATTTAATAATTTGAAACGCAGAGACTGCCTAAGATATTTTTTTAAAGAAATTGACATACTGTGGCGTCTCCTATCAGACAAGCCACATACTAGTATACACAACGGATGTCAAGTAAACAAACAGAAGTTGTCAACAGATGTCATCATCACGGATCCCAGAAATAATTGACAATTGATTAAGAAGTTTCTTCGGTTACTGACTGCACCTAACTGTTTATATAACGTCCGAGAATAAGCTGTTGGAGCAATGGTCCCCAGGCGTGGCAGCCTGGAGCGGAGATCTCCCTTTTAAGGATCACATATCCACAGCCAACGCAGCCACCGAACCTCTTCTACATATAGCCACCCTCGTCGCTTCAATACTAACTGGAGCGAGACAATTTATTTTCTGAAATGGAGTATGTGAAATTGGAACTACTGAACAAGCTAAATAAGTGCAGAACAATGATGGTGAATGCCACAATGCCGGTCGAACATGCGGTTCCTGAACACATCAAAGAGAGCTTATGATATGTGTGTAGATAAACTAGTGTATGTAACTGTACATATTTAGGCATTAAAACTTTTAAAGAATTAAAATAAATAAATAACTGTCCATATTCAAATTGCACTGTCAAACCGCTAGTCTCCGGATCCCGTGGACGCCACCCGCCGCCGGCGCAGGATGCCATGCGGCGGCGGGCGGGGGGCCCCGAAGAAGCATCGGACGGGCCCACAGATTAGGAAGGCCCTTGTCGTCATCGTCCTGTTGTAGACTTTTTGTAGATTGGTGGATTTGTAGACATCTTAGATTTTCGCGATGCAAGAATTTCACAGACTTAGCAGAGTCATGAGGTGAGCGGATTATGTAGTTCGTTTTTGGCTGGTTAGCGGTACTGGACACATTCGGATGCTATTTTCCATTTTCTGGCTATAATCATATAAAGGCCGTCAAAATAGAAGGTGGAGAAAAGCCACTTACCTGGAACATATCCTGATAAATTCCTGATACTGAAGCTGCGTAGACACAAAACTACGAGTATTAGATACACTAAATATTATTCACTATCGATGATAGCGGTCAAACAGGAAGACGGATTTTAATGCGGGTACCCATATTTAGTAATAAATTTTACTGCGATGGTTCTTAATTATGTTTCGATAAAATCGGTTCAGTAGTTCGAAAGTAGTCAGCTTGACAAAAAATAGCGGTCAAAGAGGTGGACAGATTTTATTGCGGTCTTTTGAAGTTGGTAGTAGACGTTATTGCGATGGTTCTTAGTTATGATTTGTTAAAATCGGCTTAGTAGTTCAAAAGTTAACAGCTTGACAAGGAATAGCGGTCAAACTTGTGGAAAGATTTTAATGTGGTTTTTCATAGTTGGTAGTAAGTAGTCTTCACTGCGATGGTTCTTAGATATGACATTGTTAAAATTGGTTCAGTAGTTCTAAAGTCAGAGTTTATTATTATTATTATTAAAAGCTTTTATAAACTTCACATGTATGTTTGTATGTCCTGGAACCTTGCATGCAATTTTTCACCCACTTCCACTGAAGCTGAAATTTGGCACACATATTTGGTTCCGATGACAATGCACGATTCATTAATTGCCGCCATTTTTAATCCAATATGGCGGACGTACAAAATGGCGATTTATATTTTTTACAACAAGCCCTATTATTCACTCAGCTGTGATGGTCCCACAGCTGAGAAGATAATTTTTCATAGGTTTTGAACTTTATTACCAAGCAATAAGGTCAAAATCGCGGGCCATTTTTTGACCTACCTACAGACGAATGGTTGAAATATATACGGGTATCAAATAAAAGGGCTTGCTGAGGAGAACACGAAAACTAATAACTAAAACTAACAACAACAATTTGTGGCTGGTTTCAGGGTTATCCAACGAAATTAAATCAAATTAAGTGCAATGAATGAAATCAAATCACATGAAATGAATGAAAATAAATTAAATGTAATGCACAGACTTAGAAACATTCCCAATCATAACTAAAAAATAATAAATGGAAAAAAAAGCAGCAAGCCTTTATATCATAATAAATTGTGTGATATAATTAATTGATAGGTTTGATTTAATATAAAGTTTAATTTCTTCTTTTTATAGCGTTTAATAAATGCTTGTTTTTTTAAAAAGATTTTTTACCATTTTTTTCTGTTATTTCGAGATTATTTGTTTAAATTGGTCTTTTTATCGTCTATTTCCGGTGAATATCATAAACGTCCAATAAATAATCGGTGTTTGCACGTGAACAATATTTCCGGAAGCAAGCGAGTTTCCATACAAAGCCTGTCTGTGAGAGACAGGGGGGCCTCAGCCATACTAATAAAAAAAGTGATTCAGTGTTTAACTTATACAGTGTTTTGTTCTTTTCATACTTACTCGAGTAAATGCCAAATGTCAAAGCAAGTCAAAACACTGTATAAGTTATACAGTGACTAACTTATTTTATTAATAAGGCCGTATAACTTTTATTTTCTCGTATGGAGTCTCTGTTTAAGAGCCTATAAGTTGACGAGGTAAGCTAATTTAGCCATATTTACCCTTTTTAACTTCTCCATGAGGAGGAAGGTGAAAATCCCCAGGTGTAAGTAACGTCGCTGTTTCTGGTACGCACGAGAAAGGCTTTCCTAGTGTGAGGCCAGAAGTATTGTATGTGCCTGAATATAAATGGTAAGTTATTTAATATCGAGGCGTCTTTCTGCAAACGCGACATTTGTCAATTGTCAGTCGTCGTTTTTAATCAAACTCGCGCCGGTACCTGCCGAGTCATCGAATCCGACATCTCCTTTAATACGATATGACGTCGTCGGTGAGCTGCCGGAAATATTATTTTATTAAAATTGTCACGACAGGAGGAGAGCTCCCGCCACTGCGTCCCCCGGGATCCGAGTTGCGGTATTCTGGGCCCGTCGACAATCGACTTGCATCAGTGGATTCCAGACAAACTGATTTTAACTTAGGATTCAGCCATCTAGCGATAGTTGAAAGCCAACGCTGCGTTTGTGTCATTTTGACAAAAATATGGCCAGTTTGAACGGGAGTCGAAATTACCTGAGGCTGATTTAATAGCTTTTTAACAAGAATCTCTCGCACAAGTGGCAACAATGAAATACTACGAGGCAGCGACATGATCAACGAATTCACCCGAATACTGCCGAGGGGCTAAATCAAAATAACTGAACATAGCCAGCGAACGGGGGAAATATTCACTCTTCCGGTTACGCCCGGTTTATTTCGTACGCAGTTTTCTTTTTCTTCGCGTCTGATATTTTTTTATTGGGCCCTTCGATGGACCGTTTTTTGGTAATTGAACCTTTTGTATGGATATAGAAATACTGGGTAACTCTACTCCCTTGACATTGGTAAAGCAAATTTTGCGTGCGTTGTTTTGGTAAATAGTGGGTGGGTGGGTAATAGTCGAAAAGCAATGGCCTGTTAGCGCTTAGTAGATGCAGCTACAGAGCTACAAAATTAACTGACCGGTCGTTATGACGAGAACTAAACTAAAACGCTGATAATTCGCGTGCCATAGTGGCTCCGTCATTGGGCTATTTTAGTTTTGTGGTACTTTAAAGGATTATTTCAATGTCGGTTGCATTTAAATGTTTTTTTTTTAAATACACGACGAGTTGATAATTAGGCTCTATTAGAAAAAGAGCATTACATAGAATAGCAGAAGGTTTCAGATAGAATATTTGATGCCATAATTATTTGGAACAAAAATTTCGTAAACTTTACATTACTTATATACATTTCAGTGTAGTTGAATCTCTGTTATCTTAAATACGTGCATACAATATTATCTTCACGCCTTTTCCCATAAAGGTTGGGTATCGGTATTCGTGGTGGCTGAAATTAAGGACACAATCATAAATAAAGTTCATAACTGCTTATACATAGCGCTTGCGCAGCGCCAGAACAGTGCGGAAATTCTGTGTTTTGTATCTATTTTACGACTACCACTGATTATTTATATAATTTAAAATGCAACGTTTTAAAATATATACCTATTTTTTGATACCAATGTTCCTGATCCTGAGATCCCAAGAAATAACACGTTGTAGGTGAAAAACCCATTTTTTTCATATGGTTGTCATTGACATTTTGATGTTTCAAATACTACGGTTGAAGGAAAGGAATGCATTTTTTCTGGATTTGGAAACACTCCTTCAGGAGAAATAACGCTTAAAATATGGGCATTGGACAATACCCATAATGTTAACATTGACAGGTCAACACGCCTTCTTGTGGGACAGGTGGCTGGCCTCGTCATCTCGATTTTCCAATATAGCCTTTTTCATCTGTTATTCGGATTATTTATAATAGGTATGCATCTTCAGCAAGCGTATTTGCTGAAGATGCATATTCATAGCAAAATAGTAAGCTCCAATAAAACCGAAAAATATAAAGTTTCACCTTAACGCTGTAGCAGATTTGATCGAATAAAGATAACTCGATTTATTGTCTAGACGTCTGACATGAAATATCGCTTTATTAGCAAGGGATGTTTTTACATAAGAACTTAAACAAAACTGAATGAAATTACACGTGGGATATGAAATTACTATAAAATCTGAGAATAACATGATGTAATAACCATATAAATCTAGGTATTACAGCACCTATGGTTAATCATAAAAGCACAAGAAACAAATTCATTACTGTTTATAACACAGAGCACTGAAGGTGGCCCCGGAGGTTTCAGTGCTCTGTGGTTTATATTATAACAAAATCAGACGTTACTAATTACTTCAAGTTCCAATACTACTAACAGTACGAATCCACAGTTAAACAATTAAAGTTCTTTAGACATATCAAATTAAGTTCAATATCACATGACAGACAGGTTTTATGAATTTATGAAGTGGTAACACCACGAGTGGGCGGATCAGGAGTGTAATGGAGATAGGAATGTACTATACATACAGACGCATCATCAGCGCCATACATGGTGACAGGGATCGCGTTAAAATAAAACATGATGAATAATTAATTATGCAGATATTTTCTCATATGCTATTGTGTCCTCAGAAGAATCCATAAATGAATTTATTATCAATTCCTAGTTACATTCATAAAGCACGGTCGTTGAGAATCTGTCAGTTCAATACAATTCAATCGTCTACTAATGCTGTAAATTACAGTGCTTTAATATAAATATAAATATTAGCAATACATTACAACTCAATTTAATTAAGCTGAATAAACAATAATAAATTCAAATTTCATTCGAATAAAAAACCTATCAACACTCAAAAGTTCAATACTCTCCACAACCATTACAATAATTTAAATTGAATTGAGTTGAGACATAAATATTAAAATTCAAGCATAAATGCTATTAGATTTACATGTCAAAAGTTATTTTTTCTAGTTGTGAAAATTCGGAAAGACTACGGACACATTTTTAACAGGTATTTTTTACGGCTAAACCGTAGAGATACTAAATTTCATCTGGAAGTGAACAATACTTATATATATGTGTGTGGTCGTTCGACAAAAAAGTCAGTTTCAAATTTAGCGGTCCTTTTTTCAATTCGAAAAAAAAAATATCAGGATTTTTTATAATTAGTTTACAAATTTAAAATATTATATAGAGTTAAACTGTATGACATATACTCGTAGGAATGACACAAAATAATTTGTGCCTTACTATGTTACAACAAATGTGATGCTGTATAACGTCCATAAAAAGTCTTGAAATTTTGAGCTATTGTATAATCAAAGAACATTTCGAATTATCTATGAACAAATTAAGTTATTGGCCTGACTCGCTGTTGGATAACCAACGAGTCAGGTCCCGTACAGGTTTCTAACACAACTTGGCAAGTAGGCACTTTCGTCCATAGCTCATCGAAGTCGCATTCCCGGTTCTCAGATATCAGTCGCCAGCCTACAGAACCCACCGACGTTATTATGATAAAATATTCCTCCATGCAGATAGAGTGGACAAGCCAGGGGCGTCGTATTTCGCAATCAGTTTGGATGGAGTCGTATTTAATGTTGAAGAAGCGTTTTCACGTTAATATTTATTTATATTCATGTTATGTATTATAGGTAGTTACTGCTGCTGGGATAAATGGAGAATACATTTTTAGGATATTTTGTGTATAGGTACTAGGTTTGGTGTTGATTGCTACTTGGCTTTCCGATGAGTTCTGTAGCCGTTCCGACGACCGGACATGTTACAAGTATTTAAAATTAAGACAGATAATTTTCTACATTTTCGTTTTGCTCTTGGAATATGGATGAGACACTACATCTACTAGCATGCCGAGCCTCAGATCAGGTGCATTTAACACTTTGCCCGGATTAAGATAAATTAGCAAATAGCTTCTAACCCCACGGAAGCGAGCATATAACGCCGCAATGGTAGTATCGCATTTCGCGCGATCCCCCGACCCATTAATTCTGTTCATAATAATGACAAGGGGGTATTTTATACCCCACTCACGTTCGTCGTATCGCTGCTCCGAGCGAGTATTTCAAGCACAGCACACCTGCGCAAGCCCTGATGACATGTTGACATAAACTATCATTACTTGCTGACTCAGCTCTCAGAACTGACCGGAGACTAAAGATATAAATGCAGTTTTCGCTTTAGATAATGTCAAGATGAACAATTTATGCTCAATACACCGTTGCTTGGAAACTATAAAGAGGCCACCAACCCGGCGCGAATGTATGCAGATTGTAAAATAAACAACGAGTAAGTTATTTCAACATTCTAACGATACCTGCCACCATCGACTGTCGACTGTCAGCGACGCGATATCGATAACTCATGCGACTCGTCGGCATAAATCAGCGCGACCTTCGTATTAGCATCGCTAGTGATGCCCACACAGCCTGATCCAACGATCGATAAATATCGTCAGCTTCTCAAGGTGCTTATGCAGTTCTCATTTTATTATTCAAATATGATATTTTACGAGCCGGCTCTATCGGTTTCTATTTATGCTGAGATAGAGAAACTTTGTAAACACATGTCTCAACGATTGAACGTTATGCGCCGTAAATTAGACCTAGCGATGTTAATTTTGACAAGACAATTTGCGCAATGTCAACACGAATCAGTGAAATTGTGGAGTCATAAAAATTCACCCAACTGGGTCTTGTTTAAACAGAGCAGTAAATGAATGGGCAAATATCGAGCCGGCATTCCTCACTGAAAAATACAGAGTGGATTTGAGCCGGATCATTCCTGAATACTGTAAATAAAGATAAGAAATGTGTTAATGAAGAGGAAATGAGTCACTAACATTATCATCATATCATAAGGCCAATAACATCAGTAACAGATGATATACCTACATCTGCGCTCGTGCCATAATCCATCCAGAATCTATTCTATCTAGTAAAGGTAAAACCAGGTATTATATCGCATCTATTTAATTAGTACCATTTCAAGAAAATTGGCCGCATATGATTAAAGGCAAAGCTTTGGATAAGGACGAGGAAGAGAGTGTGATTACAAGATACAATTATACAAAGATTATCGTACGGGTAAGAAAGCGGATAATAAGTAGAAATTCTGCGTATATTTATACGGCCTGATTCATGTTCCGCACGGAACCACAACCCTGACGATTGTGTTTCAATCCAGAATCTTCTACGAGAGGCTACAGGGAGAGGCAACCTTATTTTAAACGAAGTTAGATGGGAAAATAAAGTAATGGCTTCGTTTGAATATTTGACAAGTCAGCGTGGTCCGAAATACCGGGATGATAATAACTGTCAACTTCGTTAGCTACTCGGCTGGCTGAGGCTCTGAGATGGGGAATCATTGTCTTTAGTTAAGACTTAAGACATGTTTATATTTACTTAACGTACAATTTCGTACGGGTAATTACGCGTGTGAACGTCGCTTGCGGCATTCCTTAGAAGAAACATGATATTTTGTTTGTAGTCTTCGTGTTAAGTATATTTAACGAATGATTTGATCTACCTACCTTATTTTTTCTAGGAATAAATATAATTTCACATGCTATAAATACAATATAATTCTATTTCAACGAATATTCATCAGCTTTGTAACAAAGCGAAACGATGCCTGCAGGCATGTCCATAAAGATCCACAGATTGTACTAGAAAGTTAAAGAATTATTCAACAATAAGAAGTCCCTATCTAAAATTCCACGATAATATCGCACCACTGAACGGCGGAGTATATCGAAATCAGATTTCACCTGTCTCCAATCTCACGTCTTGCCCCAGAATTTGGCTCAAACACTTGTTCTTTGAATAGAGCGACAAATAAAAGGTGTTCTTTTTATCAAACACGCAAATCGTATTACCAAATCGAACAGAACGTAAAACGGAATGCGCTCCGTACGTAGCTGGCACTGGCACTGTGCCACGTCCGAAGATCATCGCTCCCCCACGACAAGGCCAGGGTTGTCAATGCCAGGAATAAGGTGCTTTAGAAGTTTTATAACTTCATATCTAAAGCTTCATCTTCGTTAGTAACGACGTGATTCCTAACGTTCTATTTAACTCTTCGTATACCACCTGTTTTGAAAACATTGTCATCATCTGCATAGTCATAATTATTATCTTCATTTGCTGTCATATATACTGTGAATATTCGTGTGTATTTTTCGCATCATTATCAGCAACCCTAGTTTACCGCGACAGCGAGTAGTTTAAATTGAACTAACGACCCGGCCCGGCTTCGCACGGTGCCATGTGCCATGTGCCATGTGCCGTCCTCTTTCTAATGCCTGCGATGCGTCGAACAGACTGTGTCTTATCGTATTGTGGAACCATATATGTAATGCGATATTTCATATTTAGAGAAAGAATTTTGAGGATTCAACAAACACCTCCCAAATCTCTGTCCATCCATCGTCACAAAGACTTGTGTTTATTTATTTATAATATTATAAGGAAGTATAATTTATGCTATCATAGATGCTGTAACTGCCTGAAGAGAAAGATCGCCTGAGACAGACCGACTGACGGCCTGCGGATTGCTAAAATTATGCTATATTCGTCATTATTTCATGTAATACCCTGTGTTGCTAACGTTACAATGGCGCAACGTGAGTCATGTTATGCAGTAACTAGCTGGACGACTTGAGTAACGACCACGATACGAGATAAAACGTTAAAATGAACGTAATGGCAATAAAAGTGATGTACTAAATTTTAAATTAAACGATATAATGATGTTATGTTGCGTATTTTTGCCTGCTTTTGTTTTTAGTTCCTAAGTCATGCATGTACCGAGCACCTTTTTATATTGGGGACGAGATGCTATGATAAAACCTTGACAAATAATTCAAGCGGATATATAAGCTATTCGAAATCAGTTGTTATTTACAACTTTAACAAGTAAATTAGTTTCTATCAGAATTCGTGTCCTCATTCATGGCGAACTTTAAAACTTCAGACGTACACATTCATGAAACATCTATTCGTCTTGGGTTGTTAAATGTAGAGTGTAGTCCGTCTTCCACAGTATCAACATTTCTTGTTTACAAGTCAAAATATGCGGAATTGGCTGCGACCCAACTCCCACGCTCTTAAAACAGCCAAACAGACTGCAGTTCGAATGAAGATTCAATGTATTGTGCGGACTTGAAAGGCTTTGCGCCTGCGAGTCCCATGCAACATGATACAAGATAGTCTGCTCAAGACGTTAGCGAAATAGGACATTAGGCTTTTAGCATTGAATTAAACTAGTCTCGTGTATGTAGAATCGGTTTATCCGAACTGGCTGTTGTTAGGGATGTTAGATGGATCACAAGTACCTACTGGAGAAAAACAGTGAACAAGTCCTGATTGCTCCAAACTATAATACAATTGGTTCAAACGTACACCTACCACCACCATTACGCGGTCACATTCCGCGATAACCATAAAAATGAAAAAAGCATTTATAAAAAGCCTACAAAAATAACCGTTTCGAAATCGCTATGCGGAATGCAGACTGCAGCTATCAAAAAACAACGGCTCTGGTCTCGAGTACAGAAGTGCCTCTCTAGAGGGTTAATCCTGCCATCTGAGCTGCAATAATCGCGTTCACGGCTTCTCTAACTGCAAGGCACATTTCTGGTACCATAACGGCTCTGTATGAGCTCTATGAGTTGCCTTGCGTCTCTAATTGTTCAATATTAAATTTAGCAAATACATAAAGCGTATTCTTTTATTGAAAATTTACACTCTAGACATTTCCATGAAGCAATCCTGTAGGTACAAAAATAGAGAGGTCAAATATTTTACCTCACCTGAAAAGCAGCAGAGGCATCTGGCATTAATATTTGACTTTTTCACATCGTCGAGTTCACGTGCAATAACAGCGCCATTTGGAAGCATTTGTTGCAAGTAAACGCGGAGCACAACAGAGCATCCTACGAACATCTAGATACGAATCGTTCTAGGACCATTCCGTTTTACACTGTACGGTTATTTTCGTGTATGCGCGCTGTCGGTTGCACTACACCGCAGTTAAGCTTTCCTCGTACGCGTTTCAAAAACAGATGCATTACGCGCCGGGGTCTTCGCCGCGGTAGCATTAAAAGTATCAACGTGCTTATTCCAATTTAATTAACGCACAGAACACGCAGGCAATTCTGATTGGACGAGTAAAACGAGAAAGCTCTTATTAGTATTCAAGGGAATAATTTTACAGAAAAATATTTGCGAATACACTTTGTGAAACCCGGGACAAAATAAGCAATATTTACAGAAGGCGGAGGTGTCGGGAGAACCCTCGCAGTGAAGCCCTCGTGATGTTATGTTAGAGGCCGGGAGCCCAAAAATCTTAATAAAATCCAGAGCGCGCGTTCTTTGAGAGTCCTGCGAACCCTTTCCCCGAACATTCGACAGTTTGAGACCGAGCGTTACTACAACTATAACATGTATTACCTACCCTTTAGGTAAATTTCAACTACTTCCCATTTCGAAAACTTTTCATTATTGTGCTAATTCGAAAAGTTCGTATTTTGATCACATCCCAACGCTACCCACCACTTCCCAATTCGACAACAACGAAATTAAATAATATAAATCCTTCAGATCAGGGAGCTCTTTTTTAGGGTTCCGTACCCGAAGGGTGCCAAACGGGACCCTATTACTAAACCTCTGTTTGTCCGTCTGTCACCAGGCTGGTGGCACCTATAAAAAAGGTATCTCATGAACCGTGATAGCTAGACAGATGAAATTTTCAGATGTATTTCTGTTGCCGTTATAACAAGAAAAAAAGTTTTAAGTTTATTAATCTGATATTATTGACGACCTCTGTGGCGCCGCGGTTATGGCTCTGCCTACCACGCGAGAGGTCCCGGGTTCGATGCCCGGCTGGGGATCAAGAAAAAAAAAACAGGTCTGGGATGTTAGATATATGTGTGATGTCGCTGTTTCTGGTTCCCACGACACAGGGAATCCTAGTGTGGGACCAGAAGCGTTGTACGTGCCTGCCTATAAATATATTCTTAGATTTATTTATATGGCGCGAACTGCGTAGTAAAACATGAGTACCTGCCGATTGTGATAAACATTTGTTTAATTATTTATTTATTTCTTTATTTACTTAAGAATACTAACAGCATAATCATTACATTAATTTCAGATTTATATTATAGTAACAAAGCCTACTTGAGCGCGTAAGTATAGTAATTGTGTTGTTAGTTATAAAGTAATCAATCAGTCAACTGACTGCTCCATAACTGTTGTTACTGTCAACAGACGGGTATTTCAGTTGATTCGCCCGTCATCTAGTTACGAACTCAAGGTAATCCTGCTCGCAAAGCAATTCAACGGTTTCCTAACTGTTTTTTCCAACATCATTCATACGGAAGTTCAGAAATTGCACAAGTTCGCCCCTTAACGTTCAGAAATAATAACCCCGTATTTCGTACCACATAGAGCGTAAATTACAGTGAATGGGTAATTTTCTAACTACTCACTGATTATGCGTTGAGTTATCGAGTTCGCTTAATCGATTCGCGTTTCTGAAGTAGGTCATGCGCAGTTATTTTATGTCTGCAGTTTATGGCCGAATGCATAGACTCCTGCTTAATTTAAGTGCCACTTAAATGTCATTATGTTCTGACGCTATATCATTTCTGCATTCATTTTCCGAGACACAGTGCCAGCATGTCTTTGAGGGTCCGTCTAATTGACTAACAACAAACAAACATTTAAATACAGGCACATTCATTGCTTCTGGCCCTACCCTAGGATACCCTGTACTGTGGGAACCAGAAACAGCGACATCACACACATAGAAACAACCAAGACCTGTTTTTTTTTTTCTTTATCCCCAGAAGAAAATCGAACTCGGAACCTCTCGCATGGTAGACAATAGGCATAGTCACAGCGCCACAGAGGTCGTTGCTATAAAGCTAAAGCTTAAAGATAAATCTGGGTAGATATACGAAAGAGCAACGTACAGCAAAAAGCTTTTAGAAAATTTTAATTAAACTGACAGACAACTACCCTTGTTTCGTGTTCAAACTGAGTTACGCTAACGTGTGAATGACCTATTCATTTTATGACAGTACAGTAAGTAAATTAGAATGGTATAGAGTCACGACAATTTCCCATACGGGATGACAGAGGCAGATCTTTGCACTCACCTCTGTTCAGTCATAAGTAGGGATTGCAATCCGGAAAACCAGGACCCGAAATCCACCGTCACTCACTTATTGCATGTTGTACGGATTTCAACAGAACAGAAAGCTGTATAGTTTAATGGGTTTTTAGACTAATGTCTGGACAACTTTCTGTATGAATCCAATTCGAACGGAACAACTTTATTTTTGACATTTCTAAACAGAACAAAATGAGACTCCTAACGCCGCTTTGGATTGCATACAAGAAGTAATTTCTATAAACAAGTATGAATGTTGCAGGCAAAATTGGCGAGTTCATAGATTTAGAACTTAGAGATGATTTAGAATCACTCAAAAAACTCTTTCGTCGCTGACGCCCATTCAACCTCTTTGGACCCGCTCATAAAATTACTTTTGTATTTTGACGCTTTTGTCATACAATGTTCAGGCTCAATATGTTTTGCTGCACACAACAGAATACGCTCATACTTTATATATAACATACTTAAGTATTCGTATACGTAGATATAGGGTTGGGAGGTCGGCAGTCCCACATCACCTGGTGGGTCGTAAACCACTAACATTTTATGATGAAGCCCTCCGTCTGCCTGTCCGTCGCAACTTCTGTACTCAACGGTGGCGTATGAAAATAAACATTCGGGATATTGCAATCTCCTCGAAAGAAAAATGGAGAAATTGTTTCGACTCGAAATTGGGATTTCGGCTTGAAATGTGGGCACCTATTTGTTATGATTGGTTCTTGCAATATATCGCTGGGGAATTTGTCACGGATTTTGGTGTTTCTGCATAATTTGACTACAAACAGCAAAAAGATGTTGTAAAAATTTATGGGACAAATTATGAACTTGATTCTGAAGTTTCATCCTAAAGAAACGGTGATGGTGAATGATAAACTGGCTGGCAATAAATAAACTTCATAATTAATTATTGCATATCGACCTCTATAGGTACATAAACAATCAAACGTTCCCACTTTCAAACTTCAACGGGGCCGTCCGTAGATGAAAAATCACGGCACGGGCATACATTATGCACGGCATATCACCGGCATACAGAGAAGTGTTTCCCATTTGCAGGCCCAGAACGTTTACTCGTTGAGTTGATGTTTATCGAGCACACACCTGCGAGTTGTATCGAGTGAATCGACGTATCGAGAAGTCTGCGAAGGCTTTCAGAATTTATACGTACCATGTTTGCGAGACTTCGTAGGCACACATTTTCTGTTTCTGCTTCAATGACGGTTTTTCTATTTACTAGTTCCGAGCTGCCTGCGGCTTACTAGCTATGTTTGAATTGATACACAGGCTGGTTGGTAGTTATTTGGTTTATCACACGCGGTGAATAGAGCTTTCGATCCAGGTTTTGCAGAGCAATATCAATGTCAGGGAGCGACTCAAAGTCAAACTGCAGACGTCTGGGCAAATAGAAGAGAACAAATACATGTTGATTGTTCGACATCTAATGAGCTTCTTGTATGTACCTACGAGTAGTTGGGCACGCGAGGCCGCGACGCCTACGAATGCGAAATCTATTCCGGATTTGTAGGCAAAAAAATCAACAGAAGTTATTAGCGATAGCTGTAATGTGAACCTAATAAATAATAAAATATTAGTTGCGCCCCGGTTTAGATTCGCGAAAGTTTTTTGTTCATTCTCTGCTACTAGATTCCTCTGGAGATTTTGAAATTGCCATTTAAGCAATTGAATAACCATGTAAAAACGACTATGTATAAAAAAGGATATGACAATATAAATTAGAAGGCTGCATCTAATCTAATCTAGCTCAACACAGAACGATCTGTTAATAATTGTGCAGTTATTAACTCATGTATATTATTTATAATAATATTTGTATTAGTTAAACTACTAAGTACTACGAATTTTTAAAAGAAATCTAAAATCAATCTGTGGCAGTTTCTTCGCCTATCTCTTCCACAATAGTATAGTGTACAGAAGTGGCAATGACGTTTACTAAGTAAATGTAAATATCTACAGTAATATAGAAACTTTGACTTTGACTTAAGCCTTAGTCCAGCATAATTTCGAGATTTCAAAACAGGTTGTCGAGACCATTCTTTGGGCGTAGGCCACCTGCAGCCACAGTGTTATCTCACTGCTAGGTGAAAGTGAGTGGATCGTTTTTATGTATTTGTAATGTTTCTAATGATAATAAAAAATAAGTCGAGCTCACCATCACACAAGTTCGTGTTAATATTACATAAATATGTGACTTAAGTCCCATTAATCTTGCGAAGAAGAGCTGAAAGGGAACGAATATCACAGCTCATTATAACCCTATAAATTATCGTCGAATTTCTGTAGAGAAATTAATGATTCTGTGGAGGCTCTTTTGATAAGCGTGAATTTTGCTGTTGGTAATAATAATGTGTGAAATGTTTATGTTAAATATGAGGAGTAATTTTATAATAAAATCATTACGTAAATAAAAGAGATGCTGTGTGAGTAAAAAGAATGTAGGTTTTTTGCGGCTTCAAAACATTATCCGATCAAACGACAGACTACTCTACTTAAACCCCGCAATATATACTATTGCATCACCCCTCAGTCGTCTTATGGCTCACAGATAAGAGTGTATATGCTATGTATGACTGATCTAACTAACAGACGTTTTTTATATGAAAGAAGTGACACGGTTGGTTCGCAAACATATTGGGGTGCTTACGCGGCGTCTACTTCTATTCATGGTTTGTGGATCAAACATACCTTCAGAAAAAACTCAGTCTAGACTAGAGATTTAAAAAAAACGTTAAGGTACAAACCTGCAATAATATATTATGTCACCTCATTGTCTACTAACTTATTCTTGGGTACCTACACCTGCCTTGATTCAGGTTTTGACTCATATTTAAATTCAATGGACTTCATAAGGATTAATTTCATTAAGCTGCACAGGAAGACTTCATATTTCAGTTGGAGCAACGAACGAGCTATGGTGTTATTTCTCCGAACAGGAGTCTACGATGCTTATTAGCTGTGCTGTGATGACAGACAACAGAGACTCACATGTGTTCAGTATGTTTATTTATAATACAGTTATAACGACGCTAACTAAGGTTAGACTAGTCTTGCCCATTGAACTTTGCGGCAAAGACAGCAACAGGATATATGCACTGTCCAAGTCAAGCTGGGATGGCACTATTTTATTGATGTATTTGATGGCGATAGTCACCAAAAATGTACACGATAAAATGAAGGTTTAACATGGATCTCCTTTTTATTTAAACAAATAGTTTATTTATCAAAAACAGTTTAGTTAGATTTATCTAATGAACCTGTGTTATCATCGCTAGAATAGAAACACTTAATGCTCTTCCCTGGTTTCTCCGACTTCTACGATAAAATCTTCCATCTCTTTTTCTAATCTTATTTCCTTAACCCAGTATTCATTGTCTAGTTTCTAAGCAAGTCTTTCGAAACTTTTCAATGTCACAATAATTCAGTAGATTTCTGGAGAGTTCTCATTTTTAAGAACTCGTCTTTAGCCTATAGCCATCCAAACCTGACGCAAACTACATGCGTCAAGGTTTATTTTTTACTAAAGGTTTTAGTCTTAACTTCTCCAGAAACAGTACCTTTGCACATACATTTTTACCTTATTATATATAACCTCTTTATAAGTAACCTGTTCGGTTTTTGCCTTGTTTGAAATGGATTAAGTAAAACAACGAAACACAAAATTCCACTCCCTTAGAAAATCCTTTGAAAACAAGCGGCGAGTGACCGCACACCTAATAAAATTCCGCTTCATGCAATATTAAATAGAGATAAAGCTGCATCCACACGAGATGGGTTCTGCCGCTGAATAGATCCTGGAACGCAAGATTTTACCGTAACCATTATGGGAGTAGTGCGGTCTCCGATGCAAATGCTGATTTGACAACAGTGTCCTTTTTACATCATGAACGCAGCCGTTTCCATCCTTCAATGACATACTGATGGCAATGCACAGAATATTCTCAGCATCTTCCTTTTACCGTTTTCTTTCTAGAATCCGGAAAGCCGCTTCTCTTCCAACAGCTTCGATATTCAAATCCCCTGCGCCCGCGTCGGCTTCCCACGGGCGTGAAAGGTCACTGCGCACTTTGCCCACCGTTTTATATTATGCTAAACGGGCGGCGATGCTACCGAAGATGCCTAACGTACCCTACGTCGGTGAAGATAGTGTAAAGTCGTGCACCGTTGTAAATGAGCCTTTGTTCTTGGATGTGTGTTATTCAAAATGCTATTTTCAGTTGAAAATATTGTGATGTTCGAGATTATCTTGCATTTTGTTTTGCGAACGGCTGTTACGTGCCTTTGCGGAATGGTATATAGATAAGCATCCAGGGTATAAATAAAATTAATAGGAAACAATGCTTCAATAATCAACATAATGAACCTACAGTTTTGAAATAAAGATAAATGCTACAAAAGAAAAGATTCCAACGTGTATTGTACTCGCAAAACGACGAGCCCATTCAAAGTCCAACACCGCAACACAAAATGGTACTAGATAAGTACATAATTGCACCAATTTAAATTGGCATAAAAGAAACCGCAAATTATTTTCAACCGCAAAAGCCGTTGGTAACATTCACGTGTTCCCGTGAAAAAATAAATGTGTAACATTGTTGATGACAGCCCTGGAAGAATATAATTTATGTTACGGCCATGCCAGCCCTAGGGTTGAGACAATAAACAAAAGTGGTCTCATTTTGCGATGTTGCGGTCCGATCCTCACTTGTTTCATAAATATCTATGAGAGGCCCATAATGTTAGTGGACTGCGGTGAGGACGTGGATTATCTCTGAAGATGTGGCCGGGATACATAAGAGGTGTTGTTCTCACTTTCGGACGGCCCTTTCATGTTTTTAGAAGTGTCTAGGTTTATGTTACAGAGCGGTGGTCTCGGTTTCGCGGCAGATCCCTTATTGATATAACGGCCCCGCCGGTGAGTGCAGCCTCGAAGCTGCTGCTCCCATCACACAGATAAAAACTCAAAACTCAAAACTCAAAACGTTTATTATGTAAATAGGCCACAAGGGCACTTTCACATGTCATTTCATTTCATTTTTTACAGAACATATACCTTTCCAGGGTCGACGTGAGATAATTCTCACGTGTGACGCTCAACGTCCTGCCAGGTAATCCTGGCAGGACGTTGAGCGTGAGCGTGGAAAGGCTGAAGCAAAATCCGCCGTGTGGTCTCAAAGAGTCGAAGGTGCAGAGAGGCAGAGGCGTAGAAACAACAGCTCACAGAGTCACTAGTGTAATATTATTATCGGTATGTTTTTTTACTGAAATAATTTGTATCATTATTATTATTATACATACCTATGTATAATAATAATAATGATACAAATTGAATTCCAATGTGAAGCATACCTATGCTTCACATTGGAAATGTAGAGTTTACGCAAAACTTTTCCATGTTCATGTCTTCTTATTTTTGTCTTGATTAAAATATCTGACCCCATGACACATTCAACATTGTTGCATTATAAATAAACCACTTAAAAATATTAAGCGTTCTGTCGACTTCTCGTCCCGCATTCCATCAGCAACAAAGTTACACAATATGCAAGTGAGACCAGTGAACAAATCTTCGAGTGTTTATTTATTTCCCATTCAACGCACGCAATATGTGCGAGACGCGGACTGTGTGCGCAAGCGCAGACGATGATTAGGTGCGCGTGAGCGCAGCGAATGCCACTGTTTCAGAACAAGCATGCGCGTGCAATTATGAATAAATTGCAAGCAGGTTACTACCTAATTTTGTATGCATACTTTGGTTGTGTTTCACAGAATCTATCTATCTATGGCTATCAACTACAAATAACAAATCGCTTATTATTGCCTTAGGACTGGACGACTGGTTGTATATCTGAAATAATTTAGTTGACCTGTGACCTATCATCAATGGGTTTCATCATAGAACAAGCCAAGGCCAAATCAATAAATAATTATTCAATAGAATACCTATAAAACCAACGTTACAAGACACGTCTAAGCAGAGTGTGAACAGATGAAAGTAAAAGCGTAGATGTTAACACGTAATAGAAACTTCTTATAACGCCATCCATTGCAGTGGATGCGTCGAAGCAAGTGCATGTTCACCTCGACAGAATAGTATACTCGATGAACATATTTTGTACACACAGAGAGTGTATTGTATACCCGACGAATGTATGCTAATCCGATTCAGTGTGAACGGCGCATTATGCCAAGTGTTCTTGGGAAAAGGATTTTTAAAATACGCTTTTTAAAGTGATATTCAAATGTATGTTGATTTGTTTCGTTTGAGAGATGTATTTCGTTTTATTGGCCCTCTTTTTTGTTTGGTTAACATTGTAATGTATTCGGTTACTAAGATAGCCTTTTAGGCTTTTAGGCCTCTCCGAGTTTAGACGTTACTTGAAGTCCAGTATCACTTAAATATACCTCGCACCACACGTTATGAGCGGTGGCCTTGAATGCTCAGTACTAACTTTTCAATAACTGTACATATGCGCAGTAATTCCCGCCAACGTCCCCCAGCGCTCTTAATTCGTGGCGCTAGGTATACCTTTGGTAGAAAAAAGTGACACGTTTTATCATAAGCTTCCATCCAGCATCCATCCATCGGAACAACAACTGGTAAATAAATTCTTAACTCCATACTCAAACAGCACTTTTCAACGCTCGACTGGCCTCTAACGTTCTCAAAACTTAGCAGAAAAATATCGGAACATAATAACAATACTATCATATTATAGCAACACAGTGGTACCGATTCTTCAGGTATCGAAATTTAATTAAACTAAACTGTTAAAACGCGAGTTTGAAAATAGACTCTTTATGCCACGTACCGGATAAAAGCTGTCGGAACTCAAGTTGTCAGCTTATGTTATTTAGTTTTAACACCCTTCTCATTCACTAACGGTAACAAATTTATTATTTACCAATATAAGTTGTGACTCCCAGATATGTTAAATGTTCACCAAATGCAGTGCCCCCATGTAGTTTCACAGAACCGTGTTAGTAAGTCACATTCAGTTCGAATACTAATATTACGTTTTTTAGGGCTCAACTTTATATATAATGCAACCTGGAGCCGAAACGTTGCGGAGCGGAACGAGGCGACTCCATGTAGGTTAGTATTAAATAGAGTGTAAAATGTTATCCATAGCCATATGTATATGTGTTAGAGTTTGTGAAGGCTTATGTTTTTATGTTTAACTGCTTACCGAATTACGTAGAAAGTAACATAAAAAAAATATACATTTTCATCTCAAATTAACCAAATATTCAACAAAATTTTACAATTCGTAAAAGACGTAGTTTGTGTCTAGTTGAAGTTTGGTATTTGGGAAAAATTACAGTTTCCCACAATTTTCCATCGTAATTTCGTCATTTCTTTATTGCACTACACCAAACAGACATACAGATAATATGTAGATAAAACAGTACAATGGCGAGCTTATCTCTAACAAGAGATTTCTTCCAGCAAACCATGATGAATAGGAAATATGATGGTTGAGCGGGGGAAGACCTGCGTGTACAAAAAAAACTATAAATAATATATACTAAGGTACATACTGCTAGCATACACAATTATTTAAATACTACGTATCAATATTTATATATAGAATTTTGTTACTTAATAAGGTTGAAGCTGCTTATCTATCGCTGCTTCCTGAAGAATCGCAGTTTTAGTACTCACCTCACGTTCGCAGCTTGGTGACATGGTCTCCAACTTCAGCACCAGATCTGGAGAAAAGAGAGGATTTATTAGAGCGGGTAATCATTGGGATTGGCGCAATTTTCGGGTTGGCTTTAATATAACTTCTTGTCTAACAATATAAGAGGGTTGTAAGTATGTAAGTATTGAGAGTTCTCGCAGAGTTATTATATTTGAGGTGACAATCTAAATCTATCCCACTCATCAACAACTCAAACCGAAATTCGTTTCATAATATGGCGAGAGGAACACTCGAAAGCACTCTATTAATAATAAAACATGAAATTCAAAGAAAACGGAGATGTTGAAAGTGGTAGGTCCCCATTCAGTTTGCATGAATAGCTGTACATTTTTTTTCATTTTAGAGTTCCGTATCAAAGTCATCAACGCGTCACAACGTCCGTTAAAATATCAGCTGTTACACTAACAGCTAGACAACAAGTTATCAATTGAAATACCTGTACCGTCATGCACACAGACATGGTAATGCGTGGTTATGGTGATGGTGGTCCTCAGTAGAGAAGAGGCAAAAAAATGGCGTAAGTACCATATGTAAATGCAAAATGTAGCGGTTTGCTCCCCTCCTTCAAATATGGCGAGGGGGGTGATGGCAGGTGCACAAGCCATACTCGCGAACGGGTGCTGCTGGGGGGGACTGGTCCAGTCTGGTTTCTCATAAGTTATATTCATTACAGCTCCTTCTTTATGTATTTTGTTAGATTGTTATTTTGAGACATCTTATTGGCACGTATATATGTCACCGTAAGATAGTTTATTGAAAAACTAACGCGTTAGTTAATCAACTATCGACAGATAGTAAACCAGTCCGACAGGGTTTAGAATTTACGTATCTTTTGTTCTTACATGTCAATCTAACACGAAGAATATTCGGGGGCTTAGCTGCGCTCATCCCTTCTAGTCTTCACCTAAGCTACCGAAGTGTTTGCCCTGGTATTTCGTTTGCAATTCAGGTTTAAACCAGTTTACCAGGATCAAATGAAATAAAACAGTTTTGTAATGATTTTTATTTTTCTACTGGGATATAATTATGTTAACACACGTCTAATTACTGTCATCAGACAATTTCGAGTATTCTGTTCCAGAATCAGTTACAGGATAACAAAACTGTCTACTAATTTCACTTAAATTTCTCGTTAGTTTCGTATTACGCGAATGTTACTTTGAGTTGATTGAATTTGGGATTATTTGTCGTCGATTGAATTGTCGCTACGTAACCTAGTAGGAGTTCTTTATTTATAAAAATTCTATCTTCTCGTGACGGGGATTTTAGTAATGTTTTATTTAAATGGATCTACTCTCATATGGTAAAATTTTAATTACAAACATCAAAAATAATTTATATTGACATACTTTATAAACACAATACCGAAAATTAAAAATATAATCAAATTATAACACTTTTTCTCAAACAAAATAATGTCATATTTTTTTTTTCATTACGATCGGTTTTCTTGTCTATGGCATATGCGCGGTGAAATGCTGGGTTTCGGCGACATTCATATGTTTTGTTGTACTGAATTTCGTGGAAATATTGTTATTTTAGTTTTAAAATTTGTTTTAATAATGTTTAAATTAACATCCCTCGGGACGTCACTTGATCAAAAATGTTTAATGGTAACTTGAGGCTGGATATTTCTGAACGTAAAAATCAATGTCACTATTGAACATATATTCATAACAACAAAAACAGTCCAGGTAATTGAGCAATTATGGACTGATTACATTGTTTAACAGTTTTTACGTATATTTAGCCCATGTCCCAAATAATATCGATTTAAAATATAGAAAGCTGCCGAAAGATTAAAGGGTTATTAGGTGGCTTATTCTTCTCCCTGAGGGGACTTTCAACCCTTTTATTATACTAGGCACGACTGCATTGTTCCAATATTAGAATTTATTAGGCATTATTATAATCTAAGATCTCACCATATAACTAAAAATTTTAATACGAATATTTGTTTGCGTTTTTACGGGATGACATTTAGCAGTCTTACAGAGGACAGCCCACTTAACGGCAAAGGGAATTCTTCAAAAAAACCTATGCTATACGGACAAATGAAGGATATTCTGTTGTTTACGGAGATTTCAGTAATCCTTTTATATTTTTAGACGGGATTAACAGAGTTTAGTCAAGAACACAATTATCACGAAATGGTTTTCTCAGTTTGGCGCCCTTGCAATTTTTTCATCCCAATTCAATAGGTACTCGCTATTTTACGGAACTCCACGTAGTACCATAAAGCTCCACGGACTTCACACGCCTTTTTTCTTCAGCCACCGGGGCTGTGCAATATTTCGCCTCCATGATGAATGAGGCTGCGTGGTGCATAGTCATTCTTTTATATTGCCAGCATTATTTTGGGTCTCGCTAATGAGATCCCGGTTTCCATAGCCGTTAATGGCAAACCTCACTGGATATTGGAATTTAGAGGAGATCGTGCGGTGAAGACGCTTTTTTAAGTAAATGTTCTCAAGAGTGCTGAGAAGAAAGGCATGGAAACTTTCTTCTAGATTTTTTTTTAAATCAGATCTCTATTGGCACCTACCAAAGTATTATTTAGTATCCACGCAAGGGTAAGGCCTTTTTGATAAAACCTTGGCAGTTCAATTGAGTATAGGTACCTACCTAAAGTTCCGTCAGGTTGGGATGGCCATAGGGGAAAGAGGAAGTCACAGAGGGTGTGACGTCCCTCCCACCTCCCGCTCACCTGCAAAGCCCTGTGTCACTTTTGTCATAGGGCTGCGGCATCGACCCCTTTTATCGATATCGGTATTGCTTACGTTGATGCTCGTACTTGCACTGGTTCATTAAAATGGCATCAGTTGCCTCATCATCATGTATGAAAAGGAAACAGCAATGGTCCACTCTCAAACACGAGAATTCGCCAGAAAAGTACTGAAAATTGCAAAACAAAACATTGAAAAGTTTCGAAAGACTTGTTTAGAAACCTGGAAATGAATTCTAGGTGAAAGATATACGATAAGAAAAAGAGATGGAAGATTTGATCATAGACGTCGGAGAAATCAATGACGAAGATTCTTTATATGTTTCTAGCGATGATGTGATAGCTTTATTTTGATTGTGATCAATAAAATATTTTTTTAAATAAAAAGATGATCATACTCACCTTCCGTTTCTCGCGTGCTTTTTTGGTAACTATCGTCATCGACTACATCACTAAAATAGTGCCATCCCAACTTTACATGAACTATACCTAGTTCAAGTACCGATTACCTATTACCTACCACCTAACTGCCTAAATCTGAACAAAACTGTGCCTCTGCCATCCCGTATGGGAAAAGACGTGACTCTATATGTGTACATTCTGTACATTGAGTACATTCTGATTTAATAACTCGCTAAGTTAGCGTTCGACGAGTGCAAGCCTGATACCCTCCCAACAAAATGTTGGGTGGTTATGGGTGCTAATTTGAGATTGTAAATAAATATACAAGGTGACATTTAATAAGCTGACCATATTTTGAGGAAAGATACCCATTATTATGAACATCTTTCCCCAAGAAACATATGGTTGCAAACGAAATTTTTTTTTGTGTTCACCATAGTAACTTGTAATCAGCTGATCGGGTCAATGTACTCAGGGACGATTTTTTTTTCATTTGCGACGATATGTTTCTTAGGGAAAGCTGATCATACTGATGGGTACTATTATTCCCCAAAATATGGTCACCTAATTAAATTTCACCCAGTAGTATTTTAATTTAAATCCACACTAATTTTTCACTCTTCACCCAAAATGCGAGTCACGATAAAGTTCAATTCCCGTGTAACTGATTGCACTAATGGTCTCCGTTTCAGGGTTGCCAACATTCTTAGTTCTCCACAAGGGTCGGTCCTTCGACCCTTGGAGTTTGCAACATAAATTCCGACCTCGATGGTGTTTTAGTGAAGCAGTTAGTAAAGGACGGCGTTAAGTTCGTATTATTAACGGGGCGGGAAGTTTTTGGCTATTCTGTATTTGGCCTGCAAGTTTGACATCAGCCCCAGGCGGGAGAGAGTTCAATGTGGGATCGTAGCAGATAAAATGTAACAACATCTGGACATCGAACCACTTTGGTTACAAGAAAATCTCAGCTCACGGTCCATCTTATTATGATTCAATTAATTTTCTTATTCTGCTTCGTGCGACCAGCGTTGCGCGAAACGCGCGATGAATTGTCAATCAGTATTTTAGTGGCCCGAATAGATGCGCCTGTTCAGAGGTTAAATAGTCCTATCCAATCATGATTTGCTACTGGGAAAAAGCTTGTAATAGATAAGCTCACTTATGAACTTTACATAATTTTCCTGCAATGCTCATAAAACCTGCAGTGTACATTTAAGAAAGTATGAGTTACGACTACACCTACTTAAACCCCAACTTCTGAATAGGTTAAGTATCCAGAAACTCTTCAGGGTTAGTGTTTCTATCAAAGGGCTTCGAAATTAGTCTCAGTATCACCCAGTGATAAATAATTTGAAGTCACTACCTACGACCCGACGCCCATTACACACATAAATATCATTAATTAAATGCCCATATGTGTGTTTTGTTTGGTGATACAGATACAGCTTAAGGATAATATATGGCAAATAATATTCCGAAAAAACATAAGTTATAGTTTTCATTTATCTTATGAACATTACATAATTTTCCTGCAATGTTCATAAAACTATGAACATTGCGGGAAAACACCTGCAGACCTGCATTTAAAAAAGTATGAATTACGAATACACCCACTTAAACCCCAACTTCTCAATAGGTTAAATAGCCAGAAACTCTTCAGTTCTGGGTTTGTGTTTCTATCAAAGGGCTTCGAAATTAGTCTCAGTAACACCCAGTGATAAATAGTTTAAAGTCGGTACCTACGACCCGACGCCCATTACACACATAAATATCATTAATTAAATGCCCATATGTGTGTTTTGTTTGGTGATACAGCTTGAGAATGACATATGGAAAATAATATTCCGAAAAGACCTATCTCATAGGCAATTAATTTATTGACGTAAGTTTTGATTATTAAGATTTTCAAGAATTTCAGTATTTATAGGGTTCCGTTCCTTAAAAGGAAAAAAGGAACCACTTTTTAGGATCACTTCGTTGTCCGTCCGTCCGTCGGTCTGTCTGTCCGTCTGTCAAGCAAGACCTTTTTCCTCAGGAACACGTAGAGATATCAAGTTGCAGTGACTCAGGTCTGTGGTCTCTTAACCTTTTAAAGCCGACGGAATATTTGAGGTTTCGCGATTTTGAACCTCATGCCATGGTAATAAAATTTAATACCTATAACGGGAAATAGCATCTGCAGATGCCCGTGGGCGTTAACCGGTAAAGTTGTACAAAGATCCAACTTATAGGTCAACGCAAAGATATCCTGTTGACTTGGAATCATAAAATTTAGCGCGAAGCAAGGTCTTATAGCACAAGTAAAGGAAAAAAATCTAAAAACCGTAAATTGTAGTTCCTTTGCAAAAAAATGATTTGTGCGGAACCCTCGGTGCGCGAGTCCAACTCGCACATAGCCGGGTTTTTCCTACAACATTATTATTTATTATTGGATGTCACTCAGCTGTTTCAGTAAGAGGCGTGGCGAAAATATGTTCCGCTGCACATGCGAGGTTACGTAATGTATTCAAATCCAGACTCGAGTGATAGGACATAATCCTATTGAAGTCCACAATAATGTTATCTAATATTATAAAAGCATTATTTCCGTGTGTATGCCCATGGTTTAGGATGTAACCAGGCACATAATTATATTAATTATAATGCCGTGATCAAATCACTGTGAACGGGGCTAGAGTAGTATTCAATTAATAGATATAATCAACATTGCTATTTCTAACTGAGTGATTAAATTTAGTCAAGCTGTTAATGTACATGAACATATTTTAAGTTTAGTTTTAACGACGGACTCAATCATAACTAATTTTGACGCTTAAACTGCAAAAAAACGCAGAAGTAGTCAGAAGGCGGTTTTGCTGCGTTGAACATATCTCGATATTCTAGTAAACTATTCATAGCATGTCCACTGAACAGATCGATCTTTAGTTCTATGTACCTATATGTTACTGGCAATCTGTATAATGCAGGTATTCTATATAATACCTAGGTAATATATATATATAATACCTGGGGCGTTCAGGCAATGTATGAAATATTATTAATATTAATGTCCATTAAATATATACAATGCCCACGGATTATATAGCATACCTACTTGGCCACCGGCAATATGTAAAATAAATAGATTTTGGTAGAATATCAGGGCAAACACTGCGGTAGCTTAGGTGAAGGGTAAAGGGGATGAGCGAAGCGAAGGCCCCTTTATCCTTCGTGTTAGGTTTAACATGTAAAAACAACAAAAAGTACTTAGTTTTAAGTATTGTTTGTTGTTCTTACATGTTTAACCTAACACGAAGGATAAAGGCGGCTTCGGTTCGCTCATCCCCTTTACCCTTCACCTAAGCTACCGCAGTGTTTTACGCTTTTACATACATTACAGGCTGCGCATTGGGTATTATATATAATAACTAGGCAAAGTATAAAATATACAATATTTCATACATTACCTGCACGTTTTAGGCATTATATATATTGCCTAGGGATTCTACATAACACCGGATTATACAGATTGCAGGTAAAATATACATCGAACCAAGGTATACCTTATAGCGGTTATCATCAATTCAGCAACTTCCATTTATTAGTACTGTAACATAGTCAGACTGGCTGTATTGTGACGATGCTCGCTTACATTTACTGCGGAAATGTTGCACGAAATTCAATTTTGGAGAAACCTTAATTTAAACGAGCGAAGAGCAAATCGTTAAAGGATCTATTATCATCATTTCGCAACGTCAATAACAGATACAATTCCAAACAAAGCCAGACAATAGGATAAAACAATACGCCATTGAATGTAGACGAACAAAAAGACCCGAACTTCGAGCATGAGTTGAACAAACTTAAGGTTCTAATTTTCACTTACGAATATAAGGTAACACACTTCGGATGACTTTTTCCACATGACAATGGGGCCATAGATGGGCGTGAGGTTTTTTCAAAAATTAAATTAAATTTACCCTTGTTCGGATTGGAAAAAGCTAAGGTTTATGAATATTTTATCATATTTTCACACAAATTTTTATTTTCGAGTTGAGTTAACACCTACATTAGGCGTACCTACTAAAGTCGAATTATTTTACTCAGTAAATAATGGCTAGCACAACAATAATAATATGAAAGTCAAAATCGAAGGTTTTGTACTGGCCATTAGACCGAATGAATAAATAACCACCTGTCATTTGAAGGAAATGCTTTTGACGTTCACTCATATCAATAATGTCAAATTTTCTTCAAATACAAAATTGAAGGTAAGAAATGTTTATAATTCTTATTCATTCGGCAAGTAGCAAAAAGGTTAATATTGAGCTTTTTGCTACGAGATTAGTGATTCGAGTTTAGATTAGAGACATCCTGCCTGACACAAGTCCAAGGCAGTACTTATCAGGATATGATACGCACGAATTAGCAGACAACTTACTTTACTACTAATAGTACCTACGAGGACCCGTATTCTAAATGGAGACTTTTTACTGCGTGATATGTGATGCGATATACAAGTGATGCACGTTAACTTACGATGTATCCGGTTCTTGTCACTCTCCCGCATAACACTCACGCGCACGTCACGCGTTTGCTCGAGATTACAGAGGTAATCTCGAGCTAAGGGCACATACTATATAAATTGCTAATCTCAATCAGAGTCGCGTGGTCCACAAATCACTCCCGCTATTTTATCTGTATCTCGCCGGTGACGAGTTGATGTCACTCGGTCCCTAGATGGCGCCGCAAACGCGTCTGTCTGCGCCCGCGCATCCAGTCTGACCACTTAACCTGCTATTTAGGTTGTTGTTTGAGGCGATTCCGATAGGCATCTTGTGCACTCTATTTAGAACTGTAGCGGTTTGGAATTTGTAGGCGGCATGTGCAATTGTGCAGTAAAGCGATGAGTTTAGTAGATTAGTTAGATTTTGCGTAGGAGTATTGGTGATTTGGAGTGCTTATCGCTAAATATCGTCTACCTGTTTAAAGAAAACAACAAGGACAGCTGCCAATAATTTTAACTCAACTGTGATTGTGATCTTAGTTACTCGTTAACATCGCTGCAGGGAGTCGGAGGTGCAAATGGCTACTGAATGAATTAATACAATAGCAAATCGTCCATAAAACATACCCCGCTGCGCCGGAGTTAAAATATATAATATAATAATAATCTATATGTAATAATAATCTGGGAAAAACTGGATAGAGTTGTCTTGAGCACCGTGCAAAAAACTAGGGACCTCTACAACCTTCAACCATTAGGGGAAGTGTCGATCTGTCAGACCGCTCTTTATTGTGACATTTGCTGGACGTGCTGTGACTTGGATTGTTTTTACGGACTCAATTTAAAAAAATAAACAATATTTTGTGATCGCACTCCAGTCCACACCAACTTGATATGTATTTTGTTGATCAGTCTGTAATATATATACATATTTATTGAAAATCATAATTTTGTCCATTAATTTTGAATATGCTTAGCAAATAGCCATCGTAACCAATACACATTTCAGTCGGTTTTATTTTGTCCGTAATAATTTTATGAACACCCTTTTATCACCGAGAGGAGACTGTTAATTTGAAAATATCGTAATTATATACAAATTATAGACCGAACCGAACGCTTTTTAGGAATAAGTTTCGTTCTCATAATTTATACTGCTAGTAATAAATAAATATATGGAAAGGTTCTAATTCAAATCAAAGAAGTAAATCAAGTTAAATAGTATACAATATAAACAATTATTTTCTTTTGACAATCATTCTTGGATTTCCAACAAAAGGTCAATGGTTACCATGGTTACCACGTACGTTAGCAATACTTGGTAAAGTTTATACGAATAGCTTTGATTGGCATTTCCGTTAGCACTTATTGAGTTAGTGATGCAAACATACAGACAGATGGACTGATTGTAAGATTCATAATACTTTGAGAAGAGATGATTATATATAGCCGTTTCATGATACAAGAAGAATTACGGATAATGAGGTCGTCTCTATACTATACCCTCAAGTACCCTGACTGATCACTGAATTGAAATATACTTAATATGTTTGGTAGTTTGGTAATAATAATAATTGATATCATATCTCGTCATTCCATTTTTGTATGTGCAAGTTCAGATAAAATAAGAATGATATGATCAATTAATACGTTTTATAAAATATGTATGTATCTATTAGTATAGGTAGAAAGTGAATACTGAAATAAATACGTAAACACATAACATTGTAGAGAGGCAAGTTATCACAATTCAGACTGTCACAATGCGATACTCCTACAACCGATTCAATACTAATAATAGTCTATATTCTCATAAGGACGAGAAGGACAATTATCATAGTAATTATAACCTAGAGACCAATAATTATGAAGGCCTCGACATACAATACTGCCAATTATCGTAATATGTGCTACGAAGGAACCTTGTCGTACCTCTTCGTAACCATCTCACTGCTCACTACAGAAAACTGTTATTCGCATGTTGCTGATAAGTTTCTCTGCAGAGGAATCTCAGGCATCTTACAACCACATGGTTTTACAACGAATAGGTTGTGGCTCTAAAAGTTAGTTGCAAACATCGCTTTGATCAGAGCAAGTGGTGTATTCTCAGATGACATGTTTTAAAATGGAGCCGTTATGCATATGAGACCAGACCATTGGCCGTTCGTTTCCGTGCTACCGCAGACCCCTATCTAAAAGCACCACGAATGAAATGCATCGAGAAATAAAACTATACGAGCAATTTCCTGGCTCGCCGGGACAAGAGAGAGATTGCATCTATTTCGATTTTTATTTAAAAACACGCGATGCAAACCAACTCAGCAGGAATAAAAGTTCTGAAACTAGCGCACGTTGGAAACTGGGACCGAATATACTGATTCCTAAGCCGGGCGGAGGTCGGCATCGATCGTACCTGCATAAAATAAATCAAAATATTATAGATATGATGAAAAGAGATAACGAGATGGTATAATAATAGTTCATGAACACCTCATCTTTACTTATGTATAACTCTGTTATCTTCTGGAGTTTCAGACTTACAGACAGAAAAAAAAACTTACAATTGTCGTTTTTAAGATAAATTCCAAGAAGTCTATTAATTCGTTTCAACCAGTTCAGTTCAACGCCACCAATTTACTCTACAGTTCGTTTACTTCACACTTTTTGTCGTCGTTTGAGAGCCACGCCACGGCTCCTCGGAGCGCGTGTCGCGGCCTCCTCCGACATCGATCGTTCCCATGATCAGAATCTACCCTCTTTATTTATCAAGAAGACGAGCAAAAGTTCCCAGGAGTCATCTCTGAAATCCCCGCGAAGAATGCAATTGTGAGAGAAAACGGGACCCGCCCGTGAAAAACACAAACAATAATTCGAGACGGGACAGAATCGTCGTTTAGGGTTAACGAGAAAATACGCCGTCTTTTTATTTGAGGAAAGGATTGTTTTTATTTTTTCTTGGCAAACGGGTCTTCATTACATTTTGTGAAAAGCAGCCCCTTCAAATATTTATGCTTTAGTTGACCAACTGCTCTACGATTTGGGGGAAGCCATCCCCTTAGCCCGTACATTAATTTCCCCTCTTTTATGATACATTTTACTCCAGTTTCTTTGCTCCCTATAACTGAGCAATAATAATATTTAACGCAAGATTAGATGCCTTCGCGTGCAGACTCCTGTATGACGCGGCCTACAAACTTACCTGATCAGTTTCTGTGTACAAAAATGTATCTTATGCTCGAGTCTTCAAGAATGTTCTCACCAACGCGGCCTGTCTGTGGGGTTGGTACCCTTAATCGATGCTGACAGGCGTCAACTGAGCGAAGGAGACCGAAATTTTACCGGTTTTTTTCTTCTTTATATCGAGTTTCATTAAGTGACAGAGACGAGACATTTCTCTTTTTATGAACTTGACTTCAGTGTTGGTATCCTTGGCAAATGCAATAAAAATACAACTGTTAACTAACAGTTACGCTTTTCCCTGTATTGTATGTAACCTATTTGGCGACTTAGTTATTATGAGCTTGAGCATCACACCCCAAACCCAAATAGTTGGGAAAGGTCATTCACGTCAACAATGACGTCATTACAACACTATCTACAAATTTCATATCACACTCCCCCATAAACACTAAGCGGGGATACTTACCCAAAACACCGGTATGGAGCAATTCATTCACAAAAGCGCGGCATTTCGCTTACAATTTCCTTATTTTCTGCGTAGCAAGACAATGGGGGCGCGCCTTGCTGAGGTTGTAACACATCGCTATCTCTCGCAGCAAACTCACTCGTAACTCATAAAAAGGGTCAGGGGGTGTAATTGCAGACCGCCTATAATTACCGCTTAACGTCTTGCGTTGAACCGCTCTGCGGTGCGGTAAGCGGATTAAGCCGGTTATGAGACCGGTTGAAACCAGTACGGGAAAACTGCGTGACCGCTCCGATGTTTTCACAATTTGCAATAAAGCGAGTAAAGTATTAGGATATATTTTGTTGGGAGTCGTAAACACTTATTGATCTGACTCTGCAAAGTACTGAGTGCTGAAATACAGTTTTACAGCTCAGACCTTTGTGTTATATAATAAAATATTGTATTAAAATGTATTAAGAAATCTATTTTGATATGTAAATAAACGTTATGAAATATTGTGCAATTCAAGGCATTGTAATGCCATTTGCATAAATCAATCGGTCTTTTTTTGGAAGTAAATCATGGTCTCCCACACTCAGGTGTTTCAGTATTCCAAATCCGTCCTAAATAAATATTGATTCGACACAAGCAAACAAAGTTAAAATGGTGCAGGATGGTGTTGTTATGAATTAAAGACAAAAAACGTTGTAACTACTTGATAAATGGCACGAAATAAAATAAAACATTCCCACAAATGTGTAGTCGCAGATCCTATGGCCTTCTTCACTTGACCTTCAGCCAGGGCTGCCAGACGTCTAATTTTTTGTGGTATTTTTATTTAAAAATCTGAGGAGAAAAGTCTCATCAGAAAATCAGTGACTTGTAGACTTAGGTAACACGACACTTTACGATAATAAATCAAAGAGAAATTGCCATTATTAAATTGAAATTCAGCAAAATTGAAGTAGTTTAATTTGATTTAAATTCAGAAACATATTCTAACATACTAGAAAACGTTTTTCTTCTTTTTCAACTGTTTGTGACTATCCGGAACGCTCACTTCAGAGCAGAGGCAACCCTGCGTAGTGTTCCAATAGGATTAGACGCCACCACGCACTATATTATTGTTACATTTATGTAGTACAATAACACGGATATGTATGTGTTGACTGGCGATATTGTCTCCAGGGACTGATAATGAGCTGACCCAATCTCTTGTTCTTTCCGTGGAATGAACCGATTCCGGAAATAAAGGGCATTTTGCGGGAAATGGCCGATGTTTTGGCGTAACTTGGCGTTGATGTCTAGGGGATGGGCGAACAAAGAGGTTCGTTTTCATACATATTTATATTTGTAGAAATTTAATGGGGTTCCAAGTCTAACCTAAATATGATTGTTTACTCTCTGTGTGCATAAAATTATACTATTGATGGGTATCCCTACCAACAAGTGTGTTATCGATCTTTAATGACCCGAATAGCCGACTCAGCAGTGACCCTGCCTATGAAGCCAAGGGTCCCGGGTTCGAGTCCCGGTGGGGGCAAATATTTGTTTGATGATAACAGATGTTTGTACCCTAGTCATGGTTGCCTATCTATCTAAGTATAATATTTATCTATATAAGTATGTGTATCGTTGTCTAATACCCAAGATACAGGGAATCCTAGTTTGGGGCTAGATCTATGTGTGTAAATAGTGTCCAAGGTATTATTATTATCAACTTTACATTGATGATTGTTTTGCTTTATTTTATTTATGATGAAGTTATTGTCAGATGTTATATCAAATTCGTAAAAAACGAGATATTGTCCCTATGTTTGTTTACATTTTTTCACCAAACATATATTTATTTTTATTCTTACATCAATATTTGCTGTTTACAAGGACATTATCCATTCTATTTTGAGATTCAGGGACACATTTTTCTTTTATTAATGTTCAGGTACCACCAATTAGCTTTTATACAGGTTGAATTTTAAGTCACTCTTTAGCATCGGTATCATATGTGTTTAAGGGCGGAAAATATACGCTATAAACAAAGTAGGTATTCCTTCAATGATCTCTCAAGAAAATTAGGTTAACGCGGTCATATTTTAGCAACTTTTCTCCAAGTCGCCGCCATGGCATGTGGGTTTTGTTATTCTTAACGTCGTAATGGCCCATTTGTTGGTGAATTATGACCTTTATACAACACCGACGTTCGGTAACAAGGGCTGTGGAGGCCTCTTTGGTAAAGTTCACTCGTTTGGCTATTACAAGCTGTATATTGCGTTGTTAGATTACACGGATAGCTGAATTCGGAACTGAAATCATGAATGTTCAGTCCAATCTGCTGGATCTCCTGCCTTAGGCAATTGGTTATTATGGTGGCCTGTATGCGGTGCCCAGATGACCAGCAAGCTTCAAGAATAACTGAAATTCCTTGTGACTTGTAAGTTGTCATGTCATGCATGAGTGCTTAAAATGGACGGAAGTGGAGAGAATTTATCGATTCCGTTTCCGTCTTTACTTGGCTGGTTCACGATACCTTTTCGCGTCGAAGTTGTTCCTCATCAGATAATCACCGGATTAAGGAGCTTACAGAAGAGCTAGATCGTTTGCGCTCCAACGAACCAAGTTCCCTTCAAAGTTGGAAACGTTTGAATCCAACTGGATCTTTGCTGCAATTCCGAGGCTATTGTTTGTTAGAGTATTATTCTTGGAAATAAGACTTTGGGGTAAAGAGTTGGTACTTTGGATGTCGAGGTCGAGATGGAATGAAAATATTTGTGAGGCCGAATTGATTGCTACAGTCACTGAAAAATAATTTTAAAGAACTTAAGGTATTAATATAATTCGCAATGCAAAATCTGAAAGCTAATTGAAGGTATTCAAGCATCGAATATGTGTACGCTACTAATGAAATTAAATCATTAAGCAGTTAGAAATAAAGCGTTGGATCTACTAAGATCATACTAAAGCAATAGGAATCAAAAGGCAGAAGTCAACGGCGTTAAATTTGATGGATCGGGTGTAAAAATTGGCGTTCCACAAGGTTCCATATTAGGCCTTTTCTTATTCCCGGTATATTAAAGATCTGCCTTGTATGGTGGAGAAATTGACTGACAAAGTGTTGTTATCTGATGATCTGGACTGGACTTCAAAATTGAAAGACAAAAAGAAGATTTTGATGATGTTAATGGTGTACAGTAAGAAATTGATATACTAACTGTAGCCAATCAATTTATTTTCTAAAATATAATATATATTCGCAAGAACCTTATAACATTTTCCAAATTTAGCGATAACTGTAATGTTTACCTCAGAAATAATCACCCACTACTTGCATCTCGGTTTAATCGCGAAAGTTAGCAATTCTTTCAATGGTTAGTGTATTCTCTACTACAACAAATACCACTGGAGATTTTAAAATTGCCATTTGAGCAATTAAAAAACCAAGGGACTTTGTCAAAAAGGGATATTACAATGTTCAAGATTACCTAAATGATGGGAATGTATGAATAATTTCGTAATTATATATTCCTGCTTATTAATTATAATAATTAATATTGCAATACTTTTATTAGTCAAACACTACCAATTTTTAAGAGATCAATCTTTAAAAATCAATCTGTGGGAGTTCCTTCGCCCTGCTTCTCCCACAGTGGTCCAATGTAGAGACGAGGCCAAAAAAGACGTTTGATAAGTGTATGTAAATATCTACAGTAATAAAGACATTTGAATTTTTAATTAATGATAAAAAAGTGTAAACTAAATGAAAACCGCCTGTCTGAATTAATTTCACTAAAATCCTTCCTCTTAATTTCCCTGTAGAATATTATTTTCACATAAATCCACATTCTCCTGCAGTCCTTGTCCTTGCACGCACTTCGTAGTTTTAAGCCCCAGGTGGTTAATTATTCAATTGATTAACCCAAGCTACAAGCTTTGCTTATACTTAATTTTAATGATTTATTACTTAGCGCCCAGGGCCCAGGGGTGAATATCGTTACATCTCAGAAGGTAATGTCAGTCTTTCAGACAAAATTTTGTGAAAGAATGGTTATCTATTTAGTTCATGGTAATAGTGGGTTGATAAAATATACATACTTAAATATATTTCAGCAATAAACATTTGCAGCAAATAAAAGTAAATAAACTAAGGTTCCCCCTTTGCATTTAGCTCCAGTGCATTTAGCGCGTTTTTTACCTTTTTACAACGTTTTTTAGGGTTCTGTACCTTTTAAGGAGGAACCCTTATTGGGTCACTCGCGTGTCCGTTCGTCCGTCCGTCTGTCACAGGCACTTTTCTCAAGAATTATAAGAGATTTCTCAAGAACTATATATACCATTTACGCCAATATTAGAAGTTTTGAGGTTCAACTCCTTATCTCCCCAATGCGTATTGTACACAAATCAAACCGTTGAAACTGACATCTTGAAAGACAACCTCTACATTGAGCGAAGAAAACAAAACAAAACACAGATAGCTAAAGTCAATAACATCGTTTACAAAAACTGGTGGGGAACTTCGATGGATCAGTTTCAAAACCTTTAATTGGCTCTTGTCGACTTAAGCATCTACCAAGGTAAGGCTATAGGAACGCGGGCCTTTTGATGTCCTCCCCCCATCCTTTCGCTCCCCTCCTCGGGGACCGGCCGCCTTAGGAAAATAATCACGACGACAAAAGTACGACAAAAGAATTTAATTGATTTGAAGGAAGAATGTCTCCTCAGATGGAATTTCCGAACGGTATGCCTTTTGCTTACATTCGTCTCGAATATTTGGGCGATGTCTCGTTGCTTTATTATTTCTAAACGGAGGAGCAGGAGAGCTACGCGGAAAAGATACTCTTCTTTATTTTTTTGAGCGTCTTTTTAATTAAATACGATATCAGCAAACATGGCGGCAATCAAGTACGAGTGTGCTTCACAGAGACATTTATATGATAATTGGAATAGGATATGGTAGGACGTGGCTTCCATTGCGGTCTGTGGATTGAGACAAATGATTTGTTAATTCGAGCCGATACACTGGGGTTGGGCAGGACCTCATTGGGAGCATTTGTTTTACTTCCCCTGCCCCCTAACCAAATTGCATTCGCTAACATAACACTCGCTACGACGCAAGAAAATGTATGTGAGTTGACGTATGGCGCGCGATAGTTTAGAAGTCACGTGATACTTTGCGTCGGCAAACGTCAAATACTATACATTTTTTTAGCGTCGTAGCGAGTGATAAGGTAGCCAATGCAACTTGGTTGCGGGGCGAGCCACCACAAGCGGGGTTACTCTACATACATCCGCTACTAACCACATACGCTTACATTAATTTGTTCACATTTCATCTTGATCTTTGTCAGCCCGTATTAGCGAACAGAGAGGACTCATCCATTTAAAACTTGGAGCAAGGCCGAGGGGACGTTTAAAGCGTTAGTAATCAAATTTCACTCGAGTCTTTAAGGGTTGAAGCCGGAAACTTTGAGCCGCCTAATAAATTATATTGCCGACAAAACTGCTCCCGAGTGCGACACAGCTCGTTGACTCATCTAATTGGTCCGAATTTGGTGCCGACCCGGCTTAATTCGTGCCTTATACGCGTCCAAATTAGTCGAAATTGGTATGTTAGTTCGGATTAGTTGAAACCACAGCACTAATGCTCGGCTGGTCAAATATACGGCAGTACTCGTAAATGGGAAAACATCTGCGGAGAAGCGAAAAAGATCCTTAACCAGTTTTTTTTCGTCGTACTCCAAATTATCTATTAGTTCGTATTTTATACTACTTAGTATGCTTGATGATAATTCTGGATTCGTGCAGGACGACATACAAGTATACATCAAAGTCTTTCTCAAGATAGGACGTTAGTTAATTATTTCACTGAGACCTGCCGCAAGGCATTCTGTTTGTCGCGGGACTCGCGGAGCGTCACACGACAGCCTGCACTCCCACCATTTTCCTTTCCACGTTACAGTTCTACTATATTCGCCGCCGTTTCTTAACGAATTTCTTGCCTGCAAATTCCCCAAGATTCCCAATTAAACCCGCGACACTCCGCGACGTCGAACTTCGCCGACAACTTCCAAATCTAGGCGGCGGCAAGTCGCGAAAGAATTCCTCTCTAATTAGTATAAGTTCATGTACTCGAAGGTGGGACGGGCTCCCACCAGTCGAGTAGTTAGCAAACTTTTAATTACATGCAGCCCATTGCCGCCTGTCAATCAAGGCAAGAAGGTTTTGCTGGTTTGTCACGATAATCCTGTGGCCATTATTCTCAGATTATCGGGCGGACACCAGCTGTTTTGTCGGAACGGTATATTCCGTCCGATCTCGTCTTACGGCGGCGGCGGCGGCGGTGGCGGTGGCGGCGCGGCTCTGAGTAATGAGTTTATCGCGAATGCTTAATGCTCGCGGCCGCTGCCGCCGCGCCGGTTCGTGACCGCCCTCAGATGGAATCTTCATAAGCGAGCAGCATAGCAGTCGACGAGCTTTTTAATAAGCACAATCTCTCTAGCAACGCCCGATCGAGCAGTCTAAGAATTTCAATTCTGTTCCGTGACCCCCGGGAATAATAAAACAATTCATAATGAAATGCGCTCGCGAATTCTCTTATTTGCTTAATATTTTCAAAAGGTTTCGCGAGAGCGTGGCGGGGCGGCGGCGGCGGCGCGAGTAACCTGCCGTGTTACGGAATTCATTTTATGCAAATGGCGATATCGCTGCACGACTGTCGCTGGCTGGGCTCTACCACTGGACTTGGAGCGCGTGTCTTCGACCGATGTGTAGTTTAGCCAAAGTACGGATAGTCGATAAATAGGCGGTCGCCAGGCGTCGCTTGGTAAGAGCCTAGGTGCGATTTAACCCCGCAAAAACCTTTGCGCTGTAGCTGATATAGTCTAAGCCGGGGCGATTAAAAATAATTAGCGCTTTAGAGGTGGATTTGCATCGCTCGTTCTGTAAGAGACTGTGGGCTTGCCAAGCACGTACACTTTATCCTTGAGCAGTTAGTGAGATTCGGAAACCGGCGGCCGCGGGTTCTCGCCTATGCTTTGCCACGTCGTCGCACATTACACATCGTTTGCTTAAAGCATCATGCCGCGAGACGCTGTTCAGTCAGCTCATAACATTAGCTGCTCACCGGAGTTCCAGTTAGTTTGTCATTAACAAACGTAGGTACTGCAAATTGTCAATAGTTAACAGTTAAGCGGAACAATTCTTCAACTGGGGACTCTGCTAGTGCCACTGTTACGGAGCGCGAAAAGTTAAAGTCCTGAAACGAAATAAGCAGTTTTTGCGAGAGAGAAGCAGTAAAAGTTGTTAGGGATTAAACGGGAGTTTCGTTGGGTTTTTGTCCTGATGTAAGTAGCCCAGAGCAATATCCACGAGAACCACCGACAGGAAGAGACAACTTCGTAGACGACAATTTGTCAGTTTTCCGCCTTCAGACTTCGTTACTTGTATTCTGCAATTCGCTGTTTGTTTGGGTTATCGTATAGAAAGCGAAACGAGCGAGATTGTTTTAAGATTTAGCGCTTTTCAGAGATTTTATTTATCATTGTGAAAAGCTATAAATCCTCTGTAAGCCTTCTGAATTTCAGTGTTGCCCGCTCCTTGGGGAGCGCCAGGCGAAGTTCATAGTGTCGGCTTTTGTTCCCGCTGATTCTTTCCCGTATTTGAATACGGCCCCGACAATGGTTCCTAAGCCTTTAAATACGTTTACAAAGTTCAAAATTTAACATTCGGGATTAAACGCGCTTTTGATCAAAGCGCTGGTAATATTGCTATTATTTGCTAGTGATGTATTCCTGACCTTATTATACTGCTACGGTGTAGGTGTGATTAATCCGTCCTCATAGTAAAGTTGAGTCAATATGGTGAATCTTTAGCAAACAATTAAATATGCAATGGAGCTCGGGTTTAAAAAAAAACACTGGTTGTTTGATCAAACGAACCGCGCAGTCGAACCTTCACGTTCCAAGGAGTTCTACTAACTACATAATACATTCGTTTTATACTACGAGCTACAATAGTTACTAGTAGTACTTCTAATTGAATGGTCCTCTAGGCTAGATCACTCACATAAGTTTACCCACCCCATAGGAGAGGAAGGCACAGAATAGGGACCTCAATACAAACAAGTTGGCTTGCGAACGGCAAACGGGTAATCTCATTTACTTTTGTGCCTTCGCCTCTTTCACTTGGCTAATCACGTTATTTCGGGGCTGGCGAGGCAATCTTCCACGCTCAGCACTACTGACTTATTCTTGTTGCTAGTAATGGCTTCAAGCTTTACTTATTGCGGCTCTTGCAGTCTTCAACTTTTTACCTATTTGTTGTTTATCTAGGAAAGATTGGCTGGTTATTTTTGATTTTTTTATAATTACACAATTTTTTTATTAATTCATGCGTGTTATACAAAAACACCTAGGGTTCCGTAGCAAATGTAGAATATAAAACGAATGGCAGAATTATGAAAAAAATGGAAATTTTAAAGAAAAAATCTGATTTATCAATATATTGGTTGGTAAAATACACATTATTTCCAAATTTCAAGCTCATAGGTCAATGGGAAGTTTAAAAAACCGGCCAAGTTCGTGTCGGACTTCACACATTTAGGGTTCCGTAATAAATTTAAAATATAAGACAAAAAAATATATTAGGAAGTTACTCACTTCACATACACCTGATACACCTAGCCAAAATATCACTATCATTATTCACCAGCAAATAGTTATTTTGTTTTTGATAGTGTTTGTATGAATAACATTTAATAAATGTTTTATATCTTAAAAACTGCTAATTTTATTTTGTTCAAACCAAGTTCAAACTCAATTCAATTGTGTGTCATTTGTGTGGATTCCTCACGGGTAAAAGCCTCCTTAAAAGACATCCATCTCTCTCTATCGTTGGCCGTAACCAACCATCTGCAACCTGCCACTGCCACAATCTGACCATCTGGCACATGGATGGCTATAGTTTTGCAGAATTGGTGATTACTTAGTAGAAGTCTTTTTGTTTTGGGGTTTTGATCATCGTTTGCGGATTAATATTCATAGACTTCTCTGCTAAATGTGCTTTAGAGGATATAAAGTTTGATATATATATTTACTGGATGGCTTTTTAAAAAAAGTTTTCGGAACCGAATTATTCTCGACTTACAAAACGGGATCGAAATCAAAATTCATAACAAGAGTCCCTTCTCTACGATAAAAACAGTCAAGGCCCAGCCATCCTCGAGACAGTAGGGAACTTGCGACGACATGCCTGTTGCGATGTGAGGACAGAACAACAAAGAATTTTCTGTATCAGTCGGGATATTTTTACATGTGAAGTGTACCGTTAATGGCACCAAATCTGAAAGGCTCATTGCAGGTGGCGCTGGTGTAGGCTGTCTATCTATCAATGTCGTCGAATTCTATTTACTTCTTATAATATATGGAATCCTTACCTCATTTGGAGTTAACTTTGCCAGTGTTAAGTGTATTTGAAAGATCACGCGACGTAATTTGAACCTAACCTCAGATGAATGGAACTCTTTGCCGCCAACTACGCCAGCGCCACTAAGCGAATGGCGCGCCATTGTCGCGGTATATATCAGGATTGTTAAAGCACACTGCCGCTACTTGCAGTAGTTTTGTGATATACTAAGGGGAGCAGCCGGCCTTTAAAAATTATATTTATTCCATCTGTCTATCTAGCATTTTCTAAGTAAAAGCCTCCTCCTCTTTAAAATTCTACAATAAATAATATGTTCATTCGGACTCCAGTTGCAATTTGTCGACTCGCCATGTAATATAATGCCATTCAATTACGTAAACAAAGCCAGGTGGGCCGAGTTATGGTGGACATGACATCAGCGTCTTTGCCGCCATCTTGAATCGCTCGTTGGCCACGTGACGGATAGAGCGGCATATTTGCTTGATGAGATGTCTCAGACGGCTATAGTGAAGACAACGTGATTATCTTTTTATTGGTTGCTTTATCATTCTACATATACAAACAGAAGAGGTATTATGTGATGAGCGATGTTACTGAAGGGCATAGAACATGTGTAACAAAGGCAACCGTGCGCGAAAGACTTGAAAAAATATTGACGGCAAAGGTGGTTATGCCAGCTTTCATATAAGCATGATCAACCCCCTAAAATACTCTATACTGCGGAATTTTTAGACACTATTCATTCGAAACTGCACTCTTGACATGCACTGAAAATAAAAAGTAAATGTATCCGACAGCGGCTAATTGGATATCTAAATGACAGGAAATGACAGGGAGCTGTGAGAGAGAACTCAAACGTAGCAGGAAGGTTGCAGATATATTTAATAAGGCCTGAAATTAGGTATCCCTGACAATAAATTATGGCAACTAATATATTGTTTACCAATGTAAGTTTTGACTCCGAAATAGTTTAACAGAACGGTATTAGTGGATAACTTGCTTGAGGTCACTTTAAAGTTTAAAGATAGGTTTGTTAGGTCATAATCTGCTAGTTTAGAATTTTATATTTTTTATATTTTGGTGAATGAACTTGGGATGAAAATGTATTGATTCGGCCTTTTTAATCAATTTGGTAAAGAGTTAAACATAAGCAATAAAACTAAATTTGTTACGAAAACTTTAGCTGTTCTATAGAGGTCGTTTATTTACGGATTAGCAATAAACCTTTGGAGAGAGTATTTTTTGATTTTGGGGTTAACAATGGCACACTTAATTTACAATTGACTAATTTAGAGTTTCTAAACCAAAGCCTAGCCTTTAATATCGAAGTTTTAAAACTCTATCAGACACAGAGATTGGTTCTAAATTCAATGACAAATTAATTAAAACAAACGACGGTTTGCTTTAGACGCTTGAAAAAGATAATTCGATTTATTCGGTCTCTGTGGATTTATAAAATCACAATTTGTGTTCGTTATCAAATTATCATTTATAATGATAAAGCTATTCAAATCATTTCAAATCAATCAAATCCTATTTTTATTTGAACAAACCTATTTAAAACGTAGGTGTACATTTTATATTGAGACGTCTTGGCATACCGGGCAGGAGAACTCTTCTATGTAAGATGAGTAGGAGTAAAGATCTATGACGTCATTAAGTGTGTAGTGAATATGTAAAAAGTAAAAAAGTGGAATTCTACACATTATTATATGTAGATTCAATCATTGTCTTTCACGAGTGGCTTATGAAGAGTAAGCTAGTATTCGGATACCTACATACATCGGCTACATGATTTTTTTCAATGTTTTAAGCGGATCTCAGATATTTTTTATAATCAAATCTCATGAATCTTCTCTTAATTAACCCGATCTTATCGCAGATTACTCTACCGTTGCAGAATAACCTTGAGTGTTGTAGTAACACGGGTAATTAGATACTCACGGGTTCTCTGATAACCGAGCGGGCTACCCGGAACCCTGCGCAACTGAGTGCAGTAGTGTTGGGGCCCAATTCCGGCAAACAATGACAGCTCAATGACAATTACGTGATGATTACGGTCAGCTTTAGATATCCAATATCTGAAGATTTTATAATCCTATTCCCTTTGTTGTTTAACTAAATTACTATGCTTACCAATTAACTTAATTTTTACCATAATTGCCTAAAAAAGTATACTCCAAACTCCAAATATTACAGATGACCATAATCTTCATGTAATTGTCATTTAGCTGTCATTGTGTACGGGAATTGAGCCCTTGGTCGGCGTATTCGAGTATCGCGTGTTCTCGAATAACAACTCATACTGAATTATCTGTCTCTGTCTCGCACGCTGTTTGTTTATGGCCGAATATATTTTAAGGCCGACACCTTTAGGATGCGCACGTTAATAAATTTGCTTCGTGGTAGAGTGGAATGGAAAGTAACGCAAAACAAATCCATGGAAAAAGTTCGACCGAATGATCATTGATCACCATTGAATAATGGCTGCATTCTATAAAAAAAAAACTGTGTGGCTTAAGCAGGAATAAAAAGCAGAGTGAAAAAGTTTTCGAGTTCAGATAAAATTAACCTTATACATTGTACATAAGAGTTACTGACAACTCGATTCGCATTCTTTGGCAACGCGTAATTATTCCTGCTTCCTACACAGATCTCGAAACTGTATCCGAATAATTGAAAATTCCTACAATGTACGTATATCGGAAGCATTTTAATACTTACATGACTTTTTACGGTGTTTTTTTTTCGTTTCATCATTTAACCAACCCCAGTTTTTTGTAGGCAATATTTTCTCACATTAGACTTGTATTATGTTGCGGTTATCAGGTTAAGTATTTTTTCAAAAAATATCAAGACTCCTCCAATAGTTCCTGAGAAAAGTGCCTGAGTATTCACTCCACACCATCCCTACTATTGTACTGTGGAAAACACTCTTCATGCGACTCGCACTTGACCGGTTTTATTCAAAAGCGATTGAAATTCCTAGACGTCAGAGTAACATGATAAGGCCTGGTTTTATTGAGACATCAAAGCCTATTGTAGTAGCTCACCTAGGTATAAACAATAACATAATGAGTTAAACATTAAGCCGCCATCTTGTCGAGGAGGGTAGAACAATGAGGCATCGGAGCCTCTTTGACTTTTAGCCCGGGTTAATTAAAATGTCATCAGGGTTATTAATCATAAAGACTATGGTTCATGGCGCTTCTGCAAGATGACGCTGAATACTCTTTGACGCGGTGTCTGAATGCCTCGCTCGATTGTACCGAGGGAGAAACATTTTGTGGCGAAATATACAAAGACTGTATTTTCTAGATTAGAGACCTTACTTCATCTATGAATCTAAATTTACCGTTCACTAGAGTTACCTAGTGTAATGCAAAGAGTATCCTAGTGTTCATTCTATATACTCTTCAGAATTAAGCCACACGTAACCAAAATGCTTACCAGCTGGATTTACAATTCCTAGCTTCACACAGTAAAGATTACAAGATCATTCACAAAGGCAGCCAAAAAAGGAGCGCAATAAAATCGATAAGTCGCCAAGAAACGGATAAATCTACCCAACCAAGCCCAAAATCGAACTAGAACGGCAATTTGTACAAATCTATAGCATCCACCGCATATCAGTCGCCAATACCAATACCCCGACCTACGTTCGCGCCATCGTTCTTTGGCACTTCCGAAGTAAGTTTGCAAGGGGCGATACTTGTAGGAGGGCGGATTCGATCAACTGCTCCAAGGTTGTCGCACAACGTACAAAACACGATTCAGGTTAATTTCAGAGATGTCTGAATTTAAGGAAGATTGAACGAACAATCGCTATCACTACGATACGATAATTATCTGTAGGAGCGATTATTTGAAAATCGTGCTGAATTATTGAATCTCCAGGGGGGTTACCACAAGCTTTATAGTTATTCAGATTAGGTTCATAACAAGATCATCACCGTGGCAACCATTTCCATTCCAATACGCGATAATGGGCTTTATTTACCTAAAACCTACATTTGTTTTAAGACGGTCAACGGATCAGTGGATCCTAAATTGAATCGGCAGGGTTTGGATTCGACCCTGGTCATCTGTCAGAAAATATATGGATATCAACAATAGGACACATTAATTAATTAGCAATTGAAGGATGCTCACTGAAATGATGAAATGAAGTTGCATGCGAGAGAAACGGAACCACAGTGAATACAAGCTGGTTGGTGACTGCGACATCCTTAGCGTAGTCGATGCAAGATCAACGAACAAGAAAGAAGTGCTGTGCGTGACCGGCCTCTCGATTGAGCGGGAATCGGCGAGCACGTGACGATGCAAGGAGCTCGCTCGCTCCTTCAGTGCGCGCGGGAAATGTGCTCGCGCCAAATTGGAAGGTGTAGTGTAGTTGCTGTTTGTTGGTGATTGTAGGTATTGTTGGCTGGCTGGCGGTGATGCTATGCGGGTACATATTGGGTTGTTTATAAATTAGGGAAAATTGGAACGCTCTTCATCTTCTTTGGATGTCATATCCTACCATCACAGTCACAGAAGTAGTTATACGTCTTATAAAAAAAAACTTGTAGGGGGCGATGCTATATTTAAAAATGATGAAAACATTTATATTGAAGTCGCGAAGTATTTATAGTCTAGCATGGCTGTTGCATTACGCTAGGGGAATCGTAAACGGAATATTAAAAAAAACTGTCATAGAAAATCCAACAATAGTCACCATGGAGTCAACCGGCTTTGGTTGACAGTGACGGCTTTTTCGGTTGCGTGTACAAAAGCCGATCCGTCATACTTGCAATTAATGACCATCGCGCTACGGCGCAGTCGCGTGCCAACTATCTATTGTTGCGATCTAACTTATCAAACTTTTATAAGCACACGCGACTCGAACAGTGCCTTGTTTACCAGTGTAAACAGCCAGACAGAATTGCTCGTTCGATACATAAACGCCGCGTGTGCAATCGCTCAAATGCAGCCACTCCCCCTTCAGTTCATATTTTCGCAAAACTACATTTTGTTATCCCGTGAAATTGATTGCGTCTCGCCAGCCAAACTCATAAAACAAAGGAATAATAGGACTCTATCTATGATACGTATCGATATAAATAAAACCGTCAGAGACGCGGAAAGATGCCGCATACACATTTCCGAAATGCCAGACGATTGTATTAGGAGCCCGGAGAGTGTATTCGGAAACAATTCGACGGACAACCGGACGCGAGATATGGCGACGTCCCCTAAATAAGTTACGCCGAATAAATTCGTAGGGCAAAGATAATGGGACACGCACGGAACGCTTTTGTACCAGGGGCGGGCAGGATTGGCTCCGAAACGGGTATTGTTTGGACGGTGCGACAAATTAAAGGATGAATCGCTGAAGCAGCGCTGGGAATGATAATAGGTCTTTGAACCTCGTGCCGGATATTGATTCGTGCGACGAATGTGAGATGGCTCGTTTCTCAGCGCTTTTAACAAGGTACTTTTGTTGATTTCCTTTACAACTAATAGCAAATATTTTCAGAAGTTTTAAAATTGCTTTAACGGCGATAGAGCTGTATTATAGGTAGAGCCGAGCAAAGTACCACGAAATCGGTAATTTTAAGACAAGTAAATGAAAATGGTTTTTTTTAGAGATTTCATTTTGTTAAAGTCACCTTTGATCGCGCCGCCTAGGCGCGTGCCGATTCTTTTCAAAGAACGCCGACACTCACTTAAAAAAGCCGCTTCGAGCGTACACCCGCACCCGCAAGTGAAATTACTAGTCTGTATCAAAGCGTGTACTGAAACATTGTGTTTGTATTGACTCTGCTACGTTTACCGAAAATGTTTATTTGTCCTTGATTCATTAAAATTTAGTCTGCTGCCTAACTTATGAGTGTTATTTATATTCGTATTTTATTATAATATCCACAATTGCGTGCTGCTTTACCATGCGGGAGCGACACATTCAGGGTGAACGCGCTATTGACGAAGCACGCGTAAAACTCGGTTGTTATTCTTAAACATTTACCTTAAGAAATATGTCATATTCGCGCTTATCCGTTAGGATCTAGGATAAGCCTAGATTTACTCGGCTTCAAGCTCCAGTCTTCGATTGAATCTCGAATACACCTCGGGTTTTCCGGGGTTAAGAACTTGTCATAGGGCAAGCACGACCTCTGTGTTGTTGTCCTGGGTTCGAATCCCGATTGGGGATCGAAAAAAAACTCCAGGCCTTGGATGTTTGACGTCGCTGTTTATGGTTCCCACGACACAGGTCATCCTAGTGTGGGGCCAGAAGCAATGCACGTGTCCGTATCTGTAAACAAAAGGTATTTCTGAAGACTACGTCCAATCTTCGCCGCGACAAAGCTCCTTATCTGGATCGTGCATTTTAAACGCGCAAAAAGTAAGATTCGGTCTGTCTCGAATTCAGCACACTCTTTCGGGTAAATAGGAACGCCTTTCGCGTGTCACACGTCGCCTTTAAATGCCCGGGGTACAGCCATCCATCCAGTGGATTGAATTGCGATGGATGGGATGGGTAGGAGTAGAATATCGAGGGGTCTCTGCCAACGCGTTTGTGTTGCAAAGAGGCGAGATGCGATAATGTGCGAAAATGACGCAGGAACATTGAAAAGGCGACCTTTCTTGCTCTAATTGAATAGGTTAGGGCATGAACAGCATTGGTTTTGTAACTACAACACGTCCGTAACGTTTCTCAGATGCTTGTGACTTATGTTTAAGCTTTTTTTTTATTATAGGCCTTCATCACAAAATTAAAATCAAAGTTGCAAAGACGATGTTGCCAACTCCAAGTCAATGTAACGCTTTGTTTGTCATCTTCCTGATGACAATAAAAGCATTACCATGGCTCTGCTCCGCTTAAGACTCGGACATTCCTCAAGAAAATCAAGCAAATAAATGATTGACACCACAATCCGCATTCATTGCACCAATGATATATACAGATACATACATCTCTTTTTAACCGATTCCAATTACTGCGGGCGACATTTCTTGGACGATTCCGATGAAATATCGTGGACACGTTCGTTGCACGATCTTTATCAATCTCCGACGACGTTTGACATTTTGATACGGAACCCTGATAGAGTGTTTGATCGCAATCGGGATGAGGCAAAAACTCGAATGCTTGCTGCAGATAATTCGCCGAGTGATTGCTCGTTACATAATGCATGGTCATTGATTGTTAATGTCATGTTAACACCACGTGACATATTGTTATTGTACAGGTTTGTATTTGTTAACAACACACATGTTGAAACGTGGAATGGCGGGGTTTTATTGACCCTCAACATGAAAGGAAGGCATATCTGTAATGAAGCGAATAAAATGAAAACCTCCTGAACATTTCGTGGAAATATGAAGAAAAGACAATTTCATTTCGCTCTGATTACTGCGGCACTCGTATTCAAGTTCTTATTCGCCCTCGTGCCTCGTATCTAATTTACCACTTATTCCAATTGGTAAGTGGGTGTTGAATGAATTTATTATGTTATGTACCAGAATATTGCATGGTATTTATTTTCCCATGAACATTTTTTCCTTGTAGGGTAATCGTATGGACGGGGTTCAACGTTATAACATAGAAGGACTCTAAAGAGTAAACTAGGAACGATGGTAGTTTTGGTATAGGCTGGAGAGGCTATTAATCCCTGTTCAAATATGGTTTTGTATTTAAGATGTACATCCACGAAACCGATCTTTTTCGCCCGAAACGAGGATCGAGCGAGAATGACCAGCTACCAGGCAAGCAGGGCCACGATAGAGATCGCTCAATACTCTAATACCGGTAATGGAAGTCGACACGGTGATACGGCCTGGCTCCGTTCGATTTTCCGAATCGTTTGCGCCCAACTCCTAGCGTGGGATAACGAGAAAAGTCGCAAAGCTATAGCTTTATGGTACCCTGGTAGCTTAAGGATTTAACTGCAACCTACACTGGCAAAGGTTATTATAAGACTGCCAACAACACGTAGATGTTAAGTTGGCTCTACCACAAAACACTAATTTCATGTAGTTTCCTTTTTTACCCTACAAGTACTGAGGTATGCGGAAGTATAATATATATATATACGGTATATATATATATAATAAGTATACGGCTAAGTAAGTTACTGCTACTGCGAACCGAATCTTACTTAGTAACCATGGCAACGGTGTCGGTAACCATAGTCACGATCGTCGACCGCTACCATGATAATCTAAACGACAGTGATTTCCAACGTTGCACGTAATAAGTGTCTATCGCTAACTTAATCACGAGCATACAGTGGTAGAAAGAAGTCATTGCCCGCTATTGCCCTGCCTACCCGAAGACTACAACAACAAAAATGTCAAATGCCGAATTGACAACTCAAATTGACGCTTACTTAAGTCTTCATTTTGAAGCAAAAACTTGCCGCCTGAATTATTGATCCCATTAGCCAAGCAAAGTCAGCTTAAGCTGTGACATCCAACAGTAATCCAATAACGGCCTAACCCAAGTTCCAATCTCGGGTCTAATGTTCAAATTAATTGCTCTACACGAGCTAAGCCTGCCGCACGCTGAAAATGCCTATTGCCTATGTTCGTGGAACATGCATCAACATACCTCGCACATGCTCAACTACCACAGAGCTGTGAACCTTTATTGAACTCTGAGTAACTAACTGAGGCAAGGTTCGGTAAGCTATTGAGGCGAACAAGTTAAATAAAATAAAAATAAAAGGGTTTTAAAGGGAAATATTAAACTGCACATCAAAAATACTGATTTGCACAGCAAATATCATGGCAAAATGCAGCGGTAGCATAGGTGAAGGGTAAAGGGGGCGACCGAAGCGAAGCCCCATTTATCCTTCGTGTTAGGTTGAACATGTAAGAACAACAAAAATACTTAAAACATAAACTTAAGTACACATAAAATATTTACAACATAAAAAGTGTTTTTGTTGATCCTTTTTTGCTGTGCAAATCAGTATTTTTGATGTGCGATTAAATACTAGCAGTTTTTAAAAAGCCCTAAGAATTAAGATTTGATCCGCTAAGTATTCTATAAATAATAAAATATTTTTTGAAAGTAATCAGTGCTAAATGCGACGGCTAATTGGTGTTTTTTTCTTTGGAAGTCTTTCAGTGGCTCATATGAAAACTGTTTATTTTAAAACTGCTGGAATAATAAAATCAATGCAATGATATATCGATTGGTTTAGCTATTATGATAAAAAAATGTCCATGGAACTAGGCTCATATGAAAACTGTTTATTTTTAAAACTGCTGGAATAATAAAATCAATGCAATGATATATCGATTGGTTTAGCTATTACGATAAAAAATGTCCAAGGAACTAGAGAGCCGCAACTTTACATCCAAAAAGCCAAGTACGGACCCCTGAACTAAGGCCATTATAACAGGTCCCACTTGGCACTTCATCAAAATTCAGTAACGTAAGCTTGTAACGAAGGCTAACCTTTTTTTTCGAAGTAACACTGCTCATTTGCTTTATTTTCAGTAACAAAATACATATTAATTATAATAATGACAAAAGAAGGCAATTTACTTTAACTAATAAACCATCCTAAACATAACAATACATTGTTGTTCTAACATCGTTACAAGGTGACGTCGGTGAACCCTTTTCCTCTTTAAACACTAGGGATGTTACCCAAGAAATTGATCGACCGATCAAAAATCATTGAATGCAATGATGACTGCATTTAATTCACAGATGTTTGAAGTCCGTATCGAATCATTTAGTTTAATCGATGTTTTTAAGCTAGTCACCTTACTATGAAGCCAAAGCTGAAATAGACCCCCTCACAATGGCCCTACAATAGAGTCGCATTAGAGTAATGTTTCATTAAAAGTCTGGCTTATGACAGTTATAAACATATTGAGCCAAATTAGTACATAATGTATAATATTTACTTATAATATAACCTTTACTAATTCTAATTTTGGCAGGAGAATGATCATTTTGTAATGAGCGAACTGCGAACGTCAAAAATTAAACATTTCCTTCCAATAAAACGTGATAAATTGGAAAGAAAATAATAAAGAATTATTCATTCAGCCTTATAGGATAAAGGGGGAGTCGCTTCGCTCACCCCCGTTTACCCTTCACCTAAGCTACCGCTGCATTTTGCCCTGATATTTGCTGTGCAAATCAGTATTTTTGATGTGCATTTTAATATTTCCCTTTCCATTTCTGCTCAGGTAAATTCCGATTTAATTCTTCTTTTCGAGTCGACGGTCATCTCAGATACGGGCGGCCCAAAAGGCCGCAACCGCAATAGCTCGCTCGGTAGCCTTATACAGCTCCTCGTCCGTGCAGGTTGTGGAGCACGCAGGGCACCCAGTCATGTGCGCAATCGTCTGTCTCGGGTATCCACAGACGCACGCCGTGTCTAGTTCCGAGATGATGCCCCACCTCGCCAGGTTAGCTCTGGACCTCCCCACTCCAGCTCTGAGACGGTTGAGAGATTTCCAGATCGGCCAGCTGAGCTTGTATCCTTCAGCTAGTTTCTCTTTCACGCAGTTGCTCGGGTCTGTCGGGTTCAGTCGTGACTGCCACTTGGCGAGGCGTGTAGTTTGAGCTGGTTGACTTAGCGGCTGCACTGAGTGCAGGAAGCTTTTTCTGGAACGCAGCCTGGGCCTGGCTGGTACATGGTTGAACAGGGGATGCCGTCTGTCATGTGTCTGCTTTGACCTTTCAACCGAGCTAGAGACAGATCTCCGAACCTCCGGGGGGGCTATTCCTGCTAACTGGTACAGCTTGTCGGTTAGTGTGGGTTTCAGACAGCCCGTTATGAATCGACATGACTCGTTCAATGCCACGTCGACCAGCTTTGCGTGCGTTGAACGTTCCCACACAGGGCAGGCGTACTCAGCCGCAGAGTAGCACAGCGCCAGAGCTGTGGTGCGCAGGACGGTTGGCTTTGCTCCCCAGGATGTCGTGGTCAGCCTCTTGAGCAGGTTGTTGCGTATGCAAACTTTTTGTTGGGTCTTCGTGCAATGCTGCTTCATTGTCAGGCTTCTGTCTAGGGTTACGCCGAGGTACTTAGGGAAACTGTTGTGGGACAGTTTTACGTCTCTCCATATGATGTTAAGTTCCCTTTTAGCATCCCTATTGCGGAGATGGTATGCACAGACCTCGGTTTTGGCTGGGTTTGGCTTCAGACCGTTAGCAGCATAGTATTCGCCAAGCTTGTTCAGGGAAGAGGTAATTATTCCCTCCACGCTCTCGAAGGTGTCCGATTGAGCCGCGAGTGCTAGGTCGTCAGCGTATATGAAGCTTCTGGTATCCTGTGTCCTAGGCTGGTCATTTGTATATATGTTGAACAGACTTGGCGCCAGGACACTACCCTGTGGCAATCCATTACGCTGATTTCTCCAACGGCTCTTCTGGGTTTGCAGGGTAACTTGAAACCGGCGGTTACTGAGGAGCTGTCCTACGATCTGGCAGAAGTCATAATCGCCCGTGATCTCATACAGCTTTTTAATCATTACGCTGGTGTTCACAGTGTCATAGGCCGCCGATAAATCCACGAAAGCGACACCCGTGATTTTCCCTTTCTCAAATCCATCTTCAATGTGCTGGGTCAGGTTGAGAACTTGCGATGTGCAAGACTTGCCGGGTCGGAAACCTGCCTGTTCTGGGATCAGTTTATCGTCGATGTATGGAGTAAGACGGCCAAGAAGGATCCTTTCGAACAGCTTGTATAGGTGGCATAGTAGGGAGATTGGACGAAAACTTTTGGGGTCATCAACTGGTTTGCCCGGCTTGAGTAGCGCGATGACACGGGCCTTGCGCCATTCTTTTGGGATCTTCTTGGTTTCCAGACAGTTGTTGAAAAGCCTCAGAACCCAATCCACCGTCACAGGGCCGAAATGCTTTATCTGTTCGACAGTGAGGTCGTCGAGTCCACACGCCTTCCCGCTTTTCAGCCTTATAATAGATTTAATGCCCATACTCTTCCAGTTATTACAGGCTCAGTTGCAGTTGCTCTAAAAACTGAAATTATTACTACTTTAAGATTATATACTTCATTCAATTTATCATTGCTTACCAGTATAATTGAGTCCTACATGTGTGTGCGTGCATATCTGTGAATCTGTAATAAAAGAAAACATAATAAAATTAGTTTTAATCCCACTAAATTTGTTTGTACTTACAAAATTATACAAATTATTACCGGTAATCGGAATTGGTGGAGCTGTTGGTGGGTCCCGGGTTCGAGTCCCGGTGGGGGCAAATATTTGTTTGACGGATGTTTGTACCCTAGTCATGGTTGTTTATCTATCTAAGTAAAGTATTTATCTATATAAGTATGTGTATCGTTGTCTAGTACCCAAGATACAGGGAATCCTAGTTTGGGGCTAGATCTATGTGTGTAAATAGTGTCCAAGGTATTATTATTATGTTTCGGTTCATGGACGTCACGACTTTCAAGGGAGTCAAATTAACCAATGAAGCGACTGTGGTCTTGCGGTAAATCGCGCATCGGAAATAATCATGCGGATCTACATGATGCGAAGCTACATCTGAGTGTCGGGAACTAAAAATAACGTTACTCTGATCGAATTAGTTTTATGGAAAGTTATTCAGAATTATGTCCACAACAAACCCCTAAAATATGTTATACACTGTTAATCAAATCCGCGAATTTAGGGTAGGTCCATATTATTGCCACGTAACGCAAGGGTCGAAAATAACTCCGCGTATTCCGATGACAGATTATTTATTACACATAGCAATTAAATACTAAATAGCTAGAAATGAATAACATAGCGTTACGCCTTTTCTCATACGTGGTGGCAGAGGCACAGTTGTTGAATACTCGTTTTGCGCGGGATAGCCCATCGCCGCAGGTATGGTGATGTGAGGTTACCTCAGGATGTGTTTTAACAAAGGAATTCGCAAAATATGTAGGCAAGAATATTTCCTATCAGAGCATAGTAAAAATCGATAATTTCACTAAAGCATGAATACCTACATTCGTAAATTCAGTAATTCAATAATGGCCAAGTCCCGGTAAGCTCTTATGTGACAGATTTTGCTGTCATTTTAGATACAAAATTTGTGATTTATCCGTTCAATGGAACCTAATGTCAAAAGCTTTGCGCGGGCGTAGTTGGAGGCAGTCTATCTGTCAAATTCTATTTACTTCTTCCTGAATTATATGGCGAGCTAACCTCAATTGAGGGGTAATTTTGCCAGTGTCAAGTGAACGTGTATGAAAGATCACCTGACAAATTTTCAAAGTTGACAAAGAATTTCATTCATCTGAGCTAGGTTCAAAAACCTAGCTCAGATGAATGAAATTCTTTGCCTCCAACTCCGTCGGCGCCACCAAGTGGGAGCAAAGGCGGACATAGGTGTCATTGGGCTAATCGGGACTTCTTGAAATAGGCCTTAAGACATAAGACATAATATATCATTTATTAGTAATACATCATTACACAATACTAGTTACATCAGGCAACAACAGTAGAGTTCACTTCATGGTGTCACCGCATCGTCACCGTGGGAATACGATGGTGCAATCACGTACAAAATGGTACTTAGGCACTTAGAAGTAGCTACTTCAGTATTGTTCAGAGTGTGCCATCAATATAGCAAAATAGTCTATATATTGTGTATTAAAAAGGGGAAATTATATTATGATTTATATTTGAGTTATTTATTGTTTTTACGCGCCTCAGTAAGTATGTCATGGATAGCTCATTTTATGCATATTCTAAGGTAAATTTGACATGTATATTTTAGAAAGAGTGTGTTATATGTTGGTATAGGTTAATTCATTATTTCTATGTATGTCTCTTTGTTAAGTTTAGAATTCCGAGAACCGCTTCCGCTCTATACCTATCTTTCATAGGTATCACACACAGCATTCTTGGAATAATAGCACCACATAATGCGCGGGCAATAAAGGTCTTAATCACTTGCGCAAGCGTTAGCAGTGAAGCAAAAAGGCGGACCAAGAAGGTTGATTCACTCTGACGCGATTTATTGTTATAAAATAGCAATAGTAATTGCTATTTTATAGAACCTTGTTTTTGATGTAAGTTTCTACTTCATCTTGGTTGTGGAATATTTTATTATTTAGCAAAATAGCATTTATTTTTATTTTGAATCGGCCATCTTCATCTTCATAAGAACCTACTCGCGGAGTATTGGGGTTATAAAAGAATGTAATTAATTAATTCGCCTGCCATTTCACTGACACCATGCTCTCCACACCACCTTCAAACTAAACTTAGAAGACCACACAATCAATCGACATATGTCACACGAATATACAAAGAGTACATAATTACTTCCATAACATAATATTTGTTGTGAGCGTATGCAAATGGAAAATGTGACGACGAAGCAGCCACGGTAAAATTATGCAAGGAGGCGAGGCAAGACGTGCTGGCACAAAATACGAGCTCCTTGCCGAGCCGAAACAAGGATGCAGTATGGTTGATGATTTAAAAAAGTAAAAAGTCACGAAATGTGTTGTGTTGAATTTGAGTTGGAATTAGTACATTAAATACTCTTTGGAAATACTGGCTGAACGTGGTGGCAAATATGTGTCTCTCCCATCCCGTATGGGAAAAAGCGTGAAGATATCATAATTCTACTCGTAAGTAAATCGCATCGTAGCCCTTGTTTTAAATTCTCTTCATCTATAACTTATATCAAATATTGTGTTAAGTTATAGGCATGTTCTTCACAGACATAACACGAACAAATGAAATAATTATAGAATAGAACAAAAAACATTTCAACTTGGCGGAAAATTACACAAAATCCCTCGAGAAATAACTTCAGGAGTACCAGGGGTGCATAACTAAACAGTGAGCTAATGAGATCAGATAAGTACCCAGAGTACCAACATCTATAGAATATTAAGCCAAGTAGCAGTCCAGTTATCTATACCAATAATACTGTCACCAGCTTCCAGATAAATATAGACTAATGAATTCCAACTTTGTCACCAGCCAATGTCCCAACCATCGCCCCATCCCATGTTTCTTAATGAGACATCACAGCACCGTCCATCGGTAAACAAACTTCGCTCTGTCCAGAACAAAATCCCTGGTCAGTGTGGTCAGATATCCAGCACAGGAACAAATGTAGCGGTGGCAGGGCAAATAGCCAGCCGGATTGCTGACGCCTTGATTAACTAAACGCAGTTGGATTTTGTTCTTGTTTTGTGCCGCACTCCTAGTTGTTGCTTTGATTAAAGCAGATTTATCGTGAAAACATTTCTGAGAAGTCTATGTCCCCGTCTGCCGTGGGGCACAGGCCTTTACCCGGATATGAGTAAGATTGAGCCACATTCCGCCACACTGGCTCATTGCGGTGTAGGGGTGCCGGGCTAGAGGCCCACCCGACTGCCAGAAGTTTTCAAGTTTTCTGTTTGAGGGTCATACAAATATAATTATGAATTACCGTGTAGTCGAGTCACTTGTATAGGAATGGGAGAGCGATAATTATAGGATGCATTGTCGGGCGTAAGTCAGGTACATACACTCGTACGTGTATAACGATGTAAACAACTTTTTAACAAATATTTTTGGCAAATAGCAGTGAATTGCAGAAAGTTTTTTTATGAATGTCACTCGCCACAGTGTTGCCAGATGAGGCAATTTTAAAGGGGAGGAATAAAAAGCATTTAGTATTTAGTTTATTAAACTTTATTTTACTTACAGTTAACATGATTTTACATTGTGGTTGATTTTATTAAGTTTCTATGTTTAGATCTTTATCTCAGAGTCAGCTGACTTATCCAATTATTAGAACTGCTGCTAATAAAGTAAAAGTCAAGTTGCTGAACATAAAGTTATTGTTACGTTCAATTCAATGAATATTTCGATAATGTTGAAGACTGTTCTAACTGCAACTACAAATCTCCAAAATATTGTATTTACTTGACCAAACCTAAGTCCTAAACTGAAATCAATGATTTATGTACACAATAGCAGCTAGATTACTAATATTTTTGATAAAATGTTTTGTTGTTGTTAAACGCCATGTTATGTTGTTAAACGCCACGTTATCAGTGCGGAAACTACGTCAGGTGTACATAAAGCATAGATTATGTAGGTAAGAGTTCATGTTTAATCAAACAGTTTATTTAATCGTTTCAAACTCGTGAAGTCACAAGCGACGCCATGACCCCTGGGAGAAGAAGTTGTAACTTGAAAAAATAATTTATAATTTTTCTATTAAACCTTTATTTTTTTGCGAAAACATGATTAAAATAGCAATAAATTTGTATAAGGGCTATAAGAAACAGTATGTTTAATCATAAACACAATTATTTACATCCACGCACATACATTGCTTCTGGCCCCACACTAGGATACACTTTGACGTGGGAACCAGAAACAGCGTCGTCACACATATATAAACATCCAAGATCTGGGTTTTTTTTCTATTTCCCATCTGTATTTTTTTTTTAATCCCTTACCAGGCGAATTATCTTGTATTTCAATTAAAAGCGTAGACAAGTATAAAATCAAAGATAATTCCAGATATATGCTGCCTGGCAACACAGGCTCGCACGAACATTTTATTTCCGCTCAGAGAGCCGTTCAGAACCATTAAAGTTTTTATGAAATGGAATATATTCGAACAAAATAATCCCGCTTGATTAATGTAGGCAAAATGAAAAGCATTCAAGCACGAGGCGAATTATTGAATATCTGCACTATCGAATAACCCGTTTTAAACCTTTAATTGACTGCTTGACGTTTATTGTATATTCACACGATATTATAACTACGCTTCAAGTTAATATGCAAAAAGATTATTTGTTGAACTGTTATTAAATATTATCTCTTCTGCAACCGTAATGTCATCAATCCTAAGAAGACAAGCTAAGCCTGGGCGTCAGCTGAGATGCAGGCGACGCAGACGATACAGACGCCGCAGAAAAGATATTGCAAAGCACGTCAAACTCGCGCGTCAAACAAAAGGTGTCGCCTGCCCTATCTTGCAAAATCTTTTCTGCGTGGCTTGCGCCTGCGTCTTAGCTAGCATACGCCCAGACTAATTGTCACATCCTGAACTGCGTCAGGTTCCTGAACGTGTCATTTCTCTCTCTCCCGCAACAAAGACACCAAACTCTGAGTCAAGCGATTGCTCACACACGGGATGTTAGTAATCAGTGCGATACGGGCGGCTTAATCAGTTGAATTAAAGTATCCACTGTGATATCGCATGATAGCCCTTTCACCGAACCGAACGGAATTGGCCTCTATAACAATAGCATTGTGAGGGTAAATACGTTGGCAAAGCGTTTTAGAATTAGGGGTCTGAATTAAATGGTGGTTCCGCCTCTTGATACTATTAGTGCAGTTGCGAATTTTACGTGATTTTGAACTGAAGCGACGTTTAATAATTGTAGTTTGTGTTGTGTTTTGACAAAATCTGATAGCAGCAATTACTCTCAAATTGATAGCAATAATTTATAAGTGATTAAACAGCCTAGAGACAAGCAAATACTAAGCATTCCGGTCGTGCCTGGGAATCCAACGCAGGAAGTCCTGTGAAGTGCAATCAGTACCGTTGGACCACTGGCTCTAACGGTGCACTCACATGCAGACATAATTATATAACAACCGGAACATGAAGATTGCTTCAATTCTACGTGATTGTGTAATGGAATACCTAACTAACCATTCCAACAAGACCATCCATCTGTCTATGATGGAAGAGCCATCAAAGGTCTAAATACAATGGTGCAAGAATTAAGGGTCTTATGTGCAAGTCATCATTCATTCTCTGCGGTGTCACGACTGGCTCCAGGCTTAATCCAATTTTGAATGAATCCGACCAAGTGAGAAAGTAAGCCTTATTTGAGAAGTGGTAAAAAGAGTGGTGGCTCTTCAATTTGGCCGCTGAGAGCCTCGGGCTGCGTGAGGGCGCATTGACCGAGGTAATTAAGGGCGGGAGTAAAATTCGTGTATTTCTTTCATTATAAAAAGACGGTTGAATTTCTAGGCTGGGGTTTTCCTTTCCATCTGCATAATGTAGAGCTCGCGGATTCACAAGAGACGTTTGCATTCATTGGGAAAAAAAAATGCAAGGTAATATTAATTATTACCTACTGTATTTATTTACCCAGCAACCTCCAAGAAACGTGCGTAATAAATAGGGTTCCGTTTCAAAGGTTTGAGTGGTTTTGAGTCGACCCCTGAACATTCGCTAATAATTCAACAAATTATTCGGGTACCGCAAAAGTTACTTTCGCGGTGATCGCAACCCAAGGTTGTACGGAAGGTGATAAACAAATTGTCGAGGCATTAGCCAGATTGATGTCCGAAAGGGCCCTACTTAGAGTAATCAAAACCTTTAAACTTATGTAACTTCGCTAAAATGCTCGAAAATTTTGGTTTGAGTTTACCGTTCTAGCGTTTATCGAGAAGGTAAGGTAAGGTAAGGTGATTGGCTCAAGCAGGAATAATAACCAGAGCGAAAAAGTTTTCGAGTTCAGAAAACATGAACCTTATGTCATTGTACATAAGAGTCACTGACAGTTCGATTCGCATACTTTTTCGACGCGTAATTATTCCTGCTTCCTACAGTGGAATGGAATAGTTTTTATTTTCGTTAAAGCTCCAATCGGAACCGATTATAAACAGAATAGCCCAGAAGGGGTCAGAATAGAGTGAAATACATTTTTAAATAAAAAAAAACTCCGTGGTCCGTGGGGTTTCACGCTTGCTTCTCACACAGGAGATGCAGGTTCGATTCCTGACCATGACCAATGAGATAATTAATTTATCTTAACTACATTATACGGACATTCCAACGGTGATGGAAAACCTCATGAGGAACCCTTCATTACTCCATAGCTGCGGCGAAGTGCTAGCCCCCTGTCACGCAAAATGGAATATTGAAAAACTGGCTCAAAGTCGGCACAATTGTGCCTCTGTTATGTTATGTTATGTAATTTTTTCCCCGTAGTCAGTTTTTTTTGTTACTTGAAACTGAAATTATTAATAAACAAACAAACAAAGTCACCTCATGTTTAAACCCCCAATCGAATTTATTTTCGGACAACATAGATTAATATAAATTAATCCCCTTCCTAATTGATGCGACATCCGATTAAGGATTCTCGGTGAATTCGGTGATTCTCTTTTGACGGATACCCGTAATTAATTAAAAATACTGGCACACAATTCTCAGCCTCGGTCAGAGAATTAATAAAGATTTGTAATAAAAATATTGTATTTTCAACTAACGTTTATCGCTTGGGCGAAACGTTGTCAAATGCTCTATCTTGCTTCAGTGTTCTCACTTTAACATAAACATTTACATACAGGCACATACATTGCTTGTGGCCCCACACTAGGATAGCCTGTGTCGTGGGAACCAGAAACAGCGAATCCAAGACCTGGGGTTTTCTTTTTCTTTATCCCTAGCCGGGGATCGAACCCGGGACCTCTCGCATGGTAAGCAGAACCACAACCGCGCCACAGAGGTCGTCCACTGGCTAGCAGGCAATTGAGGCGTTAAGTACGAAACTCGAATAAGCTTGTAATGAGTATAATCGAGTTTGAGATCGTTTTATGCCCCAAAGTAATGGCAGTAATGGGAGAAATGCGTGACTGACGTGCGCCGGCGCGTTCTCTCTGGACGTTTCGGTCTCATGCTATTTGTATACCACCATGGGGTGGCCATGCGGAATAAGAGTCGCTGTGCGAAAAATTCCAAAATATCTACTACACATTATTGCGTACTATAAGTAGACCAAGATTACTTAGATGACTAATCGAAAATGATGATTAATCTTGCTATTAATAATTTTGTAATAATTTATTCCTGAAACCCATATTGAAATAGGTACTTGTTATAGTTAAGCACAATCAATTTTTAAAAGAGATCTAAAAATCGATCTGTGGGAGTTTCTATGCCTTCTTCTCCCAAATTTTCCAATGTAGAGAAATGGCAAAAAATGACGATTGCTAGTATATGTAAATATCTACAGTACTAAAGATATTTAATTGATTGACCTGCGTATTGTACAAAATAAACGGTTTCCCATCTTTATTTATCACATTTATTTTAATTTTTTTCTTGCTTGTAATTTCATTCTTTGCCTAAAACACGACGCCACCGAATCACTGTTACGATCCTCGTAAGAGGCGCGGGCCTACTCATTCATAAATACAGGCTACTTGTGAGCCTAGTCATGCATGATAGTAGTCGACGAAACTATCTCCTTGTTGTGTATATTTTTTACTATGAACAAAGATTTATTATTATTATTATTTATTCTACCTCAAATAAAATATTACAGCACGCATTTTCTTTCCCACTTTTTTTTTTTTTTTTTTTCACTGAAAAGGTACACACACAGACACATAATAAAAAGAAATACAAAATAGAATAAAACCTGGAAGAACATAACACAAAACAATTTACAAATAAATAATCATTTTCACTATGTGGTATTGTGAATGTACCGCGACAATGAAATGGCCCTGACTCAGCAATGTCACAGACGAATCTGTGACGCTGGTATTCTGCCAGGGCCAAATACGGACGAGACAACAGTATGCACGAGTACACATTAAAATATACATTAGTATTAATTATTAATATAAAATTCCATTTATGACCAAAATGGAAACATAATAAAATATAACAAATAATCACATTGAAATTGAAATTGCATAAAAAGTGATATAAAAAAAATTAATTAGATGGGATGTCAGTATTATGATTATTGGGATATTTTAATTGGGAAATTTAAAAATTGAGAATTAGTAAAACAAATTAAATAGTCATTACTACACAAAATATTTTAAATTGGGAAGTAAGTGATGTGAAAATTCTTCAGACAGCATCAGCATGAACGGCGTCGCCTTAACAAAGGGCCATCATCCGGGCGCTTGCGTTGATTCTAGCAATAACAGTCTAATGACCGCGATCCGTGTAAATACGCCTAAATGACGTCATTTGAGTGTACACTGCGGCGACGGACTTTCTGAATTTGCCTAAAATTCTACAAATGCATGAGGCCTACTATCAAACACAAAAGATAAAGAAAACTTAGGTAAATGCAAAACTGTAATGTTTCTGTAGTTCTGAACTTCAGTGCAGGCCGCGCCAAATTTGTTTGTCTCTGAGCGAGCTGTAACATCTCTTTCTCACATATGGCAATGTGGGGTGAGAGAGAGAGAGAGAGAGACAAGTGTCGCCTCGCTCGAAGCCAAAGAAACTTGGCGCGAACTTTAGATATAGTTAATGTATTGTTACTCATCACTGAGATTCTAATGAATAGGATTTGAACAATATACTTAAATAAGTAAACATTTAGTAGTTTTCGTGACTGTTTTAATCACACTTGTGTTTTAATGCCTTATTATGTACAGTTATATACACTGCTTTATCTTCACACATATTATAAGCTCTGTATGATGTGTTCATGAACCGCATGCTAGGACCGGCATTGCGGCATTGACATTTAATTTCATATATATAGATATAATGTCATGTCGACTGTTATTAGAATTGAGGTCAATTTTTTTTTAGAGATATTCGAAATTTTAATGTAATAAATAAGAATATAAAAATCGATGATAGTATGAAGCAATAATAACATATCCTAGATAAGAAATGCGTTCTAACAAAACGGTTTATCTTTAAGTTCTTGAACGCATTATAGTACAAGTAATTGGGATTGTTTTGGCTATGGTGTTGGCCTACGGGAATCTTCAAGAGTTTGCATGATGTCTTCGTACTCATCTGCAAAACCATCATAACAACGCTGTATGCTCTCGTTGTAAATGTACCGACAATGTTGTATGGCGCGGGCAATAAGAGAGCAATTCACAGGCTCTCAAAGTTTAATAATTTAGAATGTATGGAGGATTGTTCAGGTATCACTAGTTATTTTAACCGGGGCATGTAGATAGATTAAGCATACATAATTCACTGCTTTTCCATAATTGCTCAAATAAAGAAGAAAATTACAGGTACGATTTTGCCACTTTAAAAATAAATAAATATAGAAGGGCAAAAAATCATATGATATGTTAAAAAATTAGGGTGTCACTACAAATCATATGTCGATATACAAATCATATGTGAAAATAAACCAATAGGAAATTAAAACATTAATTAGTAACAGTAGTTTATGTGACTGTTACATAATGAAAGGCGCATATACAGTCAGTTTCATACACTTCTCGGCGTTTGATATGGCACGTCGGGTACAAGAGTGAGATGTTCGGCTAAGATCGGCCACTTTCGGATTTGTAGAGCATTCTATCTGTCACACAATGCACCGCCAATCTGATATCTATATAGAGTTCTTAATAGCATTTTCCACTTTATTCTTTTAGAAATGTTATAATTTAAATTGTTTAGAATTGTTAGTATTTTATATGATTACCTCCTTGTTTATGCAATTATATTAAGTACACAATAAAACAAAATATACGATTATGATAATAATATATTAGATATGGAAACAAATAATGTTGTTTTTAACACTGCTTTATCTACAAACAAATTATATGGTCTCTATGATGTGTTCAGGACCCCCATATTACGACCGGCATTGTGGCATTGTCATTTAATTTCGAATAAAAAGTCTTCTCGACTGATATTAGACTTGAGGTCAAATCAAATTGCGTTGTTTTTCAGAGATGTTCGAAATTTGAATGGAATAAGAATATCGAATTCGGTGTTATTATGAAGCTTGCTTTGTTTTTAGATGTATGATATTTGCATGTAATAAGAACATTGAATTCGATGTTCTTTAGATGTCATAATTACATATTCCCAGAGAAGAAATGTGTTCTATCAAAACAGTTTATCTTTTAGCTGGTCGTAATTTGCGGTTTTTAACGCATTATAGAGGGTTTATGATGTGTATAGATAATATGTTTTATCACATAGTTATTGTAAAGCAACATTATATCTATATTATACAGATTTTCATTCTTTTTAGAATGAATAAGAACATCACTATCAAACTGTAGACGGCAACATTATTCCAAGAAGTGACGTTCGAAGCTGTCAGTTTCCTTCGTTATTTGAGCAACTAGGGTATAGTGCCTTTTGGCTAGACCAGTTAATATACAATATAAATATGTAGGTACCAGGCCCTCTATGCTACTAAGCACAAGCCTCACACAAGCCTATCGCAGGCTCGCGCTATCTCTCTCTCTCTCCGGACTCGACGAAACGTGACTTCCGAGCCTGCGATAGGCTTGTGTGAGGCTTGTGGTTAGAAGCATCGGGGCCCAGGTGTGTGCAGTACAAGCACGCAGATATTAAAGTTGGGAACCACGACGTAAATGTAAGCTATTTCGTAACAAGTAATCAAGGATGTTTGATAGTCCGATTGTAATTGTGAGGCGTTACATTCTCTACTCGTAGGTGTAATTGAAGTGCTCTGAATGATTTAATGGTCATTTAGTTTATTCACAAGTATTTATTAGGTACAATCAGACGTAACTGTAAAAACACATTGGTGTTTACATTTTTAAAGTAGGTTTCTTTTCTCGCTTCACAAACCACGAAGCACATCACCAAATAAAACCATCAACGAAAATTATTAATAAATGCAATAAAGCTAACTTAGGATAGATTTTTTACTTTACTTAACTTTTTTAAACAACACATAACATAGCGCCACGCCTTTTCCCATACGGGGTGGCAGAGGCACAACTGGGCCCACTTTGAGCCAGTTATTCAATACTCCATTTTGCGTGACAGGGGGCTAGCCCATCGCCGCAGCTCCATAGCTGTATGCATAGAAATGCATAGTAGTAGCATAGTAATGAAGGCTTCCTTACGATGTTTTCTATCAACGTTAGAACGTCCGTATAATGTACTTAAGGTAAATTAATTATCTCATTGGTACATGGTCAGGAATCGAACCTGCATCTCATGTGTGAGAAGCAAGCGTGAAACCCATGAGACCACGGAGTTGAACTTTTTTAAACTAGCTGGTAAAAGTTTCCGCAGAGCAGGAGTCTAGTAATTTCTCGTATGCCAGCAATAACAGCAGCCTGCTCTAAAGAAAGTTCCGGATTCTAACTGTAAATGGATTGTACAATGTACATACGTTCGAAAAACATAACCCTCCCGACGATACAATGTTTCATACTAAATCAAAAATGTTGAATACCTAATCGCTACAAGTCACGCAAAAAATACTTCATCAAATTGATTGCCGGCGGACGTTTTTCCCGAAAACCTATTTTAGCTTGATTAAAATTTTAGCAGCCGCCGGCGTTCGTGTTGTAAACCTGGTGAAAATGTTTTCCGATATCTTGCAGCCGCCGCACTGCAGCCCTCGTATGTTAGATACGATTAGTTTTTTACTTCTGCTATCCCAATGCGGCTGGTAACTTGAAAATGTGGCTTAAGGACTCGTTAAAGCTGTAAGAACATCAGAGACATGTAAGTAATCCGGGTATGAGATATATAAATATCAATAAACTTATAAATTCATCATGTCACGCGCAAATTGTAAAAACAAAATATTCCGACACATTTTTTCTACGTAAACCTGGCAGCATTTAAAAAAACGGCCAAGTGCGTGTTGGAGTGCACATTTAGGGTTCCGTAACAAATGTAGGATATAAGCCTAATAAATTAAAAGTAAAAAATGTTTTAAAAAAAATCTTTTATTTAAATTCTCTAAAAAGAAGAAAATAAAAATTCAATGACATTTTATATACCCGTATTTTTTACATTACACAATTTAAGTGATATAAAAACTTGTTGCGGGATTTATTTGTGTTTGACACACCTACATATGTACATAGATTGCAAGTTAAATAAAAGCTTTTAAAATGAGGGGATTTCAAAGAAAAAATCTGATTTATCAATATAGTGGTATTTGTTAGAAAAATTTACGTAATAATAAACATTATCACCAAATTCTAAGGTGATAGGTCAAAAGAAAGTATATAAAAAATCTTCGGGTACAACATTTTGTAAAAAGCTGTCTTTGGTGGCTTCTCATTCCCGTGATTTCTAATATTTTTCAAAACATCCAACGAGTTCTATACAACGATACCCGACTCGATGTAGCCAATTATTTTTTGCGCCCCCCTATTAGCTGTATGGGAGCTCCCTTAAGAACATTTAAAAAAATTATAATTTGTATGCCTTTTGGGTCAATAACGTGTTTATACTGTAAAAAGTTGCAGACGTTAGCTTTAACCGTTTGGCTGTAAAACATGTGTGACAGACGAGGGACGGACGGACGGACACGTGAGTGGCGCAATAGGGCTCCGTTTGGACCCTTCGGGTACAGAACCCTGCAAAGTAACATTGTAATTGAAATCGTGTAGATTTGGTTGTATGCTGAATCACGTCACGTCACGTCACGTGGTCAAGTTAGACCATAGCAATAACAATATACAACGGTGCGTCCAAAAGTTTAGTTAGCGAGTACGCGACTGTACAAATGTTGGCCACTTTTTGACGACGCAATTAGAGATTAAGTGGGCGATATTTTTTGTTCCTACTAGTTTTATTAAGCTGGAAAGATATAAAAAAATAATTGACAAGCTACAAGTCTTGTCCATTAGACGTATGAATAATTAGGATAGTGTTAGGTTTAAAGAAAAAATGCGCTACTCTGAATAAACAAGAAATAAATAAAAAAAACTATGCAAGACTATATATAGATCGCGGCGGCAACAAGCAATTGAAGGCCGCTCCACATTCGCGCGCGGATCGCAACGCTAAATCCCGCGCGAATCGCGGCGTGGCCCGCGCTGCGAACTGACATTCGAGATGTTCACAGTATTGCTCGCGCTCTGGGCGATATGGCATTACTGCTTTTGCATTCAAGAAACAGTCTTAACTCGTTCGATGGTTCGATAATATTAGAAGCTGGGACTGATACTACTTTTCTATCTGATAATTAAGTTTTTTGAATCACCTGCCCATAATGCATGGGGGGCTCATAATAGGTAGATGTTGATGTGCCAGATCTTGGTTCAGCAAATGCAGATAATACAGTCAGCTGCCTATGATGCATGGGAGGCTCAGAATTGGTAGATGACATAGAACGATGAATGCGATTGATTGCTTCAATGCTTGCTGAAATCATTAAAGAAACATGAATGTTAGCGATGGAGTTAGCGTAAGCGCCGTGATCAGGTACCAACATGCACAACCATCCGTGGCAGTTGCTATGCTAGTGAGCAACTAACTGAGCCGCCCGCGAATATGGAGCCTTGTCTTATTCGCGGTATCTTCGCGCCTTGCGAACCCTGTGTCGCGGGACAAAAACCTACAACAAATGTGAATGAGGCGCGAACGCGACTTCGAGCCGCGAAGAATATTCGAATGGGATCAACATTCACGTTTCGCGACTTAGCGCGTGGTTCGCGCGCGAGTGTGGAAAGGCTATAATATAGGGAATCCTATGTAACCCGTTGCCGCCGCGGAGTTGTACTGCTATGGGCGCAGTATGTAGTATACGTATAGCGCAGTATACCAGTCACCCCAAACGCGAAGCGCCGCGGCAGCGGCGCGGCGGCGCGCGCTACGCGTTTGGTGTGGCGGAGGCTTTATTCGGAAATCTCGGCCGTGACTCCATTTGAATTTGGATATTTGAAAATGGAAAAATCCTGCGGTTGTTAAATTTTTAACAGCACCCATCCTAGTCGGGTTTATTACTTTGCGTTAATCGTTTAACTAATAATTGTAAGTTCTGCTTAGTCTGCATCTGCGACATTTCCCACCAAACGAGCTTCTGTCAAGTCATGTTGTGTTAATTATTTCTTCACGAGTCGCATCCTTTTCGCAGCCATCTTGTCACTTTTAGTCGTCTTGTGAATTGTTTATGCACACTTCTTGGTAATACTGGCTGGCCTGTTTGTGTGCAACAAAAATAAATATTAAATGCTTAAGGGGCCTCTCAACAGCCGCGGGCAGTTGGGGCGGGTCGCGATGTTGAAGCTTATGCGATGGCAATACAATTTAAAACCTATAACGGAAAAGTGGCGCCGGTGGTATTCAAGAGGTTAAGGGGTTGAAATTTTCTTTACGCGTTGCCGAATTCTTTAATATTTTCTAATAAATTAAAAAGTTTACAAACTGTATGTCTGTGAGTGTGAGTAAGCTATGTTTAGAAATTTTACATCGAGTTATATTTGTACAGTACCTAAGTAGTATCCGCCCCAGCATTTGAAGAGATTTTGAGTTCAAAACATTGACTGCGTCTAAATAAGTTCACATCTTGAAGATATTCCGGGGGTACGGAATACCCTGTGGCTCAGCTGACTCGGTGTAATCTAAGCCATCAATCCCTGGAGTCTACTGTACCCCCGTCCTTATTTAGGGTTGTCGCGTGAGCTGCTTGCTGTACATATTTAATTTGTAAGTTAGTTAGTTAAGTGTTATTCATACCAACCATGCTGTAATATGTATATAACAACTGTATTAATGAGGAGCGTGTGAAAAAGAAGCGTAAAAAATGCTCTTGGAGTAACACGACAGGTAATTGAAACTCTAAATTCGGAAGTTTGTTAAATAGTCTTCCCCTAATGAGCACAAACAGAATATTAACTGTCCATAAAAAGTTATGGAATAGCCGCCATTTTTTAAGAATACTTAAAATTTGCCATATACTTCAGGAAAAGTTTCCTGAAATCGACCTAATAATTTTGCTCGAAAGGGGTTAACTCTCCCCCCTTCCTCCTTGTACCTTCTGCCCGTCGCTGCCCGTTTCTGTCGGATAAAGTGCATTAAAATATTCTATAGTGTCATAAAAGGACGCTGAGTTATGACTCCCAGGATACCACGTTATATAAAACGAGTCATTTTAATGAATAAGGCAATAGAATGTACGATGAAAGTGCTATAACCCTTTACAGCACTTATAATATGCAGATGAGATAATATCCTTGGCGGGCCTGATAAACGAAAACCGTTGTTATTACCATAGCTCACGGAACGAAGTGTATTGTCGAGTGGTTGTTATGTTTATAATAGCGATTACTTGTGTTATTATGAATTGTTACTTCACGGTTAAGCCATTAAACCACACTGACCTGATTTCGCGTGTAAAATATCAACTGGACCGTCAAGTTTATTGCGCGAATACGAATATTGATTCACGATGACGAACACAATAAGGGAATGCTTGGTTGTTGACAATGAAAATCGATCGTTGACAAACTAACTGCACTGATACAGGCCACATTATCATTGCTCAGAAAGAAAAAATAAATATGAGTTTGTGTTCGGCATTCGACGGCTTTAGGAGACCGATTTAAAAATAAAACTATCCAAAAATGGAAAACGGATAGTCAAATCAAATCGCGAATTAACCATTCCATTTATAAAATCCCTTTCGAGCCGGCCAGTATGAAAATCGGAGCGGTCCAGCGAACAAATAATACAACAAACATGAAAATTTTCCGGCAGTAATTCGACAGAATTCGAACGCTATTATTCAGTTTGACGTTTCGCAATCAGTGGGACCAAACGAGCAAACACAGCAAACAAACACGAACCGAATCGATTATTACCCGATTCTATAGAACAAAAACATCGATTCTGCTATTGAGATTAATAATTTAACTTCTGGTATTGCTCGAGCATGAATGCCGGTTATTTATGTAATTAGGACCGAAGGACGCAGGTAATTGCCAACCATTTAAGCCTTTGTTGGATAAATATGAGGATTCAACACAATATTTCTGTCAACAGTTTGATAAATCAATGCACCAAATCGGATATAATCCCAGCCGAGTTTTTTGTACTTTTTATTTTATTTAGAGCCCCAGCAGTAGAGCTTCGACACTCATTTGGCATGCACGACGCATACAACTTCATTGGGGCCAATCAGTTGGGCAAACTCGCAAATTTCTTGGCCAAACAAGCAAGAGGCTCAAACCGATACCGCGGATCGGACCGCGGCTACAGAACGAATGTCCAATTAGGAACGCACCCATAATGAGTTGTCAAAACAAGGCTACCGTTCCACCAGCCTAAGCAATGCAGCCGTTCTCAACTTTATTTTGTACGCGTTAGAGAGACATTTGTTTGAAAATGGAGGTGTGATAAAGTTGCGCGTTTTAATACCAAAGTTGGATTGTGAAAGTTGGCGAAATGGTTGTGTCGGATTATTTGGTTAAGCCAAGCCTCAATGCAAATCTGTGCCAGCCTAAAGTTGAGTATTTTCTATTTGTTGTGTAAAATATAACATTGTAAAGAATAGACGACCTCTGTGGCGCTGAGGTTGGGGCTCTGCCTACCATGCGAGAGGTCCGGGTTCGATCCCCAGCTATGGATAAAGAAAAATAAATCCACAGGTCTTCGATGTTTATATGTGTGTGATGTCGTTGTATCTGTGTGTGATGTCGTTGTATCTGGTTCCCACGACACAGGGTATCCTAGTGTGGGGCCAGAAGCAATGTATGTGCGTATATGTAAATGTTTATACATTCAAAAATGTATCCGTTTTGTCATGAAATAAAAAAGCTTCCTGCAAAATCATTTTACATATCACCAAGATATGAATATTTGCACTAAATAAGTTTGATTTAGCTTCATTTTTCTCATTCTATTTTATAACAAAAAAGGTTTTGGTCTAATCCATCAATGTCCATCATAAAAATGGAAGTCAAATAGTCATTACGTAACTCCAACAAGACCAGAATTATCGCATACACCAGTCACTATAGGCGAAGGGTCATGACATTAACGACCTTATTATTATTAATCTTGGGCATAATTTCCTCCCCCCATGATGGATGACGACGGATGACAGCTTGAAGTCATCCCCTTACACCCTCCCATGTCGAGATGTAGGGAGATCGTTCTTTTTCAGGATCTTGAGGAGGTTGAAGCGAGAGAGTAATCGAACTCGTCGATTAGTTCGGGAAAGCCAAAGCCTAAATAGGCCTGAATAAAATATTAAGAATGTCTTGGTAGGAAATGGCATAAGTTATAGGGATTCGTGGATTGATGAATTTGGGATATTGCCTTTGGAAGATAGATTAGAGTTGGGTGGGAAAATAATCATAGTAGTGGCGTTTGTGGAGTAACTTTCTGTTCTTTGGCGTTCATGTTAGATTCGGCCTTTCAAAGTTACGAGTATTCATATAAATCCACGTGAAATATAAATAATATAACTTACTGCACCGTCAAATTTAAATTACTTACTTTCGAAAATGAAACTTTCCCCCAAAGTTCGAAAATGTTTCAAAACTCACCGTCGCAGACATAGCTAGGGTCAAAATACGAGATCCATTAAAAGTTGTACGAAACATACCTGAAACAAAAAGAAACAAAATAATTAATGGCGAAAAGACGAGGTAAAATGCTGAACATTCGGTGTACAGAGCACGTCATTAAACCCAAGATTTTAGACATGAAAAACGTCATAGAAATAGGCCGTCGTTTATCAAAGACTACGCTACTCACGGAAAATGTTGTCGAGGTACTTGTAGTTTCAGTGCATGGTGTAAGTTACTAGTAAAAGCGTAAGAAAGCATACTTTTTGACTACTTTTTTACTAAATCACCAGAATAGAGAAGAAACAATAAATCAAGCACTTTATTCGTTTAAGGCTTTGTTTGGAAAATGCAGCAGTATGTTACCTCTAGCAAAAGTCTATTTTGATGAACATACAATGGACTGGATATAACATAGCTGTAGTAAAGATATACGGTTCAGTAAGGCATATAATGTCTAAAAACTGAGTCCATAACTTAGAACTACTGTATTTAGAACTACTGTATTTGGAACTACTGTCGTCTTTACAGAACTCTTGTACCCACCACTAATTCTCAAACACAGTTATCCTATGAATAATGAAAATGACAATCACATCTACCATTGCGCCACACGAGAGCAAAATTACTCTCACGGAAAAATGGGTCTCCGACTCTCCCTATGAAAGGGCTCGTAAGCTCAATGGGTAAGGTGTAGACTGTAGACTGCATGCCTGAATCATGAGTTTTCCTTAGGTACACATTATACAGTAGGCACATATAGGAGAATACGTTTATTTGTTCTCCAGCCAGCTGGGGGAAGTCTGTGATTGAAATATTGTGGTTAGTTCAAGGTATTTGTACGCTAGCTGGTCCTCGCTGCAACTTATTTTCTACTATCTCCTTCTCCCAATACAAGGTACTGGTAAGAAATTAGAGATTTTACAGACTTCACTACAAGATCTAAAGGCTAACGGAAAAGACGTTGATATAGTATGTCTCAGTGAAACGTTTGTGAAGAAAGGCTCCGAATCAAACATTAAGATCAACGGCTATAAATTAGTTTCACATTATTGTCGTAAAAAAAGTAGAGGCGGGTGTGCAATATTAGCAAAAAATATTTTGAATGCAAGCAAATAAATCTGGAATAAGGAAATGATTTTTATTTTGAAAAATAAAAAAAGAGTTCTATGTGGAGACTGGAATATTGACTTAATTAAACAGGACAGCTACTCAAAGGACTTACAAAATTTAAAAAAAACAGTATCTTACAAGACAAAATACATGTATTGATCAGATAGCGAGCAATATAAAATCCGCGAAGGCAGCTGTACTGAAACTGGGTCTCTCCGATCATGAGACGGCCCAGATGAAGTTTGACACAAAGAAGCATAAAGCCATTAGTACCTGGTTCGAATTTAAAAGAGACTAACGCTCAAAATATTAAAAAATTCAGTGAATGTATCGCTGCTTTGTCTTTTTCAGACGTATTAGAATGTGCTGTGAAGCTTTTGACCTATTTTATGATATAATATGTTTGTTTTATAATCTATGCTTTCCCATAATTAAAGTTAAAATCAATAATCGAGCTAAAGACAAACCGTGGGTAACAAAAGGTTTAAAGAAATCTTGTAAAACAAAACGTTCTCTCTACTTAAAATACAGACAAACAAAAACGAATAAACAGACAAACAAGATAAAATATAAAAGTACAATAATATCCTCAAACAATGTTCAAACAAAGCTCAGAAATTACATAATTATAAATACATAAAGAATCATGAAAATAAATGTAAAGCTACATGGAATATATTCACATCGTCAATTTCAAATGATATTAAAAACAATAATAATATTAATGAAATCAAATTGAACGACATAGAATTTTCAAACCCCAATGACATTTGTAATATTTTGAATGATTATTTTATAAACCTGACATGCAATAGTGAATTAAATAATAATATCTTATCAATGAATACCACAACACAAATGAATCAAAATACATTAGTTATAAGACCAACAGAAATATATAACATTAATATGTCCTTAAAAAACAGTAACGCAAGTGGTTTCGACGACATTATCACAAAAATTATAAAAGGATCTGCGTATAAGTTCTGCTATCCTCTAACTCATTTAATAAATCTCTCGTTTGTCGTAGGGTACTTCCCCGAAAAGCTAAAGGTTAGTGTGATTCAACCCCTGTTTAAAAACTAGATCCTACCGATTATAGACCTATCTCTTTGGTTCCAATTTTTTCAAAAGTATTTGAAAAGGCGATGCAAGCGAGGTTGAATGAATTTCTGGAAAAACACAAAATACTCCGTACCGAACAATACGGATTTCGTAAAGGTTCATCAAACGATTCATGCTTGTTTTGACTTAGTACGTATAGCTACTCAAAATTTAAATAAAAATACACCAACAATAGCTTTGTTTCTTGATATGAGCAAAGCATTTGATTTTGTCAACCATTTTTTACTTTTAGAAAACCTAAATTCTTTCGGAATTCCAGGCGTAGCGTTAAACTGGCTAAGAAGTTTTCTGGAAAATAGACAACAATGCACCGAAACAAGTAAAATTCATGAAAACAACGGCACCGCCACAAAGAAAATTTATAGATCTCATTTTAGGGTAAATAACACAGGAGTACCGCAAGGAAGTGTATTAGGACCATTACTATTCCTACTATATGTAAATTATCTTCCTAACTCTACCTTACATGACTGCTTGCAATTCGCTAATGATACAACGTTAATAATAAAGTGTAAAATAAAGATAACTCTGAAAATGTCATTAATACTGCTCTAGGGAACATTATAAAATGGCTACAATAATATAATCTACAAATTAATATACAAAAAACCAAATTTATTCAATTTATCTCTTATAATTCTAATGCACATCCTATTTCTATTACTTATAACAATGAAACAATTTCCGAAGTTGACAATTTTAAATTCTTCACACTATTGACAAAAATCTAAATTGGAAAAAACATGTAGAGTCGGTGTGTAATTCAATAAATCGTTTTGTGTACGCTTTGTACAAATTGAGGCAAACTGTCTCTATCGAAGCCGCTTTCATGGCCTACCACGGTTACGTCTCCTCAGTACTCAGCTATGGCCTGATCCTGTGGGGAAATTCGGTGGAGGTTGAAAAAGCATTCAAAATTCAAAAAAAGTGTATTAGAGCAATATGTAAAGCCAATATCGATGAAACATGTAAACCTCTTTTTAAAAAACTTAATATTTTACCCCTAAAATATGCCTTCATTAGAGATGCTGTAATGGTACACGAGAGTCGGTACATTAGATACTTCATTCTGCGTGATAGAGGGCTAGCCCAACGCCGCGCTGTTTTGAATACGAGAATCGGTTCAGATAACGTTTGGGGGTTTTGCGTTGCTTACTGGCAAAGTTCGCAAAAAAAAAAAAAGACGCGTGGGTTCATTCGTGGAATTTCAGTTCAGGTCAAGTTTTTTTTGTCACATTCCTGCGAGATGTGTAAAGATCAGAGCCGATTTGGCTGCGCGTTGAATAAAATTATGAAAAACTAAATAATGAAAGGTTATTATGGAACGATACGGAGAAAGCTATTATGTAGATTGCAAATATACAATTGCGATTGAGGTATGAGATGGAGGGTCTGACACCTCTGGATTGAATATCATTCTGGTGGGTCTTTGCTACGCGCACCTAGCGGTCGGGTAATGCTTAATTAATCGCAACAAGCTTTTATTGGTCAGCGATCAACAGATTCTGTGTATCGGCAGTACCAAATGATTTGAGTGATAACCTACGGTTGATCATAGTGAATATGCGTACACACAATTTGTAGAACGGCGGATCTGCATGGCATGGTTGAAATTGGACCCTGTGTAGTTAGTGATAAGAAACTTCGCTTGGGCAGAGCGTATTTGCAAAGGACGCATGTGGGGCATATAAATACGAGGGTCTGGGAGGGGAGAGCATTCAGTCTCAGCGTCTAGCTACTGTGACAGTCGCCTCACGAGTTCTAAACAGTTTTTGTCTGCCGTGTTACGCGTCAGAACTATACGAATTTGTGATTGCGAAGTTTCAGTGGGTTTTCGTGAGTGTCTGAAGCGCCGAGATATACCTCGGTTCCTACCTTTATATCAACCTACCCCTAATTCCAAAACTATCCTTGGGTCGTTAGGAAAGAACTTTTAAGTCAATTTATCTGAGTCTGAGTCTGGGCTTGGAGCGACCCTAAATTCCTTTTTCCTTCACCATAGGGTTCCTGGATTGGCTCTTAGGATATTCGCGGGCTAATCCTCTCCTCATTCCTTCGACTAGCGAGCTTTGAAATTCCCACACACACAGTCGTTAAACATTCAAGCACATTCAAATCAAACTCAACCATTTTCGAGTGGTGTCGATAATGGACGTGGTATAACACTAGGTTTTTAGACTAGGCTAGACAGGAGTTAAGTTGCGGCTAAACCTAGGTTGCCAGGGCATAGGGAGACTGTTTGATCGATGAGGTTCCGCGGATGGAAATAACAAATTCAGAACAAAGTTAAACCGGTGTCAACACAGATAACATATCCTGTTGATATTTTGACATTTGAGTGTTATCGGGGACGCGCGAAGAGATCAATTTACAGTCTAAAGTTCATTGTTTAGGTCCGGGTAGGTGTTTTGCATTGCCTTGGGTCAGATTGGATTCAAGTTGCATTTTTAAATTAAATGTAAATTTCGCTGGATATCTAATGTGTAAGTTGAGTCGGTATATATGATTTGGCTCAGCCCAGGACGTGCTGCGGCTAGTGGAATTCATAGTTCGGTATTTATCGAATTATGCACTTCGCTATGGTGTGGGTTAGATATCCTAAAACAATAATGCTTGCGTTTCGATAACATCCAGCTCAAATTGCGCAGAGTTGAAGGTTTCAAAACGTTACGGACCTTTTGAGGTAACCGCTAGTTCAGAACCCATTTCGGAACTCAAATCGCAATTGTGTAAACCGGTCTTTTCAGATCGTTATTGCCGTGAATCAAATATATAATTGGAACCACCACAAGCCGCTACTAGCGAGCACATGAAATATCATTGAGTACTCACGTCGTAAAACTACGACGGATATCTATACTATAACTGTGATCGATCACTAAAACTAAAACTAAAACTAAACCAAAAGATGTTCCAATGCGCTCATATATACAAAAACCAGATGGTGCCATCACATAAAATATAACAACGATCGTTTTGGCGCAATACACCGCTGACTGATGCGAATTACCGGCTCGCGGACATATATGCTTTCTCTGTCTAACTTGAAACTGTAACTCCCTGAACCAAACTTCGCCCGACTATTGTACGCCTAACGAATTTCTCAACGAACGAGAAATTCAGAATTATCATTCTTACTTACAAATCTTACAGCTGAATCGGGTCCTCTCATTTTGGGATAGATAGAATAGACGATCATAGCTACTGTTAGCGGCGGCTCAGACCTTAGCCTGGGGTCGCTACAGATTTTTGATGCCGAGACGGAAGGATATCCTAGATAGTCTGATACCTAGATATTCCTAGATATTCTAAAAGAATCAAGGTCTAACGCGTTACTTTTAAAAATAACACAACGTAGAAACGATTTTAAACAGTTCAGTTTGTAAATAAGAAATAAGCAAAAAAGGGGCATTGTTTTCACAATTCTTTGTACGAGCTACGGCGGTTTAATAGGAATAATGGCCGGCCGGCCTAGGAAAAACGGTAGTCGGGTAGCACAAAATTCACTTTCACACACAAGTGAAATGGCGTCAGGGCAGGTGACGCAATTGTTATCTGAAATAGTGAAAAGATTAGACAGTTTGGAAAGGGGTTCCAGCACGAGCAGTGCTAGTAGGACTTCGGACAGACAGACTGACAGACAGGAACTAGAGACGTTTGAACAATCGGTAGAAAAACGTCAATCATGCATTGTGAAAATGACACAGAAGTTGCCGACATTCGATGGGCGAAGTTCGGAAAATCCGATGATTTTCTTAAGAGATTTAAAGGCTTATATTAAAGTCTCGGGAGATAGTTCTAGGGCTTTGATATGGGCAACGGATAGTTTGGTAGGAATTGCGAAAGTTCGAATGAGCATATACAGAGACTCATGGCGAACCTATTCGGATTTTGAAAAAGATTTCAGAGAGGTATTCTGGGGTGATAATGAACAGGAATTAATTAAGCAAAGATTCCTAACTGCGAAGTTTGATTCTAAGAAAGGTCAAAGTATGGAAGAATTCTTTACCTCTCAATTGAATAGCATATATGAGCTTACGATACCGTTTACTGATACGGAGAAAATCAACACGATTTTCAGACAGTTGCCGCGTGATATTCAAGTAGCGTTTTTTGCTAGAAAGGAGTCAATGTCTATACGTGATGCGGTCGAATTCCTTCGGCATTTAGAACGGAATGTCGATGGGGGATTAAGTGCGATACATGGTTCGGAACCTATGAATACGAATAACGTAAGGCGGGATAGCTACATGCGTGGGCAATATCGAGCTATGCGGGTAAATACGTTACGTTATAACGCGATAAGTCGCAGTAATAATTATAACGCGGTAACGAAGGCGCGAAACGAATTTGGGACGCGCGGTCGCGGTTATTTTCGCGGTAGAGGCAGGCAGCCTCAGCCTAGCTTCAAGGCAATAGGGTTTCAGAGGGGTTCAGGAGATACAGAGGCAGGGCAAAGTTCAAGTGACAGGAATAATGCGATAAGTCAGAATTCAAAAAACTAGTGGACTCGCGCGGGTCGTTCGCGCTCAGATATTTATTACGGTTCGGGTGGACAGCCGATCGAATTGGGAAAAAGCATAGACTGTATGATTTGTGTAATTTGGATTCGAACGTGGGTGTGAATGAATTTATTCAATTATTAGCGCATAAAGCGCACGGATATGCCATGTGTTTAGATGAAAAATCTAGATCGAATTATAGAGATCGAAATGACAGACGTTTACATACGATATTCAGAGACGACGATTCGACTGAGTGTGGGCGCGAGTTATGTAGTACTTTGAGATTACCTGAGATAGATGTGCGTATTGGGAATATTGTTGTAAGGAGTTTGATTGATTCGGGGAGCGAAATCAGCGTAATAAGTCGGAGAGTATACGAAGAAGTGTGCAGTCAATTGGGAAAACCGACGGAAATACCGATTCCAAGTTTGAGAATCACAGGTGCATTTGGAGTCAGTAAGGAAAAGGTTGATAAATTAGTAACGTTACCATTAACGATAGGTGAATGCGTTATCGATACTCCAATGCTAGTATTAACAAGGGTGCCTAAAGATTTAATTTTAGGGTTTGATTTTATACAACAGACGCGAGCCAGTTTAATGTGTGAGGGTAATAAGAGGCTAATTATACGAAGTGCCGGGCGGATGTGTGAAATACCATTAGGTACTGGCCCTAATCAGGATTTTTGCTGTTGTACAATGGAAGTACAGAACCAAGATACCAGTAGAAATATGATAGAGGAATATGTGAATAATTCATCAATACCTGTAGAACACAAAACAAAGTTATTGCCAGTGTTAAATAAACATGCAGAGTTGTTTAGCGATAGAGTAGGTCGGACAAATAAATATATACATGAGATAAAAATGAGAGATGAAACGCCTTTCGTAAAACGAAGCTATCCCATACCGTTCGCATATCGCGATAAAGTAACAAAACGTTTGGAAGAAATGGAATTTATAGGTATTATTAGCAGGCAATCTACGGATTTCAGCAGTCCATTGACTTGTACATTAAAGAAAACAGGAGAGGTCCGTATTCTTCTAGATGCACGACGATTAAACATGGGAATGGTTGGTGAGGTTGAAACCACACCTTTAATGAGTGAGATATTGCAATCCGGGCGCCGGATAAATTACATAGGAGTTATTGATATCAAAGATGCGTATTTTTCTATACCATTATCAGACGAATCTAAACGATACACGGGTTTTGTATATCAAGGCAGAAGTTATGTTTACAACGTTTTACCTCAGGGGTTGAAAACCAGTGTGGGTTCATTTTCGAGGGCGATGGACTTAATTCTAGGGCCAGAGGTTAGGTCATATTGTCTAAATTTTGTTGACGATTTGGCAATTTTAACTGAGGGTGACTTCGAACAGCATTTGTCTCAAGTGGACACGGTTCTGAGTAAATTGAAAGACGCGGGCTTCACATGCAAACTAAAAAAAAGCGAGTTCGCACAAAAAAAGGTCAAGTTATTGGGGCATATTTTGTCTACACAAGGTTTGCAGATGGACCCGGACAAAATTGAAACACTTAAATTATATCCGTCACCCAGAACTGTCAGGCAATTGAGGGCGTTTTTGGGGTTCATAAATTACTTTAGGAGGTTTATAAAAAATTTTGGAACGTTGACACAGCCATTGTACAATTTATTACGGTCTGGAGTCAAGTTCGTCTGGAGTGCGCAGATGCAAAGTGCTTTTGACGAGATAAAAAATCAATTCTCAGAAAGTATAATTTTGAGTCAGCCATTGGCGGGAAAAACATATTATGTTCAATGTGACGCTAGCGCTATAGGAATTGGGGGCTATGTTTATCAGTTAGATGATTCGGGCCAGGAACTAATTATAGGGTTCTGTTCGCAGGCATTCAAGGGTGCCCAGACTAGATGGTCGGTCAGTGAACAGGAAATGTATGCAGTTATATACACTTTAAAGCGATTTGAGATATATTTGCGGGGAGAAAAAGTTATTATTAGAACTGATCATAAAAGTTTGACGTTCATTAAGTCGTGGACCTTATTAGGGGCACGCGTAACGAGGTGGATTATGTTTTTAGAGCAATTCGATTACGACATAGAATTTGTGCGAGGGACTGATAATCAAATTGCCGACACGCTAAGCAGGCAAATAGCGGGACCTGGAGGTATGAATGACAGTATAAATGTTCAGCCGGGGATATTCTGGTTTCAGGCATCGAATACCGCAAGTGTTATTTCGAGTTTACGGGACATTGCGAGATTACAAAGCGAAGATGAGCGGTTAAATCGAATTAGCGGTTGTATCAGACGTAATGTAGTAGATACGGGGACAAGAGGTTTTGAAAATTACAAGCTAGTAGGTGATACGTTATATTTTCACGTGCCGAAGCGGAACGTACAGTTGCTAGTAATTCCGAAATCACTACAGGAGGAACTAATTTTACACATACATGAAGAAATAGGTCACTACGGCAGATATAAAATATTAGCACTGATGAAGGACAGATATTATTTTCTTCATATGAGTAGGGTGATAAGCGCGGTGATAAGAAGTTGTGACATATGTCAAAAGGTCAAACCAAGTACTAACAATACCGTTGGTCCTTGTACACCGGTGTTGGCGGAAAAGTTGGGTGAGAAAGTTTTCTCGGACCTTTATGGGCCATTGCCCGTAGGTAAATTCGGATATCAATATATATATGTGATTCAAGACGTGTACAGTAAAGTAATAAAATTATATCCAATGCGAAAAGCGACAGGTAGGAGCGTGCTCGCTTGTACAAAGAGATTTCATAGGGAAATACCTATCGAAACTATAATTACGGACTCAGGACCACAGTTCATATCGAAAGTTTGGGAATTTGGACTCAAACAGCTAGGGATTCGAGTCACTCATACGTCGGTGTATTGTCCAAATTCTAATAGCGTAGAAAGAGTGAATCGCGAGCTAGGTCGGCTGATTAGAACTTATTGCGGCGGAAGTAATCGTAGTTGGGTAGACGTGTTACCGGACATTCAAAATTGCTATAATAATATCGAACACACAAGCACAGGCTTTGCGCCTAATGAGTTAGCGTTTGGTAGGCGGGAACCGTTAACTATTGACAAGGAATTAGGCGATGAATGGTTATTAGGCCATAGTGTGCGGGATACGGAACAGGTGCGAAATGTAGCGATAGAAAACTCTAAAAGTTCTAGTGAACGACGTAAGCGACAGGCGGACAAACGGCGTAAGTTAGAGGTCTATCGTATAGGTGATTATGTGAAACTTAAGACCTTTGTGCGTTCAAATAAAGAACATAAAATCATGCGGAAATTTTCGTTGTTGTATAAAGGGCCTTATGTTATTTCGGCAGTGGTATATCCTAACTGTTATACGTTAGTAGATCCGGGTTCAAATGAGATATTGGGTAACTTCAATACTATAAATATAGCCAGGTATTATGTGAGGACGAATAAGGGCGTAGATAAATAAGATAGTGTATAAAGGTTATATAATTAAGCTGTAAGCTGTAAATTTGAGTAACTACTTTGTAGATTTAAGGATCTTGCATGGTTTGGAAACAAAAACAAAAAAAAAACAAAAAAAAAAAAAAACCCAATTTGTATATATATAGTAATACGAATTAGGATAAATTGCGGGTAAGCGAGGTTGTATAGTAAGATAGATAAATAAGATAAGACAGGAGAGAACTCAATCGAGTTGTGTAAATATTATATACATAATTGACAGATTCATCGGTCGGTGTACATGATTTGAGATGTCCGAACATATAGAGTAGATATGTACAAAGTATGGGTAGCATAGTGGTAATGAGATCCTTGCGCCATGTTAACTGAGATAAACAGTGTCTCAAGGTCTGGGAGGGGGCTGTAATGGTACACGAGAGTCGGTACATTAGATACTTCATTCTGCGTGATAGAGGGCTAGCCCAACGCCGCGCTGTTTTGAATACGAGAATCGGTTCAGATAACGTTTGGGGGTTTTGCGTTGCTTACTGGCAAAGTTCGCAAAAAAAAAAAAAAAGACGCGTGGGTTCATTCGTGGAATTTCAGTTCAGGTCAAGTTTTTTTTGTCACATTCCTGCGAGATGTGTAAAGATCAGAGCCGATTTGGCTGCGCGTTGAATAAAATTATGAATAACTAAATAATGAAAGGTTATTATGGAACGATACGGAGAAAGCTATTATGTAGATTGCAAATATACAATTGCGATTGAGGTATGAGATGGAGGGTCTGACACCTCTGGATTGAATATCATTCTGGTGGGTCTTTGCTACGCGCACCTAGCGGTCGGGTAATGCTTAATTAATCGCAACAAGCTTTTATTGGTCAGCGATCAACAGATTCTGTGTATCGGCAGTACCAAATGATTTGAGTGATAACCTACGGTTGATCATAGTGAATATGCGTACACACAATTTGTAGAACGGCGGATCTGCATGGCATGGTTGAAATTGGACCCTGTGTAGTTAGTGATAAGAAGCTTCGCTTGGGCAGAGCGTATTTGCAAAGGACGCATGTGGGGCATATAAATACGAGGGTCTGGGAGGGGAGAGCATTGAGTCTCAGCGTCTAGCTACTGTGACAGTCGCCTCACGAGTTCTAAACAGTTTTTGTCTGCCGTGTTACGCGTCAGAACTATACGAATTTGTGATTGCGAAGTTTCAGTGGGTTTTCGTGAGTGTCTGAAGCGCCGAGATATACCTCGGTTCCTACCTTTATATCAACCTACCCCTAATTCCAAAACTATCCTTGGGTCGTTAGGAAAGAACTTTTAAGTCAATTTATCTGAGTCTGAGTCTGGGCTTGGAGCGACCCTAAATTCCTTTTTCCTTCACCATAGGGTTCCTGGATTGGCTCTTAGGATATTCGCGGGCTAATCCTCTCCTCATTCCTTCGACTAGCGAGCTTTGAAATTCCCACACACACAGTCGTTAAACATTCAAGCACATTCAAATCAAACTCAACCATTTTCGAGTGGTGTCGATAATGGACGTGGTATAACACTAGGTTTTTAGACTAGGCTAGACAGGAGTTAAGTTGCGGCTAAACCTAGGTTGCCAGGGCATAGGGAGACTGTTTGATCGATGAGGTTCCGCGGATGGAAATAACAAATTCAGAACAAAGTTAAACCGGTGTCAACACAGATAACATATCCTGTTGATATTTTGACATTTGAGTGTTATCGGGGACGCGCGAAGAGATCAATTTACAGTCTAAAGTTCATTGTTTAGGTCCGGGTAGGTGTTTTGCATTGCCTTGGGTCAGATTGGATTCAAGTTGCATTTTTAAATTAAATGTAAATTTCGCTGGATATCTAATGTGTAAGTTGAGTCGGTATATATGATTTGGCTCAGCCCAGGACGTGCTGCGGCTAGTGGAATTCATAGTTCGGTATTTATCGAATTATGCACTTCGCTATGGTGTGGGTTAGATATCCTAAAACAATAATGCTTGCGTTTCGATAACATCCAGCTCAAATTGCGCAGAGTTGAAGGTTTCAAAACGTTACGGACCTTTTGAGGTAACCGCTAGTTCAGAACCCATTTCGGAACTCAAATCGCAATTGTGTAAACCGGTCTTTTCGGATCGTTATTGCCGTGAATCAAATATATAATTGGAACCACCACAAGCCGCTACTAGCGAGCACATGAAATATCATTGAGTACTCACGTCGTAAAACTACGACGGATATCTATACTATAACTGTGATCGATCACTAAAACTAAAACTAAAACTAAACCAAAAGATGTTCCAATGCGCTCATATATACAAAAACCAGATGGTGCCATCACATAAAATATAACAACGATCGTTTTGGCGCAATACACCGCTGACTGATGCGAATTACCGGCTCGCGGACATATATGCTTTCTCTGTCTAACTTGAAACTGTAACTCCCTGAACCAAACTTCGCCCGACTATTGTACGCCTAACGAATTTCTCAACGAACGAGAAATTCAGAATTATCATTCTTACTTACAAATCTTACAGCTGAATCGGGTCCTCTCATTTTGGGATAGATAGAATAGACGATCATAGCTACTGTTAGCGGCGGCTCAGACCTTAGCCTGGGGTCGCTACAATGTTTGCGTCTTTGTTGCCTCTCATCGAGAATACTGGAGAACCAGAAGTGAAGGGCAGGAAAGACAAAGACGAGCACAATACGCGAATCTGCTATATCAACCTCCTGGATTTAAGGATATCTATAGGAAGAATGTTTTCAATATGTGTATAATTTTGTTTAACAAGATGCCTGAAGAATTTAAGGCACTAAGTTGCAAGTCATTAAAAATAATCTCACTAAGTGGCTACTACAACACTGTTTATATAGCACTAAGGAATATCTAGATTATAAGAACTGAACATTTACAAACTTGAAATTATATGTACAAACTTTATGACATTTTAAATAATTATATAAATTGAAATTATTCAATTAAAAACTAATTACAATAACATTGACCTAATTCATAATTTAAAACTATTACTTACTATTATTTTGCATGCTTAAACTTAAGCTGAAAACACTGAACATATTTTAATATTAAGCTCCTCCACTATACTGTTTTCTGGCAAATAAAGAATCATTTCATTTCATTTCATTTCCCATGTCGCATTTAAACAGCTCTGTATCAAAATTAGTCCGAATTAGTTCAGCGGTATAGGCGTAAAAAAATAACAAAAAGATGTTTTGATGTGGATGCTTACCGAATTAAAAATATATTTGCAGATGATTCTGATCAGCCCAAACATGCCTGACGCAAAGACACTCAGAGGAGCGTGAAATCGAAAGAGCCATTAGACGTAGAAGCCGCGGCCTATTCTGTTCTCGACATGCAATCGAGTCGATCTGAAGTCGGGCTGGAGTCTCGATCGTCATACCATTGGCGCAGACGGATGGCCACTCGAGTGCGTAATGCACTTCTAGTGCCAACAACCCACCCTGTATATCCCCCTGTATAGCTAGCATACACGTAAAGTCAATTAAAGTCTAACTAAACAAACGCTGCCCGCTGCTAATAAATATCAAATTACGTATTGCTTACAATGCTTTGTCTGGAAAACAATTAGGTGAATAATACTTGATGTATAGTTATCTAGGAATCCTTAACATACATTTCAGGGCGAAGAGATTGCGATTCAAGTTTATCATTTGTTTATGTGTCCCTTATGGCCCTTTAATTTTGACTACATATTTCTGATACAACCTTAAGGACATCATATCTCTCCTGAATATGCTAGGTGTCCTGGGGCTGTCTGGCGTTGAAAATGTACAGAGCAAGTGAGGGTTAAGTGTTATGTGAGGGGAAAACTAACTTAGAGTGGAAGTGTGCTTGAAAACAATACAGGCAAGGCTTGTATGACGGCACTAGAGTGTCTGAGAGGCTGTACTCGAAGATTTTTTACTCAGATTTCGATGTGATGTGATATCTCAAAGTATTTTGTTGGTTCCAGAAAATAAATGAAATATAAAGAAAGTGATGTTCAGTTTCTCTATTTATAGAGAGAAGCATTGTGTAAAATGCTCATGTTTAAGAGTCACTTCAGCATGACAGTTGGAATGCTAGTTAAGACTAAACTCGAGTAAACTTTGACTTTCTATAGACAATTTGTATGAAATGTTGAAGTTGACCCAATATTATTGCTTGCTCGCTGTCGCAAAGGCTCAGATAAATTCTTGTAGTAATATGCATAGGGGATATCGGCCAGTTTCCCCCCTACACAATACGTCACTTATCCCAAATTTCTTCTCGTGCTTGTATCTACCAGTGTTGCCCCAGCCACACCATGCTCCTCGTGCTGCTCATATCTCTGCTCCACGCGCTGCCGCGATGTTGCCCTCTCTGGCGGACTCTAGCCATACACTGTTCTACTCGCGCAATTCGACTAACGACTAACGTGGCCACACTAAGTCCCTGCCTCCTTTCCTCGTTACTTCTCATGCCACTCGACGAGTGTGTGGCAGGGGGGGGGGGGGAAGTGACAGCTACAAGTTGTGAAGGGCGCGGCGGCATATGGGTGTAGTTGTAGAGTAGGGACGACATCGCGGCGCCAGTGTACTCTAGTTACACGAGCGAGAATAGAGCTCCCGGGCGTGCAAAGAGAGTTAACACAGAAATGAAACTAATAAATATAAAAATATGAGGTGATGCCAGTGATCCTTCTTCTAGCGGTTGAAAGTTGGTCGCATAGCATGTTATATATTTCTTGGGGTCTTCCATTCGCACACAACCCAGAGTAATACGCGCTTCACTGCTCGGACCTTGCTTGCGGCTCGGATTTGTTGAGTACGCAATTATTTTTTCTTCAGTTAAGGTAAGCTACCTATTAGGTATAGACGCAAATATATTTTTGACAGGAAAGTAGGTGAATAGCATCATGTAATTAGTATCGACAGGATACTTCGTATTAACGATATGTCTCCCAGAGACAAACATCTAGAGGACACAAATCACATCCACCCCACCGACCGACCCTTCTATCATTCCTCCATGGAACCCAGAGTGTTCAGTTACAACCTTTACACCGCAGATTTGATAGAAAGAAAATATTTGCGGTGACAGCTGAGTATGGGACCCTTTTTATTTTCTTACGGTTAAGAGAGATATATGATTACATTTCTGATGTCATTTAACAGCGGAGGTCAAAAGGAGAGCGGTATACTATGAGCCCTTGCCAATAAATGCTTCAGCGCATCTGATTTCAATTGCTAAATGATACTTTTGGTGTACTGTTAGTAAAAGAACCTACTTAAATCGAATAACGCGACTAGTCAACGACTGATAGTCTTTTGAGATCTAGTGTCGCTATATCTATTTAGCATTTTGTTGATTAGTGGAATACGTCTCCAGGTGTAAATTAGAAAAGCCCTTCAGCTCTGCTCGGGTAACGAACCATACGAAAAAAAACATGGCCACCGCAAAATAGAATGCGTTATTGCCGATTGAAGTATCCAGGGAAGTGAATACATATGAATTTCATAGGCGAATATCACATTTTTGGGCGAAACATGAGCGTAGGTAAATTTGCTCATCCTTTGTTTTTGTTTTGTTACGTATAACGGGGCTTTGGAGACATAAGGCCGTGTTTGCTCTCCAGTTTGACTTACGCGTTGGTTGTAAGTAACCTTTTACGATAAATAAGAATAATACGATGCAGGAAAAATGTCCATAACAATATGTTTGTGAGACAGACGAAGTTTAAATGGTTCCCAGTTATGGGTAAATCTGTCGAGATCACTCAAATATAAATTTGGTTGAAGCTAATCATCACTGACATCGACATCGTTTCGGATATTTGTCCTAACATAATGTGCAACAATTAGCTCACAATTAAATGGAGCTTCATTTATTTATAGCAATCCGATGAGTAGTTCAAATGCAGACCTTATTGTAGTCTATTAATAGTAAATATGGCGCCATTATAAACAGTCGAACACTGGACCATTTGTGTAATAATGCACGCACATAGGTGCTTATGTTGATCAGCTCGCTCGAGAGAACAATGGGTGTGTATTATTTTATCGCCAGCCATTCTTTGCTGACGCCCGCCGCCCTCGTCGTGGCTCTACCGAGCGATATAAAGACTGATTCACTCAGCAATATCGTTTTATTTTTATGTACATTTTAGAATTTGTTCTGTAAATTATGTCAGGCATCAAAATTGCTTACTGAAAGTAACATAAAAACGTGGGAAGTACTCGTGAGTGCTACCACTTTTTTTTCTTTGAACATCTAGCAAAGAATACTTATGTTTTCTTCCTCAAATATGATTATAATAATTTGTCGTTCAACCGCTTTTGTTGCTGTTTGGTAATGGCTAGTATTTAATAGCACATCAAAAATACTGATTTGCACAGCAAAAAAGGATCAACAAAAACACTTTTTATGTTTTAAATATTTTATGTGTACTTAAGTTTATGTTTTAAGTATTTTTTGTTGTTCTTACATGTTCAACCTATCACGAAGGATAAAGGGGGCTTCTTTGCGCTCACCCCCTATACCCTTCACCTAAGCTGCCGCAGCATTTTGCCTTGATATTTGCTGTGCAAATCAGTATTTTTGATGAGCAGTTTAATATTTCCCTTTGGTAATTGTGTGCACATCCTTCAGGAGCAGCCATTCCTTTTTATCGAATTAAGTATATATACGTGTTTGTATACTTAACCTATGTAGGTTGTTAGATCCAATTGAAAATTCACAATAACAAGTCGCCGAGAGCGACTCATGCGTGTCGACAACTGGCTCACTAAGAACCCTTTCATATTGGCATAGTTGAGTTGAGAGGCGTCCGCATGCGCCTCACGTCCCGACCTCTAATAAAGATAACGCTTTATTAACTGCGCCTGAATATTGCTTTTCGCTGATGTGATGATACACGAGGCGGGGTTGTGGATTACTGTGATGGTAGTTTGCCGATGACTCTAATCATCTGTGGTAGGAGATTATGTGAATAATTCCTGTAATGATTAATGTCAACGTAGGACGGGGAAAAGAAAAATCTATAAACAGTCTTTGGGAATTCTTGTGAATCGCCTTTTTTCTATTCACAGTAATGGTGAGAAAACATTAAAAAGGGAGGAATTCAGTTAAGTTCCTTTGAATTGTATAAAAGCTTTACCTAATATTTTTGACGAAAGACCAAATATAGAATCAAAATAAGAGAAAAAATACTTGTAACACAATGTAAAGTTTACTTTAAATTTCCCTATCAACACAGACCCACTGGGATTTATACGAACAATAAGGTGATTTTATATATTAGATAGCATGTCGCAGAGTAGAAAATGAGGAAGTAATAAGCAACAAACGGATAACAAACATTACGTGCCCACGCGCAGGCTCCGACTAAGTTTATAGTGCTGCACTGATCACTAACGAACGAGCCACACCAGACTCGCAAACAATATACGGCACGTCATAGAAAGTAGCTGTAGCATTTGAAGCAAAATGTGCTGAAGTCAATATTAATACATCATTATTTTATTTTATTTATCTGTGCTTTTGCAAGGTCATACAAAGTACGTAGTATATCGACGGTTAAGATTTCTACATTATCGTTGTTTTGGCAAAGCGCCTTTAAGCAAATTTGTCTCCCACTAAGAAAATACACAGTTTTACTTTTAGCAACTGCTTAAATGCTAAAGTATGTTTTGTAATTACCCGTCGGTTGTTGATGATTATCATGACAAAAACAGTTGAATATCTTTACTTTACGACGATCTCTGTGGCGCAGCGGTTGTGGTTCTGCCTACCAAGCGAGAGGTCCCGGGTTCGATCCCCGGCTGGGGTAAAGAAAAAAACCCCAGGTCTTGGATGTTTATTGTGTGTGACGTTGCTGTTTATGGTTCCAACGACACAGGATATCCTAGTGTGGGGCCAGAAGCAATGAATGTGTCTTTATGTAAATGTTCGTGTTTAAAAATGTTTACTTTTCATAAAACCACATGCATTTAACTGAACTTCGGGATACTTATTTGTGTGGGCGCAGTCGTCTGTCACTTAATTCTAAGACATTAGAGTCTACTTGTAGTTTCATAGCGCTTAAACGGGTTTATCCACTGTTAAGTTAAGTAAAGTGTCGTTTGATTTGTAAACTATGGACCTTAGTTTTCGGCCTAGGATTTGAATATTCAACAGATTTGCTGTCTTTGCCTAGGCTAAGCGTAAGAGATGAATATTCAATGGTTTCTTTGACCATTGCCATCAAATGGAACATGCACAATACAAGCAATTTGACTCGACATTCTTGTACCACGAAGAAAAAACCACAAATTCACTTTTCAACATTATGTCCAAATAATGGTCCAAATAAAAATATCATTTGACAAGATGATATATTTTTTTCTCGTTTGCTTTATGTAAACTGAGACGCAAAAATATACATAATAATGGCCCTTCCTATCCTGCAATTCCTGCAATATAAGTAACATCGTAGTTACAAAGTTACCCCAGGAATCTCTTTCCAGTTACAACGTAGCAGCTATCACTTCTATTTGACTCCACACGCTTAACTTTAGGAAGTTTTCATCTTTACGTACATCTAACTACGTAGCTACTGCAAGAGTTCAGTGAAGTCATATCGCTAAGGTAACTTCCGAATCGATAGTAAAAAGAACCTTGCTAGAAGAACGGAAGGAAATTTGCGAAGACATCGGTGCAGCTTTGCCAATTTTGTCTTGAAAGATTTTGCTGGTTTTTGAAAACACTTTTAATCCAGTAAAAAAATATTCCAAATCCTTAAAGTACAGTCCTGATCTTATGTAATTTATTGAAAGGACATTTAAGCAATAATGTACTTCCAACCACTGGAATCATGTAACTGTTTCGAGACAAAAAATAAATTCTTTCAATACCTTCGCCTTAAGTATAAATAAACCTCATGTCATCTACCATTAAATGAGTGTCTTAACCTGCCATTGTAGACCTGATAGGACCATTAATTTGATGGAAAGCTTCTCTATATCTCACTAATTGGAGAGATTTCATGGCGCTCGGAGTTTAATACACCTTCACCTTTACTATTTCTCACTCATTTATATTATCTTTATTGCTGAATAAATTTTATGACATTCACTGATATTTGGTGGTGATATTTTATGACATTCACTGATATTTGGTGGTGATATTTTTAACGAGCGGTCACTCAAACGCTTAGTGAGTTTTTTAAATCCATTTCCAGACTATTTTCCTTTGAATGCCTATTTTAAATTTATGATTTCAGAATTCCCTTGAATTTGTACTGTATACGTAGTCCCATACATAAGAGTAGATCATTATCGTTCGTGTAATATAGTATTGTAAAATTATTCTTGTAGTATTTCGGTATAAGTTCGGTGATGGAACACATCATGAGGAAACTTTCAATTTCCAAAGTTGGGCGTTGGGCTAGCCCCAATTCACGCAAAATTGAGTATTTTATGACTGGCTAAAGGTGGGGCAAAAATTGAGCCTCTGCCACCCCCTATGAAAAATGGCATTGTTTCAATAAGTATTGACGAGTATCAAATCACTAATAGCCGCAGATGAATGAACAAAGTGTGAGCGGGCGCCAATAAAAAGAGGTTCTCCCATAAAAAACAACCTCAACGAATAACAATTTTTCAGTGAAACGACTTGGCATTGTCAGTGAGTGCACTAAACGCTTCGGAACTGGCAATTATGAGTGCACTGTGAATAATGTGACTGGCTGGATTATAATCCTTTGTATTGTTTGGTTACTTAGTTAATAAACTTTGGTTAGTAACTACTTCTTAGGTGATATTTTGAATTTGGTGATTAAATACTCTTTAACCTCTTGAATACCACCGGCTTAGATAACGCCACTTTTCCGAAAGGTTCAAAATCGCTCGCCGTCCCGGCTACCATCGCGTCGGTTGTACAGAGGTTAATGGGGGCTAAAATTTACAGAACATGTACCGGCGAACTTTTGTGAACTTGTAAAAGCGTATTGATTTTAAAACCCTTTTTATCCGGCTAGATTAAAAGAAAATTATTTTGTAAATAAACTAAATTAATAAAACTAAATTTAGTCAGAGCTCCGTGGTCTATTGGGCTTGCTTCTAACACTGGAGACGCAGGTTTGAATCCTGACCAAGTTCCAATGAGATAATTAGTTTATCTTAAGTACATTATCGGACGTTCAGTTTCGGGACGTTCGGGACCCGGCTGCTATCGCTACTTGGTAGTAGTAGTCGTAAACTCCTCCATCAAACCGCACTGAACCAGCGTGGAGTATATTTATGAACACATAAAACCAAATATATAAATTCTTACTTATAAATTAGATTTTTATGAATGGTGGTTCCTGAATTAAGATTTTACACGTGGTTGGTGCTTCACGCGCATTTTTTATTCACCCCTTGGCCTCCTTGTTTTTTATTGTTTGGCGCAGTTTGAGGAAATTTAAATAAAAGGTCAAGTGCGAGTCGGACTCGCGCACAAATACACTATACCTAGCAAACGTTCATATCCCTAGCTCAACCGCGAGAGCAACAGTAGAGTTTTCGAAACTTATAAAAAACATTAAAAAGAAACCAAGCAAAGCAGAAATAATAATGCTAGACGACTTTAACGCCCACATCGGACTAGAAGATAAAAAAGGAATTTAGGAAAAAGCCCCTCTTCAAATCATCAAATAACGATAATAATACCTTGGACACTATTTACACACATTGATCTAGCCCCAAACTAGGATTCCCTGTATCTTGGGTACTAGAGAACGATACACATACTTATAAAAACCGGAGAAATCTTCATAGATATTTGTTCCAGTGTAAACTTAAAAATAGAAACCACGTGGGATCGCAAGACATGTCGTGTCTCATGGTCTAATGGGAAAACTAAATCACAAATAGGCCATACAATTATAACGAAAAATTCGTCACAAATCGCGAATTAAAAACCACAGGTTGTGAAGTAGTACACATAGTAATATACATATTCTACGGCGCCCTAAACAAAACCTTCTTCACGCCGCATTAATGTATAAAGCATATACGTAGTTGGCATTCAATGTATTAATTCATTAATTCAAGCGCGAGTCGGACACGCGCACGAAGGGTTCCGTACCACCGCACAATTCAAAATTCCATGTATGCTAGCTACCGGTATTGCAAGAATTTGCCGTTTTCTTAAATTACTTTTTAAAGTGTTTCAGACTTATATGAATAAATATGACATCCTCGCAATAAGCTTTTTCATTTAACATGTCACACGATATAGTTAAACTTATTTTTTAATTTACTGAGTTGCCCCCTAATATTTTAGGGGGCAACTCAGTAAATTAAAAAAATCATTTTCTTTACGTAACACCTTCGTGTTACACAAAAATAAATACAATACGTTTACCAAATGTCAACTTTATCGTTTCAGAATTCGGTAGTTTAAAATAACTTTTACACACCAAGGACAGACACGAGTGATCCTATAATGGTTCCGTTTTTCCTTTTTAGCCACGGAACCCTAAAAATATTGTCCTTTTTGCTTAGAGATGAAGTATTATTTGTTCATTTGATCAGGCTTATTTATAGTATGGGTATGTGCGTAGTCCATAGTATGGTATCCAAGTGGTCTAGGTTCACCGCAAACATACGAGTTAACAATCCCAGAGAGATGCAGAGAGATATCTCTTTGTTTTACCTTGTCTGAGATCTGAACCAGCATAATCTCAAACCTATGCTAACTCAAATCTAACACCGTACTAATTACCATAAAATTTATGCTGTCATCTAATTAAGTGTAGAGCTGGGTAGATTAAGCTGTACATAATTAACATAATGATTTGTTTGTTTAGAAAGTTGATCGCAATATTCACCTACGCACACATGCCTCTATGGTTTTATTGATAGTGGTTTTCCAACTTAGTAATCTTATATTCGCTTAACTTATGCATCTGCAGCTGAGTAAATAAGAGAAGGTAAGTGTATTATTATGTATTACACGTTTAGTCACTATTTGCAGTCACGCAACCTTTTGCATACCACGCGCATTGTGCTGAGTTTGTTTATTCTCCTTTTATAACATACTGGAGAGGTTTGAAGCTATGAAAGCAAAGAAACCAACGAGATAGAGCTTCTGGCTTGAAATCAGACCCTTAACCAATCGGTCACGAAGAGGTCGTTGTGACACAATTAACATCGAAAAGTTTCGCCGTTAAAGCAAGATCCACTTCGATCCAATACTAACATTACCGAATGATTTTAACTTGTTTTATGCTCGTTCGATCCAATTTCCGATTCAAGGGAACTTGGTGCACTGTTCTCTACAAATACAAGTTAACGAAGATCATGTTATATACTTTAGGGGCTTCAATTTTTATAAAAGTAAAAAAACAATTGGCATTTATAGGGAGTGCCGATAGAAGTGAAAACTTTGAACTTTAGTATTAAAATTTGAAATTTCATAATGTTTGAATTAAAATTATCAGCATCAATCTGGTTTTCACATCTCTTGACACTGCGAGCAACAATTATATGCATATTTATATGGTTGGCATGTCGGTGACGCGAACCCATGAGATTTTCCCCTACCAAAAAGTGCCCAACGCGGCTAAAGAAGTTTTCACTTCAAATATAGATGCTAACTTCAACTTTAATTTAACGTACAATTTAGCGAATTGTACACGGGTGGGCTACTATACCGTTGAACTCACTCGAGGCAATTACAAAACCTAATACAATGAACCAATAATATATATATGTATAATGTTTCATTACAAACCTTAGCTGCGTTGTGGCGCAGGTCATACGGACCATATACATGATAATATTTACTTTTAATTAACGGGAGAAGGTTTTGTCTGCTATCTGCAAATGCGGGATTTTTTCTATTTATACATGTCTGTCATATTACATGATATGCCGTATTAAAAGAACGATCGAAGCGCCACAAACCAACCAGGGACCTCATGAAGCAGGCGCCGTGGCCGGATACGGCGTGGATTACATCATCATCATTAAAAATGTTTAACTTGAAAATACGACTGAATATGATGATAAACTATGGATATGAATGATTGAATCAACTCAAGTGACGACTGACTTTCTCTGCTACAAGCTTATCAAAACTCAAACATACACGTCGGAATTCTACGTACGAACATTATCGATAGCTGTTTCGCAACACAATGTTGACTTTGTTCGAGTGACATGGATTCTTATCCAGTTTACGGGTTAGATATCGCGTATCGGTCGATGCCGGGTCGATATCGTCATCGCTCGTCGATTGTAGTGTAGGCGCTAGTTTTATGTTTATTTTGCCGTGTTGGTGACAAATTGCTTGCTGGGCCCCGATGCTTCTAACCACAAGCCCCACACAAGCCTATCGCAGACTCGGAAGCCACGTTTTATGGAGTCGGGAGAGAGAGAGATATCGCGAGCCTGCGATAGGCTTGTGCGAGGCTTGTGCTTAGTAGCATAGAGGGCCTGGTCGGAATTATGCTTTTGTTCCCATCAAAGATGTCTTGGTAAGCAAAATGCAATTACCAATAAAGGCGAAGCCATCCAAATGTTAACGGAATTTAGAACACCGTGGTAAAGTACGAGATATGGTCTTAGATTGTGAAAAAAATAAGCTCGTTCGCCAAAATTAATTACTGTTTCCATCGATAACAGACTTTTCTGATGTGGAAAAACTTGTTGAGAATTATGTATTTCTCCGAAACTGGGACAGCCACTGACTGAATACCAGTTGAAACAGCTATCCCCCCTAACACTCGAAACATTACTGCAAGACAAACTCACGCAACGCTTTTGCTGATAGTACATGCGTACCCAAAAACACAATTGTGTTTGCAAACAGTACACTTTGTTTGAGTTCCTCTATATAGCTTTGATCTTGGTTGTAATTAATGAAATTGATAATAATTGGAACAAACACGACACGTGTACGAAATTGTAACGTGAGATAATTAATTGCGTATCGTGATATTAATATGATGCAATAAGAACATAACGAAATTATTAATAATTGCGTTAAGACTATTCTTATTATAGGACTCCTTTGAAGCATTTTGAAATGGATTCTGCAATGGCTATGCATATCTACTTAGAAAATAAAAAAGCTATAGATTGGTCTAGACTAGAAAATAATTGTACTAGAACAACATGTAACGGCTTTCCGATACAGGGTGACAGGTTCTCACCCAGCACAGTTGGGCAGTAGTAACCCAGTAACCCTGGGCGGTCAATTTTGCTTAAGACCATTTCATAAACTTTACACCCTGCACGTGGATTTGGGCAGTAACCCAGTAACCCTGGGCATCAATTTTGCTTAAGACCATTTCAGCAACTTTACACCCTGCACGTGGATTTGGGCAGTAACCCAGTTGCCCTGGGCGGCCAATTTTGCTTAAGACCATTTCAGAGACTTTACACTCTGCACGTGGATTTGGGCAGTAACCCAGTTGCCCTGGGCGGTCAATTTTGCTTAAGACCATTTCAGCAACTTTACACTCTGCACGTGGATTTGGGCAGTAACCCAGTTACCCTGGGCGGTCAATTTTGCTTAAGACCATTTCAGAGACTTTACACTCTGCACGTGGATTTGGGCAGTAACCCAGTTACCCTGGGCGGTCAATTTTGCTTAAGACCATTTCGGCAACTTTACACCCTGCACGTGGATTTGGGCTGTAACCCAGTAACCCTGGGCGGTCAATTTTGCTTAAGACCATTTCAGCAACTTTACACTCTGCACGTGGATTTGGGCAGTAACCCAGTTACCTGGGCGGTCAATATTGCTTAAGACCATTTCAGAGACTTTACACTCTGCACGTGGATTTGGGCAGTAACCCAGTAACCCTGGGCGGTCAATTTTGCTTAAGACCATTTCAGCAACTTTACCCTCTGCACGTGGATTTGGGCAGTAACCCAGTAACCCTGGGCGGTCAATTTTGCTTAAGACCATTTCAGCAACTTTACACTCTGCACGTGGATTTGGGCAGTAACCCAGTTACCCTGGGCGGTCAATTTTGCTTAAGACCATTTCAGCAACTTTACACTCTGCACGTGGATTTGGGCAGTAACCCAGTTACCCTGGGCGGTCAATTTTGCTTAAGACCATTTCAGAGACTTTACACTCTGCACGTGGATTTGGGCAGTAACCCAGTTACCCTGGGCGGCCGATTTAGCTTAATACCATTTCAGAGACTTTACACTCTGCACGTGGATTTGGGCAGTAACCCAGTAACCCTGGGCGGTCAATTTTGCTTAAGACCATTTCAGCAACTTTACGCTCTGCACGTGGATTTGGGCAGTAACCCAGTTACCCTGGGCGGTCAATTTTGCTTAAGACCATTTCAGAGACTTTACACTCTGCACGTGGATTTGGGCAGTAACCCAGTTACCCTGGGCGGCCAATTTTGCTTAAGATCATTTCAGCAACTTTACACTCTGCACGTGGATTTGGGTAGTAACAGTCATGCATACTACAAACATAATACCCGTACTATATGCACCACTGCCAAATAAAACCAAACATATTTATTAAACTTTATTTCGTCTCATTAAGCGTCGAATTCCGGGGTTCGAACCGAATACCTATTTGTACTCAATTTTGAACAAGCTGCAATGTTGGCTATTAAAAGCATATTCCCAAGTTCCACTATACAAGGTTGTTATTTTCATTTTTCCCGGTTCTTATGGCGAAAAACTGACCAATTAGGTTTGAAAAAAATAACTAAAGCGGAACGTCTTAAAAAGCTTAGAAAAAGGTGTACAATATTAGCTCTTGTGCCAAGGGAGGTAAAAAATGACGCCTGGCTGTACATCATGTCGCAATGTCCGAAAAATGAAATGATTGTGAAATTTAATGATTATTTTGTACAAACTTGGCTAATAGAAACGTCTTTTTTTGCCGATAAGTGGTGCGTCTACAACAGCCAGCACCGTACTACAAATATGCTTGAATCTTCTCATTCTATTTTAAATTCATTATTAAGTATATTAACATATATTATCATTATTCATAGAAAAATCATTAACAAAAAAACAATAATTTAAATATATAAATATAAATAAACCATTTTTTTTGTCGTTACTACAAAAGGAGAACAAATGAGTTGCCGAACTATTAGGCTAAATGCAAGCAGAACAGCCAGCAAGAGCTAGTAATTTATATATGTCACCGTAAGATAGTCAATACCGTTAGTTGATAAACTAACGCGTCAGTTGACCAACCAACGAGAAAAAAAAGTTAGTTGATAAACTAACAAGTTTTGACAATCTTGCGGTGACATATATATTTCCAACGTGCTATAAGCCCTTCTATTTGACACCCAACACGACCCTGTTCGTATATTTATATTTTAAGCCCATTAATGTCCCCACCGAGGGGCACGGGCCCCAGATACGAGTAAGATTGAGCCATACTCCACCACGCTGGCTCAGTTCGGGTTGATGCAGATGTGGGGCTAGTGGGCAACCCGACTCTCAGATATTTTAAAGCTGCCCTATTAGGACCTCTGACCAGCTTTACGATTACTACCACCGAGTAGCGATAGTAGCCGGGACCTATAGCTTAACGTGTCATCTGAAACACGGAAGCGCCCGAAACTAATGCCACATAGAAACGGACACCCATCCAGTACCCGTCTCAGCCAGATGTTGCCACCCGCACGATCGTTTCCGATGTGCGAATACCGCTACGCCAAGGATGCTTATAGGGCCTTGTTCATATTTTCTTTTTTGAATCCATGACCATAAAGGTAAAGGGCACCATATTGAATTTAGTGTGACTTCACCTTTAAGTAGTGGACAATCAAGACGCTCCTAACGATACCTCGTTCGTCAAATTCTGATAAGTAGTTTAGAGGTTCTGTGGGAACAGATGAACATACATACATACATACATACATACATAGCGGTCAAAAACATAACGCTCCTTTTGGCTTCACTGTAGTCGGGCAATTATGGTATTAATCACGACAAATTCTTAGACGTGCTGATTCGTGTCCACAGACCGGTCTGTGTTCGTGTCTGTCCCAGACGATAACACCCGTTATCTTTTAAGAAAACTCCTGAATGACTTACGAACCGCTCACCGACGCTATAAACTTAAGGTGCATGCACATAACCCGCTCTCCCTGGGTGGAGTAACCTGATAAATATTCCTCTAACATAGTTCTGTTTGCTTCAATACTTACACACCAGCACAGAGAATCGTTGTTTGTTGTCGCATCGACGTATCCTGCCTGCTGGCTCGAGTTCCGACTTTCACTCGGGGTAGATTAGGCATACAAGGACTCTTTCTAGTTTCATTTTCTTATTGGTATTACCCGAAGACTTTTTCTTTAAAAATATCCTTATTTTTTCTCTTTTACATCTCTTCACCGTGCAGGTTGTATATAAAACGGTAAAGAGATGTGATAACGGAACGAATTAAGATAATTAAACAATCTGTCTCATAAAAACAATGACTTGAACAAAAATAATTTCACCCGGACTCGTTTGTTTTTTAGATCCTACAAATATTCTTGATTCGGGACGAGACTCCCTTGTGTGTACACATCTTTTTATCTTACCCTCGAAGACGTCGCTTAACTTGATAAAGTGCGCACAACGCGCATACATCTCGGAAAATGGAAAATATGTTTTGAGTGTTTAAAAGACAGCGGGTAAGGCTATGCACACAAACTTAACTAAAAACCATACTGGAAGTGCCGCGAGGGCGACAACTGTAATAAAACCGGTCAAGTGCGAGTAGGACGTCAGACCCGCACACGAAGGGTTTACCATTGTACACGGAAAAACGTAACAACAGTATTTTGTAAGAGTAAACCTTTTCAATTTTTAATAATATAATATTAAATACTAGGTAGGGCTACATCCATTCCTCGAAACATTGAAAAAGAGTTTTGTGTATGTAGTATAACAATAATATATATTCTTTATTGCACAGAAATCATAATGGTAAGATTACAAAACATTTAACGAGGAAAGGCGAGCTTATCTCTAAAGAGACATTTCTACCAGCAAACCTAGGCAGGACAGGAAAAGATGAGCACCAGGAGAGTCCTAGTGCGCAACAGAACTATATGCCTCTAATTATTTAGCAAACTAAAATGTAAAAATATATAATAAAATAAATTATGTATACAACACATAAAGTTCAATAGCACGAAAATATAATGTATATTTATATATAACATATACTTACTTATAAAATACATACATAAAAGAACCTATCACGAAAGAGAAAGGAAATGCTCTTTAAATATTTTCTTAAAAGTGTAAACTGAAGGGCTATCGTATCTATAGTGTCGGGAAGTGTGTTCCACAGTCGGATTGCCCTTAACCTAAACGAGTGTTTGTAAGCGGCAGTGTTAAGCCGAAGAGTTGAAAGGAGAGACATCGTGTGGGATCTCCGGTTGCTATCCCTGGGGAAAAGAAACTCGAAACGTTCTCGAAGATATGTGGGGTAGCGGGGATTTTGCAAAATATTGAACAGATAGGAGAGAATGTGCATATCACGACGAAGACGGATCGGAAGCCACCGTGTCCTTGCTATACTTTGAAATATGGTCATATTTGCGCAGCCCGAAGGCTAACCGAATCCCGAGGTTCGATCGAGTTTGTTCAGTTGTTCTTCGTTCGCACTGATCCAGCAAACATCCGCGTAATCTATTAACCTCTTGAATACCATCGGCGGCGTAAGCTAACGCCATTTTTCCGTTATAGGTTTTAAATTTTATTACCACGGCATGAGGTTTAAAATCGCGACCCGTCCCAACTACCCTCGGTTTTTGAGAGGTTAAAGGTAGTAGGAGGGACTGAGCAAGGGTGTTTTAAGTCTGCCGCGGCAGGAAGTACCGCAAACTCCATAGGGAGTGAAATGACGCAAAGACACGTTTGCTGACCTCACAAACATGAGGCAATTTGTCAACCCCCAGATTCTTAGCCTTCTCGCTGTATGTAATTATGTTACCATCATACAAAATAGGGTCGACGGGCATTTTCTGTTATAAGTTATGAGTGACATGTACCCAAAATCATGGCATGTGATTTGCCCGGGTTGACAAGCAGGCCATATGAAATAGCCCATTTCCTGCTGTTATCGAGATCAGCATTCAACGCCTCTACAGTCGGATTCACATCACACGGAGAGACGTGTCGATATATCTGAAGGACATCTGCGTAGAGATGATAAGAAGAAGTAAGAAAGTCAGAGATGGAGTTAATAAATACTGAGAAGAGGATAGGAGAAAGCAGTCCACCCTGCGGAACACCTGCGGTGAGATCACACCAGTCCGTGACATCTCCTTTTGGTATTGATATCTCCTCAGACTTAATGCACTGCTGGCGGCCTCCCAGGTAGGAGTCAAATCAGCGAGTCCAGTGCGAGGAGACATTGAGCGAGTTGAAAATTTCAACTATGTAGTATATCGAAATCGACGCAGTTGAAGGCGCTACTTAAATTAAGCAGTGTAAGGACCGTAAGCTCCTTTTGATCCATGGCTCATTGAATATCGTCAGTGACTTTGAGTAGTGCCGTGGTAGTGCTGTGACCCGGCCTAAAACCTGATTGGTGGGGATTCAGTAACATTCTTGAGGAAAGGTAGGAGAATCCAGGACTTTGGAGAGGACAGGCAGAATAGATATGGGGCGGAATTCTTTAAAGTAGGAGGGATTGGACGTTTTGGGTAGGGGAATCACAAGTGCCATTTTCCACTGGCTAGGGTAGCGACATTGGTCAAACGACACATTAATTATGTAGGTGATGAGAGGTAACAGGCACATCAATGATACTGGTCATCATCTGAGAACAATTCTTGTCCTATCGCCTTCGACGAGATTGCTGGTATTGCCCCCCTTACTGCGCCAATTCGATTCGAGTTGAGGGCTGTAGCCTTGGACCGTAGGTTACGAATGGTAGCATCCTTGACGAGGGGGTCCATCGCGACAGGGGTAGTAGCAAAGAAATTATTGAGACCCCGAGGTCGACATTTCCGGCAGTCAGGTCCTGGGTACTTTCCAACACCAACAGTCTTTAGGAACTTCCACACTTGTGCTGGAGTATAAAACTCCGTCATATCTACGAGCTCTCAATAATAAACTCGTAGATATGGCGGCGTTTTGCATCACGACACAGGCGAGTGCAACGATTACGGAGGCGTTTGAAAAGTTGTCGATTCTTGTCGGTCGGATCCATCTTATATATATCTACACTTGGCACGGTTTCTCTTAGTCATCAAACCCTTGATGGTGCCACTAAGCCACGGTGCAGGAAGAAGTTTAACTCTTACCCTCTTGACCGGAGCTTGTTTAACAAGCTCAGGACAAAAGCGTTAAAGTTCCGTACTTTTTCATCAATAGACAGACGGACGGGCGGACGGACAGACGGACAGCGGAGGCTTAATAATAGATAGGGTTCCGTTTGGCACCCCTCCATCCAAAATTGTCACACATTATTTTGATGACTATATCATTTTGTATATACGAATATATACATATATAGCCCACTGATTACCTTCCTAGGTCCCTGAGCACTGTTTTAGCTGTCTAGACACTTTTTATAGTAAATCGGTAGCATATTCTGAAAATGGAAAGTATTTTTTGACTCTATACTGTATGTGTCCTATGTATCCTGATCGCACCCTTTATCGGAAAAGAGTTTTGTTTTTTTATTTTAATCATTTCAAAGTCAAGAAGAAGAAGCCATCGGCACACGTCTCCGTCTAAGTATTAACTCCTTGTGGCCATAAGTAAGGAAGTTTGGTTTGGCGAGTGTTCAACGGATCAATACTGCGAATGTCTCAGTGAACTCGTCGAAACGTCAAGACTTTGGATAAGAGTTTATTAGAATGGAAATTATTTTGCATTATTTATTATAATCTTCCCTCGTCTTCGACATCGACGTACATAATCAATGAAGTTTATATACTTATGTATCTTTACAGTCATACATATTGACGCGGGTGTCACATCACTGACCGAAAATACGGTTATGAAATTTCATCTTCAATATCCTTAATAAATACCTTCGTCATTGAAGTGGATGTAGCAAATATGTGGTAGGTACCTGCAAAACACATACATATGAATTAGGTCATGGGCAATATCATCGAATTTGACAAGAGTCAGGTCTAAATTGAGCTTTACTCTGCAACAATTGCATGACGCATTTATCGCATGTTCAGTTAGAAACAGAATACCCTGGGTCGTACCGCATTCTAATTTTGTATCCTTAGGCGTAATTCGCCTGAAGTAGATGCGTAGATACACTCCAGAACAAAACCAGTCTGTATAGTGCCTTTTCCGCGCCACTTCTGTTGGCGATATCAAATCGCCTGCGCCGTATCCGTGCCACGCCGCCCTGCCTCGCCTTCGCCTATACCTTTGAGCGTCAGGCCTTACTCTGTTCGCTTTAAAATACCGTTTGCTCTCTTGCAGCTACCCTTAACATCACATCCTGTATGTAGATGAATCAAATCCGTAGGAGGTACGTAAGTAGGTAAACGATTCCTCCCGCATGTACTCACAGATACGATATGCACTTGCTATTTTTATTTCCATTTGGCGTTCTTTCAACATTTTTCCATTTCTGTTCAGTCGATAAGTATTTTCCACGGAACGGGAACAACCTTTGAAAGCTACGCGTGGCTGTCTTTGATGTTTTGTATTGTTGTTCGTATTTCAAATAAATATTATGGAGTTGGCTCGCGCTACGTGAACACATTTCTTGCGAATGAGTTTTGTTGTCTGCAGGTAAGAGTAGATGTTTTTTTATGGTTCTTTACCCAAACGGTGCCAATGTATAACTAAGACGTCGCTGATCGTTCGTCCGTCCGCTAACATTGTAAAGTAAGAGTTCGTGTCATACTTGCTTGGTTTTATTCTCGTTTTTATTTAAAAATTCTCGATTTTGTAAATCCAATAAACAATAAATGTTACCTACCTAGTGTTTTTTGTTAATAAATGTTATACATGACTTGATTACTTCTACGAAGAGTTTATTTGTTAGGTAGGTTGGTACCTCCTATTATTCTAGCTATTTGGTCCAGCATAATACCAGCATCCCTTCAACCCTCACTCTAAACGAGCTGGCGTTATTGGCTCGCGTAAAATTTATGATCGACGCGCAATAACCGGGCATAACCGGATACGACCGGGTAAAAGCAGACATAACTAGACGTAACAAGACAGCTGTCGGCTTTGGGAGCGAAATAGAATGAAAAAATGAAATCGCGTGAAATAAAATCGGTAAATGAGATTTTGTTGGAATCGTAGAGAATGCGCGAGGGTCGCTGGAAAACGTTTATACTAATAACAGTTTAACATCGTGAGAGTACAAATATTGACGACCCGAATGGCCGAGTCGGCAGTGACGCTGCCTACGAAACCAGAGGTCCCGGGTTCGAGTCCCGGTGGGGGCAAATATTTGTTTGATGAGAGCGAATGTTTGTACCCTAGTCATGGTTGTTTATCTATCTAAGTATAATATTTATCTATATAAGTATGTATATCGTTGTCTAGTACCCAAGATACAGGGAATCCTAGTTTGGGGCTAGATCAATGTGTGTAAAAATGATGTCCAAGGTAATATATAATATTATATTATACATTTATTCTTCACCACAACAAAATCAAGAATAAAAGGAAATGCAGGTTTAAGTTATATTTAAACATTATCAGTATTTCGTATCGATTTGATGAGTGGATGAAAACAAAGTCAATTTCGTGGAATTATCCTGATTCATCGCAATACACTCTACTGATTTTTTACCGAAATACAAACTAATGGGTTTTCTCAACAGAGACTGTTTTCATTTTATCGGTTACACAGCTGGTATTAGCAAAGTCAATATTAGTATTAACGCAGTTAGGGCAAGGATAATCGCTTTTCATATTTAAGTAGTAAAAATATTTACGCTCTCTAAAGAAAATAGTTTAGTAGATGTCGAATGTTGGCGTGTCCACACCTCCGAAGCATCTTAATAACAAAGATCTGTCCGCGAACACATTTCAAAATGGCTGAAATCAGTTAGTTGTAATCTGTTAATAAACTTGAAGATAGTGAAAGTTTCATATAAAAAGCCCTATTTTTTATGCTAGAATAATAATCTACCGTTTGACAGCTGCTTAATTTGCCCTCTGTTTTAATGAAAGAATAATACTCAGTCAGACACATTGCAGGTCTATCTTGTCCTTGTTACGAGTGCACATAACGTCAAAAACCATTGACGCCGGAGTGCGCTGGCCAACTCGACGTTCGACAAATCGATCGGAAGCTCGATTCGTACTGGAATCGACAGATGGCGCGACTAATCAACAGTAATGAGATCGCTCGAATGTGTGCCAGTCGAATCACCGCTTATTGAATGCAATGTACTGTGTAATATTACACCTATTCCGATAAAAGCGTTCGGTTACCAAATGGGTTTGGCTTTAGCACGGATTTAAAACAAGTAGATGCAATTTTTGGCCCGGATATTTAATGCGTAATTGCGAAAAATATAGATTTTTATAGTTTCATATCGTAACTGAATCTGCACCACTGCCGCCCCGTAGGGTATAAAGCCTAATGATTCGTTAGTAACTTGATTTCGGTGAATTGAAAGGGGAAAATAGAGTAATTTACAAAAAAAATACGCGTCTGTTAAAGCGACGTTCCAAAATTAATCAACATCGGATAGAAAACAGATTTAACGATCGACTTCCCATCACAGTCGCCCGATATCGTTAATTCAAGTGCCGCAAGCCGCAACACAACAGGGATTGTGACGTCATCGATCAAAAGGTCACTTTTCACGCGGTCTTTTCAGCGGTGGCCTTTTTGGTCGAAAAATGTCTTTTTCACCGGCTTTTGATCGACGTTCCATGTCATCCTAATTGGTCTTTGTCCGTGTAAATTGTTGTATGAACGTTGCCATCCGAGGCTATGCACGGCCTTACTATTCTGTCGAGTGTTTCGAGTTTTAACTAAAAAAATATTCGAGAAAATACTAACTTGGCATATATTCTAGATTCATACTAAAATTAACTGAAGCCCATGTCCGATAGCTTTCGAAATCAAAGAGTGTTACCTAGAATTGAGTCACGGCTCAAGTGAAATTACTAAGTTAAATATTTCAGTTTCCAAGAGACTGTTGTCTGAAAATTGGTAGGATGAAAAGGTCGCTCAAGCCCCACCTTTATAGAACAACATTGAGGTCATTCGAGAGGCCGTTGAATTATTAAAGCTGCCGGTTCTAGCAAATTTTTGATGGGGGAAAGTTGCCATTACTTATGTTATGAAAGTTATTACTTGATAAACGACGTCATAGAAAAATAGGGCGTCGCGAAGTTAACATGGACCTTTTAATGATTATTCTTAATTTTCGGTCATTAGACATCGAATTCTTTAATTCTATTCATTAATTTTCTGTCTAATTCTCTCACACTGTATATCGATGAATATAGTTCAAAGACTTCGATTAGAATGAACATAGTTCGGACGGGCTCGGTCCGAAAGTACCGAACAGCTTCGCATAATTGGTTCTGTGTTGAGTCTGTTATCTGATATTGAATTTCTGTTTTGAAAGGTCGCCCTATTGTTTCTGACTTTATATCGACATGTTCAAACTCAGATGGTAAAATGTGAATCTTTTCACAAATTGTGAACTTTAACCGGACAACTGGGTTTTTGTTGACAGTTTGGGATAATGTTCATTCAGATCACTTATTAATTACAGATAAACCATGGCACAGATCTTCTAATAGGTAATTTGGGTTTGCGTGATTTTTTATAAAAAATATTTTACATAACACTAAGGCACCTACATTTTTGAAGAACGAAGTTTAGTATGTTAAACAGTTTCAATGGATCGCAAACTTTATTTCAAAAAGCAGTTCTAATCACGACGTGCCAGTGTTTAATTTCGTTAAGTACCGAAATAAAATGTTTTTACGTCTTCCGAAGAAAGCGCAAAACCCAATTCCGGTATTCATTCTCAAGAGCCATAAAAAGCAGTAAAGTTATGAAACATAAAGTTTAACATTTGAGAACGCATCAAAGTTTAAATTACTGCCGTAGATCCGACGGCCAACCACAATGAGAACGCTTCGTGGCAATTTTTTAGGGTTGCCTTGGCACCCTACCGAAAAAAAAATACTTCTAAAAATACAATAACAATTCACACAACGAGATAAGTTAAAATACGAGCTTGTTAAACCGTAAAAAGTATTAATAGGGAGCGAAAGTCAACAATGGTGACAGATTCGCGCAGCTAAAATTATGCACACGTGTTACTAGACTCGCTAACCCATTTTTGTTGTACCCAATTTTGGTTATTAAATTCCCCTTCGGTGCTCAAGTTTTGATACGGATTATTAATATTTTTGACTTTTTAATCAGCAAGGCGAATAACGGGATTGAATCCGGGTGGCGGATTAAGTTTACAAAATAGACACGTCTCAAAGAGGGTGCTATGTAATTCAAATCTGACGAGTCTGATTCCACGCCAAAACATTTTGATAGCAACGGACAGGAAGAAAGTTCAGTGACCTCAAATTCATGTGAAGCGCTCTACATTCAATTAAATATTCAATTGCGAGGCCCAGCTAGCACACCCGTTTTGGAGGCAGGCATAGAACACGCCAGTTACCTAATTCAAATTTGGAATATTTGGAATGACATTCGCAGTGTTAGTGGCTAGTATTATCATTATGATGCAGTCGACCTTTTTGGTAGAAAAAAGCCTGACTAAATGTAAGCATTTTAATTCTATTTCACTTAAAACGGACTCCACAGCAATTTATGGCCGGCATAAACATATCTTTGGGCCGCGTTAGCTGCATTACAGCCTGCATTTAAACGCACGCCAGGCTCCGAATGCATCATCAGGCGAAGACCCTATAATTACCTCCTGAGACTGACCCAAGAATTACAACGAAGCCCGTAATCACGAAAGCTAGAGATCGGAGAATTACCTATAGAGAGATGGGCGTGTCTTTTCTCCGTTTGAATGACAGCCAGCCGGAGATGTTATTCGAATGGCACAATGAATTCGATAAAAGAATCTAAAAAGGAACACTGGCTTTTAGTGAGCATCAAAATTAATATATAATATATGTTTTTCAAACGTAATTCATCAGTTATGGAGTAGGTACCTACAGAGCAGATCGCGGGTACTTTTAAAGTTGTAACTGTCTCAAATAACTCTAATAAGCTGCGCTAATTCTATGTAAACTTTTAGAATAATTTAGTGGAGTGATACATTACTTCAGTAATGCAAATGAGAATGACAAAAAGTACTTATCCATGACAGGCTCAAGCGAATACGTAAAGCCGAAATCTTGAGCCGAGAAATAATTGTCTAAAGACTTTCTGGCAGATGCCTACGTAAATGTATCAATCGAATGACATTCAGATTGGCTATCATTAAAATAGTTGGAAGTTCTCGCTTCTCACAGGAACCAGTTTGGAGCGCATCACGGTTCGAGAGTATCCGAACGTACTGTAGTTTAGACATTCGTAATCAAACATGCGATCAGACATGTTATAATTAGGGTGCCTCAGAAAACTCGGTGGACGCCACTTGTGGTAGCAGACTAACTCGGTGGACGCCACTTGTGGTAGCAGACTAACTCGGTGGACGCCACTTGTGGTAGCAGACTAACTCGGTGGACGCCACTTGTGGTAGCAGACTAACTCGGTGGACGCCACTTGTGGTAGCAGACTAACTCGGTGGACGCCACTTGTGGTAGCAGACTAACTCGGTGGACGCCACTTGTGGTAGCAGACTAACTCGGTGGACGCCACTTGTGGCAGCAGACTAACTCGGTGGACGCCACTTGCGGTAGCAGACTAACTCGGTGGACGCCACTTGTGGCAGCAGACTAACTCGGTGGACGCCACTTGTGGCAGCAGACTAACTCGACTTGTGTTGGGTTTATAAATTTAACAAAGAACATTTTTTTGCTCTATATTACATTGGGAGTCAAACAACACGCTTTATTTCCTTTTTTGGAGTTTATTGTCACAGTTACAGTTGAAATTTCTTTATGACTGTAGATATTAACATATCTGTATTAGCAAACTTAATTTCTTGCCTCTCTCTATAAAGGTCCAACCTTTGCTTGGAGTAAAAGACGAAAAGTGGATCACAGCGGTTTTTTTTTTAACTTTGTGTCTTCTTGAGAGAGAGAGCGATTAGATGAACATAACATAACAAAAGCGTCACGAATTTTCTCATACGGGGTGGCAGAGTCACAATTGTGTCCACTTTGAGCCAGTTATTCAATACTCCATTTTGCGTGACAGAGGGCTAGCCCAACGCCGCATCTATGGAGTAATGAAAGTTTCCTTACCATGTTTGCCATCACCGTTAGAACGTCCCTATAACGTACTTAAGATAAATTAATTATCTCATCGGTACATGGTCAGAAATCGAATCTGCATCTCCTTTGTTAGATGAAATTAAAAAATTTCCACTTTACTAAGAGAGAAAAAGGCAAAACAAAATGTGGCTGTAGCATCATATCTCTAAAATATATACAATTTAAAGTGCGTTATAGCAGCAAAAACTAATCGTGCTCAGATTTTGTTAAAAATTAAAACTTCATATTAAATGCCGAGTCAGGAATCTACCAGTCAAGTGCGACTATACATAAAGCAATAAAAGTTATTATGCTAATAATAATGAAAGCGCCTCTGGCAGAGCGTGTTCGATTCATTAATCATCTCATGGGTCAGTTTGATGCATCGTGAAGAATTAATTACAAATGTCGACTTAAACACTTCATAGATGAAAATTATAGTTAACAACTTCCATGATTCCATGATTGGTATGTAGAGTATATAAACTGCGAGATTCCAGCCAGGTATAAGCGGTGACAACATTTTTGCTACTTCTGTATCATATTCTAATTATTTCTCAACATTATTCATTAGTCTTCAAAATCAATTAGCGCTATACATCAGTTGAGCTCTGTGGTCTAGGGTTTCACGCTTGCTTCTCACACAGGAGATGCAGGTTCGATTCCTGACCATGTACCAGAGATAATTAATTTATTTTATGTACATTATCGGACGTTTAGTGTTTCGGATGACACTAAGCTGTAGGCGCCTGCTACTATCGCTAATGGTCGTAAAACCCCACCAACCCGCACTGAGCCAGCGTGGTGGAGTATGGCTTAATCTTACCCGTATCCGGGTAAAGGCCTGTGCCCCTCGGTGGGGACATTAATGGGCTACATTTATTTTATTATTAACTCTACCTGCACGCACTTATTGTTTACTGCTTCCGGCCAACTCTAAAGTTGATTTAATTAAGTCATTAATTTCCGTTGAGATAATATTCCAGAATACACATTTACATAACACAAGAACACAAGTAGCAACGATGACACGACAAAACATTTTATAAAAGCACCAAAGAGTTTTGTAATGAATAATAACAGTACACGATCCTTATGTAAATTCTGGCCCCGTTTGCTGGTCTGTTAATTCTCTGAAGATTATTACACTCGGTAAATAAGCTAAGATTTGTGTGGGGGTCTCCTAAACGGATAGCGAATAACTTGAATATTCCCCGAGCTTGTTGCTCATTGTCTGTAACAGGAACGGGTTGAGGTAATACTTCATTTACATTCCAAAGTACTCGAAGTATCAAAAGATATAACTTTTAATGATACCATTTCTTTGGTCGAAACCGTCAAGCCCGAATCGGAGTTAATTATTCGGCAACTAAGTCGAGCCGTGACGAATATAAGAACGGCTAACAAAAATCAATACTCATCCGCGTCCACGCATACATCTTGCAATTCCGAACTACAAAATCAAATATATGGTGATAATAAAAAAGCGAAGACAAAAAATGAATTCCTTGAGAGATTTTCCGCATTTGTATAAGAAAGTACCGATGCTATTACAAAGCCGGGGCACGTATTTGAGATTGATAAGTAGGTGTTACGTGCGAGCCCACAGTAAGCATTTGCATTCTTGCGCCTTCGGCTTTGATGCGCGAGTAGATAAGAGCTCTTTGTGCCCTACGAGGTCGGTATTCAGTCCCCATTTGGTGTAAGAACTCGCACTCCCAAGCGCCAGAAGAAACACTTCATTTGACATCCCAGAATACATGGGTTTAGCTAGGCAATAATCTATAATATAACATGAACATTTACAGGCACAAATATTGCTTCTGGCCCCATACTAGGATACAGTGTCATGGGAACCAGAAACAGCGACATCACACACATAAAACAATCCAAGATCTGTATTTTTTTTCTTTATCCCCAGCAGAGGATCGAACCCGGGACCTCTCGCATCTTGCATCGCTTTTGCCATACGTCTAAGTCTTTCCCATCAATTCAAAACAACGTTTATTTTAAAACGTCCTGTTGAATGCATCCTCTCTAAATATTCACATGTTTACATCTCACAATCAAAGAATATTCTAATAAATTTAAAACACAATTTATCTAACGAAGGAAGCGAAGTAATTCTCAGTTTCACACTCAATTCTGATCAACCAACAGCTTATTTAATTATTCCATGTCTTACGACTTTCTTCAGCCTTTTACAACAATCTAACATCTCGAGACCTAATTAAATTTCCATTCTGAGACAGCAACAAGCTGTAAAGAAAACACGAGAATATAAAATACTTTATTTTTAATACTAGCAGACTGTGAACGGAGCATTACAAATATATAATATGATCCACAATAAATAAATAAATAAATAAATAATAAATAATGTGGATCACAAGTATTGTACATATGTACAGTAAAGGCAGGTACTTAATATTAATTACACAATAAGAGTACATGTTATGTTATGTGCCTTGTGGCTGTAAGCCTCATCAAGTCGCTGAATGGCTGCCACACATTCAACAACTACTACTTGAGCACATCTATTAAGGATAAATCGACACTAACTTTGCTAAATATGTAGGAATTCTTAACAGTCGTTTGTGCCGAACGGGACTCTATTACTAAGCTTCCGCCGTCCGTCGGCCTGTCCGTCAGCGCGCTGTATCTCGTACCGTAATATATAGAGTTCAATTATTTTTTCACGAAATATGTATTTCAACAAATCATGAACAACATGCCATTTTCAAAATTGGAGGGGATCCCAGTCCCCATACAAGATACAAGTTTATTTTATTTGCTTTTTTTTGTGCGACGGTACATTGGTGCGGGTCCGACCGATTTTTAATCTCAAGCAGAGCAAAATTTCCACATAAAACAAACAGCGGAAAGTACTTTAATATGCAAAGGTGGGCCCCGCTGCGCCTCAGTGGCAATGCGACCGTTAATTAGTGGGAATAATTTTCAAGAAGCATTCCCTTTGGCCTCCACCGACGGTGCAGAGCTGCCCTACTGACCTCCTACTTCTGTTGCCTCTATGCAAATTAACTATGCAAGCAAGATGCTAATAAGTGTTGCTGGATTTGCGAAACGCTAATATTTCGCTATTATTGACTGCACAATAGTTACATTATATTTTTTTATTTGTTTACTTTCTTTATTTTCATATTTAGTACTTTCACGTACTTGTGGGTCGTTTCTGAAATGTTGGTCTAGCAAAGAACTCCCTTCTGAAGAGTAAAAACCACCTAAGCTATCAGACACCGCAACCAACACCTCCCTCGTAATGCAATAGAAAAATGATGTTTATTTTTAATTTGGAACTGACAGCTGCCAGTATTTATCCGTCTCTATACACACCGCGGAAGAGTAAATGAACCGTTAAAAATAACAATTTACCAGTGTACGATGTTTACGTTACATTTTTTGTAGCTTTTTAGCTCCGGTCTATTAAGCATCGATACATTTTTTATGCGTGAAACTACAATGTTACCAGCGACAAATAAATGATTGAGCGTGGCATGTGGCTGTTCGTTCAGTTATCGTTGCCCTTCCCATGTTTGCTCTATATGCTGCTGGTAGCACGTGTTAACAGACAATTAAAAAACTAAACATGAAATGAAAGTCATGATCACATGTGCCACAAGAAAGACCGCAAAACATTTATATGATGATATAGTTCATATCTTGTATGAACTATATCTCATGTATAGTATAGACTAAACTATTACTATAGGTAGAAGAGATTACGAATATTTTTAGTAATTTATATCATGAGGAAATAAACGTATGTGAGTAGGCAAATCGTTTACTGTAGATAATGTTGTCTGAAAAAATGCATGAATTCTAAGCTTGTTCCAGTCTTTGGGCCGGCATACCAGAGCGCACAATTTTTGAAAGGAGGGGAGCGACTTGCACTTGAGGATGGTAAGAAGAGTGATTCTAATCGACCGTCGCCTAAAGCCAATATACGATATGGGTACTGGAGAGCAACTGTAGATTTCTTCAATTTCTTCTATCTTTAGGTATCATTGGTTGAGTTGTTCTATGAGCTTTAAGTTTCTCTATACGTTTCTGGGATACGGTATATTTAACTCGAATCCTTCCTAACTTCGTCCCTGTTGTGTGCTGATCTGTCCAGTAACTATGTTCTTTAGCGTAGTATTCGAGCTCATGTCACGCCTAACTTATGCGCTTCGGAGAATACGTGTTTAGTAGAACATCCTATGGTTTTATTTAAATTTGTTTGGTTATATTTTTGTCCTGTTGTTTTTCGTGACTTTTTTATATGTTGGATTCTTTCTGGCTTATCCCTCAGGATCAGCGTAAACAATTTTCCTGTCCATGTTGGATTTCTTTACGAAATGTATAAAGGCCTTAAAATTGCTTATGGCTTTCTGGGGCTGGCACCTCTTCTTTATTGTGCCTCTGCTACTGCTGCTACCGCAAGACACAGTAGTGTCTTGCAGTAATATAGATGGCTATATATTTTATTTCATTTACGTGCATTGGAATATTGTCCTTGTGGGCGCTGGGTGTTAATAGACCCCATTAAAAGACTTTTCGTCTTTGTTTCATTTGTTTCGAGACCTACTATTTGAGTAAATTATCCAGATATGTGACAGAGAGAATAAGCGGTAAAACTAATTCTTCATCTTGCTCCAGTTTTATGTCGGTTTTTTTTTTCTTCTAGTGTTTTGAGGGCATCATCCATTAATATTGTAAATAGCCTTGGCGACTGTGGACAGCCTTGTTTTATCCCTTTCGCTTTTGTTAATCCAGACCATTTATACTGACCAACCTATTTGATGTAAGTCCGTTCATACATGCAGTGTTTTATTATTCCATTGGTTAAGATCTTATAAGTCCTCGAAAGGAATTCCTATGCATGTTTAGTTTAGGTCTACCATATGCAATTCGAATAAATAATTCGAATACATATTTCGAATATATATTTCGAATGCTTTTGCAATATCAAGAGCCAATACTTACATATGTTCTGTTACCCGCGCTCCATTCTTCGTCTAGTACCCCGCGTAGTGTGAATATGTGGCCATCGGTGGATCTATTGCGAAGAAAAGCTGCTTGGTAGTTTCCAAGGCCTTTAACAGTCTCGTCTAGTTTCTTGAGCCTGAATTGCATATTGTTATTCCTCCTTTTGTTGTCTTGAGGGTTTCTGGTTTTTGGGATAGGGACTTGGACATTGTGTTGTATGACATGAGAAAAAAATATGGAACAAACAGTTATTCAAAATAGCAAAGCCAATAAAATGTATCTGATGGAATCTGCACGTACCGCATTTTTTCCTATTTCAAATTTATTAGTCGATACTTAAAGCGTAGGCACCTGCTTCCAGAAGGCCTTCTTGCCACAAAATCGATAAAAAAACGTAGTAAAAAGTGTTCTGTTTAAGTAAAAACCCATTAACAAAACATTACACCGACCTTAAGCGTAAATAAAATTTCTTGAAAGCCATGTTTTATAGGTTTTTTAATACGTGGCTCTGGTGTACTAAACTTATAAGAGAGGGGCAATAACTGGATTCGTGTGGACACGCCTTTAATTCCGTATGGCGGCAGTAGCGTCTAATTTGGTGTTTTAACTACCTCAATTAGGTTGTTAAAATTTAGGTAGGTAGTCTGACTGAGCAATAAACGCTACAACTTAAAAAAATGTCTCAGGCGTTTTTTTTATTATCAAAAACTAAACATAACAAGGCAAAGTCAGAAATTTTCTAATTGGAAACAAATTGTAATGTTGAATACGAATAATAATTTATCAACAAAAAAAGGATGAATCTTCATTCATATTTAAAGTTACACAGTATTACTACAAACATATTAATCGTAGTTAAACCTCAAACAAACGCTAAATCCCATATACATTTTTGTCTTTAAACAACTGTTGAAGAGGAGTTTATTTTTTGTAGTAAGACCCACAGAATAAATTTAAAGATAAACAGTTGTTAACTTACGCTAATTCTCATAGCAAGCAACACAAGTGCTACCATGCCATGGCTAATATTTAAATATTTATACATTTAGCTGTGTTTGACTTCTAATTTGAAATTATTTTACAACAGCCAAGGCAGGGCTCGCATACCAAACCATCTCATCAAGCAAAGTTCAAATAGCCTTCACAAATATTCAAACAACGTGTTCTAGTGATCAACAGTTCCAAGTAACTAGGTGGGTATGTTATTTGTACATAATCTCCATTTCAGCGGTTACACGAAAGCTAACTCAAAACTTGTTTGAAGTAGGAGATCAAACAGGATCAGACGAATATGCTTCAGCACAAAGGAAGTGCTACAATAGTTATTAACACTTCAATGACAAGCAGCGACTCATAATTTACCTCAACAAATGTTGCGCGGCTAATTGAGTTAGCGTTTAATTTGCCTGCTTTTCGAATAGTCTCAGATCGCACGGGTTGGCGTGGCGGTCATTTGTCCAGCAAGGACACCAACATGCTGAAGAAGAACAGGAACAATAGTCTTCACGGGTCATTTTATGACACTAAACCATGAATGAGTTTGTTGATTATTACTAGATCTTTAGATGATGCCATGTGTTAGAGCAAGAGGAGTGCGTAAAGAATGTGTTTTGGAGAGACAAGAATGATAAGACTAACTCACTTAGTTGTTTTCGTTACATGGAAGCTGACGCAGATTTAGCTGTAGTTGGAGATCTCTGCGCAGAATGGAACAATTCACAAATAAACCAAAATAATTACCTGGTGTTATTTTGTTTGATCTTTGGTTAGTTCTGATTGATTAGTCTGTTACCTTTATAGCTACTTATTCTGCTGGAGCTGGAGCTGGAGCTGGAGCTGGAGCAACGTAGTTAAATTTTGTTAAATAACGAGGTCTTCCAAACTTCAGCGTACAGTACCGAAATACCAATTACCTACCCAATGAGAAATTCGGTAGTAGGAATTTCTAAGGAAATCTCAAAAACAAAAAAAGGGTTTCTTTTGCTAATTCCCTCCTGAGTCGTGGTGAATGATAAGTGGCTGAATAAATTGCTGAATGAGATTAGAAATAGGTGGGAATTTTTTAATTGACTCGTTTTAAAAACTCTCCTCTCTAATTAATAAGGTTTGAAATATTCGCGTAACTCGATTATTTACTCGCTTTTGATTTAAAAATGCTTTATTTTGAAATACAATATACTTTAGGATATTCCGGTATTTCATACCTGAACTGTTTTTTCGTAGCTGTACGCTAGAACTTACCTAATTGCAGGTAGTAAGTAGGTAGGTAGAAAGTGCGTCATTAAGGCATTAATCTTGTAAAGTTTGTTTATCTAGCTAGAAACTGACACCGTCAGACGCATTGGCACGCATTGGTGAAGTGTTCAGTAGAAATAAGGTCGTCGATGTGTACAATTGAAATGCAATCTTTCATTATAAGATAAGCAAGAACGTTGTATATAGGTAGGTGGCAGGTAGGTATACACTTTATATGTTTACTCGAACTCATCTCTTGAAAGGCCGAACCGACAACGTTTGCAATTAAAAAATATCATATAACAGATTTCACCAACAAAAGAAAGAAAAGTCACAGAGCGCCCAATGAGAAATAAAATGCCAAAATGTATGCCAATAATAGTAAATTTAAATAAAAACAAACGACGATGGCACTATTGGACTAGAAACAGTCGTGCCCGAGATGGAAGGAAATGTACGGACCACAACTGCTCTGGATTCGAGCCAAAATAATCAAGTAACGGACGTAACTATATATATATTAGATTATTTATTTTGTACTGAACCTATTTTATTGGGTATTCGGAAATGCTGCGGAGCTCCAGCGGTTAGAACGAACTTTCGATTTCGAACAAGGCAACAAATATAATGACCACCAAAATATTATTTTCCTACCCAAAATGGCTAAATGACCACCAAAAGTTGCAGAAAATATCAGGGCAAAATACTGCGGTAGCTTAGGTGAAGGGTAAAGGGGATGAGCGAAGCGAAGCCCCCTTTATCCTTCGTGTTAGGTTGAACATGTAAGAACAACAAAAAATACTTAAAACATAAACGTAAGTACACAAAACATAAAAAGAAGTTTGGTGATCATTTATCCAAACACAATTTGGTGGACATCCATCCATTTTGGCAGTCATTTCGAATTTATTGGTAGTAAATTTTCGAATTTTTTGGTAATCGTTTAAACACAAGCCAAAGAACATTGCATATTTTAAGCAGCGTTACATCCGAATTCATTCGGGTTTGTGCTGTTTTATTTATTTATTTTGCAAGTTGATTAAACATCAGGTGACCAGAAATCGTGATTTGTAGAGTGTTTTCGTCAGGTCTTGATTTTGATTTGTAGAGTGTCTACAACCAAGTTACCTATCTACTACGGGTTTCTCTAAACATTTAACGATTTTGACGAATTTCTTCATATTATACTTTAGGTAGATACCTACCTAACTTTTATAGGTACTATACTATGTGAGTGAAGCGTAGATATTATAGATAAGAGTCGCTAGCTGAAACAACATTTATAAAATAAGAAATAGTGATGCGGTTAGGCATTAGGTACTCATGTTAATAACTGTTTCTGAGCTTCAAGGTTAGTTATGCTAATGACCTAATCGTCTCACGTCATCTCGATTCAGGTTGCCTACTTGAAGGAAATTCAACGATTCTTTATCAGCTTATCAAACAAGCCTCTCTAAGCAGGAAATCGTCGATGCTTACCTTAGAACTGAAAATCCGGTTCGAAGGACCAAATATGTTTCCAAATCATAAGCACACCAAATGCATTGAATGAGTTCACTTCGAGTGAGGCTTTCAACGTTACACGGTACGCTCGCTGAGCACACATAACATCACATTTTGCACTTGTGAACAAAACAATAGCAAAAACAAAAAAAAACAGAGCGTATCCAGTTGCCAGGCGTTCGTTCCCGGTGGGAGCGTGTAACACGTGAACCGCAGCACTAAAACCAGTCACAGTTTATTTTAACAATTAACGATGTTTCGTGGGGACTACACGCGGGTGCAGACAGCGAGAGATGCACACACTCACGCGGAGGAAGCTGCCGAGCGACTGACTCGGTCGGAAACGGACGGAGTCGAAGTCGAACGAATCAGACTGGTTCTGCAATGAGTGAATGAGTGAGTAAGCGAGACGGCTGCAGTAGTAGCGCATGGTTTTTTTCGCTCGCGTGTAGGGACTAGATGGATGACTGTGCGAGCCCTGCCGAAATAAAAAGGGTATGATTTTATTGATCACCTAATAAATGCCTTTTTGATTACCTAATAAAGCATGTTGGTCACTGAAAAAATTGATTTATGACCTAAATTACTTCACTAAATAATATAAAATTGGTTACCTAAAATTAATTAAACAATCACCGTGAAATAATATTGGTCATCAAATTATTAGATAGGTAACTTAGGGTTTATTATTTTTAAATCTAAATTTTGATGATCGATGTACTATTTTGAGGACAAACCTACTATTCGGACAATAGAAAAAAGGTGTTCAGTTTAGATATTATATTGGAGAAATATTTACAATTATTTGGTGATTCATATTTAGTGACCGTTTTCATTCATTTGATGGCCGAAATATTTACTTGGAACAGATATAATAATTAGGGTATCGCACTTTAGCGGCAAAACCAAAATATAGGTGAAGCAAAATGTTGTCCCTAAATAAAAACTACCCTACCTCAAGTCACTCGTCCTTTGCCAACCATACTGCTGGGTGCGCCAAATAAAGGGTTATTCCACATTCACTACAGTTTTTATTCGGTTTTATTTTATATGTTACATACTTTCATACCTACCTACACTATTAAAGGATACGCCAAAAAACTGACTTTGGCAAAAGTGGAATAACCCAATTAAAAGGTTTACCCACTTTTGATGGAGTTTTTAACCTAATAACAGCGTTACGCCTTTTCCCATACGGGGCACTTTTAGCCGGTTATTCAATACTCCATTTTGCGTGATGCTCCATGGGGCTAGCCCATCGCCGCAGCTATGGAGTAATGAAGGTTTCCTCACAATGTATACCATATAACCAATAAATAAATAAAATAAAATCACCGTTAAAACGTCTGGATAAATAACTTATCTCGTTGGTACATGGTCAGCACCGGGATTCGAGCCTGCAACGCCTGCGTGTGAAGCACGCGTGAAACCCACTAGACCACAGAGCCAAAAAAGTGTGGCAAAAGGACGGAAAGGAAAGGGTCACCGTTGGCCACACTTTTTTGGCGTCTTCTTTGCCACGGTTGCCACAGTACTGTCCAGTTCCAATGTTTATATCCACGAAAATATTAACATACAAAAAATAGAAACTTAATCATGATTTGTAATTTTACAAGTACATACTTATATTTACTATGACTAAAAATTATGATACTTTACAATACTACATTTAACTGAGGCTCGTTTTACAACCCACGATTGATTCCATACCTTTCTATTACCTGCTCAATATTGGGCTACTGTTCCGAGAACATCTGCTGATTAGCGAATTTGTTAAAATATATTGTATCCCGTTCTAACTTGCATAATTTTGTAAGAGCGTAAATGGGATAGCCACGACACTTTATAACAATTGAATGCGTTCTTTACTGAGAACAGCATTTTTTCTAAAAAAGGGTGAAATGTTTTTTTGGTAAGACTATGTCACGCTAACTGATATCATCATAGCAGGGCCTAGTGGTAACTTAATAGTGTGATTTGTGTTGTGAGATTTATAAAAATCAGCAAACATGAACAAGGCTGACAATTCTGCAAGTTTTACCATATAGATTTAACAAAAAATATATTTTTTCCTGTTTTGTAAAATACTGATTGATTATATTTTGCCTTTTCTATGTAACATTTACAGTAAGAAAAACGGGCAAAGAATTTTGATCCTGAATAGTCATAGGTACCATTTTCATAGAAAAACAACAGCTTGTTTGGAGATATGTGAATAGAAAATAATGCAAAACAATGATATAAATAATAGAAAATGTAGTGTAACAGTCAAACGAGTGGGTCAACATGTCTGTGCTGCAGATTATATAAAAGTGGATGTTCACACTAAGCGTGACGTTAGCGCAGGCGTAGACATTGCATTCGACGATCTGCCAATCAGCAGTCACGCAGGTCGCGATAACCGACATGTACGTCGTGACCGCCGTTTTGCTAACCATATGGTGTGATTCTCTTATCCGCGCAAGTTCATACTTTCCGCTCATAGACCCTAAGCTAGCTAGCTATCGTCGCGTGTGAAACCTATTGTGTCCCGAACTATACCTAACACTGGAGTAATTTAGTGCTCGCACATGCCATCCACGATTCACTCCAGCTCCCAGCCATCTGGAGTTCCGTCCCTCACAAGGGAGACCGTCACCAGACATCCCAAGCAACCTCGAATCATCCCGCAGAAGAAGGAGAAGCCACGGAAACCGATTCCAGGTACCTACTGCTCATTCACTTACTCATTCTTCCCCCATCAACTCCAACCAATCTCAGCTCTGCATATCGTGACTAGCGGTGCGGAAAAAACGAGTGCAAATAAAGGATAATATCTGATGTTGCCCTTGTACCTGCTTTATCCGAAGAAGCTTACAGACCCATCGTTTCAAGCGTATTCAAGCTGGTTCAAAAGACACCAAGTTATAAATCAATAAAAGCAGGACTCAACAAAGCCAGGAACAAAAGCTTAAACGTCCAGAAATCTTATTTCACCACAAGAGCAGAGAGCATAATAGCAAAAAAATATGCAGTGAATTTTGTGTTATTAGATGACTGGGCTGGCACAGAAGATCAAATGATAGCTTTTGCAATACTGACCTCAAGGGAAACCATAACAAATAAAAGTAAAATTTGTTTTCTTGATGGAACTTTCAAAAGTTGTTACCACCTGTTCTATCAACTATATGTGAGACACAGCGACATTGGAAGCAACAAGCTATCAACTAGAGTTGTTCCTTTGATTTTCATACTGATGCCTAGTAAGGAATAAAAGACTTATCAGCGACTACATCAGAATCTGAGACTCAAATTACCGGGCTGGTATCCAGAATACATGGGTGTCGATTTCGAAACAGCCGCAATCAAATAATCTTTTCCGAGTGCTCAAGTACTTTGGCATGGCTGCAATTTCCACTTCAAGCAAACCCTTGAGAAAAAGGCTAAATTGATTATTCTTTCTAATACACTGGAAGAAAAGAAGCAAGAGAGACTTCAGCGTCGGTTCATTGAAAAGAAAACGATGTGGATGAAGGCTGGCTCACCATCATAGAAAACTGCCCTAAAGACAAGAAATTATTATATATCAATGATTATTTCGTGAATACGTGGTTAGAAAGCACGCAGTTTTAAGGTAATCAACTTTTATTACTTTTTTTATGTTTATTGACAAAGCGAGCGAAGCGTCAAGCTTCGAGATTGGCCAAAAATGCATTTGTAAGGATGTTTGTTCTCGCCTACAAATTTGAGAGGTACACTAAGGACTTCATTCTACACATGTTGTGAAAAAAACCGAAACGGGGGAGTGGAGGAGGAAGCACTTCGGGGTATTTTTCTCCTCCTCCTCGACCTCCTTGCAACTATGTTGTAGATACAACTAGACACCTGAATTTTCTGTGACTAATAGGCCACAATTTAAATAAGCAAATCACTAAAATTCAGTCAATTTGAATCAACAGGCTGGAAACAACAGCCGATCAGATTTCCGTCATTTTGTCACTGACTGATCATCATCGATGTTCAACATTCTAATTACTTCTAGCAGACCTAAAAGCTTGAAATTTTGGACAAGGTTTAGTCAACAACGCCAGGAAAAAAATCCGGAACTTCAGCTCTCATTTTTATGTTTAACAATGCACTAATCTGATGTTCTGGACAGTTTCATAGGTTTAATGTTTACCGATATGATCAATAGATGAAGTTGTGTGAATCCTGCATCGCGGTATGGTAATGTAATATTTATAGTTGACATGACAGTGGCGGATAATATAATTTCACTCGAGATTATTTGTTTGGTTTTCTTAGCTTAGCTTACTTGTTCCAAAACTCTGAAATGGCTTTGCAAAGTCAGGAGAAAAGGAAAATTGTTGGTTAGTGAATAGTCATAAGAGCTCGCGAGGTCTACTGTTTTCATAGAACCACTAGATACATGCCAAAGCCACAAGGAGACATAAAACAATTATGTGGCATCTTTTGGTAAATTGTAGGACTGATCAAAGAGAAAGAACAATCAGTGATAAGTTGCTAGATTATTGCTAAACCTTATGGCATGTAGATGCAGCTTAAGTATTTTTTTAATTTCCCACATTAGGATAGGATATATTTTGGTGCACTTATATTTCTTTATATATTTATTTCTAAAACAACACACACAGGCTACAGATTGCGTCATAGAACAAACAATGTTGCTGAAGCCTGGCACAAAAGGTTGAATAGCAGAATGGCTCACTGTAAACCAGACCTTCTACAGTTTCTGGATACTTTGAAGATGGATGGAGAATGTTTCGATGGGAAGGTGCAGAAACATAACACGGTCAACAAAAATTGAAAAGGGCGATCAATTACCATCGAACACGAAATTTTGAGCTTAATAGATGACTTTGAAAGTTATCGCTCCAGTATGAAAAAAACTTTAGAAAAACACTGCAATATGTGAGATATGTTTAATGTATGTAAGCTAATCGGCTGTCTGTGATTTTAACAAGTATGTAAATAAATACTGTATAGGTATAGCTACCTCGCAGTGATTGAAGCTGTAAACAAAGTATTTACTCTATGTATTTGTTCTATAAATAATGGTATTACACGTTTGAATGTGTTGATTACATATATATTTGTTTATATGAATATTGTGTAGGCTAAATTAGTACATAAAACTCATTGTGGATTTAGCTGCACCAGTGCGAGAAAGTTAATCAGAGCTAAAAAAAACTTGCTAAACAAGCTACCTATATGTTTAGCACATTTAAGGGTTGCAGATCTCTAGGAAGAACTATCAGTGACAAGTGACAGCTCATCGCCCGACGAAACTTGAAGCACATATTTTCTCTAAGTCAACACTCTCGACGTGCATGGGTTGAGATGATGCTGAGCTAAGCTGAGTACTATTTTAAAGTCCTGCGCGCCTCAGCACCAGGCAGGATAAAGAAAAAAACTGGAAACAAAACAGTTTTTTCACAGATGCCGCTAAATCCAAACAAACTTTATTTTCTTGTTTTTTATGCCGGACTGCTAATCGGCTGACCGTGATATTGCTAATCTATAAGGGAGATTTATTGAAGTGTATTATAAATATATGTTTACCAAATATTTATAAATATATGACGCAACAAAAATTACTTATAACATATATTTTTAATTCGGAGATGTTTTTTTGTCTTACAATTTAGTTGCTGTACCCTTTTAACCGTTAAATCGTAAGTGTGGCAAAAGGATACTCGCAAGATAAATTTTATTTATTAATTTAATACCGTGGCAAAAGTGGAACATTTGTATGAAGACAATTTTGTGTGGCAAATAGAGACTTTGGCAAAAGTGGACTAACCCTCCCACTTTGGCCACAGCTTTTATTTGTATGATATACTTTAAATACCTACTACAATAACAAAGGATACGAAAAAAAAGTATGGCAGAAGGACATCGTGGCAACAGTGGAATAACCCAAATTAAATAAGTATATGATTGTTATTACTTCGAACGTCAGCTTACCTTCACGCACGGCGGCTTTAATTGTCACCGCAGAGTTTTTGCATGCGGTCTGTTTTTTCCAAGCAGTTTTTGTGAAGTAGGGCAAGCTGTGAATTTTTATTCCTCGATTCAACTAGTACTCTATCTGTGATGTAATTGTAATTGGAGTTACAGGGTAAAAAGTTAATAGTTTTTGTCGGATTAACTTTACGATTGGACATTATTGGTAAATCACGATGTCTCATAAAAACGTTGCCAGCTTGGCCGTGGATACCTGTTCAAAATAATTGTGATCATTGTGGCCCGGGACCCAAAAAATCTTATGCATCGCTGTATCACCAAAGAATGTATTGTATATGAACACAATAGATGAATTATATTGACTGGAGGCACCGTCTACAGCAGATGTTGATGACAAACGAATTGGTCTTGAAAACTTAGATATTATAAACCAAAGTATGAAAGAACGTTACATTACAAGCGAGACATGTGAGATTGTTTATGATCCAAAGTCAAAGAAAGAAATCTAGAATAACTGAACTCTTACTATTTGTTGAGTAGCAAAAAGTAATTCGACTCCTTGAGAGAATAAATAAAAATAATTGATCATCGACAAGAATGACAAGATCAGCCAAGAAAGTATCAAAACTTTTATTACATCACTAGTCGCAGTGGAGAGTCTGGTAGAAGCAAGAATATCAGAATGAGATATTGATGTCGTTAACCTTATTTATTGAAATTGTTACGTCCACGCTTATGACCAGATGGATAAGTGCTCTTATCCGTGAATCATTATTGACAGTAATTCTTACATTAACCTTTCATATTACGAGTTATTTGCTTGAACTTTGAAGGAAACTTTAGCCTAATTTTCATTCCGGGCCAATTGGTACATTTTTAATTACTTGTCGTAACAAGTAATTATGTCGTAACAGTATGACAAAAGTCTGAACAATGTAATGATTCTTGCACAAAGTTTGAATTCAACAACTCAATAATTAAATAGAGCCTCAGAGGGTATGTATACAGAATAACTGCCTTGATATGTGTAGAGTCAAATAGCACTCAGTTGACATATAGCAATATGTTAACCGTGCTTGTTAATTGTAATTTGTAATTGTTATTGTGTAGATAAATCAATTAAATATATATTTTATCGATCGGGTAACCTTCAATATATCTAGACCATCAGTGGCATCATTATATCTCAGTATCGGAGAAAAAATATTTGTCACAATCAATAACTAGAAATAAAAAAAAAACACTTTGACACGTTAATGAAATATTACGGCTAAAACGGCCATCGCAGGAAAGGCTACTATTATTTACAAAAAACTACATTGAAATCCGTCCACCCGTTTTGAATCAAATCAAATCAAATCAAATCAAAAATCATTTATTTCCATAGGATGTTGTTACATCACTTAGATCCGTCATTACATTTTTTTGGGTGAGTTCACTAATCTGTGGCGGAATCTGTGGAGAAGAGCTCACCGAAGAAACTCCACAGTCGTCGCATCTTTTGCGTTTCCTTTTTTAAATAAAATATTGTCAAATTACAAAATGAATGCTAATTATATATCGAAACAGCCTGTTACTCAAACAATCTATTCCCATGGACATCTGTCCTCTAAGTAATCAGATATCCTATAGTAACCTTTTTTATACAATTTCTGTTTTATTATTATTTTAAACTTGTCTAAAGGTAAGTTTTTAATATCAGTAGGGATATCAGTTGACTGCTGGGTTGCCACTGACAGACGTACAGGCAGACACACCATATAAAACGACACACAGACAGACGCTTCATACTTATAACACCCCTCTTTTGGTCGTCGGGGGTTAAAAAGGTGCGGAAGAAGACGATTTATATCAACCGTGAAATGTTTCCATATCATTGTGCCCATTCCTCTACAATCAAATGAACAATGCAATAAAGTCAGATGTTATATTCGACTGTGAAACTTCCGAAGCCCAGTCTCAACGTCTCGCATTGTATGTGAGCTACCTTTCCGAATATACTTACACTCGTAATACACCATTCTTATTACTAGTGTGTTATAGGCCAAAATCGTGCAGAAAGAGCTTCATCGTCGTGGTGTTGTGATCGCGACCATTGCTTCATATACCATGATTTATTACCGGAATATTTTCCATTTTGCCAATGGTGGCCATTGTAATAAAAGTTTTGTCTGGGGTGATACTTCTTGTCGTATCGATCGATAAATTAATCTTCTTTTCAATTTATAAAATATTTGTTTGCTTCTTTATGAAATAGGGAGGAAATCAGTATGCATTTTATTTGAGATCTATATGTTTTGCGATAATTAAATTTTTGTCGTAATTAAATACATTTGGGAACTTCAATGCTCATGAAGCATAACGTTTTCCATAAATATGAATGAGGTTCTGTTAAGAGTGCCTCAAGTTTATGCTCCACCACGCAAAAGGTTCGGCTATTCATAAAAATCCACATCAATATCATAAGTAAACATATAAGTTTCAAGCAAAACATAAAAGGATTTTTTATGCTTTCATCGTGAAGAAGCTGGGGATATTTCTAACATAACGACCCAGTGGGAGTTCGTAAAACACGCCAAACGTCTAATCTCCGAAAGAGATCAACAGAGGTCATTTATCATCCACAAGAACCTATTTCTGCGGAATGGTAAATAAACAGCGATTCGTTTCTATCGCACATTTTTATGTAACAACAAATCCTTTGGCGAAGAAACTTGGTGAATCCCAAAGATTAAATGGAATTTCTGCTAATGGACGTTACGTTTCCCGTTCCTATGTTATGAAGATAAAAACCTTATAGCGAGAATGCAGCGTCTACTTTGGAATTGCTATCTGGCTAAGTTCGGTCTTTACGTTGAGTCTGATTCATTGTCTCAAAGATCCATTCTTATTGTCTGACGGAACGGAATCGTCTTCCTCTAGACGACTAACTTCTCGACTTTCTTTAACAGCTGAACAAATTAATAGGAAGTACTTTTAGATCCCCATCGAATTCCACTCTAGCCTGCGCACCACTTCTAGCGTCGGACAGATTACTTTAAACAATTAAGTTGTTTGACTTTTTTGGTTCTAAAGTACTCTTCGGATTTGTCATGTTTGTCTTTATTGTTTGCCTTTGATACACATGCTGGAATACGAAAGGTTAGGTACCTATTGAGTTTATTTTTTGATGGAATTGAGCCTTTTTATCACAATCTAAGGGAGTCTACTCTATGATATATATTAAAGTGGATCCGTAGAAGCAGTCACATATCCACCAGATATAGCCCATATAACTACCTACATATTCTAGCGTCTGTGACGGCACACTCTGCAAAAATAATAATTATCGTTCCATCTGACCGCCAGAGAAATGCCGCTCGCTTTTCTGTCCAAGAATAATATTATCGTATTTCATCGTGCCCTTATGGCGGTCTTCTCATGTAGGTACCTACTTATATCGTCTGCCCTTACTTTTATATTGTCGTTTCGTTTCGATTTCGGTGTACACGGGAAAGCGTCAATGAGGGAGAATAATGAGTCCTGTTTTGGCATTGAAACCGCGAAGCTGAAAGGGTCCTCCCGGGTGCCTTTATCCGAACATCCGGCACACGTGAACCAACGATTATTTTGGCTGTAAAGCGATCAAATTACAATAAAACAATTCAATTTTTAAAAGGGACAGATTAACATCTCACTCTATATTTCGCTGTATTTATTCTCTGCGGTTTGATTTTTTCGATCGACGTGCGTGATTTTCTCCGTTGTTTATTCAACGCAGACACATTCTAATTTAGGTACTCGTACAGTCGTGACATAAGAAATTAATAAGGCATCAAATATAATGATCACCAAAATATTTTTTTCCTACCCAAAATGGATAAATAAACACCAAAATACTGTGGTAGCTTAGGTGAAGGGTAAAGGGGGTGAGCGAAGCGAAGCCCCCTTTATCCTTCGTGTTAGGTTGAACATGTAAGAACAACAAAAAATACTTAAAACATAAACTTACGTACACAAAACATAAAAAGAAGTTTGGTGATGATTTATCCAAACACATTTATCCATTCTGGCAGTCATTTCGAATTTATTGCTAGTAAAATAGGTGCGTTTTTGGTAATCGTTTAAACACAAGCCAATTAATATTATATGTATATTCAGAAATAATTGCTACTACAGAACCGTGCTGATCAAAAACGAAAGTATAACAGGACCGAATTGGCAACATAATCAATGAAACAGAAAGTGCGCTCACTGAACACAAGAAACCCGAAAACAAGATACAAGCAACAATAAATACAATGCGATAAAGAACTCCCCGACATCGAAACCCGGTGACTTTTGAACATTGTTCAAACCGCAAACCGGTATTGCCAGTATAGTGACCAGGCGCCCGACTGCTAGCATTATTATCGATCTTTATCTCCACATACGGGCCGGCCGTATAAATTCGACATGCATTATTTATACGCGAGGGGAGGCCCGTCGTTTATTGAAATCATAGAGGAAACAAATATCGCGGGACAGCATACTTTCCTCGATATCTCGATTCCTGATCTCAACAATTCGAGACTCGTGTAATGTCCCCCCCGTACAGCGTGTTCGATCGTCGGATATGGTGAGACTTTCTACGGGGATAGTAATAGAGGAAATGAGAGAATTAGCGTGAAAGAGCGATGGCCTGCCCAAGTAATGGATAAGGGGGAATCTGTAGGCTTTAATTGTTAAGTTTAGAAGTTGACCAATGGTTTCCTTTCCATATCGTTTCCGGCGGACTGCCGGCGAAGGTAATGAGACATGAAAATGCCAATCAGGTGATCCTTTGATTAAATTTATACCTTGATGTAATGGACAATACGTTAGGTGGACGGGATCCTGCCAACTGAAACGGAAAAATCCGTGACGCTAGACAGATTAGGTTAATAACAAATCGATAATCACCCTTTGACGATATGCGACCGCATGACGGCTGATGGTATTAGGGGTTGGCGGAGCTGACCTAGATCTAGATAGGAGTATAGATCATACGGCTGACCACCCTGTAACAGTTAGTCAAGCAAGCAACGAGTATACGCTAAAGTTTTGTCATCTTTAAATGAAACGCACAGCGAGTACTTAGCTAACGTTGATTTGTATGACTAGTTTCAAATAACATCAAAACGAAGAGAAAATTTGGGTAATGGTATAATGGTAGATATGAGTAAAGAATCTCTCGCACGCGTCTATTGAATTTGTTGTCGACTGTAATAAAATCGTATAGGATACATCAGAACCGTTACATAACCTGGGGCCCTATTCCGATAGACAATGACGGCTCAGGGACAAATGACGCGGCGAAACGACGACCGTCAACTATGTATATGTAGGTAACTAACTTATATAATTAGCAATTAACTTAATATCTACCTTTAATTGCTGTATTTTGTTGCTGTCCATTTAATTTTGGTTGATAACTAAATTATATAATTAGCAATTAACTTAATATCTACCTTTAATTGCCGTAAAAGGGATTATCTATGTGATAACAGATTTTGTTGCTGTCCATTTCATTTTGTTTGATAACTAACTTATATAATTAGCGATTAACTTAATATCTACTTTTAATTGCCGTAAAAAGTATTATCCATGTGATAACAGATTTTGTTGCTGTCCATTTAATTTTGGTTGATAACTAACTTATATAATTAGCAATTAACTTAATATCTACCTTTAATTGCCGTTAAAAGTATTATCCAAACGCATAATAATTAATATTGAATACCTAAAGTTGACCGTCGTCGTCGCGCCATTGTCGCTGAGGCGTCATTGTGCTACCGGATAGGGGCCCTGAAAAGGAATTGTTTGATATGAAGTCAAAGCATAAGCCCAATATTTATAGCCTTCACCAAAAATGTTATTTCCCGGTTTCCGAAGTACGTTTTTTATAGGAGGAGGCGTGTTGGTAAACCCTGAGAGAGATTCTCATCAATGAAAGACATTTCCACATAGTCACTACACGCCCTGTTGTACGTGATAATCAAATGTATTTTAACTGTGAAATAAATACAAGGTAATAATACCTTGGACACTATTTACACACATTGATCTAGCCCCAAACTAGATTCCCTTTATATTGGGTAATAGACAACGATACACATACTTATATAGATAAATATTATACTTAGATAGATAAACAACCATTACTAGGGTACAAACTTCGCCCTCATCAAACAAATATTTGCCCCCACCGGGACTCGAATCCGGGACCCTTGGTTTCGTAACAGGGTCACTGCCGACTTGGCCATTCGGGTCGTCAAAGTAAAGACCAATTTTCAATATTGTTGGATGTGATTCCATGCGTATACATGTCTCGAAAGCAGAAGCTAGAGCGGCATTAGGTCAGGCAAAAAGCTAGCAGATTACTAAGAAGATTCTTAATTTTCTGCACCTCTGCCTCTCTCTTGGAAACAAGCTCGCTCGCGCAGTCGTGTAAATACGGCCAGTCCATACAAACTTCAACCCCCATTTCCCTCCCCTCAGGGATGTATTTCGCCAAATCCCTTCTCAGTTCTTCACTTCGCTATCAGGACCTCTGTGCAAAATGTCATGACTCTAGGACCAGCGGGTTAGGCTTTCCGTCGATATATGAGTCAGTGAGTCAATCAAGACTGAAGTTTATAAGTATACTCGTAGAAATTCATAAAGTATGAAAAAATTCTTCTATTATTGTACCTATTGTACCTACCTGTGTCACATACTTGGGTCCCGTACGTACAGGTTGTTCATACAAAGTTTGTTCATCATTCGTGCTTTGTTAGCAGTAATAGAAACGACATACAACTTGATTTTTGTTGAGAAATAGCGTCGTAACTGCGCTGACGTCTTTACCGTAAGTAGTGTGACATACACGCTGTATTTAATAACCTTTCTGTTTACTTATCCCATTGCTGTTGAGACTTTTCCGTTCACCAAGAAGTACTTGCTTTAAGCAGTCTTTTTCACAAACCACTTTACGTATTTGCTTGACACGTTACTTACATTGTTTCAAAATTGGAATTTTTTATATCAGGCGTATCACTTAAGTAAGCAATTTACATTCCAAAATTGTTAAACCTGCATAGAAAATATCAGCTGCATCTCCGCTTGCGGACTTTTGTCGACTAAGGAGCTGTATCCATTAATTTTTTTTGTTCCTCAGCCCTACCTCTCGAATCAGTTCAAAAGACTCAGGAGAAACCTTTGTACTGATGAAAAAAAACACAGCTTCGTTTCTCTTTCAGCTTCAATCAAAAGACGAGGCAACTACCTGTCCTAGCTTCGAGAGACCGGGACACCCACTAGTGATGGGCGTTAACGATCTTATTGCCGGTATGTCGGTGAAAAAGCCATAAGACTAATATTGGCAGATTTCCACTCGTATCTTCTTTGCTTAAGTACCTACAGACTAGCAGACTTTCGGCCGATATGATTCGATATCGGTCGAATTACGCTGGCAACCCAACCAGTCTAAATATCGGCCGAATTACGCTGGCAGCCCAACCAGACCAAACAATCGGCCGATCAAGTCTGTGGTTTGCGGGAACTCACTCAATATAGTGTGGATACTTCGTATAACTAACAACTGGTTATAATTTTTAATTGCTACTAACAGTCCAAAGCGAACATGAGGTACATTGACCTTAAAAATGACAGATGTAGTTGAGTGGGTGCTGGGTGACGATTGGGTGCCTGCACCAGACCCGAATCCCGTTGGCGATCCGAATGGCCGAGTGACCCTGCCTACGAAGCCAAGAGTCCCGGGTTCGAGTCCCGGTGGGGGCAAATATTTGTTTGATGACAACGTATGTTTGTACCCTAGTCATGGTTGTTATTCTATCTAAGTATAATAATTATCTATATAAGTATGTGTACCGTTGTCTAGTACCCAAGATACAGGGAATCCTAGTTTGGGGCAAGATCAATGTGTGTAAATAGTGCCCAAGGTATTATTATTATTATGAGGCATCGCTATTTTGAACCTCATGCCATGGTAATAAATCTCAAAACCTGTAACGGGAAAATGTCATGTCGACATGACATTAGGCCTGGAGGGGTTATGCAGCTGCTTAACTGCTTTGACTGCTAATCAAAATGGATACTTTTTAGGAACTGTCAAAACGGTAATTTTGTTCACGAGTTCTATGAAATACTTGCATGTGACGTCGTAGTCAAATGGTGTCTTTTTAACACAAGATTGAATTTCTAAAATACAACTGCTGGAAATATACAATTTTGATATTGCCAAATGTTTTTGTTGAAATAGGTTCAGCTTGAGACACGTTCCTAAATTTATTGGACTACCTTGTTAGATACCGTATTGTAGTTACAAAAGGTATCTAAACGTCGAAATATCGATAGATATCGATATCGATATTCCCTCGTCCCCAAGGGTCGTACAACAAACGCAGGTACAATGCCGGCTCTTTTCCTCGCTATCCTGTTAACACCTAAAAGGATAAGACGCAATACAATAGCCCACGTGTGAAAGAAGACCGTAATAAGTACGGCTTTGTTGAACTGTTAACTGCTTTATGTGCACTTCCGACACGATATGCAGATAACAGCAGCCTTAGTGCTATAGTAATAAAAGCGGCTAAAATTTCTGCTGCAGAGGCATTGTTGAAAATTAGTTTACGACTGCGTTGCGTAAGCGTAATCTAATCTGCAGGAACATCCCTCGAGCGAGAAATTATTTGCGGTAGTATTGTTGTAGTGGATAGTTAACTAAGTACGTTAAGTACTTTGAGTTTTATGTGGCGCTATTACTACAGAGATTGCACTACAGATATTGTAACTTTTGGGCTGTCTTAATCTTTTTAGGGTTCCATACCCGAAGGTTGCCACATGGGACCCTATTACTATACCTCCGCTGACCTGTCTGTCTGTCCGTCCCTCCGTCAGCGGGCTGGATCTTATGAACCGTAAGACAGAGTTTAAACATAGAATGTGTATTTCTGTTGCATACAAGAGACGTGTTTTAACACCCCCGCGATAAAATATAACAAAACATAACATGATTCAAATATGATCGTAGATTTCACGGCTTATCTCATAGTTGTGGTGGCGCAATTGATTTGATATCGGTTGCGCAATCTTAAGGATCTGGGTTCGAATCCACGTTCGGACATTTGTTATTTTATGTTTGATTTTTACTTATTATTTTTAGTGCTTAAGTATATATAACCCCTCGTGCGCAAGTCCGACCCGCACTTGACCGATTTCTTGATATCTATTATTACGATATTATGTGCAAATGTTCATATAAATACAAGCATTTTTTTTTCAAATGAGCTATTCGTTGTTTTATCGAACTAATAAATACGGAGCCCTAAAAGTAAGAAACTAATCTAGAACCAGAGCGTATGCCAATACAAATCTGACGAGCCCAGAATCGATGGGGCCCACCTTACGGTTCCATCATCAGACCCTGGACATGATCTAGAACTTGTCAAGTCAAATTCAATGAGTCAAACTTGATGGGGTTTCGTCGTTTCATTAGGTGTTGTGGGGTGTTCCCATGGCCACCTTGCGGCTTCATCGTCAGATCAGCTCCATGTCATAAAAATATTGCATTGTCATCCGATTTGCATATGCATGCAAAATTTCAGCTCAATCGGAAACCGGAAAGTGGGTCAAATTTAACTTGCAAGTTTTGATTGCAGACGGAGAGAGTCCGGGACAGGTGAAACAATACCTATATAAGTAGATTTATAAATATATTTTAAATAAAAAAAGCTTTATAAGTTGTCACGACGAATCACATGAGCCGACATTTGATGGGGTTGCGTCGTTTTATTACAAAGTTGCCATGGCTGCCTTCCTGCTTCATCATCAGATCAGCTCCATATCATAAAAATATGGCATTGTCATCGGATTAATATCACCATTATCATCTTCTTCTTTAGTGTCATTGTTTTTGTGATATGTTTTTTTTTACTTACAAATTAAGCAAAATATAATTTTGGGTTTATGGCATTTTTAAGTAAAATCAAAATATGGTAAGGAAACTGTAAGTCTACAAGTCATGTTAATTTGTTTATATTTTATATAACCATGTAATAACTGTTTTTTTTCTTAATAAATAAATAAATAAAAATAAAAAAGGAACTTTAATGCGTTCTAAACAAGAGATGTGGATAGATCTTTCTTGATATCTATCTTAATTATTAAAATTTTAAAATAAAACTTACATTCACAGTGCAGTGTTCAGAAAATATAATCCCACCAAAAACATTTTCATGTAAAATGTTGCCAAGACGAGACCATGTGATAGATCAGGGCGATATTTGGCTCTTAGGCGATTATATTCGATTATGGCTGAGTGTTGTGTTTAATACGACTAAACATATATAGGGGCTACATAAGCCTGCCCACAAGAGAACGTGGATGACCCAATATCAATGAGAGCATTATTCAAACGTAGCCCTTGACTTTTATGTGTCAGCATGCCCGCGCTGTATTTGCCTCATCATAGTAGGCGTTTTGCACGCACTTTGTTCCATGCCCTAATTTAAAATCTGGGGGTGATTTACTAAAAATCCTAAAATTTATATATTATTGTATATAACAAGGAGTCTATATTATATTTCAAACCTCTAGCATCAAAATTTGCGGAAGTCTCATACAAACTTCCTTCCCCTAGTTTAAGGGGGTGTAAAAGTTCCAATTTTTATATTTTTTGTTGTGTTTGTACTAATACTAGCTTACATACCAAATTTCAGCTTTCCAGGACCTCAGAAAGTACCCTATGAATTTTGATGATCATCAATGTGTCAGTGAAGAAATTGTGGATTTTTAGATATCAATAAAATCTAAAGTTTAAGAGCTTTGCAATTGCAATTATATATGTCTACATTACATTGAGAAATTTGTTTATCTGGTATAATCCAAACACAAGTTGTGAAGGTTCAAAAAACGACGTAGCACTTCGAGAAAATTTAGCAAGTTAAAAACTTTAAAAAACCGACTTCAAGTTCAAGCCCTATTTCTTCCTCCCCGGTCGGGACACGAAAAGTCCTCATCAAACTTTAGCTGCACGGAACCACAAGAAAAACGTCTTCCGTGTAGATATTTTTTGTATTTGCTGATTTTTCAAAAAACACTAAATCAATTTTGATAACATTTGTATGGGACCACCTCTGAGGTATGACCTACCAACAAAACAAGAATCATCAAAATCGGTTCATAATTGAGGGAGTAATCGGGTAACAAACACAAAAACAAACATACTTATTGAGAACCTCCTCCTTTTTGAAGTCGTTTAAAAAGGTGTAGTGCCCTTGCGCTTTGCTTTGCTCGTCTTTACCCCCGGGAGTACTACCGTGCCCCCAGATGATATAATTGGGAACAATATCTCTTATCTCATAATGTCCTTTTTGTAACACCCTAACTATAGTTACCTATGTAGGTTAGGTTTCGATAGCTAACAAAGAAGCCTCGGCGTCTTATAACCTCTTTTACCTTTTCTCTACACACGATGGTTTCCACAATGTACTGTTTAGCCTCGGCAGTCTGTTTAACTAAAAATTAATAGAACCAGATTCGACTTTGTTTGTTCATCGTCTTACGCCACCAATGCACAATGGGAAGAATACCTCGATACAATGTGATGAACCTTAAGATTTTTAGATGCGTACCGTTTTTGTGCTATTCCGTTTTGTTGTCACAAACCACAGGAATATTAGTATAAAAAATACTTTACATTAATTTATCGCTAGAGTCTACGTCACAAAAAATGCACCTTGAGAGCATTGCCTCTATGACCATTGAGATTACATTGGCACTCTGCAGCTCCTCAGAAGCTGATCTTCCAAGCTAATTTATGATCTATTTTCAATCACTGGGCGTCCACGTTTTTGTTTTATGCCAGTAGGGATGTTTTATATATATTTTTCATTAAAACAGATAAGAAAAAAGAAATTTAGCTATAGTAGTAAACTTTTTGGGTACAAGAATGATAAAATTGATAATAGAATTTGGTATAGTGAACATTAATTAGTGTGCTGCACAAAAGATACGAATTTTAGACATTTCGCTTGTAGTTATTGTAAATAGAACCTTCATAGTGATTGATACTGTTTGTTTATCTATTAAATTTTTTAGTATGAAACTATTTTAAATACTTAAAACAAGGTCTTCACGACAATTTTTTTTCATCGTCAACTCCATTCTGCTCTCGATCTACGTACCTAGACGACTTACCTCTACTTTGAGCTACCTATTTTTTATATTAAAGCAGTTTTGTAGGTTTAGCTTTACGTCTGATAATGTTACGAGTAACCAGTGCTATCGATTGTAATTACCCCGGATTTAGGGTACGTTTAGCTCACAGTTATTCTTTGCTGTTTGTACATATTTCTGTGTTCTTTCTCTTTCTCTTCAACTATTTTCCGATTGCAATCGGAAAGCCTGCGATAGTGAGGTTTCGTCGGGTCGTAAGCGGCTCTCCGATGTGTCGTCGTGCCTGGACGTCATTGCATTGCAGTCACCTCTTTATCCCTCGGTACTCAGACTACTGTTCTTTACAGGGATCATCTGGCCATCTACCTATCTGTCTGCCTATCTGCTGCTGATCCACCGTCTACCCGGCTATCGGTCAAGTCTTACTGCCGGCCTGAACTACCCACTCTACTCTACCACTAACTGCACCATGAACCCGTCCCATCTTCTCTAATCCTGTTTCGCATTACATGAAGATTTGCCAGGGGAGTCATACTCAATACGACCCACGCCTATCCGCCTTTAATAAATTCTGTACATTATGTAAATTTCTTCCTTTTATTCGTTAGGCTCTACTCAACCGTTTCACACTGTAGAATAAAATAACTCAGTAATTCGAGAATGCGAGTACCGTACGCTTGAATGAAATCGTTACAGTTTTGTTCATAAAACCTAATTGATGGTACAGGCAGACATCAAAATATATAGGTATAAAGTCATTTGATATAAGTTATAATTTCATACACTTTGACTGCTTAATGTTCAAAATATATAATTGTCAAAATGTCTAATGGTTGAAATTCATAATGGTTAAAACATATAAGATTAGTGGATCCATGATGCTCAAAATGTGTAACTAAATATGTAATGGGGAAATTTATTTGTTTTAGGGAATAATAAATCTACAACAATGCACACGTAATATACCATTGATTGCTGTAGTACCATTGGACAGTACCATCAATGGAACTAGTGAGACACTTGTGTATCGCTAGTACTGATAGATTTGGAAGATAATAAGAGTTGAAATAAAACGTGAACGTAAAGCACAAACGTATTCTTTGTATTGAAGTCAACAAACATGTCACATATGGTTGCTAAGACAATAAGCCTAACAAGAAGGTTGCGTTCTTAATGTCCATTTAAGTACTAAACTAATTAAAATGTCCGGGTATGCTTGCTAAACAAATGACATTGGTACAACTGATACATTAAAAACCTTTTAAATATAAATAAAAATATATAAAAAATACATTAAAAAATTTCTATAGTACCATTTATTTATTTCAAGATACAGCAACAGTACGTTAACAAATTCAACAAGGTTTGACATCACAATTTTTCCCAGATGGGGTGGCATAGGCATGGCATATTCACATAAATTAAGATTTAGTATTTCTTGACAGTTGTCATGATTTTGACAGGTGTGACGATTTCGACAGGTGTCATGATTTTGACAGGTGTCATGAATTTATATTTACCTGCAAGTATCGTTAATAATATAATACGGAAATAAATAAATGCATGAATTAAGTTGTGGCGTGTTCTGGTTAAAATTATATTTAATGCGCCTCTCCTCGGTTTGCTCAGAAACTTGAATATTACGTCATTGATTTCTAAATAAATAAACTGTCTGCGTGTTACCACAAAAAATTTTCAACAGTGTTTAACCTCAAAACAAACGTCAAATCCCATACGTTTTTGTTTTTAAACAAGTGTTGAACAATAGTTGAATTTTTTGTGGTAAGGCCCTCTGTCAACACACGCTTCAACTTGATTGAATTACTTACTCGCCTCCTCGAAGCTTCTCTGACGTCGCACCTAATGTTTGTATTCAGTTTGCTCAGAATTGTGATATTTTAAAATGTTGTCAACGTCTAGGAGCAGGGGCGACGACAATCAGATAGTTATATTTAAAAATATTCTTCTTCTGTTCTTCTTGTTGTGCCTCTACAATACTGGAGGTGGCGGTTAGCTCTGCATACTTCTCTATGTTCTTTGCCAAGCGCATTGGCTGTTCTACGCAGGCCACTCCTGTCCATTCCCTGATGTTGCGGAGCCACGACTTCCTTTCTGCCAGCGCGTCTTTTTCCCTCTACCTTGTCCATTACGATGACCTAAAGGAGTCGGTATCGTTCATGTCTAAGTACTTTTTATGGTCAAGGTGAGTTCTCGGGAGCATTTGGATCTTCACAGAACTTCTTCGGTCGTGACTCTATGGGCCCGGCTTATCCTCATTATCCTCCGGAAACACCACATTTCAAATTCATCCAGTTTTTCACAGGTCATCTCCTTTATAAGGTCCAGGTATCACAACCATTCACAACTACTGGCCAGATGTAGTAATGAAGGATCCTACTTCAGAGGTGTATTGGAGGTCTTTCATACAAAGCGCCTTTCTCATTTTGTTAAAAGCTACACGAGCAATTTAAATCCAGGTCTTTATCTCAAATTCAGACTACCATGCTTCTGTCACTCATGTGCCTGCCTAGTCTAGGTAATGGCATTTGGTCACTCTCCAAGGTAAGTCCTGCTACCGAGATTGTTGGGTTCCTGTTCTCTTTTCTAGAAACCACCATAAACTTCGTTTCATTCGCTGCACTCGTAGACGATATCAGCTAGCCTTTGCAGACCTATTGATCAGAGCTATTGAGGCTATAAGAGCGGTATCATCTGCTTATCTCAAGTTGTTTATTATTGGCCCATTGATTTGGATACCCCCCCACCCATGATCTTCCAGAGCTTCAGAGATACTAGCTTCTGAGTACAGATTAAATTTAATAATGTGAATTAAAAATATTATTACTATTAATCCTTTTATAAATTAGTGATAATAAAATCATTATAAAAAAGATGCTATATTTTTTTTTGTGTTTAAGCAGACCAAGAAAATAATAACTTTACTAGTATGTATTCATTTCGTACGTTCTGGATTTTGATTGATACCTTCTACGTATTATGTGTTTTGATTTTATATATTTTGCACTTATACATCGTAAACGTACGTATTTCGTCAGTATGTATTTCGAATTATGCATAATATACATTTTGGATTTTGATATACCTTTAAATAATGATTTATTTAGATTTTATATATTACAGTATGTACCCATATAGATGGAGAATACTTTCCTAGAGTTGTATGTATATTTGCGGATGTTGATGGACTGACAGTAAACTTCAGTAATCAGACATATTTAAACTTTAACATTGTACTCTGTCTGACTTTATGTTTCATATAAAAACAATAACTGTTTTTATCTTGCAGCTTTTTATGATATACCAACTGACCTAGCTCCAAAAAGCCCGTGGTTTTTGCCACTCCAAAATATTCAGTACGAACCATTGCAAACGCATGCGTTCCGAAACCCAACCATTACCTGTTCCGTTTGTTATTGTTCGCTGAAAACCGGAAAATGGCAGCAGCGCTGCATCCGCAATTCGGAACTAGGCCAGACTGTGCGCCTAGTTGACCGTGTCAGTAAACTGGTGAATCTGAACAATAGAATGCTAAAAACACGACATTGTTAAGCTCGACATAGCAGGACTCTGGAAGTCATAGATAATTAGTACTCCTGGCAACAGCAAGTGGTCGTGGTAAACACGATCATTATTCTTATTCTTAACAACCCTCACAAACCGAGAGATAAACCAATCACGAAACAATCGGCGTTCAATACTATTTTGTCCGTACAAATCTTAATTCAATTTGGGCGACCTTCTTCTAAAAGACAATCTGCCCCGACAAAGGCACTAGCAAGCAGCCGTTCATTTTCAATCAATTTGCTTTTTACAATAAAATATCCTTTTCTAAGAATCATTGAAGACCGTTTACTATATTTTATTCTTTGCCCCTTCATGTATGCTTGTATGAACTCAGACAAGTATCTTGAAGCGACAGCTTTTTATTTAGCAAAGCGATTTATTGCTCCAAGTTGAAATGTTGTTCAAGATAAGTGATTTCTACTTAGGTTGTGTATTGTGTACAATCTTCCAATTGTTACATTTCATGTAGGTATACAGATGAAAGGTAACAGCTAAAAAATGTACTTATAAATAGCAAATAGATTGTTTGCTGTCGTCATCATGATATACAGGATGGCCTATTACGAAGGCGAAATCGGAAAACAAATAATATGAAGAAAAAACGGTTTTTTATCAAATTCGATGTCATGGTTCCTAACAACAAAATGTTCTATTCTTATAGTTTCTGATACTAACCATTCGAAATGGCTTCCCTGTATAATTTAAGAATACCTAAATGATACGCGGCAGTTGTTCAGTATTTTAATTTCTTTAAGAAAAAATGTAGAATAAATAAAGTAGCTAAGTCACTCGGCGTTAATGATGATGCTTATGTTTTTTTTCAACATAGAATCTATTCTATATTGCATAATTATTCGTGTGCCTTTGCCGTTTCTAATTTTTAGACAAGATGTCTTTAGAAAACCAATTTATTATGGTTGTGCCCACATTTAGCCCATTTGGTTAAACAATATACAAGTTTCGCGACAGGGACCTGGGGCTCTATTTTTGAATCGCTCGCATGACTTTTATGGCAGGTCAGCGCTCTTTTCTACTGATTTTCCTTCGACATCCAAAATTTCGTATTTTTCAGTCATTCGCCTGCAACGAGTGGTCAAATAGTAGAAAAAACGTCAAATACGTCAAAGCTAATGTCAACACAATTTGAAATGTCAGAGTTTGCTGTTTTCGCGGGTTTTTCATATTGGAATCGAAAACGTCAAATGTGTGACATTTGCGACAGATTGTTCCATATTATTGCTAGGATTTAGCAGGCAGCTGAATTGAACAGACACTGTCATACAGCCTACAATATGAGAGCATTTAACGTTCCGTTTCCTATGCGATATTTACCGGTTTTTACTTTTTACGCGTGCAACGGATAAAAATCAACATTTCCAAATTTATTGGCAACACCGATGACGAACGATTCAAAAATGCAGAAAATGAACGTAGTAAGACGAACGTGACATATGTCTCATCCGATATATTATGTCACGCGAGTAATTCAAAAATAGAGCTCCTGGCCCTTCGCCACAGCTATGGCGATCTGAAAGATACAATAATTTGTGGTTCAATTAACCAACAATCCAATTAGCGAGGCAAATCATTCGAGCTACGCATGAGAGCCTTACTGGGTTTTATCAAATGTATAAATTTGTTGTAATCCTAGCTTAAACAGTGACTTCATGAGAATCGGCAATGTGGAATTATTAAATAGATTTAAAGATAAACCAATAAACGAGCATAATACTATCGCATAATGTTCGCTATATAACACGGTTCGAATTGTAGTGTACTTACAGTAAATGCTTTTAAAAGATATGAAGGTGGTCTAATTTTCTATAGGGTAACTGAATGGTAAAGGCTTTTACGGAAGGAACGGAATTATATGACTCCGCAGCGGACAATATAGTAGATATGAAATGGACGGACATCTAATGAAACGTTCACGAACTCTATTGCATTTACGTGATAATGACGAAGGATTTATTTTATCTTTGCCTCCGTTAATTTTTTGCCATTTCTCTGCCATTCCTTGCCATTTATTTGGGCCAATTAAATAAAAACAAAAATAATGTGTCATGCCTTTTTCCATAGGGGTTGGCAGGTGCACAGATGCGCCCTCGTTAGAGGAATACATATAAAGGCCCATAAGATGCTGCAGATCTTAACATTGATGTATCTATCAACAAGCCTCCTTATAGCTTTACATTATTCTTACATTGGTTAATTAAAAAATTAAATTGTCTCTTATTTTTACATAAAACTCTAATATCCATCTGTTTTAAGAATTTAATTTAAATTTTAGCCGCTTTTTTATATCAGTATGTTCAATAATTCTTATATTTTTTATCGAATATTTTATAGTTTTCGTTAATGGTATTATTTACTTTTAATACGTCCAGTAAGTTTTTTGTAATACTTATTTAAGTTGTAATTCATATTTTGCTTTATAAAACATCTTTTCCTGTATATGTTGTTTTTATGATTTGTGAGTCAATGATTAAAGGTGATTATTATATTACAATTTCATGGTCGCAAATTCCTAGCTCATCTACGTAATAAAGTAAAGTATGCATAGTATAACCCTTAAATTCTAATTTTTGAACTAAAATTATCATTATTGATATGAGCGAACGTGAAGCATTTCCTACTTTAGGAAACTTTTTGATAGATATACATATTTTTCTTTATTTCTTCAGACTGATGGATGTCCTTTAAAAATAATAACCTCCTTATTCATAAAACTTATCAAACCTATGATATCTAAAATGTGCTTCGTCCTTTTCTCACAAAAACAATTTTCAAAGTGACAGATAAAGACAAACGAATTATAACGGCATTATAGTTAAAATAGGTTTATTGGACGTTTATGAATAAGGCGGTAAGTGTATTATTTTTGCTACGTTGACATTTCTAAGACATTGGGCGCGAAGTCTGTATTGATTAGTATATTCAATGCCGAGGGGAATACTTAGTTGCGTCCGCAGCAAAGGTAGCAGAATACCAAAGTTTGCTTTCAAGAATTCAGAAAATGCCGCTGCCCTCACATCGTCTCCCTTCACTAGCAAATGGTCTCATCTAACGTTGTGAAATTCGTCACAAAACTCTGACTTGAGAGGTCACATATTTGCATAGGCCATCCGTGTGCTCCAACCGCGGTCTGGAGAAGACGGGGCGGCGGCCGCGTGCATCAGACACGGGTTAGCCGAGGGGCCGTTCACGGTACTTTGTTTGGGACTGCGTTTCCATAGCGACCACGGGCTAGTTGGGGATTTTGAAAACCGCTCCAAATTGGATTCTTTCAGAGAAGGTTTCATATAAATCCAACACGTGATGCTTTAGATGGCCTGTCCATTTTTTGGCGTATGATGAATGTTGTAAATACGGGTAGAGGACACCTTAAAAAGCGAAAAGGGTGTGGTAATATTTTATCTAAAGTGTTTGCGAGATAATTGAAAAAAAAATATAAGTATTTGATAAGACTTGACTCTTTAACTACAATTATCTCGCTAACGTGACAGTTAAGGTTAAATATTAACAAACATGTTTTATAACTTAAGATGTCCTCTACCCACATTAACAACAATTATCATGCACCAAAGCAACAAAAAAACAGGCTGTATACAGCGCTATCAGTTGGATTTTGAAAAAAAATATCTTTTGAAAGAATCCAATTTTTGCTGATTGTTGATTTGGGACTATGATATCTTGATGCTTTGTAGACAAATCACAGACTTTGAACAAGATGTCGAATAACCCAGACCATACTCCTAGTCATATTTTCGTAGGATAATAATATAAATCCGTAGAGATGTTTTGATGTCGGGTTCAAAATGACACCTCAACATGTTTCTAGATAGTCCTTTTATTCCAGGCCATAGCAGCGGTAAACTCGCAGCAATTCAGACGATCCGAGATGCCTAAAACAATCAAAACCCAAATGAATAGGACGATTCAACTCCAATGCTCCCGCCCATTGAGTGCTTCCTTAGCGAGCAAGACAAAGGGAGAGGCTTCACAATGGACACGGGTCTACACCCCTACGGCAATCGTGTCGTGCCAATAACGCCTTGGACCTGAAATCTTGTGAGCTTCGTGTATCGCACGGATCACGAGCCAACTATCTCCCCAGCCACTGTCAACCTGAGATTGGACTGCCGCAGGGAGAGATGCGCGATATTGTTATTTTATACAAAACCTGGTGGGCCTTTTGGCACTGATGCTTGTCAAGGGCAAGTCACGGGAATCAATTTTGCGATTCGTACAATAGATGTTTTGATGGCGAGAGTAGTTTGCAGCATCGTAAGTTGCCAAAGGTCTGAGTATTTTAGAGTTACGTACCTTAAAAGGAAAAAAGTAACTTCATTTCGTTGGCCGTCCGTTCTTTTGTCTGTCCGTCTGCCAAATAATTATGGCTTAGGAACGCTACGGAAATTCTACAGATTATCAATAAAGATACTCAATTCAACAGATCCCAATTCTACAGATTTCCAGTTGTTCAGATTCTTCCATTCACGCCTCTACAGATTCTTAACTGTACTGATTCCCACTTCAACAGATTCTTATTTGTACGGATACCCAACTCTACATTTTCCTATCTGTACGGATTCCCAGCTGTCACAAATTTTGATAGCTGTCACAAATTTTGACAGGTGTCTGTGATTTTGACAGCTTTTACTAATTTAAACTTCACTACGTGAAACTTTCATCCAAGGCCACTAAACGATCTATACATTCCTTAACTTATATTTTTCAGCTAGGCAGTCTTGCACTATTTTTAAATTTGTTTAATAATACCTGTATGCTATTCAGGTATAATATGAACAGGTGGTAGAGACAGCATACAGTACCATTTTATCATTTGTTTCTGATATGGTGTTTTACCCATTGATATTTCTTCAGCTTTAGCCCATAAAACTTTCTGAAAGTGGTAGTAGCAACTACTTATCTTTGCAATCGGAAAACTATTTTAAATGAGTTTATGTCTACAACTTCAAAATCACATTTTGAATTTTGAATTGTTAGTCCCACATTAACATAACATAGCGGCTCGCTTTTTCCCATACGGGGTGGCAGAGGCACAATTGTGCCCACTTTGAGCCAGTTATTCAATGCTCCCTTTTTGCGTGACAGGGGGCTAGCTTATCGCCGCAGCTATGGAGTAATGAATGTTTCCTCACGATGTTTTCCATTACCGCTAGAACATTCGTATAATCTACTTAAGATAAATTAATTATCTCATTGGTACATGGTCAGGAATCGAACCTGCATCTCCTGTTTGAGAAGCAAGCGTGAAACCCATTACACCACGGAGATCTTTTAGTCCCACATTGTCGTTTAAAATTGAAAAAAACCTGTAGTAGGTAGCCTGTTTCTTGTTTGGGAGTAACGCATACAGAAAGGAATAACCGTGTTCTCCGCTTCGTTACCCACAAAACTGCAATGACAACAGGGGCCCTATTCTGTTATGTATAATGACTAGCGACAGCAGCACTTACTGGCCATGGTTTCTTAAATAAACATCTATATGTCCTAGGTGTTACCGACAGCCCCCTTTGCAGAGCCTGCTTGTAGGCAGAAGAAACGGCTGCTCACGTCCTCATGGAGTGCACAGGAGTAGCGGACTACAGGGCTAAACACCTCGGTCAATCGAGGGACCTTCCAGGGATAGTCGGTAACGTAAAGGGCCTACTGGCGTTCCTGGAGGAGTTGGGTTGGCTCGAATGATGTCGCATTCCCACCCACACGCAAAATAGGCGCTTTAGTCGTCGAGTTGCGGAAACCAGCCCGTCTTACAATTGACAATTGACAATTGCCTAGCGACAGCGTATCGATTGCTCCCAGGGGCGCAAAATGCCGTATTTGGCTAGTCCGGCGCCTGTTTAGATTGGAGACTGACTGTTAAATACGGCATTTAGCGCCCTACAGTGCAGTCGATAAGCTATCGCTATACGTATCCCACAAGATAATTTGGCCCCTGAAATCTTGATAATATAGCTTCGGGGTAGCTTTAAACATGCCATCGCAGAATCTTGAGTTGATTTTTTCAGTAGTGAGTGCAAAAATTAAAATTTATCCGCATTTTTTATATCTTAAATAAAAAAATCATTAGGCATTTGAGTATTTCAATGTCTTCTATATCTTCGATACATCAAGGAAACGATACCTTTCTCGGTATAGTGCACTTCTACTAGACGAAAAGTCTGGTGTTTCATTACTTGTACTACACCTAAGTAAATTCGATAACTCATGTTCAAAAATTTGGGGCCATAGATTCGCAATCCTTTTCTTTACAAATCTGTATAAATTTCTCATTATTTCACTGCTGAAATCCATAAGCATCTGACATACATGCATGCACTCCACGTCAATTAAATTTACTATCCGCACTCAAAGTGACAGATACACTGCATTCTCCCATTTTAACCAACACCAAATTTATTTTTCGCACGGAAGTAATGACCCTTTTACCTTTTTACTATTTATAAAAATCAATCCCTCAGTTTCATCCAATTGAACAAAAGGGGCAAAATTAACAAAATGAACAAAATCCAGAAAAGAAGAAATTTTAATAATTAAAGTATATTTTGAAGTGACAATGACAACGACAATGTATCACATAAAGATGGTGATTTGATTATGGGTGAAAGAGAAAGGTGTATACGACTTTTCTGTTAAGGGGTTATTTCACAATGAAACGAATTTCATCAGAGCAACCTTATTTTACCCGACTGTGTTAAAGCCAAAAGGAGACTTATTCTGTTCTCCATACAAATCAGCTGACCGTCCGGTCCAAGTATGGAGAAGGGTCAAATAAAGTTGCCCTGATCAAACTGGCTTCATAATGAAGGTTGTTCAGATTGATGTCCCTAACTACACTATGACTACACCTTACTGTTACGCATAGTAAAATACCACGTGGAATCAATAGAGCAACCATGGGATTTTATTAAATCGAACATCTCTTGTAATGGGAATCTGTAGTAATGAGGAATCTGTAGAAGTGGGACCTGTAGGAATGGAATTCTGTAAACATGGGATTCTATACAAATTTGTATAATTGGTTGAAATTAATATCGATTATTGAAGTTTGTGGTCTCTTGAAGAAGTAAAAAATGCAAACTTATAGGTAAACACCATCAAAAGATATATGTTACGATTTTGCTGGAATTGAATGATACTCGCAAGGGCATCAAAACCTTTAGGATACTTCCCGTTGGTCTGTTATGAAATTTGGCACGTAGTAGGTCTTATAGCTCAAATAAAGGAACAAATCTGAAAACGGTAAATATGTAGTTCCTTTACAAAAAAAATGCGCTTAGTGCGGAACCCTGGGTGGGCAATTCCAACTCGCACATGCCCTTTTTTGTATGATTGATTATTGCTAGTTGTCTTTGATGTACTACATTGTTAAAAGTGGTTCATTCATGATCATCTCTACAATTACCTTTCTTTTACAGCCTGGAATAGTAAAACCACACAGATTAGCAATTATTCAGAAACGCTACTCCAAACCTCGTCAGCGCCAACATAAATTGAGGTCTTAAAGATTTTCAATTTGTGCATAAAGCCCGCAGATTCACACCTTCATTAGCATTGCAATCAAGTTGGGGCGAGTGAAAATTTCCGATTTAGCTCGCAAGAACTTCATAGAGTGGAGAACGACGGATTAATTTATAGATGCGACACTTACAAAGATTTTGCATGATAAATTACCTGATGACGCATGAACTTGATGATGATGAACTTCTCAACGCAAGTGTCGATGATAGCTAAACAATAATTTGATACTGGTGGACCCCTGATCTGTTATGGGGATTTATTTTCATGTAGGTACCCACATTAACCAACATATAGATTACGCGAAAATGTTCGACTGAGTTACCTCTCAATCGGAACGATAGAGTTGAAACACAATATCCCAGAATATAAGGTTTAAGGTTTAATGAAATTTATTATCACTAAAGACATAGGTCACTTACGTGATAACATAGATAAAAATACATTTAAATGTCCGTCGTCGACATAGTTCTAATAAGTACAATACGAGGTGACAGCCAGTACAGTTCGGGTAGGTATGTCAAAAAAAAAAATTATGAAGTAACTATGTAAGTATCGAAGGACTTATGGTTACATTCCCACTTGTCGATAAAATATGTTGAGTTAATAGTCTTTTGAATGCATACATTGTTTGAGCGTTTCTTATAGATGAGGGTAGTTGGTTATAAAGTCGCGCTCCGTCAGTAGTTATCATCGTTTTGCCGTAATTAGTTCGATGTCTGGGTATGACTAGGAAGCTTCCTCGCCGCGTACAGCGGCCGCCTATAACATGTTTTCGCTGGGTGAACGTTATGTTAGTATGGATACTACTGTTGAGGGATTTTCGAATAAACATACATACGCTATACTTGTAAAGATTTTTAATATCCATTAATTTTGTTTCTGCATATACTTGTTTTGTTGGTGTGTAATAATTATAATTGAAAAGTAATTTAATTATTTTATTTTGTTGACGCTGTAATTTAGCTAACCTTGTTTTTGAAGCAGAACCCCATATTTCGATTAAATAAATGTGTGGTTTAACTAGAGAATTATATAATGTAACTCGTAATTTAAAAGGCAGGTATCGTACGATGCTACGAAGTGAGCCCCGGAGTGCTACTAGTTTGCTAATTATATGCTCAATGTGAATATTCCAGGTTAATTGGCTGTCAAGATACAGGCCGAGATATTTTTCATGAGTTTTCTGTTGGAGGGGTACATTGTCTATTGTAAGTGGAGTGTGCGAAGGTATGGGTTTATTTTTGGCTTTAAATAAGACATAGCAAGTTTTCGAGATGTTGATGGTGAGTAAATTGCTTCTAAGCCAGTTATACAGGGTGTTCAGATCTTCTTGTGCCTGTGCAACCAGGTCATGTATAGATGGACCAAAGTAGAATAAACAGGTGTCATCCGCATACAGGCTAATTCGGCCATGTAGTTTCAGGTCTTGTATATTGTTAATATAAGACACAAAAAGCAGGGGGCCCAAAATAGAACCCTGAGGGATTCCGCAGGTTATAGGTAGCGCATTACTTTTATTATTGTTGTTAGTTTTAACTATTTGGGACCTATGAGTTAGATATGATTCAATGATTTGAATGGCTGTACCCGAAATTCCGATGGTTTCTAGTTTTTTAATGAGTAGTTTGTGACTTATAGTATCGAAAGCTTTTTTCAAATCTACGAAGACACCCAGTCCTATATATTTTTGGTCTATATTTCGCTTTATTTGGGTAACAAGGTCGATAGTGGCTGTAAGTGTATTACTTTTAGGTCTAAAACCATACTGTTTGTCAGAAATATAATTGATTTCATCCAAATATTTTTCTAGTCTTTTATGTATGACTTTTTCCACAATTTTTGATAAGACTGGTAGCACAGAGACAGGCCGGTAATTGCCCGGGTCTGTTGTTGACCCGGATTTATATATAGGAGTTACTTTCGCAACTTTCAACGTATCCGGGAAACTACCATCCTCGAGTAATTTGTTAATGCATTGGGACAATTTACTAGTTATAAGATTTGCTATACATTTTATGACTTTCGTACTAATTCCATCTAGCCCAGCACTACAATTTGGATCGAGCTTTTTTATGATGTTAGAAATTTCTTGTTCAGTACACGGTTCAAAAGACGATATAGACTCGAACGAGGTGGAATGTGGCAGAACGTAGGAGAAGTTATCATGAAATTGTTTTGGTATTTCATCTGCCAATAGTGGGCCTATATTCGAAAAATATTCGTTGAATATTTGACATATCTGATTCGGGTCTGTCACCTCTTGAGAGTTAACAACAAGTTTTGTAATAGCACTACACTGTTTAGTCTTATTGGTGGCCAGAGTATTGATAAGGTTCCACATTTTCTTTACCTATATACCTATGTACTTCTTTCTATGTGCCAGAGGATTATATAATTTCAACTGAAAACAAAAAAAAATAAGCTGAAGAGTCAGAGAAAGAGTCCGAAAGTCAAAGGAACCAACACTTCTGCAAATTCTTCTGTGACAACAAGTGCAGCAAGATCGCACTATACGATACGTACGTATAAATGAATATTTAAGACCAGGCCCCGCGCCTCGTTGATCACCGGGCCAATGAGAGCAGCCTGGGTTGCGGGGAAAAGTTTACTTTAAATTTACGCTTTCGACTCAACAGTATGACCCGTATTAATGAACTGCTCCTTGATAACCGCCGCGTGCAAATGACAGATTTGAAACCCATATATATCATATACACATATATATCGCCCAAAAGGGCAATTAGCAGGTAGAAAGCCTTCAGCATATACCGAGGCCATGGCTCACAGTAAAGTCTTAGTAGGGCAACTGTAAACACAAAGGGGTTGTTTTAGTCCGTATAGCACACGAGCTGATGCCCGCTCAATATGTGGGGACCCGGACATAGCACGGAGGTCTGACTCCTGGGCATGGATAATTCCATTTTCTTCCCATCCAAAAAAAAAAAACAGGTTTTGAAATGGCGAAACCATCATTGTAACATTGTGACATAGCTGAGACAACTCTAAGAGCTGACAGCCGTTTATTAATAATGGCGCTGTGGTCGTCAAGACCCACTACAGTTGTGGCGTCGAGGAGTTATGGTTGCCTCATGCCCGCAGCGTCAACTCGGGGGGTCACGCCCCCCCCCCCCCCCCCCCCGGTCTTGGGTGGCCCCTACTTGTCAGGGGCCGCGCGTGGCCATCGCTGTGCCGTGCTTTTGCCGTCAGAGCAGTTTCAGACTTGCATTTTTCTGCGCGTATAAGCTCGAGGCAATTTGCACGTATAAGCATGACTACTGAAACTCGTGCAAATGGTAAGATAGCCGACGCGCCTATAAAGCGCGATCTGCTTAACTGACCCACCTCGTTTCGAGTGAACATGCCGGAATATAAGAAAGCGCATGTACGCGCGTTCGGTTTTTTGGCGCTTTAAAGCGTGTGAGGCCATTAAATTTATTTATTCTTTTACAGGTGTCATCTACCCATATTTACCACATTCATCATGCGCCCATCGGTGAATTCGGTTTCTATTAGTTTTTTCACCATGAAGTAAATGAGAAATTTGTTTCCTGAAACAAGCTTCTTCTGAGAATCTGCTATATTTCCGTTCGTTCGATCTCAAACAACACAAGGAAACAATTGATTTCTACGAACTAACACAATTGTCCAGCGGTCCTATTCATAAGGTTTTTCCTCAATTTCTCCCTAATTCTCCGGGATTATTTTATCCTCTACGCTTATTTTAGAACGTGCTCGTTGTTTTGGAAATATCCCATCGGACCAGTAATGTGAGGTTATTTTGAAATCGGTCAAGTGGCACACGATCAAAAGGCTAAAGTAAAATATTTTTTGCTTTAAAAGAAAAGTGTAATTGAACGGAAATTTTATATTGAAGCAGATTACTGGATGAATTCTGCCTATTTAGCAATTATATTAGTTTTTGCGTACATATTAAAAGCATCCAAGTAAAAAGCTAGGTTTTAAAGCCCTCTTAAGGCACAAGACTTTTGAATGCTTTGCGTGAAAAAGCCAAAATTAATGCCAAGTAATTGATATTAATGTTATAAAAAGTATGTATGGAAACGTTGAAAAATGAGTTGATCTGATCAAAACGGTTTCATTTTATTCAGAGCCTCGAGCCCGAACGAACGACAACGCGTAAAAGATAGTCGAGAACGCAGAAAAATATATTTTATGTCATAAAAATAAGAATCACTGACATTTGCTTTTCGATAGTGCATGTATCGAATACTTTGCTTCTGATTGGGCTACATTATAATCATGTATTGTACCCAGAATAAACCAAGCAAATTTTACTCCACATCTTGCTGTTGCTAAGGCGATGTTGTCATTGATTGATCCGACAAGTGAGCGACTTATTAAATGATATTAACGTTATAAAAAGTATGTATGGAAACGTTGAAAAATGAGTTGATCTGATTAAAATGGTTTCATTTTATTCAGAGCCTCGAGCCCGAACGAACAACAACGCGTAAAAGTTAGTCGAGAACGCATAAAAATATATTTTATGTCATAAAAATAGGAATCACTGACATTTGCTTTTCGATAGTGCATGTATCGAATACTTTGCTTCTGATTGGGCTACATAATCATGTATTGTACCCAGAATAAACCAAGCAAATTTTACTCTACATCTTGCTGTTGCTAAGGCGATGTTGTCATTGATTGATCCGACAAGTGAGCGACCGACTCTTGACGTTTCCATAAAAAGGCCAATGGGCAAATTCCAAAGCGGGCTGGCGATGGCTTCTTTTTAAAAGTTTGCTGCTTACAAACGTAACTGGGTTAAATAAGTAGAGTACCCAAGTGGTATCAAAAAGTGTTATACCCCTTTCGTTCTCTATACATTTAACGCAGTTTAGTTTGTGCTCAGCAAATATTTTTGTAAATGATGCCCATAACTGGCTGAGATCGAGACGCGCCGTACCACCGTTCCCTACCGAACGGGTATCTAATCTAGCGTTCTTGGATCGCGACGCTGATACTATTCAGAGGTACGTTACAAAAAAAAGAACATGTCTGGATCCACCTTTAGACTCATAGGCTTTTCCGCCATGGGATTTTGACAGTTAGCGGGGCGTATCTATTAATTAACTCAAATTGACCAAAAACTGTGGAAATTTGTCAGTTTTCCCGTAATGCTTTGAATTTATTGCTCAGTGAGCCGTTGAGCCTTACACAGGAACCATGGAAATCATGAACAGTTACAGGCTTTTCAGGTATTTCAGACAATACCAGCTCTCTGTCTATCTGTGTCCCTCGTACAAGAGATATAAAGCTAGTGTTTGGCCCGAATGACAACTCGCTTTCTATAAAAAGTAACTCATTAAATCTACATTCAGGTTTACCTCTATACACTTATTTTATAATATTTGAAGATTAATATTCGTAGAGGACGAATAAATAATTCAATGCTACCGAAAAAATACATAATTATTTATTGATATAAGTCTAGACTAAGTTTATTAAATACATATAAAAATAAACCGAGGCAGAGGGCTGCTCAATAAACTCTCATGTATAATTAAGTTGGTTTATAAACACATTTATTAAAGTGAGTTGTTATTAAAGGATTTTTTAAACACATACATACACATTATGGTCATAATGTTCAATATTCAGATAAGAAATGAGTTTTTACAAAGTAGTTTAACATTATGCTGATCGTAACGTGCGGTTTTTGGATGCAGTAAAGAGGGTTTATGATACGTGTGTAGATAAAATGACTTACCTTATTCTCCTGACTATTAATAACAAAACATCTCAATGTAAAATTTGAGTTAAGAGTAAAATTATAAACCTTGAATTTCAGCTCTAGTTCAAATCCCTTGTCGTACGAAGTGGCACGTTCCGCTATGATAGCGCGGGGCTCCCCCGGGCCGCGTGTAGACACAGGGTCACATTTCTCACCTAGAACTTACGTGGCTTAGTTCGATCTTGGCTGGTCCACTTGTCACATTAAAACGAGGTTCAAAACATATTATATTCCGGGTATAGAGGGTGACGTTCAATTGGCATTATTGAAAAAATATATATTAATCAAGAACAACTTTCCTGAACGAACTTAACGTAGCAAATGAAAAAGTTTTGATTTAAACGTTGACGCCGATCAGCTCATTACAGCTTACGATTACCTATAAATTATTAGGTTTCTAGAGGAAAGTTGTATATATGTATTGTGTACTCTATCATTCTCCAATATTTAAAATTTGGTCAGCTAATTATATATTAACCTTTAGATTGTACTATGACTATATTTTCCACGGTAATTATGCCAAATAAAAAAGGAAGCTTCTTATTAATTTGGAAAAGTTTAATGGATCCAAGGATTTGAATTGCAAATCAAATTGTACCTCATATCAAATTTTTCATGAATTGATTGACATTGACACAACAAGCACAATCATCAGAATTTGTACAACATTACTTTTTTGAGCTGAATTTGAATTCGAAGTTAAACAAATAATTACTTATTTAAACAAACTAACCTAGCGTCGCGCTTTTACCCATACGGTATGGCAAAGTTATTCAAGATACCTGTTGATATGGAGATAATTATTGAATGTTTTTAATTTATCATCATTGCTATCCCCGGTGAATAATGATAATATTATTATAGTGTGTACCGGTCAGCATTGCGACAGCGATCAATTACCCGACTGCTAATGCGAACCGAATCATCATGGTATTGGTAACCATGGTAATGATTGGCGACCGCTACCATGATAAGCTAAACGACATTAATTTTGAACGTTGCACGTAATAAGTAAGTATCGCTAACCCAATCACGAGCATGCGGTGGTAGACAGGAGACGATGCCCACTATTGCAATACTAATCCAATAATACGTAGGAAATTTGTATCAATTGTCCCGAAAAACTCTCTTCATTAACCCCAATAGTCTTGAAACATCACATCACAGAAACACCCCTCATCCCTAATTAGACACGTGCCCCCATGTTGCGCTAAAATCAATCAGTAATCTTATTTTCTTGGTAAGCCTATGAAAGACACACTACCCTACCAGAAATGGAGTTAGGAATAATCACTGGAATGTAGTAGCAATGGAGGAACTGTAAAGGATGAAAGGAGAAAAACTTATCCTAAAATAGGATACTTTTTGAGCAGGTTAATTTCAAAATCCCAATAGATGGCGTTGAAGACACCACTTCCACTTTTTCCTTTGGCGCATGATGAATGTGGTAAATATGGATAATGGACGCCTAACCAAACAAATATTACTGGAAATATAGTAGGTACCCTAAAGTGTCACGTTTGCGAGATAATAGCCAGGCATACACGCACGGATGTACCCGTGCAGGTACCCTTCGGATATATCTTGGATTTGAGCCGTGACAGGCATACACGCACGGATGTAAATACTGGAGACCTGTGGGGTATATCAGTCAAAGCAATTGGTTCAGTTATTCTAGTTATAAATGTGTTGAGGATTGGGCTTTCCCAGAGCTCATGAAAATCAGTAAACTGATTACCCTGTTCAAGTCGGGAGACGAGGGTGATCCTTCAAAGTTCAGACCAATATCTGTTCTTCCAGCACTAAGTAAAAATATTTGAGAATAATATACTCAATCAAATGCTTTCACACTTCAAACATACAAAACAATTCCACGCCAAACTATTCGGTTTCACTAGGGGTAAATCGACTACGGATGAGGCTTGCATTACCCTTATCTCATATTTTCTCTGCATGGACTATCGGCGTTTTTTGTGATTTGTCGAAGGCATTTGATTGTGTTGACCATCATACGCTACTAATGAAATTAAATATTTATGGAGTTTGAAATAAAGCTGTGGATCTACTAAGATCATACCTAAGCTATGTAATTAAAAAACAGCCAACGGCGATAAATCTGATGAATCGGGTGTAAAAATGGGCTGTCCAGAAGTTTCCATATTGTGCCCTTTTTCATTATTATATTGCCTACTATTCAAAACTCAAAAAACTCAAATACATCACATAATTTATTGTAAATAGGCAAACATATTAAACTTTTACAAGTTTATATATAAATAATGCACTATTCCTAGTATATATTGACGATCTGCCTTTTATGGTGGAGAAATTGACTGACATAGTGTTGTTTGCTGATGATACTTCAAAGTGTCATCAAAATTGAAAAACAAAAGAAGATTTTGTTGATGTTAATGGTGTATTGTCTTTAACCTTGAATTGGTTCTCAATTAATAATTTATCGTTAAGCATTGGTAAAAATAAGTGTATCAAATTTTCTCTTCCAAATGTCAGGCAAGTTGAGACCAGTTTTGTGTTAAACAGCAACACGTCAGAATAAGTAAATGACACGAAGTTTCTTGGAATAACCTTCGTATCATTGATAGCAAATTGCAGTGGGGGACCCACATAGATGAATTAGCTCTTAGATTAATTTTTGCGGCTCACGCTCTTAGATTTTTTTAGTTACTTTCATAGTGTCATGTACTATGGTATCTTGTTGTGGGAAAAGCAGCGGATATTTTTTTTTTTATAATACAGAAAAGACGCACAGACTCCTTAAGATAACTTTTTGAAGATTATACATGCTAACTGTATCTATTAATTATATTTTCGTAAATTTAGTGGACATGAACCTTACATCGTTTAAAAAAATTAGCGATAGCTGTAATGTGAAGAATAAGATATAATCACAGACTAGTGCGCTCCGGTTTAGACTCGCGTAAGTTAGATAATCTTTCAAGGGACAGTGCATTCTTTTTGAGTTATTGATCTTGCCATTTGAGCAGTTTAAAAACCATCTAACAGCTACTGTGTCTAAAAGGGATATCCCTTTGTTATTGTTGGAACATTGTTATATAACAATGTTCAAGATTATTAAATGACGGGACTGTTGTTTAAAATTTTGTAATAATTAAATCCTGCTTATTATTTATAATAATAACTCATATTGTAATAATTGTATTAGTTAAGCATAACCAATTTTTAATAGAGATCTAGAAATAAATCTGTGGGAGATTTTTCGCCCTTCCTCTCTCACAGTGGTCCATTGTAGAGAAGAGGCAAAAATGATGTTTGCTAAATATATGTAAATATCTACAGTAATAAAAAAAAATAGGTTACCATATTAGCAAACATTTTTTGTTTGTTGAGTGTCCTCTACCCATATTTATACATTCATCATGCGCCAAAGGGGAAAGAAGAAGGGCGTCTTCAACGGCATCTATTAGGATTTAGAAAATAACATGTTCAGAAAGTATCCCATTCCACTGAAACACTAGGTCGAGTCAAGTCGAGTCGGTCGAATTGCTTGTATAATTGTTTCATAGACAATCGGTCATTCGCGATATAAATAATAAGCATTATACGAGTACATTTCCAAAATGTAGAAAACCAATTCGATCTAAGTTAGCTGGTTTTTATAATGTCACAACGTTTCCCATACAGATACGTTGTGACATTATAAAAACCAGCCAGCCCCCTCATTTTGTAACTCAAATCCACAGCAAAATTGAAGACAGTTAGTGTCAAATTGACATTTCGTGGGGTCAGAAAACTGTCACATTTCCACAAATATCGGTCAATTCGAGTTACAGAATAAGGTGGCTCTGGTCTCTGCTCAATTCTACAAAAAGGAGAGAATTTTATCGCAAGTGGCAACTCATCTAAGCTTCCTACGTCTATGCCACGACGTGTTCAGGAAACTAATTTCTCGACCAATCGGTTAATTTCGCCGGAATAAGTAAATTATTTTCGGCAACTTTGATGGAGTCTTGTCTTTAATTGCGTGCGGCCAATTCAACTGAACCTGTATTATTCGGTTACTTTGCAAATTGTTGCCATACAAGTAGCGTTTCATAATCCATTTAATTATGTATGTAGTTATTTGTTTAATAATAAACTCTTATATAATAAATATAGATGCATGATCATGATGTATTGATACTAATTAATGTAATCTACATACGTACTCTACGAGTATTTATTAAGGACTTCGGCAGTTGTCGAGTATCATCACTTGAAATGCAGGCAAAGCAATGTTTAAAAGACATCAATTCAAGTACTTTGACAGCACGGCACAGACCATTGGGTATGTAATGGACATATCTATTTGTTTAATTAATTAATGTGTGCGATTATTGTTCTGTAATAAGAGGTTGTGTCGTAATCAAATAAAAACATAGATAGAAAGTTGATACACAGACACCGATTTGCACTTACGTTTCGTCTGAATAATACTCGTTTTGGCATGTCAGGGGTAAGCTCTCTCTTCGCTTCGAAAAAGCTGGTCAAAACATTTCATTCCATCTGAAGCCAGGACCAACTTCAAATATTAGTGTACCCAGCTTTCAGGCATGCTCAATATCGTTCGAGAGCCATCGCTTGTCGGCTCATCTCGCTTTTTAACACGCTTTTTACGCTCAGATTTGAATCGCGCGAAAAACCGTAATATAAGACTACGCTAGGACGAGGATAATGTCAGAATATACGACCAATAACCGATGAATTAAGTGCGGATAGGCGAGTTAAGTCGCGACGAATGTGTCTGTATGGCTCATAGTGAAGTTATTGTGTGTTATCGACTACGGTTAGATTAGAAATTGACTGACTTCTTATTATGTCATGACGAATCTGTGGCGTCGTGGTTCGAGGCTTTGCTCCCGAAGCAAGAGGTCCCGGGTTTGAACAACGGCTGGGGAGGAAGAAAATATCCCTGGTAATCCAGGGATATTTTTTTCCAAAAGGATGTATTCAGTGCATAAAGTCGCTGTTTCTGGTTCCAACGACACATTAAGTGCACATAATACTTAATAGTGGGGCAGAAGAAATGTATGTGATATATATAAATGTTGGATGTTCAATGCAGATCCTTTGACCAGTTATCGCCCGCATTAAGCTGAGCTGTCTTCGGTCTGTAAAGTAATAGTCCGTCTCGGTGTCAGTTTGTTTCGCTTGAGTGTACGGAACACTAGCCAAAACTAGATGACCGGCGTTGCGCCTCAAACACCTGCCAATAAGAAAATAAAATACGAAAACCCCCACCCCTACTTGAATGCGTTTCGCGACATGGAATGTCCAAACTTCTTGAAAACCAGTTTAAGTTTAAATTGCGCACAAGATCTGCGCAAAAAAACCGTCATCGACTCAGAGCTTAACGGGCTAAACATAGCTATTGCTGCTTTGCAAGAGACCAGGAGGGGACGATACGGGAAGCACATTACACATTCTTCTGGAAGGGTAAAGATGCATCGGATAAGAGAGCATGGAGTAGGATTCGCAATCAGGAATGATCTTCTATCCTCGGTTGAATGTCCTGTGGGTATCTCGGAGCGCATAATGGTCCTGAACCTTAACACCGCGTGCGCATTCGTCACCATTAATTCAGCATATGCTCCAACACTTCCGAGAGAGTCATTTCCGAATCACGAGCTTTGAGGGTTCTAAGACGAGCTTCGTTTTTATCCATGGTAGCGTGAAGTTCATCCAGTCACTCAGCACAGCGTGTTAAGGATTTAGTGGCATCTTCTAGTCTGTTCTTCAGAGAGGATTTTGAATATTTAAAATATAAAAAGAAGCCTACTTTAATAATATTTATGCTTACATATTTATCAGTAGCTCTCAGTTATATTAATTGTGGCTTGTGAATTGGTCCTGGCTGCTTAATATATTATGTGGCGGTAGTAAAGATGATTAATTAATATAATAGAAGCCATTAACCATTAACTATTTCCATTAACTCGTAGCTTACATACAAAAAGACGCTAGGTTACAGGTGCTAAAGCAAACTTTTGAAGTTGCTCCCATAGTATTTTAGTAAAATTTATGTTGTTTACCAAAATGCCAAACGTGTAATTTCGCGATATTCCCATCCTGTGCAAGCATTTCTGTTACAAGAACGTTTCAGTAGAATGTAATTAGTAGAATTAGTAGAATCGCTGCCCAGTACGGCACTGCAGTGCATTATCACTTTTATGATGCCAATACTACCCAGTAATTGAATGGCTGGGAAATGATTACGGTACGGATACAACTGAGCCCGTTACTGTTAATCTGCTCATAATTTTATTTTTCAATTGATAAACGAGATTGGACCGGACTTTATTGATAATGCCAGAATAAACATAATTTACTGGCAATAAAAATCATTTAAGTAGGTATGTGGTTCAAATAGATATCGTAAACAACCAGACATATCTATAGTCTTTTCAGGTTAGCATGGCATAGCGGGCACCGTCCGTTGTCATGGCTACCAGCAGCCTTATGGCGTAAGTCGTCTGAGCTATGAACTTCATATAGACTTTTACGTTTGACACCTTGCACCAGCTTCATCTGTCAAATTGGTATCACGCAAGTAGCATCATAATGGAGGCCAAACCCAAGCTCATGAACGAAGCCTAGAAGCCTTCGGTGATACCCCGCAATCGATGAAATTGTATGAGCACGAGATGAACCATAGACACACGCTATGAACTTCAGAGAGTTACGCCATAAGGCTGCTGGTATGATGTCGCAGTGCCAGTCGGGTCAATGACCGCTATCACATGCTGACCCGTATACACTATTCCAGACAAAGTGACAAAATTATGATAACTACCTCTATGTCAACATGTATGTTGGACACTAAATCTTTTTGAAAAGTTGAGTTGTGGCTAAACGTGCGTCCTACAAGAGTGCTTGTGCCACCCTGTGTGGGAAATGGCGAGATGCTAAAAGCATCTTAAAAGCCAGCCTGATTTTGCCTCATACTATTTATTATACACTTCTAGATGTAACGGTATCCATCCAGTAAAAACCAAAATGAATTTAATTAATTAAAAATTAAAACAAAACTTTCGGAAACAAATTCTACTCCAAAGTCTCCAAATCACGGCGCAAAACAACAATGAAAAAAAGAACAACCATTTAGGTCAGTCGCGTTTCAAGTTTCAATCTATTGTCGGTTCCGGACGCACCTGTCTTCTGTAAACCCCGAGGTTTTAGAACAAACAGTATTAATGGTTTGGGCAAAAGTAACCTCTATTTCTATGTGTTAAGCCTCATTTTCCCCGATGCCAAACTTTGACGGTTTGCTTATCCTATTGTGGAATCTGAAATCTGATGCATATTTTCGCGTCTTGTTTCTTTGAAGGTCCGTTTGGAGGTTTGTGGATATGACGTTGTGCGTAATTGTTTTTAAATCGAGAGCACGTTCTGCTACGCCTGTGGAGACGTACGGTATATAGTACGAAAAATTACGCATACATTTAATGAAAAATAAATAAGATTCGCTTAAACGCTGCTGCACTATAAAAAGCCCTATTAAACTTTCCTACGTTCAAGTTACGAACGCTTAAGTGAAACTATTTTTTTCACAAAGTAACGTGTTAACACGACGCAGAGTTAGCATAAATGTTTTCGCTCGGACGCCTCCCAGCCGGTCGCGGGTACCCGGGGGCAATATGAACTTATCTTTACATCTCCGTAAAAACCGTTACCCGAGAAAAAGAGTTGCTCCCGAAGTTTTTTTTCCTCCGCAGTTTTTTTTCCTTTTTCGTGGACCTGCAAAGTTATTTACTTTTAGAGTTGCGGACGAGTCTGTGTCGGAGTTATTCAATATTAATTTTATATTCCCTTTCTTTGGGAGATCAAACACGATATACATCCAAATCCTACTGCATAAAAATCGTGCATAGACAAAAACATTGCCTAAAGTAACACATCAAGTATTCCCAAAGTGTCTTCAAGCCATTTAGTTGCAGGCCCAGTGAGCCGAAGTAATGGTTTATAGTACAGCACCGGTGTGCTCTAAAACCCAAGGACGGGGAGAGTATATTCACCTATCATGTTCTGCTGCCATCAGCCTGTGTCCTTTAACCCTTAAATGAGGTATTACGACTCTGTCCACTTTACGACCCGAAAGGGCAGCATTTTCCTTATTTTTCGCCTGACGAAAGACAATGCGGCCGACAACGTAAGATTAGTTAAATGGCTTATGCGTCGTCGGGTATTTTATACCCGTCATTAAGCTGTGTAACGGTTATGTCAGGGCAAGTCTCGCGACGAGTAGCTTTTGCGACTTAGTGACTGCGTATCCTCGTTTTGTTCAGATTTTATGCTCCAGCTATATTTTCGTTCTGTTTTTATTTTTAAATCCACACATTCCGTGCTCTAATTTTATAAAAATATTATTTACAAACAGCTGCAATAATGATTATTTTTAACTAACGAATGTATCTCCATTCTTCCGCAATCCCACTTTTGTAATTATTTAAGTATTTAGTTATTTTTGTTTTCAAACAACCTTCATTATTACATACAAATACATCGTAAATCACAAATATTGCATAGGGACGCAATACTTCTGATTTACGCTTTTATTCAGTCATCAAGTCTACAGATCGCGACATTTTGCTCATACTTTAAAACGGAATTCCAGTAAAACGCCCCATCTGCGCAAAGTTTTAAGGTTTTACCTTTTAACGTTGCATTCCGGCTTTAACGCAGAGGTGCGTAGCAAAGCTGAAATGTATTATCTACTTTTACTACCATTTAAACCATTGACCTACATTATTCCGGGTTACGAAAAGACAATAGGAGATAATTCTTAATGGTCAAATAAAGTAGACGGTGCCAGTACCTATTAATCTTTGGGTACTCGCATTATGCGGCTTTCTTTTAGCTCTTCTACCCAAATATTGTGGAAAGATTTTGTTAGATTTAGTTGTAATTAATGTTTTGTCCGATGTTATGTTTGAACCAGAATTTATACTGTTGTTACATTACGTTCACACAAATAAAGTCATTAACCAGAAACTGTCGTTTTAAATGAAATGTTTTACAGACGGTCTATTGAATGCCCCATCCGATTCCCATCCCTTGAGCAGATGTGCCTCTCCATACATGGTATTGCGCCACCCGGTACACAAGATGAGTTTATTTTGCCGGGTGAGGTGACCTGTGTCTGTGGTAAGCACCAGGGCTTATCCCAGATACGGAATACTTCGGACCAAATCTAAACTCAGAAATTATACCGCTTTATCGGTGTCAGAGAAACTCTGGCTGGAATAGGTGCCATTCATTCTTTCATTATCTAAACATTAGCTCCAATTATGCTAAACGTATCTACAATTGAAGCACCTGAGCTTTTTTTCAAACTACTGCCTGTTTTCCCCGGCAACCTCCCCTTAACAAGGTGATAAATCGGCAAGTGGGTGACGAAAAATGACGTCATTACACTTCTAAATTCTCACTTATAACGGCTATTTGACGTAATGTTTGGGACGTGATCGCATTTTTAATATCGCCATTTTGATTGATCGGGCCAATCGCGTGTTTTGATGGCTGGCGGATTTTTTTATTGGTGATTGACTGCTGGTTTTACTGGAGGTTCCTGTGTTTTAGGCAGAAGTTAAATAGAGCTTTCCAGTGGTATTGAAAATATATGGCTTACGTTCAAGTGCTTATAAAATGTTACCTCCAAAAAATACATTTCATCCCAAATTAACTAAATGTTTTCTCAAAGTTGACGCCCTATATTACCTTAACCATATATTTAAGTTTAAGGTCAAATAAGGTATTTGAGACCATAATTAATATGAGTTCCTTATAGCATGTGACCAATATCAACCAATTAGGTTCTGTGAAACTACGTGGGGTGGCCAGGCTCCGCTTCGATTCTCTCGGCTCCAGTTTGGACATAAAGTTGTAACTTAACACAACCTAACTTTAGTATTCAGACAGAAAATGGCCTATAGCAACGAATTAGTTTTTGTGAAACTACACGGAATCGCCTATCGATGGGGTACTAATTTTGGTGATTTTTTTTAGCTTATTTGGCATCACTTTATCAGATTGGTAGAACCGCAAAATGTTATACCTATATATATTTTTTTTTTGTTGTCCCCATTTTCTTTTCCATGACGACCCGAATGGCCGAGTCGGCAGTGACCCTGCCTACGAAGCCAAGGGTCCCGGGTTCGAGTCCCGGTGGGGGCAAATATTTGTTTGATGAGGACGGGTGTTTGTACCCTACTCATGGTTGTTTATCTATCTAAGTATATTATTTATCTATATAAGTATTTGTATCGTTGTCTAGTACCCAAGATACAGGGAATCCTAGTTTGGGGCTAGATCAAGGTATGTCAATAGTGTCCAAGGTATTATTATTATATTTTTTATAGAATGAATGTTATTTAATTTATTTGTGTTTGTTATATTCCATTACATTGAATTTTACATAATTGGGTTATGTAGGTAATTCCACAACATTACGCTATTTCTTGAATTTATAGACAATTTTTTCTAATGGTACTACTTTGACTCCCAATAAAAAGATATTTTTTTGGGTCCTAACCCACACCTATGCCACACTTTTTTTTCATGAATGTTACGATGTGTTACAAAAAGCATTACGTTACAGTCATTACCGATTCTTAAGCCTATGCTATACTGTCCACTAACGTCAAATTCAAATTCAAGGTTAATATTGAATACTTTGATCAACTTACAGAGAGTTTTGATATTTTCTATTTGGCGATCGAAATGGAGATCGAAATAAAACCCAAATTTTTCTATTACTAAAAATATTATATATTCGAAACTTGAGGATAGATGGACCGATAGTATTTGTTTATACTTTGTTTTATTTCTGTACCGTCACTATGAACTATGCTCTACTATAGTCACTTGACTATATCATTCAATCATAAACGTTACGGTGTATTATGATGTCATGAACGTTATGGTATAACTTTTCGCGGTTCGGCCTAGATATAAATATGTACTTCTTTATTTGTGACGCGGGTTTTATGCATACACAGCGATTTCTTCCAGAAGGATAGACAGATTGACTACATATTATTTTTTCGAGAGGGTTTCCCATCCGATTGGTCCCATCGACATCAGATCAGGATCTGTTGATGGGATCCTTGAGAAATCGGGGGAACTCTTCAAATATTAAAAGCAGACCTATAGCGGTTTTTGAATTATTTATAGTAACTCGTGCATTTACTCTCGGGAAACATTATTTTGTGAAGTGGAACTTATGATGAAGACCACAGACAGATATCCACAAGAGCTTCTCAATTTCTCTAGGTATTTAATGGGTTGGGATATGATTAACTTATAATAAAAAATAACTTATATTTTATCTACATAATGCATTAATAATAGTTAAGGAAACTATAGGTACAATTTAAGTCAGTTTGTTCTTTCAGGATTTTAATGATCCATTCAGCAGTGGATCTTGGAAAAAAAAAAAGATTTTTCTTAATTTATTTCCACTGAAAAATACCTAAAAATCATTAAATTGTGGCCTTACTTATATCGCTTGGTACCGAGCTGTTAATATCAGGGACACGGTAAGGGGCGCTCGCGCGCTTCGTGGACTGCACAAATTGAACACAGATATTTGTGAATAAAAAAAATATGCGATGGTTAAATAAGACAAAGTTGGAGTTCCAAGCGATGCGTTAACTATCGTTCATGAGCCGGGCGTAAATTTAAAAAACAACACCCTGAATAACTGTCAATTATATTGGGTATATTATGAGACATAGCGTTGATTATGCAGGCGCATATCTTAAATCCAAACATACTGGTATTAGATGATGATTCGTTTAGATTACGAATACCCTGGGTTTATAATTCAAATATGTTTAATTGATGCGAGAGAAACAAACTGGTCAAGTGCGAGTCGGACTCGGTTCCGTACCACCGTACGAGGAATGGTAGTTTCATACTCCATGAACGTTACCAGATGCATTTATAAGTTTGTATAGGGTTTACAGATAAATAGAAAACCGTGGCAATTCCTGGTAGGTTTTACTGATGAAGTGAAATGAAATTTAGTTTATTTCACCAAATCATAAATTACAAAATTAAATGTCAATCCAGGCTGCTAAACTAGGTTTTAACCTGCATTTTAGAAGTCAGGTATTTTTTTTATAATTTTATAATTTAAGAGGGGGAATGGTCATTTTTTGCACTTTTTTGATCATAACTTTTGAAGTTATCAAAAATAAAATAAAAAATATTATTTTGGAAAGATTATAAAGAGCCCTTTAAAAAAATACCCTATATGACTAATGCAACGTTTTTGAAGGCATTTTTTTTTTAAATATTAAGCTTGAATTATGTTGCGGTTATCAGTATTTTTGCAGAAGATTTCAAGAATCTATCTCCTATATAGTATTATACGTGAGGCGCACTGTAAGTTTCCGGAATGAATATGAAAAAATACTATTAAAGGTACAAAATTAATTTATTGTTTTTCAAAATAATCTCCCTTGGCGTCTATGCACTTTTTCATTCGATGAAACCAGTTTTGAAAACTTTTGTGCCACTCCTCTGTGGTGACCTCTGAAACGTGTTTTTCATACTCCTCGACAGCCTCTTCTGGTGATGAAAATCGTTGACCGCGTAATTGGTTCTTAATTTTTGGGAACAGAAAAAAGTCACAAGGTGCCAGGTCGGGACTGTATGCAGGATGACTCATGAGTTCTACATTTTTCGCCTTCAAAAAGTCGTTTGTCTGTCTGGCCGTGTGAGAACTAGCATTGTCGTGGTGCAGGATGATACGGCGTTTACGGTTATTTTTACGGAGTTCGTCAATAACTTCCGGCAAACAAATGGTCGTGTACCAGTCACTATTCACTGTACGACGATTCTCTAAAGCAACAGTAGCCATGTGTCCAGTTTTATTAAAAAAAGAAGCAATCATCCGCTTAGATGCACTTTTCACGCGCGCCACTTTGGTTGGTTTCGGCTCATCTTGAAAGAACCATACGCTCGATTGCTGCTTTGTTTTGGGATCGTAGCAATAAATCCATGTTTCGTCACCTGTTACTATGTCCCACACCAAATTTGACGCACCTTCGTTGAATCTGGTAAGCATGGCACTGCACCAAGTGACGCGGTCCGTTTTTTGAGCCTCGGTCAAGTTGTGTGGGATCCACCGCGAGCACAGCTTTCTCACACCCAAATGTTTGTGTAGGATTAATTGTATTTGACTCATGCCTATTTCTAAGGATGCGCGAATTTCATGGTAGGTCACATGCCTGTCTGTTTCAATCATACGGCGCACAGCATCGATGTTTTTGTTGGTCACAGCGGTGGACGGCCGACCATCGCGAGATTCGTCACTGAGATTGATACGACCAAGCTTGAATTCTGCAAACCAGCTATAAACAGTTGTCTTGCATGGTGCTTCATTGCAAAAAGCTGTTTCAAGCCGAGCGATGCTCTGTTGAGCTGTCAAATTACACTTAAAATCGTAGAAAATCATACTACGAAAATTTTCCCGAGTTAAATCCATGTTGATGCAGACACACAATTTTTTAAATGGCGCCACAAGGTAAAAACAAAAGGCAGTCAGATGAAACAAACTGCATTCTATAGCCAAAGAGTTCTATTTTCAAATGTTGCAATAAATTTTTAAATATTGTTTATGTAAGTGGCCAGTTCCGGAAGCTTACAGTGCGCCCTATGTATATTTATTCCTGAGAAAAGTGCCTGTGATAGACGGACGGATGGACACCCGAGTGATTCAATAAGGGTTCCTTTCGAGTGTTCCGTACCCGAAGGGGTACCCTATTACCAAGCCTCCGCTGTCCGTCCGTCCGTCCGTCTGTCACCAGGCTGTATCTGATTTTCACAGATGATGTATTTCTGTTGCCGCTTTAACAACAAGTACTGAAAACAAAATAAAATAATAATTAAGGGGGCTCCCATACAACAAATCTTTCGATACCGTAAATGGAGTGTAAAAGTCGCCGCACCAATAACTTTGTAAACAACATTTTGCCATGTAAAATCCAAACTATTCACTCCACACCATCCCTACCATTGTAGGGTGGTACGGAACCCTTCGAGCGCGAGTCTAACTCACACTTGGCCGGGTTTTTATACCTATTGAGGTACGGAACCCTAAAAATCAGAAAACCTACCTAAATTATTTTTTACGAAACTTCGCCAATGGTGCCTGCTATCCCCACGAGGAAGGTAGGGTAAAACGTATAACACTGGCCCTTTAAGCAAACCTCTGACTTTGAACGTATGTTGCTATGAGCATGGGCTTACAGTTGACTAATTAATTATGTAGGACTATTCTTTAGGGACCTAAGAACCAGTAAAAAAATATTTTAGATAAAAATATATACAATAAACCACATATTTCTCATATTTTAGTAAAAAACACCCAAAGGCAGTATTATTGGCCACCTTGGGTACAATTATTATGCCAGCTCCTCGATATTGAATGGCCGGGCCAATCATTGTACACGTAGCTATGCCAATGAATGTAGCAAAATGAGCAATAGTGATGTGAAAATTACATCCAGGTATAGGATTTCAAATTAAAAATTAATAAATTAAAAACATGTTTTATTCGAAAAAAATACAAGTATTGCACATAATCAACATAGATAAAGACCTAAAACAAAAAATATAAATTGGGCAATTCAAAATATGCTTTATTTATAAGAGAGCTAACGTGGCTAGCTAAGCTAGGTATCTCTATTCTCAGTAGAAACAATAATGTAAATGAGTAACTATAGGTACCGCCATCCACGAAGACGCGTGACGTAGCTATTTGCATCTTTGTCTTTCAGCAAAGTGCCCCGATGAAATGCTCAAATGTATAATTGATTGGGGTTGCGTTGTTTCGTTACAGAGTTGGTGGTCACCTTCCGGCTCCATTATCAGATCAGCTCCATGTCATTCCAATATTGTATTGACTTCCGATTAACATACGCATGCAAAGAACATCGAACATTTGAATATGTTGCCATGGATAATAGGGTAATTGCATACTCTCAAATTGCACTTTTTGGTGTACACCTATAAAACTTAAGTTCATCGATAGAGAATTCAATTACAAACAACAAAGATTCTTTGACAAAATGTCGTAAATAGTAGAGATTTGGTTTGAATTTGTAATTAAGTATTTTTTTACATATTGACAGTTGTTTGTAATTGTATTCTGCATCGATGGACATATGTTTTACAGGTGTACACGGAAAAAGCGTAATTTCAGGGTATTTCAACTGTAGGTAGGTATCACAGAAAGGTTCCCTGTTAGAAAGAAAATTAGAAAGTGGTTTAAATTCATTTATCAAGATTTGACACAAACATATGTACGACATACATACCTAATTACCTATATACGTACCTACCTACAATGCAATTTCAAATTAATCTTATGTAAAAGTTACCTATTTAGGTACTTTCCTGCTGGTAAAATGGGTACATCACTACTTTTTCGCTTGGAATACTATATAATCATTGACCCTCATAAAAGATAATGATTGGTACTGCCAATACGATCAAAAACTCAGTTAATGGCCCTGCTATTTTTTGCATAGAGAAGGCCGATGACGGTTTTTGAACGAAATAATGAATGAACATCGTTAACTTAATGCAACTAAAGTAAAAAAAGTCTGTTAGCTTACTGTGAAATCGTATTGAATCATTGGCAGGGGGGGGGGGGGGGGGGGCAATCAACTCGACTTCCATACAAAGCCTTGGTTTATTTATTTGCCTCCAATATTTCTTTCGTCTAGGTTAGAAATTGTAAAATTTTGCGTGAAATGGCTTTACTTTAACCTTATCAACTTAAAAAATATCTCTTGTACCATAACTAACTACTATACAATAAGATAAGAATCACAAACTTACCCAGTCTAAGCGAACTTAGTTAAGAAATCACAATTGATCAGAGCTCCGCGTGACACATAGAAGAAAAGATTTTTTTTCACGGTGTTGCCAACTAATATATTCAAAAACTACTATGCAATGGTATTAAGTGAAAGATGGTAGTTCGTACAGTAGTATAAATTATTAAGTTTTGCACAAGCTCCCCTTAATATATTGCTCCAAAGTTCAAAAGTTCAATAATTGTGATGGGGCCAACAATAGGCTGGTTTCCCCTATATAACCCAAAAAAATTACAACCTACACAAACTCACACGAAGCTCAAACGGCCTACCGCTTCATTTTAACTACACTGCTATCAAGAAGGATAACAATATGCAAACATGTTTTCATCCCAGTGGTCAGGCCTCAAGTACTTTGGAGGGATTGAAGCTCCCTATGTGCCCTAGCGTTTAAGAAGCCGACTTATTACCGCCGCGCCGCTAGCGTGACGAGCTACGAAGCCTCCGGGCAGGTCAGTTTTTGCACGGTACTAACATTTACACATTGCCTCTGGCCCTAGAGCTCGATACCCTGTCGTGGGACAATATTGACGTCACACTTTCAACAATAAAAAGTTCTTGAACTTTTTGTCACTTCTGCTGTGTGTCTATCTTTTTTCAACTTGACCGATATTTGTAGCACTTGGTCAAATAAGTCGATGATATCATCATAGTCGTTGTTCTTGTAGACAGCTTCTGTCACCAAAGTGTTGGTTATTCTCCGAATGACTCTTTTTCAAGTGATTCTTGTGAATACTCAGCATATGATAGGAATATACAAAGGATTTTTAATAGTGCTTTGACTTGAAGATATTGTTATCTTTTGGTTGGAAACATTATAGACAAGTGGTTAGCGGCATCTTTGCCTCAAGATTAGCTCCCGTAAAAAGTTTAGCAGGGTAAAGATAATATTTATCACTTTTCGGAAAAAAAACTTTTAGTTTTGTTAAAAACATCAACTGTATCCCAAAAAATGAGGTATAGGTAAGTTGTTTTGAAAAAACTAATTAATAACAAATTTGGTATTATCTGCATAGTTGCGCGGGGGGGAATAATAGTTGCTCAGGTCCGCAGAAAATGCCTGGACTCCACAGCCCTGCACGGTCCCCTTGGGTTTTGGCAACATACAACACATCAACACAAAAATTTAAACCCGTGTTTTTATAGATTTCAAAGGTTAAACCGCGATTAATTAAGAAATTGAACTATCGCTATTGGTGTCTATCGAGCGGAAGCAACTTTTAACTTGCAGTTATACTCATATAACTTTTTAATACCTCGGACATCAAATCAAGCTGCCTTTTTCACAATAAACGTTTGTCTTAACCACTCAGACCTGATAATCCTTGTTATGACAATGCCTAAAATGTGAGCTGCCTTTTACCCGCCTCTGGCACAGTTTTTCAGCTAGTTAATTTCGCCGGGTTATAGGGTTGGGCTTACGACCTCACCCCAGTATAGGGCTATGTGAATAGGCTAGGAGTTAATTTTGACCTTCATTTTGACCCTTATTCATTATTATAGCGGTTTGCGGCATGTAAACTTCGCCTTAGATGGTAATAATAAGGTTATAAAAAAACGGTAAACATTAATGAAGAGCCTAGAAGGTAAAGTAAAATAAAATATTTAGATGTTTTTTTGTAGGCAACTGATAAAATTGCAATATTATGATGATTGGTGCTCTATTTTATCAACGGAATGTTTTACGGAAAACCGTCCGAAACATAACAACGGATATTCACGAGGTAATTTCCTCAATAATATGAATAAGTAATATAACACATCTCATCCACTGTACTGGAGCGATACAAACAAGCACACACTCAACATGCAAAGGTAGGTAAGTACACTTCTGAGAAAGTAATCTCCCGAAAGGTTTGCGAGGCCGCTGCTTGTTTAAGCGTGACACATTTTTTTCACAGTGAGGCTTGGATAGTGCGGTTTTCAGCCCAGAGTTTGAATATAGTACAATGTGTAAGAAGCTTCTGTTCTGCAGCAAGAGTTTGTGCAAATGTACTCTACAGAATTGTAGAAACATTACCTGCTGGTTATTTATTCCGAGAGAACCCAATGACAATGAAAATTAATTTCGACAGCAATAACAATAAATAAAATAGAAACGTAGAAACTTTCCAAAACTCAAGTAGACCGTGAACCGTAGGTAGTTTACTTAACTACATCATTTTAACAATATTGACGCATTTACATTTTGGAATCCCCAATCCTTTTCTACCTGCTCAGGTAGCGTTTAAACATGTATCTTCCTTTAGGTTCGTTCGTTCCTAACCAACACTGTATTCTTCAAGCAATGAAGCTTGTGTCTTGGGTTGGCTATTTTAGAACTCTGAACATCTTTTTAGATAGGTTTTAGGTCTCAGGCCACTTATAACTGAGAACATTATGTTAACGTACTGTCCACCGTCTAAGGAAGAGATGTCCAACAAAATTTTTGGGGCGGCCGTTTAGTATTTTGTGTAACCGTAGCGGGACAGAATAAATGCCCAAAAGCAAAGTGAGCTTTTCGTATATTTCATGTATTTTATTGCTCATGACAACAAAATTTACATTACAAACTTATAGAAAAGACATTTACAAAGGCAAGCTTATCTCTAACAAATTATTTCTTCCAGCAAACCCAAGATGATAAGGATAAATTACATAGCAGTGACAGGACTTTAAATAAATTCTAAATTCAACTTGCGAGCTACCTATATGTTGAAAGTGGGAAATATTGTATAAATACCTATTCACATGTACATAGTCGATAGATAGATAATCGAATAACTGACATAGGACATTTTTTAAACTATTTGCGCAATGCATCTGTGTCTGACAATATCGTGAAAAAGCCTACGGTTGTATTAGAACTTACACTGAATGAAGAAATATTTGCAAAACACTGCGGCAGCTTAGGCCTAGTCCCCGAATAGTCTTCGTGTTAGTTCGACATGTGTAACACAAAAAAAAACGACGGAGTACTGAATACAAATGCTTTTAAAAAGACATGTCTTCGTGAAATTCAACCCTTTCTGATCATTACATTAAATAATTAACTATATCATGAAATGATTGGCTATTTCATGAAATTATCAAATTCTACGATATAGCTAAGACATATCTATTGATGTATTCTAATGTTTTGATCAGATCGCGGGGAAGGACTTATACGGGTCGCATGGTGGGGGGGTGGGGGGTGTTCTCTATCGTTAACTTAGTCCGAAAAAGTAAAAAAAAATGTGTATGGATGTGTGTGCGTGTGTTTATATGTATGTATGGATGGCTGTTTTCCGTTGTCAGCTCCAGAGCCTATAAACCACTGAACCGAAATGTTTTTCTAACGAAACGCTAGTTTCGTAAAAAAACAAATATTATATTTTAAAGAACACGCAATAGTAGTAGTCCACAAATGGCTCCACATTTTTATTCTTAATTTATTTGCCAAGCTGTTTGTCGACCTACGGAACATTTTATTTGTTGTGAGATATTATTTTTAAGTTTTTTTTTCTCTTTTTTTGTTTAGAAGACACGTCTTATTATTATATATATTTATCTTAAATAAATTACACCTAATAAATTTCAGATGTTTATTTTTTAATTTAAAATTAACATTTATGAACACCGCAACATGCCTTTTTCTGGCCGGTGTGGCAAATGCATAGTTTGATCTGTCGCCGCTGTTCTTAATAACTATAAAAAATAATAGACCTGACACATTGATGAAAAAATTACGGCTAAAATTTGGTTCACTGGTTTCCTATTTAGGCCATAACTTTTGAACTGCTTGACCTATTTTAATAAAATAATTCAAAAAACTATTGCAGTGAAGTCTGCTACCAACTACAAAAAAAAACTCATTAAAATCTGTCCACCCGTTTCACCGTTATTCCTAGTGGAGTGGAGTAAAATATTATTTTAGAAATATAAAAATACCTATACCTTGGACACTTGGACACTATTTACTCACATTGATCTAGCCCCAAACTAGGATTCCCTGTATCTTGGGTACTAGACAACGATACACGTACTTATATAGATAAATATTATACGTAGATAGTTAAAGAACCATGACTAGAGTACACACATCCGTTCTCATCAAACAAATATTTGCCCCCACCGGGACTCGAACCCGGGACCTTGGCTTCGTAGGCAGGGTCAATGCCGACTCGGCCATTCGCGTCATCCTAAGAAGACCTAAGAACCATCGCGGAGAAATCTACTACCATTTACAGAAAACATAATTAAAATCCGTCCCCACGTTTGACTGACATACAGACAGACACACCGACACCGACCGACAGACCCTTTGTACTTAAAGGGCCTTACCACAAAAAAAAACTCCCGTTCAACACTTGTTTAAAAACAGTGTATGGGATTCGACGTTTGTTTTGAAGTTAAACGCTGTTTAATATTTTTTGTGATAACACGGATAACATCCCTCTTTTTGTAGTCGGGGGATAAAAATACCCGTATCTTACACAAAATACACAAAGTTGTAACAAAAATTTGCATCAAAAATGTCTTCTTCCATTTTTTTTCTTTCCAACTCGCGGTGTCATTATAAATTTAAAAGTTTATTATTCTTCTTGGTTATCTTACAGAGAAGGGTTAAGTATACACCGTTTATTCGCAAAAAGTTTGACTGATGGTTTGCGGAGGGCCGATTTCATCGTCTGATATCAACTGGGTCTGAAGATTGTGGCTGTGAATTCTTAATTGTCAAACATGTTTCACAGCGAATTTTTAATTACCCACCGAGATAATGACGACTCTAACTAAGATCATAAATAATAAGTTGTGCAAGCCACCCTGTACTAACTTTCTCGCATGATGCTTTCGGTGTTGTTATTTAAATAATACACATAGTTTGTGGATATTCGTGTGCAGGCGTTAGGAGACGTTTTGAGAAGTTCTAAGATAAAGTATACAGGGTCTAACAGAATGGGAGTTACAAGCCGAACGGTGGTTCTTAGGGACATCATTCTGAACAACTTTTACTATGGAACCGACGTGATCTGAGCAACTTTATTTTTCTTATCGCAGTACATTTCGGGCCTAGCGCTCACCTGAGTTATATGGTGGAGTCGGCCCCATACTAAAAATTGTTCAGAATGATGTCCCTAACAACCACTCCACCATACAAAACAACTCCTTTCTACTTTAACTATGCCACGCACTATGAGCTTATCGCCGCCTTATGTACGGGATATATGGCACTGTGTGCATATTGTATGGGAGTTACCATTTTTAGAGTTTTGCGGTAATAATGCGGTATGCCATGTTATAGATGATATTAAGAGTTACTATGGCGAGGAGTTTGAAAAAAATCTATTGTCCCGTTTTTTAATGAACTTAATAAATGTGTTTAATTTGTATGACAGGTACCTTAAACAATCAAGTTATCCAAAAACAAAAAAATACTCCTAGATATTTACAAAATAACCCCCAATACAAAATTTCATCCAATTCGGTTCAGTGGTTTATAGGCTCAATTCAATTCAAGTTATTTCAATTCAATTTATTTATTGCTTTCTACATTGTTATAGTACAATAGTAAAATATTTGTATACAAGTAAAGATTGTTAGATGACAATGTAGCGCCCTGTAAGGGCTTTGCAATTTATCTTAATAACTATCTTTATATATTTATTATTTTTACACAATAAAATTTACAATAATAAGTAATATCTAAATATGAATACAATTACTATAGTTTCATTATATTTGTTATGGACGCCGTACCCTCTTGGAATAGAAGACATCGTCCTGCTCTACCCCGCTAGCGCTGTCTCGCTCCCACTATGCGCGATAAAAGACTACGAGACACGACACCGTCCTGCTCTACCCCGCTAGCGCTGTCTCGCTCGCACTATGCGCGCGTCGCCGCGACTCGTTTAAGTCTGTTGGAACCATATATAAGTAGGAACATTTGTAATAAGCAACGCAATCCTCTTCCTGCTGAGCTACGCGCACTCATCTGCGATAAGCGCGCTCTCCGGAAGCAGTGGCAGCAAACCCGCTGCCCCACGATGAAGACCAGGCTCAACGCCATGACGGCAGAGCTGAAGCGCCAACTTGATCGCCACGCTGAAGAATCTTGGGAACGTCACGTCGAGTCCATAGGCGACCACGTCCCCTCCGTGCATCGCCTGTGCCGGGCTTTGTCGACCACTCCTGCTCCTGTTCGACCAATCCTGGGCAGCGACGGCCTACCAAGATTCCGAGCCCAAGACCGTGCGGAGATCTTCGCCGAATGCCTCGAGAAGCAATTCAAGCCGAACCCAACGGATGATGTGGAGCACGTCGCAACAGTCGAGAGACACCTGCGAGAGTACTTCGCCACGCCGATAGCTCCCGAAGAGGACCCCATCGTCGTCACGCCTGGCCAGATTGTGCGTGCATTCCGACGTACCAAGCCCAGGAAAGCCCCGGGCGCAGACCGAATACCCAACACGGCGCTGTTACATTTGCCGCCACGCACTGTGGCGGCCGTTGCGCGCCTGTTTAACGGTATCTTGCGCACGGGTCACTTTCCAACCCAATGGAAGGAGGGCTTGGTTATCATGTTGCCCAAACCGGGCAAGGACACCAAGCTGCCTGAGAGCTATCGGCCGATCACCCTACTGAGCACCATCTCAAAGGTGTTTGAGAAGCTCCTGTTAGCGAAGTTACTGCCCCACATCCAGCCGCGCCCGGAACAGTTCGGCTTCAGGCCCGAGCATTCTACGACGCTTCAGCTCACCAGAGTACTGAATGACATGACGGTTTGTTTGAACAAAAAAGAATACACTGTCGCAGTACTTCTGGATATGGAGAAGGCGTTCGACAGAGTATGGCACGAGGGGTTGCTGTACAAGCTGTCGACGTCCCCTGCCCCAAGAAGAACGGTCAAGACAATCGCCTCTTTCCTGAAGAATCGCCGCTTCCGAGTGATGGTGGAAGACGCCGTCTCCGAGGAACATCCCGTCGCAGCCGGCGTCCCCCAGGGCTCCTGCCTGTCTCCCGCCTGCTACGCCCGATACACGGACGACATCCCCGTCGGGCCGGGTGCCCAGCTGGCACTCTTCGCAGACGACGCAGCCTACTACGCGTCGTCGTTCCAGGCTCCGCACGCTGCCATCAAACTGCAGCGCACCCTGGACATCTTGCCCGACTGGCTCGCCAAGTGGCGACTGTCCGTCAATGTTGGGAAAACGCAGGCGCTCATCACAGGCCAGAGTCTCCTTCCACCATCGCTCCAGCTCCAAGGACAGCAAATCGAGTGGTCTTCGCAGGTGAAGTACCTGGGAGTGACCATTGATCGCCGGCTCACCATGAAGCAACACGTTGACAACGTCGTCAGCCAGGTCAAGGTGGCACGCGCCAAGCTGCGTCCACTTTTCGACTCCAGCCTCCCTCTGAGGGCGAAGCTCGGGATCTACAAGACCTACGTGAGATCCCGCCTCACCTACGCGGCTCCGGCTTGGTACGCCCTGTGCTCGGAGACGAACAAACGGAGACTCCGAGCCCAAGAGAACCTCTCTCTGCGTACCATCGTCGGCGCCCCCCGCTACGTGAGGAACGCGACAATCCAGAGGGACCTAAGATGGGAAACCGTGGACCAGTTTGTCCAGAGGCTGGCGAAGGGCATGTTCGCGCGTGCGGATGCTTCACATCTTCCGCACATCGCCGAACTGGCGCCGCACCACGCGCGCCCGCCCGACCGCCGCCGCCTGCCACGCGACCTGGTTGCCTAGCCGGCGATCACCCACTGCACACCAGCGCCACATCAAGACCACCGCCCGCAGGGGCCATCCGATGACCTGTCCACAGGAGTGGACAGAGGCGATTCTTCGGGAAGAGGTCCGTCGACCTGACCCCGATTCCCCACGCCCCAGAAAGGGTGCGTGAGAAGATTATCAAGAAGAATAAGCAACGATGAGTCTGAACCGAGAATTGAAGCAATAAACATCTCAAGATCAAACGGAGTTTTCATTCATACAGTCCACAACAATATTATTATTATTTCATTATGGTGATTGAGAGCTATTGAAGTATTTTATCTTATTAAATTGTTTTAATTAATTAATTAATATCTTGAAAGAATTCATTCATGTTGTAATAGCATTTTTCTATTAGGTAATGTTTTAGTTGTTTTATAAAAGACATATAAGACTCGACATTTTTTATATTATTAGGTATATTAATATATATTTTAATTACCATGGAGTGTGGGCTATATGTGTATAGTTTCATTGTAGAAAAAGGGACTTTTAATTTATTTTTACCTCGGTCGTTTCTTTTTATGGTTTTAATAGGAGAGTATAAATGCATGTGTTTTCTTATAAACCTACATGATGCGAGGATATAGATAGATGTTAACGTTAATATTTTATGCTTCCCAAAATGTGGACTACAAGAGTCTGACTGGTTAATATTTGTAAGAATTCTCATTTCACATGTTCTTCTACCGGTGACTCTGACAATGCGGGAAGTGGGTGGGCAGGCGCGTCAATGTGCGGCAGCCTGAAACGCGTGTTCATGCAGTCGGAGTTCAACTTCAATGTCGTGCATATCAACGCCCAAAGCATTCCTGCTAGCTATGCTGATCTCCTTGAAGCTTTCAGCGATAAGAGAATACATGGAGTTCTTGTCTCAGAATCCTTTCTCAAACCATCTCTTCCTTCCTCCATGTATTCTCTGCCAGGGTTCAGGCTCTATCGCAACGATAGGACGGGTAAAGCTGATGGCGGCGCGGCTATCTATTTACGTTCTGACATTCCTTGCAAAGTCATCAGCCACTCGCCAAGCCTGTACTCTGGTTCGGCTGGGCATCTCTTCCTTGAGATCAGCTTGCATCACCACAATATTCTTCTGGGTGTATATTATAGCCCCTCACTTCGCATCGATTACTTTGAATCTTTTGAAAAGCTACTAAATGACTTAACTCCTCTCTATAGTGACTCTCTCATACTCGGTGATTCTACTCTTCTCAAACTCATTTGACACCTGTCTTCTAAAAAATAATGCCCGCTCCGCCAGACTTGAATCTATTCTACATTCCTTTGACTTGCATATTTTCACTTTCAACCACATTTTACTCCCTCTCTTCTCGATCTTATGATCGTCTCCAACACAGCCAAGGTGGCTTCCCATGGCCAGCTTACTGCCCCCTTCTCCTATTAAGCACTTAATTAATAAAAATTTTCCAATAAAAATTAGCATTATAAGATTTAATATTTTGATAAAAACCTGGTTTATCTTTCATACAAAGTCAGGCCCCCTAAGCGCAAAGCCAAATTTCTTGATATGCGGAGCTTCAAAGGCGTGAACCTCGATTCCCTTAAATTCGATGCCTCATCTATTGAATGGACCCCTGTCATCACTAGCGAAACAGTTGATGACAAAATCCTGAAGTTTAACTCGATTGTCCTGGGACTGTTCGACAAGCACGCACCAGTGCAAAAGGTCAGGGTCAAACATCTCCCTGCCCCATGGTTGACCGACTCCATCAAGCGTTTAATGGCAAAAAGAAACCGTGCGAAAGGGCGATATAAGCGAGACTCAACCAACGAAAATCTTCTAACTTTCAAACGCCTCCGTAACCTGTGCAACCGCATGTGCCGCGATGCCAAGCGTCGACACATCCATGAGCGTATAGAGATGTACACCCCAGCTCAGATTTGGAAGTTCCTTAAAACCATTGGTGTTGGCAAGTCCCAGGAATCATCTTCAGGTAATGTCGATCTCAACGGTCTCAACCAGTTCTTCTCTTCTAACCCCGTCGTGATGGACCCTGCCGCTAAGGAGGCAACCCTTCATCGTCTACGGCTAAAGGCTGTAGTTTGCACCTCACCGTTCAACTTAAGCTTTGTTGGAATTGGCGCAGTTAGAAAGGCAGTGCTAGCTATCACATCCAAAGCTGCTGGTGGCGACAACGTCAGCCATCAAATGATCCACAGCGTCCTTGAAGAGTTGCTTCCTCCAATTACCAACATTATCAACTTCTCTCTATCTGATAGCTCCTTTTCTAGTCTGTGGAAGATAGCACTCGTCATCCCACTGCCCAAAAATTCCAATCCTTCCTCCTTCAAAGATTATAGGCCCATATCTATCTTACCCATTCTCTCTAAGGTCCTTGAATCCATAGTTCACTCCCAACTCTCCTCCTACCTTTCATCAAACAAACTTCTAAATTCGTACTATGCCGGTCGACTATGTTAGTCATATTTTCACGTAATGTTAAGATAAGTTGACGACCGTCACAGATAAGGTATATTTATATTCATCACGCACTATGTCTTATGCACGTCATTAATAACATGTACCAACCTAGTATATAAGCTAGGATTCCCTATAATAAATTAGTCTAGTCTAGTATTTCCGCGCATCTCAAGCCTTTTACTTTACTCCCGAAGATGTCGCTCTCCTTATAATTGCCTCTGGCAATCGTACCAATCTGGGTTCAGACCAGGGCATAGTACTACCACAGCACTTTTAAAAGTCAGTGATGACATACAGCTAGCGATGGATCAGAAGTTGGCCACGGTGCTAGCCCTGCTTGACTTCAGCAATGCCTTCAACTGCGTCGATTTTGACATCCTTGTCGCAATATTGAGCTCACTGAATGTGTCCTTCCACGCTGCTAACTGGTTCGACTCATACCTTAGAGGTCGTCAGCAACGAATTAAGTCTGAAGAGACTGAAACTCAATGGTGTGATCTTTCCTCAGGAGTGCTTCAAGGTGGTATTCTCTCTCCTCTTCCATTTTCAGTCTTCATAAACTCCACCTCCGACGTCCTCTCTTCTTCGTATCATCTGTACGCAGATGATCTCCAAATTTATCGCCACTTTTCGCCCTGCGATGTAGCTTCATCTGTAGAGACACTGAATGCTGACCGCGAGAATATGAAAGACTGGGCCTCATCATACGGGCTGTTGGTAAACCCGACCAAATCACAAGCCATGATTTTAGGAACCAGGCACACACTTTCCTTATTACAAAAGCCCATGTTCCTGTATCGTACAATGGCATCACAATAGAGTTTACTGACAAAGCCAAAAACCTCGGGGTTATTTTTGACAGCCATCTGTCTTGGTCTCCACATGTCAGCGAGGTCAGCAGACGGGTCTTTGCGTCCTTCCACTCCCTCAGGCGGCTGCAGTACTTCCTGCCGCGGCAGACCAAAATCACTCTTGCACTGTCCCTTCTCCTGCCGGTAATCGATTACGCCGATGTCAGTCGGGCAAGCGCGAACGAAGATCTACTGAACAAACTCGAACTACTTCAGAATCTCGGGATTCGGTTTATCTTCGGGTTGCGCAAATTCGACCACGTTTCTCAATATCGCAAAGAGTTGGGGTGGCTAACGATTCGTCGTCGCCGAGACTTTCATATTCTTTCATATCTTTTTAATATATTGAAAAATCCGCGCTACCCCAGCTACCTTCGACAGCGCTTTGAGTATCTCTTTTCAGGATATCGGCACCGGAGATCTCACACGGTCTCACTCTTAGCCACACCAAGGCACAACACCTCGGCGTATGAGCACACCTTCAGGTTGCAGGCGGTCCGACTGTGGAACGCACTTCCTTGCAAGATAAGAGACAGTCCCACTCTTTTCTCTTTCAAAAACCGGGTAAAAGAGCACTTCCTCTCTCTTTCATGATAGTAGTTATAGTATGTATATTATTACTATATGTACAGGTTTATGTATCTATTGATACTTATTTAGTAGTTTGGTATATAGATATTTTATTTTACATATTTTATAGATATTCAATTTATTTAATTATTATTTATTATAGATAAGTTATTTGATATTGTGCACTGCCTAGCCTTTCTTGGTAATTTTTCCTATCATGCCTTGGTTTTCTGGAAGAAATCTCTTTTTAGAGATAAGCTCGCCTTTGTACATATGTTTTCAACAAATGTAACTTTTTATTTATTTTTGTGCAATAAAGAATTATGAATTCTTAAACATTTATTTTGTAGTATAAAGATATCTTAGGCTCTGGAGCTTACAACGGAAAACAGCCTTCCATACACACGCACACACATATTTTTTTTAACTTTTTCGGACTAAGTTAACGATAGATCGCCATCAAAATCTCAACCTCGTTGTTTTTACGATTACAATACTTCCTTAAGTGACAATAACCTTATTAAATTGCATTATTGAAATGTTTGAATTGTTCACACTTGAATTACAGAAAAACACTACTTAAAAGATCCAGCATAACAGGAATGAAATAAAAAACTACACTACACACAGACACAGAGGCAAATAGATGCGGTTTTTCGGACTAGGCTACAATTCCACTTATTGTTCGATTAAATCGTTGCTAAGTTTGTTATTTATGAGTTTCTGGAAATGTTATTCTAAATAATAAGAGACAATAGCATTGTTCACTTGCCCCTACATAATACGGCTATCGGTTTTCTGGATGTAAGCCTATTTAACAGGCAAGTGAAATGTCTCTTGTTTTGGGTTCATTGATGGAACTTATCTTTTTAGGGTTGAGCTGATTTGTCTCTTCTTATCTTAACGCTCTTAAGTTAAACCGAATTTAGGCAGTTCTTAAATGTTAAACTGGGCTCGAGTAAACAAACTTAAGTATCTACCTATTATATGCTATGGGAAAAAATTATATATTTTTGCAACTTCTAAACAAACTTGAAAGCGACTCCTCTCTTTTTGGAGGCCGAGCTTCGAACCGCAACACCTCAGAAGTCGTCGAAATAACATCACTAAAACCACGGAAAACGACAAGGCGAGAATATAACCAGATTATGGGTAGTTTTTTTTTTCCATGATTAAAATATTAATTTGCACGAAATATAATGTTGTTATATGATGACCTCTGTGGCGCAGCGTTTGTGGCTCTACCTACCGTGCGAGAGGTCCCGCGTTCGTCCCCCGGCTGGGGGTAAAGAAGAAAAAAAACCCAGATCTTGGATGTTTATACGTGTGTGACGTCACTGTTTCTGTTTCCCACGACACAGGGTATCCTAGTATCCTAGGCCTAAGCAATGTATATTAGCAGGGTATCCTAGGCCTAAGCAATGTATGTGCAGGTATGTCAATGTTTATGTTTATCTTTAGCAACGGACAGCATACCACAAAATTCGATAAATGTTTCACAAGATCTAGACAACTTGCTTGAAAATATTGTTTTGGACTTTTAAACGGGTAAAGCACACCACATGTTGTTTCCCAAGAGATATAAAACAATCCTTTGTTTTTATTATCACATTTTAAACACGCTTGACAGCTGAATGTGGATATGAAATACGTTCTGATATAGTGACGAAGTGGCTATTGTTTGATACTGTATCTGTTTGCATTCCTTTCGAATGATCGTGGATGGTAACAGAGATGAGAGTATTATTTAAATGACGTTGGGATTTATTGATTAAAATACGATTCATATTTCTAGGACGATGATTTTTCTCCAGTCACCTATTCTAAAAGAGGAGTGTATAATTAACCAACGTGGATCTGCCACCCCGTGAAGAATAAGTCATACATAACGATAGCATTATCCAAACCCATTTGAATTCGTCTCTTTCAAGATTGTCCGCCCGACATCTACGCTTCTAAATACGAATATTACTACCTGATGAAGATGCTTTCTGACTGGGTTCGGTCACAGCTGGTGATAGCTACGCAGTTCGTTATATGCACTCATATGGCTCATAGCCTATTTTAATACTGAAAGTGTAGCTGATTACTAACTAAGTTACTAAGTATCACTTACTATAACCTAATAACTCAGTGTTACTATCCTTTGTGGTAATAACCAAGATACTTCGCGTCTCGGAAGACTGACTATAAAGCGGAAGCACGCCCGTCACAGCGCCAGGCGAAGTAACGATTCCAGAAATCTTTTTAGTTAAACTTTATTACTTGAAAACGGTACGAAATGGAAGTGAGGTATTTTAAAAGACGAGTCGGCGAAGTGCATTCTTCGTCTGGCATAAATTTGAGTCATATTTTAATATTTACCGCTTTAGGCGTAGATTATTGACACTGAGAAGCTATATGAGCTTTGCAGAAATGGTAACAGATAGACAAATAAAGATTTTCATAAAGAAAAGGTATGTTGACATTTCCTTTCCAGAAAACTATTAACCCCAGTCATAATACTTGGTGTTATAGGTTTGACCCATCTATGTCCAACTATGTGAGTCTGTCTGAAAGGCATAAACAGATTTTTGAAGAGGTTTCCTGCCAAAACTTCATAGTGGCAGTGTTAAGGATTAGTTATCCAAAGCTGAACCCACCTCAGTTCAGCACTGCCTTACTAGGAACCGCATAGACTCAAAGGCGATGCCGCGGGCTCCAACCAGAAGGACTTATTCATAGTAATAGGAAGGAGTTACATACAGATCTTTCGGACTGTACGAAATTAAATGACAATATTCTGTCTGCTCGTCGGTTGGTAAAGCAGTTTTTGCGACTCAGTTTTAGTTGGTCCTGTCCAACTTATGAGTTCTGTGAAATTCGCGCAATACCTTGTATGGTTTTGTAGGGTTTTCGCTACACTAAACGCTGTACCCCGAAATGACTCACCAAATTCAGACAAGGTTTGAAAATTTGTGTGATATCCTCTTCACGTTTTATGGGACCTGAACCTTATACTCAAGTAATGTCGTCTGATAAATTGTCCAGCCTTGCAAACGACTCATGTAATGGATTTGATTTCCAGCTTTCTTCGTAGGAATAACAATAAAAATTGTTATTATTTACATCTTTGATGGCATTCGTTTTTGACAACAACCTATTTGATCTCTGTTTTTTCATACGCTTCATTTAGCTATGGCTTTTACTGGCCCCTTGGGTGGAATAACGCCAAATTGAAAATCGGAAAACATGCTTGAAGTTTGGAAGATTGGAAGAAAAACGTCTTTAGACTAGAAAAAACAAGAATGTGGTCTTTCGTCTACAAATACCCGGGCCCAACTGGCCCGGGTATTTGTAGAAAGGAAGACGCAGAAAGGAAAAGTTATTTTTCATTCCGCCTAAAAAGTGAAGTTTGTCCCCCCCGCCCAAGAAAGTGAATGATAACGAATCAGTTTTCCCGCACGTTGCGTCCTGACCACCACTTCACGGACCTGACTACCGTTACACAGGGATGACCACCGCTACACAAGCCTGATCACCGCTACACAGGCCTGATCACCGCTACACAGGCCTGATCACCGCTACACAGGCCTGACCACCGCTACACAGGCCTGATCAACGCTACACAGGCCTGATCACCGCTACACGGCCCTTAACACCGTATACGGCCCTGACCATCACGAACCGCTGTCCACACCGTCTCTGCTCCACCGACTACCGGCTGCCGGCTCTGCATGGCAATAATACTCAGGACATCCAGGGGTCAGTCGCTAGTCTTATATATATTTAGGTAGGTAAATAGAAAACTTGTGTAAAAATAAATGTGACTTATTCCAATTTCTCTCTTTCATTTCATTTCATTTCAGGACCTACGCTCTAAATCATCTTCATTAAGCTTCCGTTGCGAGGGTTATTCACACCAACCCTTCCTAACGTGACAACATACATAGTCGGCGTTGGTACAGATAAGTGCCTGAGCGACCACATATGGGAATACATGAAGCTGAAACCTCTGGGACCCTAAAAAATGCATTTCAACCTTTCGCCATGGTAACAGCGTGCAAATGAAAATCCACTGTACTGAGGGTGACTTTACCCGATTATTTATGTTGCTGTTGTTACATATTAGTTTTATTCAGCGTAGTGGAGTATGGCTCGATCTATCAGTGTGAAGACCTGTGCGCCTTGGTGGGAAAATTAACGGACTATATTTATTTTTTAGTTAACTATTTTATAGAAGCACCAAAAGTTAGTCTATCTCGACCATGGCTAGCAGTGGTTGTTTTTAGTACGTATACTACACGAGCTGATGCTCGCTCAATGTGTAGGGACCCGGACATAGCAGGGAGGTCTGACTCCTGGGCATGGTTAATTCCACTTTTTTGCCTTCCAACAAAAAAAAAATATATTGTCAATCTCGATATGATGTACTCTGCAACTATGAAGCCCGCTCGTCAATTTTCGATTGCGCAAAAAAGCAACCCAATTTCCGATAGTAGCCGATTGTTCATTAATCAATATTAAACTTTATATGCAAGCACAAATACCTATTTTACTCGCTACGATTTGTACTTAGATAGAGCAGTTAGAGTAGATAGACCATGAGCTTACCCAGGTGGAGAGGGAGGAGTGGGATACTTATTGTGACTTCAATATATATTGTACAGGGTGGTATGAAGGTCATGATCCAGACAGACACGATATTTAAAATTATCACAGGGCAAATCATAAGAATTAATTAACAGAAATACAATAAAAGCTGATACAAATAAACATTTAACGATTATTATAATTCGAATAGCAATTATTATTTCTATAGCGAAGACATATATGTAACTATGCACAAAACACGAACCCCGCAATTAAAGTTATTTTCCGATAATATCGGTTGCGTGCTGTTTACCTGAGTTTACCGATGAACGAACAGAATAAAATGGCCATTAAAATAAATCTTATATAGAATGGTCCTCTTTAATATGCGCGTGTGATGAATTACTTGTTGTCAAAGCGAAATACAGAAATAAGACGTCGTATTAAGATCGTCGATGTCGGCAAGCGATTCACGAGACTGATGTGGGGGTGGGCAGGACACTTGGCAAGGACAGATGACGGAAGGTGGACCAAAGCGGTTACAGAGTGAATACCCAGAATCGCACGACGACCAGTCGGCAGACCACCAGCCAGATGGACGGATGACATCATCGTCATAGCGGGTAGGCAGTGGATGCAGGAGGCTCAGCACCGGAGTGGATGGCGTGGTAAAGAAGAGGCCTATACCCAGCAGTGGGTGAATGTGGGCTGATTGACGATGATAGCGAAATACATACTCTGTGAAAACTTCCACTCTGCACCTATTATGGTTCATCAGATAGAGCCCGGGTCGACGGACAGACGGACAGCGGAATCTTAGTAATAAAATAATAATAATAATATAATAATAATAATACCTTGGACACCAAAAGGGTCCCGTTTGACACCCTTGGGGTACGGAACTCTAAAAGGCAGTCATAAATTAGTATTAAACTAAATTTAGGATAAACTATGGTTCAATTCAAACATGTTATATGTGTCAGCGTAACAATATTTTTTCAGTCTGTGTGAGTAAGACTGTAAAATCAAACCTGATTTGAAATCCCTCCCCGACTGTAACCTCAATCCGTGCACATTTAACAATATGACATTTTGTCCGGATTGTAAAGCCGGAGCTATTTTTTCAAAGTGATATAAGTGACATAGGGAAGATTTTTCTGTTAAGTTAAATTTTAAGGCCCCATAAAACGGTAATGGGCGGGCGTAACTTCAATAAAGCGTGTGAATTGTAATGAATATAATGTACTCAGAAATAAGATCCATGTCTTATGAAAAAACAAAATTTTATGGAAATGACACGCCATTACCGTTTACCGGGCTATATTAGTAGTTTATGTGACTGATACATAATGGAGGGTATTAAAACTCGAAATTATGGTCATAATGTATCAATATTCAGATAAGAAATGAGTTTTTACTAAGTAGTATATCATTATGCTGGTCGTAACGTGCGGTTTTTGGACGCAGTAAAGAGGGTTTATGATATGTGTGTAGATAAAAAAAATAAAAATGGTTTATGCCACTGGCTGTAAGTTTTAGGATTATGGATGATCCTAATTAAACAACTCCGACGGAAGGCTTTTGACGCAAAAAAGATGGACCAATAACAGCGCAGGATTTTCGCTATTGGTAAATAGAAGATTCCCGCGGACATAAAATGATCTACTGCGCAGAAAACTTCATCGTCTTATTAGTTGTGAAAGTGTAATATAGGAAATTTTTCATAATTTTTGAAATAAGTGACCTTTATTATCATAAATAAACAAAATATATTAATTAAAAATAAAATAGAAACACTAAAAGAAACAACTACGCGAATAAACCACCCCGGGACATTGCCGAGGCTAAGGTTCCCATGACGCTGGCAGCATTTCCCCGCTGCACAGCCAGGGAGATCCTTTGCATCAGAAATGCCCCAGAGCGGTTGTCAAATCCTCTATCCCTTAGACGGCGCCCCAGATCCTTAATAAAGGTAATAAGTATTTAATAAGGTCTAGGTTCGGAGTTCCAAGATCACAGACATATAAATATTCTCTCAGTATTAAACATGACTGGAATGAAGCCACAAATTCATTTGAACCACAGTGATAAAACGAAACATGCTAACTTGCTGTTTTCGTAGAGACACACAGCTTACAGAATGCATTTTTACACTTCGCTATTTTACTTGGGGATATGTAGGGTGATGTAATATTTTGTTATTTTTCCAGTCATGTTAGTAATTTAAACTAGTGGTTCTACGAGCAGCAGACATCGCAAACGAACAGGAAGGTTTTTCCATCATTTTCCATCCTCCGATCCCTCGAAGTTTATCAGGTGGTATCATTATAAAAACCAACAACAACAACATAGTGTCACGCCTTTTCTCATACGAGGTGGCGGAGGCACAATTGCGCCGACTTTGGGCCAGTTATTAAATACTCCATTTTGCATGACAGGGGGCTAGCCCATCGCCGCAGCTATGGAGTAATGAAGGTTTCCTCCAATGTTTTCCACCACCGTTAGAACGTCCGTACAATGTACTTAAGATAAATTAATTATCTCATTGGTACATGGTCAGGAATCGAACCTGCATCTCCTGTGTGAGAAGCAAGCGTGAAACCCATTAGACCACGGAGCCCAACCATATAAAAACAAATAAACCGACTGCGTTTTCTTTCAATACCACATACATACTTATGAATTGTATGAATTGCTACGTCAATGGAGTATAAAAGTAGCGGCACCAATAGCTTTGTAAACTACATTTGTGCTCTTAAAAACGACCTTTTGACTTTTCACAAAGATTATATAGCCTAAGTCACTATCACAGTCTCCACGAATCCAACGTAACCTTATTTGTTAAAATCTGTCAAGGCGTTTGGTCTGTAGTGTTTTTTTTAGATTTTCAACTCCAAATTTCCGCCATTGTTTTTTTATAAAAACGGAATTTACAAAAAACAAAATTTATTGTCGAACCGAAAAATGTAGAGGAGAACAGCCGGTCAGAAATCCGGGGAGAAATCCAGACATCCAAAAGCATTTTGGCACAAGATGAAACGGAGGCGCTTAGTCACACGGTCAATACATAGACATAAATCATCATCATCTCATTCAGCAGAGGCTGATTAACACTACAGTTTTACATTTGGTCCGATCTGCTCTAGCTCCTTTCAAGCCAAGATCGCGATTTACATATTATTTCTAAGTGAACTCATAGTGATGTATTCTGTATCTTATAGTGGGAGCCACAAAAAGTGCAACACACGAGCCAAGCCGCACGCCGCACGCGCCGCGCAGCTGTCGCTCGAGCTCATTCTTTTGTTGTTTCTGGCGCATTCACACATTCTGCGAACCGTTTGTCAAGCCACATCAGTCACATCACACACATATTAACCCATTGAGAAATGGACAAGTAATCTATGTGTTCCAGTTAGATTATAAGATGAAAAAAGCTTGTAAACCAGTGTTCGATAAAAGCAGAGATTTATGGCTTATGGCACTTAGTACGCTAGAACAACTTGACGTACACAACTAGATTTTATATGAATGAGCGATGAAATAGTGCTATAAGAGAGACTTGAAACCTTACCCGTCCGTTATTTACTTCATTACCGTTTGCTTTGGTAAGAGAATGGATCCTTACTATCCTATGAGGCCGTGAGACATATCAGCCCTTCTCGCTTTCGCCGAAGAACAAGAAAAGCCATATTTTTCGCACAAATCTAACTCAGATCTCCGACGGCGATGTGTGAATGCGCTTTTAAACATACGACGACGGGTTTAATCAACTTTTTTCGTCGTTTCTTTCGTCGCTTTGTTTTCGGTTATTCGTCTTCTTCGATAATGAAAGTCTGGTGTGAAATATAAATCTGGTGGCCCTCGTAAATTGGAATGAAATTGAGATACACACTCATCTGCTGCTGGCTAGATAAATGTGATTTCAACAAGAGTATTATATGCGTATGTAATACTTTATGTTAGCAATGAAAGTTTCATTCGTTCATTATTATTTGTGAAACAGTGTTTATAACATTCAAGACATCTAGACTGAATATTAAACCTATAGTATCTAAAATGGATAAAATATTTTTATAATATCGAAAGAGTTAAATAAATGGGTCTCATTGGACCAAAAACTCAATTACAGTTTATTATTTTTTAGAGTTCAGTACCTCAAAAGGAGGAACCCTTACATGATCAATCGCGAGTCCGTCCGTCCGTCCGTCCGTCTGTCACAGGCACTTTTCTCAGGAACTATAAGAGATAGAGTCTCGAAATCTTCTGCAAAAATACTTTGCCTGATAACCGCAACATAAAAATGAAAAAGTATTTTCTACAAAAAGTGGAGGGCGTAAAATTGAAAAGGACTCTTTATAAACTTTTCAAAAATAAAGTGCATAAATTGACCATCCTCGCCCCTCTTCTCTCCGAAACTAGTGTCTAAAATTATGTTTATTTTTTTACAGAATATAAGAACTTAAGCCAAAGATTACAGGAAAACCTACCCGGAATTTCCAAGGCTTTTTATTTACCTGTAAACCACATACAAACCTATAAATGCACCTGGTTACGTATACGTGGAAGTAACCGCCCCAATAACTTTGTAAACGCCATCTTGCTATGTAAAATCCAAGCCATTCCGTCCACGCCATCCCTGCCATTGTACAGCGGTACGGAACCCTTCGTGCGCGAGTCTGACTTGCACTTGACCGGTTTTTGTAGAAAATAATGGAAGACAAATAGAAAATACATCTAATAAAGGCGAACATACGTTAATCTTAGGAAGCCAAAATCAACAATCTCTCCATCATCAGGCTCTCATGTGTCGGCACTATTAATTAAACTCACTAAACCGCCGCCGGCCAAAGCCTATAATTCCCACAGGTTAAGGCTCAGGAGGAAATAAAGATAGACTCAACATCCGTTCATGGCGCAACCGCGGTAACTCAATGTATTTCTTTTTCACAGAGATCGCTGTTTTCGATTACATGAACGAGTTATGCACGCACCGCCTACCGCGCTAAGGGACTCCTAAGGCTTGCGGACTACAGAATGGATAGCTATAAAATGGGATTTTATTAAAAATAAGATTTCTCAGCGGACGTCTTCTGCGCTTTCACTGGCGATGTGTGAACATTCAGCCATATTTTTATATGACAACGACATGCAAAGATCACCAACCTAAACCTTGTAATGATATATATTTAGTTATCTAATAATTAGGTCTTCGGGGAATTTGAAATTTCGAGAACTCGTAAGATTTCTTACTCTCTGAATTGACATGCTATTTTTTACGGTTTTTTAATAATATTACAAAATTAGTGGCTCACATTTGTCAGGCAAATGCTCAGAAGCTTCTCTTACCATCACTTGCAGTGGTCAGTCTCTTTCTAGAAGGCCACTAGTAGCATCGACATAATTTGCTCTCACAGCGCTCGCTGGCGAGATATGACTATAGCTTTTAGAGCACTGAAAACTTATGGCAAAGTACGATATATCGCCCGCGGGCTCGCTCCGTTGCAAGTAGTTGAGGAAATTTACATAGTATATCATGATTAGTACTGCTCATGCGCAAGTGGGCATGCTTGACTACTAATTCAGACTTTACAGTGGGCTGCGAGCCAGCGCTTTTGAGAGTACATTGTGTACTTGGGCAATAAAGTTAAAGAAGCACATATATACGTACAATATCACTTCCGAAACGGTGTAGTCTTTTTTATATAAAAAAAATTGACTTGTATAATAATAAGTAAGTATAATTTTGACGTTGAATAAGATAATTTATTTGTTTATATTCAATAAAATAAAAAAACTGAATCTGAATCTGTATCATCTTACGATATAATTCAGTCGATGGGATCTTGCTGGAAGCGGTTGGCATAGGTCTATATCCATGTGATGATGTTGGTGATGATGTTACAAACATGCACATGTTCACGCTTTCGCCCATTGGAGGTGGCAGAGGCAGAGTTGGGCCCACATTTAGTCAGAAAGAAGAAAAAAGAAGAGGTTCGATCATGTAATTAGTTGTCATATTCAGAATTAAATTAATATCAGATGAAAGGAATTCATTGGCCGCAGGATAAAATCTATTTTCATTAATTTTGAGTCAGTTTAATCCTAGCTTGGTAATGATGATATCTGATTGCGCTATCGGAATTTGAACTTTCTTATTTCTGACACTAGTCTGTAGAGATGTGCTTGGTATAGAATAGAGTAAGTAGTACATAGTACTGCGGTCACTAGCCTCTGGTCTGGTGTGGTCTGTTTTACTTAAAATAATTTCAGCGATCCAAAATCCAAGAGAAGGACTTCGTCGAAAACCAAAGCCGAGGTGGATAAGTGCGACGAGCCATAATTAAAATACCTACCGTCACAGGTGCCTTAGACCCAATGAATGATCGGAGAAGAGCACCTTCTGTACCTAGACCTCTTACCCCGCCCGCTTTCACTGTACAGTGTAAGGTAAGGCGAGGATTACTAAGCTGAGTCAAGGCTCTTTTTAAAATGGTAAATGTGATCTTATAAGAACACTTCCTTATTGCTTTGCTATAAGCATTTTGGTCAGCAACATTTCCACTTGGTGTATTCTGCCTTTCCCTCAAGTTAGATTTGAGACGATGTTCGATTTGTTCTTTTTGCAAGTAAGAAAGAGCGGGATAATACATTAATATACAAAAAATACATTAAAAAGCTTTTTATTAAATGCTTCAAAAAGAAGAAAATGAATTTAAAATTGAATCAAAACCATCAATTTATCACATTACACAATTTATATGATATAAAAGCTTTTTGCGAGATTTACTTGTGTACATGTATGAATTTTCTGATTGATACTTTTCTCTCTTAGATTAACATAAGTATCAAGTTAAATAATTATTTATCTACACAAATAAATCTCGCAAGAACTTTTATATAATATAAATTGTATAATGTAATATTTGATGGGCTTGATTCAATTTAAAGTGTATTTTCTTCTTTATAAAGAATTTAAATAAACGCGTTTTTTTATTATACTTATTTTTTATTTTTTATTTATCCCTGTGCTTTTGTATCTAAATGTTTTTCTACCTATATTTAAGCGTCATGGTTGACTGGCTGTTTGCCCGTTAATGTAGTACCGTCTAGTTCTTCAACAAGGAGACCTTCTAGTGATTTGACTCTACTTAAGGCCACGTAGTCTTGACCAGCAGCGAAGAGCTTTGAGCCTAAATAGACAACAGCGTGGTCAACAGAACTACCCAGCATTTTGTGAACTGGATCACAGAGTATCAAATGAGCCCAAAGCCGAAAGATTTGCTTCGTTTTCTTACGGAGTTCCCACGGGCACCTACCAGCTGCATCAACAGACCCTCCTCTTGACAAGTACTTTTGGATGATATCCACATCATCCAAAAGTACTTGTCAAGAGGAATCTTTACATATGCATGTAAAATTTCAGCTCAATCGGAAATCGGGAAGTGGGTCAGATTTTTCCCGAACAAATATACTTACATACTTATATTCATAGAAAGTTACATAAATACATTGCAAGTTAGATAAAAGCTTTTTATTAAAAGATACATTAAGTCAATGAAGTTCCATTTCCTATACATTCCCAAACACGAACTATAGGAGTGTCATAAAAGAATACTGCCGCGGTTGGATTTAATAAAATCCTTCTTGATCCAGAGTTCCGAAACTTTGGTTTATTGTCTTTAAAAGTTGTAAATTTGAGTTCAATGCCATTTAAGGACTTTTCCGCCGCCTTCGAGTTTTGGAATAAGAATGGCTGTTTGTTCATATATGTTGGGATTGTTTGTTGTATTAAGGGTGACTAATGAGCACCCTAAAAAAATATCCAGAGACTGCAGGGATATCGTAATCATTCTGTGATTAATTGAATATACTTGTCTATAAAAAAATAAAATCTAGCTTATATTACAATATGGAGGCTGTAAGTGCGATATTGTGTATGATATCAGACATTGCTTCTGCCGACCCACGTGAGACATTCCTCTCAAGTGGCCAAACCCAGGTGTACCGGTCGAACCACAATTGTTTCACATATTTACGCCTGCTTACATTGTGAGTCGCCTAGCCAGAAGCCTTATGAATATAGAATAGGCTTTGCAGATAGTAAATCTTTATTACCTTACGTCCAACGAGAAGTTCAATGCTTTTGTTGGCGAAACGGAAAAGATGATTTTCGCTCATCTTTGAGAAGAAGCTTAGAGAATTGCTGAGTCAAAAATCAACTATTTGTCACTGATGATTTTTTATGCGTCTGGGTTCACATATTTGGCTGTACTTAGAGGTGGTTTCTTTCCTGAAAAACGTTGTCTTATTTTTTGACAAAAGTCAACATTATGTTAGAAGAACATTTCGCGAATAATCTCGCTAAGCAGAATACTTTTTAAACAAACAAATACCATTCATTGCGAGTACTTTTTCTCCAATCTCCTATCTATTTGCAAGAAAGCGGTGCTGACCCGCAATAAAGCCACCATTAAGCTGATTCTATCGATACTGAGGAATTCACTCGATCTTCCACGTTGTAATCGAGGATTTTACGCTCGTCTTCGAGAGATTTTATTCGCTTTTTTAAAACTCCTAGAACGTTTAAAATTCGAACGTTCTCGCGACGATTTAAGTTGGAGAATTACTTGTTTATGGGCTACTGGAGAAATTTTTATGAAGCTGGCATGTTTCTGCATCTATACACTTATTTATCTCCATATCCTTACTTACTATTTGGTTTACCCTTTTTGATTACTGTACCGATTTGGCTAAAATTTAGTACGGATTTTTACACAGTAGCTATTGCCTATTAAAGCATGGATACTCTGTGCATCAAGACAAACGCACAGAGGCAACATCACAATACCTGCAAAAGGAGAAAGCAATTTAAATGCTTAGTCTAAAAACACAAGCAAAACGCGAAAAGTTTGCAGCAAATAGAGGAGGAAGCTCTTGAGTTTCGTTTAAAAATCCGGACACAAACAACAGTGAACATTAAGATATTCGGATGCTCCCACTTTCCCGCGCTAAAATGCAAATTCGACAAAAAAAAACTTTTCATTTTTAAACGCAGCAACGGAAAAGGTTTTCCTCGAGTCTCGTGTAAACTTTGACTGCACACTGAGACTAATTATATTTTTGAAGAGTTAATTTATACTCGAGTAAAAATAATTGAATTGAAGCTGTCTAGCAACAGCCCTGTGAAGTACCTAAAAGCGATAAAAGTTACATAAAAAAGCGTGTAATGTACGCAGGTAGAGACTGCTGAAACTTTTTGGTGGACATATTTTGACCCTATTTTTAGGATGACCATCCACCTACACATATTAAACAAAAAAATTACAGGTTTCTGTCAGTCAGTCAGTCAGACGCACAGCTTTCAGGTTTAAGATCAATAACAAAAGTCACCGCCAATTTAATTACCGTTACCATTTGAAATACCTACAACCATTGCCTTTGACTTTACCGTAAACGAATCATAAGTTGACGGTGCGGTCCTTCTGAACGATAATAACGATCAAAGGAATTTATGTTCCAATTTCAAATTGTGATTTACCTGCCATAAAACGGAACTAGTCCGTGAGCCTTTTCTCCCGAATTTCACTGCAATATAGCCTCTACATTGCTTCAGATAAGGTTATGAAATTGTAAAGGCTGTAAAGGTTATAATTTCGCTTGCTTCTAGAAATTGATGGACAGGTGAAAGTGGAGGCAGGTAATGTCGCTTTAGGCCTTGTGAAATAATGACTGACTGGATAGTTGGCCTGGTATTTTCTACGGTCAGATTTGTTTACAGTCTCTTGAGTTTGAAGAAAACGTAATGTTAATCTTAAATTTTGATTTGTAGCACTAAACTTCTCCTCTAGCCTTTTCGGCTAATTCGACGGATATGCTTCCCTACTTACTATACGCACGATGTAGGTACTAACCATATTATTTACAACTTATTTTGAAATATCGGTTATTCATATATTTTTGTTTTCATTGCCTCATGTGTCTCAGTACGTGAATATAAAAATCTAAGCTTAAAAAAGGTGTAGTCTTCCAGATTTGTCTATGTATGTATAACTAGTCAATGAAAAAACGGGAATTTCGGAACGGGAAAAACGGGCATCATTACTGCTCCAGGGAAGCGAGAACTTATTGAAAATATCAAATATATTCTGTCTAATTAACAATCAGATATATTCAGTCTCAATTCATAAAGGATATTTAAGTATATATGCTGAAATCTCCAAAACAAAAGTTTAATTTTTGTAATTTTTCGCTCTAATTGCCATTTAATTGCATGAAAAGTGGGCCGACGTAAAAAAAAGCGCGGTTCGAAAAAATTCTCAATTTTCCGCTTTCCGAGCTCAAACCCCACAGTGAGCAAAGCAATGTTTTAGTCCGCTAAACGGTATTTAATTAAAGAAAATACAAACACAAATGATGCCGGTGTATTTGCAGTCAGTTTTGGAAAATGTTTTGTTTTTCCTTTTGGGCCGTTTTCGTTCAGTTTCCGTATTTTGCGAGTTGGAGACCGTTTTGTTTGTATCTTAAATATAATAGATAAAAAGTTATATATTTCTAGACCTTAGCAAGTAGCGGTCCATCATCATCATGGGCCCTCAACTTTCAGTTGTTCATTACAGCCACATTTTCTCTTGTTTCTCACTCTCTCTTTATACTGCTTGACAACGGAGCTCCTCAGTTTGTCATGCAAACTATTACTTACCATTAGGGCAGTAAGCTGATACAGCCAATTCTTAAATGCAGGATCACACAAAGGTCCCACGCCACGATCAGTAAAATAAAGTGAGTGCAATTGCTAGCTCATAGCTCGAGAGAACTCCAATTGCTTCCTGAATCCCTTTGTTTCCCAAAGTCTACTCTACTACATACAAGGGAGGAAATGCAGTCGATGTATTATAAGCAGCCCAAGGCAAACCTTAATAAAACCCCAGTATGAGGACACTGACCTGTAAATATCGACGCCTGGATGTACTTACTCGTACAGTTCTGTTACATATTTCAGAAGACCCAGCCATAATTGCCCGTGTCTGTTCTAAAAGAAATTCAAAGCAAAACTTGTAGAGTAGTTTGTATGTAGTGTGAATACATTACCGAGTCTGTTTTGTCTTACTTAATGTTAGTTGTTTTACCACTATTGTACTTTTAATGTCCTTGTTGTATATATGTGTATGTGGAGTGTAGCAATTGTAGCATATCAAAATTATCTAATTATGTTAATACTCTAGATAATTCTTAAATTACGTTTGTCGTCTCCCGATTAAAACTAAAGAATTTATTAAATTACTTCTAGCTAGGTATGACTACCACTCATCTGATATTGCTGTTTTATGTGTTACTTGTTACTTGTGAACGCCAACATTTCTTGTAAAAAAACATAATATTGATTTGTAGCAATATACAACATGTAAGTAGTTATTCACTTCAATCGGTACGATTAAAGTCTATATTATCAAACGGCAAACCAGAATATATTATATTATGTCCTTAAAAATCAGCCAAGTGCGAGTCGGCCTCGCACAGAAGGGTTCCTTACAATCGCACAAGAATAAACACAAAAATGTATATGTACACCCTTCATTTTTTGAAATTACAATTAGTACATTATTTTTTACTGCAACAGAAATACGCAACTCTTTACCTATTACGGTTCATGAGATATGGCCAGCTGACAGACGGACGTACAGCGGAGGCTTAGTAATATAGTCCCGTTTGGCATTCTTCGGATAGGGAACCCTAAAAAAGCATTTCTCTGGTAATCCGGTCAGAGCGAATCGCCCCGGGACACCGATAGGGCCCATTGCAGTGTTTACACGAAACGCCACTCAGAGCTGAAAACATTGTGCCATTTTCTCTTTTCACGGCTTAGGGCCGGCTTGAATGAGGGCATAGGGCGTGTACTAGCCAGTCCTATTGGTGCTTTAACTAGATCAAGTACACATGCCAAGTAGCTGCTCAATATTGGCTTCACAATTAAGATAATTCTACAATGCATATTTTAAATAACAAACTTGCCTTTTTTAGTACACTATCTTCAATTTACTATAACGTCCATAAGTATAGCTTTAACACCTGTAATCATAATCCCACCAAAAACATTTTCATGTAAAATGTTGCCAAGACGAGACCATATGGCTGGCACTGTTAAACAGTAATCAGATCTCATATCGAGCCAAGCTTCTGACTCTACAAGCCCGAACTTCATAAACTCTACCTTAGTCAATATATGTGGCTCGGCCGTTTCGCTACCGTCACATGGGCGTCAGGTGACAAATTTATTCACTATTCATTACTTTTCTGTTATACAATAGTTCTTGTAGTAAAAATTTATGTTGTTAAATTTTTGTCTTTCTCTTTTTGGGCTATATTTCTTGCACATCAGAGATGCATCTTTGCCTTTTTCCCGATTCGTAATTTATGTTTGTGGAATCGGGATTCAGCATTGTCATTTCTGTTTTAGACTTGGCTCTTCGACTGCGGTTCACGTTGACAGCTAGCCACCTAATTGTCATCTTGGAATCAGTGGCATAAAATACTCAGCAACGTATCACTGGCCCCTAATGTACCGCACTCGCTATTTGACAACATTCTTAGCCCGAAGTTCGGTACATTTTGCACGCGCTTAATTCCATCCCCTAATTTAAAACGTGAGGGGCGATTTACAAAAAAAAAACATGTGTTTTATTATTTAAAACATGGAGTCTCTATATCAATTTTCAGACCTCTAGCATCAAGTTTATGGAAGTCTCATACAAACTTCCTTCCCCTAGTTAGGTAGGGGGTAAAAACTCCATTTTTTTGTTGTTTGTGTACTAATTAAATAACGAAGTGGATAAGTGAAGTAATATTATATTATTCATATAACTATGTACTAATATTCTGAAACCTGACGAGGGCCCCATCCCCTACTTTAAGGGGTTGAGGGATGTTTTTTTAAAGCCTGAAATACGTATTTTCTTATTTGTAATAATAAAAAGTCTGTGTATACTTTTCAGATCTCTAGCATGAAATTCTGTTTGTATGGTAAAACGTATACAAACTTCCATCCCCTAATTGAAAGAGTGGGGGGTGATTTACATAATATACTGAAATAAGTATTTCATTATTTATCAATTTGCGGAAGTCTCATACAAACTTCCATCCCCTAGTTTAAGGAGTTGGGGGGTAAAAGTTTAAAATTTTAGATTTTTGTTTTTGTACTAATACTTGCGTTAATACCAAATTTCAGCTTACTATAGATGATCATCAGTGAGTGAGTTAGTGATGAAATCGGGGTATTTTAGATATCAATAAAATATAAAGTATATCAATAAAATCTAAAATCTAAAAGATATGCTATTGAAACATTCTATGTATATCAAACCTACTGATGTTCTCCGACCGGGTTCGGTCACGGCGACTGTAACTGCTGGGGAAGGCGTCGTTCGTGTGCCCTCATATGGCTCGCGTAGCCTATTTTATTAGAAAAAGTGCGATTGCACTGGCCACACGTCAGCACGCCATTTTGGTGCGTGTACTGTATTGCGGCAGGTGTTCTGCCTCGTAGTTTGTCTCGCTTGGCATCAAGAGTAGCTCTTCGTTGGGCCTCGAAATCGAAGATCTTTGTGTGCACCGTATGTCGCCACTTTGCCTTGTCTTCCGTGAGTTCCTCCCACGTGGAGTGGTCGATACCGCAACTCTTCATATGTCGCTTCTGCACGTCTTTGAACCTCAAGAACTGACCGCCTTGCTTGCGTTTTCCGTTCTGTAGTTCACAGTATAAGAGACGTTTTGCAAGTCGTTCCTCTGGCATCCGTCGCACGTGGCCACACCATCGCAGTTGACGCCTCATCAAGTAAGCTTCGACCCCACCAACATTAGAACGTCGTAATATCTCTGTATTCCTGATACGGTCAGACCACTTGACGTTCAAAATGTTTCGAATACATCTTAGATGGAATCTGTCTAAAGCGCTGATATGTTTACGGTATGGACACCAGGTCTCGGCGGAATAGAGAAGGTTCGGAAGAACTATGGCCATATAGACGGAGACTTTGGTGGATAGCTTGATGTCATGCGATCGGAAGACTTTGCGCTCCAACCTCCCAAAAGCTGCAGCAGCAGCGCTAATTCTTCCATTCAATTCTGGATCAAGATCGTATTTTGACGATACAGTGCTCCCAAGGTATTTAAACTTATCGACCTGCTTCAGTGAGTCTGCGCCAAGCTTTATATCGAGGGTCGAGTTGTCGACTCTTTGAGTGTCCATAGCCATGATCTCCGTCTTGCTGACACTGATTTTGAGCCCATATTTGCGGCATACCTCGTCGAAAGCCGTGATCCACTGTTGTAGTCCCTCCACAGAATCTGACACAAAGCAAAGATCGTCGGCGTACATAATCTCTCTAATTGTATCGCAGGATGTCTTAGTGCATGCTTTTAGTCGAGCGAGGTTAAATAGCTTTCCGTCTGTTCTAAAGCGGATATGAATACCAGATGTCGATTCGTCAATTGATTCTCTTACGACTGCAGCAAAGTAGAGAGCAAACAAAGTCGGTGCCAGTACGCAACCTTGCTTTACTCCACAGGTAACGGAGAAAAACTCGGATTGCTCACCATTAAAGCTGACACAACACTTCATATCATCGTGCAGTAGTCGTATAATCCGTACGAATTTTTCAGGGCAGCCCAGCTTTTCCAGTAGAATCCAGAGAGCTTCACGTGGTACACAGTCAAAAGCCTTCTCTAGATCAATGAAGCAGAGAAACAGAGGTTGTCCTTGTTCTCGACTTTTCTCCTGAAGTTGGCGTACAGAAAAGATAGCTTCACACGTGCCTCTCTCCGGGCGGAAGCCAAACTGGGTTTCTGGCAAGTAAGATTCAGAAACAGGGATGAGGCGGTTAAGCAGGACACGAGCAAATGTTTTCCCTGCAGAAGATAGCAAAGATATTCCTCGGTAAGCATTACAGTCGGAACGGTCACCCTTGTTCTTGTATAGGGCGCAGATACGCGAGGCGATGAAGTCATCTGGGATCCTTTCCTCGTTCCAAATCTGTACAAACAGCTTCCAGAGTATTTTATGAAGTTTTGCAGTGCCATATTTTAGTAGTTCAGCCGGGATGTTGTCAAGGCCCACCGCCTTATTATTCTTTTGCTGATTTACAGCGTCGATCACTTCAGTAAGGGTTGGCGGTTCTTCTAACTTAGGCATTGCATCAAGGCTTGTAGTACCCCGGATATGTTCCAGATCTGCTGAACGATCTACGTTGAGTAGGTTGTTGAAGTGTTCAGCCCAGCGTTGGAGAACCTCGTCCTTAGACGTTAATCTCTGCGAGCCATCGAGAGATCGTAATGGCACATTTACATGTTGAGTAGTGCCAATTAGATTCCGGACTTCACTGTAAAAGGCGCCAAGTTGTTTACAGTCAGCAAGCAGTTGTATATGGCGCGCTTTATCTTTCCACCATTTGTCCTTAGTCTCTCGTGTAAGTTTCCTCAGTTCTCTGGTGCTAACTTTTATTTGGTCTTGTAGGTTCAAGTTGCCACTCTGCTCTTGAGTACGCAAAAGTTTCCGGTGTTTTTCTATAGCTTCTACCAAAGCCTGGTTATTGTCATCGAACCAGTCCTCGCGAACAAGTTTCCTGAGTCCCAGCGTTTCGGTAGCAGCTTCTTTAAGATCGGAGCTCAAAGACTTCCAGGCCTCTTCTAAATCTTGATCGCTAGTGTTACGTGTAGCCAGCCTGTTGTTCAGAGCAATCCCAAAGGCGGCTGTTGTCTCTTGGCTTTGAAGTTTCTGCACGTTCAGACTGACATTAGTTGTCTTTCCACGGCGATAAGGTGGGTGGAGACGCAGTTTCATCTTGATAACAACCAACCTGTGGTCAGTCCAGCAGTTAGCGCCTCTCATGACTCGAGTGATTTGCACTTGAGATAGGTCTTTTTGGCGTACCAGAGCATAGTCAATCAGGTGCCAGTGTTTAGACCTTGGATGCATCCATGTCGTTTTGTATTTAGCTGGCAATCTGAAGCAGGTGTTGGTAATGGCCAACTCATACTGAGCACACAAACTTAGCAGAAGATTTCCGTTGCTATTCATGGTGCCTATGCCATGTCTTCCGAGCACCTTGGGCCATGCTTCATGATCTCGTCCAACGCGTGCGTTAAAATCGCCAAGGACAAGCACCTGCTCTCTTTGGGGGATCTTCACTACAGCATCGGAAAGTTCCTTGTAGAATTTATCCTTCGTTTCGTCGTCTTTATCCAAAGTTGGGGAATAAACGCTGAGGATGTTCAGATGATTATCGTTGTCCAGGTGTATTCGCAATGAAATGACACGATCTGAGATGTTAACAGGACACTCATTCAACCTTTGCACTATCTCGTTCTTAATTGCGAAACCAACACCAGATCGACGGGGTTCTGATGCTGCGTTTCCTTTCCAGAAGAATGTATAGCCGCCTCCATGCTCTACTATTTTGCCCTCTTCCGCTAGATGGGTCTCACTAAGTGCGGCTATATCGATATTGTACCGTCGTAATTCTCGGGCAACGATAGCAGTTTTCCGCTCCGGGCATAGGTTGGTGTCACGATCGAGTAGAGTTCGTACATTCCAAGCGGCAAAAGTCAATGGTTGGATTTTCGTAACTTTATTCTTGTTTCGACCGCGAGTCTGGGATGCACAGGCAGCCGCGGTTGCTACCTCCCATTTGGGTTGGGATAAACATTTGTTTGGGGCACCTTTTCTAGCCCCCTCCACGGCTGGGCGTGGGAAGCAGTGTTTCCCTGAATAAGGCTGCTTCGTCGCACAGAGTGCTGCCGAATCTACGAAGTTATCCCTTGTTCTACGCAGAAGCGACCACTCTCTCTGAGCCGCCTGTGTGCAAGATAAGCCAAAGCCCGGCTTACATCGATACCGAACCTCTCTGCCTCTCATTGTCGCCACAGGGCTTGATGTAAGTCAGTGTCCGTTATATTTGCTGAAACAGTCAAGTGCGCAGGATATATTTAGGTGCATAAACGGGCGCGCATATGCAGATGCACCCTCTCGTCCTCGTCCTCCTTGGACCAATGGAACGAAGAATCGATACGATTGGAGGAGAATTTGGATGCAGTGTATGGCCGCCAGTTGCCTTGTCCTCTACTGACGCCCTCGGCATTACACGCTGCCTTGCTGACTCGCCGACTCCGCCAAGCCACTGTAGGGACACGCCACTGGGATCAAACCTACTACTGATATTATATCCCGAAAATTTTGTTCAACTGCTATAATACAAACCCAAGTTGTGAGGATTCAAAAAATCGACGAAGTGCTTCGAGAAAAGGTAGGTAGTGCTCTTGCGCTTCACTTGCTCGTCTTGGCGGGGGCACTGCCGTGGCCCCAGATATTGGCTCGCTTGATAAATTAATCGCTGTTCTCGAACTCATTCACAGCCACAATGTTCTCACATCAGGTGAATCCCCGGCTGGCGATACAGAAAAAAAATCCCCTGGTCTTGGTTGTTTATATGTGTTAGTCGTCGCTGTTTCTTGTTCGACAAAGGGTATCCTAGTGTGGGGCCAGAACTAATGTATGTGCCTGTAAATTTATGAAACGCAGATGAAACATAAACATTTGTTTATGCTTATGTTTCATCTGCGGGGCAAGTCCCCTGCACCTCATACACGTACGAAACCACCATTATCATTACAATCCCCATATTACTCGTGGAAGGTAATGAAAATGGCGAGCGAGCGTGTTGCTGCATAAGGACGACTTTAAAAATAAAATCAGATTTATATCGCGCGCGACATGGATTTGCCATTTAGCCTTCGTGTGTAGCGACAACAAATTCGCGCAGCGGTGATACAGATATGGGAGGGTTGAAATTTGAGTATAGCGGTAATTAAAACATGGCAACTTTATTAAAAACGTCATTGGTGAGCGAGGAGTAAATATAAAGAGAGTTACGTCGTACAAATCAGTCTGAATCTGAACTGACAGTTAAGAACATTAATATTCTAATCCTCATAATTTGGTAGCGGATATTGCAGCGACCAAAACTTTTCCACTTAAACTAGTTATTCTCTGCTTTAACAATAAATTCCTGACAACAAAGCGATATTTTTTTATTTTCCCTATCACATATACAGTGGTGGTCATATAATTAAGAACGACTATTTGAAAACAAGCTTTTTTCAAACTTACGAGAATAACACTTATTGCATATCGTTTTGTATCTCTCTCGGTATCGTAAAACTGTTTTACACAATCGTAGCATACAGTTATAATATGATAAATTCAACAATATTATTATATAAGTAAACTTTTTGTATATAATATATCTTAACATGTTATTGCAAACTTACTGGCTGGCCACATAATTAAGAACGCTGGATAATTTATTTTTTTATTCAAATTTAAATAGAGAACACTCTGTAACTAGGCCACTATTCGAGTAATTTTGGCGCCATTTAGTTCTGTAAAAGTCAAAAAGTTGATCGTTTCATAATAAAAAAATGGGAAGAAATAAAAGTTGTGATGCATCTACAAGGGAAGTAATAATAAAACTTCGCGATATGAATTGGTCATATAAAAAGATTGCCAATCATTTGCAGTGCTCAAAAACGATGATATTCCACACTGTGAAGCATTTTAACACACATCAAACAACTTTAAATATTCCTCGTGTACCTAAACAGAGAAAGTCATCTCAGCGAGACGATCGAAATATCGTGCGTTTGGCAAAACAATACCCTTTTAAGGGGTCTAATGAGTTAAAAAAAGAATACTTTGGTGAAAATAACCCTTCAGCGATCTCAGCGCGCACTATCCGAAGGCGATTGGTAGAAGCGAAGTTGAACGGAAGGATAGCAAGAAAGGTGCCCATGTTGAAACAGTGTCATAGGCAAGCCCGGCTTGCATTTGCTAGGAGGTATGAAAGCTGGACAGCAAGACAGTGGAAAAATGTTCTTTTCTCTGACGAAACAAAAATTAACAGAGTATGTTCTGATGGGAAACGATATGTTCGACGCCCTCCGAATACAGCATTCGACCCCAAGTACACAAAAATGACATTAAAGCATGGTGGTGGAAATGTGAAAATTTGGGGATGCTTCTCTGGTCATGGTGTTGGACCTGTTAGACTGATAGAAGGAAACATGGATCAATTCCAGTACAAAAATATACTCGAAGAAACTATGTTACCATATGCTGAAGACGTACTTCCGATTATTTGGACATTCCAACACGACAACGAACCGAAGCACACTGCACGCACCGTTAAAGAATTCCTCACATCTCAATCAGTTTCTGTCTTAGAATGGCCACCGAACAGCCCAGATTTAAATCCCATAGAGCATCTTTGGTGCGAAGTCAAGAAAAAGGTTTCAAATCGACGATGTGGTAACCTAACTGTTGTAATACTGGCTAATCAAAATTTTGAATTTATATTTCTTTTACTACATATTGTATTCCACATGATGTCTTAATGTCACTTCATTAAATAAAGTCAAATACAACATTCGTTATCAGCACGAAATCTCTATTTAACTGAGTATACACTAATAAAACTGCATTTTATTTAGTAAAAAGTGAATAGGCAAGTTTTCCAATGTGTACGTGTATGATTTGTGAAAATCCGTGAAATTTTTTTAATAGTTCACGAACATATTTATTTTCATGAGATATTTTTTGTTGTGACATCGAACAGCTGAGCGTATGTAAACATGTCAAATAATACTATTTCTGGTATAAAACCGCTTGTTAATAGAGACGGTTATTCCGTATGGAAATTCAAAATCCGTATGTACCTCATGCATGAAGAACTATGGGAGACCATCATCGGATATCCTGAAGGTAACGATATATCTGCTGAAAAGAAATTGCGTAACGATCAAAAGGCGTTATCAAAAATATGTCTTACGGTAGATGGTATGGCGATCACCCATGTAAGGTCCTGCAAGACAGCCAAGGAGGCTCGGGTTACTCTTTCGTCCGCTTACGAGGACAAAGGCTTAGGACGACGTATAAGCCTCGAACGGAAACTGTACAGGTACTGCCTTGATGATTTTGACTCCAACATAGAGACGTATTTAGACGCTGTCATGTCAACTGTGCAAGATTTAGCCGATATAGGCAAGATTATGGAAGATGCTTCAATAGCTGCAATTCTTCTAGGAGGTTTGAGTCCTCAGTATGCACCTTTAGTAATGGCTTTGGAAAACTCCAACATAGACATTACTGTGGATTTGATTAAGACCAAACTATTGAATGAACTTAATAAGCCAGCTTTAGATAACCCTGATACTGCTCTTCGTACCCGAATGAACCACACTAGACCTTCCACATCCAAACCTAAGAAACCTGTCGTTTGTTATGAGTGCATGGAGCCAGGACATAAGCGTCCAGATTGTCCATATAAGAAGGACAAGAAGAAGAAACCGGTGAATCACAAGAATTCTTTATGCGCATTAAATGTCAACGACAGACTAGAGCGTGATAAGTTTTATATTGATTCTGGTGCGTCGGCTCATATGACGTCACGAGCTGATTGGATGGAAAACATGAGAGGTTCACATACAGGGACTGTGACCATTGCCAATGGTGATTTATTGCCGAGCCAAGGTGTTGGAGATATCTCTATTACCAGTTGCGGTCACAATACTGATGTTAAGAAAATTACCGATGTTGTTCACGTACCGAACTTGAATTCTAATCTTATTTCAGTGAAGAAGGCAGTAGATAAAGGTTTTAGTGTAGTTTTTGATAAAACTGGTTGTAACTTTTATGATTCTGATGCTTTTTCTTGTAAAGGTGATGTACTTTTACATGGTTCTAATTGTGGTGGACTGTATTCATTAGACTGTACAGTTGACCCAAACACGCGTCAATTATCCGCTTTTGAGACACACTCCGATGTTTCTAGCTTCAAGCTTTGGCATCGACGATTAGGTCACTTATGCCGCATTGGAATGGATCAACTAAAGAAAGGACACGCGGTAGGCGTCGACTACTCAGATGTCGATAAGGAACCATGCATCCCATGCATTGAAGGTAAACAGAATAGGAAACCCTTTAAGAAAGTTTCGCATAAGAGATCAACTTCAGTTCTGGAACTTATTCATTCAGATGTTTGTGGTCCCCTGCCTGAAACGTCATTTCAAGGCAATAGATATCTTTTATTCTTTATAGATGATTTTTCTCGTATGACTTTTGTTTTCTTTATTTCTTCAAAAGCTGAAGTAAAGAATAAGTTTTGTGTTTTCCAGTCCTCAGTAGAACGGGAAACGGGAGCCAAGATTAAGACACTGAAGAGCGACAACGGGAAGGAGTACGTTAATGCTGAACTTTCGAGGTATTTACAAAGTGAAGGCATTCAACACCAAACTACGGTTCCCTATAGTCCAAATCAGAACGGTGTCGCTGAACGGACCAATAGGTCAATTATGGAGAAAGTGAGGTCAATGCTGTCTGGCAGTTTTCTGTCTCCAGCCTATTGGCAAGATGCAGCAGAAATGGCTGTATATCTCAAGAACAGATCTCCTCATCGTGCTCTTGAAGGCAAGACAGCGTACGAGAAATGGTATGGTAAGATACCGAATTTATCGCATCTACGTGTTTTTGGATGTAGAGCTTTGATCCACGTCCCCGACTGTAATCGGAAGAAATTGGACATAAAAGCATCTGAACACATTTTCGTCGGATATTCAGAAGATCCGAGAAGTTATTACTTTAGGGACGCTACGTATCCAAGAAGATTTGTGAAAAGCAGAGATATTACCTTCTTTGAAAGTAATTTTCAAAATTTGAAAGGTAAAGGTAACACATGTAAGTCTGGTGATAATTTACCTGAACCAGCATTTATACCTCTTCTGTTAAGTTCACAAGAGAACTCGTCGAGTAGTTCAAAACGTTCAGTAGTTACGCAGGTTCAACCTGATATTGCACCCATATCGGAACAGATCGAGACGGGTACTAATAATGCAGAGCAATTGCATAATACTGTGACTGAAGATGAGTCAGTTCAACCCGCTATTTCACATTCATCAGAAGAAATAAATTCTGATATTGAGGTTGCAGAATCAAGTTACAATTTGAGACCAAGAAAACCTAATTCTTCTGCCAATTGTGTAAGCATGCAGACTTCATCCCCTCAGCATATGGATGAACCTACAAGATATTCACAGGCTATGAATGCAGAAGATGGAGATAAATGGTATCAAGCTATGCAAGATGAATATCAGTCGCTGCTTGAGAAGGAAACTTGGGTTCTCGTTAATAGACCAGATAAAAAGGTCATACCTTGCAAATGGGTATATAAATTGAAGAAAAATGCGCATGGTGACGTTATGAAATATAAGGCGCGACTTGTCGCAAAAGGATTTAATCAATTGTATGGCATTGATTACTCGGAAACTTTCTCTCCAGTCGTCCGGAACTCTTCTCTGCGCATGCTGTTTGCGTTGGCTGCAGAAACAGGAATGAAAATGCATCATTTAGATGTGGACACAGCATTTTTAAATGGAAATTTGGAGGAAGAAGTTTACATGAGTCAGCCAGAAGGATTTGCTAAACCTGGCCAAGAAGACAAAGTATGCTTACTAAAGCGTTCGCTTTATGGCCTCAAGCAAGCTTCAAGGGCATGGTATAAAAAGTTAACGGAAATTTTGCACTGCATAGGTTTTAACCAAACTCCTTCCGAAGCGTGTATTTACACTAAGAAGTTTGGTACCGAGTTAATAATACTCGCCTTCCATGTTGATGACATTGTCATATTTTACAAGAAAAATAAAACGCTTGACACTGTCATATCTGACTTACAGAATTATTTTAGCCTGAAAGTCATCGGCCCGTTAAACTATTATTTAGGTTTAAATATTAATTGGAAACCTAATGTGATTAAAATGTCGCAGGAAACTTATATTCGTGATTTGCTCGAAAAGTTTCAAATGTCCGATTGTAAGGCTGTGACTACGCCACTGGAAACTAAAAGGTTGTTGCCGTGTGAAAAAGGTAATGATGATTCTTCATTATACCCATATCAGAAGTTAATCGGCTGCCTGATGTTTCTCGCCGTTAATACGCGACCTGATATCGCTTTTGCTGTATCATATTTGAGCCAGTTTAACACTAAATATGATAAAAGTCATTGGATTGCAGCGAAGCGCGTATTACAGTATTTAAAAGGAACTATCGATTTGGGCATTACTTACAGGAAAGGCGGAGGACGTTTATTTGGTTATGCGGACGCAGATTGGGCCAACTGTCCTATTGATCGTCGCTCATACACTGGATTTTACTTCTCCCTGGCCGGTGGAGCAATTTCGTGGGAAAGTAAAAAGCAAACTACCACTGCTTTATCATCCAGTGAGAGCGAATATATGAGTTTGGCGAGTGCGGCTAAGGATGCTGTGTTTCTAAAGCGGTTGATGTTTGAATTAACAGGTGAGTCAACTGTTGTCACTATTTGTAATGATTCGCAGTCTGCCCAAAAATTGGCACTGAATCCGGTCCACCACAACAGAACCAAGCACATAGACACAAGATTTCATTTTATACGCGATTTATTAACCAACAATGTTATTAGTGTTGTATATACTCCTACTTTGGAGATGTGGGCTGATGTGCTCACTAAGCCTTTAGCTCGCATTAAGCATCAGAATTGTGTAAAAGGAATAGGTTTATGTTTATAATCTTATTTTGATTACGGGGGAGTATGTTGTAATACTGGCTAATCAAAATTTTGAATTTATATTTCTTTTACTACATATTGTATTCCACATGATGTCTTAATGTCACTTCATTAAATAAAGTCAAATACAACACTAACTGACTTATATAACGTTTTTTTAGAAGAATGGCGCTCTAATTCTCTTGAAAAATGTCAAAAATTGATAGAATCAATGCCTCGTCAGTGTAAGGCAGTTATCAAAAGCCATGGTCACGCTACAAACTATTAACTTAGAATAAAATGTATTAAATTATAATTTTTAACATTGTCACTGTCTTATTTAATGTGATTTGTAAAATCTAAGTATCTACGGAAACAACTCTCGAGCAGCTTAAGAATCGTTCTTAATTATTTGTCCAGCATTTTTACTACTTGAATTTGTAATTATCGATAATCAATTAAATTTGTAAAAAAAATAGTAAATGTTTTAAATATTTACTCCTAATACCGTTTACTTTATCGATGTAGCTATTTCATAACACAACTAATTACTTTTAAGAAGGAACTTAAAAGTACACATAGCATAGTTTTGAAAAAAAATATCTGGTACTACAAATCGTTCTTAATTATATGACCACCACACATATATATATCTATGCCCTTTACAGGATATTCATATCTTCTTACTCCAGTCGAAATTCTTCAGAAAAACCTTCAGTTTTATGTTATTTCCGTCACGATCAAACGCAGGCAAGTAATAACTTAACCGTTATTCCACACATCTTAGTGCCTCCAAACAAGAATTAAATTCGTCCGTTCAGAGGTAAGAAAGTACCTACATGAGGGTTTTACGAGAGGTATCGTCGATAAACCGTTTATTCTAATTCGCCATCGAACATGCTTTATGTATTACGCATTGGAAATTTATTGGTTCCATTCGAAAATTTCACCGATAAAATAAATTATCGATAACCGCGCTCGGCTGTTACCGAAGGCCCTCGCTACTTACTAACAAATTAAGTATCCTCGTGGAATGCAGATTTTTTATTCAACATTAATAACTAGGTACTTAACAAATATTTGCTGTAAGGACTGATTGAAAACATTTTTGCAATGTGGTCAATCAAGAAAACAAATAAAGCGTTAGCCTTTTTTTTTTTAATAGTCCATTTTGAGTGATAGGGCACTTTCCAACGCCTACGACACAGGGTGCGAGTAGTTATGTTAAGTTACGAGTACATGGGCACGCTTTATACAGGGTGTAACAGAAGGTGTGGTCATATTTCAGGGGGTTGTTAGGGACATCATTCTGATGAACTTTTACTATGAAACCGATTTGATCAGAGCATCTTTATTTTTCACTTCTCAAAATTCAATATTAAAAATTAAAAATTCAAAAAGATTTTATTTCCATAAAAAACACATAGGTTACATTTACAGAATGTCAAATCTTAAACTAACACAAATATGAGATATAGGGAAATATAGAACTCAATTTGAATTCCGTCACCTCAATGTTTTAGATGCTGGAGGCAAAGAGGCGACTAGAAACCTCCAGCTTTATTCGTTATTTTTACAGAAATGGGGCAAACACCTCCCCAAGCTTTCTATCTTCTACATAATCTGATATTTTCTAGTAAGCCTTTTTACAAAAGTGATCTTTAACAACATTTACAAACAATTCTTGTAACTCAGTTGGGATTTTGTTGTAAAACCGAATACATTGCCCTTTAAAAGATACATTAACCTTATGGAGCCTAGTAGTAGGTATAGCTAGTTTATTCCTATTTCTAGTGTTGACATTGTGCCTGTCACTATTCTTAGGAAATTTATCAATATTTTTGTGGAGGTACATTAGGTTTTCATAAATATACTGACACGACACTGTCATAATGTAAATTTCCTTAAATTTACGACGCAGTGACTCTCTGGGACCCACATTGTAGATTGCACGAACAGCGCTCTTCTGCAGCACATATTTTTGTTAATGTCTGCAGCGTTCCTCCTTACAAGTCAGCTGACCGCCCGGGCCAAATCGTATGGAGGAATGAAAAATATAGTTGCTCTGATCAAATTGGTCTCCTAATGAACGATGTTCAAAATGATGTCCCTAACATCACCCTGAAATATGACTACACCTTTCTGTTACACCCTGTATAGGTATCCAAGAACTAAGAGCAAACTACACACAACCTATTTTCCTTGTTTCTGTAACTTTTTTTAAATGTAATATCTGTGATAGTCACACAATTACGAGTTGCAGCTTAAGTACTGGAGGCTGCAGCATAATTATATCCAGCTGCAAACTATGTACACAGTAAGCACAATATTACTGCATTCTGATTACGACGGATTTCTAGAAGAAACCGCTTGAAAAGTTGTTCAGTTTTTTCTCCTTAATTACCCCTTCGAAACAATGCCTTATACCTTGTTTATTATACAGCGTGTAAATAGAGAAGCTTCAGTTATATGTAATATATATAATTATCTACGCACGTATCATAAATACTCCAAAATCTACTCAGAAACCATAGGGCAATGACCTGCATTATGACACATCGATGCGGATAGGGATTTACAGACAAAAAAATTTTACTTTAACGCATCGATTAATCGATGCGTTAAAGTAAACATTTTTTGTCTGTGATCGTCGAATCGTCAAAATTGACATTTGTCTTGACGTCTGTAAAGTGCCACCAACTTAACTGTTCAGGTGGCTAAAACACGAAACTAATGCCCTCCCAGTATGAAATGACATTAGTGTGACATAGACGCTAGCTATTATGGAACTCGCTTCGCTCGTCCCGTAAAAACACACTCTTGGTTTAAGGCCCCTTATTATACGACGGTTGCTTAAACTACTACTATCATATTTAATAATATATTGAGACCTATAAATATAAAAAGTTTTGCAAATTTATTTTTATTTTGTATTATTTTTCAGCAAAAAATACGAGTTTAAAATGACGTCAAACAGCACTTGTTTAAAATACCCATCACTTTTTCTAGGCGAAAAAAGGAGAAGGTAATTGACGCATAGCTCTGTCCCTTACTAACAACAACTATTACGTTACTTCAGCTGTTGCTCCGTGCTCACGCCCTACTGACTAACGCGAGTTTTGGCATTAAATTACAGTATTTTAATGTTTAGATATGCTCAAGGTCAATTCGACATGATAACGTGAAAATTATAGCAAAAGTTAAATTTATTGATGATTCGGGCAGTTTCGTGATTTATTTATTTATTTATTATGACCAACCAACAGGTATTGCACATATACACAATTTGAAAATACAATTACTATTCGCTTCCTGCATACCCAATTATGTGAACACAACCTACTACCAACAGAATAGTTCCACCAACCTAAATCTATCGTTACTGAAATTTATTTAAACCAAAAAGAATATAATTATACAAGAGAAAATTATTACAAGCTATATCAAACAGCAAAAGCCGCTGTAATGTTCTTTTTGAATTTACTTAACCTAAAATTAAATAGATCGGCATAGTGAGATGATAATAACTTATTATGATATCGGGAAATTCTATTACCAATGCTATGAAACCATTGGTCTAGACATGGCGACATAAAATGGGCGATAATTAATAATGCGGCCATTTCGACGTGGCACCACCAACCTAACCTTGGAGAGCAACTCCGTACAGTCGACAGCAACCCTTAAAATCTTATATCAATACTTGATCCGCTATAGATCTTCCGTTTTAGAGTGACATAAAGGAGCACCGGCAAAAATGTATGGAGGCTGGTCCAAGGACCAATAACGACATGATTTAAGTCATTAGAAAGGTATTTCAGTGTACTACAATAGTTATTATGGGGGCTCATTTCAAAACACTGTGCGAAAAAAGTGATAAATACGTTGTAACTTGCACTATAACTTGATAAAATATGTTTTTTTTTTCATATGAAAATAAGTTTTTTCTCTCGCCATACCTTTTTTCATACAGTAATTTGAAATGAGCTCTCATAGTAATTATTGTAGTATATAGAAATACCTTCCTAAGGACAAATGTCACGTCATTATTGGTATCAAGGACCATTTTGTGCGGTCCTCCTTTAAAAAACTTTCAGCGGTCCTCGTATTGTGGCAAATTTAACACATTCTTCTGGTGAACCGACAAAAATAAAAGCAATATCTTTCGATTTTTTTCAATTCTTTCAATGTGCCACTGATAATGAGGAGACCAAATACTTGAGCAATACTCTAGAGAGCTAAGACACATTGCAAAGTAAGACATCTTATGAGCTGAAAATGTCCTAAAAGACTCGCAGTTGCGCCATAAGAAACCTAAAATTTTTAGGGATCTTTTGACGATACCGTCAATGTTTTTTATCAAGGATAATTCTCAGATCCCGGAGTTCATGAAGTTCTTCGAGATCGGAGCCATTTTTGTAGAGAGAACTGGTAATTCGAAAAATGACGGGCCTGTATGGGGTTAATCTAACTGAGCACAGAACGTGCTGTTAATAATTTTGTAATTATTTATTCCTGCTTATAATAATTAATATTGTAACAATTGTATTAGTTAAACACAACCAATTTTTTTATTGCATCGCGACTTTGAAACTTATGCCATGGTATCAGAGTTCACATCCTATGAAAAGTATTTCTCTGAGTCTCGGCAGGTAAAAAAAACCTTCAAAATCAATCTGTGGGAGATTCTTCGCCCTCCATCTCCCGCGATGGTCTAATGTAGAGAGAAGAGGCAAATCTTCAATAATAAAGACATTTTGACTTTGACTTTAAGCTTCAAAGTGTATTTATTACTGTAGATATAAAGAAATATGCTTAGTAACTTTCACATTTTAAAAAACGACCTAAGTTTAACTAGTTACCAGCGTGGCTACGACGGTACTACTGCCACAGAATAATAACTAGTAACTTACTGCTTCAACCTGTTCGCGAAAAAGAATAAATAGAACGTTGTCTCTGTCACACAATTCCATACAAAAGACAAGGCAAAAAATGCGTTAATGGGAGTCAACTAAATCAGTATTGGCATGTAATTGGTAGAGCCAAGCCTTTCTTAATATCTCGTTTTGGCGAACAGGCTCTATAGTTGGTAGTACCGTAGCCACGCTGTAGTTCACGGACATACATATTTCGGTTCCAGCTGCAATCAAGACGCTGCGTCTTCAGTTTGATTAACCTCACCCGGGTACATAGCTTAATTATTCGGGCGATGCTATTCATATGTGCTAAGGTTAGAACCTGGTTTAGGAAACAAATCCACGATAACTATTTTAAACAGAGCGCCCCCCCTAGAGCAGATGCAAAATGCAAAAAACGGTTGCACGAAACGCTAAAAAATGTATGCGATTTGACATTTTGAGCCGCAAAGTTACGTCTCGAAATCTCAACGGGCTCAGGCTCCTGCGATATGTGCCAAGTGCGGTAACTCATACGAATTATTTAACTCCCTACCTTTAAAGACACGTGTCCCACCTAGTACATTTAATTGTATCGCGAAACCATGTTTTTGTAATATAAAAATCCATTAATAATGTATCACTGGTTGAACTTCAGTCTTCAACACGGGAAAAAATCCTCCCTGCTATGTCCGGGTCCCTACACATTGAGCGGGCATCAGCTCGTGTGGTATACGGACTAAAAACAACCCTTTTGTTGTGTTGTGTGACAGTTATCGATAATCGATTTAACTGTGAGCCATGGATACACGGGAAAAGGCGTGAACAAGTTTATATTCCAAATTAAATATAACTAAGTATCAGGCCCTGAACTCCGTGTAGTCCAACTGCTCTAAGCCTAGGTTTAGTTACTGCTTCAGAATAGAGCCTCCACTGTACCCTGAAGCTGTAAAGACAAGATATGTCTGTGTCACGTTAATTAAACCTGATTATTGTCACTTGCAGCATTCGATTATACTATGCCTGCTAATGAGAAACTGATTGTTCAGAAACTAGTCTGACAATCAACAAAAGACAGCCCTTATATTGGTAGTCTATGGAGGGAGGAGGGGCAAGATCACTTTAATGTATCTTGACTATTAATTATCACCCGCGATGTCTATTTGGTGTCATATTTTGATATTACTCGTGGTATTACAATACGTAATTGATGTGTCAGTGATAACAAGGAAAACTAACTAACTAAAAGGATCCTAATTAGCGTACTTGTTTCATGAACAGAACGAGATGGTACCCTGAACAATATACGTACCTATGCATAACGTACGTCAATATACGGATTCTGTAGGGTTTATTCTTTGGGCAACAAGTTATCATAATATCAATCGCTGACTTCCGAAAGACGAAGGTTCACAATATTTCCTGGGAATTACGGTTCTTTCCTAATGGACGAGGCAAGCATGATTCCTACTTTGCTAATATTTTGGCCACACACATTTAAGATATGAATTATATTTATGTGATAGGAAACTACCTATTGTATGTGTGACCGACCGCACTGTAGCAGCAGCGGTAGGCACCTACTCGTTTGCTGCCCCGTTCACTCGCTAGGTAAATTTGCTTGCTGCCTCGTTCACTCGCTAGGTAACTATGCTTGCTCCTAGTTCACTCGCTAGATAACTACTCTTTTATCTCGTTCACTTGCTAGGTAACTACTATTTCTATTTCATTCACTCGCTAGGTAATTTGTTGTCTTTGCCTCGTTCACACGCTAGGTAACTACACTTGTTGCTTCATTCACTCGCTAGGTAACTACGCTTGCTGCCTCATTGACTCGCTAGGTAACTACACTTGTTGCCTCGTTCACTCGCTAAGTAACTACACTTATTGCCTCGTTGACTCGCTAGGTAACTATGCTTGCAGCCTCATTGACTCGTTAGGTAACTGCGCTTGCTGCCTCATTCACTCACTAGGTAACTACGCTAGCTGTTTTTTTCACTCACTAGGTAACTACGCGTGCTGCCTCTTTCACTCGCTAGGTAGCTAAACTTCCTGCCTCGTTTACTCGCTAGGTTACTACGCTCGCTGTCTCACTCACACGGTCACGCGATACGCCGGCTGCAGTTGCGGTCCTAAATTGCACCTTCCGCGGAGCTCTAGGTTATGCTGCCGAAGAATTAGAAATGCATCGATTGAAGGCTCTTTCAGAAAAATTCATTTACTAGTAACCAAGATTGCGGCATTGATTCGAGATCGCGCCATCAATATGTCAATACAAGCTATTCAGTCGGCCTGGAGGTGGAGACTGCTGGGTGCTGTTATTAGCGGATGAAAGCACCTTCCGAGGCCATTGTTCGACACAATGCCGGGCGGGCGGCCGAGGGTAAGTTTCGCCTCGGGGCAGGTTATAGGCGGATCCTCCTTACATGTAGAAATAATAGGCGGCACGCCTTTTCCCATACGGGGGGCAGAGGCACAGTTGCGTGTATGCTTTGAAAGTTATTCAAATTCCCTATACTTAAATATATAAATAAGGGGATAAATAAAGGAAAACCGGTCAAGAAGTGCGGGTCAGATACGCACACAAATCATCGTAGAAGAAAACCTAAGTTCTAAAAAACAAGAAAACAAAGACAATAAGAAAATAATATAATGTCCGAACGTGGATTCGAACCCGATATCATGGTCGATTTATCGATGGCAAAGCAGAGTGATAGGCGATAGGCCGAGAAATCTACGATCATATTATAATCATGAATGGGTTTGTTAAATCGCGGGGGGCGTTAAAACACGTCTCTTTTATGGGGGGTGTTAAAACACACCTCCTTTAATTTATAAATGATCGTGTAGTTAATTTTTTGTTGCAGTAGTGGCAACGGAAATTCTGTGAAAATTTCAACTCTCTACTCAATACGGCTCATGAGATCCATCCCGCTGACGGACAGACGGACAGCGGAGGCTTCTTAGTAATAGGATTCCGTTTGGCAGCCTCCTTGTAGGGAACCCTAAAAAGTATTAAATGACCAATTCAAAGGCTGATAATCTGAGTAACTAACAAATCAAATATTATCTGATTTATTAATACAACTTTAATTACAAATACTTTTTTAATGTTTCTTCTAAAAACAGTTTTTGAGTTATTTGAAATTTCAAACCACAACGATGCGGATGATGCTCTGAATATTGAATTAATATTTTCAAGGATTGTTCTCTCGCTTCCGCTTCCGCTTATAACTTGGCCCTCATTCGTCTTAATGGTTTTACGTCTTTAGTGTGCTTCCGTGTCCCAGTGGGGTACACTAGTGGCCCACTCCAGTGCCATAGACTGAATGTACGAGTACTAATTGTGCTTACCGTCACTACTCCTTAGGTAGGACGTTCGTAGACTTCATAATGCGTAGAAATAGCTGCACCTTCTTTGTGAATCGAATCGAGTACCTTTTTACAGGTACGCAATCACGTGTCCGATGCTACTCCAGAATTGGACGGTAGAGTCACTAGAGCAGATGTATATTTGACGACCCGAATGGCCGAGTAGGCAGTGACCCTGCCTACGAAGCCAAGGGTCCCGGGTTCGAGTCCCGGTGGGGGCAAATACTTGTTTGATGAGAACGGATGTTTGCAGCCTAGTCATGGTTGTTTATCTATATAAGTAAGTGTATCGTTGTCTAGTACCCAAGATACAGGGAATCCTAGTTTGGGGCTAGATCAATGTGTGTCAATAGTGTCCAAGGTATTATTATTATTATTATATTTTTATGAATTTTTCATTTCACTCTTGTAATAAAGAGGTTCTGATACACGGGCTTACGCCAAGTGCTTATCTACTAAAGATCACGGTCCTTGCCCATGAATTTCCGTACAATTCTACATGTATTTAGTATTGTTGCTTTTTGAAGAAGTATGTGTGTGGATCTGGGTATATTTAATGTTTTGAGACTAGTGTGTAATGTGTATGGGATGACTCCTGTGGATGAGATGATTATTATTATTATTATTATGATTATTATTATTATTATTATATCGGACGCTGCGTAAATATTCAGAAAAAGATGCTGTAGGCCGTGTGAGAGGTATGCATTCTGGAGATTGAAATCTCCTGATAAGCGTTTAACACTTGGGCTCTTACCGACATGTTCATGTTACTAACCAACAGCAAATAACATGCACAGTTAAATAGCACTCGTCCCTTGCGAGCTTGTGGTTCGTGGCTGAAATTAACTGGGTCAGTATAGGTCCCACCTCAGGGCGAGTGACGTGATTAAGGTCCTTAGTTCGAACTCAAATTAACACTATTCTCTGTATAACTTTGACAATTTCGTACCAGGCCACTCGGAAAGTTTTGCGAAAAAATATTTTAGTCAAGAGACCGGCCGGTTAATATTTATTTCGAAATCTCGCTAAAACGCATTCGTTCCGATTTCAAATTTCACTCCAATCAATTTTATCATGTGGCAATGCGAATGGATGCAATGCAATGGATCTGCAATGCGAACATTTTCATGCAATGTTTTTTTAATGCTTCAAATCCAACTTGAAACCGGATGAATAGTTGCATTAACTTTGACTAGTTTTTATGGATAAATCTAACACAAACGTGTACCAGTATGAATTTGAGGGATGAAGAAAGAAGCGATCGTCCTTTGACATCCTTTGACAAGAGTGCATGGTGTTTAACACAGAACTCGCCTAAAAATTTTGTAATTATTTAAATTTATAATAAAAAGTATGTATTTATTGTACTAGTTACGCACAATATTTTTTTTAAGATTTAAAAACCAATATGTGATCGTCGCCCTCTTTCTCCCACAGTGGTCCAATGTAGAGAAAGGCTAGTTTTTCAAAAAAGAAAATAAAGAAACTTTGTAACTTAATCTTTGAACTTGGGTTACGGAAGAAAATTTACTGGCAGTGAAAAATTTGATTCAACAAAACAGGCGTACCACATACGAGTAAATTCTCAGATAGGACATTTTGCACAGCCACATTTGCGTAAAGAGGATTTTTACGCATTACGATTTTAAATTTGAAGCAAGATTGTCCCACAGTATTGAAGACATGATAACAGGCGACCAGTCTTGGATTTATCAATATGATCCAGATACAAAACGGCAGTCAAAAAAATGGCTGTTTCAAAACAAACCAACGCTTACAAAAGTAAAGCGATCCAGAAGCGCTGAAAAATGTGTTGCGGACAGCGAGCCCCGGCCAGCGCAACCGACCGACTGACCGACTGGAAGTGCGAGCGAGATGGAGCAGCGCGCCGACAGGGACCGCATGCATCGACTTTGAACTAGGAGTCACGATCCCTGCGACCAACACGGAGATAACAATGGACCGACCGCTAGCCCCGAGTATAAATATAAGCTAGTTTTTAAGTCGAATTGTTTACATTTGCCGCCACGCACTGTGGCGGCCGTTGCGCGCCTGTTTAACGGTATCTTGCGCACGGGTCACTTTCCAACCCAATGGAAGGAGGGCTTGGTTATCATGTTGCCCAAGCCGGGCAAGGACACCAAGCTGCCTGAGAGCTATCGGCCGATCACCCTACTGAGCACCATCTCAAAGGTGTTTGAGAAGCTCCTGTTAGCGAAGTTACTGCCCCACATCCAGCCGCGCCCGGAACAGTTCGGCTTCAGGCCCGAGCATTCTACGACGCTTCAGCTCACCAGAGTACTGAATGACATGACGGTTTGTTTGAACAAAAAAGAATACACTGTCGCAGTACTTCTGGATATGGAGAAGGCGTTCGACAGAGTATGGCACGAGGGGTTGCTGTACAAGCTGTCGACGTCCCCTGCCCCAAGAAGAACGGTCGAGACAATCGCCTCTTTCCTGAAGAATCGCCGCTTCCGAGTGATGGTGGAAGACGCCGTCTCCGAGGAACATCCCGTCGCAGCCGGCGTCCCCCAGGGCTCCTGCCTGTCTCCCGCCTGCTACGCCCGATACACGGACGACATCCCCGTCGGGCCGGGTGCCCAGCTGGCACTCTTCGCAGACGACGCAGCCTACTACGCGTCGTCGTTCCAGGCTCCGCACGCTGCCATCAAACTGCAGCGCACCCTGGACATCTTGCCCGACTGGCTCGCCAAGTGGCGACTGTCCGTCAATGTTGGGAAAACGCAGGCGCTCATCACAGGCCAGAGTCACCTTCCACCATCGCTCCAGCTCCAGGGACAGCACATCGAGTGGTCTTCGCAGGTGAAGTACCTGGGAGTGACCATTGATCGCCGGCTCACCATGAAGCAACACGTTGACAACGTCGTCAGCCAGGTCAAGGTGGCACGCGCCAAGCTGCGTCCACTTTTCGACTCCAGCCTCCCTCTCGAGGGCGAAGCTTGGGATCTACAAGACCTACGTGAGATCCCGCCTCACCTACGCGGCTCCGGCATGGTACGCCCTGTGCTCGGAGACGAACAAACGGAGACTCCGAGCCCAAGAGAACCTCTCTCTGCGTACCATCGTCGGCGCCCCCCGCTACGTGAGGAACGCGACAATCCAGAGGGACCTAAGATGGGAAACCGTGGACCAGTTTGTCCAGAGGCTGGCGAAGGGCATGTTCGCGCGTGCGGATGCTTCACATCTTCCGCACATCGCCGAACTGGCGCCGCACCACGCGCGCCCGCCCGACCGCCGCCGCCTGCCACGCGACCTGGTTGCCTAGCCGGCGATCACCCACTGCACACCAGCGCCACATCAAGACCACCGCCCGCAGGGGCCATCCGATGACCTGTCCACAGGAGTGGACAGAGGCGATTCTTCGGGAAGAGGTCCGTCGACCTGACCCCGACTCACCACGCCCCAGAAAGGGTGCGTGAGAAGATAATGAAGAGAAGAGTCGAATTGTAGTATTATTGCGACCACTGTCCAATAAAGACCTATCAAGGAGTGTAAACTTTCGTTTCACTTATACCACTACCAACATTTGGTCCTTCGAGCCGGATCGTTGAGTCTAACTCCGATCAGTGCCAATAGGTGGAAAGGATCGTTGAGCCTGACTCCGATTATTCGTACCTAGAACGTTGAGTGACAACTCCGTTTGAAAGTACAAGTACCTAGAGCGTTGAGTGTCACTCCGTTCAAAGTACAGAACCGTATCAGATCGGTACGAGATGGTATCAAAGGCAGACGCAGACGCCGCCGCTGCGGCCGCCGCCGCGAGCGCTGACCAGGCCACCCGAGCCGAGATGCTGGCCCGCGTCGAGGCTGCTGAAGCCGCCGCCGCCGCCGTCGAGTCCACCCAAGCGGAGATGCGTGCACGCATGGAGGCCGCCGAAGCGGCCGCCGCCAAAGCTGCAGAAGCCCTTGCCGCCGCCAATGCCCGCGCCGGAGCCCGGGCCGGCGCTGAGGATGGAAGCAGCATTTTACAGACCATACACCACGTCGTGCCGCCCCGGTCCCCGTCGGAGCAACCATCAATGGGTCAGGCAGGATCCGTGCTGCCAGCACACTCCCCGAGATTGGCTCCGCTGACCGAGGAGAACGTGCAACGAGCGAACTCCGTGCGGTCTACATCCAGCGCCGTGACTCAGCGGCGCATACAGCTTCAGATCGAAGCCCAAACACGTATGAACGAGATGCGACGTCGGGCCTTAGAGCTCGAGAAGAGGCAGGTCGATCTCGACCTCGAAAACGCGCAAAGGTTGCTTGAGTTACAGATGCAGAGTGTAGCTGTCGACGAACAAGCGAGCAACGTGTCCGGCTCTCATCATGAGCGGATGAGTGCCTGGCTGGGCCCAGTAGCTGCCGCCGCCGGGACAACGAGCTACCCCATCGCCGACGCTCGGTCGACGAGCTACCCGACCGCCGCAACAACAACAGCTACGGGGACCGAAGCCGAGCGACGCCATACCCCGCCTGAACGACGGGGGGAGAGACCTCATGTCACCTTCAGACATGAGCAGCTGCAGCTGGACGCGCCACAGCGAGAGTATGGAGCGCGGCGCCGCTCTCGCTCACCCACGCCGACGGGACGACTACTCGCAGAGCGATTCGAGAGGATTGAGCAGAAGTTGGATCGACCTCACCGTTATAAACCTAACTTGAACTTACCTATTTTCTCAGGCGATCCGGGCGATTGGGTATCGTTCAAATCCTCGATGGAGAGCACCACGAGAAAATACCACATCGACCCCGAGGAGAACGTGAACCGACTCCGAATCGCGCTGCAAGGGAAAGCGAGAGCCAGCGTGATCAACCAGTTGGGGACAGCAAGGCGTCCAGATCGGATCATGCAGACATTGGAGGAGCTCTACGGCCGACCAGAGCTGCTCATCGACAACTCCCTGACGATGCTGTATCAGATTCCGGCGCCCAGACGAGATGACACTAACTCTCTAAGTGTCTTTGCCTCACAGGTGGAGAACGTGGTCTTCGGGCTGGAAGACCTGCACGCCGAGAAATGGCTGGAAAACCCTCTCCTGGTACGAGAGGTGGTGAGCAAGCTGCCCGACTACATGAAGTGCAACTGGGCTACGTCCGCGAGGCAGACAGCGAACCAGGGAGAACCAGAGCTCGTACGTCTGACACGCTTTCTGAAGGAAGCAGCGAGGGATATGGTAACATTTGTTCAACCACCAGGCCCGTCAATCACGCCCGTGGCCCCCGCTCCAGTGAAGACATACGGCAGCGCTAAGCCAGTCATCCCCCGTCTTCCGCGCGCCACAGCGCGCACCGCCCAGGTGCTTACCGCGGAAGAGGAGCGAAGACCTGCAGATCGCAGGACCTGTCTTTGCTGCGGTGGCAACGAGCACCCAATCAACAGATGCCGCAAGCTGTTGAACAAGACCACCGATGCCCGCTGGGAGTGGGCCAGGTCAGAACGCCTGTGCTTCAAGTGCATGGAGTCCAGGCACCGCCGCAACGTATGCAGAGCCAAGGGATGTAACACGAACGGCTGCCGCCGTCCACACCACCCGCTGCTGCACGAGGGGAGCAGCCGCCAGGCCCAGGAGACGCCGACCGTGAGCACCGAGCCCGCCAACGATCAGGGAGCTGAAGCGGTAATGTCAATTGCGAACACTAACGACCATGCTGTGCTCTTAAAGGTTTGCAGAGTTGAAGTCACTGGGCCTGCGGGGAAGACGTTAACCTACGCGTTGCTGGACGAGGGATCGAGCGTCACCCTGATCAGCAAGGACCTCGCTGACGCTGTCGGTGCCACGGGAGACCTCGCGCCACTGAACCTGCGCGGGGTGAATGCAGTGCAGCCACACACGGACAGTCGACGAGTCACTGTCCAAATCAGAGGGCATCAGGAGCGCGCACACCACGAGATAGCGGCCCGAACCGTCCGCAACCTCGACCTGCGGCAACAGAGCGTGTCACGGGATGTGCTGCGCTACCGCCACCTGCGACATCTGGCAGACCACGGCTTCGAGAACGCGAAGTCCCAGATATTGATCGGTGCCGACCACTGGCACCTGATCGTATCACACCAGATGCGGACCGGCAAACGGAACGAGCCCGCCGCCTCCAAGACCGACCTAGGGTGGGTCGTCTACGGGACAGTGCCACGACTGCTGCGCCGCACTGACGAGGACGCCGTGCTGCACGTCCACGCGGCAGAACGCCGCTACGAGGACGACGAGAGCCTTCACGAGCTGGTGAAGCAACACTTCGAGGTGGACGCGCTGGGTGTGTCTCTCCGTGTGAAGACATCGCCGGAACATCAGCGCGCCATTGATATCTTCAAAAAGACGGCCCGTCGAGTCGACGGCCACTTCGAGGTTGGGCTGCCATGGCGCACGGACGACATCGTGCTGCCGTCGAACTACGCCGACGCTTTGAGGCGTCTACATGGGATCGAGAGGAAGATCGACCGCGACCCCCAATTTAAGGTCGAGTACACGCAGCAGATCCAGAACCTTTTGGACAAGGGGTACGCGAAGAGATGCGACGGGAGCGAGCAGCGAAGCCCCATACAATGGTTCCTGCCACACTTCGCGGTGAAGAACCCCAACAAGCCGGGCAAGGTACGCCTGGTCTTCGACGCTGCGCACCGCTCACACAACACCAGCTTGAACGATAAGCTGCTGATGGGCCCGGACTTGCTGCAATCGCTGCCGGGCATCCTCTTCCGCTTCAGAGAGAGGCCGATCGCCGTGACTGCCGACATCGCGGAGATGTTCCTGCGCATCAAGGTCCGGAGCCAGGACCAACCCGCGCAGCAGTTCCTCTGGAGAGGCGGCGACAGAACCCGTCCGCCTGACCACTACAAGATGACGTCGATGATTTTCGGCGCAAGCAGCTCACCATTCCTGGCACACAGTGTGCGCGATCAGAACGCGATCGACCACGCCAGCACGCACCCCAGGGCACTTCCACTGATCACCCGCAGTCATTACATGGATGATTTGGTCCACAGCTTTGACACAGCGGAGGAGGCCCAGAGAGCAGTCGACGAAGTCATCGCGGTACACGCCGGGGCCAGCTTCACCCTCAGAAGCTGGAACTCCAACTGCCCGCGCCTGCTGGACACCATCCCTGAGGATCTACGAGCCCGGCGCCCTACAACCCTGGGCTCCAACGAGGTCAAGAACGAGAAGACCCTGGGGATGCTGTGGGACGCAACGAGCGACGCGCTGGGGTTCAACACCACCCTGGCCCGCGTCCCTGACCCAGTCCGGATGCAGCAGCGGGCACCGACCAAGCGAGAGGCACTGGCAACGGTCATGTCAATCTTTGACCCGCTGGGCCTACTCAGCAGCTACACCATCACGGCGAAGATCCTGCTGCAAGACCTGTGGCGCATCAGCATGGGCTGGGACGAGACCCTGCCATCGGCATACGCCGAACGCTTCGACCGCTGGCTGGGGGTACTGAACGACATGGCCCAGCTGCGACTCCCACGCCGCTACAACGAAGAGGACACTGCAGAGCCAGAGCGACAGCTTCATGTCTTCGTGGACGCCAGCGAGCAAGCATACGCCGCAGTGACGTACTGGCGCCTTGAGCACGCCGACGGCCGCATCACGATCGCTTTGGCCGCCGCCAAAGCAAAGGTGGCCCCACTGCGGCCCCAGACGATCCCGCGCCTTGAACTCCAGGCTGCAGTGATTGGCGTACGACTCGCAGACATGATCAAGCGAGAACACCACTGGCAGCCACAACAAGTCGTCTATTGGAGCGACTCCAGCACCGTGATACAGTGGATTCGCACCGACGCGCGGCGCTACACCCCATACGTAGCGCACCGGCTCGGCGAGATAGCTGAGGCGACCAAGCCCAGCCAATGGAGATGGGTGCCAACCGAGCACAACGTGGCAGACGACGCGACGCGCCCGGAGAACATGCCACAAGGACCACACGACCGGTGGTTCATCGGCCCGGCCTTCCTCTACGAGCCTGAGGACGCCTGGCCCCGAGCATCGAACCACGAGCCAGAGGATGTCGAGGCAACGCACCACGCATCCAACACGGGGGGAGCGGATGGCCTGCCGGATATCAGCCGCTTCTCATCATATGAGCGGTTAATTCGGGCCACTGCTACTATATTGGCTTTCATCGACAGATGCAAGAAGAAGACTGAGCGCCTGGAGCTGCGCCACCTCGAACGAGCAGAGCAGCTATGGGTGGCCAAGGCGCAGCGGGACAGCTTCGGGGAGGAGATCGCACGGCTACAAGCGGGCCGACCACTGCCAGCCTCCAGCCGTCTTCACAAGCTGGACCCGATGATGCAGGATGACCTGCTACGCGTGTGCGGGCGAATCAATGCCGCACGCGTACTGACAGAAGCCAAGCAGCCACTCATCATGGATGGCCTCCACCCGCTGACTCGGCTGATCGTGCTGAGGGAGCACGCCGCCGCCGGACACGCCGGCAACGAACGCGTGCTGAACAACCTGCAGCAACGCTACTGGATACTGCGCGCACGTCCCACTGTGCGTGCGGTGTCCCGATCCTGCGCACTCTGCCGAGTGCGCCGATCGACGCCCCGAGTCACGCCGCTGGGGAACCTGCCACCGGCCCGCCTGGACTCCAACCACCGGCCTTTCACCAACTGCGGGGTCGACTACTTCGGCCCGATGCTGGTAGCAGTCGGGCGCCGGCGAGAGAAGAGATGGGGCGCGCTCTTCACGTGCCTGACGACGCGAGCTGTCCACATCGAGCTGGTGGGCAGCCTCGACGTTGACGCAGCAATCATGGCCCTGAGGAGGATGGCTGCGCGCCGCGGATGGCCGCGCCAGATCTGGAGCGACAACGGGACCAACTTCCGAGGTTCTGACAACGAGCTACGAGCCGCCTACAAGGAAAGGGCGCTAGCACTGCGAGACTACACGCACCTGCAGCGCGTGGACTGGCGCTTCATCCCACCCGGGGCGCCGAACATGGGAGGCGCCTGGGAGCGACTGGTGCGGTCCATCAAAACCGCCCTCAAAGCCACCCTGAACGAGCAGGTGCCTAAGGAGGAGGTGCTGCTGACTTTGCTGCTGGAGGCTGAGTACGCCGTGAACGCGCGCCCATTGACCCACGTGTCGGTGGACCCGGCGGACCCAGACGCGCTGACGCCTAATCATTTCCTGATCGGGACATCGAGCGGCCTGCCCCAGACCAGCCCCTGCGACCCAGCTGCTCGGCGCAAGTGGAGAGCAGCCCAAGGACTGGCTGACCAATTCTGGAGAAGATGGACCAGGGAATATCTTCCCACCCTGGTGCCACGCAGAAGCGCAGCGGATCTCCAACGACCACTGCGAGTGGGCGACCTCGTCGTCGTGGTGGACTCCGGGTTGCCGCGCAACACATGGCCGCGCGGCATCGTCGAGCGCATACACGTCGGCACGGACAACGACGTGCGCAGCGCCGACATACGAACAAAAGGCGGAGTCTTCACGCGACCTACCAGGAAACTCGCCGTCCTACGCGTGGAAGAGGAAGCTACGACGAGTCTGCGCCGGGGGGAGGATGTTACGGACAGCGAGCCCCGGCCAGCGCAACCGACCGACTGACCGACTGGAAGTGCGAGCGAGATGGAGCAGCGCGCCGACAGGGACCGCATGCGTCGACTTTGAACTAGGAGTCACGATCCCTGCGACCAACACGGAGAGAACAATGGACCGACCGCTAGCCCCGAGTATAAATATAAGCTAGTTTTTAAGTCGAATTGTAGTATTATTGCGACCACTGTCCAATAAAGACCTATCAAGGAGTGTAAACTTTCGTTTCACTTATACCACTACCAACATGATGATAACTAGTTTTTTCTCCTTAATGTCGATTCCCTTATGAAATTAAAGTAGCAATAATGCGGGGTGGTACTCTGCCAATTGCTTGGCAGAAGTTTTTGCTGCTGCGAAAAATAAGCGACCGAACACGGGGCTCTGAGGCTTTTTGCTCCTCCACAACAATGCACCAACCAACAATACACTCAAGACGAGTTTCTTTCTAGACACTGCACCAGTTAAACTTTTCGGAAAAGCCGAACAAGAAGAAGTCACACTAATTAAAAATCGCTGATAGTTCTCATCGCCGGAAGAAGTGCTCATGGCGTTTGAGATGGCTGTAAAGAGGTATCAATGGCAGACTGGAAAAAATGCTTCGAAAATTGGTTTAACTCATGAAATTTTGAGAGTTTTTTGAAAATATGCAAAAGGAAAATATAACCTATTATTTATTTATATTTATTTCACTAAACTTTCTGAATGTCCTTTAATTTTTATAGAGCTGTCAAAGTTGTTCAGAGTATAGTGTTGACTCTGCTTCGAAGTATTGGACCTAAATAAATGGCAATGTCTTTCATTCTCAGATGTTATAATAAAAAGTGCCATGACCAAAATTAAAGCATTTGCGTTCATTGTAGTTCTTTAATCTAAATATTAACAATAGCACCGCATGGAGTATTCTTTTGAAACATTAGTGCCCATATAGTCCCCCTAAATATTTGAACAGTCCCCCAACCACTTAGTAGTTCTACGAGTGTCGGTTTATTTAAATTTAAGATCGTAAAAAATATTAATAAATTGTTTTGTGACAAGCAACAAGGTACATCAAGGTAGCGAGTATTGAAATCAAAATCAAAATTTCTTTTTCTCTGTAGCATACATAACATACTGTCACGCCTTTTCCAATATGTGTTGGCAGAGATACGATTGCGCCCATTTTCAGCCAGTTATTCAATACCACATTTTGTGTGACAAGGGGCTAGCCCATCGCCGCAACTATGGAGTTTCCTCACGATGTCTGTAGATATTAATAAATATACTTGGACCACTGTGGGACAGAGGGCGAAGAAAACACCACAGATTGGTTTTAGATCTCTTTTAAAAATTGGTTGTGCTTAATTAATACAAAATTTACATATCAATTATTATCAATAAATATGCTGGAATAAATATTTCTTAACAGTGAGGTCTGTGTTGAGATAGATTATTTCCATGTGGTCTGTTCTAAAAAACTGTAATAGCTACTGCCAGATGAACATGAAACAGAGTAGATTGACCCTGCTAAGAATTTGTATGCGATTAACGTTTGCCGCGCAAACTGACGACGGCATACGTCAAAAGCGCATACTATTCCATAACGGGTCAATTTACTTTATTGCACCTTTATCTGGCAGTAGCTATTGCTATCAACTAACGTAGTACTATACTATTTGAACTGTAATCTAACAGCATTGGGCTAGTTTTAGTTTAAATTATTCAATACTCCTAAATTTGGCTCTTACCAACAGCAGCTTTAATAACATTTGAAAAGATGATAAGATAACGGCGATGAAACAAGTTATCAAAATCTCACACCATTCTAGACGACCCGAATGGCCGAGTCGACAGTGACCCGGCCGACGAAGCCAAGGGTCCCGGGTTCGAGTCCCGGTGGGGGCTAATATTTGTTTGATGATAACAGATGTTTGTACCCTAGTCATGGTTGTTTAACTATCTAAGTATAATATTTATCTATATAAGTATGGATATCGTTGTCTAGTCCCGGTGGGGGCAAATATTTGTTTGATGAAAACGGATGCTTGTACCCTAGTCATGGATGTTTATCTATCTAAGTATAATATTTATCTATATAAGTATGTGTATCGTTGTCTAGTACCCAAGATACAGGGAATACTAGTTTGGGGCAAGATCAATGTGTGTAAATAGTGTCCAAGGTATTATTGTGTTATTATTATTACACCTAAATAATACATTCCTATATGTTTTCGTTCACTGTCACAACTAAAGGTCCCAAGAAAGGCATAAAGATTAAAATTTCTCTCGGCACTGTTTCATAAAGCGATGTAAGGTCCGCAGCTGTGCGCTGACAAGGGTAGGAGGTCGCGGTGACGGATTGCGGGGCCTTCACTGTGTCCGGAATGTAGGTCCCTGTAACAGGGTTGAACAGAGTGGCTTGTGGAAATCAATTAACTATATAGTCTTTTTCCCATACTGGATTGCAGGTTAAAGTAGTGTTAACCAGTTATTTATTGATAAACAGCTATTATTAACTTTATCTACATATATATTAAAAAACCCTCTATAATGCGTTCAAAAACCGCAAATTGCGACCAGCTTAAAGATGAACTGTTTTGTTAGAACACATTTAATATCTGTGAAAATGTTATTATTGCTTCATAATAGCATCGACAACGATGTTTTTATTAAATTAAAATTGCGAATATTTCTGAAAAACAAAGATAATTTGACCTCAAGTCTAATATCATTCGAGATGACGTCCCATCCGACATTAAATGTCAATGCCGCAATGCAGGTCGTAACTTGCGGTTCCTGAACCGCAAGTGTAGATAAAGGAGTGTATGTAACTGTACTTATTAGGCGTTAAAATACTCATGTGATGTTGTTATGAACCCGCACTAGTATTTTAACGCCAGTCATCATGTAACAATCATATAAAATACTATTACGGAGATGGTAAAACATCGCGAGGAAACCTTCAATCTCGATACTTATGGCGATGGGCTAGCCGCCTTTCACAAAAATGGAGTATTGAATAACTGGCTAAACGTGGGCACAATTGTGCCTCGGCCACCACGTATGGGAAAAGGCGAATTCACTTGTAATTCTGCACTTAAGCCTACCCGTCATTGCTATTAAACATAAACACATAAACATAAATATTTTCATAAAGGCACATACATTGCTTCTGGCCCTACACTAGGATACCCAGTGTCGTGGGAACCAGAAACAGCGACGTCACACACATATAAACATCGAAGACCTGTTTTTTTTACCCCCAGCCGGGAATCGAACCCGGGACCTCTCGCATGGTGGTCGTCAAATTGAAATGGGATATATTAAACTGCACATCAATAATACTGAATTGCACAGCAAATATCAGGACAAAATACTGCGGTATCTTAGGTGAAGGGTAAAGGGGGTGAGCGAAGCGAAGCCTTCTTTATCCTTAGCATTAGGTTAAACATGTAAGAACAACAAAATAGCTAAAATATAAAAATATTTTTTGCTGAGACTTTTTTGCTGTGAAAATCAGTATTTTTGCTGTGCGATTAAATACCAGCCATTTCAAATTGGCGAAATCGTCTTAAATATTCAGGAGTTAATAATTCGTGTAATATAAATAGTTATTTCCATTATTTTTTTATTGTTTAAAAGTTAATTTCAAAGTTTAACATCTACACATTGAATTTTATTTTAATTTTCAGTTTGATACCCAAAATTATATCTTCAAAATCAGTCCGTCCTAAATGTCCTCCATTTGATAATAAGATACTTAATATTTTATTACAGCTGTCACTTTTCAATAATTTAATCAAATTTGCTGTAAGCTAAATGTTGTCTCATTCATACGCACAAAGTTTTATAAAAATAGGATTTGTCATTCCTAAAAAAAATGCAAAAATGTTTGTACCTAAAATTGACTTTTCTTAAATGTCTCCATACAAAACGCTGATTTCATAGGTATGCACCTAATATATTGCTGGAAGAAATATCTTGTTAGAGATCAGCTTGTTTTTGTGAATATCTTTTCTATAAGCTTTTAATCAGGGTCATAACTAAACTTTACTGTAATTTATTCAGAAGTAAGTTTGGAGAGCATATCACGTATTACGAGTACATACACATTATTTTAGAATCTCCTTATAACACCTGACTCCTCATTACTTACATGTTGAGGAAATTGCCAGCAATGTATGAACATATATTTAAATAACTTTAACCACGTAAGAGAGAAGACTCCCTAACCTCGTTATTCGTTAAATACCACTAACACGTATTCTCTTCATCCCCTGACCCAATTAACCCGTACTTTTAGCAACAGCAGCGGGTTTTTCTAACTGTCTAATACAAATAACATTTCCTTCAACAAAACTACAGCAATGGCAACTAAAACGTAGCCATAAATTTTCACCAAACCACAAACGTTATCATGACGCCCGACCGCTTTATTTATTTATTTAAAACTCTACAGTGATAGCCATACAATTAACACTAGAAATAAAAATAGGTTAGCACTTCCATTATTTAGAATAAGGTAAAGTATTCGCTTCTACAATAAAATACCACAGGAATCAATGATCATTCCTGAAAAGAGGTTCACAAACTATGTAAAAAATGAGCTGATAAGAAAGTCCTATTATAGTATTAAGGAATACTTAGATGACAAAACTGCATGGTCCATACCATCTCGTTGCACAGAAATTCGACGAGGGGCGATGGATGAAGTCTATCACTCGCCGGCGAATTTCCTTAGACCGAAACCAGTACAGGTACTACTGATTTCGGTCTAAGGAAATTCACTTTTTTTTTAATTCACAATTGTGAAGTCACTTTTTTAAAAAGAAGGTATGGTGGAGTTTCTTGCCGTTCCTTCTTAAACCCGAGGCCCACTTTCCGAAACGGTGTAGTCTTTTTATATATGAAAAATTGACTTGTAGTTATAAGTAAAATAATTGACATTGACATTGAATAAGATAATTAATTAATTTATATTCAATAAAAAATGAAGCTGAATCTGAATCCGCTTTATTCATTCAACTATGTAGTTAGTTCTAAGATGAACGTTTAGTTCGTGCATCTAAATATCATCTGTAAAATATGGTCCAACGTTAAGGGGAAGACAGCCTACCTTATTTCCTGAAATTAATTCAAATAAAAAAAAAACACAGGGTTACCGAAAATTATTCATTTTTTTTCCGGTGTTTTCCAGTCCGATACCGTACATCATGTTTTATAATGCTGCCGCAGCAAATTATAACATTTCCGAGATCTTATTTTTGTAAATAAAAGTTTAATAGTTTACCAATGTATCCAGATGCAATGTAACAGTTTTGTTATGAACTTTTATTAAAAGACTTGGAAATATTATTAATTTCCCCTGATCGAATCTGATGACATTCATCAGACAGAAATAAAAAAAACTCCTGCAAAATATGTAAGACAATGAACTGTACCATTATATTAAAATTTGTGAACTTACGCCTAGACTTTGTCGTTACAAAGTTATTGCACTAATTTGAAAAGCGGCGGTTATTTCAAATAACAAAATTAAAAGTAAAATGTTGTTCCAATATTTTTGGGGTTTCGTTCCCGAAGGGTGCGACACAGGACCCTAACAGACGGACAGACGGACAGATGGACTGCGGAGGCCTATTACCAGGCCTCCGCTGTCCATCTATCCGTCTGTCCGTCTGTTCCTCAGAGGGGTGTATTTGATGAAAGTAACAGATAGAGTTGACATTTTTACAGTATTTCTGTTGCCGCAAATAATGACCTATCTCTTAAAGTGGGTCATCATAAAAGAGACTTGTTTTTTTTTGCGTTTTTCTTGTACGATACGGAATCCTTCCTGTGGGAGTCCGTCTCGCACTTGTTTTTTTGTTTGTTTTGTAATGCTTTAGAATGCCCATCCACGCACTTCTATCTAAACTTATTATTACTTAACACATCTTTCATGTCACATCACATCGGTTCAAAACTTTTATCAATTTAATCAATAACCCCAGTAAATGCAGATTGAGCGGTATGAACTTAATTCTTAAAGCTGAATGAAAGTTCGGGAAATAATACTTTGTACGGAAAGAGCTTGTGACTTCGATAAAGTCCCATCTCGTTTTCTATCTTTGTACTGAAATCCTTCGCAATAAGTCAAGGCAGGGACCCTCGTCACACCAACAGATGCCGCCCCTTAGCACTTGTGTGAAATGTTTGTAAGAAAAGCTCCTGTAATAGTAATTAATCGTTCTGGAAGGAATGCCGGAAAGACATAAATATAAGTTTGGTAATTGGGCCCATGGTTTGTAATTTTTCTTGTCAAAGCTTTGTATCGGTCAAAACATTCACTTTTGAGATTTGTATTTTTGTTTCATAAGCAATTAATTAGTATATACGAAATACATCAGCAGCCCCCCTCTGAGGTGTAAGCGAGGGTGTTTGCTCGTCATCATGATGCATTTGCTAATCCACCTGCTGATGCATCTGTTGATGCGGGGAGTGGGGAGGTATTAGAAACATGCAGATAAGTAAGTGCCAAAAATGGAAAAAATATAAATTATGTTATTATGACATATTTTGCAGTCAAAATGGAGGAGAACAAACAATTCCAATTTGTATACAAATGTAATCAGAACAAACGAGTATGACAAGTCTAAATAAACACGACGACATAACAGCTTCGGACACCGCACGCTATCCGGCAAAAGTTACAGCGGGTGTGGATGCTTTCGCACCATTTATTTATTTATTTGTTTCAGTGGCGAAATTATAAATATTAATTATTTATTGCACGAAATTGCCTTCAGTAATTTTAGAGGCATTCTGTTCTCAGAAGAAGTATTTATTACCACATGCCCCAACTGAAACACGGCAACAGCAACGACCGTTTAAACTTTTAAAAGATAGATGACTTCTGTGGCGCTGCGGTAATGGCTCTGCCTACCACGAGGGAGGTCCCGGGTTCGATCCCCGGCTGGGGATAAAGAAAAAAATCCCCAGGTCTTGGATGTCTATATGTACATGATGTACTGATTCCCATCACATAAGGTATGCTAGTGTTGCGCCAGGAGCAATGTATATGCCTATTTTAAATAGAGGTAGTCCACCTGTCCGAATAGCACATACGCGAATAGCACCTAGCCTAGTCCACGAATAGCACCCAGGTGAAAAAATGTAAAATTTAATTTACATTTTTGTCCACGAAGAGCACCTACGACTTAGCAGCCTACTACGATGCTGGGATGTATACAGAACGTTATTAAATTAAAGATATCTGTAAAAAACCGGTTAAGTGCGAGTCTAACTCGCGCAAGAAGGGTTCCATACCACCGTACAACGGTATGGAGTGTGATGGTGTGGAGTGAATAGTTTAGATTTTAGAAAGCAAACTATTGTTTACAAAGTTATTGGTAAGGCTACTTTCAGACTCCCTCTACGTAACCAGGTGCATTCATAAGATTTTATATGGTATTGAAAGAATTGTTGTATGGGAGCCCCCTTAAATATTTATTTTATTCTGTATTTTAGTATTTGTTGTTGTAGCGACAACAGAAATACATCATCTGTGAAAATTTTAACTGTCTAGCTATCACGGTTCATGAGATACAGCCTGGTGACAGACATACAGACGGACGGACAGCGAATTCTCAGTAATAGGGTCCCGTTTGGCACCCTTGGAACACTAGAATGTTTATTAATATTAGGCTATATACGTATGTAATTATGTGTAATACTTACGTAGATAGCCTGGCTGTGTGAATTGTTTGAACTGAATATGTTATACGGTATACAATACAGAACTAAGAATTCACATATACATAATGTACCTCCAGTGATCCGTTGAGGTTATGACGAGCACTAGCGGTTTAAACGCTGGATCCATAGAACTCGTGGGTGAGCGGTCTCGCATTCGCTCGGTCGCGTCACGACGCAAACTTTTCTAGCAAGTCCAATTTTCCCGTCCTTTTCCAATTACGGCCGGTAAATAATTTCACGGCGGATTGCATTCATTATGAATGTCACAATAAGCCAGATGGAGCGGGGGCTGCATTTGATTTTGTGTGGCGGTTCGTGGTATAATTCGCGACATTTTGGGATGGCAATCGGGAATACTTTATTAATTATGATTTAAATAAGTGTTGTGGCTTCCCTATCGTCCTCAAATATTACAGTGGGATGTATTAGTGGGTTGACAGATGAATTAAGAGGAGGGGTCATACGACAGGCAATTGGTGGAGACAACAGTTAATTATGTAGGAATTTTATACGACGTTTTTCAATATACTTGCGACAAAATGAACAGACAGCGTTGTGATAATTACCTTAAACCACACAAAAAAAATATTCATTGTTTTTTATTTTTTTTTTAATCTTATTTATTTTATAAGCCATACATCTTATGATTAAGTCAGCTTAAAAATAATTAACAAAGTTACAGTGCTTACAGTATTACTTTAACAAAAGAAAATAACATCAAATAAATCTAAAATTGGTTAGTTACATAAGTATTTTGTAGTGTTCCCATCTGAGATTCAAAGAGGTTATCAAGAAACTTAAGAATCTGTCACTATACTCGACAGTGAACTCTGAGCTTAGAATTCGATGGAAAAGGAAGAGAAGATCCCCCTCAGAGCACCGAGTTTCTTCGAGGAGGTCCAGCCTTGGTTGTTCATTTATTTTACACTCGAGAACTAAGTGAAGGAGGTCCTCCTCCCTCTCACATCGGGTACAATTAGGGTCGTCTCTTTTATTCATAATGAAACTAAATTTGTTAAGTGGGATTTGGTAGGTTCGGGTTCGGAAGCAAAGAACTAGTTCTCTTCTGTTGAAGCTTCGTGAGGCAAACCAAGGTACGCGAGGTGGTTTTTCATTGTTTGTAGACATAAAAACTCTTACGCAATGTAAAACGCACTAGTGCGGTAGTGTAAAGTAAAAAACACTAGTGCGTAACAAGCTCAATTATGAACCTGTGTGTTGAGAACACACTTGTATCATGTCTTCCCCGAGTGCCATCCCATCCTGTCGCGAACTGTTATCTTTCGTTTCTTACTTCTAAGGTGGTAAGACATCGGTGGCCGAATTCGGACCACAAAATAATGTACCATTCAAATTGTCGTAAAAAAATATTTTCAGGTCTGAAATCAACGCGATAAGAATGTGGCAGTTTAGCTTACATGCCATCTCGGTGACGGAATTTCGTCACACCTAAACAAGAGAGACCTGGCAGACTGATTATTTATTTACACAAAGTTCTTTTAAAACTATAGGAATTTCAGCGTCATACACACACAACACAACAAGTCAGAATAAGCGTAGTTTAGTACATACCTTTAAATTGAAAATTAAAAAAGGTCGGGTATAGAGAATCTTCTCAGGGCGGCTCTCCTCTGCGGGCCCTTAGACATTGGAGATCTGGTTCACCGCCGTGAGGGTTCCTTGCGACGGCGGTACGCCAAGCTATTGTTTATAACACGAGCGAGTTAACTTGGCACCTGGCTCGCCCCGCCCGCTTCCCCGCCCCGCTACCCGCGGTGGTCCTTGCCAAGGCGATCGCGGGTAGCGGGCGGGGAAGCGGGCGGGGCGAGCCAGGTGCCAAGTTAACTCGCGCGTGTAGTACTTACCTGACGGGGTCTTCCGTAGACCTATGAGCCGGCTTCCGATGCGATCACGCGCCTGGCGAACCTTTTTGCTTCACTGCTCTAAGCTAGTCTTGAAGTCATGGCCAGGTAAATCTATGTCCATTCATTATTTTAACTATGCGTGGTTGTCTCCTCGCGAAACACACAAATCTCATTCTACTATCAACATCAGTAACCACGACTAAACATCTTGGCAGGTCCTTGACCCTTCAATACACGCGGCGTGGAAACCCTCTGGTTATTCCCGAAATATTGTTAAATCCATTGCAAACCGGCCCGCGGCACTGCCCGTCAGTAAACAAAACTCGCGGTTGGAAGACGGATTTCTCCCTATTTCCCGGCTCTTACGCAGGAAAGCCCTCGTGATTATTTTATGGCAAAATCACGGCTTCTATCTATCTTTTTCGTCTGTTCAAATGACATTTTCAAAATCAATCAAACCAATCAAAATCTTCTTTATACTATTGGATAATTAAATATCTCTTAGAGCACGTCGTTCAGTTAATACTAGGTGTACATTCCTGTTGATAATAAATAAAAGGCGTATATCCTTGGTAACTGTTCTGTATTCAATGAAGAAAAGCTAAGGTCGACAAACAGTAGGCATTGTCCATGTATTTTTGGATAGCATTCCAACAGTCGCCCACAAAAATAGACGCAAACGCCCATAACATATTACCAGTTGCCCACCAAAATAAGACTGATTATTTAGTCATTAAATGAGCATAAACATCACTTCTTTAGAAAATAAACATCTCTTCGTTAGAGAGATAAGTTAGAATGAAAAGTTAATCCTGTCAGACATTATCTTCATTAGAATCAGCGAGCATAACTTTGATTATCATTTAACAAAGTTATAACATAAAATTGTCTCATCATTAGGTAAAATAGGTATTAGAAATCGTAACATGATGAGACATAGGTATTTATGAACTGAATAATCATTTATTAGTAAACAAATCATTTCATTTAAGAGAATAAAAGAAACATTTTTTTATCATATCAAACTTATTCTTAACTTTAACTCCAGGAACTTATTTTGTGTTACCATTTTTGTAAAGATGTCGGCTAGTTGTAGAAATGTGTTCCAACTTTATTATCTTTTTCGTGATTTGTTCCCTCGTGAAATTATATTTAATGTCGATGTGTTTTGATCTGTTATAATTTGTAGGATTATTGGCAATACATATATCGTATTCATATATCGTTATGGGCTGTGGTATCTCAAGAGCAATACTATTTAATAGCGACTTTATCTATCTCAGCTTCGAAAATGACCATGTATTCAGCATCTGTTGAGGAGGCGGCGACTGTGTTGTGTTTCCGTGTGTTCTACGATATTACACAGTTATTAAACACTTGAAATACACATCTTGTCGTGCTTTTTTAATCGTTTTAATCGCCTGCCCAATCGGAATCTAGTTATATTTTGGATTATATCTTCCAAAGTTCGTATTGTAATTTACAATTTGTAGAGCATTGTGTGCACAGAACACAATGCTCTATATATTGGAGGTTAAGCTTTTAATTTGGTTTCGTATCCAACAAACGTGTTTTTACGAAGGATAAGTTGAAATGTTTCTCTCCTAAAGTTTCCAAGGCTGTGATCACTCCATCGTATGAAGAGGGTTACGTCAGGAGTAGGTGGGATACTTTGTCTAATTCATCTAGCTGGAGCAATAGCTGAGATTAGATCAGCGACGGTGTCGTCGAAACTAGTGAAAGGTTTTAATAATGATATATCTGGCTGTAGTTTCAGAGTAAGCAGTTGCTTTCGGAGTTCTTGCTGGAATGCTAGGCTTTATATATTTTGTCTAAGTCGGCACTGATGGATTTCGCCGTCGAAAGCATCGCCTAGATGCAACTATTGTACCTTTAGCTATTTGGTTATTCTTCTTCCATCTGGCATCAAGATTCTCAGGAATACTTGAAGTTCTTGAAACAGTGAAGAAACCCGGAATTATTTTACTGCGTGATTCCATATTTTCGGTTTTTTGTGAGATATTTTCCTAGTATTTACGCAATATTATTATTTATAATAACAAACGTGACAGTGTGGTGTCAGATCGGATAAAAGCTCTGCTACCATCATCATATTATCATCAGCCTGACAGGGGGGGACCCACTGTTGGGTACAGGCCTCCTCCTCCGCCATTCAGTACGTTCCTGCGCAACCCGCTTCCTCTGCTACCATGTTGATAATAAATAAAAGACGATTATCCTTGACAACTGTGCTGCATTCAATGAAGAAAAGCTAAGCTCGACATACAGTAGGCCTTGACCCATAGACATGAGTATTTTTGGCCAACATTCCAACAATTCCAAAAGTAGATACTTCTCGGGGAAGAACACAAAAGAAACTATGCGGTAGCTCTTTTTCAAAGGAAATACTTATAACTAATAATGCATTGATTTCACTTATGTTTATTTTTAAGATAGCCGATGGAAGAACATGCAATTTATCTCCAAGGACTTATGTATTCGAGATAATTTGACACTGAGTAATATCCTTTCAAACTTAAAGTAAATTTTTTAATAATCGTTTCGAATTTATGTGTTGGTAAGCTTTGAATAGTATCGGGGACCTTATTGTATTTAATAGGAGAGTGTAGGTTTTTTTGGCAGGATATTTATAGTTTTTAAGTTATAAATTATCAAATTTTTGTTGAAATTAAAGGTTATATTTACATAATATCGCTATGAAATTGGAGATGCAAACTTCTTTTGGCGTTTTTTTTTATTGCAGGAGAAGCGGGTTTCTTATAAAAAAATGTAACGACCGACCAACTTCTCTGTAATAATCTTAAAGTAAATAAACTTTAATTTGAATCTAACCTATTAATTAATTACATAAAAATATAAAAGTTTGCTGCGACATTAACATCTTCTGTCAATTCAATATCACGAGAATTTTCTGTCAATTCAATAACAAATTCAGTAAAATAGGTAGGTAACTACATCTACATAGTAAATCTCGCAGCAAGCTTTTATATCGTAATAAATTGTAAGATGTAGTTAATTGGTAGGTTTGATTATTTTTTTATTTTTTTTTCTTCTTTTTAGACCGTTTAATAAAAGTTTTTTTTTTAAATATTTTTTACTTCGAGTTTTTTTTTTGTAATCGCTGTGTTATTGTAACTAAACGTGTCTGACCCTGTTCATTTAATTTAAAGCGCCAATGTTGATTGGTTGTTTTTCCGTTAATTTAGACAGTACAGTTCTTAAATATTAGGTTGAAGAGCAATTGTTAGAGATTTCACATAATACATACACATAATACCTACTTGTCAAGACGAATAAAATCAGCTCAAACTCGATAGGGTTTGTGTTGTGTTGTCATCAAATTTACATATGCTTGCAAATTTTCAGCTCAATCGGAAATCGGGAAGTGGGTCAATTTAACCCGAAAGATTCCACCCGGACAAACATACATACAAACAAAAAACATGATTGCATTTTTTTGCCCTTTTTTATCATAATTTTTGAAGTTATCAAAACTACAATAAAAAAAATATATTTTTGAAATGTTTACAAGAGGCCTTTTCAACGGTATTACGGTCCCACATACCCCTGACCTTCTACGGGTCGCTTTATGTCACTTTCGTAGCGAAAATGATGTAAAAAACATCCCAATATCTTCGCAAAAAATGATACACTAGGAGGACAGGGGAGCTCCCCCGTACCTATTTGGCGTTTCTAAATTACATCACAACCTCAGCCTCAGCCACCACGTATAGGAAAAGCCGTGACGCAATTTTGTCGTTGGTTTATATCTCCGTCAGGTGCACACAGTGAAACCACAAAAGAGACCCACGCACGCTCATACGCAAACCCCTATGTTGTGAAGTCAATAACGCAAGATATACGAAAGATGCTTTTCTTTTGGTTTAATTTTGTAATTCGAACGATTTAATTTGTCGCGTGATAGACTTGTCACTTCCGGCAGAATAATGAATTGTTACTGGGAAATATTAGAATGACCCGAGGAGCAATTTCGGCGGGAAAATAATGAGAGGCAGTGTCGCTGGCAAGTGGTAAAATTAGATTTTCGGGAACGGTCGACTTTCGTTCAGAAAAATCTTCAAATCTTGAGATTGTCTTGGTTCCGATGGGAAATTACTCCGTCAATCTTTATTGTTTAGACGGAGTTATAAGTCTATTTGTAATTAATTATTTGTAGTTTCTAAGTGAGAGCAAATGTATGTTTTATTCCTACATTGCATACATTGTGTTAATACAACTTGTAAGTTGTGGTTACGACTGTTATGACATTGTACAAATAAAGATAATAATAATCTCTCATTGAAAAGAACATTCGATGGAACATGCCCTATTAATCGATTCTCACCCTCTGAGCATTGACCTCTGCCTTAATCTGCAACTCGATTATAATTCTACAAAGTTATCTTTTGCTGTTAATTACACAATCCTGTAATATTCCAATATTTGCAGGAATCGTGAGATCTATTTATAAAACTTGACAAGCGACTATTTCAATCAATGTATATAAAAGAAGCCCTTTTATGTATCCACCGAGGGGCAGAGTCCTTTACCCGGATGCGAGTAATACTCCATACTCCATCCCCTCGCTCAGTCATAGGTACATCGTCAGGATTCGAACCTCCATCTCCTGTATGAGAAGCAAGCGTGAAATCCATTAAACCACGTAGTTCTTTCGACTATATCAAACTGTTCTCAAATTGAGAACCATAATGGTGAAAATTACCATTTTATAAAATTATGTCTAGCTTTTAATCTAGCTGTGATAGTGCTTAAATCTGTTAGAGATGGAATATTGGGGACGGCCATTAATAAGGTTGATTGGTCCTAAGAGTAAACCGGTGTGCCATGTACTGCACGCGTATTCGGCCGTAAATCTCCACATCCAAATATACCGTTAAATAATTCACAGCGTCAACCTTTTTTTTCATGAAATATTACGGTGAAAGTACCAACCAATAAATACACGAGGGCCGATTTACACCTTATCTGTGGTAATCTCCAAATTACGGGCAACGGTTGATTATCGCTCGCAATTATTAATTTGAGAACGGTCATAATGTTGCGCTGTGGTTATATTTTCTCTACCGGTCGCATCTTTGTTGTGCGTTTATACAAATGAATCGGATGACATATTGCTGTAGCCGGTAACATATCTAATAAATATCTAATGCCTGAGTTGTGTCAGATAGTATTTAAACGATGTATCTATAAGTTTGACTAAACGTGGATACAACTGTGCTTCTGGCATCCCGCATGGGTAGGTACAAGCGTGACGCTGTTTATGTTTACACCATATAAACCCCAGTGACAAAACCACTAGCATAATCAAAGAAGCGCTTAACTTTAAAAAAAAGGCTCACGGAATTTCAGGCGACTACAACTTGTGTTACACACGTATCAAATACTTTGAGTACACAATTGCATATCGTAAGCAATTATAACCAGCCACGTATCTCTGTTTTAGCAGAGGTTTGATAGGAATTAGGTTTGGAATGGCGGATTAGTTGGATAGGATGGAATATCCTCTTAATCAACCAACGAGCTCAGTAAGACGTTCAGCGCGGTACACTTTGCATACTCAACACCGCATATTGTATCTTCGTTGCAGTTCCAGACCGTACTAGGGATGGGCATGGGCATCAGAAAACTATCTAAGCAACTCACATTGTCTTGCAGGATGGTGGAAGCGCAAGTTTTGCAAATAGCACATAACCCTATATGCTTAAGGTGATCTATCGACAAAATCTACTTTTTGAAGTTATTTCTCTGCACTTTACACTTTTCATTACATACACTTTTTGAAGTTATTTCTCTGCTGTTCAAAAGAAGTCCCAAATTAGATAAATCAATATAACAATTTTGGGAACTTTTTCTAGATTTTTATATCAGAAACGCGATTGGAGGAATTTCGCTCGGTAGAAATAAGTTTTGGAATGAGGTCTAAAAGAGACGGCTAAAAAAAAAACCAGATACGACAATAACTTGCTATGTGCGACCTGAGATGGCTTAGTATGAACATTAAAAATATATTTTATTAGCTCAAAAAACAATGGGATTTAGTTTTTATTATTATTATGTTTTTATTTATTTTTTATTTTTAGAAATACGTTACTGCGGTTTTGAATTCATTCGAGACGCGTTCAAACAACAAATTATTATTGATATCTACTGTACAATCATCACGCAATCTCAGAATATTAGGCTGATGATGAATCACGAAGAGAAATCTAACCCGATTACGGTTTTGTTGATATTTCGATGGTTTTAGTATTAATTTTTTGTTCACATTGTAGCTCTTGTACGCCATGGATTTGGAGGTGGTCCGTTTGGTAACAGTTAAGGTACATTATATCCTATTTATTAGTACATAATTTCTTCCTGTCGATTCTGGGTTTTAGTGTATGGATTTTAAACGTCTCTTTTACACTATTTTTTTGATTTTCTGACAAATAGGAGTGGCACACAGAATTCAAAAATATTTATTCAGATGGGTTTTGACAATACCTTAATTACTTCTTATAGAATTTATCATAGCTATTTTAGTTAATTTTGTATCAATTTAAAACCGATTTTTGTCATTATTCCCCGATTCCGTCCCACTCACACTGCGGGTCATTCCGCCTGGAGTAACGGGGACCTTTGCATGGACGGGGATCCCCTTAAGAGCTGGCAAATGCACTACGTGTTTAAAATTCAATATGGCAATACTTTCGATTCGCAATAAATAGTTTAGCAGCTCCGCTCTTAAAAGCCCAAATCAAATGTGCCCAGTAAAACCTCTGTGGTTTAAGAGCACATTGGAACTGAAATGTAAATATTTAAGTTAAGAAATAAATAAATAAAATAAAATAAAAATAAATAATGTCTTGAATGACAGAATGTCTAATTACCTATACAGTATGGGCCCTAGAACCGGGTATAATATTGAAAATAGACTCAGACTCAAAAGATCCCAGTTAACCAAAACCCATGCATTACACTCAATAAGAATTTAAAATTACGTTTCATTATCAGTTTATTATTGCAAAACGATATTATCGCTAATATTGTCAATATCGTGGTTTATGGAATAATAAAAAGTTATTCCACAGCATAAAATCTCTGTTCCAAATTAATTAAAATCTGAGATGTGCATGATTAAATATCGCAATGACAATTATCTGTTTACATAATTACATTTCAACCATCGTTATGAGTATCATGACATGTCATACCAAGTAGAATCAATACGTGGTTTTGACTAGTGAACTTTTTGCTACTCTTTTTATCACCATCATCATCTCCTTTCTAGAAACTTATTTAAATTTAAAATAATACTTTTGATTAGCTCCGAATAAATACGATGCAGAAAAAACTCAATTGATCGAGTTGAGGGTAACTATTGTTTGCATTACACTGAATTCACGATTAAGTTTGTGAGAAAAAATCAAAAAATAAAGTTATGATTATAATTAGTTGGGACCATAATGATTCAATTTCTAGTCACCTACAGAGCCTCCGTTTTTAATATTATCCCTGGTTCTAGGCCACACACTGTATATGCTCTTCATACAGTCAATCTATAATCAATTCGCCACGCCGCCCAGCGCAATGCAGTTGCAGCCGTTTTTTTTCTTGAATGGTTAAAGTAGACTTGAGAATTGCGTCATAAACCGTATTGTTGCGTTAGCGCGAATTCGCAGCACAGCCATGTTTGAGATGAACTACTCAAAGTTTACGCAGACGTAGACGCAACGGGAAACTATCTGCATCAGAATCCCGGAAACAGACCGTCTCTTGTTAAGAACATTCCAGGAGTTAGTGCTGCTAAAGAATAATAACTATGCGCACAGAAGGCACACTTTTAAAATGATTATCAACGCGCAGTGAGTTAAAAAAAAAAATTGTCTCGGAAGAAAGGGTCCTATGATCAGCCCGATATTTCTGAACACAAACGAGTATCTAATTAAACTGATTTATCAATTACGATAATGGCAGCGCGATAAGCTAACATTACACTACTTAATTCCTCTTCAGTGACAGCAATCTATAGTGAAGCCCATTAGAAGCCCTGGTGTACAACTGTACAACCTATTACTGATATTTTGTCTCTCAGAAACTTGGGGCTAACCTCGTTCCATTGTAGTACAAATTATTCTGTGGTGCTCCAGCACAATTCGGAATCCAGGGATTCGGGGCTGACAGGTGCATATAGAGAGGCGTGTTTATGAGTTTGGATCGGGAGCCGTGGAAATTTATAGTGTTGGGATATTTCCCGAAAGCCGTATCGCGAAGATTCTGGCTATTAGAGGGGCGATTTCTGGCTAGCGAGAGAAAATGCTTCGTAAAATAGGGTACAAAAATTAACTTCGAAAAGACGTTGAAATAGGTTTTCCTCAATCTGACGAAGCACGCACGCAGTGTACGAAATTGCTGCCTATTTTGTTTCCACTACAAAGGGAGTGCGGTCTGCCGTACATCGACGTACACTCGACGACTCGCAGACCTTCACAAAACATTCATAGTGCTGTATTATGTGGAAAGCTTTTCCCCGCCATCAGGCTAATAATAACAGCATAACACAATTATTTCATTTATCCTCTCGTGGCCCCGTCTCGCGTATTCTCCAGATGTGTCGTTGCAGCGCGGTGCTGGTAACAAAGCGACGATATTTTTCATTCGCCACGACATGAAAGAACATTGTATGTCTTACCGTATGGTGCGAGCAGATTTTCTTCAGAGCTGTGAAACTGTACCGCACATATAACATTATTGTCTCGTGACACAAAGCGGCTATATTCCACGGCTAAGTAGGTAACTTGTAGAATGGATGAGCCCGCGAAATTACGTCGAAAAAATGTTTTACAATGCATTTTTACTTTCTCGAAAAGAGTGTTTTTCAAGCCAAATTGAGTGGAAAGGTCACTTTTTCGCACTAGTGCTTTTTTTTTTTTAACTTTGTCGTCAGCCCCACGAAATAGTAGATTTTACAATAAGGGCATAAAACAAGTCATTTTATCCAAGACGGTATCCAACCAAGCCCTAGGCGAGGTAAGATAATTAAGTCGGAGATAAAATTGGTTTTAAGACCGAATTATACACTCTGCTTTTCACTTCGATAACGAGAAAATAAAATATATAAATGATAATGTAAAAAATACTTACGTTTTATGATAAATTTGCTTGTATTTAGGCGGACATGTCTGTTCAATAACTCCTTTTGCTTTTTTTCCATTAGTGTGTTAGACGTGAGAATTACTTCCTCTTCACTTGACGACATATTAATCAACTTTCGTAAAACAACAAGTTTAGGTAAGAAAACAATTAAATAAATTCAAAAACAAGACAGTCTCTTTCCCGCCGCTGTATTTTAATTTTATTTTCTGCATGTAATTTTTAGCTTAGGTCGTACGCGATACAGCCGTGTATTACCGTGTGTTGTCTTTTTAATGTTTTTGTGTACTGTAATGTACAATAATACTTGTTTTTATTAGGTATTTGATTCTTTTTTTACGGCAACAAATATAATGATTACCAAAATATTTTTTTCCTACCCAAAATGAATAAATGAACACCAAAAGTTGCAAAAAATACCAGGGCAAAATATTGCGGTAGCTTAGGTGAAGGGTAAAGGTATCGTGTTAGGTTGAACATGTAAGAACAACATAAAATACTTAAAACATAAACTTAAGTACACAAAACATAAAGAGAAGTTTGGTGATCATTTATCCAAACACAATTTGGTGGACATTTATCCATTCTGGCAGTCATTTAGAATTTATTGGTAGTAAAATAGGTGCGTTTTTGGTAATCGTTTAAACACAAGCCTTTTTTTACTATTAAAACATAATGCAAATAAATTAAAGTGTATTAAAATAAGATGTTTATTTAATGCAGTCACCTCGTCTGTCAGGCTTAACGGCTCAATTATCTTAGTCTAAACGACGAAAACACTTTATGCACTAGTGCATAAAAATTGATTTTGTGTAGCCTACATCCAGCATAAATAGGGACTTTTCGAGCAAGAGACGTGAAAAGGGTTTTTATTATTTGAGTAAAGTTTTACAAATTAATCAAATACAGATATTATAATTCATATAAAGGTACAATAACACTTACCTATATATTAAACGAGTTATTAATTACTTTAGATTTAGATTTTGGTCAAAAAATATATTAAAAATATTAATTAAATATTTTTGGCTGAACGTATATATTTTTCCAATGTCTTTTTGCGATACGAGGCGGCAGCCATTTGCAAATCCAATAGCCGTGGCGCCACCGATTCTTCTTGCCAGTGACATCGGCGTAATTAGTTAAACTTTCCGTCACAGTCACAGGACATGAGTGGTAGCGCGGACTATAAAATACAAATTTATTTGTTTAGTTCATACATTTATTTATTTCCGCAAACAATGCTGATGTACGTGCGTTAAATAACCGAATGATTTCCGACTCGTGTCGAATAAAAAGTCTATTAGTCGGAAAGCACCTACCTACTTTCGGCACTAGGGTAGCTTAAAAATATTTTACCCATATTAATTCAATCCAAGGTACATAAAAGACGAAATCGCGGGCTTTGGCGACAAATCGGCGCTATGACATTTTCATTCATCATATTTGATGACCTCTGTGGCACAGCGGTTGTGGCTTTGCAAGAGGTTCCGGGTTCGATCCCCGGCTAGGAGTATATAAAAAAAAAACCCAAGGTCTTGGATGTTTATATGTGTGTGACGTCGCTGTTTCTGGTTCCCAGGTTAGTGTGAGGCCAGCCAGAAGCAATGTATATGCCTGTATGTAAATGTGTATGTTATGTTATTCATAATTTGTTTCTGATCAATGAAAACGGCATAGTTCCGATTTCCCTCAACAACTCATCGTTAGACCATAGTAGTTAGTCTATGGTTAAGCCACTTAGCCAATGCTGATCCAGTTGTATTGCTTGTTCTTTCATGCATAAACTCATTGGCCCTTTTCCTATAACCACTAAACAGTCCGATGACCTAACCAATAAACAGTCCAATGACACTCCAGTACCAAGTGACAAGCACCTCGTCAATCCGCGTAAGTAACCGGTTCTCCCGAATCCGGAAATTTGGATCAATAAGAGTGTTTTCTAGTTATTTCGTGACCCTCGAACGCATCTTTAGAGTGCCATAGGAATCCTCGTATTCTTGCGGCAACTGGGTTTTAATAGTAGTTTATGTGACTGCTACATAATGGAGGGCATTAACACTCGAGAGTGGGTTTATGAAACTCGCCTTCGGCTCGTTTCATGATAATATCACTCGAGAGTTTTAATGCCTAATTATGTACAGTTACATACACTAGTTTATCTACACACATATCATAAGCTCTCTTTGATGTGTTCAGGAACCGCATGTTCGACCGGTATTGTGGCATTGATCATTGCTCTGCAGTTGTTTAGCTTATTCAGCAGTACCAACTTCACAAAAAAACTAGGGGCGGCACGCAGGTGGGCGTCGGCGTTCGAAATTTAAATGTTATAATTTGACAAATTTTTGTACATTATGGTCATAATGTACAAATTTTCAGATAAGAAATCAGTTTTTACCAAATAGTTCTACATTATGCTGGTCTTAACGTGCGGTTTTTAGACGCATTAAAGAGGGTTATGATTTATGATACGTGTGTAGATAAAATAAATAATAATTGGTAAAAGTTATGAGCTCATTCCCGGACAAATCTCCAAGGCCCCGATTCTCAGTCAACTTTTTTATACTATTTTTTTTTGTCACACTTTTCGATTGCATGCCTGTCTGTACTAACAATTCAGAGGAAACTTGGGAGGATGACGAGACATACGTTGAAATAGTTTATTCTTTTATTTCTCTGAAGTGTACGGTGAATTATTCGGAATCAATCACGACTATAATTTGTGTTACAGTTCCTCTTACTCTGATTCACTATCTAGTTTAACTTTGAAGAATGGTGAATCATATCTCTGTTCCTATAGCCAGCTTTCAGTAGTAAGCTGGATTGAGCTTCATATGTATTACCTAAACATAGGGTTTAAGAGAAAAGTGAGCCTTTATTTAAGGGGTAGTTAGGTTAGGTTATATTATATTTATATTAAACTTGAACTATAATTCTGCTAAACTTGAAACTGATTTGATCAGTTTTTTTTTCGCTTGTATAGATCGGTCGGCCCGGTATGTACGGCTCTAATGGGTTTAATAGTATTTGTTCAATGTTATATTTTAAAGGGTAGGTATTTAAGGGTATGACCGTAAATACAGTTTTTGATTGACAAAAATACTGATTTCGCCTGACAAAATTACTGAATTGCGTGACTTGATAAACTTTAATTCGAACTTTCGAACAGAAAATACAAAACGAGCATTGGATTTTATTTTCATTACATGTTCAAACTAATACGAAGGAAAAAGGGGCTTCGCTTCGCTTCATCCGTCACCTACCTGACCCACCACTTCACTCAGACAGGCTTTACTTAGCCAATAAGCGTTGGCTAAACCATTATCTAATTGTGTCGCGTAGTTTAGTAATTTTGCCGCGTGATTCCGTTTTTTTTCGCTCATTTCAGGTGTACCGCTGCTCATACTCATTCGCACAATCTGTTTTTTATTTGCTTTTTATATGATATTTTGTTATCTCGTTATTGTGTAAAAACTTATAGGTTCACCTCGCTTTCCGAGTCAGCTAACAACAAATCGTAAGACTTGATGAAAGTTTTCCCGCTACCGACATGCCTGCCTCTTGCAACGAGGATCGCTTATGTGTTACCCAAGAGTGTACCAGTCGCTGGCATTTCACCAACTCGTGCAAACTTCAAAAAGCCATTCTCTGTGCTCCACAAAACTCGCAAAAAGTATCACAATAACTGCAGCGGGATAAAAAAAAACACGAGACCTTTTTAACCCCGAATCGAAACCGGTATTGAAAAGGTTAATGATCAAAGTTACATTTGCACTTGCTTAAACTTAAAAGGTTTTTTCGTAAGATTAAATAACTAACCAGTATGGGCGGGTTGTTGTCAGATTTTAATTAAAAGTTTTCACTAAACGACGCCTAGCTGGATTCGAAGCTTTTAAGGTTAAGTGTTATGTACTCTGCGAGAGCTTTTGAAGTAGCGGAATGTAAAGCTCAGTGCTTTAGTTGGAAATAAAAAAAAAGAAGCGAGTAAAATTTCGAAGAATGAAAAATATTTGCGTTGCACGAGTGAGTACTGCACTAGTCTTGTAGGAAGCACTGACATTTGAGTAGAGACAACATATAATACATATATTTCTTAAGTACCTATCTATATAGGTAGTAACTTTCCCATGTGCGTTTCATGAAGTACTCTTATTTTGATACGGTTAGCTGGAAAAACAAATTGTCTTAATATTATTTTTATGCAATTATCTGTGTCTTAATTAAGTACAAATTATTAATTTGCTGACGTTGGCGCTGGCAGAATTAAGTGGTTCCCAAACTAAATATAAAAATCACGTTTTTGATAAAAACTTACCTACATCCTGGGAATATTTATAATAAGCAACATTTATATATAAAATTATAAGTTTAAACAATGGAATTAAAACAATTAAGTTGTAGACTATACAGGTGTAACAGAAAGTGTTGTCATATTTTTGGGGGTTGTCAGGGGCATCAATCTAAGCAACTTGCACTATGAAACCGATTTGATCAGAGCAACTTTATTTTGACTTCCCCATACAAATCAGCTAAGCACCCGGACCAAAATGTTTCAAGAAGTGAAATATAAAGTTGTTCTGATCAAATCGGTTTCATAGTGAAACTTGTTCAGAATGATGTCCCCGTAAATATGGCTACACCTTTCTGTTACATTCTGTATAACGATGTTCTGTTGGACATAGATATTTTCAATACTTCAATTACTTTCTTTAAGAATAAATAAAAAGCATTTTTTTTTAATTGTGCTTAAGTAGCTGCATTTAGTAATGTTTATTATTAATTTGTTATTTATTTTTATTAGCACCTACCCGACACCGTTTTAGCTTATTGCCGATGTGTGGCTGGCAGCATCTCTTTTGTCTTCTTAAATATTAAAATACTACATTAACTTAAAATATAAATAGAGCTACATAAAAATACAATTTAAATCCTTCAATGAATACTCATAAATAGGGTGCGATTCGTGTTGTTGCAAGTCGGCCGTCGTCAGTGTGTTGAACTATTTGTTAAGATTTGTGCTATTTCACATTTTGTTATTTTGTCATTTTATAAAAATAATTAAGGAAACTGTGTCAGTCTTCCATTAGAAATTGATCAGCATGTCTGTATATTTTGAATGTGACTATGTGACTGTTTGTTTCTTATTGAAATAAATAACGAACTGACGAACACATCATACATTTTTTTTTATGTCGCGTGAAATTTATAAAATTCGCGCGTGGTGACTTCCGGCAACCCGATCTCTGTACACCTACATATATACCCGGTTATACGACCACAGTTACGATTTATTTTTCTGGTAGAACAGTTATAAAATATTAACCTGTATTTTTATTTTACATGTTTGTAGAATAGATACTGTTACGTGATACATTTCACTGTCACGAAGTTTTCATAACACTCCACTACACCCTTCTCAACGTCATGTCATAACCCGGTCGAAATTCTTATTCACACAAAGAGCAAATCTGTAACTTTTATATAAAACACATTCTATTTTGTTCGGAATCAGATAATATTTTTTTACATAATTCTATAGATTGTGCATTATTTATCCTCCTGACAGAGATTAATTGACTGTAGGTTCTATGACACTCTACGACTACGAATAAACTTACAATATTTCGAAGATAACTATGCAATAACAAGACCCGGCCAGTAACGGGTTTGACTCGAAAAGGTTCCGTGCCACTATGCAATATACAACACGACCCGAATGGCCGAGTCGGCAGTGACGCTGCCTACGAAGCCAAGGGTCCCGGGTTCGAGTCCCGATGGGGGCAAATATTTGTTTGATGAGAACGGATGTTTGTACCATAGTCATGGTTGTCTATCTATCTATGTATAATATTTATCTATATAAGTATGTGTATCGTTGTCTAGTACCCAAGATACAGGGAATCCTAGTTTGGGGCTAGATCAATGTGTGTCAATAGTGTCCAAGTGTCCAAGGTATTATATTGTTAAGATTTTCAAGTCAGAAGAGATCCAACCCTGTGACGGACGGAATAATTCCGCGAGGTCATATTTGAATAGGTAGGGTCTCGTCGTAATCGTCACCCTAAAGATGTAATGAGACCCCACGTGGTATGCAATACGGTTTGGCCTATTCCCAAAATTATCCTTACTTTTTTACTTACCGATTCGGAATTAGGTATACAAAAATATGAAACAAAGTTTTAAGTGACGTGACGTGACATGTGTTGGTAGCAAGCCGAGAAAAAATGGGCAAATGAAAAAACCGGTCAAGTGCGAGTAGGACATCGGACCCGCACACGAAGGGTTCCATACCATTGTACACGGAAAAACGTAAAACGACAGTCTCTTGTTCGAGTACATATATACCTATTTAATTTTTAACAATAAAATATTAAATACTAGGTAGGACTGCATTCAATTCCGTATATCGAAACATTGAAAAATAGTTTTGTGTATGTAGTATGTAAGTATTAAACTATGTACTCAGGTTAACGAAACTCTTTGCTCATTAAAACCGGAAGTGGATAGAAATTTTGTAACTTATTTACAGAAATAAAATAAAATCTGATAAAAAACTTAATATTATTTATGATAATTCAAATGAGCAATTATTAATCATATAATGACAAATAACTAAACACAAAACTCAATACCTGCAATTAAAACTCTTTTCCGATAAGATCGGGAGAGTCCATTTTTCACCGATAAACAAATAAAACAAAATGGCTAACAAAATGGCCATACCGATAATTTCTTCTATGGCTTTCTTATATGGCTTTTAATTCTTGAAAATCGGTATGTTTCACATTATTTGTTGCTGTTGCGGCAACAGAAATGCACATTCTGTGAAAATTTGAGGTCTCTACCTATTTCGGTTGATCCAATAGAGCCCGGTGACGGACGGGCGGACGGACGGACGGACAGACAGACGGACAGCGTAGGCTTAGTAATAGGGTCCCGGGTACGGAACCCTAAAAAACATTCGTCCCTCAGTACAATGATCAGATCACCTATTACAAGTTACTATGGGAGACCCATTTTTTTTTTCATTTTCGACCATATGTTTCTTGGGGAAAGTTGTTCATAATTGTGGGTACTATCATTCCCTAAAATATTGTCAGCTAATTAAATGTCACCTTGTTTGTATCTACTAGGTGCACATTACACGAAAAACGAATATACGTTGCTTATAGTATTAATCTCATGGCCATAATTATATTAAGCAAATCCGGGATGACATGATGATTTCCAGTTTTTCATTTAGAAAACAAATCTACTGGACCTTTTCTCATTTGCAAGGCCAACCTTTCAAATTAGAAAAATATATTTTGAATTCGGTTCATCAATAAATAATACCAGTTTCGAGGTAAAACATTCCTAAAAAAATAATACAACTGAATTGAGAACCCCCACCTTTTTCGAAGTCGATTAAAAAATAGAATGTTGGGGAGGCCAAGGGGGCATTTCGTGAGTTACTCGAGCGCGTCAGATTAAGATGTGGGAGATACCTAACACCCTGTTGCGAAATCGTCAGACTGTGATAATTACATGTTGATACTGACTTTTTGAGGTTTGCGGTGACCCACCCACTCCGTCACGTTACGCTTAAATCGTCAGATTGATTATTAAGGGTTCTTCACCAACTCGACACAAGAGACTGGACTCACATGTGTCCAGTTGGTGAAACTCAAAATTAGTATCACTTATTATGTCGTTATCTGGACACGCCAAGATTTTTACGCGTGTCCACATAGTGAAACTTAAATAAAATCACTTTTATGTTTTCGCCAACTGGACACACGTTCGCATTTTACCCGAATTTATGACAAAGTACAGTCACGCAGATTAATGTTCTATGTCACAATCATATATAGCCTACCCTTTTATGATACCAATTCCTAAATCCGTCTTGTTTGGAATTATTTTTTGTTGCCCTCACCGCCCGGCTCTAGATGGAACGCCTAGTTCTGGTGGGGTTACTAAACAGGGGGCAAGGCAATTCCCATATCTTACTCTGATGCGGTCGAAGTACTCACAAAACAAATAGCCTTATATAAAATCTTTGATAGAAATCACTATAGTATTCAATAGATAACTCATAATATGATGAAGAAGATCTGGCAAAATAGTCACTGATCAACTTTGTGAAAGTGGAAATTCCTTATCACTTACCTTTTCAGCCTTGGTGACTCTTTATACCTTGACACTGAATATTCATGAAAATGTTACATATGTCTTGGGGGATTTGCTAACGGTGCGATACCTGTATTTCCTAGAAGTCTGACAAGGATTTTGTACATTTTTCTTGTTCTAGGCGGAACACAGTGCGTCGTCGTAGCCAATGATAAGTTAACAAATGCAACTTGGCTACGGGGGCTGACTGTAAATATTATTCATTTTGTTACTGCCGCCTTTCATCGCGCCGCCTTGGCACGTGCGGCCTCTTGTCAAAGGATTACATAGGGCACCGCGAGCGGCGTACCCCCGCAAGTGAATTTGTAGTTTAGCATCGTAGTGAAAGATTACGTTCGTTGACTCTGCTTGTTGATGTTGACCGAACATGTTCTTCATCTTTGAGAGTACAATGAAGTGTCTTACGATGAATCTTTAAGTGAACCAACAGCAACACTACGGGCGTTTTGTAAAACATATTGAATGTGGTTGATTTGGGCTCGTGTTTAAATGATTACCAAAAAATTCGAAAATTTACTACCAATAAATTCGAAATGACTGCCAAAATGGATGGATGTTCACCAAATTGTGTTTGGATAAATGTTCACCAAACTTCTTTTTTGTTTTGTGTACTTAAGTTTATGTTTTAAGTATTTTTTGTTGTTCTTACATGTTCAACCTAACACGAATTCGCTTCGCTCACCCCCTTTACCCTTCAGCCCCTTTACCGCAATATTTTGCCTTGATATTTTCTGCATCTTTTGGTGGTCATTTATCCATTTTGGGTAGGAAAAAAATATTTTGGTGATCATTATATTTGTTGCCGTTGATTTGGCAGCCTTTCCCCGATGAGACCACCTGATGGTTGATTTAGCTACTCTCCCCAATTGAGTCTCAAATACCCAACCGGGCGTTGCACGTGACTCCATCCGCTGGAAGACCACGGATGACTGCTGCAGCTGATGAAGAGGTCCAGTGCCAGCCAGACCCGAGCTCCCAGCCCAATCCCCTCTGCATCTGGACGTAGATGGTTGGGCCACCAACCACGAGTACTTCGTCGTAAATTGTCGCCGGCCGGTTACCGCCCCTTTCCAAAAGGTGTGAGGGTTGAGATTGATGTTTTATGGCGTGAAGTTAAAACACTGACTTGGTTACACAATTTCACTACTTTATTTGACTGAAACTAAACTAGGGTTCTGTACAACTATGACAAAAGAAAATTACGCACTTCGTAGTTGACAACTGAGACTACAGCAAAATACACGACCGTCCTAGGCTACGGCGTATGAGCCAGAGAAAGCTGAGGATTACAATGAGATTACATATTATGATAAGACTGATCACGACGGCGTCCATTGAACATGATATAACTGAGAGGTTACATTGTGAATTTGTGACACACGACCGCCCAAGGCGGTGCCCTACGAGCAATGCTTGATTGAATGAAGGAATGGTTGAGTTTTTTTTATGTATTAATTATTATTACAATGAGATAGATGTCTTTCCATAGTATCGCCTTTATAAAAGAAATACCATATTTATTTGGAATAACACATGTCAACATAATAACCACAATTGCAGGTGAGTGCACCGACACTATCTAAAGGAATGCACTTTACTATCTCATGAACCTTGCTGGGAATATATATTTTTATTTTATGACGTCGTGGACCCGCGTGGTTATAAATGTATAAACTTTCCACGGACCTCTAGGAACAAGCCTCGGTTGGCATATATGAAGTAACAAAATGGAAGAACCGGGAGGTCGGAACGGGAAGTAGCCAAACTTTTTCGCGTCTCCAGCACCCGACCGCAATATCACTCACGCGGCTCAAACGGTGGGAGTTTTACACAAAATTGAATATTCTCGACTGCCTAAGTATTTCGTATTCCATCTCAACTCTAGAGCAAGTCAAATATGGCAGGATGATGCGGGGTCGAGTTAATGTGTCGGAATTGGAATGATACGAGGAATTGAAATTACTTTGTTTGCTTGTGTATGCAGTGGTTCAATCAAAGTGGGATTACTATGAGAGAGTGTGTGACGTTGAAGTTGCCGAGAGGCTCAGGACTTTTTAAGGCGATCGGTTACCAGATTGATGTTTATTTAACACCACCCAGGCGACAAGTGTGGAGTTAGCACTTCAGAACCCAATTCAGAGCCCGGCATACCTCACGGGGTGGATGACTGTCCTCTATGGTGCATCGAGGGCGGACTGCAAAAAGACCACTCCGCTGACGAAGAGGCAATCCAATGGCTGTTTGTGAATTGTGACGGAGAAGCCCAACGCAAAAAAAAAATATAAAAATAATAATAGATGAGTGGAGTTAAATGTCATAACAATGATAATTATGAAAGCATCAGCAATAGTCCACTCATTCACTCACTCCAACTCTGAGCCAAATCGACTTACTTAGTTCATGTAAAATCGACGGAAATCTGTCACTCTTCTACGATATTCAGTATTTTAATTTGCTGTATAAGGTATAGGAAAGAAACAAGAAGTTTCGGAAAAGCATTTTAAGACTCCCTTCTTATACTTGTATTATCATAATTGTGAATTTTACATGATTGAGAATTAAGTTATAAAATTGAATATAATCCAACTTCAAAATGGCGAACTGAGTCGGGAGCAAGTATATTAACATTTGTCAGATCGAAATTGTTCTAGTTCAGATGACACGAACCTTATAATATTCGAATTCGAATACTTTTTCGATGCATTATAATTCGTGCCACCCACACTGCTGGCGATGCACATTTGAAACATTCAACTAACTACGATATAACATTTTTAATTTTCTTCTCAAGCGGGCATTCCTTCCAATCTTTTTGCATGGCGGGGGACGTTCAAAACATTGTGTGATTCAATTGGAACGCGTGTGCGCGCCTCGTCTTGCGATCCCGATAATCGGTTTTTAATCAAATTTGAATGCTCTGTCGGGTTTTAATAGAATATTTCGTTTGTGTTTCGATTGTAGACAGGAGATTGTCTGCCGGGATTTGTGAGCGAAACTTCAAAACGAGAGGGAGTCGAGGTTTTATTGAGTTTTCCAAGTAGCAGTTCTCTTGATGTCTGCAAAATTTTGTACCTGCCTATGTTATGGTGTTTTGTGTCAATAGTATAAGTTTTCTGGAATATATTCGAATAAGAAGAAGAAGTAGGAGTAAAACGTCCATCTTTTTATACCTGTATACCTACACCTAGTTAAAGTTTGAACTGTCATTATCATCATCTCGTCCTGTCACCCCTCAGCAAGGTTATAGGGCTCTCAGTAAATATTCCTATTTGTTCCGATCTTGGGCCATCTGCTCTATAAGCTCACAATGGCGGTCTATTTCTCCGGTGTACGCCCCGCCTCGTTGTTTTGGGGCGATCTTTCTTCCGATTCCCCTTTGGGCACAATTTGAGGGCTATTTTCGACAGGAGTTCACCAGGTCTCTACATCACATGGCCAAGCCATCGCCACTTCCTGGTGATCGCCTTCGCCTCCAACAGCTTCTGGTACGTGGAATCCACAATTCCGCGTTTGTTATTTTTAAATTTTCAACTATTGTAAAAGTAAATTATTAGGAGGTTGTTACGGGCATTATTATGAACAACTTTCACTACTAAACTGATTTGATCAGAGCGGCACAGGCTGTTTAGAGAAGTAAATATCAAATCGATTTCACTGTGAAATTTGTTCAGAATGATGCTCAACAACCCCTACCAACCAACAACCACGCGGCCGATCACGTGATATGGTCGGGGATAGTTTTTGATTTTCCCTACATTTTGACTCAAAACACTGTGTGCGGAAGGGTTGAGGCGTTTGCAGGGCAAACTACATGGTGAAATTTAAATCTCTTCGACGAAGCCAAGATAATGAAGATAGAACTTCACTTCAGGTAAGTTCATTTGATCATTCAATCATATTAGATGAACCATTTATTCGATATTCTAATGCATATTATGCTATAATTTATTCTTTCATTTCATCCTAAATATTAATTATTATTATCTCTTATTTACAAATTCAATGTATGTGATGCGTATTTATGCAATATTTTATAATATCCTAAACCCTACCTGAGGGCAAAGGTCTCTCACTTGCTTTAATTTACACAAGAATGTGAGGTGTGGTCGTAAACGCCCTCACTGACCGAGCTTTCCTTTTATAGACATAACTAATTAAAAATTAGGTAAGTAAGTACCGACAACATCAGTATCATTCAAGTTCTTTAGACGCAACACCTCAATTCGCGTTAGCGTGCATTTTCCCTAATTGTATCCATACCTCTACACCTTCCCTGAACGTCAGTCTGCAGTCTGTGAATCACAGACAAAATTTGATTACACACAGAATAACAGAGCGAAATTATTCGATTAGGCGGCTTGAAGTAGGAGTCATTCGATTACGGGCGAAGTTGGGTCCGGATCGCACGCGTCCGAACAATGCCGAACTCTGACGAACAACGCCGAACTCTGACGAACTCCGCCGACTGGGTACTTACCTAATAAGCGCGCTGTTTGTCTGGAAGGGTTTCTAGTTTTAAGCCTAACTAGTTTAATTAGTATTCGTTAGTTTGTCAGAAGCGTGATCCACAGCCCACATATACATCGGTAGGTACTGTACGTTGTCACTGGTGTTTCGATATGCCCGGGAGTCGACGAATATGACTTAATGAATTAACAAGTTGGCTGCAGTAAGAGGCGTACAACCACCAGGTTCGGAAGCAAAGTTCTGCTTCCTTACGATCGTGCGGAGGTGATTTTCAAGGATCTAGAAGGTGTAGGAAAGAGACTAATGTACATTTATTACGACGGCACTGCTCAAAGTCACTGGCGACATTATATTAGCCATGGATCAGTGTACTGCCTTCAACTGCGTCGATTTCGATATTATCGGATTCGGTTTATCTTCGGGTTGCGCAAGTATGACCATGTCTCACAGTATCGCAAGGAGTTTCCGATCCGTCTTCGTCGTGATATGAACATTCTCTGCTATCTGTTCAATATTTTACGAAATCCCCGCTACCAGACATATCTCCGAGAAAGTTTCGAGTTTCTTTCCCCCAGGGATAGCGACCGGAGATCCCACACGATGTCTCTCCTTTCAACTCCTCGGCATAACACTGCTGCTTATAAACACACGTTTAGGCTAAGGGCAATCTGACTGTAGAACGCACTTCCCTGCGCTGTTAGAGATTGTCCCTCGATTTTAACTTTTAAGAAAATATTGAAAGAGCATTTCCTTTCTCTGTCGTGATAGGTTCTTCTATACAAGTAAGTATATGTGTTATAAATGTTTTATTTTTGTGCTATTGTATTTTATATATTATATACATAAATTATTAAATTATATTTTAGTTTCGTAAATAATCAGAGGTATATAGTTTTATTGCGCACTAGGACTCTCCTGTTACACAACTGTTCCTAACCTGCCTAGGTTTGCTGGTAGAAATATCTCTATAGAGACAAGCTCGCCTTTGCTATTTTTTTATTATTTTGCAATAAAGAATATGAATGAATTAATTAATTTATTCTCTTTCGGCCCGAGGATGTACATGAGTACGTAAATTTCCCGTAAAAGGTTTTGCATTTCATTAGAAATGCCATGAGGCTCAAAATGGCGATGCCTCATAACGGGATTCGGTACTATTATGCATGCCTACTTGCATTTGTCCGTGAGATGTTTTGACCCCACTTCGCACCAATCGCAAGAAAACCTTTTTTTAGTGCGGGCGTGGAGCGTAAGCACCTCACACGCTCATGAGGCACCCTACCGCAGCTTTTTGGTTACCGCAGCTTTTTGGATGCGCTGCGCTTACGCCTATGATATGTTTTTACTCCCACAGTGTTCCAATGTAGAGGAGAGGCAAACAATGACGTTTTCTAAAAATATGCTAAAATGTTATCACTGTAGTGTTATTGGTATATGAATTGATACCTACTCAAGAAGCTTACATGCCTCCTTGCCTCTTTCAAAACCGCTTTTTATAACTGCTTTGTGAAAAAGGAAAATCAGGGTCTCTGATTTTCTAAAAACATATAAATGTGGCCCATTAATGTCCACACCGAGAGGCACAGGCTTTTACTCGGATCCGAGTACAATTAAGACATACTACACCACGCTGGCTCCTTGTGGGTTGGTGGAGTGGTTAACGAACACTACAACGAAGCGATATTAGCTGGGATCAAAAGCTTAACGTGTCATCCGAAATATAATTAATTATCTCATTGGTATTACATGATCAGGATTCGAACCTGCATCTCATGTGTAAGAAGCAAGCGTGAAACCCATTAGATCACGGACCTCTAAAGCTAAACACATATAGGAAAACGACGCATCACGAAATACAGGAATACAATCACGACGTGTCATACAAATGTGCGCAGACAATTTTTTTATTCCAATTATTTAACAAACGTTGCCTTTAATATTTTTTGTTTGTTTGGGTGATATGCAAATATGGGTGATGAATAACACATCCATGATGTGCCATAGGAAAATAAAATGGTGAAGCCCTAAACAACGCCATCTGATATATTTTTAAATAGGCCTGCCTTGAAAGATTCCCATGCCCCACACACGCGCCTGCGTGAGTTTCTTTGCTTACCTTTTACCTACGTTTTCTTTTCGTGTTGTCTCCTTCAAAGTGTTCCGCTCTAGCAAGACTAGGAGGACACTCATGTATATTTTGTGTGTACCAGGATTGAATGAAAATTTTCACAAATTACAAACAGATATAGTTATCCGAAAGTAAAACATCATGAGCGGCCCACTTTACTCAACAAGATACAATTTTATAGGCCTATTATTATAAAATTGCAGCTTGTTACTTTATGAAAAAGCTCTTGTTAAAATTTAAAGGAAAGTGAAAACTATTAGATACATGGTATTTAATAAAACTCATTACAATGAAAACAAAATTGTAACTTATTTTCAAAATTCAGGTTCACCCAACTTCAGTGGAACAATTTTTTTTCTTGTGATTCTTCAGTCGCCGGAAAATTTAAGGTCTATCTAAAATTCTAAGAAAAAGAGCTCCGTGGTCTAAGGTTTTTTCACGCTTGCTTCTCACACAGGAGATGCAGGTTCGAATCCTGATCATGTATCAATGACATGATTAATTTATCTTAAGTACATTATACGGACGTTCTAACGGTGATGGAAAACATCGTGAGGAAACCTTCATTACTCTATAGCTGCGGCTATGGGCTAGCTCCCTGTCACGTAAAAATGAAGTATTGGTTAACTGGCTCAAAGTGGGCACAATTGTGACTCTGCCACCCCGTATGAGAAAAGGCGTGACGCCATGTTTTTGGAAGATTTTTTGTAGTTTAAAAGTTATGATTGGTTCTTATTGTTTTTTATGTGACTAAAAGGCGAAAAAAAAAATATTAATAATAATAATACCTTGGAGACTAAATAATATACGTTTTCAGACTTCTTATCTAAAAATAGCACCTTCTCCGCTTGATTTTGGGTTGTCAGGCGGAAAAATTCTCCTCCTAAATGTACTATATCCGGAATCCTGAATGTGCGGAAATGTTCTATATCCTCACTGAAGAATGAAAACAAAAATATATATGTTACTGAAGTTGGGCCAACTGATAGGTAACAGTTATTTAAGTACGTTAATACTCTAAGTGACGCAGGTTATTTCTATGAGCAATATGTATGGAAAGACCGCGTTAAATATCTCTGACTCCGAATGAAATGTGATGTGATCTCTCTCCCTCCCTCTGTCTCTCTTGCTCTCTCTCTCTCTATCTCTCTCTCACACACCCCGCCACCCTATTGACATCTGACCTCTCATTCCACCTTTAGTTCAAAGACAAAGATATTTAGTTCGGTCGTTATTGTATACCTAATGTGTAAACGATTTATTTCCAAATGAAAATTGCAACACGAGCGAATCCAATTAGCACTTATCTTAATTAAATATTTTGTAATTTAATGCGTACTTGGAGATTCCCCTTGCTCATTTCAATCTGTATTCACCAGCAAATAGACATGTTTGCGGTTGGTTTAATTTTTGCCATATTATACGTATTGGCTACTGTTTATTCGGGTAAGTTTGGTTTTAGTATCTGTCACGTGAATAATGCGGTCATTATGTATACTGACCGGCGATTATTGACAATAACCGCATAACTTGATCAAAGTGAGAAATAAGGAACAATTATTCACATTAACCAGTCAATCTGTATAACCTCTAGCACGATTGCTTTTTTAGAAAGAATATCATATAATATCATTTAACATCATATATACATATTTTTTAAACGTTTTTGTTTGGTCGAGGTGTACAAACAAAATTAAGTATTATAGGTGAAAACCTAAGAAGTGAATTTCGCTCACTTTTAGTGCTTGGTATCATTACGGAGCTTGGCATGATTATGTAGTTAAAAATCAAAACTCAAAACAGAAATAATTTATTGCAAGTCGGCAAAAATAATGCACTTTTATAAGTCAAACACTTGAAGTCTCATGGAGAAAAAAAAAGAAAAAAAATCGAGGCGCTCGTCAGTACTAACGTCGGCTGTTCTATTGATGGGAAAATTATCAACAACATAAGTTACGCTGATGACATGGTGCTGCTGAGCCCCTCGGTCAGTGGCATGAGAAAAATGCTCGCAGTGTGTGAGTCATACGCGGAAGACCACGGACTCAGGTACAACACAAAGAAGAGCGAATACATGGTTTTCATGTCGGGCGCTAAAGTACCTGTCGATGTGCTGGCCCTCAAGCTATGTGGCTCGCCTCTCGCTAGAGTGTCACAGTTCAAGTACCTGGGTCACGTGTTCAATGAGCGTTTGCAGGATGACGCAGATATTGATAGGGAAAGGAGGGCGTTGGCGGTCCGCTGTAATATGCTATCCCGTAGATTTGCCCGATGTACCAGAGAGAGAGGTAAAGATTACCCTCTTCAAGGCATTTTGCCAGTCTCTGTACACGTGTGGCCTATGGGTTAGGTTAGGTTACGCAGCATACGCAGCGGGCCCTCGGCGCCCTCCGAGTACAATATAATAATGTTTTCAGGATGTTGTTGGGGTTGCCGCGATACTGCAGTGCATCGGGAATGTTTGCCGAAGCCAGGGTTGACGGTTTCGCGGCAATCATTCGAAATCGTGTGGCTTCGTTGATGCGCAGAACCCGCGACAGTCCCAACAGCATCCTGATGGTGTTAAGTGCCAGGATGGACAGCCCGTTTTTGAGGCACCATTGTATGGTGCACACTAAATTAAATTAATAATTAAAATTATGTATTTCATTAAAATTAAGTGTAAATAGTAGGTAACTAATACATATATGGATTTTTATCTGAAATAAAGTATTAATAATAATAATAATAATAAGTAACTGATTATGGTTTGAGTTTGAAAAAGGAAATTTCCCTTTCAAGTGATGATTCATGGCTGAATCTCGCACAGGAAAAGGAAACCCCATTAACTCTACCAGTGCTTTGTAAATACGCCCGTCAGAGAAGATAGCACCAAGAAACTCTACGGGGATGTAATTTTTTCAACTTTCATAATTTTTTTTCGTCATCGTCCAAACTCCTTAGTTTTTTTGACAGGCGAATATGAATAATCGCCACTTTGACCCTAACATACCTCGTCGAACGTAAGCCGCCCGTGGTATTGTAGTTACACACCCGCTTATCACGCAGGAGATGCAGGATGAGATAAGTCGTTTGTCACAAGTATAATGATACGGACCTTGTACCGGTGACCTAGAACATCGTGACGTACCTTCACATCCAGAAAAGTCAACTTCGTAGGCAGGTAAAGGCCCAGTTCTGGCTGTTGAGGTCGCCGCATTCGCCCGTCGTCTTCTTTAGGGGTAGCGGGCGGCGCGGAAGAGCATCCGGCCGTCCGGAGACGTTAAAATTTAGGTGTTTTTTCGAATTTACTGAAAAACGAACATAAGCTAATTGATAAAATTTAAGGATTAATACGGAGCTCTAAAAGAGGAAAATTTAAGTATAAAAATTATGAGTAAAATCAGTAATTTTATATTAAAATTATTGAATCTATTTGTAAATATAGGATTTTTTACGATAGAACCAAATTAATCCCATCGCGTAACGACATAGTATATAAACTAGATTATCTCTTTGTGAATAAAATATATTTTTTGAGACCTATGAATTTATTGTTATTTTTTATTATTTTTTTGCCAAAGCTCTCTTCAGTTGTTTTGTCTGATCTTGGGCCTTAATGAACGGGTGATGACCCGCTAGGCTACATCGGTCGTCATGTTTGTTTAATAATTTAATGGTTATACAGGTGATATTTAAATAGCTGACCAAGTTTTGGGGAGTGATAGTACGCATTATTATGAAAAAACGTTGCTCCAAAAACCTATGGTGGCAACCAAAAAAGTTTTTAGGACCAACAAAAAAAAATGCGACCATTATGTTTCATTGGGAGAGTTGTTCTTAATGATGGGTTAATCAAATGACATCCTTTAATATTTCCCTATAGTACCACCAGAAGCATGCTTCGCCAAATTCCGATGGGACGACTGCGGCAAGCCACCGAAGCCCGTCATGTACTACTGGAAGCCAGGCTCTCGCTGCGAGGTCGGCCTCTGGAGGGGCTGTCTTCCCAACATTAACATGTTCACTGACGAGTACGACTGCGTTACCACCTGCATCTTCGGTGCCCGAGCCAAGCCCGAAGACTACCACCTACCTAGCGAAGACGGCATGATTATGAGTGACTATGATACTACTCCCATTGAATACAACGAGACCATTATGACTACCGATGTTCCTGTTACAGGGAATAAAACCACAGTTGGTGGCAATTCAACTGCCAATTCTTCTAGTACTATTTCTGATGGGTCTTCTAGTACTTCTTCTGCTAGTCCTCTTATCAATGGTACTGCTTGTCCTTCTATTAATGGTTCAGATGGTGCTTGTAATGTTTCTGTTAGTTCTTCTAATGATGGTTCTGTTAGTTCTTCTAGTAATGGTTCTGATAGTTCTTCTAGTAATAGTTCTTCCTCTAGCTCCCCCGCTGCCCCAGTCCCCCCCCCCAATGCTCCTCCGGAGAATAATGCTCCTCTTCCCTAAACCCCTAGGGTTCTCCTAACGCCGATGGTGCTCCTCCTCAATAAAAAACGTTTGTTGTTCTTAATCTTACATCCTAATTATTGAGATAGCCCTAATTCCCAAACTAGGGTGACGTTTATGTCAGGAGCTAGAAGCGTAATGGAAGATAGTCTTAAGGTTTAAAGCTCCTAAGGCGGTCGTATCCTAGTGGCGGTTGTCCAAGTGGCAGTTCTCCTAGTGGCGGTTCTCCTAGTGGCAAGTAAATTGTACTTCATAAATTACATCAATTGTACTTATAACACTTAACGTAAATTGTGCTTCTGTTTTATGCTAAATAGATAATAGTATCCAACATAAAAAAAACTGCTTTCATTTGAAATGGGCATTCAGACGAATAACTCATAGACGGAATGTTTCCTGAAAATGTCGTCAAATCTAAATCAAAGCAAGATATTTTACAATATTTCTTTGATTATCTTCTACCTATAATACTGTTTAGATTATGAAATACAGGCTTGAAGACAAAATACAAGTGAATTTTATATAATTATGTATGTAAATGCTGCTGTTGCAAAATAAAGCATGTAGCTCCGCGCGCGCGACTGATCGGACGTGCATACGGTTGAATTAAATAGTGTACTTATTAATATCGTAAAATTAATGGATACGAAGTGTGATGGGTGTGATTCGGCATTGTACGATATACTTTTTATGGAGTGCTCGCAAGAGAGGTGTAAAAAGCTATATCACCTAAAGTGCCTTGGATTGACCAATGAGCAGTTCGAAGACTTAAGTGAGAACTACAAGAGTTCCTGGATATGCCCAGCGTGTAGGTGCAGTATCCCCAAAATGGGTAATTCGGAAACACCAGTCAAGTTTGGACAAGCGATACCAGGGATGAACGAGACCTTTACGCCGAGTAGTTTCGTCAACCTTCAGCCGCGAGGTTTGCGTAACGTGGAGGAAACAGCTAATCTCAATAATAACGCGGAAATACTTCGGGTTCTGAAGGAGGTCAAGATGGAGATGAAGTCTCAACAAGATTTACAGGTGAGGAGCTTCAACCGTCTTCAAGAACAACTTACGACGATCGAAATTGAAATGAAGGACCTTCGCAAAAATATGAAGGTAGTTGAGGAAAACACCAAAAAGCTGGAACAGTTGGAAAACCTTATACTAAATGGGCAGAAGGAGGTCACGAAAGAAACTGCTTTGCCGACGGAGGTTTCAACTATTGTAAGACCATCATTCGCTAACATTGTAAAGCAAACCGATCAAAAGATAGCAAAAAAATTGCCTGCAAAGGAAAGTCGGGCCATGAAAGGGGCGGATTTATCGGCGACGGTTACTAGCAACAGCGGCATGGAAGAAAAACAAGAGAACCAAGAAGGTGCTTGGCAAACGATAAATCGGACCAAGAAAAGGTACTCTCGAAAAGAAGTTAGACAAGGAGGATGTACACAATCTGTTGAAATTGAAGGGACGGAGCAGAAAAAGTATCTTCATGTGTGGAACGTAAAAAAAGACACATCAGTGGAATCAATGGCAGCATTTGTTAAAAAAATCTGCGGTGAAAAGGCGGAAACAAAGGTTGAAAGCTTAAAACACAAAAAAGAGAGAGGCTATGCATCTTTTATAATAACGGTTCCAGAAAGTTTGTATGACAAACTATGTGAAGATAAAAATTGGGCGGTAAGAATAAAGTATTGCGAATGGGAATGGTTTTTTCGAAGAGACCCGAAGGAAAAGAACGACCAAACATGATTATTACGTAGTGTACTATCAAAACCCTAGAAGGTAGACGTGTATCACCCGCCGCTCGAGGTCACAGTGTCGCTGTGCGGCCGGCCGCCGCCGCCGCCGCCGGGCGAGAGCGCATCCACTGATAACTTAGCACAACACGGTAACCAACAACCTCAGAGCGAGCCGACCGGTTGGAATTTCAACAAGGCAGATTTTTTTGTACTGTACTCTGCTATAGTAGGGGTTGACTGGAGACCGATATATGGGATGGATGGCGTAGAAAATTGTCTAGATTTCTTTTATAGCACTTTGAATAAAATTTTTGATGACTGTGTTCCGAAAAAAAAGCGACAATGTATAAACTCTGGGTATAGCTATCCTGAGTGGTACACAAAAGACTTGATTCGCGACATTAAATTAAAGGCTGAACTGCATAAAAAATATAAATCTAGCAAATCTACTGTAGATTACGAAAAGTTTTCAGTTTGCAGTGCGAGGGTTAAATGATCTATACTATTAGCCCAAGAACAGTATAAAAATCGCATACAAAATCATTTAATAGAAGACCCAAAGGCATTTTGGAGCTATATAAAATCTATGAAGGGGAATAGGTGTCCACAAAAAATCGTTAAGGATAAAAGAGTATTGTCAGCGGAGGAGTGCGCCGAGGAGTTTGGGAATTACTTTCACTCGGTTTACAGTACGGAACGCGCCAAGCTTGACGTCACCGCCGCTATGGTGGAGGCGGAGCCTACCGCGGCAAGAGTGCAGGTGGACCGACTACAGCTCGGGGAGGTTCGTAGCGCGCTGAGGCGGTTAAAACCGAAACGCTCGGCGGGGCCAGATAGCATTCCGGCATATCTTATCCGGGATTGTCGTAGGACTTTAGCAGAACCGTTGTGCTACATTTATAAAGATAAAAGATAAAGATAAAGATATTTTATTTGTGAATGTGGGTTACAGGGTTGTTAAATAAATATTGTTCTTGCCACACTCTACCTTAAAGGCGTACAAATATTAATTTAAATTAAATTATATTTAGATTAAATTTAAATTACATAACAATACATTATATTACATGTCCGTTTGATTATTCAAATACTGCAAATTACATAGATCCTTATTAAACATACGCTACCACCCATTAAACAATCTTTCAGTCACCATTGAGGAAATCTTGTACGCTATTATATATATATTGTTCAGGCTTCTCGGCACCCAATGACCTCGCAGGGGCCCATCAGCTACGAGGTAGCGTAGCGATCAGATGCCAAGAAGCTGTGAACGTCGGCGATTCACCGAGCTAATACTTATGAATCTATCTGACCTGGTCTGTGCTTCGTTCCCGTCAAACTCCTGTCTCTCTGCAAGGCCTGGGTGCACCCTAGGCTCTTCTTGGTAGACAGGTTCTTCAGCCAACCAGGTATGGCTGGCAGGCCAGCTTCGACGAGCACAGTGTTCCAACACAGGTTATGTTACGTGGGAAAAACCAATCGGCCACGTAAATGCGAACTTTATCTGGTTCGGGGAACCACAATACACTCAGCTATATAGACAATCCTGAGGGGAACCCGAATACATTCCAGATGGCTTGCGATTTAATTTCAATGCCCTAATCAATACGCGTTACCTTGCGAGGGCTTTTCGTCTGTCAGTTGTCAAAAAACTGCTAGGTTGGCAGCAACGTCAAATTCAAAATGGCCGTTCCGAAACCATCGATCGAGTATCGATTTTGAATCGAACAATCACCCGCCCGGACAGGCACCCACCTGTCCCTTAATCTACGGGCAGCCGAGACAACGTTGCTACCGCTCGTTTTAGAACCGAGCCTCCTACTAGAACCTCTGCAGACCGGGGGGTCCCGTCCTTGCCAGGGAACAAGTTAACAATGCGCCCCCTGCGCCAACGTAGTGGCGGTAGGTTAGCATCCTTAACCAGAACGAGGTCACCAACACTAGGGGGGCTGGTTTTGTCAGTCCACTTAAGGCGCTGTTGTAAGATATGCAGATACTCGAGCGACCAACGCTTCCAGAAATTCTGAGTAAACTGCTGCAACATCTGATACCTTGACAACCGATACAATTTCACTCCCTCGAAGAGGTGCTCGGGCAACGCGTTAAGTGGCTGTCCTATCAAGAAATGGCCTGGGGTCAGAGCCTCCAGGTCATTTGGATCCGAGCTGAGCGGACACAACGGTCGCGAATTGAGAACGGCCTCGATCTTACAAAACAATGTCGCGAGCTCCTCAAAAGTCAGCGCGGTCTGACCTACTATACGCCCTAAGTGCGTCTTAGCTGACTTAACTACGGCCTCAAAAATCCTACCCCAGTGGGGGCAACTCGGTGGGCTGAAGGTCCACTGTATACCCCGACGGGAGAGGGCCGTTCCAATATCCACTTTATTTACATTCAAAAAGTTGACTATCTCTCGTAAGTATCGTTCCGCACCGACGTAGTTAGTGCCGTTATCAGAGCGGATCAAAGTTGGAAGTCCCCTTCGAGAAACAAACCTATCCAAACAAGCAATGAAAGCCTCTGTCGAGAGATCAGCAACGAGCTCGAGATGTAACGCCTTGGTGGATAAACAAACAAACACACATAGGTACGCCTTGTATTGCTTAGCGGTACGCAATCGTGAACTCTTCACCATAAACGGTCCGGCAAAATCCGTACCAACACCTGAAAACGGTCTGACCTCATTCACACGATCAGGGGGCAAGTCCCCCATGAGAGGTTGCATCGTGGCAGCCTTAAGTCGATAACAAGGCATGCACCGAAACACGATGTTCCGTATGACACGGCGGGCAGATAAGATCCAAAACTCCCGCTGGAGCGTGGCCAACAACGCGTTACAGCCGGCATGCGCGTTTTTAATATGACGATCAGTCACCAGCAATTCAACTAACTGTCCCCCCTTGGGGAGCAGAAGTGGGTGACGAGCCGAATACGACAGATTCGCATTGCGCAATCTTCCTCCTACCCGAAGTAACCCGGTCGAATCAACAAAGGGGTTGAGACGCGCGACGGCTCCCTTCAATTTCGAACGTCCACTTCGTATAATCTCCAATTCTGCCCCAAACTTCGAGGACTGTACCAACCGGACCAAATTCAGTAGCGACTCGTTTCGCTCTGCCGGATTCAGAATAGGGTTCAACGTTCGCTGATCGCGAGGAGTACGACAATTTCGAGCGAATCTCCTAATCCAAGTGGACACGTTTATCAACTTGTCAAGTGAGCTATACCGGTCCAGCAGAAACCCGGCGTCAGGGTCCTCAGCCTTCTGGGTAACATGCACGGCCGCTCTGGGGCCATGATCCGAAGATACTACTACATGGCTGTGGGGCCAGTCCGATTCTCTCCTGGCAAGCCAGGGTGGTCCCCACCACAAATGGTGTCTAACGAGTTCAGGAGCCCGACATCCCCTGGATGCACAATCAGACGGGTTCAATTCTCCTGGTACATGTCTCCAGGTCAGTGGGACCTCAGACGACACAATCTGGGAGACACGGTTCGCAACAAAAACCTCTAAGTTATGGACCGAAGCCTTCAGCCAGCACAAAACAATCTGGCTGTCCGTCCACGCGTACACCGTATCCTCCAAAACCACTGACCCACGCAACACTGTTAGAGTGTGATTCAAAAGTTTGGTCAAAAGAGCAGCCCCGGACAGTTCCAGTTTTGGAATCGTCATCCTTGTCCGAATAGGCGCTACCTTGCTTTTTGCCAAAACCAAACGCACTTCAACCTCCCCGGTGGAGGTGACGGTTCGCAAATAAACCGCTGCCGCAAACCCTCGTTCAGAGGCATCACAAAACCCGTGAAGGGTTGCCCTGTAATCCCCAGCAGGGAACAATTTCCTCGGCAGCGATACATTATTTATGTCCGATAGCGAGGTGAACATTTGCGTCCAATCAGTCAACAAATCACCTGAGAGGTGGGTGTCCCAGGTCAACTGAGCCGCCCATAGCCTTTGCATAAAACATTTGAGAGCAAAGGTGACTGGAGAAATCCATCCATTTGGGTCGAACGTTCTTGCAATCGTTGACAGTACTGACCGCTTCGTCCAGGCCTTCGGTGTTTCTAAAACCACCCGATAGGTAAACTCATCATGGACGGGCCGGTACTGAATTCCCAGCACTGACAACATGTTAGGGTTGTCAGGATTCTCAAAAACGTGCGGGTCTTGTTGAAACTCATCTGGGAGACCAGCCATCAACTCAGGGGAGTTGGACATCCACTTGCGTAGTTCATAGCCGCCTCGTTCCAGCAATTGAATGAGCTCGTCACGTCGGTCCAGAGCTTCCTCTACACTGGCTGCCCCTGTGCAGACGTCATCGACGTACAAATCTTGCTCCAGGATAGCGGCGGCTCTAGGATAGCTCACACGGTCACGCGACGCCAACTCCCGCAGGGTACGCATCGCCAAATACGGGCTAGACCGTAACCCATACGTGTTCGTGTTCAACTCATAGACCTTGACTGGCTCGGCCGTGGACTCACGCCAAAGTATCAACTGATACCTTCTGTCAGCCGGATGAATTACCGTTTGCCTAAACATCATCCGAATGTCTGCGACAAATACAACCTGGTGCCTCCGAAAGCTCGTGAGAATATCCGAAATATCACGACTCAACTTGGGTCCCGAATGTAGACACTGATTCAGGGACATCCCGTTCGAGGTAGGTGCTGACCCATCAAAAACAACTCGAATCTTGCCGGTAGGGGTTCGCAGGACGGCATGGTGTGGAAGGAAACAATGATCCTCAGATCTCCAGTCCACACCCGATACCGACATGTGTCCTAACGACTCATACTCCCTCATGAAATCGACGTATTTTTGTTTAAATACGGCGTCCCTTGACATCCTACGCTCCATCGACATCAATCTCGTCTCAGCCATCTTCCTAGATTCTCCTAGTGGCGGTCGATCGGCCCTGAAAGGCAGTCGAGTTACAAAACGACCAGAACGAAGGCGACCAGTACTATTCTGGTAAAACAACTCGCACTCTTCTTCGTCTGCGTCGACTCGACGAGCGGTGGGAGGTTCCTCTATCTCCCAGAAACGTTGGATAGCGTCTGACAACGCTGAGCCAATAAGTATGCCATCTGACTCGGCAGGCCTAACCATTGGCAATGCCGGACCCATGATCACGTGACCAAACTTAGTATCCACAGCAATCAACCCGTCCGGCTGAAGAACTCGCCGATCCGACAACAGAAACCTACCCAGAACGTCTGCTCCCAGTAGCAGGTCGACCGGGGCTGGAGTGTCAAAATCGGGATCCGCCAACTTGAGTCCTGACGTCAGGAATCGAACGGCCGGATTCAACTTCACCAAGGGGTGTTTGCCCATGACATGCGTCATTACTAAAGCTTGCACGGATGTTTTTGTCAAAATGTCATAACGTGGAGAGAACGTGATCACCGATTGACCAACTACATTCGTAACCGTAACATTCCCCACGCCCCGTATTGAATTATTATACCTATTTACCTTGAGGCCCAACCATTTTGCTAAATCGTTCGATACAATGCAGCCCTGAGCTCCAGAATCTAATAGGGCGCGAACGTATGTTGGGTTGCCCGCCAAATCCCAAACAAGCACAGAGGCGATCGGTAACACCACCGTCTCCGGTTGGGGGGCAACCAATGGTTGGGCCGCAAATTCCTAGCGAGGACCCCCGGGGCCCCACTGTGCCTGTAACCGATCGGGTAGGCAGCTATACGCCAGAGGGTCCCATTGTACAAATGGCCCACGCGCCGGTTCCATTGCCACCCTACGACGCCCCCCGAAGGGGGGTGGGCGTGAATTCAACCGTGGCCGCTCCATGAGCGGGGGGGACATCACATGCGACCGACGAGGACGAGGCGACGAGCGGGGCGACAACTGAGGCGGCGTCCGAACCGCATCCGCATAGCTCGAAGGTGACCCATGCCACCCGCCCGTTACGGCCTGCTCAACATACCCAATGTCCCGCTGAGTCGGATGCTGAGTCGCAACCGAAAACTCAGGGCCCCCCATGTGATGACCCTGAGTGCGGCCCTGCACCCCTGGGTGGCCGCGTGCTTGTGGCCCCATTGCCCGTTGAGTCGGATGCTGAGTCGCAACCGAAAACTCAGGGCCCCCCATGTGATGACCCTGAGTGCGGCCCTGCACCCCTGGGTGGCTGCGTGCTTGTAGCCCCATTGCCCGCTGAGTCGGATGCTGAGTCGCAACCGAAAACTCAGGGCCCCCCATGTGATGACCCTGAGTGCGGCCCTGCACCCTAGTACCGCCCTGTGCACGTGGGGACATTGGCCCCTGAGTTGCGCTCCGAGTCGCAAACGAATTCTCAGGGCCCCATGCCGTGTCACCCTGGATACGGCCCTGTGGAGGCTGTTGGCCGGACCGGTTCATGCACAACAGATTGTTGTGGGCCCCACCACAATATCCGCACATTTTTGTGCGCGTGCAGTCCCTAGCCATGTGTGGCCCGAGGCACAGGAAACACCAGCTCCGCTGCTTGGCCATCCGGCGCCGTCCCTCAACCCTAAGTTCCCCGAACTTATTGCAATTGGCCACAGCATGGCCAATCTGCCTACAACATGGGCAGGTCTCACTATGTGGGGTCAATGCACTCACAGTCCCATATGACTGCCGGTTGGTGCGGTCCTTCCTCGTCGGAGGGCCCCTACTCACAGCGCTCCCGGCAGCTCTCTGTGGCTCCGAAGGATGGGTGACCGTCAACCCCAAATTCTCTGCCCGTCGAGCCTCCTCTTCCAAGAATCCGACCAAGTCGGAGAAGGCGGGCAGGTCCTCGGCCGACCTCCCGTGAGACTGTTCGAAACGAGTCTGCACGTCAGCGGGTAGGCGGGAAAGTACAATGTACAGCAGTAGGTACGACCATTCACCAACCGGAAGTCCAAAATTCTCTAGAGCCTTGGTGACGGACAACAACGGGTTCAAAACCTCCGTCTGTATGGCCCCGACCTTGTTCACAACCGGGATACTAAACAAACGGTTCAGTTGGGCATCGGCCAACCTCCGTTTGTTATGGTAACGTCTGACCAACAATTGTCTGGCCGTTTCATAGTTACCCTCCGTAACTGTCAAATGAGCGACCAGCTCCCTAGGCTCACCCCTCAATGCTGCCACCAGCTGAGCCATCTTGACAGACTTGGTAATGTCCGATCGCATGTGCACCAAACTGTCGAACAGATTGATGAAGCTCATCCATTCACCGGACACTCCGTCAAAGGTAGGCATAGTTATGGCCGGTAACCTGGACCCTGAACCCTGAAGCGGCAGAGGTGCTTCGATGTCACCACCATGGCTGGACTCGCGCTGTCTACGTATGTCCGCAGCCTTCTGCGTGATAGCAGCTGCCATCTCCATACATTGGTCGACATCCCCTAGCAACCGTGACAGCCTGTCAGGTGCGCAACCATCAACTGATTCCGCCTGCGCGGACAATTCGAGCACCCTGTTGTAACGTTCCTTAACGTCCATAGACCGCTCCAATACCACATCATGCCTATCTAAACGGTCTATCAGACCGTGTGCGGAGGAAAACCATCTGAGTTCTTTAGAAACACCCTTCTGTATTTCAGATAACGACATGATCGGAACGATACTTACTCACAATTTGCAGTAACTCAATTTTATTGGACCCTCCAGTCTATAACCCAAACGAGGGAACCCTAAACCACAACTTAAACAATGTTATTTTCCTTAAACAATAGGAACCGAGTTTTATATCTATATAAATTCTGTAAATACAATTTAGTTTCCCTTTATCATTATAACACACACAGATAGTCAATATTAGTTCAAGTTATAAATTGCTATAAACTGAAAACAATGTAATAGCCTGCTATCAATAGATGTAACTACCTATGTTAACCAAACATTCATTAGCATTACTAGACCACTAATAGATTGACTAACTGGTACTTCAATGCAATTTTCAACTCAATATCTGTCTGTCTACTACTAGCAATAGACTTATAGCTTACAATACTACCAATCTATGTGGATACAGGAACAACACCAAGTTAGCTAATAACCGCCTATACCTACAGATTGATAGTCCCAAATCGTGGGTTCCTGGAGCCCTTGACGGCTGCAAATCTCAGGAAACCACGCTCTTGCTACCAAAGTGTTCAGGCTTCTCGGCACCCAATGACCTCGCAGGGGCCCATCAGCTACGAGGTAGCGTAGCGATCAGATGCCAAGAAGCTGTGAACGTCGGCGATTCACCGAGCTAATACTTATGAATCTATCTGACCTGGTCTGTGCTTCGTTCCCGTCAAACTCCTGTCTCTCTGCAAGGCCTGGGTGCACCCTAGGCTCTTCTTGGTAGACAGGTTCTTCAGCCAACCAGGTATGGCTGGCAGGCCAGCTTCGACGAGCACAGTGTTCCAACACAGGTTATGTTACGTGGGAAAAACCAATCGGCCACGTAAATGCGAACTTTATCTGGTTCGGGGAACCACAATACACTCAGCTATATAGACAATCCTGAGGGGAACCCGAATACATTCCAGATGGCTTGCGATTTAATTTCAATGCCCTAATCAATACGCGTTACCTTGCGAGGGCTTTTCGTCTGTCAGTTGTCAAAAAACTGCTAGGTTGGCAGCAACGTCAAATTCAAAATGGCCGTTCCGAAACCATCGATCGAGTATCGATTTTGAATCGAACATATATAGTAGGCTTTATTAAGCAAATGTTCTTTAAGCTTTAATTTAAATAAATTAAATGATTCTATTTCTCTGATACATTTTGGAATATTGTTATAAATTTTTGGTATCATTTGGAAATCATAGATTGCTTGATCTATGGTCTTATTTTTTCGAAATCCTTTTTGTTCTTTTCTAAATATGTTGTCGCTTTCAAAATAGGCGTTTATGGCATTAAAAATGACCTTTTCGACTACTTTGGAGAGTATAGGAATGAGTGCGACTGGTCTATAGAAGGACATGTTTTCTCTGTCATCTTTTTTGAACATTGGTTTAATAATTGTGGTCTTAAGCTTTTCAGGGAAAACACCCTGTTCTACACACAGATTTATGATGTGACTTAAGACTGGTGATATGATCAATGCTACATGCTTTATTACAGTTGTACAAATGTTGTCATATCCCGTACTATTTGTATTTTTGAGAGCGTTTATTATTTGATATACTTCAAACGGTGTGGTAGGTTTAAAGAATAGAGATTTTGGAAATAACTTCAGTTTTGTTCTGTTGCTAGTTGCCTCTGCTTTTTGTTGTTGCTCAACTTGATCAATGTAAAAATTGTTAAAAGCTTGGGCTATCTCCTTAGGATCGCTAATAACCCGATTGTCCAATTTTGTTTGTGCTTGCTTTCTTTTGGTACGTTTTTTTTATTATTCAAGTTGTTATTTATTATTTTCCATGTAGCTCGACATTTATTGTTTGAAGTTTGTATAAAATAATCGTTCTGGGATTTTTGTGTGAGTTTTATTATTCTTTTAAGTCTTTTAGCATATGTTTTGAAATTATATTTATTGTTTTCATTTGGAGCGCGTCTGTATGTCCATAACAACTCCATTTTTCTTTTTGAACATCTTCGTATTCCCTTAGAGATCCACCGAGGTCGCACGCTGCTAGTACATTTTATTTTTATTACCGGGAAGCATAGATCATACATCAACACAAATATTTCATGAAATTCATCATAGGCAACGTTGGCATCAGAACTGGTTAAACACTCAGAAAAACTCAGATTTGAAATACACTCTTTGAATTTGTCAAGGTTATCTTTATGGGTATCCCGTTTTTTACAAACCAATAGTCTAGTGTACAGTATTTTCTTACAGGGCATTCTTGTAACTGTCCAATATGATCCGAAAGCGCTAAATCTATTATTCGGCCTTTGCATTCTCTAATGTTTTGAATACAATTGTCAAGACAGGTCCCACTACTCAGACGTGTGGGTTCGTTGAATGTAAGTCTTAAGTTGTAATGTAGTAGTGACTGTTCAAAATATACTGCATACTTGTCCCGATGAAGCCGGTCTATATAAAAATCCCCACATATTATAGTCTTACGTCTACCACGGCAAAGTTTCGACAATAGCTTATCTAAGTTTTCGAAAAATATATCGTAAGACGCTACATCATATTTACATTTCCTATATATACATATTACATTTAAATTATGCTCTGAAAGTATTATACCACAACACTCTATTGCATTAGGAATGTTACAGTCGGTTATGTCAAGAATTTGAAATTTAAGTCCATTTTTCACAATTATAGCTGTACCACCACTCCTTGTGTATCTGGCGGAGTAGGTAGCCAGTGAATAATTTACAATATTAAGTGCCTTTATGTCGTTTTTTATCATATTATGCTCTGTTATACCTATTACATCTATTGAAGTCCCGCTATTTCTAAGTTCATCTAAGTAAATGGATAACAAGTCTGATTTAGATATAAGTCCATCAATATTTTGATGAAATAGATTTATAACGTTATTTACGAAATAAGTCAGAATTGTTACAGTATTCTCTTCCATTTGTATTGCTACCAGTTACTTCAGATTCAAGATGATTATCATTGTTTTGTTGAGAGTTTGTGTTATCACTGCTATTTCGTACATATGTAGAGTCAGTTTGAGTACACTTATCTTCGTTCTTTCTTGACTTGATGTGGCCTTGCTTTGCTGTGTGGATATGAGCATCAAACTTTATTTTATAGTCTATACGCAGAATTTCCCTGAGGACTGATTAGGACATAAATACTGACCTCAGTACGTGCACATTATTCTTCAGTGGCAGATCGACAAACGTACAGTTTTTAAATGCGCTCGCAATGAATCTGATTTCATAATTTAGCCTATTTTCGTTAAGGTAGAGACTATGTAATACCTTTGGTATGATTACATTTGTATTTTGTACTTTTTGCAACCAGGCCCTAAGTTCAAATTGGAACTCACAGGGGTTACGATCATTCATCCCACACAACAGGACTACAAAGTCATCCATGGTCAGTTTTAATATTTCATGTCTTTCTGCGTACAATAATATTTGCGAGCTTTGTTTGCGGTTTAAAAAAGGGTGACAAGGAATTCATGTCCAAGTAGCTGCTGTAACGCCTTTTGTAGGTGCCTTCCTTGTTGATCACCAAGAATAATCACCTTACGCCTTAATGTCTTAGTTTTAGTTTCCTCTGTACATGGCTGCTGATTTCTGCTGACAGATTGCTGTGAAGTTACTGGGTTTGTAGAGGTGAGATTCTCTACAACTACTTTTTCAAGATGTGGCTCTTTGTTTGATTGTTTCCTGTACTCTACATTTGTCTCTATGTTATGAGCCTCTACACCAGTCTCGATAATATTCTCTATTAAGGTCTCTACATTATCATGTGGCTCTAGATGCCTAGCCATTTCTGGCTCTTCAATAGCTTCAATGTTTGTCTCGACATTGGTCTCTACATTTTTCTCCTCACTTGTCTGATTTCTGGGTCCATTGCATTTAAGACGACCAGATTCACTATCATATTTAATCAAGTTATGTATTATCTGTTGAGAGTGTGCATACTTCGTTTTTGGTATTTTTCTTCTTCTAGCTGATATGGGGGTCATCGCAGTGTCTGAGAAATTGAAAGCCTTGTATGCTGCTATCAATTTTTGACATTGTTCGAGTTCGATTTTCAGTTGATGATTTTCATAGTTTAAATTCTCAATTTCTAGCTCCGCTGCACTAAGACCGTTCTTAAGTTGGAGTATTTCCTCGTTAAATGGTGTGTCCACTCCGCTATTATTCAATGATGTGTTCGGCAGGCTTAGCTGCGTGCTATCAAACAGTGAAGACCGCGATACATCTTCGACTGATGCGGATCTATATCTATTCCGGATAGTCTCGAAGTCTAGATTGTCGTCCATCGTTAATAAAGTTGAGTTGTGGTTTAGTTCCTGCTACTATAAGGCGTTGGTACAGCTTATTGGTACCGACATCTGTGGCTAATTAGATAAACTAGTATTCGGCCGTGTATTTCACTGCTGTGGATTTTCCGCTACTTGTCGCTAGATGGAGCTTTATCATCGATTGAATGATGTGTATGTAGTGACTTGCAGTTTTTTGAAATTTTTTAGGCTATTTTATTTATCACTTTGTCAAACAACACAATGTAATGCAGATCTGTTAGAGTCATAAGATTCATGGGTCCCAGTGATCACTTTTGGTTTAGACACTGACACTAAGTTCTCATTTATAAGATATTTTTTGTCTGTTATAGTTTGGCACTGATTTCACGAATTTCACGCACTGTTTATAGTTTTTGTCAAATACATATATTGTACTATATTGTCAACACTTTATTTATCACTGTACTATTTATTTGAAACTATAAGTAACGATAAGTATTTGTTTTTGATTTTAGTATACAGATACGATGTAAACAGTAGCCCAGTGGCGCCACCTCTCCCTATAACCTATGTCTGACAGCCTCAGTCTTCCCAGATAGGTGGAAAGTAACACGGGTAATTCCAGTACCAAAGGGGAGGGCCAGTGCAAATGTAGATGGGTATAGGCCAGTGGCAGTGCTTTCAACGCAGGCAAAGGTTTGGGAATCTGCTATCCAACGTGCAATTACAGCCCAGATTGAGCCACAACTAGCGGATGCTCAGCATGGTTTTCGCTCATCTCGTAGTACCACCAGCAATCTCCTCAACTTTATGTCTCAAGTTATCCCAGCAGTTGACAGTGGGGGACAGGTGGATGTGGCGTACTTTGACTACAAAAAGGCCTTAGATTTGGTTGATAATGATGTGCTGTTAAAGAAGTTATCGGACATCGGTTGTACTCCAAATCTGTTACGGTTCTTTATTAGCTACATGAGCGATAGAAAACAATATGTGGAATACAATGGCCATCGTTCGGATAAATATTTCGCCAGATCTGGAGTAAGTCAAGGCAGTAATTTGGGCCCTATTGAATTTATAATAATGATAAACGACTTGCCGAAAGTTGTAAAAATGCTAGCTGTTTATTATTTGCGGATGACCTAAGACTATCTTACCAAAAAGGTAGTGCGTCAGACTGTAAGAGATTGCAAGAAGACATAGACCGGGTAGTTCAGTGGAGTACGGACAATAGACTGGAGTTCAACGTCTCCAAATGCGCTCTTATATCCTTCACAAAGAAAGTATATCCAATCATCTCTGACTACACATTGGGAGATAAGAACATAGAGAGAGTTGATGACGTCAGAGACCTAGGCGTTCAGTTGACTTCTGACCTCAACTATAGTAAGCATATTGAGAATATCTGCAAAAAGGCTTTTAGGAACCTAGGGTTCAACCTTCGAATGGGGCGTACCTTCACAAACATTACAGCTAGTGTGAGTCGCTATAATGCTTTGGTTAGGAGTCAGCTAGAGTCAAACGCAATAATATGGGCACCCCACGATACAAAATATCGGCTTATGGTCGAACGCATCCAAAATAAATTTATGCGATATTTGTATATGCGGCAGTATGGAGTTTATCCATTTTATCCTTTAATGTATCCTACACTCTTTATTTTAGGAATGGTGGGGTACAATGAGCTGAGGGTAAGGAGGGACCTGGCTCTGGTAACATATGTGCACAGCGTCCTGGTAGGCAGAATCTGCAACCCCGTAGTGCTGGGGGAGTTGCGAGTGTGCGTGCCGGACGGGTACGTCGGCCGCCGGCGCCGGCCGCCACTGCTGCTGGTGCCGCGCGCGCGCACGAACCTATTGGCGCAGGCGCCGCTCGCACGCGCCGCACACGCTCTAAACCTTATCTCGGATCACGTCGACTTATTCCATGTTGCTCGGAGTGAATTCAGAAGAATGGCGTTGCTTGTACTGTGCTACAGTGAGCACCTATTATAGTTTATTTTTATTTTATTTTTTAAGTAAAATATAATGTATGTATGATACATACCATACCCATCGAATTGGGCCTAGCCTGTTATGATAGGTATAAGTGGAAAATAAATGAAATGAAAAAAAATGTTGCTCTGCCTACCATGCAAGAAGTCCCGAATTGGATCCCAGGCTGGGGATTAAAAAAAAAAGGTCTTGGATGTATGTGATGTCGCTGTTTTTGGTTCCCACGACACAGGATATCGTAATGTCAGAGTCAGAAGCAATGTATTTGCCTGTCCATGAATGTTAATGTTTATGTTTAAATACGAATCGCACAATTTAATAACGAGAGTGAGGATAAATCAAATTATTTATTTGGTTTTTATAAAAGTATTTTATTCAGGATGACTTTTTTAAAAAATAACAAATTAATATGTAGTAGTTTCCTTCCCTATAACGAAAGAATATGCAATTTTAATGTGGCTTTTACTATGAATATATCTACAGTAAATACAGACTAAATTTTATTATATTGATTATTTTGGACGTCTTTAGAAGCTTACAAAATATAATACAACAGTTCAGTTTAACAACCTTGAAATTGTATTTATTTCTTAAAGATCTGCCATTTTGAGGCGACATTTTTTGCTATATTCTCTTATTTCGCTTCGTAAAAAAGACTTATTCTAAAGCTGGGTACAGATAATATGTTCTTTTGTCCGTTCCGAACCTGCCGTTTCGTATCTGGTGCGCGCTATATTTTTACGTCTAGAGATAATATCCGTCTTACTATAATAAAAAACATAGTTTAACCTCAAAACAAACGTCAAACACCATAACTTTGGTGATCCATCAAATTTCAGACTAATATCTGTTCTTCCTGCACAAAGTAAAATTTTTGAAAAGATTATCCTCAATCAAATGCTCTCACACTTCAACCGTACAAAACAACTCCACGCCAAACGATACATGCAGGTCTTATATCTCATATTTATTTTGCATGGGAAGCCGCACAGGCAGGATGCTATCAGTGTTTTTTGCGATCTGTCGAAGGCATTTGATTGTGTTGATCATGATACGCTACTAATGAAATGATATCATTATGGAGAGTTAGACATAAAGGGTTGGATCTACTAAGATCACACCTAAGAAATATAATTCAACAGGCAGAAGTCAACGGCATTAAATTTGATGAATCGGGAGTAAAAATTGGCGTTCCACAAGGTTCCATATTAGGCCCTATCTTATTCCTGGTATATATTAACGATCTGCCTTTCGTGGTGGAGAAATCGAATTTTGAGATCAGTTTAGTGTTAGATAGCAGCACGTTAGAATAAGTAAATGACACGAAGTTTCTTGGAATAACCATTGATAGCAAATTACAGTGGGGACCCCACATAGATAAATTAGTTGGTAAATTAAGTTCTGCGGCTTACGCTTTTAGGAACATCAGACAAAACATGGATGTGGCTACATCTAGGCTAGTATATTTTAGTTACTTTCTTAGTGTCCGATGGTATCTTGTTGTGGGGGAAAGACGCGGATATTCAAACTATTTATATTTTACAGAAAAGGGCTATTCGAACAATTTATAATTTAAAACGCACAGACTCCTTAAGAGAGCTGCTTAAAGAAATTGACATACTAATCAATTTATTTTTGAAAATAAAATGTATGTACGCAAGAACCTTACAACATTTTCCAAACTTAGCGATAGCTGTTATGTTAACCTAAGAAATATTCACAGACTACTTGCGCCCCGGTTCAGACTCGCGAAGGTTAGCTAATCTTTTAAGGTTCAATGAATTCTCTACTACAACACGATACCTCTGGAGATCTTGAAATTGCCATTTGAGCTATTTAAAAACAGTTTGTCGTTAAAGCGACTTTGTCAAAGAAGGGATATTACAATGTTCAAGATTACTTAAATGACGGGATTGTATGGGGTTAATCTGGCTCAATATAGACCTTGCTGTTAATAATTTTGCAATTATTTATTCCTGCTTATTAATTATGATAATGATATTATAATATTTTTATAAGTTAAACACAAGCAATTCTTAAAAGAGATCTAAAAATCAATCTTTCTACGCCCTTCTCCGTGGTCCAATGTAGAGAAGTGGTAAATAATTACGATTGCCAAGTATATGTAAATATCTACAGTAATAAAGACATTTGGAATTTGGAATACATTTTTGTGTTTAAACATGTCATACACAGAAGTCTAATTGTCTCTAGTAAGTCCGTGGCTCCTATTAAGGAGCGATTTAAAATCATAAGACTGAGACTGTGGCAAGCATGATTAGGACTCAACAAAGAAGCGGGAAATGGGGATTTTTTTCCCGGTACCACAGGATACTTAATAGCACTACGTAAAGAAAGATCACTCCGAAAATACACTTAAATAAATTGTTACTCTCGCTGCGCGGCAATAAAGCGCAATCTAGCTCGCACCTGCGCTACGTACAATAATCGCTAAACACCTACAGAATTAGTTGCCACGCCCTTGCAGGCTAGTTTGCGCCACATCACTACGCCTGAGAGCTTCTTTTACTCTGACATCACGAGGTCGTCCTGTAAACTTCTCTCTCGCTTGATCACGTTAGGGTTACCTACGTGCGATTTGTGTTTATGAATTTTATTTCACTCTGTCTAAGAGAGGTGTTATTAGTACTTATTCAGACTATTGGCAAATTCTAAGGCTAGCATAGGTTACTTATGTGATTGTAATTTGTTTTATACTGGGTCTAAAGTGTTTACTTTTAGGTAAACAAAAAGGCATTAAATCAAAATGGAATAGAATTTTATTTGTGAACAATTCCTTTAGACACTCTATAATGTTAGATAGTTGAGTAATTGTTGTTGCAAACATCACAGAAAGTTGTTTATGAGGAGCGGCTAGCGCGCGACGCGGCTGCGAGCCAAGCGAGCGGCGATCTAACTGAAATCCCGAACTTCGGGTAGGCCGGTCGAACATACCCAAACTTTGGAGTGAGACCGGGGGTCATAATAAGTAAATGTTGCAAGTACGGGCAGGGGCGTATGCAACATTTACCTATTATGGAGGAGTAAACAAATTGCGATGTAATTTTCTTGTTAACACGAAAAAATTGGATAGAAACATTGCATGAAAGTAATAACTTACTTGTGAAATGTAATCCCACTTGGTGTTTTAATATTTTTAACAGCTGTTATGGCACCATTTCATAGCACAAATCGTCATTGTTTTTTTTTGGAGATTTTTTCTCATCCAACCTCGTTCAAAGACTGATTGATCGAGATTTCCAAAGGCCACCCTTCTATCAGAAATATGACCCTTTCCGTTGCGTATTTTTGGGCTTACTTTGTAAGCTTGAGCACATACGAATTTTTGAGTCCTTTTCGTTACAAAAATGATTCGTAAAGATGACAAACCAAAATGTTTGTTTACAAAATTGACAGCATTCTATCTGATCTATGTTTTTATACGCTGCTTAGGTATCCATCCATATGTAGTTCTTCGTTATAATTTACTGGCCCCTTGGGAACTTAACGTCCAAAACACATTTTGGTAGTATGAATGTATGAAAGGTATGAAAATTTTCTAATTAAAATTTTCTAATGAAAATTTTTTAATGAAAATTTTCCAATAAAATTTTTTTAAATAAAATTTTTTTAATAAAAATTTTCTAATAGTATAACAAAATTGGAAATCGAATCTAATACGTAAGTAGTTTCCAAGGCTGGATTATCTATAAGACGATATAACTTGAGTGCTATTCCAGGACCCTTGATTTGTCAGGATGTGGTGAATTATCTTAAGGAACAGCTATTAATGAATAGAAACTGTACATTACTCCAAAAACCCATAAAATAAAAGCTTTTGAAAGGTTTATTTTTTGATAAATACAGTTGAAAATATTTATATTTAGAAAAGTGTCGCGGACAACAATGCTCTCAAGCTTATCCAGTAGCAGTGGGACAGAGACACTATCGAACGCTTTAGCAAGATCAAGGAATATTGCAATAACTTTCTTTTTTCTGTCCAATTTTGACACTATGTGTTCAGTCAACTCATGGACTGCCTCTTTCGTAGAAACACCGGATCTAAATCCGAACTGTGAGCTAGAAAGAAGGTGTTTAGAGTCTAGGTAACTAACGAGGCGTTTGTTTAGGAGTTTTTCGACTATTTTAGACAGCGTTGAAAGTATTGAGATAGGTCTGTAATTATTGACACTGTCTCTGTCACCACTTTTATAGATTTGAATCACTTCAGCGAGCTTGAAAGCAGTTGGAAAGATACCAGTAGAGAAGATTAGGTTGACTGGGAATGTTATTGGTTTGATTAGGATAGATTGAAAACGTTTTAGGAAGTCTCCGGAGATGTTATCGCGACCTATAGTATTGGGTTTTTTTAAGTTAAGGATGCATTTTCGTACTTCTACCTCATCAGTTGGTGTTAGAGCGAAAGAAAAAGGAGAAGTACGATTGGGTGTGACTTTGGATAATGGAGGAGAGATTTTATCTGCTAGGTTTTTTCCAATAGACGCAAAAAAGTTGTTTATTTTACTAACTGAGGCAATAGGTTCTGAAGGAGATATGAGCTCTGATGCAGGGTTAAGTTTCGAATTAGAGTGGGCAATCCGTTTTATAGTATCCCAAAGTATTTTATTGCTGGTTTTGGATGCATTTTGTACCAATTTTTTCTCATATTCATTTTTTACCTTTTTTATTAGCTCGTTGCAGAAATTTCTGTACCGTTTGTACGTGGTAGAGATTATGTCATTGTTTGGGTTCTTTTTGGTTTTTATGTGAAGATTATCCCGGTTTATCATGCAACGTAGTGATCCGAGTGTGATCCAGGGTTTTTTTATGCGCTTTCGGTTAGGGACTGAGATAGTTTTAGTATTTGATTTAATTTTGCTAGATAATTTAGAGATAAGTTGTGTTGCTTGCGTTAGGGTCGGAGTTATCATAGAACGAGTCGAAGTTTAGACTTTCCATGTCCTTGTCCAGCCCTTCGTAATCTATCTTTGTGACTGTAGATAATGGTTTCATATAATTTAATTCTCGCTCTAGTAAAAATATTAACGAGTCATGATCTGTGACCGATGTTTAGGCAACATAACAGGAAGCAGGAAGTTTGGTTTTGATTATTACATGATCTAGACATGTTTTACCATGAGTAGGTAATAAGTGAGCTGGTAAAATGCTATGCGAAGCTAGTAGGTTAAGGTAGGTTGGTGAATTAATGTCGGTGTTGTGATCCAAAATGTCTATATTAATGTTGCCTATAAGTATAGTGTTGGAAACGTTGGAGCTACTGAGGAGGTCATTTAGTGATTCGAAAAAATGATTGACATTTTTATATCCAGGTGGTCTATAAATTGCCAGCAGAAGAGTACTGCAGTCGATTTTTATGGTTAGACCGTTAGCATCACTTAGGTTGGGTTCGTTAATGGATATAGATAAAGTTGAGTTATTTTTATAAAATATAATTACACCTTCATTTTGAGTTATATTTCTATTGGTTTTAATATAGCTGTAACCATCTAGTGAAGGAATGCTTGGATTATTTTGTAGCCAACATTCTGTGAGAATAATAAAGTCTCAGTCAGTGTTAGATCTTTCTAGGAGTGTTAGTAGACTAGGAAAGTTTTTATTGACGCTACGAATATTCTGATGTAATATTTTAATAGTATGTACCGGCTTAGATATTATGTTCGGGCATTCTTCTATATCACATGTTGACGAATGACAGATAGTAAAATTATCCAGGTCTTTAATTATATCATTTGTGTCAAGCATTGTGAGTGTTATAAGTTAAACCAGGTGAATTTAGATCAGATGTAAGTTTGACAGGGTTTATCAAGACAATGTATGAAAGGGTGTGAGAGAGCTTGTGTGAAATTTATGAAAGCGTGTGTAAAAGCGTGGTATAATAGGTTAACGAGATATCTGAGCAATTTTCGGATGAGGAATGTTTTGTAGGATATGTGTATTGTAGTGTATGTGTGTGTCAAATTCAAATTCAAATTCAAAAAGAGTTTATTTCCATAAGAAACACATAGGTAACATTTGGAGAATGTCAAATCTTAAACTAACACATGTATAAGGTACAGGGAAATATAGAACTCAATTTGAAATCCGTCACCTCAATGTTTTAGATGCTGGAGGCAAAGAGGCGACTAGAAACCTCCAGCTTTATACGTTATTTTTTACAGAATTGGAGCAAACACCTTCCCAAGCTTTCTTGGGTATTATATGTGTTCGTAGATGTGTATGTGTATGTGAGTAAATATATGTATCTGTTTTTGTATGTCTATGTGCAAGTGGTGTAGTGTCATGAATAGTTGTCGTAAGAATGGGGGTGGTGGGTGTTGAGTAGTTCAAGTGATCTGGAATAGAGTAGGGGATACAATGTATCGAAACAATAATTACAGAGATGTTGACAATATAAATGTAAGAGTAAGAATTAAAAGGAGCTTTAACATTTGCTAGCCATTTCGTGTTTAACTTATCTAAGTCTCTCTCATTGACAATGCGAACCGCCGGCGAATCTTCGGTTTTCTTCAGGTAGGTGATACCCAGATACGTCCAGGTGGAGTGATAGTTGTTCGATTTGGCGGCCTGTCGGGTGAGGTACGCTAGTTTCCTTCCTTGTTGCGTTAGGGATTCATTGATATAGACGAGTTGAGCAGGACCGTGAAGCTGGAGGTGGGATGTGTTCAGTTTCGTACCCTTGTGGGCCTTGTTATATGCTGCGGTATTTCTTAGGAAGCCGTCTTTATGTAAAGTTGTGGTGAAGTTCACAATTATGTGGTTAGTTGATTCGTCCTTGGTTTTTAAACGATAGGTGTCGTTAATATCCGTGTCCGAAATAGGCCGAATTGGACCCAAGTAGTAGTCATCATTGCTATTGACGTCAAAGTCAAAGGCATATACTTAGCAAACATCATTTTCTGCCCTTCTCTACATTGGACCACTGTGGGAGAAGCAGAGCGTAGAAACTCCCACAGATAAATTTTTAGATCTCTTTTAAAAATTGGTTGTGCTTAACAAACACGAAAAATTTAATCATTATGATTTATAAGCAGGAATAAATAATTACAAAATTATTTTGCAAGGCCGGTGTTGAGCTAGATTAACCCCAAACAGTTCTGTAATTTAAGTAATCTTGAACATTGTGATATCCCTTTTTCGACAAAGTCGCTTAAACATGGTTTCTAAATTGCTCAAATGGCGATTTCATAATATCCAGAGGTATCTTATTGTAGAAGGGAATGCACTAACCCTTGAAAAAATTGCTAACCTTCGCGAGTCTAAACCGGGGCGCACATAGGACGGATTTCATAATCATCTGTTTGATTGTTTGTACTGCGCCCGTTCACTTTTTCCATTGGATTGTGGATAGTTTGGCGAGGACGTTATGTGTTCGAATCCCCATTCCAACGAAAATCGTTTGAAATTTGGCTGGAAAACTGAGTCGCATTATCACTCAAAAATGTCCCTGGAATGCCGTGGCATGAAAAAGTATCCTTTAGAACGTCTATCACCATCAAAGAATGAATATTGTGAACGTCTATAAAGTTTGAATAATAATCTACTACTACCAGTTTTTTTCTTCATATATTCAAAGATATGTGCACAAAATTTGTTTCAAGGCAATTGCGGTATCTCAATGGGAATCATAGAATCTTTACTAGGCCTGTTTGAACATGCCTGGCACACTTTACATCTTCTGACATATAATTCTACGTCATTTGATATACCTGGCCAAAATATGATCTCACCTGTGCGCCTTTTGCTCCGATCGATTCCTAATTGAACCTCATGTACATTTTTAAGCATTTCTTGTTGTAAGGACCTGGGTATTAACACTAAATTATGCTTAAATATCACGACATCAACAATAAAGAGTTCGTCTTTCAAAGACCAATACATTTTCAAACTATCTTTAACATTATACTTATGTTCTGGCCAGCCATTAATATAAAGTTTAGTAATTTATTCAAGTCCCTATCTTTTAAAGTCTCATTTTCAACAGGTGATATTCTTTTTGAAATGACTTGAAATTCTCACGTTATTGATGAGCGCGCCAATATCAAGCTTAAGACTATCACTTGTTTGACATTAGGGACGTTTGTGACAGTATCTGGTATAAACATAAATTTACCCGGTTTATATTGCACGTTTAACTCATTACCTTGTATTTTCAATAACATTTGTTGGAAACCTGTTGGAACCGACTGTAATGCTTTTTTGAAAATGCTCTCTAGTGGCTTGTGGTCGGTCTCAACTAATACTTTCTGTTTGCCAAATATGTCTCTTTGAAATTTCTCACATGCAAATACAATAGCTCAGAGCTCTTTTTCCATCTGTGAGTACCTAAGTTGCGACTCCGTCGTGGTCCTTGAGGCGTACTTGACTTTGCTGCTCGCGTCCACCGACATCACAACTGGCGTGCAACAAACACGCTCACTCATACTTTCAAACGCCACTTTTTGCTCGTGATACCAGCACCATACACAATATTTCATCAGTTAGAGGAAGTATCCATGCTGAAAAATTTGATATAAACTTTAAGATATAATTGACAGCACCGAGGAATCTCTCTAATGATTTCCTGTCAGTTGGTGCCAGCATATTTATTACAGCAACTATCTTATTTGGGTCGAGCTTCATTCCGTCTTTGTTAAACACATGACCTAAGTATGTGACTTCCCCAACGCAGATCTGACATTTCTCCTTATTAAACTTTAAGTTTATTTCACGCGCACGCTGTAACAATGCAGCTAATCTCGTGTCAACAAATCACATCATCTATGAACGAATCTATTCCTAGTGAACCCTCCAACAACTGCCTAATTTTGCCGTGAAAGACTTTCGATGTGCTATTAATACCACAGGAATAAAAAGGAGTTGAAAATGTACAAAGGTCTGCACTTTCATCACCTATTGGTGTCATCTAAAATCCTGAATTTGCATGTAGGTCGGAAAACTAGTGCGCACCATATAACTGAGCTGCCATTTCTGTTATTGTAGGTAACTGGAAATGTGCGCGATGTATCGCTAATTTAAGGGGTCGCGGATTGAGACAGGCATGCAGCCTGCCATTTTTCTTTGTTGCCACAACTAGTGCGTTCACTATTGGATGACTCACCTTCCTAATCACACACAATTCGATCATCTTATTGCATCGACCGGGAAAGTGCATCGTCGCTGAGACTGACTGCAAGTTTTTTAATTTGACGTAACCGTGTGTAAAATTGATCTCGCAAACTAAGAGGTATTTTGGGAGCAGCAAAGATAACAGGTTTAATTGTCGGGTTGATTATAATATGATGTTTTCCCGGAAGTCACCCTAATTCCCGAAATAAGTCGTCATAATCTGTGACATTGACAGAGTGTACTCGTTTTACTAATCCTAGCTCCTTGCATGTCTGTCCGCCCAATACACTTTGCCAGCGAATATCAGCAATGTCAAAGTTTAGGTTGAGCATTTTATTCTTGTAATACAAAATTAAATAACACGTCCCCTTAATAGGAATTATATCATCAATGTAAGAATGAAGTTTAATGCCTTTTTAAATTAACTTCGGATCATACCTTTTAATGCTTTAAATGCTTTGGTAGGACTTTAGAAAGACGGCCGTTTCAGATGCTTTTGCTGATTTTTCTATGCTTTATTAGTAGATTTCAAAATACACGAACGGTTGCGTCGTCGGAAATAATTAGCTTTCGAGTGATATTTTTTTTAAATCCACATCTCAAGCATTCGGGACCGTGGGGATGTGCAATTTTTAGGGTGGGGAATCGACGAACTTGGCGTTTTTTTAATGTATGAAGTATATGAATACCTCGTGGCCTTGACCTTCAACTTGACCTTTTCATCTATATTTAGCAGAAAATTCTCAGTTTTGCCATTTTTTTGCTCGATGTCATTCAAAGTTTATTGACCTCGACGTCATTGAATTTGACCTTGAACTTTCGTGCATATTTCGAAGAACTTTCTTAGTAGTTTTTGGGGAAGTGAGTTCCAGTAGTTCAGTGCGAACTTCGCACTGAACTACTGGAACTCATTTCCCCAAAAACTGTTGCGAAGAGACTCTTCGCATCGTTCCCATAGTAGCAGTGGATTGCTGTTCAGAGGGATACGATTGGAGTGCAGTGCAGCGAAGCAGCGACTATTGCTAAGCTAAATCACAGGCGGTGTGGTACCACCGCCAGGAGCAGGACAGCGGAGAGGGAGACAGCGAGCACGTCACAGCAGATCGAGTGGTTATTGGTTGGTACGAGTACAAGTGAGTGAGGTGGTCAAGTGCAATCGTCAGTACATTTATAATTATTTGGATCGTGAAATTCAACCTTATTATAAAGAAGTTCAAAAAGGTTTTAACAAAGTGGAAGTTCATCAAGATAGGTTAGACATTTTCAACCATAAGGTTGAAAATGTCTAAATGTCTGTTGCTATAAAGCAAAACAGTTCTGAACTTAGTGGATTATTAGTTGAACATTAACTTGCGTAATTTGCGTTAATTAGATTTAGGTCTTAGAAAAATTTAGAGAAAACACGAAGGTACGGGGAATCCATGCCAGATTTCGCCTAAGCCTCAATTAGTTCAAACACTTGTAATTTTTCCAGAATTTTACTTGGAGTTATACAACTAACACATTACTTTCGACACTTGTGTTTTTCTTTAGGAGTTAATTAGATAAAATAGTATACTTGTGAGCAATTATTTGGTTGTTGGATTTACTAAATAGTTTGTTACAATATGGATAATAATGAATATGTCCCTAATTAGTTTTCAACAAGACTTGTCAAAACGAACAGCTAAGTCAAGAAGTAACTTTAAAAAGACTCCTTAGGAGCGCATTACTAAAGATCATATCGAAAATAGATTAGAATCGTTAGAACAGTTGTGGAGTGATTTCAGACAGGGACATAAAGAACTTCTGCAAACAGTAGATTCTATGTTATTAAAGGCTGAGGCCTACACAACATCTGATAATATTATGAAACAGACGAGCAGTTCACCTATTACAAGTGCAAGTAAAAAAATGCTTTAGCTTGTTTTAGGGTCCAGCCTAGTTCAAGCGTAAGCAATGATAGTTCTAACACAAAATCAGCTCAAGTCAAGTTACCGAAGCTATTTCAACATTTTCAGGCAAATATACGGAATGGATAACTTTCCGGGATTTGTTCGTATCTATGATACACCATAATAATGCATTAGATAACGTACAAAAGTTACAATATCTTAAAGGTTACTTGACGGGAGAAGCAGAACAACTAATTCGATACACACCTGTGACTGATGCAAATTATAATCAGAATTGGAAACAATTAGCAGAACGTTATAGCAATAAGAAATATCTTTCACATTGTATATTAAAACGTTTAGTCAGCGAAATATAACTACTGACTCAGCAGGATGTTTAAAGGAATTAATGGATACGTCATCTGATTGTTTGAGTGATCATTAGTTCGGCATCGAAAACAAAATAAATTATTGGAGACCGAATTCACTTGTTTGTATTGGGTGGTAAATAAAAACAAGTTTTTCTATTCTCTAAATTCTTAAATTCACTCTCACTACTGACTAAATCTTATCTCTTTGGCTAACTCTTTCGACATAGGTTTATTTTTTCTCTTTCTTCATTACAACTTAGGTAGGTAGGTACTGTAGTGATCTTGTGCACTATACTTACATTTCGTAAATATAAAGAATGTTAGACTGTTTGTTGTGTGTTTTTATTTATTTAGTTTATTAACACTTTGTATAAAAGGGATCCACAACTGGCTCGATAGCCATTATTCTAATCCTCACTATAATTTTTATATAAAGTCTATGGTGAAGTGTGTCACGTTGACTTTCCACATCCAAGCCTCTTTCTTTTTTAAAACTACAAAATAAGTAACAGTGTCAAAGTGACACCCACTCTAAAGAGGCCCGTATACAATATAATCGCATAAACAAATATCGAACCTTACAATCATTCCCCCCTCCCTTCAAAAAAAAAATTCCAACAGTTTTTTTTTTTTTCAAAGTGTCAACCCTAACTCAAAGTCTAAAATCTAAAATGACAACCCTTTCTCAAAGTCTTAAATCTAAAAAACATTAAATGTTAACATTAAGTTAGTTTGCTATGCTTGAAATCTTGAAAACAGTAAATACGCCGCAAGCATAATTTTAAATAACATCGAGTAGGTACCCTAATATTAAATTCTGATCACGCATAAGACCAGTACCAAAACAAAACATTGACATGAAACAGAATAAACTGACCGAAGGTCACATGTTAAGTTACACACCTAACTACACTTAGGGTGTAGATTCTACTTAATATAAACCTAACTACACTTAAGGTGTAGGTTATGCACCTTAAAAAACTTAAATTATAACACCCTATGATACCATCATACAATTATTCGCGGCTTAACACTAACCTACCTAACGCTAGAAAACTCTCAATTACAATACGAAGGCAAACAGCTGAATCTAGCTAAGTTTTAGCTTCTCGAATGGTAATCATTCGACAAACTTTCTGACAATAAAAACTAGCGAAAAACTTATCAGACAACTATAATACCTCCGTTCCTAAAATTAACACAACTCGATCTTTGCATTAACAATTGTGAATATATTGTGAACTCTTTCCACCGAATGGAAATATTTAAAAAATTAACGAAAGGCAAAGATCAAAGAAAAAAATATCATTTTCAAATATAGGAAACGTCAACCATATTAACAGGATTAACCTATAGAACCGTATTACTAAGCCACAGCTTAAGAATGAGTTCATTAAAATTCGTTCCAATAATACGATGAAATCAACTAGCTTTAAAACCGATACTACAATTTACAAACATCTCAACTAATCTATTGGAATCATTATACTATCTTTTACTATTAACAGTTTAAGATAATCGCCGTGAGTTGCAACCAATTACCCAAGTAAAGACACTACAAAGAATCTCGAATGTGTATCGAATACCCGAGTTATCCCACATCAGAAATTACTTTCATTGAGAAACCTTCGTTACCAACTTTATGAACAACCCTTAGTCTCCCCTTACCAAATCATCCCAACTCTATACTTTAAGAACGCAGGAACCAAAACAGAACCCTATAACAAATAGCTATTGCCTCGTCATACTGCTCTCAAAGATAAAACCAGGCGATCGGTTCAAACAATTATTCGAACTGTCGTTTATAAAAGTTTCTCATATAAAGGTAATCTACCACGGAAATCTAGTATGTTACAGATATTTCTTGGGTCTTTGGTGTACGCTCCTCATCAGACATCAGAGTTCAGCAGCAACAAGAAAAGAAACACCGGTTAATAAACAATTCATAACACTACCGCATACACAAACCACAAACCATCAACCGGGATAAAATTATATATATGTATAATTATTTAATATCAGACGAACTCCTCAACGCAGCACAAAGCATTTTAAACGATTTGTGTTAACAATTACGCCCGGTGACCGTGAGTTCAGACGACGAATCAGCACATTAGACCTCCCAACGATCTCAATGACCTTGTATGGTCCTTGATACAGACGTGCCAACTTCATACATCTTCCCGTTATCCGCCTTGGTACGTATAACAAAACTAAGTCATTCACCCGGAACGATCTGGGTTTTGATCTCATATCGTAATACCGTTTTTGCACACGCTGTGTGTTCGCAACATTCCCTAACGCCTTAGTCAGCAGCCTTCCCATACGATTTTCCCTTTCATCTATTGTTTCGTCTAAACCAACTGCGTTTAGTCCTAATGATCGGTCCACCACTGAGCACGGTTCCCTGCCAAATAAAATATTATACGGCGACACTTTCGTTGACGCCTGCATGCTAGTGTTATACGCATGTACTACCAAAGGTAAAACCGAGCACCATTGCCTTTGATTACCACCCAAATATTTTGATAACATCGAAGTCAATCGAACGTTCTATTCATTCGCTCTACCAAACCGATACTCTGTGGGTGAAACGAACTTGTATGTATCATTTTAGCCCCAAAGTGCTCTACCCGTTTCTTTTACAATTCCCGCCGTAAAAACTGTTCCTCTATCTGAAATAATTTCCCTAATCGGCCCAAACCTACAGAAAACTTCCTCAACTAAAAACCGCACTACATCTTCCGTTGTAACCCTAGGCAACGCTTGTAATTTCTCCATCTCTACGTACGCTTTTATATAATAAATTATTTCTCAAGCAAAAACCGCTACGCCACGCTTCCGGACGTTCGCTCAACCGCGTTAACCATCTACTACAAAATGAATCGTTCTCTTGATCCGCCTGTAACGACTCTACATCAATACTAAAAACTTCCAAACCATCATCATCAGGTTCAGAACGAGAAGAAGACTGAGGTCCTTCTGTTTACCGTTTCCCTTCTTCCATTAGCGGATTCCTACTCAAAAAATCTGCCACTACATTGCTTTTCCCCGAGCAATGAACTATCTCGAAATCCCATTCTTGTATCGCTAACGCCCATCGCGCTAACCAACCAGTCATATCTTTTTTCGACTGTAACCAACACAACGCGCTATGGTCTGTAACAACCTGAAAATACGATCCCCAAAGATAATACCTATAGTGCCTTAACGCCCATACTAACCCCAGACACTCTTTCTCCGTCGTACTATATTTTTTCTCCGCATCCGTTAACTTCCTAGACGCATAGGCAACCGGACTCATTTTTTCAACGCCCTGCATCAATACTGCACCCAACGCCTCGTTAGACGCATCCACATAAACTCTCGTAGTAACCGACTTATCCCCCGAATAATAGGAAAGTATTGGCGCACTACACATAACCTTCTTAATATAATCGAACGAATTCTGCAATTCTTCATTCCATTGAAACTTTACCCCCTTTTTCAATAATTTAGTGAGAGGTAACGATATTCTCGCAAAATTCGATACAAATTTTTTATAATAAGAAAATAAACCTAATATTTATTTCACATCCTTCGTAGATGTGGGAGTTGGAACCTGTTGATTAGCCTTCAGCTTTTTCTCACTAGGTTTTACTCCTTCATTCGAGATTAGATAACCTAGCATCTCAATCTCGCAAAAACCGAATTTACATTTGGATGGGTTGAAGGTCAAGTTCGCTTCTCTAAACCGCCCAAAAACTTTCTGCAACGTATCGGTAAACTCCTCAAACGTTCTACCATACACAATTACATTGTCTACGTAAACCATAACCCCTTTAAATCTTAAATCCGCTAAAGCTTTATCCATCATCCGTTGGAAAACCGCTTGACTCGTTGCCAAACCGAACGGAACAACATTAAATTCATAAAGACCCATGGTCGTGACGAAAGCCGTTTTATGCCTACCTTCCGTAATAACCGTCTGCTAATAACCTGAATTGAGATCTAACTCCGCAAAATACTTGGCCCCGGCCAAACTATCGACAATGTCTTCTATCCGCGGAATAGGATAATTATCCCAACAAATTTTCTTATTTAATTTCCGATAATCTATACAAAACCTCCATGAATCCTCGGGCTTTTTAATTAACACTACGGGCACAGCATAAGAACTAGTGGATTCCCTAATAACACCTAGTTTCAACATCTCCGCGACCTGCTCCTCAATAATTTATCGTTGCACCGGCGTAACGCGATACGGGTGACATTGAACCGGCTCTTCATCATAAGTCTTAACATCGACCGACACTATCTCCGACCTACCTAACTGGTCAGTTGCAAACGCAAATCAATCCGCATTCCTATCCAACAACGCCAATAATACCCGCTTATCATTCTCACATAAATCCTCATTTACGATAAACCGTTTATCTTCTACCCCAAACGCAAATTCGCACGAATCCGATAACCCCGAGAAATAAACGTAATCGCCCTTTCTTAACTCCTGAAAGTCGATAGAATTTATCACGTCACGATCCTCGATAACCGTGGTTTCCCCGAAGTTCACTTGTTCACCAAACGCAAATTCGCACGAATCCGATAACCCCGAGAAATAAACGTAATCGCCCTTTCTTAACTCCTGAAAGTCGATAGAATTTATCACGTCACGATCCTCGATAACCGTGGTTTCCCCGAAGTTCACTTGTTTCCTTCTAGAACCGTCTAGAAAGTCCGACCCTATCTTTTGTTTTGAAATAATCCCTACGCACATGACATTTCGTTTTACCGGCGTCGGGTTTTGTTTCGAATGGAAATTATTGAAAAACGGTATTTTTCCCTGGAAAAAACACATACACGAATGAACAAAATCAATATTCATACCGTTCTTTATTAAAAAATCCACCACTAAAATAATGCTACAATTTAAATCAGTTATTACTAAAAATTCATGTGAAAAGCTTGTCCAAACTAAAATCTATAACACATTTCCCTACAATTTGCAGCAAACTTCCATTTACCGCCTTAACCCGTCTTTTCTCTTCTTGCACACATCTCGCACCCAATTGCTCTGCAACGGCTGGGCTGATGCATGAAGCTGTAGCGCCTGTATCTAAAAGAGCTACCACGTTTACATTAGAAGAAATCAATAAAACTAATGGTCTGACCTGCTGATCCTCCTCAACTGCGACGATCTTCCCCATTGGTCGTTTCGCTTCTGTGCTACGCTGCTGAGCTCGTCTGAGGCCCTCATTCCACAGGTCAGCCTGGTCATCGCTATCGACCTCTAGCGACGACGTGTTGCAAAATCCGCTTGCCTAGGACGCAAATTATAATTATTAGTACTAGGTCTAATATGTGGTTACTGACCACTTGCCGACGGCGAAACATTCGGCGTTCGTCGTGGGTCTTGAGTAGGGCCTTGATTAAATTGTGTGTGAAACGGTCTGTCTCCCCCCCCCCCCCCCCCCCCCCCCCTCTATTGCTATGGGCCACATTCGGTCCAAAAGTTGCCGGGTTCCCGGACTTAATTTCTCCATCTGTACCAGTACCCGCCCTTAGCGCCTTCTTATCTACGAAATGGCTCAACATTAATTTATTTCTAAGATGGTTTTGCAATCCTCTTAAAAATTGCGTTATAAAAATATCATCTTTGGTAACTCTAGCCTTCCTCGCCAGGTCCCCTAAATAATGGAAGTAGTCCAACAAACTTCTTTTATCTTGCTTGGCATTGTAGAAATTCTCTGCAAAGTCTGTGTTTCCAAGTTCCTCATTTAATTTATTCACCACCTCGTCAAATGTCTGGGCACTGCCCCTAATTTCCCTAAAAAAATATAAGGCTCCAACCTTTTAAATACGAAGGAAATAATAATTTTAATTCCTCCGACGATATAATTTTCTTCCTCGATGCAGCATCTCTGAAGTCTTCTAAAAAGTCTTCTAAGGACTCCTGAGGACTCCCCGAAAAACAAGTTGAAAACTCCATCATGAAATAATTTCATAAAATTTTTCACAAAATGTCCGCCGCTATAAAAATCTTCCCACACTATTTTTCTATTCGATTCTTCCTCGATTCTTCAAGGTCTGGATCGACGATCACTATCCTCTTATATTACGCCCCTTCTTATGGCGTCACCTTCCTTCTGAAGCAGTCTTCCTATTACTCCGGTTCGTTTGGCGCCTCCGCCAATGTAGTGATCTTGTGCACTATACTTGCATTTCGTAAATATAAAGACTGTTAGACTGTTTGTTGTGTGTTTCTATTTATTTAGTTTATTAACACTTTGTATAAAAGGGATCCACAACTGGCTCGATAGCCACTCTAATCCTCACTATAATTTAGCTCAGTCGCTGGCCGAAGCCTATGGTGAAGTGTGTCACATTGACTAAAACTTTATCCATCCAAGCCTCTTTCTTTTTTAAAACTACAAAATAAGTAACAGTGTCAAAGTGACACCCACTCTAAAGAGGCCCGTATACAATATAATCGCATAAACAAATATCGAACCTTACAGTACCTTACTTCAGTGCAATGACTCGTCCCTTTCATTAAGGTATCACTTGAATAAAGCCAAACTCGAATGTGAGGTGCAGATCCTTCTGGAAACTTTTGGCATGTATGTCATGGTACGAACTACTGACTTAGCGTCATCTTTATGTGGAGGAAGTGCGCGGAATGTGGAACTTATTGAAGATCTAATGCTGATTGGGCAAGCAAAACCAGGCTATTGCTTTTGCAGAGGAAGTGGGCATGATACCGAGTCAAAAAATGTGTAATTATCACAAAAAAGATATGACTGTAGAATATACAGCAAATAAAACGGTGGGCTCTTTTGTTTGCAACAGGCCATGCAGAGCGAAGTCTAAATTGAGCCTAAGCAAAGGCACTTGGTTTGATAATAAAAAAAATAACTATGTCGCGGGTGTTTTATATTATGTATGCCTTCTATCAAAGTTGGAGTTATGAGATGACCATTAAACAAGATTTCTCTGAAGGAGAACACTGCTTTCTAGGTCAACCGTTAACGACTGGTACAATTACTGTCGAGAAGCAGTTGTAGTGTATTAATTTGAAAAGCAATCCGTCACCGGAAAGATTCCAGGAAGACCTGGCAAAGTAGTACAAATTGATGAAAGCAAGTTCGGGAAAAGAAAAAATATTAAAGGTATGACTAAAAAATTTAAAAAAAAACCTTTTATTATTCTCAAGGCACATGCAAACAAACTAATTTTGTAGTTTTTCTTTCAGGTCGTCGAATTGAAAGGCATTGGTTCCTCGGAATGGTCCAGGATGGGAGCGAGGATCTTCGCCTCGAAATCTGCCCAGGCAATGTCCGTTCTGCAGAAATTTTGGTGCCCTTGATTCAGTAACATGTGGCTGAGGGCACCACCAAACACACTGATTTCTGGCGGGCGTATGATTGTCTGGACGATCATGGATTCATCCACCGTAAGGTGAATCACAATGATCGGTGTAGTGAAACCATGTAGTGAAACGACGAGTTGCAGTCAACGACTATTTACTCTTTATTAATCAACGACTACCCACTACCACTGAGAGGAAGTAATAAATCAGGAAGACCATAGTGCGCTAACAACTATAAATATAATAAGAAGATATCAAAAAACTGAATACAATACACAAAATAATAAATATTATAATAAAATAATCAATACTACTAAAACTAGTGGCCCGAAAACAGGCAGCCTAAAGGTAATGTTGTACTATATTTATAGAACCGGCTCATGAAGCCCTTTAATTTGATACCCGACGCCGATAGGTTTCAGAAAAAAAAAAAAAAAAACAATAAAAATTTGACGTCATAACTCCCCCCCTCCAAGGGGAAAATCGAGAAAAGCTCTCCACAAAAAAATATTTTAATTCAAGGAACACGTGTGCGAAGTTTTGTGAGGATCGCTTGAAAACTGTGGCTCCTAGACCGGAACTGACAGACACGAGACATAGAGACAGACGAAAGCAAAATCGGCCTCCTATCTTGTCTAAATGGAGCCCTTCGCTCGCTTCTCTCGCTCGGTCAATAAAATAGATACATTATAAACTCAGGCCATTAATGTCCACACCGAGGATACCGAGATAGGAATAAAATTACGCCATACTCCACCACGTTGGCTCAGTTCATGTTGATGGAGGGGTTTTACGACCACTACCACGTAGCGATAGCAGCCGGGGCCTACAGCTTAACGTTTTATCCGAAACACTGAACGTCCTATACTGTACTGCATCATCATCTCGCCCTGTCACCCCTCAGCCTCGGCAGGGGTTTTAGTACAGCTTTCCATTTGTTCCGACCTTGGGCCATCTGCTATAACTCTGCCCAATCTGAGCTCACAGTGGCGGCCTCTTTCTCTGTTGAAAGTAGCCACATTGTTTTGGGACGACCTTTCTTTTGTTTCTACTTTAGGCACCACTTGAGGGCTATTTTCGACAGGTGTTCGTCAGGTCTCCTTATCACGTGGCCAAGCCAACGCCACTTCCTGGTGATGGTTTCAGATACGTGAGTCTCCACAATTCTGCGTTTGTGATTGTGCTTGGCCAGAATATTCTCTATATTTGTCTCAAGCATTAATTGATAAATTATTGCCTGCCTGAGATGTCCTTTCGAACGAACCACGTTTTGCATCCATATAGAAGGATATCTCTATCCGTCCATATAGGATACTGTACTTAAGATAAATTAACCATCTCATTGGTACATGGTCAGGATTCGAACCTGCATCTCCTGTGTCAGAAACAAGCGTGAAACCCATTAGACCACGGAGCTCTTTACAATACTCAGGAAGACTTTAAAAGTGGAAATTTTGGAAAAGCCTCTAATAGAATGCTTCCATAGATATGCAGCATAAACAGTAAAAGACTTTGAGTAAGAGTGGGTGCGGTGGTTCGGGATTTGAAAAAGTGTTCTTATCCGAGTTCTACTGAGCATTAAAGCAGAACGCATAAATAAAGTTAACGATCTTTAAGGTAAAGGGGAGAAAGACGATTATGCAGAGTGATAAAAAGTAGACAGAGAAGGTGGCAATTTCTACGTTGCTAATTGGTAGCCATTTAATTTGAGCACAAAACTTGGAGAAATGGTTATACTTGCGAAGGCCAAAGATGAATCGGATACATAGATTTTGGGAGTCGTTCCAATTTATTTAAGTTCTTCAGAATCAAGAAAACAAGAAACAGCATAGTCAATGATAGGCAGAATAAGAGATTGGGCGAGAGTAGTTTATTTGTGTAAGGGAAAGAAGAATTGACGTTGCTTTAAAGTGTGATAGAAAAAATAAACTTTCTTATAAACAAGATGTATTTAAATCAAGAAAGTAGTTTGTCATAAATTACACCCAGATTTTCAGAGAAGGGAAGAATTACTGTAGAAAGATGATCTGCCGCATCGTGGAAAAATCAAGTTGACTCCTCATTAGCCTACCCCCGATGATGAGCACTTACGACTTGGCTGGATTCACCAGTAGACCATGATTACTAGCCCAGTCGTTGATACTGTGTTTGTCATGGTTGATGCATTCAACTGTTTTAAAATTAAAATTAAAAACCTATAACGTAAAAATGGCATCATATGATGCTTTGGGCCGCTGAGAGAAAGAGCGTATTGTAGTTTAAATATCAAACGCGTATTGAGAGAATAATTAGAAGAAAGGTAAGAGGAGAGTTGCTCGTGAACAATATGCTCAAGGACTTTAGATAGGAAGGGGAGAATAGAGATAGGACGTTATTCAGAACAACCCTAGTTGTTGGGAGTTTCTGGGAGTGGAATAGATTCAGATATCATGGTAGGAACCTGTTGCCAACGAGAAATTAAAAAATAATGTGAGGATGGGCAGTTCAATAATCATACGAGAGCTCACGTTATCACACCCCACAGTAGAGGATGAAAGGATAGGATATGACTTTTTATATTCCCCTCAGAGATAGCAGTGAAAGAAAAATGAGAACAAGAGGTAAGGATTGGGAGGAAATTGCAGCAAGGGAATGAGATTTAGTCACGGGGTCAAGAGAGATAGGCAATGTGGAAAAGTGATTGTTAAGGCTATTCAAGTCAGCAGTGACATCAGTAGAGGCAGGTGCTTTACCAATGCCATGAGACTTGAGAAATTTTCACTTCTGACTAGGAGAGCAATAATTTTTAAGATTTTCTTGGAAGTATCGTCTTTTGGTATCTCTGCATAAGCGATCGCATCGATTTCAGAGCAGTTTATAGCGTGCGGGATTATGGTCCGACGGTTGCTTCTTAATCCTTCTCTTGGCTTTATGTCTCAACGTCATGAACTTTTTAAAATCATCAGTAGTGGGGTCGTGCTTAATTTTAACGCGTTTAACAGGTTCATGCCGATCATAAAGTAGAATGAGAATTGCGATAAAATTCACCACCATAGGACTGTTATCACAAGACATATATACAAGACCAGACAGTAGAGTGTGCCTACGCTTTAAGTAAATTCACATACATTAAAACTACAAAGAAAAAGAAATTTAGGAATAGGTTTAACAGTTCGTACTTTATAAAAGAGAAAGATAAGGTCATGTTATGAAAAACAAGAAGTAAGCTGAACACCTTGTTAAGAGGAGAGAGAGAAGTTTAGTAGATCGGTAGTCGTTTTTGATTAAACATGTATTGAAATCACCTAAAAATATAGGAGGGACATAAATCATTAAGATATGAATCTAAAGCGGGAAAGTAACCAATTCTTACAGACATGTATTGAAATAAAAAATAAAAAATAGATGGGACATAAATCATTAATATGTGAATCTAAAGCGGAAAAGTAACCAATTCTTACAGAAGGGCTGTAAAACACGCCAATGAGGATTTTGGTGTGATGAAGAATAACCTCTACAAAAAAATGCTTAGCTGAAATCGAATACGAACTTGGAGATGAGGAGACAATCTTGTGAGGAATATCATCTCGCAGGTAAAGCGCACCACCACCACCACCTTTATCAGTTCTATCGTTATGGATTAACTTGAACCCGGGAAGGGTTCGAGGAAAGTTTCGGAAAATAGAATAGCGTGAACGGAGTGGTTACTAAAAGCTTCAAAAAGCTTACTATAATAGTCTACACTAAGGGAGATAATGTTTGTATGTACACTAAGGGATATAATTTTTGTATGTTTACTTGGGGATATGTATTATTATTTTATAATTTAAATATCTAGGAGTTAGTTTTGCAGTAAAGTAGTTGCCAGCATCGCTAAGAACGTAATTTTTACGCCAGACCGTTCCACTGTAGCTGGCTGCATTTTTAGAGAGCTTTGGGAGAAGATTGAACCATTAGAAACCGGTGTTCGAATCTTCACAAAAATGTCAGTACTGTCACTTCAATATAAGTCGTTCGTGTTACAAGACCTATAGTCCTTGTCTCAAAACTAAGTGATTGTATAATAACAGTTTTATATTGTGCCTATGGAAATACATACAATCCATTCAATCCATGTGTAGTTTAAATTACTCATCTGAACCAGAATACGCACATGGAATGATGGTCCTTCAGCCTTTTTAAATAAGTGAGGTGAGACGCCATTGGAATACCAAACGGCCGGAGAGTCGTTCGGAATTTATAGAGTATATTGCCAAGCTATTGTTGGTAAGTGGCTATCACTTTATTATTGTTCCTGTGCTGGGAGCTCTCCTGCGGAAGAAGCAATATCTTCAAGAAACCCGCAAGGAATTACGACGCGTAATTTGTCGTGTACGACACGTGTCACGAGGACGGAATTTGGATACAAAAATCTAGCTCCGGAGTTTGCTGCATTATCGCCATACTTGTGTGTCCTCGAAATACGCTCTGTCCATTTACAGGTGCGTTATTTATTAGGATTTATCTGGAAAGTATAATTATTCATCGATACCTAACCTAATACCTACCATATACCTATTGATAAATTCCTTCAAGAAGAAAAGGGATAGAGGATGGAAATGACCTCGACAATTTGCTGCGTATGATTGGCTGTCTGGTTGTGGAGCGTTTCCGTGACTATACTCACGGTGGTTTGGAGCGACATCTACAGAACCCGGAGGTACTTACCCGAGTGTTCACGAAATTCGCCGAACAATTTCTGATCGTTTTTGACGTTTCGTTCGACGACGATACTTTGCGGTTTATTTATGCACTTTGTACTGCGCTTTGTAGGTGTTTGTGTTCCGTTTTACGTTCCCGACCGTAGATTGGCGCTAGTGTTCCTGCGGTGCGAAAAAGAACTACGTATCCGAATATGACCGAGTGTCACACATGACTTTTGCCGATTGTGTCCGATCCAAGTGTTTACGGAAATACACGAGTGTTATTTACGTGAAGTGCGTAGCGTGTTGACTTTCGTTCCGACGCCATTACAAGCAGAATACTTTTTGTGACGCCATTTTAACTTTGTCTATTTGTTTAGAATTAGACGCCATTTTTGTACCTTAAGCATTTTTACATTTGTATACAGTAATTATTGCACGATATTGCAGAAAAACTATAAAAACTGTGTAATATCCATCCTTTGTGTTTTATAACTTGGATTAATTTAACATTGAAGTTGTTTTGTGATAAAACATTCGCTGTTTTGTTTTGTGTAAAAAATGTCGAAGCCAAAGGATAGCACGATAAAGCGACTGATCGCTGCCCGTGGCCAATGCAAAGGCGTAATAACTAAGATGCAAACCTTTGTGACAAGTGATGAAGCTCGTTCAAGAGATTACGACTCTTTAGTAGTGAAAAGAGACCGGTTAATTAAGTCGTTTCAAGAATATGAAACCCATAATATCGATATTCAATCATTGCTCACTGAAGATTCTGAGCCTGATACAGAAAATTTTGACGAAATAGACGATAGATATTGTTCAGTGTTAGCAAAATTAAACTCAATGATAGCTGCTTTGCAACCAGAGCCGGGTCAGTCGAATCAGAACCCAAAGGGTGGGAAATGTCAAAGGCTCCCGAGGATTAATATTAAAGAGTTTAATGGAGATACAAAGGGTCGCGCGGTTGCCCTTGAGACGGCGACAAGCAAAGATTCGCAACCTGAGCAAAAGGAGCGCAAGTATGTGGTCTCCTGTGCCGCTACTGCAACTGCTGCAAATAAGCAGAAGCAGAAGTCCGTCTCTGTGAAGCAACAATGCTCTGAAAAACCAGCCGCTCCAGCTTAAAGAGCAAGGGCCATACCTACTCGAAACTCAATTTGGCGGAATATTGGCGGGGTCTGTTCCTGGATGCAACTTCACATCTCCTCGGGTTAGTTTTTCTATCAACTTCTCTGACCAAGTAGGTGACAATGTTCATAATGATCCTTTATCCAGCTTAGACAAAAATATTAAAAAATTCTGGACCGCCGAGACGGTTCCTGAAATTTATTCAGAAAAGAGCTCTGAACAGGAGCTAGCTGAAAGCATTTTTAAACAGTCAATAACTCTAAAAAATAATAGATTCACTGTTGCTTTACCATTAAAGCAACCGATAACTGAGATCTATCTCGGCGATTCATTTTCAGCTGCCTTACAGCGTTTCTATAATCTTGAGCGCAGATTATTAAAAGATAATAAACTGTATCAAATGTACAGGGATTTTATAAATGAATACATAGCTTTGGGCCATGCCCAGCCCTATGATATTTCAAAATATGATATAGATAAGGATGGTGTGTTTTTTCTCCCCCACCACCCTGTTTTCAATGAAAACAGTCAAACAACAAAGATGAGAACTGTTTTCGATGGCAGTCTTAAGACAAAAAATAATATCAGTTTGAATGATGTTCTATTAAATGGACCTATAGTCCAAAACGAACTTTTCGATATACTTATTCTGTTTCGTTTGCCAAAATATATTCTACTATGTGATATAAAGCAAATGTTCAGACAGATATTAGTTGACCCTCCATATAGGGCCTTGCAAAATATTCTCTGGAGAGAATCTATTAATGATCCAGTGCTTTGCTTGCAGCTTAACACTGTTACTTACGGGTTAAAATCCTCGTCATATCTTGCCACGCGATGCTTGAAAGAGTTAGCAGAACGTTTTAAAGACCGATATAACTTAGCTTCTTCTGTCTTGCTTTCACAAACCTATGTTGATGACGTACTTACTGGGCATGATGATGTGAACACATTAAAAGAAATAAAGAGACAGTTGATAGAATTGCTAGGCCTGGGAGGTTTTCAGTTGCATAAATGGGGTTCTAATAATGCTATGCTATTGGATGATGTACCCTCTAATCAATCTCCAGTGAAAGATGTCGATATGAGCAAAGATAATGACTTTATAAAAACTCTAGGCTTGCGCTATAACGTTAAGTCAGATGATTTCTACATCAGCTGCTCAGAGAGCAACGTAAATACAACTAATACTAAGAGGCAGGTTTTGTCTTTCATAAGCAAGATTTTTGATCCCCTGGGATTGGTAGGACCAATTGTTATGTCAGCTAAGCTTCTAATGCAAAATATTTATAATGCTAAAATCAGTTGGGATGAGGAACTACCTAAGGAATTAAATGACCAGTGGATAAGCTATGCTAATGGTTTAATTGAAATGTCATGCATTCAAACAAAAAGGCATATAAATGTAAAGGGTGCTAGCCAGGTAGAGTTAATCGGATTTGCTGATGCTTCGTCCAAAGGCTATGGTTGTTGCTTGTATGTCAGAGCTATTTTTGCTGACGGTACGATAAATGTAAACTTGCTTTGTTCCAAATCAAGAGCAAATTCGACTAATAATGATTTAACTACACCACGCAAAGAATTGAACAGCGCCTTATTATTATCAATGCTTGCTAAAAGAGTGCACAACACATTATCGACACAGTGTGATATTATAAAAGTATATCTATATCTTGATTCGCAGATCGTGTTGGCGTGGCTTAACATGGAACCAGTGACGCTAATGCCGTATGTCGCGAACAGAGTTATCAAAATAAAAGATCATACAAAAAACTGGCCGTGGTTCTATGTTAAGACCATGGAAAACCCTGCCGACTGCTTGTCGAGAGGTATGGAGCCTCGCGCCTTGCAAGATCTTGATTTGTGGTGGCATGGCCCACGCTTTTTGCATGAGCAGAAATATCAGCATGGAAATGCAGGGCGCGAGACTCCGCCTCTGGTAGAGGTACCTGAAATAAAAAAGCAATGTCAAAATAATCCAAAATGTCATGACGTTTGCAACACGGTAATGCATACTATTGATGAGTTAAAGATTTTCAGTCAATATTCTGATTATAATAAAATGAAGCGAGTAATTGCTTACGTAATGAGGTTCATAAACAATTGTAGAACAAAAGATGTCACTAGCAGACAGTCAGGTGAACTGATGCCAGATGAATTAGAAAATGCTTTGTTTACTATTGTAAAGTACGACCAAAAAAGGCATTATGCTGATGAAATCTCTTGTTTAAAATCAAATAAACCCATAAAAGGACCACTTTCATCATTAAATCCTTTCATAGGTAGCGATGGGCTATTGAGAGTTGGTGGCAGGCTTCAGAATTCGGAGCTCTCTTTCTCGCAAAGACACCCAATTATTCTTGCTAAGGCGTCTCATATAACGAGTCTTATAATTTGGAATGAGCATAAGAATCTGATGCATGCCGGGCCAAAATTATTGCTTTCTTCATTAAATCAAAAATTTTGGCTAATTAATGCTGTCAGACAAATAAAAAATGTAATCCACAAATGCTTAATATGTTTTAGGCTAAAAGCCAAGGCAGCATCTCAATTGATGGGCTCTTTGCCACCACAAAGAGTTCGTGTATCCAGACCATTTGAGAAGGTGGGCATAGACTATGCTGGCCCATTCAATATAAAGTTTGCACGAGTAAGGAAGCCTGTAATTTTGAAAGCTTATGTTCTAATTTTCGTGTGCTTCGTGACGAAGGCTATTCATGTGGAATTGGCTTCGGACATGACCACACAGACATTTTTGAATTGCTTAAAAAGGTTCATAGCGCGTAGAAACAAGCCTTCCCAAGTGTTCTGTGATAATGCGGCCACATTTAGGTGTGCTAACTCGAACTTACAAGAACTGTATAAACTACAGTCTTCCACAGCCCACCAAAATGCAGTGACAAAATTTTCAGCTAATCAGGGCATAACTTTTAAATTTATTCCAGCATACAGTCCTGTATTTGGTGGATTGTGGGAGGCTGGCGTCAAAAGTTTAAAGTACCATATGAAAAGGGTCATAGGTACTTGTGTACTCACATATGAAGAATTTAACACGGTAATTATTCAAATTGAGGCTATTCTAAATGCCAGGCCGTTGACCCCTATGTCATCGGATCCATCAGACATGACGTACCTAACGCCAAGTCATTTTTTAACTGGTGCTCCTATTACCAGTTACCCAGAGCAAGATCTCACTAACATTCCAACCAATAGACTTAGTTTCTGGCATCAATGTAGTCAGTTACAACAAAACTTTTTTAAACAGTGGCACAAATGCTATTTAAGCATGCTACAAAATAGACCTAAATGGAAAAATCAAACTTTTAATATAAAGGAAGGAATGTTAGTGCTTCTTAAACAGGATAATGTTAACCCCTTTGACTGGCCTACAGCGAGGATAGTGAAATTGTACCCAGGAAAAGATAACAAGGTACGAGCATTTGATGTTAAAATGCCCAATGGCCATGTCATACGCACTAGCATTACCAAAATATGTATTTTGCCAATAGATGAGTAGGAGTAGGTAGATTGGTTAAAAAGTAAATAAAATAGGGTTTTTTTTTTGTGTATTAGTAATTTAGTACCTATATAGACTTGTGTTTATTTTTGTTTAGGTAGGTAAAGTTATTATGAATAGGCAAGCGATTGTTTCTTTTCATGGCCTGGCCAAGTTGTACTTCCTTTAAGTAATTAAGTACAGTAACAAATAGGTATGTACTTTGTTTAGTTATAAAGTGTTTTTTGAACTTTAGGTACATACAATAAGGGAAACATTTAAGTACCTACACTTACATATTTACTTTGTTCAGTTTTAGGCTGAACATTGATAAATACACTAAGATAAATATTTAAGACCTCAACTAATAATTTTAAGTTGTAGTTTCTGCATGAAAGTAAGTATAGTAAGATAATTTCTTGCTCAATATGAGTTGTTGTTTTTAAATATAATACAGTATGATAAAATATAAAATATACTTACTATAATTTCTTGCTTATTAAGTGTCTAACTAGAAAATTAAAGAGATAAATGTGTAAAACTTAAACATTATTTTGTAGAGTACGGGGTTGCGATTTTTACCACTTTTTTCATTTTCGCCCCCCCGCAATATGTTCGAATCTTCACAAAAATGTCAGTACTGTCACTTCAATATAAGTCGTTCGTGTTACAAGACCTATAGTCCTTGTCTCAAAACTAAGTGATTGTATAATAACAGTTTTATATTGTGCCTATGGAAATACATACAATCCATTCAATCCATGTGTAGTTTAAATTACTCATCTGAACCAGAATACGCACAACCGGTTCACGGCAAAATATTAAGAAACAAGGGGAAAATCCTGTAACATCATTTATATAATTGTTCCTGGTAGCCTGAATAGTGGGTAAATGGTTATCCCAAGTGCTATGGTCTTCGCCAAATAGAGAAGCTAAGGCCGTGATAATAGTTTTGTTATACCTTTCAGTAGGGTTAACTTGTGGACAGTAGTGAGGATTGAAATAAGCAAAGGGAATCTCATATTTTCTTATAAGGTTATGAAATTCACTCAAATGAAATTGAGGGCCATTAACCATTAAATTATTTGTGAGAGGCAGGGGTGCGAAGAATCCTGGGCGGGAACGACACCCGTCAGATGACCACCGCAAGCCAAGAGGATTCCAATATGCTAAACATAATCTCCTACAATACCCGGACACTAATCACGGAGGAGCGGCTCGTAGAACTGGAGAAAGCGCTAAAAGTGCGTTAAATGGAATAGTGTAGGCCTATCAGAAATTAAAAGACAAGGTGAGGTTACTGTAGAGAGAGAAGAAGGTATATTCTACCACTTCGGTGCCACCGATGGACTTTTCGCTAAAAGCTTCTTGGTGGCAAAGAAGTGGAGGAATAATATAATCGAATTTTCCGGCTATTCAGACAGAGCAGCAGTCCTGAATCTCGGAGTCACAGACAACAAATTCATTACCATAATTAACACTCATGGACCAACATCCACGCACGGCGATGACGAAATAGAAGACTTTTATGATCTTGTTAATCAGACTTGCGATGAGCATCGCGGTATATAGAAGATTCCAGGAGGACCTGGCAAAGTAGTACAAATTGATGAAAGCAAGTTCGGGAAAATAAAAAATATTAAAGGTATGACTAAACAAATTAAAAAAAACCTGTTATTATTCTCAAGGCACATGCAAACAAACTAATTTTGTAGTTTTTCTTTCAGGTCGTCGAATTGAAAGGCATTGGTTCCTCGGAATGGTCCAGGATGGGAGCGAGGATCTTCGCCTCGAAATCTGCCCAGGCAATGTCCGTTCTGCAGAAATTTTGGTGCCCTTGATTCAGTAACATGTGGCTGAGGGCACCACCAAACACACTGATTTCTGGCGGGCGTATGATAGTCTGGACGATCATGGATTCATCCACCGTAAGGTGAATCACAATGATCGGTGTAGTGAAACCATGTAGTGAAACGACGAGTTGCAGTCAACGACTATTTACTCTTTATTAATCAACGACTACCCACTACCACTGAGAGGAAGTAATAAATCGGGAAGACCATAGTGCGCTAACAACTATAAATATAATAAGAAGATATCAAAAAACTGAATACAATACACAAAATAATAAATATTATAATAAAATAATCAATACTACTAAAACTAGTGGCCCGAAAACAGGCAGCCTAAAGGTAATGTTGTACTATATTTATAGAACCGGCTCATGAAGCCCTTTAATTTGATACCCGATGCCGATAGGTTTCAGAAAAAAAAAAAAACAATAAAAATTTGACGTCATAACTCCCCCCCTCCAAGGGGAAAATCGAGAAAAGCTCTCCACAAAAAAATATTTTAATTCAAGGAACACGTGTGCGAAGTTTTGTGTGGATCGCTTGAAAACTGTGGCTCCTAGACCGGAACTGACAGACACGAGACATAGAGACAGACGAAAGCAAAATCGGCCTCCTATCTTGTCTAAATGGAGCCCTTCGCTCGCTTCTCTCGCTCGGTCAATAAAATAGATACATTATAAACTTAGGCCATTAATGTCCACACCGAGGATACCGAGATAGGAATAAAATTACGCCATACTCCACCACGCTGGCTCAGTTCATGTTGATGGAGGGGTTTTACGACCACTACCACGTAGCGATAGCAGCCGGGGCCTACAGCTTAACGTTTTATCCGAAACACTGAACGTCCTATACTGTACTGCATCATCATCTCGCCCTGTCACCCCTCAGCCTCGGCAGGGGGTTTAGTACAGCTTTCCATTTGTTCCGACCTTGGGCCATCTGCTATAACTCTGCCCAATCTGAGCTCACAGCGGCGGCCTCTTTCTCTGTTGAAAGTAGCCACATTGTTTTGGGACGACCTTTCTTTTGTTTCTACTTTAGGCACCACTTGAGGGCTATTTTCGACAGGTGTTCGTCAGGTCTCCTTATCACGTGGCCAAGCCAACGCCACTTCCTGGTGATGGTTTCAGATACGTGAGTCTCCACAATTCTGCGTTTGTGATTGTGCTTGGCCAGAATATTCTCTATATTTGTCTCAAGCATTAATTGATAAATTATTGCCTGCCTGAGATGTCCTTTCGAACGAACCACGTTTTGCATCCATATAGAAGGATATATCTATCCGTCCATATAGGATACTGTACTTAAGATAAATTAACCATCTCATTGGTACATGGTCAGGATTCGAACCTGCATCTCCTGTGTCAGAAGCAAGCGTGAAACCCATAAGACCACGGAGCTCTTTACAATACTCAGGAAGACTTTAAAAGTGGAAATTTTGGAAAAGCCTCTAATATAATGCTTCCATAGAAATGCAGCATAAACAGTAAAAGACTTTGAGTAAGAGTGGGTGCGGTGGTTCGGGATTTGAAAACGTGTTCTTATCCGAGTTCTACTGAGCATTAAATCAGAACGCATAAATAAAGTTAACGATCTTTAAGGTAAAGGGGAGAAAGACGATTATGCAGAGTGATAAAAAGTAGACAGAGAAGGTGGTAATTTCTACGTTGCTAATTGGTAGCCATTTAATTTGAGCACAAAACTTGGAGAAATGGTTATACTTGCGAAGGCCAAAGATGAATCGGATACATAGATTTTGGGAGTCGTTCCAATTTATTTAAGTTCTTCAGAATCAAGAAAACAAGAAACAGCATAGTCAATGATAGGCAGAATAAGAGATTGGGCGAGAGTAGTTTATTTGTGTAAGGTAAAGAAGAATTGACGTTGCTTTAAAGTGTGATAGGAAAAATAAACTTTCTTATAAACAAGATGTGTTTAAATCAAGAAAGTAGCTTGTCATAAATTACACCCAGATTTTCAGAGAAGGGAAGAATTACTGTAGAAAGATGATCTGCCGCATCGTGGAAAAATCAAGTTGACTCCTCATTAGCCTACCCCCGATGATGAGCACTTACGACTTGGCTGGATTCACCAGTAGACCATGATTACTAGCCCAGTCGTTGATACTGTGTTTGTCATGGTTGATGCATTCAACTGTTTTAAAATTAAAATTAAAAACCTATAACGTAAAAATGGCATCATATGATGCTTTGGGCCGCTGAGAGGAAGAGCGTATTGTAGTTTAAATATCAAACGCGTATTGAGCGAATAATTAGAAGAAAGGTAAGAGGAGAGTTGCTCGTGAACAATATGCTCAAGGACTTTAGATAGGAAGGGGAGAATAGAGATAGGACGTTATTCAGAACAACCCTAGTTGTTGGGAGTTTCTGGGAGTGGAATAGATTCAGATATCATGGTAGGAACCTGTTGCCAACGAGAAATTAAAAAATAATGTGAGGATGGGCAGTTCAATAATCATACGAGAGCTCACGTTATCACACCCCACAGTAGAGGATGAAAGGATAGGATATGACTTTTTATATTCCCCTCAGAGATAGCAGTGAAAGAAAAATGAGAACAAGAGGTAAGGATTGGGAGGAAATTGCAGCAAGGGAATGAGATTTAGTCACGGGGTCAAGAGAGATAGGCAATGTGGAAAAGTGATTGTTAAGGCTATTCAAGTCAGCAGTGACATCAGTAGAGGCAGGTGCTTTACCAATGCCATGAGACTTGAGAAATTTTCACTTCTGACTAGGAGAGCAATAATTTTTAAGATTTTCTTGGAAGTATCGTCTTTTGCTATCTCTGCATAAGCGATCGCATCGATTTCAGAGCAGTTTATAGCGTGCGGGATTATGGTCCGACGGTTGCTTCTTAATCCTTCTCTTGGCTCTATGTCTCAACGTCATGAACTTTTTAAAATCATCAGTAGTGGGGTCGTGCTTAATTTTAACGCGTTTAACAGGTTCATGCCGATCATAAAGTAGAATGAGAATTGCGATAAAATTCACCACCATAGGACTGTTATCACAAGACATATATACAAGACCAGACAGTAGAGTGTGCCTACGCTTTAAGTAAATTCACATACATTAAAACTACAAAGAAAAAGAAATTTAGGAATAGGTTTAACAGTTCGTACTTTATAAAAGAGAAAGATAAGGTAATGTTATGAAAAACAAGAAGTAAGCTGAACACCTTGTTAAGAGGAGAGAGAGAAGTTTAGTAGATCGGTAGTCGTTTTTGATTAAACATGTATTGAAATCACCTAAAAATATAGGAGGGACATAAATCATTAAGATATGAATCTAAAGCGGGAAAGTAACCAATTCTTACAGACATGTATTGAAATAAAAAATAAAAAATAGGTGGGACATAAATCATTAATATGTGAATCTAAAGCGGAAAAGTAACCAATTCTTACAGAAGGGCTGTAAAACACGCCAATGAGGATTTTGGTGTGATGAAGAATAACCTCTACAAAAATATGCTCAGCTGAAATCGAATACGAACTTGGAGATGAGGAGACAATCTTGTGAGGAATATCATCTCGCAGGTAAAGCGCACCACTACCACCACCTTTATCAGTTCTATCGTTATGGATTAACTTGAACCCGGGAAGGGTTCGAGGAAAGTTTCGGAAAATAGAATAGCGTGAACGGAGTGGTTACTAAAAGCTTCAAAAAGCTTACTATAATAGTCTACACTAAGGGAGATAATGTTTGTATGTACACTAAGGGATATAATTTTTGTATGTTTACTTGGGGATATGTATTATTATTTTATAATTTAAATATCTAGGAGTTAGTTTTGCAGTAAAGTAGTTGCCAGCATCGCTAAGAACGTAATTTTTACGCCAGACCGTTCCACCAACGTTGAATTCTTTTAATTCATGTCTCAAGTCATAGCTGGCTGCATTTTTAGAGAGCTTTGGGAGAAGATTGAACCATTAGAAACCGGTTCACGGCAAAATATTAAGAAACAAGGGGAAAATCCTGTAACATCATTTATATAATTGTTCCTGGTAGCCTGAATAGTGGGTAAATGGTTATCCCAAGTGCTATGGTCTTCGCCAACTAGAGAAGCTAAGGCCGTGATAATAGTTTTGTTATACCTTTCAGTAGGGTTAACTTGTGGACAGTAGTGAGGATTGAAATAAGCAAAGGGAATCTCATATTTTCTTATAAGGTTATGAAATTCACTCAAATGAAATTGAGGGCCATTAACCATTAAATTATTTGTGAGAGGCAGGGGTGCGAAGAATCCTGGGCGGGAACGACACCCGTCAGATGACCACCGCAAGCCAAGGGGATTCCAATATGCTAAACATAATCTCCTACAAGACCCGGACACTAATCACGGAGGAGCGGCTCGTAGAACTGGAGAAAGCGCTAAAAGTGCGTTAAATGGAATAGTGTAGGCCTATCAGAAATTAAAAGACAAGGTGAGGTTACTGTAGAGAGAGAAGAAGGTACATTCTACCACTTCGGTGCCACCGATGGACTTTTCGCTAAAGGCTTCTTGGTGGCAAAGAAGTGGAGGAATAATATAATCGAATTTTCCGGCTATTCAGATAGAGCAGCAGTCCTGAATCTCGGAGTCACAGACAACAAATTCATTACTATAATTAACACTCATGGACCAACATCCACGCACGGCGATGACGAAATAGAAGACTTTTATGATCTTGTTAATCAGACCTGCGATGAGCATCGCGGTATATAGGAATATATTCCTCGATGACTTTAATGCAAAAATCGGGCCAAGGCAAGCTGGAGACAACGAGGACTTAATGGGTCCATACGGGCTTGGGTGCCCAAAAGAGCGTGGTTCCCGTTTGCTTCAGTTTGACTCGGACAAAGCCTCCAAATAAGTTCTAGTGACCCTGCGGGCAGTAGACCTCGCAACCAGGACCCCGAACCAATTTATAGGTATTTTCACGTTTCTTGAAAACTGATTGCATGGCTTTCCACGCTCACCCAGGAGGTACCGTGCTACCGTGTACCGCTCGTTGGGCGTTATCAAGGCGCACCCTCCCAAACCATCGCTTCTTTATAGGTAAACTTACTCAACGTAATGCCAAGATATGTACCTAGTGCAAGAAGGCTGAGAATTGCCAGCCCCAAGAAGAAAAAAGAATAAATAGAATACGCAGTGATTTTGGTGCAGGTATTTCCAGGTCCAAGATTGCAGAAGAAACGCAGAGATTTTGATACAGTTGTGAGGTCGTTTAGCTCCGTCAACAGTCAGTTGCTATAGAAATGCCAATGGTTACGCGTCGCCAAGCGTTTTTAGGTCCAAAGCGAGTCCAAAGCAAAAAGGTTTTAAATAATTTGTCTCTTTCTATTTCTGTATTATTTAGTGAGATGCTTAGACAATATTTAACTATGGCAAGCAAGCAAAGAGCTTGCATCCTTCTTTTTGCAAGCAGAAACTTCGGCCGCCATGTTGTAATTTCTGTAAACAAATTGAAAACACCTTTTCAGGATTAAGAAACCATTTTAAAGCGGCCTGGTTGGTTATAGCGGTGAAACTATTTTCCGTTATATAACAACGCCAATGTCCCAGCGCTGTAATAACTGCCAAAGTTTCTCTTTCCGTAGTAGAATAATTACGTTCATGTTTAACAAAAGTTTTACTCATCTAAGAAATAACGACCTCTTTTCCGTTCTTTATCTGAGGAAGCATTGCACATGCATTGCATTGCATTATGTCATGATTAGATGTGAACACAGTAAAAAGCGAAAGGTAGATCAAAGTCTGGACAAGCAAGACCTGCAGTAATCACTTATGATAGTTTAAGTTTTAGAAAGTCAGATATTAAAATTAACTGCCTCTGGTCTCCAATGAAACTTAGGATAATTTTTGGCCGACGACGATAATTTATTAAGGAGAGCAGCCAAGGTGCTAAAATTGCGAATGAAACGTCTAAACCAGCTACAGGTACCGTGGAATCGACAAACTTTTTTTTATTGGGTGTTGGAAAATCAAGTATAGCACGAATTGAATTAGGATCAGCACGTTAACCGTGTTCATCGACGACGTAACCAGGGTATTTACTGTCGATTACAATTCAATTACAAGTCAATTACACAAGAGAGTATGGGCTATAACTTCAAAGTTAAGGCTCGGGGGTAGCGGGGGGTGGTATTTTTAAATTAGGAGACTTTTATTTAAAAAAAATAAAAAAGCAAGCGTTACAATAAGCGTATATATAAACCGCATGGTTTACATAGTCAATACAACTGCATCTTAAACGGTGTCATGTTATTTCTAAAGATTAGAAGTATATATTGGGGTCTGGGCTTCTAAGAAATCCAATACGGGTCCTCAATACCCCAGATTTCTTGGCAACGTGGGAGTGTGCTGCTGGTATTTCTGCGGGACCTGGTGGGATCTGAAAATAGAAATATTAACATTAATTTCGTTGAAGCTTACAAGACATTCTGAGGGTTGGGGCATACGACAAACTCTTTGCTTAGAAATTGCAACGGTAATAAGAAACTTGGATAGATCGTTGATAGAAGTTTGTAGAAATGAAATACTCACAGCTCTTGGATGGTGAGGCAACTCAAGCCTGGATTTTGGCCTCGCCTCCACTAGCTACTGCTGGTGGAGGCGTCACACAGCCATCAATACCAGCAGAGTTTTCATTTTACAGTTTTTGAGTCACGATTCAGTGCTGTCAGTAGCTGTCAGTAGATTCAGTCATAAAAGAGGTGCTTCATCCCTGGAAGGAATGCGTAGAAGAAGTATAAAAATGCAGATTTTTTTTTATTTAATACTTACATAGAGCGTAGAGGTAGATGTGGAGGTCTTTGCTTTGGAGGAGCTTGGTCGTACAGTGTAGCTCTGGAAGAACTTGTTCACGCAGTGGCTGTCGATGAACTTATGAATATCATGGTACATTATATAGTAGCCTACTGATAACAGCTCTCCCGCAATGAACAACCCAATGACGCAGTTTAAGGAAAAATTATGAAGCTATAATCCTGAAATAAAATTAATAAATAATGCTGAAAAATGGTTAAATCGCGATTGGTTTATACTCTTGCGTCACCCATTAAAATAATGGTGATAATATCGTAACAATAGGCAATTATTTCAGTGGTTTTGCTGAAATCCTGACGTCAACTGAATATCGTCATATTTTTATGGCATAATTAAATAAATGTTACCATACTGTACGTTATTAAACTGAAGTAGAGTCTGTACCTAATGTGGTTAATACTCTAAGAGTACAAAGTGCATACGTTTTGACATGCTAACTTTTTAGAATTCCATATAAGATTAACGTGCACGCCGACCAGGTGTTGCTCCGTGTCTTGGCCGCACTGCACGTGACTATCCGAGGATGCATCGAGATCTCGGTAACGCAATGGAACGAGGTGCAACGAGTGCGCTATCTTTGAAGAAAAAACCACGTATTTTACTCAGGCTTATCAACAGTGGCTTGGGCCCATCAGAGAACACGTCGCAACATACGAAAGTTCTGCCGTGATTGTTTTCATAGATATTTTTTAATTCACTACATGACAAACTCGCTGGCATTCAGTTGAATTCCCAATGATATCATGCCTAGCGATACATACCTTTTAGTGATCGTTATCCTCATTTTACAGCCGGGTGATTACAATACTTGACTTGCGTTTTGTCGTTTGACTAATAAGGAAAAAACGACCGATGGTCCAAGCAGGACGCTGACGGATGACACAGGTTTCATAATGTAAATAATGTTTATGGAACATTACAGCATCGATGTGTCTCGAGCGTTTCGGCACATTGCAGTACAGAGAACATATCAGATGTTCGTAGTTGCTGCTGAGGCGTAGGGGGTATGCCTAACGTTACTATCATTGCTGACTGCCGGCATGACGACGGATCGTTGTTAAGACTGTTCACGTCATAGTATCTTAACCTATGCAACATTCGTGTACGTGTACAACAACTTAACATTCACACACTTACACATACAAGGAAAATGTGCATGATCTCTATATTCGTCACGAACATTTCAAGATTAAGGAATGTGCGTAGCAGGTGAGCTTTGCTCAGTTACGTTAGATTGTTGTGTAGAAGCTGACAATAGCCTAGGATCGACGTTGGGTTACTTGAAGTCTAAATTTTGCGCCATGGGGTTCATGAGCTCTGCAGCTGCGAATTTTTTACTTTTCTGCAATACCTTTGCAGAGATTTATGCCTAGAGCTTATCCAGAAGTATGCCAGGAGGCTAGCGACTATCATTTGCAGTGAAAAAATTCAACCGCATTTTGAGTCAAATGTATTCTAGTGCATCGGCTAGACATTGCAATGGCAAATTTCTTAATCACACCTGAATCTGCATCTAGGAATTATTTTTTCGAAGAACTTTTTTGAAGAGCTTCTTTTCACGTAGTTGATGGTTAAGTAAGCATTAGTCAATTTCTCGAGAACTTTTAGTAAGAGAGAAATATGCTCTTCGAAATTTGAACTGACGATTATGATGTCATCAATATAACAAAATACTTTACTCTCAATTATACTAACATACATACTTTACAACATTCATATTTTTATTCTCAAATTCAGGAATAAATAACGTGTCCATGATTCTTTAAGTAAAGGGTGCATTTGTCAAGCCAAAAGGCCTAACGCTAAATTTATACCTACCTCTTCCAGGAACATAAAATGCAGTTTTCTCCCTATCATAATGATTTAGAGGCACTTCCCAAAATGCTTTTGTAATATTAATACCTACTAGAATGATATTTAGCGTCTTTAAGATGATCAGGAATTAATTCATGAGAGAAAGATTGTAAGCATCACGACGAGTGACTGAATTAGGTTTCCCACTATCGACACAAAAACGCCAATCACGTATTTCTTTGGGGTTATAAGAACATGGGAGAACCTAGGGATTTCGCAATTCTCGATGACTTTCTATTCGACCATTTTATCAAATTCAGTTATAAAAGAGGCTTTTGTTTGCCAGGAGAAAGTCTGTAAGAGCGCTGTTCAATGGGAGGAGTATCACCAGTATCGATTTTTTGACTAATTAAATGAAAGTAGAAAAAGCAAAAGGAAGAATCTTCTTTTCTATGGGGGTATTTGCATTGCAATGAAGTTCATTAAAGAAAGTAGAATTCAAGAGTTCTAGTACCCGATTTAATTATTTCCAAAAGTCTACACCAAGTATGTTCGAGGGCTAGATGATAAGAAAAACTTTATAAGAATTCTAAGTCTGTCCTAGTCGCCTAAGAATTCTAGATGAGAATTATTACCAGGTATTGTAATGGAACTACCACTATCCAATAATCCGAAGAATGAGGAATTGTTTACGAGTTTTTTTAGGGAGGGCCTATTGAAAGGGCCTCTTTTTCCATGTAGAGGATTGACGAATTTTTATAGTGTTGAAATAAATTTCTAAGGCTGGCGAGACAATTCTGCCATTTTTCGAAGGTTTTAGTTAGAAGAATTATCCATGTCGTGGCTAAATCTTTTTTTGCATTATTAGGAGGGGATTCGTTAGAAGTTTTGTTGCAATTAGGACAATCTAAAAGTTATAAATCTTTAAGACCACGTGAAAGCGTGGTTGAGAACAAGACCGCACTGAGTTATCATTAGTGCGGCAACGAAGGCAAAATAAATTATTAAAGACAGAATTCACTTGTTTGTACTATAGGGTATATGAAGGGGTATAGTTCGGTTTAGTAGTAGAAGATGGTTTAAAGTTAGAACTATCAATGGCCATAGGGGAAGAAGGAGTAGGTGATGCAAAAATGGTTAAATTCTTTTGCTAGATGATTGTCAGCTGGCTTTGTTCGTAAAAATTATGAACTCTATGCAAAGTACGTACATAATCTTGGCTGGCAGAGATGAGTGCGTCAATGGAAGTTACATTATTTAGTGCAACGAACATGGAGTAACTGAGGCGAATATTCCTGAGCAGATTCAGATTCAGATTCAATATTTTTATTGTATTCAATATTATTTTATTCAATATTATTATTTATAATAAATTATCTTATTCTACGTCAAAATGATACTTATTTATAACTACAAGTCTTTTTTTATATAAAAAAGACCGTTTCGGAAGGTGGGCCACTGGGTTAAGAAGAAACGGCAAGAAACTCCCCCATACCTTCTTTTAAAAAAAGTGACTTCACAACAGGTACTGGTTTCGGTCTAAGGAAATTCGCCGGCGAGTGATAGACTTGATCAATCGCGCCCCTCGTCGATTTTCTGTGCGCTGAGATGGCATGAAGCATGCAGTTTTGTCATCTAAGTATTCCTTAATACTATAAGACTTTCTTAGCAGATAATTTTTAACATAGTTTTTGAACCTCTTTTCAGGAAGGATCAATGATTCCTGTGGTATTTTATTGTAGGAGCGAATAAATAATAAATAAATAAAATAAAAGTTGATTTATTTCATAGAAACAGTTAACATAGCATATAACAAGACTTCCCAGTAAGTAATAATAATACTTGTGTTGGGAATGACTCGCAACTTCTCCTAAGATTCTAGCGTACAGTTAAAGGTAAGCATTTTTACTTTTCCTAAATATTAACAAATAAGGTTATATGTGTTTTGTGTATGTGTGTATGTTGTGTGTGTGTGTGTGTGTGTGTGTGTGTGTGTGTGTGTGTGTGTGTGTGTGTGTGTGTGTGTGTGTGTGTGTGTGTTGTGTGTGTGAGAGTTGTGTGTGTGCGTGAGTGAGGGTGTATATGTGTGTGTGTTTTGTGTACCTATGCGTGGTAGTAACTATTCCTATGCCCTACGGTTGCATTATAATGAACCTTGGGATCGGGTGTGTAAAAATCCACCAACGCCCTGCGGTTGTACAAACCTTGGGGTCTATTATTATACTCGTAGATAGTGCCTGTGAGAATGCAGTATGTAAAGGGGTTTGGTGAGTACTCATATTAGTTAATCATCGCTTAAGAAGGTCTTTGAAGAAGGTTTTCAACTTCCTCATGGTTAAGTGTGTTAAGCCATTTAGTTACAGTCTCTTTACAAGTATGTAGCTGAAGGTGGTATATGCATAAAATTCTGTTTACTTTGTTATATATAAAGGCTGATTGACAGGCATATTGTCGTTCAGCGAAGACTGTGCGAACTGTCTGCGGTGGGGCAACTTTGTCGTTTCGTCTTTTGGTATTTATGGACTGGTCATACACCAGAGATTTGTGGCAAGACAGGATTAAGTTAAGAATATATAGTTTTCTAACTGACAGGAGATGACTAGTCTCATATAGGGATTGTGTAGTAAACCTGCGAGGTAGACTGTACATAACCTTTACGATAGACCTCTGGGCTCTTTCCACATCCATAAATTTGGTTTTTGCTGCCCCCCCCCCAGACTGGTATGCAGTAGGTAATCACTGATTGAATCAATGCTATGTATGTTTTATTTAGGAGTTCCTTATTCATAACGAATCTGAGTGATTTGAAGATCCATGTCAGCTTACGTACTCTGTTCTTAATCAGCTCAATATGGCCATACCAGCTTAACCGTTGGTCTACTATGACTCCCAGGTACCAGATATTCTCAACCTTCTGTATATGTGGGCAGTCACAACCTAGGTTTCCAGGATCCGCGCAGCTATGTATTTTTAAACAGAAATTGTCGTTAGGCTGGGAATTTATGTAGGGCCCAAAACAAATGTACTTTGTTTTTTGAACATTTAATGACAAAAAAAAATCATTTAACCAGTTGGCAACCCTAACCAATCCTAGTTCAGCAACTTTATGTACAGTGCCCCATGAATGATGTGCCTACTTTTTTTAGTCAAAATAATGGTAGTGCTAACTTATTTCTATTTATGGTGTTAATTGTATGGCTATCACCGCGTAAAAAACGTAGTTTTAAACAAAGCTACGTTTTTTCTTACAAGCATGATATTCTCGTATATATATTGACAGGTAACCGTAAGTATATATACTTTTTTTTAAATTTCTCTTTATGATTCTCAAGCATCTAATTGATATATCGCCCTGATCGCCCTTTTTTGTAAAACAAATATCGTATTTATATCTGCTGTACTCCCCCAGAGCAGTATTACATATGACATAATACTGTGAAAATAACTAAAGTAAACCAATCTGGCAGATTCAATATCTGTAAGATATTTCATTTGTCTGACCGCAAAAGCGGCTGAGCTAAGTCTTCGGGCGAGATTAGTTATGTGAGGACCCCATTGAAGTTTCAAATCTATAGTGATTTCAAGAAAGATTGCAAATTGTGTGCGGGATTATGGTCCGACGGTTGCTTCTTAATCCTTCTCTTGGCTCTATGTCTCAACGTCATGAACTTTTTAAAATCATCAGTAGTGGGGTCGTGCTTAATTTTAACGCGTTTAACAGGTTCATGCCGATCATAAAGTAGAATGAGAATTGCGATAAAATTCACCACCATAGGACTGTTATCACAAGACATATATACAAGACCAGACAGTAGAGTGTGCCTACGCTTTAAGTAAATTCACATACATTAAAACTACAAAGAAAAAGAAATTTAGGAATAGGTTTAACAGTTCGTACTTTATAAAAGAGAAAGATAAGGTCATGTTATGAAAAACAAGAAGTAAGCTGAACACCTTGTTAAGAGGAGAGAGAGAAGTTTAGTAGATCGGTAGTCGTTTTTGATTAAACATGTATTGAAATCACCTAAAAATATAGGAGGGACATAAACCATTAAGATGTGAATCTAAAGCGGGAAAGTAACCAATTCTTACAGACATGTATTGAAATAAAAAATAAAAAATAGGTGGGACATAAATCATTAATATGTGAATCTAAAGCGGAAAAGTAACCAATTCTTACAGAAGGGCTGTAAAACACGCCAATGAGGATTTTGGTGTGATGAAGAATAACCTCTACAAAAAAATGCTCAGCTGAAATCGAATACGAACTTGGAGATGAGGAGACAATCTTGTGAGGAATATCATCTCGCAGGTAAAGCGCACCACCACCACCACCTTTATCAGTTCTATCGTTATGGATTAACTTGAACCCGGGAAGGGTTCGAGGAAAGTTTCGGAAAATAGAATAGCGTGAATGGAGTGGTTACTAAAAGCTTCAAAAAGCTTACTATAATAGTCTACACTAAGGGAGATAATGTTTGTATGTACACTAAGGGATATAATTTTTGTATGTTTACTTGGGGATATGTATTATTATTTTATAATTTAAATATCTAGGAGTTAGTTTTGCAGTAAAGTAGTTGCCAGCATCGCTAAGAACGTAATTTTTACGCCAGACCGTTCCACCAACGTTGAATTCTTTTAATTCATGTCTCAAGTCATAGCTGGCTGCATTTTTAGAGAGTACAGCTTTGGTAGAAGATTGAACCATTAGAAACCGGTTCACGGCAAAATATTAAGAAACAAGGGGAAAATCCTGTAACATCATTTATATAATTGTTCCTGGTAGCCTGAATAGTGGGTAAATGGTTATCCCAAGTGCTATGGTCTTCGCCAACTAGAGAAGCTAAGGCCGTGATAATAGTTTTGTTATACCTTTCAGTAGGGTTAACTTGTGGACAGTAGTGAGGATTGAAATAAGCAAAGGGAATCTCATATTTTCTTATAAGGTTATGAAATTCACTCAAATGAAATTGAGGGCCATTAACCATTAAATTATTTGTGAGAGGCAGGGGTGCGAAGAATCCTGGGCGGGAACGACACCCGTCAGATGACCACCGCAAGCCAAGAGGATTCCAATATGCTAAACATAATCTCCTACAATACCCGGACACTAATCACGGAGGAGCGGCTCGTAGAACTGGAGAAAGCGCTAAAAGTGCGTTAAATGGAATAGTGTAGGCCTATCAGAAATTAAAAGACAAGGTGAGGTTACTGTAGAGAGAGAAGAAGGTATATTCTACCACTTCGGTGCCACCGATGGACTTTTCGCTAAAGGCTTCTTGGTGGCAAAAAAGTGGAGGAATAATATAATCGAATTTTCCGGCTATTCAGATAGAGCAGCAGTCCTGAATCTCGGAGTCACAGACAACAAATTCATTACCATAATTAACACTCATGGACCAACATCCACGCACGGCGATGACGAAATAGAAGACTTTTATGATCTTGTTAATCAGACCTGCGATGAGCATCGCGGTATATAGGAATATATTCCTCGATGACTTTAATGCAAAAATCGGGCCAAGGCAAGCTGGAGACAACGAGGACTTAATGGGTCCATACGGGCTTGGGTGCCCAAAAGAGCGTGGTTCCCGTTTGCTTCAGTTTGACTCGGACAAAGCCTCCAAATAAGTTCTAGTGACCCTGCGGGCAGTAGACCTCGCAACCAGGACCCCGAACCAATTTATAGGTATTTTCACGTTTCTTGAAAACTGATTGCATGGCTTTCCACGCTCACCCAGGAGGTACCGTGCTACCGTGTACCGCTCGTTGGGCGTTATCAAGGCGCACCCTCCCAAGCCATCGCTTCTTTATAGGTAAACTTACTCAACGTAATGCCAAGATATGTACCTAGTGCAAGAAGGCTGAGAATTGCCAGCTCCAAGAAGAAAAAATAATAATTAGAATACGCAGTGATTTTGGTGCAGGTATTTCCAGGTCCAAGATTGCAGAAGAAACGCAGAGATTTTGATACAGTTGTGAGGTCGTTTAGCTCCGTCAACAGTCAGTTGCTATAGAAATGCCAATGGTTACGCGTCGCCAAGCGTTTTTAGGTCCAAAGCGAGTCCAAAGCAAAAAGGTTTTAAATAATTTGTCTCTTTCTATTTCTGTATTATTTAGTGAGATGCTTAGACAATATTTAACTATGGCAAGCAAGCAAAGAGCTTGCATCCTTCTTTTTGCAAGCAGAAACTTCGGCCGCCATGTTGTAATTTCTGTAAACAAATTGAAAACACCTTTTCAGGATTAAGAAACCATTTTAAAGCGGCCTGGTTGGTTATAGCGGTGAAACTATTTTCCGTTATATAACAACGCCAATGTTCCAGCGCTGTAATAACTGCCAAAGTTTCTCTTTCCGTAGTAGAATAATTACGTTCATGTTTAACAAAAGTTTTACTCATCTAAGAAATAACGACCTCTTTTCCGTTCTTTATCTGAGGAAGCATTGCACATGCATTGCATTGCATTATGTCATGATTAGATGTGAACACAGTAAAAAGCGAAAGGTAGATCAAAGTCTGGACAAGCAAGACCTGCAGTAATCACTTATGATAGTTTAAGTTTTAGAAAGTCAGATATTAAAATTAACTGCCTCTGGTCTCCAATGAAACTTAGGATAATTTTTGGCCGACGACGATAATTTATTAAGGAGAGCAGCCAAGGTGCTAAAATTGCGAATGAAACGTCTAAACCAGCTACAGGTACCGTGGAATCGACAAACTTTTTTTATTGAGTGTTGGAAAATCAAGTATAGCACGAATTTAATTAGGATCAGCACGTTAACCGTGTTCATCGACGACGTAACCAGGGTATTTACTGTCGATTACAATTCAATTACAAGTCAATTACACAAGAGAGTATGGGCTATAACTTCAAAGTTAAGGCTCGGGGGTAGCGGGGTTTGGTATTTTTAAATTAGGAGACTTTTATTTAAAAAAAATAAAAAAGCAAGCGTTACAATAAGCGTATATATAAACCGCATGGTTTACATAGTCAATACAACTGCATCTTAAACGGTGTCATGTTATTTCTAAAGATTAGAAGTATATATTGGGGTCTGGGCTTCTAAGAAATCCAATACGGGTCCTCAATACCCCAGATTTCTTGGCAACGTGGGAGTGTGCTGCTGGTATTTCTGCGGGACCTGGTGGGATCTGAAAATAGAAATATTAACATTAATTTCGTTGAAGCTTACAAGACATTCTGAGGGTTGGGGCATACGACAAACTCTTTGCTTAGAAATTGCAACGGTAATAAGAAACTTGGATAGATCGTTGATAGAAGTTTGTAGAAATGAAATACTCACAGCTCTTGGATGGTGAGGCAACTCAAGCCTGGATTTTGGCCTCGCCTCCACTAGCTACTGCTGGTGGAGGCGTCACACAGCCATCAATACCAGCAGAGTTTTCATTTTACAGTTTTTGAGTCACGATTCAGTGCTGTCAGTAGCTGTCAGTAGATTCAGTCATAAAAGAGGTGCTTCATCCCTGGAAGGAATGCGTAGAAGAAGTATAAAAATGCAGATTTTATTTTATTTAATACTTACATAGAGCGTAGAGGTAGATGTGGAGGTCTTTGCTTTGGAGGAGCTTGGTCGTACAGTGTAGCTCTGGAAGAACTTGTTCACGCAGTGGCTGTCGATGAACTTATGAATATCATGGTACATTATATAGTAGCCTACTGATAACAGCTCTCCCGCAATGAACAACCCAATGACGCAGTTTAAGGAAAAATTATGAAGTTATAATCCTGAAATAAAATTAATAAATAATGCTGAAAAATGGTTAAATCGCGATTGGTTTATACTCTTGCGTCACCCATTAAAATAATGGTGATAATATCGTAACAATAGGCAATTATTTCAGTGGTTTTGCTGAAATCCTGACGTCAACTGAATATCGTCATATTTTTATGGCATAATTAAATAAATGTTACCATACTGTACGTTATTAAACTGAAGTAGAGTCTGTACCTAATGTGGTTAATACTCTAAGAGTACAAAGTGCATACGTTTTGACATGCTAACTTTTTAGAATTCCATATAAGATTAACGTGCACGCCGACCAGGTGTTGCTCCGTGTCTTGGCCGCACTGCACGTGACTATCCGAGGATGCATCGAGATCTCGGTAACGCAATGGAACGAGGTGCAACGAGTGCGCTATCTTTGAAGAAAAAACCACGTATTTTACTCAGGCTTATCAACAGTGGCTTGGGCCCATCAGAGAACACGTCGCAACATACGAAAGTTCTGCCGTGATTGTTTTCATAGATATTTTTTAATTCACTACATGACAAACTCGCTGGCATTCAGTTGAATTCCCAATGATATCATGCCTAGCGATACATACCTTTTAGTGATCGTTATCCTCATTTTACAGCCGGGTGATTACAATACTTGACTTGCGTTTTGTCGTTTGACTAATAAGGAAAAAACGACCGATGGTCCAAGCAGGACGCTGACGGATGACACAGGTTTCATAATGTAAATAATGTTTATGGAACATTACAGCATCGATGTGTCTCGAGCGTTTCGGCACATTGCAGTACAGAGAACATATCAGATGTTCGTAGTTGCTGCTGAGGCGTAGGGGGTATGCCTAACGTTACTATCATTGCTGACTGCCGGCATGACGACGGATCGTTGTAAAGACTGTTCACGTCATAGTATCTTAACCAACGCAACATTCGTGTACGTGTACAACAACTTAACATTCACACACTTACACATACAAGGAAAATGTGCATGATCTCTATATTCGTCACGAACATTTCAAGATTAAGGAATGTGCGTAGCAGGTGAGCTTTGCTCAGTTACGTTAGATTGTTGTGTAGAAGCTGACAATAGCCTAGGATCGACGTTGGGTTACTTGAAGTCTAAATTTTGCGCCATGGGGTTCATGAGCTCTGCAGCTGCGAATTTTTTACTTTTCTGCAATACCTTTGCAGAGATTTATGCCTAGAGCTTATCCAGAAGTATGCCAGGAGGCTAGCGACTATCATTTGCAGTGAAAAAATTCAACCGCATTTTGAGTCAAATGTATTCTAGTGCATCGGCTAGACATTGCAATGGCAAATTTCTTAATCACACCTGAATCTGCATCTAGGAATTATTTTTTCGAAGAACTTTTTTGAAGAGCTTCTTTTCACGTAGTTGATGGTTAAGTAAGCATTAGTCAATTTCTCGAGAACTTTTAGTAAGAGAGAAATATGCTCTTCGAAATTTGAACTGACGATTATGATGTCATCAATATAACAAAATACTTTACTCTCAATTATACTAACATACATACTTTACAACATTAATATTTTTATTCTCAAATTCAGGAATAAATAACGTGTCCATGATTCTTTAAGTAAAGGGTGCATTTGTCAAGCCAAAAGGCCTAACGCTAAATTTATACCTACCTCTTCCAGGAACATAAAATGCAGTTTTCTCCCTATCATAATGATTTAGAGGCACTTCCCAAAATGCTTTTGTAATATTAATACCTACTAGAATGATATTTAGCGTCTGGGTCATTCCAAACAAAGTGCGAAAAGGACTTTAATCGCAGCAAAATGGTCTATTTTGGGCTAAGTTGTGTATTTTTCTGAGATACATACATTACGTATTAAAACACAGCTTAAAAATGAATAATTTATTAAAAAATCGCAAAAATCTTAAAAAACGGCGACACAGAAATGACGACATAATCCACAGTAATGACGAAAACAAAAAAAATATATGTTTGGCATGAGTATAATAAATTTTCTGTAAGCTTCTAAAAAAAAAATAACTGTGTTTTCACGTACATAAGTAATTATCTTCATAATTATTTTCATAACAAACCTTAAAAAAATCCAGCAACATTGTACACAGTTATGACTATCATACCTGTGTACAATGTTACTGGATATTTTAAGGAATACTCTTTATCAAAATACTCTTTCTTCATAAGTTTTCTCAATCTTAAAATAGTTATCTAACTTATTATTCAGTCTTTATTTTAGTAGGAACTTTTGGCTGACTAAATACAATTAAAAATAATCAAAAATTAAAAGTTTTATAACAATTTAAAAAATATCTTCATCTGAGGAGTCATCAAAAAATTTGCGGACATGTGCAGTAACAGTAACTGTATTATTTCTATTCAATGAGACATTACTGGGACCAGGTTTTGTTGGTGTAGAAACATTTGACGAGGATGTGGATGATGGATAACATGTCTTATAGAATGATTGGTGAGATTTCGGTAATCTATTAACATCAATCAAGGATGCAGAAACGGGAGACACATTAGTTTCACGGTCGTCGTCTTGTTCGATAGGAGGTGTGCACGGTATATTTTCAATTTTTTTAACACTTATTTGTCCGAGACCGTAGTGATGGCAATACTCTGTAGGAGAACATAACCAACAACTAAGTTTATTGGCATTTAATAAGAATGGATTTTGACGGTTCCATACAACTTGGTGTATATTTAACGTACCTTTGAAAGCTTTTGCATCACTTTGGTTCAAAAGACTTTCTATTTCCTCAATTTTGGAATCATCAATTTGTAGAATTGATATTTTTCGGCACTGTTCTTTCAATATATTCAGTAAAGACTCAAAATTAGAAACGTCTTTACCAAGAGCAACAGATCGATCGGCAACTCGTTTAACACACCCTCCAACTCCATCCGGTGCCCCTATACCATGACCTGCCTCGCTATAGTGCCAATTTACACTATCGACATCAAGGTTAACCGCAATGTAGTGTGCGATAAGGAAAAACATTGATTTATTCCTATACTGCGTGACAGGTCCGTCGCTTGTAAAATGAATTACCTTCAGATTTGGGACTTTCAGCTTTATCTCTGCCAAAATTGGAAGCAAATCATCAAGCAAATAATCATGTCGATTATTATCAGATAGTGTGCAATATGGTGTTATAGAAACATTTTTGGCAGCTTCATCATAATGATACAGAACTGATGTGTGTAATGTGATTTGTGGCTTAGAGCCACCGAAGTGTGCGGATCGGACCTCCTCTCCATATTTGCAATTATAATTTTCGGAAAAATCCAAATGAAGTAATGGTGAAAGATATTGTTAATGTGATTCATATACTTGGGCAGCATGTCAATCAGGGTTTGGATTAGTTTTCTCTTTGTGGTAATTATGTTCTCCTTCACAGTTTTAGGAACTAGTTTTTGTTTACCTTTAATAACACATTCAAATTTTTTAGTTATCCATCTTTCATAATCAGTATCATTCTGATCATTGTTAGTGTATTTCAGCACCAAGTATTTGCACTTACGACACTTTCTAGTCAAGCATGCCTCCTCAAGGTTTCCAACACAACAAATACTTTTGACGACATCAATCATTCTCTGTTGATCAATGACTCCTCAGAATTTCAAAGCCTTCACAATATATTCGGCATTACTATGGACTGTACAGAGGCATGTGTCGCGCTTATTGACATTAGGAATCAATATCCAGAATGGTCTGTATTTGCAAAAAAGCGGATAACATGACGATTTGAAACTCTCCAATGAACTTTTTGTACAGATTGTATATATTATCAAGGAGAAATCTTATTTGCTTTTTTTGACCTTTCCTGGTTATAGTCTCTTTTTTCCCTGCCGTCATTTTGCTTATATCATCTCTGTCAAAGAAACTCTCCACTAGTCTTCTTTTCGCAGCAGCAACACTATTGCATTTGGAGGTTTTCCTTTTAGCACCCATAGCTTCGAGTTTTTGCCGGCTTCTTTGTAGTCGTGTTTTGTATTTAGAAACCCTAGATTCCAAAAGTCTTAGTTTTACTTTCAAAGCCAGGTTTTCTTGTTTAAGAAGCCGCTTATTTTTATTTGCTTGTTGCTGGCCGGAAAGAGCTCTGGAAGATTGAACTGAGACGCTTGGGCTAGATGTAGGTGTCTCTGAGATCAAGTTAGCAGTTTGCGATTCAACGACAGCAGCATCCTTCTTTTTCTTACGGTATCTCTGTGAGGCTGCTTTCCACTGTTTTTGAATCTGTCTTCTTTCTCTTGGAGTGACTTCTGCGATAGTTTTAATCATACCTGAATTTTAAATTGGAATTTTAAATTGTTTATTCAACAAAAACATTTGCTATACATCATTATACCTTATTATTATTGATCATACCTTGTTCTTTCTTTCGTCTGTACCTCTCCCTGTATTTTCTTCTTCGTTCTTCTAAATCTTCTTCTGACATGTTTTTTCTGGCTTTGCGCATGCTTTGTTTGTTTACGACACGGTGCTTTTTACGTTTTTCGCTGTCTGATAGACAGCTGTTCGATATCTTGCCCATTTTAACCGTAACTAAAACAAAGACAAAGCACCATTTAATAAAAGTCATGGTCACTCATAAAAATCCACACTAAAGTAAATATTTCAGAAAAATAAATAAAACTAAAAGTTCCTTAAATATTAACCTTCTGATGATAGAGGCAATCAAGATAAAGTCAAATAATGATTTTTAAACATAAATTTACTCACAACAAAAAACATCGTCATTTCTGTGTAAGCTATCATTTCTGTGTACCAACTAGTACACAGGAATGACATACACAGAAATGATGTACGAAGGTGTACGGCATTACATGGGCTGTATTTTGAGGTTATGTTTGTGATGAATAGTTTAGAAAGTTTTTGTCATTAAAGCATTTTACACTCAAAATGGTTGGTGATTTTTAAAGAATACACTTACCGAAATATCACCATAACAGGAATGATGCATGAACTTTTACAACCTCAGATTTGCACTTATGTTTTCAATTTTATTGAACCGGCGACGTCATAACAACATCAATAACACGAAGTCAGGTGCGGAAAGGATTAGTGTTGCAAGTATAGAAAAACTAATTACCGTTCGAATCAAGGATACCACTTTTTTTCACAAATTTCGCCAAATACACAGGAATGACCGAAATTTTGTAACTCTTGTTTTTTGTCGTCAAAATAGGAAATTTTCTTCCCAGTATTTTTGTTTGATTGCAATAACATAATTTTAAAGATTTACTGATAGTAAATAAAGCGAAAGTGTCTACCAAAACGTATTCTTTCTATTTTTTATTTCTAGTCAAAGTTGAATAGTGAGGTGGGTGACGTACACAGGACATGACGAAATCAGGGTTCATTGAGTTTTTTCGGATAAAATTCGAAGTCGTAGTTTATAGCAATTATTATGAAAACGTAAAGCCCTATTGAATCTTCGATTTTATAGTATTTTCTTAGTAAATAAATATAAATTTCATGTCAGTTCTAATGAGTAACGCTTTTTGCCTCATAGATTGGAATGACCCGTCTTTAAGATGATCAGGAATTAATTCATGAGAGAAAGATTGTAAGCATCACGACGAGTGACTGAATTAGGTTTCCCACTATCGACACAAAAACGCCAATCACGTATTTCTTTGGGGTTATAAGAACATGGGAGAACCTAGGGCTTTCGCAATTCTCGATGACTTTCTATTCGACCATTTTATCAAATTCAGTTATAAAAGAGGCTTTTGTTTGCCAGGAGAAAGTCTGTAAGAGCGCTGTTCAATGGGAGGAGTATCACCAGTATCGATTTTTTGACTTATTAAATGAAAGTAGAAAAAGCAAAAGGAAGAATCTTCTTTTCGATGGGGGTATTTGCATTGCAATGAAGTTCATTAAAGAAAGTAGAATTCAAGAGTTCTAGTACCCGATTTAATTATTTCCAAAAGTCTACACCAAGTATGTTCGAGGGCTAGATGATAAGAAAAACTTTATAAGAATTCTAAGTCTGTCCTAGTCGCCTAAGAATTCTAGATGAGAATTATTACCAGGTATTGTAATGGAACTACCACTATCCAATAATCCGAAGAATGAGGAATTGTTTACGAGTTTTTTTAGGGAGGGCCTATTGAAAGGGCCTCTTTTTCCATGTAGAGGATTGACGAATTTTTATAGTGTTGAAATAAATTTCTAAGGCTGGCGAGACAATTCTGCCATTTTTCGAAGGTTTTAGTTAGAAGAATTATCCATGTCGTGGCTAAATCTTTTTTTGCATTATTAGGAGGGGATTTGTTAGAAGTTTTGTTGCAATTAGGACAATCTAAAAGTTATAAATCTTTAAGACCACGTGAAAGCGTGGTTGAGAACAAGACCGCACTGAGTTATCATTAGTGCGGCAACGAAGGCAAAATAAATTATAAAAGACAGAATTCACTTGTTTGTACTATAGGGTATATGAAGGGGTATAGTTCGGTTTAGTAGTAGAAGATGGTTTAAAGTTAGAACTATCAATGGCCATAGGGGAAGAAGGAGTAGGTGATGCAAAAATGGTCAAATTCTTTTGCTAGATGATTGTCAGCTGGCTTTGGTTCGTAAAAATTATGAACTCTATGCAAAGTACGTACATAATCTTGGCTGGCAGAGATGAGTGCGTCAATGGAAGTTACATTATTTAGTGCAACGAACATGGAGTAACTGAGGCGAATATTCCTGAGCAGATTCAGATTCAGATTCAATATTTTTATTGTATTCAATACTATTTTATTCAATATTATTATTTATAATAAATTATCTTATTCAACGTCAAAATGATACTTATTTATAACTACAAGTCTTTTTTTATATAAAAAAGACCGTTTCGGAAGGTGGGCCACTGGGTTAAGAAGAAACGGCAAGAAACTCCCCCATACCTTCTTTTAAAAAAAGTGACTTCACAACAGGTACTGGTTTCGGTCTAAGGAAATTCGCCGGCGAGTGATAGACTTGATCAATCGCGCCCCTCGTCGATTTTCTGTGCGCTGAGATGGCATGAAGCATGCAGTTTTGTCATCTAAGTATTCCTTAATACTATAAGACTTTCTTAGCAGATAATTTTTAACATAGTTTTTGAACCTCTTTTCAGGAAGGATCAATGATTCCTGTGGTATTTTATTGTAGGAGCGAATAAATAATAAATAAATAAAATAAAAGTTGATTTATTTCATAGAAACAGTTAACATAGCATATAACAAGACTTCCCAGTAAGTAATAATAATACTTGTGTTGGGAATGACTCGCAACTTCTCCTAAGATTCTAGCGTACAGTTAAAGGTAAGCATTTTTACTTTTCCTAAATATTAACAAATAAGGTTATATGTGTTTTGTGTATGTGTGTATGTTGTGTGTGTGTGAGTGTGTGTGTGTGTGTGTGTGTGTGTGTGTGTGTGTGTGTGTGTGTGTGTGTGTTGTGTGTGTGAGAGTTGTGTGTGTGCGTGAGTGAGGGTGTATATGTGTGTGTGTTTTGTGTACCTATGCGTGGTAGTAACTATTTCTATGCCCTACGGTTGCATTATAATGAACCTTGGGATCGGGTGTGTAAACATCCACCAACGCCCTGCGGTTGTACAAACCTTGGGGTCTATTATTATACTCGTAGATAGTGCCTGTGAGAATGCAGTATGTAAAGGGGTTTGGTAAGTACTCATATTAGTTAATCATCGCTTAAGAAGGTCTTTGAAGAAGGTTTTCAACTTCCTCATGGTTAAGTGTGTTAAGCTTGCTATTTATCAAACTAAATAAAATACCAAGCCATGTCACCATTTTGGGCAGGCGACCGGCCGCAGACTTACATTTTATGTTTGTCAATATTTATTTATTGTGAAGTAATTACTGTGTTTTGTAATAAAATAATACATCTTATCGCTGGAGAAATTAATAGTGGTGATGTGAAAAATGGAAAATAGTGTAAGTTTTGTGTTTGGCCCGTAAGAACGAAATATAATTAGAGGTGTCAGTGTCAAATAATGGATTCTGCAAACAATCGATGAAAAGCCTTATCAACTTTATTATCACATGTGAGTACTATACATCACAAGATAGGTAATTTTATAAACTTTATTATGGTATATAACATGTTAGGAAAATAATAAAATAACCTAACAAACTTATCAAATTCCTAACGCAAGTCGATTGAAAGTTTATTTTCGCCAGAACCTTGGACGCGTTAGGGTCCACGAGATTCGCTGTACAGGGACATTCCAGAGGTTAACAACCCGTATGATGAGGCCTAGTTTTTCACATTCTCGAGGTCAGCATTCAGTGCCTCCTCGGATGAAACTACATCGCAGGGGGAAAAGTGGCGATAAATTTGCAGATTATCTCCGTACAGATGATACGAAGAAGAGAGGACTTCGGCGATGGAGTTTATAAAGACTGAAAAAAGAAGAGGAGAGAGAATACCACCTTGAGGCACTCCTGAGGAAAGATCACACCATTGAGTTTCGGTCTCTTCAGACTTAATGCGCTGCTGACGATCTCTCAGGTATGAGTCGAACCGGCCAGCAGCGTGGGAGGAGACATTCAGCGATATTAATATAGCGACAAGAATGTCAAAATCGACGCAGTAAAGGCATTGCTGAAGTCAAGCAGGGCCAGCACCGTAACCAACCTCTGATCCATGGCTAGCTGTATATCATCGCTGAATTTAAAGACTGCTGTGGTAGTACTATGCCCTGGTCTGAACCCAGATTGGAAAGGATTGAGAAGTTTGTTTGATGAAAGGTAGGAGGTGAGTTGGGAGTGGACAATGGATTCAAGGACTTTGGAGAGAATAGGTAAGATAGATATGGGCCTGTAATCTTTGAAGGAGGAGGGATTGGAATTTTTGGGCAGTGGGATGACAAGTGCTTTCTTCCACAGATTAGGAAAAGATCTAGCTGAAAGAGAGAAGTTTATGATGTAGGTAATTGGAGGGAGCAACTTTTCAAGGACGCTATGAATCATCTGATGGCTGACGTTGTCACCACCAGCAGCTTTGGATGTGATAGCTAGCACTGCTTTTCTAACTGCGCCGATTCCAACGAGACTAAAGTTGAACGGTGAGGTACAGATTGCAGCCTTCAACCGTAGATGACAAAGGGTTGCCTCCTTTGTGGCGGGGTCTATCACGTGGGGGGGAGAAGAAAAGAACTGGTTAAGACCATTGAGATCGACATCACTTGAAGAAAATTCCTGGGACTTGCCAACACCAAGGGTTTTAAGAAATTTCCAGACCTGAGCTGGGGTGTACATTTCTATACGCTCATAGATGTGGCGTCGCTTAGCGTCACGGCACATGCGCTTGCATAGGTTTTGAAGGCGTTTAAATGTTAGGAGATTGTTATCGATTGGGTCCCTCTTATATCGCCCCTTGGCACGGTTTTTTTTTGCCATTAAAAGCTTGTCAGCAGGAAAATGTTTTACTCTGACCTTTTTCATTGGTGCGTGCTTGTCGAACAGCCCCAGGACAATTGAGTTGAACTTCAGGATTTTGTCATCAACGGTCTTACCAGTTACAACGGATGTCCAATCGACAGATGAGGCATCTGATTTCAGGGAATCAAGGTTCACACCTTTGAAGCTTCGAATATTCGAAAGAATTTGACTTTGCGCTTAGGGAGCCTAATTTTGTATGAAAGATACAACAGATCGTGATAGGAGAATGGGGCATTAAGCTGGCCATGAGCAGCCACCTTGGCTATGTTGGAGGAATTCATGAGATCGATAAGAGAGGGAATACAGTGCTGTTGAAAGTGAGTAGCGTCAAGGGGAGGAATATGTAAGTTAGAGGAATTTACAATAGATATAAGTTTGGCAGAGCGGGCGTTATTTTTCAGGAGACAGGTGTTAAAATCACCGAGGATGAGAGTGTCACTATAGAGAAGATTCAAGTCACTGAGTAGAGATTCAAAAGAATCAAAGTAATCGATACGAAGCGAGGGGCTGTAATATACACCAAGAAGAATTTTGTTGTGGTGCAAGCTGATCTCAAGAAAAAGATACTCAGCCGAACCAGAGTACAGGCTTGGCGAGTGGCAGATGACTTTGCACGGAATGTCAGAACGTAAGTAGATAGCAACCCCGCCATCTGCTTTGCCTGTCCTATCGTTGCGATAGAGCCTGAACCCTGGCAGAGAATACATGGAGGAAGGAAGAGATGGTTTCAGAAATGATTGGGATACAAAAACACTATGTATACTCTGATCGCTGAAAGCTTCCAGGAGATCAGCGTAACTAGCAGGAATGCTTTGGGCATTAATATGAACGACATTGAAATTGAACTCCGACTTGATGAATACTCGTTTCAGATTGCTAGACAATGATGCGTCCGCAAGGGAGTCGACACCTCCTGAACCAAGAGAGTCGCCGTTAGAAGAGCTAGAGATAAAACTGTCTGTGAAATTGTTTATGATATCCATTTAAAATAAATAAATAAATATACCTCAATAGCTATAAAATAAATATAAAACTAAACTATAATATCCTCCCTTACGAGGTTTAACACTAAATTAACAAATAAATACAAAAAGCCTGAACCCAGACACACTGGGCTTGTTGGGAAATAATCTATTACCTACAAGCTTTGAAACAACACAGACAAAATGAATAAGCAAAACGTAATGAACAAAACGCAGACAATCATTACTTTGTTTAATTGTGACGTGACCTACATTTCGTTCCGCTCACTTCAGGATAATATGCAGGCAGGCAGAGTATGGAACAAATTAACATAAAATTGTTATTATAAACATAAAAAAAAAGTGTTGAGAATCGAGCGAACAGGAACGAGACGGATGGATGGCACGAGCGCGCCGTTAGCGTCTGCACATCGGATGATATAACTTTCCGATACACCTACCCTGAAGCTTAAATATGTACTTAAATAAAATTAAAGACATTTATTTATTGCACATTGTACTTTAAAATAATAAAATATATTTAAAGCCCATTCATTTCACCACCCGGGTTCGAGTAATTTAATTAAACAATTAAAATATTAAATCACCCAAATCGCCATAGGTCTGCCTGGTATAATATGTGAAGAGTTCTCCAGGATGCCATTATCAGAACCTAGCTTGCTATCAATGGGACCAATCGGACGGTGAGCCCTTTCAAACAAAAAACTGAACATATTAAAAAAAAAAACATATCACCACCGTAAAAAATATCGCGACAAAATGAGAACCTCCTCCTTTTTTAAGTCGGTTAAAAAGGTTGCTACTGTCTCTTATAGTGCAAGGAAGTGCGTTTCTAAGTCGGACTACCCACAACCTTAAAGAGTGCTCATATGTAGAGGTATTGTGGCGCGGAGTAGTTAACAGTGAGACAATGTGTGAACTCCAGTAGCGAACTCCCGAAAAGAGTAGCGGTCTCGAAGGTAATTGGGGTAGAGGGAATTTTTCAAGATATTGGAAAGATAAGCAAGAGTATACTCTATAATTGTGGTATAAACTCCATTATAATGAAAAGGAATAATGGTTATTAAGCAGGAAAAGACCGTGCCTAATTATAATAATAATTGCTTACGATTGGATCTGTTTAACCAACAGCCCGTGTAACAACGCTAATTCTTTCACTTTTTCGAGGTCAGCACTTAACTTCTGTACAGATGAAACTATACCGCAGGGGGAAAGACCTTTTTCATAACAATGGTTTCACCACTAATAACAGGGATCCAAGATAAAGATAAGGCATCTAATTTAACTGCCTCTGTGTCGCTGCGATTGTGGCTCTGCTTACCATGTGAGAGGTCCAGGGTTAGTTCCCCGGGACCACTCGCAGAAAATAAAAATCTCCTAGTCTTGGTAGTTTATATGTCTGTGACGTCGCCGTTTCTGGTTCCCACGACACAAGCTATTCTAGTGTGGGCCAGAAGCAATGAATATGCCTGTATGTAAATGTTTATGATTAATTTAAGGGAATCAAGGTTCACACTACTGTAGAAAGACAAATAGAGGTATCCTGTGTTGAGTTGGATAGCCATATTATTGTTTGTGTCTACAGACCTGCAAGAGATCAAATGGCCATGGCAGTTTTGAAATATTCGAGAAAAAAAAAAATGGAGAAAGCCCTCATTAACCTTTGTAAAAAAAAAAAAAAAGAGAAAAAAGATAATTATTTGTGGCGATCTTAATGTAGATCTGCTTGTAGATACAACACTGAAGCGACGATTAATAACTCTGTTCAAATCTTTTAATTTATGTCACATATTTCTAGAGCCGACTAGAATTACACTTACCAGCCAAACTTGCTTAGATAACGTTTTTTGTGACTGTGTATTCACAAGTAAAAATGTAATTAACTGTTTACCATCCGATCACAGTGGTAAAACAGTTTCATTCCCAATTACTAGTAAAAATAAGACTGATCCATCTTTTTATAGGCCTATTACATCCCATAGACTAGAGACGTATATGAAAAACTTAGATATACATTGGCCAGAACCGGATTTTGGTGAAGAAAATCTATTCTGAATTCTTCAACATTATTCAAAAGGAATTAAATACAGTTTTTAAATTAAAGAAAGTCAGTGCCAACAACGGTAAATTTAAATTTAATGACTGGCCACATTTGGGATTCGTAAAAGTAGAGCTATTTTGTATGACCTTTATGAACAAAAAACCTATAACTTTGATATAAAATTTCATGACTATGTTAAAAAATATTCCAAAACTTTCAAGTTGGTTTGTAGAACTGCAAAAACTTTACACATTAATAGAAAAATACAAAATTCAAATAATAGAATGAAAATGGTTTGGCAAATTATAAACCGTGAAATTGGCAAAGTTATACCAAGGGAATGATTTCTGCTTAAAGATAGGTGATGATGTTGTTAAATCCAACTGTTAAGGAACACAGTCATTACGAGTTAGGTAGTGAAACATCTGGTCGCCGAATACACTTTCTGGAATTCTCCACCGGCAGTTTAAGTTTGTATAGTTTTATTATCCTTTAGCTCGTAGTCATTATATTTGTTAGCATTAAGATTCTATTGTAAATATTTCGCCACTATTGTTGATCTTCTGTGTTAGTATTGTTTCCTTTTGCCGAAAAGGCATACTGTGAGGTGAGGTTTGTGTCGGCGCCTTTGAGGGCACAGTTGCATTGCAGTTTTATGAGCAGCCTGCGCACTTAGTCATTAAGTAGAAAACGATTGTGAAGTTTTTGTAATACTACTGTAGTGTGCGTAGGCCCAGCAACTTTATATTTCGACTATTGTCATTTATTCCGTTCAAGAAGAAGGCGACGGCTCCACGGAAGAAGAAGAAGAAGGCGACGGCTCCACCTGCCGCCGGCGCCGCGGCGGCTACTCTCGCCGCCAGCGAGACTGCGGCCGCCGCTGGCGCCGCCACTCCGGCTGCGGCGATAGGGCAGCAGGACTTGGGGCACCTCACAGCCCTGCTCGCCCTCCTCAGCGACCCCACTGCCCTGGGCAGACTCACCGCTCTGCTCCGCAATGCATGAGCCGCTCAGGGTCGTCCACTGGAACGCGCAGTCGCTGACAGGGAAGAAGCGGCTGCTCCACGTGTTCCTGAGGGACTACCGCGTCGACGTAATGCTCATCAGCGAGACATTGCTAGCCGGAAGCGACAAGCTGTCGCTGCCCGGCTACTTCGTCTACCGCAAGGACGAGAAGTCCACCAGCGGCCGGGCCTTTCGAGGCTTGGCAGTCATCGTCGGCAGGAAGATCGTCCACCAGCTCGTTGACGCCCAGGAGTATACATCCCTGTATGCTTTGGGCGTCGACCTCCAGGTCGCCGGCCAGGTGCTGCGACTGTACGCCGTGTACAAGCCCCCCAGTACCCCAATCCGCACCTCTGAACTACGGGGGTTGCTGCAGTCGCCGCATCCGACACTCGTCGCTGGCGACCTCAACGCCAAGCACACCGTCTGGAACTCCACCAGGGTGTGCCCAGCTGGACGCGCCATCCTTGCCGACTCCGTGAGCCACAATTACGATGTCATCGGTCCCGACGAGCCCACCCACTTCGATTCGCGGGCCGGTTGGGACACCATCGACGTCGTAGTCGTCAGAGGTCTCCGGACTCCGCCGAGCCAGGAGGTTCTCCCTGACCTCCCATCGGACCACAGGCCAGTACTTCTCGTCCTAGCGGACCTGCCCACCCGGGTCTCTCCGCCAGCATCACGCCGACGCTACCAGTGGGGCGCCTTCACCGCCGCCCTCGACCAGTCTTCGACCACATGTCCAGTCAACCAGCCGGAAGACGTTGACCGCCTGGCATCGCTGCTAACCACCCAGATCCGAGACGCGCTCGACCTATCATCGCACACCGTAGCTCGCGGGGGGAAGCCCAATCCTCTTCCTGCTGAGCTACGCGCACTCATCCGCGATAAGCGCGCTCTCCGGAAGCAGTGGCAGCAAACCCGCTGCCCAACGATGAAGACCAGGCTCAACGCCATGACGGCAGAGCTGAAGCGCCGACTTGATCTCCACGCCGAAGAATCTTGGGAACGCCACGTCGAGTCCATGGGCGACCACGTCCCCTCCGTGCATCGCCTATGTCGGGATTTGTCGACTACTCCAACTCCCGTCCGACCAATCCTGGGCAGCGATGGCCTACCAAGATTTCGAGCCCAAGACCGTGCGGAGATCTTCGCCGAATGCCTCGAGAAGCAGTTCAAGCCGAACCCTACGGATGATGTGGAGCACGTCGCAGCAGTCGAGAGACACCTGCGAGAGTACTTCGCCTCGCCGATAGCTCCCGAAGAGGACCCCACCGTCGTCACGCCCGGCCAGATCATGCGTGCATTCAGACGTACCAAGCCCAGGAAAGCCCCGGGCGCAGACCGCATACCTAACATGGCGCTGCTACATTTGCCGCCACGTACTGTGGCGGCCGTTACGCGCCTGTTTAACGGTATCTTGCGCACGGGCCACTTCCCAACCCAATGGAAGGAGGGCTTGGTCATCATGTTACCCAAGCCGGGCAAGGACTCCAAGCTGCCTGAGAGCTATCGGCCAATAACTCTACTGAGTACCATATCAAAGGTGTTTGAGAAACTCCTGCTGGCGAAGCTACTGCCCCACATCCAGCCGCGCCCAGAACAGTTCGGCTTCAGGCCCGAGCATTCTACGACGCTTCAGCTCACCAGAGTACTGAATGACATGACGGTTTGTTTAAACAAGAAGGAATACACTGTCGCAGTACTCCTGGACATGGAGAAGGCGTTTGACAGAGTATGGCACGAGGGGTTGCTGTACAAATTGTCGACGTCTCCAGCCCCAAGAAGACTGGTCCAGATCATCGCCTCCTTCCTGAAGAATCGCCGCTTCCGAGTGATGGTGGAAGACGCCGTCTCCGAGGAACACCCCGTTGCAGCCGGCGTCCCTCAGGGGTCCTGCCTGTCTCCAGCCTGTTACTCCCAATATACGGACGACATCCCCGTCGGGCCGGGTGCCCAGCTGGCACTCTTCGCCGACGACGCTGCCTGCTACGCGTCGTCGATCCAGGCACGGCACGCTGCCGTCAAACTGCAGCGCACCCTGGACATCTTGCCCGACTGGCTCGCCAAGTGGCGGTTGTCCGTCAACGTTGGGAAGACGCAGGCGCTCATCACAGGCCAGTCCCCCCTTCCACCACCACTTCAGCTCCAAGGACAGGACATCGCGTGGTCTCCGCAGGTGAAGTACCTGGGAGTGACCATCGATCGCCGGCTCACCATGAAGCAACATGTCGACAACGTCGTCAACCAGGTCAAGGTGGCACGCGCCAAGCTGCGTCCACTTCTCGACTTCAGCCTCCCTCTGAGGGCGAAGCTCGGGATCTACAAGTGCTACGTGAGATCCCGCCTCACCTACGCGGCCCCGGCATGGTACGCCCTGTGCTCGGAGACGAACAAACGGAGACTCCGAGCCCAAGAGAACCTCTCTTTGCGTACCATCGTGGACGCCCCCCGCTTCGTGAGGAATGCGACGATCCAGAGGGACCTCAAATGGGAACCAGTGGACCAGTATGTCCAGAGGCTGGCGAAGGGCATGTTCGCGCGTGCGGATAGCTCACAACATCCGCATATCCGCGACATGGCGCCGTACCACGCGCGCCCGCCCGACCGCCGCCGCCTGCCACGCGACCTGGTTGCCTAGCCGGCGATCATCCAACGGAACACCCCTCGTGAGAAGATCTCCACCGCCCGCGAGGGCCCCCCGATGATCTGTCCATAGGAGTGGACAGAGGCGCTTCTTCAGGAAGAGATCCGATGATCTGACCCTGACTCCCCACGCCCCAGAATGGGTGCGTGAGATGAATTCTTGATTGATTATTCCGTTCAGTTCGACCGAGACCTTCGACGACGCCGCTGGAAGCTCTGCCCGTGCGAGCCTGTTCAACTCCCCTAGCTTCAGCGTGCGACGTTCGTAGGTCTTCTTAGTGACAGTGTTGTAGTGCTTCGTTTGAATCCCCCTGTATTCGTGTCTAGGTTAAGTTCCCTGTGTGTTTATAAATATATTCGTGCTGATTTGAATCGCGTCGTACTTTTATTGGACCCCGCGCCGAAAACTATCCCGGTAGTCTCTTACATTTTGGTCCTTCGAGCCGGATAGTATGTCGGAATCAGCCGGATATATTATGACCAGGAGCAAGTCGCGAAGGGTGAACGAAGACAACATGTCAAACTCAAACGATGTGGAACCAACGGCGGGTAGCAGTAGCAACTACCAAGAGGATATATCGCTCCCGGTACAGCCTCAGGCCCTAAACACTTCGACGACGAATAGTAATGGCATCATGACCGTTTGTGGAACATCACGGCCTGGAAGTAAGACGTCGAGGGCTAGCAGGATCAGCAGAGAAGCTCGGATGAAGAGAGCGCAGTATGAAGCGGAGCTCGAGCTTCAAAGGTTAACGAAGGAAAAGGTGCGTGCGCGTGAGCGCGTCATACAGAGCAAGTTGGAGCTTGAAATGACGGAAATCGAGGCAGAAGATGCAGAAAGCGAAGAGGACAATGAATTACGTCACGCTGGTACGCCCGCATATTCAGTGGAAGCGTGGTTGAAGAATGCACAACCACCGGCGCCGGTCGCATCGCCGCGGCCATCGTTACGAGCTTCGCCGCCGCCGTCGCCAGTCCCTGTACCAAGAACAGCGCCGTCGACACCACCGCCACCGCATGTGACAACATCGCAATGCCCGCCTAAGGAACCACACGCACGTGAGCCATCGACGGAGCGCCGCCGCAGCACAAGTATTGATATGTTGAGGGAAGCCATCAGCGGCATGACTCGACCTAGACCTGTGCCCAAGCAGGCGTACGAAATCCCCAAATTTGATGGGAACCCTACAGATTGGCTCGGGTTCAAAATGGCGTACGAAACTTCGACGGCAGCTTACGAGTTTAAGCCGTTCGAGAATGTGGCGCGACTACGGGTTGCGCTAGTTGGGGACGCAAAGGTGGCAGTAGAAGACTTGCTGCGATCAGCTTGTGACCCAGGTGAAGTAATACGCGCGTTAGAAGACTCATTTGGACATCCAAGTTTATTGCTGGACTGCGCATTAAAAAAGGTGAAAATTCTTCCTCGCGTCAGCGAAAGTGGTCGCGAGCTTCGTAGTTTTACCGCCGCAGTCCGAAACTGCGTAGCGTTGTTGAAAGCTGTGCGTGCAGAGGGGTACATCAACAACCCCCAAATAGTTAATGAGTTGCTGGCAAAGCTTACGCCCTATCAGCGGGCGCAATATGGCAGCTTTGCGAGGCGAATGGATACCGAAATCGGGGTAGATTTAAGAGTTTCGCCAAATCTGCAAATGTTGGTGAAGTTTTTAACAGATCTCACGCACGAGTCGTCGTACTACTCGACGGCACAACAGAGCCTTGCCAGTGCGCCTGGGCCGAGCGCGAGTCGTGTGCGGGATGGGCGAAACACTACGCCGGTCAAAACAACGCATCGGGTCCATGCGCATGTAGAAGCTGTCAAGGACGAAAGTTCGGTATGTGTGTTGTGCAATAAGGACCATCAGTTGGACAAATGTGATAAGTTTAAAGACCTAAGTGTTAGTGAGCGTTGGGCTATCAAAGACAAAAAATGTGTTTTAGATGTTTAAGTTAAGTCTCATTCTCGTAAGTTTTGTCGTGCGCGGCGGTGCACTAAGTGTAAGTGGCCGCACCATGTATTGCTGTACGCTGATCGAGCTGAGGTGTCATCACCATTGTCGCCGCAAACTACCACGGACACAGGTTTAGTGACAATGTGAAACATTGGGGATTGTCGGGCTAGAGCGTTGCTCAAAGTTATTCCGGTCTGTTTAGTGTCGGGTAACGCTGAAGAGCAGCGCACGTACGCGCTACTCGACGACGGGGCGTCGGTGTCAATTATGGACGATAGATTCGCGAGTGATATTGACGGACCCACAATATCCCTTAGGTTGGTGACAGCGCGTGGACATCTTGTAACGGACGAGCGATCGCGTAAAGTGAAAGTGACAATAAAGGGTTCGAACGGTGTGTGTCACGATGTAATAGTGCGAACATTAAGTGATGTTAACTTGCCTTCTCAGACATTGCCTAAACAAGTGCTTAATGAAAATGCGCACTTTCGGGACCTGGGTTGCAGTTCAATGGAGGGAGCGAAGCCTATGCTGCTGTTGGGCCAGGACAACTGGGAGCTGATAGTCGCCAAGGAGATCTCTCGAGGTAAATCTGGTCGTCCAGTCGCTTCACTCACTAAGTTAGGATGGGTCGTGCATAGACCCCTAGTTACGAAACACGCTCCAAATATGACACGCCACGCAAATTGCATGATAGTTTCACAGCCTGATCTTCACGCTTTAGTGAAGGAACAGTTCGAACTAGAAGCCATAGGTGTTAGTCAAGTCTCACGAAGGTATAGCGAATCCGAACGGGCGATGAGCATACTCGAGTCCACCAGCCACGCCGTACATGGGGGGAGGGAAGTAGGCCTGCTTTGGAAACGTGACAACGTGATAATTGTAATATAAGTTCGCACTGAAGCGTTTACATGGTGTAGAGCGTCGGTTAGACAAAGATCCGTCGTACGCCAATACCTATTGCAGCCAAATGGACAGGCTTATCCGTGAAAACTACGCGCGGAAAGTAGATAAGGGTTTTGAAGCCAGACCTGTTTGGTATTTGCCTCACTTCGTGACAAACCCAAACAAACCTGGAAAGTTACGACTGGTCTTTGACGCTGCCGCTTCCTACGAAAATTCATCGCTTAACGACAATATTTTAAGCGGGCCTGACTTATTGAATTCTTTGTTAGGCGTGCTCATTAACTTTAGAGTTGGGCCGGTAGCATTCACAGCGGATATAGCCGATATGTTTCTCAGAATTAGGGTCAGGAAGGAGGACCAAGGAGCGCAATTGTTTTTATGGCGTGATCTGAATAGAACAAAAGACCCTGATATTTACGCCATGAACTCATTAGTATTTGGTGCTACATCCTCGCCTACTTCCGCTATCTTTATTTTGAATAAAAATGCAAACCAATTTAGTGACTCTTGCCCAGCCGCGGTGAACGCTATTCGGTCCAAACATTATATGGATGACTATCTAGACAGTGTAGAGACTGTAGGAGAGGCGCAACAGCTTATTACTGATGTCGGGCGTTCATGGCGCCGGAGGTTTCGACATCAGGGGGTGGGTGACGAATTCACCCGAGTTGAGGGCCATGTTGCCAGCTGTTGAGCCAAACAAAGTCACGCTAGATAGGTTGCCTAACGGAGATGAGCGAACATTAGGCATGATATGGTGCCCGGAAAGTGACAACTTTAAATTCGACTTATCATTCAAAAAGTTGCCAGCACCTATAGTGGAAAGTAAAGTCAGGCCCAGTAAGAGGGAATTCCTGCGATTTATAATGAGTATTTTTGATCCGCTTGGTCTCATTTATCCCTGTTTGATTCAGTCCCGTATCATAATGCAACGCATATGGGGTTCCGGGGTAGCACGGGACGAACAAATACTGGAGGGCGAGGCTGACATGTGGTGCTTAAAATTGCTATCAAATTTAGTCATACCCAGGTGGTATGACATCCAACCAAATGACAACGTCGAGCTCCACATATTTGGAGATGCCAGCGACAAGGCATACGCGGCTGTCGCGTAATTAGTTGGGCAGAACAGCCAAGGCGAACGCGTTTGCAGTATGGTACTGGGAAAGGCACGCCTGACGCCGTTAAAAGTAGTTTCTATCCCGCGGTTAGAGCTGCAGGCTGCGGTACTGTCATGTAGATTGGCGCAGACGGTGAAAAAGGAAATTCACATCTCCATAGCACGTGAATATCTATGGACTGACTCGAAAACCGTTTTGAATTGGATAAACTCCGATGCGAGAGATTACCAAAAGTGTGTGTCTCATCGCCTAGCTGAAATAGATAGCCTGTCACAACGAAGCGACTGGCGCTGGGTTTCTTCGAAGGATAATCCCGCCGACGAGGCGACCAAAATGACCTGGCCTAACGACAAAGGCATGTGGCTCTCCGGCCCGCCATTCCTCTGTAATCCACAAGTACCATGGCCGGAACGCGAGGGTGAAGAGGAAAGCGCCCCGGATCCAGAGCTCTTAGAGAGGGCGCTAACGACGGTAGAAGCAGAGCTGCCGTTGGTCGACACTACGCGCTTCTCAACGTGGACACGGGCTCTGCGCGCTGTTGCGCGCGCACTGGCGTTCATTGGTGCATGCAGACGGAAGCAGACGGGGGCGCTGACGGTGGAGAACCTACAGCAGGCTGAGTTGTGCTTGTTGAAACAGGCCCAAGCGCAGTCCTTCGGTGAAGAAATGCGTACGCTGAATGCCGGTCGCGCGCTACCGCGGTCTAGCCGCCTTCTAAGTCTTGACCCTATCTTATTTGAAGATGGTCTACTTCGTGTAAGAGGGCGGTTGGGGGCCGCAGAAGAGTTGTCATTTGACGAGAGACACCCAGTGCAACTGGATGGCAGCAGTCACGTTGCTCGACTGCTGGTACAGCACTACCATGCGCGTGCGCTGCACGCCAATCACGAAACGGTGGTCAACTTGCTGCGAGAGAGATATTGGAAAACGCGGCTGCGATCGACGGTTAAAGCTGTCGTTGCGCGCTGCCAACACTACAGCGTGCAAAAGGCATGCCCGACCTGTCCGAAGATGGGAGATTTGCCGTCTGTTCGGCTCACTAGCACACGTCGTGCGTTCGTAAACTGCGGAGTCGATTATTTCGGCCCTATGGAAGTGAGCATCGGAAGGCGTCGAGAAAAGCGATGGGGTGTATTGTTCACCTGCCTAGCTACTCGCGCCGTACATTTGGAGTTGGCTGCATCATTGAGTGCTGATTCCGCTATCCTGGCCTTGCGGCGCTTAATAGCGCGCCGTGGGCAACCTGCAATGATCCTGAGCGACCGCGGTACGAACTTTGTCGGTGCCGCCCGCGAGCTGCGCGCCGCGCTAAAGAAGATGGAACATGAGCGTGTGCGTGACAAAGCTATCGCCAAAGGGATTGAGTGGCGTTTCAACCCTCCGGCCGCCCCACATATGGGTGGCTGCTGGGAACGCCTGGTGCGCTCCGTGAAGAATGCGCTGCGGGTGACTCTGAAGGAACGAGCCCCGCTTGAGGAGGTGCTGCACACTCTTCTACTGGAAGCCGAGCTGGTTATTAACAGCCGGCTCCTTTCCTACACCACAACAGACCACGAGGAGCCTGTGGTGCTCACACCGAACCACCTAATGCTGGGTACGGCCACCGGCGACACACGCCCGGCCCTGTGTAACCCCGGAGACGTCGATTCGCGGCGCCTATGGAAGAAAGCAAACGCACTGGCAGACATGTTCTAGCGCCGCTGGCGTCGCGAGTACCTGCGGACGCTTCAGCGTCGTCATAAGTGGGAGAATGCGTCTCCATCGGTGAAAGTGGGTGATGTTGTGTTAATTGTGGACGGCAATCAGCCGCGAAATATGTAGCCCCGTGGCATAATAGACAAAGTGTTTCCGGGTAGTGATGGACAAGTGAGAGTGGTAGATGTAAGGACATGTAAAGGGATGCTGCGTCGACCAGTTGTCAAACTAGCTGTGTTACCTACCGACGGTCATGTGTAGCTATCGGTGGAACCCTCTTGCTAGGGGGTTGAATGTGAACACAGTCATTACGAGTTAGGTAGTGAAACATCTGGTCGCCGAATACACTTTCTGGAATTCTCCACCGGCAGTTTAAGTTTGTATAGTTTTATTATCCTTTAGCTCGTAGTCATTATATTTGTTAGCATTAAGATTCTATTGTAAATATTTCGCCACTATTGTTGATCTTCTGTGTTAGTATTGTTTCCTTTTGCCGAAAAGGCATACTGTGAGGTGAGGTTTGTGTCGGCGCCTTTGAGGGCACAGCTGCATTGCAGTTTTATGAGCAGGCCTGCGCACTTAGTCATTAAGTAGAAAACGATTGTGAAGTTTTTGTAATACTACTGTAGTGTGCGTAGGCCCAGCAACTTTATATTTCGACTATTGTCATTTATTCCGTTCAGTTCGACCGAGATCTTCGACGACGCCGCTGGAAGCTCTGCCCGTGCGAGCATAGTTTCGACCGTCGCGCACACGGATCTCCGCTTCGCCGTCCCGCTGCAGTTCACCCGCCGCTTCGTGCGAAGCGGACGTGTGTAACACGCGCCCGTGCACGCCGCGATCGCGATAGCCCGCTGCTATGGACGAGCCCAAAAGCCCTTTTCAGGGCTACAGTGCTACTAATGACAGTGACAATGATACTAGTTTAGTGGTTATATGTGTGTTTGGTGTTGTCCTTGCCTGGTAGCGTTGGCTGATAGGTATAGATGCGAAGCGGTGATGAATGAAAGCACGGTCTTCAGTTGAACATATATTAGCCGAAGCACAGCACAGGAAGAGTTTATAGCACACAGGATACAGTCAAGATAGTTTAGAAGGAGCACAAGCGAAGATATAGATAAAGCACAGTCTTTAGCGGAAGCAAATAAAGCAGATTTTGGGTTTTACGGAAGTACAGTTCAAGCGGAAAGGCGACGTGCGCTCGCGTCGAGATTTATAACAAGACTACTGGTACTGATGACTGAGTGAAGCGAGAGCGAGCGCGCTGGTTGCCAACCAACCTGGCCGGTTCCACGCGCCGCCCGCGTGGCTCAGCGCATTGAAATTATCTAATAACAAAAATGAGATGCGCTGTCCGACGGTTTGACTTCTACATTACTTTTAATTACAATTTTAATAAGTGTTGTGTAATGTTTATATTTACATTATTACTACAGCTAATTCTAAGTATATATTTATGTATTTTGTGTAATAATACAGTTTATATTTAATGTTTTATGTATATATATATATATATATATATAGGCTAAGATTAGGAATTAACTAAAAGTGGCGAGTAATACGCCACATCACCCCCCTCCAGAGACCGTCATGGGCGATAATAATTAGGTAAGCGAACTTGTCTGCCCAAACGCGTTCTTTTGCTCGGATTGTTCGCCTCTGGAGCGGATTGATGTTGAGTTTTGGGCGAAGAACTTGGAATATTTGTCGCGATCTTCTCGGGCGTTGGTTGCTGTTCTGGAGTTTTGACAGAAGGACTTGGGTCGTTGCCCAGTATATAGGCTGGCTTAATACGGTCTATAGATACTGTGACGTCTTTTCCGTTCATCCTTATCTTGAAGACTTTGTCATCTCTCTGCATAACCGGATATGGCCCTGTATACGCTGGTTGTAATGGCGGCCGGCTGCTGTCGTCTCGGAGAAAAACATGGCTGGTCGTACTAAGGTCCTTGTAGACAAAGATGGACCTTTTGTTGGAGTGATGCGAGGCTGGCACAGGGGTGAGATTGTGGGCGAACTTACGAAGGCGTGTTATGTATTCCGTCACGTCCACCGTCTCGTCTGCTCTCATATTTGATTCCAGGAACTCCCCGGGCAACCTCAGTGGCTCTCCGTAAACCAGCTCGGCGGTTGAAGTATTGAGGTCTTCTTTATAAGCGCTACGTATTCCCATGAGGACTAGCGGTAATGACTCCACCCAGTTGGTGTTTGCGTGGCAGGTGATAGCTGCTTTCAACTGTCTGTGAAATCTCTCCACTAACCCGTTGCATGCTGGATGGTAAGCAGTTGTACGTCGGTGTTGGAAACCAACTAACCTAGACAAGTATTGAAACAGGGTGCTCTCAAATTGTCGGCCGCGATCTGTCACGATGTCGCATGGGCAGCCGAAACGAGATATCCATCCATGGAGTAAGGCCTTGGCTACAGCTTCTGCTGTGATCTCTTGTAGTGGAATCACCTCAGGCCATCGTGTATATCGGTCTATGACTGTGAGGCAATACTTAAATCCTTGAGACATTGGCATAGGGCCTATGAGGTCTATATGTATAAACATAAATCTTGACCTTGGGAGTCTGTACGTACCCAGTGGTGCGGATACATGTCTGGTGACTTTTGCGCGCTGGCATGCTAAACATGAACGCGCCCACTCTCGGCAATCCTTGTTGATGCTGGGCCATATGAAGCGTTCCGTCACTAATTTGATCGAAGCGTTGGCACCAGGATGGCTGAGCGAATGTAGGCTCTCAAATACCTGGCGTCGGAACTCCCTTGTGACGTATGGCCTCGGCGTTGTGGTGCTCTCATCGCAGTACAGTTCGGCGTGGGTTCCTGGCAATTTGACTTTCTTCAGGCGTAACGAAGTGTCGCTGTGCAGCAGTTGCTCGAGCTCAGTGTCTGTAATTTGAGATGAAGCCAGTTTGTTTAAGTCGATCGGCTGGGTGATCTCTTCAATGCGGGATAGCGGGTCAGCTACAACGTTGTCTTTTCCTGATATATGCCTTATATCCGTCGTGAATTGCGAGATAAAGTCCAAGTGACGGAACTGTCTCGGGGAGCAAGTATCTTTGCGTGACTGGAATGCGAAGCATATTGGCTTATGGTCTGTATATATGGTAAACACTCGTGCCTCGACCATATGCCTAAAGTATTTTATGGCCTCGTAGATAGCCAGGAGCTCTCGATCGTACGGCGAGTACTTACACTGCGTGGGGCTCAGCTTTCTCGAGAAGAATGCAAGTGGCTGCCGTTGACCATTTACTTGCTGCTGTAGCACAGCGCCCATCGCGTGGTCTGATGCATCAGTGACTATGGCAAGTCTAGCCTGGCTATCAGGGTGCGCTAGTAGCGCAGCCTGGCATAAACTTTCCTTGCACTGGGAGAAAGCGTCATGTTCTTTAGTCGAGAAGTTTACGGGATGGGAACCTTTGACAGAGCCGGTCAGCAAAGCATTCAGTGGAGCCTGGGTCTGTGCTGCTCTGGGAATGAACCGTCTATAAAAATTAATCATCCCCAAAAATCTGCGTAACTCTCTCACGTTCTTTGGGGCTGGGAAGTCTTTGATGGCGTCGACCTTTGCTGGCAGTGGCTTTGTTCCCTTGTCAGATATGCGGTATCCGAGAAACGTTACCTCGGACGCGCCAAAGACGCACTTCGAAGTATTTATGACCATACCATATTCCTTCAGTCTGGTGAACAGCTGGTGCAGGTGCTCCTTGTGGGAATCCTCGTCTCTGGAGTAGATCAAAAAGTCATCCAAATAGGCATAGCAAAAGTCCAGGCCCCTTACCATCTCATCCACAAACCGCTGGAACGTCTGAGCTGCATTTCTAAGTCCAAATGTCATGAACGGGAACTCGTAAAGTCCAAACGGCGTGGTGATAGAGGTCTTCGGAATATCCTCTGGATTCACGGGGATCTGGTTATAGGCCTTCTCCAGGTCAATCGTGGAGAACACCTGGCAACCAGAAATGTCATAGGAAAAATCATGGATATGGCGAATTGGATACTTATCGGGAATAGTCCTGGAGTTCAGCATCCTGTAGTCCCCGCATGGACGCCAGCCGTTGTCCTTCTTTGGTGCCAGGTGGAGTGGCGATGCCCAGGGTGACTCGGAAGGTCTTGCTGTCCCGTTCTGGATCATCGCAGCAAACTCGTCCTTGGCTATCTTCAATTTATCTGGAGCCAACCGTCGAGGTGAACAAGACACAGGAGGCCCTGGAGTGGTTCGTATATGGTGAAGAACGTTATGCTTGGGATCTCGATGAACACCTGATGGGCGAGTGATGTCAGGGTATTCATGTAGTATGTGATGATATTGGGAATCTCCGTATATGATTTTCACCGATGAAATATTATCCGTCGGGCAAGCAGGCAAAGCCACGGTAGAAACACTAGTCGTGTTATCGATCAATCTTTGATTTCTGCAGTCAACGATGAGGTTGTAGTATGACAGAAAGTCAACACCGATTATTGCCTTTGTAACGTCCGCAACTATAAATCGCCAGGTGAAGTCACGGCGCAAGCCTAGGTTTAGCCCAAGGTGTAAATAGCCGTAAGTACTTATCGTGGAGCCGTTTGCAGCGCACAACTGGTAGCTTGTTTTCTGTCGTCGATTTTTCAGTGCTGACATTGGGAAGACACAGAGATCACTGCCCGTATCCACGAGAAACTGCGTCTTCGTAATATGGTCTGTGACGAATAAGCGACCAGTGCTAGGGCAGTCGGCGGTCGCCATTATCGAGTGCCCCTGTCGTTTCCCGCTTTGAAATCGCACGGCTTCGTACATTTGCTCGCATTCTCACCAAATTTTGCGTGGTACCAACATGTTGGATATTTTTGGTAGCTGGACTGAGATCTTTGTGATTTAGAGCGGTTGCGTGACTCATTGGACTCGCGTGTTTTTGTGCGTGATGGTCGGCTATTGAACTGACTTTTGAGGCTCTTCACCTCCTTGGTCAACTCGCTCACTTGCCGAATAAGATCACTCACTTGCGTATCCGCAGCCCTTGATGTAGAAGCAACCTGGTGTCTCGGCACAACTTCGTAGACGCGATCAGCTAGGTCAGCCAATACCTCCGATGACTCGGTAGTTTGTGATGCGAGGATCGACTGTAGGTTGCTGGGTAAGCGACTGGTCCATATTGAAATGAGGAAATCTTCTGGAATGTTCGGTCCCGCTAGGTGTTGCAGGTGACGGAGAAACTGCGACGGTTTACGATCGCCTAACTCTTCTCGATCCAAAACTTGCTTCATTCGCTGTTGCCGTGAGGCCGACAGCCTCTTTATAAGCTCGGTTTTTAGCCGTTTGTATTTGTCGGCTGACGGTGGTGAAATGATGATATCCTCCACTTCCGCTGCATATTGCGACTCTAGTTGTGCAACCACATAAAAAAATTTGGTTGCGTCCGCAGTTATATTGGAGATAGCGAACTGGCTTTCTATCTGCGCGAACCAAATAGCTGGTTTCTCAGGCCAAAAAGCGGGTATTCTGATGCCGACTCGGCAAACGTCCGTCCGCCCGTTATTTTGGCTGACACCGCCAGCCGCGGGTTCATCTTCACTCATATTTGTGTAATTTAGGGGTCACCAATTTAGTGGTTATATGTGTGTTTGGTGTTGTCCTTGCCTGGTAGCGTTGGCTGATAGGTATAGATGCGAAGCGGTGATGAATGAAAGCACGGTCTTCAGTTGAACATATATTAGCCGAAGCACAGCACAGGAAGAGTTTATAGCACACAGGATACAGTCAAGATAGTTTAGAAGGAGCACAAGCGAAGATATAGATAAAGCACAGTCTTTAGCGGAAGCAAATAAAGCAGATTTTGGGTTTTACGGAAGTACAGTTCAAGCGGAAAGGCGACGTGCGCTCGCGTCGAGATTTATAACAAGACTACTGGTACTGATGACTGAGTGAAGCGAGAGCGAGCGCGCTGGTTGCCAACCAACCTGGCCGGTTCCACGCGCCGCCCGCGTGGCTCAGCGCATTGAAATTATCTAATAACAAAAATGAGATGCGCTGTCCGACGGTTTGACTTCTACATTACTTTTAATTACAATTTTAATAAGTGTTGTGTAATGTTTATATTTACATTATTACTACAGCTAATTCTAAGTATATATTTATGTATTTTGTGTAATAATACAGTTTATATTTAATGTTTTATGTATATATATATATATATATATATAGGCTAAGATTAGGAATTAACTAAAAGTGGCGAGTAATACGCCACACTAGTGATAGTGCAAGTGCAGTCGTGACCGCGAGCCCACCGCTGGGTGAAACCCCGCGCCGGCATCGCGCGCAACGTTCAACTTCTTTGGACCGCCTGCTCTCTATCTCCACATCGACGGAGTACGGGTCGCCCGTGGTGCGGCGTCCTGGGTCTCCGAGGGCAGAGCTTGAGCTGGACGAATTATATTTAATTCGGGCCGCTCAAGCCAACCTGTTTTCGGCGGGCCTACTCCGTGCCATGGAGGCCTACGTCGCCTCAAGCCGCGCCGCCCTACCGGGCAAGCCTGCGGCTTGCATTGGCGTCGAGCTACTCGATGCAAAACTAGTGGAGCAGGCGAAAATGCAGCCCTTGGTGCTGCCACCAACCCGCGGGACGAGGCGCCCGCGCAGCGAAAGCCCGAGCGATGAGCTGCGTCTCCGAGGAGATGGAAAGCGAGTCCAGCTTGCGGACTCGCCGACCCCGCCACCGACGAACCAGCCGCCGCCGAGGAAGACGGGCCTCGACATGCCGACGCTGTCGCCCTTAACAGGCGCGCTTCAGGCACCCGCCCCCGCCCCTGGACTGTCCGCCGCCGCGAGTAACTATGAGAGTGCTTCAACACAGACAGGTACGAGTGTTTTACCTAATAAGTGCTCTCCCACAGTGTCGTTTGCCGTGGCGGCCGCGACCGCATCCACCGTGTCTGGGGCACCGCGCCCCAGCACCGCGTCCCCCCCCGTTCAGTGAGGCACCCGGTGCCGCCAACCGCGCGTCCGCCCGCCCCGTCGGCGACCACGTCGCGAGTGCCCGCCCGCCCCACGCGCTCCGCCGCTGCGCCCGCGATAGTGCCCGCCCGCCCTACGCGCCCCGCCGCCGCGCCCGCGAACCCGCCCACCGCCGCGACTGTGCCCGCCCGCCCTACGCGCCCCGCCGCTGCGCCTGCGAACCCGCACGCCACCGCACCCGCGATAGGGCCCGCCCGCCCATTGCCGCCCGCCCGCCCAATTCCGCCCGCCCGCCCAACGCCGCCTGCCACTGCCGCCGCCCAAACCGCAGCCGCGATTGCCACCGCCACCGCCGCCCCGTCGGGAGGCGCTGCGCCGCAGCAGCCCCGCCAGCCGCGCTATCCGCCCCTTATTGTGGAGGTCCTACCCAACTGGGCCGACCACTTCAGGGCGATAGCCAGCGAGCTCGGCCGGGCTCCCAGCGCGCGCGCCTACCAAAAGGGTGTGCGCTTTACCCCAACGGCCGAAGACGAGTACCGGCTTGTGCAACGTTACCTGTGCAGGCTGGAGAAGGACCACGGTGTGAGGTGGTTCTCATACTCGTTGCCGGCCGACAAGACCCAGAAGGTGGCGATCCGCGGGCTGCCTTCTAACACCGCGACCTATCATCGCATACCGTAGCTCGCGGGGGGAAGCCCTCTCCTCTTCCTGCTGAGCTACGCGCACTCATCTGCGATAAGTGCGCTCCCCGGAAGCAGTGGCAGCAAACCCGCTGCCCCACGATGAAGACCAGGCTCAACGCCATGACGGCAGAGCTGAAGCGCCAACTTGACCTCCACGCCGAAGAATCTTGGGAACGCCACGTCGAGTCCATAGGCGACCACGTCCCCTCCGTGCATCGCCTGTGCCGGGCTTTGTCGACCACTCCTGCTCCTGTTCGACCAATCCTGGACAGCGACGGCCTACCAAGATTCCGAGCTCAAGACCGCGCGGAGATCTTCGCCGAATGCCTCGAGAAGCAGTTCAAGCCGAACCCAACGGATGATGTGGAGCACGTCGCAACAGTCGAGAGACACCTGCGAGAGTACTTCGCCACGCCGATAGCTCCCGAAGAGGACCCCATCGTCGTCACGCCCGGCCAGATTGTGCGTGCATTCCGACATACCAAGCCCAGGAAAGCCCCGGGTGCAGACCGAATACCCAACACGGCGCTGTTACATTTGCCGCCACGCACTGTGGCGGCCGTTACGCGCCTGTTTAACGGTATCTTGCGCACGGGTCACTTTCCAACCCAATGGAAGGAGGGCTTGGTCATCATGTTTCCCAAGCCGGGCAAGGACACCAAGCTGCCTGAGAGCTATCGGCCGATCACCCTACTGAGCACCATCTCAAAGGTGTTTGAGAAGCTCCTGTTAGCGAAGTTACTGCCCCACATCCAGCCGCGCCCGGAACAGTTCGGCTTCAGGCCCGAGCATTCTACGACGCTTCAGCTCACCAGAGTACTGAATGACATGACGGACGGACGACATGTTTGAACAAAAAAGAATACACTGTCGCAGTACTTCTGGATATGGAGAAGGCGTTCGACAGAGTATGGCACGAGGGGTTGCTGTACAAGCTGTCGACGTCCCCTGCCCCAAGAAGAACGGTCAAGACAATCGCCTCTTTCCTGAAGAATCGCCGCTTCCGAGTGATGGTGGAAGACGCCGTCTCCGAGGAACATCCCGTCGCAGCCGGCGTCCCCCAGGGCTGTTGCCTGTCTCCCGCCTGCTACGCCCGATATACGGACGATATCCCCGTCGGGCCGGGTGCCCAGCTGGCACTCTTTGCAGACGACGCAGCCTACTATGCGTCGTCGTTCCAGGCTCCGCACGCTGCCATCAAACTGCAGCGCACCCTGGAAATCTTGCCCGACTGGCTCGCCAAGTGGCGACTGTCCGTCAATGTTGGGAAAACGCAGGCGCTCATCACAGGCCAGAGTCTCCTTCCACCATCGCTCCAGCTCCAGGGACAGCACATCGAGTGGTCTTCGCAGGTGAAGTACCTGGGAGTGACCATTGATCGCCGGCTCACCATGAAGCAACACGTCGACAACGTCGTCAGCCAGGTCAAGGTGGCACGCGCCAAGCTGCGTCCACTTTTCGACTCCAGCCTCCCTCTGAGGGCGAAGCTCGGGATCTACAAGACCTATGTGAGATCCCGCCTCACCTACGCGGCTCCGGCATGGTACGCCCTGTGCTCGGAGACGAACAAACGGAGACTCCGAGCCCAAGAGAACCTCTCTCTGCGTACCATCGTCGGCGCCCCCCGCTACGTGAGGAACGCGACAATCCAGAGGGACCTAAGATGGGAAACCGTGGACCAGTTTGTCCAGAGGCTGGCGAAGGGCATGTTCGCGCGTGCGGATGCATCACACCTTCCGCACATCGTCGAACTGGCGCCGCACCACGCGCGCCCGCCCGACCGCCGCCGCCTGCCACGCGACCTGGTTGCCTAGCCGGCGATCACCCACTGCATACCAGCGCCACAAGAAGACCACCGCCCACATGGGCCATCCGATGACCTGTCCACAGGAGTGGACAGAGGCGATTTTTCGGGAAGAGGTCCATCGACCTGACCCCAACTCCCCACGCCCCAGAAGGGGTGCGTGAGTAGATTATGAAGCAAGCCGTGCGAGCCTGTACAACTCCCCTAGCTTCAGCGTGCGACGTTCGTAGGTTTTCTTAGTGACAGTGTTGTAGTGCTTCGTTTGAATCCCCCTGTATTCGTGTCTAGGTTAAGTTCCCTGTGTGTTTATAGATATATTCGTGCTGATTTGTATCGCGTCGTACTTTTATTGGACCCCACGCCGAAAACTATCCCGGTAGTCTCTTATACCAACGCTGAGGTAGCTCGAGCTTTAGAAACATTCTTCACCAATGTGTCATCCCCATATGAAGCAGGGACTTTGTTAAAAAACAGCACTAGCATCAGTAATGGAGATTTTAAATTGTATCATGTATATCCCCAGGATATTGTCAAAACATATAGATTACTTAACTTAAAAAATACTGAAGACCTGTGGGGTATATCAGTCAAAGTCATTGGTTCAATAATACTTCATAATTCATAATTCTTTATTGCACAAAGATAAATAAAAAGTTACATTTGTTGAAAACATATGTACAAAGGCGAGCTTATCTCTAAAAAGAGATTTCTTCCAGCAAACCAAGGCATGATAGGAAAAATTACCAAGAAAGGCTAGGCAGTGCACAATTTCAAATAACTTATCTATAATAAATAATAAATAAATAAATTTAATATCTATAAAATATGTAAAATAAAATATATATATATACCAAACTACTAAATAAGTACCAATAGATACATAAATCTTTACATATAGTAATAATATACATACTATAACTATAATCATGAAAGAGAGAGGAAGTGCTCTTTTACCCGGTTTTTGAAAGAGAAAAGAGTGGGACTGTCTCTTATCTTGCAAGGAAGTGCGTTCCACAGTCGGACCGCCTGCAACCTGAAGGTATGCTCATACGCCGAGGTGTTGTGCCTTGGTGTGGCTAAGAGTGAGACCGTGTGAGACCTCCGGTGCCGATCTCCTGAAAAGAGATACTCAAAGCGCTGTCGAAGGTAGCTGGGGTAGCGCGGATTTTTCAATATATTAAAAAGATATGAAGGAATATGAAATTCTCGGCAACGACGAATCGTTAGCCACCCCAACTCTTTGCGATATTGAGAAACGTGGTCGAATTTGCGCAACCCGAAGATAAACCGAATCCCGATATTCTGAAGTCGTTCGAGTTTGTTCAGTAGATCTTCGTTCGCGCTTGCCCAACTGACATCGGCGTAATCGATTAGCGGCAGGAGAAGGGACTGTGCAAGAGTGATTTTGGTCTGCCGTGGCAGGAAGTACTGCAGCCGCCTGAGGGAGTGGAAGGACGCAAAGACCCGTCTGCTGACCTCGCTGACATGTGGAGACCAAGACAGATGGCTGTCAAAAATAACCCCGAGGTTTTTGGCTTTGTCAGTAAACTCTATTGTGATGCCATTGTTACGATACAGGAACAATGGGCTTTTGTAATAAGGAAAGAGTGTTCCTGGTTCCTAAAATCATGGCTTGTGATTTGCTCGGGTTTACCAACTAATCTTTGAAGGAGGAAGGATTGGAATTTTTGGGCAGTGGGATGACGAGTGCTTTCTTCCACAGACTAGGAAAGGAGCTATTAGATAGAGAGAAGTTGATAATGTGGGCAATTGGAGGAAGCAACTCTTCAAGGACGCTGTGGATCATTTGATGGCTGACGTTGTCGCCACCAGCAGCTTTGGATGTGATAGCTAGCACAGCCTTTCTAACTGCGCCAATTCAAACGAAGATGAAAGTTGAACGGTGAGGTGCAGACTACAGCCTTTAGCCGTAGACGACGAAGGGTTGCCTCCTTAGCGGCAGGGTCCATCATGACGGGGGGAGAAGAGAAGAACTGGTTGAGACCGTTGAGATCGACATTACCTGAAGAGGATTCCTGGGACTTGCCAACACCAATGGTTTTAAGGAACTTCCAGACCTGAGCTGGGGTGTACATCTCTATACGCTCATGGATGTGTCGTCGCTTGGCATCGCGGCAAATGCGGTTGCACAGGTTACGGAGGCGTTTGAAAGTTAGAAGATTTTCGTTGGTTGAGTCTCGCTTATATCGCCCTTTCGCACGGTTTCTTTTTGCCATTAAACGCTTGATGGAGTCGGTCAACCATGGGGCAGGGAGATGTTTGACCCTGACCTTTTTCATTGGTGCGTGCTTATCGAATAGTCCCAGGACAATCGAGTTAAGCTTCAGGATTTTGTCATTAACGGTTTCGCTAGTGATGACAGTCAATAGATGAGGCATCGAATTTAAGGGAATCGAGGTTCACGCCTTTGAAGCTCCGCATATCAAGAAATTTGGCTTTGCGCTTAGGGGGCCTGACTTTGTATGAAAGATAAACCAGGTCGTGATAGGAGAAGGGGGCAGTAAGCTGGCCATGGGAAGCCACCTTGGCTGTGTTGGAGACGATCATAAGATCGAGAAGAGAGGGAATACAATGTGGTTGAAAGTGAGTAGCGCCACGGGGTAGAATATGCAAGTCAAACGAATGTAGTATAGATTCAAGTTTGGCGGAGCGGGCATTATTTTTTAGAAGACAGGTGTTAAAATGTTATGAGAGAGTCAATATAGAGAGGAGTTAAGTCATTTAGTAGCTTTTCAAAAGATTCAAAGTAATCGATGCGAAGTGAGGGGCTATTAAACATATAAAACAAAGTCGTGTTAGTTCGAACACTTATAACTGAAGAACGGCAAAACCGATTTTAAGTGATCTCTTTTTTGTTGCATTGTTCTCCGCTCCGAATAGCAGAATAAGTAATAAAATATCGGATAAAATATCGAATAAAAATTGCACAGAAAATTTATTTTAGGTTAGTCAACAGCATGAAGAGCCATCTGTTGACAAAACTACGCCAACTTTTAGTTACATCTCTTGACATCTGTTGACATGTAAAAGAAACCTACCACTTTCAACCGGTGGAGCCACTGTCGCAATACAATTTGACAGTTCAAGAGAATGATAGGACCACAGAGTACATTATTACAATCGACAGCCGTAAAAGCAAAAAAAAAGTGCGTGCGTGTCTGTCATGTCATTTCAAAAGATTTTTTTTCGCATTTGGTGGTGCGTATGATTTGATTTAGTTACTTGAGATTACCGGTCGGTTATAGTTTGTTTTGGTTTTTTGAATTTTTGTGGCAGAATGGTGTGCAATTAAGAAACAATGCCGCGACCAAGAAGATCGAATCTTTCCCAACAAAGCCGTAATGCAGCTAGGCTGCAAAACATGGCGAGTCAGAGTCAATTCACTGAAGGAATCGCACAAGAACAGCCGCGTACGTGTAACGAGTGTTCGTGTTTCCCAAACACAAGAGCAGCGAGAAGCAATCCGTGAAACAGCTCGGTCGGCTTATTCTTCGAGCTTATTTCACAGATCAGCAACGAGATATTGTTCGACGCGCATGAAGAAATGCTTCAAGTGTTGATTTGAATCGTGCAGCATTTCAATACGATTGCGCAATTGATTAGTGCTCGAATCCTTTCGTTAGCATTGGTCTATAGTACAATTGTGTCTGAAATACATCGATTAAAACTAAAATATTTTGCGATAAGTAAAGTATTGCGATACTGCATAATTATTAGGTGAACCTAATAAATCATAAATAACAAATCTTTAGTCAAGCACTTTATGATATACGACATTTTTAGTTTTGTTATCCGGCGCAAGAACAAATAAAGCGGATGGTTTGCCGACACATGAACATGCCACGTACGTACAATTGACCATGAGAAAAACATGAAGTTTCTAGATTCAGACCACAAACAATCAAGGATTGGCCTTGGATTTGTTAATCGTCATGGCGAATGCAAGACGGATCGGAAATTGAATTCGCTTGAACTCAAAGGGTAAATCGGTTGGTATCATTGGAATCCTAGGAATGAGATCTTCCTCACCTTTGAATTTAACTTTTAGTATCGTCGCGTGTATCACATCATTTTTCCTATCACCAAACGCGTACCACTGCATAATTTTGGTTGGTTTAAATTTCGAAGCATAATGAATACCGAGCCAACCTTGGGTTGTAAATTATGCGGTGGCAAACCAGGCACATCCAAGGAGTTAAAAATTTCAGTTGGATAGTTGGTGGCTTCGTCTTCGTTTGTTACACAGTCAATAGATCTAAATGAAGGCAGCGTCCCAACTATTTGATTCTGAATTTTGTCATTTAAGTTATCCATATCTTTGTTCTTAGCCATTTGTTGTTTTTTTGGTTAGCGATGATGTTCGGGAACACTTGGTTGATGAGCTCGCCTTTCGATGACACGATATTGCAAAAATTCGGAGGAAACGAAATCAACCGCTCGATTCGTCGACAGGAACATGACCATTACCGATTCTCAGCAATTGCTTGGAGAATTCTTGAGCAGATGGATCGTTCAGCAATGCAACTCTCATGTTTTCTGTGAGCTGAAGTTTCTTCTCATAGCGCCACAGATTTGAGGCTTTGAGGCAAGCGTTTATTTCATCGGCAGCAGTTGATCTTGGAATGTCTGGCAGTGTTTGCAGTAAAATCATTGCACCTCCAAATAATCTCGAGTCATTGCGCAGATCTTTCAATGCTCGGTCAAGTGCTTCCAATGCGCAACCGCGCATTGGAAGCACTTGCACAACATCAAAGCACGATGATACACAAACGTGTATCATCGTGGTATCGGTGGTCAACAGTGTCCAAAATCAATGACATGAGGAATGTTTTCCCTGTTCCACCTGGGGCATCCAGTAAGTGCCACCATTCCCATCATATATTTCCTTCATTAATGTGTCATACACTTGTTTTTGTTGGCGGTTCAACAGGGATACATTATTTTGAACTAATTGGCCTAATTCTTGTCGATCATATTCACGTTCCCGTTGAAATTCTCGATTAAATGCGTCATTTATTCCACTATCTGGCGCTGTCATTGGTAACTTGACTAATATACTTCCGCACATCAGGTATCACATATCTTCGATCAAGATCAAAGCCTAGTTATGCATCTCCTCATTCACCTCAAAATCGGCATTTCTTGAACTTACACGAATTCGGTGTAAAATGTGGGGGACAGGAATGCACGGCCCAGTAATGCCCGGCCCAATACAAGGACTCTAAAATGTCTTTGACATAAAACTTTTGAAATGACATAACAGACACGCACTTATTTTTTTTGCTTTTACGGCTGTTCATTGTAGTCCTTTTATTCTCTTGAACTGTCAAATTGTATTGCGACAGTGGCTCCACCGGTTGAAAGTGGTAGGTTTCTTTTATATGTCAACAGATGTTACTAAAAGTTGGCGAAGTTTTGTCAACAGATGGCTCTTCATGCTGTTGACTAACGTAAAATAAATTTTCTGTACAATTATTATTCGATAATTTATCCGATATTTTATTTCTTATTCTGCTATTCGGAGCGGAGAAGAATCCAACAAAAAAGAGATCACTAAAATCGGTCTTGCCGTTCTTCAGTTTCTTTTTAATTTTAAATGATAATAGGTAGGTAGGTACAATCGAACCAACTGAATCATGACCCACTTGCCTGATAATTCGTTTGAAACTTTCAAACTTGTAAGATCTATCGTAATGTCAGTGTCTAATCAAATGATAACAAGTTCGTTACCAAGGAAATAAACCTTCAAGCGAATTTCGACCTACTTGCATTTAAGGGGTTTAGCAAAATAAGCTTATGGTGGGTCATGATTCAGATGGTTCGATAGTACATTCTTGACCGGATATCGAAACGTTGAAAAATAGTTTTATGTATGTAGTTTGTAAGTATTAAACTATGTACTCAGGTTAACGAAACTTTTTGCTCATTTAAACCGGAAGTGATAGAAATTGAGTAACTTATTTACAGAAATATAAACAAATATGATGAAAAACTTTATAATATAATTCATAATTCGAATGAGCAATTATTAATCGTATATTGACAGATAACTGAGAAAAACACTCAATACCTGCAATTAAAGATCTTTTCCGATAACATCGGGATAGTCCAATTTTCACCAATAAACAAATAATAAAATGGCTAAGAAAATTGCCATACCAATAATTTATTGTATGGGTACTTCTTTTAATTCTTAAAAACCGGTATGTTTCAATCAGCCCTATACCTACGGACGGACGGACGGACAGAGAGAACAGCGGAGGCTTAGCAATAGGGTCCCGTTTGGAACCCCTTCGGGTACGGAACCATAAAAATGACGCCAACAGACGTTTTAACTTTATCACTTCTAAATTTCTAATCAACAGTTTCTTTTACTACTACCAAAAATTCTTCCCCATGAATCTTCCTTTATAAATTCTACCATTTGTATCAATCGTTAGGTCTTCGTAACAGAATTTAAGTTTATACAAATAGTTTTGGAGTCCAAATTCAATTTAAATTTTTTCTATTTTACTACTAACGAATAAAATTGCACTATAATCTACTACTAACGATTATTCAAAAGAAGTAGCTAAGAAAACTTGGTTTTTAATATTTCGGGTTCTAAATTTTTTTTTTATCATATTTTTTTTTAATTACTACTAACGGAAATTGTTTTACTACAATCGACTACATATCTTTCTAAAACCATAACGTTTCTTTTTTTTTTATGTAGGGTGGCATCGGGTGGCAGGCATCCAGCATTGAGTGTCACATACATTTTGTGGTAAATACCGACATTTTTCATAAGTGCTGCCAGGTCAAGCGCCATCAGCCCATCATGTTAATAAATTTCGAACGCCGCCGATGGCTTCGATAGAGCAAATTAATCTATCCACAGCCCAATATATAAATATCACGGCCAAAGGCACGCCCTTTGGCCGTGATATTTATTGCAAATTTATTATGCAGATGCTCGTATTTTCCCGATGCCGCGAGTTATCCGCGCATTCTAAATCCGCAGTGTGCAAAGGCTCTAAGGATGTTGACGTATTCAATAGCCTTTAAGAAAAAGATTGTCGTTGATTTCCTTCAATCAATCAATCAGCCCACATTCACCCACTGCTGGGAGGGTATAGGCCTCTTTACCACGCCATCTTCTGCGATTCGAGCTGGCACCTTCTTCGCCCAGCACATTAGCCTGGCTATGAAGCGAGGTAATGGTGCCAGCATGTTGGGCATTCTAACACCCGATACTTTAGGACATTTTTTAATAAGTTTATTATTTGTATTTGTATATATTTAGTTACCGATTGAAAACGATAATTTCAGGTACCATTTTATTTTTTGATACAATTTAGGTGACCGATCTATTGGATTCGCGTTTATGTTGCCGGACCGAACGGACGTCTCTTTAGTGCCCATCCAGCCCCGAAATCTCGCAAACGCATTTAAACAAACAATATCAATACAAATAACATCAGACCCCACCAATTTTAGACCCATATCGATACTACCAACGCTTAGCAAAATATTTGAAAAACTCATACTTAATCAATTGCAAAGTCATTTTTATCTCAATAATTTAATTCATATTGCTCAGTTTGGTTTCACAAAGGGTCGTTCAACAGCCGATGCTGGTGTTGAACTAATCGACAATATTTTTGATGCCTGGGAAGACGCAATGGATGCAATAGGTGTCTTCTGCGATCTATCCAAGGCTTTTGATTGCGTCCATCATGACACTCTTGTCAGGAAGTTACGCCATTATGGTGTAAAAGATCAGGCACTTGGCCTTCTGGAGTCATATCTAACAGATAGGGTTCAGATGGTCGATGTTAATGGGAAAAGATCACCTGGGTCTTCAATAAGTATGGGCGTACCGCAAGGTTCAATTCTTGGTCCTTTCTTGTTTTTAGTATATATTAATGATTTACCTTACCTTGTTAAAGCAAAACATGGGTTAGTATTGTTTGCCGATGATACTTCTTTGATATTTAAAGTTAAAAGACAGCAATCAAATTATGACGAGGTAAACAATGCTATCTCTAGTATAGTGAACTGGTTAACTGTTAACAATTTATTACTTAATGAAAAGAAAACTAAATGTATTAAATTCGTGTTACCCAATGTTAACCCGGTAGCTACAGACATATTTATAAAAGGATAGAGATTGGACCTTGTGCAGTCGACTGTCTTTTTGGGCATTACTTTAGGCGCCAAACTACAATGGGATCCTCATATAAATAAATTGTCGAACAGACTGAGTTCGGCAGCGTTCGTAGTTAAAAAAATTAGAGCTCTTACCGACGTAGACACCGCTAGACTAGTCTACTTTAGTTGCTTTCATAGTCTAATGACCTATGGTATTTTATTGTGGGGTCACGCTGCGAATGCTAATAGTATATTTATTCTGCAGAAACGGGCTGTTCGTGCAATTTATAGATTAGGGCCTAGAGTGTCACTGAGGGAAAAGTTTAAAGAAATCAATATTCTGACATTTGTGTCTCAATATATCTATGACAATCTTGTGTATGTAAAAAGAAATATAACTAATTTTCAGAAGTACAGTGATATACACAATTTTAATACTAGAAATAAAGACAAGTTGGTTGCTTATGTAAGCCGACTACATAAAATTAGTAATTCTTTTAAAGGCAATTGTATACGCTATTACAATAAGGTCCCTACTGATATTAAAAACTTACCTTTAGACAAGTTTAAAATAATAATAAAACAGAAATTGTATAAAAAAGGTTACTATAGGATATCTGATTACTTAGAGGACAGATGTCCATGGGAATAGATTGTTTGAGTAACAGGCTGTTTCGATATATAATTAGCATTCATTTTGTAATTTGACAATATTTTATTTAAAAAAGGAAACGCAAAAGATGCTACGACTGTGGAGTTTCTTCGGTGAGCTCTTCCCCACAGATTCCGCCATTGTGTTAGTGAACTCACCCAAAAAAATGTAACGACGGATCTAAGTGATGTAACAACATCCTATGGAAATAAGTGATTTTTGATTTGATTTGATAATAGATTTCATCCCCGCCGCGCGCCTTTTGTTCTGCCTCCAAACGCCCGGAAACGAGCCTGGCTTATTGGCGCAATACCACGCGTTTCGGTGATTGTGGTGATATCCGCGCGGTCAACTATTGCGGATACCCAGGAAGTGTGCGGGAATCAAATAAGCACCCTATCTGTGCAAGACCTAGAAGTCCAGGCCGATACCGCGCGTTTAGGTGATTGTGGTGATATTATTACGGTCTAGTGTAGTGGATACCCAGGGAATGTGCGCGATCCGCTTAGGCATCCCATCTATGCAAGCCCTAGAAGTCTAGGTCAGGTGCACGTCTGAGCCACGCAGCGACAGGCCGGCAGCAAGCAACACCTACTGCAACACAACCGGGGACACCCTCAGCGCTACTGCCTCCACCACCACCGACGCTAAACACACCAACCAGGTGAGATCAATCCGTTTAGGACATCACTGATAGTCATTGCCTATCCCTAACATTATTTCTCTCAGCACAACGCGCCTGCATAACAATATAGTATACCACCACTCACCGCGACCCCGGTCGCTCCTATTGACTAAGCCGTTCTCACGGTGCGCTATAGGCAGGATATAATAATTCCCTAACTACGTCATATCAAATTATGAAAATCTACTTTCAAAATATTATTATAGCTACATATAAATATTATACATATTCTTTTTACATATAAAAAGCTCTCTTAAGGAGTCTGTGCGTTTTAAATTATAAATTGCTCGAATAAAACTTTTCAGTAAAATAAAAATACATTGAATATCCGCTGCTTTCCCCCACAACAAGATACCATAGGACATGACACTATGAAAGTAACTAAAATATACTAGCCTAGATGTAGCCACATCCGTGTTTTGTCTGACGTTCCTAACAGCGTAAGCCGCAGAACTTAATTTACCAGCTAATTTTTCTATGTTGGGTCCCCAATGCAATTTGCTATCAATGGTTATTCCAAGAAACTTCGTGTCATTTACTAATTCTAACGTGCTGCTGTCCAACAATAAACTGGTCCCAACTTGCCTGACATTTGGAAGTGAGAATTAGATACATTTGGTTTTACCAGAATTTAACAATAAATTGTCAACTGTAAACCAATTCAAGGTTTAAGATAATACTCCATTGACATCATCAAAATCTTCTATTTGTCTTTAAATTTTAAACACCAGTGAAGTATTATCAGCAAACAACTCTATGTTAGTCAATTTCTCCACCATAAAAGGCAGACCGTTATTATATACCAGGAATAAGAAAAGGCCTAATATGGAACCTTGTGGAACGCCAATTTTTACTTCCGATCCATCAGATTTAACACCGTTGACTTTTGCCTGTTGAATTCTATTGCTTAGGTATGATCTTAGTAGATCCAACGCTTTATTTCTAACTCCGTAATGATTTAATTTAATTAGAAGCGTATCATCATCAACACAATCAAATGCCTTCGACAGATCGCAAAAAACAACGATAGCATCCTGTGCGGCTTCTCATGCAGAATAAATATGAGATAAAAGAGTAGCTGTTGGAGTACACCAACAAGTTCCCTCTTTCCGCCAATCAGTCTGAGGGAGAGAAGACTGCGAAGAAGTCATCCGCTGCTGTTGCTGCGCCCACGGTTGCTGCAGCGTCGGCCCCGGGTAAACGTCCTTCTAGGCGCAAAGGTGCGCCGCCGGTGCCGGCAGCCAAGAAGTAGGTTGCAACTTCACTTATCGCCGACAAACTCCGAACCGAAGTGTCTCCTTATTTGTGCGGGTTATACATGTTTTCTTTTGGCCGGTAGGTTTAATATTTGTCTGTTTTAGTTTATAGTAGCGGTCATTATTTCATCTCACTTCAATCAATCAAAACAAAACAACTTGATTGTTGTCAATGTCAACTTCATATGTCACTTTATTCTTGTAATATGCATAGAGCGTAACGCACGGTTTTTTTATCAATAGCTTAATTTATTTTGTCCGTCCCGTGTCCGTTCGGTTCCACTTTTCTAATGATTATGTATTCTTATCTTTCCGTCACATTCACCTTTATTTTTCTGCCTGTATACAATTTTACATGTTAAAATGGAAACGAGACGAACTCGTTCCATTTACAAATACTTAGGTGTTAATATTTCTGCATTATTGTTTCTTCTCTATGTTATGTATTATAGATGTTGTGTATATTTCGGTTACTTTCCCGGCATGCCCAGTGTTTAATATTTATGCTTCGGAACGCACCTTTTTTTGTTGCACGATCGGACCGCGAGTGATCGGAACGGAACTAGCTAGCTGTCACTTGCATAGAAACAAAATGACTAGTTAGAGTTTAACTTTTGCGCATAGGTAATTTGTCGGCGTCAGGCATTCGGGCCTTGGGTGTATGTTATTTGTATTAATTGTCTACCACAGGTATCGGGCCTGGTCGGAATGTTAATTGTAATAATCACGGAACAATCGTCGGGAAATAAGTAGATTTCACGTCATCGGAGTGAGTGCTTCGTGCTGTGAAAGGTTGAAGTGATTCGGTGATCAATTCGTCGCGTTCGGATAGCGACTCTTGTGTCGGCAAGCATCACGACGGCGACAGCAGCGGGCTGCGACGAGAGTAAGATTCGACTCCCCTCACCCCTCACCCTGGTGTTCCTCATCCCGTATTTCTGCCTCGAATTGAGCTTTCGAATGCCGGTCCACGGCGTCAAGGTCAGTACTACTTGTGACATTCCAATGAAAACCAACCCTACCAAGATTCCACGCCCTGTCGGTCAAGGCGTAGAATTTAACACCCAGTGTGACTGGGTTTAGGCTTTTATTATTGATTATTATTATACATTATAGGCTAGTATATAATAGTCAGTTTTAATTAATTTTTATATATATTATTAAAGTTATTGTAGTATATTTATTTTATTTTATGGATATCATATATAAATTTATAGATAGTATTTTCTCATGTTCTTCTACCGGTGACTGGGAAGCGGGTGGGCGGGCGCGTCACTTTCCGGCAGCCTGAAACGCGTGTTCATGCAGTCGGAGTTCAACTTCAATGTCGTGCATATCAACTCCCAAAGCATTCCTGCTAGCTATGCTGATCTCCTTGAAGCTTTCAGCGATAACAGAATACATGGAGTTCTTGTCTCAGAATCATTTCTCAAACCATCTCTTCCTTCCTCCATGTATTCTCTGCCAGGGTTCAGGCTCTATCGCAATGATAGGACGGGTAAAGTTGATGGCGGCGTGGCTATCTATTTACGTTCTGACATTCCTTGCAAAGTCATCAGACACTCGCCAAGCCTGTACTCTGGTTCGGCTGAGCATCTCTACCTATCATTTAATTTAATTTCAATTAAGTTACATTTTATTATATTTCTTATAATGATTTCACTTGTATTCTCGTACAAAAGACTGTCGTTTTACTTTTTTCCGTGTTTGTGTGTGTATGGAACCCTTCGTGTGCGGGTCCGACGTCATATTCGCACACGACCGGTTTTATTATAATATAATTCTCGTTTTGAAGTATGAACGATTACTACAAACGACTGAGGAAGGTTCGTAGAAGCTTAAAGTAGAAGAATTTTTGATAGTTGATGTATTTTAAAAAAAAATAGAAGTGATAAAGTAAAAAACTTTCTTGGTCGTCATTTTTACTGAATAATTCTCGTTCAAAAATATATACGAGTACAGTTTGTAGGCTAGAAAAGGTTACGTTAGGTGTAATCTAAACCGAATCTTCTGCTTCTGTCCTAGTTTCGGCCGAAACCGAACCTTTTTATTATTTTGAAAATTTAGACAATTCCCTGAAATTTTGCGATTAACCATCGTCATCGGCGTACTAATAATCAGTTAGAAAACATTTGTTTCGGCCGAGCCGAAATTCGGCTAGTTTTGGCCTAAACCTCTTAAATTTACCGAGACTTGGCCGTCAGTGACACCGAACCTTCGGGCGATTTCTAACCATATACCATTATTGTGCATCGACACAAAGAAGTATACTTTATTTAGACTCCTTCGTTGTCGTTGTTGGTACTCTATGATTTATCGTCCCGTGGAAATAGACCTCGGAAGGTTCGTGATTTATTGACTGAACACGATTCAACTCTGTGAATACGCTAATTTTAGGCAACTGTTGGTTTTTGGTTCTGGTATGCTCCGAACGTGTTTGTCTTATTGGGGAATTTGAGAGAAGTGACGTCACAAGGTCTTGTTCAGAACTAATGGCTGACCACCGCGCCTTTTTAGAATACGCGGGTGACTTATCTCAGAGTTGAAATACATAATATTCTTTGTCGTGGACAGTGGCGTGTGATTCTATACATAAACATAAACATTTACATACAGGAAACATACGTTCCTTTTGGCCCCACACAAGGATACCCTTTTCCGTGGGAACCATAAATAACGACGTCACACACATATAAACATCCTAGACCTGGCTTTTTTTCTGTATTTCCAGCCGGGGATCGAACCCGGGACCTCTTGCATGGTCGCCTTTATCATACCCCATATTACTGCAAGTGGCTATAATGAGGAGTAACTTAGTCTTTCCTTAAACTATTACACAAGTTATTTTTTATCACACCTGCTCTGAAAATACATACTAATTATACCAATTAGAGGGAAGAAACGCCTTTATCCCGCCCTTCAAATCCTATCATCCCAAGGTATGGAAGTTTGTATGAAAATCCTTCCGACCCAAGGGTGGGAAGTATGTATGAAATTCCATTACATACCCGGTTTTTTTTTTATTTGTCAGCAGTCATACTGCAAAGAGACTTTTTATCACACCTGCTCTGAAAATACATACTAATTATACCAATTAGAGGGAAGAAACGCCTTTATCCCGCCCTTCAAATCCTTTCATCCCAAGGTATGGAAGTTTGTATGAAAATCCTTCCGACCCAAGGGTGGGAAGTATGTATGAAATTCCATTACATACCCGGTTTTTTTTTTAATTTGTCAGCAGTCATACTGCAAAGAGACTTTAACTGTCTACTAATTAAATTTCAAGTAAATTGTTACTGGCCACATACAGTTTTTTTTTTACCAGTTACCAACCTCCTTGGTGCATACAGAAAATTAAAAACGAAATTATTTTAGTATATAAAACGCGCGGAATCACGGAAGAAGTGGCTGCATGACCTTATGATCTTAGCCTACTCCAGAAACGGGCGATTAAAAAAAGGAAAAGCCCGCGCATTTTCGCAAAAACTTCGATTGATTTAGCATTTATCTTTGTGTTTTTTGTAAAATATGGATGCATTTATGTCTATAATTTTCCTCGTAGGTGTAATAAAAAGCACTATACATACCTCAGGATAAAGTACAGTTCCATACCTCAAATGGTTTGCGCCCCTCGCAAGCTCGTGGCGCAAATGCCATAATCTCGGTATGGAACTGTCACTTTCTTCCCTCTGAAGTAATGTACTAATACAATACAGTATACTGTCCAACTTTCTTCTTATTTCACGAAATGTTCTCTTTTCGTTTTATTCTTACACATCTCCAAAGTTTTGTGAAATGAACTTCTATAATAGTATCAGTGTGAAAGCTGTGTTTTTGAGCAACAATGCAGCTGAAACAATGAGTTCTTCCGAGAAGTTAGAACAATGTGTACTGTAAGGTCGCAGCAGTTCTTGAACACCACCTATAATTGCCTACCTAATCTGTAGGGCTAGGGAGTTTAATTAGGAAGACGTTAGTAACACCAAACTTGTGTTTATTGATCGAATATGGTTACAATTTATATAAAAGGGATCAAACTGGCCCGATAGCCATTAAGCTAATCCTAACTATATAATTTACATCGGTTGCTGACCGATGCCTAAGGTGAAGTGTATCACATCGACTTTTCACATCCAAGCCTCTTTCTTTTTAAAGTTACAAATTACGTAATCGTGTCATAGCGAACACGCACTCTAAAGAGGCCCGTATACAATATTATCGTATAGACAAATATCGAACCTAACTATATACCTTACAATCATTCCCACCTCCTTTCAAAGAAAATAATCCAAAGGATTTTTTTTTCCAAAGTGGCAACCCTAACTCAATGTCTAAAATCTAAAACGACAACCCTATATCAAAGTCTAAAATCTAAAAAAAATTAAATGTTAACATTAAGTGAGCTTGCTATGCTTGAAATCTAAAAAACAGTAAATATGCTGCAAGCATAATCTTAAATAACATCGAGTACCCTAATCCTTATCCGACCAACTACACTTAAGGTGTAGGCTATGCACCTTAAAAAACTTAAAACTTAAATTATAACACCCTATGATCCCATCATACAATTATTCGCGGCTCAACACTAACCTACCTAACGCTAGAAAACTATCTATTACAATACGAAGGAAATCAGCTGAATCTAGCTAAGATTTAGCTTCTCGAATGGTTATCATTCGACAAACTTTCTGACAAAAAAAACTAGCGAAAAATTTATCGGACAACTATAATACCTCCGTTCTTAAAATTATCACAACTCCATCTTTGCTTAAAAAAATCATTTAAATCACCACATTGTGAACTCTTTCCACCGAATGGAAATATTTCAAAAATTAACGCAGGCAAAGATCAAAGAAATAATTATTATTTTCAAATATAGGAAACGTCAACCATATTAACAGGATTAATCTATAGAACCGTATTACTAAGCCACAGCTTAAGAATGAGGTCATTAAAATTCGTCCCAATAATACGATGAAATCAACTAGCTTTAAAACCGATACTACAACTTACAAACATCTCAACTAATCCATTGGAATTCAGTAAACTATCTTTTACTATTAACAGTTTAAGATAATCGCCGTGAGTTGCAACCAATTACCCAAGTTAAAACACTACAAAGAATCTCGAATGTGTATCGAATATCCGAGTTATCCCACATCAGAATTTACTTTCATTGAGAAACCTTCGTTACCAACTTTATGAACAACCCTTACTCTCCCCTTACTAAATCATCCCAACTCTATACTTTAAGAACGCAGGAACCAAAATATAACCCTATGACGAATAGCTATTGCCTCGTCATACTGCTCTAAAAGATAAAACCAGGCGATCGGTTCAAACAATTATACGAACTGTCGTTTATAAAAGTTTCTCATATAAAGGTAATCTACCACGGAAATCTAGTATGTTACAAATATTTCTTGGGTCTTTGGTGAACGGTCCTCATCAGACATCCTAGTTCAGCAACAACATGAAAAGTAACACCGGTTAATAAACAATTCATAACAATACTGCATACATAAACCACAAACCAACAACCGGGATAAAATTATATTATACTCCTAATGTATAATTATTTAATATCAGACGAACTCCTAAACGCAGCACAATGCGTTTTAAATGATTTTTGTTAACAATTACGCCCCGTGACTGTGAGTTCAGACGACGAATCAGCACATTAGACCTCCCAACGATCTCAATGACCTTGTATGGTCCTTGATACAGACGTGCCAACTTCATACATCTTCCCGTTATCCGCCTTGGTACGTATAACAAAACTAAGTCATTCACCCGGAACGATCTGGGTTTTGATCTCATATCGTAATACAGTTTTTGTACACGCTGTGCGTTCGCAATATTCCCTAACGCCTTAGTCAGCAGCCTTCCCGTACGATTTACACTTTCAACTATCGTTTCGTCCAAACCAACTGCGTTTAATCCTAATGATCGATCCACCACTGAGCACTGTTCCCTACCAAATAAAATATTATACGGCGACACTTTCGTTGACGCCTGCACGCTAGTGTTATACGCATGTACTACCAAAGGTAAAACTGAGCAATATTGCCTTTGATTACTATCTAAATATTTTGATAACATCGAATTTAACGTTCTATTCATTCGTTCTACCAAACCGTTACTCTGTGGGTGAAACGAACTTGTATGTATCATTTTAGCCCCAAACTGTTCTACCGTTTCTTTTACGATTCCCGCCGTAAAAACTGTACCTCTATCTGAAATAATTTCCCTAATCGGCCCGAACCTACAGAAAACTTCCTCAACTAAAAACCGCACTAACGAGGTAACGCCTTACATATCGCAAACCGCGACGCATACTCTACCGTGACTATAATAAATCGGTTATCTCTCGACGAACGTGGAAACGCTCCTAACACGTCGATTCCTACCTTCTCAAAAATATCCGAGATCCTAATCGGCATCAAATCTGCTAAGCTTTTAACTAATTTATTTTTTGACACGGCACGCACGAAGCTATATAACGTTCTATCTCCTTATCGGCTTTCGGCATGAAATATTTCGACCGAAACCTCTTTAACGTCTTTGCGAGACCCAAATGACCTCCTGTCCACGCCTCATCATGTAATTCGTTCATTACATTTTGAAACAAAGACCTAGGCAATACTAATACCTCCCTAATTTCTCCATCTCTACGTATGCTTTTATATAATAAATTATTTCTCAAACAAAAACCGCTACGCCACGCTTCCGGACGTTCGCTCAACCGCGTTAACCATCTACTACAAAATAAATCGTTCGCTTGATCCGCCTGTAACGACTCTACATTAATACTAAAAATTTCCAAACCATCATCATCAGGTTCAGAACGAGAAGAAGACTGAGGTTCTTCTGTTGCCCGTTTCCCTTCTTCCATTAGCGGATTCCTACTCAAAATATCTGCCACTACATTGCTTTTCCCCGAGCAATGAACTATCTCGAAATCCCATTCTTGTATCGCTAACGCCCATCGCGCTAACCTACCAGACATATCTTTTTTCGACTGTAACCAACATAACGCGCTATGGTCTGTAACAACCTGAAAATACGATCCCCAAAGATAATGCCTATAGTGCCTTAACGCCCATACTAACCTCAGACACTCTTTCTCCGTCGTACTATATTTTTTCTCCGCATCCGTTAACTTCCTAGACGCATAGGCAACCGGACTCATTTTTTCAACGCCCTGCATCAACACTGCACCTAACGCCTCGTTAGACGCATCCACATAAACCCTCGTAGTAACCGACTTATCCCCCGAATAATACGAAAGTATTGGCGCACTACACATAACCTTCTTAATATAATCGAACGAATTCTGCAATTCTTCATTCCATTGAAACTTTACCCCCTTTTTCAATAATTTAGTGAGAGGTAACTATATTCTCGCAAAATTCGATACAAATTTTCTATAATAAGAAAATAAACCTAATAATTGTTTCACATCCTTCGCAGAAGTGGGAGTTGGAACCCGTTGCATAGCCTTCAGCTTTTTCTCACTAGGTTTTACTCCTACATTCGAGATTAGAAAACCTAGCATCTCGATCTCGCAAAAACCGAATTTACATTTGGATGGCTTGAAGGTCAAGTTCGCTTCTCTAAACCACCCAAAAACTTTCTGCAACGTATCGGTAAACTCCTCGAACGTTCTACCATACACAATTACATTGTCTACGTAAACCATAACCCCTTTAAATCTTAAATCCGCTAAAACTTTATCCATCATCCGTTGTAAAACTGCTTGACTCGTTGCCAAACCAAACGGAACAACATTAAATTCATAAAGACCCGTGGTCGTGACGAAAGCCGTTTTATGCCTACCTTCCGTAATAACCGTCTGCCAATAACCTGAATTGAGATCTAACTCCGCAAAATACTTGGCCCCGGCCAAACTATCGACAATGTCTTCTATCCGCGGAATAGGATAACTATCCCTACAAATTTTCTTATTTAATTTCCGATAATCTACACAAAACCTCCATGAATTATCGGGCTTTTTAATTAACACAACGGGCGCAGCATAAGAACTAGTGGATTCCCTAATAACACCTAGTTTCAACATCTCCGCGACCTGCTCCTCAATAATTTCTCGTTGCACCGGCGAAACGCGATACGGGTGACAATGAACCGGCTCTTCATCATAAGTCTTAATATCGACCGACAATATCTCCGACCTACGTAACTGGTCAGTTGCAAACGCAAATCTATCCGCATTCCTATCCAACAACGCCAATAATACCTGCTTATCATTCCTACATAAACCCTCATTTACGATTAACCGTTTATCTTCTACCCCAAACGCAAATTCGCACGAATCCGATAACCCCGAGAAATAAACGTAATCACCCTTTCTTAACTCCTGAAAGTCGATAAAATCTATCACGTCACGATCCTAGATAACCGTGGTTTCCCCGAAGTTCACTTGTTTCCTTCTAGAACCGTCTAGAAAGTCCGACCCTATCTTTTGTTTTTGAAAGAATCCCTACGCACATGACATTTCGTTTTACCGGTGTCGTGTTTTGTTTCGTATGGAAATTATTGAAAAGCGGTATTTTTCCCTGGAAAAAACAAATACACGAATGAACAAAATCAATATTCATAACGTTCTTTACTAAAAAATCCACTCCTAAAATAATGCTACATTTTAAATCAGTTATTACTAAAAAATCCTGTGAAAAGTTAAAATTGCCCGAACTAAAATCATACATATCCCTACAATTTGCAATAAAATTTCCATTTACCGCCTTAACCCGTCTCTTCTCTTCTTGCATACATCTCGCACCCACTTGATCTGCAACGGCTGGGCTGATGCATGAAGCCGTAGCGCCTGTATCTTAAAGAGCTACCACGTTTACACCAGAAGAATTCAATAAAACTAATGGTCTGACCTGCTGATCCGCCTCGTCTGCGACGATCTTCCCCATTGGTCGTTTCGCTTCCGTTCTACACTGCTGAGCTCGTCCGAGGCTCTCATCCCACAGGTTAGCCTGGTCACCGCTATCGGCCTCTAGCGACGAAGCGTTGTAAAATCCGCTTGCCTAGGACGCAAATTATAATTATTAGTACTAGGTCTAATATGTGGTTCCTGACCACTTGACGACGGCGAAACATTCGGCGTTCGTCGTGGGTCTTGAGTAGGGCTTTGATTAAATTGTGCAGGCCTAAAAGAATGAAACGGCCTGTCTACCCCCCCTCTATTGCTATGGGCCAAATTCGGTCCAAAAGGTGCCGGGTTCCTAAACACATTTACATTATCATCACTTCCCGGACTCAATTTCTCCATCTGTACCAGTACTGCCCTTAGCGCCTTCTTATCTACAAAATGGCTCAACATTAATTTATTTCTAAGATGGGTTTGCAATCCTCTTAAAAACTGCGTTATAAAAATGCCATCTTTGGAAACTCTATAAATATTTTATGAAATTATTTCATAAATTTTTTCACAAAATGTCTGCTGCAATAAAAATCTTCCAACAATATTTTTCAATTCAATTCTTCACTCGCTTGGCAGGTCGAGGTAATTCCTAAATTAAAAACTTAGGAATTACTACAGAAATATACTTCCTTTCAATGTAGTTTCGATCCTTCCTCGTTTCTTCAAGGTCTGGATCGACGATCACTATTCTCTTCTATGACGTCACTTCTTATGACGTCACCTCTTATTTCTTATTAAGCGGTCTTCTTATATATCCGGTTCGTTCGGCGCCTCCACCAATGTAAGGTCGCAGCAGTTCTTGAACACCACCTATAATTGCCTACCTAATCTGTAGGGCTAGGGAGTTTAATTAAGAAGACGTTAGTGACACCAAACTTGTGTTTATTGATCGAATATGGTTACAATTTATATAAAAGGGATCAAACTGGCCCGATAGCCATTAAGCTAATCCTAACTATATAATTTACATCGGTCGCTGACCGATGCCTAAGGTGAAGTGTGTCACATCGACTTTTCACATCCAAGCTCTTTCTTTTTAAAATTACAAATTACGTAACCGTGTCATAGCGAACACGCACTCTAAAGAGGCCCGTATACAATATTATCGCATAGACAAATATCGAACCTAACTATATACCTTACAGTACTGTAGTAAGTAATAACAGCTACCCTTTTTTTTTGTGACACTGCTTCAAAGTCAACCCATTAAGTAAACGACGACCCGAATGGCCGAGTCGGCAGTGACCCTGCCTACGAAACCAAGGGTCCCGGGTTCGAGTCCCGGTGGGGGCAAATATTTGTTTGATGATAACGGATACTTGTACCCTAGTCATGGTTATTTATCTATCTAAGTATAATATTTATCTATATAAGTACATATGTGTATCGTTGTCTAGCACCCAAGATACAGGGAATCCTAGTTTGGGGCTAGATCAATGTGTGTAAATAGTGTCCAAGGTATTATTATTATATTATTATTATTAAGTAAACATGCGATATTCGGTTTTCACCATAAGCCTGTATTATAGGTTTTTTTTGCTGTGGTCTGTTCTTTTTTGTTTCTAAATATTAAATTAACTCTATTTTTACCTAATACCAGCAAAATACCTGGATTTAATCACCTAGATTAGGAAAATTGGTGCGAAATATGTTGAAAAGTGGGATTTTTCCTCGAAAATCTTTAAAGGCCCCTAACTCGAATACGGTAAATTTTCGGGTAGGGTGTTTCGTAGTAACAATGGTTGGTTTTGACCCGTGCTGGCATCTCCCAAAGTATGTAGGTCAACTTACCAGTCAGCCTGTATATTTCTTTCTAGGGATCGATACATAAAACCCAAATCGTCCACATCTCTTCGAGTGCCTCCGAGCGCGCGCAAATTATGGCACTCTAGTGCCATTGGATATTTGACTGATTAAACATAAACATAAACATAAACATTTACATACAGGCACATACATTGCTTCTGGCCCCACACTAGGATACCCTGTGTCGTGGTAACCAGAAACAGCGACGTCACACACATATAAACATCCAAGACCTGGGGATTGTTTTTTTTTTTTTTTTTTTTTTTCATTACCCCCAGCCGGGGATCGAACCCGGGACCTCTCGCATGGTAGGCAGAGCCACAACCGCTGCGCCACAGAGGCCGTCTGTCAGATTAAGAAGCTCAGAGATAAATGTGGCTGCCTAAAACTGTCTAAATCTTTCTAATGTTGATATATCTTATACTAGTTGATGATGGTTAGGTATTACCAACCTTCAAACATTCCCTCTACCTCAAAATCAAATCAAATCAAAAATCATTTATTTCCATAGGATGTTGTTACATCACTTAGATCCGTCATTACATTTTTTTGGGTGAGTTCACTAACACAATGGCGGAATCTGTGGAGAAGAGCTCTCCGAAGAAACTCCACAGTCGTCGCATCTTTTGCGTTTCCTTTTTTAAATAAAATATTGTCAAATTACAAAATGAATGCTAATTATATATCGAAACAGCCTGTTACTCAAACAATCTATTCCCATGGACATCTGTCCTCTAAGTTATCAGATATCCTATAGTAACCTTTTTTATACAATTTCTGTTTTATTATTATTTTAAACTTGTCTAAAGGTAAGTTTTTAATATCAGTAGGGACCTTATTGTAATAGCGTATACAATTGCCTTTAAAAGAATTACTAATTTTATGTAGTCGGCTTACATAAGCAACCAACTTGTCTTTATTTCTAGTATTAAAATTGTGTATATCACTGTACTTCTGAAAATTAGTTATATTTCTTTTTACATACACAAGATTGTCATAGATATATTGAGACACAAATGTCAGAATATTGATTTCTTTAAACTTTTCCCTCAGTGACACTCTAGGCCCTAATCTATAAATTGCACGAACAGCCCGTTTCTGCAGAATAAATATACTATTAGCATTCGCAGCGTGACCCCACAATAAAATACCATAGGTCATTAGACTATGAAAGTAACTAAAGTAGACTAGTTTAGCGGTGTCTACGTCGGTAAGAGCTCTAATTTTTTTAACTGCGAACGCTGCCGAACTCAGTCTGTTCGACAATTTATTTATATGAGGATCCCATTGTAGTTTGGCGTCTAAAGTAATGCCCAAAAAGACAGTCGACTGCACAAGGTCCAATCTCTGTCCTTTTATAAATATGTCTGTAGTTACCGGGTTCACATTGGGTAACACGAATTTAATACATTTAGTTTTCTTTTCATTGAGTAATAAATTGTTAACAGTAAACCAGTTCACTATACTAGAGATAGCATTGTTTACCTCGTCATAATTTGATTGCTGTCTTTTAACTTTAAATATCAAAGAAGTATCATCGGCAAACAATACTAACCCATGTTTTGCTTTAACAAGGTAAGGTAAATCATTAATATATACTAAAAACAAGAAAGGACCAAGAATTGAACCTTGCGGTACGCCCATACTCATTGAAGACCCAGGTGATTGTTTCCCATTAACATCGACCATCTGAACCCTATCTGTTAGATATGACTCCAGAAGGCCAAGTGCCTGATCTTTTACACCATAATGGCGTAACTTCCTGACAAGAGTGTCATGATGGACGCAATCAAAAGCCTTGGATAGATCGCAGAAGACACCTATTGCATCCATTGCGTCTTCCCAGGCATCAAAAATATTGTCGATTAGTTCAACACCAGCATCGGCTGTTGAACGACCCTTTGTGAAACCAAACTGAGCAATATGAATTAAATTATTGAGATAAAAATGACTTTGCAATTGATTAAGTATGAGTTTTTCAAATATTTTGCTAAGCGTTGGTAGTATCGATATGGGTCTAAAATTGGTGGGGTCTGATGTACTACCAGCTTTGAATAAAGGTATAACTTTACTTAGTTTCATCAAGTCTGGAAACACACCATTATCTTTACATTGATTAAATATACAACAAAGGTGAGGTACAATACAATCTACAATGGAACTAATTATTTTTACTGATAGACCATGGGCGTCAGCTGTCTTTTTCATTTCCAGGGATTTAAACGCTTTTACAATGTCTTCATTATTTACGTGCCTAAATTTAAAATCTGTTTTACAATCCTCAAAGTTTTGTTTAAGTATAGATTCAGCAGCAGCGGGAGATGAATTTAAAGACTTGGTTGTTGAAACTGGAATGTCCGTAAAGAAATTTTCGAAAGCTTTTGCTGCTTCTTGGTCTGTACTTAGCAATTGATTATCTATCTTAAGCTTGAAGTTATTATGTGTAGCTTTGGCCTTTCCAGTCTCTCTGTTTATAATTTGCCAAGTCGTTTTCATTACATTGCTACTAGATTCAATTTTGTTTTTAATGAAATTAGATTTAGCTACGGCACAAACGCGTTTAAACATTTTTGAATAACTACGAACGTAATCTAGAAAGGCCGTATTTTTGTTATATGATTTCTCTTCATAGAGTTCATATAATCTTCGTCTGCTCCTATGAATTCCAACTGTCGCCCAATCACTAAACAAAGCTCTGTTATTCACTTTTATAGTTTTTGATTTAAATACCGTATCATATTCATTTTTGACAAGGTTAAATACTGAGTTGTACAACAAATTTGGATCGTCACTGTATGGTATTTCCCATAGTTTATCTAAAATATTATTCCTGTAGTGTTCAAGCCGAGTGTCACTAACGGGCACACATGTAATATCCTCTTTTTGGTCCTTTTTTATTTTAATATTGAATATACCTATCTGACCAGAGTGATCAGAGGTTAATTTATTGATGACCGATTTGATAATGGGCGTAATGTTAGTAAATATATTGTCAATGCAGGTAGCAGATGTTGCAGTAATTCTAGTATGCTCCAAAAACAGATAGTTCATGTTGTGACATAAAAATAAAGATTTTAATCTAGTACAAATATTAATATCCTCTAACAGATTAACATTAAAATCACCACAAATTATAAAAAAATTGTTTTTATCGCTGATTTTAATCAACACTTCATCCATTTTCTTTTCGAATAAATCAAAGGATGAATCTGGTGGTCTGTATACGCTCATTACAATAAGTTGTTCAAGTTCAATACAGGCTATTTCCATGGTACGCTCAACAGACAGGCTCACTATGTCAACTCGTTCCTTATATTTAAAACTATTATTTACAAGTATTAAGGAGCCACCGCGATCAGCTGTTTTTCTGTTGAACGAACTAGCAACGTGGTGGTTATTAAAGTTGAGCATGAACTGATAACTCTTTAAAAAGTGCTCTGTTACCTAGCGAGTGCTTACAGCCAGAACCTGTTTATAGCGCAACGCTGAAGGTGTTGAGTCTGCACAATTCTTATCCTCCCTTTTTTGTTCTTTCCCGGAATTCAACATGAGAAAATATGTGTACTAACTCAGCCTGCGGAAGGTGTTGAGCTAATAACTTCATGAGTAGTCGTTAACCTGTGTGTCGTCTATATCGCCACAGATTATGTTCGCTCTGCTCCGCGTCGCTCGGCTGCAGTTAGGATTATAGAGACATTTGTGACCTAATAAAACTTAACGTTGGTTATCGGATAAAGATAAGATAAAGATTTTTATTTGCTAAGACAAGGGTAGGCAGTCGATGGTCAGTTATATATACATTGTGAACACCTTATCTGCTATTAATTTTAGCATACAAATATTAAATAGTCCACATTACACGGAAAAAAAAATCTTACTGTTAGTATTGCTCTAACTTATAAAATTATTTTATATATAAGTTTTATATTTAATAAATTCTTCTACTGAATAAAAACATTTCTGTAGAAGCCATTTAAAGAGTTCAGATTTAAACTTATTAATTGAATATTCTTTTATCTCTTCGTGTATTTTGTTAAATATTTTAACGCACATAGCAGGACAAATCTTAAGATACAGTGATGTACGTGGCGTATGATTATATATTAACCTATTCGGGTTTCTCGTATTTCTTGAATATTGTACTTGGGCTCTTTTAAATAATTTTGGATAAAGTTTTACAAATTTTCCTATTTCCAGTATATACAAACATGGTAATGGCAATATATTTAATTTAGTGAACGTTGGTTTGCATGATTCATTTGGGGCCATACCACAAATTGCTCGCACACATTTCTTTTGAGCAATAAAAACTTTATTAATATCAGTGCCGTTTCCCCAAACTACAAGACCATATCTCAAGACAGACTCTACATATCCATGATAGGCAACTAGAGCAGTCTTTATCTCTGCTGTTTTCCTAAGTCTACGTAATACATAAATAAAACTATTGATTTTCTTACAAACTTTATCAGTGTGATCTTTCCAATTTAAATGACTATCTATGTTAATACCTAAAAATGTCACACTGTGAGCCTCCTCTATGATTTGTCCATTGTGATTTATATTTAATGTCATATCTCTATTGAATTTGTCAAAGTTATTAAAATTAATGTACTTTGTTTTATCTAAATTAATCTGTAAATTATTATGATTCAACCACTCAATTACAATAGTTATTGCATTATTAATGTCTGATTCGTGGAAGGAGATGTCATCACTTATTGCGCGCGTTACATTTATTGAAATATCGTCTGCGAACAAAATACACCATTGATTTGTCACCTCAGGTAAGTCATTTATATAAAGTAAAGATAGAAGCGGTCCAAGGACACTGCCCTGAGGGACGCCGAATTTGTTAGATTTTAAGTCAGATTTAAAACAATTTACTACATTTTTGTCATCAGCTCTACAAATTTCTACGAATTGCAATCGGTAATTCAAATAAGATTGTATCCAGTCCTGTGCAGGGCCCCTGATCCCATAGAGGATAGAAAGTGTTCTAATTATAGCAACCAATTGACATAATTTCATAGAGTTTATTCAATTGGTATGCACTCATGTGCATACCGACTGAACAAACTCTATGTAGGCCAAAGTATGTTATGTTTAGCAACTAACAGTGTTGTGGCAAACACAGGATTGGCTTTAAGCGGCCTGAATAATTGAAATTAACTCCCATGAAATTAACTCCTCCCTTTATTACAAGCACGGCAGTCCATAAAAAATTCTAGCCGATCGATGGCAAACTTTTGAAGGCTGCGAAGAAATGCGGCAGTCTATTGCAGGTGCCTCGTTTGATAAATAGGGCGGGAACACCGGCTAAAGTTTTGTAGGTAAAACGCGCAACGCCCCTGGATCTTAGCGATGTTCAATTTAATTTTTAACCAGCTACATTAAATATGTGTGCCATAACAGAAGTTGCAAAGATTCAATTCAAATAAATTACATTAATATAAATACAGATTAAATTCAATTCAGTTTCAATAATAGGAATGCAAATTCAATTAAATTCCATAATACAGGGACAATACAATCATCCATTCACCTTACATAAACTGCCATATTGTCGCAAGATATCGCTCCAAGCATCACCAAATAGAGCTTTCAGCGGTGCTGCAGCCAACGGGGCGTTGAGGCTGTACCGCGCGTGCACAAACGGAGACTGCCGGCGCTCCACCGTGTAGTGCGTGCCGCCCATTAGCAGCCAGTTCCTGCGCGCGCGTAGGTAGTTGTCTGGTACCAATAGCGCGCATACCGCACCGATAAGCGATGCGCAGTTGCTGTCACCTCGCAACACTCGCCACACAGTCAGAAGCTGTTCGGTGTTACGTCTCACATCTAGTAAGTTAATCCGCGAAAATCCTAAGTCTATGGTTAATCCAATCCAAATCCAATAGAAAAGCAACCATACCCGAACAAACAATGAAACTTAAGTCTTTTATAGGACATTGACAACTTATATATGGAAGTTGGACCAAGAACTGCCCAGAATGAACACATAGTGCAACTATCAACGCCATCTAATGAAAAAGAAATTTGAAAAAAATATATGCAGAGAGACCTCACTGCATTAGCCTCATGCATCGAATAAGTAATGCAATAATAAAACGAATTAAGTGAAAATTGCATGGAATTCGAGATATCATAGGTACAAGGAGTACAGGTTTTTTAAGCAGTATTAGACGTTATATCAATAGCAGCTTTGAAGCATAATTACAAAACCCGAGTAAAGGTATACTGAAACACCAAAAGTAAAATAAATGTACCAGAATACATAAAACAACTCTTTAATATTCTTATATCAAAGTCAAGACCATGTAATATGTTGAAAAAAGAACTCATATGTTGAACAAACAACTACAACGTTCATCAACACCGTCGCTTCCATCCGATGATAACCTTCACAGGATCTTGATAACGGTGAAACGGTTCACATTACTTTAGCATTTATTTATTTAAACGTTGCCAAACGGGCCTATTCCTAAGTCTCCGCTATCCATCTGTCTATCTGTCCGTCTATCCGTCTGTCCGTGTATTTGTCTGTCTGTCTGTCCGTCCGTCCGTCTCTCCGTCCGACAGAGGGCTCTTTATGATGAACCGTAATAGGTAGAGTGCTGTAATTTTCACAGAATCTGTATTTCAGCCGCTGTAGTAATCAATTAGGAACTACACGAGATTTCATTCATGAAATCCCCATACTAGTGAGGTGTTTGGAAATCCCTCCCCACCCGAATTACCAAATCATAATCATTCAAATATCAGCGGAATGTTCGTGTCATCTATTACGGTTTTGGTGGCGCAAGTCGTTTGATGTCAAATTCCCTATCTGCTGGGTAGGGGATAGGGGTGGTACGGGGTTCATAACCTAGTTCGGACATAAACTTTTTTCGTTTCTGTTTTGTTACTTTTTATCCTTGACTTGTCGAGTCCTGAATCCCGTTAGGAGCATTACGATTCTGAACCTCATGCCATGGCAATAAAAATCAAGACCTATAAGGGGAAAGGACACCTTCTAGCGTCACCAGTGCTTAAGGGGGTTGTCTTGTACGTTGGCATGGACCCCTTCGCCCGCGCCCGCACTTCACACAATGTTGGACTAAATATCCATTTAGCCTCGTGGGCCTACCATAGAGTGTGGTGCTAACTCACGTTCTATATGTCGGCCCTGAGAGGCATTCAAAACAAAACGTATTCATCTAAAAGTATCTGAGCCATATTAATTGAATTTGAATACCCAACTAAGTGAGAATATTGGCTGCAAGACGGAATCTCAGTAGAATATTCAATGGAACTTCGCAACTTGTACCCGCAGGAAGTTTCCCCTGTATCGGATTTCGAGGTGGATATTCGGAAACAATTAGTATTGTGGAGTGGTCATTGTCAAGATCCTGAGTCTAATTCCTTTTCGACAAGTTTGTTATTTTGCCAGGGGCAATTATAAGGAGAGCGACATCTTCGGGAGTAAAGTAAAAGGCTTGAGATACGCGCAAATACCAGACTAGACTAGACTACTTTATTATAGGGAATCCTAGCTTATATACTAGGTTGGTAAATGTTATTAATGACGTGCATAAGACATAGTGCGTGATGAATATAAATATACCTTTATCTGTGACGGTCGTCAACTTATCTTAACATTACGTGAAAATATGACTAACATAGTCGACCGGCACAGTTATCATCGAATTGCGCTACACCCTATGATCGGGATCGCACAAATGTAAGCTCCTTGGCCGTTTAAAGCAGGAAATAATTATGGCAAACCAAGCCACATTAGCGGATTACGGCGGATTTCATGATCTTTGTGTAAGGTATTACACATTTTAATTAGTACTCATTTTTTTTAATACTCATTAATATTTTGTACTACATTAAATTGCCAAAGGTATATTTTTCTAATGGATATTTTAACCTTAAATTAAACCTTGAATTCTTGAGATAGAAAAAATTATGTGACTGTGTGAATTGTTTATTTTTCACGGAATGTTACAGTTGAGTAGCGCAAGCGCAAGGCAAATACTATCCTTTTACAAACCAAATAGGTAGGTAATATTATGTCTTATACAGGGTGACATTTAATTAGCTGACCATATTTTGGGGAGTGACAGTAACCATAATTATGAATAACTTTCCCCAAGAAACATATGGTCGCAAATGAAAAATATAAATTTGTCCCTCAGTACATAGACCCGATCAGCTGATTACAAGTACTATGAGAGACCCATTTTTTTTCCTTTGCGACGATATGTTTCTTGGGGAAAGTTGTTCATACTATCATTCCCCAAAATATGGTCAGCTAATTAAATGTCACCCTGTATTATAGAAATGGCTTCTAAACTCGTGCATAAGACAGATTTCATGGTCCAGACCATTCATATGAAAACCAGGAAGATATATCCGGTAGTTTTTTTTAACCTCAAACACTCTTAATTCTGTTCTAGCGGGAAATGACGAATTGTATTAATATAATGTAACGCAGATTATATAATACAACTGCGCCGCTGATATGCAGCTCCCGCAATTGAAGTATATGCTATACATACATATTATAGTATCACCCTTTTCCTTAGGGTAGGCCTAGGTACAATTGTGACCACGTTTACTTTTGACTAGCCCATCGTTTTCTCTCGATGTATGCCATCACCGTTAGAACGTCCGTATTTGCTTACCGAATGCCTTTTCCGCCCAATCTTTTTATTGTCACATCGAGTTCATTAAGCTACAGGGGGTTACCAGAACCTTTATGGCGATTCAGATTAGGTTCAAAACAAGAGCATAACCATGGCAACCGTTCTAATACGCCGCCATAAAGATATAAATCAATGTAGCCCATGAATGTCCCCACAGAGGGGCACAGGCCTTTACCCGGATACGAGTAAGATTGAGCCATACTCGACCACGCTGGCTCAGTGCGGGTCGGTGGAGGTTTTTACAACCACTACCAGGGATAGTAGCCAGGAACTACAGCTTAACGTGTCATCTGAAACACTGAACGTCCGATGCTGTACTTAGGATAAATTCATTATCTCATTGGTCAGGATTCGAACCTGCATCTCCTGTGTGAGAAGCAAGCGTAAAACCCATTAGACCACGGAGCGCATAACGTAATATTCATACTATGGGTACCTAATACCAAGAGTTGTTTTAAGACAGGGGGGTCGAGGTAATTTTCGAATCGGCATAAGACATTGTGGTAATCCCCTAGAACATGATTTGCGGTAAGTTGTGCTTCAAAGGGGTGCGTCCGACATTTCCAACGAAGATGCTGTCTGCAGACAAACTATAGTAAATTGCTCTGAGCATAGCTTCTTAGTTGCATCAATAACTTCTGTAACCTCTTCGGGCGAGCGGTTTGACGGACCCTCCTAAGTTACAACCCGGGCGAAAAATTCAAGCAAAATTCTTAGAGCAGGTAATCGATTATTGATGTTAAATTCCTCCACACAAAAAACAAACAACTTTTGGGATTAGCGCGGCGACTTTGTGCCTAAATCATATTAGCGTAAAGTGGCAAATTGACAAAACATTGTTGCATCTTTAAAAGTAATCGTATATCTTGAAAAAGTTTAATTAATTACGATATGACGAAGCGCCTTATGTTCAGGTAAGTCGACCTAAAACCTCATTCAACTTAGTACACCTTATTTACGAGCAGCACTCAAATCATAAAATTTTACGTAGCAAAAATCGGAGCCAGGCTTTTGACCGTAAAACCAGAAAAGGCTTTTCTCTGCGCGCGTTCTCCCGCGCCGTAACTCAAAAGTCTAGTTTCCAGACGCGTTACCCGACTATTTTAAAATGCTATACCTACATTTTACTTAGCACTGCATCATAGTTCAAACGCAATAAAAATGAGTTATGTGTACTGTCCCAGTGCTGGCAATGTTCTGTTCAGTACGTGCAGTGGAAGACGATTCCACTGTGAAAATGTTCAGGTGAAAATATGTGGCGAGTATGAACTGAGCTCTGCTATGCCCCTCCAGTGTACGGTGCACTTTTTACTCAAGGATGGAAAGGAATATAAGAGGTATATGGGTTTGGGGTTAGGGGTTGTTTGTGTGTCCTTTACCATTTTCTTGGAAAACTACTGGACCGATTTAGATGCGGTTTTTTAAATTAAACTGTTATAACTTCAGATCATATGTTTTACGGTTGTAGACCACCAGGGGCGCTGCAACAGCCAGGATGGCGCTTGAGGGCTTATCATAAACGTTTGAGTCATCATCCTAGCCGTAAGCTTGAAGTGATGTGGTGGGGGTGTTTTAATTTGACTGCTGAAGACTTATCATTAATGTTTGTACACTGAGATATTTTTTTTCCAACTCCCCTTAGGCCCCCAACTAGGCATTAGGTTAAAATCACAAGGTGAAATTCAAACATTGTTGATTGAGAGCTTTCGCTTCAATGGACATTGGGCATTATTTTAGTTTCGTATTTGATTATTCAAACAGTGTTAATCTTTGCTCGTCACTGATTGCAATGTTCAATACGCCGTCCAAAAATTATGAAAATTATCAAGTGCATCACAAACTCTACAAAATTAATGTCCTGAATAATAAAACAACAACAATAACTTCTTGCGCCTCGAGCGTCGCTCGCGATAATTAACCAACTTTCCCGTACAACGCTGAAAATAAGTTCCTTGTAGGGTAACCACCCTGCACGCTGATCGGGCCGGACTTCGAAAGCAGATGCATATTCTCCAGGATGCTTGGATTTGAATCAACTTTTTTGTATTTTGTTATTAATTAAAACACCTAGCTACCCAGTACATTACTTGTAATATACATAGTCAGGTCATAAGTTCTGTCACATGTGCAATATGAAATAATTTAGACATGTTTATTATTTATGTAAACATTTATAAAGCAAAATGAACTTAATAAAACATAGATTCTTATGGTAATAAAGTTTATTCAAAATGACCCCCGCGATTTTGAATACAGGCCTTTATTCTGCGCGGCCAGTCGTCTATCGCAGCACGAACGAGGTCCATGTCAATATCGGCGGCTGCCTTAATCAAGGATGCCTTGAGTGACTCCAAATCAGGATGAGGCTTTGAGCAGGCCTTTTCCTCCAAGTGTTGCCATATCTTGTAATCTAACGGACTCGAATCTGGACTGGAGGAGGGCCAGTCTTCGTGCCGGATAAAGTCGATTTCACGCGCCGCCAGCCAGTCTTGTGTGCTTTTCGCTCTATGAGCTGGCGCAGAATCTTGTTGGAATATCCAGTGCCTGTTATTAAACATGGTATGAGAAACACGTTCCACAAGGTTCTTGAGGACTGTATTTTGATACACAACTGCATTCGTTTTTACGCGTTTCTCACAAAAATGTACCTCAGTTAAGCCCCAATAAGAGACTCCCAACCAAACCATGAGCGAGGATGGAAAATGACCTCGTTGGACACGCGGAATACGGTTGCTCGCTTCTTCACTGCTGTGAAGAACACCTTATCATATTTTTGTTGTAGCTCTCTTCCACGGTGAAAATTTTTTCATCCGAAAAAAGAATTTCCCTATGCTTTTTTCCCGCGTACCACTTCAACAAAGCGCGGCATCTCTTCAGTTTCAGGTCCATTAAACGAGCGACCAAACGATGTCCTGTTTTTCTTCGATATGCCCTAAGCCCTAAGTCTTCATTTAACACCCTTTTCACCGTGGTCCTGCTTAACCCCATCTGAAGGGCCAACAGTTTCTGCTTACGTATGGGATTTCTTTGAATTCGCGCCTTCACAGCTTTTATCACTGCTGGAGTCCTAACAGAGCGAGGGCGACCACTTCTTGACCTGTCATCTACACTAGAGTCTTCATTGTATCGTTTTATGGTACGATAAACGAATCTTTTGGTTGTATTCAAATTTTTCAGTAAGTCGAAAATCTGAATTGGCGCGTAACCGCAACGATGCAACGCAATAACTGCGACACGGTCTTCTTTAAGTGTCCACTCCATATTTAAAAATGAGGAAAATTCTAAAAAGTACACTAATTTATTTTCATGAAAAATTCGAAATTCGAATTCAATAAACTTTTTTGTGGCCAGCGTTCTAAATTCAAAAGTTTTTATTGTGTGACAAAACTTATGACCTGACTGTGTATATATAATCTAGCTATGCTTCATAGGTTGCCGAGTTGCCCCCTAACTCTACAAAACTGGGCAAAAATATGCCGAGCCAGATGTCAAACGAAAACCAAACAAAATTATTGTTTTAATTAGAAAGAAAGAGTGTGCATTAGACCACACAACTGAAGTAAAACTTATTTAGCTCTAATGCTTCAAAAATACATCTCATGTACTGTGTCTGGCTATGAGAGGAAGAGAGAAAGAAAATGTGCGCGCGCACCTCTCGTTCGCCTCGCCCGATCAGACTTTTCGTAACGCTCTCGTCACGCATTCGCCAGCTTACTCCCCAAGCCAAGCGTGGGTATAGAAATTTTACTTCAATAATCGGGTTTCTCACACGAACAAACTTACAGACGAGTAAACATGTAGAAACATGTATGTGAACGTGCTCGTACATACACAAGGTAAAATTTAATTAGATGACCATATTTTGGGAAACGATAGTACACATAATAATAATAATACCTAATGAATAAAACATTATTATATGATAGAAGATAACAATATGAAGATAACATTATTATGAACAACTTTCCCCGAGAAAGATATGATCGTAAAACTGATTTTTTTTGGATCTCCCATAGTAACTTATAATCAGCTGATCGTGACAATGTACTGAGGGACGAAAAATATTTTTCTTGGGGAAGTTGTTCATAATTGTTGTTGCTATCATTCCCCAAAATATGGTCCTAATTAAATGTCACCTTGCATATCTTCTCGCCTTTACCTACTTTACCCTAATGTGGAAGGCAGTGGCTCAGTTTAGTAATTCAATACTGAATTCTCCATTGTATTCATTATATAAAATACATGAGAACTTAAACGCAAAAATATATTTATGCATAACTGACATACATGTACCCAAATAATACAGATTTTCCTTTCAAAATGCCGATATGGTGGCCCTACTTGCTAGATGCGCTGGAGTTTCGCCTTATGTCTCCTTGATATGAATAAGGCGACGAGAATTAATGAGATGTTTTCAGTTCTGTAAGGAGTGGCCCATTTTGAATTTAATGGATGTTATTTGGCGCTGTGATAATGAAGAAACGTTGATAAGTGCTGCTGGTGTCTGTAGAGTGATGTTTTATTTATATCTTAGTGCTTTATGTATAAGTTTCAACGATACCAGTGGATAGTAAAGAGTTTCGTACCAACGGGACCGTTTCTCGTCCGTTGTCTGTCCATCGAACACAGCGCTGAATCTTATAATTCAGCGATTTAGATTATTATGTATTAATTTAATAATAATGTAAACCCCTAGAGATAATAATAATACCCAAAAATACTTTACAATTCTCACTCAGGGAGGAAAGATAGAACGCTCAATTATTGTAGCCTCCATTAATCCTCAGGAATTTCCCACTGGGATACCTTTAAGAATGTCGTAGAAGCATGTGTTGTAATAATCTATTTCAACGGTTCTAGATTTCAGGTTTAAATTAAACTTTAGTGTTTCAAAATCATAATTTATAATCGCATTTCTTTTGCAACCATATCTACAAATTTAGTCACACACTTTATTACCGGTTCGCAGCTCCTAACATTTATCAGTCCAGTCACGCCGCCGTCTACTTTATCTCAATCGAATTTCCAATTCGGAACTGCAAAGCAACCAGTTATAAACATAAAGGTATTTGAACAATCAACTAAACGCACAATTTCATCTCTATTCAGTCGGAACAAGGTAAACAATCAAACAGGGCGGATGCAATCATCAGCGAACAATCTTGGACAGTTTGAAACGATCCGCAAACAACTGGAGAAACCGCCAGGTGTTGATGCAAGTTACAAGCGGACGAGTTGAGTCGCAAACACAAAGCACTTACAGGTATTTTTTTATAACTTAAACCGAATTGGTGGTGTTCTGCGAAGGTTACTATGGTTACTCGGTGCAAACAGTTGTGCAAAACTACGCCACAAAGTAACTTGGCATCCGCGAGGAATGCGTTTCCCATCCGTCTCTCTCTTGCTCTCGCTCTCGATACGTCAGTTGAACAGTGACGGCCGCTATCACGTCATCACAGCAAGGTGCCAAGTTAACTTTAGCATTAATTATTGAGTTACTTACTGCACATAGATCAATTTATACTTATGGCACGAGGTGTAATTGGTTAAGTATGTCCCTGCTGTGGTGGAGCGATGCGGTAGGGATGACATGATAGCATAGGCCGACCCCGCACATAATTCTCAAGCACGGACCATTTCTTCAGGTAGACGCAGCAAACGCACTTACTTTGCGTGTCTTCTATTGGTGCTCGGGACTACTGCTCAGACGCTGTTATGACTGATGGGTAAGAGTGTATTTTCCTTGACTTTTCTAACTGACAGACGCTTTCTGATATGAAAACTTGACATATTGTGGAGTTTACGGCGTCAACCTATTCATGGTCTGTGGCACCACGCACGCCTCCATCACAGAATTAGGTACAAACTCGCTAATCTCTGATGAACTGCCCTCTCACTTGCCACATTGAAAACCCTATCGCATTGATAAAGACAGTCATCGGCAAACATCTAGGCCACCCGAATGGAGTTTGTCCATATACTTCGTTTCCATGGACGAACGTAATGATTATATTCGTCGAGTATTATGGCTTAACGTTATTACTGCCAAATACCGTATAGAAAAGGCTTGATGTAGGAATGTGACGGTATATAAGTTTGAATTTAAATAATCCTGTCACGTATCAAAATACCGTGATTTTACCTATTCAACTTGTTCTCATGTCATATTTTTATGAGTTTTTGTAAGAGCTAGGATTGAAAAATAACAACTATTTCTATTTGAATTCCAAGATCTCGTACCGTCCTAGGCATTGAACACGCAATTTCCTTGAGCAACCGAACTATTGTCTTAGGCAAATCGATAGAATGATAACACCAGTGCAAACTGCACGTTTGCTTTCCCACAAGTGTAGAGCTATGTGTGTAGAGAGTTCTCGTAGTTCTGTGATGTTTGCTGGACAGAACGTTCGAAGACGTGACGTCTTGCTTGATATTTGTGTGTCTTCAAGAGTTTTTCGTTGTTTGCAGTATATATTGATAACCTTAGTAGTTGATTGACCTTTGGAGCCCTGGACCTGGTTATGAGGCATCGCGATTTTGAACTTCATGCCATTTTAATAAAGTTCAAAACCTATAACGTCATAGTGGCACCAAAATGGCGTCACCAGGGTGGGATAAAGCCTCGTGTATCTCCTAGTGTGGTGGATGAAATTTTGAACATACTGCGGCAGAATAGTAAGAAAATTATGTGTTTTTTGTTCTTTTTACAAACACCACTGATTATTTCTTAATTTCAAACTTCATTTTTAAGAAATTTTAAATACCTATTTCTTGATGTAAGAATCATTTTTCTTCAATCCCAAAAATTTTCAAGTTTTAGACGAAAAACATCTATTTAGTTGTTTTTTTTTTCTGTATAGTTTTATTGTAATGCTTAGATGTTTTTAAAAAAATATTTAGGTAAACGAATGTCTTTGTAACATTTTTTTTTTCAGGATTTGCCGGGAGTCTCCTTTAAGAGGAATTGCACTTCAAAGATAGGCATTTTACAAAACCCATCGCATTAACTTGTCCACTCAACTGTTTTGTTGGCCTAATAAGTTGATAATCGCGGGCCATTCTTCACGTCAAAAAAGATCGGTGGATAACCACTGTTCACATCTAGCTCTTCGAAAGGTTTCAACACAACTAAACTTGGAGAAAGAAATAGAGATATAACAGAGTCAGGCTCATGGCAGGATCCTACCAAACGAATCTAGAATCGCGATCTGACATTTTTTTTGTCTTAAATTTGGCAAATGTATAGTTTCGACAAAGTGATAATATTTCAAAGCCCTAATGCGTAACCAACCTATACAAACAGTATTTGCGGGTAGTACAAAATAATGATCAATGAATTTTTTTTCTTCCAATCAGTGTAAATTAATAAATAAATCTTCACCATACCATATGCTTTTATATTTTCAGTTTCTCACAATACAATATAAACAAACACAGCCAAGCGGATAACACCAAAACAAAGCATTGTATAATGAACCATGATTGCTTTCGCATAAGTTTTATCAATAGTAGCACCATGTAGTTGTTGAAGTAACTCATGAGGGGAGATCGCTGGTCCGATTCACGCATAAAGGCGTATTAACATAGCCAAGTGACCGCTCATGCGTTCCGGCTTATCTGGGGCGTGGCGTGTTCCATCTAGCCTTATTATATTTGGGAGCTTTTGTTTTTGCTTCCTTACTTCTTACTTACTTCAAGCGGCGCTACAGCCCTTTGTGAGTCTTGGCCTCCTCCACGATCTTCTTTCATTTCATTCTGTCTCGGGCTTTCGTTCTCCAAGATGTTTTCTTGCTAATGCTTCTCAGATCTTCTTGTAAGATAATATATAAGGAAATAAATTTCCCTAAAGTCTGGTCTATGCAGCGAATCGGTTTACTTTTGACAGGTTCAATGCCAAACATTTTTACATTTGCAAAAAAAATAATTGTTTAGGATGTAAGCAATAAGGAATTGTCAAAAGTAAAACAAAGAATGGTACGGAGCACAGGAATACATTTATCCATAAATACAAACATAACCTGACTCAACACCTTGTGTCTTGGGAAATAGAAGGATTCACCTCACAATCTTAAACATCCATGATCCGAGATTTTATTTAATCTCGGCCGGGACTCGAACCCGTAATTTAGGCTTATGAGGTAGAACCTTGACTACTACGCCACAGATATCGTTATTTGGATAGAACTAAAAACAAAACATTTTGAAAAATTTAAGCAAGTCATAGTTGAATGCTTGAACACCACTTAAGTTTAATTTTATCCGAGCTCGAACACATTTTCACTGTGGTAATTTATCCTGCCTAAGCCACTGGTCTCAACTTTCCTGAAATTGGGAAGTGAGAATTTAAAAACACTTGGTTTTACCAGCTTTAAATAATAAATAATTAACTGTAAACCAATTCGAGGTTGAAGACTGATCATCAAAATCTTATTTTTGTCTTTCAATCTTGAAGACCAGCAAACAACACTTAAAGTCGGGTCAAGATAATAGGTGCACTGACAGCGTCTTTGTCACTGACGTAATAAGGTTGAATTTAGTTTAGCGCAGTGCACCTATTATCTTGACCCGACTTTAATCAGTCAATTTCTCCACCATAACTGGCAGATCATTAATATAAACCAGCAATAAGAAAGAGTCCAATATGGAAGGAACGCCGATTTTTACACCCTATCCACCAGATTTAACGCCGTTGATTTCTGTCCTTTTAATTTTATTGCTTAAATATGATCTTAGCAGATCCACTGCCCTGTTTCTAACTACGTAATTATTTTATTTCATTGGTAGAGAAAACTCCATCGTCGAAAACCTAACGTTACCCACAACTTTTCAGTTTTTTTTAGGTAAGCAATTCAAAGGTTTTGACAATGCCCTGGGAACATAATGATTAAATTTAAAATCATCTACCACTGACGATTTTTAACAAAGTCTCTGATTCATATGGAGATGAGTTTAAATACTCTGTTTTGAGTAAGGGTATGGGTAATTGGTAAATAACCAACCGAAGGTTTCGAAAGCTCGAGCTACATCAGCGTTAGATTAAATAATATAATTATCTACCTTTAAGCAAAAACTTTGCACGTTTCACGATTTATAATTTGCCTAATTGTGTTCATTCTATAGATTTAATGTTGTATTTTTCTATTAAATTTCTACGAACCATCTTAAAGGTTTTGGAATATGATCTAACATCTATATCTATCTAGTCTTGCGCATAGTATTTTGTTCATAGAGGTCATGCAAGATAACTCTACATTTACGAATTCCAAAAGTTGCCGAGTCATTAAATTTTGATGTACCGTTGTTGTACTTTCTTAAATTTAAAAACGTTATTGAATTATATTCGAGTAAAGTACTTTTACAGACTCTTTAGTCTGAATAAATTTTGTTCGGGTTTGGTTCACAAAAGTGTTCGTATACGTCACTAGTATATGGGATGAAATTGGCCTATAAAATATTGGTTAAGGTTTACCCTTATTATCAATTGAGAACGAATCTGTTTGACCGATGTGATCAGATTGTAAGCAGTTAAACACATTTTTATTTCACACAAAAACGGTATCTACGCAGGTTTGGCTGGTAAGTGTGATTCAAGTTGGCTCTCAAAAATATGATATAAATAAAATTATTTTAATATAGTTATTAACCTTTGTTTCATTGTTGAACTCGCCTACAAAATTAAAATCGCCACAAATATTAACCTTTTTCTGTTATTCCATAGTTTAAATAGAGCTTTCTGCATAATGTTCTCAAATATTTCGAAATTACTATAGCCTTTTTCGTCCTTGGGAGGTTTGTAGATACAAACAATAATGTGACTATCTAACTCAACACAAGATAGCTCTATTTGTTTTTCTAAAGTAAGTGCAAAAATATACTCTTGCACTTAACGTAATCCTTCTTTTGTTTTAGTTTAATATTATTATTTACTTAGATTAAAGAACCACTTCTATCTATAGAAGAATTTCTATTGTAACAACAATTTTGTAATTATTTATGTTAAAAGACATTCTATTATCCTTTAACCAGTGTTCTGCAATACAAATAACATCAGTATCAGAATAATTAAGAAATAATTCTAAACAAGGCAGGCCCTGTATGTTAAGTGGTGCTAAATTGGCAAAAAAAAATATACACCAGTATTATTTGTACCTTGTTTTGCCAAGTCAATATCAATATTCGTATTACTACTAAATCCTACACTAGGATCCTCTATCAAACTACAGCAGGACTTCTTCAATCCGAAGTCCGAAAATTTACCCCACGTTCGGATTTGTGGATCGTACGGATTATAGTACAAAAAATTAATAGGGTATTTTTATGAAATAAAACTAAAAGTATTGTGAAATTTTAAAATTATATTCATCTATAAACGTTATATTTACTAAACTGTTTTAAAGAAATCCAATATTTTAGTTAGTCGGGAGGAATTTTATGACAAATAAAAAGCTACATCGCAATTTACGTAAAAGCATTTTTTCTGCCAAAGGAATGTCCAAATGTGGGGCGTTGGGATTACAGAGGTTATTTATAAAAATGCATAATGCACTGAACTAGTTAATCACCAGGTGATTCAAACACCCATCCAGCATCATCGAACCCAAGCCTAGCCCTATCTTATCAGATAAAATCTATGTTATATGTACATCATCTTCGAGTTGGAGTGCAGGAGCCATTGGTTCACTACAGGCCACGGCAGAGCTGGTCGATGAAGCAGACCTACTTCTGGTTGGTATAGACTGCGCTGGAGAGAGCTGTCGTTCACTTGATGACTCCTGAGGCAGTTGTGAACGGGCCATACATTCCAAGTTACATAGTCGCTCACTAAAAACTCGTAAGTAGGTGCGTTGCTGTTGAAGACATTTTGGATCTCTGTTTGTCAAACGTGTTTAGTATGGTCTTCCCTGGTGAGTGTGGTTGGTGACCTGCTTCATCTATCTTGTTGTGTTGTCATGATTGAGATGCCAGATGAAATTGCCAATATCGCGGGGAAAACCTGAATACGATTGGCACATTACCTGATAAGTTGGTACAACAAGGAGGAGGCATGTACCCAACAGTGGGCGGAGACAAGCGGCCGATGATAAAGCAAGTGAATGTGCGAAAAACTATTAAGGTGATACGAAAAAATATATAAAAGGAATACGAATGTAAACGAAAGTAATACGAAGGAATGCGAATGTAAACTTCCACATAAGAAAGAAAAGAGAGAGCAAACAATGCACTCGACTCAAACTAAAATAACGTAGAGCCAAACCACACAAAAATGTTAAAAAATAAACAACAATATTTTGTCAAAAATATTTTCAAGGAGAGTTTACGAACATAATATCCACATTTTGAATGCTATTCCGCAATGTAATTATTTAGGATTTAAGAATTACAGGATAATATAAAACAATTTAGAGGTATTTTCGTTATAAAATTCTATTAACAAAATTTCATCCTATCGCGTTTACCTTCAGTGAGAATCTTAATCAAATACTCAATTAACGTTAACCTCAAAATAAAATCTGTAAATGTTTATATTGGAGTATGGATTCGAAAAAAAAACATTTATTTTTTCGGATCACCTTAAGACCGAACGAAACATGGCACAAAATTTCTATGGAATGACAAACTATTTTACGTCTTATCTTTTGGCCCTTATAGTCTCAACCAAAACCTTAATAGAAGAAATGCCGAAACGGACCCCAACCGGCTTATCGGGGAATCAAACCGGCAGCACGCTCGGACGCGGACGCGTGCGGCAACGAGAGACTCACCTCCCATACCACAGGGGGCGCCACTAACCTGCAGACAGAGACAGTACCAGACTATTGTGAATTAATTAACAATTGTGAAGAATTACAGAAATGCAGGGGACTCGTAATGGTTCCGGTGACTGCCTACTCGTGTATGCTTTAAAACATGATTGTTATCGCTGCATTAAATATCTGGCATTATCATACATGCCTTAGGTCGTATGTACACTGTGCTTCTGTAAAGGCACAATCATAGTGTCACGACCTTTTCCATACGGGGTGGCAGAGGTGCAGCTTTGATCACTTTCAGACAGATATTCAATACTCAATTTTGTGTGATGGAGGACTAGCCCATTGCTATCGCTTTGAAGCTATGGAGATATGAAGGTTACCTCATGATGTCATGCACGTGCCAGGAAAGGACACCGTGTCGCCGTCGACGGACACATCATAGAGCGTTATATCTCTTCATATTCTCTATCCTTCTCTCTCTTTAGAATTATATATATTATGCATGTATTTATTAGTAGGTATATATCCAATTGTATGTATTTATTGGTATGTATTATTCATATATTCCTATTATTTATTGCACAGAAAATATGAAGTTATAACAAATGTTATATTTCTTCCAGCAAACTTAGGCAAGACAGGAGAGTTTATGAAACGGTACAGTACTAGCGCGAAAAAAAACAGTTACTTACGAATATCCGCGCTACCCCAGCTACCTTCGAGACCGCTTTGAGTATCTCTTTTCAGGAGATCGGCACCGGAGATACCACACGGTCTCACTCTTAGCCACTCCAAGGCATAGCACCTCGGCATATGAGCATTCATTCAGGCTGCAGGCGGTTCGACTGTGGAACGCACTACCTAGCACTATAAGAGACTGTCCCTCTCTTGTCTCTTTCAAAAACCGGGTAAAAGAGCACTTTCTTTCTCTTTCGTGAGAGTTGTATATAGTATGTATATCATTATAATATATAAACTATATTTGCAGGTATATGTATGTATTGTATTTAGTAGTCTGATATGTAAGTATTTTATTTTCCGTATTTTATATTATATATGTATTTTAGTATAGATTAGATATTGTACACTGCCTACCCTTTCATGATAAATTTCCCTTTCATGCCTTGGTTTGCTGGAAGAAATCTCTTTTTAGAGATAAGCTCGCCTTTGTACATATGATTTCTCCTAATGTAACCTCTTAAACTTAATATGTGTGTGTGCAATAAAGAATTATGAAATTATGAATATTACTTTCATAATATAAATAAAATGTACCTAATAAGTAAAATATATACCTCAACTATATATATGTGCACCATACATATATCATACATATGCCTACAAAGTTATGGTACCTATTACAGAAGAGAATGGAATTACCCTTTCAATCTTTTCTTAAAAGTGAAAATTAAGGGACTCTCCCTGATAGCGCAGGGAAGTGCGTCCCACAGTCTGATTTTCCTCAACCTAAACGAATGTTTGTAAGGGGCAGTGTTATGCCGAGGTGTTGAAAGGAGAGACACCGTGTGGGATCTCCGATTGCTATCCCTGGGGAAAAGAAACTCAAAACGTTTCGAAAATATTGAATAGATAGGAGAGAATTTGCATAACACGGCGAAGATGGATCGGACGCCACCCCAGCTCCTTGCGATACTGGGGGACATGGTCATACTTGCGTATTATTTCATTTATGTTAAGGATTTTTATTGATATGTTACATACATATCAATATCGCTTATAAAGATATATTGCTGTACACATAGCCTGCCCTGCTCAGCATTTAACCTGTCCCATCATTAGAGATCATTAGAGACATGCTCGCCTTTGAACACTATTTTTATTATTATATGCAGAGCGGATTGAAAATGATAGATTTAAGCATCTTCATTTCAGATTCTGGTTGACAATTGTTTCAGAAACCGACCTTGAACAGTATTTCTTTTTAATTTATTGTATAACTAAAATCCGGTCTACCGGTCTACCGCTGCTCTTCAGGAACCAATCAGTGACGCATATTACTAACTAGTTCACACTGAGTAGTGACTCAGTGTGAACTAGTTAGTAATATGGATTTGATTACACAGGCAGTGGCCTGTGTAATCAAATGGGTCTTCGCACACTGCGCTGGTTGAGGCGGCGTAATTCTGTCAGTAATAGTGTCTGTGCGCATGCGACTTTCTATATGCTTTATGGCTTTAGTTATATAATAAATTCAAAAGTAACACTGTCCAAGGTCGGTTTCTGAAACACTTGTCTACCAGAATCTGAATTGAAGATGATTAAATTTATCCTTTTCAATCCTGGGTTTGCTGGAAGAAATCTCCTTTCAGAGATAAGTAAGTAAGTTAAGTTGTAAGTTTTACAAAACAAGGATTTACCGCCACATGCAAGCTGCAAGGGGTTTTTTTAAATGGGTCTCCACAGCTGCCACTGACAGTACATATCTTGTTTTTATTGTTTGAGATTTATTCTGTTTTAAGCAATAAACATATGCGAAATATACGAAGACTATAATTATAATAAGGCTATACAGGCTAAAGATTAAGATTGGAGTTCTATTTAATCTGAAATAGTCACATTACAAATAAACAACACAATACGTTCAAAAATTAAAACTCAACTACTAAAACGGTCAATACACTTCTGACAAATTCTAAATTCAAGCAAAGCACCTAGCAAGAGCGTAATAGTAATTTGAAATGTTCTAGTTAAGGCCCAATATCACAAAACCCCACTGAAGAGCGCTTTGGAAATGGCATTTGGCGTCGAGTTCTTCAAGGTGGGCATTTTATAACTGTTTAGTTCCTTTTTTGATTGAACTACGCTACTCTGGTCTCATCAAGGCGTTTACCTCCCACGTATTATGAGACATGCCGCAGGACTTTAGATATAGTTTCAGGACGTCCTTATATCGGATATAATAATCTTTTATTGCACAGAAAACACAACGGAAATATATAACATGAACAGTAAGCAAAGGTGAGCTTATTTCTAAAAATAAATTTCTTACAGCTAACCTGTAAAGAAAAGAGAAAAATAAATAGATACATATATACCGGTCAAACACATAACCCAAATTTTAACTTCGCTGTTGTCGGGTACCAAGTCAACACGGAAGCTTTCACACGAGACGTCACTCACAGCTTTTAATCCCCCGCGATTTTATCAGTATCACCCCACGTTAATCCCTAGCTATCTCCGTAGAGTGTAATTTATCAAATTAAAATATTCACGCGGAGTGGCAGTTTACAATATTTCCTTCACTACAGCTTAATTAAAAAGGTTATAAATGGTACGGTTCTAACTGCCACCACAGACTGCCCAACTATTCCGCCGGATTTAGCTTGGATGAAAAGTTTCCGCAAGAGCTGCAGCCGCCAACAAAATTAGTCAATACAGAGTGTGCCAATAAATAAGGTGGATTCTGTAAAACTGTTGTATTATATAAAATGGCTTGTGTTTAAACGAATACCAAAAAATTCGAAAATTTACTACCAATAAATTCGAAATGACTGCCAAAATGGATGGATGTGCACCAAATTGTGTTTGGATAAATGATCACCAAACTTCTTTGTGAACTTGTTTTGTGTACTTAAGTTTATGTTTTAAGTATTTTTTGTTGTTCTTACATGTTCAACCTAACACGAAGGATAAAGGGGGCTTCGCTTCGCTCACCCCCTTTACCCTTCACCTAAGCTACAGCATTATTTTGCCCTGATATTTTCTGCAACTTTTGGTGGTCATTTAGCCATTTTGGGTAGGAAAAAAATATTTTGGTGGTCATTATATGTTTTGCCATATAAAATCACGAATTCGTCGTAGTTGCACATATTAGGTCAGTTGGAAAAGCTGACTAGAGAGCACAGACTATATATTGAAGTAGATGCCGTAAGCACCTTAATATGTATGCGACCCAACCGTGTCAATTCTTTCATATAAAAAACGTCTGTCAGTTAGAACAGTCATAGCAAATATACTCTCATATCATTCATACACAAGTCATATCTGCGCCTGAGGGGTGGTGCAATGCATCAACGTCAGATCAAAGCTGTTACCACAACGTCTTATGCCGACTCAGATTAAGAACCTAATATGATCCGCAAAATTACCGTGACCATCTTAAAACAAGTTTTGGTATTAGGTAAATAAAGCCCATTATGGCGAATTGGAATTGAAATGGTTGCACTGGTGATTTTCTTGTTTTGAACCTAATTCGAATCGGAAAAAGATTGTGGTAACCCCACAGTAAACGCGTCTACCTCGAGTAATGATCTGATCAAGATGTTTTATGGCTGATATTTATAAGACGTCCTAGAATGCACGGAAGCGTGTTAGTTTTTGATAGTTCCTGGTATTATGAATGGACTGTCAAAGAGTAAATGTAGATGAAAAAAAAAAGATGAGTTAGGACCATTCTAGAGTTTGACACCCAGCGTTCACCGCGAGCTCTGTGAGCCGGTGAGCTAGCCCCCTGTCGCAAAAAGGAAACAAAACAAAGATAGCGTCACGCACACCAAATTTGCAGCAATTCACTGCTGACACAGGTCAGACAGCTACGGGGCTGACTCTTTACTGACCTTTGGAGTCTTCAGTCAACTGACTGCATTTAAACAGTGTCAGAATCGAAATCTTCACTGACTTGTCAGATACTTACCTTATGTATAAACTGGCAAGTTTGTGTTGAAGTTCACCAATCGAACCGAGCTGTATCGTCCGTGAATAGCATCTGTATCTGATGCACAGCACGCAGTTGATCGCCCGTGCAGATTACATAAACGAAATTAATGAATATGTTTTAGGATAATAAACTTCAACTGGCAATGTTTCTATGTTAATTCAAAATTATAAATGGAGAAGTTTAATGGAGTGTGTGTTTGTATAATGGAGCTGTAAATATTTTAAAACGGTCATTAATTGCAATTGATTTTGACAATATTTACGGTTCTACGTTGACCAGTTATAATTGACAATCGATAAAATTGGCAACGTTATGGCCTATTATTATCTGAATAGCTTTCACAACTTCGAATCAATTAGTATGGAGAATATTGTTGTTGACAGTTATAGTGTTTAAACGATTTCAAAGTACTTGTCTTGTGGCAATAAGTATATTATCATCACTAACGCTATGAAAACAAGTTGTACTTATATGTCACCGTAAGATAGTCAAAACCTTTTGTTGATAAACTAGCGTTTTTTTATCGTAAGTTGGTCAACTATCAACAGATAGTAAACTGTAGCGTACTGCTTATTATATGACGCGTTAGTTGATCAACTAACGGTTAATACCGTTATATAGTAAACTGGTTTAACCTTGAATTGCCAACGAAATACCAGGGCAAACACTCCGGTAGCTTAGGTGAAGACTAGAGAGGGCGAACGCAGCGAAGCCCCCGAATCGTCTTCGTGTTAGGTTGACATGTAAGAACAAAATAAACGTAAATTGTAAACCCTGTCGGTCTGGTTTACTATCTGTCGATATTTGATCAATTACCGCGTTAGTTTATCAACTAACGATTTTGACTATCTTCCGGTGATATATGTATAACTCGATATGCGGGAGACATGTAGTTACTCCATAAGTTTTTTTTTTTTTTTAAATACTCTCTTTTATTCTCTATGCAAAGTTCCATTGGCCTAAACCAACTATTAAAACACTTTTGCCAGTCTTGATCTGATAGGTCTGAAATTGCGACATCGTAGGCGGCCACGGCCACTTCGGAACACAAAAAAAAACTTTGTTATTTTTTACTTGATTAACAAAAAGAAATCACATTGAGCTAAATCAGGGCGGTACAGTGGATGGGGCAAGGTTTCAACACCGGATTCCTCAAGAAACGCCTTTGTTCTGGGGGACGTATGTGACGAAGCGTTGTCGTGATGCAGCATGATTCCCCGAAGCCCGGTCTTTCGTCTCCTCTCTTGCCGAGCTTGGAAATCATAGATCTGTTAACTCGGAATGGTACACTGTGGTACAATCTATGATTTTCCAACATTGTTATCGACACATGCCCACTGCGAGAAAAAAAACTAGCCACCATTTTTTTACCAACGTTACGAGGTCTTTGCAGTTTTGTCGGAAACTTTCCTTCTGAAAAGACCCATACTGACGACTGTCTATTATTTTCCGGATCATATTGTTTCGTCGTTTGTGATGATTTCCGAAACGTTCTTGACGTTCCGTTTTCAAATCGTAGACGCATTTCGCGGCACCAATCCACACAGGCCTGTTTTCCAAAGACAACAAAGCCTCCTCACTCCATGATGCTGATGCAAAATAATGTTAACGCTCCCCAAACTAATTCCAAGAATCATCTCAATGTCTGAGTAATTAATTCGTGGGTCTTCTCGCACCATCATTTCAGTAGTCCACACATTTTCTGCAGTTACTGCCGTTTGTTGTGGGCGACCACTTCTATGGTCATCTTCGAGGTTTGTTTTACCCCTTTTATATTCACTGAACCATCTTAAACTGTAGCTCAAGATGGGGTAGACTCTCATCATGCAGATTGTAATCGTTGATGGCTTAGTTTTTTAGTTAAACCAAATTTAAAATCATAAAATATCATAGCACGCAAATGTTCGCGGTTAAGCTCCATCGTTGCAAAGAAAAACGCGGGAATCATCCGTCGTAGTAAAATGACTGGAACACCTTATTTTTATTATTTGCTTTTAAAAACACAGATGCGTTCCATTTTTAAGTTACGAGCATCTCAAAACTTATCGAGTGTCCTGCGTAAATGGGATTTCCAAGGAGCTAAGTAAATTTGAAAATCGAACGAGTCGCTTTTCTTTTCTTTTTGGGAAAAACCGTATGATTTAAACGAGGCAAGATCCCGGCAAAACCCTACCTGTCCACTCGCGTATGAACACCTAGTATGGACTTGCATTAAATTTTAATTTACCTACTGTCCACACGCGCATGAACTCCTAGTATGGACTTGGAATAATATATTTTTATAAAATAATTACTACTACCCACTATTTTCTTTTTTGTTACTGGCAATACCTAAGAATATGTTAGATTTAGGACCCGCAAGATTTGACACAATCTTGGTCTTGGACATGTTCATCCTGAGGCCTACCGCAAGCGAAGCGAGCATAGTCTGAAGATCCACATAGTTCTCGGCTAGGAGGTTGAGGGCGTCAACAAAGCGTGTATGTGATCTACATATACGTAGATAATATTTCCCTGCCCTTCCCTGTCGTGTGTCTTCAGAAAATCTTCGAGCACACCAGTAAGTAGTTTTGGGGAGATGGTCCGGCGGGGTCCCCCTGGCGGGCGACCCGCCGGATTGGCACGAGGCCAGATAGGTTCTGCATTCGTACTTGAAGAGTTGCATTCCCGTAGAGCTCCCGGAGGATATCCACGTATCGCTTGTCAACTTACACCGCTTATACCGATGGAGAGAATGAAACACGGCCTCCTCTCCATCAGCTGTTTGACTGCGGGAATGTGGTCCATCGTTGAGTAGCCACTCCGGAAGCCCGCCTGCTCTATTGGTTGATACTCATCCAGAGTTCGTGTTATCCTGTTGCAAAGGTCCTTAGCAAATAATTTATAACTTAGGAAAAGAGGCTGATAAGACGATAATTGCCCAGGTTGCACTTATCGCGTTTTTTTATGGAGGATTGCGATTATTGCATTCTGCCACGTCTTCGGAGTATTGCATTCATATATCGCTTAGTTGTAGATCATGGAAAGAAGTTTAAGTATTTCTGGAGATTCTTTGCAAGATCTCCACATACACACCATCATTACCAGATACCTTACCCCGTTTCATTTGGCTCTGTTACCGCAGGTAACAGTTCGTCTTGTAGTCTCTCTATTGGCTCTGGTCTTGGATCGTGGGTGTCTGGTGTCGTTGGTTCGATTTGTGACGCATACAGCTTCGCGTAGAACTCCTCAACTACGTGTATGATTCTATCACGATCTGTGATTAGGTTACCTGAGTTATCTTTAAGTTTGTTAATTTCTGATCTACCTTTGTTTAATTGACGCCTAAATTATTTTAATCCTTTATTTTGCTTAATAGTTTCTACAATAATGTTTGGCTATATAATATTAAATCCCGTCTAAAACATTTGCTTTCAGTTTTATTTATCTTTTCTACTTCTCTTTGATTCTCCTGATTTTTAATCTTCAAACGTCTTCTTTGAGATAATAGAGGAAATGTTTCCGGTGATAGTTTTTTCTCCTTTTGCATACTCACTTACGGATCCGAGACATGGCCGCTCACAGAGGAATATAAGCGCAAAATCAGAGTAGCACAAAGGGTAATGGAGAGTGTCATGCTTGGAATGTCTCTTCTCGACCACATACCCAACATGGAGGTACGACGAGGAACCAAGGTCACAGACATGAGTAAGCGGATCGCGAGGTTTAAGTGGAGATGAGCGCGACACTCAGCCAGGAGAGAAGACGGAAGGTGGACAAAAGCAGTGACGGAATGGTGGCTAAGGGACGCAACTCGACCAAGAGGCAGACCACGCGCCCGGTGGCCGAACGAGCTTACCTACTTTGCTGGGCGCCAGTGGATGAGGCTAGCGCAGCACCACGTCAAGTGGCATGCTGAAGAGGAGGCCTATATTCGACAGTGGGTGCGGGAGGCTGAATAGATGCATATTAATTAATAAGTGCCGTTTATTCCTTATATCTCGCAGGTAAGATTTTAACATGTCAACATGGAATAACTCCGGTCGTTTTGTATTCTATTTCAAATGGAAAAGTAGCAGATTGTTTTGTTGCTGCTAATTATGGGGTACAATTTTCATGTTTGAAAATTAAATTGTGATTAGAAATGTATTCTAGGTAGGTATTTAGATGTTTTTAATATGAAACCACACTGAAGGAAAATAAATTCTGCTATGTATGTACTGCTAGTACCAGTAGTAGTTGTAAAAACCTTCATCAACCCGCACCGAGCCAGCGTGACGGACTATGGCTCAATCTTACTTGTATCCGGGTAAGGGCTTGTTCCCCTCGATGGGGACATTAATGGGCAACATTTATTTTAAGTCTTTACTCGGTAAGAATTTAAGAAAACTTAAAAACAATACTTTCATCAATACAGAGGTAACTCAGCAAAGCTATCTAACAACGCCACTAAAGACAATATTTACAAACAAAACACATTTGTTTTATTCAAACAAAATCACAGTCGAACCTCTCTTTGAATCCAGAGAGCAGTTTTAAGCGCATCTCAAACATTGGAATCAGTCTTAGAATCATTTGTACAGGAGGCGCCTTCCGATCCGATTGAAATCCCTGAGGCATTGTTCGCATCTCAACCGCTGACAGTATGCGCTAACTGTCAAATTTTATTTTGTTCCTTGCATTCATTAAATATAAAATATATACAGGGTGTCCGGTAGACCGCTGTAAAGACTTAAACCGAAGCTAGTACAGACCATTTAGAACCATTTTAGCCAAACATACATACGGCGAAGTCTTACCGTTAAAATTTTATTGATGATTTAGTGTTTTTGAAAAAAAATAAACTGATTTTCACAGTTAGGTGATTGTCATTGCGAAATTAAACAATAATTGGATTATTTTATCATTGATTCTAATAAATCACTTAATAAGCATTGTAATAAATCTTGATTTGTGCATCGGCTACGTCAGACTTGATTTTTACAGACCATTGAAGAGCACAGAAAATTTCAATCATCAATAAAATAAGTTTTTCGGATCTAATTTAACAAAAACAAGTGAAAGCTTTTTATGTGCAAATCTTTATAAAAACATTCTTAGTTAATGATATTTTGACGTAGACACCTTACACATTCTTGAAGTTATGATCTACTAACCAGTTTGAGGGAGAAAAAAAATACTTTTTAGACAGTCTTTTCAATTAATTAAATTTATCCTATTCGTCCTCGAAATGAGATCCTTGGTTCCCCACACAGACACAAGCCCGTTTTCGGACTTCTGTGGTCGTGATTTTGAGCATTACTTAATCTGTCATGGTGTCGAAAGCCATTCTTATTTTTGAAATCAATTCTTTTTTGTGTTGATGGCTACGTTGGAATAGACCAGATCTTTGGCTCTGCCCCACACAAAATAGTCCATTGGGGTCAGGTCTGGTGAACGAGCAGGCCAAGGAATAGGCCCATCTCTGCCGATCCAGCAATTGCGAAAACAGTCGTCAAGATAGCTTCTTACCGCTTAATGGATCTTCTATGCACTAAACAGCCTACAAAATTGAAATTAATTGGATTGAACTAAATTAAATCTCATTATTTTATTATAATTTTTCGCGATCTTCTTTTATTGTTAAAATGTCAATTGCTATTTCACTGGGATAATTTCACACATTGTTTCTTTACGTCTTGGATTTTCTTCCATGTGGTCTGGGCTCTGGGTCGAAAGCTTCCCGTTATGGCTAGTTTTTCTAATGAGATAAGATAAATAAAGTTGCGCTGATCAACTCGGTTCAAAAGTAAAAGATGTTCAGAATGATGTCCCTAAGAATCACCTTTCGGCTTGTAACTCCCTTTCTGTTAGACCCTGAATACTTAGAACTTCTTAAAACGCCTCCCAAAACGACTGCACACGATTATCCACAAACTATTATTTAAATAACAACACCGAAAGCATCATGCGAGAAAGTTAGTACAGGGTGGCCTGCACAATTTATTATAATTAATTTGATCTTATTTCACGGTCAAGGTCTAGAACTAAGTATCCTGACTTTTTGATGATAACAATTTATTTTGGATGTATTTTTTAAGTACGATGTGCCATTATCGAATAATGCTAAAATAGTTTCTCCTCCTTAACGAAACCTGTACGAGATACATATAACGATCATACGATTGACGTTTCAAAGTCAATCAAAAGTACGATAGTTAATCGATGAAAAATATATTGAATACCATTGCATCAAAGAGTTTTAAAAGTTTTACGGATTTGGGTTACCGAATCGAGGCCCTGATCAATGTAAATGACATAAAGTCTGCGCCAAATCCTTGAGACAACTTTGACAAGTAAAAATAAAGGATTAGATTAGACGAAATTAGATAGTGATGTGGCCGAAATGATATCGACTCGACTATTAAGTCGAACTTCAGTATATCCATTGCAGTGCCGTCCATCTGCTGATTAGTATAGAAACTATACTATAAACGCGCAGGTACTTAACAGAATGTCAATACCAAAGTCTCACGCAAACCTTCTTTGTGTGGTTAAATTGGTTAATTAGTTATTTAATGTAGAACCCTTCAAAATTGGTCTCAGTGTCGCCTTTACAATACAATACCATATTGTAAAAGCGGGGGACAGTGGTCACACTTAACCTGTCAAGGATTGAGTGGGTGATCTGTGGGAGTTTCTACGCCCTCCTTCTCCCGCAATGGTCCAATGTAGAGAAGAGGCAAAAAATGACGTTTGCTAAGTATATGTAAATATCTACAGTAATAAAGTACTTTGACTTTGACTTTGAAAAATAAACAAATGTACCTTATACTTTGGCAGTAGCCAAGCGCCTCCGTTCTGAAACCTCCTTAGCCTTCGTAAGAGCCGAGGCCTTCAGATGCGGAGCGTGTAAATATAAAGAACTATATTTGAAGAGTGATATTGGGTACACGAGAGTCAATTTGTCTGACCCGCTGGCCATAACGAGAACTAAAATTTTCAGTATGAAATGTCATTCGTGTGCATTGACGCTAGCGCCGCCGTCACCGGGCTAATAATGTTTGTGGTACTGTACATAGTGGTTTTTAAATTTGCTGGCAAGACGCGAACGGGTGTTCCAACGATAGGTACTGAATGGAAAGCTTATAATATACGTAATATACTCACTTTCGTACGTTAGGGTAATAATCCTGCACTGAGTCAGCGCGGCGGATTATAGCTCAAACTTACAAGAGCAGAATCCTGTGCCGCTCGGTGAGGACGTTGATGGGCTACAATTGTATTATAATATTTTATCTACACAAGTATCATACACCCTCTTTACTGCGTCAAAAACCGCACGTTACGACCAGCATAATGAATGATACACTACGACCCGAATGGCTGCGTCGGCAGTGAGGGTCAGTGAGGGACGCAGGGTGCCTACGAAGCCAAGGGTCCCGGGTTCGAGTCCCGGAGGGGGCAAATATTTGTTTGATGAGAACGGATGTTTGTACCCTAGTCATGGTTGTTTATCCATCTAAGTTTAATATTTATTTATATAAGTATGTGTATAGTTGTCTAGTACCCAAGATACAGGGAATCCTAGTTTGGGGCTAAATCAATGTGTATCAAGTCAATAGTGTCGAAGGTATTACAAGGTATTACTTGGTAAAAACTAATTTCTTATCTGAATATTGATATGAGCATAATGTACCCGCCTGCGGCCGCCCCTAGTTTGTCTGTGAACAGCTAAATAAGTGCAGAACAATGATCAATGCCACAATGCCGGTCGAGCATGTGGAACATATGTGTGTAGATAAACTAGTATCTGTACATAATTAGGCATTTTGTAAAAGTCACATAAATTACTACTACTATCAGTGCTCGTAAGCAATAAGTAGGTACTACGATTTGGCGTTAAGATTATCTTCTTCAGTAGGTACCTACAGTGTGTTCAAAATTAAATATTTCGTACACTTTCCTATGAAAACAAAGTCCCTACAAAGATTATCCAACGAAGTGATTATTGGCAATGTAAACTGAAATTGTGCTGAATCAACGAGGCTTTGTTGACTTTAATTTTCTATTTAATTTACTTTCATGAAAATGATGTGTACTGTTTCGATTATCGGCCTTCCGTTAGTATCTTGTATTTTACGTTTTTTTTTTTTCATAGCGAGCCCGATAGATGCGGCGCGTCGTTGGGCTGACCCCTTATTATTTGAAAAGCAAATAACACACAAACAGCGTCACGCCTTTTCTCGTACGAGTTGGCAGAGGCACTAAGAGTATTGTATAATTGTCTGAACGAGGGCCACCTGTGGCCCCGGGACAAGGCATGTTCGTTTTGTTTGTTTACTTGCTATGCCTAGGCGTTACTCGTAACAAAACTAAAATTAACAGGCCCTCGAGTCGCTTAATAAAACTCGAATAGCAATGGTGAAATCTGTCGTAACATTATCGTAGAATTGACCAGATCATGGGTGAATTAGAAATTTCATGGAAGGAAGAAATGTGTTAAGTCCCAGTTCTGGCTGTTGAGGTGAGGGGCGCCGCATTCGCCCGTCGTCTTCTGGCGGGGTAGCGGAACTGGCGGGGTAGCGGGCGGTGCGGAATAGCATCGGGCCGCCCGGCGACATTAAAGTTGTGGTGTTTTTTCGAATTTACTCAAAAACGGAAGTAAGCTAATTGACAAAATTTAAGGATTGATAAGGAGCTCCGGAGGTATTAAAATTATGAGAAAAATCAGTAATTTTGTCTTAAAATTATTTTACTTCCCTTTTAATATTAACTATGTTTAGGAATTTATTTTATCTTTAAGAAACCTTATTTGGTTAAGAAAATTCTTTTTAAGTCTTCTTACTTTAACAAAACCCCTTTTGGTTAGTATTAATAATAACCGGCTAAAGTAGTCAGACTGATTCTGGCTATGTTTATTAGAGTCGCCAAAATCAGTGGTTAGTATGAATACTTACCGGTAATTATGTATAATAACAGGATTTATGGAGTTTACCGTAACATAAACACTATTGAGTTAACCGTTACAGATACACTATTTAGTTGACCGTAACAGATACACAATAGTGTTGGCCGTAACAGATAAACTATTGGGTTGACCGTAACATATACACTATTGACTTGACCGTAACAGATACACTATTGAGTTGACCGTAACAGATACACTATTGAGCTAACCGTAACAGATAGACTGTTGAGTTGCCGTAACAGATACACTATTAAGATGACCGTAACAGATACACTACTGAGTTGACCGTAATATATACACTATTGAGTTGACCGTAACAGATACACTATTGAGTTGACCGTAACAGATACACTATTAAGATGACCGTAACAGATACACTATTGAGTTGACCGTAATATATACACTATTGAGTTGACCGTAACAGATACACTATTGAGTTGACCGTAACAGATACACTATTAAGATGACCGTAACAGATACACTATTGAGTTGACCGTAATATATACACTATTGAGTTGACCGTAACAGATACACTATTGAGTTGACCGTAACATATCCACTTTTGAGTTGACCGTAACATATCCACACTATTGCTATTCGTGTTTCACTATGGACTCCGCGCCCTGTAGTTAACATACATACAACTATATAGTTAGTACCCTGTTGTTAGTACCCTGTAGTTAACATACATACAATTAAATGTAAGGATACGCATTCCCGAACTAGTTTTCCATACATTTTGGTACCATAAAAACTACCCTCTTGGATTGTTTTGGCATTCTACATACAATAAGCAACGTCTGTCACTGTCACTATATACTTTCGATAGACCCACAAATTTTGGCTCAAATGAAGGGTTCCAAACGGGAACCTATTACTAAGACTTCGCTGTCCGTCCGTCCGTCCGTCCGTCCGTCTGTCACCAGGCTGTATCTCAAGAACCTAGCTAGCTAGAGAGTTGAAATTTTCACAGATTATGTATTTCTGTTGCCGCTATAACAACAAATACTAAAAAACAGGATAAAAGAAATATTTAAGGGGGCTCCCATACAACAATTCTTTCAATACCACATACAAACTTATGGATGCACCTGGTTACGTACATGGAGTGTGAAAGTAACCGCACCAATAACTTTGTAAACAATATTTTGCTGTGTAAAATCCAAACTATTCACTCCACACCATCGCTTCCATTGAACGGTGGTACGGAACCCTTCGTGCGCGATTTAGACTCGCACTTGACCGGTTTTTAAATCATCTTGTGTTATGCCCTTTCTATAACAGGTCTGAGCATAAATATCATTTGTAGGACTGAGAATAATATATTAGGGAATGTTATTTAAATAGCTTTGATTACCAATAATTGTCACATAGGGGTGGCAGGGACACAATGGTGCACACGTTTAGCCGGTTATTGAATAGGTACTCCATTTTTGCGTGACGGGGCCAGACCATCGCCGCAGCTATGGAGGGTAAAAGGTAGTGAGATAGTCCCAAAAACGGTTCTGCTTATCAATAGCAACGAATTGAAGAACACAACCCGGAACGTAAGTTAGCCGCTCTGAGTTTGATAGCCAAAGACGAAGTTTGGATCGTGTAGGCGTTCCAACTATCGGTCTACGTTATGCAGTCCCGTGCCCCGCGGAAGACGTTTCTCTATTCATGTGACGTATTCTGTCGATATCTACCGAACATTAAATACTCTCACTTTGCGCTGGAATTGGAATTTCAAATTGGAATGTGCTCATGATTATTTAAAGGGTACTTAGATGAAATATAAATTTAATCATTCCGTGGGTCTTGTGAGTTTTTTAAATTAAATTTGTCAACACGAAAATAATACCGGGTATTTCTTCACTGAGAAGAAGCGGCAGCGCAGCGGCAGCGGTGCGCCGCTGCGGCGGGCGCCTTAGCGTTTCACTCTGCATGCAAATTTATATCCTTATGCAGCTACACAGTACGGTGCCGCACCGCATCGTGTCACTTACGTGGTGTCGGAGCTGTGCCCCTGCAGAGCCGCTACGATACTCGGGGACGATGTTTACGTAAAGCTTGAAACAAAAAAAAAAAAGGTTTTATTTTTCCCTCGCACAAATAGCCGTGTTCAATTTGTCCTAAAGTAGCCTCAACGTGCGCGTATGTCCGGCGGGTCCACGAAGTGCGCGCGCGGCATTCGCCGAGTGCCCGATATTGCGAGCGCGGCAGCAAGCGATTATTAGTTATTTCTGCATTTTTAATTATTTTATCTACACACGTATCATAAACCCTCTTTACAACGTCCAAAAACCACACGTTACGACCAGGATAATGATAAATTTCTGGGTACAAACTCATTTCTTATCTGAATATTGAACATAATGACCATAATGTACCAAAATTTGTCAAATTATGGCATTAAAATTTCGAACGCCGACGCCCGCCTGCGTGCCGCCCCTAGTTTGTCTGTGAAGTTGGTACTACAGAACAAGCTAAACAACTGCAGAGCAATTATCAATGCCACAATGCCGGTCGAACAAGCGGTTCCTGAACACATCAAAGAGAGCTTATGATAAGTGTATAGATAAACTAGCGTATGTAACTGTACAATATTAGACATTAAAACTCTCGAGTATTAATGCCCTCCATTATGTAGCAGTCACATAAACTACTATTTTGCTTCAGTGTCGAGCATAACTTTACTTAACAACAACTTGTATATTTCTTGATTTATTTTATACCCTATGAAGTAAATAAGTTATATTGCTTATATTATATATTTATTGCACGTAACAACAGAAATAACAAAAAAAATACAAACAAGACATGGACTAAACGCAATTGTGTGAAACGGGACTCAAAGCCTGACTTAGATCTAGCTAGGCTGCCTTTGAAGACGCCTGGGGTGCGCTCCAACGTATTTATTTATTTAAACTTCGGTAGTTAGTTAACTTGTTGGTTATTGAGTTTCGTTAAGTTAAGCTGCGATGGGCGTGCGCGCTGATCGGGCCGATTTGTTTAAAAACCCATTAAAGGTTAGAAATAAGGCGGTAACTTTAACTGTTGTGGTAAAAACACTGTAAAAGTTTCGTTTCATTGACTCACTTAATATTTTTTTAACTTTATCTCAATAGTTTTTTCCCATTGACTAACCTAAGATTATAGCTAAGCTTCTGTCACCTTATGTGGGAAAACGTGTAATTTGTCGGACTTCTTACACCTATTCGTATAAATTCACTAGACTGTAGCTAGACACTGAGGTTGTGTATTGTAATAAATTGGAAAAGTGCGGGTCGGACTCGCACACGCAGGGTTCCGTAACATCGTTCAAGTTCTAAAAATAATAAAAACAAAAACAAAGAGATAATAATAGTATGTCCGATCGTGAATTCGAACCCAGACCTTTCAGATTACGCAACCGATATCAAACCAATTGCGCCACCACAACCATGTGATAAGCCGCGAAATTTACGATCATATTTGAATCATGATATGGTTTGTTACATCGCGCGCGCAGTTAAAACACGTCTCCTGTATGAGGACTCTTTTTAATTTATTAAAATCTTGAATAGTTTATTAATTATTGCTCTAGCGGCAACAAAAGTACACATTTTAAGAAAATTTCAACTTTCTATCTAATACGGTTCATGAGATGCAGCCCGCTGAGGGACGGACAGACAGACGGACAAATGGACAGCGGAGCGGCTTAGTGATAGAAAAGTAAGTCTACGTTTTAATTTCATTATTGAATTCCAATAGAGACCGTAAAAGCGACCACTGTTAACGTAGTAACTAGTAAGTAGTAACTATAATTTCTTAACTACATTGATCTAGGTCTCAACTGCCTAACCTGTGCAACCCCAAACGAATAGAAAGCGTAAATCGAAATTACTTTCTAAGTTCATATATCACCGAGATGAAATCTTAACCAGATGTACAAATAGTTACAAATCATTTACAGCTACAACGAATCATATTACCAATAACCTTAAAATTACTCCAACAATTTTGTAACTCGTTGGCTGACATATTGCGCAGGCCATTCGATATCTACCGTGCATGATATCATGATAACCTTCTGAGAGCTCAGCAATAAATCCTGCTAAATGAAATATGACACTGTCGTCTAATCGGCGATCTTGACGCCTGGGTATATGCAAGTTGGTCGTGTAGCACGAAGGCGCGTGGGTGGGGATGTGAGAGTATGTGAGCTATTTTCGTCAAGTAGGCTTGAAGATGTTAAGATTGCTGATAAGTGGCGGGAAAAGTTGGGTGCCGCTTAGTTTTTGGTAGATGAAGTTATCAAAATAATAAATGTGACTGATAGAGATACTTTGTTTTTTTGATTTTATTTGATTGTTCATATGAAGACCCGAATGGCCGAGTCGGCGGTGGCCCTGCCTACGAAGCCAAGGGTCCCGGGTTTGAGTCCCGGTGGGGGCAAATATTTGTTTGATGAGAACGGAGTTTGTTTGTACCCTAGTCGTGATTGTTTATCTATCTATGTATAATATTTATCTATATAAGTATGTGTATCGTTGTCTAGTACCCAATATACAGGGAATCCTAGTTTGGGGCTAGATCAATGTGTGTCAATAGTGTCCAAGGTATTATTATTATGTTATATATTATTATACATATACTTACACCTTTCTAGTCAGTACCGAATCCCATCAGAGGCAATACCATTTTGAACCGAATGCTATGGTAATAAAATACAAAACCTACAACGGGATGCTCACGTACAAGTACGTCCTCGGACCGTAAGAGGTAAAAAAAAAAAAAACGGTCAAGTGCGAGTCTAAATCGCGCACGAAGGGTTCCGTACCACCGTTCAATGGAAGCGATGGTGTGGAGTGAATAGTTTGGATTTTACACAGCAAAATATTGTTTACAAAGTTATTGGTGCGGTTACTTTCACACTCCATGTACGTAACCAGGTGCATCCATAAGTTTGTATGTGGTATTGAAAGAATTGTTGTATGGGAGCCCCCTTAAATATTTCTTTTATCCTGTTTTTTAGTATTTGTTGTTATAGCGGCAACATAAATACATAATCTGTGAAAATTTCAACTCTCTAGCTAGCTAGGTTCTTGAGATACAGCCTGGTGACAGACGGACGGACGGACGGACGGACGGACGGACGGTCGGACAGCGGAGTCTTAGTAATAGGGTCCCGTTTGGAACCCTTCGGGTACGGAACCCTAAAAACGAAAGTTGTGTAAGAATTATATCTTATAATCGGTACTGATATTACTTTTAAGGCGATTTCAAGTGTGAATTAATTACGAACTAACTAATGTCTTTCTTTGAGCTCTTTTTCTAAGCAGCCTTTAATAAAACATTTCTAATAACTTCATCAAAATCAAGGCGCAATCTCACTCTAACAACAGCTGGGGTAAAATTCACTGTTGTATTCACAACACTCCAGTTTACGTACGGCATAACTCTAATACAACTTAACTTGACCAGAAAGCTACACAAATTGCACCCTAAGAAGTAGGTCTCAAAAAATCGCGAAAGTGAGTTTGAACTGTAGAACGACTCAAAATTGCATGCTCTATCGCATGGTAAATTATTTTTTTGCCTCTTCTCTACAATGAATCAATGTAGGAGAAGGAGGGCGAAGAAAATACAAATATTACAATATTAATCATTATAAATAATAAGCAGGAATAAATAATTACAAAATGACCAACAATGGGATCTGTGTTGAGTTAGATTAATATATTGACTAGCATCAGATAGTATGTCAATTTGTTTTAAAAGTTCTCTTAGGGAGTCTGTGCGTTTTTTAATTATAAATTGCTCGAATATCAATGTTCTGTGTGCCAGTCGACTATGTTAGTCATATTTTCACGTAATGTTAAGATAAGTTGAAGACCGTCACAGATAAGGTATATTTATATTCATCACGCACTATATCTTATGCACGTCATTAATAACATGTAGCAACATAATATATAAGCTAGGATTCCCTATAATAAATTAGTCTGGTATTTGAGCGCATCTCAAGCCTTTTACTTTACTCCCGAAGATGTCGCTCTCCTTATAATTGCCTCTGGCAAATTATGTATTATACAAATATTTTGAATATCTGCTGCATCCTCCCACAAAATAAGATACCATAGGACATGACGCGACCTTTATGAATAAAAAATATTAATATTATTATTATTTCGATGAAAGTAACTAAAATAGACTTGCCTAGCTTTAGCCATATTTTCTGATATTCCTAATAGCGTTAGCCGCAAAACTTAAACTATCAAATCAAATCAAATCAAAGTTTTTTAAAAAAATATAAATATTGATTTATATACATTGCTTTTGGCTTCACACTAGGATACCCTGTGTCGTGGGAACCAGAAACAGCGTCATCAGTCATCACACACATATAAACATCCAAGACCTGGGACACTGAAGTGCTTGGACGTGCCAATGTGGGTGGCATTGAGGCCTACCTCATGCGGCGACAGCTTAGATGGTGTGGACACGTGTCAAAGATGGCAGAGCAGAGGGTCGCGAAGCACATCTTCTACTCAGAACTCGAGGAGGACAAGCGCAAGCATGGCGGACAACTCTTCAGGTACGAATATGTGCTGAAACGGCACATGCAGAGGTGCGGCAAGTGGGAGAAGCAAGCCGCCCCCAGCCCCGAGTGTAGGGCTTTGGTTAAAATCAAAGTCCGTGACTTTGAAATTCACCGGCGAGCCGAGCTCGACACCAAGGGCGATGAGTTAAAAGCCCGACCACCTGCGTTACCTCAGTATAATTATATTAATGGTGTACTCACATGACCGCAATACGCGAGGATCTTCACAAGGAAGATTTGCTACACAAGCCACATGCGAGCACTCGAGCGATTTCAAAGCTCATGAAGCGGTCGCCGTGACCGAAATCGGTCGGACCACTTATTATTGCTAAAGTATGATCTTAGTAGACCCGATGCTTGTCATGATCTACACAATCAAATGCCTTTAACATATCTCAAAAAACGCCAATAACGTCCGGTGCGTCCTCCCATGCAGATAAAATATGAGATATAAGGGTAATACCTACATCCGTAGTCCTAGTGAAATCATATTATTTAGCGTTGAGTAGTTTTGTATGGTTGAAGTGTGAGAGCATTTGATTGAGTATAATCTTTTTAAATATTTTACTTAGTGCTTGAAGAACAGTTATTGGACTGAAATTTGAAAGATCACTTTTGTCTCCCGACTTGAACAGAGCTAAATTTTGACGCTCTGTTGTAAGTAAGGATACATTGGTGAGGAATGTTTCGGAAGTTCGAGCTACATAAGCGATGGATTTAATAACATTATCACCTATTAAAGCAGAAATCATTGTCCCTTTATAACTTTTCCAGTGTCAAGGTTTAATATTTGCCAAACCGTTTTCATTATATTATTAGAATTTTGTATTTTTCTATTAAAATGTAATGTTTTTCAAACCAATTTTTCAAATTGGTTTGAAAAACTTTCACAAACAAAAAAAAACAATACTTTCAGTATTGTTTTTTTTTTGTTACATAGTCATGAAATTTTCTATCAAAGTTTTAGGTTCTTTGTTCATTAAGGTATAGGACCTTTATGAACAAAAAAATAAATCTACTTTTACGAATGCCAAAAGTTTCCCAGTCATAAAATTTTGATTTACCGTTTCTTTAATTTGAATACTTTAATGATTTATGTTCGAATAATGTTGAAGAAATCTAAATACATTTTGTTCGGGTTCTGTTCTTTAAAATCCGGTACCGGCAAATTTATATTTAAGTTTTTTATTCGTTTTTAGTCAATGGGATGTGGCATATAAAATGTAGGATCAGTCTTGTCTTTACTAGAAATTGGGAATGAAACTTTATGACCGGTATAATCGGATGGTAAGTGGTTAATTATATTATAACTTGTATAAAATGCACAGTCACAAAAACGAAATCTAAGCAAGTTTAGCTGGAAAGTGTAATTCAGGCGGTTCTAGAAATACATGACATATATTAAAAGATTTAAATAAAGTTGTTTATCGTTATTTTATTGTTGTATCTAAAAGCAAATCTTCATTAAGATCGCCACAAACAATTTACTTTTTTCAGTAATAACATGGTTTAGTAAGAGCTTCCTCCATAATTTTCTCAAGTATTTCGAAATTGCCATCGCCTTTTTCATCGGAGCTCTGTAGACACAAACAATAATATGTCTATCTAACTCAACACAGGATAGTTATATTTGTCTTTCTACTGTATATGCAACAAAACAAGTTTAAAAAAAAGTGATTCTTGTTCTATCAGCAGTCTTTCTATTGTAACAACTGACAATTTTGTCATAATTCATAATAAAAGACATCACATGTTCTGTAATACAAATAACATCGGTGTCAGAATTATAAACATATAGTTTTGATGTGTAATATTGAATGCCTTTGTCGGGATTGGCAAAAAATTTATACTCCAGTATCATTTGTACCTTGTTTTGCCATGTCGATATCAATATTAGTATAACTACTAAATCCTACACAACCTCCTATCCTACTTCTGTTATACTGGTTATAACATGGTTATATAATAAATTTAATGCTAAACTTATAGCAAGTTTTCTTTTACAATGATTAGTAACAGAAATACTAGCTTTTGTCTGCCTAAGGTCAAAAATAAATATATTTATGTTACGATAAAAAATATTATCATTTTGACCTGAAATACAGCACATAAGTTGATTCAGCCTATTTATGTAGATTTTGCGTCCTTTTGAAGATGGTGCTATATAATTAAATGCACAAGTTACAACTTTTTACACAAAGTTTGTTCAGCGAATCTAACCAGTTAATCAGTCTACTTGTTTAACGCTTTTGCTATTTCCCATCAACAAATTAATGTTACTGCATTTGCTAAAACTACCATTCATAATGCAATTGTACCAGTTGTGTGTATGGAGCTAGCTAGTGCCATACAGATGTCAATACTCATCCAGCATCATCGCACTTAAGCTTAGCCCTATCCTATGAGAGAAAATTATGTTTTGTGTTATGGATCTTACAGGTTAAGTGCAGGAGATATGGGTTATCTACAGGCCACGGCAGAGCTACTCAATGAAGCACGGCAGAGCTACTCAAGGTGGTTGTTGGAATAAACGACGCTGGAGAGAGCTGCTGTTTGCTTGATGACTCCTTAGGCAGTTGCAAACGGGCCTTATACTACAAGTAAATACCTTCACGTTCACTCCAGTAGTTCGTTAAAGATGATGGTGACAACCACTTTGAATCTCAGTTTGTAATGCGTGTTGGTATGGCCTTCCTTTGTGAGTGTGGTTGGTCGCCTGCTTCATGTACCTTGTTCTGTCGGCTTGTTTGAGGCTGTGGTAGTGTGCAATGTCGAATGATGGTGATTTGTGTATCATAATTCATTATTCATAATTTATTTATTGCACACAAATCATACAAAAAACAAGAGTTACATAAAAAAAGTGTACAAAGGCGAGCTTATCTCTAATAAGAGATCTCTTCCAGCAAACCAGGCAAACAAGGGAAAAGTTGATGGTTGAGCAGGGGTAGACCTATGTGTACAATATATAAAATAATAAATGAAATAAATTAAATAATAACTATAATAATATACTAAATACTTATTATATACTACAAATACTATTTTATACACTATACTAATACATACTTACATGCATACTACCTATAACTCTAAAGGGAGAGGTAATGCTTCTTCACACGACTTTTAAAGATATTCAGAGTAGGACTGTCCCTGATGGTGCAGGGGAGTGCATTCCACAACCGAATGGCCCGGGCTCTTAACCCGTTCTCATAGAAAGCGGTGTTATGCTGTGGAGTTGTCAGCATGGAAACTGCGTGAGTTCTCCGAGGTCTGCTGGAAGAAAGAAATTGAAAATTACCTCATTGACATGCGATGACCAGGACAACTGGTTGTCGAAGATTAGACCCAGGTTTTTAACTTTATCGCTATATACGATTGTGGTACCATTAAAAGTGACAGATGGAATGGGATGTTGCTGCAACAAGTTAAGAGAATGTCTAGTACCTATTATCATGACCTGGGACTTGCTCGGGTTGACCAGGAGTCCGAAGGATGAAGCCCAACTTCTTATTCCCTCAAGATCAGCGTTGAGTGCCTCCACAGCAGAGTGTGCATCGTTGAGAGAGAAGTGGCGATAAATCTGGAGATCATCAGCGTAAAGATGATATGAGGAGGACAGGACGTCCGAGGTGGTGTTGATAAAGATCGAAAATAGAAGAGGAGAAAGAATACCACCTTGAGGGACGCCTGTAAAGAGGTCACACCATTCAGTGGATATCTCTTCCGACCTGATACGCTGTTGCCGATCCCTCAAATAAGAGTCGAACCAGCTAGCAGAGAAGGAGGAGACGTTCAGAGATCTGAGAAGCTCAACGAGAATGTACTCAACATATCATCAACGGATATGTTGAGTAAATCAGTTACACGAGCCTATAAGTTCACAGATTTCAGTCTCAGCAGATGAGTATTGCGAAGTCATATCTTCGTCTTATCTGTACCAGTCAAAGACGAAGATGTAAATGTTCTCTTAACATTTATTATGGGTGATTATTAGTTGTTCTTGACTTATAGACATCTGGCGTAAGAGATCACTATCCTTATCTTTCTTTGTACTGATTACTAAAGATACTTCTCTTTGATTTTCTAATTAGGCTTGAAAATTTTGAATGTTTTCTGGAAATCCTTCGTCTTGGAGTGGTGCAGGTACAGTTTTCATTGTTGCTGTTAGGGTTAATGTTCGTAGATGAGGTTTGGTTATTGGTAATTTTTATTCATATTTAATGTGTTGGTGAGAGTCAACTAACTGATTTTTTGGTTGTGCTTTTGTGTGCAAGGTTTGTATATAAATATTTTGGCATTTATCATATGAGTTGATGATTTCTTGCAGCTTATCATGCTCGTCGTCCTTCTATTGTTGTTCATTCTGAGCTAGTTGCATTTTTGAGGTGGTGTTCGTTGTAATAATAATTTTGATAATCTCCGCTTCACTTTCAGTGCGTTTAGTCTGCAGTTATTCACATAGTTGGTCCTTCGCCTTTATTTTTTGAAGCGTGTTATTGAGCTGCACTCTCAGTCCGTGATGGTCGCAGCAGCTGATCGGCTCCACGTCGTAATTGTTTCACTGAAGTGCAGAGACAAACGCTTTCGCTTTAAGAGGGATAGTTGCGATTATGTTGCTCGGTAGGTATACTGTATTATTTGATGTTGTGTATATACACAACATATGACCGTGCCTCAGATATCTGAGGCACGGCTGCGAGGCATAATTTTAACTGAAAAACGAGGCAAGTTGAATGCGTCTGTGTGTAATGTGAAGTGACGTGTCTCACGAAGGTGAGATATGGTGGCTTGGTATTGTATAAGTAATGTTCAATAAATCGGCGTGTATAATGTGGTTTAAATATAAAATGCAGGAACTTTCCTGCTCCAAAAAGACCACCTGGCCTCTCTGTAATAAAACAATACACACCTATCAAGGTTAGGCTCGTGTGATTCGTCTTGGCGACTACTTTGGTCCTAGGTAAAATCCAGGGACTGATGATGGAGCCGGAAGGTGTCCATCAGAAATCTGGAATGATTCGATGCAACCTTATCAAATTTGGGCTCGTTTGATTCGTCTTGACAAGTACTCGAGTTCTTTATCAATATTATTACGTACTAGCTGATGCCCGCAACTTCGTCTGCGTGTTCCTAGGAATTATCATTTACCCAGATAACGTTATCCTCCTTCTGGTGCAGTCGGATAAGAAGTATCCTGTATGTTAATATAGCTCATAAACTATCTGTTTTATGAATTTCATCAAATCCGTTCGGCCATTTTAGTGTGATTGAGGCACAAACACACAAACATCTAAACATCTTAACATAGCTACTTTCAGATTTTTAATATTAGTTGGATATATAATATTAAATAAAATAATGTATGAATACTATTTAAATGATTGAAATTTCTCCGGACATTTTGAAACAGGTTCTTAATCAATCTAAAAATCATTGATCATATTTAATTTCAATTCAGTTTCATTCATTCAATCGATTCTATCAGATCTCGGCAGTTCATTATGTAATTTCCACAACACTATGAAATATCACAACGCCATGTTTGTTATATATATGTGTTGAAAGTGGCCAATTTAAGACTGATAGAATATAGACTAAAATAGAAACCTTATTTTCTAGAAACGGGAGATTTAATACTTTCGTAATTTTGACACGTAATATGGAGTAGTTCCATGTTATTCCAAACAATAACAGTAAAAGCAGAAAGTTTTATCCCCCCGCGCTATGTGGAGATGCAAGCGAATGCAGTAGTACGAGAGATTGGCCGCGTATGCGCTGACCTACCAGATGGCAGAATAGGGCAAATAAATCGCTTCTCTTCTGCTGAAAATACTTGCCTAATCATACAGTTTTTTTTATATACCTTGGACACTATTTACACACATTCATCTAGCCCCAAACTAGGATTCCTTGTATCTTGGGTACTAGACAACGATACACATACTTATATAGATAAATACTATACTAAGATAGATAAACAACCATGACTAGGGAACAAACATCCGTTCTCATCAAACAAATATTTGCCCCCACAGGGACTCGAACCCGGCTTCGAAGGCAGGGCTACTGCCGACTGGGCCATTCGGGTCGTCAAAGAATAATATTATCGTATAAGTCACTTTGTCTGTTTACGTGAGCTAATGATAATTCATGGTACATAGTAGCATTGTATCATCGGTGGCGAGATACGGAATACGAATATCCCAACAGATTGTTGATATCTAGACTAACGAAACTAACTGATTTAGACTTGAACCTTATAGGTAACAATGGTGACCTCTGTGGCTTTGTAGTTGTGGCTCTGCCTATCATGCGAGAGGTCCCGGGTTCTGTCATAAAACAAAAACACTGGTCTTGGATGTTTTTTATTCTGGTTCCCACGACACATTGTATCCAAGTGTGGGGCCGGAACCAATGTATGTGCCTGTATGTAGAAAAGAAAACAATGCACGAATCATTTTGTTTCTACAACCTCTTGTTCTATACTTTGACACAGTTTCCCGGCATGTTTATTAGTGTTACCAACTCGCTCGACGAGGCTGTGCCATTGCCAACTGAAGGCCGTGCAAGCCAATGCTTCGCACGTCAAATCATATGATTATATAACTCTGCTGAAACGATTATGATTTTGTTTATAATAGGACTATTAAAGGGTGACTGCGATACTTGATAATTTATGTTGTTATTTTTTTCATAACACATTCTAAGGGATTTCTTATTGGAATGTTTTAATTGACTACCCACTATTAGTCAAATAAAACATTAAACATACTTGTGCATTTTGGTTTACTTCAAATTGTTAATAACAGATATTGGTAATAGTGGTGCGTTATAGGTGTACTAAATTTAATTTAATTTCCTATTTTATTATTCTAACAAAACTTAAATTCTAATTTAATGTGGTTAAGAATCAATTATTTCCCAATATCTTTCAAATGTTTAATTACTAGTATTTTATGCAATTGAGGACTTATTATTGGCATTTATAAAGAAATCTGCAATTAATGTAATTTTTATGCTGTTAGTCTTCTAAATAAATAAATAAATAATTCGACGGACTTATTTTAGATATAGATTGTTACTCCTTTACAACAGAATTAAATAGCGATGGGGTATATAATAATCAAAGAATAAAAATAAGTCGCTCGAATTAATGATGATTATTCTTCGTATATTTATCTCTGAAGAGCAGTACAACTCTTATGTAACTCAATGCAATTGTACTGAAACGTTCACGTTAAATATATCTTGTTTGATACCTAAGTAGCCTAAGCTAAAAATAGATAGATCTATGCTAAAACCAAACAATTTAATCAATTGATTTCACACTTCTGCTGCTGGTACATCTTGTCTGAAGAATTACGTTGATCACAGGAGTTTCACAAGTCAATTATCACATTTCTTTTATGCAATTGACAATTTGAATATGAAATTCCCGTAAACAAAGTAAGACCGAATTCGACCACAGTTTTTACAGCCGCTACATACAGTTTAAGTACAACACGTCCATGTTAAGTGGACACCTGGCTGACAGTAGACTTCAATCTAACCTTAGAGTGCTTAACCGTTTATCTTGGCCGTGTTGTATTTAAACTGTATTTAGCCGCTGTAAAAATGTTGTACAAGTCAGCCCATAAAATATTGTTACCAAAGATGTAAAAATGTGTTCCCACCGAGAGGCCAGGCCTTTGCGATACCGGGACATACAGCTTAACGTGACAGCCGAAACACGGAACGCCCGATAATGTACTTTATCTACACACGTATCATAAACCCTCTTTACTGCATACAAAAACAGCACGTTACGATCAGCATAATGTTAAACTACTTGGTAAAAACTCATTTATTATCTGAAAAATTACACATTATGACCATAATGTGTAATTTTTCTACATATTATGACATTCAAATTTCGAACGCCGACGCCCGCCTTCGTGCTGTCCCTAGTTTGTCTTTGAAATTGGTACTGACATTCAAATTTCGAACACCGACGCCTATACTGTACTACTCATACTATAGAACAAGCTAAACAACTGCAGAGCCACAATGCCGGTCAAAAATGCGGTTCCTGAACACATCAAAGAGAGCTTATGATATGTGTGTAGATAAACTAGTGTATGTAACTGTACATAATTAGGCATTATGTAGCAGTCACATAAACTACTATTAGATAAATAAATTATCTCATTATTAAATCTATTGGTATACCTCGCGCCACGAGTTATAAGCGGTGGCCTTGAATGCGTAAGTAGTCACTTTTCAATACGTACACAAGCGCAGTAATTCCCGCCAACGTCAAACTGTAGGTCCCAGCTACTATCGCGACTCGGTTGTATAGCAGTCGTAAAGCTGGTCAGAGGCCCTAATAGGGCAGCTTGAAAACTTCTGACAGGCGGGTTGGCCCGCCACCCCTCCATCAACCCGCACTGAGCCAGCGTGATGGAGTATGGCTCAATCTTAATCGTATCCGGGTATAGGCCTGTGCCCTTCTGTGGTTATTATTATTATTATTATTACATTGGTACACCGGATTACAACCTGCATCCCCTGCGTGAGGAGCAAGGGTGAAACCCACTAGACCACGGAGCTCTCCAAAAAAGTACCATCACCAAAATTTCCCTAACCAGTAACACGTACACAGTCTACCACTAATACGTAGGCAGTTGACTTCAAAAACGCGGTTCAAGTAAAACCAGTCATTACCCCACACAAGACTTTGGTGCATCGCGCGGTAATAGGCAGGTTCGTTGCGACTGTGGAATGGTTATCTTAAACTCGAGCTGCTCCCTTCTTGGGCTGTGGTACGGGAGTGGGGGGCTGGCGTTACAGCAAACAAATAAACTTAGCGTCACGCTTCTCCCCATACGGGTTGGCAGAGGCACAATTGTGCTCACGTCCAGCCAGTTATTCCATACACAATTTTGTGTGAGAGGGGGCTAGCCCATCGCCGCAGCTGTTGAGATTGAAAGTTTCCTTGTTATATTTTTTGCGGCGGTTTAAAGTAATAGTTATAGTTATAACAAAGATGTTTATTTAAAATGATTTCTAGTGTTTTGGCGAGGTAAATAAAAAAAAAAACAAACATATTTTTGAAAACATGACCCGCCCTTGACGGATGAGGTTAACTGAGTAGATATGAGTTTATACAGTATAGTTTAGTTTGTGACAGTTTAGTATACTTGGGACAGTTTAGTATACTTGGGACAGTTTAGTATACTTGTGACAGTTAGTATACTAGTGACAGTTTAGTATACTTGTGACAGTTTAGTATACTTGTGACACTTTAGTATTCTTGGGACTGTTTAGTATACTTGGGACAGTTTAGTATAATTGTGACAGTTTAGTATACTTGTGAAAGTTTAGTTTACTTGTGACAGTTTAGTATATTTGTGACAGTTTAGTATACTTGTGACAGTTTAGTATACTTGAGCCGATTGACAGAACTTCCCAAGAAGGCACGAGTATAAAGTTTCAAAACATACCTAAATGATTACATAGAAGAGTATATACGTAGCCATATATGTCACGCTAACTAAGTTAGATATTACATAAATAGTTTGGAGTCTTATTATTTAACAACTGGGGCCTAGCGGCGTCCTGGGTGGCCATTTGGCGTTATAGTTTTTGAATTTGATTACCATGGCAGAAGATTCAAAATCACGTTGCCTCATAAATAACCAGGTCCAGATGTTGACTGATTTATCATTGAGAGAAATGGTCAAATCAACTTTACTTCGCTCTAGCACCTCCATGTTGGTCCTACGTCACACGCTAGTTTGATCCTACTCTGACAAAAAATTATAATTTAAAATTATAATTATAAATTATAATTAAGGAAAACTTCGTCATCATCGCCCTGACATTTAATTTGCGCCACAGATATAATTGTTGCGCACCTCTGCCCCGCCCGGCTACTTTCCGCTCCCATTGTCGGCTGTCGGGGGCTACAGAGGTTGCCAACCTTTGGCGCACGGTGATGGTGTATATAATACGCGATTATTTTGCAAAGTGGTAGGTATTCTGTTTCAAAATATTTTACCTTTTTAGTCAATTTATTGCAGGTGAATGGCGATGTTCATGCGCATAATGTCGTGTTTGGGTGCCGTTACTGGAAATGCATCTTGATTATAATGTTGGTAATTTGGTGAAAGGATTATGATCGTCTAATTGCGATTGACAAAATAGCATATACAGGGTGATCAATCCAAATGGGTCAGTATGGAGAAGTCAGAAACTATAAGAGATAGCGAAATTTGTTCTTAGGAACCATGGCGTCGATTTTAGATTTAATAATAATGACATTCAAACTTTTTTATAAACTCTCATACATAACTGGGAATCCAACCAGGTCAATATTCTTTATGTAATCACGCATAGTATTTCTTTGTATAATTGATCCTGAAAGTATAAGGACCAAATAAAACTATGAAATCTTGTACAAACATTAGACTGAAATGCACCAAATTTAAATAATTTGTTTCATGAATCGGTCATCATTATGAATCACATCAATCAACAAATAAAAAAATTATCTTATTGTTGGGTTTTTCTTTCAACTACTTAAACAATATTAAAAATGTGTCCCTTGTGACTTATGATTCGCACCATCAACAATAACAACGAAAAAACTTGCAGAATGTATACCTAACATTGTTTACAGAGACTTCGACCAGGTTCGATTCCCGGTTTTGTATGAGAGCAAAAAAAAATGCCATTTTCATTAAATCTAAAATCGAAGCCATGGTTCCTAAGAACAGATGTCGCTATCTCTAATAGTTTCTGTCTTCTCCCTACTGACCCATTTGGATTGATCAACCTGTATAAATTATAATGACCATTCACTCAGTCATTAATCAAGATAGGTAGTAAGATTTAAATATATTTATTTTTAAGTAGCCAACTGCTGGTCAAAGCCTTTATCGTCCATCCCAGCAGAAACTTGTCGAGGTCATCCTGCCATCTCCTCACTTTAGTCCCACTAGTAAAAGTAGAGCCATTCTTAGAAGTAGCATTTGGCTTCTGTGAACAGTAGGGACAGAGCTATGCGTTGATCTCCCTTCCTTCTCTAAGCAAAACAAGGAAGCAGTCTGACGCATAAATCTGTCTCTACTAATGACAGATGTCAAATGCTACTTCTAAGAATGCCTCCGCATTAGATAAATTATTCCGACAGTTATTTTATTTAGACAATATTTAAAAGGAGGCACGAAATGATTTAACGTAAACTTCATATCTCTTCTTCATATAAAGTGAGAAATAAATCGACGCGGGAGTTTGACCTCTAAGTCAAGAATCCATCTATTGCACTTTTGGCCGAGCCCTTACATATTGCTTTTCACGGCATTAAAATGAATCAAATACAGATAATTATTATTTTTAGATAAATTAGTCTGAACTCTCCCTGGCGTGGTCCGCCATTTTCCGCAATTGACAGCACAAGTCATGCACGCTTTTACCGACGCAGCGGCATAACGAACGCTTTTACCGACACGGCTTGAAATGCCAAATAGTTTGGATTTGCTGGGTGAAGTGCCATCTGTTGACATTTGACAGAACCATAACAAACAAGTCAACAATGTTTTTCTGGCCTATTCAAACAGGCCTGAAATGTTTTTGTTGTCATGTTAAATCATTGTTTTGAGGCCCCATTACGGCCATCTTTCGCCACATTTCCAAGCAGAGTGGTGTGAAAAGTAAGTTTTCCGGAATCCGAAATTCTAAAAGTGCCACTGCCACCTACAAGCAGTTCGTGCCATTTATCAACCGCCTGAAGCAAGACATGATGACGAACAGACAGGATCGTTCAAAACAAACACGCCAATCAGAAATCCCTATAAAACCTTCGAGAGAAAACCTTTACCGCTGCCAGCGATCCATGTGAAAGTATTGTTATTGCCAGGTACAGTGGGAAACTTGTATGACTGTACCTCTGGCATACTGTATGGAAAAAGCCGTGACGTTATGTTTTGTTTTGACAAAGCTTCTGATCTGACTATCCTTCTTTGTCTCTTTTGTAAATGGCGAGCCAAACTCTTTTGAGGACAATTTTGCCAGTGTCAAGTGTGTTTAGGGGTTGGCCGGTGAAAGCTAATTCCAGATGGCGCTAGCACGTCTTGTACCTCTTCCTTCAAAAGTAGGGATGCTATTATTTTCATTCGAATCGAATCGTTCGAGATTGAATTTATCTGGCGCAAGGATCGAAAGAATATGTTTGTATTAAAAAAGATGGGATTACTTCACGGAAATGCAATTCTAGTTCACACGACCATGGGTTAAGCTCGTTTAAGATTCAAACAATACAAAAAGTTCGAAAATAGGACATCCAAAACCGATCTTTGATTAAATCGATTCGAATTTAATCCCTATAATACAATGTCAGTGTCAACTGTTAGTCAATGTTGGATTGGTCAATGTCTGTTCTGTTGTAGATTCGACTTAATCAATCAACTAGGTACATGGAATATGATAACTTAGTAACTCACCCGAGTATTTTCCCTGCTTTACGTAGTCTGATTCCACGAAATGATTCCGACATAACCTTGTTCCATTGCTTATCACTATTTTTTTACGACGTATCGCCTTCAGCCACTGCTTTGACAACTTTAGGTCTTTGGGAAAACTATGAATTCCAACTTCTGAGCAACTAATTACACTACAACGCGGCATTATTGCTTTTTTTGATAAAAATGCTAAAATGTTCATACAAAATCTGTTTGTTATGAGTACAAGTGATGCTAGCGCCACTTTGACAGCTGCCAACCCCTAAAATTTTGAGAATGTTTTGTTGCTCGTAGTAGCAGCAAACCCAGCAGAACGTGTAGGGTGAGGGGATCCAACGGACGACGTGAGCAACAGTCCCTCGTCTGACTATTATATGGTTAGTTAGACCCGGTTCGACCGGAGTAGACGGCGTGGTAAAGAGGAGACCTATACCCAGCAATGGGTAATAAGGGCCGACTGATTGATATGTAAAACCCATTTTTAGGGTTCCGTACCCGATGGGCGCTAGTCCGTCCGTCCGTCCATTCGTCCGTCTGTCTGTCCGACAGCGGGCTCTATCTGATGAACCGTAATAGGTAGAGAGTTGAAATTTATACAGAATGTGTATTTCTTTTGCCGCTTCAGCAACAATTAATTAACTAGACGCAATGGGCTTTTTATAAGAGACCTGTTTTTTTGCGCTTTTTTGTACGAAGTTACAGAACGCTTCGTGTGCGAGTCGCCGCATCTGAATCCTATTTGGGGCGCAGGCTTTGATCTGGTAGAAAAAATAATTTGGATGGCTAATATTATAGCATCTTCACCACAATTATTATGAATGACTTTTTCAAAATGGCGTTTAATGTTAAAGATTAGTTAATTTTCCAGAACTTTCTGCAGATAAATCAGCCAATAAGTGTCCATCGTTCGTCCAACAGTACCTGTCGGGTCCATGCAAATATCTCTCCCCTGTAATCAGAAGCCATACGGTCCCAGCTAAGTGTCGCTCGAGGTGGTGAACGTTTTGGCGGATAGGATGTCGGCAATAATCTTACTTGCCGGGGTAGCGGGCTTAGATTGATATATGAGCGGGTAAGTGAAAGGTACAAGATTACAATATATGACAATATAAGCGCTGTACTACGGCTACAAAGTTAACTCAGAACTCACTATGAATGCGTTTCTCTTTCTCTCTCTCTCTCTCTCTCGCTCTCTCTTGCTCTCGCCCTCGATGCATCAGTAGCACAGTGTCGGTCGCATGACGTCATCAGAGCGAGGTGCCAAGATAACTATGGCATATGTGTAGTATATCAAAATGTAACAGATTGCCATCAAAATTTAAGTCGAAGTGTGGCTGTGCAACTGCGCCCGTGCCGTGTTCGTTTCTTTAAAGAAGAAATATACACGCTGATGTTGATGTTGTTCCTGAAGCGTAATAACTATGTATCTGAAGTACCGTCGCTTTCTAAGGTTGAATAATTTACAAACTTAGAAAAAAAATAAAAAAATAAATGTAAAAAGTAATGCAAACTCGAAATTGTGAGAACAAATAGTAGTGCTCCATCGCTAATGCATAGATATCTCTATCTATAACTACCGATAAAAAGACGCCGCCTCGGCCGGCTGCCGCCGCCTCGGCCGGCTACCGCCGCCGCAGCTGCCGCGGGATTCCCCGTGCTTGCGATCTCACTTGAAGTATTACTATGATTTCAACACAATCTCAACTCAATTTTTGGGAGTGCGTTGTGCTTAGACCTAAGCTCAACGCCACGGGTACAAAATGACAAAAATAAAACAGTGTATGACAATAAATTGTGGATATAAATAATTTAGTTTGTTGTAATTGCAAATGAGGTTTTCTTTGTTGGATCTGGTAGAGTTACTATGAGGAGAGGTGAATTGGTACATAAACTTTCTCATTTTCCAATCATGTCTTCAATATTTGTTTCACGACTTAGTAATTGTGATATTTCCTAGATGTAGTATGAATACCCTACTATCCCAAGCCTCAGGAAATCTTAGTTACGTCACGGATCTCGAGTGAGACCTCAGTCTAGCTTACATTGGCATTCTGTCAAGTGCAAATGTTGCCCAGCTTAGACAAAGGACATTGAATAGTAATGTGTTTCGTATTTAAGCTGCTTAAATGCACATCCAGAAACAATAAGACAGGATGAGTAAAGTCGCTAGCTACCAAACAACACATAAATTATGTAACAAATTGTTTGATCGAACTAAACTAATAGGGTCACATCGTTTTCCGTCTAATACAACATGTCTGGAGAGTTTATTTTAATTAAATTTTAATGATTGAGATAAATAAATATTTTTATCGATTTAGATAAGTATTTTTCGTATATTGCTAACATCCTCACATTATATAGTATAAGATAATCTAAATAAGATTAGGTCCGTTAGGTGCGTGTGTACTGTCGAGGCGATTGTTGGAATTTTATTTATACCAAGTAAATTTCTCTAGAACAGCGGTGTCACTCCCTTGAGATCAAACTCGAAAATCTGTGCAATTTGAGCTCACACGACAGAACAAGCGTCTTAATCAACAAGTTAGAATAATTTAAGCCTTGCAATAGTTACTGAACTTAATTCACTCGTTGCGAATGTCTATTTCCTCTCCGCGCAAACGTCTGTGATAAGGGTGTCTTTACATGGATCGAATAGGTACTTACTTGGGGCAACATATATATTGTTGTTGTTTATTGAATTAAGTGCTCCCTTGTAGTTTCACAGAACTGTATTGGTTGCTATATAGGTCACTTTTCTGTACGAATACAACCTGCAGCTGGAGCGAAGCGGAGCAGAGTGAGGCGACCACTTGTAGTTTTGTATAAAATAGGGTGTACAATTTTGATGAGCATTTAGTAAATTTTAACATCATTTAGTAAAGTGATGTTTTTTTTTTTATACAACTTTTTAGTTGATTTGATAAAAGGTTAAACATACGCCCTTTCTTTATACATCCTGAAGGCTTGTAAGGCTTATCTACTTTAATCAGGTTCTGGATGAGCAATGAACGATAAACACATTCCCATTTTCTTCTAAAACATCACACATCTTAATAAAACATGGATGTGGGGGCAATCAATGCTTAGTAATTAATGAATAATACTGCAAGGGACTACGAGCAACAAGTAGAGACCGGTGTTTCCAGCGAATTTGGTGGAACCTTGCAGAGTTCCACCGAATTCGGTCACACGACCACTTCAAGGTCTTCCCACTGCCGGGCAAAGGCCTTTCTTCCCCTCTTCCGCTCTTCACTCCTAGGCTTTTCGCATCTGTTCTTGTCGTGGTCCCTCTTCCTGGGGCGACCACGTCTTCGTTTTGCGTTTAGGATCCAGAGAGATGTCATTTGGCCCATTAGTGTGGTTAACGGGCCAGCCCAGACCCACTTCGATTCGGCAGTTTTTTCCTCTACGTCTTTTATTTCAGTTTTGGAGCGCATCTCGGTATTCCGGACTCAACCAGCAACCGGACCCCAGAATACTCCGCTCATATTTCGAATGCAAACCTCAATTCTGGACTTTTGAATGTCAGTCAAAATCATTTCGTCATTATTTACCGCCAGATAAACTAAATAGTCCAATAACTAAACTTGCCACTAGAAGCGTCTAAACAAGCCTTTCTACAACAAACTCAATACAAATATACAAATCTTTCTCCTTCACCATCTCGCTCTTATTACAGGCCTGGAAGGTGCAACATCGCTTGCTTCATTACCATCTGTATATTTGTGAGTGTGTGGAAACAAATTGTCGTTGTCATTGAAGACAGAGACATCTAACAAAGTGGAATAGTGGTTGGTGAATTCGAAATGGGTCTGTGCAACTATTTAGTTTCTGAAGTGTATAGTAGTATGTTGGAGTCTGTAGTGAATGTGGATACAAAGAGAATCTCTGAACAACTTTTACGGACTTTTCGTTTGGAGAACATGGTTCTAGATTTAGACGAATTGAAGGAATCTTTCATAGATAAAATAGAATGATTACTTCTGGCGAGTCTCATCATAATTAATATGGCAAAATGCTACGTGAACCACTTCATTTGTAGATTTTAATAGATTTTAGCGAGTTACATTCTGACAGTACTATTTTATATTCGTAGCGTACATGTATTTGGGGAATTAATTAGTTATTGATCTAAATTTAGATCCCAGATTTTTGATGGTGCACTAGAAACAGTATTTTTCATAAGCCTATATAAATATTTTGTTCTACTTAAGAAAACTCATATTATAAATTCAGGAAAATCATGTTGCAACCCCACAATATGAAGTTTATTTTCGCTGTAATTCGAATGAGTATGTTGTTTGCAGCTTTTTCGAACCGACATACTGCTTTGGGTTCTACTCACGTTCGAACCATATGTAAAACGTTGCGAGTGTTGGTAAATTTCCGTGAATTATGTTTACGCAGTAAAGTGGTTAAATGGGCCAATTAATATTTCACTCATTGCAACCACGCTTATTACGCTACTTCAAGCGTACTTTTATTTTGTACACAGCATTGTATGTTTTTTTTTAGTCATTAGAAGAACCGGTGGTATACCTTTGAGCTGCCATAACACTGGTATTATTATTATGACGCCCATACAGGTCAACCTCTTTCGCTTCTGTGCAACTCTAAGATGACTTTATCTATAGGTACATTTAGCTAGAGAGTATTTTCAGTGGAACTTGTCTGACTTAAGCGACTGACAAATCAGACGACACATTAACATTAATCTATTCAGATTCAGAACAATTTCCAACCAACCAGTTGTGATTACGGTATATTCCCAGTACTACTAAAAGGTCGTTCGATTACCCAATCGATTGGACGACACGAACACTCACTCGATTCATTTACGATTCGGAGAGAGATAACAAAATGCCCATAAATTTTTGCCTCCGATATTGTACAACTGTTAAATGTCAGATTAAATTTTCATCTCGGTGCAGTCAGAAATCGTTGTATAGGTTGAAAGCAGGTCATTGTAGTGTAAATTATTGGCGAGAATGTGACGGCTTGCGACTGTGTTATGGATCCATTGATTTCATTTTCAATTTAACCTGATAATGAATCGACCACTATAGGTAATAACAGTAATAAACGACATGAATTTTATGCGTTGCAAGTTTTTTTTTTCAGATTAAGATGGACTTTTCTTTAGCTGAACGAGGTGGCAATAAATAAATAGTAATTAACAAAAAAGGATGGAGGTACCTATTTTTATTGTTTATACTTGTCAAACTGAGCCGATTTCAACGAAAACTAGTAAAATCAGTCAAAAATAAAAAGTTCTAGTCTTCCTACAAAGTTATAAGTATTTCAAGACTAAAACTTAGCACATTATTTAAATGTTGGTGCAGTCTAATGCCAATTTATAACTAGGAAGCGAATGGGAACTACTAACTTGCGAGATGCAATCTGGAGGAAGCATTGCATCTGATTGAAGACATCGACCAAGCTAGCAAGACCTGTGAAAGAGCTTAGCGATCTAGCTGAGGCTGTTGATGTAGAGCCTTGAAAAATAGTCACCTGCCGTGTTGAAAAATAGGTTCTTTGACACTAGTTCCATGATTGAACTAATTATTATTTCCAGTATTTCCACTATGAATACAACTTGAAATAATGGTACTAATGATAACTTCGTTATCACTAGTTCCACTTTAGGTGTTCGATACTTATAAATTTTTAACAAAAATTTACCTCTTACAAATGTATGTTGTCCTGGTACTTTTACACCTAGATACATGCTAGAAAGTGGTGGTATTTGTAGAGATGTTACTTCCTATGGGTAGATAAATGGCGACACGTCATTGTGTAAATAACCATAACCAAGTTGTTACAAAATTAATCGCAACACATATTCAGGATGACATTTAATCGGCTGACCATATTTTGGGCAATGATCGTACCCATCGTTATGAACAACTTTCCCCATGAAACATGGTCGCAACCGATCGATCGATCGAACGAACGAACGAAGCTGATCGGGTCAATGTACTGAAGGTCGTTTTTTTTTTACGTTTGCGACCATATGTTTCTTTGGGAAAGTTGTTCATAATAATGGGTACTGTCATTGCCTAAAATATGGTCAGCTACTTGAAAGTCATCTGTATAAAACCACGATAACCAAGTTGTGACCAAACTCCAAAATATAATAAAATATAAAATCCTTTTAAGCCAACTATATACTGTCGCAACTTTTATGATCTTCTTAGCGCATTCAATGAGTAATCGTTTGCAGTTTAAAGAGGTATAGAACAAAGCTCCATAAAGGGAATTATTACAGAAAGTCGCACGGTCTTATCAACGACCATTTAGAAACCGGCCAAGCGCGAGTTTGAATCGCGCACCGAGGTTTCCGCACAAATCTTTTTCTTTTTTGAATGAACTATAGATTGAGGTTTTTAGAGTTTTATCTTTACGTTTGCTTTAACCTTGCTTTATGCCGAATTTCATGATTCCAGGTCAACCGGAAGCATCCTATAGGGTTGCGAGAATAAAGCAAATTAAGCAAAAGTTTGACATAAACGGCGGTATATTTTAATTGGTTTGACCTATAAGTTTAATTTTTTTCATAACTTCAAGTTACTAAAGACTTGAGAGACTTGCTGTTAACTTCAACTGGATACCTCAACGCGTTCCTGTGGAAAGGGGTATTGACAAACAGACAGACAGGCAATGTTCCCCTTTATTAGTACAATAAGACCTTGTTTCGCGCCTAGGCTAACGGGAAGTACCCGATTCCCGATTTTGATTCCCTTACGAATATCAAACAATTTCAGAAAATTGTGACATATAGGGCCGCATCTTTTGATTGCGTTGAAGTTTATTTTACAACTTTAAGAGACCACAGACCACGACGGCCAACGAAGTGATCCTATAAGGGTTCTTTTTTTTGTTTTGAGGTACGGAGCCCTAAAAACAAAAAACATAAATATATAAATGTTTATGTTTATGCCTGTCCTATAAAAACATGCACATACGTTACAACCTTTGTTCGTAGCCCCAACCCAAACCTGTGTAAAAGTGTCGAGTATCAACTAAAATGGCTATAAGGAAACGAAAAGCGAGAAATACCTCGATAATATCGCCAACAATATGCATACAATGGAACGTAGAGGCAAGGTGTTTTACGTATCACGAAACTACAAGATCAAGTTACTTCACAGAATCTCACAGAAAGGTGTAGGCATATTTCAAGGGGTTTTTACTTAAACTTTTAATGGTCATAATTTTGAACAACTTTTCTATGAAACTAACTTGACCAGAGCCACTTTATTTTTACGTCTCCATAATATTTGGGCCAGGGCTGATTTGTATGGAAAAGTGAAATATATATTAGCTCTGACCAAGTCGGTTTGTTGTTCAGAATAATGTGCCTAACAACCCCTCAAAATATGACTACATCTTTATGCCCTGCAGATAGGTTATAGCATTAAGCTAGTTCTTCTACCACTTCCTCTCCTACAGTGTTAGAAGAGGCAAAAAAACTAAGTATATGTTAATATCTACAGTATAAATAGTACATTGTTGCAGAGGCTGGAAGTGAGCCATAGATTAAGTAGTGAGTTTGACCCCTAAGAAACGAGTCCATTTATTGCACTTTTGGCGGAGACATTTTTTAGTTCTTTTTACAGCTACTGCGAAGAAATAAAAATAATTACCCAGAAAAAAAAAATTGAAATAAATTGGGTTTGGAACTCCGCCATTCGGAGTCCGCCGTCTACCGCAATGGACAGCACACGTCAGTCACGCTTTCACCGACAATGCGACGGCATGACGCACACTATGTGGGTAAATACCGACAGGGGCATTAACCGCCATCTGTTGACATCTGACGGAATCATTACAAGACAAGGCAACAATGTTTTTTATGTTCTGTGAACCAGGTCAGAAATTTTATTGTTTTCCTGTTTAACTATTTCTTGTTTTGGGGTCCCATTAAAGACCTTCGTTCGCAAAATTTCCGAGCAGTGGGCGTGAATAAGAAATTTAGACTTATATTTTTTCATTTTGAAGTCTTTCCTAATCGTGGTAAAAGAAGGTGGTAAAAGAGGGCATTAGAGTGCACTTGGTCGAGCTGTTAGTTGTTAGCGGCTGCTTTACAAAATTGTTTCAGATGTGTCGCTTTAACTGTAAGTCTAATTTTTGATATATATATATATATATATTTGAAAAAATACCTACCAACGCATATCTACCAGCGAGTGAGAACACAATGCAGGATTATGGTGGCTGACAATATCTTTGAACCGCCTGAAAATATTTCATAACATTGCAATACTTTGGTAGCAAACGAAGTGAATTTGCAAATTCAAACCAAACAATGCGGCGAAAATACAAAAATATGTTCAACATTCTGAGATCGTAACATATCTTAAAACATGACGATGTCAGTAGATATTTCAGACCACAATAAGATCATAAAACACGGATTTTACTCTGCGAAATGTTCCATAAATCAAGTGAACCATAATAAACAAGCGTGGGGTTCCGGGTTTGAATCTCGCCTGGGATGGAAGAAAAAAAATCCCTTTGTATGTGTGTGACGTCGCTGTTTCTGGTTCTCACGACACAGGGCATCCTAGTGTGGGGCCAGAAGCAATGTATGTGCCTGATATAAATGTTTATATTTTAATTCAGATTTTATTTCGTCTTTTTATGTAATTAGTTCTCGAAGTTCAAAACTGTAACTTGTTTTACTCAAAAAAAATGTGCTCCAACCACTTTCATGGTTGGAGGGCTTTTACAATAAACTGAAATACGCAGGAAAGGTTTCAATAATATAGTAATTACTATGTATTCGTAAAACATTCGTCACACAATTAGCTCATTAAGGAACAAAAACGAAGAATTTACCTATACAAAATAATGTAGGTCAATAAGTTTTAAATTTTTCCCGGTCGTCACCGGTTATTTGAAACCATATCATGATAAAGGCTATCGGTTCTCGGAATGAGTTGAAAGTAGAAAAATAATAAATCTCCAAAGTCAAAAGTATCATATAATTCATACCCACATCCGCCCCAAAACAGCAGAATCCGCACGAAACTGTTTGTATTAAAATAGAATAAAATCAATTTATATGCTAATGGGAGTCATTCCCCGGTAGTGATGTAGTGCGCTCAAGGGAACCGGGAGTACGGGAATTCCCGGGAATGAGCGGCGGTTTTAGATTGGCCCTCGGGTGTTGTAGCATTCGGGAATTTACAGAGACCCTTCGTAAAATGAGTGAATACGACTTTTGTGGAGACTTACAATATTAGCTGACCCAATTTTGAAGACAGTCCATACCCTGTAATGCCTTAATCATTTTGATACACTATCCTAAATATCCATAAACACAGATTATTTAGTATATCTGCCTGATTGGTTATATTCATTCATTCATGACTTTACGCCGTACTGAATGTTTTTGCGTCCTAGAATCAAATTGAGAAATTATTGTGAAGCTATAAACACAAGCACGGAACCATTCCCAAATTAATCAGGTTCACAGCTTCTCAGTTTTATCACAATGAAGTGTTGCAAAACCGTTCTTTATTCGTTTCAACGTTTTCATTTTAGGGTCCTGCTGGTAATGGGATTCGGGATTATACGAAAACGGTTCCTCTGTTTAATTCGTGAGTTATTTTCTTCAAGATATATGTTATCTCGGTTTGGTAATTTCACTTAGTAATAATTTATCTTGCTGTATTAGGAGTTTCTTCGGGGTTGGCTTATGTCTTCAATTAGGTTTTGGTTTCAACTACTTATGCTTTCTTAGTGCATTAGGAAGTTTGCAATGCGAGATGGTAAGCTATGAACCTTGGAAGCGGTGTCTAATGTCTGCGTGCGTGAGAAACAAAGGTAAATTTTATAAGAGCATATGTAACTAGCGTGACAACTTACGCAACCGACACTCGTACAATTTTCAGGTCCTTCCGAGAAGTGCCGGGTCCTGGTGTTAGTGGCTGGTCATTTCTTAGTGACTGAAAAAGGGAAAATATCTAGTTGTGAAACATCAGTCAATCAGAACATACGTATATCTTCCAATTCACAACAGTGCTTGAAGACGTAGATATTTCGAAGAAATATCTACGTCTCATTTTCAGTTACTTCAAGTTGACGCAACTCAACCAACAATCCATCAATCCATCATACCGCGACACCAGCATATTCTGAACTATCAAAGTGTTCTTAAGTAATAGCAGTTTGTCTTCGGCAGACTTGGTAGAATATGTCGACCCTCGGGAGCCGACAAGCCAAACTTGCGACTTGGATACTGATTATGAAACTCAAGGTTGCGCCTCTCGAGTGTAATGCAGAAGGGTTTTTTATTAATGAAAACGCGGTCGCGATCTATCGATTCAGCTTTTTAATCCAGGACTTGCTTTGAATATTTCTTAATTCACTGCCGTTTCCGATTTTGTGAGGTAGATAAACGTAGCGCGGAAAAACAGTTAGATCAGGAAGCAAGAAAATATATTTAGATAAGACGATAATAGAGCCTTTCTTCTCAACACGAGACAACGATCCTTTATCAAGTGCAGCAAAACCATGCCACGTGAAAAACGCAAACAAGCTTCTGAGAGTCTGAGGCACTGTTTTTATTACCTATTCTAGAGGACATCATCATCGCCATTACAAAATTATGATAAGAGGTTAAACTGTAACTACCTTTTTTACATTTATATATACCTAAATACCTCTAATGTGACTATTTCACCCTGTTTGTTCAAAAGATCTCTCTCCCCAAATCTTCTTGTGCATTTAATTTATTCTAGAAGGTCGCAAATATCTAAGTTTGTCGAGTCATTACACATTGCTTTGGGGCTTTTGATTTGTGGGGCTACCTACACTAGGTGTCGCAGGAACCAGAAACAGCGGCGTCACGTACATATAAACATAATTATCTGGTGTTTTTTTTGTCCCAATCCGGGATTCAAACCCGGGACACTCGCTTGGGAGTCAGAGCCTCGAACCGCAATCCCACAGTTGTCGTCAAATGAACTTAATATTATGTATGATTGAGTTGTTTCGAGCCTCACCCTTTGAAACATAATAAACTGTTTAAATAAAAGTAGCTGATTGGAATCTCAACGTTAAAGGTAAATTAAGTATGATGTCAGAAATAAAACTTATGGAACTTAGTCTTCTGTTTCTCAAGATACAGGTTCCCTAATTTGGGAGACAAGGAAACCCTTTCTATCAAGGACTTGTTTTTGTGACGAATTTTTACTTATAATTGTAGCCCATTAATGTGCCCACCAAGGGGCACAGGACTTTACCCGGATACGAGTAAGATTAAGCCATACTCCACCACACTGGCTCAGTGCGGGTTGATGGAAGGGTTTTTACGACCACTACCACATAGCGGTAGTAGCCGGGACTTAACGTGACATCCGAAACACTGAACGTCCGAGAATGTGCTCAAGATAAATTAATTATACGAATGTACGAACCTGCATCTCCTTTGTGAGAAGCAAGAGTGAAACCCATTAGACCACGGAGCTCATTTCATCAAAAAAAATACTTTTACTTTACTTTACTCTAGAAGTAGAATAATGGCTCTTACAAAACTGCCCCTCAAATAAGCCGTGCCGTCAAAGACTCCATCGTGATAATGAATGGGAGTCCACGATAAATTCCGCAGCCTCTCCCAACTTTCTTGAGGCAGCCTTCATCATAAATCATGCGGCAGGTTGCCCTAACACGCTCCTGAAGCGTTGGCGAAACCACGTCGCCGTTTAACTACTTATACAGTTTGGTTTATTGTGGGAGCTGGGTGGCCAGGAAAAAGCATTTAAAAGGCTACACAAAGACACGCAGATAGGAATAAATGAGAAGGTTGTTGGGCCACTATCGATCATGTTATTCTAACGCTTAGGAATGTAAATCGCTTTTGAAAAAAATACCAATGACAACATCGCATAAACAAGCAGAGTCGCAACAAAAGACACCTCGTGTGAAAGAGTGTATAGATGAATTTTCCGAAATAATACTTTCGCTGTATTTTTTTTCCATTCGCGTTTTTTCCCAGGAATTATTTTTTCTGTACGTTTTTTTTTACTTGTAGTACAATGTTCTACATGCTTTAATTTCCACACTGCATTCATTTTCTCGATCCGTATTTTTCATATACCGATATACGATTTACATTTATATATTTAAGGCAACAAATATAATGAACACCAAAATATTTTTTTCCTACCCAAAATGGCTAAATGACCACCAAAAGTTGCAGAAAATATCAGGGCAAAATACTGCGGTAGCTTTGGTGCTAACCCCCCTTTATCCTTCGTGTTAGGTTGAACAAGTAAGAACAACAAAAAATACTTAAAACATAAACGTAAGTACACAAAACATAAAAAGAAGTTTGGTGATCATTTATCCAAACACAATTTGGAGGACATCCATCCATTTTGGCAGTCATTTCGAATTTATTGATAGTAAATTTTCGAATTTTTTGGTAATCGTTTAAACACAAGCCTATATTTAATCGATATAATAGTTTTCCACGTGTTTATTTCCTCATGCACTTTATGCTTGATTTAACTTACATCCATACACGTCACGTCTTTTCCCATACGGGGTGGCATTTGCTCCCTGTTGAGCCAGTTTTCACTGGTCCATTTTACGTGACAGGGGGCTAGCCCATCGCCGCAGCTAAGAAGATATGTATGACACAAAACAAGATACAGAAAATACAACAAGTTAAGCATCGCGACGTTAATCAATCACACGCTATTATATAATATTATTCCGTTATTAGTACGTACACTATGTGGACGTACTAAAGGCGGTAGAATACATCGTGAGGAAACCTTTATATCTCGTAACTATATCGATAGCGATAGGCAAGCCCACTGTCACGCAAAATAGACATTTATGGATGTAAGTTAAATCAAGCATAAAGTGTATGAGGAAATCAACACCTGGAAAATTATTATATCGGTAAAACATATGTCGTGTATATTGAAAATACGGTTCGAGAAAATTAATGCATAGGAAAATACATGTCTGGCACAAAGAAACACAGAACCTTCCACATCAACACACACAAACCTTTCACAAGATACTGTATAAGGGATATAGGGCCTATTGGCGAAATAAGTTCAACTTTTACTTTTCCAGACATTTACAGATAAACCCGAAGATCTGAGAACCCTCAAGGAATAGCGAGATTTCATAAACGCCGTGCCTTGTGTCGTGCGTGTGGCGTGTAGTTTGGAAAATGCATCTGTTGTACTGTTCCCAAGTTGGTTAGTTAGTTGCCTAGTTTGCTATGTGATCGTATTTTTTACGGAATTTTCAGTTTACTTGACTTTGCATTGAATTCAACTGAATCACCAATGATTATAAAAAAAATAGTAGAAAAAAAATAGTAACGAATTATAAGTGTGTTTCTTATACAAGGTGACATTTAATTAGCTGACCATACTTTGGGAAATGATAGTACCTATAATTATGAACAACTTTCCCCAGAAAATCAATATGGTCGCAAAGAAAAAAAAAATGGAATCTAATTAGCTGTTCGGGTCAATGTACTGGAAAGCGAAACTTTTTTTAATTTGCGATCATTGGCGAAAATTGTTCAAATTGCCATGGGTACTATCATTCCCCAAAATATGATCAATTAATTAAATGTCACCTGTATAACATAGCATTACAAAGCGTCACGCTTATTCCCATACGGAGTGGCAAAGGCACAAATCTTATTGGTGCTTAGTCAGCACCAGATTCCAACCCGTATCTCCAGCGTGAGCGAGCGTGCAACCTAGTGGTTGCACGCTCGCTCCACCACCACGGAGATCTTTTTCCTCGTTTCTTCGTTCGGTAATTTCTTGCACCTACGATTCAATGCAATGTTTGGGCAATAGTTTAGCCGATTGCCGCATCAGCCTATTAGCCTCCGAATATCATCAGAATTCCATGTACAGCTGAGAAACTCGACCCAAACAAAGGTTCCAACTTCGTATCAAATTGTCAAACTACCCCTTAATTCGCTACCATCGAACCTTAACCCCTCAGGACTCTAATAACGAACACATCGCAACCGCTCCTCTAGTGATGTGCCAATTCCAAAAGACTGATATCTACGATAAGTCATTTCATTACTTTATACTTTATGGCGTTGCGTTTGGAGGTTTTGTTTATGAAAAAAAAAAAGGTCTGCGTGTTTATATGTGTATGACGTCGTTTCTGGCTAGTATCCTAGTGTGGGGCCAGAAGCAATGTTTGAGCCTGGGTATAAATGTTTATTTTATTTATCGTTCAAATGTATATATAGATATAATCTTCATGAAAGTGTGGCTTCATCATACACAGCTCAAATAAGATAATCGCGCTGTGGCCATAAGCTGTTACACAAAATAGAGCTGGATAGGATGACTAAATGGAGTACTTATTGGATAAAGGTGGGCACTGTGCCTCTGCCACCTCTGGGGAAAATGCATGTCACTATAATTGGGTTTGTTTTGGTCGTTGTCATCCGACAACGACCAAAAATAGTCGGTGTCTGAAAATAGTCGATGTCCCAAATTAGTCAATATCTCAAACTAGTCAATGTTTCAAAATAGTGGCTGTCTCAAAATAGTCGACGTCTCAAAATAGTGGCTATCTCAAAATAGTCGAATTCTCAAAATAGTGGCTGTCTCAAAATAGTCAACTTCTCAGAATCGTGGCTGACTCAAAATAGTCGATGACATTTGAGTCAAAATAGACCATGTCTAAAAATAGATGATGTCTAAAATAGACGATGACTAAAAATAAAATAGAAAACATAGATAGCGTCATACCTTTTCCCATATGGGGTAGCAGAAGTACGGATACAGCTTACCGCATCACCATAAAGTAAAATAAAGTAATTATTCACCTAGTAAAAAAAACTGAATTCAATGTATATTCCTCTCCAGTCGGGATGCGAATGGAAAAAACGAGTCCACGAAATCTGTATCGAGTCAACACGTATTACACGTCATAAACGAATTTACGGTACTAATAGGCAGAATTCATCTCGTGACAATGACCGCAAAAATCTAAGGAATTTACGGTAGAACTCATCTCATGACGATTAAAAACCGTTAACGTTGAACGTTAACAATAATACGCAATTTTGTTTACGTGGATGACATCATAATTCCAGTTTTTTTATTTAGAAATCAAATTACAGGACAGATTTTTAAATTTCAAAATTAAATGGAGGTCTACATAATGTTTCAAATTGTTTTTTTTTTCCAAATAGCTTCAAAAATAATGTGAAAAAAATTTATCTCAAATCCCACGCCATCTCAAAAACTACAATCAGCAATATGTTGACCTTATTGGGTCCCTGAACGATTTTTTACTGTTATACAAAATTTCCTATAATCACTTACCAAAATGATATGATGAGTTTCAATATCGTTAAAATCGACAAATCACGACTGGAAAATGTTGCGACCGGGGACGTGTAGGTTCCGTCTTCATTTGACATTTGGGAATTTGCCTCGATTTTATTTCCATCGTTTTCAAACATTACATGAAACCGATTTATGCCAAATCATACTGATTTAGTTAATTCTTTCGACTTCGACGTCGCTTTCAATACAATGGCACTTGCGCGGTACGAATTTGACAGATGAAGCCAATCCATCGCGTTCAAATGTCAGATTGAACACGAAGACGAAGTCGAGAGGCCATAGCCGGTAAGGCTGCAGTTTAGAGGTAAAAAAACGAAAATAACAACGAATTGAGAGCCCCTCCTTTTATATAGTCGGTTAAAAATGACTAAAATTAGTCATTCACAATAGTAGCACATCACTACCCACAGGCATCTCCGCGAACTTCACAACAATACACCACTCGGGGTGTTTCCTAATTAATCGAGTCAAGCTCGCCTCGCCCGCTCGGTACAAAGCGTGAAGATTATTGTATGAAATCTAATTTGGCCCAACGGGTATCGAACCGCAGACACTTTAAATTCTAGACTGCAGCCGGGTACACCGGCCAACAGACGTGCGAATACTGTGCTTCTGTCGTCTTTTGCGGGAAAAATCAGCGATTTCAATTTTAACTCAACCATAGAACTTAGTGCCTGTTTTTTTCGTGTGCAGTAAAAAAATACAAAATAATTACTTTTATCTTTACACGTATCATAAACTCTCTTTACTGAGTCTAAAAAACCGCACGTTAAGACCAGCTTAATGTAAAACTGTGTGATAAAAACTCGTTTCGTATCTGAAAATTTGTACATTATAACCATAATGTACCAAAATTTGACAAATTATGACATTCCAATTTCGAACGCCGACACCCGCCTGCGTGCCGCCCCTAGTTTGTCTGTGAAGTTTGTACTACAGAACAAGCTAAACAACTGCAGAGCAATGATCAATGCCACAATGCCGGTCAAACATGCGGTTCCTGAACACCTCAAAGAAAGCTTATGATATGTGTGTAGATAAACTAGAGTATGTAACTGTACATAATTAGGCGTTAAAACTCTCGAGTGTTAATACCCCCCATAATGTAGCAGTCACATAAACTACTATTGTATTACTCAGAAATAAGGGTTTAATTTCATAATGATTGCCAATTTTTTCGTCAACATCAAATACATACCTTTTAAGCCTCTGAAATGAAATACGGGACAGTCAACATCATCTGTTAATGTAACTATAACTCAAATAGCAATTTAGGTAACTCATATACTTATTCAGTTCTACCAAGTTGAAGGTGTGCTCCCGACACACTAAGGTGTGTTAAGTTTGAGTTATTGGCTTATTGTGTCAACTCACTTTTTGTTGAGTTTACCCTTGTCTAAATCGAATTAGTCCCGACTGGGTATCGAACCCAGGCACTTTATATTCTGCGCCGCGTCTCGGTGAGGCTAACGAGTATGTTTTATGGAGCTCGGATCTGTGTGGAATACTCGATATTCATACGAATATTGACTTAAAGTTTTTTTCATGGATTCACTTTGTGGGTTCGCTAGCTTTATACTCGTAGAGAATATAATGAGTTTATCTAGTGAAATCTAACTCTCCTTGATGAGAGGTGGACTCTAATTAAGGATAATTTGGAATACCACGAAGTAATATTAACAGGATAACAGTAAATAATACCAATTTATTCCTCTCCATCATACTAATAATTAGCCCCTTATCCTGCTTATTTTAGGCTTTAAAAGGATTTTAATTCCGTTACCACAGAATATTATGCCATATCGTATATAGATATATTATATAATAGATACTACAAACCCATGATAAGCCGTTAATACTGAGGTAAAGTCCGCAACTTTGCGCAATATAAATAGTGCGTAAGAAAATTTATTAAGGTTTTCGCCAACTTTCTCATTTTTGAAAATGATTTTAACTTAGCATTTCAGATTAATGAAAGAAAATTTTAATACGATAAACACGATAAAGTTTGAAAAACTTTATTTTTTTATTTCCTGATTCACCCCCAAAATTTCCCTCCAAATTCTAAATGTATTTGCTTACGTAACACTTTCGTGTTTGGGTCATAAAGCTAAATAAATGTACCAAATTTCCACTTCATCGGTTAAGAATTCAGTCGTTTAATATTACTTTTACACAACTAGTGGTCCTATAATGTTTCCTTTTTTCCCTTTTACGGTACGGAATCGAATTTGGCTGACTTTCAAGCTAATAACTTACGAACCGCTGAACCGATTTTAGTAAAACATGGCTAAGAACCATCGCAGGAGAGTCTGCTACCATTTACAATAAACCCCACCAAAATCCGTTCGCCCGCTTGACCGCTAGTGTGCTACAGATAGACACACAAATATACAGACAGACAGACGCTTCCAATTTATAACACCACTCTTTTTCTTCGGGGGTTCTCACTGGACAGTTAGCACAGTACCTCAAAGATGGACACTATAGCAAAAGGGCTTATGGCCAAAGTAGGTAGGCATTTTGTTCACGATGAGGATTGTGGAAGGACTTTCTTATAGACCACATTGACTGGATTTTCCTCTTGTGACAATATGAAAAGGTTATCTGCTATTGCAACCCGTGAGCAAGCAACATACATATAAAGATGCTGTGGGAAAATCAGACCTTAGGTCTATTCCAGCAGCAGCATCAGCTTCGCCATGGGCCTTGTTTAACAGCGCCAATTGAAAGGGTAAATAATAGCTCCAATTTCTCTGTTTTGAATCCAAAATATATCAAATGACGATAAAAAATAGGTCTGATTGTAATGAAACAAATCCTTTTTATTCTAATCATAATGTATCTTCCTGTGAAAACCGCCTGAAAATAGGTACAGTCGTTTTTGCTTTGTCCTCGCACAAACAGACAGACAGACAGAAATTAATCAAAAAAACCGGTCAAGTGCGAGTCAAACTCGCGTACGAAGGGTACCGTACCACCTTACAATGGTAGGGATGGTGTGGAGAGAATAGTTTGGATTTTACATAGCAAATTGTTGTTTACAAAGTAATTGGTGCGGCTACTTTCACACTCCATGTAAGTAACAAGGTGCATTCATAAGTTTGTATGTGGTATTGAAAGAATTGTTGTATGGGAGCCCACCTTTTTTTTTTGTACTTTTTATTATAGCAGCAACAGAAATACACCATCTGTGAAAATTTCATTTGTCTAACTATCTCGGTTCATACAGCTGAGATACAGCCTGGTGACAGACGGACGGACGGCCGGACGCACAACGGAGACTTAGTAATAGGGTCCCAATTGGCACCCTTCGGGTACGGAACCTTAAAAAGTCGCTGATTTGTGTTCTATGGCTGTTCTTTAGTAACCCTTTTTTATTTGTTCTACCGTTTTATTATACGAGTATGTATTATATTGATGCTATGAAAAACAAACACTTCCGATTTACCCAGGACCCTCAGAGAGGTCTATTCAAATTCCTACGAAATAAAAAACGGATGTCGACAAGATTGGCTAAATGGAGATTGAATTGAGATAACATTCAACATTGACGCTTTCAATTATCACTTTTCCAGGTTTCATGTTAACATGCAAATTGGTCCGACCAAATTGTGAACCCATCCCTTGTGCCAGTAGAGCGAAGATACAGTCAAAATCGTAACGTAGCGTAGAATGTCATTTAGTTTAAACAGGTACATTGTTTATTGTATTGCCTCTAACTGCAACCTGTGTCGTGGAAACCGAGACAACGACATAACATGATAGAAGAAAGGAAGTCTTCAAAAATGGTAAATTTACCCTTGCTTTTACGACCATTCAAATATTCGTGATTGCGGTACATTTTACATCGGCATTCGGCTAGATTTGTCGAAACATTGCGTTTTTTATATTTCAATCAGTTTACTTCATAGTTGATGGCAGTTGAATACCAAACCTTCCCTGTACTGTCGCTCCGCTAATAGAAAATGGCCCTTCCCGTTATTATTCTCTTTGCTCGCCAAGCCCTTTTGTTTTGTATTCGCGCAGATTCGAAAATTATCCCTCGGTCCCGACAAATCGTCAACTTTTAACCAAATCGCTGAGGAACTTGTGAATTCCGGCATTGTGAATTCCGGGTAACTCCTGTTTAAATCTTCTGTCCCGTGAAGAGAATGGGCAACGATTATATTGTTGGTGGTAAGGGTATTAGAATACATTAGCTACGACTCGTATGGTTTATTGGGTGCATACTTACTTTTGCCCGTGACTTTTCTCGCTTACACTACTTGTAAGTGTCGGAGCTAAATCGCATAATTTGATTATTTCATGAAATTGCCAACCATGGATTTCATGATATATTGACGACCCGAATGGCTGAGTCGGCAGTGACCCTGCCTACGAAGCCAAGGGTCCCGGGTTCGAGTCCCGGTGGGGGCAAATATTTGTATGATGAGAACGGATGTTTGTACCCTAGTCATGGTTTTTTATCTATCTAAGTATAATATTTATCTATATAAGTATGTGTATCGTTGTCTAGTACCCAAGATACAGCGAATCCCAGTTTGAAGCTAGATCAATGTGTGTAAATAGTGTCCAAGGTATTTAATACAGTCAATTATTTCATGAAATGATCAGAAAGGGTTGATTTTCTCGAACACATGTATTTATAGAAGCATTTGTATTCAGTACTGCGTGGTATTTTTGTGTTATACATGTTGACCTAACACGAAGACTGTTCAGGGGCTTCGCTGCGCTCGCCCCCTTTAGTTTTTACCTAAGCTACCGCAGTGATTTGCCCTAAGTATTGCTTCGTTCAATGAAAGTTAGTCTTCGTTCAATGAAAGAAAGGCGATACTACGATATTTGTTACGACATATGTACAAGGTTTTAACGCGAAACATTAGGCTCAGTACTCTATTTTTTGTTTATTGTCTGCTTTTGTAATCTCTGCATAGACTTTTGTAAAAATTGTTCGTAACAGCTCTGAGTTTTGTCACATTTGTGCCGACTTGTACTATCCTGCTCGGCAGTTCCTGCTCCTGCTAGATGCGTCCGTACCAATCTGCGTTTTAATAATTTTGTAATAGAAGAGGGCTCCCTCCACGTTCACTTTGTTTGGTGGTCAGATTAAAACTAAAACGCCGCAGTAATTGGAGCCTTAAGGGCGCTCAAGTTCAGTTGGTATCGTATGTTTTAACCCAGTGTCGATAAGGTAGGTTTTTGCTTAACATGCCAATCCCTTGAGGCTGGCGTGTTAACATTGAATTTTGAAGTGCGTTTGCATACAAAGTTGGGCGAACTCTCTTTATAGGGTGAAGTGAACCACAAGTAAACTTCCAGTGAAAGAGTTTTACAACTACTCAGTCAATCACCGAATGCAGATGGTGCTGCTCGAATGAAATGCCATTTAAATGTTCCCGGACGAGAGACAGTGAGTGCATGTTTTTGTGCCCCCGTAAACCTTGTTGTTGGCTGGGAATTCAGGCCAGGTTGCCAAAGAAGGTTTAATACGTTTTCAATATTCCTCATTCCATTCCTTTACATTAATTTAACCCCCGAACGACTCATGACTGCAATATAGGTAATTTTCCCGTAATAGGTTTTGAATTTTATTACCATGGCATGAGGTTTAAAATCGCGATGCCTCAATATGGGGTTGGGTTGTTGGAAAGAGGACATAGCTTTTAACCCCCGACGAAAAAAAGAGGGGTGTTATATGTTTGCAGCGTCTTTTGTGAGTGTGTGTGTGTGTGTGTGTGTTTGTCCGTGGCCGTCAAACGGGTGGACAGATTTTAATACCATTTTCTGTAATTGGGAGATGACTTCCCCGCGATGGCTTATGTATTGATTTATGTGTTTTTTTTCTCACTAACACACTTAACCTATTTTTAAAAGAGATCTAAACATTTATCCTTTGTAGTTTCGTCGCCCTGCTTCTCCCTCAGTGGTCCGATAAAGAGAGGCAAAATATACGCATTAAAAGAATATTATTTGATATCAACAGAAAATAAAGAAATTTTGACTTTGATTCTGAGTTTGAGATTTTGAAATCAGCACTCCGATCAAGTGCCTCCAAGCCTAGTGGGCATTTGAAAGATCAATCGAACACTGAGACAAGCATTCTAGCTATATCGGATCTTGAATGAGTGACCAATTTATCTGGCCCCCCGGACCGAGCACTCTACCCTAAGAAGTCTTTCATCTCTGTGAAGCATCGTAAGAAAATCTGCATATATTCGAATAATTCCTGAAATTTAGGCAGAAAGGCAGTAATATCATTTGTTTTGTTTTGTTCATATTAGCCACATCATAAGTACTCCCGAAGTGGTCGAAACGTAAAATTAAATGGCAACAAATATAATGATCACCAAAATATTTTTTTCGTACCCAAAATGGGTAAATGATCACAAAAAGTTGCAGAAAATATCAAGGCAAAATACTGCGTTAGCTCAGGTGAAGGGTAAAGGGGGTGAGCGAAGCGAAGCCTCCTTACACTTAAGTACAAAAAACATAAAAGAAGTTTGGTGATCATTTATCCAAGCACAATTTTGTGATCATTTACTAATTCTGGCAGTCATTTCGAAGTGATTGTAAGTAAATTTTTAATTTTTTTGGTAATCATTTAAACACAAGCCAAATTAAGGTTTCATCACTTTGGAGTTACGTATAAAGGTGTAACAAAAAAGTGGAGTCATGTTTTAGGGGGTGGTTAGGGACATTAATCTGGACAAGTTTTACTGTGACACCTATTTGATCTAATCCACTTTATTTTTCACTTCTCCATCCAATTTGGGCCGCGCGATCAGCTGTTTTGTATGGAGAAGGGAAAAAAAAAATTTGCTACAATCAATGTCGCCCTATGGATTGGCAATTCAATGTAGGAAACAAATAGCAACCCTAGTCACTACCATTGAACTTTACCAACGCCATCTATCGCTAAATAAAGTAGGAATAGAAACGCAATATCCAAGAACTTTTTTGACGATGGATGACAATCTAGACTTCGTAACTAATCGGAATAAATATAGATCCGTTTCAGCCGAAGTTTAACTCAGTCTCCACTATTTAATAGCACACTACTCAGTGTGCCGAACACATCGTTGAATAATAGTGGCCTCAATACAACATTTAACAAGGAAATACTCCAACTCAAGAACGCCTTTAGTGCAGCGGAGCACGAAATTGAGAATTTAAGTTCAGAAAACCATCAATTAAAAAATGACTAACAATTTCAAAAATGTATAGCAACTTACAAGGCTTTCAATTTATCAGATACTGCGATGACTCCCATAACAGCAAGAAGAAGGAAAAACCAAAAACGAAGTATGTAAGCTCTCAACAGAAAATACATAATTTAATTAAATATCACTGATGTTGACCCGGCGGTGTAAAGATAGGCGAGGTTAAAAATGTAGAGCTCATTGTGAATGCCAATGTTGAGACTGATATGGAAGCCACTCTAGAGAACCATATGGTTGTGAAGGATCACTATGGATCACTATAGAAGATAGGGTAGACATCGCTGTGGAGCCTAATAACATAGAGACATATTTAGAGAATAGTGAACAAACAAACGTAGATCCACTTTTTCTAAAAGAAGTGGGAGAGACTCAATATCAATCCGCAGCAAACTCAGCAGCCTTATAAATGGACGGAGGAAACTAAAAATAAGGTTTAAGGTGAGTATTTTAGCTGATCAACAAGGAAAACACCTACAAAAGACCTTGCTGCAACTATTTGGACAGCAATTTCTTGTTACCTGCTTTGTCGAGCCGCAAGAAAAGCTTACAAATATTATTGACGCAGAAAAATAAGAAATATCGAAACTAACATAGGTGATTTTTTGTGGTGTTATCTGGGACAAATGAGTGTCACCCCTCTGAGTTCCGATTCGAACTGTGAGCCTGGTTGTTGAAAGTACAGAACACAAATATCATAATTACAACAGTAATTCATAGTCACTCCCTTAAACAAAAGAAGCTGAATTATGAAATCAGATTCATTGTGAGTGCATTCAAAGACTATATTTGTCGATCTACCACACAGGAAAAATGTGCATATGCAGAAATCTGTCTTCATGTGACAATCGATCCTTAGGGAAATTTCACGCATGGTTTATAAAGCAAAGGTTGATGCGCAATGTCATGTCAAAAGAAAGAGCGAAGATAAGTGTACTCAAACAGACAAAAGATATGATATACAAAAAAATGCTGTGATGCTACAATTCCTCAACAAAACAGTAATATTGACATTGAAGAATCAACTTGTTGCAATAAAAATAGACAAGAAAAGTGTTACAATACTGTCTATCTTCGTGAACAAGGTTTTACATTTATTTCACCAAAATATAAATCGCCTTATGAATAAATCAGACATTTTTAATCTTCATTTACCTAGATGAACTTAAAATAAGCGAAACTGCAGTAGATGTAATAGGTATAACAGAGCATAACATGGTAGAAACTGATATTATAGCATTTAATGTTGTAAATTATACACTGGCCACTGTAGTGTTATGCTATTACATGCTTTTCTTGCTTTTCAAGCTTTCATGCCTTTCAGCTGGATTCTTGCTGAGCTGCATAGCTGTATATTTGGTATCACCTTTATTTCCATAGGACCCTGTAACGTTTAAAACCATAAGAACACATTAACAAATCATTTTCGCTTTGTATTTTCACACTATCAGCTCTTCTAAATCGATAGCGAAGGGGTTTACCTTTGGTGACCTTGTATTTGGCTTTCTCCGAAACTCTGCAATCTCGGGCTTCGTGCGCGCTGGTGCGCTACCCTTTTTTCTTTCGCTGTTATGCAATTTTGGCTATGTGAACTTGTTAAATTTTATATTACGAGCCTGAAACCAACATTTGACATTTGATATGTTGATTGTTTATCTGGTTGTCATGGCAATGTCCATTCAAACTCGTTAGCGGTCTGATATGTTTGCTTCAATACTTTTACAAAAATACTTTTTCTCTCTTGGCCACTCACAAAAATTACGTTTAATTTAAATAATTTTTAGAACTCTCCAAAAAGGGTATAAAAGCGGAACATTTCTGAAATTCTGCAGTCTCACGCCAGCTTCTGAACTAGAAGTACCACTTAAAGGCCTTATCCCGGGGTCGCACTACCCCGGGATCCTGCGAGCCTTCAAACTCCCTCAAACCTTCAAACAATCCTTCAAACAACGGGATCCTGCGAGCCTTCAAACTCCCTCAAACCTTCAAACAATCCCTCAAACAACGGGATCCTGCGAGCCTTCAAACTCCCTCAAACCTTCAAACAATCCTTCAAACAACGGGATTCTGCGAGCCGTGCCTACGACGCGATCCTGCGAGCCGTCCCTACAAAGGGATCCTGCGAGCCGTAACCACAAATACGCCCGCTACCGTTCCTACAACGACGATTTCAACAACATCTACAATAACAAATACACCTGCATCCTGCTTCATCGGTCTCCTACTCTCCGTGTTCTCCGCTTCCTTCTTTCTATCCAGACATCTGTATTTTATAAAACCTGTTTCACCTCATTCTTCCTCATCTTCCTTTCATTTTTTTAAATTAATTCATTGTAAATAACCCTAATAAATTGTCATTTCTAAATTTTATTCTGGTTGTTTTCTGTTAGGTTCGTATCGTTACACGACATTTTGGCGCCCAACGTAAAAGTTCTTCTCCACTCTTCACCTTTTCTGCGCCTTGTCTCTTTCCCTTTGATTTTCTTTCTCTTTCACTCTTAAATCTTTATCTATTCATCCTTTTCACATTTTCCAAATCCTAAAACAAAACTTCATCTAGTTTTTCAACTCATCTGGATTATATTTAGGCCTACATTTAATTTACATTACTTCACTTCACTTCACTTCACTTCTATAACACTTGACTCTACACTTTGAATGAATGAATGAATGAATGGTGCTTCTCCAGCCAGGGTTCTAAACCTGTTCCGGTCTTTCGGCGGGCATACCAGAGAGCACGAGTTTTGAGGGGGGGCGGAATGACCTGCTCGATAGGAGAGGAAGGAGCGTGAATTCAATCGACCGACTCTTCAGCCTGAAGCCAATATAGGATATGTGGAATGGGGAGGATATAGGATTTGGAGAGCAGCTGTTGTTTTCTTCAACTTCATGTTTTCCTTCTATTTTCAGGTATTGTTATAGGTTGAGTTTCCTGTCCTGTCGTGTTCGTTTGGGTTATCCGGTAAGGTCTCCGTTTCGCTTTCGCTGTCTGTTTCTGGAATATGGTATATTTGGCTCGATGCCTTTCTGACTTCGTCCCTGTTGTGTGCTGATTCTGTCCAGTAACTGTGTTCTTTACCGTAGTATTTGAAGTCATGCTTAAGGGAATCTTTCCAGGTGTAAATGGGTCGGCCAACTTTCTTCTTCTTTGCTTCGTATTTCAATGCAGCGTGGAGTAGGTGTTTTTGTGGGCGTCGTAGAATATGTGTATAGTAACACATCCGATGGTTTTTTATTTGTTTGGTTATTGTTTTGCCCTGTAGTAAGTCATGAATTTTGTGGAGTCTTGGATAGCTTCTGGCGTTCTCGAACATGTCTCTGAGGATCAGGCGTTCATATTTTCTTAGTCTAGAACGGTTTGCTTTGGTGAGGGCTGCCGCTTTAAGTACGTATGTTATACACGGTGCTATAACCATTTTGTAAATCAGGCGTACTATTTTCCAGTCCATGTTGGATTTCTTTATAAAATGCATTAGGGCCTTGGAATTGCCTATGGCTTGCCGGCATCTCTTCTTTATTGTGTCTCTCCTACTATGTCCTGCCGTTATATATGTGCCGAGATATTTTATTTCGTCTACGGGTCGTATTGGAACTCCGTCCAATACGATCACTTGTGGGCGCTGGGTATTTATGGGGTCTCTTATAAGAATTTTCGTCTTTGTTTCGTTAGTATCGAGCCCTACTGTTTTTAATAGTGCTTTCAAGTGCGTGACGATTTGGTCAAGGTGTTGTTAATCTTGACAAACGATGATGAGGTCATCCGCAAAGAGAGAATAAGTGGTAAGACTATTTCTTCATCTTGGTCCAGTTTTATGTTGGGAATTTCTTCTTCCAGTGTTTTGAGGACATCATCCATTAATATTGTAAATAGTCTTGGTGACAGTGGACAGCCTTGTTTTACTCCTTTTCCTTTGTTGATCAAGTTACTTTGCTGTCCGAACCATTTTATGCAGGTCCGTTCATACATGCAGGCTTTTATTATCCTATTGGTTAAAATCTTATTGGTCCTTGAAAGGAGAATATCCTTGAGCACGTTTAGGTCTATAGTATCAAATTCTTTGGCGATATCTAGCGCCAGTACATATGTTCTGTTACCCGCGCGCCATTCTTCGTCTAATACTCTGCGTAGTGTGAAGATGTGGTCATCGGTGGATCTATTGCGGAGAAATGCTGCTTGGTAGTTCCCGAGTTCTTTTGTTATCTCGTCTAGTTTGATGAGCAGGTATGTCGCGTATATGCGATATCCTGTATAACACATTGTTATACGGCGATAGTCATTGGTGTCTTGCGGGTTTCTGATTTTGGGGATAGGTACTTGGACCGTTTCATTCCAGGACTCCGGTATTATATTTTCTGTCCATGCTCTGTGCATTGTTTTGGTCATAACCTTTAAAAGTTGTGCGGTATTCCTTTGTACAGTTCCGGGACTACCTGATCTGTACCCGGCGCTGTTCCGTTACGCATGCGGCTGATTATCGTTTTTATGTCGGCTATTGTTGGACCATTTTCTAGATAGTCAGGGTTTAATGAAGTTTCGTTAGGGATAATCATAATTTTAGGGCCTTCTGATTTCCTTAATTCCTGTTCCCAGCGTGACATTGGGATAAATCGTTGTTTTTTCCACCGTCTCGATTGAAGCTGGTGTCGTCTGTAATAGTGGTACACGATTTGCATGCGTTTGCTTGGGTGTTTTTTTCCTAGGCCTTCAAAAAATGCTCTGCATTCTCGTTTTTCTTCATTATCAATAATTTCCTCAAGACGTCGTCGGCATTCTTTGAGTTGTTTATTGATTGTTTGGTCGGTTGGTCGACGTCTTTTAAGGAATTTGGCCTTTTGTAAATTTGCCAGAGCAATTCGGTGTTCCCGCGATCTAGCGGGTTTTACGGAAAGTGTTTTTTGGGCTACTGACTTCATAACCCCTGTAATAGATTCCCACGGAATGTCGGGCGTATATTCGTCGTCATTTTCTATAAATTTGTATTTGTTCGCCGTAAGTTCTTCCATAATCCCGTTATGGTATTTTACTTTTGTGTCATTCATTTCATCTCGTGCTAGGGCGGTGTAAGAACACTGTTTATAGTTGAACTTTATAGCTGTTATCGCTTTGTACTTAGTTTGGGTTGTACTCTTTGTTGATTCCATTTGCGTGTCGCCAGTTCTTGGAAGCAGGTTTAGTGGGTCTATTTCACCCCAGATTATCTTGTGGTCGGAAATATGCAGGTAGCTCCATTGTCCTCTGATGAAGTTAAATGTGTGTGGCGCATTATTCGAGATAATTATATGGTCTAGTTGTGATTTTGTTTTCCCGTTAGACCATGTGGCCCGACATGACTTGCGAGCCCAGGTGGTTTCTATTTTTAAGTTTTCGCAGGAACAGATATCCATTAGCATTTCTCCGATGATATTTGATGATTTGTGTAGGAGATTTGTTCCTATAATTCCCTTTTTCCTGTATTCCTTTGTATCGCCTAGTCCGATATGCGCGTTAAAGTCACCTAGCATTAATATTTTGGCTTTGTTTGGTTTCTTTTGAATAATCTTTATAAGTTGCGAAAACGCTGCGGTTGCTCTCGTGGAAGAGCTGGGGATATGTGCGTTTATTACATATAGTTTATTAGTGGCCGATGTTATTGTTGCTGCCATGGTTTCCAGGTCGCGATTTATATTGTGGACCGTTAAGTTCAGGTCCTTTCTAATTAGTATAGCTAAGCCACAGTGTGCGATGCTGGTTGTGCCTGATAGATACCAGAGATAGTGTTTTGACACGTATGTCTCCGATGTCATGTTTGTTTCTTGTATACAGGCTATATGTATATTGCTGTTTGTCAATTCAGCATCAATGTTGAGTCTCTTAGGTATTTCGGCGCATCCTCTAACGTTCCAAGTAGCAATGCGCATACGCTCGCATGTGACTTTTGGTTTAAATATGGGGCTGTGTCGTGTCATCGTATATCCGGTGTTGTCAGGGATGTCATCTATTGATATTATGGTTGACCCTGAGGAGGTCATGGGTGTTGCCTTAAGTATCGGGGAAGGTATGTTGTTATCAGTTTGGCTGTCGGTTGCTAGATTCGTGGGTAAATTTTGTGATTCAAGCAAGTATACGCTGTCGTAGTGGTTTCCTGTGAAGTTGAGGTTGATAGATCCCACTGCATTCGCGGGATTCTTGGGCCTGTATGTGAGCGATGGTGTATTTTGCTGGTGGATTGTTACGTTAATTAGAAAGTATTCGGCGGCTGCTATTATAATCTCCTCTCCAGCCCAAGTGCCGTAATTGCGCAGATTTTTAATGTAGTCATTGAGGGTTTCTTCAGGCTCGGCGATTGCAAACTTTATGTTCTGTTCATCGCAGTTTTCTTCTACATATTTAACTAGGTCCTTACGAATGTGGGTGTGGTCGAGTGTTAATTGATATACCTAGCTGATTAATTTGGTCAGCAATTGCGTGGAATAGGCAGTTACCATCTCTCGGCATTGATAAGGCTTTCATCTTTTTGGAATGTTATTGAAAGAAAGAACTTAGAGCTAATTTGATTAATTTGAACTACCTACGTACCTATTGTTAATGGTACGGGTTGTGGCTGTCAAAGTTTGTGCGTATCTTTGCGCACTTATTCTCGGTATTTTCTAAGAGAATTGGAGGCTGGGCCTGGAAGCTATAAAATAGGCGTGAGAGAGACCCGCTTAGGACAAAGAGTCTTTGATTTTATTTTGTTATTATTCGTCAGCTGCCTTTCGTTAATTGCCTGTTTTTTGCAAGATGGTAAAATGATCCTTTTATGATGTGCAAGTGTTGGCTTTTACTCGCTATTTCTCAGAATATGCAGTAGGCTTGCATTATTGTTTATTTTATTTTGTAACAGGTCAAGATGGGCTGGTTGGACCGGATGGTGGCAAATAGTTTAGTTTTGTTTTATTGCGCTTGGGTAGGTTCCTGCCTAGTTTTGTATTTTCGTATACCTATCACCTACCTATTTGTACGGGACTATGCCTATGGAATAGTTTAGAGTTGGCGTAGTAATTTGGAGCGAGAGCGGTATCTGTTTATGAAATGGTAACCAGCATTACGAAGGATGTTACCTGCCAGATATAAAGTTAGTTTTGCTGTTTTATCTGATACAGGGCTATCTTAATCGGAGCAATCTCACCAGGTTGTTGCTCAGCTAATGAGACTCTCTGCACTGACATCACCTACTTCAGTTCACTTCATTAGTGCGTAGTAGTGAGGTCCGTGACACGGGTCGAGGTTCAGTCCCTGTGCAAGGCCCTATTGTTTATTGCTCGTTGGAATTCGTTTTTTCTTAGCTCGTTGTCTAGAGAAGGGGCTTGTTGCACAAAAAAAAGACGTATTTGCTTCGCCGTTTTGCAGCTGTGTTCGTTTGAGGAATGTTTTTTTGTCGTAATTTATCTCTTTTGTTTAACTTTTTCTGTCCGGTATTGTTTGGGTTTTAGTGTTCTTATTCACGTGCCTGCAGGAAGTGCATGAAAGGGCCTGCCTCTTGGCGTGGGATAACACCACGACTCGTTGCGCAACTCTAGTTTCTATTGACTTAGTATTTATGATGATGTATCAAGCACCACGAATGTCTGTGATGAAATGAAATAAGTCTGTTTCCCAGGTTGTTGCTGTTGAGAGAACTTAATTTTATGGGTAAGATTCACTTAAGAAATACCTTAAATAATGAAGATTCTACGTCCTATGTAATCGTTTGTGTGTCCGGAGAAAGCAATTCATTGATAAGGTTAGGTTACTGCTGAGGAGATATCCCAGTGTCATGACACACCTAATGTGCTGGATAGGGTCGGTTAATACTCCAGGATAACGGCGTGTCGTTAGGGAGTACTGTTATGTATTGCGTGAGACGTAAACTCGGGGTCTCTTCTAGTAGATTCGTCTGTGGAGATAAATATTGGTTGCATGCGTTAGGACACTGAGTAGGAACGGGCTCACCAGGCAATACTCGTTGAGTTGTCTCAGCTATGTGCACCTATTGTCTTACACAATATTGTACACGTATTATCACAGCAGCGTGGCGTAGCCTATTATCTGGTAGGGCGCAGCTCAGAACTTATCTAATTCACACTTTACGCACTCTACTTTCACACTTGTAGCTATATTAGACACTCTCATATCATCTCGCTGATACAAAATCTCCGAAACGCGAGAAACCAGAGACAGAACAAAGGCGCGCGCCGGGTTGTAAACTATTGTTTGTTTAAATGCGTTTGCAAGATGTCGGAGGTCTCTATAACACTTGACTCTACACTTTGCGATAAATATTTGAGCCTAAATACTTTCCAAATTCTAAAACAAAACTTCATCTAGTTTTTCAACTCATCTGGATTATATTTAGGCCTACATTTAATTTACATTACTTCACTTCACTTCACTTCACTTAACTATAACAATGGAAAGAGGTAAAATTTTCTAAACAATTCGAATCCTTGACTCCACCTTCAACTGCAAATGACTCTCCATCACTTGACCTTCCTGCTGATCCGACTGTCATGGAACCTCCTTTTGTTTCTCAAACTTCTGTCCTGAAGGTGATACGAATCTTTATATAAAATTTTTGCATTTACTTAAATGCAAATTTTCTTAACTTCTAACTGTTAATTTGTATATATGTATATTCTTCATTTCAGACACATCTCGTTGGTGATGTGGCTGATCTCTGGCTTCGAGCTCTACCGCTCTGTTGTATATATGTATATTCTTCATTTCAGACACATCTCGTTGGCGATTTGGCTGATCTCTGGCTTCGAGCTCTACCGCTCTGGCCGTTTTAATCTTAAGGCAAAGCGACTAAAGCTACCTTAGGATTAATTTGTTTCTCTTTACCTCTACTTATTTTTTTTTCCACGCAGGAGCGGATGACAACTCCTTAAGTAAGCCTGAATGTCCTTTTGAAAACACACTTTCAAAGTGGTAGTCATTGAATGTGAACTCCACCCTTACCTGAATGAAGATGATGAATGTAAGTGATGGTATATCTGATTTTGCCTGGTGATGTCGGTTTCTGCAAAGCTGTGTTTTTCTGGTTTATTTTAAAATGTACATATCAAAATTTTTGCTGAGTCAAAATTTTTTCCAGGGTCGGGGGGAATATGTAGTGTTATGCTACTTACATGCTATTCTTGCTTTCATGCCTTTCAGCTGAATTCTTGCTGAGCTGCATAGCTGTATATTTGGTATCACCTTTATTTCCATAGGACCCTGTAACGTTTTAAACCATAAGAACACATTAACAAATCATTTTCGCTTTGTATTTTCACACTATCAGCTCTTGTAAATCGATAGCGAAGGGGTTTACCTTTGGTGACCTTGTATTTGGCTTTGTCCGAAACTCTGCAATCTCGGGCTTCGTGCGCGCTGGTGCGCTACCCTTTTTTCTTTCGCTGTTATGCAATTTTGGCTATGTGAACTTGTTAAATTTTATATTACGAGCCTGAAACCAACATTTGACATTTGATGTGTTGATTGTTTATCTGGTTGTCATGGCAATGTCCATTCAAACTCGTTAGCGGTCTGATATGTTTGCTTCAATACTTTTACAAAAATACTTTTTCTCTCTTGGCCACTCACAAAAATTACGTTTAATTTAAATAATTTTTAGAACTCTCCAAAAAGGGTATAAAAGCGGAACATTTCCGAAATTCTGCAGTCTCACGTCAGCTTCTGAACTAGAAGTACCACTTAAAGGCCTTATCCCGGGGTCGCACTACCCCGGGATCCTGCGAGCCTTCAAACTCCCTCAAACCTTCAAACAATCCTTCAAATAACGGGATCCTGCGAGCCTTAAAACTCCCTCAAACCTTCAAACAATCCCTCAAACAACGGGATCCTGCGAGCCTTCAAACTCCCTCAAACCTTCAAACAATCCTTCAAACAACGGGATTCTGCGAGCCGTGCCTACGACGCGATCCTGCGAGCCGTCCCTACAAAGGGATCCTGCGAGCCGTAACCACAAATACGCCCGCTACCGTTCCTACAACGACGATTTCAACAACATCTACAACAACAAATACACCTGCATCCTGCTTCATCGGTCTCCTACTCTCCGTGTTCTCCGCTTCCTTCTTTCTATCCAGACATCTGTATTTTATAAAACCTGTTTCACCTCATTCTTCCTCATCTTCCTTTCATTTTTTTAAATTAATTCATTGTAAATAACCCTAATAAATTGTCATTTCTAAATTTTATTCTGGTTGTTTTCTGTTAGGTTCTGGTTAGGTTCGTATCGTTACACGACACCACCTATTCGGTCAGAAGTACTAGGTGTAGTGGGACAGCTTTAATTGTAAGAAATGGACTTTGTTTTCAGATTATTACCGATTGTACAATTCCAAATGTAATAGAGTGCTATGGTATAATATTTTCGTCGTCTTTAACGGGATAGGTTTGCAGTTTATTTTGAACATTGATTTACAGTCAACGAAACCACACGTTTGAGTAGTAGGAACTGTCTTGACAATTGAATTAAAAATATTAGAGAAGGCTAACGGCGAATAATAGAACTCACAAAAATCCCAAAACGACTATTTTATACAAACCAAAAATAATTTCAATAATAAAAATAATGCCCCAAAAGAAAGCCTTAACCAAATAAAATTTAACAATCGTTTTATTACCGATCCTAAGGATATAGCGCAAGCTTTCAATGGTTTCTAAATAGATCAAGTAGAGCAACAACAAAAGGGTGAGGCAACTAACACAAGGACAAAACCAAGTTCCATTTCAAAGTTCCTATTTTTTAAACCCACTTCAACTGTTAAAGTGTTTCAAATAATACACTCGTAGCATTCATCATATCACCAATATTAAGTCACGTCATAAATCTGTGTATTTTCCCTGAAGAGCTAAGACCACAATTATTAAGCCAATGTTAAAAAAGATGATTAAAAATATTTCTTTCTTTAGACCAGTTACACTCATTCCCGCATTCTTCGAAGTAGTCGAAAAACTTATTTATAATTTGAAAGCAACAATATATTTAGAAAAGAATGAAAAGGGTTTAGAAATACTAAAACCATAGATCAAGCAATTTGTGAGTCTCGTTTGGTGTAGTCTCTTTTTTATATAAAAAAAAATTACGTATAGTTATATGTAAGTATAATTTTGACGTTGAATAAGTTTATTTATTTATTTATTTATATTCAATAAAAAAAAAAATCTGAATCTGAATCTGTGATTTGCTAATCATCGGATATGGAGATGGACAGGGCTTCCAAAGCACAAAATGTCATCTGAAACAAAGAGAAACATGCCAGCCACACTTTTAAAAATTTAAAATTTAACTCTAACATCGTTTATAGATATGGCAATTTATGTTAGAAACAATTGGGATCTTTTTATTAAAATAAACTCTAAAAGAAACATTAAATTAATTCCTCTTGAATACCTCCCGCGTTAGCTAACGCCACTTTTCCGTCAAAGGTTTTAAATTTTATTTCGGCCTAAGGTTCAAAATCGCCACCAGTCACAACTACCCTCGGTTTTTAGAGGTCAATCATAACGCGGCACCCAAGCACGCTGTTTCAAAAAAGTGTGTTTGGGATGATACCGAAAATTTATAATAACCTGCCAAAAGGTATGTATGAGACGAAGTTTTTTTTTATTAAGGTTAAAAAAATGCTAAACAAAGCCTACTATAGCGTAAAGAATTTCTTAAACGGTCAGTGAAAATATTTAAATTTAATTATTGCTGAAATTTGTAATGTTTTTGTATTATTATTAATTTAATATTTGTACGCCCTTAAGAGTAGAGTATGGTAAGAACTACATATTTTATTTATTAATAACCCTGTATACCCACATTCGGGTCAATACAATTCTTGTTTTCTTGTACTCTTATCATAAATTAGCGGACAACTGCGTGTTATAAAAGATAAACTAAATGTTATATTTAAAAAAACGCAGTAGTCCGCAAATTTTGCCATCATTTATTTTCATCACGAAATTGCCAATATATAGAGGTGGGTTCAAAAGATGATAGAAATAACACTAAATTTGCTACACTATTAAAATATTTTTAGATGCCTATAAAAGCATACAAAATACTCGTGATAACAGAAAAAGTGGTAGCTAAGTTTTGCCGGAGCAGGTGTCAACGGTAGAAGGCTATAAGTGGATTACATTCACTTTGTTGTATCGAAATTTACGTCACTAGAGTACACCGATCCGCAAGGGAAACTAACCCAATATCTCTAGAGCGTGGTTGCTAATATCTGCCTCTGTCATACTATTTGCAAAAAGGCGTGAATAGTATTCTACACTAGCAGAGGGCCTACAGCGCCCTTCGCGTCCAATGTAATAATGCACTGAGGATACTGTTGGGGCTGCCGCGATACTGCAGCGCCTCTAGGTTTGCCGAAGCCAGGATTGACGATTTCTTTGCAATAATCCGAAAAAGGATTGCCTCCTTAAGAAACCGCTTTTTCGGCAGCTCCAACACTATCCTCAGCTCACTAGCTGGGAAGGTGGACAGCCCTATGTTGAGGTACTGAATGGGGGTGCACCTTCGCAGTAATAAACCTTAATAACTATATTATAATGATTACGATAATGTATGCGAGGGTGTCTTTGTGAGGGTGTGTGCACAATTATTTAAAATATTGTTTTTGTTTTTGCTAATCTATAATTTATTTATTTTGAATGTCAGAACAATTTTATTTTACAATGGGTGTGTGTACAGGGTGAACAGATATTTTTCTTTCGTTAGTTATTTTTGAAAACGCTAGTAGTTTCATCACAAAAGGATTTGTTCGGAACCCTCGTCTCGGTGGGCAGTGGCCTTTTTTCTTTCAAGATGTCACTAGATGCGATGGGCACAGAACAGTGAGGATTGGCGCTATGAATTGTATTATGCCCAGCAGTGGGTCAATGGCCACAGACCATGTACCAGACCAGACGCAGTGTACCTGCGGTGCCGCGGCGGGGCCGCAGTAGTGCATCTAACATACTAATATCCATTTGCGGCCATATCTTACTTACTCTGGCTGTAGTGGAGGAAATTGTATAGGCGTAGCCCGTCTCATGCGTTGGTGTACTGCACTTACCGAACTGCTCAGTCGCTCTATGACTGTTCTAATTGTTTAAAAAGACCTTCAAATGTGAGTCAGACTCTCGCACTAAGGGTCCGCACAAATCGCATTTTTTCTGATTGAATTACGAATGCACTGATTTCTGATTTTCACCTTTACTTCTGCGATTTACCTTGATTGTTGCCAAATTTCATTATTTTAGGTCAACTGGAAGTACCCTATAGGTTTGGATTCCCTTGCGAATATCAAGCTAATTTTGCAAAATCGTGTCATTAATGGCGGCGTTTGATATTTATGCAACTTCAAGAGACTACAGACTTGATTAATCGGTAGAAATTTTAAATTGCTACTTCCACGCGTTTCTGAGAATAAAGTTCTTGACAGACAGACACAGACGGACAAATGGAGATTGAAGTGATGCTATACGCCCTCACCTGTGAGGCTAAAAAAAAACAGCCCGCGATTTTGAACCTTATTGCTTGGTAATAATAAACTTCAAAACCTATGAAAAACAGCTCCCGGTCGCTGGCGCTGCCCAGGTTAAGGTACCCTAAAAAAATACACCGATGTTTCGCATACATATTGGGCTACTTGCGGCGTCTACTTCGATGTATGGTCTGTAATGTGGGCTTAGCTTGATGATGATGTTGAATGATGATGATTTTTATTGATGGGTGGGTAAAAGGCAGACTGAGTCATTGCAAATAAATAAATATTAGAGAAGTAAGATTACACAATCTTACACAAATCGAACTAGGCCCATAGTAAGCTCAATAAAGCTTGTGTTATGGGTACTAGATGACGATATATTTAATAGCGATAAATACTTATGTGAATACATAGGAAACAAGATGACGACCCGAATGGCGGAGTCGGCAGTGACCCTGCCTACGACGCCAAGGGTCCCGGGTTCGAGTCCCGGTGGGGGCAAATATTTGTTTGATGAGAACGGATGTTTGTACCCTAGTCATAGTTGCTTATCTATCTAAGTATAATATTTATCTATATAAGTATGTGTATCGTTGTCTAGTACCCAAGATACAGGGAATCCTAGTTTTGGGTTAGATCAATGTGTGTAAATAGTGTCCAAGGTATTATTTTACAAGGTATTATCCAAACTAAGAAACAAATATTCATGCTCATCACACAAATATTTGCCCTAACCGGTATTCGAACCCAGGACCGCCAGCTTCGTAGGCAGGGAAACTACCCGCTAGACTAAACCAGTCATCAAATTAGTTCATTCCATGCTAACACCCTGAGCAGCACTCAGCGGGTGACTATATTTAGAGTCATCGACTGGTCAGCTTAAGATATATTAATAATGCACGCTGTTCTATTGATATTTTGGGTTAGGACAATGTTGGTCTAGCTATATCACGTAATATGGCAAAGTGATTTAGTACCACAAACCAATGTAAATATATTTGCGTTTATACAGCCGGGTATACACTGCGTACCATCCGGCCAACTGAGTTGACAATGAAACCGCATACACACAAGGAATGATACATTGGTTGGGATATATGTATGGCTTACAGTTCGCGCCAAGTTACTTTGGCCCTCAACGAGACACCTCTCCCTCTCTCTCACCTCTATGAGAGAAAGAGAGCCAAAGAAACTTGGCACTGCCTGTACCGTACATGAATAATACCAAAGCTTGAATTAATATTCCGAATTGCACTTTACCTGCAAACCAATGTCTGTCGTTGTCATTTGATAATAGGGTCCGAGACATTCCTGTAACCTATATAGGATGACATTTAAGTAGCTGATCATATTTTGGGGAATGTACCCATCATTATGTTCAACTTTCTCCAAGAAATATGGTCTCATGCGCAATTTTTTTGGCTCTCCCAATAATTGTTATTAAGCTAATCAGCCCAATGTACTGTGGGACGAAATTAATTTTTCATTTGCAACCATATGTTTCATAGGGGAAAATGTTCATAATGATTGGTATTATCATTCCCAAAAACATGGTCAGCTAATTAAATATAGGTGAAATCGAACTGGAACTCGAACTCTAACTCGAACTGGAACTCGAACTGGAACTCGAACTGGAACTCGAACTGGAAATCGAACTCGAACTCGAACTCGAACTGGAACCGGAACTCGAACTGGTACTCGAACTGGAAGTCGAACTCGAACTCGAAATGGAACTGGAACTGGATATATATATATGTATATCTATTTGATATATCTATTAGATATACCTGTATCTTGTTAGAGCGGCTAAATTATGTTGATGTTGATAGGCCATTGCAAAAGCTCGAAACGAAACATTCTCAATGAGACAGTCCTAAGGTGTAGTAATAATCTAAATATCATTCCAAATAATATGTAATGATCCTCATTAAGATCTCTTTCTGGAGTACCTGTTAAAAAATAATAATATAAAGTTGAAAAACCTTAAAAAATTGCGAACACACTGATACATACATTTGAAGCTCACACTGAGTTTGAGGCCAACACAAAAGTCAGTGTGCTGCCAAGAAAATTCTAATTTTTGGCTATTCAAATTGTTAGTAGGTACTGTAATGTCTCAGCACATCTTTGAGCACTACCTATACTTGAATTTCGTAAATATAAAGACTTGACTTGACTTGACTTGTGTTTTTATTTATCATGTATGGTTACAATTTGTATAAAAGGGATCATACTGGCTCGATAGCCATTACGCTAATCCTAACTATATAAATTAGATCAGTCGCTGGCCGAAGCCTAAGGTGAAGTGTGTCACACTGACTTTTCACATCCAAGCCTCTTTCTTTTTAAAACTACAAATTACGTTACAGTGTCAAAGTGAACACCCACTCTAAGGAGGCCCGTATACAATATTATCGCATAGACAAATATCGAACCTAACAATATATCTTACAATTATTCGCCCCTCCTTTCAAAAAAAAAATCCAACGGTTTTTTTTTTCCAAAGCGGCAACCCTAACTCAAAGTCTAAAATCAAAAATGACAACCCTATCTCAAAGTCTAAAATCTAAAATACATTAAATGTTAACATTAAGTGAGCTTGCTATGCTTGAAATCTAAAAAACAGTAAATATGCCGCAAGCATAATTTTAAATAACATCGAGTACCCTAATCCTTATCTGTCCAACCATCCCATTTAACCTACTTAATAAACATTAAATACCCTAACATTAAATTCTGATCACGCATAAGACCAGTACCAAAACAAAACATTGACATGAATAAGAATAAATTGACAAGAAATAGAATAAACTGACCGAAGGTCATATGTTAAGTTACACACTTAACTACACTTAGGGTGTAGATCCTACTTAATATAAACCTAACTATACTTAAGGTGTAGGCTATGCACCTTAAAAAACTTAAATTATAACACCCTATGATCCCATCATACAATTATTCGCGGCTTAACACTAACCTACCTAACGCTAGAAAACTCTCTATTACAATACGAAGGCAAACAGCCGAACCTAGCTAAGATTTAGCTTCTCGAATGGTTATCATTCGACATACTTTTTGACAAAAAAAACTAGCGAAAAACTTATCAGACAATTATAATACCTCCGTTCTTAAAATTCACACAACTCCATCTTTGCTTAAAAAATCATTTACTCTTTCCACCGAATGGAAATATTTCAAAAATTAACGCAGGCAAAGATCAAAGAAAAAATTATCATTTTCAAATATAGGAAACGTCAACCATATTAACAGGATTAATCTATAGAACCGTATTACTAAGCCACAGCTTAAGAATGAGTTTATTAAAATACGTTCCAATAATACGATGAAATCAACTAGCTTTAAAACCGATACTACAACTTACAAACATCTCAACTAATCCATTGGAATTCATTAAACTATCTTTTACTATTAACAGTTTAAGATAATCACCGTGAGTTGCAACCAATTACCCAAGTTAAAACACTACAAAGAATCTCGAATGTGTATCGAATACCCGAGTTATCCCACATCAGAAATTACTTTAATTGAGAAACCTTCGTTACCAACTTTATGAACAACCCTTACTCTTTCCTTACCAAATCATCCCAACTCTATACTTTAAGAACGCAGGAACCAAAATAGAACCCTATGACGTATAGCTATTGCCTCGTCATACTGCTCTCAAAGATAAAACCAGGCGATCGGTTCAAACAATTATTCGAACTGTCGTTTATAAAAGTTTCTCATAAAAAGGTAATCTACCACGGAAATCTAGTATGTTACAGATATTTCTTAGGTCTTTGGTGAACGGTCCTCATCATACATCATAGTTCAGCAACAACATGAAAAGAAACACCGGTTAATAAACAATTCTTACACTACCGCATACATAAACCACAAACCATCAACCGGGATAAAATTATGTTATACTCCTAATGTATAATTATTTAATATCAGACGAACTCCTCAACGCAGCACAAAGCGTTTTAAACGATTTGTGCTAACAATTACGCCCCGTGACCGTGAGTTCTGACGACGAATCAGCACATTAGACCTTCCAACGATCTCAATGACCTTGTATGGTCCTTGATACAGACGTGCCAACTTCATACATCTTCCCGTTATCCGCCTTGGTACGTATAACAAAACTAAGTCATTCACTCGGAACGATCGGGGTTTTGATCTCAAATCGTAATACCGTTTTTGTAGATGCTGTGCGTTCGATATATTCCCTAACGCCTTAGTCAGCAGCCTACCCATACGATTTACCCTTTCATATATCGTTTCGTCTAACCCAACTGCGTTTAATCCTAATGATCGATCCACCACTGAGCACTGTTCCCTACCAAATAAAATATTATACGGCGACACTTTCATTGACGCCTGCACGCTAGTGTTACACGCATGTACTACCAAAGCAAAACTGAGCACCATTGTCTTTGATTACTACCTAAATATTTTGATAACATCGAAGTTAACGTTCTATTCATTCGTTCTACCAAACCGTTACTCTGTGGGTGAAACGAACTTGTATGTATCATTTTAGCCCTAAACTGCTCTACCGTTTCTTTTACGATTCCCGCCGTAAAAACTGTACCTCTATCTGAAATAATTTCCCTAATCGGCCCGAACCTACAGTCAACTTCCTCAACTAAAAACCGCACTACATCTTCCGATGTAACCCTAGGTAACGCCTTACATATCGCAAACCGCGACGCATACTCTACCGCGACTATAATAAAACGTTTATCTCTCGACGAACGTGGAAACGCTCCTAACACGTCGATTACTACCTTCTCAAAAATATCAGAGGGTCTCTGATATTTTTGAGAAGGTAGTCGGCATCAAATCTGCTACGATTTTAACTAATTTCCTTTCTTGCCACGGCACGCACGAAGCTATATAACGCTTTATCTCCTTATCGGCTTTCGGCATGAAATATTTTGACCGAAACCTCTTCAAAGTCTTTGCGAGACCCAAATGACCTCCTGTCCACAGCCTCATCATGTAATTCGTTCATTACATTTTGAAACAAAGACCTAGGCAATACTAATACCTCCTTAATTTCTCCATCTCTACGTACGCTTTTATATAATAAATTATTTCTCAAACAAAAACCGCTACGCCACTCTTCCGGACGTTCGCTCAACCGCGTTAACCATCTACTACAAAATGAATCGTTCTCTTGATCCGCCTGTAACGACTCTACATTAATACTAAAAACTTCCAAACCATCATCATCAGGTTCAGAACGAGAAGAAGACTGAGATCCTTCTCTTTCCCGTTTCCCTTCTTCCATTAGCGGATTCCTATTCAAAAAATCTGCCACTACATTGCTTTTCCCCGAGCAATGAACTATCTCGAAATCCCATTCTTGTATCGCTAACGCCCATCGCGCTAACCTACCAGACATATCTTTTTTCGACTGTAACCAACATAACGCGCTATGGTCTGTAACAACCTGAAAATACGATCCCCAAAGATCATGCTTATAGTGCCTTAACGCCCATACTAACCTCAGACACTCTTTCTCCGTCGTACTATATTTTTACTCCGCATCCGTTAACTTCCTAGACGCATAGGCAACCGGACTCATTTTTTCAACGCCCTGCATCAATACTGCACCTAACGCCTCGTTAGACGCATCCACATAAACCCTCGTAGTAACCGACTTATCCCCCGAATAACAGGAAAGTATTGGCGCACTACACATAACCTTCTTAATATAATCGAACGAATTCTGCAATTCTTCATTCCATTGAAACTTTACCCCCTTTTTCAATAATTTAGTGAGAGGTAACGATATTCTCGCAAAATTCGATACAAATTTTCTATAATAAGAAAATAAACCTAATAATCGTTTCACATCCTTCGTAGATGTGGGAGTTGGAACCTGTTGCATAGCCTTCAGCTTTTTCTCACTAGGTTTTACTCCTTCATTCGAGATTAGATAACCTAGCATCTCAATCTCGCAAAAACCGAATATACATTTGGATGGCTTGAAGGTCAAGCTCGCTTCTCTAAATCGCCCAAAAACTTTCTGCAACGTATCGGTAAACTCCTCGAACGTTCTACCATACACAATTACATTGTCTACGTAAACCATTACCCCTTTAAATCTTAAATCCGCTAAAACTTTATCCATCATCCTTTAGAAAACCGCTTGACTCGTTGCCAAACCGAACGGAACAACATTAAATTCATAAAGACCAGTGGTCGTGACGAAAGCCGTTTTATGCCTACCTTCCGCAATAACCGTCTGCCAATAACCTGAATTGAGATCTAACTCCGCAAAATACTTGGCCCTGGCCAAACTATCGACAATGTCTTCTATCCGCGGAATAGGATAATTATCCCTACAATTTTTTAATTTAATTTTCGATAATCTACACAAATACTCCATGAATCATCGGGCTTTTTAATTAACACAACGGGCGCAGCATAAGAACTAGTGGATTCCCTAATAACAACTAGTTTCAACATCTCCGCGACCTGCTCCTTAATAATTTCTCGTTGCACCGGCGAAACGCGATACGGGTGACAATGAACAGGCTCTTCAACATAAGTCTTAATATCGACCGACACTATCTCCGACCTACCTAACAGGTCAGTTGCAAACGCAAATCTATCCGCATTCCTATCCAACAACGCCAATAATACCTGTTTATCATTCCCACATAAATCCTCATTTACGATAAACCGTTTATCTTCTACCTCAAACGCAAATTCGCACGAATCCGATAACCCCGAGAAATAAACGTAATCGCCCTTTCTTAACTCCTGAATTCGATAGAATTCATCACCTCACGATCCTCGATAACCGTGGTTTACCCGAAGTTCACTTGTTTCCTTCTAGAACCGTCTAGAAAGTCCGACCCTATCTTTTATTTTGAAAGAATCCCTACGCGCATGACATTTGGTTTTACCGGTGTCGTGTTTTGTTTCGTATGAAAATTTTTGAAAAACGGTATTTTTCCCTAGAAAAAACACATACACGAATGAACAAAATCAATATTCATACCGTTCTTTATTAAAAAATCCACCCCTAAAATAATGCTACAATTTAAATCAGTTATTACTAAAAATTCCTGTGAAAAGTTAAAATTGTCCAAACTAAAATCTATAACACATTTCCCTACAATTTGCAATAAACTTCCATTTACCGCCTTAGCCCGTCTATTCTCTTCTTGCATACATCTCGCACCTACTTGATCTGCAACGGCTGGGCTGATGCATGACGCCGTAGCGCCTGTATCTAAAAGAGCTACCACGTTTACATTAGAAGAATTCAATAAAACTAATGGTCTGACCTGCTGATCCACCTCGACTGCGACGATCTTCCCCATTGGTCGTTTCGCCTCCCTGCTACGCTGCTGCGCTCGTCTGAGGCCCTCATTCCACAGGTCAGCCTGGTCACCGCTATCGGCCTCTAGCGACGACGTGTTGCAAAATCCGCTTGCCTAGGACGCAAATTATAATTATTAGTACTAGGTCTAATATGTGGTTCCTGACCACTGTCTCCCCCCCCCCCCCCCTCTATTGCTATGGGCCAAGTTCGGTCCAAAAGTTGCCGGGTTCCTAAACACATTTACATTATCATCACTTCCCGGACTTAATTTCTCCATCTGTACCAGTACTGCCCTTAGCGCCTTCTTATCTACAAAATGGCTCAACATTAATTTATTTCTAAGATGGGTTTGCAATCCTCTTAAAAATTGCGTTATAAAAATGTCATCTTTGGTAACTCTAGCCTTCCTCGCTAGGTCCCCTAAGTAATGGGAGTAGTCCAACAAACTTCTTTTCTCTTGCTTGGCATTGTAGAACTTATCTGCAAAGTCTGTGCTTCCAAATTCCTCATTAAATTTATCCACCACCTCTTCAAATGTCTGGGCACTGCCACTAATTTCCCTAAAAAAATATAAGGCTCCACCTTTTAAATACGAAGGAAATAATAATTTTTATTCCTCCGACGATATAAATTTCTTCCTCGATGCAGCATCTCTGAAGTCTTCTAAAAAGTCTTCAAAGGACTCCTGAGGACTCCCCGAAAAACAAGTTGACAAATCTTCCGTCATAATAAAAAAAATCACAAAATGTCCGCTGCAACAAAAATCTTCCCACAATATTTTTCTATTCAATTCTTCACTCGTTTGGCTGGTCGAGGTAATTCCTAAATTAAAAACTTAAGTACAAAAATATACTTCCTTTCAATGTAGTTTCGATCCTTCCTCGATTCTTCAAGGTCTGGATCGACGATCACTATCCTCTTCTATTACGTCACTTCTTATGACGTCACCTCTTTTTCCTTATGAAGCGGTCTTCTTATATCTCCGGTTCGTTCGGCGCCTCCGCCAATGTAATGTCTCAGCACATCTTTAAGCACTACCTATACTTGAATTTCGTAAATATAAAGACTTGACTTGACTTGACTTGTGTTTTTATTTATCATGTATGGTTACAATTTGTGTAAAAGGGATCAAATTGGCTCGATAGCCATTACGCTAATCCTAACTACATAAATTAGATCAGTCGCTGGCCGAAGCCTAAGGTGAAGTGTGTCACATTGACTTTTCACATCCAAGCCTCTTTCTTTTTAAAACTACAAATTACGTAACAGTGTCAAAGTGAACACCCACTCTAAAGAGGCCCGTATACAATATTATCGCATAGACAAATATCGAACCTAACTATATACCTTACAGTACCATATTTTAATATTGTTGAAAGGTAGGCTATTTGCTTAATTGACAATATTGACGCTGGAGATACGAGTACGTACTGTATGTAGGAATCAAAACATAGGACTGTGAACAAAAAGTAAATAAATCAGTCAAGTTTGGGACATTATTCTGATTAACTTTCATAAAAAAAAGATTTCATGAGGAGAACTTTATAGTTAACTTCTCCATACGTTTTGTGCCAGCATATTGACCACGGAATCAGAGATATACATATTTCCAATCATTTATCAATCGGATAAATTCGATTCCTAAGTTAAAATTTATTTTTAAATTTCCTAGAACTTTATAATTCTAACACATTGTCGACGGAGTAGGAACTTTTATAGTATCGGGGAATCGTCTGAAATATTAATGAACTGAAAACAAGGAGCAAGTTTTGAAGAAGTGGTAAGTAGTCCAACACACAACTAACATTTGTATTTTTAATGAGACAACGATGTTGTGGCCATGCCAAGCCAACTGTAAAGTACAAAGTTCATAACTTGTTTTTTTATCAAGATCTATTTTATTGATGACTTTTGGCGAACTACGATAATTTGATTTATATCCGCGTGGTTTATGAACGAATGAATGAATGAATGAATGGTGCTTCTCCAGCCAGGGTTCTAAACCTGTTCCGGTCTTTCGGCCGGCATACCAGAGGGCACAAGTTTTGAGGGGGGGCGGAATGACCTGCTCTATAGGAGGGGAAGGATAGTGAATTCAATCGACCGACTCTTCAGCCTGAAGCTAATATAGGATATGTGGAATGGGGAGGATGTGGGATTTGGAGAGCAGCTGTTGTTTTCTTCAAGTTCTTGTTTTCCTTCTATTTTCAGTTATTGTTATTAGTTGAGTTTCCTGAGTCGTGTTCGTTTGGGTTATCCGGTAAGTTCCCAGTTTCGCTTTCGCTCTCTGTTTCTGGAATACGGTATATTTGCCTCTAGGCCATCCTGACTTCGTCCCTGTTGTGTGATGATTCTGTCCAGTAACTGTGTTCTTCACCGTAGTATTTGATGTCATGCTTAAGGAAATCTTTCCAGGTGTATATAAGTCGGCCGACTTTCTTCTTCCTTGCTTCGTATTTGAATGGAGCGTGTAGAAAGTGCTGTTGTGGGCGTCACAGAATATGTATTGTAACACATCCGGTGGTTTTTGATTCGTTTGGTTATCGTTTTGCCCTGTAGTCAGTCATGAATTTTGTGGTATCTTGGATAGCTTCTGGCGTTCTCAAACATGTCTCTGAGGATCAGGCGTTCATATTGTCACATACGATCACGTGTCCCAATATCGCAGGGAATTAGGCTGGCTCCCGATCCGACTTCGTCGTGATATGCACATTCTCTCCTTCCTCTTCAATATTTTGAGAAATCCCCGCTATCCCGCATATCTTCGTGAACATTTTGAGTTTCTTTTCTCTGGGGATAGACTTCGGAGATCTCACACGGTGTCACTTTTGTCAATTCCTCAGCACAACACTGTTGCTTACGAGCACTCGTTTAGGTTAAGGGCAATACGTTTGTGGAATGCACTTCCTTGCGCTATTAGGGATTGCACATCCTTGTTCTCTTTTAAGAAAAAGTTGAAACAGCATCTCCTCTCTTCCGCATAGTGGGTATCTTATAGTATGTATGTGTATCTATGTATTTATTGTATTCTATTAATTTATTTTATAGTATGTGTAGGATGTATTGTGATTTATCTGATAGTATATTGACTTTATTTCTTTCTTTTAAATCTTAATTGTACACTAGGACTACCTCTCTATAAATATTTTTTCCTTTCCTCACAGGTTAGCTGTAAGAAATTTCTTTTTAGAAATAAGCTCACCTTTGCATATTGTTCGTTGTATTTTTTCCATTGTGTTTTCTGTGCAATAAAGAATTATTATTATTAATTATTATATTTTCTTAGTCAAGAACTGACTTTCAACTGTTTGCTTTAGTGAGGGTTGCCGCTTTTTGTCCGTATTTTATAAACAGTGCAATGCCCATTTTGTAAATCAGGCGCACTATATTCCAGTCTATGTTGGATTTCTTTATAAAATGCATTAGGGCCTTGGAATTGCATATGGCTTGCCGGCACCTCTTTTTTATTGTGTCCTATGTCCTGCCGTAATATATGTGCCGAGATATTTGATTTCGTTTACGGTTCGTATTGGAACTCCGTCCAATACACTGGTTATTTATGGGGTCTCTTATAATAATTTTCGTCTTTCTACTTTTAAGTTTGCCATGAGCATTTCTCCGATGATATTTAATTATTCTCTTTTAGCTACTCCGCGGCATAGCAGCGCTGCGTATAAACGCTCTTTCAGGTTGCGGGCGGTCCGACTCTGGAACGCACCTCTTTGCACTATAAGAGACAGTCCGACTCTTTTTTCTTTTAAGAAACATATCAAAGAGCACTACCTGTCTCTTTCGTAAAAGTTATTGTATTTATATTATTATATGTAAAGTTTATGTATATATCGGTAATTATTTCGTATTTGCTATCTGTATTTTACAGATATTTTAATTTATTCCTAGGCATTTTAGTTATAGTAATTATTGTGCACTGCCTACCCTTTTATGATAGCAATTCCTGTAATGCCTTGTTTTGCTGGAAGAAATCTCTTTTTAGAGACAAGCTCGCCCTTGTACATGCATTTACTTTTGATGTAACTTTTAAAATATTTGTGGGCAATATTGTGAAGGAGGTTTGTTCCTATAATTCCCTTTTTCCTGTATTTCTTTATAGCGACTTGTCCGATGCGAGCATACAGATACCAGAGATAGTGTTTTGACATATGTATCATGTTTGTTTCCTGTATATAGGCTATGTGTATGTTTCTGTTAGTCAATTCCGCATCAATGTTGAGTCTTTAGTTATTTCGGCGCATCCCCTAACGTTCCAAGTAGCAAAGCACATACGCTCGCATGTGACTTGTGGTTTAAATATGGGGCTGTTTCGTATCATCGTATATCCGGTGTTGTCTGGGATGTCTTCTGTTGATGTTATGGTTGACCCTGAGGAGGTCATGGGTGTTGCATTAAGTATCGGGGAAAGTATGGTGTTATCAGTTTGGTTATCGGTTGCTTGATCCGTGGGTAAATTTGGCGATTCAAGCAAGTAAACGCTGTCGTAGTGGTGTCCTGTGCCGTTGAGGTTGATAGATTTCACTGCATCCGCTGGATTCTCTGGGCATTCATTACACTTGACCGCACTAGTATCATCACAATCACTGAAATGCGCGGTATTGCACAGATGGGGTGCCTAGATGGATCGCGCAGATTCCCCAGGTAACCCTTACCGTAACACGCGGTATAAGCCAGCCTATCTGATTTATATCCGCGTGGTTTGCAAATTGCAAGAATGGTCCTATAACAATGATATTGCGCTAGAGATATGAATTGTAAATAGGGATGGCCTGTTTTCCAGAAGGAAGACTAACCTGAGGATTCTGCCCAATCGAGAGTGAAGTAAAGAAATTTCTCAATTGGGCATGTAAAAAAATCAAAGCTGCCTAACTGGGAAAACAATGTCGAGATAATTCCGTTATTCCCATCTAACAATATTACAGGATTACTGAAATATCTGTAATAGTAGTTTATGTGACTGCTACATAATGGAGGGCATTAATACTCGAGAGTGGGTAATAATATCACTCGAGAGTTTTAATGCCTAATTATGTACAGTTACATACACTAGTTTATCTACACACATATCATAAGCTCTCTTTGATATGTTCAGGAACCGCTTGTTTGACCGGCATTGTGGCTCTGCAGTTGTTTAGCTTGTTCTGTAGTACCAACGTCACAGACAAACTAGGGGCGGCACGCAGGCGGGCGTCAGTGTTCGAAATTTGAATGTCATAATATGTAGAAAAGTTACACATTATGGTCATAATGTGTAATTTTTCACATAAGAACTGAGTTTTTACCAAGTAGTTTAACATTATGCTGATCGTAACGTGCGGTTTTTGTACGCAGCAAAGAGGGTTTATGATACGTGTGTAGAAAAATCCATATTGGCGTAGTTTGTTCAAATTACCTTGCCGTTAAGTTGGCTGTTCAGTTAAACTGTCAAGTATCAACAGTTTTCCTATCAGTCGATAACACAGATGGCAGTCGGAACGTAAACAAATATTGATGTAATGTTTTTTTTTTTTGTTTTATTATCGGAAACAACCAGCCTCTAGTTCAACTGTTCCAAAACTGTGAGCAAGTGACGTCACGAGGAGTGTTATTTTAAAAATTACTTGAAAATTAATTAGACATATATATTAATCAAAATATTCAGATGAGTTTCTTAAAATAGGCACAAAGTTAATGAAATAAAATAAAAAGTAGTAAGTTTATTTTTTTTGCACGGCTCATTGGTCGGTGTAATAATATAGTAGAATAATAAGTACACATAACCGGCGAGCTTGTATGAAGAGACTTATGATTTGGTTGGTTGAGGTAGCGAGAGATGTATGCCAGGATCTCTTTCAGGTCTTTAGTCTCTGCCTACCCCTCTTACGGGAAAAAGGCGTGATCATATGTTTGTATGTGTGTATGAGAATATTGTCATTTACAATAAATGAGTCAAATTACATAGGGTAGCAATCAAGCGTTTGCCAAATCCAGTTTTAAACTGACAAAAACAATGATTTTGCATGACAAAATTACTTAATTGTGCGAAAGACTGAGCGAGCGCGGCTTGTATGCTGGTTTTGTCTGACAAAACTACTGAATTGCGCGACTATAAATCTAAATAAAAAAACGGTCAAGTGCGAGTGGGACTCGCGCACGAAGGGTTCCGTACCACCGTTCAATAGAAGCGATGGTGTGGAGTGAATAGTTTGGATTTTACACAGCAAAATATTGTTTACAAAGTTATTGGTGCGGTTACTTTCACACTCCATGTACGTAACCAGGTGCATCCATAAGTTTGTATGTGGTATTGAAAGAATTGTTGTATGGGAGCCCCCTTTAATATTTATTTTATCCTGTTTTTTAGTATTTGTTGTTATAGCGGCAACAGAAATACATAATCTGTGAAAATTTCAACTCTCTAGCTAGCTAGGTTCTTGAGATACAGCCTGGTGACAGACGGACGGACGGACGGACGGACAACGGAGTCTTAGTAATAGGGTCCCGTTTGGAACCCTTCGGGTACGGAACCCTAAAACAGCAACTTGTTTCTCGAAATAAGGTTTTTAGCATAATTCGAGAAACATAAAATACAAAACGTGAGTTGGATATTTTTGTTCTTACATGTTCATCCTAACACGAAGGATAAAGGGGGCAAGAAAAGAAAACCCCTTTTATCCTTCACATACACTGACCCACTACTTTCTCGAGACATTCATTATTATTAACCAATATGGCTAAGCTAATATGGCTAAGCTAAGCTATGGCTAAGCTAAGTAATTTTTTCGCTCATTTCAATTAATTCCTCTATTCATGGTCATTAGCTCTTTTTTTTATTTGCTTGTTTTATTATTCCCCCATTACAAATGGCGCGGGTGGTGGTCGTTACAAAATTGATGTATGGCGACATAATAAAATATGGGCCCCGGTGATCCCACGGGGTGCTGTGACGTCATCCGTCAAACACAGTTGACAGGTTGACAGAGTTTTTTGCTTCAAAGCCTACTAAAACACATGGGCATGTACATGGCATGCATTTTAGGCTTACTTTCCTTGTGCACATGGTATATAATGAACACTATTTCTGACCCATGTTAATGAATCCGTACTGAGAAAATGATAATTGGCCTACGTTACCTTTTACATTATAATAATAAATGTAGGCTACATTTATTAATGTCCCCACCGAGGGGCACATTTAGCCCAGTAATGTCCCCGCCGAGGGGCACAGGCATTTACTCGGATACGAGTAAGATTAAGCCATACTTCACCACGCTGGCTCAGTGCGGGTTGGTGGAGGGGTTTGACGACCCTATCACGTAGCGATAGTAGCCGGGAAAATTTACGTTTCTTTTTTTCTTACATTTAAACCTAATACGAAGACTATTCGGGGCTTTGCTACACTCGCCCCCTTTAAACTCTTCACCTAAGCTACCGCAGTGTTTGCCCTGGTATTTCATTTGAAATTCAAGTTTAAACCAGTACACAAAGTAACGATTTATTATAAACTAACGCGTCATATCGGTAGCAGTACAGTTTACAATTTATCCATAGTTTGTAAACATACAAGAAAAAAAAACGTTAGATTTATAATCTATCGTTTTTTTTGTTAGATTTATAACTAACGGTTTTGACCACCTTACGGTGACATTAAGGCCCACTAGCTATAAGGCGGATTAGCACTATTCTCCGATTAACTTTGACAACTCCATACAAATTTGTATGCAGTTGTCAAAGTTAATCGGAGAATAGTGGCACTAAATGTAAAACCTATTTAAATCTTCCACAGTAGCAATTTCCAGGTATTTCCATCATTTTCTGTCGATGTAACGACGAATGTGAGTGAGCGCGAGGGTTAGCTATCAATGTCTCGTCCTATTTATAGTTCAATATAAAGGGTTATCCAAATTTCCAGCTCTTTATCTCACTTTCAACATGATGATTAATAAGAGAAGATTAGAAACTTTTTCTATGGAAGCCTGCGGCATCCCTGTTTTTTATTTCATTCGCGATTGGGCGCTTTTCCAGAAAGGTCGATTTTAATTTAGTTTATAATTCAGTGTAGGTAGCTCTAATAATTGAATTGAACTGTCGCTGACTTTTATACGCAATGACATATCGTTCATTTAATTTGAACTCACACTTTTTCAAACTGTCAAATATTCGTAAATCGCAGTTTTACTTAGTTGTTACTGAAGTCCCATCGAAGGGGTTGAAGCGAGTCGGTTATGTAACACTATAATATTTTAAATATACTTATTTAATCTCTATCTTCATGTCGATCACGGTGTTTGAGGTCGTCTTCGAGAATTTGAGAATTTATTTCATTTGGCATGGCCAAAAATTTCACGCTTTTTTGGTATAGAACAATCATCTACAGAGAATATTGGAAATGGTGCCATACTTCGTTTACGAAAGCGTTGTTCAAGAAAAATATCTGTGCTATAAAAACACATGCAATTCCACAAACTAATCGTAAGAAAGCGAAACGCGCGAATGGCGTTTCCATTAGTGGCCTGTCACAGTCGACAACAGCTAAAGAAAAGAAAGAAAACGAATGAGCAAAAACGGCAACGCATACGCCCTTAATAGTAACACATGTGGGAACAAACGAGATACTAGCAAAACATACGCAATTGACGTATATTCACGGTGTCTCTTATAATAAAGGATGAACGAAAAATACATTTATCTATACACGTATCATAAACCCTCTTTACTGCATCCAAAAACCACACGTTACTACCAACATAATTATAAACTTCTTGGTAAAAACTAATTTCTTATCTGAATATCGATACATTATGACCATAATGTACCAAAATTGTCAAATTATCACATTCAAATTTCGAACGCCGACGCCCACCTGCGTGCCGCCCCTAGTTTGTCTGTGAAGTTGGTACTACTGAACAAGCTAAACAACTGCAGAGCAATGATCAATGCAAAAATTCCGGTCGAACATGCGGTTCCTGAACACATCAAAGAGAGCTTATGATATTTATGTAACTGTACATAATTAGGCATTAAAACTCTCGAGTGATATTATTATGAAACTCGTCTTCTGCTCGTTTCATAAACCCACTCTCGAGTATTAATACCCTCCATTATGTGGCAGTCACATACACTGCTATTAAAGCAAGTATATTTTTATGAAGAGTTAGAACATTTTGTAGAAATAATTAGAATTTATCAACCGTTGATAAAAAAGGTAACTAGGCGTTGTAACCCCGCGAAATTAATAACTTAGCAAGCAACACTGTAAAATACGACATCAAAGCTGTTCAACTGATTATGTACTCAATGCACGCTTCATCACCTTCCATTAAGGTCTTTGCCAAATTTTCTACGGCATTTCACTTGAACAAATGGTATAAGAGGCTATTTAAACATCTGAGACAAATATTTATAGCTAAATTGGTTATTGATAAAACTGAATAGTGTCAAAACTGCACCTTTAAAAAGTTTTGAATGAAGATTTATTTATAACGGGTTAATTTGCAGAGAAATGCTATGTCATGCTGCTATGTCAAAAATAAAAACAAACTGGGAAACCGATTTCGAGATAATTGTGCTCTTAACTGAATTCCGTTATTCCCGTCAAAAAATATTACTGATATATCCGTAAAAAACATAATGTACTTCATTTGTACAGTACGGCGCAGTTTGTTCAAATTCCCTTCGCCGTGAAGTTTTGAGACAGTTTTACAGAACAGCCAACTGGCTGTTCTGTAAAACTGTCAATAATCTTTCAAGTTTTCCTGTCAGTCGTAACCTAAACAAATATTGATATTACAGTTTTTTTTGTTTTATAATCGGAAACAAGCAGCCTCAAGTGCAACCGTTCCAAAACTGTGAGCAACTGACGTCACGAGGTGTGTTATTTTAATAATAATTAAAAAAGTAATAAGACATCCATTACCCGAAATATTAAAATTTGTGTCTTTAAATAGCCTAAAATTTCACAAAATAAAATAAAAATTAACACGTATTTTTTTTAACATGGTCCGTATCAATCAACCCTCTATTGAGGGTTGTGTGTAGAGAATTTATCAAGACTATCCAAAATTTTCTGGAAATGATAATCATAAAACTTAGCGTCACGCCTTTTCCCATACGGGGTGGCAGAGTCACATTTGTGCCCACTTTTAGTACCTCAAAAAGCACCGAGATACCGAGCAAACCTGTTCCTGAAATTTTAAGCTCAAATTCTGAGATTTGAAGCGATATTAAATTCCTCTTCTGCAACATGTGACATTGTGCCATGTCTCAGATGAAATCTCATAACGGTGACCGGCACAAGGTATAAAACAAGCCTAAAGAAAGGCAACAAATATAATGATCACCAAAATATTTTTTTCCTACCCAAATGGATAAATGAACACCAAAAGTTGCAAAAAATATCAGGGCAAAATACTGCGGTAGCTTAGGTGAAGTAAAGGGTAAAGGAGGTGAGCGAAGCGAAGCCCCCTTTATCCTTCGTGTTAGGTTGAACATGTAAGAACAACAAAAATACTTAAAATATAAACTTACGTACACAAAACATAAAAAGAAGTTTGGTGATCGTTTATCCAAACACAATATGGTGAATATCTATCCATTCTGGCAGTCATTTCGACTTTATTGGTAGTAAAATAGGTGCGTTTTTGGTAATTTTTGAAACATAAGCCCTAAAGAAATACTGGCAGGATATACTTTTGTCTTGTGGTAACAATCCCATGATGTAAATATGGTTGGCAATATACTGGAATGATGTGGCAGTAGTTAAACAAAAAAATTTGGATACCTATGTCAAGCAAGATGTAAATATAGATATTTTAGTTTTCTTTTCAAAATCCTGCGCAATCCTGGTGCTCCAGAGTACCTGCGAAACCATATTTCGTATTCACTGCCGCCCTCAAGATCTCGTCGTGCATGTGTCGCATCAAGGGAATTAGACTGTCAGATGGCCAACACCAGTTTCCTGATGAATTCTTACCCAGTCCGTGCTGCGCAGATGTGGAACCTCCTGCCAGGCTCTATCCGTGATAGTTTATCACCTAGCTCATTCAGATTCTTGCTGTTAATAATTTTGTAATTATTTATTCCTGCTTATTAATTATGATAATGACTAAATATTATATTTTGTATTAGTTAAGCATAAGCAATTTTTAAAAAGAGATCTAAAAATCAATCTGTGGGAGTTTCTACGCCCTTCTTCTCCCACAGTGGTCCAATGTAGAAAAGTGGCAAAAAATGACGATTGCTATGTATATGTAAATATCTACAGTAATAAAGACATTTGGAATTTGGAATTTGGATCAAGACTGAAAGAATACTATCTATTATCGTAGGTTTTATTTATCTAAGTATAAGTGTTTATATAGTATAATTATCTCTTAGTTTAATTATGTTCTATGTATTCCATTTTTTAATTTAGTTGCTGTTTTCTTATTTGTATAAATATTTTGTTATTAGCTGCACCCGCATTGTTTCACTGAACATACTTACTGGGTTGGCTGGAAGATATTTCTTTTAGGAATAAGCCCGCCTTTGTAAATTTTATTTCCCACTGCGTCATTGTTTTTTAATGTTATTTTATGCAATAAAGGATATAATAATAATAATAAATTAATATCTTATTACTAAATCAACCTCAAATAATACGCCAATCGAGAAGCACCATGTAAGGATTTCCACTTTAACATCCCAAAATATACTTCTCTCATAGTATTTACGTCTTCATAATCCAAAATACACTCTTGGGATTGAGAGCAGAGCGACGATTTGGTAAAGTTTTGCCAACTTACCCAAACGCTACTTCACACTAACTTATACTCTATTTCCTTAGCATAAAACCCAATTGAGCGGTGGTAAGATGAATGGCTGATATATGTTTTCTGAGAGCTTGAGGCGGTCTGTCAGTTGTCATAGCAGATAAATATGTCAGAAGCGTTCCCTTTATTATTTGCATAGATTATTAAGTTATTTTATTTTCAGAAATAATGTTTCCATATTTAAATGTCAATTTCATGCTTGAGGCAATTCTCCAATTCACGCCGGACTCTGACTGGCAAGCTCCTGGTATGCATGCATGCCTTTATGAAAACATTCATTAATAATATGTTTGACTAACATAACATAACCTTGACATTACATTTACATTCAGGCCATTCATTGATTTTTCATTGCTTCTGGCCCTACTCTAGGATACCCTAGCCTAGTGTCACCCGCTACAAAATTGCTTTTGAATTACGGATAATAAATATTTTTTAGGGTTCCGTACCCGAAGGGTGCCAAACGGGACCTTATTACAAAGCCTCCGCTGTCCGTCCGTCCGTCCGTCTGTCACCAGGCTGTATCTCATGAACCGTGATAATTAGACAGTTTTCACAGATGATACATTTCTGTTGCCGCTATATCAACAAATACTAAAAAGCAGAATAAAATAAATATTTAAGGGGGCTCCCATGCAACAATTCCTTCAATACCACATACAAACTTATGAAAGCACCTGTTTACGTACATGGAGTCTGAAAATAGCCGCACCAATAACTTTGTAAACAACAAACTATTCACTACACACTATCCGTACCATTGTACGGTGGTAAGGAACCCTTCACGCGCAAATTCGACTTCCACTTTACCGTTTTTATTTATTAGAATGTACATACTCTAATTAACAACATCTATTTAACTCATTATCATCTTGTTTCATCATACATTTTAAAACCAAAAGGGGATCCCGCGATACAGGCTTTGCCTAGCGCTCGCTCCCACACTAGGCACAGTCGGTATATATGTCAGTTTATAATCTTACGTTTTTTTCTCTCGTTTGTTTACAAACTATCGAGAATTTGTAAGCTGTTCGTTACTGCTTACGGTATGACGCGTTAGTTTCTACTAAAACCGTTAAATTGTGAACTGGTTTAAACTCGAATTGCAAAGGAAATACCATGGCAATCTATGTTGTTTAGGTGAACATGTGAGAACAAAATAAACGTAAATTCTCAACCCTGTCGGTCTAGTTTACATTTTGTCGATAGTTAACAACCTAACGCGTTTGTTTATAAACTAACTGTTTGGACGATCCTATGGTAACATATATAAAGCCAAACAATCATTTATTTCCCCTGCCTAAAGAGATCGTCCTTATGTTTCTCTAAACAAGCTTTGTTCACTATATATCTATATGAACGCCTAAAAACTCATCACAGAATTACTCCTAAAACAGATTCATATTCCAAGTCATATCAAAACAACAAACCGGGTCGGAGAGCCCGGGAGGTATAATGAGCGGGCAGCAGCGACATCCTCATTTTGACAGGACACGGCCAGGAAGACGCCTCGGGCTCCATCTGTGGGCTGGCAGGCCGGGAGCTTGTCGTGTGCATTTAATTCAAACACGCAAACAGCAAAAAAACACACTATAATAAAATCAAGTATCAATATTAATAATAAAAAAATGGCGAAGCGCCAGTTGGACTCGCGCTCCTAGGGTTCCGCACACATTTTTTAATGAAGGAACTACAAATTTACCGTTAGCAGATTGTTCCTGTATTTGTGCTATATAAGACCTTGTTTCGTACCAATTTCCTAGGTCAACGGGAAGTAGGTTTTGATTCCCTTGCGAGTATCAGTACGTATTAAATTCAGAAAAATTGTGACATAAAATGCGGTATATTTTGATTGCGTTGAACTAAAAGTTTTTATTTTTTTACAATATCAAGAGACCATTGGACATTAATTTCAACTTGATACCTCCACGCGTTTATGAGAGAAAAGGTCTTGACAGACGGACAGACAGACGGATAGTCGGAAATCGAAGTGAACCACCAAGGGTTGTTTTTTTTCCTTTTAAAAGTACGGAACCCTAAAATCCATTGCCACCACTGCCACTATAGGGATTAATTAAAAACGTGTACTTATTTTTTAGGTTAATCAACTAATCATTGAGTTTTTGGGGTTAGTGGCTATGGATATATCTTTCTGACAAAACGCTTGAGAGCGAAAAAGTATCCTACAGACTGATTCGCCAAATTGTAGAGCTTAGTGTCAGCCAACCTGCCAGTAATTGATTTCAAGCAATATTATTTGCGTCGTGAACTCTTATTATCGAATAACCAACAGAAAAAATACATATTATTAGATATGAACCCTAAAAAAAGATATTGGTTTACTTACGAAGTAAGCTCCTGTGCCACGAAGCGACTAATCTGTCACATGTCACATACGATAAATGCGCCACAACAACGGTACTGCTATCTCTCTCGCTCCCGACAATTCTATGCTCCATCTCTCTCATTAGAATATCACTGGTTATTATTTTCCTAGACTGAGTTTTCGGTTTCTGTTCGTTTGAAGTTGAAATAGATAATGAATAATGTTCTTTTCTCTAATTAGCTACTTAATTATGAGATAAAGTGCTGCTATCTGTCGTGGCGATGTCGACTTCTGTTTGGTTTCAGGATGTATGGGCACGTTGAGTTTTTATTTAGTAAAGTATTTATGGCGTTTTTATTTAAAGGCCTACAAACAGTCAATACTAGATTTGACTTGACATTTTCTTTTCCATACGGAGTAGCTGACGTATAGTTACGCCTATGTCAGTTCTCCATTTTGCATGACAGGGGTCTAGTCTATCACCACAGTTTAAACCGCATCATACCATGGTTAATATTAATCCTCAAGACCAGCTGCTTGAAAATAAAATACCACGCCAATAAAGATAGTTACTTTTAATATATGTCAAAACGCTTTTAACCCGCAAGGGGCCATATACGTAACCTCATAGTATCAAACTTATGATTTGGTGAGACTTTAAAAAAAAAACTGAGGACCTATTAGAGGTAAAGTTTGCCAGTCGTATTCTATGGAAACATTGGGATGTGACGTCATAAAACATTGTCGTCAAAATATATTTTTACACAAAATTATGTTTATGAAATATAAGTGCTGGATTTGTATGTAATTCTGATATCGCCGAGCCTTTTTGTACATCGTGATTCAACGTCGTATATTACATATTTAGGTTCGTTTCACTACCCAGGTCAATAGACAATTGTTTTCGGTCACCATTACATTTAATGATGATGGTTAATATCAATACCCAAGACCAGCTAATTGAAAGCTAACAGCACGCCAATAGTGCACTTTCTTGAAAGTCAACCCTGCAATCGCAGTCGCATTCCCCGCGCCATTGAATCCGTCGCCGCGCGCTCCCCAGACCCCATAAACATGCAAGCGACTTGTAATTTAAACTCGGGTTAAGTAACGTGATTTAAAATAGTACTCGCTGTGAAGCGGCTCGTAATGCGGAATGGACTCGGAGCTACGAACCAAGCAAAGTGGTTTGGATCGGGAGATTTTCTTGTATATGTCACCGTAAGATTGTCAAAACCGTTAGTTGATGAACTAACGTTTTATTTTTAGCTGGTAAACTATCGACAGATAGTAAACTGTAGCGTACTGCTTACTATATTACGCGTTAGTTGTTAAACCAAAGGTTAAAACCGGTATATAGTAAACTGGTTTAAACTTGAATTGCAAACGAAATACCAGGGCAAACATTGCGGTAGCTTAGGTGAATACTAGAGGGGGCCATCGCAGCGAAGCCCCCGAATAGTCTTAGTGTTAGGTTCACATGTAAGAACAAAAGAAACGTAAATTCTAAACCCTGTCGGTCTGGTTTACTATCTGTCGATAGTTGATCAAGTAACGCGATAGTTTATCAAGTAACGTTTTGACTATCTTACGGTGACATATACAACATTATTCGTAATGCATTATGATGAGTATACATTACTGACTAACCTTAATAAAGTTATATCGCAATTTGTAGGATATGGAGCAGATCCGGTGGCCATCTGTTGTCTTCATCATCAGTTCCACTTCACAAAGTGATTCTTCCCGAGAGTAAATGCACGAGAAACTATGAAAAATAAAAAAATAACGGTCTGTCATTAATATTTAAAGAGTTCCCTCAATGTATCCAAGATCCAATCATCAGATCCTGACCTGATGCCAATGGGACCAATAGGAAGGTAGACCCTTCCAAACAAAAAAATATTTTGGTTGAGAATCAATTAACATACATAAAAAAATTAATAAATCCTAAACCTCGTCCTTTATATAACAATAAATTGTATATATAAAGTGTAAGCATATTGGCTTGGGTTTTCCGAAATTAAACTAATTTCGGAAAACCCAAGCCATATGCTTCCCTTCCCTTTCGGAACTTCTAGTTGAACCCTAAATACGAGTTCGTGATTAATTATCTGTTATAAGACGGGGTCTAAATAGACTTTCGATGTCGTTATAGGGTTGGATGACAGCTTTATGTTATGAACTGTGTTGTTAGTTCCGTTTCATGATTATCGGAATTTCGAATGCATTTGTATTGCCGGTTACCGTGATTCTTTGACTAAACTATTCGCTAGATACTAATTGTTAAATTTCTTTGCACTCTATATGCTTATGTTGAGTAATCGCATTAAATGGGATGTGGTGAGATTTGACTTACATTAAGACAAAAGTGGAATCATTATAAAAATAAATTGTGTAGGACATCCTGTACTAACTTTCTCGCATGATGCTTTCGGTGTTGTTATTTAAATAATAGTTTGTGGATATTCGTGTGCAGGCGTTAGGAGACGTTTCATGAAGTTCTAAGATAAATTATACAGGGTGTAACAGAAATGGAGTTAAAAGCTGAAAGGTGGTGTTTAGGGACATCATTTTGAACACCTTTTACTATGGAACCGACGTGATCAGAGCAACTTTATTTTTCATATGTCAGTACATTTCGGGCCTAGCGACCTGACTTATATGGTGGAGTTGAAAATAAAGTTGCTCTCAACTAGTCGGCCCCATATTAAAAGTTGTTCATTATGATATCCCTAACAACCACTCCACCATACACAACAACTCCTTTCTACTTAACCATGCCCCGCACTAGGAGCTTATTCTGCACTGTGTGTATATTGTATGGGAGCTACCATTTTTAGAGTTTTGCAGTAATAACCGAGTATGTCATGTTATAGGTGATATCGTTAGTCCCGTTTTTGAATAAACTCAATAAATGTGTTTGATTTGTATGACAGGTACCTTAAATAGTCAAGTTATCCAAAAACAAAAAAAAAATCCTAGACAAAATAACCCCTATCACAAAATTTCATCCAATTCGGTTCAGTGGTTTATTTAGGCTCTAGAGCTGACAACGGGAAACAGCCCTACAATACATACATACGCACACACACACACACACACATATATACACATTTGTATTTTTTTTCACTTTTTCAGACTAAGTTTACGATAGAGATAACCTATCCCCATCAAAATCTCAACCCCGATTTTTTTTTACGATTACAATACTTCCTTAATTTTCACGTCGTTCAACTCGAAAGTAAAAAAACATTCAATACCACATTCAAACTTATGATGCACCTGGTTAAGTAAACGGACTATGAAAGAGGCCGCACCAATTTATTTTTTAAATACATTTTGCGATCTGAAATCCAACCTATTAATTTTTACAAAAAAAAAAAAAAGAAAAAAAAACATCTCATTTATTAAAATCAGTCAAGCCGTTTGAGCTGTAGCGCGTGCTAACGAAATGGTCATACATACTTACCATCATACATACTCATACGAGTACATACAGACAGACAAACTACATATTCCCTAAAAACATTGCCCTTCATTTGCTGCAGTCGCGTTAAAATGCGCTCAATAGATGAAAATCAAAATCAAAATCTGACAAGAAATGAACATCCTTTGATTTCTGTCCTTTCTGTCCAGCAGTTCCCATTTGCAGGTCGCATTTCTCAACCCATTTTGAATTAGAACTTTCATTGAATGAAGAAATCTTTTAGGGAAAAACCCTGCGGTAGCTTAGGTGAAAACTAATGGGGGCGAGTGCAGCGAAGCCGCCGAATAGTCTTCGTGTGAGTTTGATATTTATATAAATAAACATTAGCTAGTTGTTAGACATTCCCCCCAGGACGGTGGTCATGCTGCGGGCCCTTTAGACAGCCTGAAATCTGGATCACCGCCGTAGGGGAGTCTAACTGACGGCGATACGCCGAGCTAAGTTACCTGACGGGGTCTTCCCTAGACCTATGACCTGGCTTTCACAGAGCGACGAGTCTCAGGCATGCCTGAGATGTTATCCAGCTTAACAAAAAACAAACAAACACAATCTTCACGCCTTTACCCACAAGGGGTGAGGCACATTTGGGTCTTGGAGTCCATATCATAACACCAAATTATGCCCGTACTAAACCATCCAATTTAATAATAAATCTTATAATACCTAATTTAACCATAGCAAACCTCCCCATTCTCCTATACTAAATTCATCTCACCGCGAATATTGGACGATGCCAAGAAAAAAGAAAAAATGTTAAAAATCCCTTGTACAACACGTGGAAGATGGCTGCGATTTTTATTAAAGCAAAAAAATGCCGAAAAGCACCCCGTGGAAGCCTTCGCCGCCCTGCAGGAGGCTTTTATAAGGCGGGCGATAAATCAAGGGCGGGAAATATTTAAAAGCTGCCCGCCCAAGACTCTGGGCTGTTTTGCTGCACTTTTGGTGGCTGGGTTTGTACCATGTTTTTAAGAGCCTGTTTATTACCTAAAATAAAAGATTAGTTTAAAAGCATTGACGTTAAACAATAAAAATAGGGAAATCGAGTTTAAATTATCAACAGACGATTTAGTGAATACAGATAAATATTACCTTTTTAGGCTCTTTGTCTGTGACCCCTTATTTGATGTATCTTGAACGAATCCTCCAAGTATAAAAAGATGAGCAGTCGTTTGTGGCCCCGATGCAACTTAACATTTAACTGTCACTCAAAGTAATGCTGAGACTGTCTCTCGGTCGGGAAATGACTGCACGGTTCGGTATGACTGTATGCCATTCAGTCGGAATTGTTTTTCAGTCTTTTATTCCGTTCGCCTGGTAAGTATTTTAAAAAAAACATTACTATTTCCATCATATTTTACCAAATATTAAGGTAAATTAGAATGATAATATACATTTTAGTTTTCAAGTTACAAACCAGAGATCATGGCGTCGCTTGTGAATTCACGAGTTTGAAAACGATTAACTAAACTCTTTGCATGAACTCTTATTTACATTCTATGGTACACCTAATGTAATTTCCGCTCTGATGGTGTTCAACATAACATGGCAGATTACTGTATTTCGTTGTTTTATTTTATGTTATTTTTATTAATCTAGCTCCTATTATGAAAAAATTGTTATTTTGTAGTTTACCCAGGTTTGGTCAGGTAAATAAATTATTTTGGTGATTTTTAGTTGTGCTTAAGACGCTGGGTAACGACAAATTTGGTCAAATGCCAAATTTTTAAGCTAATGTGTTATGATATGAAGATATCCCTTTTATTCATTCTTTATTTGCGAAAGGTTGTTCATAAATAATCTGTGCTTTTGATGAAATAACTAAAAGCGCATAATTTTCGCAATGTTTTTCGGCAGCGACTGATGTAACATCGTGCTGTGTGAATTGTTATAAACTTTATTTTAATATGGTTTTGTTGAACAAATCAACTACCACGAATCGAGTTGCTTATTTTACCGATAGACGAGCCTTAGCGCGAGGGGGGGGGGCTAAACTATTGCATGGCAAGATTTACTATTTTCCTTCCGCCAGAAATTAAACCTAGGTTATATATTAGAAGAAAATACTACAAATCAATAGCAAAAAGAACCAGGTCGGTCAACCGTAACCGAACGAAGATAAGTTAGGGAAGTATAGTTAGTATATTTTTGGCAGGCGTTACAGATTTTTTTTATATTATTAATAAATAAATTAATAAATTTTCCATTGATAAAATAGATTGAGTGATACAACTGTTACATGGATCGAATGGATTAGTAGTCGTATAGTGGGTATGCGTTAGCGTTTCGATAGCGGTCATTGACCCGACTGCTACTGCTAACCGTATCATACATAGTAACCATGGTAACGACCGCTGACCGCTACCATGATATGCTAAACGACAGCAATTTTGAATGTTTCACGGAATAAGTAAGTATCGTTAACACTATCACTGATGACATCGATTTTATATATTTCCAAAACAGAAATATCTAACCTGTCCTTCCAGTACAATCCAATCCGCTTTTTGATATAAAAAGTTTGGGGAGGTACGTCCACAGAGCCTATATTATTAGGTCATTTATGTATGTCGTGTGTAGGAAAGTTGTACAGGCCGGAAAAATTCGCAGTTATCGACATGAAATCAGCACTGATTTGATTAACTTCATATGATGTCCGCAAAATGTTCCGTCAAGGCCCCATGGCATCATATGATGCCAAAATATTTTTTATTAAACAAATATTATTTCGCCCATACACCGGCGTTATATTGCCGAGATTAGTATGTGTTAGTTTTATATCAATTAAAAATTGACTTTTATCAATTTTCTCCGATCCCATCCGTATCACACTGCGGATCTTTCCGCCTGGAGTGACGGGGATGCCGTCGCCTTTGCACTCACGAAGTACTACTGGACAAACTTCTTGGACCAACATGCAACGAGTGATATCTTGTGGGCGGCCGCAGCATGACAGGAACATCGTTCTTTTATTCCTCCTCGTAAGCAATACATCTTTACGCTATTCCATGCCTTTAGCTTTTTACAATACTTTGCGGTGGTAGTCAAGAGGAAAATGCTTTTTGAATACTTTAAATTGCAAACCGGGGTCACCACAACCTTTTAGCGATGCGGATTAGGTTCAAAACAAGAATATCACCATGGCAAACATTTCCATTCCAAATCGCCATTATGGGCTTTATTTAATTAGTACCTGCTGTAGTATGGTACTTTTCGGATCATATTAGGTTCCTAAACTGAATTGGCATAAGACATTGTGGTAACCCCTCTAGATTGTTTCTAGAATAGACACCTGGGCTTGCGATACGAATAGTCTACATTTTGTAAGCTTCATTTCATGAATATTCAAAGTGAGTCAGGATAATCGTCTTAAACTCGAATGTTTAGCTATATAATGCGAATATGTGTGCGGCAGCGCGAAATACATATTTTTTCTGAAATTTTTAACAATACATTTAGTAAAATGCTGGTTTTTTGTTGTTATTATTTTGTTTATTTTATAGTAAGTAATAGGTTTGATGAAATGATGATTTAAGTTAACCTTTTTTGAATTGTGTTTTCTAACCATGTACTCGCATTCGAATTCTTAAATTTCGCGTACACGAATGTGAAATGATGACATACGTGAAATACGCATCAGGTATCTATTTCACTCCAGACAATCCCTGACATGACGAATGTGTCTTCAATTACACACTGAATGGACGTATCTTCTTTTATACCGGTGTGACGGGCAACTGGACCAATATTGAAAAAGCGTTGCTTGATAGAACTTTTAGGCTACTATGATTACACAAAAAAATCAAAATACAAAATGTTTATTATCCAAAAACACAATTGTACAGTAGTTTTTACGGTAGCTCCCACACTAGGCGCAGCCTGTGTCGTGGGCGCTTGTAGGCAGAATTACCATTTGATTGGTAGTTTGTTTAATTTCGCACACAATTTTATAAAACAAAAGCAATCAAACTTACACTTACGAGAAATACAATTTTAATAAAAAATAACACTTATGAAAAACAGAAAAAAATAATAAAAGTAGTCAGTTACTGTTCTTACGCCTATTTTGTGATATCATAATATTTATTTAATAACATTAAAGTATTTGGAATGTAGATTATGTAGTATACATTTTTATAGTGTAGTAAAAAGTATTTGTATTTGGTACACAAACAGAGGTATTTCCTCGAGCGTGCGTAACAATGCGTGTGCACATCGCGACGCGGTGCGTTCACTCAGCTCCACGTACGGTTTTCAGTGAGTGAATCTCTTCCACCAATTAATACGATTCCCAAACAAAACGGTTCCGTCCGAATTGCTCCTTTGATTCGATTTCGGCCCGCAAACGGTATTTTAACAAGCGTTTTCGGTTTTTAATTGATATGGGTAAATAGGTACAAAGGCTAGGGTTGACGAAATCTCGTTTTGTTTCACTAACAGGGATGTCGGTCGCAAAAAGGCTCCATTTAGCAATGTATCGCATTGGAAAACAGATAGAAAATTTAATGAAACAAATGGTTTCATTTGTTGTTACAGGTAGAAATATTAAAATATGAATTGGCGATCTGCCGCTTTCGGATACCGTTTGAATTATAAACCGATCCAATAATATTATTGGCTAATCCAATATTACTGCCTGTATGATACTTTTATTCAAATATTTTTGTCCTTGCCTATATCTATGATTTATATATACGACCCGAATGGCTGAGTCGGCAGTGACCCTGCCTACCAAGCCAAGGGTCCCGGGTTCGAGTCCCGGCGGGGGCAAATATTTATCTATATAAGTATGTGTATCGTTTTCTAGTACCCAAGATACTGGGAATCCTAGTTTGGGGCTAGATCAATGTGTGTAAATAGTGTCCAAGGTATTATTAATATTATTATTATTATATGTATTTTAATATCTATTTTGTACTATTCTGAGGTAAATACTTAAATTTTGCCGTTTCAGTTATTTAGTTTATGTTATGATTTCTGTTCTTTTCTCATCTCTTACCACTCCTATTACAAGTTTATCCCAACCTATGCTGTGTCTGGCCATGCCATTGAGAAGCCATAAATTCATAGAGTCTTAATATTTTTGAATTATCTACACTAACTACAATTATATACATCAATTGTTATAATCTAGTACGATGAAACAAGAGAAAAACCAATCAAAATATCGATCGCAATACAACAGAATAGAAAATATAAATGAATTGTGGCATCCGATGCCGCAATCAGCGGTCCACAACTTAATCCAATATATTTTACGTCTCGAAAAACCCCGAGCCATATTCCCAATCAAACAGCACAGAGTAATCGAGTGATACACTCGTATTCTCAACTCTTAATAAAATGTGCTGGTAAATTCTATGTATTGCTGGCTGTGTGGCAACCCTATCTACTTTACTGTAATACAAGTGATTTGCATTTTCGTGCAACCGTTTTAAAGCTCAGAGTAGATTTCGGTTTGCTGGTGGTTATGATATTTCGTTGTGGGAGTGTAGAACATTGGATCGCGTCGCCTAGTACGGAACGACGTACATTGCAGTATAAATAACGTTGAACAATAAGTATGGGCCAAATCAAGTAGCATTGTTGACGCGGATCTTTTCATCCACCGTGTTTAAACCTGATTTTATATTTTTAGAGTTCCGTGGGTGTTTTGGATTAACATAGAATATTTGTTTATGCACTGAGAGGATAAAGCACTGTTTTACATCATGAGCGCGATATTGAATCCTGAACCCAGATATAACCCTCGAGCAAAGCGAGGGAATTAACACTGAGTCCTGAGTGCAGTGAGGGATTCGATCATGCCCAAGACAAAACAGCTTTATCCCCGAGGAGTATACCTCGCACCTCCTGCGAGAAAATATAAAAAGCAAGGCTTCTAAAAACAGCAATTTATTAAAGTAAATGAATGTGAAAATGTATGTTTGACATATTAGTCCAGTTGCAGCGTCTTGCAAAAGTTGCGGATTTGGTTTAATTCAAAATGTGTCCAGCTCGCCGTGGTCAGCTTGATTTTCGAACAAGTTTGAGCCGCGGTGGTCCTCCACCGCAGCCGCCCTCGCACTCGGGGAGTGGGGCTGCGAGTGTTGTGCATATTTCACGAAATTAGATTTTAAGGCCATAGCAATAATTACTACGAGAAGTGATCTAGATTATGACATAATGAAATTCATTACAATTTTTTGTCTCAGCTAAAGCCTAGAGCTATAATGACTTGCTTTAGGTAAGGTAGGCAGGTAAGGTTTGCATGATATAGAGGATGACATTGAATCAGCTGACCATAGTTTAGGGAATTATACATCATTATACAAGTATACATCATTATGACCAACGTTCCCCAACACAGGTATGGTCGCAACGCAAACATATCCCCCATAGTAACTTGTAATCCCCCATAGTAACTGATTGGGTCAATGTACTGAGAAACAATTTTTTTTCCATTTGGGACGATATGTTTCTAAGGAAAGTTGTTCATAATGATGATGAAAAAATCCTAATTTATCCCTTCATTATTGCATTTTTTAATACCTTGAACACTATTTACACACATTAATCTAGCCCCAAACTAGGATTCCCTGTATCTTGGGTACTAGACAACGATACACATACTTATATAGATAAATATTATACTTAGATAGATAAACAACCATGACTGGGCTACAAACATCCGTTCTCATCAAACAAATATTTTCCCCCACCGGGACTCGAACCCGGGACCCTTCGCTTCGTAGGCAGGGTCACTGCCGCTCGGCCACTCGGGCCGTCGTCGGCATGGCAGCACCAAAGATATTCAGGCCCTTCCCGTTTAGTAAATTAAAGGATCTATTATACTCAACGAATGGTTCTACAATAAAATTTTCGACACAAAATAGTTCGATTGTATCGCTCATTTCGATAAATCCGTGAGATTTTTTCGACGAAGATTCTATCGAGATTTACTTGCATTCTAAAATTTAAAATTTACTGTATTCATGACATTTTGCAACCATACGCAACCATGCAACCATATTTTTGAGTGTTTTTTGGATGATCCAAAAAGAAGGTGATTTAATGGTAAATATTTTACCGTTGTCGAAGTGGAAAATACGATCACCGTACAAAAAACGGTTTGTCCACATCAGAAATCATCTACGGCAGTTAGTTGAGAAGGCTTTTTTCAATGCTCTGGAATTGAAAAAAAAAACAACATTTTGGAACATTAACAGCGTATTTCTGCTTAAATGTAGTAGAAATTAAATCATTAATTCAAATTAAATAAGTGAAGTCATGGAAAAACACTAACTAGTACATAAATCACAATTTTTCAAACTGTAACGGACAATGCTATATATTTTACGACATTTACAAATTTTTACTCATTTTAACGGACAATGGTATATTTTTACCACCATCAAATAGAAACCTTCCTCTTTCTAATAAAAAGCCAACCCCTGACCCCAAATTCCCCGTTCGATTTTCTTTGACTACTCGAAATGGTTCAGTTTTTTTATTTCGATGCCAATATAGGTACACTAATGATTACATTAATGCACTTTATCAGGGAGGTATAATTAGATCAAATGAACGTAAGGTTTTATCTATTATCATACACGGAACAACGATGTATCGTATACGGAACACCCATTTCAAAAGTCAAATTTGTACTTATCTGACTTTTTGTTTGATATTTCAATAAGCCTTGGGGTGTGGTAGTGGTTATGAAAGGGCCAAGTTTTTTTTAGTTTTAGAACTCGGAGAAGGAATTTTTCTTTTCTTAAAAAAAGGGTGTTTGATTTATAAATTGATTAAGGGTCCCTTTTTATTGGGTTACGTTTAGCAATAAAGTTTATCCGTTGAATTTATTTTCGGGACTGAATCTTTTACGGTTTCAAATAGATTTGAGATTAGATTCGATTTGGGGATTACAAAAGTCTATTGACAATAATGCGAACCGATCAAATCCATTCATTCATTCGTGTCACTGTCAAATCTAACTCCAACTCTCTTAAATCTTAAAATAAAATTAGTGTTACATAAGATTTAATGTATGTTAAAACATAATATAATTTTTACATCCAGGCACCTACTTTGCTTCTGGCCCCACACTAGGATACCTTATGTCGTGACAACCAGAAACATGTCAACATCCAAGATCTCAGTGGATTATTTAATTCGAATTAAGACTGCATCTAAAAAGTACTCAACCTTGTTATTATTACCTAACCAAGCCTGAGTGCCGAATCACGAAAAAAGGATTTATTTTCACAATAGGAGTAAGAATAATTATATTTTATAAAAAAAAACAACAAAATCAGCGGTCCTCCATGTTATGTTGAACACCATCAGAGCGGAATTTACGTAAAAGTAGTATTTAATTAAACGTATGACCATAAATCATGGTTTTGTTGAACAAAAATACTGATTTTGCTCAACAAACTTACTGAATTCCGCATTTAGAAAACCTGGATTTGTCTGACAAAATAACTTAATTTCGCGACTAGAAATCTGAAAAACTGCAACTTGAAACCCTTTATTCCAATTTACATAAATTTTGTAGTTCTCACTTGTTCAATTTTATCATAAGCGAAGGATTTATCCTTCACCTACCCTGATCCACCACTTCGCCCCGACAGTCTTTATTCAGCCAATAAGCGTTGGCTGAATAAAGACTGTCGGGGCGTTTGAGTATTTTTTTCGCGAAAATCAGTAAATTTCAGGGAATTCCGCTTTTCATAGTTCATTCGCTCAATTAGTTTTTTATCGCTCGTTTTATTATTCCCCAATCATTGTTTCAACTATTTCTTTGTTTCAACTATTTCTTGACAATCTCTGTGGCGTTGCGGTAGTGGATCTGCCTACCATGCGAGAGAATCCGGGTTCGATCCCCGGCTGGGGATTAAAGAAAAAAAAATCCAAGTCCTCGATGTTTATATGTGTGTGATGTTGCCGTTTCTGGTTCCCTCGACACTGGGTATCCTAGTGTGGGGCCAGAAGCAATGTAGGTGGCTGTATGTAAATGTTTGTGTTGTTTTTGCCTTGTCTCACATGAACAGAACTCTCTTCTTTCATTTACAAATTCATTACGAGACAAGCGACGCCATACCGCGCCAAGCGATTTCATCGGAGGTGGTAATTTGAACATTAAAATTTATCTAACTGTCGAAAAATTATGATTTCTGCAGCCAGTGCTAGAGAGTATTATTTTACAAACAAATGTGTGTGATTACAAGTTTCTAAAACGAAATACCTACTTTTCGAGGAATATGATTTCAAAGGGCGTTAAACACAACATTTTTGCTATTTTATCTACACACGTTTCATAAACCCTCTTTACTGCGTACAAAAAACACACGTTACGATCAGCATAATGTTAAACTGCGTGGTAAAAACTCATTTATTATCTGAAAAATTACACATTATGACCATAATGTGTAGTTTTTCTGCATATTATGACATTTAAATTTCGAATGCCGACGCCCGCCTGCGGCACATTGGTACTACAGAACAAGCTAAACAGCTGCAGAGCCACAATGCCGGTCAAAAATGCCGTTCCTGAACACATCAAAGAGAGCTTATGATATGTGTGTAGATAAACTAGTGTATGTAACTGTACATAATTAGGCATTAAAACTCTCGAGTGATATTATTATGAAACTCGCCTTCGGCTCGTTTCATAAAGCCACTCTCGAGTATGCCCTCCATTATGTAGCAGTCACATAAACTGCTATTTTAACTCCGATTTCTCGCAAAGGAATATCGTTTTAGAAATTCATAATAATAACACACATGAGTTCAATCTTTACTCTATCGATGGACATTGGTTTCATCTCAGGTCGCAGATATCAAGATTAAAAAAAAATACGCTTTGCCAGTCTCCATACAAAAATGTTAGAACTCTTCTCTCACTAAACAGGTTGATTGAACATACATAACATAGTGTTAGCCTTATCAGTTCCTAATTAATGCAAAAAGTCAGGCTATATTGAATTAAAACTCAGTTGAAGTCGGAAACTGGACGAAAATAAGGATTTGAGTTGAATATTTGAATTCTAATAAAACATGTCATCAATTTAGCTGACAATTCGTATGAATAGGAAGAATAAACTGATAAACTGATGGGTAAACCAATTTCTGAAGAGGTCCAAAAATCATAATTTCTAGTACTAATAAAGGAAAGTCAAGATACCAAACATCTTAAGAACTGTTACTACCAAGGTACCGTCCAGTCAGTCATCCAGCATTATAGACAACACAAATCAGCAGCATTTTTGAAAAAGACCAGCCGTCCCCGCATCGCTGGTGGCTCAGAGGACAGGGTTCTGAAGAAAATAATAAAGAAAAATCGTCGTGCCCGAGGAGAACTCGCTGCGCAGTGGCGGGACATATGTACTATCCAGTTTTTTCATTTAAATGGGTTATCTTAATTTCAGACTCCGTAAAAAATTGTAATACATTTTACATAGACGAAGTAATCTGCATTTGGGCTTGTAAAAACATATTTTTTTCCGCATTCTAACCTCAAAATAGCAACTTCTGATTTGAGGATCCCAGGCGGAAAAATTATATTACTAACTCGTTCAAAAAGGCTTCTTTATGAACCTCGCTACGACCTCGCCTTCGGCTCGTGCCGTAAACTTCTCGTTTTATAAATTTGTCTTTGTGAACTCGTAGGAAATCTACTATTTATTAACTGGTCAAAATATTCCTTCTATTTCTTTTCACGCAAGCATTCGAAACTATGAAGCAGTCAATAAGGATTTCACATAAACGTTCTTTGCGACTACGTATGTGTTCTACGTTGCCCATTCCTTCTCTAGTCAGTTATTCATTACTACTATTTTCATTCGTAACAATAAGGTATGTCTTCTTCTTCTTTTAAATATGGCGTGCAAACCTCTTTTGAGGCTAATTTTGCCAGTGTCAAGTGTATTTGAAAGATCACAATTTGGTGGTCAGGTTCTCTATAGAGAATCCACAGTACTTTAATTTCCAGGTTCTCTATAGAGAATCTGGAAATTAAAGTATTGTGGATACTTTGTTGTTGCTCCTTAGCACTACCCGGGAGAACGTGAAGGAGGGATGTGTAGAAACCAAGTATTTCTTTCGGACGTGAGCAACTGCCTCTCATGTGGTATGTCTAGTGGCTAGTTAAAAAGTGACAGATATTAATCTGAAAGTTGAATAAACCAGGTTGCACAAGAAACATTGTATTGTTCATTTATTCGCATGTATATATTACATTTGGCGACGATGAAATCACCTACGAATCAGTGTAGAAGCGCTTTAATTGGTATCATAACGTGCCTCCTCGATTAAATTGGCGGAAGTATTACGTTCGACCGTCGTATTCGAGAGTGGTCGACGACGTTCAAGCAGCTGCTATCTGAGTTTTGTATCGCGAAAAAGTAAATCAAGAAGATGATAAAAGAAATATCAAACGACGTGCAATTGAATGTTTCTTCTGCCAATGATGTGAGTAATTACTCACATCATTGGCAGAAGAAACATTCAACATTGCAACGAAAATTGTATTTTCAAACGAACTGGACTTGACGAAATTGTTGTGTCTTTGCGGAAATGTATGATTTTTTAAATGCTTCTAAAACATAATTTTCTGTATAATTTTATTTCTTCACTCGTTCATCTATTGCTCACTTTCAAGTCTCTACAATAAAATAAATGACAAAATAATGTACACTAATGGCTATTTTTGGAATGTCTGTGGATTTTTTACGATGAAGTAAAATAAAATTAGACGATTTTTTACATGCATCACGACACTTGTTTCACAAAATTTATTTTGTTATTATGTCGGAAATATTAAACTGCTCTTCAAAAAAACTGATTTGAGCAGCGATTATCACTTATATTTGCTGCGGTAGCTTAGGTGAAGGGTAAAGGGCGTGAGTGAAGCGAACGCCCCTTTGTCCTTCGTGTTAGATTCAACATGTAAGAACGACAACAAATATCTAAAACATAAACTCAAGTACTCATAAAATATTTAAAACATAAAAAATGTTTTTGCTGATCTTTTTTTGCTTCGCAAATCAGTATTTTTGATGTGCGATTAAATACCAGCCCTACTGTTTAAAAAAAAAGATATTACCTATATTTGATTACTGTTTATGCTTTCAAGACGAATAAAAAAACTAAACCGAGATTTAAATCACACTTCAAAAAATTCTGAAATACCTACAATCCCAAATACAGGCTGCTTGAAAATAAATTCGAAACACTCTGCGGCTTAGTAATGGCCCTGGCGGAACATGCAAATTTACTGCAACATTAAGGCGACTACGTCAAACTCGAGTGAACAATATTCTCTGGATAACTTTTATTAATTGAATAATGTTGACCCGCGTTTGAAGTAGAGCACCGAAGAGACGGAAACGTACTGTTTGAGTAACCCCAATCCCAAAAAAATACATTCAAAAAGTTTGTAGGAAGCAATCCCTTTATTTCATCTCTTAATAAATGTTTACTGGAGATATAAAGTATTTTTTTTCTTCCCTTAATTAGATAAATCCAAGCACAAAATCATAATTATCAAAGTGCCTCTCTACCTCGCTATCCGATCCAAAATCCTAGGCGTCATTAATAAACGCCATATCAAAAGCAACCCTTCGAAACCTTATCAGACCCCAGCATCTTTGCAACATTCAAATAGCATTTATAACGGGCCTTTACTTGTAATACGCAGGGCTATCCTGGTAGGACCCGCGTCACGCATATCAAATACATAAATCAAAATATTCCTGCAGGGAATTATTTAAATACCATAATGACTCATGAGTAAAAGTTACCAGCACCCTGTATTTATCACGCCCGAAAGGGATTAGGGAGAGCGGGTTAATATAGGCCAGCAATGATATCTCAAGACATTGTTTTGTTCCTACCCTGTTTGGAATAACGTTGGTATTCGAATGAAGCAACGTAAGAAATATGGTGGTATAAAATATAAAGAGTGAATGCTGGCCGGAACGCTCGGACAAAACGGCTCAGTTTTACTTTTTATCTGCGTTCGAAATTTGAAAATAATGAACGGCAATTCGTCTCTGTAGCCAGTTTTGAATTATTATGGATCGGAATGCCTTTGATTGCATCGGTGATTGAGGATTTTTTGAGGTTTTGATAGCGAAAGGTTGGTGGGTTTATTGATTGATTGAATTGAATTGATTGTTTCATATGAGGGTAAAACTCGAAACTAAACGGAATCAAACAGCGTTTTGGCGTGACTCCATACATACACACTACTAAACTAGAAAGACGAGGCAGAGGTGTTTATTTTATGAGTTTTATTGCTCTCAGTGTCTTCGCCGATCTACGCTTTCAAGCTGAAATCGGTGCAGGCAAGCCAAATTCTATCTCCCACTGTATAAAAATCCAAACAAAACAAAACCTCGCATTATTTACTTTTCTTCCTTCAAGGCAAAAAGTCTTCCAGGATCGCGGGAAGAATGGTTCGGTTCTCAATATGACTCGGGTACTCGCACGCATTGGATGCGAATCGAAAATCTTCAGGTGTGGTCATCACTGTCTATCACCCGAGATAAACTTATTAGGTGCATAATCATTATAAGTAATGAAATGAAATGTTTATTTGCCTGATATGTGGTACTGTAATTGGTAAATTTGTACTTAAATTCATCTTTATTACATACATACACACACACACATACTTACATAATTATGTCGTTTATATACGCTATCAAGTTTATTTAAGTAATTATACATTACTATTGTTGCCGCAATAACGTTACCCTGTAATACTTCGGATATGCCTAATAATGTTGTATTAAAACCTTATAAAACCTTTAAGACTGGAGTAAAACTTTAAAATTTTGCAGTGGCGAGCATACGCTCATTTAAGGAATCAAAACCAAAATTTCGCTTCGGTTACTCATCGACATTACTACGTGGCTACCCGAACACTCGAGTAATTCTGTTCGTTTTTTCTTTTGTCGGGTACCCGGTAGCTATGAGCACAGCTTGGAAGGGTGGAGGGGAGGGGAGAAGTCGCCATTTGTTACAATTTGCCCGTTTTCGGATGCGGGCTCGCTCTCTAATGGACAATGCTTTATTTGGCTGCCAAAGATCTACTTAATGATTGCTGTGCGACAACTTAACGAGGATATCTCTCGCCATAGTAAGTTATATCAAATTATATATCTGCATTAAGTGGTCGCTGTATTGCCACCAGCCACCACTCACTATCTGTAACTTGTTTATTGATGTAGTATTATTCTTGGTAGCTATGGCGGCAAAAATGTGTTATTAAAAAAAAAATACAAATCACCCACTGATATCTTATTGTCTGCTTATCATAATTATTGAATGGCGGTATATGTTTCCGACATTTGTTGTAAGATAACAACAGTACAGTTTTATCGTATCGTAGTGATCGGCTGCCTAGTCGGCACTTTATGCTATTTCGCTTATAAGGATTCGTTTTTAGGGATCCGTACCCGAACTGCCTGTCCGTCACCGGGCTCTATCTGTTAAACAGTAATAGGTAGAGAGTTAAAATGCCGCTACATCAAAAAATGATGAAGTACACGAGATTTTTTAACTCAAAACGGTTTCAATATCCCTGCTCCTGCGAAACACCGAATCATCGTCTTTCATAGTAATCGATAATTTCGTATGATATATACATTGTTACGGTGGCGCAATTGATTTGATTTTGGATCAACTATCTGCAGGGTTAAGGGTGGTGCTAGGTTTGAAACCTAGTTTGGACATAAACTGTTTTCGTTTTATTATTATTTTGTCCGTAAGTTGTCTTGTACAGATGTTCTATTTCTCGATGAAGGTTTAACTTAGATTGATGTTAGCCGTGCACATGCACAAAGTCAAAGTCAAAGTCAAAGTACTTTATTACTGTAGATATTTACATATACTTAGCAAACGTCATTTTTTGCCTCGTCTCTACATTGGACCACTGTGGGAGAAGAAGGGCGTAGAAACTCCCACAGATTGAGTTTTAGATCTCTTTTAAAAATAGGTTGTGCTTAACTAATACAAATATTTAAAAAATCATTGTTAAGATTAATAAGCAGGAATAAATAATTACAAAATTATTAACAGCAAGGTCTGTGTTGAGCCAGATTAACCCCATACAGTCCTGTCATTTAAGTAATCTTGAACATTGTAAATATCCCTTTCTCGACAAAGTCGCTCTAAAATGCTTTTTAAATTGCTCAAATGGCAATTTCAAAATTGTGTTTCACATTGTGTCCGTGTGCGTAGTCCATGGAGCGGTCAGCGAGAGACTATGCAAACTGACACACTGTGCATGTGAACAACTAACATCTACCAAAGTCAAACTTTCATCGTGATATAGAACATCTGCACGATGGTACGGAACACTTTGTAAGAGAGTCTAACTACTGCTGCCAACTCGAAACACGCCCAATGTAACCTGGTTTTATTTATGTGGAATCCCTTCGTTGGAATAAAAGTGACCACTAGGGGTCAGATCGGTTTATTATAAAATAATAGGATGTTGTCCTTGGTGGGCGGGCTTATAATTACTTAGCCTTATTATTTAGGGCTTAGATCTAAACCTAAATCGGTGTTTCACTAAATCTGAATGTTGATCCAAAACGCAAATTTGATCCGAATGGAGGAGGGTGTCTTCTAAGTTCACGGTGAGGTCGGGACGCCTCCTCTGAGTCCTTTTGCACTCGGTGAGGGGGTACGGCTCACCCAAAGCTTACAGCGGGCCTTTTGACCATTAAGGTGGTCAAAAGCAGTTACCTATAGTCCTCAAAAGATAGCACCCTAATTAGATGCAGCAATTACACGAATTATCAAGGAGACCGCCGAGATCCTTGTTGCAACCTTGCTACAAAAGTGTTGCGGTCCGCCTCACTGTCGCTAGTCAGTCATTAATAATACGCTTAAGGGTAAGTTTTTAAGATGGTGTCCATTTTTTGTGACATTTTTAAACAAGCCCTTCCCTTTTGTAAGTGTCAATCTGTGGTGTTCTGTCCAACCTTAAGTGTGTTGTTGTGCGTTGTGTAATTTAAAAAAGGCTGATAATTAATAAATATTGCATTGTAAGATCAAATATTGCTATTTTATAAAAAAATAACACTTTGTATTTAGAACGTTCATTCAGCATTAATAAAACATAGCATCACGCCTTTCCCATTCGGGTTGGCAGAGGCACAATCGTGCCTACTTTTAGCCACTTATTAAATACTCCATTATGCGTGACAACAAAACAATCATAATTATAAATTAAATAGTAGACAGTAGGAGAGCTCCGTGGTCTAGTGGGTTTGACGCTCGCTTCTGCTGCTGATCATGTGTACCAATGAGATAAGTTATTTATCTTAAGTACTTTATAAGGATGTCCTAACGGTGATGGAAAACATCGTGAGGAAACCTTCATTTCTCCATAGCTGCAGCCTGTCACGCGAAATGGAATATCGAATAAAAAAATAAAAGTGAACAATTATGCCTCGTCACCCCGAATGGGAAAAAGTGTGACGCTATGTATGTATATACATATTAGATTAAACACCAAGGGGATAAAATACTCTTGAAGCGAGGATGTCATGAGTTAATTCCCGAGCAAAGCGATTCCTGAGTGCAGTGAGGGGCTTAAGCGTACCCAAGACATGAAATTTAGTACATTATTATGACCCGGCTTAAGCCGAGGGTCGTAATGACTTGCTTTACGTGCGTGCCGCATATAATGTGACATTCTCGAGCAGGAAGTGTGAAAGAAATCTTAGGGCTAAATTCTGGTTCACTTGTTTCCTATTTAGACTGATAACTGAATTTTAAACGCTAAACCCATTTAAATAAAATATATCTAGGAACCAAAGCATTGAAATCTACTGCCAATTTAAAATAAAAACTTTATTTAAATCTTTCTACACGTTTGAGCGATAGAGTGCCGCGGATATAAAGACACACAGAAAGACGCTTCAAACTCAGAACACCTCTTTTTTGTCGGGAGTTAAAAATCACTAAGAAACATTTAAATTAAACTTACGGGACATTTTTCGATGACTAAAAATAAACATGCCCTTAATTCCCAGCGGGGCGGCGGCCACGGCGGCGGCGAGCCCTGAGGACAAAGTGCCCAGGGCGTGTCTCTGGTTTCATTCACGCACAGAAAGGTACAAATGCCACAAAGGACACGGAAGAAAAGATCAAAAGGAACACATTTTTAGGGTTCCTTACCTTAAAAAGCTTTATAGCAACACCATGTGTCTGTCCTAGGAGTAAAAAAGTGATAGCTCTATTTTAGTGATATATACTACTCAAAAGAAAATAGGGGCCACTAAGTATTTTGATTGCTACGTGAAAAATATAGTAAACAGTAATGTATATTTATTAAAATAACATGTAACAAGGCTTTTGTTTTAACTTATGCTAATAACCATTTAATTGTGTAGTCAATTGTTTCACTTATTTCAATTAACATGAAATTAGTCCATTGTCAACAGCAAAAACTAAACAGAAACTCTTTGCAAAACCAAACAAAAACTGACACAAGCTGTTTTTTTTAATGGTTTAGTAACGGGTGTGTCCTCCTCTCCTGTTTTCACACTCCTGGAGCCTTGAATGCATACTCTCGATTAAGTTTCTGATGTTTTCATCAGGTATCTCTTCCCACGCACGTTTCAGAGCATCCATAAGCTGTTGCTGGTTGTGAACCTCTTGCTCATGCTCCCTAACCCTTCGTTTTAATTGGTCCCACATATGCTCTATTGGATTTAAATCCGGACTATACGCTGGCCATGGTAGGACACGAAAATGGGAGTGATCCAGTACAGTCTGAGTGGCCCGAGCTGTGTGTGGGCGGGCATTGTCATGCATTAACCAGAACCCTGGCCCCACTCTCTGTGAGAATGGAATCACATGAGGCCTGATGACTTCATCGATGTACCGTTGTGCAGTTACTGTGCCTTGATTTAAGAAAACCAGCTCAGTTTTGCCTTGTAAGCTAATCCCAGTCCAAACCATCACACTAGGACCTCCTTGATGCAGACATCGGAAAATCTCTCACCCTGTCGTCTCCATACTCTTATCCGCCGATCATCACTACAAAGCTTCACTTTACACTCATCTGTGAAGAGCACCATACCCCATTGATTCATGCTCCAATCTGAATGTTCGCGGCAAAAACTTAAACGATTTCCACGTTGAACCCTAGATAAAGGAATTCGTACTACTCGGCGTCTGGACCTTTGCTGGTCTTCATGCAGTCGATTACGTATCGTTTGGTCACTAATACGAGTCCCCGTTGTCAACCGTAGGCGATTTTGTAACTTACGTGCCGTCACAGAGCGCTCTCGACGGGCACTCAATCGGATGTAGCGATCCTCTTGTGCCGTAGTCGCTCGCACCCTGCCCGATCCAGGCCTTCTTGCAACACTGCCAGTCTCTTGGAACCGATCCCACACATTGTGGATGGCTCGGCGAGAGAAACCCAATGACAAAGCTACAGACCGCTGTGAATGACCTTCAGCAATCAATGTAACGGCTCTGGTGGCAGTAATGGTATCCATATGCCTTCGTTGACGTGGCATTATTAACAAAAGATGTTGAAAGAAGCAAAAGATGGACAGAAATAGTTTTTTAACAGAATAAAATTGTGATTCCATCTGAAAGGAATTTGACCTGAAACTCGTTTTTTTTATTTGCTTCAATTTCTGGCCAGCTGTAAGACTTAAACACCAGCATTAAAGAGGTTGGATACTGAAGGAGGCCGGACATCATTAATTAGTCACTTATTAATTAGTTTACATCTAAAAATTTACTCAAAAACAGAAATACGTAAGTGGCCCTTATTTTCTTTTGAGTAGTATATATCTTTTGTATTTATGTAACCCAAACACGAACGTGTCACGTAAGCAAATTCATTTTTCTCAAACATGCGCACAAAAAATCATATGCCATTCGGAAATACGCTACGCAAAATGTCAAATTTACAGATAATGCATCTAATCTTTATTTTGAAAAAAGAAACGCGCTTTAAATGTAAGTAGTTATTTGAATGTCAAACATAGAGCGCCCCAAAAATGTGAGTATGAAAGTGTCGTTTTATTTAAATTTCGAACATGAATTGAATACGCACCGTCATCAAAAATCGGGCATCACAAGGCCGTAATCGAGTTACATTAGCCTAAAAAAAAGCATACGAAAAAATACCTGCCATTAGCGGGAAAACAAACTAAAAAGCTAAAGAGAATGTGTGGAACAACTATTCTATTGAATAAATTATAATGAGTTCTAATTAGAGTGAAAGGGATATCGAATGTACTCCGCCAAATTTAACGGCAAAAGCAATATTGCCCATGAAAAAATTGTTACCAAAGAAGTGTTAAAATGCTTAGTTAAAAAAAGAGAAATTAGGCAAGAAATAGATAAATGGGGGGGGGGAGAATTTATTTCGATACCACATATATTCTTAAAAATGTACCTAGTTACGTACATGGAGTATTAAAGCCGCACCAATAACTTTGTAAACAACATTTTGCTATCTAAACACACAGGGAAATTAAAGATACACCTAATCCCCTTGCAAAAAACTTGACTTCCATTTTGCGGTGGCACGGAACCCTTTGTGCGCGAGTCCGACTCGCAGTTGACCATTTATATATAATAACCACTTGCATTGATGTTTTTCCACGCTTTGAAGTGCTGCTCTGTGAAATATTGATCACTAGAACGGACACCGACGAACTTATATTATGTTTATATAATTTAATTAAAAAGTGAAAAAACAGACTTCAATTAAACCCTATTGGTTACAAAACAAGTCCTCATTCATTAAAGAGTTCCCTTTATTTCCCCATGATCCCTTCATCAGATCCTGAGCAACTTTGAAAGATTGTGGAGGAGCTCTCCTGGCAAAATATCAGATTTTGTAGAAGACAAGAAAGCTTGGGAAGGTGTTAGCTCCAATTCTGTAAAAAATAACGTATAAAGCAGGAGGTTTCTAGTCGCCTCTTTGCCTCCAGCATCTAAAACATTGAGGTGACGGAATTCAAATTGAGTTCTATATTTCCCTATACCTTATATATATGTTAGTTTGAGATTTGACATTCTCCAAGTGTAACCTATCTGTTTCTTATGGAAATAAACTCTTTTTGAATTTTGTTTTTTTTTCTAAATTCACCAATTATGAGGACCATACATTACTGACCAACCTTTCTAAAGTTATCATATCGCAATCCTAGGTCGGGCAGTTCCGCTGGCCATCTACGATCTTCATCATCCGTTCCACTTCACCAAATGATGCTTCCCGAGTCCAAATGCACGAGTATCCATGAAAAATAGGTCAGCCTATGTTATTTGAAGAGTTCTCTCGATTTCTCCAGGAACCCATCATCAGATCCTGACCTGATGGGAATGGGACCAATCGGAAGTAAACCCTTTAAAAACAAAAACCGTATTAAGTTGATTCGAATAATAAAAATCGATTAACATACTTAAAAAAATAATTCCGACGAATTGTGAAATTCCTCCTTTTGTGAAGTAAAAATTATGATTTGAATATTATATGGCGTCATTTATTTATTCCGTTGTAATCACTTTTCGGAAGAGACAGGGAAACATAAACGTTTTTATACAGGGACTTACGTTTCATCTGTCCCCACACTAGGATAGAAAAGTGGCCAAGTGCGAGTCGGACTCGCCTATGAAGGGTTCCGTTGTAGCCAGTAATTATGTGACTGGATGTATGTGTTGTAACTTTGTTTTTCATAGTGTTTGTATCAATGACAAAGTTATCTTTGCGGTTTTTTATAAATGTTTTTTTATGTTAAAAACTGCTTATTTTATTTTTTATCTACACACATATCATAAACCCTCTTTACTGCGTACAAAAACCGCACGTTACGATCAGCATAATGTTAAACTACTTGGTAAAAACTCATTTCTTATCTGAAAAATTACACATTATGACCATAATGTGTAGTTTTTCTACATATTATGACATTCAAATTTCGAACGCCGACGCCCGACTGCGTGCCGCCCCTAGTTTGTCTGTGAAGTTGGTACTGACATTCAAATTTCGTACGCCGACGCCCGCCTGCATGAAGTTGGTACTACAGAACAAGCTAAACAACTGCAGAGCCACAATGCCGGTCAAACATGCGGTTCCTGAACACATCAAAGAGAGCTTATGATATGTGTGTAGATAAACTAGTGTATGTGACTGTACATAATTAGGCATTAAAACTCTCGAGTGATATTATTATGAAACTCGCCTTCGGCTCGTTTCACAAACCCACTCTCGAGTATTAATGCCCTCCATTATGTAGCAGTCACATAAACTACTAGTTTAAACCAATTTTCGTTGAAAGTGTGTTATAAGATACACAGCATATATTTTTTGTAGATTTTTCCCTTTCTTACTTCAAAAGTTAGAGGGTTACTCTTTAACAATTTACTTTGATGAAAAGTGCCTTCAGGAACCTCAATATAATTTTTAGGATTAGTACAGTATTATTTCATATAAGCTTGATGAAAAAAAATGTTTTGGTTTCAGTTCCATGTATTGAACTGAATGAGCCCCCTCGCGAAGTAAAGCCCCCTGTTCAGGCCTCTCGGCACCTAATGACCTCGCAGGGGCCCATCAGCTACGAGGTAGCGTAGCGATCAGATGCCAAGAAGTGTGAACGTCGGCGATTCACCGAGCTAGTAATTATGGAGTCGATCTAACATGGTCTGTGCTTCGTTCCCGTCAAACTCCTGTCTCTCTGCAAGGCCCGGGTGCACCCTAGGCTCTTCTTGGTAGACAGGTTCTTCAGCCAACCAGGTATGACTGGCAGGCCAGCTTCGACGAACACAGTGTTCCAACACAGGTTATGTTACGTGGGAAAAACCAATCGGCCACGTAAATGCGAACTTTATCTGGTTCGGGGAACCACAACACACTCAGCTATATAGACAATCCTGAGGGGAACCCGAATTCATTCCAGATGGCTTACGATTTAATTTCAATACCCCAATCAATACGCGTTACATTGCGAGGGCTTTTCGTCTGTCAGTTGTCAAAAAACTGCAAGGTTGGCAGCAACGTCAAATTCAAAATGGCCGTTCCGAAACCATCGATCGAATATCGATTTGGAATCGAACAATCACCCGCCCGGACAGGCACCCACCTGTCCCCTAATCTACGGGCAGCCGAGACAACGTTGCTACCGCTCGTTTTAGAACCGAGCCTCCTACTAGAACCTCTGCAGACCGGGGGGTCCCGTCCTTGCCAGGGAACAAGTTAACAATGCGCCCCCTGCGCCAACGTAGTGGCGGTAGGTTAGCATCCTTAACCAGAACGAGGTCACCAACACTAGGGGGGCTGGTTTTGTCAGTCCACTTAAGGCGCTGTTGTAAGATATGCAGATACTCGAGCGACCAACGCTTCCAGAAATTCTGAGTAAACTGCTGCAACAGCTGATACCTTGACAACCGATACAATTTCACTCCCTCAAAGGGGTGCTCGGGCAACGCGTTAAGTGGCTGTCCTATCAAGAAATAGCCTGGGGTCAGAGCCTCCAGGTCATTTGGATCCGAGCTGAGCGGACACAACGGTCGCGAATTGAGAACGGCCTCGATCTTACAAAACAATGTCGCGAGCTCCTCAAAAGTCAGCGCGGTCTGACCTACTATACGCCCCAAGTGCGTCTTAGCTGACTTAACTACGGCCTCAAAAATCCCAGCCCAGTGGGGGCAACTCGGTGGGCTGAAGGTCCACTGTATACCCCGACGGGAGAGGGCCGTTCCAATATCCACTTTATTTACATTCAAAAAGTTGACTATCTCTCGTAAGTATCGCTCCGCACCGATGTAGTTAGTGCCGTTATCAGAGCGGATCAAAGTTGGAAGTCCCCTTCGAGAAACAAACCTATCCAAACAAGCAATGAAAGCCTCTGTCGAGAGATCAGCAACGAGCTCGAGATGTACCGCCTTGGTGGAGCTGTGGGGCCAGTCCGATTCTCTCTTGGCAAGCCAGGGTGGTCCCCACCACAAATGGTGTGTAACGAGTTCAGGAGCCCGACATCCCCTGGATGCACAATCAGACGGGTTCAATTCTCCTGGTACATGTCTCCAGGTCAGTGGGACCTCAGACGACATAATCTGGGAGACACGGTTCGCAACAAAAACCTCTAAGTTATGGACCGAAGCCTTCAGCCAGCACAAAACAATCTGGCTGTCCGTCCACGCGTACACCGTATCCTCCAAAACCACTGACCCAAGCAACACTGTTAGAGTGTGATTCAAAAGTTTGGTCAAAAGAGCAGCCCCGGACAGTTCCAGTTTTGGAATCGTCATCCTTGTCCGAATAGGCGCTACCTTGCTTTTTGCCAAAACCAAACGCACGTCGACCTCCCCGGTGGAGGTGACGGTTCGCAAATAAACCGCTGCCGCAAACCCTCGTTCAGAGGCATCACAAAACCCGTGAAGGGTTGCCCTGTAATCCCCAGCAGGGACCAATTTCCTCGGCAGCGATACATTATTTATATTGAGGCCCAACCATTTTGCTAAATCATTCGATACAATGCAGCCCTGAGCTCCAGAATCTAATAGGGCGCGAACGTATGTTGGGTTGCCCGCCAAATCCCAAACAAGCACAGAGGCGATCGGTAACACCACCGTCTCCGGTTGGGGGGCAACAAATTGTTGGGCCGCAAATTCCTAGCGAGGGCCCCCGGGGCCCCACTGTGCCTGTAACCGATCAGGTATGCAGCTATACGCCAGAGGGTCCCATTGTACAAATGGCCCACGCGCCGGTTCCATTGCCACCCTACGACGCCCCCCGAAGGGGGGTGGGCGTGAATTCAACCGTGGCCGCTCCATGAGCGGGGGGGACATCACATGCGACCGACGAGGACGAGGCGACGAGCGGGGCGACAACTGAGGCGGCGTCCGAACCGCATCCGCATAGCTCGAAGGTGTCCCATGCCACCCGCCCGTTACGGCCCGCTCAACATACCCAATGTCCCGCTGAGTCGGATGCTGAGTCGCAACCGAAAACTCAGGGCCCCCCATGTGATGACCCTGAGTGCGGCCCTGCACCCCTGGGTGGCTGCGTGCTTGTGGCCCCATTGCCCGCTGAGTCGGATGCTGAGTCGCAACCGAAAACTCAGGGCCCCCCATGTGATGACCCTGAGTGCGGCCCTGCACCCTAGTACCGCCCTGTGCACGTGGGGACGTTGGCCCCTGAGTTGCGCTCCGAGTCGCAAACGAATTCTCAGGGCCCCATGCCGTGTCACCCTGGGTACGGCCCTGTGGACGTGGGGACGTTGGCCCCTGAGTTGCGCTCCGAGTCGCAAACGAATTCTCAGGGCCCCATGCCGTATCACCCTGGGTACGGCCCTGTGGACGTGGGGACGTTGGCTCCTGAGTTGCGCTCCGAGTCGCAAACGAATTCTCAGGGCCCCATGCCGTGTCACCCTGGATACGGCCCTGTGGTGGCTGTTGGCCGGACCGGTTCATGCACAACAGATTGTTGTGGGCCCCACCACAATATCCGCACATTTTTGTGCGCGTGCAGTACCTAGCTATGTGTGGCCCGAGGCACAGGAAACACCAGCTCCGCTGCTTGGCCATCCGGCGCCGTCCCTGAACCCTAAGTTCCCCGAACTTATTGCAATTGGCCACAGCATGGCCAATCTGCCTACAACATGGGCAGGTCTCACTATGTGGGGTCAATGCACTCACAGTCCCATATGACTGCCGGTTGGTGCGGTCCTTCCTCGTCGGAGGGCCCCTACTCACAGCGCTCCCGGCAGCTCTCTGTGGCTCCGAAGGATGGGTGACCGTCAACCCCAAATTCTCTGCCCGTCGAGCCTCCTCTTCCAAGAATCCGACCAAGTCGGAGAAGGCGGGCAGGTCCTCGGCCGACCTCCCGTGAGACTGTTCGAAACGAGTCTGCACGTCAGCGGGTAGGCGGGAAAGTACAATGTACAGCAGTAGGTACGACCATTCACCAACCGGAAGTCCAAGATTCTCTAGAGCCTTGGTGACGGACAACAACGGGTTCAAAACCTCCGTCTGTATGGCCCCGACCTTGTTCACAACCGGGATACTAAACAAACGGTTCAGTTGGGCATCGGCCAACCTCCGTTTGTTATGGTAACGTCTGACCAACAATTGTCTGGCCGTTTCATAGTTACCCTCCGTAACTGTCAAATGAGCGACCAGCTCCCTAGGCTCACCCCTCAATGCTGCCACCAGCTGAGCCATCTTGACAGACTTTGTAATGTCCGATCGCATGTGCACCAAACTGTCGAACAGATTGATGAAGCTCATCCATTCACCGGACACTCCGTCAAAATGGTATATTTATGGCCGGTAACCTGGACCCTGAACCCTGAAGCGGCAGAGGTGCTTCAATGTCACCACCATGGCTGGACTCGCGCTGTCTACGTATGTCCGCAGCCTTCTGCGTGATAGCAGCTGCCATCTCCATACATTGGTCGACATCCCCTAGCAACCGTGACAGCCTGTCAGGTGCGCAACCATCAACTGATTCCGCCTGCGCGGACAATTCGAGCACCCTATTGTAACGTTCCTTAACGTCCATAGACCGCTCCAATACCACATCATGCCTATCTAAACGGTCTATCAGACCGTGTGCGGAGGAAAACCATCTGAGTTCCTTAGAAACACCCTTCTGGATTTCAGATAACGACATGATCGGAACGATACTTACTCACAATTTGCAGTAACTCAATTATATTGGACCCTCCAGTCTACAACCCAAACGAGGGAACCCTAAACCACAACTTAAACAATGCTGTTTTCCTTAAACAATAGGAACCGAGTTTTATATCTATATAAATTCTGTAAATACAATTTAGTTTCCCTTTATCATTATAACACACACAGATAGTCAATATTAGTTCAAGTTATAAATTGCTATAAACTGAAAACAATGTAATAGCCTGCTATCAATAGATGTAACTACCTATGTTAACCAAACATTCATTAGCATTACTATACCACTAATAGATTCACTAACTGGTACTTCAATGCAAATTTCAATTCACCTACAATGTACCTAAGTTGAGTACCTACTATTCTGAGTCACATCTCAGTACAACTGGTCATTTAGGGAAAACTGTAATATCTGTCTGTCTACTACCAGCAATAGACTTATAGCTTACAATACTACCAATCTATGTGGATACAGGAACAACACCAAGTTAGCTAATAACCGCCTATACCTACAGATTGATAGTCCCAAATCGTGGGTTCCTGGAGCCCTTGACGGCTGCAAATCTCAGGAAACCACGCTCTTGCTACCAAAATGTTCAGGCCTCTCGGCACCTAATGACCTCGCAGGGGCCCATCAGCTACGAGGTAGCGTAGCGATCAGATGCCAAGAAGTGTGAACGTCGGCGATTCACCGAGCTAGTAATTATGGTGTCGATCTAACCTGGTCTGTGCTTCGTTCCCGTCAAACTCCTGTCTCTCTGCAAGGCCCGGGTGCACCCTAGGCTCTTCTTGGTAGACAGGTTCTTCAGCCAACCAGGTATGACTGGCAGGCCAGCTTCGACGAACACAGTGTTCCAACACAGGTTATGTTACGTGGGAAAAACCAATCGGCCACGTAAATGCGAACTTTATCTGGTTCGGGGAACCACAACACACTCAGCTATATAGACAATCCTGAGGGGAACCCGAATACATTCCAGATGGCTTACGATTTAATTTCAATACCCCAATCAATACGCGTTACATTGCGAGGGCTTTTCGTCTGTCAGTTGTCAAAAAACTGCAAGGTTGGCAGCAACGTCAAATTCAAAATGGCCGTTCCGAAACCATCGATCGAATATCGATTTGGAATCGAACACCCCCTTTATCCTTCGCGTTAGGTTCAACATGTAAGAACAACAAAAAATACTTAAAACATAAACTTAAGTGTTTTTGTTAATAATTTTTTGCTGTGCAAATCAGTATTTTTGATGTGCGATTAAATACTAGCCTTTTTCAAACAAAATACATCTACATAACAAATTTCAACTGTTTAGTCCATGGACGGACAGACAGACAGACATGACGAAACTATAAGGGTTACTTGTTTCTTTACGGTTCCCTAAATACGACCAAGATCCCTAAACATATGAAATTACATACAGGCACATATACAAGGTGACATTTAATTAGCTGACCATATTTTGGGGAATGATAGTACCCATCATTATGAACAACCTTCACGAAGAAACATATGGTCGTAAAAGTAAAAAAAAATGTTCCTCAGTACATTGACCCGATCAGCTGATTACAAGTTACTATGGGGGACCCAATTTTTTTTCGTTTGCGACCATGTATTTCTTCCGGAAAGTTGTTCATAATGACGGGTACTCTCATGTCCTAACATATGGTCAGCTAATTAAAAGTCACCTTGTATTACTTCTGGCCCCACACTAGGAAACCCTGTGTCGTGAGAACCAGAATCAGTGACGTCAAACACATATAAACATCCAAAGTCTGTACCACCGTACAATGGTAGAGATGGTGTGGAGTGAATAGTTTGGATTTTACATAGCAAAATGTTGTTTACAAAGTTATTGGTGCGGCTACGTTCATACTCCATATACATAACCAGGTGCATTCATAAGTTTGTATATGGTTTTGAAAGAAATGTTGTATGGGAGCCCCCTTAAATATATTTATTTTATTCTGTTTTTTAGTATTTGTTGTTATAGCGGCAACAGAAATATATCATCTGTGAAAATTTCAGATGTCTTCTATCACGGTTCATGAGATACAGCCTGGTGACAGACGGACGGACGGATGGACAGCGGAGGAGGAATAACGAATGCTTCCGTCTCTCGGGTCACAGTTGACCACATCCCTGACCTAGGCAACCATGCATTTATAATGGTGGATTTTGAAATACAAAGAGCGCTCGTTGCATTCTAATCAGGTCACTGAAAAAATTGACATACCCGCTTTTGAAATTAATCTACATGGCATAGACTGGAATGCTATCTCCGAAATAAAAGATGATGAATTAATGGTCGCAACTTTTAATAATTCCATTATAGATCTATTTAATTTCATGCTCCCGAGAGAAAATTAAGATTAAGGTCTTATAACATCCCCTGGTTACCAGTAACGTACGTTTTATAGGGATAAGACTCACGTTCAATAAAAACTAACTCAATTAGCGCCTCATAGTGAGCAATATAAATCCTTAAAATGCCTCGTTAATTGTAGCCAGTTTTCTGAAAAAAAAAGCGTATTTTGAACACAACATTACTAAAAATATTGAAAAACCAAAACAGTTGTGGAAACATTTAAAAGCGACGGTCTTGCCTAGTTTTAAGGGTCCTGTAGATCTTCCTGAACCCTTTAACGACCCGGACGCGATTATTGCACATTTTGCAAACGTGCCAGGAAATGACCTCGTTCGACTGTCAGAACTGACTTACTTCGAGTTTAACAGGTTCGGCCCAGCCACTTTCGGACTCTTGCCAGTGCATGAGGGTTCCGTGGCCAAAATTATTTTACAGATGACTTCTAACGCCTGTGGTTCTGACAAAATTAGTAGAGATATGCTATTGATCACCCTGCCACATACTCTAAAGGCTGTAACTGCAATTGTCAATACCACTCACGCTTTCCCCCAACAATAGAAAACTGCAGTTGTGCGACCCATGCCCAAAAATAACGATCCACAAATATTAGCGGACCTCCGAACAATTAGTTTGCTCCCCTATTTGTCAAAAATCGTCGAAAAGGTGGTATACAACCAGGTGATGACATATGTTGAAGACAGTGCTATCTTGCCGATTCTACAGTCAGTTTTTAGAAGGGACCGGAGCACTACATCTGCCTTACTTGATGTGGTTGACAACATATGTGCAGCACAAGATGGGGGGATGGCACTGTTCTGGCTCTTCTCGGCTTTTCGAGAGCATTTGATTGCGTTAATATTCCACTACTCCTCTCCAAGTTGACATATTATGGGTTTGACGTACCTACAGTAAAATGGTTCAATAGCTATCTAGGCAATCGCCAGCAACAGGTATTCTTAAAGAGAAATGATGGGTCAAGCCACATATCGAGGAGCGTTATTTTTGATCGGGGGGTGCCTCAAGGTTCCATTCTGGGGCCTTTGCTATTCATTATATTTAGTGCTGACATCATTAACAGCATAAAGCATTGTAAATACCACCTATACGCCGACGACCTACAATTATATATTCACATGAATAGGGAAACCATTGATGGGCGTATCCGAGACCTTAATGCAGATTTGGATCGCGTCTCTTGCTGGTCGTCTGGAAGTTCTTTAGTTTTGAATCCTAAAAAGTCTAAATACATGATACTGGGCTCCAGACACCAAGTTGCGACTCTTACAGATCTAGAGCCACGCCTCCTTATAGCAGGAGTTCCCATTGAATGGGTTACAGAAGCTCGTAGTCTTGGCCTAATCATGGATAGCGAACTACGCTTTGAAAAGCATGTATCGGAACTAGTGAGAAATTGCTTTTATAGACTAAGTATACTGTATTAATTGCGGGGATATCTATCTGTGGACATGCGCGTTGCTGTCTGAGAATCGTTAATACTTACAAAACTTAATTACTGCATTCCTGTGTATGGTCCATGCCTATATGGCAAAACCCATAGACTTCTTCAACGTGTACAGAACGCCTGTGCTCGTTACTGTTTCCACATACCTGCACGTGGACATGTCACGTCTTTCATCAACGCTGCAAACCTGCTGAAGATGAAAGGTAGACAGGACTTGTTCCTTGCATCGCTCCTGTTTGGTGTGATTAAGATCGGCAAGCCTGAGTATTGGTATGATAAATTAGAGTGGCGAATGTCACTTCACCCTAACAGGGCCACGACAAGTATCTTGTGGCATGTGACTGCAGCGTTTCGTGGCAGTTTCAGGTATTTGGCCACCAAATGTTGGAACAACATCCCTCCACCAATACGGCAATTAAAGTCCAAAACCTGTTTCAAACTTCGTTTGAAGAAACTTCTTTTGGATCAACAACAATAATAACCGTTCTGTCAGCCCATGGTGGCCGATGCTTAGAATGAGGTGTGACGTGACACGTTCTTTTTTTCTTGCTATTTGCTGGCTCATGCCGTTTGCGTCCTTGTTTATTTGCTTGCTTCCGGATGGTCAGGTCTTGATCTGTCACGTTTTCTTCCCGCTTGTTCCTTGTATTTTCTGGTACCGCTTTGTATATCTTTGGTTCTCTGCGATAGAAGATTCACTATTCGTTATGTATGTACCCACCATATTCGTATTTATCTTTCGTATAATATTACACCGTATATATGACACACGTTATATTTATGCTTCACACACACTGTATTGACTCACACTATAATATCAGTGTTACGGGTTCCCTGTAGCGTATGCTGAACCGCATCTTTTCACTGTCACGTTATACGCCGCATAGAATCTTTCATGACTCCTACATACTTTTCTTTATTTTTGTAATTTTTCTGATTTTCGTATTGCTGGTTGATTTTTATTCTAATTGTTGTCTTTTTATCTATGTGTTGTGTAATTTGACTTTTGAATAAACTTTTTCTATTTCTATTTATATTTCTATATAATACGGTCCCGTTAAGCACCCTTCGGGTACGGAACCCTAAATAAACCGTTTAAGCGTCATGCTAAAATTAGCGCGCGCATTTTGATGTTTGCTAAGCATTCACGAACCTAGCAAGTCACATCAACGACTTTAAAACATAGGTTATAAAGTCGTAAACGCGTCCTAGGTTTACAAATGGTTTCAGAGGCATTTTTCATCGTGTTGACTTGTAATTTTGAACTTTTATTTTTAGCTTCCAAGGATTTTTGTGTGATTTTGACGATGCAAGTTTTTGGGCAAATATCTAAAATTAAATAAAAAACCTGTGGTTTTTTCATATGTCGCTTGCACAACCATTATTACCATGATTGTCTCGCAAATGGTGAGAAAAGTAGAGTGTATACATTTACTCACAGACAGGCACAGGAGTGATCCTATAATGGTTCCGGTTTTGCTACCCAAAAACTAAAAGTAATTTTTTCAAATATTTATTTATCTGCCTTTATTTATAGATCGGTAAGTAATCAAGTTAATCAAATGAAATAACATTAATAAAAATAAAGGATAGATTAGGTTAACGGCCCATATAGAGTGCAGACCTATCACTGATTGCCATACACTATTTACCATCCACAAATATCCGAATACAAGTAACTGGATAAGCGCGATACTTTAAAAGTAACATATTATTCGTATATTACTTTAAATACGTAATCACCCGGTTTGCGGTCTCATACTTTTTACAAAAGAGCATTTCAGTGTGTATTGTTGAGCTAAATATGTGATTTTACTCTTTATTTATGATTTCCGTGGCCTTTTTTGCTTTTATCTTAATTACGCTTACGGTCGTAGGACAAAGAGCGCTTTGTAACACAGATTATTGTTGTTATATTATACAGAATGTAACAGAAATGTGTAGGTTTTTATTACTGTGGATACTTAGGTATACCTCATTTTTTCCACTTCTCTACATTGGACCCTGTCGGAGAAGTAGGGCGAGGCAACTCCTGCAGATTGATCTTGAGATCTCTATTAAAAATTGGTTATGTTTAGCTCATACAAATATGTACTACAACATTAATCATTTTTTAAATTGTTCAAATGGCAATGTCGAAACCTCCACAGTTATCTTGTTGTAGAGAATGCACTGACCCTTGAAATAATTGCTAACTTTCGCGAGTCTAAACCGGGGAGGAACTAGTCTGTGATTATTTCTTATGTTAACATTTACAACTATCGCAAATTTTGGAAAATGTTAAAACGTTCCTGCGTAAAAACATTAAATTTTCGAAAATAAATTGACTAGCTACAGTAAGTATGAAAATTTCTTTAAAAAGTCCTATTATAAGGGGTTGTTGGCCATGACATGTACAAACGAGATAATTAATTTATCGTACATTATCGGACGTTCAGTGTTTCGGCGGACACGTTAAGCTGTAGGTCCCAGCTACTTTATAGTGGTCGTAAAACCTCTCCATCAACCCGCACTGAGCCAGCGTGGTGGAGTATGGCTTAATCTGACTTTTATCCTTGGTAGAGACATAAATGGGCTGCATTTATTATATATTATATCTGTAACCTTTGCTGTTTATACAGTTGAGTGAATGCAGACTTTCTTTGATGTACACATGTACACATTAAAAATCGAAAACGCTTGCATCAAACTCAAAGTGTACTTTGATGTGTCCATCTGCATACTCAACTATACAACATGGCAAAAAAAAAAAATATATTAAGTTAGATCCAGAATACAGGAAATCAAAAGATGAAACACGAAAAACGCTGATTGCGAGCGCTGTGAGGCTTTCTTGAACCATGCGCGTTTCCGTTTTAACAATCGCTTAGAGCTTTTTATCTAAACATCGCACAAAAATAATAATTGTATTTTAGGATAGTAAATAAACTTATCTACGCTGATACTCCAAGGTCTAAAAAAGAGCTCCGTGCTCTAATAGGTTTCACGCTTGTTTCTCATACTGGGAGATGCAGATTCGAATCCTGACCGTGTACCAATGAGATAATTAATTTATCTTAAGTACATTATCGGACGTTCAGTATTTCGGATGACACGTTAATCTGTAGGTCCCGGGTACCATCGCTATGTGATAGTGGTCGTAAAACCCCCCCATAACCCCGCTTTGAGCCAGCGTGGTGGAGTATGGCTTAATTTTACTCGTATCCGGGTAAAGGCCTGTGCCCCTCGGTGGGGACATTAATGGGCTACATTTATTTATATTATTATTTTATTTACGTTAGTAAAATGATATAAACCAATATTACGGTGATATTGGTTAATAAGAAGTCAGTACGTGTTTGTCCTACATTAATTATCAGGAATTCGGATAGCCCTTAATAATAACTTATATCTCATTCATTATAGAGTATAGCGACCTATAGTCTAGGCATATAAAAATATGTTAGTTGTGCTTCCCCGTTCTGCAGCCAATGGATGCAGAATGCGTCGTTTCCACGCGTCGGCTTTTTGGTACTCCGATTCGGAAAATTCCGAAGCTAATTTTTTGTTGATTTGTTATAGAAATTTAAAAGTATTATATTATTGATAAAACAAAGGACCAGAAATTTAGTTTTGATTAAACTTTATTTAAATAAACTTTTAAAACTTGTCTCACTGAGGCTGAAAAAAATTTTTATCCGTCATTTCTGTGGCAATTTTTACCCACCGAACTGGGGATGTCCTCCACCGAATTTATTTTTTGATTTCAAACAGATTTAAAACTTGTCACGTTACTTCCTAATCGGAGTAACAGAGGCCCAGACTATTAAAATCCAGAGTGCAGTGTAGCCTTAAGTTATTTTCGTAGGTAGGTCCTTACGACATGTTTTACAGCCTAAAGTTTAAAAGCCTTAAAATTAAGAGTAAATTACGTAGTAGCTCTGTGAGTATAGACCTCGCAAGTGACACTTTCTTTTAATAACACTTACAAACTTATGAATGCACGTAACCATACATGGAGTATGAAAGAAGCCGCACCCATAACTTTGTAAACGTTTTTTTTTTCTTCGGGGTTAGTTCTAAGAAACACCAGCAAAAAAGAGGCTCTCTATTTATTTTTGAATTTTAATTATTTAGAATCAATTAATGTACATTTAAATATAAAATCACTAACCTAGACCCTCCATTCATCATAATTAACTGATCACCCCACTTATTGCCCCATTATCTATTACATCTTCACAAACAAGCAAAATGAACCGCTACGCTGAGCTGCAGAAGAACATCAGGAAGGAACGAAATCAGCAGCGTGAGCGGATGGGGAAGTACGAGCAGGAACTGCATGCGGCTACACCTGCTCCAGAACTCCAGGACATCACGAAGCTGTCACATACGTGAGTTCTCGGACTTCAAGTCTCTTGTTTGGAAGAGCCTAAGATTCTGAAGTCTTTACTGTAGCTACTGACTCTCGGGCTCGACCGGCACGAGACTGCTGCGAGGCGTAAGATGCTGCTGGTGCACGATGTGGAAGACGAGGCCAAAGAGACAGCGGATGTGAAGGGAGTGCTCACGAACCACCTCAAGGTGTCTGCAGAGTGCCTCCGCGACTAGAAGTTGGTGCATAGGCTGGGTGCTAAGGGCACGAAATCTCGGCCCCTGCTTGTGCGCTTTGCAGCCTACTCAGCATGCAATGAAGTTTGGAGTTTGAAGAAGGGGCTTAAGTGCTCGGTGTGTCCAAATCCAGACATGGTGTCTCCATTGCAACACGCAAGCATTTCGGAGTTGGCAACACCTGGACATCCGATGACAAGATACACCTGTTGCTAATTGTCAAGTCGCGGCAAAAGCTTGAGTGCTGGGCGGATTAATTGCTATTAACTAATAAATTCGGCCTCATTGCCATTGCCACTGGCAATGAGAAGAAACCTGCTGCGGGGACCACAGCTGACTCCGCCAAGTGCGTAGTGACCAGGCAACAGGCGACTCAGATGCAGGGCAAGAATAATTAAGGTTAGGTTCATTTGTCCTCAAGCCATACTCGGCCTTCCATTTTCGTGGTGCAATGTTCATTTGGCTATTTGCCAGGTAGTAGCGCTTTTTCTTTGAGTCCACTACGACTTAGAAATTCAATTTTCGATTTTTTAGACATTACGACATGGTTGGTCAGACACTTTTTTTTTTCATTGTGGAATCTTTGTACTTTTATTTTTTAACAATGGGATCGCAACGCAAATGTCAAACTTCCTTTTAATGAGTTGGGCGAGATGTTTGCGTTTCGTTGGCTCCATGTCGCGGTCCTTTTTGCGTTTACCTCGCTGTGGCACTCTTAACTTCTAAAACATTTTTCATATTCTGTTTTATTTTGTGTTCCTAGCCTAGTTGTTAATTTATTTTATCTTAACTGTGTGTTGTATATTAATGAATGAAAAGGTTTTCTGATTCCTTGCAGCAATTCTTGTCAAGTAAGGGGATCTCGGTCACCCCATTTAGTTATTCAGCCATATAACTTCGTATTTATTTTTTGTTGTTTTTATTCATATTTATATCATTGTATTATATATTTTTATATATATGTATATTATATTTACTTATACATTGTATGGATAGCCATGGCGATAGCTTCTTATCGTGACCTTCTAGCGATGACTTTATAAGTGCAGAAAGTGATATTTCCACCGAGGAAAAACCACTTTCCGTCAAACTTAGGGCTGTCTTTGGGGGGGTCAGGGAAAATTCTGAACATAGTGCATATCAATGCTCAAAGTATTGACACTAGCTACCTCGATCTCATCGAGACTTTTTGTGACCAATGTGTGGACGGCTTCCTTGTCTCTGAGTCATTTATTAAGCCGTCACTCCCTTCATCCATGTTCTCTCTTCCAGGCTTCAGGTTGATATAGCCTAGGAACGATAAAACCGGAAAAGCAGACGAAGGTGTCGCTGTATACCTGCTTGCGGAAATTCCATGTAAGGTGTTCAGTGGATCCCCTAGCCAGTACTTCGAGTCTTCTAAATATCTCTTCCTTGAAATTGTTCTTCACCACAATAAGGTGCTGCTTGGTATCCCCTATAGCCCCTCTCTTCGTTTTGATTACTTCGACACCTCTGAATCCCTTCTTGATGACCCCACTTTACGAAGACACATTCTGGGGGATTTCAATACCTGTCTCCTCAAAAATCATTCCCGTTCTGCCAAACTCAGCTCCATAATTGATTCATACAATCTCCACATCATGCCACTTGAGGCCACTCAATTCCAACCGCATTTCTACCTCTCTTTTAGACATTATAATCGTCTCCAACTGGGATAAGGTTGCCTCTCACGGTCAAATTAGCTCTCTTTTCAGTCAGGCTTCAGGAAGGGCAGAGCGACATCAACAGCCCTTATTGACATAGTGGACAACATCCTGTCGGAGCTTGACCAGTAGAAGCACAATTCTGGTGTTTCTAGATTTCTCACGAGCTTTCGAGTGTCTAACCACGCCCCTCTTATTATCGAAAAAGTCCTTTTATGGTTTTGACAGTACCACGGTGAAGTGGTTTGACAGTTCCCTCTCTGGCAGTGCGCAGGTTATTGGATTGGAAAAAAACGATAGTACTATGTTTTTTTCCTCGACAAAGGGCTCAACAATGGGTGTGCCTCAAGGGTCGATATTAGGCCTACTTTTTTATTTATTTTTTATTTATAAACTTTATTGCATAGATAATATAAGGTAACAGACAATTAAAAGAAATGTAATAAGCAACAACGAGCTTATCTCTAAAAAGAGATTTCTTCCAGCAAACCTAGGCAAGACAGGAGAATTAATTATACAGGAAAGTCCTAGTTCGCAATAACACTCTATACATACGTACGAAAATTATTTTCAAAATATATATATACTATACCAAATATAAAATAAAAATATATACTTCAACTACATAAAATACAATATATAGCGTGAACATACATAAACTATAATAAATCATACATATACCTACAAAGATATCGTACCTTTTTTTCGGAAGAGAAAGGAAATGCACTTTCAATCTTTTCTTAAAAGTGAAAATTGAGGGACTTTCCCTAAAAGCGCAGGGAAGTGCGTTCCGCAGTCGGGTTGCCCTTAAACTAAACGAGTGTTCGTTCGTAAGCGGCAGTGTTATGCCGAGGAGTTGAAAGGAGAGACACTGTGTGGGATCTCGGATTGCTATCCCTGGGGAAAAGAAAGTCAAAACGTTGGCGTAGATATGTGGGGTATCGGGGATTTCGCAAAATATTGAACAGATAGGAGAGAATGTGCATGACACGGTGAAGACGGATAGGGAGCCAGCCCAGCTCCTTGCGATACTGGGAGACACGGTCATACTTGCGCAACCCGTAGATAAACCGAATATAGATAGCAACCCGTAGATAGACCTTGCAGAGCGTGCTCGTCTGCTCGCAACCACGGATGCACGGGCACTGGCTGTACGCCATCACCTCCAGACAGCTCAGCACGCTACTTGATAGTATAGTTTACGCATTTTCATATGTCCTCATATAGCTTGTAAGTTAGTTTAAATCTTTCACTTCCCTGCTCCAATCTACCCTTCTTCGAAGCTGTCCTGTCCCTATCAATCTTCTTTCCAGGAATACGAGACGGCCAGTTTGAACTGGCCACTTCCTACCTTCTTCGTCAAGAACGCATTCAAACCTGGAGAGCCTCCAAATACTGACAGAAGGTCAGACGAGACCCGGCCTTGAAAGTGGACGGACATACTGCTAGTATAGCTGTCAAACCACAAAACTACCTATAACAGCCTACCCTAAAGAACTTTGGCCTTCAATGGTGCTCTATACCACCGAGGAGATCTCTGGATGATCCCTGAGGAGCTGGCTATGCCCCGATGAACTTGCCTTAATTGGAAGGAACTACAGACGTGGGTGTTCTTCCGCTGGATAGCGACATAGAGTTAAGTACCCTTTAACGTGCATTGCCCACCACCTACTTATTTGTCCCTTCACCTTCACGGACCACTTCTCTCCCTAAATACTGGCAAGAGACGAAGACCAGAAGAACTCTACGCCTCTAGCACTGTGTAGGGACTCTAGTGTTGTGTAGTGCTCATCCTGCGTACCCATCTCTATGTAAACTAGGTAGGTAACCCTCTTCTAATGGTAATCTTAGGTAGGTAACCCTCTTCTAATGGTAATCTTTGAGTAAAAATATGTTGAGACAGACCCACTGTGTTTCCCTTGCTCATTATCCCAGCTAGTAACGTAACAATAGGACCACCCTGACTGCAACTGGGGGCAACAACCAGTGAGATACATCGCTGCCGCTGAGGTCCTGCAACTTCAGCGAAAATTGTTTCTCTCGACATGCTGCCCTGAATGACATCGTCCGTCGAGCCCTTTCCAACGCGGTAATGTTCTCGAACCGCCAGGCATAGTCCGCGACAACGGTAAGAGGCCCGACGGAAAGACACTCATTCGGTGGCAGTATAGGAAGTCGCTAGTTTGCGACGCGACATGAGAAGACACATCCAATTTATCAGCGAAGGGCCGGCGCTGCGTCGGACTCTTCGGAGGGTCGCAAGCAGCTCAAATATGGTTACACATTTGTGCCGTTTGAGTAGAGACCCTCGGGCCGTGGAGAACCATGGGCCGTGGGGGCGAGACTTTAGAGATTGTGCAAAGACTCGTCGAAGCGTCGGGTGATCCAAGAGCTGGCACCTACTTCACCCAGCGCATTATCCTGGCCATACACCGAGATTATGGTGCCAGCATGTCGGGCACCCTGCCACTCGACGGCAGCGACCTGACGGACATTTTTATTTATCCCTTAATAAGGCCAGGGGCCATTACCACATAAGATTCAACCTTATGACTTGGTAATAAATTCGAACACCAATGACAAATGCCTAGGCCTTATTAAAGGTTAATATTTGAAAATATGTTAGTTTATCTTGTGTTCATAATGTTTTCAATACTCTTAAGGTTTATTCAAATTCTATTAAACAATTTCAATTGTATGTAATTAAATTAATACGTATTGTGAAATGGGTAGATAGATCTTGAAGGGATCAAAAGGGTTAAGCTCCATTTCAGCAATTTAGAAAATCCTCACAGACAATTGTTCTCAAGCAAAACCATTTTCAAGCTGAGAACGACTGCTCGTTTAATAAGAAGTTTTAAAGCATAATTTTGACACTTGAGACTAATTTCCCTATCACGACACATTTTTAAACCCGTGGACAAAAATGGGTATGCTATAAGTTTCAAGCATTCTGTTTCGGTGTGTCGGTTAATGTGATCTGTATCTTTGTCCATGGCACCCTAGCGATCAAACGGATGGGCGGTTTTCAATGTGTTTCGCTCACAACTCAAAAATAATTAAAAATATCAACAAAGTTAATTGCTCTATTTAGCAATAATTCCTTTTTTATAAATACCATGTTACCACAAAAAATATTAAACAGCGTTTAACCTAAAAAATCAAATCAAATACAAATCAAATACAAATCAAATAAAATCAAGTCAAATCCCATACGTTTTTGTTTTAAAACTAGTGTTGAACAGTAGTTTTTTTGTGGTAAGGCCCATAATGTCATATAAATTTTTACTGTAGGATCAATAATTTAAGAGCACGACGGGTTAAACACAAACCAAACGGATATTTCGTGTGTAAATGGTGTCCAAGGTTTTTATTATTATTATTATTTTTATTTCGTAGGGAAATCGGTATGTGTTCCATCCAGTGTGTTCACCGCGCCACAGCCAAATAGTGACAAGCGCGACGTGATACAACATCCCTACTGCATGTTCCAGGACACCTTCCAGGCCCAAAAGTTTTTCGGGACATACCCGTTCAGGGCTTTGAATAAAAACATGATTTTCTACATAGGACTATTCATGCTCACTATATCCGGGCCAGGCACGGCCACTCATGTTTTGTCATCAGGTAGGATAGTCCCTACTCCATTCCAGAACACCATCCAGATCCATTCTTGGTCTTATTAAAAGGCAAACAGATTTCTACCGCCATAACTCACAATAATTTTATAATTCCATCGTCTCTGGTGGAAAGGAATAAGAACGTGACTCTGAGAATTTAAATTACGCTATATTCTATCACGTAATGTAATCGCCTCGGGAATTGCATCTCAATCATTTTACACTTTGAAATAATATAATTTTCAGGAAAGTTACTGTAGGTACCTAAGTAGATTTACCCAAATTCTTGCCCTTTATTGGAAATAAATTAAAGAAATTATAAAGATAAGTAAATAAATAAATGACGACAATCTTACACAACTCGAACTAGGCCCTTCTTAAGCTCAACAAGGCTTGTATATGTCACCGGAAGATAGTCAAAACCGTTAGTTGATAAACTAACGTGCTAGTTGATGAACTATCGACAGACCGACAGAGTTTAGAATTTACGTTTCTTTTGTTCTTACATGTTAACCTTACATGAGGACCGCTACCGCAGTGTTTGCCCTGGTATTTCGTTTGCAATTAAAGTTTAAACCAGTTCACTAATTAACGGTTTTAACCGTTAGTTGATCAACTAACGCGTCATATAGTAAGCAGTATGCTACAGTTTACTATCTGTCGATAGTTGACCAACTTACAAGAAAAACAACGCTAGTTTAACTTACGGTTTTGACTATCTTAACGTGACATTATATTTAATAGAGATAATTGCTTATGTAAATACATAGAAAACATCCAAGAATAAGAAAAAATATTCATGGTCATCACACAAATATTGGCCCTTACCGGGATTCGAACCCAGGACCGTCAGCTTTGTAGGCAGGTTCACTACCAGCTAGGCTAAACCGGTCGTCGAAATACAGCCATGAGTTTATCTTGCTATGTTTTATTGATTTAATTTAAACAAACAACTGAAAAGAAAAACCAAAATCTCGTACAAATCTAAATAGCATAAAAACATTCAAAATTACAATATTTTATGCAAATGCCAGTCCCGAAACTAAGTTTATACAGCGCTAAGGGCCACCGTCTACTGCCACGTAAATAGAGTTGGCGCCCTTGGGAGCCATACGTCACTGTAAACTCAACGGCGGCGGCGACCGGGTTGTTAGGGAAAGCGTGTACTCTGTACTGAAATACCTACTGGGGTGAGTGGATATTAATAAGTCAGTGTATTGAAAGTGGAAGGGGTTTTGTGAGAGTAAAACAGAAATTTTTATGCTGTTAAATATCGGTTTGAGAATTGAGCTACATGGAAAACCATATCTCAACAAAACAGTCTCATGACTGTGATAATGCGCGACAACTTCGAGAGACTTCACTGAAAGAATTGAAATCTAAATGTGCCAAGTTCTATATATAATTCTGTTATTTAATGGCTTGTTTTTAAACGATTACCAAAAACGCACCTATTTTACTACCAATAAATTCGAAATGACTGCCAGAATGGATAAATGTCCACGAAATTGTGTTTGGATAAATTATCACCTAACTTCTTTTTATGTATTGTGTACTTAAGTTTATGTTTTAAGTAGTTTATGTTGTTCTTACATGTTCACCTAAGCTACCGCAGTATTTTGCCCTAATATTTTTTGCAACTTTTGGTGTTCATTTATCCATTTTGGGTAGGAAAAAAATATTTTGGTGATCATTATATTTGTTGCCTTATTTAATTGGGTTAAACATTATGACTTGGCCGTTTCATGGAACTAGCTATATTTGGGTGAATGCAAGGGCAGCCATACTTACTGACCCAATTGAATATCATGATTATCTATAGAACTTGGCACCCATTTCGATCTCAATTCTTTTGTCGGCGACGACTCCCGAAGTTGGCTCCTATTACGACAGTCATGAGACTATGTTGTTGAGATATAATTACTGTTTGAATGAATGAATAGTTCTTCTCCAGCCAGGGTTCTAAACCTGTTCCGGTCATTTGGCCGTCATACCAGAGGGCACGAGTTTTGAGGAGGGCGGAATCAACTGCTCGAGGAGAGGGAAGGAGAGTGATTTTAATCGACTGACTCTGACTGACTGAATGATGTGGAATGGTGAGGATGTGAGATTAGGAGAGCAGCTGTTGTTTTCTTCAAATTCTTGTTTTTTTTCTATTTACAGTTATTATTGTTGTTTAAGTTTTCTGAATCGTGTTCGTTGGGGTTATCCGGTAAGCTCTCAGTTTCGCTTTCGCTGTCTGTTTTTGGAATTAGGTATATTTCACTCGAGGCCTTCCCAACTTCATCCCTTTTTAACACGCTTTTATTAGCTTGGGTTGTATGTATGTATGTATCTATGTATATAACGGAATCTTTGAACTTAATTTTCACCAGTTTCCAGAAGTCTGATTAATTTGAAACTTTCCATACGTATCAAGGACCGATGACAATGCAATAATTTGATAACAGTTTCCCATTATCCTTATTAGGACGGCCAGGATTAATACATAGCAAAATATTGTTTACAAAGTTATTGGTGCGACTACTTTCATACTTCATGTATGTAACCAGGTGCATTCATAAGTTTGTATGTGGTATTGAAAGAATTATTGTATCGACGCCCCCTTACATATTGATTTAACTCGTTTGCGACAGCTGAAAACCTCGGACGCTTGTTTTGGAGGCATAAACGTGATTCTCTTTGGTGATCTAATGCAGTTACCACCTGTTCGAGGACATCAAGTTTTTCAACAACCAGAACACATGAAGCCAGCTACACATTTGTGGCGACAGTTCGGTCTGATTGAACTTAAACAAAATATGCGTCAACAAGGAGACACGACATTTATAGATGTGCTTAACGCCCTTAGAGTTGGAGAAATGACATCTAGGCATCTTGAAATTCTACTTGAAAAAGTTTCAACAGATGCGACTAATGAATTCTCAATCGAGAGTGCATTAAGAATTTACCCAACGAATGATCAGGTTGCTAGACACAACGAAAAAGTTCTCCAGAGTTTTAAGAATAAAGTGACAGTTAGTTATACAATAAAAGCACAAGACCAACTCATTGATGCTACTCGAAATCTAGGTAACAAGGACTTAGATTCTGTGATACCTAGCGATATTAATAAAACCGGAGGTCTTCCGAATGTATTGAAAATATTCGTAGGAGCTAAAGTGATGTTGAGGACAAACATTGACGTGTCGAAAGGTTTAGTGAATGGCAATATGGGTTTTATCACAGAAATTATCTGGCCAAATTTTCGCAGAGGCCAACTATACGCGGAAGACATCCCGTCAGTCCGTATCGATTTCGGATCAGATGGTGTGCACATGATTAAACCAATATCGATACAGTTGCCAGCGAAATACAGTTATGGAACTGCTGAGAGACGAATGTTGCCATTAATCCTGAGTTGGGCTTCGACCGTCCACAAGATGCAAGGTTGTACAGTCGATCATGCAGTCATTTATCTAGGCTCGCGACTGTTTGCTGCTGGACAAGCTTATGTAGCACTTAGTCGTGTAAGATCTTTAGACGGTATTCGGATTGAAAAACTCGATTGTTCTAAGTTAACACGAAAAACCCCATGCAACAGTGAAGCTTTGAATGAAATGATGAGATTGCGAAATAATTTGTGAGAAATTTCAATACCACATGTCAACAAATAACTAATTGATAAATCGAACTAAAAAATGAAAAATAAATAATAGTTAAAAAAACTAAAAAAACACGCTTTTATAGCTAACCGAACTAAAAATTAGAAAATAATTTTTAATTTCAGAGAGTTTATAATACAGAAAATTTAAGTAATTAACAAAAGAATTCAATTCAGAGTAAAAAGCGTGGGGTGCATTTTACTACTTTTCATAACTCTCCTCTCATAGATAGTTGCCAATAGAATGGTTGTTACATTTACTTTATCAAGCACCCCACGCTGTTTACTCTGAATTGAATTCTTTTGTTAATTACTTAAACTTTATTATAATTTTATTTTGAGGTGATAAATTCTGATTGATTTTTCGATCTTCTACTACTGTATTATAAACTCTCTGAAATTAAATTTATTTTCTAATTTTTAGTTGGGTTAGCTATAAAAGCGTGTTTTTTTAGTTTTTTTAAACTATTATTTATTAACACTTTTAACAATTGTAATCTCCTTCAGCTCAACAAAAGCCTTTTCTCGTCAAATAACAAACTGTACATAATGCATCAAAATATACAAGGGTTTAAGAGTAAAAAAGATTTGATTTCAATCACAGTAAATGAATTAAGGGAAAATAATAATGAGATTGATTTTGTTTGTCTATCGGAAACTCTTAACAAATCAGGATGTGAAAAACTATTACAACTCAAATACTTTAAACTAGCCGCTAGTTACTGTCGTCCGGAAAAATGACGAGGAGGCGTTTGTATATTTGCAAAAAATCACATTGATACGAAGGAATTCGTCATTCCAAAAGAATTGACAGAATCTTTATCTTTTGAATGCTGTGGAGTAGAGATTACGGATTACAAAACCATTTTAATATGTCTTTACAAAATACCTAACGATAAATATAATAAGCACTTTCAGGATAAACTGGAATTATTACTGCATTAGCTACGACATAAACTAATTAATACTAAAGTCATAATAACAGGGGATCTTAATATAAACACTTTAAAAGACTATCGGTGGTCGAGAGACCTAAAAGGTATTGTAGAAGACTATAACATGGTATTTCATATCAATACACCAACAAGACTAAATTCATGTATTGACCATATAATAAGCAATATTACTAAGGCTCATGGTGAAACCCAACGCATGGGACTATCAGACCACGACACCGCTCAATTTTTGTCTGTTCCTGTGACAAAAAAGAACAAACAACTTTGCTACTGGTATAATTGGAAAAGAGATTATGGAAAGGATAATTTATTAAAATTTAAAGGTCTCTTAGATGGTCTATCCTGGAGTGAAGTTCTAAATACTATATACTTCGAACCAACATTCAAGCTGTTCTATGATACGATTACCTTACTTTACAATTTGTGCTTCCCGATAACTAAAGTCAAGGTCAGACGAGATACAAATAGGAGTCCTAAATGGCTCACTAAAGGTATAAGGATATCATGTTTAACAAAACGAAAACTTAGATTTCAATATTACCAACAGAAATCAGTAGCAAATAAAAATTACTACATTAGATACAGCAGAAAGTTGCGAAAATGTATTGAATATTTCCAAAAATATCAAAATAACAATTATATAAAAATATCTAAAAATAAATGCAGAGCCTCATGGCAATTAATTAAAAATAAAAATGAAAATGAAAATCAAGACATTGAAATAAAATCTATAATAATAAATAATACAGAAACGGAGGATCCATTGGAGATGGCCCGTGGTTTCAACAACTACTTTATAGACTTGACCAAAAATAAATTGAGTACACAACCAGACAATGACGCTATCAATAAAGTATCCCAATCAAATTCTAGCATCTTCCTTAGGCCGTGTACTATAAATGAAACTGTAAAGACAATCAGACAGCTAAACAATACCAATGCTACCGGCTATTATGAAATTGCAACAAATATTTTAAAAGATTGCTGCAAGGAATTATCTCCAGTGTTGACAAAACTAGCCAATCAATCACTTACAGAAGGTATATTCCCAAAAGAATTAAAAATATCGGTGGTCAAGCCATTGTTCAAAAAAGGAGAAAAAACCGATATGAGTATGTACAGACCGGTTACTCTTGTCCCTGTTTTGTCAAAAAAAAATCGAAAAAATTATGCAAAATAGAATCGCATCATTCTTATCAAAATTCAGAGTTATTAAACAAGAACAAAACGGTTTCCAGAAGGGAAAATCCACATCTCTCGCATGCTTCAATTTAGTAAAACAATTGGCCGAGGCTATTGATAAAAAGACACACACAGTGACCGTATTTTTTGACATGTCAAAGGCTTTTGACTTCGTGTGTCATAATATTCTCATAGGAAAATGTGAAAGATACGGTATCCGCGGACCGGTGTCAAATTGGATTAAAACCTACCTGAGCGACCGTACACAGTATGTCGTAATAAAAAAGTTAAATAAAAACTCAGAACTAACTGACTCTAAATACATTTGGTATTCCACAAGGTAGTGTGGTTGGTCCACTATTGTTTTTGTTATATTATAATGACATACCAGAAGTGACAGAACACCGTTGCACCCTATTTGCGGATGATATTTCTATTATCTTAGAGTGTGCAGATACAAATGAATTTAATAATGATATAAATAATACAATTAAACAAATAATCAACTGGTTAGTAATTAATAATTTATGTGTGAATGTCGACAAAACATCGTTTATGCAATTTTTCAATCAAACTAAACCTGAATTAAATTTATCCCTGACATACCAAAATCAACCAATACATGAATCAAATGAAACAGTTTTTCTCGGAATTACAATAGACTCTCAATTATCATGGAAGGCGCAAGTTGACAAAATATGTAAAAAGATAAACAGGTTTACTTTTTCACTGTACCGCCTTACGAAAGTAGCCAGCAGAGAATCAGCTCTCTTAGCTTATCACGGATACGTGGCGTCCATGCTACGCTATGGAATCGTCGTTTGGGGGAACTCAGTGGACATACCACGTCTCTTTATAATACAGAAACGCTGCATACGATCCATATGTGGCGTAAACCCGTATGGGTCTTGCAGGCCGTTGTCTAAAAAACTAAATCTACTAACACTGACTGGCATTTACATATTCGAGATAAGCAGTTTTGTAAAATTAAATATCAATTTATTTACCAACTTTTCCAGTGCATATCCTTTTAATACTAGATATCCAATCGCCTAGTAGTCCCTAAATAAAAAACGGCACTTTTACAAAGAAACTGTTATTCTATGGCTGTGAAAATATTTAACTGTTTACCCGCAGATTTACAATGTTTACCATTACCGATTTTTAAGTTTAGGCTAAAAAGGTGGTTAGTTAATAACTGCTTTTATGATTTAAATGAATTTTATAGCATGACATCAAAACTCAATAATTAATTTAATGTTATTATTACGGAATATTGTTATTATGCATGATTTACTAATTAAGGTATTAGTGTTAGGACATGTGATTTAATTTATATATTTTAGCTACTAATTGTCGGTACATAACACAAAGATACCCGACTCTAATATTTGCATGCCACAAGTTGGCTGAATGTGCCGTTCTGAATTAATTATACCTACTTCAAGACCTATGACTGTACCACATCAACGCAAATAAATTTCATTTCATTTCATTTTATTTCATTTCATTTCATTTCATTTCATTTTACTGGTATTGATTTATGCAGTTTCGCAACTCAATGTTCGGTTCCTAGAAGGGCCTTGTTGCGATGCTTGCTAATAATATTTTGCTGCGAAGTTTCTTGATATTAACATCCGCGTTGTTTTCAGGTAGTAAGCCCTTGCTTGGACCCTCAATTTTTTTAAGTTCATGTTGCCGTCCACTTATAGGGATGTAGCTATGGTTTTTCCATCGACGCATTTGGTTTCTGTGTTTCCTGTAGAATTCGTAAAGGATCTGCTTACAGTTACCGGCGGTCAACAACGCAATTCGGCTAGCAGCTCTCTCTGTCGCATGAAGCTGTTAGTGCTTCGTGCGACAGAGACGACGCCACTAGCTATAGTACTTAATATGGCCGTGTCTGCTGGCATCGCAACAACAGTACTCGTTTCGCTGTGAGGCGGGAGGAAATTGCCAGACGCGCTAATATAGCTCCAGATTGGTTGGTCGGCGGACGATCGCAAAGAGAAGCGGGGCGAGCAAGGGTCCAGAGGCCAGCAAGAGCGGCTATTTTTGAAGAGAGGGAAGACAGCCCGACGCCGGCGAAACGCGGGTCAGTTTAACGCGGAGAGAAGGATTTAAGAAGGACCTTAGATACCATGTACCCTTAGGATTTCTTGAATTTAACTATCTAACCTGAGTAATAAACACTATAGGTATACAGGACCACAACCAAATCCACGACCTTAGATAACATTGCCCAGACGGTTTGACCCCGCGGAACCAGCTAACAAAGACGTGACATAGCCGATGTGCATTAATAACCGCCAGGCACTGTACCTTTTATTAGGTGTCTCTTACCTAAATCTGATAAGAAGCTTCTGCACATGTTTTGATCGTGTGTAGATTATTATTTGTCAGGTGTTTTCTTCGCTATTGTAGAAGTTGGTTGATTCATGATTGTATGAAGAATTGTAGATTTGATAATGCAATTCGGTGTTCCCGGGATCAAATAATAGATAGATAGGTTTGGGTGCTTAGTGATTATTTTCCATGGTAGCAGTGGCGAGTTTGAGACTTGCCTGTCGTTTTGAATTTCTGGCAGGATCATCTAGGGCTTGGTTCGTTATTATAAATTGTGTAGTTGCATTGACTGATGTCTATTGGTTTTTGGTGATGGGTTTTATTCGGTTTTATAAGTCGGCAGACCACCTGCCAGACGGTCCTATGACATAGTGAAGATAGCAGGAAAGCAGTGGACCCTGGTCGCACGAGACCGGGTCGAGCAGTGAGGGTTTGAGGAGGCCTTTACTCAGCAGAAAGTCCCCTGGCTGATGATCATGATGGGATTTATCTGGTACACGTGTTTCTTGTGCAAATCTGCATGAACGTATTTATCCTCATATTATTTTATGGTCGGAGCTACTTTTGTTGGCCCAATCGCCTTGAATCTGTTTATACACATAGGCGTCCCCTTGATGGATAATATTTGATCCAGTTGTGATTTCGACTTCCCGCTAGTCCGAGACCTTGCAAGGTGAGGGTACCCGTGTCTAACATTATTTAGCCGTTGTTATTGGTTGCTTGTTGTAAGAGTGTGTTTCCTATACTAACTTTATTTCTAGCATCAACTGTATCAGTTTGGCATAGATGGGCATTATAAATAAATAAATAAACATTAGAGGAAAATCTTACACAAACCGAACTAGGCCCATAGTAACTAGGCTCGTGTTATGGGTATAGACGACGATATATAATATATATAAATGAATATGTAAATAAATAGAAAACTTCCAAAACTAAGAAACAAATATTCATGCTCATCACAGAAATATTTGCTCTTACTGGGATTCGAACCCAGGATCGTCAGCTTCGTAGGCAGGGTCCTCTTAATGATTTGAAATCATTTTTCGCCTTTGCGGTGTCGCTGGGTACGTGTGAGTTTATGATGTAGAAGCTCATATCTGTTGTTTTGAGTGTGGCAGCCACAGTGTCAGTATATCGGTTTATATAATTTAAGCTGATATCGATGTTTTGTTCTAGAATTGCGACCCCCTGTAGGTTTTGCTTGAGTAGCCGGTGAGTAGCAGGTTAAATGGGCGTCAATTTTGGATCTTTTTTTTAAGCGGGCGCATCTTTTGACGTTCCAGGTAGCGATGGGTATGTGTTGCTTGACATATTTGTGCGGTGTCGTTGCGTAATAGTGTGTAATCCGTGGGGCCAGAGAGGTCATCGGCTAGATCTTTGGATAACGATATTTGTTTCTTATCCGTGGGTCTGGTGGAACTCGTACTAACTTGGATCGTCTAATCTAGTTTTGTATTTTACTAAAGAGACTCGAGAAAGTTATGTGCAACCTCAGCATCCACTGTCGTATTGATTGTTGCTGGCTTAGATTCTAAGGTTGCTGGTATAGGTTCGGTTTTCATCTTGTTGATCGTTGTCAGAGATGTGTTTGTAGATTCTTCAAGATATGGACTATCATAGTGATTGTTCTCGTAGCAAATGATGATGGCTCTAATGGCTCGTGGCTTTGACAGCAGCGCGGCATGTTATTTTGTCTCATCAGCGAGCTGGTGCTGCGATCCTAGGTAGGGCGTAGCTCAGAGCCTATCTTATTCACACTTCACACAGACTAGAGCTTGACATTAAGGCACAAGAAAGTAGTCGCATTTCTCGCTCTTATTGAGGATTGATATCACATGTTAGGGTGTCGGGATAAATTATCCCGATAACGAGGCGCGCGCCCCGGGATGGTTGTAAACTATTAATGTTTTGATTATTGCTGTTGAGCAGGCGACCGTCCGCTTCATATTCCAAAGAGCAACTATGCAGTTGAGATATAATTACTTTTGTGCAGAAACTTATGTTATGTTGTGGTAAACATTTATGAAATATGGTACCTTATGTAATCTCATGGTCTTTAATGTAAATGCTATTTTTCATTTGTGTAGGTTCAATCATTTTTGAGTTGTCAAGGGGTCAAAAGTAGCTCGAAATGGTTCGTGTAATATATACAGCACACGGCTGGTGCGTCGCCAGTATCTATGCCCGACCCGAACTTGTCTTGACACACTGCCGTGGGTCTTGATTTAATTTGTGCACCGAGCAGGGCGGTGGGATCGAAGTATTTTCTGCGGACATGAGCAACTCTTCCTCCTAAAGTATGATGTAATTCGTGATGTACCTCATTTCTTATTTGAAGCCGCCAATTGATATTTCAATTGACTATTCGTTCATATACCTACAAACAGTTCCCTCGTTTTCAGATTTCGTTCACAATTTGCATGGCCACTCGGACGTGAGCATTTAGTCGAAAGCTTTATTTGTCCACGCACTGGAACAAATGAAAAAGTGATGCGTTCGCCACGAATGTTCGAAGACTGGTCGTGAAACGGAGATAAGCAGACATCATAAGTTAGTTTTGGACAAACTACTGTATCTGTAAACGTCATTTTGCCATTTCATATTTCAATATTTATGAGACAGATGTCCAGCAGAGATGAACTATGTACGCCAGAAGGATTAGCCGGTGCCACAGATTTTGCATATTTTACCTCTCTAGGTGTACCGGAAGAGGTCAAAAATGCAAATGTTTTTATGAATCCTTATCTCAGTGGATATTTCGGTGAGCTGACATCATTTATCTACAAATGTGATGTGCGTTGCAAGCTTAATTACGGCATTATACGGTAACGGTATATTTGAAGGTTTTGATATTTCGTAACTCCACAACAGTAGCTACAAAATTAATTGCGTTCGAGTGCTCGAAACTCGTTGCGCGGAACTATTGGAAACCATTCGCGAATCGGCCGCGGATTCGTTCGGTTTAAGTAATTATTTTTATACACGAAAAGTGTGTATTTCCACATTCCTACCAAAAAGCCCGACTGAAGGACAAGAATCCAGAGCCAGAAAATTGGAAATAAATAAAATTACCGAAAGCCGTTTTGACTACAAAAAATGTCTAGCTCAGTTTTCGTACCGCGAATCTCCTATTACTTCAGATTAAATAATATTTTCGGGTTGGCATGGCAATAGCGGGGATTGGCTCCTGTCTACCACTGTATGCTCGTTATTGGGTTAGCGATACTTACTTATTACTTATTCATTTAGCTTATCATGGTAGTGGTCGCCGATCGGTTATCGTTCGTTACCATGGTTACCATGTATGATTCGTTTCGCAGTAGCAGTCGGGTCAATGACCGCTATCGTATTGTTTACTCGTAAACACTATAGTAGATGTTCGGCACTACCGAACATGATAAAATCACTTGAAAATGATAGAAATTTGGCTACGAAAGACTAAAGTAAAGAAAATCGGTAATGAACGTATAAGCACTTAACCGTAAACCTCAGGTGATGCCGCCTTAGGGATCCCCTATTCACAGGAAGCTGGTTCAGGCACAGTTCTCTATGCGAGTGGCGGTGGCACAGTTGAGCTGGTCACGTGTAGGCAGGTATATGACGTGCGCGGATCGCGAGTTTAGAACGGAGAGTGTGTTACTCAAAATGTCATCCTTGACATTGAAGAGGGCAGTGTGACCTGTCGCATCTTTTACCGTAAAAGTAGTGAAATTAAAAAAAACTATTTTATGCTTGCAATTGCATTATACGACAGAACTACCGAACAGTAAATATACGTCTGTTACGTCAAAAATACTTAAATTTCTGATCTTATAATTATTTTGAAGACGAAGAAAATGTCATTGGCCAGTAAAAAAATGTAATATGAACGTTAAAGTCAAAGGTTTTTTACTGACCAATGACATTACTTTGAAACAATTTCAAATTTTCTTACGTTTCCGGCAAATAGCTTCTGCTCTGCACACCTGACTCTGTGTGGTCATAAACATACAAAATATGGCACCTGCTATGATAATACACTGTTTTATTGATTTGTCTCTCTTTCGTGTATTGAAGCACCAAGCGCAAACCACCAATCACAGAACCGTACACATACAGTGATAACAATAAATCCGTCATACGGTTGATTAAAATTACCAACGCGACAGAGACATAGCGGCGATGACAGCTTATGATTTATAATGACAGCCCAACACGTTCCTTGTTAGGGTATATACACGCGTGAATTACGTACTGTAGTTACTCACGAGATTTAGAATGAACCTAGCGAGACAGCTACTTCGGAAGACCACAGGAAATTTATTGCTTGAGCATAAGACGAGAATATTAGAAATTATTTATTTATTTATTAGATTTTGTTCGCATTTCCGACCGCTTCGCTTGTGCATATTTTTTACTCCAATCCCTGTTTTTAGTTCTTTACAAAAAACTCTCTTAGGTTAGGCTATACCTAGACGAAAAGGCTACACGCTTTTAGCTAAAGCTAAGTTAAACCGATCATATTAAACCATAAAATAAACCAAATTCTTATAAAAATTAATCGTTTCACTACAATTATATTACGACCCAGTTTTTGGTTACACAAATTTTCTACGTCCCCGTATAAACAAAACAAAAGAAACAAACATAATATTAATTAACCTCATAGCTACCCTATATCTCTTTTCTATCAAAGAACCAATGCAAGCCCATAATTAGTAGAGTACCGTATAGAGATATAGATACCAGTATTTTTGAATGACGTTATTATTTATTCTTTCTTCTGTTGATTACATAGTGAAGTATCTACGATGCACACGAAAACTATAAACTAAGTTAGGGTTTGATGTTTTTCAAACTTGTAGTTGACATTTGTCCACAAAAAAAACATATTTTCCGATTCTTTCATATCCTAGACCTAGATTGGGAATAGGTAGAAAATGTAAAAAATCGAAGTTGTACAGAATTTTATTAGGTTTCATTATGAACAAAATTTCCAATGAAGTTCTGCTTTCGACTTTTCCATCTAAAACCGTTCGTTGCCTCGTCTATCCTGTGTCAATGAGGAAACGGTGTCGATTGTAAGAGTAAATTACTACAAACAAATGCGTGTTATTATGTATTTCTAAAATTATACCCTTTGCGAGTAATCTGAGAAAAAATAGGCAACTTTAAAAGACTTTTACCGACATTCGTCATCCAAAAAAAGTTTGAAAAACAGCTCTTAAAAAAAACATATCGCAAACAAATAACCTAAAATATCCCGCGCATATTTTTTTAGAGACAAAATGACTGTCATGTTGCCTGTTTTTTTTTGGACTTTAAACTCGGCTTTCTCGCAATGGGTGTTTAAAAAAAACATAATTTCACACATTTCGACCTTCGATTCATCTCTGGCCCCAGAAATCATGATTTTTCAAAATAGGCATGCCAATCTCCATAAAAAACTGTCTTGGAGCCGTTAAATTAAATTTAAATTGATCTTGAATTTGATTGCTAAATTTATGACAACATGAGCTGCGCCGTATTCAGTAACACAAATTGATCGTTTTTTTTTTTTTTTGAAAAGTGTCACATTTTACTTACATTAAACGTCAATGTGCTGTAGATTGACTTTAGCAAATAAGAAAAGATATATTAACAAAGATGTTTCTTAAACACTGCAACCAACATACAGAGAGGCCAAATGATCACACACCAGTATAACCTTTTACTTCTAATATTTGAAGAAAAATGATCATTATTAATATGAGCGAAACCATTTCCTTCGAATGACAGGTGATACTTTTCTTCATTCATTGTGTCCATTATGTGTCAGACTCTTCATTTTCGTAGTCGGAGATGTCATATTTTCTTTCTATACACGGCTTCGCTCGTCCACCGGTAATTAACACCACGTGTTAACGTGAACACGAAATAGGCGGCATTTTGTCATTAGACGTGTCTACTTTTATCACTTCTCGGAAATCAAATTATTTGAAGGGTTAATTATTATTTAACATTCGTGCTATTAAAAACTACGGAGAGGATGTTTGGAATTAGAAGATAGTCATCCAATTATCCGACTGAAGAGACCGTTATTTATGTAAATTTTTGGTCAGCTTAGTAAATATCAATGGGGAAGAAAACTGTCAAATAGTTCCACAATGAGGGCGACAGGTGTTTGTAACAAACACAGAGTGGGTAAGAAAAGAGTTTAGTTCCTCTGAGGTTAAAAATTAATCCCACAAAAAACATTTTCATGTAAAAATAAAGCCAAGAAGAGGTAAACAAAAAGTTATCAGATCTCAAGTAGAGCCAATCTTCTAACTCTACACGCCCTAACAGTACAGCCCTAACTTCACAAACTCTAACACCTTACTCAAAATATGTGGCTTGCTTGGCCGTTTCGTTGGTTGCATTTTCCAACTTAAGCTCATGTGACGGTAGTGAAACGGCCAAGCCACATATTTTGAGTAAGGTGTTAGAGTTTGTGAAGTTAGGGCTCTTGCAGGCTATGCATCCCGGATCTTATGCAAATTACAAAAAGAAATGAAATCCCACAAAAAACATTTTCATGTAAAAATAAAGCCAAGAAGAGGTAAACAAAAAGTTATCAGATCTCAAGTAGAGCCAAGCTTCTAACTCTACACGCCCTAACAGTACAGGCCTAACTTCACAAACTCTAACACCTTACTCAAAATATGTGGCTTGCTTGGCCGTTTCGCTGGTTGCATTTTCCAACTTAAGCTCATGTGACGGTAGTGAAACGGCCAAGCCACATATTTTGAGTAAGGTGTTAGAGTTTGTGAAGTTAGGGTTGTACTGTTAGGGCGTGTAGAGTTAGAAGCTTGGCTCTACTTGAGATCTGATAACTTTTTGTTTACCTCTTCTTGGCTTTATTTTTACATGAAAATGTTTTTTGTGGGATTTCATTTCTTTTTGTAATTTGCATTAGATCCGGGATGCATATTGATAAGGGAAGTCTACAAAGAGCGAGTGCGGTGCATTAGAGGCCACTGATAAGTTGTTGGGTATCTGATTGTATGCCCTGATACCTAGACGAAAGGACTCCGGGGAAAAGACATCTCATCTTACCAATGTGTCTATGAAAACCACCTATACCAAAGAATACCATTAATTTCAGTATGATTTTTCATACTATTATGTAATCTATATCTTAGCTGTATTAACACAGAGCTTTCATAGCACAACAAGTCAGTATTTGTATGAGAAATGACAGATGTCAAAACTGAAAGCACTGTGTTAATACATATGCAGTACAGATGTAGTACAGCGTAATTGTCTTACACCTTTTTAACCCCCGCCTAACGAAGGCAAAAGGGGTGTTATAACTTTGACGTGTGAGTCACTCTGTGTGTCTGTCTCTCAGCTCGCAGAGCGTAAACGGGTAAACCAATTTGAATATTGTTTTTTTTATTCGAAAGTAGATTTCTTGGAGCATGTTGTTGTGGTACATGTCGATCTTGTCAGATGATGGACTTCGAAGGTGGAAGTAGGAACCCTATGATGCTTACTAGTAAACCCGTCGAATTTTGGCTCATTAGATTTGCAGTGACAAGACCTTTGAGAATATGGTACCATTGGGCTAATCTGATGATGGAGTGCGAAGATCAAAGGTGGGAGCTGGAACCTTGGGATGCTTACTAGTAAACCCGTCGAATTTGGGCTCATCAGATTCGTAGTGACAAGACCTTTGAGAATATGGTACCATTGAGCTGATCTGATAATGGAGTGCGAAGATCGAAGGTGGGAGCTGCAACCTTGGGATGCATACTAGTAAACCCATCGAGTTTGTGCTCATTAGACTCGTAGTGACAAGACCTTTGAGAATATAGTACCATCGAGCTGATCTGATGATGAAGTGCGAAGCTCGAAGGTAGGACCTGGAACCCTGGTATGCGTAGTAGTAAATTTATCGAGTTTAGGCTCATTAGATTTGTTGTTATGAGACCTTTTAATAACACCCGATGATAAGACCTGGTGATGAAACTGGAAGTCTGCTTTTATGCGGGGGTTTTTTAATGCTAAAGTTATTGTAAGTAATATAGTATTTTTTACTTTGTTCATTATCTCTTTCTTTTTTTGGATGTATTTCTTGAACATCAGATGTACCTTTTTTCACAGCCCACTCTCTGTCTTTGCCTTTTTTCTTCGTCGGTTTACTTTTTATTATAAGCAAAACATAAGTTATTTGTAAATAATGTAGTTTTTTTATTTTGTTCATTTTCTCTTTCTTTTTTTGGGATGTATTTCTTGAACATCAGAACCTTTTTTCATAGCCCACTCTCTGTCTTTGCCTTTTTTCTTCGTCGGTTTACTGTTTGTTATAAGCAAAAGATCAGGGCGATACTTGGCTCTTAGGCGATTATATTCGACTATAGCTGACTGTTGTGCTTTAAAGTCAATATTTATAAGGTGGACACCTTGCAAACTAGTCACTCTAGAGAGTGCTACATAAGCTTGCCCACATGAGAAAGTGGATGACCCAATATCAATTAGAGCATTATTCAAACTTAGCCCTTGACTTTTATGTATAGTAATAGCATAGGCGACACAGATTGGAAATTGTTCACGGTGAACAAATGCTCTATTCATAATTTCAAATTTAGATTTTACAGGTGCTAGTTCATGTTTGAGACCGTTATTAAAAATTACTACAACTTTTTTTGCTTTTCTATTGTCGTTCAAATCCCATTCAACCTTATCAACAAAGCCTATAGCACCATTGACCAGACCCAAAGAAACGTCTATATTTCGTTTAAGCATTACTTTCACACCTTCTTTAATAACTATAGTTTTTTCTAAGCCAGCTGTCATAGAAGCATCCTCCTCATACTTTTCAATAGACTCGCGAGCTCTTTTTTCAAGATATCTGGGACAATCAACACTATCTGTGGCTTTAAGTATAATTTCCGGATAAGGAATAGCTTGCTATATTGCATCATTTAGTTGCTGAGTCATATTTCTAGTCGGTAACAAACAAACTGTATCTGCAGGAAGCCGGCTCAGACATTCAGCTATTTCATGTAATCTACCCTCGTTAGAATCAGATTTAAATTTAATCAAACGTTCAGATAATATACGGCGGTCTTCTTCTGTAGTGATTCCTATTCTTATTCTTAGAAGCATTTCTACAAACTCCATATCATTTAACTGCCGCATGTTTTGTGTCAACTCCTGGTATTTAAAAAGATCTTCCCATATATTCGGAAAATTAAGAGCGCCTATTAACTTGCTTACTTCTAGAGTCGTTAGTTTTAAAAAAGGAGAATTTTCCCTAACAGGTGGGAGCTGTAAAAGATCTCCAAGTACCACGATATTCCGTTTACCAAACCACCCGTTTTCTTCATCGATTATATCAAATATTTCTGCCAGTCACATATGTATATAAGCCAAGGTGATATTTGATATCATGGATACTTCATCGATTATAAATAAAACAACGTCTTTCAAGTCTGACCGCAGAACTTGGAGAACCTCATCAGAAAGTGGTCTATATTTGGGCGTTTGTTTGTGTTCAACTGGCAATTGCAACAATCTATGAATCGTCAATCCATTGACATTAAAGGCCGCGATACCCGTTGGGGCGGCTACGGCTACTTTTTTATTTAAATGTTTTTGTACCCACACTTTAATAATTTTGATAATAAAACTTTTATCCGTCCCACCAGTACCACTTATAAAGCAACGAAGAATTTCGCTATCATTAGACATAGTTTCTGTCACCATATTAAACACACTCTTTTGATTTTTATTAAGTTTACTAATCATTTCATCTAAATTATTGTCATCTTCTTCGTTGTTTATATTATTAAAATCATCCATCGCATTGACCGCTTCATGCGCCTCAAAATCTAAGGGATTATCCGGACCTATATCTTCATCATCATTTTCAATCTCCTCATTTAGTTCAGCTAATTTAGACCCCACCATTTCAAAGGTTTTTGTAACTGATTTTGTAATTCAATACGTAAATTGACATGCTTCAGTTCATTTTTCATATGATCTTTCGCAAAGTTGAAAGCTTCAGTAAATGTTTCAAATCCCATCTTTAAATCTTGTTGCTTACGCCATGGCTTAAACAATAAAAGCATAGAATAATAATATTTTTCAGGCATTTGTTCAACCTCGTACATGTAAAAGTTTATGAGATAAGATCTGTCTCTTTTCTTTAAATAAGTCTTTCCTCCATTTAAGGCATAGTATTCTGCTTTGTTAGAAACCGGGCGTTTGTTTACAACATCATAGAATTTAGAAAAATTATACAAGTTCAAATTTTCTAACTCTCCTGGCCTAGTTGGATATTTATCGTCTATCCACGATTCGTAATAAATGTTTGTGGAATCAGGATTTAGCATTGTCATTTCTATTTTAGACTTTACTTTTCGATTGCGGTTCATGTTGACGTCTAGCCACCTAATTGTCGTCTGGGGATCAGTAGCATACAATGAGATACCCAACAACGTGTCACTGGCCTCTAATGCACCGCACTCGCGATTTGACAACAATGTTAGTCCAATGTTAAACAAGCGACTTCTCAAGCTCTTTGTAGAGTTTATGTCATCGAAATCAATCAGCTCGTGTGTTTTATCAGATTTCGTTGTGTATTTAGTGACGTAGTAGTCGAGTATAGCAGTTTTTTCGCCTACATATTGGATATCAATATTGCTGTTCCATGCGAGTAGTACAGCTGGATTGTAATCATTTATCAACTCAGATTCTTTTTTGCGTACAATATTATATAAACGTTGGTTTGGACAAAGAGCTTTTCTGGCCGCGACTGATTCAGCGGTATCTCTAATAGTAAGAGTATCAGTAACTGTTCGTGGGAAACCAAATCGACACACCGATATAAATCCTTTCTTTGTTTTCTTTCTTCTCATACAATATTTATTATGTTTGTGAGTTTGGTATCCCATGACTCGTTGGTGAAGAATTGGAGCAAGTTTTTTTTTAGGTACTTCACATGTAACATATTTGGAGATAAAAGCTGCTACTTCATCAATTGGAGAATCATGAAGCACAGGAGCTCCTTTCACCCACAACATCAAATGAAAATGTTGGGCTCCACGGGACTGATATTCACGCCTCCAAAAGTAATGCTCGATTTCTCCAAGAGGTTTACTGGCGGAAGTGAGAAAATGTAATGTTGCATGAAATTTATTATCAATGAAACGAGAAGTGGATACAGGATCTAGGGCTACTAATTCACTTGTCGTCTTATTGGCCATCTCACTCGAGTTAACTTCCAGTAAGTAATCCCTTAAATCGTCCCACAACCACTCCGACGGGCTCATAGTGAGGAACCAAGTAGCCGGTCCATAGTGTTGTGTCATGCAATGTACGTCGTTCCTGGGTTTTTTCCAGTACTGCTCAGTGTTTCTCAATCTTGCAAATATAGCAGTCAGATCTCCTTCTAATTCATCATTATTTAACATCTGTAAATACTATTCAGCAGTAATTTTTTGTTTTTGATTGATTGTATTCATTTTATAAAATAGTCCCGAATTCAACTGGCGGACTTTCTTATCGTGCAGTAAAAAAAATAAAAAATTGTTGATCTAATCTAAATCGTGAATGTTTTGACATCAATCTGGATTTAATATATTCACTTGACGTGAGCTTCTGTGGACGCGTATGAAACTGGCCGAATTTCCCATCTGGGTACAAATAAGGAAAACATTTCACATCAAGATTCTTGTCTGTTGAGTATATAGGTGCCGTATTATTTGTCTTCATTTGATAGAGATCTGATATTAAAGCATTTCTTCTTTTTTCATACAGGGGATATATGGTATATTGCTCGTAATCTATTAAGTTACTATCCTCAGTTATTTGTGTCAAAAGTGTATCTAAAGCATTTATAGAATTTTTATTATTATTATTGGTTTCGACTACATGTTGTAAATTTTCGTTGATTGTTTGAAATAAATGATTTGGGTCATTTGGTAATTTTATTTCAGAGTAAAGCGGGTTTACTTGTTTCAGATAACACAGTGCGGCATAGATTTTATTAATGTCGACGATGTCTTCCCAAATAATCTTAGATTTTGTGGGTCGTCCTCTTAGCATTATGTAAACTTCTTGGTTTATGTTAATAGGATCTTCCGGTTTCGGCAATTTATTCAATGTTTCCTCTAAAGGCAAAGGTAAATGAAAAGTTCTACCTTTACATGTTTTCACCATTTCTCGGTTTGGCAACGATTTGTTCGCTACAGGATTCATCGATACAACTACTTGAAATGCTTTCGCACGCTGGATTAAAAGCTTCTCGTAATCATTTAACTGGCTTATCTCCGATGGAATTGTATCGACAAAACAGTTATTAAGTACACATGTAGCTGGAATTTGGTTAGCGCGAATCTTTGTGAGACATGTATGGCATAAATGTGGGGAGTGATCCATATTTTTAGAACTATAGTATTCAATTAGCTGTGACCAAACATTTGTAGAAATAGACTTTCGCAAACGATGTAGATTTGATATATCCTTTGAACAGTAAAGTTTCATACACGACATACATTCTAATTTAGGTGTATCTAAACTTTTTTTAGAAAGTAATTTAAACCCCTCTTTGAACTCTTTGAAAATAGAATCTTCCACAATTTCTTTTTGTTCAGAGCTTTCAACGGCTACACTTCCGGGTACGTGAGTTTCACTTAACCTTTCGTCAGTGGGGGAAATGACCAGGCTCACAGGCGGAGACCTTGGGCCCCCCTTTTATAATTTTAATTGGAATTTCTCTAGATCTAATAAGAATTATGGAAATAACTGGATTCTTACTTGATCTTAATTAAGTCATTTGCCTTTCTCTGCAAATTGCGCTTTTATTCCAATTGAATTGCACCAAAATGGTGATGTTCAATATATAGTACCCTAAAGTTTAGTATATTTTTATGTATTATTTCTGATTCAAACATTATTTGGATTCGTTGATTTATTATAATTACACGTTAGTGTGTCCAAAATAGTAATAAAGTCAAACATAGATGACCTTCATACATTTGTTTTATACACCACCTGTTTTTAGAATGGTACAAATATAGCCCCTCCTGTAAACCATCAAAAAGTATGAATTTAATTATCAACTAGTTCAAATTTCATTTCATTCATTAGCTAGCGTGCTCTTTCCTGATTGGTTTGTTTCAAGAAACATAGAGATCTGTTAACGAAGACTGTTACAGTTTCGCTAAATACGAACCTACAAAAAAAAAAACAAAACGACCAGGCTCACAGATGCGAAAGAACTGTCATTTCCCATAGAGGCCAGCTCCACTGACGAGAGGTTAATTGTTTGATTTTATCCACGTTTACGTTTTTTTAATGCAGTATCGATTTCTTTTAGCGTATTGCAATCACTTTGTAGCTGATACATTTCTCTTATTAACGTTTAAGTCGTATAGAATAAGACTTTAAATTATTAATATAAGAAATATAAGCCTTGAGACGTTTGTTCAAATAAAGAGGATACATCTCTGCTGGTGATATACAGTTAAACTCTTCAAATATTTTTCTTAATTTACATAATAACTGTTCATCCAAAGCACATGTGGCATCATTACAACTCCACACTAGAGCTTTACCGTGCCTTTCTGTTTTTTCAAAGACAGCTTTGCCTGTGTCATCAATTGCGATTGCGTTTTGGTAAGTGTAAACTTTGTACGTGTACTCTCCATAGAATGGTTCTTGATTATTTCGATGCTCAAGTTTTCCCAGAAACATTTCAAATTTTTCACAAATAGTTATATTTTCAGGACATTCTCTGATCTTTTCTAAAGCCGACACACACATGATCTTAAGTCTCTCAGCTGTTTTTAAAAGACTACCCAATATTTGTTGTCTATTGTAAAGAGACCATTTAACAAGTCTTTCTGCCTCCAGTCTATCATTTATTTTAGAACTTATACATTTTATTATTTTCTCAACACCTTTTATCTTAAATTGCAATTTTTCGTTTAATCTTTTACGACTAGCTGCTTTACGATGAACTTCTGGATGAGAAGCTGAGTATCGTGCAACTGCCTCATTATGAACCTCCGGATGTGAGGCCGTGTACCGGACAACTGCCTCTCGGTTGACCTCCGGATGAGAAGCCGAGTATCGGGCAACTGCCTCTCGGTTGACCTCCGGATGAGGGGCCGTGTAGCGGACAACTGCCTTTCGGTTGACCTCCGGATTAGAAGCCGAGTATCGGGCCTTTGCTTTTTGGTTGACCTCCGGATGTAAAGTTGAATATCGCGCTACGTATTCACGATGTTGTTCAGCGTGTGATTTAGTATAATTGAAAACTGTTAATTTTCGTTGTTAAGGATGATTTTTACGGTAGTTGGCTGCTGCTTGTCGAAATTGTTCATTTCGTGAAATATCGGAAGTTTTTGGTCTTCCTTGCTTATTTTTTTTAGGTCTCCCCGCTTTCTTCGTATTGGAAACTATGTCACTAGGTGTTGGAGAAACAGTCAACGGAACGAGAACGTCGTAGTGACCACTTAAAGAATGTCCGCTAAATCGCAAACGTTTTACAGGACCGCCGATATGAGAAAAAAGTCCTCTAAGAGTATTATTTTGATAAACCTCAAAAGTAAACGGATAAATAGCCGCCGCAGCCATGAGTTCGGAGGTACCACCATAAGTGTTGCTATTCAAAATATCCCGTTAATAACAATTGGAATCAAGATAGATGTCCCCATTATCGGCACATGTATATAATTGTAGTTCATCCCAGTGGTTTACCACATATAGCACAACAGCAGTCCTAACTTGCGACGCCATCTCAAAGTCTATTTCCTCATACATTAAATATGCCAAGGAATGGAAGAGGCAGGAACCATCTCCGGGCATATGAATGACACGATGACGACTGGGACCCAGCCCTACTTCGATTGAAATTATTTCACAAACCATGTTCAGAGTTCAGACTACCAATCAAATTAGACGAAAATTCGAGAAATTAGAGACTTCCAAACTAACGAGATATGTTACAATATTAATATGTTACAAAACGAAGCCTACGAGATAATCAATCAAGTTTTCATCTCACGCACCCATTCTGGGGCGTGGGGAGTCAGGGTCAGATCATCGGATCTCTTCCTGAAGAAGCGCCTCTGTCCACTCCTATGGACAGGTCATCGGGGGGCCCTCGCGGGCGGTGGAGTTCTTCTCACTTGGGGTGTTCCGTTGGATGATCGCCGGCTAGGCAACCAGGTCGCGTGGCAGGCGGCGGCGGTCGGGCGGGCGCGCGTGGTACGGCGCCATGTCGCGGATGTGCGGATGTTGTGAGCTATCCGCACGCGCGAACGAACATTCCCTTCGCCAGCCTCTGGACAAACTGGTCCACTGGTTCCCATCTGAGGTCCCTCTGGATCGTCGCATTCCTCACGTAGCGGGGGGCGTCGACGATGGTACGCAGAGGTTCTCTTGGGCTCGGAGTCTCCGTTTGTTCGTCTCCGAGCACAGGGCGTACCATGCCGGGGCCGCGTAGGTGAGGCGGGATCTCACGTAGCACTTGTAGATCCCGAGCTTCGCCCTCAGAGGGAGGCTGGAGTCCTACGAGATAAAAAAAAAAAAAAAATACATAGCAAATAAATACATTGCGAAAAACCAAACCATACCGCGATGTAGGAGTACCAATCAACGCCATCTATCCACCTGCGTCTACAACTAGACATTCCACCCACAAGTACCAAGAATATTATCCTACAACAACCGGGGCCTACATCACTATGATTTCCTATACCCAAATATGGAAGAATATATTGTTATTCGTATATATATAAGTACTGTAGTAATATTCTGAAACCTGACCAAAGACCCCTATGGAAAAACCCATACAAACTGCCATCCCCTTATTTAATTAAGGATTGGGGGTTTTATTTAAAATCCTGAAATATGTGGTGTTACTATTTAAAAAAGCGTCCGTGGCCGAGCGGTATCCGCGTATCGGAAACGATAGTGCGGGTAGAGCAACATCTGGCCGAGACGGTTATTGGCTGGGTAAACCGTTTCTATGTGGCGTTTGTTTCGGTCGCTTCCGTGTTTCGGATGACATGTTAAACTGTAGGTTCCTGCTACTATCACTAATAGGGCAGCTTAATAACTTCTGACAGTTGGGTTGGCCACTAGCTCGACAACCCTCTTTGTTTCGGGTGCTTCCGTGTTTCAGATGATACGTTAAGCTGTAGGTTCCTACTAATATCACTACTCGGTACAAGTAGTCATAAAGCTGTGTGCCCTAAAAGGGCAGCTTAATAACTTCTGACAGTCAGTTTGGTTGGCCACTAGCCCGACACCCCTTCATCAACCAGCACTGAGCCAGCGTGGTGGACTATGGCTCAATATTACTGGTATCTAGGTAAAGGCCTGTGCCCCTTGGTGGGGAAATTAATGGTCTACATTTACTTTACTTTTATTATTTATAACAAGCAGTCCCTGTATAAATTTTAAGACCATAGCATCAAAATTTGCGGAAGTCTCATACAAACTTTCATCCCCTAGTTTAGGGGGTTGAAGGGTGAAAATTCCAAGTTTTAGGATTTTTCTGTTGTTTGTGTATAAATACTAGCCTAGATGCCAAATTTCAGCTTTCTAGCACTTCGGGAAGTGCCTAAAAGTTTTGTTGATCAACAGTACGTGAGTGAGTGAGTCAGTAACGAAATCGGGGTTTTTTAGATATCAATTAAATCTAAAGTATAAAAGCTATGCACCTGAAACTTTGTATGTTTATTAAGTCTACTAATGACATCATATCCTGAGAATTTCGTCGATCTGGTATAATCCGAACCCAAGTTCTGAGAGTTCAAAATAACGACGAAGCGTTACGAGAAAAGGTAGGTAGTGCCCCAGTGCTTCGCGCTCTTCTTGGCAGGGGCACTTCCGTGCCCCCAGATCAAAGAGTAGAAGATAAGTACCTAAAGCAAGTTTACGCAAGGAGTTTGGAATCCCAGAAATGAATTGTTAATATCCATAGAACTAAACTGTTGACAATGTTTGACGTTTTAAAAGTATTCATGTCTTCTACCAAAAAGTTTTGCGTAATCTTACCCATTGTCTGCTTCGAGTGATGCTGGTAATAATGAAAGATCGTGAGGAAATATGCTCTACAATATGGAAACTTCCTTTAAAATAATCATGAGCACAAAATAGGAAACCGTTACTTATTTGAAAAATAAAATATTGCTATAAATATTCCACCGCCTTCACAGCTACCAATATATTATAAAAAACACGAGGAAACATCATCTCTTCAACAAAGTATACGGCACAAAATGGCGGAAAATTCGTGAGAGAGAAATTAAGGCGGGAAACGCAAGCGGAAAAATGGAATAAAGAATGTGCTTGGATCACAATGATTCACGTACAGAACGTGTGCCATCAATAATGTGAAGATACAGCTGTGGGAGTTTCAACGTTACGGTGTAACAAATAAGTTACACAGTTGTTTTATTAAGTGTCGAATCACAGCTTCCGTATTCCGTGTTTGTCTCTCCCGTCCATTCAATTCAGTGGGTAAGTAAATAAGTAGTTTATATAGGTATACCTACTATATCAAACCTACCAAACATCTGAACCTTCAAACATCTTAAGCTAGAGTTCCCTGCATTTTGATTACTTTTTTGGCATAGTGGAGTCTATCCTATAGGAGACATCTTTGTTGTCTTGAGTTTTGCCTTGTCCTTCTTTTGACGTCGATAAAGAACTAGAACCAAGACTGTTTGTAATGGAGCTTGCCACACTAACCAACCAAAATAGTGGAACTGTTTTTAAAGCAGCCGATATAAGTTTATCTGTTTAATCGCCTATGAAGCAAAGCAAAAAATATAAAATATTTATAATAAATAATGTATGTAGTCAATTAATGTCCCAACCGAGGGGCAAAGGCCTTTACCCGGTATACGATTAAGATTAAGCCATACTCCCGCACGCTGGCCCAGTGCGGGGTTGATGGAGGTGTTTTACGACCACTACCACGTAGCGATTGTAGCTGGGACCTCCGAAACACTAATCGTCCGATAATATACTCAAGTATATTTATCTCAAGATAAAATAATGATCTCATTCGTTCATGTTCAGGTTTCGAATCTGCATTACCTTTGTGAGAAGCAAGCGTGAAACCCATTAGACCACAGAGCGGAGAAAATATTTATTTAGTCTTGTACTGTGTACCTAGACATTTATAGTTCATATCGACTTTAACTTTAATTACTTGAATTGCCATCATCATCGGCTTCGTCACCCCAAACAATGGTGTAATCCACTTGGCAAACAAGAGCCAACGTCAATACACTGACACGCCAATGACACCGCATCGGATATTACGGCATTAACACGGCATTTGCGGCACCAACGTGCATGTTTCTGTTTTGCGGTCGCGTCTAACAGAAGGTTAAATTGAAAATTTCGTGCTTTCTGACCGAGATTCAGTTAGGCCGTGCGTTGGCCGTTGATGTTTTTGGACAGCTAACGCTGTTGGTTTTCCATTATCATATCACTCACATAGAATACTAACCGCTATGCTACTAAAAAGACAGACAGAGTTGCTGCATCATAATAGACACGGACAAGATCAACGAAGTAGTATACTTATTTCAGCTTCCAAATGCATCAAATGCCTGTCGCATATCAACGATTGGTATTGTGAGAGTGAGAGCAATACAATGTCATATATATTCACTAGTGGCTCTGTGAGCTGTAGCGCGAGTGACGAGTGACACTTTTTTTTAATGACACATACAAACTTATGAATGCACCTGGTTACGTACATGGATTATGAAAGTAGCCGCACCAATAACTTTGAAAACTGCATTTTGCGGTCTTTTAAGATTTTAGGCATGGCTTATTAACTTTTCACTAAAATTATATAGCCTGTTACTGTAACGATCTCTACAACTCCAACGACACTTCATTTGTTAAAATCCGTCAAGGAGATTTATATTTTTTTCGAAATTATAAATCCGCCATTTTGAAAATTTTCCAAAAAATGAATCGACAAAATAGTCTAACTATTTAATTATCGAACCTGCTCACAAAAATTTATGAGAATCAGCTGAGAAAAGCGGCCTGTAGAGGATAACGTCCAGACATACGAAAGCATTTTTGCCCAATCCTGAAACGGAGGCGCTTCACACGCTCGGTCAATTAACAAAATCCTTGATTCAATGAAATACGTTCGGTAGTTCATCGAAACATCTTGTTTGGAAGAACACACTGAAAATATGTAATATGTATATCATCAAGTTCCAGCTACCAACACACCGAACTTTATCACAACCCGTCATCGCACCTTAGAAATTCATATCTCCTCGAGAGCTGTCATAACGCCCTGTGCATTGGAATTTCACGGCCAGAATCTCAGAACAATTGTACTGGAAGCGCCATCTGCCGCTTGCCGTTCTACTGAGGTAAGTCTTTTTAGCATTCTTGTGCGCGTGTCCTTCCATCAATTGGTTGCCCAGTATACCTCGCGCCACGAATTAAGACCGCTGGGCGACGTTGGCGGGAATTACTGCGCATATGTACAGATATTGAAAAGTATTGAAAACTACTGCGCATGAAAGGCCACCGCTCATAACATGTGGCGCGACGTATAGTATACTCGTATACGTCGCGCCAGTATTTCCCGTCAACGTCGCCCAGCGCTCTTAATTCGTGGCGCGAGGTGTACCTACGGGTGTGTTTGTTGTGAAGAGAATTCGTCCACAATGTTTTAGCTGTGTTTGTTCTTATTTACAGTACGAAAATGACCTATTCTTACTAACTTTGTATGAAACCTTTAAGAAGTTCTTTATCTCGTGACTAATCGCGATTCCTTTATTGAAGATTCACCAACAATAGTCACTTTAAATGATAGCTCAATTTGAAGTAAGCAAAAATCCTTCATATAACGGATTCAAGAGGAACTGCCACAGAAATTTCTAAATGTCAATTCCAATTCCATTTCTCACCAAACATTACCTCGTCGCCCGATCGCTACAAATAACAGACTTATGTGTTGGGGATTTCATTCACAAGTTAGTTAGCTGTGGCAATGGGCTAGCAGCCTGTTAAGCAAAGTTCAAATAGTGAATAACTAGCTAAATGAATAACCACCCAAAGTAAAATTTTAAAACACCCCCGAGACATAAATTAAACTTTAAGGCAAGCATAATGCAAAAAACCGCATCTAAAATGACAAAATAGTTTCTGGGAAGCCCTTAAGCGTCGACCACCCTGCCGCGCCCCCTGGTGGTCTACTACCGTAAAACGCCCTACGCCCTTCTTCTCTCACAGTGGTTCAATGTAGAGAGGGGGCAAAAAATTACTTCTGCTTAGTATATGTAAATATCTACAGTAATAAATACATTTGATTTGATTTGATTTGAAACATGTCTAAGTGAACGAACCGTTTAGCGAGTTGTCTAGGCAACAAGACATATCCAACATATTTTTTTTATGTGTGCTTAAGTTTATGTTTTAAGTATTTTTTGTTGTTCTTACATCATACATCGCTTCGCTCACCCCCTTTACCCTTCACCTAAGCTACCGCAATGCTTTGCCCTGATATAACTGTGCAAATCAGCTGTTGTCGTGACGCCATCTTGTTTTCCAACATGCTGGCTTTCGGTAAGACAGATTGTTAAACGTTTTCGACGATGCTTTATTTAAATCAAAATGCTAGTGACTTGGTTAAACGTCGGCATTTAACTAACGGTCCAGAGAATCAGTTAAGTGTCTGATTTAACCAACCAACTGCGACATATTTAAGTCCCCAAAAAACCGCATCGAAGTAGGTCCAGTAGTTTTCCAGGAAAATGGTAACGGACATACACACACACGCTTAGAGACAAAACTGTGCTGTCCTAGGAGAAATCTCTTTTTAGATATAAACTCGCCTTTGAGCCTAAGTGTTTGTGTATTCTTACTCATTATTTATTGTGCAATATAGCATATCCGAATATTGAAACAAACTCATATACCGCCTCCGTTGTTCCGTTCGTTCGCGGGCAAAAAAGAAGTTTTGAGTTTTTTTTGTTGGTTCCAGTACTAACTACACTGAGACTAGAATCGTCTGGACAAATCTGTCACGGTGTGGCGGCGTCGCCCAGTGACTCCGCCACGTAGGCGGGGGATACACTCGAGACATTGCCGCTATTACACGGTGACTACGGCACAATACGAGCGAAACAGAAAAATTACATACGAAGAATTCTAATCTAATTTAACCGAAGTGCTGTTTGAGCGAATACAGTACTAGATGAGTGATAGGCTGGTGACAGTTTGGAATCGACTTAATTTTTGCCGAAAAAAGGGAGTTATGTCCGGCATATCTTATGGTACAATTTATGAACTATTACTACTATAGATGTGTAGACATAGTGATTTTAGTTAATGTTTAGTTTTGTGAATATCATTAAAATATTATTTTATAAATGTGATAAATTGAATTGACCAAGCGAGCGAAGGGCTCCATTTAGACAATATAGGAGGCCGATTTTGCTTTCGTCTGTCTCTATGTCTCTTTGTGTGTCTGTCAGTTCCGGTCTAGGTGCGACAGTTTTCAAGCGATCCTCACAAAACTTGGCACAAGTGTTCCTTGAATTAAAAGTAATTTTTTTGGCGAGAGCTTTATTCGATTTTCCCCGGGGGGGGGGGGGGGGGGGGGGGGAGATTTATGATGTCTGATTCTGAAAAAATATTACACCATTACCTTTCGACCGCCTGTTTTCTAAAAAAAAATATTATATAATATCCAAGAAATATTTTCAAAACATACCAAGTCTGAATTCCTCGAAGTAGGAGACGGATTAGTATAGAGGATCTATACAGACCATGAGAGTGAGTGAAATAAACTATAACTATTTTTATCTACACACGTATCATAAACTCTCTTTACTGCGTTCAAAAACCGCACGTTACGATCAGCATTATGTTAACTACTTGGTAAAAACTCGTTTCGTATCTGGAAAACTACACATAATGGTCATTATGTGTTGTTTTTCTACATATAATGACATTCAAATTTTGAACGCCGACGCCCATCCGCGTGCCGTCCCTAGTTTGTTTGTTAAGTTGGTACTGACATTCAAATTTCGAACGCCGACGCCCGTCTGCGTGAAGTTGGTACTAAAGAACAAGCTAAACAATTGCAGAACCACAATGCCGGTCAAACATGCGGTTCCTGAACACATCAAAGAGAGCTTATGATATGTGTTTAGATAAACTAGTGTATGTACATAATTAGGCATTAAAACTCTCGAGTGATATTATTATGAAACTCGCCTTCGGCTCGTTTTATAAACCCACTCTCGAGTTTTCATGCCCTCCATTATGCAGCAATCACATAAACTACTATCGTGAAAAGTCAACAGATTTTATTTTAAATCGCAAAATGTAGTTGACAAAGATATTATTGCGGCTACTTTACTACTTGATTTTGATTGAATCTAAAATACTTACCTATAAATTGGTTCACAGTCCCCCCTGTTAGGGCCTCTGTACTGCCCACAGGTCCACTAGTTGTATGAGCTGCAATATTGTTCTGTAGTTAATAAGGGTTAACCCTTTACTGCATACTAACCCATATAGCAATAAGGTTGAAAATCGCGATCCATTCGAGTCGGGCCATGCATTATCAGCGATTCGGTAATACGGGTTTATCAGCGATTCGAGACATCTCCTTTCGCGGGTTCTACAAATGCCGTTTCTGCTATTATTAACCTCTTGGCATCGTGACTTATCGAATGCCACAAGAGTTCCAATTGAATGTAATTTAAAAATTTTCTCATTTGAATCCTACAATATGTACCTAGGAGAGATTGTCAACCTATTACATGCAAAGAGACCATTCACGCGCTGTAGGCGGTGTGGAGACACAAAAATAAAGCCGCCTGTGGTAATATGATAGTCTCAAAGAAGACGCGGCTTGTGGTTCCGAAAGGTGGGATGAGATATGGTTCTGGTAAATGGTGGGTGACATTCGTAATAATACAGGCGGACGTAAAACTAGTGGCTCTGTGAACTGTAGACCTCACTGTCACAGGAAATTTGCTTTTTTTATTATTTAGTTTCATCCCCCCTTGAAGTTTTTAATAGAGATGGGCCGAATGTGGTTTTAAACGTATACGAACTTCGGCCGAACATTCGGTTAAAATACAAAATTCGGCCGAACTTCGGTTTAATTTCGCCGCGATTTCTCGAGAGCGACACGTCATGACTTGTTTCCGCACTTAGATGAATTATCGAAATGAAAAGGTGCACCCCCCCCCCCCCCCCCCATTTACACCATTAGTGTAGTAAATTTAAAATACGAGTAGATTCTAATTTCTTACGGCCTTACTTCTAAAAAAAAAAAAACACTATTTGGCTTAAGCAGTGTTTTGTCCTTTTCACACGTCGACTAAATGTAAAATGTCAAATATTATCTACGCAAGACAAAACACTGAATATAATGCTAAACAGTGAATTTACTTTTTTGGCCGTCTATGATGTTTATATTTTATATTTATAACTAATTGAATTTCAAAATAAATGACAATGGATAAAGGATTAATTTAATTTTACGATTATTATGATCAGTATGATTTCTATTGTATTGATTTCAGTAAAAATGCAAGTGAGTATGTTACATTTTTTTTGCACCGAATGTTCGGCATTTAATAAGCGAATTTCAGCCGAATGCCGAAGTTCTGTTCAAGCTGCAGAAATTCGGTCGGTTAAAAATACCAAGTTTAGTTTGTTTAGTTTAGGGAAAAATGTATAACTAATGGAATTTCAAAATAAATGATAATGGATTAAGGATTAATTTAATTTTACGATTATTATGATCAGTATGATTTCTATTGTATTGATTTCAGTAAAAATGCAAGTGAGTATATTACATTTTTTGCACCGAATGTTCGGCATTTAAATCGAATTTCAGCCGAATGCCGAAGTTCTGTTCAAGCTGCCGAAATTCGGTCAAACCGAATATATAACGAATTTCGGCCTATCTCTAGTTTTAATAATCCGACAGCATTTTCTTTCAATACCACAAACACACATAAATGCACCTGGTTACGGACATGGAGTGTGAAAGTAGCCGCACCAATAACTTTGTGAACTGCATATTGCGATCCAAAATCCAAATTGAATTTCACTAAAATTATATAGTTTTTTTTTTTTATCTTTATTTAAAGGACTTGGTACACAAAATGAAGCGACCATGCCATCCTGTAATGCTACAATACTAATCTTAATACATCTTAATACTAATCATAGCCTAGCTTGTAAGCCAACCTTAACTAATTTATACAAAGCTTTGGCCTCGTTTGAGTAAGGAAATGCTAAAATATAATTACAGCCTCCTACGGAACTAAAAATATGTTTATCATAAATTGCACTTCTTGCGGCTTCGTTTCGAACACATTCCACCAAAATATGATATACGTCTTCAATTATCCCACATTCTGCGCATTTTGGAGATACCACTTTTTTCATCATAATAGATAGATAATTAATAATACCTTGGACACCATTTACACACATTGATCTAGCCCCAAACTAGGATTCCCTGTATATTGGGTACTAGACAACGATACACATACTTATATAAATATTATATATTCTTAGATAGATAAACAATCATGACTACGATACAAACATCCGTTCGCATGAAACAAATATTTGCCCCCACCGGGACTCGAACCTGGGACCCCTGGCTTCATAGGCAGGGTCACTGCCGACTCGGCCATTCGGGTCGTCTTGTCAAACTCACGGTGTTCACGAATCCAACGACACATCATTTGTTAATATCTGTCAAAGCCGTTTTTAGGCTGTAGCGGATTTTTTATATTTTCAATCCCATATCGCCGCCATTTTGAATAAATTCCAAAAACTGAATTGACAAAAAATAACTGTTTAATTATCGAACCTGCACACAAAAATTCATGAGAATCAGTGTAGAGGAGAACATCCGGACTATTCCGGACATACGAAAGCATTTTTGCCCAATCTTTAAACGGAGACTCTTTGCTCGCTTCGCTCGCTCGGTCAATAAGAAGTAATACAATAATAAGTAGCAGAAATACACAATATGCAAACAGATTCTTAAACCACATTCTCTTCTACAGTCACTACTAACTACTAAATAGTTTTACTCATCTCTGAGCTTGTAAATATTTAGATACTAGATTATTTGCCACTTAAGCCCTGTTTCAATTAAAATTTTATCGAGAAGATAAGTCCTATAAATCTGACATTTTACGTACAACATTCAACTATTTATCTGTTCAATAGGACTTATCTTCTCGATAAAATTTTAATTGAAACAGGGCCTTAGGCTTCTAAATACGAAACAACTGAAACGAAAATGTTCAGATAAAAATGGGACGCAACACTTGGCGATACTGGTTATGTGGTTGAGGACGCGTTTGAAACTCGTCTGTGATCCAGTCAGTAAGTTTGTGTCGGACACACAGATAGAGATAACCTGGGGCCCTATTCCGTTATGGAAAACATCACAGCGATAGCGTGTCGATTGCTTATTTCACTGTCAGTCTCCAATCAAAATAGGCACCGCCCCACCGATAAACCAGATGCGGCATTTAGCGCCCTTCGGAACAATCCCAATGGTATAATTGGGCCCCAGAGTTACCAATAAAACGATTTGGATTATTTCCAGTAGCTCCGTCTACAGTCGTAAGCATAAAAGGTCCCGCGTCTGCTGCGCGGAGAAATCACTACCAATAGATATTTCTGAACTGACAAATTACTTGTATTTCTCCAAATAAATAGTTCCAAAGTTATTTGAAAGTACAGTGTAAAAACCTTCCTTTGTTTTACTTGTCATAAGATGTTATTTTCCCACTGATATTGTAATGCATTAAAAGCAGTAACGTCTCGACCCTAATTTGAATAGCTACGCGTGTAACCATTACTTTTTATTCCGAGCACAAATTCATTACCCACCTTTTTACTATACGTCCAATTCAATTCACAGCTGGCCAGTAATAAGGCTATTTTTATTAGAGGAAACTAATTTAAGAAAAAATAAAAACCCTGGCTCAATCCCGCTGTGACGCGCTGTGACCATTTTGTAAAGAGGAGTCCCTGTGGGGATCGGACACCGTTTTAAGGCTAAAATATGGGCTAATAGCACTCAATAAAAATGTAAAAATGTAATCTTAAAAGGAAATAAGAGTAAAACTTCCTTTTAATTGTATTATTTTCTGGCGTTGACGATGGGTTTTAAAATGTGTGGATATAAACGTAATTTATAACTCAATCTTTGTAGTTATTTAGGCTACATTGATGAGTATATTCATGATTTCATATCCCTCCCTCGCAGCAGAGTGACGTCTCAATGTACATGGTTTCGCCATTTGGATAAATTAAGACACTAAGTCAAAAGCTCAGGCACCCGGCATTTCATTCAAATAATGTAAGGTCCGTCGGGTAAATAACTGAACATTGAACGAGTTGCCTAAGCTTTCCTAGGCAAATGATTAACGAAAGACAGATTGCCCTGGTATTATGGGATCACCTCACTTCGCTCAGCTCGTTATAGATACATTTGTGACCTAAACACCCTAACTTTATCATTCGGACAGATAAACTATTCGTATTTCGGCTAAATTTACTTTGAAATAAATCAGCTGTTGCGTAACGCCATCTTGCAAAAACCAATATCTCCATTCCTCAAAAATAAAGATGGCTTTCGGTAAGGCTAGTTGTTAAAAGATCCCGACGATGCTTTTTTAGATCAAAAGGCTAGCCATATGCTTCAACGCCGGTCCTTAATGAACGGCTCGGGCTATTAATTAAGTGCCTTTATTAAATCAAATAGAAATGATAAATCATTTAACTTTTTTCCTATACCGGGTGATAATCACAATTGCGTGCCTTAAACCCCTTACCGCATACTAACCCATACAGGGTTTTATAGGTTTTGAACTTTATTACCAAGCAATAAGGTGGAAAATCGCGATCCATTTCGGGTATGGCCATGAGTTAAGGGGTTAAGTATAACCAGTTAACCAAAACTACTTTCCCAAGGATGTTTCTATTATGTAAGATAATTAAATTCTGACAAAAATAGTTAACAACAAAGTATCACAGCTTTAACCCTAACGGTGCATTACAATTTAACGCGCAACAAAGCATAACCAAATCGGTAGAGCCACGACTCAACCGGTAAGCAGTTCTAATTGTCCACATCTCTCGGGGTCAAGAAGGCCGGTCGTTGTTAGCATTTTCGCGCCAGACACCCGGTTAACCCAGGGTTAGGGCGTAACGTGAGAATGTTTGATTCGATCTCATTCCCACGACATCGAGCTGGAGAACTGACACTTATTTGCATAAGACAATAATTTGCAATATTCTTTGCGGCGGCAACTGCATTACTTTCTTCGAGTTGGCCTTGCCGGTGTCGGGTGTGTTCGCTCTGCTACTCTGATATATTTTAGTTTTACGCTTTTAATATTCATAACCGGGCCCACATGGAGTTTTGTATAAGTAGGCGTTGACAATATATATTTTCTCATTTTATTCTCTTTTCGACATTAATATCGTCTTCTTCATTGCTCTTTCATTTTAATAACATTTATGTACAGGCACATACATTGCTCCTGTCCCCACACTAGGATACCCTGTGTCGTGGGAACTAGAAACAGCGACATCACACACATATAAACATCCAAGACCTGGGTTTTTTTCGTCTTTATCCCCAGCCGGGGATCGAACCCTCTCGCATGGTAGGCAGAGCCACTACCTCAGCCTCGCCACATAGGCCTTCTACGGAACCCTTTTCTTAATGAGTCCATTCAAGTATTGTTTTGTCATTGTTTAATCTCAGACTGGTTAACCCAACATCAAACTATTTCTCTCGTTTATTTTTTACGTTTCACAATAGAAGGTACACGAAATGCATATGTCGCAGTTGGTTGGTTAAATCAGACACTTAACTAACTCTCTAGACCATTCATTAAATACCGACGTTTAACCAAGTCACTAGCATTTTGATTTCAATAAAGTATCGTCGAAAACGTTTAACAATCTTTCTAACCGAAAGCCTGCGTGTTGGAAAACAAGATGGCGTCATGACAACAGCTGATTTGCACAGCTTATATCAGGGAAAAACATTGCGGTAGCTTAGGTGAAGGGTAAAGGGGGTGAGCGTAGTGAAGCCACCTTTATCCTTCGTGTTAGGTTGAACATGTAAGAACAACAAAAAATACTTATAACATAAACTTAAGTACACATAAAAAATATTTATATTGTATATGTCTTGTTGCCTAGAAAGTTTTAGACAACTCGTTAAACGTTTCGTTCACTCACTTGTCTGACGGAATTTTTGTGACTTGGTTAAACGTCGGTATTTAATTAATGGTCTAGAGAGTTAGTTAAGTGTCTGATTTAACCAACTAACTGCGACACATACTAACATCGAGTTAAATTTCCCCCACATTTCAAATTTGAAATTATATTTATATTAAAGAGCTTGATCCTTGACCTGTTATTATAAATAGACTATAATTTATCATACAACCAAATGCCCAATATTTTACTACGTTTCTGGTAAAAATTTCAATTCCCGATAAATCCTAGCTGAATTTACAGTGGCGATTCGCGTAGTCGATAATACGAACATAATGCAGATAAATCTTTTTTATTTTAAATTAAGCTCTATTGAATTGATTCCCAAAATAAATATCTCTCTTTGGATTTAATTTTAAATAAACTTTTTAGCACTTCCTTTGTCATTCTGTACCAGACTACAAATATTTATTTAAAGTAATTTAATCTTTATTGGAACGAAACAAAACAATGCCAACCGGTTCGCGGCAAAACTCGCTTCAAATAAAACAAACAATACTGTAGATCCTAAGCTTTTCACCTTCATAGAGGATTACGTGACTTAAGTCTCGCAGTGTGAAGCGACCCTTACTAAGACGAGAAGCGGCTGGATTTTCGCCGCAAATAAATAGTTGACAATCTACAGCTTTATTTTGTTAGGTGTACTTAAATGTCATAATGTTTTTAGGTGTCTTTTTAACCGACATCGAAAAGGAAGGGGTTACTAATTCGGTTGTATTTTTATTTGTTTGATACCTCAACATTGGTATTATAGTATCATAGTATCTGTGGTATTATGAACCTTCCAGTTTGGTCCCATTAAAAAAAATAGAAATCGGTCTAGAAGTTTGGTTTCTAAAGCAAAAAAATTGGAATCATGATATTATTTAGGTAAAATATGACAGCAACTTTCTGTTACATTCTGTAAATGAATGAAAATGACGGAATTTTAAAGAAAAAAGTCTATTTAAAAGTCGCGTAAAAAGCACCACCATTCTCTTCAAGTTAAAATGCAACTATTTAGGTGTATATATGTTTTATTTATATTAAGCATGTATGTAACATACGTAACTATATATTTGTGTTGGTACTTGTGTATGTAGTTTATAATAAGTAAATTATGTTTTATGTTGTACACAGGTTTACCCCTGCTCCACAATCTACCCATCTCACTCATCCTTACTTGGTTTGTTGGAAGAAATCTCTTGTTAGAGATAAGCTCGTCTTACCTCTATATATATCGTCTGTGTGCAATAAAGAAATTATGATTGAATAACGAATAAAAAGATAGACTTATCAATGAATTTATATTGTTTTGTAAAATATTCGAGGGTGGTCCCAGAAGTAAGCGGCCTGACAAAGATAACACAAAATAATTCGAACAAAACTTATTTATTTCTCAATATAGTATCTTTTTAACGCAATACACTTTTCCAAGCGATGTTCGATAGCTTCGATATCCTCTTTATAATCTGTCTGTGTCAACCTCCTCAAAATAGTTATCAACAGCAGACTCAACCTCTTTATTATTGGCAGATATTTTCCCGCCGAGCCACTTTTTCAAGTTTGGGAACAGAAAATAATCCGAGGGAGTAATAATAATCTGGCGAATAATATGCAATGGGAAGCAATTCAAACTTCAACTCATTAATTTTTGCCATTGCAATATCGCACTTGTGAACCAGTGCATTGTACTGATGAAACACACTTTATTTTTTGCTATTTGCGGCCGTTTTTTCTTAATTTCTTCTCTCAAACGCTGCAATAGTTTACCGTAGTACTCGCCGTTGATAGTTTCGCCATTTTGAATATAACAAATAAAAATTATCCCATGCGTATCCCAAAATACTGATGCCATGATCTTGCAGCAGATGAACCTGACTTCGCCTTCTTTGGAGCCGGTTCTCCTTTTTCAGTCCATTGTATCGACTGTTCTTTCATAATTCATAATTCATAATTCTTTATTGAACACAGTTATTAAAAAAGATACATTAAGAGAAAACATATGTACAAAGGCGAGCTTATCTCTAAAAAGAGATTTCTTCCTGCAAACCAAGGCATGACAGGAAATTTCATCAATAAAGGGTAGGCAGTGCACAATATCTAAACAATAATAAAATACATATAAGTAAATTACATATCTATAAAATACGGTAAATAAAATACATACTCGTATATACCAAACTACTAAATACGTATCAATACATACATAAACCTCTTTCGTCTCAGGGGTGAAGGTGTGGAACCATGTTTCGTCGATTATGATGAATCGTTGCAAAAAGTCGGCTTAATCGCGTTGAAATTTCTCCAAACACTCCGAAACTTCCTCACGTTGCTGCTTTTGTTCAACGGTGAGCAATTGCGGCAACCATCTTTTTCATGACCGAGTTTTCAGTCAATACGTGCAGAGCATTTTTGAAATCCCAACAATATCTGCTAACTCGCGCCCTTTTAGTCTACGGTCTTCCAACACTAGTTTTTTTACTTTTTTCACTATTTCTGGTGTAGTCATTTCAATTAGTCGACCGTTACGATGCTCCTCTTGGCAGCTTGTTCGCTTTCTTTTTAACTCAGCGACCCAATATTTTATTGCTGTGATTGAAGGGGCCGACTCTCCGAGAGTAGAGTCCAGCTCAACTTTAATATGGGTTGGACTTAAACCTTTCAAATGAAAGTATTGTATGACATATCGAAGACCAATTTTGTCCATGTGTGAAAAACCACTCAGATTTGATTTATTTATTTATTAATGTCGATTAATGGCTCTGAAACAAAAACAAAACAATGCAGATTATTCTTTTTTTCAAATTTACGCTCCAATAGATTCGAACTTTCAAATAAAGCAAAAAAAAAGCTTGTATTGCTATCTCTATGCCAGGTCGGCTGCTTCTGGGACCGCGTGCGTACGTAATAATTTTTTGGTACAATATTTTGCAAATAAAGCTGACTTTGGTGGCTTCTCAAAACTTTGTATTCCAATATAGTATAAACCAGAATACAGTATGTATCTACTCAACGAGCTCTAAACAACGATCCCCTATTCGATGGGGTAGGACAATTTTTTTTTCACACCTCTATTTAGCCCCCATTTACCCCTTGTGACGCTACTGTGGCGCCACTGGTTGTGAATTTTATTAAAACGTCATTTACGTCATTTATTTCCTGCTTTTTTGTACAAAATTACGAAAAGTCTGTAGATACTTAGTATAAAACGGTAACAAATATAATGATCACCAAAATATTTTTTTCTTGGGTATGGTCAAAATGGGTAAATGATCACCAAAAGTTGCAGAAAATATCAGGGCAAAATACTGCGGTAGCTTAGGTGAAGGGTAAAGGGGGTGAGCGAAGTGAAGCCCCCTTTATCCTTCGTGTTAGGTTGAACATGTAAGAACAACAAAAAATACTTAAAACATAAACTGAGGTACAAAAAACATAAAAAGAAGTTTGGTGATCATTTACAAATTCTAGCGGTTATTTCGAATCGAAAATATTGGTAGTAAATTTTCGAATTTTTTGGTAATCGTTTAAACACAAGCCGTATAAAACTAAGGTGTATTATTAATAGCTTAAGCAAGATTAGTGTATATTTCCATAATTTCCTTTCAAAGTCCTATATTTTGATACCACACTCGAGGGTCTTGAAAATTGTTTTTAGCCCGCTCATTAAAGAGCATGAAATCCTCCATTTTACTTTTTCTTATTTAGAGTATCCAGTGATAGTCGCGGCGTCAAGACAAATCTAATGACGTAAGATTTATCAAAATCTGTTGAGCCGTTGAGCAATTACAGGAACTGACATACATACTAACATACATATAACCGTCCTCTTTTGCTTCGCTGCAGTTCCATCTTCCATAACCATTTTTAAACTGCTTGTCTGTATGTATTTGTTGTCTGTTTTTGGTATGTACACGATAACGATTGTTTAATATGATAAATAGTACTGTTTCATTGCTTTATTAAGCTGGGTTTTTTTAATAATTGTTTTAATTGAGGGTTAAGTAATAACTAATTTAAATTACTAGAATATTATATTTTACAGATAGACCATGAAGAACAAATAATGTCACAAATGATGATACATATATTGCTTCTGGTCCCACACTAGAATACCTTGCGTCGTGGCAGAAACAGCGATGTAACACACATATAAACATCCAAGTCATGTTTTTTTTTTCTTTTCTTTGCCCCTAGTCGGGGTCGAACCCGGGACCTCTCGCATGATAGGCAGAGCCACAACTGCTGTGCCACAGAGATACGAATCTACGAAAGCATCTTTAGTTCGAGGCCTATGTCGCTTGATGCAACACTATTGCAATAGATATTGCAAACACCACGAAGTGCCGCCAGGAATTTTAATTTCAAGAGAAAATCAACCGATTTTTCTTTGATAACTTATTTACATTTATTAGATAATAAAGATTTCCTAAAAATTATCCTTTTCGCAATTTTTATTTTTACATTCTAAGATTAGCACCTAGCGCCATCTAGAAGCATGTTGACTGAAACCACGACATTTAAATTATGATCGTTACTCCTAACGCCATCTCTGGATTACGAAGAGTTACTAATTCTAATCAGTATGTAACCCTGTTTACGTAAGTGGGTTTTTATCAATTAGGATACTTTTAATACAATTCAAAAAACAAACGCTTGTGTTTGTAGTGCACTGTGGTATATTTATATGTTTCTACTTGAATTTACAATGCATTTACTTGACTGTATTTGATAGATTTTTGAGGTGGTGGGAAATGAATAGATTTTTTCTGCAGGCAGTGTTGAGGAAGGTTATTATTTTTAAAACAACGGATTTTGGAGGCCTGGGAGTAACCCTCTTTTAAATAAACATTTTATGAACCGTAAAATTCATCAGGGACAACAGATTTCTAGCTGTTTCTCTATTTTGCGCACAACAGGAAAATAGATTAAAATGGCCCCGAGCTGAAAGAGTGGAACGCTGCGAAGATTAAAAATGCAGAAAACAGTTTCACAGAACAACACAGACTAACTCAGAGAGATTTTCGCTTCCAGTCGGCTTTTTTAGCGCACATGCTGTTTTAATTTCTTTACGAGTGGTGTGGAGTGGAGAGTGTTTAATTGAAGAAGTTAGTATATGTCCAGAAATTCACCTGATCTAACGTATCCGCTATGATTGAATGAGACACGTATATTCGAAAGGAGCTCGTCTATTCCCGGTAAACTGGGTGCAAAGTAGCATTTTCTCCCTTGGGACGCAAAGTAATATTTTAATTGGTTTTGTCAGTACAGTGTAAATAATCACATTCTCTATATTCCAATTGATAACTCCAATCACCAAATAGATTAATTTTGAAAGGCAGACCAAATTAAAAGGTAAGATTGTGCTAAAGTTTTTTTTTATTTGCGTTTTCAGCACAGAGTAAATAATCACTACGTTCTATTTCGCCATTGCAACCATCGCAACAACCAGAACAAACAGATCGATATCGAAACGCCGACCAAATAAAAAAAATGTGAAAACTTAAAGAACGCGTTAATTACATTCATTCCGCCTATGTTTGTTCGCAATTCGTTTGCTCAATAATATTTAATTTGTTAATAGAAATAAAAAAATCTTTAAGTAAATAAGTTGTAAAAATGAGAGTTTAACTTCAGATAATATTATAACAGACCCAAAAAATATGATTCAAAATATGTGAAAGCATACGAAAATTCAACCTTTGAAAAAATGCAAGAAGAGCGAAATATTTTTCAGGAAATGTGTAACTGTGTGTGTGTTAACTTCTGATTATAAATGTTATTTTTACCATAACATATTATTCTTATCATAATTAGACTTAATAATTTTCATATTCATATTCATATTCATTTATTTGCATATAACATGTACAATACACACTACAGGTGGAAAATGTATGTAGGGTACATGCACCCTGACAGGGTATAACAAATTTATCTACACATACACATAACTTTTACTTTTTTTCTCATAGAGGGTGATAAAAAGTACAGTAAAAAGTGTCCACCTCAGGCGTAAAACCAAACTAAACTCTAGTGATGTACTTTGAATTCCTCGCTACGCTTAGAATTCAACTGTAGAGTCCTTCGCTCCGCTCTGGATTCATAAAACACTAACGCCTTAAAAATAGGTATCTTGATAAACAATCTACTATTTCAATCCCACTTACATTAGGCACTCCAGAAGTATTACGCAAACAAGTGCCTATCGCACCAAGAAATCTGATATTCCAAGATTGATGAATAAATATTCGACGTGCTGTGCATTGGCTCCCCGAATTCCAATTCACCTGACAAATTATACCAAACCCCAACCAATCAGGAACGTCAGATTAAAAGAATTTGCCCTATCATTGAGACTATTAGTAGCCAATAATGAGAAACGCTCGAGTTTCCACCGTATCCTGATGCAATAGGAGTCAGGTGTTCGCCGCTTTGAGTTGATTCTAGTTTGAGGAAGAAATTAAGAGATACTATACAAGTGATCTTCAATTTTTTTAGGACCGCGCCCAAAATATTTCGGTACCTACCAAGGTATTTCAAAGAACCTATGTAGTTATGTTAACCGAATTAAGGTTTTCAAGTTGCTGTTTTTGACATTTTGTCAGACGAAGCCAGTATTTCTAGCCGCGCTAATTTTTTGTCGCTATTCAGTAATCAGTCAGGCAAAATTAGTAAAGCAAAAACTTGATTTGCAGTCAGTCAGTCATAAACAAATAACCTCTACAAATACAAAATTCCTTCCGTCGTGAGTGAAAATAAAAGTATTTTTTTATAGTTTTTTATTCTCGTTGTTGGTTTATTTTGGGTTCACGTAAATGCCAAATTCTGAAAGATTTTTCAAAATTAGAATTTACATACTTTTAGAGCGTTACTCTATTATCCACTTCTCCTAAAACTGAGCTCAATAAGCAACCGTATAACCTGAGTATTGCTGAGTGTATTGGCCCAAATATAGGTCGTTATCTAAAGATGTATCATAGAGATAAGGGTGGGTGGTACAACTGGTACATTTGACCCCTCTACTATCTACTGTAGAAATGAGCTGTAAATATTGGATTCATATTTAATAGTTTCGTAGGCTTTATGATAAAGTATTACTTAGGGATGGACAGATCTGAGAGATTTTAAACGATCTAACATACGCATGCCTAAATGTGGAGCAAAAACACAATATTTCGTATTTCGTATTTCGTATATATTTATTGCACATAAAACAACATAAGATATAATAAACAGAAAGGACATCTACAAAGGCATGCTTATCTCTAAATAGAAGATCTCTTCCAGCAAACCCAAGGTTGATAAGAATAATTTAATATACAGGATAGACCTATGTGCTCTGATAAGATACATACATATGTTACTGAACTATTGAACTAACTGCTAGATACACTACGTACACAAGTACATAAATATTATATAAAGATATAAATACACCTAAATAAACTAATATATACAAAGCTCAAATCTAGGATAGAGAAAGATAATGCTCCTTCAAACGATTCTTAAAGACGGGCAGAGATGGACTATCTCTGATAGTGCAGGGAAGCGAGTTCCAGAGAGTGATCGCCCGCAATCGAAAACAGTGCTTGTATGCGACGGTGTTGTGATGAGGTATAGAGAGCAGGGAAGCCGTGTGAGTTCTACGTGGACGAGCCGAAGGGAGAAATTGAAAAAGCTCACGGAGAAAGCTAGGGTATCGAGGGTTGGTTAAGATGTTGAATAGAAGAGTGAGGATGTGTGTGTCCCGACGAAGACGGATCGGCAGCCATTTTAACTCCTTGCGATACTGCGAGACGTGGTCGAACTTGCGCAGTCCGAAGATAAACCGAATCCCGAGATTTTGAAGTCGCTCGAGTCTGTTCAGTTGCTCTTCGTTGGCGCTAGCCCAACAAACATACCTAACACACAATTATATTACATACATACCTAACACACAATATCATACCTAACACACAATTATATTATATTTCCTATTACGAGTAAATAAAAAACAAACATGCTTTTAATATAGATAAAACTAACATGATTTTATTATAGATAAAAAACTAACATGAGTAACAGGACGAGATGATGATAATTGTAGGTATAAGATATTTTTACGGAATATAAGACAAGATAGCTGTACCTAGCTCACTAACACAACTTATTAATAATTATCTTAAACAATAAAACGTTTGGTTAAAAGTTTTCACTTTCATTCCACAAAATATTAGACAATAATTCAATGATGCCCACCTAATATTAAAATATCAAAGAAACTAATATTGGAATTCAAAACTTTGAAGGGCAAACAATAAAATCCCCAACAATGACTATCAATTTCAGCCGGAGTCAATTAATGGCATTATTCTCGACCGCAAACGCTGACGAGGCGAAATAAATAAAGAAGACCTCACAGAAAAAAAAACTGGACAATGAAAAAGAAAACATTAGGAGCTCGTTGAAGGCAATCCGGGCTTATGACAGGTGAAGCGGCGATCAAAGGAAGAAAAGTGGCCAGTCATCGCTAAATGATTATGGAGCCCCGTGGCTGTCTGGCTTAGCCTTTGCCATTTCGGGGTAAAAAAAAGTGTGTCAAGTGTCAACACAGAACACAGGGGGTAATTTCCCGCCATAACATGTAATTCTGACATCCAGGAATTACTATCGCTTTTGAAAAATTTGCTAATAAGTAGCCTTATCCTTATCATGTATATCTATAGGAATTTCAATAGCTTAAGAAAAATTCACCAATCTGATCATCGCATGAATAAGAACAAGCAGAGTCTAAATTATCACCAAGTTAAAAACTTAAATAAAACCGGTAAAGTGCGAGTAGGACGTCTGACCCGCACGCGAAGGGTTCCTTACCACTGTACACGGAAAATCGAAACACGACAGTATTTTGTACGAGTATACCTGTTTAAATACTAGGTAGGACTTCATTCAAGGCCGCACATCGAAACATTGAAAAAGAGTCGTGTGTTTGTAGTATATAAGTATTGAACTATGTACAGCCAGCATCAGTTATACGTGAGCAGGTTAGCTACTCAAAAATATCTACATATCTTAAAAAATCAGAAATATCGATACAGCCAAAGTGACAAAATTATGTCAACACCCTCAGAGTTAACTTGGATGTTGACAAAATTTTGACACTTTGGCTGTATCGATATTTCTGATTTGTTAAGATATGTAGATCTTTTTTAGTAGCTAACCTGCTCACATATATCTGATGCTGACTTTACATACTCAGGTTAACAACCTCTTTGCTCATTGTAACCGGAAGTGGATAGAAATTGAGTAACTTATTTACGGAAATAAAATCAAATACGATAAAAAAAATATATACTTCGAATGAGCAATTATTAATCGTATAATGATAAACAACTAAGCACAACACTCGATACCCGCAATTAAAGATATTTTCCGATAACATCAGCAGGAGAGTCGTTCAGTCACAGAGTAATTAAGAGTTTCGTTTATCTGAGTATTTTCACTGATAAACAAATAAAACAAAATGGCTAAGAAAGTGGCCACACAAATAATCTCTTGTATGGGTACAACTTTTATTATTTAAAACCCGTATGGTTAATTATTTGTAGTAAAAAGCGGCAATAGAAATACACCCTCTGCAAAAATTTCAGCTCTCTATCTATTTCGGTTGATCCGGCAGAGCCCGGTGACAGTCGGACAGACGGACGGACGAATAGCGGAGGCTTAGTGATAGGGTCCCGTTTAGCACCCTTCGGGTACGGAACCCTAAAAACCGACAAGTTCAAGCCCTAGTTCTTCTTCCCCTGTCGGGTTGCGAATGTCGTCTTTGTACAAGATGATGATGAAACTATTGCTCTGAGGCTAAAATATAGAAGCACATCCATACCACCATCAAGTACATACTACGTTTCAGGCAACATGGGGTTACGGAGATATGGAGCGTCGTATGTTAATTGCCTTTTATATTAATTGCCTCTTATATTAATATATCACAGTTCATAAACTACAGAGTACAACCCTCAAAAGAGCAGTGATTGACATTGGCATAAAAAATGCAAATGGACAAATATATGTTGCGTTATATTATGCGTACGAGTCAGAAGTTTGGAAGGCATAGTCTTGTCAGATTTGGACGCCAACAAATTATTAAATCGATCACATGATGACAGATTGTTATCGGAAATTACGAGACTACAAAATCGGTCTTCCGATAATCAATAATATAATAAAGCTCACTTTTCACATATATTGCCTACATATTATATCCCACAGTAAAAAGTGAGTTTAATACAATACGAATATACGGTACATAAATGAAAAAATGCAAACAAAGAACGAAAACAACACGCATAATTCACCAAGTTAAAAACTTTTATCTACACACGTCATAAACCCTCTTTACTGCGTACAAAAACCGCACGTTACGATCAGCATAATGTTAAACTACTTGGTAAAAACTAATTTCTTATCTGAAAAATTGCATATTATGACCATAATGTGTAATTTTTCTACATATTATGACATTCAAATTTCGAACGCCGACGCCCGCCTGCGTGCCGCTCCTAGTTTGTCTTTGAAGTTGGTACTAACATTCAAATTTCGAACGCCGACGCCCGCCTGCATGAAGTTGGTACTACAGAACAAGCTAAACAATCGCAGAGCCACAATGCCGGTCAAACATGCGGTTCCTGAACACATCAAAGAGAGCTTATGATATGTGTGTAGATAAACTAGTGTATGTAACTGTACATAATTAGGCATTAAAACTCTCGAGTGATATTATTATGAAACTCGCCTACGGCTCGTTTCATAAACCCACTCTCGAGTATTAATGCCTTCCATTATGTAGCAGTAGCATAAACTACTATTAAAAATCCAAGCTCTATTTCTTCCTCCCCGGTCGTGATGCTAATGTCGTCAAATATGCGAAAACAAGGCTTCGGAATCTGTCTGTCTGACAGTCAGGTCCACACGTATTACAAGATATTATAAACGAATATACGGTATTTATAGACAGGATTTATCTTATGACATGCATGACCTTAACCACCACTGATAAGTCATAGTAAAGCAATAATACGCAATTTCGTTTACCTGGATGACATCATAATTCTAGTCTCTTTGCTTTAGAAACCAAACTACTGGACCGATTTCTTATTTTCAAAAAAGGGACCAAATAGGATGTTTTTTTTTTTATTGAATTCGGTACATTTTAAGGTAAAAAACAACCGAATTGAGAACCCCCTCTTTTTTGAAGTCGGTTAATAAAAGGACAGCTCTTGTAAAATCATCGTATTGTGATTGGCAAATTTTTCAAATGCGTTTAAAACTCCTAGATGTTGGAATCACATGATAAGGATACCTTTCTAAGGTTAATTATTTATTTTATTTTGTTACATTTGTTGATATTCTTCAAAATCAAAAACCATTGGATCGGAAACATAATTTGTTAAAATGTCTCTTTTGGGACTCAGTCTCCTAGCCGAAATCCAATAAACAGATTAATCTCAACCCACTCAATTGTTAATAATAACACGTTCAAAAATCCAACATCGAACATGCAACTTTCCCGGAAAATTGGCTTCACAGTGAAATTCATGGATCAAAACGTTCCTACCAGCGAACCGAAAATAAAATTAAATGGACGGATAATACTTGAATTTAAACAATTTTATTGAGGGGGCAAGTGGAGGGGGCAAGCGGTAACTCAAACAAGTTTGATCCGGTTGGATCCCGTTGGATCCAATCCAAGTTTTCAGCTGCAGCTTCGGGTTTTGATTGCCCGAGTTCTCCTCCGCTCCAATGCATGTTACAGTTCTTTATTGCAGCGCGTACGAGATTCTTTCTAAACTTATATCTTGAAACTTTATGTGATAAACAAATAAACAAATAGGCTTTAGACAGATGGCTGTTTTCTTAATGTCTGTGGGGTTATACTACCACCATGAGTCATACATGTGGTTTATAATTTTGAAACACTTATCAACAAGCTACAATTATTACCACTCTGGTTAATGAGAGGTTAAGTCGAATCGAATAGGTACGAGTAATATTCTGTTGGTTTTCTTCTTCCCCCAATTAAACAGCAGAACTAGAAGACAATAAACTGTTGGACATAATAAACTACTCTAATACCAGTAAAGTAACTAAGGGAAACAAGGGCACTTACTCTCATTTCACGATAATAATTACAAACAAACCATACTCTTGTTTTTTTTTAAACTTTTAGTAAGTAAGTAAAGCCCTCTAGTTCTGCTGTTTAGTGGGGGTGACAACTATGACAGCTATCATTAACAGTTATTGTAAAAAAACGTACTGGACCTGCATCTTCTTCTTCGTCGTGTGATGGTGATAAAGTAACCCTTTCAGGTCTTGTCAAATACCATTTTCATGCCAGTACTTTGAGACTTCTATGGCTCGTGGCGTGGCGTTTTCGAGTTCTTCTGGAGCTGCATATGTCTCTTCTGGACTATTTATCTAGGTCTAGAAGAACTGTTGCTTTAAGCAACCGCGCAAGATTCACATTTCCAACTAAACGAAAAAGTCGGGAAATGAGATTCGACCCAGCGTAGGTACCTATTGCCGATCGGAAATTCGTAACAAACTTCTGTGCGACCGCTCAATGACAAATAAGCTATCGAGTACGTGAAGTAAATTGTGAATCGAACTTGTAGTTTGGGGACTGTAAACTTGTTAACTCGTAAACTCGCAGTTGGATTGTAAATCATTGGATTGTGAAGGGGCGGAATAGTTTCTTAGTACAGAAAGTCGTACGGGCGGTACACGGACAGTAAATAGTTAGAACTTGATACCTATAAAACGAATGTAAAATAAATAATAAATAACAAGATATTAACGTGTAGACCTTGGCTTTCCAGCTTGTGTAGTGTTATTAAAGAGGTAGTAGAAAAAGCCTTCGTTTTTATTAAAGTCAGACAAACGATTGCCTCATTAGATGCATAATAAAAAGGGTAGGTTACCTACCTACTAATTTATTGTTCCACTGCTATATGCTTGTTCCCACAATACCTACGGCTACCATACAAAGATCTACGGCTCAAGTGGGCGTTGATGATAAATCAAGCTTGCTGATACCGACACTGCCGACAAATAACCTGCGAGATTGTTAGTCATCGATGATCGATGATGGTGGCTATTCTGCCCCACTGGACAAAGTTACTTGCTACCCGTTAATCTCAAGTTTGCCGAGGCTGACCGTTACAACATTCAAAATTTCCCTTCCCGCTCCCCCGCACCGCACCTTTGCTGTTGTACCGATAGCATCGCTCGCTTCCTACGTACGATACGATTAAAATCAGTTAAAGATTCGGCTATTCTCGGATATCATCGCCTAAATCCGATCTCTCTCTCTCTTTAGTGAGAGATGAGGAATTCACGACAATTTCCGAGGGTGGCCGAATCCTTAACTGATTTTAATCGTATTGTACTTACTTTTGTACGTACATAGGTAGCGAGTACTACGCACGCTACGTACAGTAAGTTTGTCCCGTGTCACCTGTGTCGCCCGCAAATATTGTAATAGCGAATTGTACATAATAGTTTAGTTTATAATTATTGTTATTTAGAGTTTTGTTTGTGTAGCCGTGGTCGTTGTATTGTACGCGTTCACTATGAGAAATAAAGGAAAAAAATGGTAATGAACGTAATGGATAACTCAAATTGATGTAATTTTTTGAACATGAAAGAGAAAATAAATTATCGTCAAAGTTGGTGCTAACTCGCCTACAAGTAAATAACAGTAAGCTCACTCTTTATTTTAAGTTAGTAATAACTAACTTATTTCTAGGGGGATATCTACATACATAGCAATACACTATTTACATTCGTCGTTGACATAATGATGATTTTGATCAAAAAATTAAATTACCCAGCTTACCACCAAGTAAAACTTTTGACGTGCGTGATATAAATCGTCTTCGTCTAATAAATCGATGAACGCCAGCTGCACGCACGAAAAAGCATGACTCATTGTCGAGTGTGCAAGCGAGAGCGCGGAACAAGCGATAGAGAGGCACGATCGGCCTAAGCGTTTCTTATGACGTTATCACGTAAAATTATCGTCCGTAAACCGACTTTACAGGCAACCATTTTTTGTCAACGGTACGAATAGATGTCTTCTTGACACGCTGTGACGCCATTTTGTTACGGTCAGCCACGGCAAACTTGATATGAACGGGTAGTGAATCAATCAATTTCTCAATGAATGGCAGTCTCAGAACTTAGGTTCATAGGAAATTTTAGTGTTGATTTGTACTATACTGTTGCGAAGTATATGTTCATAACTACATACTTTTGTTTGTAATACTTTACTCTTGGATTGACACCAGTTCTCTCACTGGCCGCAAAAATCAAGATTTTTTATGCAATTTTAGGGTTCCGTACCCGAAGGGTGCCAAACGGGACCCTATTACTGAGCTTCCGCTGTCCGTCCGTCCGTCCTCCGTGACGGTTAGACAGATGAAATTTTCACAGATGATGTATTTCTGTTGGCGCTATAACAACAAATACTAAAAAACAGAATATTTAAGGGGCTCCCATACATCAATTCTTTCAATACCACATACAAACTTATGAATGCACCTGATTACGTACATGGAGTATGAAAGTAGCCGCACCAATAACTTTGTAAACAACATTTTGCTATGTAAAATATGGTAAAATCCCAACTATTCACTCCACACCATCCCTGCCATTGTACAGTTGTACGGAACCCTTCGTGCACGAGTAATACTCGCACTTGGCAGGTTTTTTGTTACATGCTCTCTAAGACTTTTATTATCTAAACTAATTCATTGACTGTAAGAATCTGGTTGTGAAATTATAAATTCGACGAGAGTCTAAGAATTGGACCACTAAAATCTAAAATATCAAAGATTGAATCATTAAATTTGCTGGACAGGCAACTAAAACATAAACACAGACAAAACCGCAAATACATCAAAGTTAATACTAACTCTTTATTCTTTTGTATATTCGTAGAAGGACCCATTTGTATCTCAAAGTAATCCGTACATTGTGTCATGCTATTAGAATTTGCAAAGTCATAAAGTATAGTTTCCGGAACCATAAATTTAGTCGATGTTGGACTGTATTGAAGACTTTACATTGCTTTTTAATTGGCCAAGATAATAAATTAAAGGTAGATAGGTATTCCAATCGAAATAAAATAAAATAAATACATGCTTTATGGCGATGCTGATTGAAAAGGTAATAAATAAACATACCTAAAATAAATAGTGTATTTGCATAGTATAGTATGCAGTAAGTTTGATCAGCTGAGTATGGATTTGCATTGACGATTCATATATTCTTATCGAACATATACCTTATTAACTTATACTTTTAGCCATTTGTGTAATGTCTGACTGTTGTGGGGTATGGTAGAGGTTTAAAACAAAAAGTTCAAAACTAAAACCGGAATACTAAAATATCGCGCTATAGAGATTATTTAAATAAACCTCGTCTAACGATTCGACAGCAGCGAGTAATATAATACAAATGTACTAGCTATAAAAAAAAAAAAAAACCTTGGACACTATTTACACACATTGATATAGCCCCAAACTGGGATTCCGTGTATCTTGGGTAGGTACTAGACAAAGATACACATATGTTTATAGAAAAATATTATACTTAGATAGATAAACAACCTACAAACATCCGTTCTTATCAAACAAATATTTGCCCCCCCCCCCCCGGGACTCGAACCCGGGACCCTTGGCTTCGTAGGCAGGGACACTGCCGACTCGGCCATTCGGGTCGTCCTATACTAGCTAACCCGGTGAACTTCGTTCCACCTAAAATTTGATTGTAAAATAAGTAAAAGTCGATTAATAAAAGTCGTTAGTCGTTAATTTGCACGTAGGTAAAGTATTTTGCACTTCCGTAAACAGCTAAAACTTTTTGGTGGACAATCAAGAAATAGGTTAAATGTATTACCTAATTATTAATGGCAACAAATATAATGATCACCAAAATATTTTTTCCTACCCAAAATGGATAAATGAACACCAAAAGTTGCAAAAAATATCAGGGCAAAATACTGCGGTAGCTTAGGTGAAGGGTAAAGGGGGTGAGCGAAGCGAAGCCCCCTTTATCCTTCGTGTTAGGTTGAACATGTAAGAACAACAAAAAATACTTAAAACGTAAACTTAAGTACACAAAACATAAAAAGAAGTTTGGTGATCATTTATCCAAACACAATTTGGTGGACATTTATCCATTCTGGCAGTCATTTCGAATTTATTGGTAGTAAAATAGGTGCGTTGGTAATCGTTTAAACACAAGCCATTGTTAATCAATGACAAAGGGGTTTGAATGATATGGCTACCAACTTGACTTCCCATACAAATAGATTTTTGATTTTTTGGCAGTTTCTCTGCGGTTTCCCTTGCTTAATTTTTACCTAAACCTCCTCCGTACTGAGGAGAATAAATGTGAATGGAATTATTCAAACTGCTCGGGCTATTTTAGAGATTTAGTAAGACTAACGTACAGCGATTCATTTTTATAAGTACGGATTTTTCATAAGTGCTAATTAAGCCCATTCATTTGTTATCTGATGCTATTTTTTTGCAATCCATGAGTTAATGCCCTCTAGATAGCGCCGTTTTGGATTTAATGTGGCTTCACACAGCATTTAAGAAATGATCGAATGAGACGCTTGTTAAGATACCTCATTAGTCAAATTCTGATAAGTAGTGTAGATGGGGGAACAGATAAACATATACAAGAACATATACCCTTACACACTGGCCAAATTCATAACCCTCCTTTGTATCTCGTACTGTCTGTAGTAAGTGCCCTATCTTTTAGAATCACGACACCACACAATCACACATTCACACAACACGAAATCGCGCCGTGACGTCGTGACGCAACTAAAACCTCGGTCAAATACACGCAGCCATAAATGTACACATATTTACACACACGAGTAGGTAGGTATTCTGATAAGGGTAACGTTTGTGCTATATCAGCTCTGTATGCGTTATAGCGCCATATTCATAATTTTGCACAGCATGTCAAGGCCTCCGTGGCGCAATTGGTTAGCGCGTTCGGCTGTTAACCGAAAGGTTGGTGGTTCGAGTCCACCCGGGGGCGTCTTTTTTTTCAATTCTTTCGGGGGCGTCTTTTTTACTTTTTTGAAAGCAGTCTTGAAAAAAATACAATGATCACTTCACAAACATCATCTTTTACCTTAAGATGTAGGTATCCAATTCCCAATAAGAATAACAGACCTTTTCTTCAACATTCCAAATCGGTGAGTAGTTTTGATGAATGGTGGAACCATCTTTTTTATTTTCGATTTATTTTGATGGCTATAATTGCGAGATTTATTGTACGGACGACGTGAATGGTCCATTCAAATTATTGGGTTAAGCCGAGGGTTTAAAAGTGATTTATAAGGGAAGCGATTTCGGTAAAACGACATTATGGTTTTGAGGTAACAGATAAATTAGTCTGTTGAGACTAGTGACCGGTGCCGGTGTAGGTTGAGTTGACTTTAATCAGATAAGATAGCAAACGAACTTTACCTACAATGATGGATAATATAATCTTGTAGTGTGATGCCAAAATTAAATTAAATTAATTTCCATAAATAAATATTAAATGACCAGTGCACCGAAGAACTGACTAAACATGGGCAATACTGTGCCACTGGCACGCCGTATGAAAAAATGGCTGACGCTAGACGTTATTTTATTTGTATAGATATTAAAATCACGTTTCCTAATTTTAGGGAATCAAGATGAAACAGCTGATACACCAGCTTTTTCACCTATAAGCTATAAATCGTCGCTTGTCACCGACAGGTGGCGCTTGTGTCCATGTTTTTGTGTCCGACAATTCGGGTATTTTGGGCTGTTGAGGATTTCGCCAGTTTTTGTACCGCATCTGCTGGCTGACGCATTGCTGACTATGAGGTACTTTCTGCGAGCAGTTTTTGGAATACAGATGGAATTGAATACTTATATTTCCTTTGGCGCGTGATGAAAGTGGTAAATAAGAGTAGAGAACACACACAAAGTAACTGATTTGATTATACAGGGTGTTACAGAAAGGAATAGTCATATTTTATTCTGAACAACTTTTACTATCACACCGATTAGATCAGAGCAACTTTATGTTTCATTCCTCCATTCTTTATTCATATTCATATTCTTTATTGCACAGAAATCTTAATAGTATGGTAACAAAAAATTTTATGAGCAAAGGCGAGCTTATCTCTAAAGAGAGATTTCTACCAGCAAACCTAGGCAGGACAGGAAAAATTGTGCAACAGGAGAGTCCTAGTGCGCAATAAAACTGTACACATCTAATTGTTTACAACTAAAACATAATAATGTAATAAATGATATACACTAAATAAAATAAAAAAGCAAAAAATAAAATATATATCAAACATATACTACTTATATATACATATATAAAAGTACCTATCACAAAAGAGAAAAGAAATGCTCTTTTAATCTTGTCTTAAAAGTGAAAATTGAGGGACTATTTCTAATAGCGCAGGGAAGTGCGTTCCACAGTCGGATCGCCGTTAACCTAAACGAGTGTTTGTAAGCGGCAGTGTTATGCCGAGGAGTAGAAAGAAGAGACATCGTGTAAGATCTCCGGTTGCTATGCCTGGAGGAAATAAACTCGAAACGTTCTCGAAGATATGAGGGGTAGCGGGGATTTCGCAAAATGTTAAACAGATAGGAGAGAACGTGCATATCACGACGAAGGCGGATCGGAAGCCACCCCAACTCCTTGCGATACTGTGAGACATGGTCATACTTGCGCAGCCCGAATAAAAACCGAATCCCGAGGTTTTGAAGTCGTTCGAGTTTGTTCAGTTGTTCTTCGTTCGCACCGATCCAGCAAACATCCGCATAGTCGACTAAAGGTAGTAGGAGGGACTGGGCAAGGGTGATTTTAGTCTGCTGCGGCAAGAAGTGCTGCAATCTCCGTAGGGAGTGAAATGACGCAAAGACTCGTCTGCTGACCTCACAAACATGGGGCGACCAGGACAACAATTTATCAAATACAACCCCAAGATTCTTGGCCTTCTCGCTGTATGAAATTATGTTACCATCATACACTATAGGGTCGACGGGCATTTTCTGAACTAGGTTATGAGAGTGACGAGTACCCAAAATCATGGCCTGCGATTTGCCCGGGTTGATAAGCAGACCATATGAGGTAGCCCATTTCCTGATGTTATCGAGATCAGCATTCAACGCCGCTACTGTCAGATTCACATCACACGGAGAGAAGTGCAGATATATTTGAAGGTCATCTGCGTACAGATGATAAGAAGAGGTAAGAACGTCAGAGATGGAGTTAATTAATACCGAGAAGAGGAGAGGAGAAAGGATGCCTCCCTGCGGAACACCTGCGGAGAGATCACACCAGTCCGTTGAGATCTCTTCAGACTTAATGCGTTGCTGGCGGTCTCTCAGGTAGGAGTCAAACCAGCGAGCAGAGTGCGAGGAGACATTAAGTGACTTTAAAATTTCAACTAGTATATCGAAATCGACGCAGTTGAAGGCGCTACTGAAATCAAGCAGTGTAGGGACCGTAAGCTGCTTTTGATCCATAGCTAATTGAATGTCGTCAGTGACTTTGAGCAGTGCTGTGGTAGTGCTGTGACCCGGCCTGAAACCTGATTGGTGGGGATTCAGTAATATTTTTGTGGAAAGGTGGGAGAGTTGGGAGTGAACAATTGATTCCAGGACTTTGGAGAGGATAAGCAGAATAGAAATGGGACGGAAATCTTTAAAGGAGGCGGGATTGGACGTTTTGGGGAGGGGAATCACAAGTGCCAATTTCCACTGGCTGGGGTAGCAACATTGGTCAAGCGACACATTAATTATGTGGGTGATGAGAGATAACAGTACATCAATGATAGTTGTTATCATCTGAGAACAGATCTTGTCCTCACCTATGGCCTTCGACGAGATTGCTAGTATTGCCCTCCTTACTGCGCCGATTCCGACAGGGATGAACTTAAATGCTGAGGTGAGGGCTGTTGCCTTGGACCGTAGGTTACGAAGGGTTTCATCATTGACGAGGGGGTCCATCGCGACAGGGGGAGTTGCAAAGAAACTATTGAGACCCCGGAGATCGACATTTCCGGCTGCCAAGTCCTGGGACTTACCAACACCAAGGGTTTTCAGGAACTTCCAGACCTGTGCTGGAGTATAGCTCTCGATACATTCATAGATATGACGGCGTTTACAATCACGACACATGCGAGTGTAACGATTACGGAGGCGTTTGAAAATTAAAAGATTCTCATCGGTCGGATCCCTCTTATATCTAGACTTGGCACGGTTTCTCTTAGCCATCAGACCCTTAATGGTGTCAGTAAGCCATGGTGCAGGAAGATGCTTAACTCTAACCCTCTTGACTGGAGCATGCTTATCAAACAAGCTCAGGACAATAGAGTTGAAGTTCCGTACTTTGTCATCAATGGTCTCACTACCGTAGACGGGCGACCGGTCGACAGAAGAGGCGTCTGAATTAAGGGAGGTTATATCCATGCCCTTGAAGCTACGAATGTCAAGGAATTTGGCTGCACGCTTGGGAGGCTTTATCTTAAAAGAGAGGTAAATAAGATTGTGATAGGAGAGCGTTAGATATGTCAGAAGTAATAATTAAATCTAGAAGAGAGGGGGTGCAGTATGGTTGAAAGTGAGTGCCTCTAGAGGAAGGATATGCATGTTAAATGAACTTACAAGAGAATTCAGCTTCGCTGAGCGACCGTTTTTGTTGAGAAGGCAAGTGTTGAAGTCGCCGAGAATTAGGGTGTCGCTATAAAGAGGAGTCAAGTCACTGAGAAGGGTTTCAAAAGAGTTAAAATAGTCGATTCGAAGAGAGGTGCTATAATGGACACCCAGGAGGAATTTTTTGTGACGCAAGAATAAAAAAAAAACAAAAATCAAAAATAGTTTATTTCCATAAGAAACACATAGGTAACATTTGGAGAATGTCAAATCTTAAACTAACACATGTTTAAGGTACAGGGAAATATAGAACTCAATTTGAATTCCGTCACCTCAATGTTTTAGATGCTGGAGGCAAAGAGGCGACTAGAAACCTCCAGCTTTATACGTTATTTTTTGCAGAATTGGAGCAAACACCTTCCCAAGCTTTCTTGTCTTCTACATAATCTGATATTTTGTAGTAACCTTTTTTACATAAGTGATTTTTAACAACATTTTTAAATTTATTTACAGACAATTCTTGTAACTCAGTCGGTATTTTGTTGTAAAAGCGAATACATTGCCCTTTAAAAGATACATTAACCTTATGGAGCCTAGTAGTAGGTATAGCTAGTTTATTCCTATTTCTAGTGTTGACATTGTGCCTGTCGCTATTCTTAGGAAATTTATCAATATTTTTGTGGACGTACATTAGGTTTTCATAAATATACTGACACGGCACTGTCATAATGTTAATTTCCTTAAATTTACAAGGATACAATATAATATCTCCAGGAACAGGTGTTCAGCAGAACCAGAGTACAGGCTTGGCGACTGGCTGATGACTTTGCATGGGATGTCAGAACGTAGGTAGATAGCAACACCGCCATCAGCCTTGCCTATGCTGTCGTTCCGGTAGAGACTGAACCCTGGGAGAGCATTCATGGCAGAAGAAAGAGATGGCTTGAGAAAAGATTTCGAAACAAGAATGCCATGTATGTTGAGATCACTAAAAACTACAAGAAGATCAGCATAGCTGGTATGAATGATTTGTGCATTAATATGAACAACGTTGAAGCAGCCATAAACACCTCATGTCTAGTCTTTGTTAAAAACTCGGTTACTGTGACTCTGGATCCCTTCAATGCAGTCTTTCCTTTCCAGGCCTCTGAGCGAGCACTAAAGGTCGAGAACCTCACCAGTAACGGACGGGGATGCGACGGCTTCTTCGGGATCCTAGTCTATGCACTAAACTGATGTTGGACACACACTCCGGGGACAACTTCATTTGGTCGGACAATACTGCACGCCCAATGTCAACGGAGTCCTCATTCTCCACTTCAGGAACACCATGGAGAAGAAGCACCTTCCGTCTGGATGCCATCTCGAGACGGTCCTGTCCAGCAAGCAACAACTCCATCTGTGCGCGCAGCAAGTCAAGGCAGTTCGAAGTGAATGCCTTAAATTCCACAAACTCGCTGGCGATGGTGTTGAGATCGTGTGGGCTGCTGGACGAGGCCTTGGTGGCGGCCTCCCAAAGGTCCTTCTCATATTGTGACATCCTGGAGTTGAAAGTGGTCACTATCTTCTCCATATAGTTGTTCAGTTTAGTGTAGAGCTCCATTGTTATATGAATTCCAGGTATGAATATGGAAAATGTGATTTGCCCAGTGATGTTAGGGGTCCAGGCCTAGATTTATAATAAAACTACTGACATTAAACTTTTATTTTAATTTAAATTAATTTAAAATAAATAGACAGACTTTTTTATTGTTGCTTGCTAGGCTACCCTCCAAAAAAAAACCATATGACTTGGCCGGGGCGGTCAGCTGATTTGTATGTAGAAGTGAAAACAAAAATTTTCTTGATCAACACGGTTTCATAGTGAAAGTTGATCAGGATGATGCTCCTAAAAACCCTGAAATATATTTCTGTTAAACCCTTTTTAAATTACCCTAAAGTGTGACATTTGCGAGATCATTGGAATTAAAGAATCAATGTTAGATTTTTCGTAGTTAAGTTTTTTGGTTATGGCTTCAATTTTTTCTGAGTCAATAATAGGGGAATAGGCTGTATTTTAACTTCCTCACAATATAGTATCGATTAAGCAATCACCCTGTATATATCATATACACTGTTCTAAAGCATTCTAAAGTACTCTGAGAATGGTAGGTAGCATCCGAAGAATTAAATAGGTACTTAATTAATGAAGAATTGGGTTACCTAATTAAAACATAAAATGTAGCAATAACACTAACATTGGTTTAGTTTTTGATACTAATTGTAATTTATTTATCTGATACTAAACTGATATCACTTAACAACTGTTTCTTTTTAATTCTTTATCTTTACACTGATCGAGGTTTATAAATTAAGAATGCCTATTAAAAGTATTAAATTATACAAAAAGCCGGGGAAACAGCAGGGAGGCGGTATTTTTAGGGATGCGATGTTAAATGACCTAACAACATTTCTGTTTTTATGAACATGAACACTATCCTAGACTCTTTAGATAGTTACCTAAGTTCTTCTCTTTTTGTTTTTAAGAACACAAACATTGCATCTGGCCCTACACTAGGACATGAAGTATCGTGAAGACCAGAACTGCAGCGTGAAACAATCTAAGAAAGAGTGATCGTAGCATGCTCAGTATACGTCGCGCCACACTTTATGAGCGGTGGCCTGGAATGCGCAATAGTCACTTTTCAATGCCTGTACATTTGCCGTCGTGTCGCTGTAACGTCGCCAGCGCGAGGTATATCTGTCTACTCCTCTTTTGGGAAAAAGGTCCGAAAATGTGTAAGTAAAATTACTATATACCTACTTGTATAATATGTCCCATACATGTCCCGGGTTCGATCCCCGGTTGGGAAGAAAGACAAAAACTTCCCCAGGTCTCGGATGTTTATATGTTTGTGACTTCGCGGTGTCAGGTTCCCACGACACAGTGTATCCATCTATGGGGTAGGAAGCAATGTATGTGCCTGTATGCAAATGTTATGTAAGTATAGCATACGACAGAACCCAACGCATCAGACTGCAGTTTGCTCTATCCCTCTAACCTGATTTTTTTTTACTAAATAGTGTTTTTTCAAAGAATTTATATCTGACATGTATACCTGAACTCCTTACTACACTCTAGTGATTATTTATATTATTAGAGTTCCGTACCCTAAAAAGAAAAAGCGGAACCATTGGAGGATGACTCGTGTGTTGTCCTAGGTGTCTAAAAGTAATATTAAACGACCGATTTCTAAAATAATAATATAATAATACCTTGGACACTATTTACACACATTGATCTAGCCCCAAACTAGGATTCCCTGTATCTTGGGTACTAGACAATATATAGATAAATATTATACTTAGATAGATAAACAACCATGACTAGGGTACAAACATCCGTTCTCATCAAACACATATTTGCCCCCGGGACTCGAACCCGATACCCTTGGCTTCGTAGGCAGGGTCACTGCCGACTCGGCCATTCAGGTCGTCATTCTGAACCGCTTAAGTCGAAATATGGTAGACTTATGTATTTATGTGATCCAAACACGAAGGTGTTACGTGAGCAAATAAATTTTGAATTTGGGGAGCAATTCGTGTTCGTCAGGTTACCTCATCACGTGGCCAAACCAACGCCACTTCCTGGTAATCACCTCCGCCTCCAATGGTTTCTGATACGTGAACAAACCCAGAGTCGTTAAATGATTCAATGTGGATTACTTAGTACCGATTTTGAAAGCAAATTCAAATTTGGAATAGGATTAACGGTTCATATGATCTTGAGTACGGCGGTTAGTCTTTCTGAAATGTCTTTTAAATGTTTGTAAACGAGCTACCTCACCGCGAACTTACTCGGGCATTAGCATGGCCTTACTACATTCCACACACACATAACAATAAATACCAAAGTAAGTAGTTAAATAAAAGTAATAAATTTGGCAGAATGGCCGAGTCGGTAGTGACCCTGTCTACGAAGCCGAGGGTCCCGGGTTCGAGTCCCGGTGGGGGCAAATATTTGTTTGATGAGAACGGATGTTTGTACACTAACCATGGTTGTTTATCTATCTAAGTAAGTATAATATTTATCGATATAAGTATGTGTATCGTTGTCTATTAGCCAAGATACAAGGAATCCTAGTTTGGGGCCAGATCAATGTGTGTCAATAGTGTCGAAGGTATTATTATTATTATTTATTAGATTTCATTTTCATTGTTATAAAATTTAAATTTTATCTTTATATCAACCTATTAATCGTTTATGAAAATTCTGTGTTAGATATAAGTTAGTTTGTAAGTCATTGGAGTGATCCAACAGGGTCCATTCTCGGGACCTCATTTTGACCATCTTCACTTATACCACAATGAAGCAATAAATGATTTGAATTTGGGTTTGATCTTAAATCGGATACCAAGTTAAGAAAGATGACATAAGAAACATTAACTCAACTCAGTACATACTATTCGTCGGTTGCTAACTTTATAAGTGTAGCTGAAAATTAAAGAAATACCTGCCACCAAGTAATTTAATTAACTCTCTATCACTCTCCCCCCACCTTACCCTATGCGAGAAAGAGAGGTCGGAGCTCGCTCATAGGCCAAGTTACTTGGCGGTAAGTAGACGTCATATCTGATAAAGAACTGTCGCAGGGATGTCTACTTAAATTTACAGAAAACCGCATTCAAATCCGTCCACCCGTTTGACCGTTAGGGTGCCACGGACAGACATACAGACACACCGACACAACGATCGACAAAAACTGAAGTAAGTTTATTCTTACGAGTAGCACAGTTTTACAAAAGAAAGAAAATATTGTTAGTAGGTAACTAAAATGCGGGTAATAAATAATGACTATAAATCAAAACTAAACACGAAATACGAGCGTTTATGAAATTTGTGAAATTACTAAATTCGACCACTTAAAGACCGTGGTCCTAAGCCGCAAGCTAACCATAAATTCCATTTTTTTAGTGAAGATATTTATGGCATACCTATTGTACAGGGTGTAACACAAAGGTGAAGACGACCTCTGTGGCGTCGTTCGAGGCTCTGCCTACCAACCGAGAGGTGCCGGGTTCGAATCCCGGCTGGGGAGGAAGAAAAAACCCAGTCTTGTATGTTCGTATGTGTGTGACGTCGCTATTTCTAGTTCCATATGGTATCCTAGTGTGGGGACAGAATCAATGTTTGTGCCTGTATATAAAAGTTTATGTTTAATTCAAAATTGTGGCGTTCAAACTACCTACTTGTACTTACATTGTGAAAAAAAACAGTCGAAGATTTTAACGTAGATCTAAGCACCATATTAGCGAATCAGTATACCCGGAGCTAAGTAGTGTTAGAAATGTTAGTTATTTAGTTTTATTTCGGATCGATTTTTCTGATTGCTTGGTATAAATTAGATGTGTAGAATTACCTAATATAATTAATTTGTAAGATTTTATTTGTCATGCTATAAGAATTTAAAGTAATTTCATGACAAATACGTCATGGCGTCATTTGTTTAAAATAATATTCGAAAATTGTAACCGGAAGTTATCATTTAATATTTAATATCGTAGTTGTCATGATACCACAGAAAAAGGTTGTATCATGACATCTCGTTACCGGAAGTTAATATTTAATATCGTAGTTGTCATGATACCACAAAAATAGGTTGTATCATGACATTTCGTGTCGTGTGGCGCTAGTATCGTAAACTTTACGCGGAAGTCGACTTTAATATTTTTAAGCGCGAAGTATCTCTAGTTGCGAACAAAAAGTTAACGAAAATGAAAAATATGCTATTAATGTTCACTTCAATTACGACGGCCGCCTAGTATTGATATTATTGTTGTGTGCTGTGGATATGTAAATTGGGCTTTACTGTACAATCTAAGTAATCAATATAAAAAAACCGGTCAAGTGCGAGTCTAAATCGCGCACGAAGGGTTCCGTACCACCGTTCAATAGAAGCGATGGTGTGGAGTGAATAGTTTGGATTTTACACAGCAAAATATTGTTTACAAAGTTATTGGTGCGGTTACTTTCACATTCCATGTACGTAACTAGGTGCATCCATAAGTTTGTATGTGGTATTGTTGTATTCCCATACAACAATAAATATTTATTTTATCCTGTTTTTTAGTATTTGTTGTTATAGCGGCAACAGAAATACATAATCTGTGAAAATTTCAACTCTCTAGCTAGCTAGGTTCTTGAGATACAGCCTGGTGACAGACGGACGGACGGACGGACGGACGGACAGCGAAGTCTTAGTAATAGGGTCCCGTTTGGAACACTTCGGGTACGGAACCCTAAAAAAGAAGTTTGTGATATAGGATATTGGATTTCATTGGCGAGGGTCAGGTTTTAACAGTAGGTAGCAAGAGAATTAACTCAATATCTCAGGGTTAACATTATGGCGCAGGATTAAAGTCAATTAATCTGTGTATGTCTATGATGCCCCTGTGAACTTTAAATCAAATTGGTCAACAAAACTGTAACGAGCTAAAAGTCGCTTATTTCTCCGTAAACCACTTTTTGCAGCAACAATTTTCTCACTCAAGAGTAGGGTGGCAATGTTGTCTAATTTACGCGGGAGTCTCATTAAGTTTAACTGGATTTCGTCGAGGTTACCCTTTGAGACTACCGTGCCCCGAGCCACCCTCATCGGGGTATTATGAACATTTTTATAATATTTAGCCGAGTTGAATGGCTTTTGCTTCTAAAAGAGCGACGCGGTACTTCGGAGTGTTGCGTCTGAGTACGTACCTATTTGTAATGTTTATTTTAAAGGCAACAAATAAAATTATCACCAAAATATTTTTTTCCTACCCAAAATGGATAAATGAACACCAAAAGTTGTAAAAAATATCAGGGCAAAATACCGCAGTATTTTGCCCTAGCTTAGGTGAAGGGTAAAGGGGGTGAGCGAAGCAAAGCCCCCTTTATCCTTCGTGTTAGGTTGAACAAGTAAGAACAAAAAAAAATACTTAAAACATAAACTTAAGTAGGTACACAAAACATAAAAAGAAGTTTGGTGATCATTTATCCAAACACAATTTGGTGGACATTTATCCATTCTGGCAGTCATTTTGAATTTATTGGTAGTAAAATAGGTGCGTTTTTGGTAATATTTTAAACACAAGCCTATTTAACTACTCAAAAACCGTGAGTAGTTGGGACGCATCGCGATTTTTAACCCTATAAGTACCAAGGTAATAAAATTTAAAACCTATAAACCAGAAAAGTGGCTTTAGCAAACGCCGGTGGTAAATAAGGAGTTAAAGCTTTGATGCAGGCAACAATAGGATTGGGAAGGCACTGCCTCTGGAGAAGACACATGAGTACAGAACGATTATTTTAACTTTACGGCTCTACACTTCTCGGCTTTTTGATCAATTTTTTAATTGTAAATCATTATTTTTTTTCAGTTTCCTTAATATACTCTTCTATATACACCATTTATGCCAAATTTTAAGTTTCCAGCCCATCTTGATTATTTAGAGCAGAAAAGTTAAAGAAATTACTTGTATAGATTTTTAAAGTTTTTCTTTATAGTTCTGCATCTAGAGAACTTAAGTTGCAAGCACTTTAATTTATATTTTCAGTTCCCACGAAAAAAGCCGGCCAAGTAGAGTTGGACACCGCACCGAGGGTTTCACACAAGTCACATTTTTTGTGAAGGAACTACAAATTTACGGTTTTTAGATTTTTTCCTTATTTGTGCTAAGACCTAATTGCTTCGTATCAAATTCCATGGTTCCATTTGTTGAAATTGCTTGATTTTGCGAATATCAAGCAATTTCACCAAATTTGTGACGTATACATTTGATTGCGTTGACCTATAAGTTTTTTTTATAACTTCAAGAGACTACAGACCTGATCAATCGATATTAATTTCAATTTGATACCCCCACGCGTTCCAGAGAAAATGAGTATTGACCAGCACAGTCTGTGGTCTTGATAGATGAACAGACATATGAACAGACAGATGCTTTAACAGACGGAAAATAAAGTGATAAGGGTTCCTTTTTTCCTTTTAAGGTACGGAACCCTAAAAAACATCGACATAGCTTGATTTTGTCTGTATATATATCAAATCAAACTATGCAATAGACGTGGAATTAACACACCAAAAAGTGATAAATTACATTTAATTTCCTTAGGTTTCACTTCGACTTCTTTACCTATTTAAAAGTTTTTAACTAAATTTTCAGGTACTCACGTAGGTAATATTGGCTTTATGAATGCCCAAAAATGCATTAACGCACCAGATGCTGCTGGAAAATAAAATAATAGTGGTATGGTCACCTCACGAATTAAGGTGATACAAACAAAAAATGGGGTTTATTTCGAATCCATTTACTCCACTATAAAGTCTTATGCAAATTATTTTTTTTTGGTTATCGTTTATTGAGTATTTGTTTAAGATTCTCACTGAAGAAAAACGCGATTAAATGAATTTTTCTTGATAGAATTTAATTGCGTAAAGACCTTTAAATTATTTTATTCTTGTCTGTAATTCTGAAATTCTAAGTAATTTAATTCCGGAGATCTACATAATCAAAATGTGCATATTATGTATTCGTAAAATCTCTTTGAAAATATTTTTGACAAAATAGCGTAGTTAATTTTTAAACATTTTTTGTTTATTTTAGTTTCTGCGTTCTCTTTTATTTCTTATATAGATGTCTTTCACGCTGTCACTTTCGTTATACTTAGCGCTGGGTGAAAGTGGCGGGGCTTGCTGCGCATATATACAATACAGGTATACAATGACTACTGCGCATTAGTCGCCATCGCTCATAATTCGTGAAGCGAAGTGTACATGTCTATTATTAATGCATGACATAGATCACTATTTCATCAAAACTAAGTTTTAAACATAAACACACACTAACTTACTCTGCTTAATATAGTGTCATTAAAACAGATATTCGTGTAACACAGATCCTCGAGCTACAGCCCGACCCGCGGCTGTTGTTAAAAATATACTTAATGTTGTTGGTGTCAATTCTAACAAACCCAAACTTCGGATTGCTGAAGACTCGGACACGAGTCACTCGGGCACTGTGTCCGAATTGACACATTTTAATTTTAATACTTTTTAGTGACAATTCGGCAATCATCATGATTTTGATGCTGTTTTGAACAGTCCGATTAGCTTCAAAGTATAATTTGAAAAAAAGAGAGCTACTAAAACCATAAATTACTGCGGGGTGTGTGCCACTCTAAGAAAAAATGAAATTAAATGAAATACATTCCTGTTCTTATTTGAATCATGATGATACAAGAATACAGGAACTAAGGTCCAGTTCAGTCAAATCCACACTACGTCATACTCCAGTTAGTCCATCGTTGTAAGTGGCAACTATGAATTTGACAGGAATGGACCGCTTTAACCAAGCTTTACATGTATCATGCTTGTATAATATTTTGAATGACAGCCAAGATTATTTTTTCATTTATATTTATACATAGTCAGGTCATAAGTTCTGTCACATGTGCAATATGAAATAATTTAGACATGTTTATTATTTATGTAAACATTTATATAGCAAAATGAACTTAATAAAACATAGATTCTTATGGTAATAAAGTTTATTCAAAATGACCCCCGCGATTTTGAATACAGGCCTTTATTCTGCGCGGCCAGTCGTCTATCGCAGCACGGACGAGGTCCATGTCAATATCGGCGGCTGCCTTAATCAAGGATGCCTTGAGTGATTCCAAATCAGGATGAGGCTTTTAGCAGGCCTTTTCCTCCAAGTGTTGCCAAATCTTGTAATCTAACGGACTCAAATCTGGACTGGAGGAGGGCCAGTTTTCGTGCCGGATGAAGTCGATGTCACGCGCCGCCAGCCAGTCTTGTGTGCTTTTTGCTCTATGAGCTGGCGCAGAATCTTGTTGGAAAACCCAGTGCCTGTTATTAAACATGGTATGAGAAACAGGTTCCACAAGGTTCTTGAGGACTGTATTTTTATACACTACTGCATTCGTTTTTACGCCTTTCTCACAAAAATGTACCTCAGTTAAGCCCCAATAAGAGACTCCCAACCAAACCATGAGCGAGGATGGAAAATGACCTTGTTGGACACGCGGAATACGGTTGCTCGCTTCTTCACTGCTGTGTGCGTACACCTTATCATTTTGTTTGTTTTAGCTCTCTTCCACGGTGAAAATTTTTTCATCCGAAAAAAGAATTTCCCGATGCTTTTTTCCCGCGTACCGCTTCAACAAAGCGCGGCATCTCTTCAGTCTCAGGTCCATTAAACGAGCGTCCAAACGATGTCCTGTTTTTCTTCGATATGCCCTAAGCCCTAAGTCTTCATTTAACTCCCTTTTCACCGTGGTCCTGCTTAACCCCATCTGAAGGGCCAACAGTTTCTGCTTACGTATGGGATTTCTTTGAATTCGCGCCTTCACAGCTTTTATCACTGCTGGAGTCCTAACAGAGCGAGGGCGACCACTTCTTGACCTGTCATCTACACTAGAGTCTTCATTGTATCGTTTTATGGTACGATAAACGAATCTTTTGGTTATAATTATTCAAATTTTTCAGTAAGTCGAAAATCTGAATTGGCGCGTAACCGCAACGATGCAACGCAATAACTGCGACACGGTCTTCTTTAAGTGTCCACTCCATATATAAAAATGAGGAAAATTCTAAAAAGTACACATTTTTATTTTCATGAAAAATTCGAAATTCGAATTCAATAAACTTTTTTGTGGCCAGCGTTCTAAATTCAAAAGTTTTTATTGTGTGACAGAACTTATGACCTGACTGTGTATATAGACATCACAGACATTAGATGATAAAACTAATCTATTTGGTCAAACGCTTTGGTCATCTCATCACGTCGGATGCGTAGGTTGAAAATAAAAAAGCTTCAAAATAAATCAACATCAATGCAAAAAAAAAGGTCAAGTACGAGTCTAACTCGCGCACGAAGGGATCTGTACCACCGTACAGTGGTAGGGATCGTGTGGAGTAAATAGTTTGGAATTTACATAGAAAAATATTATTTACAAAGTTAATGGTGCGGTTACTTTCACATCCCACGTAATCAGGCGCATTCATAAGTTTGTATGTGGTATTGAAAAAACTGTTGCATGGGAGCCCCCTTAAATATTCATTTTATTCTGTTTTTTAGTATTTGTTGTCATAGCGGCCACAGAAATACGTCATCTGTGAAAATTTCATCTGTCTAACTGTGGTTCATGGGTTACAGCCTGGTGACAGACGGACGGACGGACGGACGGACTGACAGCGAAGGCTTAGTAATAGGGTCCCCTTTGGCACCCTTCGGGTACGGAACCCTAAAAATGGCCTCAAGCAAGAAAGATTGTTCAGGATTAACCTTATAAGCAAAAAATAGAATAGGACGATTTTCACATGTAGACGTACGAATTCGCTTCAGATACAAGTGTGTATGGGCAAACGCCGGTGTTCTTTCACATGGCTAACCTTTGTACCCCTACCACCCCCCGCCCCCCTGGATCCGCTAGTGAATAAGCATACAGATCCCTATGAAAGATGTAGTTGGAATAAGCAGTCTTTAAAAAAAAGTAAGCCCATCGTGGATGCACATCACAATGCTAATTTCGATATGAATTGTTGGAGGATATTAAAAACCATTGGGGCTTTATTCCGCCCGTTCCTTTCACGTCATATTTCGAGTGGTAAATGCAGTTCAAATATTATTTTTTTCGTTTTATTCACCATCTGTTTGCTTAGGAATAAAATTTTTCCGTGCGAGTTGGCAAATTCTGCTTTTTGTCGTTGGTTTGGCGTGGCAGATTTCGTACTGATTTTTAGCTACTGTGGAATGATAAAGCTCTGATATATTATTATTACAAATACATATTGGAGATACATACTAACTAGACATAGGCAATAATTATCTATATCAAATATAATTATCTAATATATAGGCAGTAATTATCATTAAACAAACATTAATTATCATTAACAAATTAAAAAAAACGACTTCTGTGGCACAGCGGTTGTGGCTCTGCCTACCATGCGAGAGGTCTCTGGTTCGACCCCGGGTGGGGGTAAAAAAACACAGGTCTTGGATGTTTATAAGTTTGTGACGTCGCTGTTTCTGGTTCCCATGACACAGGGTATCCTAGTGTGGGGCCCATTTCTATTGGGGTCCATTCTATCGTGGAGCCCGAAGCAATGTATGTGCCTGTATGTAAATGTTTAATGTTAATGTTTATGTTCAATATTCAAAATATTTAATGACTCCAACGATGAAAAACCAACGAAAAACGTCTAAACAAACATTTATATTCGGGCACATACATTGCTTCGGGCTCCACGATAGAATGCCCTGAATCGAGAAAACTAGCAACACTGACGTAACACACATATAAACATCCAAGACCAGGCGTTTTTTATTCTTCACCAGCCGGGACTACTCGTTAGGGAGGCAGACCAGAGATCGTCAAATTATCAATAATTCGTAAACAAACATAACAAACCAAAACAGTCAACTAAAACCCACCACCACCACTGCGCTGCGTTTTCATGTTTAAAATTACAATTTGATTAACATTCTGTGTTGATGTGAATTTTGAAATAAAACTTTCGCCCCTACACAACACACGCTAGTAAAAGTAAAACACACGTAGGCAGGTACCTAATTAATATTTTAGTTTTTTAATGAATTTAAACGATATATCAATAAAAACTTATAATAGGAGTCATCAAAAAATCTTGTCAATGCTTTAATTTTCACTTATATCATATCGAATAAACTACCAGCATATGAAATGGGGTGACAAATCAAACTTAATTACTAGAAATTCCATAAAAATATACATACAGTTATATACGTCACCGGAAGATAGTAAAAACCGTAAGTTGATAAACTAACGCGGTAGTTGATCAACTTTCGACAGATAGTAAACTAGACTGACAGGGTTTAGAATTTACGTTTCTTTTGTTCTTACTTGTCAACCTAACACGAAGACAATTCGGGGGCTTCGCTGCGTTCGCCCCCTCTAGTCTTCACCTAAGTTACCGCAGTGTTTGCCCTGGTATTTAATTTGAAATTCAAGTTTAAACCAGTTTACTATTTAACGGTTTTAACCGTTATTTGATCAACTAACGCGTCAAATACTAAGCAGTAAGTATCTATCGATAGTTGACCAACTTATGAGGAAAAAACCGTTAGTTGATCAACTAACGGTTTGGTTCTGTTCAATCATTATAGTAGTTTATGTGACTGCTAAATAATGAAGGGCGTGATATTATTATGAAACGAGCCGAAGGCGATCGAAGCCGAAGCCGAAACCTACACTCGAGATGCCTAATTATGTACAGTTACATACACTAGTTTATCTATACACATATCATAAACTCTCTTTGATGTGGATGTGTTCAGGAACCGCATTTTCGACCGGCATTGTGGCATTGACCATTGCTCTGCACTTGTTTAGCTTGTTCAGTAGTAACAACTTCACAGACATGCTAGGGCGGCACTCGGGCGGGCGGCGGCTTTCGAAATTTGAATATTTCGTTCGGACATAATGTTTTATGATACAGAATAACATTATGTCCAAACGAGCATTCGAACCCAAAACCTAAAAATGGCGAAACCGATATCAAACCTTTTGCCCACCACAACCATGTGATAATTTGCTAAATCTACGATAACATTTGAATCATGTTATGGTGTATTATATCAAGGGCTGGTGTTAAAACACGTCTCTTGTATGGGGAACCCTTTTAATTAATAATAATAATAATACCTTGGACACATTGATCTAGCCCCAAACTAGGATTCCCTGTATCTTGGGTACTAGACGATACACATACTTATATAGATTAATATCACTTAGATATACAAATATCCGTTCTCATCAAACAAATATTTGCCCCCACCGGGACTCGAACCCGGGACCCTTGGCTTCGTAGGCAGGGTCACTGCCGACTCGGCCATTCGGGACGTCAAATTGATAAAATCTCGTTCATAATTTGTTGCTATAGCTGCTACAGAAATACATATTCTGTGATGATTCACAGACCGAAAGAGAAACACACTCTCTATATCGATGCTCTCTACCTATTTCGGTCCCGCTTAGTGCCCTTCGGGTACGGAACCCTAATAAAACGTGCAAAAGATGGGCCTTGTATGTTTTGAGGTCTCAAAATATTATACAAATCCTATCCAAAGTTTCTCTATTATGAAAAACATAATGAAAAGCACAACCAAATATTTGTATAACATCGGCTGTATTCATAACTTCAAATTACCTCCCGTGAGTCGAACGATCGTGGCAACTGGAATCCTTGGTATTCCACGGCTCCGAGATCCTTGTGATACTTGTGTGACCTTGCAGTTCTGGCTACACGATATTGGGAAAAAAGCCGTGCACTCCCGATAAAGGATAAAGCATTTTGTTGTAAGTAAAAAAAAAATAGAAGCCTTTGGTTACTTGGTAACATTTCTCCACTGGACGGCTACGCCGCTGTCACCGAGCCAGGCGGATGTTTATAGCCAGCATCGAGAAAGGTGGCTATATTGAATACTCTCTGTAGTTTTCTGGACAATTACATTGTAACCGTGTTACATTTCCAGTCCAAAGGACGGAACGTGTCGGAACCTTATTACCGGGCGACAGTATTGCAACTGGGAATGATTTGGAACGACTTCGGAACTCCTGGCTGCAATTTAAGACAAAGTTTGAAAATGGAACGTTTCTTTCTTTTTCTTCTTAATTGAAATGGTTGTGAAGTATTTTTCGACCGGGGTTTCGGAGTAACTTTGTCAGCGCCATTCACCTACTTTAAAAATTTCAACATATGTATATACACAGACACATACATTGCTTCTGGCCTCACACTAGGATATCCTGTGTCGTGGGAACCAGAAACAGCGACATCACACACATATAATCATCCAATACCTGGTTTTTTTTTTCTTTATCCCCAGCCGGGGATCGAACCCTGGACCTCTCGCATGGTGGACAGCACCACAGAGGTCGTTGTTAACTTCTAAAGGGCAAATATTATGTATCCTATCCACACACCTGCTTGTAGTACATGTCAAGATTGGAAAGTACGAGAACTAGCTAGAAAATGACTGAAAAATTATTGAACGATTTTTACACAGAAGTCGGAGTAGCTAGTGACAAAAGGGGGCATCCATTAATTACCTCAGATGTTTTGGGGAGGAGGGGTCAAGCCAGATCTGGCTTCCCCCCTCCTCAAAAACAGTGTAAAATTGCATAAAATATGGATTAAATTAAAGTGAAAATAGTTTCGTGATTAAAGTGTCTCAAAGTGTAACTTTTATCACTGTTCTATATTACGATCTAATCACCCCTAAACACTTCTCTTTAATAAAAACAATGAATCAAATTGAATTTTATTTACAAAAAACTTTTATAACCAAATGTCATGAAATCTCCCCAGAAAAATGACAATGCAATTAACGGACGCACCCAAAGAAGATTCCTTTATCGCGATAATAGTGATTTTGATAAATAATATATTAGTTTAAATAAAAAGATGTAAGATGTAAAAAGAAGAATATATTTCATATATTTTGGTTACTTTCATTGTTAATAAAAAAGAAGAAAGAATACAAATAGTAATTGGTTGGACTTCTCGACTAAACGTAAGGAGACGGGTAAGTGAAAAATTAAATTTTCTCTGATCAAATCGCTTTTACTGTGAGAGTTGAAATGATATCCCTATTTACCCCTTAAAAATTGGAAATAATAAAACAACCGAAAAAAAAACTGACTAAGCGAATGCCTATGCACGAAAGCGAAACTTCCTGAAAGGAGCAAAAAAAAAGCTGAATTGCGTGACAATATCACTGATTTGCGCGACTAATTACTGATTAGTTTAGCCACCGCTTATTGGCTAAATAAAGTGTCTGGGCGAAGTGGTGGGTCAGGGTAGGTCCAATGCTCGTTGTGTATTTTATGTTATTCGAATTAAGGTTTCAAGTCGCTGTTTTTAGATTTCTTGTCGCGCAATCCAGTGATTTTATCAGACGAAGCCAGAATTTCTAGTTGCGCTTATTTTTGTCGTTGTTCAGTAATTCAGTCAGGCAAAACCGTATTTATGGCAAGAAAAAGCTGTATTTACAGTCATATTTTAAATACTAATTAATGTGCCGTGGCTAATGAATGTCCCCACCGGGGCTCGAACCCGGGACCCTTGGCTTCGTAGGCTGGGTCACTACCGACTCGGCCATTCGAGTCGTCAAATACTCTCTCTCTTTCTGTACGCGATGTACATAGAGCACCCCGCAATTCTTATTTGTGTGTACTTATTGCGGGGCGCAGCGTGGACTGTAGATTTTCTTATTAGGTTGATGGCGAAGAGGGCTCGAATGATAATGCAATTTCTTCAATATTTGCAGGCGGAGAGGCGAGGGGGAGGCCTTGGTGCTTCTTCTGCTGTAGCTCGATCGGGAATGAATGTTCTTTTTTTTTGGCTTGATGTTGTTGTTTTTAGACTCTTTGTCCTTCAAAACTTTGCCTTGGGAGTGGGCGGGACAGGTAGTCCCCGCCTCAAATATTTTATTCACACGTGAGTGCGTGCCCTACCGGGGGAGAGACCCAACCTGGGAGGGTTGTGGTGAATGAAGTGAACTTGGCAGCCGGGCACAACTAAGGTGTGTCTCTGCGTCTCTGTGTATCTTGTGCCGGCGTAAAGTGTACGGCGTCATGTGGGGCGTCTGCGGCTTGAGCAGTGTCTGGTGTGGGTGATCTAAGTTGCCGCCTCCGCCTGCGCGTGCGCGGGCGGTGGATGTACAATGGACGGGTGGGTAGAGTCGGGTCGGGGTTGTCTGTGTCCGGGGGTACTTGTAAATTTAATTGCGCCGTAATGGCGTCTACAGGGTCTGAGAGAATGTTGCGGGGACGACGTCTCGGTTGGGTGGCCTCGGGAGATGCGGCGTAGTCAGCCGCAAAACGAATAAGGGGATTGGAGTGGTGAATAGCTCTATCGAAGTATCGAGTAGAAGCTTTCTTAATGAAGTCGCGGATGGTAGGCACTTTCAGGTCTTTGTGGAGATCATAATTTCGCACAAACCACGGGGCACCCGTGGCTCGACGGAGAAATTTATTTTGGAGGGTTTGGAGAGTATCTAGGTGGGTTTTGGCCACGTGCGCAAACACCACACTAGCATATGTAAAAATAGGACGGACGCAAGCTAAGTACAATCTTAGCTTATTGCGTAAGGAGAGTTTGCTCTTGGATTGAATAAGCGGGTTAAGCCGGCTTAAAACGAATTTGGCTTTATTCCTCACAATTCTTATGTGCGGTCCGAAGGTGAGACGGCTATCCAGTGTCACTCCAAGGTATTTCACTTGGCGAGTCCATGGAATAGCCCGACCAAACAGGGAGATTTGTGGTAAACGAGACCACTCACTGAGTGGTGTGAAGCGGGAGAAGAATGCCTGGCTTTTTTCTGGGTTGAGTTCAATCCGCCACTTCTTGAACCAATCGCCCAAGAGAGTGGCGGCTATTTGGAGCCTTTTAATGACTATTTCTCTATTCCTACCAGAGTAATAGAGAGCTGTGTCATCGGCGAAGAGGGCAAGCTGTACGTTGTGATGTTTGGGGATGTCACTAGTGAAGAGTGAGAATAGGAGAGGCGAGAGCACAGAGCCTTGTGGGACTCCCGCCTTAATTGGATGAGGTCTAGAGTGAGTGCCTTCCACTCTATACCTAAAGTTCCTATTAGAGAGAAAGTCTCTGATAATAAGAACCAGTCTGTCAGGGAAATTCAAGTTGTACAGCTTGTAAATCAGGCCGTTGTGCCAAACCTTGTCAAACGCTTTAGCCACATCGAAAAATAAGGCACCCGTTCCTTTCGGCTTCTTTTGGTTGAAACCGTCCAAAATAAATTCGGTGATCCTGTGTACCTGGTGGACACAGGAATGACCGTTTCTAAAACCAAACTGCTCGTCTGGAACGAGGCCTCTACCGAAGGCTATTGCCTTCAGTCGTCTGTTTAACACCCTCTCATAGATCTTGCCAAAGGATTTAAGGAGACTGATAGGGCGGTAACTGGTTGGTATCGATCTATCTTTACCCGGTTTATGAATTCCTATCACATCAGCTTCCTTCCATGCATCCGGGAACATACAGGTGGCAATGGCGGAATTCAGAATGGTCACCAATAGGACTAGAAGGGGGTAGGAGAGGTTCTTAAGAACCCGGTTAGCAATTCCGTCAGAGCCAGGGGCTTTATTGGAGTGAAGCTCCTTGATAATAAGATTGACCTCATCGATGTTAACTAGCTCGATAGTATCTTGAGGGGGAAGTGATGAGCGTCTGACTACTTCAGAGTCCACCAGGTCTACGTGGGATTGGTCAAAAGGTTCATTTGACAATGAACATTGACCCTCTAAACTGTCAGCCAGACACTCAGCCTTGTCAGCATCCTCGAAAGCTAGTGATTTGTCGGGTTTGGAGAGGGCTGGGATATCCACGACCGCGTCCGATTTGAGAGTGCGCGCTAACCTCCAGTAAGCCTGATGATCTGGGGTGAGCTCTACCAGAAGTTGATCCCATCTCTGGGATTTGTGATTTTTGATGGCAGTTTTAACTAATTGCTGGGAACGACGCATTGCGATTTTGTTGTCAGTGCTCGGGAAGTTATCATAGGCTCTGGTGGCAGCGCGCATCTCACGGATGAGGTCGCGTATATCCTCAGGTAATCTCCACCTACTATCACCAGATGAGTTTACCGGCTTAGTACAGGCTTGAATTGACTTCTGGATGTGCGAAGTCAGCGACTCTATAGCTATGTTAACATCAGATTGAGAATCGATGACTTGTGGGATTCTTTCTAATTCTTCGGAGGGGGAGTTTCTCTTAAATGTGTTGTGGAGCAAAGTCCAGTCTATGGTTGATTTTATGGCGGGCGGGCGGGGTTCAATATCACCAAGTATAGATATCACGGGGCGATGGTCGGATATCAGTTCATGGAATACTTCTATCCCTCTTATTGGGAGAAGAATGTTTTTAAGAAGCATAATATCGAGGATGTCACCTTCCGAGTCCGGGTTGTTCTTAGGAAAGTGCGTAGGAGTCATTGGGGCTAATAGTTCAATAGCAAATTTCTCGGTGGCTTTCTTTAAGAGAGGACCGTTTGAGTTTGTCACTCTACAGTTCCAATCGACATGTTTGCTATTGAGGTCACCCGCAATGATGACGGAATCACCCAAACTAAGAAGGGAGGAGATGTCAGACTCCTTGAGTTGCCTAAGACTGTCTGTTGAGCCCTGTCTTTGGTAGCATGAGGCGATAGTAATAGTTTGATGACCCCTCATTGCTATTCGGCAAACTGAGGCTTCTATGTTTTGAAGCGGTGGACAGTCACACGGGGAGACGTGCAGGCTTCTCCGATAATAGATTGCCGTGCCCCCACGAATTCCATTAGTGCGATCATTTCTAATCAATTTATAATTAGAAATGTTGGGGTTTCTGTGTTGGGGTTTAAGGAAAGTCTCCTGTACAAGGAGAATGTCAATTTGGTGGTCTGATAGGAAGGCGGATACTAAGTCACTTTGTCTCTTCAAGCCATCAGCGTTAAAAAAGGCCAATCTCAATGCACTAGGTTTAATCCTACCGGGTGTGGTATCCATTACGGAGAATAGACATTACGGTTCCTGAGAACGCCTTTGATCGCCGAAATCAATGATCTGTGAGCTTGACAGGCTCGCAAGGCAGCAGCAGGGTCCTGCTTTAGTGCTGCAGTATCAATTTTGAGTAAAAACTCATCAATTTCATCAGGGTCTATTCTGTCCAAGATGGTCAGTAGGTCTGTTAAATAGTCCCTAGTTTCTGTCGGTGGTGGAGGGGGTCTTGTTGAGTTAAGGGGCATGGCTCTAGTTGATAAATCAGCTGGAGCTGTTTGAATTTTGCTTGGCTTGTTAGCCACAGCGGAAGAATTGGGAGTAGAGGGGTACTGCCTAGAAGGGGGAAGAGGGGGGAAGCTGGTGTGATTGACCGCTGAACCCTGAACCCAACTAAGTGGCTTAGCCCAGGCATTGTGGCTCGGGCGAGGATGAGCCTGGCCTACATTAGTTGGGGCTGGGGCATGGGCTTTCGCCCGTCCTAATAGGCGAGGCTTAGGTCGGGCCGGACAACCTCCGTAGGCTGCGGTGTGACCAAGCACACCGCAGTTGACGCACCCAGGTGGGCCGTCAGACTCCTTGGGGTCGGTTGGGCGTGTGCAAGCCCCCGGAGCGTGGTCCTCCAGGCACTTAACACAGCGGCCTTTCCTATGGCAGTTCTTGGCCGAGTGGCCAAACAACTGACAGTTGAAACATTGGAGCGGCTTATTTTTTTTATGAGGGTTTTCAATTTTAAGCCCTGAAATGTGGCAGATCTCCATAACCTGGAAGATCTGCTTCCCCTGTGGTGACAGATCGACCACAACCAGCACCAGGTCGTACGGTAACTTGGAGCGACCATTGTACATCCTGTGCACTTCGTGCACAGGAATGTTCCTCGCCTTCAAGTCATCCACGATCTGCTCGCTCTCAATCTCCTTTGGAAGACCCCTGACAACCACCCGAAGTCTTCTATCCTCCGGTAGAGTCCAATGGTGGTACTCAATTTTAGAGGCGGTCAGGAATTTAGTCAGAGCACGGTGGTCGCCTGAGGTCTGTAATTGGACTAGGATCCCATGAGTGGTGTTGGTGGCCCTAACAAAGTTGATTTTGCGCTCTTTGAGCGCTCCATCAATTTTTAGCCACATCTCTTTGTTTTTTATGCATATCTTGGGTGGCAGCGCTTTGCGCGTGCCCGGGACTGTAGCCGGGACAGCTACAGAGGGCGCTGGCAAGGGTTTGGCTACGGCGGAGGGAGTAGGGGTGGCCTTGGACGGACGACCGACCTTGGCGAGGGAGTTTTCTGGACCAATGATTGGAGTAGGAGGCCTCTTAGAGGCACGTTTCCTGCGTGGCCTAGCGGGGTTGAAATTGTCTTCATCCGAGGCGGAAGCATCTCCTTCCTCGGTGAGACCATCAAAAGAATTCCTGGGGTCAGAGTAAACCTGATCCATTGCGACTTCATTGGAGTTGGGGGTATTAACCGGGCGGCTGGTCAGTAGGGTCTGTTCAAGGGGGATGATGATGGGGTCTTGATTGTTATGAGTCAGCTCGCTCTCAGGCGGAGAGGCCGGCGACCGCTCAAACAAGGTTTGTTGCGAGAACAAACCTTGGGAGTTAGTCCACGACTCTCTCTCGGCATGGAGCTGGCTGAGCTCTTGGGACAGCGCCTGGTTACGGAGCCGGAGTTCATAAATCTCCTGCTCCATCTTAATCTGCACTAACAGGTGGGGGGGAAACAATAAATGTCTGTCACCGGAGGAGGGGACGATCTCCCTCCCTGCCTAGCGCAGGGAGGCGTGTGTGCCTGCGTGTGTTGTGTGCCTACTGTGTAGTACACGTAACCCACCTCAGGCGAAATCAAACCTCCAGCGGTACACTCACTCACTGTAATCCGGCACTTGGTTTTCTTTGATTGGAATGTTTTAACACTTCTCATTGGTCCCGATAGCGAGAGGGACGCGCGCGTGAGCGCGAGAGGGACGCACGATTCGAGACAGCGACCGATGCACGGGCGTATCGGTCAAGCGGCGAACGACGAGTGGTGTGTGTCGTGTTGTGGGAATGAATGTTCGGCGGCGCGCGCGCGCCTTTTATTGGACCGCCTGAGAGTAGTTTTGTTTACCTCAGACCCCGCGCCGCACACCGCCCCCTTCCTCGCCCCTCCTTCCCCGCTAGGCTTTATTTCTAATTAAAATGGTTTTATTTTACATTTATTGTCTTAAATCTATGCTTATTTAATACCTTAAGTCTCTAAATATCTTTTTACATAATGATTTGGGTGACCGCGGGCTTTCTAATAAGGGTTTTGTATTATTTTTACCGGCCCGCGGTCCCCCGCCTTACCGAGGTATTAAATATAGGTGCCTGCGCGCCTTGAGTCGCTTCAATCGGAGCTCGGTTCGCACAGGCTACACATCAAAACATAAGTTGCTTAACTAGGTTTTTCTTAACTCTAATGTCCTACAAATATTATCTTTATTTATTTATTTTAACAATATATTTACAGTAATCATTTAGTCGCTTTCGTCGTTAACACTTTCTCTCTATTTAAATACTATCCCTTAAAAAATACAACACGTTTCAGTTACACCCGATAGACATACTTGAACAATCTAAAAGTAAATGTAACAAAAAACCATGGTTTGCTGTGCGCGGGACAGCTTTCAAAACTTTCCTGGCGGTCTTTCGGCTTGTAAATAATTCTAGAAGTGGGTCGCTCTCTTCATACATCTTTAATGTCGTGTTATTTATGTGCTAGATCCTACAACCGCGCCGCTTTATTCTTTGAAATATTTCGCAGGAGAAAAATGAAGCAAGTTTTCGCATAAATAAGTTGAACTTTTCTTCTTCGGACGTTGCGCGTTTGCGATGACGCGTCAACATTTTGAGCGCTTGCAAATCACAACTGCGCCTGGACCCGGCGCCCCAGCTCAGTTAGCACTAGAAGCGCCATTCATCCGCATACGTTTTAAGCTCAGCTCATTTCTACTGGTAGTAGCGTTTTGCCAACAAAAATCAGTTTTTGGTAGCTGTTGACTGACATTTGAAAAATAATTTAAGCTATTCTTAGAGGAGTCAAGATAATTTCAGGCATTGAGACGCGACCAAATTAGGCTAGAGGTTGTCAAGGCGTTTAATTAAACAGGTCTTACCATTTTAACAAATAGAAGCAATCGTCAAGTGATTTAAAAAACTTCAACATCCAAGCCTTCAATTAGTATAACCCAGTTGTTCAAAGCAAAAAAGTGTGGATTTTAAAGTAAAAAGTTGCTTGATGTCAAATTTCATTTGTAGCGACCTCTCGTACTTAACTACAAGTAATTTAAAAGTTTGTTCATTAGAAATTTCAACGAAAGAACTTGCTCGTCTTTTTTAAATTCGTTTCGAGTTAATTTTCCAACAGAAAAAAGACTTTATGGGAGTAATTTAAAGGCATGTGAATTGTCATGCACACTAAGTGCTCAGAAATAAGAGTCATCTAAGAAAAAACAGAATTATGCGGGGATTTACACTTTAAAGACCTTTTTTGCAACTGGCTGTATGTCTATCACTTTGTAGATGATTTGTGGTTGATTGTCTCTACGAATCTATTCTACTGATTTCTTCAGGTACTTACCTACAGCCATCGATTTCATCTTTACAAGTTAAAAAAAATATCACAGACAAAGTCAAAGTCAAAGTCAAACTCAAAGTACTTTATTACTGTAGATATTTACATATAATTAGCAAACGTCATTTTTTGCCTTTTCTCTACATTGGACCACTGTGGGAGAAGAAGGGCGTAGAAACTCCCATAGATTGAATTTTAGATCTCTTTTAAAAATTGGTTGTGCTTAACTATTACAAATATGAAAAATTTGATTATTATGATTAATAAGCAGGAATAAATAATTACAAAATAATTAACAGCAAAGTCTGTGTTGAGCTAGATTAATCCCATACAGTCCTGTCATTTAAGTAATCTTGAACATTGTAATATCCCTTTTTCGACAAAGTCGCTTTAACATGCTTTTTAAATTGCTGAAATGGCAATTTCAAAATCTCCAGAGGTATCTTATTATAGTAGAGAATACACTGACCCTTGAAAGAATTGCTAACCTTCGCGAGTCTAAATCGGGGGGCACACAGTCTGTGATTATTTCTTAGGTTAACATTACAGCTATCGCTAAGTTTAGAAAATGTTGTAATGTTGTAAGGTTGGTTTAAAATGCTCTCTTAAGGAGTCTGTTCGTTTTAAATTATAAATTGCTCGAATAGCTCTTTTCTGTAAAATAAAAATAGTTTGAATATCAGCTGCTTTCCCCCACAACAAGATACCATAGGACATGACACTATGAAAGTAACTAAAATATACTAGCCTAGATGTAGCCACATCCGTGCTTTGTCTGATGTTCCTAACAGCGTAAGCCTCATACATGCAATATAAAACATTAACAGACTCAAAAATCGGCTAAGTGTCTGTCGGACTTCGCATAGATAGGGCTCCGTACAATATCAACCAAAAATGAGAGATATTCAAAAAAAAAAATATGATTTATGATTTTGGTATTTTTTTTGTAAATATAAACATTTTAAGGTCAATAAAAAGTAAACAAAATTTTGTAAAAAAAAAACTGGATAATGTGGCTTCTCATTTCTTTGTTTTCAAATATTTTCAACGATACCCCATTCGATGGGGTAGGTAAAAATTTTTTTCGCGCTCCCTTAACTGTATGGGTGCCTCTCTTAAAAACATTTAAAAATATTTTATAACAATTTGTATGGCTTTGGGTCAACAAGATGTTTATTCTGTAAAATTTGAATACTGCTTCAACTGTTTGTCTGTAAAACTTTTGTAACAGACGACGGACGGACGGACACCTGAGTGACAGCAACAGAATTTGGACCCTTTGGCTACGGAACCCTAAAAACCATTGTAGTCCTGACATCTGGAATTACTCAAGACTTCGTTGTTGATTTTTCATTCAACCCCTTTCTTGGTAGCAGTCCTAATGTTTGACAGTTGTGCGACGCATAGAGTTAGTAACCAAAGAGTTTCGATAATATGAGGCGCGATAGGTATTATCATCTATCTAATCGATGGGTATTTTGCCCAACGACGTGTCGATGTCTTGTCATCTGTATGGCCATCGACAGATGACTGATTAATTTTCATCGGTTTCGAACAATATTACCAGGCAATAAGGATCAAAATCGAGGTTCTATATGGGCTGAGTATGACAATGTTGATCTTTAATAAGGTGCCTCACAAATGATGGAGGTACAGTTTTCTGACCTGGAACTATGAGAATACCAAAAACGCGCCACGGGCAGCAAGTGCGTTTAATAATAATAATAGTCGCAAAGTGTGCAGGGATGACGGGCGACAGTATGGCGTTGGCGTTCGAACAGAGACTCAAAGCGCATCATTCCCCCAGACACACACAAAGCCCCGAACTTGAAACAAACGAACGAAACTCCGCAGTAAGTTAATAAAGATTCCTTAAAACTGTTTTCGTCGCTTTAATTACAGCCAAAAGTTTCAGCCGTCGGAATGTGTCAACAGAGTTAGGTGGTACTCTTGCTCGAGGGGTTGGCTGTATTTGTTAAGGAAAGGGTACTCGTGATACCCTTAAGGGTATCTATTCGGTGTCTGAGATATCAAACCCGTTAGTTTTTAAACAAATATTTAGATTGCTCTTCGTCAACTTTGTGATATATTATTTCAACGTTGATATATTATTTCATACGAGCTGACATTTAAACCAATTGAAAATTTACATACAGGTACATACATTGCTTCTGGCCCCACACCCTGGAACCCTGTGTCGTGGTTACCCGCGCATCGAAGTCACACACATATAAACATTCAAGACCGTCGAGGGGGCCGTCGATATATCAAAAGATACAGACTCGAGCTGCTGGCATTGATACCTCTCGAGCTCTGTGGCGGTGCGCTAGTGGCTCAGCCTACCAAGCGAGAGGTCTCGGGTTCGTTCCCCGGCTGGGGACAAATAAAGCAAAAATTCCAGGTCTTGGATGTTCATATGTGTGGTGACGTCGCTGTTTCAGGTTTCCACCACACAGGGAGTCCTAGTGTGGATCCAGAAGCAATATATGCAACTTTGATATTCGAGGGTTGAGGTAGAAATATGTAGTTGACAACTTCACATTCCACCTTACTCTCGAATATTATTATTTTTAATATCTATCGTAGACGTGACGTACTGTCGTATAGTTTGTGGGGCCATAGATCTGGCAACACTCGAGGAATGTCTTCGTCTTGGGGAAAACTGTCACTTTAATTTATCGCATCAAGTTACAGAGACGATCTTTAAATTTTAACGCCCCATTAAACGCTAATGACGTGTCAGTTCCATAAGATGTTATTTACAGAGTTCCGTACCCGAAGGGTGCCAAACGGGAGCCTATTACTAAGCCTCCGCTGTCCGTCTGTCCGTCCGTCTGATCGTCTGTCACCGGGCTACCGGATCTAGCGAAATAGGTGGAGAGCTGAAATTTTCACAGGGAAAATTGGTGTGAAAATAGTTAAACATACGGGTTTTTAAGAATTAACAGTAGATTATTTGTATGGTTATTTTATTTTATTTTTTATTGGTGAACTGGTCTCTCCCGATCTAATCGAAAAATATCTTTGATTGCGGGTATCGATTGTTGTGCTTAGCTGTTGTCCGATTCATATACGATTAATCCGATTCATATCATTATACGATTAATAATTGCTCATTCGAATTATAAATAATGTAAAGTTATATCCTATTTGATTTTATATCTGTAAATAAGTCACTCAATTTCAATCCACTTCCGGTTTCAATGATAAAGAGTTTATTTAACCTGAGTACATAGTTTAATATTATTTTATCGATGTACGTTCTTGAATGTAGTCCCACCTAAACTCTGATGTTTTATCCCGTAGAATTCTGACAGCTATCATTTTTTGACATGTCAGAGATTACAAACCTTTTTGGCTGGGCACATTTTTCAATTTCAATACTAGTCTGACCATCTGAGTGAATGTATCCATTTTTCAAGTGCGGCGCTCGTAATTAAAAGGGGATTTACGGCGAGTGATAATTACGTCCCTTTTTCATCATAAACAGTAAAAAACTACAAGTCAAGAAAACATATTTTTATTAAATCTCTAATCATCATTGATACTATCACTAATATATCACTTTCTTCATCATCACCATCATCATAATCGCTCACATGAATTATTAAAGTGTCTGCGACTGTATCAATCAAATTGTCGAGGATGACGATTTGATTGATACACCACGAGGACGCATCTTTCTGGGAGACAGAAAGTCTGTCTCTTGTGCTCTGTCAGATGGGGCTGCTTCCCGGGAAGGGCCAGGCTGTGGCTCCCTAACGTTTATAAAAATCAACGAACAATCACAACACGAAAAGTCAACAAGAAAAAAGTTAACAGCATAACAGAAACTTAACTAATTGAACAAGATAATAACAACAAATAGCAGCAAACAATGGAAAACATGAGCGCATTGGTATATCTTTGCTGAAATCTACCAATATAATTTGTTCGCCATATACTTCGTAGCGTAGAATCACGTTCCAAATGTTACATATTTCTGCATACATCTGACAAAGCGGGTCTTTTGAGTGCACACTTTTAAATTATTCGCTGTGGGGCTGTGAAGTGTTAAGTGTAAAGTAGTGTCCAATGGAGCGCAACACTGACAGCTAAACGTCAATAGCCACAGAACAAATATTACTCTCACGTCAACGGTAGTACCTTGTTTACGTTTGTATCAAGTATCGGGTTTCGAATTTGTGTATATAATTGCGATATAAAACCACAAAATGTATTCGCTGATAACTGTGCGGGAACTTAAAACTGAGCTTCGAAGGAGAAATGCATCAGTAGCTGGAAAAAAGCGCATCTGATAGCAAGGTTAACATGTTGAGAATTCGAGGTAATGTTTCGTATTTTCCTCAAATTGATGAAATTTATTTATAACAATGTGGTTTCTGTTCAAGATTGGAGGCGTACAACCCAAACAAACACTTTGGAGGATATTAAGACATTCCTGAAGACCATCCTGATGTATAGTGCCCTCAGATACATACCGAGATATCAACGCTGATACACCACTTCATAACATAAGCAAATCTCATCAAATTATGATAAACAGTATCTGATCGTAAATCTATTTACCGCCTTTTTAATTACTTAATCCTAATTAATCCCTTTCATTGAAATACAATGCGCACAGCCGCGAATCAGTAAAGATGCATTACTTGCCTTTGAAGTTTTTTAATACACAAGGCTCTTTCCCACAGTATTCGTCGTGAGAAATTGGCAGTTTTGCACCCTATTGTGTGAAGCATCTCTGATGTTTAGTAGAAACTGGTTATTGAGCGTGAAACAGTCGAATTTGCTGTCCCGACGCTGTTAACTAAACAGCGAGTGAAGGCTGAAGGGGAGGATGGGGCGCCGGGGACGTGGCTGCTCGCAAAAAAATAGAATATACTTCTATTTGCCTCAATTAACACTGGCTGTTCAGACGTTGCAAGCATTTTACACTTCACAGCCACACTTAACACCTGCACTTTACACTAATCAAAATGAATAAAATAATAATTGTCCTCATAAAGAACCTTATGATATCTGAAATGTCAGAATTCTACGGAATAAAAAATCAGAGTAAAGTATATTTTTCAATTTAAAATTAAGAAGGTATACTTGTACAAAATACGGTCGTGTTACTTTTTTCCGTGTACAATGGTATAAGAGTTTCGTTTATCTGCGAGGTTCGCTTATCTTCCGGTAACCGGTCAAGTGCGAGCAGGACGTCGGACCTGCACTTGACCGGTTTTATTTGATGAAACATGGCTCTTAATTCTGAGAATATAATGTCCATGACAGTTCACTCGCCTTGACATTACGCCCATATGAGCGTTTGAAGGGGCTATATCGCAGGGAGTTGAAATGGCTCTATAAGCCTTCGATGGGATTCCCATATCCTAATTTGCCTCTTCAATATTTTATGTAATCCTCGCCTTATTATCGTTTAGTTTTTCTGTCTTCGGATAGGCCACTCGGTCACTACTTATATCTCCGCAACATAACACTGCCGCTTATGAGAATGGCTCAGATTACGGGCTATTAGTCTCTGGAACAAACTCCCCAGCGCCATCAGAGACAGTCCGTCAGTTCACACTTTTAAAAGTTGTTTGAAAGAACACGTCTTTCTCTTCCAAGATAAGTATTAGTATTTATTTTTATCGACTGTTTATGTATATGTTACATATTTATACATAGCATTATTTTTAGTATTATGTAAATATTGGGAGGTATGTAGTTTATTATTTTTATTAACATTATTATTGTTGCTACCTTTAGTTTCTTTTTTTCCCTCTCCATTCTAGGTTTGCTGGAATAAATCTCTTGTTAGAGATAAGCTCACCTTTGTATGTTCTTTCCTTTATATTTGTTTTGTTGTCACTGTTTTGTGCAATAATAGTACATTATGATACAAGTGTGGTATGTTGGTCATTACACTCGAGTCGGTTTTTAAGCCTGAGCCGAAGGCGAAGGCTTAATGGAGACGAGAAGTGTAATGACCAATGCTCACGTGTTTCATACGACGTTTTTCAACACACTTGCGAGGAAAAGTAAATAAAACAAACGAAATGCAATACTGTGAATAAACTTAACAAACAGAAACCCATTTTAAAGATGGCGGCCGTAATTTTATTTTTTCGCGCGCTCAGCGCTGCATGCGCGCGCAAGTCTGAGATAAGGGCACCGGCAAAGTAGCTAATCAGCCACATATTTATAAATTTTGAAATTGGGTATTTATAGGTAAAAATACACCGTCAAAATATAAATACCAACAAGCTAACAAGCAGTTTCATGAAATTTTTTAATTATTTATCACATTTTGAATTGAATTTTATATTTACGCAAATAACTACTTAGCTGTTTTCGAAACATTAATACTTCTTGCTAATATTTAAAAAGATATGTAATGAAAAGGCACTAGTGCGATAATGTAATGTAAAAGGCACGGCATGGGTAATATTCTGCATTATCAGTGTAAATACGCTGTAATAAGACCTACTTTACGAGCAGGTGTGTTGAAAAGTATATTACATATTACATCTATTGTAACTTCTTTTTTCGACACAATAAACCATTTTATCATAGATAAAATAAACAATCATGTCACAGTTAAAAACTCCAAACAATGTCGAAATTATAGCAAAATAGACAAGGCGCCAGATACGGGCTCTTTTCTTTTATTTAATTAGGGCAAGCTCGCTTCAGGCGTCGTCGTCCTCTCTTGTTGGTGACTGAGGCGTCTCGAGGTGATAGCTTGAACAAATACTGGGACCGACGACCGACTCCTCAGGTGTCACTCTAAACTTAACTAACTAAGAAACAGCCATCGTACAAGACACGAAGGAGGGTTCCATATGATCGCACAAGATAACTACCCGCATAGTACATAACACTTCGCTGTCATTTGGGTACGAAACTCACATTATGAGTTTGATAAAAATAACCTGAGGTGCTGACGGATTTCAAGCTTAAGTTTTTATTCATTCGTTTGTTTGGTCGCCTTGAGAATTAGGCTTTGTATAGTATTTTAAAGCGGGAAGTGAGTTAACGAATCCTCGGTTTGTCTCGGGACTAGTAAATTGCTTTGATGGTACAAACTTCGAAAAGTAAGTCGTGTTTTTCGTTATGACGAGTGTGGATTATTACAGCGGTCGTCAAGAAGTCGCTACACAGTGTGAATCTTCATAAAGTGCACATCTCACAATCACACAACACAATCACAATCTGGGTTGTAGAACATCGAAATTCATCGACAAAAAAATAAAAATAAAAATCTCCCCGTTCTTATTTTTTTATAGCCATTTTAATATCGAAATGCGCTATCTGGGTACCAACTGCAAAAAAATTACATAACTTTGGAATGGAAGGGTTTTTTGTAATGAAGTTGACTGATTCGTGATGATGAAAAACACGAAGTGCTGCCAGTGACAAAAAATTGCAGAAAAAGAGGTTACTGTAAATTTAAATTACGCTTTGCTTAAGCATTAATACTATTTTTTTGAGTTATTTTTTAGTAATTGTAGATTTTCCCAAAATGTGGTACCCAAAATGGAATTATTTTATTATGGAATATTATTTTTAATTTTGTTAGCTTTCAGACGACACCAAAATTGAGTTTCTAAATAATAAACTTATTTTTTTATCATTACATGATACCTATTTTCATTTTTCGGAGCTAAGCTTAATCAGAAGATCTAGAGGTTAGTGATATACCGTGAAGTCATAAAGTAGTAAAAAAATATAATTAGCCCACACTAATGTCCCCACTGAGAAGTATAGGCCTCTTTTGGATATGCGTAAGATTGAGCCATATCTCATCAAGCTGGCTCAATGCGGGTGAATGGGCGAAGATAGTAAAACAATTAAAATAATTGTACCTTATCATTTTGTCATTTATTTATAACATTTATTTATAGCAAGGTAATTTTCGAAGAGTCCCCATGTTGTTGAAGACACAATGCTGAGCGATACACAATTTGCTACGTAGCTCTTTTAATCGCGTCTGGCGGGATGGCGTTGGCATAACTTAGAAACTTAGAAGATCTGCCTCCGTGTTTTTTGTTCCATCGTGCCCCATAAAAAATAATCTAGAGGTGTCTAAATATCTACATAATCTGGGGGTGTGTGAATATATCTGGCGTATGAGGAGGCCATCCTACCGGCCCTTCCCGACCAATCCAGCGATTTGGGAATTGTTCATTCAAATATGTCTTCACAGGCGTGTAGTTATGGGCTGGGCAGCCGTCTATTTGTAGGTATATATCTTGTCTTACACCGATTGGTACCTCTTCCAACAATATAAGTAACTCGTCCTGCAAAAGCGCCAGAAAACTTTGGCCCCTCAAAGCACTCGGTAATATTACAGGACCAATCAGCATGTTGTCTAAGAGTCCTATCCATATGTTAAAAGGAAACCTCACTTGGAATGAGAAGGATTTTTTCAACTTTGGATTTTATGGCACCCCTTGTGCTGGTTTGGGCAATTTGTAATGCCATCTATGTCTAACGTTCATCCCCAAAATGTTCTTGGAAAATTCGGGGTCTGCAGAGGTCCTCCTTTGGACGCATGCCAAAATGACGCATCTTGACAAGTTGTCCACATCTTTGAGGAGATGTTGCACTTGTTGATAGCGGTACGGGTGAAGACCCTCCTTCCTAAAAATTCGCCAGACAGTTCTCTGAGAGACGCCATGTTGTGCTGCCAAAAGTTTTGTGCTGATGCCTGGATCCGCATATAAACTCCTTAAGATTGCTTCTTCCATGCTTCTTCCATGGACACGTCGATTATAACTCACGAGTTCTAATCACGGTTCTCGACGATCACGATTCAAGCCAAGTCCAGTCATGGAGAGTCTTATATGAACTTCTGGAAAGTGCCACGCGGATGGACGGCGTCGGTCGGGGGAGGAAGCGATATATGCAGTTCTTGCGCCTCTCGACTTTTCACGTGACATTCCATAATAATAGGTAATGGATGCTGGCTATTTCAACGGGAGAGAATTCAGTCAAACGGGGCATATCCAAAAAACTTGAGCAGAAGAAAAGTTAATGAAACTATCAGGACAACTGACTTAACTTTTCTGCATTGTTCGGAGAAAACTAATTGAAAAACAAAAAAAAAACACAAAAAAGTATGCATGCTTGTCACCAGTGCTTACTCGTAGCAAAGAGGTTGGTTGCATATGGTCTACAGTCTAAAATTAAAAAAAAGTTTACTATTGTTGTGAAATTGTGTTTGGCTTAGCCTGTGCCTCTAACTACAAGAGTGTGTATGCTTTGAAAAACTGATGCATTTATCTGTTTTTGTTGTAATAACGTAACTTAATTTCACTGTAAGTATTTCTGTTAGTTGAATTAAATTAATAATAAACTATTTGTACAGCCAGTATGTGTCCCAAAGTATAATTATTTATTATCTTCGCCCATCCACCCGAACTGAGCCAGCTTGATGAGGTATGGCTCAATCTTACGCATTTCCATAAAAGACCTGTGCCTTTCAGTGGGTTAGTAATGTAAGCTACATTTATTTATTAACTTCCTTATGACTTTACGGTATATCACTAATCTGTAGGTCTTATGATTAAGCTTAGCATCAAAAAGTGAAAATGGGTATCATGTAATGATTTAAAAAAATAAAGAAACATAATTTTGATGTCGCCTGAAAGCTAATAAAATGAAAAATTATATTCTGTGGAAATCAGCAATTACTAAAAAACTCTCAATTCTTTTAATTATTTTATAAATAAAACGTATTTTTTTTTACAGTTTTGCACTTTTTCTGTAACTTTTAATTACTGGCGTCTTTCATCATCACGAATCAGTCCATTTCGCTAAGAAAAACTTTTCCATTCCGAAGTTGTATATTTTTTGCAGTTAGTACGCAGATAGAGCATTTTAATATTAAAATGGCTATAAAAAGTATTGGGAGGGATGAGTTTTATTTTTATCGATTAATTTCGAATATTCAAATAATTATTGGGAATATTCAAATAAACTAAAACAATTATTATTCAACGAACTTCTGAAATCATTAGCGCGAAAAGATGATATAGATTACAATACCAAGTGTGGTGTTTGGTCAATACATTTGATGCATTCGACCTAGATACCTATTAAAGGAATACCATATTTTTGTATCTGACATATCTTAAGCCACCGCACGGTATCCTACGTGATGTACCAAAAGCTGCAAAAATCGTCATATTTTTTCCTATCGGCGCCGACTGGTTGAAAGCTTGCAAAAAATACAGGGTATATTCGTACACCAACCTAAGTAGTTTCAAATGCTTTCAAAATAAAAAAGCCTCAAACATTTGGAAAAGCTTCCGATTTTTAATCCGTCAATGCAACGTTCTAATAGAAAGTCAGAAGCCTATTGATTTGCCAACATACCCTGAACTTGTTTATATTATTTAAATAGGATTAATAACTAGTAGGATATTTGGTTGCCTTTTTCCGGTTAAGGCCCAAGAAGACATAATACCACTGAAAATATATGTTATTTACAATGAGTTAATCTAGTTAAATATTAATTTCTTTAAATTAAGCGATTGAATTAATTTGCCTCGATCGTAAAAAATCCTGAACATAGTATATAAAAAGGAAATAAAATAAAGGACCAATATAAAAAAGGACCTTCAGACATATATTATTAGGATGTTCCTACACGATGAGATTAGCTGACCATATTTTGGGGAATGATAATACCCATCAGAACGAACAACTTCACCCAAGGCGGTCGCCCAAGAAACAGCTGTGGGGTAATACCTCGGATATAAAGCATGTATTTAATCTGCAGAATACATGCCATTTACGAACTCGATCCGAGGAAGTCCCTAATAGACAAGTTTAAGGAGATCAACATTCTGACTCTGCCTTCTCAGTACATTCTTGTGAATAAATTGTATGACAAAAAAAATAACCACCTGCTTAAAATAATGCGATAGCCATAATTTTTATACTAGAAATAAGAATAAACTCTCCTGCTACTCTAGTAGACTCCACAAAATTTCCAATTCCTTCATCGGCCAATGTATATGTATTTGTCACCGTAAGATTGTCAAAACCGTTAGATGTAAAACTAAAGTTTTTTTTCTCTTTAGTTGGTTAACTATCGACAGATAGTAAACTGATAGATACACAAATTCAAAACGTTTATTAAAATTAAATTATGTTTGAATGGATATTACTCAGTTTTCTAGAAGACGTCAATCCTTGGAGATAAACTACTGTTCTTCCATTAGCTATCTTAAAAATAGTCCTAAGTGATATTCATGTTTTATTAGTTATAAGTATTTCATTTGAAAAAGAGCTTCATCAGAGTCTCTGAGAAGTATCTGCTTTTGGAATGTACACCTAGTGAATGACGTGCTCTAAGATATATGTAATTATTTAACGGAATAAATAATATAAATAAATAAATAAATAAGTCGCAAATGAAAATAAATTTTCGTCCCTCAGTACATTGACCCGATCAGCTGATTACAAGTTACTACCCAAGCAGCATGGAAGAGCCTACAACACCCATAAACCAGCCTATTCAGAACCAGTAGAGCATTACTTTTTTGTGACTTTTAATGAAATTGTTTAAACGGGACTTCCAACCCAAAATTGCAACATTTATATTAAAAAAAAAATGAATTGACCTCAAAGCGCATTGGGTCAAACTATACCCAGTCAGGGATATGTGAAGTCAACTTCAACTTTTTCAAAACATTAATAACTGTTTTTGTGAAAATATCGTATAGTTTGTTATTTTGGTCATTTGGAATATTTTTACTCAATAGAGGGAGTGGTAAGGTTAGTATATGTATGTGGCCATACTCAATCAGGTAGAAACATGACTTTAATAATTATTTTACGTCCCTGATTTTGCTAAAACTTTGATATAAATTTGGAAATATAGTTGGTATCATAAATAAAGGTATTAAACTAGTTGCATAATACAGGCAAATATCAGATAGCAGGCACATAGACGTTACAGTATACCTCATTTAATTTTTAAAAACACGAAGGATCACTGTTTTTTCAATAGAATAACGCTACTGAAATCAGACAGGTTTTTCTGTAGACAGTCACAGGGAATCAAGAAATGAGCATAATACAACTTGCACCTTAACCTTGTGTTTAGACATAAAACACGTAAATTAATTATTAGCGGTGATTTCAATATTGATACACTCATAGAGTCAGCAGAATCAAAGGAATTTATAAGTTTACTTCAATCGTATCATATGAAACCATTCATTAGAGAACCCACTCGTATAACAGATCATAGTCAAACCTGCCTAGATGACATTGTTTCTAATATAGAGTTAAGTGCACCAGGGGTTATGGAGTTAGGTTTATCAGATCATTCCCTACAATTTGTATCACTTAATATAGCAATAAAAAAAGCCGGCTGAAATTCTTTAAAATAATAAGGAATGTAAAAGAAACAAATCTACAAAAAATATTAGATCAGTTACTTCACACATTTAATTATTTGTTAAATAAGAAACATACTCATTTATTGTTTCAGAAACTAATTAGGTAATCTTAGGTCCAAAATGCCAATTGTTTCGTATCTGTAGGCTCTGTCTCCTGACATACAGGTTCCCCTAGTTTAAGAGTCGGAGTCATGCCTGTAACTAGGACGTAAGATTTATAGAAAAATAAACATTTTCATTTTCATTTCATTTTTCATTTTCACACATCATGGCATGAAATACATAATGGTAAAAATTGCAATGATTGTTTCAATCAGTTTCATAATAAATTAATGGCGGCTTTTGAGATCTGTTGTCCTCTAATTAAGGTAAGGGGAGATATAAATAAATTAACAAAAATTGGCTAACACCAGGCATGAAGTAATCCTGTGAGAGGAAAAGGGAACTATTTATCAATTGTAAAGTAACTAAAATCCCCTCTAAACTACAGCATTATAAAAAGTATTCAAGTTTATTGGGAAAGGTAATACAATGCTCCAAAAAAATGTGTAATGAGGAAGTTATTGTATCCTCGAGTAACAAAGTCAAAGCTACTTGGAATTTAATCAATGCAAAAATATCTGGTAAAAGAAATAATGAGATCAGTGATTACACTGGCCTGACAGATAACACACACACTGCTTACAACAACCTAGATGCAGCAAATATTTTTAATACACACTTCACGAACTCATGTCCTAATATCACGGATCTAAAATATAGAGAATTACCAAGCTTTTATAAAACAACAATGTTTACAAGACCAGTGGATAGAGAAGAAATAATAAAAAATATAAGGCACTTAAAAAACAAAAGAGCTTGTGGTAATGATGGTATATCAGCCAATATCATAAAATATATAACAGAAGCCATACAGGAACCTCTCCTCTATATTATAAACAAATCTTTAGTCGAGGGAGTTTTTCCAGAAAGATTAAGGGTAGCTCTTGTAAAACCAATACTAAAACATAAAAGTGGTGATGGTTTGAGTGTTGATAAATATAGACCCATTTCTTTGCTTCCAGTATTTTTTTTATTTTTATTTAAGTAATGGCAAACCGGTTGCGCTTATTTTTATGCACGGAAAAAATTCTAGCTAAAGAACAATTTGGTTTTCAAAAGGATACCTCTACTATAGATGCAATTTTCGAGATGACGGATTTCATATCAGAAACTCTTGATAAAAATAAAAATGTGATGACGGTGCTACTGGATCTGTCAAAAGCATTCGATCATGTGAACCATAATGCTTTATTAGAAATATTAAACCGTTACGGTATGAGAGGAACCGTTAAGGACTGGTTTAAATCTTATCTCACAGATCGGTCACAAAGTGTGGTATTGTCGAGTATGGACAAAGATGGAGTCGTTCAAAATATTGAATCAAACAGTAATACAATCAAGGTAGGCGTTCCACAGGGTTCAATACTGGGACCAATACTTTTCCTACTATATTTTAACCATTTACCCACATACAGTAAAAATAAGGTTGTTTTATTTGCAGACGATATCTGTATTCTTTAAATATAATCGGAGTGACTATTCAGATTTAGCAGAGACGATAAATAATTCTGTTAATAACATTATAAAATGGTTTGATAGCCTAAATCTTAGTACCAACGTAAGAAAAACCAAATTAATTAATTTAAAAAATTATAATACACAAGTTCCTGATCTAGACATCAGAGTAAACGGTAATGAAATAGAGTCAGTTCCACATGCAAAATTTCTTGGTCTATACACGAACTGCAACTTAAATTGGAAGAAGCATGTAGACTCTAAGATATTTTAAGATCATTGTACCAAATATCAACAAAAAAGCAGCCCTGCAAGCTTATTTTGCTTTCTTCCAGTCCAGGGTGCTTTACGGACTGGCTATATGGGGAGGTAGTGTGGATATTAAACGGGTTTTTGTCTTACAGAAGAGAGCCATCAGAATTTTAAATAATATAGGCTCCAGTCTGGAATCGGGTAGGTCATCATTTAAGGAACTAAAAATTCATACTATAACAGCGTTGTATATAACCGGGTTATGCAAATTAGTAAGACGCTATCCTCATAAATTCCCCGACAGAATACCAGGTTTAAGTGTAAGACAAAATGAGAAAAATAAAAACAAATTAGACAAACCATTTTGCAGGACTGTGGCATACACGCGTGCTACAAAAATAACAGCAATCAAGGTTTACAATAATCTCCCAGTTGACATTATAAACCTGAAAGGAACTAAATTTATAGCAAGTCTTAAGGATTATTTAATAACTGTGTCTCCTTATGATTTGGACGATTTTTTTAATTATGAGAGGGTATAACTTCATTATTGTTATGTTTCTATTGTGCAATTTTAACCTTGTGTGTGTTATATTCTTATTTGATGATTTATAAAATTGTTTATTATTTTTTTCTGTGATGATGACCACTGTGCGGTCGAATAATTTAATATAGTGATACAATATATAAATCTATGTCCAAATTTGCAACACTCGTTGGGTAAAATTACATTGAATCTGTTGTTATTCTGACCACCTGTACTGAATATTTACATGTAATTTATGGCAACAAACGAATGCAAATACAAATACAAATTTATACAAATACCCAATCTGTTAAAAACATAAATACAGCCCCCTGACAGAGAGACGGACGTTCGAAAAGGCAGACGGGCAGGCGCAAGAATGAACTGACTGACAGCGAAAGTAAAAAGGGCCCTTCGGGCACGAAACCCTAATACAGTTTGCAAGAAATTCACATCAATACCATATCCCCACTATGTGATTTGGTGAAGTAATTTACAGTCATACATTTTTTACCACTTCTGATTTGGATTTCCAATCTTTGTCAAAGTAAATTCAAAATATTTATACACAATAATCGGATAACGTCATTGAGGCTGGTAGGACCAACGACCAGCGCTGCGCTGACAAAAGAGGCCGTGGTGTCCGTGGGTCCACCTTGGCACTACAACAGCAGCGATATGGCTCATTGATTCTTATGCCGAGTCGCAGGCAGGCAGCGAGAGTCAGTGTTGCTCGATCGTGTAAGGTGGCGACATGCCTCGATTATTTATTTATTTATTTAATTATATTCCTTATTCTGTTGGTTAATAATATATCTCTTAGAGCACGTCATTTATTCAATGGTAGATGTACAATCCAAAAGCAGATACTTCTCAGAAAAGAACGCACAAGAAACTTTGAGGTAGCACATAGAAGACCAGCATTTTATCCTCAAGGATTTACGTCTTCTAGATAATGTAACACTGAGTAATATCCCAAACAGATCCAAAACAGACTGGCCGCATTGCTGATAGTGATGGCCCCCCTATTCAAGGTGTCGTGTCACGATTGCCGGCTGTACAGCTGCCTAACTTTGATGGAGTTACGAATGAACGGGATAGCTTCATCAATCTGTTGGACAGCCCAGTGAATTTACGGATGGACACGCCCGAATCCTATAAAAAGCTCAGTTAATGTCAACTTCAAGCGGGGAAGCTACAGAACTGGTTTCGCACCTGGCCGTTACGGAGCCTAACTACGAAATAGCCCGCCACAAGCAATACCACAATAAGCCGAGATTAGTTGACGCTCAGTTAAAGCGATTGTTCAACATTCCAATGGCGACTCGGATTGGCGCGATACAGGGGGAAGTGTTTAATCCGGTATTGTCGGTCACCAAGACCTTGGAAAATATAGGATTATCAATTGGCGAATGGTCGTATCTACTTTTCTTCATTGTTTTGTCTCGCCTCCCAATAGACGTGCAGACTAGATTGAACAAACGTACGGGAAACTGGCAGACGACTTAGCCGCCTTCTCCGACCCGGTCGAGTTTTTAGAAGAAGTGAGTCGTAGGGTAGAACATGGGACTGTCAGCTATTCCCTCTCCAGAACCACATAGGTCAGCTCTCAGGGATGCTAGGAGCAAGAGTTTTTCGCATAGGAGGGATGGAGAAAATCTGTTCGGTGCAGTTAGCCCAATGAACCCAGTCAGTGATGCTTGCTGATATTGTAGACAAATTGACCATGGCGTGGCCCATTATAATAAATTTAGGGAACAGAGAGTTCAGGGCTGTCGACAAACCACCCAGCAACAAGGCTGGTGTTTTAAGAGCCTGGGTCCGCATCTAGCAAGAGACTGTACGCGCGCGTGTTCATGCGAATTTTGTAATAGGCCACATAACGAGCTGTTGTGTACGAACCGATCTGGCCAACAGCACGAACAGGGCTATACTCAGAGTGAAACCTAAGTCGGTTGCGAATCGGTACGCAACTCAAGGGCCAATTTGCCGCGTGCACAGGGGCGTACTAGGGTACAGGGCCCCACTCAGAATTACCCCACTGGGGTTCTGAGTTTTTGGTTGCGACTCGGTACCCGAATCAAAGTGTAATGGGACCAACGCACAGGATCGGACTCAGGGGCAGGATTGGGTAGTGTCACGAGTACAGGACCGTACCCATAAATTGCTATATACGATGCGAAGCTGATCTTGACCCTGTTTTTGGCAGTCACTCAAGTCCTATCAACGTCTAATGAGCTAGCATTATTGCGATTCTTACATCTTTGTTTACTTTGTATTCCTTTAATTTGCACTTTTATTTTCACTGTATCCAATGTCTTGATAAATGTTGATATAATATGTCATTTTGTTCATACGCACGGGTCCGATTCACTCTCAGGTAACATAAAATTATATATGAATATGTCATTTTGGTTTGTGATTACGGCATTTTACACATCTCGTGCCGTAGACGTATTATGTGTTTACGCGGCGGCGAACGAGGTAATGACTCGCATGAAACTGGTTTCTGGGAGCGAACCGATACACTTCATTCATCATTATTATTGCCGTAATCCTTTGTATACGCACTATGACTTTATTATTTTATGTATAACAACCTATCTTCCTTCACGTATATCGATTCACATTATGTCCACACTCCTCTTTACAACAGAGCTTAGCAATAAACTAATTAAAATTTCACTCTAGAACGCGGGATGCCTGAATACTGGGCATTATGAGCTCACTGTAGCTATGTTGCAAAGATCACCCGATATTGTAGCAATTAATGAAACTTGACTTAGGGACGGTGAAGTGAGCGAGCGCCGACGGTGCCCGGATACAGACTGCGTCATGTTGCTCGCTCAATGGAGGATAGACGCGCGCGCAGTGGAGGTATTGCTTTTTATGTCAAGTTAGGTATGAATGCAAAAATCTACCCTCATACACTATCCGAGTCCAAAGTTGAGCAAATGTGGCTATCTTTGAATATTAAATGAACCAAAATCATAGTAGGAACTGCCTATCGTCCTCAGTGGATGGCTGTAGATGACTTTTTGGACGTACTGACTGACTCGATAGTTACATTCTCTAAGTTTGACCGCATTGTATTAACTGGTGACTTTAATATTGATTTACACGGCCCAGGGAATGCTATGAAAAATCAGTTGCAGAAATTCCTCGAATATACTAAATTGACAAATTATGTAGCGGAGCCAACGCATTTCACCGACGCCAGAGCAACGCTGATAGATCTTTTCTGCACTAATGCCTGTGTAGCTCAAGTCTGTGTCGATCACATTCCTGACCTCGGTGCACACGCGTTTATAACTGTCACAATAAAGGTTAAACGGGAGAAGTATACACCGCGTAAAGTTATGTACAGGCCGATCAAAAATATAAACCACCAATTATTCGATATCGACTTACATAATATTAACTGGGACTCAGCTCTGGAGCACGAAAATGTTGATGACATGCTTAGAGCTTTCGAAGTATCAGTCTTGGCACTTTTTGATAAAAATGCGCCCATCAAAATGACTACCACTAAAGAAAAACCTATGCCTTGGCTGACAAGCAATTTATGGTACATACTGCACCTCCGGGATATTGCTCACAAGACCTATAAGGAGACAAAATTGCCTGCTGATCGCCAGGAGTACAAATCGCTAACGCATTTTGCGAATGCCTTTGCACTTTTAAAATTATCACTGAAATAATTAACAGATCGATTGCCACCAGCACCTTTCCGACCTCCTGGAAAAATGCCGTCGTACGACCGTTACCAAAAGTTACCGATCCTCAAACTTTATTTGATTTACGTCTCATTAGCATACTTCCCTTTTTGTCTAAGATTCAGGAGAAGGTCATTTACGAGCAGGTCGTCTCGTTTGCCGAGGAAAATTCTATTCTGCCCAAGTTACAATCTGGATTTAGAAAGAAAAGGAGCACAACTTCAGCTTTTCTTGATGTTGTTGACAACATACTTGCGTCGCAAGACTCCGGTAATGGTACAGTCCTCACACTCCTGGACTATTCAAGAGCCTTCGATTCCACCAATGTTAGTCTGTTGCTGTCTAAGCTGAGCTACTACGGCTTTGATGCTGCCGCGGTGCGGTGGTTTCAATCATATCTTAGGGCTCGTAGTCAGCAAGTGGTACTGAGAAAGACCGATGGTAGCTGCGAGCAATCACAAACTGTCAGTATTAATAGGGGCGTCCCCCAAGGTTCAATCCTGGGACCACTATTATTTATAATCTACGGCGCCGATGTTAAAAAATGCATTAATCATTATAAATATCATATCTACGCAAACGACCTGCAGATTTATATTAGTCTGAATAAAGATAACTTTGTCGATTTCGTAAGATGTATTAACGATGACTTGGATAGAGTAAGCAACTGGTCTATGAGGAACGCCTTGGTCTTAAACCCTATTAAGTCCAAATATATGATTTTAGGGCCAAAAAAACAAATAGAGACATTGACTAACCTAAATCCACAAATATAGCTGGTGTCTCTGTAGAACGTGTATGTGAGCCCCGTAATCTTGGTCTTGTCATGGATAATGAATTAAGCTTTGAGAAGCATTTTCTTGAGTTGGTGAAAAACTGCTTCTATAGACTTAGCATATTGTATAGGATACGAAATTTTCTAAGCGAACCGATGCGCATGTTACTGTGTGAGTCGTTAGTTCTCTCCAAATTAAATTATGGTATCACAGTCTACGGGCCCTGTTTGCTCAAACGCACTCACCGGTTGCTGCAAAGAGTTCAGAACGCATGTGACAGGTTCTGTTTTACTATGCCACCGCGTAGTCATACATATTACACCTTACCTTAACAAGGCCAAGGCCAGGCAGCAACTACATCTTGCCTCTCTCTTGTTTGGTGTGATAAGGCAACAAATACCAGAGTATTTATGTGAAAAGCTCACATTGCGGGTCTCCCATCACCACATCAATAGGATCACAACCAGTATTCTGAAAATCCCCCGACATGGATCAGCTGCCTTTCGGGGCAGTTTCAGGTATCTGGCGACGAAGTGTTGGAACAACCTGCCACCACCAATTCGAGTTTACAAGTCTGTTGCCCGCATCAAACTTGCATTCAAACAACACCTTCTGCTTTTGCAGAAGTCAGATGATTCTGCCCTGAAGAGCTCCCGCGTTTGCCATTATTAATCCAAAGCTTATTTTTTGAAGGACGTTTTTGAATCGGTCAAGTCATTCAATAATCTTCATACATTCAGGATTAATTATTACTCAATATCCCTGCTATTCTCTGCCATTGTTGTATTTTTTGTATTAAGTGTTTATTAATGCATATTACTTCCTTACCCCATATTTAATAAACATTCCTCGTAATCTATTTATTTTATTAATTTTTATGACTTTGTCTTTTTATTTACAATTTATTCGGATTTATTAAAAAGTAGTTTATTAACACCCACCCTTATTATCATCCCCTCTTTGATAAGGTGCCGACAGAATACCATTGTATTAAGAATTGAATTTTCTTCAATTTTTCCATACAAAACGCCAATTTCATGTGGTAAGGACCTAATATGTTGCTGTTAATATTGCCTTTAATTCTATGTTTCACCTGTTTTATGTTCTTTTGTTTCTTTTTTTATGCAATGTTGTGTGTGTTTTGTAGTCCGAATACATTTATTTCTATTCTATTCTATTCTATTCTACCCAGGGTGATGATGGAGACTTTGTTCAGGCGAACATGTGGTGGTTCTCCGACTTACTGGGACGCCGGATATGTTGACCAAGCTGTCACGGGAGGTTACAGCGGACACTCTTGAGCTACGCAGGTGCGGCCCGCACGCCGCCTCGGGTGTCACCCCGCTCATCACTGCCTCCCTGGTCGCAGAGATGGTCCCCCCTCGCTCCTGGAGCACCCACGGGGGTCGTCGGATGTTGCCGCATCCGGGAGTGCGCAGACAGTGTGAAGCGCCTTGGGACCCACTCGCTTACAGCGATCTGCCTACTCTGATGCACTAGGCAGAAAATTAAGAACACTTGATTCTCGATAAATTCCAACTTTCCAATTATCTCGCTAAAGTGTCACTTTAGGGTACCATATTAATTGTCATTTTTTATCAGTTAAAAAAAAACAATTCTGGCAAGTGGATATGCTTTTTTATGAAACGTTCGAACCCCTTTGCAATTCGAGATATGGCTCGCAAAGTGACTCTCGCTCGCAGACTATTCCTCGTGGCAGCCTCGTTACGATGGAAGAAGCACTAATGTGTTTTAAAGCTGCTTTACGTATTTTCTACTGTGAGATTTGAAATATTTTTAAAAGGTATGAAAATGGAGAGTCGTAAAAACGAGTATAGGCCAAAGCAGTGGCCTACCTTTTGCATTGAGTTTATTTAACCTTTCAAACCGATCACATCACACTTTGTCTAGGAACAGTACAGTCAAATCTTTTTCGTCATCATGCGTGTGATAGGAAGGAAATCTCCTCAAAATTTACTTTAGTATAAATATAAAGGACCCTTTTCCTTATCATAAACACATTTTTTAATCTAATAGGTTAGAATTAGTTGACGTTCTTTGCTTATTGATGTTCACTATTTGATTATTGCATGTTAAGATACCCGTATATTCCCTTAGATTAGATTTCTCGATAATCTCCTTGATGTACTGTTGTAGTATGGATAACAACCTCTCTCATTTGAGATGAGAACGCGGAAAAGAATAACCAGAAACACCCGTCTAAACTTTAAACAAGACTAACAGGATTAATCCACGACTCTCGCAATTAAGCGAAGGCGGTTCCAAAAGAAACCTAACAAGATACCGTAAGACACGTTTTACTGGGGACAAGGAGTTTTTGACATCAACTTTTTGAGATAGCATACAAGTTTCGAGGTAAAGAGATGCGTTTCTTGTACAAATAAGTTATCTTTATTAATGTATGACAAATAAGAAATATTTTAGGGCCCAGATAGGTAACTAAAATACAGCTGGTATTTAACCTTGTGTTCGGGACCAAACGTAGTAACCGACTCCGTAATCAATTTAGCTTGCGCCGTAAGAGTAGTTTTTGAAGGCTTTTATTTAATCGCACAGCAAAAATACTGATTTTCACAGCAAAAAAGGATCCGCAAAAATATTTTTTATGTTTTAAGTATTTTTGTTGTTATTGCATGTTTAACCTAATATGAAGGATAAAGGGGGCTTCACTTCGCTCACCGCATTTACCCTTCACGTAAGATACCGCAGTATTTTGCCCTGATATTTGCTGTGAACATTAGTATATTTGCTGTGCAAATCAATATTTTTGATGTGCAGTTTATTATTTCCCGTTTTTGAACGCACCTTTGAAAACGTCATTTTGACAGATAGAAAAAAATGTTTTTGTTTCCGGTTCTCTCAGCAAAAAGACCGTGTGGATCACGTTGAAATATTTTAGCTTCGTTTTTTTACCAAGAGCTGGATAGGAAATCCGCCATCCAAACGCGAGCATTTGTTGGCCAAGAGATTTCAGGACAAAATTTCCATTCGCGTGTGAATTGAGTTCCGCGGGGGAACCACGCTTGATAGAATAAGATCGGGATATTGAGCGACCTTGCTGGCACGAGTGCTGTTGGAACGGCATCTTCATCGAGGTTCTACAATCTGGTTGCACCTAGTTTAAATCCGATCCTGGTGGAGGCCAGATCACTTAGTAGCATTGAGCGTGGCTCTTTTCAGTCAGTGGTTACCATGTGGGGGTTGCGAGATACACATGCAAGTGCAGACTGGTACAGAAATAGGCGCGGTAGGCAGATAAAAACAGTTCCACATCCGCCAGTTGTTTGATCAGTCCATGTACTTGTATTGTTATTATTGTTGTAACTTAGATAAATTTAGTGTAACAAGCTGTAAATAATCCCAAATAAGCCCTTATAGTGAATTTGGTGAACTTATTTTATTTGGTTAGATGCCATAGTACTGAGTTCTGAGTGGAATTTCAGTTTTTACTGAATTCATTTATTTGTGGACAAACTATGAACGCAGGGTTCAAGTTGTTTTGATTTGACTACCACGGTATAGTGTAGTGTGCTATATATATTAAGATTATTAGATACAAGACTCAAATTTTAAAGTGAACTTTTGTAATGACAATATATTTTTTGACGTCAGTGGGCAACCCACGGGGGAATAATAGGCTTGGCACTACATGCTCAGTTAAATTCTGTCTGGTTGATTGGGAATGCAATCCTAGCTTATATACTAGGATGACGTACATAAGAGTACGTGATGAGATATTTCCGCATAACTGTGACGGCCGAACTGTTATTGCTACAGTGAGTGAGGACCGGCACAATTTTAATTGTTTATCGGACCCCACGTTACTTTGAGTCCAATTTAGGGTTCCCTTGGGTGGTACATTTATTGTAGGGTACTATAAATTTGTAGTTAGGGTACTATATTTAGTAAGCAGGGAATTAAAATGGTTCTCATCATCCCATGCCTTAGTGCAACGCAAGGATAGGAGTGATGCGCGTCTTGGAGGTAAAGAAATGCTCCAATATCGTATTAGTGCTGTATGTCCAGGTAGAACCCATTGAAGCTTCTCCACAACTCAAGTTAGACAAACTGATAGCGGATGACAATCAGAGTTTAGACAAGGCCGCTACCATCACCCAGACAGCCGCAGACATACGAAAATAGCACAAGGCTGGTCGCGTTGCTGAGAGTGAAGAAGCCCTCTTTCAGATGTAGTGTCGGATTGCCGGTTGTCCAGCTACCTCACTTTGATTGAGTTACGAATTAATGGGTTAGTTTCATCAATCTGTTTGATAGCCTCGTGCATTTGCGGACGATCCTACAAGATGGCTCAGTTGGTGTCAGTTTTAAGTGGGGAGGCTAAAGAGTTGATTTCACACTGGGCCGTTACGGAGGCTCACTACTCTACGACGAGCCCGCCAGTTGTTAGTCAAGCGTTATCACAACAAACATAGGTTGGTTGATGCCCATTTGAAACGGCATTTCACCATTCCAACTGCGACTTGGATTGGCGCTATACAGGCGGAAGTATTGAATTATGTATACTCGGTCACCAAGACATTGGAAAACCTGGGATCACCAGTGGGTGAATAGTCGTACCTACTGTTTTACATCGTCCTGTCTCGCCTCCAAACAGATGTCTAGACGAGATTCGAATAGTCGTCCGGGATAGCCACAGACGACTTGCCAGCCTTCTCCAACCTGGTTGAGTTTTTGGAAGAAGAGTACCGCAAAGCATGGGGAAACATGGGCCTGTCAGCTATCCCCTCCCCGGAAACACAGAGTGTCGCTCCGCTGTGTGCAAGAGTTTTACGCAGAGGGAGAGTAGGAAGCTGTTCGGAACTGTTCGCCCATCGGAAATGACGCCATGTTGTAGGCAAGTTGGCCATGGTGTGGCCAACTGTAATAGGTTTATGGACCAACGGGTTCAGGGACGGTGCCAGATTGTCAAGCAGTGAGGCTGGTGCTTCAGGTGTTTGGGTCCGCACCTAGCAATAGAGTGCGAATGGGCGAGCATGTGCTTACTTTGTGGCCGCCCACACCCCGAGACCCTCTGCCTCAAACTGGTCAGGCCGACCCCAATTGGGTGAACAAGGTGACGTACGTAGGAACGGTGACCAGGGTCGGCTACAGGGCAGTTCTTAGGGTTATAGCATGGGGGGCCCTGGTTTCTCGGTGGCCACCCAGGGACCAATGGGACCAATGCACAAGGGTGGACCCATGGGAACCAGCAGTCGGGATCTCCTGTACAGGGACACAGCCAGGATAAGTACGGAGACATTGTTCAGACAAACATTAATGGTAGTTCTCCGATCTAAGAAGGCGCCGGGGTTTTGACCAGGCCGTCACGGGCGTGTGGCAGCGGACACCCTCGAGCTACGCAGGTGCGGCTCGGATGACGCCTCGGATGTCAACGCCGCGTGCCGCGTCCGGGAGATTTCCGGCAATACGAGGCGCCTTGGAACCCACTTGCGTACAGTGTCCTGCCTACGCCGATGCAACAGCCAGAGTGGGGCCGCATAGGCCCCCGCTAGGAATTCGTTGCCCAACCGTGTGCTGCGTACCAACCGGAGACAGTGGTATTGCCCATCACCTCCATGCTTGTTTGGGATTCGGCAAACACAATAAGCATTCGCTCTCCTTTGCACTCTGGCGCCCAGTGCTGTATGTTGTCGTGTATGAACGACTTAGCAAAGCGGTTGGGCCTTAGAGTAAATAAGGACTTTTTTCTTGGTGGGTAGCCCAGCAAGCAATATCAAAAAAATCTGTCTATTTATTTTAAATTCATTTTAATTAAAACAAATGATTTAATGTCAATCATTTCTTATAAATCTAAGCTTGGATACCTAACATCACTGGGTAAATAATATTTTTTCAATTTACATACCTGGAAATCACTTAATTATGGAGCTGAACACAAAGCTTAACAATAACATGGAGAAGATAATGACCGCATTCAACTCTAGGATGTCACAATATGAGAAGGACCTTCGGGAGGCCGCCGCCATATCCTCGTCCAGCAGCCCACCCAATCTCAACAACATCGCTAGAGAGTTTGTGGAATTTACCTCTAAAACTAAGGGTAGTTGGGACGGGTCGCGATTCTGAACCTGCCATGATAAAAAAATGTAAAACCTGTAACGGTAAAGTGGCGTTATCTAAGCCGGAGGTATTCAAAAGATAAAGGCATTTGCCTAGAATTGCCTTGACTTGCTGCGCTCACAGATAGAGTTGCTGCTTGCTGGCCAGGACCGTTTCGAGATGGCGTCCAGATGGAGGGTGCTTCTTCTTCATGGTGTTCCCGAAGTCGAGAATGAGGTGCCGATGACATTGGGCGGGACGTATTGTCTGTCCAAATGAAGTTGTCCCCCGGATGCGTGCCCAACATCTGTGTAGTGCATAGACTAGGATCCACGAAGAAGCGGTCTCATCCCCGTCCATTGCTGGTGAGGTTCTCGTCCTTTAGTGCTTGCTCAGAGGCCTGGAAAGGCAAGACTGCATTGAAAGGATCCAGAGTCACAGTAACTGAGTTTTTAACTAAGATATATTTGTGGCTGCCAGGAAGCACTTTGGTGTGCAGAATTTCTGGATTTCAGAGGGCAGGATCGTATGTTTGCTTCCTGAAAAATCCAGACAGAAGGTGGAGCACATGTCAGAGGTAATGTTAGGCAGTCGGAACCAGCTAACATCTCTGCTCCAAAGCCGACTTCCTTGTTTCAGGTGCAGTGGCTGTTTATTTGGTGCCCGCCACTGCCAAGCGTCAAACCAGCGCCAGGCGAGATGGTCCGACTAAAGCCAAGAAATAACTTATTGTGCTTAGCAGCTAACTTTTCCGTACTCGCTATCACAAATTGGACGAGTAATACTCTTTTAATCAACACGGTAGTTTATTTTATAGTTCACCTTTATTACTATTTGTGTATTTATTTTTCGGTTTCTGATGAGTCAACAACATTTTCATGTTAATTTGTCATGAGTCCCACATTGCCTCAACGTTTATCCAACGTTAAGCTGTTCTTTGCGTAGCTTTGGTGTATGGTCGAACGGAACGGAGGGCGTGTTCATTACTAACTTAATGTTAACATTGTATTAAAATCATATAAACATGTTTTGTGATTGTTCCACTCTGTGTCCCATTTTATGAAAAAGGTCCAGTTAAGTTTATTATTTTTCCTCAAAGTTCGTAATATTAAATATTCATGTGATTTCTTTCCCGGTGTGCCCAGTGTTCAGACTATTTATCATGTTTTGATTTTTTAGTATAATATCGATTATTAAATTTATTTTATTTAGTTTTGTTTTTGTATTATTATATCTATTTTTGTCTATGTGTTTAATTCCACGCCTCAACCGAACGGGCGTGGGATCTTGAGGGGTGGTTTTCACCAGCACAGGGAGTATTGCAAGTGGTACTGACCTTGACGCCTTGGGCCAGAACTCGAAAGCTCAATTCGAGGCAGGAATGCGGGATAAGGAGCACAATGGGTGGGTGGAGAGGATTCGAATCTTACTCTCGTCGTAGCCCGATGCTGTCGCCGTCGTGTTGCTTGCCGACACGAGGAGTCGCTGTCCGAATGCGACGAGTTGGGGACCGAACAACTTTAACCTTCACAATACGAAGCACTCACTCCGCTGGCGTGAATCTACTTATTTCCCGACGATTATTATAGTTAACACTCCGACCAGGCCCGACACCTGTGTTAGACAATTGTTACACTAAAATACAGTCAAAGCCCGACGCCATGTGCTGACATTTTCTCTCACGACAAGAAAAATAACCTCTAACTCGTCATCTCGTTTCTATACAAGTGACAGCTGCAGTTCCGTTTCCGCTAGTGATGTCCCGATCACTCGCGGTCGATCCGCGCAACGAAAACCGGTGCGTTCCGAAGCATAAATATTAAACAGTCACCCGCCCGGACAGGCCCGAACCTGTCCCTAATCAATAGGAAGGCGAGAAAGTGTTGCGACCGCTCTCTTGAGAACCGAGTCCCCCACCTTGACTTCTGCTGATCGAGGCGTGCCATTCCGACCCGTGTACAAATTGACGATCCGTCCTCGTCTCCATCTAAATGATGGCAGGTTCGCATCCTTAATCAGCACCAAATCACCGACTTGAGGGGGGCTCGTCCGGTCAGTCCACTTAAGGCGCTGCTGCAAGATGTGCAAGTACTCAAAGGACCACCGTTTCCAAAAATCTTGAGCCATCTGCTGCAACATCTGCCACCTAGTTAACCGACTTAACTTAACATCACCGAATGGGTATTCTGGCAGGGCGTTAAGGGGCTGACCTATCAGGAAGTGACCCGGCGTCAACGCTTCCAAATCATTTGGATCCGAACTGAGCGGGCACAACGGACGCGAGTTCAGTGTCATTTCAATTTTACAGAACAGCGTCGCAAGCTCTTCAAAGCGTAGAAAGGTCTCACCGATGATCCTCGTCAGGTGCGACTTAGCCGATTTAACCGCAGCCTCAAAAATTCCTCCCCAATGAGGACATCCCGGCGGACTGAAAACCCATTCAATCCCTCGTCGGGAGCAAGCCGTACCGATGGCGTCCTGGTTACCGTTCAGGAATTGAGTGATCTCCTGCAGATATCGCCTGGCTCCGACAAAATTTGTGCCGTTGTCCGAACGGATTAATGTCGGGAGGCCCCTTCGTGAGACGAACCGATTTAGACATGCGATAAATGCCTCTGTAGTGAGGTCACTGACCACCTCCGAGTGGACTGCCTTCGTGGCCAAGCACACGAAGACGCACAGGTATGCCTTTCCTAAACTGGCGTTCCGTAGCTGTGAAGACTTGACCATGAATGGTCCCGCGAAATCCGTTCCGACACCCGCAAAGGGCCGGATTTCGTTAACCCTATCCGAGGGCAAATCGCCCATCTGGGGCTGCATCGTAGCCGCCTTGGCCCGATAACAAGGCAGGCGCCGAAATACGACGCTACGCACTAAGCGTCTTCCCGATAGAATCCAGAACTCGCGCTGGAGAAACGCCATCAAGGCGTGGCATCCGATATGCCCATTCCGAATGTGTCGATCCTGTATCAACAGTTCGACCAACTTCCCCTTCCTAGGGAGTAACAACGTGTGGCGAGCCGCATTCCGCAGCCGACCTCCTACCCTCAGCAATCCTTGAGGATCAATAAACGGGTTGAGCCGAGCCACAGCTCCCTTCAGTTGGACGCGTCCACGTCTCAGAATGTCCAATTCGGACTTAAAGTGCACCGTCTGCACGTTCCGTACCAATGCGAACAACGCATGGTTCCGTTCCCGTGGTGTCAGGACCTGTGTCCGCACCCGGTGCGCCTAAGAATTGCGACAATTCCGCGCAAATCGGAAGATCCAGGCGGTCACATTGACCAGCTTGTCGAGCGAGCTGTACCGTTCCAGCAGGCTGAACTCCTCTTCCGGCTCTGGTTGCGTCGTACAGACACGGACTGTCAAGGCGCCGTTCGCCGAGGTAACGCGTGGACTCATTGGCCAATCCGATTCGGCTTGAGTCAACCATTTTGGACCCCACCACAAGGGATGTCCAACCAACTCCGGAGCGTGACACCCACGAGACGCACAGTCTGCTGGGTTCATTTCCCCTGGAACATGTCTCCAGATTAAGGGAACCTCCGAATTCAAAATCTGCGAAACCCGATTCGCCACAAAAATCTCCAGCTTGTGAACTGAAGCCTTCAGCCAGCATAACACGATCTGGCTGTCCGTCCAAGCGTAGACCGTATCTTCTAACGCTATTGACCCACGAAGAACCGTCATCGTGTGGTTGAGCAGACGAGTCAGGAGAGCCGCTCCCGAAAGCTCTAACTTGGGAATGGTCAGGCGAGTGCGCAACGGCGCAACCTTGCTCTTGGCCATGACCAACCGCACATCAACCTCCCCCGAGGAGTCGACCGTACGCAGATACACCGCAGCTCCGTAGCCCTTCTCCGAGGCATCGCAAAACCCATGCAGGGTGGCGGTGTATCGTTTCGTGGGGACCAACCTCCGTGGCAGTGAAATCTGATTGATGCCAGGGAGGGTCGAAAAGAACGAGTCCCACTCTGAGCTCAATGACCCGCCGATCGGGTCGTCCCAGTTCAGCTCAGCAGACCACAATTGCTGCATAAAACACTTGAGCTGAAATGTTACCGGAGTGATCCACCCGTTTGGATCAAATGTCCTAGCCACCGTTGAAAGGACGTTCCGTTTTGTCCAGACCTTCGGGGAGTCCAACTCGACCCGATACGAAAACATGTCTGACACCGGCTGGTACTGGACGCCTAATACCGACAACATATTTGGATTTTCCAAATTTTCAAAAATGTGGGTATCCTGCTGGTAGTCATCCGGAAGACCAGACAGTAACTCTGGAGAGTTTGACATCCATCTCCGGAGCTCGTAACCTCCACCCCGTAGGAGCTCAACTAGCTCGTCCTGACGAGCGAGCGCCTCCTCTACGGAATCTGCACCGGTACAGATATCGTCCACGTAGAGATCCTGCTCCAGGATCGCTGCTCCTCTAGGGAAATATAACCGTTCTCGATCCGCTAACTCCCGCAGAGTGCGAATCGCCAAATAAGGACTAGACCGTAGCCCGTACGTGTTGGTGTTCAGCTCGTACACCCTGATGGGCTGATCTGGGCTCTCTCGCCACAGTATCAGCTGATACCGTCTATCGTCAGGGTGAATGACCGTCTGCCTAAACATCATCCGGATGTCAGCTACAAACACAACATTGTGTCGACGGAACCGTGTGATAACATCCGCGATGTCATGGTTCAACTTCGGCCCTGAATGCAAACACTGGTTCAGGTTCATGCCGTTAGATGTTGATGCCGATCCATCGAACACTACCCGTATTTTGCCCTCCGGGGTCCTCAAGACCGCGTGATGGGGCAGGAAGCAGTGGTCTTCACGCTTCCAGTCGATACCCGAAACCGACATGTGGCCGAGCAACTCGTGTTCCCGCATGAAGTCGACGTACTTCTGCCGGAAAATCCCGTCACGCTTCATGCGTCGTTCCATCGACAGAAGCCGCGTCTCGGCTGCATGGTGTGAACTGCCCAGCGGTGGGCGATCACTCCGGAATGGAAGGCGTGTGAGAAATCGACCTGACTGAAGGCGACCAGTATTGTTCCGATAAAACTGTTCACACTCTTCTTCAACCGGGTCCAACCGGCGGACCGTAGGTGGTTCCTCCACCTCCCAAAACTTCTGTATCACCTCCGAGAGTACAGAACCGAATAAGGGACTACGAGTCGCTAGGCGTGGGGCAGCCGGCATGACCGGACCCATTACCGCATGGCCCAGTCTGTTGTTGACCGAAACCAGACCAGTCGCCTGCAACACGTGGACACCTGGCACTAACAGGTATCCCAAGGCATCGACACCCAGTAAAATGTCTACTGAGCCCGGAATATCGAACTCCGGGTCAGCCAGTGACAACCCAGCGACCAACTGTCGCACCGAGGGCGACAACCGTACGTGAGGGTGTGAGCCCATCACATTAGGCATGACTAATGCCGTGACCGTCAGATTCACCGATGAATCCACCCGTGACGAGAGAGTAATCCGACATACTCCCTTAACGGAACCGATTTCCGTGTTCCCAATTCCCCGAATGGAATGTGGATACTCCCTTACCGAAATGCCCAACCGTCTTACAAGGTTGCACGAGACTAAGCACCCCTGGGTCCCCGAGTCCAATAGTGCTCATGCCACACAAGATTTGCCGTCCGAACTCCACGCTATCACAGAGGCGGTGGGGAGCATGACCGTCTGTGGAGTGGCGGCACCCTGTAAGTGGGCGGCGTGTCCCTAGCGGGAACCTTCGCGGGGTCAGAACCCGCTGAGACCTCCGTCGGCCTGGTAACGCGGCTGCTGATATGCCGGTGGCATATCAGACCGTATGTACATTAGGGGGTCCCAACCCGCATAATAGGCCCCTCGCTGTCCCGGTATTCGACCATACCGGACGGTGTACGGTGTGCCCGGTGGCCACCGTGGATGGAGGGGGGAGAGCGGATCCAACCTGGGGCGCTCTAGGAATGGGGGCGACATCCGACTGTTCGCCTTCCTGTTCGCCTCCCAGAGCGACGGACAGGGCCTCCGTATCCAGTGTGTCACATCGCCTGCATTCACCCTCCAAAAAATCCGTCAATTGGACGAGCGTGGGCAGTTCCGAGCTACTGCCCCCATGCAGCTGTTCAAACCGACTTTGAACAGCTGCAGGCAACCGTGACAAAACCATATACAAAACAATATATGACCATTGGTCTACCGGCAGACCAAGGTTCTGAAGGGCCTTAGTGGCTACCAGCACAGGGTTGAGCACCTGTACTCGGATGTCAACATCCCGGGTTACTCTTGGGATGCTAAACAGCTTCCCCAGCTGCGCATCAACCAACCGCCGTTTGTGTTGGTAGCGGTCAAACAATATGGACCGGGCTATCTCATAATTGCCCGCCGTGACCGTTAGGTGACCGACCAACTCCTTCGGTTCACCCCGCAGTGCCATCAATAGTTGGGCCAACTTGTAGGCGTTGTCCAGGTCGTCCCGACCGTGGACCAAACTATCGAATAAATTAATGAATGCCGGCCACTCATCAATTGCCCCACCGAAGGCCGGAATCAGGTGTGGCAGCCGTCCAACAACACCCTTCGGGGGTGGGTCTCCGTTACCTTCCCCGCGGTCATTCCGTCGCGACCGCTTAATTTTTTCCGCGCGACGCTCGATGTCGCCCAGAAAAAATATTCTTAAAAATTATAATATTTAAAATTTTTTTTTAATTAAAATTAGATCAGATTAAGATGTAGTTTATGATTAATTAATTCATTAAAGCATTCCATCGCTTAGTCAGCATCCGCGCAGAGCTGCTTCACTGCAGCCACCGAGGCTTCATCCGTAAGCCCAAGAGCTTCAGCCTCCGCAGCCAGCCAGCACACCTTCCCGACGCGTGTCATTGCGTCCTCCACACGCTTGAGCAGGACATCGTCCATGTCAGGTCGCTCCACATACTTATGAGTATGGGCGAGCCATCTCATCTCCTCACGGACACCATACCGCAGTACCGTCAAGGGCGAAGGTGCCATGGTTACCGATTCAATTGATTCTGGTCCTATACTTCACTACCGAACTAAGTATAGCCAGAGACCAGCACTTGCCCGTCAGCGCTGGGCACAGAAATTAAAACTAAGTTGTCAAAACTAAGGCAACCACTAAAACAATTAAATCCTAAAACATATTTAATATGGTCGCCCTGTGGACACACACCCTATGACTATACACTCCAAATCAATCAGAGAATGCCACCATAAGGCACAATAAAAAATAACACACAAAAATTTATTATAGAAAAAAAAGCTATTTTTAATATAATGAAGGTAGCTGTGACCTTCTAGAAGTGGCCCCTCCGATATGACCCACACTTCTACTGAGGTCAGCAAAATCAGCTTAATACCCCTTAAATAGCCTGACCCTGCTCTGTAATCAGAAACAACACTGCAATGCTATGGAACCCGACTGCAATACTATAGTCCGACCGAATGACTGTTTCTTATGCACACCGAGTAGTTTCCGACTACAAATTTATAATAATTGTTAACTAAATCGTCAATTATACTTTCACTAACCGAAAATGAACTTTAATTGTGGTATACCGACCACAGACTCACTCACAAACTGATTGCCGGCCAATCTGAGATACCATTTTCTCCCAACTACAATGTGGCAAAAAACAACCCTACAACCGTCCGTGAATCGATGATTTCCCACTAGGAAACCCCGCCTGCTACCAAAATGTTTAATTCCACGCCTCAACCGAACGGGCGTGGGATCTTGAGGAGTGGTTTTCACCAGCACAGGGAGTATCGCAAGTGGTACTGACCTTGACGCCTTGGGCCGGAACTCGAAAGCTCAATTGGAGGCATTAATGCGGGATAAGGAGCACAATGGGTAGGTGGAGAGGATTCGAATCTTACTCTTGTCGTAGCCCGATGCTGTCGCCGTCGTGTTGCTTGCCGACACGAGGAGTCGCTGTCCGAATGTGACGAGTTGGGGACCGAACAACTTTAACCTTCACAACACGAAGCACTCACTCCGCTGACGTGAATCTTCTTATTTCCCGACGATTATTATAGTTAACACTCCCACCAGGCCCGACACCTGTGTTAGACAATTGTTACACTAAAATACAGTCAAAGCCCGACGCCATGTGCTGACATTTTCTCTCACGACAAGAAAAGTAACCTCTAACTCGTCATCTCGTTTCTATACAAGTGACAGCTGCAGTTCCGTTTCCGCTAGTGATGTCCCGATCACTCGCGGTCGATCCGAGCAACGAAAACCGGTGCGTTCCGAAGCATAAATATTAAACACTATGGATATCTACAACTTTAGAATAGCTTCTTCTCTTGCTGTGATAGTGATATTTACGTTAGGGCGGGAAGTGTTGGACCAGCAGCGGATGACTCGCTATCTAATAACTTGACACGGGTGTTTTCAAACCTTGGTGCGAACTTCAACAATGTTCTTATTAATATCATTTATACCAGCTATGCTAACCTACTTGTTGATTTTAGTGATCTGAACATACATGGTATAGTTGTTTCGGAATATTTTGCCAAGCTATCTCTTCCTTCTGACATGTATGCTCTTCCAGGGTTCAGTCTCTACCCGAACGACAGAAGAGGCAAGGCTGATGGCAGTATCTCTAGCTATGTACCGACATCCCTTGCAAAGTCATTAGCCAGTCGCCAAGCCTGTACTCTGGTTCTGCTGAACACCTGTTCTTGAAGATCTGCTCGCGTCAAAATAAAGTTCTCCTGAGTGTATATTACATACCCTTTTTCGCATCGACTCTTTTAATAAATTTAAAACCATTCTCAGTCACTTGACTCCTCTTTTATAGCGACACCCTTATTCTTGGCGACTTCAATACTTGCCTTCTTAAGAATAACGGTTACCCAGCGAAGCTGAATTCTATTATCAGATCATCTTACTTGCATATCCTTCCCCTAGACGTCACTCACTCTTCTAGATCTGATAGATTTGACATGTCAGAAGTAATCACTTCTGATATGTCAGGTTCTGGATGTTGCATCCGCAACTCGTGGCTGATGGAATTCCACGTCCAATTATATTGTTTGTCGATGGCTACAAGACGCATCTGACAATTGAGGTTGCTGAGGTTTGCCGCAATCAACAGATATATTTGATCGCGCTTTATCCAAATGATACACAGATTTTACAACCAGCTGATGTTGCTGCATTTCGACTGATCAAAGAAGGCTGGAAAAAGGGTTGCGGCAGTGGTACGCGGAAAATAATTATTGCGCAAGTTTAAACAAAGAATCCTTCGCACCTTTGCTGAAAACCGTTATAGACGAAACTGCTAAACCTTCCACGCTTGTTATTGGATTCCGTGTTACTGGCCTTTGTCCCTTCGATACAAATAATGTAGACTACAGCAAATATATTGCATCTTCCAACAAGAATAAGCAACAACAAGCTATACCTGGAGCAGAAACCGACGGAGAAACAAGTTTGTGCGTACTAACTAAGGCACTAACTTACCAAGATTTTTGTCATATTGTAGGTGACACAATTGTAAAAAAATTAGAAATAGCCACGTCACTTAGCCTGCAAGACTCCGACGAAAACTTTAATGCAAACAGCCTATGGATGCAATTTAACGCATTTACTGATGGAGACAAAATGAAAACTGCCTCGAAAAATCAAGATATTCAATTTCAAACCGATGATGGGCCTGCTGATCTAACATTGATGAGAAAAAATAATGATATACCTAGTTGCTTTCTTGATAAATGTACTGGTGACCTAATAATACCTGAAAAGATGCGGAAAAGATTGAACTGGGTGGTCAGAGTGCAAAACATACTATCGAAAGTAAATGTCAAGCTGAAACAAACAAAAAAGTTGAAAATAAGAGTAATCTTGAAAAAAAAAAGTAGAATTGGCGTTTGCAGATTACATAACCGGTGGTATATTTGAAGAATTCACTGATGAAAAAATAAAATTCGAAGAAGAAAATACCTTAGCAAGAGAATACCTTAAATATCGACCTTGAAGAAATCACATCGAATTCAGAAATACCATGTTGTTCAACTGAAGCGGAAACCCGTAATCCTAGTTTGTCACGGCACATTGATCCTTCTCGACAAATAAGAGTAATTTCAAACAAGCCTTTCACGAACTACTTACAAAAAAAGATTAGACCTATAGCATCTAAAAGACAAGAAAAACAACAAACAGAAAGGTTACCTTTTGCTATAACATCAGATTCCTACAAAGAAATAATAAAAGCAAAGCAACTGAAAAAACAAGAAGAAGAAGCTGCTAAAGAAATGAGAAAAAGATTACGCGATGAAAAGAAAATACACAGAGAGCAAGCAGCAAACAAACAAAAACAAAACCGTAACAAGAAACAGAAAAATAAGAAAATAGGAACTGTTGTGCATCCAACACTGTCAAAAAGTCCTGCCAAGATAAAGTGTTAACTAAATGAACCTATATGCTGTGACGTTTGTTTGAGCCCGATTACTAGAAAAATAGTTAATTGCAGTCAATGTCTAAGGCATTTCCATCTAATCTGTATTCCATCGTCTCACAGGATGCATATTCCGGAAGATAATGATGATGATGCATTTTTGTTTCACTTTTGCTACAGAGAAAGTAATTCTGACTTTTCCGATAGTGATGACATTGAAGATGAAGATGAGTTATTTTTTTATTTTCTTCAAGATTCAAAAACACTATTAGATATATTAGACTTCTAATAGTCACATGCTTAAAGCAGGTAGCTTTTAATGATTTTTGGTCACACCGATCTCCTGTAGAGTATATTTATAAAATGTTGATTCTATGTTTAAGGCAGGTACCTACTAATGTCTAAAGTTCCTAGTAATGTTCCTATGATTTTTGGATCCCTTAAGTGTTTAAATAAATATACATTAAACGTTGGTTATATGTATTTTTAAGGCAGCTATTAATGTCTAAAGTTCCTAATAGTATTCCTATAATTCCTAGATCTCTTTAGTGTTTAAATAACTAATAATCTGCTGTGGGCAGTAACTAGATAGCTGGTGGCCAGTTACAATTTTTTTTTTGGCCAGTTACTACAAAAATGTGTTATTTTTTTTTCAAATTATAAAAATTTATTAAAAATATTGCTTTATTTAATTCAATGGCCAAGAACGACGAACAAACGACAGAAGAAGATTTGCTTTATTGGTAGGTATATATTTTCTTTTCTTATTGTCACACAATTAGTCATTACGTTTATGCAAACTGGCCAGGAGAGCTTAGCTGGCCAGTTACCCCCGTTTTAACCTGTATATACATATATATAACCTATATAATAAAAAACCTATAACATTGTTAAAAATCATGTTAAAAAATATTCCAAAACTTTCAAGTTGATTTTTATAAATGCAAAAACTTGACACATTACCAGAAAAATACAAAATTCAAATAATAGAATGAAAACACTGAAAAAGTTATATCAAGGGTCAATTATTTCCGTCGTCTAAAGATAGGCGATGATGTTGTTATATCAAACGCTCAGGTTGCCCGAGCTTTCAAAACATTATTCACCAATGTACCCTTACTCACAACAGATCGTTTAAATTCATCTCCATATGAAGCAGAGACTTTATTAAAAATCAACACTAGCATCAGTAATGTATACTTAACATTTCATCATGTTTATCCTCAGAACATTTTCGAAACATTTAGATTACTTTACTTAAAAAGTTCTGAAGACCTGTGGGGTATATCACTCAAAATCATTGGTTCAGTAATTCTAGTTATAGTCCCGTCCCATACTTAGATTTTACATTCAATAAATGTGTTGGCGATGGAGCTTTCCCAGACCTCACAAAACACAGTAAACTGATACCTCTGTTCAAGTTGAAAGATAAGGGTGAGCAGACCAATATCTGTTCTTCTAGCACTAAGTAAAATATTTGAAAATATTATACTCAATCAAATGCTATCTATAACACTTCAACCGTAGAACACATCTCCACGCCATACAATACGGTTTCACTAGGGGTAAATCGACTACGGATGCAGGTATATTCTGCATGGGAGGCCGCACAGGATGCTATCGGAATTTTTTGCGATCTGTCAAAGGCATTTTATTGTGTTGATCATAATACGCTATTAATGAAATTAAATCATTACAAAGTTAGAAATAAAGCGTTGGATCTACTAATATCATACATATTTTAGCAATAGAATTCAAAAGGCAGAAGTCAACGACGTTAAATCTGATGGATCGGGTGTAAAAATTGGCATTCCACAAGTTTCCCTATTAGGCCCTTTTTTATTCCTGCTGAAGAAAAATCCACCGTCTAGGCTCAAGGAGGCGAATGTACAGATAGAAATTTTGGAATCAGAAACACCCAAGGAGTTCCTCTCATTCAAATTTCGGGTGCCGGCGGACCTCACGACGATGTTCTTGGCCAAAGATTACGGGCCGGAGGGCATCGTTTACCGACGCTATAGGGAAGCGAGAACGAAGCTAGGTTAGATCATATTTTGTGTTTTTATAATAATAAATATTAATAAAAATAAAATTAATATAAAAAATATGTATCTCCAGTTGTAAGGTATTAATAGATTGATTTTAAGATCTCTTTTAAAAATTGGTTGTGCTTGACTTATGCAAAAATTACAATATTGATTATTATGATTAATAAGCAGGAATAAATAATTACAAAATTACTAACAGCAAGGACTTTTTTGAGCTAGATTAAACCCATACAGTCCCGTCAATTAAGTAATCTTGAACATTTTAATATCTCTTTTTCGACAAAGTCGCTTTAAATTGCTCAAATGGCAATTTCAAAATCTCCAGAGGTATCGTATTGTAGTAGAGAATGTAACCCTTGAAAGAATTTCTAACTTTCGCGAGTCCAAACCGGGGCGCACATAGTCTGTGTTCATTTTTAAGATTAACATTACTGCTATCGCTAAGATTAGAAAATGTTGTAAAGTTCTTGCGTACATACATTATATTTTCGAAAATAAATTGACTAGCTACAGTTAGTATGTCAATTTCTTTAAAAAGCTCTATTAAGGAGTCTGTTCGTTTTAAATTATAAATTGCTCGAATAGCTCTTTTCTGTAAAATAAAAATAGTTTGAATATCCGCTGCTTCCCCCACAACAAGATACCATAGGACATGACACTATGAAAGTAACTAAAATATACTGACCAAGATGTAGCCACATACGTGCTATGTCTGATGTTCCTAACAGCGAAGCCGCAGAACTTAATTTACCAGCTAACTTATCTATGTGGGGTCAAATAGTCATGAAATTTTAGATCAATGTTATAGGTTTTTTGTTCATAAAGGTTATTCAAGATAACTCTACTTTTACGAATTTCAAACGTTGCCCAGTCATTAAATTTAGATTTACCGTTGTAGTCACTGACTTTCTTTAATTTAAAAACTTTATTGAGTTCTGTTTGAATAATGTTGAAGAAGTCTTTGTTTGGGTTCTGTTCATTAAAATCCGGTACTGGCAAATTTATATTTAAGTTTTTCGTATATGTCTCTAGTCTGTGGGATATAGTAGACCTATAAAATGATGGACCAGTCTTATCCTTCCTAGCAATTGGGAATGAAACTGTTTGACCACTGTGATCGGAAGGTAAGCACTCAATTACACTTTTACTTGTGAATGCACAGTCACAATAAACGTTATCAAAGCAAGTTTGGCTGGTAGGTGTAAATCTAGTGGGCTCTAGAAATACATGACATAAATTAAACGATTTGAATTAAGTTATTAATCGTGTTTTCATTGTTGTTCCTACAAGCAAATCTATATTAAGATCGCCATAAATAATTAACATTTTTCTATTATTACATAGTTTGGCTTTCTCCATAATTTTCTCAAATATTTCGAAATTGCCATGGCCTTTTTCATCCCTCGGTGGCCTGCAGACACAAACAATAATATGGCTATCTAACTCAATACAGGATTCCTCTATTTATCTTTCAACAATAAGTGCAAGGATATCTTTCCTTTGTTTCACCTTAATATTATTTTTCACTAAGATTAAAGAACCACCTCCATCAGCAGTCTTACTATTGTAACAACTGATAATTTTGTCATTATGAATGTTAAAAGGCATCATATTTTCCTTTCACCAGTGTTCTATAACACACATAACATCGATGTCTGTCTCCCTTTCCTTTTATACGCGGAAAAGGAAAAAGGAAATTGACGCATAGCTTTGTCCCTTACTAACAACAACTATTACGTTACTTCCACTGCAGGTCCGTTTTCGCGTCAGTTAGAACCCGCGATTTTAGGCATTAAGTTATAATACTATATGTTGTAATATGCTCGTTGTCTATTAGACAAATATACTTGAAAATGAAAGCAAAGTTAATTTAATTCATGATTACTCTTATTTGTGTGCAATAAGAAATTATAAATGAAGAAACTATGTATTAAAAACACACACTAGAAAGTTTGCGTTCTGGTAGACTCCTTATGTAGTTTTTATTCACATTAAGTTGTTGTCAAATACATCAAGTAGTCATATGTCCTAGCTAGACAATAGGACACCAATCCATAAAACGGCTTCTAATAACTCGAAGCGAATATTTTGAAGAATGAAAACCAATATCAAACTTTGGTTCCCCACCCCTATTTCGGCAACATATTACACAATTTTGTCCGAAACATTATTAAAAACAAACTCGCGACAATTTATCATGTCGGTCAGACGTCTTCGGAGTCGGCCTCCGGCAACGTTTGTTTGGCGATAATGGTTGTCGTAGACGTCGTTACCACAAGAAGGAAGAAAAAAATGGTCAAGTGCGAGTCGGACTATCAATCATTTAATCAATCGAAATATTTTTTATTCTGTTGGATAATTACATATCTCTTAGAGCACGTCATTCATTTAATACTAGGTGTAAGTTCCAGCAGATACTTCTCAGCATTATTATTGTTATGAAATAATTGTCATTACAATTTCTACGTTATGTTCGTAATCAACGTAAATTCGGCAAAGATCTGCATCGATCCTGCACATCGATTAAGGTATCCTACTCAGGTTACCAAAGTTTGTTCTCAATTTGAATTAATATTCTTAGTGCCAAATTAAAACTTGTGATAATGTGCAGCCAATAATGGCGATAACATTTGACATTTGGCAGTCTTAGCTTCATAGAGAAGTAAACCAGATGAAAAAAACGATTCAATTAGATAAATTGATACGAACTTCAAACATTGAACTATGAATCGAATGCAGTCATCATTGCATTCAATTTTTGATCGATTAGGTATCAAAAAGAAAAAGTTTACACCGACGTAACGTCACGTAACCTTGTAAAAATTTTCAGTTTTTTTCAACAAAAACCTACCTATATTAAGTTTAGAATGGATTATCATTAGCACACTGAATATGTATTTACAACTGAATAAAGTGAAGCAATAGGGCCTTAAACTTAATTTTAAAACCGGCCAACCGGCCGGTTTCATACATCTGAGATTCAACCAAACCAACTAGATGTCACCCTTGCAGTCATCTTCCGTCCCACTTAAAATTAAAAATTAAGCGTCAAAAAACAACAGATAAGGATGTGAGTTTCTAAAAAAATATTGATCAAAGATTTTTACGTATCCCATTGATGTCCCCAACGAGGGGCACATGCTTTTTATCCAGATACGAGTAAGATTAAGCCATACTCCACCACGCTGGTTCAGTGCGGGTTGATGGAGGGGTTTTACAACTACTACTACCAATTAGCGATAGAAGCCGGGACATATAGCTTAATGTATTATCCGAAACACTGAGCGTCCGATAATGTGATCAAAGATCGATTTTAGATAATTGTAATGAAACAAGGACCATACGATATACACCCAGATTAAATCCGATGTTTAATCTATCTGTTTAATAATTTTTAGGGTTCTTTCTTTCTTTATTCTTTATTGCATAGATAGTATAAAGTTACAGACAATTAAAAGTAATGTAATAAGCAAAGGCGAGCTTATCTCTAAAAAGAGATTTCTTCCAGCAAACCTAGGCAGGACAGGAGAGTTAATTATACAGGAAAGTCCTAGTTCGCAATAACACTATACATACGGACGCAAATTACTTTCAAAATATATATAAACTATACCAAATATAAAATAAATATATATATATGTATATATATATATATACTTCCACTACATAAAATAAAATGTATAGCATGAACATACATAAACTATAATAAATCATACATATACCTACATAAATATGGTACCATTTACGGAAGAGAAAGGAAATGCATTTTCAATCTTTTCTTAAAAGTGAAAATTGAGGGACTTTCCCTAATAGCGCAGGGAAGTGCGTTCCACAGTCGGATTGCCCTTAACCTAAACGAGTGTTCGTAAGCGGCAGTGTTATGCCGAGGAGTTGAAAGGAGAGACACCGTGTGGGATCTCGGATTGCTATCCCTGGGGAAAAGAAAGTCAAAACGTTGGCGTAGATATGTGGGGTATCGGGGATTTCGCAAAATATTGAACAGATAGGAGAGAATGTGCATGTCACGGCGAAGACGGATCGGAAGCCACTCCAGCTCCTTACGATACTGGGAGACATGGTCATACTTGCGCAACCCGTAGATAAACCGAATCCCGAGATTTTGAAGTCGTTCGAGTTTGTTCAGTTGTTCTTCGTTCGCGCTGGCCCAACAAACATCCGCATAATCTATTAAAGGTAGTAGAAGGGACTGAGCAAGAGTGATTTTAGTCTGCCGTGGCAGGAAGTACTGCAATCTTCGGAGGGAGTGAAATGACGCAAAGACTCGTCTGCTGACCTCACAAACATGGGGCGACCAGGACAGCAAGTTGTCAAATATAACCCCAAGATTCTTAGCTTTCTCACTGTAATTAATTATGGTACCATCATACAATACAGGATCGACAGGCGAATTCTGTAGCAAGTTAAGCGAATGCCGTGTACCCATAATCATGGCTTGAGATTTTCCCGGGTTGACTTGCAGCCCATATGAAATAGCCCATTTCCTGATGTTGTCGAGGTCAGCATTCAACGCCTCTACAGTCAGTTTCACATCACACGGAGAGAAGTGCCGATATATTTGGAGGTCATCTGCGTAGAGATGATAAGAAGAACTAAGAACGTCAGATATGGAGTTTATGAATACTGAGAAGAGGAGAGGAGAAAGGATACCACCCTGCGGGACACCCGTGGAGAGCTCACACCAGTCCGTGGAGATCTCCTCAGACTTAATGCGCTGCTGGCGGTCTCTCAGGTAGGAGTCAAACCAGCGAGCCGAGTACGAGGAGACTTTAAGCGACTTTAGAATTTCAACCAGGATATCGAAATCGACGCAGTTGAAGGCGCTACTGAAATCAAGCAGTGTAAGGACCGTAAGCTGCTTCTGATCCATAGCCGATTGAATATCGTCAGTGACTTTAAGCAGAGCCGTGGTAGTGCTGTGACCCGGCCTGAAACCTGATTGATGGGGATTTAATAAGTTATTTGAGGAAAGGTAGGAGGAGAGCTGGATGTGAACAATTGATTCCAGGACTTTGGAGAGGATAGGCAGAATAGATATGGGACGGAATTCTTTAAAGGCGACGGGATTGGACGTTTTAGGTAGGGGAATCACAAATGCCTGTTTCCACTGAGTGGGGAAGCAAGATTGTTCAAGCGACACATTCATTATGTGGGTGATGATAGGTAATAGCTCATCGATGATGGTGGTTATCATCTGATAACAGATCTTGTCCTCACCTGGCCTCATATGGCCTTTGAAGAGATCGCTAATATTGCCCTCCTTACTGCGCCGATTCCGACATGGTTAAAGTTGAAGGGTGAACTGTGGGCTGTGGTCTTGGACCGTAGGTTACGAAGGGTGGCTTCCTTAACGAGGGGGTCCATCACGACAGGGGGGATGGCAAAGAAATAGTTGAGACCGTTAAAGTCGACATTTCCAGCAGCCAAGTCCTGAGACTTACCTACACCAAGAGTCTTCAGGAATTTCCAAACCTGTGCTGGAGTATAGCTCTCAATACACTCGTAGATGTGACGACATTTGGCATTACGACACAGACGAGTGCAAAGATTACGGAGGCGTTTGAAAATTAAAATGTTCTCATCAGTCGGAACCAACTTATATCTCCTCTTGGCACGGTTTCTCTTGGCCATCAGACCCTTGATGGTGTCAGTAAGCCACGGCGCAGGTAGGTGCTTAACCTTAACCCTCTTGACCGGAGCGTGCTTATCAAACAAGCTCAGGACAATAGAGTTAAAGTTCCGGACTTTGTCTTCAACGGCCTCGCTATCAACGACAGGGGACCAGTCAACAGAGGCGGCATCTGATTTAAGGGAGTTAAGATCCATGCCCTTGAAGCTACGTATGTCAAGGAATTTAAGTCAAGGGTTCCGTACCATGGAGAAACGGAACCTGTCATGCACGCCGTTTATTGTTTTTTTTTGTATTTCTCTATTTTGTGGATTGATGTTGTCTTCAGTTTTTATTAAGCGCCATGAGGCTTTGCATACATTTTTTGAATTACGAACGAAGTTGTTGTTGTACATTTTTTGTGACGATTCGATACATTTACGAAGAGTTTAACTATACCTTGTATTTTGATTTGTTTGTAGTTATCTTATTCTTGTTGTATTTGAATCGTAGATTTCTCTTTGTCATACAAGATCGTTATAGTCCTATAGTCAGCCATTTAAGTTTACTGTTACATTTACTTTTATTTCGAATTTTATATAGGGGAAAGCATGGTTTGTAGAACATTGTTATAAGCTCATGGAATATTGAAAAACTTTCATTAATTTTTTGTGCATTATACACATCAGTCCACGACAGACTTTGAAGGCACTCTTTGAATTTATTTATGTTTTCCAGGCTATAATCTCTTTTAAATGTGAACCACTGTTTGGGGGGTAGTTTCTTCTTTGTTACTGTGAAGGAGCTGTATCAAGGTCTGAAATTCCTAAACGATTCCTTGGGCTCCGTTAATGTTGCTTGCAGTGTGGTCAATGCAAGCATTTACTCGTATGTGTGCATGCATTTAGTTGGTGTATTAATATGTAATTTAGTCCGTGGTCCAAAATACTATTTAGTTGTCTTGCTCTGGGGGTATCTTTCATATTATTATTTGGAGGTTAGGTGTGCATGCTATAAAAAGGGCGTGCGCGCCAGTCAGCGAGTCAGACTAAATCGAGCAGTCGTACGGAGCGCACCTCCTCCCACATTATTGGACTAGCCAGTCCCCGTGACTAGTGTGGTTATTATGTATCTACTAGCCCCCGTGTTCAGTGTGATTGTTCTTTAACTAGTGCTCCCAGTGTCAAGTGTCATTATTTTGTGTCTAGTACATGATTCGTGCAAAGTTAATAAACTGTGTTATAACGAAGCTGTTGTCTCCAATGCTCGAGTACCCATCACACCCATCCTCGGGACGCCCTCCTCACCTCTGTACCGGTCGACTATATAAGTCATATTTCCACGTAATGTTAAGATAAGTTGACGACCGACGACGAGTTGCTAGCAAATACACTACAATGTTATGCCAAAGAGCAAAGTGAGTTAGCAGAACTCAGAGCCGCGACGTCTGAGTTAGTACAGCTACAACGCCAGAATGCGGAATTGGTGGGCGTTCTAATTGAGAATGAGGAGAATGAGACCAGCAAGGAGGACAAGCCCACATCACTAACTTTGGTCTCCACCCCCCTCAACGAGAGTGTTGCAGCGTCCACCGCTGCCCCAACCAAAAAACAGCGTCGCCGACGTCGACGAGGAGACACCTCGCAGCTCAACAGCGCGAGCACCGCGCCGCTCGCTGTCCCTGCTGAGGCGTGTGTCATGCCGCAAGCTGCCCCAAGGGCCGCGCCATTCGCCGTTGCGCACGTTGCGACGCTCGCTGCCGCGAATGCCGCACCAACCGCCGCCACGTGCATCAAACTGCACTCCAACACGTGTGTCCCGCTACTCACCTCCACTCGTGTACCGCCAGCTACCAAAATATGTGCTCAGAGAAAAACTCTGTTGTTCTCCGACAAAGTAGGTGCAGGATTTGGGACTCTATTACATAACCGGCTTAACCAAAAAGTAACGAACATTTGCTGTCCAAATTGTTCATTTGTAGATCTAGTGAAGATGATTAGTCGCGGTATCTATGATGAGTACAGCACTATTGTAATTATGGTAGGAAATCATTCAAACATTAGTCGGAATGATTTGAATAAAAGTGTTGAAACACTTCTAGACTTACATAGTAGGATGAAATGCAAATTTATACTATGCAATATTCCATATGCCTGTAATTTGACAGAACTACAGAACAAATCTGTGCAAAGAATGCATATTCATTTATTTAATTTAACATGTCATCACAGCGATGCTATTTTATATTTCGACATGAATAATTTTATTCATAACTTTACTCTGATACGGGATACATTGTACCTGTCTAATAAATATAGAAAATTAGTAGCTACATTGTTAGCTTATAATATATGCAACGCAGCTATAGTTGGTTTAATTAAGTTCAACTTGACATCAGCTTATTTTAAGAGTAATATGACATGCACCCCTATTGGGAATTCACCTGTTAATTATACTTTGCATGCAACATTGGAATCTGTTCCAAGTAATTTAAATTAGTTCATAAGACAAAAGAGGAAATCTCTAGCATACAAGAGCCACTAAATATGTCAAAATGTAAGCCCCAGTTAAATATCGCCCATCAAAACATCCAGGGGCTACCTGGCAAAGAACTTGTATTAGAATTATTTCTAAAAAATTCTGACATTGATATTATTTGTGTTACTGAACACTGGTTGAAGGAAAATATGATGTCTTTTAACATAAATAATTACAAAATTGTCAGTTGTTACAATAGAAAGACTGCTGATAGAGGTGGTTCTTTAATCTTAGTGAAAAATAATATTAAGGTGAAACAACGGAAAGATATTCTTGCACTTACTGTTGAAAGACAAATAGAGGTATCCTGTGTTGAGTTAGATAGCCATATTATTGTTTGTGTCTACAGGCCACCGAGGGATGAAAAAGGCCATGGCAATTTCGAAATATTTGAGAAAATTATGGAGGAAGCCCTCATTAAACTTTGTAATAACAGAAAAAAGTTAATTATTTGTGGCGATCTTAATGTAGATCTGCTTGTAGATACAACACTGAAGCGACGAATAATAACTCTGTTCAAATCATTTAATTTATGTCATGTATTTCTAGAGCCGACTAGAATTACACTTACAAGCCAAACTTGCTTAGATAACGTTTTTTGTGACTGTGCATTCACAAGTAAAAGTGTAATTAACTGCTTACCCTCCGATCACAGTGGTCAAACAGTTTCATTCCCAATTACTATTAAGGATAAGACTGGTCCAACATTTTATAGGCCTATTACATCCCATAGACTAGAGACATATACGAAAAACTTAGATATAAATTTGCCAGTACCGGATTTTAATGAACAGAACCCAAACAAAATCTACTCAGACTTCTTCAACATTATTCAGACAGAATTCAATAAAGTTTTCAAATTAAAGAAAGTCAGTGACTACAACGGTAAATCTAAATTTAATGACTGGGCAACGTTTGGAATCCGTAAAAGTAGAGTTATCTTGTATGACCTTTATGATCAAAAAACCTATAACTTTGATCGAAAATTTCATGACTATGTTAAAAAATATTCCAAAACTTTCAAGTTGGTTTGTAGAACTGCAAAAACTTTACACATTAATAGAAAAATTCAAAATTCAAATAATAGAATGAAATAGTTTGGCAAATAATAAACCGCGAAACTGGCAAAGTTATACCAAGGGACAGTGATTTCTGCCTAAAGATAGGTGATGATGTTGTTAAATCCAACGCTGATGTTGCTCGAGCTTTTGAAACATTCTTCACCAATGTACCCGTACTCACAACGGACAGTCTAAATTCATCTCCATTTGAAGCAGAAACATTATTAAAAAATTACACTAGCGTCAGTAATGTATATTTAAAATTTCATCATGTATATCCCCAGAACATTGTCAAAACGTTTAAATTACTTAACTTAAAAAATACGGAAGACCTGTGGGGTATATCAGTCCAAGTCATTGGTTCAGTAATTCTAGTTATAGCCCCACACTTAGCTTATATATTCAATAAATGTGTTGACGATGGGGCTTTTCCAGACCTCATGAAACACAGTAAACTTATACCGCTGTTCAAATCGGGAGATAAGGGCGATCCTTCAAATTTCAGACCAATATCTGTTCTTCCAACACTAAGTAAAATATTTGAAAAGATTATACTCAATCAAACGCTCTCACACTTCAACCGTACAAAACAACTCCACGCTAAACAATATGGTTTCACTAGGGGTAAATCGACTACGGATGCAGGTATTACCCTTGTATCTCATATTTTTTCTGCATGGGAGGCCGCACAGGATGCTATCGGAGTTTTTTGCGACCTGTCGAAGGCGTTTGATTGTGTTGATCATAATACGCTATTATTTAAATTAAATCATTACGGAGTTAGAAATAAAGCGTTGGATCTACTAAGATCATACCTAAGCAATAGAATTCAAAAGGCAGAAGTTAACGGCGTAAAATCTGATGGATCGGGTATTAAAATTGGCGTTCCACAAGGTTCCATATTAGGCCCTTTCTTATTCCTGGTATATATTAATGATCTGCCTTTCATGGTGGAGAAATTATCTGACATAGTATTGTTTGCTGATGATACTTCAATGGTCTTCAAAATTGAAAGACAAAAAGGAGATTTTGATGATGTTAATGGTGTATTGCCTTTAACCTTGAATTGGTTCCCAGTTAATAATTTATTGTTAAACGCTAGTAAAACCAAGTGTATCAAATTCTCACTTCCAAATGTCAGGCAAGTTGAGACCAGTTTGGTGTTAGACAACAGCACGTTAGAATTGGTAAATGATACGAAGTTTCTTGGAATAACCATTGATAGCAGATTGCAGTGGGGACCCCACATAGATAAATTGGCTGGTAAATTAAGTTCTGCGGCTTACGCTGTTAGGAACATCAGACAAAGCACGGATGTGGCTACATCTAGGCTAGTATATTTTAGTTACTTTCATAGTGTGATGTCCTATGGTATCTTGTTGTGGGGGAAAGCAGCGGATATTCAAACTATTTTTATTTTACAGAAAAGAGCTATTCGAGCAATTTATAATTTAAAACGAACAGACTCCTTAAGAGAGCTTTTTAAAGAAATTGACATACTAACAGTAGCTAGTCAATTTATTTTCGAAAATATAATGTATGTACGCAAGAACCTTACAACATTTTCCAAACTTAGCGATAGCTGTAATGTTAACCTAAGAAATAATCACAGACTATGTGCGCCCCGTTTTAGACTCGCGAAGGTTAGCAATTCTTTCAAGGGTCAGTGCATTCTCTACTACAATAAGATACCTCTGGAGATTTTGAAATTGCCATTTGAGCAATTTAAAAAGCATGTTAAAGCGACTTTGTCGAAAAAGGGATATTACAATGTTCAAGATTACTTAAATGACAGGACTGTATGGGGTTAATCTGGCTCAACACAGACCTTGCTGTTAATAGTTTTGTAATTATTTATTCCTGCTTATTAATCATAACAATTAAATTTTTCATATTTGTATTAGTTAAGCACAGCTTATTTTTAAAAGAGGTCTAAAAATAAATCTGTGGGAGTTTCTACGCCTTTCTTCTCCCACAGTGGTCCAATGTAGAGAAGAGGCAAAAAATGACGTTTGCTAAGTATATGTAAATATCTACAGTATTAAAGTACTTTGACTATTGACTATTGACCGTCACAGATAAGGTATATTTATATTCATCATGCACTATGTCTTATGCACGTCATTAATAACATGTACCAACCTAGTATATAAGCTAGGATTTCCTATAATAAATTAGTCTAGTATTTGCGCGCATCTCAAGCCTTTTACTTTACTCCCGAAGATGTCGCTCTCCTAATAATTGCCTCTGGCAAAGTGGTGACCCGACTTCTGAACATCAGCAACCTTCGTTAATAGCAGCATGGACCCAGCCGCGAAGAAAATTCCGTGTGCTGCCACCTTAGAAGTGCAAGCAAGAAGCACTTCGTCCAAGATCGCCGAGCCCCGACTTCGGCAACCAAGACGACATCAAGCAAGCCCTGACCGGACCAGATTTGAAAACGGACCAGAAGCCAAATAATTTCAACTGAAGATTTCCCGCATCGAACTCAAGATACCACAAGAATAATGAACCGATAGTCAGCCGACTGCTGATTTATCAAAATGGAGCTCGCACCAGCAGAAACGAACGCGTCGGCAAATTCATTCACAGCAAGCAGATTTTTAAAGTTCAAGACATAGGAAGCCGTTCCAGCCCCCAGAAGAGTATTGAAACATCATCGATATACCTAATTCAACGAATATTGAAATCATCCAGGAAGAACATCACACGAAGAATAATCAAATCACCGAAGAGAGAGAGACATATATTTATATTTAATCGATTGGTGTATAAGATGTGCCCTATGTTGCCAAATTCCAAGGTTTTTAGGCACACAAATTTCATCAATCGACAACTTAATATTCACTCAAGAGTGAAGAGCACGCACGTATATATGACGTACGAGATCATTGACTGCCTACAGCCAAGGTTACAGATTTAATGCTGACGCTGATTCAGCACAATCATCCTTGTGTAGGTACGGTCGCAATTATAAACAAACAGTGATTACACTTCAACGACGTGCGATGTAAATTAACTCATCGATTCCTGAAAAACATGGGCGGCTGCAGCATCAGACGACTCTCCTGCGGATCTTTTCCAGGTTATAGGTTAGGTTAGTTTACTAACCGCGAAGCCCCATTTTCCTAGTGTTTTTCTGTTTTCCAGTTTTTAGTTTATTTTATGTAGTGTGCGGCCAGATACAAGACTTGCCTGTAGGTAAATATTAAGTAATTCTTTACACTTATGTAGAATTCACATAACCGTAGTACCTTTATTTTTCTAATTCGTGTAAGATTTACCTTTAGATTAAGTTGAAGTATGCACAATTACTATCTGATTTATGTTTATTAAAATACTTCTTGTTATTATTGCAGTTGATATAAGTTTGTTATGGTATCTAACTTAGATTTTTGTTCATTGTTATAAGTACATTCATTTATTTTTTCCTTAAAGGGGGGAGTATCTATGCCGGTCGACTATGTTAGTCATATTTCCACGTAATGTTAAGATAAGTTGACGACCGTCACAGATAAGGTATATTTATATTCATCACGCACTATGTCTTATGCACGTCATTAATAACATGTATCAACCTAGTATATAAGCTAGGATTTCCTATAATTAATAAGTCTAGTATTTGCGCGCATCTCAAGCCTTTTAATTTGCTCCCGAAGATGTCGCTCTCCTTATAATTGCCTCTGGCAAAACCTCGAGCACAGGAGAAATATGCCACAGAAAAACTTCTGAGAACGCTACTGGAAATCAATCACCAGATGATGATGCACCTTATCAATCCTGTCAAGAAATCATCAGCTGATTAGAAACAATTGCTGCTACTATCACGGAATTGAGAGTGCAGTGACCAGGTAGCTCCTGGACTCAAATATGGAGGAAGAAGCAGCCGGCCATGAGCCGAGAAATCTTCTGCCTCGGTTGTGGTGAACCTGTCGACGTCGTGACGTTGCTGTTCAGCATCTGCCCCAGATCCCAGCATCGTGTCGATCCATAGTCGAGACCCCATTCGAGAAACTGAATCATTTGGTGAGCCATTTTTTTTTATTGTTACTCAAGTACCGCGACTTCGCTGATGAAATAAAAGATTACGAATAAATTTGTTGAAAGCTCACAAAATCAATAGTAGTTTAAAAAAACTAAAAAAACACGCTTTTATTGCTAACCGAACTAAAAATTAGAAAATAATTTTTAATTTCAGAGAGTTTATAATAAAAACAGTAGGAGAAGATCGAACAATCAATCAGAATTTATCACCTCAAAATAAAATTATAATAAAGTTTAAGTAATTAACAAAAGAATTCAATTCAGAGTAAACAGCGTGGGGTGCTTGATAAAGTAAATGTAACAACCATTCTATTGGCAACTATCTATGAGAGGAGAGTTATGAAAGGTAGTAAAATGCACCCCACGCTTTTTACTCTGAATTGAATTCTTTTGTTAATTACTTAAACTTTATTATAATTTTATTTTGAGGTGATAAATTCTGATTGATTGTTCGATCTTCTACTACTGTATTATAAACTCTCTGAAATTAAAAATTATTTTAATATTATTTTCGTGAAGAGCACGCACGTACTTATGACGCTCGTACGTCATAAGTACGTGCGTGCCATCATTGACTACCTACAGCCAAGGTTACAGATTTAATGCTGACGCTGATTCAGCACAATCATCCTTGTGTAGGTACGGTCGCAATAATAAACAAACAGTGATTACTGATTACAACTTCAACGACGTGCGATGTAAATTGACTCATCGATTCCTGAAAAACATGGGCGGCTGCAGCATCAGACGACTCTCCTGCGGATCTTTTCCAGGTTATAGGTTAGGTTAGTTTACAAACCGCGAAGCCCCATTTTTCTAGTGTTTTTCTGTTTTCCAGTTTTCAGTTTATTTTATGTAGTGTGCGGCCAGATACAAGACTTGCCTGTAGGTAAATATTAAGTAATTTACTGTTAACGCTGAATTATTATGTTACTTTTCTGATATGAAGTAGGAACTAACCTATGTTCTTTTAATTTATCGGGTTTGATTAGTCAGTAGTAATTCTTTAAACTTATGTAGAATTCGCATAAACGTAGTTCCTTTATTTTTCTAATTCGTGTAAGATTTACCTTTAGATTAAGTTAAAGTATGCACAATTAAGATCCGATTTATGTTTACAAAAATCCTACTAGTTATTATTGCAGTTGATATAAGTTTGTTATGGTATACGCATTTTTAAAGTTATTTTGATTCATTTAAGGTTATTGTTTGAATCTAACTTAGATTTTTGTTCATTGTTATAAGTACATTCATTTATTTTTTCCCTAAAGGGGGGAGTACCTGTGCCGGTCGACTATGTTAGTCATATTTCCACGTAATGTTAAGATAAGTTGACGACCGTCACAGATAAGGTATAATTATATTCATCACGTAGTTTTGTAGTAAGTTGTATATAAGCTCAGTATTTCCTATAATAAATTAGTCTAGTATTTGCGCGCATCTCAAGCCTTTTACTTTACTCCCGAATGTGTCGCTCTCCTTATAATTGCCTCTAGCAAATAAGGTACACAAGTTTCTTGTTTTATTTTTTTTAATGATCGCGATTTTTTTGTATTGGATACTATGTTCATTGGCTATAATATTTTGGTTAATTTGGCTATTAGAATATCAGTTTTATGCGGTGAATAAAGGATGGTTTGACTTTGAAACTGAAATTAACTTGGGTCTTAGAGACTGAATAGATCTTTATCAATGAGTGGTGATCAATTTACTGTGGTTTAGTGAGGCATAGCCGAACGGATATTGTGCTGTTTTTTTATTGTTGCAGGATAATGCACAACTCACACGAAAAGGACATGATGGCTGTGTTGCAGTTTCACCAGAAGCCTTTGCCGGGCAAACCTAATCGTAACCTTATTTATTCATGGTTTACTAAGTAATTTGTTAGTTAACTCACAAAGTCAATTGATCTTCAATGTGATATTTGGTGAATTAAGTCAAATAGCATACATCTTAGTCAAGTGTCACTTTCGACTAGGCACACACAATATAGTATTTTCAAATGTTTGATACCTTAGATCTTGAGGTACAGAGATGAGATTGGTATCCGTTGGTACGGAAATGTTGAGATTGGATTCCGTTGGTACGGAGATGTTGGGGTTGGATTCCGTTGATACGAACATGTTGGGGTTGGCCACGGGTTGGCACCGTTGCGACGAAGGCGTTGCATCTGTGGGCACAGATGACGCAAAAGATTCCGTAGGTACGGACATGGTAGGGTTGGGCTACACTAGTAAAAGATTCCGTGGGCACGGACACCTTAGGCTGGGCTTCGGGGATGAAAATAATCCGTGAGAATATTTTAGTGAGAGAAATTGATTATTTGAATACTTTTCTAAATTTTGTGTGCGTGGTAGACAGTCCTAAAATTATTGTGAAAAATCGAGATACTACTTAAGAGTCAGGATGATCGAGCGAAATGTAGTTGTTGTTTCACAGATAACACAGTCGTGGAAAACAGTCGTGGACGACTGTACTGTCAGGTTGACCGTGTCGTAGTGTACGAATTGAGATATAGCTATAGCGTAAGGTAGTAGAGATAAGTACGGTGACACATGCGATACATGCATTCGCTTAGGTTGAGCCAATAATGCGGAGGTTAGGTGTGCTAAAAAGGGCATGCGCGCCAGTCAGCGAGTCAGTCCCCATATATATCATATTCACATATATATCGCCCAAAAGGGCAAATTGCAGGTAGAAATCCTTCGGCATATACCGAGGCCATGGCTCACAGTAAATTCTTAGTAAGACAACTGTAAACACAAATGGGTTGTTTTTAGTCCGTTTACCACACGAACTGATGCCCGCTCAATATGTGGGGACCCGGACATAGCAGGGAGGTCTGACTTCTGGGCATGGGTAATTCCATTTATTCCCCTCCAACAAAAACAGCGAGTCAGTCCATTATTGGACTAGCCAGTCCCCGTGACTAGTGTGGTTATTATGTATCTAGTAACCCCCCCCCCCCGTGTTCAGTGTGATTGTTCTGTAATTAGTGCTCCCAGTGTCAAGTGTCATTATTTTGTGTCTAGTACATGATTCGTGCCCTAAAGTTAATAAACTGTGTTATAACGAAGCTGTTGTCTCTAATGTTCGAGTACCCAACACACCCAACCTCGGGACGCCCTCAGCCATCGGCCCTGACCCTTCTGCGACATATATATTTTTCATAGTTTTCACTTTTTTTTTGTCATTCAAGAAAATTAGCAAAGAAGATACAAGAATCGAAAATTAAAAGGTTGACCGACCGGAAACGTGGGGCGTCCGAGGTTTCCTTTTCCATTAACTAGGCCCCCTTTGATTGGTGTTCCCTGTCACTTGGCCTAAAACCTATTTTTTTGTTTGCTCGAATTTTGATTGAATACTGACGACTTGAAGCTGTTAGCTAACCTATTTACTATTAGTGGTAAGTTGTGCGGTTTCAACTTTTACAAACTAAATAATATTGTGTGCTCTCCGTTACAAGGTACCGTTTTTGAATTTTGATAAAGTCAAATGTTACCTCCATCTTGGCTCCTCTATCGTCTTTAATCGGGATTTATGAACCAACGCCCAAGAGCTCTATAATCAGGGGTCGGATCGTAGTCCCTCTCCGCCGTCACTCAACTTCTGGGAGATGAAATATCGTCCTATATATTAACAGGGCTTCCGGCAAACTTGCGGTAACTACTGAATGTTTTTCTTGGTCTACGAGAGATTGTATCTTGAACAGTATAAAAGTTGAGAAACACGTGCGACAAACTCCCGGATGTTATGCTTGTGACCTCGCTGTTTCTGTGTGCTCGGCACAGGGCGTCCAATGTTGTGGTCATGGTTAGTGTTTTATATTAATATTTAGGAGAGTTACTTGTCCGTAAACTGACTTATATACCATTTCACGTAAGGTCAAATGCATGATTTATTACATCTGCATCTACATGGCATGATTAGCAATATAATGAACCAAAAAGCGGCTTAGTGCAAATCGGACTCGCATACCAATGGCTCCGTACAATTTTTTTTTGTGATGGAACAGATTTTGAATTTTTTACTTTGCTTCTGCTATTAAAGACTTTGCTTTTTATGAAATTGTATGATTCTAGGCCAATCTATAGGGTTTGATTCTCCTGCGAGTGTCGGGTAAATCATCGCATCTTTTGATTGTGGTAAAATATATAAGATAAGTCACTAATAAGAAAGGGTCTTGACATACGGACAGACGGACAACGAAGTGATCCTATGCAACAAAGTGAACCTTTCCTCCTTTGAAGGACGGAACCATAAAAATAATATACCCCAACTTTTCCTCATATTCAGGCTACTTTACACTCCATACAAAATACGTGAGACATGTTAGTTCATTAACAAGACAACTCCTATTCGAAGCGTTTAATTCGCTTACAAGTTTCTGAGAAACTTGGGGAGAGACTCAATCTTTATTTATTCAGTAGCCAAGTGGAACTGAGCATGGAGTTGAAAGATTTGCTTTCTAGTTTGCAACTTGTCAGTTTAGCACGTATCTTTTGCCCGAATTAACATCTGTTGTGTGCCATTCAAAGTTTGACGTGTTGTGTGTGTGTGACGTGTGTTATCATGCTGCTACCCAAGATACCAACTGATTTTGCTTCTGCGCTAATGAGTTTCTGATAGTCATTTGAGTGAATCATATATTTCTTTAGATTTTTGGTATAAAAATATTTATGGTATAAAATTACATACATAGGTTTTGACAACATGGGAAAGTAATAGAGAAAAATATTTCAGGCTGCAATATTTTAGGAATGGACATTATTTTTTATACAACTTCATATACATATTTCTATTTGAGAGATTTCATGTTTAAACGTATATATTTAAACGGTCGAGTCAATTCGCCCTATTACCGGGGTCCGGGGTATGAAAAAGGTTTGAGCCTATTACCGCAAAGCTCGTGCCCTAATTTCCAGGTTGAGAAATCGAACTTGTTGTATTTCCGTAAAGCGAAATATATTCTGCGAAATAGTCGCTGTTTTAAAACAGGTAATTAAAACATATTGTATTGGTAAAATGACCTCTCAAATATATGATTATTGAAAATTAGAGACCTCCCACACTATAAATATGAATAAGCATTATTTTATTTATAATATTTAAAATATTTTATTTATTTTCAGTAACTTTACAAAATGGAACCCTTAATTGGATATGATATACACTCCTAATACCAAGGCAATAGGAGCTCATAGAGCCTTTTGCATTTACGTGGGAAAGAAAATTCCTACCTGGGTGATAGAATGTCTTACACGTGACCCATCAAAAAACCGACACATAAATTATGTAAGAAGTTTAGTCGAATTACAACTTTGTATTAGTTCACATCCTCCTATCCTCCTATCCTTTACATTCATTATTCTATCCACAGAAAATGTTGAATGTTGAAGGTTTAAATAGGTTGTTTATGGATATATAAAAGCTATTAAACCAGTATATTTGCAAATTGTAAAATTTACTTATCTGTAGATACTATTTTATTTTATTTTGTTGAAAAATTTATTGTATGCAGACTCCGCTTATGAGGCTCAGAGGGTAAATATTTGTGAGACTCAAGTAACAGTTACACAAAAGGACTGCAACAAAGAAATCAGTCTACACCTCCGAAGTAGGATGCTTCAATGTTACATCTGGCCAGTTGTAATGTATGGGTGCGAAGCTTGGACCTTGAAGGAGGCAACCATTAAGAAACTGGACGCCTTTGAAATGTGGTGTTACCGAAGAATGATGAGAATAAGCTGGGTCCATAGGGTCACGAATGAAGAAGTTCTTCGGCGCGCCAAACGATCCCGTGAACTCAATTTGATCATTAAAAAGAAGAAAATAAGTTACTTGGGACATGTGCTTCGACACGAACGGTACCGACTTCTTCAAGTCATCATGATGGGCTAGATCGAGGGGAAAAGACGCGCTGTCAGAAGGAGGAAATTGTGGCTCCGCAACATCAGAGAATGGACGGGAGTGGCCAGCGTAGAACAGCTGATGCGCTTGGCGATGAACAAGAAGGGATATGAGGAGCTGACCGCCAACCTCCAGTAGTGGAGAGGCACAATAAGAAGAAAAGGACTCCTTTTTATACCAAAGAAAATTTACCTCCTTTCACCTTTTCACCTTACTGAGAAACCGACCTTTTGTCTTACCAGTTTTTATGATAAAATAAGATTTTAGCATTAAGATATTAGTTTTAATGTGATATGCAAAATTACCTTAAACAAACTTTATAAATAAGATATTATACTGTAAGTTTTAGGCAAATACATATGATACTGAATTCCGCTTCATACCGATGGTAACGCGGTTTTGGGATCAATTTCCTAAAAGCAAATCCTATCGGGTATTTTTATTTCTTAATTTTGAGGCCTAATATCAGTTACAAGGACATCACCATCATCATGATCAATTTCTTTATCATTTTTAAGATGTTTATAACAGCCGCTGTGCATCTCCAAAAGCGAAGTATCGCCTGGGATACAGTTAAGGAACGCAGACTTGCCTAGCATCTACATCCCTCTCTCGATTTCCCCACCTTGACCCCCAACAACAAGTCGATACGTGGAGAACTGGTTTTGTTGCAGGAACTTTTCAAGTTAAACTTGACTTGCGCCTAACAGTTTTCCAGATCCGTTGCCTCTTCCGCCATATTTGCCGTACCGAAGCGTGCCCTCTCCGCCGCTGCTTGCCTTGCCTAGGGTTATATAAAGGCGAAGACCTCAAATAGGACAAAGCAAGTACGATAACGTAAGAAATCTGTTAATATATTTTTCACACACTTAAGCGGTATCTACATATTAACATTTTAGCTTAACTTTACGCGTGCGCTAGTTGAGGCTTCCCGCGTTTGTATGTAGCATCCTGTCTCATTGCCCTCGTGGCACTGTTTAATTGATTTTAGTATGTCGATTGTATTATATGTTCGAGCATTAGCTATGTGATAAACTTTATGATACTTACAGATTGGTTGTTTTCAACTTTGGTATACTAAAACTCATTCAAACGCGAATAAAACAAAAGTTCCTCGGTAATAGAGTTAGATTTTGACTGCAGCAGTAATGGGGTTTCAATTAACCTTACAGTTTGTTTGACATGAAAGGACCTCCAGTTATAAGGGCCAAGCCATCGCAACCTATCGTCCATTTATCCACAAAATGTTTGACATTCAATCAACCCGACAAAGCCCTGAGTTTTCAATCCTCATATCTGAGCAGCTCATTAACCCTCTCAGTACATTTGACTGTGTCGGCTTAATCGGTCGGAACTCTGAGTTATGAGCTGTTAACCCGTTGCGATCGATTCCGGCGCTAGTTTGAGAAAGGTAAGGACGTGAGGGTTAAATGTGTGGGCCGGGCGGTAGGTATTAATTTGGTGTTAACACTGATAATTTTCGAGTAGGTGTAATCGGAAGGGTTGGATTGGATATGGGTTAGTATTTTTACCCGGCTACGGCAAAGTTAAAAGGTAGTGTGTATGGCATGGCTCCTCACCAGAGGCGTTGACGGTGCAGGTAGCGTCACTGGCCGAAACCTTTATCAAACATTACAATGCCACTCTCAAGCTTTGCTGGGAGTTTTTAATGACCTGCCTTATTCATAAATACTTTTGGTTAAAAACAGCGGTATGTTCCTATCAGAAATATTTGAAAAGGGTTGATCGTACGGTTCATTAAGTAGCCATCGCTCCGCTTTATCGTTATCATTAGGAAATGAAGTTGGATCCTATTCTAATACGGAGCTTTCTATAGAACTGATAACGAATAAATTAGTAATTTCATTGGAGATTTGTACTTCCCATAGAATACAAGCGCTTTCCCTTATTAACTGGAAAACATTTCAACTTCAGTCAATGGCGACGTGATTTTCATAACCACTGACCACATACCATAACAGATATTATTAAAACGTCAAACAACCCGTATTAAATTTAGCATATTTTTTGGAAAAACTGCAAATATGTCATAATAGAAAATATATATTGACGGAAAGTTCAGGAACCCTTTTGTTGACGTACCAACGACCACACAAAGCAGCTTCGAGTCAAACCATCAGCAGATGGATTAAAGAAGTCCTGTACGCGACTCGTGAGGATGTGTCTGTCTGTGTTCAGCGCGCACAGCACGCGGCACGCCGCCGCCGCCCGGCGCCGGGGCGTCAGCGTCGACGTCATACGTAACACAGCTGGATGGACCGCCACGTCCAACACTTTTGCGCGGTTTTATAATAGGCTAGATTGACCAAAATGATTTCGCTAGATCCCTTTGCTTAACATCAAATATTTGATTTAAAGAGATAGACCTATTTGATAGTACATAGATATGTACAATTTATGTTACCTAGGAGTATAGATTTCTAATTGAAATTTGTACTGTTCGACGACCCGAATGGCCGTGTCGGCAGTGACCCTACCTACGAGGCCAAGGGTCCCTGGTTAGAGTCCCGCTGGGGGCAAATATTTTTCATTTTTCATATTTTCTTTCTTGCACACAAAACTTATAAAAAAACAATAGTTACATGAAAATAGTGTACAAAGGCGGGCTTATCTCTAATAAGAGATACTTCCAGCAAACCAGGATGAGATGGCAAAGGTTGATTGCTGAGCAAGGGAAGACCTATGCGTACAACAATATAAGGAAATAAACAAGTACTTACAATAAACAAAATAAATAATATAATTACTATGATAATATACTAAATACTTATAATAAACTATATGTACTAATAAATACTTACATGCATAATACCTATAATTCTAAAGGGAGAGGTAATGCTTCTTCACACGACTTTTAAATATATTCAGAGTTGGACTGTCCCTGATGGTGTTTGTTTTTGTTGTTTTATGAGAACGGATGTATTTAAACTATACATGGTTGTTTATTTATTTAAGTGTAATATTTATCTATATAAGTATGTGTATCGTTGTCTAGTACCCAAGATACAGGGAATCCTAGTTTTGGGCTAGATCAATGTGTGTAAATAGTGTCCAAGGTATGATTATTATTATGAATACAAAAGCTGATAAGCTGAAAACTTACCTGCTGTGATAAGCAGTCTAGAATTTCTTCATAAGTTAGTTAAGCTTTTATTGTTTAGCCTTAAAAACAGTGTTGATTAATTTCTCTGTACATATTCGCTTCTGTATACTATCAGAATATTAGGGGAATGCGATCTAAAACACACATTATTTACAAGAACATCCTACAGCATAATTATTATATAATAATTCCTGAAATTCAGAATCTGGCTCAATAGTGACATTAATAATTGTGAATTTATAGATCAAAGGTATCAAATTTGTTGACGTGATCGCAATGAAGGTGGCTTCACGATTAAGCTCGATGGTGGCGGGGTCTTGATTGCCGTAAAAAAATCTATAATCTCCATACGTATGAAAAATTTGAAAAGCAGTTGTGAGGATTTATGGGTTGTGGTGAGTTTAATGGATGGTAGGTTTCCTAAACGCATTGGCATCGGTACAGTGTACCTATCGCCGCCACCTAAAATACCTTTGCTTAACACCTAGCTTGAAAATACTATGGATATAATGGGAGAACTAGATGATTATAAAGTGGTGGGTGACTTGAACATGAGTTTTATATCCTGGGCCATGGGTAAAGGTGTACTAAGCGAGGGACTAATACAGAATAAGTATCAAAATAGATAAGGCCACGCTCAGGTTGATTTTATGTCTCTAACAGGAGTGCACCAATTTAAACGCGATAAAAAAAACATCAAGATAAGATCTTAGTTCTCAGCAGTTCTCCTTGCGAAGTCACTAAACCGGACCATATAATTAGTAAGTTGGACCCCCACCACCCCCAACTATCTACACCCATTTTGAGTGTGAAAAAGAAAATAATTTGCCACCAATTCCTAGGACGGACTACAATTTCTTTCAAGCCGACTATGAATAAATTCGATGAGTCTTAGAACTGTAGATTGGCTGCATTGTTTTATAGAGAGCAGCGGTGTTGACTCGTATGTAAGCATTTTCTATGAAAAATTAAATGACATCATTAGACTGTACGTCCCTATGAGAAAACCCCGAAAGCAAACCTATCCCCCCTGGTTCAGCACAGATATGATTAAGCTTCTCCAAGCGGAGGTTCCAAAATCCCAGAGACAATTTAGAATATGAACTCCTACGTAAGCGTTGTGACAATCTTTTTAACTTACGCTATAGAGAATATATCAGTTATGTGGAATGTAGTCTTAAACATAATCCGAAAGCACACTGGTTATACGTAAAAAACAAAAGGTCTGGTACAAATACGCTGTCTTCAATCATGCATCACGGGAATCACTCTGCTGATTCCGGTACTGGTGTAGCCAATCTTTTTGCATCCCAGTTTAGCTCTACGTTTAGCCGAGATAATGGCACCACGTCATCTTTCTATGATAATGGGTCAACCGTTTGCAGGGATCCTCAGTCCAGGCTTATAAGCAGCATTGTTCACACTTAAACCAAAACAAAGGTGCTGGTCCTGATGGGATACCCCCTATTTTTCTGAGGAAATGTGCAAACGTATTATCGTATCCGCTAACACTGATATTTAACACATCTCTTCATAGTGGTATCTTTCCCTCTGAGTGCAAAAGAGCGCTTATTGTACCGGTCTACAAGAAAGGTGTTAAGGTGCTTTTCGAAGCTATTGGAAGTAATGACCTGTCCTTTGCTATGTGACCATACGAGACACAAAATTAGTGAGAGGCAGCATGGATTCCAGCACAAAAAATCCGTTGTAACGAATCTGGTTGCCTTCATTACAGACATTGGGGTGTTGATGCTGGAAACCAAGTTGATGCTATCTACACTGACTTCAGTAGTGCGTTTGACAAGGTCTCATACATAATCCCGATTAAAAAGCTAAAGTATCAATATGGTATTCACGGAAGATTACTTGAGTGGTTTGACTCTTACCTGAATAACAGACCTCAGATTGTAGTTACTAACGGATATGAGTCTCAGAGCTACATTGTCACTTCTGGTGTCCCCCAAGGCACACACTTGGGACCTATTTTGTTTGTACTATTTATCAATGATATTGTGTCTTGTATTCAGAATAGTGATTGCTCTCTTTTTGCCGATGATATGAAAGTCTATAGGCAAATAGATTGCCTGAGTGATGTCCGTTTACTCCAAGATGATCTAGACATCTGACAAAAATGGTGTTTTAACAACAATATGGTTCTGAACACTTCCAAATGTCAGTTTATTCGATTCACACGTAAGAAGAAACCTACCTTGTCTAATTACAGGATCGATAATGACAGTATTGAGGAAGTCGACCAGATTCGTGATCTCGGTATTATTCTGGATTCCGAGCTTACTTTCGTTCCGCATTACGATAGCTTAGTTAGCAGAGCTGCTAAAATGCTAGGGTTTCTGAAGCGCGCCACGAAGGAGTTTAAAAAAATCAGTTCTAAACTCTGCCTATTTAACGCTCTCGTACGCAGCATTCTGTAATATGCCAATGTTATTTGGAACCCAGTATATAACGTTCACGTCCAGAGATCATTTACAAGGCACCTTGCTTTCATCTCGTCTGGGATCAATCATAAGGACAGCTATGAGCAGAGGCTTTCCTTTTTTAAAATGACTTCCTTGTCTGATCACAGGCGAATGCTTGACCTATCCTTTCTACATAATATATTAAATCGCCAAGTCCAATTTCAAGACGTCCTATAAAGGGTAGAACTTTCTGTACCCCGCATTAACGCGCGGCGAGTGTGTCTGGACACTTTTAAAATACCTGGATTCAGAACTAACCTGGGCGAACACGCACCTCTAACGAGGATGCTTTCCACTTATAACGAAATATGGATACCTTACAATGTAGATATCTTCTATAACAGCATAGGGTGTTTCAAGCGCAAGCTTATCGTTGGCCAACGCACATAGTCGCGTTTTTTACATTATCTACTTTTGTTTAAATATTTTATTTAAATTTTCTGTGAATATTTTTGTTTAAATTTTCTGTGAATATTTTTGTTTAAATTTTCTGTGTAACCATTTCTTGTTTATGATGTGTTTCATGTTGATAACATAACTTAGGTCCTTTCATTTCCTGGTCCTGATATTTTTAAAGTAATTTATTGGAATTTTACCACTGATGTTATTAAAATGATTTGATATTGTTGACAATGCTGTGCGCATCTAAAATTGATGCAAACTCTTGTATTGTTTTTGTAATATTGTCTCTCTGTGTTTGTGTTTGTATTGTTGATGTGCCTTAACAACTTTCCCCAAGAAACATATGGTCGTAAATGTTAAAAAAGTCACTCAGTACATTAACCCGATCAGCTGATCACAAGTTAATGTGTTTTTTTTCGTTTGCGACCATATGGGAAAGTTGTTCATATTTGTGGGTACTATCATTCCCCAAAATATGGTCGGCTAATTAAATGTCACCTTTTATATCTAGCTCTTGCTCGCTTCGTTGCATTAGTCAAACCGTTAGAAGAGTATTGACCGCGCCCGGAGTTGGTTAGTTTCACATCTTGGTACTAAAGATCGCGCCGTCGGGTTTTCGGCGGCGAGGCTTAGGGATATTTCCAAATTAAACTCCTTGTATTTATATAATGTTTTTATCCGGAGTAAATTAGAACATAACGCAGTCACTGCGAGGGGGGGAAGGGGCGCCTCGCCCCGCGGCGCACCGGTTGCGTTGAGCTGTCTCAGTATTGCGCGGCGCCACATTTCACTTCTTACCACCAACGTGCTAGACACACCAGCGAACTGATTGTTCTTAATTAAATATAACTTCTTCATCTATAAAACAGTCCACTCTCATGTATAAAACTCCCTGAGTCATCACCATCCCTACCATTGTACGGTGGTACGGAAGCCTTCGTACGCCAGTTTGAGTCGCACTTCACCAGTTTTTATTCTATTACAGCCTGCCGCACCAGACTTTACTTAACAAAACTTACTCTATTTTAAACATATCTTACTGTATCCTATACCTTTCACGCTAAATGTATCCTGAAACCCTTCCAGGAAACGAAGACAAATTAATATGATTAGGGGCACATTAGCACACTATGAAACGAATATTTGCTAAGGAAACTCGACGCCTCATCTCATCACTCTCAATAAGTAGCTGGTAGCTCGTTAAGAAAATGCTGTGGTGTAAGATGAAAGCTTACAAATATTTTAACATTCAACACACTTATTCACTAACTTATTTCGACTCTAAATTGTTAAAATGGGCCAGGTGCGGGTTCGACTCGTACATGAAGGGTTCCGTACCATCGTATAAGGAAACTTGAGGACTAAGATAAAGAAAACAAAAAAAAAATGCTCAAACTTGGTTTCGATACCAGTCTCTGTTTCGATACAAGTTGATGGAGCGTTGTCTCTATTACACAATTTCATACAAAAGACAAGGTCAAATATCGCTAGTGGGGTTCAACCAAACTGGTAAGAGGTAAAGGCGCATTCATGGTGAACCTACGTTTTGTTCTCGCTACCTTTATTTATCATATATAACACACATACTTAATACTTGCTTAAGTTTGCTCACGCTGCAAATCGGCAGATAATTAAGAACACACAGTTATTTTAGTTAGGTAGAATCTTAGTTCTACTTAATTACAATTACTAAAGGTGATAATGATTTGCGTAATGATTTGATGGCCATTCCTCCAGACCCCAGTATTCTCACGGATGAAGATGAAAAGGATAAAGATAACGTGCAGCCAATAATGCTCCCAAATGATGTCCCGGGTGGAGTTGAAATATTTCAATTTAGGAATGATGATTTAGGAATGATATTATAGGCTAATGGGATTAGTAGTAATGATGAACCATTGCAACACGGCAGGAGAGTTGGAACCCAGGGGCCACGTTGGCGTAAATGTGACGGTTCCTATGTCGATATGGCTTTAACAGAGAATAACACTCAGAAAAGGAGAGAAAACTTTGTCAATGAGTTCAAGAGCCTCGCAACTCTAAAATATTTGAAAAACTAAGGGTGATCAATCCATTTCACTTTACAGGTCAGCTTTACGAGGAAAAAAATGATGGTGGGTTTTATTCACCTACATTCTTGATTTCGCTAATTCTAATGCTTAGGCCTCCATGTCTTGACCGCTGAAGAAAAGCTATAAAAAAATTGGAAAGAACATCGAAATTGGGATTGATTTTCTATATTTTTCAAGTCAGATCGTTATTTGCACTTTATGAAGATTTACTCTGTATACACCTCTATTTAAATTACTTCGATCATCACCGTTGAATCGCCGACACATGATTTTACATTATTTGATGGATTCGTAAAAATTAAATGAGAAGAATTTTTAAGATTCGTTTTGTTTATTTTCAAATTACTGAAGATTATCTAGTGTCACTCTCGACCAAGTTTAAAGCGATATATTTATTTACACTTTATTTTATCATCTCTTCGCTTGAACCACTGCCAAAAGGAAGGAGTCTAATAAAATTATCAAAGCACCTTCTGACTAAAAGCGTCTTTATTACCGAGTATTAAAATGTTAGAAAAGCGCTAAGCATCGCTGCAGTACAGCGCTTTTTACAGACTGGGCTCCACTGTAAAGATTCTTACCACAAAAGTCACAAATCAAAGACCCCGCAGATAACATGTGTAATGTCAAGGCATTTTTTTAATTATTTGTATGTGGGTGAACTGACATAGTCATCGCAACTAGGGTTATCAGTAGGTATGTATATTATTAATAGTATATATTATTTACTTTAATTTTATTGTACGCGCAGGTTGTCCCCTGCTCAACCATCGCCTCTTCTTCCCATCATGGTTTGCTGTATTACATCTCATTTTAGAAATTAGCTCGCCTTTGTACATGTTTTATATTATATTTCATCTGTATGTCTGTTTTGTGAGTACAATAAAGAGATTAGGAAATTACGAATGTATGTAACTGTACATAATTAGGCATTAAAACTCTCAAGTGATATTATTATGAAACTCGCCTTCGGCTCGTTTCATAAGCCCACTCTCGAGTTTTAATGCCCTCCATTATGTAGCAGTCACATAAACTACTATTAACTTGGCAGGTCGATAGTTTAAAGGTGTGAGACGTTCAGTAAAGTTTTATACGAAATTCCCCATAAGAGAAAAAGGGGCGGTTAGAGTTTTTTTTATAAAAATCACAAACTAGTCGACTTATGAATCTGTCAGTTTCTGCCTCTGATATCTTGTGAGGAGGGAGACTTGAGCAGCAATACCCCAGTCTATTCAATTAGTTCATTAATTCAGAAGGTTCAATGGAACATGCTGCGTAATACAGTTTCTACGTGTGAATTTATGACGTGAAAACGATGACGCGTCGCTTTTTTTGCGCTAAATTTTGGAACTGGTTTAGTGCAATTCATCGTGTGGTTTGACCCAATTACTCACACACCGAGAGCAAACAGTTGACACATGGCTCTGTAAAAATACTATAGGGGAATTATAAAACGATCGAATAAAAAAATAATTTAGCGACTGATGATGAGATACTGTTTTAATAACTTCAGCGGCGGAAAATTCTAGCTGCGCGACCAAATTACTAAGTGAGTGACTAGAAATATAGAGAGGACAACTTCAATATTGAACTGGCGAGACTAGGTTATTGTGGCTACTTTTCATTCGGGTTAGGTTAGGTTAAAGTTGAAGAAGCTAAACCGGAACGGAGCGTTGCGGAGCGGAGCGAAACGTATGCAAAAAACACGACTCGCTAGAGAAGGTTATTGTGGCTACTTTTCAATCGAGGTTGACACTCAAATAATTATTAGGTCGCTCAGATATTATGAATAACTCAAATGAATGATAGTAAGTTGCTGTTCTGTTGATTTCTCGTCACTCGCAGTCAATCACTCACTTAGTAAGTCAGTCGCTCACTTAGTAAGACAGTCACTCGTTTAAATACTATCCAAAATTATATTATTCTACTACAGCGATGGCTGATTATAACATGTGTCATATTTTGAAGCTCTTTCTGCCCTATTTGTTCTGAATTCGGTTAGTATATACTTCATAAGGCTTGAACAAGCGTCAACAATGCATTTATTATAGGCCAAACTAGTTGTCACAAAAATGTGGGATACGTATGTTATTTAAAGTTGGTAAGAGAATAACTTGTGCTGAAAACTTAGGCATATAGTGACCATGTCAAGTGTAATGGCCATTTTTAGTGAGATAATCGATTTCATTAGCTGCGAAAAAGGTACACGAAAAAATAAACGAAAAAATAAAGGTTCAAAATTATCACGTTCCAATTCAAACTCATATTTTATTTATCACAATTATACTCAAATGCACGCAATCTTATCATCGCAAGAAACACTTAAGGAATCTTCGTTCGTCACTGGTTACTCCGAATTTTACGATAAAATCTGAACATCTCTTTTTCTGACGACCTCTGTGGTGCTGTGGTCGACATCGTACTTTCCAAGCGAGAGATCCTAAGTTCCAATCCAGGCTGGCGAAGAGAAAAAATCTTGGATGTTCACATGTTTGTGACGTAGCTGTTGTTGGTTCTCACGAAACATGGTATCCTAATGTGGTTTAGGTCTTGTGCTTGCGAATAGTTTTGGATTTTACCTTTTCATATGGACGAAGAGGCAGCCGATGCCATTTTAAATACTCAAGTAAAAGGCCAAGCTTCGGCGTGACCGAGATCGATATCCATAAATAGGTTTGATGCAGACTTGCACAGTCTAATGACAAATGTGACGCAGGGTCTTTGCAGGTGTGCGGGACGTCACCTTCTCCGCAATTTCCTCTTTCCCCTCTGGCCATCAATCGTGACTCGGAGTATATACTATCTGCTATATTTCTTATAAATGGAAAATCGCCCGGATACGAAATAATTTAAGTCGAAACTCACATTCAAAAAATGGTAAAAAAGGTGAGCTATATTATTTAATTTTTAAAGTTATTATTTAAAGAGTTAATTGATACCTTACATAATTTATAAACAAGCGCAGCCACAGGGCGCTGCACTCAATCTGCTTCGAAGCGTTGCGACGGGGATTTGTTTGTTTTGTCGAATGATCAAGGCCATTGGCGCTTGTTCAACCCTTAACATAGAATTCCCAGAATAAGCCTGGATGTAGTAATACAACCCTCATGAAAAAGCAAGAACAAGTGCCGGTACAAGACACGCTTCAAGATGAACTATATGGCATTACCATTTTCAGTGGCACATGACAGCGCAATTCTTAATCATTCCTGTTATAAACTTTGGTTCTCCTGATTTATATTCAGTATGTGCCCAAAATCAATATTCGCTTACTGAACGCCTGAACCTTTTTAGGGAATATAGCGGGCGTAAAATAAAAGGTTGAGTGATCATGTCAATATGTCAACGTCAGCATGTCAAAAGTTAGGTCGGCAGTAGATAAGGCGGAGTAAGTTTACGTCTCACACGTTTTACATTTCGATGGGGTTACGAAATATACTTTTTTGTGTAACAGTGCAGAGATCCATACTGAACGAATAACATAAAGGTAAGTAAGTAGGTATTTACTCAGGCAGATAAAATCGGGAAATTATAAGTGCAAAATCAAAACTTACGTCCTAGCGTCTTTTTTTGTTAATTGTTTATGGAACAGCGAGTGAATGGAACAGCTTATGATACGCTGACCCCGCGAATTTCGTACCGCCTTTATGTTCAATAATGAGTGTGCTGTCAATCGCAGAAGATAGCGGAGTTCCAAGGCTAATTTATTTTAAAAAGATTTTGCTGTATATTCATTCCCCGTAAATTTTTCCGATATTAAAATAGTTATTCTGCTATTCGAGATGGAGATGACTCCAACAAATAAGAGATCATTAAAACCTGACCAGCCGTTCTTGAGTTATAAGTGGTGAAACTAACCCAAATTGGTTTTATATATTTAGATTAATTCATCATCTTTACTACTGCAACAGTCAGCGGCAATTGACAAACAATAATTAATATAACTCAGCGCTACCGATAAATAATTTTGCATAAAAATTGAAAAATCAGCTGCAAAGCATATCGCCGATTTTTTTATATATCCAAAGCGTCTATGGACACTAACTAACGATGACTACTCGGGCCGCACCCGAAGCAACATGTCAAAAATAGCTGTGCTGTATTTTAATTAAATTCATTTGTTCAAATTCGACTATAAGTGTTAAATTTTAGTTAATTGATAGTGTGCCATACGTTCAGTTGAATAAATAAATTGTCAGTTCTTAAATTTTTCGTCAGATGAAAAAATTAACTTCGAAGTTACTGGTCCGATATTCTTCACAATCGATATCTAGACCTCTGGTTGGAATCCAATCATGACTCTGAAGTCAGATTTTGAAAAAGTGGCCGCCATTTTGAACTTCGTATTGACTGGTCCGATTTGCTTCAAAATCAATATCTGGGGAACTGGTTGGAGTCCAATTATGATTCTGAAGTCGGATTTTGAAAAAGTGGCGCCGTTTTGAACTTCGTAGTTACTGGTTTGAGAGAACACAAAATAAATCATAATACATATATAGCGGAAAAATATTTAAAAAAAAACACCACATTTCAAAATTAGAAGATATATCAAGAACCTCTCAAAGTAAAAGACACTATTGTAAAAAACTTACTCAGCATTTGGGATGTTAATTACTTTTATCTACACACGTATCATAAACCCTCTTTACTGCGTTCAAAAACAGCACGTTACGATCAGCATTATGTTAAACTACTTGGTAAAAACTCGTTTCGTATCTGGAAAACTACACATTATGGTCATTATGTGTAGTTTTTCTACATATATTGACATTCAAATTTCGAACGGCGACGCCCACCCGCGTGCCGTCCCTAGTTTGTCTGTGAAGTTGGTACTGACATTCAAAATTCGAACGCCGACGCCCGCCTGCGTGAAGTTGGTACTAAAGAACAAGCTAAACAATTGCAGAACCACAATGCCGGTTAAACATGCGGTTCCTGAACACATCAAAGAGAGCTTATGATATGTGTGTAGATAAACTAGTGTATGTAACTGTACATAATTAGGCATTAAAACTCTCGAGTGATATTATTATGAAACCCACTCTCGAGTTTTAATGCCCTCCATTATGCAGCAGTCACATAAACTACTATTATCTACACACGTATCATAAACTCTCTTTACTGCGTACAAAAACCGCACGTTACGATCAGCATAATGTTAAACTACTAGGTAAAAACTCATTTCTTATCTGAAAAATTACACATTATGACCATAATTTGTAATTTATCTACATATTATGACATTAAAATTTCGAACGCCGACGCCTGCCTGCGTGCCGCCCCTAGTTTGTCTGTGAAGTTGGTACTACTGTACAAGCTAAACAACTGCAGAGCCACAATGCCGGTCAAACATGCGCTTCCTGAACACATCAAAGAGAGCTTGTGATATGTGTGTAGATATACTAGTGTATGTAACTGTACATAATTAGGCATTAAAACTCTCGAGTGATATTTTTATGAAACTCGCCTTCGGCTCGTTTCATAAACCCACTCTCGAGTTTTGATACCCTCCATTATGTTGCAGTCACATAAACTACTATTACAGCAGTCATAAACGGTAGGAACAGTAACATTTTGAACAACTGGGATGATGCACGTTAGTCAAGTTAGTTACTTTTAAGAGCTGTCAAAACAGTCGATTTATTGAGAGTTGTATTGAAATCCGAAACATGATGTTAATTCATTCAATTGCTTAAAATTATTAACGAATGTGATATTGCCGGTCAATTTTTTTGTTAGGGCTATCAATAGTCAAAGTCAAATATTTACATATCTAAAGTGTGACTCACGGACGCCATACGACGTATGCGCCTACTATCGCCGCCGTCCATATAAAATAAAACTAGTGTTTTTTTTGCTACAAGTACATTTATTTAATGCGCTTTAATGTAAATTGACAATTATTATTTGCGTAATTAAAAGTGCAATGATTAGGCCAAAAAGTTACCAAAAATAGTTACATACTGTCGTGTGCTGTGATATCTACCCACAGCGTTAAAAAAAACAGCACAAAACAATAAAAGAGTGTGGGGCTTGTGCTAAATTTATTGGGCGTACTGGCATCGTATCGTGCCCAAAATGAGGCGGCCAGTACCACGGTGCTTGTGTGGGTGTCTCACCTGGAGCAGTTATCCCCAAGGACTGGGACTGCCCTGATTGCCAGAGATTTAAACCGAGAGACAACCGCGCTGACACGCCCGTTAAAGGCCTGCCGGGTCAATCCTCCTCTTCGGCTCCGCCAGCCGCCGCCGCCGCTCCGCTCGCCACCGACCGGCCCGCTGCTGCCGCTCGGCCCGCCTCCGCTCAGACCGCAACCGCACTGCTTGCCTCCTCTGCGAACTTGCTAAGCGCGGACACGGACTTGCCCTGCTCTCCTGTATCCTTCGACGGGGACGACATGGCCAGTGCGCTTAGTGAGCTGAAACGGTTCATCGGAGTGGAATTCCACACCATCCGACAGGAGCTGAAGGAATTTCGCGACGAGTTTCAGGACTTGAGAGCGCACCTGTCCGTTTTTGGCGAAAGGATGGATCGTTTGGAGGGCCGCCTTGATGCTATTGAAAGGCAGGTCATAGATGGGGCGGCGTCAGCTGCTACCCGAGTCCTCGAAGAAGCCGTTGCGACTTTTCAAATGGAGCTGAACGACCGAGAGCAGGAGCTTCTGTCGAACGACATCCAGGTGACGAACGTCGCCGAGGACCCCGGTGAGAGTGCGGCCGGCCTAGGCACGCGGATTTGCGCAAAGCTGGGCGTGGAGCTGGACGTGCGTAATGTGGTGTCATTGTATCGTGCCGGGCGGACGCGCGAGGCGGCCCGGCCGCGGCCCATCGTGCTGCGCCTGGCGCGCCACGCCGTCAAGGAAGAGCTGCTGCAGGGCGCGCGCACATGCCGCGGCGCCACCACCGAAGGGCTGGGCCTGGCCGGCGCGCCGCAGCGGTTCTATGTGAACGAGCGGCTGACTAGCACCAACCGACAGCTGTTCCAGCGGGCGCGCGAGGCCGCGCGCACTGCCGCCTGGTCTTGTGGACCCGCGACGGCAGGATCCTCGCCCGCAGGTCTGAGGGTACGAGGTTCGTTCCGTTCTTACCGTTTTGTTGTAGCCTGTATGCCTATTTTGTCATTGTTGTGTCTTGTCGCGGGAGTGGACCGACAAATATGCCTCGTACCGTCGCGTGATTCAGCCTGGAAGCGATCATTTTATATAAATTTATCCGTATATAGCTTATGTGTCTATGTCTATATATGATAAAGGTCTACACTATCACTCTATATTTATCACTTTGTGCTGCACTTCCTATTTACTTTTAGCTTCGTGGACCGAGTCACTTACCTGTATGCAGTCATTCATTTGCTATTGTTCTTTTAACTTTTTTGCTCGTTTTCATGATGTCGCGGTTTAATAATTTAAAAGTTGGATTATTTAATGCTGGTTCCCTTGGTACGGGACACGATGAGCTGATTGCGACTATAACAGATACGAACGCAGACATTATTACCATAAACGAGTCTTGGCTTCGGGCTGGAGAGGATGGACGTGCTCCCGCCGTGCCTAATTACAGACTACGGCACATTCCCCGGCCGGTCGAAATATGTGGAGGACTGGGTGGGGGCATTGGTTTCTTCCTGCGCCTGCACGCACACTTACACATCCTCCCGCTGCGCTCGTAGAACAAATGTGGTTGAAAACAATAATTAACAGCAAACATTTAATCATTGGGACCGCATATCGGCCACCGCGGCTCGATGTTGACACTTTTTTTGATGCCATTACTGAGTCAATAACTTTTTTTTATTAAATACGACCGACTGATTTTACTAGGTGACTTTAATATTAATTATATGGACAAGAACGACAGAAAATTAAGATGTTTGATACAATTTCTGACAACGATAGGCTTGAGACAACATGTAAGCGACCCGACTCACTTTGCGGAACACAGCCAGACAACTACAGACCATAAGGTGGACGTGCAGCATATCCTGGACTTAGGGCATGCATTCATCACAGCCGAGTTTGACATTAAAAAACGGAAACCGACACCTGGACGTATTACTTATAGACCACTGAAAGATATTAACTTATCTATATTTAACAATGAACTTGACGCCATAAGCTGGGAACTTTATTTACTTAACGACATAAATGACATGGTTAGACTATTTAACTCACTGCTACTACGCGCCGGAGAAGACGATAGTGGTGAAGGAGGCACTTAAACCATGGCTCACGAGCAACGTTCGGCTCATGATGCGGCTCAGAAACGAGGCCCACACTTGTTACAAATGAACTGGGAGCGATGTTCACAAGCGGTATTACCTCGACCTAAAGCACCTTGTGATAGAAGCCCTTTATAGCGAGAAACGTGCCTTCTTCACGCATCATATCAATGACATTACCGACTCGAAGACTCTCTGGAAAAACTTAAAGCGCACTTCACAGACGCAGACTGACGTCCCGGCACAATTTGATGACCCCGGTTTGATAAACCGTCATTTCCTTATATTCCTGGGAAACAGGAAGTGACTTTATCTGACTTAACTTTTTTTGAATTTAATAGACATAATGACAAAACTCTCACGCTTTCTCCTACTACTGCTACTGCCGTCAAAAAACTCATTACGTCAATAAAAACCACAGCAAAAGGGCTCGACTCAATTGATATTGACATGATACTTCTGACATTACCGAGAACTACAGACGTACTGAGTTACATTATTAATATGAGCATTCTGACAAAGACTTTCCCAGCTGACTGGAAAATCGCTCAGGTGAACCCGTTACCAAAAAAACCGAATCCCACTGAAGTGTCTCAACTGCGGCCTATAAGTATTCTTCCTTGTGCATCGAAGATAATAGAACGAGTAAAAAAGGTCGCAAAGGTCGATCGACAGCTACTGCGCTGCTCGATGTAGTCGATAACATCTTACAAGCTCGTGATGCTGGTAAAAGTACCTTTTTAGTACTTTTAGATTTCTCCAGGGCCTTCGACTGCATTAGCATACCCCTACTATTATCCAAGATTTATTTATTACGGGTTTGATGTCACTGCTACAAATCGTTCAATAGCTATTTGTCTGGCCGTACGCAGGCAGTTGCGTTGCGTAGGGTGGATGGTAGTGCTCTGCGGTCCTCTGTTTGTCCTGTGACAAGAGGAGTACCCCAGGGTTAGATACTCGGGCCTCTGCTCTTTATACTGTATAGCGCTGATATCACTAACAGTATAGAGAGCTGCAAGTATCACCTGTACGCCGACGACGTGCAACTTTACTTTTCTAGCCCGCCGTCAGACACATCTGCTGCCATAAACAAGATAAATGCTGACCTAGACCGTATTTCCTCTTGGTCGGACAAGAGCTGTTTAGTTCTTAATCCTGGCAAGTCGAAATATGTGGTTTTTGGGTCAAAACATCAAATCCGTAATACCCTTGAAGCTCTGACTTCCGGGAATGTCGCCGTCATGGGCGAACCAATAGAACGGGTGGTAGAAGCAACCAACCTCGGCCTTTTAATGGACGGGAATTTGCGCTTTGAGAACCACATACTAAATATTGTGAGTTAAAGCCTTAAAGTTCTATATAATATACGAGATTACCTTAGTGTCGATTTGCGTGTTGACCTATGTGAATCGCTTATATTATCTAGGTTAAACTATTGTGATGTCGTGTATGACGGGTGCATTACTGGTCGTCCCAAGCGGCTCATACAACGAGTGCAGAACGCATGTGCTCGTTTTTATTTCAGAGTCCCTCCCCGGTCCCACATCACTCCATACTTGAACGCCGCTAACTTGCTTAACATGCCTGCACGCCGGCGCCTGCACTTGGCCACTCTTCTGTTCGGGGTGGTAAGACACAAAACCCCCACCTACCTTTTTAATAAACTGGTTTGGTCCAAAAGTGTGCGCAGGTTCAAGGCAATGGCTATTATACCTATGCACCGAACCGCTGCTTTCAGAGGTAGTTTCAAGTTTGCGGCGTCTAAGTGCTGAAATGATATCCCTCCTCCTATCCAAGGGGCGCTTAGCAGATACACCTTTAAGCGTATGCTTAAAGGCTATTTGTTGACGCTCCAGAAATCACCCTAATTCCCAGCACTGTGTCAGCAATAAATATGCCAATTGCATTTATTTTTTTATCTAGTTTTGTTTTTAATGTTTACTGTAAATATTTTATTAATGAAGCTGCATCTAGGTAGTGTTTACATTATTATCTCACTTTTTATTTATGTGTAATTCTCTTTCGTCTGTCCCAATAATTTAAGTAGTTTATATATTCCTTTAGTATGACGTTTCCGTGAGTCACCGACGGTGCTGGCTGAAAATCAGCGCTGTAGGTGTCTGACATCTCAGCATAATGCTGAGCCAGTGTCCGCAGAGACACAATTGTTTCATGTATTATCTGTTTTTGGTTTATTTTTTGTTTAATATGTGTGTCCTGTGTGTTTGTGAATAAATGTATCTTTCTTTCTTTCTATATACTAAGCATACGTCATTTTTTGCCTCTTCTCTATATTGGACCAATGTGGGAGAAGTAGGTCGTAGAAACTCCCGCAGATTGATTTTCAGATCTCTTTTAAAAATTGGTTGTGCTTAACTACTACAAATATGAAAAATCTAAGTAAGCAGGAATAAATAATTACAACATTATTAATAGCAAGGTCTGTATTGAGCTAGATTAAACCCATAGTCATTTAAGTAATCTTGTCCCGTCATTTAAATAATCTTGAAAATTGTAATATTCTTTTTTCGACAAAGTCGCTTTAACTTGCTTTTTAAATTGCTCAAATGGCAATTTCAAAATCTCCAGAGGTATTTTATTGTAGAAGAGAATGCACTGACCCTTGAAAGAATTGCTAACCTTCGCGAGTCTAAACCGGGGCGCACATTGTATGTGATTATTTCCTAGTTTAACATAACAGCTATCGCTAAGTTTAGAAAATATTGTAATGCGTACATACAGTATATTTTCGAAAATAAATGGTCTAGCTACAGTTAGTTTGTCAATTTCTTTAAAAAGCTCTCTTAAGGAGTCTATTCGTTTTAAATAATAAATTGCTCGAATAGCTCTTTTCTGTAAAATAAAAATAGTTTGAATATCCGCTGCTTTCCCCCACAACTAGATACCATAGGACATGACACTATGAAAGTAACTAAAAAATACTAGTCTAGAATTTGAACAGAATTTGTATTTTTTTATCTTCCATTCGTGTATCATCTCCATTAGGTATTTTTTATACAACTTTGCAGAAAATCCAACACATGGTGCTGTGAATTGCAATTTGTTTCTTGCGCTTATATCATACAAACGGGTCTATAATCGATAAATGGTCCTATTATATTGATATTATTCTTAAAGATCTATCCAATTATACCTTTATTTTATATTATACTCTATCCCATAATGTGAGATGTCATTGTTTTGTCATAGATGTTTTAAAAATAATATCAATATGAACATTTTTTGATTTATAGAACCGTTTGAGAAAAAATGCGCAAGAACCCAAAAGCGATTCACAGCACGATCTGTTGAACTCTGTGGAACAGTGATTTTTTTCTTCTCTCTCTCATTAAAATATTGTTATTTTATGGCTGTGTTTTATTAGGGTAAAAATTTGGCTAACTTGGCAACCCTAAATTCACTGACTCATAGATATTTGATCTTAGCGAGACTACGTCTGACTTTTTTTATATGTCCATGGTTTTAATACCAATTTGCGTTTAATGGGTCCTAATTACCACAAGTGTTGTGACATTTTTCGAAATAGCTGAAATATGTGTTTTTTTACGTTTTCAGCCCCCACATCCCGGGCATTTTAAAAAAACTCCTAAAACTGAATGGACAAAAGAGTCCATATAATTATCGAACCTGCTCACAAAAATACAAGAGAATCGGTTGAGAAATGCGACCTGCGACATGAAAGTGTTTTTCATAAGCTGAAACGGAGTCGCTTAAATATATATATATATCTAAAGTATTTGGTCACACGCTTTGTCTGGTACGTTGAAAAAAAACAGCCTTGTAGAATGCATCGCCGCTGTCTCGTAGTAAACGGAGCTAGGGCGATTTCGAAATAATAATGGGAATCTAGTATAGTGGATTCAGTCATCAATTCCATGTCTACACACATACTGGGGAGCTAACTCAGATGTATTGCGCAGCACGGGACTAAGGCTTGTCTATTCTACTAGGAAATACTGCGCTCCGGTCTGGATCAACAGTGTCCACACAAACTCCGTAGATGTGTTACTAAACTGGATGAGATGTGTCTCGGGCTCTCTACCTCAACTCCTCTTCAATGGCTACCTGTTCCGAGTCACATCGCACGTCCACACCTAAGAAGACAACAGAGAGAAGCGCAGAAAATCGCCAGGAAACAAGACCTGGCAAAGTTCGAAGATTTCTCTGCCCTCCGGTCCAACGTCTTAAATCTCGCATCTTACTGCCAAATACCTGATGTGCAGCAACTTTAAGGCATATCAGCAAGAGTGGAGTGCTAATACTCCACCAAGCCTTCAATCTCCCAAGAAAACTTGACTCCGAACTGGACATGACCATGAGTCGATGTGCATGAGTCGATGTGGATGGAGGAGTTCAGCGGCTTGCGACTGCGGGGCTCAGACTCAAGACACGCACTATATGATTAGGAACTCCCCCACAGAAAATAGCAGTAGACCTATTGTGATTCTGATATTGATCGCAATTGAAAAAATGACCAATAAGAACACGATTATTTGACGCGGGCTGGCTTTTATTGCGACTTTGCGTGTCAGCGCATGGTCTGATTGGTCGATTTTTCAATTGCGATTGATGTCAGAAATACGAAATAAGGCCCAACTAACCCTGAACTGACCTTTGACATAAACTTGTAATTGAATACGAGACGAAACGACTGTCGTAAACGACACACGACTAAATAAATGTGTAAACATTAAAAATTTAGTTGTTAAAGAATTATCACGATGCTGAGTTATATTAACCGTAACTTGTGATACAAGTTTTAAAAAGTAATTATTACACACGCTTAAAATTTGATACTGACCTATTAGTCAGTGGAAAAGTAAGTAATTTAGAAGACGAAACTAGTATAAGGTATATAGAAGCTGTATTAAATAACACCTGATAAACTTTATGATTTCGTTGTTCCGGTCTTCGAATACTGGCAACAAAAGAGATTGAGGGTAGAATGAATATTTGTTGGACATAGCACAAACTCGCTGGACAGTGTTCCGAATTGACCATTTATCCGATGTTTTGCGAGTGGGATGACGGATTGAACCCGTTCCGTTATCAGAATACCTGCAATTTTACGAGTGTTTTCATTTTAGTCATTCTTTATTTTATATATGTTGTTGTCCGATAAGCTCCGCTCAAATGCCCAAAATAATGCAAATTCATGGATATGTACCATTGTTCGACACTGACGATCGACAAGATTCTCATATCCTCATTTTTCTCTTCAATATTTTATGTAATCCTCGCTAATCTGGCTTCTTACGCGATCTTTTCGTTGTTTTGTCTTCGGATAGGCCACGGAGAGCTCACACTCGGTCACTACTTATAACTCCGTAACGCAACACTGCCGCTTATGAAAATGGGTTCAGACTACAAGCTATCAGTCCCTGGAACAAACTCTCCAGCGCGATCAGAGACAGTCCGTCAATTTACATTTTTAAAAGTCGTTTGAAACAACACTATATTTTTCTTCCGTTTTAAGTATTGGTATGAATTTGCATGTATTTGGGTATTTGTTACATATTTATATATTATTACTAGCTGACCCGCTCTCGCTTCGCTGCGGGTAGCTCTACCCCTACTTTACCCCTTACCTATCCCTACCCTAACCTACCCCTACCCCTAACCGACCCCTACCCAACCCCTACCCCTACCCAACCACTACCCTACCCCTACCCTTCCCCTACCCTACCCTACCCCTGCCCTACCCTACCCCTACCCTACCCCTACCCTACCCCTACCCTACCCCTACCCTACCCCTACCCTACCCCTACCCTACCCCTACCCTACCCCTACCCTACCCCTACCCTACCCCTACCCTACCCATACCCTAACCTACCATACCCATACCCTATCCTACCCTACTTTTAAACCTTCCCTGGTCTACAACAAACATTTCAAAACCAAAATCAGCTAAATCGGCCCAGCCGTTCTCGAGTTTTAGCGAGACTAACGAACAGCGATTCATTTTTATATATATAGATGTAGATATTGGTAAGTAGTTTATTATTTTTATTAACACATTTAATGTTGTGCACATAGGTTTACCTATAGTTTTTATTTTTCCTCTCCAATCTAGGTTTGCTAGGAGAAATATCTTGTTAGATATAAAGTCGCCTTTATACATGTTTTTGCTATATATTTTATTATATTCACTGTTGTTGTGCATTAAAGTATAGCGAAATATATCGTCACGACGAACATGCAGTAAATTATGCACTACTTTCACGTTTCAACAAACACTGACAATAATGACGAAACTGAATAATCCAGGTATTGACTGAGGCACGAACACTAGATCACTGTAATCCTTTACACTGCGTCACAAATGGTTTCTAATTTTACAAAAAATAACAGCAATCGGTAACCTTATCATGTACAGCAGCGATTCCATAACATGAGTTGTCAGGGATGATTTCAGGCAAGTGCCCTAAATCAGGAGATCTAATCGCTCTCATGGAGATAGGGTCCCAATATCAGGTGATTGTGCGTGCCCGACCACCCCATCGCCATATAATAAAGAATTTTTCATCACTCTCCCTCTGAAAACAATTTGTATTTAACCCGATATGCGGTCGGTAAATGCGATTTACAATCTAAGGAGATAAGTAAATTTAAAAATGAACGAGGCTCCTTTCTCTGTTTTTTGGGAACCTCATATATGACGAAAGACGCTCAAAAGTGACACAATTAAACAAAACAATCATTTTGCTAGCTAAAAATACAAGAGAATTAAACATACCTAATCCCCAGGCAAGAAACTTGAATACCATTGTGCTGTGCAGTGCTACAGAACCCTTCGTGCGCAAGTCCGACTCGCACTTGACCGTTTATTTTAATAAACAGTTGTTTTGTTAGTTGCTTTGCATTTCCTCGCATTAATGATATAAAGTAGAGGATTGCACTCGGGTCTAAGTTATTTAAATCCGACTCCGGTACACTAAAGCACAAAACAAGCAGATACGACTTATCGTAATCATCGAGATTCGATAAAATTATTACTACAGTTGGGACCCCTCGTTCCTGTTTTCCATTTATATATGAAATTTTCAACGAAGTTGCAGGAAATAAATGTACGTAATTATAAAAAACCGGTCAAGTGCGAGTCTAAATCGCGCACGAAGGGTTCCGTACCACCGTTCAATGGAAGCGATGGTGTGGAGTGAATAGTTTGGATTTTACACAGCAAAATATTGTTTACAAAGTTATTGGTGCGGTTACTTTCACACTCCATGTACGTAACCAGGTGCATCCATAAGTTTGTATGTGGTATTGAAAGAATTGTTGTATGGGAGCCCCCTTAAATATATCTTTTATCCTGTTTTTTAGTATTTGTTGTTATAGCGGCAACTGAAATACATAATCTGTGAAAATTTCAACTCTCTAGCTAGCTAGGTTCTTGAGATACAGCCTGGTGACAGACGGACGGACGGACGGACGGACGGACAGCGAAGTCTTAGTAATAGGGTCCCGTTTGGAACCCTACGGGTACGGAACCCTAAAAACATGAAAACCCGACAGCGGTCCACTCAAAAGCACAAAACAAGCAGATAAGACTAGAACGTTATAATTAATAAGAACGTTATTATTGAGATTCGATAAATTATTACAATATAGTTTTAACCCCTTCGTTCCTGTTGTTCATTTTGAGATGAGTTTAATAAGAATCTGGCAATTAAACAATAAACAATAATTATCATTATGTATTTGGCATATACAAAATGATGATATGCAAAAATATTGTTAGCGGTAAAATATTGGGATATCGCAGTAACGGTTTCACGTAAAGCTAGTAAGTGTCATTTTTATTTGATAATAATTTCATAATTTATTTATTGCACACAAATTATAAAAAACAAGAGTTATATAAAAATAGTGTACAAAGGCGAGCTTATCTTTAATAAACGAGATCTCTTCCAGCACAACAGGATTAGATGGGAAAGGTTGTTTGCTGAGCAGGGGTAGACCTATGTGTACAATATATAAAATAATAAATAAAATAAATTATATAATTACTATAATAACATAATAAATACTTATAATATACTACAACTACTGTTGTATATACTATACTAATGAACTTATAAAAACTTACATGCATACTACCTATAACTCTCAAGATAGAGGTAATGCTTCTTCACACGACTTTTAAATATATATAGAGTAGGACTGTCCCTGATGGTGCAGGGAGGATTCCACAACTGAATGGCCCGGGGTCTAAACCCATGCTCATTGTGTTTCCATGTTCACAACTCCACAGCATAACACCCATGTATAACGCGGACTTATGCTGTGGAGTAGTGAACATGGAAACTGATTGAGTTCTTCGAGGTCAGCTGGAAGAAAGGATAGCGTAGATTTCGTAAAATGTTGTCGAGAAAATTGAGGATGTGTGAATCCCGGCGAAGACGGATCGAAAGCCACTTCAACTCCTTGCGGTTTTGTAATACATGGTCGTATTGGCGCAGCTCGAAGATAAACCAAATCCCGAGATTTTGTGGTCGTTCGAGTTTGTTCAGTAGTTCTTCGTCAGCACTGCCCCAGCAGACATCAGCATAATCGATGAGGGGTAGGAGTGACTGAGCAGGAGTGATTTTGGTCTGTTGAAGCAATAAGTACTGAAGTCTCCTGAGAGAGTGAAAAGTAGCAAATACTTGGCAACTGACCTCATTAATATGCGATGACCAGGAAGCTGGTTGTTGAAGATAAGACCCAGGTTTTTAGCTTTATCGCTATATACGATTGTGGTACTATTAAAAATTACAGGTGGAATGGGCTGTTGCTGCAACAAGTTAAGAAAATGTCTGGTACCTATAATCATGGTCTGAGACTCGGATTGACCAGGAGTCGGAAGGATGAAGCCCACCTTCTTATACCCTCAAGATCAGCGCTGAGTGTCGTAACATTAGAGTTCGCATCGTTAATAGAGAAGAGGCGATACATCTGGAGAACATCAGCGTAAAGATGATATAAGGAAAACAGGACGTTAAAGGAAGGAGGAAATTAAAATCGAGAATAGAAGACGAGAAAGCATGACACCTTAAGAGACGCCTGTATAGAGGTCACAAGATTCAGTGGAAGTCTCCTCCGACCTGATACTCTGTTGCCGATCCCTCAAATAAGAGTCAAATTAGCTTGCAGAGAAGGAGAAGATATTCAGGGATCTGAGAAGCTCAACGAGAATGTCAAAATCTACGCAGTTGAAGACACTGCTGAAGTCAAGTAAAGTCAGCACGGAAAGCTGTTTACGGTCCTTGACTACCTGGATGCCATCTGTGACTGTCTATAGGTGATGATATAACGGTGAGGTAGCTCGACCTTTTGAAACATTCTTCACCAATGTACCCAGACTCATAAAAGAGCGTCTAAATTCATCTCCATATGAAGCAGAGAATTTGTTAAAAAACAGCAGTATAATACTATACAGTATAATATAAAACTACATCATTGATGCTAGATCAGTGATGTAGTTTTTAAATTTCATCATGTATATCCCCAGGATATTGTCAAAACGTATAGATTACTTAATTTAAAAATACTGAAGACCTGTGGGGTATATGAGTCAAAGTCATTGGTTCAATAATACTAGTTAAAGGGCACACTTAGCTTATATATTTAATAAATGTGGTAACGATAAAGCTTTCCCAGACTTCATGAAACACAGTAAACTAATACCTCTGTTCAAGTTGGCAAACAAGGGTGATCCTTCAAATTTCTGACCAATATCTGTTCTTCCAGCACTAAGTAAAATTTAGAAAATTTTATACACAATCAAACGTTCTCAGACTTCAACCGTACAAAATAACTCCACGCCAAACAAAACGGTTTCACTAGGGGTAAATCAACTGCGGATGCAGGTATTACTCTTATATCTCATATTTATTCTGTATGTAAAGCCGCACAGGATGCTATCGGTGTTTTTTTGCGATCTGTCGAAGTCATTTGATTGTGTTGATCATGATAAGCTACTAATAAAATTAAATCATTACGGAGTAAGAAATAAAGCGTTGGATCTACTAAGATCATAACTGAGCAATATAATTCAACAGGCAGAAGTCAACGGCATTATAGCTGATGACTCGGGAGTAAAAATTGGCATTCCACAAGGTTCCATATTAGGCCTTTCTTATTCCTGGTATATATAACAATCTGCCTTTTATAGTGGAGAAATTGACTGACATAGTGTTGTTTGCTGATGATACTTCACTGGTCTTCAAAATTTAAAGACAAAAAGAAGATTTTGATGATTTTAATGGATGGTCTTTAACCTTGAATTGGATTCACAGTTAAAAATTTATTGTTTAATGCTGGTAAAACCTCACTGGTATAAAATTCTCACTTCCAAATGTCAGGCAAGCTGAAACCAGTTTAGTGTTAGAACAACACGATAGAATTAGTAAAGGACACGAAGTTTATTCGAATAACCATTGCATCCATAGCAAATTGCAGTGGGTACCCCACATATATAAAATATGTTCTGCGGCTTACGCTGTTAGGAACATCAAGCAAAACACGGATGTGGCTACATCTAGGCTAGTATATTTTAGTTACTGTCATAGTATCATGTCCTATGGTATCTTGTTGTGGGGGAAAGCAGCGGGTATTCAAACTATTTATATTTTACAGAAAAGAGCTATTCGAGCAATTTATAATTTAAAACGCACAGACTCCTTCAGAGAGCTGTTTAAAGAAATTGACATACTAACTGTAGCTAGTCAATTTATTTTCGAAAATATAACGTATATACGCAAGACCATTCCAACATTTTCCAAACTTAGCGATAGCTGTAATGTTAACCTAAGAAATAATCACAGACTAGTTGCGCCCCGGCTTAGACTCGCTAAGGTTAGCTATTCTTTCAAGGGTCAGTGCATTCTCTACTACAACAAGATACCTCTGGAGATCTTGAAAAATTTAAAAACCATGTTAAAGCGACTTTGTCAAGGTTCAAAATCTTGACCCGTCCCAACTACCGTCAGTTTTTGAGAGGTTAAGGCAGATTTTATCGTTATCTACAGCTTTCGAGCTGCTAGTACCGCCTTCTTGACCGCATAGATTCCAACATTGTTCAAATTGAATGGAGTGGTGTCGGGTAAGGACTTGGAGCGCAGGTTCTGAAGAGTGGCTTGCTTAACCGTGGGATCCATCACAACTTGTGGGGCAGCAAGGAACTGGTTGAGACTGTTGAGATCTACATTACCTACCAGCATTTAGGTCCTGAGACTTACCTACAACAAATGTTTTTAGAAACTTCCACACCTGAGCTGGTGTGTAATTTTCAATACTCTCGTGGATATGCTTAGCATCACGACAGATACGGTTACAGCGGTTGCCAAGACATTTTTAAGAAAGGAAATTGTCATCTGTCCTATTCTTACGGTATTTACACTTGGCTCTGTTCCTCTTGGCCATTAGACGCTTAATAGTATCTGTGATCCAAAGGAAGTTGTTTCACTCTTACCTTTTTATAGGTGCATGCTTGTCGCAGAGACTTAGGACTATGATAATAAAATTATCGATTTTCTCGTCCACGGTCTCGCTGGATATTACAGGGGACCAGTCGATCGACAAGGCATCCGACCTAAGTGACTCCATGCCAGTAGCACTAAAGTTACGAATATTAAAACATTTTGGTCTGTTCTTGAGAGACCTTATCTTATTTGAAAGATAAATAAGGTCATGAAACGAGAACGGAGAATTGAGTTGACCGTGTACCAAGTTAGACATTATCCAAGCTAGAGGCAATCATAATATCGAGGAGAGAGGGGGAGCAGTGGGTTTAGAAATTTGTGGTATCAAAAGGCAGAATATGGAGATTGTAGGAGTCAACTATGGACTTGAGTTGTTAGAGCGGGAATTATTTTTGAGGAGACAGAGTGTTGAAATTAACGAGAATGAAAGTATCGTTATAAAAAGGTGAGAATTAATTGAGGAGGGATTTTAATATGTCGAAGTAGTCGATGCGAAGAGAGGGGCTATAAAGAACACCGAGGAGGACCTTACTATGGTGAAGAGTAATTTCAAGAAGGAGATGTTTGGAGTACTGACTAGGGGACGCGATGATTACAACGCCCCCATCTGCTTTTCCGACTCTGTCGTTCCTTGAAACGTAGGCAAGGACACTAGAACTGGAGAGTTGTGGTCTCGAGAAGGTGCGATGGACCAAACCTCAGTCCTTCTGAGCACCCTTCCTGGTCGTAACGCCTTTGGTAGAACTAGCGGTCGCGACCGCAGCTCTAAATTTAGAACAAACAAATACATTAAAAATGGGACAAACAATAATAATGAGGAAAAGTTCAGTAACAACACCAAAACCACATCGTTATGTTATTGAAACTAGACTAGCAAGTGAAATTCAGTACGATAATATTAACCACTTGCTAAAATTTTATAAGAAGAGGGAAGTCACCAGGCGTAAAAGACCAGGATGTAAGGGTAAAACTCATATGTACAACCTAAAATGTAATACATCTCTGTTGTACGAGTGATAGTTTTTTTTTTTTTCAAAAAAATGTAAATTATGTTTGCACCATGTTCATAGATTTTAATTTATTAATGCTTACATATACCAGTATTCAGTAATTTTAAACTTCATGATTTTTACAATTCTATACCTACCGAAGTTATTTATCATTTCCGACCTTCAAGGGACATATAATTTTTCTAATAAGGATTTATCAAAAATATAATTTTACACCTTTCCAAATACTCACATTAAATATAAATATGTTGTATTATGAAAAGTATATATAGATTAGAAAGGGTAACCATTTACCATTTATTTATTTATTTATTATGTCATTTTTAAATGTACAACATTACAGAACATTCTAATTCATAGTTCACAAACAGGATAAATTCTATAGATATTTGCAATATAAATAAAATTGCAAATTGTTCAATACACATCACAATTATTACAATTACACGTAACAATTAAGAAATACTTCAATTTGATTCAATTAGTTACCATTCAATTTAATAACACCTTCAATTAATTTTTCGTATATATTTATTGCACATAAAACAACATAAGATATAATAAACAGAAAGGACATCTACAAAGGCATGCTTATCTCTAAATAGAGATCTCTTCCAGCAAACCCAAGGTTGATAAGAATAATTTAATATACAGGATAGACCTATGTGCTCTGATAAGATACATACATATATTACGGAACTATTGAACTAACTGCTAGATACACTACATACACAAGTACATAAATATTATATAAAAATATAAATACACCTAAATAAACTAATATATACAAAGCTCAAATCTAGGATAGAGAAAGATAATGCTCCTTCAAACGATTCTTAAAGACGGGCAGAGATGGACTATCTCTGATAGTGCAGGGAAGCGAGTTCCAGAGAGTGATCGCCCGCAATCGAAAACAGTGCTTGTATGCGACGGTGTTGTGATGAGGTATAGAGAGCAGGGAAGCCGTGTGAGTTCTACGTGGACGAGCCGAAGGGAGAAATTGAAAAAGCTCACGGAGAAAGCTAGGGTATCGAGGGTTGGTTAAGATGTTGAATAGAAGAGTGAGGATGTGTGTGTCCCGACGAAGACGGATCGGCAGCCATTTTAACTCCTTGCGATACTGCGAGACGTGGTCGAACTTGCGCAGTCCGAAGATAAACCGAATCCCGAGATTTTGAAGTCGCTCGAGTCTGTTCAGTTGCTCTTCGTTGGCGCTAGCCCAACAAACATCGGCATAATCGATCAAGGGGAGAAGAAGAGATTGAGCAAGAGTAATTTTTGTTTGATGGGGCAGAAAGTTCTGAAGCCGTCTTAGTGAGTGAAAGGTGGCAAAGACGCGCCTACTGACCTCGCTGACATGGTTAGTCCAGGAGAGTTGTCTATCAAACATGACACCCAGGTTTTTGGCCTTGTCACTGTAGGCGATTAGAGTACCGTCATAGGTAACCGGCGGTATGGGCAATTGTTGTAATACGTTTAAGGAGTGTCTAGTACCTATAATAATCGCCTGGGACTTGCTGGGGTTCACCAGCAATCCGTATGACAAAGCCCAGGTTCTGATGTTCTCAAGGTCAGCGTTCAGTGTGTCTATAGCCAGGTTCACATCACTAAAGAGGAAATGACGATAAATCTGAAGATCATCAGCATAGAGATGATATGGGGAGGAGATAACATCGGAGATGGAGTTGATGAAGACAGAGAATAAGGGAGGGGAAAGAATATTAATATTCAATAAATGTCAACTTTTTTCAATTAATTGCTATAAAGTTATAATTTAACTATTTAAGTTTAATTTAAACACAGTCACACATTAAATTCGCAGAACCTAACACACTCACGCACAATAAACCTCCACGCATCACCAAGCAGATCAGTCAGGAGTGCTGTAGCCAACAGAGCGTTGAGACTTTTCCGCGCCCTTACCAGCGAAGACTGCTGACGCGCCACCTTGCGGTGCGTGCCGCCCGCTAATAGCCGCTGGTGCCTGTGCGGAGATATTTGTCGGGCACGAATAGCGCGCATACCGTACCGACAGCGCAGTCACTGTCGCCTCGCAACAATCGTTACGTCTGACCTCCAGTGAGTTGTATCCGAGCATACCTAATATAAAAGCGGATGGATAAAGATAAGGGTAGTATCCAAATTTCCTATTATATAGGTATCTTAAGAAAGCTTTGTGTACCTTCTCGAGCATAAGGACTTATGAACTTTCGTCCGGATTCCAAACAATCGAGCCAGATTCAAGTTTGGTTCTCACTAGGGCGGTGTAAAGCAGCTGGACCACATCCAGATTCCGGAATCCCTTATTATACCGCATTACAAACCCCAATCTTTTAAAGCATTCCTTGCCCAAAGTGCTAATGTGCTCATGGAATGTAAGTTTAGGTTAAGTTAAATTAAAATGCAGGTGGGACCAAATAAATGTAATAAAGCAAACTTCCGCTTGTATTTTTATATAATTTAATTTAACACTGAACTGTAATAATTTTATCGTATCTCAATAATTACGCTAAGTGTTATCTGCTTGTTTTGTGCTTTTTAGTGAATCGCAGTTGGGTTTTTAAGGTTTGAATAACGTTATTTATTCCTTTTAAGGTACGGAACCCTAAAAATTATCGATATAACTATTTTTTTTCTCGCCAACTAATATGGGCTAGTGCTCCAGGTCCAGCATACCTCTCGGCTGAAACTTAGGACATCTGAAAAACAACGATATTGCAACCGTTGCTTTAATAAATTGCGAAAAATCTGACATGTTTCGCTTCAAACTTTTAATTGAATGCTCACGAAAACAAAGAAGGTAGGTGAACTCTGGACATTGCAAGGACAAAACAGATTCCAACTTATATTATTATCACACCACCCACCTGCTCGACAGTGCCAAATTATATATCTAGCAAGGCTTACGTTAAGTAAGTTCTTATAACCCTTAGTTTTAGCTAGGATGTAATATTGTACTGAATTTCATTAAAACCCGCTGCTAAATAATATGATTTTCACTTCTTTTACTACTTATTGTAATGACTTTAGAGTCCAATTTCAAATAGATCAACTACTATACTGCTTACTAGGGTAAAGGGGGTGAGCGAAGGGAAGCCCCCTTTATCCTTCGCGTTAGGTTGAACATGTAAGAACAATAATATTATCATAGTACAGCAGAGTACCAATGAAAATAAACATTGTTCTGCCCCAAAGGACATTTATTGCTATCGAGTGAGGTATATATGTACAATCGAACCAACTGAATCATGACCCATTTGCCTTATAATTCGTTTGAAACTTTCAAACTTGTAAGATCTATCGTAATGTCAGTGTCTAATCAAATGATAACAAGTTCGTTACCAAGGAAATAAACCTTCAAGCGAATTTCGACCTACTTGCATTTAAGGGGTTTAGCAAAATAAGCTTATGGTGGGTCATGATTCAGATGGTTCGATAGTACATTGGACGTAGTTGACGAGCTGCGATCTTCAATGTTGCTTAAGTCAATAGAAGGAGAAGGTTTTCCAAAGACCGACGAGAAGTATTTAGAAAAAAGCTCGCACGTGCCAGAGCCAGTCGATGATGTCTCACCGTTAAAAAACATAGTTTGTGGGATGGAATTGCGCTCTCTCACTCTAAACATACGTCCAGAAACTTTTTAGATTAGCGGGGAGAGATTCTTCGACATACGATAGGTATGATTTATAGCAGCTATCAGTTAACCCTTTGGTCTTAAGCCCTTGCTCTTAAAACTTAAAAAGCATCGTAATCTCTAGGATTGCCAAACTGTTTGTGGCGCTTGTGAGCCTTTCATTTTTTGCTCAAAGAACGTTTTATTGATTTATTGTACCAGGTTTTTTAAAGGCGTGTTCAAGACAATCAGTTGGTTTATTCTACAGTAAAGATGATTTAGAATGATATCAATGTCAGAGCAGTTCAGTATTTCGACCCAGTCGGTGTTTCTGAGAGCGGATTTAAGTTTCTCATAACCGCAGCGCTAGAAGTTGGTATTTTTGAGTTATTCGTAACGAAAGTGCTACGAGACTGTACTTTGATATCAATGTGTGGTAGACGCACAGACTATGGGTAGACGTCTAATAGCGTAAAGGGGCCAGTGCTAGATACCGAGATGCTGTTGATATTGGTCAGGCCAAGTCAAGTAGACGCGAATTGTTATTAAAGATATTGTTATATTGGCTAAGATTAAATAGGTCCTATCTAGGAGCAAAGAAGACGTAGTGTCAGTAGCTGGGGTTGGTATAATTTTTAAACAATCAGCGTTAGATGATGCTGTCCAGATTATATTAGGCGTGTAAAAGTCTCCGATAAGCATAACCTTACCATCAGGATTAAAGTTGAGTAAAACGTGATTACAGTTACTATAATCCCTTGCCATCGGCGACTTTTATATCATCTGCTAGGCAAGGGCAAATAGAAAATTCGGATATATCTGATCGAGATAAACCCAGCCTTAAATCCTCCGCTGCACTGATGTTGCAGTCCCAAGATATCCTTCATACTACGCTAAAGGTATGCTGTAGGTATTCTTTATGTAAATTGTTGATAAAATTTAGCTGTAAGTGAGCTTGTAGTAAACCTATCACTGGATAATATATCTACGGGGCACAAGCTAAAATCCATACTTGAATGAATAGTTTTTTCTGAGTGGGAGCGGGGTCGTATTAGTCAGCGATGACCTTTACTCTCTCCAATTCTTTTGAAGACGAGAAAATTGCACCAAAATTAAAAACTTTCAGACGATAAAAATACAAAGTATAGAAATGTGGGTTTAACCTATGCATGCAACAATATTAATTGAGTACTATTAAAGGACGCAATATTGAATTGTTTGATTGATATTCATCAAGGCGTTTTTAGGGTCTGTACCTTAAAAGCAAAAAAGGAACCCTTATAGGATCACTTCGTTGTCCGTCTGTAAGTCCGTCTCTATGTCCGCCTGTCTGTCCGTCTTACTGTCTGTCTGGCAAGACTCTTTTTCTTAACCCGAAGACCCTTGAAGTTGTAACAAAATCAAACTTCTTATTCAACGCAGTCAAAAGAGTTAAAAAAACGGCCAAGTGCGATATTTATTTGTTTTATTTTTATATATTTATTTATTTCAAAGTGACACAGAATATTTAGTTATTCACAGAATAACTAAATATTCTGTGAATATTTCAAGCGTCTACTTCTTGCCGTTATCAATATCGAGCAAATACGAGAAAACAAAAAAAGATTTTTGCATGGGAGCCCCCTTAAATATTTATTTTATTCTGTTATTCTGTTTAGTGTTTGTTGTTATAGTGGCAATAAAAATACATCATCTGTGAAAATTGTAACTGTCTAACAATATGGTTCATGGCCTGGTGACAGACGGACGGACGGACGGACGGACAGCCCAGGCTTAGTAATAGGGTCCTGTTTGGCACCCTTCGGGTACAGGACCCTAAAAAGCGCCGTTTATACAGCAAAGTTGCTTGAGCAAAACCTTTATGTTACTTCCGGTAGACTTATAATCATGAAATTTGGCAAGAAGCAAGGTCTAGCACGCACACAAGCACAATTAAGTGAAGGAAAAAAATCGAAATCTGTAAATTTGTAGTTCCATCACAAAAAAATGGTTTTTGCGGGGCAGCCTAGTTACGCGAGTAGTTTTTGCACTGAAAACTGTGTCAATCTAGTTACCTTTATTAGTCTTCAGACAAAAATCATCCTGCTTCCTGCTTTTGAAAGTTTATTCCCAACAAACTGTAAATAAAAGTCAGGAGAATTAGAAATCATTTTCTTTTGTTACCGACTTCAAAGAAGGAGGGATCCTTAATTCGTCGCGATGTTATTTATGTTTTTTTGTTTCTTCAGCGGTTTCTCCAAGATGGATGAAACGATTTGGAAAATTATTTTTTTGATCCTTCCGGTTGGTCACATTGCCATCTGATGATGGCATCGTGGAGTTATTGTAGTAAGATTCAGAAAACTTATAAAATAAAAGTGTAAGAAGGCGAGCTTATCTCTAATAAGAGATTTCTTCCATCAAACCATGGTTGGACAGGAGAAGTAGTTCAACCGTCGGAAGTAGTTCTTCGTACATTTACTCTCAGGAAGCATAATTTTGTTAAGTGTAACTGATGACTGATGACCACAAATGGCCACCGGAACTGGTCAACACTCGGTATCCCATGTGGCAATATGGTTACTTTATTACAGTTGCTAAGACTATGTTTTCTCTTCATAATGCATATGGTGAAGTAGATGTGATGGTAACGTAGCAGGAGAGATTCTCAACAATTCATCAGCGTCATTCAGGATCTGATGATGAGAGGAAGGAGAAGAAATGAAAATGAAAAATGAAAATAGTATTTATTGAGCCAACTTATAACTAATTACATTAGACAATAAAACTTAATCAATAAAGGCTTCTTATGGTGCATATCTGGTTCATACTTGTTGACTCTTGAACTAGATTCTTAGGAACCTGTATGTCGAGAGTCAAGTGGTTATCACCAAAAGTTGTCTCTGGGAAGTTGCCTCACTATAGGGTTAAGTGAGTGTGTGAATTATGTAATTAATACATTAACAAAATAAATTAAAATTATACAATAATTTAGTGCAAATTATGCTGTTAACACTTTTCAATATTTATGTAAATGATATTGTAAGACCTGACAAATAAGAATTTCATTGCAAGGTTTAGATTAGTTTCGTTTAGCTGAATGATTTTACAATAAGTAGGTAAGTATTTATCTTTTATCTTTAATATGTAAGTGTCTGAAGGGTTTTATAGGTAGTAAAGTGTTGATTTATGGTTGATATTATTCAGGTGGGTAGTAAATATCGGTTAGCTATAAGTGACATTATTCTTAGCAGAAGATCTTCGGTTTCACTGTATTTTAATTTTAGAAGGAACTTTCGTAACTTGATTTTTACTTCATGGTAGGTTAGGGGGTAGATGCTTAGAATTTTATTCATTTTATTGTATAGACTAGGTGCTTGTATGTTGTACTGCCTTCCAGTAAATTCGGTTAGAAAGTTAGGAGTTGTGCAAACGAATTCAGTTCTACGGCTGGATATTTTGGAGGGATTATAATTTAGATTTGTGTGGCGTCTTAGTGTTGTTTGGTGTATGTATAATTGTCGGACTGTGAGGAGCTCACAGTACTTGTACAGGTCAGCACTAGGGAAGCTGTATGGCTTGAAAGTGGAAACCTTTAGCAGCGATCTTTGTGCTCGTTCCAGTTCGAACAAGTGTGTTTTACAGGCCCCACCCCATGCTGGAATACAGTACGTTAAAACGGATTGTGCAAGCGTATAGTAAACGGTCTTCAAAAGGTAGGGTGGTGCTACATGTCTGAGTTTTTTGAAGATCCAGATTAGCTTTCAATCGACCTGCTAGCATTTTAATGTGGGGCTTTCAAGTCAGGTTATCGTCAATGATGACTCCTAGATATTTTATGGTGTTGCTTTTTGCCATGGCAGGGCATTGGCAATTAATGTTACTGTAATCTTTGCAATTATGCACTTTGATCTCAAAGTCGGGGGGTGGTTGCCCTCTATTAATGATAGAGAAGGTTAAATATTGTGACTTAGATTTATTAAGAGTGAGGAGATTGTTTTTGAGCCAGGATGAAATAATAGCAAGCCCCGTCTCTGCATGACTACGAGCTTGGTCCCACGAATCCCCATGAAAGACCAATGCTGTGTCATCTGCAAAAGTTACTATTTTACAGTTGTCTAGTTTATGTTGGCAAAGGCCATTAATGTAGATGAGAAATAGTGTGGGTCCCAGCAAGCTACCCTGGGGAACTCCATATGCTATATCTATGTCACTGCTAATTAAATTGTCGATTTTTATGCGTTGAACTCGGTTTTGTAGATAGTTTTGAAAGATGGCAAGGGGAATACCCCTTATACCCATTTTCTCCATTTTGTTTATTAGAATGGGCACTGAAGAAGAGTAAGGAGAAATCGAGAGCACTCTTCAGTTACTAAATACACATACTATACTATTTCGATTTTGGTATTTTGTATAGATGTATGAGCTCCGTGGATGATGGGTTTCACGCTTGCTTCTCACACACAAGAGAGGCAGGTTCGATTCCTGACCATGTACCAATGAGATGGAAAACACATCGTGAGGAAACCTTCATTACTTCACAGCTGCGGCGATGGCTAGCCCCCTGTCACGCAAAATGTGGAGTATTGAGTAACTGGCTCAAAGTGGGCACAATGGTGCCTCTGTCACCCCGTATGGGAAAAGGCGTGAAGCAATGTTATGTTATGTTATTTTGTATAGAATAGTATCTCGAGCATTTGGAAGCTGCTGTTCGACGAAGACTACAGATTGCCACCGGAGCTACTGAATTCTATATAGGTATGTAATGGGTTGAGTACGATTATGTCGTGGAAATGTCAGTGGTCTTGAGTCAGTATAGGTACTACCTACCTACCGAAATAATCTCACTCTAATCTCTCAATATCTCAATCTCATCATTATTTATTTATTTATTAATACTCAAAACAGCAGCACAGACATACATTACAACACATAAATTAAACCAAACATTTCCGTCTGCAGCGCCAAAGGTATGTGTATACAGCATGATACATACAAAAAGAAAGGAATAAAAATTAAACAAAATTATAAAATTAGGTAACTAGGTAACTATATTGTAAATTAAGTAGGCACATATGTGCCACAGTAAACCGAGTGAAACAGACTTACTTATACTTTAACATATTATTACAACAATTTGAAAAAAAAAATCAATGATTAGAATTATGAATGAAAATATACCACCATCAATTGCAACATTTCGGATAAATTGTTATTTGCCATTTATGCATCGTACCTTTTTTTGTGTCATACTTAATAAATTACGACGTATTTACAAATCTGAACTACCTATGGACTTATGGTATTTAATTTGGTTTTGAATACATTTTTAACATGCCCATAAAATTACCTCTTCAATTTTATAGCTATAATTTGCTGTGGCGAACTTTGAACAGTCATTAAAAAATACATTGCAAAAGACGTCGTTTTTTTACATATTCTTATAGCTATGTTTATTAACATTCATTTAGCGTTTAGTTTGTCTGCTCTTACTTGAACTTAAATTAATTTTGTTTATTTTTTCTGTGACCAGAATTCTGAGTTCGTTAAAATTTGGTTTTAGGGTGACTAAAATTAGTCAAGCAAGTTGTGTTTGAGAAAATTTGATTATTCTTTGTTTTACTTACATTTAACCAAGAAAGTTTCTTAGCGTTGATACTCTCGAATTGAGAAGCGGCACAAGACTTGGTAAATTCGGCTGCACTGCATATATTTAAGGTTTGATATAATAATGTTTTAGGGCCCCGCAGCAAAAGGACGCCTACGGTACACTATTACTAAGTCTTCGTTGTCCCTCCGTCACATGGCTGTAACCCTAGAAAATAATCAAAGAAATGTTCAAAAAACAGTTGTACTAGTACGGAACCCTTCTTTTTTGAGTGACTTGAATCACACTAGCTTGAATTTAAACATACTCGTATACAAGATGACATTTAATTAGCTGACTATATTTTGGGAAATGATACTACCCATCACTATGACCAACTCTCCCCAAGAAACATATGATGATCGGGTCAATGTACTGAGGGAAGAAATAGTTTTTTCATTTGTGACTATATGTTTCTTGGGGCAAGTTGTTCATATTGATGGGTACTATAGTTTCCCAGAATATGGTCAGCTAATTAAATGTCAACCTGTATATTGTTTCCAATCCATCCAATATTTTAGGTCGTAAACGTTAACTACTTAGATTACTCAGAAACAATAATTATATTTTAATTAATTTAAGCAGTTTTGATTTTGTTTATTACTTCGAACCATGTAAGCGCCAAATAACTTTTTTTTTTTTTATTAATCTTCATCCGTCTGGACAGGCCAGTCTTACAACCTACAGCCAATTCATACTTATTATTATCTAGCTTCCTTGTTCTTTTTAAGGTTCCGTACCCAAAGGGTAAAGCGGGACCTTGTTACTAAGACTCGTTTGTCCGTCCGTCCTTCCGTCTGTCACCAGGCTATATCTCATGAACCTTGATAGTTAGATATTTGAAATGTATTTCTGTTGCCGCTATAACAACAAATACTAAAAAACATTATTAAAATAATTTATTTATCTGTCAACCACATACAAACGTATAAATGCACCTGGTTACGGACATGGAGTGTGAACGTAGCCGCACCAATAACTTTGTAAACAACATTTTGCTCTGTAAAATCCAAACTATTCGCTCCACACCATCCCTACCATTTGAAGGTGGTATCGCTGGCTGGAACCCTTCGTGCGCGAGTTCGACTCGCACTTGACCTTTTTTTTTGACCACGAGTTATATTATCTATTTACAAAAGTAGTTTTACGAATTTTCTCGTGTACGGTGCTGCACACGTATTTTTTTAGTGGGTTATAATATAATAATAATAATCCTTTATTGCACAGAAAACACAGTGGAAATTATAACACAAACAGTATGCAAAGGTGAGCTTATTTCTAAAAAGAAATTTCTTACAGCTAACCTGTGAAGAAAAGAGAAAAATAAAATATAGAGAGGTAGTCCTAGTGTACAATTAAGAGTTAAAAGAAATAAATAAAATAAATATACTATCAAATAAATCACAATACACCCTACGTAATTACTATAAAATAAATAAATAGAATACAATAAATAAATAGATATACATAAATACTATGAGATACCCACTATTCGGAAGAGAGGAGATGCTGTTTAAATTTTTTCTTGAAAGTGACCAAGGATTTGCAATCCCTTATAGCGCAAGGAAGTGCATTCCACAAACGTATTGCCCTTAACCTAAACGAGTGCTCGTAAGCAACAGTGTTGTGCTGAGGAATTGACAAAAGTGACACCGTGTGAGATCTCCGAAGTCTATCCCCTGAGAAAAGATACTCAAAACGTGGGTTCCGTTGGTTGGTTGGGAGTAGCCCATTCTGAAGACTTATAGAGCTAACACAGACTCTAATCACAATGGCAGACGGAGAGAGACTAACGTCATTAGGCACCGTCTTTGGTATTATAAAACCTGAGCAAAGGTTAACGATACACTCAGCACCTAGACCAAGTAGGGTAAAACCAAGTAGGGTATGTATGTATAAAAATAATGTAAGCAATCGGAAGCAAAACAACTAAACTTGAAAATATTCACTGCACTTGCGGTTTTCATTTGGCTAGTATTTCATCGCACATCAAAAATACTTATTGTCACAGCAAAAAAGGATCAGCAAAAACACTTTTTAAGTTTTAATTATTTTTGTTGTTCTTACATGTTCAACCTAATACTGCTACCGCAGTATTTTGCCCTTATATTGGCTGTGAAAATCAGTATATTTGTTGTGTAAATCAGTATTATTAATGTGCAGTTTAATATTTCCCTTTTCATTTTGCCGGGTAGATGTGACAACTTGTCAAGTCAAGGCAAGGTTCTTTATGTTTTTAAATGCCTACTTGGCTCTACTATGGACACATCAGTGGCTGTATGAATGAATGAATGGTGCCTCTCCGGCCAGGTTTTTAAGCATGTTCCAGTCTTTCGGTCGGCACACCAGAGGACACAAATTTTGAAAGGAGGGTGGGTGAGTAACCTTCCCGGTTAGATGAAAAGGGGGGTGATTTGAATCGACCGACTCTTCAGCCCAAAGCCGATATAGGATATGTGGAATGGAGGAATGTGGGATTGTAGAGCAGCCGTTGTTTTTTTCAAGTTCTTGCTGCCCTTCTCGTTTTGAGTATCATTGTTTTTATTTGCTGTCTCATGTTCTGCTTGGTTTCCGTGGGAGCTCTCAGTTTCGCTGTTTTTTCCAATTTTTGTTCATGGCGTGAGGCATTTGTCATTATCTCTGAAAAGCACACTGACCGCCGTACAGTAACATTTGATAAACACTTAATCTGATTCAAAATTTGCATTTACATATACAATTGTTCACTAAGTAATCATTAATGAATCATTTAACTACTACTTTGGATATGGCCGTTTGTCCTTCTAATAGTAGGTTAAAAACCTATCTTTTGTTTAAATAAAGGCTGTATTCGTGTTTTTGTCTTCACAAGATTATGGGTGAATTCATTGCTTGTCAGTTGCTACTCGCTATGCAGAGATTGCTTCACCCATCCACACTTCAATCACCTTCAATATTGTCCTTTCGTACATGTGCGTACCGCGTGTAGCGTTTTGGACCTGAGCTGGAATAACCGTAGCGTCGGCGACTACCCAGCATTGTTCGCTGTTTATTTTAATGTAGATCTTTGAGATTTACCATAAATAGCACAATGCGATATTTTGCACAAAATAGTAATTTCCAAATCCACTTTGTTTCACCAGCCTATACAAACATCATCACTCACCAGGGATAACACAACTTAGTATTGCGCAAATGAATGAATGTATTTTGCATATAAGCAACCCTTGCTTAGTTTTGATTCTAAGACTTGATCACATAGATTCATTGAGTTTTAAATATAATAACTCCGATGTAGAAAGGTATCATCGACGTGTTACAGCATCGTCCTGTAACGACACCACTCAGCGTCTGCCTGTTCACTTAACTTCGCCTTATAATCAATTTTCTTTTCAACCCCCGATTACTTGTCCATCTTGCCAAAAGTTGTGTTTGCTGTGGTTTAATTAGGTAAGTTCTAGGCTATGAACCGACCTCACCCAAATTTACGCCATGGATAACATTATCTCTTCCGTCCACTTATCCATTCCATCTTCAGATCCAGAGCCTGACTCCTGGGCATGTATTCCCATTATCGAACTTTTCACTATAACACATATAGCAAAGAGAATCACAATTCATCAAAACAGTGCTACGAGCAAGTTTAAAGGTTTTTGAATAACGCTCTGGAGCATTTCTTATGCAAAAAAAAACTGGCTGTGCAGCGTGGTACATGGCCAGTGTCATTGGAACCTTTGGCAAGGAAATTTACCGGGTTGGGGTATTCCGTTGATATTAGTTTTGATTTCATTATTGGTGTTTTTTTCATGCAAAAATATTTGTTTTAACTAGCTCACTTTTATTGTCAGAGCAAGGTAGTTCTGAACCACTATCACCGTCGTATCACTTTAAAGAATTTATGTTCCTTGGGGAAAATTGTTCAGTAACCTGATTAGAATGTGATTTTACTTATATGACAATACTTTTGGTTTCACTTTATCTAAAACTACTTAATGCTCGTAACGCTGTTGCTCGAAACTCATTTATACTGGTTAAATGCTACTTTACAACGTTTCAGATGATTAAATCCTAGAAAGCAACACTTTTCATTACCTCCGAGCTTTGTGTAACCACAGCTTAGAGGAAATAAAATACGGGCGAAATCTCCGCGCAGATTGAGAAAGAGAAAATAAAAAGATTGTTCTCTCAAGGTGTTAATAGTTTCAAGAGTCTCAGCGATGAGGCATTGTGAATTGAAATGGCGAGTTTAAATGGCGTTTGTTCCTTTTACTATTATCAAAACAATCTTATAGCCACGTAAAAAAAAGCCGGAATAACAAAACCTTTTTAAAGGATTACACGGCATGATTTTGAATGAACAACCGCCATACCAAAAGCTGAATACTTTCAACAAAAAGAAAAACTTAAAAAACGGTAATGTGCGAATCTAACTCGCGCACGAAGGGTTCCGTACAATGGTAGGGATGGTGTGGAGTGAATAGTTTGGATTTTATTGTTGCGGCTACTTTCACACTCCATGTACGTTACCAGGTGCATTCATAAGTTTGTATGTGGTATTGAAAGAATTATTGTATGGGAGTCCCCTTAAATATTTCTGTTTTTTAATATATGTTGTTATAGCGGCAACAGAAATACATCATCTGTGAAAATTTCATCTGTCTACCTATCACCGTTCATGAGATACAGCCTGGTGACAGACGGACGGATGGACGGACGGCGGAGGCTTAGTAATAAGGTCCCGTTTGGCACCCTTCGGGAACGAAACCCTAAAAAACATAGATCCCGACGGATTGTAAACCTCCTTCTTTTGTGAAGTCGGTTAAAATACACTTTCTTAATCAAAGTATACAAACGTTGCATACCCAGGTGTACCGGCGGCTTAGCCATAACATTATAAGAATTTTCATTATCAAAAAGGCTTCGCAGCGGCTTACGGCGAAATGATAATATGAAAAGACATGTTCCACAGTGTGTTATCGCGTTATGCTAATTTTCCGTAAAGGGAGGTAATGCGTAATCCGTTTAGCCTATCACGGACCATCTTTGTACAACGTGTGCGATATCAAAAACGCATAACTTACCCTTAAGTGAGGCTGGGGCTGATTTTGTGAATTCACATCGATTCATCTCGGAAGAAATTTTAGAGTACTGTTTTAGGATTAACAGTTTTCTGGAAACATAAATATAAACATAAACATTTACATACAGGCACATACATTGCTTCTGGCCCCACACTAGGATACCCTGTGTCGTGGGAACAAGAAACAGCGACGTCACACACATATAAACATCCAAGACCTGGGTTTATTTTTTACCCGCAGCCGGGGATTGAACCCGGGACCTCTCGCATGGTAGGCTGAGCCACAACCGCTGCACCACAGAGGTCGTCTTCGGAAAGAATGCTTAGAACGTCTAAGATAACCACTCCAGTTTTTTTTTTGCTAAACTTTGAGTTGGTTGTGTTTTTGGCCCGAGTTTAAACTGTTTCATGAGCGAAACGGTTATTTCGACATGGTCTAAGATTCAGCTATACCGTTTCAGAATAGGTGGAAGTTATGGAGCGAATCAAGCGACAGATAATTTAATCAAATGCGAAAGATGCGGTAACTAAATATGTTTAACCCTTTTACCCCGTACGTGATAAATAACATGTTTTGTACCTTTTGTGAGCCTTCATTTGTTTAGAATGGTAGGTTATTTTGTGTCATTTTTTCGTTTCCGTGCCTCGAATGGGTGATGTATCGGAGGCAATTTTTAGTTGAGGCATTTGTGCATGAATAAACTCGATGATCAATATTGATAGGATAGGAAAATGTACGACGGAATACAAATTGCATCACGTTTTTGTCAAAGGCATCATCTAAGAAAATGTTGTACACATACATATCGTGTATGTCTCGATAGATGTATATTTGTATTTACTATTGGTTAGGACATTTTCCTATTCTATCAATATCGATTATCGAGTTTATTCACAATGTTAGCGTAAGTACATTATTTGAATTCTTATAGACAGAAAAAAAGGATTAACCGAACTAGTTTAGTTAGGTTAGACTTTCGTTGTTAGTAAACAAAATTTAAATTAATTTAAGGAAGTAAACTTGCCTTGTATTTTTAATTTATTTTTTATTTAACAAAATTTTTGTTACTGTTAACTTTGTGATATGTTATATCATTTTGTGATATGGTTTTGTTACCGAGAAATGTATATAAACCAAAAATATTTTGTGTAACATTGAACAATTATACCAGGTCAAGTGACAAGTTGGTTGTTTTATTGAACTTCATCTTAGATACAGTGTTCCAAGATCAGCCAAGTGATATATCAAGAAGTTTTTGATCAACTATTTTACACTGACAAACCCCATTGTAGCCTGTAACCAAATATGTAATTGATTACCAATCAACTAACTGAAGTTTTACAAAGAGAAAGCGTGGCCGACCCAGGAAGAGATGGAGTGATGAGCTGGGTCTATGGGACAAGGAGTGGAGGGATACCGCTCAGGATCGGATAGAGTGGAAGAGGGGGAGAGAGGCCTTTGCCCAGCAGTGGGACATGGTGGGCTCGTAATAATAATAATAATAACTGAAATTTTGGTATAAACCATACAGTTTTGTTACATACTGACAAACACATTGAAGCCTGTAATCAAACAAATGTTTAGCCTAACTGGAACTTTGATGATAACGAAACAGTTTTGTTAACATTAAACAGTTAGCTTAGAAAAAGTAAAAGGATGAAGTTAATTTTAGCAAAAATAGTTAACACCACAACTATAGGAACCTGGTTTTGTTATTAGTAAGCCATAGTTCGCAAATCTTTAAATTAGGGCTTACTAGTAACAAAACTTTTGGTTACTTGTAAATAATATTTTTTTCAGTGTATGCTACAGTGTGCATAGTATAGCTTAGCAAGGCTTTAAAGTCTACCAGTCTATGAATGAATGAATAAAGTCTACCAGAAATAGTCGCAAATAATAGTCAAAAGTTTGTATTTTTTTAGGTACGTAGTCTTACAATAACAGCAGCAAATTGTTACACCTTTTCCTGGATATTAGTCCACCACCGTGGATATTATGTCGCTGAATTATACGAGATTTCTAGATTGAAATATATGGAACATCGGGATAGATAACGGGATATGTTGGAGAGCGAGGTTAAAATGTATGAGGTTAAAAAGTAACATTTAAAACTAATTATCGATTTTGTTTGTTGAAAGTTAAGTTTTTTTAAAAAAGTGCCACAATACCGCCGAAATATATGTATATATGACTACAATAAGGAATAGGATATTTTCTTTAAAATGAGTCATAATTTATTTCTTGACTCTTTAATTTCACGTTGCCGAACGGCCCATGGCCGAATAAATTAAATCTTCAAACTAGCGATATATTTTGAAAATTAATTAATCATTCGGCCATTCAGTGAAAAATAAATATGTGAACAGGTCAGGAAGTAAAAAATCGTTCCATACAATCATACAAGAAAACTAAGGACCAAAAAATAATAATAAAAAACAAAGACCGGCCAACTGCGAGTCTGACTCGAAGAACCAAAAATTGCTTTTTTTTGTGATGTGACTACAAATTCATGATTTGCGGATTTTTCCCTTTTTTGTGCTATAAGATCTTTTTTAATGATTCTAGGCTAACGACTCTTGTTTCCCTTGCGAGTATCAAACAAAGCATCAGTTTAGCATCATTTTAGTATCATTTTCACAGCTTAATGTACGAGAGTCTTGAGTTATTGATATTAATTTCAACTCGATACTTTTACGCGTTCCCGAGAAAACTGTCTTGACCGACGGATGGATGGACATTGAAGTGATCCTGCGTTCACGCAACTCCTCTTTTGTACATTGTAGTAGTTCGTAAATCGGCTTTCAAATATTACTCAGCGACAGATCATTCAATGACTCTTTTAATAACTAAACAACTTCTCTCACAGGAGTTTTACGATTTTATTTTCAGAATTGCGCAATTCTGAAAATTTCCTGAAACTTTTGAAACATGATTTGTAAAATATATCCGTATATTTAGCCCTTCAGAATTGTGTATCGCTAGGAAAAATGCATGTACGTCAATCAATGGGGCATACGTCTATACAGGGTGACATTTAATTAGCTTCCCATATTTAGGGGAATGATAGTACCCATCAATGTGAACAACTTGCCCCAAGAAACATATGTTCGCAAATGAAAAAAAAGAATGTCCCTCAGTACATTGACCCGATCAGCTGATTACAAGCTACTATGGAAGACCGGAAAGTTGTTTATAATTATGGGTACTATTATTTCCCAAAATATGGTCAGCTAATTTAATGTCTCCTTTTTAGCTAAAACAAAACTTAATAAGGCAATTTTTTTTAAGGTCTAAAATTATGTGGTTTATGGCCCCTGGCCCCTTATAAGGGTTAAAGACACCGAAATATTTCAGCAACCTTATGTCAAGACATGCTCGAGACATTACAAAGACATCATCATTTGAATGAAAACAAATAAAGCTTATTTAGGGTGACTGGCAGAATGGGTGCTATAAAAAACCTAATCATCGTCTGTTCCAAATTCAAATTCAGACCACGCCGCCATGCGCGTTCGAAATTCAAAACAGATGACTCATTCGGTTTACAACCAAAACAGGCCGTTTGTAAAGTCGCAAACAGTCTATTCCCACTTTACCACATTTATTGAACTGGATTCCTAATATATAATAATAAAATGTTTACGGGTAGATGAGTAAACGAACGCGTAGTGAGTTGTGCAGTAATTTAGAATTTATCGTAACATAAAGAACACCTCTAACTTAATTTATTTCATTTAAATTGACGATCATTTGGTACTGTAATCACAAAATATTATTCGTTGGACATATCTAACCTTGTCTCGAATGTATAACTTTAAGAGTTTTCTGCATTAAAATCTGACAATCTATATCATACACAAAACGCAAAGCGTGGTGCACAGAACCATACAAACCCATTGCGTGCAATAATATGACGTCATACAGACAGGGGGTGAAATAGTAGTTTTTATTGTTCCGCCCTAGGGAGCGATTGGAGTGCATTTTATTACGAAGACAGAACCACCGTAAGTACGTCACGTCCGCGCTCAATATATTAATAAATTAAACTATTACGAAAATATAATCGCCATCACACATCTGATCTACCTTAACTGGGCGTGTTCAAAAATAAAATAAAAATAATTTATAAAATGGATGCCTAAAATTATGTGATAAAGTGAAGTCGCGCAGGCGTCGAGTTATCTTCTCGATTAATATTATTTTTTGAGGGGTCGCGATTTTGAACCTATGGCATGGTAATAAAATTAAAAACCTATAAAGGGGACAGTAGCGAAGGCCAAGAGTGGATTTCGTGAGTAACTCGAGCGCGTCAGATTAATACCTTAACCCTTTGGTACATGGAAACTTATATATGTCACCATAAGATAGTAAAAACCGTTAGTTGATAAACTAACACGGTAGTTGGTCAACTATCGGCAGATAGTAAACCAGACCGACAGGGTTTAGAATTTACGTTTCTTTTGTTCTTACATGTTAACCTAATACGAAGACTATTTGCCCGGTTAAACCCTGTTTAGTAACCCCAACAAATCTGAGCTATTATTACGCGCCGCTCTCGATGAAGCTCAGATTTGGTGGAGTTACTATCAGGGTGTAAGGTATCTCCAATATCTTAATCTGACGCGTTCGAGTAATTCGCAAAATAGCCTCGTGGCCTCCCTGGGCTCCGTGGCTACATAGGATAATGTATTAAAACCTGTCTACTTTGTCACCCACTCCGCATATTGCTCAGTTTGGCGCCATTTCCTAATCCAATGTGATGGCAACCCTAATCCAATTCCGAAATCAGAACAAAAGCAACTGGCAGGCAGGAAACGCGGATCCGAGAAATACAATTTGTAAATATTCGGAAAACATTTTAATTTCGTTTCGACGTTCCATCCATTTTCGTAAATCGAACGCGTCATCAATTAAATTACGCGCCGCATTGTGCAGTTAGGTTCTAGCTTGATATAGAGAATTGGACTTTACGGTGTAGAAAATACACTTTGCTTTGGGGTTTGGGGTTCAAGTAAAACTTCGGGGGAGTGGAATAGTACAACTAGGGTGGTTCCTAACTGCCAACAATAAATTCGACTATATTAATTAAGAGGCAAGATGCTTACTTTTAATAACGTTTGTAAGTGTGGGTAATCGGCTGTTAGTAACAAATTATTACGATGGTTAGTTATGGACGCAAAAGTTCAATGAGAGAGACCGATTTGGCACTCTTTGGGAACACAGGTTTGCATTATTATCTGGAACAATCAGGCTACTTCTAGTCCTCAACAATCGACGGCCTCAATCCACACTTAAAATAAAACCTACATAAAAATTTGTAATTCCAATGTTTGACGACAAAATTAATTTCGTATTTGTTCCGCCTTTTACGTTTTAAGATCGTGACCAGTTGATGCATCACCATAAAGGCAGAGTCCTACCAGTGAAAGTACGAACTCCCGCCGTACACCCCTGCACTTCTTACGCCCCTGCCAGAAGCGCCCCCAGAGACTAAGCCTTGTCTGCTCGGGGCACTTTGCATCCTAGTGGGGAGAATTGGATAAGTGTGATGCGATGTGTAGCTGAGATGGACGACCATCCATCAGAGATTATGACATGTGGGTGGATAATGCTAGCAGATTTTTGATAGACCAAAGAAAATTTTAAGAATTAGATGCCTATTCAGCAGGATTGTGGATATCAGAGAAATAAAGCCATTAGGGTACTTTAGGTATACATTTTTTATCACCAATAGAAGATTGTAGAACAAGGGCATAAAACAAGCCATCGTATCCAGCCACGCCCATGGCTCGGCCAATTAAGCTGAGGATAAAATGGGTTTTAAGACCGAGTTATACTCTGGTTTTCGCTTCGATTGCGAGGAAGTAAAACATGGATAATGTAAAAATACTTCGTAAAACAACAAGTTTTGCAAAGTAAAAGTCAAAAACAAAACAGTCTGTCAGTCCCTCAGTGGCGGGAAAGAGACTGATTTGTTTATATTTTGTCTATTAATTAATTTTAATTTTCTGCATGTCATTTTAAGGTAAGGTCGTACGTGATACAGCCGAGTCGCTTCTCGTTGTTATTAGTATATTATATATTGTTTTTAGTTTCCTTTTTTTACTAAGCATCATAGAATGCAAATAAATTAAAGTAAATGTATAAATATAACAAGTTTATTTAATGCAGTCACCTCGTCTGTCTGGCTGAATAGCTCAATTGTCTTAGTCTAGATGACGAAAAAACTTTTCGAGTTCGCAAAGGCTTATATTTATGAACCGAGAAGTTTACGGCAAGAGCCGAAGGCGTGCGTCGTAGCGAGGTTCGTAAAAAGCCTTTTCGAACGAGTTGGGAATAGAAATGTTCCGCCTGAGAACACAAAATCAAGTGGCGAAGGTGCTATTTTTAGTTTAGAAGTCGGAAAATATTTATTTGTACCACTTCTTAAAGCAACCGTCGTCACTATAAGAACGATTAGTTTATATACTTCGCTTTCCAGATAACTCCCTGTATAGATCCCTCTATCACGGGGTCCTAAAGTTAAGTTCCAGATGCCTTTCCTGGTGTAATCACACAACTAAATAATTAATAATAGCATTACGCTTCATAAAATTTACATACAGGCGCCTACATTGAACCTAGCCCCACACTACGATACCCTGTGTCGTGGGAACCAGAAACAGCGACGTTACAAACATGTAAACATCCAAGAACGGGGGTTTATTTATTTCCTCCCCAGCCGGGATTCAAACCCGGGACCTCTTGCTCGGAACGCGCAGCCTCCATCGACACACCTCAGAGGTCATCTGCGGTATTGCAGGCAAAGCTGTGCTTCCACAATGATTTATTGATAAATATATAATTTGAATTCAGGGTATTATCAATCACAAGGTCTAACAAATAACAAAACATCACAGGGACAAGATTAAAAAAACTCAAAACTCAAAATTTATTACAAGTATGCAAAAATAATGCAATTTTACAAGTCAAAATGAATCAAATATGATCAACTAATCCAATGAGTTATGGTTAGAGTATGAAAAATGATGGTGGTGATGGTAATGATTCGTGGCTGAATCTCGCACACGAAAATAAAACTCCATTAACTCTACCAGTGCTTCGAACTACGCCCGTCAGAGAAGATATATATGTCACCGGAAAATAGTCAAAACCGCAAGTTGATAAACTAACGCGGTGGTTGATCAATTATTGACAGATAGTATACCAGACCGACAGGATTTAGAATTTACGTTTCTTTTGTTCTTAAATGTCAACCAAACACGAAGACTATTTGGGGGCTTCGCTGCGCTGGTCCCTTCTAGTCTTCACCTAAGCTACCGCAGTGTTTGCCCTTGTATTTCGATTGCAATTCAGCTTTAAAACAGTCTACTATTTAACGGTTTTAACCGTTAGTTGATCAACTAACGCGTCATATAGTACGCAGTACGCTACAGTTTTCTATCTTTAGATAGTTGACCAACTTACGAGAAAAAAACCGTTCGTTGATCAACTAACGGTTTTGACTATCTTACGGTGACATATATATATAAGCATAGCAAGTAAAATACAGCTCATAGATAAATCAAATCAGTCACGTTGATGAAAATATCTAAGATAGTTCAACGATCGAAAATCATCTTGAGAGCACTCGTAATTCAATTGTAATAAATCTGAAGCATTCTCATCGATAAACCGATTTCGACATATTTAGAATTGAATTTCGCTTGTTTGTGAAAGATGTTTCGAGAATAATGAAATTTTGAGTGATCTATCGTTGTGGATATTCTATTATTGTTGTCTGTAGAAAGAATAAGTCTATAGTTTAGTTTAGGGGATTTAGTTTTAGGGTTCCGTACCTTAGAAAGGAAAAAAGGAACAATTATAGGGTCACTCGTGTGTCTGTCTTAGGTAAGTAAAAGTAATATAAAACGACCGACGTTTGTTGTGTATTTCTGTGACCCAAACATGAACGTGTTACGCATACAATTTTTAATTTGTGGGGCACTTTTGGGGTGCGACGCAGTAAATAAAAAATAAAGTTTTTGAATCTGTTTCGTGTGAAAAATAAAATAAAAAAGCTTGTTGCGAGGATTTCAAAAGTACTTTTTTCATTATTCTGAAATACTAAGTTAAAAAAATAATAAATAAGATTATTTCGATCCCGCTTACCACACAGCAGTGGCTACAGCTAGGGTAGTCTATTTTATATACTTTCATAGTGTCATTTCCTTTGGTAACTAGTTGTTATTGTAAGCAGCGGGCAATCAAACTATTTTTATATCACAGAATACAGATTCGTGCAATTTATAATTTAAAATGCACATACTCCCTGAGAGAAATTTTTAAGAAATTGACATACTAACGGTAGCAAGTCAATTCGAAAATATAATGTTACTCAAGAACCCTTTAACATTTTCTAAAATAACGATAAATGCAGACTTGTTGCACCCCAGTGTAGACTCGCGAAAGCTAGCAATTATTTCAAGGGCCACAGTTTCTTTAAGGGGCACACTTTCTTTCAATACCATACTCAAACTTATAAATGAACCTGGTTACATACTAAGGGTGTGAAACTACCCGCACCAACATTTTGCGGTGGTACGGAACCCATCGAGCGAGAGTCTGACTCGACTAGACCGTTATTTTTTATGGAATGTCAAAGTGTAGATCTAACTTACTTACTATTTTAGACTTAGTGGCCAATCATAAGTATGTAGGTACCTCTTTATTTAGATACTACGAGAACAGTCAGCATCAGACATACCGTGGTGGTCTTATAATTACAGATACTGAAAGCATATTAAAATATTTACTTAGCCTATTCTTTTCTATATTATCAGACTACAAAATTAATAGTACATTTCGTACGAGTTCGCAAAGGCTTGACGACAAATATTTGTTTGATGAGAACGGATGTTTGTTTATCTATCTAAGTATAATATTTATCTATATAATAATGTGTATCGTTGTCTAGTACCCAAGATACAGGGAATCCTAGTTTGGGGCTAGATCAATGTGTGTAAATGGTGTCCAAGGTTTATTTTTATTATTATTACTTAGAGAGCCGAACGCGTCGTCGTAGCGTCGTAGCGAGGTTCGTAAAGAAGACTTTTCGAACGAGTTACGAATAGAATTTTTCCGTCTGAGAAATTATATTCGACGAAGGCAGAAAAAATATTTGTGTACTATTGTGTAATGTAAATACTTAATATAAACACAACTTGTATCGTGAACTATACTTTTACTTGAGGGGTGATATTGATAAGAAATTTGTCAAACAAATCTGTTTTAAAAAAAAACTAAACGCACCAGCGTTTTCATTTTTTATGCGTTGGTGGCACTGATAGTCGGCCATCTTTCCTTTTGAAGACGAAGCGTGTGCGCCGGAATACTTCAACAATATTTAATAAAAGGTGAGTTAGTAATTTTTAATGATTTTATAAACCCTGCAAACCAATTGTGTTGCATAATAAGTTGAGAGAAATGTGTTTAGGGTCTATGTACAAAATGGGACTTTCTAACCTCAAAACCGGCTTTGGGGCTGACGATATTTTTGCACGGGGTAAAATTGATCGATCAACCATCGGGGTGAGATTGATCGGTGATCAAAGTGACCCCACAGCGCCGTTTCTGTTCTTTTGGGTCCTGTTGCTTCTTTGTGGTTGCATTATTTTCATTTATTGTATCTTTTCAGTAACATGCCGCGATATTACTAGCCAAAACCCGGGCTTACAAAAACTACAATGATGGTAGATTGAATCAAGCTTTAACACGTGGACGAGATAATTTCCATACGAGCTGCTTCTAAAGAATACAAAATTCCATTAGGAACTTTGTTCAATTAGTGTAAGTAGTTCGTCTTCTTCCTGAACAACACGAAGAAGGACGCGTTTTAATATAGTTTCTGGAGCCAGCGTAACTACAGCAGGTACAGAAGATTCTGAGGAGCCACCTAATACTACCCCTGAAGAGGTCCATCAGTCAGATCCAGAAGAAGTGAAAATGGACGCTGCACCAAGTACTTCTACCACAATGAACATCGATAGTACAAAGACAAGCGTTGAAAAAAGAAACCACGACAAAGAACTTGGTATTGGTCGATATGTTCTTGCTAAGTTTTTTAATGCTCGAGGGAAAAAGACAGATATATCGCCATGCATTGTTGTAGTAGGATACAAGTCATTAGGAAATAAAAAGAAATTTAAGTTAGTGAGGGATGATATTTATGACATTGAAATGGCGTATCTCCCAGAGACAAAATCTATCGAATCAAAAAATTCAAACAATCATGTTAAGTTTATTTTTGATGTTGATGTTATCCAGTTAGATTATAAACTAAGTTCCTAATATTTTTTACCAAGGTATATTGCTGTATAAGGCTAGCTGATTAACTCACGAATTAAGTGATTTATAACCGGCTTAGGTGTTAATTGTTACAAGAGTTGATTGTTTTAATTAGGTACATCTATCGAGAGAAAAAATTACGCTTATTTTGTTGACAGATTAATAGTTAAAAGAAGGCTGATTAAAGCCTAAACTTTATTCTCTTTTTTTTAGGGTTCCGTACCCAAAGGGTGCCAAACGGGACCCTATTACTGAAACTTCGCTGTCCGTCCGTCTGTCTGTCTTTCACGTCTGGCTGTATCTCATGAACCGTGGTAGCTAGACAGTTGAAATTTTCACAGATGATGTATTTTTGTTGCCGCTACAACAACAAATAATAAAATACAGAATAAAAGAAATATTTAAGGGGGCTCCCATACAACAAACGTGTTTTTTTTGCATTTTTTTTATCGATATGGATAATGGTAGCAGGTAGAGTCATAAAATTTTCACAATATATTGAGTATATTATTTACTTTAAAAATTAATAATTGAATTAAAATGCAATAAATATTTAAGGGGGCTCCCATACAACAAACTTTTATTTTTTTGCTCATTCTTGCTCGATATTGATAATGGTAGCAGGTAGACGCTTCAAATGTATAAATATATTGAGTATATTATTTACTTTAAAAATAAATAATTAATTTAAAATTAAATTGATATTTAAGGGGTGCTCCCATACAACAAAAGTTTATTTTCGATTACTTCCCGTCACCCACGCGTACAAAAGACATGATTTTTTAATTGCGGTTTTTTATAGATAATGGTACGGAACCCTTCTCTCGCGAGTCCGACTCGCACTTGGCCGGTTTTTATCTTTCTCTATCAAAGTAACCCCCAAATTAGAAGCATGATACCTTAGCACAAAAGTTAATCGACAATTTTGTTTATTTTTATTGTACACTTATTTACTTTGATAATCCGTTGAAAAAACATGGCTGATCAATGTAACCCCCCCACCCGGCCGTTTACCTTTGATCATGTGGTTTTTATTTTCTATTTCCAATTTTTTTTAAGAAAATCTATTTTTAACTAGCTGAGACCAAGGCATTTTTTTTATAATTTTGTGTCGTAAATTGGTTGCGCAACAACCATACCAAGTACGGTATTCGGTGTAAACTTGTACTTCCTAAACTTTCATCCGGTTTATTCTAATTGCAAGCAGTATAAACTTAAGAAATACATGGCCATATAAATAAAGACACTCCATTTGCTTAGAAGACTTCTTAGAAGAAATAAAAAATGTTATTATTTAAATTATCTTTATTTCATAAAATTGCTAATACATTTAAAGAACATTCCGGTACGAATCTATATTTTGTCGCATGTCTTTTGACAGCCATGACAGTACGACATCTCTTGGACATGGAAGCAATCAATTTTGCACAAAATTCTATACCGGAAATTACTCCCATGTTTCTGTAAAAGCTGTCTAAAGTTGATCGAGGCTTGATGTCCGCTTTGTCGCCACTCTCTTCTTCACCTGGTACCACAATTTTTTTATTGGATTTAAATTCGGCTTATGTTTAAACGATTACCAAAAATGCACCTATTTTACTACCAATAAATTCGAAATGACTGCCAGAATGGATAAATGTCCACCAAATTGTGTTTGGATAAATGATCACCAAACTTCTTTTTATGTTTTGTGTACTAAATTTTATGTTTTAAGTATTTTTTGTTGTTCTTACATGATCAACCTAACTCGAAGGATAAATGGGGCTTCGCTTCGCTCACCCCCTTTACCCTTCACCTAAGCTACCGCAGCATTTTTCCCTGATATTTTTTGCAATTTTTGGTGTTCATTTATCCATTTTGGGTAAGAAAAAAATATTTTGGTGATCATTATATTTGTTGCCTTTAAATTCGGACTTTACGGGATGCAAATAAAAACCGTCACATACTGGTTCCTTAAGAAGTCTTTTACTATTTTTTCAGTGTGTTTCGGATCATGATCCTGTTGGATAGTCCAAATGACCAGTAAATTTTGCTCGGCATAGGGCAGCAGCTTGTTCTAAAATATTCTTATACCGGAATTTATCCCTGTTGCCTTCTATTTTCATGACAGCTCCAACACGAAGTCCTGAAAAACAGCCCCTACGTTTGACTACTTTCTTGGTTTACTTTGGATCCATTTCTTTGTTCGGGGGGCGTTTAACTTATTATTTTACATTAGAATTAATCATATAACCTTTTTTTTCATCAGAAAAAGCTCTTGTTTCCACTCTTGTTCAGTCCAGTGTTAATATTTTTAGCTAACGCTAAACTTGGCATAACATTTTGCTTTTTCAAAAGTCACTCTTCCGTACAAGTTTGCCTCACATAGTCTCCTTCTAATTATTCTTGCAGACACACCCTTCGACACCGAACACTTCAGTTCGACCTTTAAACGGATCTTTTTACCAAAAACACCATCTTAGAGTTTTCTAGGTACGTTTTGGTCGTACTTAACTTCTTGAAATGTTTTATAACATTCTTATTAACCATGTCCTTAGAACAGTTCAAGTGGTTTGCTATTTTTTGTAAGACCAACATTCCCAAGAAAGTTCAAAATAATCTTCTTATTGGACGAATCGCAATCCTTGTTTTTAACCATATTGATTGGATTAAAACGTATAATTTTTACATCCAAATTACGCGGCAAAACGAAGAAAAAACAGCATGTAGTATATTTTTTTTTATTCTTATTTTTTCAATTCATTACAGAGCGCTGGCCAGCTACAAGTACTTTTAAAAAGTTTGTGTTACGTTCCCACAGTGAGCAGTGTCTGAACAAACACAATAATTTTTTGTCCCACATTTTAAGAATATAAGTCGTGAATGGTTTAATAGTAACAATAATAACAGTAATAACAATAATCCTAGATTAAATGCCTATTTTTACTAGTCGTGCTCAGTTTGTAGCGTAATTCAGTAATTTTGTGAAGCAAAATCAGTATTTTTGTCACGCAAAAACTGAATTTACGGTCATACGTTTAACTACTACCTAAAGTATGACTTGGAAGAAGGAGGCGGGTGTATCTCTCTAATAGACTAGGACCTACATCCGAAGCCATGTTGCTGGACTATGTTGGTGAAATAAATATATTTTAATAAACTAAAAATATTTTCGTGCCTTACGTTAATTTTGGCGTTAACTTTAGAGAACTGTAACACGTAGGTCTCCACGACTAATAGAACTCGTTCTTAGCTGGAGTCTGATCGCTTGTCATCTACTTAAGCTACGTCATTCCGCTTTCCTCCATAGACAGGGTCCGTATCCTCAAATTGCTACGTGTACAATAAAGCGGGGTAAATGGAAATTCCTTTTTTGCGTACAAAAAGAGCACATTAAGCGTACCCAATTCGAGTAAATTAATAGCTTCGAGATCCCGCTGTGTTTTTGACCCTCCTCTCTAAATAGCGAAAATAAAAACATTACGCACTCACAGTTGATCGGTCTACACCCTTTCCTTGCTAAATACATTAAGTTAAATGGTCCCTAAAAATTACGCCTAAAACGTCCTTTAGGGGATCAATCTGACGACGATAAAATACTTTGTTTTTTCTTCCCTCGAAAATGAAGTCAAGTTTTTGGTATCATCCCGAGGGAGAAATTATACTTATAACTAAATCCCAATCAATATCAGCAAAGTCAATTGAATATTGAATATTAATAGACTACAGAAAAAATCATGTCATTTCAGAGATGTAAAAATTATTGAAAGAAGGAACCCAGAATGTCCATTCTTAAATGTATTAAGCGCCTTTTACAACCCAATAGCAACAAACGCAGAACGAGCGCACCTTGGTAAAAAAAACACCACAGGAGTTTATTAAAATTTAAAAATGCGCACTATATTACACCTCTATGTGGAAAACAAAACGTAAATAAGATAATGGCAAGTTTACATTTGGGTCTTTGTACCGCTACGCCATAACAGTGGGATATTCCCCGAGGTAATTTGAATGCAGGCACCAGAGCAAAGTTTCGTGCATAGTGAGGGGAGAACTGTTTGAGACACGCCTCGCACGCTGCTGTATTTCATAATGGCCACCTTGAGGGCGTACGTGCGAGTTCTTTAAGCAATTTGGAATTTAGGATTACTTACTTTACTTAGTTGGAGTCGTTGATCTCGCCAAAAATATAATTATACACAGAATTACACCGTCTCTTGGATTCACTTTAGGAACTATTGTTAATCATTATAGTCCCATCCTATCCAAACAATCTCTCCCAGATAAGCTAGTCAAACAGACTACATTGTTACTCAGGCCCGCTTTTAAATATTTAGCTTGCGTTTTGTCTATTTTGCCTAAATAGACGAAACACAAGCTCTATCAACAACGCAATTACTTTCTTGACCATGAAACGCAACAACGGAACCCTAAATTCCTTGGCAGTAAGGGAAGCCATTGCTTGCTGATAATACGATTGTCGAGGGTTCGGTATCGGCATTTAGTTTTGAGTAAACCATCAATAACAGCCTACAGCCGATACTTTTGCCGACATTTCGCAATCCCCAATCATTCTTACCGGGGATTACAACATTGACAGTTTAACAAGCGTTTGCTGCGCTGTTGTTCATTGATAATGGTCAAAGAAACACGTTAATTTATACTAAAACTTCGAAATTATTTTGAACTATGTGTACAAAGCAGGATGTTCAGGATCTCCAATGTAAACTATGCCATATTCGTAGAATCATCATACTTAATGTTTAATTTTTGCATAGATTTATGAAACGTACAAAACAAGACAACCCTTAAAAGCGGCGACACACACATATGCCTGTAAAATGGAACAGTAACGTGCAATGTGCATGCTTTGTCTAGTACCCAAGATACAGGGAATCCTAATTTGGGGCTAGATCAATATGTGTAAATAGTGTCCTAGGTATTATTATTATTATTTGTGTTCATTTTCTTTGGTTCTGAAATGTGATAAAATTTGGACAGTATGCAAGCAATTCGACATGTAGGTACCTAGTAGGAATCACGCAATTACTTAAAAATGGAAGCTGGGCGCGCGCTCAAGATGAATACAAACAGTTACTGAGGGAGCGGGGGAAGAAAAAAACAAACATCTACGAAACGCACATAGGGATAGGAATGGTGATAACTACAGACGGGTCACAGAATGAGGTATTATCTAAGCCAAGTCCAATAGATGGCGCTGTGAATGAGACTTGGGTTCTGGCGCTTTTATTGTTCAGACAGATCAACAAGTCATCAAATGTATTTAACATACTCGTATTATTTTTAAAAGATCTATGTGATGACATCCCACACTATGGGATAGCGTTAAAATTATATATTATCCCCACATCCCCAATTTACGTTATTTTTCTAAATTATCGTCTATATAGTATATTCTGATTCTGATCTATTATTGGATAGATTTTTTAAAAGTAATATCAATATGTCAGGACCATTTTTCGATTTATGGACCCGCGTGAGTAATATAAACGTGAGAACCCAAGTAACATTCACAGCGCCATCTGTTTGACTTCGTGGAAACAGTGCTTTGATATAATATAATACCTCATTAAAATTTTCTGACACCTCATAAAAAGTAAATAAAGTAGTTCCGAATTCGTAATTAGATGTCGTTAGAGAGACATGGTTTTTATTTTTTTCATGCCAGCAAAAAATATTTAATTTTGATGATGGACCTACACATCTGGACGCGCAATTAAGTGAAGAAGATTTTTTTCCGTAGTGCCTCTTGCCAGCGAACGCCGCGGTGGCCGGCCCGGTTCGGCCGGTCCATCCCGTTCTGCGGCCGCCGTTCCGTTTTGCGGCAGCTGTTCCTTTCTGCGGCGGCCAGTCCATTGCGGCAGCCACTTAAGGTAAAAGCACACGTCAAACTTTTTTTTGCTTTGAAATTATCTTATCTTGCAAACTACTAAAATACTCCGTCTTTACCATGTTTCATTACAACCTATGAATTTGACAAGTCAGTCTGGACCGCTTAACTTGTATGGTTAAACTATGATTAACTTATGGCCTTTTCCAAATAGTCCCGATAAGCACTATGTGACGACAGGTTCATCTGTAATTTAATTTACACAACATCAGTAAAATTATTTGTGACGTTTCCCAAGACAAGGTCACGTAAGGTCGGTGACGGTAACCCCAAAGTTATCTAAACTATTACTGATAAACTATTGATATCAAAAATCATTGAACTCTCAGGATGAGAAAGTCGTGGAAACATCATTTGATAAACAAAGTATATTTCTCTTAGACCCTTTTTTCAAAAGATATTTCACAATATTGCCACATATGTTGATACTCCCTAGAGAATTAATAGTTATTTGTGTCACAAGGGAGCAAAATGATGTACTTACGGCGAGGGCGGTACATTGAATCCAGAGTGAAGGGAAGGATTCTACGATAGAATCCTGAGCGTAGCAAGGGATTCTAAGTTAGAATCCTGAGCGTCACGAAACCCATAATAACCCATGATGAAAATAATTTTGCTCCTTGGCACATACAACTTTTCACACCGACTATGAGGAAAATTTTAATTAAATGCTCTAAAAAAAAAAAACTATACAGTAATCGAACAACGTAAACAAAACTTTTTTTTCATAATGACGGATTGTGAAGGATTAGGAAAAGTTCACCACAGATAAAATATTCCTGTGTGTAAAAATAATCGAATCGAATATTAATATGGTTTCGGATATCAATATTCATTATATCACAATAACAGTCATCGATAGTTTTGATTTCAGTAAAACATAATTTATTGTGTCATTTTTTTAAAAATATTACGAAAAAATCATAATTTTTCATATAACGTTGTTAAAGTCAAAACTTGAAACATGTTCATTTTTAATCGACTACGATGAAATAACAATCGATTATTTTATTAAGATCTGTGTTTAATTGGCACATTGCGTAAATGCTACATGCCAATGAATACATTAAAAAAGTAGCTTGAACAGAAACGTAGCATTTTGCTCCCTCTAGTCGTGGAGCAAAACTTACTTTTCCGAATGAAAGGTGTGAAAAATAAATTCTGGTACTTTCCACGGACCTAGAATCATGCAGTGGGGCGAGAATCAAGGTAATGTAGCGTATGTAAAAATAAAAACCAAAAGCATAAATTTGTAGATTACATCACGAAAAACGGGGAACCCATTTAATTTTAAAAGCCCGTTTCGTTTATAATTTATTTAAAAAGCGGCTACATAAATACAAACTTTCAGAAAATTTCTATTGTCTACTAATACTAATACTAGAGATATTATAGTCCGCTGATAGACATACGGAGGAATAATAATAATAATAATAATAATCCCTTGGACACTATTTACACACATTGATCTAGCCCCAAACTAGGATTCCCTGTATCTTGGGTGCTAGACAACGATACAAATACTTGTATAGATAAATATTATACTTAGATAGATAAACAACCATGACTAGGGTAAAAGTATCCGTTATCATCAAACAAACAAATGGTCGAACGAACGGATGACAGATGAACGGACGGACAGAAGACCAGCGGACGGACAGAAGACCAGCAGAGGCTTAGCATTAGGGTCCCATGGGCACCAATAATAGCTAAAAGCTTCTTCTACTGCGTAGTGGGGTGGAAATTTATATTTGGCCAAAACGCATGTTAGAGTAGAACTAGTCCTTAAGGCCTGAAATGGCTAAAAACTGGAAAATGCCGAAAATTTCGAGGTTTTTGTGCCACCAAAAATTGTTTACTATTGAGATCGCAAACTTGTGTTGGGCGAAACCAGACGAGAAACTAATGTAAGCTGAAACCCTCTATATATTTGGCTAGTAAGTATAACTTTTGTAATAAATAAGTATTGTATTATTAGTACTACAATATAATGTATCAAAAGAAAAGTTACACATTTTAGTATGGAGGATAAGCGAAAAATATTAAAAAAATGTTTCTGTTTCTTTGTCTGCATGTGTTATTATACAGAGAGTGCTCCATGGTCTAGATTGTTTCAGACCGGCTTCTCACAGAGGGTATGTCAGAGAGAATATGGATTCGAGTCCAGTGCTAACCTTGTAACAAACGTAATTTACCTTACGTCCATTATACAGAAGTTCTAACGTTGATAGAAAACATGTTGAGGAAACCTTCAATCTCCTCATAGCTGCCGCAATAGGCTAGACCGCTGTCACGCAAAATGGAGCATTGAATAACTGGCTAAACGTGGACATAATTGTGTCTCTGCCACCCCGGAAAAGGCTTGGCGCTATGTTAAAGTGAGTTTGTATAATAATGTCATTTACGCGTCATTTCAAAAAACAGCTATTGTCCCCGAATTAGAAACTGCCGTAAGGAAGGTAACTACCATCACCTGTGAAACATAACATTTTATAGATTCTGAGGATAGTGCTCGAGGTTTGCATAGTAGACGCATTTACCCTACACCTATACTCGGCGAAGGTTCCAGCGGCCGCTCCGTTGGCCGTTCCTTTCGCGTTGATTGTTCACACCATGACTCTGTAGTAGAACTGAACATGTAAATGCCCCTTAAGTTATTACAAAGACCCATGAAAGCCATGTCAAATCAACGCCATCTGTCACAGCTTTCTTTTTGTTTTTTTATTATCTGTCAGAGAACTCATTGTACGAAATGAAACGTTTTACCGCTGTATTGTGTGCTGATTCCGGTTCCCACGACACATGGTATCCTAGTGTGGGGCCGTAGTAAATGCTTATGTATAAAAAATAACAATTTAACCACTATTCATTCACCGTTCTTATTAACATTATCAATCCATCTTTGGATACTCTTGTACCTATCTACTTTTTACCGCAAGATGCGTTTTGGTGCTTTTTTGCTTATTATTGTAGACAAAAGACATTTGAATGGTCTTATGGTGGTTTAGATGAATGGATAGCCAAATACTTATTTACTAACGATGTATGAAGAACTAAAGGTGAAAGACAAGTTTTAAAATATTTCAAATAAACCTACATGTCTGATTGTTTCTACCTCAATGCACTGCAGTTCTCTCATCTCCCCTGGGTGAAGGGGCAGGGCGTGGGGCAGAATTAAAATTATTACGAAATAAATGATCAAATACACGGAATACTCGATTCCACGCTTTATTTACTTTTCAAGTTCGAGGGATATTCTCAAAATTCCGCTTTCCTTCATTTTAGAAATTTCAGTTTGCTATTGATATAAATAGAGATGGAAATAAATTCCAATTAAATTATAGAAAATAAATGCTAGAAATATCCTTTACTTAGTTTGTCGAATCATAGCCTGAAGAGTAGCTGGAGATAAAAAAAGTTCAATCTCGTAAAATAAATTGTAATGTTTTTGAGGCCCAAGACAGTCATTGGACATATCTCGTGCTATCCCAAGCTTATCAAGTAACAAAAGGAGGCACTTATCATTCAATAAGGAAGCCTTTAGTTTCCTCAAATATTCTCGCTCGACCCAAAGTCTTGCACTGTACAGTGCATCGCGTATGAATCACACAGTAGTTCGCGTGTGCCGACGCTTACAGGCCATAAAACAGTCCAGCCCCAAAGTTGGGTCGAAAATACACCGGGTCCGCATAGCGTCGGCTCCTGTTTGAGAGCGCTATTTGTGCATAAATAAATAATAAAAACGTGCATAGCCGTGCATTCTGAAAGTGACATGCCTGATAGAGAGGTTGGAATGTTATGCTGCTGGCAAATATCAGGTCTTGTGCACCTGCATACAAAATAAGAACCAGCAGAGTATAGCAGGAAGTCCTTGACTTCCTGCTATACTCTGGTTATTATTCTTTGGTTCTCTATCTCCTTAGGTTATTATTATTTGGAAGCATATAATTTTTAAGTTGTTTCCCTGCCATATCTTGTAGTTTAGCAAGTGTTTAAGTTTAGTTTTAAGTTATTGACGAAGTTTCCTGTAGATTAATCGAATTGTAAACTATATTTTGAACAATGGTACTAAATATATATTGTTAAATGCTGGTAGTCCTTGACTATGAATGACAGATAAGACTGACGAGGAGTGTGGAGATATTAATCCATACTATTTTGAGATTCTTCTACCTATTTGATCTACCTATCGTACTCGTAGTACTACCATAAGACAAGCCATCCCGAACAACAAATCGTACTCCGGTAGATAGCAGAAAATTCCGCCCACAGATGGCGTTAGCCCTGTTTGCTGCTTACGTAGAAAGAGAAACCAGCTTTCTCTGTCTACGGCCACCTATTTGTTGTACTTACAATGCCCTAGGTGGCGTCAGAAATTTATTAGACTACACAAGCGCTACCAGACTCAGATTAGATCTGAATATCATTGAAACGTGATCGTAAATTTCGCGACTTATTGAAACGATGTGATGGCGTAATTTGGTTTGATATCAGTCGCGCAATCTCTATGTTCTGGGTTCAAATCCAAGTTTTTTCCTGTTTTTTTACTGCTTAAGTTTTTTTGCTCAAGATGGTACAGAACCCTTCGTGTGCGAGTCTGACCCGCATTTGACCGGTTTTTAAAACATTTTCCAAAAAAATTCTCCAATAAAATTTGCATCAATTTTATTACAGGCGCAAAAGCAAACAAATAAAAATACATCAAACAAAATAAAGGGTCAAGTGCGAGTCGGACTCGCGCACTTTAAAGAAATAAAAAAATAAAAAATTAACTGGCTCAATAAATAAAAACCTTATAAAAATCGTAAACAAAAGGTAAGTTGACCGCTCTGGGGATCGAACCTCGATCTACCACTTAAAAGTCTGATATCAACCGCTCGGCAAAGAAAGCTTTAGATTGTGGTGAGATTGAAATTATAATTTAGTAATGAAAAAATACTATGAGCGACATCTAGGTTACCAATAAACTACTTTTCTATGTACGGTGCTTTGTATGGCCATGGACAGTCTTCTTTATATTATTACTGTATAGCCGGCGCTAGATATAGCTTCATCAATTTAACACTTCTTTTATTGTTAAAAAATGTTTGCAAAGCATGTCTGGCAGGTTGCGACAATATGTGTTCAAATGTGTTTTCAAAGTCTTAAAAGAAGTTTGTTTAAACTATGTCTGGCGCCTGCTTTAGCGCCACATCGCTTTGACCATTAATGTCAACTGGATTTTGTAACACTTATGAAGCGCGATGATTGCGACACGATACTTTCACACCCCACTCCATCTTTATTATTTCTTCGCCAATATCACGTGTTGTTCTAGATTTCACTGTATTTGGACAGGGTGTCTTTCGAGAACCTGGTAACTTTAGTGTTGATTGGTTGCTCCTTAGCACTACCTTAGGACGTGAAGGGCTATAGGTACCAAGTATCTCCTTCGGACGTGAGCAACTGCCTCCCCACTCCATCTTTCCAGCTCGGATTGATGCTATCATGGAAGGTTTTTTCAGAAGACCCTATTTAGGTCACAGCGGAAGAAATGAGCAATGACTGTTACTAAATATTTAAATTATCCGACTTCTAAAACTTGGGACAGAACCTATGGCCAGACTTTGTACATGTCGCACTTAGTTGGTTAAATCAGACACTTAACTAACTCTCTAGACCGTTAATTAAATGCCGACGTTTAACCAAGTCACTAAAATTCCGTCAGAAAAGTGAGTGAACGCAACGTTTAATGAGTTGTCTAAACGTTCCTAGGCATCAAGAAATATACATTTTTTTTAATGTGTACTTCAGTTTATGTTTTAACTATTTTTGTTGTTCTTACATGTTCAACCTAATACGAAGGATAAAGGGGGCTTCGCTTCGCTCACCCCCTTTACCCTAATCTACCGCAATGTTTTGCCCTGATATAAACTGTGCAAATCAGCTGTTGTCGAGACGCCATCTTGTTTTCCAACATGCTTTGCATGCAACATGATTCTTAAAAGTTTTCCACGATGCTTTTAAATTTGAATCAAAATAGTGACTTGGTTAAACTTCGGCATTTGATTAACGGTCTAGAGAGTTAATTAAGCGTCTGATTTAACTAACCAATTGCGGCATACATAACAGCTGATAGTTTAAACTACGTCGCAAAGGCGCAAATGGCCAATTTCGTCCATCCCACTTAGGAAAATACTTGTTTGTATTATTCCTCAGAAACTCAGTCCATTAATACCAATAATCATAAGATAAAAAGACGCAAATTTCCTCAATTCTTATTTTCTTCTTAGCAGTGAGGCTAAAAAAATAAGTAAAAGATTAAAAATAAATAACAATATTCCACATAACCCCTCTTTTTTTTTAGGGGTCGCGATTTTGCATCTTATGCCATGGTAATAAAATTTAAAACCTATAACGGGTTTTGGGTACTACAGTACCCAAGTGTGCTCTAGGGGATAATGTATGGACTAACTCTCCTTAAAGCAATATAATATTTTTAAAGGGAACCTCCTTCAAAGTTGACCAAAACTTTATGCAGAATGTAACAAATACTTTTCTGAAAATGTCATCAAAATCGGTTCAGCCAAACGCGTGATAGTGGCAATCAAACAAACATACAAACATACGGTTAACAACTAAGCTAATTCTTAGACCACCATAACTATTTTAGTAAAAGAAGTTTTTTTACGGTGGTCTATAAAAACATAAAGCATGAAAATAATTAAGGTCAAAGCTTCTATTTACTAGTACCAAGTACCCGATTGTAGGTATTAACTGACAGTCTAGACTTATTATAACTAAGTAGATTTATTTTTCTTTGAATTTTTTAAGCTAAAGTTTTACTTAATTCCAATTGTGAAAGTAAATTTAATAGTATGTAACTCTAATTTTTAATGTCCTGTTTGACTTTACACCATCGAAATTGCAAGTACCAGCATTAAAACAAAAAGTATAAAATTTACCAACACAGGTTAGCAGAGGCGCACAGCTTTGCGCGCCGTTTAACCATAAACATGAGACGTAAACATTTACATGCAGGCACATACATTGCTTCTGGCCCCACACTAGGATACCCTGTGTCGTGGGAACCAGAAACAGCGACGTCACACATATAAATATCTAAAAACTGTTTTTTTTTCTGTATCGAACTTGGTACCTCTCGCATGATAGGCAGAGGCATAACCTCAGCAACGGAGGTCGTCCGCTGATAACGCTGATCCTATCCTTGTTCCCCCCCCCCCCTCCCTCATCCAATAAGTCTTTTCCTCCTCTAAATTCACCCTTGTCCTCCTCATACTTATCATTGTCCCGTCATTCACTCTTGATCTTGATATTCACAGCTTAAGCGACTTTCTACAGAAATTTGAAGGCGCATTGTTAGTTGCCTCTAGAAAATTTAGAATATTTAAAGTGGACTGCGCATAAAACTACATTTTAAAGGCGCTAATATCAAAAGCGACCTTCTAGCTTAGCGTATCTCTGTTAATTGATTTTCTAGCGAAATACGTCTTAGTTCAGCGGACGCGCCTTTTTTCTTATTCAAGCGGTATGTATATGCCTGCATGTAAATGTAAATGTAAAATATTTTACTTAATTCCGGGGGAAAAAAACACTTGCGACTTTTTCCCTTACCGCGGCAGAATAACATCAGAACGTTTTTCTACACCATAAAACTCCCAGTTTCGCAAGCTCACCAATCCTAAATACTTTTATTTGCAAAAGCCGAGGATTCGAACCCCTCCAAGCTACTTCTGAACTTTGCGACCGACTTTTTCTTCGGCAAGGCAGTACGTCAATTTTCCGCGCCATAACTCCCGAATTCAGTTCTAATTTAAAACTTTACCGGTGGTTAGCCGGTTAGTTGGACCATTAGGTCACCTCAGCTACAACTCCTTGCTTGATCGTTAAAAGGGAATTGGATTTGTAATGGAATATCGTTTGATGATTTTTAACACAAAGTGCCCGGAAATTATGAGAAGTTTATACTTCCTACGTACGAATAATAATAATATTACATTGGACACTATTTACACACATTGATTAGTTATTTTTTTCAAATTAGTATTCCCTGTATCGTGGGTACTAGACAACGATACATATACTTAAATAGATTAATATTATACTTAGATAGATAAACAACGACAAGGGTACAGACATCCGTTCTCATCATACAAATATTTGCCACCATCGGGACTCGAACCCGGGACCCTTGGCTTCGTAGGCAGGGTCACTGCCGACTCGGCCATTCGGATGGATCAACATATCTTCATTCTTAATGGAGCTTAATGAACTGACCAGTGTGACCTGAACTAAAAATGGCGCAGACAGAAGGGACGTTAGCCGACTTCCACGTAATGACAACCAACAATTCGAACAACCCAAAAATATAATTAAATCAAACCAACATCCATCACACCGCTTGAATAAAACCCAACCTTTTGTACAAAATCAACTCCCATCTCTTCAATTTCGCTATCGGAGAGTCCTCGTCCACTTTTTTGCTCTTCTTATACTTCCGAAAGACGTCGGCATCCAGCTTAATCCTTTGGTCGCAGTTATCACGTGCCCCCGGGACTAGGGTGCCAGATTCGTCAGGACTCCGAGTGCTTGTAGTTGACTCCCGGGGGTAGAATAACCACCGTTTTGAGCCGAGTCCATCGCTTTTAAGCAGCTCTTGAATCCGGTCCTGTCGCTTCTTGGTGGCTAGGTACTTGGTGGTGCTCTTTTTTTCCTTGCTGGCTGTGGGAGAAAGAGATAAACTTTTGGATAAAGACCCCACTAAAACTCCACGGTCGTGGTCAAATTCACATACGGCTGCTCCAATAAAGTACCGCTTCAATATCATACTGGCGCTGTCAGTTTCCGAGCGAGAGAAATGACAGCATTTCTTGGAATTTTAGTGAAACATTGAGTGATTAAGCTAATAAAGTTAATTCCGTTTCAGGGCAATGTTTATCTGGGCTGTGGGCATGCTAATTAAACCGGCCAGCATGTCGGAGCATGAACTCGCTTCCGACTCAAAGCACACGGCGGATTCTGAACGCACGGACGTCGTGGGATAATACTCGTATTAAAATCGCGAATCACAATAATCAAATCTATGTATAGTACCTTAGCGAGTATCAAAATCGTGCAAAGTCCACGAGGAAAAATAAGAGTACATCGTGGGCAAAGGCTCTAAAACGCCAAAGGATTCCAATAAATTATTCAGAGAATGGACGGTATAGCGGCCAGCGTGGAGCACCATGTGCTTGGCGATGAACAGGGAAGAGTTTACACTTACTATTTGAGGAAGCAGGAATAATAACGTGTCGAAAAAGTATGTGAATCGAATTGTCAGTGATTCTTATATACAATGACATAAGGTTAATTTTATCTGAACTCGAAAACTTTTTCCCTTTGGTAAATATTGCTGCTTGAGCCCCTGACCACCGACCCACAATAGCAGAGAGGCACGATAGAAGACTTTATATTAAACATTGAAAACACCCGCGACAACAATGAATGAAACCACCCTCACCCCTTGTTAAGCTGATAACTTTCGAACCACTCAATCGATTTTGATAAAACATGGCTAAGAACCAATGTAGGGAAGTCTTCTACCATTTAAAGAAAACCGCTTTAAAATCAGTCCACCCGTTTGACCCCTAGGGTGGCACGGACAGACACCCAGACGGACGCTTCCCCTCCCTTTTTTGCGTCGGGGGTTAAAAACCAACACTTACCGCTGAGATACAAAACACGGAAGGCATCCAGGAAGGAAGGCGCGCGTGCCGGCTGGCTGTGCTTGCGACTGACGCTGGGGCTGCGGCTACGGCTGCGCGACCGGGACTTGCTGACGTCACTGTTCTTGGAGCGGGAACGGCTTCGGCGCTGGCTGCGGCTTCTGATCACTGTGTGGCTTGGTCTGTGAAGAGTATACGAATACCCAGCCGGACGGACAGACGGATAGAAGAGCCTATGCCTAAGGCTTTAAGATTAAGTTACTTTTATAGCGTCATGTCCTAGGTTTGTTGTGGGGGAAAGCAGCGGATATTGAAACTAGTTTTATAATGCGGAAAAGAGCTATTCGGGCAATTTTAAATTTAAAACGCACAGACTCCCTAAAATATATTTTTGAAGAACAACTGTAACCAGTCAATTTATTTTCGAAAATATAATTAATGTTCGCAAGAACTCTACATCATTTGCCAAAATTAGAAAATATCATGTTAAAATGTTAACCTAAGAAATAACCACAGACAAGTTGCGCCCCGGTTTAGACTCGCGAAAATAAGCAATTTTTTAAAGGGTCAGTGCATTCTCTACTACTCGTACATCAAGATATATCTGGAGATTTTTCCATTTGAACAATAGAAAAACCATGTTCATCCAAAAAGGGATATTACATATTCAAGATTATATAAATAACGAGAGTTCACATAAAACACATAACTCGCTTACTGACTTTGAATTATTTATTCCTGCATTTTATTATTTTTATTATTATCCAAGGTCTTCCCACTGCTGGGCAAAGGCCCCTCTTGATCTCTTCCACTCTTCAGGCTCCTGGGCTCTTTCCCACCAGTTTGTGTCGTGGTCCCTCAGCTTGTCACTCCAGCGCTTCCTGGGGCGACAACGTCCTGGATTTGCCAGGATCCAGAGAGATGTTAATTTAGCCCATTGAGCCTATGTGGCTGGCCCAGTCCTACTTTAATTCGACAGCTTTTTCCGCTTCGTCTTTTATTATTATTTATATTGCATTTTGCATTATTTGTAGTTGAACAGAACAATTTCAAAGATAAATCTTAAAATCAATCTGTGGGAGTTTCTTCGCCCTTTTTTTGGGAGAAGGACGGCGAACGGCGGTGTTTACTTATTATTTATAGTAATTAATACTGTAATTGTATTAGTTAAACACAACCATTTCAAAGATAAATATTGAAATCAATCTGTGGAGGTTACATCTCCCTGCAATGCAGAGGAAGAGACAAAAAATTACGTTTGTAAATATCTACAATAATAAAGAATTACTGATTTGATTTGAACCCTAAAAGATACCTAAAGAAGACCCTAAAGATGAATCTGACCCATAACATGTCTCTTCCCATCAAGACAATTATAATAATTAATCGTGCACACCACGTAAAAAGATGAGTTTGAGTAGACTCTTATTCCATCCTCATGCCTTTTGCAGTCTTTGAAGAAAAGCATACTCACTGTCCAGGTCTACCTGACGCAACGACTACCCTCTCTATGTCGCTTTCTCATAGTTCCCATCAAAGATCCTTACCTCCGGTAAAGGTCGTGATGGTCTACCGCCACCGGCTGCATGCCATAGTATTCTGCGGGCCCCTTCCCGTCTCCATGGTCAGGATAAATTGGCTCCATAGGCATCAAAGGGGAAAACGAGGGAAGAGGATATCCATACCCTTCCATGCTGTACCAATTTTAGTATAGAAAGTTTTAAAAGAAAGGAAAGCGTTGGGGAAGTAATTGATAATTTTGTGATTTATTTATTATTGTTCTGACATTGACAGTTTGAGTTTTTTCTTTCATGGGTTGTGGTTTACTTTATGTCAGATTTTTTTCCTCGCCCAACTCTACACAGAACTGCGGTAAAAATTAATACATTTCACGTCTCCGACCAAGAGAAAAGTTTCACTGATGAATTTGCCAGTTTGAAAGAAAGAGCAATTAACTAGAAAGATAAATTACGAATCGATGGCTGTTTGCTTAATGGTTCCCTCCATTAGCGATTTAGAAGTTGTATTTTTAACTTTTTTTTTTTCAAAGAAAAAATCAGCACTTCACGTCTCCGGCGCTGGAAGTAAGTTCTAAGGAGGTGGAAACAAACTTTTGTTTAAAAGGCAGCAGTCAGTACTTTATGGGTTGCTATTTGTAAAAAGGAAAGTTTTTTTTAATCCATCTTCTGTGTCCACGGAAGAAAGTTTGGACTGTTAATTTTAGACCACAGTTAAAATGAAGCACTGTTGTTCTTGTGAGTACTTATCTCTAGCAACAGGTAAGTCTAACTGATATGTGGCTTTGGCTGAAAGAGACAAATATAATGGAAATCATCCAAAAGTTACAGAGCTGGCACGACAACATCGATAACAATAAAAAAATCGTCTCATATTTTATAGTGCTTCGTGTCTTTGAGAGATCAATTACACCTTGGCAAAAATTATGGCAGTATAAGTGACATATTACAGAACTATGTGCGTGTTATATAATAGAAAAACCAATTATTTCATTTAAAAACCGCGCGGTAGTCTCCAAATGTTGTCATACCTATTGTCTAGCATTCCCTACCATACCCTCCTCATATTTTAATTTTCCAACAACAATCCAAACCAAAGTATCACTCATAGCCAGTGTTCAGTTTAATCATTTATTTATTTATTTATTGCAAGTGTAGCAAAACAAATTATACGGTGTGTATATTATAGCTTCAAGTCCAAGAATAGTGATAATTTCGTCTAGCCATCCGTGTGGTTGTATTTTATATGTCTACAGTATTCCGCCACCAATTTTTTTTATTCTGGTAATGCAAATACCAGATATCTAGTAAATAATTCTAAACGGAAAAAACATGTCTTAACAAAATCCAAGAGTATACTTCCCCAAAACATCACTGAGGGCTCCAACTTCAAATTCCCGAGCCCTTATCGGTTTCTTATGATCCAAGGCTGATTGTCCCTAAAAAGACCCTTATGCTACCCCAAAGGAATGCGGCAGTCCAATAAATAACACTTTGATATGCCTTGTGAGGCTCATTCTGCAAACCTAACGACAACAGTAAATGAATTGAACTTTAGATTTAATTTAGATATCATCTGCTTGGTCGTTTGTTACAGTTTGTCGGAAGATTTAAACACGATGTCAAACAGGGTATGTGACAATAGATTTCTAAGGGGAAAGTGGTTATTTGGTACTAACACCCCCCAAAATGTGGTCAGTAAAATGTCATCCTATATTATAATTTACTCAAAATAGCTTTTAATATGTTTATAATTTAAACCAATCTACTGTACCGATTTCTAACTTAAAAAAATGGGGCCTAACTGAAAGGTCACCCTTTGAAATGTTAAATATTTGTTTGAAATCGGTTTTGAGGCAACAGACATAAAAAAATACTTGCGATACAAACGAACTGTCGGTTAAAAACACCATAAAGCAACGCCTGCATCTATTTTGGCTATCCGTCCGTTTTATCTGGGGGTTGAAAAATCGCTCTATTGTACCATAGAGATTGAATAAATTTAAGTACTTAGAGAAGTACAGCTCAAACCCTGAACTTGAATTTGAATTTCAGATTGATCGATCAAAGCGATACATACTTGCTCAGTCCCACGAATTTACATGACCCAATGGACTATATAACAAGAGTCTGGTAGAATAACGCCGCGGCAAAACTTAACTACAAATTAAATTACAATTTGGAACACCCGGGGGTGAATATACATACTACATCGTGGAGCCGCCTAAACGTATGTGCATTCGACAAAATGCCGTTGCAATTTCGCCCATACCTCAATGCCGCAGGAGTTATACCAGTAGAACAAAAATAAACTTAGACGTATTGTGAATTTTAGTATGAGGGTTGAAATGTGAGTTTAATGTCTCTGTAAATTATGTTAAATACCCCGCAATTGCTTAATGATTTGGTGCAGCTTTGCATTGGTATTGTATGTTTTGTTTTAATTCAGACGCTACCTCGAATGCAAAACAGCTGTGAAATCTGGACGACAAGCTGTTTACCAAAACAAAGCTTTAATTTGTTATAAAGTTAGGTTCTTATTGACCGAGCGAGCGAAGGGCTCCATTTCGACAAAACTCAAAACTCAAAAGTACTTTATTACTGTAGATATTTACATACACTTAGCAAACGTAATTTTTTGCCTCTTCTCTACATTGGACCACTGTGGGAGAAGCAGGGCATAGAAACTCCCACAGATTGATTTTTAGATCTCTTTTAAAAATAGGTTGTGCTTAACTAATACAATTATGATTTATTTTTATTTAATAAGCTGGAATAAATAATTACAAAATTATTAACAGCAAGGTCTGTGTTGAGCCAGATTAACCCCATACAGTCCTGTCATTTAAGTAATCTTGAACATTGTAATATCCCTTTTTCGACAAAGTCGCTTTAACATGCTTTTTAAATTGCTCAAATGGCAATTTCAAAATCTCCAGAGGTATCTTATTGTAGTAGAGAATGCACTGTCCCTTGAAAGAATTGCTAACCTTCGCGAGTCTAAAACGGGGCGCACATTGTCTGTGATTATTTCTTAGGTAAACATTACAGCTATCGCTAAGTTTAGAAAATGTTGTAAGGTTCTTGCGTACATACATTATATTTTCGAAAATAAATTGACTAGCTACTGTTAGTATGTCAATTTCTTTAAAAAGCTCTCTTAAGGAGTTTGTTCGTTTTAAATTATAAATTGCTCGAATAGCTCTTTTCTGTAAAATAAAAATAGTTTGAATATCCGCTGCTTTCCCCCACAACAAGATACCATAGGACATCACACTATGAAAGTAACTAAAATATACTAGCCTAGATGTAGCCACATCCGTGCTTTGTCTGATGTTCCTAACAGCGTAAGCCGCAGAACTTAATTTACCAGCCAATTTATCAATGTGGGGTCCCCACTGCAATTTGCTATCAATGGTTATTCCAAGAAACTTCGTATCATTTACTAATTCTAACGTGCTGTTGTCTAACACTAAACTGATCTCAACTTGCCTGACATTTGGAAGTGAGAATTTGATACACTTGGTTTTACCAGCGTTTAACAATAAATTATTAACTGTGAACCAATTCAAGGTTAAAGACAATACACCATTAACATCATCAAATTCTCCTTTTTGTCTTTCAATTTTGAAGACCAGTGAAGTATCATCAGCAAACAACACTATGTCAGTTAATTTCTCCACCATGAAAGGCAGATCATTAATATATACCAGGAATAAGAAAGGGCCTAATATGGAACCTTGTGGAACGCCCATTTTAACACCCGATCCATCAGATTTTACGCCGTTAACTTCTGCCTTTTGAATTATATTGCTTAGGTATGATCTTAGTAGATCCAACGCTTGATTTCTAACTCCGTAATGATTTAATTTAATTAATAGCGTATTATGATCAACACAATCAAACACCTTCGACAGGTCGCAAATAAATCCGATAGCATCCTGTGCGGCCTCCCATGCAGAATAAATATGAGATATAAGGGTAATACCTGCATCCGTAGTCGATTTGCCCCTAGTGAAACCGTATTGTTTGGCGTGGAGTTGTTTTGTACGGTTGAAGTGTGAGAGCATTTGATTGAATATAATCTTTTCAAATATTTTACTTAGTGTTGGAAGAACAGATATTGGTCTGAAATTTGAAGGATCACCCTTATCTCCCGACTTGAACAGAGGAATCAGTTTGATGTGTTTCATGAGGTCTGAGAAAGCCCCATCGTCAACACATTTATTGAATATATAAGCTAAGTGTGGGGCTATAACTAGAATTACTGAACCAATGACTTTGACTGATATACCCCACAGGTCTTCCGTATTTTTTAAGTTAAGTAATTTAAACGTTTTGACAATGTCCTGGGGATATACATGATGAAATTTTAAATATACATTACTGGCGCTAGTGTTATTTTTAATAAAGTCTCTGCTTCATATGGAGATGAATTTAGACGGTCTGTTGTAAGTAAGGGTACATTGGTGAAGAATATTTCAAAAGCTCGAGCAACATCAGCGCTGGATTTAACAACATCATCACCTATATTTAGGCAGAAATCATTGTCCCTTGGTATAACTTTGCCAGTTTCGCGGTTTATTATTTGCCAAACTGTTTTCATTCTATTATTTGAATTTTGAATTTTTCTATTAATGTGTAAAGTTTTTGCAGTTCTACAAACCAACTTGAAAGTTTTGGAATATTTTTTAACGTAGTCATGAAATTTTCGATCAAAGTTATAGGTATTTTGTTCATAAAGGTCATATAAGATAACTCTACTTTTACGAATTCCAAACGTTGCCCAGTCATTAAATTTAGATTTACCGTTGTAGTCACTGACTTTCTTTAATTTAAAAACTTTATTGAATTCTGTCTTAATAATGCTGAAGAAGTCTGAGTAGATTTTGTTTGGGTTCTGTTCATCAAAATCCGGTACTGGCTTTATATCTAACTTTTTCATATACGTCTCTAGTCTATGGGATGTAATAGGCCTATAAAATGATGGATCAGTCCTATTTTTACTGGCAATTTGGAATGAAACTGTTTGACCAATGTGATCGGAGGGTAAGCAGTTAATTACATTTTTACTTGTGAATGCACAGTCACAAAATACGTTATCTAAGCAAGTTTGGCTGGTAAGTGTAATTCTAGTCGGCTCTAGAAATATATGACATAAATTAAATGATTTGAACAGAGTTATTAATCGTTGTTTCAATGTTGTATCTACAAGCAAATCTACATTAAAATCGCCACAAATAATTAACTTTTTTCTGCTATTACAAAGTATAATGAGGGCATCCTCCATAATTTTCTCGAACATTTCAAAATTGCCATGGCCGTTTTCATCTCTCGGAGGTCTGTAGACACAAACAATAATATGGCTATCCAACTCAACACAGGATACCTCTATTTGTCTTTCTATAGTAAGTGCAAGAATATCTTTCCGTTGTTTCACCTTAATATTATTTTTTACTAAGATTAAAGAACCACCTCTATCGGCAGTCTTTCTATTGTAACAACTGACAATTTTGTAATTATTTATGTTAAAAGACATCATATTTTCTTTTAACCATTGTTCTGTAATACAAATATCATCGGTGTCTGAATGATTAAGAAATAATTCTAATACAAGTTCTTTGCCAGGTAGCCCCTGCAAGTTTTGATGGGAAATATTTAAGTGGGGCTTACCCTTTGTCCTAGTATTTTTCATTTGATTGCCAGAAAACCCCTGCTTATTTTGTAAAATTTTCTTATGTTTTGAGGGGTCCTCTTTTGTCGAACTATCTAGTTTAAAACACTACTATTAGTACTAATACTAACTAAAACTGAAGGCGACTGCGTTATAGTATTTACAACTGTGTCGCATATATTATACGCTAACAATGTAGCTACTCGTTTTTTTGTTTTATGAGACAGGTACATAGTATCCTGAGTCAAAGTAAAGTTATGAATAAAATTATTCATGTCGAAATATAAAATAGCATCACTATGATGACACGTTATATTGTATATATGCATGTTCATTCTATGTACACTTTTATTTTGTTTCCCCGATAAATTAGAACAATAAGGAAAGTTACATAGAATAAACTTGCACTTCGTCTTATTATATAAATTGAGCAGTACCTCTATACCGGTATCTAATGCACTCCGACTAATGTTTGAGTGGTTTCCTACCATAATAACAATGGTAGTATTTTCATCAAAATTCCCTACAGCTATCTTTTTTATAATATCCTCAAAGGAACTATTAGGACAACAATTATTTTTCACTTGTTGCTTAAGGCCAAAAACAAAATAGGAGGCCGATTTTGCTTTCGTCTGTCTCTATGTCTATGGACTACATTTAGCAAATTATGACTAGTGTAAAAAAACCTGCCAGCGTGGAGCAGTATGCTTCGTGGGCCCAAAATGGTGAGGCTTTGCCCAGCAGTGAGACATCACGGAGGCCAGATAAAAAATATGTTATTGTCGGATCCGTGTTTGCAATAAATTGTCCACGAAAATCCCCTTTGCTAAATGATTTCGCTGCAACACAGTCTCTCGGCGCGTGAGCATGGAACCAATTTCAATTTACGGTGGTCAAAGCGATAAAATTCGCACGTGATCGTACGCGACAATAAGTGGACAACGACTAGCGGACAAGCCTAGCTTAGGCTAGAGCTAAGATGGTCCGTTTTTAGGGTTCCGTACCTTCAAAGGGAAAAGGATATATAGGATCACTTCGTTGTCCGTCTGTCTGCCCATCAGTCAAGACTTCTCGGAAACGCGAGGAGGTGGAAAACTTCTAAGGAACTAGGCATTGACGTAGAATTATGTAAAGTACTACAAGTAAAGGAAAATATCTGAAAAACGTAAATTTGTAGACCCTTCTTAAAAAATGGAATTTGTGCAAAACCCCGCTGCACGAGTCCAACTCGCACTTGACCGGTGTTTTAGGTACCTACATTAAGTTGGTGTTTCTGTAATAATTATCCCTTCGATAAATAACCATTGAAACGATAAGGAATGATCTCATTTGCTATGATTATTTTACTAGCTTACTAGGAATAACTTAATAGGTTTATAATAGGTTTGCCGACCTCTGTGGCGCAGCGGTTGTGGGTCTGCCTACGTGCGTGAGGTCCCGGATTCGATCCCCGGCTGGGGTAAAAAAAAAACCCAGGTCTTGGATGTTTATATGTGTGTGACGTCGCTGTTTCTGGTTCCCACGACCCAGGGTATCCTAGTGTGGGGCCAGAAGTAATGTATGTGCCTGTATGTAAATGTTTATGTTTAGGTTTAGGTTTAGAACGTTATTCTCATAAGAAATAACATTTCACTTATAATGAGATTTGCTTAAAAATACATAGTAGTAGTAATTTATGGTACTCGTTGCGATACGTAACTTTAAATTATTTTTTAATGTATTCATACTTTCACTAATCTGCACATAATTTGGCAATTTATTAGGCTAGTATTTAATCGCAAATCAAACATACTGATTTTCACTGTGCAAATCAGTATTTTTGATGTGCAGTTTAATTTTTCGCTGTATTAAACAGCTGTGCTCCCTCAAATACTAATTGTCTTTCTTCCATAATCAGTCATAGGAGTAGTTAGTTTAAGTTGGTTTTTGTTGCGAACTTTGCTCTTATTTGTTCGGTGTGTGAAAAATTTTGTATTCGTAATAATTTAAACTTCATACATTAGCATAATTGATAAATGCTAAATACATTAGTTTTCTCATACAGTTGTTTTGTTGGCGTATCAAAGGGGTCGTGTAGTAAAACTTTAATAATTTTGTTTTGGGTTCTTTGTAAAGGGTTCAGGTCATACGGAGCCGCTGGTCCCCAGATTTCAATTAAATATTCGAGGTGCGATTTGGCTAAAGAATTGTAAATAAGCAGTCTAACTTTACTTGATAAAAAAATGTGCTAACCTTCGAAGTGCTTATAACATGGATAATACACTCAATGTGCGGTCTCCACGTCAACGTAAATATGCGTTTTTTATTTAAGTTATCAAGTCTATAGCAGCTGCATGTGTATTAGATTTCGGGATATATAATATAACATAACATTTACATACAGTCACATACATTGCTTCTGATCCCACACTAGGATACCCTGTGTCGTGGGAACCAGAAACAGCGACGTCACGAACATGTAAACATCCAAGACCTGGGGATTATTTAAGTTTTTCTTCCTCAGCCCGAATTCGCACCCAAGACCTCCGCTTGAGAAGCACAGCCTTGTCCGCAACACCACAGAGGCCGTCATTTGGGTGGCCTCTCCTAGAACTAGAGGTAGAACTGTTTTTAAAAGACAATTTCTGAATTACTTTAAACTCGGTGGGCAATGTAGAGATCCACAAACTTATCTGGCCCGGCGGCGAAAGCTAATATCATTCGTAAGCGATTGACGCTAGCGACGCTGTCACCGGAACATATAAGTTTGTGAATTTATAATTAATTATTTTTCCATCACTTTACTAAATGAAATATGAATCTCTGTCTTATAATCTCCATTGTACACCAAAATCTGTAATTGTAGCTTGGTAAGAGTAGTAGCACCGAAGACAGATTTGAAAATGTCAAGAGAGAAGAATACACGAGTAGCAGAACCTCTTTGCAATCATACTTGCACCGCAAGTACCATTAGGGGCTAAACTTCAAGTACCGATAATACACGATCTAAAATGTAATATAGCTCTCCCTTCAAATATCCATAACTCGTAAGCCGAAGGGCTCTAAACGAGGGGACACAGCAATAATTCTTAGATACAACTAAAATTGCATTTCTCTGACATCGACTATTAAGATTCTACCCTCAATACCACATGCTAGATCCACCAAAGCAAAATTATCGCCCAAAGTTTCAGTTGCTTTAGTTGATCCGTGGCAGTATTTCTACACTGTGTCACGGTCAGGCCATTGGCCAGGAGTTGTGAGTGTGAATTTCACCAGATGCTGTTAACGCAATTAAGATAATCGTTACTGTAAATAAATAGCGGTCGGAAACCAATTAGGGTTCAACCAAGAGTTCAACCATTCGGTTCTGAAGTAAAGCCCTTAGTTTCTATGGGAAGTGAGTTAAGGCGCCATCTGGCGGGGCTTGTAATTTATTTTGTTTGTTTGTTACTGTCATGGGTGTTGTGTAGATAATTTTGAATTTATCGCCGATAGCTGCAACATTTTTGTTTATATTCATAGTTATATATGTCTTTATTAAAATGTATTCACAAACAAACATAGAATGACGTCTTTTGCGCACACGTTAATAAGTAAGAGAAAAATTGCAGTTTGTTGAAAATTACGATTTCCCCAGGGAGCGTCAACCGTGGGTCGCGTTAAAATAAATTGATTTTATTCAAATTTATATAAAGGCGCGGAACTCGCAGTATCTTGAGATTGCTGCGGACCAAGTCTTGTCATCATGGAGCTACGAATTCACCTGAAAATACAGTACAAAACGACCTCTGTGGCGCAGCGGTTGTGGCTCTGCCTGCCATACGAGAGGACCCGGGTTCGATCCCCGGCTGGGGGTAAAAAAAAACCCCCAGGTCTTGGATGTTTTTATGTGTGTGACGTCGCTTTTTCTGGTTCCCACGACACAGGGTATCCTAGTGTGGGGTCAGAAGCAATGTATGTGCCTGTATGTAAATATTTATGTTATGTTTATGTTTTCAGATTATACCTAGCGTTTTGCTGCTATAGATATATACATTGACGACCACAATATGCGCTGAAGACCGAGTGATATATTGAGCAGGTGAAAAGAAAAACCTCTTATCAGATTCTAGATTCCAATCCAAGCCGAGAAAGTAATATCAAGCATGTTTCAACTTAAGTATGTTTTTGAGGTCATTCTTGTTCGCCGTTTTCACTATGATAAATTTCATTCATAAAATCAGGCATTCGTCTCTCTTCGCAGCTTCTCGGAAACACTCGAATCTTGTAATTGAAAAGTTTGCCAGCGCAGAGATGTAAAGTGATTTATAAGACAGACAGTCCGGACGGGGACCTTTTTATTTCACACAAATCTTGTTACAATGAAGCAAAGCTCTGGATTTTTCAGTCTTCGTGATACGATAACACATCAGACATGACATTTGCTTAATACCCCGCAGATTCCATTTCAAGTTTTGTGATAGCTATTTGAATTCAAACTTACAGTCTTAATTAAAACAGCTATCAGCGTTGATGTATTGAACTTGACAAATACATAAAATAAATCAAAAGATTATATTCACTACGAAAATTATTATACTTTATACGTTCGTTAACCTAAATTACATCGAATGCAGATAAAATGCAATTTTTACCCCAATGATACACATACATTTCGAATATACCATTGCAATATAGAGATATAAGAAAACAGACATAGAAACATGCAGGTATTTCTTCCAGAAGAGATTGAAGTTTAAATTCTTTTCACACTTCTTAATTTACTTGCTTGGCATATTCTCGTTACGACTGCAACCACTCTTATTTATTTCGTTTTAATATTCCAGTATTTAATTAGGTACCGACGCCTTTTCAGACATATTTTATGTTTCCTTTCTTTATGACTTTCTAAAGATTGGTCATGTCTACAACACTAAATTTAGTCTTTGATCGGATACCTAACACACTGTGTACATATAGCCGAGTCCTGCCGAGTATCATTTCTTTTATTTTGATGTTGGCAATTTGAGAGCTGCCTTATTAAAATCTGAGTGCTCTTAAAAAACAAGTGAGGCAGCTTTTTCATATTTTTAAATAATTTCTGTTTGATATAATAAAACTAAACTTCACAATTCATAATTTCTTTATTGCACACAAATAATATACAGACAAAACGACTTACATAAAAATAGTCTAAAAAGGCGAGCTTATCTCTATAAGAGATCACTTCCAGCAAACCAAATTAGTATGAGAAAGTCGATAGCTGAGCGGTGGGGGGTAGACCACGTGTACAACAATGTAATTTAATTAATCTCTTACTAAAGCGATTCCACATATGACTAACATGGATCGCCATATTTTGACCGCCCATATCAAAGTCAATGTCAAAGTTATTTATTACTGTAGATATTTACTTATACTTAGCAAACTCATTTCATTAGATATTTACTTATACTTAGCAAAGTCATTTTTTGCCTCTTCTCTACACTGGACCTCTGTTGGAGAGGATGCTTCGATGACGCTACCTGGACAAACTTTAATACTCATGGTCAATAATGTTAGGTTTTTGAGCTAGAAAGTATCTGAACTACCATTAACTCTTTAGTGTGAACAATCAACCAAAAATCTTACACAGGAAATTGGAAAATATAAAATATGAAAATTATTCCGATGTCCAGCTACAGAAATTAAAAAAATTACGTAATTGTGTGACAATGGGAAAACACATTCAATATTTTTGCGGCTCATGGTACAATATGGCATTTATTTACAAAAAATAAAATACGCATTACCGGTTTTTTTAAAGAAAATTAATTTCACCTGTTGGTACAACAATTTAATTTTGCATTTCTGCACAAAATGAGGGATAAATTCTCTCATGGTAAGTAATTGTTTCTTCGGGGTCTGTTGCGTGTATTTAAAATAGTGTTTATGGAGCGGCGGCTGATCTAAACTAGCAGAGAAGCGCAGCTCTGTAAGGGTGCACAACAGGGGATGGCTCTTGAGAACTTGTCTATGAACTACAGTGATTGTACTGTAGTACCTGCGAAACTATATAAGGCAACCACACCGATTTGACATGTACAGCACAAAATTGCTGGCTATGCAATTTATTTTATCTTTTATTTAGAAAATATGATTTGGATGATATTTGTGGAATGAACTTAAATCGCTGTCAAAGTTCAAATCCATAGGAATAGATAAAAGTTTCTTTATAAATGATACCAATCGATATCCTGAATTGTGGCTTAGTTATAGGCTCCCTTCGCTCGTCTAACAATTTGAGTTCATGTAGAAGTCTCAATTGCCTTCAAATGGTAAAATTGCGCTGCCATTTTATTTTTATTTTCCGGTGCTTATCTTTAGGCACTCCAGACTCCTTGCAGCTATTACCTTTTTGTAGAACCTGAAGTTTTGTACCCCTGTGTACCACGTAGTAATGAAAAGATATAAAAACTACAAATAATTTTGGTAGCCTAATTTTTTTCGCGCTCCATACATATTAACTCCATAATATTGCGTCAGTGCTATGATTAATCGTTCCTGGACTAATTCATCGCCTTGGGCCATTACGTTTAGTACTATCCATCATACATAATTGTTGCGGTGACCAACCATGACTTATATTTTAGATAGAGAAAACATATTTCGATAACAGAAATCTCCACAAGAAGAAGGTAGGAACAAAATGGTATTCAGATTTTCATCATAAAAGCGCTATTGGTTTTAATAAACATAGAAACCTATAACTAATCTATGCTTTTTCTCCAGTCAGCGACAAAAACTATGTTATTAAATTATTTTACAACCGAATCTACTTCGAAAATTAAATCAAGAACAATAAATCAACCCTCCGTTGCATTTCAAATATTTACTTACCCCTTATAAATATTCTAAGCCAAAACCGAACCGATCTGCAAGACTGCAACTTAGTGCTACACGTTAGTCCTAAATTAATATTAATTGCATTATTACTCAATGATGAATTGAACCCACAGGCCTGGCCACGTTTGGACTAATTAATACCTACTTTAATTCAGGTGCTGGTTTGTCTTAAGATTATATAGATTATTATTATAATCGCATTATTGAAGTGAGAATAATTTAACCTAGGATTAATCTTGTATCGAAAGGTACACGGTACGTTATACTTGTTATTGCACATATGTAGCTAGATTCAGAGCCACCCTTGGACTAATTAATGTTCCTAATTTAATTCGGGTGCTGCTTTGACTTAAGATTATTGACCGAGCGAGCGAAGCGAGTTTCAGGATTGGGCAAAAATACCTCTACAGGCCGCATTTCTCAACTGATTCTCGTGATTTTTTGTGAGCAGGTTCGATAATATATTTTTATTTGTCCATTCTGTTTTTGAAAATTTTCCAAAATGGCGGAGTTGTGGTGGTTTTAAAATTTCAAAAAACCGCTACAGTCAAAACAGCTCGACGGATTTTAACAAATGTTTCTACAAATCCAATATCATTGGATTTGTAGAAACGGTGAGAGTAACGGTGTTACAGTTAAATATCAATTGATTGGGTTTAACACCGCAAAATGTAGTTTACAAAGTTGTGGTGCTGCTACTTTCATACTCCATGTACGTAACCAGGGTGCATTCATAAGTTTGTATGTGTTATTAAAAGAAAGTGTCTCTCGCGGGGTCTACAGCTCACAGAGCCACTTAAATAGATCATTATTACAATTGCATTAATGAAAGGAGAATAATTTAACCTTATATCGAAAGGTTTACTATACGTAATACTCGTATTAACACATAGGTAGCTAGATTTTCGCAAAACATTCCAACAAGGTTTTTTGTCAAAAAATTTGAAGAAAATATCGCATATATATCCGTCCCAAGTCCCAACGATACTCAAAAGTCTCTACACATTGCAGAAAGGCTCATAACTCTGTAAACTTAAGTGATACTTATATATATATATATATAACGTTATAATATTGTCATTAAATTAGATTATTTTTATAGTGCACATAGTGGCATAATGAAATAGGAAAATTTTAAGGAGTTTCTTGGTGCTATCTTCTCTGACGGGCGTATTTCAGAAACACTGGTAGAGTTTTCCTGTGCGAGATGTACCTTTTCCTGTGCGAGATTTAACCATGAATCACCACTTGATTCACCACTAGTTTAGTAGATCATATTCGATTTATTTTTATTTGCTTCATTCATAAGATTATTAAGTGTTTGCATTGAAAAAGTGCTTTATTTTTGCCTACTCACTTGAGCTTCAAATTTTTGAGAGTGTGTCAAAATAATTTCAATTTTCCGGCAAACATGGGAAGACGCCAAGCCTAGTTTAAATGGTTAATTGGGTGGTGTTCCCTTCGCTTGATGATGATGATGATGATGACATATCCCACGTCACACTCGGTCACAGGCAGACCCGTGTCATTGCGATCACAACAGCATCAGTTTGCATCCGATTCCGATGCAAAACTTGGCAAGGAAATGAATGATGAAGGAAATTTTGGAAGACAATTTATGTTTGTGGCTTTTATATTTGTTTATCTACACACGTATCATAAACCCTCTTTACTGCTTACAAAAACCGCACGTTACGATTAGCATAATGTTAAACTACTTGGTAAAAACTCATTTCTTATCTGAAAAATTACACATAATGTGTAATTTTTCTAACATTCAAATGTCGAACGCCGACGCCCGCCTGCGTGCCGCCCCTACTTTGTTTGTGAAGTTGGTACTACTGAACAAGCTGTAGCAGTCACATTAACTACTATTATAGATACGGGTTAAGAGAACTTTTGCCTTCTCTCTTATTAGGTTAATCCATGTATGGAACTGTCAAAAATAAAGTACACAAAGTTGACACCATGAAAATATCACTACACCAAGCAAGGTTTGTGCCTGTGTATATATGTTTATGTTTACATCCTGTGTAAAGCAATATGTGTAAGCAGTAATTAATACTACTCGTACAAACACAAATAACTTTATTAATTCGTTTCAAAAAGTGCATAAATATGTAAGGGGTCATTCAAGTATTACGTAAGCACCGAACAAGGTGTGGGGATCTTTGCTTAGCTTATTTTTGATGACATGGGGGACGGGGGATTCTGATTGTGATTACGTCATTTAAATTTTCTGTTTTTGCAAAATTTACTAGATTTTAAACGGGGGAAACCCTACGTGTAAAGCGAAAAGCTTTTCGGCCATTTCCCGAAATAATTGTCTCTGATTTCGCGGTGTTTTATGGTTATTTTTTTAGATTTGAAAAATGCTTTTTATAACGGATTCAATTTAAACTATTTTGCATACGTAAGCAATTTTTAGAACTTTGCTTACTTTTTCGGGAGGAAACACTACTTAAATTCAAATAAATATCATCAACTGACATAATATTTGAATGACCCCTAAAATTTTAAAAACATACCTTATTCAAACATATCTAAACTTTTAAAAGCAGGGTGGATGGAATGGAAATGTTTGCACATTTACCTGCAGCGTCAAAGGCTGCTGCGCCACCCTGGATAAGTGCATTAAATAAAATGAAAAGGACTAGTGCGATTCGGAATTATGCAGCCGGGTTCTATAAGTTAAAATTTTATAATTTTTAGGGTTCCGTATCCGAAGGGTGCTAAACGGAACCCAATTACTGTCCGAACGTCCGCATAAAAATATAAATAATAATAAATAGTGACAAGTATGAACGCCTGCAAGACTTCATAAGGCAAAAAAATACACTAGCCATAGAATTTGAGACCGTTTCAAGATCGTTTCTGGACTTAGATTGCCCAAAATTATTGTCTATACCCTTATTCACATAACAACGAAGTAAAATGACAGTTCCAGTGTTACCGCTTTTTGGTAGATAAAAAATAGTGATGGGGTTAAGAATGAATTAGTTCAATCTATTGTCTCAATTACATCTTATAGACTGCATTTAGTGTGAACAAGCTATACTAAGAATAAAATGAAAAGCAAAATGTTTTTATACCATTGCGGTTAACGAGAGGGAGAATAGCATTAGTCAGTCCATAAGTTTTCTTACTCATTATTACTATTACTCACAAAAAGTGGAAACAATTTGCTTCTGCGCTACCTCAAATGGAAATAAAGCGTAATGCAATCTAATGTCACAGTAAATTGTGACAAACATTCATCACAAATTCTGATTGTAAAGAATCACTCTATTCAAAATATACAGCTTTTCATTCCATTTAGAATGAATGAGAACATCACTACCAAACTGTAGGTACATGGCAACATTATTTCAAGAATTGACATTTGATGTTGTCAGTTTATTTCGTTTTTATGTGAATAAGGTATAGTATTAATTTCACTGTTCCTCGCTCGGATCTAGACTAAAAAATTATAGACCATTCGCCCTTATTAATAGTAGGACTAATGTAGGACCTTTTAGTGTATTGAATCGCATTTGCAATCAATTTAATATTCTATTTGGTATTGAAGACATTGATTTGTTCAACTGTAGTTTTTATAGTTTTCGTAAACAGTTATTTAGATTTAGATTAGATGTTTTTGTTTAATTTCAAAGTTTTATAAAAAATATTACTTAGTTAACGTTTATTCTAGTAGCATTTATATAGAATTACCTAGTTTAGCGTCCACTTTTCATATTACTTGTGCATGCAATGTTCACCTGTAATTGAGTGTACCCATACTTCTTTTTAAAACTTTACATGTCTGTAGACTTATGTCTAAGGTGTATCATCTGTTGGTAAACATAATAAATAATTGCCTATTGGTACCTGTAAAACGTATTTATACGTTAAATTACCGTTGTAGGTTTTGAATTTTATTACCATGGCATAAGGTTCATAATCGCGGTGCCTCATTACCAGGTCTAGGGGGATAATGCTACTAATTGACAAGCCTAGCACAATTAGGCAGTCTAGGACTCTTTTCACAAGTGTGAAAGAATTTCCCCACATCGTATTGGGCAAGCTTTTCTGGTGTGACAGGCTCGCTGGCATTTCCTTCAACCTTATTAGACAAGCTAGGACACATTGGAGGAGGAGGGCGTACGCAGTGAGCTTTAGTTAAGTTTTGGGAAATTCTATCACACCTGGGGCCCAGTTCTGTACTGGACCTACCGCTCCCGAAGGGCGCAAAACGCCGCATTTGATAGTCAGTCTCCAAACAAAATAGGTGCTGGCGACAAGCCAAACACGGCATTCCGCACCTCTCGGAGCGGTCGCGATGCAATCCCTAGTACAGAATTGGGCCCCTGAAAATGTGTCCCAGACTTCCATACTATTCCAATACTACTGTGGCCTTGGATATGCTTGTGCAAGGCTTTTCAAACAGTAGCATAGTAGCTGTTTCTGGTTCCCACGACACAGGGTATCCTAGTGTGGGGCTGGAAGTAATGTATGTACCTGTATGTAAAATAAATAAATTATATGGATTTATTTTACCCCGTGCCTGGTTTTTTGTTGTTGCATGGGATTTGATATATCTCCTTTTCACAGAATCTGTATTTTTTCTGCGGCCACAGCAACATATAATTAACTACAAGCAAATTAAAACACTAAACAGGGATTTTGAGTGTTTAAACTCTTATTTTTCGCAGATAACAAGCCCTTGATGATTTTTATCTTCCACCCCGGCCAGGATTCAAACCCATGCCTTCTCCCTTGTAGGGCTTAACTCGCTTTGCAATAATGGTAATTAAAAGGCTAGCATTTAATTGCACCGCAAAAAAGGATCAGCAAAACACTTTTTATGTTTTAAATATTTTATGTGTACTCAAGTTTATCTTGTAAGCAAGTTTTGTTGTTCTTGCATGTTCAACCTAACACGAAGGATAATTGGGGCTTCGCTTCGGTCACCGTCTTTACCCTGCACCTAAGCTACCGCAGCATTTTGCCCTGATATTTGCTGTGCAAATCAGTATTTTTGATGCGCAGTTTAATATTTCCCTAATTAAAACACCTACGCAGCCCTAAAAGTGCAACTTCTATAAATTGCTGTACCTCAGTCGACGTCATGTGGTATTCTGGAAAAACTCCGAAGCCGTTTTTACGAGTTCAACCAAACCAACATTGTTATTACAATCCTGACCGCTTCGCTCAGGTAAAATAAGCTTTCATTTTCTCGGTACAGGTATTAAAATTTCTTGCTCGCTCACGGTAGTTATTACGTTGCGAACATTTTAGGTGAAATACAAAGTAGGTTACCTATATTAGTTCGTTGCAGTTAATTAGAGATTCTTTTCCTTAAAGCTTGCTGCCGCCAGGTATATAACCACTCCACTTTGCAGCGAACAGTTGTCAAGTTGCGGAGTTCGTCGAGTGGAAGGTACGTTGCCTTATACAGGCTGTAACAGATTGGTGAAGTCATATTTTAAGGGATTTTTCAGGACACCATTATGATCAACATTCACTATCAAACCGATTCGATCAGTTCAACTTTATTTTTCACGTTTCCATAGAAATCAGCTGATCGCCTGGCTTCGGGCATTTTCCGCTTAGGCCTCCCTTGCCGCGGCATACATGGGATACTTCCTTGGTTCTTAAATCGCTAATTGTTATACAAATGAAGACATGACTATAAAAAATAAGATTTGAACTAGAACACTTCTCGCCTGTATTCCGGCTCAGATCTCAAACACTGTCCAAGATTATAGTATGCTTCGAGTCACAATCCACAAAGGTAATGTTCAAAATTCCAGACCTGATTAATTAAAACATCTCGCGTTAGAGCATCCCGGCCGATATTAATTAACGGTACAACTTTTCGATGAACGGCCTGAATTATGCGCTGGAACAACATTAAATGCATGCCTAGATTTAGCTAATGCGTAGGTAATTGTTTATTTATTCATTAATATAAAAAATCCCTGTACGGCAGTTGGTTCACAAACTTTGAGCCGTTACAACCCTAGATATGTTTGGCATATGTGTGTGTTCATTTCGCACATTGTACGCTTACAGCGTAAAGGCTTTTAATATAAAACAATAATTGACGGTATTTAAGTAATCTGACTGCATGTCTACAGAGAACATATGGTACAATGTTCTCTCTTTTTATAATAAATTTATAATAATCGTTTATTAAGCAAAAGATTCATGAAAATAAGTACAGAGAATATAAATAAGATATTTAATTCTCGTTCAAGACAGTACGTGTGGGACTGCCGCTCCATCCTCATATAGGCCTGTGCGATTCCACATATGGCGGGTGCCGCGGATGCACATGCTGCTAGCCCTGATGATGGCGGTTTGAATTCTTGCTCGTAGCCCGCCCATTATTGTGGCAGGGGTCCGGTTCCAGCGGTCCGCCAGCGTTTCGGCGAGGTGTTTAGTGAATGATATCATTTGTGGAGCAAAAACTCCGTCGACAGAGGTTACTAAAGGGGTGAAGGTGGTGTGGCGCGTCTCGCATGGGTCGCAGTACTTCCTTTTCTTTTCTTCTTCTGCTGAACGAAGGACAGCCGCTACGGGACGTGATGCGTGGGAGGGAGCGTCGGTGTCTATGACACGGATATCAAATAACGCCTCCCTCTGGGCAATCCATACCCCCCGACAAGCCAAGTCTCAGTATCGCCTTCGGAGATGACTGGCTCTTTCGTGACGTTTCCCCAGGCTTGCTGGCACAGTTCACAGAAAAGATCCCTTATTTCATTATGTCTGCGTGTGACAAGGCCACCTGTTTTGCAGCACAAGGCGTGGTCCACGTTGAAGTTGTCATTGCCGCAGCCGTCGCAAGTCGCAGGCATGGAGATTGGTGTGCGGTGGTATCTTATGGTCAGGGCATCTCTAAATTCGTGGGGTGATAAGTCGAAGTTGTCTTTTCTTGTCGGTATTACTGAAAGCCAGGAGGATGTTTTTGTTTTCATTTTTGTCGCTATTGATCTTTCTATTGCTCTTTTCTTTTTGGATGGTAATTTTGTTAGAATGCTTTCTAGAGTTTCGTTCTCGTATGTTTCTTTTCCTTGTTTCCTTCCTTTCTTGCGTCACGCAAAGAATTGTAGTGTTCAGCCAGGTTTATGTCTTTCATCTCTGTTAGGGCTGTTGAAAGTATTGTAGATCCCTGTTTTGAGATTTGGTATGCACGGTTTGGTGTGTTTAAGGGGTCAGAAAGGGCAAGTCCGCCTTTGTGGACTGGGAGGGTAAATAGCTGGGTTTCAAGTTTTGTGATTTCGCCTCCGATTAGTGTTGGTATGAATTTGTCGTGTAATGTGTTAGTTAAGGGTTCAAAAAGTTCTTCTGCATTTTTTAAGACACGTAGTAGGAAGGACCATTTAAACTGAGCTGCTTTAGTTAGGGCAGTGTAAGCGGCTTGAGGTGAGTTTTTGCAGATTGTTGTGAGTTTCTCGATGATAGATATCCATTCAGTTACATTCTTTTTTATGAAGTCGTCCCCTCCTGTCCCTATGTAGCCTCCTAGGAAGCGGGAGCCGGTAACTATGGAGACGTTGGTACCCGAGAACGTCTTTTCTGCGGTAGACTTGTCGGTTTCTGACACTATTAGAAATGATTTTTTACCTTGTGGTAAGTAGCCGTATGCTGGGCCTGTTTTGTTTAAGTTGTCCCACCATTGTCGTAGGCTTTGGAAAGTGCCTTGCGCGGAGGAGTCATCGGCGTACCACCATTTTGTGACTGTGTTTTCGGTTTTAAGTTTGTTAATTATTGGTATTGTTGCAAGCGCGTACAGTGGCATTGCGAGTGGGTCTCCTTGGGTTACGCCTTCTTTGCTATATAGTCTTGTATCAGAATCGCGAAATACTGGTTCAGCGTGGCCATTGTAAGTATTATAAAGAAAGCGGGCGCAGTGTTGCCAGTATATTCTTGCTTGCCAGAGGGCTAGTTGTCTATTCACGACGTTAAAAGCATTGTTCGCGTCGACGAGGAGCATTTCCCAGTTTGAACCAGGTTGGCAATCTCTTTGGAAGACATCGGTCATGGCATGAATGGCGCCTTCGATGCCACTGCCCAGTCCACTGCAGAGCTGTGACTGGCCGCATGCTTAAGTGACTTCAGAGCCTGTTGCTAAGATCATGCATTTGGATAATATTCTTCGTGGGCATTCGCCGATACCGATAGGTCTTACGCCAGGGCATTTGTCTAAAGGGTATGGTTTCGTTGCTAAGTTTCGATGTGAGCTGCGCTACGGCTTCTCTTAAATGGGCGCTTGCTTGGCCGAAGCGGAGTAGGAAATCTCTCCAGTTTTCGGCTGTGCATCCAGTGGGGCCTCCGCCGCCGTGTAGTTTTCTCGCAACTGTTTCGACATGGTCACAAGTTATTTCGATTTCAAGGAGTGGTGGGAGTTTGTGACGTCTTTGGGGAGGGTGAATAAAGCGGGATCTGGAGTATTAGGCGGGGGGTGCTTTTCTCTCATCACATCACTGACGGTTTTACCGGATGGAACAACTTCAGTGTCTGGGTTTAAAACTTTGCTCGTGTCTTTTGTGAGGAACCAGTTGAGCGCTTCCCGCGTTTTTCCATGTGGTATCAGTCGTGTGAATAATTTTGTTTCTTGGTCATTGTTGTTTTGTTTCCGGTTTCTTGTATTCCAAATAGATTTATCTGCTTTGGTGGATTCCGTGATGAGTTCCTCGAAACGTTTGTCTGCCCAGAGTTTTAGGCGCCGATCGAGTAGTCTCAGTATATCTTTCATTTTTCTAACGTTTTTGTCTCTTTGCAGTATGACCGCAGCAAAGGTTAATACGCGTTCAGAGGGGTAGGTTGATTTGGTTAGATGCTCAATTTCGTCGGCCAGAGTGTGTACGAATTTTCTACTGGCAGTACCGCATGGGAGGTCGTATAGCTTGCCATGAAGGTTACAGACGTTGTCCTAATGCCTTTGCCAGATGCCAGACTTAGGTCGGATGGCATTCAGGAATGGGGATCCGAAGGCTTCTTCCAATGGTGACATTGGTGTTTGCCCATCGGTGGTTGTTTTAAGAGTAGCGGATGCTGATTGGTTTAATACATCGTTGTGTGCTGATCTCATGTGACGCTGGAGCCCATTTTTCTTGAATTTCCTGGGGCATAGCGGGCATTCGGTGTCAGCTTGTGACATATGGGTGGGTATTTACTTACTTGAGCTATTTGCACTATAATTTTGTTGTTCAGCTCTCGGATAGGGTAAGATTAATAAAAACAAGGGAAATGAAGTATTTTTGTGAAAAATATGTCTATTTGACGTGACAGCTGACCATTTATAATAAATATTTCTACTTCTTCTTCTTCTTCAATGTCGCACCAATGCCGTGTCTCTTTAGATCTGTAATCGATTACGATGGAACTTTTTTATTTAAGAATAAGTATTAGTATAATAGCACAAGTATAAGTATAATTCTTCCATATATAATAGTTCTTATTCATCAAATTACTTTGTGTTTTTACGAAAAATAAACGTTTCTAATAAGCTGTCTGTTAGAATGATATGACCGTAATGTTAAAGAAATGCATATGGAATTGTTGACTATTAAACCGACCGACCGAAGGAGGGTTATGTTTTTTGAGTGATATATACATATATATATATATTATGTAGTATGTGTATTTCTTTGGCACGCTCTGTAGCCTAAACGGCTTCATGGATTTTAGCTTGAGACGTGTCGTTAGATCTATCAGAATAAAAAATAAAAAAACCGGTCAAGTGCGAGTCTAAATCGCGCAAGAAGGGTTCCGTACCACCGTTCAATGGAAGCGATGGTGTGGAGTGAATAGTTTGGATTTTACACAGCAAAATATTGTTTACAAAGTTATTGGTGCGGTTACTTTCACACTCCATGTACGTAACCAGGTGCATCCATAAGTTTGTATGTGGTATTGAAAGAATTGTTGTATGGGAGCCCCCTTAAATATTTCTTTTATCCTGTTTTTTAGTATTTGTTGTTATAGCGGCAACATAAATACATCATCTGTGAAAATTTCAACTGTCTAACTATCACGGTTCGTGAGATACAGCCTGGTGACAGACGGACGGACGGACAGCGGAGTCTTAGTAATAGGGGCCCGTTTGGAATCCTTCGGGTACGGAACCCTAAAAATGGCCTTTTTTGCGTCATATTTTTTTTTATTCTTTAAACATATCCAGTGGGGTATCAAAATAAAAGGTTATATAAAAATAAACTAAAAGATTGAAAATGCAGTCGGGTCTTTTTTAGGGTTCCGTACCCGAAGGGTTCCAAACAGGACCCTATTACTACGACTCCGCTGTCCGTCCGTCCGTCCGTCCGTCCGTCCGTCCGTCCGTCCGTCCGTCTATCACCAGGCTGTATCTCAAGAACCTAGCTAGCTAGAGAGTTAAAATTTTCACAGATTATGTATTTATGTTGCCGCTATAACAACAAATACTAAAAAACAGGATAAAAGAAATATTTAAGGGGGCTCCCATACAACAATTCTTTCAATACCACATACAAACTTATGGATGCACCTGATTACGTACATGGAGTGTGAAAGTAACCGCACCAATAACTTTGTAAACAATATTTTGCTGTGTAAAATCCAAACTATTCACTCCACACCATCGCTTCCATTGAACGGTGGTACGGAACCCTTCGTGCGCGATTTAGACTCGCACTTGACCGGTTTTTTTACAATAATTCCACTTGTTTGTATGGTAGTGACGCGATTATTTCGTCAATTATGAATTGATTTTGAGTATTTTTTGTTGTTCTTACATGTTCGACCTAACACGCAGGATTTACTCTTCACCTAAGTTACCGCAGTGTTTTACGCTTTTACATACATTACCGGCTGCGATTGGGTATTATATATAATACCTAGGCAAAGTATAATAATAATAATAATACTTTGGACACTATTTTACACACATTGAACTAGTCCCAAACTAGGATTCCCTTTATCTTGGGTACTCCACAACGATATACATACTTATATAGATAAATATTATACTTAGATAGATAAACATGATTATTATTATTATACTTTATTGCATATACACATTAATGGACAATTACAAACATAGTTAGTATACAAAGGCGTGCTTATCTCTATATAGAGATTTCTTCCAGCAAACCCAGGGCTGACAGGAAAAAATAGTTTCATGCGAAGGGATAGACCTATTATGCACAACATAACAAAAAACTAAACATCAGAGTGACTTTAATATATTTATAATAAATTACAACCATGACTAGGGTACAAACATCCGTTCTCATCAAACAAATATTTGCCCCCACCGGGACTCGAACCCGGGATCCTTGGATTCGTAGGCAGGGTCACTGCCGACTCGGCCATTCGGGACGTCTTTACTATACAATAAACAATATTTCATACATAACCTGCACGTTTTAGGCATTATATATATTGCCTAGGGATTATATATAATACCGGATTATACAGATTGCCGGTAACATATGCACCGAAATTAATACTTGGTGTTTATAATGAACTGCGATGATGTCCCGAGCGGTTCACTCCCGTGGAAGCTGTTCAGATAGTGTTAAATTACATCAACGCAAATCTGTCTGATAGTATCGGTTATTAAAATTTAATCAAAAGCAGTTAAAATTATTGTTTGTGTTTGGCGGTAGGTCTGTCGGCACTTAATAATTGAGGACCTCTGCGGTATGCGGTCGAGGCTGCGGCTTCCCAAGCGAGAGCTCTCGGGTTCGAATCCCGTCTGGGGAGGAAGAAATAAAACCCCAGGTCTTGGATGTTTAGATGTTTATGACCACGCTTTTTCTGGTTCCCACGACACAGGGTATCCTAATGTATGTGGCTGTATGTAAATGTTTTATTGATCGAGCGAGTGCTTCCATATGTCTGTATTTCCAGATTTCTGTCCATCTGTTTTCCTCTACGGGTCACATTTCTGAACCGATTCTCGTGGGTTTTTTTTTGTCAATTCAGTTTTTGGAAATTTTTCGAAATTTTTCGAAGATGTGGGTTGAAAATGTAAAATAACGCAACAGCCTAACGGTTTGACAGTGGTTAACAAATGAAGTATTGTTGTGATAGTGGAAAACGTGAGATTAACATAAGATATATAATTTTAGTGAAAAATTAATAGGTCGGATTTGAGATCGCAAAATGCAGCTTACAAAGATATTGGTGCGGTTACTTCGTGTAAGTAACCAGGTGCATTCATAAGTTTGTATGTGGTATTGAAAGAAAAGGTAATCGAATAAGAAACGCAAATTTCCTGTGTGGCTCTACGAGGTCTGCAGCAGTATTAGAAAATACACAACTTACGCAGAATTATTGCTTGTGTGGTTTGGTGGTAGGTCTGTCTGCACTATTGGAAGATTGGTGTAGTCTTGCAAGCTCGTAAAATCAAAATATGGCTGCACCAGTCTTTTTCTCCTGTATAATAAAACTGATATAAACGTAGAGTAGAGAGTTTATCAGACACAGGATGGAGCAATCATATTTATTTAATTTTACCGATTTATACTTATGGGTAACCATGTGCTGAGAACAATCGTCATCGAGGCTTGAAATTTTCAACAAAAATATGTTTTGTCCATAGAGTAATTTATTGAATAGAGGCGGCTTAACCACGTCGAGAAACGAATCCCATAAATTGCGGACGAACCCGCTTCGTCCATTTGGCCGTGAAATAGAATGTCTGCGTTCTATTTGCCCCGTATTGTTGTGTGTTGTCGCATTTGCATATCAATTGGCACTTTTTGTAAGGTGTAAAATTGCATGAATAGAATTCCATTTACGTTTGCTTTTATTCGTCGGATTAAAGCGCGAGTGTTTGAGTGGTGGATGTTTGGAGGTTCGTCGACATTCTTGTAATATATGTGTTTTCTAGAGACGGACAAAGCAAAAAATTGTTTTTTTTACAAATGCGTCATGGTTTGGACGACCTCTGTGGTGTAGTGGTCGAGGCTGTGCTTCCCAAGCGAGAGTAGGTTCGAACTCCGGCTGGGGAGAAAGAAAAAAAAACCAGGTCTTGGATGTTTATATGTTTATGACGTCGCCGTTCCCACGACACAGGGTATCATTGTATACTCTATTGATGATTTTTTGACAGCTCAAAACCTATACATTTTTGACGTTTGCAATGAAAAATATTGCTCATTATGTACGCAATAAGGAAAGGTCACACGTTAATAGAGTACACAAATGTGTGGAGACAGAAGTGTAAGGTATATAGTTAGGTTCGATATATGTCTATGCGATAATATTGTATACGGGCCTCTTTAGAGTGAGTGTTCGCTTTGACACTGTTAAGTAATTTGTAATTTTAAAAAGAAAGAGGCTTTGATGTGAAATGTCAATGTGACACACTTCACCTTAGGCTTCGGCCAGCGACCGATCTAAATTATATAGTTAGGATTAGCTTAAATGGCCAGTTTGATCCCTTTTATATAAATTGTAACCATATTCGATCAATAAACACAAGTTTGGTGTTATTAACGTCTTTATAATTGCTCACCTAATCTGTAGGGCTAGGGAGTTCAAGTATAGGCCGTGATCGTCTAGTGGTTAGGACCCTACATTGGTGGAGGCGCCGAACGAACCGGAGATATAAGAAGACCGCTTCATAAGAAATAATAGGTGACGTCATAAGAAGTGACGTCATAAAAGAGAATAGTGATCGTCGATCCAGACCTTGAAGAATCGAGGGAGGATCGAAACTACATTGAAAGGAAGTATATTTCTGTACTTAAGTTTTTAATTTAGGAATTACCTCGACTTGCCAAGCGAGTGAAGAATTGAATAGAAAAATATTGTGGGAAGATATTTATCGCAGCGGACATTTTGTGAAAAATTTTATGAAATAATTTCATAAAATATTTATAGGGAAGATTTAAATTTTAATAATATGATGGAGGATTTGTCAACTTGTTTTTCGGGGAGTCCTCAGGAGTCCTTTGAAGACTTTTTAGAAGACTTCAGAGATGCTGCATCGAGGAAGAAATTTATATCGTCAGAGGAGTTAAAATTATTATTTCCTTCGTATTTAAAAGGTGGAGCCTTATATTTTTTAGGGAAATAAGGGGCAGTGCCCAGACATTTGAAGAGGTGGTGGATAAATTTAATGAAGAATTTGGAAGCACAGACTTTGCAGAGAAGTTCTGCAATGCCAAGCAAGAGAAAAGAAGTTTGTTGGACTACTTCCTTTACTTAGGGGACCTAGCGAGGAAGGCTAGAGTTACCAAAGATGACATTTTTATAACGCAGTTTTTAAGAGGATTGCAAACCCATCTTAGAAATAAATTAATGTTGAGCCATTTTGTAGATAAGAAGGCGCTAAGGGCAGTACTGGTACAGATGGAGAAATTAAGTCCGGGAAGTGATGATAATGTAAATGTGTTTAGGAACCCGGCAACTTTTGGACCGAATTTGGCCCATAGCAATAGAGGGGGGGGAGACAGGCCGTTTCATTCTTTTAGGCCTGCACAATTTAATCAAAGCCCTACTCAAGACCCTCGACAAACGCCTAATGTTTCGCCGTCGTCAAGTGGTCAGGAACCACATATTAGACCTAGTACTAATAATTATAATTTGCGTCCTAGGCAAGCGGATTTTACAACGCGTCGTCGCTAGAGGCCGATAGTGGTGACCAGGCTGACCTGTGGGATGAGGGCCTCAGACGAGCTCAGCAGCATAGCACGGAAGCGAAACGACCAATGGGGAAGATCGTCGCAGTTGAGGCGGATCAGCAGTTCAGACCATTAGTTTTATTGAATTGTTCTAGTGTAAACGTGGTAGCCCTTTTAGATACAGGCGCTACGGCTTCATGCATCAGCCCAACCGTTGCAGATCAAGTGGGTGCGAGATGTATGCAAGAAGAGAAGAGACGGGTTAAGGCGGTAAATGGAAGTTTATTGCAAATTATACGGAAATGTGTTATAGATTTTAGTTTGGACAATTTTAACTTTTCACATGAATTTTTGGTAATAACTTATTTTATTTGATTTAAATTGTAGCATTATTTTAGGGGTGGATTTTTTAATAAAGAACGGTATGAATATTGATTTTGTTCATTCGTGTATGTGTTTTTTCCAGGGAAAAATACCGTTTTTCAATAATTTCCATACGAAACAAAACACGACACCGGTAAAACGAAATGTTATGTACGTAGGGATTCTTTCAAAACAAAAGATAGGGTCGGACTTTCTAGACGGTTCTAAAAGGAAACAAGTGAACTTCGGGGAAACCACGGTTATTGAGGATCGTGACGTGATAGATTTTGTCGACTTTCAGGAGTTAAGAAAGGGCGATTACGTTTATTTCTCGGGGTTATCGGATTCGTGCGAATTTGCGTTTGGGGTAGAAGATAAACGGTTTATCGTGAATGAGGGTTTATGTGGAAATGAGAAGCAGGTATAATAATACCGTTGGCGGCGTTGTTGGATAGGAATGCGGATAGATTTGCGTTTGCAACTGACCAGTTAGGTAGGTCGGAGATAGTGTCGGTCGATATTAAGACTTATGATGAAGAGCCGGTTCAGTATCACCCGTATCGCGTTTCGCCGGTGCAACGAGAAATTATTGAGGAGCAGGTCGCGGAGATGTTGAAACTAGGTGTTATTAGGGAATCCACTAGTTCTTATCAAATTAAATCAAATATTTAAATCAAATCAAATATTTATTTATTCAAAAAAAAGAAACAGAAAACGTTTACAATATTTGAAGCCCTTACCTAAAATGTGACACATGATAATTGAGTCATCTGAGCCTGAGCTAGGTGTAAACCTGTATTTCAGACTACAGTGCTCTTCCTATAAAATATATATAAAGCTAATTTAAGTTACACGGACACTTTTTTTATACAAAATTACTGACTAATACTGACTAAAGACAAAGTTATAAAAATATGAAAAAAATGGGTGTGTGGGTGAGTGGGTGAGCCTCTCTATGTGTAGTATGAGTATGAGTGAGTGTGTGTGAGAGGGTGTGTGAGGTAATAAAAATAATAATAAAACAACGTTACTATGTCAATATGGTGTACAAGTCAGATTAATATAAAATATGCGTTATATATTTTTTTTTTTTTTTAACAGTTGTATTGATGAACTGCCTTGTGCACCTTTATGAAGGTAGCTAGGTAGTTATGATCAGTAGGTCCTCCGCTTTGTCATAATTAAGTAATTGCAATGTTTTATAGACAATCTTTTTAAGTTTATAGTTGGTGAGGGAATAAATATTAGCTATTCTATTAATTCTATTATATTTGAAAGGACCGAGGAAGCAGAAGAATTTATGGGCAAAGGATGTTCGGAATAATGTATAATCCAAACAGACTCTATCCTTCCGCCGTCTGGTCAGCAGATTGGGGCTATATGTTAAATAAGAATGCTGTTTTAAGACAGTGTGATACATAAATAGTTGCCTGACCGTAAGTACGTCACAAGAATTATAAAGGAGTACAGTGGGGAAAACAAGGGGACGGAAAGTGGAAACCTTGAGTACAGCTCTTTGGGCACGTTCTAATTGAAGGATAGATATCTTGGATGCGCCTCCCCACGAGGTAATGCAGTAGGATAGCACAGATTGACAGAGTGCCATATAAACTCGTTTTATCAACCCGGCATCAGCGACATGGCGAAGTATTTTGAAAATATATATAAGTTTGCGGATTCTGCCAGTTACCAAGTGAATATGAGGACCAAACGTGAGATTTTGGTCGAGAAGAACACCGAGATATTTAATAGTTGAGGTTTTAACTAGGGCTGGGCAAGAGCAGGTTCCACTACTAGGGTCGATGCAGTTGTGAGCAGTTATCGAACCGTCGTATGTGCTCTGACTGTTTCTAATGGAGAAGGTAACATATTTAGTCTTATCCGAGTTAAGCGTCAAAATGTTGTCCTGAAGCCATTGAGTGGCTTGATTAAATCCCCGCTGGGCAACCTCATAGGTCTCTTCCCAAGTTTTTGCCGAGAATAAAAGGGCAGTGTCGTCAGCATATATAATCACTCTGCCATTTTATGCTGTGCCCGTTGTGTTAATTAAAAAGCCCGATAATTCATGGAGGTTTTGTGTAGATTATCGGAAATTAAATAAGAAAATTTGTAGGGATAGTCCTATTCCGCAGATAGAAGACATTGTCGATAGTTTGGCCGGGGCCAAGTATTTTGCGGAGTTAGATCTCAACTCAGGTTATTGGCAGACGGTTATTACGGAAGGTAGGCATAAAACGGCTTTCGTCACGACCACGGGTCTTTATGAATTTAATGTTGTTCCGTTCGGTTTGGCAACGAGTCAAGCAGTTTTCCAACGGATGATGGATAAAGTTTTAGCGGATTTAAGATTTAAAGGGGTTATGGTTTACGTAGACAATGTAATTGTGTATGGTAGAACGTTCGAGGAGTTTACCGGTACGATGCAGAAAGTTTTTGGGCGGTTTAGAGAAGCGAACTTGACCTTCAAGCCATCCAAATGTAAATTCGGTTTTTTCGAGATTGAGATGCTAGGTTATCTAATCTCGAATGTAGGAGTAAAACCTAGTGAGGAAAAGATGAAGGCAATGCAACAGGTTCCAACTCCCACATCTGCGAAGGATGTGAAACAATTATTAGGTTTATTTTCTTATTATAGAAAATTTGTATCGAATTTTGCGAGAATATCGTTACCTCTCACAAAATTATTGAAAAAGGGGGTAAAGTTTCAATGGAATGAAGAATTGCAGAATTCGTTCGATTATATTAAGAAGGTTATGTGTAGTGCGCCAATACTTTCGTATAATTCGGGGGATAAGTCGGTTACTACGAGGGCTTATGTGGATGCGTCTAACGAGGCGTTGGGTGCAGTGTTGATGCAGGGCTTGAAAAAATGAGTCCGGTTGCCTATGCGTCTAGGAAGTTAACGGATGCGGAGAAAAAATATAGTACTTAATATAGAACGGATGCGGAGAAAGAGTGTCTGGGGTGAGTATGGGCGTTAAGGCACTATAGGCATTATCTTTGGGGATCGTATTTTCAGTTTGTTACAGACCATAGCGCGTTATGTTGGTTACAGTCGAAAAAATATATGTCTGGTAGGTTAGCGCGATGGGCGTTAGCGATACAAGAATGGGATTTCGAGATAGTTCATTGCAATGTAAAAAGCAATGTAGTGGCAGATTTTTGAGTAGGAATCCGCTAATGGAAGAAGGGAAACGGGAAACAGAAGGACCTCAGTCTTCTTCTCGTTCTGAACCTGAAGATGATGGTTTGGAAGTTTTTAGTATTAATGTAGAGTCGTTACAGGCGGATCAAGAAGATGGTTAACGCCGTTGAGCGAACGTCCGGAAGCGTGGCGTAGCGGTTTTTGTTTGAGAAATCATTTATTATATAAAAGCGTACGTAAAGATGGAGTTGTGTTAATTTTAAGAACGGAGGTATTATAGTTGTCTGATAAATTTTTCGCTAGTTTTTTTTGGCAGAAAGTTTGTCGAATGATAACCATTCGAGAAGCTAAATCTTAGCTAGATTCAGCTGTTTGCCTTCGTATTGTAATAGATAGTTTTCTAGCGTTAGGTAGGTTAGTATTGAGCCGCGAATAATTATTGTATGATGGGATCATAGGGTGTTATAATTTAAAAATTTTAATTAAGTTTTTTAAGATGTATAGCCTACACCTTAAATGTAGTTGGTCGGATAAGGATTAGGGTACTCGATGTTATTTAAGATTATGCTTGCAGCATATTTACTGTTTTTTAGATTTCAAGCATAGAAAGCTCACTTAATGTTAACATTTAATGTTTTTTAGATTTTATACTTTGAGATAGGGTTGTCATTTTAGATTTTAGACTTTGAGTTAGGGTTGCCACTTTCGAAAAAAAAAAAAACCGTTGGATTTTTTTTTTTAATGGAGGGGGGAATGATTGTAAGGTATATAGTTAGGTTCGATATTTGTCTATGCGATAATATTGTATACGGGCCTCTTTAGAGTGAGTGTTCGCTTTGACACTGTTACGTAATTTGTAATTTTAAAAATAAAGAGGCTTTGATGTGAAAAGTCAATGTGACACACTTCACCTTAGGCTTCGGCCAGCGAGCGATCTAAATTATATAGTTAGGATTAGCTTAAATGGCCAGTTTGATCCCTTTTATATAAATTGTAACCATATTCGATCAATAAACACAAGTTTGGTGTTATTAACGTCTTTATAATTGCTCACCTAATCTGTAGGGCTAGGGAGTTCAAGTATAGGCCGTGATCGTCTAGTGGTTAGGACCCTACAGAAGCAATGTGTGTGCGCCTTTATGTAAATGTAATGTTTATGTTCTATTGAGTTACAACAAATCCCTTGTTTTATCAATCAGAATCTCAGACCTAAAATCATCATTATAAGTCTGAAAAATCCACAAATACTGTAATGCAAGATTTCATAATTATTTTTTACTATCGCGGAAATTAGGTTATTTCGGACGGGCGGAAATTGTATTCACGAGCGAGCGAAGCGAGCTCATATTATGTCGACACGAGTCGGAAATCATCTTATATCATCAGAAGTTTAATAATACATTGTGGGAGGAAATAAAAATATACATTATATATACAAGATATACATAAAACAATATACAAGAAATTATTGAAATGGCAGACTTATTTTTAACACATCTTGCGACGGAAAGTGGAACTTAATACGCTAATCTCACAGGCAAGATGACACGGTGGCGCCGCGGCTATCGGACTTGAGTGGCAGCGGGGACTCTACTACTGCGCATGTGCAAGCTGCCACTTGAGGCAATAGCAAAATGTAAGTTCAGCCAAACTTATTTAAAATTAATTCATTGACCAAAATCTATATCTAAAGAAATGAACATCTCTTTTTAATGAAGCAAGTATTAGTTTTGTTGTACTTTTTAAATGCTTGATAAAAATATCTGACTTATTTGTAAAACTCGACTCCAGTTATATAAACTCTTTGCGGTGGGCTGACGACGGAAAAAGGTGGCACTTTCCACTAGAGAGAAAAGGTGGCACTTTCCGCACGATTTCGATGCTTGGAAAACGCATCTTTTCGAGCAAATGCATAGTAAAATAACAATTGGACCTACATAATAACCATGTACCATTTACCCACTATCAATAAAACCTCATACCACTCATTCAATTCCCACAAAGAAGTTGAGAGAAACCCCCAGCGATCTTCAAGTAAAAAGCAGCAATAAATTGCCCGCGACGCCGGTTCTTGTATTTCCTGCCTAAGATGAGACCGCCGTGCCGCTTCTGTGAGATTTATATATTCTATGGCGGAAATTGACTTTTCAGTTGCGGGGTTATTCTTGCTGGCTCTTTGCGGGCTCTTTACACAAACTCCCTATGTTTATATACAATTATATAGGAATAGTACATTACTGCCGCGGTCTATAATGACTGCGTTGCTGGGAGCGCTGTTGGTGGCCGAAACCGCAGTGTAGCGCAGCTCCAGGCCTTCACAGCGCGGTCAGCATTGCAGGCTCTGATGGACAAGCTGGAATAAAGACAGAGACCAAAGGACAGCATGGACAGCAAAGGCTGCAATGATGACCAAGCTCAAAGGCTGAGAGCGTAGCTAACTCAGCTCGAGGTCATCATAGTATGGCCAGCAGTGCAGTCATTGCGGACCAAGGCTTGCATAGTGCTTTACTCAAACTTTAAATTGAATTATCACTTAAATTGGTGGAACTCAATATGGAAAATTGCAAAAAATTTCATCGTGCTGCGCTTTTCTTTCTTCCCGCGCCTTTTTTTCCTAGGATGCCTGTAGGTACTTACACAGCCAAATTCTGAATAAAATATTTTTTCGTCCCACTACGCTGTAATTCTATCATAACTGCAGTCATGTCCAGCATAAAGCGGCACTTTGTTGCTCAAGAGTAGAAAAAATGTATGGAAATACTTCATTGCACTTTTTTTGTTTTTTTAAATCGCTCAACGAAGGGGGTGGCACATTATATATTTTTTATATATATATATATTTTGTATAAAATATATAAAAAAATTATTAAAACCTGACGGCCGGAGATACAAAGTTTGCGTGTGAGGAGATATGTGTGCTAGGCTTAAAAAATACTGGCCAGAAAGAATTAAATTAAAAAACATAAAAATATGTGAAAGTAAACAGAATTAATTTTCACTGAGAAATACGAGCGTGCAGTTGCTTGAATTAATATTTTTTTAAACTATTCTAATTTCTCTTTTTCACCTACTTTCCTTGCAGTAGTTGAAAGAAAAGCAGATTATGCACCTCGCACATTAAGTAATTTACATTGCACTTGACCATGATGTGGATGTGGTCTCAATTAGTTTAATTTGGATCGCTCAGGTCTGTTGTCCCTTGAAATTGTGAAATATTAAACTTATAGGATAACGAACCAAGAGACCGCCGTTTATGTCACAATTTGGTGAATTTGCTAGGATACTTGCTAGGGAATTAAAACCTATAGAAATTCCCACTGACCTAGAACCCTGAAATTTGACAAGAAGCAAGGTATCACAAATAAAGAGGAAAATCCGCAAACAGTAAAATTATAGTTTCTTCATAAAAAAGGCGATTCCGCAAGACCGTCTCGCAATGGGCCGGAATTTTCTAAAGAAAGCAAACTTGTCGCACAATCAAACTGGATAACCTGTGATGTATGCTAAATATTCTCATAATATATAAATAGTAGTTTAGTGGGGTATAACAGGCTCGTAATAAAAATAATAATAAAAAATTATAAATAAATAATAAATAGCTTAAGCTATTCATTATTTATTTAATTAGATAAATAAGATAAATATATAGATAAAATAGATGAAGCTCCGTGGTCGATTCGATTCCTGACCTGTTCCAATGAGATAATTAATTTATCTGAAGTACATTATACAGAAGTTACGACGGTGACGAAAAACATCGTAAGGAGACCTTCATTACTCCATAGCTGCTGCGATGGGCTAGCCCCCTGTCACACAAAATGGAGTATCGAATAACTGGCTCAAAGTGGGCACAATTGTGCCTCTGCCACCCCGTATGGGAAAAGGCGTGACGCTATGTTATGTTATGTAATGTCTCCACCGATGGGCATAGGCCTTTCCCGGATACGAGGAATTGAGCCATACTCCACCACGTTGGCTCAGTGCGGGCTGATAGAGATGGAGAGCTCACGACCACACTGAACATCCGATAAACTTAAGATAAATTAATTATCTCATTGGTACACAATCAGGATTCGAACCTGCATCTCCTGTGTGGGAAGATATTTTTTGCGGAAAGGTTTGAAATGTTGTTTGTGTTCCCGCAAGAAACTGCGTCATAGTACTCGTAAATCTGTGTCACAATCATAGATCGCATCACATCACATGGAACAAGTCCTCTAAGAAACCGCAAGCCTCACAACGTTTCAGCGATCCAGACTCAGTTTAAAACAAGAACATCACCATGGCAACCATTTTCTTTACGCCATAATGGGCTTTATTTACAAAGCACCAAGACACGTTTTACGTTCCTAAACTGAATCGGCATAGGACGTTGCTGTAACCGCCCCTGATCGAATAAATTGCCGTCGACATATTGTGATAGGTCGATCTTTATCAGCTTACGCTCCCACTGTATGGGCACAAACTTATTATCTCGAATTCACGAAGATACTCGGAAAATATGCCGCCGAAGACAATATTTTCGCTTATCGCTCGTAATTTATGCGAAAACTTGTCGAAACTTGGTCACTTCGGGACGATCCGAGTTACAGATGTCGAATGTGATAAAGAGCGGAGTTTCAAGCGGTTTTGTTCCGAAACGGAGAGTTCTGGTGAATGGGTACGAATGCTCCGGATCGACTTGAAGCTGTTGATGTGCTTTACCTATTGTTCTTGCAATTGTTAATGTTACATTTGCTTATGGTCAAAGTTTTAGTGTATTATAGTACATTAATAGTGTTATATTCAGTTTTATACCAACTTCAAACACAGTGGGTGTTCTAAATTCGGTTAAACTTTCTCTTTATGTTCGTAGTCTTGAAATTGGTTTTATGTATGATCAAATATGAAAAAATACTTTTTATTTATAATACTAGTGGCCCTGTGGGCAGTAGACCTCACTAACAGGGGGGACTGTGAACCAATTTATAGGTAAGTATTTTAGATTCAATCAAAATCAAGTAGTAAAGTAGCCGCACCAATAACTTTGTTAACTACATTTTGCGATTTAAAATACAGTCTATTGACTTTTCACGAAAATAGTAAAAGTCAATTTCACTCACTCTCATGGTCTGTATAGAACCTCTTTACTAATCCGTCTCCTATTTCGAGGAGTCCAAACTTGGTATGTTTTGAAAATATTTCTTTGATTTTTAGAAAACAAGCGGCCGAAAGGTAATGCTGTAGTATATTTTAAGAACCGGCTCATGAAGGCCTATAATTTGATGCCCCACACGTTAGGTTTCAGAAAAAAAAAACCATACAAAAAATTAATGACGTTAGAACTCCCCAAAGGGGAAAATCGAGAAAAGCTCTCTACAAAAACAAAACAATGAACACGTGTGCCAAGTTTTGTGAGGATCGCTTGAAAACTGTGGCCCCTCGACCAGAATTGACAGACACACATAGAGACAGACGAAAGCAAAATCGACCTCCTATCTTGTCGAAATTGAGCCCTTCGCTCGCTCGGTCAATTAATATTAATAAATATTACAAGTTAATTACCTTAACCAAAAAAAATGGAATTTTGATGGCGTCCATGTAAACAAAATTGCGTATAGTCCTGTTACATTTCAGTGGTGTTTAAATTAATTGTCAGGATATGAAGTCCATACATTCATTTATGTCGAAGTAATATGGGTAGCCTTGACCGTCAGAAGACAGATTTCGTGCCCTCGATCTCGTGTATATAGACGACATTCTCTTCCCGACCGGGGCGGCAGAAATGGGCCTTGAAAACATTTATTTTTAATTATTTGTGCCATTTCAATTAAAAAACACTTTTTGAGAAAGACGATGCAGCTGTGGAAATATGAAGGTTTAGCCTTTCCAAAACACCCTGTATTTGCGTCCATCCTCAGTGTGAGTACCCCAGCGCCATACTACGCTGATTAATTACCCACAGGCTCGCGCCTACATGTCCGTCGCCACATAATTCCATTTGGCCGGCGATGTCCTAGGCCAGGCCGTAGAGGGAGAGGCGGCAGCTAATAAACCATAGATGGATTTAAACATAAACATAAACATTTACAGACAGGCACATACATTGCTTCTGGCCCACACTAGGATACCCTGTGTCTTGGGAACCAGAAACAGCGAAGAATGAAGAAAATTAGATGGATATTTATCGCTCAATCTTACTCGTAACCGAGTAAAGGCCCGTGCGCCTCGGTGGGGACATTTATTTATTTATTATCCATTATCTAACCTATTTATTAATTTGGTGAAGGGTTATGGGACTGAATAAGTATTTAATTGTTCTGCTTAGTTTTGTTCTACAAACCAAACTGTTTTGACTTCATACAACAATAATACAATTTTTGGGCAATGTCTGGAAACATATGGATGAAATTATTTAAATTTAGTTTTCTTATGACCCCTCTTAAATTCTAGCTATTTTCTAGGTTGCATTGTTGCTACTCCTGTTAATCTTTTGCCCATCGGTAACAGCACAGCATCAATACCCTCAGTTCCAGAGCTCAGACTAAAACAGCTTTGTGAAAAGCATCGCATGAAACCAGAATAAGATGAAACCGCAGAAGCCTGATCGGCTTCCCCCCTGGCGGCATAGGAAGAATGGTCATTATAATTGACGTATGCAATTTACTGTCAACTCCCTTACTACATATGGGCCAGACTATTTGGGCCGCGGGACATTTGTCACGCGATTCAACCGCACTCCTGGGCCATCTATCATGGTGCTCTTGGGTCGCGATGGGCCACAGAGCGGGCCATGATTGGGCGGTAGAAGAGTCAGTAGGTAGAGTAGTGCTGAACGAATCTCTAATTGTTAGCTGTGATGATTAATCAGGGTTGATCTACTTGGTCTTACCTGGTGTTCATACATCAATTGTGTACACACTTTCAGACTTATAAGAAGACATGTTAAAAGAGACTAAGGACTTATTTGTGCTACAGTTTTTCTTAATATTCATAAATCTTGCTAAATTGTCACATTCGTTTAGTTCATGAAGCGTCTGATCAAATACAAATACATACAAAACCAAACGAGCTGCCAGAGGAAAAGGAAAAGTTACGCCCGCATTTAACCAGTTATTGACTATCTACTATAAACTACAATTAATTGCATCAAATGCGGAATTTTGTACAACATCGGTATCGAGATGTAAACAGGAAGAGACGTATCACTTCTAGAAAACTCTCTAGTCAGAGCCCTCCCCTCAAGTCGGCATCTGCTGGTAGGTATCTGATTATTGCCACCAGGCTATACAGCCGCCGTCTGGAGTATGTCACGGTAAAATATTACCAAATATTACCGACTATTACTGGATATTACCTAACGCGTGCTGGGTATTACGGCCCTTGTAATTCGAGTGCCAGCAATAAGTGGTGGGATAATTGATGGCGTTGCGTCAAGAAGGGATGCAGGTTTGGCGCTGGTTGCTGGGTGGAGTGTCGGGTTGTGTTGTCGTAAGTCTTAATGAAAATTATATGGTGATATTTATTTATTTATTCATTGGGACAGTTGACTATCACTTCATATACATAAAATAGGAAATTCAACTTGTTTTTTTAGGGTTCCGAAGAGAAACCAGGAACCCTTATTGTTTCGTCAAGTGTGTCTGACCGATCGGACCGTCCGTCCGTACGTTGTGGTTTCTGAAACCATTTTTCCTGAAAGTAAATCGTTAAAGAGACGGACCCTTCCAAAGTGGAAAAATGTGTGCCTCCCCAACTTTTAAAGTAAGAAAGTGAAAAATCTATAAAATTTATATGCTGTGTATCTCAATACAGACTTTCAACGAAAATAAGTTTGAACAAAATAAAATAGGTAGTTTTAAAGATAAAAAACATGTATTGAAAACCGCAAAGATAACTTTGTCATTCATACAAACACTATGAAAAACAAAGTTACAACACAAACATCGAGTCACATAATCACTTGCTACAACGGAACCCCTCATGGGCGAGTCCGCCTCGCTCTTGGCCACTATTTTTTTAAGTTTAAAATCATTTACGAAAAGCTCGATTTTACATGTACGTGCATCAGTCGCTCACAAGATCCTCTAAACAACTGACAGACAATGTCACAAGGATTCGAAAGTAACCCGCAGTTTCTTTAATAGCAGCATTATGAATAGTTTTAGTGGGTACCACTGATGCTCTGCCACCCCGCTTGGGAAACGGTCTAAAGCTATTGTTGGTGGAGGAGCGCTTCTCAATTCTAATGATAATGTCATTTAGTTTTCGTGTTACAACTACTTTATATCACATATCATTTTGAGAACTGAAAACATAAAATGCCGGATTTTCAAACAAAAAATACGAAAATGGAAACCAAAAAAATGCAGGTTTTATATTACTACTTGAAAGTACGATTTGAAGACTATTCTAACGTATTAATTCCGACTTCAATAATTTCATTTGTTACCGTAAAGTATAACGTATGCTGTCTGCCTATGTATAGTTGTGTGTACTACTACGTACGTCTCAAAGTCCATACAGAAACAGTAGATACGTACAGTTATGTTAGTTATGTTAGTTACGACGCGTGTCTACGGGCAGCAGGTAACACCATCATCTGCTTTAATGATGTCGTTAACTTGCGCACTTATGAGCATGTTACGTGACGTACGCTGATTGAGGATAAAGCCGCAAATGGACTTTAGATGGAAACGTCGTGCGGAATGAGCTGCGGGCATGGAGTGTTGTGCGGTTAGCCTAAACGGGGGCCTAACCCAACACAAGTGTGCCTCAATCGCCCCGTACGGGAAAAGGCGTGAAGATATATTGTGTTGTTGTTCATATTGGTGTGGGCCGATATGCTAACTGCAGTACGCGGACGACCTGTGCGTGCTGCGCGCCGGACTCACCTCGAAGGCACGTGTCGCTTGCTCCTGCAAGATATAGATGCAGTGGTTAAGTGGTTTCAAGACTGTGGTATTATTTTAAATACTGCCAAATCAAACTTCTTAATTATTCATTCTCCTTATCTCAAACTAGGTACCTGATTCACATCCACCTATTTACGCGCATAGTAACTCATGTATTCATAATAATCTGGACAATTGTCTTTGAAAACCTATAGAGAGAAGTAATTGTGTCACATACTTAGGTATGAAAGTAGATGAGAGCTTTTCCTGGTCAGTCCATATAAGTAGATTACTTATGTAACAAACATTCTACCAATTACAATTTAAAACCCCTTCTGGAACTCTTAAAAGCTTATATAGGTCTATATATGACTTCATATTAAGGTACACTCTTGACTACTTTGACCTTACTTTGAAAACAAATATTGAAACATTGATTTATTACAAATCAGATTTTTATTAATAATAAATAAAAAACTAAGAATAAATGATTATAGAAAATTATTTAAAATTTATAACCCTCATTAATATAATAACCATAGCAGTCGGGAGCGTTACTCCCTAGTTGCTAACTATATGCACAATACTAAGTCAAAGTCTTACGGGTAAATACTTTGTACCCAGGATTAATAATTAATACGGTGATAGAACTCTGGGAAAACGTGCCCTTATTATTGCCCTAATTAAATACCTTACCAACTAATATATATCAATATATAAAACATCACAGGAATGAAACCAAAAAAAAAGAAGATTTTGTAAGTTTTTGAGGAACCATCTATTTAAGGTGATATATCGACAAAATCGACACTTTTTGAAGTTATTTCTGTGCTATTCAAAAGAAGTCCCAAGTTTAATAAATTAATATAACAATTTTGGGACCTTTTTCTAAGTTTTTTAATAACAGAAACGCGATTGGAGGAATTTCACTCCATAGAAATAATGATTGAAATGAGGTCTAAATTTACACTTTTTTTTATTATCTGACAAATTGGAATAGCACACAGAATTCAAAAATATTTATTAGGTTGGCGTTGACAATACCTAAATTATCTAATAAAGATATTGTCATAGCTATTTTGGTTGTTTTTGTATCAATTTAAAACCAACTTTTTGTCATTTTCCCCCGATTCCGCCTGGAGTAACGGGGACCTTTGCACGGACGAGATAAAACTTTTATGTTATTGAGACCGTTATCCCTGCAGTCAAACTGCATAAGCAGTTTTGCAGGACTTTCACTAGTTTGTAAGATTTGTATTGTAGTTAATAACAATAAATAATAATATTACTCACATGTACATGATTACACTAAAATATTAGGTCAGGGTCAGTCAAAAGCACAACCGACAGCTCAAATGTTAACGGACACTCAAACTCATGGTGGCATATATGACACAACTCGCTCGAGAAATGACAGCACGATATGTTAAGCAGCACATTATTTGAGCAGATTAGTTTGTGCACGCGGGCAAAGTATAATAAAACTCACGTACAACCACCCACCGCCAGCCTGAACCTGAAAGGGGTCACATATGCGGATGTGGAATGGCTCTAACTAGTGCACTCCGTCGCCCTACAGCTCCTGCTTATTATATATGCAAATGTCCTGAGTACTACTCGCCTTTTGTTTTGACTGGTCTAGCTTTTATGGCGAACGTAAAAACGAAAGAGCCTATTCACTTCGCTTCCACTTGGCAGGAGATTGGAGTGAAAGGAATATGCAGTGGCGGCAGTTCTGTGGTCCTTAGGACGTAGGTACCATATGTGTTTCTGTTCATGTTTTTATGAAAATTTAAGTATTATTTTAATCAGCAGAAACAAGTCATCGGCCAAAAGTCTTCACCTAGTTTTGACCTAGTGAGGGGTACTTGTATCACCTTATTTTGTTATCTAAGCTTTGGATACTAAATAATTTTCGTATTTGTATCAGATGTAGAATACAATTTACGGTCATGAGCGATTTACCTCAATTAAGTACGATAGTTCCCTAAACAGCCCACAGCTGTTATTTTTCTGGAAATTAAAGGTTGATTACTGTCTTTGAACTTCAAAGGAAAAGTTTCATCTTATCACTGGATCTTCTATCACTTCCTAGAAATGGGCGTCCAAATAATCTTGTTATATTCCACATAGCCTGTTAACTAATTTATATCACATCAAAGATTTATTAATTGTTTAATAACAAAGCTCCCCTTAAAAGCTGGCTTCAGTGTTGCCAATCTAAATACGATTAATATTGTAGCGAAATTTGATTATGACCAGGATTGTTTCGACAAAGTTGGGTAACCCCTATTACGTAGGTCCCTTAGGAATTGAAGTAATTGTAATAGAGGTAGGAGCAATACATGTTTTAATTTTTATTATGTCAAACTAAGCGGTCACGTTTTTAACCAACTCCCCCGACCCGAAAAACCGATGAGTTAGATTTTAGATGGCTAAACAAAGCTTTTATTTTTCAGTTATTGTTTATTTAGAAAACAAACTAATAATAATACATTAATAATACCTTGGATACTATTTACATACATTTATCTAGCCCCAAACTAGGATCTTGGGTACTAGACAACGATACACACACTTATATAGATAAATATTATACTTAGATAGATAAACAACCATGACTAGGGTACAAACATCCGTTCTCATCAAAAAAATATTTGCCTCCACCGGGACTCGAACCCAGGACCCTTGGCTTCGTAGGCAGGGTCACTGCCGACTCGGCCATTCGGATCGTCATATTGTTGCAGCTACTTTTATACTACATGTTGGTAATCATCATCAATCAGCCCACATTCACCCAATGCTGGGTACATGCCTTTTCTTTACCACGCCATCCACTCCGGTCCTGAGCCTCCCGCATCTACTGCCCACCCACTGTAGCGATGAAGTCATCCATCCATCTGGCTGGTGGTCTGCCGACTGGGCGCCGTGCGGTTCTGGGTAGCCACTCTGTAATCGCTTTGGTCCACCTTCCGTGATCTGTCCTTGCCAAGTGTCCTGCCCACCCTTACTTCAGTCTCGTGATTCGCTTGCCGACATCGACGATCGTAGTACGACTTTCTGTATTGTGAATACTTTACATATACGACACAAATACGACTTTAATTTGGTGCATATTCGCCTTTGTTAGTGTCCATGTTTCGGCAACGTATGTAAGTGTAGGCAGGACACATTGGTTGTAAACCCTGGTCTTCAGGTTCTGCGGGATCTTGGACTTGAAGATGCCTTTAAGCTTTTCAAATGCGGCCCAACCCAACTGAATCCGTCTGGTAATCTCATTAACTTGAGAGTCTCGCCCAAAAGACAAAAAATGTCCAAGATAAACATAACTGTCCACCGCCTCTATTGTACTGTTACCGACAATTATGTTCGGTACCGATGAGTGACTCATCATTATTTTCGTCTTGGACATGTTCATCTTATAAGGCCGACCTGCAAAGATGTTGTGTGCAGTTCATCAAGCATGTTTTGTAGATTAAAGACGTCTTCAGCTATGAGTACTAGATGTAAGTATGCTTGGCGCCGTTAATGTTGACGCCTTTTTTATACCACAATAAAGTCTTCATTACGTCTTCAATGACATTAGTGGAGAGCTTAGGAGAAATAGTGTCGCCTTGGCGGACACCCCGGCCTAAAGCTACGGGGTTGGTTGGCTCATGCATACGCACCTGCATCGCAGCGCAACAGTAGTGCTCCCGGAGGACACTTACAAACCTATCGTCGACTCCGCACCGATGGAGGAAGTGGAATACCCCCCAGTGATCGACTGTGTCAAAAGCTTTTTCGTAGTCTACAAAAGCCAGACACTGGGGCTGGTTGTACTCCCTACATCTCTCCATCAGTTGCTTGATAGCGTGTGTGTGATCGACGGTAGAATATCCACTCCGGAAGCCCGCCTGCTCCACTGGCTGGTATTCGTCGAGCACTCGGGTTAGTCTATTGCACAGGACCTTAGCAAATAGCTTGTACACCTGGGATATAAGGCTTATAGGTAAGTAGTTTTGTAGCAAGCTCTTATCTCCCTTCTTGTGTAGAATTGTTTCTACCGCATTTTTCCAGGCCTGTGGTGTCGAGCTGTTTAATACTACAGTGTTGAAGAGCTCTACCAGGACTCAAAACGGGTTCTCCTCCCGCGTGCAGCATTTCCACTGTAACACCATCCTCGGCAGAAGCCTTTTCCCTTTTCATTTGACTCAAGGCAAACAGTATTTCGTTGGTAATCAGGTGCATTCATAAGTTTATATGTGGTGTGGTAGATTTAGTTGGGTTATTTGATTTTAGTATTAATTAACCTACTGCACCAGAAAGAGGGTGGTGATCTTCGAATATATGCATGTATGCTCGACCAGTTTGTACCGCCAATTTTAACAATTGAGTTATCGTTGGATTTCTGAAGTCCATGAGAGTGACATAGGTTATATCATTTAAGGTTGAGTTTTAGGTAGAAAAATGTAGATCACAAAGTTATTATGCAAGTCCAACGTAGAATCCAAGTCTGCTAACAATAAACCAAAGTCTTTGCTTGCGGCGGCTCTGTGTAGCGGGTTGATCCCCTTCCTCAAATATGGCAAGGGGGTGATGGCTCTTGCACACGGCATACTCGTGAACGGGTGCTTCTTGGGGGTTTGAACTCAAAAGACTATGTACACCTTTAATTGAAAGAAAAAAAATGAAGTTTTCAATATGCATCCTGGTTATTTCGTTTTGTAATAATTCCAAATGTTAACCCACTACGTATTGTACATAATGTACAATACTGATTCTTTAGAAGAAAACAGCACAATAGTCCGAATTCCTAGAAATAAAAGAACAATAAAACCATGGATAAGCAGTGGCATATTACGCTGCATAAATAATAGAAACAAACTTCAGAAAACTCTACGTTTAGATCCCCATAATGAAATTCTTAGAATAACGTATAAAAGATACCGCAACTACTGCAATAACCTAATAAAGAAACTGAAACGTCAATACGAAAAAGAATTACTAGCTAGCTCAACAAAAAACCCTAAAACTCTTTGGCAAACCATAACAGCGATTACAAATCTTAATAATACCAAATCTAAAAACTCTAGTCTCCTAAATCTCAAATCAACCCCGAAAGACTCAGTAAACTACGTAAATACAGGAAATCACATCCGACAAATCATATAGTAATAAAATCCAAATTGAAACAGGAAGATCTGTCATGTCACAACCCTCATCCTTTGTTCTTCTTGACACTGACCCACAAGAGATCAATAGAATCATTTCAAATCTGAAATCAGGTAGTTCTCCCGGTCTCGACAATATATCACCATGTTTTCTAAAACTTTCTAAGTTTCTTCTAATTCCTGTAATCTGTCACTTCGCCAACATATGTTTTCAACAAGGCATTTTCCCGTCGCGTCTAAAACAAGCTATTATAACACCAGTGTACAAAAATGGTAACAAAGAAGACATTAATAATTTTAGACCTATTTCTGTTCTTCCTTCGATATCCAAAATATTAGAAAAACTATTAAATAACAGACTTCTTAATTACTTAGAAAAAACAATATTTTATCTCCCTCGCAATATGGATTTAGACAGGGAAGATCTACTGAAGACGCAGTCTCAGATCTCAGGTCCTTAATAACTGAACGTGTAGACAACAAACTTAAATGCTTAACGGTGTTCCTTGATCTGAAGAAGGCCTTCGATACTGTTTACATTCCTACCCTTATTAACAAGCTAGAAAGTATTGGTATTAGAGGTTACCCGCTAGCTCTTTTTATAGACTATCTCAGTGAACGTAAGCAACAAGTTAAAATAGAATCACATATTAGTGAGGAGTCTGACATTACATATGGAGTTCCCCAAGGAAGTGTCCTTGGGCCTACACTCTTTTTGATCTATATTAATGACATGTATTCCCTTAAGCTTAGTAATGCTCAAATATTTTCCTACGCAGATGACACTGCAATCGTCTTCCATGGTCAATCTTGGGAAGAGACCAAGGAGCTGACTGAGAAAGGACTAACAAGAATTAACTGTTGGCTAAAAAATAACATGTTATCCCTCAACACGTCTAAAACTAATTATATGTGCTTTACTATGAACAAACGAACCCAACCCAAATCTAACTTCAAAATTAAAATACACAGCTGTAACCAACCGTCTGACACGTGTGACTGCCCGGTGTTGGATAAGCTTCCTAAAGTAAAATATTTGGGTATTATGCTGGACGAAAGGTTGTCTTGGTTTTATCATATTGAACTGGTAACTAACAGGATTAGAAAGATGATGTGGATTTTTAAAAAGCTAAGGCATGTTACACTGGGGTCACTACTAAATCAAATATACACTGCACTGGTTCAATCCATTATTTCTTACTGCATCCCGATATGGGGTGGAGCAACTAAAACGAGATTCTTAGAACTTGAAAGATCTCAACGATCCCTCATAAAGGTTATGTACTTCCTACCTTATAGATTTCCCACCACTCAACTCTATCTTAAATCCAACTTACTTTCTATCAGGAAAATCTACATTCTTAATACAATTATTGAAAAACACCGACAATTACCATTTAACCCTAATCTACCTGAAACTCGACGACATTACACAGTCTCTGATATTACTCAGTACAAATCGAATTTTGCCCAAAGACAGTATAAAATACAAGCAAGTTTTCTTTACAATAAAATAAATAAAATATTAAGTATTTACAAACTCACTTCTAGAGATGTTAAACAATCGCTTATAAAATGGCTTACAAGTCTGGACTATGATGAGGTTGAATCTTTGTTCAAACGTTCCACTTAACAATGTATTGTTTAAAACTGTATCATAATAGCCTATATTGTATAAACAAGCATATGAAAACATAAATATGTAACTTATATAATTACAGCATTTTAAAATTAACTTCCTAAGTATTAATTACTTATGTTAATACTTTGATTAAATTTAATATTAAATATAAGTTTCTGTAGTGATGGTGGTGAGAGGTTGTCTTACTGTTGCTATCAACAGTAAGACAACTTTTCATTATTGTTACTTAGGTCCAGTTGCACCAAAATTATGATGCTATTTAGCAGTTGTATAATAACAATAATAACAATGTAATAGTCGCTTAGCGCACTAATCACAAATTATCTGTGCAAATGACACTTAGTTTTAACACACTAGAAAATTTTTAAACAAATACATAAATGTGTTTATTTCTTAAATGTTCATTGTGGAAGGTAGGTATCTCCTGATACAGGTATTGCAATACTTAAAAGGAGATCCCACGTCTGTGCAAACATGTTTTTGTTATGAAATAAACAATTTTTGATTTTGATTTTGATTTTGATTTTGACAGCAATCTAAACTCATTAAATCTATTACGTAAGCCCCATATTATACCAAAATAAGCGGAGCCAAGTGCAAAAATTGAAAACCATTAATCAATATCTGCATTTCCTTGAAACAATTTTTCATACACAACATGCATGATTAATTATTTTTACGTCAAACTCTTGATTTAAGACCAAATTTTGAGTGACGTACTCAAACCGCCGCCGCCGACATGGAAACCTACACTTCGCGCCACGACAAACAGACCCCCTACTATCATGCTATTACATTTCAAGCCAGTTTGAATTGCAGATGCCGCTTTAGTGCAATGCAAATACTAATAGATGGGCCGTCCATTGTGCCAGGACGAGCACGGTCTGCCGGACAAAAACATATCCGCCATGGCAAATTGAATTTTCATAGATAAGCCTGCGAATATGGGGAGCTCGTGTGCTGTGTTGAGCTAAGTTTGATTTGAAGAGCTGTCTTGCCATTAGTGGGTAGTTGGGTAGGTTTTGCCATTCATTAGCGCTCTTGAAAGGGATTTTTGATCCAGATTTCGATGTGATATCTGCCGTTATTAAACTATGATGAACTAACGGCTGGCCTACAACACCTTTGGTCAATTGTGAAAGTAAGAAGATACAATTCACACTTTCTCGTGAAAAGTAAAGTATCATAATTATGTTTGTTGTGATGAAAACAAACCATGATGAATGGAAAATATGATAATGTTACTGTCACTTGCAACGATGAAACTTATTGAATAAACAAACAGTAAATCCTCTTAAATTCAACTCAACAGATAACCAATTCAAAAACACCCCGGGGTTCGATTAGGCTTTCAACTAGCCAACCAATGCCCCACGCTCAACCAACACTGTTTGCACTTGACATCAGATCAAAGCTAATACATAACATGCATGTCGGAGTAACAGCACAACAAGTTTGCATTGCAGATTGGCGAGAACAGTGAAAATGCAAATATAGAGGCGTCCAGCGATTGTGTTGCGGTGGGATAAGGGCGGCCGCAGAATGGCGACGCATTAAAGTATTATCCGGCTCGAAGGATCACTTTTAAATTTGGCATTGGTTTGTGAAGATTTGCAACTTAATAAAGAGGATTTTATTAACAACCGACATCAAATAAAAAAAAATACCAACTGATTCTAACACATGGAAAAACAACGCAAAACAGAATCTTGAGTTACTAGATTATTGTGGTAGCATTAATATTGCATCCACAGTTTATGGAATCAGGCAGGACGAAATCAAAATGGTTTTTCTAACACAGATTATAATCCAGCTTCTACCTTCTACAGTGGAAAATCTACTAACAAAATCAATTCCATGAACGCAAGTGTACCTTCCGCGTTGCGCTTGACTATGGAACGGAATCAATTACGGATTAGATATGCATGATGGATTGATGGGGACAATAAATTGTTGTATGGCATAGTCGACTGCATATTAAGCTTATCAGTTAACACAGTATGCAAATATGAGTGCATAATGAGTGGTTGATTTTTATATATTTTCCGAAACAATATCATTCAATCTATCGTTCATACCGTACACACCCACGGTATGTACGATCTATCGTACATACCTCCAAAGCGCAAGGTCCCGGGTTTGATATCCAGCTGGGGAGGAAAACAAATCCCCGGGTCTTGAGATAATTGTTTGTGACGTTGCTCTTTATGGTTCCTACGATGTATCTTATGTTGGTGTGTCAAAAGCAATGCCTGTCTTAGATGCTTATGTGTAGGTTAACAGCTCCTCAGCTCACGAGAGCTTCTTGATCCTGAACTTTATCCTCAGCATATTTCCTCAGCAGCAGAGCCCAAGTAAATCCCAGCCTCGATGCTTCAACTGCATAATTCGCATTAATATTTTACCCATTAGCAGTCGGGTTACACTGCACAACGTTACTGCGTCAAATCACAGCACTATGTTAAATGTGTTAACTCATCCATCTCTACGAAATTCTGTGAAACAATTTTCAGTTATCTTTTTCAAACTATACTTCCGCAAGTAATGGGAAAGAAGCAGAAAAGCAGTAAAAACAGCAAGTCCAAAAAAAAAATTGTTTCCACTAGTTTGAAGAAAACAGTCCCTATGTTCAAGAAATTACTATGTTCTATAGCGTAAATACTAAAGATCATTAATTCGAAAAAGTTGTTTACAAAAGTCCTCAAGTCCTGGCAGCACCATCAATAAAAAAGAGGCAATGTTACCGCATAGACAAATATTACCACAGCCAATTATGATTCCTAACTTCGGAGTACATAATATTAATGATAATACTGCCTGCGTGTATCTCTACACTGAAAACTATTATCACGAGGACCTAATGAAGAAATAACTACTATCAACGACTACTTGCAAATATACACACGAAGCCGCAGCATAAACGACTTCAGATTTTTTGATTTTTCGAAGAAGTGATGATTCAATATCCTATCCCAGGTCACTCAATGAGGCCTTTCGACAAATACTTTGCTCTAATCGAACGCAAGAAGCTCCTTAGTTTATTTTTGTACCGACATCAGAATCACAGACTTCTAATAAAATGCTCCCTATCGTCACAAATGTAGTCGACATGAGTAAAACACAACAAAATACACATTTGTTCGATACTTTCGTAATCTAACAGTGCTGCAGGCTTTCTAACAATGTATCATACTTTACTACTTACCGTATAAAATTCTATACAAACTTCAATGCAAACATTCAAATGTTTACGAAAAGTTTTTTTTCGAGTCACGTTTGCAGCGTCTTGAATGAATGAAATGAACAAAAGACCATACCGGAAATAGAAGATTGGCTCATTGGCCGTTTTTATACACTAAAACCTTGCCAATACGAACACAATTGTCAAATTCATTCCGGTCTAAAAAAAAAAAGGTATCGAGTGCGTGTCGGTACGCTTGGGTCAATAGTGTTTGTTTACGTTGACGTGTCGGTACGGTTGGGTCACGGAGAGGTTAAGTGCAAGTGAGACAATAAGACTGATTTTTAATTAAATTTATCGTTTAATTTTTATCTCAAAGCAGTATGATAACATTTCCTGATCAATTGAAAACCGAAAAACACCGGAACAGCGTTTTTGGACGTGAGGACTTTTAGAATGCTTCTTGCTTTAAATTGGCCAAAATATACACATTGGTTATATTTCTAGGTATGTAGTCACTGGGTTATGTGTTTATCAAACATAAAAATTCTACATAAAACAATGTCATACTCACAAGTTCAATAATATCCTTACATAAACATAAAAAGCACTTACGTGACGAACGTGAGTAAGAGTTATTCATGTTCCCTGCGAGATTTATGTTTCCCAATAATGCAAGGCATAGGTTCACTTTCAACCATAACATTTTAACAGTTTTTACGTATATTAGTATTAATAGTTTTTACAAATATCACCGAAAAAATCATAATTTTTTGAAATAAAATTGGGTTTAAATTCAGTAGGTATTAGCATCATGACATGATTGCTGTCAGTTGTGAGAAACAGGCCATGTCTTCGTAACAAAACAGAGTAGATGTGGCCACCTTATCGTAAACACATCTTATCTACAGCAACATAATAATAATATTCAATTAAATCACAAATAATGAGAGGACATCACAATCATGCATCCCTGTCGCAAAACCTGCCACACTGTCGCACAATATTCCTCCAGGCATCACCAAACAGATCATTAATTGTTGCAGCAGCCAACAGAGCCTTGAGGTGGACTAGCGGAGGACAACTAGCGGATACTGCCGGCGCGCCATCGTGCCGCCCGCTAGAGGCGCACCTGCGCACGCGCGGGATGTCTTCATAACATATATTTTTTCGGGATTTTGCAAGTGTCTCCTTTATTAGGAATAGCGCTTTAAAGATGGGTATTTGACAATATCCATCGCCTTAACTCCAGAGATGCGCAAAATTGAGTTAAGTATGTTGAGTTGAGTAGCATTTGAGTTAGTGCGTCAACAAGGTATCGATTTTAGTGAGTTACTCACGTCTACCATTAGCAGTCCCGAATTAAACCATCAACTGCCGGCGTCTGGGTAAACACCAGATGAGAGTTGAGGGATTAACCGACGCGATGAGAATCCTAAATGCATGTAGGAGTCTGGGTCCTATGGGTAACTAAACACTACTTTTAAACATCTCTGTGAGCAAACTAATCGCAGAGATGAAGTATTTATTATATGTAATTATTTTAAATATATTTGAAACACCCTTACATAAAACCTCTGCTGCCCCGTATGGGAAAAAGTATTCTTGTTGTTGTTAACCTCTAGAAAATAATGTTATATAATCTAAGAAGCTGAATTTCGCTTACTTTTATTACGGTATTTGACTATATACAATATATACATTTTAGGAACTGTCAAAACGGTATTTTTTTTCACGAGTTCTATGAAATACTAGCATGTGACGTCATAGTTAAATGCTGTCTTTATAACACAAAATTAATTTTATCAAATACAACTGCTGGAAATATACGATTCTGATATTGTGAAACGTTTTTGTTGAAATAGGTTCAGCTTGAGATACATTTCTAGATTTATTAGACTACCTTGTCAAATACCGTAATGTTGTATTATCACAAATCTTGGCATTTATATGAGTTCACATCACTATACAATTTTATGGCATTACCAAACTGTGGGACTTTTCCCACAGTTCGAATACCCACACTTTTGTGGGTTTTCAAAAAAATTGACTTTACTTTCGCGTTGCCGTAAATAGCCTTTGTATATAAAAGTCACGTGACCAGTGAGTCGCAAGCTCGTTAGTCACGTGTCTTTGCTATTCGACACTGGCGTTTTGGAAAACTCACATTCCGCCACCATGGATCATGAAAATGGCATTCGGAACCATGCTTACTCTTTAGATTCGTCGTGACAAGGCCAAATTAATTTTTAAAGGGTGTTTTTAGTTTTTGAACTTTATTTTAATTTATTAAAAGGTTGTAAGTTGAATTTGTCCTACTTGCCGGTTCCAATTGAGCTGATATTTTGCATTTAAATCCGATAAAAATGCAATATTTTTAACTCATGGGGATGACCTGATGATGGAGGCAGAAGGTGTTCATGGGAACTCTTGGGAATGATTCGACGCAACCCCATCAAGTTCTGGCTCGTTTGATTCGTCTTGACAAGTATTCAAGTTCATTTTTAGGGTTCCGTATAGAAACAAGGAACCGTTATACCTCATGTTATCGTCAAGTCTTTCTGTCCGCTTTTCGATAATACAAAAATTAAAAAATTGTAATAATTAAAGGGTAACCATACATGTATGATATAAAAATACATAGATAGGTCTTTAAAAATGACGTTGAGGTTCTTGAAACCATTTTTCCTCAATGTGAATCGATAAAGAGATAGACCCTTCCAAAGTGGAAAAATGTGTGTGTGTGTGTGTCCTCTAACTTTTAAAGTAAGATAAACAAAATTTACAAAAAATATATATGCTGTGTAACTCAATACACACTTTCAACGAAAATTGGTTCGAACAAAATAAAATAAGCAGTTATACCCTATATACCCTATATAGAGACTCAACACTTTAGGACTTTGGAGGAAAAACAGGACCTCACACACCGCCATCCTAGGGGAAGTTTAAAAAATAATTCCAATCTCTATGGCTTGCAGTGACAGAATCCCTGAACAATTTGTTTTCGACAAAAAATACAATATACAGTTACATGAAGACCATCGGGTTGAGGGGCTCGACGTTAAAGAGCTCAGAATTTTTACCGATGGTTCAAAAACTGAAGCAGGCACTGGCACCTTCTCGGAGGACCTAAACATCACGATGGCCATTCCACTGGGTGCCCATAATACTGTCTTTCAAGCTGAATGCATGGGCATCATCTCGGCCGCTAATGCCATAGCATCGAGAAAGGTAAGAGATTCCTCCATTCGAATCCTCTCGGATAGCATGGCCGTCTTACAAGCCCTAAATAGCAACACTATTAACTCAGTGCTAATCTACGAGTGTCACAAACGACTAATGGAGGTATGTCAACATAACCGCGTAATCCTTCAATGGATAAAAGGACACAGCGGGTCAAGAGGTAACGATGCAGCGGATGAGTTGGCACGTAAAGGATCTAGCTTGACAGCGTATGGTCCCGAACCTATCATCCCTCTTCCCTTCAAGATGGTACGCACATTTCTGAGAGAGTCGACCAGGAATGATCAAGCCACTCTTTGGACAAACCATGAGGAGTGCAGACAGGCTAAGCTGGCCTTGCCGTCCCCTAGCGCTAGGCTTGCTAAGACCTTGCTTCGACTTAGTAGGCCGCGCATGCGACTGGTGACTGCAGCACTTACTGGCCATGGTTTTTTTAATAAACATCTATATGTCCTAGGTGTTACCGACAGCCCCCTTTGCAGAGCCTGCTTGGAGGCAGAAGAAACGGCTGCTCACGTACTCATGGAGTGCACAGGAGTAGCGGACTACAGGGCTAAACACCTCGGTCAATCGAGGGACCTTCCAGGGATAGTCGGTAACGTAAAGGGCCTGCTGGCGTTCCTGGAGGAGTTGGGTTGGCTCGAATGATATCGCATTCCCACCCACAGGCAAAATAGGCGCTTTCGTCGTCGTGTTGCGGAAACCAGCCCGTCTTACAATTGACAATTAACAATTATACCCTATATAAAACATTTATTAAAAACCGCAAAGAACTTTGTCATTCATACAAACACTATAAAAAACAAAGTTACAACACAAACATCCAGTCACATAATTACTTGCTACAACGGAACCCTTCATGGGCGAGCCCGATTCGCTCTTGGCCACTTTTTCACAACTAGTAATAATAAAACGTTTTTATTTTATTTTCATAAATCCATTTATTACAGAAATATCTCGCTCGTGGAGCTCGAATCACAAACGTTACGTCTCGGACTCTCGAAGGAGCATCCGTAACCCAATGTGAACGTTAACGACACGCAAACTAACCGTGGTCTACCTGTAATCGAACTGCCGAGGCGCAAATTCTGAAACGTCGACTTATTTGAAATGTATTTGCTTCTAACTTAATTAATAGTTGCCACGTCTACACATAAAATAGCTTGGTAGCTTAAATGAGAATGTTATCGTTGAATTTATTGGTCTATTGCTAATTGGTTTCTAGAAAGTGAAAAAAATTAACGCATCCGTTCGAACTTCTTTAGATACTATTACAATCATTTTGATATTCCAAATTATTATAATAATCATATAATAATACCTTGGACACTATTTACACACATGGATCTTGCGCTAAATTAACCTGTATCTTGGGTACTAGACAAAGATACACGTACTTATATAGATAAATATTATACTTAGATAGATAAACAACCATGACTAGGGTACAAACATCCGTTCTCATCAAACAAATATTTGCCCCCACCAGGACTTGTACCCTGGACCCTCGGCTTCGTAGGCAGGATGACTGCCAAAAACCTATGAGGACCAATAAATTGTATAGAAATCAGATGGGTCCGCGCACGTAGCTGCAGCGCATTGTCACACGCTTGCATTTTATCGACACTTAGTATTTGTTTAGTTTTCAAAATAAACATATATGTTTGTACGTATTTTCCCATACAAAGTCGCATTGGGTGGGACATGTACGATCCCATGTACGGTCCCTACGTGTCACCCTACATTTGCCTAACGCGGCACTTTAGTTTTAAGTATAAAATAATGGGAAATATTAAACTGCACATCAATAATACTGATTTGCACAGCTAATGTACTGATTTTCACAGCACATATACTGATATTCACAGCAAATATCAGGGCAAAATACTGCGGTAGCTTAGGTGAAGGGTAAAGGGGGTGAGCAAAGCGAAGACCCCTTTATCCTTCGTACAAGGTTGAACATGTAAGAACAACAAAAATACTTAAAACATAAAAAGTATTATATCATCAATTAAAGAGCATGTAACTGGATACGCTAACATACGTATATCATGGCAATTTTATCATGCATTTGCTTACCCATAGCAATAATAAAGCAATTTGAGCATAATATCAAGTCAAGCTTTAAATGACGACCCGAATGGCCGAGTTGGCAGTCACCCTGCCTACGAAGCCAAGGGTCCCGAGTGGTTCGAGTCCTGGGTGGGGGCAAATATTTGTTTGATGAGAACGGATATTTGTACCCTGGTCATGTTTGTTTATCTATCTAAGTATAATATTTATCCATAAAAGTATGTGTATCGTTGTCTAGTACCCAAGATACAGGGAATCCTAGTTTGGGGCTAGATCAATGTGTGTAAAATAGTGTCGAAGGTATTATTATTATTATTATAAGGTATTATTATAAGTGCTCGATCGCTCCCAAAGACAATCCACAGCAAAGGCTTCAGCATGATTTATCAATTTATCATGATTAAAGCAAGAATGATGCAGCAGTATCAATAGCATTAAGCATCCCGCTTGTGGCAAGATAACCTTTCGAGTTATACAAAATCATTCCTTAACCTATTCAGAGCGGTAATGACTAGTAATATTACTTATAACATAAACAATAGCCGTACACTTACGAGAAGATTCTTATTTACCGTTGACGCGGCATAAAATGAAATCATGTTCCAATCAAGACAACGCTAGGAAAATCTGTTACATACGGAAACCTTTTTTATTAAATAAAAGTTCACCAAAGTTTATGCGAATTGAAAGAATCAGCAAGATGCACCAAGGACTGCACGGATAAATTGACAGAAATAAATATCTTAAAACAGTTTTTTCTACTTTTGTTGCAACCATTGTCAGCTGCGCGTCATGTGCGAGGATCATGTTACCTCACTACAGCTGATTAATTCAGGAATCATAATCCTAAATTATGGCTGCTTGATAAAAACAAGTAAATTCACTGCATAAGCGCACAGATAAGAGCAAATTCCTATGCAATCAGGAGCGGATATACCTAGTCGGTCCATAAGTTCTGTCACAAATATTTTGCCGCATAGTAAATAATACCAAGTTTTATTTTATTTAATACTATATATGGTTTGATAGCTCATTAAATGCTGATAAATTAGAACGATTATTGGATTTAAATGCTTAAAGCCATATTACACAAATGCTAGTTTCTTCAGAGATTTTGCACTTTTTTACCCAATCAAAAATACGGACGTGATTCACTTTATCTTTTTTCCATGACTCTTAAAACCCTTCAAACTTACGTGAGATTTTAGTCAGAACCCTCCCTGAACCCGTTACCTTCATTTTGAAGCATAAGATAACTAAGTCTGGGTAAAACTAATTTTCATATTCACATTTTACGTAGTGTACTTGTTGCCCACAAGATCATTTTTATACGTTTTTCTGAAAACGTAAAAAGTATGTAAAGTTCTCTTTGGGAGCAGTTGGAACTGGGAGCTAACAGAAAATCAAATGCTAGTTATTAAGCATGGTCTAAAATCGAGGTTTCAGAATAAATAAAAAAAACCTTGTTGGTTATCTGGAACACTGTTTTTTTATTAAATTTGTGGTAAGTGGTATTTTTGTCAGTTGCGGCGTGTTTTGGGTTCGCGATTGTCTCAAGTTATAAGGTTTTTTGTCATATTGCGATAATCGTACAAAATGTATTGTATTGCAATTTGATTCGTATAAAATAAGCTTTTTAATCATGTATAATACGAATAAGAAAAAGTTTATTGCTGAGTTTTATCTATCAAAAACCTTGTGACAGAACTTAAGGACCGACTAGGTATATATATATGTCACCGTAAGATTGTCAAAACTGTTAGTTTATAAACTAACGCTTTAGTTTATAAACTAACAGTTTGTAAACTATCGAAAAATTGTAACCAGACCGACAGGGTTTTGAATTTCCGTTTCTTAATTGTTCTTACATGTCAACCTAATACGAAGACTATTCTCTAGTCTTCCCCTAAGCTACCGAATTTAGCCCTGGTATTTCGTTTGCAATTAAAGTTTAAACCAGTTCACAATTTAACGGTTTTATTATAAACTAATGAGTCATATCGTAAGCAGTACGGCGCAGTTTACAATGTATCGACAGTTTTTAAACGAACGAGGAAAAATCCTTGGATTGGACCGACAGGGTTTTGAATTTCCGTTTCTTAATTGTTCTTACATGTCAACCTAATACGAAGACTATTCTCTAGTCTTCCCCTAAGCTACCGAATTTAGCCCTGGTATTTCGTTTGCAATTCAAGTTTAAACCAGTTCACAATTTAACGGTTTTATTATAAACTAACGAGTCATATCGTAAGCAGTACGGCGCAGTTTACAATATATCGACAGTTTTTAAACGAACGAGGAAAAATCCTTGGATTAAATAAAAACTAACGGTTATTTATTTCCAAGAACGATGTCCTCTCCTCATATGAATCACGTCACGAGAAGCGAAGAGGTTCTGGCAAGGATTGATGTGAAGATCAAGGATTTGAAGTTACTAAAACAAGCATCTCCTATCACGATGTACATCATCATGATCTCCATTACTATACTGGGAGTTATCGCTATCGTTCGGGACAGCACCACCATGTCTTCGTTGTCGTCGACGCATCCGACTACGGCCGACAGCTGCGAGTCCAGCGGTGGTCGAGTCCCTGAGGGAGCAGGAGCCCCGCCGCCCGCCCCCGAGCACGGCACCCACGGCAGTGGCGTGTATGTACATGTGAGCAAGTCAGTCATAATAAATATCATTGTGATCAAGTAATCTATAGAGCCAGTGACTCAAAATCAGGTTCACGCGTTCCATCGTAGTGAAAACACCTGCTGAGACGCAGAGAACCTAAAAAGGAACTTTTATGACAGACGTCACCTATAGTACTGAAGATTCTATTGTAAGTATTTGTGGGGCAACAACATTGCCTTAATTGTTATGTTATTATTTTTTTTTCCGGCCAGCAGAGAAGTGAAAGGGACACTTCGCTCTAACAAGAGCGACAAGCCAGTTTTTACCATCAGTAAAAATGGCTAAGTTTGGTGAGAAAAACACTGCCAATTTTATCATGTTATGTTATTTAACTTGAGTTGTTTGTCATGCTCCATGCTCCATGCTTAAATAAGCAGGAAGTAAATACTAAATTTGAAATATTTAAGTTTATCAAGTTCATTGAAATATTTAAGACTACATTTTTGATCACAGTAAGTAATTCAAGTCTTATTGTATTATAATCCTAGCATTAACAAGTTTTCTGGATGTTTATCTTTCTTGGCCTGAGAGCATGGACGGTCCCTTTGTGTCGCCATACATTTGCCTTCCGTGGCTCTAGTTTTAACCTAACAAATTCTACATACTCATAGAGCATTCAGTTTTCATTTAGCTATCAGGCCGAGGGCTGTTACTCATCCCGTTAACCATCAAGTTTAACTAGTTCAATATTTTTTTTATTTTTTTAAAATCATTTCGTTCATTAAACAAGATTACAATGTACAGGAGAGTTATGTCCCAATTAAATATATTCAATTCTCCATTTTGTGTCACAGGAGTCTATTACATGCCGAAGCAATGGAGATATGTTCGGTACGTCTATCTATACATATAAGCACACGTGTGTAAAAGCACTCCACATCTCCTCATAACGAATTGAATGCGTCGCCCATTTTAACCCTTTAGTCGGCAGTCGAAAAAATATAAATAATCCTAATGTTTTTTTTATTTAAGTTAGCCTATAACAGTGTCCCGCTGCTGGGCAAAGGCCTCCCCGGTTTGAGCCTACACATCTCTGGTAGCCGCAAGATCGACCCACTCTGGTTGGAACTTGTCCAGATGGTGCCGCCATATTCTTCTGGACTTTCCTCTACGCCAGTGTCCATCTGTAGGAACCCATTCCGTGGCTATCTTTGCCCATATGTCTGGGTGCATTCGACACACATGGCCGGCCCAATTTCATTTTAGTTTGGCGGTCTGCATGCCCACATCGACTTTGCCAGTTGTAGAGCGCAGTACGGTGTTTCTAACGCGATCAGTTCGTTTCACACCCAAGATCCTGCGCTCCATCGCTCGTTGGCAAACCTTGAGCTTGGACTTTTGATGTTCGGTCAAGGACCACATTTGTGCGCCGTAGATAATGATGGGCAGAATGCACATGTCGACGACTTTGCGCTTCAGGTTCAACGGTAGGTAGAAGCTCTTCCAGGCGTTAGAAAAACTTTCGAAAAACGTGGTTATGTATAAAAATGTATGTCTATATGGTTTAAAAAGTCTAGCTTATGTGCCTGCCAATCAGAAGATTTCGAAAATATGTTGTTTACAAACAACATTGCGCCTTGCGTAGATAATTTAATAATGAGAACTTACAGGTATCAAAGTTAACTCTGATATCGTGTGATAGGGTCGTGGGCGCAATCAGAAGGGGATATGGAGATTGGTGGCCACGACCAGCTAAGATGAGCTATGTTCTATGAGATGTTGCTTCAATCTGAAGCAGATGTTATTAAAGCACAAAGTAACAGATATTCCAGGTAACCAAAGTAATGTAATAATATCAATACACATCTTGATCGACATTTCTTGTCAAGTTCTTTTCTGCCCAGCGCGCATTGTTGTAGGTGACCGACCACACTTCTTCTTCGATTGTTTAATAGTGTTGATCAGAAACAACATTGTAACTATCATTCTCATAATTGTATTATTTGTGTGCGAAAAGAAATAGTTTCTTTTAGACAATCGCAAATGCAATTTATCGTAAAACTGTATATGAACTGAACTAAAGCTCTGATTATGAGAGTGTTATAATTTAATTCAATTTAAATCGAACATGCCATCGTTTGCGGTTTATTTCATGTTTAATATCGAAGGTCTATATTATTGTTACGCCGGTAGGTTAGGTCAAAAACTTTGAACGTCAATTTCAGTGCTTTAGAGGCGTTTTCAGCAGGCTGAAAAGTCATTTCAGGCCGTTTCAGAAGTTACTCTATCACATATCTAAAGATCGAAATTTCACCCAAGTTGCCGTCGTTTTCAGGCGCCTGAAACATGTTTTCAGTCCGTTTCAGGGCACCCTCTATCAGATGACGCCATAACCTGAAAACCCGTTTTCAGGCGTTTTCAGGACCCCTTATGGGCCTCTGAAGCACAAATCGTTATATGGCGAAATATCCGGTAGGAGTGACAGAGATAGCACTACTAGAAAGAGATAGCTATACTGGGAACATTCGAGAAGTGTGTGACAGAGATAGCACTACTAGAAAGAGATAGCTATACTCGGAACATTCGAGAAGGGAGTGACAGAGAGAGTGCACCATTAGAGAGAGACATATATGGTCTCGAATGTTCTCGGCCCGCACGCTGGTCCTTACTAGAATATTCGCGATATGTGTGGACAATGTGTCCAGAGCGGCTCCGCGGGATATAAAAGGCGCCGACGTCCGGCGCGAGTTTAGTTACATTTTAACTGCGATCGAGTGCTAGTACAAGGATAATCGGAAAGAAAGACTCTTCGTGTGAATAGTGAGCGCCTAATTTGGGTAATAAAGTGAGTGTTTTAATTAGTGGATTAATTCGCGTTTTTCTATCAAATACGAACCCCACGCTCGTAACATTTGGTGTCAGAAGTGGGATAGAAAATGCCGTTAATGCCACGAGAAACCGAGCCAAAAGGAGTGACGACGCGAAGCCAAACGTCTGGGTCTGGAGACTCGACGCCTGGTACGTCGGAATCACCTGCTCCAGCTGCACAAGGAGTAGACCTCAACGTTATCTTCGTCCTCCTAAAGGAACAAGCGAGAGAGCTAAAGGAACAGTCGCGAAAACAGGAGGAACGGGCCAGGAAACAGGAGGAACAGGCCAGGAAACAGGAAGAACAGACTCTAATCCTCCAGAATGAGCTTAGGGAACAAAAGGATCACCAGGAGGTACAGGCACGAATGCTTCGTGAGGTACATGAGTCCACGACCGAATGGAAGAGAGAGTTGTTCGAGGTCCAGGAAAAACTGGCCGATATGGATGAAAAACTGGAGAGTCGAGTCCATGATGTCGATAAAAAAATTGAGACCTGTGAGAGCCGTCTCCAAAAACTTGAGATCAAAGTGGCTAATGGTCCAAGTACCTATGTACCCAACGCATCGGTGTCCGGAGGCGGCAGGTTCAAAGTGCCCCCCTTTGACGGTAGCTCATCGTGGACTGCCTATAAGCTGCAGTTCGAGTCTGTTTCCCAGGCTAATGGTTGGAGTAAGGAGCAAGCCAGGACAGCACTGACGTTGGCGCTGCGCGACGAGGCTCTTACCATACTAGAGGCTCTGGGAAACGACCGGACGTACGACCGCCTTCTAGAAGCCTTGGAGGCACGATACGGTGACAGTCACCTGGAGCACGTATTCCGAGCTCAGTTAAAGGACAGGACACAAGGACGTAACGAGTCCTTACAACAGTGGGCCCTGGAAATCAAGAAGTTGGTTAGGAAGGCCTATCAACGTACGTCAGCATCCTTTGTGGACAGTATGCTGGTGCAGGCCTTCATCGATGGGATCCGGGATCTGGAAGTGAGGGCAGCCGTGCGATTGGGACATCATGGCAGCCTAAAGGATGCAGTAGCCCACGCTCTCGAGGTGGAAGCTGTACGACAGGATTCATCCAGGCCTTTCAGGGTGCGAGAAGTGTCGACTACGAAGCCAGTAGATTCCCGCCGCGAATTTGGGCCACGTTGCTACCATTGTGGAGAACGTGGTCACCTGCAGTCAGGCTGTCCAAAAAGGACTAGGAGGGACAGAGACCCCGCTCCAATGGCGAGGAAAATAGGCTCTGTGGAGTCAGAGCCCCAACAGGGAAACGAATAAAAGCCAGGACTATGGGACGAGTGCTGGCTGGCGGTCGAAATGTCCCAATTATGATATCACAGGCAAACGACGGGAATAGTCTGGTTGTCAATGGAGAAATCTGTGGAATACCATGTCTCCTTACCATAGACACTGGAGCTTCTCGGACTGTGATTAGCTCTCGGCTACTGAGACACCTGACCAGAGATCATCTAGTCCGACCTAGGCATCTCCAGCTGCAAACTGCTACCGGCCAGTACATTTCCGTCCAAGGAGAACGAGAGTTAGCTGTGAAAATAGGTGAAAAAGAATACTGGCATAAAGTGATCGTTGCTAACATCGTCGACGACTGCATTATTGGATTGGATTTTATGAGGAGACATGACTGTAAAATCGACTTAAAGGTTGGAGTTCTAAAGTTTGGAGTTGATGAGATTCCTATACAAAGTGGAGTAAATGGAAATGTTTACTGTACCAGGAGAACCATTCTTCAACCAAGGTCACAGGTTTTAGTTCCAGTGAAATTGCCGAACTCCACAAGGCCACAATCTCACCGCTGTGTTGTGGTAGAGAGGTTGGATGCTGATAAACCGTGGATAACAGCCCGTACAATGGTAACCACGGCATCTACAGCATTTGTAAGGATCCTTAACCCAAGCGACACGGAATGCGTTCTCAATAAAGGAACGCTGGTCGGATCATGCCAAGAAATTTCTTGGATAAGAGGCTGCCGAGAATCTGAGGTAAACGTGAAACCTGGTCATGTTAAGCCTTCAATGGATGTTGAAAAATTACTAAATGACTCCAGGGAGCACCTTACCGAGGAGGAATTCCTTAAGGCGCGTAGCTTACTGCTACGATATCGCAACGTCTTTTCTTCGCATGATGATGACATTGGAAGAACTGGAGTGGTTCAGCATGAGATCGACACTGGGGAAACTATGCCTATCCGACAGCGCCCTCGGAGAGTTCCAGTAGCTCGGGAGAAGGAGGTTGAGGGCATGATCGAGGAAATGCAAAGAAGCGGCGTTATTGAACCTTCAACAAGCCCGTGGTGTTCTCCCGTAGTTTTGGTTAAGAAGAAGGACGGCACCATGAGATTCTGTATTGACTACCGTCGACTTAATGATGTAACCAAGAAGGACAGTTATCCACTTCCACGAATCGACGACACTTTAGACACATTGAACGGAATGAAATGGTTTTCAACGTTGGATCTGAAAAGTGGCTATTGGCAAGTCGAAATCAAGGATAAGGATAAGGAGAAAACGGCCTTCTCTACTGGCAAGGGACTCTGGCAGTTCAATGTTATGCCATTTGGACTGTGTAATGCACCAGCCACATTTGAGAGATTAATGGAACAAATATTAGCTGGACTTCTAGGAGAAACTTGCTTGGTCTATTTGGATGACATCATTATCGTTGGTAGAGACTTCAACGACCACTTGAATAAATTGGAGCAGGTGCTAGGCAAACTACGAGGGGCAAATCTGAAACTCAGTCCGAAGAAATGCTCGTTTTTCAAACGTAAAGTGAATTACTTGGGACACGTGATTTCGAAGGACGGCATCCAGACAGATCCTGAGAAGATTAGCGCCGTGAAGGATTGGCCGACGCCAAAAGACAAGACTGCAGTACGTGCCTTTTTGGGGCTTTGTTCATACTACAGACGTTTTGTGAAGAACTTCTCGGATATAGCAAAGCCTTTGCATCAACTAACGGAAGAAAAGCGATCATTTGACTGGAACGAACAATGTGAGTCAAGTTTCAACGAGCTTAAAGGAAGACTTTGTGAAACGCCAATATTGGGGTATCCAGACCCGGACGAGGATTTCATTGTGGATACAGATGCTAGTAATACTGGAATTGGAGGTGTCTTGTCGCAAAAGAAAGGAGATAACGAAGTTGTGATTGCATATTTCAGTAAGTCATTGTCAAAACCAGAGAGGAATTACTGTGTAACTCGGAGGGAATTGCTAGCAGTTGTCAAGACGTTACAACATTACAGCAAATACCTGCTGGGAAAAAAGTTTCGTATCAGAACTGACCATGCTGCTTTAAAGTGGTTGCTAGAATTTAAAAACCCCGAGGGACAAGTGGCGAGATGGATTGAACAACTGCAGGAGTATGATTTCATCATCGAACACCGTAGTGGGAAATCACATGGAAATGCTGACGCCCTATCACGTAGACCTTGTGCGGACGACTGTAAACATTGCTCAAGACAAGAAGGCAAGGAATGTGTTCGAATGATAAGAACTGATACGGTTAGCGACGAGTGGAGTGATGAAATCATGCAGCAAGCGCAACAAGAGGACCCTGACGTGAGACCCATTTTTGATTGGATTAATGCTGGCGCACCTAAACCAAGATGGTGTGATGTAGCTCCTATGAGTGCGGTAACAAAAAGCTACTGGGCACAATGGGATAGCTTGGTTATGCATAATGGCGTTCTATGTAGAAAATGGGAATCAACAAATGGGAAGGATGCTCATCTGCAAGTCGTTGTCCCAAAGAAAAGGGTGAAAGATGTTTTGAGAATATTTCACGATGGAACATCCGGTGGACACCTTGGAGTAAAAAGGACCCTAATGAAAATTCGGCAACGTTTTTATTGGATTCACTGCCGAGAAGATGTTGAAAATTGGTGTAAACGATGCACTAGCTGTGCATCAGTCAAGGGACCGCATACCCGTAGCCGAGGAACGCTCAAGTTGTACAACGTAGGAGCTCCTTGGGAAAGGGTTGCATTAGATGTCGCAGGACCTTTCCCAGCATCGGACTCCGGAAACAAGTACATTCTTGTCGTGATGGATTACTTCACGAAGTGGCCTGAAGTATTTGCCATTCCTAATCAAGAAGCGGTAACCATAGCTGAAAAGTTAGTGAACGAAGTATTCTGCCGGTTTGGGGTACCACTCGAAATCCACAGTGATCAAGGAAGAAACTTCGAGTCTGCGGTCTTTCAGGAGACTTGTCGCATAATGGGAATTCATAAGACGAGGACTACGGCGTATCATCCACAGTCAGATGGAATGGTTGAGAGATTTAACCAGACACTGGAGAGATATCTAGCCAAGGTCGTTGAGAGCCATCAAAAAGATTGGGATCGGCATATCCCCCTCTTCCTGTTGTCTTATAGGTCCGCAACTCACGAAAGTACTGCGGTTACTCCATCGTATGCGAATTTTGGAAGAGAACTCCGTCTGCCTGCAGATCTCCTGACTGGACGTCCGCCCGATATACCGAGGACCATCACGGAATATGCAAATGATTTGCGGGATCGGATTGATGATGTTCACAGCCTGGTACGTGAACACGGGCTCCACGCTAGCATAAAGATGAAAACCCGATATGACCGGAAGTCTTATCAAGTGGGTTTTGAGGAAGGTTCGTTGGTGTGGCTACATAACCCTATGCGACGAGTAGGAAAGTCCCCGAAACTATCTCCGAATTGGTAAGGGCCTTACAAGGTAGTCACCAAAATAAACGACGTCACGTATCGAATCCAGCGGAATCCTCGTAGTCCGAGCAAGATTGTTCATGTTGACCGGCTAGCCAGATACCACGGAAATAATGATGCTCGGGACGAGCATGTCTTAGGAGGGGGTAGTGTTACGCCGGTAGGTTAGGTCAAAAACTTTGAACGTCAATTTCAGTGCTTTAGAGGCGTTTTCAGCAGGCTGAAAAGTCATTTCAGGCCGTTTCAGAAGTTACTCTATCACATATCTAAAGATCGAAATTTCACCCAAGTTGCCGTCGTTTTCAGGCGCCTGAAACATGTTTTCAGTCCGTTTCAGGGCACCCTCTATCAGATGACGCCATAACCTGAAAACCCGTTTTCAGGCGTTTTCAGGACCCCTTATGGGCCTCTGAAGCACAAATCGTTATATGGCGAAATATCCGGTAGGAGTGACAGAGATAGCACTACTAGAAAGAGATAGCTATACTGGGAACATTCGAGAAGTGTGTGACAGAGATAGCACTACTAGAAAGAGATAGCTATACTCGGAACATTCGAGAAGGGAGTGACAGAGAGAGTGCACCATTAGAGAGAGACATATATGGTCTCGAATGTTCTCGGCCCGCACGCTGGTCCTTACTAGAATATTCGCGATATGTGTGGACAATGTGTCCAGAGCGGCTCCGCGGGATATAAAAGGCGCCGACGTCCGGCGCGAGTTTAGTTACATTTTAACTGCGATCGAGTGCTAGTACAAGGATAATCGGAAAGAAAGACTCTTCGTGTGAATAGTGAGCGCCTAATTTGGGTAATAAAGTGAGTGTTTTAATTAGTGGATTAATTCGCGTTTTTCTATCAAATACGAACCCCACGCTCGTAACATTATTAATACCATGTTTTTTTGTTTCGGATATCGTTCAGGATTGTCGTTGCGAATTAAAGGGTTAAACTCCATAAACGTATCAATGTGATTGCTTCATTTTAGTAGATAAACTACTCCCGCTCTCGCGCTGATTTCATTTTGTAAGGTTGAGGTGTTGAGGTGAGCGGAGCGGGAGCTAAAACTGAGCGTCGCATGAGCGGAGTATGAGCGATATAAACGACAGCGGAATGAACAGATTCTTTTACTGCGAGCATTCGTATATCATGTAACAATCTAAATTGCGACTGTAGACCAAAATGTTGGAAGAGTGGCACTGTACAGCTACTGGAAAGGAACTAAACCGATTGGTGACTCAAGGTACTGACAGTTGCTTACTAACTGACAATCAGAAATAGTACAAACATTCTAGATTTAAATGGCAAAATTGACAAAATGATTTTTTGTCAACTTTACTAACAAATCGCCTATTTGGTCTTTATCTACAAAGGCGATTTGTTAGTAAAGGGAAAAATTAGAAGTACCCGTACCCGGCGAGCTTGTATGAAGATACTTATGAATGTTGAGGAGGATGTATGTCAGGATCGTAACAAGTAGTCTCTTCCGGGAAAAAGGCGTGAGCATTTGTATGTGTGTATGTTAGTTTAATTTTCTGAAAAAAAACCTACTATAAATATAAATAAGGGAAATATTAAACTGCACATCAAAAATACTGATTTGCACAGCAAATATCAGGGCAAAATGCTGCGGTAGTTTAGGTGAAGGGTAAGCGGTAGAGCGAAGCGAAGCCCCCTTTATCCTTCGTGTTAGGTTGAACATATAAGAACAACAACAAATACTTAAAATATAAACTTAAGTACACATAAAATATTTTTAAAATTAAAAGTGTTTTGTTGATCCTTTTTTGCTGTGCAAATCAGTATTTTTGATGTGGGATTAAATACTAGCCTATAAATAATAGAATATGCAAGAGCGAAATATAAGAAATATATATTAGTAATGGTTATGAAGTAAAAAATCTTTTCGTGCCATCGTACAAGAAATCTTAAAAGGAATTAAAAATACAAAAACAAAAACCGGCCAAGTGTGAATTTGACTCACGCGCCGAGGTTTCGAACAAATCACTTTTTTTGGATGGGACTAAAATTTACGGATTTCGGATTTTTCCTTTACTTGCCAAATTTCATGTTATTAGTTTATGATTTCCTTGAGAGTATGAAGCAAAGTCAGCCAATTTACGGCAGATATTTTGATTGATTTTTTACAAGCCTAATACTACAGTAATTTCAACTTGATACATCTACGCGTTGCTGAGCAAAAGGGTCTTGTCTTAAGATAAGGGCGGACGGACGGACAAAGAAATGATCCTACGTTCACGCAACTCTGGCCTGTACTATGTTTACACAGTGTAGTACATTATTATCGACCCGAATGGCCGAGTCGGCAGTGTCGCTGCCTACGAAACCAAGGGTCCCGGGTTCGAGTCCCGGTGGGGGCAAATATTTGTTTGATGAGAACGGATGTTTGTACCCTAGTCATGGTTGTTTATCTATCTAAGTATAATATGTATCTATATAAGTATGTGTATCGTTGTCTAGTACCCAAGATACAGGGAATCCTAGTTTGGGGCTAGATCAATGTGTGTATATGGTGTCCAAGGTATTATTATTATTATTATTATTATTATTATCACATATTACTCAAGACTGTGGTCCCTTAAAGCTGTAAAAAATCATACTTCTAAGTCAACTCAATCAAAAGATACCGCCTTTTATGCCGCAAAGGAGAAAGTGCGGTTTTGTATTAACTGCGCCCCACCAGCAATAAAGACATCACCTACATACATCGTTGAAAAGGTCTAAGCGAGTCTATTATTTATTACTGTGAAAAATAATCCAAAACGCGCGTAAAAAAATCAAATTAAAAACGTTTTTATTTTCATACAAAATACGCTAATTTCGAAATTGTTTTGAGTACTATGCTAATACAATGCTACGCTGAGCGCCACAAAGATTTTAAAAGAAAAGCCCTTTTGTATTAAGCATCTGTGGTGGGTGGTGGATAACATCTTAACCTCAGAAAGACCACGGAAATTTTGAGGCATCTCGATTTTCAACCTCATGGTTCTCCAATTCAAAACCTATTCGGGACAATGGCATCTTTAGAGGCCGTGGGTGGTTGAGAGGTTAGTGAAGTATTAACTCATTTTATTCAAAACAAACTATACTAACTAAACTAAACAAATAAACCGCTCCAGGACATGCCCGACCCAAAGGTACCCGTTACACAGGCAGCATTACCGCGCTGCACGGCGAGTGAGATCCTTTGGATCAGGAACGCTCCGGAACGATTGTCAAAACTTCGGTCCCTCAGGCGTCACCCAATGTCCTTGACAAATATCCTGTCTTGAGCACCCCCAATACCCGTGGTCTCGACGGCCAAGGGAACAAACAGGCAGCTCCCCATCAGTTGTGCGTATTTTAGGCATTTCTGCCGCGCCGCCGACTCCGCTGCAGCCCCAGGTGTCACCATGGTGGACCCAATGTGGGATGTCGCGAACGTGCACACACAAGTAGCATCCCACAAAAGGCAACGACCTCTCTCCCACGGTATCAAGGTGAAACCGTCCGGACGCTTCCCGGCGCTGCGACTCAAACCCGGTGGTTCAAGAACTGATGGAATGTCAGCAGAGACGAGAGCCCTCCGGACAATGTCGTTGATTGAGTGGTTGATTACAAAGGAAGTGACTTAACCTAAACTTTTTAGTAATTTACGTCACTGATCATTTCCTTTTCAATAGCTTCGTATGCATATGGACCTACACTATTGTTTTACCTTGTTATATCCTTCTTCCGACAATGTGGAAGCTTTTTGGAAGTTATTTGTCTGTTCGTAACACAAAGAGTGTCATTATTGTGAGGTTTGTAACTTGATCAACATTGTCAACAGCAACAAAAAGTTTAATTCACCTGAGGTTCTATGGATATCTGGATATTGACAATTAATGTATCTGCATAACGAAACAATTTGCTTTACTTTACTCACAATATGTATCATTTGTAAGTAACCTCAGATGAACAAAACTCTTTGCTTACTTCTCTGTGTTTATTATACATGCTTTTAGCGCCTTCTACGTTGAAGTTATTTGACAGTTTGGCAGGCGGCGATATGTATTAAGAGGATTGGGACTGCAAATGTGTTTACTCTATACGCTCTTCCCCAATCTCTGATCTCACCCGATAGTTTGAGGCGGCCTCATTATGTATTCCGTCAGTGAATAGTTTGCCCGTTACCGCTACATTATGTTAGCTTTAATAATGACATACTCATCCTACACTATTTATTAATATTTTGACGCTAAATAGCTGTTCCAGTACGGTTAGGTTTACTCGTAGTTCAAATATACGAAATTGATAACAATAAACACTACATTATTAGTAAATACTCAAAGTGTCACGTTTTTCCCTATACGTGGTGACAGAGGCATAGACGTGTCTTCACGGGCTACCATTGCAATAGCGTTAAATGACCCGACTGTTAATGCGAACCGGATGTTTGGTTCACCCCGACACCGCTACCATATTTACCAGCAATATCGAACGTTACACGCAATAAGTAAGTATCGCAAACCCTCTCACGAGCGTACAGTGGTGGACAGGAGACAATTACCGCTATTGCAATGCTTACCAGCGAAGACTAAACGTTTTGAAAGTTATTCAATACATCATTTTCGTAGATACATCTACGATAGAAAACAAAGAAGAGAGCTGACTCGCTGCAATCTCTCGTCTGTTTTGTAACTTTAAGGTGAAAAATCGCTTGGATTTATTGGTCATACATAGCTCATTATGTTGCACGTTCATATTCATGAAAATTACTCTTATTTTGAATCTACTGTTTATATAAATCCTCTTTACTTATGTAAGTATGTTACCATTACTTTTTATTACTTTTACTTCAAAGCTGCAGAGAACCCTGAAATGCAATGTGCAAAGAAATATTTTAACGTTATGAAAATATCTATAAAACAGGGAATGCTATCAAAGGCTTCTTCATATTACGTACTGAATTTCGCCGAGGCTTTATTTCATATAGCCGCGAGCTTTTTAAGCTGCACTTACGTTTATTAAAAATGCAAGAAACGGTTATGGTGGATAGAGCTTTTCAAATTAGAAGTGGCGACATGACTGTAATTTGGAACAAATTTAAGTTTTATAAGCTTGTTTAGATTATGCTTGAAAGCCATGTTTGGTTTACAATAAATACCCTGCCATAGTTTCAAAGAGTTTGAGACCCAATTATTCATCATAAAAGAAAAACCAGAAAACAAGACAATATTTTTAAAAATTTAAACTCGACTACTATAGCTATCTAAAGAGTTTGAAACTTATAACCGGAGTTCACCGGACAATCATCAAGCTTCTAATGAGTCGACAAACCGCAAGCAAAGCAGCGAGCAAGAGCTAGTAATATATGTTTTAGAAATGTGCTTATCCAAGACCTTTAATTTGGCCCTGATATTTTTTTTTATTTTAAGTTCCATGAGCCTTCTAGAGTGCATTGAATTTAGTATGACTTCATATAGCTTATAACCAGCGGATGGTCGAGACGCTTCTAACGATAAATTTATCAAACGATTCACATTTTTTTAATTTTATTTAAAAAAAATAGATGTTTTTGGGAACCGATGAACACACATAATCACATACATACATATCGGACAAAATCAAATCGGATTTGCCGTAGTCGGGCAATTAATCAAATCAAGCATAACTTTCAATGACCCATTAGGTTAACAAAATTAACCTACTAACATATGTTTAAAGCAATGCTTTAATGGAAGTACTAAGCTCTGGACCATCAAGGACTAAAACTTTTGCAACTCCATAATTTGCTTTTCACATGTGACCCCATTTTCACTAGCAGAGGTAAAACATACGAAGTACATACATATTTTATAATTTTCATTTGATAATTTAAGTGAAAAGTTTTTGACCGTGTGTAGGCTAAGCTAAGTGCGATGAAAAAGTTGAGGCTGGCGGTTGCCTTGCCTGAGGTGAAGACTTTTAAAAGCTTTTATCTACTTCATTTACTAAAGAGCAGAATAATGTGGTTTCTATTTAGTAAGGCACCTGTCGGTTAGTGCTACAAATGCTGCAAACAAATAAAATATATTCTCATTTGCGAGACACCCTATTGAATTTGGCTGAAGTGTTAAGTAACTATTCAATTATCTATGTAGAGATACGTCGTACTTCATTTTGAGTTTTGCTGTTTACACAAAATTATAGGTTATATACGGTTGGGTTAGGCTATATTATTAAAAATATTAATCTAGGTAAAAAAATGGGCAGACGACCGACCGTTTTGCCACCATCCCGAGATTGGTTGGTTGTTGGATCCATCCTGTTGGATCTAGAATCGCGGGAACGTCTGCACTGGGAAAAGCCCGGCGGATGACATCATTCAGGGCGGGGCATGGCTAGGCAAGCGGCCCGCTCTTCGGCGGGACGCCAAACCATGATAGCCCAATTGGTCCACACCTTCCGCACAGCGGCAGCGATGTGGCTCATTTGTCTAATAGGCCCCCAGCCTGAGAAATACGACTAGAGTAAATAAACATAAACATAATAAACATTTACATACAGGCACATACATTGCTTCTGGCCCCACACTAGGATACCCTGTGTCGTGGTAACCAGAAACAGCGACGTCAGACACATATAAACATCCAAGACCTGGGGATGTTTTTTTTTTTTCTTTACCCCCAGCCGGCGATCGAACCCGGGACCTCTCGCATGGTAGGCAAAGCCACAACCGCTGCGCCACAGAGGCCGTCACTCCACTATCCTCTCCAGTAGAGTACGCTCGCCGAAGGAACTGCTTTCAACCAGTCGGGGTACTCCGGCTCTCAAGAGGACAGGAGACGAGCACGTTCCGCATGGTTTCACTTCACTTCACTCGATTCCACGAGGTTCTTCTGAAGCTCAATGCAGGGCGGCTTATCCCATAGCCTCTGCGAAGACGGGTCTAAAGACTATGATGGACCAAGCGCTCCTAGCCTCGGCCAAGCACGTGACCTTAACGTCACCGAGTGATGGGTTCACTACTTTAGCAGTGAGGCTGAACGTGCTGTGAACCGTGGACAGGAACGCTGGTAGTGCGACGTCTCCTATTTGCATGAGAAGCTTTTGTACCGAAAAGGTAGTGTAGCCTGGGTCCAGCATCTGTCAGTCATATTTTATAATTTCGGTTAATGATGATCTTCGTATACTTACAATGTCTTTCCTCAGGTAATATTTACTGTAATTGGTCCAAGGAAGAATAAAGAAACGTACCCGATTTATTACCACATGCCTTTAATCAAATTTCGTTAAGAATAAGCCATACTCCACCACAATGGCCAGACTAGAATCATCAACATCATCATGCTTAACCAACATTGGCCCATTGCCAGCATAGACACCTTCATCAAGAATACGTACCACTATCTAAATCGGCAGCATCGATCTGGTCCCAAGAACAATTATGCTTGTGGAACAATTATAACCCGCCCTATACCAATGAAAATCAGCATTCCAAATCTGAGTTGAAATATCAGCATCCCTTTATCCACCAATAAGCAACTAATCCCTGAACCAAATTACAGAAGACCTAATGGCGGCCTGTGAGCCGTCAGTGACGCGCCGGTCGTTATGTAAAACCCCCTATTTTGTCTCTTACCTGCTGCCTCCTTGAGGTTTGGGCGGTAGTAAAGGTAAAGTGACTCAACGCTGGACCAGGTATTGTGCATATTGCCTGATTTATAAGTTCGTCCGTGAGCGTGACAAATATCAACCGCAGAGAGGCTCTCCTTGCTACTATGTTGATGGAAGTTTAAATTCGAGCTCAGACTAAAGAGCTAAACAGGAATCTTTAATCTTCTTTTTATCCCTTGATGAAATCCAAAACTAGCTAGATATTTTCTATTACCAGGGCCTTGTTTTAAAGGGATTCCAAACTTATGATATTCAGCTCTTTAGGCCCTATGAGACGAGTCCACAGATATCGAGAGATAGGCCCTTGGCGCTAAGCTTGTATCGGAACCAGTGTCGCCGAAAATTAAGAACACGCACACATCTACCCACTCATACATCAATCCTTCCGCATTTATTGGTCAGTGCTATAGTCCGAACACACCTCCACTACCGCAGGTACACTAGCTAGCCGAGCTAGTGCTGGGACATAGCAATGACAGCATCAATCCATTATAATTTATAGACAGTGGTATTTATGCCGGGTTATATAAATAAAATAATACTTTGTGTTTTATATGACATATTTATTTTACAAGAAATACCTATTACTATGTTTACAGGCTGTAACACATACGGGGTGCCAAGCCGAAAAGGATTGTTTGGGACATGATTTTGAACAACTTTCTAAATGCATCTGATTTGATCAGAGAAACGTATTTTTTTACTTCCCCATACAAATCAGCTGACCGCTCGGCCCAAAATGTACTGCGAAGTTAAAAATAATGTTGCTCTGATCAAATCGTTTTAATAAAGAAGGATGTTCAGATTGATGTCTTAACAACCGCCTTTCGGCATATATACCCTTTCTTTATAATCCTGTACAGTACAATACTACCTATTGACAAGAAAAATGTAAATATTTATTAAGAACATGGCGTTTTGACAATTTAGCCGTAGCATTTTTTGCTTATTAATGCAGTCTTATATTAGTATATCTTCTCATTAGAGCTTTGATTAGTAATATTAGATGATTACCCAATGGGTTTTGTTCGAGTTGTTAAAAAATCTATTTCTTTCCATCGATTCAAAAACATAATTCTCACTATCACTATTCCCATCACTATACGTCATCTCTGCGTGCGTGTAACTAACAGTTCGCCTCCGTACCTCGATGCATATTTACTTCCGTATTTAGATAAGTGTGAAATATTCATTGCGTGTTAGCTTGGCAATATGTAGTGAAATTAAGGTACAAAACAAGCACTGAATAATAAACATAGCGAGAACAAAATGACATTGTCACTTTAATGATCAACTCGTGACGAATTTTTTGTGAATGATTTATTTCCGTAATAATTTTTATTTCTTGTGTTTTAAGAAGAAATAATAGTTGGAATGAGACTTACAAGTGATATCTTACGCCGCCGTTCTTGGAGTTCACAATCCCGCTTTTATTTTTGCACATGAGTATTGCACAGGTCGGCATTTTTGAAAAACAGCGGAAATGAATTCGTCACTGCGTTCGCCCGGCGACTACCGATAATTTTTAATATGAAGACTATCGAGGCTAGATTTGTTCGCACGTGCAACGCCTCTCAACCTATCTCTCGATATCTGTGGACGAGTCCATCTATTGCAATTTTGATTCACGACTACTGCAAGGAAATAACACTAAATATGCAGAAAAATATGTTTTAGATAAATTAGGTTTTGAACCCCGCCTGGCGGAGTCCGCCATCTTCCGCCATTGACAGCATGTCAAGCGATTTTTTACGGCAAGATGCACGCTTTTACCGACACAGCCATAAGTTTCATTCATCTGAGGACACGGCATGAAGAGCCATCTGTTGATATGTGACAAACAAACCAACAATGATAATTATTTTCAATCCAGAAATGTTTATGTTGTTCTGTTTAACTATTCATTGCATTAAGGCCCCCAGCAGTGGAGTGAAAATATATGTTAAAATGTCACACCTGTCATTCAAATCATGATGCAAGTATACATGTATAGCTTATGTATAGTTATAGGCCTGTTAAATCTATACTACGTCATAATCCAGTTACCACTTACAACACTGGACTATACGTGGCAACTGGGTTATGTATGATGTAGGGTAGATTTCACTGGACTGAACCTGTATTTACTTGTATCTTGATTCAAATACGAACTAAATTAATGGGAAAATCATTTCACTTTCCAATGTGTACAATATATTTTATCTAGCCTGAATGTCTTTCTTACAACATGTTAATTGTATTGTATTTAAAAATAAACTATCTTTGATCTAGGTGGTTTTTGTAGACTTTGGACTTTGGAATTCGCCGATGTTTGAGACGCCGCTAACTAACGATCCGTTAAATTTATATGGAAGGGAAAAATTCGGCGATGACACTCAGCCTTAGAGAGATTAATGTTAACCAAAAAGAGGAAACCGGACAATAAGTTAAAAAAACCGGTCAAGTGCGAGTCTAAATCGCGCACGAAGGGTTCCGTACCACCGTTCAATGGAAGCAATGGTGTGGAGTGAATAGTTTGGATTTTACACAGCAAAATATTATTTACAAAGTTATTGGTGCGGTTACTTTCACACTCCATGTACGTAACCAGGTGCATCCATAAGTTTGTATGTGGTATTGTTGTATGGGAGCCCCCTAAATATTTATTTAATCCTGTTTTTTAGTAATTGTTGTTATAGCGGCAACAGAAATACATAATCTGTCAAAATTTCAACTCTCTAGCTAGCTAGGTTCTTGAGATACAGCCTGGTGACAGACGGACGGACGGACGGACGGACAGCGAAGTCTTAGTAATAGGGTTCCGTTCTTACCCGTTGGGTACGGAACCCTAAAAACTAAAACCCGACTACTAAGAAATCGCGCTCTAACCTTTCCAACCTAAAGACTTTAAAACCTTTAGCCACCGGGTGGCTTCTAAGGACTAACAAGCAAAGCAGCAAGCAAAAACTGTTAATATTAGGTTACCTATGAAATCAGCGTTTTGTATGGAGAAATGGAAGTTAACTCAAATTTCAGTACAAACATTTTTGCATTTTTTTAGGAATGACAGATCCTAATTTTATAAACTTTGTGTGTACGAATGAGACAACATTTAGCTAACAGAAAATTTTATATAATTTTTGAAAAGTGTCAGCTGTAAAAAAATATTACGAATATTATCATGAAAATGGATGACATTTAGGAGGCACTGATTTTGAAAATAACATTTTAGTTATCAAACTGAAAATTAAAAGAAAATTTAATAAGTAGATGTAAAATATTGAAATTAATTTTAAAACAATAAAAAAAAACTGGAAATAGCTATTGAATTACTCGAATTATGAACTCCTGAATCTGTAAGCATAATTCGCCAATTTCATAGGTAAGCACCCAATATATAATTTGGAATGTGATAAATGAGCCCATATGCTGGTCATATAAATAAATAATTTGACAGCCAACACGGCCCTGTACTTCATGCCGTCTTCAGAGCGTCATATTGAATTTAGTGTAATGTCACCTAGCCTATAACTAGCTGGAAATCAATTCGCTTCTAGCCATACCTCATTTGTCAAATTCTAATGTGTAGTTAAGATGTTCTGGAGGAACAAATGAAAATACATTCATACCCTTCAAACCCATAACCCTCTTTTTGACTCCGTTTGAAGTCGGGTAAAAAGATAGTAGACTTCAGATTGCTATACCTTCTCAGCACAACACTCGAGGCCAGCCCCACTAAACTCTTGAAATCCTTGCGCGTTGTTGGGGCGTACATTTGTTATCATTACCCTGAATGTTGGAGCAAGGGCTTTACTCCGGCCGCAGACCTGTGACAGGGGCTATGCATTTGTGAATTCACCCGTTTTATTTAAGGCTTGTGTTTAAACGATTACCAAAACGCACCTATTTTACTAGCAATAAATTCGGAATGACTGCCAGAATCGATAAATGTCCACCAAATTGTGTTTGGAAAAATGATCACCAAACTTCTTTTTATGTTTTGTGTACTTAAGTTTATGTTTTAAGTATTTTTTGTTGTTCTTACATGTTCAAACTAACACGAAGGATAAAGTTGGCTTCGCTTCGCTTACCCCCTTTACCCTTCACCTAAGCTACCGCAGTATTTTTCCCTGATATATTTTGCAACTTTTGGTGTTAAGTTTATCCATTTTGGGTAGGAAAAAAATATTTTGGTGATCATTATATTTGTTGCCTTTATTTAACAGCGCTCGGGTATTATCTATAGGCTGAGGGAAATACGGAAGCTGGAGCAACACGTCACATAACGATTTCCCATAATAGGTGGCAGTGGCACAATTGTCTTTGTGAGAAAATATCACAAACATAAGATTTGTTTGTGGAGACAACTTCCTAAGTGGGCACAGATACGCCATGCATGCCCTCGTTAGTCTTTCCGGTAGGGATTTCATTATTCTGCTGGTTTCCTGATTCGTCGCTGCGGCAAGGTCAATGCCCTTTTCACCTAAATGTCCATATTTGTGCCTCGGCCACCCCAAAGAGCAAAAAGTAACACAAACAGAATGCGCACTTTTCTAAGGGCGAGCGAAAAGTGAGGTCTCTTTAGAACTTGTCTATGAACTTAAATTTTTGTTCTGCAACGCGTGTGAAACTCCATTAATCTCGAAGGCAACTACAGTACAATAATTGCAGTTCGTACTGTTTATTATTTCTTTGTTTGTTTGATGTTAATTGGAAAATAAGATTTCAAAGATGTATTTGAGGCAACTAAACATCAACTTAAATCACGATATCAAAGATGAAACCTTTATAGAGTTTTTTCATAAACTGTGCTGGATTGTCGCATAGTGATATGACAATAAAGTTGATGCTTCAGGCTACGGGTATTGTCAAATTTCCATCTTTAAAGCGCAATTCCTCATATAGGAACTTTTTCCAAATCCAGAAATATATATGTTATGAAGACATCCTTTGCCTTCAATAAGTTAATTTGAAAACATTGTCAACAGGAACAATAAGAAAAACTAAATAGAATTTTTTCATCAAAAAATCGCTGTTTCTTGGGATCATAAAGGAATATGACAATATGGTTCCTGCGTCAAACATATTTTGCAATGCGTTTACTCTTTTTAAGGGTTTCGTATCCGAAGGGTGCGAAACGGGACCCTTACTATGAGATTACTAAGCCTCCGCTGTCCGTCCGTCCGTCTGTCACCAGGCTGTATCTCATGAACCGTGATAGTTAGACAGATGAAATTTTCACAGAAGATGTACTTCCGTTGCCGCTATAACAACAAATACTAAAAAAAACAGAAAAAAATAAATATTTAAGGGGGCTCCCATATAACAATTATTTCAATACCACATACAAACTTATGAATGCACCTAGTTACGTGCATGGAGTGTGAAAGTAGCCGCACCAATAACTTGGTAAACAACATTTTGTTGTGTAAAATCCAAACTATTCACTCCACACCATCCCTACCATTGGTGGTACGGAACGCGAGTTAGACTCGCACTTGACCGTTTTTTTCTTACTTTGTAATTAATATACGCTGTTACTTTCGTCTAGATTCGTGTCCCGCTTTTGCATATCACCTTAACCTTTGTTGCCGCTCATATTTGAAGGATAAAACGCTCTGTACAGATTGCGTTGGTTTGCGTTTACCCTTAAAACACGTGTTTGTTACATTTGACGCTATGCTCGCTGCTACTAATGACAATTTTATGACATTCCTCTTTAGCAATTTGTTTGTCAATTTGATGTCGCTTCTGTCGAGAAAGTTGTGCTTACGTTTACGCCTGCCGTCGACTCCTGACGACGCGCATGCTGCTCGTGTGAAAGAGCTCTAAGTAATATTTCATTATTCGTAGCATGTTACGCGCTACGCCATTGCTACGCTCTGTGCTACGGTGTCTAAGCTTAACTTTGGTTAGGTCTACCGCCATGCCCAGAGTGGTTTAATGATTCATTAAATTCAATTCAATCCAAAATTGGAATTGTTTTAATGCCTCATTAAATGACTTTGAGTACATCAGTGAGGCTCGCTAGCGCTATCTTGGGTCAATGTTGACATTCAAAATTTATGATTACTTTACTGCACACAAATAACAAACAGAGAAAAATAATTACCCAAAAATGGTGCAAATTTCATACAAAATTTGCATGAAATATCATAGATTTCTCGAGTTTAGTGTTAACTCGCAGTCCTTGTGTCGGGCCTTAAAAGTTTTTAGGTAAATGCAACTACTTAGAATAGAAATATAGAATATAATATAGTAAAAAGGTGATGTTGGGATCTCCTAAGAACTCAGAGCAGTGATGATGATACTACAAACCACAAAGCTGTTCCAGTGACCCTAAAACACCAGAAACTGCTCCAACTGTGTGTCATAAGACATCAACTGGAAACACAGTTACTGGGCAACTTGGGAGAGTAACGCTGACGCAGTGCCTGCAATCGCCTATTCAAAACACGAGTGGATCGCAACATAAGTATGTGTCACCGATAATGTATGAAATCCGTCATTGTTTACAATGCCTAGGCAATGTAAGCAATGCCCAAAATTGGTTGGATATGTATGCATTTTTTTTTCACACTTTCCTTCGGCAATCACTTTTGCATGATGATTATAAGTACTGACAGTTTGTTAAAAGATCAAATTTCAAACTCTTTTTTTTTGTTGTTATAATTAAAGAAAGAGAGATAAAATGTTATTATCAAACGCTAGCACGAGAATCTTCGTTTGTCAATGTCAAACCATCTTAAGAAGTAGGAGAATAAGAAGAAGGCGTTAGAAGATTCCTCGTCTGAAATCAGTAGCATAAGTTTATTCACAGGCTTACAGGATTACTTTTACAACAAGAAAAACATTTTTTTTCCCCAGAAATAACATTATTTCCCAAAATTCTACTTCCGACAAAAATCTGAACATAGATTAGAAAAAGTGTGATGTGAATGAAAAAACGAATAGTTAATCTGAAAACAACACGTTGAATAAATCATTCATTTGAAAAAAACAACCGATTGAAAATAAATACTAGTTGAAACAAAAACTGACTGATAAAATTAACTAAATAATTTGATATCGGTTAACGGTTCGTTCGATAAATCCACGTTAGCTAATAATTTATTAGGTTCGTCGATTCAACGCCCACCGCTAATCTAAAGTATTCTGTGGTTCATTCGTTTCTGCGCTTTGCTCGATGTGGGTGTGCTTTACGTTCCTCGATTTTGAAAAACCTGGCTTTCTTCTGGACTTCTGTTTACTCTGTGATTTGGACTCCGTTATTCTCCTCGACTGACAACTTATCAGCTACCCTTCCAAGGACTTCGGGAATGACATTATGCACACGATTCAATTAATGTCATTCATTCAACAATCGATTCTATCAGATCTCGGCAGTTTATTCAGTAATAACCACAACACTATGAATGCCACATTTTATTGAGCGGCCATTTCTGTTATTGAGATTGGCCATGTATAGGGCTCTATTATACATAACTATTGTATTCGTAACTGTTCAAAACTTACTGTCAAATGTTTTGACCTTTGTTCCGATTGGTGACCCGTTGTAGTTTATTTTTAATACGCTTCTGTGTTTCGGTTTATACACGCTGCTTAATCCCGGCTACAATTTATAGATGTATAAATGCCAACTCAAACTTATGCTCAACGACAGCGCCAGTATGACATTTGAGTTTCACTCTATATGAGCAGCATTTGATAGTTTTCTGTGCAGTTTTGGCGGACTAGTACGACAGTATACAATCAGCTTGGTCGTTTAGGAGCCCGCAACGTGTTTAGACACTGCATTAGTTCAATGTAGCAAAGTTAGCACTGGCGACACTTTGCTGTGGTCTTCAAGGAATACCATTTAAGTCATGGCTCGGCTTTTGTCGGAAGTTGCTGAGATGTGGGAGGTTCTAAAACTATATCCATAACCCTCAAGGCACCGGACTTATCCGCTTACAGAGAGTGGATAAGACACTAATTCCGGATCCGCGCAGGATGTTGATTCTTCTATCTGTAACGGACTCCAGTGACGATGGAATATCCAATCTTTTACGCACTTAGTACTGTTGGGCCGTAAACATGCTGTGCTTCTGAAAATTAAGTACCTAATATCAGTGAGGCAAATAACTGTGAGCAGTTCTTGATTTGTCAATAGGCCGTATAGGCCGCGGCCTAGGGGCGACAGCGGGGCGGCAGATTTCAGAGGACGCTCACTCGATTTCAGAGGATAAAAGTCATTCTTATCGAAAATTATCAATGATAGTGTTGTAATTCTTGTTTCTTTTTTATGTTCTTTCTCAGTGACTAATTCATTCGTTTATTTAACTTTATTGCCTTCCTTACAACAAATGGAAAAATATTATTTTAGAAGGGTACGTGGGGCGGCGGAAATAAAGTGGCCTGCACTCATAAAAAATATAAATCCGGCACTGACTGTGAGTCACTTTTAGCGAGCTGGCTTACCAATCGATCGTAGTGAACTCATTCAATTGACAGGGTCGTTTGCTTGCTATCGTATAGGATATACCCTACAATGAATATACGCAGCCACTGCCACAGATAGCTGTACTTCTATGGCAGGTTAGGTCACTACAACACTGCGGTGGCCGGCATGAGCTGTTGTATCATGCACACGTTCGCACCCTCCGCTGTATTTGTAGATGGTACTACTATACGGGATGTCTACATATTCTACACAACATTTTTACGTTTCTTTCTCAGGAAGTTGTACGGTAGAGTGTTTTGTTTCATGATGGTGATTGATAGGGTGCGATTTATTGGAAGAAGGAATAATTAACAGTATAATGCACAGACATCGATGGTATAATGTTATTTTTATCTTCAGTATAATATTTAGGTTGCTCAACGGCTATCCAACTATGCCTTTGATCTGCCACATTGTATGTAAAGAGTCATGCTAGATACTTTTGTTTTTAGGGTTATTTAGGAGGAAATTATAGTAATTCGATAACTAAAAAACGCTTTCGAAATCAAGAGGTCATATTAAGACGAGTCAAATGAGCCCAAGACTCGATGGGTTTACGAGTAAACATCCCAAGATTCTCTCTCCCACGTTCGATCTCCGTCATCAGACCAACTCAATGGCCATATTTGTGTTGTCATCTGGACTACATATATATGACAAGTTTCGTAATGATAAAAGAACTAGAAGTGGCCAAAATTTCCATTCCTAGATTTTTTGCACTGTTATTTTGATGTCCATCTGTCTGTTGGTCTGTCAAGACCCTTTTTTTTTAGTTACGCGTGGAAGTATGAAATTCAAATTAACATTAGTTACTGTGGTCCCATGAAGGTGTGAAAATTTGGCTTGAAACGAGTTCTTAAAAGTAAGGGAAAAATCCGTTAACGGCAAATTTGTAATTACATCATAAAAATGTGATTTGTGCGAAACTCGTATTTTTTTTTACTAAATATAAAAAACAATTAACAACTGCTTTAGTCACACCTCATATTTGAAACAGTAAATGGTCGTTCGTAAACATACTGTAGATTGTGCAGAATCTACACTGTATGTAGAATAATCCGTGTTGTGTTTAACGTAGCATTCTAGCTTTGTCTAGGTTGGTGCGCGGTGCGGATGGCTTGATGTAAGTAATTACTAGCCTTTATTCAATTTATCTTGTTATATATACTTATAGCAACAACATTAGTATGAGATAAGGCGTGACGCTATGTTTTGTTGGATTTGTCAATATTACATGAACTAATATAATGAAAATGCACATCATTTGCCAATAACAAAAGCAGAATTTTGTCTGTTAAATCCCCCCGCCTGTGTTTCCCAAACCTATCAGGAATCCATTTCCGAAAAACAAACGAAGATGACTCATTCACTCTCTCACGTAACTGGGGCATCACGCAAATGAATGACAGACCTGAAAGACCGGATGAGCCGGGCCAAATTGCGCCGTCACTCACTCCTTCGGCACAAAGCGTAGGCACACTCTGTCATCCATTTTAAAATCTGAGCCGTGAGGCCTGCGGGGCCACGAAAACTGGAGTTTTTATAACATCTCCTATAGTGCTTGTATATGATGCAATATTAGAAGATTATACACCAATAGGAGCACTGTTTTACATATCACGGGCGCGTTATTAAATCGTGAACGAAGGACTCCTTCGCTCGGGAATTAAGACAGAGTCCTGACTGTAGTGAGGGGTTCAAGCGCGCCCAAAACAAAACAGCCTAAGGATGTACTCCTTAGGCTGTTTTGTCTTGGGCGCGTGTCCCTACTTTTTTCACATCCTGAGAAACTAAAAAAAGGAATTCTGCTTAAAATATTTTTTATAGCATAAAAAAGTGAAAATTTATGTAAGATCCATTAGTCCAATTATTTAGTATAATGCTACCTTACATTGTCATAAAATATTTGCAATTTTAATGCATCTATTGGAGCGTAACACTCGCAGGTTTATTTTTATTGATAAAGTCTTCTATTCAGTTTGCCGTGTCCAGCTCGATTTCCTAATAAGTGCGGCACCATATTTCACGAAATAACTCTTTAAGAACATAACAATAAGAACTGTGAGAAATGAAAATCATATTAACCAGCTGGTTATAATACAATTGAGTGCAACATTGTGACCCGACTAAAGCCACTAGCGTATTTAATTAAATAATTAATATATAATTAACATACGTTATTAAGTATTGAAAAAGTTCAATGTGCAAAGGGTCAACACAATTATTTTATTGCACGTCCTCAACAGTTAGACCAAAAAATAAAAAATCGAAATCATATTTCTTTATAGCAAATAAGCAGGCGATGATCTTGCTTCCTTACTGAAGTAAAAATCACAGTAACATAATCCTAGCACAAATACTTTTTTATTCCAAAAAAATAGAGTTTCTGTTTTTTAAAACGCCGGGATTCACAGCCACGGCAGCCGCGGCTGGGGTTTGAAGGCATGATTTATGGAATGGTGCAAATGGGTTACGTTAACAACTGGGACGTTGTTTGATGATGGTCGAGATGTGATTATGCAACTGCATTCTACTTTGAGAAGCGCTGACAAATGCGTTTTTTAGGCTTGAATGTTTTACTTTGGGGATTCTTGTGGAACATGTGTTATTGACATGTTTTGGTTTATTTGAATGAAATTTTGTTGTTTTTACAATAATTTGTCAAAGAGCCTGACTCATACTATTTATATCTATTCTGGAAACGAGGTATTCGTTGTTGTTATTATCTCTGATCTTTTCAGCCTTTTTAAAATGATTTTCACAACTGATGAATTCCTCTTATATCTTACAAGTTAATTTTACAAGTTTTACAAGTTAATGCATGAATCATTCCTGGTAAAATGTTTTGCGGCAATCTTCATACATTCAACAAATAGGCCCAAAGTTTTTTTTTAATGATAAAACAAGATACGATACGGTTTTTCGGTTTTTGTAACGGATTTTTTTGATTCATATGGACATGCCTTTATTGTAGTGTTTACTATTGGATCGTTTTAATCACGTGTTAGAAATAGTTTCAAATATGGCTTTAAGCTGTTTAATTGATAAAAAATAGTAATGAACTGTTGGGTATATATGGGTATATAAAATAGTATGTACAAACAGCAAATTCATTATATTTTTTGAAGTAAAACTTCTTTACGCACGCTTGAGGAGTAAGCTGGCGAATGCGTGACGAGAGCGTTACGAAAAGTGTGATCGGGCGAGGCGAACTTCCTCTCATAGCCAGACACAGTGCAGGAGATGTATTTTTGAAGCATTAGAGCTAAAGAAGTTTTACTTCAGTTGTGTGGTCTAAAGCACACTCTTTTTGATTCATATAGGCATGTCATTTAGCTACATGAAACAAGTGTCAATCAATCAATTTCATGTTCTATTAAATAATGGTACATTAGCATTGATCTACATATACAATAATGCGTATTTTACATTGAATATTCATTTTACTATCCGTGGCTTATTTATGAGATTTTATGGTATATAGGTAATTACTTTGGTTCTTCATTTTATAATAGGCGAAAAGCAGTCATAAAAATAGCTGAACCTCCCTTCGATCCATCGATCACTCAGAGCCCACAAAGTTACGCACCCTTCGATCCATGAGTCAGAGCACCCTTAAAGTGGTGCATCCTTTAATCTGCCACTGCCCCAGAGCCGATAAAGTTACGTTACATTCGAATCACCAATACCTCACAGCCCTTCTAGTGATGCCTCCTTCGAAATGCCATCACTTCACAGCATTTTAGTGACATGACTTACATGTCAACACAATTCTGTAAGGTCAGGTGCAAAATTTGAATTTCCTGCAAAACTGCAAATAAGAAGTCTCCATGGAAGCATCTTTTGAGAAAGATTAAGCATAGAACAAACAAAGAATTATAATTGAAAGACCAGCAACTTCAAGAAAAAACAAATGTTAAATGAAAAATACAGCTAAAGATTGCGACCAAAGAATACGAGACATCAAACTCGAGAAGAAAATAGAGTCAGCAGTGCTGGAAAACAGGATTCAGATAAGCACTTCATGGACAATAGTTATTTGTGTCTTAAGGTTGCAAAATTATGTATTTACGGCAAGGGCGGTACATTACATCCAGAGTGAAGCGAAGGATTCTACGATGGAATTCTGAGCATAGCGAGAGATTCTAAGTTAGAATTCTAAGCGTAAAGAAGGATTCAAGCGTTAAAGCCCATGACCAAAATATTTTTGCTCTTGAGTGACTCATAACATTTTTCACACCAACTATAAGGATTTTTTTTTAAATGCTCTAAATATAATGAAATCACCATAATTTGAATTATACTTTCACCATTTTTACAGTAATCGAACAACGAAAACAAAACTTTTTTAATAATGGCGGATTGTGAAGGATTAGGGAAAAATGACCACAGATAAAATATTCCTGTGCTACTTTTACCAATGTGTAAAAATAATCGAATCGAATATTACAATGGTATCGGAGATCAATATTCATTATATCACAATAACAGTCATCGATAGTTTTGATTTCAGTAAAACATATAATTTATTGTGCATGTTACTCGTTTGAATGAGTACATATGTATTGAAATATATACAACCAAAATGTATGTATTATGTGTTGTAGTATGTGTTCGAGTATTATGCATGGCATTATATATTGTAGTATGTATTTCGAGTATTATATATGGTATTATGTGTTGTAGTATGTATTTCGAGTATGATGCATGGCATTATGAATTTTGATAGTTAAACCAGACATTATTTATTCTGATTTTATATATTTTGAACTTATATATTCTACACTTATATTATAATGTAGCCCATTAATGTCCCCACCGAGAGGCACGGGGAAGTCTGGGTAAAGACCCAGATACGAGTAAGATTGAGCCATATTCCTCCACGCTGGCTAAGTGCGGGTTAATGGACCCGACTGTACCAGATCATTTTAAGCTGCCCTATTAGGGCCTCTGACTTCACTCAGAAGATATAAGAATCCATGAAATTTAACACTAATTAAAAAAAAAAATGCCCATATGAATCACCCGAAATCGGCTTCCGTAAATAACTAAATACAGATCTTGAGTTGGGATACGGCTCTTGTATCTCTACTAAGATCAGTTTTAAATTAATTGAAAATAATCAACTAAGTGACTTACTATTCTTATTAGCTATCTTTTTTGAATATTGAAAAAATATGGATTCTTCTGCTACCCATTGTCACTTAACGCAGCCACCGCAAGCTAAAACAGCTTTGATGCAGCTTTTAATGTCAGCTAAAGCCAGAGCTTTTAGCGATAACAAGCTAAACGAAGCCGTTTGTACATTAGGTAGGAATTTATACCGAAATTTTGCTAGAACACTTTAAAGCCTGTTTCAATATATCTCGGTTGAGTGTTGAATTACTTGCTGATGGCCGAGTACACGGACTAATACTTGAGCACCACTTATGTCGCTGTCACAGCTCAAGCCAGAGATAGTGACATCATGGTTTTGAGTGGCTTTTAAATTCTAAGCCGTTTATTTCGGAACACATGGACCCTTATAGCTAGGAACACAAAAAACAAATGTGTTCGAGGTTTGGGTCGCTTTTAGCTTCACATGCAAATGAAAATGGTAAGACCCCATAATCTTGAACATCAACAATTCACCAAACAACGGAAATAGCAAAAGAATCCATTTCCTTCTCAAACTTCGCAACTGCAAGCAATCATTTTTAATTCCGCCTGTTTTTGCTTAATCCCGTGAAAAGAGCTGTGGTTCTCAAACAAACAAAACGTAAATCCACGGATTAAGTGAGCGGTCCTTTTGATCTTACAGGGGTGGTGGACACTGAACGGGCTGATGCTATTGTTTTATGTACATACATTAACATTTTTAACAGTGGTATTAAGTTTAAAAAATACTAAACATTCTAATTGAATGTGTTAAATTATTCCGAGACAGGTTTTATGTGACAAGATTATTTTGTTTTGAAGTTCTCTTCAGCTCATAAGATTAAGATTGTGATGTTATTTGATGGCCAAATATTTAAGACAACATTCTTTTTATACGAATTAAATATACATCATGTATGTTTGCCACAGTGAGTAACGGCTCTTCTCACTTTAGATGACTTTTCTATGGATGACTAGCTAGTTAAGTCTTACTAAGGTTCTGGCAGAATATCAGCGTTGCACATCATCTGAAACATTATGCTGAGCCAGGGCCTTTTCGCTGGTACCGCAATGCATATTTTTGTTGTTTAGAAAAAAATAATAATTAAAGAATGTATTTATTGTGTTTAGAATAATCATGCTATTTTATCTGCCACTTCTTTGTCCCTCTTTCCTGTTAATATGCTTTTCTCTTTCTTTGTAACTGGGAGTGATTTATCTATCTTTCTATATATTCATCAGGATATGTCTATATTATACTAGCAGAAAGCGCAGCTTTGTAAGGACAAGCGAAAGGTAGCTCTTGAGAACTTGTCCATGAACTACAATTATTGTACCTACGCAACCTACGAAACTCCTACAATTATCAGTGTCCATACAATTTATTTTAAGTTTATTTTTTTAGCTTATGAACAAAATAAGATGTCAACGATATTCGTAGAAACTAAATATGATTTTAAATCACTTTGTCTATATCTATCTAATTTCTTCATAAAATGTACCAGACGATTTTGTGGATTATGGCCTAGTGAATAACAAATTTGTTCACGTCGGCAATGTGCAATCCTGCAACCCCGATTAATTAAGAAAAATCAACAGAAGATATTTCAATCGCCTTCCCTACGTTTTAATTGAATAAAATCATAATTGAGTTTCAGAAACTAGTTAACTTATCTGACGTTTAGTTCTGTAGACGTCGAACTTTACAGTTTTGCCTAAGAATAGCCTCAGACGGTTCTTTGAATAAATGAGTGAGGATTGTTGGTCTGAAACGGACTTAATTATAAAATAATGACTGGATGGATATTCAGTCTCTATTCTTGCTTTTAAGCTGAAGCTTAGTGTTAACTTAGTTGTATTTCTTTATTAAATAATAACTATAATAAAACTTAAAACACAATCGACACATTAATTAAACCTTACGGCAAAAATATGGTTCTCTTGTTTCCTAAGCTAATAACTTTTGAACCCCTGAACCGATTTTAATAAAATATATCTAAGACCCATCGCTAATCCGTCCCCCCTTTGAGCAGCACACAGACAGACAGACGCTTCAAAATTGTAACACCCCTCATTTCGACGGGGGTGAAAAATGATCTTCCATTCGCATGATATACCTGAACACAAAAAAAAAACAAAACAATTTCCATACCGGATGGGGAGGCCAAAGCACTGTAGCGCCCGTGGAGTAGTAAATAACTAGCTGAGGTCGAATAACTAGATTGCTTGTCTTAGAACAACTTTCTCGTTTCTAAATCAAGTTTAAAATAACAAAAAAATACACCAGGAACTCGCACGGAAGTATCGGATGCAAGAACTGATGCCCACTCAATACGTTTACCTGAAAAGTTATAAAGCCATTTTATATCACGGTTGTCGGTTACTGCATCGTTTGCGTGCGAGGGTTTAGGTAGAATACAATTGCAAAGGGCATTTCCTTGATAGGAAATAACCAAAAACTTACCTCTTGCTATAAAGGCGAATCTATTTTTAACCCCTAACGACCAAAAGGGGTGATATAAGACTTATAAGTTTAAAGCGTCTGTCGGTCTGTCTGTGATTTTAATGCGGTTTTCAATAAATGACAGTCGACTTTCCTGCAATGGTTTTAACAAGGAATAGCAGTCAAACTGATGAACGAATTTTAATGCGGCTTTTTTAGTTGGCGCAAGAGCTCACTGCGATGATGATGATGATGAGGTGGGACGCCCGCTGAACCATAAGTGGGTGATCGGTCCTCTATTGTAACTATTTCACCCAATTCCCAGTTTTGGGCACGGGTTACTGTTGGTTCAACAGATGTCTCTCCCCAAATCTTTTTGTTCGCTTAATGAATTCTAGGATGTCGCTAAACTTTAAGCTTGTCAAGCCAGATGTCCTACTTTAATGCTATCTATCCCTGTGTTCGCCATCTTATTTTTGAATACATTACGCATTCTCCCAAGAAGTGCTGGCTACATTCCTCTAAGCCACAGTGAGGGCATGATGGGTCCTGTACGAGCCTTAATAATGATAGGTCTCATTTAATTTACAGTGACCTGTCACCATACTTAAGGGTATTGCTAAGTTTTCCCTATAAGATTAAGTAAACGCTTAGCGTATATGGGGCATTTCCTTAAGATAAACATTTTACACTGTCTAGGGTATACAGTCTTGGGTGTTCTTCCACTCTAGGTTTACATCTCACGTAGCTATCATGTTGAAGATGTTCTTTGTGAAAGTCGCTGTTATAGGTAATCTTGGTTCTGGTCCAATAAAACGCTCATTTTGTATATTTCGTATATATGTACTTATTGCATATAAAACGACATAGCATACAATAAAACATTTCAACTTCTTGCGTTACTGCGAGACGGGGTCGAACGTGCGCAGTCCGAAGATAAACCGAATCCCGAGATTTTGAAGTCGCTCATCAGCGCTGTTTCTTGCCAGCTCATCTGCTTTTTAGTTACCGTGAATCCCTTCATTACCCATGCGATAATTATTTCTGATGTTTTTCCCAAAGAGTTAACACTCTTTGACCAGTGCAGATTTATTCATCGGTTGCCTAAGCACCTTGAAGGCAGCTTTAAAGACTGTCAGAATAAATGACTTCTGTCTTATTTTTGATTTCTCGTGATTCCCTTAGTGCTTCAGCGTATTCCATGATGGCGTAGATTTCCGCTTGAACACTCTAGCGTATATCCCCAAGGCAATTGATTTGTCTTGTTTATTGCTGTCCTTGATGCAAAAGCCAGCTCCTGCGGCCAGTTTTGTGTTTTCTTTTCTTGAGCCATCCGTGAAGCAAGTTACAGCCGCTTGGTCTGTTTCTATTTCCCAGTTTTCTCTTGTTCCTATAAGGATTCGATATTTTTGTCGTATCGTATTTTCTTCTTTATGATATCGTTGTTGGCCAATAGCTTTGCCAACTTTTCACCTAATGTTTCTGCAATGGAGGCATGGCCTGTGTAGATGCCTTTCCATTCTTTGTTCCTTTCATTCTGTACCAGGGTTCAGTTGCTGACCTTTTTACTTCTACATGCCATGGGTTTGGATTGATTATTGTTAGTAAGGATGTCGTCGGTGTAGACGTCATGGCTCCTGTTATTATAAAACATGCCAATCTTTGTATCTTGATAAGCTCTTTTTTCATTATTATTAGTTCTGTTCTTTTCCACCATACTATTGATCCATATTGACTCCTTAATGTAATGATTGCCATGTTGATGGAATAAATAATCTCTAGCTTCATTACCCATCTCTTCCCTACAGCTCTCTTGTATTTGAATAAGACTCTAATGGCCTTAGCACACTGTGACTTTACATGAGTGTCAAACATCATTCTCCAATCAAAGGTCACTACTAGATATTTAATCTCACCACTACTAGTCTTGTGCCCTACAAAGTAATGTGAAGAATTCCAATATTTTTTCGTTTATTTGTGAAGAGTAGTAGCTTTGTTTTCTCCAGGTTTAGGTCTTTTTCTTGACAGAACCGTTGCGTTCTTAATAATATATCGTATCATATTTAGCACTTTTCCTATTATAACAATGGCCCCATCATCTAAATATACCTGTAGGTATATATTCAAGTTGGCAACGTGAGTTATTAGGGATTATATTAGAAGACACCACATCAGTGGAGATAAGCATCCACCTTGTGGAAATCCTCTATCTGATGGAATCAGCAAGATGTGCAGCGATCACCCTGTTTTTGAGCATGGCTACCACCCATTTTTCTAACTGTTCATGTATTCCGTCCCGCTTATGGGATTCTTCTATTGATTGGAAGTTTGCCGGGTCAAAAGCTCCCTCTACATTAAAGAAGCATCCCAGGGCAAACTCTTTGTTTTCTAGTGCTCTCTCTACCTTTGACGTTAGGTTGTGTAGAGCTGTTTCTGTTGATTTCCCTTTCATATGTGCATGCTGATTGCAATGGGGGGCAGAGGCAATTTCATTGAGTTTTATTCTTAAATGTCTGTTCACTATTTTCTCTAGTGATTTCAATATGGAGGAGGAAAGACTTATACACCGGAACGACTTTGCTTCTTAGTAAGATTTTTTTCCTGGTTTTGATATGAAAGCTGCTTTTACTCTCCTCCAATTAGGAGGGATGTATGCAAGTGCTATGCTGCTCCTATATAGTTCTGCAAGATTGTTGCTAATAAATCTGAGGGCCTTTTGTAGAAGCACAGGCAAAATTCCATCAAGCCCCGCAGATTTGAATGGTGCAAATGAATTTAAAGCCTATTCAAAGTTTTCTTTTATAATATTTCTAGTGGATCCTCCTATGTTTTGGTGATTCAATATTTTGCTCTCTTTATATTCTTTGTAGCCCGGGAAGTGTGTCTCCAATATGGTTTTCAACACTGTAAGGGGTTCAAATATACGTTTTCCATCTATTTACAAACTTCCTAGTTGGCATGTTTTGTCGCTTTCTAGTAGTTTCTCTTTCTTTGCTTCTTCAGGTCTTTTTCCACCAAAGTTGACCTTTTCCTTCCGGAATCCTTCTAGGGGGCATGCCTGGTGGTATGCATGTATCAGAGTTTTTTCCAATTCATTCGCCCCCACTTCTAATCTTCTCTAGTTCCAAATGTTTGTCGGGCTGGATTCCATTTGCCCATGACGTCGCAGAATATGTTCCAGTCCATCTTACAAGGATTTCTTATTTTTAGTATCTCATACTGATAGTCTAGTTGGAAGGTTATACGCCTATGATCAGACAGAGTATCCTCCTTAGCCACTCTCCACTTCTTAACTCTTTTGCCCATGCCGCCCGATGTTAATGTGATATCGAGGACCTCTCTGCGAGTTTTTGTGATAAAAGTTTGTTCATTGCCTATTACATACATTATTTACATCAAGATTATTACTTGTGATATAATCTAATCATTTTTCTCCTTTCTTGTTAACATCGGAACTACCCCACACCTCATTACGGGAGTTAGCATCACAATACAATAAGAATGGAACGTCTTTACCTTTATAGTCCTCGACAATGTCTTCTACCTCTCATGGGGGCGGCACGAAGTCTTTCTCGCTCGTGGCAAACTTTATTATGACCATTCAGGTTAGCTGGCTGCCCGAACATGTATTTTTGTCAGCAATAAGACATAAGACATAAGACATTATTTTTTGGTAAAAAATAATTACAAGTTACAAAAAATAATTATTTGGGAGTAAATATTACAGTCGTCACATTATCAATAGATAAGATTTATGTATAATTAAATATTATCTTAATTTTATAAATTTTTAGATATTCAATTAATTATTAAATTGAATATTGGAATAATTTTGATGGTCTTTTATATTCCATACTTATGTATGGGCCCTGTCCTTTATTAATTCCTCATAGGTATAAAATGACTTCTCGAAGAGCCAATTTTTTAATTTGTATTAGAAATTTGGCAAGCTCGGGGCATTAGTGATATCTTTCGGTAGCGCGTTATACATGTCTGGACCCATCACTTGTATTGTCTTAGATGTTTTTGCTAGCCTACTCGGAACGCCGGATAGTTTATTTAACCTCTAGTAGTGCGATTATTTTTGTCTCCTCGTTTTGGTAATCTGTCGTAATTTATTCTAACATGTGTGAGGACTTGGAGAATTAGCAGGGACGGTAATGTTAAAATCCCGAGCGTTACAAAGTGGGGCCTGGCGGACGTATCCTGGGCCACGGGCGCTATCAGTCGCACGGCTCGCTTTTGGAATCTGAAGACGCGTTCCCAGTCGGCTGCGCGTCCCCAGAACTCGATACCGTAGTGACTGGACAGTAGCGAAGTAGCAGGTTCGGACTGCTTCCTGAGGTAACGTTGACGATAATCTACTGAGGGCGAAACAGGCGCTTCCCAACTTCCCACACAGTTTCTGGATGTGATGCTCCCAATTCATTGACTGGTCTAAGATAAAGCCGAGAAAGGGAGCATTAGTGACTTGTTCTATTTGCGTTTCCTTGACGCGTACATGCAGTGTGCGCCTCTTGTGTCCAGAGAGGTCGAATTGTATTATTTGAGTTTTAGTTACGTTGAGCGCTAGGCCGTTAATTTAAAACTAGTGCCACAATTGGTTCGCTACTTTTTTTAATGTAATTTCAAGTGTGTCAATGGTTTTGTCTTTAACCACCGCTGCTACGTCATCTGCAAACATGAATAGATCGCCGTCGGTGATGACTTTTGGCAGGTCGTTCAGGAGAAGGGAGAATGCAAGGTTTGACAGCGAGGAACCTTGGGGAACTCCCATTTCTGTCATTGTACCTTTGGATCTTAAGTTTCCTTCTGATCCTGACACATACTGTGTACATTTTTTTAAAAAGCTTGTGAGTAGACTCAGAGCGGGGCTGTCGATTCCGTATAATCTGAGTTTCATTCCGAGTACATCGTGGTCTGCAACATCAAAAGCTTTTGAGAGGTCGCAGAACAGTACAGCTACTTGTAGATGTTGCTCTCGAGCGTCTAAAATGCGTCGCACTACGTCACGAGCGAGTATAGTGGTTGAGTGGCCCTGCCTATAGGCGTATTGCCGGTCGGACAGTGTATTGGTCGACGATAGATATTATATCAAACGAGTACTCAGACCATTTTCTAGTATTTTGACTATCGTGGGAATTATTGCAATTGGATGGTAGCTATTTGGGTCGCATTTTTTACCCTTGCCTTTATAAAGAGGGCTGATTTTGATTTCTTTAAAAGCTTCGGGATATTTGCCATTACGCAAACACAGGTTAAATAATGATGATAGTGTGTTGCTAATGTTGGGGCACTCAGATGGATTAGTTCTATTGATAAGTTGTATATAATCTTCGTTGATTTTACTGCGACGCGTTATTTACAAATCAATACCAAACATAAAACAATAAAATCAAAGCTGAAAAAAATAAAATCAAACCTAAAATTAGGCTGTATTTCTGGTACCTGTTCTGGTCGACACAGATCTGGTCGCTATAAAACTTAATCTGTTGGATGCTGGCGGGGTAAGCAAGAAGGTGGCGCTCATATCTAGCTAGATGCCGAGCGAGTCTCGCTCGGCATCTAGCTAGATATGAGCATGTTAATGCTTTGATTTTATTGCTGACAAAAATACATATTCGGGTAGCCAGCTCACCTGAATGGTCATAATAAAGTTCGCCACCCAGGCAGCCCAGCCCCGTGACGTGTTGTGTCTTCGACATACGGCTCTTGTATCTGTATACTCACTGCTCAAACGGGTTGAAGGATTTTAATATGGCTTATGTAGTTGGTAGTAGCTTTCACTGAGATCGTTCTTATATATATATTCTGGGTAGCGGTTCTAAAGATAACAACCTAACAAGGCAACAAGTGAACCACAGTGTCGAGGGTGTTTTTTATTTATACTCATTCTAAACATGGAATTGTTATACCATGAAATTTGCTTATAAAATCAAATAAGGACATGGCAAAGTGATTTTTGAAAATTATGTCATTTAATAAAGTAACGTCCATAAAATGTGAAAATGTACTACTTATTACTATAAGATTTGAAAATGACCTTCGTAAGCATAAACTCGAGTTAACTTTGACAACTCTATATAAATTTGTATCAAGTTGTCTTAATTCGAGTTTAGTATTATCTCGCGTTCGACATAGTCGCCCGTAATATACCCAAAGCTACATATTTATTGAAATAATCAATCGTTACCAAAAATAAATGAAAATCAAATTAATTACTACAAGCGGCTTAATAAATTGGAACTGCAGTGGAGAGTAATCCGTCCGCTGTTACCAAACTGGGCATCGATTGCTTCAGGCTGTAATCCTGAATGGAAAAAAAACAAATCGAATGATACTGAATAACAATGTATATTCACAGCTGGATCTTTTTTGTACAGCTTTTAATGTAAGCTGCACTAGTTGCTGTGGCTTAATGTTGCTACAACAATACATAATGTCGCTAAAAATCTCAGTTTACCTTTAGAACAAAGTCCCCTCATCCGCTAAGTATGATTTTGACGCCCCGAATAGCCGAGTCGGCAGTGGCCCTGCCTACGAAGCCAAGGGGTTCGAGTCCCGGTGGGGGCAAATATTTGTTTGATGAGAACGGATGTTTGTACCCTAGTCGTGGTTGTTTATCTACGTAAGTATAATATTTATATATGTACACATATAAGTATGCGTATCGTTGTCTAGTACCCAAGATACAGGGAATCCTAGTTTGGGGCTAGAGCAATTTGTGTAAATAGTGTCCAAGGTATTATTATTAATATTATTATTAAGTAAAACTTCAAGCAAATCCAGAGCGAAAACCGGCACAGTTTTAGTCAAATTGTAATATTGTAAGTAAAATTATGTAACAGTCAAAGTGAATAATGCGGTCTTAAGTCTTACTTACCGCCTAACTTGGTCAAAGTGAGAAATATGGCAGAGTTCCGATTTGGTTAAAGTAAGAAATAGCAGTAATGCACGATCACTGTTGACCTGAAAACTCTGAATATAACTAAAATGTGACCTTACCTATATCGCTTGCTTCCGCGCTTGCAATATCGGGCTCTCGGCGCGCGGCGCGAGCGCGCTGCGTGAACCGGCCAGGAGTGGTCGCACGATGCGGATATTTCAGGACAAATTTAACACGGGAATTTGTGAATCAAAATCATGAAAAAAAGCGAGAAAAAATAAACAAATTTTTAGTTACTGGCGATTCCTTAACTATCATCCCTGAGGCGGGCGTAACTTTACAAAAAATCACCCTGTATTTTACAAAAATATGACGTCAAAGATTACTCGAGGTGCGAAACTGCGAACTCGCTTCCTACCTTTCGGGCCCAAGAGGCAAGACGTTCACCAAAATCGCAATCTCAGCATAAACAACAAGCACTCCTATCTCTATCAAACCACGAGGATTTCAGCACTTAGGCATAATTAAATTTCGTTTGAATTGCTCGGTATCCACTCAAAAACTTCCCACTTCTTACGGGAAAATCGTCCGGCCCGAGTCGAATTTAGCGGCGGCACGCGGAATAAAGTGATTCAAGTGGCAACACTAAGAGTGTCCGTAATGAAAAAAGTTCATTCATCCACAAAGAGGTCGAGTGGAAACGTGGAAATGAGATCCGAGAACGGTAATCCGGGCATGGGTTTACCCCTCTATTCATCATCATCATCATCATACTCCTGACCGTTTTTAGTTTCAGCGACTTTAATTAAGAGCTTGCTCTGTTCCCTCATATGGCTCATGTAGTTACTTGGCTTTGAACTTTCTTTGACACATGCGTCAAGTCAATATTCCTCGAACATTCTTTAATTCCCGCTTTGACTAAGGATATGGCCTGCAATTGTTGCTACATTACTATAGTCCATGAACATACTTAATGAACGTTAAGTTGATGTGCAGCAATTCCTAACATTGCTAACTCATGCTGGAGGCACTATTTGCTTGTTCAACACTACGATGCTGAATAAAAATAAGACCCCGGCCACAGTGACCCCGGCCGAATGGTCGACTGCTGGGTGCGTTTGTAACGCTTTTAATTCAGTTATATCTAAAATGTTACTTTAGTTATACGTACTACTAACGGTCTTTCGAGCATGCTTTTGTTGTCGTTTGTTCCAATTGTCTGACTAAAAACTCTAAAACATATGTACTTAAGCAACATATTCTCCACTGAAATCCAGCAGTGATAAAAACAAAGCAACACTGAATATACACTGACGAGCAATGAAAAAGTTCCACCCACAAAATGCCGACAAACACCTTAATATCTCCTAAGACATAGAACCTAACTTCATAAATTAAAAAGTATACGTTTTTAATTGGTAATATTCTGATGCGCTGTTAAATGTACTTCAATATTGCAGACGGCGTCATTAAGCTAGCCTTTCCCGTTTAGGAGTAATTTGGTGCTATGTCACTGGAACTTTTTCATTGCTCGTCAGTGTATGTAAGTACGAGTATATCTCGCAGGAAGACGTCATGTTTTAAACTATGATAAGAATCAGCAATCACCTTATCGCCAGCATCGCTTTAGACCAATAACAGAATGCCCCGTAAATCTCTCCCCAAGGATGGCGGGAAAGTTTCCTTGACTTTCCACTTACCATGGCGTATTGTTTCTGAAGATTTTTGTAGAGAAGGTAGAAAAATACGCTGTGAGGATAGAAAAGTTCCGCGCTGCAGTGCCTCGGCTCATTTGTATTGAATGTTGTGTTGACTCATGAGGCGAATAGAAGAGGTTTATTAAAGTTTTTTGTTATTAGTGGTGTGCTTTTTGAGGTCCAAGCGATCTGTGTAGGGAAATACCATTGTTGCGACCGTTCTATTAGATAGTAGAAGGTGGTAAGTACTCGAAGACCGCAGGTGCAAAATATTCCATTTATTAGAGGCAGAAATAAGACACGTCAACGCTTTACGAATTAATATTGAAACAGCTTGGGCTCGGCCGCCGCTATGGTTGATAAACACAACAACATAGCGTCACGACTTTGTCTAAGTTTAGCCAGTAAACAAATACTGCATTTTGCATGTCTGCGGGCTTGCTCATCGCCACAATTATAGAGTTACTACGGTGGATTTCATTAATAAATTGACATAATAAATATACCTAAAAATTTTTTCAGGATTTGCGTAGAAAAAATGGGCTAATACATTTATTTTTATATTAAGTTATAAACACAGATATCGTAAACTCTCTTTAATGCGTTCAAAAAACGCAAATTACGACCATCTCCAAGATAAATTGTTTTGTTAGAACTCATTTCTTAATAGTATTGTTGTTATTGTAAGAAGACCTAAATAAAATAAAATAAAAAATAAATTAATCTGAGAAAATTCGTAACATCATAGAATTCAATAGTCTTATTACAATCAAATTTCGAACATCTCTAAACACAAAGCAATTCGATTTGACCTCGATTCTAATATCAGTCAGGATGACGTACTCTTCGAAATTAAATGTCAATCCATGCGGTTCCTGAACACATCATAGAGAACAATATGTGTTTAGACAAAGCAGTGTCTGTTACTGTTAATAATTAGGCATGATAAAGTCACTTGTTTTTGAACGCATTATAGAGGGTTTATGTATAACATGATATAAAAATAAATGTTTTGGCCCCTTTTTTTCTATTGTAGAGATAAAAATAAACAGAAGAGTTCTATACATTTCTAGTCTCTACGTAAACTAGCCCACTCTTGAACAGAACTTGCAAACGTGCCGTGTGACCGGTCCGGCTGTAGTTTTGCACGTCAAGCGTTTATTTCCCTTATTTCTTGTTTCTCGGCGCTCTTCGCACAACTTTGCTGAGAGCCAGCTGTTAGTACCACCACCAGCAGTACTTATTACAGTATCTGTTTGCTTATTTTCTTGATCACGTGAGGGTAATGGAGATAGGTAGGACAGGGGTCTAATTAGGTGAAAATCAGGCCCCGTGGGGCTTACCCTTTGTTCCTATTATACAACACTGCAGCACCGACTCTCTATTTAACTTTCTGTTAAATGAAAGCTGGTTAAATCAGATTTATTCACTTCAAATCATATACGGCCCGTTGAATTATTAGGTTAAGTATTATACACTGACGAGCAATGAAAAAGTTCCACCCACAAAATGCCGACTACAAATGGCCCCAATTTTTTAAAACATTTAATTTAAAATTTGAACACAATATTTACGTTTTTAATTGGTAATATTCTGATGCGCTGTTAAATGTACTTCAATATTGCAGACGACGTCATTAAGCTAGCCTTTCCCGTTTAAGAGTAATTTGGTGCTATGTCACTGGAACTTTTTCATTGCTAGTCAGTGTATATAAGTAAATGCTTACAATATGTAACATACAACCTTAACTTCACGTTTTTAAGATCATTGTCGTTCTAACAAACCTCTAAGGGATACAGCTTGTACGAGCATGATCGATCAATGTCGAAATGATCCTTTGAGCTATAAATCCATCGACTAGCTTCTCTCGGTGTCCCATGAGGTGAGTGCCTGTGAATCTCTCTAAGGTGTATTTAAGACAATACTGTTGCAGTCCTTTAAAAAAACTTTTTAAAGCAGTACAGGAGCCTTATTCTCTGTCTCCAACATCCCGATACCAATGCGAACGTGATTGCAGTTATGTGAGGAAGTCCGGATGTTGGTGAATATACGTCAAATGTCAAAGGTAACTATCGGGATAGGTTGTGCCGGCACGTACGCCCGCCACAGATATGCGGAAATATCTCATCACGTACTATGTCTTATGCACGTCATTAATAACATGTACCAACCTAGTATATAAGCTAGGATTTCCTATAATAAAATTAGTCTAGTCTAGTTAAGTCTAGTATTTGCGCGCATCTCAAGCCTTTTACTTTACTCCCGAAGATGTCGCTCTCCTTATAATTGCCTCTGGCAAAGTGGTGACCCGACTTTTGAACATCAGCAACCTTCGGTAAGAGCAGCATGGGCCCAGCCGCGAAGAAAACTCCGTGTGCTGCCACCTTAGAAGTGCAAGCAAGAAGCACTTCGTCCAATATCGCCGAGCCCCGAATTCTGCATACCTATTTCAAACCACGCTGCAGAAATCCATAATCATGACCCCACCCAAACCAAGACGACATCAAGCAAGCCATGACGGACCAGAAGCCAAAAGATTTCAACTGAAGATTTCCCGCATCGAACTCAAGATACCGCAAGAATAATGAACCGATAGTCAGCCGACTGCTGATTTATCAAAATGGAGCTCGCACCAGCAGAAACGAACGCGTCGGCAAATTCATTCACAGCAAGTAGTTTTTTTTTTCAAGTTCAAGACATAGGAAGCCGTTCCAGCCCCCAGAAGAGTATTGAAACATCATCGATATACCCAATTCAACGAATATTGAAATCATCCAGGAAGAACATCGCATGAAGAATAATCAAATCACTGAAGAGAGAGAGAGATATATATATAAACGATTGGTGTACAAGATGTGCCCTATGTTGCCAAATCCCAAGGTTTTTAGGCACACAAATTTCATCAATCGACAACTTAATATTCACTCAAGAGTGAAGAGCACGCACGTACATATGACGTACGAGATCATTGACTGCCTACAGCCAAGGTTACAGATTTAATGCTGACGCTGATTCAGCACAATCATCCTTGTGTAGGTACGGTCGCAATTATAAACAAACAGTGATTACAAGTTCAACGACGTGCGATGTAAATTGACACATCGATTTCTGAAAAACATGGACGGCTGCAGCATCAGACGACTCTCCTGCGGATCTTTTCCAGTTATAGATTAGGTTAGTTTACTAACCGCGAAGCCCCATTATCCTATTGTTTTTCTGTTTTCCAGTTTTAAGTTTATTTTATGTAGTGTGCGGCCAGACACAAGACTCGCCTGTAGGTAAATATTATGTTATTCCTTAAACTCATGTAGAATTCACATAACCGTAGTTCCTTTATTTTTCTAATTCATGTAAGATTTACCCTTAGATTAAGTTTAAGTATGCTCAATTAAGATCTAATTTATGTTTATTAAAATCCTACTAGTTATTATTGCAGTTGATATAAGTTTGTTATGGTATACACATTTCTAAAGTTATTTCGATTCATTTAAGGTTATTGTTTGATTCTAACTTAGATTTTTGTTCATTGTTATAAGTACATTCATTTATTTTTTCCCCTAAAGGGGGGAGTATCTGTGCCGGCACGTACGCCGCCACAGATATGCGGAAATATCTCATCACGTACTATGTCTTATGCACGTCATTAATAACATGTACCAACCTAGTATATAAGCTAGGATTTCCTATAATAAAATTAGTCTAGTCTAGTTAAGTCTAGTATTTGCGCGCATCTCAAGCCTTTTACTTTACTCCCGAAGATGTCGCTCTCCTTATAATTGCCTCTGGCAAATAGGTATTGAAGATAGAGAGTAAGACAAGGTAGTGATATTAAAAAGTTTTTCTTTTTTAATCAAGCCTGGCTTTGAATCTCTGAAACTTCTTCCTCAAGTCAATTCAAAGTACTTTATTACTGTAGATATTAACATATACTTAGCAAACGTCATTGTTTGCCTCTACATATCTACATACAACTGTAACCATGATGACCCGCAGAGCTGCTGCTGTCGCCTCCCGACAGCAGGAAAATGACAAGCTCAAAGTTACCTTACTAGAATTAAAAAAATCAAAGGAAATGGTCACCGAATTACTCTGTGAAAGGGAGGAAAATGAGAAAGAGCTATTATCAGTACTTGAAAGTAGAGATAAGCTAAAGAAACAATTATGTGTATTAGAACAAGAATGTAGTGATGTAATTGTTGAGCGGGACAAGCTGCAGGTCACCGTAGATAGCTTCACTGTATGTAGTGCAGAGTACGAGCAAGCCCTGAAATCGATTGATTCCCTGGAGAAAGCATTGTTCGATGCCCATGAACAAATACATGCACTCCAGGAGGAGAAGGAAAACACCGCAGCGTTGCAGACCCAGAGCCTCTACAGTGAAGTCGTAGGGATCAGCCCGCAGCTGGTTACTGTTGCAACTGGAAGCCTTGATGATGTCATTGATTTAACTAATGACACATTGCCCACATCAAGGTTATTAAGTTGCAGCAATAACAAACTAGGTAAAATAAATAGGTATATACGGAAAACTCAGAAATTAATAAAACATAATAAATTGTGTACTAAAGACTTAAAAGTAAGCAAGAAAAATGTAAACTTATTACATGATTTGAATATGTGTGTATTAGAATTAGAAAGTACTAAGTTGATGTATGAAACTGACACACAAAACTTACATTTGAAAATCCAAAGCTTGGAGGATTCATTGAGATCACTAAACAGTGCATATTTGAACTCTGAGAAAGTTATAAATGAATACTCATTGGCTATGGATGATTTAATTCAAGAAATGAACCATAATTGTGAGCGGTTTGAGTCGCTGACCAACAACCATACTTGTCGCTGTGAGCAGAAAGGTGGTTGTTTGACAGCGGGCAACTCTCCGGGCTTGTGTGACAGTTTACCAACACAAGGTGTTACTGATAATAGTTCTGCCAAGTCTGATATGACCACAACACCTGATATTATAATGTACTGTGATGAGATTGGAAGTGGCATGGGCTCAGCACTCCACTCATACTCTAAGGGACATAGTGTTATTAGTAATTGCTCACCTTTTAGCACTGTAGATAATATTATAAATCAAATTTTGAATGACAGCACTATCACAGCCAGTGCCACACTGATAATTTTCATGGGCAATAGGGGAGATGTGAACAAAAATAATTTAATAAAATTTTATGAAACATTGAATGGTCTTAGTGTGAAAAAAATTATATTGTTCACATTTCCCTACTGCAACCAATTGACACAAAATGAAAATGTATATAGACATAATATGAATATAACTATGTACAATTTATGTACATATAATAATAAGTTTGATATTATTGACACTAACAATTATGTTAGTAATTATTTTACTATGACTAAAGGTAGATTTTACCTTTCAAATTATTGTAAACGACAAATAGCTATGTCACTATTATATTTATATGACATTACAGCCAAAAATTTGGCTTCTAACTCTGCTTTTACTGAGCAGCCTAATATGAATCTGGTATCAGACCAGAATAACAGGATGCATTTAAATTAGTTCATAGGACAACAGAGGACCCAGGCTCTGGCAACATATGTTCTAGTATATTAGAAAACCCTAAAAATAAGGGAAGCTCACATGCTAAGTATATAAGCCTGGTTCATCAGAATATTCAATGTATTAGAGGCAAAGATCTACAAATAGAGTTATTTTTAAATTGTAATAAAATTGACATTTTGTGCATAACAGAGCACTGGTTAACTATTAATGAAATTATGTTTAGCTTTAAAGATCACCAGGTTGGTAGTTCGTTCACCAGACTTAATTCAATACATGGTGGGGCATTAATCATACTAAACAATCAAATGAAATTCAAGGAACGTAAGGACATTGTTTCCTTATCTGTTGAACGAACTATAGAACTTGCAGCTGTGGAATTAGAACAGTTCATCGTTATATGTGTCTATAGGCCACCCTTGAGCGACTTTGAAATGTTCGAGAAAATAATGGAATCCGTCCTAACTATTTCATCACACAGTACGAAACGATTAATTATATGTGGTGACTTTAATGTTAATCTGTTAGAAAGAACTACTTTCAGCGTTAGATTAATAAATCTTTTCTCATCATTTAGGCTTAGCCATTTATTTATGGAGCCAACAAGAGTGACTGCTACTAGTGCTACATGCATTGACAACATTTTTACTGATGTTATTCCAATCAGTAAAAGTGTTATCAGTGAATTGGATTCAGATCATTTAGGTCAATTATTTCAATTTGATTCTATTAGAGAACCTGTCATTAAAAAGAAAATTTCGTTTGTGCCAATAACTGCTGACCGGTTAGAAAGAATGAGATACTCTTTAGCCCAGGAACTACCGTTTTTGGCTGCTGAACAGTCTCCTAATATAATGTATAACTTATTCTTTGAAACCTTTATGAAACAGTACAGCGCGATATTCACTTCAAAATCGGTTGTGGTTAGTGGTTCAAACGACTTTAGTACGTGGGCTACTGCAGAGTTGCATAAACGCAGGCAAGCATTGTATGCATTGTATGAGGAACGACGGTTCAACATGAGTGACGAATTTAAAGAACAAGTCAAACAGTTCTCCAAACAATTTAAATTAGACTGTCATACAGCTAAACGTAATTTTCTGAGTAGTAAAATTAAGAATAGTTCCGATGTTATAAAAACGACTTGGAAAATAATTAATGAGGAGGCCGGTCGTAGTAAAAAAGCGAGTCACGATTACGAACTAAAAATCAATGGACAGCTTACGAGTTCTAGCTTAGAAGTTGCAACTGAATTTGAATCGTTTTTTACTAATGCACCGGCTTCCACGACTAAGTATTTAAATTCGTCACCTTTGTCTGCTGTTGCAATATTAAAAGATAATGTCTCAGAGTGTGCTTCATACTTGAATTTTAAGCACGTCACAAGTTCAGATGTCGTAAAGGCATTTAAATTGATAAATGTTAAGAAAACGAATGATCTTTGGGGACTCTCTGTTCACGTCGTTAAATCCCTGATCGAATTAATAGCACCTGACCTAGCGGTCATTTTCAACAATTGTATAGACTGCGGTGAATTTCCTGATTTAATGAAACAAAGTAAGATAATTCCCCTCTTCAAAGCAGGTAGTACTCAAGACCCCACCAATTTCAGACCTATATCAATACTACCAACATTTAGTAAAATTTTTGAGAAATTAATCTTATCACAGCTATTACATCATTTTGAATCAAATAAGCTAATGCATAACAAACAGTTTGGATTCACTCGCGGTCGTTCAACAACAGATGCCGGAATTCAGTTCATTGAAAGTATTTTTGATGCCTGGGAAGAGTCACAAGATGCCCTAGGCATTTTTTGTGACTTATCTAAGGCTTTTGATTGCGTTTGTCATGAAACATTGATCAGGAAATTACATCATTATGGAGTTAGAGACACGTCATTGAATTTGTTAAAATCTTATCTGAACGGAAGAATACAAAGGGTAGACGTAAACGGAGAACGATCACCAGGATCATTGGTTTCTTTGGGCGTGCCACAGGGCTCAATATTGGGACCCTTCCTATTCCTCATCTATATAAACGACTTACCCTATCTAGGAAGGGACTGTCATGATATGGTACTGTTTGCTGATGACACCTCACTTATTTTTAAAACAAAGCGAAACCAACACGCTACTGATGATCACGTGAACAATACCATATCAAGAGTGGTAAATTGGTTTAATGTTAATAATTTGCTATTAAATGAGAAAAAGACTAAATGTGTTAAGTTTCTTACTACTAACGTTAAAAATAATCAGACATGTATAACAATTAAAAATGAGGAATTGGAATTGGTAACCAGCACAGTGTTTCTAGGTATAACGTTGGATTCCAAACTCCAATGGGGTCCACATATTGATAAGCTATCGAACAGACTGAGCTCTGCAGCTTTTGCATGCAGGAAAATCCGTCACTTGACAGATTTAAAAACAGCCAGATTAGTTTATTTTAGTTATTTTCATAGTATTATGTCCTACGGTATTCTGCTCTGGGGCAGTGCTGCTGACATAAATACTATTTTTGTGCTGCAGAAGCGGGCTGTTCGTGCGATTTATAAAATTTATAAAATGAATAATAGAGATTCTCTTAGAAATAAGTTTAAAGAAGTAAATATATTGACAGTCCATAGTCAATATATTTACGAGAATATTATGTATGTCCATAAGAACATTGTTAACTTTCGAAGAAACTGTGATATACATAACTTTAATACTAGAAACAAGGACAAACTTGCAGTGCCCACTACTCGGCTCCATAAAATAAAAAACTCGTTCAAGGGTAATTGTGTAAGATTTTACAATAAACTCCCAAGCACTTTGACAGATCTATCAATTAATAAGTTCAAGAAATACATCAAGCAAAGGCTTATTTCTAAAGCTTACTACAGTATTAAAGAGTACATAGACGATAAAAATGCTTGGGACTGAATTGTTCTAATTAATTGTGAGCATCCTCACTGCCAGAGTTTCTTTTACTGGACACTTTTACACCTCCAAAGATTAATTTAATTATACAACTCTTGACTGTGGGGACCATTTACATCTCCTATTATCATTGTATTATTGACTAAAGAGACTATACATCTCTGTTATTTATATTTTAATTATTTTATTATGACATGAGACTCTTTACATCTCTCAGAAACAATAATTAAGTACTTTTTTTTTTTTCTGATAATATGATAATAATACCAAATGTTCTGTAAAAAATGAAATGAAATGACATGTGAAAGTGCCCTTGTGGCCTATTTACAGAATAAACGTTTTGAGTTTGAGTTTATTGGACCACTGTGGGAGAAGGAGAGCGTAGAAACTCCCACAGATTGATTTTTAGATCTCTTTTAAAAATTGGTTGTGCTTAACTAATACAAATGTATATTTTTTATTATTATGATTAATAAGCAGGATATTTTGTCATTATTTATAATTCAAAAATTATTAACAGCAAGGTCTGTATTGAGCTATATTAACCCCATACAGTCCCGTCATTTAAGTAATCTTGAACATTGTAATATCCCTTTTTCGATTGCATGAACATGCTGTTCAAATGGCTATACAAATTGTTCAAATGGCAATTTCAAAATCTCCAGAGGTATCTTATTTTGGTAAAGAATGCACTGACCCTTGAAAGAATTGCTAACCTTCGCGAGTTTAAACCGGGCTTATTATCTAAAATTCAGCAATCAGCAGCTATTGCGCAGTGATCGCGCATTCATCGCGCGGTCGTTTGCAATGTGTCATACCAAATTCGTATTATCTAAAGTGATCGCTCGCTAATTGTTTGCTTTCTGTTGTTTGTGGCTACATAAAAAAAAGTAAGCAGTTTTGTAAAAAACAAACATTTTCGTAATGTGGCTTGAAGTGGCTAATCTTTGCAGACTTTCGTAGTCTATGACTATTGATAATATAATATTATTATCATAAACAATGATATCGTTTCGATAAATTATGACATGACTTCTTTGTACAAAAAAAACTGTAAATAGTAATAACGTAGATTTTCATTCAATCGAATCTGAATTACGGAAAAATATAAACATTCATTGGGGAAACCATGATCAGACATTACAACTGCGGCGCGGAGGGCGGACCGCGGTAGTGTTGCCTACTCATTAAAAGGCGATAACCACAGATTTATTTAAAATTTCTTGCTCGTTCGACTTCCAAAAGTAATAATCTAAAAACATACCAAAAGTAGCTAGATGTAGCTAGATTCGTTTTGGTGGCTAAAATTTATTATTTTTTGGCTAAAACCGTTCAAAATCCTCTAGATCTAGCCACAAAGTGGCTAAAACTGCAACACTGCTTTCTGCTACTTGCAACAACAATGCTCTTTTTAGTTTTGCGATTGCTCGCTAGAGGCAGCACCGTTGACCGCTGGCTACACTCCGCTATTGTCACTTTTGACAGCAGAAATTGCGCAATTTTTGTCGATTGCTTACTGTTTGCACGATACGTAAAAACCCCGGGCGCACATAGTCTATGTGATTATTTTTTAGCTTAACATTACAGCTTTCGCTAAGTTTTGAAAATATTGTAAGGTTCTCGCGTACATCTAACTAATATTATAAATGTGAAAGTAGCGATGTTAGGATGTTTGGATGTTTGGATGTTTAGATGTTTGTATGTTTGTGCCTCAATCACGCTAAAACGGCTGATCGGATTTGAATGAAATTTAGCACAGGGGTAGTTTATGAGCTAGATTAACATATAGGATACTTTTTATCCGACTGCACCAGAAGGAGGGTAACGTTATCTCGGTTTATGATAATTCCTATGAACACGCAGATGAAGTTGCGGGGATCAGCTGGTTCATTATATTTTCGAAAATAAATTGACTAGCCACAGTCAGTATGTCAATTTCTTTAAAAAGCTCTCTAAAGGAGTCTGTCATCTATTTTGAGTGAAGATAAATACAATTCTAGGATCTAGCTAAAGATGAGGACCAATATCTTGCCAATTTCCACTTGTAAATGCCGTCTACGTCACTAATCCCCCCCCCCCCCCCCCCCCCGGAGCGGTTGAGCGGACGATGCTTCACAGCACTTCTGCAAGACTCGGAGTGAATTTTATGGCACATTTACCCGACCCAGTGGCGCTGGTGCTTTATATAGTACCCAGTGGCGCTGGTGCTTTATATAGTAAACAGAACAATAAAAACTGCTTCGCAATGTGAACACTGTGATGTTGCAGTTTCTAGAAGAGTACATCATCACTTAAGAAAATGTTCACAAGTAAAACACGTCGAGCTTAGTCCCATTTTATTGGTTTGGTCGAGTATAAAACTGTCAGTTGCGATAGAAAAAAACGACCTAAATTTAAAAAAAAAAAACGGCGAGTTGGAGTCTCGCATCGAGGGTTCCGCACAAATCGCATTTGTTTTTGTGAAGGAAATATAAATTTAGGGTTTTTAGATTTTTTCCTTCACTTTTGTTTTTTCTTGCTGCGTGCTAAATTTCATGACTCTAGGTCGACGGGTAGTACCCTATAGGTTTTGAAATCCTTGCGAATATCAAGCAACTTCAGCGAAACGCAAAAGACCTCTCTCTGTGTAGCTGCGGTTTTGGCTCTGCCTACCATGCGAGGGGTCCCGCGTTCGATCCCTGGCTGGGGATAAAATAGAAAAAACACCCCATGTCTTGTATGTTTTAGTATGTGTGTGACGTTGGTGTTTCTGGTTCCCACGTCACAGGGTATCCTAGTGTGGGGCCAGAATCAATGAATGCGAATGTAAATGTTTATATGGCGGTATATTTTGATTGCGTTGTACCCTTAAGTTTGATTTTTTCACAACTTCTATAGGCTACAGATTTGGATAATTGAGATCAATTCCAATTTGATATCTCCAAGCGTTCCTGAGAAAAAGTGACAAACAAACAGATATAATTTTACAGTTTTCTGATTTTTCCCTTTATTTGTACTATAAGACCTTGCTTCGTGTCAAATTTCATGGTTATAGATCAAGGGGAAGTACCCTAGGGTTTTGATTCCCTAGCGAATATCAAGCAATTTCATCAAAATTGTGATAAATAACTTTTGATTGTATTGTTTTAAAAATTTGTATTTTTCACAACTTCCAGAGACCACAGAGCTGTTTAATCGATTCTAATTTCGATTTGTCACTTCCACACGTTCCTGAGAAAAAGGGTCTCGACAGACACACAGACGGACAGACAACGAAGTGATTCTAAAAGGATTCCTTATTTCCTTTTATGGTACGGAACCCTAATAAAGCACCCCGTACTGTCTCCAAATCCTTACTCCATCACCAGCTCATAACATCAAGTTTACGTAACAACTTCATCATCCTTAACAAATTTAGTCCATACACTATTCAAGTCCAAGTCTTACTATTTCTGGTTCCTGAGTTCCATACCCGTCCAAGTCCTCATTCCATCACCAGCTCATGATACCATGTTTGCAAATCAGCTTATCATTATTTACAATATTAGTTCTCGACTGTTCTACGATTATTCTCCATAGACAGAGTTACGAACCTTTTTTCGACGACGGCTAGATAAAGCGAATAAGTAGAAGTGGCTAATGTTGTCAGATTGGCCATTGAAAAATCCCTCATCCATTATAAAACTATATGATTATAGTAGTTTATGTGACTGCTGCATAATGCCTAATTATGTACAGTTACATACACTAGTTTATCTACACACATATCATAAGCTCTCTTTGATGTGTTCAGGAACCGCATGTTTGACCGGCATTGTGGCTCTGCAATTGTTTAACTTGTTCTGTGGTACCAACTTCTCGCAAGCGGGCGTCGGCGTTCGAAATTTGAATGTCAGTACCAACTTCACAAACAAACTAGGGACGGCACGCGGGTGGGCGTCGGCGTTCGAAATTTGGATGTCATTATATGTAGAAAAACTACACATAATGACCATAATATGTAGTTTTCCAGATACGAAACGAGTTTTTACCAAGTAGTTTAACATAATGCTGATCCTAACGTGCGGTTTTTGAACGCAGTAAAGAGGGTTTATGATACGTGTGTAGATAAAATATATTAATAGTTTATGTGATGGAGGGCATCAAAACACGACAGTGGGTTTCGGCTCGTTTCATACCAATATCACTCGAGAGTTTTAAGTGAAATATTAAACTGCACATCAAAAATACTGATTTGCACATCAAATATCAGGGCAAAATGCTGCGGTAGCTTAGTTGAAGAGCAATGGGGGTGAGCGGAGCGAAGCCCCCTTTATCCTTCGTGTTAGGTTGAACATCTAAGAACAACAAGAAATACTTAAAACAAAAACTTGAGTACACATAAAATAAACATAAAAAGTGTTTTGCTGAGCAAATCAGTATTTTTGATGTGCGATTAAATACTAGCCGAGTTTTAATGCCAAATTATGTACAGTTACATACACTAGTTTATCCACACACATATCATAAGCTCTCTTTGATGTGTTCAGGAACCGCATGTTCGACCAGCATGGCGGCATTGATAATTGTTCTGCACTTGTTTAGCTTGCTCGGCGTTCGGCTTGGCATCGGCGTTCGAAATTTGAATGTCATAATTTGTCGAAAATTGATAGATTATGGTCAATTCAGATAAGTAGTGAGTTTTTACCATGTAATATATCATTATGCTGGTCGTAACGTGCGGTTTTTGGACGCAGTAAAGAAGGTTTATGATACGCGTGTAGATAAACTATATTATAAACTAAAACACACGTAATTTTAAATAATTAACAGCAAAAACTGTTGTAATAAGAAATCACTTTCTGCGAGTTCGAGCGGCCGGCCGAACTGACTGCGAGTCGAAAAGCGACGTCATCATAAGCGCCGATGCCATAATATGAATAAATTTGCAAAGCGTTTGGGAAATGGCCGATATTTTTTGGTCTTAACATCGGTAATACTGTTACTATTAAGAAGTAACAAAAACTGGTGTAATGTCAACAAACCTAGCTTTAATAGAAAGTGCTTCTTTTAGCATAATTCCGATACCTTATTCTTATTCATTGAGACAGAGCCGCCCGTTGCTCCGTAAAAAGAGCTCCAGGACAGTGACAGGACAGTGATTTCACGATCGCTGCTCACGCAGGTGTTGCCGATGGGATAAGTTCAAGTATTTTTACGGGCAATCTGACAGTGACGGAAAAGATCGTGAGAACCTTAAATCTCCATAGCTACGGCGATGGGCTAGCCCCCTGTCACAAAAAATGGCGTATTGAATAACCAGCTAAACTTAGGCATAAATGTGCCTCTGCCACCGCGTATGGGAACGACTTGATGGTATGTTTTGTTATGAATATGATGTGAGACAAGGCCCTTTAAGTATATATTTGAATGCATACCGTTTTTCGACAGACCAAATTTATTACTTTTAAAAGAAATTAAATTTAACCCCTATCGAAACTGTGAATCTTTTTCACGATTTTTTTGTTATTAAATAAAAAAACTGTCGTCTGAATCTATATATTAGCAAAATAGTTTGTACTATGACAAAAGTCATAAAAAATTGTGATAGTATATTTAATTAGCTTTCATCAAGGCATAGAAATAAGTCTGTTAGACTAATAATTCACTAGCAATCTGGAAATAACTAAATTATGACAAAATTTTATTTTTGAATAATTGCGACAAAGCCGGCAACATGCTCCGTTAAAAGAGCTCTAGTGGGTTTACGTTTGCTACTCACGCAAGAGTAGTCCTTTTAATTAGCTTTCATAAAAGTACGGAAAGAAGTCTGTAAGACTAATAGTACTCTCACAATCTCGAAATAACGAGAAGAATAACATAACACCTATACGGGGTGGCAGAGGCACAATTGTGCCCACGTTTAGCCAGTTATTGAATACGCCATTTTGCCTAACAGGGGGTTAGCCTATCGAGATTGAGGTTTTCTCACGATGTTTTCCATACCGTTAGAACGTGCGTAAATATAAGACCAAACCTGTAATTATGTCATTGGTAAATATAAGACATACCTGTACTTATGTCATTGGTTCATGGTCACCCCCCGACTCGAACCAGTATCTCCTGCAAGAGAAGCGAACGAGTATAAAACCAATAGATCAGGGGCTATTTCTACGGAGCGACGAGCGACATGGTTCTGTGCGAGCGGCTCTGTCTCAATTCTTCAATCATCCATGTTTGGATTGATGGCCAGCGAGGAAAGAGGAAATTGCGGAGAGGGTGTTAATACCCAATATCAAATGATATGGAAATAAAAAAAGAGATGGACGATTGCATCATAGAAGTCGGAGTAACAATTGACAAACGAATATCCCTTAGTTGCGATGATAGTATAGGAACATTTGATTTTGATAAATAAAATATTTAGTTAAATAAAAAGGTGATAACATTAAACCTTCATAGTGTCGTGAACATTTTTGGTAACTATCGACATCGACTACCACTACACTAAAAATGGCCATCAAACTTGTCATGGACAGTATTTTTTGATTTTTTGAAATTTCGAGACATTCACGAAAAATAAAATTTAGTCCTTCTGGTTTCATCTTTTGTTTTGATATAAGATAATTAAATGTGCAACAACAATTTAATCATAACTTTTGTGACAGGACTCTAGCTATGTTGCTGATTTTTCAATCCGCACGAGAGCGAAACTTAAAATTTACTAATTTCGGGATAATGGACACTCTTTGAAGGGCTATACTTTGATTCATATAGCGTTGAAAGAGATGCAACTGTGTTTTGATTGTTGTAAATTTAATCAACTTTCTAAAGTACTAAGTATGTTTGCCGAGTTATGCACAGTATATAACTTTTAGAGCAAAGAGTAAAAAATCCCAAAATTTCGCAGAATTTCAAGTCGAGCACAAAATTTTCGAAGTTGCAAATTATTAACTTAAGGATTAACACTGCCGTAACTGTATGGTCCATACAATATACTTAAAACCAGATCTACATCATGGTTTTGGATTTGAGCGTTTTTTTGTTTCGATTTCTACTGGCGTAATATATAACGGATTGCTATTAATAGTAATTTTTATCTGATATTGAATTTGAACCACTAAAGCATCTCAAAGATAAAAATAACGTCATGAATTGGCACAACCATAACAGAATAAAATACCAGAGCGATAAATACATAGAGACACGACATCCGTAGCACGTGTGCTTCCTTCTTCAGTCGTCAAACGCCCATACATACCACAACCGATCTATATAGCTTATGTTTGTGTCGAATCTATCTAAGCCACATACAATCCATTTCCCTCGATTTTTTTTTGAGGGGTCGCGATATTGAACCTTGGTAATAAAATTTAAATATACATCGGGCTTTTGGGTACTACAGTACCCAAGTGTGCTCGAGGGGATATGGTGTGATGTTATCTGATGCGTCAACGTCGCGCTTATAAGCGTCGAGATGGCTGTATGAATGAAAGGATTGAAAACTCTCATTGTCATTGCAGTAAGAGTGACATTTCCCCCTTACCTCTTCTCTTTTTACCCAAGTAAACCAGAAAGAGGGAAATATTTTTCGAGCGTATGTATGTATTAGTATTTGTAGTTTGTATATTTGTATGACCATTTCGTTGGCAGCCCAAACTTCTTGACGTATTTTATTCAATGAGGTGTCGTAGGATTTGTCTCAGTTGTAGGAATGTCATAGACTACATGATTTTAGCGAAAAGCTAATAGGTTGGATTAAAGATTGCAAAATGTAGTTTACAAAGTGATTGATGAGGCTACTTTCATACTCCATGTACGTAACCAAGTGCAATCATAACTTTGTATTTGGTATTGAAAGAAAATGCAGTCAGGTTATTTATTTCATAATGATTCCAGCTGTTAAAGAAACATCGTCTTTATTCTGTCTATTTATGTGTTACATATTTAGATGCCAATTTCATCGCCACAGTAGTGTATTGTCTCCTGTCCTCCTCTCCTTTGAAACATAATGGGAATTGGGAACAGACAGACCATCCTTTGCCAGATTATAATCAACACCGATTGCGAGCCAGAACCCGTTCCGAGGAATGTATACGTCATATTTGACTGGAGTCAGCTCGGCGGAGTCAATCAAGCAGACTCCTGCACGTGGCGTGCGCAGTACGTGATGTGTGAGGAACTCTGCTAAAGAGTGAAGAAGATTTCAGGCGAATTCAATGTATGAAAGGAAACAGGATGCCAACTGCTGAGATCAGTGTGTGCTTTCAATTCACACTGTTTTGCTTGCGAATCAAACAGTCCTACAAATATTTCGACCTTGAAAAATGTGACGGTAAGAAATAGTTAACAACATATTGAGATGAAATCTGTAAAGATGCTGTCAAACACCCTGTAGGATATTCTACATGTTTTAAATTAAGATAATTATATTAAGAAACGAAATGTATTATATCTGTTGTGTTGTGCAATTAATAAAATATAAAATAAAATAAAATGATCCTGAAGTTAAGGCCTGAAAGCAAGATTGCTAATCTCGAGGCAACTTTCAAATTCCATATAAACAATGAATTGAATACCAATACTGACCCTTATTAAGAAGCCAGAAACTTTGTTTGATAGCGATTTGTTTTACAGATGCATCATAACTCGAGATTTGAATCTATGTGTGATTTAAAGCATTAGCGGATTGGAAATTCCGGGATTTCCGGAAGTCGAGGAATTTCTTACTATCAAATTGGAGTTAAAAAATGTATTATTTGTTTTAGAAATACAGTTACTATATTATATTTAATTGCATTTTGAAAGAAAGAATACTGAAAACCAAGTAAAAATCACATAAAACAATGCCTTCTACGCCATAGATTAAACGAAAGCACTATCGCTATAACTTGGGTGTCTTCAAAGCATTCTTGTTTATAATAGGCATTTTCTGGGCAATCTTGAGGTGAGATTGTGGTCAAACGAATTCTCATATTCAATCAAATAAGTGACGTCATATCGCGTGGTGACATGTAGCGACATCAACATATTTTTGGCCTTTCTGTTTATTCCATTCCATTCTAAACGTCGAATGTTTTTGACTCATTCGCTCACTTCGGTTTGTTGAAGACTTATTTCATCCTTTTTGTGCATTTTATTACCTGGATCTGGATATGTCTTGAGACGTCCATCTACATGGACTGTGCATATCGGGTTTAAATAAATTAATGACAGTGACAAAACTTGAAACCGGACATTCCAACTAACCAAAGTTGCAAACTGGAAAAAACATCTTCTTATGCTAACTACCTAGAGTCGTTATTTTTTTCATTTCCCAGTCTTGGGTCCATAGAGAAAGTAAAAAATGGCTTTTCTAGGGTATCCCTTACGCACCGTATTTACCATTTATACCCCTATACACAAGTCCGGTGACAGAGATCGTGTTATTAACTACAGGCCCATCTCCATCTTGCCTTCAATTTCTAAATTTCTGGAACGAATTGTTAATCATCGGCTTATTAAATTCCTAGAGTCCCACAAACTTTTGTCTAATTGCCAATTCGGTTTTCGTAATGGCATCTCGACTAGTGATGCGGTGCATGAACTTTCTGATTATGTGGTGAAAAACCTTGATGCTGGGCGGAAAGTCTTAGGTATCTTCCTTGACCTTGCTTAGGCGTTTGACACGGTCTCTGTCCCCTACGTATTGGAAAAATTGGACAGGTTGGGTATACGAGGGGTACAGTTAAAGTTTTTCAGGGATTATCTCACCGGTCGTTCTCAATTTGTAAGAATCGGTGACCACTGTAGCGATGACTTACCAATCTCGTACGGTGTCCCACAGGGCAGCATATTGGGACCAATAGTTTTCCTCATTTATATCAATGATCTATGTGACCTAAATCCAGAAAATGGCAAAGTAATCATATATGCCGACGATACTGCACTAATATTCTCGGCAAAAACTTGGCAGGAGACATATGAAGTTGCCCAGCGGGGATTCAATAAAACCACCCGATGGCTTCAAAATAACATGTTGACCCTAAACTCTGACAAAACAAGATACATAGCCTTCTCTATCAGAAACACAGACTACCCATGACGGCTCAATATTCGCTCACAACTGCACGGATACAAATAGTGGGACCTGCTCTTGTCCAGCCATACACAAAACATCAACGATTAAATACCTCGGTGTTCTTATCGATCAGAACCTCACCTTTGGACCTCATATTCACCTTATCACAGGCAGAATCCGTAAACTCATCTACGTCTTCAAAATGCTTCGCCACGTAGCGGATACCGGGTTGATAAAACGTGTTTATATGGCACTCTGTCAATCTGTGCTAACATACTGGATCACCTCGTGGGGAGGCGCACCAAAAACATCTATCCTGCAATTGGAACGTGCTCAAAGAGATGTACTGAAGGTCTCCACTTTCCGTCCCTTCCTCTTTTCTACTGATATCCTTTATAATACCTGTGACGTGGTTACGGTAAGGCAACTATTTTTGTACCATATTGTTTTAAAACAGCATTCATCTTTGGCTTATAATCAATCTCTACTGACCAGACGGTGTAAGGATAGGGTATGCTTAGAGTTATTATTTTTCAAAACTTACTTCGCTCATAATTTTTTCTGCTTACTCGGTCCTTTCCTATATAATAGAATAAACAGAATAATAGATATTTATTCTCTCACCTTTTATGAATTAAAAATAACGCTTTATAAAACATTAAAATCACTTGACTATGATAAAACGGAGGACTTACTTAAATTTACAAATTAACAACCTACAACCTATATCTACCTAATATGTATTTATACATTCATACAGGGTTTTGTGCCTTATATTACTTAAGAATCCTTTTTGTATAAAAGTCTTGCGCACACACATTAAAGATATAGTTCAAATTAATATTAATCTCACCCACCCTCTCACACAACTCACTCACATTCATACGACACACAGAGAGGTTCATACAATCCTCTTTTTCTCTACTTTAAAAAAAATATTGTGTAAAAATTGTCTCTTACAATTTAAATAGTTGGGCCGACGCCTCAGAGACAGAGGTTTTGACCACCGCTCCGGGGCATTTCTCATGCAGAGGATTTCCTTGGTTGTGCAGCGGGGTAACGTTGCCAGTGTCTTGGGAACCTTTGGCGGGGAGATGTCCTGGGGTGGATTGTTTAGTTAGTTTTTGACATATAGATATATTATTTTATTGTTGATAGAATATTATTATTAATTTGTAATAGTGCATGATACATTTATAATATTAGTTAGAGGTAAATAAATGCAAGTGACGTTCCATTAAATAGATGTTGACATTTAAATAGTGTTAACAAGTTTTATTTAATTATTCAGTATTTGTGTTTGATCTATGTAACTTAAATTAGCAAATCGTATTGTATGGGAAGTGCACTGTAGCCTGAAAGGCTCAGATGCTCCAATTGTTATGTATCACAATTTTAGCTAAGTACCTAATAATGTAACTTTTTCTGACCGTGTTTCTGTTAAATAAATAAATATTATTAAATATTATTAAAATATTATTTGTAAGACACAGCTTTGCAAAGCCTAAAACGTGAAATTCTATTGCTGAAAATAATGCAACAACTTTCTTTAAGGAACCAATGCTAGGAAATTGAAAACGCGTCTTCTCATAGTTTTGTACAGAAAACGGATATATTTAAGTTTTCGAGCTAGGATTCCTTAGAGAAAGTTGTTGCATTTGAGCCATAGAATGTCATGGTGAAAGCTCCGCGAGGCTTTCCCTAATACCGTATACTGGATTTATTTCGGTTGCAGAAACTCGTATTTTGTTTCTATTTAAATTGGGATAAATTATATCCTGAAAATCAGATCTTATTTTATTTACTTAGTTTGGTAATTTTCTGATATTAATTTATCCTTTGACATATCAAATAATGTTTGGCCTTGGACATGGATTACCAAGCGATAAGGTTAAAAATATGACGGCCAGGTTCCTTGACAAGACAGACCAAGAGTCAAAGGGAAAGACTACAAGCAGTAGAATTATCCTCATTTGGAATCTCACTAATGTATTCACATCCGTTGCTAAGGTAGGTACCGCTAAAGGTACCCTATTCCGGGATATCCCGAAAATCCCGGATTATTTTTGGTCATATCTATACTTGTGATAGTAATCGCACCTGTGATTCTGATCTCTGCTCATAACATTCATATGTACCCATTAATATACATTTAAGGATATGGCATCCCGTACTGAACTCCTTATTGTTTTGAGGCTAAGAAAAATGGAGCCTCTGTCAGAATTAGTCGGAACCAAGTCGTCACGAAAAATTGTAACGGCGTCACCACGTCACGTTCCGTAAAATAGGGGTGATTTGAATTTGGGGTGAATAGATACAAAATTAGGAAAGTTGATCTACAGATAACTTTCAAATACGCGGTGACTTTTAATCGGTGATCAGGAAAAAATCTAGCTAAAATTACTTCAATGTTCAATTAATCAAAAGTTGAAACATAATTAATAAACCCACTTAGATAGAATTAAACTATGAAAGATGATGTAAGCTCGCAGATAGAGATTAGTAGAGTGACTAGGAGGATCTTGATTTCAAAATAAAAGTAATCATAGAAAATAGTATATTTGATAAAAGCAATCATATAAAAGAGTGTATTTGATTTCATGTACCTAATTACGACTTGTACGTGACCGCCACCAACTACTGAGTTAGAAATTTAGTACCTGATCTGATCACCGATTAAGTCATTGTGTATATAACAGGTTATTTAACATAGTGTCACGTCTTTTCCCATACGGTGTGGCAGAGGCTCAACTGTGCCACTTAGCTAGTGATTCAATATTCCATTTTGCGTGACAGGGGGCAAGCCGCAGCTAATATAATGATGCCCGAGTAAAAGGTTTCCTCACAATGTTTCAAATATTATTCTGTTGCGGCGACGGGCTAGCACTATTTCACGCAAAATGGAGTGTGGAATCCAGATATTCTATACAGGTATTCCATTATAGGGACTATGAAATAATGTAAAAAAACATGGCTTTCATTTGTACAATTTATTGTAGACATTTACATTGTAAATAAAGTTACTATCTTACCTACCATCTTCCTGGTTTCTACTTTTGCTCTATTCAATTTTTTTTAAACCCGATAACGAGGCGGCTGTGAAAGTAAAATATTTTTCCTAAGGTTAAGTTTAGGTAATAAGCTGGGCCTCAAAGAACCGACATTTACATTTACCTACCAAAATCCTGTGAAATAAGACATCGATTTATAATACTAAAGAATGTCGCTACAAAGTTACGTCAGTCGGATAATAGATTTTCCTCACGGGGATTTATCGAAAACAATATTTATAAGTTTAACTATTTTCAGCCAATAATAATTGTAAATTATATTACTTACTATGATAAGTCACTCGTTGTTTTTTTGTATTGTGCGTCCCGCATGATTTACAGCAGTAAACAACGCAGGACACCATTTTAATCTGTCGTACGTACACGTCTATCGGATGTCACAGTCTGCGCGCGACTGAGAGAGGTTCGTGCTCACTACCAGTATGAGCACCATCTAAACGGCGACACTTTTGAGTGCCTGGTGACGGGTCCCCTATATTCAAGTCTGTGTATGTACCTAACAAAAATGTGTGATCTCTTGTCATGTATGCTAGAATTTATCTGAAAGGTACTGACAAAATTATTACTAACACAAAACCAAGTTACAAAACAAAATCAGCCACAGCCACAACATAAAACAGAGTCGATATCTCACACGTACCTCCAGGCAGAAATCATAATAATACCAACACAATTCTCCAGAACTCCCACCGGCGAAAGATGCTATTGTACCATTTTGTACCTTCCACGGTACCATTTGTACCCGCATCCGTGTCAGACCACGTCCCCTCCGGGACGAACCACGACCGGACCGGAATAATATCCGGAGATCCGGGAAAACGCGACCGGAATACAGCTTGCGGGTTAAAATATACGACTGAGTACATATTGGGAGTTATTTGATTTGGTTACTTTAGAGTGTGGAAGTGCTATTCAATGAGGGGTTTATTTTTAGGGGCGTCTGATTTCGCGTTGCGCGTCGCCAGTTTTCACATTCGGCACTTTGTACCATTCTGACGAGCGTATTATGGACTACGATCATCAATTTACTGACTGAACTTTAGTTTTCCCTATGCGTCAATGGCACTTCGTCAAACTGCCGCACAGCTGACTTTGAGGAAGTGAAATAATATCTCCGGATATTTGTTTATAAATTCATCTTTCCAATATTTCGTCGTCGAAAAACGTATTTTTAACAAATCAATCGTATATAAAGCTGTGTCCCGGTAGTAATGGACAGCCCCGGAACTGTTGATAGACCTCATGCTGAACAACTTTCACAATGAAACTGATTTGATCAGAGCCACTTCATTTTTGACATCTCTATACATTTTGGGCCGGGCGGTCAGCTGATTTATATTTACGGAGGAGTGAAAAATGAAGTTGCTCTAAACAAATCGGTTTCATAATATACATAACGTTGAGCAGAACGATGAGTCTTATCAATAACTCCAGGGTTATCCATTGTTTACGGATCACCCTGAAATACATACATAAATATGTCGAAATTTATTTGAACATATTTATGTACTTCATTTTATATTTTTGGTAGCGGTATGTTCCACTGTTTTCCAATTATTTATCTTTGCTCACACTACTGGTAATACAGGTCGGATGACTTGAGACTCAAGTCTCACAAGTTACCAGTAGTAAGCATTTTTAGTGAACGTACATCAGGAAACACCCCTAAGGCCCTTAACAATAAACCACTCTCAGCTCTGGGAGTTGTCTCAACTACGTTTAATAACGGTTTCGTCATTATGAAATCTGTAATTTTCACGCGCTTGAGATAGCTCTCCCGAGAGCGGTTTGTTATTACGGCCCTTAGTCCGTCATTGTAAATTGCAATTTGATTATACAACAGAGCGGATATGACAGGAATGCATCGCTTTAGCTGTACGGTTCTACTGTCTATGGTATCTGTGTGCCAGTGCCAGTTAACAGATCAGTTCAAATAAATGACTTGATGCATCGTCCACCTAACATAATCTCACAGCCACCCTACATGGGACTGATTCACATATGCAAATTGTTCATCAGCTATTCAATGTTTGGACATTCGTTATGCGGCCTGCCTGCCCAGTCCGGTAAACGGAATGCGCGATGCTACTACGAGTGTACGCATTCTGTCCGCTCCTATTCGCCACTATTGGCGGACCAATATTCGGTTTTGATGACATGGAGCCCGGATTGAATTTTGTATGCAGTTTTTAGTTTGCGTACAAATTGGCAGACAACTCACCAGTTTCGAGGTAGAGTGGTTCTACCTCGTAGAGGGACTGGGACAGCTGACGTTCGTTTTCATTCTATGGCTAACATCTCATCGCTATCGTACGACTAGCCTAATCATGTAATTCTGTAATATAGGAGTTCAAATCGCTGTTGAAAATTGACCTATCACAATGCGATAATTGAGCATTAGTTGTCTTTTATTACGACTTTGCTTATTTATGCGATGTTCAGAATGGTAATTTTTTTTTAAATGAAAATAAAAAGCTACAATTTCTATCAAAAAATGTGAAATCTGTGCATTCTGTAAAAAATAGTGACAGCTGTCAAAAAATCAGTAAGATATTTTAATATGTGAATTAATTATGCCTCTGTCACTCCTACTGGGGACATGTTAGGTTAGGATATATCCCACCTCCCCCCAACATCATTACGACTTCATGTCTTAATGAGGCAAACGTTTGGCGTAAGGCAGAACTATTGCTCTCTCCTACTCGGTTAGCATGCACGCTTTGACTCCCTGTCGACGTCGAGTGAGAGACTTAGGATAACTTGCTGTGTCTAAAGTGGGGGCATGGCAGGTGAGACTCGAGATAGAATGCGGTCTTGTGTACCAAATAGTTATTACCATTTTAAATGAAAGTATTGTGATATTGTCTGGCAACACTGAGAATTTGGTTACCGTTTTACCCACGAATAGTAGATTGCGCCACCTACTTGGCATGATGACCCATACGAGGTTTATTTACAAGGGAACTTTTTTACAATTAGTTACTAACACAACACAAGAGTCCGAATCGTTTCAACTACCTTAGTGATAAATAGTTCTATGCACCAAGTATAGAATACTTATATACCTACATAGGTACCAGACATGTCTCGCTTGCATGTGTCATAATTAGTGTCTGATTCGGCCGAAATCAACTCGGCAATGCCGCCATGTAGGCAGGGCTCGGTCGTCTTCATCTCTATGGCGTCGCTATGCTAGCGTCAAGACATCTCGGGCTAGACAGAGAAAAATTGCAATGGTTTTAAAAAAGGTTACCGATCACAACAGGATTATTTCACTTAAGATGTCTTTTGTTGCGGGTGATTGTTTTTGCGTTGTTCAGATTGTAAAATTTTTCGAAAGCGATAGAAATTCTTAAATATCAGAATTACGTAAAGGTACATAGGGCGCACTGTAAGTTTCCGGAACTGGCCACTTACATAAACAATATTTAAAAATTTATTGTAACATTTGAAAATAGAACTCTTTGGCTGTAGAATGCAGTTTGTTTCATCTGACTGCCTTTTGTTTTTACCTTGTGGCGCCATTTAAAAAATTGTGTGTCTGCATCAACATGGATTTAACTCGGGAAAATTTTCGTAGTATGATTTTCTACGATTTTAAGTGTAATTTGACAGCTCAACAGAGCATCGCTCGGCTTGAAACAGCTTTTGGCAATGAAGCACCATGCAAGACAACTGTTTATAGCTGGTTTGCAGAATTCAAGCGTGGTCGTATCAATCTCAGTGACGAATCTCGCGATGGTCGGCCGTCCACCGCTGTGACCAACAAAAACATCGATGCTGTGCGCCGTATGATTGAAACAGACAGGCATGTGACCTACCATGAAATTTGCGCATCCTTAGAAATAGGCATGAGTCAAATACAATTAATCCTACACAAACATTTGGGTGTGAGAAAGCTGTGCTCGCGGTGGATCCCACACAACTTGACCGAGGCTCAAAAAACGGACCGCGTCACTTGGTGCAGTGCCATGCTTACCAGATTCAACGAAGGTGCGTCAAATTTGGTGTGGGACATAGTAACAGGTGACGAAACATGGATTTATTGCTACGATCCCAAAACAAAGCAGCAATCGAGCGTATGGGTCTTTCAAGATGAGCCGAAACCAACCAAAGTGGCGCGCGTGAAAAGTGCATCTAAGCGGATGATTGCTTCTTTTTTTAATAAAACTGGACACGTGGCTACTGTTGCTTTAGAGAATCGTCGTACAGTGAATAGTGACTGGTACAGGACCATTTGTTTGCCGGAAGTTATTGACGAACTCCGTAAAAATAACCGTAAACGCCGTATCATCCTGCACCACGACAATGCTAGTTCTCACACGGCCAGACAGACAAACGACTTTTTGAAGGCGAAAAATGTAGAACTCATGAGTCATCCTGCATACAGTCCCGACCTGGCACCTTGTGACTTTTTTCTGTTCCCAAAAATTAAGAACCAATTACGCGGTCAACGATTTTCATCACCAGAAGAGGCTGTCGAGGAGTATGAAAAACACGTTTCAGAGGTCACCACAGAGGAGTGGCACAAAAGTTTTCAAAACTGGTTTCATCGAATGAAAAAGTGCATAGACGCCAAGGGAGATTATTTTGAAAAACAATAAATTAATTTTGTACCTTTAATAGTATTATTTCATATTCATTCCGGAAACTTACAGTGCGCCCCACGTATAATGCAAGTTTATTAAACACAAAGAGAAATAAAATGTGCACAATGTACCAGATTTTTTTATTCTGGTCGTTCACGTTTCATAAAATGGTGTTGGTCTAATGCGTATCTGTTCATTGCACGAGTCGCGAGGCAAAATAAACAAGTGAAGTCTAAATAAATTCAGCACGTGTCAAATAATCGCGTTCTGATTAGTCGATTTATCTGCTGCGATCTAACAATAAAGATAAGAGTCTGAACTCGGCAGCACTGTTGTGCAGCTCTCTAATGCCCATACAATAATGTACCTTACCGCCGTATATTTACGGTCTGTCGCGGCAACGGAGTGGCATTGCTTCCGAGAAAACTTTAAATGTACATGGGTAAGGTACATTATTGTAAGGGGACTAGAGTGCTGCCGAGCTCCGAATCATGCCTTACTGTAGTCGATTCTGTATCTGGCCAGTGTTTTAAGTTTATTTTTAATAACGGGTCGCCTGAAATAATTGGTCAAACGTCAAAAACATGTAACAAAAAAATATTTCCATAAAGGCATTGCTTCTGGCCCCACACTCGGATACCCTGTGTCGTGGGAACCAGACTTAGAGACGTCACACACATATACACATCTAAGACCTGGGTTATTTTTCTGTATCCACAGCCGGGGATCGAACCCGGGACCTCTCGCATGGTAAGCAGGGCCACAACACAACGCCACAGAGGTCGTCTATTTGAAGTTGGTGATCATACTTCAAAACATAAATTTGAAACCTGTCGGGTTAGATGTTATATAGTATAGATGTTATATACAATAGATCTTCTGGAACTGCGTTGATTTTATCCACTGAACGTTCCATATTATCGGGTCCCGTACGTATTTTCGAACGACGCTGAAGCGACAAACGTTTTGGTGAAATAATTTCAGCGTGGTACGCTGGAGCGAAATATTATTGCAGCGAAATCCACGAGATCTAATGACACCGCATCGAATGACAATATCGAATTTCGATTTAGCAATATGTAATACCGTACTGTATACACTGTTCTCTGCACAAACGTCACTCGAGCCAGGTGCCAACTTAGCTCGCCCGAGTAGTAAATTGCTTGACGATGCGGTGTCATTCGACCTCGTGGATTTCGCTTCAAGAATTTTTCGCCGCAGCGTATTACGCGCTAAAAGTTTTTCGCCACAACGTTTTCGCTGCGGTGTTATTCGACCTCGTGGATTTCGCTGCAATAATATTTAGCTCCAGCGTACCACGCTGAAATTTTTTAGCTACAACGTTTTTCGCTACAACGTCGCCGTTCAAAACTACGATGTTCAAAACAGATGTAGTGAATAATCCTTTCCTTTCGTATTTTCTCGGAAGTTTTTGTTTTTGTCTTACTACTTCACCGCACTCAGTACCCATCGAGACAACGTAGGGAACGGTCGCATTGCAAGAGGAAGTATCTATATAGAGTAGTTAAACAGAAATATTTTGTTGATATTTATGTTAGATTTTGTGATAAACTTCATGGACTCATGTATTAATGCAGGCCACCTATATTTTTTTTGACTTTACATTTCACTCTTGTCTGTCATTTTTGTAAATATTAAACATTGATTTTATTCGATCCACATTAACAATTTATAACAGACTTGCCGAAAGCACTAAGAAAAGGGAAACGTTTAGATCGGCAAGCCTGCGAAGTTATTTTCAATATTTATTTATATTTCTTAACTGAAAATGATAAATTCAAACATACCAACTATACTGCTTACTTTTGTAAAGTCCAAAAACGAGTTTCGGAGGCCAGTGAATTTTAGTAAAATATTGCAAAAAGAATACATAAATCAATCCACCTCCAATAATCCGAAGTCGGCAAAGTTGGGTAGACCAAATAAATTATTTTGTCTAGGTCTTGACGATTTTGACTACAACGTTATACGCCGATTAGTGTATAATTTCCATTTGATATACAAACAAGTACCTACAATTAAAGCCCTGAAGTCCAAGTTATCCGAAGCCATAAATTTTAAGGGATGTGACTTTACACTAAGAAAAATTCTTAGAAAAATGGGATTTCGGTATAAAAAAGTTGAAAACAACAGAAAATTACTTATCGAGAAAGATGATGTTCATTTAAAAAGAGTAAAGTTTTTAGCCGCGATAAAAAAAGTACAGATGCAAGGGAGAGAGATTGTTTATATGGATGAAACATACATCCATACCTCACATTTGGCAGGTAAAAGCTGGGCTGACTCGTCAGAAAACGGAGTGAAACAGTTAATTTCTAAAGGACAACGTCTTATAATAGTGCACGCTGGTAGTAGAAAGGGGTTTATACCTGGGGCATTGTTAATGTATCAGTCTACTGATAAAACAGGTGACTATCACAACGCGATGAACAATGAAAACTATGAAAAATGGCTTCGTAATCAACTCATTCCAAACTTAGCTCCACATTCGGTACTAGTAGTAGATAATGCTGCATATCATAATAAGTACATAGAAAATCCTCCTAATTCAAATACCAGGAAGCAAGACATGATTGATTGGCTATCCCAACATAACGTTCCGATTGATCCGTCATTAACAAAACTTGAAATATATGAAATTATTTGCAAGTACAAACAAGACTTTGTAGAATACTCTATAGATAAACTTATGAACGAATATGGACACAGCGTACTAAGGGTGCCACCATATCATCCTGATTTCAATCCGATTGAAAACATATGGTCTCAAATAAAGGGATACGTATCCAAAAGAAACATCAGTATGAATATGACTACTGTGAAACAATTGGTACAGGTAAAGGTTAATATGATTGGTTCCGATGTTTGGGCCAAAGTATGTGACCACGCCATCAAATGCGAAAACGAGTACCGAAAACACGAACCTGAGTTGGAAAATTATATGGCTAGTTTTGTAATCACCGTTCATCAAAACTCTGACGATGATACACCAGAAAATAGTTCTGATTCTGACTGTGATATGGAAGTTGGAAGTATTGTTTCGCATCACACTGTCCACCCCGCTCCTCCTCCTCTTATCCCGCTGTCATAATCGAAGTCGTTCATCCAATCAGAAAATCATATTTATTTATATTAATTTCTCTGCTGGTTTGTTTTGTTTTATGTTGAGGTGTCTTTTTTGTCATGTCATAGTATTTTTAATTAATTACAAAAATTTATTGTTATAAAAAAGATCTGCAAAATCCTACTGTAGTTTTGACTTATAGTTAGACTTTTGGGGTTCCAATCCTTATAGAATCATAAGATCATCCCAACCGGAATTTGGTTTTTATCAGTGCGTTTTATTGAAATAAAACGTCCACAGTAAATAGTTATATTTTTGTTTACCTAACGAATTCTTTTTATGATAGAATCGTGGTGGTTTTAACATCTCAGTGTAATATACGTCAAACGGGCAATTTGACATTTGACATTGATAAATAAAGTATGCGATTTATTTGATACCTACACGTAATTTAATAATACAGTAATTCATAGACACATCGGCGCCATTCGGGTGTTATCGTTGTTCCGAGTTTTGCCGATAGGAAAGGATTATTCACTACATCTGTACGGGACAGCATATTAACATTATCCTCAAGAAAACATATACTGTGTACATACATACATACAATAAAAAATATTAAACACAGTTTAACCTCGAAATAAATAACATATGCTCCCGAGAGTAAATGCTATGAAAAATTCAAAAATCGCTATACCGTGTAGTTTTATCATCAGATCCTGACCTGAAATCAATAGGACCAATAGGGATTTGAAAAAAAAAAGAAACAAATTCCCAATCGGCACATCCGTCTTGAAGAAATCGTTTAAAATACATTTAAAAAATCACACCGAATTGTAAACCCTATCCTTTTGTGAAGTCAGTTAAATTGAATGAAATAACCGCCGCAAAATTACGTCACGAATTCAGCTGCGCAACGGTAACCGATTTATATAACTAGATGACAAATACTAACGTACTACTGGACCCTTACTTCAAATACCCAAAACACTAATTGCTCGTTGGTACCTAAAATACCCATTGCTTTCTAACCTCTCCGAATTCAAATTCCACCACATCACAGTCCCGAAATTGCTACATAATGCGAATGGCCCTCCAGGGCCTCCGCCTCCTCAGACCCGTGTTACATGGAATAGGTGTGGTCATCCCGTGTAGCACGGAACTCCAGTTTACATTAGCCCCTCGAGATGCCGAAGTTAGTAAGTTTCGCTGAGATGCCTTGATTAGGAAACTCGTCTAAGCATATACCAATCAAACATAAGGTATTTTACTTTACAGGGTAGTAATAAGCGCAGCTGCGCCCACGTTTTACTCAATACTCCGTTTTGCCTGACATGAGGCTAGGTTAGGGCCATCTCCGCAGATTCGTACGCTAAGAAAATGCAAGGCCATGGGCACAATAGTCTTTTGACACTATCAATCGCAATTAATCCGCGATTTTAAACGCCGTGTGCAAGCGCTTTAACGGTCGGCCCTAATATGGAAAAATCTTGATTTTTGCGGTCAGTCATGATGACAAAATTGGTGTTAATCAATAGAATAAATTATAACAAACAAAAGTAACTATACACAGGCAGGCCGTACAGGATCTTACGGCGTTTTTAGTGATCTGTCGATGGCATTTGATTGTAATGATCACGTGACGCTTCTTATAAAATGAAATACTTATGGAGTAACAAATAAAGCGTTGAAACTACTATTCAACAGCGTTAAATCTGATGGATTGGGTGTAAAAATCGGCGTTCCACAAGGTTCCATATTATGCCCTTTCTTATTCCTGATAGGTATATTTTAACGATTTGCCTTTCATGGTGGAGAAATTGACCGACATATTGTTGTTTGCTGAATTCACTGACACAATGTTCCAATGTAGAGAGAAGAGGCAACAAATAACGTTTTCTAAACATATGTTGATATTTACGGAAAATAAATAATTTTGAATTTGAATTTGATTTATGCATTCCTGAACACATCAAAGAGAGCTTATGATATGTGTGTAGATAAACTAGTGCATGTAACTGTACATAATTAGGCATTAAAACTCTCGAGTGATATTATTATAAAACTCGCCTTTGATTATGTATCAGTCACATAAACTAATATTTGTCCTATAATTTTCATTAGGTGTAACAAAACAGAAACAAACATCACACTCAACATAGTCTTAGGTACAAGTTATCTCTTTTTGTTCATTTTTCTATTTTTCTTTGATAGAGTGTCCACGGATTACTTCTTGATCCGAAGTGATTTTACGAAGAAGATCTTTCAACGGACAAGATTTGGCGTCATGAAATAAAGATGCTTCCTAGCTTAACTTGGTGAGAGATTGATGACTGTTTTAATGAATAAATGTTGGCAAGAAGCAGTTTTTTAACACTCTGAAGATAAGGTGTCATAAGTTTAAAGTTTGTATGTGTCACCGTATAAGATTGTCAAAACCGTTCGTTTATAATCTAACGTATTTTTTCTTCTTAGTTTACAAACTATCGATAAATTGTAAACTGTATCGTACTGCTTACGATATGACGCGTTAGTTTATAATAAAACCGTTAAATTGCGAACTGGTTTAAACTTAAACACTGCGGTAGCTTAGGTGAAAACTAGAGGGCGCGAGCGCAGCGAAGATCCCGAATAGTCTTCGTGTTAGGTTGACATGTAAGAACATAAGAAACGTAAATTCTAAACCCTGTCGGTCTGGTTTACAATTTGTCGATATTTTACAAACTATCGTAAAATATTGACAAATTGTTAACTAACGCGGTAGTTTATGAACTAACAGTTTTGACAATCTTACGGTGACATATGTATAACTACAGTCTTCACAAAATAAATAGGTGGCCCAAACTAAATTCAACCTTATTATGTCAGTGACACGGACGCTGTCACCGGGCCTTTTATTTTACTATGGCTCTTTTTGTCCGCATAGTTCTTCTCCAGCTCGATCTTCTTCTCCTGTGCAACCATGGTTTGCTGGAAGAAATCTCTTGTTGGAGATAAGCTTGCTTTGTACACTTTTATATTTTTCTGAACATTAAGTTAATTGATTTATTAAATTAAGTTAGTTGTATGATAAAGAAATTATGAATTTTTATATCTGTGTATGTTTGTACATACACTCAAAAGAAAAAGTTTTGGGTACACTTTGTATAGAATTTCACTACAAACTGTACCCAAAACTTTTGTTCTTGAGTATATATGTGTGAGTGTGTCTATCTGATAGACCATTGGCAAAGGCCGAAGACGCTGCTCAAACAAAGTACCGCTTTAATGTCATACTGGCTCTGTCATTTCCCGAGCGAGACTGTTGAGTGCTCATAAGAGTTGTCGCGATTGTGCGTCCGGGCTCATAGCTTAGATTAACTGGTTGAGCATAACACAACATAGCGTCACGCCTTTTCCCATAAGGGTGGCAGAGGCACAATTGTGCCCACGTTTAGCTAGTTATTCAATTCTCCATTTTTCGCGACAGGGGGCTAGCCCATCGCTGCAGCAATGGAGATTGAAGGTTTCCTGACGATGTTATCCTTCACCATTAGAAAGTCCATATAATGTACCTGAGATAAATTACTTATCTCATTGCTACATGGCCTGCACCCGATTCGAACCAGCATCTCCCGCGCGAGGAGCGAGCGTGCAACCATTAGACCACAGAGCTCTCAGTCCACATTTACCCACTGCTGGGTATAGGCCTCCGGTCCAGAGTCCCCCGCATCCAGTGCCTACCAGCTTTAATGTCGTCAATCCATCTATTCAGCGGTCTGCCCACAATACGTCTTACGGATCTGGGTAGCCACTCTGCATCCGCTTTGGCCTTCCTTCTGTCATACCAGATATCCCGCCCACCCCCACTTCAGTCTGCCGATTCGCTTGTACCTTAAATTAAATGAAAAACGACAGATAACACATGTCATGTAGGCTTATTTCAACCGTCCTTATGTCATTAAATTCTCCACTGGCCATCAGCAAGGGTCGGAGCTGAACTGATGAAATTTCCGCCTCCTCCTCTCTCGCTGCAGCCAGGGAATCAGCGTTTGCAATTTGGTTATGCTTGCATGCTTGCCAAGGTTTGAGAATTTCCCAATCTACTGATTGCTACTGACTATTACTGTAGATTACTAATTTAACTTTAGAAATAAAATAAAACGACTGATTTTTAGATCTCTCCTAAAAATGACCAAATTATAGTAGTTTATGTGACTGATACATAATGGAGGACATTAAAACTCGCGAGTAATGTGTAATAATATCACTCGAGAGTTTTAATCCCTAATTATGTACAGTTACATACACTAGTTTATCTTCACACATATCATAAGCTCTTTGATGTGTTCAGGAACCGCATGTTCGACCGGCATTGTGGCATTGATAATTGCTCTGCACTTGTTTAGCTTGTTCAGTTGAACCAACTTCACAGACAAACTAGGGGCGGCACGCAGGCGGGCGTCGGCGTTCGTAATGTACCAATATTCAGATAAGAAATAAGTTTTTACAAAGTAGTATTATGCTGCTTGTTTACGTGCGGTTTTTGGACGCAGTAAAGAGGGTCTATGTTACTTGTGTAGATAAACATATTTTTAGTATCAATAATATGCAGGAATATACAATCATAACAGCGAGTTCACTCGATGGCCGCACGCTGACCGTTCACTGACCGGATATTACGGACGCCACGGACTGAACGGAGTAGGTCGCAGCGGCTCCTTCACTCATTCGTGATGGTAATCGGGGGCGTTATGATAAAAGAGCCATGTCTCGCCGGATGTTTGCGAAAATAACGCCGTTATTAATGGCGAACGAAGATTGACCCTTGTGGCAAGTTTAGATTTTTATCTCTTGTTGTGTGTTTGTTTCGGTGACCAGAACACAGGGTCAATGAGCGTGAGGATATAATAATTAAGTCTGACTTAATTAACTTTTGGGAAATACTATACATGCATATCTATTGGTTGTGTTGAGAAATATGATTATAATTTGTCATTCAGAAGATCCCCAATATATATGTCTCAAAGGTGAGAGGTCCAAATAAATCCATACCACGCCACATTACATCCTAAAAGTCTACGAACTCTTCGAGAAAACTAATCGCCCAAGAGAATTCAATAAACCAAGTAGAGCACCTCAATAAATTGGGGTGTTCAAACGCAAGAGCAGCTTAATTTTTAATTTGGGCGAAGTACACACGTCCGGTTCGCGCCGTGGTCGAAGAAAGAGTGATGCTAGTCCGACGTTACTGAGACCGCATCGCTTAGTTATGCGGACTACCCTCATTTGTTGAACACAGCCAGCGGATATAGGTCAGCTTTTAAATTAGAGGTTAGCGAGCATGTGAATTTTATTCCTTTGACAGTTTTGGCGGCAGCAGGAGTTAGGTTGGTGGAGTGATTACGAAAAAGTATAGTTTATATTGATCCGGTTTTGCGATGAAGTTTAAACTATTCATATTCTATGGTATTATTACGGTTGAGTAAAGAGAGATGAAATAACAAGTTCAAGTGATGGTCTTAACGTGATAATTATTTTCTGTGGTATCTGTAGTAAAAAAATCAAAAGCATAATTTACATAATTTAGCCGCATGCATTCTAATTTAGCATGTAGCCTACTCACCTTAGTAATTTTACGTCAAAATATCACACGGAAATTTCCAGACAAGAGAGCACATATCTTCTCTCCATTGTGTGTTTCTTCGTTAATTTGTGCAAATAAGTGTGTTCAAATGCAAATTTTCAGCCATGTACCCGTTGTACCCATGTTAAGATGTAACTGGAGCAACAATGGGTTAGTTAGATGCACAATTAACGTTTTAACAATAATAAATGTTAATTCCTTGCTCAGTTGGGAATTATGCTTATGACTATTAGCTTGGCTGTGTTGTCCTTTGTACTTTTGTCCTATATTGCGCCGTTAATGCTAAATTATAGCTTTAATTTTTTATAACAATCTGTACGTACTCGAACCTTGCTTAACTCTTTGGGCCACGATCTACATATTTATTATTGTTTCAAGTCGCAATCGTAGATTACTCCGACATTTTATAGAAAAAATAATTTAAAACGAACAGTAGAAACGAATTCACAGTAATAAACTGGTTGTCACAAAGACCGCGCATGTTTGGCCTCCACATGGCCGCGTCTTCTGAAAAGCCCGTGGGGTACAATGCTGGGCCGCGTTGTGCCCCAAGGGCGTTTCAAAATTTTAAACCGCTTGAAAAGCCAGAGCGCTACAGCGCGAGGCTGCGTTGTTCCACACGGGGGTTTTCACCAGCGCTCACATTGACAATGCATCATATGAAAAGCCCGTGGGCACAAAATAAATAGGTACAGAAGTCAACCCCATGCATGCATACTTCACTTTTCATAGCTACGCTCGGCAATCGCTCTAGGGTTGTCAACTACGGCTTTTGCACGAAAAACTATCGTGGTACTGGCGCTCCAAAAAACAAAACAATAGACCTGCCTATTATTACAATACAAAAGGTTTACAGAACAGAAAAATACCTACACAATTTTACGTTTGTCAATTTTCACTATAGAAAATCCCTGAAACTTCTAAACGGACTACCCGAGTTATAAAAATTCTATTGCCTTGTCCGTTTTAGACCTACACGTGTCAAATGACACGAAAAACAACACAATATCTACACAAACAAAAACATGTTTTCAACTTACGTAACTAAGGTGGCGTGAATTTTGTTTGCAACAAATATAATGATCACCAAAATATTTTTTTACTACCCAAAATGGATAAATGAACACTGTGCCGGCACGTACGCCCGCCACAGATATGCGGAAATATCTCATCACGTACTATGTCTTATGCACGTCATCAATAACATGTACCAACCTAGTATATAAGGTAGGATTTCCTATAATAAATTAGTCTAGTATAGTCTAGTATTTGCGCGCATCTCAAGCCTTTTACTTTACTCCCGAAGATGTCGCTCTCCTTATAATTGCCTCTGGCAAAGTGGTGACCCGACTTTTGAACATCAGCAACCTTCGGTAATAGCAGCATGGACCCAGCCGCGAAAAACACTCCGTGTGCTGCCACCTTAGAAGTGCAAGCATCTTCTGCAAGTGCTTCTGCACTTCGTCCAAGATCGCCGAGCCCCGAATTCTGCATACCTATTTCAAACCACGCTGCAGAAATCCATAATCAAGACCCCACCCAAACCAAGACGACATCAAGCAAGCCATGACGGACCAGAAGCCAAAAGATTTCAACTGAAGATTTCCCGCATCGAACTCAAGATACCGCAAGAATAATGAACATCGGTTCATTATTCTTGCGGACTATCGAGTCAGCCGACTGCTGATTTATCAAAATGGAGCTCGCACCAGCAGAAACGAACGCGTCGGCAAATTCATTCACAGCAAGCAGTTTTTTTTTTTCAAGTTCAAGACATAGGAAGCCGTTCCAGCCCCCAGTCTTCTGGGGGCTGGAACGGCTAAGAGTATTGAAACATCATCGATATACTTAATTCAACGAATATTGAAATCATCCAGGAAGAACATCGCACGAAGAATAATCAAATCACTGAAGAGAGAGAGATATATATATTTATATATAAACGATTGGTGTACAAGATGTGCCCTATGTTGCCAAATACCAAGGTTTTTAGGCACACAAATTTCATCAATCGACAACTTAATATGCACTCCAGAGTGAAGAGCACGCACGTACACATGACGTACGAAACCATTGACTGCCTACAGCCAAGGTTACAGATTTAATGCTGACGTTGATTCAGCACAATCATCCTTGTGTAGGTACGGTCGCAATTATAAACAAACAGTGATTATAACTTCAACGACGTGCGATGTAAATTGACACATCGATTCCTGAAAAACATGGACGGCTGCAGCATCAGACGACTCTCCTGCGGATCTTTTCCAGTTATAGGTTAGGTTAGTTTACTAACCGCGAAGCACCATTATCCTAGTGTTTTTCTGTTTTCCAGTTTTTAGTTTATTTTATGTAGTGTGCGGCCAGACACAAGACTCGCCTGTAGGTAAATATTACGTTATTCTTTAAACTTATGTAGAATTCACATAATCGTAGTTCCTTTATTTTCCTAATTCGTGTAAGAGTTACCTTTAGATTAAGTTGAAATATGCTCTATTACTGTAGCTTTATTTAACAATAACTTTCCTTATATATAAAAATAGATTAAGTTAAAGTATGCACAATTAAGATCTGGTTTTATGTTTATTAAAATACTACTAGTTATTATTGCAGTTGATATAAGTTTGTCATGGTATACACATTTCTAAAGTTAATTCGATTCATTTAAGGTTATTGTTTGATTCTAACTTAGATTTTTGTTTATTGTTATAAGTACATTCATTTATTTATTTTCCCTAAAGGGGGGAGTATCTGTGCCGGCACGTACGCCCGCCACAGATATGCGGAAATATCTCATCACGTACTATGTCTTATGCACGTCATCAATAACATGTACCAACCTAGTATATAAGGTAGGATTTCCTATAATAAATTAGTCTAGTATAGTCTAGTATTTGCGCGCATCTCAAGCCTTTTACTTTACTCCCGAAGATGTCGCTCTCCTTATAATTGCCTCTGGCAAAAACACCAAAAGTTGTAAAAAATATCAGGGCAAAATACTGCGGTAGCTTAGGTGAAGGGTAAAGGGGGTGAGCGAAGTAAAGAACATAAACTTAAGTACACAAAACATAAAAATAAGTTTGGTGATCATTTACCCAAACACAATTTGGTGGACATTTATCCATTCTGGCAGTCATTTCGAATTTATTGGTAGTAAAATAGGTGCGTTTTTGGTAATCGTTTAAACATAAGCCTTTTGTTAATACTTATTTTATTATACTGATTGAAAAATAGGTAACTGTTATTAAATTAAATCTATCTTAGATATACTATTCGGGGACCTTACCTTAAATTTAAAGTGATAAATAAGTAAATAAGAAATAACATTCACTGACAAAACACGTATAATTTTGTTTTAATAATAAAACCAAAAATTTTACAACAAAATATTGAATACCATGTACAAAACCAAAAAAATTAACCAGAAAAGAGATAAACAACTGAAATGTCGCAAATGAACACCGAAATTGCTTTTGACGCTGTATGCGCACTTTGATCAGGACTGACGTGAAAATGAAATGATTGTATGAAGAGGATATGAAGTGCGTATGGAATGGATGAGGGGTTATATGAAAGATTGCCCAAAAGTATGCCGAAAATATCTTTGACGGTGGCGTACAAATGCCTTTAGGAATTTAGGTGGAATAATGAACAGACGACCTAATCCTGTTCAAAGATTTAAAGTTGTCAAAAGAGTGAAGCCGCGCTATGAATCGAAATTTAAATTAAAATGCATATGACAGTTCAAATAAACAAAAAAAATGGGATGGGTCAAAAAATACGGGATCTCCTGAAGCGGCGTCCAAGTTCCTCCTTCACGTACGCCTGCCTGCCTGCGTCTGCCTGCTCCACAGCATGCCTTGGTGAGGTCTACGCGTCCGAGGTGTCGGTTTCAAAAAATTGCGCAGCTCTCCACCAAAAGCTACAAATAAGATATAATGATAAGTACCAGAATAACGCTAACACGACCAAAATGCCACCACGTAATATAAACACCAAATACATACCCAGATCGCTTCCAACGTCTGGCCTTTGAGTTCAGATGAAATATCGGGAAAATATCAGGAAAACGCCAGCAATATTTTAGACCGGCATCAATTCTTGCCCAAGGACAATTCTTTTTACGTCAAGGCTGCCCAAAACACATTAAACGACCATTCCCAACACGAACAAAACTGTACAAAACTGAAAATGTGCATCAAAATGTTTTCGACTCCAACAGCTCAATAAAAATGATTTTTTCCAGTCCTGCCAAAACTGACAACTACCAATAAGAATCTAGAATAATTCGAACTTTCAATATTGCATAACCTTATAAAACATCAACCAGCCTGTATCCCAATAAAATCGAAATAAAAATTAGCATTACAAAGGAGTCTTAAAACGACGTCTGCGAGTTCACGCTGCACTACCTACCTAACTGTTCTATACATGTAACGTAAAAACGAACCATCGAAATACAAGCAGATAGCTACTTACCTTTCCGAAACCACTGGTAGCTTAAAAAACGCCAATTCACAGTTTAATGTTGAATTTAAACAACCGTCCACTGAACAGTTATAATAACTTTTTTCCGTTGCTCAATTGATGCATTAATAGACGCGCGTGTCAAGCGGATTTCGCTCACGCTCGCACTGGTCCGAACTTGCCCGAGATATCGTGTGCGTGAGCAGTATCTATGTGTGCGTTGCTTGAGCGCGCTTGTATGTAGATTGATTTCTGTACCTATTTATTTTGTGCCGTGGGTTACAACGCGTGCGATCTGCGACCCATGCATGCACTAGGCGAGACAGAGAAAGTGGATTAGCGCACCAAGAGCATGCGGTGCGACGCATGCGCTAGACGTAAAAGAGAGCATTGAGTAAAAATCTTATTGATGAATGGAACAAAGAGATCCAATATTATTAGGAAGTTTTGGCGAACATGTGCGTTGCAAGGTCCCAACTTCTCACCGGTGATTTGTGGCCATTTTGTTTTGATGCAGTTATTGTCAGAAACGTAATAAAAAAGTGGGAAACAATAAACAACCGGTTATTATTTTCGCATGAGGATTTTGATTTGATTAGATTTGATAATGACAATAGTGGAGAATAAAATTTCTCGTGCGGATTGCAGTGGAAACTGAAAAGTGAATGTTACGAAGAACAGTGTGATAAATAAATCAAAATATTATCTGCCAATACCCACACCAACAGGATAACGAAGAAATGATATCCTAACCCAATGCGATACTTTTTCAGAAAAGTGGGGGCAAATATTTGTTTGATGAGAACGGATGTTTGTGACCTAGTCTTGGTTGTTTATCTATCTAAGTATAATATTTATCTATATAAGTACGTGTATCGTTATCTTGTACCCAAGATACAGGAATCCTAGTTTGGGGCTAGATCAATGTGTATAAATATTGTCCGAGGTATTATTATTATTATTATTTGATTCTTAGTTTTTTTTTCACTCCTCTTCTAGGAGGTTACAGTTAGTCCTGAGCACGGGCCGTAGCCAAGTGCTAAGGATCTATGAGTTTCCTAAAAAATTTCGAACTATCCTGCACGAAAATCACCGCTTTTTGCAGCAGGATGAAGAACAAACATATCAACACTATAATTTTACTATTATTTATATTAACGCTTATTTTTGTTTACATAGCTCTACTTATTTCCTGTTTCTATTTCTTATGTTTTAGAGGTAAACTACGATAACTTGGAGCGTAAATGACGGTAACAATGTCTCTTACGAACAATCACACCAGGTTAATTTTCACAATTATCTATACCTAGGTAGAGATTTTAAATTTTCACAAAATGTCCTATTTCAGTTGCCACTATAGGTAGCACCAAATAATGATATAGGTAGGTAGGTAGGTAAACGAGGTAAACGACCCATACCAAACGACGTGTTTTAATAGCCCCTACCTAATCACCATACTCAAACACCTACCTACCTAACAACATAATATAGCGTCATGCGTCATTTCCCATATATGGGGTGGCAGAGGCACAATTGTGCTCACTTTTAGCAAGTTATTCAATTCTCCATTTTGTATGAAATGGGAATAGCCCATCGCCGCAGCTATCTTCGCAAAAGCTGCCAATCACAATGTCAAAAATCTTTAAAATCTAGTTTTGAGTCCAAGATTGAATCAGACATGATATTATTTTCTTTTATCATAACATAGCATCACGCCTTTTCCCATACGGGGTGGCAAAGGCTCAATTATGCCCACTTTTAGCCAGTTTATCATTACTCCATTTTGCATGTCAAGAGGTTAGCCCATCGCCGCAGCTGAAGATTTACTCACGATGTTTTCCATAACCGTTAGATCATATAAAGCCATATCGGCCGTAACTTGAACGAACTTACTAAAATTAGGAATTACATAGGCGCGTTGTCACGTTGTAGCACTCTGGTTTTTAAGTAGAAGCTAATTCACGAAAAGCGAGTGAGGCACAACGCCTCAGGCGCTGTACCACATGGGCTATTCAGATGGTGAATTGTCAATGTGACCGCTGGAAAACCCCGTGTGGTACAACGCAGCGTCGCGCTGTAGCGGTCTGGCTTCTCAAGCGGTTCGAAATTCTGAAAAGACCGTGGGGCACACTGCGCCCCAGACAAACCCCACGCGCTTTTCAGAAGACGCTACCCGGCCCGATCCATAGAATCAGCACCACTCAAGAAACTCGTTCGTCGGTGACACTATAGATCAACAGCATGAGGGAAAGACAGGGACAAATATAATGGTAATGACCAATTTTTACAGCTCATGAAAAGAAAATAAAGCTGTTCAAATTTGTAGTTAGATGTTGTTGACGAGGCATGATTTTCATTTTATTAATGCCAGTTTATAGTTTGAAAAAAAAGAAGCAAAAACCAACACCATCAATTTGTCCAACTCGAATTTTCTCTTCGGAAACCAGACGTCATTTCTTTCTCTGTAGCGAGCTTGTAAGTTATCATCACAGAGACATAAATGAAAGCCAAGCCATGTCGAATCAATTCTATCTGTCACAGCTTTCAGATATATTTTTTCCAATTGTCTGTCAGAGACCTCGTCAATACTATTTTCGATTATTGATGATCAGTCACATCACTATTATTTACTCTATATCACACGGAATAATGACAATACATCGGCAATCCAAATCTTTCTTTCTCACATTCAACCTCTTTGGTCCAACCAAACATCTCTTCATCATATTCGGAGTGAAGTCGCGCGTGCGGAATATTTACCACACCGTCAAAAACAAAGAGGAGTATCTGAAAAAATCCATGATTTCTCAAAGGACTGTTTGTCAGGCCCTACGTAGCTGGTGAGACGCACGAGTTAACTTTTTGACCGGGATACCTTTCCAGACGTGATGGGAATGATGGTGGGCGGTGGTCCAATAGTAGTGTGTGCAGCAGAAATGTACTCTATTTAACAAATAGCTGATATAATAATATAGTGTAGTACCTCAGTGGCAAATTTCTAAAAGTTTAGTTGTGTTGTTCTAAAAGGTCTTAAATGTTTGTGGGGTTGTACATAGGTTCCGGCCTCTGGCTTTCGCAAATAAGGGTGTTTTTTATTGATAGGGGATGTGTTCACGATTTTAATGATACCACTCCCAGTAACTCAATATTCTTAACAAATGATCGATAACCTCTAAACAGGTAAAACATGTGGTTCTACAAGACAGAGCATCCTAGTGTAGGATGTAGTTTGGGAAATAATAGTACCCATTATTATGAATAACTTTCCCCAGAAAACATATGGTCGTAAACGAAAAAAAATATTGTGGGCCTCCCATAGTTGCTTGTAATCAGCTGATCGGGTCAATATACTGAGGGACGAAATATATTTTCTAGGACCAGTTCACATATAATAAAGAGTATAAATAAAGCTGATACCCAGCTCATAAAATAGGCACAATAACCGCCAGCATGTTTTGTTGAGTCACAATAGCCATCCGCTTATCGCCTGCGCCCATAACACGCGCTCACCGCCCATGCCTTACACCACTGTGCAAATACGAATAACCCTGCGTGTTTTTCGCTCCGATGATTTTTGCCGGGGCCTTCCCTTGTTGATCTGTGAACGTGAATTTTGGGCCAAAACGTGCCCAAGTTTGTAATATTGCGGGTACCTGACAACGCTTCATCTCGTTAGGCTTTGTTATGAAACTAATAAAACAAGATATGGGTGAAAAAAGGGTGCGAAAGTTATCCGGCTTTGTTATAAGATCTGAGAAAGGTAAGCGGAATTTCAAGATTCGCTTGTGTATAGAAATATCCGTTGTTATGCTCTGTCTACTAAGTAAAGGTACCGGTCTAGTAGTGTTGGAATCAGTAGCAGAAAAACACCAGTAATCAATATTTATTTCTTTGTATAATTTTACATGGATGCTGACAGAAGAAGATTATCTTCATCATCTTCAGCCAGCGGGTTCTGATGATAGCTCAGGCTGTCTCTGTACAGTGCCAGTACATAGAGATATCTAGGTAAAACACAGTCTAGAGAAAGTGCTATTTAGACACTACACAAAGATTATACAACCACCATATTTCAGTTTCACATTCGCCAAGAGCCAACCTAAATGCGAGTACTAAGCCACCATGAAACATAAAACGATAATCGCAAGTCGTTCCGCGAACTCGACATATTCACGGTAGCACCCTCAGGGGGCCGATCAGAGCCTGCGCGACGTTATGTGAGAATCGTGATTCAGGTGAATAATATGGAAATCGTATTGTGAAAGAGATGATATGAGTTTCCCTGTGATGTCGGGAAAAACCGAACGAATATGATAATGAGTGACGTAGGTAATTATAAACATTTACACCCATATTCTTAGTTATTTCCTCGAGATTTCCTCGACTCGACTCGACCTCACTTGAGGAAATTTGTATGCTTAATTGATAAATATCTCCTTGACTTGAGCGATTCCTTTAAGGAAGTTCCTTAAGGAAGCCTTGGCTAAGTTTGAGTCGAGGGGGCTCTAAGGAAACGACTAAGAATGTGGGTGTTAGACTGCGGTACAATAAAAAGCACAAAACAAGCAGATAAGACTTATTCTTGATATTGGATAAAGTCATTACGAGTAAAGTACAGAGCTAAATTCAATAGCCTAATCAAATATCAAAGTTGGACACAAGAACAGACATTCATATTCATATTCATATTCATATTCTTTATTGCACAGAAAACATAGATACACAGATAGTTACAATAAATTTTATAGGCAAAGGCGAGCTTATCTCTAAAAAGAGATTTCTTCCAGCAAACCTAGGCAAGACAGGAGTGTTTATGAAAAAGGACAGTCCTAGTGCGCAATAAAACAGTATACATACGTACGAAAATTACTTTTAAAATATAAATAAAATATACCTAATAAAAAATATATATATCTCAACTATATAATACACTAGATAGCATGCACATATATAAACTACAAAATATCATACATATACTTACATAAATATGATACTAATTACGAAAGAGAAAGGAAATACGCTTTCAATCTTCTCTTAAAAGTGAAAATTGAGGGACTATCCCTAATAGTGCAGGGAAGTGCGTTCCACAGTCGGATTGCCCTTAACCTAAAAGAGTGTTTGTAGGCGGCAGTTTTATGCCGAGGAGTTGACAGGAGAGACACCGTGTGGGATCTCCGATTACTATCCCTGGGGAAAAGAAACTCAAAACGTTCTCGAAGATATGTGGGGTAGCGGGGATTTCGCAAAATATTGAATAGATAAGAGAGAATGTGCATATCACGGCGAAGACGGATCGGAAGCCATCCCAGCTCCTTGCGATACTGGGAGACATGGTCGTACTTGCGCAGCCCGTAGACAAACCGAATCCCAAGGTTTTGGAGTCGCTCGAGTTTATTCAGTTGTTCTTCGTTCGCACTGACCCAACAAGCATCCGCGTAGTCTATTAAAGGTAGTAGAAGGAACTGAACAAGGGTGATTTTAGTCTGCCGCGGCAGGAAGTACTGCAATCTCCGTAGGGAGCAAAATGACGCAAAGACTCGTCTGCTGACCTCACAAACATGGGGCGACCAGGACAGCAAGTTATCAAATATAACCCCAAGATTCTTAGCTTTCTCGCTGTAGGTGATTATCGTACCCTCATACATCACAGGATCGACGGGGATATTTTGTATTGTGTTAATTGAGTGCCGTGTACCCATAATCATGGCTTGAGATTTTGCCGGGTTGACAAGTAGCCCGTATGAAATTGCCCATTTACTGATGTTATCGAGGTCAGCATTCAACGCCTCTACGGTCAGATTTACATCACTAAGAGAGAAGTGCCGATATATTTGAAGGTCATCTGCGTAGAGATGATAAGAAGAAGTAAGAACGTCGGAGATGGAGTTAATGAATACTGAGAAGAGAAGAGGAGAAAGGATACCACCCTGCGGAACACCCGCGGAAAGATTACACCAGTTCGTTGAGATCTCCTCAGACTTAATACGCTGCTGGCGGTCTCTCAGGTAGGAGTCAAACCAGAGAGCCGAGTGCGAGGAGACTCTGAGCGATTTTAGAATTTCAACCAGGATATCGAAATCGACGCAGTTGAAGGCGCTACTGAAATCAAGCAGTGTGAGAACCGTAAGCTGCTTCTGATCCATGGCTAATTGAATGTCATCGGTGACTTTAAGCAATGCCGTGGTAGTACTGTGACCAGGCCTGAAACCTGATTGATATGGATTTAATAAGTTTCTAGAGGAAAGGTATGAGGAGAGCTGACAGTGAACAATTGATTCTAGGACTTTGGAAAGGATAGGCAGAATAGATATGGGACGAAAATCATTAAAGGAGACGGGATTGGACGATTTAGATAGGGGAATCACAAGTGCCTTTTTCCACTGAGAGGGGAAGCAACCTTGTTCAAGCGATACATTAATTATGTGGGTAATGATCGGTAACAGCTCCTCAATGATACAGGTTATCATCTGAGAACAGATCTTATCCTCACCAATGGCTTTCGACGAGATCGCTAAGATTGCTCTCCTTACTGCGCCGATTCCGACACGGTTGAAGTTGAAGGGTGAGTTGTGGGCTGCGGTCTTGGACCGTAGGTTACGAAGGGTAGCTTCCTTGACGAGGGGGTCCATCACGACTGGGGGATTAGCAAAATAATTGTTGAGACCGTTGAGGTTGACATTTCCAGCAGCCAAGTCCTGGGACTTACCTACACCAAGAGTCTTCAGGAATTTCCAAACCTGTGCTGGAGTATAGCTCTCAATACACTCGTAGAGATGACGACGTTTGGCATCACGACACAGACGAGTGCAACGATTGCGGAGGCGTTTGAAAAATAAAAGATTCTCGTCGGTCGGATCCACCTTATATCTACTCTTGGCACGGTTTCTCTTGGCCATCAGGCTCCTGATGGTGTCAGTAAGCCACGGCGCAGGAAGGTGCTTAACCTTAACCCTCTTGACCGGAGCGTGCTTATCAAACAAGCTCAGGACAACAGAGTTAAAGTTTTGGACTTTGTCTTCAACGGTCTCGCTGCCAACAACAGAGGACCAGTCGACGGAGGCGGCATCTGATTTAAGGGAGTTAAGATCCATGCCCTTGAAGCTACGTATGTCGAGGAACTTAGCTGCACGCTTGGGAGGCCTTAACTTGAATGAGAGGTAAATCAAATCGTGATAGGAGAAGGGTGCGTTAAGTTGGCCATGCACAGCAACCTTGGATAAGTTAGAAGTAATCATCAGATCTAGAAGAGAGGGGGTGCAGTGTGGTTGAAAGTGGGTGGCACCCAGGGGAAGGATGTGTAAGTTTATTGAACTTACAAGAGATTTGAGCTTTGCCGAGCGAACGTTATTTTTGAGAAGGCAAGTGTTAAAGTCGCCGAGAATCAGGGTGTCGCTATAAAGAGGAGTCAGATCATTGAGAAGGGTTTCAAATGAGTTAAAATAGTCAATGCGAAGAGAGGGGCTATAATAGACACCCAGGAGGACTTTATTGTGACGCAAGCACATCTCCAAGAACAAGTGTTCAGCGGTACCAGAGTACAGGCTTGGCGACTGGCTGATGACTTTGCATGGAATATCGGCACGTAGGTATATAGCTACACCGCCATCAGCCTTGCCCGTCCTATCATTCCGGTAGAGACTAAACCCTGGCAGAGCATACATGGCAGAAGGAAGTGATGGTTTGAGAAAAGATTCCGAAACAAGAATACCATGTATGTTCTGATCGCTAAAAGTAACAAGGAGGTCAGCATAGCTGGTGTGAATGCTTTGTGCATTAATATGCACAACGTTAAAGTTTGTACCCAGGTTTGAAAACACCCTCTTCAAGTTGTAGGGCAGCGAGTCATCCGCTGATGACGACCCATCACTTACCGCACTAACGGAAACATCACTATTAGGGCAAGAGAAGTAGCTATCATCAAAGTTGAAGGTATCCATAAACTAGATAATATAATAAATATAAATAAGAAATAAATACTTAAATGAAATTAACCTAAAAGTTAATACCAAAAAAATCAGATAATTTAGCCTGAACCCAATACACTGGGTTTGCTGGGAAAGAAATTGGACAAAATAACTAAAACAAACTTACAAACATTGAAGTGAAAAACACAAGCTGGACATACAATAAGAAGTAAAATAAAAAACTTAATTTACATTTATAGACAAAACGAACACGCCCAGCATTCCAACATTACACCATTCATACATACATATAAACATAAACGTCAAACTTATAACCCTCCTCTTTTCCGCTTCGCTGCAATCGGTTGAAAAAGCATAGAAATGACCTAAATATCGCGATCCAATATAATATTTCACCGCTACAAAAACTTCTGTCCGGTCAATATCTCACGTCGTCTGAAATACCGTGGCCGGACATGAGAGGTGCCTTTTGACCGGCGCGATTATCGCCAGATGACCGAACAGGACCCGGGTGGCCCGGATAAAGGGACGGTCCAGCAGCTCGAGCCGGATGAGGGAAGTTGGATATCTTTGGATTTTCAGGACTATTCCTAGATTTTCGCTCAGTCTGAAAGGAGTCTTTTGGCACACATAAATGGCTCTTAATGAATAAAGAAAAGTAGGTTTCACCTGAGATTGGTAGGAAATGCTTAATTTTATGTTCGCTCATATTAATAGTGCTAATTTTCTTTAGATATTAGAAAGAAAAGGTTTTTTTGATTCATTCGGCTTTGCTGTCTTGCTTTGCCCCATGACATAATGGTACATCGTGGTCCTCCCGCATCCACTGCCTGCCGGCACGCGTAGCATGCGGTTCTGGGTAGCCACTCCGTAACAGCTTTAGTCCACATTCCATCATCTCTCCTTGCCAAGTGTCCTTCCCACCCCCACTCATTCGCTTGCCGATGTTAGTACGACGTCTTATTTATGTGTTGCGATTACGATCCTGAAGTGTGATGCCTAGCAAGGAACGCTCTAAGACGATTTTTTATTTGGTGATATCCGCCTTTGTTTCTGTATTCGGGCAGAACACATCGGTCGTAAACCCAGGTCTTCAGGTTCTGCGGGATATTGGACCTGAAGAGGTCTTTGAGCTTTCTAAATGCGGGCCAACCCAACTATTAATGGTTATAATATAGGTAATGTATCATGTGAAACTGAAAATACATATATAAGACCAGATGTATACCATGATGAAGTTTCTTATTTCCACAACATAGCGTGACGTCTTTTCCCATATGGGGCAAAGACACAGTGTGCCCACGTTTAGTCATTGATTCATTACTCTATTTTGCGCAGTAGGGGGCTAGCCCATCGCCGCAGCTATGGGGTAATGAAGTTTTTATCACGATGTTTTCCATCACCATCGATAGAACGTCCGTATAATGTACTAAAGACAAATTACTTATCTCATTGGTACATGGTCAGCACCGAGATTTGAACCTGCAACTCCTGCCTGAGAAGCAAGCGTAACTAACTAGACCACGGAGCTCTCCTCATTTCTTATCTTTCTTAAATCTCATCAAAGATACATATAATACTGACCTCATTTTCTTGAGTCTCGGCAAAAAGACAAACAATGTCCAAGACAAACAACGTTCACCGCCTCTATTGTGCAATAATAATTAGATTAATAAAAAAAAAACGACATTTATATTCAGCAACGATGAGTGACTCATCCATCATCGTTCATGCTTAGGCCGACCTGCAAAGATGTTGTATGCAGTTCGTCAAGCATGTTTTGTAGATAACCGATGTCTCACTGCATTCGATGTCAATATAATTTATTAATATATATAATTTTCTTTTTTTGCATCTTCCATTTGCAACAGGTATTGTTGACGTGATAACGTCTTAAAGATCGATGAACGCCGTCTGCACGCACGAAAGAGCAAAACTCATTGTCACATTCCGCCTGAGCCGAGCGTGCAAGCTAGAGCGCGGAATAAGCGATAGAGAGGCACGATCGGCCTAAGCGTTTCTTAGGACGTTATCACGTAAATTTATCGTCCGTAAACCGACTTTACAGACAACCAATTTTTTCATTTTGTTTTCAGAAGCACTTGGTTTGTAGATTATTCTTGCACACAACATAAGAAAACCTGCAATTAATATTAAAATATATTATCTATCGCATTTAACGCCGAGGCGTTAACGAACTCCGCCACCGGTACGCTGTGGATGGTGTAGAGATGGCACGGAGTTCTGAAATTAAGGATCTGGGGGTTTTAATGAAGTCAGACTTGACGTTTCGGGATCACATTAGTACTATATGCAAACAAGCTTTCAAAAAGGTAGGTTTTATTCTTAGACAGGCGAGTAAGTTTAAAAGTATCGAGGTGGTAAAAGGTTTGTATAATACCTTGGTTCGGAGTAAACTTGAAAGCAATGCAATCATCTGGCATCCACATGAAACTAAATATAGCCAAATGCTGGAGAAAATACAAAATCGTTTCCTGAGGTATTTATGTTTGAAGCGGTACGGGGTCTATCCTTGTTACCCACTTACGTATCCGAGCCTGTTCGTGATGGGCATGGTTGGATACAATGAGCTGGAAGTGAGGAGGGGCCTCGCACTAGCGACCTATGTGCTTAAAGTGCTGCGAGGGAAACTGCACAACCCCCAGATACTACCGTTGTTAGGGCTTCGTGTACCTGACAACTACCTGAGAGCGAGGAGTCACTCCTTGTTCTGCGTGCCGATGGCACGAACAAGCGTGCTGCGGGAGGCGCCGGTGGTGCGGGCCTGGCTCTATTTATTCAAGTGGCGGGCAGGACTAACATTGACCTCTTTTGTTGTTCAATGTTGGAGTTCACAAGGGCAGTCACTTTTTGTTTGTGCTATTGAATTAATTGTTTTTGTTAATTAATTATTTTTTGTTGATTAATTGTTATTCTATTTCTAATTGAATTGAATTGTAATATATATTTTTAAGGTGTGTGTTCTATAAGTATCCCGGATATTGCAAAACGGTTTGGGTATATATACCTGTAATGTTGTGCAATGTAATTATAATAAAAAATAATAAAATAAAAAACTCGAACGACTTCAAAACCCCGGGATTCGGTTGGTCTTCGGGCTGCGCAAGTATGACCATGTCTCACAACATCGCAAGGAGCTGGGGTGGTGGCTTCCGACTTCGCCATGATATGCACATTCTCTCCTATCTCTTCAATATTTTGCTAAATTACCGCTACCCCACATATTCGAGAAGGTTTTGAGTTCCATTTTCTCAGGAATAGCAATCGGAGATCCCACACGATGTCTCTTATTTCAACTACTCGGCTAATTCCTCCGATTTCGAACACATGTTTAAGTTAAGGGCAATCCGACTTTGAAACGAACTTCCCTGCGCTATTAGGGATAGTTTCTCACCGTGTTACCAAAAAAAAAACAGCGTTTAACCTCAAAACAAACATCAAATCACATAGATTTTTTGTTTTAATACAAGTGTTGAACAGTAGTTAATTTTTTTGTGGTAAGGCCCTCAATGTTCACATTTAGAAAAGATTAAAAGAGCATTTCCATTATCCTTCGTGATAGGTACCATACATGAGTTAGTATTTTAGTATTGTATTTTAAATATACTAGTGGTTCTGTGATATCAGTAGACCTCGCGCGAGACCTTCGACATACATACATACTTAAACATATTGTCACGACTGACGGACAAAAGGCTTTATTATAATGCGATACAAGCTTATTTATATTTTTACGAAGAAAGTCCAATTTTAAATTGCATTTCAGGTGCTTGAATGTTCCAATTACTATACAGACTTTTCAGCAAAATAGGGGTGTAAGTTTTGGCGATTACTCGCGTTTCCTTGGTCATAGGAGGACAAATCTGGTAACTACGGGTTCGTCTCGTGAAGGCGGGGAGAACTGTGTAGTCTGATTAGGTATACATTTTCCGAAATAAAATCAAAAACTGAAATCCGCTACAGCGAATGCGATTGCTATATCAAACTTCCCCCCGTCCCCCTTTCCGCCTCCACTCTCCCCCATCACGCCCACCCCTTGAAGTTTATCGGATGAACAACTGGAATTATTCTAAATAAAACCCGACTGCATTTGCTTTCAATACCATATACAAACTTATGAATGCACCTGGTTGAGTATATGGAGTATGAAAGTAGCCGCACCAATAATTTTGTAACGCCATAAGTCCGCCATTTAAAATAAATCTAAAAACTGACCCGACAAAAAATTAATAAAAAATCGAACCTATTCACAAAATTTCACGAGAATAGGTAAGAGAATTGCCACCTGTAGGCGAGAACAGACAGACAGACTGACAAAAGCACAAATGTATTTTTAGCCAATCTCGAAACTGGACGCTTCGCTCGCTCGGTCAATGCTAACCACAAAAAAAATGCTACCGTTCAACACTTGTTTAAAAACAAAATTATAAAGGATTTGACGTTGGTTTTTTGGTTTAACGGTTGCTAAATATTTTTTGTGGTAAAACGTATGTAATTTTAATTATGCACTAGGACTCTCCATAAGCACAAACTTTCCTGTCAAACAAATGGTTTTGTAACCTCACCCTTATTATTTATGTGCAATAAAAAATATGAGGACATATCTAAGGATCGTCACAGTGAGCATTACTACCAACTATAAAACACCGCATCAAAATCCGTACATCCGTTTGACCGCTACTCCATCTTAGGCTGATAACTTTCGAACTACTAAACCGATTTCAACAAAACATATCTAAGGACCATCGCAGGAATGTCTACTACCATTTATAGAAAACCGCATCAAATTCCTTTTTATTTCTTTTATTTTATTTATTTATTTGGGAAGCCAACACAATATACAAAATACTTCTTAGGTTATGCATTTACGTTATCTATATCTAGTTGTACATCGCAATTATAGGTTAACACAGCATGCTACACAAGTATTCTATTAAAAATTAAATATTGTACTATACACTAGAAAATGTCTAAATTCTCATTATTGTTATTTTTTTTAAATTCATTATTAATTTATAAAACTTTCATGCACTTCATTTACTTAAAATAATTTAAACTGTATTACATTAATGTTTTATTTACAAGAATAAAATACTGTAAACTTGAAATTTTCAATGTAAATATACACTTGGTCAAAGGATGGACTTTCACCCGTTTGGCCGCTAGGGTGCCACGGACAGACATACAGACACACCGACACACCGATCGACAGATGCTTCAAACTTATAACACTCCTCTTTTGGTCGTCGGGGGTTAAACGGACACCTCGTCCGAGCAAATGTCCCCGTTAGTCCAGGCGGAAAGCCCCGCAGTGTTAAAGGAACGGAATCGGGGAAAAATAACATAACGTAGCGCCAAACCACATAAACAAAAATAAAAATAAACTATTTTATATACTAGCTATTTTGTCTAAAAGATTTTCAAGGAGAATTTACTAATACATAATATCCACATTTTAAATGCAATTCCGCAATTATAGTAGTTTATGTGACTGCTACATAATGGAGGGCATTAACACTCGAGAGTGGAGCCGAAGGCGAGTTTCATAATAATATCACTCCAGAGTTTTAATGCCTAATTATTTACAGTTACATACACTAGTTTATCTATACAAATATCATAAGCTCTCTCTGATGTGTACAGGAACCGCATGTTTGACCGGCATTGTGGCTCTGCAGTATTGTTTAGCTTGTTCTGTAGTACCAACTTCACAGACAAACTAGGGGCGGCAAGCAGGCGGGCGTCGCCGTGAATGTCAATATTGAATGGACAAATTTTAATGTCATGATATGTAGAAAAATTACACATTATGGTCATAAAGTGAAAAAAAAATTCAGAAAAAAAAAATACCAAGTTTAACATTATGCTGATCGTAAAGTGCGGTTTTTGTACGCAGTAAAGAGGGTTTATGATACGTGTGTAGATAAAATAAGTTAAGATTTCAGAATTACAGGAAAAAATAAAAAAATTTAGAGGTCTTTTCGCATTAAATTCTATCGAGAAAATTTCATCCAATCGCGTTTTCCTTCTTCTTCCAACTCAATAAACCAAAAAATCAAATCTATAGATTACTTTATAGTGCAGTAAATAGATTCTAAAAAAAATCATTTTTTTGTATAACTTTAAAAAGCCCGACACGGGGACGGTTGTACGACATACCTGTACATAGCTGTATTTTTTTTCTTCTGGAGTCGGACCTCCCTGCTATGTCCGGGTCCCTACATATTGAGCGGGCATCAGCTCGTGTGCTATACGGACTAACAACAACCCCTTTGTGTTTACAGTTGTCCTACTAAGACTTTACTGTGAGCCATGGCCTCGGTATTTATTTATTTTTATTTATTTATTTATTTACATAATCTATTTGTGCCATTACAGCAAAGCCAAGTCGACACAAATATACAAAATTAGAAAATACAATACAATTCAATTATTACAAATTAATTTACCATAATTATGTCAAATATAATAAGTTCAATTTAATCGTATAAATGCAGTTACCATATTATCATTATATCCATAAACATTCGAGAAAATAATACAAGACTACACTATCATGCAATCTTCTCACAGAACCTTCCACATTCTCGCACAATATCCCTCCATGCATCACCAAACAGATCATTCAATGGTGCTGCGGCCAACAGTGCATTGAGGCTATTCCGTGCCCGGACCAGCGGAGACTGCAGGCGCGCCACCGTGCGGTGCGAGCCGCCCGCTAGCAGCTGGTGCCTACGAGCGCGTAGGTAGTTGTCAGGCACGTAAAGCGCGCATACGGCACTGACAAGCGCTGCGCAGTCACTGTCGCCTCGCAATAATCCACACAATATATGCTGAAGGCTTTCTACCTGTATCACTAACTCTAACTACTAACTAATAAAGTGCCGCTTATACATAGTCAGGTTATAAGTTCTGTCACATGTGCAATATGAAATAATTTAGGCATGTTTATTATTTATGTAAACATTTATATAGCAAAATGAACTTAATAAAACATAGATTATTATGGTAATAAAGTTTATTCAAAATGACCCCCGCGATTTTGAATACAGGCCTTTATTCTGCGCGGCCAGTCGTCTATCGCAGCACGAACGAGGTCCATGTCAATATCGGCGGCTGCCTTAATCAAGGATGCCTTGAGTGATTCCAAATCAGGATGAGGCTTTGAACAGGCCTTTTCCTCCAAGTGTTGCCAAATCTTGTAATCTAACGGACTCAAATCTGGACTGGAGGAGGGCCAGTCTTCGTGCCGGATGAAGTCGATTTCACGCGCCGCCAGCCAGTCTTGTGTGCGTGCTTTTCGCTCTATGAGCTGGCGCAGAATCTTGTTGGAATACCCAGTTCCTGTTATTAAACATGGTATGAGAAACAGGTTCCACGAGGTTCTTGAGGACTGTATTTTGATACACAACTGCATTCGTTTTTACGCCTTTCTCACAAAAATGTACCTCAGTTAAGCCCCAATAAGAGACTCCCAACCAAACCATGAGCGAGGATGGAAAATGACCTCGTTGGACACGCGAAATACGGTTGCTCGCTTTTTCACTGCTGTGTGCGTACACCTTATCATTTTGTTTGTTGTAGCTCTCTTCCACGGTGAAAATTTTTTCATCCGAAAAAAGAATTTCTCGATGCTTTTTTCCCGCGTACCGCTTCAACAAAGCGCGGCATCTCTTCAGTCTCAGGTCCATTAAACGAGCGTCCAAACGATGTCCTGTTTTTCTTCGATATGCCCTAAGCCCTAAGTCTTCATTTAACACCCTTTTCACCGTGGTCCTGCTTAACCTCATCTGAAGGGTCAGCAGTTTCTGCTTACGTATGGGATTTCTTTGAATTCGCGCCTTCACAGCTTTTATCACTGCTGGAGTCCTAACAGAGCGAGGGCGACCACTTCTTGACCTGTCATCTACACTAGAGTCTTCATTGTATCGTTTTATGGTACGATAAACGAATCTTTTGGTTATATTCAAATTTTTCAGTAAGTCGAAAATCTGAATTGGCGCGTAACCGCAACGATGCAACGCAATAACTGCGACACGGTCTTCTTTAAGTGTCCACTCCATATTTAAAAATGAGGAAAATTCTAAAAAGTACATTTTTTAATTTTCATGAAAAATTCGAAATTCGAATTCAATAAACTTTTTTGTGGCCAGCGTTCTAAATTCATAAGTTTTTATTGTGTGACAGAACTTATGACCTGACTATATTGTATATACCCAAGTTTCAATTCAGGCTGTGACAGAAAGGTGTAGTCATATTTAAGGTGGTTGCTAAGGGCATCATTCGGATCAGATATCACAATGAACCGATTTGATCTGAGCAACTTTAATTTTCAAGTCTCCATACAAAACAGCAGTATGGAGAAGTAAAAAATCCTTCGGGATGTGCGTCGCCGCCCCGCGGCCCTGAAAGTGTCCCGAAGCGCGGTGTTTTACATTTTTAAAGAAAACCTTACACGGTTCATGGAAAGTGTGTAAAATCGAAAATGGTCCTTGATAAATTTACTATGATGTGGTCCACCGATTTCGGTCACGGCGACCACCGCTTGTGGGCTCGCATCAATCTTGCTTGTGAAGATCCTCGCGAACTGCGGGCATGTGAGCACCCCATTAAAATATATATATATATATATATATATTCGCTTTTATTTCGTCGCGTTTATATGTAATGTGTAGATATGACTATAGTAAAGAATAGAATACTTTAAAAAAAGAGGCATAATTTGTATCCTAACCCTTTGTTTTACGTTGCTACGCTATTTTGAAAATTTAATACATTCAGCGAATTATTAAAATAATACAACAATAACAGTAACCGGCTAAATGCGAGTGACAGATTTTTTCCTTTACTTTTGCTACTCTGCAGGCTGAATCCCTTGCGAGTATCAAGGAAAATCAGAATAGAAGTTTGATTTTTTTCAGAGCTTTATAGGGACCTGACAGTATCATTTCTACTTACTAACCTCCGATTTTTGAATTGAGAATTTCACTAATCAAATATCTAAGAATCATTGTCTGCATCTGCAGACAATGATTCTTGTCACAAAAAAGAACGTGACAGAACGGTACTTAAGTATTAACTTAGTGAAATTCTCAATTCAGAAATCGGCGCTAAGTATTTTAAAAGTAAAAATCCAGGAAATCCATACATGTAAAAAAGTTTTTTACCGACCGTGACAGGACTCGAACCTGCAATCTTCGGATCCGAAGTCCGACGCCTTATCCATTAGGCCACACGGTCTCGATAAACTGTTGCCAAAAACGTAAACACAATCACAGTTTCATTGATCCATTATGATAAAGTGAAATTGTACATAGAATACCACAAAATATCGTGGACCACATTGTTTCATCTGTATACTTTCATTTCTATTTATTCTAACATTGTCACCGACCTGTTCAGCTACTAAAAGTAATTTAATTCCGTATTAATGCCATCTGGCAGTACGTGCTTGAACTAAATTCAGTCATACGTACTTTTTAGCTTACGTCAAGATGAAATTAAATTAGTTTGCCAAATAAAACAGAGATGGCGCTGGAAGCTGTATAATATCAGCGCCCCCTAGTTAGTGTATAACAATATTACTGCAACATCAGTAACGGGTATAGTGTACAGTGGTGAAGATACTACCTTATTTCCGACGTAGGTGGCACCACTCGGTATTTTAGTTCGGTGAACGGAATGGTTTTTGCAGATGGCGCTACCGGGCATTACATTCACACATTCTCTAGGATTTTGGGGCAAATAAAGTGATATGTTCTCCAAACCCATACGGCTACTACTACAGTAAAGGACTAAAAACACACGGGAAAAAGGTGGAACCCCTGATGCTTCTTATTTTCTAAAAACTTGAAAGTGGCCTTATCCCATCAGCCATATGTTGTGTAAATGTCACATGACCCATGGTTGGCTATTTCATGAAATATTCTACGATATAGCTACGACATAAATATGACCATAAATTAATAAATGCAATAATATTAAAACTGCAAAAAAACAAATAATCATACAACTCAGAGAACACAATACTCGTCATTGCAAAAAAAACGCTGCACTCAGCCAATTTTGCTTCTAAACCCAAATCATTAGCCGGCTCTCCGCGTGCCCGCTTCAAGTCTTGGCACTCTTGGCACTGGCACAGCGGCGAGTGGAGTGCCAATTTGTGGGCCTCAAGAAACACTCACACGCTGTGTTTGCCCCTTGACGGCTCAATTTGGCGACTTCTCGTGCAATTTAGGCGGGCACTTTTCCGTGAACGGTCGCTTATTTTTGGGGACATTTTTTGGTAGTGTGTCCTCGAGACATGATTCAGGAAAAGGGAACATTGGCGTTCTTACTTGCATGAGTAATACGCAAGAATTACCCCTATTTTGCTACCAATATGTTTTTTTCTTGCAAGTCAAAACTGGCAGACAAAATATCCGGGCTCGATGTTTTGGTACCTACCTGCTCAAAAGTGTTTATCTTAATGCAATAAGATTTACATTGATCAAGTTAAAGAAAGTGCCTCTCTACATGGATCACTAAGAGCATAGCGATAAGCAAGCTATAAAGAAGAATGTCATGTTACCTATCACAAATTGAAGGATGGTAGAATTTACAATCAACTTCTTTTATGAATCAGGCAGTCTTTTTCGAAGAACACCGAAACTTACTTTACTTTACCTGTACCTCCAAAGATATTGTAGATAATTAAATGATATCTGGGACTCTCTGGAATGCAATGCATAAGCCATGATGGACGCCACGAACCCAGTTGCAATGCATTTGTGATTCTGTTGTACTATCGAACCAACTGAATCATGACCCATTTGCCTGATAATTCGTTTGAAACTTTCAAACTTGTAAGATCTATGTAAATGTCAGTGTCTAATCAAATGATAACAAGTTCGTTACCAAGGAAATAAACCTTCAAGCGAATTTCGACCTACTTGCATTTAAGGGGTTTAGCAAAATAAGCTTATGGTGGGTCATGATTCAGATGGTTCGATAGTACATTTACCAAGCTAGCGGTCACACTCATGGCAACCGAGAACCGACACAAAGTCTACCGAGCCTCTCCAAAAATCTATTTATAACCGACCTGTCAATTTAAAGAAAACTTCTATCAAACAACCGATTCATACTAACCGACATATTCACCCACACCTTTTTAACTATAGAATTACAATAAGAAGGCGCATTCAACAGAGTTACCTCCTTACATCTGCCACGGAACCGGGTGATTATAAAGACACTTCATATGTTATTATGATACGGCTAAATAAAATACACTTGCTAGCATCGATATTATAGCGAAATTATATTTTTAGGCAAATTTAAAGTTGGTATGAGTATCCGATACGATATGGTTCTGGTTATAAACAAAAACATTTACCGTGTTACCACAAAAAATATTAAACAGCGTTTAACCTCAAAACAAACGTCGAATTCCATACACTTTTGTTTTTAAACAAGTGTTCAACAGTAGTTTTTTTTGTTATAAGGCCCTTACATTTTTCATTCTTTATTTAAGAGCTACGCTCTTGACTCTTGTGGAGTTCCTTCCATGCACTTCTACATACTGCCCTCTCCTTGACGTCCTGATACGACACTAAATTTATCTTCTCCTTCACTAGGTCCACTTGGTACTTATGTTTGCCTTGCTCTACTTATTCTTCCCTCTATTTTACCTTCCAGTAAAGTTTGGAGGAAGTTGTCGCGCTGTATCAGGTGTCCCAGCATCTTCCCTCTTCTACTCCATAGTTTCCAACAAAGATATTTGTTCCCCAACCAAACATTTACATACAAGCACATATATTGCTTCTGACCTCACACTAGGATACCCTGTGTCGTGGGAACCAGAAACAGCGACATCAGACACATATAAAAATCCAAGAACTGGGTTTCTTTCCTTACCCTCAGCCGGGAATCAAACCCGGTAGACAGAGTCAAAGATAATAAATTCCGCTGCGCCATAGAGATCGTCGTATGAATATGTACACCTTGTAACTAAACTCCTTAATTCTATAGAGAGAGGTAGGAAGGTAATTTCGTAAAAAAAGTGAATTGTGTGACTCCATAAAATAATTGCTACAGTACCACTATAACAAGGATCTCTTGTATTATGCAATACGTATTTTGTGATAACAAAATAGAATTCCTCTACAAAATATGTATTGTTACCAGGCAGCCCGCTACCGGCTCTACCCACATCCGTATCGATTTCCCTGCCCGCCACTGCAGGGCATCCTTCCATTTTACCAAATTCAGTCCAGTAGTTGGTAGCTCTTCGATTTATCAGTTTTTTACGATACGATCTCCGACGTTTTTTGTGAGCATTCTTCTACCAGCGGGTGGTCTCGCCGTACGTAGTCGTCGGAGCGATCACATTTGGCGTCGACCAATCAGAGGGCTCAGAATGTGGATGAAACAAAGCCGGCATTGTTAGGGGCGCGGCCTCCATTGTTGGGCACAATGGGAAGACAGCAGCGCCCTTTGTGCTCTTTGTTTGGTGGCTTTGTGCGGTTATGTTATGTGCGGGCGGGTGTGGGTGACGAATCGCCGGTTTCTTGGGAGTGGTTTCGGGTTTCTGGAGCGTTTAGGGGTGTATTTTTAGATCCGAACTTGTTGGCTCTATGTGCCTGTGAAAAAACACCTACGCCATACATTGAGCGAAGGCTTACTGAACCAAAATTATAATGTTGACTATGAAAATTACAGCGTTTGAAGGTGCAGATAAACGTTAATTTTCAGTCAAATTACCCCATATAAAAGCTGATGTTGTACAAAAGAAATTGAAAACGTTTTTCCACTGGAATTACAGCGACGATAAACTTAATTAACAGTTATTCAAACCTTGCATAAAGGTATAATTACATACCATATTCATTGTATGTATGTTGTATATTACCAACCCGATAATAACTGTAAATATCCAAGCCCAATGTACCAAGCCCGCGTCACCACCGACCGAACAACCACGTGAACCACGCCCTTCCAAAGTCTGCAAAATGAGCTGAAAACTGTACTCCATAACAGTTCAACACAATAGCTTTGTGCTATCACAACTACATGTGACAAAATTCGGAAGAGAGTCGGCAGCGGCCAGACAATGCTATCGATCCAGCCACGCTCGCGCCACGCGGCCGCGTACTTACAACACCTGCCTAGGGACAGCCAAATATTTCATCTAGAGTGGCTTAGAGCTGACGTTACATAATCAATTTGTTGTTGTCATGTTGGTGTAGTCGCTTGCTTTATAAAGGTCCCAGACAGGCTGCATGAGGTCAATGCCATCAGCGGCACTAGAAATCATGCTAGGTATGCCACCATTGGAGCTATTCATACAGCAGGAGGCTAAATCGGCAGCCATAAGGGTATACAGTTCAGAACAATGGCAAGAACAAACAGCAGATAAAGTACACTGCACAATTCTGGCAAAGGCATTCGAAGAAGTGTCGGAAGCTATTTTTGAAATCGATCGCATGGAACAGAATTCCTATTCGGTAGGAAACACAAAATTATAGCTAATGGTTTGGAAATACGAACAAACCTAAATAATAAAAGTATAACAATATACAGTGATGGTTCAAAGAAAAAAAGCATCACAGCAGGCGGTGGAGTTTTCTCGTCGGAACTAGACATTAAACTTTTCTTAAGCTTCGGAAAGGAAACAAAACTGTTTCAATCGGAGACACTAAGTCTCCTACACGGGGCAATGCACATGATGGATGATGCAGAGGGCAATGACATTATCTTCACAACGGACTACTAAACGCACTAAAAAGACCGTTAACAAAATCAAAACTTATACTAGAATGCCACGAAGCACTCAACAGGCTAGATAGGAAAAACAAAGTAACAGTCCAGTGGATGAAAGGTCACCAAGGAGACTAGGGCAACTGTGAGGCAGACAAGCTAGCAAAATTAGGGGCAGGAAGGCCAGCAATTGGCCCTGCACTAATCTCGCCCCTATCAGCGGAAGCTCTTCGGAAAAGGCTCAAAGAAGCCACATTACTGCAACAAAATTAATTATGGTCCAGCAGAGAAGACTGCAAATATACAAAACTATTCATAAATAGTATAACTATGAATTTACTAACTACCTAATGTAAAGTGGATGAAACAGTAGAGCACATGCTGATGGCATGTCTTTCCACAATAAAAAGAGGATGGCTATCCTGGGTGATACAATAACCACCCACAAGCTCCTAAAACACCCAGGCCTTCTACTCCAGTTGGTACAGGAGTTGGGATGGCTGAATTAGATTTGCAGGTGAAGGGGTCAAGCACAAATTCCCCGCTCAAGTATGCCAGGTGCAGGCGCTACACCCCCTATAAGAAGAAAGAAGAAAGAAAAAAGTCCTCCAATAAATTTTGCTCATGTCAATCACCGATAGGCACCTTTAACCGAATTCGAGCCCACACTACAATAGCTTATTGCAGGTTGACGGAAGGGTTAGTGGCGAACTCGACAGGCAGTAAATCAAGCTTTTCAGGCTACCCTATTAGGGTTTCTGACACATCTATAAGAACTGCAATGAGCTTGACCGAGCTGCTATAGGTGATCAAATGTATATGAGGCGGCAATATATCTAAAGTAATATCTTTTTCTGAGTGTACAGATGAAGTTGTATAATTCTCAGGTAAATTCGTTTCAGTTTCGATTTCTGATATTATATTATTCTTAAAACTGAGTTCTTCCTCAAAGAGGTAGTGAAATTAAGAGTTTTACTCCAGATCTTAATATTGTAACAAACGCAAAAAATATGATGCAAGGTCATGATAAACAAAATATAGGAAAGCATATCTACGACAACTTCATCCTGTGGAAGAATGCAAGACGAGCGAAATAATAATAAAAAAACGTGTTTATTACGTTACCAATTGTATGTAAATCTATACTATTCTTATTCATAACTTGTTGAATAATATTTTATATAATAACTTAATGTCCTAATTTTCTCAAAGATAGTGATAAAAAAAGATTGTCCACCTCAGGACAACAACTATTTTAAACTCCACTGAGGTACTTTGAAGTCTGGCTCCGCTCTGGATTCAAAAAACACTTTCGCCTTAAAAGTGCTAGTTTAATCCCTTGGTAAACAATCCACTATTATCTATCTATCTATAGTTTATGTTAGGTTAGGGTGTAATGTTAGGTTAAGTCCATTTAACACCAGTAACACGGCGAGGCCTGGAGCCAACCGGGGTTCACAAACCCGCGTCGCGTACACTGTTCGTGACAATAGCGCGGCGCGCAGCGATCGATGCGACGCTAGCTACTGAGACGGCACCCGCACTGGTGTACCGAAAACTTCAAGGGGTTTTATGTTCTTTTTTACATTTCATTTGATTAATTCTTTTGAAATATATTTGTTGCAATACAAAACAAAAGCAAATAGAAGAGACATTTCGAAGGCAAGCTTATCTCTGATAAGGTAAGCCCAGTATGGATGGTAGTAGGTCCATGTGCCGAAATAAAGTAAATAAAATGAATACGTAATGATTGTGAATAGGTCAGTCAAATTAGAATTTATCGAGGAATTAATTACCAGCAAGGTATTAAATCAAGATGGAAATTGTTTTGATACCTTCACTTGTTCCTAAATGCGTGATGTAAGCCGAGTTTCCACCATCTCAGGAGGTGAGCTCAACTTTTGGAAACCAAAAAAGCGCAAAATACAAATAAAAAAGTTGCAGATTTTCCTTAAATATGAGGTGTGAGGCTTCCTACTTTTAATGTATTATGTATGAGGGTAAATAACGTTTAAATTTATAAGATAGTAGCCGTAGCCCGCGGGAATTCCGGTAATAATAGACAAGTGCAAGTCCAACAGAAAAGGTTGCGTAACAAGATTTTTATTAACATTTATCTGATAACCATACACATCTCCGAAATGTTGAAAGAAACACGTTTCTTCATTTTTCGTGTTTTTACCCCCCCCCCCCACCCTTGATACGGCCCTGTCGTTAAATACATTCATATTCGTTTACACAAATCCCTTACTTCTTTATACCTATTACTACAGATGCTATTGTATATGTTACCGTTAATGTGCATAAATCAGTTAGAGTGCAGATTCAAGTCAATCAGATTACCTGGCTGAGTCCGTTAAAGTTTTTTTTTTTCTTAAATTATCTAGATAATGTGCAGAATAACTAGGTTATGTGCAGAATAACGACCAAGCCTATGGTAAAATGCAGAAAATAGATTATTGCTTGAAGAAAACGTCCGAATTAATTGTTGGTGTTTATTAAATGTAATTTGTGGGACGGGACTATCTATCAAAGAATTAAAAATAATCAACCAAAATTAAACTCTTGAGTGACTTTGAGTCACGAAATTCAACAAACTAAAAATAAAATCAGTCTGACGGTAACAGCCCCCATAGACAAGTTGCATTCGCTAACTTATCACTTTCTCCGACGACGCTAATAAAATGTATGCGATTCCACGTTTGCCACGCAAAGTAACGTGAGACTTTGTACTGCAAACGTCAAATCGCTTAGATTTTACTAGCATCGTCATAACCAGTGATAATTTAGCGAATGCAACTTGACTAGGGAGGCAGGCTAGCTATGCTAGAATCAATCATATATAAGAAAATAAAACATAAAATCACTTATTAGTGCAATCTAAAGATTGGTGGCATTTTGAATTACACAAAAACTTATTAAACTGGCGTGCGGCGGCCAGCGCGGGGGGGGGGGGATGGTTCGGGGGGTGGGAGGGGGCGAGAAAACGGTACGAAAGTGTTAGCTCACTGTTTTCCGCACTTTAACGTTGTACCATCCGTTAATATGCAGATTAACTAGGTAAATTGCGAATATTAGCTATTTTAAGTAAAATTTTGCACTTTAACTGGTCGAACCAGGTAATCTGCAGATTACCTAGCTAATGTGTGCATTAACTGGTTCTTCACACTAACGGTAACATATATACTAGCTAACTGCCTTGCAGATTCATAGATTTCATGTTAATCATACTCTCCCCTTTGTCTCCTGTGGCTAATTCTTTATTAAACTGTGCCTGTGGTCAATTTAAAAAAATACACTGTCTTGTATCTACCTATAGGTAAGTATATGCTATGTGCTTCACGTTCGTGGTCTAGGAGTTTAAGAATTGAATAAAAATAGTGCCGAAAATAGTACTTTTTGGTTATAAAAGCTTCCCATCTAGCAAAAGGCATCGAACCTCCTTGGCATACCTAAAGTTGCAATGTTATGCCTACCTATTTGGTGTCCACATATGAAATGAAACATACGCCAATCGACATAGAAGAGAATTACAAACAAGAAATACTCTTTGGCAAGATGTCGTAAATGATGCCCTATTTTCTGAAATATTTCAGTTTTACGACATTTTGTGACATAATATTTGTTGTTTATAATTATTATCTTCTCTGTCGAGCGGCGCATGTTTCATATGTTTACACCAAAATACGTCATTTTAGGTTGCAACTTAGGTAGGTATACCGGCTCTACACAAAAAGCTTCGAAGTCCTAATAATCGAATAGGTCAAGTTTTTATTTTTTATATATCGAGGGTATTCTGGCAGAACCGGCTAAGTGCACAATATGTTAAACGGAGATAAACGCAATTTAAGTTTTGAGAAATCATAGTGTAAATGTGACGCATATTAATATCATGAAACATAACTTGTAGTATGAAATTGTTATCTAAGAACCTATATAAATAATAAATTCTGTAATATTTTGTCATTAAAATCCCTAAAAAAGGAAAATTTTCCGTCAAGGTAGTGCAGTTATTCTGTTTTACCTGAAATACAGAAATCTGCTGTAAATCTCTGAGAAACCTACCTATGGATACCTGGTATACTACTTACTATTATTCATACTATATTTGACGAGTTTGTGTCAAATTTATTGAAAAAATCTTGTATTTAACACGTCAAAATACAGAATTGTTAAAACTTATCCGTTTTTACGTGTAAATATTTTTTTGAATGACTGATTTATAAAAACACATAAGTAGTAGGTACTTATTTAATTTTTATTATAAGCAATTAATTCACGAGACACAAATAACAGTTATCAAATTTGAACAGAGAAAAACCTAAACAGAGAAAATCACAAATTTTCGTCCTCTTCATCAACATCTTCAGCGATATTTTTGACTGTCTTCAAACTTTTGAACCAAGGTTCCAGTTCCTCCGGTATTAAATCCTTTTTTATTAGGTTTAACAGGTCCTTTTTCTTTGCCTCTGTGATAGGCAATGATTCTAAATAGATCCTTTTCAATTCTTTTGGAAATTCATTACATTCCTTTTGTTTTGTTCGTGTAGTTCTGGTCTTCTTAACATCTCTGCTAGCAACGTCTATGTAATTAAAATTTTCACTCATGTCATAGTTGAAGAACATTTTTTTTTCTCCTTTTACGAATCTCAGTCGTTTTATTTTAAGCCATTGCACCTTGTTTCTTTCGTTGTCCTTATCTTTGTTATTTATTATCTTAGAAGCCAGATCTTTCAAGTCATAAAACTCATGATACTTGAACTCTTTTGTTTTGTATGGCTCCTTCTTAATTTTCTTGACAATCTTATTATTCTTTTTTATTACATATATTTTTCTGCGCCTTGCACGTTGGCATATTGTAATCCAGTCTTGCATGGAATATACCGAGGTTTCTTTCTTTTGTGTTTCAATAGCGCTGTGCATAGAATCTGCCTCCATGTGTGTATGTCCTGATTCCAGAAACTTTTGCTCAATCATCTTCAGATTTTCAATTTTGTGAACAGCCCACAAAAGCAAAGCAGCCACATATTGATTTCTATTCTGACCTGAGCAAGTATCAGAAAAAAGACTGATTTCGGTTACATTTGATGGAACACATTTTGTTAAGTAATGCAACAAAATGGTTCCGATTTCACAGCTGCCTTTTTTCCCGTTCAGTTCTGACCACATAAAACAGTATGCATTATTGGGTAGACCTGCTTCATAAATAGTGAGGTTAAATACGCACAGCTTTCGAGAATAGTACAGAAGGCTCACTTTGCTGTGAGGGATTTGAAGTACAGCTTGCAGATCAAATGAAACTGAAACAAAATCAGGATCCTCGTCAGCTCTGTCTTTGTCTTTAATCTTCTCAACATTGCAGTCCTGTTTTCTTTTGTTATGCTCCGTGTATGTTTTTTCTAATAAGGCCTTCTTCTCTTCGTCAGCATTTTCATAACTGCTACAAATTGGACATTGATCATTCTTCGGTATAAAGAAGCTTAGGTTGTATTCCGTGGAAAAAATTCTCCGGTAAGTGATCTCAGTACATACTTCTTGGTTTTGTTCTTCGCATAACTCCTTATACAATTCATACATTTTTTTAATGTTGAGATCTGCGCCCAAAAACTTTCTCTTTGTATCTTTTCTTGTATAGTGAGATTCCACACAAGGAAATGATTCAATGTGGCGACGAATTCCTTCTAAGATGTCTGGCTTTGTTTTGTTAGCTGGCTCATGTTTTCCTCTTGTATCAACTGTATTGAAAGTGCCAGTACTACTGCGTTTTTTGACAGCATCATTTACGACAGATGGCGTAATGTTAAGAGTTTTCGTGAAAAACTTTTGGCAAACTTGCAATTTTACATCATTGTTTACCAGGAAACATTTTTTTGTGTATGCTCTTTGCTCGCGTTTATTTTTCACAGCAAGTACTCGCTTCGGTGGATGTACAGATATTTGGGAAAGGATGAAATTTTTTCTACCCACGAAATCAAGATTCCAGTAATACCGACATACTTCCTTTCGAGCATTCTCGTCAAAGTTACTGGAACATTTGAATTTACATTGAGAACAGTCTACGTGCTGTGGAACCTTTGCTGGCCGATCTTTAGAACGAGACTTGTAAGGTAAACCATCAGCCCTCCTACGTTTTGCCATGTTTACTGCCCAATTTTCAGGATTCGCCTTTCTCCATCTTTTTATCGGTTTGACTATTTTCCACATTTTCATCAAAATTTCCTCCAACATACAATTAGCGATCTCGGCAGACTCTTTCTGTTTTCGATTTTCTTCCTGTAGTAATTGTATATATTGATCAAATAAATCTGTAGGGGCCTCATCACAAGCTGGACGTACAATATCTTCTTCGAGTATATCACGAAGAGTGATTAAATCGTCATTTTGATGCATAACATGGCTGGGAGATGGCATATAGGTTGGATCGTCGATATCAGATACATCGCCAAACAAGCTCTAAATTTCAATCTCGATTTCATCACCGTCACATTCATCTCGTGAAACTATTGGTACGGGTTGACGACCTGAAACAGATATTATCGTTACAGCTATACAAAACGCTTCCACCGTGAGAGAGGTTTTGATGAGTACCGTATGTATGTCCGATCCGAAGTTCCTTGAAAATACGGATGACGATACATAAGTGCAAATTCACGGATGACGGACGGATCTATTGCGTAGACAAACATAGAAATCTTAGGTACCTATGTTTAAGTATGAGTAAGTACTTTCATCATTCCTATTGTGTACATACCTACAGAATATAAGGCCCTGTTTCATTGGGATTTTATCGAGAAGATAAAGTCCTATTAAACAGATAAATAGTTGAATATTGTACGTAAAATGTCAGTTATCTGTTCAATAGGTAGGGCCTTAATGTCATGAACAAAAACAATTGCATTTGCCACCCCATAAGGAAAAAATCGTGACGCTTTGTAGGTATGGATGCACAGGATTCAAGAGCAAAGCTACCTACCTACTGCCCACTTTGACAGAAAAAAAGATTTTTAGTTTATTATGCGTAGGTAGTTACCTGATTGCCGACGTTTGAATGACTTCTTCTCTTCACTTTTGTTAGCATCGTGCACATCTGCGACGACAGTAATATGGTGTCGAATTGGTTCTTCATCACTATCCGAAGAAGAATGAGATCCTGGAAACATAATTTCAGTGTTAACACAGCGTCTAATAACAAAACAATCTTTTATTTAAATGTATAACCTCAAAATTACTGGATGGATTTATAAATACCTTTTGTTGCAATATTGTTCGTTACCAACGACACAATCTTCTTTGCCCTGGACGACATTATCATTAGAACTGTTTCACACGTTCAGGGTGAAGCCACCTATTTTGCCACAAAGTCACTGAGAGTCACTGAGAATCTCAGTGACTGCGGTCACTGAGACGGTCACTGATAGTGGCTGAGAAAACCATAAGGTCGGGGTTACACACAGCCTTTTTGAAAATCCAATCAGCAATAACAAAATAAAGACTGATTAAACCAGACAGGTAGGTATCCTATTTACAAGGTAATAGCAAATCGCTGCTAGGTATAACAATTTCGCGAATCATCGAAACTGTATTATTGTTGGGTAGGTTTATTGTTATTAACTATCTGCTGATAGGGTGGGAATTATGCTCGTAAAAAAACGAGGTAATAAGTACTTAGTAAGTATAAATTATATTACCAAGGAATCAAATAAAAACATCTTCTAAAAAACTTACAAGTACAAAAACTATGTACAGGGTGTAAATAAAAGTAGGTATCATACAAAAAAATACAGAAAGCTCAGTCATTGATACTGAACAACTTTCCCGAAGAATTTTGTTTTTTTTTGAGGCATACATTTTTGAATTCTCTTAGCGCTACACGCTCTACCGCCGCGTGGAATGGAAGGAATATGGAAGGTTTAATTTTTTATTCATTTAAATAAAAAGTTTCTTTTGGAAAGTTATTCAGTGTCATTGACTGAGCCACCAGTATTTTTTTGTATACTTTTAATTACACCCGGTATATTTTTTTTTTTTTTTTTTTTTTTACATTTATTAACGATAAGAAATTTATTAAGCAAAAGATTCATGAAAATACCATTCATGCCATGACCGATGTCTTCCAAAGAGATTGCCAACCTGGTTCAAACTGGGGAATGCTCCTCGTTGACGCGAACAATGCTTTTAACGCCGTGAATAGACAACTAGCCCTCTGGCAAGCAAGAATATACTGGCCACACTGCGCCCGCTTTCTTTATAATACTTACAATGGCCACGCTGAATTGGTATTTCGCGATTCTGATACAAGACTATATAGCAGAGAAGGCGTAACCCAAGGAGACCCACTCGCAATGCCACTGTACGCGCTTGCAACACTACCAATAATTAACAAACTTAAAACCGAAAACACAGTCACACAATGCTGGTACGCCGATGACTCCTCCGCGCAAGGCACTTTCCAAAGCCTACGACAATGGTGGGACAACTTAAACAAAACAGGCCCAGCATACGGATACTTACCACAAGGTAAAAAATCATTTCTAATAGTGTCAGAAACTGACAAGTCTACCGCAGAAAAGACGTTCTCCGGTACCAACGTCTCCATAGTTACCGGCTCCCGCTTCCTAGGAGGCTACATAGGGACAGGAGGGGACGACTTCGTAAAAAAGAATGTAACCGAATGGATATCTATCATCGAGAAACTCACAATAATCTGCAAAAACTCACCTCAAGCCGCTTACACTGCCCTAACTAAAGCAGCTCAGTTTAAATGGTCCTTCCTACTACGTGTCTTAAAAAATTCAGAAGAACTTTTTGAACCCTTAACTAACACATTACATGACAAATTCATACCAACACTAATCGGAGGCGAAATCACAAAACTTGAAACCCAGCTATTTACCCTTCCAGTCCACAAAGGCGGACTTGCCCTTTCTGACCCCTTCAACACACCAAACCGTGCATACCAAATCTCAAAACAGGGATCTACAATACTTTCAACAGCCCTAACCGAGATAAAAGACATAAACCTTGCTGAACACTACAATTCTTTGCGTGACGCAAGAAAGGAAGGAAACAAGGAAAAAGAAACATACGAGAACGAAACTCTAGAAAGCATTCTAACAAAATTACCATCCAAAAAGAAAAGAGCAATAGAAAGATCAATAGCGACAAAAATGAAAACAAAAACATCAACATGGCTTTCAGTAACACCGACAAGAAAAGACAACTTCGACTTATCACCCCACGAATTTAGAGATGCCCTGGCCATAAGATACCACCGCACACCAATCTCCATGCCTGCGACTTGCGACGGCTGCGGCAATGACAACTTCAACGTGGACCACGCCTTGTGCTGCAAAACAGGTGGCCTTATCACACGCAGACATAACGAAATAAGGGATCTTTTCTGTGAACTGTGCCAGCAAGCCTGGGGAAACGTCACGAAAGAGCCAGTCATCTCCGAAGGCGATACTGGGCTGCGCGGAGACTTGGCTTGTCGGGGGGTATGGATTGCCCAGAGGGAGGCGTTATTTGATATCCGTGTCATAGACACCGACGCTCCCTCCCACGCATCACGCCCCGTAGCGGCTGTCCTTCGTTCAGCTGAAGAAGAAAAGAAAAGGAAGTACTGCGACCCATGCGAGATGCGCCACACCACCTTCACCCCTTTAGTAACCTCTGTCGACGGAGTTTTTGCTCCACAAATGATATCATTCACTAAACACCTCGCCGAAACACTGGCGGACCGCTGGAACTGGACCCCTGCCACAATAATGGGCTGGCTACGAGCAAGAATTCAAACCGCCATCATCAGGGCTAGCAGCATGTGCATCCGCGGCACCCGCCATAGGTGGAGTCGCACAGGCCTATATGAGGATGGAGCGGCAGTCCCACACGTACTGGCTTGAACTAGAATGAATATCTTATTTATATTCTCTGTACTTATTTTCATGAATCTCTCACCCGGTATATTTGAACAAAAAATAATTATTTATAAAACATAAACAAAAACATAAAAAAATATTAGGACATTAGACTTAAGACTATTTGACCTATGAAGTTCACTACTTAAGTTTATGTATTTAAAAAGGTTAAATGATTAGTTAGTCTTGTAAAAAAAATAGGATATTATTTTTTATGCTTTAGCCTCTATTTTATCCACAGAAATTAAAAAATAACAATTTTAAAAAGCAGTCGGTTAAAAATTTTCATCTCTAACTTGTCTAGTACCTACTTATAATAACTTTTAGTTTTTAAATAAGGTAGGTTAGCTATCATAATTTACTTATGTATAGTTTCCGTCATAAGTATATTATTATCTTTCACTAGTATCATACACGGGTTTATACATATACAACTTTCAGTGTAATATTAGGTGCACGTTAGTTTCAAGTTCAACCTTATTCACCATATTCACCACATAATAGAGATGAAACTTTTCAACCGACTGCTTTTTAAAATTGTTATGAAAATAATAATAGCTTAGTCAGTCTTGTATCGTATAAACAACTATTATTGAGATATTAGGTATAAGACTTCTCTGTTTAAACTAAAGAACTTAATATAATATAATAATATAGGTACTTAACTAAAATTGTTTTATCTTTTAAAGATATCTTTACTTAAGGCCTTTCTCATCACTAATAGGTACAAGATAAATAGAACGGGTGTATTTATTTTCAATGAAATATTATTTAATTTTGCACGTCAGGTTTCATGACATTCTGCATGGCACGTGTTAATATACACGGTGTAACTGTTGGTTGAAATAAGCAGGGTGACTCATCCCATGATTCTTTTTTTTTCCAAGAAATATATTTAAAAAATTGACATTCCCATACATTTTCAAGAAATCACCCGCTGGTCTATTATGTAAGCTTTGAAGGACCGCTCTCTTTCAAAGATAGCGTTGATTTTCTAGCTCTGAAGGAAAGCTGGCTTTCAAATAGAGCGTAGACCATTGACAGTTGACCAACCCGAAGCCAGGCAGCGCTTTATTTGAAAGCTAGCTCTATTACACAGCTAGATAATTAACGCTATCTTTGAAAGACAGCGGTCCTTCAAAGCTTACATAATAACCCAGCCGGTCAAGTACTAGGGGTAGGTCAATTTTTTTCATCTGATATGTTTATGTCGAAAAATTTTCAGAATCGTGGACTCAGACACCCCGAAAAAATTATTTCATCCAACAGATGATAACATCCCGCAAGCTTAGCACGTGTGAGGTGAAAACCGACGCGCATTATTAAAATTTGTTCTTTGTTCTATGTAGTTCGAACATCAATCAACCAATTCAGTTTATCTTTAAGATCAACTGTGAAATATCAAATGTTTTGATACCTCGTCTGTCCGATAGCGGCTTGGGCCAAATCTTTTCGATATCATTTCTATAGATTGATGATATATCATCATTTATGGGACATGCAAACCTTCCTCTCCCCTTGTGTCTTAGAAATTTTACCTTATAGCAATGTTTCGCCAGTACTTCTAAAATCTGTCCCAGGAAAAATTTAGTTCCTTTATTAACAGAAAACTTTACTAGGACGTACGTGTCTTTTTCACATACCAAATCATCAGTTGTAATATTTTTTGCGATATTATCATCTTTTTCTGCTATATTTTCTTTTTCTGCACCGTCTTCGCTATTTTCTTTATCCATTATCCAATAATTGTCAACACTTTCTTCTTCTTCGATCACATAGCCTTCTGATGATGTGTCGTGAAGTGAAATATCACAATCGTTTTCGTCAGAACTTTCCCGTGCACGTTGAGTTTTCTTCAGCCTTTTCGTTTCTGGACCATTTTTGATTTGTGATGGCTGCTCATCGTTTTTGCTTTTACTGGATATGTTGTCATCGATTTGCGTGGTTTCAAGCAATGTGTTTTCAATTAATCTCACCATTGATTCGCTCATAACGTCTTTTACCACATCAATCACCCCATCCACTTTAATCACGTTGAATAAGTCTGTATCATCAATATCGTCGCTCTCTGGTTCATTTGAATCTACCTTCACTCTTCGCATAATGCCCGTAGATTCATCTAGTTCTAATATCATATCATCTGTCTTATCAGGTGAAGATTCCGTTGGAAATGTGTGAATTACTGGGTTGAAGCAATCACATTTTCCCTCTTTATTTTCACAGAAACATGAAAGAACTCTGTGGGTTAGAGAATGGTTGTCTGACAGTATCGCTTGATGAATTTGCATTGTGTTCTTTAATGGAGTTAGTTTTTTTACAACATCACTATCCATAGGCTTTATACTTTTTTCATCGACATAGAATAGTTTTATGACCGTTTCGGTCTTGCTAAGAATCTTAAAGGCTGTTTCCGCGTCGGGAATATCCGTTCCTTGAGCAACTTTTGAATCAAGAGTGCGTTTTATGGCGCCACCAACGCCATCCGCAGCGCCTTTTCCGTGAGAGCTTTCAAAAAACGACCACGTTGCGTGAATGAAATCATATTTTGGTATATTGTGGGTGAAAAGGAAGAAATTTTTTTTTGTCTGTATTGTCTTGTCGGCCCGTCAGAAAAAATATGTAATGTTGTCACCAGTGGGTAGTTGGTCTTTATGAAATTCAAGACAGGATCAAGATGAGCCCAAATCGACTCCGGGTTATGGGCATTATCCGGGCTTATAGAGCAAAACGAGACCGGTTTTTCAGAATCTTGGTGGTACAATACACCTGTGTGTAAAGTGATTTGATTTTTCGAAGCTCCAAAATGCATTGTTTGGACCTCTTCCTTTAGTTTACACACCCAATTTTCTGAAAAATCTATATGTAGGGCGATCTCGTGCGCTCTGAGATTTCTTATGCACATCTTATACTGTTCGTATTGATGCCTTGCGTTGTACATGTGCTTCTTGAATGATGTTATTTTACTATTGAATAATGCTATCAACTCGTTCACTGTGCCTTTCATTTGTTATTTAACCATTTTTTTTGTCTTTTTTGTGACATTTTTTTCGGTGTCAATGTGCTCTTTAAGATTAAATGACTGCCAGGTTATTTCACCATTTTCATTCTTATCATTTATGGAATTTTCTGAGCAAGCTTCACATGCATTGTACATGCAATCCTTGAATTTTGTGTCACATACAAGTTTTGAAAATACTTTATCTTCATCTTTCGTGTCTAGCACACCACAAGTATGGAGGGCGTTAATAATGAATTTCATATTGCTGTGTTGGACACAGGCGCATGTCTCTAAATTCTTGAGTGTTGGTGCCACTACATAAAATGGACGATACTTTTTAAAGGTGCTTAGCCCGATTGTACCGGTCTCTTGTATGTATTTTCGGTGCAGGTTGCTTAGCGTGTCGACTAGATACCTTCTTTGTTTTTTGCAGCCCTTACGTGTATAACACTCTTTCTTGCCAGAGCTAGCACGACTTACATCGTCTTGCTCATAAAATTCTTGCAATTTTTTACGAAGATTGTCGCAGGCTGTTTTCTGGTTCTTGTATTTTTTTAAATTGTATTTAAGTCCCAACTTTTTTGACAGTCGTGTTTTCAGTCTGTATTTTTTAACCATATTGGTGTTCAACATTTTCTTTAGTTTATTTTTTCCTTCATTTTTGGATGTTTCATATTCATTTTTCATAGCCTCAGTTAGAACGCTATGCTCTAGTAGTACTTTCTTTACGGTTTCCTTTGCTGGGGTGTTGATATTAGGCAGGTTTTGAGTAATAAAGTGATCAGATGTTTTGTTAGGTGTCATCTCCTGAACAACTTGAGCACACGAAGGGTTTAGGCTCGGTGGCGCTTTTAATTGATTGTTTAAATAATCTATCTCTTCGCTCATTTTTTTCATTTTGAGACTCATGATATTCAATCCCTTATTAAGTTTTGTCACTGAATTACTTAATGTAGCGATTTCATTTCTTAAATTGCGTTCCACGCGTCTTTGTATATTACGTTCAGATAAAATAGCTTTATTATTTTTAGATTTGTCTTTCTCATTCTCTTCAGTATAAACTTTCATAGCCATATTACTTGGACCTGGTTCTATGAGTGATTTTGTATTTACTTTAGGACATGATTCCGATTTATTCTCGTTTTCACAAACATCTTTATGTTGTATTTCAGGGTTAAGGATAGATGCCTTTTTTGCTTCATGCTTTGCCTTTTGAATGTTCCGATTTTTTCTCAGACTTTTTGCATGTCGTGCGGGATAATTTTTAAATTTTTCTCTATATCTTCGAGTTTTCTCTTTTTGTGTGAGGGGCATCTATAAATAATAAAATACTGAATAAATTTTCTATAATATTAATATGATGACGAATAAATCCGAAAATCTTTTATTTAGTCTCATTTTTACAAAAAAAATCAGGCCATTGCGCGGACAATCGGCTCAGAAAAACAAAAGTTCAAAATGGCGGCCGTTATTTACAAATCTGACATCAGATTCATGGTGGGAGTCTCGCTAAATCCCTGTATACCGAGTTTGAAGTAAATCGATCCATAAACAAAAGTGCAAAATGGCGGCCGTTATTTACAAATTCAACATCAGATTCGTGGTCGGAGTCCTCCTAGACCCCTGTATATTGAGTTTGAAATAAATCGGTCCATAAACAAAAAAGTTCAAAATCGCAGCCGTTTTTTTACAAATCCAACATTAGATTCATGGTCGGAGTCCTTCTAGATTTCTGTATACTGAGTTTGAAGTAAATCGGTCCATAAACAAGTATTAATTCATTCAAAAACAAAAAAGCCCGACTGTCTAAAAAAAAATTATACCCTATGTCATTCTCGGGATCACGAGGAGTCAAATGACACCTCATATGTAGAAATCCGTCCAGTGGTTTAGGATGTAGCCCGTGACAAAGAAATAGACATACATGCATACATACATATATACATACATACATATATACATACATACATACATACACTCGAAAAACATAACCCTTCCTTTCTTCGGCAGTCGGGCAAAAAAAAGTTCAAAAAAAATTCAATGGCGGCCATTTTTTACTAATCTGAATTAGATCTGTGTTTGATGTCCTCCTAAACCCCTTTATACCGAGTTTGAAGTAACTAAATTGGTCTATAAACAAAAAAATCAAAATGGCGTTTTTATTACAGTATAGATGTAGATGTTTCGTCAAAACTATCCAATAACGAATCTCTACGTGTAACCCGGCCCTTACATGGTCACTGACAGAGTAAGTACATCTTCTCAGTGACCGGTGGCCACTGAGGTCACTGAGAATCAAAAATTACTCGTAAACTAGCTGCATTTCAGCTTATCGCAATCAATATATCGAAAGACCTAGGTTTTTCCAACAAATGGCACAATAGATCATAATAAAAATAGTATTCTTACCTTGCGAAAAAACTCAATTACACTTTTTCTCAGTGACTGACCGTCTTCCTCCACGTGCTTCCAAACGAGCTGACAGCCACAGACTAACAGCTAGCGTTTCTTTTCTTTACTAAAACGAGACAATAATGTGTTGCCAGCCGAATAAAACTAAATTTCCCCACTAAACACGTAAAAATTAGAAAATATGCCGTTTTATAGAATTGATGCTTAAAATTGATAAATTTCGTTCAGAACTTCCACCAAAGAATAAACGGTGATACAGTGCCTTTAGGCTGAAGTAATATATGAAGAACTACTAGCTTATTATATAATAATGCCGTAGGATATAGATTTAAACTTCTATACTGCCTACTAATAACAAAAAAAATGGGTCAAAGTCAACCTCTAAAAAAAAACTTCGGTTTTTTACGCAAAATCCTCCCGATTTCAAACAAAACTTTGAAATTGCTCGGTAATGAATAGGAATATCAAAATGTGAGCTAGCAGCCATCGTAGGCAATGAGTTGTCTAATAAGGTAGACGCAATTCAAAATCTGCAGCACTTATACTTTTGAAGATAACTTAAAGGACAAATATCAGTGACCGAAAAGTGGCAAAAACGGTGGCTTTGACCTAATACGTACTCGAATAGGTTTATAACATTAAAACACGATTTTAGATCGAACATGCGCAAGCGACGACGTTGAACTGGAACTAAAACATTGCAAGCAAAACCAAATAAGCGACCCTTAATAGGTTTTGCTATTACAACATTATCAGGGGAGCATCAATTCGATTGCATGCAAGGAATAATAAAGGCACTTATTCTGTTTTGCCTGTCAACAAATCTGAGAATTGGTTTTATCTCAACAGCGAGAACCGGATAAAGTCCAATGTATTGATTTACCTGTAAATGTAAATTGACATTATGAATAGATATTTCTAAGGGTAAAGAGAGTAAATGCGTTTATTTTGTTATCACTGTACTTAATTATTTAAGCATCGTCATAAGTCATTTTATAACTTTTTCCTTCTATGGATTAAGCAAATAGTGTCAGATAACTGCTCTACACAGACAATAAATCCGTAGTTGTTGCTTGTGCAGTTATACGGTTTTGCTAGAAAAAAATAGAAAAAAAACGAAGTAGGGGAGCGGAGGGTAGTACCGTACAGCGGCCAATTCCGTACAGCATGTTTTTCCCAGAAGGAACCGAGATATAACTGTTTGTCTCTGTCACACTTATTGGATTTAGTGTAGCATCGTATTCTGTCAAGCTTTCGCGTCAGTGACGCAGCGTGCAGTGGCGAGATCGGACGTTTTGTGTCTTTACGCTCGTTGTTACAGATTTCTAACGTCGGAAAATAAGCCGTAAGTACATATTTTTTACATTTTCTCTAGTGACAGCTTTCAATTTCATTTTGTAAGCATATTTAGCAGAGTACCATGGCATATTTTCCTTTAGATACAGCATATTTCTGTGACCACAAGCCGTTAAAATTTAAAATTCTGTTTCGGGTTATTCCGTACACTGTACGGTATTGGCCGCTAATGTATCACCATGATCTCTTAATGGATATAGATCTCTCTCAAAATATACCTACCATGATTCTTAATTCTTGGCTTTCCTCCATCTATAGTTAGATAAATGTATTTTTTCAGATGGCTCCTAGAAAAAAATGTACCTGGTTGCCACGAAAAATGAAAATAGCAGTTAAAGCGGTGCAAGGCGGAGCTAAATTACGCCAAACTGCTGCCCTTTACAATATTCCAGTGATGACACTCTCTGATTATGTGAAACAAACAGGTACCAGTAGAACAGTGACTTTTAAAAAAATGGGTAGAAAACCTGTTTTTACGGCACAGCAAGAAAACGAAATTGTTCGATTCAGAATCGATACTCGATCGATGGTTTCGGAACGGCCATTTTGAATTTGACGGTGCTGCCAACCGAGCAGTTTTTTTGACAACTGACAGACGAAAAGCCCTCGCGATGGAACGCGTATTGGTATAGGGCATTGAAATTAAATCGTAAGCCATCTGGAATTGTATTCGGGCTCCCCTCAGGATTGTCTATTTAGCTGAGTGTATTGTGGTTCACCGAACCAGATAAAGTTCGCATTTACGTAACATAACCTGTGTTGGAACACTGTGCGCGTCGAAGCTGGCCTGCCAGCCATACCTGGTTGGCTGAAGAACCTGTCTACCAAGAAGAGCCTAGGGTGCACCCAGGCCTTGCAGAGAGACAGGAGTTTGACGGGAACGAAGCACAGACCAGGTCAGATAGAATCTATTTACTTTAGCTCGGTGAATCGCCGACGTTCTTACCTCTTGGCATCTGATCGCTACGCTACCTCGTAGCTATGGGCCCCTGCGAGGTCATTGGGTGCCGAGAGGCCTGAACATTTTGGTAGCAAGAGCGTGGTTTCCTGAGATTTGCAGCCGTCAGGGGCTCCAGGAACCCACGATTTGAGGCTATCAATCTGTAGGTATAGGCGGTTATTAGATAACTTGGTGTTGTTCCTGTATCCACATAGATTGGTAGTATTGTAAGCTATAAGTCTATTGCTGGTAGTAGACAGACCGATATAACAGTTTTCCCTAAATGACCAGTTGTACTGAGATGTGACTCAGAATAGTAATTACATTACAGGTACATTGTAGGTGAATTGAAATTTGCATTGAAGTACCAGTTACCAGTTAGTCAATCTATTAGTGGTCTAGTAATGCTAATGAATGTTTGGTTAACATAGGTAGTTACATTTATTGATAGCAGGCTATGACATTGTTTTCAGTTTATAGCAATTTATAACTTGAACTAATATTGACTATCTGTGTGTGTTATATGATATAGGGAAACTAAATTGTTGTTTACAGAATTTGTGTAGATATAAAACTCGGTTTCTATTGTTTGGGGAAATCAGCATTGTTTAAGTTATAGTTTAGGGTTCCCTCGTTTGGGTTGTAGACTGGAGGGTCCAATATAATTGAGTTACTGCAAATTGTGAGTAAGTATCGTTCCGATCATGTCGTTATCTGAAATACAGAAGGGTGTTTCTAAGGAACTCAGATGGTTTTCCTCCGCACACGGTCTGATAGACCGTTTAGATAGGCATGATGTGGTATTGGAGCGGTCTATGGACGTTAAGGAACGCTACAACAGGGTGCTCGAATTGTCCGCGCAGGCGGAATCAGTTGATGGTTGCGCACCTGACAGGCTGTCACGGTTGCTAGGGGATGTCGACCAGTGTATGGAGATGGCAGCTGCTATCACGCAGAAGGCTGCGGACATACGTAGGCAGCGCGAGTCCAGCCATGGTGGTGACATTGGAGCACCTCTGCCGCATCAGGGATCGGGGACCAGGTTACCCGTTATAACTATGCCTACTTTTGACGGAGTGTCCGGTCAATGGATGAGCTTCATCAATCTGTTCGACAGTTTGGTGCACATGCGATCGGACATTACCAAGTCTGTCAAAATGGCTCAGCTGGTGGCAGCATTGAGGGGTGAGCCCAGGGAGCTGGTCGCTCATTTGACAGTTACGGAGGGTAACTATGAAACGGCCAGGCAATTGTTGGTCAGACGTTACCACAACAAACGGAGGTTGGCCGATGCCCAACTGAACCGTTTGTTTAGCATCCCGGTTGTGAACAAGGTCGGGGCCATACAGACGGAGGTTTTGAACCCGTTGTTGTCCGTCACCAAGGCCCTAGAGAATCTTGGACTTCCGGTTGGTGAATGGTCGTACCTACTGCTGTACATTGTACTTTCCCGCCTACCCGCTGACGTGCAGACTCGTTTCGAACAGTCTCACGGGAGGTCGGCCGAGGACCTGCCCGCCTTCTCCGACTTGGTCGGATTCTTGGAAGAGGAGGCTCGACGGGCAGAGAATTTGGGGTTGACGGTCACCCATCCTTCGGAGCCACAGAGAGCTGCCGGGAGCGCTGTGAGTAGGGGCCCTCCGACGAGGAAGGACCGCACCAACCGGCAGTCATATGGGACTGTGAGTGCATTGACACCACATAGTGAGACCTGCCCATGTTGTAGGCAGATTGGCCATGCTGTGGCCGATTGCAATAAGTTCGGGGAACTTAGGGTTGAGGGACGGCGCCGGATGGCCAAGCAGCGGAGCTGGTGTTTCCTGTGCCTCGGGCCACACATGGCTAGGGACTGCACGCGCACTAAATTGTGCGGATATTGTGGTGGGGCCCACAACAATCTGTTGTGCATGAACCGGTCCGGCCAACAGCCACCACAGGGCCGTACCCAGGGTGACACGGCATGGGGCCCTAAGAATTCGTTTGCGACTCGGAGCGCAACTCAGGAGCCAACGTCCCCACGTCCACAGGGCCGTACCCGGGGTGATACGGAATGGGGCCCTGAGAATTCGTTTGCGACTTGGAGCGCAACTCAGGGGCCAGCGTCCCCACGTGCACAGGGTAGTACTAGGGTGCGGGGCCGCACTCAGGGTCATCACATGGGGGGCCCTGAGTTTTCGGTTGCGACTCAGCATCCGACTCAGCGGGCAATGGGGCCACAAGCACGCGGCCACCCAGGGGTGCAGGGCCGCACACAGGGTCATCACATGGGGGGCCCTGAGTTCTCGGTTGCGACTCAGCATCCGACTCAGCGGCACATTGGGTGTGTTGAGCAGGCCGTAACGGGCGGGTGGCATGGGACAACTTCGAGCTATGCGGGTGCGGTTCGGACGCCGCCTCAGTTGTCGCCCCGCTCGTCGCCTCGTCCTCGTCGGTCGCATGTGATGTCCCCCCCGCTCATGGAGCGGCCACGGTTGAATTCACGCCCACAACCCTTCGGGGGGCGTCGTAGGGTGGCAATGGAACCGGCGCGTGGGCCATTTGTACAATGGGACCCTCTGGCGTATAGCTGCCTACCTGATCGGTTACAGGCACAGTGGGGCCCCGGGGGCCCTCGCTAGGAGTTTGCGGCCCAACAATTTGTTGCCCCCCAACCGGAGACGGTGGTGTTACCGATCGCCTCTGTGCTTGTTTGGGATTTGGCGGGCAACCCAACATACGTTCGCGCCCTATTAGATTCTGGAGCTCAGGGCTGCATTGTATCGAACGATTTAGCGAAATGGTTGGGCCTCAATATAAATAATGTATCGCTGCCGAGGAAATTGGTCCCTCCTGGGGATTACAGGGCAACCCTTCACGGGTTTTGTGATGCCTCTGAACGAGGGTTTGCGGCAGCGGTTTATTTGCGAACCGTCACCTCCACCGGGGAGGTCGACGTGCGTTTGGCTTTGGCAAAAAGCAAGGTAGCGCCTATTCGGACAAGGATGACGATTCCAAAACTGGAACTGTCCGGGGCTGCTCTTTTGACCAAACTTTTGAGTCCCACTCTAACGGTGTTGCGTGGGTCAGTGGTTTTGGAGGATACGGTTTACGCGTGGACGGACAGCCAGATTGTTTTGTGCTGGCTGAAGGCTTCGGTCCATACCTTAGAGGTTTTTGTTGCGAACCGTGTCTCCCAGATTGTGTCGTCTGAGGTCCCACTGACCTGGAGACATGTACCAGGAGAATTGAACCCGTCTGATTGTGCATCCAGGGGATATCGGGCCCCTGAACTCGAGCTCGTTGCTGATCTCTCGACAGAGGCTTTCATTGCTTGTTTGGATAGGTTTGTTTCTCGAAGGGGACTTCCAACTTTGATCCGCTCTGATAACGGCACTAACTACATCGGTGCGGAACGATACTTACGAGAGATACAACCTTTTGAATGTAAATAAAGTGGATATTGGAACGGCCCTCTCCCGTCGGGGTATACAGTGGACCTTCAGCCCACCGAGTTGCCCCCACTGGGGTGGGATTTTTGAGGCCGTAGTTAAGTCAGCTAAGACGCACTTGGGGCGTATAGTAGGTCAGACCGCGCTGACTTTTGAGGAGCTCGCGACATTGTTTTGTAAGATCGAGGCCGTTCTCAATTCGCGACCGTTGTGTCCGCTCAGCTCGGATCCAAATGACCTGGAGGCTCTGACCCCAGGCCATTTCTTGATAGGACAGCCACTTAACGCGTTGCCCGAGCACCCCTTCGAGGGAGTGAAATTGTATCGGTTGTCAAGGTACCAGATGTTGCAGCAGTTTACTCAGAATTTCTGGAAGCGTTGGTCGCTCGAGTATCTGCATATCTTACAACAGCGCCTTAAGTGGACTGACAAAACCAGCCCCTCTAGTGTTGGTGACCTCGTTCTGGTTAAGGATGCTAACCTACCGCCACTGCGTTGGCGCAGGGGGCGCATTGTTAACTTGTTCCCTGGCAGGGACGGGACCCCCCGGTCTGCAGAGGTTCTAGTAGGAGGCTCGGTACTAAAACGAGCGGTAGCAACGTTGTCTCGGCTGCCCGTAGATTAAGGGACAGGTGGGTGCCTGTCCGGGCGGGTGATTGTTCGATTCAGAATCGATACTCGATCGATGGTTTCGGAACGGCCATTTTGAATTTGACGGTGCTGCCAACCGAGCAGTTTTTTTGACAACTGACAGACGAAAAGCCCTCGCGATGGAACGCGTATTGGTATAGGGCATTGAAATTAAATCGTAAGCCATCTGGAATTGTATTCGGGCTCCCCTCAGGATTGTCTATTTAGCTGAGTGTGTTGTGGTTCACCGAACCAGATAAAGTTCGCATTTACGTAACATAACCTGTGTTGGAACACTGTGCGCGTCGAAGCTGGCCTGCCAGCCATACCTGGTTGGCTGAAGAACCTGTCTACCAAGAAGAGCCTAGGGTGCACCCAGGCCTTGCAGAGAGACAGGAGTTTGACGGGAACGAAGCACAGACCAGGTCAGATAGAATCTATTTACTTTAGCTCGGTGAATCGCCGACGTTCTTACCTCTTGGCATCTGATCGCTACGCTACCTCGTAGCTATGGGCCCCTGCGAGGTCATTGGGTGCCGAGAGGCCTGAACAGAAATGAAAGAACACATTTTACTCCTTTGTAGGAAATTTTACGGAATGACACCAGATTCACTAAAGCATTCTGTATTTGAATATGCAGAACGAAATAAAATAAAAAATCCTTTTAATAAAGCTTTAAAACAAGCTGGAAAAGACTGGATGTATGGTTTCCTTAAAAGAAACCCCGAGATCTCCATCAGACGCCCTGAAGCTACAAGTATTAACCGGATCCTTGCATTCAATTCACAAGAAGTCAAATTATATTTTGACAACTTGACCCAGGTTATGAATAAACATAAATTCCCTCCACATCGAATGTTTAACATCGATGAAACTGGAATAAACAACGTTCACAGGCCAGGCAAGATTCTTGCTGTGAAAGGAGAAAAACAAGTTGGAGCTGCAACGAGTGGGGAAAGAGGCAAAACTATCACAATATGTTGTTGTGTCAGTGCTACAGGCCACTACATCCCTCCTATGATAATTTATCCTCGTCAGCGTATGCAAGCTCATCTAGAAAGAGGAGGGCCAAGTGGGACCATATACAAATGCTCAAAGAGTGGGTGGACGAATGAAGAGCTGTTTCAGGATTGGATGGTCCATTTTAAGGAACATGCAGGAGCTACACCGGAAAACCCTTTGTTACTGATCCTCGATAATCACAGTAGTCATATTTCACTAAATGTCTACAACTACTGTCGTGAGAATGGTATAAATATGGTGACTTTGCCCCCACATACGTCCCATCGAACACAGCCTCTAGATTTAACTGTGTTTGGTCCACTAGAAAACTGCGTTGCACAAGGAGTGCCAGACATATATGAACTTGAATAAATATGAGAAGCTTACAGCTCTTGAACTCATTCCCCTTTTTACCAAAGCGTACCGAAAAATTGCAAACGCGGAAAAAGCTGCAAGTGGCTTTCGAGAGGCGGGAATTTGGCCGTTCGATCCAAATGTGTTTGAACAGTTGGCTGAGGAAGGAAACGATGAACCAACAAACGAATATATTTCAGCAGAAGAAGCCATATATGATTTATATTCACAACACGTACCTACAAACAATCCTGATAGCCCCCAGCCCAGTACATCTGCTCAAAATAATCCGATCCAACTTGAAGATTTTAACATTTCACAGGCTAGTACACCAAGTCCGATTAACCAAATCTACAGCACAGAAGAAGAAGTAGTAATATATCCAGAGCCAATAGACGATGAGATAGAATGTGTAAGCAAGGGCGTTGAAAGTCCCAGTACCCTTGAAGACAACACTCCAACTGTATTAAACACAAGAGAAGACGAAATTTCAATTCAATTTCCTGAGTCCATCAATGTTGAATTCACAGATATTGAACGAGTTAGGAGAAAAATCTTGATTTCTCCCGGACCTGCAGCTGAAGTAGCTTTCTGCACAATTTCTCCAATGCCGGATAAAAACATAGTGCGAGAAAAAGGGAAAGGGCGAGGCAAGAGAACTAAACAACATTCAATAATTCTGACGTCTACTCCAATGAAGACAGTCTTGGAAAACAAAGAGGAGAAAAAGACCATAAAGAAAGAAAAAGAAGCTAAAGCAAAGGACATAATAAAACAAAATAAAAAGACGCTAAAGAAAGAAAAAAATAATTCAAAATGCGTGAAGAAACAAAACGTATGTGTGAAAGGAAAAAAATACTCTAAGGAAGCTATTGAAGGAAAAATAAAAAATCGGTGTAAGAAACGCAGAAATTATTCAACTTCTTCTTCTGAAGTTGATGAAAACATCTTATGTGACGATGATGATGATTTTGATGGTCAATTTTTTGACGAAGGCGAATCAAGAATTGATGAATTGTGTGTAATATGTGGCGAATTTGGAAAAAATCGAGAGTTATGGTACAGATGTGTGTCATGTGGAAAGTGGGCACATGCTTTGTGTAGTGGAGAAAACTCTGCAAATAATTATATGTGTGCATTTTGCAAATAATATGTATTTTAATAATAATTAAAGTTTCTGTAACTAAAAAATCATTGTTTTACTTGAAAAATACCTGCAACCATTCGGTTTTTTATACTTACGAGAATGTACGAATTTAGACGAATGGTGTACGAAATTACCCTCAAGTGTCGGGTCATTTCGTACTTAATATGTTTTTAAATACTAAGTTTTTAAAGGTTCAATGGTTGTTGTATTAAATTGTGGTTGTCTTACATAAATCTATACAAAATTTAGAGTTACTTTATAAACTAAACTTGAACTTGGGCGTAACAGATTTGGAGAAAAATGCTTTCAAAGTTAGGTGTACGGTACTACCCTCCGCTCCCCTATGCCTGTGTACTTATCTAATTTAAAAAAAAAATGCACTTATCCGGTTCTGCCAGAATACCCTCTAAAAGTATTAAAACGATTTCCAGCTTGCTGGAAATTAATTCCTCAAAACGCTTTTTTGAATTTTATTCTACCCTAAAACAGGTTAAGAGACAATTTTCACATTTTATTCACACATAATAGATTTCTTTGTCTACTAAAATGTAGTGTTTAATTCCACGCCTCAACCAAACGGCGTGGAATCATGAGGGGCTGGGTTTTTGCCAGCACGGGAGAGAAAATCTTGATTGTTACTGACCTTTGTCGCCGTAGACAGGAAATCGAAAGCTCGATTCGAGGTTTGGAATACGGGATAGGAGCACAAGTTTGGGTAGGATATGGATTGAATCTCACTCTTCGCTGCCCGACGCTGTCGCCGGCGTGCTGCCTGCCGACACGAGGGAGGAGTCGCCGTCCGATACGACGATGTCCAATCCTAACACGGATCACTTAACCGCTGACGCGAATCTACTTATTTCCCGACGATGTGGTAGATTTACACTCCGACCAGGCTCGACACCTGTATTAGACGATTGTTACACCGAATTACAATAAATGGCCCGACGCCTGAGCAGACATGTTTTTTCTCCCGACAAGAAAAGATAACCTCCAATTTTTCATCTCGTTGGTACGAGTGACAGCTGCGGTTCCCTTTCCGTTCCGAGTCGCGCAACAAGAGGAGGTGCGTTCCGAAGCATAAATATTAAACAGTCACCCGCCCGGACAGGCCCGAACCTGTCCCTAATCAATAGGAAGGCGAGAAAGTGTTGCGACCGCTCTCTTGAGGACCGAGTCCCCCACCTTGACTTCTGCTGATCGAGGCGTGCCATCCCGACCCGTGTACAAATTGACGATCCGTCCTCGTCTCCATCTCAATGATGGCAGGTTCGCATCCTTAATCAGCACCAAATCACCGACTTGAGGGGGGCTCGTCCGGTCAGTCCACTTAAGGCGCTGCTGCAAGATGTGCAAGTACTCAAGGGACCACCGTTTCCAAAAATCTTGAGCCATCTGCTGCAACATCTGCCACCTAGTTAACCGACTTAACTTAACATCACCGAATGGGTATTCTGGCAGGGCGTTAAGGGGCTGACCTATCAGGAAGTGACCCGGCGTCAACGCTTCCAAATCGTTTGGATCCGAACTGAGCGGGCACAACGGACGCGAGTTCAGTGTCATTTCAATTTTACAGAACAGCGTCGCAAGCTCTTCAAAGCGTAGAGAGGTCTCACCGATGATCCTCGTCAGGTGCGACTTAGCCGATTTAACCGCAGCCTCAAAAATTCCTCCCCAATGAGGACATCCCGGCGGACTGAAAACCCATTCAATCCCTCGCCGGGAGCAAGCCGTACCGATGGCATCCTGGTTACCGTTTAGGAATTGAGTGACCTCCTGCAGATATCGCCTGGCTCCGACAAAATTTGTGCCGTTGTCCGAACGGATTAATGTCGGGAGGCCCCTTCGTGAGACGAACCGATCTAGACATGCGATAAATGCCTCTGTAGTGAGGTCACTGACCACCTCCAAGTGGACTGCCTTCGTGGCCAAGCACACGAAGACGCACAGGTATGCCTTCACTAATCTGGCGTTCCGTAGCTGTGAAGACTTGACCATGAATGGTCCCGCGAAATCCGTTCCGACACCCGCAAAGGGCCGGATTTCGTTAACCCTATCCGAGGGCAAATCGCCCATCTGGGGCTGCATCGTAGCCGCCTTGGCCCGATAACAAGGCAGGCACCGGAATACGACGCTACGCACTAAGCGTCTTCCCGATAGAATCCAGAACTCGCGCTGGAGAAACGCCATCAAGGCGTGGCATCCGATATGCCCATTCCGAATGTGTCGATCCTGTATCAACAGTTCGACCAACTTCCCTTTCCTAGGGAGTAACAACGGGTGGCAAGCCGCATAAGGCAGGTTGGCATTCCGCAGCCGACCTCCTACCCTCAGCAATCCTTGAGGGTCAATAAACGGGTTGAGCCGAGCCACAGCTCCCTTCAGTTGGACGCGTCCGCGTCTCAGAATGTCCAATTCGGACTTAAAGTGCACCGTCTGCACGTTCCGTTCCAATGCGAACAACGCATGGTTCCGTTCCCGTGGTGTCAGGACCTGTGTCCGCACTCGTTGCGCCTCAGAATTCCGACCATTCCGCGCAAATCGGCAGATACAGGCGGTCACATTGACCAGCTTGTCGAGCGAGCTGTACCGTTCCAGCAGGCTGAACTCCTCTTCCGGCTCTGGTTGCGTCGTACAGACACCGACTGTCAAGGCGCCGTTCGCCGTGGGAACGCGTGGACTCATTGGCCAATCCGATTCGGCTTGAGTCAACCATTTTGGACCCCACCACAAGGTTGTCCAACCAATTCCGGAGCCTGACACCCACGAGACGCACAGTCTGCTGGGTTTATTTCCCCTGGAACATGTCTCCAGATTAAGGGAACCTCCGAATTCAAAATCTGCGAAATCCGATTCGCCACAAAAATCTCCAGCTTGTGAACTGAAGCCTTCAGCCAGCATAACACGATCTGGCTGTCCGTCCAAGCGTAGACCGTATCTTCCAACGCTATTGACCCACGAAGAACCGTCATCGTGTGTTTGAGCAGACGAGTCAGGAGAGCCGCTCCCGAAAGCTCTAACTTGGGAATGGTCAGGCGAGTGCGCAACGGCGCAACCTTGCTCTTCGCCATGACCAACCGCACATCAACCTCCCCCGAGGAGTCGACCGTACGCAGATATACCGCAGCTCCGTAGCCCTTCTCCGAGGCATCACAAAACCCATGCAGGGTGGCGGTGTATCGTTTGGTGGGGACCAACCTCCGTGGCAGTGAAATCCGATTGATGCCAGGGAGGGTCGAAAAGAACGAGTCCCACTCTGAGCTCAATGACCCGCCGATCGGGTCGTCCCATTTCAGCTCAGCAGACCACAATTGCTGCATAAAACACTTGAGCTGAAATGTTACCGGGGTGATCCACCCGTTTGGATCAAATGTCCTCGCCACTGTTGAAAGGACGTTCCGTTTCGTCCAGACCTTCGGGGAGTCCAACTCGACCCGATACGAAAACATGTCTGACACCGGCTGGTACTGGACGCCTAATACCGACAACATATTTGGATTTTCCAAATTTTCAAAAATGTAGGGATCCTGCTGGTAGTCATCCGGAAGACCAGTCAGTAACTCTGGAGAGTTTGACATCCATTTCCGGAGCTCGTAACCTCCACCCCGTAAGAGCTCAACTAGCTCGTCCCGTCGAGCGAGCGCCTCCTCTACGGAATCTGCACCGGTACAGATATCGTCCACGTCGAGATCCTGCTCCAGGATCGCTGCTCCTCTAGGGAAGTTTAACCGTTCTCGATCCGCTAACTCCCGCAGAGTGCGAATCGCCAATTAAGGACTAGACCGTAGCCCGTACGTGTTGGTGTTCAGCTCGTACACCCTGATGGGCTGATCTGGGCTCTCTCGCCACAGTATCAGCTGATACCGTCTATCGTCAGGGTGAATGACCGTCTGTCTAAACATCATCCGGATGTCAGCTACAAACACAACATTGTGTCGACGGAACCGTGTGATAACATCCGCGATGTCATGGTTCAACTTCGGCCCTGAATGCAAACACTGGTTCAGGTTCATGCCGTTAGATGTTGATGCCGATCCATCGAACACTACCCGTATTTTGCCCTCCGGGGTCCTCAAAACCGCGTTATGGGGCAGGAAGCAGTGGTCTTCACGCTTCCAGTCGATACTTGAAACCGACATGTGGCCGAGCGACTCGTATTCCCGCATGAAGTCGACGTACTTCTGCCGGAAAATCCCGTCACGCTTCATGCGTCGTTCCATCGACAGAAGCCTCGTCTCGGCTGCATGGTGTGAACTGCCCAGCGGCGGGCGATCACTCCGAAATGGAAGACGTGTGAGAAATCGACCTGACCGAAGGCGACCAGTATTGTTCCGATAAAACTGTTCACACTCTTCTTCAACCGGGTCCAACCGGCGGACCGTAGGTGGTTCCTCCTTCTCCCAAAACTTCTGTATCACCTCCGAGAGTACAGAACCGAATAAGGGACTACGAATCGCTAGGCGTGGGGCAGCCGGCATGACCGGACCCATTACCGCATGGCCCAGTCTGGTGTTGACCGAAACCAGACCAGTCGCCTGCAACACGTGGACACCTGGCACTAACAGGTATCCCAAGGTATCGACACCCAATAAAATGTCTACTGGGCCCGGAATATCGAACTCCGGGTCAGCCAGTGACAACCCAGCGACCAACTGTCGCATCGAGGGCGACAACCGTACGTGAGGGTGTGAGCCCATCACATTAGGCATGACTAATGCCGTGACCGTCAGATTCACCGATGAATCCACCCGTGACGAGAGAGTAATCCGACATACTCCCTTAACGGAACCGACTTCCGTGTTCCCAATTCCCCGAATGGAATGTGGATATTCCCTTACCGAAATGCCCAACCGTCTTACAAGGTTGCACGAGACTAAGCACCCCTGGGCCCCCGAGTCCAATAGTGCTCGTGCCACACAAGATTTGCCGTCCGAACTCCACGCTATCACAGAGGCGGTGGGGAGCATGACAGTCTGTGGAGTGGCGGCACCCTGTAAGTGGGCGGCGTGTCCCTAGCGGAAACCTCCGCGGGATCCGAACCCGCTCAGACCTCCGTCGGCCTTGGAGTAACTCGGCTGCTGATATGCAACCGGCATATCAGACCGTATGTGCATCAAGGTGTCCCAACCCGTATAATAGGCCCCTCGCTGTCCTGGTATCCGATCATACCGGACGGTGTACGGTGTGCCCGGTGCGCAACGTGGATGAATGGGGGAGAGCGGATGCAACCTGGGGCGCTCTAGCAATGGGGGCGACATCCGACTGTTCGCCTCCCTGTTCGCCTCCCAGAGTGACGGGCAGGGTGGCGTAGAAGGTGGTGGGCTTCCAGCCTTCGCGCCACTCATAGGTGCCATCTGACACCCGCCCGTAATACGCGGTGAGCCAGCGGCCCTAAGTCCTCGCTGACCGTGGACAGCGGCGACCGAACCTCTGCTATCCCGCATGTTACCCCCCGCGCTGCCCCCTTCCCCTCGGGGGGGGGTCCCGTCCGCGGGTACCCCAGTCACCCCGTTGGTGACTCCCGTTGCCCGGAGGGGGACTGGGTCCGGCCCTGGTTGGGCCCTGTGGCCGACCAACCTGAGTCCGGCCCTGGTGACCGTCCGAATGGCCTGACCGATTCAGGCACAACACGATGTGGTGCTTGCCACCACAGCACTCACAGGGGAACGCGCGCGAGCACTCGCTCAGCGGGTGCGGCCCCAAACAACCGAAACACAATCGGTGGCGGAAGACTACCTTCCTGCGGGCAGCCACACCGAGCGCCTTAAAGTTGGCGCAACTGGTTACTTCATGACCGGCACTGTCACAGTGCACACAGCCGTCACCCGACGGCGCGGCACTCAAAACGCCAAATTGTTTTGACCGCCCACTCCCCCGTGGGGGTGGGGGGCGCGGCCCCTCCCGCATCCGCGCGGGTTGGCGCTGCACACTGGCCTCCGAATCCAATGTGTCGCATCGCCTGCATTCACCCTCCAAAAAATCCGTTAATTGGACGAGCGTGGGCAGTTCCGAGCTACTGCCCCCATGCAGCTGTTCAAACCGACTTTGAACAGCTGCAGGCAACCGTGACAAAACCATATATAACACGATATATGACCATTGGTCTACCGGCAGACCAAGGTTCTGAAGGGCCTTAGTGGCCACCAGCACAGGGTTGAGCACCTGTACCCGGATGTCAACATCCCGGGTTACTCTTGGGATGCTAAACAGCTTCCCCAGCTGCGCATCAACCAACCGCCGTTTGTGTTGGTAGCGGTCAAACAATATGGCCCGGGCAATCTCATAATTGCCCGCCGTGACCGTTAGGTGACCGACCAACTCCTTCGGTTCACCCCGCAGTGCCATCAATAGTTGGGCCAACTTGTAGGCGTTGTCCAGGTCGTCCCGACCGTGGACCAGACTATCGAATAAATTGATGAATGCCGGCTACTCATCAATTGCCCCACCGAAGGCCGGAATCTCCAGGTGTGGCAGCCGTCCAACAACACCCTTAGGGGGCGGGTCTCCGCTACCCTCCCCGCGGTCATCCCGACGCGACCGCTTAATTTTTTCGGCGCGACGCTCGATGTCGCCCAAGCACTCCATCGCTTGGTCAGCATCCGCGCAGAGCTGCTTCACTGCAGCCACCGAGGCCTCATCCGTAAGCCCGAGGGCTTCAGCCTCCGCAGCCAGCCGACACACCTTCCCGACGCGTGTCATTGCGTCCTCCACACGCTTGAGCAGGACATCGTCCATGTCAGGTCGCTCCACATACTTGTGAGTATGGGCGAGCCATCTCATCTCCTCACGGACACCATACCGCAGTACCGTCAAGGGCGAAGGTGCCATGGTTACCGATTCAATTGTTTCTGGTCCTATGCTTCACTACCGAACTAAGCACAGCCAGAGACCAGCACTTGCCCGTCAGCGCTGGGCACAGAAATTAAAACTAAGTTGTAACAACCAAGGCAACCACTAAAACAATTAAATCCTAAACAATATTTAATATGGTCGCCCTGGGGACATACACCTTATAAATATACACTCTAAATCAATTAGAGAATGCCACCATAAAACACAATACAAAAATAACCCACAAAACTTGATTATGAAAACAATACAAAATAATAAGCATACCTTCTAGAAGTGGCCCCTCCGATATGACCCACACTTCCACTGAGGTCAGCAAAATCAGCTTAATACCCCTTAAATAGCCTGACCCGGCTCTGTAAACCGAAATAGCACTGCAGTACTATAGAACCCGACGTTCTACCGCAAGTAATACAATCTAGTTACTTCGCAGAATGACTGTTCAATCTTTTATGCGATTCAGTAGTTTCCGACTACAAATTTATAATAATTGTTAACTAAATTGACACTTGTACTTTCACTAACCGAAAATGAACTTTAATTGTGGTACCGACCACAGACTCATTGCCGACTTGCCGGCCAATCTGAGATATTCTTTTCTCCCAACTACAATGTGGCAAAAAAACAACCCTACAACCGTGAATCGATGATTTCCCACTAGGAAACCGCGCTTGCTACCAAAGTGTTTAATTCCACGCCTCAACCGAACGGCGTGGAATCATGAGGGGCTGGGTTTTTGCCAGCACGGGAGAGAAAATCTTGATTGTTACTGACCTTTGTCGCCGTAGACAGGAAATCGAAAGCTCGATTCGAGGTTTGGAATACGGGATAGGAGCACAAGTTTGGGTAGGATATGGATTGAATCTCACTCTTCGCTGCCCGACGCTGTCGCCGGCGTGCTGCCTGCCGACACGAGGAGTCGCCGTCCGATACGACGATGTCCAATCCTAACACGGATCACTTAACCGCTGACGCGAATCTACTTATTTCCCGACGATGTGGTAGATTTACACTCCGACCAGGCTCGACACCTGTATTAGACGATTGTTACACCGAATTACAATCAGTGGCCCGACGCCTGAGCAGACATGTTTTTTCTCCCGACAAGAAAAGATAACCTCCAATTTTTCATCTCGTTGGTACGAGTGACAGCTGCGGTTACCTTTCCGTTCCGAGTCGCACAACAAGAGGAGGTGCGTTCCGAAGCATAAATATTAAACATGTAGCTAACCTAATTTTATATTTCTTTACAGAAAATCTATGGTCCTTCCTTCTAAAACCGTCTTGCTGCCTAAACGGAGTCAAGACAACACGCCGACACCAAAACAATGGCCGCCAAATATCTTGTTGGAATAGTGGCACTTCTGATAAGTACCATAGACACAAAATACGATTCCACACTTCCGCTTTACCGTTCTCTAGTTTTATTGTACAATGATAAAACATAACCTATTCGAGCATTTTCGAAACTTCGATTTCGCGCGCTCGCGGTCGGAATTTTTAGGTATTACGCGAATACGCGAATATGCGAATACGCGAAGATTTTGTCACTTCATATTTCACTTTCGGCACAAATAAGATAAAATACTGATTGCTAGAGGATAAATGAACAGAAGTAAACTATTTGTCACTCACCTTTCCGACAAATTAGTGACCAAACGAATTTTCAAAACTGTCAAACTGTCACTCTATGCGAAAAAACACGCGGAAAAATATATATTTTTTGTCCAATTCGGTTGCTCACTTTACCCGAGACTTTATGGTCCATACACTACTAACCTACCGACAAAAAACGGTCAGACAGGTGTTTATGTCACCGTAAGATTGTCAAAACCGTTTTTTTTCTCGTTAGTTGGTCAACTATCGACAGATAGTAAAATGTAGTGTACTGCTTACTATATAACGCGTTAGTTCATAAACTAACGGTTAAAACCGTTAAATAGTAAACTGGTTTTAACTTGTATTGCAAACGAAATACCAGGGCAAACACTGCGGTAGTTTAGGTAAAGACTAGAGGGGGCGAGCTCAGCGATGCCCCCGAATAGTTTTCGTGTTAGGTTGTCATGTAAGAACAAAAGAAACATCAATTCTAAACCCTGTCGGTCGGGTTTACTATCTGTCGTCGCACAATAAGGGATTTTCTGAACGCAGCCTCCGAGGTTGTATTTCTGGTTCCTAAATAGGTGCTGTGCGTCTCTATAGGTTAATAATTCTTGGATTCTTTGCACAAAATCACTGCTCAGGGCACATATAACTAAATCTCAACTCAATAAATGTTCCTCACAAAGCTGATAAAAATTTCCAATACCATCTTTCCTGTCTCCTATTGTGCGCTTTCTCTAAGTAAATGTATTAGGAGCCGGGCAGTATTGTGCAGGACTTTATCTGGACTCTGTTGAGGATGTTAGTCTTAAGGTCAGAGGACAGAGAGAGCAAATCTTATAATCGTAGTGCCGTATGAAAGGTATAAAAGATCTTGTAAACAAAAAAAATGTATCCCATTTATGTCCCCACCGAGGAGCACGGTCCGGATACAAGTGAGACTGAGCCATTTTCAACCACGCTGGCTCAGTGCCGGTTGATGGAGTGTCGGGCTAGTGGCCAACCAGACTGTCAGAAGTTATCAAGCAGATCCATTAGGGCCTCTGCCACAGCTTTACGACTACTACTACCAAGTAGCGATAGTAGCCGGGACTTACAGCTTAACGTGTCATCCGAAACACGGAAGCGTCCAAAACAAATAAATATAGTAGGAATAAGCAGCATTTTTTTTTTCACAGCTGGGCAAACGAGTCCTTCCTTCCTTTTGAGTCCAAAAGTACCTGGACCTGGACTGCGCCTTTTAATTTAACTATTAATTAATTAACCAAATTTTGAACAATTTGTTCTATGTCTTGGAGAAAGTTGTTCATTACGACAAGATGCTACCTACATTCCCTATTTGGTTAGTTATTTAACCTCTCAAAAACCGAGGGTAGTTGGGGCGGGTCACGATTTTGAACCTTATGCCATGGTAATTTGAAACCTAAAACGGAAAAATTGCGTTATCTAACGCCGGTGGTATTTAAGAGGTTAAAGGTTACCCTTTGCCTGATAAAATTTTAAAAGTTATATTAAAATTGAGTACGTACTCTACCTATTAATTGTTATTCTCCGGGTACTCAGTGTGCCTCCCCCCTACCATCCCCTACACCACTCTTGACAGCGCGGGTGACCACGCGCCTTAATCGAGCTTAGTCCACAAATTTGACTTCTCGGGGTCAAAAGGAAGGGATTTCTGACAGATTTCTTTATGTATTCAACGATAATTTGAAATGTCTTTTATTGCGACTTTGCTTATATGCGATCGGTAAAGTTTTCGAAAACGATTGAAATTCCTTGATGTCAGTATTACATGTTAAGGCTACAGAAATCGGACATGTGCCAACAAGCAAGGTACTCCTGTAAAAAAAGGTTATAAGTCTGGAACTACTGATAACGTTGTTATAAAGGCATTGCGGAAAACTCCTTAACATATAATATCATTTGGCAAGCCTTAACATTCTCAAGTGCATTCGTTTTTATATCTAGGTCTTATAGTTCGCTAGAAGACTGACATATAAATCATCTATAGAACTCTTCTGAAATGCAATTGTGATAGCATTTCAGAAGCGTAGAAGCAACTGCTATTGAAGATTCAATAGCATTTGCTTTTACGTCTTAGTCTTATAGTTAGATCTACAAGATTATTTTTTAAGACAATTTGCAGTAAGACTAAATGGTCCTGAATTTTCGACGAAGCGTGTGTGGATAGTATTTGGATTGTATTTTTTTTTAGTTATTGAGGATGTCAGTTTCAGGGTAAATAATTGCATAAATAAACAACGTTCCAATTTGATACCCAACATGTCCTGAATAATATTTTGATCCTAAAGTTTCATTTTGTGAGAGTAAATATATTATAAAACAATTAGCTGGGATCACTATAACTTTTCGTCATTGTAGTCTTAGTCGAGGTTCTTTTTAATCTGATAGTACTTAATGGGAGCGTTATAAGATCAAAAACTTTTATAAATAACTAGATCAAGCACTTTACGAGTATTACTTAATAAACTTCAGCCATTTTGTTGCGATTTAATTATTCCCCTTTGTTTGAGAAATTAAGTTTAACATGAAATGAAGTGATTGGAAAGGATTTAAAAAGAGTTGTGGTTACAGAAGAAAAGTGACAAACAAGTACAGAGAATTAGTAAAGCTAGATTCTTCAGGAATAAAATTAACAGGATCATCAAGCTTGTCAACTGCAAACGCAGCTAGAGAAAATGAGGATTCCATGACCCATAATATTTTTAAACCCTTAACCCACCGCCCAGAAACTGAAGAGAAAATTGGGAACATAAATCTGATTTAGAATTGGAATTAGTCAGTAAATATGAAGAAAAAACATTAATTGCTTAAAGATATGCAAAGCTGGGCTATAAAATTTATTATACCTCACCTAGCCCTTCACGAAATATCTACTATTTTGAACAAAACAATGAGTAATGTTTTACCTAAAGATGCACGGAATGTATTGCGTAACAACAAAGACATGGTGCAAGTTACAATATCGGATCCAGGACAGTATTGGTAAAGCGGATTGATTAAATGACTAAAAAATGCGCTACAGGGGCTGGGCCGACATCAAGAAATACAAGTATCTCGTTAATCAAATCTATCTTATCTAATCTATTATTTTTTTAAGATTAAATTAACAAGATGGTTGTATTTATAATATTATTAAGCAGATTTCCAGGGAACACTAATTTGTTTTAAAATGGAGACGAGTCAGCTGAACCGAGACTGCTCTAAAACCTAAATGACTTACAATTACAAAGTACTTTATGAAGAGCTATTTTAAAACAGGGCGAATATGCATTAGATTTTTTGAATAATTATTTTACAACATTATGCTTATATGCTAATAAATGCCCGTGTAGAACAGGATACCATCTCTAAAGCAAAATGACAACGAACTACTTTTGTTAGAGTTGTGCTCTAAACACCAGCTGTTCGTTAAAGTTTTTTTTTTTTCTTAAATTATCTAGATAATGTGCAGAATAACTAGGTTATGTGCAGAATAACGACCAAGCCTATGGTAAAATGCAGAAAATAGATTATTGCTTGAATAAAACGTCCGAATTAATTGTTGGTGTTTATTAAATGTAATTTGTGGGACGGGACTATCTATCAAAGAATTAAAAATAATCAACCAAAATTAAACTCTTGAGTGACTTTGAGTCACGAAATTCAACAAACTAAAAATAAAATCAGTCTGACGGTAACAGCCCCCATAGACAAGTTGCATTCGCTAACTTATCACTTTCTCCGACGACGCTAATAAAATGTATGCGATTCCACGTTTGCCACGCAAAGTAACGTGAGACTTTGTACTGCAAACGTCAAATCGCTTAGATTTTACTAGCATCGTCATAACCAGTGATAATTTAGCGAATGCAACTTGACTAGGGAGGCAGGCTAGCTATGCTAGAATCAATCATATATAAGAAAATAAAACATAAAATCACTTATTAGTGCAATCTAAAGATTGGTGGCATTTTGAATTACACAAAAACTTATTAAACTGGCGTGCGGCGGCCAGCGCGGGGGGGAGACGGTTCGGGGGGTGGGAGGAGCCGAGAAAACGGTACGAAAGTGTTAGCTCACTGTTTTCCGCACTTTAACGTTGTACCATCCGTTAATATGCAGATTAACTAGGTAAATTGCGAATATTAGCTATTTTAAGTAAAATTTTGCACTTTAACTGGTCGAACCAGGTAATCTGCAGATTACCTAGCTAATGTGTGCATTAACTGGTTCTTCACACTAACGGTAACATATATACTAGCTAACTGCCTTGCAGATTCATAGATTTCATGTTAATCATACTCTCCCCTTTGTCTCCTGTGGCTAATTCTTTATTAAACTGTGCCTGTGGTCAATTTAAAAAAATACACTGTCTTGTATCTACCTATAGGTAAGTATATGCTATGTGCTTCACGTTCGTGGTCCAGGAGTTTAAGAATTGAATAAAAATAGTACCGAAAATAGTACTTTTTGGTTATAAAAGCTTCCCATCTAGCAAAAGGCATCGAACCTCCTTGGCATACCTAAAGTTGCAATGTTATGCCTACCTATTTGGTGTCCACATATGAAATGAAACAAAACGCCAATCGACATAGAAGAGAATTACAAACAAGAAATACTCTTTGGCAAGATGTCGTAAATGATGCCCTATTTTCTGAAATATTTCAGTTTTACGACATTTTGTGACATAATATTTGTTGTTTATAATTATTATCTTCTCTGTCGAGCGGCGCATGTGTCATAGGTTTACACCAAAATACGTCATTTTAGGTTGCAACTTAGGTAGGTATACCGGCTCTACACAAAAAGCTTCGAAGTCCTAATAATCGAATAGGTCAAGTTTTAATTTTTTATTATAAAAGTATTAAAACGATTTCGAGCTTGCTGGAAATTAATTCCTCAAAACGCTTTTTTGAATTTTATTCTACCCTAAAACAGGTTAAGAGACAATTTTCACATTTTATTCACACATAATAGAGTTATTTGTCTACTAAAATGTAGCTAACCTAATTTTATATTTCTTTACAGAAAATCTATGGTTCTAAAACCGTCTCGCTGCCTAAACGGAGTCAAGACAACACGCCGACACCAAAAAAATGGCCGCCAAAAATCTTGTTGGAATAGTGGCACTTCTGATAAGTACCATAGACACAAAATACGATTCCACACTTCCGCTTTACCGTTCTCTAGTTTTATTGTACAATGATAAAACATAACCTATTCGAGCATTTTCGAAACTTCGATTTCGCGCGCTCGCGGTCGGAATTTTTAGGTATTACGCGAATACGCGAATATGCGAATACGCGAAGATTTTGTCACTTCATATTTCACTTTCGGCACAAATAAGATAAAATACTGATTGCTAGAGGATAAATGAATAGAAGTAAACTATTTGTCACTCACCTTTCCGACAAATTAGTGACCAAACGAATTTTCAAAACTGTCAAACTGTCACTCTATGCGAAAAAACACGAGGAAAAATATATATTTTTTGTCCAATTCGGTTGCCATTATCACTTTACCAAAGACTTTATGGTCCATACACTACTAACCTACCGACAAAAAACGGTCAGACAGGTGTTTATGTCACCGTAAGATTGTCAAAACCGTTTTTTTTCTCGTTAGTTGGTCAACTATCGACAGATAGTAAAATGTAGTGTACTGCTTACTATATAACGCGTTAGTTCATAAACTAACGGTTAAAACCGTTAAATAGTAAACTGGTTTTAACTTGTATTGCAAACGAAATACCAGGGCAAACACTGCGGTAGTTTAGGTGAAGACTAGAGGGGGCGAGCTCAGCGATGCCCCCGAATAGTTTTCGTGTTACTGTCGTCGCACAATAAGGGATTTTCTGAACGCAGCCTCCGAGGTTGTATTTCTGATTCCTTAATAGGTGCTGTGCGTCTCTATAGGTTAAGAATTCTTGGATTCTTTGCACAAAATCACTGCTCAGGCCACATATAACTAAATCTCAACTCACTAAATGTTCCTCACAAAGCTGATAAAAATTTCCAATACCATCTTTCCTGTCTCCTATTGTGCGCTTTCTCTAAGTAAACGTATTAGGAGCCGGGCAGTATTGTGCAGGACTTTATCTGGCCTCTGTTGAGGATGTTAGTCTTAAGGTCAGAGGACAGAGAGAGCAAATCTTATAATCGTAGTGCCGTATGAAAGGTATAAAAGATCTTGTAAACAAAAAAAATGTATCCCATTTATGTCCCCACCGAGGAGCACGGTCCGGATACAAGTGAGACTGAGCCATTTTAAACCACGCTGGCTCAGTGCCGGTTGATGGAGTGTCGGGCTAGTGGCCAACCAGACTGTCAGAAGTTATCAAGCAGATCCATTAGGGCCTCTGCCACAGCTTTACGACTACTACTACCAAGTAGCGATAGTAGCCGGGACTTACAGCTTAACGTGTTATCCGAAACACGGAAGCGTCCAAAACAAATAAATATAGTAGGAATAAGTAGCATTTTTTTTTTCACAGCTGGGCAAACGAGTCCTTCCTTCCTTTTGAGTCCAAAAGTACCTGGACCTGGACTGCGCCTTTTAATTTAACTATTAATTAATTAACCAAATTTTGAACAATTTGTTCTATGTCTTGGAGAAAGTTGTTCATTACGACAAGATGCTACCTACATTCCCTATTTGGTTAGTTATTTAACCTCTCAAAAACCGAGGGTAGTTGGGGCGGGTCACGATTTTGAACCTTATGCCATGGTAATTTGAAACCTAAAACGGAAAAATTGCGTTATCTAACGCCGGTGGTATTTAAGAGGTTAAAGGTTACCCTTTGCCTGATAAAATTTTAAAAGTTATATTAAAATTGAGTACGTACTCTACCTATTAATTGTTATTCTCCGGGTACTCAGTGTGCCTCCCCCTACCATCCCCTACACCACTCTTGACAGCGCGGGTGACCGCGCGCCTTAATCGAGCTTAGTCCACAAATTTGACTTCTCGGGGTCAAAAGGAAGGGATTTCTGACAGATTTCTTTATGTATTCAACGATAATTTGAAATGTATTTTATTGCGACTTTGCTTATATGCGATCGGTAAAGTTTTCGAAAACGATTGAAATTCCTTGATGTCAGTATTACATGTTAAGGCTACAGAAATCGGACATGTGCCAACAAGCAAGGTACTCCTGTAAAAAAAGGTTATAAGTCTGGAACTACTGCTAACGTTGTTATAAAGGCATTGCGGAAAACTCCTTTACATATAATATCATTTGGCAAGCCTTAACATTCTCAAGTGCATTAGTTTTTATATCTAGGTCTTATAGTTCGCTAGAAGACTGACATATAAATCATTTATAGAACTCTTTTAATTGTGATAGCATTTCAGAAGCGTAGATGCAAATGCTATTGAAGATTCAATAGCATTTGCTTTTACGTCTTAGTCTTATAGTTAGATCTACAAGATTATCTTATAAGACAATTTGCAGTAAGACTAAATGGTCCTGAATTTTCGACGAAGCGTGTGTGGATAGTATTTGGATTGTATTTTTTTTTAGTTATTGAGAATGTCAGTTTCAGGGTAAATAATTGCATAAATAAACAACGTTCCAATTTGATACCCAACATGTCCTGAATAATATTTTGATCCTAAAGTTTCATTTTGTGAGAGTAAATATATTATAAAACAATTAGCTGGGATCACTATAACTTTTCGTCATTGTAGTCTTAGTCGAGGTTCTTTTTAATCTGATAGTACTTAATGGGAGCGTTATAAGATCAAAAACTTTTATAAATAACTAGATCAAGCACTTTACGAGTATTACTTAATACACTTCAGCCATTTTGTTGCGATTTAATTATTCCCCTTTGTTTGAGAAATTAAGTTTAACATGAAATGAAGTGATTGGAAAGGATTTAAAAAGAGTTGTGGTTACAGAAGAAAAGTGACAAACAAGTACAGAGAATTAGTAAAGCTAGATTCTTCAGGAATAAAATTAACAGGATCATCAAGCTTGTCAACTGCAAACGCAGCTAGAGAAAATGAGGATTCCACGACCCATAATAATTTAAACCCTTAACCCACCGCCCAGAAACTGAAGAGAAAATTGGGAACATGAATCGGATTTAGAATTGGAATTAGTCAGTAAATATGAAAAAAAAACATTAATTGCTTAAAGATATGCAAAGCTGGGCTATACAATTTATTATACCTCACCTAGCCCTTCACGAAATATCTACTATTTTGAACAAAACAATGAGTAATGTTTTACCTAAAGATGCACGGAATTTATTGCGTTACAACAAATACATGGTGCAAGTTACAATATCGAATCCAGGACAGTATTGGTAAAGCGGATTGATTAAATGACTAAAAAATGCGCTACAGGGACTGGGACGACATCAAGAAATACTAGCATCTCGTTAATCAAATCTATCTTATCTAATCTATTATTTTTTTAGGATTAAATTAACAAGATGGTTGTATTTATAATATTATTACGCAGATTTCCAGGGAACCCTAATTTATTTTAAAATGGAGACGAGTCAGCTGAACCGAGACTGCTCTAAAACCTAAATGACTTACAATTACAAAGTACTTTATGAAGAGCTATTTTAAAACAGGGCGAATATTCATTAGATTTTTTGAATAATTATTTTACAACATTATGCTTATATGCTAATCAATGCCCGTGTAGAACAGGATACCATCTCTAAAGCAAAATGACAACGAACTACTTTTGTTGGAGTTGTGCTCTAAACACCAGCTGTTCGTTACCAACACATATTTTAGAGGCAAGTTTATGAGAAAAGTCTCTTGGATGCACCCCCGCTCCAAACACTGGAACAGCTTGATCTTGCCTTAATTGGGAAGAAGGACTAAAAAGAAACTCTCCATACACGCTCGTTTCATAGCACAGACTGCGACAGTGATCACTCCCTGGTGATCCCTGGTGTCAGTGGCTCGCCTTGCACCCAAAAAGATTCATTCTTCTGAACCCCCGGGAAAGAAGAACATGTGTCTGAGAATGACCAAAGTTCTCGAGACTGGAAGTTTTTGGGAGCAAGGTACACCATGTACAAGCTATCTGGGACAAAACCGCTTCTATCGAGGATAATTGGTAGAGGATTAAAGTCCTCTTCTAAGCATGCGCAGTTACAGGTAACATCAGCGAATTTTATTCGGGCATAAGAAGAGCTCTTGGTCCTTTACCTAAAAAAACAGCGCAATTAAAGGAGGCTGATGGTACTATCATCACCGATAGCATCCGTCAGCTCAACCGTTGGGTAGAACATACATACAGTCAGAAGCAGTGGATCTAATTCCGAAAATGGCAATCTGGCACGAGCTAGACGCCGTACCCACAAAAGATCAAGTCGTCATACAGCGCAAGAGCGGTAAGAGTCCGGGGAAAGACTTTATTTACAACGAAGTCCTCAAATTAAAATGCATCCTACCTGTACTTCACAACCACTTTTCCAAATACTGGGAAGAAAGAAGCGTGCCACAATATATACGCGATGCTAATATTGTCACCTTATATAAAGGAAAAAAGACCGCGGCGACTGTAACTCGTACCGCGGTATTTCCCTTCTTAGCATCGTGTGCAAAGCGAATGCCCGTGTAGTCCTGGGCGAACTCCAGAAACATGCTGACCGCATATATCCTGAGGCCCATTGTGGCTTCCGCGCACAGCGTTCTACGGTGGATATGATATTCACTCTGCGCCAGGTTCGGGAGAAGTAGAGAACCAACAATCCCCTCTACTCATCGCCTTTGTGGACCTTAACAAGGCCATCGACACGGTGAGTAGAGAGGGGCTATACATACAGCCCAAAAGGTTTGTATGTCCGCCTAAGCTCTTGAGTATCACCAAGTCATTCCACAAGGACATAAAGGGAGCTGTTGTGTTCAGTGGCGACACATCTGCTCCGTTTGAGGTTGGTTGTCCGCAGATGTGTCCGTCAGGGCTGCGTCTTGGCACCCACCCTGTTCGGCATATTCTTCTCGCTGCATTTGATAGATGCTCTCGGTGAGGCTGACCATCTTCATACGAGGACTGGTGGGATAGCGAGGACTTGCACATAGAAAGTCTTCGATTGGCCGATGACGCACGCGGCTTTTGTTTCACATAGCGCAGGGGACCTCCAGTGCCTCATGGACAAGTTCTCAAGAGCGTGCGCGATGTTCTCTATGTCGATCAACGCATAGGAGATCGTAGTGCTATCGCAAGCATTCGGCACAAAAAAGATGGGTCTTCTGAAAGAAGCCTGTGAAAAAGTCACAAGGGATGCCTGGGCGAAGGTCGTCGAAAAAACTAAAAATCATATTTTCAAAGATTTCAATTAAATGGAAGATTTTGACAGAGACGTACATGAGACGTATGAATTTATGCGCAGGTTGATACTGAAATGATAATTCAAGTTGGGGAAGAAGATAGCGACGACAGTTCGTCAAGCGAATGTGAATAGAAATTAAAAAAGACGTTCTGAATAGATTTTAGGTTTAATTTAGTTAAGTTGTTTTGTTTATATTAGGTTTTTGTTTTATTATTTTATGCAATAAAAAGTGACATAACATCCTTTTTTTTTCTATTGGAAACAATTTTAAATGAAGAATAACCAAGTAGAAACACGTTTATGTCCAAATATTTTATTGATCTGTCAGACGTCACAATCCCCAAAAGAGTATACCATAAAGTATACCACACTTCCGCCCTAACTTATGTTAAATCTTTGCTCCATTGCAAAATGGGTTAACGCCAGATTAATAAAACTTAAAAGTGTTTCCCCCAAGAAACAAACATAACATAACAACCAACGTAAAAACATAAAAACCAACTTCTAAAAGTTTAACACTACACAAACTCACTCCGCTTGGTATCGCACAACTGGCCTGCGAATCCGCTGTGGGCTCGGTGAGCGTTGACGAAAATCTGGCGGTGCGTGAGCCGGGGTATCACTACCAGCTTGTTCAAATTGTTCAACTGCCGGCTCGCCAGCTGTTCTGCTGGTGGGTGCTACTACCCTTCCGTCCGACACTACTTGTTCAACTACTGACTCACCAGCCGCCACCACTTCCCCAGAAACCACCACACTAGTCATCCCAGACAGGTGTCAGGATCGCATTCTCTCAGCGGCCAGATAATAACAAACATTGTCAATAGCAACAAAGAGTTTCATTCATCTGTGGTTCTATGGATATCTGGACTTGACTATTTCTCTGATAACAAAACTCTTTGTACACTTTGTTTTACTTTATTTTACTCAGTTATTCATTTGTAAGTAACCTCAGATGAATGAAACTCTTTGCTTACTTACGCTGTCTTTATTATCTCGAAACTTTAAGCGCCCTAACTAATTTGACAGCCGTATTTGTGCAATCCTTTGTAAGATGACGTCAAAATACAGTGTCGCATATGCTCGATATGCAACAACCTGTAAGTATGAGGGCCTGTTTCAATAGGAAGGACTAGTAGAAATCATGATTTATAAGACTTTATCCACATATTGTGAAACGGGCCTTTACTAAAGTACCAACCAACAATCATCCCACATTTACCCACTGCAAAGAATCTCTGCAAACTGCCACTTCTTTTTTAAATGTTCTCAGATATAACCACAACTGGTTGAAATCACAAAAGAAGTTTCTAGTTGGTATGCTGTAGATCTTTCTAAAGTCAAAATTCGTATCTAGCCACTCTCTAGCGTAAAGGGTTATAATTATAAAGGATTCTCCTCCGGCCTCTAAAGTCTAAAAGTTAAGATTTTGAGTATCCGACGATGATAATTTCAAAGAAATTACAACGAAAGCCTGAATCGTTCAGAAACTAGGCAGCAAACAAGTAATCTCAAACTACGTCGCCACTTGCGTCGGAAACAACGGCCGCTCCCAGCTACGGTTTTAATTATGTCCCCATTGAACGGAGTCTGAGGCTGACGCCGGGTTCCGTACAATAAAACTTCCAAGTACTGAATAATTGGCCCAGTATTCAGTATAATTGACTAGTATTGAGAGCGGCTAGAAATTGAGATCCAATCAAAGTTTTCCTTTCCACAATGGACCCAGTTCAGTTCAGAAACGGATCTGGTTTCGCATTGGTCGTTAAAAATGGCGCGTAGTTTTTGTTTTTTGCGATAGGAAAGGCTTTTTTCTAGAAGCATTTTTTTCTGATTATGGACCATATCACTAAGGAAAAAGAAAAAAATACTTCTTATAAATTTGGTAGAGTTTAAGTAATAATTCCCTGGATATCTACTTATTAGTCTGCAGCGTTCAGCATAATTTTCTTATTTTTAGGCGTAATATTACGATTGTTTATTCCCGGTTCATTCCCCATGGAGATAAAAAAAAAAACAATTTTGCCCCACTATCTTCAAATATTCAGTTGATTCTGGAATAAAAGTTTGGAATCAATACCTACTAGTGGTTCTGTGAGAACACTAGACCTCGCGAGCCCTTCGACATACATATTACTTAAACATTGTCACGACTGACGGACAAAATGCTTTATTATAATGCGATACAAGTTTATTTTGCGCAACAATTTAACGAAGGGAGTCAAATTTTCTGAAAGTCCAATTGAATTTCAGGTGCTTGAATTTTCCAATTACTACCAAGCAAAATAGGGGTATAAGTTTGGCGATTAGTCGCGTTTCCTTGGTCCCCTAGCACATGAGTAAAGAAATGGAACAGAGTGAAACGTTGATAGATCACGCCGTCTCGTAGGTAACCTGCTACAAGCATACGGCGTATGTGTGCGTGTCATCTAGCCGCTCTGTGTCGCGTACGCGCTGACACCACTTCAAAGGTTTGTCTCTGTTCCTATTCCCTACTCATGTGGTGCTAGGTCAAATCTGGTATCTACGGGTTGGTTTCGTGAAGGCGGAGAGAACTGCGTAGTCAGTTTAGCTAAACTATTCCGAAATAAAATCAAAAACTGAAATCCGCTTAACGAATACGTTTGCTATAGCAAAATATAATTATATAATTAGCGAACCTGCTCACAAAATTTCACGAGAATCGGTTGAGAAATGCGACCTGTAGGCGAGAACAGAGCGACAGACAGAAGGACAAATGCTTTTTTGGCCAATATAGAAACAATCCTTTTTCAATAAAACTGCGCCGCGCTGCTATATATGTCGTCGTCCGATTTTCAAATTCGCCACATCATGATATGGCGGCATTTTATGATCCGCCATGTAAAATCCGCCTTATATGTGTAGTTTCAAGCCCAATGACGTTCGACGATCTGCCAGCCTATAACTCGGCATATCGAAAAGTAGGGTGACAACAGATTTGGCCCTGTAATTTCGGTTAGGTTAGAACTAGTATGTGCAACCAGCGGAGCGAGCTTGCGACTGAAAGCAATGCAAAGCCAAATTTGGCTAGATTAGGTTATTGTGGCTAAATTTCAGTTGTGTTAAAGGTATAGGTTAGGTTGGAATTTAGAAGAAGCAGAATCAGAGCGTAGCGAAGTGGGGCGGAGCGAAGCGTATGCATACAAAAACAACATTTAATAACTAGTGGTCCTGTGAGAACAGTAGACCTCGCGGGCCCTTAAAACCATTCAAAAATCGACACTTTTCAGAGTTTTGAAACCAACCTACCTATGTTGGAGAGAAAGTAGAAAAAGCCTACCCCCACACCTTCTCAACAAACACCCATCCACCACCCACAACCTCCACCGTAGGTTTTCCCATTCCCCCTTCTACCAAGACCCCCACACCCACCCCTTACATAGTTCCAGCCTATTTAACCTTTCTTCCTCCTCTATCCTTAAAAGGAGAAGTTTCATCGTATCTATTCTGGTGAGGTGGTCTAGATTAAAATACTACAGGACTACATCAGCTCATCATCATCATCAAAGCTCATACGTCCTTATGCTCGAGAAGGTATAAAAAGCTTTTTTACGATACCTATATTAGAGGAAATTTGGGTACTACCCTTATCTCTATCCAACCGCTTTTATATTGGGTATGCTTGGATATAACTCACTAGAGGTGAGACGTAAGACTGAACAACGTCTGACTGTGTGTTGATTTTGCGAGGCGACAGTGACTGCGCGATGCTTGTCAGTGCGGTATGCGCGTTATTTGTGCCTTACAATTACCTACGCGGGCGCAGGCACCAGCTGCTAGCGGGCGGCTCGCACCGCACGGTGGCGCGCCGGCAGTCTCCGCTTGTCCGGGCGCGGGACAGCCTGAATGCTCTGTTGGCGGTAGCACCACTGAACGATCTGTTTGGTGATGCATGGAGGGACATTGTGCGATTTTGTGGCAAGTTCTGCGAGATGATGGAATGACAGTAATGTCAAATTATAACATTGGATTTGGTTTTTTATAAATTAATTTAATTGATCTATGATTGATGACATATTGTGAATTTTAATTTAGATTGTAAATATTTTATTTTATTGTTATTTTTGAATATTGAATCTAATTAATATAAATTATTGTGAATCCTATATGTGTAAGTGTAAGGAATGTACTTAATCTATTGTCTAGGTATATCTCTGTAATTTATGTGGATTTGGCCTCGGCTGTCAAGGCATAAATAAATTATGTTCATAAATAAATAAATAAATAATAAATAAAGCAGCTAGCCGTCGAGAGCTGGAGAGGGCAAGGTAGGAGCATCCCTCCGCTAATTTGCGAGTTCCTGTATCTACAACCACCCTCGGCAGTGTCAAACTCTATGGTCCTAGGAGGTCAAATCTGGTGTCTACAGGTGCGTCTCTTGAAGGCGGAGAGAACTGCGTAGTCTGATTTAGAAAAAAATTCCGAAATAAAATCAAAAACTGAAATCCGCTATAACGAATACGTTTGCTACAACAAACACAAACATTGGCTAATCTAGAAACCGGACGCTTCGCTCGCTTGGTCAATTAAAGTCTCTAAAATATCATACTCAGATACCTAATAATAGTCCACTGATTCCCGTGTGATGGCCATCCTACTTTTCTTGATTTTATTTATAACCTAAAAAAATATTTATAAATATTTTTCATAGCCATGTTTAAATTATTTTTAAAAGTCTACAGAAGAGTCATCTAGCATACGTGTAACAGCAAAAAAACATTGTAAAATGAAATTGATTTGTTTATTCGTAAAGTTTAAACCAATGCCAAGCGTTAACTGGGAATATCGACAAACGTTTGGTTCTCATCGATGTGCCCGATTTCGGTTAGGTTAGGTTCATCATGATGTGCCCCATAGATTAGTGCGTATATCAAGAAACGCTGCCATAACTTAATATGGTGTGTCCAATTCTACAATCGGCCGCCGACGTATAAAGTTTTTATTGTTGTCATTGATTCCTACGAGTAGTTCCAGATTACCGCATCTTAAGGGCTTATGAGAATACAGATTATCCGCCCATTTTTACTCGATTCCTGGAAAAGTAAAGATAAACGGGTGATATTGTAATGTGATTTGATGTTACTTTAAATGGGTTGGATTATATTACTATTGCATCCTTACTCACTATACCGATACCTTATTTATTACCTTCACATTAATTCGTAAATCGTAATTTCTTTATTGTTCTACATAAAATAGACATACAGATAACTTATAATCGAAAAAAACCTGGACAAATGCGAGCTTATATCTCACAAGAAATTTCTTCCAGCAAACCATGATGGTAGGAAAAGTCATGGTTGAGCGGGGGAAGATATTCTTATTGAAATTCTTACATACAATATTGTCTTCTCGTCGCTAACATGTAAAAGCATTACACAAAAATCAATACAATAATTAATATCTAACACAGGTGCCAATATACTACCCCATGTGCACTGGGACTACGGTCTTTCTGCTCTGCAAACTGTTTAAAACAGCATCGATAAACTTTCAAAATATTATACTGGATTCAGCTGACCTCGGGGAAAGACCCACCACTCTAATAACTGCCTATGTCTATGTTCAAAAAACACCGTAGCTGCCTTGCACATAGTTGAAAGACTCGGTCTGTCTGGTAGTCACAATAGAGATGGGCTTCCCCCTTGTTACCCTGTTGTGCCATTCAAGGTGTTCGACGAAGCGGGCTCTATGTCACTTTATTAATATTCTGAATGAAATGCCGGTGAAATTACAAATGAACTCTATGCGCGTGGTACTTCGGTGCACCCTTTAAGCACTTCATTGTGAACAGAATGATATACCTAAAAAAAAAACTGTAACAGCTACTCGTACATACGGGAGACACGATATGAAAAATATCTGAACGATGGCTTGATTTCATTAAGCTGAGTACTCGTAAGTGAAGCTTGTCTAGTAGTTAAAACAAGTATTTTGATTCGACACAAAATGCTTATTCGCCGATAAACCTTTTCTACTGAACTAGTTAGAATTGACAATATCCTAGTGACACAGAATCACAGAATTTGCTGAGTCAGCGAGGGGAGATTCCACCAACAAGGACATTTAGTTACGGGTCCTCTAAGACACCAAAAAAGCCATGGGAGCCGAAAATTCGAATTCCTCACCCCGTGAATGATTTCTTTTTTTCTTCGTCATCACAAGATATCAGATACTCTTAATGGTTATATATAACCAGCCAGTATTTTGTCAATGAAATTTTTGAAAAAAAGCCGCGAGATCGCGCGGTTTGAAACGTTTTATTGTAAACTTTTTTATGACTTCCTCCCTTTTAGATCTTTTTTCTGGCCGTGTATATAAAATGTATTGCGATCATAAATGGGCAGGTGTTATTTTATCATGGTGATTAGACAAAGTGAGGGCCTGCTCGGGTTCTTTTGTCAAAGCGGTCTACGACTGGCCAGTTAGAGTTATTTTGTATTTTTTGTCACTTATTTTCGTATTTAGAATATATTATAATTGGCTCGAAGTGACACGTTCGTTTTCTATATCCAAAATTATCAGCTCTCCTTTTAACAATGTCGGATCGGTGTATATATTAGGTGATCTCGATGCTGCTCATCCACATACTTTGTTATGTAGAGAGATGTTAGAGTTATGCTCAGATCAAAAATGGATATGTGCGGACTTTGTAAAATTGGGTATTGAGGAGGAAAATTGGGCACATAAGTGTATTATGTGAGTGAGGCTAATAGGTCAAAAAGATGGCTGGACCACTGTCTAGCGAGAGCATCGGCCTATAGAGCGATTGCCGATGTTAAGTTGCACTATGATATATTATGGTTAGACCATTTTGCGATATTTTTTAATGCAATCTTAATCTTCTAAAGGTGAAATCTTTCAATAATCCTACCAAAGTTGCAATGAACAATGTTCGATGCGGAAACAAGAAAATCGAGGAAATCAAAATCTATGCCGAATCTGACACCGAAACTTAAGTATTATTGTTTTGCCACGAGGACTTGAGGAATATTGTGATCTGTGATAATGTAGACCATTGGAAGTTATTAGATAACATGAATAGTCAAATTGTATTAGCATTAAGTGAGGCTGCTGTACTTACCTAGTAGTAGTTGTCGTAGTCAGAATAGTCGTGATAACAAAAAACCGGCCAAGTGCGTGTTGGCACTTTAGGGTTCCTAAATAAATTTAGAATATAAGCCAAAAATAAATATTTAGGAAGGTACTCACTTCACATACACCTGATACACTTCACCAGCAAATAATTAATTTGTTTTTCGTAGTGTTTCATAATTTCATAATTTCATAATTTCTTTATTGCACACAACTAATATATGGACAACAAGACTTACATAAAAATAGTGTACAAAGGCGAGCTTATCTCTAATAAGAGATCTCTTCCAGCAAACCAAATTAGGATTTGAATGGTCGATTGCTGAGCAGGGGTGATAATGTGTACAACAATATCATTTAGTACATATCTAAATATAGTTATTTACATTATCATTTACATATATATGTTATATCTAAATAACTAATTTAAAACAATATTAACTAAATATATGAGGGCTTACATAAATATCATATAATATACTCGTACATGCTAAACATAAATACTATATAAATATATATATTTTTTAAATAAATATACTAATAAATACATACATACTACCTATATTTCTAAAGAGAAAGGTAATGCTTCTTCACGCGACTTTTAAATATATTAAGAGAAGGACTGTCCCTGATAGTGCAGGGGAGTGCATTCCACAATTGAATGGCCCGGAATCAAAACCCATGCTCATAGGACGCGGTGTTATGCTGTGGGGTTGTGAGCATTGAAAGCGCGTGAGTTCTCCGAGACCTGCTGGAAGAAATAAATGGAAAACGGTCTCGTAAGAATGTTGGATAGCGTGGATTGCGTAAAATGTTGTAGAGGATGTTGAGGATTTGAGAATCCCGACGAAGACTTATTGGCAGCCACTTCAGCTCTTTGCGATGCTGTACATGGTCGTATTTGCGCAGCCCAAAGATAAACCGAATCCCGAGATTTTGAAATCGTTCGAGTTTATTCAGTAATTCTTCAGTAATTCAGTAATAATTCAGTAACCCAGCAGACATCAGCATAATCGATGACGGGTAGAAGGAGAGACTGAGCGAGAGTGATTTTGGTCTGTCGTGGCAAAAAGTACTGAAGTTTCCTGAGAGAGTGAAAGTAGCAAATACTCATTGACATGCGATGACCAGGACAGCTGGTTTTCGAAGATAAGACCCAGGTTTTTAGCTTTATCGCTATACACGATTGTAGTACCATTAAAAGTGACAGGTGGAATGGGCTGTTGCTGCAACAAGTTAAGAGATTGTCTGGTACCTATAATCATGGCCTGGGACTTTCTCGGGTTAACCAGGAGTCCGAAGGATGAAGCCCAGCTTCTCACCCCCTCCAGATCAGCGTTCAATGCCTCCACAGCAGAGTTTAAATCGTTATGTGAGTAGTGGCGATAAATCTGGAGATCATCAGTATAAAGATGATATGAAGAAGACAGGATGTCCGAGATGGAGTTTATGAAAATCGAGAATAGAAGAGGAGAAAGAATACCACCTTGAGGGACGCCTGAAAGGAGGTCACACCATTCAGTGGATGTCTCTTCCGTCCTGATACGCTGTTGCCGATCCCTCAAATAAGAGTAGAACCAGCTGGCAGAGAAGGAAGAGACGTTCAGGGATCTGAGAAGCTCAACGAGAATGTCGAAATCTACGCTGTTGAAGGCACTACTGAAATCAAGTAAAGCCAACACGGAAAGCTGTTTGCGGTCCATGGCTAGCTGGATGTCATCTGTGACTTTCAGCAGAGCCGTGACGGTGCTATGACCCGGTCGGAATCCTGACTGGAACGTGTTTAGCAGATTGTTTGAGGAGAGGTAGTAGGAAAGCTGGTTATGGACAATGGTGTTTGTATGAATGACAATGTTTCATATCTTAAAAACTGTTTAGTTTATTTTGTTCAAAACAATTTTCGTTGAAAGTGTTTATTGAGATACAAAACATATATATTTTTAGATTTTTCACTCTCTTAAAAGTTAAAGGGGGGATACAACTGTTTCTTTAAAGATTTACTTTGAGGCAAAATGGTTTCAGGATCCTCAACGTCATTTTAAAGACCTATCTATAGACACCCCACACATATAGGTTAAATGAAAGGGTTTCAGTTCCATGAAAGGGGGACCACCCATATTTTTTATTTTTTAAATGTTTATAAAAATCGTAAAGCGGTTCACAGAACACATTTACACACCAAGTTTCAACTATGTAGTCGGAATAAAGTTGCTATGACATACAGAAGGACAGACAGACATGACGAAATTATAAGGGTTCCTTGTTTCTCTACGGAACCCTAAAAACAACAGGTGACAGGCTGCAATAAGGATGTACGAGAGGCTCACGCCGATGCGCGAAGTAAGTTTCAGCAATGGCTTTCATACGGAAGGCCGGCGTCAGGTCCTTTTTAGGGTTCCGTATCCGAAGGCTGCCAAACGGGACCTTATTACTAAGCCTCCGCTGTCCGTCCGTCCGTCCGTACGTCCGTCCGTCTGTCACCAGGCTGTATCTCTTGCTCCGTGATAGTTAGACAGTTTAAATTTTCACAGATGTTGTATTTCTGTTGCCGTTGGAATAACAAATACTAAACAACAGAATAAAATAAATATTTAAGGGGGCTCCCATACAACAAACTTTTTTCCCCATATTTGCTCGATATTGATAACGGCAACAGGTAGACGCTTGAAATATTCAGAGAATATTTAGTTATATATTCAGTTTAAAAATAAATTAATTAATTAAAATAAAACAAATATTTAAGGGGGCTCCTATACAACAAACGTGTTTTTTTTTTTGCCGCTTTAATAGATAGTACGGAATACTTCGTGCGCGAGTTCGACTCGCCCTTGGCCGGTTTTACTTGGAGATGTGCCTAAGCAGAAAATTATTTAAGGCTACGCTAAAGTGGTGCCAGAATAACCAAGAGCAAATAACTATGAACATATTAGCTACGCATCGTAAGGTAAATTATTTAAGCAAATTTTAGTAGGCTACAAACAAGCTTAATGCTAAGCCTAGCTTGCCCATTTTGGTTGATGGAGTGACTGAGATGAAAGCTATTGCTGAATTATTACAGCAGCATTTTAAAAATTCAGTCGCCCCAAGATGCCACTAAGCAGGTGCGTGAGGGTGAGCCACATGGTGCCGGTGGTGTTCTGAATATTAAAATCACCTCTAAAGATGTGGCTACTATCATTAGACACATGAAGAGAGGAAAGTCACCGGGCCATGACGGGCTCAGCATTGAGCTCCTGAAATATGGAGGGGAACATGTGCCTAGATTGCTCTCTATGTTTTATAATATCGGTGAAGGACTTACGAGGGATATGATGAAGACCATTGTAGTACCTATCACGAAGAATAGGACAGGTGACATTTCTGACAGAAATAACTGCAGGCCTATATCGCTTGCAACTATTATTGCGAAAGTGTTTGATGGGTTGCTTGATTGATGCCCAACTTAGCGCTCATCTGCAATTAAATGACGCACAGTTTGGCTTTAGGCCATCGACAGAAAGTGTTGTGCTGGGGCTCAAGCATACCGTCAAATACTACGCAGACCGTAGGACTAATGTATATGCTTGTTTTCCAGATTTATCCAAGGCTTTTGATCTGGTCTCCTACGACATCTAGTGGGATAAATGTCGGGAATCATACCTACCTAGGGAAATAATAAAGATCTTTCAATATTGGTATAGTCATCGAAATAATAATGTAAGGTGGGGTGAGGTTTATTCGGAAGAGTATGGTTTGAAATGTGGTGTGAAACAGTGGGGGATAACATTCCCGAAGCGTTTTAACCTGTATGTGAACGAGCTGATCGGCGAGCTGAGTGGCATGCATGCGGGATACTATGTCGACGGCACAAGCTGTAACAATATAAGTTATGCCGACGACATGGTGCTGCTGAGTCCGTCGTCGGCGGGGCTAATGGAGCTACTCGGTACATGTGAGCAGCACGCGGAAAAACGCGGTCTGAAATATAATGTTAATAAAAGTGAAATAATGGTATTTAAAACCAGAAATAAGTTGACTGGTGATGAGGTACCTACTATTAGATTATGCTCTAACGAGCTAAGTCGAGTCACTAGATTTAAGTGCCTTGGTCACATAGTGACCGACGACCTTAAGGATGACGAGGATATTAAGCGGGAGCACAGGGCGCTGGCAGTCCGTGCGTGTAGTGCGTCATGCATGTTTGCCGAGGCACGCGACGATGACTTTCACGCCATCATAAGAAAGAGGTCGGCCTCCCTGCTGAGCAGAGTTCGCGGTGGCTCCAGCACCATCCTAGCAGTCATCGCGGGGCGGATGGACAGCCCACAACTGAAACACTGGGTAAATGAGCTGATAGGCACACTAACAGCATTTCTAAGTTAATTTAAAATAGCTTTTATTGTATGTTGACTTCATTTCATTTTATAATTTGGTGCAATTAAATTTTATTTTAATTTACACTTTTGACATTATGTTTGCAATATGGTTTAGTTTATACCGACGACGAAGACCTGGCCGTAGAAAAACTTACTGGCTGCATAATCTCATCTGGCTGAATGGTCCAATTCCAGTACCACTGATTTGTTTCGCGCCGTGACATCACTGACACAGACAGCCAAAATGATTGCCGATCTCCGGTAGGAGATGGCACCAACAAAAGAAGAAGATAATTTGATTTGTATTCATTTAATTTAATTTAAATTTACGCTAATTTTAATCTAACAGAATTAATTTTATTTTACTGAACTTAACTGCATCAATTTTGTGTTTTAGCTTTATTTTAATTTAATCTAGGTATTGACAAAATGTGTTTTTTTTATTTTTTATTATTCTTTTATTATTGTGTCTGTGCTTTTAGTATTTAAATTAGTGGCAAAATGTAATGTGGATCAATTATATCTAAATTAAAATAATAATTAGTAATATTTAGTCATAATTAGTAATGTATAAAGGTTTCATTTGGCACTTGACAATCAAATTAGGATTACACGCCCCATTAACTAAAGAATTATACCAGAATCTATTGTCGTTGAAAAACCTTCTACATTATAATGATATTTTAAATGTGACGTTAGAGGACGCATCGCGCTGCCCTGAACGGAGGTTACAGATCATCACTGAGTTTGAAGATATGTACAGTAAATGGCTAAATGAGTAAGGAGCTAGCAGCCATATTAATTATGATGGCACAAGAATACCCGCATTCATTTCAGTCACTCTTCACTGAAGCGAATCTCTTCAATATATTCTCAATAAAAGCTGAAAACAGCAATGACAATGCCAACAGCTTAAACAAAACCGCTCGCTCTACATAATGAGAATGCGTGCCATAAGAACGATAATCGTTTGCAAGAGGAGACAAAGGCGGCGCAGGCACACCTCTGTAGCAATGAGATTTTAAATTTAATTAATAGCAAGTGGCGACTGCGATTATATTATTACGCAGGAGCTCTTATTGTGCGACACCCTGCCACCCTCGCGACGCGTACGGTGGCCACGAGATAGGGATTTCATAGGACAGAGTAGAGAATGAGGTTATAAAAAGTATTTTTAATTACCTGAATAGTTCTCATCACTTACTCCTCATATTTTACTCGATGTGTTGTCCTGTAGTTTTGGGTGCAAGGAGTTTCTTGAGTATTGGTATTTGGTATGTCTATACACCAAAGGACTCGAAATACCATAGACTTAGACGACAGGATTGTTTGAAAGGCTCCTAATCTCAAAAGCACATCTGTCAAAGTTGTCAAATTCCATTCACTTCCTCGAAGAATTTAAGGCGTGCTAACCTCATTGGAGGTTAATTTTGCCAGTGTCAAGCGTATTTGAAAGATTACGTGACGTGTTTTTGAATCTAACCTCAGATGAATGAAACTCTTTGCCCCAACACCCCAACCGGAAGAAAAGGCGTATATATTTAGAATCTGAACTATCAAGAAACTGAACAGTTGGTTCTTCAGGACTTAAGAGCATCATTATCTTTTGATTGGCAACCGTAAAACGGATGTCCTTTATGTTGTGTTTATTAACATTGTTGTGAGGATTGTGCCTTAACACGAAGACCAATGATCACAGCAACAGTTTCTACGAAAGTTAAGCTTTCTTGAACTTGGCAGTTCTGTGGCAGTATTCGTATTTTTCATATCTGAAGAAAATGTCCATAATACCACAAAACCATGGTGACCTTTGCCGCTCCCCGCACCCCCTGGGAAGATGCCTTTGTCAGGCAAATCTGGTCTCGTCTCCACCCGTCTAGATATGCTTTATATTATTGAGCTACACACAGTAAGCAATACGTAACCGAGACTATTATTCTCGGCGGTCTTACAACCTCAGTACGAAAGGCTGGAATGGAACGGCAAGGACAGTTGAAGATGTGGCTGGTTGTACAACATTTGTGATAGTTGGCAGTCAGATGTGATTGCTTTAGTTGGGAAAAAACGTAATGTTTGAACTTTAGTTAAAGGTATAAAGGTATATATTTGCTTTACTGACTGTCAGGACATGACATGGCTGGTGATGACATATTGAATAACTAGCTTAAAGTGGGCGAAATTGTAACTTTGCAACCCTGTGTGAGAAAAGGCATAACATATTATTTACATACAGGCATACACATTGCTTCTGGACCTACACTTTAGGATAGCTTATGTCGTGGGAGCCAGAAACAGCGACGTCACAAACATGGAAACATCCAAGACTTGGGGATTTTTCTGATTCCACAATAGCCGAGATTCGAGCCCGGGACCTCTCGATTGGTAAGCGATGACTCTATGCTGTCGCCGACTGTCCTCTAATTAGTCTCGAGTAAATGACCATATTGGTCACCCAGCGCATTGATTCAAAAACTAGCGCTAAGATTCCTGTCACACAGAAAATGAAATATTTAACTGAATAGTTAGTACATTCTTGTAGAGACCGGAAAGTGAGCAATAGATGGACTAGTGAGTTGAGGGACGAGCCGCAGATGAGGCCCTCTAAGAGACGATTTATTGTCCATCAATTTTAGTTGGGCTGAGACATTACATAGTGCTTTTCACTACAAATAAAATAAATTATATAGAATATACATTTTTAGATAAATTAGAATTTTAACTCACTCTGGTGAGTCCGCCATCTTTCGCAATTGACAGCACACGTCATGCACGATTTTATCGAGACGCGACGGCATGACGCACGCTTTTACCGACGCGACGGCACGGCATGACGAACGCTATTACTGACATGGCATGAAGTGCCTCAGATGAACGAAACTCTTTACTGGAACACAGAGTAAATTTTGACACATACACAGACTTTTTTTTAAATAAAGTTAACGGCTTTGGATTCTCTTCCTTCAGCCGACATCCACAGACCCTAAAAGAATAAAAGAACCTACAACAGTGTTTTAGTTAAAACTAACTCGCTATACTTTAATAAATCACATAAAATGCTCATTAAGGTTTTAAGAGGATTTTGCTAAAACAGGTATACACACATAAATTAGTTATTACAACAAAAAAACAAAAAAACAACCAACATAAATTCTCAGATTAACAAAACTCTTTGCTTAAATTCATACATTGACAACTGACTGACGTTAGCCTTTGGCGTTTGTTGTAGGCCAGAGAGAATATAGTGTGTAATGATAATGCCTAAAATGGGATTACCGGACCGTTATAGAAGGGTCTGAGCTATTTTAAGTTGTAGAAGGTTAATGATAATAGAACGAACCTAAAATACAGATTTTATTTTATAAATCATGATTTTGTTTTAAATAAAAACTGTTTTAACTCCATATTATGAGTGTTTTAGAGAATTTTAATCTTTACAAATAACACTGTTAAGCTTTAATGACAGATTCAAGATACTTACATGATAGATAACTTTTGGTGAAGTTTCGTTTCATACCTACCTACCTATTATATTCGTCTCCACTCCGTCTAACTGTTATTACATTTCCACGGGACGCCACTTGTTCCGTGGAAAAACGGACGGACGCTCGTGTGGGACGCGACTTGTGTCGACACCCTGGCACAGTCACACATGCAGGCGACCGCCGCCGGCAAGGCTGGCGCGGCAGCGTCCACCAGGCGACCGCCGCCGGCAAGGCTGGCGCGGCAGCGTCCACCAGGCGACCGCCGCCGGCAAGGCTAGCGCGGCAGCGTCCACCAGGCGACCGCCGCCGGCAAGGCTGGCGCGGCAGCGTCCACCGCTGAGGGCAACAAAAGGCGCAAACATGGGGCTTTTTAGCGCCTTTGGAGTAGGTCCAGAGTACTCCAGAGGCGCGAGCGCTGCTCAAATAACTTTCCTCGCGCCTGGTCGACGCCTATAATGAGCAGAGGACTGGAGCCTACCTTGGGCAACGGTTGAGTCCCGCCAACAGACCCAATTTCTTTATATTCATTAATATTGTTACTTTTTCATTATTTTTCTATGTTTTGCAAATGTTTTATAATATTAATTTTATCGTAAATGTACATATGTATTTAATAAACAATAAAAACAAAAAAGAAAAGTTTTCTTAGCAGTATTAAGTGTGAGGTATTAGCAACACATAATTTACTTAATTATAGACACTACTAAAATATCGAAAAAAATAGTCCAATTTCAGAGAACATGCTTCGATAATCCGGTCTCGAATCGATTATCGATTGGCCCTTCGATACAAAGAACGGGTTATTCTCACAAAGTCTTAGGTGCATTTGGGAAAGAGCATTTTAAACTTTGAAATTTAATGAAATCTGGGTAGCAAATGCCATATATATCTATAAAGAATAGATGAAGAATCTATTATTCAAGCTTCTTAAACTATCTACTTTGGAATATTTATGTAATTTCAAACGCAAACCTGGTCAATTGTATGCTCGACGACCTCTGTGGCGATGGTGTTGCGGTTCGAGGCCATGCCTGTAGCGAAGGTTCTAGCTTCGAATCCCCGCTGGGCAGGAGAAAAAAAAAACAGGTCTTGGCCAAAAGCCGGTTTATAAATGTTTATGTTTCATGTTTAATCCGTGGTTTTGATCTCTTCATCATATTCGATATAGAGAACAGTCAACCCCACAGACAGACCAATCGACGAAGAGGTAGCTCCCCTGCCTCAATGCTAACCTCCCCCTCCTCCCCCCCCCTCCCCCACCCCCCCTTCCCCCGTAGCTCAACATAATACGGGACAAAAGTACAAAACTGACAATTGTCGCTCACAACGTGTGTTGTGTGCGATATAGATAGAACGACAAACGCGAATGCCTCAGCTGAAAACATATTTTGTGAAACTCGTTCGTATTGTAACGGACACAATGACGTTTGTGCGATGTCTATGCGAGTTTTAGCTCGTGTGTAATATTGTGATGTTATGGATGATGTATTATGTGGATCCTCCATTTGTCATATACACGTTGTACGTGAAGCTATATTTCCCGCCTTTTATGGGACATTTCCGGAGATTATCAGTTGATTACAGTAGTAATCAACTTTGAAGGACCTCTATGTAAAAAGCGATTAAGATAAGGGAAATATTAAACTGCACATCAAAAGTACTGGTTTGCACAGCAAATATCAGGGACAAATGCTGCGGTAGCTTAGGTGAAGGGTAAAGGGGGTAAGGGAAGCGAAGCCCCTTTATCCTTCGTGTTAGGTTTTACATGCAAGAACAACAAAAAATACTTAAAACATAAATTTGAGTACATATAAAATATTTAAAACATAACAAGTGTTTTTGCTGTGCAAATCAGTGTGATTAAATTAGCCTTTAGATAATATGGTATTTGACAAGGTAGTCCAATATATCTAAAAACGTGTCTCAAGCTGAACCTATTTCACCAAATACCGTTTGACAATATCAAAATTGTATAAGTATTTCAAGCAGTTGTATTTTATAAACTCAATTTTGGGTTAAAAGAAAACATTTGACTATGACGTCACATGCTAGTATTTCATAGAACTCGTGAACAAAATAACCGTTCTGACAGTTCCCAAAAAGTATCTAGTTTGACTAGCAATCAAATACCTAATCTTATGGGGTTATTTATGGGAAACAACAGAATCCTTACTCCAACGGTATCTCTAAGCACTCCAGTAAATAAAGTAACATCGTTACCGGCTCTTCTTCCTTTAATTAAATATTCATATTGCCTGTTTATTTATTTTTTAAGCATTTGATCGATGAAATTCTCATTAATTTTATAAATGAACGAGGCTAAAGTGGCCATTGCTTCATAAACATTACAATACGATATGAGCATCATATGTAGCTCCATATACACAATACATTGACTTGAATACAATCAAACCAGTACTCCTACTTGCTTCAGCGATTACCCCCATATCACTGGCAGGCACACAGACAGATACCGCCCATCCTATTATACTTACATGATAAGATCTACGCGTGGCCCACACAAACAATTTTTAATTAGACATTGGTATCACGCCTTCTGAATAAGCTTTGAATGAAATTGTATTAAAATGATATGACATTGCTTTGATAGCGGACGAGGGGTGTCAGTTTTGGTATGTTCTATCTTGATGAAAAATCAGTGAAATCATTTACGTCTGCTTGTAGCAGAGCAGGAATGTAAAATGCCTTCCAGATTCTACGAGATCTTTTTCTACTATATCTCCTTTCTTCCATATTGGTGAAGGCTGAATCATACTCACCTTTTTGCTTTATGTCCAAAAGTTGATGAATATAGTCCTCCTTAGTTGTCTTGCCAAGCTTTACGGAGGATTGGAAGGTGACCTATCCATTTAATATTAGCAAATAGTAATTGTACAACCATTGTTGATCTATTATTACAATGCTACACTGTAATGTATTGTTTGCTTTAATCTCAGCGTGGGTGTATCAAATGCATAATATATAAGATAAGAAATACTCGTTCTAGGTGTACCAACTTATCTTTGTTAGTAACTAGCTTTAATAGGTACACTTTTTTATTCTTATTTTTTTTGTTTTCACGTTTAAGTTGTATTATGGTTAAAAATAATTTATACAAAAAGCTTAAAAAAGCAACAAAATCTAAAACCAAAACAAAATTAAAAAAATCCCTAAGCCGGGAGGCGGGGTGCCCAATATACTGGCACCATTTTCTCGCTGTATCGCTAAACTGATTCGTTAAGCGAGGTAGGTGATAGGGCATGAATGGATATTCGTCGCCTATGGCGGCATATTTCCGTCGTTTGAGACCCTCTGCAGCTGCCAACGCAGCCTCGGATAAGGCCTCCGGTAGGTGGCACCGGTGCCAACGTATGCACGCATGTCGCGTCCCAAACCAGCGACCTCCCGTTCTGCCACGGAATGAGCGTCATTCCGTCTGGCCGCTTGCCTTTTGTTAAGATTAATTACTAACTTTATTATAGCTGAATTTCATTGTTAAATGCTGAATAATACAAATGCAAAAAATCTATTTGCGCTAAAAAGGCAGAGGTCGAAAAACCAACAGCAAAATACAATCCATATATAACAAAATAAATACTTTACAGAGGCGAAGGAAACTTTGGATTCATCTACAAAAACAACAATAAATATCTTAACAACACTGCAAAATTCGAAACTACCCGGCATTCTCGAACTTTCAGTAGAAAACACATAATTTACCGAAACCTGTCACTTATCCGACATCCATTGTGAATGTTAGGGTAAAGGCAATTTCATATTGAGTTTAAATTCCAAAACTGTATACCTTATACTTTTTGCTATAAGTACTTTTTTATGAAATGATATGGTACATATGTCACCGTAAGATTGTCAAAACCGTTAGTTTATTATCTTAAGGATTTTTCTCGTTAGTTTACAAACTATCGATAAATTGTAAACTGTACCCTTCTGCTTACGATATAACGCGTTAGTTTATAAAAATACCGTTAAATTGTGAACTGGTTTAAACTGGAATTGCAAACGAAATACCAGGGCAAACACTGCGGTAACTTAGGTGAAGACACTAGGGGGCGAGCGCAGCGAAGGCCCGAATAGTCTTCGTGTTAGGTTGACAAGTAAGAACAAAAGAAAACGTAAATTCTAAACCCTGTCGGTCTGGTTTACAATTTGTCGATAGTTTACAAACTAACGCGTTAGTTTATAAACTAACAGTTTGGACAATCTTACAGTGACATATATATGTCTTATATCTATAACCCGCAAAATCATCTGCATATAATTTTTTCCATTTTCTCATCCAAACTCGGTTTTTTTAGAACTTTAGATGCTTTTCCGCCCCCCCGAAAATGAATGATAATATTGTAGGACATAGCTTATATATTGCAAACTCTCTCACTTTATTACGATAATTTGACTATTTTCGCCAGTTTTGAGTACCTATCTATTGATACCTATTAATATCGCAATTCTGGACCACGACAGACCGTGACGTAATAAAACGTGGCCTAACATCAATAGAAAAGGGAGACACTGCTCTGTTTATATGGAAAACCGCCATTGTTATTGGAAAACCCTTGGGATTTAAAAAGAGCCCTTCTTTTCATATTTCATCGGTGCGTCAAAGATATCCCTCTCCGCGTCTATAATGGAAATATCCGTTTCCTCGTGAAGATTGCAAACACTTATTGAAAGCAGGGTATAAGGTTATACGTAAATAAACAAAAAATAAATGACTAAGCACTAAACAAGACGTGATAGGAACCATAGTGAGGAATCCTTCATAACCCCGGAGCTCCGGCGACGGTCTTATTATAGTAGATTGTTAACCGAGGGCTGAAAGGCACCCATTCCTGACGAGATGTTTTGTTCGAGGCAGAAATGGATGCTATCACGCGAGTAAAACACTCTACTTTTCATTACGAATACGAGGAAAGTAAACACAAGCCAGTTAAAATCAAAATTATTTTATTAAAAAACAAAGTCACTTGAAATCAAAATTATTTTATTAAAAAACAAAGTCACTTAAATCAAAATTATTTTATTAAAAAACAAAGTCACTTGAAATTAATATTAACGTTTGTACAGCGTTAGAGAAATATTTTTTAAACGTCAACAAAAGTAATAAATAAAGAATTAATCGTTTTATGGCTGTATAGGTTACTACCATTGCGTTGTTCAATATAAACTACGATTCATATATTTTTTTTTAATACTTTTCTGCTTTAGAGCAGGCATGTACCACTTTCAGCACGGTGCCTGGATGAACAATGACCCCCTTTCAGAGTATGAGTAATGAAAAATAATAAACTTAACATCTTTACTTGAGTGGTACATCTATACTTATGAAGAGTGGTGCTGTTATATATGTTTTAAATTTAAGTCTTCAATGAAGTACATTATCTTGACGACAAACAAGATGTAACATTAAATAACATTTACATCCAGGCGCATACATTGCTTCTAACCCCACACTAGGATTTACTATATAGTGAGAACCAGAAACAGCGAAGTGAACATCCAAGACCTGAGGCTTGTTTTTATTCCTCCCCAGCCGTGATTCGTACCCGGGACCCCTCGCTTGAGAAGCACAACCTCAACCGCAACACCACAGAGGTTGCCAATAAAGCTCATAATTCGTATTCGATCAAAGATTCCACTTCCATTAGTAATTTATGTGACTGCTACATAATGGAGGGCATTAATACTCGATAATTATATCACTCGAGAGTTTTATTTCCTAATTATGTACAGTTACATACACTAGTTTATCTACACATACATATATCATAAGCTATCTTTGACCGGAATTGTGGCATTGATCATTGCTCTGCAGTTGTTTAGCTTGTTCTGTAGTACCAACTTCACAGACAAACTAGGGGCGGCACGTAGGCGGGCGTCGGCGTTCGAAATTTGAATGTCATAATTTGACAAATTTTTCTACATTATAGTCATAATGTAGAAATTTTCAGATAAGAAATGAGTTTTTACCAAATAGTTTTACATTATGCTGGTCTTAACGTGCGGTTTTTAGACGCAGTAAAGAGGGTTTATGATACGTGTGTAGATAAAAGATCTTTCATGTTCCCCAAATCACTCTACATCATCTTAAGACAAGTGTCTTGGGTTGTCTATTAATTATTATTATTACCGTGAAAAATAAGAATAATTGAGCAACAGCTACCGCTTGTCCGTATGCCATGTTAGAATAGAAATGACAGGTTAATGGGAAACTCATTATCTTTAATAGGGGACATACAATTAAGCAGTCTTCGTTGCTTGTCACTAGTTTTGATTTGATAGGTAAAAATATGTTCTACTTGTTGATGAGAGCATTGTTTGATTAATTAATTAAATAGGTCCATACATAGGATTTGGGCATGAGATAAAATTTCTATAAGTAATTATATTTGTTTGCAATGATATTAGAGAACAATATTGAGGCACAAAATAACGACTTCTGTGGCGCTGAGGTGTGGCTCTACCCCGGCGGGAGGTACCAGGTTCGATCCCCGGCTGGGGATGATAAAAAATACAGGTTTTGGATGTTTATATATGTGTCAAGATACTGTTTCTGGTTCCCACGACTCAGGGTATCCCAGTGTGGGGTCAAAAGCAATGTATGTGCCGGTACATAAATGTTTATGTTTTGTTTATAATAGGTGTAACAAAACAAAACCGTTGTAACCAATATCTGAAACTTTTCCTTTCCGCAAAATACCGGCATTTTGCGTATACGGCATTATAGGCCAACCTCAGATGTAGAAAACTGTCTGCTATGCGTCAATGTGGCTCAAGACATGTTTGACCTCTTTGGCAACAACCTATCCTTTGTACATTCTATGTATATCATTAAAAAAAACTGCTCCGAAATTATCCCATTGATTTTAAGTACTTAAGAATTAAAGTAAGTATTCAGTTTTATAAATATAGATTCCCTATTATTTAGTATTTCTTGAAATAAATGAGTTTAATGTTCTTAACGTCTTTTTCTTTGGCTTATTATTTTCCAGGTGACTAACAACTTAAAAGCCAGCGAATAAATATTTTCGCGACGATAATATTAACTAAACTTAAAAAATAAGGTGTTATTAAAACTATGAAATGGCAGTTGCGTTAAGATAGCGAATAAATTACACAAGCCAGTTGAAATAATAGTCGAGGAGCTATCAATAATGACGGGGCGACTAATAATCTTAGCGGGGTGGCATAGATAGTATATTATCAACAATAGTTATAATAATAATAAATAAAATAATAACGTATGCATTCTAAAAAACCACTTATCGGGCTCTGATTTGTAGGCAGCTCGAAATGTTAAAATGAGTACTATAAATAAGTAATACGGGGTCATAATATATTTTATCTACACACGTATCATAAACCCTCTTTACTGCGTTCAAAAACCGCACGTTACGATCAGCATTATGTTTAACTACTTGGTAAAAACTCGTTTCGTATCTGGAAAACTACACATTATGGTCATTATGTGTAGTTTTTCTTCATAAAATGACATTCAAATTTCGAACGCCGACGCCCACCCGCGTGCCGTCCCCAGTTTCTCTGTGAAGTTGGTACTGACATTCAAATTTCGAACGCCGACGCCCGTCTGCGTGAAGTTGGTACTAAAGAACAAGCTAAACAATTGCAGAACCACAATGCCGGTCAAACATGCGGTTCCTGAACACATCAAAGAGAGCTTATGATATGTGTGTAGATAAACTAGTGTATGTAACTGTACATAATTAGGCATTAAAACTCTCGAGTGATATTATTATGAAACGAGCCGAAGAATTTTAATGCCCTCCATTATGCAGCAGTCATAATAAACTACTATTTTACATCATGTCCAAGGTATTATTATTATTATTATTATTATTATTATTATTATAATTTAATGAAAACGGCGGAAGGCACATGCAATTGCCCTCAATTTTTCAAAATATGCGCAAACATATTATTAGATAGACCTTGCTAAGGCTAAAACTATGTTTAAGGTAGGTTATTTTAGCTAGTTTTCAATCGGGTTATACGTTCAGTTAGAACGTTGAAGAAGCTAAACTGGAGCGGAGCGAAGTATATGCATACAAAAACGACTGGCTAGAGAAGGTTATTGTGGCTACTTTTCAATCGGGGTTGCACTCAAACAAATATTAGGTCGCTATATTATTATGAATTTTGTATTTTAAGTAACTCAAATTAACGTTTGTAAGTTGCTGTTCTGTTGATTTCTCGTCACTCGCAGTCAGTCACTCACTTAGTAATAAAGTCGCTCATTTAAATAAAAAAAATAAAAGCCCAAAAAAGTTTTTTGCATGTCGTTTTAGAGTTTATTTAAAGCTTTTAAAAGTCGTACAAGTGGTATATGTATTATATTAACTAGTTTGGCTTTATTTTTCATACAAACAATTTTAAATAGTATCTGATTTGTATTATTTATGAAAGCCCATTTAATTTTTTTTTATTCATCATCAAGTTTCCGCTTAGACACAAATTCAGTTACCAAAAGAAAAACTCGATGCTAGTATAAATTAAAACGGAGCTTAAAACCAATTTATTAAGCTTTTACTTATTATGATCCTCCTTATTAGCTGCCAACTGCCAACCTATTATGTATGGTACCCACTCTATTTTTTTTAAACACGTATTTATATTAATTTGTCGCCGCATTAAATACATGTCTTTTTATTTGTATTAATCAAACTTGTTATGGAAGCTATTCTAATATTTTCAACTTTGCGCTCGTCTGTACCATAAATTGGCAAAACAGTTATCCTTGTAAGTACTTTTCTCAAAGTAGGCATGGTGTTACGTCATAAAATAGTTATATCGAAAGTAGGCATAATGTTACAATATTCTAGCAAATTTGGAAAAGTTGGCATGCCAACATTTTTTGTATGAAACAATCAAAAGCGAAGTTTTTGAGTTTTACTAAGTACCTAGTTTCTGAAAAAAAAAACTTACATCCTGCCCGACCAATTGAGATCGATGTCAACTTTTAAGTAGCCTAAAAATATATCAGAATATTTTTTTAAAAACCGAAATACCACAGGAAAGAAACTGTTTATTGAGTAAACAGGTTTTCCCCGTTATATCACCAACCCTCCCCACTTGGGGACCGAGCTGAATAAAACATAATTACACGCAACAGTTCCATCGCCTCACTCAGATTTCGAACTTTACAATTTTTGACAGTATCCTGCCAAAATCGCGATGGCAGTTTTGTAGCGCACGCGCCAGGCCACGTGTCGGGTTTCAAAGTTGACAGTCAATCTACAGGGTGTTAGGTCAAAGCTGTCAACCGCCACTGTCAAACAAAAGATAATTTCTTTCAATTGTTCGTTTTGTGGTCAAACAATTTGGAATGTATTTTTGTTGGCAGTTTGGGAGAATTTTGCTTACTAGATAACTCTAATGGATTTACGGGGTATAATTTTCTATGGTTACGAGTTAGTAAACGTTTTACCCTGTGAAGTTTGATGTGTTGATGACTATTTATACACACTGCCTTCTTTAAAATTTCATTTCCTCTAATAACGTAGTAAATTTATTTTTATTTTTTTACCTATGACGATGTCCCACTGCAGGGCAAGGGCCTCCCCCTTTTTCGTCCACACTTCCTTGGTCTATGCCACCTCCGGCCACCCCGGCAGGCACTTGTCAAGGTCGTCCCGCCGCGCCGTCTCCGTTTCGGACTGCCCCTACGCCGATGTCCGTCCTGTGGCACCCAGTCTGTGGCGATTTTCGCCCATCTGTCTGGGTTCATACGATTTACATGGCCGGCCCAGTTCCACTTTAGCTTGAGGTGGTTTCAGCGATGTCAGACGGAGCGCTGCCTTATATATATATAACGTAGTAAATATATATATAATATATCAAAATAATAAAACCTAGTTAAGTGATGGGTATTATTTGATCTTTATACGACGGCAGACGATGAAGTCGTTCGTACTATTCGAGGGTTCAAATGTATGCTTATTTCATGATTTTCATGCGCCCCGATCGTAATATTACACGAATATATCTAATTCTCAGCCAGTTACATAAACGATTGTTTTACTTTAAACCATCATTAAACGTAAGTGGTATGTCAATTCGATTAAAATAAAAAATAACTTATATAGTCAAGAAGAGTCCATTAAATCTGAGATATTAGTGTTACTTCTTGTATCATTCATGTTCATGTACTTCTTTGAATTTACAATTTTATGTCGCTCTTTTCTGATGCAGAGGAATATTTTCCGCGCCGCCGTCAAATCAAGATCTAAGGAAACCCCTTTCCCACTCTGAACTGTATATGTAGCCCCACGAAGAGCGCTGGGCGAAAATGGCGGACCTAACTGCGCATATGTACACGTATTAAAAAAATGCTACCGCGCTTCAAGGCCACCGCTAATAATTCGTGAAGCGAAGTGAACCTATCGCCAGCGGGCTCGCCTAATGCGTCTTATTTAGCCAACCAATCTATCCAAAGAAATACATGTGGCAAAATAGGTCTACCGATGAAGCCATTCACCTTTGCGAAATTTTCTAAAACCTCAATCAAAAATCCTTTTCCACAAGATGCCGGCAAACATAAAAGAAAGTCACAGCAAATGTCATAAAATCAAGAATGCCGAAACCAGTATTCATCATAAGACTTCACATCATGCTGCCAGCTTATGAATCCCGTTATCGTCCATAATCTAAACTTCGGCCAGAACATCAGCACTTCATCGGGAGGAGAATATGGCAACAAGCCGTCTTCAGAAAAGTCTTCGATGTTGGGCTCAATGTCCTTCTTGTATGTTCTGGTGCGACCAGCAGACTGCGGTGGTGCGACCAGCTGGTGCGACCAGCAGACTGCGGCTTTCAATGAGGTTGCACGAAATAACTAAGCAATAACAAATTACCACGACACTTGACAAGACAGTAGTGATAATGAGCAAAGCAAGATATAGATCCACAAACTTATCTGACCCGGTGAAACCGTCGCTAGAGTCATTGAATTACGAATGAGATTAGCTTACGCGACCGAGCCAGATTAGTTTGTGGATGTTTAGCTTCGTTGACATATAAAAAATCATATTTGCGTTTTGTTTCTGCAATTACGATTCTATTTCTAAAATCATTCACTTATTTTTATACATTTAATTTGTTACTTCTGGCTACATTGTTTAATATGATCTTCAACCGGTTTACGAGGTTTAATTTTGAGAAAAGTTCTTTATGCAACATCATTATAGTAGTTTATGTGACTGCTACACAATGGAGGGCATTAATACTCGAGAGTGGCATAGTAATATCATTCGAGAGTTTTAATGCCTAATTATGTACAGTTACATACACTAGTTTATCTATACATATCATAAGCTCTCTTTAATGTATTCAGGAACCGCATGTTCGACCGGCATGGTGGCATTGATAATTCCATTGCACGTGTTAAGCTTGTTCAGTAGTACCAACTTCACAAACAAAGTAGGGGCGGTACGCAGGCAGGCGTCGGAGTTCGAAATTTGAATGTCATAATATGCAGAAAAATTAATGAGTTTTTACCAAGTAGTTTAACATTATGCTGATCGTAACGTGCGGTTTTTGTACGCAGTAAAGAGGGTTGCAGATAAAAATAATGATGTTCTTGCTGGAGAGATAATGGAAGCTTTCTGCAACTCAGAGATAATCTTTTCCATTGTCTGTATCAATTAACTAACCAAAAGATCAATTTCCGAAATCAACAGATCAAGCAAATTCGTTAGCTAAATAACACAGCCGCCAGATTCATGTTTTGAAACAAGATTTTGTTGTAGTTTTACTTTAGTTTAAAGAGCCAGAAACCTGATCTGGCATTGTGTTCTAAGGAAACCGCGTCAGTACATTTATTTATCTTTTATTACACTCCCACTTGAAAAAATATACTTCCAACGAATAAGCCTCACACCCTCTCAATCAGTAATGTGTCTGTATAAATTAATATGGATTTGTGTTTGTTATAAAAACAATCGGTGTGTCTCGCCGCATCCGTTTTCGTGAAATGTTTATCCTACTGCATTTTCGAGTGATATCGTAATAATATCGCTGTGAAGGGGTGACGTGAAGGGAGCTCGTTTAGTTGAGGTGTCTTGTTTACAGGGTGAGGCATAACATTAAATATTAATACTAAAATTTAAGTTTAAATGTAAATTTTGATCTCCATTTGTAATGGTTGAATCTGACTTTCTGTGAATCCCACTGGTACCGACCAATTAAGTACCTAACCCTTGAATTATTCTAGGTGATAATTTATTTATTATATATATTTTTATTGGGAAATATCAAAAACACTGATTTGCACAGCAATGATAAGGGCAAAATACTGCGGTAGCTTAGGTGAAAACAACAACATGTAATGTGAATTAACATGTAAAAATAACAAAAAATACTTAAAACATAAACTTAAGTACTCATTAAATATTTAAAACATAAAAAAGTGTTTTTGTTGACCCTTTTTTGCAGTGCAAATCAGTATTTTTGATGTGCGATTAAATACTACTAGTTTTTATTAAACCTCGGTTCAGTTGATTTGACCTGAAAGATAGTAGTAATAGATAGATGTAGGTCTAGGTACTTACATCCATTGGTCTGTATTGAGAACATTTTCGTATCTTGATGAGAATACAGTCATCAGCCAAGATATCGAAAAGCTTTATTCACCACATTCTGCCGCCACAACACCCTGTGAACAGCATTATTCATTGAACCATTTGTTTATATTATTACAGCGTATTTTACCCAACAAAAGATGGATTTGTTTGTTTTACGCCAAATCATTGCCCCTTATGGCAACGGCGCGGTGATAGTATTTGTATGGCAACGGCGCGGTGATAGTATTTGTATGGCATTTTGTGAGGGTGCTGTGTTGTTTTTGCGTTTAAAAAGTGCAATGAACCACTTAGAGATATAATATTTGAATTTGATATAGGTTTTAATAAAAATCACTATGTTTATAAGCTGGGTGTCGAATATAGATACCTACTAATTGTCAGTTGACAGACTTCCAATCGCTTACATGTCGCTATTCTTTCACTGTCCAGATTTTTTGTAGTCTGCTAATAAAAAAAACGTCCAAGTGCGAGTCGGACTCGGGCACGAATGGTTCCGTACCATTATGTATACAAACGGCAAAAAAATCACGGAGCCCTTAAATATTTATTTAATTCAGATCATCTTTGAAAATTTCAAGTTTCTAACTATCACGGTTCATGAGATACAGCCTGGTGACAGACGGACTGACAGCGGAGGCCTATTAATAGGGTCTCGTTTGGCCCCCGTCAGGTACTGAACCCTAAAATTACCTAGAAAACGGTAAAAAGCAAACAACAAAGTCCATAGGTACATAAAAGTTTAATCGTTTTATTTGAGTGTTAAGTAAACTCTAGTAGAATAGTTTTTATTATCTAGAATCTATTCAACTTGACGTTATTTTATCTGAACTGACAAATCACTCTTTATTTTTCATAATTTTGTGTTTATCTAACTGTTTTAATTTAAAATTACTCCCGTACCCTAAAAAGTACTCATTTTACATGGCTTTAGTATGATTGGGCAGTTCTAAAGTGCCTGTTCCACGTAAAATTACTGATTTGGTTGTTTCGTTCTAATTACATATTTTGATTATACCAGGTATAAAAATGTCATTGCAAATTGAATATTGTTTTCATGGTCATAAGATATATTATATAATATACAGAAGTATTTGAAAACGCTCGAGTAAGTTTTTCAAATTACACTGACATTGTCATACTCTGTAACAAGAACAGTTGAAAAAGTGAATAAAAATCTTATATGGCAACATTCTAAATGCACTGACATAAAATAATATTTCTGAACAAATAATAAGAAGGGTAGTTTATAAGTTGTCTTACTTCTAGTTATTAATATTATTTATAAGCTTTATAAATATTTACATCATGACATCATTTTCGGACCTAAACTTAATAAGTACTCCATTTATTTAACACTAAAAGGTATTTACAAAAAATCTACTGAAACTATCTAAATCGTTGTTGTTCTCCATCGATTTGGACTTTTATCATAATGGCGGATGTTACGGTAAAAGATTTTGGAATCACTAACATAGAAAACACAAGTTTCAACTAAGACCGGTTAAAATAACAATAGCCGAAAAAGTACACCAACATTAAGCTTTACGTCTTACTGTAACAAACGCCTGAATATGGTTACAAATATTTTAACAATAAGTTATTTTCTATATAGTTTTATTTACAATATACAACAATCGGAATGTGTAATTTTATCACTATAGATTATCTGTACCAGAGGAGGTACTTTATTCTTATGATAACTAATACGCAGTTGGGAGGAAAGCAATATAAAAGGAACTTTAGAAAACCACGAATGAGATCTCGTGCGAAACAAAAAAAAAACACATTATAATATCTACCTTTCCAACAAGGGATTTAACATACCAGACAAATCACGACAATACTAAACTGTTAGACATTTCCGCAGCAAAAAACACTCCTTACTCGAATACAACATACACAGACACACCTAATAATATATCAACAAAAAAGAAAAAATCAACAACAAAACTGCCTAGATCATCTACTAAGCCTGATCAGGTCAAAATATGACTGTCAGCGGCCTCCTAAACTCCGTACCGCCCTGAGCCGCCTGTGCATACTGCCCCGGGTACTGTGGCATCGACAGAAGCCCCGACGGCGACTGGTAATACGGTAACGAAGGCGAAGCGTTCGACCCCGAAGAGGTACTACCGGCTTCAGTCCTGTCCTGAGACCCCTTGACATTAATATCAGGAGACTCAGCTGGCGACCGCGGTGACAAGCTAGACGGAGCGGAGTTCATTGAACCGCCAGAGTTGAGCCCAGCCATGGAGGCCTCATACATCTTGCTGATGTCCATGGGGTATGACCTCTGTTGCTGCTGGTCCATGTACATGTAAGCTTTGGACAGAGCTGCTGAGTCGAGGTAGCCGCGGGCTGGGTCCGGGTACATGCCGTAGCTGCGGTATTTCTCAGCTTCGATGGAGTATTTGGACATGTCCATTGAAGAGCCGACCTGGAAAGGAGTAGGATTTGTACTTAAATTGGAGTGGAAGTTCGGCGTTAAAGTGGCAGGAATAATGTGTCTGAATAGCAAAGCACCATTCAAATGTGTAGGTGTTTGTAATTATGGGACCACAGATAACAACACAATGTTATCAAATACTAACGTTTTTGGTCGAAGTTAAACGCCAGCATAGTCGAAGCTCTATTTGATCATAGTTAAAGTTGATAAATTTAACCCATAATGCAAAGTAAACCTTCGTAAATGTGAATAGTCAAAACCATGATAAGAGCCCAGTTCGTATTCACAAATCATGAAACATAATGGGTATCAGATACAGTACGAGCATCTTTAATTTTTATAATGAAGTGTCTGCTTTGTACCAACAAAATATTGAGCTCAGTGTGAATGCTATGAAATATGTCCGCCTGATTTATCTATCAATAAATAATATGTTTGAAATTTACTTCTCTAGAAAGGTTTGGTTGGCTTTTTCATAATGTGATTTTCATGTGTCGAAACAACATGGCATTTATTTGCATGTCATAAAATATTTTATCATGAATAAACTAATGCGACTATCCCAAGTTCAAACCAAATGAAAATGATAATAATAGATGAGAATAATAGATACTTATGCATGTCCCTGAATTCCTGTCGTATAAAGTGATGCATTTTCTAGCAGTAATAACACTTCGTAGCGGTACCCTCCAATAATAATGACGTTGCATATCTAACAATTAAACTGATTGTTATTAATTAAAAAGAGAGCTATAGAAGTAGATAATTCAAAATAATGTTATGGTGGTCCACCAAACATTTTTTACACCGTTGACCGTCCGTCCCTACCCGCTCAGTCCATAGCATGTAGCACCTACAGTAAATATCGTTTTGAACATGAAATACCGCCACCACGTCCCGGCTAGTATGCTAAATCAGGATTAGTCTGGCACAATACGACATCAACCGTATAGTTTACGGCCCCAGAACGTTGGTGGACAGTGTGATGCTGGCTAGCAAGACACTTTATAAAAGAAAGAATGCCCTCTGAGTAAAGTGTGTAAAGCTCATCGTGGGTATTGTAAATTAGGTACCTGCTTAAATGTACACATTGTATGGAATTCCGTGTCTATTCTTATATGATAATGGCCGTAATTCATGACTACTAACTCAACTAAGTATTGTCTGCCAGTTCATTTCATACTGACTATTGATGACACAGAGACTCGTTAGGGAAGACAGCGCCAGTTACATTTAGTGAGCTGTCTTTAAGCAGAACTTAGTGTTATTTCCCCAAGAGACCAACACCAAACTAATGCCAACGGTGCCAATTATACAAGACTTGATCGAGAAGTGATAACATATAAAAGGTCAAAACTATTACTCAAAAGTAAAAGAGAAAACGATGGTGATTTGAGTATTATAATGTACATCCAAGAATGAAACCTACGAGGATTGGCTTTGAACACATTTCCTGATCCTCGTGTAGCTATTAAAACTCGGCTGGGTAAATCTCAAATTTGGTGAAATGCGATCAATCTTTGAAGCGCTATTCCTACTAAAGGAATCCAAATCTTGAAAAAATGTCAATTAATAAAATGTTCCTTTTCTTTAATCTGTTGAATACATCACATGTCAATGGGAATTATATGAAAAAGAAAAAACTTAATAAATTGTTTTACACCTAAAACTTGCTAAAACTTGCTATTTCTTAGCATCTAGAAAGAATATTGAAAATAGGTATTCAAAATATGTTAAAACTGTGTGTGTTCGAAATTAAGAAATTATCAGTGGTTTTGAAGAAATAAATATAAAACACACATTTTTTGCAATGTCCGGCCGCAGCGACTGATGGAACAACCATGTTGCAGCGACTGATGGAACAACCATGTTGCAGCGACTGATGGAACAACCATGTTGCAGTGTAAGCTGTATGAACTATATTTTAATATTGTTGTGTCCAAAATTTCTACGACCACGAATCGAGCTGCTCAGTTTCCCGATAGACAAGCCTTCAGTCGTGCGGTCCTGGCCCAGACTTCGTGAACATTCCAGCAACTTACGCCAAGAAACATTTACTTGGAATTATTCGTGTGTGGTTTGCTCACGTTATATAACCATGAGTTTATCAATATCTTCTTGTGTTGCGAGTAAAATTACTTCTGGTTTTAATATTATACTATCCTCGATATAGTTTTGTAGGGCTGCCATTTACACGAGGACAGATTTGCATAATTTTTATTGAGAACTGTTTTATATCAATTTAATAGTTCAATTATCACATGTACTTTGGACCTTCTACTCAAAGAAATTGGCGAGTAATATTGAGGATAAGGGAGAAAATAGTAGAACAAAGTAGCAGTTTAATTTTGGTAATAACACTTTATGTTAATTCCCGGAAACAAATACATCAAAACAAAACAGCAACGCATCGCGCACTGATTTCACACTGAGTTAGCTGTTAAAAACATCTATTCCACACTAAAGAAGTTGGACCGATTCCGCAGCTATAGCAACCGTGAAAGTAGCAATTCACATACGAGTTAAACCATCGATCATGATAATCGAATCCGAAAATGCACAATGGTTCGTTATATCCGATCGGTTACCTGTCCACGCGAATATGCCTAATCATGTTTTTTAATATCCCACCGCCTCGGAGTAATAAGGGCGAGATTTGGAAGGTGGGTATTCTTTACGTGTTAATATGAGAGCATTGAATGGTAGCTGATTAGATTGTTTTGCCTCCCATATGGTTCCGGGGTCGGTCCGATTCGACACGTTAATAGAATAATAATATGATAGGACTTCTGAGGTCGCGATGACTATAGTGTAACATAAGTTATGCTACATAACGCCACATCAGCTATTTAGTTTTAAAGGATCAGGAAATGAATTTTTTTAGTTAATGTTCAGTTAAAATAGTAATCGGTGCAATGACGACAGTACGAATGCTAGCGAATTCCCATCGATCCCGTCACCCTTTTAATCAATTAAAACAACACTACTTGAGTAAAACTCCCAGAACAATTCTGTAGGGAGGGTCAAATAATTCACTGGCGCCCTCTCGAGCCCTCTCACCTAAATCGCATCAAGGCCCTTAAGTCGGGGCCCGATTTAAAACTCCTCAATCTTTCCCTACGTTCTCTATTTGACGTTTAATCTCGTGGATGTGACGTCAAATGTGTTAAGACGTCTTGTAGTTTGTTTGGGGTGACATTTTGATGAGGTGTTCTGTATGCCATTGAGTGAATTAAAATTTATTGGATTGTAATGCTTCTAGATTAGAATGGTATTGTTGTTTCAATTCACTTCTTAATGTCAGTGTTTGTACATAAGAAGGCACGTTTGTCATTTTCTTTTTCTTTATCTGAATACCTACATTAACATCATCTATTTACCATTGTCTGTATTCAGGAGAATGATTTTGAGATATTAATTACTTTCCCGAACAATGCAGACATCAGACATGAAAGTACGCAACCATAAAACATCCGAGCAATGTCTTTCCGGATTCAAAGCAACGCACCTCTGCCGTAATTGAAATCTATGCTCATCTGAATGCGTACAACCCTATTTATGCTATTGTTTACACTCCAGCGCAGTGAATCGTCACAAAATAATTAGCGAGAGGAGCAAGGGGCCGCGTGACGGGGCGAGAATTTCACTAAACAACGTGTAAATCGGCGTAACGGGAATATCATCCCCTTTTGCTAATGGTCGGAGATTTTGCCGCCATCTGATGCTGATCGGCGGAAACTCATCCCGACGTCATTACACGCCTGTTATTGTGTGACGTCATTTAAATTTGGAGGTGCAAATCGCTTTAACAAGTCAGAGGAAAAAAGGATCTAAAATGATAATAAGATGTTAATTTGACTATGTGTCAGCGTTATTTTAATTCGCATTTTCACGTTCGTATAATTGGGTTAGGAAATTTCAACGCACGGAAACCTTATTTAACGGGTGTACCGTTCTGTATTGATTTCACGGTGTTATGATAGTGTGATAATGCCCAGTGCCCCAGACGGGTATAGGATACCTCTTCGCTGGGTTACCGCTTTGCAGCTCTCGTAGCTTTGGTCTAAAGATAGAAATTGGGTTAGAACTTAGAACTAATCTCGAGCCATCTTTAATTTTCATACAACGTCTTATGCCGATTCAGATAAGGAACCTAATTTGATCCGCAAAATTACCGTGGCCGACTTAAGACATGTCTTGGTATTAGGTAAATAAAGCCCAATAGGGCGAATTGGAATGTAAATGGTTGCCATGGTAATGTTCTTGTTTTGAACCTAATTTGAATCGGAAAAAATCGTTACAGCTCTATCTGTCTGGAGATTCAAAAAACCTCAATATAGAAAGCGAAAACTAAACTCGACTCTATATTGTAAAACGTCATTGTTGACCGAAAATTAAGAGTGAGGCGTTGGTGTTGGACCGTCCTTTTATATTTCCATACCATAATACATCAACCAACCTGTGAGTTCGGTTGCAGCGCCGCCGATATAGCGTTCTGCTGCGCAGCCGCAGCCGCCGCCGCCGCCATGCTGGCCCCCAGGGGTCCGTATGCCGCGCCGTAGTACCCCCCCATCGCCTGGCCCATCCCCCCACCGGCCATGCCTGGGGACAACAAAAATGGGATTTAATTTAGTTAAGTTGACAAAGTATCATTACTATTGCAATTCAATCTACTAAACACAAGTTTTAGAGTACAAAAAGATAATCAGTCGAGGATCACTCTAGGATACTCCGTCGTGAGAAGCAGAAATAGCTACGTCACAAAATCAAAAATCTAAATTTCACGTCCATTTTCACTCCACTGCTCGGAAATGACGACCCGAATTGCCGAGTCGGCAGTGACCCTGCCGACGAAGCCAAGGGTCCCGGGTTCGAGTCCCGGTGGGGGCAAATATTTGTATGATGAGAACGGATGTTTGTAGCCTAGTCATGGTTGTTTATCTATCTAAGTATAATATTTATCTATATAAGTATGTGTATCGTTGTCTAGTACCCAAGATACAGGGAATCCTAGTTTGGGGCTAGATCAATGTGTGTAAATAGTGCCCAAGGTATTTAAAAAAAATATATTTAAAAAATGCAGTGGAAGATGGTCTGTTATAGAGCCGCAATTAATTGTTATCTGGGTCAAGGAAAACATTTCTGGCTTGTTGAGCAGGCCAGAAAAACATTTTTGGTTTGTTTTGTTATGGTTATGTTAGATGTCAACAGATGACGCTTCATGCCGCTTCATGTCGGTAAAAAAGTGCATCATGCCGACGCGTCGGTAAAATTGTGCTTGACGTGTGCTGTCAAAAATTGCAGAAGGTGGCGGAATCTGCCAAAAATGAAATTTCTGTATAGTTGTATTTATTTCTTCGTAGTAGCGAGCCGAATCTCACCAAATTTTGAGAGGAAGGAGGAGGAAAGGAAGATTTTTTCTTAAAGAAAACAGAGTAAAATTGCGGGAAATGAAACTAAAGGGTTAAATTAAAGTAAAACATGTTGGGGAATCAGAAAATTGCTAATAATGCCTCACGGAATTAATAGACGCCCCCTTTCAATACTCCGAATTACTATCACTTATTTAACACTGCCGCTTTAACACAAACTATCAAGGGTCAATTGAGCGAAAACTGTAGTCCAAAATAGAACCTCACACTCTGGAAGTGGCCCCCGTAATAGACTTGACCGGTCTCAATTGAGACGGCGCGAACAAAGCCGCAATACACGACTGAACTCTGATTCTAGCACCAATTAATTATGCCCATTGTCCTGCATAATCCACGGGTTCTCGAGTACTATTAATCGTGGCGGTCAGTGCCTTAACTTAACTGTATATAAAGGGCTCACTATTCACCGATTCACCTCTGGGCTTTGACCTGTTTGCCGGTTGACTTCGGGACCAAAATTAATACGAGAACTAGAACCAGCGATGTTTGGGCTGAAGTGAAATACCATCTTTTTACGAGCCAATTTCATGTCGGGGCTCTCAAAACAAAATTATTTTGAGAGTAAAATTAGCACGTCCCGTCAAGTAGACTTCAGTGCCTTCAGGTATAAATCGATTTGGAATACTCGTGTTTTTTATTGAGTTTTGGAGTATATATTTTTTAAATAATTTTCGCGAGACGGGACCCTATTGTGCAGCTGTCAATCGTGGGCGAATTTTATATTATTATTATGATAAAGTGGGGGACGCCCGGAGTTTTTATTTTATTAAGTATACTTATAATTGAATTCGCTGTCATCCCTTGTGCCGTTCCGTTCCCTTCGGAATCGACATAGATTTTATGAAACGACGAAATTTTCCGAGGATTGTTTTTAAAATTAATTTGAAAATGGATAATACTATATTAATTAAATTTGACATGTATAGACATATGTCAAATTTAATTGCTATAGAATTATCTCGATGGTGAGTTATATTCACCGTACTCAATATAATAGTTGCTTTATCATATTAATAAGGCGCTTCAGATTTGATACTGACCTACATCAGAACAATTAAGTAACAGAATCAGTTTTTTTAAGAATCTTTACACACGGATGGACTATAATCGTAGCGTTTTACATGTTTTAGGTACTGAACCCTAAAAAAAACTTAAGTACAAGTATTCATATATCTGCAGTAATATAACGGCGAGCTCAGACGACAAAGGGCATAATTTCATACGCCCTCAAGCCTTACAAATTCACAAAAGCAACATATTACTTATCCTTTACCCGGTCCATTTATGATGACCCAAAGATATATGTTGTTAATATCTACAGCGCCTATAATATTACCAGACCAGAAAAACATTACCAGCGGTGGAAAATTGAACAAAAGTTTAATTCCAATTCAAACTAGTTTACTAGTACGGTTTATTAGACAGACAAAAAGATAAAATTAAATTACACCAACATTTTCATTAGAAAATCCATGGAAATTTATGAAATAAAGATCAATATTTTAAGAAACATTCAATACAAAAAAGTAACGTATTTTTACTATCAAACCTTCTTAAAAGATAGTGGTGGTACATTGGAAGGTAGAGCTAACTGTAGTCTAGGGTAGTCAAAGAAAGAAAAGAATTGAAATGAAAAGGGATCTTATTGAAAGGTCGACCGCGGTCAGGAAAAATGGTAATGGATTTACCATAAGGGTTTTCCCGTACATTCAAATGTGAAGTTCGCTCGACGAAGGTCTGAATAGTGTGAATTTTCTATCAATAGGTTATATTTCCCAGTCGAAACCGGGTATTGGACTGTGCGATATACAAACAGATACAGACTGTTGCAGTATGATCAAGCTCGAAATAGATTAGATCATAATAAAACACAAATTGTCCGATGATACATGTGATGCTCATATTGTTGTATAAAAAGGTAGACTTGAGACAGGGATTTTTACCATGTTTCCCTTGACATGTTAAATAAAACTGGAAATCCCTGCCCTTCATGGCCCTTATTATTTACCTAACAAATAAAGGTTTCCAAACAGAACAAAGGAGAAAAGGGAATAATAAATAGAACTTCTTTTTGCAAACTCAGCGCGATAAACCGTTCCATTCTAATCAAGAATCTTAGCAGCAATTGAGGAAAAACTGTTCCTATTTTCTCGATTTCGCGAAAAGTTTACGAAAAGCCTAACCAAACTGTTGTACCTATGGTGAATGCACACTTATCGGCATCGGCACGCACCGGACGCACCGTCCTCAACCAACGGATCGACCGCGCCGAAGGAATCTTCCGCGAAGCTCTTGCACGCAACTCACTCGCGTTTTGCTCTGTCGCACGCAATAGAACGCAGAATGCAGACGATTCGTCGACATCGTCCGCGCCGAAACTGATGGCGTCATCAGGATTTCTGTGGTTCTGCGGACTCCGACAATTCCAACGGGTATAGGACTTCCTATAAATAATTATTCATTTAAACTTTAAATAATTTACGAGGTCCAATAAGATTTCAAATAAAGAATTCTAAAATCGGAGGTGTCCGGTGCGTCCGGTGCCGACGATGCCGACAAGTGTGCGTTCACCATTAAACGAAGAAAATGAAACGTTTCATGTTGACCTGTTTTGCGGCTTCGCTTGCTGCCAATTTAACCCTTCCCGGTTCGAATTAATTGACTTTTGTCGTGTCCTTTGTCACGGCGCGGCGACGCTGGTTTAGTACCTACTTGCAATTGCATTGCAAAAGTAAGGTTTCTCGAAAATGTTCTTGTTGCAACAAAGGCAAATTGTGGTGAAGTACTTTGAACTCGGTAAACGGAGACGCAGGTGGATACTAATTGTGTCGCATTGCAATTGACTGTTGTGAAGGGTTTATAAAGGGTTACAATGCAACCTTAAAAAAAAACGTAATTGCTTTTTCTCTCGCTGTTCTCGTTTCAATTAGAGACCATAAACAGGAAAAGTTTCGAACTGAAAATAAATATTAGCTGGCGATAAAAGAATTCTAATGATATCATTCGGATTTCGCGAGTATACAAAGTTGTATTGGTAATTGTAAATTGTTATGAAAAATAGTATGTAGTGTCCGAAAATAATTTCGGACACTACATAAGTGTTGTAGGGTATATGTCGTAACAATATCGTAGAATTGGCTATATCATGATATCGTCAACTATGGTTGAATAAGAACTCTCATTGAACGAAGAAATATTTTAGGGCAAAACCTTTGGTAGCTTAGAAAACTAAAGGGGGCGAGCGCAGCAAAGCCCCCGAATAGTCATCGTGTTAGTTTGACATGTAAATCACAAAAAACAACAGGTAGTACTAAACAAAAATGGTAAAAAATATACATATTCTCGTGAAATTCAACCCTTTTTAAGATACGAACCAATTCTACGATATAGCTACGATATATACACAACAATTATGTGTGGGTTACAACAACTTAACAACCCCTAACTAGAGTGATAGATGAGAATAACATTTTGCAAATCATTCCAATGTTGGTGTACCTTGGATGTTGTTGAATATAATGTTAATGAACCATAAATACTCGTGAGTTTAGTAGGTAATATACAACAAGCATTTATTCATTTATGTTAGTATTTGTCTTTGATGGATTATTTTTATTATGATTAACAGATCCACCGATTCCCAGTTCTACAGATTCCCATGCCTACAGATTCCCGTTTCTACAGGTTCCCATTTATACAGATTCCCATTACTACAACTACCATATCAATAGATTTTCTATTTAATAGAATCCATGGGATTTGCTGATTTTAAAGTTTCTCGTGCTTAATTGATTCCGCATAGTATTTCAAAGGGTGTTACAGAAAGGTGTAGTGATGGTGTACTCAGGGACATCATTCTGAACAAATTTTACTATGAATCCAATTTCATCGGAGCGACTTTATTTTACCAGTCTATGATAAAGCCAAAAGGAGGCTTATTCACTTCTTCTTACAAATCAGCTGACCGCCCAGTCCAAAATGTATGGAGAAGGGAAAAATAAAAGTGCCCTGTTCAAATTGGATTCATAGTTGTTCAGAATGATGTCCCTTACTACACCATGACTACAGATTTCTGTAACACCCTGTAAAATACCATGCGGTAACAATAGAGCACGAGAAACTTTATAATCAGCAAACATGGGATTCTATTGAATCGCAAATCTGTTGATGTGGTAATCTGTAGAAATGGGAATCCGTAAACATGAGAATTTGTGGAACTGGGAATCTGTAGAATTGGGATTCTGTAGAACTGGGAATCAGTACGAATGTGTATAAACGCCTATGATTCAATGACAAAATACCAGTTTCAAATAGAGTTTATAAACTCTAAATCAAAAAGCAATATTTACTCCAGAAATCCTCTATGTACGATGTCTCGCGCGGTACTGTCATGCAAACGAGGTCACGTGACCGGAAGCCAGTTCGGGGGAGGGGCGGCACTTCCGGGCGGAGCACGCTATTGGGAACTTCCGTTTGGTAACAAACGACTTTCTTCGGCTTATTATGCTAATCGTGAGGCAGCAATTTATCGGATTATGGCAGAAATCTTTGAGGGGTTGTGTATTTGTTTGTCGGGTATTTCGGCATCCATTTTCATCAATTAGAACTTTACCGAATATGGCATAAAGCAGACAAAATAAACACATAGATCATACGAATTTCAGTGATTTATTGCAAAAATATATGGGTGGGTATTGTAATGTAGACAGCTAATCTAGTTTTTCCAGATAACTGAATAGGGACAAAAAATAAGCGCGACTAGAAATACTGGTTTCGTCTGACAAAATTACTGAACTGCGAGACTAGAAATCTAAAATCAGCAACTAGAAAATCTTAATTCAAGTAAGATAAAATACAAAACGAGCGTTGCATTTTGTTCTTCTTACATGTTCAACGTAACATGAAGGATAAAGGGAGCCTTGCTTCGCTCACACCCTTTATCTTCCACCTACCCTGACCCACAACTTCGCCCAGACAGTCTTTATTTAGCCTATAATCGGTGGCTAAACCATTCAGTATTTTAGCAGCGCAAATCAGTATTTTTTTCGCGCAATTAAGTATTTTTTCACTCATTTCAGCAAATTCCGCTGTTCATAGACAATCGCGCATTAGTTTTTTATTCGGTCATTTTATTATAACCCAAAAACTATTGACTAGCTCTAGCTATTAGCTATAAATTCTTAAATAGCACTTGCGAGTCTTGGATCACGCGTCCATCCAAGTGCGGTGAAAATTAAACGTCTGAAGGAAAGTGGTAAAAGTCTATCGAGGTATAAATAGAACCAATTACAATTATAATGGCCTTAATATACATCTATTGAAAAAAATACTAATATTAAATATTAAATAAATATTAAATAGGTTATTATTATTTAATGGCGAACTAAGGTAGACGATAAAACGTGACGCATTTGTTCACAAGTTTACATTCACTTACTGATTATTGTCGAGTCTTTGGTTGTGTTTGTATCAATTTACATGACAATTAAAGAGACACATAATTGTTATAAATGAGTGGTAAATATTTCTCAAGGCATTCGCCAGTCGAGACATTAACATAATTATTGCAAACTGTGAACCTAATTTAAAGACTCTTTCGGACTCAAAAGTAGAACTTCAAGTTCAAGTTCAAAGATTTCAAACCAAGAATCAAAGATTCTTAATAGCACAAAAATTGAGACTTAATTAACGTCATAACATAAACAAGCTAGCAAAATAAAACATTAGGTAGGTGCCTTATTAGTACATAATATACAGGGTGCAATGAACTGGTTTAACGCCAGATGTCAGTGTCTTGTAAAAAGTCATTAATGTTGGTCAAGGCCTTTGTGCACAAAGTATGCTTTATAAATTTTTTGAATCAAGCTTTGTATTTTTGCGGAATTTCATTGTAAAAGCGTATACCGTGTTCCTTAAAAGAACTACTAACTTTTGTGAGTCTGAACATTGGAAATGTAAGGTTATGTTTATATCTAGTTTGCACATTGTGGTAGCTATCAATAGTTTTGAAGCTTCTGTTATTTTTCCTGACATACATTATGTTTTCATAGATAAATTGACTTGCAACTGTTAGGATGTTGGTTTCTTTGAAGAAGTCTCTCAGAGACTCTCTATTACATTGCTTATAATTAAATCGGATCGCTCTCTTCTGAAAATGAAGATGGTCTCAATGTCAGCAGCCCGTCCCCATAGTAGTCTGCCGTATGACATAATGCTATGGAAATAACTAAAATATATAAGCCTAGCAGTTGCAACGTCAGTCAATTCCCTGATTATTTTAACTGCATATGTCTAGTAGTAAAGTCTATATGCTAATTTTACAATATAGGTACCCCATTGTAGTTTGGCATGCCGTGATGCCGAGAAATACAGTTTCATCTACTAGTTATAGTTTTCTACCCCAATACAATGTTATTTTCAACTTGCCTTACATTAGATAATAGTTATTTGTGTCACAAGGGAGCAAAATGATGTATTTACGGCGAGGGCGGTACATTGAATCCAGAGTGAAGGGAAGGATTCTACGATAGAATCCTGAGCGTAGCGAGGGATTCTAAGTTAGAATCCTGAGCGTAACGAAGGATTCAAGCGTTAACGCCCATGACGAAAATTATTTTGCTCCTGAGTGACACATACAACTTTTCACACCGACTATGAGGAAAATTTAAATGAAATGCTCTAAAAATTAAATAACTATACTTTGAATTATACTTTCACCGCCTTTACAGTAATCGAACAACATAAACTTTTTTTTTTATAATGGCGGATTGTGAAGTATTAGGGAAAGGTCACCACAGATAAAATATTCCTGTGTACTTTTACCGATGTGTAAAAATAATCGAATCGAATATTACAATGGTTTCGAATATCAATATTCATTATTAACAGTCGTCGATAGTTTTGATTTCAGTAAAACATATAATTTATTGTGACATTTTTTTTAAATATTACGAAAAATTCTTAAATTTTCATATAACGTTGTTAAAGTTTAAACTTGAAACATGTTCGTTTTTAATCGACTACGATGAAATTACAATCGATTATTTTATTAAGATCTGTGTTCAATTGGCACATTGCGTAAATTCTAAATGTCAATGAATAGATAAAAAAAGTAGCTTTAACAGAAAAGTAGCATTTTGCTCCCTCTCGTCGTGGAGCAAAACTTACTTTTCCGAATGAAATGTGTGAAAAGTGAATTTTATGCACTTTGTCTTCAGGGAATTGATAAGCAAGTTATTGGCAATAAACCAGTCTAGTACTCGCGAGAGAGCATTATTTGTTTCCTGTAAGTCATTTGCTTGTCTCCTAATTTAAAAAAATATGTACTATTTCTAAAATAATACTATTTCTGACATGTTTTGGGCCATGAATGGCAAATCATTTACATACATGAGGAAAAAGAACGGACCCAGAATAGATCCCTGTGGGACTCCCATCTTCACGTGAGAATCCGACGATTTGTCCTATTAATGTCAGCTATTTGATCTCTCCCTCCTGATTAAGATCTCATAAGCTTAGAGCTATTTATTTATTTATTTATTTATTTATTTATTTATTTATTTAGGTAAACCTTACAGCTTTTAGTATTATATACAAGTGACATTATAAGATATTACGCCAATTACAAGGTACTCAAATATACAATTCAATACAGCAGTTTTAAAGAATGATAGTTACTTATGTCTAATGTTATTAAGTTATAGTGAGTGGGTATTTAAATTAAGATTGTAAATACTATTTTTATTATGTACTTGTCCATATTTCATGACGTAGGAGGAGGGGGGAGGGGGGAGGGTGGCGGGCGGGTGAAGGAATGGAGTAGGGTAAAGTATCTTTATAAGCGATAAACGATGTACAATAGAAAGTCATTCATGTAAGTTAATGAGAGACAGAATTTTACTTTTAAATGTGTTACGTGATAGGCCAAACAAATCAATAGATGAGAATTTTTTATTGTAAAGTGTGGGTAAGCGAATAAATGGGGAGTTTTGAGCGTAGTTTGTTGTGAATTTGGGCACGTACAAAAGTGGTGTACGACGGGTTCGTTTGTTGGGTATATTGAACCCCACATGTTTGAGTAAGTCACCGCAGTCAAATTTACAATTTAATAGGTCGAACAAAAACATCATATCGATGAGATCGCGCCTGTCCTCTAATGACATTACCTTGTGACGTAAGCAAGATTCAGCATAGTCGTTAGATAGAAACCTAGCTTTATAGTTGAGGTGCTTCACGAACAGACACTGGATACGCTCTATTTGGGTGCGATGTTGGGCGTAGAGTGGTCGCCAGACAACGGCACCAAACTCTAAAACACTTCTGACATACGCATAATAAAGAGCTTTGAAGCAGTGTACGTCCTTGAATGGGAGACTACTCCGAATAACAAAACCCAATGACTTGAATGCCTTGCTGGTGATATGTTCGACATGTTCATTAAACGTAAGTTTATGGTCAAGCATTATTCCCAAATCACGTACTATATTCGTTCTTGGTATAGCTTCCTTACTAATCATATAGTTATATTGTATTGTAGTATGTTTTCGTGAAAACGAAATCACCTGGCATTTACTTGTATTTACACTGATTCGATTTTGAGAATAGTATTTTGAAAGATTGTCGAGATCAGATTGAAGTAAGTGGCAGTCATCTATGGTTTCTATTCGTCTAAATATCTTCTTGTCGTCGGCGTATAATAAATAATTAGAATTTTTGAAACATTGAGGTATGTCGAAGAGGTATATATTATAAAATAAGGGTCCTAAATGCGATCCTTGAGGAACGCCAGATGTCACTGTTATATAATTTGATCGATATCCCCCTAGTACCACCGCCTGACACCTATTCTTTATGTAAGATTCAACCCACCTAAGTAGGTTCCCGTTTATACCCAATATACGCAGCTTAGTTAGTAAGTTATCGTGGTCTACTCGATCGAATGCCTTCTCAAAGTCCGTGTATATAACATCAATTTGAGCCTTTGTGCTCATATTAGATGTTATATACTCGGTCAAAAGAAGTAAGTTGGTTTCGACTGATCTGGATTTAATAAAGCCATGCTGGGCCGTAGGTATGCTCTTGATAGTATTTGCATATACAAAGTGGTATACAATTTTTTCAAACATTTTACCGAGAATATTTAATTTTGATATGGGCCTATAATTCGTTATATAATTTTTGACACCTTTCTTGTGAATAGGTACAATTTGTGCTTCTTTCCAACGTTTGGGAAAAACACCCTCATTCAAGGATCTTTGATAAATAATTTTAATGGGTAGAAGAAGTCCACGCTTGCACTTTTGTATGAAAATGGCTGGTATTCCATCGGTACCGGCACTTTTTCGGTGATCAAGTCCATTAAATAACTTCAATAACCCCGCATCAGTTACTTGAATATGACACATATTTTCAGATACAGTGTTTTGATCTGACCCTGCATCAAATTTATGAGACGAGGAAGGAGTAATAAATACACTTTGGAAGAACTCGTTGAATGAGTTGCAAATGTCTTCTCCTTTTGAAAGTGTTTTGCCCTGATATTGCATGTTACACGGATATCCATTATTGTTCCGCTTAGACTTAATATATTTCCAAAATTCTTTAGGGTCCTTTTTTATAGAATTTTGACATCGCAACAGGTATTGCTCAGGACATTCGATTTGTAGTGCTTTAGTTCTGGATCTTATTAATGAAAAAGCGGAGTAGTCTAGCGGGTTTCTATATTTTTTCCATAAGTTATGCAATCTGTGTTTTTCTTTGAGGCTATTGATGAATGCGGGGGTGTACCACTTTGGATAATGATATCGGGACGAAGTTTTGATAGTGGGTATATGTTTAGACATTAGTACTTCCAGAATCTTGTAAAAACAATCAACTGCATCATCGACTGAGCCAGTGTGTAATAATTGATGCCAGTTATATTGTGACAACTCTTCGTTTAATAATTTGTATTCGCCTCTGTGAAATTTCCGCAATACGCGAGGTTGGGTGCGTAATGGACGCGAGCTTAGCTCATTAATTATTAATTCAAGTGGTGGATGGAATACGTCTATTTTGCTAAGAGGCTGGACACACTCACGGCAATCAAGAATTAGGTTTGAAAAAATTAGGTCGAGTGTGTTGCCGCAGGAATTACACGTGAAGTTGTATTGAGCAAGTCCCATCAGTTCGGTCATATTCAGAAACTCCGTCGTGGCCTCTATCAAGTCTGATTTAGTTTCTCTGTGGATAGTATACCCATATGGGGAACGATCCCACGATACGAAATGAGAATTAATATCACCTGCCAATAAAAACATATCAGAAGGCGTTTTTGTGGTAGCACACGTCATCGAGTTTATAAAATCACTTATTAATTTTGGCGCATTTTCGTCACAGGAAATTGGGGGTACATACACGGTTCCTATGTGCAAATCGCATGTACTTTGCGTGTCACCGCCTCCGTGGCAGTTTAATGCGTTACGAGGTATTGTTATCCACATACTTTCAACAGACCCATAACACAAGTCTGGGCGCTCCGAGGCGCGGAGATGTTTTTTGACTAATACCAAAATACCACCACCCAACGACTTATGTTGACGGTCACTGCGAAACACATCATACCTATCGTCACATATTTCTGAATCTAGGATGCCCTCACGCAACCAGCTCTCCACTGCAATTATTAAGTCATAGTCGTTAATAGCAATACTCTGATAGAAATTATGTAGCTTGCTCCTCAAACCACGAACGTTTTGATAGTAAAAACTTAAGTTATTCACTTTTAATTTTGTTTGGATTGTAAACGATGGATATGAACTGATCGATAGAATAAACGAAGGTAACTCCGATGTTAAATAACGTTAAATGTTCGTGTTTTGTGGGATGCACATGCACAGAATAAAATTTAAGACGAGCTAAAACAACTAAAACTGGTAAACTCTGTTGAGCTGGAAGTGTGTTGAGGCAGGCGAGAGGCTCGCGCGGCGGCGGCGTTTTAATGATGAAGTTGAGGGTAATCGCAATACGCGAGCGCTGGACATGTTCGCCGGGTATCGCCGGGGCACCGATGAACGATGGCAGGGGTACGCAACTATTCATTACTTTAGGATTTTTGAAGATGACTGTATTGTCAGTAGTGTTGGCGTGATTAGAGGTCTGAATGGTTATTGTATAGGAAAAACTTAAATTGAATGACTTTGATAGGTTAGGCAGAGAGGGGAAAGTGGGAAAGAAATATGGACTTACAGTTAAAGAAGCAGAGTAAATTATGCAATTCATTTGAGAAACACGTTCATATCTTCTACAGTGGATATTGGCACAAGCGGGTGTTTGATGTCTTTCCTGGCATAAATGCAACAGTTTTTTACCCATACGAATTTCACTCCAAGTATCTTGGCCTTCTCTCGACAGTCATTAAGAAGTATTTTGTTTGCAATTGTGAGGTGTTCGTTCACGAATATTTTTCGTGAGTCTCCCTCGAATCCAAGGACGCATGAGGTAAGCCCTTTATTTTCGCGGGATTTGCGTTTGTATTTATCGATTAATGTGTCCTTGACCAGTCTGCTCTTCAGTTTTGCAATAATCGTTTTGGGCTTGTCTTGATTGCGCTTCATTGGTTGGACTCGGGTTATAAACTCTATGTCTTCCAGCTTGAGGTCTGAGTTCAACTTATGGGCTATGTTCATCAGTACCAGTGGTAGATCTTCATTAGGTGTTTCAGGGACGCCGATGAGTTCGATGTTAAGTAGCCTATACTGCTGTTGGGATCGCTTGTGCTCTTTCTCCAAGAGATTTGTAGTGGTTTGGAGTTCACTAATGATCTTATCGCGCTTTTCGAGCTCGGCTTTCATATTTTTTTCTTGGTTGTCCAACTTTGATTTCAGGACTGAGACATCTGACTTTAGTCCGTCTACGATGCAGAGTTTGTTTTCGATTTCATCGAGACGTTTGGTCAGGTCCTCAAAAAATTGAATGTTAATTTTGGCGGTGAGTGCATTTAGCTCCGAACGCATGTCGTCTAGTTGCTTGGGTAGTTGTGTTAGAGAGGCAAGCATCAGTTCGATTTTATTAAGTTGGTTCAAATCGCTTCCTTGGCACAAATCTGTTGCGGGACCGGGTGCAGTGACGGTATTCGCTTGGTTGTGGTCATTCTGTTCGTTACGTTTCGGAATGGTAGGGGGAGCTGAGTTGGTGATAATCTGATTGGACTTAGCTATTTTGCACGCGGAGCATTTCCAGGAAACTTGCCGGTCTGGACCCAGTTTTCCCCATGCAGCCTTGTTTATGTTAGTGCAGGTAGGATAGTGGAATAATCCATTGCATTTCGAACATTGAGCTGAACCGTCTGTGATATTGCCTTTGCATTGTTGACAGCTTTGAAAGGTTATGGTGGTGTTCATATTTGCGCCGATGGTTGAGAATCGCTGCTGACCTTACTGCGAACTTGATGTTGTAAGGATTACGTACGTAGGTTAGTGGTGATATGTTTCGACGCTCGAAGTCTCGTTCTAGTTGGTTCGAACGGAGCGTACCTGCCTGCAGCGCAGAAGGCCCGGGTTCGATTCTCAGCCGATGACACCGAGGATGCAACTTTTCTCTCTTTGTGTGTAACCAGAGTATGAATTATATTTTGATTTATAATTTGACTAATATGCTGAACGCAACAACACGTCTGCTGTCTGCGATGACCGAACGACGGTACAGTTGCCTTTTATGCCGTAGTGTTTTAGCTTAAAGAGCAATGTTTCGTGGTTTACACAGCCAAATGCTTTGGACAGGTCACAAAAAACACCTATGGCGTCCCTACGATCTTCCCACGCAATAAAAATATGTTAACTAACATAACCCCAGCATCTGTTGTCGACCGCCCTTTTATAAATATAACAGCATCTGTTGTCGACCGCCCTTTTATAAATATAATGCTGGCTATGGAGAATTTGATGCGCATTTAAGTGCGCCAGCAACCGACCCAATATGACCTTCTCAAATATTTTAGTCAATACGGGTAGAACCAAGACTGGTCTGAAATTTGTGGGGTCACCCCTATCGCCGCTTTTAAATAAAGGTACTAGCCTGCTGAGTTTCATGAGATCAGGGAGATTACTCTCATTCATTGAACATTTAAGCTAAATGAGGGGCAATTTTGTCTATCACCCAGCATATAATTTTTACTGACATGCCCCAGAGATCCTCGGATTTTTTCAAATTTACAAATATTTGAAAAGAACTGTTCAAATGCGGCCGCGATGTCATCGTTAGAAGATAATAGTTTATCTTCAATCTTAAGTAAAAAGCTACGGTCTCCTGATTTTGTTTTACCTGCTTCTCTATTTATAATATTCCAAATTGTTTGAGTTTTATTCAACGATGTAAGAATCTTGGTTTTTATGTGTGCGCACTTAGCTTTATGGCAGAAATATTTTTGAACACGTTGAATAAAAATTGGGTCATGTGGAGATGTTTTTTTGGCCAAATATGCATAAAGTGTATCCCTACTTTTACGGATTCCTTATGTTGCCCATTCACTAAACCCGACTTTGCTATCGCTATTTGTAAGTTTATGTAATTTAAAATTGTTTCAAAGCTATCTGAAAGTTTGTTGAATAAGTCTGTACAGTGATCATTCGCTTTTTGAGTATGATTTTGAGTAGGTAAGCTACTTTGTAAATCTTGTTTAAATGATTCAATTTTTTTGTTGTGATCGGCCTACACAAGACTACTTCCTGTGATTTTGAATTTTCTTCTAAATTGACAATGCGCCCACTGTGATCAAACTTTAAACAATTTACTATTCACTTCTTCAAAATTTCGCAATCGCAGAATACGTTATCAAGACAGGTTGCCGTAGTTTCAGTTATTATTGAGGGCTCTGTGAAGATGTTGACTAAATTGAATGATTTAAACATTATTATTAATTTAGTATGCAACGGGGAGTCCACCAGCAACTCTATATCGAAGTCACCGCAAATAACTACTTTTTTGTTACTACTAGAAACTACTCTCAAGATATCCTCCAACATTAATTCAAATATACCATAATCACTTGTAGGGGCTCTCTAAACGCTTACTACAATGTGTCAACACGCACGATAGTTCTATTACTTTCTCAACAAAAAGTCTACAAATATCCTTGCGCTCTTAATTTTAGGCCATTTTTAACCAGTGCTAAGGATCCTCCGTGTTTTGCAGATTCATTTGAGACTCAATTAGCCAGTGTTTTACTAGGCATAGTATGTTTAATCTGTATTGTTCCAAAAATAGTTCTAGATCTAGTAATTTGCCAGAAAAGCCACCTTGTAATTTCTGATTTACTCAAACCAATTGCTTTATAGGGGACTTTTCTGTTGTCTGCCCTCACAGTTTAATTGACTAGTCAAAGTTAATTTGATTCGTCTTGTCTGTTTGTAAAACCTCAGCGTACAAAGGTTTAGTAACAATATTTGTATACATTCGTCATTTTCTACTGGCACTCTAGTTATTTTCTCTACAATAACAGAGTCATGAATATTGAATGCCAAAAATTTGGCAATCTGTCCCTTAGATGACGCAGGTACATACATTGTATCCCTAGTCAGTATAAAATTTCGAATAAACTTATTCGTATCAAAATATAATTCTCGGTCCCGATGAACAAAGGTCAAGTTATACATAAGCCGGTTGAGTCCAGAAATCCGGTCATTTTGTGCCTCTGATAGAGCTTTGGAATAGGGAAAAGCGCACAGAATAATTATCGTTGCCCGGAGAGATACAGATTCAAAGTAATTTATCAAATCGTCTTGTTGAACTCCTGTGCTGTTCCCCATTAGTAATACAATAGTCGTATTACTGTCGTACTCCCTATTAAGCATGCAGTTTACTATCTGCACGTAAGATGCATCAGGCATACAAATGTTTTCTACATGCTGCCGTAAGTTATTCTGAAGCTTGATGCCTAAACCTACTCCTAATTTATCTGAGCACACTATGGTCTTGAAGGCACCATTTCTGAACTCAGTTGCTGGTGGGTGTTGATTGCCAATCTCCATCTAAGGCATCACAGATTGACGTGTTGTTGCGGCTGTGCTGGATCCCACTGCATAGAGGCCGGTGTGACGGGCAAGTGCACGGTGAAGACAAGCAAGCCTGCTCGCGGGCGTTTTCAGTTCTCTTCCGCTACTGAGGGCTCAGCTGTAAATGGGCTGCTTTCCCCGGTAGGTCTTGTGGTGGTGGCAGCAGTGGCAGAGACAATCTTTGTTCAGAGTCTTCCATGTTTGTACGACACAAGAACTCAAAGCGCTCAAGATTATTTTTGCTTAGTGCAATCAAGTCATTAATTGATGAATTGCATTCATCATACTGAGTTTGCACTGTTGAGTACTTGCATGTGATGTCCACTAACTCATATTGCAGATTTTCCAACTGAGATTGTAGTTCAGCCATGGCTAGCTCATGCTCTACTTTGCTGCTGTAGTTCCTTCTGACACTCCATGTCATATACTTTCCATGCTCTTACGGTGCATATCTTATTTGTACTGTTCATTTTCACGGCACTTGAATTCTTCATGGTACAGGAGGTATCGCAAGCTGTTAGGTCAATAGTTGGTATGCCAGTTTTGCTCATGACCTCATTATATAAGGCCCTGGTTGTAGCACTGTCTCGCTGTTCTTCCCGCTCGCTGAAAAGTTGAAGCTCGTGGTGTGCCTCTGCAAGCTGTTGTTCAAGTGATTTTATGCGTTGCAAGGCTATGTGGTGGACATCGTGACACTTGTAAAATGAGTCGACTTGGTGTTGCAATTCATCTCTCTGGGCACTGAGATCCTCGCATTTGATGTCCAACTCATTGAGCTCTTCTTTTAGCGCAGAATTTTTCTTAATTTGCTTCTGTATCTCCTCTTCACACTCGTCTCGCTCTCGATGAGAGAATCGACAAGATGTCGTGGCCACGCGAGATGTCGTCATCGTTCGGTTAAATGAGGCACTTAATTCCCTTAAATAAGTGCCTCATTTATTATTAATAAAACGAACGCATAAAAAACTAATTTAGCGAATGACCATGAACACCAGATTTTTCTAAAATGAGCGAATAAAAAAGATTATTGCGCGACAAAATTACTGAATGGTTTCGCCACCGCTTGAGGGCTAAATAAAGACTGTCTGGGCGAAGTGGTGGGTCAGGGTACGGATAAATCCTTCCTTATCATTCGTGTTAGGTTTAAAATGTAAGAACAACAAAATCCAAAGCCCGTTTAGTATTTTATGTTACTCGATTTGAGGTTTTCACGTTACTCTTTTTATATTTCTAGTCGCGCAATTCAGTAATTTTGTCAGACGAAGAAATGTTCGCGCTCTTGTCGCTATTCAGTAATTGAGTCAGGCAAAACCAATATTTTTTCCAAGCAAAAACTGCATTTACAGGCATCCGTATAAATACTACCCCTTAATTAATAGCCCGGGCGGTTCATTGAGGAAGTAAATGGCTAACCTTTTGATTAAAATAAAGCATCGTCGGAATCCTTAACAACCAGCATTACCAAAGTCAGCCTTTTGATTAAAGGAATGGAGAACTGGTCTAATTCGTTTTTGAAAGATGGCGTCAACGCAACAGCTGATTTCTGTCAGAGTCACCTTAGCCGAAATACGAAAGGTCACTTTCTGACCGAATACCGAATACTAAAGTTAGTTTATGTTAGATCACAACTTTATACACAGCCTGGAGCCGGGCGAAGCGAGGCGATCCCATGATGCAAGGCCAATCCGTCTTGAGTGTTAGAAGTTTAAGACCTATATTGCGAATTTCTTAAATTGTTTTTTTGACTGTAGTTTTTGAGGTGGGCGGGGATGGAATGCTCTTTTGTCTAAATGTTCTTTAACTAAGCATTTCAGGTTTATGAAAAAAAAACCTCATAACAAGGACCTTCATTAGATATGTCACATTTTCCATCTCGTTAAACGTTTCATTTATTTGCCCGACGGACCTTTACCCATACATTTTATTGAATGCCGGCCCTTAGTTAACGGCCCGGGCTTTTGACTTAGTACCTAATTTACCCAAATATCGGCGACAGAACAGTGAACAGAAACATATCCCTCATTGGCCCTTTCCCTAAAGTAATGCCTGCATAGGACCATTTTCCCTTCCAACGAAGCAGTGTGTGAGCCTCCACTGGCATGAGACATAGATAAACATTCACACCTGAATCAATTTACAAAGTTCTCAACATGACAATCAAATAAAGTTCAATTTCTTTAAATATTAAGGTGGGACGGTAAAGGCTTCGTACTGGTGGATGCAGAAGTGTATTATCGGAAGCATAGGTATCCTCGGACTTTGATTGATCTATCGCCAAAAGGGCTTTGTTGGATATACGAGGGCTTTACAATACCGGACATGGTTTGTAATGTTTATGTATGTTGTATAGAATACTGAGACTAACACTCACGGCTCACATGGCTGAAAAAAACAATTAAAAATAAAGGCCAAGTGCGATTCAGAATCGCGAGGCATTGGGAATAGGTATCTTAAATTTATCTGTGTGTTAGGATAGCAAAATGTTGTTTACAAAGTTATTGGTGCGGCTTCTTTCATGCTCCAATAACTAGGTGCTTTTATAACTTTGTATGTGGTATTGAAAGAAATTGTGCCCCTCATAACATCTATATATAATATATATAAAGCTCTATATTTTTTTTCTGTAATGTTTAAGTAAAGACCTTTATTGCGTACTTCTTTATTTTTTTGTGTCTGTAGTTTTTTAGAAGGGGGAGGAGGCAAGGAGGCAATGCTCTTTTTTTTCTAAATGTTTTTTAACTAAGCAATTTCAGGTTTATGAAAAAAAAAACAGTTTCAGAAATATGGGCAGGGAATGGTCTGTTTTTGTAATTTTTCTTAATTTTGTTATTTACTTAGCATTTCAGGTTTATGAAAAATATATATTTGAGAACCTCGCAACAAGCCACAGTTTGATAAACTTATTTATATTTCTGATTTGCCCTCCAAAATTGCCTACCAAATCCAAAATGTATTTGCTAACGTAATAGGTTCGTGTTTGGGTGCTTAAATACAAAAAATTACCTTTCAAATTAATCGGTTTAGAATTCGGTCGTTTAATATTAATTTTATGGTTCCGTCTTTCCCTTTTAAAGTATATAAGTTGGACACTATTTACACACATTGATCTAGCCCCAAACTAGGATTCCCTGTATCTTGGGTACTAGACAACGATACACATACTTATATAGATAAATATTATACTTAGATAGATAAACAACCATGACTAGGGTACAAACATCCGTTCTCATCAAACAAATATTTGACCCCACCGGGACTCGAACCCGGGACCCTTAGCTTCGTAGGCAGGGTCACTGCCGACTCGGCCATTCGGCTCGTCCTACCTAGTACGGAACCCTAAATCAAAAATACAGTATCACGCCCTTTCCCATTCGGAGTGGCATAGGCTAGTTGTGCCTAAGTTTAGCCAGTATTACAATACTCAATTTTGCGTGACAGAGGAATAGCCCATCATCGCCAAAGCTATGGAGATATGAAGTTAGGAATAAAAATTAAAAAAATAATGAATTAAGTTAAATTAACAAAAAATATCACGCGACAGTACCCAATTCTAATAAAAAAGTGAACAAAGCTGTGTTGCCCCATCATGTAATCTGAAAGACAATGGATGCGTGGCGCAAATAATGAATATCACGAAATGTGTCAGGAACAACTGTTCAGGAATTTATTCAGCAAATAAAAAAGTATAAATAGCGTTGAAAGCTGGATAGGTGCTATTACAACATATGTTGAATTGGCTGAAATAAAATCGAAAATTCTATAATTTCTGTAAATATTATATTAACACATGTTTAGAACATTTAATTTTTTGCCTCTCCTCCACATTGGACCACTGCGGGAGCAGAAGGGCGAAGGAACTCCGATAGATAAATTTTTAGATCTCTTTTAAATAAAGGTTTTAAAATATAAATAATATTCAGGAATAAATACTTACAAAATTATTAAGCGAATTCTGTGTTGAGTTAGATAACGCCATGCACTCTGTTATTATGCAATCTATATTGTAATATATCTTTTTAAATAAAGTGATTTTTAAATGGCATTAAATTGCTCTCTTCATCTTCTTAAATATAGCAATTTCAAATAGTGCATTCCGGTTTTTCAACCGATTTTAAAAAAGAAGAGGTTCTCAATTCGTCTGTTTTTTTTGGTGTGTTTGTTACGAGATTACTCCGTCAATTATGTACCGATTTTGATGATTCTTATTTTGATTGGTAGGTCATACTTCAGAGGTGGTCCCATGTTAATTTTATCAAAATTGATTTAGTGCTTTTTTTTAAAACCAACAGATCCAAAAATATATACACAGATCACGTTTTGGTTTGTTGTTCCGTGTAGCAAAAGTTTTGATGAAGCCTTTTCATGTACATAGAATTCATTCCCATACCGACCGGGGGAGAAGAAATAGGGCTTCAACTTGAAGTCTGTTTTTTAAGTTTTTAACTTGGTGAATTATTTCCCACTCAATTGTTTTTACTGTTGTTTTATGCAATTAAGGATATAATAATAAAGTTTATCTACACACGTATCATAAACCCTCTTTACTGCGTACAAAAACCGCACGTTACGATCAGCATAATGTTAAACTACTTGGTAAAACTCATTTCTTATCTGAAAAATTACACATTATGACCATAATGTGTAATTTTTCTACATATCATATATGACATTCAAATTTCGAACGCCGACGCCCGCCTGCGTGCCGCTCCTAGTTTGTCTGTGAAGTTGGTACTGACATTCAAATTTCGAACGCTGACGCCCGCCTGCGTGAAGTTGGTACTACAGAACAAGCTAAACAATTGCAGAGCCACAATGCCGGTCAAACATGCGGTTCCTAAACACATCAAAGGTTACTTATTACATTACTTATGATATGTGTGTAGATAAACTAGTGTATGTAACTGTACATAATTAGGCATTAAATATCTCGAGTGATATTATTATGAAACTCGCCTTCGGCTCGTTTCATAAACCCACTCTCGAGTTTTAATGCCCTCCATTATGTAGCAGTCACATAAACTACTATTATGGCGGAATAGTTGAGTTAAACGAAAATATTCAAATTCAAACCCCTGTTTGAGCACTCACATCATAAAGTCTACGTTGCGCCAACCTTATGATTGGTTGTCCAATGTGGAGTGCCCCAATGTAGAGAAGAGGAAAAAAATGGTCAAGTGCGAATCTAGCTCTCGCACGAAGGGTTCCACACCGCCGTACAATGGTAGGGATGGTGTGAAAATTGTTTGGATTTTACACAGAAAAATGTTGTTTACAAAGTTATTGGTGCGGCTACTTTGCGGTGCATTCATAAGTTTGTATGTGGTTTTGAAAGAATTGTTGTATGGGAACCCCCTTAAATATTTATTTTATTTAGATTTTTAGTATTTGTTGTTATAGCGGCAACAGAAATACATCATCTGTGAATTTTTTTTCTGCCTATCACTGTTCATGAGATACAGCCTGGTGCTGGTAAATATCTATTTACATAAATAAAGAAACTTGGAATTTAACTTGGAGCTCGGTGGTCTAGTGGGAGCCACGCTTGCTTCTTACGCAGGAGATGCAGTTTTGAATCCCGGTGCTGACCGTGTGCCAATAAGGTAAGCATTGTACGTACATTCTAAAGGTAATGGGTAACCTAGCGAGGGAACCTTCAATCTTTAAAGCTGCGGCGATGGGCTAGGCCCCTGTAGTAGCCGCAAAAATGTGCCTCTAACACCCCGTATGGTAAAAAACGTGACGCTATGTTATGTTGTGTTGACTTTGACTTTTTTGTTTTATGGAACTTGAACCTGATTATAGTAAATAACATTAACTATAATTGAGATAACTCCGTGGTTTAAATAGTTTTAGGCTTGCTTCTCATACAGGAGATGCAGGTTCGAATCCTGACCATGTACTAATGAGATAATTAATTTATCTTAAGTACATTATCGGGCATTCACTGTTTCGGATGACACGTTAAGCTGTAGGTCCCGGCTACTATTCGGTAGTGGTCTTAAAACCCCTCCACCAATCCGCACTCAGCCAGCGTGGTGGAGAATGGCTTAGTCTTACTAGTATCCGGTTAAAGACCTGGGCCCCTATGGTGACATTAAACATAAACATAAACATTTACATACAATGCTTCTGGCCCCACACTAGGATGCCCTGTGTCGTAGGAACCAGAAACAGCGGTCTCACCATACAAACATCCCAGACCTGGGGGCTTTTTCTCTTTGCCCCCCGCCGGGGATCGTACCCGGGACCGCTCGCATGGTAGGCTTAGCCACTACCACTGCGCCACAGAGGTAGTAAAGGGCTACATTCACCATACCTAATATGTCGGTCTAAAACTTACGAATTTGCCGATCAACCACCCACAGACTTTATATTGAAAACCATTAATTTGTTCCCGACTACGCACTCTGCGTTTTGTAGTGGGCGGAGTGGTGGCAACCCTCGGGCATGGCAGTCTGTGCGACCCTCATGTCGTTTAGTGTGACCTCAGCCTAATACTTGTTGTGACACGCGGCCGTCGCGTGTGCAATGGCCCTTTTTATTAGGCTTTTAGCGGAGAAGTACTTTTCGAATTTTTCTTTACAAACTGCTTGGACTGGAGAATATTTAGAAGGTTTCAGTTGAATGTACGAAAGTATCTCGACTGCGCCATTGAAATTGTTCTTCACCGAATGTATGTCGATTTTTATAGTACCGACCTACCTACGTATCATAAATATCATTCAAACGACTATTTAAGAAATTAAAGTTGTTGCATACATCGGTCTGGATAAGTTGAAGCACAATATTGATGACGCATAATTGTTTAACGAATTTAAATTAATTAATTTAGCCCATTAATATCCCCACCGAGGGGCACAGGCTTGATCCGGATACGAGTAAGATTAAGCCATACTCCACCATGCTGGCTCAGTGCGGGTTTTATTTACGACCACTACCACATAAAACATACATTGGACACCATTTACACACATTGATCTAGCCCCAAACTAGGATTCCATGAATCTTGGGTACTAGACAACGATACACATACTTATATAGATAAATATTATACTTAGATAGATAAACAACCATGACAAGGGTACGAACATCCGTTCTTATCAAACAAATATTTGCCCCCACCGGGACTCGAATCCGGGACCCTTGGCTTCGTAGGCAGCGTCACTGCCGACTCGGCCATTCGGGTCGTCATAGCGTAGCGTAGCGATAGTAGCCTCCAGTGTGCATGCGTGTTATTTAATGTTTTAATTTTAAAGAGACAGGTTGGTTCAGTCAACAACAATGGTGTTTAATATGGTTTATATCAGTCAAGCTAGTATTGCTACAATTTGTTTGAAATAAAAAATATATTACTCCCAAGCCTCTAAAACTCTAATTACTTTGCCTGTTATAAATTTTCAAAATAAACTTAAAGCCGCAATTAAGCTAAAAGCGTCGTCAGCGACAACCCTAACTTAAGGGTCATTGCACACGTGGCTCCCCGCCCACCGCGTGTTGACAACCGCAGTGGTGTATTTGTCGGACCATTTGGGCAAATTCGCGAGGGAAATCTTAAAATTACTTAATTAAAGCAGATGAAGAAGAAAACAGGTCCAATAATTTTGTTGATTTCCACTCGCCTGGTATTTACTAAAAGATACAGTTTTTCCCAAAAGGCTAAGCATCAGATGCATAAAGTGGGCGCGAGTGTTTCATAGAAGGATTGTGTTTAAAGGATCACCCAAAAAAATCGAAAATTTACTACCACTAAATTTGAAACGACCGCCAGAATTAGTAAACGACCACCAAATTGTGTTTGGATAAATAATCAGCAAACTTCTTTTCATGTTTTGTTTACTTAAGTTTATGTTTTAAGTATTTTTTGTTGTACTTATATGTTCAACCTAACACTAAGCTACCTCAGTATTTTGTTCTGATATTTTCTGCAACTTTTGGTGATCATTAACCCATTTTGGGTAGCATTTACCGAATTCGGGTAGGAAAAAATTATGTTGGTGGTCGTTATATTTGTTGCCTTTATATAATACCAAGTTTCAAAACGTTGAATCTTATAATATAGTGTAGTAATCTAGTGATATAGTAATTTTTCATTCAGGTAGTAATGTGTACTGTTATAAGCTAACTTAGTTTGCAGTAAACGCTGACTTAAGCTTATTCATTTTATATAAAACTGTTTTCGTATCCGACTGCAAGGCAGTCACCCCACAAGTTTTGTCCGATACATACATTGTAAACTCTCATTATTATCATTATCACGCTTTTATTAGCTTCACCTGTAGGTTTGTTTGTTTGTTTGTATGTAACAGACTCCTTTGGACTCGATTTGGACCCACTTTAAACGGACAGATTCAATTCAAACTTTGTACACTTATCAAGAATCAGCGACAATGTAATAATTTCATAAGTTTATCTCATTTTCCTGATTAGGATCGCCAGGATTAATTAATTTCTCGTATTTGGGGGATTGACAAAACAGTCTACTTACTTTCCGGCTCGCGCACTCGAACTAAAAAATGAAAAATAAATATAGTTTAAAAAAACTAAAAAACACGCTTTTAAAGCACTTCGAACTAAATAGTTAAAAATAATTTTTAATATAACCTTAAAACAATAATGAATAAAAAATACTATTATTATTGTGAAACAAAAAGCGTCGGGCGCTTTCTTCCATATCTTCCGTACATCGAGCGCCCGACGCTTTTAATTATATTTATTTTTGTCTAAAAAGTCTATGTGTAGTACAAAAAGTGTAGTAAAAGTGTTTTTTTTAAAGGACCCACGGAGCGCCATCCATACAGTACCTATTACACCAAACACAGATTTTATTTTTAAAGTCCAGGTTCGCCACGATGCCCTCAAAAATACTTTTCAATCATTAATCGGATGTCAATACTGCGACCCTACGACAGAGTTTGAAATGTTGACGCACCCCAGAACTAAAACCATTGTCACTTTCGCCCCGACCGACAGAGCGGTGAAAACTGTCAACTGTCAAAAGCAGCCAAGACGGCCCTTGTGCAAGGGGCTTTAAACTATGCGCCCCATTTTCTGTGAGGTTGCGTTATTGATATTTTTGGGGGTTAAGTGCGCTGACAGGTTAATGTCGACCGCGGAGTTTGCTATAGCACATATTGATATTAAAAAACCTGGTCAAAACGTGGATTTAATATTCCACCAAAACTTTGTATCCAGTGGCTCGAGCAGGATATCAGAGTGTTCGAGTTCAGATAACATAAACCTTATGGAATGACATAAGGTTTATGTTATCTGAACATAAGAGTCACTGACAGTTCAATTCGCATACTTTGTCGACACGGAATTATTACTGCTTCCTACACCGACCACTGCTCACTAACTCACATCGAAAATTGAGCAAATATGATAGGTTTCCTTACTTTGATTGACGAGTTTGTTGCTGCTGTAGCTAGTTCAATAATTATCTCATAACGTAACATAGCGTCACGCCTTTTCCCATACGGGGTAACAGAGGCACACTTTGAGCCAGTTATTCAAGACTCAATTTTGCGTGACAGGGGGCGAGACCATCGCCGCGGCTATAGAGTAATGAAGGTTTTCTCACAATGTTTTCCAACACCGTTAGAACGTCCGTATAATGTACTTAAAATAAATTAATTACCTCATTGCTACATGCTCAGGAATCGAACTTGCATCTCCTGTTTGAGAAACAAGCGTGAAACCCATTAGACCACGGAGCTCTCATATAATTATCTCAAAACTATATTAATTCTGATTGTGAAGAAATCATATCCAACTAAATTCCAAATCTACCTAAAGATCTTGAATTGCATGGTCTAAATATGCTCAAGAGGCTAATGCTCTCATCATGGTTATTGTCCGAAGAGTTAGTGCCACTACTATGAAGGCGAGTCAACACTTTTCTCGGAATTAATTTGACAACTCCATACAACTTTATATGGAGTTGTAAAGTCATTCGGATAATAGTTTTGATTCGCCTTCTTGTTGGCACTTAGAAGTCTTAATGTGGATCAGCATAGCTATTCTATGGGGAATATTGAAACGACCGAATAAAAAAACTATCGAGCGAATGACCACGAACAGCGGAATTTCCTGAAATGAGCGAAATAAATACTGATCTGCACGACAAAATTACAGATTTGCGCGACTAAACTACTGAATGGCTTAGCCACCGCTTATTGGCTAATAGAGGGTTAATAATAACGGTTACGAAAAACAAATTAATCCCCAGCGCTCTGCGTCTGATTATTATACTAATTAAGCTGCGTTACAATGAATTACCGCCAAAAAACCGAAAAATATCGAAAAAAATTACCTTAAATGATCCTTAACAAATAAGAGCTTCTTCAAATTACAATTCTACTAAAACAATTGGATTTTCGAATAACAAAACTAAACTTCCAAATAAAATACTGAACCTCCGACAAAATTACTAAGTCATCGACAATAGACACTTTGTCAAAATAATCACATTTTTTCGACTTGATTTCGACTATTTTAATTTCTATTATTGGTTTACAAATATACTTTTTAACTCTCAATAGTAATGAAAATACATATATTTTATATTTATGAAAATACAAAATTATGCAAAGATATAAAATTTTCTACTACCTATTAAAATATATTTTTATAATAAACTGAGTTTTGTTTATTTACTGTTTGTTCTCGCTAACAGACGACCGAAGCATACGCGCGGTAAGTAAAATTCATGATAGGAGAATGCAAGTAAAAAGATGTTATTATAAGTATATTTTTTATCAGTTTTGGTATAACGACTCATAAAAGTATTTTCAGTATATAATTATAAAAATAATAAATAAATATATACATAAATAATAACAATTATAGTTAAAATAGCACCACAGTCTATCAAATATCAAAGCTAATATATGAATGCATAGTAGGCAAGTAAACATAAAAATTATAAAGCATAGTTGTCAGTAGAATGTAAATTAATCTGGTAGAAAAGTATTATAGCAATAAACAGTCATGTTTATTTTTCGCAGATTGCAGTGTCTTATTCGGTCGTTTCATTATTTTTATTCGGACAAAAGTAGTCAGGAAGTTAGTATTTTAGTCAGTAGATTTAATATTTGGTCTAAGGAAACTTTTTATTTTTTCTCGGAGCTTTTATTACTATCCTAAATAAAGTCTGTCTGGGCGAAGGGCGTGCAAAGCGAAGCCAATATATTCTTCGTGTTAGTTTGAACATGTAAAAACAACAAAATCCCGAACTTTTTTTGTATTTTATGTTACTCGAATTAAGGCTTTCAAGTTGCTGTTCTGAGATTTCTAGTCGCGCTCATAAATTTGTCGCTATTCAGTAATTCAGTCAGGAAAAAGGAGATTGTTTGCCATGCAAAATGTGGATTTACAGTCATACGTTTAAATACAACCCCATTGCATCTCATGCTTAATTTTCCTTTAATAAAATATCCCGTTTCAGCAGCCAATAGAACCATTTAGCGGAGATAAATAACATTGTATCACACAAATCGCTTTCAACTTTATAGTTTAACTTGAAAAAAAAAACGTTTTCAACTCAGCTTCTCGCTCGGTGTTGGGACAAGAAGTCGTGATTGTGCGCGAGTTTTTGTGCGACCATTTTGGGGCGATTGACCCAAACACCGAAGTATGCTCCGTTTACACGATTCAATTTAGTCTTAGGCAAGTTGCTCTGCTATGATACCGGCGTTCAAGTTAACGTCGTTTGTTGATCGATCGAATATTAGCGCAAAATATCATCGAGACTTTTCGATAAGTTGCAAGGTAGCGTTATATTATTAGAATAACTATACCCGTAGATCTGCTTAGTACTTACCTGTATATCAGCAAAAACCTTATTGTACTACCTTATATCTAGCTGCAACTAGCTTGACTTATAAATATGTAAATAAATAGAAAAACATGTCTCGCAAGCATTACAGTACTAGAATTAAAGGCTTATTGAAGCGATTTCATCGTATCAGGAGGGGGGGAGAGATTTTTGTAATGCAATATAATTGATATGCGGACGATACAGTTTTTTTTCCTGATTTGCCCCCCAAAAGTGCCCCATAACATCAAAATTTATTTGTTTACGTAACACGATCATGTTAGGGTCAAATATATACATAACTGTACCAAATTTCAACTTAGTCGGTCCAGAAATCCGCAATTACACACGGAAGGATGGAGATACGAGAGAGCCGCTAATGGTTTTTCCTTTTTAGGGTTCCGTACCCAAAGGGTAAAAACGGGACCCTATTACTACGACTCCGCTGTCTGTCCGTCTCCCTCTGTCACCAGGCCGAATCTTATGAACCGTGATAGACAGTTGAAAATTGCACAGATGACGTATTTATGTTGACGCTATAATAACAAATCCAAAAAAAAACAGAATAAAATAAATATTTAAGGGGAGCCCCCTTAAATATTTATTTTATTCTGTTTTTTTTACAATTACAATACCTAATTATTTCAATACCACATACAAACTTATGAATGCACCTAGTTACGCACATGCAGTGTGAAAATAGCCGCACCAATAACTTTGTTAAGAACATTTTGTCATGTAAAATCCAACCTATTCACTCAACACCATCCCTACCATTGTACGTTGGTACGAAACCCTTCGTGCGCGAGTCCGACTCGCACTTGGCCGGTGTTTAGGTACGCAACCCTAAAAGCCGAGTATTACGCCTTACATCATATCTTGTAACGACAAAAGTTTGATTAACGCTTTGAATGGTTCATGGTGTGAACTTATATTTTCATGTACACTTGCCAGATCAAACGAAGCATTTCAATTGCGTAACCTCGGTGCAAATATAGGCGAACCTACCTATTCTATACGATGACATCGCTTCAATAAGCCTTTAATTATAGTACTGTAATGCTTTTGTAACTCGAGAAGTGTTTTTCTAACAAAATAAAATACATTACAAAAACCATTCTCGGAAGTGCGACGAAAAAATTACCGTGCAGAATTTGTGATTGTTGCTGGCTCAGAAGTTAAATCGGAATCGCCACTGGCGGTGTTAGGTGTTAAAGCAAAAATCCAATACAACCGCGCTAATAAACATCCTATCCTGTTATGAAACAATCAAACCATCTGCCGTATGAAGAGAATAATGTCATTTGGCTAATTAAAAACATTGAAATAACGGGACAGAGGATTGCTTCGTAAGAAACCTGCTGTTTTCACATATAATTGCGACAATCAAGAGGCGCAACAAACCGATTGCCGCGAGTTTATAACCCGTAATGGAAGGCTTCAGACGGCACTTTAATGGCGGGTACGGGTGTCTGATCATTGTCTGATCTCGGAACATAAAAGCCATGTGTTGTAAATTGTACGACACTTCACGATGAGGGATTAGGGCGTATTAACCTCTTGAGTACCACTGGTGTTAGATAACGCCACTTTTCCGTTATAGGTTTTAAATTTGATTACTAAGGCATAAGGTTCAAAATCGCGACCCGTCCCAACTACAATCGGTTTTTGAGAGGTTAATAAACCGCTCTGAGAGTTGTCGCAGCTGAATTCTATCGCCTAATTCGGTGCAAAATAACACTGTCACTACGGGTGTCTGCTGAACGAGCGGTTGAGCGACTGACTAGGCGGCTTATCTTGTGGCCACATTGTGTCGTTGCGAGCTTTTGAGCGTTTAGACAAGTGTACAGGTGTCGTAAGCCACGGGTAACGATTATGGGGCTTGAAAATTTATAAAAAAATACTCCCAAACGGATTGACGGTTTTTATTAAAGGCAACAAATATAATGATAACCAAAATATTTTTTTCCTACCCAAAATGGATAAATGAACACCAAAAGTTGCAAAAAATATCAGGGCAAAATACTGCGGTAGCTTAGGTGAAGGGTAAAGGGGGTGAGCGAAGCGAAGCCCCCTTTATCCTTCGTTTGAACATGTAAGAACAACAAAAAATACTTAAAACATAAACTTAAGTACACAAAACATAAAAAGAAGTTTGGTGAGCATTTATCCAAACACAATTTGGTGGACATTTACCAATTCTGGAAGTCATTTCGAATTTCGAATTTATTGGTAGTAAAATAGGTGCGTTTTTGGTAATCGTTTAAACATAAGCCTTTATCAAATAAGGTGTCGCTGGATTCGTAGAGACCGTGGGAGTGACTAGGATATATAATTTTGGTCAAAAGTCGATAGGTTAAATTTTCGATCGCCAATTGTAGTTTACAAAGTGATTGGTTACTTTCATACTCTATTTAGATAACAGGTGAATTCATAAGCTTGACGAGGTCTTTAGCTCACAGAGCTACTAGTAATTAAAAATGCTGTAATAAGTGTAGTTGTGAGGCGTCTAGATTGGATCGGAGTGACGTGACTCACCTGCTCTTAGCGCGTCCATCGGTACACTGGGGTACGGTATCGAGTAGGGGTACCCCTCCTTTCTCAGGGTCTTGGGCTTCCTCCGGGGACGGTACTTGTAGTCAGGATGCTCCTTCATGTGCATGGCTCGGAGACGTTTGGCTTCGTCGATAAAAGGACGCTTCTCGTCCTCAGTCAACAGTTTCCATTCGGCACCTGCGAAAAATACATAAAAAAATGAAGACATAAAATGTGCAATTTTTCCATACTTATACTTATTTCCGTTACTACACTTATACTTATCCAATGACATGTCGATGTTGTTAGCATTAAAGGCATGTTAACATGAACTTTGGAGGCTATTCTATCATTACAGGATTACAGTATTCCTTGCTTGTAATTGAGTTGAGTGGATAATACATTTTTACAGTGCTTGTCCTTTCATGGCACAGAAACTCCTCGTATACTATAATTCTAAGGACAACTGTTATGGCCGACAATAATGTAAACATTACACAGAATTTCCCTCATTTCACTATTACCTTCGTTCAATAGACAACATTACATGGAACATAAAAGTAATTTGCTCTATTCCCTTATTCCAAAGACAATGGTATTCAATCGATACGATATAATCGAAGACTCCAACAACCTGTCTGCCGGCTCGATTCAAGAGACCAATCCTTTGTCTTTAGCCATTTATCGAAGGCTGTATTCATTGTAGATACCACCGTGGAGGGGTGCTATCGACCATTCATGAAACAGACAAGACAATCCCGATTCAGCCCCTCGCATACAAAAGAGGAAACAATGTCGCCTACAGAGAAAGGAACATTCGGCTCGAAAGACCATCTGTTGTTCCGCTCGCGCAGCGCTGCTAAGCGCAAGGGAGGAGGGAGACAGTGCAACAACAATGGCGGAAAACGCCGCCTAATGACGAATTTGCGCTTTTCATTCCGCAACAGAAGTTTTTCTCTCATTATTCTGTCGATACTTCGTATTTTTGCCCTTTGTTGAGTTGGAGATGATAGCATTCTGTACATTGTAGGGATGATCCTTTTGACAGAACTGTGATGCGTTAAATTTATGTTAAATTTGTGGTGAAGCTTCTACGTTCTTTATGGTATATCTAACACGACGTGTTTATTATAAAGAATCTTGTTTAACTGAACTAAATCAATAACATTCTGGGACAACAAAGTATTCATGTAACAGATATTTCTTAAACAAATAATAGGTGAAGACAATGGCCACGCCAGAGTGTTGCCAACTGCTGAGAGACGTTTTCCAACCTTTTGTTATTTAAACAATAAACATGTATTCATTTTGACGTGTATATTCAAGTATTGATTAGGCATTGTTTTATGACCTCGTGTCATTTGTCAAACTTAGTAACTAGGTACAATAAACGAATGATGATAAAATATTGGGTAACTTATTGGTGAGTATACAATATTTATATAAGGCCTGTTGTGTAATGTTTTATGTTCCACATAACATAAACAACCTAACTACAACTATAACTAACATAAACAAACGAATACATGACAATACTAGAGCTTCGGAGCGAATGGATTTCATTGCTTCACACAGGAGATGCAGGTTCGAATCCAGACCAAGTACCAATTAGATAATTAATTTGTCTTAAGTACTGTATCGGACGTTCAGTGTTTCGGATACCTATACCGGGACCTACATCTTACGTGTCGTTAAGCTGCAGGTCCCGGCTACTATCGCTACGTGGTAGTAGTCGTAAAACCCCTCCATCAACCTTCACAGAACCATTGTGGTGGATTATGGCTTAATCTTACTCGTATCCGGGTAAAGGCCAGTGCCGCTCGGCGGGGACATTAATGGGCTACATTTATTTTGTTAATTTACATTCATTAGAACACACGATCCAAAATAATTTTTCGACGAAATAAAAATAATCCTCATTGACAGGCAACGTGGAAATCTATTAGCGTTTAATAAAATCATGACCCAAATACTTTTCCATTTCAATTTTCCGGGCGGAAGGGGTGGTGGACTTCTTTGCTGTGCGTCTTTGTGTTTTCACCTCCCCCTCCGCATCTTGCCTCCCCCCTCCCTTGCCTCTGTATACAGCTATTGTCGCATACAGGCTTTCAGCGTAATGAAGAGCATTTTCGTCCGATTCCGGGTACAATGCCTGCTTTAATACAACAGAAGGAGATGAGAACTCTTTGTGTGCGTAAATGTGGAGCCATGTGTGCGTGTGTCATATGTGTATTATTGTTTTGTATTGTCTCGTCCTTCTTTTGTTTTGCGAAAGCTTTTTTCATGTTTTATGATGATAACGCGAAAGCGCTGCTGTTGTAAGCGACAATGTAGGTTAGACTATTTGACTTCAAACGCCTGTACTCTCAAAATACATAGTTACAAACAATTACAGTAAACGATCTGTAATGGATAAATACGGGTTTTCGACTAGACATTACTTTTATTTAAGGTGCTACGAAAATAAAATGGGGTTTTTTTCGAATCCATTTACTCCACCATGAAGTCATCTACAGGTTTGATTTTTGGGTAAACGTTTATTGAGTATTCGATTAAGATTTTCACCAAAACAAAAACGCGATTGGATGAAATTTTCTCGATAGAATTTAATTACGAAAACACCTCTAAATTATATTATTTTTTCCTGTAATTCTGAAATCCTAACTAATTTCATTGTGGAACTGCGTTCAAAATGTAGATATTATGTATTCGCAAAATCTCCTGAAAAAACTTTTTAACAAAATAGAGTAGTTTATTTTTAAACAATTATTCTGTTGTTTAGCGCTACGGTTTTTCATTTTTTTCCGATTCCGTCCCTCTCACACTGCGGGTCTTTCCGCCTGGAGTAACGGGGACCTTTGCACGGACGAGGTATCGCCTTAACAACTGAAAGAAGGCAGACTGATCGAAAATCGAAATGGCTTAGAAAACTGTGCTGTAGCCAAACAAAACCAGTGTTTTTGGACGCCTCCGAAGTTTCCCAACATCATATCTGATTGCACTGTTTACTCTTTGTTCCGCATTGGCAGCGCCTATTGAAAGCGCCTTCAGTAATAATGAGCTCGCTTGTAGGAAATAATTCAGCGTAGTAGCAACACCGGTACACGTGACCTTTGTCTGTGCTTGATTGCCAATGTTTCTCGTGATTCTGATGAGATTGAGCGAGTACTTAACCGTTAGAATTTGATTTTTAGAATAACGACTTTTATGTGAACCCTTGGCATCCTTTTTTGAATCCTTGAACAGGCAGAATTTCCTTCTAATTTCTTCTAATTGATATACATTTGTTTCTATTTAGGTAAGTACCACGTTCACGCCACAAACAGACTCCCAACCGAAAACAAAGCCGGAAGTTCTGTGCGGGGCCATGAAAAAATTCATCCACGAAACCCCCTTGCCTCTACTTTTAATTACGAACAAGCGACACTCACAGAGACAAACAGTCATACAAAGAAGGAATGTACGACAAAGTCGTCCCATATTCCGTGAAAGCCTTCTCTTGCATGAGGCACCTTTTGTTGCGCGACTGTATGCGTGCCTTTGATGTCTAACGTGTAGTTTTGTTGGCAATAAGGTGTTACATCCTTAGTTGCCACTAAACTACATCTCTTTGAATATAGGATAGTAGAGACATCATTAGGTTATGTTACTATTTCCCAGATCGTGAATAGCTAGCTGCCGATCGACTTAATCATGCAAAAGAAATGGAACGAAAGGAATAAACTTAATTATAAAATGCATATTATACTTTCTGTAACCTTATCATGTTATTATGACTTAGGGAAATTTTAATCGCTTTATAGAATTGACCAACACAACTCGATTATTTCCCACGAGTGTCTTTTAATGCGACCTTTCTTGGTAATGCGATGATTTGTCAATTATTCGAAAGCGATTTAAATTCCTAGATGTGAAACTTACAAAGTGTAATAAAAACGATTATGGGTACCACAAGGATGTATGCAACATATTTGCAAAGAAAATCTCTTACACATATGTAAATTGTAATTTAAGTTGCAATAAATACATAATTATGTTATTGTGATAAAGTGCTCCGTGGTCTAGTGGTTTTATGCTCGCTTCTCACACAGGAGATGCGGGTTGGAATGTTCTGCTGGCCATGTGCCAATGAGAAAAGTGATTTATCTTAAGATAGTGCCAAATGCCCATCTTTAAAGCGTTTTTTAGAGAAAAAAGGAAAGAGAAAAAAAATCGGAAGTGATTTAAGAGTAAATCACTTCCCAAATTTGAAGAGATCATCTTCCTTCAAGGTACCTATGTGATTGAAAAATTACATTTCAATGGGAACTTTACAAAAAAAAAACACCTAAATTAGCTATTTATTGGGATCTAAAAATAATATTGATATTTTTCCTGCGTCAAAACATAGGTATTCAAAATATTTTAAATGTGTGTATGTGTGTGAAATTATGAAATAATCAGTGGTTTTGATAAAATTTTGATAAAATAGTAATTTTATCAATTGCCTCCAAAAAAGTATGATGTGCGAGGGAGACGGGCGGCAGTGTAGCTTAAGCACTTGTGATGGTGAGAAGTTCGTCACTCGCCTCAATACTTGTCAGACAAAAAATTATTGCCACGCGGCATTGTCATGGCATAATAAAACAAGGTTTCTCCTCCCAAGTGGCCAAAAAGAGATGTGATTTGTTAGACTTGTTTTAATCAGTATACTATAATGACCAGTGCAGCAGTAAGCACAATCAATTTCAAGAGATTATAAGGAGCATGAGAGGTAAAACATAAAGTCTTTCAGTATGTACAGTAAACAATAAAAAAATGAAATATCAGATAGATGATTTAACCGTATGGCAGAAGTCATCGAGTCGTTCCTGATTATATAATATGGATGTTGGTGACAATTATTTTCACATTAGACCATAATATGTAAGATCTAAGGATAAGTTCTTGTATTCTTTGTATTGTTGTATTACTTGTTACGTAAAATGAACTATAAAGTTACTAAACGCGTACGCAAGGGTACACTACGCCCCACCTCGAAACGAAACACGATTCAAACAATAATCCTAATAATACCAATACTTCATATACTGATTAAATTCTGAAGTCGTAAATAGCAATTTATACTACTAGTGTGGAAAGAAGGTTATTTCCGAAGAGTGAAGTAACACGTGTATACAATGTTTACTATGCATTGTGCGAGGAAATAGAAAAAATATCTTTATAATGAATTAAACAAGAAATTACAAAAATGGCGGGCTTATTTTAAATACATACGTGGTCAACATATCTACCACTCATTTTCACAGAAAGTGAAACGTAATACGCTAATCTCACTAGCAATTGAAGACGCGCTTTCGGATTTGACTGCGCATGTGCAAATAGCTGCCACTTTCGTATCGCAAAAGGATATAAATTCAGCCAAACATATTTATTGAATACTTAAAGTTAATATAATAATTAAAATCTATAAAAAGAAGAAAGAAAATCAATTTATTCGTCATAAATATAAACATACAATAAATTTTTTAACAACAATAATATACGTTAAGGAATTAATAACACGTTTAATGAAGTATCTGTTTTATTGTACCTTTTAATAAGATAATTTTAAGTTACGATGTATGAAAAAATGGCAAAATTAATGCATTTTTTTATCTATCAGGATAGATATAGAGGATAGGTTATAGAGTGAATTTAAAATTTAATTAATCTCCTCCTTCTGGGGAGTGCGTCACCTCTCTGCCGCCCCGAAAGTGTCCCGAAGCGTAGTTTTTTACAGTTTAAAAAAAACATACACGATACATGAAAAGTGTGTTTAGAACGAAATGAGCCGTGATAATGAGTTAAGAAATAAAAATGAGGCATAATTTATTTCGTAACTCTTTCATTTTACTTTGTTTTGCTATTTTGAAATTTTTATATTTTCGGCCATTCAGCGAAATATAACTATTTATGCTGGTTAGGAAGTAAAATGATCATTTAATTTTACTTATGTTTACTTTACAAATTATAGGTGTGTTATATGTAACTGTACATAATTAGGCACAAAAATGTATGTAGATGTGAAACTTTGAAATTTACCTTATTTGCATTTTAAAAAAGATCATTTCGTTCTTACAAACTTTCATGTATCGTGTACTTACGGTACTTCAGGACACTTTGGGGAGGGGAAGCGAGGGTACAAACATTTTAACTTCCCTCTATAACGAAGATACATAAAAAGCAATTAATACCATTTAACTTTCGGGAAGGAAATATGTGTGCTACGAGTAAGTTGGTATTTTTTTTATTATTTCCTTCTGTTAATTACAAAACATATTATCTTTGGAATAGATATGGTTTTTTAACACGAGTCTTTTACTAACGGTTAAAAAAAACTACTTCCAAATTTAAAACTGTATTTTACAACAGTATCACTGCTTTTTAAATTTTTGCAGTGAATTATGAGACAGACTGTACAACATACAATTTTGTTCGCAATAATTAGGTCGGCTAGCTAGAAGGCGATTTAAGTAAAAATAATTAAACTCCAGTAAACTTTGACAACTACATTAAATTAGTATGGAGTTGTCAAAGTTCACTCGAGTTCAGTGTTAACTCGTCTAGCTAGTCGATATTATGCTCGCCCTTTTCCCCTCAGTGAGTCAATAGAGCATTTTCGATAAAATAATGACTCAGACAATCTTGGACTTATTTGAGGTTAGGTCTTCTGTTACGTGTTTTCTACATTATCTGCTACTGTCACCCTAAATTTAAAAAGGTGAGATGCTATATTATATATTGATTTGAACGGGAACCTTCAAATCAAATAATAATAATACCTTGGACACTATTGACACACATTGATCTAGCCCCAAACGAGGATTCCCTGTATCTTGGGTACTAGACAACGATACACATACTTATATAGATAAATATTATACTTAGATAGATAAACAACCTTGACTAGGGTACAAACATCCGTTCTCGTCAAACAAATATTTGCCCCCACCGGGACTCGAACCCGGGGTCCTTGGCTTCGTAGGCAGGGTCACTGCCGTCTCGGCCATTCGGGTCGTCTCGGTCGTCAAATCATAGGTCATCGGAGAACGCTTGCCCTAACCTGGTACTGACATACTTCAAGCGGCCTCCGACGCATTATTAATAATTTCTCCGATCTTATGTGCTTGCTTAAACCTACCGGTCTTTTGAAACTTTGGTTTCGCTGTAATATTTTTAGATGCGGGGGTGAGGCAGGGCCGCGCGGCGGGAAACTTTAGGCCACGCCCGATAGTCGAAAATTTCTGGCGTGGAAAACATCATGAGGAAACCTTCAATCTCCATTGCTGCGGCGATGGGCTGGCCATCTGAACCGCAAAATGGAGGATAGAATAACTGGGTAGAAGTGGGCACATTTGGGCATCTGCCAACTCATATGGGAAATGGCGTGCCGCTATTATTGTTATTTTGTTGACAACTTGACATAGCAGTACAGCAATGAACAATCGTTCCTCTAAACCTCTTAGAACCCAAGTTACCCAAGCAAATTCCGAGCATCGAACATTGTCCTTGTTATTTTCGTCGCAAGTATAAACGCACAACTACCTAAGCGAACAGTGCAACGTTATCGCAACCACGCAGGCCTACGCCCCCGGCCAGGAGGGGGGGCGAAGGGGGAGAGGAAATAAAAAACACAAAATTCTACTCTTGTTACTCTTACTTTGTTGCCATGAGTCACGAAAAAAGGGCCGCTTTGTTGTCCGCCCGTTGTTTAATTTGCAGCGTTGCCGTAATGACAGTGTTTGCTCCAGATGAGGCTTTAATGCCAGAAATTACACTTCAGGACTTTAAGGTCCAGTCGGCTGGTATTGTTGGGAATCTAGCTGTTGGTGTATTTAGTGGGGCTTGACCACAGAAATGCAATTATTTAGTGTCTTTCGGGGGGAATCCTTTACCGAATTACGATTATGATTGACAATGTTGCAGTCACAAAGCAATGTTGATCAAGAAATAGAAAGTTAATGAGCCAATTAATAAAATGTGAGTATGTTCATGAGTTTGACTAAATATACAACGGATCGAAATAGTAAGTCATTCTGCCGGAATTTACAGAACTAAAGAGTAATTTTTAATAGAATCCGTTCACACAATGCCTACTTATTTGAATCGGAACGCGTTCAGCTTTCCTTTTGTTGTACAAAAAGCGTTAATTTTTCATCGGAAAAAAGTTCCTTTTAGATTCTATGCTGGGTTCTTTTCTTCGTTTCGTCACGGTCCTGGTATTGGGCATACCTTCATGCTTCGTCGGCTTATGGCCAATAATAGAGGCCGAATATTGTAGCTACGCTCTGCCTTAATTACTGCATCTGTCTCGAAAAAACATCAACGTAGTCCGGGAGCCCGAAACAAAAAACACGCATGATAAAAAGTGAAACAAAAACTACACACAGGCCTTCCAGGCTACATAAGGCAAGCGAGGAAAATCGTTATAAATTGGAAGTTGGTCTATACTCTGAATCGATATACCTATCTATCTACTAACTGTGTTGTTATACACATAACAATGGTGGTTTGGTGTTAAAATGGCGGCGGTAGTGTGTCTAATTCGTTAGAATGATATTAATGACTTTGAATAATGTAATAGCAGTTGTGATGTGGCAGATGACATGTTCGAAAATTGGTAAGGCGGTTATTACTTGTGAATTTTGACAGTCATACGCTGATTAAAGGCAAAGTTGAATACTACTATTATGTACTAAGTACTTGTCACTAAAAAAAATATTAAAATTAGAATATATGCTTGTGTCATAAAGGGTAAAAAAGTGACGTTTATGACAAAAACTCATTTAATATCAGCTTATCTTTGGTTACGATGTGAAACTACAACAAAAAGTATCTTATTTGTGAGTCAGTAACCGCGACTCGAAAATCCGCGCCGGGAAGCAGCGGGGGCTCTGCTACCAAATTAATCCGCAAGCCCTTACTCAATAAAATAAAAAAAGTTTTTCTTCCGCCGCGCGTTCTATTTTATTTAAACACTGCTTTTCGTCCAGTATCGAGGAGACACGGGAACGGAAGAGTCTAGAAAAAAACAAGGGAGCTATTCTGGTGGTGACGGCGCGCGGAAACGCCATTTTCTATTTGTTGCCTTTTTTTCTATGTCAATAATGTTGCTAGCTTCTTTTTGCGAATCGCCCGCCAGGAGGTGGGGCGTCGCTTCGCTTACGTAAAAGTGGACCGCTTTTGTCCTGTGCAAATACTGAGTATGTTTTATTCATGCAAGTGTATCTTTTGAATGCGACGACGCGCGTGCTTGTGTGAATAAATGGGATATTTGTTTGTGAATGCAAAGACATTCGTTACGGTTAGCATTGCTGACAAATGACATTCAGCGTGAAATTCTTTAGACTCTTGCATTATCAAGTGTCTATCTTCTATTATTGTCAGCGCCATTGTAAATATAGCTCTGTGTTGATTTGTTTGCTGCTAAGTCGTGTTTCCAGGGTTGAATAGGAAAGTGTCAATTCATTTTTCTTCACAACAATAGCAGCAAGACAGTTATCTGAATCATCATTACATAAAAACAACGAGAAATTTAAAAGCCACTCATTACTTATACAGTGTGCTCGTTACATGTATTACCTATAAATAAAAGAAACCTCCATATCACTTGTATGCGTGATGTGATCTCTGAACTCCTCTCTAGAGACAAAACAACCGAATTCGTATTAGCTCTTGGCTATAACCCTTAATTGAACTATATAGCTATTTATTCTGCAACGATTAGAACAATCGTCTACCCACCTTTAATTAATATAAGCAGAGAGCCGACAACGCGGGTAACACCCCCACAAAATACGACGGAGTTTGGAAATTACCACGGTAACTTGTAAAATGTAACTAAAATAATTTCTGATTCAGATTTCAGATAATTTTTCACACGATATCACAAATTCATTATCAGGTCTATTGGTGCTTTAGCGAGCAACACCGCGCGGGGTAGACCCGGTGTAATTTAAATAGTCGTATTTTTATCGGTGAATTTGAGGCTTAAGTCATATTTTGATAATAGTAGGGTGTCGTTCGACAGGTTGGTATGGGCGGACAAATCAAATGAAAACATGCCTATTTGTGCAGTGCAGCGAGTTGGTAGGTATTCCAGTTTAAAAAAAAAGGTAAGTAGACATCTAACTAAAGTAGGTGTGGGTCGTAAGTGGTTTCCAGTATTGAGTGCAGTGAACGAAGAAGGATAACTACCTCAACGTCTCTAGAGTCGTCAATGTAAAAAGATCGAAAGTATAGAAGCTGTGTACGTCCAACTAATATTATAAATGTGAAAGTAGCGATGTTTGGATGTCTGTGTGTTTGTGCCTCAATAACGCTAAAACGGCTCAACGGATTTGAATTAAATTTAGCACAGAGATAGTTCATGAGCTAAATTAACATAAAGGATACTATTCGACTGCACCAGAAGGAGGGTATCGTTCTCTCGGTAAATGATACTTCCTAGGAACACGCAGATGAAGTTGTGGGCATTAGCTTGTTGATAATTAGCATCGAAGTTTACTTTAGCAGAATTTCGACCGTAAATTCGGCTTTTATGGGACCCTCAACGTTGATAGGATCTTTAACCATTTCCCCACTTACTTTCTCATCACAAACAATTCAGTTTCACTTAATAAATTATTCTAACTTCTCACGCAAAATTTACTGTCGAATAATTGGCTTAACTGTGCCTGTGATACTATCGGCAAATGCGTAGATAACGCTAACTATTCATTACCAAAATTTCAATTATTTCGCCGCCCTTTCGTATAGAATTTTCCAATTTCTCAAACCGAACCAGAATACCAGCGCACCTATTGTTAAGGCGAAGCTCCATTGTCTCTCACGTTCGATCGTCATTATTTTGTCGCGTCCTGGCAGTTCGATTGCTCCGTAAATAGCGCGTTTTGTTATTGCACGATTGATTAGTGCCAACTGCTGATTGAGTGAAGCATTCAGTCCGCAGATGTTCAGAGGATCGGGTTCTTTACCAGCTTTGTTTTGTTTTCCGTGTTTTGGCGCGCAATTTTGGTTTAAGTGAACGAGTGGCACGGACATGGAGTATGAAAATATCAAAATTAAAAACTTTAATCAACAATGCTTCTCTGGGTACGGCAGTTAAATTTTAAAATATTATTGAAACACGTAATGTGTCAAACCTTTTTCTATACGGGATGGCCAAGGCTCAGATCTGCACCGTCCAAGTTTAGTCACTAAAATTATTGTTACTAACATAGTATATTATATATTCCATACTTATAAAAAGTTTTCGCTATACGTTGGTACCACTAAAACTATAAATGGCCCGAGCTTATTGTAAAATTTCTATTTGGTTTTAATTCCCTGAGCCCGGAGGTGGTTAAGGTAAAATAAAATAACAAAAAACGCAGACAAGTAGCCAAAAAATAAAAATAAACACATACAAAAGTATGGGAAATTCAGCCTTTTATCACTGGATGGCGTTGGATCCATAGATCTAGCATCACTCAAGTCGTCGTTGATTAGCGTTCAAACTCTTTGTTGGTAGCGGACCACTCCTGACAGCTGTGCGATGCTTAGAGTTAGTAACCAAAGAGTTTCGATAATCGCGATGGGTATTGTACCCAAAAACGTGTCAACGGCCTCTGTGGCGCTGCGCTGCTGTGCCTTCCATGCGAGAGGCCCAAGGTTCGATCCCCGGCTGGGAATTAAAAAAAAACAGGTCTTGATGTTTATATGCCATGTCGCTGTTTCTGGTAGTATCCATGGTATCCTAGTGAACGGCCAGAAGCAATGTATGTGCCTTTTTATAAATGTTTATGTTTATATGATGATGATTGAATTATCTACAGATAGTGCCTCAGAAATAGTGGACGAACAGTTTTCTGGCCGGAAACTATGAGAATACCAAAAACGCAAAAACGTCAAGTTTAATGGCCATTTTTAGTGAGGTGGTCGATGTCGATAGTGACCAAAAAGGTACACGAAAAAAGAAGGTCCTTCATCATCTTTTTAGTTGAACTTATATTTTATTTATCCCAATCAAAATCAAATGTACCTCTACTACTTAGATGTCATCGCAAGAAACACTAAAGGAATCATCGTTCGTCCGTCAGTAGCTAATCCAACTTCTATGATAATGATAACATCTTCCATCTCTTTTTCTCTTCCTACATAATTTTATTTTGGGTATTAATTTTCTAGTTTCTCAACATGTTTCACATGTCACAGTTTTCCAGGAGTTTTCTAGCTAGTTATCGTGCTTGAGGACGGATTATTGCATTTTATCTTTTCATATAGGCGAAGCCGATGCAATTAACAAAAAAATTATTACAAGTGCAAGCTTCAACGTTGGCAAGATCGAAATCGATATACAAGGTCGAAGCTGAATTGTGCACCATTTGGCAAGGCTTCTGCGGGGTGCGGGAGGTGTGCGGGACGTCACCCGCTGCGTGATTTCCTCTTTCCCCTCTGACGATCAATCCTCACAAGGACTATACTAGGTACAGAAAATTTACTCACCTAATCGCTTAGAGATCTCAGAATTATGCATCTTCGGGTTGTCCTGAGCTATCTTACGCCTCTGCAGTCGCGACCAGACCATAAACGCATTCATCGGCCTCTTTATATGCTCCTCCTGGGTCTTCTTCTGCTGCTGGCTGGACATGGCGCTGATGGAGCCCATTGAGCCCATCGTACCCATGCCCATGGACATGGGGCCCATGGGGAAGTGACCCATGGTGGCGCCTCCGAAGCTGTTCCGGTCGCATATGGCACCAGCGGCACTGAGGGCAGAACAAATCGTTTTTAAATCATTTGAAGAGCAGTTGGCAGTTAATAATTTGGTAAATTATTAGGATATGGGTAGTGGCAGAGGCATTCCATGTCTTAAGGTTTCGTACCTTCTCTATACTTCTTTCCGGAGAATTCTATGTGAATTCTTATAAGATGGGCACCTAGGGGTTGGGGAAGAAGACTATTAGAGTATTCCAATTAGAATCCCAGATATATTTCGTGTTCATACATTAGAATCTTATTTGTGGGTAGATCTACAATATATTCGCGCTTACATTTAATCGTATTGTTTATTAACGTTGGCCGCGGTCATTATTAACATAACATAAATATAACTACTAAATACTAGCCTCAAACAATCATGTCTGTAACTATAGAACCATTTGACACGTTTTTGTATGAAAATCTATCTTTATAACAATTTGAGTCATTAAAAGTTGTGATGTCCATAATGCCATGTGAAAAGATACCGTCGCATAATTTAATAAAAACCCATACAAATACACCACTGAGGGTTATTGAGTTAGAAATTTACCTACATCAATGTAAGTACTACCGGTAGAACATTCGATACACCCTCATGTAAGTACGTAAGTACGTGTCTGACAATAACTAAACTTTTAATATCCGAGGCACAATTACTGAAGTCATCACTCTGGAAGTTATTAATATTTTCTGCTGGCAAGAGGCTGCTTAATTGGCAGATAACACCCCTCAGAAGAAGGCATAAAGGCGAAAATTGCTCGTTACTTGTTAACTTTTATATTTTGTAAAATCAGAATCTCAATTCTGATGATGAAACACTCATGTTTCTATCAATAAAACCTTGTGTAAGCTTTAACCTGATTGTTATAAAAAAGAACTTAATGAATTTTGAAACAATATTATCCATTTCCAACCAACATCCATTGATAATTAGCTAAATACCAGATCGATGATAAATGAAATTGTGTACAACAACCACACATTCAGGATACAGCTAATGGGAAATAAGTTAACCAAATCGAAAAACAAAACGCAACCCAACTCATTTCAAAACCATCGGTGAACACCAATGACATAAGAGAACCAACATCGCTACCACAAACCCTCATTTAGGGTTAAAACACATTTATAACCAGACAACACAATTCGGCCGCATTATCAAATATATTTTGTAAAACATATGCACAGTAAATTGTCTATTAGGGGAAAGTCTATGTGTAAGTCGTTGTACGATTGATTGAGCGTTGTGTGCGTTTGTGGGGGGTGTAGGGTGACCCTCCTAATTATTCAAATCCCGGATTAATGTTGAAGATCCTTGTCAATCTCCTCAAATGCGTGTGTTTTTTTTCCGTTGTTTCTTGAGAGGTGCGTATGGGAACGGAAGTGGTCAGGCCAGCGTTGATCAACTGGTCATCCAATTCAGTAATCAAATACTTAAGTAACGGTATGTCTCTGCAGATGTCAGAAACAGGAACGGTATATATCGATACTTAAGTATTTACTTAGCGGGTTTCTCAATTCAGAAACCGGCGCTCAATCTGCCACAGCAAGAAATTCAGAAGGAACATGATTAATTGCGAATAAATTATTATTTTAGGAATTTACAAGCTTATTTGTGATGGAACACCAGTTTATAATTTAGTTGAGAAAGCGATGCGGTTTTATTGTTTGATTTATACTTGACTTATTCGATTATTCACCCTAGATATAATATACCAGGAATTGGATTACTTAACAACTAAAGCTATTAAGGAGATGCCTCGTCCGCGCAAAGGTCCCCGTTACTCCAGGCGGAAAGACCCGCAGTGTGAGAGGGACGGAATCGGGAAAAATTACAAAAAGTCGGTTTTAAATTGATATAAAATTAACTAAAATAGCTATGAAAAATTATATAATAGTTAATTTAGGTATTGTCAAAACCCATCTAAATAAATATTTTTGAATTCAGTGTGCTATTCCAATTTTTCAGAAAATCAAAAAAGTGTAAATTTAGACCTCATTTCATTAGTTATTTCTATCGAGCAAAATTCCTCCAATCGCGTATCTGTTATTACAAAATCTAGAAAAAGGTCCCAAAATTGTTATATTAATTTATTTAACTTGGGTCTTCTATTGAACAGCAGAGAAATAACGATTTTGTCGAGGTACCTTAAGTAGGTAGTAAAATATTAGTATTAGGTAGTAGTATTTAAGTTCAGATCAACAAAACATTTTGTGCACTCCATGGCTTCGTATTCTTAGATTTTTTATTCATTCTTATTTTTCCGGGAAGAATGTTTCCGGCTAGGAAGGCGTGTTTGTCTACGCAATATGTCAATATTTGTTGCCGCTGCTACCGTCGTCGTTGTCGTCCGTGCCTATACAGAACCCTATTTACACGGTCTTCCAAGAGATAAAAAATGTGAAATGCATTTTAAAACACAAAAAAACCTGAATAGGTGTTGTTTTACGCTTTTGTAAGTTGAATGCATTTTGGTCAAATTGATCTATCGGGGCCTTGTGGTATAGAAAAAAACCTATAGGTTTTTTTCTATACCACAACCCGCCACCTACCAGCACTGAGCCAACGTGGTGGAATATGGCTCAATCTCACTCGTATAAGGGCAAAGGCCGTGCGCTTCTGTGGGTTACATTATTGGGCTACAATTATAATTTTATCAACGAAAAATAATGTAATTTTATAGTATTTTATCGAGAACTCTCTAATCCTAGATATACCCAGGAAATAGCTGAAATTGCTATAAGTTTAGTTGACTTATAAAAATTGGGTTTTCCGTATACCTATAGATTGCTGCTTTGAACATCATTATACAAACAATATCTTGATGAAATAATTAATTTGGTTTGATTATTTCATTAGAATTCTAGTAAATAACTAATGGGAAATCACAATCACATCATCACAAAATGTTGCATTTTTAATAGATTAGGTTAAAATAATACAATGTGGCCATGAATTATAAATAAAATTACAAAACTTTACATTAGCCTCATAAATAGCCGTCATTATTGAAAAATAGCTAATAAACCAACACCTTTGTCAATATTCACAATACAATAAATTATGAATTGTTGAACTGTTTGTTTTACTTCACTATAATAAATTTTAAAGTATTGACTTGCGTCATATTAATTGTTAAAGATATTTTTTCATATTGTTCCAGCACATGTGTTAGTATTGTTAGATGCCAAATGTTATATTGATATGGTAATTATACCATTTGGAATTGAAACCGACAATAAATTACGTCCGTGCGTGACTAAGAATATATATTTTGTAACTATTATTGTCAATTAGGTGCTAATGAGATTACGAATTGTGTGTAAGAAAGAAAAAGGAGTCGTATTATTTTGCAGGTATTAAGGTAAAATTATCATGAGTGGACTGAATGAAAGTCAACTCAATAGTTTCACTACATTCTTGAAAATAACAAATGGACTAATAAAAACACGATATCCACAAAAGCAAATCTGCACATAATAAAAGTTCGGTCACACTCACAAAGCATAATGTGCATACTATAAAAGTAGCACAAAGAGCGATGGAGCGATCCATGTTGGGTATCTCTCTCGATGAACGTGTGCCAAACGTCGAAATTCGACGGAAAACGAAGGTCGCAGATGTAGGCAAATGGATGACGAGATTGAAGTGGATATGGGCGGGACTCTTGGCTAGACGGGAAGACGGAGGGTGGACCAAAGCAGTCACAGAGTGTTGGCCACGGGGAGCGACAAGGCCAGTGGGCAGACCACCAGCCCGATGGTCCGACGATATCATCAAGTCGTCGGGAGCCCACTGGGTGCGATTAGCACAGGACCGGGGAGATTGGCGTTTTAGAGAAGAGGCCTATGCCCAGCAGTGGGTCGATGTGGGTTGAGTATGATGATGATGATGAAGATTGGCGATGTCGCCAAGCGAATCACAAGACTGAAGTGGGGGTGGGCAGGACATTTAGCAAGGACAGACGATGGAAGGTAGACCAAAGCGGTAACTGAATCGGAACCCAGACTCGCAAGACGTCCACCAGTCAGATGGAGGCATGATGTCATCATCATAGCTGGTAGTCAGTGGATGCTGGAGGCTCAAAAGCGGAATAGATGCCGTGTTTAACAGGATGCCTGCGGTGGGTAAATGTGAGCTGATTAATTAAATTTAAACATTTATATTCTAGCCCATGCATTGCTTCGGGATACCCTGTATCGTGGGAAAGAGAAACAGCGACGTCACCCACGTATAAACATTGAATACCTGGTGATTTATTTTTCTTCCTACCGGGATTTCAACACGGGACCACTCGCTTGGGAGGCAAAGTCACAGAGGTGGTCAATTGATTGATTGTTGAAACTCGAATAAAAGTTCAATGCACGCGACTAGTTCCAACGCACGTTATGATAAAATAAGACTAATAAATCTGAAACACAATTGCGCGTCCACACTAGACGGTAACGGTAACACAATTGCGCGTCCACACAAGACGGTAACGGTACTTTAGGTAGTGCTATTTTTATTTATTATTTATTTATTATCAAATTTAAATGCACAACATTACGGAAATGGCTCCAAGTCATTGTACACATACGGGAAAAATACAGAGGATAAAAGCAATATCAAAATAAATTAAATTACAAATTATCCTTCAAAAACGTCAAATACAATTAATAATTGTCAAGATTAAACTAAATTCGATTTCAATTAAAACATTTCAAATAGAAAAAGAATAATAGTACAAATTAAACATATTCACACATTCATCTCGCAAAACTATCCACATTCTCGCACAATATGCTTCCATGTCAATGTGCTGCAGCCAACAGAGCGTTGAGACTGTCCCGCGCCCTCACCAGCGGAGACTGCTGGCGCGCCACCATACGTTGCGTGCCGCCCGCTAACAATTGGTGCCTGCGCGCGCGTAGATATTTGTCGGGCACAAATAGCGCGCATACGGTACCGACAAGCGCGACACAGTCCCTGTCGCCGCGCAACAAACGACACACAATCAGAAGCTGCTCGGTGTTACGTCTGACCTCTAGTGAGTTGTATCCGAGCACACCCAATATGAAAGCGGATGGATAAAGGTAAGGAGAGAATCCAAATTTATCTTCCTATTTATTTTTAATTTATTTCCTAAGATACCTCTTATATAGGTATCTTAGGAAAGCTTTGTGTACCTTGTAGGATTCAGGATTCGACAAAATCGACACTTTTTGAAGTTATTTCTCTGCTGTTCCAAAGAAGTCCCAAGTTAAATATATTAAATAACAATTTGGGGAATTTTTCTAGATTTTGTAATAACAGAAACGCGTTTTAGGAATTTCGCTCGATATAAATAATTATTAAAATGAGGTCTACATTTACACATTTTTTGATTTTCTGACAAATATGAATAGCACACAGAATTCAAAAATATTTATTTAGATGTGTTTTGACAATACCTAAATTACCTAATATAAAAAAATCATAGCTATATTATCTAATTTTGTATAAATTTAAAACAGTTTTTTTTGGAATTTTTCCCCGATTCCGTCCCTCTCACACTGCGTATGTATATTATAAATAAAGTTAAATTAATTATAGAAAAAATATCCCAATTTTGCAAAGTAGCACATTGCGACATATCCTTCAGTGGTACTCTTAAAAAATTCTGAATGGATTCCGAAATACTAACAACCTCAGATTAAGATTTTGATAAAAACATATTTTTTAATATTCTGCCTTTTTGCGATACAACGACGACGTGGCAGCTGCGCATGCGCACGTCGAGTCGTAGAGTCTTCGCCACCACTCAAATCCAATAGCGGCGGCTCCACCGTGTCATCTTGCCAGTGAAATTATCTCCAGAGGTATCTTGTTGTAGTAGAGAATGCACTGACCTTTGAAAGAATTGCTAACCTTCGAGAGTCTAAACCGGGGCGCAACTAGTGATCAGACCTGTCAAAAACAATCCATTTAGAAAGCACAAAACAAACGATTTCTTCGCCATAACACATCAAACAGTAGCTCTAGTGCGCAGGCGCCCGTCACTTTGTTTAACGAATTAACACCGAGAAACACGCGACTTTTGAAACTCTTTGCGGTAAAAAACTGCCGAAATCCTATGAAATTGTGACAAGCTAACAAGAGATGGGAAAAGACATTCCATAGGGCTCCTTTGTCATAATATTATTACTTTTTAAGGTTTTCTGTATGAGTGAAATCACATTGAACAAAGATACTTTTATAGAAATCGATGTTGTTAAGATTGGTATTACGAGCGCCTTCATAGCCTTGCTAGGTGGCTGATTGGATAAGAGTAAGTAATTCTAGAGAATATGAGAGAAAGAAAACATAAACCCATAGGAATCCCATTTGAGACATCTCCATAAAGTTTTCAAGTAATGGTCATTTCAGGTTAGATTCTAAGCGAGCAAATTACGGAGAAAGATTACTCAACTAGTTTGTTCTATTTATTTTGAAATTTAATCATCACGGAGGTTAGATAATGACATATTAACTTCTCCACCTCGTTGTCAAGTAAATACTGTACCTTCAAATGTAGACTGGATATGGAATCCTCTTATATAGGTTGTTTGACGTCGTGTTCGATAGCGAGTAAAGGCGTGTACAATACAAGGACGTGTAGGTATAATTATAACTTTATAAAACTCAAAAAAACATCCATTGTAAATCAGGCATGATTACCTTTGTTTAAAAAAACCAGAAGCAGTTGCAGGTATTCAGTTAACAAACAGTAAGTCGCCGTCAAAGCGCGACTTACGAGAAGCTGCTAATGGTCTGCGCAGACACATCAAGATCGATTAGTTTAACATGCGCCCGCGACGGCTCTTTTGAAAATATTTGCAGTTGCCTCAACCAACAAACAATAGTGTCCCGCCTTTTCCCAGGCACATATTAATAAGAAGTATAATAATAAAAACATTTATTGAAGAAAATGGTTACAATTTGCGTCAGTTGGAGGTGTCTGCGTCCATAGCTATACTAGAAATTTATTAGCTGAGCCAGATTTGGAGCTTTGATTTTTCGTTGTGAACAGATTCTCCCATTCGCATCACCCAGTGGCAGTGCGTGGGTAAATATTTCGTGTATTGATATTAAGCAACCCTTGAACTAAATTTTACTATTTGTTTTCCAATAAGATTAGAATATCTAATGAAATCTATGTCTGCCAAACTTGTTGCATGTTTTAATAAAAAATAGAATAGATTTATCGGTCAATCAAAAGTTTCCAAGTAACTCTGCAACCCCACATTAGGGAAAGATTTACAATTTGAATTAGCAACTCGGTTCGTGGTTTTTGAAATTCTGAACAAAACCATACCAAAATAAAGCTCTTATCAGCTCACACTCTAAAATATCTGTTACTTTGGTCGCTGCGGCAAAACAGGCGAAAATTGTGTTTTTTATTAACTGAAAAAAAAATAAAAAAAATTGTGTTATATGGCGGAAGGGCACGTTTGCGGCAAGCCCGAAACTTACAAGCGATACTGACAGCGTCACCGTCAAAATTCTACAAGATGGTCTTACCACAAAAAAAAAACTCCTGTACAAACGGCAAGCACAGACACCTTCAAGCCCCTCCAAACGCGCCGTTCACACATTTTGTGGGGTAGTTGTGGGTATCTGCAGCCACCTAACTTAATTTTCAACTTTAGAAAATCGTACTGTCGTCTTTATAACATCAAAGTATTTTGTGTATTTTTGATTTATACTTAATTTATTCAAGAATCTAGGTTTAATGTTTTACGAAATTTTTAATATACAATTAAAAAAATAATAAAATGCCCAAAAAGTCTGAATGTTGCTAATTCCGGCCACTCTGCTTCTAATTGTGTTTCTAATGGCGGCCCCTCCTAGGGTTATCACATGAGACCAAACAGTTTATTTCTTTTCTCAATGTTAGTCTGACAAGTTTTTTTGCCATAAATCTGTTTTTGTATATTTGATATTTTTAAACCTCCATATACCTCTAACTCCTACCTTTATATCTACACATTTTTTGACATGAAAACTAATCATTAATAAATGGTTTAGTACTTACTTGCTCCTTTCTTTCTTGTGTCAATATTATTCTCAGTCTAGCTAAACTCTACCATAGGTACTACGTATACCTAGTTTCAATCTTCTCATTATAAAGGGCAATAGCTAATTCCGTATGCAAGGTGGATGGATCCTAGACTGAGCAAAGGACAACATATAATATGTGTGCGTCCACACTATAATTAACTAGTAGTTCAAAGGTTTCAAGAAGTTTAAAAAATCCTTACAAATCCCTAATCTTGAAAACGGTGTTTTTTGGGTAGGGTGTTTCATAGTAACCATTGTTCTATGGTTAGTTTTTTACTCATGTTAGCATCTTCCAACGTATGTAGGTGGATTTACCTGTATCCCTGTCGGTATATTTTAATTTTATTTATTTGAGTCAAAACTATTATTTTTTTTAATTCGGTATTCACCATGACCAATAAAATAATTCACTACAACATTCAATGTCTCGCTTAAATTCTAAAAAAAAACAACGAAATATACTACCTAATGTAAAATCACGCTACATCTCGCCTTTTCCTGTACAAAACATGTAATCTAAATGTTTGACAACCCTAATGCAAAACAGGCGGACGCTATTGGAAACTCCGTGTTACCTAAATACACCCCCCCAGCCAGCTTTAGATAGAAAATCCACACAATTCGTATTGGTATTGCCAGCCACCTCAATTGTCATATTTTAACAGCATAAAATTCAAAAAACTAATCAAAAATCGGTGCGATTGCAATGCAATGAAAATACAATGCGAAATATTACTCATCTTCCGGTCTCTGAGAATTAGCCAATTTTGGGCAAAAACGAACACAATCTCTCGCTACGCACAAAAAATTTGCACGTTTTTGAACTAAAATTCTACCAAAAATGTAGTTTATTTAAAAAAATATTGCCTACAGATCTGGATAATAGAATCCTGCATATCGAGGGGGCTGCAGTAACTCACAACCACCCTACTCACACGTTTGTGTTTGGAGTTTGGACGATAATGCCAATGAATTTGCACCATTAGATGAAAAACATCTATTTAGTTAAAAAAATTTAGTTAGACATACATTTTTTTATAATGTTTTCAAATAAACGTTTTGAAGGAAAAGAATGTCTTCATAACATATATTTTGCATTTGACAACACGTATCTCCTACCGCTTCGTTTTACGATGTTAAGCGGGTAATTACCAAGAACCTTTTCAGTTACAAAGGCGCTTTATAAAATTAATAAAGGTTGGTTTACAGCGCAAGTTATAAAGATGCACCGATTGTGCCTTCATTAGCAGAACTCGTAAACTAATTGACCACTAGTGGTCAATACTGGCCAATTGACATTAAGGTAATTTTATTTTTAAATTGGGCTGTTCGCGATTCGAATAGTAAGAAATACGAAATACAAGTAAGAAGGGGATGTCGCTTCTCGGAGGTATTTATTTGTAAAACCCGACACTAAAATAAGGGTTGCCGATTTATTTATACTTATGTTTATTTTTTACTGTTGTTATTTACTTAAACTTAGTAAACTTCATTTTGTTGCCTCTTCTCTTTATTGAAGAGTGGGAGAAGCACGGCGAAGGGAAGCTCACAGATTGATATTTCGATATATTTTAAACAATGGTTGTGTATTACTAATCCAAATATTACAATAATAATAATTATAATTTATTTATTATAAATATTTATTAATTATTATATATAACACAAAATTAAATTAAAATAGATTAATCCCATGCACTCCTGGGGCATGTCGGTTAACGTGGTTAAATCAGTAATCGATGTGATTGCACCATACATGGCAATCACATTCAATAGTTGTATAGCAAACGGAGTTTTTCTTGACCTCATGAAAATGAGCAGATTAATACCACTTTTCAAATCCGGTAGTAAACAAGACCCTGCCAACTTCAGACCTGTATCTGTATTGCCAGTATTGAGCAAGGTGTTTGAAAAGGTCATATTGAGTCAACTACTCTCTCACTTCAATGCATCTGGGCTACTCCACAAAAAACAGTTCGGATTCACTAAAGGCAGATCAACAACAGACGCCGGAGTAGCGCTAGTAGAACACATTTATAGTGCGTGGGAAGGATCACAGGATGCGGTTGATATTTTCTGTGATCTTTCCAAGGCCTTTGACTGTGTGGACCATCAAACTCTTTTGCTCAAACTTCAACACTATGGTATCAAAGATAATGCGTTAAAATTAATGGAATCTTACTTAATGGAAAGATTACTAAAAGTAGATATAAACAGATGCAAGTCCACTGGAACCCATATGAATATTGGTGTACCCCAGGGTTCTATCTTAGGTCCGTTCCTTTTCTTAGTGTACATGATTGACCTGCCTTATATTGTGGAAAAAAAGACTCAGATTGTTCTATTTGCTGATGACACATATATTATTTTCAAGGTGAAAAGACAAGAAGAAATTCTAGACGACGCAAATAGTACACTCTCTCATGTGTTAAGTTGGTTCAATGTAAACAACCTGTTATTAAACTCAAAGAAGACTAAATGTATCAAATTTTGTTTGCCTGATGTACGACAGGTTGAAAGCAGTGTAAGAATAGGATCTGAAAGATTGGACCTCGTTGAAGACACAATCTTTCTCGGAATCACCATAGATTCGAAACTTCAATGGGGTCCTCACATAACTAATCTCGCACGAAGACTTAGCTCAGCCGCTTTTGCGGTCAGACAAATCAGATATCTTACAGATGTTGAAACTGCCAGATTGGTTTACTTCAGTTATTTTCACAGTATTATGTCTTATGGAATATTGCTCTGGGGGAGAGCAGCAGATATAAATACGATATTTTTCTTACAAAAAAGGGCGATCAGGGCGATATATCAATTAGATGCTAGAGAATCATTAAGAGAAAAATTCAAAGAAATTAATATACTTACGGTTACCTGTCAATATATATACGAGAATATCATGCATGTAAGAAAAAACATAGCTTTATTTAAAATTGTAGGTGATAGCCATACAATTAACACTAGAAGTAGAAAAAGGTTAGCACTACCATTATTTAGACTAAGTAAAGTAGGCACATCATTCATGGGGCACTGTATTCGCTTCTACAATAAAATACCACAGGAATCATTGATCCTTCCTGAAAAGAGGTTCAAAAACTATGTTAAAAATGAGCTGATAAGAAAGTCCTATTATAGTATTAAGGAATACTTAGATGACAAAACTGCATGGTCCATACCATCTCAGCGCACAGAAATTCGACGAGGGGCGATAGATCAAGTCTATCACTCGCCGGCGAATTTCCTTAGACCGAAACCAGTACCTGTTGTAAAGTCACTTTTTAAAAAAAAAGGTATGGGGGAGTTTCTTGCCGTTTCTTCTTAACCCCGAGGCCCACCTTCCGAAACGGTGTAGTCTTTTTTTATATAAAAAAAAATTGACTTGTAGTTATAAGTAAGTATAATTTTGACGTTGAATAAGATAATTTATTTATTTATATTCAATAAAAAAAATGACTCTGACTCTGACTCTCCTGTAATTTATGTTATCTAGATTATTTTATTTATTTTTTAAATCTCCAGAGGTATCTTGTTGTAGTAGAGAACGCGCTGGCCCTTGAAAGAATCTTGATAACTTTTTAGGCAACATTACAGCTATTGCATATTTTGGAAATGTTGAAAGGTTCTTGCGTAAAACATTATATTTTCAAAAATAAATTAACTAGCTCCAGTTAGTACCTCATTTCCTGTAGTATGTGTTCCATAAACAGTTGTATAATCATGTTCAGTGGGCGAAGTGTGAGTTTTCAATAAAATTGACTTTACTATTGCGTTGCCGTAAAACGACAGTCTTGTATATCAACACCACGTGACTGACGAGCTTTCGACTAACTGGTCACATGACTTTTATTTACAAAACATGCGTTTTAAAGAAACGCGATAGTAAAGTAAATTTTATTGAAAACTCACACTTCGCCCACAGTGCCCTTCATAAAACGTCTAAACGTCGTGGGGACAACAGTGACACTTCCACACCATATGGGAAAAGGCGTGACGCTAAGTTGTTGTGGTCGTTGCCTTTCGTAATCTAGAAAATGGCTATAAGATAAGTATCTTGTGCTGTGCTGCAGTCAGCAAACATGAGCGTGGCAGCATAGCAAGAAATCTACTGACATCTATCTGCTTACCGGATCAAATACCAAATAACATTTCATTGATTCCGGCCCCACACTAGGATACACTGTGTTGGGGGAGCCAGAAACAGAGGTGTTTCTTCCTCCTCTCTCTTGGGAAGCACAGCCTCAACGGCAGGCCACGACAGGGCTCGTCATCAGGTAGGTATGTTTGGCCTCTCGAAATAGAAGTCACGGCGATACCATAATAAAATGTTATTTTATTCGAATCTATTTATTTACTCCACTATCAAGTCATTTACAGGTTTGATTTTTAAGTTAACTTTTATTGAGTATTTGAATAAAATTCTCACTGAAAGAAAACGCGATTGGATGGAATTTTCTCAAAAGAATTTAATTACAAACATACCTCTAAATTGTTTTATTTTTTCCTGAAATTCTGAAATCCTAACTGATTTCATTGTGGAATTGCATGAAATATGCATATATATGGATAATATGTAGTCTAAACTCTCCTTGAAAATCTTTCTCACAAAATTTTGGCGCTAAGTTATTTTAGAGTTTTTTTGATTTGATGAGAACGGATGTTTGTACCCTAGTCACGGTTGTTTATCTATCTAAGTATAATGTTTATCTATATAATAATGTGTATCGTTGTCTAGTACCTAAGATACAGGGAATCCTAGTTTGGGGCTAGATCAATGTATGTCAGTAGTATCCAAGGTATTATTATTATTATTATAAAAACGACTTGCGCTATGAAGCTGTAATTGGCAAGACGTCAGTTTAAGGAATGAGTATATGTACATCAGTAACCACACAACCTTTGAATCCGTAATTTGGCAGATAGAAAGTTGAACAATGCAGGATATCGCTTCAGTAAGAGATTCCCAAAATCTGCCCCCACCAGGGCGAAATGAAGGTTGAAATTTAATTTGTATAAAGGGGCCATTTTTACACCAAGTCTGATTAAATAAAATCGATCTCTTTCACCCCTTAAGAAGGGTAAGATTTGAAATCGCGAGAAAGATTCCATGAATGCTGTTCAATTTCAAAAAGTATGAGTTTGTGGGTGATTGCGGGTAACTGCGGGTAACTGCGGCCCCCTAACGCAATGTTCAACTTTGTAAAATAGTCATGTCGTAATTATACCACCAAATTAATTGGTGAGTTTTTATCTATACTTCATTTAATCAAGGATCGTGCTTATTTTTCATTACACAACTGTTAAAATAATAATAAAATAATTTTAAGAATAATTTAAAGACCATATCGAAGGAAAGTTGCTAATTAACCGTGTAAAAAAATATCTACGGCACCAAACTGAGAAAAACATTCCATAATGGTGGCCTTAACTAAATTCCGTTGTTTCCATCAAAAATGATTACAGGACTACTGAAATATCCGTGAAATGCATAATGACATTCATTTGTCCTCTACAGCGAGTTCGTTCAAATAGCTTTCGTCCTTAAGTTGGCTGTATTGTCAATTGTAGTTTTCCCGACAGTCAATAAGTCAGATGTCAGTTGGAATATAAACAAATATTCATTACAAAGTTTTTTATTTTTATAATTAGAAACAACCAGCCCCAACCAAAACCTTTCTAAAACTTAAGTGACGTTACGAGGGGTGTTACTGTTAAAAAAGAAATATTTATAACTCGAAATATTTAAATAAGTTTCTTAAAATAAGCTAAAACCTATTACGTATTTTTAAGCATGGTTTATTACTACAACTTTGTTTTTAAAGCCAAGATTTTGTATTTCTTATAGCGGCCCTCCTAGAGCAAGCCATGAGATCTCTGATACTTCATTTTCACAGGTTGTTTGTCATAAAACTGTTTATTGTCACAATAGAGAAGTGTTCTAAGTATATTAGAGATAACCGCCATGAGAATATTTGATATCTACCTACATATTACTACCTGTACCTACCTAGAACAAACAATTTTTTTAAACTAAAACTAAATAACTCAATAACAACGTCCTCCTTTTATTAAGTCGGTAAAAACACTTTTATAGTATAACCTACACAAATATACACAGATATTCTCGCCTTTTCCCGAACAAAAACCTATAATCTCAAACTTTGGAAACCCTGACCAAACAGGGGGCCGCCATTAGAAGATGCGAGTTTTTTTAATAACGCCCCCTTCGGCCTCATGCTGTAAATCTCAGAGTTTACACTTTGATAGGACACCAAGCGTGGCTAACACGGGCTAGTGTTGCCAGTTTTAGAACAAAAAATCTACCAAAAATATAGTTTTCGTTAGCTTTCCGTACCCGAAGGGTGCCAAACAGGACCCTTTATCTAAGCTTCCACTGTCCGTCTGTCCGTCTATCCGTCCGTCCGTCAGCGGTCTCTATCTATCTATCCCTGTTGACGAAATAGTAACGAACTACACGATAATTTTATTAATTAAATGGGTCCCCATACTAGAGACGTATTTCATTCAACACCAGCCGCGAAATAACAAAACATAACAGGATTCAAATATGATCGTAGATTTCGCGGCTTATCACATGGTTGCGGTGGCGCAATTGGTTTTAAATCGGTTTCGCAATCTTAGGATTATGGGTTCGAGTCCAAGTTCGTACATAATAACATTATTCTCTTTCTGTATTTGTTTTATATTTTAGTGGTTAACTTTTCGAGTGCGAGTGCGACCCGCATTTACCTATAATTAAATATCATCACTTACAGATGTGAATAATAAATCCCTCATACCGAGCGATAAAGGTCAGGGGGCCGCAGTTAGAGTGTGGACCGAAGTTGCCCGCAATCAACCTACGATCTATTTAATTTCTAACACTCAAAACAAATTCGTAGATAGGTGGGTACTTTCATACATATGGTGCTTATAAGAGAAGTCAGTCAAAATACCCACAGAAAATAATAATTAAAATAACTTGACCACGTTTCATAGAAGAAGCTGTTAACTTTACCCTGCACCTAATTAGCATTGCAGCTATGAAAATACCTACAAATAAATACCTAGTAGGTAAATAGACGCATTACCAGATGTTTGAAAAGAAGAATAGCAGGTGGTAAACTACAAACTAGGTACGAGTAGGTGAGAACTGAGAAATGCATTTGTGTGATTGCTTCACTCCGTAAGACATCCACCAAGTATGATATGTGATTCTTAAGGTATTGATATATTGACAGAATCGACACTTTTTGAAGTAATTTCTCTGCTGTTCAAGAAGAAATGAAGTCCCAAGTTTGATAAATTAGTATAACAATTTTGAGACCTTGTTCTAGATTTTGTGTTATCACAAACGCGATTGGAGGAATTCCTCTCAATAGAAATAATTATTGAAATGAGATCTGAAATTTAACTTTACTTTAATTTTCTGACAAATTTAAACAGCACACATCCTTCGAAAATATTTATTCAGATAGGTTTTGAAAATATCTAAATAACCTGTATTGGAAATTTTCATAGTTATTCTAGTTAATTTCGTCTGTCCCTCTCACATTGCGGGTCTTTCCGCCTGGAGTAACGGGGACCTTAGCACGGCGAGGTATCCCCCCCTTATGTAAGCTTCGTCAGTGTACTCTTGTCAAATAGCAAATTGACCAGCCCTGTGCACGCACACAATCGCCATTCTCTGGTCTTGCTTTCTTGCCTGTATTTAATTTATAAATGCGTTGAATGCGCTTCGGAAATACACTCAGTGGCAGAAAATGTGGCTTATAGCAAGTTTTTACTCTAACTAAGCGTTAATTAAGTGATGTTTGATGAGGATGCGATATAAGCGGCTCCTGTCGTTTATTTAAGTGCATATTGAGGGATAAACTTCATAGTCCATAAAGTTTCTAGGGTTTCATACATTAAAACGAAAAAAGGACCCCTTATAGGATCACTTCGTCGTACGTCTGACTGTCCGTCTGTCAAGACTTTCTCCTAAGGAACGCGTAAAGATATCAAGTTTAAGTTAATGTAGGTATATTACTCAGATTTATGGTCTCTTAAAGTTGTTGTGAAAAAATAAAACTTAAAGGCCAACGCAATTAAAAGACGAATATGTCACAATTTTGCTGAAATTGCTTGAGGAATCAAAATCTATAAAGGTTGTTCCCTTAACCTATAGTCATGAAATTTGGCATGAAACAAGGTCTTATAACACCAATTAAAGGAACAATCTTAAAATGTAGTAGTTATTTTACAAAAAATGCGATTTGTGCGGAACCCTCCTCGTTGCGCGAGTTTAACTTGCACTTGGCTTTTTTTCTTAAAAACGTATGTCAGTATGGATTTTAACGGAAATCCAAGAGTTAAGAAAGTTTTTATGGTTTTTTATTGATTGCCGATGCGCAGGCGATCTTGTTAACCGTTCAGGCTCTAACACAATGTTAGGTTGCATTGCTTTACGTACTAAATATATAACTATATAACCTATATACTATAACTATAACCCTAAGATTAGTGCTCAAGAGGTATCGAGGGACTTGACTGGACTAGACCCTTTACGCGGCGTCCAGTTAGTGGTAGAATTAGGTACCTACCTATATCTCCGGTCGTAATGACCGGATTGTTATAAGGAAATGACTCACCAACGGAAGTGTTAAGATTCCGCTTCCTCGATGCAGTTGAGATCTTCAAAATTATAATACCAACCCTTTTTTATTCATTCGTTCTTTCATTCACTATATTCCCCATCTCTTAAAAGAAATGTGTCTAATTTTGATAATCTGAGTTAAGATCTCCGCGGAAGTAGAAATTTTAAAAAAAATATGTTATTTCTAAGCAGAATTTAGACCAGTTAGTGATGTCTGGTGTATTTGTTTTTAAAGTAGTGTCTACAACTGAATGTTGTAGCAGTCGAGGGATGCTTTTGGAATATCGAGTATTGTGATCAGGTGACATTTGTTTACCTTTCTGGCCATCTTAGGATGGAAAGAATAATAGTTTGAAGTTTACCAAACTTTCTTTTCTTCTGTTCTTCTTTTCCAACATCTGGTAAAGCGTCTATTTACCTACTTTGCCGTCGGAATAATGTTTAGGTAAATCAAGACTGATATAACTAGATATCTATTTGTAGGTAGGTATGTTCAGAGCTGCAATGCTGATTAGTTACATGGTAAAGGTAATTGCTTATACTAAATAACGTGGTCAAAGTTCTTGTATGCATAAACAGGTAGGTGGTAAGGAATTCGAAAAGACTATTAGTGAAATATTATTCTAGTACCTAGGTTATAATAACGGCAGTTTAAAATCTTTCGAACTAAAACAATATAATTAGTCTCAGGTTCATTGACATCAGCCAGCAGTCGGGTCAGAGCTTCGATATGGGGGTCTAAGTTTTTTTTTCCTTGGCGCCCCCTTATCTACACTCCAACCAGCAGTCGGAATCCACTTGCCGCGAGTCTCTTGGAGAAAAAATTGCTCGGAGTGTTTGTGGCATCAGGAAACTGTTTCTTCTCAATTTACCTCATGAAGTGACCGCTGGCTCGTTGATGTAAGTCCAGCTCCACGTTGCAGCTGTTTGCACCCCTGATTAAATGCAGCTGACAGTTTATCCGCACAACACTACAAAAACGCACTGTTTTATTTAAAAAAAAATAGTTTTATTGCTAAAAGAATCTACAACTGCGGCATTTGTTTTGACAATAAACTATTTAACCCAATTATTGATGATTAAATCACGTGTTGCGATTCAGTGAGCGACCACCGCGCGTCCTCCGCTCCGTACAATGGCAACAATCGACAATCGTGCGGCGCGACTGCGGCGGCGAGACGCACCCAACAAATCGAGTGATAACCCCGGCCTTCTCGGCCAATCAGAGCGCGGCAAAACGCCCACGACGATGCGCCACGCACCGCCATTGGCGAAGTAACTGCCATCACCTTATGGACGGCGCTACACGGAACACGACCAACTATTTGAAATTCGAAATAAGAATTTAAACGCTTGCCAGTGCGCGTACAATGTAAATTGGTTGCGCGAGTTGTGTCGCATGGTCCCTTTCAGCGTTGTTGTTGTCGCTTGTCTTCCTTTTTGTTGCTTATGATGGCCAGTAGGTCCATTAAATAAAAAAAACACTAATTTGGATGCCAAGTTGTGGTCGTTATGTCGTTGGGAACAGTGATTGTTTTTGCTGGGCTGATGAATGAGCTAATTAGCGTTCGCTGTTCACTTGAGTTAGGTACCTACCTACTTGATTGATAAACAGAAGCTTTAACTTCTTTCTTGCGTTCTACAAAAGTAACGACCTACTTAGGGTACTTGTTACATAGACATACTTTACACACTGTGTCATACATAGTGCCACAAATAAGGCAGGGGACATACTTGTGTCCAAAAATAGAGTAAAACTTGCTGAAGAAGAAAAAATCTGTCAAATGTAAGTCGGACTTACGAACACCTAGGTTTTCGAACCAGCTTACAAGAAAATACGCAAAAACACGTATTTAATATGGCAACCCACATAAAAAATATGCGTGTAGTCGTGTAAATCATTATATGTTGCTGTAGCAGCAACAGAAATACACATTCTGTGAATATTTCAACTCTCTACTTATAACATGACCCATCTGTCCGTCAGTGTGCCGTAACTCTTCAGATACAACCAGCTAGGACAGATAGTCGGTCGGACAGTGGAGGCTCAGTAATTGGGTCCCGTTTGGCACCCTTCGGGTATGGAACCCTAAAAAGGTATACCTACTTACCTTAACGTTCACAGATGTTTCTCATTGTTTCTCCCACATCATTCTTTACAACGCGAATATAAAATATTTTATCTACACACGTATCATAAACCCTCTTTACTGCGTTCAAAAACCGCACGTTACGATCAGCATTATGTTAAACTACTTGGTAAAAACTCGTTTCTTATCTGGAAAACTACACATAATGCTCATTATGTGTAGTTTTTCTGCATATAATGACATTCAAATTTCGAACGCCGACGCCCACCCGCGTGCCGTCCCTAGTTTGTCTGTAAAGTTGGTTCTGACATTCAAATTTCGAACGCCGACGCCCGCCTGCGAAAAGTTGGTACTACAGAACAAGCTAAACAACTGCAGAACCACAATGCCGGTCAAACATGCGGTTCCTGAACACATCAAAGAGAGCTTATGATATGTGTGTAGATAAACTAGTGTATGTAACTGTACATAATTAGGCATTAAAACTCTCGAGCGATATTATTATGAAACTCGCCTTCGGCTCGTTTCATAAACCCACTCTCGAGTTTTAATGCCCTCCATTATGCAGCGGTCACATAAACTACTATAAGTCACACGATACTAAAATGAATGAAAAAAGTAATGTCATACATTATTATGATTGGGTATTAGATGAGCAGTAAAGTCAAGCCATATTTAATGGGGTTGCGCTTTTTTATACCTAATAGTTATCGGTAGCGTCGCTTTTTCAAAAACTTATCTAGAGAAGTGACAAATTAAACTGCTAGATTAAATCAATTTCCTAATTAAATTAGTTTAACTTTATAAGAAGCAATAAAATGGTTGTAAGAACGAGGCAACAGTATGAGCTTAAACGACCCGAATGGCCGGGTCGGCAGTGGTGACCCTGCCTACGAAGCCGAGGGTCCCGGGTTCGAGTCCAGGTGGGGGCAAATATTTGTTTGATGAGAACGGATTTGGTACCCTAGTCATTTGTATTTGTATTTGTTTATTTGTATCCCACAGCATATATGTACTTAATCTATCGCAGAGTTAATTAATTACTTTGTATTAATGCCAATTACAGGATAGCCTAGTATAGTATTTTTAATTTATGCGGTAGTGGAGACTAAAGAGGTTGCAAGAAATAATATTTTTTCCTGACACCCCCGGACCACGCACATCCGCGCACAGATAGATAAACACATCATGGTTGTTTATCTATCTAAGTATAATATTTATCTATATAAGTATGTGTATCGTTGTCTGGTACCCAAGATATAGGGAATCCTAGTTTAGGGCTAGATCAATGTGTGTGTGTCCAAGGTATTATTTTTATTATTACTATTAAACACTATTATCTGTTGATGAAATAAAATAGTACGACCACAGAGAGTACGACCTTGGGGGAAATGGTTTCTCAATACCGCAGGAAATACTCGGATCCCAAAGACCTTCATGGTTTCCCCGGGCAGTGCTTTACGAGCAACAAATCTGTACAAAATGTTCCAGGTTCCCGAAAGAGAACCTGTCCAAATACCTATAAAGAGTAATCTTTTAAACACGTGACATTGACGAAATTAACCAGTGTTGTTAGACCGCCATTAATCTGCTCCTAAAACCAGAACCTAAAAAGGAACTCTAAAACTATGGCAAGATTCAAAATCGCGATGCATTAAAAAAAATAAGACCAAATATGTACAAAATAATTGTTGTAAGTATAAGTATATATTTTTATAATTAGCTTTCAAAATCCTTCATTTAAAATTAGGCTGCGTGAGTTAAAAAATGGCACATCAAAAATACTGATTTTCACAGCAAAAAGGATTAGCAAAAACACTTTTTATGTTTAAGTATTTTCGTTGTTCTTACATATTCAACCTAATACGAAAGACCTTAACTTAAGATATCTGTGACCTTTACCATTCAGCTAAGCTAGCGCAGTATTTTGCCATGATATTTGCTGTGAAAATCAGTATATTTGCTGTGCAAATCAGTATTTTTGATGTGCAGTTTAATATTTCCCTTAAAAAAATTAATATGACCTTTATTTATTGTCCAGAGTAAATAAGTAGGTATTGCCAATGAAACACAGACATAGACTATATACTGTGACAGAAACGAGATATTTATCATCTCATGTTGATTTGAGGGTGATGGATGGCTTATTTTCTACACGACTGCCCAAAAACCGGCGTAAATATTATGATTTCGGGGTTCATGTTTATTTAGACGACGACGTATAGGCACAGAATACTTAATAGTACTACGGTACAGGTATCGGTGGAATTCTCATGATAACCGGAGTGACATAGGCTATTTTGTTCAGCCTGATAAACATAATCTTATCTAGTGTGCCATCAAAATTAAGGATTTTGAAAGCTAATTATAAAAATATATATCTATGTATGTCGGCGGCCGATTGTAGAATTGGGCACATCATGATGTGCCGCGTCATATAAAGATACCAGCCCAAAACAAAATCTGGCAGATCGATGAGAACCAAACGTTGGTCGTTATTCCCAGTAAACTCTTTGCCACATCATGATATGGCCAAAGGATAAAACGTCAAATCGCAAAACAGTTAAAATTTTACGAATTAACAAATCTATTCAATTTTACAATTACCTATTATTTTTTGTTACGCGTAGGCTAGATGACTATTTCAGTATACTTTTAAAAATATTTATCCACAAAGAAAATGTTAGGTTATAAACAAAACCAAGAAAAGTAGGATGACCACCATGCGGAAGTAAGTGGAGCACTATGGGTATCCGAGTTTGATATTTTAGAGACTTACTATCCTCATTATTAAATATTGTTTTTATTTGCATACGCTTCGCTCCGCGTCGCTTTGCTTCGCTCCGGTTTAGCTTCTTCTAAGTTCCAACATAACCTATAGCACAACTGAAATATAGCCACAATAACCTACTCTAGCTAAGTTTGGCTTTCCATTACTTTCAGTCGCAAGCTCGCTCCGCTGGTTTCACATACACGTTCTAACCTAACCCAAACTGCCGAGCCAAATCTATTGTCACCATACTTTCCGATATGCAGAGTTATAGGCTGGCAGATCGTTGAACGATGGACTATATGGCGGGTTTAACAAGAAATGCCGCCATATCATGATTTGCCAAATTTACACAACTATTATTTAGTACATAATTATTATAACATCTATCTAAACGATAGTCGTCTTTATTATCAGCTTGTTTAGAATTTGGTCTTTAGAGGGCAAAAGTTAGCTTCTTGAAGTTAATTGGACAAGTTATTGCTCACACACAAGAGGCTCTGATTCATAAATAATATTTTAATATCATCTACTTTCGAATTTAGAAAAAAAGTTGTAGCTGAACCAAAAAGGGTCACTACTTCATACATATTTGCAATGTCGCCTGTCGACAATTAAAAATGCTTCAAAGTTTTATCGCATTTATATTCTTCGACATGTATATGTCACCGGAAAATAATACGATCCGCAAGTTTATATATTTCCTAGGAAATTTATAAACTTCCTTCTAGATTATATTAGGCTAGGTTAGGTTAGGTTAGGTTATGTTAGGTTAGGTTAGGTTAGGTTAGTATGTTTATAAACTTGCGGAAAAAAAATTAGGAAATTTATAAACTTGCGGATCGTATTATTTTCCGGTGACATATATATTTATTTGGCATAAGTAAACCATTCATCAGTAAATACTCGTAGATTTTATTAATTGTTCCTGCGAAATTTCTTTGCCGATGGTTTTACCCATTTTGCGACAAAGATATCCTTACTTCGTCGGTAAAATAAATAACTGCTCCCGTTTCCAATCAATTGAAATCATAAAATGTCTGCCTCATTGTAGTATAGATTTCCTTATCAAATGGTAACCGTTAGGAAATTTAAATTATAAGATGTGATTCTTTATAACAAGAAATGCATCAATACTCAACAACGCGAACTTAAATTGAAGAATAACATAAGGAGGTATAGAAATCAAAACGATTTCAATAACGTTCTTCACTTGACTGTTAACGGATTCCTTTATGTTAAGGATATATTTCCAGGAGCAGTTATTCCAAAAATATTCCTAAAATTTACATACGTATATCGTCCAAGATATGATCCAATAACAGTACAATGCAAGGTCATGCAAATTCGTAATCGATACAAGACTGATGTCAATCCAACTGAGGAAAACATCAAAAATGTCATTCCTTGCAATACAAATTCAAATGTGTGTCGAGAAATTGAATTGGCTACCGAGAAATTGTGAGACCGTTTAAAAATCATGTTTATGAATGCGGCACAAAGCTTTCATTTCATAATTGAATTGTTACGCGAATATGTTAAATATTGGCAATGTTTGGGGGCCTTCGGTTCGCGCCCTCGTCACCGCGAGGGCAGCTTAACAAAATTCACACATTGTGCGGTCTACAATGTGCCATACGCAAATTAACTATGTACGCATTCACATTTTTATTGGCAATCCAACATAAAAAAGGTCTTTCATCGATTTGCAACACGTAGGACATGTGCCCCGATAAAAGAATTTTAAATGGCGTTAAATGATTTTTGCATATGACTACTGCTGTATCGTTCCTATTTCGGGGCGTGCTCCAATTCCGATTTAAAGTCATGTGTGTATGTAAATGTAGAACTGTGTGAATGCAGGTAGATACGATTTTAATGCACTGTCCATGAAATTTAAATTGGATTGTCAGAGTTACAACGGAGCTCATCAGTCCGTTACATTTTAATATTGTGCTTGGAGACATCATACATGCATCTAGGTCTTCTGAACACCTCGTACACGCAAATGAATAAACTATTAGTTCTAATGTTTAGCACAGCTGGTATGGTTTGCAGGACTATATACTTCTTAGGGTTCCATACCCAAAGGGTGCTAAATGGGACCCATTATTAAGCCTCCACTGCCCGTCTGTCCGTCCGTCGGTCAGCGGGCTGTATTACTTGAACCGTAATAGTTAGAGAGTAAACATTTTCAAAGAATGTTTATTGACGTCACTGCTACAGCAACAAATTACTAACTACACGAGATTTTATAAATTAAAGGAGGTCACCATACAAGAGACGTGTTTTAACACCTCCGCGATATAAAAACCATATCATGATTCAACTATGATCCTAGATTTCGCGGCTGATCGCAAAGTTGTGGTGGCGCAATTGGTTTGACATTGGTTGCGCAATCAAAACAATTACGATTGCAATTGTTCTGGGTTCGAATCCACGTTCAGACATGATATTATTTTATTTTTATTTTTGTTTTATTATTTCTTGTGCTTATGTTTTCTTGGACGATACGGAACCCTTCGTGTGCGAGTCCGACCCGCACTTGACCAATTTTTAAATATGGCGCTATGACCTTCGGAATGAGTACTTCCTAAGGCATTTTTTTATTTGCATACGTTGGATAATGAACAAAATCGTGTAACATTAGTGCAAGCTAAGTACACATAATGCTATACCTTGAATGAGCATGTTTTGTGGGGCCACGAAGTTTACAACATATCTTGCCATTAATTTTCGATACGTTATTAAAAACAAGTTCCTTACTATTGTCATTTGAATAACACACCTACAAAAAAATAGATTTCATCAATAACGACCTTTTTGTTAATTCTACGTAAGTAGATATATTTATTATGAAAAAAATGGGGAGTTTTTCTACGAGAAAAATATATATCTCACTAAATACCTATCGCCCGCTAAGAATTTCTTAAAACCTCTTTTCCTGAAAGCGTAACCGAATAAAAACCCGCTTGACTATAAATGGATATGGATATTAGCATATGAAACGCCATAAGCTTCCATAGCCTACTGTCAAATATGGTAATGTAATTGGCGTTCAAAATACATTTGATAATTCTATATTCAGAATTGGTTTCGCTTTGTACAACATTTTGTTGCAATTTACGAATTCACTGCTGATAGTTGGTGGGACCAATGGATTTTATTTGATGTAAAAATCCGTAAAGCAAGTATTAGCTCATTGATGCTTAACGTCATGCAAAAAGGGTAAATGAAATTGATATTTTTTGTAGATCGATCTCACGTTCGATTTATTCTCCTACTTTTGCCACTACTGTAGAAATACCTCAAGTGCTGAGCTTAATGTGATGGCTCATTAAACTTTTTTTTTTTTTATTAAATTAAAAGCACAAAAACGTCTCACACAAACGTAAATAAGCTCAAACTCACACACAAGGCACTTTTTTGACAAGAATTCATGCGGCCACTTTAATTCTGCAGATTGTGTTAGTATTCCGTAATACCTTTTGATTTTCGATTGAGCGAAGCTTATTTCAGGATTACAAGCTGATCTGTACAGTTTCAATATGTCTTATTGCAATAGCTAAACGTATCATTTTGTGTTGCGCTACCCTTTATACACAAGCTGGTGTAATGTACGGATTCTGCGACATTATGTGACCAAAAAAAAAGTGGACAAGTGCGAGTTGGACTCGCGCCGAGGGTTCCGAACAATTCACATAGGTATTTATTGTGATGAAATTAAAAAATGGTTTTCAGATTTTTGCTTTCCTTGTGCTATAAGACCTTTCTTTTTTACGAAATCTCGTGATTTTAGGTCAGCTGGAAGTAGTACAATAAAGCCTCTTAAACGGCTGTATGTTTCGATAGCATTGAGTTAGAAATTTGATTCTTTCACAACTTTGATTGACTTGAGTAATTTATTCTCTACCGAATCCCGTTTTAAGGCATCGCTATTTTGAGCCTCATTCCATGGTAGTAAAACTCAAAACCTATACCGGGAAAATGTCAGCTCAAGCTGACCGTGGCACGCAAGGGTTCCTTTTTTACCCGACTACAGCGAAGCGGCAAAGAGGAGAGTTATCTATTTGACCTGTTTGTATTTATTTATGTGTTCCGTCATAACTACTCAACGGCTCAACCGATTTTGATAAATTTAACATCATTAGATTTTTCTTGATGGCACGAGTGTCATTGGGTACATTAAAAAAAATAGCGGATTTTAAGCTTTTTTTTATTAGTGTGTGGCCTAAAAACCTTTTTTCTAGACCCTCGAGTGCGGTATCAAAATAAAGGGCATTAAAAGGGGAGTACGTAAGTATTTGCTAATCTTAGAAAAGGCTATGAATTTTAAACTAACCATTTACAGATCGGGCGGGGCCAATTAAATCTAACACAGCGGGTTCCGCTTCCATTTAAATTTAATTTAATAAATCAATCTATAGAACAATTTTATCGAATCTCAATAATTATAACGTTAACTTTTCTCTGCTTTTTAGTGTGTCGCAATCGTTTTTTTTATTACATCATTTATTCCATTTAAAGTACGGAACCCCAAAAACATTGGTTTCGGAGGTAAATCATGGCGGCATGGTGGAACACATTTTATTTATTTAGGTGCGTAATGTGGGTGCAATGAATTTAGAAGCCTTTTCTTGTATTGTCCCATTGATTGTAAAATGTTTTATACATGAACAACTACAAGTACGTCCAATAATCGCGACTCTGTGTTTAGTTTAGTTCTAGAATGATCCGACATTTTACATCGTTCCTATAATTCTACCAATAGTAGGAAAGTTAGGAAAATAAACTCAAACATTGTTTTTTTTTGTAAGTAGGGAAAAATATTTCATTTTTACAATTCAGACACTTATACATGGACAAAAAAAATAAATCAAATATGATCAGCAGCTAATGAGTAACTGATTATGGTTTGAGTTAAAAAAGGATATATCCCTTTCAAGTGGTGATCCAAGGCATAGCACCTCGGCGTATGCGCACTCGTTCAGGCTGCAGGCGGTCCGACTGTGGAACGCACTACCTTGCACTTTATGAGACATTCCCACTATTGTCTCTTTCAAAAACCGGGTAAAAGAGCACTTTCTCTCTCTTTCGTGAGAGTTATAGTATGTATATCATTATAATATATAAACTATATTTGCAGGTATATGTATGTATTGTATTTAGTAGTCTGGTATATAAGTATTTTATTTTCCGTATTTTATATTATATGTATTTTAGTATAAATTAGATATTAGATATTGTACACTGCCTACCCTTTCATGATATATTTCCCTTTCATGCCTTGGTTTGCTGGAAGAAATCTCTTTTTAGAGATAAGCTCGCCTTTGTACATATGATTTCTCCTAATGTAACCTTTTAAATTGTATATGTGTGTGCAATAAAGAATTATGAAATTATGAAATTATGATCCATGGCTGAATCTCGCACAGGAAAGGAAACTTCATTAACTACCAGTGCTTCGGCAATGCGCCCCCCAGAGAAGATAGCACCAAGAAACACTACAGGAATGTCATTTTTAAAATTTTCAATAATAATTGTAGGTGAAAAGTCAAAAGAAAAAACTCTTGACAACGACACGTCATAGGAAATGTCGCTGTACTACATAATTAAAGCTGATACAATTCTCTACACCTAAGTTTTTAACCTGTTCCCATACGTTTGTCTAGGATATGAGCAAATATATTTTCAAGATGTATGCAAAAATCTAAAAAAGGTACCTTGTGCCTCCCCCCTAGAGCTGACCTCAGAGAGGTCACGACTTTTATTATAATTGTCTCCTAGCTTGTACACACTTTTCGCTTTAAACCTATTCATCTTTTTGTGGGCACTAATTTGCCAAGCAGGTTTGTCTTAATTCGATCAAAAATACAAAGGCCCTATATTTGGACTACCGCTAACTTTTCACAAGAAAGTCCCTTTTACCAAGCCAAGGAATCCATGGATAAAGAAAGGATTTGTCCAACGTTTTCAGCACACGAAGAAAGTCTATCGCATCTGCTTTTAGAAACCTATTTTAGACCACTACTTGATAAACTTTCTAAAGAAATTCAGTAACAATTCATCAACACGCGTTTCATGTTAAGGGTCGCCATTATCGCTGCTGAACAGCACTCAAATCCTCATGAGACCACTTCATATTCACAATCACCTATTAAGATCTGTGCAAACATCTGCACCAAATAGCTCTTGATTTAACAATATCATTGTATGAAAATGTTGCAAAAACGCTGGCGAAAAGAGACAATGTTTAAAGCCGGACAGAAGCGGTTGGTACCGGATATAACTGGATCGAGACGGCCATTAAGGCTCGTATTAGCAGAGATAACAATCTAATTCCGAATGCAGATTTCAATTGCATTCGATTCAATGTCTTCAGTGAATGACTACTGGATTACGTGAACATTGGTAAAAATTTCACTCGTTTCGAGCTCTATGTGCTGAGCTCAAAAGCTATATTCGTTGAGCAAAATGTGGCTTGCAAGGGCTTTGGAGATTCAATTGTGAGACATGAAAAGCAAAGAAGATTATCAATGTCCAATTCCTTTTGCGGTTTCGTTTCCCATCAGTTTTTTTAACAGGCTAAATAAAACCCAAAGCCATGAGTTTGCTGGGAGCATGTTAGTACCTTTTTTGTTTTTTGTGTCAGCTTGATTTGATTTAGTTTATTCCACTTATTCAGATCGGAACAACTATCCTTTCCATCATAAACTTTTAGAGGTTATCTGGGATCTTTAAAACTGGACTACACCCCGTGGGGTTTCTGGATCTCTCCCTGATATCAGCTAATCTGGGAGGAACCTTATCTAAGTCATCCAGCCACCACTTTATGTTTCTGTAGAGTACTCTTCATAGTACAAGGTCTTCAATATTGTGGTCGTTAATAGTTAGACTAGAAAATAATATTGTATTCGGATCGGACATATATATTTCCACCATAAACTTTTCGAGGATTATACTTTACACTGCCATACTCGTCTCTAAACATCGATGCTATTTCGCAGCGATTTTTTACCACCACCCATGTATGCTAAGTATTTTGAAAGGGTCCCTTCCTTAAATTCATACAGCATTTGTTTACTTTCTCATCTAAACTCACAATCGATTGATAGCAAGCAGGTTTGTCAAACAACGATATTCTGAGCTTAAAGTCCGTTACACACTGCCAGCGCTTCATTAACAAAACATTAATAGATTGTGTAAATAAAGCCGAGATTACCGGCCCGGGTGACAATAACACGCAATGTGTAACCGCCTTTTAAAAGAAAATCCACGGATGTTGTTCATTCATTCTTACGCTTGGAGATCATCTTAAGTCCGCATCCTATAGTCTTCCTCAAGCCAGTTACAGCTCTAGCTGATTGCCATAGAAATCATTTTCCTTTTCGGTCGGTGTGTCACGAAAAGGCGCTCTTCGAAAGGCTTACGCGGTAGCTAACCAAGTTACAGACGTGTAAGACGAAGTGACATTGTCCAAGCGATTAGGGATCGAATGCGAACGGAAATGGATGTTCGGGGAGCATCTACGTCACGGTAGTTAAGGCTGCGCACCCCGTGCGCGGAACTTAGGATTTCAGCTTCAGCTTATTTTTAGAGAATCAGGATTAAAATGTTAAAAAGCCAACAGAGACCAACAGAGTAACATACCGCTTAAAAAAACAACAAGTAGCTACTTGGCATTATTTTGAATCCGGTGAGAAATAGTAAACTGACTGTATGGGGTTAATCTGGCTCAACACAGAACTTGCTGTTAATAATTTTGTAATTATTTATTCCTACTTATTAATTATAATAATTCATATTTTGTTTTTATTTGTATTAGATATGCACAAGCAATTTTTAAAAGAGATCTTAAAATCAATCTATGGGAGTTCCTTCTCCCGCAGTGGTCCAATTTAGAGAAGTGTCAAAAAATGACGATTGTTAAGTGTATGTTAATCTACAGTAATAAAGAGATTTGATTGATTGTTTGATTGATAAAAAATATATTGTGAAAAACAGATATTTAGATTACTTCGGAAGATTTTCTATCAAGCAAAAATAATCATATTACATGTATACGTTCACGAATCCCTGCTGCAATCATGATCAACAACCATTTTAAAAAAAAAACTGCTTTAATTCTCCTATTTCGCTAATTTTGTAACTTGAGATTTACTAAAGGCTGTTGTGGCCTACTTCGTCGCCTTAAATCGCTTCCAGTATTTTGTCGTGTTTAGTGATGATCTGAGAATACAACCAATAAAGATGTCTATGGTTCATCATTTCAAATTTTCAAATCTTGAACCGAAGACATCTTTTAAATGTCGTTGTTGACGCCCGAAAGCCGCCTGGAGGAGGAAGCAGCGCAGGAGTACAAGAGAGATGCATACGTGGGCGAGAGGAGAGAAGCTGACCTCGCTCAAACGCCAAGACACCTTGCGATAGCTATGTCGCAGTTAGTTGGTTAACTCAGACACTTTACTAACTCCCTACAGCGTTAATTAAATGCCGACTTTTAACCAAGTCACTAAAATTCCCTCAGACAAGTGAGTGAACGCAACGTTTAACGAGTTGTCTAAACATTTTTATATAAATATTTTTTACGTGTACTTAACTTTATGTCTTACATGTTCAACCTAAAGGATAAAGGGGGCTTCGCTTCGCTCACCCCCTTTACCCTTCACCTAAGCTACCGTAATGTTTTGCCCTGATATAAACTGTGCAAATCAGCTGTTGTCGTAAAGCCATCTTGTTTTCCAACAAGCTGGCTTTCTGTAAGACAGAATGTTAAACGTTTTCGACGATGCTTATTTAAATCAAAATGCTAGTGACTTGGTCAAACTTCGGCATTTAATTAACGGTATATAGAGTTAGTTAAATGTCTGATTTAACCAACCAACTGCGACAGCTATACCATAACGTCACCATGATAGACTTGTCTGCTATTTAAATTTTTACCAAGGTACCAAAATGGTAGGGACTGGACTGCCATAATCCACGGGACAGGATAATAAATCAGACCATTTTGATCTCTGTACATTTTCGGTTCATCTGTAAGTATCACGAATACTCATCGACACTTATCTGACATAATCTGCAAATCTTTCCTAGCTGGAAACATATTCCTCACCCAAGGCTAGCCATGTTAGTTCATGGGACAGACTGGCCCGAATTTCACGTATTCTCACGGAACTTACCACGGATGTTCGGTGGTGACCTGACATTGCGACAATTGTACCTTTCAAATCGGGATATACAATACAATAGCAGTATGCAATGCTTGGAGAAGATAATATGCGGCAGGGTTGTTCCTTTCGTTATTTTTAGCGGTAGCGAGATCTTTATTATTACATAAAATATTTAAAATGTCTCTGTAGCCTTATTAGACCCCTCAGCTCAGACTCAGCTTTTAAACTGGACTGGACTGCGTGGGATTTTGGTGCTTTCCATGATATCAGCCAATTTGATAGAAACCTTATCTAAGATCTTTCTGTAAATGTCTGTAGGGTTATAATTGTAGATTTTTTTTTTATTCATTGCAACATGGTACACACACAAATACATAATTTTAACTCAAATTTTAAGAAGAAAAATCTGCAAAAAGAAAACAAAACACAGCAGTTAAATAAAACAAACAATACATAATAAAATTATACAAGCAAAACATTAAGGTACGGTAAGGATAACTATGTGGTATTGTGACTGTACCGCGACAATGAAATGGCCCTGACTCAGCAATGTCACAGACGAATCTGTGACGCTGATATTCTGCCAGAGCCAGTACAGACGAGACAACGGTCTGCTCAAGTACACATTTAACAACGTAAAATATGATGATTTTAATAAAATTGTTGCATAAAATAAATTGTATTCTAGAAGATTGTATTATATTTATGTGACTGCTACATAATGCCTAATTATGTACAGTTACATACACTAGTTTATCTACAAACATATCATAAGCTCTCTTTGATGTGTTAAGGAACCGCATGTTCGACCAGCATTGTGGCATTGATCATTGCTCTGCAGTTGTTTAGCTTGTTCTGTAGTACCAACTTCACAGACAAACTAGGAGTGGCACGCATGCGGGCGACGACGTTCGTGAATTGGATGTCGTAATTTGACAAATTTTGGTACATTATGGTCATAATGATCAATATTCAATGATCAATGATAGGAAATGAGTTTTTACTAAGAAGTTTATCATTATGCTGGTCGTAACGTGCGGTTTTCGGACACAGTAAATAGGGTTTATGATACGTTTGTAGTGTAGATAAAGACCTTAATATTGTGGTCGTTAATAGTTAGACCATATTTAATTTTAACACGCTGCAAAACGTTGACAACCCTCACTCAACAGAAAGAGGAAGTACAGGGGTGTGAGTCGATATGACCTCAAGTTACCCAGAACCCTTGGTCCCATCTCACGTCTTCACTTTTTTTCCTATCGATTTTTTCATGTGCCCATTGTCGAAATATCTGGAGCATTATACGGTATTCATTGATTTGCCAAAAAAAACCCAATAAATATTATTCGATTGCGATTAGAAAGGGTTTAAATTTAATGCGAGAAAGAATCAAATGAAATTGGGGTATGAAACCCTTTGTTAACAACAACAACTGCAAATTCGAATTGATTCATTTTTTGCTCTCTTTTTCGTGTTTTTATATTTAACTTTGTCTTGATGGATTCGCGATGGATCTTCCTTTTGACATCACAATGGATTCGGTCTTAATTTTGAACCTTTTCTTTGGTTCCCGTTTCAGCTCTTGTGCTGCTGAGAGTCTAATGAAACAGCAGAGAAGAGTCGCTGAATTAACGTGGAATACTACACCGAGACTTACTTAGAACTATATGACCAGACGTAGTTAATAAAAACGGGAAATATTAAACTGCACATCAAAAATACTGATTTGCACAGCAAATATCAGGGCATAATACTGATTTAGCTTAGGTGAAGGGTAAAGGGGGTCAGCGAAGCGAAGCCCCCTTTATCCTTCGTGTTAGGTTGAACATGTTAAAACATAAACTTAAGTACACATAAAATATTTAAAACATAACAAGTGTTTATATTGATCCTATTTCGCTGTGCAAATCAGTATTTTTGATGTGCAATTAAATACTAGCCAATACAAACATTGAAATTTAAGGTCATCTCATCACCTTCGTTTGTTTGGTTTTCATCATTATCTGAATGTATGCTAAAGGCTTTGTATAGAAGTAATGTTTTCACCAAAAAGATTCTGTGAGTTCCCTCCCTTTCCTAAACAGTTCTGGGCTGTAGTCGATAGTTGGTCCTGTCGTACTGAAGAACAATCACCCCGAGAAACTTCCTCAATTCCCTATTAATCCAGTTGGTCTGGTCATCACAAACCGGTTTTGCAAAAGAACAAACCGAATAACACACTTTTTGAATAGCAAAAATACTCGTCATGCAAATTTTGTTCTTACCCCGACTACATTTTCAGGGAGATTTGATAAATGTGCATTTAATTGCTGGATAAGTGGTACATTATCACATTATTTGAACAATGGAAAAGGTGTTGGTCCTGTCACAATAAAACATATGTTTCGTTCAGAATAGGTCAAGATGTTTATAGGGTAGTTAGCCATACTGAAAACCTGGAAATTGTTAGGTAGTGCATTACCTTATCAATATTTGTGTTTTTCACCCGAATTGTGATTGTAATATATGGCGGGGCCATACATACATATACAAATAAATGATAATAGAAACGCAGCAAAGATCATTTCGTTAAAATGTAAGTTGACTGTAATGTAAGGGGAAAGTGGGCGTTGCTTAATGTCAGTTTTAATAAATTGTCTGGAAGAAGAAACGGGCAACTTTTTCCTAAGTGGTGATATTTTATTCATAAGTAATTTTATTGCTTTATTGGCCGTATTTTTTTAAATAATGTATGTTTAGTTCGAATCGTTGTATCTTATATGCGTAAATTAATCATTTCAACTACATAAATGATGAAATACCGGTCAAGTGCGAGTCGAACTCGCGCACGAAGGGTTCCGTACCACCGTACAATGTTAGGGATAGGATGGAGTGAATAGTTGGGATTTTACATAGCAAAATGATGTTTACAAAGTTATTGGTGCGGCTACTTTCACACTCCATGTCCACAGGTGCATTCTTGAGTTTGTTTGTGGTTTACAGATAAATAAATTGTTTTATTCTCTTTTTTTGTATTTTTTGTTTTAACGGCAATCGAAATACATCATCTGAGAAAATTTCAACTGTCTAACTATCACCGTTCATGAGATACAGCTTGGTGACAGACGGACACACAGACGGACGGACAGCGGAGTCTTAGTAATAGGGTCCCGTTTTACCCTTTGGGTACGTTGTTCATGATTTTTTATCTGTAAGCATTTACATAGAGTTTTAAAATTTGGCAAGTTCTATAATAAAATAATCATTATTTATCACTGTAATTATAAGTACTATCTATATCCTATTAACTATATAACTATTCAGCAATGTGTGTAACTGTTCATAACAAAATAGCGGATGACATAAAAACATTGCCGTTCAATACTTTTAAACGTAAATTATTCCATTGGCTTCTGCAAAACTGTTATTATTCTGTTGACGAATTTCTTAACTTTAAAAGTAGATGAAACCGCCAAGGACGCGTCCTTGGCTTTTTTTGTTCTTTATGTTTTAATGACGACAAACCTCAAAAATTTGCGTGCTACAATTTAATAGCTGTCTAAGGCGTTCTATTTGTGTAATGAATAGTAATGATATAAGAACCTTTTTTACTCTTGTCTGCAAATAAATTTCTTATTTCTTATTTCAGAGTCTAAAACCAATGAATGAATTCCGACACGATATCGAGTCGGTCATAGTCAGAGGTCAACAGAGGGTAACGTCAGTGGATTTTTCCTATTGGACTGAAATCGTTGGGTATAAACACAAGGGACGTAAAACTAAATATTTATAAACGAAAAAAAAAGGAATTTACGCTAAATATTTATAATGTACATGACCAGAAGTAGGCCAAAATTGAGCAACTTATTTACGCAAACATAATAAAATTCGATTATATAACCATTTAATGTTGATTATAATTCGAATAAGAAAATATTATTTGTTTACTAACTTATAACTAAGCACAAAATTTTAAACCCGAAATAAAGTATTTTTTTCGATAAGATCATTAATTCCGCGTTCAGTTTCCTGATGAATAAACGAATAAAAGAAAATGGCTATCAAAATAATATCTTTTAAGGGTCCCGATTAATTTATAAAAATGCGAGTAATTCATTATTTGTTGTTATAGAGACAATATAACAACAAATAATGTAATACAACAACAATATAATAAAATAATCTCTCCTTGAAAATTTCAACCTTCTACCTTTTAAGGACCATCAGTGGCTCAAGTATCGTATCGTTAGTAAAATATTTCAAGGGAACTGAAAAAACCATTTCAAGATGATTGTGTACTAAAATTAATGGCGTTATTCCCATCAAAACCAGAAAGACCTTTATTTAAACATAAACATTTACATACAGTACAGGCATATACATTGCTTCTGGCCCCCCCGTGTCGTGGAAACCAGAAACAGCGACATCACACATTATAAACATCTTAGACCTGGGGATTTCCGTTATTTATCCCCAGTCGGGATCGAACCTGGGACCTCTCGCATGGTAGGCAGATCCACAACCTCAGCGTCACAGAGGTCCTCGTTTATCCTCAACAGCGTAGTTTACTCAAATCTCAGATGAACAAAACTCTTTGGCTCAAATTTCCTTCGTTGTTAAATAACTACTATTAATCGTCTTGTTTTGTATTAAATCAAATGTACCTAAATACCACTTTATTTTGGAGTTGGTTGGCTTTCTTGTAAAAATGCCAAATGTCAATAACACAGTTGTCAGTCAGAACGTAAACCAATGTTGCTATCATAGTTTTTTAGTTTTATGAAGAGAGTTATAAAAATTAACACGTTTATTTATTTAGCATCGTCCATTCTCTAATGGGAAACGCATAGCGATAACATATCGATTGCCTCGATGGGCGCAAAATGCCGTATTTGGCAGACAGTCTCCAAACAAATGGGCGCCGCCGACAAGCTAAATACGGCATTTTGAACCCTTGGGAGTAATCGATATGCTATCCCTATCCGTTTTCTATAACAGAATACGGCTCCAGATAGAGCCCGCTAACGGCGGACAGCTGAGCTTAGTGACAGGTCCCGTTTTGCTCGTTTCGGGTACGGAAACCCAAAAACATAAATTGCCATTAAAATTAATTCCAATTAGAAGTAGTTTTTCCAATTAGCAACATAGAATATGAATATATGTATTTCCATTTAAAGGTGCAAGTAGCCGACGACAAGCAAACGACGTGTCGTCAAGGTGAGTGAGCAAGACAGCGAGCATACTAAGTACCTTCCGCTGTCTCGCTTACTCAACTTCGCTTCACGTATTCTAAAGTTACTGTAGGCTGCGGAGTTGCATCTTAAAAGTAAAAGTAAACAAAAATGGACAATGGTAAAACTATTTTCATTTAGTTAACTCCCCCAATGCAATACAATCATATTCCGTATGCCACCGTACGAAATAAGAAGTTTAGGGGTGATAGGATGCATTCGCATCGGTATCTTATAATAAGTAGACCTATCGTACCTTTCCTAGGTAGCAGGCCTGCACACTAATTTGGTATTAGACCTGCAGAGATTCCGTTTTATATATTTTATCATTCGAGTACGCGTGGATTTTACTTTTCATTGAATTGTATGAAACCCTTTCAACCGGCCAAACGAGCTGCGTTTTGGTTTCTTAAATCATTCTTCTACTTAACCCGAAACCTCTTCAAAACCGTGACTCAACAAAACTATCCTAGGACAAACCGGACTTAGGTGATTTATCAGCAATACCCCATGTAGAAAATGGTGTGAAACTACCGGACTGCTCCACCTGAACAGCCGATCAAAACTGAGTCCTCGGGACCTCTGAATAGGGTGTTAAGTTATTGAGGGTCTATAAAGCTGATACTTACCCTACGGCCCTTGGTCAAAACGCACCACCTGCAACATTACGCTAAGCCGTGCCAACCACAGGGACGACTTGTGTTTCCCATAAAATAAGATTTAAAACGTGGGCCATAAATATTAGGGTCTTTGTTGTCACTTTGTACCCAGGCAATTTAATTAGCTATGGTTCCTTTGGACTATTTTCTAGGGATTGCTTTTGTCAAGAAAGTTTATGAGACGCACCATGTAATTATTTTAGTTGTTACGTGTTGTAAGTGGAAAGGTGTAAATCATGTGATTCTAGAGGGATTAGAATATACTTTGTAAAGTCAGAAATTACATTGCTATTAAACAGTATGTCGGATAAAAAGGACCTCTTTACTAGGGTGTTCTTTAGATACATAGCAAATCACAATCGATTTTCGAATAAGCTATACCTAAGTAGTAACTTGAAATGACAAAGATTCTCAAAGTCGGTTGTTGTTTTCAACAAATCCCAGCTAAAACAAGTTCCCAAAGTCCCAAAAACAAACGACCGTCGAAAACGTTTAGAAAACCACTCAGAGGCCACCAAAACGTAAAGTCATCATAATCGGTTCCCATCACAGACTGAGAGCAAACGAGGTTGGTTCAGGAGCAAAATAAATCTGTCCTGCGACACCGTGTGTGATAATAAAAACGTGCCAGATCACGGCTTGGAGGCTAGCAGGTGGACTGTAGTATATGGCAGTATTGTAGAGGAACCTAGAATACTTTTTGTTAGAGTCTTTGTTTGATGAATGTGTAAAACATTTAGGTAAATGCACGCTATAAATAAGAGTATTCGTGAAATATAATAATAATACCTTGGACACTATTTAGACACATTGATCTAGCCCCAAACTAGGATTCCCTGTATCTTGGGTACTAGACAACGATACACATACTTATATAGATAAATATTATACTTAGATAGATAAAAAACCATGACTAGGGTACAAACATCCGTTCTCATCAAACAAATATTTGCCCTCACCGGAACTCGAACCCGGGACCCTTGGCTTCGTAGGCAGGGTCACTGCCGACTCGGCCATTCGGGTCATATGGTTTACAAAAAGACTTCTGTGAAAAGATGAGCGCTTTCAGTGTCGCGCATATTTGTCACGCGGGACGCGGGGCGCTATTCTGACAGCACAGCGGGAACCATCCTACAGTCTCCTTTCTCTTTAGAACTTTAGGTAGTATGTATGTTTTTATTATATATATATATATATATATATATATATATATACAGGGTTTGGTAGATCGATTCAAAACCGATTTGCTATGCAAACTTCAAAAAATAATAATAATTATAATAATAATTCTTTATTGCACAGAAAACACAATGGAAAAAATACAACGAACAATATGCAAAGGTGAGCTTATTTCTAAAAAGAAATTTCTTACAGGTAACCTGTGAGGAAAGGAAAAAATATTTATAGAGAGGTAGTCCTAGTGTACAATTAAGATTTAAAAGAAAGAAATAAAGTCAATATACTATCAGATAAATCACAATACATCCTACACATACTATAAAATAAATTAATAGAATACAATAAATACATAGATACACATACATACTATAAGATACCCACTATGCGGAGAGAGGAGATGCTGTTTCAACTTTTTCTTAAAAGAGAACAAGGAAGTGCAATCCCTAATAGTGCAAGGAAGTGCATTCCACAAACGTACGAAAAAAAAAAAAAAAAAATGAGAAATACCTTGCTTAACCCCTCGGTTACCACCGGTTTTAAATTTTATTACCATGGCATAGGGTTCAAAATCGCGATCGGTCCCAACTACCCTTTTTGTTTGAGTAGTTAAAAGCAGAAGATATTTTCTTGAATTTCAAAGGTCTGTAAAAAAAACATGTCTCAAGTCGCAGATGTCTAGAACAAGTTAGATTACTAAAACGGTAACTAATAAGAAATTATTGAAAAGGAAATAAATTATTGTTCAAAATCGTAATGATTACCCATTAACAGTGAATTCCTGGATTTTTTCGTCGAAAATAATAAAACATCGATAAAAACCAAGCGTCCGTGGCCTAGTGATATTCGCGCATTTGAAATGATCGTGGGGGTAGCAACACCTGGTTGATACGGGTACTGGGTGGGTGTTTATTTCTATGTGGCATTTGTCTCGGGCGCTTCCGTGTTTCGGATGACACGTTAACGCGAATTAATACTCAAACTGCAATATCAGACCTGACTTTGAAGGCCTACTCCTCCTACACGGAAGGTCCAAATGTATTTAAAAATATACATATATGTCATAAAGTCAAAAATAAATAATAACTTCTATAAAAGAAAAACTGTTGTTATTTACGACTGTAAAAAAAAAAACAAAAGTTTCCCATGACTTACGCAAAATTTTTCCTACTGCTTTTGAACGCCTGAAGAAATTTGAATGATTATTTCACCAAATCACATTCAATTCATAAATCTAAAAAAAATAGCGAGAAATTATCAAAAAATATGGCGGCAGTAACCCAATAACACTTACACGAGCTGCCACGAGCAGAAAACAGAAGATGAATGAAATAATACACTACATGATTTTCGACAGTATGTATACATGTCACCGTTAGATAGTCAAAACCGTTAGTTGATAAACTAAAGCGTTAGTTGATCAACTATCCACAAATAGTTAACCAGACCGACAGGGTTTAGAATTTATGTTTATTTTTTTCTTACATGTCAACCTAACACGAAGACTATTCAGGTCTATCTGTCGATAGTTGACCAACTAACGAGAAATAAACGTTAGTTTATCAACTAACGGTTTTGACTATCTTGCGGTGACATACATATAGAGAAGTCAAGCTCTAAGGAAAACGAAGCAAATGAAGCTGTTGAGTTACCATTACAACTTATGTGCATTAGAATTTGGCAATTTTACTCGTTTTAAAAACAAAATGAGAAGTCGTCAGATTGTGAAAAAACAAGATGCTTCGATTCAATTTAGTCTGGGAATCACAACTGCAAACAATGTCTTTCATTTTTGTGATTTTATAAAAATCAGCCATGCCATGCGGTTTATTTTCTTACTTACTTCAAGTCTTCAAGTTCAAGGATACGACTTCCCATACTGCCTTGCGTAAATATGAGAGGTTTAGAAAATATAGTAACATACAAAGTTACCAGGGGATCTAGCAACGCCGATCATATCGAGTTTTATCGAGTTTTAGTCTATCACCACTAGTTTGCGTTTTCAAAACTACCAAAATATCGCCGTAGAATAATAAGTACAGAATGGACATATTACAGCACATTGAGCTTGAAAAGTTGTAGTAATAGAGAAAAACAACGCTACATAATTTATTACTAACTCGTGAAAATATGCGCTTTGCGAGGAGAGAATCATTTCGACAATCGCGATCTTTGTAGATTCACGGAGCGTCTTCGGTGAGGCATGCGGGTTGCAGCGCCTCTAAGCCCCCGGAGAGGAGGCCGATTTCTCAAGGTCGTCGGCGTGGGCATACACCTTAAGCTGAAGTTCCCGGTACTATCGCTACTCGGTGGTAGTACTCGTAAAGCTGGTCAGAAGCCCTCTATTAGGGCTTCTGACCAACTTGATAACTTCTGACAGACGGGTTGGCCACTTAGACCGACACCCCTCCTCAACCCGCACTGAGCCAGCTTGGTGGAGTATGGCTCAATCTTACTCGTATCTGGATAAAGGCCCGTCGATGGGGACATTAATGGGCTACGTTATTATACTATTATATATTAATAAAAAAAATGATACGGCAAGTCTTTGATTAACATGATGTGGCATTGATGGTTCAAAATTATCTGTACCATCTTCCTTTTAAGGCTTTGCATCGATCCACAAAATATCCTGTATTGTTTTTATGTTAAGCAAGTATATTATATTTAAGTTGGCACAATTTATTTTATATTGTTTTATAATATTTATTTAGGTATGTACTTACTAGGTTAATTATATCGCTGTAGACATGGTCTATAGTTCAGTCAATATTAACACAAAAATGCAAACATCGCAAATGCGCATGTAACTACCATTTTTTTATATGCTAGGTCCCTTGAGAGTAGTTAATACCCAAGTTTGCAACCCTGAAAACCCTGTGCTACCCCATAGTGCTCGAAAAACTGCGAAATTTTGGCACTTGTTTTAGTTTTATCGAAAAAACTACCCTGAGGATACGTTTTGGTGGCGAAAAGCCAGGGTGGGCTGACTCATGGTCGGGGAATATCAAGCAGTGTGCTGACCTGCTAGTCAATAGGGATGGTCTTCATGCTCAATATTTTCTCTCAATGTTTCACTGGAACTGTGACTCTAACATCAGTAAGAGACATTGCAGACACCGAAAATGTTCATATCTGGTCCAACACATACCTTCCAATCCCAGTCACCGACCGAATCATCGGAGGCCCTAATATCAACTATAACTTGGCACAAGAACTGGGAGCGGAAGTTGTGAAACAAATTGTTTGCAATACCTTTGCAATACTTTTTAACGAAAGGATAAAGTGAAGACCTTGACCTCTGTGAGAGTGTTCAACAAGAGAGTTTATGTTGATTCCCCTTACCATATTACATACTAATTCACTTAATTCATGCCCTTACGCATTCCTTCGTAAGGGCATGAAATCTTCGTTCTATTCAGCATTTACACCACTTACTGAAAACATCATCCCAGGAAACAGAGCGTTTATAGTAGTCAATGGTAGTTACCACCTGCACAGGGTGATCTGGCATCGAAATGATTCAGTCAGAGTTATTGTAGTGGGATACGTCAACTATGTTTTCAACCACTTTGGTAACAACCAGCCAGCTGTAGATGCTGCAGCTGTAGCAGCTGTGGTTTTCAATGGATATCCAGAAAATGCAGCTATCAGGGGCACTAAATCAGCTGAACGTCTGTAACGCTCTGCTTCTCTCACCTGCGGTGACATTTTGTTTGATGAATCAACACTCAAAGTGCTTCAAGCAAAACGGTTTCAAATGAATCTAACAAACGCCGACTGATCACCATGATGCGTACTGAATTAAAGAGGCTGGGTATTAAGTTCCATCAATCTCAAGAAGACGCCTGCCCTTACCAAGAGCTCATCTTTCAATCAAGTTTTTAACATTGGGGAGGACGTGGACCTATTTGTCCTTCTTAACGGCTTTAACTCTGGAGAGACGAACCTGTCCATCCAGAAAGGTAGTAGAGGTGGATCAAACTGCATGCAATATCCAGCAAATTCTTTTACATATGGAGAAATGCAGATTCAACGCGGGATGGTTTAATTTCTGCATGCCATCAGTGGGTGTGACACAACCTCTGCCCTTTTCTGGCAAGGCAAGTTGAAGTGGTGCAACGACCTCAAAAAAACCCCGAATGATGAGAGTGCTAGGATTACGCTCAAATTCTAGCAAATTTAGTTACCTTTATTAAAATATATCGCAAATATACTTGAAAAACGCTTCCATATAGTACTTTTAAAAAAAACTGAAACAGTTACCGAAATTTCCCAGTTTTCGAGCACCATTGGGGTAGCACAGGATTTTCAGGGTTGCAAACCTGGGTATAAACTACTCTAAAGGAACCTAACAACATGTAAAAAAATCATAGATACATGCCCTTTTGCGATTTTTCTGCTCTGCAATCGACCTTTCTCATCCTGATTTGGTTTACTGGAAGTGATCTGTCATAAGAGATAAGCTCGCCTTTGAAATACCCTATTTTCATGTAAGTCGTGTTGTCTATATGTTATTTGTAAGCATTTAAGAAGTTATAAATTATGAATGAATCTGCAAATAAAGCACAGAATGCGAAGTCTCTGCATATACTATATTCCACGCCACCCGTTTAATACCCACAACCACTTTAAGATATTCAAAAAATATCATTCCCAACACACCAAATAAAAAGGAAATAAAAAAGAAGTAAGTATTAAAAATATATTCCTCGCCGAAGATAACGCTTCATAATGACATGGGTCAGAGCGGGCGGCTAGAACAAACATTCAAGCCAGCCATGTTTTTTCACCCGTTCATTCAAAAGGAAAGCGAAGAAGTTGCATCCTATTCACTCTTTCTTATGTCCACAATGGGCGAATGAGTAGGAGGAAAGAAGGTCGCAGTCAGGTAGTGCCATCAAGTCTGCTTGTGCCAGACAGAAAGGCACCAAAGGGCTCTCGTGGTATTTCAATGTGTTCCGAAATGAATTTATTGGACCCTACATTGCACGTCGACCAATTAGTTTTTATTTCGGCCGTAAACCGTTTTTGATTAAGATTTTTGGGAACTGGGATTTCCGTTGTTGAAAATGAAGGTGCAACAGATGTCACCAGAACACGTTCATAATCAAATTATTTTAGTTAACAAACGGGTGCATCATGAGGTCATCGACGTAGTTCCGGGACATATGGCATGTAAAGAATATGTCCATTGTCACCGTCAATTTGCGCAATCATTTTATTGTTTTAATTTTGACCGCGGTGAATGGCACTTATTGCACATATGTGCCTGTTACATTCTCGGATTAATTTTATTAACTTTTCAATACCAAGCTCTACATTTTTAATGGCATACTTAAAATTGAAGACCCTACACCCTACACTTAATATCTGGCGTAAATTCACAAATATTTTGCGAAATGTCAATCACAAACAAACCCTATTGAGCGCACATCAATTGATAGAGCACCTCTTGTTACTAAAAGCGGGGTTTTATCCAAATAAAACTCAAAGCTAATAGCCTACACAAAGACGTTGCTTTCACATCCCAAGTGCCTGTTCCTAATACCCGGGCTTTGATCTTATAGTATGGAAATCAAGCAGCGTTATAGGGAACCCATGGGGGTGCTATTCTGCTGTCTTCTTGATCAGTGATTTTTCTATTCTACAATAAAAATATTGAAATTTGCCCTATTTAACTGTACTGTTTATTGCTTATCTTTTTTATCTCATTTATTTAATAGTACATTACTTCAGAGGGAAGAAAGTGACAGTTCCATACCGAGATTATGGCATTTGCGCCACGAGCTTGCGAGGGGCGCAAACCATTTGAGGTATGGAACTGTACTTTATCCTGAGGTATGTATAGTGCTTTTTATTACACCTACGAGGAAAATTATAGACATAAATGCATCAATATTTTACAAAAAACACAAAGATAAATGCTAAATCAATCGAAGTTTTTGCGAAAATGCGCGCGCTTTTCCTTTTTTTATTCGCCCGTTTCTGGAGTAGGCTAAGATCATAAGGTCATGCAGCCACTTCTTCAGTGATTCCGCGCGTTTTATATACAAAAATAATTTCGTTTTTAATTTTCTGTATGCACCAAGGAGGTTGGTAACTGGTAAAAAAAAACTGTATGTGGCCAGTAACAATTTACTTGAAATTTAATTAGTAGACAGTTAAAGTCTCTTTGCAGTATGACTGCTAACAAATAAAAAAAAAAAACGGGTATGTAATGGAATTTTATATATACTTCCCACCCTTGGGTCGGAAGGATTTTCATACAAACTTCCATACCTTGGGATGAAAGGATTTGAAGGGCGGGATAAAGGCGTTTCTTCCCTCTAATTGGTATAATTAGTATGTATTTTCAGAGCAGGTGTGATAAAAAAGTAATTTAGGTAGTGCTGTTGTAATTGTAATGCAGATGCAATGCATATTTGCCTCTCTCTGATTTGATTCTACATCATTTTCTTCTTTTCTCAATAACTTACAGCCTACCTACGAGGTGGACAGGGTATACATAAGTACATCGGTGAGTAGGATTTATGTACTTACTCGATTTTATACCTTCTAGTCTAGAATGTCTGTCTATCGTCAGGTTTTCAGAAGAAAAACCAATAGAATTTCTAGCACCAAGGACAGAGGACAGCTATGTTCTCTTTCCTTTATAGAATACATGTCATCAAAGGCTCTTTTCATATGATAATCAGAATGTTCCTCCTCATATGATGGTTCCCCTAAAGTTGAATGGCTGTGGAGAGCCCTCAAGAACATTTTCCGCAGCTATGACCAACATCACTGTCCGACACACATAAAGGTGAGTGGGCGAATTTTCTGAGAGGATTTTGGTTTTGTGGGAGCTTTATAAATAAATAAATGTTTCCTTAATAATTGAATGTCCCCACGGAGGGCCATAGGTCTTTACGAGTTAGATCGATTTATACTCTATCACGCTGGCTCATTGCGGGTTGATGGAGGGGTTTTACGACTACCATAAACTACCGAGTAGCGGAAAATAAAAATCTACCAAAATTATTGCTTGGAGTGTTAAAGATTTGTACTTCAGATTTGAGTCAGGAAATAGTATATAGTTATAGTTGAGAGTTCATATTTACTTAATTAGTACTCAAAAGTTTAGTTCGATAAACTCCTTATTCTAAGAAGGGATTTAGGAACATTGTTAACAAATTATTTTCATTTAGTTATTTACACCACCCGTAAAATGGGGCTTCTTACCGTTGTGGGAATGCGTCAAAGACAAAAATAAACGAGGGAAATTTTCCTATCCTAATTCATGTCTCGGACTCTTTTTTTGTGAAATAAATAGTTTCTGCGTACGAGCGCAACAAAGTAAACTTTGACATGCGTTTCGGCAGAAAAATACATTTCCACGCTGCCACGCGCTATCTGTCCCAGAGACATGGCATGTCTTTATAAAATACCTATATTACTCGGTGAACTCGGTTAGAGCTTATTTTTCCTCTCGCGTCACCATTTTAATGATTTCGTACGTTGGAATTTAGCAACACTACAAGCGACTACACTGTGGAAAACGCCGGCGTCCACACGCGGTTGGCAACGCACGACCGTCCACAAGGTTGTGGAAAGGTCAAACGAATTTAGGTTGCAAACAAGCGGCTACACAGTTTTAAACCCCGGGTGGAGACGCTAGTGGAAGCCTTGTTTACAACAGTGTGGCACAGGGGTTTAAGCCTCCACTGTCCGTCCGTCTTTATGTCATTTCGTTAGTCGTCCATTCTTCTGCCTGTCTAGGTAGGTAGATAGTTGGAATTTTCACAAAGTGTGTATGTTTTTTGCAGCTTTGGAAATAAATGATGAACCAAAATAATAATAAAAAAAGAGTGTGCTTTAGACCACACAACTGAAGTAAAACTTCTTTAGCTCTAATGCTTCAAAAATACATCTCCTGCACTGTGTCTGGCTATGAGAGGAAGAGAGAAAGAAAATGTGCGTGCGCAACTCTCGTTTGCCTCGCCCGATCACACTTTTCGTAACGCTCTCGTCACGCATTCGTCAGCTTACTCCCCAAGTCAAGCGTGCATAAAGAAGTTTTACTTAAAAAAATAAGGAGGTCCTTAGTCCTTAAAAAAAGGAGATTTGAATTTTTCATCTTTGCCTTTACTGTACTTTCATGTACGCCTTTTTTCGTCATGTACATGACGTAACTACAAATTTACGGTTTTCGTATTTTCTTCATTACGTTATACTTCTTGCCTAATGTCCATGGAAAGTAAATAGGGATGCTTTACTTTGATACCCCAGGTAGTATCGAAATATATGCGGCAATATTGCAACACATCTTTTAATTGCGAAGAGATTTTTTCAGTTCTACTTATAGGATAAGTGATTAAATGATATCAATTTAAATTTTATACCTTTACATGTTCTTTTTAGGGTTCCGTATCCAAAGGGTAATAACGGGACCCTATTACTAAGACTCCGCTGTCTGTCTGTCCGTCTGTCACCAGGCTGCATCTCATGAACCGTGATGGTTAGACAGTTGAAATTTTCACAGATGACGTATTTCTGTTGCCGCTATAACAACAAATACTAAAAAACAAAATAAAATAAATATTTGAGGGGGCTCCCATACAATAATTATTTCAATATCGCAAACAAATTTATGAATGCACCTGGGGTCCAATTCTGGTACACAATAACAGCTCCATGACAATTACATTACGATTACGGTCAACTTTAGATATCCGATATTTCGCGTTCGGAGAATATTTTTTAGGCAATTATGGTAAAAATTAAGTTAATTGGTAAGCACAATAATTAAGTTAATCAACAAAGGCAATGGGATTACAAAATCGTCAGATATTGTATATCTAAAGTTGACCGTAATCGTCATGTAATTGTCATTGAATGTGCACTTAAACAGGAATAAGAAGTAAGTGAATGTGTTGTGTGATGGATGTGTAATAGACATAATTATGACAGAATGACGAATGAGTGTGTGGACTTAACTTACATACTTAGATCTTGTTTTCTGTGTTACCAATTAATTTATTTTTTGTTTTGTGTCATTATTTCTATTTATTTTTCATTTTACCGTGTTTAATTATGGATGTATATCTGAAATAAATAAATATTATTATTATTATTATTGAGCTGTCATTGTGTACCGGAATTGGGCCCCTGGTTATGTACATAATATAAAGTATATATGTGCGTCTACTTTCATACTCCGTGTACATGGAGTGTGAAAGTAGCCGCACTAATAACTTTGTAAACAACATTATGCTATGTAAAATACAAACTATTCACTCCACCTCCACACCATCTCTACCATTGTACGGTGGTACGGAAACCTTCATGCGCGAGTCTGACTCGTACTTGGTCGGTTTTTTGTTTACCTGTGCTATGTGAACTTGCTTCTTGATAAATTTCGTGATTCTAGGTTCATGGAAAAAACCCCATAGATACTTTTTTGACTCCCTAAAGAGTGTCGAAAAATGCGTCGATATTAATATATATTTTATCTACACACGTATCATAAACCCTCTTTACTGCGTCCAAAAACGAGCCGCACTTTATGACCAGCATAATGACTACTCAAACTCAACTCATTTCTTATCTGAATATTGATACATTTTGACTATAATGTTTCAATATTTGAAAGAAGAAAGAAAGAAAGAATATCAATTTATTCGGACTACGCCATAACACACACAACATAAAATACACGATAATTATGGGAGGACAAGAAAAAAAGTGAAACATACAATTGAAGGAGAAAGTAATAACAACTAATATCGCAGACAATAATATACACACGCGTCACAAAAGTAAAAGTACATACCACACAGTAACTTATATGTATAGTACATACACAAGACAACAAGAAATAGATAAAAGCAAAATACAATTTTGTTGCGACGAGTAGACAGCAACGTCGTGAAGTGTGTGCCTAGGCGGCGAATAGGTTCCGACTCAGCATGTGCCACAGAACCTGCAAGAGGTCCTGCAACGCTGGTATTCTGTCGGCACCTTATCAAGGAGGAGAGGATAAAGGGTGGGTGTACATAAACTACTTTTTATTAAAACTGCATATATAATTGATATGAAAATAAATAAACTATAGGAAAAAATTAGGAAAATTTAGTGGATGGATAAGCTAAGTAGGTTTTCGGTATTTCGACATATGACATTCAAATTGCGAAAGCCTCCGCCGGCCCGCGTGCCGCTCCTAGTTTGTCTGTGAAGTGGGTACTATGAACAAGCTAGACAAGTGCAGAGCAATTATCAATGCTACAATGCCGGTCGAACATGCGGTTCCTGAACAAGGACGGATAGCGGAGACTTAGTAATAGGTTCCCATTTGGCACCCTTCGGGTACGGAACCCTGAAAAATGACGTTAACTTAGTATTTGTGAATATCTACAAGAATACAGAAATTTTGTCGTGTCTTGTATTATCTTGTTAAGAGATTGCACTTCGAGCAAGGAGTTTCTTTCATCTGAATACTTTTTAAAGAAATTGGCACACTACTTTAGTCAATTTATTTTGGAAAATAAAATGTACATTTACTACAGATTTTGTAATAGCCATTTGAGCAATTTATAAACGACATTGTCTCAATAGGTCTATACAATGTTCAAGATTACATAAATGACAAGACTTGGGGTTAAACAACTGAACACAGAACTCGCTGATGATAATTTGTAATTTTGTAATTATTTATTCATGCATAGTATTTGAGTAACTAATATTGTAATATTAGTTAAACACAATCATTTTTTTAAAGGGATCTAAAAATCAACTGCTTCTTCCTTATAAAACTAGATTACACCGCTGTACTTATATTTATGTTGTGGTTATGTAATGAGTATAAAAAATCAGATATAATAATACAAGACACTGTATATTTAATATGGGTAGCGTGTGGCAGGTAGGTATGTAATGGTAAGTTTAAGGGTTACTTTTGGCAATGTTTCTGTTGAAAACATGTTAGACGTTGTTGTCTAGATAGGTAGATATTGATACAGTTATATAAACAAATTAGTAAAATAGGGAAGACTAGTCAGGTTATCTTGACCATTAGGTCCTCGGTGCCATCGTAATCGAAGAGGCAAGAAAGAATAAAGTAATAAAGAATTTTTGACTTTTACTGTGACTTTGATTTTTCACAGTTCTATGGTAGGCACTACATACATGCGTAATTGATATCAATTTTAACTTGATACCGTCATTCCTTTAATCCTGGTTAAAAGGGATTAAGAGAGAAAAATGAAAAACGACTGGACTGACAGACAGATATACGGACAAATACGTGATCCTAAACGTATTTTTTTTTCAATTTTTGGTGCGGAATCCTAAAAATGCCAATAGAACAAATCCTTTGTACGGGGACCCCTTCCATTTAACGGCCACAACGCACGTTTATGTAGACTTTTGGCGCTCGTACGCTTAAACTATTGACTTTACAAAAAATAAGTCTAATAATTTTAACACCACACTCAAAGGAATCATGCGACACAAATTTCAAAACTTTATTAATTAATTTGTCTGAAAACATGGAATGACTCGAAAATAAATTTAAAGATACCCAAACCCGCCATACCCTCACCCAAACTCAAGGTCACTAACCGGGTCAAAGTTAACAATAAGTAAAAATATTTTCTAAATCTTACAAAAGGCGTACCAAGTTTGCTACACAATGCTTTAAAACCTGCCAAACATGTAGTTTCCAAACCAGTTCTTTCTATAATCTTGTATTAATCTTCGGAATCTGCCCGCGAGTCGTTTACTTAGGATCTGTCATGGTTCAACACTTTAGAGTAAAAGGATTGCTCATTGGGTTTTATAAAACTACCCTCGGGCATAGTATAAACCTCGGGTGTTTAGATTGTTTTCTTTGACCACTGTCCTTTTTGGACTAGTTAGCTATTATTACTATTATTTCTTTACGTGATTAACTCCATGTCTGTACAGTGAGCTTATTCCTTTTCTTAATATGTACATAATTCTTCTATTAGATGTTTTTTTTATTTTTGTCCTTCCTAAGATTTACACAGTTAACATAGATAATACTGTAGACAGCCAAAGCTAGACCGTATTAAAAATAGTTTTTTTGTTTTATTAAGACGCATATTCGTAAAAAAAACATCATCATTCTTTAGCATGAAAGCAGAATAAATACAGTGGAAATGAAGTCGTGGAGAAGCATGTGTGGAGTAACATCGAAAAAAAGTTTGAAGAATGAAGTCATAAGGGAACGTTGTGGCTCGAAGGAAGCTACAGAGTCACGGTTAGAGAAAGGTCAGCTTTAATGGTTTGGTCACGTTGAAAGCATGAATGAAAGGAGATAGAGGAAACAGAACTATACAGCGGGTGTGAATGGAGTCATCGGACCTGGACCACCAAGAAGGTCCTACAAAGACCAAATTGGTTATTTATTAAGGGAAAATTAGAAGTACCCGTAACCGGCTAGCTTGTATGAAGAGACTTATGAATGTTGAGGAAACGAGAGATGTATGCCAATATCGTAGCAAGTGGAGGTCTCTAGTATCTGTGTACCCCTCTTCCGTGAAAAAAGCGTGAACATACTCATATGTGTATGTATGTAATATTCATCCTATTCCATCTCAACACTGATCATTCAAACAGGTTACATTAAATAAGTAGGTGGGTGGCAGCTACACAGGAAGTATCATGGTAATATGATGCATGCAGGTACTATACATTCCCACCGTAGACTATAATGAGGGGTTTCAAATACAAAATGGAGTAAGAGATGATGCTGCAACCTCATCGAAGGTGTCATCATTATATTTAACCCGCCTAAAAAACTATGTAAGTTTTTTTTACGTTAAAATGCTTGGAAAGATATCTCAGATTTGTATGTTTCTTCATATGCAATTACTAGCGATTTATCAAAATCCCGAATGTTTTGAAGCGATTTTACAAATGGTTGACAATGAGACTTTGTGAAAGTCACGAAATATTATGATGTATATATTTACAAACGTGCACCAAACGCGTTATACAAAACCTTGTGAATGGGCCAGAGCAGGCACACATCCTTTTCTGGCATTAATGCCATTAATTTCTGGCCAAATATGGACCGAAAGACACCGCCAGACATTCTGGAACCGGCCATTCACACCAAACAAATGGTTCCCTTTCACGACGGGCCACACGAAAAAAGGAATCTCTAAGCATTATTTATCTATTCCGATTGTGATGTGAGTTCGGTCCGATATTAAAATACAAATATGAACAATGACACTTCATTGTTGAAAGAAGAAAAAATATATCAGAAAATCTATCTTGACCGCCCCCGCGGCGGGGACAATGGGGCGGTGCGGGGACGGGACGGAACGGGGGTTTAAAAAACCATGAATGAACGGAACCCAACAATGGAAGGTTTATTTTTGAGTCTCACTCGTTCTGGGAAAAACAGTCGGTGTTTAACTAAGGGCTTAGGCGTCACAAGCCACCGTAAAATTCGCGCGTCTTTGAGTTTCCCGGTAGCTCGGTCACAAGCTCATTAAATTCGCCGTTGAGTGTAGGAACAAACGGGCTGTTTCATTGAATATTGTATTCAATAGAGTATAGGAGAAGCGGTAGACGATCTCGGGCCATTGTCGCGGCGGCCATTGTGGCCCGAGATGAGTTTGGAAATTGAAATTTAATGGAAATATCAAATGAAACACTCTCACAAGAGCTTGAGTTCTTTGGCGATGCTCACTCGATAATAGCATTTCTGAGTTGGAATGAAATAAGAAGTTTTATTGTCGTTGATGTTCATTTCAAGATGGTAAATTAAACTTTGTTGTGTAATTTTGTATTGTCAAGTTGAGATGTCTTCATTTCTATTGTAAATATTTCGTTCACAACGGGCCTGCCAATCAGAGAGACCTACACCCGTTATTGAATCTTATTTATTTACGTAAACATTTTTTATGAGGTACAATAATTATCTATTTTTGGTTAAACACTATTCATGTATATTGTATAATGATACACTAATGTTGGTATAGTGCAAGTTAGCTGGAGCCCGGGATATATTTTATGTTCTAACACCATAATTTTGGAAAGCACTACATATCATAGACAAAACTTGTATGAGATATGAACGAAGAACTCACTAATAAAGCATTAAAAACTCAATTCATTAACGGCGGCGGTCCTTACAAATAGATAAGTTTCGCCAATGCCAAATCTATAAAAACTCATGAGTTTTTATAGATTTCACTGTATATGGACTCTCTTTCAAGGACCTGGAAATTTTAGCGCTGTTTTACTACGCAGTGGGAGTGTGCAGGTCTAAAGGATACAAGTATGATGCATTAGAAGAATACACTCGTTGAATATAGTCCTGTCTAGTTATGCTGAAAAAAATCTTAAGCTCATCTTTGCGCATTACCTTTTTCATAAAATTTTGTTGACACGTGTAATAAAGAATAATGTGTTACGAAATTTCGATATAAGGTATGCCTTACATCATTGCACAAATCATAACTTGAAAATATCCTTTTCTGCACAACTAAAAACTCCAAAATTTATTTTTCTGCGTAAACAATAGAATACTTTTGAAAATACAGACTTTCACAGTCTTTTCTTCTTCGCATTGTGGATGCTACATAATAACTTTGTTACTGAAACAAAGGCCCTTCTAAAAGGTTATTTGTAGTAAATTCAAGCCGTTATGCCATTCCCAAAGTTGGGAGGTTGGGGACAAAGAACTTTTTGCCCTTATTGAATTTAACAGACTTTGTCCTGATGAAAGGTCGGAGAGAGCTAAGTTTTGGATCGATGTCATTAAAGGACTTCCTCGTGAACCTTCACCTATAGCTACCCGTGTACATATTATCCCATCTTTCCTCATTTCTACTCAGAAATTATAAAAAATATTGGAATTCCATTTCAATCTTTGCTGCCTTCCTAAAAGGTGCTGTTACCAAGACAATATCGTCTATGAAAAAAAATGAGGCCACAATATTGTGGTGGTTTCGTTACCATCAATTACTTGGGGTTAAAGACACAGTTGCATGCCAATTCACATTTCTTGAATGGAAGGAATGCTGCGCGTTATAAAGAATGTCACCAAGAAATTTACATCCCTAGTCCGCATTACACAAATCAGGCGCATATGCGTCCTGAAATTGTTATTGATTACCCTTTGTGGAGCGAAAGGACGCGCACGCGCATAATTCAGGATTTCGATCCGCTGTTTGGACTCTAACTGCGTGAGCGTGAAGGTGTGACGCATTGAGTTAAATGCAATAGCTTACGATTGTAAGTTAAGATTTGCGATTTATTTTGTTATTTGCTATTTGGTGAATGATTTCTTTTGATGTGGATTCGATACTTACGTGTTTGGTTCGAGGTGTAGAGACGGGATCTTTCTCGCATTAGTCGCGGTTCAAATTAGACTGTTTGTCTGGCTGATTGGTGCATCGGCAGGTAAAAACTTAAATAAAGTGAATGAAATTTAAAACAGTCAGGAGGTCTATCATGGTGCTCACGATTCATATGGCATTGGATCGATAATACGACTGCTATATGTTTATCCATTTCAAAAAAGCTGTAAAGTGTTGAAAATTATTTCATTTATTGACTCATAAGATTGCTCTTATTAGTATCTTGCTTAAAATGACTCTGATTATAGCCAGAAACCTTGAGTCGACTTCACCAAAGCGTTAGTTTGCCCCTCATTCTGCCTCTCTAAGACCTTTTCATTTTCGTATTTCTACTTAGAATTCACTAATGGGAGATTCTGAATGACTAATTAAATATCTTCCTCAGTTGTGATGAGAGAAATGCCAAGATATCTTATGAAAATTTAGTGAGTTTCCTGTCGATGCCTGCCTGAATACATAAAAAGGCATATACAAAAATATCGCGAAATGTGTTGGTAAGCGCGAAACTCGCAAACGGCTGGACCGTGTGGATGAACTATTTGTCCTTTGTCGTCTGCGTCATCCTCATCTTTGTAGTCGTCTATTATATCATTGTATAACTATTTTGTTCGTTTATATATTATATTTATATATTATATATTGTCCTCTATATATCCATATAAACAAATTCACCATGCGCGAAAAACTTGAAAAAAACAATTGATGGCGATGGTGGCAGCTTAAATACAAAAATGTTCAAACCCCTTTTGTAGGGTTCCGTACCCGAAGGGTGCCAAACGGGACCCTATTACTAAGCCTCCGCTGTCCGTCCGTCCGTCTGTTATCAGCCTGTATCTCATGAACCGTGATAGTTAGACAGTTGAAAATTTGACAGATAATGCATTTCTGTTGCCGCTCTAACAACATATACTAAAAAGCAGAATAAAATAAATATTCAAGGTGGCTCCCATACAACAATTATTTCAATACCACTTACAAACTTATGAATGCACTTGATTACGTAAGGAGTATGAAAGTACGCCGCACCAATAACTTTGTAAACAACTATTCACTCCACACCCTCCCTACCATTGTACGGTGGTAAGGAACCCTCCGTTCGCGAGTTCAACCCGCACTTGACCGGTTTTAATAAGAATCGGCATCTTTTAATGATACCAAAGAGCGATAATGTCACACAGAAGGCCAGCCACCAGACGATCAGCCTCCCCGACCGGCGACCTGTAGGTATGTTTTCCCGTTCAGCACGCATGCGCGCCAGGTATCCCACTAAATCAGGATTACTCGCCGACCCAACAAGCCTCATTTATGGGTTATTTATAAACTGGGCCCGACAGCGTATTCACAAGCTTTTATATGAAATTGGTGCGGATAAGTCAAACGCGAACCGTGGTATGTGGATGTAAATTATTGTATGTGTTTGTCATAATTCTTGATTCAAGTTGTGCTTTGAACTAACATTGCTACGGCGGTGAATTATCTAGTATCTGACTTGAATTTTTTCCTCAAATCAGGTAAATAGCGACATTAATAAAACACATTACATGTCACAAGAAGGGAGCCCATATTATTATGAAATCACACCGTAAATCTAATCGGGTCCACTACTTTATGGTGATTGCGCAGATAACTGCCAAGAAAGGACGATGCTAAATAAATATTCGTACCTGGTACTTCTTATTTTATGAAATTCAAGCCTATTTTAAGAAACTAATTTGTATATTCGATTATTAGATGTCTTATTACATTTTTTAATAATGTTTTAAATAACACCCCTCGTGACGTCGATAGAACAATATTTTTCAAAGCGAGTATGGCTGATGGTTGTGTCTGATCGAAAAAATCAATCTCTCATATTAACTCACATTCATAACAAAAAAATTGAGTACCAGACGGTCAAAAGCCACTCGTCACTATAAATAACATGATGGTCTTTTACATTGTTTTTCAGTTTTACGTATATTTAGCATTGGTCCCAAAATAGATCAATTGCAAAACTCTTAAAACTAACGAAAACTCCACGATGAATGCTGCCGAAATGATAATGATGCTAAGGAGGTTCTGTACCACCGTACAATGGTAGGGATGGTGTGGAGTGAATAGTTTGGATTAAAAGTAGAAAAATATTGTTTACAAAGTTATTGGGGCGGCTACTTTTACAATCCATGTACTTAACCAGGTGCATTCACAAGTTTATATGTGGTGTGGAAAGAATTGTTGTATTAAATATTTATTTTATTCTATTTTTAGGGTTCCGTACCCAACGGGTAAGAACGGAACACTATTACTAAGACTTCGCTGTCCGTCCGTCTGTCACCAGGCTGTATCTCAAGAACCTAGCCAGCTAGAGAGTTGAAATTTTCACAGATTATGTATTTCTGTTGCCGCTATAACAACAAATACTAAAAAACAGGATAAAAGAAATATTTAAGGGGGCTCCCATACAACAATTCTTTCAATACCACATACAAACTTATGGATGCACCTGGTTACGTACATGGAGTGTGAAAGTAACCGCACCAATTACTTTGTAAACAATATTTTGCTGTGTAAAATCCAAACTATTCACTCCACACCATCGCTTCCATTGAACGGTGGTACGGAACCCTTCGTGCGCGATTTAGACTCGCACTTGACCGGTTTTTTTTATAATAGAAATTAAGTGTGGTAGGTAGCCAGAGTATGTAAAAACTGTATTATCATATATAAATGGATAAAATAAAACAAATAACTATACTCTGAATATATTTTTTTGTTATGATCTTGCAATTTTAATGTATGTCGTCTTAACAATCAAAAAACTAGAGATGAGATCACAAATTACATAAGCAAAAAATTAATCAACATATTTTGACAAAAAAACACTTTTTTTTATAATATTGAAGTAATAATGAATTAAGAAAAAAAAAACAACTAAAATCAAAAGTGTATTTTCACGAAATTGACAATGGTCGAACTTTGCCAATTTTTATATGCAGTCTGGGCATAATTTTTTTGCACACTGCAAGCACACACGTTTCGGACACGATTCAAACTGCTAATTTGATTGGCGCTTTTATCGAGAAAGACAACTGGCTCCTGCTTTCCTGGAGTTTTGATTGTTCTCGGTTAAAAATGTGAAAAAACAATACAACAAAATTACGTAAAAATTAAAAATGTGAAAAAACAATACAACAAAATTACGTAAAAAAGTAACTTACCGATTTGAGCCTGTCCGACACAGCTATCCCCTTCTACGGCATGGACGCAAGTAAACTCGAAGCTACTCAGGTGATGAGCCCAAGGAAACCCGGAGAAGGTGCCAAAATGTTGTTTTACTGACGCCGCTGGGCCTGTAAGACCCCTTGTCACCAGTTAAAGGTTAACTATAACGGTTCATGAGATACAGCCTGGTGACAGACGGACGGACGGACAGCGGCAGCTTAGTAATAGGCTTCCGTTTGGCACCTTTCGGGTGCGGAACCCTAAAAATGAGATGTAGAGGACAAATGAAGGATATTCTATTTCTACGGATAATCCAGTTATCTATTTATATTTTTAGATAGAAATAACGTAGTTTAGTCAAAAACACAATTATATCGACCTGGTTTTCTCAGAAAATTCTTTACACGTCGAATTGTGTTGTGCATTTAGGCGTTCTTCCTGCATACCACAATTGAAGAAAAATAAATAGCTCCACACACAAAAGCTGTAAAGAAAGGGGACAAGTGAATCCCGAAATATCAAATGACAGCCTGAAGCGACAACAGATGGCACTATAATTCACAATAATAACAATAACGCAACACCAGTCAATTGTTTTTTTTTCTGTTTGCAAATTACTGCAACAATCAGGTATTGTACTAAAAAATTGATCTCGCTTCATAGCAAGTATTGCCTGAAGCGATGCACATGGCATTAACATTATTGTGTAAAGAGATTCGGTGGACTACATGATACTTGGTTACCGCTTGTCTGCCGCCGACCTAGATCTGCGCCGGCTATTTCCAACCTCATGGCTTGGTAATATAGTCGAAAACCATTTAATATTTTTGTATGGGTTGGGATCCGACCAAAAATTACCCTCGACGGAAGTTCAAATGTAAATGGTATCATGAATTGATCATTTAATCAATTACTTTTTATTTAATTGTTAATTTTAGAAAAAAAAAGAAAAAAAGTCAAGTGCGAGTCGAACTCGCGCGCGAAGGTTTCCTTTCCACCGTACAATGGTAGGGTTGCTGTGGAGTGAATAGTTTGGATCTGATATAGCAAAATTTTGTTTAAAAATTATTGGTGCGGCTACTTTTATACTCCATTAATGTAACCAGGTGCATTCATAAGTTTGTATGTGGTATTGAAAGAATCGTTGTATGGGAGCCCCCGTAAATATTTATTTTATTCTGTTTTTAGTATTTGTTTATATATTGGCAAAAGAAATACATCATAATTTCATCTGTCTAACTATCACGGTTCATGAGACACAGCCTGGTGACAGACGGACGGACGGACAGCGGAGGCTTGGTAATAGGGTCCCGTTTGTTATAAAATAACCATATGTGTCTTTATTAATTAAAGAGGTCCCTTTATTTTTCCATGATCCAGACCGACGTTGATAAATTGCTGGGCAGCTCTCCTGGCACGTCACCATCACTTCCAAGTCACCATTTTACATTATGACGAGCATACATTACTGACCAGCCTTAGCAACCTGTAGGATACCTAGCAGTTCCGGTGGGCATTTGTGGTCCTCATCATCAATTCCTCTTCACAAAATGATGCTTCCCGAGAGTAAATGCACGAGTTACTGAGATTGAGACAAACATCGCTGTAGGTATGCCTACAGTACTAGACAAGAAGACGGAAGATGGACCAGAACGGCGACAGAGTGGTGGCCAAGAGGAGGCCAAAGATCGGTCGGCAGACCATCTGCCAGATGGTCCGACGATGTGGCGAGGGTGGCAGAAATGCAATGGACGCGGGTTGCGCAGGACCGTTCTGAGTGGCGTGTTTATATGAGGAGGCTTATACCCAACAGTGGGTCCCCTGGCAGACTGATGACGATGATGATGATGATGATGCCTACAATACTTGAAGAGTTCCCTTGATTTTTCCAGGATTAGATCCTGATCTGATGTCAACGAGACCAATTGGAAGGAGCCTTTAGAACAAAAAATGAATGTTACAATTCGTCTTGGAGAAATCGATTAACATACATTAAAAAACATAAGTCCCGACATACATATTATTAGACTTCAGATTTTGTGAAGTCGGTTGAAAAGTAACAAATACCACTAAAAATACACATACATGATGAAACATAATTGAGTCACGGTAATCGTACGGTATTCATTAGTTGATTGTATTCGGCAATAATTCATTTACAAATATATGTAGTAGGTATGTACATAGGTACTTTTAAGGTTATCAGAGACGCCTTATCGTTTTAAAAGTTAACCATTTCATTCAAAACAGCAAAAAATGTAACAACAAACCTCACATCCTTTCATCGTAGCTTTAGTCCGCAGATGCAAGTTTATCACGGTAGTCTTAATAATTTTGGTCACAATGTGCGGCCATTGAGGAGCCTAATGTGCGTTTCGCCCACGTTTTTGACCGTCTTTGACTCATTCTGCACCACTGTATTGGGTGAAGGCGAATAATTTCTTCGCTTTTCGCCCGAATTGACCCATTGTGCGGTGACAAGTAGTTTCGGAAAAATATGCCACCCTGCCCGATACTAATTTTCGCAGGGCTGTATTCAGGAACGGCATGGGATATTATGAAAGTATGAATACTTATTTTTTATTGGTTTTATTTGTGAATAAACTTGGGCTTGTCTCTTGTCTACCACTGTATGCTCGTGATTTGGTTAGCGGTACTTACTTGTTTATTACGTGCAACGTTCGAAAATAATGTCGTTTAGCTTATCATAGTATGATAAGCTAAACGACACCAATGACCGCTATCGCAATGCCAAACCGTACACACTATAGGTGTTCTTCACTGAGGGTTTTACAGATACCTCTTAAGGTGTGTAAAGCATAATTAAAGAGCTTATTTTCAAAAACGCATTTCTTTCTCAAAACCTGAGATGAGAGTAATTAATCTATTATTGTGATTTCCTGCTCCACGCTTTGACTATCATGCTTCGACTAGTATCATCGAACTCCTTATCGTCTTACACTTTTGGAAAGAGACCAGTGATATTGTACGATCTTGTACTGTACTTACATCAAACTTTTATTAGATACAAGTTTTATTCCCAGATCCGCCCCTGTCTATCAAGGTGCATGCAACCCGTTGCAAAAACTTCGAAATCGTACAAAAATGTCTAAACTTGATCAGTTCATTGTCCGCACACACCCGCCACAATGGACTCACAAAGCACCCATCCTTAGCTACTCTTTTATTTATAACAATAGTACTTTGCTAACTAACAATACTGACGACAACGCTCTAGAAACGTCACAAATGTCTTTTGAATTCTCGCAGTTTTGCACTCTATGACAGGAGCAGATAGATGTTGAATCTGCCTGTCGATGGTGTGGTGTTGGGGGTGGTAAGGTTTCGATGGTTGGTATGGCATGGCATCTCACATGTTTGCTCCAATGTCATTGTTACCTACACCTATTGTGGTGATTGTTCAGGACCATTGTTGGAGGAATCAATGCGAAACGTTCTAATATTACGAAATTATAAATGTCTTCCGTACGATATCGGTGCAGCGGACGAAGGGCGCCGTGGAGTGGAACGCGCAAAATAAATGAGAATCCTCTAACTAGGTTAGGTAATTAGAAAATAATATCACTCACGAAGTAACGTTACTCGTGTCTATTTAATTTGAAATGGCTCCGAGAAGTTTCATGTCATTATACCTTGATGGTGAAGTTGATTACTAAGTAATAAGAATAAGTAAGAAAACAATGTTATGAATCGTTTCTGCGTTAAACAAATAATAAAAGAAAGAAAGAAACTTACGTATTTTTTGCCAGAAGTATAGCAAGCACGCCTCCTCCAAAATTCCTAATACATATGCTTACAAGACCACTCTACCGACTTCCTTGTCATTTAACATTTATTGGAATTCGAAACTACCTCCACATATCTTTCATGCCCAATCCCATGCAAACAAAGACGAAAACTATAGCACGGCACGCATCCGGCACGTTTGTCATACATATCCATCCCATACAACATCGGTCTCATACAATTCGCTGTCACCATTCTCCGATTGTGTAACATTCATCACATTGTTACACTTTTGACTATTTACGTTTATACCAATATTCAAAGAATTGATGATAGGTCTTAGAATAGACAGTATGCGACTGGTTATATTCGGTACATCCGGTCTATTTCCCGGATTTGCACAATTGAGATGTGGCCGAAGTGGCCGGAAGTCAAGTGGTTTGATTTAGTATTGTCGATTGGTTGTAATGAATAATTGTTATCGGTCTAAATATAACCTTTGTGACACCTTGAAGACACGGCGCTGCTTTTACTGACAATGAAAAAAGCATTTCCAGTGTTATGCTCACACCTGGAAAATTTTATGACTAAGTAAAATAGAGATGTATATATGTATGTCTGTGTACCATCAGGTCTTTTTGCCTAGGACCATGTATGTAACAATTTCCTTGTTGTAATAACTTGCGTTGTTCGCTGAAGTTTCTATACTTGGTCATCGTTGTCGCCATTCATTGACTAGCTTATTTCATTCATAGAAACGTTTTTTGGGATTACGTCGAGCCTAAGTATTAATATTGCAATACAAATGTAATCCAACTATTGCCTTCTGTCCAACGTCTGTTTGTGGATATTCTTGTATTCATATTTAGTTCAGTCATTAGAAAAGGATATCGTTATAACTCAGTCATTTGGTGCGACCGATATATGGCGAACTAGAGATATTTGCGGATGTTTTAAAATTTAGTCATTTTATAGACTTTGATGTGCTCTTTCCGAATTTGTGCTGTGCCGCTCAAGGGGGTACCCGAGCAATGAACATTTTTTTTTTGGCAATTTAAGGGTTACCTACCACAAATACAAAAATATGAACCCTTATTGGATCACTTCCTTGTCCGTCTGTCTGTCTGTCTGTTCGTCTGTTTGTTTTTCCTTTTTCTCAAGAACACATGGAGCTTTCAACTTGAAATTGATATCAATTACTCATATGTGCAATACCATAAACTGTGAAAATATCAAACACAATCTAAAGATGTGTTGAAATATTGCCGCATATATTTCGACCCTCCATATGAAATCAAAATCTGGTCTGTAGTACACTAGCCATGGACCTAGAATCATGAAAGTTGGCAAGAAGCAAGGTATATAGCTCAAGTAACGAAAAAAATCTAAGACCATACATTTGTCGTGAAATCACAAAAAACGCGTACGAAAAAACCATTAATTTTTATACACGCATGTAGTTCGTAATCGATTACTTAAGCGATGGGAAAATAACGCACTTTGTGAAAATTTTAACAGTCTACATTAATACGGTTCCTGCGATGTAGCCCGCTGATACACAGACGGAAGAACGGACGTACGAACGGCCGCACGGACGGACATCGGAGTCTTAGTTTTAGAGTCTCTTTAGGCACCCTTCGGCTATGGAAGCTTGAAAAATGCACCACTTACTCCTTCACATGGTGGTGTGGGAATGTATTTATGGCCAGATGACTTTGCGGCGGTCGTAAGCTAAAACTATTGACTTCACGAAAAGAGCTTGAAACAAGAAGACCTTGAATTAAAGGATTTTTTTCTAGTTTATTACTTCAAAAGACTCATCGAAAAATGAGCCGAGATGGAGATATTGGCAAAATACTGTTTTCAGACGCCATTTTCTAATATGGCGGCGCGAGCGGCAAATATACCAGGTGGCAAAGTAGATAATCGGAAAGAGCACATCAAATCTATAAAATCATCAATTTTCAAAACTCCTGGACTGCTTTCCAGCCAAAACAACCAAATAAACTATTAGTCTGGATAAGCACAAAATAATGAATTGAACTTTGTTCAGTAAACTGAAGACATCTGCGCTTTTGCCACCACGCAGCGGAAGGCGTCCATTTGTTTATTTTCCAGAACAGAAATGTAATAATGATGAATAGCAAAAAATATCAATGAGGAAGACAAAATAATTTATATTCATAAACACACAAGATCTGGAAATGATTTAACAAAATGAACTACGATTGTATTAGCATGTTAACATCTAAAGATTTAGCAAATACTGCAAACCGGAAGGATAACCAGATCCCTGAAAAACGTTTCATTTAAAAGGCCCAATTTCAAAACTCTTTTACACTAAAGCTACAGAGCCACCGCTTTCTAGATTTCATTCACTGCCCGCTACTCCAGACATTGAGGCTCCAAGATTATCTGTATCATTGTTGTGTACTTGCATCTATTCATTAACATTCTATCTGTTATTTCTTTCCATGTTGTTTCTTTGCCCATTCGTTTCAATTCTTGTGATTATTGGAGAGTGAACAGGGCTCTGAAGAGCTTTATGATGGATTAGGACGGAGTCCGTTTGTTGGTTACTCTTTGTTGCTACAGTTAGCTTCTTTCTGATATGCCGACTGTTAGCTTACAGCTTGTTGAGATTGGAATTCGAACTATTTTTATTTCTTTCTTTGAGTTAGTACAGATCTATGCTTCTGATAATAATCTTTTCGATTCTGATAATAATATACGTTTCTGTGTCATAGTTATTCTATTGTCTATTTACTTTACGTAAAGTAGTTTTCTATAAGAAATAAAATTGCATTTCTGAACATAAAGTTATGTTCAGAAATGCAATTTTATTTCTTTTATGTGTATTCCGTATTTACGTGTTTTTATTATAACCAAAAAAAATACCATAAACCAATACACATTTCGGATATCTACAGGCATATATATAGTTATCCATTGTGGCGTCACCTTTTCAGCATTTCACCAACAAAACCGAATGACACCAAACCACAACAGGACAATACAGTTTTCGATATCAAACGATTCATATTCCTCTTGTTAATCCATACAAGGAGAATAGATCCTACAGAATTGGTTGCGACCGGTACCACTCCTGGATTCATTTGCAGCAACTCACGCGGAATTCTATCCTTATTAGGAGACGCATGATAAAATTAATTGATTAAACCTACGACAATGGCTGCTGCACACATGAGATGATGACAATGTGACCGGGAATCGAACCCGGGATTAGCCTGTGCAGGGCCCTTCCAATTATTCGCTAGTAAACTGGCATGTTTGCTGGGTGTTTGACAAACACAGATGAAAATAAAAGATCCGAGGTAACAGAACACAATAAGGTATGTGCGTCTTTCTGATATAACGTTTACAAACTAAACTACTACTAATATCTTCAAACTTCTTGTATCCTGAGATGACTCTACAATTTCCACAAACTGTATTCCTGACCACATCTAGTTTCTCATGAGCATTTTATTATATTAATTACTTATACATTCCGGTGCAATGTAAACATGACTTATTGTAGTTTCCCCAAGATGAATGGGCGCACGCATTTTAATCCCGCCACTTCTAGCGTAGTTTGTCTATGGTCACGCATACAATATGCATGCAAACTACAGAATAATGGGGCTAATTATGCTTTATGGTGATTTTATACTTTGGAGGGTGTGTAATTTTTGTGGGCACTAAGTGTAAGATGTGAAATGTCGACTTAATGTCCATTTTGTTCACATAAATTAAAAATGCACTATTAGTCCGTTTTTTGAGTTGAAGATCGTGGCTTATGAGTTGCTTCTCTCATTGCTGTATTTGTTGATCATAAGAACTGTAATAATTTTGACAAAACGGTATAAATCAGGTATACGCGGAAGCTCTACATTCTTCTAAACGTACATAGGTCATAGTACGTCGTCACCACTTACCAACCTATTTGTTGTTGATTCTGATCTGAATCTAGTTAAATTAATAATAATGGGCTATCCGATTAACTTGATGCGAAATTCCTAAGGAAGTTACCATCACCGTAAGCTAAAACTCTAATCTAAAGTATTATTTATCTAGAAACTTCTCCGAAATAATAAATACCAAATCGTGTGAAAAGATTACTATTTCACATACCCAGTGAGCTAAGGGCGGAGGCACACAGCGTGAGGGGCCCGCCCCGGAGAAGTGAGACGCAACACGTTGCGATTCTCAAGCGAACTCCGATTACATGGTCCTGCTGAGACGGCTCCCTTAATCATATTTTGAGATATGATTAAGGGAGTTTTAACTTGAATTGTTACTTCAAATATGGTACTGTAGCGCTCTTGGCACTCCTAGGGATCCTATCACTATATGATGTAGTGCTTAATTGATAATTATAAATCATAACACTGGACTGGTTTGTTGTTACTGTTCTCTTTTATTTGATCTTTTAGTTATATACACTTTTTATAAAAGGGATCCACAACTGGCTCGATAGCCATTACTCTTATCCTCACTATAATTTAGCTCAATCACTGGCCGAAGCCTACGGTGAAGTGTGTCACATTGACTTCTCACATCCAAGCCTCTTTCTTTTTAAAACTACATATAACGTGACAGTGTCCAAGTGAACACCCACTCTAAAGAGGCCTGTATACAATATACAACCTACCTTACAGTACCTAACCAAAGTTGAAAAAAAATGGGTCACGCTTTTTAACATGTAGTAGGTGTGCGTGCACCGCACTGGCACCTCTGCAAATACTTAGCTAAAAAAAATAAAGAATAAGTAAATATTAGAGGAAAATCTTACACAAATCGAACTAGGTCCATGGTAAGCTCAACTAGGCTTGTGTTATGGATACTAGACAACGATACATTTAATGTAAATACATAGAAAACATCCGAGATTAAAGAACAAATATTCATGCTCTTCACACAAATATTTGTCCTTACCGGGATTCGAACCCAGGACCGTCAGCTTCGTAGGCAGGGTCTCTATCCGCTAGGCTAAACGCGTCGTCAAAATATTAGAGGACAATCTTAGAAGAATTGAACTAGGCCCTTAAGCTCAATAATTCTAGACGATGGAATGATTGACTCGCAATGTTTTCTCATTATCAATAAATAAATAATTGTGTGATAAATAAGAGAATGGAGAATAAATGAATAAATTTTACATTTATTTATTTAACAGTATACGTTCTTAAGCGATTTAGATGGAAAACATTTTTTTTTTGTATTTCGTTTCAAATACGATTTTCGAAATATTAATAAAACAGTTGCATTCATCTCATGTAGACAACACAGTCCTAAGAGACAAACCATATTAAAACAATATCTTCAATGCTGATGAATTCTCACACCAATTCTACAGTATCAATTGAAGAAAATAATTCCGTATCGGATTCTATGAATTACACACACATTAGACAAAGTTTCTCACTTGTTTTAGCAGCGGGGTGTCCCCTCAAGCTACAGGCTCCGATCGGACGGGGGAGAAATATTTCGTGTCTCTGTGTACTACTGCCCTAATGGGCGGGAGGCGGGAGGAACAAGCTGTGAAGCCACCGTTTAAGTACTACTTATGTTCGAAATATCTCAGTTTAAGCATCTTACAATGAGTTCAACCATGTGAAAAGTAGGCGTAATCTAGCGCACAGTGTGTAAAATTATAATTTTGTATGAAGTTAAATTATTTTGCCAAAGGTGTGTTGTGAGAACTACATACATTAATTATGAATTGAAGGGGTTTGAGGTAGACTCTATTTATAATAATACGTACTTAATCCAACAACTTAAAACGGTATTCAAACTGGTGTTACTAAATGAAAACATATCAAATCGTATAAAATTGGTTAAAATAAAAACAATGTTTTTTTGATAAACAAAACACTTTTATATTCAAATAGCCGTCACATAATCATCAGACCTTCTTACGGCGATATATAAGATATGTATTTCCTGTATAATATGCAATTACTTCCTGTCGGGAGCGAATCAGATTGCAATCAAAACGGTCCCAAAAACATGAAAACCTAATCTTCAACAACATCCGGGATTCTGTTCTCAAGCTTCAAGATAAAGGCAAGAATGCAACAAAATTGATCAACAGCTTACTCCCTTGCAAACGAAAACAAGAAAAGGGATAAGGCAATATCGGATTCAGGTGTCAAATTGAAGAAAAAAAACACTCACAAAAGGATTCATTTGTGGCGCGTAAAAATGTCTTTGTCGCGGCAAAAAATAATAAAACATCTGATTTAGAAAAGAGAAGCAAAAAGTGGTGACAAAAGATCATGTACGCAATCTTGAGATCCAATATCTTGTGACAATATATAACTGTTGTTTTAGGTGTGAAGGTAAACTGACGAGCCTACTTGTAGCAGAATTATACATTTAAAAGTCTGCCTAGAGGTTGTTAATCCTTGGTCTTGGTACCCTATTCTGTCTTAAAAATCGCAAGTTTCTTGAATTTCAAAATTTCACATGCAAAGATTGTCAAAAAGCCGCAAAATAAAAATAAAACTCTTACATATTGCATTCCCATTTCTTAAAAATAACATAATAGTTGCAACACTGAACCAGTTATTGCTAATTGGCAAATCATATAATTGTGCAAAGGGTATATATAAAATACCGTGAAATAAACAAGTTTTGGTAGCAGATCACATATTGGATGAGAAATTAAAACGCATACGTATTTTTTATGATTGAATTTATCTTGTTGTTTGGTTCCTTAGTAATTTTCAGTTAGTCCTATTCAAATGCGTACTTCAACTAATTTTCACGACACTTTAAATGTCTCAATCGCACAGACAAACTTTTATTGAGTTTTTTACAGAACTTATATATAAACTTCAAATTTTTATTTGTCTCTAATCATAAAATAATGTTCTGTTATACACTTTTGATCAAAGACGCAGCATCTCCGCTCACGACGCAAGATGGCTGCCGCAGTCGGTGACACGGGCGCATTGTTAAAATCAGAAAAGCAACATTTTTTCCTCGTTTTATCTTTTCTGTTTTATTCTATTTGGGCCGCAACAATGGCTCGCAGGCGTTGTGATATCGGGTCTGCTGTGGTTACTTTTTTGAACCTATTCTGATGTTTTAGCTTTGTCTTCTGCTCTACTTTAACATCGCATTTCATATTCAATTCAACCTTGACGTCGGCTAATAAAATATGAAAACGATCATTTAGTACAAAGAGCACGTCAAATTCTTTTATGAATCAATTAAGATTATCTAAATTTGCATCCTCGTTGATCGTGTTTTCATTACCGTCATCCACATGTCGGTCCATTGTTGCTCTACAAATACTACAATGACTGCCCAAGTATTATCCATTCATATGATGGCGATTGTCATAAATACGTTTCACGGTAGTATTGTGTGCGAGATTCCCTCAGGATATATCGAACAAAGAATCTCCCATAATGGCTAAAAGTTCGAACTGTTCAAAGGCATTCGCAACCCGTCATTTTCGTATTGGCTATTTTATGATAATAACTCTATTGTCATACTCGGAATTGTGTCGGACGGCTTTGTGCGTTCGCAATTCGTGAAACTGGATTGTCTCAACCGACCTGCGACGCTAACGAACGTTGCTTGAGGCTAGCCATGCGGTAATAAACACTTTTATGTTTTTCGTTGGTTCCTCAGGTCATATTTCCGTGGCAAGATATAGGTTTTTCTGAATACCTCTCTATATTAAATAGGTGGTCATAATATTTTATACGTCAATGTGTGTAAATGTTTCAAGACTTCTAATTCACAGGAGCGTACTTTCCGCCGTGTTTGCAATATAATAGTAAGTAAACAGAGTTGTAACTTCTTCATCATCGAAGGGGTCGCTGCCATGTCGTGCACATTTATCCAGTCCGGTAACTTCTTACTTAAAAATAACTTGTATCAAAACTAAATCATATATATTGTCTCTAGAAAGCTTATTTTGTGTTTTGTAGTTATAGAATCACTATTGTGTTGTTTGATATCTGACCAAGATCGCGTAAAGACAAGAGCAGCTAACACCTCAAAAGTAAAGGGTGCTCGTGAGTCGTGACAATAGGCTCAATGCAGTTGAGATTATTCCGTGAGGGATTCCGCACTATTCCATATCACGCTTCGGTTATTTTTCCAGGATAATGCCTTTGTTGAATAGTTTAATTAAAAGTTTGGTTAACGGTTATCAGACTATCTTTTAATGTTCTCACGGTATTGTCGATTCAATTAGCAGCTAAGCCAAGATATCCAAAGTTCATGATTTGTAGGTGGAGTACCACAGTTATTTTACAAAAGACAGCATGGATCTAAGCGCAGATTTGACGTCATTCACGAACCTCCTTCGTCTAGATCTAAGTGTGTCCGGCTATGTTATAGGCCTACAAATAAAATAATATAATTTATGACCTCCTAATACATAAATTAATAGACATATTTTGTTCTCTAAGTAAACCAACGTACGTCTCGAGGGCCGTACAAAAGACCCCAGTTATTATAGAACATGAATCAGAACAACGAATTTAAAGACCCACTGTTTATCTGACACTTCAAATGTTGAATCTTTATAACGAATTCTTTCATCACGCTCATTTACAACCTCATCATTACCATCTACTCTGACCTTTAGTTCTGCAACATACAGACCTTAATCGTTTGGTTAATAGCATATGTAACTTTGCGGACTACTAGTTCATCTGTCAAGGAGTTGTTAAGATTCAAGACCATTAAAATGTAATGAGTGGCTCCAAAGTGGACCTTTATGCTACCACGTGCCAGTCAAAAATGAGTCTATCACAATGAAATAAACAACCGGACGTGGAATAATACAATACTTAAAAAGAATACAGTAATTGTGCGCTCCTTAAACGACGCAACAGAACTTAAGAATGTTAAAAGTTAAGTATTGATGTGAGACGTAATAGTGAGTAAGTAGTTTCTCGAGCTGAGGAATAACGGTTGAGCATTGGTAACGAGCAACTAAATGAAATACATTTTATTTTATATATCGTAATTGGAACACAATAGAGAAACCGAAAACTTCGGCAGCAGCCTTCCGTAAGTTCTTACAATCAATATGGATGACTCAAATCAAAATCATTGTTGTTAGTAAATAAAATAGATGCATGCAAGTGCAAAATCACCTTTGCAGTTTAACTTAAGTAGAATGAAATCTTGACACAATCAATCTAAAGTTTTTTTTATACAATAATAACTGTAAAATTGCTAAAAAGCACGTCCTAGTAGTACTTAAACCAGTTATATCTCAAGATTCAATTAATATTTACGATATTTCTCGGAGAGACAATTTCGAATACTGTTTAAAAATATGTTTTCACGCCATAAATGAATGAATGGTAAACTCGTAATAAAAGTTGTTTCGATTTATAGAAACTTGTTTTTGAACCAGACATTGCGACGCCTTGCTAGTAACTCCCAATACTATCAATTAGGGAAGTCTTGAATATGTCTATATGATTTCTTCGTTCCATGATGCTTCACAGTTGGCCACATAGTAAAATGATCAATTTTACAATATGGTCACGACATATACAGAGACAAATCTAAGATTGACTTAATTGCCCGCTTTGTCAATGATGATTACGTTTTTTTTTAATACCATACTTTGAGGTAGCGCATTATGCGATCGAAATAAAAATTATTTGAATGTAATCTAAAGACACAAATAAAATATTGATTACATATAGAAATATCTCTACAAAGCTTAGTACTCACACATACTGACAATTGTATGTGATTTTTGATAAGAAAATAATCTTTGACTTTTATCAAATTCACACTCATTTCGATGAGTTCACGGAATGAATGGTTTAGAGTCAGTATCATTAGAAGCTTCTGTTGCTTCCGTCCGGGACGTCAAGAAAATCAACCTATTCATGAATTCAATCAAAGTTTTGAACACCGTCATCGATCATTATTTTCTCACCCAACCCTTGCTTGGCCGTTCAGAAATATTTTTTTAAATAAACACAAAATGAGAACAAGAATGTGTTTGGAAGAATGCATTATAAAAATATGTGAAGGATTTGAAGAGGCATCTATGGTACAGGTGTATAGGTCCAGCAAAGCCGCTGTTGAACTCAGCCGAAGATTTTTATAAGTATCGTACCGGTTTATTTTCAACCTTATCTTTAGTATTATAAATTTCACTTTTAGAGTTTTGTTCTATTCGTAGCTCAGCCAGTAAAGATGAAGGCTTATTCAATGAATGACTTTTTTTGTTGTCTACTTAAAGCTATTTTGTTTTTATTTGTACATGTGTTTTTTCTATGATGCTCGCCGCGCCGCATTCCATTTGATTAATACAAAATATATCTGAGATTGATCGTATCTAAATAAAAAGGTGTTTTGAAATTTTAATAGACGGCTTCATCTTCAATGTTTTATTTTGTTAAGCGATCGTGCGGTAATTAAAAGTGTACGCCGCTATTTTGTAGATAGAGTCTTTGTATTTTTTCTTGTTACCAGTAGTGCATTCACTTTTAATTTTAATTGATAGCACAGGTACTGTTATACATACGCAATGTTAATGCTATGTCGGCTTTATATCCCGTTTTATCCCTTATTAAATCCCTTAGATTATATAAAAGTAGCCCAGATAGTGGCTAGAGGTAAAATAAAAATGCGAAAGGTTGTACCAATAAAGATATAAATACGAATCTACTCGTATTCGCATTTCTGTAACGCATAAAGAACGATAAAATATATTAAGTAATACAAAGAATATAAAGTTATTGAGGAAGTAAGCAACCATATTACTACACTCGTGCAAACTCAAAGGAACCGACACTCCAAATACTTTCATGCAGCGGAAACGTTATGTTATAACCCATATCCTCAAACAATTATATTTTTTATCCCATTCACGAACAGTTCACCACACTTCAGTAGTTTTGCGCAAAGCGGAGAAAATATACTATAATAATATTGTTATCATTGTTGAACATAATTTCTAAAGTAAATTGGACGAGAAGTAGGCCCTATTTAGCCAATTAACAAAAACTTTATGACTACGTTTTACGTCGCATTGTTGTTTGTCACTGCTTTCATCAATAACATTAAATTGTAATACTTAGCTCAGCTCCCACAGATAACCATGCCTAATTACTCCCTGCATCTTTATATTCAATAAATAATTCATTTCTAAGCTGAATCAAATCACTCGCACATTGTAAAACTTTGAGAAGACTCCACGTGGAGTGATGGCCCAATGGTATTACTTCTAAAACATTAGGCAGCCTTCGCATGAGCAGATAAATGATCGCGCGGATATCGCCCCATTAACCATATCGAATCGCAAGTTTGCACAACAATATCTCTTTACTCAAATCGCCCGTTTTTTCGCCCGATTTTTAACGCATTCTGCCTATTTAGTTTATTGATGCCCCGGATATATTTCATACTCAATGCTTTATGCTTATTGTCGGTGTCCGGTAGTGTGTAAATTGCATTGGATTTGGACGTACAGATGGCTTGTATTATGGGTGGTAAGTATCATTTGCGAGAATTGTTGCGTTCTCAACCAAGTCTGTTATCTCAAAAAAATTAAAGGAGTGTGATAGAAAGAAAGGAAAGTGTAAATAAATAGGGAAATTTGTCAAGCTATGAATCGAATAATAGCAGATCTTACCAAGTGTGTATTCAAATCAAGATCATTATAACGCATTCAAACAAGATGTCGAATAATTTTAATATAGCTCGATTACCGGATACGAAGGTGATATGATAAAACCCTTTGGAGTGTTAATGCCGTGACAAATGTTGAATTTATGCGATGGCTGTGCCCTTGCCACCCCGCTGTGTGCGCCTTGATGTTAGGAAAGCGCAGCTCCAAGAACGAGGTAAAGCTCGAGCGAATAACAAGACGATGTTTCATCATGTCATGTGGCAATGTGTTCTGCCTGCATCCGGTTGGCTACTGGTAGTGTTAACCAATTTTTTTATACGATTGCACAAGATGGAGGGTAATGAATTTCGAGCCAATGTATGTATGTTGTTTGTATGTGTATGTATGTATGACCATTTCGATAGCACGCGGTATTTATTTATTTATTTATTTATTTATTCAGGGGTTACAAACAGGACAAGTTACATTACAAAAACAAACAGAGGATAAATATACAGTTAATTAAAATCTAACTTATCCCTTAGGGTATCCCACATATGGCTTAAATGATTTGGGAAGAATTAGCTCCGAATGAGCAACAACTAAAGTACTTAGGTGCTAAGAATATACATTCTTACTAAAATTAAAAACCAAAATATGAGAGAAAAATGTGCATTGTTTACAATTAGGGTACATCTATTGCACAAACGTGCATGAAATTACCACACCACAGTCAAGGATTATTATCCTCGAGTTTTTTGAACAACAGCTTGCGTATGGAGTGCTTAAACCGACTGACAGATGAATCAAACAAGTCGACCTCTGCAAAGTTTTTGTCGTGGTATGCACAGAGTCGACCTATTGGCGCCCTTTTACCAGCATTGGTGCGAGCGGCTTTCACGTGGAAGAGCCGCTTGTGCCGCGGAGCTCTGAGCGGGACATGGTACCTTATAAGGGAGACAAGCTCTGGGCAGTTGTAGTAACTGGTGCAGATCCGCTTGAGAACAACGGCGTCCGCGAGGGTGCGACGATCGTGGAGGGACGTCTGTCTGTAGTTTGTAAGCAGGATATCATATGACCTCTTTGGAGCCCTGACACGGTAATTGAGACTACGGAGGAACTTCTTCTGTACCATTTCAATTTGTGCATCATACGTTGCATAGAAAGGATTCCAGATAGGGGATGCGTATTCAAGATGGGAACGAACGAGAGAGCCGTAAATCGTGAGGAAGGACTTGGGTTTCTTAAAGCTCTTAGTTGTACGCATGAGGAATTCAAGCATCTGATGAGCTTTCTTAATTATGTGTGCGATGTGTGCATCGAAGGTCAACTTTGCATCAAAGTAGACGCCAAGGTCCCGAATACATGTGACCCTTTGCAATGCATGTCCGCCTATATGATATTCACGCGTATTACGCTCTATCACCTGTTTTGTGAATCTTATATATTGACACTTATTGTATGCTAGGGATATACTATTAACGGTACAGTAAGCGTCAAGTCTGTCCAGGTCCTGTTGGAGCAACACGGTGTCCATGTCGGAATGGATTTCCCTATAGACCTTTAGGTCATCCGCGTACAGTAGGTAGTTACAGTGTTGGAAACATTGATAAAAATGACAAAAAGAAATGGGCCTATGATAGATCCTTGAGGAACGCCTGAGGTTATCAAAACTGCATTTGACAGTTTGCCATTAAGGGCGATAGATTGGTGCCTGTCTTCTAAGTAAGATGCAAACCATCTCAGTAAGTCTCCCTTGATTCCATTGTATGCCAGTTTTTTAAGAAGCAGCAAGTGATCGACTTTGTCAAATGCTTTCTTGAAGTCGGTGTATACGGAGTTCATTGCGACATTCTGATCCATGGCTTCAAAGAGATCGTTGGAGTAAATAAGTAGATTCGTGAGAGTGGAGCGGAGTTTGACAAAGCCATGCTGTTTTGGATCAAGGAATGGTTCCAAAAGGGGATATACTCTGTAATGTACCAATTTTTCGAATGTTTTAGCTAGGGTGGATAAAAGGGAAATGGGACGATAGTTGGAAACCTCATTTTTTGGTCCTGACTTATGGATAGGCGTGACATAGGCAAGCTTCCAGACTGATGGTACAACGCCCTCTTGTAATGATTTGTTAAACATAATAGTAAGTGCTGGAGAGATATATTCATGCAATTTTTTCAGGAATATAGGTGGAACTTTATCTGGACCCGCATCCTTGGTGATGTTCAACTGTCGAAGAACTGAAGTTACTTCAGGTTCAGATAGGGTACAGCCCAAACGGCTTGATGTGTTTAAAAAAAAACGGTCAAGTGCGAGTTTAACTCGCGTACGAAGGTTTCCGTACCACCGTACAATGGTAGGGATGGTGTGGAGTGAATAGTTTGATTTTACATGGCAAAATGTTGTTTACAAAGTTATTGGTGCGGCTACTTTCACCCTCCATGTACGTAACCAGGTGCATTCGTAAGTTTGTATTTGGTATTGAAATAATAGTTGTATGGGAGCCCCCTTGAATATTTATTTTATTACGTTTTTTAGTATTTTTTGTTATAGCGGCAACAGAAATACATCATCTGTGAAAATTTCATCTGTCTAACTGTCACGGTTTATGAGATACAGCCTGGTGACAGACGGATAGACAGAGAGACAGACGGACAGCCGAGTCTTAGTAATAGGGTCCCGTTTTACCATTTGGGTACGGAGCCCTAAAAATTAGATGTCGTTGGATGGATCTGATTTGTTGGAGTGACAGAGGCTTCATGGGTGGGATTTCAGTTCGCAAAATGCAGTTCACAAAGTACTTGGTGCGCTACTTCCTTACTCAATGTACGTAACCAGGTGTAGGAAAATGCAGTCGGGCTAATAATATTTACAATGATTCCACTTGTTAATAAAATATATACTTCGACGAGCTCTGTGGCGCAGCAGTTGTGGCTCTGCCTTACCATGCGAGAGGTCCCGGGTTCGATCCCCGGCTGGGGGTAAAAAAACCCCAGGTCTTGGATGTTTATATGTGTTTGACGACGCTGTTTCTGGTTCCCACGACACAGGGTATTCTAGTGTGGGGACAGAAGCAGTGTATGTGCCTGTATGTAAATGTTTATGTTTAAGTTACTTTAAAAACATTTTCGGAGTGCGTATTGCAACTCCAGATTTACTAACACACACACATACACACATTGCTATACTATGTTTTACGTCAACCGTACTGATGCTGCTGATCCATCTATTGTTGCCAAAAATTAGATATTTGCCATACTGCGGTCTCTTTATTTATCTGAAAAGTAAATATCGATGATAGCCGAACTACATGCTCCGTCTGTTCAGGCTCAAGAAGCAGTAAATAGCGGTCAAAAGAGTTTCAACGGTAGCAGCACCGGTAGCATGTTTACCCCCGCGCAGGGTGTAGCGACGAGGGTAAGTGAGAGACATAGCTTTACGCTCGTAATAGCTCTGTCCTTCACTTTCCCGCGTCGCGACACCCCCCCGCGATCTACGTGCTACGGGGGCAGGTCCCGCTGGGCCAGCAGCTTGAGGATCTGAAGAGGGACAAAGGGGCGAAGGCAATCTGCGATACAGTAGCCATCTTGGAAACAATATTTTTGAAAGTTATAAACACCAGTATTTCGATAGTGATGTAAGTAGTGTATCTGATTGTCTGTATACTGTAGCTAGTCAATTTATTTTCGAAACTATAATGTATGTACGCAAGAACCTTACAATATTTTCCAAACTTAGCGATAGCTGTAATGTTAACCTAAGAAATAATCACAGACTATGTGCGCCCAGATTTAGACTCGCGAAGGTTAGCAATTCTTTTAAGGGTCAGTGCATTCTTTACTACAATATGATACCTCTGGAGATTTTGAAATTGCCATTTGAGCAATTTAAAAAGCATGTTAAAGCGACTTTGTCGAAAAAGGGATATTACAATGTTCAAGATTACTTAAATGACGGGACTGTATGGGGTTAATTTAGCTCAACACAGACCTTGCTGTTAATAATTTTGTAATTATTTATATTATCATCATAATAATTAAATTTTTCATATTTTTATTAGTTAAGCACAACCAATTTTTAAAAGAGATCGAAAAATCAATTTGTAGGAGTTTCTACGCCCTCCTTCTCCCACAGCGTTCTAATATAGAGAAGAGGCTAAATTGACGTTTGCTAAGTATATGTAAATATCTACGGTAATAAAGTACTTTGACTTTAACTTTGACTTGGTCGTGGTCATATTATAGAATTGATAATTTCATAAAAACGGTTGAATTTCGTAAAAACATGTCGTTAATTAAGCATTTTTATTCAGTGGCGTTTTATGTTATACATTCCGAACTAACACGACTTCCCCCTATCGCAGTGTTTCGCCCTAAAATATCTGTTCGTTAAATGAAAGTTCTAATTCAACCATGGTTGGCCATTTCATGAAACGATCAATTCTATGTTATGACCATGACATATCTATTTCATAATGTTTGCTTTGTGCTGCACATACGTGACGATATTATTTTAAGGCAGCAATTAATTTCACCAACACGGACAGTAGGTAACAAAAACCTTCTCCATAATTTATATTTGGAGACAATTTCAAATCTCGTCCACAGCGGGATATGAGTGAAATAAAAACAAAACATTCTCAAACTAATTTGCGTTGACACCTTGAATTAAACGCACTGGCCTTTTTCTTTATACAAATCCTAATTTAATTTTATATTCAGGCTTTAATTCGGAACGACCTTGAATTGTGATTTATACGCAGCTCCAGCTACAATAAAAATATTTCTTTTTATCAAGTCATCTCCAAGCAGCTCGAAACGAGATCATCGGATCATAATCATCGTCATATTCCATGTTCATAATTCCAATGTTTGGTAAGAGATTCAGTAATACTTTGGTCTCTTAACTGTCTGTTAAGCTTTTCTCTGCCACTAAAACTTTGAATGACCATATAGCCAATGGTCTGCAAGCTACTCTACTTCATGAACTTAACCGGAGTTAAAGTTACATAGTTCTGCCTTGGTCTAGTTCTGATTGAGTCAGATTTCATCTCATCTCGCAATGATAGCCATTCTACTCGTAAATAAAAAGTATGCTTCTGTTTTACCGCCGTTACACAAACGATGAATGCAAAAATTTAATTGACTCCAATTATAAATAACACCAGCCAGACTTCCTAAAGTCTTAAAAGGATATGCCACATTATGAGGTCCATAACAAATTGGTTCTATAAACCACAACGCATCCTTGGAAGACTTGGTCACTGATTCAACCAGTTTTTCAAACTCCACCGAAGGAAGACTCGTAAATTTTATGACCTGTATCCTTATCAAAGTTTATGACACATTTTTATGTTTACATGTTTGCACGGGGCTTTGCTTGGGCTTAAAAAGGTGCTCAGAATGGCAAGCACGAGTTTTACAAGCTGATTTAATAATGAACGAATGAAACAAACAAATGAAAATAAAAGTATTTCTTAGTAAAATGATCTGCCGAAAAGCAAAACATTTTTTTGGGATCCTTTTATAGACTATGTTCAGTATGCCAAATTACTTTTATAGACTATGTTCAGTATGCCAAATTACTTTTATAGACTATGTTTAGTATGCCAAATTACTTTTATAGACTATGTTCAGTATGCCAAATTACTTTTATAGACTATGTTCAGTATGCCAAATTACTTTTTACTATATTTTTAGAGTGGTGGCCAAGGGGACCGAGAAGGCCAGTGGACTGAAGACCTGCCCGATGGTCTGACGATGTCAGCAAGTCGACAGGATCTCAAGGGATACGGTTGGGGAGGACCGCAGGGGTTGCCGCTATAGAGAAGAGATGATGATGATGATGATGATGCTCATATTCTTAGGGTTCCGTACCTTTAAAGGAAAAGAGGAACCTTTGTAAGATCACTTCGTTGACCTCCAGTGCGTCCAGTTCGTCTGACTACTTCTGACTGAGGTTTGTTATCAAAAGATTCGACCGTTGATGCCGCATTTTTTTTTAATTTGCTTCATACTCGCAAGGTAATCAAAACCTATAGGGTAATTTTTGTTGTCCTAGAATCATGAAATTTGGCACGAAGGAAGATCTTGTGACATAACACAAGCAAGTTCCGAAAACCGTTCTTACATTTGTAGTTCCATCACAAACTTTGTGCTTGTGACAAATGCGATTTGTGCAAAACCCTCGGCCGTGAGTTCGAATCGCACTTGGCCTTTAGTTTGTTTGTAATGTTAGTTATTAACCCGAAATAACTCGCCAGCAAAACTTAGCATTGTCAACTTATATCTAAGGTACATAATTTTAAGAATGTCGGTCCTATAGTCCTACTTATTTTATTATTGACAATTAATTTAAGTGTCATAACTTTTGTAGAAAACATTAATTTTGCGGTTTGTCCCGCACTAACTTGGAATTAGTCAAGCTTAGGCATAGCTTTTCAGTCATTATAACCATACCCTCAAAATAAGTTCTACATTGTGAAGAATGCCGTCATAGTGAATACCGCTGAAGAATACATATTGATGTATATATCTTCACTGTATGTAAACATATGAGCGTTGAAATGAAAACTAAAAATCTCGAAGTATTTTTTCAATCAATAATAATTAGCCTTATCAAGATGTTTCCTTCCTAAGAGACACATTTTGTCTCGTGATAAGCTAACCTATTTCAATATAGTAAGGTCCCTTACACAGGCTGTAACAGAAAGGTTTAGTCATAATTGAAGGCGTTGTATTATTCCGAACAACTTTCACTGTGAAAGCGATTTGATCAGAGCAACTTCATTTTTCACTTTTCCACACAAAAATCGCCTTGTACGGCAAGTAAAAAATAAAGTTGCCCCAGACAAATCGGTTTCCTAGTGAATGTCGTCCAGAATGATGACCCTCTAAATATGATAACATCACCTTTCTCTTCCACCTGTTGGAATCTGTATGTTTTCAATGAATCCCAGGGTGATGTGTTTAGTCTGTATCCTCGAATAATTATTGGGCAACTACTATTGATGGAGGTCGGGCAATAAATGTCTGCAGGCGGGAGGATGGTCGTGTAATTTGAATCCTTAATTAAAAAGGCTTTATGGCATTGTAAATGTGCCTCCTCTACACTCTCTGTGTTATCCATAGAACTAGGAAGATTCAGTTCTTCTAAGCAAACTGGCTGATTAGAATTTATTCTAATTGATTATATGTCTGGTTATATCAAACAAATGTTCACAGATTTAAAACACTGCAAATATATCTACTACATTCCATTCGTATTGCGGATAAGACTCTCAAAGAATCAGCTGTCGCGTTGACGCCATCTTGTAAAAACTAATCGGGGCGGTTCTCCATTCCTCTTCAATGAAAAGGCTGACTATCGGTTAGGCAGGTTTATAAAAGTTTTTAAAGATGCTTATTTGAGATTAAAAGGCTAGGCCCGGGTTGTTGATCACCGATGTCTGATTTAACGAAACGGCTGCGACAATTATACATTTAACCACGTTGGTACCTAAGGGTCTGGACTGTATTTTTCTATATGAAGTACTTCAATATTTATTATACCTCTGTGGCGCTGTGGTTGTAGCTCTGCCTACCATGCGAGAGGTCCCGGGTTCGATTTCCGGCTGGCGAAACAAAAAACCCGAGGCCTTGGATGTTCATATGTGTGGGATGTCGCTGTTTCTGGTTCCCACGACACAGAGTATCCTAATGTGTGTAAATGTGTATCTATTGTTTATAAATTATCTCTATAGCATTAAGATGTGTTTTCTTAAATATATAAGACGCAAGGGTGCTCTTTTTTAGTGTTTACTGATTACTCTAAAATTTAACGGTATAAAGAAGACTTTTTTATCGCCAGAAGAGTTTTTTCACACCCTTCTCTAAATGTTTACCTGGTCTATGTCGCACGGACGGTAGCTCCTCATTAGGGGGCGCAATTAGATGACGACACCCCGCCTTAATTGGCCCCCTATATATCACTCGTCCGTCTGTCTGTCCGTCTTTATACCTATATAGTAATCCGAATGTTTTATGGTGCTCAGTGTTAAACCACAGTAGCCTCGTTATAAACTTCGGACGAAGAGGCCAAATTGTCGGCTTTCCTTGTTATACTGGAATACTTTATTTGATTAATTGACAATTGAATAACTCAGTATCTCTTGGGGCATTAAAGTTTTCTCAGTAATCGTATAGGTTTATACTGACAGTGGCAATAATAATATTATAGCCTTGTAGAGTCTCTAATCGTTTTTTGAGCAATATTAGCGAGATTTCTTAAATTTCTGATAATTCTCAATTATTTACATTAACTGGTCTAGCACACGAAAGTATGTCGGAGTAGTTAATAGAATTAATCGCGAACTTTTCATATGATAACAAAATTTCATACTGTCAAAACTGTAAAAATCCAATAGAGGCGAACTCACACCTATCTGAGCCGAAGGAAAGGAATATATTAATTCCATTTTTACACATCGCACACCTGCCCTCGTCGAATCGTTCGAATCTTGGTGTATAAGATTTCATATTAACATTTATTCCATGTAAATTATTAAAGATATCGTTCATTTTTGGTTATAGCAAACTCAATTTTATCCGAGCCGAACGCGTCTAACGAGTCGAACAAAAGTAATCATAAAATCTTAATATGAAATCCCATGAAACCACGATCGATCAAGTTTTCGGCTCGGATAAGTGTGCGTTCGCCTTAGGTTAGATCGAAAATAGGTATGGGGTTGCCATGCCGAGAAATTTTGGCGCGCGTTTCCAGTCTTTCTTTACTTTCCTGTGCCATAGTCGGACTCTAACATGGAAGCAGAGTCAATAGAGAAGCTGCAGTTAAGATATTTATTACATTTAATAATATTTTGAGACCCTGAAAAATGAAATGCCACTCTTTTGTACGTTTTAATTTTATTTAGTCTTGATTTTCAGCAAAAAATATGAATTTAAAGTAACGTGAAAAGGAACGTGTTTGACAACTCCAATTAGCTTCTAGTGACGTCACTTCACTTACTTGTCACTAAGCGAGAGAAGGAGAAGGTGATTGACGCATAAGAATGTATCGTATGATTATTTATTTATATGTTTTGAATGTGTTTTGTTATTATAGTAATTTATAGTAGTTTATATAACTGATACATAATGGAGGGCATTAAAACTCGAGAGGGGAACAATATCACTGTAGAGTTTTAATACCGTTGGTTACTTACACTAGTTTTAATACACTTAATTACTTACACTAGTTTATCTAAACAAATATCATAAGCTCTCTTTGATGTGTTCAGGAACCGCATGTTCGACCGGCATTTAGGCATTGATCATTGCTCTGCACTTGTTTAACTGGTTCAGTCGTACCAACTTCACAGACAAACTAGGGGCAGCGCAGCACGCAGTCGGGCATCGGCGTTCGAAATTTGAATGTCATATTATGTCGGAATATTGATACATTGTGGTCATAATGTATCAATATTCAGTTAGGAACTAAGTTTTTATCAAGTAGTATATCGTTATGCTGGTCGTAACGTGCGGTTTTTGGATGCGATAAAGAGGGTTTTTGATACGCGTGTGGATAAAATTAATTAAATCTGTATGTATGTTACGTAATCTAATTGAATTAAATGTGCACAATTGTGCCTCTGCCACACATAAAGGGAAATGGTGGACTATGCAGTTGAATTAAATAGAATATTATTTTAAATAATGAGCTCCGTGGTCTAATGGGTTTCATGCTTGCCAAACTGTCAACTGTCATTTAGAACCCGCGATTTTGGGCAATAATATTTTTATTTTTTATTTTTTATTTACCTCGTGCAGGTAAATGTAAAATTGGAATATTATATTTACCTGAGCCTGCCTCTCTTTTCTTTCCACTTTCCACATAAATGGCTCACTATCAATCATTGTAGTTTTCTATTCATAATTGTTATTAAAGACGATAATCAGAAATCCGCAGATCAAACATATCAATAGCACCTCTGACGACAAAAAACCCATTGACACACTAGCGCCATCCCATCTACCAGCGACTTCTTCAAGAGCCGGCGCAGCGGCAGACCCTGCGGAGGGTCTCAAGCGGCGCAAGTATGCCGCCCTCGTGGAGGACTACATATTTGTGCCGTTTGGCGTGGAGACCCTCGGGCCGTGGGGAACTGACGCACGGCGAGTCTTTAAAGAGATTGCGAAAAGAACACCTTCCTCGCCCAGCGCATAAGCCTGGCTATACATCGAGGCAATGGTGCCAGCATGATGGGCACTCTGCCTCTCGACGGCGGCGATCTGAGAGATATTTTTTATTTAATTTAATATTTTAACCATAAGTTAGGTTATTTTGTGTTTTTTGGTTAAATATGTATATAATTATTTGTAGCTTTATTACTACTGTATAAATTATTCTACTTTCACATTGACTTCAATTACTCTAAGTGATTTTACTCCTAAAAGTTCCTTCGCAAACAGTCATCGTTTGACATTAAGTCAAAGTCACCGTGCGACTGTCCGTCAGTATGTCACTCCGGAAGACAATTTGGAATGTTAATTGAATGCGATGCTATCACATAATAAGTCATTGTATGCAACAGTAGAGTCATTGTCGGTGTGTGCCCGGCTTTACTTGCTGTAGGACGAAAGGACGTCATCCATAGGGTTTTGCGGGTCTTAAATAAAGTTTGTAGGTAGGTATTATTGGACAGAATTAGGGTTAAAACTCTTAAATATTCTTGCTGCGGCTATGAATTAACCTGATTATCTTTAAATGAATGGACCGATTTTGGTTAAATATATTAAATAACCACTGCAAAGAAATATAGGTATTTTATTCTTACTTCTAACCACCATGTAATTTTTGGCAGGCTTACGGGGCTTTTAAAAGAGTGTAACTAAAAGGTCAGTTCAGTTCAGCCATACTTTGTGCGCACTTGTTCTGAAACTCAAATCGACCAAAAGCTATGGCCATTTGACAGTTTTCCCATAATACACCTTTGACACTAAATGCGTTGGATTTGACTTGGATTTTATTTATTGAATACGGAGGATTTGGAAATTTCCTGACAAAATATTAAAAATAAGCAGATTAGTTGCTGTTATTTCTCCATGTTAATTGGTTAGCCCATGTTTGAGTGGCTATAATAGTGTAATAATAGTCTATAATAGAGTGTATCGGTAAAATTTGCAACATGATTCGTGATGGTTAAATATTTTAAATAAAGTAATTAACCGCGCACATTACAACATGTCTGTTACATCATTGGCAACGGCAGAACGAAAATTGTGTTTTTATTTTTTTTGAAAACCACTGATTATTTCTTTAATTTCAAATACTTTTTTCAAAGATATTATGGATACTTATTTTTTTAAGCAAAAACATATCATCTTTTTTAGATCTTTCGAAAAAACTTTGGGTGAAAAACATCTAATCTATTTATTTTTATTTTTATTTTTATTCATGTTGTTCCCAATGAAATTATGATGTTTTCAAAGACTAAGATTAAGTTAAAAGTATTTAACATATAATTTTTCTGGATTTGAAGTCTCCTTTATTTGGAATAACGCGTCAAAGACGGTCATTTGACAATACCCTTCTTCTTAATAACTACATCACTCTATAGTGTTACATGCTGTATAACAGCACACGCTCGTCCCGACCAACTATTTCCACTGTGTTGTATGTATGTATGTGTGAGTACGTGCGCACAGGCAGCCTCGGCGACGCGATGTCTGCCGGGAAAGGAATGCGGTCCCGAAACGCAGGAGCGGCTCTGACTTCGGCAGGGTTCGGCCGTGGTGTTCGGGCTCACTCGGCTTTATGATGTGTGGCTTGGCTGGCATTGATCATTGATCGGACTTTGAGATAAGCATCCAGGTGGGAGATGGTTTAATTCGTCAAGTGGCGTTGGTTGACTGGGTATTTATGGGTTTCGACATTGAGTAGGTAAGAATTGGCGTTAATTGAATATTTACTTTATTCGGTAGTGTTCCAGAATTAATTTGCAGGCTGCTAGCGAGAGTAGGGATTTCGCGAATATTCGCATTCGCATCATTTTGATTATTCGCATCGACATTCGCATTCACATTCAACGAAGCGAATGATTTGCGAATGCGAATGTGTGCAGGTCGAGTCGTGTCTGTCGCGCGAAATACATACCTGAAATATGATACCTAGGTACACTTCTTTTGAGCTTTTATTGTTACATTCAAGTTTAACAATGCAATTACTGTGCGATGTGGTTTATTTTGCATATTTTACAGCAAATAATAAAAACCGGGCAAGTGCGAACAGACTCGTGTACGAAGAGTTCCGTATCACTTAAAAAACTGGTTTGTCCTTGATTGTGCACCCTCTATTTAAACCATTATTCTTTTATAGTATTCCGTTAATGTTTAAGAAAAGACCTATATTACATAATATAAAAAAAAAAAAAGATCTAGTTTCGGAGACAAGAGGGGATTGTTATTTTTTGTCTATTTTCTTATAAATATATCAAAGTCATGGAAGAATAATTAATTGAGTTCCCCGCAATAAGTATTTTTATTATTTGTCATATCACACAAGACGATACAGTTTGAAAAACTTTTTTTTGTTTTATTTTTTCCTCCCAATCCCTTTTTAACACACTTTCTTATAGTTTTATTGTAATATTTGAGAAAAGATTAACAACATTTTTATTTTTATTCTAGGATCAGTCGTTTTGGTCCTAAGGTGGGAATGTTTTTTATGTCATTTTCAACACCCATATCATCGCCATTTTGAAAAAAATAATAACTGAGTTCACATTAACATCCACTTCATTATCGAACCTGCTCACAAAACTTGCAATTCTCCCGATTGGATGTATCCCTAAAGATAGGACAGGTACCTACCATCGGAAGGTGTAAGAAAGTGTAGGCGTAAGGAATGCTGGACACCTCAAGTCACCTGTGATGGAGATTTCAAGTGTTTTCGGTAGATACGGCAGGTGACTAGTCGAGTGTTTATATTACTCTCTGATATGATATGCTGGTGTTGAATCAATAAGGATTGTTAGGGTGAAGAAAAAGACATCAGCAGAATAAACGCATTTAAGTCAAACTCAAATAAAGAGTGTAGCTCTGTGCTCATGGCAATAAAAAGCGGTCAGCATCCACCACAAACGATTTTTTCTTTTGTTTTCAAACATGGCCGATTTGTTAAACTAATCGGTGTATCTACTTCTTCATCTCACGACTCATCTGTTATGTGTGTTAAATCTACCGACAATAGGGAAATCGACTAAGTGCTAAATTATAGTATACTTTATTCTGAATGCAGTTAGAGCGAGAATTGTAGATGTTTACGTCGAGATAGCCAGTGACAATCAATGGTTTTGATGTCCGATTTGAGTGCAGTTTAGGCTGGAGTCTCTACAATGGCCATTGATCTATGTTTTTTTATTTATTTCATAAGATTTTTAGTATAAGAAGATTCTTACGTCATTCAATAAGCCCATTGAAATCTTCATTTACAACGAATAATCCTTAGATCCGTCCTTTCACGTGAGTAGTTATCCTAACACAGCATATGTTAGTAATAGACTCCAGATACTGAAATGGACGGTAGATGGCGGAAGTTACGGTAAACTTGAGATTAATGTGGTAATTATTAGGTATTGTATTATTATTATTCCAATCATTACCGGTAGTCAGCCAGTCCTCTCTGAGCAGGGGGCTGATTTTCTGCTGCATTCGTACAGGGGATAGCCTAGAGCTGACTTGATTAGGGGGAGGTCTTATGCCGATTCATTTCTGGTAACCTAAAGTGATCCGCAAAATTACCATGGCCGTCTTAAAATAAGTGTTGGTACTAGATAAATAAAGCCCATTATGGCGTATTGGAATGGAAATGTTTGCCATGGTGATGTTCTTGTTTTGAACCTTATCTTATTCGCTATAAAGGTTATCTACCACGTCCCATCGGTTATCTTCCACGCATTCTAATGCCTTTAAATTTACAATTTTTAGTATATTAATAAAATCTAACATTACAGAACCACCCTTTTCGTCCAAAAAGCTTAAGCTAAAGAAACGCCCCTTTAACTATTCCGCGATATTTTTGATAAGAGTGACATTTAAGATTCACTTATTGTCCAAAGCTATATTGGTGTTACTAGCCTCTTTAGATGTAATACTGATAGGGAACGGTCGTTTTGACAGAGGTTTGTAGTGGCAAACATTTCGAGGGATCCGTAGCTTTAAAAATATTTATTCAGAAACAAAAATAATAATGAATCACTGTGGTAAATAGCATCACCTAAACCCGGTTATTATTTGCATGCAGAAGTTGTGAAGACCCTCACAGATAGTCAATACAACAATTTGCTAAAATAAATAGACTCCGTCTATGGTGTTGTTAGAAAAGTTTTTCATCTGAGACTGCCTACTCGTAGCCCGTCTTCAAGCCATAAAACTAAAATAATTGAAAAACATTAATTTCTAAAGAACCCTGATAAATTCTTCCCAGATGACATGTTTTTATTGTTCACATTGCAAGAAAACCGGTCATCTTTGTGTTTGCCGCATCACACTCAGGTGTGCCGTGACGGGACAATAATTTACTGGACACTCTTGTGTTTTATCAATGTTCTAGTCTTATTTCCCACAAATATACATTTGTATATATCAATAAATACCTACTTTATCAACTCAGCCTATTGATTGACATTATTGGTTCGGTATTTTGTTTGAAGTGTTTAAAACCATTATCTTTTAAGGTTAGACGGAGTTCAAAAGCAACTAATTTATTGTAATGTACTCTACTTGGCCAAGTGACGGCCAAGCCCGGGTTCGAGTCCCGGCGGGGGTAAATATTTGTTTGATGAGAACAGATGTTTGTACCCTAGTCATGGTTGCTTATCTGTCTAAGTATACTATTTATATATATAAGTATGTGTATCGTAGTCTAGTACCCAAGATACTGGGAATCCTAGTTTGGGGTTGGATCAATGTGCCTAAATAGTGTCCAAGGTTTTTAAAAGTTCATAAAATATTAATATTTTATGAACTTTTATTTAGTTAATTAGGGATTTGAGCCAATTCATAGTTAATCGGATATTACCCGTAGCTTCGGTTTCTTTTCTAAGAACATTTCACACAAACTTTGATTCAAGCCAACAGACCGGTGAGAGTTGGGAACAATAGTTATGAATAATTACCTTAAATGTTTATGATTTATTCATTGTTGTTCTTCGAGATTTAAGGCTGTTTGTTTCTTGTCTTGATTCGTTCTGGTGAACAATGTCCCGTGGTGAGCGGTTGTTTTGTCCTGCACTGTACAAAGAGATGGCCAGTGATTATTAATATTAAATATTACTTCCTTTATACCATTAAATGTGACTTTGTTTCGCCAGTTTTAAGAATATCCATCCATCCATGATGTCCATTTAATGGCCATATGTTAACAGCTACTACTTTAATGTATAGGTTAACAAAAAGGTTCCTCATAACTTTAATCAAGTCGTGATTCTAACTCTTTTATCCATAAACAAAATGCTTTTTTCTGTCAACAAGAGTTTTAACCCTAATTCTGTCCAATAATACCTACCTACAAACTTTATTTAAGACCCGCAAAACCCTATGGATGACGTCCTTTCGTCCTACAGCAAGTAAAGCCGGGCACACACCGACAATGACTCTACTGTTGCATACAATGACTTATTATGTGATAGCATCGCATTCAATTAACATTCCAAATTGTCTTCCGGAGTGACATACTGACGGACAGTCGCACGGTGACTTTGACTTAATGTCAAACGATGACTGTTTGCGAAGGAACTTTTAGGAGTAAAATCACTTAGAGTAATTGAAGTCAATGTGAAAGTAGAATAATTTATACAGTAGTAATAAAGCTACAAATAATTATATACATATTTAACCAAAAAACACAAAATAACCTAACTTATGGTTAAAATATTAAATTAAATAAAAAATATCTCTCAGATCGCCGCCGTCGAGAGGCAGAGTGCCCATCATGCTGGCACCATTGCCTCGATGTATAGCCAGGCTTATGCGCTGGGCGAGGAAGGTGTTCTTTTCGCAATCTCTTTAAAGACTCGCCGTGCGTCAGTTCCCCACGGCCCGAGGGTCTCCACGCCAAACGGCACAAATATGCACTCTCGCAGACGATAAATCGCATTACTGTAAGTATTACGTATTACATTTTGGATACTATAGTTTTAATTGGGAAAATTTAAATGCTAGAGAATTCGTATCCATTTGCAGTTACTATTAATTATCCAATTGTGACATAAATGCTGTAGAAGTCGATCGCTATTGTAGTAATTGAAGGAGCAACTGAGAAAGAACTATCGTCTGTCCCGCTTGCTACTTGCAATTTTTCTGTTTGCAAAAATGGTATTATATGATACTATCCGACCTGCAAACGTACTCATAAAGACAAAAAGAGTAGGACTACCTTATTTCGTCCAAAACAGACGATCCAAAACCGAATACTAGCATTCGATTCACGTCACTCTGCGTTTTTCATTGAGGACTTATATACATATATACGATGCTATACTGTTAATTGCCACTAAAATAAATAATAGGGGGCACAGGTAAAGTCCGTTTACCTGGCTACGAGTAAGATTAAGCCATACTCCACCACGCTGGCTCATTGCGGGTTGGTGGAGGCGGAACAATCGTTCAATATGGTAATTTTTTACAAAATAGACGTCTGAAATTTCATAATGGATGCATAAAAATATGACTAAAATATGTACTAAAATATGATAATTCGGTAAAAAAAAAAAAAGATCTAGTTTCGGAGACAAGAGGGGATTGTTATTTTTTGTCTATTTTCTTATAAATATATCAAAGTCATGGAAGAATAATTAATTGAGTTCCCCGCAATAAGTATTTTTATTATTTGTCATATCACACAAGACGATACAGTTTGAAAAACTTTTTTTTGTTTTATTTTTTCCTCCCAATCCCTTTTTAACACACTTTCTTATAGTTTTATTGTAATATTTGAGAAAAGATTAACAACATTTTTATTTTTATTCTAGGATCAGTCGTTTTGGTCCTAAGGTGGGAATGTTTTTTATGTCATTTTCAACACCCATATCATCGCCATTTTGAAAAAAATAATAACTGAGTTCACATTAACATCCACTTCATTATCGAACCTGCTCACAAAACTTGCAATTCTCCCGATTGGATGTATCCCTAAAGATAGGACAGGTACCTACCATCGGAAGGTGTAAGAAAGTGTAGGCGTAAGGAATGCTGGACACCTCAAGTCACCTGTGATGGAGATTTCAAGTGTTTTCGGTAGATACGGCAGGTGACTAGTCGAGTGTTTATATTACTCTCTGATATGATATGCTGGTGTTGAATCAATAAGGATTGTTAGGGTGAAGAAAAAGACATCAGCAGAATAAACGCATTTAAGTCAAACTCAAATAAAGAGTGTAGCTCTGTGCTCATGGCAATAAAAAGCGGTCAGCATCCACCACAAACGATTTTTTCTTTTGTTTTCAAACATGGCCGATTTGTTAAACTAATCGGTGTATCTACTTCTTCATCTCACGACTCATCTGTTATGTGTGTTAAATCTACCGACAATAGGGAAATCGACTAAGTGCTAAATTATAGTATACTTTATTCTGAATGCAGTTAGAGCGAGAATTGTAGATGTTTACGTCGAGATAGCCAGTGACAATCAATGGTTTTGATGTCCGATTTGAGTGCAGTTTAGGCTGGAGTCTCTACAATGGCCATTGATCTATGTTTTTTTATTTATTTCATAAGATTTTTAGTATAAGAAGATTCTTACGTCATTCAATAAGCCCATTGAAATCTTCATTTACAACGAATAATCCTTAGATCCGTCCTTTCACGTGAGTAGTTATCCTAACACAGCATATGTTAGTAATAGACTCCAGATACTGAAATGGACGGTAGATGGCGGAAGTTACGGTAAACTTGAGATTAATGTGGTAATTATTAGGTATTGTATTATTATTATTCCAATCATTACCGGTAGTCAGCCAGTCCTCTCTGAGCAGGGGGCTGATTTTCTGCTGCATTCGTACAGGGGATAGCCTAGAGCTGACTTGATTAGGGGGAGGTCTTATGCCGATTCATTTCTGGTAACCTAAAGTGATCCGCAAAATTACCATGGCCGTCTTAAAATAAGTGTTGGTACTAGATAAATAAAGCCCATTATGGCGTATTGGAATGGAAATGTTTGCCATGGTGATGTTCTTGTTTTGAACCTTATCTTATTCGCTATAAAGGTTATCTACCACGTCCCATCGGTTATCTTCCACGCATTCTAATGCCTTTAAATTTACAATTTTTAGTATATTAATAAAATCTAACATTACAGAACCACCCTTTTCGTCCAAAAAGCTTAAGCTAAAGAAACGCCCCTTTAACTATTCCGCGATATTTTTGATAAGAGTGACATTTAAGATTCACTTATTGTCCAAAGCTATATTGGTGTTACTAGCCTCTTTAGATGTAATACTGATAGGGAACGGTCGTTTTGACAGAGGTTTGTAGTGGCAAACATTTCGAGGGATCCGTAGCTTTAAAAATATTTATTCAGAAACAAAAATAATAATGAATCACTGTGGTAAATAGCATCACCTAAACCCGGTTATTATTTGCATGCAGAAGTTGTGAAGACCCTCACAGATAGTCAATACAACAATTTGCTAAAATAAATAGACTCCGTCTATGGTGTTGTTAGAAAAGTTTTTCATCTGAGACTGCCTACTCGTAGCCCGTCTTCAAGCCATAAAACTAAAATAATTGAAAAACATTAATTTCTAAAGAACCCTGATAAATTCTTCCCAGATGACATGTTTTTATTGTTCACATTGCAAGAAAACCGGTCATCTTTGTGTTTGCCGCATCCTCTGAGTGTGCCGTGACGGGACAATAATTTACTGGACACTCTTGTGTTTTATCAATGTTCTAGTCTTATTTCCCACAAATATACATTTGTATATATCAATAAATACCTACTTTATCAACTCAGCCTATTGATTGACATTATTGGTTCGGTATTTTGTTTGAAGTGTTTAAAACCATTATCTTTTAAGGTTAGACGGAGTTCAAAAGCAACTAATTTATTGTAATGTACTCTACTTGGCCAAGTGACGGCCAAGCCCGGGTTCGAGTCCCGGCGGGGGTAAATATTTGTTTGATGAGAACAGATGTTTGTACCCTAGTCATGGTTGCTTATCTGTCTAAGTATACTATTTATATATATAAGTATGTGTATCGTAGTCTAGTACCCAAGATACTGGGAATCCTAGTTTGGGGTTGGATCAATGTGCCTAAATAGTGTCCAAGGTTTTTAAAAGTTCATAAAATATTAATATTTTATGAACTTTTATTTAGTTAATTAGGGATTTGAGCCAATTCATAGTTAATCGGATATTACCCGTAGCTTCGGTTTCTTTTCTAAGAACATTTCACACAAACTTTGATTCAAGCCAACAGACCGGTGAGAGTTGGGAACAATAGTTATGAATAATTACCTTAAATGTTTATGATTTATTCATTGTTGTTCTTCGAGATTTAAGGCTGTTTGTTTCTTGTCTTGATTCGTTCTGGTGAACAATGTCCCGTGGTGAGCGGTTGTTTTGTCCTGCACTGTACAAAGAGATGGCCAGTGATTATTAATATTAAATATTACTTCCTTTATACCATTAAATGTGACTTTGTTTCGCCAGTTTTAAGAATATCCATCCATCCATGATGTCCATTTAATGGCCATATGTTAACAGCTACTACTTTAATGTATAGGTTAACAAAAAGGTTCCTCATAACTTTAATTAAGTCGTGATTCTAACTCTTTTATCCATAAACAAAATGCTTTTTTCTGTCAACTCATTTGAACTCATCAATATTGCCCATCAATACAAAATGTAATATGCCAAGCTTCCACCCTTTTGTCGTTCCCACAATCGTTCCAAATGAGCATTAACAATATATTGGTAAAACATGAAAAACGATATTTAACTCATCCCCTTGTAGTAACAAAAACGAAAGAAAAACTACGGCAAAATCGCTACAAGCTTGAAAACGTCACCATTGTATGTGACAATTGAATGTATTTGTCCATTATTTATTGTTATTTTATTAGGGTTCCTTAATACTCCATCGTGCAACAAAAGCCAAAATAGTGTTTATAAATCTAAATAGAGATTCCGAATTATCATATTTTAGTACATATTTTAGTCATATTTTTATGCATCCATTATGAAATTTCAGACGTCTATTTTGTAAAAAATTACCATATTGAACGATTGTTCCGCCTCCACCAACCCGCAATGAGCCAGCGTGGTGGAGTATGGCTTAATCTTACTCGTAGCCAGGTAAACGGACTTTACCTGTGCCCCCTATTATTTATTTTAGTGGCAATTAACAGTATAGCATCGTATATATGTATATAAGTCCTCAATGAAAAACGCAGAGTGACGTGAATCGAATGCTAGTATTCGGTTTTGGATCGTCTGTTTTGGACGAAATAAGGTAGTCCTACTCTTTTTGTCTTTATGAGTACGTTTGCAGGTCGGATAGTATCATATAATACCATTTTTGCAAACAGAAAAATTGCAAGTAGCAAGCGGGACAGACGATAGTTCTTTCTCAGTTGCTCCTTCAATTACTACAATAGCGATCGACTTCTACAGCATTTATGTCACAATTGGATAATTAATAGTAACTGCAAATGGATACGAATTCTCTAGCATTTAAATTTTCCCAATTAAAACTATAGTATCCAAAATGTAATACGTAATACTTACAGTAATGCGATTTATCGTCTGCGAGAGTGTTTTTTAAATAATAACAACATTCTTATTGCTTATATTGATTGCTTATTTAACCTTAACAACAAGTCTATCGGTTAAAACTTAACCGATAGACTAACCTACTGAACCCACATCCCAAAGGATCGCTGTTAACCCTTACTTTTTTCTTGCAGTGCCAGCATCATTACCCTGTATTGTTGGTGGATTACACGCATTTGCGTTATTGTACTGCGGGTGTGAGCTGACTGAGATTCTGACGCGAAATGTGTACTATGTGGTATGGGACTGACGCGGAATGTATTCCTGGATAACATATATTTTCACTGCATTCGACTATTATACATTATTGATTGGATTGATGGTTTATATACACCGTGAATTTTAAGACACTCTAAAGCCGAAACATGGTTGATGTAGACCGTCGACAATATCGAGTGGTGGCACAATGTTCCAAATAGGGTGAAAAAAAACTCGAAAATTGAGTCTACTTTTAACTAAAAGTCGATTCAATTTTCGAGTTCTTTCTAAGAAAACTAGAAAATTGAATCAACTTTTCACTAAAAGTTGGCTCAATTTTCGAGTTTTTTTTCACCCGATTTGGAAAATTGTGCCACCACTGAATAGTGTCGGCGGTATACACGAACCAGGTTTCGGCTTTAGAGTGTCTTAAAATTCACGGTGTAGATTGATGCGTTGTATGTAAGAACTTGTGTGTGCAGTCTATTTTTAGCTATTAGGGTGACCAGTATGTATTGTTTGTATATAGTATGTTCTCATAGCATCTACTTCTAGGGTTTTATTGTAAGCTCGGGTCTTCCCCCGCTCAATCATCACCTTTCCAACCCATCATGGTTTGCTGGAAGAAATCTCTTGTTAGAGATAAGCTCGCCTTTGTGTCTACGAAATATACTTATATATATATATATATATATATATATGTATATATATATATATATGGTATAAGGTGTATCTACAGTTGCCAACGTTATTAATGCCTTGAAAAGAAGTGGTACATGTAGGAAAGATTTTGGTTCCGGAATAAAATACAAGTAAACGATATTCTGTACTCCCCATTAATACTATCAACGGTAGGTATTACAACCGATACGTATATCTACTTAATTCAAAATTAAACGATTTCCACCAACAATTATTCGAAACCTTCGACTCCAAAGAAACCCTAACCTTCCGATTCAAAAAGTGACAATAAATAACGTCGCCCTTATTCAAATTGGAAGCGGTAACTTTGGTAAACTAAATTTTCTTGCCCATTCAAACACGCTTCGGCTAAAGAAGGAATCGGCTCCAGCGACGGACTGATTCAATAAAGGGTAAGGAAAGGACCACAAAAGCGGTTATTCTAATATTCTATCTCTATCTCTATCCATATTATCATATATATAACTTTCCTATCTTGAGGAAGCGAGACATGTATGCCAGGATCGTAGCAGGTGGAGGTCTTTGGTCTCTGCCTACCCCTCTTCCGGGAATAGGCGTGGGCATATGTATGTATGTATGTATAACTTTTAAGCTATCATGTTTGTTCCAGCTATCTAGGCACGCACTATAGGTAGTTTCTATTTCACTCTTTGTAAAAAGTTGGTAAATTTTTTGATCATTGATAGTAAAAATCTCATTAATTACTACCTATAATTACCTATTTAGAAAGAAACGGTTTTTAGGTGCCCCATTCAAAGAAATGAAAGAGTTAAATAGTAAAATGCAACAGTATGTCTTAAGTCGATCTCCGATAAAAATAAGTTTAAACAAACAACCAGTGGTTCACAAACTTTACCATTTTCCACAACCTTTCCCATCGGTCTAACTTACCCACTACTCCCGCCCGCAATTTTCCCTCGAGGTTTCCCATATTTCCAATTCGGTCTCTTATACATTCGATTATTCGTTAAAAAAACTTTTCTACGGACGAAATGTAAATACGCCGACCCTATCCGTAATGTAGCCCATTCACGGACCGATATTTTATTTCATCTTATTGAGTCTCATTGTTGACTTTTGGAGATTTTCTTATTTTTTATTTTTGTTATTTTTAAACCCATAAGGTCGAGGTGGACACTATAAAGTTTTTTAATCCTGACGAATGATTGTAATTTTGTTACGGTGGACATTTTGGGCGAATTTTTTCTTCTCTGTTATGCGTCGTCTGAGTATTTTAGGTACCACATGTTGTTCTTCAAAATATCACGTGACGTATCAAGTTTCATGTCCTAGTTTCGACAAAGCATTATTAATCTAGCTAGAACAACAATTCAGTAAACTAAAATCACTTGAACAATTTATAGTTGATCTCTTTGTCTAGTCACCGCATAAAAAAGTCACAAAGGTATATTCACATTGCACTAAATCACACGCTATTTAAAATTAAAACAGGTTTCATACAAAACTCATCCAAAACCGTTGTCTCAATGTTTAGCAGGACATAAAACTGAATAGAACAGGCACTTGACTCAAAATCTTCATTATACCGCATACCGTGCACCTATAAAACCAGTTTCAGTAAGCCCATGAATCTTCAAGATTTAGAGAAGCGAAGGGTCAAAATAAAATTGCCATCGTATTCTATACTTGAATTCTAACAGCGATATTGTTATCACGTTGGCAAAGATGGTAACAAACAATAAAACTAATTTTTATAGGCGGCAACCCTTGCGTTAATAAATTAAAAGTTAGCTAGGGCTGCAAAACAATGGCACTTCACCCCGCAACGCGGCTCGGAGAGCTTAGAGTTTTGTCGCTCCAAAGTAATGGGAGTTAGTTCCTAGGGTTTACACTTTTATAGTGGTGATACCTGAATTCTGTACAATTATATTACATTTTCTTGAAGAACATTTTTCAAACCGAACTATGTATGTAAGTGAAAATAGGGATTATTCGTTAAAAAACACTTATAATTTTTAATTACTAATTCTGTACGGACGTTACAAGCTTAGTTTAAACTTGATCTACTGTCAGTTGTACGCATTGTGGCATTTTTTGATATAAAAATACAGAGCTAACCCTAAATATATAGGGTTGTCTGTCACTTATTAGGTGTGTACACACTTTGTCGAGTACCCCAAATTAATTTCTGAGAACAAAATCCATTAGCGAATGAAGCGATTTTTTCACGCGGCGCCGTTGTCATTGTTTAGGGTTGTCACATAATTTAAATGCAAACTCGCATCAGGCCGTTTCAAAACGATAGGGCGGTACTCTCTGCTTTCTTCTATACTCTATGATTTATGGTGCCAGATTGTCTATGGCATTCTTTAGTTCAACGCGTGTAAAGAGAAGATTTTCATTTGCTGCATTGTTATTTTTTATTATTACTTTAATGTACGAGTTTACGTTTAATTTGGAATGTTATTGTTGATTTATGACGCGAAAGAGTTTTGTGGAGAGTGTATTTGTATCATTCATTTCATTCGATATTTGATTCTAATATTCTACTTCTACTCGTTATAATTGGATATGTTCTGTGTACATGAATCCCGTTTATAAGAGTACCTAGGTTTATAAAAATCTATCATTGGATACCAAATTACACAGTTATTGAAATTATCTTACAATATTAGGTACTTCACGTTTGATTAGGTCGCTTGACCGAAACAATTAGTTAAATAGCAAACAGGCACATAAAATACAAATTGAAAGTACCAAATGCCAGATTATTGTAACCTTTTGTACGTAATAGAGAGCACGCTCCCATATTTACAAGTTATTAAAAAATTCAAACGGGACAATACATTTTACCGGGATTCGCAAACATACAGCAGCATTGTTTCCAACTGCCATCAGCTGTGTACATTCGCGCACAATAACGTAATACCCCATTTTGTATTCATATCGGATAATCCATACAATGAACTTTGTGTGCGGACCGATCAAAATAACTATAAAAATACAATAAGCAGCTTATACGTGTACCCTAATGTGTGCGCGACTGTACGCGAGCGGGGCAGCACTATTGCGAGAAAGAGATACAATGTGCATTGTATACGTTTGACTCAATAATTTGTTTGGTTAGGCCTTTTCATGAAGAAAAGCCTTTGTCGTACCTAGTGCACGCACTTTGAGAACAACTGCCGCTTAGTTATGAAGACGTACTCGTAAGTAGACGTTGTTTACTGCCTAAGATTCATTGAACCCTTGTTTATGTAATATTTTTATCCCCGATGCACTCTGGTCCATCGATTTATATTTAAAGCAGTCTTAGATTCATACAAACCTCTAAAAACTGTTTCATTTACAAGACTCCCCATACTTTAGAATTGCATTTGAGTTTCCTTTCATTTCATTTGTTTGAGTTCCTTGCAAATTGTTTGGAACCTTATTTATATGGGCATATGAGTTTCGTCGCAGTCGTAGAAGCGTCGACGCGTAGTTCCATGTGCGGAAGACCTTACTCATAGCCTCATCTAGCACGAGAAAACAGTTTTGATCCACCAAAGTCGCAACAACAGTGACCCCCAAACTTACAGCTGTCTCTTATCTGCAGAATCTTAATCTCCCAGTTCACTAAGCGAATAGGAAAACACGAAATTTATCTTGCAGCAATCAGGATCCTCCCTAATCTGCCCTTTGTCGTATTTTTATACGTTGTTTTGTAACTGAATGAGCACATTTTGTGCAATTAGTTTTGTGTTCAGCTTATGGTGTTAATACTTGCACAGCGATGGCTCTGCGATTGCTTTCAGAAAGGATATTGAGATTGTAGCGATAAGACGGAGATTTCGCTAATAGAATTTGTACTTCACGGTATGTTGTGTTTAATTAACTCTGAACTTGAACTGACAAATAATTTATGTACGTAAATAATATACAATGAAAGCGTATTCAAGATTTCTGAATAAACATGAATGATGAATGTAATATTTCATTCAATATTGCCGTAAACCGGAAGAAGCTTCCGTCACATAGGAAAGTTCATCAGGCATTTATTTTAAAATCTTTGAGATTCCACACCTCCCCTGTGCCACCGAATGTGCGGATCAATAATCAATATTTGAGTACGCCCTCCAACTCTCTAACGAAGATCCCCGAAGTTGGATTTTTATCATCCTCCGTAGCACTGCCGATGACAGTTCACCTAATTGTTTGGTTTTTCTCAATTTCTCTTTATTTTTCTTTTTCATCCATCGGGAGACGCTACGACGCGATAGGAGTTTTAAAATTAAACTTTAAATTCAAACATCGACTCGATTGATTTGTTAATATCATTTACTTATTAAGTCTAAGTCAGAATTGATGGCCACAATGGCCAGAGGTCATTTCCCGCACTCTGGCAACTTTGTCATAGTGCTGTGCAAGTCCGCATCGACACTGATTATCGATTTCGATCTTGCTCACGTTGAACGATGTAAGAGTACATGTACATAAATATATATATATATATATATACATAGCCAGGTCATAAGTTCTGTCACATGTGCAATATGAAATAATTTAGACATGTTAATTATTTATGTAAACATTTATATAGCAAAATGAACTTAATAAAACATAGATTCTTATGGTAATAAAGTTTATTCAAAATGACCCCCGCAATTTTGAAAACAGGCCTTTATTCTGCGCGGCCAGTCGTCTATCGCAGCACGAACGAGGTCCATGTCAATATCGGCGGCTGCCTTAATCAAGGATGCTTTGAGTGACTCCAAATCAGGATGAGGCTTTGAGCAGGCCTTTTCCTCCAAGTGTTGCCATATCTTGTAATCTAACGGACTCAAATCTGGACTGGAGGAGGGCCAGTCTTCGTGCCGGATGAAGTCGATTTCACGCGCCGCCAGCCAGTCTTGTGTGCTTTTCGCTCTATGAGCTGGCGCAGAATCTTGTTGGAATACCCAGTGCCTGTTATTAAACATGGTATGAGAAACAGGTTCCACAAGGTTCTTGAGGACTGTATTTTGATACACAACTGCATTCTTTTTTACGCCTTTCTCACAAAAATGTACCTCAGTTAAGCCCCAATAAGAGACTCCCAATCAAACCATGAGCGAGAATGGAAAATGACCTCATTGGACACGCGGAATACGGTTGCTCGCTTCTTCACTGCTGTGTGCGTACACCTTATCATTTTGTTTGTTGTAGCTCTCTTCCACGGTGATAATTTTTTCATCCGAAAAAAGAATTTCCTGATGCTTTTTTCCCGCGTACCGCTTCAACAAAGCGCGGCATCTCTTCACCCTCAGGTCCATTAAACGAGCGTCCAAACGATGTCCTGTTTTTCTTCGATGTGCCCTAAGCCCTAAGTCTTCATTTAACACCCTTTTCACCGTGGTCCTGCTTAACCCCATCTGAAGGGCCATCAGTTTCTGCTTACGTATGGGATTTCTTTGAATTCGCGCCTTCACAGCTTTTATCACTGCTGGAGTCCTAACAGAGCGAGGGCGACCACTTCTTGACCTGTCATCTACACTAGAGTCTTCATTGTATCGTTTTATGGTACGATAAACGAATCTTTTGGTTATATTAAAAATTTTCAGTAAGTCGAAAATCTGCATTGGCGCGTAACCGCAACGATGCAACGCAATAACTGCGACACGGTCTTCTTTAAGTGTCCACTCCATATTTAAAAATGAGGAAAATTCTAAAAAGTACACATTTTCATTTTCATGAAAAATTCGAAATTCGAATTCAATAAACTTTTTTGTGGCCAGCGTTCTAAATTCAAAAGTTTTTATTGTGTGACAGAACTTATGACCTGACTATAAATATATATATATATATATATATATATATATATATATATATATATATATATTTATATATATATTTTAAATATATATATATATATATTTAAAATGGCATCGGCTGACTCTTCGTTCATATAACAGGTGAAATATCAGTATCTATTCTCAAGCACGAGAACTAGCTAGAAAAGTACTGGCAAATTGTGACATTGATAGGAAAAAATATTTCTCAAAACATGTTCAAAAACTAGAAAATTAACATCTAGTATCAAATTATATGAGTTCATTGAGTATTTCTTGCGACGATAGTACCTATATTAGATTGATTGTGATAAATAAAACACGAGTTTAAATAAAAAGGTGATAATATTTAACCTCCAATCCAACCCATTTTGTCGTATTCATTTTTGGTGACTATTAACATCGATTACCTCACTAAAAATGTCCATTAAACTTGACATGGATAATAAGTAGCCACATTTTGTACGTACGGTACTTACGCCATATCTTTTGACGAAACAATCAAAAATCGATCCAAACAACGCTCAAATTAAGCATGTCACGGCAGTCTTAATGGTCACCTATTTAAAACAAATGATATTACACCCCACAATAAACAAAAAACACTCAAAGATCACCATGTATTGCCGACATTGTGTTGAAAACAGCAACCTTGTAAACAAGACCTTTATTCATCTGGAAGCCAGTCCGTACAGGCCCTAGAGCCGGCGCTTATTAAATGTGGGCCCCGAACAGCAAGACATCGTCTTTGAGATCGCTTTTGAAAAATACGGAACTGTTGGAGACAATACGGTATCTTTACTTCAAATCTGTCCACAAAACTATTTTTCTAATAACAATGAAACAAGGAATTGAACACAAACAGACTGCCACTCCACAGATTTGACTTAAATAGGCGTAACCAAAGTTAGAACTTAATTTGACGAAAAAACCATTTCTAACAGTTTTCACCGAAGGTTGTTAAAACAAATGCCATAATGACAGCAATGGACACTATGGAATGTCCCTTTTCTTTTATAATGTCCGTCTTTTGTTGTAGAAATGTCATAAAAATTAACTTTGAAAAGACTATCGGTAAAGCATTTGATGGTAAAAGATATGACTCTACCAACCCTGAGTTAGAATTTAGCAATGTAATAAGAACTTATGAATGTTTTAGGGAATATGACTCTTGGACTAGGCATCTTAAAGGTTATATCATGAGGCTTGGGATGTCAGTGAGATCAAAATAAATGGTCGTAGAAATCTTTGTCTAAACAATTACAGTACGTATTGTAACTAACATTCATTTGTGTTCTTTGTTCTTTTAATACTAGTTTTTGTTGTCTGGGTGTCCGAACCGCATCATAAATCAGGCGTCACTTCACAACCACACCAGACTCGTTCACCTATTGTGTTAAAATGCATATAATTGTATACGTTATGGTATGGGTATTAAGGGCACTAAGTGTCAAAAGTTGTGTGAAGTCGGAAGTTTGCTTTAGCGCGAAGGTATTCTCACGTACTGCCAAATGATCCCCTACAATGACTATTCTATTCGGAATATGTGCAATTTTGATGTTTTTATTAACGATACATTTTCGAATGGGCAATACTACTACTACTACTACTTGATGTATATAAAAATATATCTGTACATCTTGATTAGTTATGTCAGTTTCATTCTTAGAAGGACTTCATGATTTCTGGCCAGTGGACAGTGGGCTAAATTGAGTATTGAATAGTTTGGTTCGAAGAGTTGAGAAACAGTGGTTAAATCCATAAAAAACGTTTTTATATGACTGCCAAACTCAGACGGCTTATCAAAAGATTTGTCTTTTGTTGAAGCATAGGCACACTGCATAATTGGTGAATATGATCATGTAATTTCTCAATGTTTAGTAAAGTAACAATTAAAATTGTTAACTCAAAGAACTCCGAAAACCTCAACAACGACAATCAAACAAACGCCCCGAGGGAAAGAATTACATAAGGCGAGGCATTATTATGGCATTAGGCATTAAGTAACAATTTCTCAGGGGTAGGTTATGTAATAAAAGAAAATATGTATTACTTGGTCGACCAACAAACAAGAAAAAAACCAAAGTTACGTTTGTAATGAAAAACTTTCGTATTTCCTAAATGACATCAAACAAACCAAAGTTTGCTTGATTGTTGGTTTGTTTTTTACAGTTGTCATTTTATGTATTCGCCGTAGGTTGTTACTTAACGAGGCTGGAAAATAAATATCTTTTCTGATGAGGACGCATAAGAAATATTAAAAAGAGAGTGAGGGTTGACACCCCTACACCTATCTTACGAGTCACACGTCACACCTGTTTCAAAAGTACCTTATTAACCTCGCCTTTGCTGCGGGCTTATCAAGGCCCTTTACGGAGGTGCAAAAGAGTTTTTTTTTAGATCAAAGCGGAATACGGGAAAGCTTTTCAGTCGGTCTTTCGCCTTTTTTGAATGGCAATTAGTTGGCGTTACTGCAGCCGCGGCACTAGCACTTGCGTGTTGTGAACTTATAAAGCGGAGAGCGAGCAGAAACCGCCGAGGTACGAAGAGTCAGTAGATTTCTAGAAATTCTTTGGGTGTGGTTTGGTAGTTCTGCTAATGCTACTTTTTAGTCTCTCTCTAAATTAGCCCGATTAGCAATTACCTGTTGCTAAGGAAGAACCAAGGCATTTTTTTAAACTTGGTGTGGATAGTTCTTTATTATTACACTTTCAGTATTAAGATGATAGTGGTAGAATTTATAGTATAACAAAGTCCCTAAAATTGTAAGACTTATTTTTGACTGTCGCTATGTTGTAATTATTTTATGCGTTTGTAACGAAAAGTGATGTGCCCGATCACCATAGTCGAAAATGGTTATATATTGGATTGTCGATGAATGTGTATGTCGTAACCCTGTAACGTTACCCTGAAAAATTCCCTCTAAGACCCCCTGGTGTCAGCAATCGTATAAACGAACGAAATCATCTGAAACTGGAACTTCCTCAATGTAGGACAATTGCCTTCTCTCGGGGAACAAAAATGACAGCCATAAAAGTTAATAATAAGTTACCAGAAGCCTTAGTAGTCTTAGAATATCGTAAATTTATAAGCACTAAAGAAACTTTTGGTGTTCATGAGTCCTTATAGCTTATGAGAATTTTATAATTTTGACATTGAATCCTGTGTATATGACATTTTGAAATTATCTCCCAATCCTATATGACCTATATCAAACTAAATGCAATTAATTTATTCTGACCAAAATTTCTACAGTATTATTATTAACGGCATTTCTACAGTATTATTATTAACAACTAAAGGCATGTTCATTTTCTCTTAATTTAACTGTGGTTGTGTACATACTATTTCACATAAATACTTATTTTATTTTATTTTAAATTGCTACACCCTATGGGTAAAATTACATAGTACTTAAGTGATGCAAAATGTAACACCTTCATCAAACATGTAATTTATTGCAATAAACAAATTGAAATTGATATTGAATTAACCATATCGTAGAATTGACCATATCATGAAAATTTTCATTGAACGAAGAAATATTTTAGGGCAAAACTACTACATGTGTATCACAAAAAACACCACGTAGTACTGAATACAAATACTTTTAAAAATACATGTTTTCGTGAAATTCAACCCTTACTGAAATTTTATGATATAATTTACTATTTCATGAAATGGTTGGCCATTTCATGAAATGACCAATCCACTATTGGCTATTTCATGAAAATTCTACGATATAGCTACGACATATATATATCCAATATATTGAGGGAGAAATACGAGAATCACTTCTAATTCAGCCGGCCTGGATGCTTGGATGTTGCTCACTGCTCCCAGGATCGCCATCCCGGTTTCTTTGGTGGATGGGCACTCACGGAGCATGTGCGCCACGGTCTCATCCCCTCCCAAGCACCCCCTGCATAGGCTGCTTTCTGTTGCAGCTGCAATTTTCAAGTAATTGTTAAGTGTGCAGTGGCCTGTTGTCAGGCCCTTTATCTAGTTGTTTTTTTAATTTTTATTTATATAAGAAAAGATTGATGTTTTTGCAGTCTTCCTTGCTCGCCTATAATTCATTATGTTGCGTAGCTGGGCTACTTTGATCTTCCATTAGGAAGCAATTAATGTGTGATGTGGTTATATTTTTAACATTTTTTTTAATGATATACTTAGGAATGTAAACATATATATTTTCCGGGCTTTAGTCCATTTGCTCTCCTGGTGGAAGAGTTTCTTGCTACTCTGCATCGGAGTCAAGCATGGACTCCATGAACAGAGGGTAGATAATCTCTAGGTGTTTCATATCCAGCGATTATCCTACGCTGGGCAAGGCTTCCGAGCGGCTGCCCGACGGGGTCAGATGCTGCCCCCCTGCTTGCTGTGCGCTTGACAATAAGTCTTACCTGGCCGCACTGTAGCGCCGCTTCAACTGGCGTTTCTCTAATACCGGTATGACTTCTTCTGGTATATCGGGAATCTGTTTTGGTGTCCTGGATTTCACCCTTATTGAAAAGACGCTCAGTCGGTGTCGCGCCGGTTTGCCCGCGCCAAGTAGTGCCTGAGATCCTGAATGCTGCTTTCCACAACATCGGGGAGCCAGACCGCTGCCATGACGAGTTTGGGCATCTCCGACGCGTCAACCATCACGAATCAGCAGCCCCCTTCCCATAAGTTTTCTCAGCCATGACCCAGTTTCTTGGCGGAAGTAGGTGAATCTCACCTTGTTTCTGGCAAAACGCATGTGATCGAATTCCAGGACTAGGTTATTTTTTTCGTCACATACCTCCTCCCGCTGTTTCTCCCGAACTAACGTCCTCACAAGCCAGTCATTGGGGATGACCGCTACATTCAGGTGCGATTTCGCTAACTGGGCATTTGGGCAACTGGTCCAACATATACCAAAGAAAGACATTCACACTATTTCAAAATACAAAACGTGTAATACCAGAAGTTCACAAATAAAACAAATTTTCCTTTCCTACCACATTTTTTTCCGTTTCTACGATGGTCCATTTTACCAACTAAGTATTTCTTCATTCCAAAATAAAAAAGTAACCAGTCACCTTTTTAACTACCTAAGTATAAGTTACCAAATCTCCAGCCACATTCGCATTCCGTACTTAATGTTCTCTCAAAGAGGGTTTCTTGAACAATTTTTTTATTGATACTAAACCACGCTGAGTAATTAAGCTTTACACTGCTAGAATTTTTAACCCAATTAACCCGTGGCTTTAGTTGGCGCATATTACACGTTAGTATTAATTAGCAATGAATTAACTTTGTGACGTGGAGCATATTTTTGGCACTTATTTCTCATCTCACACCGTCACTCCTTTTCCCATACGGATTGGCAGGGCACAGTTGTGCCGAGTTCACCAGTTATTCAATTTATTATTTTTTCTTGTCATACAATTTCATATGACAGTTATTTAAGTTATTATTCGCTGATACAATTATCATGGAAGTTTATTAACTGAGTACTGCAATTTATTTTATTTCGTCGTATGGCTTAAATTGTAACAGTCGTTTCATATATTACAAATTTATGTCAAGGTTTTTAACCTATTGGATTACGTCATTGGAAAGGGTGAACAGGTCTGCTGGGTCACCATTATATTTTATGTGGGGGCAGTTCCTAATTATATGGTTCACATCTTGAGTTTGAGTCCCGCAGTCGCAAGCCGCTGAACTTCTCCATCCACATTGGTTCTTGATCTCTCCGGTGTGACCATGTCTAGTCCGGAGTCTATTGAGTTGGCACCAATGTTTTCTTGGGAGATCGAAACCCTTTGAGGGAGGTTTGGGGGAGTGTTAACACTCCACTCTTCCTTCCACACCAGTAATGCAATGAAATTAGTGGATCAGGAGTAGTTAGTGTCTTGGATGCACAACTGAAAACTTAAGTTTGACAGATACTCAATCAGACTCTCATTTGTCACTCTCTCCATATGACATTTAAGCAGTACCTTTGAGCATCAATTTGTGCTTTCGGGGAAGCAAACTTTTTGATTAGTTCCACGTAGAGGTCGCTTATAGTTTGTAGCTTATACACACAGAGCAAGTAGGTAAAGTGTTTCGTTCAGCTGAGGTAACTTAAAAACGAATCAAGAGTTTCGTTATTCAGATAAATAAATTGTCAATATCTCCATATATACATATCCATAGAACATCCGATAAATGAAATTCTGTATTGCTTTGACAATGTTTATCAAGTTACAAACCATATTAGATGAAACTCTTTGTTGCTGTTGACAATGTTCATCAAGTTACAAACCATATTAGATGAAACTCTTTGTTGCTGTTGACAATGTTCATCAAGTTAATTTCCCCAGATGAAGGAAAATCTTTGTATTACAAACATGCAGAGCCCTCTCCAAAAAAGTTTACGTAATCTTCCCCATAGAAGAGCTGTATAATGTGATGTGACATTGCAACATTTGCAACCAAATTCAGGTTATATCTATAATTAAAGCAATAAATATAAATGTTAATTTCTTTGTCTAAGGTATCCACACCTACTAGGGTGATATTTGTAGCGATTTCGTATTCAAAGCAACATTTAAGGCGTTTTTTTGCAATTTCGTCCGCCTTTCATTTGGACTAACGAGAAATGACTCCAAGCCGAGTCCTTAACAGAGAGACAACCTCCCGAAAGCTTAATTAAAACACAGTATAATTCGAAGCTTAAAAAACGAAAAGAAATAAGCTCATTAAAAGCATAACAGTTAACAGGTTCCTCATTGCGCGATGCCTTTCAGTGCATTATCCGGGCGAGTCGAGATGGTGCCATAGCTAAAGGCTGTCCTAATTAAAGTACCGGCTTCTGAAACTGTTCGTATAATTCACAGGGGATCTTTTGAGGGAGGCTGAAGCAAAGTGACGTTGCGCCGACGACTTCAGACAAAAGAACTTGAAAAGGCAAAGAACGTCTTTACAGAGTTATAGCGATTAGCGTTTAAGGTGTTGAAGGAAGTTTTTCGAGTGGAAGAAGGGGAGGGGATACGTGGGCTTGTAGCGTTGTGAATCCTCATCTCGTTTATTTTGTTATTGGGTATAAAATAAACCGCTAAGAAGCAAGGAAACAGAAAAGAAACTGTCTACAACCATTTAACAGTAGACACGTTTGCTTAATTTTATACCATTTATTGTTGTTTAGTTATTGAAGTTCATATCATTGAATCAAAAATAAAACAGTTTTCAAAACATTACATCACGAAACACTAACAAACAAGTGTAATAAGTGAAAAAAACGTGTTACAAAACGGATGTTGAACCGGCCCACCTCTACATTGTCCCGACCTGTTACTCTATTCAAAGACATAATATTCCACCCACGTAACAGTAATTATAAGGAGAATACCACTGCTACCTCCTCGTCTCTAATACCAGTTCGTCACAATGATCATTGTCTTCGAACTTCGACTTCTGTCTACTCGTTTTGTTACAAAGTGTTACTTTTAATGTATCTGCTGGAAATCTTTATAAACTTTTTTCAGTGGCTCTGTTTTCCAAAGATATCTTAAAGTGGGTAAAGTAACAGAAATCGGCGAAATGCTGAGCTGATTTGTCACATCATTAATGATAATCCTTAATACCTACAAATGAAATAGAAAATAAAATAAAAATATGGACAATCTCACAACAAAATGAGAAAACAAAATGAAGAAATTAATATAGTGATTTGCACAAAAACTAACTATTACTCATTCGAGGCGCTAATATCTATCATCGAGTTCACAGCTTCTAAGCGCACCCACAAAAAAAAACAGCGTTGCGTTCGAAAACCGCTTTGCGTTCGCCGACGACGCGTTCCAAAAGCATTGTTTTCGAATCGGTAACAGCTAGTCCCGCCACCGGTACCGGCCGCATTAATTACATGTAATTGAATTTCGAATTGGAACGATGACATTTGAAATTTGGCGGGATCCGGCCAGTAGTGATGTTCCACAAAGCGGCCAGTTACAATCGGGACCTCCTGCTGTTATGCATAATGGTGTTTTTGAACCGGCCGACAATATCGAATGGTGAAATGTATGTAATGAGAATTATGTGAATCGCTTCTGTTGTATCGACATGCTTGATACTAATAGAAGCTATTTGAAAGGAAATAATAGCATTTTAGTCTCCATCAGATCTTATATTACTGTATAGCAGCCGTAATAACTACCGGTTTACGTCTTTCATGTTTTGATGAAGGTGTTTCTAAATTGTAAATAGTCTAAATGTTTCTCTACAGATCATTTTAATCTGCCAGTAAAAGAGATGTTCAGGGCCTAAAAATAAAAATAATAAAAGTAGTGGCTCTGTGAGCTGTAGAATTCGCGAGTGACACCTTCTTCCTCAAGAATAACTAAAACTACTGCAACCTGCCTTAAGTGTACAGTAAATTGTTTAAAGTCTGATCACAGTGGGAAAATTGTCAACTTAGAATAACAGATACAAACTTATGAATGCGCCTGGTTACGTACATGGAATGTAAAAGTAGCCGCAAAAATAACTTTGTAAACTATATTTTGCGGTGTTAAACCCTACCTATTGACTTTTTACTCAAATTATATAGCCTGGTCTCTACAAATCCAACGGCACCTCATTTATTAAAATCCGTCAAGCTGTTTAGAACTATTTAATTATCGAACCTGCTCACAAAAATTCACAAGATTCAGTTGAGAAATGCGGCCTGTATAGGATAACATACGGACACACATCCGTACACATTAAAGCATTTTTGCCCAATCCAGAAACGAAGGCGCTTCGCACGCTTCGCTCGCTTGGTCAATAAATCCAATCGAAATCTGCACTGGTTGCTTCTAATGTTCGTTACCTTATCACCCACTTTGAAACTACTACAGGATGTTTTACACAACAACGAGCATTACACGGGCTTACAACAAATTAAAAACTTCGCTCCACGGGCGTTCTGCAGCTTAGCATTAGCATCATAATTAGCAAGATGCCGCACCGGAACAATTGAGAGAAACACGACGAAAAGTTCACCCTAACAGTGAACGAACAAGGTTTTTTCGATGGAAGTTCAGTTGTTGCTGGTAGAATATCTGACGCATGGCTGCGTCCATTCTTCGGGCAGTTGGCTGGTGAGTCGGGGACGTCATGCGGCGTCGCTGATTGTCGACGAGCGCCTCTTGGAGAGACGATCACGCACGCGCTGTCCGCGCCACCTCGCCGCGACACGTGGACATCACTAGTAGACGCGAAGTTAAATTGAAAAACGATACGGTGCTGTCGATAGAGCAAAAAATGAAACTGTACTTTTTAATCGGAAATGGTCATATGTATTTGATACGTTGCTATCAAAAAATAAGTTCATATGTTAGACGCAGATCACTTAAAGTGCTTGCAAATGTAATGTATAATCATTAGAAAACTTACTTACTTTTAACTGACCACTTAACTTTATACCAAAGTATTACTTTCAAATTATTCGTAGCTGTTTGAGGTTTTGTTTGTTTTATCAATGATTATTAATAACTTTGAAGTGTGTGGGTAGGATACCGTTAAATTAACCGCAGTAATTGGGTCTAATACAATTACTTACCATAATTACCGTAAACAGCATGTGGTAGTTATCACACACTATAGGTAAACTCATTGTAAGCAACCTACGAGCATTTATTAGTTTAATGCAATATATAGACACCTAAAAATATGTTTTTATAAGTTCAACTTTTATACCACAGATTATTTTATTGTGTACTATACAGATATCTGTAATGACTAATGATATTAAATACTTGCTGTATCTTCTGAGTACTGTTTTGTGTATTATCTGAATAAACGCATTATGTCTTCAAAATTAATTTGTTGATACCTATATTCAACACGCCTAAGTTCTGAAAAGATTTATAAAACGATATATGTTTAGCAGCAATTTTCAGACATTTTCAGGGTAAAAGGGTAGACCATTCCACCCCGAAAAATTCAAAAACCTTTGCCGTAATATGGCTGTCCGAAAAGCCCAAACAATACGTCTGAGCTGCCAGCCGGCCTCAATAGGGCCACGAACAGTTTTGCAGGCTCCTTCATATACACAATGCATCTAGAATATTCTAGAACTAGAACTATCTGTGGTTTAGTAGTACCAAGCGTTACCTGACCCCCGTGGAGTGTATAAAACTCTTGCTAGCAGTGGGCCATGAGCGGTCGCTGTAAAATGGTGCCAGCCTTGTTTGTCTTACCGCTTTGGAACCGTCGCATGGCCGCTGCGCTTTATCTCAGACAGGAAATTAGGTTTCGCTGTTTGAATGTGCTGCTGGACGGCTTTATGCAACACGTGTTTACGTGTATCGAAAGAGTTCGTGCCACAAACGCTATGTAGAGACGATATTTTGATAAGAATTTTCGTTTCATAATCGCATATTGTAAGATGTTTGAAACATCGTATACTTAATCATACAAATATGATAAAGAAAATTAATGCTTAATTTTTGACGTTTGCTCATTTTAATATGATAATTTTCCTTCAAATAATAGAATTATAAGGTTATACATACTTTTCCTATACATGTTTATCATCATAATAAATATAAAAATTATGTTCCTGTTATACATAGTCACTGAGAAGTGTTGCGAAAAAACGAAAGACACTAGCCAGTTATGATTTATTTCGAAAATTCGGATATTTAAAAGTAAAATTACATTCGTTCTAATTTTCATTTCCCTTTATTACATATCATGGATAAGTCCATAACTAAAGCAATCGTGTACCGCACATTCAATGAAAGCGGGAAGCAAACGAGAAGTATCACGTTTGCTTCCCGCTTTCGTTGCTTCTAGTTGACTGTAGGTTGTGGAAGAAAATGTACAAGCAGTGAAAAATTGGGTTCAACAAAGAGGCGAATCACATACCAGAAGATTCAGCAGATTCTGCAGATTGGATCGGGAAGCGTCCATGACATTTTACACAGCAACCTTTGCTCGATGAGGATTGTTTCGCGCCAGGTATCTATCTCCCAATCTCACCGACGCGCTTAGAAGCAGGCGCGCGTGGAATGTTGCCACGATATGATTGATAAATTTGAAATAGTTTTTCCCCGCCATTTTTACCACAGCATTATAGGTGACGAATCTTGGATCTACCAATATGATCCGTAGTGGAGAGTTCTTTGAATTCATTCATTTATATTTTTTTCGCTAATCTATATAAGTGTCCCACGTTTATGCAACTGTCAGTTTAACACATAGAGGTACATGAAATGATATAACTACCATCATGCTTTTACCACGTGGCAGAAACGTCTAAAACTAAAACCTAGGCAATTTGCTTAATGGATACACCCATCCCATTCCACATTTGAACGTCCGTCTTTCCGAATGCATGGGAATCGATTCGTCCAAGCGACACAATGTTTTCGTAGATACGACTAGAGTAGCCCACCCCCTCTCCTCCTCCCCCCCTCCCCCCTTGCCCTCCTGTCTAGATTAGACGCCCGTCCGATGCAGATCAATCGCCGACGTTGGATTGGATGCAAGTTTGTCACTGAATTTGGAATTGTTTGAAACATCGGACACAAGTGTAGAGCTACTCCAGAGGATTTACGTACTCGTATGTATGAGTAGTTGAGGAATATCCTCCTCCTGAATAGACCGAAGATAGATGCAAAAAGGTCGTTCGTTTGATTGAAAGATCATGACTTAGACCGTTAGATTGGGGTAAATACATATGTATGTTGTATACGAGTGTATATCGTGGTTTACGTGGTTTATCGTTCTTTATTAATCTGTGCTGTGGCTCCTACCATTTTCTTGTCGAGGGCACAACAATTCCTCCTATAAGCCTAAGCATAAGCCTATCTGTGGGAGGAATTGTTGTTCGAAATGTTTTGCTTATAAAATAATAATGTTAGTGTTATGCTACTTATTAATATTACACTTATGTTTTCTTACAAATTTATGCATTTGTGATATAGTAACAAGTACTCAGGCAACATTAAAAATGGTCTAATTAGTGTTATTTATGTAACCTTAGTCGCCAACCAGAGTAATCGTAGCTGGAATGAGACATCAGGAAGTTACCGAACCGGTTGAGATTTGAGGAGGTTGTAATTTCTCATGGCTGAGAAGGCCACTGGGGCACGACCATGATGCCCTCAGCTTTATCCGCAATGATTTTTCTAGGTATCATCGAGAATGGAGGGAATGCGTGAAAATAAAAAGATGTCCATGAAATGGTAAACGCACCAGCAGTGAATGCGTCCAGGGGGGTTACCACAACGTCTTCTGCCGATTCAGATTAGGAACCCAATTTGATCCGCAAAATCACCGTTACCGTCTTAAAAACAAGTCAAGACTTTAGGCAAATAAAGCCCATTATGGCGAACTGGAATGGAAATGGTTGCCATGGTGATGTTCTTGTTTTGAACCTAATTTGAATCGGAAAAAGATTGTGGTAAACCCCCAGGTCTCGGTACCAAGCGACATATCTCGGGCATTTGCAATTAACACGACTTGCGAATATGTCAATGTCTGTCTAATCGGACGAACTCGCCATAGAAATAAAAATTAAAAGATGTCCATGAAATGGTAAACGCATCGACAGCGAAGGCGTCCGTTGTCGATGCCAAGCGACATATCTCGGGCATTTGCGATTAACATGACTTGCGAATAAGTCAACGTCTGTCTAATAGAACAAACTCGTCATATAAATAATAATAAAAAGATGTCCATGAAATGGTAAACACATCGACAGTGAAGGCGTCCAGGTCTCGGTGGTGCGGGTGAATTTTTCTCGATCGGCAATAGTATTTTCACTTTACCTCGTTATTTAGGAATCCTAGGGAAGTGAACAAGGTTTTGGTAATGGAAACATTTGTCACACAATCCAGGTAGGTACTGTCAAACAGAAGCCAGTCTTCGAGGTATATATGTCACCGTAAGATAGTCAAAACCGTTAGTTGATAAACTTACGTTTTTTTTCTTGAAAGTTGGTCAACTATCGACAAATAGTAAACTGTAGCGTACTGCTTACTATATGACGCGTTAGTTGATCAACTAACGGTTAAAACCGTTAAATAGTACACTGGTTTAAACTTGAATTGCAAACGAAATACCAGGGCAAACACTGCGGTAGCTTAGATGAAGACTAGAGGGGGCGAGCGCAGCGAAGCCCCCGAATAGTCTTCGTGTTAGGCTGACAAGTAAGAACAAAAGAAACGTAATTTCCAAACCATGTCGGTCTGATTTACTATCTGTCAATAGTTGATCAACTACCGCGTTGGTTTATCAACTGACGGTTTTGACTATCTTCCGGTGACATATTCAAGGTCGAGACTAGGCCCGCGCTGCACACTAGTTTATTTCATCCAAAAATACAGTGCTTAGGTACAAACAAAATTGTTCAGACGAAAAAGGACTGTCTCTTTTGGCAGGCGAATTAAAATAGGGACCAGATTATGGTTCCCGTACTAGGCACAGCCTGCATCGCTGGATCCTCTTCTGGTTTTAAATGTATGATATAACAAGGTGACACTTCGTTATGTAGGTTTATGTTATCGTAGTAGTACATTCTAATTTAAAAAAATTGTTTAATACCGAAATATCGAAATAATCGAAAATCAGTCAGCCATCATTCAGTTGGTAACTGTAGTTGGTGATGTTACTAAATAACTATACTCATTATAGAAAAATATAAATAAAAATAAATATTATTAACATAAAACCACTAAAGTTACTAAATAATGATACTAATTTTAGAAAAATAAACATTATTAACATAAAAATATTTAAAAAAGGCCAAGTGCGAGTCGGACTCGCGCACGAAGGGTTCCGTACCGCCGTACAATGTTAGGGATGGTATGGAGTGAATAGTTTGGATTTTACATAGCAAAATGTTGTTTACAAAGTTTTCGTATTCGTTCGTCGTTTCACACAGCATATGCGTAACCAGGCGCATTCGTAAGCTTGTATGTGGTATTGAAAGAATTGTTGTATGGGAGCCCCTTAAATATTTATTTTGTTCTGTCTTTTGTATTTGCTGTTATACCGGCAACAGGAATGTATTTCTGTTGCCTATCTGTGAAAATTTCATCTGTCTTACTATCACAATTCATGAGATACAGCCTGGTGACAGACGACAGACGGACAGTCAGACAGCGGAGTCTTAGTAATAGGCTCCCGTTTTTACCCTTTGGCTATGGAAACCTAAAAATGGTCACACTTTCTTTCATTATAAAGAAAATTTTCTTGATTTGTATAAACCAGGGTGGTGTCTTTGTTAGACAACTTCCGCTAAATCGTATTCCCGTGCAGTGTCTTTCAGCAGAACCGAATTTTGGGTAACAGGACTTGAGAACTTAATTTCGTAACCATTAATCCATTCAAGAATAGTGCGGTCATTATTTATTAAACATAAACATTTACATAAAGGCCCATACATTGCTTCTGGCCTCACACTAGGATACCATGTTTCGTGGTAACCAGAAACAGCGACGTCACACACATATAAACATCCAAGAACTGGGGTTTTTTTTCTTACCCCCAGCTGGGGGTCGAACCCGGGACCTCTCGCATGGTAGGCAGAGCCACTACCGCAGCGCCACAGAGGTCGACAAATTCGTCGTCGTCGTCGTTATAAATTACCATTTTAGAAATTGTACTCATCTCCCGCCGTACTTAACTGTCTCTAGTTTGACGACCCGAATGGCCGAGTCGTTAGTGACCCTGCCTACGAAGCCAAGGTTCCCGGGTTCGAGTCCCGGTGGGGGCAAATATTTGTTTATGAGAACGGATGTTTGTACCCATACATGTATCTAAGTATGATATTTATCTGTATAAGTATGTGAATCGTTATCTAGTACCCAAGATACAGGGAATCCTAGTTTGGGGCTAGATCATTGTGTGTAAATAGAGTCCAAGGTATTATTATTATTATTATTATTATTATTATTATTATCTAGTAGTTCCGGCGTCTGTGGTGGCGACGGTCTAGACCTGCACCCGTAGCTTGCTGACCCTGCGGGGGGTGTTGAGGCGGGAAAGTGAGGGACAGAGCTATACGCTTTATAAAGCTCTGTCTCTCACCTTTCGCGACAAACTCCCCCCCCCCCCCGCCGCGATGCCGCAACCGAGTGATGGTGGGAGACGCCGTGTCCGAGGAACACCCCGTTGCAGCCGGCGTCCCCCAGGGGTCCAGACAGTCTCCCGATACATGGACGACATCTCCGTCGGGTGTAGTCTGCCTGCTATGCGTCGTCGTTCCAGGCCCTATGCGCTGCCATTAAACTGCAGCGTACCCTGGACATCTTGCCCGACGGGCTCACCAAGTGGCGACTGTCTGTCAATGTCGGGGAAATGCAGGCGCTCATCACAGTCCAGAGTCTCCTACCAGCTCCAGGGACAGGACATTGTGTGGTATCCTCAGGTGAAATACCTGGGAGTGACCATTAATCGCCGGCTTACCATGAAGCAACACGTTGACAATGTCGTCAGCCAGGTCAAGGTAGCACGTGCCAAGCTGCGTTCACTTCTCGACTCCAGCCTCCCTCTGTGGGCGAAGCTTGGGATCTACAAGTCGGTGCTGTGCGGTTTGTGCTCGGAGACGAACAAACGGAGACTCCGAGCCCAAGAGAACCTCTCTCTACGTACCATAGTCAGTGCCCCCGCTACGTGAGGAACGCGACGATCCAGAGGGACCTAAGATGGGAACCAGTGTACTAGTTTGTCCAGAGGCTGGCGAAGGGCATGTTTGCGCGTGCGGATGCATCTCACCACCCGCGCATCCGCGAACTGGCGCCGCACCACGGGACCTGGTTGTCTAGCCGGCGATCACCCACTGCAGACCAGAGCCACATGATGACCACCGCCCGTAAGGGCACCCGATGACCTGTCCAGAGGAGTGGGCAGAGACGAAGCTTCGGGAAGAGGACCATTGACATGACCTCGACTCCCCACGCCCCAGAAAGGGTGTGTAACAAGACCCAGACGACGACGGCACCTCGGCGGAGCGGTGCGGCGGCAGCGGTGGCCTGCGCGCTGAGGAGGACCCTGCCGTTACCGCTGTAGGTGTCGGGTTTCAAATCGGATGCTGATTTACTGACTTCTTTTGCGCACTTAAGTGTATCTGATAGCCCCTGCACGGACAGGTGTAAGTCTATTTTGGTTTTAAAAAGGTATTCGCTCATATTGTTCTTTACCGAGAACATTATGCGATGTATTCTTCTATCACTATATATATGTATAATCACTATATTGGATGTCGCTCTTTTGCAACATCTCATTGTTCTTGGTTTATAAATTCAACTATCTGGTGGCACAGTCATCAGTTTTTGCTACCCTTATCGCGCTTAGCGTAAGCATCGGTATAGAATGTTATCCGAGCATTGACCTTCGGCGCCTCAATGAAGGTATAATTAGCCGGTAGGTATTTTGCAATTAGGTCCTTCCAGACCCTCGTTAGCAATTTATTGAAAACGGCTGGCTAATTATTTGAGACTTTCAGGTCCATACTGTACAGTAGACGATGGATCGTCACCGAGAATTTCCATAATCTCAGGGTTTAATATAAAGGGGGTTTCTTCGCTGCTGCGACTCATCGATGGACGCGCGTGGTCCCGGATCTCGGCCGTCCGGCGCTGCGCTTGGGCAGGCCTGTGGTTCATCTGGTACCTGGGTTGGACCCGGCTGCGATGCGTCAGGTGCTAAGCTTGGCCCCGGTTGTGGCTCGTCAGGTGCTGACCTCGATCGCGGTTCAGCAGTCGATGGGTTTGGACAAGAAGGTAGCTCATGATGCGGCATGTTTTCTTGGTGCTCAGAGCCCTCAAATATTCTTCGTCGGAAACGTACATTGGTGCCGGGTCGGACGCATAGGATGGAGGGGCTGCAATGTGCCGACAAAATCTAAGTACTTTAAGTTATACCTACCTGGTGCCTAAGTAGGCACCAATTATTACTTCCTGAGGTTCAAATATAACCAGAGTCGCTAAGTAAAATATTTTATTCAACATTCTAACGATAGCAAAACTAGAAATAGGACATCGTTTGGATGACTGAAGTTTTTAAAATAAATAAAACGAAGGCAACTAATCGCGAGTTCTGAACTTAGTACAAAAAAATAAGAAGAAACGAACCCAAAACCACGTAAAAGTTCCTCTCCTGTGTAGACAGTAATTACTCAAAAGTTGGGCAAAGTTTTACATAGCACAGAAGGAAACTTCAACGGTCTAACCTTGCTTCCACGGGCTTCACAATTTCTCCCTTTTATTTTACTTTAAAAATATACCAGCATCAACCAAAGACTTGTTAATCAAATAGATGGACAGACCTAGCATCATTGCAAGTTTGCCGTGGCTGACCCTGACAAAATAGCGTCACAGAGCGTCAGGACGATAACAAAAGTTGTACTTGAAGGTGGAGTTGGTTAATTTAATTTTCATATCAAAATTATCAATTATTTCACGACGAATGTAAATATTGTAAAGGTATTGCTATGTATGTACATATACCCCTAGTAATAAGTCTGAAATAAAGAGTCCGCTTCCTGTGTATTTACTTGTAAACGAGTTAGCACCAACTTTGACATTAATTTACTTTCCCTCTCCTAAAAAAATCTTTTTGAGTAATAAATTGCGTTCAGCGCTATACAAAACTTTTCCTTTTTTACTCATAATGGAACGTGACTTGTACTTACAACACAACAACAGCTACTACAAACAAAAACTTTAAATAACAGCACACGGCTTTCCTTAAGCGCTACAGAGCAGTTTGTTTGCGTTTGTATAGATACTCAGGCGCGTTAGCATCGCCTCTGTATCGATACACACGTGCGTTAGAATCGCGTCTGTATCGCTACACACGTGCGTCTGAATCGTTTCAAATGCTCGTTTGAATTTATGCAGGTCTGACTCGCGTGCGTATCGCTACAAACGCGCGTCGACGGCGAGCCTAAAAAAGTGATGTGCACAGTCTCTACTATAGGTACACAAAACTATTGCAGTTAGCTATTACAATAAACGCGAGCGACACGTACTTACATACTACGTGAGTACAGTAGCTAGCGATGCTATCGGTCTAAAGCAAAGCGGTGCGGTGCGGGGGAGTGGGAAGGGAAACTTTGTAAGGTCAGCCACAGCAAACTTGAAATGAACGGTTAGTAGCATCACACCCATTCCCATACGAGGTGTGGTGACACATCCACAAATGTGCCCCTGTTTATCCAGCCATTTAATTCATTTTGCGTGACAGAGGGCAGATGGACATGTTGGGCTTCATTTCGACAAGATAGGCTGATTTTTCTTTCGTCTGTCTCTACAGGTTGTTGTGAAAATAATGCCATAAAAATGGGTGAAGGGGCAAAAAGGGGGAAAGCCTCATTTTTTAACCATTTCCTACGGAATTTAACACAGACTTTCCTTGAATAAAATATTTTTGTTGTCGAGAGCTAAATGACACGAGTTTGCCATTCCTGTACCGCCCGTGGCACACAAAATGTTTTTCATCACACTTGTGAGGAAAAAAGGGGAAAAAATATAACTTCTACATAATTTAATATTTTTCTTAAACAGACCAAACTCGAGAGCGGCTGGACCGATTTCGCTGTTACCATTGACATTTATTTAGCAAACTGACTGTTGACGGAGCTAAATGACCTCACACCTGTGTCAAAACATCTGCGTTTCTTCTGCGATCTTGGACCTGGAAATACCTGCACCAAAATCATTGCGTATTGTATTTGTTCTATTTTCTTCTTGGAACTGGGAATTCTTAACCTCTTTTCACTAGGTATCTTGGCGTTACGTTGAGTAAGTTTACCCATAAAAAAGCGACGGCTTGGGAGGGTGCACCTTGATAACGCCCAACGAGCGTAGCATGGTACCTCCTGGGTGCGCGTGGAAACCCATGCAATCAGTTTTAAACTAAACTAGACTTAAAATGAAAATACCTATTAATTGGTTCACGGTCCTCCCCGTTCACGAGGTCTGCTGCCCGCAGGGCCACTAGTTTAGTAACTTTAGTGTTTTTATGTTGGTAGTTGTAGTGTATGTAACTAGTGCTAGTTATCTGCAAGGCATCAACTGCGATTTCCAGACTAGGGCCAGTAAAATCTGGATCAAGCCTGGGCATCCCGACGTCGGAACACAGAATTTCACTTCAAACTACTTTTAGAGGAATACTGAAATGTTAACAAAGGGTCTTCACTGATGTACCGCCGGTCTAACATAGCAACGTCACTTAATTACTTTATAAATAACAAGTACATAAATTCAAATCCGGTGCGAAATTGTAAAAATATATATTTCGATAAACAACTTTTGTTAAAATTTTGGGAGACTTCTCTATCGAACAAAAAATATAAAATTACGTTTCAATACTTTCACGAATGCAAGCTGACCCTCATCATGATCAACAAGCTAACATAAAGAAACTATTTTACGTAACTTGAGATTTAAAAAAGCGTTTTTAGCCTAATGCGTCGCTTTAAGCATGACTTAAAGTCCAATTAGAGCAACTCTACAATACCTGAGTTCTTAAATACTTATCTAGTAGTATTATTCTTTGGCATCAACTAACAAATAAGTTGTGTTCTACTATATCACATTGTCTCTGATATAGGCCTTGCCTAAAAAACTACATTGTACGTTACTTAGATACTTACTGCTTTTAAGAAGCCAGATGGTGCCGTTTTCGTGATTTATTAATAGTCAACACGAACTAAGAAGTTTTTTTAAGAAATATCAATGAAAATAACAATCACCTATAATTCTAATTTTGATGTCCTCTATTGACTTGAATTCTATAAGGTCAATACTAAAACAAGGACACTTTCTTTTGTTTAATGGCTAGTATTTAATCGCTCATCAAAAATACTTATTTTCACAGAAAAAATGATCAGCAAAATCATTTATTATGTTTTAAGTATTTACCCTTCACCTAAGCATCCGCAGTATTTTTCCCTGATGTTTGCTGTGAAAATCAGTATATTTGTTGTGAAAATCAGTATTTTTGATGTGCAGTTTAATATTTCCCTTGTTTAATTAAGTGTTAGTTTCTTAGATATTATTCGGTTTACCCATTAGTAGGGACAAAATTTTAGTTTAGTCAAGATGACGTTATTCGCCCTTAGCTTATAAAAAAAACTCCGTTGGCAACCAAAAAAAAACCACACAGGATTTAAATTTGATTGACAGACAGGACTCCCATCTATTGAAATTTTAAATATTTTACAAAAGGGAGTTCATAGGTCGGTCCCGCGCCGGCGATTTCTCTGTTGGGAGCGACCTTCTTCTGTGATAGTATTAAATGTATGTCGCCTTTTCTCAAGGAAACAATCACATCTTTTGTCGGAAGCGTCGTATCTAAATATTTTGTACATTTTTTTACAGGGTCAGGGTCAGGAATGAAACAAGAGTTGCTCATTGTTACGGTAAAAAATATGTTATGGAGAGGAAATACATCACGGAAAAATTAGTCAATGTTTGATAACATAGCTGTGCAGAACCTGCGATCAATCAACATTACGTGCATTTTGATTGATCGCAAAATCACTCACGTAAAATATTACTGCTGGTCTTTCTATTCGAATTTAGAAATACCATAGACGTTATACTTACGCTCTCTCCAGGACCAATGACCAACGGTCACGACAACTTCCTCCTCCTGGGAAACTAGGGACCATAAATAATATCCGTTATTAAAAATGCTGCCCCATAAATCTGTACCAATGGGAGTGACCCACAAATTTGCATCTATCACACATAATACTTCACTCAAACTCACATTAGAGCGTGTACCGCCGACCCTTTATGGACTAATAATGTCTACCACAGAAAGGCTTTGCATACAAATCTTCTAATTACCCCAATTCAGGACGACGCTAATCTTGACTAGGCCATTCTCTGAAGAATTTACATAGACACATATTTTTTTGTTCTGTAATGATTTAGGGGGGGTCTAGGACAGCGTGCGTACTGTTTAATTCAGAATCGTATGCGCAAACGCAGCGGGGATCGGGACGCTCGGCTAAATATAAATTTAAATAAACTAACTGCTCGTGACATGCAATAAAATGGATTAGAGCAATTGAAGTGTTCTTACACGGGGTGGCTTGCGCGTTGTGTGACCCAGTACAATATTGTGTGCACGGACATTCTTTGTGAAACTTATTATATTAAATATGAATTAACATATTATTACGGAATGACGGGAGGTGAGATGGTCGTTTTGTCTGCTATTGTCGTTGTCTAGAGATTTATATTTGTAAACATGAGCTCTATGAGAGTGACTCATAGTCTCAGCTCGTCTAACCCTATGCAAAGGAATGCATTTTGATGACGAGGGGCGTCTTAACGAAGTATTGTTAAGGATGAGATATTTTGGAATTTTTTCTAGGGAACAAACAGTGGCCGGTTGATGAGAAGCGATTCGCACTTGATTTAGAGCGTTTTCATACAGATTCGTCATGTTTTTTCCTACACATTTTTTTCTACGAGTCGGTTAACGGAAATTAATTTGTTTTCTTTGTTGATGATGCTCGAGTAGATGACATAACAAAACAACATAATGAACTAGTGAAAACGGGTTGCAGTAAGTATCCCATTGACATATGAGACTTGCTGCTAGAGACACACTAAAAAAGAACTCATAATAATTCAAAGTTCATGATAAGGTCATATATGTCGTATCATATAGAAAAGAGTCTATAGGTACATTATTGTACCTATAGACTCTTTTATCCAGGAGTACTGCTACCTATACAGGGTTTTCCAGGAGTACTGCTACCTATACAGGGTTTTCCAGGAGTACTGCTACCTATACAGGGTTTTCCAGGAGTACTGCTACCTATACAGGGTTTTCCAAAAACAATGGTATTACGTAGATTCAATTAAAACAATAAGCACTTACTTTTTTTTGGTTTTGTCAATACATAACAACCAACAACCCTGACAAAAACAGACCTACAGACGAAAGCCGTGACTACTCGCACCAGCAAATAAAATGAGTGCCAAAATAAATAATTTTATCCGACGCAAGCACCGAACCCGGGACCAAAGGGTCCTCGACTCAACAGCAGTGTAACCGTCCGTATTGTTTGTACAGACAATTAGTTCGCCAATAAAATTAAATATCATCGCGCTGAGCCGTCGGGGGGCGGGCAGCGGATTATCGTCGAGTGGAGAGGGTGGCTAACGTGCTGTGCAGTTTTTCATCAAATCTGTACCCTTGACCACGGTGTGTGTGAGCGAAACTTTATAACACATGTTTAAATCATATGTTTTTCGTTTAATGTGTGTAATGACTTATCCCAAAATGGCAGGGTTGTGCTTCAATTATCACAACTTTATTTAATAGTTTTACGTAATTTTCTCTACCTAACCATGACCTGGGTTAATGTGAATTAGTAGATACGCACACTATCCAAGCTGATTTCACAAATCTAGACTTAATAATGCTCTACATATCGAAGTAATAAAAGAAAACCAACGCCTGATACATCTTCACAAAAGCAGTATAGGTCTTCCTGTAGCGTATGCTGACCCGGAACCATTTCACCGTCGCCGTACACAATACACTACAAGATCGACTGGTTTTCCATACGCATTGACTTTTACATTTTGGCTTATCGTTGGCACTACTGTGCCCCTGCCACACCGTACTGGAGCGGACATGATGACGCTACGTTAGTCTTGTTTTGTTTTCCCTAGTTTGTCCAATCCCTTCCGTAAAATGTAATATTTCTGAATGTACTAGACATAAGTTTACTTCTGGTATTATTTGTGTTCTGTTTTGTATATTGTAACTTCTGAATAAACACTTATCTTATCTTATCTTAAGTTACCATTTTCTATAAATATAATAATTCAATTACTTACCACCATTCTCAAAAGTCCATGTCACGTAAGCTCGAAGCGCCTCAAAGACTTCCCCCGTCGGGATTTTATTTAGCGAACTAACGAACCTTGTAGCATATTGTTTGTGTAACCATAGTTTAAGTTACCATAAATAATGGACAACCATTGCTCTCCCCTTTGTGACGTAATATCTTCTTGGTTCTACTCTTTCAACTTGTACAACATCCACCGCTACTTTTGCACAGGAACTATCAATGCGGGTCTCTTAACATCGCGCAATGGAAGCATCTAAGCGATTTGGCAGTTGAATCGTTCATAGTGGGGTGGAATAATACCCCTTGTCCTGTGGGACATGAAACAGTAATCTGTTTTGGGGTGAAAACTCAATTGGAACTGATTTCGAGTGCTGCAGAGCGATTTTCTTGTGATAGGATTGAAATTTCAAACAAGTGTTTGATCGGTATTGTTTGGATTGCTGTAGATTTTGTATAGAACCAGCTGTTTTTGGTGGGCAACCATGCTTATGTGGGTAACACTGTTTTGTTTTTCGAAATTCTGCATTAGGCTATAAATAACATTTAACACAACTTTAACGTATTTAATATAGCTACAGTCGTGTTAGGTTGAACATGTAAGAACAACAAAAAATACTACATAAAAAGAAGTTTGGTGATCATTTATCCAAACACAATTTGGTGGTCGTTAACTAATTCTGGCGGTCGTTTCGAATTTATTACTAGTAAAATAGGTGCGTTTTTGGTGATCGTTTAAACATAAGCCATTGCTATTTTACTTATAGCTGTCAAACTTCTTCTCTTGCCGATGGTGCTGTGCGATGTTTTGATTCATTATAACATCGTATACAATCCCCTGCTCCACAAAGCTCTTCCCAACAATTGGGGCTGTCGGCTCGCATTAGTATTACGGGAGGTTTTAATTTTAAATTCATGACGTCACTTCTGCGAGCGCTATCTGTAATACCCTTCCCATGTCTCTGGTAGCGTCAGTAGAAAAGTTAGATAGGTAATTATATGATTATACAGTGTTGGCAAATGGCAATATTACATTTAGTTTTGCCAACACTATTTACATAAAATAATAACTGCTAAATATTATTATATTTAGCAGTTATGCTAAACTATAACGAGCAACCCATCCATCCATCCATCCATAATCTATCCATTTTCATTTTCAAGAAAAGATTGAAACTGCATCTCCTTTCAATTCCGTATCAAGTTTAAGTATGTACGTATTTTTTTATATTTTAGGTCCTTACATATGAAATTGGCGTTTTGCATGGGAGGAACATAAAGTCGTTTTTTTTTAAATATAATATTTTTATTTAATCAAAGTTATAGTGTATAGGTATGTGTATTATTGCTATCTAGCAATGGTACAACATTGCTATCTATACGCTTTTGCCATCTCATAGGTAGTTCTTCGATCCCTTTACTAAAAAACATTCGGACGGGAATCCATAAAATCTTTGAAGGCGGTTTGGACTGCCCCATCGGAGTTGAATTTTTTCCCTTTCAAGAAGTTATCCAAATTTCGAAAAAAATGGTAATCTGTTGGAGCAAGGTTCGGAGAGTACGGTGGATGTTTTCCTCTAATATGGTAGCCATCTGTTGTGCAGTGTGTGGTCTAGCGTTATCATGAAGCAGCAGTGGCCTAGAGCGATTGACCAGCCTCGGTTGTTTAGCAGCTAGATTTTCCATCATGATTTGAAGTTGCTGACAATAGACATCTGCCGTAATCGTCTGGCCATATTTAAGAAAGCTGTAGTGAACGACATCAGCACTAGTCCACCAAACACAAGCCATTGCGATACACTGTGGTATCTTAGGTGAAGACTAGAGGGGGCGAGCGCAGCGAAGCCCCCGAATAATCTTCTTGTTAGGTTGACATGTAACAACAAAAGAAACGTAAATTCTAAACCCTGTCGATCTGGTTTACTATCTGTCGATAGTTGATCAACTACCGGTTTTGACTACTTTCCGGTGACATATAGTATACTATAGGTTGATAATATATGATTTATAATGTTCTTTATTACTCTTATTATATTTTATGTGTTAGTAGGTTACTTAACTTATTGTGCACCAGACTACCCTTACTAGCAATAGACTGTCCTATCCTGCCTAGGTTTGCTGGAAGAAATATATTTTTAGGGAAGGTCGACTTTGCGCATAAGTGATAATGTATTTTCACCCATTATTGACCGTGGAATAAAGTATATTGAGTAAGGTATATTCATGGCAAAGTAGGAAATCTGCCCATGTTATTGAAAACCATTAAACATTACAAAACAATATTTTCTTTCATTCGATGTCGGCGATGCATTCTGAAAATAAAAACAAGGCAACGAATACATTCATATAAAATGTAGCACGTATTTATTGTTCCAATATTCGCCCCGGCTCTGCCAACCCTACAAGGGACAGTTGCAATCACCCTTCTTATCTGCACCTCAATATTCACAACACCATTGTTGCAAAACAGAATCTTAGACACACATCCATTGTAACAGGCTGACAGACAGACAGACACACAGACAAAGGGTCCTCTTTGTGCAAATATTGAATCAAACTCGGTACTGTTTAACCTTGAGTGATATTTAGCTCAGTACGGTTCAGTGAACGAAGGATGGGAGACTGATGAGCAGATGGCAATTGTTGTTTGGTTCGTCAGGTGTGTTTGGGATTTCGTGTAACCCAAATTCTGGCAGATCTGCGGCGATGGGTTCGCTCCCTGCAAAATGACGTATTGAATAACTGTCTAAAACTGGGCGCAACTATTGGGAAAAGGAGTGATAATGAAATGACCAATAGAGAATGATGAGGTGTCTTTAGTTAAGGTCAATCAAATGGCACCAAATTTCTTATACAGGCAACGTAACTCAATATAAAGCGATAGTATAGATAGGCCTGCTTACACGGGGTCTGGTAAAAATTTAAAAACGAACTATAATACAAGCATATTTTGAAGTAAAAAATACGGCACTTTGTCATACATTTCTAGTTACATCGACAACAAATTATCGTTGAAGCAATTGACCTAAATGTTCCCACCGAAGAGCACGGGGCTCTACCCGGATACGAGTAAGATTGAGCCATATTCCATCACGCTGGCTCAGTGCGGGTTTATGGAGGGGTGTCGGGCTCATGGCCAACCCGATGTCAGAAGTTATCAAACTGCCTTATGAGGGCCTCCGACACAGCTTTACGACTACTACCACCGAGTAGCGATAGTAGCCGGGACCTACAGCTTAACGTGTCATCCGAAACACGGAAGTGTCCGAAACAAACGCTACATAGACCGGACACCCATCCATTGCCCGTCTCGGCCAGATGTTGCTACCCACACGATCATTCCCGATGTGCGAATACCGCTAGGCAACGGGCGCTTCAACCGAGTGACATAGATAGTTTTTTTTATATTTTGCCAGACTTTGTACGCAGGCCTATCTCCTGGTACACGCTTGGTGTTTAGTTACGGGACTGTAAATCTGCGTTACTATCTACTCGTATAGGTCCTAATAACTTAATTAACTTTAACAAACACCCGGTCACTTTCACATGTTTTTAACAACATTTCGAACGAAAGTCAATTCAGGATTCTTTAAGATTGTTCTCAAAATTCCTTGCCAATCAGCGTTACTCAAAACAAAAGACCATTTATCCTCCCACTCAATTGACTTGACTCAATAAATCAGCCGAAACACCGCCCACATTCACAGATAAATATACCAAAAATATCGACGTACAAACTCACAGACAACCACCACGTGGATTGAGTTGTCTGTGAACAAAGTTGCTCATTAATTTTCAAAGTCAGCTTCTTCATTGTCCTCCTCGGCTACGGTGTTCGTGATGAGCATAAATACTAGTGATGGGATTTGTTTGTGAGCGTAAGAAAACAGCAGCATAAATAATAGTATTTAAGGCTAACTTTTAACTTTTATTCACAGGTAATTTGTATAATAGGGCACATACTTTAATTTTAGCGTGTTTCCTGATACCCGAGATCTTGCAATCCAGAAAATCATGTGAATATTTTTTTTAGGGTTTACATTTAACTTTACATTTAGTGTTGTCTGTAGTCCCTTAGAGCTGTGAAAAAATTAAACTTCTAGGTGAACGCAATCGAAAGATACGGCCGTTTATGCCGCAAAGCTAAATTTGCTTGATTCTCGCAAGGAAATCAAAGCAAGGGTACCTTCCGTCGCCTAGAATCATGAAATTGTCACGGTAAGCCCATGCCCAGTCACTCATATACGTTTAACTCCCATCACTATATCCAACAAAGTACAAAGACTGACCAAACTCATTGTAATGACAATACTAGTTAATTAAAGCGGGCCGTGTTACACACTTTTGTGAACGATATCTCCCGTCTTATCGACGTGACTGTAACTCGTGTGCCTTCCTTCATACAAGCCATACAACCCCATACAAACACGACAAAGGAGTTAGAAGGAACAATCGGCAGCGGGCGCAGTGCCGAATGAAAGCATTTACTCTTCTTTTGTTCTTAGACATTTTGTATGGAGTGTTACAATTTGCGCCTTGGTTGTTTTTCCTTTAGATTTTTCCTCATACTCCTAAGCGAATAATACAAAAATTCGACCACCATATTCAGCTTCAACCAACTTCAAAAAGGTGGAGGTTTCCAATTCGTCTTTTTTTTGTGTGTTTGTTATGCGATTACTCCGTTAATTATAAACCGATTTTGATGATTCTTGTTTTGATTGGTAGGAAATTGGTGTTGTTGACGTTTTGGTTTGTGGTTCCGTGCAGCAAAAGTTTTGATGAGGACTTTTCATGTACATAGACTTTATTCGCATCCCGACCGGGGGGGGGGGAAGAACTTGAACTTAAAGTCGTTTTTTTAAGTATCTTGGTATTTATAACTTGGTGAATCATGTGCTTTGTCTAAACAACATTTTCAACATGAACAATATACTACATACAAAACACTTAGTGAAACGTGATTGCGTGATAAGCAACGATCTTTATTAAGAAAACCACCTATTCTAATAATCGTTTTGATTTCTAAAGATCTTCGCATTATACCATAGTTTTAAGAGGCTGTCCTTTCCACATTCTCCTCTCTCTGCTATCAACACCAACAATTGCTGACAGTCACGCAATACCCATAATCACCTTCTTTAATATGCATAGCGTTCACTTAGCGAACAATGATCTCTGCCACACTAGATGGTCCTTCTGCTACGGTAGTTACTCCAACCGGGCCGGTAGTGAGGACCACTGTCCATTGTCTAACAGATTGTTACGCATATCTTCGCATTTGACGACGCATGTCTCTTTGTTTTCCTTTTGAAAATGTCCAATGCCTCACAAACATCTAAATGCCTGGGAAGTAATGGAACACCGACTTTATCATCACGGCTTAGAGACGTGAAATATGGCAACGCTGGGGTGGTATTGAGAACAAATGGAAGTAGAGATGTATTTTCGTCGGCGTTGAGTTAATTATGTCTGTTAATGGTTATAGTTGTTTTGTTGAGTCGTGAAAGTAGGGCTGGTTTGAGGTTTCGAAACAAAATAAATAGGAACAAGCGATAAACAAAAACTTTTTTTTCTTATAAGCTTTTAACAGCTATAGAATACAATGAATAAATACGGAACCCTTAAAACTAATAAACTAATCTAGGACCAAAGTACTTGTCAAGACGAATTAAACGAGCCCAAACTCGATGGGGTTGCGTCGTCTTATTACAGAGTTGCCTGGCCATCTTCCGGCTCCATCGTCAGATCAGCTCCATGTCATAAAATATAGTATTGTCATCCGATTTACATATGTACGAAAGTTTTGATTTTTAAAAAGGTAAGTGATTGTGCGAGTTTCTCGATGGCGGTCCATAAATTAAACGAATCGGTATCGGCTGACTCGAGAGGCGAGCATTGGGAATCGGTGAGTGAGATTAATTCTGTTCTAGGCAACCTTTAGCGTGCGGATGTGTCAGCTGTTGTTTTTTTATGTAGCCTGGTCTGTCTCACACTGCTAGACAAAGGCCTCTCTCATCTCAGACCATCTCCCTACCCTGTGCTGCCCCAGCCCAGTCCGGCAAAAATCTCTCCAGGTCGTCCCGCCATCGACGACGTCTCAGCCTGCCTCAACGCCGGCGTCCATCGGTGGGCACCCAATATAGGTTTGTTAGGTTCACACTTTACAGCAGACCCGGAAGCTGGAGCGAGGCTCTCCTCCTCCAACTCACCCCAAAATCCAAAAAATGTAGACATTTTCTTCAATCTTTGAACCTCCTTATCTCAAAAACGATTAGGTTCCTAAAATAGGGGGGGGGGGGGGGTGTTCCCTATTCGACCAATGTGTCCTGCCTATAATGTCATACGGTGCCGAAACGGTGAAACGAATGAGAGTAGCCCAAAGAGCCATGGAGCGTTCCATGCTAGGTATCACACTCCTAGATAGAACCAGAAACGTCGAGATACGTCGACAGACTAAGTTTCAAGATGTCGTAAAGCGTATCACGAGGCTCAAGTGGGCAGGGCACTTGGCGAGTCGAGGTGATGGCAAGTGTAGATCCCTGACCGAAAGAAGGCCGAAAGAAGGACAAGGAGGGTGGATCGACTGGCAGCCAGATGGGTCGACGATATTAGTAACATCGCGGGGAAGATCTGGATTCGACTGGCACAGGACCGGAGAGGTTGGCACAATACGGAGCAGACTTATACCCAGCAGTGGGCGGAAAGAAGCTGCCAACGATGAATGAATAGGATTGTTTAAAAATCCAGGATGACCTCTGCAGACTATCGGCCTACTGCCGACGTAACATCCTGGGTTTTACGGCTGTAAAATGCATCACTTTCTACAGGAAACACATTCGCATTGATTTTCAACGCTCAATGACCATGCCCTCAAAAGAGTGACGGAAATCAGAGACCAAGGGGTATAATAATATTATATTATAGCGGTCAAAATGTTAGGTTTTATGTATCATGCATCTAGCTGCTGCTCGTCTTTTTCGCCAAAAATGCTTTATATCGCATATGTGCACAGTGTGCTTGAGTATGCGTCACCGGTCTCTTCCGATTTAGCACTTTCCGATTTGGAAGTGTTTATGTGGAGTCGTCCTCAACTCGAACGCCAAATAAGGGACGATGTGGGTCGTTTCATCAGTATACTGATTGATAAGATAGCTGTTGCTCGAATCATGTCAGTGTTGGTACCTCTTCCGGAACTTCCACACACCAGTACAGTATCTCATCCTGCTTAGTCGGCAGCTAAAGTACAGTCGCCGAGCAGGAAGAATTTCGTGCATTAACCGTTGTATTATACTGGTGTGGTTACTTGTATTATATTGGTGTCGCGCTCTTACAGTTCAATAGTGAGCATGACGGCAATATCATTTACGCGCGAGCGAAAGAGACAAGTAGCTAGGGGTCAATGCACAAAATTCTTCCTGCTCGACGACCGTACCTTAGCCCGAAACGCGTTCCCAAGACCTTGGTCGTAGAGCTAAGCATGTACACTCACTCACCCCACATACCTACATGCTTTGTATTATTTTTGTTTTGAATACGTTGTCCTGTATTTTTATTGATTGACCTGTTTTATATCTTTATTTTTGAATGCTGTGAAACAGTATTTAAACCTATGAATGAAATGAAATGTTCAATAAAATAATTATATAATAAATAAATTTAGCCCATTAATGTCCCCACCGAGGATCACAGCTACCGGATACGGATAAGATTAAGCCATACGCGGGCTCAGTGCGGGTTGATGGAGGGGTTTTACGACCACTACCACGTAGCGCTAGCAGCTGGGACCTACAGCTTAACGTGACATCCGAAACACTGAACGTCCGGTAAAGTGACTTAATTATCTCATTGATACATGGTCAGGTTTCGAACCTGCATCTCCTGTGCGAGAAGCAAGCGTGAAACCCGTTAGAACAGGGAGCGGAATGTGTATTAGTTAATAAAATAACCTATGGAGTCCTTCTCTATCTATTTCTATGCGCAACATATGTAACTACCAGTCTTACACAATAAATCTCAAGATGTAAAATTAAAACGTCTTAATAAAATTAGTATTACAAGCAACCACATTTTATTTTCGCAAGCAGCTAATCCGTGTTATCAAGCAATATATTCCCTGAATGCAAATCTTGAGGCGACAACGCCTGAGGGTGTCATGGTAAGGACCCGTAAATTGTACTGTATCGCCTTTTGCAATCCTACTCAAATCTTACTTTATAGTGTTACCTCGTGGTAGGTAAAGATATTGGCATACATACATTATCATCATGCTTTTCCAACAAACGGTGGTAGAGGCACAGATTTGCCTAGTTTAGCAAGTAATAAGTTTATTTCGTTTCATTTCAGTTAAAAGTGGTAGGTAGTAGTTAAAAGCTTTAGGCCGTTGACCGCATGGTATCATTTTTACAAATTACGAGACAAGTTGAGACAGTCAGATTGACAATCGCGACAGTCAGTCATTCTGTGTCAGAGTGCCGGCTAGTTGCAAGTATTTCACACTCCCATGGAGCTTTCGTTTAGTACGTTAAATGCTATGTAGGTCACCGGTGACCTCACCCAGACTAAAAAACTATAAGAAAAAAACTTTTTCGAAAATTGGCGTTAAAAGTGTTAGGGAATCCAATACCGCATCAAAGTCCTAATCCCGCAAGCCTGCGAGATCGAGGTCATTATTCCTGCGGATCCGCGGATTATATATTTCACCGGAAGATAGTCAAAAAGTTGATAAACTTACTCCTAAGTCCCAAGTTCCGAAAGCTCACAGCTCTAGCGATAAATAAGTGAAGAATAAAATATAAATAGTGAAGATTTCTTTCTAGACTCCATTCTGAAAGCCAATTTCCCATAAAATACGTTGAGCATTTGGCAATTTAATGTATGAATAAATATCCCATAACATTTATTCCTTGCATTACATAATGTAAAAAGACAAAATAAAAAATCTGCTACCTAAACCTTATTGTTTTGTGGCTTGGCGTATAGTGCCTTTGACTAATCAAAGTTACTATTTCTAGTGACCAAGTCACTAAATTGGCAACACGATAAGTTAGCCGCGACGCCCCGCGAGTGTAAACCCCTTTCCCCGTAGGCACATATGCTGGCTCGGGACATGGGAATCCACTGTAATTGCGTGGTTTGGTATTGGGCGCGTTTGGAATCACGCGCAAGGCACACCTAACACTTGATGCTATGTCATGTTTCAGTTTTCTTGTTATTTCAGTTTTTTTTTCAATCCCGCAAACTTGCGGGATCCCGCATGCCAAATCCCGCAAAAAATGGTGCGGATCCCGCGTTTGCGGTATACCGCGTTTGCAGGATTGGATTCCCTAGTACAGTTAATTCCTTATTTTATTTAGTTGCATTCTAGTGGAAATATGAATGTGTACTAACACATAATTTAAAACAAGCTGTGGTATATTTTTGAATGATTCTTGGGAACAAACTTACTTAGGTCTTTTTTTAAACAAGAATATAAGTCTTATTTCATATTTTTGCAGCGACACGCACCTAACTCCAAAAGATTATTTCGCAAAACAATATTTTCTTATATTAACGAGCTGTACTCTTGTTTCACAACAATAGCCTAACAAAAATGCAATCCCGTGTCTTGTCAATATAAATCTTGAGCAAAATACTAACTTTGTTCCTTTATTGAAGTTAGTACTGCTGTTGCAAAAGGGTCTATATCACCAAACCGCTTCGCAAATATAATCCCTAAAAGATACAGCTTAAAGTTGTTATTTAAGCTTGTATGTTTAGATTTTATAAAGACACCGAACAAAAGTTTTAATAGATGCGCACTCTATCATGGGACTATGGAAATTATTTCGAAATGGTTTTCATTTCGTATTTGAGCGCTGTTTGTGGCACAAAACGCGAATGAAGGAATAGTTATTACTATTACCTCCATTATGTAGGAAAATATGATATTGTTGAGGTTCCAGAGAAACTGTTTTCAAATGTAGATAAATCTCTATATGCATAGTGATATTCTTATTGGTAACTACATACAGAGAAAAACTAACCAATTTATAGCAGATGTCATAAAAAACCCTGAGCACACATTGAGTCGCCTATCCCAAGAACATCTCAAAGCAACAGATACCATTGTTTTCGTCAAAATCGCGGACGGTAATGGTCGTGTGGTTAAGGCAGTGCTCTCGCCTCGAGGTTGCGGGGTTCGATGGCAACAAATAATGAAGTCATTCGTCAAGCCCGTCTCAATCTTGGGTTAACCCAAACGAGTGAAGCCAGACGTTTATGGGGCGATATTTCATTACCCTTACGAGAGCCGGATGCCTCGCCACTGCGACCGACATGGTATTGAAAAATGCTTGAGAAACGAAAAAGGTATCTTTAAACAATTTTCTTTCAGTAGAATATGGAGATACTACGTTCGAAAAAACACGACGAACAGTCCAGATGACTGAATGAGATCCGTCACCATAAGATTGTCAGACACGTTAGTTTATAAACTAACGGGTTAGTTTGTAAACTATCGATAAATTGTAAACAAGACCAATAGGGTTCAGAATTTACGTTTCTTTTGTTATTACATGTCAACCTAACACGAAGACTATTACAGCTACCGCAGTGTTTGCCTGGTATTTCCTTTGCAATTCAAGTTTAAACCAGTTCACAGTTTTAGTATAAACTAACGCGTCATATCGTAAGCAGTACGGTACAGTTCACAATTTATTGATAGTTTGTAAGCTAACGAGAAAAAAAAACGTTAGTTTATAAACTAACGGTTTTGACAATCTTACGGTGACATATATATGTATTTATAGACATAAGTGTGCCGCTGCCACCCCCTGCGGGAAAAAGCGTGACGCTATTTTTATTTTACCAGACTACAACGAAGCAGAAAAGAGGAGGGTTAAGCGTTTTATCTGGGTCTATATATTTATGTATGTCTGTTCCTGTGTCCTCTCGTAACTACTTAACCAATTTTGTTAATCGATACGTCATTAGATTTTTCTTGATGGCGCGCGTGTCACTGGGTAGATGAAATATGTATAAAAATGGCGGATTTTTATTGAACGGGCTCAAAAGGACTTTTTGCAAGAACCTCGACTGGGGTATGAAAATAAAGGGGCTTTAAAAGGCTAGTACGGAAATACTTACTAATCTTGCATAAGCTTTAAATAATAACCTTAGTTTTAAACTAAGCATTTACAGATTTTTCGTAATTTTATACAAAAAAGCAGGAAATAAATGGCTAAATTAAAAAATAAGGAAAAACCTGACTGCGGTACACTAACAGCTGGCAGTTATTGCCTTTTCTGTATGTTATCTGCGTGCAATAAAGAAATTATGAAAAAAAAAAATTATGAAGGCTTTCACTTGCCGATTCCTTCGAACTACAACTCATGAAAAAACATGGTTCACGAGTGAACCCGTGGAGAAGGCAGCATAGTTGGTTCACACAAAGCCACAAAGCCACGGTTACGAGCGCGAACCGCGAGAGACAATCTGAGATGCGCCCGAGTGTTTTACGTCTCATTCCATTTTACGCTTGTGCACAACAATGCAGGGCTCACTCCTCTTAGGGGATAATGTGTGAAAACGATGGTTCTGCGCACAGATTAAGTGGACCTTGAAAGGTTCGTTATTTTTTAATGTTATCTAATCGATTTACGGATTTATCAATTACATCTGTGGAAATGCCGAGCTCCGTGGTCTAATAGGTTTCACGCTTGTTTCTCCCACAGGAGATGCAGGTTCGATTCCTGACCATGCACCAATGAGATAATGAAATTATGTTTTTGTACATTATACAGACGTTATAACGGTGATGGAAAACATCATGAGGAAACCTTTATTACTTCATAGCTGCGGTGATGGACTAGCCCCCTGTCACGCAAAGTGGACTATTGAATAACTGGCTCAAAGTGGGCACATTTGTGCCTCTGTCATCCCGTATGGGAAAAGCCGTGACGCTATGTTATGTTATCTGTGGAAATAGATATCTATATTACATCACCATTTGGACCAGTTTCGTTATTTGTAGGGCCTATATACACCTCTCCATCTCTTTTAGAAGGGACTCTTAGATCTCATATGTGAATTTACGAGGTTATATTCGTCTAGTATTCACATTCTGACAGTTATTGCGTATAATGAGATATTGCTTACTTATTCGGTTTATACATAATTTATGATTATGTCAAGTGATTATTCGTATTTAAGCTCATGTAGAAAATTGTATGAGTTTCTAATGCAGTACCGAGAAATATTGACAAAGGTGAGCAAAGATAGCACAAGTGAGAAGTGATATGTTGCAGCAAATATATGTAAGTAAATTTCTTCTCACGTATGCTATCTGTGCTACCTAGACATATTTCCTCCATAAGTTCAACTACTACAACTCTATAATAATAATAATAATACCTTGGACACTATTTACACACATTGGTCTAGCCCCAAACTAGGATTCTCTGTATCTTGTGTACTACACAACGATAAACATACTTATATAGATAAATATTATACTTAGATAGATAAACGACCATGACTAGGGTACGAACTTTGCCCCCACCGGGACTCGAACCTATAACCCTGCCGACTCGGCCATTCGTGTCGTGTTAGGTCGAGCTATTTTAAGTCATCTAACTATTTAACCATGACTTGAATTTATGTAAACTGTCTACATAGAAAAGTCCCTGATTGTCTTTTAATAGTTTGCAGTTCCGGTTAGCTGTAAGAAAGGCTGTATGATTTTGTTTATTAATAAAATCTTCACTAAAAAATTCTCCCAACAGTGGTCCAATGTAGAGAAGCGGCAAAAAATAGGTTTACTACTCAAGTGTTGGCTGCTTACGTATGAAATTGGTGAAATGTTCTTACAGGAGTTCATAATTCGTGTAATTCAATAGCTGATTCCATATTTTTTCATGGTTTAAAAGTTAATTTCATAGATTTCCATCTACATATTATTATTATTTTTAATTTTCACTATGACAACTAAAATTAAATCTTCAAAATTAGTTCGTCCTAAATGTCCTCCATTTTCATGAGAAGTTCGTAATAAATTGAATCAAATTTGCTGTTAGCTTAATGTTGTCTCATTCATACCTACAAAGTTTTATAAAATTAGGGTTTTTATTTCCCAAAAAAAATGAAATATGTTTGTTCTGAAAATTGACTTTATTCAATATCTCCATAAAAAACGCTGATTTCATAGGTAAGCACCTAATTGTAAAAATCTACAGTAATAAATAAATTTCCAGTCTGATATTCCTGCCATATTAAATTGAATAGTAAGAAATGTTTAAGTTGTCGGTCATTGTTTTTTTCTATAAATATATATATTATTTTTTTCTGCAATAAACATTAAATCTTTTGCAAAACGATTACGGAATGTCTTTACATCTATAAAAATCCTTCTTAATTCATACGCTCAGTCTCAGATCACGACAATTGAAGCTCACATCTAGTTAACCTTTCGTAGCAACCAGCCCATACGTTTACTAAGAAAAACAGTAAATGCCAGCATAAATCTGGCCCGGTATTGTGTCAACTCGGACCGCGGACAACGGCACTCGCGAACAGGGTTAAGCATAAGCAGCTTTTGTCAGTTACCCGTAAATACCCATAAATAGCCATAAATCCCCGTGAATGCCCATAAATGCGGGCGAGGGTATTGATCACGTTCATTAATTTGCCTTTGAATGCGTTTCAGGTTGATTTTGTATGGAAACTCTGCATTGATTGTGTTGTGCTCTTTGAGGCCGTTGAAATCTTTTTTAAGTGCACTTCGAATTTCAAATACATAAATTAAAAAATTGTCTGTTTTCGCATTATACTGACTCGTATTTCTTTGTAAGAAATCGTGGCAGATTATTAATAATTTTATGTGCCATCTCGTCTGATCTGGAAAAAAGGTGACACCTCATATTCACTTACTTAGAAATTCTAAGTATGTAAACATGAGGCTTAGAATGTATACGTAACTACGATAATGGATGGTGTTTATTTATATTTCTTAACTGCACACTCTTGCTCAAAGCAACTAAACTTCCCTTCAAAGGTTACAAGACGAAATGCTCATTTCATCAGTACCGCGATATCTCTCGCGTATTAACCGCAAAAGTTCCATTGTCGTATGTTTGCAAAGTTCTCCCATTGAGCCGTGTCGGTTTCGATCAGCCGGGTTATTTATCTGCCATTGTTTCTAAAGCAGTCACATAAAGCACGGGTTTTTATGTGGAAAGCCAGGCGAGAGTTAGGTTTCTTAACAACTGTTTAGGGCGCTGTAAAATATACGAAAGAGTAAATTAAGTTTTTTAAGTGAGCGCATTGTCTGCTCCGTCTTATTATTTGTCTGGGGATAATGATGATGTAAGTAAGATGCTCCGTAGGTAACTGCTTGACTCGTGCATTCCACGCTATCGCTTTTTTGGTATAAAAAAATATCATAATTTTTATACAGGCACATACATTGATTCTGCCCTACACTAGGATAACCTGTGTCGTGGGAACCAAAAACCGCGACCTGGAGGTATTTTTCTTCTTCCCCAGTCGGGATTCGAACCTTGGGAGGTAGACGATCGAACCGCAAAGTCACAGAGGTCGTCGGTCGTCATACTGTCAACGATATCAAGCTCTGTATGGTGTACTAAATTATCAATGGAACAGTTTTAATTGTCAAATTCCATCCACTCGTAAGTCTCCTACACTTCGTAGTAATGATAGTATTATACATGGTGGTATTTTTTCTGAGCAACTTTCATTTTTAGTTCTCCATACATTTTGGGCCAGGCGGTCAGCTGATATGTACTTACAGCTGAGCTCTATACCCTGTAGAGCTAAGTTTGCCTAAGGATTGTCCACATACGCCAATCTATCGCGTGAAATCCTGCTAGTGATACCTTATTGTAACCTCACTCCAATGCCAACGTAGCTTATTTTCTCTTTTTATTTCGTATGTCAACTAAAAACTAATATTTATACGTAAAAGCTGACAAACGGAACAAAATATCGTGATTTCCTTTTTGGGATGTCACCTCTCTGGTTCACTAGCTTTCCCATAAAATGGAACACAGATATGTGTCACAATATGTACAAAAAACGAAGAAACATCAAATTGTTGTATACATACCAATACATGTGGATGTGTATTTTGACATCCGTCTTCTCAAACCTTTGCTAGCACGATCTTTGGACTTGCTGTTTTACTGAAAAATTAAAAATCAAAATCAAAAAGAGTTGATTTCCATAAGAAACACATAGGTAACATTTGGAGAATGTCAAATCTTAAACTAACACATGTTTAAGGTACAGGGAAATATAGAACTCAATTTGAATTCCATCACCTCAATGTTTTAGATGCTGGAGGCAAAGAGGCGACTAGAAACCTCCAGCTTTATACGTTATTTTTTACAGAATTGGAGCAAACACCTTCCCAAGCTTTCTTGTCTTCTACATAATCTGATATTTTGTAGTAACCTTTTTTATATAAGTGATTTTTAACAACATTTTTAAATTTATGAAAAATAGTAGAATATGATTAGTCATTAATTAGACATACTAATATATATTTAACGCTTCTCCGTTGCATTGTGGGATTGATATTGCATGAAAAAATTGGCAAGACTTTTGCGTGAATGCAATACTAACCTAAAATGTATTATGCCAATATTGCATTCACACAAATTATAATACAATTATTATCCCTACATTTTGATTATTCGCCAATCTCCATAGCTGCGGCGATGCGCTAGCCCCCTGTCACGCAAAATGGAGCATTGAATTACATACTGAACGTGGCCACAACTGTGCCTCTGCCACCCCGTATGGGAGAAGGCGCGACGCTATGTTTGTCTACGAGAACAACAAGGAAGCCAACGGCATCGATTCCCCAGCTAATCTGTAACGAGGATATGCGCACAAACATCTTCGTGGGTGCAAAGTGGCGGGCGCACCACATACAGCACTCGAGGCAGGGTTTGTTTAACTAATGGACAACAACGTCAGGAACAGTGGACCGTGGAGCTGGAGGTGGGGTGGAGCTACCAAGCCCATGAGATCAATACAATATTGGGTAAGCTCCGAAGTATGCCTCGTCGGTGGAGCCAGATTGGTAAATCAAGACGATGGGTTCTCGCTGAATGTGTTTGCAACAGCACCGACGAGCGTGAAGAGAGAAGATGTCTGTCTCGTCTAGATAGCTAGATAGATAGATAGATAGCTATTTCGATGAAGGGCATTATTGAGGCTCATGCCACGGTCTCGATAATTTCTTCTTCCCATATTACACCTCTTATTACCAGCAGTGGAGAAGAACGTGCTGAATAACAAGAATAATATAAGAAGAAATCGCTTAAGCATAGGACTTTCCGACCTGACCTTTGTTCTAATAATCAAACTTAAAAAAAAAAACTGCAATAGGCTTTTCATTTAATGATTGAGAATTTGTCCTCCGATTTTCTAACATGATGATCTGATGGTACGAAGACTACAAGATAACACTGGACCTCGCATTTGTTGGCGCTATAGAGAACAGGCCTATGCCTGTGGTCGATGTGGGCTGACTATATGATGAAAATGATGATGATCTGATGGTGAAGCAAAAAAACAACAACAACAATAACAACGTCACGTCTTCTTTCATAAGGGTCGGCAGTTGTGCCCGAGTGTTGACAGTTAGTCTATTCTAGCCTAAACAATCTGATACAAAAAATCTGACTTCGAGCCTATTCCACAGTTCCTGTGTCCCCCGCATCCTCCTGCCGGCGCGTACGACAGAAGTCAAACTCTTTATTTTCCTAAACTACCCGCCTTTCCCCGAAGCGTCACCACAACGCTAAGTGGGGATATATCATCACAGCGTTAGCCCAAATTAACGCTTTTAACCTGCCACTGTTTGGGAGCCTTTGAGGCCCAATTCTTGGAGTTGTCTCCTGTGTTCTTTGTTGAATGTTTGTGGTACTTATTCGATGCTTTTGTTGGGTCTTGGAATGAGGGAAGTGGATGGTTAGGAGTGGAATGTTGCTTGGGAGCGGGACTGTGTATACTGTGGGCGCCAAATACGGAGTGACCAGATTAGATATGAAACAGCAATCAGCAGCTGAACTGGTTATTAATACCATTCTATCAATCAGACTATGGTGGAGTGTGGCTCAATCAAATTCGGGTAAAGGCCTGTGCCCCTCGGTGGGCTAATTGATGGACCACATTTATAATAAATCAGACTAGATTATATTTCTGGAAACATATTAGGATGAAACTGAATTGATTTTGAAAAGTTTATTAAGTCTCCATCATGCTTAGCTAAAACAGTAAATAGTATACGCAATAGTGTTCCTAGACAATGGGCCATGCGAAAAAATGTACGTACTACTTTTTATTGTATTTTGTAAAATTTCAGGCTTTTTTTGAAAATAATTTGAATATTTTTGTCTTATTTTTGTTTAATAATTTTTTAAATAAAACCCCTCGCGACGTCACTTGCTCACAGTTTTGGAACGCTTGTACCTGAGGCTGATTGTTTCCGACTATAAAACTAACAATCTATAGTATCAATATTTGCTTACGTTCCGACTTTCCGACTGACATCTGCGTTATCGACTGACAGGAAAACTGTTGATACTTGACAGTTTTACTGAACAGCCAACTTAACATCGAAAGGAATTTGAACAAACTACCTACGCCATAGAGGATAAATATATGTTTTAACGGATATTTCAGTAATCCTGTAATATTTTTTGATGGGAACAACGGATTTTACTTAGAAACACAATTATCTCGAAAAGGTTTTCTCAGTTTGGTACATTTGTTTTTTTTTTAACATGGACCATACTTACCACGTATTAATTAATTTTGACCTCTCTGCCAATCCGTATGAGAAAAGCCTAGACGCTGTGTTTGTTTGGCTTATTTTGTTTTCACCTTTCCGTCATAGTCACACAAGACGCATTATATTAGTCTCTGCTCATTCATTAAGACGCTGGGTATTGTCAAATGCCCCTTTTTGAAGTGAAGCGTTATTCTTCCTAATGGTGACCCTTTCTAAATACAGAAAAAAATTTTTTGGAGAAAATCCTGTGTTTTCCTGTGTGTTAATTCTCTGTAATAGAGACTCTCAATACGAGTGTTTTTTCATACTGTTTCAACCTTATTCGCATGGCATAAAGTTCAAAATTGTGAATCATAACGGGTATATTGTAAATTGGTAAATAGCAAAATGTACCAACCAAGTTATTAGTGCGGCTTTTTTCATACCTTATGTATGTAACGAGGTACACTTAATTTTGAAGGGGGCAAAAAAAAAAAAAACCTTACATTTCCCATTATTTTTCCTGTAGAGTCCTATATTTGCTACGTTTTTTTTAATTTATTTTTTGGTTCAGCAGTTTCGGAGATAAGGGGGGAGGGGGGAATGTTAATTTATGCCTATTTTCTTTAATCCTTTTTTAATTAAGCATTTCAGATTTATGAAAAAAATATGAGATCCTCAGAACAAGCCCTTTATATAAGGTATTGTTCATTGGTTTTGAACTTTACAATGCAATATGGTTAAGGGAAATATTAAACTGCACATCAAAAATTCTGATTTACACAGCAAATATCAGGGCAAAATGCTGCGGTAGTTTAGATGAGGAGGGGGAGGGTTATGGTATTATTTCTTAAATATTTCAAAATGAAGTATTTCAAAATGATCAAACTAAAATATTTGAAAAACTTTTTTTTTAATTTTCTGATTAGCCCGCCAATATTTTCCCCCAAATTCAAAATAATAAGTTCCGGTTTGGGTCACATAAATACATAAGTGTACAAAATTTCAACTGAATAGGTTCAGAATTCGGTCGATTTATATGACTTTTACTCATCAGAAACACGAGTGATCCTATAAGAGTTCCCTTTTTCCTTTGAACAAACACACAATTTTCGCACTGCTCTGCCGCAGCGACGTAACAGCCATGTTGCAGTGTGAGCTGTTAAAAAAACTTAATTTCAATATGGTCTTGAACAAAATCTCAACTAACTCGAATCGAGTAGATAATTTTAACGGAACACGCGCCTTAATCGCAACACGCACGATTGTGAGAGAGGAATCATAGCATGAGGTAATATAACCTTCTAATTCGATTTCCTCTCTAAGCATTCTAACACGTACTTAACAAGATCTAAAGTACTCACGGCTGAGGTTTGGCTGACACCGATCTAATTCTACTCTTTATCCGGTCAATTAGCGGGCGCCGATGAAACAAGGCGAAACCCGGGACCAGAGGTGTAGAGAAGGTGCAGCCACGGCTGTCACTATAATACGACCAGTGACTCACGGTTGATCTCGCTACAATACAACGACCCGAATGGCCGAGTCGGCAGTGTCCCTGCCTACGAAGCCTAGGTCTCGGGTTCGAGTCCCGGTGGGGGCAAATATTTGTTTGACGAGAACGGATGTTTGTACCCTAGTCATGGTTGTTTATCTATCTATGTATAATATTTATCTATATAAGTATGTGTATCGTTGTCTAGTACCCAAGATACAGGGAATCCTAGTTTGGGGCTAGATCAATGTGTGTAAATAGTGTCCAAGGTATTATTATTATTATTATTCACTAAGTTAAGGAAGACGATGTTGGTGTGATATTGCAATGTCCAGTCCTCCGTGCGTAGACGCGAATCATTTATTGGTAATAAACAGCGGAGTTTGGACTGTCCGAAATAGCGACTCCATAGCGCAAACCTGAATGCTGGCTCCTCCAGCCGCGAAACAGATGGAGAGAGAGAGCTATTAATGTGGTAAGTAAGTACTAGTAAGCACTCGCAATTTTGTTTATAATGATTTGTAATATTTATATGTAAAGGTTTTACACAGGTTTTTCAGCCAAACGGTTAAAGCTACAGTCTTGATACTTTCACAGTATACACATCTTGTTGACTTAATTGTTGTTGAAAAAAGCCATACAAATTGTCAAAAAATATCTTTAAGGGGGCTCCAATACAGCTAAAGTAGGGCGCGAAAATTAAATTACCTGCCCCATCGAGTGGAGTAGCGTTGTTTGGAGTTCGTTGAGTAGATGCATATACAAAATATATAAAAAAAGGAATGGGACTCACCACAATTACGTATATTTTATTAACAAATACCAATTATTATTATTTTCAGATTTTATCTTTGAATTTCCCTCATTTTTAGGCCTTTTATTGCGACATTTTTTTACGAAACCTTAATTTCCGACACGCACTAAGCCGATTTTCGTAATTACATGTACGCAATAAAGTAATTATGAAGAAAAGTATTCCGTGTGACTGTGTCTCAGTTTACTGCCGAAGCTAACGCTAAAGTATGTTTGTTGAATAATTCTTCAACAACGAATGCTAAACATTACCTCAAACAGAACATTTGATGTTCGGGTATTGTTTGAGTTGAAGATTGTGAGCGGCGATTCTTCGTGACTGTTTGTAATTTTGAGGTGTTATTTTGTACTTGCTGTCTGCGAATATAAAGAAGAACATGCTATGCACTAAGTAAGACGATTTGACTAAATAAGTACTTACATCCAGATCCAGATAGACGAAGGCGTTGACAATTCTGACAATTCTGACCTATGACGTGCCTGATCTACCTTTACTATGGCGGCATTTGAAATGCGACAAACACCCAGAAACACCTATAACTACAACTGTAAGATTTCCGTTACATATTTCCTTATCTACTGATAATTTTGTCTTTCCCCAAGAAACCAGTATAAATTCCTAAGCCATCTTGCCAATATCAATGTAAACAGCCCGCTTCCACCACTAAAGTCATTCTTGTCACAAAACAAGGCGGTTCGGGTAACAAAATGTACAAAATTCTTGGCATGTGACGAATTGTTCTGTCTTTGTCACTCACATCACGATTAATAGTCTAGATTAGTTGTCATGCTGTGACAAAAGTGACAAGCTTTTATTGAATCAGTGCAACAAAAGCAGCTTAATTTGAACCATCACTGTAACACCGGTGACTTTGTAGACATTTGTATACTTTATCTGTTACTATTAATTATTTTATAGTGGAAGTTGGTTGTGTAACTGGACTTGATAGGTTTGGCTGGCCTCAAATGTTCTCAAAGGGAAGTTTTCGTAAAAAACGGGTTGAATGGTTAGTTATTATTACAGGGGAATAATAAAACAAGGGTATAAAAAACGAATTGAGCGAACGACCATGAACAGCGGAATTACCTGAAATACGCGAAAAAAATACCGAATTCCGTGACAAAATTACTCTACGCTTATTGGCTAAATAAAGAAGTCTGTCTAGGCGAAATGGTTGGTGATAAAAGGGGTGAGCGAAGCGAAGCCCCCTTTATCCTTCTTGTTAGGTTGAAAATGTAAATAACAGAGTCCGGCGTTCGTTTTGTATTTAATGTTACGGGAATCAAGGTTTTCAAGTTTCAGTTTTTGAAATTTCTGATCACGCAATTCAGTAACTTTGCCAGAAAAAAACAGTATTCTGTCGTGCTTTTTGCCTGACAAAATTACCGAATTTTGTTGTGTAATCAGTAAGTTTGTCAAACAAGAACGGAATTTACAATCTTACGTTTAATTATTACCCATTCTTATACCCTATAGCTCAATTTATAGCTGATAATAAATTGTATGGATTTCCCCGCTTCGACAAAAGGAGAACTTTCGTAAAACCATAAACCCCATTTTACGTTGCGGCATTGGAGAATGCGATTTAGCTTATTCTCGACGCTGAATTGTATCCTGATAATATCTCTGTCATAAAATAATTAAATTGCGCGCATCGCGCTCCCCCTGATCATGAGAATAAATGCCCAAGTTCAATTCACACAACAACTAACTGTCACATCAAATTCAAGAGCACCAAACTTGTCAATCAACAGTGACCGAAGGAAAAAATAAAAGCTGACATGCCCGTCAAAAGTTCTCCCAAATCGCATCGGACCCAATGACCCGAACTAACGATGTCGACCAAAATCCTGAGCAATTTGTTTTGTTGACCGTCCAACGGCCGCCTCGTCGTCACAATGCGTTAGTCCAAATCCGAAAACGTCTAACCCTTAAAAAGTCGGACGTAGCGACGACAAAAAAGTTTTCTAAGTTGCACACAATACCCTACAATGACGAGTAAAATAAACTATCATATAATATCAATAATGTATTCAGTAATTGTTAGAGTATACCGGACACATGTATTTTAAACATGTATTATGCGAAACCAGTTAATACATTTTAGGGAAGGAGTTTCTGAGGGGGTTCAGGTGGGCATTGTTGTCTTGCGTCACTGCGTCTTGTGCGCGCTCTCTTCGGAAATATAATCGAGATTCCCATGCTTCCCTGCCGCCTGAACAAAGGGTTTGAACTATTGATTTCTAGGCTAGAAGGGAGAGCTCATTTGAAAATGTTTAATTTTAAATTATTGTGTCAGTTATTTTGATTTCTCTTTGAAAGTTATGACAGTCGTATGACGCGTCTTGTTACAGTATTTATAATAAACGTTTTCAATAAAACCAAGGCAAATTTCATAAAGACTTACATGTACGACGTTCGTCGTTACATCATCTGTGATACATGATTTCCATCTTCTGGTTAAAAGTTAGGTACTGTGAATGCACAGCCATACATTAATACCAACCAATAACCAACGCATAATATATTGTTGAGTAGAACACCAGTACAATATTTTAAAGCTGTTATAACAAATGATGACAGATTTGCTGAAAAACCCACAAAATCACATAATATGAATCAAGACACCTCATGCCCCGACACCACACACAATCTGAAACATCAATATATCGAGCACTCTTTGTACTTCAGATATTAAGCCCGGCTTCAATCAGAGTTTTACGACTGTTATCACCCATAAAAATGTTTAACTATTTGTTTATTGTGTCTTATTAACGACCTGCGACTAATATTATATTTGGTGGCTGTAAGACCCTTACGCCACATTATAATAAAGGTTGGTTCGCTAATAAATTAGAAGAGTTATTTTGTGAACTTGTTGCATTTCATTGAATAGGATGTTTGCACGAAATAATTAAGCTTTGGAAGTTTGCATCCAGCACGATGAGTGTCAGATGAGCTAACATCAATCATCTAAGATATGTGTTCCAACTAATGAAATCCCTAAATTCTTGCCCATGATTCCCAAACAAGTGATCGATACACTGGTATACTCTCCAGCTTATATTTTGTCGGTGCAATGCATCTTTACCAAAAGCGCAAACACACACTGTAGACTCTACAGTGTAGAGTCAATAAACCCACAGGGAAATATCAATAATAAAATTACTCAAGTACCCATTGTCCTTTAAAGGGCGGCAAAAAGACATACAAACACTGAAGCTATCAAGATTAAGACCAGCGTCATTAGAGCGATCTTCATCACAAACAATAATGACTATCATTTACTTGTCACATCGACTTTTGTCCGGCATTTGCCCAAGCAACCTATGAGCTTCAATCTACTGATTGAAAAAGTCGTAACAGCCTGGGCTTTCCAAAAGGTTTCGATGTTTTGGGATTTAGTCGGTTTGGAGCATGAGACTTTATGGAGGTGGTAGAGGATCTGGTAATCTCGATTTGGATCAAGTGAAGCAGTCTCGATGGGGACTCATGGAGAGTGTTCCTTTGTCCGGCTGTCAATCATTGATCGATGGAAGTTGGTGCGATCCTCGACGCTACGTTTGCGTTGTTTGTCAAAGATATGAAAGGAATTTAGTTGTATTGTTTTGCTTGTTTCAATATTTATGCGTTTCTATGTTTCAGGATATTTTTTCGAGTTGATTAGATTAAAGACGCCATTTCACTTATAAGTGAACTTAAACAATAATACCGTCAAGTGTAGAATTCTAGAAAACTCCCCGTGTTTTAAACATCACGGCCAGCCCCGGGCCACCTTACTTACACCTACACACGAACCCTCACCCTACTCTAATCTCAACATCACATTGTTGTCAACTCCAGGCTGTCCCCCCATTATTCCCTATCAATAGCCAGAATACTTTAAATAGAAACTTATTATACGAAGCAAACCGTGAGTTGCAGTACCCAACAATGGCCGAAAGAAAATTGATTCCAAAGGAGGAAGCGAAACTCCTTTGTTTGATCGAAATGAAAATGGCGGGAACAATTGCTTTTTCTTTTTTCGAGGGAAAAGTACGATTTTGTCGGAGTGGTTAAAAGTATCTTTAATTACGCTAGACTTTTTTGCGATCGGTATTTTATTGTATAGCAGCATAATGAATGTGACTATTTTTATTTTATTCGGGTCTGAGATTCTGCTCCTTCTTATTTCGAATAGGGAAATATTAAACTGCACATCAATAATACTGATTTGCCCAGCAAATATACTGATTTTCACAGCAAACATCAGGGCAAAATACTGCGGTAGCTTAGGTGAAGGGTAAAGAGGGTGAGCGAAGCGAAGCCCCCTTTATCCTTCGTATTAGGTTGAACATGTAAGAACAATGAAAATACATAAAAAGTGTTTTTGCTGATCCTTTTTTGATGTGAAAATCAGTATTTTGTTGTGCGATTAAATGCAGCCTTTCGGATATAACCTACTAAAAATTCATATTCCCAAATCAGGACGTGAGGCATTCTCATTTTAAATAGCAGTTATGAAAAATAGAGTGTTCACGATTATGCCGTAACAAACACACAACAAGCAACATTACACAAGAGTCAAGTAACATAATCAGAAGCAAAGAGCTAATAGCATAAAGCCATATAATGCTATTATGACAGACATTGCAAATGAGCCACATAATAGTCAAAGATTCGATGGACACGATTGTGGCGACAATATACAAGAACTTGTGTTAACAGAATACGCTAAACGACAACTTCCTAATTGACACATTAGATGTACGGGTATTAGCCGTAGGACTTGTTGGGACTTAGAAGCTCAATTGGGGAGGCAAATAAAACATACGCAGTTACAATTAGATAGAGTTACCCCAATGCAGTGCGATTGTAGTCGTTATGATGAGCGGACTAAGTTCAGCGCATTCAGACACAATGGTAACAAGACAGTAGCTCTATTATCTCTCTCATTTCGCTCTTTTGACATGTCCCGATTCGTTACAAATTCGCTTTCGATCACAGCTCTTGTGAACTAATCGCACTCTGGTTGGTCAAAAATCAATTTAAAGTAAGCACGCATCCTTCAAAACCTCAGATAAACGAAACTCTTTGCTTACTCACTCTGAGTTCAAAACATCAGTTAAACAGGGATTGCAATGGAATATTCTAGACGTCGTAGATCAAGACACGCGTTTGTCAAGCCAAGTTCGACCTTAGACTAATAGTTATTATATTTATATTCCACGTAACATTTCGAGCAACGTTTGACCCCTCGATAACTCAAAACTATTAATCCTACACACGTGAAATTTGGCTAATACATTAAAACCCTAAGATTACTTAGGGTATTAAGTTTCAGATTTGTAGCCCTAGGAATACAGCTACAGATCTCGACAATATATATATACTGGTGACAGAAATTTAGGAATATTTCTAGACTAGGTACATCTAAAAAAAGCATAACGTCTCAATACGGGATGGCAGAGGCATACTGCATGCCCACTAGCCAGAGATAAATAAATAAATTAAAATGTATAGTAAATTAAAATGTATCGGCCATAAGGCTATTTCGTAAGTTATCGTCTCGTATTTCGTAAATCCGTCGATTTGAGCGTAACATGAGGAAGGGGGTGGGTTACAAAGTTTCATAAAAACGTCATGAAATCCCCTCTTGGCCTCCCCTACTATTAGGGGTAGTATAAATTATCTTGTATATTTGACAAATTACTCTAAACCTTATTTTTCAATAAAGAGCATTCAGGAAAATCTGAATCTGAAAATAAATCTAAATATTTCCAAGTAACAATTCAATTCAATTAAATCATTTATTGCCATAAATTACATTTGACATTTACAAAACAGTGTAGTTTTACCGGTAACCGGCACAGCAACTTAGTACATATATATAAAGCAAAACATTTACAAAAATACATATAACAAAACAAGCTTGCGACAAACTTTCCTAAGTCCAATCAGTAAGCCAATTCATATAATTTGACACGTGTATACCTATTTCCCAATCATCGTTGTGTAGGCAAAGCAATTACAGAGCGCGTCGAATAATTCGTCTTCGTCAAAAGTCCAACTTTACGTAACTTTGCTTATAAGGACATTAATAATTAGCATATTTGTGACACTTACAAATTGTTGTGTGCTTCTTTTTGGCTCAATAATTACTTCTCTAAGTTGTTCGACACGAGCCGCCTTGTGGGGTGTCACCTTGTCATATTCCACTTCAGCTTTACGTTGGGATCCCGTGACAAGTTTAGAGTAACCATCGATGAAGATCCTTTGAACCATTAAAGACTAAAACTATATTATATAGCATAATTCCACTCTAGCATTAAACGTCGCGAACGTCTACATCATCATTATTTGATATTAAATCGGCAATGGCAACAAAGCCATGTCTAGGGCGTTACAGTCTTAAGATAAATGCGTATGTGTAAGTGCTTCCATCGGCGAAGTTTGAGACGTGTCTTTGTGAGTTTCGTCAGTATAGTGTACTCATGTCAAGTAGCCCACTGGCCGGCCCTGTGCACACACACAATCCCAATTCTCAGGTCTCCCTCTTAACAGTACTTAACGACTTGACGTTTTCTACTGCCCAGTTTCTATACCTATACTGTTAGCGCTCTTTATTACAACAGTCGTTTAGTACACCATCAGTCTTAAATTATGTGATGATCCCCTCATTTTGATCCAAGACATAAAGACAAATAATTCTAATGCAAGTTCTTTGCCAGGTAGCCCGTGCATATTTTGATGGGTAATATTTAAGCGGGGCTTACGCTTTCTTGGAACATTGGATATTATTACACTTTTTTGACTTCTTTCAAGATTTTACACATTTTTTGATCTCCTATGCTTTCTTGATATATTTGGTGGTTCATGTATGTTTTAGTAGAAAACAAAGCAAGCATTAATAAGATCACAAGGCTCTTTAAAGCTTGGTACTCTACAACTACATGCTTATAGGCTACAAAAAATGTACACCGATGTACGGACCCCTCTCAACATAATGTCAACGACTAAATTGACGATTTTTTCTCATTTTTCAGTCGTGTACAATTCATTCTCGTGGTGGACAAAGGACAAAATATTGTTGTAACCATTTGATGAATTATACTCTTTTTCGTTGAAATTTGCTCCTCTTATTTGGAGCCGCTTGGCGCCTGTCATAGGAATATTTATAGTTCGGGCATAATTTTTAGGAATTTTATACAAATATCGTTTGATAACACTATCGAAGTACTCTACAATATAAAGTGGCGTTCTTTAGTCCATTTATTAACAACATGAGCTGCAAAGTCCTTTCAAGCAAAAAGCAGATATTTCTCAGCCACTAGCCCTCAACAGATTTTCCAGACGATGTATTCAAAGTACGCCGCTTAGACAATCAATCTTAGGCGTGACCCTTTTTGCATGGACCTTTAGGGATTTGGGGATAAACTAGCAAGTCACGCGTCCAGACCCTCGGGACGTACGGAACCGTTTTATGCATAGTTAGGGCTCTTAGCGATAATGTCGATTAGAGATCCGCAGTTGTTGGACAAAGTTTCGAAGGAAATTGAGTGGAACGATTTTGGGAGATTTTTTCTGGTAAGTAAGATGCAACTTAACAAATAGCTATCGACAAAGAATGGGAACACAATTTGCTGTTCAAGGTAACAAGAGATTAAATTTATTTTACCAGAAGCAACAATAGTGTACCTCATGTTATCTGTAGAGTTATTAGAAGTAGGTAACCCCAAATATGATGTACCTAACTGTATCACAAAATCTCAGCGGTTACTTAAAAGCCCTTATAAAAATCATATTTTTCAGAGCCGGGCACGCATCCGCAAGGATGTGGCTACCTAAAGCACTTATCGTTTTTAAAACGCGCATTATCCCTACGATTCACAATAGACACATTGAACGAAATGAATGGTGGACGAATGAACGCACCACTTCAGAACCGGAAAGATCCGTTCAGTTTTCTCGCGCGAATGAACACCTATCGTTTGTAATGCGCGGTATATCTTTTTAATAAGCTAACAATGTGTTGAGATATTACAATTATAATAAGTCCTTGTGAATGATACTGCTAGGGTAGGAACAAAGGTTTCGTACTCAGACCTTAGAATAACAGTTTTACAAGGATCCACTTGTGAAATTGAGAGCTTTGGAGAGGGTTTCTCTTTCCGGTACTATGGTGCTGGTTTGCTATCCTCTACTTGTATTTAATACGGCTACTTAGTTTTAAGATTTAAGGCACATCCATTTCTTTGTCTAATAGCAAACAAACATAAATGCACTAGGTATACAAAGATTCTCTGTTCGATAAGCTCCAATATTGCTTCGACAAAGTAGCAGTTAGTTAGTTAGTGTTTAGTCATTTTTCGAAAGCGATTTAATACCTAGATGTCTTAATTACATGGTAAGGCTACCGATCATATTACCACAACTCACGCTACTCCTTATAGCTCCATGGCAGTTCCCAGACAACAGATGAAGGCACCTTTGTCTAATTGTGATATTTGTTAGAGACGACAATATTGGTGACCTAAATATCGCTAAAAGGGATTGTGTTTCTCTCACCCAACACACGGGCTTTGTGCAAAATACATAACGGAGGTGTACCTCTATTTGGTACACTGTTGTGATATTAAGGTGTGCTGTTGAATTTAGGCTGTTGCAAATATCCAGAGACCAAGAGATTGCCCCAACATACTTTAAGCGGGATATTAGTAGGGTATTTTTGTAACTAAATATTGAAATTCTTTTTTGAATTGTATATGGCTGATCGACGATCAGGACTCAAGTACAATCTAAAACAGAGGTCTGATTTGTGGACAATAACAACTCATATAACAACGAACTTTAAAAAAATTATAAGTAAACAAATACAATTCGATAATGCATAACTGAGACTACAAACCCAGACGTCATTATATTAAAGCAAGTTCTCAACTAAACCGGCGAGTACACTTAGCGACAACTCATTCGCGAGCAATTTGTATTATGCTCTACCCCACCCTTTCACGATTATTGGGAATAAATTTTTGCTTACCATGTAGAAAGACACCCCACTTTCAGTACCACCTTATCTGGAAAAATATTTTTATGTTTCTACTGAGAAGCTAAAATAGAACGTGTAAAAGTAAAATCAATGTTTAGCTGACGATTATTTGTTTGGCATTGTAAATTATCGTTCGTAAACTTTGGCTAATTCAAGTTTATTTAACAGTCATAAAATTACATTCAATCTGGCGCGTGCGACAATAAAATTTACCCTCTACTGAGGGTACACTAATCCATGGACTGTTTTCTATGTCACAGACAGAGTAACTTTATGTTTTAGCCGAGTCTACAGTCTTTTGTACGACTAGCTCGAAATTTTCTACTGGATGTTACCTTTGTAGGGTTTCGTAATTCTACTGGATGTTATCTTTGTAGGGTTTCGTAATTCTACTGGATGTTATCTTATAAGGGTTTCGTTTTTCTACTGGATGTTACCTTAGAAGGCTTTCGTTTTTTTTACTGGATTTTATCTTAGTAGGATTACGTTTTTTTCTCTTTCTCGGGGGAGCCTCACCCCTCGGGACCGCTTCCGCAGGTGGCAGATAGGGGGTGATCGACAGGTTTTCCTTAGGATACCAGTAGAGCTGGAGGAAACTAAAATAACTCCCGCGGACCAACAGGCCCACTAGCCTAGGGTTAAAGGTGAAGACCTCAACGGCAGCAGCGGCGGAGATGGCAGGCTTCGGTACGGCAAAGCAACGGGTCTGGAATGCCGTCAGGCGTAAGTAAAGTTTCAACTTGAAAAGCTGCAGTTCCTGCAACAACACCAGTTCTCCAGACTTGCTCGATCCTGGGAGCCAGCAGGGGATGTCGAGAGAAGGATGTAGATGCTGCCCAGGTGCCCCAGGTGATACAGTTCTTGTGGAGAGGTCACTTCACCCGTGCCAGGCACGGAAACCAACACGGAGAGGCTCCCAGAATGCACAGCGGCTGCAAAAACATCTGAAGAGATAAGAGAGAGATAAAGTCAATGATGATTCGTTTTTTTTACTAGATGTTATCTTAGTAGGGTTTCGTTGTTCTAATGGATGTTATTGACCGAGCGAGCAGAGCGCGCGAAGCGTCTTCGTTTCAGGATTGGGCAAAAATGCTTTCGTATGTCAGGATGTGTGTCTGGATGTTATTCTCTACAGGCCGCATTTCTCAACTGATTCTTGTGATTTTTGTGAGGGCCTGCTGCTGGTTCGCTAATTAAATAGTTTTTTTTTGTCGAATCAGTGTTTGATTTTTTTCAAAATGGCGGAGATGTAAGGGTTTTAAAATTTCAAAAAACCGCTGCAGTCCAAACAGCTTGACGGATTTTGATAAATGTGGTGTCGTTGGATTTGTAGAGACCGTGAGAGTATACGTCACGCCACATGTTATGAGCGGTGGCCTTGAATGCGCAGTAGTCACTTTTCAATACCTGTACATATGCGCAGTAATTCCCGTCAACGTCGCCCAGCGCTCTTAATTCGTGGCGCGAGGTATTTTAGCGAAAAGTCCAAAGGTTGAGCTTAAGACCGCAATATTTTGCAGTTGTGCATTAGAGTTTACAAAGTTATTGGTGCGGCTACTTTCATACTCCATGTACGTTTGATTGATCTATCGCCAAAAAGGGTTTGTAATGTTTGTGAATGTTATATAGAATACTTAGACTAAACCCGAAAGGGTCACATGGTGTTATATAGCTGAAATTTTTTTAATAAAAAAACGGTCAAGCGCGAGTCAGAATCGCGAGGCATTGGGAATAGGTATCTTTAATTGTGTGTTAAGATATATAGAAGAAAAGACCTATTCGAGCAATTTATATAAATATATATATATTATACATACATTGGACACCATTTACACACATTGATCGAGCCCCAAACTAGGATTCCCTGTATCTTGGGTAGTAGACAACGATATAGATGCTTATATAGATAAATATTATACTTAGATAGATAAACAACCATGACAAGGGTACGAACATCCGTTCTCATCAAACAAATATTTGCCCTCACCGGGACTCGAACCCGGGACCATTGGCTTCGTAGGCAGCGTCACTGCCGACTCGGCCATTCGGGTCGTCAATCAATCAAAACGCACAGACTCCTTAGGAGAGCTTTTTAAAGAAATTGACATACTAACTGTAGCTAGTCAAATTATTTTCGAAAATATAATGTATTTACGCAAGAACCTTACAAAATTTCCCAAATTTAGCGATAGCTGTAATGTTAACCTAAGAAATAATCACAGACTACTTGCGACCCGGTTTAGACTTGCGAAGGTTAGCAATTCTTTCAAGGGTCAATGCATTCTCTACTACAACAAGATACCTCTGGAGATCTTGAAAATGCCATTTGAGCAATTTAAAAACCATGTTAAAGCGACTTTGTCGAAAAAGGGATATTACTATGTTCAAGATTACTTAAATGATGGGACTGTATGGGGTTAATCTGGCTCAACATAGACCTTGCTGTTAATAATTTTGTAATTAATTATTCCTGCTTATTAAGTTAAAGAATAAGCAATTTTTAAAAGAGATCTAAAAATCAATCTCCCACAGTGGTCCAATGTAGAGAAGTGGTAAAAAATTACGATTGCTAAGTATGTGTAAATATCTACAATAATAAAGACATTTGGAATTTTGGAATTTTAGATAACAAAATGTTGTTTACAAAGTTATTGGTACGGCTACTTTCGTACTCCATGTACGTTTGATTGATCTATCGCCAAAAGGGGTTTGTAATGTTTGTGAATGTTATATAGAATACTTAGACTAAACGCGAAAGGGTCACATGGTGTTATATAGCTAAACTAAACGTAACTAAACTAAATGAAAATATTCGCCCAGATCGCTGCCGGGCGGCAGGGTGCCCAGAACGCTGGCACCGTTACCTCGCTGTATCGCAATGATGATGCGTTGAGCGAGGTATGTGCCAGCTCTCTGGTCCCCTGTTGCTTCGACTAGCCGCTTAGATATATATTTACGGGCTCGTCGAGCGTCATGGCCTCACGGCCCGAGAGCCTCAAAGCCGAATGGCACGAAAACATGGTCTTCGCCAAGTCTGGCGTACTTGCGACGTTTGAGACCCTCTGCTTTGAGGTCGCCGGTAGGTGACACGGAGCCAGCATGTCAACGCAGGTCGCGTCCCAACCCAGCGACCGTTCGTTCTGCCAGGGAATGGGTGTCATTCCGTCTGGCCTCTTGCCCGCTCCGTTCGAGAACGGCAGGCACGTCACAGCTGGCAAGGGCCCGATGGACGACGTCATTGAGGCTGGCATGACGGGACCAACGGCCGGCGCTGCCCTAACAAGAGAGGCCGTGGTGTTCAAGTCGATCCACCCTGACACCGCAGCGGCAGCGATGTGGCTCGTTGGTTCTGACGCCAAGTCGCAGGCAGACGGCGAGTGCCAATGTTGCTCGATCGAGCAAGGTGCCGATGCGCCTCGACGGGATCGAGTGCAGTCAGTGTCCAGATTCTTTCTCCCTGGTTGCGAGGCGAGCGCGCTCTGCTGGGCTACGGGCCAAGTTCAGCAGGTCGTCCCGTGATTTAGTGCAGAGCGGTTCGTCCCACAACCTTTAGGAGTTATAGTTAAGTGGATAATTTGCGACCAGGCATTCTTAGCCGGCCAGGCATTATTCGGCCAGACACGTGACATCTAGATCACCAAGAGATGGGTTTAAGATTTTACCATAGAGGTCACGCGTGCTGTGAGCCGAGGCCAAGAAGGCCGGGAGCGCCACATCTGAGATTTTACGGACCCCAGACCAACGTGTCTGATGGGAAGTGCGGCTTGAATTACAGTTAAGAATTTTGGGTAATTTGCTTTTTGTTAAACCGTCTGAAATGTTAAGAAGAACAGAATATTTCCAAAGAGGAGGACATCGAAGAAAGTACGTTTTTGGTACGAAAAGGCAAAAGCTGATAATGCAGATGGCCATATGTGGATTTAGGTCGGTTAGTTGATAAACTCTAATTTAGAAATTTGTTCATCCACGAAGCTGGGGATCCCGTCCTCTAAAACTAGGGCCCCTAGGAGGCGAAGTAGTTGTTTATTTAGAATTTTGATCTTAGGTGCGACTTGATTGAATTTAGATATTATGGCTTCTTTTTCTATGGAGATAATGTTATCGGAGGGGAATAATTCGCACTTCGAGAAATTTAATTCAAGGCCTTTTTTCTTAAATTCTGATGTGAGGTGTTCCAGATCTTGTAGAATGGTGTCAACTTTGCCTCCTACGGTCCCGTCGTCCAGATAACTGATGTAATTGTATTAATAAATAACATTATTTCGGCCTATGCTTAACTCTGAGTTTGAGTGAAAATTTACTTCCAAAAAATATATTTTCCCCACAAATTAATTAAATGTTTACCAAAATATCACGTTTCACGTTTGCTTCTCACATAGGAGATGCAGGTTCGATAAGAAGAGATGAGATATAAAAAAGAAGAATCGACAGATGAGAGATAAATAACTAGCGCTATTTTGTGGTAATTTTATATTTTATTATTCGTCCATCACAGGTACAAGCTTGCCGACCATCCAGCAAAATCTTATTTTTTTTCTTCGCTTTTTATGTGTGTGGTTCCTTTATACTTTTTACACGTGTATGGTGCTACAAGCGATTTTTTTTCGAATTAGTCTTAAATATTAGCCAAGCCAAGTGCACAACGCATAATTCTTTTGCGTCTATTTAGTATACCTTCTCATCATATCGGTACTCCAAATCACACAGTATATACATATAAAGTACATATGTATATATTTCAATAGAAAGCGCCCATACACCACCAGAATCCCACCAAATTGAAATACCATCTGAAACACAATCACACATAATCAAAGCCAGCACAATAAGCCGTTATACCGTCACAAATACAATTACCACACCAACACGTACATTTGCATATGCGAAGTGACATTTACACTCTGTCTGGGTTGTACTGAGATAATACAGACAAATAAACTTATTGAGGGTGGAACTATACGAGTGTGGAACAGACGTAAGGAAGAGAGAATGATGTGTTTATTCATGAATGGGGAGGCGATTCTTCTATTATAATAAATAAGGACATTGCCCCTGGCCCCACATTAGGATAGATACCCGGTGAAGTGAATATATAAAGCTTCCTGTAACCAAAAAGATGTACTCGAATTAATATTAAGTAGTTAATGAAAAATAACTAAGTGGAGATTTGCTGGATGTCTAATGGTGTATCTGGCAAAAGAGCCTTTGCATTGTGCGAAACTCGAATCAAATTGAGAATTGGTATCTATTATGTCATGTTTCAATAAGCAGAATTGCAGCCTAAGCAAGGGTTGTTTACATCAGCGAGCGTACATAGAGATGATATTATGCGGTATCAAAGTATGGGTCGCATTACGGAGTGAAACAGAACAGAGCTCAGAACTGAAAAGAACCTGTGGCTCTGACTACCTACATACACGGTCCTTTACCCCTACAGGTCTAGGGCCGATATGAGGGCTCTGGGCAAGGCTTTCATTTTCAGCTCCGGGAATGTATTCCTGGTTCACCTGACTTATGCCGGGACCGTCGTCTTTCATGAGTGCATTGACTCAAACTACTGATTTGCAATTTCTTGCAGGTAATCTACTCAACGCGAGACTGATGTATTTTTCGGACATGGTAAAGATTATAGAGCAAATCTTTTAAATAAAGATCACTCATTCAATCAATAACTGGGTTTCTGTGGATGCCGCTGCGCTCGCTGTAGCGTGTCGGGGATGTTCGCGGAGGCGCGCGCGTCGACTGCTTCAACACAGCTGTAGCGTGTCGGGGATGTTCGCGGAGGCGCGCGCGTCGACTGCTTCAACACAGCTGTAGCGTGTCGGGGATGTTCGCGGAGGCGCGCGCGTCGACTGCTTCAACACAACGTCAAGGAGGGTCCAGAATGTTCTTTTTTCCGTAACGTACCTCCGTACGTATCAGGCGTCGCGATCCAAGAATGCTAGTTTGGACGCCCGTTCGGTACGGAACGGTGGTACGGCGCGACTCGATTGCAGTCGATCGGGGCGTCCAAACTAGCGTTCTTGGATCGCGACGCTAATTATCGTATTAGGAACGGAGGAACGTTACGGGCAAAAGAACATGTTTGGAACACCTTTACGTAAGCGATGCCCATCGACGCTCGCCAGACTCCCGTCAAATTGACACCCGTTTCACCAGACAATGTTCAAATATAATTATAAATAGAAATAGTACATCTAAAATAATTTGAGCTATGTAGGATTGTATAGATTACTAACAAAATTTATGTAATGTCTGAAAACAACATATATACATCGATTGATGGTTATATTTAAATGCTAAGGCTGCATTGTTAAAGTTTCAGTTCAAGTAGAAGTTACAGAAGTCACGGGCACAAAGTAAAACATTTCATGAATAGACCACAGGTTAAGAGTTCGCTGACCATTACTTGCGCGTAACGTAGCACGTGTAGGTACTTCATCTCCGTGCATTTGCGGCGTCTATACCTCGCGCCACGAATTAAGAGCGCTGGGCGACGTTGGCGGGAATTACTGCGCATATGTACAGGTATTGAAAAGTGACTACTGCGCATTCAAGGCCACCTCTCATAAAGTGTGGCGCGACGTATACCTGCAGTAATGGTCGGGTCTATGGTTTCGCCATATCAAATCTGTAATTTTCACGCGCTTGAGTTAGCTCTCAGAGCTGAGAGCGGTTTATTTATACAGGTCTAAATATCTGTGTGTAAGAACAACTGATCTGATTGAAAACCAATAACAAAGGCGCCCTTTTAATCATAAGAAATAGTTATTCTTAGATGATGTTAATGTCTCTTTCTGTAAATTTGGTGGTAATCATGAACATATTTGTGTTTGTAATTTTAAACACAAATTGAATGGATTACAGCGGCCTGGGTCGCCATTTTACCGTTATAGGTTTTGAATTTTATTACCATGGCATAATGTTCAAAATTGCGATGCCCCATAACCAGGTCCAGGTGTTGACCGGTTAAGCCTTTACTTGCTCAAAACATTCAATCGACACGTCTATATATAGTTAGGTATCTTTATAATTGGCTACTTCATTTACACTGAAAATATCATCAATGCCAAACAAAGCCATTGTCAATAGAGAATATAACTAAACATACATTCTGCGCATAAGCAGCAACAATGGAGAACTCAATACTGAAATCCTTATATCGAACTGAATAGAACGCGAACATTACACCAACAATCGATGTAATGGAACTCGAGGCAAGCGATACCAGTACAATGTCGCTCGAAAAATAAGCCAATAGCACAAAAAGCAATTGTAGAACATTTTCTAATTAACTTTTTCACTCGCCCCATTCAAATGAAACGATCATACCCATTACAACCGGCGCACTTGAAAACACGACATTAACTTTCAACAATTAGAAGTGAAAGTGTAAAAAGCACACAAAATTAATGATTGTATGTAATTCGCAATAAAAATGCCACATGCGAAAGCAAATGGGGGCATAATTATTACAAATTAATAACGCACACTACCCTCACAACTCCGGCAGAGATTTGCATTCAATGGTATTTTCGGTTTTGTTCGCATTCTCTTCTTTTGTCCATTACAATCTCTACCTTACAACCCCTACATGTGACTTCAAAATTATATGAATAGCACTTCAGCCTTATATCATTACGGTCCTAGCAAATACTGAAGGGTCATCTGACCTTCAAATCAAAAAACCATCCTTACACTTCTACTCATACGAGTCTGAATCGCTCGCTGGCTACCGTTTCAGAATCACTTGAATATTAAAAGTCGTGGTAATTATTCACGAATCCATCCATCATTAATCACGTGAGGAGGAAGGAGCGGAAAGCGGGGGGGAAAACGCTGTAAAAATAATTGTTGAAAAGATAAATTGCACGAGATTCGCTACTTGACAGTTATGCGGAGATTTTGGGGAGGACGTGTGGTTTTTTACGCGTGTGCGATACAAAACGGAATAATTAGAATAAAGATGTATGGGACATGATATGGGACGGATGGTATGGTGCGGAGGATTTATTGCTTAGAATATGAGTGAGCTTGAAGTAGATATTTGTTTTTTGCATGATATTAATTTGGATAAGTGAACACGAAGGACAAGATACCATATCTACAGAAATTATGAAACTACATTTTCTAAGGATAGAGCCGGCAAGTTCATTATTGCATTGTGAAAAAATACCACAACTGCCTTTATTAATTATTTACTTAAGTTTCAATTCTAGCCAAAATACTATTCAAGTAAGTTTTCATTTCAATTCAAGTTTACCTTACGTTATTTGTTACACAACCTTTGATTAACACCCAACCGTACAGATTATCCACCGAAGCCTCTTGAAATAGCCCACAAAAGGATTAATAACCATTAAAAGTTTGTACCATTAGCCCGGGTGGAAACCGTCAGAGCTATTCAGAGTTCAGACAATTAATGGAAAGTTCAATAATGGAAACTAAGGAACAATAGGGACACTACAAATTAATGTATTCAATCCTTAGTCATAGGTCAACACCGGGCCAGGGGTCAAAACACCAACATTTCCAACCTTATTACCAATGCAATAGCACTGAAAATGCAGGAGTAGAAAAGGTTACTGTAAATATCATGAAAGTAAATCTAAAGAATACTATTATTTAAAGATTCGTACTTTAAGGTCTAAAAAGAAAGTTGTATATAATTATCTACATATATTTGGCAGTAAGATAGCAATATGCGTTGTATCATTATATCCCTAGGGATATACCTAGTCTGGCCATTAGTTCTGTTACAAATTTTTGAATTCGGATATTTAAAATATTATTTATAATTAAAATGTCCTAAAGTATAGTTATATATAAGTATAGTATATATATATATATAATATGAAAGTAAATTTCTGTACTGTCAAAAGATTCACTGGGATGTCCTCCATCGATGACAGACCCAACAGAAACTGTCCTCGTAGAAAACCTCTCCTCAATCAGAAATCCTGTTTAGAGAGATTAAAACACCAGGAAGGACCATGTCCTGAATCATTAGCCAACACCTGAAGCTCAGTGCTTATCGTCAAAGTACTGGACATTGCTTGAAAGTAGCCCTGCGTTGCATTAGAGCGACCAGAGCCAAGAAGTATTGGCATTGTTTTTTGGATGACAAAAATATCACTCTAAACTAAAAGTAGAAATCTCTCCAAAAGCCTTTGAGAAGGTTAAGGAGGTACCAACCGGCCTGAGTAGTGGTTTAGAAGCGGTCTCGTACGAGGGGGTCACTGAGCTTCATTAAAGCAAGCAAGGCCTAAAATCATAGGCAGAAAGAGACCAGTCCGTCATTTTGGGGCCTGTTGTCAAGCCACTGATACAAACTCTATTTTCCAATCAGCATTTGATATTCCGATAGAACTCAGCACTTGCACACAAAGCGCCAACTATGCAACGTTGGTTTAAGGGCAAATTACCCGATTTTATTACCGTCGAAGATTGGCCCTCAGGCAGCTCCAATTTTTTACCTTTCGGATTACAGACAAACAACACACTCAATAAACAGCTAAAAGCAATAAAATATTTGGTTTTGCACTGTGGCATTGCGTACTATATGTAATGTAACAACTATTGTATTGTTTGCCATAAATCCATTGTCCGAAATTTTGTAAACCCTAATAATCATTAAGCATAAATGATTACAAATTAATTTCAAAGTCATAAATAAACACTGCATAAACATTATAAAGACTATATTTACACAGAATTAACATAAAAAGGTATAACAATAATTTCGCATTGTAGAGAAAGACATAAAAGGAAACACTGAAAAAATTTTAACTCACATGCCAAACAAACTTCACACTTGATTAATATTTCAACTAATATTCGTTTCATTACATTTAATGACACGAATCTCGGGGCGCGGCAGTGCCCCCGCCAAGACGAGCAAGCGAAGCGCAAGGGCACTACTTATCCTTTCTTGAAGCGCTTCGTCGATTTTTTGAACCCTCACAATTTGGGTTTGTGTTATAGCAGTTGTACAAAATTCTTGAAATTTGATGTCAGTAGTAGCCTTAATGTACATAGAAAGTCTCAATAGCGTAGCTCTTATACTATAGATTTTATTGATATCTTAACATACCCCGATTTCGTCACTGACTGATGATCATCAAAATTCTTAGGGTACTTCCTCAAGTCCTAGAAAGCTGAAATTTGATATGAAAGCTAGTATTAGAACACAAACAACAAAAAATCTAAAACTTGGAATTTTTACTCCCCAACCTAACGCCACTTTTCCGTTATAATAATAATAATAGTAATACTTTTTTTCAGATAAAAATCCATACATTGTTAGTAGTACATTATTTAATTTAATATGCACCATACAATGGTGCCTCAAAAGCGGGCTGTCCATCCTGGCGCTTAACACCTAAAGGATGGTGATGGAACAGTCGCGGGTTCTGCGCATCAAAGAAGCCACGCGATTTCAAATAATTGCAGCGAAACCCTCAACCCTGGCTTCTGCAAACATTCCCGGCGCAATGTAGTATCGCGGCAGCCCCAACAACATTCTGAATGCATTATTATGGAATACAAAATATAGGTTTAAAATTTTATTGCCATGACATAAGGTACAAAATCGCGACCCGTCCCAACTACCTTCGGTTTTTGAGAGTTTAAACTAGTGAATGGAAGTTTGTATAAGACTTCCGCAAATTTAAAGCTAGAGGTCTGTAAATATATATAGGGACTCCTAGTTATAAATAATGAAACACATAATTCAGAATTTTAAGTAAATCACCTTTTAAATTAGAAAAACATATATTATGAATCGGGAAAAGGCTAAGAAAGAGAGTGGGCTGTGAAAAAAGTCACCTCTGATGTGCAAGAAATACACCCCAAAAAAAAAAAAAAAATGTCTTAGGCACTTACAAAAAGAAGTGAAATCCCACAAAAAACATTTTCATGTAAGATGTTGCCAAGATGAAACCTGGGTCGCAGTGTCAAAATGTTATCAGATCTCATGTAGAGCTTCTAACTCTACACCCCCTTACTCTACAAGCCATAAATTTACAAACTCTACACCTTAGTAAAAATATGTGGCTTGGCCGTTTTGCTATCTTCACATGGGATGGGCGTAAGGAGAAAAATATATTCACTGTTAATTACTTTTATACAATAGTTCTTGCAGTAAAAATGAATGCTGGAAAAACTAAATAGATTTTTTTATTCGTACTTACAAGAACTATAGTCGTTTCTACAATAAAGAAGTGTATGAACAAACTATGTTTCTACAAAAACGGATTGAATGATTTGAAAAATAAGTAATAGAACAATAAAAAAATGTAAAAATGAAACAGATTTATTTAAACAAATAAATTAATCTATTTTATTACCTACCTACAAGAATTTATTCTATAAACAAAATATTGTATAACAGAAAAGTAATGAACAGTGAATGAATTTTTCAACTTAGCCCATGTGTAGGTAGGAAACGGCCAAGCCACATATTTTTACTACGCTTTAGAGTTCGTAAAGTAAAGGCTTGTCTCTATAAGCGTGTTAGAGCGTGTAGAGTTAGAAGCTTGGCTCTACATGAGACAACAACGTCTCGTCTTGGCAAAATTTTGCATGAAAATGTTTTTGGTGGGCTGGATGTTTTTAAAAATAAAAACAATGTTTTGTTTTGAATTGCATAGGCTTCGCTACTTTCCGCTTTGCTACGGTCTGGTTTTTGCTTCTTCTAAGTTCCAACCAAACCTATAATCCAATTAAACGTCAGCCACAATAACTTATTCTAGCCAAATATGGTTTTTCATTATTTTCAGTCGCAAGCTAGGTCTGATGGTTGCAGAATGCTATCGTAATATTATTCGATTGTAAAACTGCAATTGCACTATTAGTATTGACTTATCTACCAAAGAATACAAATTTAAAACAAACAATATACATACATTTTTACCTACAGCAAGAAATTCTGCCTACTGATTTATATTATATATAATTATTAGCCAAAATAATAATATGTCAAACATCTTTAAGATGTCTCAAAAGTTTTCCAACAGATAATATGCTAAAAGCTTCTTATGCCACTCCAAACAGTTTGTCCTACTGTTGTATTGTTAAAAGAAAGTACTACAATTAAAGTTAAGACAAACTCATTATGCGAATAAAAAGTAGGATATACTAAATTATGCGAAATATACCGTTTTCCATGTGCTTATTGTTTTTAATTACGACCCATAAAAAAGTCGACACATAAATAATATAAGCAGTTTAGTCGAACAACAATAGCACGGAAATTGGTTTTTATAATGAGAGATTCAACATTATTATGACCAAACTTAGAACTCAATAAATACGATATTATATTGTAATTTATAGGCAAATAATTGTGATACTGAATTCAGCTAATACCGATGGTAACGTGGTTTTGAGTACAACCTCTGAAATGCATGTCCTATTTGAAACTTAGAGGTCTAAATCTTTGTTAAAAATAGGACAAGATCTTAATATGAAGCAAGTAAGGAATATATTTTCACAAACTTAAGCGGTATTTACATATTAAGATCATAGCATTTTTCCGCGACGCCGCCGTGGCACTAACTGATTAAATTTAGTAACGTCCATTTGGTTTATATTTTCCACATATTTCGTTTATATTTTCGCGACTTAGCTATTTTGATAAACTACGTATATAACATGCTGAATGATAATGTTTAATTTGTTATCTTAAACTTACTCAAACGTGAATAAAATACGAAAACAAAAGTACCGTGTTAATAGAGACAGATTTTGAGTATCGCAGTAATGCCGCCACTTACCTTATCTAACTAAATCAATCTACTCAGATACCTATATAAATAGACCGCAATCACAACAAAGTTATATCCCTATCTGCCGTATAACTGTATCACGTTGCATGACTATATCCCTAGGGATATAATGATATAACGACTATAACATCTTACTGCGACTTAATACCTCTATTAGAGGGAAGATTTGAAAGATTTTATTATGATAATGATATAGGACACAATAATACGCTTTTTAATACCTCAAACTTTAAATGGATAAATTTAATGGACAGTCACATACTTCGCATTAAATAATTTTGTTACTCAATCTATACGTATTTTCATTTAGGTATAAGCAAGTCCTGTAGTTTTCTTCAATTATTTCATGACGTATAGATTTTTCCACTACTAAACTAAGTCCAATTTAATTTGTCGTTTGACGTCAGGCTAAAAAAAATCTATTTGCCTCATAATACAAAATGTCTCTAATCCGCTTCAAATACTCACGTTAACAAAAATCAAATAGGCATTGCGAGCATTTTCCTTTTGATAAAGCCGTTGAAAAAAAACCGATAGTATTAAAAGAGTTCGAAATAAGGGGTGGGCGTGTGCCTTATTTGTATGTGCTTAGTGAATGCGTACTTTCTTCACATTTTAGGGATCCTCAGGCATTCTCAAAACGTCAAAACATAAAAGAACGAACTAACCTGATTTATGTACAGACCCTGATTAATTACTTAATTATTACAAGAGATAAGCGCTTTCCTAACTATAAAATACCACAGCATGCAATGCGACTATATTAGAATTGTGAAATATTAATTTGTTATTTAACATTTATTATTATATGGATTATACAAACATAAATCTATGATTATCTATGTATAATTAGGGATAACCATTGCGAATTTATGTTACAATTATTGATTCCTAAGAAAAAAAAATACCTTTAGAGGTAAAATCATGGAAAGTTTTTTTTTATAATATTGCCCTAATGCTAGGGCATAAGGGCATAATTATATAAAAAAAAACTCTTTTACCTGAGGTCTGATAAGAATTTATTATGACTGCTTTATGCAGTTTAGCCCACGTGATCAATCGATTCGGAGAAGTGAAATTTCCGAAATACAAAAAAAGTTATTCCTACCTCCTTCTCATAAATGCGTACACTTTTTTGTTCAGCGCTATAAATGCTATACTGAGTGGATAAGTAAATTATTCAATAGGTACAGAACCTCACCACTAATAATGCTCCATGCACTTATTTTAATATAATACCCCCCTCATGGAAAGAAAGAATATGGAAAGAAATAATTCCTTACTCGCACGGTCTTTTGTCGTGGAAAAAACGTGAATGTGTATTGGAAAATGTTTGTCGTATTTTACATATTGTATTTGTAAGTATACCTAAGTGCGTATTTACATGTAGCTGTTCTCTCGTTCTGAATGCCACGTCTTTGCATGCGTATTTATAATATTACATAATTAAAAAAAAACATAAGTTTGTATAAATGCACAGATTATTAAAGAGTTAAGATAAATGTAACCGAGTCAATCAAATATTTATTGTAAAACCTTGTCCTCGGCTGAAAATTTAAACTAAAAACCATTGTTTGCAAAATAATGTAATTTTATTGGCCTGTTTATTTATTATTAGATCTTTTTCAGTTATCTTATGTATTCATAAATAAATAAATATCACTTTAGTGGAATAAAAATCTTTGTGACCCGGAAGAGAAAATAAGGCTACCATGTAAAGACAATTGAGGTTGCCGATATTTCTCTCTCATTATACCGTGGCGACCATTTGTTTAAATCTATCACTCACACATTGGCATCATACACACACGAACACAAACACATCCCTAAACAGATTCCCATCCCCATATATACTATGTACCCGGTACTTATTAATTACCCCCTTTTCTCTTTGTATTAAGTTTACTACCATATGTTTGGCCTTAAAAATAGAAGCCTTTAATTGGCCTAATTCTAGTTTAAGTTCTCTGTTAATATTTTGATCTGTGCTGTAGGCTGTTACATAAATAAATAAATAAATATAAATTGACTATGTCCCTAAGGCTGATAGATCTGGTAATCAAGCACACCACTGTCACTTTTCTCTAAGCGTGTATTTTTTTTACATAATTTGCTAAAACTCATATTGTTTAAAAAATATTTTTTTTGCCCAAAATAGTTTTTTTGGTGCAAAAGCCCCAATTTTAGACATTGTCCCCAATTCAATATCAAATCGCGTACCCACTGGGTCACAATGTGTGAACTATCGCAAGGTGCGAGTGAGACTGCCTATCAACGGATGAACCAATCGGAAATAGATTCTTAAATCGAATGAACGTGTGCGCTATTGTTTTGACCCAACGCCGCGCCGGCTCAGCCATTTCGTCCTGGGCTTGCTGAGAGGCAGCGTGTATTTATTGACTTGGTAACGTATTTATACCGGCAGGTAATTATCTATTTTAAGAACATTGTTGCTTAGTATTTGACTATAAGGTCTGAAATTCAATTAATAGAAGTTACATCACGTTATTAAAATATTTTCTTTTAATAATGCCACGAAAACTGTGAAATGTCTCCTGTGTTACAGTTCCACTGAGTCACAAACATCGACTCAAGAGACTATTTTCGTGACTCAAGAGACATTTCATATTCATATTCATTATTGCACAGAAATCTTTATAGTAAGTCAAACAAATCATTTTATGAGCAAAGGCGAGCTTATATCTAAAGAGAGATTTCTACCAGCAAACCTAGACAGTACAGGAAAAGTTGTGCAACAGGAGAGTCCTAGTGCGCAATAAAACTGTACACATTTAATTGTGTACAACTATAACGTCATAATGTAATAAATGAAGTATATACTAAATAAAATACAAAAGCACAAAAATAAAATATATATCAAACACATACTACATATATAAAAGTACCTATAACGAAAGAGAAAGAATGCTCTTTCAATCTTTTCTTAAAAAGAAAATTGAGGGACTATCTCTAATGACGCAGGGAAGTGCGTTCCACAGTCGAATCGCCCTTAACCTAAACGAGTGTTTGTAAGCGGCAGTGTTATGCCGAGGAGTAGAAAGGAGAGACATCTTGTGGGATCTCCGGTTGCTATCCCTGGAGGAAAAAAACTCGAAACTTTCTCGAAGATATGTGGGGTAGCGGGGATTTCGCAAAATGTTGAACAGATAGGAGAGAATATGCATTGATATGCACATTCAATCCCCAAGTACTTGCGATACTGTGAGACATGATCATATTTGCGCAGCCCGAAGACAAACCAAATACCGAGGTTTTGAAGTCGTTCGAATTTGTTCAGTTGTTCATCGTTCGCACTGATCCAGCTAACATCCGCATAGTCGACTAAAGTTAGTATGAGGGACTGAGCAAGAGTGATTTTAGTCTGCCGTGGCAGGAAGTGCTGCAATCTCCGTAGGGAGTGAAATGACGCAAATAATCGTCTGCTGACCTCACAAACATGGGACGACCAGGACAACAATTTATCAAATACAACCCACAAGATTCTTGGCGATCTCGCTGTATGTAATTATGTTACCATCATACACTATAGGGTCGACGGGCCTTTTCTGAACTAAGTTATGAGAGTGAGGAGTTCCTAAAATCATGGCCTGCGATTTTCCCAGGCTGACAAGCAGACCATATGAGGTAGCCCATTTCCTGATGTTATCGAGATCAGCATTCAACGCCGCTACAGTCAGATTCACATCACACAGAGAGAAGTACCGATATATTTGAAGGTAATCTACGTAAAGATGATAAGAAGATGTAAGAACGTCGGAGATGGTGTTAATTAATACCGAGAAGAGGAGAGGAGAAAGGATGCCACCCTGCGGAACACCTTCAGAGAGATCACACCAGCCCGTTGAGATCTTCTCAGACTTAATGCGTTGCTGGCGGTCTCTCAGGTAGGAGTCAAACCAGCGAGCAGAGTGCGAAGGGACATGACAGTGACTTTAAATTTTCAACTAGTACACAGTCAGGTCATAAGTTCTGTCACACAATAAAAACTTTTGAATTTAGAACGCTGGCCACAAAAAAGTTTATTGAATTCGAATTCAGAATTTTTCATGAAAATAAAAATGTGTACTTTTTAGAATTTTCCTCATTTTTAAATATGGAGTGGAGACTTAAAGAAGACAGTGTCACAGTTATTGCGTTGCATCGTTGCGGTTACGCGCCAATTCAGATTTTCGACTTACTGAAAAATTTGAATATAACCAAAAGATTCGTTTATCGTACCATAAAACGATACAATGAAGACTCTAGTGTAGATGACAGGTCAAGAAGTGGTCGCCCTCGCTCTGTTAGGACTCCAGCAGTGATAAAAGCTGTGAAGGCGCGAATTCAAAGAAATCCCATACGTAAGCAGAAACTGTTGGCCCTTCAGATGGGGTTAAGCAGGACCACGGTGAAAAGGGTGTTAAATGAAGACTTAGGACTTAGGGCATATCGGAGAAAAACAGGACATCGTTTGGACGCTCGTTTAATGGACCTGAGACTGAAGAGATGCCGCGCTTTGTTAAAGCGGTACGCGGGAAAAAAGCATCGGGAAATTCTTTTTTCAGATGAAAAAATTTTCGCCGTGGAAGAGAGCTACAACAAACAAAATGATAAGGTGTACGCACACAGCAGTAAAGAAGCGAGCAACCGTATTCCGCGTGTCCAACGAGGTAATTTTCCATCCTCGCTCATGGTTTGGTTGGGAGTCTCTTATTGGGGCTTAACTGAGGTACATTTTTGTGAGAAAGGCGTAGAAACGAATGCAGTTGTGTATCAAAATACAGTCCTCAAGAACCTTGTGGAACCTGTTTCTCATACCATGTTTAATAACAGGCACTGGGTATTCCAACAAGATTCTGCGCCAGCTCATAGAGCGAAAAGCACACAAGACTGGCTGGCGGCGCGTGAAATCGACTTCATTCGGCACGAAGACTGGCCCTCCTCCAGTCCAGATTTGAGTCCGTTAGATTACAAGATATGGCAACACTTAGAGGAAAAGGCCTGCTCAAAGCCTCATCCTGATTTGGAGTCACTCAAGGCATCCTTGATTAAGGCAGTCGCCGATATTGACATGGACCTCGTTCGTGCTGCGATAGACGACTGGCCGCGCAGAATAAAGGCCTGTATTCAAAATCGCGGGGGTCATTTTGAATAAACTTTATTACCATAAGAATCTATGTTTTATTAAGTTCATTTTGCTATATTAATGTTTAAATAAATAATAAACATGTCTAAATTATTTCATATTGCACATGTGACAGAACTTATGACCTGACTATGTATATCAAAATTGACGCATTTGAAGTCGCTACTAAAATCAAGCAGTGTAAGGACCGTAAGCTGCATAAGATCCTTAGCCAATTGAATGTCGTCGGTGACTTTGAGAAGTGCCGTGGTAGAGCTGTAAGCCGGCCTATAACCCGGCAAAAATTGGTGGGGATTCAGTAACATTTTTGAGGAAAGGTAGGAGGAGAGTTGGGTGTGAGTAATTGATTCCAGGACTTTGGAGAGGATAGGCAGAATAGATACGGGACGGAATTCTTTTAAGGAGGCGGGATTGGACGTTTTATGGGGGGGAATCACAAGTGCCAATTTCCGCTGGCTGGGGTAGCAACATTGGTCAAGCGATACATTTATTATATGGGTGATCACAGATAACAGCACATCAATGATACTTGTTATCATCTGAGAACAGATCTTGTCCTCACCTATGGGTTTCGACGAGATTGCTAGTATTGCCCTCCTTGCTGCGCCGATTCCGACAGGGATGAAATTAAATGGTGAGGTTAGGGCTGCTGCCTCGGTCCGTAGGTTACGAAGGGAAGCACCCTTGATGAGGGGGTCTTTTGCGACAGGGGGAGTCGCAAATATACTATTGAGACCCCAGAGGTCGACATTTGTGGCTACCAAGTCCTGGGACTTACCAACACCAAGAGTCTTTAGGACCTTCCAGACCTGTGCTGGAGTACAGCTCTCGATACATTCATTTACATTTCAGCTTATTTATTGTTTTAATTACTAATTTTTCACTAAGATTGATACTAATTGAATGGGTAAATGATACGTTGTGTTAAGCGTGGGATAAACGCTCGGTAAATGTATGTAATCGATAGATTAAAGTGATTGTCGCCCAATGCCGGCTACTACTAATGAGATAAAGACATTTTATTATCACAATTTGTTTCAGTGAACATGCCAATAACTCCAGCAGAAAGGCAACGAAGATATAAAAAAATAATGGAAAGTACGAGGAATACAAAAAAAAAGAAACGAGGAAATTATAACTAGAAAAAAGGCTTGTCAAATGCTTGACGCCAAAGGAAAAATATAATGCAAGAGCTATTGGTGATTCAGAAAGATAAACTTAAAGGCACAACCGGAAATATTTAATCACGTTCTTGCTATGACGCCACCCAGATCTCCTTCGATATTACCTACAAGAGAAAACCTACAACAAGAGGCATATAAAAATTTACCAGAACACAATCACGATAGGATAGCGATGAAAAAGTCTGGCGAAGACACTCCACAAAATTCAAGGCTGATGACCAAAGAGAAATATCTAAAAACAAAGAAGGTGGTTACCTCAAAAGATCGCTGGATGAACTAGTCGCCTACGGTGAAGATATTACTTGTCCAGAAAGTTTTACGATATTCTGAAGGGCGTGAGCAAAATAAAACTCTAATTAATTTCATCTAAAGATATAATGGACATCGCCCAACAATTTCCACCCAAGCTTTAGCTTTTTACAGGCACAAAAAATCTGCATCAGGTTTTTACAGACGTTCGATGAGAAATCAAATATAGGGACCTTAGCTATTTCTGTAGCATAGGCTCTTGCAAATGTCGATCCCCAAGACTTGAATTTAGACAACATGACCAGCCACAGAACACAAATTATTGAATGAAGTCACCGATCACAGATCCATTTTTGAAAGCCACGTCGAATCAAACGCCGTCTGCCGTAGCTTTCAGAAATATTTTTTTACTTTTTTTAGCTGTCAGAAAATCTCTCATTGAACCGGTGACTAAAACTGCCAGAAGATATCGAAATGTTCCAGAGCCCGTGAAAATGACCCGAAATGCCAAAAATAATGAATAAGCACCGAGCGGCTGCAAGTTGCTTAACGAAGATGTCGTAATGAGCTCTGATGATAGCCAGCCTCTGTTAAATTACAGTGCTCAAAAACAACAGTGAAAATCCCCTTTAGAAAAGATCGATTAGAATTAAGTAAAGCTCGTACAGTATTATTTACAAGACACCTGAAACTTCAGACGATGAGCAACTTTCCAGATGCCAAAAACCAAGCACTTCAATAGAACACAATAAAGAAAATCGTAGTGTGCGACGTGGCGACTTCTTGTTAGTCAACGTATATAGCCAGAAGAGTTAAGTTTTTTAGTATGCTTGTGATGTTGATGATGTGCATGATGATGTCAAGATAAAGACACATTTCTAAGATCTACAAAAAAAAAGAATACATTTTTACTTGAAAAATCGTATCTATCCGACATAGACTACACAGAAATAATTGAAATACTTCCTGGACCTACAATAAAAATCATGCGTATTACGTGTTCAAATATGATGTGATCAAAGGTTTCTGTGAAGTAATTTTATATTTTCCTGTTATTGTTTAGGTTCAAAGCGTTAAGTCTTATATATTATTATTAATATTTTTGTTACAGAGGTGTACTTTAAGTTGAATTTTTCAATATCATTCCAAAGATTAAGGTAATGTTTAAAGTTTTATGTTAAACAAATTATTCTTATCTGATCTCAATATAGCTGTTAAGCACCCGTGACTGTTTTTTTATTAAATAATATTATTTCGTTGGTCTTAGGGTCACGAATTTGTCTCTTTGCTCATAATATTGTCCCCCGTACTTAATGAAGAACTTTGGTTGCTAATATAAGTATAAAATATAAATTGAACAGTTCTTGCACACATTTTGTTTTGTTATTAATATATTTTTTGTTTTTCTTTTAACGAAATTAAGAAAAAAGTTTGAACTGATTTGATCCATGAGTGACCCAAGGGACACAATGCAAGCTATTGAAATAAGAACACGACTGTTTTTTCTTCTCTTATTCATATCATAAATATGTTTTCTATATAATTGTCAATTGTAAGACGGGCTGGTTTCCGCAACTCGACGACGAAAGCGCCTATTTTGCGTATGGGTGGGAATGCGACATCATTCGAGCCAACCCAACTCCTCCAGGAACGCCAGTAGGCCCTTTACGTTACCGACTATCCCTGGAAGGTCCCTCGATTGTCCGAGGTGTTTAGCCCTGTAGTCCGCTACTCCTGTGCACTCCATGAGGACGTGAGCAGCCGTTTCTTCTGCCTCCAAGCAGGCTCTGCAAAGGGGGCTGTCGGTAACACCTAGGACATATAGATGTTTTCTATATATTGATTGATTGATTTGCTATATATATTTTTTATTTACAGAATAGTTATATTCGCATCCGTTACTCAGGAAAATATTGAAGGGGTATGTTTCCAAAATTATGCATAAAAAACATAGATTAACATTAAAATGTTCGGTGGTCATTATAGAATCGTAAACTTAAATTGTTTGTGTATTCTTTTTTAGCGTTATTTATGCAATGCAAACAATTTTAGCTTTTTGAACTAAAAGTTGATTCGATACAAAAAAAGTTGATTGACCCAACCACCACCTTGGTTGGTCTAAGTATGCTTCCAGGCTACAGTTAACATGGCTGTTTTACAAAATATTAAAGAAATCCTGGAGGGTTACCACAGACTTTATTCATGTCATTCATTATTTAAGAGCTACATTCTTGTCGGTGGAGTTCCTTCCATGCCCTTCTTCTTCTACTGCCCTCTCCTTGACATCCCGATACAAAACTACATTTATCTTCTCCTTCAATTGATCCATGTAAGTTCTCCGTGGTCTACCTCTCTTCTTTCTTCCCTCTTTTTGACCTTCCTGTATAGTTTGGAGGAAGTGTCTTGCCTTATCAGGTGTCCCAGTCTTCCCCTTTCTATTCTCAATAGTTTGCAACAAATATATTTTTCCCCGATTCAGATTAAGTTCAAAACAAGAACCATGGCAACCATTTCCATTTCCATACGCCATTATGGGCTTTATTCACCTAAAACCAAGACTTATTTTAAGACGGTCATGGTAATTTTGCGGGTGGGTTTAAAACTGAATCAGCATAAGACATTGTAGAAATCCCTCTGGTCTAAGCCAGCCCTAGGCTAACGTAATCGGCTTTCACAGACATGACAGCAAGCTTCCCGTCATGGATTACCTAACTAACTATTTGAGCAACAGTTTGACTCTAATTAAACTTGACAACAGCATTGTTGTGTATAGAAAAACCATTAATCTTTTTTAAACTTTGAACCATCGAGGTGAGAAATTCGACTCACGATGTATAGAAATCCGAGTATTGTGAACATTTTTATTTCTGGCTACACTGAATAGAAACAAGGTCCCGTAATGAGGCTGTTTTGTTTTCGATCTAAAGCGTCTTTGTCCGAACGTCACGGTGTTTGCAAAAAAAACTTATAATGATCGGATAGCTTTTTGGTCCGTAATAAATAATTGTACAAGGTTAATTAAAATAAAGGCTAACCGGTGATCGTTTAACGAATGGCAAAGAAAAACGTGAGAAAATCCGTTGGTCAACATTTGAGCAGTGAGTTGGAAAACTAAGCGTATTGATTGAACTCAAGGCCTTTCTATTTGGTGATTCTTTGATGAGCGTTGAGCAAGCATCCTGTTTAAACATGATAAAATCAGGGGCTTCCCTTCGATTTTGAATAACCCGAATACTACGAAATTTATAACTATTTCAGTCATATTTTAGCAAAAAATACAGATTTGGTCAGAAAAATAATAAATTTTAGTTTTCAAGTTAAAATTTTAACTTCCGCTGAAGACGCCACGATTTTGTAAACGATTAACGTAACTCTTTGCATAGACACGTACACTTAGTTACTTAATATATGGTTTATGCACACCTGACGTAATTTCCGCTTTGACGGTGTTCAACATAACATGGCGGATTGCTGCATTTTTTGTTTTTTATATGTGTATGTCACCGTAAGATCGGTTTTGACTGTCTTACTTATAAACTAACGCGTTAGTCGATCAACTATCGACAGATAGTAAACCAGACCGACAGGGTTTAGAATTTACGTCATATAGTAAGCAGCACGCTACAGTTCACTATCTGTCGATAGTTGACCAACAAACGAGAAAAACGGTAATAATGTAGCTCCTATTATGAAAAAAAAACTTTATTTTGTAGTTGCTATGAACAGGCGAGTGTTCCACAATATTCCCATAATTTAACTCTCCATCTCAGTTATATAATATCGTAATGTGCAAACTATGTCGTTAGGCGTATTTCGCCTGCAAAAATACCACAACCAAACAGCAAAATCGGATAACATTCTAACAATTTTAATATGTTTCTAATAAAGCTTCCAGATGAATTTGAATTATTTGCCAATACATTGCCTATTGGAGTGCGGTCCTTGGGATACCGGATTGCCTTCCGTCCAACCGCACTATGAAATAAGTCTAAATAAATAAGGCAGCCCTCCTTCCTCTTTGTAATGCAGCACACACACACACACAATATATATTTCCCTGTCAATACCCGAATGTACTAAAGTGGATAGCGCCTGGAATACGGGGAAAATATTAATGCTGTTTGTGACTGGCAACACAGAGATGTTAAAATTTAAGAGAATTCGATTTTAAAGAATGGTTGTTTTTTGATGTGACACTTTTCAGAACAATTCATTGTTTTATTTACGTAGTCATTAGAGTGTATTGGTTTAATCATTTGTATAAAGAGTAACATAATAGAAACTTAACTAAGCATAGATAATTATTAACATAATATTGTCTTAGAGCTCTATTGATCAGAAATCTTACTAATTCACAAAACCATAAATAATCTATTATCATTTCAGAAGTCGTATTTCACCCGGCCATTACGCCTATAGTAGTATGTGTACTACAAAGTATTTCTGCCCACAACAAAGTAACGTTTCAAAGTCAAACAATAATTCTTACCTACAAACCTTACAAACCCTAATTCCATACAATTAGGTATTGGCACCCCCTTCATCAAACAGAGCTATCCCTCTAATAATTTATTCAGAAAGTCACCACCGTATTTCCTACAGAGAAAGGGCTGAAACAATATCGAAAGAGGCGGGCGAAAAACTCCCCAAGAAACTGGATGGGCCCCGCGTAATTATTTAATTGAAAACAGTGTTTTTGGTTGACAATAGAAGGGTTGGATAACCCTCTAGAGACTTTTGATTTGCCTCTGAGTTATACTTAAATATAAAGAGTGAAAACTAATTTAATGGTGTGTAAGGTACAGTTATCTAGGGGACATTCGTTAATCCACAACAAAACCTATGATTCCTGTCACATTAAATAAACTATTCATTCCTTTACTTTTTTACAGATCGCGGCTAGAAAGGCCCTGGACCCTGTGCTGGTTTTGGCAGCTTTGTAGAACCTTAACACCGTTGATGTTTTCATCATTCCACGAACCATATATTGGGATAGGTATGAACTAATTGCACACCACAAATGCAAGTTTTTTACTGATCTGTACTCTAAAACCGGATTTAAAATTTTACCATCCCTTGTAGGTTTTGAATTTTATTAAAATCTCATGAGGTACAAAATCGCGATGCCTCATAACCAGGTTTCGGGCTCGACTGGTCAAAGCTGAAATCCCTTTTCTTGCGTCAGGTACTCCTACCTATAATGACCGCTTCGCTAACTGCCCCGTTAACTATTTTTAACTCTGGTCAATGTAAAAGCGATGGTGGCACAAGAGAGTTTGAGGGGTGTAAGAAGTAAAAATAAAAACAATTGATTTATGGCATTAACAAATTTTAGTCCAGTATACTTTAATACATCGTTGGTATTGACATCGATTTACTTATATACTAATATATACATGCACTCTAAGTACCTAGCCTTTAGTTTAAATAACTAATTTACAAATAGTCAATATTATCTACAAAACATCAGAAATCAATAAATAAATTACACATCACGTTTTAATGAACGTTAAACATAACCCATTGAAGTATTTTAACATTTGCTTGAGGAGCTGGAATGATAATGCAAAAGTTCTAACAAATCGCAAGCATAACTAAGTAGAAGCAATTGTAAAAATGTCTTCTGAATGTAAAAGACATTTAATACAGACATAATCTCTTTTTGGTTGAAATCTCACTTGACATTACTAATCATCTCTAATATCTAAAGACGCTTTAGTCGAACGATGACATAAGTCACAGTAAAAATAACTGATCTGAACCCCTAAGGCCTAAGGGCATACTTACGCTCAAAATATTTACAGAACACTTCGATATGACGAGCCGCGCTACTCGGCGACACCTTTACAACGCTAAAGTAGAACGCTAAACATTAGCAATAAATTAATGTTCATTAGATGAAGTTTCACAATTAATAACACATCTTAATTTATAACTGGTCGTATCACGGATGTCCTTTCTCTTCGTTGAAAGTCACCTTTCAAGGAAGTTCTGCCGGTCTTCAGTAGATCACTGACACCGGCCGTCTTAGCTGGTCGTCATGAGGGCTGTGCTGTGACGGCGTCGCCGGAGACACCGGGGAGCCGGGGGCCGCTCCGTATTGGTGGAACAGGGGTGAAGCGAACGGCTGCGGACGCGACGGCGAAGTGTACAGCGAGGAGTAGAAGGACGACACCACGGCGGCGGCGGACGAAGACACCGTCGGCAATTTGTCGGCGGGAGCCATCAGCTTGGAGAACTGAAGGTGGTCGAGCTGGTGCGGGAAGTACGGCGACATGGCCGCTGGGTACGGCAGTCCGTCCAGCGGGCTGCAGGCCTGTGCCGGGCCGGCGAAGTACGGCAGGGGGAAGCTCGGGAAGGCGCCTCCGGGACCTCCACCCTGCGTGGGCGGCTTCGGCTTGCGGCGCGGCCGGTACTTGTAGTCCGGGTGCTCCTTCATGTGTAGAGCTCGCAGCCTCTTAGCCTCGTCGATGAACGGTCTCTTCGAAAGATCAGACAGCAACTTCCATTCCGCTCCGAGTCGCTTCGAGATTTCGGAGTTGTGCATCTTCGGATTGTCCTTTGCGATCTGGCGACGCTGCAGTCTGGACCAAACCATGAAGGCGTTCATGGGTCTCTTGATGTGGCCTTCCGACTGTGGTGATATCGCCGGGAGCGGTTGATGATGCACGCCGGTGGCATAATCTGGTATCATGCCAGGATGCATCGTAAACGCGTAGGGGTGATGACTTAAAGTAGACATCTTAACTTGTTTTGGAAATTAATGAACTGGTATTAGGTTATGTTAGAGCATCAGCTCTACAGACTAATATGGCACAATGCAATGAATTAACACAGGTAGAACAAGTGATTGTGTCGCGTCGGGGTCGAGCGCAAGACTGACGAAATGATTTGAGTCTCGGATGGATTTGGATCCGGGGGAGGCGCGGCTTAGGGCGTCCTGGCGGCGGCCAATCAGAGCGCTTCTTACGAAGTATCCCCCCACCTCAGACATTTAGTTCTCTCTCTGTTGCTCTTGTTATAGTTTTGGGGCATGCATGTGGCGTCTCTCTCCAGCCACCCCATGCTGTGGTGCGGAACAGAAGACAGCTGTTTAGAAGCATGTCGCGGGTTCTAGAGCTACTGAAATGATATAACTGTTGGCATATTAGATGGTATTACACTTGCTAATATAACCCAGTATATTGATGGATTATACAACTGAAAACTTCATAACATGGATTTGAGAAATGTTTAAGAGGACCTTTAGAAATTTAAGTCCTTCTAGACCCTTTTAAAGGGAACCCTAAATTATATACATATTTGTTTTCAAGTGCAATTTAACAAGAAATCTATATCTCTACCATTGTCCTTTATCCATGAGAGAGCTTTGAACTTTATCCATGAGAGAGCTCCGTGGTCTAGTAGGTTTCACGCGAGCTTCTCACAGGAGATGAGGTTCGGATCCGGTGTTGACCATTACCAATGAAATAGGTAATTTATCTTAAGTACACTATCGAACTATCCGTGTTTTGGATGACATGTTAAGCTGTAGGTCCAGGCGTCTATCGCTACTTGGTATAACAGTATAGTAGTAGTATTATCCCTCCACCAACCCGCACTTAGCCAGCGTGGTGGAATATGGCTCAATCTTACTCGTGGCCCGTGCCCCTCGGTGGGGAAATTAATACTACATTTATAGAACAAATTTTACTTTATTCGTACCTATACTGACGACCTATCAAACACCTATCAAAATGCTCCTGACTTCTCAAGTCGAACTAGTGCGCACACGCAATCCCAGCCTGCAAGTTACACCTTAAACCTTATAAAATTATAAGCACCATTATAAAGCCGAAGCCTACGTCTGTACAAGCTACAACACCGTAAGTTTTATAACCATGACAGAATGGATTTCTCAAGAAATCCGTCGTAGCCTCACAGTATCAGCCATAAATGGTAAAATTATTTCTCATTTTGCTGTAGAAAATATCAGTTACGCTTTTGTCGCCTCCTTTGTCTATCCCATAGAAAGCAGTTTGTGGTGCTTCAGACAAAGGAGGCTAGTAATGGGATGACCGTCGTAAAAATACTGTAAGGAGTCATAAATACGTTATGCTATTTTCTTTCGAAACAGCTTAAGATCGTAAAAGGCACGGTACACACGAGCTGAAATAGACTACCACGACAGAGAGGTATAGTTGAATTTTGCTTGAAATTTTAGTATGAGTACCTATTTCCAATACCGTCCATTTTCGTATTGTTTCAGGACCTCTCGACAGAGTTCCAAGAAGCCATGAGCGCAAATTTTAGAGGATAATAAAATAATTATTCCTATTTCTTGTTACCAGATAGGTGTCTCATGAAATTATACCTGTGCTTTTGAACGATTACTTCTCTACTTTTATGGTATTTCCTGATAATTATTTTTTTTATAATCGAAACCGTGGTCTATAAAACAAGATAGGTAGAACGATTATTGCACGTAAGTGAACATAAATGTATAAACATTTACGACACATTATAAATTTCATACGTTTGTACAAACTTGTAGCGCCATCTGTATTTTTGTCATAGTAACAAAAATTCTAATAAGATTATAATTTTGGACTATTTTTGTTTGATATATATATTTTTGGGAACTGGTAGGAACTAGTAAGTACTTATTATTACTAAATACGATAAGTTTGTCGGTGAGAGATAGGCCACAGCTCACTCAGAGACAAAGATACTTGGCGCGAACAGTATTATCTAATTGAGGTGATCACTCCACTGAACCCCTTCCATTAAATAATTCACATACACACGTAAACTAAAAAAAAAGTAACATTTCATGTCCTAATAGGATGAAGCTTAATAATAGACTTACGCGCGAGACTTGCTTAAAAAACGTCAAAAATATTCGAAAAAAACACCAAATGTTTATAAAAAACTACTGACAAAAGTCGCAAATGACAAAGTCACACCGCCTTTCTCCCAGCTAATAGGCAAAAACACTACAACAATAATAACTGAAGACATTAACATCTCTGTCTATTATTCCCCAAACCTCTGGCAGGGCCGTCAAGCGATGGTCCCTCGTGCCGCCTCTTCCCAGAAACCATTGGCGAAATAACGGCAGCCCACCTTAGATAATAAAGTCGGAACGAGAAAACAAAATAAACCAATGCTAAAGTACAACTAAATAATAAACTAATAATACTAATAAAAGACAACAATGGGCGATACGGGTATTAAGGGCTTATGAAAGATACCGTTTTTGTGATTTGTGCACAATAAACAACTTTACCGGATACAAAGAGTAACAGAAGTCTTTTTTATGATAATGTTTAAAAAGTGACATCGTCAGGAAATATTCAATCTCCATGGCTGCGGCGATGGGCTAGCCCCCTGACACGCAAAATTTAGTACTGAATAACTGGCTAAACGTGGGCACAACGCTGTTTTGTTAAAAATTACATAACTTTAAAAACGAAGGGTTCCATACCATTGTACAAGAAAACTTAACCACAAAAAATAATAAAACAAAAATCAAAAGGTTCTTACACAAAACAATAACAAAAAATTGTGTCTGAACGTGTATTCGAACCCAGAACCCTAAGATTGCGAAACCGATATCTAACCAATTGCCCCGCCACAACCATGTGATAAGCCGCGAAAACCACGATCATATTTGAATCATGTTATGGTTTGTTATATCTCGGCTGGTGTTAAAATACATATCTTGTATAGGGATCCGCTTTAATTTATAAAATCTAGTGAAGTTCATTATTATGTTGCTGTAGCGGCAACAGAAATACACATTCTTCAACTCTCTACTTATTACGGTTTACTAGATACAACCCGCTGATGTACGGACGGACGGACAAACGGACAGCGGAAGCTTAGTAATAGGGTCCCCTCGGGTAAGGAACCCTAAAATCACCTTCATGCAACGACCGCAAAAAATGTTACATTATAAAATGGTTGTATGTTCATTACGCGAGTATATTAATTGTGGAACACATTTTTTTTTACTCAGAGAAAAGAAATGACGCTGGCACCTAATTACTTATCTCTCGACACCATCATAATGAAGTCAGACCTCTGCTGCAGATGAGCACAAATAGCCAACCCAGGAGCGGGCTAGTGTCGTTGAGACTAGAGTACGTTTGGTGACAATTTTATCTTTTTGTGGTTACGAAAGTAACGTTAGGTCTTAGGGTCTTCGTCATCGTTACTAATATGTGAGTGGTTACAGGAAAAGTGGTTGTAAGAAAATATATTTTTAGAGAAATTGGAGTTTAAAGTTCGGAGTCGTGTATATAGACATGTTTTATGGTTTTTTGAGTGACGTGGGGTATTAGGTGTCCTTGCAGCCACGGTTTAATGACAGGAAGTGTCTTTGGCAGTAAACAAGAACATGTGCTTTGTGTTTATCACGGAAAAAACAAGTGTCTTGAAAAAAAATATAGTAGCTTACCTAAAAAAAAGCACTATAATAAACCCCCTTTTTTTCGTGTATATTGTAAATTGAATTACACGTCCCTTTAAAATTGATGTTTTGAAGGAAGCTCGTTTACTTCACATCGACGCTTGACCATTGAGAGACATTGTTGTCATGATCTGTCATTAAAAGCGATTGTTATTGGTGAAAAGTCCATTTTAACGCAATCGGGATATGTCAGGAGATACAGATACAGTTATCTATCACGTAATTCGGACAACCCAGACATTTCAATTACTTTAAAAAAAATGACAAATTAAAACAAGATTATTTCAAACGAGATATCTTTTATTATTATTATTATATTGCTTGTTTATACGATATTCTGTAGCCTTATCAGGTAATTCTTACACCTCAGAATTGTAATAATAGCTTTGGAAAAATGTATTAATTAGAATGTCGTTTTAGCAGTCTCAAAAATAGTAGTTTATATGACTGCTACATAATGGAGGGCATCAAAACTCGAGAGTGGGTTTATGAAACGAGCCGAAGGCGAGTTTCATAATAATATCACTCGAGAGTTTTAATGCCTAATTATATACAGTTACATACACTAGTTTATCTACACACATATCATAAGCTCTCTTTGATGTATTCAGGAACCGCATGTTTGGCCGGCATTGTGGCTCTGCAGTTGTTTAGCTTGTTCTATATAGTACCAACTTCACGCGGGCGGGCGTCGGCGTTCGAAATTTGAATGTCAGTACCAACTTCACAGACAATCTAGGGGCAGCACGCAGGCGGGCGTCGGCGTTCGAAATTTGAATGTCATAATATGTAGAAAAACTACACATTATGGTCATAATATGTAATTTTTCAGCTAAGAAATGAGTTTTTACCAAGTATAGTTTAACATTATGCTGATCGTAACGTGCGGTTTTTGTACGCAGTAAAGAGGGTTTATGATACGTGTGTAGATAAAAGATATAATGTGTCAAATAATCGTGTTGTAAATAATCATTTTTTCAAAAGCGTTTGATCAGAATTATACAATAAGGCTCCATATACAGGTCGGTGTTAGGACTTCCAGAGCTTTAGACGTAAAATTTAAAAAAAAAACAGTGATTCCCCCTCAAGGGAAATAACATAAAGTTTTGACGTTTTCGACATGGCTTCGACTGCTTCTCCGCCATACTGTATGGCTTCGACTGCCTCTCCGCCATACTGTATGGCTTCGACTGCCTCTCCGCCATACTGTATGGCTTCGACTGCCTCTCCGCCATACTGTATGGCTTCGACTGCCTCTCCGCCATACTGTATGGCTTCGACTGCTTCTCCGCCATACTGTATGGCTTCGACTGCTTCTCCGCCATACTGTATGGCTTCGACTGCTTCTCCGCCATACTGTATGGCTTCGACTGCTTCTCCGCCATACTGTATGGCTTCGACTGCTTCTCCGCCATACTGTATGGCTTCGACTGCTTCTCCGCCATACTGTATGGAATAAGGCTTCACGCTGTATTTTTTATAAATTGTTTTTACTCTGCATAATTTTCCCCACGTGGTCACACGCTGGAGTTCTGCAGCTTGGTCTCCAGGAGGCAACACGCAGCGCAGCAAAGAACAAAATGGAGATCCCTGGTCAGGCCCCGTACCGAAAACCATGACAGTCACGATCCTCAGCCATGAAGGAATGACTAGAAAGAAGAAAAGAAGAAAAAAAATCGCCAGCTTATCTCAAGCAAACACCGAAAATATTTTTTCCAGTAGCACCAAATAGGTAAATCAGCCTGGCGAACCTTCAATCTCCATAGCTTCGGCGATGGGCTAGCCTCCTGTCACGCAAAATAGAACATTTAAAAACTGGCTAAACGTGGGCACAATTATGCCTCTGCCACCCGTACGGGAAACAGCGTGACGCTATGTTATGTTGTTGTTGAACGAGATGAACCCGCGTGACTCCTGCCTGACACAGACAAAGCCGAGCCAGCGGCAGCGGCAGCCACCTCACAGTGCCTGCCGCATCAATGCCCATTCGGCCCATCTTCCTATTTACATTTACTCAAATTTCCCATGACACCTCAGCCCACTGAGCCGGAAGGCCTTTATGTGGTTGCTTCAATGTGAGGTTATTTTTTTTATTCTGTCCGTAAATTATTTGTCAAACCTAGGGTTAACTTAAGAAATCATTATAAAATCCTTATACATATATACTCCACTCCAATACTCCAGACGACCCGAATGGCCGAATCGGCAGTAACCCTGCCTACGAAGCCAAGGGTCCCGGGTTCGAGTCCCGGTTGGGATAAATATTTGTTTGATGAGAACGGATGTTTGTACCCTAATCATAGTTTTTTAACTGACTTAGTATAATATTTATCTATATAAGTGTGTGTATCGTTGTCTAGTACCCAAGATACAGGGAATCAGGTTTGGGGCTAGATCAATGTGTATAAATAGTGTCCAAGGTAAAATATAGTATATATATATATATATATATATATATATATATATATATAGTCCAAATTGTTTTTACAAGTCAGGCATTATCAATTATCGGCAATTAGTTTGTTCTACGTTACTGCAATATCACCATATTTATCACCCTTCTGTTTACTATCGAATTATGCAATAGTTCGTAGTTCTACGAATGTATAATTAACTCCCATGCATGTTATTAGCAAATATCAAATTAATTCACATACCGAGAAAACTTAATCCTGCCTCCAAAATTTCCCTACGTCATACGCTCCAGCGAGCGCCAACGTTAGTTTCTCCGCCACCGTTCGAATTTCGAATTCCGCTGCAGCTTAACCGCAGGCTTAGCCGTGGTTGGTGCCACCGGCTCTTCCTGGATCCACCGAAAAGGTTGGATCTATTATTTTTCTGCATAAATGCTCTGAATTAATGGCAGCCGCTGATAATGTGCGCGGGACAATGCGGCGCTGTGGTGCAACCCACACGCCGGGTAATAATTATGATGCATATTAACTGGCTCCTAATAGAAATACGTGAAGGATGGAAGTGGAAAGATAATTATAAATTTATATATTCAGGTTTTGGATGCTTGTTAGTCTCTGGAGATGTCACGAAAAAAGGTAGGTATAGTGTTGAAGCTTTACCTACTATAAACAAAATATATAAATATGGTCAGGTAATTCTCCTGTATAATAATTGTGGCCGCACTCACGTATTTTTTTATTACTTTTTTAATATGAAATTTAAGACTATTCTGTAAATACCTACCTTAAGTTCCTAAAATTGTTAGTCATATTTTTTCGCTATTTAATTACTTAACACGCTCAGCGCCAGTGTATATTTATGATACACCATAGGGTGCTTTGTCACAGGCCTGTGTATACCTATAATTTTGTAGTATTTTTTTAAGAAAAACCCCATATTTTCTTTATTTTTTAAGATATTTACACCCCAAAAACACAGGCACATTCTCCAGGGCCACCGCTTTTGAACGTGCTACTAAAATGTTTGAAACGGTGTATATTGAGGGATACACCGGCCTCCGAAGTCGGGCAGTGTGATGTATCATTAAGGATACACTCGCCTGTGACAAAGCACCCTATGGTGTATCATTAAAGATACAGTGGCGCTGAGCGTGTTAAATATGGAATTGTTATAATACTTATATTTGATGTTTCTGGAATGAAAGCATTTATTACTATTATTTACAGTTTCAAGTAACTAGTCACACTCACTAGCCCTTCCTTAACACTTCATAGCATTGTCATCCGTTTAGTTAGACCCATCACACACAATCATGACGGACCATTGTGCCGGACGGAAATAAGAAATAACTTCTAAACACAAGGCGAACAATGTAAACAATAGCTCTCTTTAGGATACAGTGTCAAAACCGAAGTTATTATAGCAGTAAACATCGGTTATTGTCTGAAAATACGACGATGCCGTAAAACCGATAACGGTTACTCATCATAAACAAAGATTTGACAACCGTTGCTTGGCAAAAAACTACAACAATTACAGAAGTGTCCAAGACTTGCCGACGAACTTTGAATTATAACTTCATACTCGTTTATGTATCATTAGTCATCATCACCAGGAAGGCGGATGCATGTGTTGAGACAAATAATAATAATAATAAAACCTTGGACACCATTTACACACATTGATCTAGCCCCAAACTAGGATTTCCTGTATCTTGGGTACTAGACAACGATACACATACTTATATAGATAAATATTATACTTAGATAGATAAACAACCATGACTAGGGTACAAACATCCGTTCTCATCAAACAAATATTTGCCTCCACCGGGACTCGAACCCGGGACCCTTGGTTTCGTAGGCGGCGTCACTGCCGACTCGGCCATTCGGATCGTCAAGCCTTTGATGATGACTATGTCCGTCCATGCCGTATGTGGTCACGACGACTGCTCCAACAGGTCCTACGTTCAGAATGCTTTGCTGCTGTTGGATTTTCTTTTGTGGCTCCTCAGTTCTGACTTCCCGATATTTGGGGATTCCCCAGATACACTTTCCTGCAAAACTAAGTATTACACTTTTTTTTTTCTAAATTATAATAATTTTGAGCTTTTAAATAAAAATAAAGTTTTATAGCAAATTTAATCAACTTCCCTTGAAAAGATAGTACAAAATTAAACTCTTTTTCGAGTCCTTTTTATTTTCAAAGTATATCTTGTGTACTTAAAAAGTTATTGCAAATTTAAAAGTGTGATACTTAGTTTTGCAGGCCAATGTAGTTCAATCTTGCAAACAGCAGCCTCATTCAATTCTTACAAATAAGAATTTACATCGCATTAAAAAAAAAAGACACGATTATTTGACGCACGAGCTGTCTTTTATTTCAACAATGCAAGTCTATGCAGACGTCAAAATCACATGATAAGACTGCAGGAACGTTAGGTATGTAATTGTTGTTCCACACCCACATAGCGGATAAAAGTCGTGCAGCACGCTGATGTCTTCTCAAATACCTACTTACTTGACATTTTACTTACAAAATGTTGACGTAACCCTTCCCGGGCTTCAAGGAAAACTTCTCTCGTCATAACTTCGGATGCCACAGTTACCTTGTTGGCACTTTGGCGTGTGAATTCTAACCAAAATGCATTTCTCGCTCGAAAAGTCCCAACTCTTACAAACTGCACCCTCCTTTCGTCCGAACTTTCTAATTAACCGTCAGAAATAATTACAAATACATGCACACACATTGAAAAGCGAGGGTGTCGCCTAGTGTTACAATGAGCAACCCTAGCTGCCAGAAATCTTGCGCGACGGAATACCAAGCTTGCGTGTTCAATTTTAAGGCTGATATTAGGTGTTGGTAAGGTTTTTTAAAAGTTTTCCGTAAGGGTTGTCACAACAAGTTCATTATACACTTAGACAATTAGTGTACGCCGCGAACTTCGTCATTGTAAGCCTGGAGCCCTTCCGGTGTAGCGCCTATACAGTATTTTGCTACTGATGGTACCTACTACCTATACATATAAAAACTTAGAGCTATATCTACTCACCCATAAGTATAAAGTAGGTATAAGAAAGGCATGGTGATATGATATATATGTCACCGTAAGATAGTCAAAACCGTTAGTTAGTAAACTAACGTTTTTTATCTCGTTAGTTGGTCAACTATCGACAGATAGTAAACTGTAGCGTACTGCTTACTGCGTTAGTTGATCAACTAACGGTTAAAACCGTTAAATAGTAAACTTGTTAAGACTTGAATTGCAAACGAAATACCAGGGCATACACTGCGGTAGCTTAGGTGAAGGGGCGAGCGCAGCGAAGCCCCCCAATAGTCTTCGTGTTAGGTTGACATGTAAGAACAAAAGTAACGTAAATTTAAAACCCTGTCGGTCTGGTTTACTATCTGTCGATAGTTGATCAACCGCCGCGTTAGTTTATGAACTAACGGTTTTGTCTATCTTCCGGTGACATATATAAAGGTTGATTGATAAGGAATGTTGGAGTTATAGAGAAGAGGCCTGTGCCCAGCAGTGGGTTGATGTGAGCTGAGCATGATGGTGTTGATCAGAACTATTAAAACTTTATAACGACCATTTAATTCAATAACTGAAGGATATTCTGAGATTACGTCATATACTCTGAAATACAAACATTCTGAGAAGTGACTCTCTATAATTTCCACCACATGTTGTACAATCTAAAGTTGCTTAACAACATGTTTAATTGTTTATCCGAAGGTTCGTCGCACATCCGTCAACCACATTGAGGAACTCGGTCAAAATTACTATATATGTCATGGACCAAGTGATGAATCCGGGCATTATGAACAATGGCCGGACATTATGAATAATGACAAACTACTTTGGGCAAAGTGAATAATTATAACTTGAACTTCCTTTTTAATCACTTTGCCCAGACATTATGAATATTGCCATGTGGGTTTCGGGCAATGTGATAACACAGATACTATCAGGGAAAACACTGCGGCAGCATAGGTGAACGGTAACGGGGGTGAGCGAAGCGAAGCCCCCTTTATCCTTCGTGTTAGGTTGAAAATGTAAGAACAACAATATTATCATAGGGCAGCAGAGTACCAATGAAAATAAACATTGTTCTGCCCCCATAGGTGATGGGCATTATATAAAATGCTCGGGCGATTTGATTATTATAAGAGTTGTTATAACACTGCCCTCCCATTTTGAGCATTATTCAAACTGCGCGGGCATTGTTTATAATGACCGATTAATTATATAGTCCATAACATTGATACAATGACCGAAATCAGGGCCCGTATCATAAAACTGACAACTAGACAATTGTCTACTATACAATTTCTCTGTATCATAAAACCCTGACAATTATATCATTGTGGAAATCTCCGACAATTGTCAAAATCCCGTGACAATGTCACAAACATTTTCTCGTGACAGGTAGAAACCGAGATTTGTCGCTTTATGATACAACATTTCTCACGACAAATGTGTCGGATTGTCGCGAATTCTTGATAAGCGACCTCGCCCTGTGTCGAGAGGTTCGTAATTAACTTATATGTCCCGGAAAAGGGTGAAATTTTCTAAATATAATTTACAATTCGATTAATCTGCAGGAACCTTCGTCCCTAACTTAAAGCTAAACTTAAACACTTGCTAAACTAAAATAAGATAAGTATACAACTAATGACTATATTTTCTAAATCTAATATCTAGTAGTAGTGCGAGTAGGGGAAATAAGTATTAGTAAAATATACTAAATAATTTAAATTTCACAGGTGGCCCAACTCTCCCGTGGTACATTTATTATTATTTTACTTATAATAATTCAGTATAAACAATTGAAGGTCATCGTTGCGAAAAAATATTTTTTTGTTTAACAATTTTTACTTTTCTGGACTGAAGGATTTTATGTAAAAAATATTGGATAACTGAAATTGGACCATTATGTATAAGATTGTTTTTGTTGTGTTTTTAAAAGAAAACAAAACTATCCTCAAGTAAATAAATTGGTGATCAACTTCAACATTAAAATATGTACCGTCATGCCATATAATAATCTTGACAATGATTTGTCGGATCTTTACAAATAATTGTTGTGATCCGAACTAAATTGACTTGTCAAAAAGTTACAAAATATATGTCAGGTTTCGAGATGTTTGTCGCAGTCAAATATGTCCAAATAAGACAGGCACAACCTGTCACTTTGTGACAAGTTTGACTAGTTTATGATACGGTATTTGACTGCTAGTCAAAATAGATACTTTGTAGGAACTGTCAAAACGGTAATTTCGTTCACGAGTTCTATGAAACACTAGACACACATCATAGTCAAATGCTGTCTTTTTAACACAAAAATGAGCAGAACACTGCTGGATATAAAGAATTCTCATATTGTCGAAAGTTTTTGTTCAAATAGGTTCAGCTTAAGACACGTTTCTAGATTTATTGGAGTACCTTGTCAAATACCGTATTGTCACGAATGATATGGGGCCAGAGGTAGCACCGGATAAATCTGGATCACACGTCACAATACATTATTTTATGTGTCAGTAGTTAAAAGGCAACGTGGAAACTCGGTTACGAAGGTTTGATTTGCCTTTGACTCCAAGTACTTATGTCATCATAAAAACTAAAGCTAGTGAAGACAAACATTCACGTGGCAATAAGATTATTTTCATAGTCCAGAGACAGGTATTGGTTCATTTCACATAATTAGGCACCTCGGCGCGGTTCACACTGAAAGGTCGAAAATCGACGCATAAATCCTTCATTTACCGAGACGAGAACAAAACGCGTTCGTCAGGAAACGTGTGTCGAACGGATGTTTAGCAACAAATTGCCTGTTTTCACACCAGCAACTACTCATTACATGCTCTTAAATGACACGTTTTGCGTGTATGTTTCCATTGACGCACGGTATTTAAGTTAAGACATGAGTAAACATAATTTTTACCTCTTTCTACATTGGACCACTGTGGGAGAATCGTGACTCTTTTCAAAATTGGTTGTGTTTAACTTATACAAACATAACAATATTAATTATTATAAACATTGTGCAGGAATAAATAATTACACCTCTTATGGATAGTAGAAGAAAAATGAGACAGCAGACACAATTAAACCAAAAAGATATTGAAAAATAAATAAATCCATATCAAAAGCAATTAGATCGGACATAAGGATATACAATACAAAAATAATAGAAGTCACAATTAAACAAAATCGAGATCCAAAAGTATTTCGAAATAAAATAAATAGAATTAAAGCTGAAATCAGCAAAAAGTGGGAAATCTGGTCACCAATCGTAGTCAACTATTCACTGTTGTTGAAGATTTCTATCAGGATTTATATACATCTAAAACAGCAGAACCTGATATGCCAGAGCCCTCAGACGCCAGAGCACCACCAACCGAACAGTGTTGGAACGAAAATTTGCCTCCTATAATTCCAGACGAAATACTGTCTATGCCTTTGTACTTTGCCTTGAGTCAAATAAAAGGGAAAAGGTTTCTGGTGAGGATGGTGTTACAGTGGAAATGCTACACGCGGGAGGAGAACCCATTTTGAAAGTCCTGGTAGAGCTCTTCAACACTGTAGTACTAAACAGCTCGACACCGCCTGAAAAAATGCGGTTAGTAACAATTCTACACAAGAAGGGAGATAAGAGCTTGCTATAAAACTACCGACCATAAGCCTTCTATCCCAGGAGTACAAGCTGTTTGCTAAGGTCCTGTTCAATAGACTAACCCGAGTACTAGACGAATACCAGCTAAGGGACATTCTACCGTCGATCATATACACGCTATCAAGCAACTGATGCAGAGATGTAGGGAGTACATCCAGCCCCTGTGTCTGGCTTTTGTAGACTATGAAAAAGCTTTTGACACAGTCGAGCACTGGGCGGCGTTGCACTTCCTCAATCGGTGTGGAGTTGACGTTAGGTTTGTAAGTATCCTCCGGGAGCACTAATGTTGCGCTTCGAAGCGGGTGCGTATGCATAAGCCAACCAAACCCGTAGCTTAAGGCCGGGGTGTACGCCAAGGCGACACTATTTCTCCTAAGCTCTTCACGAATGTCCTTGAAGACGTAATGAAGACTCTATTGTGGTGTGATAAAGGCGTCAACATTAACGGTGCCAAGCCTACCCACCTGAGGTTCGCAGACGATCTAGTACTCATAGATGAAGACGTCGGTAATCTACAAAACATGCTTGACGAACTGCATACAGCATCTTTGCAGGTCGGCCTTAAGATGAACATGTCCAAGACGAAAATTATGATGAGTCACTCATCGATACCGAACATAATTGTCGGCAACAGTACAATAGAGGCTGTGGACAGTTATGTTTATCTTGGACATTGTTTGTCTTTTGGCCGAGCTCAAGTAAATGAGATTACCAGACGGATTCAGTTGGGTTGGGTCACATTTGGAAAGTTTAAAGACGTCTTCAAGTCCAAGATCTCGCAAAACCTGAAGACCATGTTTTACAACCAATGTGTCCTGCCCACAATTACACACGGCGCCGAAACATGGACGCTAACAAAGGAGAATATGCACCAAATTAAAGACACACAAAGGGCCATGCTAGGCATTAGACTTCCGAATCGTATTCGCAATACAGAAATGAGTCGTCGTACTAAGATCGTCGCTGTCGGCAAGCGAATCGCGAGACTGAAGTGGGGGTGGGCAGGACACTTGGCAAGGACAGATGACGGAAGGTGGACCAAAGCGGTTACAGAGTGACTGCCCAGAACCGCACGACGACCAGTCGGCAGACCACCAGCCAGATTGACGGATGACATCATCGCCATAGCGGGTGGGCAGAGGATGCGGGAGGCTCAGGACCGGAGTGGATGGCGTGGCAAAGAAGAGGTCTTTACCCAGCAGTGGGTGAATGTGGGCTGATTAATGATGATGATGATGAAATTATTACAAATTGAATAACAGAATAAATAATTACAAAATGAATTTACATTTGCTACATCGTCTTTACTCAGCACGGCAGCATTTAAATCTCTGTCTCTCATTTATTTGTCTATCTCGGTCACACTAACGGGCCTCATGGAGCTGCATCTCCATAAAGTGCGAGCGAGATAGATAGATAAATAATTCATGCGTCTCAAATTCATATGATATAAACCTAAACCTATCGCAGCAGTGACGTATCGTGCCACCCCCAACATCGGACACAGAGTCATGGGCGGGGGTGTTAAAACAAATTGCTACTTGCGGCCGACGTGTGAACGCGCAAATGCGAGCGCAGACTCAAATTAGCCGGATTGACTTATTTACAGCCGCGCGGTTTTGTCGCGCGATCGGTGGGCGGGTGAAACGTCGAGTGTGCGGCGCGCCTAATGCGCGGGTCTCAGGTTGCTTGAATGCTAAATGACGTAGGTTTAAATTACACTGGTCGTATTGTGGTTCGGTTTGTTTTGTCGATTTTTGGGTGGATAAGATTTGTTTACAATTATTTTTAATCGCCTACAATTGAAAACAGGGCCTGATTCGCATGTATGTGCCAATTTATATACCCTCTTATTTAACTAGATAACGCGTGGTTTATTTTAAAATAAAGGATGTCCATTATCGCAGGTCCAGAATTGTTGTGAACATAAACATAAACACAAAAATTTACATACAGGTAGGTAGACATTGGTTCTGGCCCCACATCTAGCCTGTGTTGTGGGAACCAAAACAGCGACGTCCCACTCAAAAATAAACATCCAAAACCTGTTTTTTTTTCTTTATCCCCAGCCGGGGATCGAACCCGGGACCTCTCCCATGGTAGGCAAAGCCACAACCGCTGCGCCACAGAGATCATCAAATCGGTCGTCATCAATCCCTTGGATTCATATTACATACCTAATTTGAGCTCATTCGCGCAAGCCAAAGTTTAAAAAAACTTGATTCGGCCAATGCTATGAAATACCAAGTCAATTCAGCAATTGCAGTATTTTGAGAACAGTTTCTTCAACCCAAACTGGTTTTCAATACATAAGAGGGTTTATCTACACACGTAACATAAAACCTCTTTACTGCGTACAAAAACTGCACGTTACGATCAGCATAATGTTAAACTACTTGGTAAAAACTCACTTCTTATCTGAAACATTATGACCGTAATGTGTAATTTTTCTACATATTATGACATTTAAATTTCTAATGCCGACGCCCGCCTGCGTGCCGCCCCTAGTTTGTCTGTGAAGTTGGTAAAACAGAACAAGCTAAACAACTGCAGAGCCACAATGCCGGTCAAACATGCGGTTCCTGAACATATCAAAGAGAGCTTATGATACGTGTGTAGATAAACTCACCTTCGGCTCGTTTCATACTCCCACTCTCGAGTTTTAATGCCCTCCATTATGTATCAGTCACATAAACTACTATTATTGCAGCATCGAGCCCAATCTTACGATATTATCAGATTCCGCGCAAATGAAATACAATGTTTACAAACACATACCGCATTGAATAAAGCAATCATGTGACTTCAAACAAACGCGTTTACAACCTTAAATGTTATCAAAGCGATCAGTAGCCTCTTTCATTACAATTTTAAATAAATTATTCTCGCGAAGAAAAGAATTTGGAAACAATAAACGTCGAGTATAGTCCCGTTCTCATGCATAGGGGGTAAAATGAAACGCTATAGGCCACTTGACTGAAGAGCCTTTCATTTAACCCGTGGGTTTTTGTAATCGATATATCTTTTTTTTTGATAACTATGAAACGAGTAATGGTTAAACTGCTTGTTACACTGAATACGGTATTCGACTGCTAGTCAAAAAAGATTCTTTTTAGGAACTGTCAAAACGGTTCACGAGTTTTATGAAATACCAGTCGTCGTCAAATGCAGTCTTTTTAACACCTAAATGATTTAATAAAATAAAACTGCTGAAAATAAACAATTCTGATATTGTCAAACGGTTTTGTTGAAATAGATTCAGCTTAAGACACTTTCTAAATTTATTGGACTACCTTGTAAAATACCATATTCTAATGGCTGCTCATGGTAACGGGTAATAATAACCAATTAACATTAATATAGCGTCACGCCTTTTCCCATACGGAGTGGCAGAGGCACAACTGTACCGACGTTCAGACAGTTATTTAATATCTACTCCATTTTGCATGACAGGGAGCTAGCCCACCGCCGCAGCTATGGAGTAATGGAGGTTTCCTCACGGTTAGAACGTCCGATAATGTATTTAAGTTTAATTAATTATCTCATTGGTCAGGAATCGAACCTGCATCTCTTGTATGAGAAGCAAGCGTGAAACCCATTAGACCAGGAGCTCTCGGAGTTATAACCAATATTTAATTTTTAACTGCTTTCCACAAGAAACCAAAACAGAGAACATCATACTGTTTCATGATTTCGTGTTATTAGTTGTATTTATTTCATATTTTTAGCATGGCTTTATCTTAATCGTATCCGGGTAAATGCCTGTGCCCCTAGGTATGGACATCAATGAGCTAAATTAATTAAATTTTATATTTATTTCTACGAAGTTTGGAGTTTAAACTCCATATTTACATTTGGAATTTAAATTCATAATCGTATTTCACTTTGAATTCTGTGTAAATCCGTGCATTAATGATATTGTAGTTGAACTCATTTTCCATAGGGATATAATAATAATACCTTGGACACTATTTACACACATTGCTCTAGCCCCATACTAGAATTCCCTGTATTTTGGATACTAGACAACGATACACATACTTATATAGATAAATATTATACTTAGATAGATAAACAACCATGACTAGGGTACAAACATCTGTTATCATCAAACAAGTATTTGCCCCCTCCGGGACTCGAACCCGGGACCCTTGGCTTCGTAGGCAGGGCCACTGCCGACTCGGCCATTCGGGTCATTTGAATTATTATGAATTATAATAATATTGAATTATTATTAATAATATTGAAATATTATTTCATCACAAAAAACTAACGTCATCTTCAGGTATCCCAACCGAATAAGGGGCAAGCTTATTGTTCAAAAGTTCAAAACAAAAACGCCGGTCAATTGGCCATCGGCTTCACAGAGGGCTCTCAACTCGACTCGTTTGAGGAAATCGAATAATTTCCACCAAATTGGGCATTAATACTTGCTCCGTGGGAGCCGCGCGTAGTGGTGAACTCAATGCTTCTGGTAGGGTGACTATGATTATCAATGTTTTTTTATTACTTTGTGTAACGCACTAGCACTATTATCCTTTAACTTACCCTTTCACTTCTCTGCTGACTGGAAAAGGAAGGAAACTGACAACAATTAAGGCAAATTTTATGTTGTTGCCCCAAAAATGCCCACAATAGAATTTTCATTACTCTAGGTGACGTCTGTCAAAAAAGTTATTTAATAGGTGTTGTGCGTGTCTACAGGTTAAAATGAATGAACATGATACGAATGTGTCTCTTTATACCGTTGATTATTGTTACGTATAGGTACACACATAGTTTATTTTAACAGGTAACAAACAATGAGACTGGAAGCTTAGCCTTATCAGAATGACATGAAGGAATTTCAATCGCTTTCGAAAAATGTTTCAATCGGAACATCGCATACATAAGCAAAGTCGCAAGTTATTGCGACTTTGCTTATGTAGGCAACTCTTGCGAAATAATCATGGTGTGATTTTGTGGTTTTTAGATGTCGTATTTTCTCGGGAATCTTACCAATGCGATAAGCATAGTCTCGACCATCAACATGGATTTTCTTAAACAGGTGACAGAATTATCCCAGAAATTCATAAAACATATTACATGGTCATCCTCGTATTTAAGGGCATTTATAGACTCCCTCTAGCTTTGATACCAAAACAGCACCCCGTGAGAAACAGCGGGTACTTCACTCCGCAAGTGCCAAGATGTAATCGCACCCTTATTACTGTTTTTTCTTTTTTCCAAACGCCGATTGTTTCTGTTCGGCCAACATTTCCAACAAAGAGTCTTCAAGTGTATCTCGAGTGTTAGCGATATGGAGAACCTCTTTGGAACTGAATTTAATATTTTATTTCTTTTTATTTTAGTTTACTATTGCTCGCATTTGTTTAATTAGGGTTGTGTTGTGGGGCATGAGAAGGAATTTCTTAGTCGACGTTCCGACTTTATGAAATCAATACCTACTCATACTTTTCCCACAACAACTGTATGGAAATACAAATCGTTGATGTGAAAATTTTGTGCGACTGGTAGAAAATAAAACAAAAGCGCTTATCGGATGTCAAAGCGAAAAACGAGTCGCTCTGACATTTTTCACGATAAACCAACTTCGTTCGAACGAATTGAATAAACATTTACGAAGCGATATCCTTTGGGTTGACGTTGAATGATATAAAAGGACAGTAGGTAGACTACACTTTAACAAATGATACCGTGTCATAATAGTTTTCAGTCCTATCTCAGGATTTGAATAAATAAAACGATAAATAGTCCCGAGGTTTCGCCAATAAGAATACACAGAGTTAACTTCCAATTACTGTAACAATAACTTTCATAAATTCGTGAATAATGGGTATGAAAACATATATCTAATCTATCTTACCTAATGTGTAGGTTAAAGTTTACATGGTTTTTGTTCTTTCCACGAAACTTTTGTTATTCTGAATGACTTTAAGCGGAAAATAGGGAAGACTTAATTCAACATGTCCTTAGGCTTTTCTTATATTTCTACCCGATGAAGACTTTACCGACCGGGCCTAAATAATCCTTGTTACTATATAAACAGAAAATGGACAACGCAAATGGCTTAAGGACACACACCCGACCGCGTATTTTTACTAACAGTATCCTAAAAAATACTTCATTGTGTCACACAGAGGCATTATTTTTTCATACAACCCCCTACCGATGTATTTTCTACGGGATTTTCGTTTCTAAAGCCTCGTGATAAGAACGCTGGCATATGTTGTGGTAATGTGGTAAGTACGCTAAAGCCAACAATGACCGCTTTCAGTAAGCGGATGCAGGCATTTTGACAAATGACCAGCGAGGCGATTTGTCTCGCGGAGGGCGGTGACGGCAAAGATGTGGATTACGGAGGGTTTTGTAGAAACGACACTCCATTCAATTTATTTATGGATAATATTTAACTGTAGCTCAAAATAAAATTATGCAAACGAATTATCTTCACAGATACCGTATACCAAAAAACTGACTACTGTACAAATAAACCATTTGATCAACAAAACAAGCACCACCAACAAAATCATAAAAAAGCTAATCTATCTTAGTTCACAGCACATCAAGCTAAGTTCACAAAAAATATCTGGCTTTTCGAACACAAATTCCGTTTTCAATACAAAAATATTCTTAGTCAAACTACTGACTTGCACTCAAAATTCTATATCCATATAACGGAATTTCTAAAATTCGAGTTTTTTGCTGTACCACGCTAATTAATGTTTACTTTACAAAATTTAATTTAACAATTTTATCATTGTTATACCTAAAAAGCTTATTATTATAGCAAAATTTCTTTATCTGTTTTAATGAAATTTATATATTAAACATTATTACTGCCATAAAGCAAGAATTAATCATACAATAATAATAATAATGTTTTTAATAATTATTCATATTCATATTCATATTCATATATTTATTGTGTCATTGTGGTACATTTTAACAAAATTTTATCCAACAATGAACCCTGTAAGGGCACTACAATGTCTTAATAACTAGCTTACAACTAACATTTGTGATGGTTAAATATTATTTTCTTATTATATTTTATTATTTACTATACTTATTATATTATATTATATATATTATATATTATTATTATTATTATTATTATTATTTTTAAGTATGAGAAACATAAGAAATTATTAACTGCTGAATTATTATATAATTGTTAGGTTTAGTTTGTTATTAATTAAAATTCTATTAAAATATTATTTAATATTTTATAAAATTTTATATTATAGTAGTTTATTATATATTATTTAATTCTTATTTTATTGGTTATTGTTTATCATTTAGGAACTCGTTAATATTGTAATAGCGCTTTGTAATCAGCAATTGCTTAAGTGATTTTGTGAATTTGTTCTCTTTAGTTTCATTTAATATATATTCAGGTAAATTATTATAGATTTTTATCGACATGCTTAGTGGGCCAGATGAGTGAAGTTTTAAATTTGAGGAGAGCTGTGCCAGTCCTTTCCTGGGTCTTAAATTTCGGTTGGTCTGCATTTTCTCTTGACGGGTTTTATAGAACTCAGGGTGTTTGCGAACGAACTTACAGGTTTCTAGGATGTACATACAGGTTAGTGTTAAAATGTTGAGTTCCCCAAAATATGGTTTGCAACTATCGCTCGGTTTTATATTTGCTAATATTCGGATAAGCCTTTTTTGTAGGGTAAACACACTTGAGACATTTGTACTATTTCCCCACAATATTATTCCGTAACTTAGCCACGCATACGCATAGGCATAATAAGTAACTAGAGCAGTTTTCTGGTCGGTAGACCTCTTTATTTCACGGAAAGCGTAAACAAATTTTGATAATTTTGAATTTAATTTTTCAATGTGTTTTTTTCCAATTTATATTTGTGTCGATATTAAGTCCAAGTAGCGAAAAATTATTTATTGAATCAAGCTTAATGTCATTAAGTTGAAAATTTATATCTATAGGTTTTTTTCGAGAAGGCTAAAAAGGTATTAACTTTGTTTTTTTAAAATTTATTTGAAGGTTATGTTCTTCTAGCCAGTTTATGATTTTATTTAATATTGTGTGAAGGTTTTCGTTCAGTTCTTGATTATTTGTGCATGAAGTAAGTATAGACATATCGTCAGCGAACAGGACACTAGGGTCATCTATGGATTTGGGCAAGTCGTTTATGTAAATTAGAAATAGTAAACAACCAATCACACTTCCTTGTGGAATGGAAGCGTTTATGATAATAATTCAATAATAATATTCATAAAATCTTACAGCACGAAAATAAATTACAAGAACTTATATTTAAACATTAGAGCTACACTATATTCATAAAGCAGTCCTTTTTTTTTGTTGGAGGGGAAAAAAATGGAATTACCCATGCCCAGGAGTCATACCTCCCTGCTATGTCCGGGTCCCCACATATTGAGCGGGCATCAGCTCGTGTGCTATACGGACTAAAACAACCCCTTTGTGTTTACAGTTGTCCTACTAAGATTTTACTGTGAGCCATGGCCTCGGTATATGCTGAAGGCTTTCTACCTGCTAATTGCCCTTTTGGGCGATATATATGTGTATATGATATATATGGGCATAAAGCAGTCCATAAACCAAGCTAAGCATTTAAAATGCCTGTGGTATGATCACGGGCTGCTCACAATTACACCAACGGTAGAGTCTAGAAACTTCAATGATTAAAACAATTTATATTATGGTGTGTAGCCATATTTTACCCTAATTTTGCGGTTGTGTCGGTGAAAGTACGTATGACTTGTGTGCGTGTTTGGTACGGATGTTAATTATGTGATTGTAGGTTTAGTTTATTTTAGAGAAAATATTTTAGGTTGCTCATAGTCTAGTGCTAAAAGCCAGTCACTTATTATTTGCTCACATTTATACATAGGCCGAAAATGTTAAAATCTTTATTAATAATACGTAGAGCCTGGGACCTTGAAAGACTAGAAATTGTTCAAAAAGAAAGTTCTGCTTCTTACAACAAGGCATTCAGCGAAATTTCGCCGGTTTTTACTAATTTCTGTCAAGTAGGGAATGCGAGAGTGTTGTTTTAGTATGTATGTAATTAACAATTAGCAGAACTTTATTTTTGAACAATTTCTAGTCTTTCAAGGTCCCAGGCGCTACGTATTATTAATAAAGATTTTAACATTTTCGGCCTATGTATAAATGTAAGTACAATTGTCTGACGGTTAGAATGCCTGAAACTTCATGTAGTGTCCTAGTTGGAAACCTGTACGGTTTACGGAAGCTGATTTATGCTTTTCGTTAATTTGTTGATTTTTGAGCTTGTTGGACAACTAGAATATGAGCCTTTGGGGATCCACCGCAGCATGTAATTCCATAAGTCACTAATGATTGATTAGTATATTTGATTAGTTAATTTATCATTTCCAAAATGTCGTAGTTGCTTAAAGACATAGACTAGTTTTATTATACGTTAGGATATATTTTGTGCTTCCTCGCTAAATGTCAGGTTGCAATCTATGGTTATACCGAGGTATTTAGTTGCTTTGGTATAAAGACTATGAGGACAAGCACAGGTATTGTTAGGAGGGTAGGAGCATTTATGGGAAATTATTATCGAGGTTTGGCAAATGTAAGTACATAACGCCTGATTGACAGTTGAGGACATCATGTATCTAGAATCTGAATTTAGTGTTAGATAATTAGCTGCAAGTCAATGCGAAACAAGATTAAACTCTTTTTGAGCTAGGAAGAAGGCATCAGCCCAGGAGTCAGCTGTAAAAAGCGAGGGTGGTTTTATCTGCGTAGGAGACAATTTTACAAATTGCAAGCTTTATATCGCATAATTCGTCAATGTTACATAAAATCGAGTGGGACCTAGAATACTACCCTGTACGACACCTTAAAAAACCGGTATATCATCGCTTACATGTTCCTCTATTTCGACTCGTTGAGTTCTATTTGACTTTCAAATTGACTCAGCTGAGTTCCCCTTATGCCTGAAAATTCAAGCTTTTTCAAGAGAAGTGGAATAGATACTGTGTCGAAAGCTTTCGCTAGGTCAATTAATATTGTGATGCACTTCTTCTTATCATCAAAGTCTTTAGCAATTAAATTTGTAAAAGTTAAAAGAACATCTTCAGCAAATTTACCAGCTCGAAAACCGTATTGTTTATTTGATAGTAAATGATTGTGCCCAATGTTTATTACTTATCTGTTGTTTATTGTTCTTTCAAATATTAATAATAGCTATAGATAAGCCAGGTAGGATTGAGATAGGTCTTTAGTTGCTAACAGCACTTCTATCTCCAGAATTGCAGATAGTGTATTTATTTGATTTCTTTAGATCGGATGGGAAAATTCCTTTCTGCATGCAATTGTTGAAAATATGATTTAGTAAGGGAATTAGGGAATCTTTAACTGATTTATCATTTTAGCAATTATTCCATCGTATCCTACTGCATATACGTTATTGAAAAACAGGAATTGGAAGTGAGTAGTTCAATAGGTGAATATTTAACTTATCCAAGATTCGATATAGTTTTTATTGCAGTTCAAATTCTTTTATCGTTGGAACCAGCATAAACTAAAAGAAACTAAAAACAAAAATTACGGTAACGTCGATAGGTAGTTGTTAAAACAATATTGTGTAGATCTTTTTTTGCCTGTTTATGTAAATTATCATGGTTTCGGACGTAGCGATGCCTGGTAGTCATCCAGAGTTTTTTCAGTATTACTATTAGGGACTTTGTGTTTGTGGGAGCAATATTTTTCAGCTGATTTTAAGAGTGTTATTAAGTTATTCGTGGCTTCATCAGGATCTTCTGTCAGAAATAAGCGAAACAGAACATACGATTTAAATTCTCGTGCAAACTTATCAAAGTTTAATCGGTTTACCAAATTATTAGGATTTGCTTGGGTTATATCGCAGTCGGGTGTTGCACAGTGGTCCGTTACGGTTGATTGAATTAAAAGGTTTGTTGATCTGCGCTTTGTCTTGAGAGCAACATGATCCAAACAATTCTTATCTTGGGTTGGGATGTCATAAGCAAGAAAAAGTCCTCAAATTGATTTTTTATAGATTTTTTAACGAGGTAATAAAGCTATCGGCATTTTTTAAGCAGTCAGGTCGGTAAATACCTATAATAAGAGTAGAACAAGTTGGATAATACGGATGTGGCTTCAGTAAGGTTCGCTTGCTGTACTATTGGTTTTAACTATGACTAATAGTATAACAACAACACTATCACTTTAAATTGTGATACTGTCTTATCGGTGCTGCAGCAGACGTATTCGCTCAGTGGCGGTAACTTACTTATGCACGACATCCAGCATTCAGTCGAAGGAATGATATCGGATTCTATGTTAATTTGTGCGAGTAGTGTACAAAAACAATCGAAGTTACGGTTTATACACATGTGTTGGTGTAAAACTTTTAGGTTAATTTGAGGCTGTGTAATTAAAGTAGAACACTGATCAGCCCGACAAGTGTGACTTACACTTAAATTAAAATTATCTGTGTTATTAATTAACTTATTCATCTATTACTAATTAAATATAAAAAAGTGCTGTAAATATGTAGACCAACGCCACCATAGTCTATTGAATTTATATATCTATACTCGGCATTTTTCTTGGCCGGACAATCATTGTCACCTGTTTCGTGGCTACTTTGCTTTTTGTAGCGTAGACATGTTTCAGAATTTTTAGTGCAATCAGTGGTCTGGTATCCTAATTCGCCGCAGTGTCCGCACGTAGGTTTCGCATCTTTGCATGTCTTGGCAGCGTGACCATATTGCTGACAGTTGCAACATCTTGTTACCAAGGTAAAGTCTCTCACAGTACAAGATGACCAGTTGATAAACACCCTTTCCTGTGCTATTAGAGATTGCGGATGTCGGTAGGTACTTCGATAATGAAATTGCAGGCGTCAGTGTCCTTTATCCCGGATTTGTGGCTTAACTTTATTGATCTTAAAAATGTTCTAAGGGATAGATTGGGAATTTTTTCAGCTAAATTTTGCTCACATGTGCAGTTAAAGACTCTCAGATAGATAAATAGGTACCCCAAACATTGTGATTCTTGGTTTGCGCTTTAATGGCTTATCCACAGTTAGGCCAGATGTAGATAGTTGAGAAGCCTGGTTTAGTTTTTCACTGTCGTCTTTGTGATCCGTACTAATTATGAATCCTCCGTTTTTTGTCCTACGTAGACCACGAACATGCCGTTTCACGACTTCAGGGCGGATGATTCTTTGGACTAATAATTTTGCCTTTTCGCTTGTCTTCTGTTGGTCGTTGGGATATATTGCAACAGAGCTAAAAGAGCTGGGACGAATAAAATTATTCGTACCTGTCTTTAAAACTTCGGCAAAAGAGGTTGTTTCCTGAGTTGCTTTTTTACTATTTCCTTTTATAGCCTCTTTAAGATCAGTAAGGTGTTCAGCTAATTCCTGATTTTTCTTTAAGGTCTGAACAGAGATCTGAGCCTGGATGGCTTTCTGTCATAGTGATTTGTACTGAACAGACATTTGCGATGTACCATGTCCTAATTTATGGCAAAGATGTGTATCCGTAGTTTTTGGTCTGAATTTAGTTTACCTTCCGCAGCTACCGAGCATATCTCATTAAGACACTATGCAATCAAGCTCATCCAATTTTTAAGTTCATGTGTTGTCACAACCTTCATTGTTTTTTCTGACCATGACTGGCTGGCGGCGGCGAGCGAATGGTGAGGCGGCTTCTATTAAACAGGCTGCCTTCGGAGCTCATCTTAAATTAAAAAAAAACACTTGCACCTGATTTTTTTTAAGATATATGCATATTACAAAGACACACTTCACAAAATTGCAGCGAACACGCATAACGCTATAAGTAGGTCACAGATTAGTTGAGTGTGTAGTGAGAGATTTTTATTAATATTACTTTATTCACATGCACACGCCCGATGTGCACACGGTCAATCGGCAAGACCATCAAAAGTTTGAAGCTTTAATCAGATTTAATTGGGAAATATTCAACCGCACATCAAAAATAGTGATTTTTACAGCAAATATCAGGGCGAAGTGGTGCGGTAGCTTAGGAAAGAGCAAAAAAAATTAAGAGCATAAGAATCATAATTCATAATTCTTTATTGAACACAGTTATTTAAAAAAGATACATTAAGCGAAAACATTTGTACAAAGGCGAGCTTATCTCTAAAAAGAGATTTCTTCCAGCAAACCAAGGCATGACAGGAAATTTTATCAATAAATGGTAGGCAGTGCACAATATCTAAACAATAATAAAATACATATAAGTAAATTACATATGTATAAAATACGGTAAATAAAATACATACTCGTATATACCAAACTACTAAATACGTATCAATACATACATAAACCTGTACATAAAGTTTACATATAATAATAATATACATACTACAACTATCACAAAAGAGAGAGGAAGTGCTCTTTTACCCGGTTTTTGAAAGCGAAAAGAGTCAGGCTGTCTCTTATCGCACAAGGAAGTGCGTTCCACAGTCGGACCGCCTGCAACCTGAAACATGGTCATAAGTGATTTTTTGAAAATATTTGCTGTGCAAATATGCCATATTTGATGTGCGATTAAATACTAGCCGATTTAATTTTGTTTTTTTTATATTGCAATTGCAGAAAAATATGTTTCAAAATCAGATTTATCGTTATATGTTTTTTATTATGTTTTCATTTAGGTGATTTTTTATTGACTGATTAAATGGTGTTTTCATTATAAAAGGGCCCTAAAGAATAATAGGTTCTTTGTTTTGGTAAAGTTGAGTTTAAGTTTTTGTATATAATAAAATAATTGTGAGGTACATTCAGATATCAAACAATCACTTAGTAAAACGGTTTTACATAAGTAGTGAAACAATTTGCAAAATCGATTTTCATTTGTGGGTAAATTCTGAGGTGCAGTCAGTATTTTTGTTGCAGTTTTGAGATATTTTAATAAAAAAATCGGGGATTATTTGTTAAGCGTTTAAATAAATGCCTTTATTTATCATCAGGCGAGATCAGATATAAAGAAAATATGCACAAAGGTTTGAAATCTATGATATGATTAGATAGAGCAGATAAATAGTTTTTCATAAGCGAAATATAGCTGTAGTAGTTATGGTCCGGGTCATCTCAATGATTATACTGTTTGTGCACTTTTTATGCTCATTGTACCACTTTTTTAGGCGTCTTTAAATATAACCCAGTCAAGTCTTTAAAAAGAAGTCAGCAAAAGTCTTTAAGAACAACTTGCCACCAAGTCTGGATGGATCTGATGATGGGATCCTAGAGAAATAGAGGAAATCTTCATTTATTATAGGCGTTTTTTTTATAATGATTCGTGCAGTTACTCTCATGAAGATGTTCAGTGGTACTGTTGATTAAGACTTCAGATGGCCACCGGAACTGCTTAATACTAGGTATCCCACAGGTAACGATATGGTTACTATATTACGGTTGCTAAGTAATGTAGTCTCGTCATAATGCATATGGTGAAGTGGATGTGATGGTGACGTACCAGGAGAGCTTCTCAACAATTTATCAACGTCAGTCAGGATCTGGCGATGGGATCATGGAGAAATCGTAGGAACCTTTCAAATGATGAATGCACACGACTTGGGTATTTTATATAGTGTCTCGTGCATTTGGAATCTGCAGTCATCGGGAAGCATGTCTTAGTGAAGTGGAACTGATGAAGAAGACTACAGATTTCCACCGGATCTACTCAGTTCTTGGATGGGATACGATTTCTTAAATGTATGCTAATCAAATATGGTTTAGTTGAAGTAGTTTTTTTCTATAGTTTCCTACCCAAAATGGGTAAATGATCACCAAAAGTTGTAGTTATTGTTGTAAGTTGTTAGTTGTTAGGTTGAACTTGTAAGAACAAAAAAAATACTTAAAACATAAACTTAAGTACACAAAACATAAAAAGAAGTTTGGTGATAATTTTTCCAAACACAATTTGGTGGTCGCTTCCCAATTCTGGCGGTCGTTTCGAATTTATTGGTTGTAAAAAAGTTTTTTGGTGATAGTTTAAACATAAGCCGATATAAATTAACATCGTTGTCAGCTTGAAAACTTTCAATCAATCGTCCCTTCTACAGTGTCCTCTGGTGTTTGCCAGCTGGCTTTAGGGCGGACCGTCACACTGTTCCATCCACAAAAGCTTACAATATCATATCATTTTTCCAACAGCACAATAGAAAATGTGTACGAAACCGTTTCCTTTGGCCTAATGCGTGCTGCTTGTATTAATATAAATGTTATGACTTGGACGTTTTGTTGCGTAGGAATCAACGGCTATTTGGTATAATGACTTGGTTTATTTCCTCTTTGCCTACCTGACCTGTATCACGGTAGACGTGATATGTCCAGTCCACTTTGTTTCCGCCGCTTTTCCTATTATATCTTTTCACGGGTTGTTTTATTAGCTTTGCCGAAACTATATATCAGTAAAAGACTACATAACGTTTAATATAAGATCAGTAACAGCTTATCTGATTATGGCAGCGTTATTATTAACGTTTAAGTAAACTATCCTCAATACTATTTCGTGTCATCATCTTTGGTTTAGGCATTGAGTCATCACAACATGGCGTCACACTTTTCCCCAAACAGGGTGACAGTGGCATAGTTGCGCCCAGGCTTAGCCAGTCAATTTCAGACTTAATAGTATAAATCAATTAAGTCTGATATTGAATGGGTGTTGCCCAAGCGAATTAATCCTTTATCCCAATAACTCACAAGAACAGCCCCTTCCTTCCCGAAACTAATTTAAAAGGCAATCGTATTGAATCAACAGATTGTACGAAGACGTTCGTAAATCCGACATTACTATGCGAAGGACTATTTAGCATACAAAGTTGCCCTTCCCGTTTCAGTTCCAATCACTCTGTCTGGTCGTCTTAGGGTTTATTGGTCTATATTGTGAATTGATATACCTAAAGGGAATACTGCTTCGAAGTTGATTAATGTCGTAGAATTTGATTATTTCATGAAAAAGCCAAAAATGGATTGACTATATCATGAAATGGTCAACCATTTCATGGTAAAGTCAATTATTTCATGACATTAACAGAAAGGGTTGAATTTCACGAAAACATGTTTTTTTAGAGCATTTGTATTCAACTACGTGTTTTTTTGTGTTATATATGTCGACCTAACACGAACTTCGCTGCGCTTGCCCCCTTCAGCCTTCACCTAAGCTACCGCAGTGTTTTGCCCTAACATATTTCTTCGTTCAATTAAAGTTTTAATTCAACCATGGTTGACTATATCATGATATAGACAATTTTACGATATTGTTACGACATCTATATCGATCGGAATCGCACTTAGGAAGAGGGAGGGGAATGCTGCCTCTATTATGTCTTAGTAAAATTATGAATTGCGGGTGTACGGATATCAATGGAATTATGCGTGAGCAGAAAGGGAAAGCTCTTAGAACAACAAAAATACTTAAAACATAAACTTAACTTAAACGTACACAAAACATAAAAGAAAATTTGGTGATCATGTATCCAAATACAATTTGATGGTCGTTTAGTTATTCTGGGGGTCGTTTCGAATTTATTGGTAGTAAAATAGGTGTGTTTTTGGTGATTGCTTAAACATAAGCCCTTTACTTTTGCGTCAATCCTAAGGTCTTAATTAAGGACTTCTATACCATTCGCTGTCCCCGAAAGAGAAATTAAGACCAAATGTAAACAATGATTGAGCTATGCCAAATAATGTTTCATTTGTCATATTAATATCACAGGGATGTGCAGTTGAAAAACAAATGTACATTGGGTGAAATAGTCACAACTGGGAAATTCACATGAAAAAAAATATTTCAAAATTCATAGGTGTTTGCTTGAACTAGACGAAATCAATTAGACCACAAAAAGCAAAAAAAAACGGTCAAGTGCGAGTCTAAATCGCGCACGAAGGGTTCCGTGCCACCGTTCAATGGAAGCGATGGTATGGAGTAAATAGTTTGGATTTTACACAGCAAAATATTGTTTACAAAGTTATTGGTGCGGTTACTTTCACACCCCATGTACGTAACCAGGTGCATCCATAAGTTTGTATGTGGTATTGTTGTATGGGAGCCCCCTTAAATATTTATTTTATCCTGTTTTTTAGTATTTGTTGTTATAGCAGCAACAGAAATACATAATCTGTGAAAATTTCAACTCTATAGCTAGCTAGGTTCTTGAGATACAGCCTGGTGACAGACGGACGGACGGACGGACGGACGGACAGCGAAGTCTTAGTAATAGGGTTCCGTTCTTACCCGTTGGGTACGGAACCCTAAAAAACGAACTAAGTTTAAAAGGTCTAGGGTCTAACCACAATAAAATATACTCCTGTTCAATACTTGTTTAAAAACAAAAATGTACTATGTATCATTTTTTGTAGTAGGAATGCGGCTCCATTTCGACAAGATAGGAGGCCGATTTTGCTTTCGTCTGTCTCTATGTGTGTCTGTCAGGTCCGGTCTAGGGGCCACAGTTTTCAAGCGATCCTCACAAAACTTGGCACACGTGTTTCTTGAATTAAAAGGATCTTGCTAGCTGTGCAGCGCGGTAATGCTGCCAGTGTAATGCTGCCAGTGTAATGGGCACATTTGGTGCGGGCGTTTCTTGCTAGCTGTGCAGCGCGGTAATGCTGCCAGTGTAATGGGCACATTTGGTGCGGGCGTTTCTTGCTAGCTGTGCAGCGCGGTAATGCTGCAAGTGTAATGGGCACATTTGGTGCGGGCGTTTCTTGGGGCGGTTTATTTTTATAGATGTGTATTTTGTTTCTTAAGTTTAGTTATGACGAAGCGTTTGGCGGATTTATATCATTGTATTTTATTGTATTTAATTTAATTATATAATGTGTTATTATTAAAAATTGTAAATACTTCACAGAAAGGCAGATCGTAATAATGTAAAATAGGTACTTATTAGTGGATAATTTTGAATAAACATTATTTTTTGTAGTAACACTTCTCTATAGTGTTACACTCTAATATCTGCAACTAATAAACTCCGTAAAAGATCTATTGTAGGGTAATAACTATAAATAAATCATTCAGCCTACTTCTAACTATACTTATATGTAGAAGAAGGCAGAAGGATCTCCATCTAACTAAGTGGCTCTCGGCATATTTCGCACACCCTCCCTCACCCTCGGAGACGCCATCAAACCGGACGTCCGGTTATAATTAACCGCGAAGGGAGCTTTGGAGGGTCAGAGTTAAAAGCTTTTACGTGAATAGAGGATTGAATAACTGTTTCACGTGCCACTGCCATCCCATATGAGAAAAGGCGACCGCTATGTATTTATGTAGCATGTATGTGAGTGATTTAACTGCTTGTAAACAACTTAATTTAGCAAGTGTTTTATTTTAAGACAAGACCTTGGTCGTTGGACTTAGCAGTTAAGTACACTTACTCACATGTTTTGGATTATTTTTCATTTTGTTTACGTCGTCATGTTTTTTTATTGTTTGCCCTATATTGTAATTGGCATTTTACGAATTCTCAATTAATTGCATTTTTATGTATTGGACGCTGTGAAACAGCAAATAAACAAATGAAATGAAATTTTTAAGACGTCCATGAAAAGAGCGAGCGAAGTGAGATTTAGGCTCTAGTCCAGGATGCACAACCGAAAGCTAAAAGTTTGACGGACACCATTGAGTTACATTTACTTAGACACTCAAATAATTACAGCGAATCACATTTGAGTAGCACTTTATTTGAGCAGCAGACTGTGCATTTGGCCGTTATAATAATAATACCTTCGACACTATTTACACACATTGATCAAGCCCCAAACTAGGATTCCCTGTATCTTGGGTACTAGACAACGCTACACATACTTATATAGATAAATATTATACTTAGATAGATAAACAACCATGACTAGGGTACAAACATCCGTTCTCATCAAACAAATATTTGCTCCCACCGGGACTCGAACCCGGGACCCTTGGCTTCGTAGGCAGGGCCACTGCCGACTCGGCCATTCGGGTCGTCGAACATGTTCATGACGCGTCTTAAAGTATCAGCAAACTGGTATAGCTCTTGAATAAGTGACTATAAAAGAATAAATCATTCATCTTAAATATTAAATGTAAAATGACAGATGAATCTGTAACATATTGGGACTTCTTGAAACAGGCCATAACGAAATTCTTTACTTAATTAATCCATAAAAACATCTGCACAGACACAACTAAAACGGTTTTAAAGATATCTACACCTAAACTATAAAACTGCCAAACAACAATTGTACCTAATCATCAAACGTAGTGGAAAAAATGTTACAATTTTCAATTGACGTAAATCGACAATTTTATAGAAAACACAATGTATGTTGTTTATTGGACAGCAACTGCTTTAGGGTGTAAAATAAATAATTCTTCGGCTAATTGAAAACGTTCGGTAATGGGTTTCTGATTGATAGAATTAGTGTTGATTTTGTCCGTCTGTTTGAACATCTGCCACGGCGCGGCGAGCGGTGTTTAATTTGATTGTGTTTGCTTGTTTGGGTTTTTCAAATCAATGTTTAGGTGTTGATTGCAGACGTAAAAAATGTTAAGTTTTTAGTAGTATGGACCCGATTATATATTAGGCCTCTACTTAGGATTGAATTTACGTTTTAAATTAGTATATTAGTAGAAGTATATTTCTATAAATATGTAAGCTGTATGAAGAACTAAGCTTCACTCAAGAAATATCGCCAAAATAACACGCAAAGTCTCTTATCAAAGTTCGAGGGCATCTTTTTTATGTTCTAATGGGGGATTTTTCAGTCCCCGTCAGATAAACAGACACATAGCTGTTTTGACATTTCACCGGATCAACCTCCCCAGATAAACGTTACCTAAGGATTGAAAAATCGTCCGTATAGAAGATTAGATTATTGTATCTAATAAAAGTTGTGATATTTATTAACACAATAACAGTAGTTTACTGAAACTACAATGGTGGGGGCAGATAAACAAATAAATTGCCTCGGACGTCCGCACTCCGCACCCGGCTATAAGTTCCGAATCATTTGACACGTCTTAATAGAGTTCCGAAAATACGCACAATTCATTCTCGTACGATTCACCATCATATCCAGCATTGTGTGACACATTAGGGTGAGCTAAACATTATTGGGGGTTATCGCCTTTTATGATATTTATCTGTTTATTTCTTTATTTGCGACTCTAGATTGCGACAAATTGACGTTTATGGCGTATTTATGTTAATGAAATTGTGCACTTATTGCTAAGTTGTAATGGCTGTTTAGAAGCGGATACTTATTTATGGGCAACGTTTAAATGTAGATAGTAACTCCAGTTTTTTCTTGGCAAAAATACTCGTTACGCCTGACTGAATTACTGAATTGCGACATTAAATGAGCGCATCCATAAATACTGGCTTCGTGTGACGAAATTGCTGAATCCTTCGACTAGAAATCTAATAACAGCATAAAATACAAAACGAGCGTTGGATTTTGTTGTTCTTAACCTGTTCAACCTAAAACGAAGGATTTAAGGGGCTTTGATTCGCTCACCCCGTTTATCCTTCACTTACCCCGACCCACCACTTCGACCACTAAGCGGTGGCTTAACCATTCAGTAACTTAGTCATGCAAATCAGTAGTTGTGTCGCGCAATTCAGTATATTTTTCGCTCATTTCAGGAAAATCCGTTGTTTATGGTCATGCGCTCAATGGATTTAAAGTCGGTCCTTATAATATTTCCCCTTATTTATTGTTTGTTGGAAATACGAAGAGGATCGTTACATAAACAATAACTATATTCATAATAAGTATGTTTTTGTAAATAGAAGTATTATTTTGGCATACAAATTCAAGCCCCACCATTCGTCCCGACCGCACAATGTACCCCCTTTCGCATGAAAGCGACAAGAGTATTCACCGTGTGGTTTTGGTCGACGACAAAGCGCTGTGATGAAATTCAGAAAACGAGCAAGAGTTGAATACGAAAACGTACAAAATGTCATATGTGAGGAACGAAACGGCATCCTATATTCAACTTTTGCCCCATTTATGCGCGCGAATGTATATACGAATCTGTGAGGAAAGGCATAGCTGGATAGCGATATAGAGCAACGATGCCAACGATTCATCCATCATTCAACTTAAGTGTGGCATATAAGACGGCGCAAGGATTATGTATATGACGTTCGTTTCAAAGCAATATTCATATTCTTTATTGCACAGAAGTCATAATGGTAAGGTAACAATACATTTTATGAGCAAAGGCAAGCCTATATCTAAAGAGAGATGGCTACCAGCAAACCTAGGCAGGACAGGAAAATTTGTACAAAAGGAGAGTCCTCTGCTCAATAAAACTATATAATTACTATATAATCATACATACGAACATACCTTCACAACTTCTATACAGGCTGTAACAGGAAGTGTTGTGTGGGCATAATTCTGAACAACTTTTACTATGAAACCGATTTGATTAGAGCAACTTTATATATCCGTTCTGCGTACAAAACAGCTGATAGCCCGGCCCAAACTGTATTGAAAAGTCAATATTAAAGTTGTTCTCATCAAATCGGATTCATAGTGAAAGATGTTCAGAATTATGTCCCTTATTACCCCCTAAAACATGTCTATACCTTTTTTGTTACAGTTATAGATACTGTAACAAAACCTGTACACCTTTTTGTTACAGTTATAGAATGTTTTTGGAGGTTGTTATGGACATCATTCTGAACAACTTTCAATATGAATCTTGCAGGTTGTACAGCCCTGTATCTCTAAAGCCTATGCTTTAGAGAACTATTTTCAAATAATTGAACACATACTTGCTTCTGATCTGAGCATAACAAGAGTGTCTAGTCATTCTACTTGTGAAATGATTTCATAATTCAAAAAGGATATTATATTACTGTGTTTCAGTGAGAAAACATCTTCACACGTAGACATCGTTTATATAGATACCCACCTTTAAGAGTAAAAGTGAGATAAACGAGTGGAGCAGCTGGATTTTTCTTCGTAATAGAATCATTCCAGAATTTACTTGAATATTTTATTTCATTGGCTTTTTAATTATTATTTGCTAGTAGTTGTGTACTTATAGAGAACATAGTAATTTGTGCCGACATTGATGTGGTTTCTTTAATTAGACAGACAGGAAACAAATACAATTAAACGATATTGTACGCTGTCATCTAAACTGACTGCGAACAGCTATTACCACCATCACCACCACATAGCGGGATACCACCAAGTTAAAAACTTCAGAAAACCGACTTCAAGTCCTCTTTCTTTCTCCCAGGTCGGGATGCCATTTTCGTCTATATATACAAAAGAAAACGATACTTCGAAACCTGTCTAATTAATACAATACGAATATAAGGCACATAATTGAAAAAATGCCAGATTGCATCTCATCTCATGATGACCAACGTAAACACCACTAATAATTGACCAATTAAAAGCTTTAAAAAAATCAATCCCTATTTCTTCCTCTCCGGTCAGTATGCGAATGTCCACAAAATAAACATGGCTACTAAATTTCCATGGCTCACAGTAAAGTCTTAGACAGATAGCTGTAAAACCAAAAGGGTTGTTTTTAGTCCGTATACCACACGAGCTGATGCCAATATGTGAGGACTTAGACTTGGCAATTCCATTTTTTTCCCCTCCAACAAAAAAGACTACTAAATCTGTATGTCTGACAGTCAAATCCACAAGTATTACTTACATATGACATAAACGAATATACGGTACTTATAGACAGAATTCATTTAATGACAATGACCCTAAACACAACTGATTCAGTGAAGCAATAATACGCAATTTAGTTTACCTGGATGACATCTTAATTGCAGTTTTTTTGCTTCAGAAACCAAACTACTGGACCGAATAAAAACATTCAAAAAATGGTATTTTGGACGGAATTGGAGTATTAGCGAATATAAATATTTCGAAGCAGGCATTTTATTAAAAAAATATATATTTCTTTGAGTAATCAATCAGTCATGTAATTCTAGGTAAATATTAGTAGGTCTTTGTAGGTTTGGTTAAATAAATAAAAAATATTGTTTTGCTGATGCCTGTAAGCTGTAAGGTGTTGGATTCAGAAGTATCAAATTAATCTTGTATCTTGATTATAAGTTTCCAAATGATGACAAATTAATGAAAATATGGTTCAATGGTGCTGGTGAACGCCATGAGTCATTGAGAAGAGGCAGCCCAATGTGCTTAAGTAAGGCATTGGGCTACAGATGCATATAATCGTAAAATAATTATAAGCATATAATTGTCATGAAGACATAAAATGGAGTCGATAACTACAACAACAAAAAAAATAGACTCTCGTGCTCGTGCTAATATTATATTATTAATCTATCATGTGTAATTGTTTTTTTTGTTAAATAGTGTTGACATTTTCCTAAAAAAATGAGTACCTACCTTTTTTTAACAAAATTATTATTTGCATTTTTATTGTCACAACATAGCAAGATGTGCAGTCAGTCCTGCTAAATATTATGTTACCCTATTAACATATCATAACAAACCATTTACATACAGGCACTTACTCATTGGTTCTGGCCCCACACTAAGATATCCTGTATCGTGGAAACCAGAAACAGCTTCGTCAGAATCATGTAAACATCCAAGACCTTGGGATTTTTTTTCTTCCTCCCAAGCCGGGATTCGAACCCGGGACCTGTCGCTTGGGAAGCACAGCCTTGGCCGCGACACCGTCGTAGTATGTTACCATGTCTAAGAACAATAAACGTATTTGTATTTGTAAAAAGTTATGCAGTAATAACTTTATTTTTGCGTTGTGTGAACGATAACAACAAGGAAAACAAGACCATCTTGGTTAAACTTTGATATAAACATGGTGTTATCATGAGAAAATAATTATTTTGATGTGAAATATTACCTAAATATTAAAACCAGACTTCTGTTTTTGAAATAATAACTTTGGTGAGAAAGGTACAAAAAAAAACATAGTAATATTTGCAGACATTGCAGACTCCGTGTATTTTAAATGAAATTTTTGGTTTGTGTTATTTATTATACACGCTAATATGTCACCTAAGTTGCTGCCATTTCTTGCCAAGGTGTGGGCTTGTCTCTTTTAAAGAACATTTTCATAGAACCTAATTTTCAGAACTAGATTACGGCTTATAGATTTTATCACAAAATCGTTCACCTCGTGAAGCAAGAGAGTAGATTAGGGTCGATCAGGGAATTGTTAATAATCTAGAATACTACGTCCATGGGGCTGACAAAACTTCCTATTTCTAATAGCTGAGAACGTAATATTTGTCCCTCTTTTAAACATCACGTATGGCATAAACGAACTTGAGAGAGATATATATATATATATATATACATCTATGTTTTAGTTATTGTTCTGAGGTTGACTAGGCAAATACTGCGACTTATCAACTACTACGAGTAAGAGCATACCTAATTACCTATATTGTCACTTTTTCACAATTTCCAGTTTTCAAGTCAACATTTTGTGTAGGTGTAGTATCAGCGCTAGATATTTACTGCACACTGTTAATATTCGTTATTCCAATCTACCAATTAATGGAAAGCTTATTAGAATGTATATTTTGCGTTTTGTTACCAAGTGGCGGTTTTCATTCGCGAAAGCAACAATGAATTCAAATTAATTAATACAACAATTATTTTCGTGATCCGTTGATTGCTAGATTAGAAACTACGTCGTAAGCCCTTTCAAGAACATTCGAACGAATTCAATCAAACGTTTTGTTTGAACGAAATCGAATTTTGTTAATTATGATTTCCAATTTGGCGCCGCGTTCATTGAGTCTGTTGTGTTAAACTTAAGGCGAATTATTTCTATGCATATAGGTGTGATAAACTAATAAGAATTTAAGTCAGCCACTGAGACGAAAACCAAGTTGGCCAACAAACACTAACACAACGGATGTGTCCAGCCTCAGTACTCTGTTCTACTATTAGATTCAAAAAGAAATTACTATCGTCCTTAGGCCGTATTTCTAAGTAAAAATATGGCATGGGATAATGTCATTTAAATCAGTTGAGTTCAATAGGTGATCGTTAAACTTTTGAAACTATGTACATATTGTCAAAGTCTCAAATTCTTCATGACACACTACTTAGACCATCGCTGGTGCTAAACAGCCAACAAAACATACGATAATGGATGCTCACGTATATCATTCTGAAACTGACCGTGCGCGCGGCAAGCGACCGGAAAAACACAAAATTACTGTCGCCGTTTCTAAACTCAAAACCTGACACACCCTCCCGAAAACATCCAAATCAATTACACGAAAGATGGCACTGTCATCAATCTCGCCGTTAAAATAGTACTGAGTCATTGACAGTACATTATTTCTACTCAAACTCCTTCCGACTGGTCCTGTCTCGGTATCATATCACTCACTGAACCAATGGGGTATGGATATCTAACGAATTTGAGCCTTGAGTTTTTTTAATTTCGAAGGATTGGTCTTTTAACCATTACTCATTCAATCTAAACATGAAAATTAAAATGTACCAATATTTTATGGTATTAACGTTTATAGCACTTCGTTAACTACTTAAATTAACTGTCAAACTTAGGTTATCCTTATTAGCTTAGAGATTTCTGAAACGCGATACTGAAATAATTGTTTATTCGACCCTAAATAAAACTAAGGACCTTGGTCTGATATTTATTTAAACCTTATTACATTTACTCAACACTGACACAAACTTTAATTTGAGTATAAGGGTGAGTTAGTTGTTTAAACTATCAATACCTACTTAACCATGTAACAGAAAAGAGATCTGCTAAACTAATTAATACAAATCTATGGACCGATATATTTATGGCATCTAATTTGTGTGTACATAAATTTTAACAACGATCAAGTTAATCAGTATGCAAATAATAAAAATATTGCATATATGCAAATAACAGAACAATGTGAGGTCCGAACGGCACATTTTCAACGTGGGTAACAAATATTTTATTTCCTGTCCAACGTCAGATCATTCCTACTGAACGCCAAAAGGGTAATGGTACGATATCCTGGCAACTTCTCCATGAGGCACATAGTGTAGATCCTGGTATGCCTTAACCATCATCTGCTGGTTGACGACAGCAAATGGCCTTGGCGATATGCTCTCTATCGATGGCAGCGGCCTTAGCTCTGTACTTGACATCTCCTCCTTACTCTGTGGCCTTGGTACAAACGTCGATTGAGGCACCTGCGGCACAGTATAACTTAACATATTGTTGTACATTATTTGGTGGTCAGAGTAGTTCAGAGGTGTTATTTGATAGTTCGCTGACGGGTCTGTCAGCTGCTCTAGTTCTATCATCGGATCTCGTATTGAGTACATTGGGGGGCTGGTGAAGACTGTGTCTGGCCTGTTTTTCCTCCTAGGACGGTACTTGTAGTCGGGATAATCCAACATATGTTTGATCCGCAACCTTTTTGCTTCGTCGATGAACGGGCGTTTGTCCATTTCATCCAAACTCTTCCATTCGTGGCCGAGTTGCTTTGATATCTCGGAGTTGTGTAGCTTAGGGTTCTTTAGTGAGATCTTCTTTCTTTGTAGGCGAGACCAAACCATGAAGGCGTTCATTGGTCTTTTAATGTGGTAAGGGTTTGGGTTTCTTGGCAGTTTTTGGATTGGTTTCATTGGCATTTGTAACTCGAATTGATAAGACATCTTATCCTCGTTTCAATTTGAGAATCTTAATGATTAAACACATCTCACAAAGATACACAGCTTTTCTTGAATCTTTTAGCATCCATGGCATCCACACAGTAAATAAAATCCAAAAAAACATTCGTGTCACCAAAAACTCGTCCAGAATGCTCTGGAACTGTAACGAACTGGTGATTCCCGAGCCCAGCAGTTTGAATACCGATCATTAGCTCAACAATGACCTGGCCACAATTGGAATGACAATTTTCCGTCTATTATTTGCCGTTGAATAAAGAGCGGCGACAATGCAGAGATTGCTCACAAATTGTCAAATGATACTGTTGTATGTTTTGTGAGCGGCGCGCCTGTAGATCGGGACTATTAAAAAGTTGTTCGTAAGGTCTTCAAACAAATTGGTATTGTTGTAAGGTTGGCAGACTAATCTGTTTGGACTTTTCAATGATGCTCTTATTAAAACGTGGAGTAATTGCTGGGGACGTGGTGTAAGTGAGTTGGTGTTTCCAGCTTGATTGCGATTTCTCGCGTTACATACAGTCAGTATTTTGACCAAAAAAATTGGAGTTATGGCGCATTCTAGAGGTTCGAATTAGCAATTATATCTTTTATCTAAGCTTGATTATTTCTAGGATAAGGAGCTCAAAATATACTTATTGGTTAAATCAGAGCATAAATAGAGATGGCCTAACTCTAACTCGATCCTAAATACTGTATGTAAATAGTGATTATTTGTTAGTAATTAATGACTGAGACACGCGTAAACCACAGCTTTATCACATGCACTTAGATGAATGTTTTACTTAGGTTTGATCTTTTTTCTGGTTCAGTACCTGCAATATGGACTACTGTAGATAAAAGAATCAGGATACAATAGACAGTGATACCACAATCTATTGTGAGCTAGATCTAGGCTTGGTCTGGATCAGCTCTATTATACTTTAGTTAATCATACCTACATTTATGTTACAACCCTACCTGGGTGGTGATTCTTCTATTCGTAATTTGAGAACCTTCTGTACCCTCGCTACCCACATCATTTGAAGCTTCAGGAAATTTAGGATATCATCACGCCTGCAGAGGTTGCAGCGCTAGTGGCGTCAATGTCACTGGGGATAAAAGTAGTTATTGTGAAAAGATAAGTGGCAGACAAACTGTTTTACGTGCGTGGTTAGGATGGACGAACTCATTTGCTTTTTAGGTAGTTAGAAAATGATAGTTTTTTTTAATGTTTGATTAATTCAGAAGATATATTATATTATACGCAAGAATAATAGTAGATTATACAACAAGGTCATAAAACAAGCCATTTTATCCAAGATTTATGGTAGGTATATATATTAGATAATTAAGGCGAGGATAAAATGGGTTTAAGGCCGAGTCTGCTTTTCACTTCGATTACGAGGAAATAAAACAGTGATATTGTAAAAAATACTTATGTTCCAAGATAAATTTGCTTGGATTTAGGCGGCAATGACTGTTCAATAACGCCTTTTGCTTTTTTTCCATTAGTCTGTTAGGTGTAAGATTAATTTTCGTAAAACAACAAGTTTTGCAAAGAAAACTATTAAATAAAAGTCAAAAACAAGTCTCTTTCCCGCTATTTTTTTTTTCTGCATGTAATTTTTAGGTTAGGTCGTACGCGATACTGCCGAGTCATACCTTGATTTTTTAATGTTTTTGTTAATAACACTGGTTTTTATTAGTTTTTAGTTTACTTTATTTTCATGCAACATAGAATAACAACTTTATTTAATGCAGTTACCTCGTCTGTCAGGCTGAAAGACTCAATTGTCTTAGTCTAGATGACGATAACCCTTTATGCACCAGTAAATAGTGCATAAAATGTGATTTTATGCAGCCTACATCCAGCATAAAGAAAGACTTTTCGAGCATGAGAAGTGAAATAGTAGATTGTACAACAAGGGCAAAAACACACCATTTCATCCGAGACGTTGATATCCACCCGAGCCGCAGGCAATGGTAGATAGTTAAGTCGAAGGTAAAATGGGGCTTATGACCGAGTTATACACAGTGCTTTTCACTTAGATTGCGAGAAAATAAAACAATGGCATAGAAGTGATCGTGAAACAAGAATCATATAACAGCAACAAATTGCAAAGAATGACATGACAGGAGCTTCCCGCCGATTTTCTTTCTTATTTTGTTTTAAATTTTCGACATGTGACATTAGACTAAGGTACTTCATACTGCCAAATCATTTAATGGTTCCATACATTTTTAAATAATAATTCTGTTTTCAAAAAAAAAAGATACATAATAGTTCATTGTGGTGGCAAGACTGGGTTCGTCCCGAATGCTTTGTTAATTCATAACGACAAAGAAAAAAAAGCTGATTTCCACGATGCCATGAATAAAGTTAATTAAAAAAAATGGGTATTGAATAAATTATTAGCCAATCTAAATGAACCCAACTGTATAGTCATGGACAATGCTTGATATCATTCTAGGCAAATTAAAAAACCTCCAAGCTCGGTTAATAGAAAAAATGAAATTGCAGAATGGCTTACATCAAATAATATTACCTTAACAAAGCCACCGAAAGTATGTTTTTTTTTTGGTAAAACAAAATAAATCTGACCCAGAGACGAGATGGATAATTTATACAGGAGTATGGTCACAAAATACTATAACTGCCGCCATATCACCGTGACCTGAATCCGATAGAAATTATATGGGTCAGTGTAAAAGGAAAGGTTGCCATAAAGAATGTTGGTTTAGATAATATCACGTTCTTGCAGCTAGTACAGCTTTTGAGGATATAACTTCTGATACATGGAATAATTGCTGTGAGCATACAAAAAAACTAGAAGAGGAATATAGATGCAGGAGACTGGTAATTGATAGAGAAATTGAACAACTTATTATAAATGTTGGCAGCAGTGATAGTGAAATATCCAGTCTTACAACTGACAATGAGTCTGATATGTCTAGAATTGAAACAGTACAATCTGATCATGAAGATCATGAAATGTCATATGAAGCTGTTTAATATTTAGATTCTGAATTTGACGATTCATGAAAAAATGTATGCATAAACATAATGGTTTTATTATTATAGTTTAACCCGACTACAGGTACTTACTTTAGTGGAACATTATTTCATAATAATAAAAAATAATAGAAGTTAATGTGACTTCCATAATGAGAGGCTTTTGTTTCATAATAACAAATCACGAGTATTTTGATGCCTAATTATGTACAGTTAAATAAACTGCTTTATCTCTACATATCATATGAGCTCTCTATGATTGTTAATTTATAGTTATATTTCAAATGTATTTTCTAATAAGTTCGATTTTTTTTCGATGGCATTTTGTGCATCATCGATCAGTACAAACACGAACTTTGCGAGCATGTGAAGTGAAATAGTACATTACGCTACAAGGGAAGTAAGTGAGCTATTACGGAACGAGATGCAATTTGGTGCCCGTGCGAGCTTCGCTCGCAAAGGGCTCTAAGGATCGAGTGCACCCGAGATATTTAGACGCCCGAGCGAGCGAAGCGAGCAAGGGCGGATATAGTTCGAGGGTGCAATAGCTACTTACAACCCGAGAGAAGTATACTATTTTACACCTTTCTTGCGAGGAAAATAAAACACAACAAACATTTTTAATTAGGTAATTAATTTGAGATAAACTTGTATCAAACTTCAAATAATATCGATTGAATTACCGCCAATATTTTTTTTTGATTTGGTTGAGTTTTTGACCAAGGAGGTTTGCATAGCTTGAACTGTAAAGTTGTATGAAAATCAATTACATATCAAGCATTGCTTGTTCTGCAAAGTAATTTGAAAATGGAACGTAGTTTTCATTGCAGACAATGAATGAATGACGTAAAGACTAACTTACATTCACTCTTTGAACGTAAGTAAGTAGGTCTTTACGAGCAAGGCAGGTGTAAAGTATATTTTAGACTGGAACATAAGTATTATTCAGTTTTAATTTTATTTAAATGGGTTATATGAATTTCAGACTCCGTAAAAAAATTACCCCTCCGAAGTTCAAGTGCAAGTTCAAGTTCAAAGTTCTTTAAAACCGTCGATATTAGCAATATTCTTGGTACACGTCATATTTGCCACTTCTTTACATTGGACCACTATGGGGAAAGAAAGAAACTCCCACAGATTTACTATTCGTTCGTTTGGGCTCGTATTCGCGCCAGCGCGAAAAGTAAGCCGAATGTCTCATGACCATTGCATATGAGTTTCATGCAACGTTTTTCATCATACTTGCAAGTAAACTTCATTTGTAATAAAGTCACTGGCAAAACCGCTAAACAGCATATAAAAATGGGAATTATTAAACTGCACATCAAAAATACTGATTTGCACAGCAAATATCAGGGGAAAATGCTGCGATAGCTTAAGAGAAGGGTAAAGAGGGTGAGCGAAGCGAAGCCCCCTTTATCCTTCGTGTTTGGTTGAACATGCAGAACAACAAAAAATACCTACATCAACTTGAAATAAAATAATTAAAACATGAAAAGTGTTTTTGCTGATCCCCTGTTTTGCTTTGAAAATCAGTATTTTGATGTGTGATTAAATACTAGCCTATAAAAATAATGTGTTTTTAAGCTTACGCTTTGATCAATAAATTAATTTTAAATTTCATTTCATTCATTCTCAAAAAAATATTGCCATTGCAACAAAAAAACTTTGATGCTGGACAGCCGTCAAAGGTGCATAGTTATGAGGGCAACTTTTTTATTGTTACTAAGTAAATTTACCCATAAAACATTGTTGAAATTACAATGCTAAAATTGTTCGTGTCACTATATGATTTCTTGTCCTTTTGTTCCCATGACAAATGCCTTTAGCTATCATATCAAAGGTATATTGTCCCGATGACAAGGGGTTTTGCTAAAAAGACAAAGGTTTACTGTCCGTGGATCAAACTTTGTTTTGTTGAATTAGCTATCTTCCTTTGTGCTTTTATCAATTCACCGTTGCTTCTCCGACAAAGTTACTTTTCTCGTATATATTTTGCTGCTCTAGCAAAGTAACATGGCTGATCTTTTCCCTGCACTTTGTTAATGGTACACCATGAAAAAATATTATATACTCCCCGAAGCTTCTGACTATTATTCCAGGAGTATGCGTACCCTGAACTATTTTTAATGTACACCATAGATCTGTATGGTGCATACACAGAGCACTCCGGTCAAGGTACGTATACCCGTAACAATATATAGGCAGAAGCTTCGAGGAATATAGCTCTTTTCAGTGTACCATTTACAAAGTGAAGGGATTGAAATCTACAATGTAGTACATTGCTTGGGTAGCACAAGATACGATAAGAGGATAGAGGTATTTGAGAATCCTAAAAGAAAATAAGAAAATATTTATATCAAAAGTATGTAATAATCTCTACTTTACTTATTTATTCCTATGGCATTAGTAAATAGTACATACCAAACTACAAGTTAATATGAAGGGATTTAAGCCACTCGGTGGCTTTGTCAGTAAGCTTGATCAGGTCCTCGGGAGGTCCCCCGGTATATCGCGTTTCTGTGCATTCAGAGATAATATGTTGGATGTCTTGGACTTCAATTCCGCAGGTACAAGCAGGGGAGTCTATCCAGCCGCAGCGATGTTTATATTGGGCACAGCGTCCATGCGTAGTCCCGTGCGTAGTCTGTTGAAGTTACACCAGTCACGCCTCGGCAGCTGGGACCCCTTTATTTTGGAGCCTGGAACAAGATCTGAGCCCAATTTGCCGGCCATTGTTGAGTTCCATTGTTGCGACCATTGTTGCATGAGGTTGGAGTCTTCTTGCAGGAGATTTATCGCGATTTTGTTTGGTGGGTTTCTGGATTCAAGACGGTGAACGACAACGACAACGGGTCAACGACATGAACCTCATAATTGTATTAGGGCACTGTTACTTATCAAGCATAGACTGCAGCAGATGCAGCAGTTTATTTTCTGTTAAAAAACTCTCCAATGCCATATTTCATATCACTCTTGAGCACAAACACTACTTCTCTGCACGACATCTACGTTGAAACTGGCAGAATAGGAGAAACAGTTTGCGCTTGCGAGAACAAGTATAAGACGTCACTTTGTAATTTTATCTAAGAATACTTTGTCAAAACATCTACTTCGTATTTTGTTAGTATATAACGTTGCCGTATCAACAACATCATTTAGCCGTAGTAACAACTGTTATTTTGATAGATTAAACTTTGCTGTAACATCACTTCATAACGTTGCCGTGTCAACAACACCATTTAGCCATAGTAACAACGCCTATTTTGATAGATTAAACTTTGCTACAATATCACTTCATAACGTTGATAAGTTGACAACGTGCCGTTGTTATCCCGTTTATACATTTTTAACATAGTTACCGTATCTACGTGTCTTTAGCTAAAATAATAAAAATAATTTCAACAATAAAAAAGTTGCCACAGCAACTATGGGCCTATAGCTGCAGCGACGATGCACTTACGTGCGTTAACAATAAAATTCTAACAAAGCTTTTATTTTCGCTTTGTTAGCCGATTTTTCTCTGAGTGTTATTATTATAATTATAATTTCATTATTTCGACCAATCAGAACACGACTTTTACTGAATTTGAAATAAAATGGGCCAATCGGAATCACTGTCCACTAAGAACGGTCTCGTTATTTTTTTTTTAATGTAGCCTCCTACACTGTCCTACTGCTAGACAAAGGACTTGCCGTTACGAACCCCAAAAAAAATAAAAAAAAATAGGCAAGAGTGTAAAAGTTTTGTTGTGTGGAGTTTTCGATGCGCTTATTTGATGATAAGTTAGTAATTACGAATTTTTATCAAAGTTTGATGTACAATGGATTTATCTAGTGACAGTACGGACGCATTGACGCCGACCGAATCACAAGACGCTGCAAATTCCGTCTTAAGAAGATTTATTTTGAAAATTGATTTTACCGCTCGCTCACTTCACTGCTCGGAAATGTGGCGAAATTTGGTCGTAATGGGGCCGTAAAACATTGAAAAGTCAACCAGAAAAAAACATTGTTCCTTTGTTTGTTATGGTTCTGCCACATGTCAACAGATGGCGCTTCATGCCGTGTCGGTTTTTACCGACATAGCATGCATCATGCCGTCGCGACGGTAAAAGCGTACCTGACGGTAGATGGCAGACCAAAGAGCACAGAGCAATATAAGCCAAAGAGTATGTTCATCTGAGGGCGGACTCCGCCAGGCGGAGTTCCAAACCGAAACTAAAAATGTATTATCTGTATTATAAATTTGATTCCTCGCAGTAGTCATGAAAATTATTATGTAATGTCTCGGCCAAAAGTACAATAAATGGACTCGTCTCTTAGGGGTCAAACTCACTCGTCCATCTATTGCCCACTTTCCAGCCTCAACAAAAATGTACTATTTCCTTAATTTGTATGACAATTTTTTTCTTTTTCGGCCAGCAGAGCAAGTGAAAATGACTTTATTTCATGTGACGTTATGTTATGTCATAAAAAATATTTCTTTCCCTACATTTAGAACCTTTATTCAGGTATCTGCTCCAGAAAGGACCGTTATTATAACTAGGAGATTTCTAATAGTTATACGATGAAAAATCTCTTGCTTACGTAAGTAATAAATTATAAGTGAAAAATAATGCATAACAAGAGTGCTTTTTTATGACAAAATTATAATTTTAAACTTAATGGACGCTCTGCTTTTGCTCGTATTACTTACTTCATTTACGTTTGCTACACAATGCATGTTTCTATATACTTTTTTCTGATTGACGTCGATTACAAAGATTTATTTGTTTATATAGAAGTTACCAAGTAAACAATTTTCGCGCGCCCTATAAAAGGCACGCTTCCTTTTAATTACAAACACCAATTTAGGGAGAGGGCGACGAGCGCTAGTAAGGAGTTGTAAGGCACAACGTCATCTATCGCCAAATCGGTCAACCACAGGGACTCACCCAGGCCTAGTTTGCTTGTAAGCGTGAAGCGCAAGGTAACCCGTGCATAGAGCAGACCCTACAATTGCGCTGTTTAGAGTATAGATGGCGTTGTTGGCGCTTAGTACTTTCGTCTCATTTCAGTGAATGTAGATGGCGCATGAAGACAATGTCAAAAATAGACGAAATTAACGAAAAATTAAATGACTTACTGGGTAGATAGGTTAGTACTATGCTGAAAGAGCCGTAGTCGTAATATTCGATATGGTATTTTCCTAACAAAAGTTTTAAAAAATTTCGTTTTTTTGTTATCATTTTAATTTATTTTGTTACTTTTATTGTCCGAAAATACATCAAAGAGATTCTTTCCTACACTATAGTATGTATCTGTCACCGTAAGATAGCAAAAACCGTTAGCTGATAAACTTACGCGTTAGTCGATCAACTATCGGCAGATAGTAAACCAGAACGACAGGGTTTTTAATTTACGTTTCTTTTGTTCTTACATGTCAACCTAACGCAAAGACTATTCGGGGGCTTCATCTAAGTTACCGCAGTGTTTGCCCTTGCAAGTATTTCGTTTGCAATTCAAGTTTAAACCAGTTTACTATTTAACTGTTTTAACCGTTCGTTTTTCAACTCACGCGCCATATAGTAAGCAGTACGCTACATTTTATTATCTGTCGATAGTTGACCAACTAATGAGACAAAAATAAGTTAGTTTATCAACTAACGGTTTTGACAATCTTACGGTGACATATCAAACCTCATTAACACAATACATAACGATCTCACTCTAAAACATACATTCTCCAATTGTTAGACCAACAAACGCCAAAAAACCACCCCAATAATGTTCACTCGCAGATAACCGCCCAACAGAAAGAATATCACCCGATTTATGTTCCCAATCGTGAACAACGGGCCACTTTGTAAATCACCAGCCGAGACATAAAGAGCGTTCATAAGCCGCCATATTTATGAAAATAAGAGGCTATAACGTGAAATGGAAAATACAAAAGTGGCCGCCACGGAGTTGTGGCAAGGCGGGCGGCGCGGCGGGTGGCGGGTGGCGCGGCGGGCGGGGCGGGCGGCGGGCGGTTTTATATCTTACGACTGAAGACATTTGTGAAATTGGCTTGACGACTTTCGATAGTTAAAATATATACATGGGAATGATCCCAAAATAAAAAGATTAAATGATACAAAACTCAAAAATAAAAAGATTAAATGATACAAAACTGTATATTCAATTTAATATCAAATTAGATAGGTATTTAAGACAAGGCGGGCGGTTTTTTTAAGACATTTATGAAAATTTCTTGAAGACTTCTGTTTCAGGAAGTAGTGACCAATGGATTTACATGGTGTAGGGTCAATTTTACGATTCTGGACCTCAAGCTACCTATTTGAGAATTCAGTCGTGAGCTTATAATTAGTGAGACATATTTCTATTGTTATGTATAATTACGAATGAATTGGCAACATTACTAATACGTTACTTATACAATAGGACTACGTCCGTTCGGATCCGTTTTTCACCAGATGCCGAAAAAAAAATGCGACGGTGATACCATTGTAAAATATATGATTGGACGCGATTCTGTAACGCAGGCTACCTACCTATTTGAAAATTCAGTCGTGAGCTTATAATTAGTGGGTTCTTCACCAACTCGACACAAGAGACTGGACACACATGTGTCAAGTTGGTGAAATTCAAAATTAGTATCACATATTATGTCGTCATCTGGACACGCCAAGATTTTCACGCGTGTCCACATAGTGAAACTTAAATAAAATCACTTTTATGTATTCGCCAACTGGACACACGTTTGCATTTTACCTGAATTTATGACAAAGTACAGTCACGCAGATTAATGTTTTATGTCACAATCATCATCGGCCATTCAACGTCCCACTGCTGGGAACGGGCAATTTTGTATGTTGTTGTATTAAGTACAATTAACCTGACTGTATCCTTTTTTTGCACAAAAGCTGAATGTGTCCAGTTGGCGAAAACACAAAAGTGATTTAATTTAAGTTTCACTATGTGGACACGCGTAAAAATCTTGGCTTGTCCAGATGACGACATAATAAGTGATACTAATTTTGAGTTTCACCAACTGGACACATGTGTATCTCTCTTGTGTCGAGTTGGTGTAGAACCCTAATTAGTGAGACATTGTTCTATTGTTATGTATAAGTACGAATAAATTGGCAACATAAGTAACGTATTAGTGGACTACGCGTGTATTTAGACAAACTCTAGTCGGCCGTCTATCCGTCTGTCAAGACCTTTTTTCTCAGAAGTTGTAAAAAATACTTCTAAAATCCGTTTTTCATCAGCTGCCGAAAAAAAATTCGGTGGTGATACCATTGTAAAATATATAATTGGACTCAGTAGTATAATTTTAACGTAAATAAAAGAGTGGTATCCCTAAAAACCTATTCCAAAGAAATTACTTAATCCAAGAAAAGAATTTATAAAAATAAGGACGTAGACAAGGACAAAAGAGTACACATAATTTATCTCGAAACTTAAATGGTATCAATTGGTTTTTACGTATTGACAACACTGTGTTGTGAGGCCGGTCCACACTGGTCGAATGTGGCGAACGGAAGCGACTGACTAAAACAAAAAAGTGAGTTTCCTAATTCTCAATATAATTACTTCGTCTGATAAGCGTTATGTTTTATTTTTCAGGTATTTCAGTAAGCACTGAGGCAAAATCTAAATCTAGGTTCCTCGTTATTGATGCGGCTCTTTCATATTCCATTCATTCATTCATATTCTTTATTGCACAGAAATCTTAATGGTAAAGGTAACAAAACATTTTATGAGCAAAGGCGAACTTATCTCTAAAGAGAGATTTCTACCAGAAAACCTAGGCAGGACAGGAAAAGTTGTGAAACAGGAGAGTCCTAGTACGCAATAAAACTGTATACATCTAATTGTGTACAACTAAAACAAAATAACAAACTTGCATTGATCTTTCTAATACACTTGACACTGGCAAAATTAACCTCAAAAGAGGTTAGCATGCCAAATTAAAAGAAGAAAAAATAAATTTTGCTCTGTAAAATTGATAATAACTTCTATGTTCAGTCCGCTCCGATTTTTTTTTACAATTTTGGCTCTCATGTGAAATTTTTGATTCTTACTTTTCGACATATTTAATACAACGTTATACTATTTCTGCGGAACCATAACCTAATGTATTTGATAATTAAACCACATATTTGTAAAAATATAACCCAGAGTTTATTCAGCACATCGGATGAAGAATACGACATTAACCAGAGTGACAATGACAGTTAAGTCATAACACTACGAAGTTGGCCAGGATTAAAGCAAGGAGGCTACAATGAAACCTCCAACACGCCCTCTTAATCTTGGACGACTTCCAGCATATCTTGAACAAACGGCTGGTGCTTACAAGTAGGCAGTGCCTTCGTGAGCACATCAGCAGTCATCTGCTCTGTAGGCATATATGACAACTTAATGACTTCATTGTCAACAGCCTCACGAATATAGTGATACCTAATGTCTACGTGCTTAGACCGTTTATGAAAAACCGGATTAGTGGCAAGCTTCGCCGCAGACTGATTATCACTATACAGGGTTACAGTGTTGCTCTGACCTGTTAATTCAGTAAGAACCGCACGGACGTATACCGCCTCTCGCCTCGATCGGCTCCATTAGCCCAATCAGCATCGGTGAAACCATAAACACGAAACTTATCATGCTCAACATTTTTCCTGTACACAAGACCCAAATTCATTGTGCTTTTCAAATAACGCAACACACGTTTGGCCGCAGCAAAATGTTCCGCTGTGTAGCGGGTATAATACTGACTAAGAAAACTTACAGCAAATGAAATGTCAGGTCTAGATGTCACAGACAAGAACGTTAAAGATCCTATCAATTCCTGATATGGTAATCTACTATCGTGGTTAGTGCTATCAGAAAACTTCAGACCTACGTCCAAGGCCGTCTTTGCGCCTTTACAGTCGCTCATACCGAAACGTTCAAGCAACTTTTCAATATAGTTTTTCTGACTCAGCTTTAACTCACTACTAGTACGATCTTCTTTAATGCCTAGCATATGTTAACCTCACCTAACTCCTTAATAGTAAAGTGAGACTTCAATGACGTTTTCAGCTTTTTAGCAAGCTCGTCACAATCGTAGAAAACGAAAAAATCATCTACATATAGTGCGATAATAATGGTTCGCTAACCCACTCGACGACTGAAGATGCAGCTCTCATGCTTACTCTGCGTGAACTTCTCTTTGAATAAAACTTTCTTTACCTTATCGTACCAGGCACGAGACGCCTGCTTTAAACCGTACACGGCTTTCTTGAGTCTGTAGACTTTATGCTCATCGCCTTGTCCTATGAATCCTTCCGGCTGTGACATATAAATCTCCTCGCTCAAGTTACCATTCAAGAAGGCAGTTTTGACGTCAAGGTAATCAATCTTCAGATCTAGCTCCACCGCAAGAGACAGCAACATTCTCAACGAACTATGCCGAACAACTGGAGAGTACGTATCCAAGTAGTCAATTCCGAACTTTTGGGTAAACCCCTTCGCAACTAATCGCGCTCTGTAACACGCTATTTTTCCATTGACGTCGCGTTTAATTTAAACAGCCACCGATTCTTGACAATGTTCTTATCCGCCGGTCTGTCAACGAGCTCCCAAGGTTCATGCTTATTGAATGAGTCAATCTCGTCTTGCATAGCTTGCCGCCATAGCTTGCTATCGCTCGATTGCAAAGCCTCCTTGATAGTTGTCGGCTCATTCAACTCTATCTCGAGTGCAGACATTGTCCTCGGTATTCTAGGCCGTAAATTAAAGGCAGGTCCATCTGCATGTGGCTCCCGTGGTCTACCGCCTGTATCAGTAAATGAGCTCGGTACCTGCTCGTTCGCCTCGAACCAAACTTCAGGAGCTGCCGGCCTCTCCGCCTCAACCTGAATCTTTACATTCTGTGGGAACGGTAACTCCGCATTCTCCGCCTCAAGCTCAACCTCAAGCTCATCTTCCACGTGACTCTCGTCATCAATGACACCGTCGTCACTTGTCGGAAAGAATATCTCCACGGAACGCTTGCTCTTGACACCTGGAAAGATTGTTTCATTGAAAACAACGTCACGACTACGAAAAACTTCATTTTTCACCAAATCGTAGAGCCTATACCCATTGTTCTCATATCCAAGAAATATACAACGCTTGCTCTTTGGTTCAAGCTTATTCCGCTTCACTTTATTAATGTGAGCATAAGTTTCGCAGCCAAACACTCTTAAGAGTTTCAAGCTCACCTTTTTACCGGTCCAGGCCTCCTCAGGAGTTTTCCCCGAGAGCCTTTTCGAAGGTGACACATTCACTAAATGAGCTGCAGTGTTGGCAGCTCCTGCCCAAAATTTGTGGTCTACGTTTGAAGTGTATAACAGGCACCTTACTTTTGCCAGGAGCGTCCTGTTCAGCCGCTCCGCGCATGCATTCTGTTGCGGACTGTACGGCACAGTTACCTGGTGGACAATTCCCTTACCCTTCAAAAAGTCTTCAAGGTCCCTATTTACATACTGCGTCCCGTTATCCGACCTCAAAACCTTGACTTTATCACCAGTTTGTGTTTCCACTAGCTTAATAAAGTTTTCAGTGTATTCACTCACCTCGCTCTTACGCTTCAGGAAGTACACGAACACCTTCCTCGAATGATCATCCAAGAACGTCAGGATGTACCTCTTGCATCCAAGCGAATTCACCGGCAACGGACCACACAAATCGGTATGGATTAAATCCAACCGTTTTGCAGCCACAGACTTCTCAGGATTGCTAGGAAAAGGAAAACGGGCTTGCTTTCCTTTCAAACAAACCTCACAAGCAACATCTTTACAAGGGTCCTCCTGAAAACTAATGTCATTAGCAAGTCCCTGCCTCAAAAGCTTCATATTAAGCATATTATGGCCGCTCAAGTGACCAAGTCTTTGATGCCAAGTTGCAGTGCTAATCGTTAGATTCGCCCTTAGACTGCAGGTCTGAAGTTTATATGCACCTCCTACGTCATTTGCCTTAATCAAAACATCGCTCAAAGTTGAAATTGTACAACCCTTAGTATCAAAATTTACAGTACAGCCGTTCTTAATTAATTGGGAAACAGATATAAGATTCACAGACAGCTTAGGTATAAACAACACGTCAGTCAACGTCGTGTCATCCGACAACATAACGTTACCTATACCTGTACACTGAAGTTTCTCTCCACTAGCAACGGTGACGAAACCACCACGCGATTTAAAGTCTGTCAGCAAATCGCGCCTGCCAGTCATGCAATTTGTCGAGTCTATGTAACACGAAGATTCCGAGCCCGTACTAGTACTGAATGCTGTCAACACAAAGTTTCCTGAAGAACTCTTCTCGTTCCGACAGTCTTTCTTCAGATGTCCTTTCTGTCTGCATTTCCAGCACCACGGTTCTCTCTTTCGATCAGAACTATCCTTCGCTTTTGCTTCTCCCTTGTGCTGTTGCACTTTTCTCGTCCAGGAATCACTCGTAGTAGTGCCTTTTCTGGTAGAATATAAGCACTCACTCGAATCTCCACGAGTAGTCCAACGTTGATCCTGTAGCAGTTTGGATTTGACTAGATCAGATGTGATGGCAGCTCCCGAATGCTCTAGTGCCATGATCGTGGGCTCATACTCTGTCGGTAAACCTTTGAGCATCAGCGCACCAAGAAACTCGTCATCAACAGGCTTGTTCATGTTCGCCAATTGCTGTGCTAATGACAAAACTTCATTGACGTAAGCTTCCATGTTCGCGAAGTTTTCAAATTTGACAGCGCATAAGTTCTGGAGAGTTCTTACTCTTAAACCGAGTCCCTTATCATCATAAGCACGTTCCAGTGCATTCCAGTCTTCTTTTGCCGTCTCCGCCGACATTAAATGAGAAAAACATGACTTTTCGACGGCCAAGCAAATTTTAGATTTAGCTATTTCATCACGTCGATTTCTCACCTCGGACGTTGTTTTATCATCCGCGGGTAAGTACTTGTATAAGACACATTGAATTTGGGGGAGGGGGGCGTGGAGGGGGGGAGGGGAGGTCCCCCCACCTACCCCCCCTTTTAGGAAACCACTAGTTTTTATGTTATGGAGGTCCAAAGATTGAAGAAAATGCCTACATTTTTTGGATTTCGGGGGAGTTGGAGGAGGAGAGGGATTGGAGGAGGGGTTGCCAAGAGTAGGGGGTCGCCTCGCTCCGCTACGCTTCGCTCCGGCTCCCGGGTCTGCTGTAACGTGTGAACCTAACAAACCTATCTTTAGTTTTTAAACAGGAAGTGACCTAAAGCAACCAATTTGGTTCTGATAAACTCTATAAAGTAGTTAGTAAGTAAACAAAGCCAGTCGTCCAGAGAATCACGGATAAAACGAGAGCGCAATAGAACATTCACGAAACACGGAAGGAATCGGAATGAAATGAGCAAGTAGGGGGTCGCCTCGCTCCGCTCCGCTTCGCTCCGGCTCCCGGGTCTGCTGTAACGTGTGAACCTAACAAACCTATCTTTAGTTTTTAAACAGGAAGTGACCTAAAGCAACCAATTTGGTTCTGATAAACTCCATAAAGTAGTTAGTAAGTAAACAAAGCCAAAGTCGTCCAGAGAATCACGGATAAAACGAGAGCGCAACAGAACATTCACGAAACACGGAAGGAATCGGAATGAAATGAGCAAGTAGAGGGTCGCCTCGCTCCGCTCCGCTTCGCTCCGGCTCCCGGGTCTGCTGTAACGTGTGAACCTAACAAACCTATCTTTAGTTTTTAAACACGAAGTGACCTAAAGCAACCAATTTGGTTCTGATAAACTCCATAAAGTAGTTAGTAAGTAAACAAAGCTAAAGTCATCCAGAGAATCACGGATAAAACGAGAGCGCATCAGAACATTCACGAAACACGGAAGGAATCGGAATGAAATGAGCAAGTCATTATGTCAGAAAATACAAAATTGCTGACGCAAATTTCTACCATTACAACAAAATCTTGTAATTTCTACTAAAATCATGTACCAATATCCAACGTTGGAGCTTTTGAGTTTGATATTTGTTGTTCCGAGATTGGCCAAGTTGTAAAAATCGCGTAAACATATTTTATAATTAAAGTGCTAAAATGATGTTTCCTAAATCAGAAAATGGTATCAGAGGATAGCTAAGGACCCCCCCTAACCACCTAAGTACTCCAATCTTCAAATTTCAATGTGTCTTATATAAGACCCAACCCTCATCCGCACCGTAACCACTGATACAGATCCATAAATTGTCGTGAATCAATGCATTTTTTTTAACAAATTTCCATTCGACGTAATTTTCCCGTCCACGTAATTTTTCATGTGAAAAATTTTGTTTCTTACTTTCCGACATATTTATTACAACGTTATACTATTTCTGCGGAACCATAACCTAATGTATTTGATAATTAAACCACATATTTGTAAAAATATAACCCAGAGTTTATTCAGCACATCGGATGAAGAATACGACATTAACCAGAGTGACAATGACAGTTAAGTCATAACACTACGAAGTTGACCAGGATTAAAGCAAGGAGGCTACAATGAAACCTCCAACACTTACCCTGTTGTTTACCGTGCCCTATCCCACAAAACTTACAATTACAAGTATACAAATGTCAAGACACAAGTGTGCGTACCACAAAATATACAATTAACAAATTTGTAGTGGAAAATTCTTAAAAATATGTAAATTGTATTGACAAGTCTAAAATTTATTGTATCACAAAACTTTATATACGATACATGTATTTTCCGGAAAACGTACAAATATGTAGCTGACAATTTTGTGCTACATTAAATTGTAGTAATAATTATACATGTAGAATTGTACCTACAACTTAACAATTCTCTAAACGTGTGTCACACCCTCTTGCTACTATATGAATACTAGTAATTGCATTCCGTACCATTATCTATAAAAACGGCAAAAAAAACATGTCTGTTATATGGGAGCCCCAGTCCGACTCGTTCTTGGCCGGTTTTTTAGTATTTGTTGTTATAGCGGCAACAGAAACAGATAATCTGTGAAAATGTCAACTCTCTAGATATCACGGTTCTTGAGATACAGCCTGGTGACAGACAGACCCCGTTATAGGGTATCTTTTTTACCCGTTGGGTACGAAACACTAAAAATGCATACACTCAAATTGAGAATCCGGTAAAAAAAGGTAGGTACTTAACATTGTATGCCTTTTCCAATTTTGCCACATAGTGTCCCTTAAGTATTTTCAATCTTTCTCCATTATTCCTAAATCATTTAAATTTTGCGTGATTTCCTTCATTTGTTTATTTTCACAGTGTGCGTCAATTTATCACTAAATTTACCAAAAAGAATGTTTTTGTTTTCGTTTATGAGGTCTAAAATGGTCAGTTTAGCTTGCAAGTCCATTGTAATGTCAGTTGGTATGTTGGTACGTAGGTAATGCTCGTAGTTATATCACTATAATAATTATAATTAATGTTATTTTTTGCGGATTGCATATAAAGTGAAACTAACTTCAACAATTGTTACATATTTGTAGTTGTAATATTACAATTTTTTGCTTGTATATTTACAAATCAACAATCCTACAATTATGTAGCTGTCGTGACATACCTTTATTCTTTGTGATACGCTTTCACACAAGTGACATATTTGTATACTGCAAACTTGTAACGAATACATATTTGTAATTATTGTGGTACATTTTTTTGTTTACAATTGTTTAATGTACACTTGTAAAGTTTTGTGGGATAGGGCACGGACTTCGATATCTACTTTCCTGTTTATCTCGGAATTGTCACAATCGATACCGATGCAGAACCCACTACTGCACGTACCTACTAAAAGCAGAGGACAAGATGCAGAAACTCGACCATCTTATGGACGATGTTACAGAACGCTTCATAATAAATTTTCAGGATGAAAGTGATGACGACGATGATGATGATGAAGTCGATGAGGACGGCATATGATACGTTTTCACATAAATAGATGCAACATGGTGCATCCGTCAATGTTACCCAAAGATTTTGTTATTATAAATAAAATATATGGGAAATATTAAACTGCACATCAAAATACTGATATGCACAGCAAATGTACTGATTTTTATAGCAATAGCAAAATACTGCGGTAGCTTAGGTGAAGGGTGAAGGGGGTGAGCGAAGCGAAGCCCCCTTTATCCATCGTATGAGGTTGAACATGTAAGAACAACAAAAATACTTGAAACATAAAACATGTTTTTGCTGATCCTTTTGTTCTGTGAAAATCAGTGTTTTTGATGTGCGATTAGATACTAGCCAAAATATATTTATTTACACTTGTATTTTGGTTATTTTGATTTATGTTTTTTATTAAAATGCAATTTACTTTAATTTAGAATACAAATCAAAAGCCAGTGCAAATAATTTTGTTATTAGATATTTCACTGCGCTTAGTCATACGTATACACATACGCAGCGTGCTATTTTTATCTTTAGTCTTGATATATATGTGCACGCCGTTCTCGTGAATCCAAATCTAGGTTTCTTTCTTTCAGCTAAAGAGCTAAAGCTTTACCTATATCTATTATATTATCTATTATATTATATCCTCACTAGTGCTCCACTATATTGTGTGTATTGTGTATGCTAAGAATTGTCCCTTCACTGTGCTTCGGCTTATATATTATGTTAGATCAAAGATCGTGCTTTTAATAATAACTGCTTCGCATCCCATATCTACTAGCTAACGCAATCAAGCAAGAACCGCAAGGATAAATACACCACCTAATTCACACACTAAAGTCTGTCGTGCTCGCCGCGGTAACTAGTCAACGCTCGTCCTGTGTGGACGCGCCATGTGTCCAATGTCGAAGTGTCAGTATTTTTTTTCGGCAGATGACTAGAAAATAGATTTTACGTCAACGCAATCCAAAGATACGGCCGATTATCAAATCAAAACCTATCCATTACCTATCGTACTAATCATGAAATTTAGCACGAAACATGGATTCATCGCCCAAGTTAAGGAAATATTCCGAAAAAGTTTTTTTTTGTTTCTTCCATAAAAAAAAAACAATTTGTGCGGAACCCTCGGTGCGCGAATCCGAATCGCACTTGGCCGTTTTTTTAGACTAGACACTCAGCAGATTTATTTTTCCTGGCAAGGCAAGGTGGCGGACCTACATCTTAACCTGTCATGCGAAACACGGAAACGCCCGTAACAAATTCCATATTGAATCGGGACACACATCCAGAACCTTAATCATTTAAATGTTGCTTAACCCGCACGAAATGCAACTTTTTGAGATTATTATCCCGAAATAGCAATCTTATCAGAAGTTGGGGGTTCAGTTCGCTAGCTTTTGGCAGGTTACCACTTACAGAAGTAAATTGGATATTTTGACATTTATCATAAATTTCGGAGTTTTGCGAACCCTTACCTAAACATACCTGCAATCTATTCCAAAGTGTAATATTCCGCGCTCCGCACAGTGTAAAGGGCTTCTAAGCCGTAACTTATTGTTATTGGTAGTTTTAAGCTCTCGTTTATGTTTTAAATCATACCAAAGTCGCGACTGCATACTTTATTATCATTTATTTCACCATTTATGGTATTTATTTTCCAAAGGTACCGGTAACTTAATATCCACATATAGTTAGAAGGTTGTACTCGTATAAGGGTTAACTGCCCAGAGCTGCAAGATACCACAATGATCCACAACCACGTTCACCAAGATATCGAGACAAAAAATATCATCTCATCACTGTCTCAGACAATGATATAAAGTGAGCAAGAAAATCACATGGAGGTATTTAATAACAGAAGGCCATGACTGCACCTACGTTTAGCCAGTTATTGTATACTAGTGTCCCTGTGGGCAGTAGACCTCGCTAACAGGGGGTACTGTAAACCAATTTATAGGTAAGTATTTTAGATTCAATCAAAATCAAGTAGTAAAGTTGCTGCATCAATAACTTTGTAAACTACATTTTGCGATTTAAAATACAATCTATTGACTTTTCACGAAAATAGTTATAGTATGTTTTGAAAAGTTTGGCCCCTAGACCGGAACTGACAGACACCAGACATAGAGACAGATGAAAGCAAAATCGGCCTCCTATCTTGTCGAAATGGAGCCCTTCGCTCGCTCGGTCAATTACTATTTGCGTAGGCACATATCAAATACAAAAAAAAGTGCAGCGCAAACAACAGAAACGATAATTCCCAATGACCACAAAACAATACCCGCCACCGCAGCCTAACAAGAGCAATTGCACCTCCAGCCGATAAACAGACAAACAGATCGAATAGGACTCGAATGGAAAGAAATGAAAATGCTATATTTTCATTCTCACCCTCACAATTCCTGTGTAATAGAACGCTCGCTCCTTGCTGGTACCGCGCAAGTGACAATGTGGGCGGAAGATTGATCTCAGGATAGACGCCAGATATACAGGTTGACATTTTATTAGCAGACCATATTTTGGGGAATGATAGTATCCATCATTATGAAAAACTCTCCCAAAGAAATTATATAGATAGTTGCAAATTTATTTTTTTTGGGCCCTATAGTAACTTATAAGCAGACTATTGGGTCAACGTTAGGGAACGACGACGGCAGCAGGGGACATTGAGTGATACACTGTTAATTGCTGTACAAGGAAATATACTTAAGAGATTGAAGAGAGTAGACTACTTGAGCAACAGACTTGCTGCTGCGTAACAAGGGAAATGATAGAATATAAAGAGTCTTAACTAAAGAAACCGAACACCACAATAGTACTGAGGATCAATAAATAAAAAATAATTTGCGACCATACGTTCTATTTGGAAAGTTATTCATAATGAATGGTTACTGAATGAAGAATAAAGTTATAAGGGAACGCTGTGGTTTAAAAGAAGATAATGTCATGAATAGAGAAAGGTAGGCTGAAATCGTTTGGTCACATTGAAAGGATAACTGAAATTAAATTGACGAAACAGATCTATACAGCAGGTATGAATAGAACTGTCGCACGGGGACGCCTAAAAAGTCCTCCAAAGGACAAATTAGCGATTTATTAGTAAACAAGAAGTACCCGTAGCCGGCGAGCTTGTATGAAGGGACTTATGAATGTTGAGGAAGTGGGAGATATATGCCAGGATCGAGCTCTGCCTACCCGTCTCCCAGGAAAAAGGGGTGAGCATACGTATGTAGGTATCTTTCCCCAAAATATGGCTAGCTAATTAAAAATGATACTTTCAAATCTGTGCCAATGGCACCAAAATTGAAAGAGGCGTGTCGTATGTACAGAATAGTACGGATGTTACAATATTTTAGAATAAATATTGCAACATTGGCATATCTGCATCAATGTGTGACTATGTAGCACGGCATGAAGGGCTATCCTGATATGTTTCAGTAGTCTGGTACTCCTAAACCTAAATGTTACAATTAATCGGTAACCGATCACCCGTTATTTACTCAAACGATTATTTATCTTTAGGTCATCAAGGCCTATCGCCAAGTTAAATAAGAAAAATTATAAAACAATATTCAATTCATATTAAGTTGATGATTATGATGATGATGATGAGGTGGGACGCCCGCTGAACCGCAGGCGGATGATCGGTCCTCTATCGTGACTATTTCACCCAATTCCCAGTGTTTGGGCACTGGTTACTGTTGGTTCAACAGATGTCCCTCCCCAAATCTTCTTGTTTGTTTAATAAATTCTAGGATGTCGCTCTACACTTTAAGTTTGTTAAATCATCTGCTTTAATGTTATCCTTCCCTAGTGTTCGCCATCTTATGTTTGAATACATTACGCATTCTCCCAGGATCGCCACCACCGTGTGCGGTCGCTCCCCGCGTCTCTTTTATGCCGCTATTGATACGATATTTTTATTTCCTATTCATCACTGAATGCGGCCCGAGTCGACACTCGGCTCGCTTTGTGACGCCGCCGCCGCTACTCTATGTGCATTTAATGTATATGCTATCTTCCAGAAGGGTAGGCAGAGACTAGGGACTCAGTATAGCGTCACTCTTTTTCCCCTACGGGGCGGCAGAGGCACAGTTGTTTCCATTTTGTGTGAAAGGCAGGTAGCCCATTGCCTCAGCTGTAGATAAAAAAAAACTTTAATACACAATTGATAACAGTAAGAATAGATGGAGCCCTCCTTTTAAGTAAATAGAACCTCTGCCAGGAGGGCCTGCTCTTCCTGGGTGATTGATAAAAAATAAGTGGGTAACACGTAAGTAGGAACAATACGATTATTTTAACTTTACCGCTCCATACTTAAAAAAAAAGTTAATTAATTAATAATAATAATAATAATAATAATTTATTTGCATCATCAAAATAGTTACAAGAGTTACCAACTATGTCCTTATAATAATGTCACAGATAAATTGGGAACATCTGAAGCCAGAACTAGGTATAAACCTGTATTTCTGGCCCCAGCGCCACTTCCGGATTAAGGTTGGATGCTAAATTTATATAGAGTAGCGACTATCCGACGGATTATCTAGATTAATATAGAACTAAAAGTATTTAATTACAAAAATAAAATTGAAACTTAACTTTATTGAAGATGTGGAGATTTCGCCTCTCTTTGTGTTGCATGTGTGTGTGTGTGTGTGTGTGTGAGAGAGAGGGTGAGTATTTTGTGAATCCACTGAGTTGAAACAGGTATCGTACACATATTAAAACAATATAAAACAAATGACACAAGCTACTTAAATAAATAAATAAATACTTAATTAAATAAAAACTGATCTATGTCTGTGATTGATACAATATATAAATGTTATTGATTTGATACATACATGTTTTTACATATACCTACACAAGTTGTTTTACAATAAGTCTTCAATATGCTTCAATTTATCATATCAGCAAACTGAAGATATCTTCAGTTAGCTGGTAAGACAGGGGTTTTATATATTTAGATACTGCAGCTTTGAGATGATGGCTGTTAAGGGGATATATATCTATTTGTCGATTTATTCTATCATAAATAAAGGGACCCAAGAAACAGAAAAATTTATGGGAAAACGAGGTTCTGAAAATGCGTGAGGGAATGAAAACTCTGTCTTCACGGCGTTTTTTACGAGATCCGGGGTTAAATGTTGATAGGGAATGTTGTTTAATAACTAATTGATAAATAAACAGTTGGGGAACAGTGAGCACATCACAAAAATCATAAAGTTTCTGAGTAGGAAAGAGAAAGGGTTTGAAGGTACAAACTTTTAAGATGGCTCTTTGAGCCCTTTCTAATTTAAGGAGTAGGGTTTTTGATGCTCCACCCCAAGACGTTATGCAGTAGGTCAAAATTGATTGACAGAGAGCTAGATATATGCGTTTCATCAACCCTCCGTCAGCCACATGACGCAGAGATTTAAAAATATATATGAGTTTTCTAACTCTACCGCATAAAAGAAGGATGTGTGGACCAAAGGTAAGGTGATGGTCTATCAGTACACCCAAGTACTTAATGCTCCCAGTCTTAGAAAGGAACGGGCAACAGCATCGAATGTTTTTCGGGTCAGTGCAATTGTGGGCCTGTATCGTTCCGTTGTGAGCCGTTCCAGAAGATCTCATGGAGAAAGTCAAATATTTTGTCTTTTCCGCGTTAAGGGTTAACAAGTTTTTTGCGAGCCATTGGTTTACTGAATTAAAGCCCATCTGCGCAGCCTCAAAGGTAAGTTCCCAGGTTTTAGCGGAAAAAAGTAAAGCCGTGTCATCTGCATAGGTGACTATTTTACCTTGAGGTAGATTTAAGTTGCACAGGTCATTAATGTAGATGAGGAATTGACTGTTTTCAGATTTTTATCTTGATACACCTCTGTGCCTTCTTTCAAATTTCCAGGACCTCTTGATCTCCTTCAGCGACTTAAAACAAGACGTGTTTTAGCGGTAAAGTTAAAGTAATCGTATTTTTAATTCATTCAACATGTAATTCTATAAATAACTAATCTGTGAGCTGTAGGCCTCGCGAGTGACACTTTATTTAACAACAAATACAAACTTATGAATGCATCTGCTTACGTGTATGAAAGTAGCCACGCTAATAACTTTGTAAACAACATTTTGCGGTCGTATAATATCGTAAATCACCAACGGAAACAAATAAAAAAGAGTTTAAAACATTTATAAAGTAAATTAAATTTAAGAAGAATTTTTATTTTTTAATATGTTTTTTTATCCTAAAATACATAATTTCGTTAAGTAATCCAATAGATTTTCCTTTTTAAACACTGTTTTATTATTTTTGCTCAAATACTTAAAAAATTGTGCCGTCCATTTTTATACCTTTATTAGTTATGAGTGTGTATTTCAATGGATTTTTCAATAATCCAACAAGTTTTCAATCTTTCATATACTTTTTAGGATATTTCGCTGATTTATGCTGACACACACATAGCCACATTCCGTTCTGCGTAAGCAAACGCCGCCGCCGACGCCACACGCTCACATTATGAGACCGATGCCAGAACAGGATTGCCTCGGCCAGCTGCGCTCGAGTTCATTCTACAAGTTGTGTGTGTCATGAGAACTTGTCTTGCATCTTGCTCTTTGTATAGTCCTCGCATTCGTTACAAGAAAATCCTCACTCTAACACAAAAATTCGCACTACATAAAAAGTGCCAAAAATAAATCTAAAGCTACGTGGAAAATCATTCAGAATTTGCATGGAAATAATAAAAATAACATAAACAAAATAATCATAATAACGAAAAAATATATAACCCAAGAGACATACCTAACTAAGATATTAAATGATTTATTTATAGACCAACTAGAATCTCAAAGTAGCAAGATACCTAACTTTCTTACCAACCAAATCTAACCAAAAATCAATATTCATGGTGCCAACAATGTTTACATTTACTTTTTTATGTTACACTGTTAAAGTCTATTATCTAATAAAAAGTCTAGATAATAATGTAGGATATGACGAAATTAGCACCAAAATACTTACGACTAGCTCCCACATCTTGGCCGTGCCACTATCATACATTATAAATATGTGCTTTGAACAAGGCACTTATCCAGATCGGCTTAAAACTTCTGTTATAAAATCTATTCACAAAGCTGGAGATAAAAAATACGTCACTAAATACCGACCTATTTATTACCGACTATTTATACCTATAGTATCTAAAATCTTTGAACGAGCAATACATAACAGATTAAATTCCTTTCTAGAAGCGCACAACATATTTGTAGACGAACAGAATGCCTTTAGAAAAAATAAGTCCACAATATTAGCGATATATGACCTCTTAAAACATGTGTACAGATGTAGTGAATAATCCTTTCCTATCGGCAAAACTCAGAACAACGGTAACACCCGAATGGTGCCGATGTGTCTATGAATTACTGTATTATTAAATTACGTGTAGGTATCAAATAAATCGCATACTTTATTTATCAATGTCAAATGTCAAATTGCCCGTTTGACGTATATTAAACTGACACTGAGATGTTAAAACCACCACGATTCTATCATATAAAGAATTCGTTAGGTAAACAAAAATATAACTAGTTACTGAGGACGTTTTATTTCAATAAAACGCACTGATAAAAACCAAATTCCGGTTGGGATGATCTAATGATTCTATAAGGACTGGAACCCCAAAAGTCTAACTATAAGTCAAAACTACAGTAGGATTTTGCAGACCTTTTTTATAACAATAAATTTTTGTAATTAATTAAAAATACAATGACATAACAAAAAAGACACCTCAACATAAAACAAAACAAACCAGCAGAGAAATTAATATAAATAAATATGATTTTCTGATTGGATGAACGACTTCGATTATGACAGCGGGATAAGAGGAGGAGGAGCGGGGTGGACAGTGTGATGCGAAACAATACTTCCAACTTCCATATCACAGTCAGAATCAGAACTATTTTCTGGTGTATCATCGTCAGAGTTTTCATTTTTTTTTTTATAAACATTTATTAATCCCAATTACAATATTTATAACTTATACTATATAGCCACTACGCAAGCTAGTAGCTTATCTGTAGTGGCGAGTGTTACTTACATAACAACAATGTTTTAATTATATTATTTGGAAACAGAGTTTTTGATGAGGAACTCTTTTATCTTTTATATTGCTATTGCTATTAATATATAAATGTTGAAGGTCGTTTGGAAGTTCGTTGACCATATCCGGCAAGAAGTACATCCATGTTCTAGTTCCATATACATTATTATATCTAGGTAATGTAAATGATGGCATAGAGGTAAGGTTACGTAGTCTAGAGGATCTTTCCTTTTTTTTCAAGAACGTTTTGTTAATATCTTCATCGATTAGTGTATGTAATTTTAATTTGTCGTATACATCTAGTATTTTACAGTATTGGAATAGGTTAATTTTGGTTTTCTTATCTCCAGAAAAGGCTTTTGTTGGAACAATTACTTTTAAAATACTTTTTTGTAGTTTATATATCTTTTCTAAATATGTTTTGTATGATCTTCCGTAGCTACTTATACCATATCCTATAATTGCATCGGCCATTGCCATATATATTAGTCTTAGTATTTTAAACGGTGCTTTATATTTAAGAATCGCAAATTTACCCAATAACGCTCTCAGTTTATGACACACATGTTGAATGTGCGGTTCCCAGTTGAAGCGCTTATCTATAATCAGTCCTAGGTACTTGTGTTGTTGGACCACCTCTAGTGATGTGCATTTACAGTTTGTATTTTTTGCGTGAAAACATTGATGCTCATGTGCTACGATGCTGGGTTGGGTGTCGGTGCTGTTGTGAGATGAGTGAATGTGTACTACTTTCGTCTTGTTTGAATTGATAACGAGCGCCGCGTTATGCGCCCATTGCATGCAAGCATGTATCATCGGCAAATTGGTAAACCGATCCTTCTGTTATAATATTACACATATCATTGACATAAAACAGATATTCTAGGGGGGCTAATATGGACCCTTGAGCAGATCCTACCTCAGTATGAGTCAAGCCACTAAGCTGTTCTGCTATTTTTACTGTTGTGAATCGACAGCTGTGATAATTTTTTATCCATTTTAGGAATGGGCCCTGTATACCATTTTGTTCTAATCTATTATATAATGTTTCATATTCTATGGTGTCGAAGGCCTTACTAAAATCGATAAAAATAGTTAGTACATGTTTTTTATTATTTAGGTACTCGTTAACTTCGTTAGTAAATTTTGACAAAAGCTGAGTTGTACTTTTATTTTTTTGAAATCCGTATTGATTGTTATTTATGATTCCATTTTTTTGTATGTAGTTATTTATTTGAATGCCTAAGTATCTCTCGATGATCTTATCTATACTAGACAGAATGGTGATTGGTCGATAATTGTTGGTATCTGTTTTACTTCCATTTTTGAATATTGGTCTTATGATGCCTATTTTTATTTGGTCAGGATATATAGTTGTTTCTATACACTGATTTATCAGGTGAGTGATAATTGGAACAAGGTCATTTGATATAATTTTAATATCACATACTCTAATGCCATCAATGCCTGGAATCTTTTTTGAATTCATGTGTTTAATAATTTTTTCCGTGATTTCATTACTGGCCTTGTATATTTTCATACATCTATCCGTGATATTTATATGATTTTTGTTATCAAGAAGTGGCCTTTTGCAATTTAGGCATATTTTTTTTACATTATTGCTGAATTCTTCAGCAAATTTATTAGTTAAATTAGTGACATTCGTGTTAAAAGCCTTACATATTATTTCATCTATCGATTTTGTAAGTTTACCGCATAATTTATTTATTATTTGCCATATCTGTTTTGTGTTTTTAAAGTTATTGTTTATTTCTTGTATAGTATAATTGTTTTTTATTAAGTTAGTATAGGCAGTGGTTTTGTTCCTGTAATTATTATAAATTAATCTATTTTTCGCATTGCTTTGGTCCTTTTTCCAAATTTTGTATAGTTCATCTCTTGTCTTGCACATAGTGATTAGTTTTTTGTCGATCCACTTACAATTTTTTCTTTTTCCTTCACTATTATTTTTGATTTTGTACTTACATTTTTTATAAGTTACATTAAATTTATCGATTATAAAGTTTAGAATATCGTTGGGGTTTTTCATTTCCAACGCTAATCTCCAATCAGTGTTTTTAAGTTCCGAAATTAGTTTCTGATGATTTAGTTTAGTTGAGACCTTGTTTACGAGGGGTGGTTTGGTAAGGCGCGTATTGTCTTTTATCAAGCAACCGGTTATGCAATGATCAGCTGGTGCTATATTGATAACGGTCGTGTTCACGTCGCGGTTACCTACGCAACGCATAAAGATGTGATCAATACAAGATCTCGTTATAAGATCACCCTTTTTTTCTATTCGTGTATATTGCGTAATACCGCTTTCAAGTCCAATTTCGCTTAGTTTGTTTAAATACTGCATCCTGTGTTCATTATACTTTATTGTGTCAATGTTCATGTCTCCTATAATCATGTAGTCGCTTTTTATTGCATATTTTTTATTTAAAATAGAAAGTTCTTCAATAAAACGTGTCTTATTTTTATCCGGCGGCCTATATACCGCACATATTCCTATTTTGTAGTTATAAGATGTTTTTATTTCGCCTGTTAAGCATTCAAAATTATAGGTACACGAGTCTGTCCTGTAAAATTCTATGCTTTTGTGTATGTATAATATAACGGTGATTACAAAACTAGCCATATTATATAATTTTCCAACTCAGGTTCGTGTTTTCGGTACTCGTTTTCGCATTTGATGGCGTGGTCACATACTTTGGCCCAAACATCGGAACCAATCATATTAACCTTTTCCTGTACCAATTGTTTCACAGTAGTCATATTCATACTGATGTTTCTTTTGGATACGTATCCCTTTATTTGAGACCATATGTTTTCAATCGGATTGAAATCAGGATGATATGGTGGCAATCTTAGTACGCTGTGTCCATATTCATTCATAAGTTTATCTATAGAGTATTCTACAAAGTCTTGTTTGTACTTGCAAATAATTTCATATATTTCAAGTTTTCTTAATGACGGATCAATCGGAACGTTATGTTTGGATAGCCAATCAATCATGTCTTGCTTCCTGGTATTTGAATTAGGAGGTTTTTCTACGTACTTATTATGATATGCAGCATTATCTACTACTAGTACCGAATGTGGAGCTAAGTTTGGAATGAGTTGATTACGAAGCCATTTGTCATAGTTTTCATTGTTCATCGCGTTGTGATAGTCACCTGTTTTATCAGTAGACTGATACATTAACAATGCCCCAGGTATAAACCCCTTTCTACTACCAGCGTGCACTATTATAAGACGTTTTCCTTTAGAAATTAACTGTTTCACTCCGTTTTCTGATGAGTCAGCCCAGCTTTTACCTGCCAAATGTGAGGTATGGATGTATGTTTCATCCATATAAACAATCTCTCTCCCTTGCAATCTGTACTTTTTTATCGCGGCTAAAAACTTTGCTCTTTTTAAATGAACATCATCTTTCTCGATAAATAATTTTCTGTTGTTTTCAACTTTTTTATACCGAAAGCCCATTTTTCTAAGAATTTTTCTTAGCGTAAAGTCACATCCCTTAAAATTTATGGCTTCAGATAACTTGGACATCAGGGCTTTAATTGTAGGTACTTGTTTGTATATCAAATGGAAATTATACACTAATCGGCGTATAACGTTGTAGTCAAAATCGTCAAGACCTAGACAAAATAATTTATTTGCTCTACCCAACTTTGCCGACTTCGGACTATTGGAGGTGGATTGATTTATGTATTCTTTTTGCAATATTTTATTTACTGTTCGTTGAGAAATTCCACTGGCCTCCGAAACTCGTTTTTGGACTTTACAAAAGTAAGCAGTATAGTTGGTATGTTTGAATTTATCATTTTCAGTTAAGAAATATGAATAAATATTGAAAATAACTTCGCAGGCTGTTATAAATTGTTAATGTGGATCGAATAAAATCAATGTTTATTATTTACAAAAATGACAGACAAGAGTGAAATGTAAAGTCAAAAAAAAAAAAATGGTAGCCTGCATTAATACACGAGTCCATGAAGATTATCACAAAATCTAACATAAATATCAACAAAATATTTCTGTGGTATTAACTACTCTATATAGATACTTCCTCTTGCAATGCGACCGTTCCCTACGTTGTCTCGATGGGTACTGAGTGCGAGTGAATTAGTAAGACAAAAACGAACATTTCCGAGAAAATACGAAAGGAAAGGATTATTCACTACATCTGTATGATGGTATCAACAATAGACTACATATATCAGTGATCTTCATAGACATGACTAAGGCTTTCAATATCGTAGATCACAAACTATTTCTGGAAAAACTCGAACGTTTTGGTATCAGTGTTCCAACACAAAATCTATTAAATTCATACTTAGCAAATAGAAAACAGTTTTGCATTATCAATAGTATAGATAAAACGGGAACAGTACAAAACCACGCGTCCGACACTATAAAATATTATAGGGCTGTAGAATACGGAATACCAAAGGTAAGTAACTTGGGGCCTCTCCTATTCCTAGCCTATTTAAATGACCTACCAGAAAGTGTTCCACATCTTACAGTTTTGTTTTGGCTGACTGTTCCGTTTTCATAAAATCTACAGAGACACCAAACTTCGAACTAGATATAAACAATATATTGAGTGGGCTTGTCGAATGGCTTCAGATTAACAATCTAAAAATTAAACTACAAAAAACTATTATTATGCAATTTAATCAACCACAAGCTGACCCACCGAAACTAAACATAAACTATGATAACAATAACGTAGAAATAGTACAAACAATAAAATTCCTGGGACTGCACCTAGGCTAACACTGCGGATGAAAACAGATTGGTTTACCTTCTAAGGAGATTACCGCAGATTGAAACCACAGAGGCAGCTGTTACTGCATATTTCGGATATGTACATTCTATCCTTAGTTACGGTATCATTTTGTTCGGAAATTCTACTGATAGGGACAAAATATTTAGGCATCACAAAAAAAACCTTCTTCAAGAAATTAGGAATTCCGGGCCTTACCATAAAACAAATATACTGCTGTTCAAAACTTGTTTAAAGACAAAAGTGTATGGGATTTGACGTTTGTTTTGAGGTTATTTTTTTGTGGTAACATGGTCTAACTTTTACATCTATATTTATCCTAGAGTGCTTAATGTTCCTTAAGAAAAACTATCATACACGTTTTATAGAACGAAACACAATTCACACAAGAAATCTAATATAGAAATAGAGTTTTCTGTCTTGCCATAAAAATATTTAACCTATAACACTTTGGATTTACATTATTATAAGACGATTACTAAAATCTTAAAACATTAAATATACTATGTTATCAATGAATACTTTAATGACAAAAAACTGATTACTCAACAAATCCGCGTCAAAATAAATGGGCTGGATTGAGTTTTCTTGCCGTTTCTTTCTCGTCTTAGCCCACGGTTTGTGATTGAGTTTTGGCGGATTGAGTTTTCTTACCGTTTCTTTCTCGTCTTAGCCCACGAGTCTAGTTTGTGAAGCGGTGTAGCATTGCAATATTAGTATTCCTAGAGTCAAAAAATAAAAATATCATAAAATACTTATACGGATACAGATTTAAGTTGTAAATATGTCCACTTCTCGAAATATGTTTAGATAAAATTAAGATTTAAGATGTTATGTATTAAGGTTAATATTTGTACACCCAGTACTACGGGGTACTTACATTTGAAGAACTGTAAATAATATAAAACCTAGTTACATACAATGATGAACAAATAAACTTTTTTGTATTTGTATTTAATCGGACTGATTTTGGCTATATTTATTACATTCATCAAAATCAGTGGTTAGTATGAATACTTACCGGTAATTATGTATACTAACCGGATTTATTGAGTTAACGGTAACATATATAACCTTCAGGAGTGATTTTTGTGCACATTCAAAGTCTATCAATTTAGTTTTTACCGCCCGTCCCCAAATCGATGATGAGCAATGAAAATATTGATTGCGCTAAAGACATATTTTAGTGATTTTGCTATTGTAATATTTCTTAAATATTTAAAGAGCCACACGAGTTAACGTATTCTGTTTAGGATTATTTAAATTTGGAAGTGCCAAGAACGACGTTGATCTACTACAATGTTGATTTTGTATGTGATACCTTTTCAATAGACGGGCACGAGCAGTTACAAGTACGAGTATGGTATTTTGCATCTGTGTATTTTACCTTTAACTTTGCAACTGATTTATAGGGAAATAATAGTAGTTAGTTTATCTTGGATGTCTTTTAGGTAAGACGATTAAGACTCAGCCATTCACCCACTTTATCAAATCCTATCTCTGTTGTCTTGTGCACTTCCCAATTAGTCCCAGCAAAGACAATCCCTCTATCGTCAGCATCGGAGAAGGTTTCACCATCTGTAAGGCTCATGTTGCTTAGTTACAAAATAAGGAGATCTGTAGGTTTCTTCACCATGTTTTCCATCACCCAACGGGGAAACCAGACCGAGCACGCATCTCCGTCATGATAGTCGTGTGTGTTCCTGTTCCACAGTGGTCTAATCAGGCAATCAAGCTCCCAATTTTGAGTGAAGCGTGTTTTTGCGACTTCGTAATTTATATTTACATGTTAATGATCTTTGGGTACTAGTGAACAATCATGGAAGGGTCCTGACCGTTTTGTATGCTGTGATTATGGCAAGCTTAGCAAACCTTAATTATTGTCCTGCGATAGAAATTTACAGGTTGGCCCATTTCATGTGTCAGTAGAGTGAAACCGGAAACTGTACCTTCAAATCGATTCTGATAAAAAGCAAAATAGCATCATTACATTTTTGATTAAAAAAGTTATTCTGCATTATTAGTTATTATATTAAGCTATTATATATTAGTGTTGGTATTAAGGATCAATTTCTGGGAAGTAATGTCATATGGTAAAATGGTAGAAAGTGTTCATTTTCTAGAAAAACTTCATTCGAGACTGGTTACAAAGCAGATGTAAGCATTTTTTTTTTAATGAGTATTGTACTCGCTTAGAGTGTATGGACGGAGATTGACTCATTGTATTAAAAAAATAAACCCATTCCACTCTTTTGACCTTCCTTACCCTTATCAGTAACACTATCGAATGATATAATAAAGGGTGATTTTTAATTTCAAAATCTGCGGGTTCTATTCCCGGATAGGATAGCTTTTTGAAATCGATTTCATTGATCCTAACTAGCAGAACTCTTAGAGTTTCCGATTTCGCCCTACTGACCCTTCGAAATGGGCCACTCTGTATATCCAGGTCAGCAAGGCCACTCACAGCGTGTATTCCGGTAGAGTAGTTCCTACTGCATATTGCAAAATGCCGTCCAGGTCCAAAAGTTTTTCGGGCTGTACCCTTCTAGTGCTTTTAATACCAACTTGGTCGAGTTGATTTTCCACTTGGGCTTTTCAATCATCTATTTCTAGCTCTTTCCAGATCCGACATAGCCACTCACGATATGTCATCTAATAAAATATTCCCTACTGCATTATCCAGAATACCGTCCAGGTCCAAAAGTTTTTCGGGCCGTACCCTTATAGGGCTTTCGAGTAAAAACTCTCGAGTGATATTTTTATGAAACTCGCCTTCGGCTCGTTTCATAAACCCACTCTCGAGTATTAATCCCCTCCATTATGTAGAAGTCACATAAACTACTATTTTGTATTCTACTGATAGAGAGAAAAATTTCAAAAATCAGAAGAATGCATCAGGTCTTGCTAGTAGTAAACCATCGAAAAATGGCTAAAAAATATGATATCCTGACATTTCTATCGATATTCATACTGGAATGTCTAATGTTTATAAAGAAAAATTATAATCGTTATAGTGAGAGCAATACAATTCACACGAAACTTACGCATTAAAAATATCTTAACATTACCTAATTGTTACCTAGTGACATGAAGACTCTACAATTATTCCTACAAGCATACTATCACTAGAATTCTTAAAAATAAAATATAGTATGATTTATGTGGCTCTATGAGCTGTGGACCTCGCGAGTGATACAGGTAATTTGCGTTCATTTCGTTATTTTTCAACCCCACACCTCAGATTTGAAGTTTGTAGGATGAATAAGTGAAATCATCATAAAAACCAATAACTTGACTGCATTTTTTTTCAATACTTACACCACATACGAATTTCTGAATGCTCCTGGTCAAGTAACAGCACCAATAACTTTGTTAACTACTCTTCTGATCTAAAATCAAAGCTATTTTCTAATCCAACCTTTCACTAAAATTACTTCACTTTCACTTTCACGGTCTCGACGAATCCGACGACACCATATTTGTTAAAATCTGTCAAGCCATTTGGGCTGTTGTGGTTTGCTTTTACATTTTCAACCCCAAATCTCCGCCATTAAGAAAAACGTTTCGACAAAAATAAACATATAATTCTCTATAACCTGCTCACAGAATTTCAAGAGAATCGGTTGAGAAATACTACCTGAAGAGGAGAACAGTCGGACAGAAATCCAATATTCGAAAGCATTTTTGCCCAAGCTGAACGGAGACGCTTCCCTCGCTTAGTCAATTAAATATTAAATATATAAGACAATAAACTTCTATAATGTAAATAAATAACTAGTAATAAAGCAATACCTATTTAGGGCTATATCGTGTAAGACTGAAATTACATATTTAAGACCAAATATTGGCGACCTCTGTGGCGTTGCGGTTATGGCTCCGCCTACCATGCGAGAGGTCCCGTGTTCGATCCCCAGCTGGGGATATGAAAAAAAAAAACAGGTCTTAGATGTTTATATGTGTGTGACATCGCTGTTTCTGGTTCCCACGAGACAGTGTGAGGCTAGAAGCAATTCATGTGCCTGTATGTTAATGTTTAAAAATATAAACCATGTTATGCAAATAAAAATTCAGATTTCTTAAAATATGCGGGCGCAACAACACGGTTCCACCATCCGACAACTACCAGACTAATCCAAGATATAGAAGAGGCAAAACAATGCATGTTCTTAGTACATTTGTAAATAATTTTTGAGTTGTGTTGTTCAGTGCAAGGCTTACTAACGGGCTAGTCATCCGCAGAAAGCCTTCGTACTTTATCTTTCAATAAAACAACCGCACATTCTACTCCTTGCATAACACCGATTTATGACGTCATAAAATTTAAACTGCCTCATATACGGGGTGTCTCTAATTGTCTCAGCAGAACTAATGGCTCATTGAAGTGGCATAATGGTCTGAATGAGCGCAGTATCTTTCAACGCAGCCTTTTGGTTTGTTCTTATTTATGGCTGTATGGAAACGGTTTATTTATACAAACATGTACTTCCGTACTCTAAGTACCAAAAACGATCATACGTAGACGCACTCAAAGGAGGTCCTAAAATAAATTGACAAAAATCCGTTAGATAAAATTGTAACCTTTGTTGCTTGCATGCGATTACTTTTAATGAAAATATACATACATACTAATACATATTTATCTAATACAATACGATAGCACATGCATTATGATATTTGAAATGGGGACTTTGATAACAATAATAATTAAAATATCGCTATACGCCCTAAGAAACCAAACTCCCAAACAAATACACAAAATCTTCCCTCCACAAAGACATTAGAGGTTCGTAACACCATAGCAGAAAGGCAGCTACGTGCGTAGCGCCGTAGCCGTCGGCTACAATATCTCGTAGCGTACGTGATCTTTGCGCACGTGACTCAGTGTATTATTGTCTGCGGTTTGTTCGGACGGTGATTGCTGTTGTTCTATTGTGAGTCAGGAGTGTGACCCATTGGGTCTGGTGGGTTCAAAGTCATTTGGCTATAATTTAAATTGATTGTAAATAAATTATTTGTAAGCAAAACATTGCATTTCTGGCAAGCAGCTGAACATCCTTCGATAAAAACACATACTGTCGATTAGATAATGTAGCGCTGAGATGACTCACTGGTGACGACCCGAATGGCCGAGTCGGCAGTGACCAGTCCCGGGTTCAAGTCCCGGTGGGGGCAAATATTTGTTTGATGAGAACGGATGTTTGTGCCCTAGTTATGGTTGTTTATCTATTTATAATATTTATGGATATAAGTATGTGTATCGTTGTCTAGTACCCAAGATACATGGAATCCTAGTTTGGGGCTAGATCAATGTGTGTAAATAGTGTCCAAGGTATTAATTATTATTATTATTTGTCAGTAGCGGAGAGAGAGACCTCATGGTTATGCTCATGATGGTGGACAATCATATTCATGCTGTCATCAGCATAAATATGATTGTCCGTGAAACTGTGCTTCGGGTCCAGGCAAAAATGCTTTCGTAAGTCTGGATTTCTGTGCGGGTGTTCTCCTCTAGAACCGATTCTCGTGAAAATTTGTGAGCAGGTTCGATAATTATAAGGATTTATTGTCGATTCAGTTTTTGTCTCTTTTTAACCATAATCTTAGCTTATTGTGTCCACCCACTGCTGCATCTAAGCAACAAAAATGTAACCTTACAGATGCCACCATAACAACCTCACGAAATGGACGTGAGATACATCAATTGGCTGGCTACCGGTTTAGCGAGCGAATCCAATATGGTCTCACTCCTGAGACAAGATGGGCTTGCTCTTTGGCGCGGCACTGCCATGGTCTTTAATCTAGAATTTTTCATTGGTTTTCGCATTTATTACCAAGCCATAAGATTGAAAATCTAGAGGGATGTATGATCCTTCAATTAACCTCTTAAATAACACCGGCATTAGATAACGCCACTTTTCCGTTTTTACATTTAATTACCATGCCATAAGGTACAAAATCGCGACCCGTCCCAACCGTACCCTCGGTTTTTGAGAGGTTAAGGGTTAAATGGCAAGATTTGGAGTTTAAAATGTAAAAAATAAACATAATAGCCCAAACGGCTTCACAAATTTCAAATAAATGAGGTGTCGTTGGATTTGTGGAGACCGAAAGAGTGACATCATCTGTACAATTTTAGTAAAAAGTAAATAAGTTGGGTTTTAGATCACAAATGTACTTTACAAAGTTATTTATTTATTAATTTATTTATTTATTTATTATCTTTGGTACACAAAACAGCATTGAAGATAATACACTAAAATATGACATGACAACGGGTGAAAGGCTGTCTTCAGAGCCAAAAATATGTGTACACAGCATGTTATAAAAAAAGAGTATGTGCCTAATTAAAATTATACATACAATAAATCAAAGAACAGTAAAGAAGAAATTAACAATTTAAACAAAATTAAATTACACATAAAACAGTTTCAACAAATTAACAATTTCAAAGTCATTTAGAAAAATCTGCAGAATTTTAACAATTTACAGAAAATAGAAAATAATTTACAGAAAATATTATTTGAGGATATTACGCATTTTAAACTTAAAACAAGGCAACGAATCATGGTAGATATCAGGGACGTCGTCTTCGCTGGCAGAAAGCTCGTCAAAGTAGCGACACATACGAAGAGTAGGGTTGTTAGCGCTGATGTTGGATTTGCACGGCGGGATGAAGAAAGGACGTGGCTTTCTAACTAATCTGCTGGGTGCGCGGAAGTTAATGTCTGAGAGAATAGAAGTTGTAATGGTGCCGTTAATTATTTTGTGTAGGTGGATCAGGTCCTGAAGCCCGCGACGTGATTCAAGGGTTTCTATCGAGAATTGTTCACACCTACTTTCGTAAGACCTTAGTGAACGATGAAGCCCGAAACGCGCGCAAAGCATACGGAGAAAACGCTTTTGGACTGACTCTACATGGTTGATATGGACTTTGTACATTGGCGACCATATGACAGACGCGTACTCCAACCTACAGCGGACAAGTGTATTATACAGTAAGATTATACTTGCTGGATTTTTAAACGACTTGGTGACCCGTAAGATAAAACCAAGAAGCCGGTTACATTTCTTGATGAGGGCGGAGCAATGCTGGTTGAAGCTAAGCTTCTCGTCAAATACAACTCCAGATCAAGTGCTTCGGATTTTCTTTGCAATGCGACATCATCTAAGGTGTAATTAAATTGGACAGGGTTGTGGTTACGAGTCATTGTTATCACAAAGCACTTGTCTGCAGACAGAATCATGTGGTTGTCTTTACACCAATGTGACAGGTTACGCAGATCCTCCTGAAGGGCAGTGCAGTCGCGTTGCGTACGGATACGAGTAAATATTTTGAGATCGTCGGCGTTCAATAAGTATGGGCTTTTAAGTTTAGACACCAAATCGTTTATGAAAATGATGAAAAATAAAGGCCCTAATAGGGATCCTTGAGGAATACCTGAAGAAATATCAGTTAGCCTCGACAAGTGTCCTTTCAGATCTGACTACGATTCCTAATGTAAGATTCCACCCAACGAAGAAAATTACCGTGTACACCGTGTGAGGAAAGTTTGTTACAAAGGATGCGATGATTAACTTTATCAAAGGCTTTCCGGAAGTCAATATAAATTGAATCTACTTGGCAGCGATCGTTAAAAGCCTGACAAATGTAGTTGGTGTATTCAAGCAGATTGGACACTGTGGATTTACCCCTTACAAAACCGTGCTGCTCAGGTACAATTTGTGGATTGACGTGATTGTAAAGTGCGTCGAAGATGAAAGACTCTAACACCTTGGAAAGACACGACAATATGCTAATAGGCCGGTAATTGCCGCAGTTGTTAATATCTCCTGATTTGTGTATGGGCACAACGTACGCCAGTTTCCGACTTTTCGGATAGGTCCCCGTGCGGAATGACTTATTGAAGATCTGTGTGAGCGGAAGGGATAGAGCTGCGGCACAGTGTTTAATAAAGCAGGGGGGAGTTATTAGCTCTTTTGGTCTTAACGAAAGTGAAAAATAATTTAGTCGTTTCACTAAGAGAGTCCTCAACGCTATTAAGGAAAGATTTGTAGCAGTCCTTGATTATTTTTTTGGATCTAGTGCGTAGCATATGGAACTCATCGTAGTCGCGGGGATTCTGATATTTTTTATAATGTCTGTGAACTTTATTTTTTTCCTCTATGCAAGCTTTTAAGGGTTCTGAAAACCAAAGGGGATGTCTATTGTCACCAACTCTTTTAAGCGGTGTGTTTTGTTTTATTATGTCATTCAAGGTAGAATAAAAAGCCTCCAGGTCCAGATTGACGTCAGCATTACCCAACAATACGGGCCAGTTAATTGAGTCTAGAGCTTGGATGCATTTAGCGAAGTCGCATTTGCGGTAATTAAGAGATTTTTTTGACTTTGCGATTAGCGGTCTGGGCACATCCAGCAGTTCGGCCACGATTGCCGGATGATGCCTGTCGGCTCGAGATATGGCATCACAATCGGTCAGGGTTAGGTTTGGGTAATCCGTTAATATTAAATCCAAAATTCTGTTGTTAACGTTGCACACATGGTTGCACTGGCTTAAACTACCGAGTGCCATCAGATTGAGAAGCAGCTCGGATTTAGAGTCGAGTGGACCTGTGTTAAGCATGCTGTGGGACGAGGCTGGGTCGCGTGTCCATTCCAGGTTAGGGAGGTGAAAGTCGCCTAAAATGATTGTTTTGGTTTTATGGTCTCCAACTCCAGCGAGTAGTTTGTTTATTGGTGGTAACCAGGCGCATCCATTAGTTTGTATGGAGTATTGAAAGAAAATGCAGTCGGGTTGTTTGTTTTTATAATGATTTTACTTACTAAAACATACCACTATGTCCGATAAACTTCAAACGGTCGGAGGTGTGAGGTTGAAAAAATATGGAAAAAACAACGCAAATTTCCTGTCGCTTGCGAGGGACAGCCCACGGAGCCACTAGTTATACCTAGTCGGTCCATAAGTTCTGTCACAAATATTTTGCCGCATAGTAAATAATACCAAGTTTATTTTTATTTAATACTATATATGGTTTGATAGCTCATTAAATACTGATAAATTAGAACGATTATTGGATTTAAATGCTTAAAGCCATATTACACAAATGCTAGTTTCTTCAGAGATTTTGCACTTTTTTAACCAATCAAAAATACGGACGTGATTCACTTTATCTTTTTTCCATGACTCTTAAAACCTTTCAAACTTACATGAGATTTTAGTCAGAACCCTCTCTGAACCCGTTACCTTCATTTTGAAGCATACATAAGATAACTAAGTCTGGGTAAAACTAATTTTCATATTCACATTTTACGTAGTGTACTTGTTGCCCACAAGATCATTTTTATACGTTTTTCTGAAAACGTAAAAAGTACGTAAAGTTCTCTTTGGGAGCAGTTGGAACTGAAAGCTAACAGAAAATCAAATGCTAGTTGTTAAGCATGGTCTAAAATCGAGGTTTCAGAATAAATAAAAAAAAGCTTGTTGGTTATCTGGAACACTGTTTTTTTATTAAATTTGTGGTAAGTGGTATTTTTGTCAGTTGCGGCGTGTTTTGGGTTCGCGATTGTCTCAAGTTATTAGGTTTTTTGTCATATTGCGATAATCGTACAAAATGTATTGTATTGCAATTTGATTCATATAAAATAAGCTTTTTAATCATGTATAATACGAATAAGAAAAAGTGTATTGCTGAGTTTTATCTATCAAAAACCTTGTGACAGAACTTAAGCACCGACTAGGTACTTTCACACTGAGCATAATCGCGTCTTCATAGCCCACCCGACTCGCCAGGCGGGTTCTCCGCCGACTATGGCACCATTTTACGCGCCGCCCGGGGCTGTGCTGCGATGCGCGAAAACGCCACCTAACGCGATATTGTACGGCGGCGGGCGGTGAATTGTCTGCCTGTACTGGTGCTGTAGCAAGGCTTTTTTGAATATCTGAGAAAGAAAATCATACTGCACATCAATAATACTGATTCGCACAGCAAAAATACTGATTTTCACAGCAAATATCAGGGCAAAATACTGCGTTAGCTTAGGCGAAGGGTAAAGGGTAATGAGCGAAGCGAAGCCCCCTTTATCCTTCGTATTAGATTGAACATGTAAGAACAACAAAAATACACATAAAACACATAAAAAGTGTTTTTTCTGATCATTTTTTGCTGTGAAAATCAGTATTTTTGATGTGCGATTAAATACTAGCCTAAAAAATGTAACACATAGTTTAACCTCAAAACAAACGCCAAATCCTATACATTTTGTCTCTAAACAAGTGTTGAACAGAAGTTATTTTTTTTGTGGTGAGAGACCCATAGGTTGGTTTTGCTCCAAAAAATAAACTTCCGTCCAACACTTGTTTTAATGAGAAAAATATATGGGATTTGAAGTTTGCATAGCGACGCCTTTTCTCGGGGGGTGGCAGGGCGCTGCTCTTGTTTGTTTTTTTGTTTGTTGCAAAGAAAGTGTCTCTAGAAAGTATATCATGTCGAAAGACTCCCAGGTTCAAATGGGAACAATATGGGAAGTCTCTCTTTTTATGTATGCCTCGCGCAATGCTGTCTTCACACACATACACTTTGAAAAAAAACTGTTAATAAGTAAGAATACTATAATAATAAAGTCACTTTACCAACTTATAATATATATATATCTACTAACTTTCGGATTTCTTCCATTATGTTGTACCTACTAATGGGAGGACCTCAGTGGCGCTGCAGTTGCGGCTCTTCCTACCATGCGAGAGGCCCCGTGTTCGATCCGCAGCTGGGGATACAGAAAAAATATATAACCAGGTCTTGAATGTTTATTTGTGTGTGACGACGCTGTTTCTGATTTGCGTCGGGCCAGAAGCAATGTATGTGCCTGTATATATGTACGGGCCAATTCATTGTCGCGGTACAACTACATCACCATATAGTTGCCCTTATTGTGTACTTTGTTTTGATATGCTATTTGTAATTATTATAGTTTCATTTGTTGTTAGTTAGTTTTGTTTGTATTTTTTCGATGCATTTATATTTTAAATTATGTGTTTGTACCGCAAGTTTAATGAATAAATAAATGTAACTAAACCTATCTATGTAAATGTTAATGTTATTGTACCTATGTAAGATTGACTTTATAAGTCGACAGTACACAACCCGCCGGTAACTGAATCATCGCGGACGCTCTGTTTCAATTTCACACCCGCTTTGCGTCGAAACGGAGCTCATGTCATGTTTACGTAGTAACGTAACAAACAACATTAACAATAAAACTATGCATCGTTCGTGGCCGCACATTTCTGTTTTTTTTTTATATTTTGTAGTTGGAGTACAGACCTGGAGCTTCGAGAAGATGCATCGCTCTGGGGCGTCTGCGTTCGCTAATTGGACCGATGCTGGAGGTGACACAACTAAACTAATTGAAAAAGTGTGTTTGACAATTCAATCTATGGCTACTGCACAAGAGCTGTCGGATCCGAGATAGTCAGTTAAGTGCCTTATTTGGTTTTGTGGCGATCTTAATGTAATGAAGTTTGCTTGTAGATACAACAATGAAACAACGATAAATAACTCATTTAAATCATTTAATTTTTGTCATGTATTTCTAGAGCCGACAAGAATACATAACGTTTTTTGTGACTGTGCATTCACAAGTAAAAATGTAGTTAACTGCTTGCCGTCCGATCAAATAGTTTAATTCCCAATTGCTAGTAAAGATGAGACTGATCCATCATTTTATAAGCCTATTACATCCCATAGACTAGAGACGTATATGAAACACTTAGACATAAATTTTCCAGTACCGGATTTTAATGAATTACCTGAACAAAATCTATTCAGACTTCTTCAACATTATTCAAACAGATTTCGGTAAAGTTTTTATATTAAAGAAAGCCAGTGACAACAACGGTAAATCTAAATTTATTGACTGGGCAATATTCGGAATTCGTAAAAGTAGAGCTATCTTGTATGACCTTTATGAACAAAAAACCTATAACTTTGATAGAAAATTTAATAAATATGTTAAAAAATATTTCATATCTTTCAAGTTGGTTTGTCGAACTGCAAAAACTTTACACATTTATAGAAAAATACTGAAATGAATACTGAATGAAAACGGTTGGCAAATCATAAACCGTGAAAATGGGCAAAGTTATACCAAGCAAGGGACAGTCATTTCTGCTTAAAGATAGGTGATGATGTTGCTAAACCCAACGGTGAGGTACTCGAGCTTTCGAAACATTTTTCACCAATGTACGCTTACTCACAACAGGGTGTCTAAATTCATCTCCATATGGAGCAGAGACATGTTAAAAACCGCACTAGCATCAGCAATGTAAATTTTAAATTTCATCATGATATCCCCAGGACATTGTCAAAACGTTTAGATTACTTAACTTAAAAAAATACAATACTGAAGACCTGTGGGGTATATCAGTCAAAGTTTTTGGTTATATATTCACCTAAATAGACCTCCTATAGACACCTAGCTTACATATTCAATAAATGTGTTGACGATGGGGCTTTCCCAGACTTTACGAACAAAGTAAACTGATACCTCTATTCAAGTCGGGAAACAAGAGTGATCCTTCAAATTTAAGAAAAATCTTATCAATATTCAAATTTCAAATTCAAATATCAATCAATCCAAATTTAAGATCGATCTTCCAGCACTAAGTAAAATATTTGAAAAGATTATACTCAATCAAATGATCTCACACTTCAACCGTACAAAACATCTCCACGCCAAACAATACGGTTTCCCTAGGGGTAAATCGACTACGGATGCAGGTATTACCCTTATATCTCATATTTATTCTGCATGGGAAGCCGCACAGGATGCTATCGGTGTTTTTTGCGATCTGTAGAAGGTTTTTGATTGTGTTGAATGATACGCTACTAATGAAATTAAATCATTACGGAGTTAGAAATAAAGCGATGGATCTACTAAGATCATATATACCTAAGCAATAGAATACGAAAGGCAGAAGTCAACTGCTTTAAATCTGATGGATCGGCAGTAAAAATTGGAATTCCACAAGGTTCCCCTTTCTTATTCCTAGTATATATAAACGATCTGCCTTTCATGATGGAGAAATTGACTGACATAGTGTTGTTTGCTGATGATACTTCACTGGTCTTCAAAATTGAAACACAAAAAGAATACTTTGATGATGGTAATTTAATATTGTCTTTGACCTTGAATTGGTTCACAGTTAATGATTTATTGATAAACGCTGGTAAAACGAAGTATATCAAATTCTCATTTCCAAATGTCAAGAAAGTTGAGACCAGTTTAGAGTTAGACAGCAACACGTTAGAATAAGTAAATGATTTGAAGTTTCTTGGAATAACCATTGATAGCAAATTGCAGTGGGGAACACACATAGATAAATTAGCTGATAAATAAGTTCTGCGGCTTACGCTGTTAGGAACTACAGACAAAACACGGATATGGCTACATCTAGGCTAGTATATTTTAGTTACTTTCATAGTGTCATGTCCTTTGGTATCTTGTTGTGGGGAAAGCAGCGGATATTCAAACTTTTTTAATTTTAGTGAAAAGAGCTATATGTGCAAAAAATATAATGTATGTATGCAAGAACCTTACAACATCTTCCAAACTTAGCGATAGCTGTAAGGTTAACCTATGAAATAATCACAGACCAGTTGCGCCCCGGTTTAGACTCGCGAAGGTTAGAAATTATTTCAAGGGTCAGTGCATTCTCTACTACAACAATATACCTCTGAAGATTTTGAAATTCCCATTTGAGCAATTTAAAAAGTTTAAAAATTTAAAAAGCATGTAAAAGCAACTTTTTCAAAAAATGGATATTACTTTGTTCAAGATTAGTTAAATGGCGGGAGTTTCCAAGGGTTAATCTAGAAGAGTTAACTTTGGGTCTAGATCAATGTGTGTAAATAGTGTCCAAGGTATTATTACTTATAAGAAATTTGCGTGTGAAACGCTCGTTTTCCGGCGCCGTGCTGTACGAGGCAAAAAAGGTGAAATATTGTCTATGGTTTCGTTTTGAATAGTCAAATGTGACAGTTGACTTGATACATCGTTGGCTCTAAGATTGATCTCAAAGAACGAAAGAACAAGAGTTCTTTCGTTCTTTGAGATAAAATCAACTATCCTGCTACACTACTACCCCCTTATTCGCTAACGGAAACCCACAATAAATACTAGAGTCAGCATCAGATATATAGGGTTACTGGTAAGTGAGCTACACAGGTTAGGAGATGCTAGCATGGCCCAAAACTAATCGCGCTAAACACGCTATAAAAAACAACCGCCCAACAAAAGTTGACCGTAATCGTAATGTAATTGTCATGGATCTGTCATTGTGTACCGGAATTGGGCCCCTGTTGTCGAATCATGGCTCTTTAAACAACAATGTATTAAATGTTTACGCGGCCTTACTAATAAAAGAATTTATTCACGGTGCAACTTATTCAGTGTTTTGTCTTGCTTTGACAATTGACATTTACTCGACGTATGAAAAGGACAAAACACTGTTTAAGTTAAACAGTGAACAACTTATTTATTTATTTTACGTTTTGACTTTAGCTAAGCAGTGTCTGCAAAAAAGATTCCTATACAGCTGTTCAAAAAGTACAATAGTAAAATAAAATATTTATTGTTTTTGGAAAAACTAGGCGACAAAGAAGATGTAGGCTTTTAATATCCCCTCCGAGGGACAAGGGCTGGTACCTGGATACGAGTATGATTGAGTCATAGTTCACAATTCTGGCTCAGTGCGGGTTGATGGAGGGGTGTCGGCCAAGTGGCTAACCCGACTGTCAGAATGTATCAAGCTGCCCTATTAGGGCCTCTGACACAGCTTTACGACTACTACACCGAGTAGCGATAGTAGCCGGAACCTGAGGCCTAGCGTGTCATCCGAAACACGGAAGCGCCCGAATTAAATGAAACATAGAAACGGACACCGATCCAGTACCCGTCTCGAGCTTCTAATCGCACGATCGTTCCCGATCTTGCAGATACCGCTGGGACACGGGAAATTTGGAAAATATTTCTAAAAATTGCTCAAGAATGGCTTGGCAAATACATGACCCGAATGGCCGAGTCTGCAACGACCCTGCTTACGAAGCCAAGGGTCCCGGGTTCGAGTCTCGGTGGGGGCAAATATTTGTTTGATGAGAACGGATGTTTGTACTCTAGTCATGATTGTTTAACTATCTAAGTTTGTGTATCGTTGTCTAGTACCCAAGACACAGGGAATCCTAGTTTGGGGCAAGATCAATCTGTGTAAATAGTATCCAAGGTATTATTATCACTGCTAAGAAGAAGATTACGTACAAAGTCAATAAGATTTTGAATTATGATTAAATTAGTTACAACTTGTAACTAACAAATTATGTAACTTAAAAGCAGTTACAAATCTGTGCATTTAGCTTCTTGACGAGTAAGTGATAGATGAAGGGTTACCAGGGTTAGACGAAATTGAATAGTGATATGGCCGATACTGGTATCACTATCGTCTCGACTATTATAATATGCTAAGCAGAACTTAAATATAAATTAATTAATTAGTGTTTTGACAATTTAATTTCGTTTAAATATTGTAAAATACTTTTCCGCGCCGTCCAGTCGGTGGAGATAATACTTTAAGGGTACTAGGGTAGGGTAGGGTAGGGTAGGGTACTAGGGTATGAAGAAGGAAGAAGACACACATAAACTAAACACACAATAATTACCCGCCCCAGGACATGCCCAACCCAAAGATACCCATCACACTGGCAAATAAAATTAGATAATTTGTATAAGCAAAAAACAAACAAGTACGTATTTTTACACGTACCTACCTATTATTTATTCAGAATCATAATCAGACGTTTCATCATCATCATCATGAGAAACGTTAAGAACAAGTCCATTGGATACTGAATCAACAAAGTTATCTTATTGGAACATTTTTATTTAACATTTATTTTAATTATGTGGTTGACGCAATCCCTATAAATAATTTTCTCACTTGCTCCATCTAAAATGTATTATTTTTACACACGATTTTCTTTTATCCATAAAGACCAAATAAGTTATTTCCATTATACATGCGCGGCCAGCCGCCTTATTGTATGTGTAATGCATATTTAAATTTGGAAATAATTAGGTAACTCAATTTGATTATCGACTCGCCTTTTGACCACTTCTGTGGCGCTGTAGTTGTGGCTCTGCCTACCATGTGAGAAGTCCCGGGTTCGATCCCCGCCTGAAGATAATAATCCCCAGGTCTTGGATGTTTATATGTGTGTGACGTCGCTGTTTCTGGTTCCCACGAATCAGGGTATCCTAGTCTGGGGCCACAAGCAATGTTTAGCTTAAGGAATGGACAAACACCACTGGTAACTATTTAACTATTATATTATATATATTTAATTCAAAAGTAAAAAAGACTGTCTCCAAATAGCAATACAGGAGCTCTTAGAAACTAATAACTATATTGACTTATTGTGCCTATCAGAAACTCACATAAAGAAGGGATGCGAAAATAATTTACAAATAAAAGGGTTTAATTTATCGTCATCGTACTGTAGGGAAAAAAGCCGTGGAGGTGTATGTATTCTGTGTAGAAACTATATTGAATTAAGTGAATTGACATCGATAAATGAACTCTCTATTCCGTTTTTCTTCGAATGCTGCGCAGTTGAGATCGCAGAGTATAACTGCATAATAGTTTGCCTATACAAAATACCAAAAGCTGACAATGAAGTTTTTTTGGAAAAACTAGAGTTCTTACTTTATAAACTGCGCTATAAACTTAAAAATAGAAAAGTTATAATTACAGGTGACTTCAACATAGATACCCTTAAAGACACTCCAGGGGCAAGAAAGCTCCGTAGTATTCTGGAGAACCACGGCATGTCACTGCATATTAATACCCCCACTAGGATTAACACCTGCATTGACCATATTGCTAGTAACATTAAAGGCGCTTAAGGAAGAACTCATAGTTTGGGAATCTCTGACCACGATACAGCCCAGGTTCTAACCTTCCAGACATCAAGGCAGGATTTGCCCCCTAAGCAATGGTTCACATTCAAGAGAGACTACAGTTTCGAGAATAGGTCGAAATTCAGAGATTATCTCCAAAGCCTTTCATGGTCAGATGTTTACAACGCACAAAATTTCAAAGATATTTTTGGTGAATTCCATGACCTCATCACTCTATTATACAAATTGTGCTTTCCAAAATATAGGATTCAAAATAAAAGAACCCCGAACGTTAAACTCAAATGGTTGACAAATGGACTAAAAAGATCATGCATAAGAAAGAGAACCTTAAGGTTGGTATACTACAGGCAAAAATCAGAGACTAACAAATTAAAATACAAAAATTATAGCAAAATATTACGTAAATGTATTGAATGTTCACAAAAAAACTATAATACGAAATCAATTCAAAATTCAAAAAATATCTGTAAAGCCGCATGGCAGTTGATTAAAAATGAAAATAATAATGAGACAGTAAAAGGTGAAATACACAAGATTAAAGTTAATGACAATATTATTGAGAATGCAAAAGACATAGCGGAAGCTTTTAATAACTATTTTATAGACATGACTAATTTAAATACAACTGACAAGCAACATGAAAATTTACTTTCAAATATTAGCAATCAAAATTCAACTATATTATTTGAATCCCTGTAGTGACCAAGAAACATTTAAAACCATAAGGTCCTTTAATAATACGAATGCAACAGGATATGACGAAATTGATACAAAAATCCTTATGTATGCTGCAAATGAACTGACTCCAATTTTGACATACCTGGCGAATAAATCGTTGGAAGAAGGAATTTTCCCTGATGAACTAAAAATATCAATTGTAAAACCAGTATTTAAAAAAGATGATAAGGAAAATATGAGTAAATACCGACCAGTTACACTCGTACCAATCCTATCAAAAAAAATTGAAAAGATTTTTTATAGTAGACTGTTAGGATTTGTATCAAAATACAAAATCATCAGGAATGAACAAAACGGATTCCAAAAGGGCAAATCAACAACTTTGGCATGTTTTAAAATGGTAAAAATTTAGCGGAAAGTACTGACTCAAAAATCCCAACCATAACAGTATTTTTCGACATGACAAAAGCATTTGATTTTGTTCACCATGGCATACTGTTAGCAAAATGTAAAAAATACGGTATCCGTGGCCCAGCGTACGATTGGATAGAATCATATCTAAAAAGACGAACACAAAAGGTTGAAGTTTCAAAATTGAATAAAGAATGCACAATGGAAGCTGCACAATCGGAACTGAGGGAAAACCAATTTGGCGTACCCCAGGGGAGCGTCTTGGGACCGCTACTGTTTCTCCTCTACATTAACGATCTTCCAGATGTGACAGATCACCAATGTACGTTATTTGCCGATGATATATCGATCATAATACAATTTAAAAAACTAACTAATTTTGAAATTGACATAAATAATACAATTAAAGACATAGTTCAATGGTTAAAGAAAAATAATTTATGCGTAAATATTGACAAAACATCATTTAAGACATTTTATAATAGAATAAGGCCTGACATTAATTTATTCATCAAATATGACAAAATAAATAAATAAAAGAATCCTCAGAAGTGAAATTTTTAGGTATAACGCTTGATTCCCAGCTGTCATGGAAGCCACACATAAACAATATAATAAAAAAAAATAACAGGTTCGTATTTGTGCTCTATAGGCTAGTGAAGATTGCTGGACACGAATCTGCTATGCTGGCATACCATGGCTATGTAGTATCTGCTTTACGTTATGGTATAGCTATTTGGGGAAACTCGGTAGATATCGACAATCTGTTTTTAATTCAAAAGAAATGTATCCGAGCCATATGCGGAAAGAGCCCTATTGAATCATGCAGACCCCTTTTTATTAAATTAAATCTTTTAACTCTAACAGGAATATATATTTATGAAGTTTGTATCTTTGTAAGACAAAATATGGATATCTTCACCAACACATCGAGTGTATGTAACTTCAACACCAGGTATCCCAATAAGTTAGCGTTTCCGTTAGCACATACAACTCTACTCAAACGGAACTGTTACTGTATGTCAATACAAATATTTAATGCCATACCAACAGAACTACATGACATGCCTTTTAATGTATTTAAATATAAATTACGCAAATGGTTGGTTACTAAATGCTATTATAAGATTAAAGAATTTTATAACTCTCGTGTTTATAAAATTCATCTATAAATGTATAAACTTAGTAAATAAATTAAATAATTCGTTTGACTAAGTAACTACTGATCCCCTTAGAAAACACCGACCTGTTTTAGTTAATATTTAAGAATTGTATTGCACTACCTTAGTGCTATTTTGCATGTCACTACGTGGCTAGATATGCAGTGCCGATTAAATGTTATTTTACCACCTACTGTGACCATATCTACGCAAAATAAACATATTTGTATTTGTATTTGTATTTGTAACCGTTACTCTTTTTATATCGATACGAAGAGCACTACACTGTGGCAACACTTGTGCAAAATTAATTGTCAAAGTTGTCTCCCGAATTATGATTTAAGGTTAATGATCTCTAGCGACATGCTTAAATCGTTGTCCGCTTTATACAGGATGTAACAGAAAGGTAAAGAGATAGGTATACGTCCACGCAGAAAGGGCCAGTTGTCGATAGTGCTAATAGGTCCTATTGTGCGTAGGCGTCCGCGCAAAAAGCGACCTAAATGCACTACCTACCACTGGTCCCCTATATGCGTGGACCCCCACAATGACTACACATTTCAATTACACCTGGTTTTTTACAGTGTGAGTCTTTATAAATGCACATATCGAACAGGGTTATAGAGGACCATATTTAGCGATAAAAAGTTTAAAAAAAAAACATCCCCAAATTTATAGTTCTTATTTGTTTTTATTTTTGATGCACTTTGTTCCAACTGCAAAAACATATATAATTTCGGAATGGAAGATTTGTCATAATCAAATTTTCTGGATAGTGATTATGAAGAACAGGTAATAAACAGTTGCTGAAAAAGTGTGAACTTTAATTACCCTTTGTTTAAGACTAATAGTGATTTTTTGGAGTGCTATTTTATTAATTGCAGTTTTCCCACAAAATGTGACTACTAAAAATAATTAATTATTACAGAATATTATATTTCATCTTGTTAGCTTTCAAAAGACACCAACATTATGTTTCTAACTAAAACATATTTTTTAATTATGTACGTGTTTCCCTTTTTCATTTTTCGGAACTAAGATTAATCATTAACCCTAAAGATACAGCAATGAGGAGCAATAAGGTAATAAATAAATAAATGTAGCCCATTAATGTCTCCACTGAGGGGCACAGGCCTAATCAGGCTACGAGTAAGATTGAGCCATACTCCATCACGATGGCTCAGTGCGGGTCGATGGACTCGTTTTACAATAAATACGGCCAAGTAGCAGTAGCCGGGACCTACAGCTTAACGTGTCATCCGATACACGGAACGTCCGAAAAGGTGTTTAAGACAAATGTATTATCGCGTAGATACTCCGGTGCTGACCATGTACATGGTCAGCACCGGATTCGAACCAGCATCTCTTGTACAAGGGTAATCTACCTACATAACTACAACAAAAACAGAATGATGCATTACATTTTCTGTGTCTCCTTCGTTGTTGGCACAATGCTGAGCGAAACACAATTTTCACAATAAAGAGTCAGTAATTATAAGGTTGTTGACCAAATACAACGAACCTTGGTAGGAGTACGAAAAACAAGCGCGCTTGTCTTTTTTCATTTTTTTCAGTGATTTTTTCATCAAACTATGCAGAAAAATTTGGCTAGTTACCCTGATTGCTTCTTGTGTTTTTCTACTGCTCAAGTTTTCCACGATATGCCTGTGTTAAGCAAATTTTTTCTCCGGCTGACATAGCTGACATCCTTAATTATTATAGAGTGGTACGTGGAAGGTCGAGAGGCGCTCGAATCGCATACATGCTGCCTTCCCCGACCGACGCCACTTACCGCGTAATATTTTTAAAGTAGTTTATCTACACACGTATCATAGACCCTCTTTACTGCGTTCAAAAACCGCAAGTTACGATCAGCATTATGTTAAACTACTTGGTAAAAACTCGTTTCGTATCTGGAAAATTACACATAATGGTCATTATGTGTAGTTTTTCTACATATAATGACATTCAAATTTCGAACGCCGACGCCCACCCGCGTGCCGTCCCTAGTTTGTCTGTGAAGTTGGTACTGACATTCAAATTTCGAACGCCGACGCCCGTCTGCGTGAAGTTGGTACTAAAGAACAAGCTAAACAATTGCAGAACCACAATGCCGGTCAAACATGCGGTTCCTGAACACATCAAAGAGAGCTTATGATATGTGTGTAGATAAACTAGTGTATGTAACTGTACATAATTAGGCATTAAAACTCTCGAGTGATATTATTATGAAACTCGCCTTCGGCTCGTTTCAAAAACCCACTCTCGAGTTTTAATGCCCTCCATTATGCAGCAGTCACATAAACTACTATTACCAAGTAGTTTAATATTATGTTGATCGTAACGTGCGGTTTTTGTACGCAGAAAAGAGGGTTTATACGTGTGTAGATAAAACCTTTTTTGGCGATAAAATGTGGTCCCCTTCAACTCTGTTCGATATGTGCACTTTATAAAGACTCACACTGTATTCGTCCAAATTCATACCTAAATCAGAGTGAGTAAAAGTTATCGACCCCCTACACGTGTGGCCACATTTGCATGAGACAAGCTTGTGTCAAACAACAGCTGAATACAAGCTATATACCGGCTGAATACCGGCTAATAGCTGAGTCTATTCAGACTGGCCGCCTCGTAGCTACGCTCTCCCGTGTGGTAACCTCTTTGATAACCTTGAGTAGGAAATACGTTTCTTTTTCTTTCTTTTTCAAAATTCATTGTGATCATACTAGGTATTTAGATCCTAAACCGAAAATAGGTATTTAGATCCTAAACCGAAAACAGCAACATTCAATTTAAACAATTATATTGTTCTGCACATGGTCTTCCCCTGCTCAGCAATTGACCTTTCCCATCCTAATTTAGTTTGCTGGAAGAGATCTCTTATTAGAGATAAGCTCGCCTTTGTACACTATTTTCATGTAAGTCTTGTTGTCTTTATATTTGTTGTGTGCAATAAAGAAATTATGAATTATGAATTATGAAACATGTAGTTTCTTCAAATGCATACTTTTGCACAAGTACTTGGTAAATAGAGTAAAAAATACCTAAGTAAGTGCAAAAGCTACTAAATTATACACTACGATCCTTCTAAAATAAGTAAAAAACAAAATTTTCTGGCCGTGGGCCGGTCCGCATATTAATTTGGTAAGCAGCCATTTTTGTTTTCTGACATTATGCTCACACAAGGATTCCACAGGCAATCCTTGTCTTATCCTTCACTTTATTTGGGGTATCTTTAAGAGTTAGAAACAGCAGTTTTATAAAGGTCTACGTAGTCATGCGTTACCCCATTTTTCATACGGGGTGGCAGAGCCGCAGTTGAAGCCACCTTTAGGCGGTTATATAGTTATTATTTATTCAATAGATATACTTTCAATTTCATAATTCATAATTTCTTTATTGCACACGAATGATATAAAAAAGAGTTACATAAAAATTGTGTACAAAGGCGAGCTTATCTCTAATAAGAGATCTCTTCCAGCAAACCAGGTTAGAGTTGGAAACGTTGATTGCTGAGCAAGGGTAGACCTATGTGTACGTGTAAACAATATGACGAAATAAACGAGTACTTACATAAATATTAATAAATAAAATAAAACATTTAATTACTATAATTATATACTAAATACTTATATTATAATACTAACTACTACTATTATATATAAATGTGCTAATAAGTACTTACATACATAGATACTACCTGTATTTCTAAAGAGAGAGGTAATGCTTCTTCACTCGACTTTTAAATATATTGAGAGTAGGACTGTCCCTGATGGTGCCAGAGAGTGCATTCTACAACCGAATTCAATATACTTTATGATTTAAAAAATGAGTAAAAAAACATGAACAATGCGCAAAAGCGAGCTTATTTTTAAAAAGAGATTTCCAGCAAACCTAGGCAGGACATGACAGTCGATTGCTAGTAAGGGTAATTAATTAGTTTTCTTTCACGTAGTCATCCCTTAGCAACAGATTCAATTCAACAAGCAGCTCGTGTTTCTATGTACAGTCGAGATAATCCGTCGCTATGGAAGATACAGTACGTATCAGTAAGGTGCACTCGTATTTTCAAGGGTTTTATTGGAGACGAAATACTAAACAACTTTCACTGTGAAACCGATTCGTTTTGACGTCTCCAAACGTTTTACGTACGGCCTAACGGCTGATCGGTATCAAAGGAAGAATGAAAAAAATACTGTTCTATAGTGAAAGCTGTTCCGAATTTCATTCCTAACAACGCTTTAAAATATAACGATACATTTGTGTTACACTCTATACAACACACTGATATTAGGGCGCATTCAGACGTTCCGACAGCCATCTCAGTGCCCCGGTGTGTGGAGATGGCGCGGCGGCGGCTGTGTCATGCAAATGTGCGGACAAGGCCGCAATTAACTTGCAGTGTAGACGTGGGAGTGGGGGGGGGGGGGGTATTGTGGACACGTGGTCACTAGATGTACTTTGCGGGTAGCACGCATAATAACGCGTCGAGAAAGTATCCGAATTGAACTAGGAGTGACTCTTATGTACAATGTCATAAGTTTAATTTCATCTGAACTCGAACACTTTTTCATTCTGTCAAATATTCCCATTTGTTCAACAGAGCCTTGAGAACGGCTCTGTTGAACAAATGGGGCTTTACGTGGTATTATGGCTCTACCTCTGGAACGATGTTATTTCTTGCTAACTATTTAACGAAAAAAACTTTCTAATAGTTTAATTACAGGCGACGTATTAGGCCTTAACAGCCTGTTGTAAACCTTAAATTATGGAAAATAGTGAGTATTAATGCAGTTGGTTAAATAAAAAGTCGAAAAGTCTCACGTAACTATCACAAAATTTGTTTATCACATTATAAACATTTATGTTTAACATCTTATTTATACCTCGCTACCCTGGCTTCTTACGAGATCGTTTTGAATTCTTTCTTCGGATAGGCCTCGGAGATCCCACACTCGGTCACTGCTTATAACGCCGCAAGACAACACAGCCGCATATGAACATGGGTTCAGACTACAGCTGTCATTCTCTGGAACAAACTTCCTCGTGCCATCAGAGACAGCGCAGCGCGTCACTTAATAAATTTTATCTACACACGTATCATAAACCCTCTTTACCGCGTCCAAAAACAGCACGTTATTAACAGCATAATGATATACTCTACTTGGTAAAAACTCATTGTTGTTTATCTATCTAAGTATAATATTTATATATATAAGTATGTGTATCGTTGTCTAGTACCCAAGATACAGGGAATCCTAGTTTGGGGCTAGATCAATGTGTGTAAATGGTGTCCAAGGTATTATTATTATTATTATTATTATTTCTTATCTGAATATTGATATAGTCATAATGTATCAATATTTCGACATATTATGATATTCACATTTCCAACGCCGCCGCCCGCCCGCGTGCCGCCCCTAGTTTGTCTGTGAAGTTGGTACTACTGAACAAGCTAAACAAGTGCAGAGCAATGATCAATGCCACAATGTCGGTCGAACATGCGGTTTCTAAACAGATCAAAGAGAGCTTATGATATGTGTTTAAATAACTGGTGAATGTAACTGTACATAATTAGGTATTATATATCATTCACATAAACTACTATTAAATTTCGCTTTAAAAAACACTATCTTTCTCGTCCATAATGGACATAAGTAAGTATATTGAATTTATATATATTTTGTCGTATAATTTTATGTATTTTTATCGATATAATGTATCATGTACATAGTGGTATATTATATATATATATATATATATATATATATATATATATATATATATATTATTTTAATTATTTAACGTTGTGGACATAGGTCTACCTGTTTTTTAAATGTATCCTGCCCACCCTAGGTATGCTGGAAGAAATGTCGTTGTGGAGTTATCTCTAAAACCTATAGCTTGCCTGTATCTTTTGTTTTTGTGCAATAAAGTATAAAGTAAAGTATATGTATGTGGTAGGGAATTGTACTTGATATTTATTTCATCGTTATAACAATATTAAATAATATCTATATGTTACCCTGGTAGTCCTCCTTACATTGACTATCATTATTTTTAATTGAATTTATATTCCTTTAAAAGTAAGCTGAAACTAAAATACAAAGTTTCACTATCGGGGAGCCTCATCTTTAAGCTAAAGTGTTAGGAAGTTTTTTTCAAAATTATATTACTTAACAATCTTATATACACTTAAATGTGTTCTTCCAACTGAGACTATACCATCCCATAGATGGTTATGATGTAATAGTTAATTCATGTTTAGTTTTAGAACGTATTTAGAGATATTTAGCGCATACCAGATGTACCTATTTTAAATACCTAAATCTTCGATTAGTAACTATGCTAAATAAAAGTAAATGTCAAAAGTTACAGATGTCCACTTAAATATTCAGGAGGTACACAATTTGTCTCAATCAGAGCTCTCACCTCCGCCGCCACTCGCCACAAATTGAAACGGCATTCGATTACGTGGCGAGAAGCGTTCTTTTTTCAAACCCCGAGATTGTGGTTTAAAAAGAAAATTTAATCTCGCTAATAAACATGCAAACAAGAACGCACTGGCTACCTGTTGCCAATGACGTCGTCTCCGCCAATCAGGAGCCAGCGTCCGCCCACGGCGGGCTTTGATTGGCCTGAACCCTCTGAGGGGGGGAAATAGAGACGGGGGAGCCCGAGCTAGAGTCGCGGCGACTTTTAACATGACACTACCGAGAAAAGCACCGCATTCAGCTTTCTGGAGCTTTTCATGGACGCGCGCGGGAATACCTTAGCTGCCTGTATTGTAGCGCCGAACTGTTTTATTTCAAATTGCCGAAAGTGAATTATTGCCGTTTCTTGTAATTATTGTTTCTGGTTACAATTATTGCAGTTATTTATACTGAATTATGGAATTCAAAACTATAACGACTATCAACATTGAAAATAAAACTTTTGTTACTATATTGAATACACCTTTTGTTTAAAATTGTATCTCGTACTCAATAAGACTTTAGAAAAATACCCTAAAATCAGTGCGAGAAACAAAAACAAAAACTTTTCCGAAATTGAAAAACAGAAGAGCGAGTTCCATTTTAAAAATTCTTCAATTCCGCCCGGAAACCATGTCGCTCGGCAAGCCTCCTTCCGAGCACATCAAGAGGCCCATGAACGCGTTTATGGTGTGGTCACGCGGGCAACGGCGGAAGATGGCTCAGGACAACCCGAAGATGCACAACTCGGAGATCTCCAAACGCCTGGGGGCCGAGTGGAAACTTCTGACGGAGATGGAGAAGCGGCCGTTCATCGATGAAGCGAAGAGGTTGAGGTGAGATATCTTTGTTTGGGTTTCTGTCTTTTTGGAATGCCTTAGTGCTGTCGCAAAATTTGTAAGAAATAAAAAAGAAAAAAACATTCAGACAAAACTATGATTATAATTTTTCTGACCTACTATTGTAAAAAAAATATAATATAATATAATATAATATAATATAATAAATACAATATAATAATGAATTGTGGACGTTTACCCACCTTAGGTTTGATGGAAACAAACTTTTGTATTAACAAAGATAACATTAATTCATAGCTCTCTTGTATTTAATTAATTGATGATGATGATGAATTGATATAAATGATAACAATTATGATAACGATTTTAGATTAACCGGTTGACTTTTTGCTCTACATCAAATAAATACCTTACTTTAATAAATTATACTCCAAAAAAAAACGGACGCTATCTCTGCGCACGATTATCATAATTTAAACAAGCCTATTATTACTAAGCATACACCCTGTATAAAGGCCCCATTCTCACCAGCTGTTTCTCAGTTCAGCTTTAATAAGACAAACAATATTTGTTTAGTACAACGCAGGGGTGGTTCAAAATGACTAAATCATAAAAATCGGCCAAGTGCGAGGCGGACTCACGCACCGAGGGTTCCGAACAAATCACATATTTTCTTCTTCTTCATAATTTTCTTCTTGCCAATTTTCGCAGTTCTAGGTTAACTAGGTATGTTTTGATTCCTTTCCCGACAAATTGGGCAAAATTGTGACAAACGGTAATAAACATAATAGTTTTTGTGGTATCTTTTAATTGCGTTGACCTAAAACTAACTTGCGGAACCCTAAAAATTGTTTAGATGATATGTGCAAATACCGTAAAGTTTTGAAATGTTTGTTTTAATCCACATTCAAGTTAACAATTTATGTCTACTACTACTGATAGTTTGATTACTACGATTTGTCAATTTTTAGTTCAGGCTTTATGATGAATAAATAGATATCAAAATGGGGAATGAGTCATCCAGTAAATCATAATAAAAAGTTTTTGATAAAAGTAATGAATTTAGGTGGAGGTCTTTAGTCTCTGCTGGCCACTCTACCGGGAAAAGGCGTGAGCATATGTATGTATGTAATAAAGCAGTCTCTACATTTACCCTACAATACCTCATACGAACTAAAAACATATTGAAATTACTAAAGTCGCAGACGAGAGCTTATAAAGGTAGAAAGATTAACTAAACAAACTCTCACCCCGGATGTTGGGTGTGTGTTATCTTGACGAATTTCACACGATGCACCCAAATTAATCTTTATATTATTTGACGCTGGTGTTTAAAAACAATTTAAACATAGATTCTTCTTTTATATTTCTCATACTCATACTCATTCTCATATATTTATTGCGTCATTGTGGTATACTTTAACAAAACTATATACAACAATAAACCCTGTAAGGCCACTACAATGTCTTAATAACTAGCTTACATCTAACATTTGTGTTTGATATATATTTTTTCTTATTGTATGATATTATTTACTATACTTATTACATTTCCGTTAATTAGGCAAAAAAAACATGTTTTGTTTTGGATTCGGGATACAATATCGCAAGATTGTAGTTTGAGATGTAAATTGTTATGTTTTTGAAAGGCAGAGTTTGATGCAAATCGTTCCTAATCTGCTGCACTACTTTTTGGGGTTCCGTACCCGAACGGTGCTAAACGGTACCGTATTACTTACTAAGCCTCCGCTGCCCGCCTGTTCATCCGTCCGTCCGTCAGCGGGTGATGATCATGAACCGTAATAGGTAGAGTTGAAATTTTCTCAAAATATGCACTTCTGTTGCTGTTACAGCAACAATAAGTGAACTACACAAGATTTTATTTAATAAAGGGTAGCCCCCCATACAAGGGACGTTTCCGTTTCCGTTTTAATATGCCTGCGAATTAATATATCGCAATTTTTGCGGCACTTCTTTCGTTGTCGGTGGCGAAATTGGTCAGACGTCGAATCCGTTATTTGTATCGAAAATATTTAAATATTTTTTTTGTCCTTAATTTTTCTTGTAGGATGGTACGGAACCCTTCGTGTGCGAGTCCGACTCGCATTTGACCGATTTGTTGTCTCTTACAAACAATCCATGCACTGTTGAAAGATCCGAGGGTAACATTAAATTTGAAGCATCGAGTTGAACTGATTTTCGAACATCTTCAACCATCTATAGCCTAGGGAGGGTCTCTATTTCGGTATCGTCGGGCTGAAAACAAAAATCAAGAAAACATAAGATGGACACCATCTTATGCGCGCGCATAACGGTGGACGGTGCGTTGTATCCATCTATGTCACGTCTTAGACGACCTCGTGGCGTTGCCATTCAAGGCTCAATCGAGAGGTCCGGGGTTCGAATTCCGGCTGGGGACAATAAAAAAGAATCAAGAGGTCTTGGATGTGTCTATATGTGTGACGGCGCTGTTCCCGGTCCTCACTACACAGGGTATCCTAGTGTGGGGCCTTGTGTCTATATATAAATGATTATGTTTATTCTCATTCGATGTGGTAGCGGCCCATTTTTGACCAATGTTAGCCAATCCATTTTGGCTAACCTTGTAAAGTAGTAAAGGAACTGTGAAAATTAACAATACTTATGGAGCAGCTTTTATACATAATTGAAAATTAATCCTTTAGTTCAACTTAATTATAACTGAGCTATAAACGTCTAGGGGCACGAAAAAGTCAGGCGCTTTCGTGATTTGAAATTAAGTCTAGTTTGTTTTAATTATTTGGTGGCGATGATAATCTCGATCAACGACCGAATTCCGAGAAGGTAATCCAAAGTAGGTTATTCAATATTTTAAAGAATTACAATATTCTTTAAAATATTGAATAACCTACTTTGTGTCACCCTAAGATTGTCAAAACCATTAGTTTATAATCTAACGTTTTTTTCTCTTAAGTTTACAAACTATTCATCACAGACATTCTTTCGGTGACATATATGTACATAACCAAACTATTACCGATTCCAAAACTCTTTTTTTTTTTTTTTTTTTTATTAATTTAACAAAATCTTGATGACAAACGCATTATGTCATTGTAATTGCACAATCCTGCGTGAAAATCCTTAGGCACGTGTGAACGCCGCACCTCATATCCTCATAAATCATATCCCAAAACAAGCCAAAATTAAATCACCACCACCGTCCCAAACAATGAAACCACAGCTTTTAAACCGTAACAAACAGCACAAAACAAATTTTAAACTCTACTCTTGTTCGCTTCTAACCCTATTTCGGCGCGACAATTAGACAGTATTGTGGCGATCCGTGGGGGCCGTATCTAGTATTGTTGGGGGCGGGTTCCTCCTCCCTTATCGCTTCGCTCCAGAGCTATAAAAATGAGCTTATGTCTTGCGTCGACTCGTCTAGCCACTGTTCGGGTCGGGATCTATATTGAGCTGTTGTTTGTGTATTTGTTTCGATATTGTCCGCGCTTTTTAAGTAATAATTGCGGGGTATGTTAGGGTAAAGGGTAGGTATAACTATCACAATCAGCACAAGATCGACAATTTAATTATGATCAGCCCACATCGACCCACCGCTGGGCATAAGCTAGTCGTTCAGCGAGACCCCGTCGATTTGGCGAAGTCGGAACCTGAGCCGTTGGGCATATGGTCTGTCCTTTAGCTCTCCTTGGCCACCACTCAGTGTCTATTTTGGACCACTAACCGTCAGCCCACCTTCGGTATCATAAAAATATTTTTGTATCACTTATTGCAACAGCTCCTAACATATCTAAATCACAATTAATTTGTAAGGGTTGATCCACACGCGTCAGGTCGCGTGCGCAGTCATTCGCGCGTTTATTATAAACGTTTATCTCTTAATCAGGGATTGTTATTCAATATGGGGTAATAACTAATATGTTTTACTGGTGGATGGTGGAAAATTATCCAGATCTTCCATTTCTACTGATGTACCGTTTCCAAATGTTCAAGAGACGACCCGAATGGCCGAGTCGGCAGTGACCCTGCCTACGAAGCCAAGGATCCCGGGTTCGAGTCCCGGTGGGGGCAAATATTTGTTTGATGAGAACGGATATTTGTATCCTAGTCATGGTTGTTTATCTATCTAAGTATAATATTTATCTATATAAGTATGTGTATCGTTGTCTAGTACCCAAGATACAGGGAATCCTAGTTTGGGGCTAGATTAATGTGTGTAAATAGTGTCCAAGGTATTATTATTATTAAAACAGTGTTAGATAATTCCCACATAAACATACATTGCCTCCGGAAATACCGCGGCGTCGCAATAAACAAATTCGAGACCTTTGTGTTTTTCTCTCAGTCAGCAGTAACGATTCGATTCTAACCCAGACCTTAAAAGCCAGATATTCATCCATTAAATACTACAGTTGGACTAACGACATTGCAACGGCAACATCAGATTACATTGAAATCCTTGACAATGATCGTCATTGTTTGTAGTATAACAATATTTATTGTACACTATTATTGATTCAATGATACGAAACTGTTAACTTCGAGTATGTCTGCTACAGGGTTGATAATAACTCAATGGTAAATAAGTACAAGTACATAGATGAGAGGGGAATAATACAGTAATGGCCGGTTTCATGGGCGCTGATTAAGTTAACAAATTGGTTAAATTGATTTCAGCCAATCACGTGCCGCTATTTTGAATATTGGCGGCACGTGATTGGCTCAAATCAGTTTAACCAATTTGTTAACTTAACCAGCGCCCAGGAAACTGGCCGTAGGTCTATTATTTTGAAAGGTATAATCGCAATCTGTTCAAGTTATATTAAAGCAGTACAATGGTTTTCCCTATGGCCTATGGCGCACGAATAATGAATGGTAGGGCAAAATGTGTATCTATTTTATTAATGACGTTTGCTAAGTATTTGTAAATATCTACAGTAATTAAGTACTTTGACTTTGACTTTGACTTTGACTTTCTATTACCTGTAGAAAACGACACAACAACAAGTAAATGGTGACTACACTTTTAGTAATTTCAACTGCTTTTGAACATCTGCTTAAAAAAGGTATTAAATTGGTATAGTATTTAGTCTCATCGTATCGTATCGTCGTCTGCATTAAACTCTTATCCCCTGCTGGCTGTCAGTAATTTCATTACTTTCGTCGACGTAATTTATCAGTAAGAAAGTCATTTAGTTAGTCGACAGATTAGCCCTAGTGATCATGATGATGATAACGTGGTCCGACCGATGTCGGTCACGGCAACAGCTTCAATTGGTCTGAATCAGAAGTCGTCGTTCATGGCCTCAAATGTAGCTTATGTAGCCAATCATGCATGTGAAGATGCTCGCACATTGCGGGCATGTGAGCTTTTAGTTAGTTTGCGCAGGTGGTCGGGCTTTTATTCCTTCGCGCTGGGCTTCACTCTCAGTGCGCAGGAGAATCTCAAAATCACCGATTTTGGTATTAGCCGAAGCCCTCCACTCCGATCTTTTGCGGCCTTTTTTCCCACAGAGAGGGCTCTGCGGCGCATTCCTTCATCTTGATCACCTCTTTGTATCTGAGGAGTTGTCCGCCATGCTTAAACTTGCCCTCTTCAAGTTCCGTGTCGAAGACATGCTTCGCGACTATCTGCTCTGGCGTTCTTATCACGTCTCCTCACCACCGAAGCTGTCGCCGCATGAGATAAGCTTCAATGCCACCCACATTGTCTCGTCGCGGCACCCCGGTGTTTCGCACGCGTTCAGGTAATTTGATCTTCAAAATCTCATGCAGATATCTCAGGCGGAATCGGTTTAGTATGCATATGCGTAGGCGGTACCCAGTCCAAGTTGCAACAACGTACAGGATGTAAGGCAGCACAAACGCCAGTACACTGCTTCATTATAGCTTCAAATCATGTGAGCAGAAGACTTCGGAACCAAGCTTTTCGAATGTTGCGGCTGCAGTTCCGATCCTGCGGTTGATCTCGGATTCCATGTCGCACTATGATGTTAGTGTGCTACCCAGGTAATGGAAGTTATCGACCTGCTTCAGCTCGTCGTCGCCAAGTTTAATGTTCAGCGCCTCGTGACTGTCGATGTAAAGACATGACCTCCGTCTTTTTGACGCTGATCTTCAGGCTGAATTTCCAGCAAGACTTGTTGAGCTGTTGCAAGCCGTCTGAGGATCTTGTCATGAAGCATCGATGGTCCTGGTATTCAGTTTGACTATAGAAGATAGATAGAGAAGGTCAGAATCTTACATCTTAAACTCAATAAAGTCCATAGACCGATTCAATACTCCATTTCAGCGGTTGTTATTTCAAACAACTAGCCTAGTGTGCTCTGGATGTTACCCAAACACAACTCCAATAGAATGTTTGTCCGTTTCCTATCCACCGCGTTATCGGTCAATACAATGGTCGAAAGACACGCCAATGTTTGCATTGATATATGTACTTTTTATCGTCTTATGTTTAATCGCTCGATACGGGATTTGGATATTGTTATTTTTCTTTGTAGGCTTTGAGATTAGGGTGTGGTGTGATAGCAGCGCGATAGATTCTGTTAGGTTACGTTATAGTTGAGTGACATTGTGCTGACCGGAAATATATTTTAATAAGGGAAATATTAAACTGCACATCAAAAATACTTATTTGTACAGCAAATATCATAGCAAAATGCTGCGGTAGCTTAGGTGAAGGGTAAAGGGGGTGAGCTAAGCGAAGCCCCTTTTATCCTTCGTGTTAGGTTGAACATGCAAGAACAACAAAAAATACTTAAAACATAAACTTGAGTACACATAAAATATGTGAAATATAAAAAGTGTTTTTGCTGATCCTTTTTTGTGGTGCAAATCAGAATATTTGATGTGCGATGAAATACTAGCCTCTAAATAATCGTAGCCTTGTGATTATAAAGCTTTTTTTACTTTGTTTCACTTTATTATATCATTATTTTAGAGTACATATTCAATATGATGATGTTAGAAAATAAGTATACGAGTAAGTAGGTAGTACAGAAAACAAGAATATCATAATGGATCATTTTGCAGATTGATCTGCAAATATTGATTTTCATCTTCATTGAATATTTTATGGCTTTCTATCTCCATAGAGACCCAAAAGACTAACACAATATACCTAGTACTCGTAGTTCGGTGGCACACAAAAAACCACGTTCACATCACAAACACCGGAGTCTATTGACACAACGATTTTGATATAAAACGATCGTTCATAATATCGGCGCGATATCGAATGTTTACCGATATTCGATTAAGTCCGACGAAAATACAACACTTGGTAGACGCCAAAAAACTGTCGCAGTATCATTCCTTATCTTCGTTCCGTTTTTTCTCGGACAATATTATGTGCTTATTTTCTTTGCCTGTTATCGATATTTATTTTGATGGGCAGCGAAGTAATGAAGCAACGAATTGATAGTGAAAGGTCGCTGAACTTAGCTTTAGAAGTTTTTGTCAAGAAATGCAAGCTAACTTTTATCTAACACGTTTTTATAGATTAAAATGTCTATTCAAAGTTGATAAGTCACTAATATTTAGTTTGTTTAGTTCTATTGTGATAACATACATTTGAAGAAAGTGTTTGGTTAACAACTACCTATTTTATCAAAAGCTTTTCCATAAATTACCGATTTGTGGATCTCTTTCTATAGTGATTACTGAGATATTTCCTGACGCATTAGATTATTATCTTCGAAATAATTAATTATCTACAATAACTTCTTAATGTTAATTAAGAATCCGTCCAGCCAATTTTGATTCCAATGAAGATTGACCTGCCTCTCCACCTGCAACCTGCAAATCGTTAATCACGTAATTATGAATTTTAAACCGTACTCAGAACAATGCCGGCCAATCACATCGATCATTCGCACAAACAGCTTCCACAAACGCGCCCAGCTTACTATCACCGAGTGACCAACCCTCTCCCAGTCGAATAATTACGGGCGGCCCGCTGACAATCGCACGATTCTATCGCACAATCGACCGCGTGGCACATCACTAAACGTGCCAACCAGCAATGGCAAACCATGCGAAACAGACTTTTATGACTAAGCAACAGGGTCGGATTTCGACGGGAGCACAAAACAGTTTTGTGCAGGGTATGAATTAACACACGATTGTGACACGGACAATGCAATAATCCGTGCATTGTTGAATCGACATTGTTGTTTTAAGAGCCACGCGTTCGCGACAATTGTCAGCTTTATTGCATAAATAATAATGTTATTTTGTTATTTGCCCTCCGGTGCTTTTCATTGTCGCGCTTTTGTTCGCGATTTGTGTTTTCTACTTATGACTCTGAGTTATTCTAGTTAAGATTCCTTACGAACGATTCTTTAATATGGCTTTAAAGGGGAAATAACCCAACCCAACGGGCCCAAGGTCCACAATATCTACCACGTAAAATCACCTACAGCTACATTAGCTAATTGATACTGATACGCTTACATAGTTGCATCATAAAAAAAATCTAGTCCCCCCTTTCATTCCAGGGCACTCCACATGAAAGAGCACCCAGACTACAAGTATCGTCCGCGGCGGAAACCCAAGGCGCTCATAAAGAAAGAGCCAAAATTCGGGTTCGGCATCAGCGGTCTCATGGCCCCGTCCAGAATGCCTTCGATGCCTCAACCCATGCACCACATGGCCCAGATGCCCCACCATCTACTAGGGGTGGATAAGCCAGAGCTGGGAAGGGCTCTCTTCCCGCCATTGCAGCTGCCGTACCCTTTCTATCCGTTTGCGAAGTTACCGCATGACGACGCGAAGCTGGCTGCTGAGTTGGCGCATCTGCAGGTTAGTATGGTAAATAAAAATAACAATATTTTATTCACAAAAAAACAAAGTTCCTAATCTTCCAACATGAAAATACTCATGTGCTAAATAATATTTAAAATTTCTAGTCCAACGCCCATGTTGGGCTCCAAAGTAATGATTGGCACCCGAAAAGGGACACCAATTTTTGGATATCTTTAAATTACATATTTGTTTCAGAAGGCAAAATCCCATTCTCTCCTCAAGATAAGATACTCCTCTCCTCTTCGCTTCTCACTTGGTGCCATGTTGGGCGCCAAAACAAAACTATACTTGGCGCCCGAACTGGGCCACCATTTTTTTTAACTAAATACGGAATTAAAGGTAAAGAATAGTTAAATAACCTAAGTCCCTAATCCACAGGCTCTCTACGGCGGCGCCCTATACAGCAGTGCTCTATACAGCAGCGCCCTGTCCCCCTGCGGATGCCCCCCTCGCCGCTCGCCTTCCCCTCCACCGCCCGACGTCAAGCGACCTGTCGCCTATGTCCTGATGAAGAGTGATGAGGAACCTCCTCAGCACGTTATATGAAGACCAGTAGCGCTCCCAGCGAGCGCTTGGCCCCCTCAGTGGGAAAGGCCGTCGACCTCCGTTCAGGACAGGGAATGCAGCTCGCCCGATAGTGTGTGAGTGGACTGAATTCAAGTAATGGTGATATGATTCCAGTGATAGGGATAGCAATCGGGAAGCTTCTAGAAGATTTGTGTAAAGACTTGAAATAGGTTAATGAGATAACTACAGTGTTGATAATTATAGGTATTTTGTTTAGAAACTATGTTACATATAAATATGCCAAATAAAGTAAGTAGGCATGTAAAAGTATTGATAGATTAATGTTGGTTTTCTTCTCGAATATAACAACATATCATACGAAGTATTAGTTAAATTAAATTGTTGAAGCAATGTGTATTTGTAATAATAGAACTTAAGTAAATAGGAAGCTATTAGTTCGGTTTTGAAGTTGATTCAACTCAAACAGGATAAATAACCATAAATTAAACACCCCTGCCACAACAAATAAAATAATAAAAAATAAAATGCTGATCACTTGTTTCCTTATTATGCTAATAATTTTCGAAGCACTGAACCGATTTTAAACAAATATAGCTAAGAACAACCGCAGTGAAGTGTACAACCAATTAAATAAAACCTTATTAAATCTGTCCACCCGTTTGAGCGCTAGTTTGCCACTGACAGATACTCAAACACACACACATACAGACGCCTTAAACTTCTTTTTCGTCGGGAGGTTAATAATGTCAAATATCAATCTTAAATCCGAAAGGTAAAAGCGAGTTAGTGCTAATAATATGGGGTAAAAAATATAATGTAAAAGTTGACTCGAGAATGCCAACCAGATTTTTACCTTTTAATCCTATTACAAAAACTGTCAGTTCTTTTTCTGTTCTGTCTTATCTGTTCAGTGGGCATCGCGCCTAAATAAACGAAACTGTATCTAGTAGTAATTGTTACGACTGTCAATTTGTAAAAAGACTTTTCATGACCTCTATGTCTTCTTATCATGAATACCAAAATTTTATATCACTTTATGGTATAGGAATTATCTCAGTCAAATACTTTTTTCAGTAATGTAAATATAAATCTATCATAATCGCAATGTTGTTATATAACTGTAAATAATTATAATTTCATTACAGGTAAGCGCATATTCACATATTTGACGCAATTATTCCCACCGAGCTCACTTTGTGTTGTGATTGCCGATGTAATCAGTTTTGCTATTTCTGCTAGTTTGTATTCGCTTAGCAAAATGGAGAATATCGATTTTTTTATCTTGAAAATTTTAGACCTATGTTAGTATAAACTCTACGACGTATGTTGTTTTTTTTTAAGTTCTCTATCTTTACATAGGTTATTTACTTAGTTGGTTCAAGAGAGCGGTTTATGACAACTTGTGCAATCCCTAAGATATCTTTTGTTATGAGCGTATGCGGTTATTTTACTGTTAGGAAGTTAATTTTGTTTTATTGTTAATATTCTTAAGTTTTTTACTGTTAATCAGGGTTTTGTTAACAATTTAAAATAAAATATATGATATAGACCTAATATCTTTTAGTACAACACTACCATATATATATATATATATATATATTTCCATCCTAACTTGACTTGTCTTGATTACGTTTACGTTTTGATTACGTTTACGTTGGCAGTCACTAATAATACGGACAGCTCTTTCCTTTTGTTAGGTGATTTCAATCTTCCGTGTATACAATGGAGTAGCAACGGCCCCCTAGTACAAAAAAAAGGACCGGTGGAAATACAGAACTTAGCTACAGATCTACTGGATGAGTTTAGTCTGTTAGGTCTTACACAATTCAATTATCTTAAAAACACTAGCAATAACGTGTTGGATCTAGCCTTTTCAAGCTTTCCGGTGGATTTGGCGGAAGTAGAATATCCACTATCTAAACCGGATACTTTCCACCTTGTATTTAGCATAGACGCTTCCGATATTACCGTTAAACCACTGAAAGCTAGACCATTCCTTAAACTTCAATTCAACAGAGCTGATTACGACGGCATACTTGAAGCTCTTAATCTGGTATACTGGGAGTCAGCACTAAGCGGGAACATGGTAGACGAAGCCGTCAAAGTTTTCTACGAACACCTGCGGAGTAGCATAAACCAATACGTCCCTAAAGTTCTAAAACACAAACGCAATACCTATCCAATATGGTACAGTCGACCTCTGATCAAGATCTCCCGCGAAAAGCTTAAAGTACACGCTCGCTGGAAGCGGTTCCGGAACCCTCTTGACTACGCTGAGTTTTCCCTACTTAGAAAGAGGCAGCATAAGATACACTCGGAATGTTTCGTTGACTACATACGACAAATGGAATTAAAAATTAAAGAATCGCCAAAACATTTCTGGTCATACATAAAATCTAAACGTTCAGGCTCCTCTTACCCAAAGTTTATCACTCACGGAGAAAAAAAGTACACCGAGGTACTCCCTGTATTTGCGAGGCCTTCAATAGCTTCTTCCAGTGTGTTTTTATCCCGCCGGCCGATGAATATCCTAACATAGAGTTACCACCATCACAGTCTGGTGTCACTTTCGATGTTCACTCAATCACGCTCACTGACAATCAAGTCCTAGAAGCTCTTAAACAACTTGATTGCAATAAAGGTTCAGGGAGTGACAACCTACCTCCGTCGTTTATCTCTCATAGCCGCCAAGCGCTACACCGGCCTCTGACTATTCTATATAATCGATCATTAAAGGAAGGATTTTTCCCGAGCGCCTGGAAAACCGCACTTATCGTGCCTATATACAAAAATAACTCTAAATTAAAGGTTGAAAACTACCGGCCCATATCTATCCTGAATATATTTGCCAAAATATTAGAAAAATTAGTATACGACACTTTCTATCTTTGTTTATCAAAAGGAATACCCGCCGAACAGCACGGCTTCCTCCGAGGCCGGTCTACTACCACGAATCTCGCTTTGTTCACGAACTTTTGCCTTAATTCAATGGAAAAACGTCGGCAGGTTGATGTGATCTACACTGACTTCGAAAAGGCCTTTGATCGTGTGGATCACACCATCCTGCTGCGCAAATTGGAACACCTAGGAATTCACGGGGACCTACTGCGCTGGATACAATCATACCTCACCAAAAGGTCACAGGCGGTTGTGGTTGGTGGGTTCAGATCAAACTTCGTGGATATATCATCTGGTGTCCCACAAGGATCCCACTTGGGGCCCCTCTTGTACAACTCTTATCTATACGATATTTACACCTGCTTTAGTAGTGCGTCCTTTCTTATGTACGCAGACGATACAAAAATATTTATGGATATCAAGGGACCGACGGACTGTGCTTACCTTCAAAATGACCTAAACACATTATCAAAATACTACATCACTAATAGAATTAAAGTTAATACCATGAAATGCCAATTAATATCCTTTTCACGGAAAACCAGTCCCTTGCACTTCTCATACACAATCCAGGATCAGTGTATTGAACGTGTTCAACTAGTGCGTGATCTTGGCGTACACCTGGATCACCAATTAAATATGAACGAGCATGTAGATATCATCACCAGGAAAGCCTACAAAAACTTAGGGTTTGTACTGCGCACCTGCCAACCTTTTAGGGATATATCTTGCATAAAAAAGGTGTTCTTCGCATATGTACGTAGTATACTTGAATATGCTTCAAGTATTTGGAATCCCCACTACATCACACACCATCAAAATCTTGAAAAAATTCAATCCAAATTCCTCAAACACCTTAACTAAAAGAGCAACGCATATATCGATGGCTATGAGGAGAGCTGCTAGCGACACAGGATACCGAGTCTTACGGCGCGCCGCACACTCGCCGACATGTCTCTGCTGTACGACTTGGCGCACGCACACGTGGACTGCCCCGCGCTAGTGAGCCAGCTGCCGCTGCGCACGCCGCGCCGCCGCACAAGACATACAGCTAACTCACTATTCCACCATCCGGCACATCGTACCAATTACGCCAACAATTCTGTCCTCACTCGAATAGCTAGAACCTACAATAAAACTTTCTCCGACATTGACGTATACCATCATTCCAAAAGTATTTTTAAACATAAAATTCTTGACACTCTCTGCGGATAACAAAATATAACAAAATATAACAATACAGTTTCAATCATAGCTACACACCACCCTTCACATACACACACACTCACATTGCATTCACACCAACCCCCTCTCAATAATACACAAAACATAGTTCCGAATAAATAACCTATCTATTTTACTAACCCCATAATTTAAGGAGTCTTGAATTAAGTAATTTATGGAAACCTATAATTGGCTGTAGTAAATAAGTAATTCAATTAAGAGAATTAAACTGTAACGCTGTTGGTTTTCTGAATAAATAAAAATAAAAAAAAATAAAAAAAAAAGAATTACCAACAGACTATCTACAAAACTATTAAAATTATTTAGGAAAGTAGAACAGTAGGCTTAGGCTGCAGGGAGAACTTGATAAGGCTAAGGATGTAAGAAGAAGAAAAGTTTCGACTTTCGACTTTTGTTGTCCTTTAATTAAAGTAAGAGGTGACGCCTCCAAAAACAAAACAAAAAAAGACTGGCTCACCCCAGGCATTAGAAAGTCAAGCAAGACTAAAAGAGATCTCTTCGTTAAAGCTAAGCAATCCAAAAATATTTAACAGCTCGAGCATTATAAGTTATACTCTACTATTTTAGGGCGAGTTATAGAGATGTCAAAGAAACTTGCAAACGAAAGAATGATTTTAGTCTCTCACGATAAAGTAAAAGCCACCTGGAACCTAATAAACTTGAATATAAAAGGAAGAAAAGATTTAGATATTCGAGATTACAGGGGTCTAACGGATAGAAAAAAACAGCAAAGTGTAATAATGAAGCAGCAAATTTATTCAACCACCACTTCACAGATTTGTCTGAAATGCCAAGGGGAAATTCTCAAATAAAATTACCCGATTTCCACCATAGATTTATGTTCGTAAATGAAATTGAGATCGGCGAACTTCACAAACACGTGAGGAACCTTAAAAATAAGAAATCAAGTGGCTATGACGCTATATCGGCTAGCGTCATAAAGCATATATATGATGCCATAGCGATCCCACTCCTCTACCTCATAAATTTGTCGCTAAGAGAAGGCGTCTTTCCATCAAGACTAAAAAAGGCTCAGGTAATACCGATACATAAAAAAGACGACCTACTGGATGTCACAAACTACAGACCCATATCGTTGCTCCCAGTTTTGTCAAAACTGTTCGAAAAAGTTATGGCAGAAAAGTTAAGTCTTTATCTGTGCGCGGAAAATATATTGGCAAAAGAACAATTCGGATTTCAAAAAGACATTTCCACCATAGACGCTATTTTCGACATGACAGACTATGTTGCTGAAGCCTTAAATAGAAACTCAAACGTCATGACAGTTCTCCTTGACCTATCAAAGGCTTGCGAAAACGTAAGTCATGTAATTCTGGTGGAGATTTTAAACCGTTACGGCATACGGAGCCCGGTTAATGATTGGTTTGTTTCATACCTAAGCGAGCGAAAACAGAGTGTCTTGTTACCAACAATGGGAGAAAAAATGATCTTAAAAAATGTAGAGTCAAGCTGCCGCGAAACTAATATAGGAGTGCCACAGGGTAGTATATTGGGCCCAATTTTGTTTTTAATATTGTAACGTTGTAAGTTACCGTTGTCTTCACTCTATCATTAACTGGTCTTATTTTAAATTTAAGTAGTAATTCTCTTAATAAAACTACCAAATGAGGCTAGTAATCACAGTATTAATTTTCACGCGCTGTACTAGCAACATTCCACTGTTGACAACTCACTCGCTCTGCTATGATTGGCCCGTTTTAAACTAACTAGCCGTGACCGCAACTTGACTTTGCGGCGCCGGCGTCATTCCGAAAACTCACTCAGCACTATACGCACGTCCGTCCTACTGGCGCTCTGTAACGGTCCCTTTTTACCGTACGCCGACGAACGACTCTAAACAGTAATTACTTACGTTTAATCATAACGTACTACTAGTAGTTACGTTTTAGTTTTGTCTGTGCTTCATATTAACCCCGATTGAGGTGAGTGGTGAAAGATACTGTTTTAAAATCATCTTACCGTTAGGTACTTTCGGGCTTACTCATTTGTGTCCAGAATCATCTCATTTCATTTATTGCTTGTTGCGTTTTATTCCTTTTAGACTCGCTAATTATTATTTCGCGATATTCACATCGCATTGTAACGCAAATTGCTACCCGCTTTTAGACACGCGTTAGTGTGTCTTGGCTTCTTATAGAATGTCTGGAAAATATGTTCAGCTTACTAAATTATACTAGCTACCTTTTTGTGTGGAAATTGTTGATTGTTACCGGCAGATTTCATATTTGGGCATTTCATAAAATGTCCGGATTGTTTGCATAATGTCCCAAGTGAGGTCTGCCGATAAACAAATAAATATCCTTTTTTTCATATATAGAAATAATTAATGTTACCGGCAGATTGCACATTTGGACATTTTGTAGAATGTCCGATTATTTGTAAAATGTCCCAAGTGGGGTCTGCCGATAACAAATATGAATGCTTGCTTGTTTTTATTCCTAGCACTGTATTTTCCTTTGTATATGTAACTCCGTTCTGATTGTTACCACCACGACAACACTATTCTTTTCTTGGCGGGTGGAGCATTCGGACGGAGTGCAGTAACAGATGTTAAAGGAGGAACGGTTTCGAATTCCAGTTCGGGGTTCCTGGCACCTCTTCGGGATCACCGCTTTTCCTCGCTACCCTACGGTTTCCCGGTTCCTGGCACCTCTTCGGGATCACCGCTTTTCCTCGCTACCCTACGGTTTCCCGGTTCCTGACACCGCTTCGGGCTAACCTGCTTCCCTGCTCCGGCTGCATTCGGACCGTTACTTCTCCGACGTCAGCGGCACTCCGACTACGGCAAAACCCGCAGGGAAGATTCGTTGCTGCGTAACCAGGGTCAGACTACATTTGGAGAACCCACGTTAAATAAAATTTCTTGTTGGCTACCTATTTGGAATCTTTTTATTCCTCTCCAAGTAGGGACGTCACAGTGGCGCCCAACGTGGTTAGTCTGGCCTTGCTTACGCTGTAAGTAGTTAGTTGTTTGTGTGTGCGTGTTTTTGTAAACGTTTACCTGTGTTGTAATTTTGGTTTTGCTTAGCAACTTCTGTGTACGTGGTTATTATTCAAACTTTTAAATTGTAGTGTTTTTTTCAAATTCCTACGTTGGTTTTAATTTCTCGTCCTCTTATAAAAAAAATTAACCACCTACCCACTAGTTGCAATATTTTTATTTGCAGTTTTAACATATATATTTTTTTCTACATCGTCATTCACTTCATTCATACCGTCAAAACCTAACGTACATAAATCATTTTGTAACAGAACGGAGACTAATTAGTAGCGTCATTTTCAATTCCTTGATTTCTCTTCCTGTGCTGTCCCGGGAAATCAAAAAAAAGAATACGGCAGTTGCATTTCCTCCTGTGCATGTCGTAAGAGGCGACTAAAGGAATCAGTACACTTTCACTACTCATCTCTTTGGTATTTATTATTTGAGCTGCATCATGTCTTTTCAAATTAAGTTTCCCTCTCTAAACAAAGCAGAACTGGAGTACGAAGTTGCCATCAGAGGTGAAAACCCAGGCACTACCGTAGAAATTTTACGTAAACAAATAACTAAACTTGTGACAGAATACCCGTCAGAGGACGTTCTGTTATCTCACCTTGAACCTAAGGACGACTTACTTGCAGTCGTCAAAATCTTGGACAAAGTGCAATCTACTCTTGACGGACCTGCACCAGATAGATCCTCTCTTCTTAGGACACAAAATCTGATGCACCATGTCTATCACAGATTAAGTCGGGTACCTACGGATGAAAAGTTCGAAACGGGCCATGATCAACTGTCGGAGATTTACCGAAAATATTATTCGAAGATCCTAGCTCTCTTATCACAAGCAAAGGATCCCCTTTCAATATCTTCCTCGTCTAATACTGCGTGTAGGGAATCAACGCCATCTGTTAGTGGCGCGAGCGTGATTTCTGTAACTTGCGAGCGTAGCAATACTTCCGAACTTAGTAAATTGAAGTACGACGGGAAATCATGTGTTCGGGCTTTTATCGAAAGGGTTTCGGAACTGTGTCAGGCCAGAAATATTTCGGACTCCAAACTTCTGTCCTATGCAACGGAAATTTTCACCGATCAAGCATTGCACTGGTTCCGAAGTATAAGAGATAGCGTTAACAACTGGTCGGATCTCAAATCTCTGTTGTTAGAGGATTTCAGCCAAACTGACTATGATTATCGTCTACTTTCTGAAATTAGGGCTCGCACTCAGGGCGAATCAGAAACGATAACCATTTATCTTTCCATAATGGCAGGAATGTTTTCGCGCTTATCGAAACAATTATCCGAAGAGGACAAATTAGAGATACTATTGCACAATATCCGGCCATGTTATGCGAGTACGTTGGCCTCGGCAACTCAGATTGTGGATATTGGGGTATTGAGAACGTTGTGCAAAAATTACGAAAATATACAAACCCGTATGTCACACTTTCGCGAGCCACCAACGATTACCACACACACACTAGCACCCGAATTTGCTTACAAGCCATGTAAGACGAAATCTGACAACCATGTCTCTGCGATCGCTCCTGCAACAACTGTAAAGTCAAATAACTTTTGTCTAAGATGCCGCTCTAACACTCACGATCTTCGTCAGTGTAAGGTTAGTCGTGACGTCATCGTCTGTTTTGGGTGCGGTAATAAAGGTGTAAAGAAACCTGAATGCCCTAAATGTACTCCTACCGTTCAAAAAAACTAATTAGCCAGAATTGGGACGGTTCTAAGGGTCATTTCGATAGAGTAGATTTTGAAAAATGGCTACAAACCCTTAGAAACTTCTTCTCTAGTTTCAGAGTCGCCTCAATTCTGGATAGTAAACCAACAAAGGACAGTAGACCCTATATTTCCGTTAGAATCGGGGACATCCCTGCTTCTGGTCTACTCGATTCTGGATCTGCTGTCACTATTCTCGGCAATGATTCTCATAAATTATTGTCGGACCATGGTCTAAAAGTATTTACCGATGATTGTATCTCCGTGACTGCTGCTGGAGGCCAGTCCCTTCAAAGTATTGGCTACATCAATCTTCCCATTCACTTTGAAGAACAATTCCACATTATTAAGGGTTACGTGTTACCAAATGTGGACAGCCCACTTATCCTAGGCATTGACTTTTGGCGGATTTTCAATATTTGTCCCAAATACTTAGGTAGCATCACCTTGTCCAACTCTTCTTTGGCAGAAATAAGTATCGACAAAAATGAGACTTTTATACAGTCTTACGATAATCTCTCTGATTCACAAAAGTCCACAGCCGATTCAATTGTCAGTCAATTCCAGGAAATCTCCACTGACAGTATGGGCCTTGGTAGAACTAGTCTTATAACTCACCATATCGATACTGGTGACTCTCAACCTATAAGACAACGTTACTATCGAATGTCACCTGAGAAGCAGCGAATTTTGGTAGAGCAAGTCGACGAAATGCTAGCGTTAGATGTAGTTGAACCTTGCGAGAGCGCTTGGTCGTCCCCTGTCCTCATTGTCTATAAAAAGAATGGACAACCTCGCTTTTGCCTCGACAGCCGTAAACTGAATTCGGTCACAAAAAAGGACGCATATAACCTACCCTATATAACTGAAATATTAGACAACCTACGCGATGCAAAATTCTTATCTAGCGTAGATTTGTCGAAAGCGTTCTGGCAAATTCCAATAGCTCCAGAAGATCAAGACAAAACTGCATTCTATGTTCCAGGCAGAGGAACTCTCCGTTTTAAGACCACTGCTTTCGGTCTCACCAATGCCCCTGCCACTCAACAAAGGCTTGTCGATCTTCTGTTCGGGAATTTTGATCTAAAGGCGTTCGCATATTTAGATGATATTATTATCATCAGCAGCAGCTTTGAGGAACACGTGTCCTTACTACTAGGCGTGCTGCATAAATTAAAACAAGCGAACTTATCCATCAACCTTGAAAAATGCAAGTTCTTCAGAAATGAGTTGAAGTACTTGGGTTATGTTGTGGATGCGCATGGCCTTCGCACTGATCCTGAAAAAGTCGAGGCTATCCTTAATTTCCCAACACCCACAAAAAAAAAAGATCTTAAACGCTTCCTTGGAACAGCCACGTGGTACCGCCGTTTCGTCCCCAACTTTAGCACTATTGCCGGACCACTCAACCAGCTGACTTCAAGTAAGAAGAACGCACCCAAGTTTCAGTGGACAACTGAAGCTGATGATGCTTTTAATAAGCTAAAAGAGTGTCTTGTATCAGCCCCGGTTCTCTCTTGTCCCAATTACGATTTACCGTTCGAAGTACACACTGATGCGAGCAATTTTGGGATTGGTGCCATGCTCACACAAACGATTGATGGTAAAGAACATCCGATTGCATACATGAGTAGGGCGTTGTCGGGATCTGAGAAGAACTACAGTATAACCGAGAGGGAGACGCTAGCAGTTTTAACCGCTCTAGAACACTGGCGGTGTTACTTGGAAAACGGAAAAACCTTTACCGTTTACACCGACCACTCCGCGCTCAAATGGTTCTTGTCACTGGACAACCCTACCGGAAGACTAGCACGCTGGTGTGTGAGGTTGTCTGCCTTTAATTTCGAACTTAAACATCGTCGTGGGGTCGATAATGTCATTCCAGATGCACTATCTCGTGCTTTCCCATGTGCTTCTATCAGTACGGTCAACTCTAATTTGACTACTACTGACACATGGTACAAAAACATTTATAACGGTTGTTTAGAAAAGCCGAACCTCTTTCCTAACTACTTGATCGAAGGTGGTGCTCTCTATCGCCACTCCAAAAATAAGTGCGAAATGATTTCGGAGTTTTCCTGGAAGGAAGTGGTGCCGAAAGAATTGCGTGACAGCGTCATAGAGGAGAATCATGCTGACCCTACTGCTGCTCACTTGGGTATTTTCAAGACCTATCGACGCTTACTTCTTCGATACTACTGGCCGGGCATGCACCAAGACGTCGTACGTTTTGTTGGTTCTTGTTCAAAATGTCTCACTTACAAACCACAAAACCATCCGACGCTGGGTACGATGGGTCGACCTAAACAATGCTCACGGCCGTTTCAAATGATATCCATTGATTTCATAGGTCCACTCCCGGTCAGTCGAAAGCAGAATAGTTATATTTTGGTCGTAACATGTTGCTTCTCAAAATATTGCCTTATTTTTCCCATGCGACGCGCTACTTCGGAAGCTGTCGTCAAGGCTCTGGAGGACTCTGTGTTTCTGGTCCACGGAATCCCACAGACAATATTCCTTGACAATGGTACCCAGTTTATTAGCTCGGTAACAAATACCCTCTTTAAGAAATACAAGATACCTAACGTATTCTTCTCTCCGAGATATACTCCGCAAGTAAACACTGTCGAGCGCTATAACAAAACAATAGTTACATGTATTTCCACCTACGTGGACAATGACCACAGAACCTGGGACACTAATATTCCCAAAATACAGTATGCCATTAACAACTCCGTCAATGAAGCAACTGGCTACACTCCATCGTTCCTCGTGTACGGACGAGAAACGGTTACTTGTGGTTCTCATTATACAGATAACGATCTGGGTGAGGAACTACTATTTCTGCCACGCGACATTTACGCTGAAAATCTGGGTCACCAGTCAAAATATTTTGATAAGGTACAGGCATCTCTTTGGCACGCACATAAAAAAAATACGGCGCACTATAATCTTAGGCGGAAAGAGGCAGAATTCAGCGTAGGCGACATTGTCCTAAAACGTGCTTATGTCTTGAGTGATAAAGACAAGTACTTTAGTAAAAAGTTAGCGCCCAAATATACCAAATGTCGCGTCTCCGCTAAGAAATCACCCTTGGTATACATTTTAGAGGATATGACGGGAAAGGACTTAGGCACCTGGCATGTTAAGGATCTAAAACTAGTTAAGAATATTTAGAATTAGGTTTTGGATTTTCATTACGTATGAAAACCCTTTACTGGGCGAGGGGGTATTGTAACGTTGTAAGTTACCGTTGTCTTCACTCTATCATTAACTGGTCTTATTTTAAATTTAAGTAGTAATTCTCTTAATAAAACTACCAAATGAGGCTAGTAATCACAGTATTAATTTTCACGCGCTGTACTAGCAACATTCCACTGTTGACAACTCACTCGCTCTGCTATGATTGGCCCGTTTTAAACTAACTAGCCGTGACCGCAACTTGACTTTGCGGCGCCGGCGTCATTCCGAAAACTCACTCAGCACTATACGCACGTCCGTCCTACTGGCGCTCTGTAACGGTCCCTTTTTACCGTACGCCGACGAACGACTCTAAACAGTAATTACTTACGTTTAATCATAACGTACTACTAGTAGTTACGTTTTAGTTTTGTCTGTGCTTCATATTAACCCCGATTGAGGTGAGTGGTGAAAGATACTGTTTTAAAATCATCTTACCGTTAGGTACTTTCGGGCTTACTCATTTGTGTCCAGAATCATCTCATTTCATTTATTGCTTGTTGCGTTTTATTCCTTTTAGACTCGCTAATTATTATTTCGCGATATTCACATCGCATTGTAACGCAAATTGCTACCCGCTTTTAGACACGCGTTAGTGTGTCTTGGCTTCTTATAGAATGTCTGGAAAATATGTTCAGCTTACTAAATTATACTAGCTACCTTTTTGTGTGGAAATTGTTGATTGTTACCGGCAGATTTCATATTTGGGCATTTCATAAAATGTCCGGATTGTTTGCATAATGTCCCAAGTGAGGTCTGCCGATAAACAAATAAATATCCTTTTTTTCATATATAGAAATAATTAATGTTACCGGCAGATTGCACATTTGGACATTTTGTAGAATGTCCGATTATTTGTAAAATGTCCCAAGTGGGGTCTGCCGATAACAAATATGAATGCTTGCTTGTTTTTATTCCTAGCACTGTATTTTCCTTTGTATATGTAACTCCGTTCTGATTGTTACCACCACGACAACACTATTCTTTTCTTGGCGGGTGGAGCATTCGGACGGAGTGCAGTAACAGATGTTAAAGGAGGAACGGTTTCGAATTCCAGTTCGGGGTTCCTGGCACCTCTTCGGGATCACCGCTTTTCCTCGCTACCCTACGGTTTCCCGGTTCCTGGCACCTCTTCGGGATCACCGCTTTTCCTCGCTACCCTACGGTTTCCCGGTTCCTGACACCGCTTCGGGCTAACCTGCTTCCCTGCTCCGGCTGCATTCGGACCGTTACTTCTCCGACGTCAGCGGCACTCCGACTACGGCAAAACCCGCAGGGAAGATTCGTTGCTGCGTAACCAGGGTCAGACTACATTTGGAGAACCCACGTTAAATAAAATTTCTTGTTGGCTACCTATTTGGAATCTTTTTATTCCTCTCCAAGTAGGGACGTCACAATATATATCAATCACCTTCCGCTTTTAGTAAACAATAAAATTGTAATTTTTGCGGACGACGTCTCTGTGTTTTTTAAATTTGAACGTAGCGAGTGTGAAGATTTAGCCAAAGAAATTAATACAACGATCGGCGTTGTTGTAAATTGGTTTAATTCTTTAAATCTGATTACAAATGTTAGCAAAACGAAACTCATGTATTTTAAAAACTACAACACCCATTTGCCACACCTTGACATTCAAGTAAACGGCAAAAAAATAGAATCGGTTCCATATGCCAAATTCTTAGGAATCCATACAGACTGTAACTTAAATTGGAAACGACACGTTGAAGTTCTTGAAGGTAGACTCAGTAGTTTCTGCTACGCATTGCGGTCTTTTAGGAGGATATCGACAAAAACAGCTGCTCTACAGGCTTAATTTGCGTTCTTCCGGTCTAGGATAATATATGGTTTAGCGGTCTGGGGGGGTTGTATTGAAATTAAAAAGATCTTCACATTACAAAAAAGGGCAATCCGTATTCTTGACGATCTTAAGTCCAGTATGGATTCATGCCGCTGTTCTTTTAAAAAACTTAAGATTCATACCATTACAGCACTCTACATAACAGAGTTATGCAAGTTGGTCAGGCGCTATCCTAAAAAGTTTCCCCAGAGGCCGCCTGGTGTAAGTGAAAGGCTGAATAATAAACACAAACTGAATTTAGAAATTCCGTTCAGCAGAACAGTGTCGCACACACGTAGCACAAAGGTGACCGCAATAAAAATTTACAATAAGCTGCCTGAAGATATCAAAGCTTTATCTGGAATCTCCTTTTTTCTACTATGTCCCACATACTTTGTTATTAGACAAATGTGAACGGCTGGGTATCAGAGGCCTAGCATGGGAATGGCTGAGTAGCTATCTCTCTGACCGCCAACAAATGGTAGAATTATCCACACTATCACGCGATAAAGAAATACAAATACATAGGTCTCCTCCTGAGATAAATACCTACGGCGTTCCCCAAGGTAGCGTCCTATCGCCGCTACTCTTCATATTATACATAAATGACCTGCCAGATGTTACTAATAACAAATGTGTATTATTTGCAGACGATATTTCAATGATTATTAAATGCACCGACGACAGCAAATTTGAATCAGAGGTAAATGCTAGTATATGCAAAATCGCTGGGTGGCTCGAGGCCAATAATCTATTGGTCAATGAAAAAAAAACCAAATATATTCAATTTAGAAATAATAAAATGGCTCTACAAAATATCAATGTAAAATGTAATAACATATCAATAGATCGTACCCCATACACCACTTTCCTAGGTATAGTCATAGATGAGCATTGCTCATGGCTGCAACACATTGAGAAAGTGTGTAATACGCTGAACAAACAGGTATACGCTCTGCACAGATTACAGCGAACCTCTGACATGCACACAGCTTTGATGGCATACCACGGATATGTTGCGTCTGTGTTAAGGTATGGCCTTATTCTATGGGGGAACGCTAGAGAGATTAACAAAGTTTTTATTTTGCAAAAGAGATGCATCAGAGCAATCTGCCATGCACATCCGCTAGATTCATGCAAGCCTCTATTTAAAAAATTAAACATCTTATCGTTACCAAGTCTCTACATATTCGAAATGGCGTGTTTTGCTTATAGTCAGCCAAATATTTTTATAAAAAACAGGGATTTAGTCTCTTTCAACACAAGATACCCGGATAAAATTGTGAACCCGTCATGCAGAACAGAATTTTGTAAGAGAAGCTGTTACAGAATGCTAATAAAAATATACAATAACATCCCACAATCAATTAAGATTTTGTCATTGACTCAATTTAAGGCTACACTACAAAGGTGGCTGATAAAAGAATGTTTTTATAGTGTAGAGGAGTACTGTAATCTTAAAACAATTAATATAGTACAAGACATATAGCATTGCGGAAATAATAATAATAATGTATAATAATAATAATGTGTAATGGAATTATGACATCTTTTAGATTTAAGTAAACAAATTTTGCATACCTGGACAGGTGAAATGTGTATGAGCTATACATTACGATTACCACCTTACTGTACCACATTTCAGGCAAATAAAACATTTCATTTCATTTCATTTCATTTTTAATAAACTTAATAAATATCTATTAGAAATGTGTCCATATGACTTATATGAATATTATAATTATAATTAATTAATAATAAGATAACGAAAAAGAATACCACAAAATGACATTATTTAGGATATTAAAATTCAAATAATCGTGTGTAGTTTTTATTCTTTTATGACTTTGTGACTGTGTAAATTATATTATAATTGCCTTGTTAGTATTTAAATCCTTGTATAATAAGTTGCTACACTCTTATGAGTAAAATTACACTGAATCATTATTGTTTTTATCATAAGATCTTTATAAACGTGTAATTTATGGCAATAAAGAACTGAACTGAACTGAATCTCTCACACCAAGTCACACTTTAGAGAAAAAAGCTTTAGTGACTGAGCGACGAAGCGTCTCCGTTCCAGCTTGGGCAAAGATGCTTTCGTATGACTGGATTTCAATCCGGATTTCTGGCGGCTCTCCTCCTCTACAGGTTACATTTCTCAACAGTTTCTCGTAAATTTTTGTGAGCAGGTTCGATAGTTATATAGATACTTTTGTCGAGTCAGTGTTTGGATTTTTTCAAAATGGCGGCGATATGGGGTTGAAAATGTAAAAAAAAACAGCTTAATCCCAAACGGCTGTCAGACCGTGGAATTGATATAGGATATAGTATGAGTATTTACTTTGTAAATTATATTTTGCGATTTTAGATACAAAATTTTGACTAATTAGTCAAAATTTTGTCTAATTAGTAAAATAAAATCGCAAAATGTAATTTACAACGTTATTGGTACGGCTACTTTCATACTCCTTGTACGTAATCCCTCCCTTTGAATGTAAGTACCTGATTCAAAGGTTTGTATTTAGAAGTTCAGTTTTCCACCAACATACTCGCGAGGTCTACAGCTCACATAGCTACTAATAAAAAGTAATAGCTATGCCAGAAAAGTTTTAACAGTAACATAAACAACGCATGAACCGACTTAGCCCCAAAAAAAAACACCCTTTAAGTCACTCGGGTGAAAGCACTCGAGAGCGCTCTCAATCGAGAAGATATTCGTAAAAATCTGGGGGGCGAGGGACCGAATTTAATTTTCTGACTGTTCTCAATTATTAGCGTATAAACACTTCAGTGTCTCTTGAGTACAATGTGGAGTGGAAACGAACACATGTCAGTTTTTGTTTTTGGGATGTTTCGCAGGACCAAAACTGAAATAGCTAAAGTGTCTGTCTAGGTATCTTATTGGCCGGCGAGTGAAGCGAACGAAGCCTCTCCGTTTCAGATTGGGCAAAATTTCTTTTGTTTGTCCGGATTTCTGGCTGATCTCCTCTACAGGTCACATTTCGCAACCGATTCTCGTGATATTTTGTGAGCAGGTTCGATAATTATATAAATACTTTTTGTCGATTCAGTGTTTGGAATTTTTACAAAATAGCGGAGATATGGGGTTTTCGGTATGTGCAAAGTTAGTGGTTCGGCTACTTTTATACTAATGTACATAACCAGGTGCATTCGTTAAACGACTTTAAAAAAGGAGGAGGTTCTAAATTCGGTAGTTTTTTTATTGTTCGTTACCTCATAACTAGTTCTATTTAGGAACCGAATTTCAAAAAATATTTTATAAATTGAAAGGTTGACAATCTAGTTTGGTCCCATTTTTTTAAATTTAGAAATCGGTTCAGTAATTTGATTTCTTAAGCAAAGAGACTGGAATTATGATATCATACATGTAAACGAAATTGTGTATAATTGCTTTACTGTGAGTTATCAGTGGTGGTTAAGGTTCATGAGATGTATATAATATAATATACGGTACATCATTCATCATGAGATATATTGAGGTATATTCGTTTATAATGTCGTGTAATACGTGGGGACTTGACTGTCAGACAGACAGATTTCGAAGCCTTTTTTTCGTGTATTTTGACGACATTAGCATCACGACCGGGAAGAAAGAAATAGGGCTTGTTTTTTTTTAACTTTGTCTATTATTTGTTTGTGGTGTTTACGTTTTTTGTTTGTTTTTTTTTTCAATTATGTGCCGTTTAGCTCACTTGTTACTGTGGGATATAATATGAAGGTATTGCATTATATCCCATAGTGAAAAGTGAGCTTTATTATATTATTGATTATCAGAAGACAGAGTTCGTAGTCTCGTAATTTCCGATAACGATCTGTCATCATGTGGTCGATTGAATCATTTGTTGTCGTCCAAATCTGACAAAACTGTGCCTTCCAAGCTTCTGACTTAACGCAACATATTGCAATTTTTTTTTTGCCAAGGTCAATCACAGCTCTTTCGAGAGGGTTGTACCCAGTAGTTTAGAAACTGTGACCACCCAGTGTAATATAAGAGGTAACATACGACGCTCCACATCTTCGTAACCCCTTGCTGCCTGAAACGTAAGTACTTGATAGTGGTATGGGTGTGCAACCGTTTCTATCTTTTAGCGTCATACCAAAAGTTTCATCATCATTTTTACAAACACGACATTGGCATCCCGACAGGGGTGGAAGAAATAGGGTTTTTTTAAGTTTTTACCTTGGTGTTTATTTTTATAATAAATCCACTTTTGTTCACCCGATAAACTTCAATGTGTCAGTGGAAGGATGGGGTGGAAAATAATGAATAATAACACAAAATTACTATGTCGCTCGCGATGTCTACAGCTCACAGAGCCACTGGTTTGCATGAGCTTTCTTTGCTGTCGCACGTCCATTATTAAACTTTGGTCTTGTTTTAATTCTGAGCCCTTATAAGATACAGCCAACAGTAAAAGGTAGGTACAAAACAAATATCCCATCTAGTATTTTAGACAGCTAATCTTCAAAATCCAACCAGTCTTTGTCAAAAAGACATAAGGCCGATACCACAGTAGGTATCCACGTGTCAACCGCACTCACTCATGACCCAATAGTAAGCATTTAGTGTATGGAGCTGGTATTTCAATAGTCCGATAGATCCTCTGGGGTACGATATAGCTGCAATTGCGATCGCTTACCCGACTATTGTGGGTCTTTATGCCAAATAAGTGGAGGCAGAGAGGTTATTGGGCCGGATATGAAGGATTTGAATAAGGACTCTAGATTTCGCTATCCGAGTTGAAAGACACCTGGCTGGAGTAGAGAATGGGATAAAGTTTCACGTACAGGTTATTTGTAATATACCATTTTTTTAAAGTAGAGGGACACATATATACCGTGTTACTACTAACAATACCAAACATAGGTAGTTTAACCTCAAAACAATCGTCAAATCATTTTTTTTTAAACCAGATCAGGGGTCCTTTTTTCAGGGTTCCGTACCCGAAGGTTGCCAAACGGGACCCTATTACTAAGCCTCCGCCGCCCGTCCGTCCGTCTGTCACCAGGCTGTATCTCATGAACCGTGATAGATAGACAGTTGAAATTTTCACAGATGATATATTTCTGTTCCGTTATAACAACAAATACTAAAAAACAGAATAAAATAAATATTTAACTCCCATTTAGCTCCCATACAACACACGTGATTTTTTTGCTCGTTTTGCTCGATATTGATAACGGCAATAGGTAGACGCTTGAAATATTCACAGAATATTGAGCTATATATATTCAATTTAAAAACAAATAATTAAATCAAAACAAAATTAATATTTAAGGGTGATTTTTTACCACTTTTATAGATCATGGTATGGAACCCTTCGTGCGTGAGTCCGACTCGCACTTAGCCGGTTTTTTGTGGTAAGCAAGACCCATGGACTCTTTATTTCGGTATTCGCGATAACGTTTCAGCATCAGGTTAGTTGTAATAATGTTTTAAGTACTACTTATAATTGTATAAAGGCGGAGACGAAAATAATGACAAATGTTAATATGCAGGTAAGTATATCTAATCCACAATGGAAGGTCCAAAAACCTTCACGAAGAACCAAAAGCCAAGCAATCATCCCGAGCACAACAAAGACACAATTTACCGGCAATTCCGTCGCGAAAACTCCGCGCTTTTGGGGTGTCATGGCGGCCCGAGGCGCGGCCATAATGGCAATTTTTCGTATACAGCCAGGCTGAATGCGATGAATGCGAGATGCCGCGTAAACGGGCAGCGACGTGCAAATTTGCCGCCTTTGTGACGGCCGCCTCTGGTGCGTGACCCGCATCGCGCTACGGCTTCAATCATAGCGATTTCTGAATAGTATTGGTAATGGTCTGGTAGACGGGCGACTTTTGTATCTCACGATCACGAGGCTTTAAACAATAACATCTTAGTGTCCCCTACGCCTACGTTTTGCAAATTATGCAATACTCCATTTACAAATAGCTATAGGTACTGAAAATCATGACTAGATACTAATTGGTGAAATACTCAAATAATCATTTTCAAAGCGGAAACAGGTTTAAAATTAATATCACATTTCATATTTAGACGACCTCTGTGGTGCTGGCAACGACAACGTACAGATGGTCAGCGATTACGTCTATCTTGGACATCGTTTATCCTTTGACCGCGATGCACAGGTGAAGGAGATCATCAGATGCGTCGGCTTGGGGTGGGCTGCTTTCGGGAAGCTAGACGAAGTATTTAAGTCCAAAGTACCACAATGCCTTAAGACTAAGATATATAACCAACATGTCTTGCCAATCCTCACTTATGGAGCCGAAACATGGTCGCTAACTATGCAAATTATAATTTGCTTAATGAGCGACCATGTAGAGAAATTTGTATACACAAAACCAAGGTGGCCCAACGAGCAATGGAGCGTTCCATGTTATGTACTTTCGACGGAAGACGAAGGTCGAAGATGTAGATAAGCGGATAACGAGACTGAGTTGGAGATGGGCGGAATACTTGGCTAGACGGGATGACGGAGGGTGGACCAAAGCAGTCACGGAGTGGTGGCCAAGGGGAGCAACAAGGCCAGTGGGCAGGCCAGGCTCGAGGGTCCGACGTTATACTAAAGTCGACAGGATCTCAATGGATGCGGATGGTACAGGACCATAGGGTTTTGCGCTATAGAGAAAAGGCCTGCGCCCAGCGGTGGGTTGATGTGGGCTGAGCATGATGATCATTGATGTGGTGCTACGGTTGTGGCTCTGTCTACCATGCGGGAGATCCCGGGTCCGATCCCCGGTCTTGGATATTGTGATGTCGATATGTGAGTGATGTCGCTGTTTTTGGTTCCCACGACACAGGGGGGGGGCTGAAGCAATGTATGTGCCTGTATGTAAATGTTTATGTTTTTATATCACGTGCAAGTAATGAGGTAGGTTGAGTTGGAGTAGGTACCTAGAGGACCTACATTGCATCGTATATGAGGAAGAGTCTAGTGTGTTTGAGCCGCCACAGCGTAGGCACCAGGGAAAGGCCCTACGCTATGGCGGACGTCATCTCTGTTCACAATTAAATACTGATTCGTACGAAAGAAAAAAATATATAACTCTACATATTTTCGCTAATTCATTCCCTAAGTTTTTGGCGACGACAGTTGCCTTGTTACCGGCAACAGTCGCCCGTCTGCCACCCGCCGATTGTTGAGTTATTTGTTTGTGTCGCCCGGAGCGAGTGCTGCGATGGACCCAGAATGCGAATGAAAGGGTTGACATTTCATTTGAATGCTACTGTGTGATTTCGGCGATCTCTTCTAGTTATTGAGAAAGATTTGGGCCTCGGAAGGGGTTAAGTGTGGGGTTTTTGTTTTTAATAAGCCGGATGTACCCGGAAGACGTATTTTTATCATACTTTATATGAAGAAAGACACGGAAGAACATAGTCTACCAGGAACAAAATAGGAAAAGCCGACAGCACCTCATTTGGTTGCACTTGATTCTCAATATATAATGCTCCTCACACTATAAAAGAGTCATCTTATTCCCTCTGGCTCCCTAAAATTAACACTACACCCCTCACCATAAAACCGAACCCGGCACCGTTATCAGTATTTGTTCGTATTTATTGTCCTCGGTGCTGCATCAACAGCGAACAGGAAATAAGCCTCTTTGTGACACTTGCCTATCGGATCGTGAACCGCTTCCTTCGTAAGATTATACGAGAGTAAATAAAACTTGTCGGGTTTCGGAACGTCTCGCTTTTTTACCCGACTACGGCGACCGCCAAAAGGAAGGGTAATGATTTTGGCAGTCTATGTATGTATGTGGGTGGGTATGTATGTATGTCCACTAGTAGCGCCTAAACTACTGAACCGATTTTAGTAAATGAGGTGTCAATAGATTTGTAATAATTCTGCGGGTGACATAGGCTATGTAGATCTTATGTGGCGCCCTCTAGCGGCCATGAAAAACTCTGTTTAGTTAGGTAAATGTTTGGTACTCATGAACTATGATAGCTAGAGAGTTGAAATTTTCACAGATGATGTGTTTCTGTTGCCGCTATAACAACAAATACTAAAAACAATAAATAAATAAATATATAAGTAAAAAAAAACTATAACCCGACTACGTGAGTTAAGAGGTTTAAAAAGTGCGAAACAAGGAAATAATTCAGAAAAAAGTCAAGAAATGCGAAGGTACAAAAATGGTCGAGGTAGAGCCGTAGTCTCGTGGAGAATGAGAATACAGTAGGTGCGACCACGGCTCTACCTCGACCATTTTTGTACCTTCGCATTTCTTGACTTTTTTCTGAATTATTTCCTTGTTTCGCACTTTTTAAACCTCTTAACTCACGTAGTCGGGTTATAGTTTTTTTTTACTTATATTTAGCGTTAGATACAGTCACCATCAACTACTATTCGCAAAATCAATTCAACAGACAATTTTTCTACACTGTTTCTGTTTTTTAATGTATGAGACTGACGAACATTGTGGATGTGTTGGAATTGTTACAATTGATGGAGAATGGTGCCTGATCAGGAATGAAAAATAAAGAATCTTTTGAGGGTTTCATTGATCCGGGGCTTTCCAAAAGTTTGGAGCTAAAAAAATGTGATAAACCTATCAAATAACTTCATCCTGAGAGCCACAGTAACCCTCTTTCAAATCACATCAGTCCCCACAATCGGCGCGATTAACTCTTACAATGACGAATATATCCCACAAAGGGCTCATAAGCATATAGGAGGCATAATCCGATCAACATAAAAGTCCGTATTCATAGTGTAGGCAGCTTTCCACGGTAGAGCGGAGTTGCACAAAGTGACCAACAGATGGCTCTGCATGAGAAAGGAACGTTCTGAAATCTGAATAAAAAGGAAAGTTAAGCCGCTCTTGCAGAGAATGCGGGACGGAACGGAACTGGCTTTGTATCGGCTTTTCTTTTGTGACTTTATTTCGGGCAATGTTCCATGGGCTTTATAGTTCTGAAAACCTGTGATAATGGTACCTACCGCTATCACCCTAGGTGTGATCAATTGGTTTATTTCGGGAGAAGAAGAGTACGCCTACCATAAATGTTATCCAGTAAGGGTACTCTTACTGGATAACATTTAGGGTACGCGTACTCCGCCGACTCTTATTTGTTTTCAGATCCAATGATCCAATAATCAGTAAACGTATACGTTAAAGAAATGAAAATCACGAAAATGCCTTCACTATAATATCTCGCGATAGGTAAGAAACTGTCATCTTTCATACGATAATGTTAGCTATTGAAAATAAAATAACGCAAAATATCAATCTACGAGTAACCAGATTGAAAAGCATTGCGTGACTCTTTTTGCGAAAAAGCAAAAAGAGTCACGCAATATAGACGACTCCGTTTCCCCCGACGAAGAATGCTCGACATAAATAATCGCAGTAAATAAGAGTAAAATATTGAAAAGTGTCACGGCGGGCAGAAAGGCGCGCGAAACTGGATATCCTGGCGTTTCCGGCCGCCCGCCCGCCCGCCAAAATGGCACAGCGGATATTTGCAGACGCGCAAAGGCGACCGCCCGTTCTGAAAAGAGACTGACCATAGACAACAACGACTATTGTTTTTTGTTTGACTACAATAATATTACTCTGTTAGTGGAACAGACTCTCCGATTGATGAGTATGGCCAATTAGTTCACAGACACAACTTAAATAGGCTGAATGGTACGCTCTTTAGTGCCTGTTATCTGCTTTAATCACAAATTGTCACGCTATGTAGGTAGAAATAAAATCAGGTCTCAACTAGTTGGATTATAGTAAGAAAATCTAACCAAATTTAGTTCTGAAAAATGTTTTCTCTATGCGAATGGAGCGCCCGCGGCTTACCTGTTTCGGCCATATATAACTGATTTCTTTCATTTTCTTTTTCTACCCACAGATAAACGTTTTTACTCCTATTTGTATGCCTTTCAGGCTTTCGCTCTATCCCAATTCCGTGCGGATAAAAATGCGACGGGGACAGCTTTAGAACTCCTCTAAAAATTTAATTAAAACCGGAGATACCAGTTCAATCACCGAAGTAGATTTTCGGCACAAAATTGATAAATATTTGCCATCGAACTACGAGTCATTAACATTTAAGACAAAAACCCATTATCCATTCCCTATTCGCACTGGCCGGAACAGCAGGGGAGCGCGGTAAATTTGAAATTGGAAGCAAATAGGCGTTAAATGGCGACGCTCGCTGTTATAACGTCATTTGGCGTTCATCAGCGGACGAGGCAGCACGTCTCACTGCAGCCCGTTTTATTAGCGTAAGGAATGGCAGGGCACACTGCCACAGAAATTGAGATTTGCATCGAGGTATATACCGTGGCGTTGATTACATTTTCTTTGCAGTTGCAACGTCGTTTAATTTCGCTGCCAGCCAGAGACTGGGGCGCTTGGTGTCGTCAAATTATGTCCTGTCTATCAATTTGTTGCTACTGTGAGTAGTGTTTCAATCGTTAGTCTTTAAAAACTGCGCTTTCCTTATTATATTTTTTCAATTTCGGTCTCATTTCCAAAAGGCTCTTTATTCTCGCATCATAAACCTGGTTCGCGATCAATCAGGATACCTCGTTACTTTTTCACATTACTCGGAATCGTTCGACTGGATTCTTATAAATTTCATTTGGATTTCATCGATTCAAAGCTGGGCGCCCGCGGCGCCTCTACAATGGTATTTGTTGGCGTTATTTGATATTGTAAAACGTTAGTTCTGCTTCAATTCAGACCACTGAAAAGTGAGTGGATATTTATACAAAATATGAATAGATATTTACACGTGGTCACTATTAATCGTCTCTCGATTCTACGTATATGACAATATAAAAAAGTTACTTAGTTCATCTACATCTACATTTTATAGTCCAGTTGTGGACTTTGTATTAGGTATGTAACTTTAACTAATATCATGAAACAAGCCACCTGGTGTAGGTAGGGAGGGACCCAGCGCTAGTTACATTTTGTGCAAATTGCATTTATCCCGCCCCACACCCCGCCCTACGCCTGAAACCAAAAGTAAATTCACTATGAATGTCATTATTATTTCAGTAGGTAAACATAAACATTTTTATACAGGCACATAAATTGCTTCTGGCCCCACACTAACATCAAGGTATGTTGTGGTGTCGTGCGAACCAGAAACAGCGACGACGTCACACACATATAAACATCCAAGAACTGGGTTTTCTTTTTCTGTATCCTCAGCCGGGGATCGAGCCCGGGACCCCTCGTATGGTAGGCAGAGCCACAACCGCAGCTCCACACAGAAGGTAGGTATATGTCACCGGAAAATAATACGATCCGCAAGTTTATAAATTTCCTAAGGAATTTATAAACTTCCTTTTAGATTATATTAGGCTAGGTTAGGTTAGGTTAGGTTAGGTTAGGATATTTATAAACTTGCGGAAAAAAAATTAGGAAATTTATAAACTTGCGGATCGTATTATTTTCCGGTGACCTATATATATTGTAGCTATATCGTAGAATTGGCTTTATCATGATATCGTCAACCATGGCTTGATCATTTTATGAAATAGTTGACCATATCATAATATAGTCAATCATTTCATGATATTATCAGAAAAGGGTTGCATTTCACGAAAACAAGTCTTTTTAAAAGCATTTTTATTCAGTACTACGAGGTATTTTTTATGTTATACAAGTCGAACAAACACGAAGACAATTCGGGGTCTTCGCTGCGCTCGCCCCCTTTAGTCTTCACCTAAGCTACCGCAGTGTTTTAAAATATTTCTTCGTTCAATGAGAGTTCTTATTCAACCATGGTTAACGATATCATGATATAGCCAATTCTACGATATTGTTATGACGTCTACATGATAAAAATCAATATATGACATACCTCCACAGGTTGTCAACCATCGTAAGCTCATTAAGTAGGTATCTGTTTTAACTTTATTTTATTTTGAATTGTAATTGGAGTCCTATTTCGTTCGTGTTTTTTTGTTGATGATGTTTGATGTTTTTTTGTCACATAGGGACGCAAATAAATCATGTATTGTAATTGTATGTAAAACGACAGTCACATATGTATAGCTTAGCCTCTCAAAAACCAAGGGTAGTTGGGACCGATCGCGATTTTGAACCTTATACCATAATATGGTAGTAAAATTTAAAACCTATAACGGAAAAATGGCGTTAGCTAACGCCGGTGGTATTCAAGAGGTTAAGCGGACATTGAGATACAGGCCATAAGTGTTATAAGTTATAAATAAAATGAAAACAGAGTTACACCTTTCCCCATATGTGGTAGCAAATTCACACTTGTGGACATATTTTGCTAGGACAGGCCCCGCCAGGTTTCTTGGGCTATCTCTCGCTTGCCTTTATATGCATCTCGCATTGAGAGGCCAAGAAACCTTGCCCGGGCTGTACTAAAGTGGATACTAATGAAGCAGTACCTACTTACCTAATGAATGACAAATTGAAAACGAAAATTGTTTATACTGATTTATAAATATTAAAATAAATCTGATTCTCGCGGTAGTAGGTACTGTACTGTTTGTGTTACGTAATTGTTGTAGATTGATGGCGAGGTTATTTACGTTAAAACAATAAGTGTGTGCGTGTGGTGTGAGTTACATGTGCCGGTATAATGACGAACTAGGTGCCAGCAAGCAATTGGTAGAAGTAATAAATCAATTGTAACATGATTATCAGAATTCTTGAATCAATATAACAAAAGTTACATGACCGAAAGACTTTTCGCTCAGTTCTTACAAAGTTCTCTATCATTTTCTTGGAAAATATGCAGTTTCCAGATATAAATATATGTAGGTAATTAGTAAAATATATATGTATCTAAGATACGCTCAAAATTGTTCAGAGCTCCGAAATAGAATTTTCATGCCTTAAAATAAGGTAGTTTAAAAAACAAAAAACACGAATGTATTTGTCACGTTTAAACACATGAAACGTTTCCAAACTCGAGGGGTTTAATAGTAGCCGTTGAAGAGTTCCACTACCCACCTTCAGGTCCCATCGTCAGATCAGCTCGATACCCTCAAAATCAATCAACTACTTACCGAGACGATTCTAAATAGCCCAAACTCGGCAGGATTACGTTATTTTAAAACAGAGTTCCTGTGACCACCAATGGTATCATAATATTGCATTGTCACCGAACTTACATAATCATTCCAAATTTAAGCACAATCGGAAACCGGGAAATGGGTCAAATTCAACTTGCAAGATTTGTTCAAAATATATAGTTACACAAGGAAGTACCTTAGTTACAGGTGAACCAAATAAGAGCGTGTTTAAAAGGAAAAACGGAACCATTATTACTTACTTCCTTAGTTACAGGTGAGCCTAATGCTAGCGTGTTAAAAAGGAAAAACGAAACCATTATTACTTACTTCCTTAGTTACAGGTGAGCCTAATGCTAGCGTGTTAAAAAGGAAAAACGAAACCATTATTACTTACTTCCTTAGTTACAGGTGAGCCTAATGCTAGCGTGTTAAAAAGGAAAAAACCGGTCAAGTGCGAGTCTAAATCGCGCACGAAGGGTTCCGTACCACCGTTCAATGGAAGCGATGGTGTGGAGTGAATAGTTTGGATTTTACACAGCAAAATATTGTTTACAAAGTTATTGGTGCGGTTACTTTCACACTCCATGTACGTAACCAGGTGCATCCATAAGTTTGTATGTGGTATTGAAAGAATTGTTGTATGGGAGCCCCCTTAAATATTTCTTTTATCCTGTTTTTTAGTATTTGTTGTTATAGCGGCAACATAAATACATAATCTGTGAAAATTTCAACTCTCTAGCTAGCTAGGTTCTTGAGATACAGCCCGGTGACAGACGGACGGACGGACGGACGGACGGACGGACGGACGGACGGACGGACAGCGGAGTCTTAGTAATAGGGTCCCGTTTGGAACCCTTCGGGTACGGAACCCTAAAAACGGAACCATTATTACTTACTTCCTTAGTTACAGGTGAGCCTAATGCTAGCGTGTTAAAAAGGAAAAACGGAACCATTATTACTTACTTCCTTAGTTACAGGTGAACCTAATGCTACAGGCTAGCATTAGGTTCACCTGTAACTAAGGAAGTAAGTAAGGTTGTTTTGATAGGATTTATGATTTTGTTGGTTGTGCTTGTTTTGTTTATACTGGTTCATTTGTAGTGTAGTCAGTTTTTGGTAAAGAGAAGGTTAATCGGTTAAGATAAATTGTTTGCTTAATTTTATTTTCGAGGTACAATTAAATATTCCCATATTAAATTACCTAATTCTGCGGACTTGATAGACTGATGACATTGTGGCGTCAGCAGGCACCGACTGGTTCCTAGTGGCCTAAGACAGAGAACGCTAGACAAATCTAGTGGAGACCTATGGTTGGTGGGGTGCTACACCAACCTTAGCATTAAGTTAGTTTAAATATATACTTAAACTTAAGTTTGATGAGCATATTGAGAGGATTGTAACCAAGATCCTAAAGACATTTGGTTTTGTGATACGCAATACCAAAAACTTCAAGGAGCCTCCCACAAAGATAAGTCTCTTCAACACATTGGTACGATTACAACTGGAGTATTGTAGCGTGGTTTGGAACCCCCGATTTAAAATCTACTCCGACAGGCTTGAAAGTGTACAGAGACGGTTCCTTTACCATTTAGCGTACGGTGATAACAAGGCCAAAAAGTTACCCAGTTATAGTTCGCGTCTAGAGCACTATAACATTGACACTCTGGTGGCACGCAGAAAAAGACTTGAATTAATATTTTTACACAAGCTAGTCATTGGGGCTCTCGATTGTCCTGACTTACTGGGGAAAATTACTTTAATGCACCAAAAAGACTACCACGATCGAACTTCAGGTTATTTTTCAATGATACCTACTGCCAAATCCAATCTAGGCTCAAACGCTTCGTTGCACAAATTATGCAAACTGTACAATGAACTCAGCACAAAACACAGTGAATCTGAACTCGACATATTTGCAAGCCTTAACTGCTTTAAAGCATGTTTGAATAAAATAATTTTAGACTAGGCCATGTTCATAATTCATTAGGTTTAAAAATTAAAATAAATTGTATTAATTAAAATAATATGCATATATACACAGTAGTCTTAACTTTTAAAAGTGTTTAATTAACTTTATCTACACAAGTATCATAAACCCCTTTTAACTGCGTACAAAAAACGCACGTTACGATCAGCATAATGTTAAACTACTTGGTAAAAACTCATTTCTTATCTAAAAAATTACACATCATACAGTAGTCTTAACTTTTAAAAGTTTTTAATTAACTTTATCTACACAAGTATCATAAACCCTCTTTACTGCGTAAAAAAAACGCACGTTACGATCAGCATAATGTTCTACTTGGTAAAAACTCATTTCTTATCTGAAAAATTACACATCATGACCATAGTGTGTAATTTTTCTACATATTATGACATTCAAATTGTGCCGCCCGTACTTTGTCTGTGAAGTTGGTACTACAGAACAAGCTAAACAACTGCAGAGCCACAATGCCGGTCAAACATGCGGTTCCTGAACACATCAAAGAGAGCTTATGATATGTGTGTAGATAAACTAGTGTATGTAACTGTACATAATTAGGACTCGCCTTCGGCTCGTTTCATAAACTCATTCTCGAGTATTAATGCCCTCCATTATGTAGCATTCACATAAACTACTATTATCTACACACGTATCATAAACCCTCTTTACTGCGTTCAAAAACCGCACGTTACGATCAGCATTATGTTAAACTACTTGGTAAAAACTCGTTTCGTATCTGGAAAACTACACATTATGGTCATTATGTGTAGTTTTTCTACATATAATGACATTCAAATTTCGAACGCCGACGCCCACCCGCGCCGCGTGCCGTCCCTAGTTTGTCTGTGAAGTTGGTACTGACATTCAAATTTCGAACGCCGACGCCCGTCTGCGTGAAGTTGGTACTAAAGAACAAGCTAAACAATTGCAGAACCACACACACAGTTAGCTTAAATATTACAGAGAAATGAATGCGAAATGTTTGATTTAAATAGGGGGGCATAATTGGGGGTTAATCAGAAAAAGACACAAATTATATCGTGTGACATGTCTAATGACAACACTTGTTTCCTTGGAGTAACCATTGACTGCAAATTTTTCAATGTGAGGTCCCCACATTGAAAAATTGGCGGGCAGATTAAGTTCGGCAGCATACGCTGTTAGGAGCATAAGACAGCAAACGGATGTGGCTACAGCTAGGTTAGTCTATTTGAGTTATATTCATAGTGATATCTTGTTGTGGGGGAAGGCAACGGATATTCAAAATATTTTTAAATTTACAAAAAAGAGCTATTCGAGCAATTTATAATTTAAAACGCAGAGACTCCCTAAGAGAACTTTTTAAAGAAATTGACATACTTACGGTAGCAAGTCAATATATATAATATTTTCGAAAATATAATGTATGTACGTAAGAACCTTGGAACATATCCCAAAATTAGCGATAGCTGTGATATTAACCTAAGAAATAATCACCGACTTGTTACACCCCGGTTTAGACTCGCGAAGGTTACCAATTCCTTTAAAGGTCAATGTATTCTCTTCTACAACAAGATACCTCTGGAGATTTTGAATTTGCCTTTTGAGCTGTTCAAAAACCGTACAAAAATATTTTTGTGTAAAAAGGGATACCATGATGTCCAATATGTCCAACACTGAACTCAATTTTAAGATTATATCTTTAAAGTTATCTCGTAAGTCAATCTGTGGGAGTTTCTTGCCGTTCTTTCCTCATAGTGGTCCAATGTAAAGAAGTGGCAAATATGACGTGTACTGAGAATATTGTTAATAAAGTCTGGCAAACGAAAGCGTGACCTGGAGTTTTCTTAAAAGTTTCAATATGGCTACAATATTATGCTGTCAAAGGCACGTCAAACGACAAAATGATAGATAGTCACACTCCGTTCCGTTATTCTAAACCTCTGTCTCACTTTCTAGCTGTAACGCTTCCGTAAAGCAGAAAAAGAGGCACAGATCTTTAGAATAACTGAACGGAGTGTAGTGATCTATGTTAGTGATACCACATAGAGGTTTTATGAATTCTACCACGTTTTCTCAGGTCACGCTTTCGTTTGCCAGACTCTATCTACAGTAATAAAGAACTTTGAACTTTGTTGCGAAGAATTCAAATTTGGTTTTCACACTTTTGAAAAGCAAATAAGAAAAAAAAAAAAAAAAAAAGAGATCTAAAAATCAATCTGTGGGAGTTTCTACGCCCTGCTTCTCCCACAGTGGTCCAATGTAGAGAAGTGGCAAAAAATGACGATTGCTAAGTTTATGTTAATATCTACAGTAATAAAGAGATTTGTTGATTGATTGATTGCACCTGGTTACATACATGGAGTATAAAAGTGCCAATAACTGTGTAAACAATATTTTGCTACCAAAACACACAGGACAATTAATTAAAGATACTTATTAATGGGTTCCATTAATAAGTATCTTCGTGCGCGCGTCGACTCGCACTTTATTGTTGATGTACAACTTTATTCTTTATTCGTTATCAGTTGTCACATATTTTCAATATTAATATTAAAATTCCCTTTAAATTAAATCTCCCTTATTCTCTCAAAATACAAACATAAATCGTAAATCAAATACTATGCAGCTCACATTATTTTGACACAGCATTTAATTAAAAGCGTCGATACCTATCGTTATTTGTGGCGGCGAACTGCAACGAATATAATATATATTACATTAATTTCCTGATGACGATAGCGTAAATACATAACGATTGAATTCTGGATTAAAAACTTTGTCCCCATGTTTATCAAATAGTTATCATAGATCTGTCTACAGGATGTGACAGAAAGTTGTAGTCATATTCAAAGGGGCTTCAATGGGCTGAACAACATTTAAATGAAAGCAATTTGATCTGAGCAATTTTCATTTTCACTTCGCCACACATTTTTATATGGAAGTAGAAAACGAAGTTGGTCTGATCAAATCGGTTTCGTAGTGAAAGTTGTTCAAAATATTTCTGCTTCTTCTTTTTCTTCAGCATATTCTTGTCCACTGCTGGACATATGCCTCCTCAATTGACCGCCAATTAGTACGCTCTGTGGCCATTCCCGTCCATGTCGGCCTGGCCGCACACCTGATGTCATCGGACCATCTCGTGCCGGTCTTCCCACACTTCTCTTTCCTGCACGGGGCCTCCAGGACAGAACTCTAGAGCCCCATCTTCCGTCGTTTCTGCGACAGATGTGTCCTGCCCATTAACTTTTAAGTCGCGCCACAAGTTTCCCTACATCGCAGACTTTGGTGTGCTGGCGAATGAGTATAATCAGAATATTTACGGCACCATAACATACTTATTATATCTTAAGTTATAACTTTTCATAGAAATATTAGTCTTCACATATCTCTCTCTATTAGTCTTAACATTTGGCTATAATCATAGCCATCAAAAATGTTAGTTTTAGCTGCTGTGGGTGTTATGAAATATCATTTACAACGCCATATTTTGAAAAAAACTGCTCTAAAAGGTCCCAGGAATAATTTAAGTTAACGATTTGCTATAGAATACCGGATGATCCCTGACGTGCGAAGACACTTGGATTTGTAAACCGATACATTGTGCGTGGGTGTTTTCATGTTTATGTAAGCGTGAGGACAAATCAATTATATTTCAATTTTTTTTTTATAATTTTGAGCTTTTAGATTTTGAGCATATCTATAGATAGGTTTTCTTTTCTAATAACCTGCATATCTACTACTCAGATAACTGCATATTTTAAAGGATTATGATAGGTCCTTTGCAGGAACCGACTGACAAGTCTTTCGATAACTTCGGTTTATTTGTTTTACAAATTCTGAGAACCATCCTACGTTCGCTTTAGGATTTCTATGAATTTCTGGCGTATAGTTGGCATTAGGGCGTATAGTTGATATATGGCGTATTATTATTACACTGATAATTCTCACTGTCACAAGAAACAAACTGAATTTAGAAGTCGCGTTGAGCAGAACAAAGTACAAAGGTGCCCGCAATTAAAGTGTACAATAAGCTCCCTGAAAATATCAAAACATTATCTGGAAATTCTTTTTTTAACAAATTGAATAAATACCCGATAGAAATGATTCAATTTAACTTACATGTATATTACGTTAACTTTAATAATTATAATAATCTCTATAATTATAAAAGTTGACTTAATTTAATAGGAATATTAGGTAGTTATAAAATTCCACATATTAATTTATATTATTAAGGATTTTATCATTCAAATGATCGTGTGCAATTTATTTTTTGAACTTTGTGACTGTGGTAACTATATTGGCTACCTTCTCAGTTATCTTAAATTTTGTTTCCTATGTGTCTTTATTGCATTGTGTTTTCTACCAAATAATAAGTCACTTAACTTTGTTCATATATTGTATCTTGCACTTGCAAATGGGTGAAATTACACTGATACTTTTCTATCCTTATTCTAAGAGCTATATAAACGTGTAAACTATGGCAATAAATACAATATCAATATGAAACGACACCACACGCACACCAATAAGTGTGACATGTAAATTTATTTAAAAGCACCGGGTGCTTTCCCTGTAATTCAAATCATTCGCATTTAAAGTGTTTATTTAATAGAATCCTGTTAAGAGATCAAAATTAACGATAAATACTCTTAACGATTTAATCCATTTGCTGGTGGAATCGGCCGAATCGATCTGATTCGAGCCAGAAGAATGGAACAATATGACTTGCCACCCTAGGGGTGAACTTGGAACAACTGTACTTAATACTTGGCAACGAGACAATAAGTTCAAAAACTAAAACCCTACTACCTACTAAAATACCGCGCTGACTTTTGACTTTTCAGTGGTCTTTACGATCATTGATATTGGTATAATGGAGTATGGAGCTAACTCTGCTAATATCATAATCATAATCATAATCATAATCATAATCATAAATCATTTATTTGCTTATAATATGCGTACAAGGAGTTCTTAAATAGCTAATGTCCTAGCATATTAACCATTTAGAATGGTGTGCAAATATTATAATACAAGTAATGGAAATAGAAGGTCAAAATTGGTTCAATTAAATTAATCACAGCAATCATAACATTATCAATAACAATAATAATTACAATAAATAAATGCAAGAACACATTTATAAACATTATTTTTTTAAAAAGTCACTAACATTATAAAACATATTTTCCAATAAGAAATTAAATAACTTGATTTTGAATAGATTAATTTTGAGGTCTTTTAGCTCTTCCGGAATAGTATTAAATATTTTAATTGACATGCATAGTGGGCTATTGGAAAACAGTTTGAGCCTTTGTGGTGGTAAATAAAGTTTGTTTTTACTTCGGCCTCTACAATTAAATACCTCACAGTTTTTCCTAAATAGGTCTGGATACTTTTTGACGAAAATACAGACTTCAAATATGTACATACAAGGTAATGGCAGTATGCCCAATTTTTTGAACAGAGGCTTACAACTATCAATATATCCAGCGCCACACAAAGCCCTTATACATTTCTTTTGTGTTATAAATGCCCGCTTAACGTCTACCGAGTTGCCCCACAATATCAGACCATAACGAAGTACCGGTGCGACGTACCCGTGGTATGCTGACAGAGTAGCCTCTCGTGTGGCTACGTCTCTCATCCGCCTCAGTGCGTACACGAATCTGTTTAACTTAAGACATACTTTGTCAACATGAGCTTTCCAGTTGCAAAACTTATCTATTGTCACACCTAAAAATATTGTAGAGTCAGATTCGGCTAGAATTGTATTATTATGATTAATTATTAGTTGATTGTGATTAGCATTATCATGAGTCTGAAATTGAATTAATTGTGTTTTCTCTATATTTACTTTTAAATTATTACATTCTAACCATTTACTAACGCTTTCTAATGTTTCACCTATCTCTGTTTGCAACTCATTTCTATTTTTACATTTAACTATTAAAGTTGTGTCATCTGCAAACAGTACGCACTCATTCTTAGGTCTCAGACCGTTAAAGTATACAACTATCGCAAGGTTTCTTAGCGAGTGAGCGAGGTCACCCTCTCTCTCTCGCCCATATATGCATCTCTTAAACCCATGCACCGTTACCCACTACCTCTAGGTAGCATTCCGACGCGAACAAATTTTGCGTCGGGTGTATTAGGGATAGCTACGACAAATTTGCAGGGTAGTTACTTTTAAGAATAATTACTAGACTGGTCTATTTACATAGTTATAGATCAAGCGAAGAAGACAATTAAACAAAGGTGTTTTACTAAACCAACCATAAGAATTATTCAGGGCATTAAAATTTACAGATCGTTTCCAACTCAGTGTCAGCCTCCTACTAAACCTCCTTTAGTGTGACGTCACCTATCCCTTGTCAAGTGGACGATCAAGATAAATCTAACGATACCTCATTCGTAACATTCTGATAAATAGCATTATTCGATTTACCTTAGTGTTTGGCCTACATTTGTTCACAATTATCGAGTTAATGCAGCGAAGCAAAGCAGCTAGCAAGAGCTACTGATACTAAAGGGCGCCATATTGAATTAAGTGTGACATCACATATCCTATGCTAAGTGGACGGTTAAGACGCTTCTAACGATACCTCATTTGTCACATTCTGATAAGTAGTTTAGATCTTCTGAAATGAACATATACACATACATACATAAATAGGCACATACATACAAACATACATACATACATACAGGTCTACCATATAACTCTCCGTTTGGTGGTCGGGTAAAAATTGAAACAATAAGAATAAATATGAATTCCTGGCTAAGTGTTAAAGTAATCTCTAATTAAAATAATAAATACACGCAATGCACGTTACCAGGTTCAGCTAGCCAAGAAGCTAACAAGTGCCTCTGCAATACTGTATGTGAAAAGTCGTTAACCTACGTTGTGTTGTTATGTTTGACAGTCAAGTATCAAAACCACCAAATCCGACTACGATCCGCCATTGTATCTCGAAGTGTCTCACAGTTCAATTAAAGCTTGCTGCCGGATAATTGCGGCGGTTAGAACCAACAATCGGTGGCGCCTCAATGAGCTGGAATATGGGGGATACTGGAAAAACAAAGAGGTGCTTAGGTAGGTACTTTTAAGTAGGTTAAGGAACTCTCGGCCTATGAAGGATGGCCAGCGCTACATTGTTAAGGCGGTTTTTCCGTTTTGATGAGCTTCACCATTGACACAATATCATGTAGGCGAGTTCATTCATGGTTCATTCGCACTAAAATCCGAAGACCTCGGCATTTTACGATTTATTTTATGAGGGCGACCACACGGGCGACATGACAAGCCACAATTGTCAGAGAAATTAAAGGTTTTTTTTTTTTTGTAAAAAGGTTTGGAAGATTTTGAACAAAGAACTCCTCCGAGAAGAGCTCGGATTAACGGAACTCTTGCGATTTACTTACTCTGTGAATAAATTTTAGAAGAGAGTGGGAGAGTTGGCACAAAACTCTAATTATGTAAAATATCGTATTATGATAAACAGATTTACTCTTTAAAGGTAAACTTGTGAAAACGTTTTAGCTTTATTTACTCCCAAAATTTGTATGGAACGCTTTTTTACCATTTAAAGGTAAACTTGTGAAAAAGTTTTAGCTTTATTTATTCCCAAATTTTGTATGAAACGCTTTCGTAAACTTTTACCGAGCACAAAGAATGGGCAAACCTTGCATTTGATGACGTGGATGTTTAACAAAACACATATTACTACAGTATTACAAAACTGATAATGCGCGAAGAAATCTTCGCCAGTTGTCGTTTTCCCGAAAACACCCGAATCATATAATCGTATGAGCCCTAAACATTGCACATGCAATTTATACCTTGTTCGAAAGAGATAGGAGTCAATGTCACGTGTTAACAATGGAAAGCAATGTAGATGTCGTAACAATATCGTAGAATTGGCTATATCATGATATCGTCAACCATGGTTGAATTAGAATTTTCATTCAACGAAGAAATATTTTAGGGAAAAACACTGCGGTAGCTTAGGAGAAGACTACAGGGGGCGAGCGCATCGAAGCCCCCGAATAGTCTTCGCGTTAGTTCGACATGTATAACATAAAAAACACAACGTAGTACTGAATACAAATGCTTTTAAAAGACATGTTTTCGTGAATTTCAACCCTTTTCTGATAATTTCATGAAATAATTGACTATATCGTCAACTATTTCATGAAATGAATGAAATCAATTCATGCTTAACGATGTCCTGATATAGCCAATTCTGCGATAAAACTAGGTACGACATAAATATCGTCTCCCGAACGCTCGGAAATACGACCCTTGCCGAAAAGTGGCGAAGATTTATATACGAATTATTTACAGAAGACATTGAGTCCTATTTCTTTCGAACAAGGTACAAATTGTACCATATTATTGTGAACACCGCTAGTTTATAATATGTCGCGCGGGATTGTAAACTATCGATAAATTGTGAAATGAACAGACTGCTTTCGATTTAACGAAGATTAATTTGATAGTTTATAAGCACTCCGTGTCAAACCGTGGAATTGTGAACAAACCTGTCCCTGTCTCTGATTGGTCGGTCTTGGCGGTATCTCGTTCATTGTATGTAGAGTTATAAAACTAATATACGGGCAATTAAAGAACATGCACATAGTAGTTTGCGATTGGCCGAGTAGGCAGTGACGCTGCCTACGAAACCAAGGGTTCCGGGTTCGAGTCCCGGTGGGGGCAAATGTTTGTTTGATGAGAACGGATGTTTGTACCGCAGTCATGGTTGTTTATCTATCTAAGTATAATATTTCTCTATATAAGTATATATATCGTTGTCTAGTACCCAAGACACAGGGAATCCTAGTTTGGGGCTAGATCAATGTTTGTAAAAGGTGTCCAAGGTATTATTATTATTATTATTATTATTATTATAATTAATATTTGTTTTCGATACGCAATTTTAATAACCAATAAATACGTTACGTTACATGAAGTTACGATAACAAAAAAAAAATAGCAAAGAAAACAAAATATTCAGTTACCTAGTTTAGTATACGCCCTCTGTGGCGCTGCGGTTGTAGCATTGCCTACCAAGCGAGAGGTCCCGGGTTCGATCCCCGGCTAGGATGAAGAAAAAAAAATCCCTAGGTCTTGAATATTTATGTGTGTAATATCGCTGTTTCTGGTTCCCATGAGACAGGGTATCCTAGTGGGGGGCCAAAGGCAATTAATGTGCCTGTATATATATTAAAAAAAAAAACAAAAAAAAACCTGCTGTTGCTAGCCGGTGTCACCCGCGTGATTTTCATATTTTATAAGATTTTTATAACACATACCTATTTATTTATCTGATGACCACAGCATCTCCGAAAACGTTCGATTCTTGTTCCTTTAATGTTAACACTCACACCCCTGTACAAATGACTCTAGGTTCACCGGATTTGGCTGTGCGGTGCAGTCACCGTTTTGCAAACACCGTTTTATTCAGTAGAATGCTCTTTGTTCGATTTCTTCCGCTTTCACTGGGATTTAGCTGTATTTTTACTAATAAATTTGATGGCACTTTGAATTAATTCTCTTGACCTTTCCTACACTTTCAGCTTCTTACTTCGGTCACTAAGCCCACTGTTATACTTTTGTAATTCTATGGTAATTTGTTCTTGACTTGACCAACAATAATGGAAGGAATGTCGGTGTTTTGTAGCAGACCTGGGACCGTAGACAAGATGCAATTCGCTAATAGCGAGCGATATGTCACTCGCGCGCGATGCTACGAAAATGTATGCGATTTGACATTTCGAAACTATAGTCACGTGACTTTTCCTGTTATTGTCAAGTTGCTATGTTAAGCTAAGCTAAAGTCTATCTACCTTTCAGATAGAATTCTTTAGGTCGACTGCATTAAAAAGGAAAGTCAAAAAATATATATATCACACCAACCAACCACCAACAGAAAATAAAACTCCAATGTCACAAAAAAAACTCCAAGCTAGTTCATTCCCAAAGATAAAATCACAAAAAATCTTTAGCACCAGACACGATAACTTCAAAGATCACAAAGTGCAAATAGACAGGTTTCCACACGATGCTCAAGAAAAAAATTGCCAAACCGCTCTCAAGAATAAGAGGTAATAAGCAGTTTTCTTTCCCGCGAAAATTGTCCTCCATAATAGCACCGAGGCGAGATAGCGCGCCCGCCGTAAAAGAGATAAACGAGCTCTTTCTCTATTATTTTTACGCTTTAACAAAGGCAATGTGTGCACCTGCCTTTATCTCTTTCTCGCCAAAGGAACAATCCGTTTTCCATCCTATTCTGTCGCGAATGAAAAACAAAATGCGTCGCCCTCCCCCACCCCCGTGCAACGCTAATGTTCGTGGGAGGGTAGAGGAGGAAACTGGCTCTGTACTGCCTTCTTCTTTGTAATTTAGATCGAAAACCTAATATAATGTCAATTAAATGTTAATAGGGCCGCCACTCATCAAGGGCACTCGGGTGTTTACACGAACGGTAATAAAGAGTCTAATAATGTATTAAAATTAGAATATGCTAATAATATACCTTCCTGCAAATTGAGTGGCTCTTCAGTTTTCACATTGGAGTGGATATAATATTCTTTAAAATAAGCGAAGAATATATCTACACGTAATAGGTCCGTATTTAAGTATCTACATGCACATCTACGTTTCAAAAATCAAACATATAGCATCATAAAGTCAACAAAAAACGATTTCTAACATAACTCTTTACAGCCGGTACTAGGCATTGTGTTGTCGGAGCCGGCTTTGTGCCGCTATTCACCCCGCGACAATGGCGCGCTGTTTTGGCGCGAGAAAAAGGCGGGAGCCGTTATCAGCCGCCGCCATTATGCCGGCTTATCAGCGACGCTTCCGCCCCCGCGCTCCCGCCCGCCCAAGACGAAGGTTTTTCTTTTACGGTCACGTCTGGGTGCAGGTGAAGATAGCTATAGCGTGTTTGTTTTCAGCGGGGCATTTTTCTTATTGTGACGTCTTGAGGCGTTTTCCTTTGGTTGTCGGTTGATTTATTGGAAGCCTGATTTTGAATGGTTTGTGGCCTTTAAAGGATTCTTCAAGGCAATAATAATGAATTATTTCAGAGCGTTTGAACCTACCTATTACGAAATAACTACTGAAATACCTTATGTGAGTTTTAGGTCAAAAAATAAAATCTCAATAAGATACAACATTTTAAAGCCTATCATTAGGAGGTAGGATTCGAAGCAAGTTGTTTAAATACCAATAAAAGTTCATTAAAGTACACAGTAAAAGTAAAATTGCCCGTAAATGGAAGGACGGAGCCCGAAAAACTTCGCGCACAAAATGATCACTAAACGTTATTCGACTTCTCACGAAGAAAGTATAAAAGTGCTTTCAATAAACAGGATAATTTGAGGGCAGGGGGGGCGAAGGGGCGGAGCGGGGAGGGGCAGATCGTGAATGAGCTAATTAAGGCACCAAACGAAAGAAAACGCGAAGAAAAGCCGAGAAAACTCCAGGAAAACAAGAATATTCCAGACGAGGATCAGGTGCGTATTAAGGATGAAAGGACTTCAAAATAATTAATGATAAAATAAGCAGGGAGATGATTTCAGATATCTGCCCATTTTAGCATTGATTACTTATCCACCTAAAAAAAATAGAGCAAACTACAGACAATCAAAACCAAAATCAATTCAATATTTTAAAACCTTTACACAAACTTCGTATTAATTAGTTCTTAGTACTAATTGACGTAACACTTTGTCATTTTTCCACTTGTTTTATCTTCGCTATCATTTCGCGAATTATCTTGCCCGTAAAGTCCGTATCTGCGCCGGGGAGGAAGCGGCCATGTCCTGCCGAGCTCTGAATGCGCGCTAACAAACTCCTTTTATAAAAACACAATAATTACTTTAAGCCGAATAAAAAGGACTTTCTTGGCCTCAACACAAGGGGCCTAATTTCACTTCACAAAGGGCTGATATTTCTTTTATTTTCCCCTTTTATAATCGCGATTTTCTCCTCGGTTAAGTGTTTCGGTAATAATTTAATTTTTCAAGATTTTTTAAAACAATTGGTCGGAAAGGTCGTGTGGGGTAAGAATATACTTGTTTGTTAGTCAAATGGAAAACGGCAAGAGAGTTATCACATGACTGCAGTCAGCTGATCTTATGGAACTCAAACTACCTTACGACTGTTTGAGAATTATATACTTTTATTAATAATAATAAATGTAGCACCTTAATGTCCCCAGCGAGGGAAACAGGCCTTAACCCGGATACGAGTAAGATTAAGCCATACTCCAACCAGCTGGCTCAGTGCGGGTTGATGGAGGGTTTTACGGCCACTACCACGTAGGGATAGTAGCCGGGAGCTACAACTTAACGTGTCATCCGAAACACTTAACGTCCGATACTGTACTTAAGATAAATTAATTATTTCATTGGTACATGGTTAGGTTTCGAACCTGTATCTCCTATGTGAGAAGCAAGCGTGAATCCCATTAGACCACGGAGCTGTATACTAATATACTATTAATATAAACTTACGGAATTATATACTAATGATATATTGATTATATAGTATAATGATAATAATATTTGAGTACAATCTTACACAAATCGAACTAGACCAATAGTAAGCTCAATAAGGCTTGTGTGATACGTACTAGACGACGATATTTTTAATAGAGATAAATAAATACTTATGTAAATACAGAGAAAACATCCAAGACTAAGAAACAAATATTCATGCTTATGACACAAATATTTGCCCTTACCGGGATACGAACCCAGGACCGTCAGCTTCGTAGGCAGGGGTTACTAACCGCTAGGCTAAACCGGTCGTCATGTACGTACATACTATCATTTTTTTATTTGTGATTAGACCATTACCAAACCAGTGACGAACGAAGATTCCTTAAGTGTGACTATCGTCATCGACTACCTCACAAAAATCGCCATTAAACTTGACGTGGACAGTACCTATTTCGCTATAACATAAACTGACATAAAGTCATAGATACGGTTTGATGCCATTAAAATTAAATAAATAATTCGGCAGTCTCTTTTGATGCCCAACATAAAAAGGCGTTTGAAATCTGAGTTTGCAGAAAATAATGACTTATAAAATCTGCCAGCACCGAAGATACAAAATCAAATGATGGATCAGAGGTACTGGCTCTGTTATTTAGGAAGTACTCGAAACTCCTTGCTAAGTTGATGGTTCGAAATTGGGTCGATCGTAGATAGCAGGATCTTTATTGCCTCTGATAAAAATATTATGTTCCCTGCCAACATTTCCTTGTTGCACTGTTTAGTAATGGATTGTCCTCAATATTTTTTACTGTGGATGTTGAGAGCCAAGATCTTAACATGGAACATGCTGTTATCGCTATTCTTTATTTGCTCTGTATCTGAAGTTCTTGTCTACGCAAAATAGTTACATATCCCTAAAGTACCGACGCAGCTTCGTAATAATCAAGCGTTAATTAGAGTGAGTTACTGTTAAAGTTGCGAACTAATCTTAATCAAAACTGTGCAGTACTGCGTTAAGTTTTTCAATAAACCACAGTCTTCCTTCCTACTTTCTGACATGTTGCTTGCAAGCGTGAAAATACTTCATTTCGTATATTTTCGGGAATCAGAGACACGGAACAAAGCAGTGCAACACGAATATGAAAAGAAAATATACATTATATACATCCAATATCTCTTTTACGTTTGTCCTGAATACCTACTGTATGCCTAGGGAAGGACCTTGATGGAGCTCATTAAAAAGCATACCTACCTGCCTGCCTACTTAAGTGTCGACTGTCATAGTCAGTTGAGATTTTATAATGCGTCAGTCGGGCGTTTCTGACTACGAGTATCTGGATTCAACCAGCATGGCAAAACAAATCTATCATTTCCAGCCTGATTTCGGCGGCTGAATACAAAAACCACATGTCACCAAACGAAACAAAACGCCAAGAACTACCAACTAATTTCCCGCCAAACTCCACCCAGTGCTGCCAACCTAAACCGCGTAATCACCGCGAAGCCGCTTGATGGGTAAACTTTTATCTCGCGAACTAGCGCCCGCCATTACGGCTAATATACGGAGTTAGGATAATTAGGAACGCGGGCTCCAAGTTCTGGATTCAGGAGATTGAATGAAGATTGCATCTAATTGATTGCGTTCACAAGACGCCTTGAAGCAAAGTTTGTAACGGGTTAATAGGTAAATGTGTATTTATTTATACACCCAATTTAGTCGGCGAGAAACATAGATATCATCTTACTTTCATTAGACTGCTTCTTCATTGGGAAGGATATTAATTGATTTCTGAAAATGTAACTTCAAAAAATTGCAAAAATCGGTATTTGATGATAGGTCTTATCAATCATGAAGAACAGTGTCTTTCGACCAAAGGTGCTAGCATTTATATAACAATTAGGGTTGCTAAATTTCTGGACAGGTACGGAAATCTCAAAACCATTTCGAGAAATATGTCTTCTGTACAATATCTATTTATCAGATTAATAAAAAGGTATATATATATATATATATATATATATATATATAGATATTTTTATAAAACAATGATATTCATTTGACCTTCTATGACATCTTCATAAGATGTATGAAAAAATGCTTTACCAGCCCGTCTTACCTACAAAAAAACAATGTGAAACGTGAATCTATTTCCTGTGAAGTTTGTGATCTATGCTATGAGTGAGCTCTCGTGATGTAGGTTATCGTTTTGTTTTGATATTTTATCGTTTCGTTTTTATTCGTTACGACAAGAACGGCAACTTTTTAAAAAGCACTAAGTGAAATTTACCTCAAGTTACCAAAATTATGTCGAAGTTCATGTCGAAATCCAGCAACTACAACATTGTTGAATTCAGAGGAGCCAAAGCCCTCATGTAAGTAAGATACTGATGCTGAGATCCTGGAGTCAAACTGTTCTGATTGTCCAGCTTCTGCAGGTGGGTATTTTTATCTACTGCAAAATTGCATATGTATTGCCGTGACAAACGATTGAAGTTTTCTTGATAATGTATAACGCGTTTGATATTTAAACTAAAATATGTTCTTCCTCTCAAGGACCCAAGGCATCTTATGAAATAATTTTCCCGTTAAACCTATGGTTTTGATTTTTAATATATGGCATAAGGTTCAAATTCGCAATGCCTCTACACAACCCGGGGGTTTGAGAATTAGGCATATTGTAGAACTTAACTGTTGTGGTAATAGCTATGCGATGCAATTTTGTATATTGCTGTACAAATATTTTCTTGCAACATTCATTATACCTATAACTTTTAATTTACGGTGGCTGCAACCATTCCCAACTGCTTTTATTTAGGCTTGAGAAGCGGTCCTGTGATCACATGTATCACGATATACCCGCGGTATATCGAACCGGTGCGGTGCAGACCAGAAATTTATTGGGCCAGAACCCAGACTGCCTATATCAGCAGCTCAAGAATAAGGAGATTTGGGGAGGGAAGTCGGCTGAATCAACAGTAACCCGTGCCCAAACACTGGGAATTGGGTGAAATAGTCTTAAAGAGGACCGATTGTCCACCCATGTTCAGCAGGCGTCCCACCTCATAATCTATCTGTCTACCCGTGGTACTACCGTGGTACTTCTGGTATTATCAATGCTGAGTCAGCTATGGTCAGCTGCAATAATTCAATTTTGCGTATAATATTTCTAGAATATGTTTTATATAAATAAAACCATATGTTTAATATTTATGCTTCGGAACGCACCTCTTTTTGTTGCGCGACTCGGACCGCGAGTGATCGGAAACGGAACTAGCAGCTGTCACGTGTATAGAAACGAGATGACGAGTTAGAGGTTACTTTTCTTGGACTTGGAAAAAATGTCGGCACATGGCTGTCGGGCCTTGGCTGTATTTTAATTGTAATAATTGTCTAACACAGGTGTCGGCCTGGTCGGAATGTTAATTATAATAAGCACGGAACAATCGTCGGGAAATAAGTAGATTCAAGTCATCGGAGTGAGTGCTTCATGTTGTGAAAGGTTAAAGTGGTTCGGTCCCCAATTCGTCGCATTCGGACAGCGACTCCTCGTGTCGGCAAGCAACACGACGGCGACAGCATCGGGCTACGACGAGAGTAAGATTCGACTCCTCTCCCCCACCCCTTGTGCTCCTCATCCCGTGTTCCTGCCTCGAATTGAGCTTTCGAATTCCGGTCCACGGCGTCAAAGGTCAGTACCACTTGTACTCCTGGTGAAAACCAACCCTACCAAGATTCCACGCCCGTTTCGGTTGAGGCGTGGAATTAATCATTTTGGTAGCAGAGCGTGGTTTCCTAGTAGGAAATCTATTCACGGACGGTTGTAGGGTTGTTTTTTTGCCACATTGTAGTTGGGAGAAAAGGGTATCTCAGATTGGTCGGCAACCATTTTGTGAGTGAGTCGTGTGGTCGGTATACCACAATTTAGGTTCATTTTCGGTTAGTGAACGTATAATTGACGATTTAGTTAACAATTATTATAAAATTGTAGTCGGAAACTACTCGGTGTGCATAAGAAACAGTCATTCGGTCGGACTATAGTATTGCAGTCGGGTTCCATAGCATTGCAGTGTTATTTCGGATTACAGAGCAGGGTCAGGCTATTTAAGGGGTATTAAGCTGATTTTGCTGACCTCAGTGGAAGTGTGGGTCATATCGGAGGGGCCACTTCTAGAAGGTTCACAGCTACCTTCATTATATTAAAAATAGCCTTTTTTCTTATAATAATTTTTTGTGTGTTATTTTTTATTGTGCCTTATGGTGGCATTCTCTAATTGATTTAGAGTGTATGTCCACAGGGCGACCATATTAAATATTTTTTAGGATTTAATTGTTTTTAGTGGTTGCCTTAGTTTTGACAACTTAGTTTTAATTTCTGTGCCCAGCGCTGACGGGCAAGTGCTGGTCTCTGGCTATACTTAGTTCGGTAGTGAAGTATAAGACCAGAATCTATTAAATCGGTCAACATGGCACCTTCGCCCTTGACGGTACTGCGACATGGTGTCCGGGAGGAAATGAGATGGCTCGCCCATACTCATAAGTATGTGGAGCGACCTGACATGGACGATGTCCTGCTCAAGCGTGTGGAGAACGCAATGACACGCGTCGGGACGGTGTGTCGGCTGGCTGCGGAGGCTGAAGCTCTCAGGCTTACGGATGAAGCCTCGGTGGCTGCAGTGAAACAGCTCTGCGCGGATGCTGACCAAGCGATGGAATGCTTGGGCGACATCGAGCGTCACGCGGAGAAAATTAAGCGGTCGCGAAGGAATGACCGTGGGGAGGGTAACGGAGACCCACCCCCGAAGGGTGTTGTTGGACGGCTGCCACACCTGGAGATTCCGGCCTTCAGTGGGGCAATTGATGAGTGGCCGGCATTCATTAATTTATTTGATAGTTTGGTCCACGGTCGGGACGACCTGGACAACGCCTACAAGTTGGCCCAACTATTGATGGCTCTGCGGGGTGAACCAAAGGAGTTGGTCGGTCACCTAATGGTCACGGCGGGCAATTATGAGATAGCCAGGTCCATATTGTTTGACTGCTACCAACACAAACAGCGGTTGGTTGATGCGCAGCTGGGGAAGCTGTTTAGCATCCCAAGAGTAACCCGGGATGTTGACATCCGAGTACAGGTGCTCAACCCTGTGCTGGTGGCCACTAAGGCCCTTCAGAACCTTGGTCTTCCGGTAGACCAATGGTCATATATTGTTCAATATATGGTTTTGTCACGGTTGCCTGCAGCTGTTCAAAGTCGGTTTGAACAGCTGCATGGGGGCAGTAGCACGGAACTGCCCACGCTCGTCCAATTGACGGATTTTTTGGAGGGTGAATGCAGGCGATGTGACACACTGGATACGGAGGCCAGTGTGCAGCGCCAACCCGCGCGGATGCGGGAGGGGCCGCACCCCCCGCCCCCACGGGGGGGTGGGCGGTCGAAACAATTTGGCGTTTTGAATGCCGCGCCGTCGGGTGACGGCTGTGTGCACTGCGACAGTGCCGGTCATGAAGTGACCAGTTGCGCCAACTTTAAGGCGCTCGGGGTAGCTGCCTGCAGGAAGTTAGTCTTCCGCCACCGATGGTGTTTCGGTTGTTTGGGGCCGCACACGCTGAGCGAGTGCTCGCGCGCGTTCCCCTGTGAGTGCTGTGGTGGCAAGCACCACATCGTGTTGTGCCTGAATCGGTCAGGCCCTTCGGACGGTCACCAGGGCCGGACTCAGGTTGGTCGGCCACAGGGCCCAACCAGGGCCGGACCCAGTCCCCCTCCGGGCAACGGGAGTCACCAACGGGGTGACTGGGGTACCCGCGGACGGGACCCCCCCCGAAGGGAAGGGGGCAGCGCGGGGGGTAACATGCGGGATAGCCGGGGTTCGGTCGCCGCTGTCCACGGTCAGCGAGGACTTCGGGCCGCTGGCTCACCGCGTGTTACGGGCGGGTGTCAGATGGCACCTATGAGTGGCGCGAAGGCAGGGAGCCCACCACCTTCTGCGCCACCCTGCCCGTCGCTCTGGGAGGCGAACAGGGAGGCGAACAGTCGGACGTCGCCCCCATTCCTAGAGCGCCCCAGGTTGGATCCGCTCTCCCCCATCCATCCACGGTGGCCACCGGGCACACCGTACACCGTCCGGTATGGTCGGATACCGGGACAGCGAGGGGCCTATTATCCGGGTTGGGACCCCTTGATGTACATACGGTCTGATATGCCGGTGGCATATCAGCAGCCGAGTTACTCCACGGCCGACGGAGGTCTCAGCGGGTTCGGATCCCGCGGAGGTTCCCGCTAGGGACACGCCGCCCACTTACAGGGTGCCGCCACTCCACAGACGGTCATGCTCCCCACCGCCTCTGTGATAGCGTGGAGTTCGGACGGCAAATCTTGTGTGGCACGAGCACTATTGGACTCGGGGGCCCAGGGGTGCTTAGTCTCGTGCAACCTTGTAAGACGGTTGGGCATTTCGGTAAGGGAGTATCCACATTCCATTCGGGGAATTGGGAACACGGAAGTCGGTTCCGTTAAGGGAGTATGTCGGATTACTCTCTCGTCACGGGTGGATTCATCGGTGAATCTGACGGTCACGGCATTAGTCATGCCTAATGTGATGGGCTCACACCCTCACGTACGGTTGTCGCCCTCGGTGCGACAGTTGGTCGCTGGGTTGTCACTGGCTGACCCGGAGTTCGATATTCCGGGCCCAGTAGACATTTTATTGGGTGTCGATGCCTTGGGATACCTGTTAGTGCCAGGTGTCCACGTGTTGCAGGCGACTGGTCTGGTTTCGGTCAACACCAGACTGGGCCATGCGGTAATGGGTCCGGTCATGCCGGCTGCCCCACGCCTAGCGACTCGTAGTCCCTTATTCGATTCTGTACTCTCGGAGGTGATACAGAAGTTTTGGGAGGTGGAGGAACCACCTACGGTCCGCCGGTTGGACCCGGTTGAAGAAGAGTGTGAACAGTTTTATCGGAACAATACTGGTCGCCTTCGGTCAGGTCGATTTCTCACACGTCTTCCATTCCGGAGTGATCGCCCACCGTTGGGCAGTTCACACCATGCAGGCGAGACGCGGCTTCTGTCGATGGAACGACGCATGAAGCGTGACGGGATTTTCCGGCAGAAGTACGTCGACTTCATGCGGGAATACGAGTCGCTCGGCCACATGTCGGTTTCGGGTATCGACTAGAAGCGTGAAGACCACAGCTTCCTGCCCCATCACGCGGTCTTGAGGACCCCGGAGGGCAAAATACGGGTAGTGTTCGATGGATCGGCATCAACATCTAACGGCATGAACCTGAACAAGTGTTTGCATTCAGGGCCGAAGTTGAACCATGACATCGCGGATGTTATCACACGGTTCCGTCGACACAATGTTGTGATTGTAGCTGACATCCGGATGATGTTTAGGCAGACGGTCATTCACCCTGACGATAGACGGTATCAGCTGATACTGTGGCGAGAGAGCCCAGATCAGCCCATCAGGGTGTACGAGCTGAACACCAACACGTACGGGCTACGGTCTAGTCCTTATTTGGCGATTCGCACTCTGCGGGAGTTAGCGGATCGAGAACGGTTAAATTTCCCTAGAGGAGCAGCAATCCTGGAGCAGGATCTCTACGTGGACGATATCTGTACCGGTGCAGATTCCGTAGAGGAGGCGCTCGCTCGTCGGGACGAACTAGTTGAGCTCTTACGGGGTGGAGGTTACGAGCTCCGGAAATGGATGTCGAACTCTCCAGAGTTACTGTCTGGCCTTCCGGATGACCACCATCAGGATTCCCACATTTTTGAAAATTTGGAAAATCAAATATGTTGTCGGTATTAGGCGTCCAGTACCAGCCGGTGTCAGACATGTTTTCGTATCGGGGCGAGTTGGACTCCCCGAAGGTCTGGACGAAACGGAACGTCCTTTCAACGGTGGCTAGGACATTTGATCCAAACGGGTGGATCACCCCGGTAACATTTCAGCTCAAGTGTTTTATGCAGCAATTGTGGTCTGCTGAGCTGAAATGGGACGACTCGATCGGCGGGTCATTGAGCTCAGAGTGGGAATCGTTCTTTTCGACCCTCCCTGGCATCAACCGGATTTCACTGCCACGGAGGTTGGTCCCCACCAAACGATATACCGCCACCCTGCATGGGTTTTGCGATGCCTCGGAGAAGGGCTACGGAGCTGCGGTGTATCTGCGTACGGTCGACTCCTCGGGGGAGGTTGATGTGCGGTTGGTCATGGCCAAGAGCAAGGTTGCGCCGTTGCGCACTCGCCTGACCATTCCCAAATTAGAGCTTTCGGGAGCGGCTCTCCTGACTCGTCTGCTCAACCACACGATGACGGTTCTTCGTGGGTCAATAGCGTTAGAAGATACGGTCTACGCTTGGTCGGACAGCCAGATCGTGTTATGCTGGCTGAAGGCTTCAGTTCACAAGCTGGAGATTTGTGTGGCGAATCGGGTTTCGCAGATTTTGAATTCGGAGGTTCCCTTAATCTGGAGACATGTTCCAGGGGAAATGAACCCAGCAGATTGTGTGTCTCGTGGGTGTCATGCTCCGGAGTTAGTTGGACATCCCTTGTGGTGGGGTCCAAAATGGTTGACTCAAGCCGAATCGGATTGGCCAATGAGTCCACGCGTTACCTCGGCGAACGGCGCCTTGACAGTCGGTGTCTGTACGACGCAACCAGAGCCGGAAGAGGAGTTCAGCCTGCTGGAACGGTACAGCTCGCTCGACAAGCTGGTCAATGTGACCGCCTGGATCTTCCGATTTGCGCGGAATTGTCGCAATTCTGAGGCGCAACGGGTGCGGACACAGGTCCTGACACCACGGGAACGGTACCATGCGTTGTTCGCATTGGTACGGAACGTGCAGACGGTGCACTTTAAGTCCGAACTGGACATTCTGAGACGCGGACGCGTCCAACTGAAGGGAGCTGTGGCTCGGCTCAACCCGTTTATTGACCCTCAAGGATTGCTGAGGGTAGGAGGTCGGCTGCGGAATGCCAACCTGCCTTATGCGGCTCGCCACCCGTTGTTACTCCCTAGGAAAGGGAAGTTGGTCGAACTGTTGATACAGGATCGACACATTCGGAATGGGCATATCGGATGCCACGCCTTGATGGCGTTTCTCCAGCGCGAGTTCTGGATTCTATCGGGAAGACGCTTAGTGCGTAGCGTCGTATTTCGGTGCCTGCCTTGTTATCGGGCCAAGGCGGCTACGATGCAGCCCCAGATGGGCGATTTGCCCTCGGATAGGGTTAACGAAATCCGGCCCTTTGCGGGTGTCGGAACGGATTTCGCGGGACCATTCATGGTCAAGTCTTCACAGCTACGGAACGCCAGATTAGTGAAGACATACCTGTGCGTCTTCGTGTGCTTGGCCACGAAGGCAGTCCACTTGGAGGTGGTCAGTGACCTCACTACGGAGGCATTTATCGCATGTCTGGATCGGTTCCGTCTCACGAAGGGGCCTCCCGACATTAATCCGTTCGGACAACGGCACAAATTTTGTCGGAGCCAGGCGATATCTGCAGGAGGTCACTCAATTCCTGAACGGTAACCAGGACGCCATCGGTACGGCTTGCTCCCGACGAGGGATTGAATGGGTTTTCAGTCCGCCGGGATGTCCTCATTGGGGAGGAATTTTTGAGGCTGCGGTTAAATCGGCTAAGTCGCACCTGACGAGGATCATCGGTGAGACCTCTCTACGCTTTGAAGAGCTTGCGACGCTGTTCTGTAAAATTGAGATGACACTGAACTCGCGTCCGTTGTGCCCGCTCAGTTCGGATCCAAATGATTTGGAAGCGTTGACGCCGGGTCACTTCCTGATAGGTCAGCCCCTTAACGCCCTGCCAGAATACCCATTCGGTGATGTTAAGTTAAGTCGGTTAACTAGGTGGCAGATGTTGCAGCAGATGGCTCAAGATTTTTGGAAACGGTGGTCCCTTGAGTACTTGCACATCTTGCAGCAGCGCCTTAAGTGGACTGACCGGACGAGCCCCCCTCAAGTCGGTGATTTGGTACTGATTAAGGATGCGAACCTGCCATCATTGAGATGGAGACGAGGACGGATCGTCAAATTGTACACGGGTCGGGATGGCACGCCTCGATCAGCAGAAGTCAAGGTGGGGGACTCGGTCCTCAAGAGAGCGGTCGCAACACTTTCTCGCCTTCCTATTGATTAGGGACAGTTTCGGGCCTGTCCGGGCGGGTGACTGTTTAATATTTATGCTTCGGAACGCACCTCTTTTTGTTGCGCGACTCGGACCGCGAGTGATCGGAAACGGAACTAGCAGCTGTCACTTGTATAGAAACGAGATGACAAGTTAGAGGTTACTTTTCTTGGACTTGGAAAAAATGACGGCACATGGCAGTCGGGGCTTGGCTGTATTTTAATTGTAATAATTGTCTAACACAGGTGTCGGGCCTGGTCGGAATGTTAATTATAATAAGCACGGAACAATCGTCGGGAAATAAGTAGATTCAAGTCATCGGAGTGAGTGCTTCGTGTTGTGAAAGGTTAGTGGTTCGGTCCCCAATTCGTCGCATTCGGACAGCGACTCCTCGTGTCGGCAAGCAACACGACGGCGACAGCATCGGGCTACGACGAGAGTAAGATTCGACTCCTCTCCCCCCACCCCTTGTGCTCCTCATCCCGTGTTCCTGCCTCGAATTGAGCTTTCGAATTCCGGTCGACGGCGTCAAAGGTCAGTACCACTTGTGATACTCCTGGTGAAAACCTACCCTACCAAGATTCCACGCCCGTTTCGGTTGAGGCGTGGAATTAATCACCATACATAAATAATACCATATCATCCTGCGAATTTATCAACCCAAAAGTAATCATTACGATTTGATCCAAGAAGCCCAAACAAAACTGCGAATAATTCTAGAAATATTCTTCGTTCACTTGACGACTTATCTTCTCGCAGACGTTCCAGAATTGGTACGAATAACAAATCCGGGTTATCGCTGCTGTTTGAACACGATGGGGCGAAACACTATTTGCTTCCCAGTATGAAAAACAATTAGATTTTTTAAATTATATCACAATAATAATCAATAATTTTATTTTAATCGGCGACGGCTTCATTTAATAAGCTTCGTGTTTAAAAGCGCAAGAATGAACTTTGTCATTATCATAATGATAATGACAATTCAAGCGTCGGTATCGGGATCAAGCCGACGGGGCTTGGGCGGTAGATCCACAGGTTAGGAATGACGTCATGTTTGTTTGACAGATGAGTTCACTTATATACTTGGCACTCTTTGGTTGATTCGACTGCCACTTTTTACTTTCGAGTTGAACGAAGTGAAAATTAAGAAAGTAGTTATTGTAATCGTAAAAAAAATCGAGGTTGAGATTTTGATGGGGATAGGTTAGGATAGGTTATAGGTTCTCTATCGTTAACTTAGTCCGAAAAAGTGAAAAAAAAAAAACAAATCTATGTATGTATGTGTGCGCGTGTGTATGTATGTATGTATGCATCGGCTGTTTTCCGTTGTCAGCTCTAGAGCTAAACCACTGAACCGAATTGGATGATATGTTGTATTGGGGGTTATTTTGTAAATATCGGACTTTTTTTTTGTTTTTGGATAACTTAATTCTTTAAGGTACCTGTCATACAAATCAAACAGATTTATTGAGTTTATTCAAAAACTGAACTTACGATTTTTTTCTAACTTCTCGTCAAAACTGAACTTACGATTTTTTTCTAACTTCTCGTCTAGTATACTCTTAATATGATCTCTAACATGGCATTCTCGGTTATCACAGCAAAACTCAAAAAATGGTAGCTCCCATACAATATACACACTTTGCCATAAATCCCGTACATTAGGCGGCGGGCGGAATAAGCTCATAGTGCGGGGCATGGTTAAAGTAGAAAGGAGTTGTTTTGTATGGTGGAGTGGTTGTTAGGGACATTATTGTGAACAATTTTTTGTATGGGGCCGGCTTGATAAGAGCAACTTTATTTTCAACTCCACCATATAAGGTGAGGTATAGTGAGCCGAAATGTACTGAGATAAGAAAAATAAAGTTGCTCTGATCCCGGTCGACGTCGGTTCCATAGTAAAAGTTGTTGAGAATGATATCCCTAAGAACCACATTTCGGCTTGTAACTCCCTTTCTGTTAGATCCTGTATACTTTAACTTAGAACTTCTTAAAACGTCTCCTAAACGCCTGCACACGAATTATTCCACAAACTATTATTTAAATAACAACACCGAGAATGCGAGAAAGTTAGTACAGGGTGGCCTGCACAATTTATTTTTGTGGTAGGCAAAGAAATTTATCCCATTACGTCTATTTGTGACGTCAGGTTTACTTTTGGCGTGCAAAATTTTAGCTTAGTTTTTAAATAGACGCAATGAATAAAACCCAAAAACATTTGAATGAGTTTCTTATAATGGTCTATATTTTATAATAAAATTTCAAAAAATATTTATCAGAAAAATGCATGGCCAATTGTAGTTCGAAAAATACTGGATACTGAAATAGTTTAAAAACCGAGTCGACCCAATACAAGTTAACGAGGTTTAAATAAAATGCTTGATTTAGCTAAACCAGCGATTTATTTCAACAACTATTAAAACAACAGCAACCATGGTATACCAACAATATGCCTATTTACTTATTATACGTTATTTGTCCATTTAAACTTACACCCAAAGTCATTGCAAAATATACAAAATCGTATTTACTTAATATTCTTTTATCCCTTGCATAAATGTAATAATCAGATAGCACAGTTTCAAGATTTCAGATTACTATTAATTGCATTTTAATCTATGCTCTAAGCTAATGTGACACGCTGTTTATTGAATTGTGATGAAACTACCCTTTCTTCCTTTGTTAGGCTTTCTCCTCTGAATCGTTTGTACCTGTGAAATACGCATTATCAGTATAACAGCATTTAGTTACAACTCAATCATGAGTATTAATGACACGGATTTATAGATTTGTTCTAGATAATTTACTGAAAACGTTCGTGTGAAAGCCAACTTTGGTATGTGTTAGAGAAGATACTTACACCATATCGTAGAAAACTAGCTGCTCCCTAGACAGCGAGGGTTTTGTCTCTTCCAGTGCCTTCTCCATATCTTCTCTCGAAACTACCACCGTTTTCATGTCGTCTGACGTGTTATCCTGGGAACAACCATGTCTTGTTGTTATATAAACGTGCTGAAAATATCTTACAGAAACATTCATCGAAATATGCGGAATATTGCGAAACCAGATGTGGCAAATTCTAAACTAAAGCAAGAACTAACTAACTAAAGTGGTCATCTTCGTCATTTTGTTTTGCTTTGGGGGTCTTATGTCAATGGTTTAGGATCTCTTCCGAGAAGTCGCCTCTGTTCACTCGATCATCCAGGGTCGCTTGCGGGCGGTGGTCACTGGCTGATATCTTCCATTAAGTGCAGCAACAGTGGTCAGACATTTTTTTTATAATTTATCTACAAACCCTCTTTACTGCGTCCAAAAACCGCACGTTGCGACCAGCATAATGATATACTACTAAGTAAAACTCATTTCTTATCTGAGTATTGATACATTATGACCACAATGTATCAAAATTTCACATATTATAACATTCAAATTTCGAACGCCGACGCCCGCCTGCATGCCGCCCTTAGTTTTTCTGTGAAGTTTGTACTACTGAACAAGCTAAACAATTGCAGAGCAATGATCGATGCCACAATGCCGGTCGAACATGCGGTTCCTGAACACATCAAAGAGAGCTTATGATATGTGTGTAGATAAACTAGTGTATGTAACTGTACATAACTAAGCATTAAAACTCTCGAGTGATATTATTATAAAACTCGCCTTCGACTCGTTTCATAAACCCACTTTCGAGTTTTAATGCCCTCCCTTATGTATCAGTCACACATTATTATAATGTAACTTTGATAATTTGGTAAATAATTACATTTCAACTAAAAAGGGACACTAAATTTATGAGTGACAGCCTAATGTTCTTCCAAGCTGGACAACAGCGCGGTGACCAGCACAGACTTGAGAGTAGCCGTCGGACGCTCTGCCACATCAGTCAGGTGCATGCATGCATGCAGGATCTCTTGACGGTCTGTCTATAGGACAGTGTGCTGGTCTATAGACAGACCGTCTGTTTACTGTAGTAAACTTACCAACTGTTCCTCCAAGCTGGACAACTGCGCTGTGACCAACAGAGACTTGAGGTCGGCCGGCGAGTAGCCGTCCGTACGCTTCGCCACAACGTTTAGGTCCACTTCGGGGCTGATCGTGACGTCGGCGGACAACGTCTGCAGGATCTCATAGCGGTCTGTCTGTCGGTGAAAAGAGCATGAAAAAAACTTATTTTTAGACAATTTGATTTATCAATTACTTACACTGCCTCGCCTTCCAGCCTCTCCGTCGGAAATGGGTAGTGTTACACTCTTTTTGGAGGATAGATGTTAATACATCAGGATGACATGATACGCTATAGCCATTGTGAGATTTGAACTTGAAATTGTCAAATTGAAATTGAAAATTACAAATTATTGCCGTAGTATCTCGGCCAGCTAATAAAGTATAGTGAAAATCAGGCCACTAAGCTCTTATACCTACTTAACAACTATTGGGTTCTAAGTATGTATGTAAGTTGTTTTGCTGTAGAAATGTATGTTTACATGTTTGTGACGTCGCTGTGTCCGGTTCCTACGACAGGGTGCCCTTGTGTTAGACCAAAAGTAATGTATGTGCCTGTGTGTAAATGTTATGTTATTTCATCTCACCTCGTCCGGCATATTACAGTAGATATGCGTCTGCAACCGCCCTGCACGCAGCAGCGCTGAATCTACGAGGTCCGGTCGACTGGTGGCCGCCACCACCGTACACTTGGCACCGCCTTCTGCGCCGTCAAGACGGGCTAACAGCTGATTCACTACCCGATCTGTGACGCCCGTTGAATCGTGGCCGCGCCTGGAGGAAAGTTTTGTTGGATACTTTCTTTGTTTAGCAAATAGTGGTTGATTAGGGGCAAAGATTTGTTTGATGAGAACGGATAGTTGTACCCTAGTCATGGTTGTTTATCTATCTAAGTATAATATTTATCTATACATATAAGAATGTGTTTCGTTGTCTAGTACCCAAGATACAGGGAATCCTAGTTTGGGGCTAGATCAATGTGTGTAAATAGTGTCCAATGTATTATTATGATAGTACAATCTCTATAATTAATTCCCATAAATGTCAATGAAAACTTATCTCTAACAAAAGATTTCTTCCAGAAAACCCCCAAGATGGAAACGAAGACATGTGTTTTTAACCAATAGAGAAGCTTGAGTCGAGATATTTATCAGATTTAATAATATTTTGCGACCTATAAAAAACACAAAAGTCATTTGCACGTTTTTATTTTATTTAGAATAGATTTTCTACATCAATTACGAATTTAAAGTAACGTGAAATACCTCATGTTTTAAATCTGGATGGAAGTGACTTCTAAATTGTCAATCTAAGCTTCACTTTCTAATCACTTCTGAACGAAAGGAGAAGGAGGTTGACGCATAGCTCTGTCCCTTACTGACAACGCAAAGTATCGCAACGTCATCTCAACTGTGTCCGTTCTCGGGCCTACCTGCCAACTGTAATTTGAACCCGCGATTTGACAATAAATTGTAGTATTTAAATGTTGTATGCTCGTTGTCTTTTTGACATGAAATCGTGAAAATAAAATTATTGCATGTTCTGTATTGAGCACGACATCTTATGATCTTAGACAAGTTCAGCTAAATATGATGAGCGTGGTCTTAAAAGTGATAGTTTAATGTCATCGAATCTGAAAAGCTCATTGCAGATGCCGCTGGTGTAGTTGGAGGCGGTATATCTGTCAAAGTTGTCAAATTCTAATTACTTCCACCTAATATACATTTATTTATTTATTTATTCAATTTCATAACAATTCGTGATAACATATAATATGCATACAATTTTGCCAGTGTAAAGTATATTTGAAAGATCACGCGACGTCTTTTAGACCTCAGTGGCTCAAGCAGGAATGAATACCAGAGTGAAAAAGTGTTCGAGTTCAGATAACCTGAATCTTATGTCATTGCGCATAAGGTTCACTGACGTTCGATTCGCATACTCTTTCATTGCGTAATCGTTCCTGCTTCCTACACAGATGAACGAAACTCTTTGCCTCCAGCTACGCTCGCGACACCAAGCGGGAACAAAGGCGGGCGTGCCATTTGCACAATTTATATAAGAATACAAAAGAGTGGAAGTGTGTAGGAAATTAAATATCACAAGTATATGGACAGAAAGGTAGATAGCAGAATACCATTCACCGAGTGTGGGTGTACTTACAATATTTCGACTTACTTGGGTGCCAGACTGTCGAACTCGTCGAAGAATAACACGCATGGCCGCTTCATATCTGCTCTGTAGACAAACACAATCATTCAATAGTAGATTGAAAATTAGGTTATGGCTTTTGAATTTTATTATCATGGCGTAAATCAAATCAAATCAAATCAAAAATCATTTATTTCCATAGGATGTTGTTACATCACTTAGATCCGTCATTACATTTTTTTGGGTGAGTTCACTAACACAATGGCGGAATCTGTGGAGAAGAGCTCACCGAAGAAACTCCACAGTCGTCGCATCTTTTGTGTTTCCTTTTTTAAATAAAATATTGTCAAATTACAAAATGAATGCTAATTATATATCGAAACAGCCTGTTACTCAAACAATCTATTCCCATGGACATCTGTCCTCTAAGTAATCAGATATCCTATAGTAACCTTTTTTATACAATTTCTGTTTTATTATTATTTTAAACTTGTCTAAAGGTAAGTTTTTAATATCAGTAGGGACCTTATTGTAATAGCGTATACAATTGCCTTTAAAAGAATTACTAATTTTATATAGTCGGCTTACATAAGCAACCAACTTGTCTTTATTAAGTAAGTAAGTAAGGTTCAAAATCGCAATGCTTCGCGCGCAGGCGCGGTAATGGACCGCTTAATCAGTTCTGAGATTAGCCCAAGCAGACAAACAGACGCGGGAGAGGACTTCGTTTTACGTATATTTTGTATATACATATCTATCAAAGGCTATAATTTATGTTAGGCAAATGACTATTTTGTAGCCTGACAACAAAATAATAATTGTATATGTAATTTTAGAACGTTACGAAGGGACGGATATATTGGTCGATTTGAAATTAATATTTAAAATTTAAAGTAACCTTTAAAAAACCTTAAAAGTATTATATTTGGTTCACTTGTTTCCTTGTTTACATGATGACTTTCAACCTCTAAACCGATTTTAATAAAACATGGCTAAGAACCATCGCAGTGAACTCTACTATCAATAAGAAAAAACAACATTAAAACCCGTTCACCCGTAGCGCTAGGGTGCCTCGGACAAGATGGCTTCCCACGGTGCGTGATATTGCGGACGGACGCGAACCAGCCCGCACCGACGCACCATGGGAAGAGTATCGTCCATGGCAGCGCAGACACGTCCGTCGCGGTGCGTCCGATCCGCAGCGAGTCGGTAACTTCAAAGGAGCGGTGCGAGCTCGTGCTGAGTGCTTAACAAGATGGCTTCGAATCTCAAGACCGACACAGACTGAAACGCACCGTTGGAAGAGCCTTGTGCGCGGTGCGTCGCTGTCCGTAGTCGTCGGCCGTGCGCGATAATCCGCAGAATCACGCACCGTGGGAAGCCACCTACAGACACACAGACACCACACACACACTCAGACAGACGCTTCACACTTATAACACCCCTTCCACATTTTTTCGTCGGGAATTAAAAATGGCGTCCAGCCTGAGATACTTACTTGTCAAAAACATCCCTGACAGCTCGTTCGCTCTGCCCAATGTACTTCGACAGCAGTTCGGGTCCCTTCACAGCGATGAAGTTGAGTCCCTTGGCGGCGCCGACACAGGACCCGATGAACGACTTGCCCGTGCCGGGGGGCCCGTAGAGCAGAATCCCGCAGGATTGCGACGGGAAGAGCGCTGGGTACTGGGGAAACAAGATAAATTATCATGCAAACCAAAAATATACCATTTTCACTCCCACTGCTCGGCGATGTGGCGAAATACGGTCTGTAATGGGGTCCCAAAACAATAAATAGATACAACAATAACATTTCTAGCCTGTTCACAGGACAGAAAAAATATTGTTGGCTTGTTATGTTATGGTTATATCCACAGATATCGAGAGATAGGCCCTTGGCGCTAAGCTTGTATCGGAACCGGTGTCGCCGAAAACTAAGAACACGCATACATTTACACCACTAGTACATCAATCCCTCCGCTTTTATTGGTCAGTGCAATGTCATGCACCTATCGTCCGAACACACCCACACTAACGCAGGTATACTAGCTAGTCGAGCTAGTGTTGGGACAATGCAAGGACAGCGTGTATCATCGATCGATTATAATTTATAGACACTGGTATAGACAGTCGTATACAATGCCGGGTTCTATAAATAAAATAGTAAATTGTTTGTAAATACGACATATTTATACGACATACGAGACCCCTTTGCCTCTCTTCTTTTTTTCAACAGAATCCTTACAGCTAGAAAGAGAGGCAAAGAGGTTTCTGAAGGTAGAATAACTGTGAACTCTTCGGACCTGACTGAAAGCATCGGAATTTCCGATCAATACTTATAACACCCCATTATCCTTCGTCGGGCGAGGTTTTAAACAAACTTAAAATCTAAACTGACTGTTTGGCAATCATTGGAATAACTAACAATAAACTTACGTATTATGAGCAATAAAATAACTATATTATTACATTAACTATATTAGTAATTGCGGAATGATAAAATCTATCGATTCAAAAACATAATTCTCCTATAAATATCCCCATCACTATATGTCGTCTCTGTGTGCGTGTAACAGTTCGCCTCTGAACAGCTGCATGGGGGCAGTAGCTCGGAACTGCCCACGCTCGTCCAATTAACGGATTTTTTGGAGGGTGAATGCAGGCGATGCGACACATTGGATACGGAGGCCAGTGTGCAGCGCCAACCCGCGCGGATGCGGGAGGGGCCGCGCCCCCCGCCCCCACGGGGGGGTGGGCGGTCAAAACAATTTGGCGTTTTGAATGCCGCGCCGTCGGGTGACGGCTGTGTGCACTGCGACAGTGCCGGTCATGAAGTGACCAGTTGCGCCAACTTTAAGGCGCTCGGGGTAGCTGCCCGCAGGAAGGTAGTCTTCCGCCACCGATTGTGTTTCGGTTGTTTGGGGCCGCACCCGCTGAGCGAGTGCTCACGCGCGTTCCCCTGTGAGTGCTGCGGTGGCAAGCACCACATCGTGTTGTGCCTGAACCGGTCAGGCCCTTCGGACGGTCACCAGGACCGGACTCAGGTTGGTCGGTCACAGGGCCCAACCAGGGCCGGACCCAGTCCCCCTCCAGGCAACGGGAGTCACCAACGGGGTGACTGGGGTACCCGCGGACGGGACCCCCCCCCGAGGGAAAGGGGGCAGCGCGGGGGGTTACAGGCGGGATAGCCGGGGTTCGGTCGCCGCTGTCCAGGATCAGCGAGGACTTCGGGCCGCTGGCTCACCGCGTGTTACGGGCGGGTGTCAGATGGCACCTATGAGTGGCGCGAAGGCTGGGAGCCCACCACCTTCTGCGCCACCCTGCCCGTCGCTCTGGGAGGCGAACAGGGAGGCGAACAGTCGGATGTCGCCCCCATTCCTAGAGCGCCCCAGGTTGGATCCGCTCTCCGCCCTCCATCCACGGTGGCCACCGGGCACACCGTACACAGTCCGGTATGGTCGGATACCGGGACAGCGAGGGGCCTATTATGCGGGTTGGGACCCCCTGATGTACATACGGTCTGATATGCCACCGGTGGCATATCAGCAGCCGAGTTACCAGGCCGACGGGGGTCCCAGCGGGTTCGGATCCCGCGGAGGTTCCCGCTAGGGACACGCCGCCGACTTACAGGGTGCCGCCACTCCACAGACGGTCATGCTCCCCACCGCCTCGGTGATAGCGTGGAGTTCGGACGGCAAATCATGTGTGGCACGAGCACTATTGGACTCGGGGGCCCAGGGGTGCTTAGTCTCGTGCAACCTTGTAAGACGGTTGGGCATTTCGGTAAGGGAGTATCCACATTCCATTCGGGGAATTGGGAACACGGAAGTCGGTTCCGTTAAGGGAGTATGTCGGATTACTCTCTCGTCACGGGTGGATTCATCGGTGAATCTGACGGTCACGGCATTAGTCATGCCTAATGTGATGGGCTCACACCCTCACGTACGGTTGTCGCCCTCGGTGCGACAGTTGGTCGCTGGGTTGTCACTGGCTGACCCGGAGTTCGATATTCCGGGCCCAGTAGACATTTTATTGGGTGTCGATGCCTTGGGATTCCTGTTAGTGCCAGGTGTCCACGTGTTGCAGGCGACTGGTCTGGTTTCGGTCAACACCAGACTGGGCCATGCGGTAATGGGTACGGTCATGCCGGCTGCCCCACACCTAGCGACTCGTAGTCCCTTATTCGGTTCTGTACTCTCGGAGGTGATACAGAAGTTTGGGGAGGTGGAGGAACCACCTACGGTCCGCCGGTTGGACCCGGTTGAAGAAGAGTGTGAACAGTTTTATCGGAACAATACTGGTCGCCTTCGGTCAGGTCGATTGTGTCACGCTCCGGAGTTGGTTGGACATCCCTTGTGGTGGGGTCCAAAATGGTTGACTCAAGCCGCATCGGATTGGCCAATGAGTCCACGCGTTACCACGGCGAACGGCGCCTTGACAGTCGGTGTCTGTACGACGCAACCAGAGCCGGAAGAGGAGTTCAGCCTGCTGGAACGGTACAGCTCGCTCGACAAGCTGGTCAATGTGACCGCCTGGATCTGCCGATTTGCGCGGAATTGTCGGAATTCTGAGGCGCAACGAGTGCGGACACAGGTCCTGACACCACGGGAACGGAACCATGCGTTGTTCGCATTGGTACGGAACGTGCAGACGGTGCACTTTAAGTCCGAACTGGACATTCTGAGACGCGGACGCGTCCAACTGAAGGAAGCTGTGGCTCGGCTCAACCCGTTTATTGACCCTCAAGGATTGCTGAGGGTAGGAGGTCGGCTGCGGAATGCCAACCTGCCTTATGCGGCTCGCCACCCGTTGTTACTCCCTAGGAAAGGGAAGTTGGTCGAACTGTTGATACAGGATCGACACATTCGGAATGGGCATATCGGATGCCACGCCTTGATGGCGTTTCTCCAGCGCGAGTTCTGGATTCTATCGGGAAGACGCTTAGTGCGTAGCGTCGTATTTCGGTGCCTGCCTTGTTATCGGGCTAAGGCGGCTACGATGCAGCCCCAGATGGGCGATTTGCCCTCGGATAGGGTTAACGAAATCCGGCCCTTTGCGGGTGTCGGAACGGATTTCGCGGGACCATTCATGGTCAAGTCTTCACAGCTACGGAACGCCAGATTAGTGAAGACATACCTGTGCGTCTTCGTGTGCTTGGCCACGAAGGCAGTCCACTTGGAGGTGGTCAGTGACCTCACTACGGAGGCATTTATCGCATGTCTGGATCGGTTCGTCTCACGAAGGGGCCTCCCGACATTAATCCGTTCGGACAACGGCACAAATTTTGTCGGAGCCAGGCGATACCTGCAGGAGGTCACTCAATTCCTGAACGGTAACCAGGACGCCATCGGTACGGCTTGCTCCCGGCGAGGGATTGAATGGGTTTTCAGTCCGCCGGGATGTCCTCATTGGGGAGGAATTTTTGAGGCTGCGGTTAAATCGGCTAAGTCGCACCTGACGAGGATCATCGGTGAGACCTCTCTACGCTTTGAAGAGCTTGCGACGCTGTTCTGTAAAATTGAAATGACACTGAACTCGCGTCCGTGGTGCCCACTCAGTTCGGATCCAAATGATTTGGAAGCGTTGACGCCGGGTCACTTCCTGATAGGTCAGCCCCTTAACGCCCTGCCAGAATACCCATTCGGTGATGTTAAGTTAAGTCGGTTAACTAGGTGGCAGATGTTGCAGCAGATGGCTCAAGATTTTTGGAAACGGTGGTCCCTTGAGTACTTGCACATCTTGCAGCAGCGCCTTAAGTAGACTGACCGGACGAGCCCCCCTCAAGTCGGTGATTTGGTGCTGATTAAGGATGCGAACCTGCCATCATTGAGATGGAGACGAGGACGGATCGTCAATTTGTACACGGGTCGGGATGGCACGCCTCGATCAGCAGAAGTCAAGGTGGGGGACTCGGTCCTCAAGAGAGCGGTCGCAACACTTTCTCGCCTTCCTATTGATTAGGGACAGGTTCGGGCCTGTCCGGGCGGGTGACTGTTTAATATTTATGCTTCGGAACGCACCGGTTTTTTGTTGCGCGGATCGACCGCGAGTAATCGGGACATCACTAGCGGAAACGGAACCGCAGCTGTCACTCGTACCAACGAGATGAAAAATTAGAGGTTATCTTTTCTTGTCGTGAGATGTCCCGATTACTCGCGGTCGATCCGCGCAACAAAAAACCGGTGCGTTCCGAAGCATAAATATTAAACAGTCGCCCGCCCGGACAGGCCCGACCCTGTCCCTAATCAATAGGAAGGCGAGAAAGTGTTGCGACCGCTCTCTTGAGGACCGAGTCCCCCACCTTGACTTCTGCTGATCGAGGCGTGCCATCCCGACCCGTGTACAAATTGACGATCCGTCCTCGTCTCCATCTCTTGGTCAGCATCCGCGCAGAGCTGCTTCACTGCAACCACGCTCTGCTACCAAAATGTTTAATTCCACGCCTCAACCGAACGGCGCGGAATCTTGAGGGGCTGGGTTTTTGCCAGCACGGGAGAGAAAATCTTGATTGCTACTTTACCTTGTCGTCGCAGACCGGAAATCGAAGGCTCGATTCGAGGCAGGAATACGGGATAGGAGCACAATTGGGATAGGATAGGAACCGAATCTCACTATTTGCCGCCGACGCTGTTGCCGGCGTGCTGCTTGCCGACACGAGGAGTCGCCGTCCGATACGACGATGTCCTTCACAACACGAATCACTCAACCGCTGACGCGAATCTACTTATTTCCCGACGATGTTGATGATTAACACTCCGACCAGGCCCGACACCTGTATTAGACAATTGTTACACCGAAATACAATCAATGGCCCGACGCCATCAGCAGACATGTTTTTTCTCACGACAAGAAAAGATAACCTCTAATTTTTCATCTCGTTGGTACGAGTGACAGCTGCGGTTCCGTTTCCGCTAGTGATGTCCCGATTACTCGCGGTCGATCCGCGCAACAAAAAACCGGTGCGTTCCGAAGCATAAATATTAAACAGCCTCCGTATCACGATGCATCTTTGCTTTCGTACTTAGATAAGTGTGAAATATTCATTGCGTGTCAGCTTGGCAATAAGTAGTGAAATTAAGATACAAAACAAGCAATGTATAGTAAACTTAGCAAGAACAACATGACATTGATACTTTAATGTCAATTCGTGACGAATTTTCCGCGAATTTCAGGCAACCAGGTCGCGTGGCAGGCGGATCTCACGTAGGACTTGTAGATCCCGAACTTCAGACTCAGAGGGAGGCCGGTGCATCAAAGGGAGGCTTGTGCTTTAGAGGGAGAATGTAGCCGCAGTGGGAGGCTGGAAAGCTCCGTCAGGCGGATTTCCAAACCTAATTTATATTAAATTATCATCATAAGGCCTCTTACATATTGACAGATGAATCAAGCAGCGTCTGTTTGAGAACGGTATCGCCGCTCGTGGCTAAACAAACCGATCCGTGAACGACACCTTCGCCCGCACTTCTTGTACGCGTGCTGAGTGTCCATTGTGGCAGGAGAGGCGGCCCCGCGATTGTGCCTTATCGCTCGATTTTCGGCTAGTGTGCGAAACCAGGTGTTATCGTGGTTTTTACATCCCTCTGAGATGGTCTTTCTCCACCCACCGCGGTCAGATGCGAGACTCTGCCATGAGTTACGCTCTATGTCGAACGCAACCATGTCACGCTTCACGCAATCCTTGAAGCGGAGGATGGGCCGCCGTAAGCTACGCTTCGCAAACACCACTTGGCTCAACAAAGTTTGTCTGGGCAAACGAGTGTTGTTCATCCGATACACAAGCCCCAGCCACCGCAAGCGTCTCTGTTTGAGAACAGCGGTGATGATGGGCAGCTGTGCAATCTCCAGCACTCTCTCGTTTGTTACCCTGTCCTTCCATGTTGTGTTAAGAATGCTCCGAAGACAGCGCATGTGGAAGTTATTACGACGACGTTCTTGCTTGGCATACGACGTCCAGGTCTCGGCTCCGTACATGAGTATGCTCAGGACGCAAGCTAGGTAAACAATCATCTTGGTCTTTATTGTAAGGTGTTTGTTGCTCCATACTCTTGTACGTAGCCTGCCGTAAGTCGTGGCCGCCTTGCCGATGCGGATATCGATCTCTCCATCTAGGGAGAGATTGCTCGACACGGTCGACCCCAAATAGCAGAAGTTGTTTACCACTTCCAAAAGCACACCTTCCAGCAAAATGGTCGGCTGTTAGTTAGAACGCCCATACTGTAAAAAGCTGTATTTTTTTAGATTGATGTGAAGTTGACAGCTACTGGACAGAGGACTTTCAAAATCTATGTTCTATTTTGTATTAACTAATGGCTAAAAGTGGTACCCATTTTTTTCGGCTAACAAAAAAACGTTACAAAAAACATTATTTGGAAAACTTGTCATCCTAATTATTGTTAGGGTTTCGTACCCAACGGGTAAGAACGGAACCCTATTACTAAGACTTCGCTGTCCGTCCGTCTGTCACCAGGCTGTATCTCAAGAACCTAGCTAGCTAGAGAGTTGAAATTTTCACAGATTATGTATTTCTGTTGCCGCTATAACAACAAATACTAAAAAACAGGATAAAATAAATATTTAAGGGGGCTCCCATACAACAATTCTTTCATTACCACATACAAACTTATGGATGCACCTGGTTACGTACATGGAGTGTGAAAGTAACCGCACCAATAACTTTGTAAACAATATTTTGCTGTGTAAAATCCAAACTATTCACTCCACACCATCGCTTCCATTGAACGATGGTACGGAACCCTTCGTGCGCGATTTAGACTCGCACTTGACCGGTTTTTTTACTTCAGTATAGGCTTAAGGGCGATTTACTCTAAAGATTGTCATGGATATAGATAATAAGAGAACATTTCTTTATAAGAGATAAGTTCGCCTTCGTACAAGGCCTGAGCTGTGATTTGTGTCCATAATTCTTTCAAGAATAAATAACTGCTTGATTCTTTTAGTACACTGGTTTAATGCGTGGGTATTTTTTTGTTATCAGCTAGTGTAATTCATTCATTCGTTCATCAATAACCTTTCTTCTATTAGTACATTTTGCGAAAGCATTCTCACATAAACGTAGGCTAATATTGCTGTACCTTGGAAAACATTACCCTCCTTCTGGCGCAGTCGGGTAAAATTCAAAAGGCCTCCGACACAATACATGATGGATGACCCATAAAGAGAAGTGGACTAATGTGGTTCTTATTTCCCTTATAAGCTGATCATTCGAACCACTGAACTGATATTAATAGAATATTGCTAAGAAACAGTAAAGTCTAAAAAACCGCACTAAAATCTGCCCAACCATTTGAGACCCTTCCTTCCTTCAACGCTTCGGACTTAGAACAACCTTCATTTTACGTCGGGATTAAAACAATACATAACACATACCATCAAAGGCCAGAATATGCACTCAGTGAGCTCCTGCTTCACAGTGTGCATGCCACCGATAGGCGCCCACACGTCTACAGCATTACTCTTCTCCTTGTCTGTGTGTAAGTCTTCTATGAGGCGGGGCTTACTGTCTTCTGGGTCCGCAACTGAAAACGTGGAAGACTTGATGATGACAAATCTATGAACATACATTGTGACAAACAAAAAACTTTACAGGAGCAAAATTTGTAAGGTTCCGGTCACAATAATTATGAATGAATTTATAGTTATTGTGTTTTTTCACTTTGTTGGCACCTTTGAAATTGTACGCCTGTAAAACTTGTTTCATTGGCCACTAGAGTCCAAATCCGCTAGTAAAATGACAGATCAGTGACAATGACGTGACTGCGAATGTCAACTATCAATCCTGCTCGTGTACTGACTCACAAATTTGTATAGAACCGCGTGTCATAGACATTTACCCATATTTTAAATTTGCATACAGGCAAATAAATTGCTTCTGGCCCCACCCAAGGATACCCTGTGTCGTGGGAACCAGAAACAGCGCCGTCACACACGTATAAACATCCAAAACCTGTTTTTTTTTCTGTATCCCCATCCGGGGATGGAACCCGGGCCCTCTCGCATGGTAGGCAGAGCCACAACCGCAGCGGCACAGAGGTCGTCAATACTAAATACTGGACCGTTAAAAGATTGTGCGAGATTGTGGCAGGTTCGGCGAGGAGAATATGTGAAAGGATTGTGTGATGTTGTAATTTAAACTGATTGTATTGAAATTTTATTTGATGTTGATCTAATTTTATTTTATTGACATCAATCAAATTTTATTTTATTGACATTATGTTAGGTGATATGCCAATTGTATTTTTGATTGTATCGAAATTTTATCTGATATTGGTCCAATTTGATATTTTTGACATCATGCAAATTGTATTTTCATCATGTTCTTTTTATATTTTATATGTGCTGTGTATAACGCCTTGGATTGTTATCTGTAATGTTGTACACTAAGATGAAATAAATAAATAAATAAATATAGGAGACATTAGATAACAGTTTATTAGTTGGTTATTTCGTTCGGTGCGCTTGCACTCGATAAGCTGACACTGTATCACATCACAAGTATCTAGGTGAGATTTGATTAGAAGACTGACTTACTTTTTTTCTTCACAGCCTTAAATATCCTCTTGGTCAAGTAGCCTATAAGATCCCTGACATTCTGTCCGGCGGTGTCCATTGCCATCCGGATGACGTCATCGTCTTCTACCGAGAACTCACTTCGGATCTTCTCATTGACTAGATGCTTGAACAACTCAGATCTTTCTTCCTGTAACAGATAGTAACATTAGTATTAGCACTATATATAATAATATGAAAGTAGTGAAATGAAATGAAATTAAATGAAAAAAAATATTTGCGTTGATGTGGTACAGTCAGAGGTCTTATCATTGAGTATTATAATAATAGAGAGGCACATTCAGCCAATTTGTGGCATGCAAATAGTATTTGTATGTACAACGACATACGTTCCCTAATATTATAATCGGTAGCCTTAAATCTTATTGAATTAATTAATAATTATTCATATCATAATAGAAACAACACAATACACATTAAATTCAATAAAACCATGATAATATTATTACATAAATTTGTTGACTTTTTGTGTCGTTTTGTAAAACTCCGTTAAGTTATAAAAGCAATTATTAACAAGCCATTTTCTTAACTTTGACTTAAAAAAAGGTACTAAAATAGTGTACTGTAAACACTAAACTGTGCTTATGCCGACCCAAATGGGTCAGATGAACACTCATGTTACGTACAGGACATCGTTCTACTTTATCGCTTAAAATCTACCATCATCCATCACGTGTGGTTTGTCCTGTGATAAACATATAAATCTATACTTAAAAAAATGCTTTACGTTAGTCTTACTAATCTCTAAAATGGCCCGAACAGTTTGGATAATTTCCATTTACATTTATTCTCCTCAGTCCGCAGGAGATTTAAGTAAAAAGAAAATAAGGCAGAGAAACAGCCAAATACTCAAATAAACTTTTGTATGGGAAGTAGAGAAATCTCAGCTTCACAGACCATTCCAACTCTTTCGTCATAGATTAATTATTAGGTCTTTCTTGATTATCCACCAAAATGTTTTAGCTTAGCGTAGATCTAAATACAAAATACTTTACCTACGTGTGATCTACTAACCACTTTTATTAGTTATTTGATGCCAACGCAACATTTTACGGTATGTTACATATTACTTATTTTATGATAAAATTTTAGGTAATACGAAGTTCACAGGGTCAGCTAGTAAAATATAACTGTAGCCCATCAATGTTCTCACAGATCGGCACAGGCCGATTGAGCCATATTCAACCATACTGGCTTCAGAAATAGCTGATAAACGTAAATCACTTAAAGTCTGTAGTAATCAAAAGCTTAGCAGTACATATACTTAGTAATTTAGATACCTACTTGATTTAACTCCGGAATATCGAACTGTGCCGTAAAAAGTGGACTCCCAGTGAACTGGCTGAGGGTGGGGTGAAGGGATTTCATACTCAGTGACGTCATCAGTACAGTGACGCCTGCGCACGATTGGAGCGAGCTCTTGATAACTACTGCTAGTCTGTAAAGGAAAGAAAATTAAGTTGGATTAAATAATTTTCCTTCTGTTTATGATTCCGCCGACATTGTTCTGAATGTGGCGGGGTTATCACCCTACAGCACATGAGTAGGGAATAGGAACAGAGACAAACCTTTGAAGGAGCGTGCAAAATTCTTACCTATTTTAGTATGGATGGCAAAAGAGAATAAAATCAATTGCTGAACGTGGCTGTAGGATTGCTTATGTGATCCTGCAGCTCTGGCTACCCCATTATGGGAATATAGCCATGAATATATGCATCTGCAAATGACTATTCGGAAACCAAACAGCAAAATATTTGTGGACTCACCCAATTATTTATGTAATAAAATACTAATAACAATTAAGTACGTAACTAAATAACACGGTTTGTGCGATAGCTATGATGTGGTATTCATTTACCTATTAGACTCCTTGGGATAAATGAAGTATGAATTATCTTTGGCTTATGTTTAAACGATTACCAAAAACGCACATATTTTACTACCAATAAATTCGAAATGACTGCCAGAATGGATGAATGTCCACCAAATTGTGTTTGGATAAATGATCACCAAACTTCTTTTTAGGGTTCCGTACCCAACGGGTAAGAACGGAACCCTATTACTAAGACTTCGCTGTCCGTCCGTCCGTCCGTCCGTCCGTCCGTCTGTCACCAGGCTGTATCTCAAGAACCTAGCTAGCTAGAGAGTTGAAATTTTCACAGATTATGTATTTCTGTTGCCGCTATAACAAAAAATACTAAAAAACAGGATAAAAGAAATATTTAAGGGGGCTCCCATACAACAATTCTTTCAATACCACATACAAACTTATGGATGCACCTGGTTACGTACATGGAGTGTGAAAGTAACCGCACCAATAACTTTGTAAACAATATTTTGCTGCGTAAAATCCAAACTATTCACTCCACACCATCGCTTCCATTGAACGGTGGTACGGAACCCTTCGTGCGCGATTTAGTCTCGCACTTGACCGGTTTATGTTTTAAATATTTTTTGTTGTTCTTACATGTTCAACCTAACACGAAAGATAAAGGGGGCTTCGCTTCGCTCACCCCCTTTACCCTTCACCTAAGCTACCGCAGTATTTTGCCCTGATATTTTTTGCAACTTTTGGTGTTCATTTATCCATTTAAGGTAGGAAAAAAATATTTTGGTGATGATTATATTTGTTGCCATTATCTCTTCTTTTCCTCGTATTGTTCATACAAACAGCACAGTAAACAACCTTTGTACTATTCCAAAACGTGCAAATTACACTTAAAACAATTCGATAAGGTAGGTGATGATGATGAATCAAAGAATACGTGATTTATGCAGTGCAGGACCTCCATTTGTCATCATCCCGGACGAGGGTAAACCCGTTTTATCCGGTGGCGGCGCGTACGCGACACAGGGGCTGATGACACGCACACATACGCCGTATGTTTGTAGTAGGTTACCTACGAAGGCGTGGTTGTATGAATCTTTGTCTCTGTTCCGTTTCTTTACTCATGTGCCTACAGTGTCAGTCAATTCTCTCTGTATGGCTCCACATCTGTGATTTTGCTGACTCAAAAGTCAACAATCTTCTTGGCACAGCATAACAATCTGAATACTTAAGAAAACTTTTATTCCCACTAGTTCAGTGTTTTATAAATATTTTCACGAATCACTAAATCAATAATAGTTTTGGTAAAGTAGTGCAGGAATTTGTAAGAAGTTACATAGATATATTTTTTAAGTTCACGCAAGTCAGAAACTTACCTCTGGTAATAAGCAATGTCTTGCGGCGACCCGCCTTCCATATTCGGCGGTATTAAACTATCCACATCATCACAGATCAAAACAGCCGGGCTGTGTTCCTGGCACATCAGGATGGCCTTGCCCAGGACTTCAGGAATGTCTTTTCGGCCTTTGAGCGATCGACAGTGCAGGATGTGAGACCAAACGGTAATTTCCTTTTGGATGATTTGGCATACAGTTGATTTGCCTGTGCCACTGGATCCTGAAATGATCAAGATAGATTTTGACGTGTGAAATAAAATAAAAAAATGATGAACGTGGGCGCCACTTCCATCTCGTATGGGGAATGGCGTGTCATGCATGTGAAAAAATAAGAAAAAACAAGTTAAAAAATCGGAATCGGACTTGCACACAAAGGGTTCCGTAACATCATATAAGAATAAACGCAAAGCAAGCACGTCTCTTGTATGGTGTGAAATAAAGAAAAAAAAATATGAACGTGGGCGCCACTTCCATCTCGTATGGGGAAAGGCGTGACATGCATGTGAAAAAAGAAAAAAAAAACAAGCTAAAAACCGGCTAAGTACGAATCGGACTTGCACATAAAGGATTCCGTAACATCATATAGAGAATAAACGCAAAACAAACACGTCTCATGTATGGGGACACCCTTTACCGGAACGACGTCCGGCGCAAAAAGTGAAGTGTTTTGTGTGTGGCAAAAGTGGACACTGCGAAAATGTGCAGGGCTAGGAGCCAGAAACATAGGCAGGTTTATGAAATTGACTATTACAAGAGTGGTGAGGACAGTGATGAGGACTCGTTTTATATTTCTATGATCTCGACGGTACGTGGCAGGAGAAGTGTGGCAAACGACTGGTTTGAAACATTGCGATGTGAAAATGGTGACGAAAAAGGGGCGGCATGTAAATGTCTTATCTCTAGAAAGGTATTTATTGTTAGGATATGGTCCGAAGTTAATTAAAAAACAGGGCATCAAAGTTCATTCGTACAATGGTGATATAATTAAAATTAAAGGAACGTGTTGTTTATTTTTTTATTACAAGAAAAGAATGTTCAACCTAAACTTTGCCATTACTGATTTTCCCTATCAAAGTGTATCGGGCCGACAGCCATGCAATGAGCTAGAATTAGTAAAACGAGTACATTCTGTCAATGTCACAGATTATGACGACTTATTTCGCGGATTATGGTGTCTTCCGGGAAAACATCATATTATAATCAACCCTACACTTAAACCTGCTCGAAAAATACCTCATAGTTTGCGAGATCAATTAATCAATACACAGAGTTAAAAAAGGTGATCGAAATGGGTGTGATTAGGAAGGTGACACATCCAACACAATGGGTAAACTAGTTGTGGCAACAAAGAAAAATGCTCGATCCGCGACCCCTTAACTTAGCTATACAACGCGTACATTTTCAGTTACCCACAATAACAGAAATGGCAGCACAGTTACATGGTGCGCTTTTCCGTCCTAGATGCAAATTCAGGCTTATGGATGATTCAAATAGATGTTAAAGTGCAGACTTGCTCGTAATTAACAAATAAATAAAAATAACCTTAAAATAGCCCAGCGCTATCGGTCTATTTGGAAACATAAAAAACTCACCCGTGATCAAAACATTGCTTTTAATTTCCGATGTACCTTTGAAATTCGCCTCCCTGTGTATTTCAAAGTACAAATGGGACACGACTTTTTCCACTAATGCCTCGGTAGTCTTCAAAGTCCTGCAGTAATTCTTATAATCATAGTCTAGGCTAGACACTATTGGTTTGGGCATAACCAAATCTGTTACACTCAGACTTTTAGCTGAAATTGTGCAGTGTCTGAAAGATTCTGTATTGAGCAGTGTATATTTTAGCCTCTCCGGTTTCAATTTGAACTGAAGAAACCCTTTACATATTTCTAAGTTGTGTTTCACCATGTTACTATTTATCAGGAACTTTTTACCGGAATGTGTGTTCTCTATAACGCGTGTTTTAAATTTATCTATAAGTTCAGTTTCTGATTGCATGTTCTCTGAATATGTGACTATGTCTATATGCTCTGGTTGGTCAACATTTCCGTCTAAAATAGTTAGTATAATCTTCATTCCATTCTCCACATTGACAATATCATTCAGTGATTTTGGTATAAGTACTGTAGGTATATGTTTGTTGTATACTTCGCGACATAGACTTCTGAAAATCACATTGTCTATAGGAATTATTTGTACACACAGTTCATTCATCTCCGCTTTAGTTTCTTCTTCATTATTATCCGTAATCACTGATGGAATGCTTTGCATTGTTGCTAATATTTCTGAATAGCTTTTGAAATCCCCAATGATATCTTCATGTATAAAGACAGTGTATGGGTGGATTAGGTTTTTTTTACCATCACTGTCAATAGGCACACCTCTCAGCACCAATCGTTTTGGAGGGTTCAGGTAGGGTCGTAGCATGCCCTCATTTACCAACCCTATGTTGTAGAATTTTATATCTGTTGGTTCATCTGTAGCTGCAGATTTTTTTATCTGTGGTGTTTTATGACAAGTGTTGAAGGCATCGACTTTTATGACTATTTTGCTATTGTTGACTAGGATGCCTGTCTTTTTGGGAGTGAAAACTATGGGTAGTGATACAGAGATCCAGACTACGGCCTTTTGGTTGGCAACAACAAGTCTTAGCTGATCCAGAATTCTTAGTTGTAGAAGCTCAGCATTATGTTCCTAAAAACAATAATTCAATTAGATTATATTTACATATAACTTCATACAAAACATTAATATAACGTTTTGCTTATGTAAAATATCATCAAAAACCTATTTAGTTTTAAGTTATCTTAAAAGGAGAATGCTCACAATGTCAAATAAAGAGAAATCGTATAATAAGTTTAGGGGGAATAATGCGACCGAATAAAAAAAAATGAGCGAATGACCATGAAATTCCTGAAATGAGCGAAAAAAATACAGCATTTCGTGACAAAATTACTGATTAGCGCGACTAAATTACTGAATGGTTTAGCCAAAATAAAGTCTGTCTGGGCGAAGTGGTGGGTTAGGGTAGGTGAAGGATAAAGGGGGTCAGCTAAGCTTTATTAGCGTTAAGTTGAGCATGTAAGAAGAACAAAAAAATTAACAAGGTTTTTAAGTTGCTGCCAGTATTTCTAGTCGCGCTATTTTTTGTATTATTATTTTTATGCTGGAATATAAGATTTAGTTCTAAAATTTCCATCAATATTAATACTAGAATGTACATAATGTTTATAAAGAAAAATTGGGGGGGGGGGGGGGTTTGCCTATTTTCTTAAATATTTTTTAACTAAGCATCAGGTTTACAAAAAATAAATATTTGTGATCCTCGCAACAAGCCTTTTCTATGGAAAAGCTATTTTCTTATTGCTGATTTGCCCCCCAATTGTGCCCCTCTCCCTCCCCCTAGCTCCTCGTAGTCCTAGTCCCTTTGCTCGGACATATCACACTATACAGTTTGAAAATCTTATTTTTTTTTCTGATTTGCCACTCAATTGAACCCGTTAATTTTATTTTATATTAAATTTATGAACTCTTTATTTTAACCATACATTTCCCATATTTTTTCCTGTAATATTAAAAGAAAGGCCTCCATTGCGTTTTTTTATGGTGAGTAGTTTTGGAGATGTGGAATGGTATTTTTTTGCCTATTTTCTTAAATATTTTAATAAAAAAATATGAGATTCTTGTATAATTGATATAAATATAAAATAATTTTTAATAAGTAATGTTATGTAAATATGTTAATAAATAGAGCTAGTAATGAAGTTGCGTAAACTTTTTTTTTTTTTTTCTGGTTTACTATCGATAAGAAATTTATTATTATTATTTAAAAAGTTGCGTAAATACCTCATAATTGTCTACTAATTATTATTTCAATTATCTTCGGACTGATATTTATAAATGTGGTAATCCAAATTAACATGATATTAATTTGTACGATCAATACTATAAGAACGGGCGATTTTCGACAAGAAATACCGAATCCATGTAGGAACAAGAGAAAACTTGGAAATAGAAACAGACCAACCGGCTGTAACTTGCTGCACGGATGGCTCAATAAGTTAAAGCACAAAACAAGAAGGCGCTGGCTTATGCATCATGGACAACAACAAACAAGATAAATCAATTGCTTTGGAGCTTTTCGCCAGCGTGTTCCAAGTGGAAATCTACGCCATAATGGAATGCGCTGAAGCACTAAGGGAAACACCAGAAATAAAAAACAAGACAGTAGTCATTTATTCTGACTGTCAGGCAGCTTTAAAGGCCCTAAGGCAATCAATAAATAAATCTGCACTAGTCAAAGAGTATGAGGCAAAAAAAAATAGGAAAAACTTCAGAAATAATTATCGCATAGGTCCCCGGTCATGAAGGGATTCACGATAACGAAAAAGCAGATGAGCTGGCAAAAAACGGCGCTGATGAGCGTTTTATTGGACCAGAACCAAGATATCAGCGACTGTCACTAATAACATCTTCTACATGATAGCTACGCAAGATGCAAACCTAGAGTGGAACACCAGATACTATAGGCAGTCTTAAGATGTTTATCCTAAGGAAAGGCCCCAAAAAGGCTAAGTATTTACTTAATCTCAGTAGGTAAAACTTAGCCAATCTGGTAGGTGTTGACAGGTCACTGCAAACTAAATAGACACCTATCATTGTTAAGGCTCGTACAGGACCCATCATGCCCTAACTGTGGCTTGGAGGAAAGTAGCCAGCACTTCTCGGGATAATGCGTAATGTATTCAAAAATAAGATGGCGAACAAAAGGGCTTCATAGCATTTAAGTAGATCAGTTGTCAAACTTAAAGTTTAGCGACATTCTAGAATTCATTAAGCGAACAAGAAGATTTAGGGAGGGACATCTGTTGAACCAACAGTAACCAGTGCCCAAACACTGGGATTTGGATGAAATAGTCACAATAGTAGACCGATCACCCGCCTGTGGTTCAGCGGGCGGCCCACCTCATCATCATCATAGAACTAGCGATGTATTGTCATTCGTTGTGATGTATGTCTCAGAAAGGTTTGTTCATGTCTCAACCAGTCATTCATGTTTGTTCATGTCTCAACCAGTCATTCATTCTATCAAGTCTTGTTCAATGGCCATCACCGCAGGCGCCCTGTCAAAATGTAACTCTCAGTTTGCGCGTAGCGCGTAATTCCTATGTTCGATAAATTTACCGTGCCCTAGAACAGTAAATCAGTGTAATGATCAGAAAATCTTCAGAGTTTAAAATTGTCAAAATCAACCAACATCACGGCCCTTTGGAGAGCGGTCCGCCGGCACGACGACAATTTTACCACGTAGACGCGGGTGGTGGCCCGCATTAACCCTTTTCCACATACCGTCGGAGATCGAGCTTGGAGTTCAGGTCTGGCTGGCAGAGGACCCTTCTTGCTGCCGTTCTCACTCTTGGTGTTGAAGCAGATAGAACCACGCGCATCAACTATGTTATGTTGGGAGTTCGGCAATTGGGTGTCACGAGGTGATATCTAACCCTAACCCTATCACATCATCATTTAGGGAAACCCACCATTTCATCGAACGAAATGGAATGCAATTATTTTATATCGGCTAAGACAATTCTACCTAATTTAATATGTGTGTCTTATTTCTATTTTATTAATATTCTCTTATATGTTTAAATGCGATCCTGTTCATACAAACCTCTTCGAAATTACTTCACCCTATGGGTAAAATTGCACAATTTCATTCATGAAATTGAAATTACATATTTAAGACCTAATGTTAATCCATGAGAAGCAAAAAAATACTTAATACTTATAGGTTTTAATTATAAATTTAATATCTCTAATTTCAATGACCCATAATTGAAATTCAAATGCACAGTAAAATACAAAATGTCAAAAATCCACGCAAAGCTTCGTCACAAAATAATAAATAATAGAAATTACATAAAACTCATTACCCATGTACGTACACATTACACTAGCAGCATTACGCACTGCACAGCGAGTGAGATCCTCAGGGCTATGAAAGCCCCAGAGCGTTTGTTAAATCCTCGGTCCCTCAAGCGACGCCCAATATCCTTGATAAAGACCCTACTCTGCGAACCCCAAGCCCCTTCGACGGTCAAAGAAACAAACAGGCAACTTTCCATCAGCGCCGCTGATTCAGCAGCAGCACCGCATGCTGCTAAGGCACATCTCTCCCCGGGCAATGGAGCCGCCAAAGCCGCAAAGCCTCGGCCACAAAAGGGATGTTTAAATTGTCACCATAAATGTTCCAAATGCGAGTGACAAGTATGAACCCCATTCGAAGAGGCCAAGAAAGCAGGGAGTTCGTATCCTGTAGTAACCTGTAGGCAACGAACACCGAGACCACCGAACCTGATAGAAAGAGCTGTCTGAGACTACTGGTAGGGAGACAAGTTTACTTTCAAAATCGACTTCAAGATTCTTCAGTTTCGTAAGAATCGGCCTCCTGCCTGGCCAACTAAACCGGAGCCGTCCGCAAAGATTATTTTTACCTTGATTGGGACAAACATTTCCGCAGAATTGTACGGGCCACATATGCAGAAAGCTCCTTGCAGAAAGATCTTACTTCGCAGAACGTACGGCAATCAGTTTTATCGAGGACCTTCATCCCTGGGACCAACCATTCATTCTCCGCTATTATTGTGTTGTGGAAAAATACCAGAGCACGCAAACAACTTACATTTCTGCGAGTTTAATTGAATCACAATCACAAGCACATCAGGTTGACCTCCTACACCGGTTGGTCACCTTGGGGGTTGTAGAATAACACCCCCCAACGACAACAAAAGAACTATCCAAACCAAAACCCAAAAGTAACTTCTAAATCAGAATCCAGAAAATGAATGGGAACACAAACAAACACAAAAAGAAAAACAAAACATACAACAAAGAGACTAAACAAAAATTTAAATATGTAGATATTTGAATTAAAGATACCTAGCGTGTTAAGTGTAGACCTTAACACGCTAGGTATCTTTGAGATCTGAAGAAAAGCTAATAGAATTGGAAAATGGTCTATCCAACCTTAAATGGGACATCCTTGGCTTCAGTGAAGTGAGAAGACTTGGTGACAATATCGAAGACAGGGGAGACTATATTCTTTACTACAAAGAAGACACCGGGACTTGATGGGGTCGGATTTATGGTTAAAAGATACCTAAAAAAATATATTCAAGAAATAAAAGGATTATCTGAATTACAGTATTCAAAATTAATTTACCCGAATATGACAAGACTTGGTGTATAATTCAGGTATACATACCCCACAGAAACAGCATACATCTAAGTCAGACAAATTCTAATAGGACCTCAGCACGCTCATTCAACAAAATGAACACAACCATCTGATGGTAATAGGGGACTTCAACATCCAAATTGGTCAGCAACAACAAGGAGAAGAGCATGAAATAGGGATGTTGGGCGTAGGGAAACGAAGTAAAAAAGGAAAGAGACTATAATATTATATATAACTATAATAATATATATAATATATATTATATTATAGTCAATTCGCTCTTCAACACAACATCAGTATCTTTAATAGCATGTTCAAAAATAATCCAAAGAAAAAATGGACATGGATATCTCCAGACTGTGCTTACAAAAACGAAATAGCACAGTCTGGAGATATCAAACAACATGGAATCATTTACCGATTCACATTCACAGTCATAAAATAATTTTATTTCAATACAAACCACCGAATAGTGAGAGCAACAATTAAACTGTCAGCTCCCAAAAAGAATAGAATGAAGTACAGCAAAATTGGTCCAAAGTGAATCTTCTGAACGAATGTTCACTGCCAAACAAATCTTCACATCCAGCACTTTCAACAACTACTCATGCCAAGATAATTATAACAAATTCCTGCAAAGACTGACCCCAACAATGTCAGAGGCAAGAAATTACAATAAAGGCCATCAAAAGCTATCTGAAGAAACTAAAACTCTATTGAAAAATAGACAAGAACTGTATAAAACTAAACATCTAAACTAAACCAGAGCAAAAATCACAAATATTAGCAAGGAAATAAACAGGAACATTTGTAATAACAGAAAATAAAAGCGAACCCAAATTGTAACATCACATATAGAGAAAACGGGAGGCATTCGAAAGGCAATAAGTACAAGATTTCACAGAGAAAAAAGATTAGGTCCCTAAACTTGAGAAAAAATCAGGTCGAGTGGCGACTTCAAGACCAGACATCATCAAAACAGCAACCTCATTCTACAGAAACCTCTATAAAGATGGAACTGGACATTATACCTTACCAGAAAATAAAGAGACAAAAGGAATGGAAACTGCACCAGAAATTCTGACAGAAGTGAGATTTGCAATTTCGATACTTATATACTCTTTGTTTGATACAAAAGAATGAGAAAGCAACAGGCGCGGACATAATAATAAACGAGATACTTAGATGCACAAAAGGAGAAATAGTTCCAAATTTGACAAAGATATTCAACCAGGTATTAAAATTAAAACTGGTGAAATCCCTGAACAATTGTCAAAGTCAATTATTGTTTTACTGCATAAGAAGGTGGACCCTAGTGATAAGGTAACTATTGATCCATCAGCTTGAGGAACAACCTATGGAGCAAGCTGGATTTCGGAAAAACTTCTTTACTATTAACCATATACACTTTCTTAAACAGGTCATAGAAAAATACAGTGAATATGGGAAAACATACATTGTAGCTATAGATTATTCGAAGGCATATGACTCCTTGAAACACAACAGCATATGGACGGCCCTATCACAACAAGGAATACATAGAAAATACTCAATCCTCCTTCAACAAATCTACAGAATATCAACAGCCAAAATCCAGCTTGAAACAGTAGGAAAAGAATTCCACGTTGAAAAAGGAGTGAAGCAAGGAGGTCCAATTTCCCCCAAACTATTCTCAGCAGTACTAGAATCAGTCTTCCAAAACCTAAGATGGAATAATAGGGGCTCAAAATAAATGGACTTTGGTTAAATCACCTGAGTATTCATAGTATTTTTTTCAGAAGATCCGCTCCGCTTACATTACAAGTGATGACACAAAACCTATCCAACCTAAGTAAAACTTTCAGTCTCACTAAATGCCGAGAAAACTAAAATAATATCAAATGGCAATGAAATCAACATAATAGTGTATGAAGATCAATTTGAGTATGTTAAGGAGTACACCAACCTTGGACAGATTATTTCTCCAGAAGATCAAATGAAGAATGAATTAGACAAAAATATTGCAAACTCATGGAAAGCTTATTGGTCCCTTAAGGAAGTGATGAAAGGAAGGGACTACAACCTAGACCACAAAAGAAGACTCTTCAATTCCTGTGTACTACCAGTCCTAACATATGGCTGCCAAACATGGTCACTTAGAGGGACAAGGGAACTAGCCTGTCCAATGGCCAATACCAGTTTCCTGATGAATTCCTACACAGTCCGTGCTGCGCAGATGTGGATCTCCTGCCAGGTCTATTGGCGATAGTTTATCCCTAGCTCATTCAGGTCAAGACTGAAAGAATACTACCTATCTCAATTATCGTAGGTTTTATTTATTTCAGTATTAAGTGTTTATGTACTATAATTATCTTCATAATTGTATATATGTTATAAAGTATTTTTGTAGTTATTTGTGTGGATGTGTATTTATTCAAATTTAAAATTTAGTTTCTGTTTTCTTGTTTGTATAAATATTTTGTTATTAGCTGCACCCGCATTGTTTCTCTGCACATACTTACTGGGTTAGCTGGATGAGATTACTTTTAGGAATAATTTATTTCCCACTGCGTCAATTGTTTTTACAGTGTTTTATGCAATAAAGGATATAATAATACAATTGTGTCAGCATGATTGCTAAATAATAATAATAATAAAACTTGATACTCATAATTACCAAGATCTCTTGATCATCAGGACTATCCGCATCAACATACAACTCATCTAGCACCTTCACATCTCCATATGGAGCGGCAAACACCTCGGCCCCGGCTTCAAGACCAACATGTCGACCGAATATAGGGTTGCAGGCAAGCTGGCCCTCCGGAATGTTGCTGTTGAAGACCACCCAAAGAAGGACTTGTTTCTCTTGGTATAGAACTTGCACACACTGAGTCTAGAAATGTGGAATGCAAAGATATTATGCAACAGATTATATTAAGAGAGTTTAGACTATATTGCATGTCCTAAAGTTGGTATACATATCATCAAAGAATCAAAAGGTAGGAAGGGACCTATTTATTGTTTTAGGTAGCTATGGTACCCACATACGGTACAATTGAGGGTGTCTGGAGTGTAGTCATCAGTGTAATAGGAATGTTTTACATATTATGGTAAATATTCTTCTGACTGTATAAACTATGTAAACAATTGTAAACTATATAACAACCACATAAAGATGCATATATATGGGTATCCTAAAGGGTGGCATCATGATATTATTATTATTCACTTTGTAACAAAACATAACCACAAAATTGTTCTGTTACATACGACATAGGTACCTAGTACATTAGTTCATCATCATCAATCAGCCCACATTCTTTACTTCACCGTCTAATCCGCTCCTATCAAGACAATAGTTCAATCAGTACCAATTGTGAATTTCTTGAAATATAAATCAGTTATTAGTATATAACATAAGACTTACCTGTTCATTGTTTGTACTGAACTTTGAACTGATATAGGCAAAGCAAGTTTTCTCGTGAGAGTAACGTACTTTCAACCGGACACCGCCTAACATGTTATTTTTAAATATAAAAGCTCGATTATATATCTACTAAGCAAAAGCCTTCATTTCACCAAAAAACAATGATATCATTTTCAGACAAAAATACGGTAAGTAAACATCTCAGCGCAAGGCAAGCAATCCAGTTTGAACGGTGCTAGGATTTCGGTGATGATATGATAGACAAGGCTATCGCTCTACAACACTCGGTAGTGAAAAAGAGAAAAGGCTACCAATAAGATAAGAGTAATAAGCAATTGTATTGCCAAAATGGAACAAACGACGCGACCGCAAGCGTCAGCTGCTTGTCAAAGCCGTTCCTTTGCTACAACAAAACCTTTTACTTTTATAAATACTTTTTCCATTCGGCTATCATGAAATTTTCCACAAAAACTAGAGAAACAGTAGTTTTTTTTTAAATAAATTGCTACAAACTTCATGATGAAAAACTATTTGAAATATTGTTTAATTTTCAATACAAAGTTACATGTCGATTATAATATGTTATGTTTAAAATCGAGACTAAATTTTATTTCATTAAAATAACCCGCCCCGCGCCACTCCAGGATAGATGTTCAAAATAGATTTGGATCTTTTGTAAATTGTTTATTTTTTATAATACATATTATCACTATTTATTTACCCTTTTTTATATTTGTATTTTTATAATTTAACTATGTTATATACGTAAATGTAATCTTACTTGAAAACATAAAGGAGTTATATATATTTTGCGTTACATGGGGCGACACTGTTTCACGTCCCGTTATTCACATGCAAAACTATTTTCGAACTTTATTTTAAGTTTTTTATTTATAAATTAAGTTATATTCAAGCTCTACCACAGAACTTTTATGGCTGTTCCGGAAAATATTGAGTTTTACCGATTATGATTTTACAAAATAACTCAGACAAATTTTATGGAATTTGCTTTGGAAACAACTACATATGACATATATTGTATCAACAGTTCGCGTAAGTGGGAGCGTACGGAATGAAGCTTTCCCGTGATTGGTCGAAGCCGAGACCAACAGAAATTTGAAGCAACGGTTTTTAAAGCTGTTGCTCTTTCCGGTGGAGAGTTGAATAGAGTTTGTAGTGCATTTTACAATAATCGCGAAATATTTTAGCTACATAAATTTGTAGGCAATAAATACTGAATCCCTAACGGCTACTGCCGTTAGTAAAACGTGAGTAATTGCCATATATTGTTCGATTATCCCCGCCGCGTCCTGACATCCAGACAGTCGCTTGTTTTGCCTCCATTTTTTGGTTGTTATACGTGATGGTTTTGAACTGATTGTCTAGGTTCTCTCTCCTAAAATACTATAACCCAGCCTAGAGGATTAATCTTAATATTCACTATCATAAATACCTGTGCGTGTGGATGTGTGAAATTGTTTTAGTGAATTATGGCGCCAACTCGTTTGGCATCCAAACCCATTGGTGTTGAGAATGACATGAATGGCATCATGAATCCCGGCATCACGACGAGGAGTAAACAGATATCTACGCTGAAGACGTACAAAGACAGTTTGAAAGTGCCAAGTAAGAGAAAAGCCGACAGTCCCTTGAAAGATCTCACAGCGAAGCGCGCTGCTTTTGGTGACATTACCAACGCTTTCAACAAATCCTGTGCCAACCAGGATAAGGACAAAGTCATGGGAGCCAAGAAAGTCACAATTGAAAGTAAACTATTGCCCACAGTGAAGGTATGTACACAACAAAAGGTGGTGCTGTTTTGTATTTATAATTGAAGGTCCCTTTGATACCTATACATTTTTGCTTTCTAGAAAACAGTACAGCTGAAGAAATACCCCCGAAAATATTCCCTCCAAAAATATATGACATGTTTTACCCATGGTGATTCTACCCTGACCATAACTTACTGTCTTTTGTAACCAACTGTTAGGCTTCTAGTTTACTGTTACTTTTGAAAGCATGAAAATAAAATTAATAATTTAGATTGATTTTATTTCATTTCAAGTACCTACCAAGTCATCCATAAGTGTATATGAATAGAATAATAAAGAACTGCTTCGCTTAAACTATACCTGAAACTAAACTAGTATTAGTTTCGGGTAGCAGTTCTTTATTATTCTATTCATATACACTTATGGATGACTTGGTAGGTACTTAAAATGAAATCAAATCAATCTAACCTGTTTCAGAGCCTCAAACCCTTGGCCACAACCACAACACTCAATAGCAAGACATCAAAAGCAAGAACACTACAGAAAGTAGCCTCAAATGCCCTAGAATCCGTTCAGAAACATTTTGCCAAAGACCCACCAAAGCCTGTGGCGACTCGGGCCCAGAATGGAATCCTCAAGAATGTTGAGAAGAAGGCTATTCATAACAAAGAGAACCAAAATCGTAGTCAGAACTCAAATAAATCTACCAGGAGTTCAGCATCTGGAGAACCTTCTCTATACATGACAGCTTTGGAAAACATGTTAGTATTATAATATTAGTACATGGAGAGGATATTTGTTTTATGTGTAAATATTAACTATCAATATCAGGATGGTAACAACAAAGTACATTGTTATTTAAGTTTAGTTGGATTAAATTATTTCAACCTCCTGTAACTTATCAACTATCAATTGTCGAAGTAACTAATAGTTAGCTTGTTTTAGTATTGAGTAGTCAACAACTAAAACAATTTTGGAATAGATAAATTATAGCCTGTTAGATATTGCATGTAGAATGAAAGATGTAACATACAACAATAATATTTATAAAAAGAATTTTGAGTTATTAAACTAATTTGAAATATGCTTAGATTAAGAAAGCCAGAACTTCATCACTCCTATAGCAGGAAGGTTCAGCTGGAGCTGGTTATATAAATCAGATTCTAAATTCGCTGTACATCATTAAAATTTGTCTAATGTGAATTTACTGGTTTCCACCCACTGATCTACTGCATTAACCATCTAATAATTACCTCTGATATACTCTCCGACAGAAGTCCAACAGACACCACAACAGTATACAAGACTATTAGCGAAAAGCTTGACAAAGTAATATTAGATGAGTCCATCAACAAATCCCTTGATGATGAGAGTGAGGTCCCTCACCGGGTGCCCCAGGGTATTGCCGACTTTGACTTGGAGAATTGGAAGGATCAGTACCAAGTCTCCAACTATGCTATGGACATATTCAACTATTTGAAAGGAAGACAGGTTGGTCTGCTTCAATAGATTTGTGATAGACGGACTTAAGGCCGATCCCAATAACTTATCTTCTAGCCATAATCTGCAGATTTGAGACTGCTAGCGCCAAATTTGACATTAAACTCATAGTGGAACTGTCAAATGTAACCTGTAATCTGCAGTTCACGGATAGAGATAGGTTATTGGGATCGGCCGTTAAAATACCAATATGAAGAGAAGAATGTGTTGCTCCACTCACCTTCAGAATCTCTTGTCTTATGGGACAGATTTTTTCGCAAAGTTGTCGCTAAGAGGAATCACTTGGTCACCTAAGGAATGCAAATATCTGAAGGTACCGTAAGGGATATTTGCTTAAGAATGAAACAACATCAAAAAGGGTACCCGAAAATATTATTGTTGGGATAAGGGTCAACAATTTTTTTTTTTAATTATTTTTATTACCTATGCAGTGCAGGGTGCTATTCCCTGGGACTTAAATTGAAGACATGATTAGGTTTATTCAAATTTACTACTTGTAGAGATTTTGAGTCCTTTGATTAGTTGCTTATTACGTGTTATTACGTTTCGATCCCAATTTTGAGTTACTAAATTATTTCGTGTTACTACGCGTTTATATCAATTTTGAGCCACTAAATCGAAGGTCACAAAGTTCAATCACTGCATTATTACAAAAAAGTTATAGGGTCACCACAGTTGCAGATAACAGCAAGTAATGTTACAATTGAGATATACCTCAATGAGGCGCCAGCTTGAATCGCCATTACGCCCTTTTTTATTAATGACTGCAAGCTGACACCACCTATTTACGCCATAGGCCGCCTACGGACGCCTCTTCAATGCTTCCTACAGCAATGCACTGGTGCGGTCTCCATCACATGTAGGGCGACAACTTCCTGACATACACGGCCTGTTGACGCGTTGAGGATGAAGTCTGTTGTTCCTCCACAGAGCCTCTTCATCATCGACGACTACCTTCCGCGCATGAAGGGTATCACCTCGTGGATGCGCGCGCTCCTCGTGGACTGGATGGTGGAGGTCCAGGAGAGCTTCGAGCTGAACCACGAGACTCTCTACCTGGCCGTGAAGCTGGTGGACCTCTACCTCACGAAGGCGTCGAACAAGACCAAGGATAAGGACCCGCTTACGAAGGAGGAGTTGCAGCTGCTAGGCGCCTCTTCGCTGTTCATCGCGGCTAAGTTTGATGTGAGTGATTTGATGCTTTATTCGACGCGAGAGTTTACCCTTGTAGGTATTACCGACTATTGAGTTTACATCACTCACTTCGCCTCGGTCGTGTGGAAACCGCACGAGCCCGCCTTTTCTTTCAGTCTTATTTTTGAAACCAACTCCTCTGTCGTGTTAATAGCTTTGTTTGAATATACCAGTTTCGTTGGCGCTGCCCCACACAAAAAAGGTCCATTGGAGTCAGGGCTGGTGAACGAGCGGGTCAAGGAATGGGTCCATCTGCCGATCCAGCAATTGAGAAAAAAGTCGTCAAGATAGCTTCTCACATCAATTGTCCAATGCGCTGGACAGCCGTCTTGTTGAAATATTAGTTCCTGCTCCATTGGAGCTTCAGACTCTTCCACTAAAACTGGAAGGTCATTCTGAAGAAGATCCAGGTAGTTTCGGCCGTTTAAAGTATCTGGTAAGATGTGTGGCCAAATCAACGTTCTGCCTATCACTCCAGCCCAACCATTGACAGAGAATTTCCTCTGGAACTGCTTGTCAGCGCATTCATGCTTATTAGGGAAGTTTGTGATACCTTCTCTGGTGAATTTGCTTTCATAAGTCCACAATATTGATTTTAAAAACTGCGTATTTTTATTGAGGAGAAAACGGCTGAATTGAATCCTTCTGTGTGGATATTGCTCTTCCAGGCCTTGCCATGAAAAGGATACTTGTTATTATGGTACCTACATTGTTTTCCATACCTTTCTTTTGGAAATGTTAAGATCTCGAACTACTGCTCTAATGATGGTGGTAGGATCTGCTACAAATGCCGCCAAGATGTCTTCTTCGTCGGTAGAATTGTATCTGCCTCGGTTGTCTCCAGGTTCCGCGCGGTCTATCCCAACTTCAGCAAGCCGATGAAAGGTGTTGTAAAAACTCGGACATTTGGTTGCCGGCGGTTTGTGTAGCGCTGTTCATACATCCGTCGAGCCAACGCTCCATCCCCGTCTGCCCTGTCATACATGAAAACAATGTCGGCATATTCTTCGTTGAAAAAAGTGGCTATAATAGCCAACAGGAATCTTTCGACCCAGAACGAATTGAACAAAATCAAACACGTAAAAAACGATGTGATTAACGAATTCAGTCATATAGCAATTGACATTTAAATAACAAACGAAGATCTCGAAAGCAATAAACAAAATAAAGAGGTTTAATTAAATCCAATCCAATTAATTGAATTTCGTCGGCTGTCCAGCAAATTCGACAATTGATGTGGAAAGATCTAATTTGACGACTAATTTTCCAATATGGTATTTGACAAGGTAGTCCAATAAATCTTGAAACGTGTCTCTAGCTGAACCTATGTCAACAAAAACTTTTGACAATCAGCTGCTGGAAATATCAGAGTGTATAAGTTTAAGGTATATTTCCAGCAGTTGTATTTTATAAAGTCAAATTTGTGTTAAAAAGACAGCATTTGACTATGATGTCACATGCTAGTATTTCATAGAACTCGTGAAAAAAATTACCGTTTTGACAGTTCCTAAAAAAGTATCTATTTTGATTAGCAGTCAAATACCGTATTGATGGATCGGCCAAGACTGATCCATTCCTTGGCCCGCTCATTCACCAGACCTGACCCCAATGTGGGGAGGGAAATTTAAACCAAGCGATTAAAACGAAAGAGGAGTTGGTTTCAAAAATAAGACTGGCCTTTGATATCAGGAGAGAGGAGATGACGTTGAAAACTACGACTACAGAAGTCAGAGGCGGACTCGCGTCTGAGGAACCTAGATTCTAATTTTGACCAAAGGCATATTCGGCTCAAATGGTTCTAAATGGTCTGTACTGGCTTCGCTTTACGTCTTTGCATTGATCACCCTGTACAATCCCGGAACAATTGTTTTTTTTATTACTAAATATTTTAAGCTTCCGATTAGTTAGATGCATTCCCGAATTTCCTGGCAAACCGGAATTTATTTTTCAAAATAAATAAATTAAAGAATAAAGCGGCTTGCATAATTTTTTAGTCAAAAATTTACTTTAGGTACTTAGTATCCGAATATCCGATCTCTACACATTACACACTAGATTAGGAACAAAACATTTCTTACAATATATTTAGTCACCAGTGGTGTTCACACTTACCATCTCAAAGAATCGGTGCTCATGGACGCGTAGCGCGTAAAGCGTCGGCAAAGACATACACATCCTTGGTGTACACTCTCTTACGATTCTTACAATCCACTGAGCACAAAGACGGGATATCCGATGGCACAGCGGGTTTTCGTTTCATTTCGCTCTGTCAACATAATGAAGGATTGATGTTGGCGCATGGATGTCGTCATCTTTACAAGCACGAAGAACTTACCCTTACAACCTTTTCAGAGTAACTCTTGCAGTTCTGCTATTAGGACTAACCTACAGCATGTGTTTGTAATGGCTTGTGTTTAAACGATTACCAAACATTTCGAAAATTTACTACCAATAAATTCGAAATGACTGCCAGAATTAGTAAATGATCACCAAATTGTGTTTGGATAAATGATCACCAAACTTATTTTTATGTATTGTGTACGTAATATGTTTAAGTATTTTTTGTTGTTCTTACATGTTCAACCTAACACGAAGGATAAAGGGGGCTTCGCTTCGCTCACCCCCTTTACCCTTCACCTAAGCTACCGCAGTATTTTGCCCTGATATTTTCTGCAACTTTTGGTGATCTTTTACCCATTTTGGGTAAGAAAATAATAATTTGGTGATCATTTTTGTTTGTTGCCGTTTGTAATTAAGTCTGGCTTATGTACACACTTAAAACTTGCTTGCATTCTTACCTTTTATTTCCCTATTTATAGCCCGACCGAAAGATCATCGAGCATTTGCCTGTCCATTGTACGATTCCCTGCTACATTCAACGGTAGAATGTACACTTAACATCTTTCGGTAGTTAGAAACAATGCATAATAGATGTCCTGTTCACTCAGGGCTAGACTGCATAATAGCCTCCAGCCGCCTGCAAGCGAAAGTAGATGTGGAAAACGTGCTAGCGGTCCTCCCTGCTAGCGTCAAAAGATCTGTCTATCTATAACTTCTAGGAAATACGTATGATACCGACTTTGGAAAGGCATCTCGCTCGTCGCAACTTGCATGTAACTAACTTACTAACCTGTGTGTGATTTTGCTTCATGCTTCCGAATCTCCAGAATAGAGTGTGGCATAGCGAAGTGCGCGATACCCTAACACCATGCACGTTGCAGGAGCCCAAGAATGTCAGGCGATGGGTGAAGGCGTTCACTTTGCACGCTATACAAGTACATCGCTTATTCTAACATATTTTTGGAGTGACCACACTGCAGTGGTGAATGTAAGACAGATTTAAAGTTTAAAATCTCCATGCTAATCAGAATCTAGCCTCTGAGCGTATTGTTATGAACTGAATGAACTGTAAAGACGCGATTTATATTTTTTAGCTTTAAAACCTCTGCAGTACGGGCATAGTATGGTTCAGTTTCTTAAAGATAGAAAAAAAATGCGGTGGTGACTGGCGACTACCTTAGGACAAACTCGGTATGCATTGAATGCACGATAGAGTATGCATTGCATCAATATTTTTACGAAACTGATACTCATTTAGATTCAAATTAATATATAGGTCCTCAAAATACACAGAACAAGGCTCAAGGGCGTCATATTATTAGAACAAACCAGGATATTTGAAAAGATACAATAACATACTGCATATTTCCCAGATTCAGTTAAAAAATAGGTGTAATTTTAAATTTATGCTATTCTATTGCTATTTATATTATATATAAATATATGAAAGATAAGCGTGGGTCGATCAGCAGCCAGGTGGTTCGACGACATTACCAATATGGATAACCAGGATTTAATGAACAATATTTCTTGCGGGAATGCTACTCCACAGCCCTATATGATAATGCTACTCAACCAGAGCCTAAAACAGTTCCTCAAGGTTGTTAAACCAATTTCCCAAGTCTAACCAACCCGTACCTCTCAGGAGCGCATCCCCCCGCAAGTGGACGACTTCCTCTACATCTGCGACGGCGCGTACTCGCTCACTCAGCTGCTAAAGATGGAGATGGAGATACTGCGCGTCATCGACTTCGATCTGGGCGCGCCGCTGTCCTACCGGTTCCTGAGGAGATATGCTAGGGTGAGGCCTTGAACACACCTGCGATAAGCGCTCTTGATTTGCAGTAAGATCCCGGGACTCTTGAGTTACTAATTTTCACTATGCCCCGTGATATGAAAATGACATGGGGCGATAATCATGTAATCAACAAGTGACTAATTATATTGTTGCGACGACGCTTCAGTTACTGGTTAGTAAGTACTGCACCCAACCAATGTGTACCTATAGGCGTTTTTAGGGTTCCGTAGAGGAACATGGAACCCTTATAGTTAAGCTGTCCGTCCGTCCGTATGTCACAGCAATTTTATTCCGAAACTACTAATAGTTTCGGAATAAAATTGCTGTGACTGTCTAGTCCTAAACTACACAATTGAAACTTGGTATTTAGATGTATTCTGTGAACCGCTTTACGATTTTTATTCAAAAGTTGAATAAATAACATTAGGATATAAAACATTTATTAAAAACCCCAAATATAACTGTCATTCATACAGACGCTATGAAAAACACATTATTTTCTGGTGAAGAATAATAGTGATATTTTGGCTACGTGTATCAGGTGTATGTGAAGTGAGTACCTTCCTACTTTTTTTTGGCTTATATTCTACATTTACTACTGAACCCTTAATGTGCGATGTCCGACACGCACTTGGCCTGTTTTAATGTTTCTACAGCTACATTACATATATACAGGCACATACATTGCTTCTGGCCTCACACTAGGATACCCTGTGTCGTGGCAACCTGAAACCTTGGGATTTTTTCTTCTTTCCCTGCCGGGATCCTGGGTAAAAGTAAAAAACATTTAAAAAATCTTTTATTTAAAATGCTTTAAAAATAAGAAAATAAACTTTAAATTGAATGAAGCCCATCAATTAATTACACCACACAAATTATTATGATAGCTCGCTGTGAGAATTACATCTTCTGTCAATTCATTATCACGAGAATCTTCTGTCAATTCAATAACACATTTTGTAAAGTAGAATAAGGTTAAAAGGATAACTATATCTACACAAGTAAATCTCGCAGCAAGCTTTTATATCATAATAAATTTTGTAATGTAATTAATTGATTGAAGCGTCATTATTAATTGGTGTTTCCCCGTTAATTTAAACAGTCTGGCTCTTCAATAAATATATCTTCTAGTGATTTGAATCTAGAATGGGGGCTATGAAGAGATATTACATAATGGAATCCGGTGATAATTAAACAAATGGTATTCCATACCATATGCCACCACAATGCTGTGCGGGATTAGGGAAACTCGGAAGATGTCACTTAAAAAAACTTATCTAGGACCATAGTACCTACTTGTCACGATGAATCAAATGAAGTTAAACTCGATAGGGTTGCGTCATTTTGTTATAGAGTTTCCAGGGCCACCTTCTGGCTCCATCATCAGATCAGATGATTTTCATGACATGGAGCTCTATGTCATGAAAACATTGAAAAGGACCAAAGGACATGAGAAGACGTATCAAACGCGCCCAAACTCGATAGGGTTGCGTCGTTTTGTTACAGATTTCCCATGGCCACCTTCTGGCTCCATCATCAGATCAGCTTTCCAAATGTCTTTATTACTGTAGATATTTACATATACTTTCCAATCGTCATTTTTTGCCACTTCTCTACATTAGACCACTGTAGGAGAAGGGCGTAGAAACTACCACAGATTGATATTTGGATCTCTTTTAAAAATAGCTTGTGCTTAACTAAAACAAAAATATATATCATTATCATAATTAATAAGCCGATATAAATAATTACAAAATTATTAACAGCAAGGTCTGTGTTGAGCCAAATTCAGATACAGTCCCGTCATTTAAGTAATATTGAACATAGTAATATCCCTTTTTCGACAAAGTCGCTTTAACATGGTTTTTAAATTGCTCAAATGGCAATTTCAATATCTCCAGAGGTATCTTGTTGTAGTAGAAAATGCATTGACCCTTGAAAGAATTGCTAACCTTCGCGAGTCTAAACTGGGGCGCAAGTATTCTGTGATTATTTCTTAGGTCAATATTACAGCTATCGCTAAGTTCGGAAAATGTTGTAAGGCTCTTGGGTACATACATTATATTTTGGAAAATAAATTGACTAGCTACAGTTAGTAAGTCAATTTATTTAAAAAGCTCTTATGGAGTATGTGCGTTTCAAACTATAAATTGCTTGAATAGCTCTTTTCTGTAAAATAAAAATAGTTTGAATATCCACTGCTTTCCCCCACAACAAGATACCATAAGACATGGCACTATGAAAGTAACTAAAATATACTAGCCTATATGTAGCCACATCCGTGTTTTGTCTGATGTCCCTAACAGCGTAAGCCGCAGATCTTAATTTACCAGCTAATTTATCTATGTGGGGTCCCCACTGCAATTTGCTATCAATGGTTATTCCAAGAAACTTCGTGTCATTTACTAATTCTAACGTGCTGCTGTCCAACACTAAACTGGTCTCAACTGGCCTGACATTTAGAAGTGAAAATTTGATACATTTGGTTTTACCAGCATTTAACAATAAATTATTAACTGTGAACCAATTCAAGGTTAAAGATAATATGTCCATTAACATCATCAAAATCTTCTTTTTGTCTTTAAATTTTAAAGACCAGTGAAGTTTCATCAGCAAACAACACTATGTCAGTCAATTTCTCCATCATGAAAGGCAGATCGTTTATATATACTAGGAATAAGAAAGGGGAACCTTGTGGAATGCCAATTTTTACTCCCGATCCATTAGATTTAAAGCAGTTGACTTCTGCCTTTTGTATTCTATTGCTTAGATATGATGCGAGTAGATCCAACACCTTTTTTCTAACTCCTTAATGATTTAATTTCATTAGTAGCGTATCACGATCAACGCAATCAAATGCCTTCGACAGATCGCAAAAAACTCCGATAGTCCTGTGCGGCCTCCCATGTAGAATAAATATGAGATATTAGGGCAATACCTGCATTCGTAGTCGATTTACCCTTAGTGAAACTGTATTGTTTGGCGTGGAGTTGTTTTGTACGGTTGAAGTGTGAGAGCATTTAATCAAATGCTCGAGTATCAAATCGAGTATAATCTTTTCAAAAATTTTACTCAGTGCTGGAAGAACAGATATTGGTCTGAAATTTTAAGGATCACCCTCGTCTACCGACTTGAACAGAGTTATCAGTTTACTGTGTTTCAATGAGGTCTGGGAAAGCTCCATCGTCAACACATTTATTAAATATTTATATATTTAATAAATGTGTGGGGCATAAGCTAGGTGTGGGGGCTATAACAAGTATTATTATTGAAATATTATTGAACCAATGACTTTGACTGATATACCCCACAGGTCTTCAGTATTTTTTTGGTTAAGTAATCTATACGTTTTGACAATATCCTGGGGATATATATGATAAAATTTAAAATCTACATTACTGATGCCAGTGCTGTTTTTTAACAAAGTCTGCTTCATATGGAGATGAATTTAGACGCTGTGTTGTGAGTAAGGGTACATTGGTGAAGAATGTTTCAAAAGCTCGAGCTTGGATTTAACAACATCATCACCTATCTTTAAGCAGAAATCATTATCCCTTGATATAACTTTGCCAGTTTCACGGTTTATGATTTGCCAATCCGTTTTCATTCTATTATTTGAATTTTGTATTTTTCTATTTCTGTGTAAAGTTTTTGCAGTTCTACAAACCAACATGAAAGTTTTGGAATATTGTTTAACATAGTCATGAAATTTTATATCAAAGTTATAGGTTTTTTGTGCATAAAGGTCATACAAGATAGCTCTACTTTTACGAATTCCAAATGTCGCCCAGTCATTAAATTTAGATTTACCGTTGTTGGCACGACTTTCTTTAATTTAAAAACTGTATTGAATTCTGTTTGAATAATGTTGAAGAAGTCAGAATAGATTTTGTTCGGGTTCTGTTCATCAAAATCCGGTACTGGCAAATTTATATCTAATTTTACATATATGTCTCTAGTCTATGGGATGTGATAGGCCTATAAAATTATGGACCAGTCTTATTTTTACTAGCAATTGGGAATGAAACTGTTTGAACACTGTGATCGGATGGTAAACTGTAATCTGTTTACCATCCGACCAATTTTACCAAAAAACGTTATCTAAGCAAGTTTGACTGGTAAGTGTAAATCTAGTCGGCTCTAGAAAAACATGACAGAAATTAAATGATTTGCACAGAGTTATTAATAGTCGTTTCATAGTTGTATCTACAAGCAAATCTACATTAAGATCGCCACAAATAATTAACTTTTTTATGTTATTACAAAGTTTTATGAGGGCTTCCTCCATAATTTTCTCGAATATTTCAAAATTGCCATGGTGTTTTTCATCTCTCGGAGGTCTCCACGTCTTAAAAATATTATGTAGGACCAAAGAAAATGTCAAGAAGAGTCAAACGCGCCCAAACTCGATAGGGTTGCGCAGTTTTATTACAAGTTCCCATAGCCAACTTCCGGCTCCATCATCAGATCAGCTCCATGTTATCAAAATATTTTATTGTCATCCAATTTACATATGCATGCAAAATTTCTGCTCTATCGGAAATTGGGAAGTGGGTCAAAATGTGACGATCATACAACATTTAAATGCATACAACACATACAGTGCAAGTTAAATACAAGCTTTTAAAAACAGAGCTAAGCGTCAATCAATCTCCTTCTTCTCTCGCTTGAAAAGTGAAAGGCGCCTTCCTTGAACAACAGCAACTGTGTTGTTCGACGAGCTCTGTGGTGTTGTGGTCGAGGCTGTGCTTCCCAAGCGAGAGGTCCCGGGTTCGAATCCCGACTGGGGAGGAAGGAAAAACCCCAGCTCTTGGATGTTAACAAGTTTGTGCCGTCGTTGTTTCTGGTTCCCGCGCCACTGTATGCTAGTGTGGGGACAGAAGCAATAACTGTGCCTGTTTGTAAATGTTGTGTTGTGGCCCCTGTGTGCAGTGCGCGCGCGTGTCGATGCCGACGCTGACCCTAGCGCGCTTCGTGCTGGAGCTGTGCCTGCTGGAGTACCCCCTGGCCTCGCGCGCGGACTCCAAGATGGCTGCGGCCGCGCTCTACATCGCGCTGCGGATGAAGGCGCTCGGCGGGTGGACCGCCACGCTCGAGTACTACACAGGTGCGCCGCGCTGCTACAAACGCTAAACGTCTTTGTCTTGAAGCCGCCCTTATCCCGAAATATCACTTGGGGTGGCTAATTGCAGGGCCTTCTCAATGAGACGTGGTTTATCGAAAATGGTTTATTGGTTCTGTCTGTCCTGACTTATACTTAAGGATGCGTTCAGAGACTAATTCACAGCTGCCTTCTTCCGATATGAGCTGGCAGAGGCACAGTTGTGCCTACGTTAAGCCAATAATTCAATAGTCCACTAAAAGTCGGAACATCGCATCATCAGCGACAACGACGAACTGTTAAGGCTGGGAACCCCGACAGCAGAACTGAAAGTTTCACCTTAGCTTACTTTTAGAGGAATAGGAATTAAAATGTAAATAGCAGAGCAACACAACGTAATATTTTTTATAACGATTCAAATTAATAACAAACATATTGAAATGCGGTGCGTAATTCTAGTATTTTTATTTACTGTATCATGTTAATTTTTGAAACTTCTATGCAGCAAAACTAATCAAATTATTTCTGTACTTTAGTGAATGGTGAATGCATCCGGACACTCAAGCTTGTTGTCCTTGCAAGAAACCAAATACTTATTATTTTACGTAACTTGAGATTTACAAACAAAAGGCTGTTTTCGGCTAATGCGCCGCCTTATGGATTACGCGACACAACACGGGGCACACGCCCCGTGTTGTGTCGCGTAATCCACCCGCATCTTTTGATCTATAGCGTCACGCTATTTCTTATAAGATGGATGGCATTGGCACCGATTAGCATTGCCTCGCACGTCTAGCAAGTGTGATTCAACACTCTGACAGTTAGCCAAGTCGTCTCGCCACAGGTCTATCTGAGAAAACTGCCCTAAACTTCGCCGCCACGACTCTTGCCTCTCCGTGGTGGATTCCTTAATTAATTCTCTTAACTCATAGGTATCCTAACAGAGTTAGGAGAAATTGACGGCTACAACGCCTACAACACCTACTTTACTAAACATAACCACAATCGCAGTGGGGGTGTGACTGCATACATAAAGGACACCTGTAATGCAAGTGTACAAGAGCCTGCCTTAGCTGAAGCTGAATGCTTGTCCATTGAAATTCAAAACTCTACTACTGTACTAGGCATAAACAGATTCCCCTCTTTTACGAATTCCGAAACCTTCACTGCCTCACTAAATTATCTTCTTAACGGCCTTAAAAATCAACAATCGGTCATTGTTGTAGGCGACATTAATATTAATATAAACACCCTTGACGAGAAAGTTATCGAAAGTACGGAGTATCTCTGTACAATGGCTGAATCGGGACTCACTCCTGCAATCACAAAACACTCCAGACTAACAGCTGTCTTGACCACATTTTCGTCAGAGCCAAGACCAAACAAGTCCTTGGTCTGGCTACTATAACAGAAATAACCGACCACAATATAGCAGTGACGGCACTGTCGCTGCCTAATGGTTGCCCGAAGAAACCCGACAGTACCATGGAAAGGGTTGATTTTCCTGGAGTGGCATTTGCGAAACACAAACTGGCTACCCACTGAAAGCCACCAATGGAACAGGCCGTCTGAATTCAACCTCATTTTCAATAATGCTGTGTATAAACACGCGAAAGCGAGTCAGTAGGTCACACCTTATCCTTAAACCATGGATGGATAACATAAGGTTTGATGAGATGCATCAGACACCGTGACAAACTCCATCTTTAAATTAGGAATCATCCCAATGATCCAGTACGAAAGATTGTCTACACCAGATACAGAAACTTATGTGTGGAACTGCTCCGCAAACTTAAGTTTTCCCATGAAAGTGCTGAATTAGAGAGCAAAAAGAAAGATCCAAAAGGGCTCTGGAAAGTGATAAAGAACATAAGCAACCATACAGAAAAAAATGTGCCGCTTCCGAACTGACAAAAATAAAACCTGATCCCCAAGAGTCGGTAAATCATTGCACTGACTATTTTGCCAACGTGGGCGTGAATCTAGCAAACCAATTGCTTTAAAAACATCTTGGGTCGTACATAGTGAGTCGGCTGCTAAATATACAACACGACCAAATAGTTATGGATCAATTGGCCACGACAATGGAATCAAGAAACTTTCCCGATTTTTGGAACCACACTATAAACTTATCAAGACCAAGACAGTGACGCCATCTCATCATCAGATAATACATTAATTGCAAAACACTTTAGTAACATATTCACGCAGCCTGCACCGGCCGATGACTCTCGTATAGTTCACCCGAACCAGAGACAGGTGCCGACACGGCCGGTAAAGGAGATATGGACATCACGCCTAAACTCGTCTGGAAAACTATGAGACTAATGGCACGAGGAAAGTCACCAGGGCTTGATATGCTTACCATTGAGCATCTGCTCTAGTGTGACCTGCTGACATCACTTTATCGCAACATACTGAATCTGACCCACATCCCTGCTATTCTTAGCCAAACAGTGGTCACCCCAATAGTTAAGATCAGAAAAAAGACATTGCTACCTCAAGCAACTATAGGCCCATTGCTCTTGCCTCAATAGTTTCCCGCATCCTGGAGAAAGTGATTAACACCAAAGCAGAAGAATATTTATGGACGCAACCCAACCAAATGGGCCTTAAGTCCCAAGTTTCCACTTCCAATAAATGGCAGCATTTATTCACTAAACAGGTTGCGAGCTACTACAAGAAGCGGAAGACCTCGGTGCTTGCCTGCTTTTTTGATCTGAGCAAGGCATTTGACAGATTCCCCCACCAACTGCTCTGGAAGAAGTTCAAAGATAGAGAGAGGAACACCGGAAGCCCTTGTCAGTATTCTGAGTAAATGATACAGCTCTCAAACGAACGTCGTCAGATGGAACGGCCAGCTGTCCAACCCTACAAAATTGGCCTGTGGGGTTAGACAGGGGGGCAGCATGTCTCCTGTGCTCTTTAATATTTACATGGATGACCTCAACAGAGAGCTGACACAAGCTGGAGTTGGCTGTTCAATGAACGGAACCATGGTTAATAACCTATGTTACGCTGACGATATGGTCCTCCTGGCACCATCAGTATGCGCCATGCGAACTCTTCTTAACATCTACGAGAAGTATGCTGCCAGACACAATATGGTATATAATACTGAGAAGACCGAATAACTAGTGTATAAATCAGTCAACACACCATCTTCTTCACCCCCCCTCTGGCTTAACGGACAGATAATTCGCCGCGTCGAAGAAGTGAAATATTTGGGCCATATAATCGCTTCAGACCTGTGTGATGATTTCGACATAGAACTGCAGAGACGAACAATTACCGTGCGGGCGAACATGCTGGTACGGCGCTTCAGCCGGTGCAGCGGCGAGGCTATGGAGTACATACAAGGTGGAGACGATGCGGCGCATGCGCGTCGCATACGACAACGCTTGGCGCGCTCTGTACCGCCTGCCGCCCTGGTGAAGCCCGAGCGAGATGTTGTCCGCGGGCCACGCGCCGGGCTGGGCGGCGCTGCTGCGCCTACGCTCGGCCGGTACGCGCGCGCGCATACATGCGTCCACGAACACCATCCTCGTGGCTGTGAGGCAGTGGCCAGTCAGCCCATTGCATAAAACGTAGGAAGGGTACCACACCCCGTCTTCAGATACCTAGTATTACTAAAGTATTTTTATAAAATAGACTTTAATTTTATTTCATTGATATTTATTCCATAATGTACATTAATCTAATCTTATTTTATTTTATTGTAATTAATATTGGACTCTTTACGTCTGGAAAATAAATAAATAATTATAATAATAAATCCTTTATGCAGCCAACGGATGTTTTCGAGGAAAAGAAGGTCATTGCGAACCTAAGAAATGACAGCTCCCAGGTCATGATGGCCACAAACCAAAGCCTATCATAGAAATATGTAGCGAAATTGTTGTCCCCCTGACACACAGTTTCAATCTCAGCCTCTCAACGGGCAAATTCCCCTAAACATGGAAATTGGGACAGGTCATATATCTCCAGAGAAATACAGACCCATATCAGTTCTTAATATAATAATAATAATCCTTTATTGAACAGAAAACACTATGGAAAATATAACAAGAACAGTATGCAAAGGTGAGCTTCTTGGCCTATTTTCAAAGTTTCTCGAGAAAATTGTGAACAGGCGTCTGGCATCTTGGGAAATATCGGTTGATTTCGGGGAACCAATTTGGTTTCCGAAAGGGATTATCCACTGAGGATGCTGTTGGGTCTCTGATCAATCACTCGCGAAGGCCTTTGACACCGTATCTGTACCCTTGCTTCTCAAGAAACTTGAAACCTACCTCACAAACAGAAGACTGCATTAAAGTTGACTATAATATCAGCCGCGAGCTGCCTATTAACTTCGGCGTACCCCAGGGAAGCGTGCTTGGTCCCACCCTCTTCCTAATATAAATTATATTCATAATGCTCCGCCCCCAGAAGTAGACATCCTCTGCTAAGCTGATGACGCTGTCGCCATTTTCAATGGAGATACTGGGACGCCGTTCTGAAAAAGGGTGAACTAGGATTGGCAAGCCTTGCTGAATGGCTGAACTCCAATCTCCTTATTCTTAACGGCAAATCAAATCAAATCAAAAATCATTTATTTCCATAGGATGTTGTTACATCACTTAGATCCGTCATTACATTTTTTTGGGTGAGTTCACTAACACAATGGCGGAATCTGTGGAGAAGAGCTCACCGAAGAAACTCCACAGTCGTCGCATCTTTTGCGTTTCCTTTTTTAAATAAAATATTGTCAAATTACAAAATGAATGCTAATTATATATCGAAACAGCCTGTTACTCAAACAATCTATTCCCATGGACATCTGTCCTCTAAGTAATCAGATATCCTATAGTAACCTTTTTTATACAATTTCTGTTTTATTATTATTTTAAACTTGTCTAAAGGTAAGTTTTTAATATCAGTAGGGACCTTATTGTAATAGCGTATACAATTGCCTTTAAAAGAATTACTAATTTTATGTAGTCGGCTTACATAAGCAACCAACTTGTCTTTATTTCTAGTATTAAAATTGTGTATATCACTGTACTTCTGAAAATTAGTTATATTTCTTTTTACATACACAAGATTGTCATAGATATATTGAGACACAAATGTCAGAATATTGATTTCTTTAAACTTTTCCCTCAGTGACACTCTAGGCACTAATCTATAAATTGCAAGAACAGCCCGTTTCTGCAGAATAAATATACTATTAGCATTCGCAGCGTGACCCCACAATAAAATACCATAGGTCATTAGACTATGAAAGTACTATGAAAGCAAAAAACGAGATATGTGTTTCCCCAAATCTTGAGCTTCAGAACCCAACTCCAGTACTACAGTACTACTTGGGTAGGGTACCATCGACCAGTACCTCTCCTTTAAAGCCCATTCCGCCGATACAGCCAAAAAAGTAAGGAAACTTATTTATATCATGCGTGCGCTAAAAAACTCTGCCTGCAAGCGTGTCCGTAAGCTGGTCTATGTGGCTCTGTGCGACTCAATACTGAGCTACTGCACTAGGATCTGGCGTGACTGCCATGCTGAGACTAGAGAGAGCGCAGCGATCGGTTATAAAAGTCATGCTTAAAAAACCACCCAGATTCCCGACTGATACTCTGTTTGCTGAAGCGGACCTCCTCAGCGTATGACAGATCTTCATACTAAAAACCGCTACTCATATGCACAGTAAAACAATCCTCAGTACAAATTATGAAGATCTGTTGAACAAAAGAATCTTCCGTGTGCCGAAAACTGCAGCCGAAACATCATTTGCCCACCTTTCCCCAAATTCATGATGCCTTTCATTTTCAACAGGGTTCTCGGACACTGCGACATAAAACTGCACGGTGAGAGCTTCTAAGCTCTCTATACTAAAGTGGTTGAAAACGCTTTCTTCCCAAGAAACTAGAGGATTTCCTGAAAATCAGCATATAATCCTGTCCTATCCTTCCCCTTTATTAAATTCAAGTAGTTTTATTTAATATCTTTACTTTTAATTTAATTTAATTTCTATCACTATTAAACATAAGTCAATAGTTGATTAGTAAAGATAGCTCTAGCCGTGTCAAACATAAGTTGTATATTCATATGTCAAAGAACTGCAGCCTTATGGCGTAAGTCGTCTGAGCTATGAATGAATATAGACTTTACGTTTGACACCTTGCACCAGCTTCATCTGTCAAATTGGTATCACGCAAGTACCATCATAACGGAGGCCGAACCCAAGCTCATTGAATGAAGCCTAGAAGCCTTCGGTGATACCCCGCAATCGATGAAATTGTATTAGCATGAGATGAACCATAGACACACGCTATGAACTTCAGTGTTACGCCATAAGGCTGCTGTTCCTCACGATACAGGTCTGACCTAGGGTGAGGCCGCCGGTTCTTACTACCTAGGTAATTCATGTTGTTAAAATAAACTTTATTATTATTATTGTTATTATGTGTCCAGGCTACAAACTCGCGGACATCCTCCCCATCGTCATCGAACAGAACGCGGTCCTGCACAAGAAGCCCAAGTCCGCGATCAGCACCGTCCGCAACAAGTACTCGCACACGATCTTCTTCGAGGTGGCCAAGGTGCCGCTCATGAGCGACCTGGAGCTGAGCAGCTGAGGCGGGCCGCGTGGCACTTTGCACACTGTAAACACTCTACTAAGGTGGGTCCACATCCTCTGATAGCTTGTTATCAAGACGGTCGTTGTTGTGTTTCTGGACATGTGTTTGTGTGTGTCGTGGATTTTTATGCGAGGTGGATTTTCATTCCAAATTGCCTACATCTCAGAGAAGCTAAAATGTCATTTTACACATTGTCCGTCGCTATCCGATTGCACTCAGATGTACGACGCGCAGTCTTTCTGCAATAAATGCGATGATACCCATGGTTTGTGGAAAAGCTTAAAATGTGAGGTGCCACACGGCACGGGCTTGTTCTATGTAAAATATTGTGTTACTAAATAAGTAGATGTTTGACATTAAATCTAGACAATTTATAATTGTAGTTTACGACTAGGTGATAGGAGGTGTACGCCAATAAAGATAAAAGGCTAAGTTGGCTGATTTAGGAATACTCTGTATTTAAAACAGTTAATTTAGGAATGCTAAATCTGCATTGAATAATGCTAATTGTAGAAAAATGATTAATAATCACTATAATATGTGTTTATGAGCAAAGTTTATTTACAATTTATTTGGTAATATTTTTAAAATTTTAAGACGACCTGTGGTTGAAATAAATCCTCTCACAGGCCCGGGAGGCCACTCGGCTATTTTGCGAGTTACTCGAGCGCGTCATTTAATATATGGGAAATACTAAACAGGTTGTAAGGTATCTCCCATATATATATATGGGAGATACCTTAATCTAACATATCTTAAGATATCTTAATCTAACACGCTCGAGTTACTCACTAAATCCCCCCCTTGGTCTCCTTCTACAATAATAAACTCATAAGGAGTAAGAAGTATTTGGATATATTTTTTATGTGCCATGATTTGCACTGGTCTCATCAGATAGTAAATTCCCAGTGTAGAAGACTACATTGTATTACAGTTATTGTTCCTAGCACTAAGTAACGACGCTGTGAAAGAACTGAAACATTGTTGAATAGTAACAAAAAAAACAGCCAAAATCATTTGACAGCTTTGTTTTCCCTCTGCAGCATTCAACATAATAAAAAACAACCAAAAAATAATGCGATTTTTCAAACATTCCACTGAAAAATCAACATTATATAATGCTTGCTGAATTTATTTTTAATTTGTAATAATTAAGGCTTATTTTATTATCTATATCTTGTGTTGAGGAAATCTGTCTTCCTATAGTGAAATTTAGATAATTTCTCAACCATCTTTCCATGAATAGACAGTTTGTTGGCTCGCTGTCGTGCTTGCTGTGTCCTCCAGAAATAAGTACTATATGAATTATTAAATTGAATAAATCAAATGCAACTTGTACGTGTTTGTAGCTGAATTGTAATCTGCAGTTACGAGCTCAGCTCCCGCCGTCGACTACCGATATTTTTGTGACGTGTATATCACGTCTTATTGAGCAGGATTTGCTAACTCTTTTAATTATAATTATTGGATGGATTTTGTAATGTTTTAATAAGTAATTTACATAGTAATTATTGCGAGATTAATCGCATCATTGTCTTATGTTTTGTAATTTATCACATTTTAAAGAGTACAAAATATTGGAATGTTATTGATAATGTTGATCGTTAATGGTAAGTTTTAGATTAATTTCATTTTAAAACTGTTTTTGTATTTGTCGTCTTATTATACAAAGTAAATGTAAAACTCTGACTGTAAATAAAGTGATTTTGGTTTGGTAAAAATGCTTTTTAATATTTTTGTATTAGTAAAGGTAGATTGAAAACCGAAACGAATTCTTTCATACTGTGATTTAATCACTTAAATCATATTGGTATTCTCTGGAACTATGTCGTAATTGTAATAACTATTATACAAAATTTTATAAAACATCTACTTACGCTACACAGTTGTAGGTAGAACAGAGAGTCAAGTTGATATGAGGAAGCGTTGGTTGACTCTGTGGTCACCTCGCCCGAAAGAGATGAACATAATTAACTTTTAATTCCACATTGTATAATGGTTTATTATACCTATCTCTTTCGGGCGAGATCACCACCAAATCGGCTAGTTACGTTCATATGTAAAATACCAGCAACGAACTTGCTCTCTTATGAAAATATTTTATCGTTTTCATTTCATAATATTGATAATACGCATGTGTTATCAATATTAATTATAATGTGTCTCAACAGGGAGGAGCTTGATACTATAGGCAGGGTGACAAAATTATCTGACCAATTAACTAATGCTTGTCGACTAATAACGTCAACCTCAGACATGGCAACATAAAAATCAATTACGAATCGAGAAAATTTGTGTGATGCTCAGTGGCGCCACCACAGGCAATATAAGTCATACTTATAATATAACAAAATTGTTCAGTCAGCATCAGATATATGTGAGCAGTTTAGCTACTCAAAAAGATCTACACATCTTAACAAATCAGAAATATCGATACAGCCAAAGTGTCAAAATTATGTCAACATCCAAGTTAACTCTGAGGGTGTTGACATAATTTTGTCACTTTGGCTGTATCGTTATTTCTGATTTGTTGAGATGTGTAGATCTTTTTGAGTAGCTAACCTGCTCACATAGGTATATCTGATGTTGACTGTACATGAAATGTACACCGTACAACTAAATTTTAAGAGGTTTTTAGGGAGGCGATCTGAGAAACTTTAATTAAGAAGTAGATTTGATCAGATTAACTTTATCTTTCACTCATCCATACAAATCAACTGACCGGTCCAAAATGCAGGGAGCTGTGAAAAATAAGATAACTGATCAAATCGGTTTCATGGAGAGTTCAGAATGATGTACTATCCCTAACTATCCCTAAAAATATGACCATACATTTCCGTTACAACCTGTATAGTAGAGAGAAATTATATGTCACTTAGGTACCGCCAATGAGCTTGCTCGGCGGCGGTTTCACGCCCGTTTCTGGTAAACTCGACCATATTACGTGTGTTTTGGTCCTAAAAATACGAGAATTGAACGAAAGAGAAAACTGCAAAAAAGAAAAACGTAGTTATACAAAACTTAATTCTAATTGATGAAATTATGAATACTAGGCTCATTCGTCACATGTTGATTAATTCATCACATTGACCACACACCTTGGTGATTATTAATAAATAATTAAATGAATCATGTAACTTACATGAGATAATGCCAAAGGATACTTAGTATAGCACAATTAGAATTATACAAACACTTGGTAAACACACAAAATACGGCTTATATATTTAGACGATATTATTAAGTACTAGATTAATTCATTCCAGACAACTATTACAATAACATTTGGATATAAAAAAGACTGGATGGGAACAAACAATTCTCGTACGCTTACTCTCGACCAAAACACATACACGCAATATGGTCGGGTTCACTAGTAACATGTGTGGCACCGCCGCCGCCGGCGAGTTGGCTCATTGGCCTATTATTTATCTCTATTTACGGTACGTACAATTTTTCCTTTCCTTTAACAATTTAATACATTTCGTGTATAATTTTGTAATGGTAAATTGCAATTAAGTTATTGCTGTGGTAGCGCCACTGAACATCACACGAACATTTTGATTATCATTCATTTATATCTCATTCACGTGACTATTACCAATTTCGACCAAAATTATAGATAACCCACTAGATTTCTCTTATAAATGAGATTAATACAAAACAAACACTCGGGCATCTTTTCAAAGTGACTTGAAACCAAACGCTGGGTTCTATCTGTATTTACTACAAGCCAAAGTTACCTTGGCATCTCGCTTTGGTGACGTCATAAGGGCATCGTTGTACTCTGTAGGTATACTTTACATTGTTGACATCACTTAGCAAACAGCTCGCGGCAATTGATAGTATGCCTACAGAGCACAGCCTAAAACCCATATTTGAATGAACATTTTTTGCCGAGTGGGAGTGGAAAAGAAGTCAACGATGACCTATAGCGTCCGTCACTGTCCTACTCACGCGTCGCGGGCGAGTGCGAACGAGAGAGCGAGGGCAAACGCATTCCTCGCGGGTGCCAAGTTAACGTTATGGTGTAGTACTGTCATCTTGCACAAGCCCCTCTACATAAAATATGACTCGAACGCACAACTGCCAACTCAAGTTGACTGCTCAAGTCATGTCTCTCGTCAAGAAAATCACAGCTCCAGTACGCCATGTAAGATGTACTTTATATGTTCAACAGTTTATGCATTCGGGCACTATTTATTGTTCTGGTTATGTGTAGAAGTAAAATGCTGCTATAAAAAAGGACTACAAAGTAATCCGAAATTCCTATCACAGTAAAAGTGCTGTACTTTTTGCACATTACTCTTGGTTACATACTCATGAATGAATTATATTGATATGCTATATTTAACATCATTGTTAAGATTAAGTTTGAGGTTCTCGCAAAGGCCACTCACTACACACTCTCCTTCCCCACCACACTACTAAGCCGCACTACTGGTAGTGTCGTGGTTCATTTGTTTTCCCTTCTGCACTGCTGCTCCAGTAGTGTCGTAGGTATTTGTAAAAAACATATATGGGTGCCCCATTACACTACCAATGGGTGCCCCATTACACTACCAATGGGTGCCCCATTACACTATTTTGCAAATAGATGCTGGTAAGTAAGAACGAAATTTCCTATTTATATCGGTTTATTTAACACCAATCCAAGTTTAAACTAACACCTACCATAACAAAAAACTTAACACAAAACTTTACACGCTGTAATGTATCCATTTGGACAAAAAAATATGCCATAAGGTATGGGTTTCCTGCAGCTAATATGATTGATTGCTATTATCGTAGTTTAACTGGTTGGACCAGGTAAAACCACTTTGGCATAGCGGTTGTACCACGGCTCGGGAGGCTCGGTAGTTCGATTGCATAATGTATTGTTTCAATTACAAACCAGAAAGTATCAAAAACCAAACACGGAACTAATCCTAATGCACAAAACGGCGCAAATCACGCATTATCAACGATGCTATCATTGCAAGAGTGCAATTTCAGTTAATTACCGGGGGTATAAGCATAGGACTCGCTTTAGATAATTTGAAAATCGTCATTACAACACATTTATTTTCTAGCAATTGTGAGTATTTTTGTTTTTATTTGCACAAATGGATACATTAGACAGGGAGCGTGTAAAGTTTTGTGCTATGACCGTGTTAAGTTTTATGTGGACGATCTCTGTGGTGCAGCGGTTGTGGCTCTGCCTATCATGCGCGAGGTCCCGGGTTCGATCCCCGGATGTTTATATGTGTGTGACATCGCTGTTTCTGGTTCCCACGACACAGGGTATCCTAGTGTGGAGCCAGAAGCAACGTATGTGCCTGTATATATATATGTAAGTATGCGTGCGCTTGTAAATATACAGGTTTCATTAGTGTGGCAGTGACTGCCACTGCCTGCAATGACTGCCACTGCCTGCAGTGACTGCTACTGCCTGCAGTGACTGCCACTGCCACACAAATGAAACCTGTATATTTTCAAGCGCACGCACACATAGCGCCGCGCGCACAACTGAGTTGAAGTATCTATAGTGTAATGGGGAAAACATATATATGTATTTTACAATTACCTACGAAACTACTGGACCAGTAGTGCAGTAGGGAAAAAAATACCGACGACACTACCAGTAGTGCGGCTTAGTAGTGTGGTGGGGAAGGAGTGACTACACATGTATTAATGTTGTATGTACTATGTTACAAATAAGAGACTAAATATTTTTGATAGTCAATTGGTATTTCGTCTGTTTTATCTTGCCTTGATTTTACTGTGTGGTGTATGTTTTATATCAGTATCGCTAACGCGACATAAGAATTATTCAGCATAAGAACTATTTATATTCGAGCCCAAATGCCCGTATGGTCCATAGATCACGTGATTTAGTGCCGGATCGGATGGGTGGAAGTGGTTTGGTAACATTTGCGACTAGCATACAGTTAGATTACCGGAAATCCTTTTGTTATGATCCGTTACATCCGTATGTATGTACTCTAACGCTTTCCATAATGCATCTACGGTGAGTTGATTACAGAATATGTTACAGTTTGGTAACATCGAACTAAATGAATGGTAATAGCTATAGCACAGGGTGCTCATTACGTACAGATTAGAATTAGTAACCCTTCGTAATCCAGAGACGGCGCTGGAAGTAACGATTGTAATTTAAACGCCATGGCTTCAGTTAACATACTTCTAGATGGCGCTAGGCGCTAATCTTAGAATTGAAAAAAAAATGTAAAGAATTGCTAATTGGTTGGTTTTCAGTAAATCTTTTTAATATGTATAATCTATTAAATGTAAAATCAACGAGTCAGAGAGAAATCAGTTGTTGTCTTAAAATTTAATCTACTAGCGCCACCTCGTGATATTTGCAGCAGTGCTGCACCAAGCGATGTAGGCCTCGAACTAAAGACGCTTTCATGGCATCTCTGATGACGCCGGTGACATGTTCTGTTTTACGTGGTCTATCTGTATTAGTACAATATTAAAGTATCTGTGGTAATTGACGTGGCAAAATGAACACAATGCAGGCTAATCATAACTTAAATAAAACAAAACTTCTCTCAACATCTATTTTGGCCTACAAAGTTAAAGTTTCGTATGAATTCACCGTGAAAAGTTCAACTGAAACTCATTCTATATTGCAATTGCTATAGTATGCTTGATAGATATTCGCTGTGGCCAGCCACGCGTTAGACAATAGATTATGAGTTTACCTAACTTACAGTAAATATCGTTTTTAACTACATCTTATCAAATTATTTACAAAATACACTGCGTTCGTACAGAATACATCTAATATAATATTTACAATAAAGTTTTGAATGCTTTGGCTATTCAGGGCACTACGATTACGTTCATTCCGTTAATGTGACATTTTATTAACAAGTCCGTTGCAATTTAGGAACTGTACCGGCTATCGCTATTTATATGGAACGCCGTATCATGAACATATCGGAACAAACACAAATTACTTGTGACCCCATACAATAAATAATATACAGGCTCGTAAGACTTCGATCGAACGTGGATAAATATTATAGTGTTACTGGTAGAACAATTACCATATATCAACTATACCGCCTAGCCTGATGAATTTGAAGGTTCCTTCCTATTCAAGAATGATAGATTGAATATTCAATTATTCGTTAGTAGAATCGTACCTTCCTTGCCCACTTTCTTAACTACGGATAGTCAAGACCATCGAGACGTAACCTTAGGGCTCAGCTTCCGATGATATGTTGCCGCCATCCACCATGTACGTCTCGGCGTCCGATCATTCGGCGGAAAGCGTTGCGTCATCGCGTAGCATCGATAGTAGTCTGCACTTAAGATGGACCATCTCCTAACTTAATAAGTACAGAGCTTACTAAACAGAGCCCGGGTCAAATGAGATCTCACCCAAAACGATTCCACCGCCCAACCTCAGCCCGCGTCGTCATCTCCACTCTACTAGCTCGGCTCGGCCTTGTGGTCTCGCTCACTGGAGTCTGTCGACTCGTGCATCGGCTGCACCGGCCGGAACCTGCACTCGAGTTCCTCTTCGTCGGGCGTGCCGGGGGTGGAGGGGGTCGGCGTGTGGCGCGCGGCGGGGCACACGCGCTTGGACAGCGGGGACAGTGGCGGCTCGTCGTCCCCGCGCCGCTTGCAGGGCAGCGGCGGCAGGCTGCGGGGCACGGGAGAGAAGGACGACGCGCGCAGTGCGATCGGGGACAGCGAGCGCCGCGTCGTGAACTTGCGCGTCGGCGACGGGGAAACTACGGGGGGGAACCTGCAACCGAGGCGTTGACATTTCAATACAACCTGTACAACAGTTCAGAAGTCCAGCCTAAATTAGTGTGCAGTATGCCCCAGCTATATTTTACGCAGTTTTTAAGTTACCAAAATATACCAAATTAACACGTATATTCTTCATTATTGTATTGGTTTGCGACATATATCGCAATTCTCCACCTTGAATGATGACCTCGTGAGAATCGAATACAATACAATAGAGAAGAATAGAATACAATTACGTAGCCAATTAATGAATGAGAATAGAAAAAAAGAGAGATATAATTTATTCCAAATTAAATGACAAACAGAAACAGTCACATACCTAGGCGTCCTAGTAGGTGAATTAGCTAGCCCCGGCGACATAATCGTCAGGTCCTCGTACGACTGTCCCATCTGCATGGCACTGTGCGTCTCCCTCTCGTGAGCCAACTCTCGTGTGTTGGTGGCGTCAGCGCATTCCTCCGCTCGGAGCTGATTGACGCGCGGCGTGAAGCTTGGTCGAGAGCCCCACGCGTTCTGGAGAGTAATATTAATAAATACATAAATTAGAATTGACGAGTTACCTCATCACATCGGAATTAACACAATAGTACTTGACGTCTCCTGTCATTGTCATCCACTATTAGGTACCCACAAACCCACTATTAGGGAATCTTGGTAACCTTGCAGCTTGTGTAAACTATTCTCATATCCCCAAAAATATTCAAATACCTCCTCTCCTTGATTTTGACACAGACGGGCTAATGTTGTAAATTTTGCCTACTCCAGCAATTGACGTTACAATAATAAAGTACTTTGACTTTGACTTTGACGGCAACAATGAAGAGTTTGTGAAAATTGTTCTTCTTCAGCATGTTGCAGAGTATTATGTATTTAGTACCTGAGGACAAGCTCTGCTGCTGTAAATATAAATGCAACTCGATGTACAGGATAGCCATTTATTACACGGGTACTCTAGGTTAAAACAATCATTTTCATCACTCCTGCTCGGAAAGTTTATTTTTCATGGTTGATAGCCGGGTGGACACTGCTTTTTCCGGCTTCTGGCCTAAAAATAGCACCTTCGCCGCTTGATTTTGGGTTTTCAGGCGGAAAAATTCTATTCCTAACTCGTTCGAAAAGGCTTTTTACGAACCTAGCTACGAATAAACTTCTCGGTTTGTAAATATAAGCCTTTCCCAACTCGTGGGAAATGTACTATTCCATCCCTAGGATAAAAAGTTTTTTATTTACGATTGGCCACGGAGTCGATGATAATAACAGCTATGCCCGCCTTTACTCCCGCTAGGTGGCGCTGGCGTGGTTGGAGGGCAAAGAGTTCCATTCACCTGAGGTTACGTTAAAAAACACGTCGCCCTTGTTGACACTGGCAAAATTGAACTCAAATGAGGTTATTCCGCCTTATAATATAGGAAGAAGAAATAGTTATTTGTGCCACAAGGGAGCAAAATGATGTATTTACGGCGAGGGCGGTACATTGAATCCAGAGTGAAGGCAAGGATTCTACGATAGAATCCTGAGCGTAGCGAGGGATTCTAGAATCCTGAGCGTAACGAAGGATTCAAGCGTTAACGCCCATGCCGAAAATAATTTTGCTCCTGAGTGACACATACAACTTTTCACACCGACTATGAGGAAAATTTAAATTAAATGCTCTAAAAAAAAAAACTATACTTTGAATTATACTTTCACCGCTTTTACAGTAATCGAACAACGTAAACAAAACTTTTATTTTTATTATCGCAGATTGTGAATGATTAGGGAAAGGTCACCACAGATAAAATATTCCTGTGTACTTTTACCAATGTGTAAAAATAATCGAATCGAATATTACAATGGTTTCGGATATCAATATTCACTATATCACAATAACAGTCATCGATAGTTTTTATTTCAGTAAAACAAATAATTTATTGTGACATTTTTTAATATCACGAAAAATTCATAAATTTTCATATTACGTTGTTAAAGTTAAAACTTGAAACATGTTCGTTTTTAATCGACTACGCCATCGTCGTCGATTGTAATGTAATTTCATAATAACATTCGATTATTTTAATCTGTGCTCATTGCGTAAATGCTACATGGCAATGAATAAATTAAAAAAGTGGCTTGAACAGAAAAGTAGCATTTTGCTCCCTCTCGTCGTGGAGCAAAACTTACTTTTCCGAATGAAAGGTGTGAAAAAATATTTGACGACTTTGACAGATAGACAGCCTCCAACTACACAAGCGCCATCTGCAATGAGCTTTTCAGATGCCATTGAGTTTAAGCTCATGGCACATTATAAAAATAAAATAAATGATACTAATAGATATGTACGTTTTTTCAACTTTTCTGTGTATATATTTTTTCAGAATTATGTAAAAAAAAGCTTGCAATAGAAAAAGCAGAAACACGAAATTAAATATAAATACTGTCTTTTTTTGATTAAAAATGGTTTCGGAAGGTGGTTTCCACTTGATTCCAGTGACATGGATATTGATTTAACTCCCGATAAGATAAAATAATAAGCAAAAGCTGTTGTTAACAATCTATGTATATTTAGTGCTCTAAGGAGAGATATCTTATGGCATACAACCATTTCATGAACTGGGGATCTGCTAAAAATGTCAGGTCCCTTTCGGAAATGTGTTTTAACATACTTTATCTACACACGTATCATAAACCCTCTTTACTGCGTTCAAAAACCGCACGTTACGATCAGCATTATGTTAAACTACTTGGTAAAAACTCGTTTCGTATCTGGAAAACTACACATAATGGTCATTATGTGTAGGTTTTCTACATATAATGACATTCAAATTTCGAACGCCGTCGCCCATCCGCGTGCCGTCCCTAGTTTGTCTGTGAAGTTGGTACTGACATTCAAATTTCGAACGCCGACGCCCGCCTGCGTGAAGTTGGTACTAAAGAACAAGTCAAACATGCGGTTCCTGAACACATCAAAGAGAGCTTATGATATGTGTGTAGATAAACTAGTGTATGTAACTGTACATAATTAGGCATTAAAACTCTCGAGTGATATTATTATGAAACTCGCCTTCGGCTCGCTTCATAAACCCACTCTCGAGTTTTAATGCCCTCCATTATGCAGCAGTCCCATAAACTACTATTAAAATGATTGTTTTAACCTAAAGTACCCGTTACCAAACGGCTATCCTGTCAATCGATTTGCGATTGTTTTCTGTCAATATTGGCTTTATACATCGCCCACTATCAGTATTTGGTTGGTGCAGTTGGTCGCGCTGATAACAAATCACCAGACTGCACATCAGTCATCGTCATAGGCTGTTGCACCGTTATACCCACGTGTAGGCTGAATGATTGAATACCTGTGGCATGTCACCAAAAAAAGTGTGCTTGCTTGCTTACTTGTTCAAGAGGATGTATTTGGATTCGACCTCATTTGACGAAACTTTTTGCTTAGTCTTCTCCCCCCGAATCACTAAATACTGCTACGTGATGTTAGGGCGGCAAATTCACGGGAATGATGATGTGTTTTTTTTATTGTTATTGGAATTTCCGCCTAATTTTCACTGTCATAAAAATAAAACTCATAAAGTGAAATTACCGATCCCGTTGTGCGGAAATGACAAAGCGATAAAGCTCAGAAAAAGAGAAAAACGTATTTTCTCAGTTAATAAGACCCAGATAGTTTTTTCGTCCCCGAAAACCCCTAACCTATTTAGAAAATTACATCGAAAACTTTACAGTCGTTCACCAGAACCCAAAACACAAATATTCCTCCTATAGTGGATAAACTGCAGTAAAATCAACATTCTCAACAAAAGTTCTGCCAAGGGGTCCTGATACACAAATTGTACTCTCAACTCACCGCTGAGTTGACGGAGGCGGCTATCGGGCTGTACTGACTGGTGCTAGCTCGGCGCGTGCGCTGCAGATTGTTTGAGAACATACTGAAGTAGGCCGTGTTCCTGAAATGATGATGAATATTGGTATAAGTTATGTGGTCCGCCAGAGTTCAGATAGAAGAAACAAAGGCGGGTGATCGGACCTCTCTGTCATAAGATATACCTACGTGAAAATGAAAGCAAAAATAAATTCGAATTATGTATCCTTTTGTACAAAAATATGATGATACTTTGATGGTCAGATTCAGTTTTTGATTTGCTAGCACAACTTAAATCCGTTGATAAATATAATTTAATTTTGATTAAAAGCATTCGGTTTAATCCTTTTCAAATAAAAATTGTGCACAATCGTAATCAAGACTGTCATTGATTTATTTTTCATTCTGTTCACAAACAGTATTATCCATTGGTTTGGAGGGCGGAAATGAACAAATATATTGAATATTAACCATGCAATAACACACTCTAGCCTCAGAACTATTAAAACTTTACTGTAATCACTTAGGAATGCAACTTGCATGGCATTTAGGTCACAACTGCATTTTCCTTATAAATCTGCTGTAAAACAATGCATAGGTACATACCTGCTAAGCAAAACAATAAATTTAGAAATTATACCTATCTTGTTATTAGCAAATATTTTAAACAACATTTGTGATAGAAATTCGTCATTGTGTTAAGTATTTGGCATTTCATATAGGTATGTAAACATTTCAGCATAAATAAATAACAAAAACTAAATACCTATTCATGTTAGTCTCTTCAATCACAAACTACTTGGATTACCTGAGTAAATATCTATTTAAATTAATAATAAACATCAGATAAATTTATGGGCTCATACCAAGCGTTTTTCCAGCAATGTGACACCATAGGCTATTAAAAAAATACTTTGAATCGATGTCTCAGATAAAAGAACTCAGTGCTAAATTGCGTCAATTTTGGATTGGGTACATTTTTGTTGATGGTTTGGTTTCTTTTGGTTTATTTTTGCTCTACAAAATCAGGTATTACTCGTCATGTAAATAGTTTGTCAGACAACAACGAACTCTTCAATTGCATCGAACAGCATCTGTCGTAGTCATAACATAAACAAAGACTGAGACAAATATTTCAAATCGAAACTTTCGGGAAACGTTATTTTAATTATAAAAGTGATTTATCAGTGAGATAACTTATAAAATTGTTTTAGAAAGTCATTTGCTATGTAGTGTTGCCATAAAAACTTGGGCAAATTCATCAGCACACATCACAGGTAAATATTAATATTATTCGTAGATTTTCTTGTATTTTATACATTTTATTGAATACTATAGGATAGCGGAAGATTTCCAAAATTATTTCGGCCCAGAAATATCAGAAATAAGTATATAGTAGCGAATTTACAATAATTTATCTATTACAAATTTGTCCAAGAAATATAGAGTGAAAGAGTTATTTGTGTCGCAAGGGAGCAAAATGATGTATTTACGGCGAGGGCGGTACATTGAATCCAGAGTGAAGCGAAGGATTCTAAGTTAGAATCCTGAGCGTAACGAAAGAATCAAGCGTTAACGCCCATGACGAAACTAATTTTGGTCCTGAGTGACACATACAACTTTTCACACCGACTATGAGGAAATTTTAAATAAAATGTTCTAAAAATAATGAATTAACTATACTTTGAATTATACTTTCACCACTTTTACAGTAATCGAACAACGAAAACAAAACATTTTTTTATAATGGCGGATTGTAAAGGATTAGGGAAAAGTCACCACAGAAAAAATATTCCTGTGCTAATTTTACAAATGTGTAAAAAAATCGAATCGAATATTACAATGATAACGGATATCAATATTAATTATATCACAATAACAGTCATCGATAGTTTTGATTTCATAAATTTAAAATTCTTAAATTTTCATATAGCGTAGTTTAAATTAAAATTTGAAACATGTTCGTTTTAATCGATTACGATGAAATTACAATCGATTATTTTATTAAGATCTATGTTCAATTGGCACATTGCGTAAATGCTACAGTATGCCAATGAATCAATGAAAAAAGTAGCTTAAACAGAAAAGTGGCATTTAGCTCCCTCTCGTCGTGGAGGAATGACTCACTTTTCCGAATGAAAGGTGTGAAATAGTTATTTGTGTCACAAGGGAGCAAAATGATGTATTTACGGCGAGGGCGGTACATTGAATCCAGAGTGAAGGGAAGGATTCTACGATAGAATCCTGAGCGTAGCGAGGGATTCTAAGTTAGAATCCTGAGCGTAACGACTATGAGGAAAATTTAAATTAAATGCTCTAAAAAAAAACTATACTTTGAATTATACTTTCACCACTCTTACAGTAATCGAACAACGTAAACAAAACTTTTTTTTATAATGGCGGATTGTGAAGGATTAGGATCACCACAGATAAAATATTCCTGTGTACTTATACTAATGTGTAAAAATAATCGAATCGAATATTACAATGGTTTCGGATATCAATATTCATTATATCATAATAACAGACATCGATAGTTTAGATTTCAGTAAAACAAATAATTTATTGTGACTTTTTTTTTATATTACGAAAAATTCATAGATTTGCATATAACGTTGTTAAAGTTAAAACTTCAAACATGTTCGCTTTTAATCGACTACGCCATCGTAGTCGATTGTAATGTAATTTCATAATAACATTCGATTATTTTAATCTGTGCTCATTGCTTAAATGCTACATGGCAATGAATAAATTAAAAAAGTAGCTTGAACAAAAAAGTAGCATTTTGCTCCCTCTCATCGTGGAGCATAACTTATTTTTCCGAATGAAAGGTGTGAAAAATATATTATCGATAAATTGTATAGCAACAAATAATAGTGCTTAACTGCAATGATTTGATCTGTATTTATGAACCTTTTCCACAAAGTAACATTGATGTGGGAAAATTCATGTTTATATCTCGCGGATCTGGCTGGACGGTTAAAACACGCGCCAATTCTCAAATGATTTGATTGCAGAATGATTTTGCCAGCAATAAAAAATCGCAGACTAATACAAACTATTAACCAACACTAATCTCCCGTTCACATCTGTTATGAGAGTAAGAGCTCATTCACACGGGATTCGTCAAAATATCCCGATACTAATACGAATACTCGTAGATGCTGTTGATAATTTTCAACATATTTTACTTAGTCACGGCACGGCAAGTGTATTGTATTATTGAATCGTGATTAGCGATCTATATTAATTAATGGTGTGTAAATGTAATTTAGTGTTTAATTTGTAAAGACATTTGTTTATTGCATAATTTTCGATTTAACTAATTGTATTTTTAACACTCTCCACACGTATCATAATCCCTCTTTACTGCGTCGAAAAACCGCACATTACGACCAGCATAGTGATATACTACTTGGTAAAAACTAATTTCTTATCTGAATACTTATGACCATGATGTATCAATATTTCGACATATTATGACATTCTCGAACGCCGACGCCCGCCTGCATGCCGCCCCTAGTTTGTCTGTGAAGTTGGTACTACTGAACAAGCTAAATAAGTGCAGAGCAATGATCAATGCCACAATGCCGGTCGAACATGCGGTTCCTGAACAATCAAAGAGAGCTTGTGATATGTGTATAGATAAACTAGTGTATGTAACTGTACATAATTAGGCATTAAAACTCTCGAGTGATATTATTATGAAACTCGCCTTCGGCTCGTTTCATAAATCTACTCTCGAGTTTTACGGCGCTCCATTATGTATCAGTCACATAAACTACTAGTAAATAATATCTAATAATAAAAATACTTTTATTTCGGAGCAAAAAAGGATCCATATCTTGTTTGTTACAGACAAACTACTTAATCATTATTAGTTTCTTTGTATCACAATCAATCATTCTATACTACTCAAAAGAAAATAAGGGCCACTTACATATTTCTGTTTTTTAGTAAATTTTTAGATGTAAACTAATTAATAAGTGACTAATTAATGATGTCCGGCCTCCTTCAGTATCCAATCTCTTTAATGCTGGTGTTTAAGTCTTACAGCTGGCCAGAAATTGAAGTAAATAAAAAAAACGAGTTTCAGGTCAAATTCCTTTCAGATGGAATCACAACTTTATTCTGTTAAAAAACTATTTCTGTCCATCTTTTGCTTCTTTTAACATCTTTTGTTAATAATGCCACGTCAACGAAGGCATATGGATACCATTACTGCCACCAGAGCCGTTACATTGATTGCTGAAGGTCATTCACAGCGGTCTGTAGCTTTTTCGTTGGGTTTCTGTCGCCGAGCCATCCAAAATGTGTGGGATCGGTTCCAAGAGACTGGCAGTGTTGCAAGAAGGCCTGGATCGGGCAGGGTGCGAGCGACTACGGCACAAGAGGATCGCTACATCCGATTGAGTGCCCGTCGAGAGCGCTCTGTGACGGCACGTAAGTTACAAAATCGCCTACGGTTGACAACGGGGACTCGTGTTAGTGACCAAACGATACGTAATCGAATGCATGAAGACCAGCAAAGGTCCAGAAGCCGAGTAGTACGAATTCCTTTATCTAGGGTTTAACGTGGAAATCGTTTAAGTTTTTGCCGCGAACATTCAGATTGGAGCATGAATCAATGGGGTATGGTGCTCTTCACAGATGTGTGTGTAGTGAAGCTTTGTAGTGATGATCGGCGGATTAGAGTATGGAGACGACAGGGTGAGAGATTTTCCGATGTCTGCATCAAGGAAATTGACCGCTTTGGAGGTCCTAGTGTGATGGTTTGGGCTGGGATTAGCTTACAAGGCAAAACTGAGCTGGTTTTCTTAAATCAAGGCACAGTAACTGCACAACGGTACATCGATGAAGTCGTCAGGCCTCATGTGATTCCATTCTCACAGAGAGTGGGGCCAGGGTTCTGGTTAATGCATGACAATGCCCGCCCACACACAGCTCGGGCCACCCAGACTGTACTGGATGACTCCCATATTCGTGTCCTACCATGGCCAGCGTATAGTCCGGATTTAAATCCAATAGAGCATATGTGGGACCAATTAAAACGAAGGGTAAGGGAGCATGAGCAACAGGTTCACAACCAGCAACAGCTTATGGATGCTCTGAAACGTGCGTGGGAAGAGATACCTGATGAAAACATCAGAAACTTAATCGAGAGTATGCATTCAAGGCTCCAGGAGTGTGAAAACAGGAGAGGAGGACACACCCGTTACTAAACCATTAAAAAAAACAGCTTGTGTCAGTTTTTGTTTTGTTTTGCAAAGAGTTTCTGTTTAGTTTTTGCTGCTGACAATGGACTAATTTCATGTTAATTGAAATAAGTGAAATAATTCACTACACAATTAAATGGTTATTAGCATAAGTTAAAACAAAAGCCTTGTTACATGTTAATTTAATAAATATACATTACTGTTTACTATATTTTTCACGTAGCAATCAAAATACTTAGTGGCCCCTATTTTCTTTTGAGTATTTCATATAAGTAGGCCTGCCTGTGGCCCGGCTCAGTTTTCCACGCACTGTCACAAACAGTCACAACCCTCACCCAGTGTTCTAGTATTGGGCCGTCGAGCCAACCTGCAATGACTTCTAAGATGCTGTTTGTGCTGCCACGCGTTCTGCTTCAGTAAGGAAGCCGTCCTCTTATGTATGATGGCATGGAATCCATCAGTTCGTGCCTCAACAAATAAGCCCGATGCACTACAGTAGCGTGGCAGCCCCAGCAACATCCATCGTTGACCCATAAGCTGCACACTGCACATGTAGATTGATTGACATAGTGCCTTGAAGAGTGAGATTTTTACTGGCTTTTTACAATGTGCAATCCTACGAGCCAACATACTACTCGGGCGAGCTAAGTTTGCACCTGAATCGAGTGACGTTTATGCAAAGTACTTTGAATACAGTACGGTTTTACATATTGCTAAATCAAAATTCGATAATCGATATCTGGTGGCACGGCAGTGCCCCCGCCAAGACGAGCAAGTGAAGCGCAAAGGCATTAACTACCTTTTCTCGAAGCGCTTCGTCGTATTTGTGAACCCTCACAACTTGAGTTTGGATTATAACAGTTAAACAAAATTCTCGGGATATATTCATATTCATATTCTTTATTGCACAGAAATCTTAATAGTAAGGTAACAAAACATTTTATGAGCAAAGGCGAGCTTATCTCTAAAGAGAGATTTCTACCAGCAAACCTAGGTAGGACAGGAAAAATTGTGCAACAGGAGAGTCCTAGTGCGCAATAAAACTGTACACATCTAATTGTTTACAACTAAAACATAATAATTTAATAAATGATATGTACTAAATAAAATACAAAAGCAAAAAATTTTATATATATCAAACATATACTACTTATATATACATATATAAAAGTACCTATCACGAAAGAGAAAGGAAATGCTCTTTCAATCTTGTCTTAAAAGTGAAAATTGAGGGACTATCTCTAATAGCGCAGGGAAGTGCGTTCCACAGTCGGATCGCCGTTAACCTAAACGAGTGTTTGTAAGCGGCAGTGTTATGCCGAGGAGTAGATAGAAGAGACATCGTGTGGGATCTCCGGTTGCTATGCCTGGAGGAAATAAACTCGAAACGTTCTCGAAGATATGAGGGGTAGCGGGGATTTCGCAAAATGTTGAACAGATAGGAGAGAACGTGCATATCATGACGAAGGCGGATCGGAAGCCACCCCAACTCCTTGCGATACTGTGAGAAATGGTCATACTTGCGCAGCCCGAAGACAAACCGAATCCCGAGGTTTTGAAGTCGTTCGAGTTTGTTCAGTTGTTCTTCGTTCGCACCGATCCAGCAAACATCTGCATAGTCGATTAAAGGTAGTAGGAGCGACTGGGCAAGGGTGATTTTAGTCTGCTGTGGCAGGAAGTGCTGCAATCTCCGTAGGGAGTGAAATGACGCAAAGACTCGTCTGCTGACCTCACAAACATGGGGCGACCAGGACAACAATTTATCAAATACAACCCCAAGATTCTTGGCCTTCTCGCTGTATGAAATTATGTTACCATCATACACTATAGGGTCGACGGGCATTTTCTGAACTAGGTTATGAGAGTGACGAGTACCCAAAATCATGGCCTGCGATTTGCCCGGGTTGACAAGCAGACCATAAGAGGTAGCCCATTTCCTGATGTTATCGAGATCAGCATTCAACGCCTCTACTGTCAGATTCACATCAAACGGAGAGAAGTGCCGATATATTTGAAGGTCATCTGCGTACAGATGATAAGAAGAGGTAAGAACGTCAGAGATGGAGTTAATGAATACCGAGAAGAGAAGAGGAGAAAGGATGCCTCCCTGCGGAACACCTGCGGAGAGATCACACCAGTCCGTTGAGATCTCCTCAGACTTAATGCGTTGCTGGCGGTCTCTCAGGTAGGAGTCAAACCAGCGAGCAGAGTGCGAGGAGACATTAAGTGACTTTAAAATTTCGACTAGTATATCGAAATCGACGCAGTTAAAGGCGCTACTGAAATCAAGCAGTGTAAGGACCGTAAGCTGCTTTTGATCCATAGCTAATTGAATGTCGTCAGTGACTTTGAGCAGTGCTGTGGTAGTGCTGTGACCCGGCCTGAAACCTGATTGGTGGGGATTCAGTAACATTTTTGAGGAAAGGAAGGAGGAGAGTTGGGAGTGGACAATTGATTCCAGGACTTTGGAGAGGATAGGCAGAATAGAAATGGGACGAAAATCTTTAAAGAAGGCGGGATTAGACGTTTTGGGGAGGGGAATCACAAGTGCCAATTTCCACTGGCTGGGGTAGCAACATTGGTCAAGCGACACATTAATTATGTGGGTGATGAGAGGTAACAGTACATCAATGATAGTTGTTATCATCTGCGAACATATCTTGTCCTCACCTATGGCCTTCGACGAGATTGCTAGTATTGCCCTCCTTACTGCGCCGATTCCGACAGGGATGAAATTAAATGCTGAGGTGAGGGATGTTGCCTTGGACCGTAGGTTACGAAGGGTTGCATCCTTGACGAGGGAGTCCATCGCGACAGGGGGAGTTGCAAAGAAACTATTTAGACCCCGGAGATCGACATTTCCGGCTGCCAATTCCTGTGACTTACCAACACCAAGGGTCTTCAGGAACTTCCAGACCTGTGCTGGAGTATAGCTCTCGATACATTCGTAGATATGACGGCGTTTAGAATCACGACACAGGCGAGTGCAACGATTACGGAAGCGTTTGAAAATTAAAAGATTCTCATCGGTCGGATCCCTCTTATATCTAGACTTGGCACGGTTTCTCTTAGCCATCAGACCCTTAATGGTGTCAGTAAGCCACGGTGCAGGAAGATGCTTCACTTTAACCCTCTTGACCGGAGCATGCTATGATATCTGTGGGGGCTTAATATACATAGAAAATTCCAATTGCAAAGCTCTTGTACTTTAGATTTTATTGATATCTAAAATACCCCGATTTCGTCACTGACATACACTGATCATCAAAATTCTAAGGGTACTTCCTTAAGTCCTAGAAAGCTGAAATTTGGTATTTCATTATTCTAGTATTAGTACACAAACAACAAAAATATTCTAAAACTTGGAATTTTTACCCCCCAACCCCTTAAACTAGGGGATTGATGTTTGTATGAGACTTCCGCAAATTTTGATGGTCTAAAAATATAATTAGGGACTCCTTTGTTATAAATAATTAAATAAAAATTTAAGGATTTCAAGTAAATCAATACCCCATTAAATTAGGGGATGGAAGTTTGTATAAATTTTCCCATTCAAACAGAATTTCATGCTAGAGTTATAAACTGTAAGTTATCATCACACATACTTCTTAATATAGTATATTACAAAAAAGAAAACGTATGTTTCGGTTTAAAAAAAATATCCCTTAACCCCTTTAAGTAGGGGATCGTCGGGTTTCGTAATATTAGTTCATAATTATACGAATAACATTACTACTCTTATGTAATTCGTTAATTAGTACACAATCAACAAAAAAAAATATCAGCTACCCCTTAAACTAGAGGATGGAAGTTTGTTCGAGACTTCCGTAAATTGTAATGCGAGAGGTCTGAAAATTGATAAAGGGAATAATAAAACACGTTTTTCGGGATTTTAAGTAAATCAACACCCACGCTTTAAATTAGGGGATGGAATTAAGCGCGCGCAAAACGCCTCATGTGTACCCGAACATCGGGCTAAGAATGTTGTCAAATCCCGAGTGCGGTGCATTAGAGGCTAGTGATACGTTGTTGGGTATCCTATTTTATGCCACTGATCCCTAGACGACAATTAGGTTGCTAGATGTCAACTTGAACCGCAATCGACGAGCCAAGTCTAAAACAGAAATGACAATGCTGAGTCCCGATTCCACAAACATATATTAAGAATCGAAAAAGGCAAAGAGAGTGTGGGCTATGAAAAAAGGCACCTCTGATGTGCAAGAAATACACCCCAAAAAAGAAAGACAAAAGGAACAAAAAATATTTCTCAGGCATCTTACAAAAATAAGTGAAATCCCACCAAAAACATTTTCATGTAAAATGTTGCCAAGACGAGACCATATGGCTCGCACTGTCCAAAATTTATCAGATCTCATAGAGAGCCAAGCTCACGCCCTAACTCCAGAAGCCCTAACTTTAGAAATTCTACACCTTAGTCAAAATATGTGGCTTGGCCGTTTTCCTACAATCACTGTAAATGATAACAATTTTTTTTGTACACGTTTAGCAATTTATTAAATACTCTTGCGTGACAGGCGGCTAGCCCATCGCTGCAGCTTTGGAGATTAAATGTTTTCTCATGATGTTTTCCATCACCGTTTGAACATTCCATCATCGATGTGTTCTGCACCCATTGGAGTAACGCGCAAACTGACTGACAGTGAGTGACCGACAACGCACAACCAAAACCTAATTTCGATTATTAGTAATATGTAATACTGTACTGTACACACTGTACTTTGCCCAAACGTCATTCGAGTTGCCTTCTTAGCGCGCCCGGGTAATATTCACCCCAACTGCCAAAGTTCTTTGGTTCTTGGAGCCAACTCTGCCATCCCTCGCCTATGTCGATTGCTGAACGAGTACAGTAACAGGATTGACGTATTCCAAGAATCAACCGCAAAAATAAAGAAGCAGTTGCTGAAGGACAGGCTCGTATAATAAATAGTCTTCATCATTATTTTATTTAACATTAAATTAAATAAAATAAAATAATAAAATAAAATAACAAACCTATAGTCTAAGACTCTAACCGTCTTACCACAAAAAACTTTAACCATTGTTTAACACATGATTATAAAAATCGTTACCACAAAACTGATATTAGCGTCTTAGCAGGGATAGGCATGGCTTATATTATGTGATCAATTTAGGCAACCGAGAAAGCTTGTTTAGTGAGTGTCTTGTTTGTCAAGATGGCGGAATTATTGACCAGCTGTTCTGCTGTGTTGGTTTTGTTTACGAAAAAGCGGTTTTTACTCCATTAAAGTCCAAGTTTTATCGTGAGGAAACCTTCATATCTCCATAGGACATCGTGGGGAAACCTCCTTAGTGGCCGCGATGGGCTATCCCCCTGTCATGCAAAATGGACTTAATTATCTAAAAGTGGGCACAACTGTGCCTCTGCCACCCCGGATCGAAAAAGCATAAAGCTATATATCGTCCAATGATGAAATTTATGGTGGGCTACTGGGAGACAGTGTATACGTCGCGCGACACGTTATGAGCGGTGGCCTTGAATGCGCAGCAGTCACTTTTCAATAGCTGTACTTATAGTAATAGTAATTCCTGCTAACATCGCCCAGCGCTCTTAACTTACTTATACTATGGGATGAAATTTGTACGTCTGCTATCGGTGTGCCCATCCACTATAAAAACCATACTAGCCGCAAGCCACAGCAATCTTGGGAGAAGTTTCATCTGCCTGAGATCTACTCAACCATCCAGGGCGGTCGCTCAAGCTGGAGTTGGTGCAGGAGTTAGGCCAGTTTGTGAAGGAGATAAGCCGGCTTTTCACTATGGGATGTAATGAATTATGTATTAAGATGCAGGCAGATACACGAAGACAGTGGCGCCGGTGCCAGTTAGACTGGTAGCCAGTACTGCCCCATGTAAATCTAGCTAGACGGGTGCTCTATTCACCCCAGCACTCGCAGACAGCACGGGACTGGCTTGATTTTATAAGGCCAATACAAGGTTTTTACAAGGCCAACATCAAGCCAGCCAGCACTGGCCTCGGGTAAACCAAGCTTAACATCTCAAGTTGTGAAATAAATATTGCTTGCCAGTCTTTCTAGTGCCCGTTCAGCAATATTTATTTTACATCTTGAGATGTAATTTATATTAGATTATATCCCATAGTGAAAAGCTGGCTTTATTCATTAAGGACCCCTGGAATGAAAGGAAATAAAGCTAAGCAGTAATAACACCACATTTTGATATCAACATTTTTAATTTGTTTATTAACAATTTCATTAATATCGCCAATTCCTTGAAAGATTTTCTATCTCTATTATTAATGTTTCTATCTGAGGGATGAATGTTTACACCACAATTCATGTTCATCTTCTATCACATTTGTGGGTTTTTATTTCCATATTTGATTCAAGTATGTATGGCGGCTTTGCTGGTGCTGAAAAGACAAGATTTCAATTAAATTATACCAAAATGCTAAGGTAGAGGTGGACGAAACACTTGGTTAGAGGGGATGACGGACAGTGGACCGTAGCGATAGAAAATACAAGGGGAAAGATAGGGCCATCCAGTGGGCATTGTCCGACGATATTATCAAGTCAACATCTCTCTGCATGCAGTTGGCAAAGAACTTTGGAGAATGGCGCGATAGAAGAGACTTGTCTTTGATCGACTTGACTCACTAACCAAGAGGCCTATGCCCAGAAGTGGGTTGATGTGTGCTGAAAACGATTATGGAGATTTCAATTCGATTCAATTTTTTTTGGTTTGATGGCTTCTACTGTGGATTGTGAAGATTTCTTACCTTTTCTGTTTCGAAATCCTGGAAATTTAGGTGTTGTTTTGTTCATCTTCATCACTACCCAGGGTAAGTGCAGGGCGGGCAGTATGATCCAAGAATTTCCTTTCCTGAGCAAGGGATAAATAATAATATCCCGAACCAAAACAAACAAATTGTCTGACGAACTATCAGTGACAGTTCCGTGTGTCGTTCCGTTCCGTTTCGCTGCTTATTTTTTTAGTCGTGTTTGATAAAAGTACTAAAGTGAACGGTTTTTATACACAAAAATAAGGATTTACCACTACTATACCTAACCATGTTCTATTACTAAGTTAGGAATTACATTAAGCATACAATTTTCCATCAAATTATGTATTTATTCTTATGTTATTCGCGTAAAATGAAACTATGAACGTTTTTTTAAATATTTTTTCATATTGTGTTGTACGGCCCTGGAAATTCAGTCCTTTGAGGCTAGTTGATGAACGAACGAAATTAACTGAATTATCTAGCCGTTTTTTAGTAAGATACTCACTAAACACTTTTTTGTGGTAACGAAATTTAGAAGCTTGCTAACCATTTGTTTACTGATAGATGATGATTTTGCTAAACAAGTGATCATACCGTGTTTTTATTATTTTTTGTAGTAAGACGGTAAGTAGTTATAGTTTCTTTAAGAAAGCTGTGTTTACTTTTAAGTAATATATGTGTCCAGCATTATCCCTACATTAAGAACTGTCGAGTTTGTACACACTTGATGGATATATTGTTAGTAGACCTAATAAAATAAAATAAAATAAAATTAAAATAAAGTGCTCCCACACTATATTCTATACTCTATCCACGGAGACAAGTTAATATAGCGCTCTCTCTGTCACGTAATCCCATACAAATGACAAAGACAAAAAAAGTCAATGGGAGTAAACCATTCTGAATGCACATACACACTGCGCTACTATTATTTAAACTAGCTTTCTTCCCACGACTACACTTGCCTTTGTAATAAAATAAGAAGTTGAAAAATTGGGATAGTAGAAATTTCTTAAAATAAATATGAAGCCCAATGGATTCCCACGGAAGAAGCAATAGCTTTAGAAATATCATTGCATATAAAGCGGAAGGTGTTGCATTTCTCATGGACTGATACATATTATATATCATAGTTTTTTCAGTACTATAAAAAGGACGTTTTTTTCTTTTAAGAGCATTAAAATCAGAATTAGAACTGTCTGCCATGGTTTGTTCACTTCAAAAGTCCAGTACACAAGCGCCAAGTTGTCAGACAGCAATCGATCACAGAGTCCAATACCCCGTCAGACGTCCTAAGCGCTACATAAGCGCATAACTTTTTTGGGCGGCTAGCGTCCTGTGCGCTGCATAAGCGCATAGAAAGTATTGAAAACTTCGACGTTTTATGAATATTTACCAAGTTTCAGAACATTCCCGGAAGTAGTCTTAGATTATGAGTAGTTTAGTTGGCAACCGTGTGATATGATTGGAACTAACATTGAGACAGCCAAATCAGATCAAAATAAATAAAATACCAAGCCATGTCGCCATTTTGGGCAGGCGACCGGCCGCAGACTTACATTTTATATTTGTCAATATTTATTTATTGTGAAGTAATTACTGTGTTTTGTAATAAAATAATACATCTTATCGCTGGAGAAATTAATAGTGGTGATGTGAAAAATGGAAAATAGTGTAAGTTTTGTGTTTGGCCCGTAAGAACGAAATATAATTAGAGGTGTCAGTGTCAAATAATGGATTCTGCAAACAATCGATGAAAAGCCTTATCAACTTTATTATCACATGTGAGTACTATACATCACAAGATAGGTAATTTCATAAACTTTATTATGGTACATAACATGTTAGGAAACTAATAAAATAACCTAACAAACTTATCAAATTCCTAACGCAAGTCGATTGAAAGTTTATTTTCGCCAGAACCTTGGACGCGTTAGGGTCCACGAGATTCGCTGTACAGGGACATTCCAGAGGATACACAAGCCAAGTCACAATGAATGCACCAACAGTCCAAAGTACACACCAGGTCAAGGAACAATAACGATAGATAGGAACAAAATATGAGCGCGTCTGCACAGTACGAGTACCACGATCAGACTAAAATATACACGTAGTCTGTACACTGCATTAACGGTTATTGCTGACCAATCACAAACGAGTCTATGTTTTTTGTTTATTGAGTGAAATATCATATAATTTAATTTAAAGACTGTGTTTATTTCTTTCGTAGTATGAAAATTAATTATCACTTCGACTTTGTTTATCGACATTATTTAAACAGTGATCATTAGCTCATAGTAAAATACCAGACATCTATATTATCGATAAACAAAGTAGGTAAACTCTCTATAATTTTGGCTCACCTTTAGCGGATGACCTACTCGCTGGGAGGTCCAAACTTTTTTAGCATCATGTTGGGGTCATTTGATCATCTTCCTGAAAGTTTCAGGGTGCGGAATTCAATAGTTTTTAAGATATGATTTTTTGAAAATCTGGAAATACTTTGTAAAATGAGATACGCAACGCAAATAATATGTTTAAATCTTGTCTGTGGTCAAAATACATTACCTACATTTCATTGTACGCATATTTGAAAAGATGAGAATTCTCTAAAAAAAGAATCTTTTTTTAATAATACCTATTTTAATAAAAACGTTCATTTAACTTGCATATTATGTTTGTTTATTTATTTTACGTCAATCAAAGTTAATTTAGTATTTCTTTCGTAAAATATCACTTTTGATGATAAAAAAGTTGTAATTTTTGTTTAAAACGGAACGCATTTTTTTGGGGCGTTTTGCCGCGTTTTTGGTAGGGCGGCAAAGTAGTAGTCCCTTTTCTAGTAGTTTCGCGAATGTTCTATTTTCTTGTTCTCTCGATATTTACAAGCAAAAATAACTGGCTAGAGTAGGTTATTGTGGCTACTTTTCAATCGGGTTATAGGTTATGTGAACGTTGAAGAAGCTAAACCGGAGCGGAGCGGAGCGTATGCAAACAAAAACGATTGGCTAGAGTAGGTTATTGTGGCTACTTTTCAATCGGGTTATAGGTTATGTTAGAACGTTGAAGAAGCTAAATCGGAGCGTATGCAAACAAAAACGATTGGCTAGAGTAGGTTATTGTAGCTACTTTTCAATCGGGTTATAGGTTATGTTAGAACGTTGAAGAAGCTAAACCGGAGCGGAGCGGAGCGCAGCGTATGCAAACAAAAACGATTGGCTAGAGTAGGTTATTGTGGCTACTTTTCATGTAAATTTTGATGATAGCATTATGGAGCATTTGTGGAGGAGAAAGGTGTCGAGGCAGAAAAATGACCCTTTCGAAGAAAGCAACTAGGCATTTCCGCGCGGGGGGGGAGTAGTAGGGGGGGGAGTAGTAGGGGGGGGGGGCATCTACCCCCTTCCCCCACTTAAAGATCAAGGTCAGTCTAAATTTTGTTTTATTTTAACAACATAACCTCAAAACTTTAAATAATCATATCTCAGAAACTAGGCATTTCCGCGGGGGCGGGAGTAGTAGGGGGGGCATCTACCCCCCTCCCCTACCCCCCCCTCCCCCCCCCTCAGGGTCAACAAAAGTAGGTCATCCGCCAAAGTCCTTCCGATATCTTCACGTATATTACAAAAACATACGTGACAGCAAAATCAACAGAAAACTGCACTAGGTAATAAAATAAAAGCAAACATCGAACGTCGACTAACTTTCGAAGTGAAAAACTGAAGCCGTGGTTTAGAAATGCTAAAGTGGGTGAGAAATAAAGGAGGGATCTTGGCGTTTTTTGAATTGTAAACCATGGATACGGATTTGGCGTGTTGTATGTTATCCTGCTGGGCATTCTCTTCACAGGTAGCCAAAAGACGACACATCGCAGCAATAAAGGGGGCGATCACCCAGCACCATGTCATCTGCGTTACTCATGTGGTTCACGATTACTCTGTTCATAAAACAGCTGACTCTTGTGAATGCGAGGCGCTGATTTAACTAGTCCATGTAAAGGTTGTAAAGAAATGGTGAAGCCCTGAAGTTCCTCCCTGTCGTATCAGCTGTTTAGCGGCATCGGTTCCATTCCACCGTACTACATTTCCCTGTTGCTGATGCCATCGTGCTAGGATGGATATTATGTTCTCAGGAACACCACGTAGGCGCATTTTGTTCCACAGCAACGTGTGACGCTCTATCGAAGGTCTTGTTGAGGCCCAAATAACAATCGCACGCAGTAGTGTTTGTCTTTGCATTTTCACAACGTATACCACCGTGATCGTCGCGGAATTTTTCTTAAATCCCATCGTCGGTGATCGGAATCTTCTAAATATTCTTCAGGGAGTTTCAAAAGGACGTTCTCAAATATTCTGGCTAAAATTGAGGCGAGTGCTATAGAGCTTGAAATATCCTATTGTTTGTATTTGCAAAAGAGGAAGGCATTTGGGATGTGTCCGGTTTTCAGAATACCCTTGAAAAATGCTGAGAGTATAGCTCTCATGGGTGCGCCGGCTTGTTGTAAGTGTATCCGAAACCGGGTGAGTTGCCGCGTGCTGTGGTCATGACTATTTAATTAACAAAGGTGGCTGTTATGGTCTTTTCGTACGGGATGTTAATGATGATTGTGTAGAAGTGGAACAAACGGGTTCAAGTTGTGTAAATTGTGGATAAACAGATTCGCGATGTCTGTACACCAGTTTTCCCGTCTTTATTCGCCAGAATTTCTAAACGTTTTTGCTATCCAGATTTCGAGGGATACTATCCATACAATGCTGTTCTGCGTTCTGTTGAAATTTTTGAGTGCCTTTTTGAAATGAATACGGGACTGTCTTCGAAGGTCAGCAATCTCCTCCACTGCAGTAAGGCGCTTCGCGATATGGCATATAGATCGGAAACATTGTCGTTCCACCCTGCTGTGATTGTTTTTTTGTTTGATGCCTTGATAATTTGGGGTAGGTATCCCATTTCTATCACTGATAAGAATTTTTTTTGCTAAACTTTTGGTAACACATTTAAAAAAGCTAGCAAAACTGGTTTCTTTGCTATGAACTTGACGGCGAATGGAAAAGTTATGTGATATTTAGAAACCCTAGCCAAGGTCATGCGAAATGCACTATTGATTCCATTGAATAACTGGCTGACATCAGCACAACAGTGTCTCTGCTACTCCATAAGGGAAAAGATGTCATGCCATGTTTGTTACATTGCAGTTCCTAATGGTTGGTATATCATGTAACACCCCCTGCCACACACTCGTCGAGTGGCATGGGAAGTAGCGAGGAAAGGGTGGCCATGCTCCTCGTCATGCCATACGCTCCCTGTTTTGTCGGTTTTTTGGCGCGAGTCAAAGTACCGGCAATATCGGCCATATCGGCGGCGTCGCGCACGATTAATTGCGCGACAGAGCAGTGTGTGGACACAAGGAAAGTGAGGGCATCATCGCGGCGAAGCGAGGAGCAGCGCGGGGAGCATAGTGTGGCCGAGGCAAACGTTGTATATTCCAGAAAATGCTACGCCATAAGTTGCTATTATTAGGGTCAAAGGTTCCCTATTTCAATAAGTTCCACACTGAGTGGCAAACAAGAAGTATCTATGTAAATGATTAGATAGATATAAAGGAAAGGCAGATTGAAAAGATTACAAATTTATCGTTTTTTTTATAAATTGCAGATATAAATATTCAAAAAGTAGTAGTACTACTTTAGCAGGTTCTTGCTTGACAGGCTGAGTCCCTCAGTCAACTTTAATAGAAGATATTGTAGGTAAACAACATACCAATTGTCTTTATCACTACCTCACTGTCATTATCATTGTTGCCAAGAGAAACACTTGATAGGTACTGCAGTAAAAACATTTGATTGCTGCATGACTACAAGGCACATTTATTTTATTTCAGGCTAGGTTTATGTTCATAATAAGAAAATTAAATATGTTTGTTTTCCTTAGTCTTTAATTTTATACAACTCCCTAGAGCAGTGGTTGGAAACCTGCAGCTCGCGCACCGCATGTGGCTCTTTCGATGTAAAGTTGCGGCGGCTCTCTAGTTCCTTGGCCATTTATTAATATTTTTAATTTTATTAGCTAATCCAATAAATATATGATCACCTAATTTTTTTTGTTTTAATATTCCAGCAGTTTAAACAAAACCAGTTTTCATATTGAGCGCCCGCAGTCTTCTAAAGGCAAAAACATCACTTTAGGCATTGAATTTTGCACTGATTATTTTCTAGAAATAATGTATTATTTTACGTTCTTAGTGGATGAAAACTAAATTATTAATGGCTCTTTAAAAGCTGGGATTTTTTGTAAATTATAATTTCTGGCTCGTTCGCCTCAATAGGTCGCCGACCACTGATACGCGCACGAAGGGCTCCGTGCCACCGTACAATGGTAGGGAGGGATGGTGTAGAGTGAACAGTTTGGATTTTATTGGTGCGGCTACTGTCTTACTCCATGTAGGTAACCAGGTCCATCTATAAGTTTGTATGTGGTTTACAGATAAATAAAAAAACCTTGGCAATTCCGTGTAGGTTTTCCTGTAATCTTTGCCTTAAGTTCTATAATCTGTATTTTGAATTTTTTTCATGATATTAGTCTGTAGTTTCGGAGATAAGGTGCGGGGGGGGGGGGGGATTTTTGCTCTTTTTGAGGCCTTTTCCGCGATACCCTACACGACTTTTTACGGTGTTTTTTTTTTCGTTTTGTCATTGACCCCGACCAACCACTTTTTTGAAGGATTTTTTTTCATATTAGATTTGTTGCGATTATCAGGATAAGTACTTTTGTAGAAGATTTCAAGACTCGTATCTCTTATATTTCCTGAAAAAGTGGCTATGACAGACGGACGGACGGACACGCGAGTGATTCTATAAGGGTTTCTTTTTTACCGTTTGAGGTACGGAACCTTAAAAACAAGATTGAATTTTGTTCTTACATGTTCAACGTGTTTTATCCTCCACCTACCCTGACCCACCACTTAGCCCAGACAGTCTTTATCTAGCCAATGATAACATCGATGTATTTTTTTCCTTTTCACTGTTTAAATCATAATATCGTAAAAAACAATAAAAATACGGTTACAAAGAATAATTTTAACCAATAAAATCGTGTTTAAAATCACGTAGTTAATCTTCGCGGCTTTAACGCCGCCATTTGTCACGGCGGCGGCGGATAACGTCACATGCTACGTCACATGCTACGCCACCTGCCAGCCGCCCGTTGTTTTTTTTATTACCGGTGCCGATTAGTCATCAATTTTAATTTGGTGTAAGTGAGACAGTGGGAGAAGCTTACAAACCTTTTAATAGGTAATGCATCGTGCCAAAGTGCAATAACACAATTAGAAGTGCAACAGATAAAGTGTTTTTTGTTTCGAGTCCGCAGAGTTAAAAAAATACGAACACAAGAATGATGGTGTAAAATAATCAGATGAGATGCAGTATCGCCAATATCATGTTTGTATTGGTGTGAAGATCACTTAAACGTAAGTATATTTATGTTACATTGCCATAGCTAACCGTTGAGTTACTATTACTAGCGTATAGAGATTATATTAGAGACGCCTTCTCAAACAAAAAACGTGTCGCAACTTGATGACAGGGGGAGCGAGGTGCGGGGCGAGATTGTGCACCGCAAAAGTGACACTGCTTTTGCATGTCGATTCACAAAATACTCACCCTCTCTCACACACACACATGCAACACAAAGAGAGGCCAAATTTCTAAATCTTCAATAAAGTTAAGTTTAAATTTTAATTTATGTCATTAAATACTTTTGGTTCTATTTTCGAGAGTGGCGTTTGTGTTGCCGGACCGAACGGACGTGTCCCCCCGAGATCTCGCAAACGCATTTAAACAAACAATAGTTTTCATCCCCGGCGCGCGCCTGTTGAGTCCAAAACTTAACATATGTACCTGTATAGAGTATACCTGTATAATTTATTACTGTTATTTGGAAAAGCGCCATCTATAGATTTCATTGTATATTATTTGCATTACAAATTGACCTTGATCTGACTGATCACACGTTAGACATGTATAAGCTTGAAGCATTTTATGATAGATGGCGCTAGTAGTCTAAACCGCCTACTAACTGTGCTATAAATTGGTAGACATAAGGAATTTCTGTCTCTTTGCCTTGCAACCGTCCAATACAACGCACGTATCAATTTCGGCCTTTTCATTTCGCTCCTTCACCCTCTATGTCCCGAGTGCGACATATGGTGACCCCTAATAGTACACGCTTGAGTCTTCGTATTAATTAGCCTGGAAGGGATCCGCGCTAGTAAAATTCAGCGGCAACGATACTTGCTACGAATTGCGCAACCGCGCCCCGAAGATCGCCCGGTGTCTACCTTCAACTTAGCGTTTAATTCGTAACGTGGTAGACTAAGCCACCTCATCGGTCAAGATCGACAGGCATAAGCTCAGAAACAAAGAAGAAGGGTGAAAGGTGGCCTGAGAGCTAGCGAGATAACGAAACTTGTCTACGCAACATTGAACGACGGCCATACCAAACCACTGCCACGTGTGTGTGGCACCGTGGTACTTACTCCGAGAAGGCGGAAGATATCCAGAGTGCGTGTCGACACGTGCTGCATCATCAAAAGGCATCCAGAGCCTAGTGGGCACGTGCATCGTCATCAAAAGGGCAAGTGAGCTGGCAATTCCCACCCATTCCATTATATTCCCATTTAATATTGCTAATCGCTTAGTTAATCTTAGTTAGATAGATATTCGAAATAACCTCTCGTTTCCTTTATCTTTATCTTTTTATAATGGACGTTTCCAGTAATTTGAAGGACCTTAAGTCCAAACGAGGTGTAGCGAAGAGAAAATTGACTCTTTTCAAAAAATATATAGACTCCATTAACCCAGCAGCATTAACGGCAGAATCAGTTATCGATATTAAGTTGCGAATGGAGAAATTACCCGATCTTTATGAGGATTTTTGCAGGACACAGGATTGTATAGATACTATGAGTCAGGATGAGGATCTTGACACCGAGATGTCGGAGAGGGAGACCTTTGATCAAGTCTTTTACAGGCTATCTGCAAAGGCTAAGGTGTTGGTAGCAACCAAAGACACCAAGCCAAAGCATGAGGGGCAACCGCCTCCGCCTCCACCGCCTCTTGTGGACAGTGAGTCGATTAAATATCCAGAAATCAGCTTACCCACCTTCAGTGGGGACGTAAGGCAGTGGTTGGAGTTTCGAGACACTTTTGACGCGTTAGTTAATCAGAGTAAAATGCAACCAATAATAAAGTTTAAATATCTTCGCAGTTGTTTACAGGGCAGCGCGTTAGAGGTCATAAGTTCGCTCGATTATACCAGTGAAAGCTACACGCTGGCGTGGCAATTATTGTGCGAACGCTACAATAACCCACGAGTTCTAGTTTTCAATCATTTACAGGCTCTTTTTGATATTAATACAGTATCAACAACCGCATCATCATTGAGAAATCTCCATGATAATATTTCCAAGCATGTTAGGACCCTCCGCTCTTTGAACGTGCCCGTAGAAAATTGGGATTTGATAATCATTTATATCTTGCAGAATAAACTAGATACCAAATTAAAATTTAAATGGGAAGAAAAAATTAATTCTAGGAAATTGCCAACGTTACAGGAATTCAAGGCTTTCTTGAGGGACCGCGCTGACCTGCTTGAAACTACAGGATCAGCTGAGCGAACCGACGCCGGCGGAAGCGGCAATACAGCCGCGACGCCTTCAAGGAAGACCATGGTAACCACGTCCGATCCTACCAAGGTACAATCCAAATTTAATTCTAAACCTAACCAATGTCCCGTATGTTCGGGATCACATTTTATAACCCAGTGCCAAAAGTTCCAAACGCTAGATGTGGGCGCTAGGATACGTACCGTAAACAAACTTCGTTTATGTTTCAATTGTCTTTCCAGTACACATATATTTTCTAACTGCAGGGCTAGTACCTGCCGTCTGTGTAAACGCAAGCACCACACGCTTTTACACAGATCAGATGATACCAATCAAACAACAACCACAACGTTTACCAAGGAACAACCTCCAAATCAACCAAGTACTAATAACAACCAACTAGTAAACACAACTCAAACCAGTAGCATACAAAATAACACTTACTCTCAGTCTGTACACCCCCAACCAAAACCAGTTTTATTATCCACAGCACAAGTATTTATCTTAGATAAACACAACCAGCCACAACGGCTAAGAGCCCTTTTAGACTCGGGCTCTCAGTCTAATTTCATTACGGAAGATGCGTGCAATAAATTGCAACTTGATAGGAAATCATTTAATATGCAAGTAATCGGTTTCAATAATAGTGTGTCAAACGTACAACATTATTGTGACATTAACTTGAATTCATTGGACAATACCTACCAAACAAATATGACCTGTTTTATTGTGCCTACTATTTGTAGTTTGAACGTAATATTACCAGAAAAAAATTGTTTACGAATCCCATCGCGTTATCAGCTAGCCGACAGCGGCTATTGTTCGCCGGGCGAAGTAGATTTAATTATAGGTGCCGAACAATTTTATAACTTAATGTGTATCGGTCAACATAAGCTCGGGGTAGGGTTACCAACATTACAACGTACACGCTTGGGATGGGTGATTTCGGGTCCGGTAAATAGCATATTAGAAACAAAATCAGTACGATGCAACTTTGTAATTGAAAATCAGTTACAAAGATTTTGGGAAATAGAAGAAGGTTCCGTACCTTGTTTACCGGGTGATGAGACACAATGCGAGGAGATTTTTTTAAAAACTCATACACGCAACTCTGACGGTAATTTCGTCGTTGAAATCCCACTCAAGTTACCATCCCGCGAGTTAGGTAAATCTAGACATATTGCTTACAGGAGGTTCAAAGCATTAGAATCAAAGTTTCAACGGAACCCTTATTTCAAACAAAAATACGTAGAATTTATGCAAGAATTCGAACAAGCGGCCATATGATTAAAATAAATAATAATTATGAAAATACCTACAACTTTTTACCACATCACGCCGTGACACGAGAATCACCCACCACCCCCATACGTGTAGTTTTTGACGCATCGTGTAAAACAGATAGCGGTTTGTCACTAAATGACCTCCAATATAAGGGCGCGATACAACAGGACGATTTGATAGACATATTGTTACGTTTTAGAACTTACAAATATGTTATAAATGCAGATATAGAGAAAATGTATAGAAAAATTTATTTGTCTCCTGAACAACACCAGCTGCAATACATTTTCTGGCGTGAAAACACCAATCAGAAGTTACAAGTTTATGCACTAACAACCTTAAGTTTCGGTCTTAAGGCTGCACCACACATAGCAACAAGATGTTTGTTGCAATTAGCATATGAAAACCAAAATACATTCCCAATAGCTGCGGAAACCATTACGTCACAGTTCTACATGGACGACTTACTCTATGGGGGAACTGATGAGCAGCAGGTAGCAACAGTAGCAAAACAAGTGGATGACATTCTGCGAAAGGCAAATTTCATTTTACGAAAATGGAAATCCAATTCAGAAACTATCTTGAATAGGGTAGGTGTAGGTAAATCGGAAAACACGCATCAAACCACTAAACCTACCGACCTACCTACCGAATTAGGGGACAAAATCCATAAGGTACTAGGTTTGGCATGGTGCGATAATTCTGACCAGTTTATGTACACGATAAAAAAGGACCAAAGTACTAACCCATTAACAAAAAGAAAGGTGCTATCAATTATTTCATCTATTTTTGATCCATTAGGGTTAATAGGTGCCGTGATAGTGAAGGCAAAAATATTTATTCAGCAACTTTTCAAAACCAAGACAGATTGGGATGCGCAACTGTCACCAGAACTAACAGAAGAATGGAAGAAATTCTATTCCGAGATCTCATTTTTGCAACAATTAAGAATACCAAGATTTACACTCCTTTCAAATTGTATAAAAATTGAAATCCATGGATTTTCTGACAGCTCTAACAAGGCATATGGTGCCGTTATCTATCTTAGATCTATGGATGAAGTAGGTAATATCCAAGTTCACCTACTGTATACCAAGTCAAGGGTCGCGCCAATAAAAAGTCAAACTATACCCAGATTAGAACTTTGCGCAGCCCTACTACTCGCAACTCACATAGATAGGGTAAAAAAGGCTCTTAAATGTGATATAAAAAACATTTACCTATGGTCAGATTCAAGCATCGTACTAGCATGGCTAAAAAACGATAGCTTAAAACCTAACTGTTTTGTAAACAACAGAGTTGCACAAATACTTGCAATCACAAACAAAACAGACTGGAGATGGGTGTCGTCAGAAGACAACCCAGCTGACCTTTTGTCACGAGGAGTGGATCCAAGTAAACTAGGAAATACGCGTATGTGGTGGTGTGGGCCATCATGGTTGAGTCAACAAAATAGTACTTGGCCGGTGCGTAGTGAGCCATTGTTGTCGAACCATGACTCAAGGCTTGAAGATACTACAACAACTAGTAGTTTCCCTACTCAAACTTATGCAAACCCCACCTTCCAGTACCTATTTCACAAATGGTCTAGTGACACGAAGATAGTACGTGTACTTGGTTATGTATTGCGTTTTATACATAACCTGAAGTGCAAGGTACGTACGTCCCAGCCGGATAATAGATTAGTAGGTCCATTATCGGTAAAAGAAATTAGTAATTCCTTACACACATTAATTAAACAGTCTCAAATCGAATCCTACCCACAGGAATATAATCTCCTATTAAAAAATAACCCATTGCCAAATACATCTAAATTATTATCGTTACAGCCATTTATTGTTGACGGATTAATTCGCGTGGGCGGGAGGATAACTCACTCACAATACTCATATAATAAAAAACACCCTTTATTACTTCATCATGAACACATTCTTACCAACCTTATTATGCAAGGCGAACATGTAAGATTGTTCCATGCAGGACCCCAATTATTACTAGCCACCATTCGCGACCGTTTCTGGCCCACAAAGGGAAAAATGATGGCTAGAAAAATAGTAAATAAATGCGTCACATGCTTTAGAGCTAAACCAAAAACGACTACACCAGTTATGGGTAACTTACCTGCATCAAGGTTAAACCCAGCGCCCCCATTTAGTAGCACTGGGTTGGATTATGCTGGGCCCTTTAATATGCGGGACAGGAGAGGACGTGGTTACAAGGTAAATAAATGCTATATCGCGGTATTTATTTGCCTAGTAACAAAGGCCGTTCACCTGGAATTAATTACAGGACTCGAGTCGGCCGCATTCATGGCAGCGCTTCGTAGGTTCATAGCACGAAGAGGTAAACCAGCAGAATTGGTGAGTGACAATGCCACTACATTCCATGGCGCGAACAATGAAATTAAAGAATTGTTTACCTTCTTAAAGGAAAAATCGAGCGAATTATCATCTCAATGCGCAGACGAGGGTATAAGGTGGAACTTTATTCCTGTTTACGCTCCCCATATGGGAGGTCTGTGGGAGGCAGCCGTCAAAAGCTGCAAGTATCATATGAAACGAGTTTTGAGTCAGGCTTTGTTGACATATGAAGAATTTGTTACCATTATAGTTCAAATAGAAGCAATATTAAATTCCCGTCCCTTGTGTCCCATTTCTAATTCTGAACCTATACCTATCCTAACGCCAGCTCACTTTTTGGTCGGCAGATCACTGACATCGCTACCAGAACAGGACTATACCGATGTGCCTCAAAATAGGCTAACACACTTTCAACAACTTCAACAGATCACACAAAACTTTTGGAGAAGATGGTCACGCGACTATATCAACACGCTGCAGGAGCGGACAAAGTGGAGGAGCGCCCGTGGTCCGGGCCTCGCCGCAGGGGTCGTCGTCCTGGTACGAGAAGAACGCTTACCACCCTGCCAGTGGAAGATGGGGAAGATCGTCGCAACGCAGCCTGGGAGCGACGGCATCGCTCGCGTCGCTATCATAAAAACCGCGAAAGGAACGATCAAACGCGCGTTTAACAACATATGTCCGCTACCGCTATCGAACGTTGATTGAAGCTAAAACTTAGTTAATTTAAAACCTACCTTTCAGTATTACCTACTTTTAGTTAAGCTAACTAACAATTTATACTAAGGTTTCATTATTATTTAATACTTACCATACTTACCATTAATTACATACCTAATTGCCACTGTTATATAAGAAGTTATAATAAAACATGTCCCTACTGTCGTTTCATTCCATAATAAGCAGAGTAGGCATAAACAGTTTCATTCATTGTTAACTTATCAGTTCAATTCATTGTAAGTATTGTACCTTCATATTAAAATATTAGTTGTTGACACTAGCATGGACACTAGCTAGTTCTGCTCCCCTTGAAAATGAAATTAGTACATAAACATAGTATATTAGTTCTCCTAGTCAGTACCTATAAATCTATATAGTTCCATCCCTTTCATTATTATTGAAATATTCCATTTCAATGGGGGCAGGATATGTTGAGTCCAAAACTTAACATATGTACCTGTATAGAGTATACCTGTATAATTTATTACTGTTATTTGGAAAAGCGCCATCTATAGATTTCATTGTATATTATTTGCATTACAAATTGACCTTGATCTGACTGATCACACGTTAGACATGTATAAGCTTGAAGCATTTTATGATAGATGGCGCTAGTAGTCTAAACCGCCTACTAACTGTGCTATAAATTGGTAGACATAAGGAATTTCTGTCTCTTTGCCTTGCAACCGTCCAATACAACGCACGTATCAATTTCGGCCTTTTCATTTCGCTCCTTCACCCTCTATGTCCCGAGTGCGACAGCGCCTTTTGTTCTGTCTCCGGATGCCCGAAAACGAGCCTGGCTTATAGGCTGGCTTATACCGCGTGTTACTGTAAGGGTTACCTGGTGAATGTGCGCGATCCATCTAGGCACCCCATCTGTGCAATACCGCGCATTTCAGTGATTGTGATGATACTAGTGCGGTCAAGTGTAATGAATGCCCAGAGAACTGCGCGATACTCTTAGGCATCCCATCTGTGCAAGCCCAAGAATTCTAGGCCAGGTGCACGTCTGAGCCACGCAGCGACAGGCCGGCAGCGAGCGACGCCTACGCAACACACCCTCAACGCTACTGCCTCCACCACCACCGCCGCTAAACACACCAACCTGGTGAGATCATTCCGATTAGGACATCATTGATAGTGATTACCTACCTCTAACTTTATTTCTCTCAGCACCACTCGCCGCCTGACAATAATAAACCACCACTTACCGCGGCCGCGGTCGCCCCTATTGACTAAGTCATAATCACATTTATAGGTGCGTCATAGGCAAAATCAACTAATAAAACATTATTATAGCTACATATACTTATATTGCTTTGCCTGAAAATAAATTCGAGATAATTCTCCTCGAGATTTCTTTTCTCCTCATCTTCGAAAGACCATTCAAAACAGTCATTAACAATAACCTTCCACTAAACCCTGAAACTCTGTGAATAAGCCAACCCAAAACTTAACAATCCTAGAATTATTTTTACGTAGCTAAACTGCAAATATACTAAACTCGACAATAAACAAAAACTAAACACGTGCATGCCATAAAAAGGGCATCTCACCAAATTCACAGAAACTAGACAAAACAATTGACTGCTATTTAGGAACAATTGAGAAAGCTTCGAAGCACAAAAGGCCCACAACGTTCCCTCACACATCTGGCACCCATTCTATAGTGTCAGCCCATCTTGGAAATACCGGGAAACATTAGAATAAAAATAGATCGTAAAAGGCCAAACAGCGTCTCTCATCATACCGGCCGTACACCTCTTAGAAACAACCCACACACACATTCATATTAGCTAAAACAGCATGAGGCTCTCTCCTGTAGTAATATCTTACAATGGAAACTCTACCAATGCCCAGAGATGGAATCTGCCTGTTCCATGCAATTGCAGACCAAATCAACCATCTGTTTGGAGCGACATTCAACCATACCCACATCAGAAGCGACTTAGCTAGATACGTGGAAGCTAACAGCAATTATCCAAGCATCAAACTTGCGATCGACGCACCAAACGCAGAAGCTTTCACTGAGTACATAAAAAATCTCCACATACAGGGCACGTGGGGAGGTGAAGAAATTATCATAGCAGCCGCAGAGTTCTACGTAATAAGTGTAGCGATCCATCAACAAAATGGCCCATCAATCGTATATAGCCCCCAACAAGAATATAACGCAATCGGAACTATCAAACTTGACCTTTTCCGACAGCCACTACGACAGCGCATACATAATAGAGCACCGAAACGTAATCAACAACCAGTAAAATCTACAGCATCTCACTTTTCCCATACCAAAATACAGCGCGACAACCAAAGTACACTCAAGTTCCACCCGCCCCAAAAACAGGTAATATGATAGCGGTAAATCTAAACACCTTCCCCCGGCCTACCCAAAATGCACAACTCAAGATAAGATGACCAATGACTTTGATACTTACCGTACCAACACATACACTCACACGCCACAAACACATGCATCCCCCTCCGCCGGGTCAGATACAACCGGGTACTTCATCTTCAGGGCCTTGTTCACGGACTGAACCTCGACCCGAGTCACGGACCTAACTAATATGCACTAATGAAGTGAATTGAAGTAGGTGATATTAGTGTAATGAGTCTCACTAGCTGAGCAACAACCTGGTGAGATCGCTGCGATTATGATAGCCCTAACTCAGATCAAAAGGCAAAACGAACTCTATATCTGGCAGGTAATCCCCTTCGTAATGCTAAATACCATTTCATAAACAGATACCACGCTCGCTTCAAATGACTACGCCAACTCCAAACTATCCCACAGGCACAGTGCCGTACTAGTAGGTAGGAGATAGGTATACCTAAATACAAAACTAGGCAGGAACCTACCCAATAACAATAAAACAAAACTTAACTATTTCTAACTTTATCCGGTCCGACAAGCCCACAAAAATAAAACAATAATGCAAGCCCGTCTACTACATAACTGCATATTCTGAGAAATAGCTAGAAACAGCCAACAATTGCACATCATAAAAGGATCATTTTACCATCTTTCAGAAAACAGGCAATTAACAAAAGACTTCCACTGATGAACAATAACAACAATAAAATCGGAGACTTTTTGTCCTAAGCGGCTCTCTACCGAGAATAAGGGCGCACGAAGATACGCACATACTTGGACAATCGCAACCCGTACGGTCTGTTAATCGTAGACAAAGGTAGTTCAAATAAATCTCGCTATCTCTAAGTTCTTTCTTTCAACAACATCCCAAGAAGATAACGTAATGGAAGCCTTACCAATGCTGAGATGGTAACTGCCTATTCACCGCAATTGCTGACCAAATTAATCACCTATGTCAATTAACATGCAACCACACTCACATTCGTAAGGACCTAGTTAAATATGTAGAAGAAAACGGCGATGAACAGAACAAAGCTCGCAATCACTGAGCCTGAAATCCTCAACAACTCAACATTGAAAATCTGCGCAATTACGGTACTTGGGCTGGAGAGGAGATTATAATACCAGCTGCCAAATACTTTCTAGTTAACGTAACAATCCACCAGCAAAATACATCATCGCTCACATTCACGCCCAAGAATCCAGAGGATGCAGTGAAATTTATCAACCTCAACGGCACAGGACACCACTACGACAGCGCATACTTGCTTGAATCGCCAAATTTACCCACGGATCAAGCATAACCAAACTGATAACACCATACTTTCCCCGATACTTAATGCAACACCCATGACCTCCTCAGGGTCAACCATAACATCAACAGAAGACATCCCAGACAACACCGGATATACGATGATACGAAACAGCCCCATATTTAAACCACAAGTCACATGCGAGCGTATGCGCTTTGCTACTTGGAACGTTAGAGGATGCGCCGAAATAACTAAAAGACTCAACATTGATGCGGAATTGACTAACAGAAACATACACATAGCCTATATACAGGAAACAAACATGAAACATATATGTCAAAACACTATCTCTGGTATCTGTATGCTCGCATCGGACAAGACGCTGTAAAGAAAAACAGGAAAAAGGGAATTATAGGAACAAACCTCCTTCACAATATTGCACACAAATATTTTAAAAGTTACATCAAAAGGAAATGCATGTACAAGGGCGAGCTTGTCTCTAAAAAGAGATTTCTTCCAGCAAAACAAGGCATTACAGGAATTGCTATCATAAAAGGGTAGGCAGTGCACAATAATAACTAAAATGCCTAGGAATAAATTAAAATATCTGTAAAATACAGATAGCAAATACGAAATAATTACCGATATATACATAAACTTTACATATAATAATATAAATACAATAACTTTTACGAAAGAGACAGGTAGTGCTCTTGATATGTTTCTTAAAAGAAAAAAGAGTCGGACTGTCTCTTATAGTGCAAAGAGGTGCGTTCCAGAGTCGGACCGCCCGCAACCTGAAAGAGCGTGTATACGCAGCGCTGCTATGCCGCGGAGTAGCTAAAAGATAATAATTAAATATCATCGGAGAAATGCTCATGGCAAACTTAAAAGTAGAAAGACGAAAATTCTTATAAGAGACCCCATAAACAACCAGTGTATTGGACGGAGTTCCAATACGAACCGTAAACGAAATCAAATATCTCGACATATATATTACGGCAGGACATAGGACACAATAAAAAGAGGTGCCGGCAAGCCATATGCAATTCCAAGGCCCTACTGCATTTTATAAAGAAATCCAACATGGACTGGAATATAGTGCGCCTGATTTACAAAATGGTAATTGCACTGTTTATAAAATACGGACAAAAAGCGGCAACCCTCACTAAAGCAAACAGTACTGTTAGTTCTTGACTAAGAAAATATGAACGCCTGATCCTCAGAGACATGTTTGAGAATGCCAGAAGCTATCCAAGAAACCACAAAATTCATGACTGACTACAGGGCAAAACGATAACCAAACGAATCAAAAACCACCGGATGTGTTACAATACATATTCTGCGACGCCCACAACAGCACTTTCTACACGCTCCAATCAAATACGAAGCAAGGAAGAAGAAAGTCGGCCGACTTATATACACCTGGAAAGATTTCCTTGAGCATGACATCAAATACTAAGGTGAAGAACACAGTTACTGGACAGAATCATCACACAACAGGGACGAAGTCAGGATGGCCTAGAGGCAAATATACCGTATCCCAGAAACAGACAGCAAAAGCGAAACTGGGAACTTACCGGATAACCCAAACGAACACGACTCAGGAAACTCAACTAATAACAATAACTGAAAATAGAAGGAAAACAAGAAGTAGAAGAAAACAACAGCTGCTCTCCAAATCCCACATCCTCCCCATTCCACATAACCTATATTGGCTTCAGGCTGAAGAGTCGGTCGATTGAATTCACTATCCTTCCCCTCCTATAGAGCAGGTCATTCCGCCCCCCCTCAAAACTTGTGCCCTATGGTATGCCGGCCGAAAGACCGGAACAGGTTTAGAAACCTGGCTGGAGAAGCACCATTCATTCAGTCATTCATTCATTAAATACTTTTGGTTCTATTTTCATCTCGATAATAATTTTTCCATCGGATAGACGCAACTCTATATTATTTATTTATATACAGCAGGGCCTCGATGATCCGAACACCGAAAATTTATACCCTGTTCGGATGCACGAAGCGTTCGGATTATAGTATGTTAAAATTTTGAAAGGGATTTTTCGAAATAAAACAAAAATATTTTATGTTTATTGAAGTATGTACGTTAGATGTATGTTAGATACAATGCTATTAATCACACTTTTTTAAAGAATTCCAATATAGTGCTTTGACGAGTAGTATTTAGTGACATAGAAAATGCTTTATCCCTTAATTTACGTAACAGCATTTTTTCCGTTCGTTCGGATTATAGAGGCGTTCGGACGAGCTGGGGTACGGATTATCAAGGCCGTGCTGTATAAATTTAGCATCCAACCTTAATCCGGAAGTTGCGCTGGGGCCACAAATACAGGTTATTTATACCTAGTTCAGGCTTCTGATGTTTCCAATTTACGATTGTGACATTATTATAAGGACTTAGTTGGTATCTCTTGTAACTATTTTGATGATGAAATAAAATTATTGAAGTAAAACTTCTTTACGCACGCTTGACTTGGGAAGTAAGCTGGCGAATGCGTGACGAGAGCGTTACGAAAAGTGTGATCGGGCGAGGCGAACGAGAGGTGCGCGAGCACATTTTCTTACTCTCTTCCTTTCATAGCCAGACACGGTGCAGGAGATGTATTTTTGAAGCAATAGAGCTAAAGAAGTTTTACTGCAGTTGTGTGGTCTAAAGCACACTCTTTTTAATTTATTTTATTATTATTATTATTATTATTATTATTATAGCAACCTTAGTCATTGTTGTCGGAACTATTTTACCCGAGTGCAACGAAGCGAAAAAGAGAAAGGTTTTGTGTTTATTTTTGATTTGATATGATTTTGATTTTAAACTTGTATGGAGTTGTCGAAATTATTCTGAGAATAGTGGTAACCTGCATTCATGCTAGTGGCACTTAGTGGTTACGAACCCCAAAAATATCAGATGTAATTGTATATTTGTTTAAAAAATGCATTACATAATTGACATATAATGCACAGACAGTATGTCACTTCTGCGTAGACCTCTTTTGTTACTCTATGATTTCAGCGAAACATGGCGGCCACATGGCGCGTCGACATGAGTTAAAGTTGATACAAAACTAATTAAATTAAGCGTAAATAAGAAAAAACGCAGAAAGCTTACCTGTGGAAACTCTTGACTTTTATTACCTCAGTACACGTGAAGGCATATTTACGTAGCCCTTTTGACTCCAATTCGTCCAGCTGTCGTAGCCGTCCGGCACAGACTGTGCGCATTCGGGGCAATTGACCTCAATAGGTTTTACAAGAAAACAAGCTGAGGCATCTACTCTAGTGTATACATAATTACTCAAAGTAGTTAAGCATGGTGCGAATTCATCGTATGGTCTGAAGTAGGTTTTGTGCGGGTTATACCTACTTTGTTACTGGCTAAAAACCTAGTTTTCAATTTTGTGCGACTTAAAATGTCTGTAGAAGAATACTTACAATTTATAGAACTGGAAAACACCTGTTTTATCAATGAAGGTCCTACCTACCTATTTACATAAGTATTATTGAATTTATTTCAAGACAAGCAGGATACAGAAAATTATGTTCACTACAACTTAGTGAAACAACACGGGGAAAAAGTGACACTTCGGTGAAAGAAGTTTGGCAAAGCCTCAGAATAAGTAGTAGCCCCGGCCGCGGCCGTGGCATCTGACATCACATTCTGTTGATTTTTATAAACGTTATGGAGCCACAGCCTGGCCCTTCCCGGGAATGAAATGGATACATTCATTTAACAAATAAAATATATAGATTCAGATGTTCACTCGTATTGAAATTGAAAAATGTGCCGGCTATAAAGGTTTTTAATCTATGACATGCCAAAAAATTATAGCTGTCAGAATTACACGGCATAAAAAATCAGAGTTTAGTAGATCCAACGCTTTATTTCTAATGTACTCTGTAATGATTTAATTTCTTTAATAGTGTATTATCATCAACACAATCAAATGCCTTTGACAGATCGCAAAAGACTCTAAACATGTGTTAATTCAATTAAATAATGAAACAGTCTCCCTCGCATCTGCACCAAAATCGCATCATTTTCCTCTCAAAGGATGCCGCCCTTGCCCCCGCACCACTCTGTCTATGGGGTCAGGGCATCCACTCCCAACAAAGAGCCTTCCAACTTTGCACATATCACAAAATAATATGCACAATCACAAACACATAACTACTCTGTTTCAAGTAAAAGCACAGAATGTAAGTGTAAAAAGTTAATTCAGGAATAATATCATATCAGCAAATCAAACATCACAATGGGTCATTTTGGAATAAAAAGTCTCCAGTGTCCCTTAGAGAACCTGGAGCAGGTCCGCCCGAGTCCGCATCTCTAAGGCAACCTCACATCTTTACTGGCATTGTTATAGAATAGAAATAAAAAATGAACAATCACAAAAATGTGAGAGGGAATGCAAATATGTAGATAGACATTAAGAGATGATGATGTTGTAACATGGTCAGGTCAATCCCTAGTGACATTTGATTTTTGCTGTGACAATTCCTAAACCTATTAATTATAGTTAACTTTCATTTTCTTGACATGTTTTCATATCTCTGAGGAGGCACACAACTTTAAGAACTTGGCTCTCATTTGTAATTTCATCAGGTATCAGTGGCAACAGATATTCTAATGGTGTTTGACATATGATTTTCAAATAATGATAAGTACCAGGCAGATGATATATAAACATACCTACCTCACCAGGTAGACATACCTTTACCGTCATAATAAAAGATACAATGTAATTAATGATTCAGTGATATATGAGATACAGCTAACCTACCTTCTTCTCAGTCAGACACACACAAGTTTCAAAACATCACATATTACTTCATCATCACTTCTACTCACAATACCTAACACATGCCTTACTGAATAAGGTGTGATTAGTAAGCAAATGAGGCTAGGCGCCCACTTGTGACCTAGACAGCTTTCAATAATAGGCCGGACGGTGCGGTTAACAAGATATTGCTTCCATATTTTCGGCGATTCGTTACCAGCAACAGTGGGTGGCGTGTCAACTTGCACGAAACTCACCTGGGCGCAGTGTTTGTAGTAGGTGACGTAGACACTGTAGAAGTCACCTCGTTGATCAACGGGGCGCTGCTGCACCGTTTCAGCAGGTTGGGAGTATCCACATCCATTATCGGAGCTACCATTCATTCACTGACGTAGTTTAGTTATGGGCATCGAAATACGATTCACCGATTCGACCGCCCTCACGACACACGCTTTATGTAACGTCGTGGAGCACCCGAAATCAAATTAACGGGGCCGATTGAGATTCTATTTCATTTAGATACGAAATATTTATAGAATAGATGTAAAAAACCCAAAATAAAATAAATTAACACTCCTCGAGAAACACAAAATGCCTTTGAAAACGATCTGTCTGTCAAAATTCGCTGCTGGCCGTATTAGGATGTGTTCATAATATTCAAATGCTAGGGTAATCCAAAATATTTATGTCTGTTGATTTCATATTCTTTAGCTCATAAATATAAACTATCAACTATTATTTTAGTCAAAAAATACTCAGCAAAACAGTTCTAATGCAGCTAAATTAAAAGGGAAATCGAAATTAAATTAAAAACATTTTGAAACTTGAACGAATCTTATCGAAATGTCATTAGCTACGTTTCATTATACATTTTCAAACACATATAAACGTATTTAAACCTATCTCTAATATGAATTTCGGGCGATAATTACTAACTTAAATGCAGGACCCATAAATGAACTTAATAATTAATCAATTTTAACACAAGTAATTACTTATTCATTCTTATAGCTTTAGCGAAAAAAATATTAAAAAAAATTAGGCAAGATGTACATTTCGACTCGAATTTCGTTTATCAGAACGCAAATTATTGAATGGATTTTCATTCATTTCATGATTTTGCTTGCGGCACCTAGCAGGCAAAACTAGTATGTAAGATATTTACGACCTGCAATAGCTTCGTGACTTAATTTTACATCACTTACCAAGAGTAGCAACGCTTTTGCCATGTTTGCACGGCGAAGGTAAATGAAAAAATATTCCAAAACATTTATAATTTTTCGATTCATGCTGCAAAATATTCTTTATTTTCAGTGCGGTGCTAAAGTACGTTGTAGCTGCAGCTCTGATACCAGTCTTCCTGTATATTGAGCTGTTTGTGTACCACATACAGCCCTTGTTTTGGCCCACTTTACGATGTACCGAAGAAGATGCCAGTTGTGTCAAAGTTCTGTTTGTCGCGGACCCCCAAATACAGGGTGATCTCGCGGTGCCTTTCCCTTTGAATAGTTTATTCAATTGGGATAGCGATCGGTAAGCTAAGTTCATTAACCCAGAGTATACTAAATAGAGTAAAAAATAGGTAAAGGTTTTGATCACAGACACCTGAATTTTGGGGAGGGGAGGGTGAGGAGAGGGCGACGGGACCTCCCCCCGTGAGTCTCAATTGTTGGTAACAAGGGGTTTTTTTGTTATGAATTTTCAAAAATTGCATTTTGAGGTTATTTTTTACTAAATGATTTTGACACTTTTTGTAAAAATTGCTTGTAGTATTGATATTGTAAATCGCCTTAGCTGCGGCTCATAAATAACACTAGGGAGTAGCCACAAGACTGCCCAGGAAGGACTGCCCAGATGTCAGTTTGGTACCAACACTAGCCTAATAGTAGCCACAAGACTGCCTAGTAAGTGGGGTGCCCTGACTCAGATTTCAAAATCAGTCAAATAAAACAGCCAAGTTTGCTAAACTAGGTTCACTACTTTATTCCATGTTCCATTTCACTTTTCCCTTATTTCCCCATTCATAATAGAACTCCAGAGTAAACTATCGATATTGTTGACCTTAATTTGGGAGGGGGAAGTGGTGGGGAGGGTAGGGGGGAGCTCCCTTATTCCCCTATATTATAGTTTATTTGTGAGGAAATGTATGGTTTTGAGTTATTATTTTTAATTTGAGGTAGTATTTACATAATTTTCGCTACAAAAATGACATAAAGTAACCCGTAGAGGGGAGGGGGGCGGTGCCTCTGGAACTCTCCCCTCTGCCGGGACCCCCCTTTTTTTTGAGGTTATATCTATGGTCGAAATTATGCTAGCTCCGTTTGCTATGGGGCTGCAGTGGCAATAGGTACACTGCAGAGCATCCACCCAAAAAATATATATCTATTCATAACATTAAATGTTGTTTACTTGCATAGACTTCCCTCCACTCTGGTTCGCTACGCTCAGGTTTTGTTTCTTCTAAGATCTAACCTAACCTATAACCCAATTGAAATTTAGCCACAATAACCTACTCTGGCCAAATTTGACTCAATAAATATAATAATATAAATATAATGCTACATGAACTTGAATTGTTTTCACAGTGTTTATTTTTTTAATAAATGGCAGAATTGAGTTTTAATTTAAAACTTAATTGTATAAAACTGTGTCTCCGGCAATAAAAATACGCTAAAATTCCACAAGACTGCATAGGAAGCTATCCCCCAACCCTCTACAGGTGGCATACTTGCATCATGTCACTTTTATAGCAAAAATCATGTGAACATAACCTAAAATTTTAATAAAATGAATTTATTTCTCGAAAACTATACTTTTCCTCGCAAAAAAAAACTATATTAGGGGACAGGGGAGTTCCAAATAATCCCCCTCCAATAACAATACTAAAATTCGTGTGAACGATATCTATAGCCAAACTGAACTCCATTTTCAACCTCTATTCTGTATTCATCTATTTTTGTGTTTGTTAAGCAATTACTCCGTCAATTATAAACTAATTTGAATATTCTTGTTTTAATTGTATAGTAAGTATGACTTCAGAGTCCCATACAAATTTTATCAAAATTGATTTAGCGCTTTTTGAATAAATCAACGAATACAAAAAAAAATATACACATGGTGTTTTGGTTTGTGGTTCCGTGCAGAAAAAGTTTTGATGAGGACTTTTCATGTACACAGACTTCATTCGCATTCCAACCTGGGAGGAAGACATAGGGCTTCAACTTGAAGTCGGTTTTTTTAAGTGTTTAACTTGGTGAATTATTATGGATATGCTTGTTATATGTTATGTTATGATATGTTTCTTTCAGATATGTAAAATCCACATTTTCGGTGGTGATGAAGCATTTCAGACCGGATGTGATCGTATACCTGGGAGATCTGATGGACGAGGGTTCAATATCGACAATGGTTCAGTTCCATGCATATGCAAAAAGGCTTATGAATATATTTGATATTGATTATCCAGTTGTGGTGAGACTTAGTTTTTCATGTAGGTGTACCGTAAAACGAGGATACTTGGGACATTTTGAAAATTAGATTATCGTTTTAAGTATTTAATATTGACAATACCCCTAAGTCAATTAAATATATATGTTAGTCGGATGTTGTTTACCGCCTGAGTATTGTTGTTATGATGAAATAACTATCAGATATATTTTATTTTTTTGTTGCTGTCCCAAGTTACCCTTGGACCTGTGGATTCTTGGGACGGCACAGGATTCTCATACTTGTCTCAAGAAACCTGTTCTCTAAAGCATCATGGGACAAAAAAAAAACGAAAAAAATCCACAAGTGTCATCGCGATTCTAATAAACTCAATAATAACGCTACAATTGTGAAAAATCTCCTTATTGAAAATTAATCAACGCACTAAACAAAAACAAGTACAAAAAATTATGATTAATTAAATGAATTCCAGAGAGTACAAGAATTAAGACATTTTGTTAGCAAAATTGAATTTTCTAGATTTATCAATAATCTAACTTGGGACAAACCGATCCTATTAGCTATAGTTAACTTGGGACATCAATCAAAATATCTTTATGTAAGTTGGAAACTTGGGACAAATAAGAAAATAAATATCTAATCAAAACTAATTATAATAAATTGAATGAACACGCTACCATACATTACCATTACCATAAATTTCTTTATTAAAAATTAAATCAACATAGAGTCAAATATAAGATATTTCTTTATTGAAAATTAAATCAACATATAATCAAATAGAAGATATCGCTTGATTAAAAATTAAATCAACATATAATCAAATAGAAGATAACTCTTGATTAAAAATTAAATGAACATATAATCAAATAGAAGATATTTCTTTATAAAAATTAAGTCAACATATAATCAAATAGAAGATATCTTTTGATTAAAAATTAAATCATCATAATAATGAAATAGAAGCATATAATCAAAATGTTATACCAACAATGTCCTTAAAAGTATGAAGACCTCTTCTGATACTTGGCTGCAATAGTTTTTGTACGACTTGCGATTCACTTACTTGCATTTTGTCCTCTATGACTGGGAAAATAAAGGTGTTTTCAGATTTTTGGCCCTTTCTCATAAATTTGCATGCAAATTTGTTTGATTGTACTTCTTCAATTTGGGCAATAAAATATTTCTCAGTCTGTTTTTTTGATTCTCTGTTGTAAATAAGTTTTATCAAAACAAAATCATGTTTTTTGTATAATATGTTTTCAGTGTTAGTATTTTCGTTATTTTCATAGTTTAGACTATTATTTTGGTGACCTTTGTGATCAACGTGGCTATTTTCTGGGTGATTTCTATCTTTGTTTTTTCCGTCTTCATTGTTTATATCCTGGTTCTGTCGGTGTTCATTATTTTTATTTTCCTTTTCCTCATTTTCTTGGTGCATATCATTTTCCTCACTTTCTTTATCCTCATTATCTTGTATATACTCTATAAATTCATCAAAAAGGGGATCTTCTTCATGGTTGTCCTCTTCAGAACTGCAAGAGCTCCTATCAACACATTCTGGGAACGTAATAAATTCTACTGGAACATCATTAGGCATGCCATCATCACTTGCTTTGATTTCTTCATGATCTATTATTGCACTTGATCTGTTTACTTCTTCTAGTGTTTTTTCTTCTCTTTGTCTACTTGTTGATGGACCTTGTTGTTGTTTCCTTTTTGATGGACATTTTTTTTGTGTACCACTTGTTGATGGTACTGGTTCACTTGATAATTTCTGAAAGTGACTTTCTGATATGCTTTCTCCGGGTTTGACACTGAGTCTCGATCTCCTTTCCTTGGTAGATGGATCTTTTTGTCTAGTTTTCTGTAACATTTCCACAATTGTTTGAGACCAAAGTTCACCAGATGAGTTCTCTTCCTGACGTTGTGGCAGTCTCTTCAATACCGCTTCAGGGTCTAGAGGATTAATTCCAGAAGCCCTAAAACCTGAAATTAGGTTTGTGGACATACGATCACCCATACCTTCCAATGTCTTTTTTAAAATACTCGGAAACCTGTCTTTTGAAATGGTTCCTTTGTTTTTTAATTTCCATTCTGTCAATACCATTCTCCATTCTGACTTGAAACTCTTAAACACTGCAACGTCCAGCGGCTGACAAAGGTGAGTGGAGTTTGGAGGCAGAAGAACAAATCGGATGTTGTTCTCTTCACACTTTTTAATAGTCCTTAGTGAAATGTGAGAACTTAGATTATCTCCTACAATGAGTTTTAGAGAAGGACCGCCATTTTCCCTGTCAACTTGTTTGCAATGGGGTAAAAGTATTGTGTCAAACCAGTCCTCAAATAACACTCCATCAAACCACCCAGATCTTGATCTGTTGTATCTTGCTTCATTTGGGCCGTGGGCAATCCAGGTTGTGTGTAGGTGTTCTGCTTTGTAAACTATGTACGGGGGCAACATTTTACCAGTAGCAGTGCCAGCAAACATGACAGATGTACTACTCTTTGAATGATCGATGACCCTATCAACTCTTTTACTTCCTCTCCTTGCTATTACCATTTTTCTTCCAGGATCATCACTGACATTTGTCTCATCAAAGTTTACAATGCCCTCGGGGTTTACTCCTATTAAGGAAGTTTCAAGATTTTCGAAGTACGTTAAGATGTCTTCCTTCGAAACTTGTGCTCGAGCTCGCTTTATGTTAGAACACAATCTAGACGACAGTTTACTTTTGTAGCGCTCTTGAAATGAATAACACCACTCGACTCCTGGCATGTTCTCTTTAAACCTTCTGCTTATTTGACCCTTGGAATCTAAATAGGACTTTACTAAGAGTCTTAGTTCAAGACTTGTTATAGGGCACCCCCAATCTGCTAAAACTATTAATCCTTGAACAAGTTTGTCTTCTTCATCATCGTTTAATTCACACGGACGGCCAATTTTCCCCATATTAAGCTTGTTTATTTTTCTTTGAAGGGTTGATTTAGGAATCTTGTATTTATCTTGAGCAGATCTTAATGTCATTGATCCCGCGGTAATTTCATTTAAGGCCTTTTCTAATGAGTCTGCAGTCCAATTAGCGTATGGCCTGCTGCCTAACACTTTTTGGTGTTTTCGTGGCATCGCCTGGAAAAAGTGACAAAAGTATTTAGGTAACTTGGGACATAAAAACTGAAATAGGTAACTTGGGACAACTTGAGATGAGAGACGCCCACCTAACTTAGGACACGGACCCAAATAACCCCAAATTAGGCGAGAAATAAGAAAAAAGGCCGTACCTCGTTTAATATTTAATATCATTCCGGTATCGCAAACGATTAAAGGGCACTACACCTATGAGGTTTCATGGAAAAAAAAAAACAACACTGTCTTCACCCGTTTACTACATAGAAACAGAAGTTTATGAGTCTTAAAACAAAGATAAATGTTACCTGTGACTTATCTCGGCGTTTTCTTATGTTTTTACATATGCAACCTCTTTTTCACAATATTTTGTCGTTAGAGTGCTTCAAAACGCATGTACCGGCTTTGACAGATTGACCGTAGACTAAAGAGTTAAATGTTGCCAGCCACATTTTTCAACCTACCCTCAATCGTCCCAAGTATCCACAGTGACCCAAGTATCCTCGCTTTACGGTAATAGGGATTATTAGGGAAAATTTCCTTAAATGACTTCTATTTTAGAAAGTGTTGAGTTTAAAGTGGATTTTTTTTGCCTAAATACTAATGAGTAAGGTGGCTAGTGTTAAATGAATTCAGAAAGTTACACTTATGAGATTTTTCACAAATTAAGCACTTTACAATAAATTTTTGCTGAGAAGTGATTTTAATTACAAAAATATACTCTTGATTTTAAACAATAACAAGGATTTCATAAATTTTTGATCCCTAACAACATATTGACATGCATCCCAAGACTGTCGGTAGGTAAGTATGGGGTTCATAATAAATGTGTGCCACTTTCCTACCACCTACTCCTCCAGTTGTAATTTAGCACTTTATTTTGATAGCATTTGTGGGAGTCAATACTAGCAATTCGAAAAAGTTACTTCTTTAATTGGCACTAATGGCAGAATACTAACTGCCATTAGTGCCAGTTTTAAACTCCTTCTAATCTGGGTAAAAATATTTATTTTACAGCAAGTATGGCTGCCAGGCGACAATGATATAGGTGGAGAAAATGAGCCGATACGAGGAGAAAAAATAAAAGAATTTAACAAAATATTTGTTAGACAAGACATAACCACATACAAGTACATATCATTCCTGGAAGTCAACGGGATAACTCACACTATGCCTGATATCCCAGATTTGAACAGTTATGGTTTTAGGATTGTGGTTTCACATTACCCTGTGTCACCACTGCACATTTTCGGAAGACGGGTAATAATTATATTGTTACCTTTCTCAAATGACAACCACAAACATTTTGTAGGAAATTATTTGGAAGAAAGCAAAAACTAAATTGTTTTGCTCATACAGTCCAATCAATCAGTTATGAATTGTTGATACATATTATCTTCAATTCTCATATGCTATTCAGTCATTCATGCTATTGCCACATGCTTGCAACATCGCTATTTCTAGTTTCCACAACACCATAGAAGTAATAAATTTTTATGTGTAATTCTTTTTCAAACCAGGTACAAGAGAATCTTCATCCACACATATACTTCTGTGCACACCATCACGAGTCTAAATACATGACATTCAACAGCAGAGATTCACTAGGGCGAGAAAAGCACCAATTACTCAATCAGATTCTGAGTGTAAATACCAGTGAAGGGGCAACAACTCTGTATGAAGTGTTTGTGCCCACATGCTCCTATAGGATGGGGACAACTAGCATGGGCTTTGGAGCTGCAGTTATAGGTATGATTGCCTTGAAGTCTTAGATCATAGTAGTGTCAAGTCAACTGAAAATATTGCCTCTATACTGTGTATCGAAGCATTCCCTCATTTTATTTAACCTAATGCAACTTTTATGTTACATAATTTAGGTTGTTGGTTGAGGCTTAAAACGTTATTTATTGTTTTCAGAAAATACTCATCAACAAGTTCGATATACGGTCTTCTGGTCACCATTGAGGTTTCCATACTTAATTATTTATGTACTTATTGTTTTAAATGTTATATTTTGGATAGTAGTAGTACCACTATTGAAAAGAATAACTACAGCAAATTCGAGCAGTAGGAGAGATATTTTACCTTTGCGAACAATTTTTGATTATTCTAAGTGAGTTTTGTAGGTAATAATAAAAAATTACCTTTGTATTTAAGTGACTGACTTTAGAGATGGCTGGAGATGGCAGGCATCCCAAAATCTCCGCTATCTTGTCTAGTCTAGACCAATTGGGTCTGAAATGTATTGCCTGCATTTATCAAAATAAACATATCCCTCCAAAGTAGTCAAGTACTTTATGGAAAAATCCAGTGTTAGATTTTGTATTTTTGTACTATTAAATAGAAAGTACATATAGTTAAATTACTTAATTTATGCCATTCTTTATACTTATTTCAATGTTTTATTTTGTTATGATCATGAGGATGGCATGCATTTAATAGAGAACCTAAGTTATTTCATTATAATTTAATCTAAGTTTACAATAGTACAAATTAATTTATAAGGTCCCTAATAATTAATGAATAAGTTAAATAAATTATTGAATTTTTTTTATTTTAATTTTAGATCATTTTAATTTTAAATAATTTATAAAAATAAATATTTTGTTTTATTTTTTTATTTTTAATATTATTTTTTTATTAACTATACTAAATATGGATTTAAACACAACTTAAATTGTTAAAATTAAATTATATGTTTATTTTACAGAATACAATGTTTGTTTTAGTAAGTAGTCAGTCTAATATTGTGTATGTTCTAAGTTTTTGTAAGAAATTAACTAAAATTGTTGTACTAATCATGTAAACTATCAATATTAAAATAGCTCCAAAATTATTTACAAGAAGTGTCCTCACTGACAAGTTAATAGCACCAGTCATCAAATTAGCACTTAAAAAATAATACATTCCATTATTATTTATTGCAGCTAAAATAGCAGGTAAATCATAGGCATCTGTCACTTCTTGAAAAAATACCTCAACACAGTACAAAATTAATAAAACTGTTATTAAAATTGCTACTAAAAATGTGCAGTACCCAGCATTTGCTAAAACCCTAGAGGCTGGTCTATAGGTATGCATAGCTGATGAAAGAATCCATGATAGCACTGATATAAATAATAATTTGGATATCACATGCCTCCTAAGATCATGTTTGTTGCATAGCAGTCTTTTGAAATATACTGCAGCTAAATACAATGCTACATAGCCGAGAGAAGAGGATATCCCTTCTCGGTTTGCGGACAAAAAGTTGTCACGAGGAGCATTACTGAATACCCACTGCTCAGCCCCTAGGTACAAAAAAGTTTCATGAAACACCAGAACAGAAATACCTAAAATTAGAATATGCTTTGAATTTGAGATGTATAAAATAAACAAAGATAAGAGTTTAGTAACAGCCAAAGTGAAAAAGAAGTTCCAGTGGACACCATACTCAGTGACATGCTGCTGATAGTCTAATTTGTCCAGCAATACTATTCTGGAAATGCCTAGAAAGCTTAGAATTACAATCAATTTTAAATTGTCTTTCAAAAAATATTTCACATTTCCTCTAGAGTAATTTCTGTGAACTAAACCGCTAATTAGTACAAACAGTCCAACCCCAGTATCCATCAGACTGTATCCATACTTTTCCGTTTTTGCTAGGCTACGTGGAAAAATGCGAAAATCTACTGCCAAAATACAGAATACAGTGATCAAATAGGTAAGGCCTCTCAAAGATGATATACATAACAAGCGTTTCGTTTTGAAACTATTCCGTCCATTCAAGGATTTTGCAATGTCGCTTTTCTTTATGCTTCTTGATAACACAATCATTAAAATAACTGCAGCAATACAGTTTATTTCATAGATATAATCTGCAAATATTGTATGCACTAACACTAGCGGTACTATAATAGTGGAGAATTCTCGGAGTTGAGCTCCTGGTTTCCCGCCTTCAACTCTTATCGAGCAGATAGTACAACATAGTACCGTGACCAGAATGCATGCAAAAGTGTGAAATGCTGATGAGCCACGGTTATTTTGCATAAAAAATTCATGGTACAGCTTGTATTCAACCGTGGTCATGCCTTGAAGGTTGGCTGGCTGATCCATTCTACAGTTTTGGAAGTGCCTCTTTATCCAGATAATGTGTAACTACATTAATTTACAGAATTATGATCTTAGATAGCTCAAGAGAATCACGATGTTTGTTTACGTTTTTGAAACAAATGTCAAAATCAAAACGTCAATTTTTTTTTTTCCGTCTTTATCCCTAAGGAAAGGCAATAGCAATCAAAGCCGTACAGCCATGTCTTCAGTGTTTATAATCTTATTCCGTTTCCGAGGTTTCGAAAGGCCGAAGCCAGGTCTTCCGTATTTCTTGTTTTTAAAGCCAAAGCCGAGTCTTCCGTAGTTTTGTTTTTTAAGGCCGAAGCCAGGTCTTCCGTATATCTTGTTTCTAAGGCCGAAGCCAAGTCTTCCGTAGTTTTGATTTTTCAGGCCGAAGCCAGGTCTTCCGTAGTTTTGTTTTTTAAGGCCGAAGCCAGGTCTTCCGTTTTTCATGTTTTTAAGGCCGAAGCCAAGTCTTCCGTAGTTTTGTTTTTTTAAGGCCGAAGCCAAGTCTTGCGTGTTTTTGTTTCAGCCGAAGCCAAGTCTTTTTGTTTGTTTTATAAGGCCGAAGCCACGTCACATTTGAGGAGTCATGTCCGTGTAATATATCTCTTAGTCCGTGTATTGTTCCAAGTCCGATACATATTTTACCACTCTAAATATCTTCAATAGTAGAGCAGATATAATCGTAAATACATATATTGATAATTTTCAAAATTCTTCAATAAGTCAAGAGTGGTACGCGGGATATCTTCTGGTTCGTAGATGAGCAACAGTTTATCAATAAAGGCAAGGCGTTGTATAATATGGGCGGGGCAATCGAAAAATATATGATCCAGTGTTTGATTAGCGGCATTACAGATATTACAAATTGGCGAAGAAATAATTTGCATACGGTGAAGATGTGATCCGAAGCGACAGTGACCAAATCTGAGACGTGTCATTATAACATAGAATTTCCTGCTTTTCCACAAGTTTGACTTAGAGAACCAGGCACGTCCAATCCTTCCACTAACGGATCCGTACCAGGAACCTTTAACTGCAAGAGTTAGTTGCCAATAACTAAACCATTCTTGTTTCAAATTCTGTTTGAGTTTGGTAATGAAATCAGAGTTTGGCACAGGTACAGTAGACTCAGGAGCATTACTTTCAACGATCGCCTTGGCCAGGAAGTCGGCATTTTCGTTTCCTGTCACTCCGACATGAGATGGAGTCCACATAAAGATAATATGTACATTTAATTTATGAAGTTGGGAGTAGCGATTCTTGATATCGTAAATAATATAATTGGTGTTGCAGTCTAGTTTGTTTGATTGAAGAGCTTTTAGAGTACCCATACTGTCAGATATTATGACCCACTTGTTTTCCGGGGAATCAGCTGGGTGTTCCGAAATATAAGTTAATGCTTTCGATATAGCAAGTGCTTCTGCTGAAAAGATACTCATTTCTTGTGGCAATTTCACTCCGAATCCATTTTTAATGTGCGTTAGGTATATAGCTGCGGCAACGCCGTTATCAGTTTTTGAACCATCAGTGTATATTTGAGTAAAATCAATATATCTTGCCAGTTGTTCACAGATTTCATGTTTATTCTTTTTCTCGGGATCAATATGAAATACTATTGAAGTGAATTTACTATCAAAATCGTCTGAGTAGCATGCCCAATGATCTTGGCTTCTATGTATATTAGACTGCTGATTAAAGTCAACCATATAGGAAAAATCATGAAGAATGTAGGGGGTTTTGGAGGAAGAGGCCAAAGCCTGATTATTTCTGTAAAATTGTACCAAATTTTTAAACAAAGGATGGGGCTCAATGGCTAACATTTTTAAGATAAACCTGTATTTAGGTACTTGAAGCGAAGATTCAACGGTGGAATATTACATTCCACTTGAAGGGAATTAATGGGAATGGTTTTCATAGCACCAGTAATAAGTCTTAAATTGTTATTTTGAATTACTTCCAATTTTCTTACAAGTTGATCATTAGCTGCAAAGCAAATAAAGCCATATTCAAAATGACTCCGAACTATGGCCTTATACAAAGTTATTAATACTTTCGGATCTGAACCCCAGTAAGTTTTAGTAAGAGACTTCAATATGTTATAACCCCTATTTGCAGAGAATATAATCTTATCAACATATTTCTTCCACGAGCAGTTACCCGTAAAAATAACTCCCAAAAACTTAATCTCCGATGTAAACATTAAAGGAGTGTTATTAAAATAAATTTTAAACTGAGCTTGTTTGATTTTGTGGAAAATTAACACTTTAGATTTTCCAGGACTGATGTCTAAATTTAAATATTTGAGAACCTAGAAAGCAAATCATTTAGATTTCGCATAACCTCATTTGCATTCATTCCAGAGCTATATATCACCAAATCGTCCGCAAACTGAAGGTTTCGGACTTTGGAGCCCAAAATAAGATTAAGTTTACGAATATACAAAGTGAATAAGAGTGGGCTTAAAATCCCACCTTGACAAACTCCCTTAAAAGATGAGCGGGGACCGAGCAATTGATTTTTAATCTTAACATAAACTTTTCTGTCGTGAAGAAAGGAAAAAATAAAATCCATAAATTTAATAGGAATCCCAATGGAAGCTTATTCCCTACACAAAATATGATGATTGACATTATTGAATGCACCAACAACATCAAAAAAGACTCCGGCAAACGACATATTCTTCTTCACAGATTGAAAGATGTCTAATTGTAATTGAGCTATACTTTCTCTTGACGATCGACCTTTGCGAAACCCAAACTGGTTCATGGGTAGTATATGATTGGATTCAACAAAAAACTCTAGCCTTTGTTTTAGAACTTGTTCGAAAATTTTACCAACGCAAGATGTAAGTGCTATAGGTCTATATGAGTCAGGGCAATGTTTCTCTTTATTTGGTTTTAATATTGGAATAAGACAATCTGATTTCCAATCATCAGGAATTATATTTTGAGACCACCTCTCCTTTTCCGCCGTCAGCATAAGCAGCGCGGCCCCGGTCACTCCCTGTACCGCTGTCAGCATAAGCAGCGGGATGACTAATATTTTTGAAACCGGTATTTTTTATCCAACGGTTGGACCAATTTTTACGGTTCGATCATGTGTGGACACCCAATTAGACAAACTTTATGGTCTGTGTGCTAGTTTATGCTTTTCCGTAGAAAAAAATAATTCAACCGCGTTTTGAAAATCACTTTCTTCCGGACGCTCCCAACGTAACGCTGATTGAAACGCTGAAATATTCGAAAGTTTCTATAAGAACACCCTAATGTTTTTATTGTTTTGAAAAGGTTATTTTGTGTAGATTACGTAGGTATCAAACAACATGTACATGTTGTTGATAATTTTCTGATGTCGGCTAGATTTGTGTCGAGAGGGAGCATTTTCATAGAAGTCTGTGTTTCTCATGCCAGTACAAAAATAAACTAAGGTCACAGTGACATTTTCTACACATTGTGTAAAAGAGGGTTTCATTAGCTACTCAGATATACAACTCCCATAATTCTAAGTGTTACCATTCCAACAGAATCACTTGATATATTAGTCAAGTGCCGCGCAGCCCGCACGCTCAAAAACACTCCGGTATTTGTCGTTTTTGACGTCTCGAACTCCCGGGAAAGGAAAGGTTAAATTATTGAACACATTTAAAAGAACTGATATAGATTTATTAGAAAGCATTTTTAACATTTTGTAAGGAATCCCGTCAAGGCCAAAAGCTGTATCTCTCCTAGATGAAATAGCTGACTGTAATTCTTGAAAAGAAAATGGTTTTACCAGAAATTCGCTATTCTTAGCATGCACATAACTATGTAAATTCAAGTTAGACTCAACGGTATCAGGCGTATATTTTTTAAGGAATTCGAAGACCCAACTTATGTTATTGTTTGAGAAACTATGTACGAAAGTTTTATTAAATTTTTTCATGATAGTCCAAGTATGCGAAATCGGCGTGGTTCTGTTGAAGGATTCACATAATGCAACCCAACTAATTTGTTTTTGCTGCTTTAATGTAAGCTTTTTAAGAGCTTGCTTCTTTTTGAAATTGATGTAATAACATTCAGTTGGATCATTTTTAAATTGAATATACGCTTCTTTAGAGCACTCTACAACCTGGCTGCATTTTTCATTCCACCATGGGAGAGGAATTCTTTTTTTCCTAAATATGCCTGGTGATGAATTATTATTACGAAAACTGGACACTGGTGATGAATTCCGAGCAGCTAAAATTAAAATATCAATAAGATTTTTATAGCAATCTTTAGAGTTTGAGGTATCTATATTTAATTCTTGTAGAAGGGTATCTACATTTTTTTTTGTAATTATTCCAATTAACACGACGAAAGTTTAAATGAGTTTTCATAGCTGAACAGTCTAATGGAGATGAAGTGTAAGGTGAATTGTTGTGAATAAGTATTTTAATTATTACTGGAAGATGGTAACTACCTAGCGGGTCATCATACACTGTCCAATCACAGTTCAGAGCCAGTGATGGAGAAATAAAAGAAAGATCTAAAGCATTTCGCCTCCATTGGTGTGATCCAATAGTGGTCATTTGGCCATCATTTAGCAAAACTAAGTTATTGTCATTAGTACTTGAAAGGACATCACGACCACGAGCGTCTGTTGATTGACATCCCCATGCCGAATGGAGAGCGTTGAAATCTCCCGCAAAAAGCACAGGTTCTGGAACACTTTGTATAAGTTGATCAAATTTATGTTTGGTAAAAACCGGTAGACAGTTTTTAGGGCTATAAAAACTAACAATTGATACTTCCTTATTATCTCCGTACATTAAACGTATTGCTATGTTCTGAATGGAATTATCATAAAATGTATCAAGTTTTCTAAAAGTTAAGCTGTTATGAACAATTATGGCAACACCATTATGGTCGTTGCCGGAGTCCAATCTACAAATATTATAACCTCGAATATTGAAACGTTGATTCGGTTTTAGCCAAGTATCACAAATAATTGCTGCGTGAATATTATTCTCCTTCAGGAAATGTGTTAAAACAAGTCTATTACTAATTAAACTTTGTGAGTTCCATTGCATTATGTTTAATTGATCCATTAAAAAAAAATAACAAATTAATTACTCTTACTTAGTGTTTCAAGAAGAATGGTTTTAATGTTTTGTGAATTAATTGAAAGTTCGTTTGTTTTGTTCTGAGTTGAAGTTGTGGCTGCCTGAGCAGATAGAGCACTTCTCTGCGTTTTTACAAAATTTAGCTATGTGTCCATACCTCAGGCACCGCAGACACTGCTTCACTGGAGCGATGTACGGGCGAACCTCGAAGCGCCAGCTGTTCAGATCCACACTGTCGGGCAGGGATGGGCAGGAGAATGTTATTGAGACTGTCTTCAAAGGCTGGAACTCAACAGTGTTATTGTTAATTGTTCTTTTCATAAATCTTCTTACTGATACTATGTTTTTGGAGCAAGAAATATTTGAATAGATCTGCTCATTGGATAAATCAAGTGGCACATGTTGTATTACTCCAGTCACTTCAGTGGCCGTAGCAGGAATAGTCGCCTTTAGTTTGTATGAATCCAGAAATGTTTTATTGCTTAAAGCTGCATTGGCGAGCCCTGGCCGCTCAAACACAACGCCAATCTTGTATTTGTTGATGCGTCTTAACTGTTTTATGCCTTTGTTGAATCTTTTGAGGCAGTTCGCTAGAGCCATCATGTCTCTGTCGCCCAATGCCTTGCCAGTGTCGCTGCTTTCAAAATAAACGATATAATCTAATTTACCTCCATCCACTGGGTAATAACGGACATAATCCGGGACCTGAAAAGGCTTATACTTATCCTTGTCATCTTTTGGTTCATCACACGGACTTGAGGATTCCCCACTATCAGACAGATCCTCCTCCTCCTCATCCTTCTTTCTTTTCTTAGGCTACTTCCTGCCCATTTTTAACCAATGTACAGTATTTTTAGATAACCTACTGTAATTAAATTAAATTTTCAAAATTTAAATTAAAATTTTCCGCCTATCAAGACAAAAGTGCCCGCGCTTTTTTTTTTTCTCACGTCAAAATACAGTCTTGCGTGTTCGAGTTGTTCTCAGAAAGCTACATTCACATTTTTATTATTAGTTTTTATTATGTACATAAATTGAAGGAGACAGTCTAAGGCCTAGTACCTTTAACTACAATAATAATAATAGGGACAGTCCTTCTCTTAATATATTTAAAAGTCGCGTGAAGAAGCATTACCTTTCTCTTTAGAAATATAGGTAGTATGTATGTATTTATTAGTATATTTATTTAAAAATTATATATACACACATCAACACTGTCTAGGGATATTAGATTTTTGTTTGTATTTCTTAATTTTTCAGAAAAACTACTCAGAATTAGGAAAAAGTTTATATGTGGAATTAAACCTCCTTGTTCCATTTTCAAACTGACATTGAAAAAAAAAACAAAAACTTATGAAAACAAAAGAAAGCGCGGGAAAACGCATTTGATTCAGTTTACAGTGCTAGTATTGTGTTGAGATTTATTTAGAAAAAACATTAATTAACTAACTCTATCAATTGTTTTTGGTGATTTTTACTGTTTGTGTCATCTTGTTGGTGCCATGCAACGTCGACATCTGACGAGAGACGAGATGATAAGAGCGGTAGGAATTTTGGAAGCTGGCGCTATCCAAAACGTTGTTGCGGAGACCCTAGGCACCAGCCAGAATGTGATATCAAGGCTCTGGTCACGTTATCGTGATACTGGGGAAGTGGCGGAACGGCATGCTGGCAGAATTCGGGTGACCACCCCTAGAGAGGACCGTTTTCTCAAAAATACCGCCTGGAGAGAACCTACTCTGACGGCCATGGAAATGGTACAGAGGCTCCAACAGGAGCATCAGCTGTTGGTTAGCGACCAAACTGTCAGAAGAAGGCTACATGAAGCTAATCTTCATTCTCGCAGGGCAATTCGTGTTCCTGCTTTGCGACGAGGCAATCGCGGAAGGCGACTATTGTGGGCCCAAGAACACGTGTTATGGGATAATGAACAATGGTCGACAGTGCTCTTTACGGATGAGTCTCGGTTTGGATTTCATCCAGATTCGCGAAGAACACGAGTTTGGAGAGTTCCAGGCAGGGAAAGCCGGCTCCAGCATCCACAAGAGGTTCATTCGTACCAAGCAGGAACAATCATGGTATGGGCAGGAATTCGTATAGGCGCGCGAACCGACCTCGTTTTTGTAAGAGGCAACATGAATGCTCAGAAATACCGTGATGAGGTGGTGGAACCTGTTATTATTCCGCATAGGATGCAAATCGGCCAGCAATTCGTACTCATGCATGATAATGCTCGTCCACACACTGCGAGGCTGGTATCAGCCGCACTTCAAGACAACGACGTTACGGTAATGAGATGGCCTGCGCAGTCGCCTGATATGAATCCCATCGAACATGCGTGGGACATGTTGCAGCGAAGGGCTATGCATGCCCTCCCTCCAAATCTGGCCACAGAAGAGCAACTTTTCTTGCACCTGCAACGAACCTGGGAACGCATACCACAGCAAGACGCAAGCATAGCAAGACATCGACACCTTAATTCACAGTATGAATAACCGATGCCAAACTCTTATTAACGCGAGGGGTGGCATCACTAATTATTAAGAGTTAAAATGTCTCACTTTAAGTTGTTTTTTAAATAAAATTATCCATTTTATTCATTAATTTCATTCGTTGACTTAGCGCCATTTTTAGTCTCTTTGTTATTTTATTTAAAAAATAATATTTGAAGATCTAAAATGTTTTTTATTTATATAATTAAGTTGGGCATTAACTGAGGTTTAATTCCATATATACTTCTCTGAACAAAATATTTATAGTTTATCAAAAAATTTAAGAAATACAAAATATCCCTAGACAGTGTTGATGTGTGTATTTATATAGTATTTATGTTTAGCATGTACGAGTATATTATATGATATTTATGTAAGCCCTCGTATATTTAGTTAATATTGTTTTATATTAGTTATTTAGATATAACATATATCTAACCATATGTTAGTTATTTAGATATGTACTAAATTATATTGTTGTACACATTGTCACTCCTGCTCAGCAATCGACCATTCCCATCCTAATTTGGTTTGCTGGAAGAGATCTCTTATTAGAGATAAGCTCGCCTTTGTACACTATTTTTATGTAAGTCTTGTTGTCCATATAATAGTTGTGTGCATTAAAGAAATTATGAAATAAAATACAATGACATAAATCCGAGAAACCCTTCGTCATAACTAAACTTATGTAACAAAATACATACCGTCAAACTTGGCAACTTTGCCAAGGTTTAGTAAATTTGCCATCAGCGTTGTGCCTATGGCAATCCTGCAATATCTCAGTCTACTACCATTTTTTTGTGTTGTGACTATTTTTAGGGGAAAATACGATTATCAATTTGGCAACACTATTTTGAATAGGGTAACACCAAGGCAGCCATTAACTGCCATTATATTATTTGTCATTTACGAGAAAAAATCCGTCACGCATCTAACCTGAAAATACAGTGCTCCAGAACATCTATAATTTTTGAGCGGCACTATCGGATCCAGGTACCTACTGTTAGGAGGCCTCTGGCTGTCTTTTTAAAAAAAAAAACTACAAAGTTCACCTAACTAGACTTTATTCTTCTTTTGAGAGATAACACACAAACAAGACTATGACTTCTTAAAAGCGGAGGCGACCGCTCCTCGCGAATGAACAAATCTAACTGAAAAATATTATTCAAGTAAATGGCAGGCCACCAAAATGGCTGACTGCACTAGAATACCACGGAAAAATACGTAACATGGTGATCTGCTAGTTTAGCTTTTATTACATAGAAAATAGGGTTACAACAGCTCCCCCATTTTGACGAAGCTTCATCCCTTAAAATGAAGCGAAGTAAATACATAATAATAATTAAAATTACTAAAAGAGAAATTAGCAGATTACCGATTCCATTTTAAGAAGCCAGAACATTTTTATCAATTACATGGTTAAATATAATTCATAGAATAGAAAGGTATACCTATTATCTTAATTATACAGACTAAAAGTTTAGGTTTCTCCTGGATGAGTGTGTACACTCGGCTTTATTATAACTTGTATGAGGAGCTGGTAAAGATTTCATAGATCTCTTCTCATCTTCAGACGAGGAGATATCAGACATCTCTATAGAGTTAGTAATATTGGCTTTATGTTTTACCAGCTTTTTGTTATGACATTGGTTGAAAATCTGTATACAGCATCCCGAATTTGATTTAGTACCACGGTATTTGTAACATTTATAAAGTTTGTATCCGACAAATAAGAATACCAAAATAATTAAAACATAAGTAAATGTAGAGTAATAGTGGGCATATCTAATGAAATGTGATTCCGACTGTAGTTTATTTATTTCGTTTTCTAAATTATTTAATTGATGAGATGCATATTTCAAGGACAATTTTGCTCAGTTGATAGGTGTTAAATTAGGTAAGGTTTTATTATACACTTCTTTCTTACAGCAGTCATCTTGCGTGATGTCGAAAGTTATATCTAAAGGGGACTTTATCACGTTAGTATAAGACATAGTTGGTATAAGTTGGATGGTCCTTGAAAATCCGATGCATTCTTCTGTTAGTTTAACAATACCAGTTCCAATGATAGAGTAGTCGACAATGTCGTCGTTACATTTTATGGTGAGTTTGCTAGAATCTGACTGTACATAAATCCATCTATTATTACTAAGCTTTTGCCAAATATCAATCTGGCCTATAAGTAGTTTTGAATAACATTGAGCAGGTAATGATAGTGTCACCTCTGTAAGAAGCCTTGATTCACAATTAGGATTGCCTAAACTAGAAAATATTGAAACAAGTTCACAAGAATAGTTACTACTAACAACTTTACATTTATCTAGATTACTAAACTACTAACAACTTTACATTTATCTAGATTACTAAACATATCATAATGCATTCTGTTATCACTAAGTCCAATGTAGCTATCAGAAGGTTGAATGAGTGCGAAAGTACGGGTAACACGTGATTCATCATGTGGAGTAGGTAGAGGTATATTTTTATATACCATGAATGTTTCTGACGTTATCAGCGGGACTTGCAGGATAAAGACTATTTTGTTATTATAGTAATAGGAACTAAGTTTAGACGTATCAATGAGAGTGTGGATGTGGTTTACGCTAAGAGCGACTGGAAAGTCTAGACGTTTGTCTAGTTGGTTACTATGCGTTGATAATTCATTGTACAGATTTAAGGGGCTTATCACACTGGGATGTAATACATTAACCTTAGAAAATAAAACAGCGTTTAACGTAGTATCTAATAGATTAGATACAGAAAGTAGAGAACTCTCTTTAATATTCAGTAAACTATTTATCCTAGAAATATAAAACAATTCATTATCTATTTTGGTAATTTGAGATAATATCCCATTCATGCTGTCGATTTGGGAGTTAATTTTAATTTCATTTTGGTTAAGTTTGTTAATGGTAGAATTAAAAGTATTTATGGTTGAGTTTACAACATGAATGTTATCCTTCATCAAGTGAAATAGTTCATTTTCGCTTTTCTTACATGATTCGATAGCAGAATCGTATTTTCTGGCATCACCAGCGTCAAGAGTTCCAAAGAAAAATTTCAGGATTTCTCCGCCAAATTCAAGAGATCGCTTCACCTTACTTTGGGGTTGATTCAAAATTAGGTGAGATAATGATTGCAGTGTAATTAAATTTGATTGTACTAAAACATCTATAGGGCTAAAAGCTTCCTTACACTGGATCAAATCCGATAATTGTATTTTATTACACAGTTTTTCCGATTATTGTAAAAGTGTTTCAATATTATCAAGATATGGTTGTAATGATATGAGGTCAATGTGTGTAATTACTTTCCAGTAGTCGTTGAAAAAATGTATCGAGGTTAAAGGTTCAAAGTAAATTCCTGGGCTGTGAACTATTGGTGTGATTTTTGATTCAGCGCTACATCCGTATAGCAAGGCTCTGAAAATAAGCAGAATGGGCAAAGGTTATGTTAGGTTAATTAGCAGGTTTAATTTCATTGGTATGGTATTTTACACGTCTGCGACCCACTTGTAAAGTGACGTTATGTTTGTTATGTACTTTAACAACTTTGTAAGGAACTTTCCATATAGGAGATAGAGCTTTGCGTAGCCTATGATGCTGCTTTAAGTAAACCATGTCACTGGTTTTTTATTGCGAGTCGCGAGAATGTGCATCGTAGTAATTTTTGGACCTTTCTTTACTTGATATGATATTCTGAATAGCTTTTTCGCGACTGAAACGCATCCTGTATTGCAGGGCACGGATATATTCATTGTAGGTAGTGTTATTAGACGTATCGTATAAAGAGTTGGGAATAGATGGTTTATAGCCATATAGAAGTTCGTGTGGGGTAAATCCAGTAGTACAGTGAGGAGTGGTATTGTAGGCTAAAATACCTGTAAATAGGTAGCAATTCCAGTCATTCTGGTTTTCATTGACAAATGATTTAAGGTACTCTTTTAGAGTAGCATGAGAGCGCTCAAGAGCTCTGTTAGTTTGTGGGTGATATGGAGTAGTAAAAAGGGCCTTAACCTTTAAAATTTCTGTTAGTTGTTTGAATAGGTCTGATGTGAAACAGGTGCCTAAATCCGTTAGGATGTGTTTTGGAAATCCGAAAAGGGATATGAAGTGCACTAGGTTACGTGCTATCTCTTCACTTGTTGCACTTACCATAGGGTAGGCGGTTGAGAATTTTGTGAGGTCATCTTGAAGTGTCAAGATGAACTTGAAATTTTGGAAGCCAGCGTCGGGTAAGGGACCTACGACGTCAAGAGCTAATCGTCCAAACGGTCTAGTAGAAGTGGAAGTTATTTCCATAGGAGCCTTATTTGATATCCTTAATGGTTTGTTAATTTGGCATAACTTGCATTTTTTTACGTAGTCTTCGATATCAGACCGCATACTTTTCCAGTAGTAGGCGGCCTTGATTCTGTTGTACATTCGTTTCGAACGTGGGTGACCAGCGATAGTAGAATCGTGTTTTTCTTTGAGAATTTTGGGAACTTCGGCAGGCGTTGGATAAATCATTTTATTTTTATAGATATGTATCTTAATGTTTGTGTTGTGGAAAATGTGAGAGATCATGTTATAGACTTTTGTGTAAGCTAACTTAGAGAAGGGATCAGAAAAATCTGGTAATGCAAGGTCAGTGGTCTCCGGGTTAACTTCTAAAATTTGGTTTCTAAGTTTCATTAGCAAATTATATACATCCTTGAATTTTGTTTCCTCGTAGTGGTGAATTTTCGTGAATAGAAAGTAAAAAAAATTACTATTCATATTCACGCTTTTTATCGTAAGTGGTACGTTGTAGTTTTAAATTAAATTGTCGCATTCTGTCGAAGACAAGTTGTAACTTGGTCATATGAGAATCGAGGTCATGTGAGTATATGTTACAGTCATCGAGGTAGACATAACAGTGAAGGCCCTGGAGGCCAGAAAGAGCAGTATTCATGAGACGCTGAAATGTAGAAGGGGCGTTTTTTAATCTGAAGGGCATCCTAGCAAATTCGTAGTGACCAGTCGCGCTAGAGTGAGTACTGACAGTAAATCCTGTTTTAAGAGCATCTGAAGGACTCATCCTTATTTGATGAAACCCGCTCGCAAGGTCCAGAGTGCTGAAGTATTTGGAATGACCCAGTTGGTCGAGTATGTCAGTGATAAGTGGGAGAGGATAACTTTCAGAGACGGTGATGTCGTTTAAACGACGATAATCGATAACAATCCTCCATTTCTTTTTGCCCGAAGCATCCATCTTTTTAGGGACTACCCAGACGGGAGCACTCCATGGTGAAGTAGAGGGGCGGATAATATTTTGATCAAGCATTTTTCGTACTTGAGAATCAACTTCTTCCTTGTGACAATCAGGAAACCGATATGATTTTACGTGAATAGGGGGAGAGTCTCCGGAATTTATAGTATGCTCGATTGCGTTAGTGTAGGTCAGAGGTTCACCATCAAGATGGAAGATATCAGTGTATTTTCGACAACATTCAAACAGAGATTTTTGTTCTTCATGGTTAAGGTGAGAACAGCGTAATTGATTTAAAACCTGTTTTATTCGATCAGAATTGGAGACAGAAATAGAGTTGATTTCTTGACAAGAGCCAAGTGTCGTTTCTGATTTTTCGATGGATGTTAATTTTACAACATAATCTTTGACCTCGACGTCCGAGTTTGCAGTATTTAAAATTGAGATATTCACTTTACCATTCGGTTTAATAGACACTATGCAATTAGCGACATAAACACCTTCGCAATAAAGATGATCTAAAACGAGGGCCTCGTTATCTCGGTAGAGTTCGCATGAGTGATTTGATACTCCGCACTCGATAAAGGCTTCACTGCGAGCCGGTATAATATAAGTAGGTTGATTGTAAATAATAGGCAGGTGTTGATTGTGAATTTGGATACTTTTCGATTGATAGTCAATATTTACTTTGAAATGTCCGAAAAAATCACTTCCGATTATTCCGTCATAATCTTCTAGGCATACGTCATCTTTTGTGACGTGAAATTTGAAATTAATTGAATCCGAAGGCAAACTGATAGACATTTGGAAGGTGCCTAATGTTTCGATTAAGATTCCAGAGTTACTTATGCCCTTAATTTTTACGATTTCGCGAGAGAGTTCAGGGGTTTCTTTCGAACTTGAGTTTTTAATTATGCTGATGCTTGCACCAGTGTCTATCAGCAAACATAGTGGATTGGTTGCATCAGTTTGAAAATAAATGTGTGGTAGTGGTATATTTTTATTGTATGTAGTAGTCTCGGGAATTGGTATAGAATCGGGAACAGGGTCGGACTTAATGAGTTTAGGTTCACAAATATGGCTTAGAATATTTTTTGACCCTTGTTTATGAGAACTCAGATTTTGCTGAGATATATCGATAGAGTGACTCGGCTGTTTACGAGATGTATTTTGACTTAAAGTACTCTTATTCGATTCTTGATGAGTTTTGTCTTAAGTCGGGCTTATTTGAGAGATTGATTGAGTAGAACTCGACATTGTTTTTCGAGGTTTATTTTGAACATTATGGGGTTTAGCCACATGTGGTATTGAACTCTGTTGTATTGACAGAGTAGGACTCAGGGTATCCTGAGATGACCTCGGAATCTTGTTCCGGGATTTATTTTGAAAACTCTGGTTTTTAGCCAGAGTAGGACTCAGGGTTTTCTGAGATGACCTCGGAACCGCGTTCCGGGATTTATTTGGTGAACTCTGATTTTTAGGCAGAGTAGAACTCAGGTTATCCTGAGATGACCTCGGAATCGTGTTCCGGGATTTGTCTGGGAAACTCTGGTTTTTAGGCAGAGTAGGAATCAGGGTATCCTGAGATGACCTCGGAATTTTGTTCCGGGATTTATTTTGAAAACTCTGATTTTTAGGCAGAGTAGAACTCAGGTAATCCTGAGATGACCTCGGAATCGTGTTCCGGGATTTGTCTGGGAAACTCTGGTTTATAGGCAGAGTAGGACTCAGGGTATACTGAGGTGACCTCGGAACTGTAATCCGGGTTTTTTTTTTAACACTTGAGCGTATGATAATTTAGAAATGACCTCAGTGGGTTTAGTGTTTGTGCCACTTTGATGAAGCGATTTCGGTAGGCACACATCCGAAATCATTCTTGGTTTAAAGCTTCATCAGAGGGTTCGTCATATACATGGTGTACATTCGCCTGTGCATAAGTACCTTTTGTGGGTTCTTGACCCTGGGCTGAATGGGAATTTTTGTATTTTAGTTTATAGCACTCGTCAATGGTGTGACTCTGCTTTTTGCAGTATCTACACTGTTTTGGACCTTGGGGAGAATCTGAATTGGGCCTTGGATTGACGGTGTATGATCGTTGAACTTGGGAGGTTTCATTCTGAGACTTGTTTCTATAGCACTCAGAAGAAGTATGCCCTTTGTACAAGCATGCACATCGTTGGTATTCACTGTACTTTTATAACCTAGATAATTATTGTAAATTAAGCATAACACGTAGTTTACCTTTCTAGGCTAAAGACTAGTCTGAGTTAGTTGCAATAAAGCACTCGGTACAATTACCAGTTAACGTCTTTCCTTCGGAACCTACAACATACATCCTACAACAACACGTTACGAGCTAAGGCTCGTACATTTGGTCCTTCGAGCAAAGTTGATTGTGGTTACGGTTATTCCTACTCACTACGGGATAATACGTGATTGGAGTCAGCGTATCGGCGCCGTTGGAAACACAGGACGTTGTAAAACTACAAACATCCGTCCGGGGGTCAACTTCAGCGGGAACAAACATCCGTCCGGGGGTCAACTTCGGCGGGAACAAACAGCCTTCTGGAGCCAGGAGGCGCCAGCGGGTACAAACATCCGTCTGGAGGTCATCTGCGACGGGAACAAACAGCCGTCCGGGGTCAGCAGACTTGGGCATAACAAAACAACAAAATGGCAGACAAATTGGGAGATGTGCTGAAACAACAGGCGGTCATCATTGATCAAATCAAGGGCATAGGCGACAATTTCAACAAAGATGGACCATCAAGGAAGAACAAGGAGTACCTGAGGGTCCGTTTGGAGCGGTTACAACTAAACTGGGAGCAATTTGAGCTCAATCATTCGCGCCTGATGAGCAAGGAAGATAAAACATCTGAGTACTTCACCGACAACGTCTACGAGAAAGCTAAAGCGAGCTACCTGTCCATCAAGCAAGCAATTTCGGGATACGAGCAAAGGATGCGTCAACAAGAGGTGCAAGAGCAAGTTCAGGATTACAACACCGACCCCAAGGCTACACAATCAGCTACATCATCGGCTTCACATTCCGGAACAAAGGTGTTGGAGCTTCTGGGCGAGCAACGATCAAACATCAAAGCTTTAGAACGAACCATAAGAAATGTGAACATCGACTATATCTCGGAAAAATGGCAGTTAGAAGACAAACTGAAGACTATATCAACTCGCTGGCAAACTTTCGACAATATGTACTGGAAGCTGGATAACCTGCTTGATGACACAACAGAGTACGAAATGGAGTATAATAGGCTGGAAAAGTTATTCGACGAGGCAAAATCGCTCATCAACGGAAAAATGGGAAATATTCAACATAGGGAACAATCGACACCGAAAATAGAAATCCCGACATTCGACGGGAATTACTCCAAATGGACTACATTCAAAGATTTGTTCACGGAGACTGTGCACAACAACAAAAACATATCGCCGGCCCAGAAAATGCAACATTTAAAAACAAAACTTAAGGGGGAAGCAGAACGCCTGGTACAGCATTTACACGTTAGCGCCAACAACTATAAAGACTGTTGGGAAATATTGGAACATCGTTACGACAATCTTCGTCTCCTCTTCGGATACTATGCGAACTTATTGCTCAACCAACCTAACATACAACAAGCAACCGCGACCCAGGTGAAAAGACTACACGACACGACGTTGGAGAACATCAATGCTATTGCAAACTTAAACATTGATACTAGCGGATGGGAACCATTGGTGGTGCATATCCTTCAACAAAAACTGGATCCCGAGACCCTGCAGTCGTATATCGAATCGCTAGAATCACCTCGGGAACTGCCAAAACTCGATAGCTTTTTGGGCTACCTCGAACACAAATTCATCTCATTGGAGTCCAGCAACAGTAAAGCTCCAGGGAACAACTACAACAACAAGGAACAGAACAAGAATTCGTCAAACAACAACCCTCCCTTTTTCAAGTCGGTTAATAAAAAGGGGGCAGCCAGTTCAACGTTCAAACCACGAACCTATTATACAGCAAAGAGAACGTGCCCGCGCTGTAATGGAGAACATGGATTATACGCGTGCCAAGAGTTTTTGCACCTTGAACCTTTGGCTAAATTACGAGAAGTTGAAAAACTGAGAGTATGCAGCAACTGCCTGTTTGGACACAACGGGGATATTTGCAGATCAAACAAAAAATGTAAAGAGTGCAATGGGTCGCACAGCACATTGCTGCACGAGGCAATATCTAGGCCAAGCAAGTCAGCAAGCCAGCAAGTGAACCGGCACAGCACGCACGTATCGAGTACGGAAACAAACGAAGTACTGTTGGCCACAGCAAAACTTATGGTGCAAGCCAACGACGGAACTTATGTAACGCTGAGAGCTTTACTCGACCAAGGTTCTCAGATAACAATGATAACAGAGGACGCTGTGCAACGGCTACAACTCAAGAGGATCAAAAACAATGCTGATGTAACTGGGTTGGGAACAACACCCAACAAATGCAAGGGAGAAATCCATCTCGATTGCAAAGCTCTACACAACGACTACAACTTCGTCATGGGTGCCTTAATTATGAGGCGACTGACCAACAAGCTGCCTAACAGATCGTTCGATGCGGACTCTTGGAAGCATTTACAACATTTGAAGTTGGCGGACCCAGAGTTCAACATAACAGGAGAGATCGATATTTTATTGGGCGCTGATATTTATCCGGAATTGATAATGGAAGGCCTGATTAAAACAAACAATCAAGCAATTATTGCGCAACAAACACGGTTGGGATGGGTGATATGCGGAAAATTCTCCCAAAGGACTTTCAACTGTCATGTCACCATCAACAATATGGAAGATATCAGCAATTTTTGGGAACAGGAGGAGATAGCAAGCAACCAAGTTGAAACTAGCTCGGAAGACTTCTGCGAAAAAATGTATGCGGAAACAACAGAGCGACTTCTTGACGGACGATACCAGATTCGCCTCCCGATGAAGAAGGACTTCAAGAACAAGCTGGGACTATCAAAACCACAAGCTATTGCACAGTATAAACAATTAGTGCGCAAGCTTAACAAAAACAAAGAATTTTCCCAACGCTACAATGACTTCATGGCCGAATATGAACAATTGGGTCATATGGAGATATCAAATAAACAAGAACAGCTTCAATATTATCTACCGCACCACGGAATCTTGAGAATGGAAGCGGTCACAACAAAGCTAAGAGTAGTATTTAACGCCTCGGCAAAAACAACAAGCGGATTCAGTCTCAATGACTTGATGGAAACAGGACCTAATCTTCAAGCGGACCTTCAAGGACTATTACTACAGTGGCGACAGTACAAATACGTCTACTCAGCAGATATTGAGAAGATGTACAGATTCATCGTCGTACATCCGGAAGATAGGCCACTCCAGAAAATAATTTGGCAGGATTCATCAAAGAAAATGAGAGAATTCGAATTGAAAACAATAACATACGGGACTAAGGCCGCGCCTTACTTAGCCCAGAAAACGTTGAAGCAGCTCGCCTCGGACGAAGGCGATAAGCTTCCTCAAGCAAAAAGCGTCCTTCAGAACAACTTCTACATGGACGATGCACTCTTCGGAAAACATACAACAGAACAAGCAAGGTTAACAAGAGACCAGCTCATAACGCTCCTCAACAAAGGCGGGTTCAACCTCCGGAAATGGTCAAGCAATGACCCATCTTTAGTTGCCGATCTACCCGAAGAGATGAGAAACCCCCGAAACTTCAACTTCAGCGAAAAGGAAACATCAAAAACACTTGGGTTGGGATGGAACCCGAAGAACGATCAATTTATGTTCACATCAACATTAGAACAAACAACAAACTATGTCAAAACAAAAAGGCATATGTTAAGTGACGTCGCTAAGCTATTTGACCCACTTGGCTGGCTGTCGCCAGTTACGATTAAAGCAAAAATCATGTTTCAACAAGTATGGCTGTCTAAGATTTCCTGGGACGACGAATTGCCGGAGGATATCCAAAAGGAGTGGACAACTATAAGGAAGGATCTTCAAAACATACAACATTTTACAATACCGAGATGGTTGGGAATTGAAGAAACAAACTGCAACATCGAATTACATGCATTTTGCGATGCGTCAGAAAAAGCATACGCCTGCGTCGTTTACTCGAAGGTTACGTTGTCTACCGGCGATGAGAAAATAACACTTGTCGCAGCGAAAACTAAAGTAGCGCCCATAAATAAACAAATAACGCTACCAAGATTGGAGTTGGGTGGTGCATTATTACTAGCCCGACTGGTGGACAAAATAAAACACAGATTTGCTGAAAATCACAACATGAAGATATTTGCATGGACGGACTCAATGGTCGTGCTGGGATGGCTGCAAGGAGATGAACATCGCTGGAAACCCTATGTGGGAAACCGGGTTCAGGAGATCAAGAGTGTCGTCCCGGCTCAACAATGGAAACACGTGAAATCAAAGCAAAATCCAGCGGACTGTGCTTCCAGAGGACTCCTTCCGTCACAACTGCGGGGGTTCAACCTTTGGTGGGAAGGGCCTCATTGGCTTCGAAACAACGACGCAACACAAATGGCTACGGAACCTTCAAGTTATTCAACAAACGAAGAAATAAAGATTCAAGCTTATCCAGCACAACAAACAGAAATGGGGGTCATCGCCAGCGTCATCGAAAAATGCAGTTCATTGTCAAGGGCTACGCGCATACTAGCGTGGGTGTCACGTTTCATAACAACGGCACGCGACCCGGCGACAAGGGGCAACTCCAAACACCTATCGTTGCAGGAAATACGACGCGCGCTACAGCGAATAGTAAAACAAGAACAAAATACGTATTTTAAATCCGAAATTAAAGATTTAAAATCAAAGGGAACTGTCAGATCCAACAGTAACATTATCAAGCTGAATCCTATCTTGGATGAAGAGGAGAACCTACGTGTCGGAGGCAGGCTGAAGAACTCAGAGTTGGGGTACACGACAAAACATCCAATAATTCTGCCATCAAACAGCAGACTGACACAGTTATTAATCGAACAAGCTCATCAACAAACATTACACGGAGGTTCCCGGCTCACGTTAAATTACCTGAGACAGCGTTATTGGATCATCAGCGGCAACAAAACAGTAAAACAAAGATTGAGACTATGCGTGCCGTGTACAAGATTCAAACCGCAAAAACAAAACCAGAGGATGGGAGACTTACCAAAAGCCAGAATAACACCATCGAGACCGTTTTACAACTGCGGCGTGGACTTCGCAGGCCCAGTAGATGTCAAGGCCAATAAAGGAAGAGGAGTCCGAACATCCAAGGGCTACATCGCCGTGTTTATCTGCATGGCAACAAAGGCCATTCATCTGGAACTGGTCTCGGATCTGAGCACCCAAGCCTTTATTTTGGCATTGAAAAGGGTGGTCAGTAGAAGGGGTCTGATAAAAAACATATGGAGTGACAACGGAACAAACCTCCTGGGAAGCAGCAGAGAACTTAAGAAACAGTTCAAGGAACAATCAACATTTAATGAAGACTTCGTGAACAAGACAAATGAGTTGGAAATCCAGTGGCATTTCATCGCACCGGCCTGGCCAACTGCGGGCGGGTTGTGGGAATCCGCTGTCAAATCCATGAAGTATCACCTGAAAAGAGTGATAGGGGAGCAAAAACTCACATATGAAGAGTTTTACAGCCTTCTAACATGCATAGAAGCTTGTCTCAACTCGAGGCCGCTGCTACAGCTGACCGAAGACACAGAGGATCGGGAATTTGTCCTAACTCCGGGTCACTTCTTAATCGGCGAACCTCTATTAGCAATACCAGAAGAAGATCTGAAAGGCGAAGTCAGTCTGCGAAATCGGTGGAAGTTAACCACGAAGATGTACCAGGACTTCTGGAAGAAATGGTCATCAGACTATCTACAACACTTACAAACGAGGAGTAAGTGGAACAACAAAACAGAAAACCTTGCAGTGGGGGACGTCGTCGTTGTAAAAGAGGACAATCTTCCTCCGGGAAAATGGGCTCTAGGCCGAATACTAGAAGTACATCCGGGCAAGGACGACCTGGTGAGGGTGGTATCTCTCAAGACAGAAAAGGGATCTCTGAAGAGACCAATAACAAGACTCATCAGACTCCCCACCGAAGGCGAAGAAAAACAAAAACAAACACAACAAACAAACAGCACACCCGGCAAGAATAAACGCATATCGATGATGAACTACATAACTATGTTCATCGTATTTATGTGTATGGTCTGCGGCTCGCAACAACAGTTTTTCGGCATGTCATCATTTGAAAAAGGAAGACAAATATATTATGACGACTTGGGAAATCTGAACACGGTTCACGACAGTTGGACAATCCTGGCGTACTACAATATGTCTACCTACTGGAAGGGGTTCAAGGATATCCAAGGATACGTCGACCATGTAGAAAACGCCTGCCAGAACTTCGCCTATCAAGTGGTCTGCGGGAGTATCGTGTCGGAGCTACGACAAGAAATTGAGGAGCTTCAGAGCAACAACTTAGGCTTACAGTCCCGACAAAGTGGGGGAAACAGGACGAAGAGAGGCTTCTTCAATGGCGTAGGACAACTTGCGCACAGCCTATTTGGAGTTCTAGACGAAGATTTCGCGGTGCAATATCACCAAGAGATAAACAACGTCAGAGACAATGAACAATATTTGCTGAAGCTGTTCAAGAATCAGACCTCTATTGTCGAAGTACAAAACAGCATCATAAGCAGGAATGAAGCAACAATGAACAAACAACTCGGGCTCATGCGAAGCCACATCAAGAGAGCCGATGAACATATGCGGGAGTTACAACAAGACACAAAACAAAATGCCATGATGGTCTACTTTAACGCAGTCGCACTGCAAGCCAATATTATCCTGAGCAAACTCAGGAGAATACAACAAGGAGTCCTCGAGGTTATTCAAGACGTCTATCGAGGCCAAATGAACAACAAGATAATATCCCAAGAACAAATTTTGAAGGAGATGAGCGTTATCGCCTCTCGACTTCCGGGACATTTGGCATTGCCGGTGGACAACGCCCACGAAGAAATAAGGGAGGTCTTCAAATTGATCCACGTCAAAGCACGAGCGACTCAAGAATATCTTATTATGGAAATGAAGTTGCCGCTTATAAATGACAATCAGCTACAACTATACAGAGTTATACCTATACCGCTGATTACAAACAAACAGACCAGATCTGTGGTAACTACGTCTGAATACATCGCTATCAACATGCTGAAGGATATCTATGTAAACTTGAGCAAAGAAGATTTACAACAGTGCACTATTTTGAAGCAAACTAAGTACATTTGCACTTTCAACAATCCCGTCTACAGTATGCGACAACATAACAAGCCATGTGAAATAAAACTGCTAACGAATGATAACAGCACACAATGCAATGCGCTCAGTTCGACGTGCGCTAACAAATGGATCGCATTACATCGCCACAATGTCTGGCTCTACGTCTGCTGCGAAGAATGCCACCTACGCATTATTTGCAAGGAACATATGATGTCTAAGGTCACGAGCGGAACGGGAATCATCAACATGGCTCAAGGATGTTCGTTGAAGAAAGACGAAAGTACGATCTACACGGACACCGAGTACCAAAACAAACTCTTCATTAACACAAGGATTGCAGTACCTACACTGGACACCATCAACAACATGACAAAGTTAACAGCCACAGAGGACCGGGAAGATGTTGTCACCGAAGATCATTCAAATGCACTTCGGAGACTCGAGAATCAGTTGGAGGAACTCAAGAAAAAATCTGAGTTACCGCAAACATTGTCGGAGCATGACGTGCATCAGTACGCTGTTTCCTACATAACATTGACGGTGCTGATACTCGGAACGGTCATTGGCTGCCTAGCCTGGATCGCCGCGCGTCGTCGTCGTGATGCTGAGAGTCGTCAGGACAAACGTGTCGCCGCCACCGCCGCCGTTATCACGTCCCGAGCCGTCACCGCCGCCAGTGCTGCCACAGCCACTGCACCAGCCGAGGGGGACACCAAGACCGGAAGGAGATCGCGAACGGAACATATCTACGCAAGACCGACCCAGAAGACTAAAATGTTTAACGTTTAAATTAAAATATTTAAGATACTGTAATAACATAATATTAACAATTTAGCAAACCATTAGGGGATAACAATAACAGAAAGGTTTATAGTGATAGGCAGGGTAGTTACCCTTTATTTTCCCTGTTGGTTGATTTGGCAGCATGTACAAGCATGCACATCGTTGGTATTCACTGTACTTTTATAACCTAGATAATTATTGTAAATTAAGCATAACACGTAGTTTACCTTTCTAGGCTAAAGACTAGTCTGAGTTAGTTGCAATAAAGCACTCGGTACAATTACCAGTTAACGTCTTTCCTTCGGAACCTACAACATACATCCTACAACAACACGTTACGAGCTAAGGCTCGTACACCCTTTCTTGTGACATACAGAGCATTGTTTTGCTCGGTAGGAATAGGAGGACGAGGACTTAGAGAGGTTGTATAATTTTTCCTCTTCAGCTGCGCATTGTATAGCCTCATTCAGTTTTGGAGGGTTGCGGCAACGCACTATGTTGGAGATAGAGGAGTTTAAGCCTAAAAAAAATGTGTTGAGGGCGAGGTCTTCCATGGCGGCTATGCGCCCCACGAGTTCGTCCGGTTGCTTAGAATTATAATGAATGTCAGATTGCACGCGGGTCAAGATCAACTCTAACCTTAAAGAATATTGAGTTACGTCTTCTGACGGAAGTTGTTTACAGTCACGGAGGTCAACAAGTAAATGGGTGGCGTGCTTCTTTTCTCCAAATGTTGTTGGAAGGAAACTTTTGATTCCGTCCCATGAATCAAAATTTTTGAGGCTGCAAGCAATGAGCTGAGCTTTGCCTTCTAGCTGGGATATTACATATTTGCACAGTACATTTATTTGGTCTGCATTTGCCAACGACATAGCATTATTGCAGTTAGTGAGGAATGCTGGAAGGGATTCCTTGTCACCATTGTAAGGTTTTATGAATTTAGTCAGTACTGCAAGGGGAATTTCAGAGATTTTATCACTTTTAGGAGGCATTTTGTAAAGTAGGGTATCAGATTAATCAGCACCAGATCTAAAATGAGATTCAGAGGAAGAATGAGAAGTGTCAGATTCTGGAGATTCGAAATTGGTAGACTCTTCTGATTCAGTTTTAACGTCGGACATTAATTATTGTGCTATGTTTAGTATTAGACGAAATGTTTGACAATATCGGTAAAATTAAGTTTATAAAATGTACATAATTAGAACTAAGACACTGTAAAACGTATATATAAAAGTTCGTAAAAATGTTGTATAATGAGGTTTTCCGATGTGCACTTTCACAGTATGTAAGAGTTTTGTGTAGAAAATAGACTTTGTAAAACTCACAAATACACGACGATGCTGGTCTCGAGTTTCATTCTCGGCTCGGCGATAGTGTCACGCGGCAGGTAGCGAGTCAGAAGTGTCCAGTGTCAGCGCTTGGCGCCAACGCGGCGGCTGCCGGCGTGTGAAAGTTCTTGCTGGAACCGGGCTGAAGAATGGTATGCGCCCGAGATGATGGTTGATAGTGGTTAGGTTGTTCGCTGGACACGTTGGATGGAGTGCCGTAGTAGTGTGCTGAATCGCGGGCTCACGCTCATAGGGCGGAGACTAACCGTTAGATCAGGTCTGTTAGGGTGTAGCTGATGCGGGCTCGACCTTGGGGCGAGTCTCACCGTCGATCAGGACAAACACTGGCCTGGGATTCGAGATTCCTTTAGATGTCTGTATGACCTCTTCGGAATCCCACTTCTGACACCAGTTTGTTAGGAGGCCTCTGGTGTCTGTCTTTTTAAAAAAAAACTACAAAGTTCACCTAACTAGACTTTATTCTTCTTTTGAGAGATTACACACAAACAAGACTATGACTTCTTAAAAGCGGAGGCGACCGCTCCTCGCGAATGAACAAATCTAACTGAAAAATATTATTCAAGTAAATGGCAGGCCACCAAAATGGCTGACTCTGCAATAGAATACCACGGAAAAATACGTAACATGGTGATCTGCTAGTTTAGCTTTTATTACATAGAAAATAGGGTTATAACACTACGTAAATTTTTCATATAATGTTAGTTTTATGGTAAGGAATGGATTTATATTGTTATAAATGCCGTAGTGTTTGAATTGTGTCATATAATTGCGTTGGAAAAGTTACTTACTTAAAAGTTAATTTACCATGCCGGCCAGTATGGGAGGGCAACTTTGCCATGTTTTCAAGTGGCCTAGGGTTGTACCAAAACAAAAATAATTCTACTAGGTACATACCTAATATTATAAACGCGAAAGTTTGAGAGTGTATATGTGTGTTTGTGTGTATGTTTGTTAACCTCTTCAAGCTCAAACAGCTGGACTAATTTTTATGAAATTGGACACTGACGCTGCTGACACCCTGGATTAAAACACAGGCTACGTACTTTATTTCCCGAAAAAATGTAGTGTTCCCGCGGGATGTTGAAAAGTTGAAATAAGCGAATTGTTACCAACAACTATAACCTAAAATTCACGCGGGCGGAAAGCTAGTTGGTAGTATAAAAATGATTTCGTGCTTAATTATATGCAATTGCATCGCTAGGTACAAATGTAGTGAATAATCCTTTCCTTTCGTATTTTCTCGGAAATGTTCGTTTTTGTCTTACTACTTCACTCGCACTCAGTACCCATCGAGACAACAATGTCAATGTCAATTTGACATTTGACATTGATAAATAAAGTATGCGATTTATTTGATACCTACACGTAATTTAATAATACAGTAATTCATAGACACATCGGCACCATTCGGGTGTTGTCGTTGTTCCGAGTTTTGCCGATAGGAAAGGATTATTCACTACATCTGTACACTACATTATCTTCACTTATACATTGTTACCATACTTTTCAAATATTTATAAGAATTTAGCTTTATAGGTATTTTTATATTAGGTTGTAAATTATTTTCATTTACTTTTAGGAAAATGGGGCGCCGAAGTCGCGGAAAACTGGGATCGAGGAATTATAAGAATTATAGCCAGGAAATGCTAGACTTAGCCGTTGAGCTTTAAAAAAACAAGAATATAACTTCATCGGAAGCTGAAAAACGATTCTTTGTAGAAACTATTAAAAACAAAACATGTGAAGAAGATTCAAACTTGGATATGGACAAAATAATAGGAAACGGAAACGAAAATCCAGATAAACTTATAAAACAATGTGTGAACTCTGAAACGGGCCAAATATATACAAAGAAAAAGACTAATAATGAAGGTACGAGTACGGATATAGACATGGATCCAATTAAAATAAATAAAAAGACTGATAAACTTCAAGAACAAGAAATTATGAAAGAGGTTGGAAACTTGGAAAAGACTGATAATGAAGGTTTTGTTAAACAAAGCGTTATAGTTAGATACTATGTTCGTAATAACTGAAAATATTATGTAGGATTCATAGAAAAGCTAGATGTACAAGAAACGGAAACATATTATTCGATAATATTTTTAAGAACTGGTAAAAAGCCTACCTTGAAATTCTTCGCTTCTAAGAAAGATCGTGATGTCGTACCATCTTCATCTATTGTTAAAGCTGTAAAATTACATTCAGTAAAGGAAAATCGTGAATTTGAGTTTGACGAATGCGATGAATATTATTTTTAAGTTTAACCTTATATATTTTATTGTTAACGATTTTATATTTGATTTAATAATTGTTTTTATTTTAGCAATAATGTCACCTACCGTTGAAGGTTGCATTGCGCCGATTGTGTCGCCCTCGTCAGTTTTTTTATTTATTAATTTAATTTTAAAACGAAATTGCAAAAAATAGCTCCACCTCACCCTCGTAAATAAAGCAACGTTCTATAAGTTTACGGAGGTGATGTGGAGCTTTTTTTTTAAATTTCGTTTTAAACTTAATATAATAAATAAAAAACTGAGAAGGGCGCCAGAATCAGCCCGAAGCAGCTGTGCCGGTCGACTATATTAGTCATATTTCCACGTTATGTTAAGATAAGTTGACGACCGTCACAGATAAGGTATATTTATATCTATCACGTAGTTTTGTAGTAAGTTGTATACACAGTCAGGTCATAAGTTCTGTCACACAATAAAAACTTTTGAATTTAGAACGCTGGCCGCAAAAAGTTTATTGAATTCGAATTTCGAATTTTTCATGAAAATAAAAATGTGTACTTTTTAGAATTTTCCTCATTTTTAAATATGGAGTGGACACTTAAAGAAGACCGTGTCGCAGTTATTGCGTTGCATCGTTGCGGTTACGCGCCAATTCAGATTTTCGACTTACTGAAAATTTTTAATATAACCAAAAGATTCGTTTATCGTACCATAAAACGATACAATGAAGACTCTAGTGTAGATGACAGGTCAAGAAGTGGTCGCCCTCGCTCTGTTAGGACTCCAGCAGTGATAAAAGCTGTGAAGGCGCGAATTCAAAGAAATCCCATACGTAAGCAGAAACTGTTGGCCCTTCAGATGGGTTTAAGCAGGACCACGGTGAAAAGGGTGTTAAATGAAGACTTAGGGCTTAGGGCATATCGAAGAAAAACAGGAAATCGTTTGGACGCTCGTTCAATGGACCTGAGACTGAAGAGATGCCGCGCTTTGTTGAAGCGGTACGCGGGAAAAAAGCATCGGGAAATTCTTTTTTCGGATGAAAAAGTATTCACCATGGAAGAGAGCTACAACAAACAAAATGATAAGGTGTACGCACACAGCAGTGAAGAAGCGAGCAACCGTATTCCGCGTGTCCAACGAGGTCATTTTCCATCCTCGCTCATGGTTTGGTTGGGAGTCTCTTATTGGGGCTTAACTGAGGTACATTTTTGTGAGAAAGGCGTAAAAACGAATGCAGTTGTGTATCAAAATACAGTCCTCAAGAACCTTGTGGAACCTGTTTCTCATACCATGTTTAATAACAGGCACTGGGTATTCCAACAAGATTCTGCGCCAGCTCATAGAGCGAAAAGCACACAAGACTGGCTGGCGGCGCGTGAAATCGACTTCATCCGGCACGAAGACTGGCCCTCCTCCAGTCCAGATTTGAGTCCGTTAGATTACAAGATATGGCAACACTTGGAGGAAAAGGCCTGCTCAAAGCGTCATCCTGAATTGGAGTCACTCAAGGCATCCTTGATTAAGGCAGCCGCCGATATTGACATGGACCTCGTTCGTGCTGCGACTGACCGCGCAGAATAGACGACTGGCCGCGCAGAATAAAGGCCTGTATTTAAAATCTCGGGGGTCATTTTGAATAAACTTTATTACCATAAGAATCTATGTTTTATTAAGTTCATTTTGCTATATAAATGTTTACATAAATAATAAACATGTCTAAATCATTTCATATTGCACATGTGACAGAACTTATGACCTGACTATGTATAAGCTTAGTATTTCCTATAATAAATTAGTCTAGTATTTGCGCGTCGCTCTCCTTATAATTGCCTCGGGTTGGTTTTAAACCGATATAGCTTTTTTTTTAATAAAATGATATGCTTAATGGATAGCTGGCACTGGCTTTTCTTACCAAAGTGCTTTTTTTTTTGCGCGGAAATGCATAATTTTTCTGGAAATCCACATTGAAGATTGGTGAACGAAACGCATTTTACTACGAAAATCGGCGAAACGAAACGCAAAAGTACCATTCACAGACAAAAATAGTACAATTCACAGACAAAATTATGACGTTTTGTCTGTGGTATTGACATTAATGTTCGTCTGTGGTCGAAAAATGATGCATCTTCATTCCGTTTCTCTCGTAGCTACGCGAATGAACTTTTCCGTGTTATTTCAGTTTCACTGTATCTAGTTTCACTAAACCGCAATGTTTGTTTTAGGTCACTTTCTGTGTAAATACTAAAGATAGGTTGTGTTAGGTCACAACGTTATGAACGACCTGGAGCCGAGTGAAGCGGAGCGGAGCGAGGCGACCCATCTAGTTTCACTAAACCGAAATGTTTGTTTTAGGTCACTTTCTGTGTAAATACTAAAGATAGGTTGTGTTAGGTCACAACGTTATGAACGACCCGGAGCCGAGTGAAGCGGAGCGGAGCGAGGCGACCCCATCTAGTTTTACTAAACCGAAATGTTTGTTTTAGGTCAATTCCTGTGTAAATACGTAGGATAGGTCTATAAAATTGAATAGATTGGTGTCATAAATATGGTGTTTTTCTTCATTTTCCTATCAAATCAGATGAATCTAACCTCAAAACTTAAAAAAAACATATCTCAAAAAGTATACATTTCCGCACTTTAAAAACTATATGGGGGGAGGGGGGGGGGCCCTCTCCCCCCACCCCCCTCCTTAGGTATATTGATTCAAAAATTTACCCAAATAACAATTAAATTTTTCATAGTTGTATTAGTTAAGCACAACGTATTTTTAAAAGAGATCTAATAATCAATCTGTGGGAGTTTCTACGCCCTTCTTCTCCCACAGTGGTCCAATGTAGAGAAGAGGCAAAAAATGACGTTTGCTAAGTATATGTAAATATCTACAGTAATAAAGTACTTTGACTTTGACTTTGACTTTGCTCGCACCAGCAGAAACGAACGCGTCGGCAAATTCATTCACAGCAAGAAGTTTTTCAAGTTCAAGACATAGGAAGCCGTTCCAGCCCCCAGAAGAGTATTGAAACATCATCGATATATTAGGTATATCGATGATGTTTCAATACTCTTCTGGGATTATTGAAATCATCCAGGAAGAACATCGCACGAAGAATAATCAAATCACTGAAGATATATATATATATATATATATATATATATATATATAATCGATTGGTGTACAAGATGTGCCCTATGTTGCCAAATCCCAAGATTTTTAGGCACACAAATTTCATCAATCGACAACTTAATATTCACTCAAGAGTGCAGAGCACGCACGTACATATGATTTACGAGATCATTACCCATTGGCCTACAGCCAAGGTTACAGATTTAATGCTGACGCTGATTCAGCACAATCATCCTTGTAGGTACGGTGGCAATTATAAACAAACAGTGATTACAACTTCAACGACGTGCGATGTAAATTGACTCATCGATTCCTGAAAAACATGGGCGGCTAAGCATCAGACGACTCTCCTGCGGATCTTTTCCAGGTTATAGGTTAGGTTAGTTTACTAACCGCGAAGCCCCATTTTCCTAGTGTTTTTCTGTTTTCCAGTTTTTAGTTTATTTTATGTAGTGTGCGGCCAGATACAAGACTTGCCTGTTGGTAAATATTAAGTAATTTACTGTTAACGCTGAATTATTATGTTACTTTTCTATGTAGTAGGTACTAACCTATGTTCTTTTAATTTATCGGGTTTGATTAGTCAGTAGTAATTCTTCAAACTTACGTAGAATTCGCATAACCGTAGTTCCTTTATTTTTCTAATTCGTGTAAGATTTACCTTTAGATTAAGTTAAAGTATGCACAATAAAGATCAAATTTATGTTTATTAAAATCCTACTAGTAATAATTGCAGTTGATATAAGTTTGTTATGGTATACACATTTTTAAAGTTATTTTGATTCATTTAAGGTTATTGTTTGATTCTAGCTTAGATTTTGTTCATTGTTATAAGTACATTCATTTATTTTTTTCCCTAAAGGGGGGAGTACCTGTGCCGGTCGACTATGTTAGTCATATTTCCACGTAATGTTAAGATAAGTTGACGACCGTCACAGGTAAGGTATATTTATATTCATCACGTAGTTTTGTAGTAAGTTGTATATAAGCTTAGTATTTCCTATAATAAATTAGTCTAGTATTTGCGCGCATCTCAAGCCTTTTACTCCCGAAGATGTCGCTCTCCTTATAATTGCCTCTGGAAAAGCAGCCTTAAAGAGATTCCTACCGTGTTTCGTTTCTGATAATATTTATATATATTTTCTGTACGTTTCTCCTTAGTACTTATGTACCTGATTACTAATATCACAGATACTTTAATACTATACCTAATATGTAACAAAACAAATAAATTGTTAAAAAATAATCAAATCTTTTTTCTCGATTGTGCCAACCCTGACCACATTCACTGACTTTATATAAAATTTTCTTATATGGGTATACAACTTTGCCATTTCGTCTGTGCTTTATTTCATAATAATTATAACTTATTGGTCAAATTATTAACCTTTTGTATCTTACCTATTGAGTATTACTTACTAATATTGTAAATACAAATTCCATTGTTTATAACGCAAAAATGTAATTGGCAAGGTTGCCACATGGTATAGGTAACTTTGCCAGTTTTGTTTTTAGGTGTTTACCTTTATAATACGTCGTTTTATTTAATAATATGCATGTTTATGCACTCATAGATAAATAAATTGTCTGTCGCTTCATACATACTTCAATGGTTTCATACAAGTTCTGGTGAAAAATGGATTATGACTTTTCAAACTAGTAAAAAGTGGCAAAGTTGCCAGGTTCCACGGTATCTATAAAAATAAACCGTCCCAAGAAATGCTCGCACCAAACGTGCCCATCACACTGGCAGCATTACCGCGCTGCACAGCTGGTGAGATCCTCTGTGACAGGAACGATCTGGAGCGGTGGGCAAATCCTCGGTCCATCAAACGACGCCCAATGTCCTTGACGAAGGCCCTACCCTGCGAATCCCACACCCCTGTGGTCTCGAAGGCCAAAGGAACAAACAGATAACTTCCCATTAGCTGTGCATGTTTAATATTTATGCTTCGGAAACGCACCGGTTTTTGTTGCGCGAATCGATCGCGAGTAATCGGCACATCACTAGCGAAAACGGAACTAGCAGCTGTCACTCGTATCGAAACGAGAGGCAAAATTGGAGGTTATCTTTGTCTTGTCTCATCGGGAGAACAACATGTCTGCTCGGGCCTCGTGCCAATGATGGTATTTAGGTGTACCAATTACTAAATACAGGCGTCGGGCCTGGTCGGAGTGTTAATCATCTACATCGTCGGGAAATAAGTAGATTCGCGTCAGCGGTCAAGAGATCCCTGTTGATTGGACATCGTCGTATCGGTAGCGGCGACTCCACGGTCACGGCAGGCAGCACGCCGGCGACAGCGTCGGCAGCGACGATACTGGTTCGGTTCCTATCCTATCCCAATTGTGCCCTTATCCCATATTCCTGTCTCGAATCGAGCTACCACGATCTCCTGTCTACGGTGACAAGGTCAGTAACAATCATTCAACTCACTTTTCTCTCACGCGCTGGCAAAAGCCCACTCCCCTTCGGATTCCACGCCGTTCGGTAGGCGTGGAAATTAAACATTTTGGTAGCAGAGCGTGGTTTTCCTAGTGGGAAATCACCGATTCACGGAAGGTTGTAGGGTTGTTGCCACATTGTAGTTGGGAGAAAAGAATATCTCAGATTGGCCGGCAATCTGGTTTGTGAGTGAGTCTGTGGTCAGTACACCACAATTAAAGTTCATTTTCGGTTAGTCGGAAACTATAAGTGTAGTTATTGTGTTTTATGGTGGCATTCTCTAATTGATTTAGAGTGTATATTATAAGGTGTATGTCCACAGGGCGACCATATTAAATATTGTTTAGGATTTAATTGTTTTAGTAGTTGCCTTGGTTTTTACAACTTAGTTTTAATTTCTGTGCCCAGCGCTGACGGGAAAGTGCTGGTCTCTGGCTGTGCTTAGTTCGGTAGTGAAGCATAGGACCAGAAACAATTGAATTGGTAACCATGGCACCTTCACCATTGACGGTACTGCGGTATGGCGTCCGTGAGGAGATGAGATGGCTCGCCCATACTCACAAGTATGTGGAGCGACCTGACATGGACGATGTCCTGCTCAAGCGTGTGGAGGACGCAATGACACGCGTCGGGAAGGTGTGTCGGCTGGCCGCGGAGGCTGAAGCCCTCGGGCTTACGGATGAGGCTTCGGTGGCTGCAGTGAAGCAGCTCTGCGCGGATGCTGACCAAGCGATGGAGTGCTTGGGCGTCATCGAGCGTCGCGCCGAAAAAATTAAGCGGTCGCGTCGGGATGACCGCGGGGAGGGTAGCGGAGACCCGCCCCCTAAGGGTGTTGTTGGACGGCTGCCACACCTGGAGATTCCGGCCTTCGGTGGGGCAATTGATGAGTGGCCGGCATTCATCAATTTATTCGATAGCCTGGTCCACGGTCGGGACGACCTGGACAGCGCCTACAAGTTGGCCCAACTATTGATGGCACTGCGGGGTGAACCGAAGGAGTTGGTCGGTCACCTAACGGTCACGGCGGGCAATTATGAGATTGCCCGGGTCATATTGTTTGACCGCTACCAACACAAACGGCGGTTGGTTGATGCGCAGCTGGGGAAGCTGTTCAGCATCCCACGAGTAACCCGGGATGTTGACATCCGAGTACAGGTGCTCAACCCTGTGCTGGTGGCCACTAAGGCCCTTCAGAACCTTGGTCTGCCGGTAGACCAATGGTCATATATCGTGTTATATATGGTTTTGTCACGGTTGCCTGCAGCTGTTCAAAGTCGGTTTGAACAGCTGCATGGGGGCAGTAGCTCGGAACTGCCCACGCTCGTCCAATTAACGGATTTTTTGGAGGATGAATGCAGGCGATGCGATACCATGGATTCGGACGCCAGTGTGCAGCGCCAACCCGCGCGGATGCGGGAGGGGCCGCGCCCCCCAGCCCCACGGGGGGGTGGGCGGTCAAAACAATTTGGCGTTTTGATTGCCGCGCCGTCGGGTGACGGCTGTGCGCACTGCGACAGTGCCGGTCATGAAGTGTCCAGTTGCTCCAACTTTAAGGCGCTCGGTGTGGCTGCCCGCAGGAAGGTGGTCTTCCGCCACCGATTGTGTTTCGGTTGTTTGGGGCCGCACCCGCTGAGCGAGTGCTCACGGGCGTCCCCCTGTGAGTGCTGCGGTGGCAAGCACCACATCATGTTGTGCCTGAACCGGTCAGGCCCATCGGACGGTCACCAGGGCCGTACTCAGGTTGGTCGGTCACAGGGCCCAACCAGGGCCGGACCCAGTCCCCCTCCGGGCAACGGGAGTCACCAACGGGGTGACTGGGGTACCCGCGGACGGGACCCCCCCGAGGGGAAGGGGGCAGCGCGGGGGGGTAACAGGCGGGATAGCCGGGGTTCGGTCGCCGCTGTCCAGGGCCAGCGAGGACTTCGGGCTGCTGGCTCAGCGCGTAATACGGGCGGGTGTCAGATGGCACCTATGAGTGGCGCGGAGGCTGGGAGCCCACCACCTTCTGCGCCACCCTGCCCGTCGCTCTGGGAGGCGAACAGGGAGGCGAACAGTCGGATGTCGCCCCCATTCCTAGAGCGCCCCAGGTTGGATCCGCTCTCCCCCCTCCATCCACGGTGGCCACCGGGCACACCGTTCACAGTCCGGTATGGTCGGGTACCGGGAGAGCGAGGGGCCTATTATGCGGGTTGGGACCCCCTGATGTACATGCGGTCTGATATGCCACCGGTGGCATATCAGCAGCCGAGTTACCAGGCCGACGGGGGTCCCAGCGGGTTCGGATCCCGCGGAGGTTCCCGCTAGGGACACGCCGCCCACTTACAGGGTGCCGCCACTCCACTGACGGTCATGCTCCCCACCGCCTCGGTGATAGCGTGGAGTTCGGACGGCAAATCTTGTGTGGCACGAGCACTATTGGACTCGGGGGCCCAGGGGTGCTTAGTCTCGTGCAACCTTGTAAGACGGTTGGGCATTTCGGTAAAAGAGTATCCACATTCCATTCGGGGAATTGGGAACACGGAAGTCGGTTCTGTTAAGGGAGTATGTCGGATTACTCTCTCGTCACGGGTGGATTCATCGGTGAATCTGACGGTCACGGCATTAGTCATGCCTAATGTGATGGGCTCACACCCTCACGTACGGTTGTCGCCCTCGGTGCGAAAGTTGGTCGCTGGGTTGTCACTGGCTGACCCGGAGTTCGATATTCCGGGCCCAGTAGACATTTTATTGGGTGTCGATGCCTTGGGATACCTGTTAGTGCCAGGTGTCCACGTGTTGCAGGCGACTGGTCTGGTTTCGGTCAACACCAGACTGGGCCATTCGGTAATGGGTCCGGTCATGCCGGCTGCCCCACGCCTAGCGACTCGTAGTCCCTTATTCGGTTCTGTACTCTCGGAGGTGATACAGAAGTTTTGGGTGGTGGAGGAACCACCTATGGTCCGTCGGTTGGACCCGGTTGAAGAAGAGTGTGAACAGTTTTATCGGAACAATACTGGTCGCCTTCGGTCAGGTCGATTTCTCACACGTCTTCCATTCCGGAGTGATCGCCCACCGCTGGGCAGTTCACACCATGCAGCCGAGACGCGGCTTCTGTCGATGGAACGACGCATGAAGCGTGACGGGATTTTCCGGCAGAAGTACGTCGACTTCATGCGGGAATACGAGTCGCTCGGCCACATGTCGGTTTCGGGTATCGACTGGAAGCGTGAAGACCACTGCTTCCTGCCCCATCACGCGGTCTTGAGGACCCCGGAGGGCAAAATACGGGTAGTGTTCGATGGATCGGCATCAACATCTAACGGCATGAACCTGAACCAGTGTTTGCATTCAGGGCCGAAGTTGAACCATGACATCGCGGATGTTATCACACGGTTCCGTCGACACAATGTTGTGTTTGTAACTGACATCCGGATGATGTTTAGACAGACGGTCATTCACCCTGACGATAGACGGTATCAGCTGATACTGTGGCGAGAGAGCCCAGATCAGCCCATCAGGGTGTACGAGCTGAACACCAACACGTACGGGCTACGGTCTAGCCCTTATTTGGCGATTCGCACTCTGTGGGAGTTAGCGGATCGAGAACGGTTAAATTTCCCTAGAGGAGCAGCGATCCTGGAGCAGGATCTCTACGTGGACGATATCTGTACCGGTGCAGATTCCGTAGAGGAGGCGCTCGCTCGACGGGACGAGCTAGTTGAGCTCTTACGGGGTGGAGGTTACGAGCTCCGGAAATGGATGTCGAACTCTCCAGAGTTACTGACTGGTCTTCCGGATGACTACCAGCAGGATCCCCACATTTTTGAAAATTTGGAAAATCCAAATATGTTGTCGGTATTAGGCGTCCAGTACCAGCCGGTGTCAGACATGTTTTCGTATCGGGTCGAGTTGGACTCCCCGAAGGTCTGGACGAAACGGAACGTCCTCTCAACGGTGGCGAGGACATTTGATCCAAACGGGTGGATCACCCCGGTAACATTTCAGCTCAAGTGTTTTATGCAGCAATTGTGGTCTGCTGAGCTAAAATGGGACGACCCGATCGGCGGGTCATTGAGCTCGGAGTGGGACTCGTTCTATTCGACCCTCCCTGGCATTAATCGGATTTCACTGCCACGGAGGTTGGTCCCCACCAAACGATACACCGCCAGCCTGCATGGGTTTTGCGATGCCTCGGAGAAGGGCTACGGAGCTGCGGTGTATCTGCGTACGGTCGACTCCTCGGGGGAGGTTGATGTGCGGTTGGTCATGGCCAAGAGCAAGGTTGCGCCGTTGCGCACTCGCCTGACCATTCCCAAGTTAGAGCTTTCGGGAGCGGCTCTCCTGACTCGTCTGCTCAACCACACGATGACGGTTCTTCGTGGGTCAATAGCGTTGGAAGATACGGTCTACGCTTGGACGGACAGCCAGATCGTGTTATGCTGGCTGAAGGCTTCAGTTCACAAGCTGGAGATTTTTGTGGCGAATCGGGTTTCGCAGATTTTGACTTCGGAGGTTCCCTTAATCTGGAGACATGTTCCAGGGGAAATGAACCCAGCAGACTGTGCGTCTCGTGGGTGTCATGCTCCGGAGTTGGTTGGACATCCCTTGTGGTGGGGTCCAAAATGGTTGACTCAAGCCGAATCGGATTGGCCAATGAGTCCACGCGTTACCACGGCGAACGGCGCCTTGCCAGTCGGTGTCTGTACGACCGAGCCGGAAGAGGAGTTCAGCCTGCTGGAACGGTACAGCTCGCTCGACAAGCTGGTCAATGTGTCCCCCTGGATCTGCCGATTTGCGCGGAATTGTCGGAATTCTGAGGCGCAACGAGTGCGGACACAGGTCCTGACACCACGGGAACGGAACCATGCGTTGTTCGCATTGGTACGGAACGTGCAGACGGTGCACTTTAAGTCCGAACTGGACATTCTGAGACGCGGACGCGTTCAACTGAAGGGAGCTGTGGCTCGGCTCAACCCGTTTATTGACCCTCAAGGATTGCTGAGGGTAGGAGGTCGGCTGCGGAATGCCAACCTGCCTTATGCGGCTCGCCACCCGTTGTTACTCCCTAGGAAAAGGAAGTTGGTCGAACTGTTGATACAGGATCGACACATTCGGAATGGGCATATCGGATGCCACGCCTTGATGGCGTTTATCCAGCGCGAGTTCTGGATTCTATCGGGAAGACGCTTAGTGCGGAGCGTCGTATTTCGGTGCCTGCCTTGTTATCGGGCCAAGGCGGCTACGATGCAGCCCCAGATGGGCGATTTGCCCTCGGATAGGGTTAACGAAATCCGGCCCTTTGCGGGTGTCGGAACGGATTTCGCGGGACCATTCATGGTCAAGTCTTCACAGCTACGGAACGCCAGATTAGTGAAGGCATACCTGTGCGTCTTCGTGTGCTTGGCCACGAAGGCAGTCCACTTGGAGGTGGTCAGTGACCTCACTACAGAGGCATTTATCGCATGTCTAGATCGGTTCGTCTCACGAAGGGGCCTCCCGACATTAATCCGTTCGGACAACGGCACAAATTTTGTCGGAGCCAGGCGATATCTGCAGGAGGTCACTCAATTCCTGAACGGTAACCAGGACGCCATCGGTACGGCTTGCTCCCAACGTGGGATTGAATGGGTTTTCAGTCCGCCGGGATGTCCTCATTGGGGAGGAATTTTTGAGGCTGCGGTTAAATCGGCCAAGTCGCACCTGACGAGGATCATCGGTGAGACCTCTCTACGCTTTGAAGAGCTTGCGACGCTGTTCTGTAAAATTGAAATGACACTGAACTCGCGTCCGTTGGGCCCGCTCAGTTCGGATCCAAATGATTTGGAAGCGTTGACGCCGGGTCACGTCCTGATAGGTCAGCCCCTTAACGCCCTGCCGGAATACCCATTCGGTGATGTTAAGTTAAGTCGGTTAACTAGGTGGCAGATGTTGCAGCAGATGGCTCAAGATTTTTGGAAACGGTGGTCACTTGAGTACTTACACATCTTGCAGCAGCGCCTTAAGTGGACTGACCGGACGAGCCCCCCTCAAGTCGGTGATTTGGTGCTGATTAAGGATGCGAACCTGCCATCATTGAGATGGAGACGAGGACGGATCGTCAATTTGTACACGGGTCGGGATGGCACGCCTCGATCAGCAGAAGTCAGGGTGGGGGACTCGGTCCTCAAGAGAGCGGTCGCAACACTTTCTCGCCTTCCTATTGATTAGGGACAGGTTCGGGCCTGTCCGGGCGGGTGACTGTTTAATATTTATGCTTCGGAAACGCACCGGTTTTTGTTGCGCGAATCGATCGCGAGTAATCGGCACATCACTAGCGAAAACGGAACTAGCAGCTGTCCCTCGTATCGAAACGAGAGGCAAAATTGGAGGTTATCTTTGTCTTGTCTCATCGGGAGCACAACATGTCTGCTCGGGCCTCGTGCCAATGATGGTATTTCGGTGTACCAATTACTAAATACAGGCGTCGGGCCTGGTCGGAGTGTTAATCATCTACATCGTCGGGAAATAAGTAGATTCGCGTCAGCGGTCAAGAGATCCCTGTTGATTGGACATCGTCGTATCGGTAGCGGCGACTCCACGGTCACGGCAGGCAGCACGCCGGCGACAGCGTCGGCAGCGACGATACTGGTTCGGTTTCTATCCTATCCCAATTGTGCCCTTATCCCATATTCCTGTCTCGAATCGAGCTACCACGATCTCCTGTCTACGGTGACAAGGTCAGTAACAATCATTCAACTCACTTTTCTCTCACGCGCTGGCAAAAGCCCACTCCCCTTCGGATTCCACGCCGTTCGGTAGGCGTGGAAAATTAACAATTTTGTGGTAGCAGAGCGTGGTGCATATTTAATGCATTTCTACCGCGCTGCCGACTCAGCAGCAGCACCCGAGGTTACCATAGTTGAGCTGATGTGGGATGGTGCGTACGTGCACACGCAGGTCGCATCCCACAATAGGCAACGACCTCTCTAACACGATATTAACGTGAGACCGTCCGGACGTTTCCCGTCGCTGCAGCTCAAACCCGGAGGTTCTAGAACCGTCGGGCAGAGACTAGCGCCCTCCGGACGATGTCGTTAATTAAGTGATGGCGAGAGAGTCTCCCTGCACTCCGAACACAGTGCAGCCCATGGCCCCCCAGCGAGTCTACCGCCGCACCACAAACACAGCGATGTGGTTTGCAGATGTCGCAACCTAACCGAAGCGCCACTGCCACACGCAGGGAGTTGTCGTCCAAAAAGGTGCCCAACTGCGGAGACGGCAATGCATGCAGCCAGGCGCCAGACTCTGGCTGGGAGACTGCACGCAGGCGAGCAAGATCCGCTCCCGTGCTCTGCTCCAGAAGCCCGTCAAGGGATGACCTGCAAAGATCTTCATCCCAGGCACGCTGCACGCCAGGCTGCACAGGCACATCTCTCCCCGGGCAACAGACCTGCCACAGCCGCAAAAGGAATGTACAAATTGTCACCATTAATATTCAAAATGCGAGTGACAAGTTTAAACACCCTGGTCGGGCGTTGTGGTTCTGATTCTTTGATGTATTGGTTTCCCTGCCTGGCCGTGTGCGCCTACGGTGACGCTAGTGTACGCATGAGCGGACACGCTCTCTCAGTCGCCGGACTCGGAACGCGATTCATTGCGGTCCCGGAAAATAATTGAAATTAATCGGTTTTATGGACTCTCGGACTCTGTGCTTCTGTTACAACAATTGTGCAGTGTGTATGCAACTCTCAGTGCAAGGATTGCACTGAGGATCGGCGGTTTGTGGCCCTTGGAGGGTCGCAGGTCACAGTCCACGCGGCGCCAGCACGTGGTGTCGAGGACATTTTGCTTCGCGAGGAACGGCGGATACTAATTAAAGGTGGCAGAATATCGTGGCTAAGGTAAGGTTCCAATCCAGCATTGATCAGATCAACAACGCCTGACAATTGGCATAGAACAAAACCAAAAACGGGCTCCACTGGGTTGTCGAAGGCTTTGCGCGAGCATAATTTTGGTCCGTCGAGCCGGATTCACAGTTCTAATATAGTCGATAATTGTTCGTTGGAAACATAACCATAAATTTTTCGGTATGGTTATCCATTTCGGTTCGGTTTAGTTACGTATTTTTGCGGCGCCATATTCATTCATTGTCGTGTCGTGTCGGCAAGTGAGCAAGCGGCGGCCATTGTTCATATTTACTTCGCGAGCGCGCGAGTGAAAATCGAACCTTGTTTACTCTGATTATTACCTCAGTGCAGGTCATAGGTAATACGGCGGTCGGTCGACTAAATTCGGAAATTAGATATAAAACAATATCACATTGGTACTCGGGATTAATTCAGTAGTTCTGCGGATAAAATTCTTGTAGGGTAGGTAGAAAAAATTCGGCAGTTGTCTCGGTTCGGGCGGTTCGCATTTGTTTGCAACTATGGCCACTAAGGCTAATGAATGTAAATTCAAAATTCAATACGATTGGCTAACTAATTCTATTGCGTTGTTAGAAAATGCATCACAGTCGGGATCTGTGCTTTCTGCTAGGTTGAGAAAACTGGAAGATCATTTTACTGTGTTAACCGAGGCATATGAGGGCTTGCTATTAGTTCTCAAGGATGATTCGGATGCGGAAAAGATACGGGGCTATGATGACAAATACAAGAACGCCACGGAGATGTATAATCGGTTGGATGCGGCATTTTTGGTTTTCGCGAATGAGGCAACAGAAGATAGTGCGGCTAAATCTACCTGTCAGTCTCGTCCACGACTACCTACTATAAATCTGACCACGTTCAATGGTAACATTTTTACGTGGACAGGTTTTATTAGCTTGTATAAGTCGTTAGTCATGACTCGGAAAGATACAGGGTGTTCGGCAGAACGTTTTTCACAGAAAAATGGGGGGTAGGTGGGGTCATTTGCTATCTCCTCAGCCCAAAAGATTTGGCCTAGGCCCAAATATTTTTTTTATATGATTATTTTTAATTTTTTTAGAATTTTGTCACTTTCATAACTTTAAACTCCTAAGAACTTTTTTTTTATGAGTAGACCTTATTTTGTTTCTTTTTATTATAATCTCAATAATTGGTAGGTCCTGTTAAAATTAATATTTGTTGCAGGTTATTGCTAGAAAGAAAGTAAAAAAAAACAAACATGAAAAAAGAGTTTTTCTTTTTTTTTAAGCTTGACTTCGTGTTGAATTTAAAAAAAAACTAAAAGTGATGGAAGACTTCTGATTTTTTTAAAACATCTCTAAAGTGTGAGCTTTCTAGCAGTATGACGTTTGTTTTGATATCTGTGTCCTAACCAGAGTTATTCATTGTTATGTACCTAGACGCACCATTTCAACGAAATTCTATTTATGTGGAAAGTTAAAGGTTTTGCGATATTTATCAATGCAATAGACAAAATAATGAAACGGCTATTACTAAAATGTTACACAAAGCAAAAAATAATTATTTTCATTCTTGCATAGTCACAAGGGCTTCACTCTCTAAAGGAAGCGCCCGACGCGGCGTTGACGCCGGCGGCGCGTAGCTTCACAAAGGAGGTAACAATGATAATGTTTCACTCTAGCTCACTCATGTCATATCTTCTCTCTCTTTCGGAGCATCGCTGGCGGCTACTCAACTTTTCAGCCAATTTTAGTCGAGACTTAGCTGCCTCTACGATCTGACGTTCTCTCTGCGCTTGCGCTTGTTTTTGTTGAATTCGTTTTGTTATTGTTATCAATCATTAAGTGAAGTTTTTGTTATTCTTGATAAGTTCGTTTGCTAGTGCAATGGCTCAATTTACCAACGAGGAATATGCAGACATGTTATTAGCGTATGGCAGCGCTAACAGCAATTCACACGAAGCCCGTAGAATTTATCAGGAACGTTATCCCAACCGACGAGTACCCAGTTATCCGACGTTTGCGAATACCTACAGGCGTTTACGGGAAACCGGCCACTTACAGTTTCAAGAGCCGAGGGTCAACGTCAGAGCACACAATGTTGCCATTGATGAGCAAATTCTTGCCGAGTTTGATGCGGACCCTACCAAAAGTGTTAGACAGGTAGCTGCAATGCTTGGCCTAGGAATATGGAAAGTGTGGTCTGTTCTCCGGCACGATGAAAGGCATCCTTTCCACTACACACCAGTCCAGGGTATGTACCTAGATACACTTGACTTTATGATTTTGTTTCCTGATTGATTAATCAATAATCAGTCTCGTATGTAATTTCATCATTTCAATCTGTTCAAATACGAAAGTTAATGTGTGTTAGACTGCATTCGAGTAACAATAAGGTAGTCACTAGTAGTGAATTCAATTCTTGTTTTGTTTGTTCCAGGTCTTGAAGATACTGATTTTGGGAGACGTATCAACTTTTGCCGTTTTTTGCTGCATACCGATGTGGACGATGTAAACTTTTTAAGGAGAATTCTTTGGACCGACGAATCCAAATTTGACAGGGAAGGAATAGTTAACTATCACAACTTACATCACTGGGAAAAAAAAGGAGCAAACCCCCGCGTAAAGAGACAAAGGAAGTTTCAAAGAAGATTCAGTGTAAATGTTTGGGCAGGAGTGATCGGCAATAGGTTAATAGGGCCATTTTATTTGCCAGACATCCTCGATGGGCCTAACTATTTACAATTTTTAACGAATGATTTACCCGAATTATTAGAAGAAGTTTTCCAAGAAGATGCTGCCATTGTCTTTCAGCATGACGGCTGTCCAGCCCATTGGAGCTTAGATGCAAGGGATTGGCTTAATAATGCTTTCCCTAACGCATGGATTGGTCGGCATCCAGCTCCAATTCCCTGGCCCCCTCGATCGCCAGACATCACGCCTCTCGACTTTTACGTCTGGGGAAGAGCCAAGGATTTGGTTTACACCACTGAAGTTCTCAGTCAGGAAGATTTAATAAATCGTATTGATGCTGCGTTCGAGACGATGAAACAGGAAATGCTTCTGCGAACAACAACAGTTGAAATTAGAAACAGATGCAGAGCTTGTATAGCGAATAACGGACGTCAATTTGAACAAGATTTGCACTAAACGTTAAAAATGTTGTTTTTTTCTTATGTTTTAAAATAAAGATTACGAAATTTAATTAATCGTTTCATTATTTTCACGTTTGCATTGATCCATTTCGTAAAATCTTAACTTCCCACATAAGTGGAATTTCGTTGAAATGGTGCGTCTAGGTACATAACAATGAATAACTCTGGTTAGGACACAGATATCAAAACAAACGTCATACTGCTAGAAAGCTCACACTTTAGAGATGTTTTAAAAAAATCAGAAGTCTTCCATCACTTTTAGTTTTTTTTTAAATTCAACACGAAGTCAAGCTTAAAAAAAAAGAAAAACTCTTTTTTCATGTTTGTTTTTTTTTTACTTTCTTTCTAGCAATAACCTGCAACAAATATTAATTTTAACAGGACCTACCAATTATTGAGATTATAATAAAAAGAAACAAAATAAGGTCTACTCATAAAAAAAAGTTCTTAGGAGTTTAAAGTTATGAAAGTGACAAAATTCTAAAAAAAATAAAAATAATCATATAAAAAAAATATTTGGGCCTAGGCCAAATCTTTTGGGCTGAGGAGATAGCAAATGACCCCACCTACCCCCCATTTTTCTGTGAAAAACGTTCTGCCGAACACCCTGTATATCACGGACGGAAAAATATCATTACTTGATAACGCATCTTGATAAGGAACCTAAATCTATGTTATAACATTTACCCATGGAGGATGATTCTCTGGACACGGGTCTAGAGATTTTGAAAGGTCGGTACGAAGACATACGGTTGTTGGCGGATTCACATATTTCGCGGATTTTAAACTTGCCGGTATTAACTAAGGTTACGGAATTACGGACGGCAATATTGAACCCGTTACTGGAGTCAACTCGCGCTCTAAAGTGTTTGAATTTACCGGTCGATGAATGGAGTTACATGCTCTTACATATATGGCTATCGCGGCTGCCTTTTGAGGTAAAGAGCAGATTCGAACGTACTCACGGCAGCGGCAACAAAACATTACCTACGTTTGCGCAACTAACGGAGTTTCTACAAAACGAGTGTAGGCTTATTGATACGGCGGTCACCGGGACTAATAGTCAAACCAAGCCGGTACGAAATGTGCACGTAGCTGACGTAAAAATCGTAACAAAAAGTAACGTAGGTAAAACTACTAAGGTTGTGGAAAATTCGGTCCCAACTTGTGCGTTTTGTACACGGGCGGGCCATGCTATCACGGAGTGTTATACTTTCAGTAATAAAATGATGCCATTCGAACGGAAAGAATGGGTAAGGACAAACGGCATGTGTTTTAGGTGTTTCGGACAACATAGGGCGGCGTCTTGTACACGAAATGAACCTTGCGGGTTCTGTGGTCATACGGGACACCATCGCGCGCTTTGCATGGCGATGTCGGGCGGAGGACAGCGATTGGGATATCCTCGCGGTTACGCGGAGGTTAATAATAATAATGACTCGCGGACAGGCAAGGTAGCTACGCGGCTGCAGGCCTTAGCGGGGCATGCGGCAAATATCGGCGAGCCTCAGTGCTCATCACAACAATAGCAATTAGCATGTAATACTGTTTCGGCGGCACCTAGGTTATCGGATAATGTAATATTACCTACGGTTATTATTCAGGTTAAATCGGCTCACGGTGAGTTTGTACGGGCTCGGGCGATGTTAGATCTCGGATCGCAATTAACTATTATTCGGAGTGATCTTGTTACTTACCTAGGTTTGAAACGGTATTACACTCAAACACCTATGATAGGTATAGGCGGTATTAGTACTAACGGTAGTCAACATGTTGTGAAATTTAGTTTTAGACCATAAAAATCTGGTCAACCAATATTATCGGTTACGGCGGCGGTTCTTAAGAAGCCAACGACATATTTAGCTCGGAAGCTGTGTATATCCCAAGGAGATATACAAATATCGGATTCGGATAGCGACGGTTATTATTCGTCTGGGATAGACGTCATATTCGGTTGTGACATCTTAGGTCAGATCCTTACTGGTTATAAGGTTAATCTAGGAGTCGGCGGCGGCGGACCCCATGCATTGGGTACTATTTTTGACTTCGCAGTATTCGGCCCTGTGACGTCATGTCGTGACTCGGCGGCGTCGAGTGATATCGGAAAAATCGTGGCAACGACTTTAGTGGAAGCTGTAGAGAGGTTCTGGCGGACAGAAGAGCCCCCTATGAGCAAAATTAGGGATCCGGCGGACGTGGATTGTGAAAACTTGTATGTTTCAACCACGTATAGGGATAAGGACGGCAAATATGTGGTTCGGCTACCACTTCCAGGTCACTCTCGGCTGGGTGACTCTCGGCAAACGGCATTACGGCGATTTTCAGCTCTTGAAAAAAGAATGGCTCGGCAATCTGAATATCGGGAAAAATACATACAATTTATGGCGGAATATTTAGCACTCGGGCATATGGCGGTTTCTAATTTCAACATACATTCGGAAGAGGAACATTATTTTCTTGCACATCACGGAGTTTTTAAAAAATCGGGCGATACGGCAAAAATTCGCGTTGTATTTGACGGCAGCGTACAAACAAACTCGGGCGCTTCTCTGAACGACTGTTTATATTCGGGTGAACGGTTACAAAATGATATAACTCAGATAATTCTAAATTTTAGGCGGTATCGGGTTGTATTTACGACGGACTTAAAAATGATGTTTAGACAAACATGGATTAATCCTGCTGATAGGAAATATCACTTATTGTATTGGAGATCGGCTCCTACGGAACCCCTGCTTGTTTACGAGTTGACTACAAATACTTACGGTTTAAAGTCAAGTCCCTTTATTGCAATACGGAGCCTTCATCAACTGGCTGATGATGGGCAGGCTAAATACCCTCGGGCGGCTCGGTTACTTCGGTCAAATAGTTATCTTGATGACTTGAACGGTGGGGCGGATTCTATTCAAGAGGCATTGACATTAAAAACTGAGTTGACAGAACTTATGCACACGGCCGGTTACGAACTTCGGAAATGGTCATCTAACGTGCCTGAACTATTAGAAGGCTTACCTTTAGACCATTTAGAAACGCTTCATACATTTGATGACACGGATGAGACAGGACTCTTTATACTTTATACTTTTATTGCACAAAAACAGAAGATGCAGATACAAAAAAATGGAAACTAGGTGTACAAAGGCGAGCTTATCTCTAAAAAGAGATTTCTTCCAGCAAACCTAATATGGACAGAATACATGAAATAACAGGTAGACCTATGTGCACAACGTTAAAAATATTAAAATAATAAACTAATTACTAATATGTACATAAATACATAATATCAATACAAATAGACAAAATTATACTACATATATATCAAAGCAATAAACCTACATAAATCTAGTATGGAAGAGAAAGATAGTGTTCTTTTAAGCGAGTTTTAAAAATAGAAAGTGACGGGCTGTCTCTGATGGCGCTAGGAAGTTTGTTCCAGAGCCTGATAGCTCGTAGTCTGAACCCATGTTCATATGCGGCTGTATTGTGTTGCGGAGTTATAAGCAGTGATCGAGCGTGAGATCTCCGAGGCCTATCCGAGGACAAAAATTCAAAACGATCTCGTAAGAAGACAGGATAGCGAGGATTAAATAAGATGTTATAGAGGCAGATGAGAATATGAGAATCCCGACGAAGACGGATAGGGAGCCACTTTAACTCCCTGCGATACTCCGAGACGTGGTCATACTTGCGCAGGCCGAAGACAAACCGAATCCCGAGGTTTTGAAGTCGCTCGAGTTTGTTCAGTTGCTCTTCATTCGCGCTCACCCAGCATACGTCAGCGTAATCGATCAGGGGGAGGAGAAGAGACTGGGCAAGCGTTATTTTTGTCTGACGAGGCAGGAAGTATTGTAGTCGTTTGAGGGAGTGAAAAGTGGCAAAGACTCGCCTACTGACCTCGCTGACATGCGCTGACCAGGAAAATTGGTTATCGAAGAAAACTCCTAGATTTTTGGCCTTAGTACTATATGAGATTATAGTTCCATCATAGGTTATAGGGGCAATGGACAGATTCTGTAACAAGTTAAGGGAAAACCTGGAACCAATAATCAAAGCCTGGGACTTACTAGGGTTGACAAGTAGTCCAAAAGAAGTGGCCCAGTCCCTAATTCGCTCGAGATCGGCATTTAACATTCCCACAGCAGACACCATATCACAGGGAGAAAAATGACGATAAATCTGGAGATCGTCTGCGTAAAGATGGTATGATGACGAGAGAGTATCCGAGACGGAATTTATGAAGACGGAGAAAAGAAGAGGAGAGAGAATACCACCCTGAGGGACCCCCGCAACGAGGTCACACCACTCCGTTGAAGTCACCTCCGACCTAATACGTTGCTGGCGACCTCTCAGATAAGAGTCGAACCAGCAAGCAGAGACGGAGGACACATTCAAGGACTTCAGGGTCTCAACGAGGATATCGAAATCAACGCAGTTAAAGGCGCTGCTGAAGTCCAGCAGTGCAAGCACAGTGAGCTGTTTCTCGTCCATCGCATGCTGAATGTCATCGGTGACTTTAAGCAAGGCCGTGACAGTGCTATGACCGGGCCTAAAACCGGATTGCAGTTGATTCAGCAAGTTGTTTGAGCATAAGTAGGAGGATAACTGAGAATGGACAATGGATTCAAGGACTTTGGATAGGATAGGCAGAATGGAAATTGGACGAAACTCTTTAAAAGAGGAGGGATTTGATGTTTTGGGTAATGGGATAACTAAGGCTTTTTTCCACACATTTGGGAAGGAACTATTGGAGAGAGAGAAGTTTATTATATGTGTGATAGCTGGAAGAAGCTCGTCAAGTACGTTGCTGATCATTTTGGAGCAGATATTATCGTCACCCACGGCTTTGGAGGAAATGGAGAGCACTGCTTTCTTAACCGCATCAATTCCGACAAGTCTGAAGTCAAATGGAGTGGAGGTGGGAGCAGACCTCGAGCGCAGGTGACACAGAGTGGCATTTTTTAAGGTGGGATCCATGACGACAGGGGGAGCTGAGAAAAAAATGTTGAGACCGTTGAGATCAACAATGCCAGCCGCTTGATCCTGAGACTTACCGACACCAAGCGTTCTAAGGAATTTCCATACTTGAGCAGGTGTGTATCTTTCGATACACTCAAATATATGACGGCGCTTGGCATCACGACACATGCGATTACAGCGGTTTCGGAGGCGTTTGAAAGTGGCAAGGTTCTCGGCTGTAGGCTCCTTTTTGTTCAGGCATTTGGCTCTGTACCTTTTAGTCATCAAACGTTTGATAACGTCGGTGAGCCAGGGTGCTGGAAGGTGTTTCACCTTAACCTTCTTGACCGGTGCATGCTTGTCAAATAGTCCCAGAATAATTGCGTTGAAGTGGTGGATCTTATCATCAACGGTCTCACTAGTGATAATAGGTGTCCAGTCAATCGACGCGGCATCTGATTTAAGGGATGCAGAATCAATACCCTTGAAGCTACGAATGTAAATAAGTTTTGCATTGCTCTTGGGAGTCTTAATCTTATATGAGAGGTAAATCAGGTCATGATAGGAAAAAGGAGAGTTGATTTGTCCATGTGCCGCAACTTTGTCCAAATTAGAAACTATCATGAGATCAAGAAGAGAGGGAGTGCAATGTGGTTGGAAATGAGTAGCGTTGAGAGGAAGAATATGCATATTGAAAGAATTTACAATGGACTGTAATTTAGCAGAGCGGGAATCATTTTTAAGAAGACATGTATTGAAATCGCCGAGAAATAGGGTATCATTATAAAGAGGAGTCAGCTCATTAAGCAAAGTCTCAAAAGAGTCAAAGTAATCAATACGAAGTGAGGGACTGTAGAGGACTCCGAGCAGAACTTTACTATGGTGAAGACAGATTTCGAGGAAGAGATGTTCTGCTGATTCGGAGTACTCATTCGGGGAGGCACTTATAACTCTGCAAGGGATATCCGAGCGAAGGTAAATAGCTACGCCGCCATCCGCTTTCCCAACTCTGTCGTTCCGATAGAGCTGGTATCCAGGCAGCGAGAACATAGTGGATGGTAAAGTTGGCTTGAGAAAGGATTCAGATACAAGAATACCATCTACATGTTTGCTACTGAACGACTCGAGTAGGTCCGGATAACTGGAGTGAATGCTCTGGGCGTTAATATGAACAATATTAAAATTATTCCCCAGGCCCGCAAAGACAGACGTCAGTTCGACGGACAGCGGTCTCTCCACAAAGGAGTTATCGCTCTCCGCACTAATATAGTCATCACTTGAAGAACATGAGAAGAAACTGTTATCAATATTACATAAACTATCCATACCAAATAAAATAAATATATATTAATAATATAATAAATATGCTAGAATGCGTTATCTAACACAAAATAAAACTACAACTACACTACTAAATAAATATTGACCTAGACCCTAACCACACAGGAGTGATGAAAGGAATCTGGTAAATAATAAGATCCCATAATATAAAACACAAAAGACAAAAACACACAGGGCAAAAGTCACGCACTTTTGTTTTGTAGACAGCGAGTCAAGATAAAAAAAAATAATATACAAATGTATAGGTTCGTAGACGATGCGGTTTGGCAGAAATCGGAACACAACTTGTTTATGTTTAGAAACAAAAATTATATTTCCAATAAAAAATATAATAAAAAAAATAATTCATATTTTTACTATCATTTGTTTTAATAGTTTAAAAAAACATTCGGAGGGTAGCTCGAACTTACGTTACGTTATTTTTGTATCATCCCCGTTTTTGTGTTTTTTAATAGTAATTACTAATATTTCACCCCAACCAAATTAATTATCGTGTTGTGGTATAAGTGAAGTTTGTGCAGAATCGTTATTACGAAGATCATATACACAAATACTGCAGAATCAGACCTTTAATCACAGGACAAATAACTACAATATCATCAAGTGTCGCCGCCCGCATAATACGTCCGACGTCGACGCAAGCTGGAGCAACACCATTCGCAGTGAGTCTAGTGTTCCTAGGTCATTCCACTGCCCTGAAACCTAAAAAATTCGACAAGCCATAGACAACAGCGACATCTACTTGAGTCCACTCAAACTGCCATCGCAACGCCATCTAGCGAATCTTGCCCGCACCTGTCAGCTGTGCGTCCCACCTAGCCACCTACGATCTCGACCGCGCTATAGATCCTCCCGCTATGATGAAGTGTGGTGGCTGTGGAAAGTTCATCTCAGCAACAGGTGGCGCTGCCTGCTCACAGTGCAAAAGCCATTTCCATAAGCAGTGCGTCTCTCTTAACGGACCTGTCCCTGCCATCTGGATATGCCCATGCTGCATTGCTAAAAAGGGCCGTGTAGCCACTGGCAGCAATACTCCAGTGGGAAAATCTGTGAACCAGCCGAACACCACGACGACGCCACTACAACAGGATAATGCTAACATCGACGACGGCACTTCATATTCGACCGACGTCAGCCTGCCCCCCCTGTCCGCCACCAGCTCGCCGGCACCATCAGCACCACCAGTCACAGATAATATCGACAGCACAGCACCATCAACCGATGGCAGTCGCCTGCACACCCCCACTACTGGGAACTATAATGGTAATAACGACGACGTGATGTCAGCTCTGCTAGCGGAAATCCGTTTATTCCGGTCGGATATGGCAGAAATGCGAAACGAAATGACCTATCTTCGAAACGAGATCCACTCCATCCGCGAAGACATAACATCTTGCCAATCCCAGATGCTTCTAACTGTTGAGAGGGTTGACAAAGCAGAGCAATGCCTCGCTGACTTCCAACAAAGCCTTACTAAAAAGGAAGAAGTCGTGAAGTCCATACGAGCTGAAAATGTGAAACTTTCAAACCAGTGCAAGGATCTCGAGACACGTTTGTCGTCCCTTGAGCGTGAAAATGCACAGCAGCAGCAATGGGGGCGCCTCCAGAACCTCGAGATTACAGGTGTACCTGAAAAGGAAGGCGAATCTGCGACGGGCCTAGTCAGGAAAATCGCATCGCATTTGGGAGTTGAGCTAGGGCCCGACGACATCGAGTTCGCTCATCGTGTACAGCCGTTTCGCGCGCAAAGTGGCCGGCCGCGTGCGCTAGTCGTGCGCTTCAGGCAGAGACTGATGAAGGACGCCGTGTACGCTGCGTCGCGCAAGACCGCACACAGAGACCTCAACAACACGCACATCGGCCTACCCGGGAATGCTGAACGCATCCACGTAAACGAACACCTGACATTACATAACAAGAATTTGTTGAAGCTGTGTAAAGCCAAGGCAAAGCAAATGTCGTATCAGTTCACATGGACAAAAAACTGTCGAATCTACGTGCGGAAAGCAGAAAAAGCTCCCTACATACAGGTTTCCTCGGAAGCGGACCTGAAGAAAATTATTGCATAATATTACTATTACTACTGTGTACCCCCCCTGCTTTCCTATATCTGCCTCTTATTTATTTTAATATATTTCCCGCCGTTTGCGTTCCGTTCCCACCACACATCAACACACATACACACACTCACAAACATGCAATATACACCACATTGATTATAATGACTATGGAGAGATATACTAGGGCAATATTGGGACTCACGTACACTGGTGCGCTAAGTCGTAGCTGTCGTTTCGTCCGCCTACTAGCCTCTGACACGATTGTTAGATGTTTGGATAATTATTTACTGCGAAATTATAAAAGGCAAAAATAATCATGTGTCAATGTTTTACCAGAACGTAAATGGACTTCGGACAAAAACGACAAGTTTTTATAACAAGGTTGCCGCTTTTAACTTCGATCTTATTTTTATTACAGAGACCAAACTCTGTGAAGGTTTTCTAAATGCAGAGTTTGCAGATCCAGACCGGTATAACATTTTCCGGCGTGACCGTGTGTCGGAGACGGCTGGCGGTGGTATAATGGCGCTGTGTGCGCCGGCGCTCGGCGCCCGGCCGCGGCCCGAGTGGGAGCGAGCCGACCACGAGTGTATCTGGCTAACAGTACCTGGGGCCGCGCTCGGCTCCGAGCGAGACTTGCACATAGCGCTCGTGTACCTACCGCCGGATGAAGAACTGCCTGTACGTGTACAGTGCTTCAATGAGGCGTTAAGTGAAGTCACTCAAAATAACTCTGAGGATTACTTCATGATAATCGGAGATTTTAACTTATCCTGCTTAAACTGGGATTCGGGTGAGCCTGTCTGTATGAAGAAAGGTACAACCGAATTTCAAAACTCTGCTATTAATTTGATTAATTTAATGGACTACCTTGGCCTTAAACAGTACAATTTGTTTAAAAATATCAGCAATAATGTCTTGGACCTAGTCTACACAAATTTTCCTATTGACGTACACAAAGCGACCTCCTCTGCAGTTAATGAAGACCGCTTCCACATTTCACTGGAGATTGAGTCCTTTGACTTAGCCATAAAAAACACGCCCTGCACCAGGCGTCTCCGTTATCAATTTCGCAAGGGTGACTATGATGCCATTGATAAACATCTGCGTGAAGCCGATTGGTCAGCCCTTAACGCCGGTACAGTCGATGACGCGGTCTGCATCCTAACATCAAATATTCAGGTAGCCATTGATAAATACATACCTAAGCTTACTACCTGCTCCTCCCGTCAATATCCGATATGGTATAGTCGCTCCCTAATTAACATTATTAAAGAGAAGAGCAAATGTCATAAAATGTGGAAAAAGCACAAAAATCCAATTGACTACAATGCATTTGCTCTTCTCAGAAGTCGTAGTAAGGCTGTGCAGGAGGAGTGCCATCAGGCCTATATTAGGATGGCGCAGGATGGGATCAAGAAAAATCCTAAACTCTTTTGGTCCTATGTAAAGTCTAGGAGGAAGGATGGCTCCGGCTATCCCAACAATATGACTCACGGTTCCAGAATGTTACAATCTGAAAAAGAAACTTGCGATGCTTTTAACACCTTCTTTAATAACATGTTTCAATCACCAGCCAACTCTTATCCGCCCCTTGAACTGCAGGAGCCCTCATACCACAGAATAAGTGCTAGTATATCCGTCACTGTTCAGCAAACTCACAAATTACTACGAGATCTTGATAGGAGCAAGGGTCCTGGCAGTGATGGTATACCGCCACTTCTTATATCGCGATGCGCTGAGTCCCTCGCTGTACCGGTGTCACAAATCTTTAACAAGTCCTTCCATGAAGGGATTTTCCCGGATGCTTGGAAATTTGCGCGCATTGTGGCAGTCCACAAGAAAGGTTCTAGATTGCCGGTAGAGAACTACAGACCGATTTCAATCCTTAATGTATTTAGTAAGGTCATGGAACGTATAGTTCACGAACATATATATAATAACATCGCTTGCAATATCCCCGGCGAACAACATGGCTTCGTAAGATCGAAATCCACAACCACTAACCTAGCTATATTTGTGAACGCGGTTCTTAGAGGTATGGATGACGGGGGTCAGGTGGACGCCATCTACACTGACTTCGAAAAAGCATTTGATAGGGTAGACCACGTTATTCTCATTCGGAAACTGGAGAAGCTGGGAATCCAGGGTGATCTGCTACGTTGGACCGAATCATATCTACACAATAGAAGTCAGGTAGTTGTGATCGGCGAGAATAAGTCAGACCGTACCACTATACCCTCAGGTGTCCCCCAGGGCTCTATTTTGGGTCCATTATTATATGTCGCTTATCTTTACGACATTGCTGACTGCTTTGAGCATGCTAACTTTCTCCTGTATGCTGACGACAAAAAGATTTATATGAACATCAAGTCTACACATGATTGCCTCAGCTTGCAGGAGGATCTTAATCGGTTGACATTGTACTATATAAAAAACCGCATTAATGTCAATTCGTCTAAGTGCAATGTCATCACCTTCACCAGGCGCACTAAGCCTATAACACACAATTATCTGCTTGACAACGCCCCGATTCATAGGGTGAAATCCGTCCGAGATCTGGGTGTTCTGTTGGACTCAAAGATGACATTCGAAGACCATATAGTGGCCATCACAAAAAAGGCGTACAGAAATCTGGGCTTTATCTTAAGAGTGTGCAAGCCGTTCAAGGATGTGAGCTGTGTGCGTATTTTATTCTTTGCCTATGTCCGGAGTATCCTTGAGTACTGCAGCACTGCCTGGAATCCGCGGTATGCAGTACACGAGGACAGGTTGGAACGCATACAATCAAAATTTATCAAACACCTGAACTTTCGCGATTGTTACCGTAACACCGACTATGATACAGCGTGTCATCACTATAATCTACACAGCCTTCGAGATCGCCGCATTCTTTTAGACATGCAGTTCTTGCACAATGTTTATCATGGCCATGTTGACTGCCCCGAGTTGGTCAGCGAGCTGCTGCGACTTAGAGCACCAACCACGCGAACCCGACAAACTTCTGTCCTCCATGTCCCCTTCGCCCGCACAAACTACGCGGCCAACTCCCTCAACTGCCGCCTTCCGCGTACATACAATGACCACTTTGCACATCTCGACATTTTCCACATGTCGCGGGGTGAGTTCAAGCGGCACCTACTGCTACAGCTTACCAAAAGTAATGAAGACGGTGTATAGCTGGGTATTTCGGCTTATCATGTCTCTCATAACTACAAGACCTTAAATATCTCTCACTCGCACTCACACTCACACATTAACATCATAAACAAACACGACGACATAACCTTACACACACTCCACTCTCCTTCCCTCCCGTCCCATCACATCCAATATCTTATGTATATCACCCCTACCAATTATGTCTGGCCTATAAAATATAAGTCATTAATTGGCCTTTGCTCAGTTTAAGTTATTGCCTATTTTCAAATGTTTTGTGCTGTTGACTTTGTAACATAAATAAATAAATAAATAAACAACTTTATATTTAAAAAGTGAGCCCAGGGTGACATTTCATGACAGTGACAGATTGACAAATGCAAGAAAAAAAAATAGTAATTTATAGTCGGGCAAATGCAAAGAAGTTCGAAGAATAAATAAACCTACCTCCCAAAGCATTGCACAAGAGAATTACCAGCATAGGACTTGTAAAATGAGGTCGTATCGCTGAATAACATGGCACGGCGAGCATCTGAAAACCACACTCCGGCTAACTAACCCCACATCACCAATCACTTCGCAGCCCGAGCTTGAGACGCACCTCTCCTCGTAACGACGCCTTTGACGGTGCCCGCCGAAGTCTGCGCAGTAGGTTTCTTCCCCTTGTCGGCTAACTGTGGGGCATCCTTACTGGGGAACTTGTTCATGAGCGGCCGCAACTCTGTCCAGCATTCGATCTTCTGGCGAGTCTTGTTGGGCAGGTGCAGGAAGATTCGGCCATCGGAAGTCCATGAGTTATTGACCCCGAAGTGTTTTCGCGCTGCCATGAACACATCATGCCGCGACCTTGTGAGGAACTCCGTTATGGTGATGCCGGAACCCTTGAGGGCTTTCTTCGAGTCCCACACCTCGCTACGTGCTTTGTAGGATGCAAAGCGCACTAGGAGGGGCCTAGTCTTGGCCCCCTTCGCCCCCAAGCGGTGCACCACTTTCACATCTCCAAGACATTCATCGGAGGACTTCAAGCGGCCAGACAGAACTGCAGACAGTACAGCAACAGGCTGTTCATCCGGTTCCTCAGCCACGCCATGGACAAGAAGGACCTTGCGCCGCATTACCTGTTCATGCCTGTCAAGCCCCAGACCCAGAAACTCAACTTGCGACTTCAGCACTCCGAGAGCTTTCCAGATCAAGGATTTGAAGTCTGTGAACTGCTGCGCCAGGCTGCTAATATCCTGAGGGCTGGGTGAGGCGGCAGCTAGCTGCAGATCCCTCTCGTACCTGGCCATGCGATCGTTGAAAGAAGATATAATGTCTTCCATACCCTTTGACAGCTCTGAGTACTGATCCATTTTTAGGTTATGTTGAGTAGACTGGTCAGATTGTGGTGATTTTGAATTAGATGTGTGCAGTAAAGGGTCCAGGTCAGTACTTTTATGAACGATTGAACATTAAATTGATTTTACTAATAAAATAAATTAAAATAATACTAAGCAGATTATTTATTGTTGCTTTGTAGGACTACCCACACAAAAAAAAGGACTCATAAAAGTTCTCGGTATACAATGGAATCCTCGGGATGATAGTTTTACATATCGGGTAAATCTACCAAATGATAAAACGGTGACTCGGCGTAGAATATTGTCCATGGTATCTCGGTTATATGATCCATCAGGGTGGATAGCTCCGGTGGTTTTCAAAATTTAATTATTGTTACAATCACTACTCGCCAGCAATGACAACTCGAGCAAGGTCGAATGGAATGCTCCAGTATCAGATGATATTGTACGCAAATGGCGTGATATTATAGCGGACTTAAATAATTTAAGGTCATTAACGATTCCTAGGTGTATCAGGTGTCAACAAAAGCGATAAATTACATAGACTCGGTTTTCATGTTATTTTCTTGGAAAATAAAACAACGTATATTTTTCATGGTCAATGTTATAAAACAATAATAAATAAATAAACCGCTGTTTTTTCGCTAGAAAGTGTTGTTGGTGAGCACATTGGAGAATTGAAAATTTAGTTTCTTTTGCCGATTTCCGCTCGAAATTAGTTCTTTTTAGTATCTGTATATCTTGTGATTGTCCTGTGTTATTGTTTGTCTTGTTGTTTTTGGCCTTTCTACTTGGTAAGTGGTACACAGTGTTTGTTTTTTCTTCCGTGTTTGGGGATGTAACATTCCTTAATCATGGATGAAATTGAGCCTGAACCCCCTGACAAAAATGAAGCTTCCCAGGAGTTATTCGATGGGTCCTCCAACGCCTCATCTCCCCCTGCTCCGCCCTTCTCGCCCGTGAGCGATAATATTTATTACAAATCTTCATCTGGCTCAGAGGACATTGCTTGTGATGGGCAGGCTAAGAAACTTAAGCGCCCCCGTGTTGAAGACCCGAGTGCAATCGAAAAATCAACACCACTAAATAAGATTCATAAAAGCACTGGCAGAATGAGGTACTCGACCTCCGATAAAGCTCCCTTCCTGGTTCATGTATCCCGATCCGATACTGATGAACGTTCTGGATCTACCATGCACCCGGTCAGGTTCGGAAAGTTTCTCATGAACAGTAACACTATTGGTATCAAACCTGATGGGATCAAGCGGGTTGGGAGAAATAGAGTCTCTGTGGAGTTCACTAAACCAGAGCAAGCTAACTGCTTCCTGTTCTGTACCAAACTATTTGACAAAGGATATATTGCCAGCATTCCCATCTATAATATCACCCGCATGGGTGTAATAAGTGATGTCCCGCAGGACTGGACTGATGAAGAGGTCCTACTAAACATTCAAGTCCCCGATGGAATAGGAAAAATACTGAAGGTCCGAAGAATTAACCGGAAGGTTACTTCTCAGGATATATCGGAATGGAAACCTACCCAATCGGTCATAGCCACCTTTGATGGGCAAGTGCTCCCTACTAGAGTTTTTGCTTGTTATACATCATTACCTGTGAAACTGTATCAATACCCCACAGTCCAATGCTTTAACTGCTGCCGATATGGGCACACGAAACCAAAGTGCAGGTCCAAGCCTAGGTGCTCGAAATGCGGTGAAAACCATACTACTGATTCATGCAACAAGAACCCATCTTGTCTCTTTTGCTGTGGCAATCACTTGGCCACAAGTAAAGATTGTCCGGAGCAATTAAGACAAAAGAACATTAAAACTATTATGGCAGAGAAGAACATATCTTATGAAGAATCATCTAAATGCTTCCCTTCTCCATACAGGTCCTATGCGGAGGTATCAGCCTCCCAAACTTACCAAACCCAGTCTTCTCCACCTTTCTCTGCTCCTTCTTCTTCTGGCTACAGAAAAACTATCTTCAAATCCCCAAAACCTAATAAATTCACCCCATCCGGGTATGACAAGATATCTCATCAGAACATTATTAACTCTTTCACAATCCCCGAACCACAGAATGGGTGTGCTTTACAAAGCCAATCTCAAACTCAGTCCTCTCCAGCAGATAATGTTATATCATTACTGCTGTCTCTCCTCACCTCAATGATTTCCAGTAACAATTCTATACCAGACCACGTAGCTTCACAACTCCTCTCATTTGTAAACCGTTTCAATGGCTCCACTGGCTATTCTTCAATGGAACGCGAGAAGCGTTGAATTAAAAATAAATGACATATTTTTTTTAATAAATAAACATTCCCCTCTTGTCTTTGCCATCACGGAGACCTGGCTTAAGCCAGGAAGACGCTTTAACCTGCGCGGCTATTGCTCTTTCCGAGATGATAGGCAGGATGGCAGTGGGGGCGGTTCAGCCCTATTTGTAAATAATTGTGTCTGTCCTATTTCAATTCCTATTCCCCCCCATAACAATGAAATTAGTGTAGTAGGCGTTGTTGTTCAAGGTATTTCTATTCTTTCCATATATACCCCTCATCCTAATCTAACCTTTCTTCCAGATTTAAGACGTATATTTTCGGTTTTAACCCCCCCTTATCTAATATTAGGTGACTTTGATGGCCATCACTCGGCTTGGGGTTCCCCTCGCAACGACAGTTTTGGTAGGGCCCTGGTAGACCTCTTTGATGATTTAAACCTATGTTTGCTGAATGATGGTTCAGCTACACGATTAACTCCCCCAAACCAAAACAAAAGCTGTGTTGACTTGTCACTATGTTCCCCAGACCTGGCTTCCCTGATCTTCTGGCATAGGTTGAACCTTACACATGGTAGTGACCACTTCCCATTAAAAATGACCATTCCTTCGTCATCCATCCCCCACAGGGACTTCAACCCCTTATTAAAGTACCGTGTGTCTCAAGCCAACTGGGATGGTTATTCTGATAAACTTAGCCTACTCACCAGCTCTCTTCCTGATGTTCATGAGGGCAATGCTGTTGACTGCTACTCTCAATTCACTAACGCTATATCATCTGCTGCTGATGAATCGATCCCGCTTAAGAACTCGGCTTCTGAAAAAGTATCTTCTCCACCATGGTGGGATAGAGAGTGTACAGAAATAATCAAAGCTCGCAATAATGCTGAAGTAATCTACATATCTGCTATGACCGTTGATAACCTAGTTAGTTATCGTAAAATAGTGGCTAGATCCAGACGTCTCTTTAGAAAGAAAAAATACCAGGGGTGGAAACGATTTTGTTCCACTCTTTCTCCATCAACTCCAGCTAGTTTGGTTTGGCGTTATATTAACAGGTATAGAAAGGGTTGTGTTCAACATAACTCTCCCCGCATCCCCCATCATATTGCTATAAATTTCCTTAATAAATTGGCTCCTGACTATGTCCCTCTCCTAGAGGAATCTTGCAATTCCCATACATTACCTACTATCAATGACCCTTTGGATGCTTCATTTTCCATTGCAGAACTTCAATCAGTATTATCCCATGTCCGCGACTCAGCCCCTGGGTTGGATGGATTCCCATATTCATTTCTAACAAATGCAGGCCTGCCAGCTTTAGAGTATCTGTTAAAACTTGTGAACATTTTTTATAATACAGGTTATGTTCCAGACTCTTGGAAGGAACAAATCGTTATCCCCCTTCTGAAACCCGGTAAGTCCCCGGATGTAGCTGATCATTATAGACCTATAGCCCTGTCTTCGGTTTTGGCAAAAACCCTAGAGCATCTCATTAAGAATCGATTGGAGTGGTTTGTGGAGTCTAAGGGTATCCTTGCTCAATCTCAATTTGGTTTTCGCAAAGGCTACAGTACATCTGATAGTCTTAGCATATTCATCACTGATGTTCGGCTAGCTTTCTCCAAAAAACAATCTGTCCTAGCTGTGTTCTTGGACATATCTGCTGCTTATGACAATGTACTTCTTTCAGTGCTCAGGTACAAGTTACAACAGCTGAACATCCCCGTAAGAATGAGAAACTGCATTTGCAGTCTGCTTATGTCCAGATCAATCTCACTTCGTATCCCTGGCGAGAGCTTTGAACCCCGTACGGTGTGGAGAGGCCTCCCCCAGGGATCTGTTCTCAGTCCTCTACTATATAATATTTATACTGCTTCTCTTCATACTTCCCTAAATAACGATTGTCAAAATTTACAATATGCTGACGATCTGTGTCTGTACATTCCTAGCTCAAGTGTTGAAGATGCTGGGGAGTCAATGCAAGTCTCTCTCAACTCATTGATTGCTTGGCTGCTATCCAATGGTCTCAATCTATCAGCTTCTAAGAGCACTGTGGTAGTGTTTTCTAGGAAGAGGGGCATTATTGACATAGATTTAAAAATAAACAATTCCTCTATCCCTGTTCGTAATTCTGTAAAATTCTTAGGCGTATTCCTAGACTCAAAATTATCTGGTTCCGTTCATCTAAATTATATTGTTAATAAATGCGAAAAGACAATAAATATTCTTCGAGTTCTCTCTGGGGTATGGTGGGGTGCCCACCCATTTACTCTGAAATTGATGTATAATGCCCTCATTAGGAGTGTACTTGACTATGGATCCTATCTTTTAGAACCTTGTAGTAAACTGGCTCTTCGCAAATTGGATGGTATCCAATCTAAGGCACTTAGAATTATAACTGGATGCATGAAATCATCTCCTATAAATGCCTTACAGGTGGAGTGCGGAGATCCTTCTTTGATTCTAAGGAGACAATATCTCTCTGACCGGTTTATATATAGGGCCTATTTATTCTCAAATCATCCTCTTTTTTTTTAAATTAGAATCCCTTAATAATATTTGCAATATTCGTAATGAATATTGGAAATGTAAGAGTCCTCCTCTTATTCTCAATAGTTTCCGAAAGCTTAAAAACATCGAGGACTCCTGCCCAATCATCCGAAAGGATAAATTACCATTATATTGTTTCCCCCTGCCAACTGTCCTCTTCACTCCGAAAATTATTTTGGATCTTAATATTGTAAAAGGTTCTCCTTTAGCAAACTCGTCCTTCAACTCGGTTTTAAGATCAAGATGGGAAGACTGGCAATATTTTTATACTGACGCCTCCAGGCTGGAAGAGACTGTTCCGACTGGTTTCGCAGTATACTTTAAAAATTCTAAAATAGAAATTAAACTTCATAGCCCGCCTCAAAGCTCAGTGTACACAGGAGAATGCCTTGCGATCTTGGAAGCTTGCTCGTTTATTGAATCCCATAATATAAGACAATCTTTAATAATTTCGGACTCCAAAAGTAGCTTACAAGCCCTCCAACAAAACCAAATTAAATCAAAAGTGCATAGTAATATTATTATGGAAATCAAAAATATCCTTTATAAATGTTCCCAAAAAAATTTTGCTGTAATTTTGGTTTGGATCCCTAGTCATTCTGGCATTATTGGTAATGATCACGTTGATGAGTTGGCTAAACATGCGGCCTTAGATAATAACAGTAATCGAAAGTACTTCTCTAACCACTGTTATGACTTGCTCAGCATTCCTGGTAAAGATCTTCAGAAGACTTGGTCAGATGTGTGGCATGAATCAAGTCGAAATAAAGGAGCTTTTTACGCTTCAATTCAACCAAGTATTCCAAGCAAACCATGGTTTTTCAATTTTAAAAAACTACCAATGATATTAGTGACAATTTTATGCAGAATACGCTTAGGTCACTGCTGTTCTCCAGTGTTTTTAAAGAAGATAAAAATCAGAGATTCCTCCATTTGCGAGTGCGGCCTTGAGGATGGGTCCGTTGACCATAATTTCTTTAACTGCCCCATTTATGGCCTTGATTCCTTGTACTCCCTAATACCCTCAATCGGTCTCCCTATCCCTACTAATATTCGCCACCTTCTTTCTCTATTCCCCAACCCAAAGATAGTATTTTTATTAGCTAAATTTATCCATATTAACAAAATAAAATTATAATAGATATGTATCCGCTTCCTTCCCTTTATGTTATTGTGTTGTCCCTTAGTTTATCTTGTGTGTGTTATGTATATATTGCATGAAACTAAACGATAATGTAAAACTTTATTTCGGATAGACACCTACTAAAATGTATTCAGCCAATTTAAGATTTGCCCCGCGTCTCTTCACATGTGCCTCCACTACATGATACTGGCAGAAATTGTCTGGCAACAGCAGGACAGATTGCCATTAGTTAAAAAAATGAAATGAAATGAAAAAAGTAAAAGCAAAATAAATTCCCAAATTATGGAAAATAAAGTTAAAAAACACAGAAAACCGCATCCTACAGTTACCCAAAAGGCTCGGTTACTCCAGCTTTTAGAGGCCGACGCAGAACTGCTGGCTGGGAAGTTTTCAGCGTCTTTTACCAGCAGAATATCAGCTGCGAGGTGGGAGAAATTGGCTGCTAAATTAAATTAGATTCCTGGAGCGAATAAGTCTCCAGAAGAGTGGAAAAAAGTAAGCATAAAATATACTAACCCATACAATACTTCCTAGACAATATCTGTCATTCATTGTCAGTTTGGTAATGGTTTCATATTGATTTTAGACATGGCATGATCTGAAGTCGAAGTTCAAAAAAAAGAAGACATTGGTGAACAGAGCAGCAAATATGACTGGTGGTGGCTCCCCTCCAGACAAATTTACCCAAGAAGATGCAATGGTGTAAAACTTTTAAAGAAATCATCACTTGTTGGCCACCCGGACTGCAAGGAGTCACAGGTGTTCTTCTTTGGTAAGTAAATGTAGCTAACATAACCCATACTCATATTAGTTACTCGGTGAGTATCTGAGCCTTTGTCACTTAATACTGTTTTATTTCAGGCAGTATGGGTAGCCAATAAAATGTTGCGGAGTCAGCACAAATAGTTAAGAAGGACATTATTGAGATTGGTGAAGGTATTTAGATTGGTGAGTATGAATGTATTTGACATAGAGTGCCCCTATGCATTGTTACCACACCCAACCCCCTGATCTAAATCTTAAGTTCTTTAGTTGATTAAGCGAGGTGCTTTCATTAATCTTTTTGTTTTTAATTTCAGAGGATACATCCAGCCCGTCATGTGTAGCTGTGCCAGAAATAAGAAATGTGATTGAAATTGGTAAGTAAACTAACTTTATATGTACAGTCAAGGAAATTAATATCCGACCCACCTAAGGTTGAATATCATATAGCAAACTAAAACCATAAGAAATTTATAGAAGTTTCATTTACTGGTTTTATTATGAGTGTCAGATGACTTTTCAATGAAATGTGTAGGGATTTAGTTTCTGAGACTGTACAATCATAAAAAGTAGATATGTAACCTTACCTTAGTAAGAGTATAGAGCTCACACAGTATCTAGTAACACTTGTACTAGTGTGGGGCCAGAAGCAATGGACGTGCCTGTATGTAAATGTTTTTAAATGTTGTGTATCTATCTTATTCCAAGATAAACTTTTTTGAACAGTTTTGAAAACTATTGCCTACTAATAATAGTGTACTTTTTTTTTTAGAAATAACAGATGAAGGGATGTTACCTCCCCCACAAGAATTTTTGGAATCTACAGAAGCTCCGAAAACTCTTACAAAAAAGAACAAAAGGAATGTTGCATCAAAAAGAATGCATCAATCTTTAGTCGCAGCAATTTCTCTGAATAAAATTTTAGAAGAGAAACATAAATACAAAAAGAACTTTATCAAGAATTAATCAAAGAAATGCGCTGTCAATCTTGATACAATATGCAGAATTGCAGATAGTTTGACGGCACGGGCAAATACGAGTAATTTTTAACCAGAGGCTTTAATAAGTTATATTTAATGATGATCAAGCCAATGATGGAAAACAGGGACACTAATTCTTAATAATATTCTCCAAGAAACCAAATATCACTGTGATTATGTAATATTAGACTAATTTAAGGTAATATAGTTAGTAGTTAAATTTTAAATGTTGTGATTTTGATATTTTTAAGACTGATTTAAGGTAGAAGAGATACTTTATAATCCACAGATTCAAGGTCTAGGTCTATCAAAAACGGGTAGCCAGATCTAACTCAAACAAATAAAGTTTTTGTAACAAACTCATACGAATAAAATATATTACTAATACTGTTAAGAAAAAATATATTTGATTATGTTGAACTCATATGAATAATAAAAAATAAAAGATTTTTATACACTTAAATTATGTTTTATTGTGCGACAATTGTTATACAAGTAAAATAGTATAGTATATATAATAATATAGAATAATTTGGTAGGTTCACATAGTTCCTTTCATCATGATCCATTAGGGTGGTGGAACAATTGCTACATGAGTACTACAGTCTATGCAGCCAGTGATTCCAGGGAAACATTGAAACATTGAAACATATTTATTGGTAAGTGTCAATTACATGTCAGATTATAAATAAAAAATTGAATAATATACATCTGTATAAAAAATGTCAGACACAAAAATGCATTCCATAAATTAAGATACCATTATTTAAAATTAAAATTGCCATAAAGTATTACATTAAATTTGAATTGTATTAAATTAAATTAGTTTTTCATTTAATTAAATTGGAATCACATTATTGGTCGCTTCGAACTCAGCGAATGAGTAGAAGGTTTGCTCGACAAGCCAGTGTTTCAGTCGCTTTTTGAAGCATGCGGAATTAGGCGCAGATTTAATATGTTCTGGTAGGCGGTTGTATACTGTCGGACCCATGACGTGAGTCAACTTCGATGACTTGGCCAGGGTGTGTGAAACCGTCCTGAGCCTGTGACCGTTGCGGGTCGCGTGTCCGTGGATGTCGTGTTGCCTGTTGAAAGAGTGGATGTTCTCGTGCATGTACACGGCCACCTGGAGTATGACGATGGACGGGAGCGTCAAGATGTGCAGCGCTTTAAAGTGAGGTTTTACCGACACGTCCCGGCGGACCTGGACTATCGCTCTCATGGCTCGCTTTTGCATCCTGAATGCTCTCTCCCAGTCCGCCGCGCGCCCCCACAGCTCGGCTCCGTACTGCAGCAGCGAGTGTACCGTGGCGAAGTAGCACGCGCGCGCCACACTGCGCGGCACCGTGCGCACCAGCCGCCGCAGCGCAAAGCATGCGCCGCTGAGTCGCGCGCACAGTCGCGCCACGTGAGCGCGCCATGTGAGTCCACGGTCCAGCTCGAAGCCCAGGAACGTTGTCGCTTCCACCTGATCGACCCGCATTCCGTCCACTTGGACGTTCAGTGGGACGAGACGGCGACCTGATAGGTCGAAGTGGAGGAAGTGAGTTTTCTTTATGTTGAGAACGAGACCGTTGTTACGGAACCAGTGAGACAGTTCAGTGATAGTATGGTTTAGGCTTTGTTCAAGGCCTCCAATTGTCCTGTCAGTGATGATTCCTGCCACGTCATCTGCGTACATGACTAATTCGCTGGAGGTCATCGCTTGTGGCAGGTCATTCAGAAGTAGTGAGAATAGTATGTTGGATACCGAAGAGCCTTGAGCAACCCCCATATGTGTCATCACCGGTTCTGATCTCGTTCTCCCTCCATCACCAACGACGATCTGCGAGCGTTTTCGCAGGAAGTCTGTTAGTAGACATAAAGGCCCCCCGACTATACCGTAGTGACGGAGCTTAGCGGCGAGCACGCCGTGATCGGCAACATCAAATGCTTTCGAGAGGTCCTCTCTCTTGCCTCGAGCACTCGGCGCACCACCTCCCGCGCCAGTGCAGTCGTCGAGCGGCCCACGCGGTACGCATACTGTCGCTCCGACAGCGCATCAGTCGACGCGAGGAATTCAAGAAGTCGGGCGCTGAGACCATTTTCGAGGATCTTCGATACCGTGGGTACTACGGCCTCTGGTCTGTATCCATCGATATTCTCCCTCTTTCCTTTCCCCTTGAATATTGGAGCGATTTTGCTCCTCTTTAGCGCTGTTGGGTATACGGCTCGTCTAATGCACTCGTTGAATAATTCAGTGAGAACTGGTGCCAACGGTTTAACAGCTAGGTGGACGAGTTTCATTGAGGTCTCGTAGATATCCTTGGTAGGCTTATGCGGAATCCGAAAGGATATGATGCGATGTACCTCGTCCGCTGTAAACAGGCGCAGTCTCAGGGAGCGGTCGGCAGGTGGGCGGGCAGCGTGCAGGGCACGACAGGCGCGCGGCACGTCGGCGGCCGGGGCTCCACACGCGGCGGCGGCACCGGCGAACCGAGTGTTCATCGCATCCTCCACGGCTTGCTTGCTGCTAAATTTAATGCCGTTTGAGTCTACGGCCACATCCGTGAAGTCTACACAAGTACGGTTGCTTTTCCCTCGTTCTTTGTTAATCACGTTCCACATGGCTTTACTCATGTTCGTGCTGGACGTGATTGCGCTCGTGTAAAAGTGTGCTCTTCTATTTTTGACCAGGTTTTCGTATTGGTTTTTTAATTTGTCAATGAGTTCCGTAACAATGGTATCATCAGGATGAGCAGACGAGAGCTCCAGCACGTCGAAGAGCAATGATTGAATGTTTCGAAGCTCATGTGTAACCCATGATTGGCGTGTTGGATGTGGTTTTCGTGTGAGTGGAAAGCAAATGTCGTACTTGTTGCTAATTACAGAAATCACAGACGCGGCCAAATCCTCGATCGACTCACCTTTTTGGCACCAAATGTGCTGCCAGTCCACACTCGCAATAGACGCGACGAAATTGCGGCAGTTAGCCTGCGTGCGCTGGCGCACGGTGCGGACGGGCGGCGCAAGCGCGCGGGGGCGGCGCGTGACGCGCGCGCGCACGGCGAGGTGGTCGCTGAGGTGCGTGCTGGCAGGCGCCGCGCGCACCGCGCCCTCGGGAAGGTTGCTGTACAGGTGGTCGAGGCTGGTGGCGGTAGTGGCCGTCACTCGCGTGGCGAAGTCTATCTCGTTCCTCATGCCGTGGGCCGACAGTATATCGTGGAGCCGATCCTTCTCGGACGAATCCTCAATCCAGTCTATGTTTACGTCCCCGACAATAATGCAATCTAATTCGATGTCACATAGCTTGTCGAGCAAATCATCTAAGCACCTTAGGAAGTCATTAGTTTTACTACCATTAGAGTAGATACATACAATCATTAAATTAGAGTCTATTACATTTATAGCCGAGACTTCAAAGTATTCTTCCACTGATAGTGTGGTGAAATCAATATTTTCAACTACTTTTAAAGTGGACTTGACGTAAATACAAGACCCGCCGTGTGATAACTTAGACCTACTATTATATTTAGATATGAGCGCGTATCCATCTATATTAACACTTTCTAAATTTTCATTCGTCAGCCAATGCTCCGTTATAGCAAGAATGTCACATGCAAGGTCACTTTTAAGAAGAACTTCTAAACGCTGTGTTTTCTTGTCTAATGACCGTATGTTTTGGTGTGAGATTGTAAGTACGCTAGGATCACTTGTTGCTATGCGCGATGATGAGTCACGCGCGGCCGGATCGCTCGCGCACAAAGCCGCTTGCGCTGGTAGTGTCTGTTCACGAGGTCGGGCCACGAGAGTGGAGTTCGCCGTTGTCATCGTTGCCCGGCGGAGTTTCGCGGGGGCGTGGACGAAATCGCATCCAGTCGGAGAACCGGACTCGTGGTGGCCATACCGCGGGCGAGCTGAACGCCGGGTACAGGATGCATGCCTTTTTGACATAATTTCGCGCTTTTCAACATAGAAGACTTCGCTACTTCTAATTTTGTTTAAGAATTTGGTCACATTATCTGTCGTGGTTTGGGGTGTGAAGGACCAGGCTTGAATGTACTTCAGGGATTCCACCGTCTGTAGCAAGTCATCCTCTTTTCCTGTTCCTACAGTCACTGCACGCTGGCTACGTCTACGGGCACGTTTTGATTTGACCGTTTCCCATTGGTATTCAGTCGAATACTGATCCGTAGGGGTGTTGGTGGAGGCGAGTGGTTGTATTTGGGTCATCGGTTGGTCGTTTGTAGTTGAGATTTTCGTGGCCACATCCTCAGCCGGTGGCGGTTGGCTCGGCTCGGGTGTTGGCGGAGTGGTGGCGCTGGCGTTGTATAACGAAGCGCGCGCAGTAGCTTTGGCACCAGTCAGCTTCGCAGCGTTGAGTTTACCGCTTGCGGTGACGGCAGCTTTTAGACGTACTTGTCTCACCGGGCGCTGCAGCGCTGTCTGCGCAGCCGCTTGTTGAGCGCCCTTGGGGGTAGTCGTAATAGCCGCTGTCGATGGTTGCGGCGAAGTTAACTTCGTAATTAGGCTGTTTTGAGCCTCAATTTTTGTTTCGAGTGCACTGACTTTAATCACTAGCTTGGATATCGTAATCGTCAACTCGCGTACGGCGTTTTCAACAGCTTTTGCAGCCATATTGTATTAAATTTTAATAAAAATGACGGAGCGTCAATAGTCACGATCGGGCGTTCCCCCACTACCCCCATAACCATACATGTCATAAAAACTGATAAAGTAACATTGTAAACATTGTAAGTATCTACCTAATTTATATAAAATCAAGCTTGTAAGTCTTACTCTCTCACTACAGAGTTCATTTCTTGAAATGAGTCAGGAAAGTGGACCCACTGGCCAAATATGGTAGGATGATTTAGGGCCTTCACCACCTCCTGAACAAATCTTGACACTGTTTGCGAAATATTAACAATAAAATTGTTTCCCACCGGAGTTTGATAGCAGTCAGTGTGAAAAGAGTTTAAGCGCAGAAAAACTGAAACAATCATAAAAATATTGGTTAGCAGTGGGTTCACATAAAACGAAGAATCCAAATTGGTACATAGGTCCATGAATTCCTATACATACCACAAAAAGTCCTCTGTTTCATGTGGTTATATTCCAAATTACAAATGTCTTTATTACTGTAGATATTTACATATACTTAGCAATCGTCATTTTTTGCCACTCTCTACACTGGACCACTGTGGGAGAAGATAGGTAGGGCACCTACAATTTTTTCTACGAAGAGGGGTACTTACTTTCGTCTGTCATTTTATTTCTTTTTGCTGCATCAGTGGTTCCTAACGTCCATGGTCAAAGCTTTGGAAAGGCGAAAGATTTTAACAAAATCTCTGTCTGTTAATTCGCATGGATCGATCCTCCATTGGACGCGACGACAAGATGTTGCAGCAGCAGTTTTAAATCGTCCACTTAACCTGCTACAACAGCAGCAACAAAACTGTGCAATGGTGACATTTTCAGTTATTTCTCAGTTTAACAATCTCATCTCAAACAAACTCATGCTTCTTGACAGTAACTTTTTTTCATGAGCTCAAAGTCGATATTTTCAATGTCGACTGCCTCAGAGTAGTCGATACGTATCGAACTGATTTGCTCGATAATTTATCGATTGTGACTTTTTGTCATTGCATGAGAATAGGTTAATCGTGATATTTATCGAAATGTGTCATTTTGATCGATAAATGTCGAATGTGATAAAATATCGCTATTGTGAGAATTGGCCCCCTGATGGGGTCGCTCGGTTTTCACTGCACGGTTATGGTGACGGTTCGTCGCAAGGGTACGCGGCATCGGTTTATTTGCGGTCGGTTGACACGCAGGGTAGGGTATGCGTGAAGTTACTCATGGCCAAGTCCAAGGTAGCTCCGTTACGGACAAAACAGACAATATCTAAACTAGAGCTTAATGGTGCCGCATTGTTAACTAAACTTATTAATCATATGGTATCTTCGATGGCGGAAATTATTGAGTTTGATGAGGTAGTAGGGTGGTGCGATAGTAATATAGTACTGGCGTGGCTACGTACACCGGCTCACAAATTACAGGTGTTTGAAGGAAATCGGGTTTCTCAAATAAACGCCTCGCAGGTTAAAATCAACTGGAGACATGTTCCCAGTGATATGAACTGTGCGGATGTAGCGTCACGCGGGACGTCGGTTACTGAGCTGCTGCAGCACCAGCTGTGGTGGGGGCCGCGGTGGTTACATTGTTCACGGGAACAATGGCCTACGGATTGTACGGATTTTCCATCGGATATGCTGCCCGGTCTTAAGTCTAAGGTGGTTAATGTCGGAGTAGTAGAATCGGAATTTAATTTACTAGATAGGTATAGCTCTTATGAGACGCTATTAAATGTGACAGGTTACTTGTTGCGGTTCGGAAAAAATTGTAAAACTCAGCCGATCGGTCACTCGGAAAAAAACTTTCTACTTTGGAACGTAGAAATGCATTACTGTGTTTAACTCGGATGGTACAATCAGAACACTTTGCGGAAGAAATCAATGTTTTAAAAACAGGCAAGATTATAAGAACTTCATGTAAACGGCTTAATTTGTTCATTGATAGGGATGACATAATTAGGGTCGGCGGTCGGATATCGGCTTCGGAATTACCGTATAGCTCTCGGCATCAAATCCTTTTACCAGGAAAGAGTAAATTCACGGACTTATTAGTTACACACTATCATAAGGTTTATTGCCACGTCGGGGCAAACTCGCTTGCGGCTATTCTTTCTCGGGGCTACTGGATAGTTTCGGCAGGGCGTGTATGTCGTCATATCACATTCAAGTGCATTCAGTGCTTTCGGTCTAGGGCGCGACCAACGCAACCTTTCATGGCAGATTTGCCAGAGGATCGGGTAAGGGGCGTGCGTGCATTTCTTGGAACGGGAACAGACTTTTGTGGGCCGTTCTATATAAAGTCTAGTTCACTACGGAATGTAAAGATACTAAAGTGTTATCTTTGTATTTTCGTGTGCTTAGCTACAAAGGCTGTGCATTTGCAAATAGTGGCTGACCTGTCACTAGAGGCGTTCGTGGCATGCTTCACTCGGTTTACGTCACGTAGGGGATTGCCTTCGTTAGTCAGGTCTGATTGCGGTAGTAATTATAGTGCTGCGGATCGGTATTTAAAAGAATTGCATATATTCTTAAGGGATAATCATTCGGAATTAGAACGTAGTCTTACGAAAAATAATATTAAGTGGTTGTTTAACGCACCGTCAAGTCCAAATCACGGTAGGCTTTTCGAGACGGCAGTCAAATCGGCAAAAACTCACGCTCGGCGCGTGCTCGGTGAAACTCGGTTAACCTTTGAAGAACTTGCTACTTTCTTTGCTAAGGTAGAAGCGGTTATGAATTATCGGCCTCTATGTCCACTTAGTACGGATCCAACTGATTATGAAGTATTAACCCCGGGCCACTTCTTGATCGGCCAACCGTTGGTTTCGCTTCCGGAATATCCATATGAAGGGGTTAAAATGACTCGGTTATCACGGTATGAACAAATCCAAAAGATGTCTCAACATTTTTGGTCGCGATGGAGAACGGAATATCTTCATACGTTGCAACAACGGTATAAATGGACTGATCATACGGATCCACCGAAGTTGGATGATTTAGTTTTAATTAAGGAGGATAACTATCCTGCTTTACAATGGCGGCGCGGTCGGTTAGTTAAGTTATTACCCGGAAAAGACGGTGTTGTTCGGGTTACGGAAATAAGGACTCAGAATGGGACACTTCTTCGGCCCATTTCTAAGTTGTGTCGGTTACCCTTAGAGGTATAGGAACCAAGGGGGCCTTGGTTAGGGGGGGGGTATGGTCGGGCGTTGTGGTTCTGATTCTTTGATGTATTGGTTTCCCTGCCTGGCCGTGTGCGCCTACGGTGGCGCTAGTGTACGCATGAGCGGACACGCTCTCTCGGTCGCCGGACTCGGAACGCGATTCATTGCGGTCCCGGAAAATAATTCAAATTATCATATTATATATAATCGGTTTTATGGACTCTCGGACTCTGTGCTTCTGTTACAACAATTGTGCAGTGTGTATGCAACTCTCAATGCAAGGATTTCACTGAGGATCGGCGGTTTGTTGCCCTTGGAGGGTCGCAGGTCAGAGAAAAATTGATACAAAATATCTTACTATTAAAAAAGTTATGATCATTTTTTTTTTTTTTTTTTTTATTTATTCAGAAACAAACAGTCTTACATATTTGTATACAATACATAAACTCTTTATAAAACATAGACCTACAGTTTCCTAATTTAGTAAAAACATATTTTATAATAGTTTAAATATCAAAGAAATAATAATGATGAAGAAGCAACATAAAAAGCATGATACATAAAAATAAAGTTAAAAATTTCATACATGTTCAGTTTGATTTTCAGAACAATTTGAAAGACACTCCAAAGTTAAACTTTTGAAGCGTTTAAGAGATTCACTAAATATATCTATATTTACTAACTTATCATTGTACAACCTGCAAGCACGTCTTATGAAACTATTTCCAGCGTAATTTGTGCGACTACGGGGTATAACAAAGAGAGGCTTGCTTCGACAACTACGCTCACGACGACGAGGCACTCTAAACGACAATAAATGTAATAATGGGGGGGAATCGATTATATTATTAATTATTTTAAAAATTATTGATATATCAATACAGTCACGACGACAACTTAATGAGTACATTTTTGCCTTTTTCAAGGACGTCACATAATCCGAATATGTGTTTCCAGTACGATATTCAAGGGCTCGAATAAATTTTTTCTGCACCCTTTCTATCCCGTCTATATGAATGTTATAAAATGGGTTCCAAACAGCACTGGCGAACTCGAGATGACTGCGAACAGAACTATTAAACAGTACCTTGTAAGTTAAGACTTTTTTGAAGGGCTTTCCTACGCGGAGTATAAAACCAAGTTGTTTAAGAGCTTTATTTATAATGTGGTTCACATGAGGTACGAAAGTGAGCTTGGAATCCATTATTGCGCCTAGATCACGAATTTGATCTACGCGGGCTAATTCTCTTTGACAAAGTTCATATTTATAATTAATGGTTTGTATTTTTCTACTGAAACTTATTACAAAGCACTTATCTGGATTTAAAAATAAGTTGTTTGAATTACAGAAAGATTCGAAATTATTAATGTCATTTTGCAGGACATCACAATCTCCCACACTTCGGATAACCCTAAATATTTTTGTATCGTCGGCATATAAGAGTAAACCAGAGCTGTTTGTAATTTCTGTGACGTCGTTTAGGTAAAGAACGAACAACAAAGGTCCTAAATCTGACCCTTGAGGGACACCCGAAGTGATGGGTTTGAGATTTGAAGTGTACCCACCTACTGCTACAGCCTGCGATCGATTTTCGATGTAGGATTTTATCCATCGAAATAGATCCCCGTGTATACCCATCTGCCAAAGTTTCAACAGCAAGCGTTCATGACAAATTTTATCGAATGCTTTAGCAAAATCAGTATACACGGCATCCACTTGATAATTGTTGTCCAAGGCTTCAAGTATAATTTCTGTATAGGATAAGAGATTTGTTTCAACACTTCGACCTTTAAGAAAACCGTGTTGATGAACAGTAACATGACGGCGTACAGTGGCAGACAATTGGTCAGTAACAATCTTCTCCAAAATTTTGCCAAATTGACATAGTTTAGAAATTAGCCGATATTTCTCAATGTCACAGCTGATATCTCCCTTAGGTATCGGTGTAATTAGAGCACGTTTCCAAATAGACGGAACACAACCTTCGCGAAGTGATTTTTCAAAAAGCAAAGTGATTGGAATTGATAACTCAGACGCACATTTGTTAATAATAACAGGATGAATGCAATCTGGTCCGGCACCTTTATTTACGTTAATAGACTTAAGGTATTTATGAACAAGGTCTTTAGTTAAAAATATTGTATCCATCTCAAAAACTGTATTATGTACCGGCGGAAGATTGTTCAAATCAATCATGTTATTACTAGGTTTTTCAAAAACAGAGTGGAAATGTTCATTAAACATGTCACAAATCTGAGAACCAGTTGAAGCTGAAATACCTTTATAGTACATTATTTGTGGTAGACCACTCTTCGCGTAGATTGACTTCATGTAAGACCAGAAAAATTTCGGGTTTGATGTGATTTTATTTTCAGTTGAGTTTATAAAATTTCTATAGCATATAGGTTCCAATTTATCAACTCTTTTCCTTAGACACCTAAAACTGTCACGATCTAAAGGATTTCCGTATGTCTTCCATAGTTTGTGGTACTTTCTTTTTTCATTTAATAACCTTCTAAGTGGCTTTGTGTGCCAAGGAGGCCTATTAATGGAAGTGCGTAGAGGACGCTTTGGGACATGCGCGTCTATTAAACGATTTAGTATTGTATATAAAATTAATGTACACTCCTCCAAAGACCGACCTGAAAATTGTGCAAACCAGTCTATTTCAGATAGTTCGCGATTAATTTCATCAAAATTAGAGTTAAAAAAGCAATATCTAACAGTAGGAGCGGGCTTAAGAATAGGTGAGTAATCTAAACTTAACTCAATTTCAACGGCTTTATGATGCCGGTCCTCTTTTATTAAAGGGTTTGGGCTACTAATAACGGCGCAATTTCTATTACTTAAAATAAGGTCTAATAACCGATGATTTATATTAAAACTACTGTTAAATTGTTGTAACCCTGTAAAGCATAAAAACTCTTGCAATGGCTCCACTGTTGGTTCGGTACCATTATCAAGACACATATGTCTACAACTCGAGTTCGACCACTCAGCATCTGATACGTTAAAATCTCCAGTAATAAGGAAAACATCGTCAGAATGTTCTGATACAATCCGACTACAAATCTCAAAAAAGTTAATTAATGCGCTTGTATATAAACGCCCTTGCGGAATGTAAACACAACAAATATGCAATGATTTATGCCTACTGTTATTAGATAACGGTATTGATACCCAGACGCACTCGGAGGACGCGGCGGGGGGGCAGGGCCAGTCCCGGCGCACGGGCTGGTAATCACGGTGAACCGCCACCATAGCGCCGCCACCTCGCTCCAAATCAGTCGCCTCAGCCGATCGATCGCAACGATAGACTAAATATCTACTGTCAAAGATTTCCCCGTCGTAGAAGTTTTTGTTTAGCCAGGATTCCGTTATACAAATGAAATCATAATGAGACTGTGCTACCTGTGAATAAAATCTATGTGTTTTTGTACGAAGTCCGCATACGTTTTGATAATAACCGCTTAGGGTAATGTTAGCCATTAGTGATAAAGGGAAAATATATTAATATTAAAGTGTGTGTAATTAAGATAGGTTGTGAATATGTATTGCGGAACACATAGATATGTTTAAATTTTGGATAGCAATAGTTAACTGATACAAAAATATGTAAGACGTAAATAGTTTCAATAATAGTGATTGCAGGCTGAACTTTCCATTTAACCAATTGTTGGCATTGTTTACATAATAATAACGTGAAGTATGCATACAATATAAGGTAGGTGTGGGTATGAAAACAAAGTAAAAAATGTAGGAGTGAAAACAAATTAACAAAACAAGTACATAGTAACTTTATCTTGTCCAAATCGAGATTCTTGTTTATCAACGTAACCTTAGAAGTTTCCGTCTTTCTCGCGAGAATTTTGCAGTCTCGGACCCATAAATATGCGAGTTTTCCATCTTTTTTCAATTGGCGAGCACGTTTAAGCAGTAGCTTGGTGGTCGGTGTCAGATGATCACCCAGAAACAGGTTAACAGCTGGACCGTCTAACCCTAAGGAAGCTGTTGTGAAGCCCCTACGCGCCCGCACTGCTGATAGTAGTTCATCCTTGTATATGCGCCGAGTGAATTTTACTATGACGGCCGGAGTGTTAATTGTTGTGTTTTCGTCATTGTTGTTACCAACTCCAGTTCCATAACGACGTACCCGCTGTATGCAGTCAATGGAATTTACGTCCATTGTAAGTCCAACGACAGTAAATATACTTTGAAGGATGCTTAATAAGTTTTCATTCTTTTTAAATGGCAAACCTGAAATCTCAACATTATTCATCCTAGAATATTGCTCTCGTGTATCATTTTGTTGTTGAAGGGTAGATATTGTGTTCTTCGCAGTAGATAATTCGGACTGCAAAGTAGGTATTTCGTCACATACTTTCTCGAGCTTGATTAATCTATTCTCTAAGTCAGAGAAGCGGTTTTCCATTTCGGTAAATTTTGTATTTATATTATGAATACCTGTAGAACATGATTGAATATCGGATTTCAGGGTATTTATGTCCGACTTCATTGAGGAAAAATCAGCTCGAAATTCTTTTATTTCTTTGAGGACGGCCGCAATACCTTCAGTCTCATTTAGGGATCCAGGAATAGTCAGATTAGGCAAGTTACGACAATTCGGACACCTCCATGCTGCTTTTCTGTCGGCGCCCATACGTCGGTATCCAGACTCCGTTACACCAGCACAGGCATAGTGCAGAGACCTATGGCATCCTTTACACACAACTGCATCAGTCACTTCATCATTACACATGCTACAAATCATTTTCTTCGATGTAAAAGCTTTGTTACACAGCGACGGTCGGATGTCTACGCGATAACGATGTAGGTGGGTATTCGCGTAATTAGCGCAAGCGCACGTAACACAACCGTCTACTGACAGCGCAGAGCGAGTCTTGTATTTTTTAAGTTGCTCCTATAGAAAATTAGCAAATCGGTTTAAAAAAATCAGTACTTCTAAACCGCTAAAATCGCGGAACATACATGGGGTATTTTCGGATACACCCAAGCATTAGGAATCAAAAAAAAATTTTTGGGCGTCACCTTTTGGACCAACCTGTATAGGGATGTTTTTCAACAATTTTTTTTTTACAATTTCGCTCCGGATTCGAGTTTATGTCACAGACTGATGGTAGCTCACAGACATATAATCTGAGACTACGTGTCAGACCGCCAACTCTATGATCAACCTTTATGGCCGCTGTAGACTCTCGCCGAGTGGTCTCGTGATGTCTCGGGCGAGAGCTCTCGCCCGAGAGGCCTGCCACGAGAGGTACTGTACCCTCTACACTCTCACCACTTCAGTTGCGGTTGCGAACGCCGAAAGGATGGACACGTTAGAAGTCGCTTGCACTCTTACGCTATGTGCTATCCATTATTATAGCCATGTACACATATGTCACACAAAAAAAAAAAGGTGGCGTAAACGAAGATGGTGGATGGTCGCTATGCATCGAAATAGGACACGGTAAGTTAGTTACTTGACTGCTTGTTGCTTGAATTACTTTTCTGAAATTAACACCATTTTGTAAATAGGTACTTATCTAATATACTATTTAATTTTTACAGGCAAACCATGGAAAATCAGTTGTCAGAATTGATAGTAGAACCTTCTGGACAATTTAAGAAATTCACTAGAATGTCTTTGGCAGACTTTGAGTATTTACTGCATAAATTGGAACCTATTATAGCCAAACAAGACACTCAGCTAAGAGATGCCGAAATTTCGTCAGATTCCGGCAGAAATACGACTTGCTGTTACATTGAGATTCTTGGCGTCTGGAGATAGCTTTTAGTCTTCATTTCCTTTTTAGGATATCCAGTTCTTTGATATCACATAACACGGGTTCTGTTTGCAGTATTTCTATAAAATTTTATTCACTTTCATTGTTCCAAATCGTGAAAAAGTTCGTCGTAGCGTAGGTATCTCGTTGTGTTATCCTAGCAATACGTGCGCTCCGTACGGCTGCTCGCTGTGCACTGACAGTGAGCGAGAGTCTACTGCAATGCTCTAGGGCTCCTCGCGAGACATGGCGAGACCCTTTGACTTTGAAAAACCGCCACCGGAGCGAGAGCAGGCGAGACATCACGAGACACCCCGAGCGCGGTGAGAGGTACCCTCTACATCAGGGGTGGCCAAACTTTTGACCTGTAAGGTCTACTTGTGCTCGAAAATACTTCCTGCAGTCGACTGCAACGTAGAATGTAGAAGAGAGAAATAAAAAATTTTTGTAATAAGTTTGTATGTATTTATTTATTGAATATTACGTACTTAATTCGAATTTATCATTGCGTTTTACGCTTTTGAGTGGATGTTTGACACTGCATATTCTCCACAAGTTTATCATATTGGGGAGTGTACGAAGTAACTGCGATGCGCAAACAGGAAGTTAAGTGAGCGTCTGTTAAGCGGGAACGATTTTTGGTTTTTATTGCATTCATAGTTGAAAACGTTGATTCGCAAAGATAGGTAGAACCAAAAAATGAAGTCAAATATGCCACCTTTCTTAGGCATGGAAACATTTCGTTGCAAATCACTTTCCAAAATTCTGTACTACCAGATGCTCTAGCTTTCAGAAATATATCGCTTCTCATTTTTATTATTTCTTCTTCGACCAGAAGAGATTCAGTATCGGTTAAGTTGCCGATTTTAACGGTCAAGCTGTCAATGTCAATGTTTTCATTGAAAGGGAATACCATGAAACTTAGCACTTCTTCGAGAGCGGAAAAATCTGCAAACCTTCTTTCAAACTCCAGATGCAAATTCTCCAGCTGTTCAGCGAAAATTTTGTAGTCTCGATTTGAATTGTGCGTACATTCTTCTTCCATGTTTTTATAATTTTTTAGTTCACCTCGTTTTAATTGAGATGCATGCATTTGAATTTGACTTTTAAAAGTTTTAATCAAAGATGTCATGTCAATGACGGTTTTGTCTTTCCCTTGAAGATTTAGGTTCAACTCATTGAGTGTTTCTGTTATGTGACAAAGAAAGGCCAGCTTCATAAGTCATTTTTCATCTTCAAGCTCAGGTATATTTTCTCCTCTTGATTGAACGAATGTCTTGATTTCTGGCAGTAATTGGCGAAATCTCTTCAAAAAGGCACCACGGCTAAAGCACCCAACATCTGTATGTAGCAAAAGGTCTGAGTGTTCAGCTTCTTTCTATTCAAGAAGAGCTCGAAATTGACGCCTTTGCAAACTTCTGGCTCGAATAGAATTAACTATTTTAAAAGCAATTTTCATAATAACATCTGATTCCAGAATTTTAGAGCACAAAACTTGCTGGTGTATGATGCAGTGATAGTTGGTGAAACTTGGAATGTTGTCATCATTTTTGCACAATGAAATAAAACCAATTCTTTGTCCCAGCATAGCGGGTGCTCCATCTGTCGTGATAGCAACAAGTTTGTGTATCGGAAATGCAGTATTTTCTACAAAACTCTTAAAAGATCTGTAAATATCTTCACCTCTGGTTTGCCCCTTCAATGGAGTCATTGTCAATAATTCTTCTTTTGTTGTCATGTCTTCAAAAACTAGGCGCACGAATACGCACAATTCAGCAATGTCGGTTACATCGGTGGATTCATCAAACTGTAGTGACAAGAAACAACATTTCTGCAAGTTTTCATTAAGTAATTGTTCCAAATTTTCACTTTAGGCTTCACTGCGTCGCATTACTGTGTTCCGTGAAAGTGAAATATCATTTATTGCTATAATAATTTCTTTTTTGTTTTTAAAGTAATTAAAAAGTGCTTCTCCAGCTCTCTGCATGGCTTCCTTGATCATTTTCCATCTTCGAAAGGTTTCTTTCGTTTTATTAATATTTCTGTAACAGCAAATGACGCCAGTGTTGCAACTTTTGAATTCGAATCTGGTTTTGTAAAAAAAGATTGTTGTGCGTTTAAACTGCTTTTTAATTCACGTACTTTTATCTTTCGGTTTTCACTGCCAAATGGAAAATCGGTGGCGTATTTGGAATGTGTAGTTTTAAAATGCCTTTCAACATTAGCTCTTTTCGGTAATACGACACTTGAGTTACAGATAAGGCACACACATTTATCCTTGACCATAACGAAAAAAAATCCTCTTCCCACTCACTTTGATAATGGTAAGTCTTACTTTTTTTAGCACTTGAACTAGATGGCCCACTCATTCTGATAAAATAGTTAAAAAACACTCACAAGTCTCAAGGCCCCTACGTTAACTTTTAATAATCGCGACGCAACAAATTAGTTACCTACATTCGCACTCAAGTCGAAACTAGTACTGGCTCTTGTTATTATTTGGCCGATCCTTCGTGGGCGAGGTCACAAAAAGAGAAAACAATGCGAAATGAAAAGAGACAACAATATACTAGCGGTGTGTCGCGTTTACACGACTGACTCACACACACTTTCGCAACAATATACCACGTTACGAGTTACGCCAGACCGAAGCGTGTGAGTACCTACTTATATAGACGTGTTCTTGGCGCGAAAAGGAAAATTTTAAAATAAATTATATTATTTTTAAATATTTTCTGTTCAGTTTATTTTTACTCTCGCGGGCTATCTAAATTGTCTTCGCGGTCGACCGGTAGACCGCGGTCGACCTCTTGGCCATCCCTGCTCTAAATTCTCCGTCTCGGCATGTCTCGTGATGTCTCGGCGAGAGTCTACAGCGGCATTTATTAGCATTAGACTTGTGTTGTGATAAATTGATGTATGACAGTTTTTTTTTGTGGAGGCAATGGAACCGAATTGATTGTGCTTTGACGTGGGTGGGTATGGAATTATCCTCTTTGGTATGGACTCCATTGGGTAAACAGGTGGCATTCGTAAGTTTGTATGTGGTATTGAAAGAAAATGTAGTCGGGTTATTTATTTTTATAATATTTCCACTTGTTTAGTTTTTTATTGAAATTGTTTTTTATAACAAGCACCAAAATATTAATAACCCGACCAAATTTTCTTTCAATAACACATACAAACTTATGAATGACACCCGTTTACCAACATGGATTTGAAAGTAGCCGCACCAATAAACAAGGTAAACTAATAACTATGTAAACCACACTTTGAGGTCTAAAGTCCCACTTATTGAATTTTCACTAAAAAATATTTTAAATTTTAAAGATGTCACTAAAGTCTGACTTGGGTGTCGCTAAAGTCAGACGTTAATGTTTAATGCCGTCTTTAAAATTTACAGATGGTTCCTGCATCTGAGGGTGAATCACTCCTACGTTCTGTATTAATTGAGGAACTCTCTTGTTAAAATCCGTCTAGCCATTGGGCTGTAGCGCGTCCTAACGAAATGGTAATACATACATACATATCCTCATTCTGGCACAGTCAGGTAAAAAGGAATAAAACAATCGGAATCAGAAAACAGAAACTTTATTTGGATACATTTGGTTTAAATATGATATTTCAGTTTGACATGATATAAACCTTAAATCGGTATTATGCAAAATTATTTATCTACACAACTTAATTTTTAGTTATCAACTTCGATATTTACATTTTATGTTTCTAATAATTTTTCAAATGCATTATTTGAAAAATAACTAGAAAATTAAATATTATTTTATTATTACTTCTCCTGGTGTTATAATTATAACTTTTGTGTTTTATATGTTTCGGTAATATTCTAAAAATTAGAAACAGTTCTTATTGATAACCTGGTATTAAATATACGCTGGTATAGTAATAATATTTATGTTTCAAATCTTTACAGCACAAAATTCATTTGGCTGCTAGAAGTCATCAGTACCTGTAAAGATTAAACATAAAAATTCACAGATCTTATTTAAAAAAAACATTCTTCTGCATAGTTGTGCATTAGGGAATAGTAGACTTCCCACGAGTTCGCAAAGGGTTATATTTAGCAACCGAGAAGGTTACGGCACGAGCCGAAGGTTCGTAAAGAAGCCTTTTCGAACGAGTTAGGAATAGAATTTGAGGTTAGCATGCGGAAAAAGTTTTTAGCTTTGAACGATGGTGTGAACTCGTTTTGTGGAAAGCCATAGACTATCAGATGAACGAGAATCTGGATAAGGTACTGCAGACAATTAAGGCTCCCGCCTCGTTTTGCGACATTTAGCTTCTGACGCTTGGAAGTGGCGCCCCCCCCGCTGCATTATGTTCTTAGAGACCAAACGTGAATGTTGCTCTACTTCATTAAATGAGCGTAAGATCACTTATTCATAAATGGTTTTTAATTATTCAAATGACGGTAATTTACAACGTTTAGTACCTATGTTTATCGGAACAAACAAAATAATTTACAAAAGCAGAATAAACAAAAAAAAACGGTCAAGTGCGAGTCAGACCCTCGCACGAAGGGTTCCGCATCATCATCGTACAACAAACTTAGTGCATTACAGTTACAGATATACAATTTTGCTATCCAACGTATACCAGGCTATATCATATTGAAATTTACTTAAAAAAACACGATTGTTATACGGGAGCCCCCTTAAATATTTATTTTATTCAGATTTTTTGTATTTGTTATTAAAGCGGCAACAGAAATACATCATCTGCGAAAATTTCAACTGTCACGTATCACGATTTATAAGATACAGCCTGGTGACAGACGGACAGACAGACAGACAGCGTAGTCTTAGTAATAGGGTTCCGTTTGGAACCCTTCGGGTACGGAACCCTAAAAACTACCTGGAAACTATTTGAAGCAAATCGGTTCATAACCTACGAAGTTCAAAATGGCGGCCACTTTTTCAAAATCTGACTTCAGAATCATGATTGGATTCCGTCCGGATACCCAGATATAGATTTTGAAGAAAATCGGACCAAGAACTACGAAGTTCAAAATGGCGGCCACTTTTTCAAAATCTGACTTCAGAATCACGATTGGACCCCGACCGGATCGCCAGATATCGATTTTGAAGCAAATCAGTCCATAAACTACGAAGTTCAAAATGGCGGCCACTTTTTCAAAATCTGACTTCAGAATCATGATTTGACTTCGACCAGCCCCCCTAGACAAGTGACATCGCTAAGGATAGCGAGTCGAAACGATAACTTTTTATGTATGCGATATGACATTTGGAATCGCTAAGGTGACGTCACCTAGCGAATCCAAATGTCAAATCGCATACATAAAAAGTTATCTCTTCGACTCGCTTTCCTGAGCAATGTCACTTGTCTACAGGCACAGATCCCCAGATATCGATTTTGAAGCAAATCGGTCCATAAACTACGAAGTTCAAAATGGCGGCCACTTTTTCAAAATCTGACTTCAGAAACATGATTTGACTCCAACTGGATCCCCAGATATCGATTTTGAAGCAAATCGGTCTATAAACTAAGAAGTTCAAAATGGCAGCCACTTTTTCAAAATCTGACTTCAGAATCACGATTGGACTCCGACCGGATCGCCAGATATCGATTTTCAAGCAAATCGGTCCATAAACTACGAGATTCAAAATGGCGGCCACTTTTTCAAAATCTGACTTCAGAATCATGATTGGACTCCGACCGGATACCCAGATGTCGATTTTAAAGCAAATCGGTCCATAAACTACGAGATTCAAAATGGCGGCCACTGTTTCAAAATCTGACTTCAGAATCATGATTGGACTCCGACCGGATCCCCAGATATCGATTTTGAAGCAAATCCGTCCATGAACTACGAAGTTCAAAATCGCGGCCATCTTTTCTACAACAAACAGATACAATTATTAATGCGTCTATTCAACTTACCTATCGCTTTAAATTGTTTTTTTTCATAAGTTCAACTCTTGATTTAAACTTTTTTTAGCGACACATGGATATTTCTTCCTTTTCTTATCCATAGTCGATTACTTATTCAGTGCAATATACAAGTAGAGCAACTTTCACGATTCAATTCGCCTCTCCATATGAATCTGAAGCGCGAGGGAAAGGGAGCAACCGTGCGAGCGAGAGGTAAAATGACGACGAGCTACAAAAAACACGTCTTAACTGAGAGAAATTTCGACAAGTTTTTTGTTATAAATTCTCGAAGTTTCGATTTGATAAATGTTCGTAAAATAATTTTTTAAATAACGTTTTTTTGTTATTTGACTTATTAATAGTTCTATTCTACGTGTTTTAAGTTTCTACACCACACGATTTTCTAGCAAAAATATATTTTAGGAATAGTCGAATTCATAAAATTATAACTAATTAAATCACTCGAAATAAGAAGACTAAAGCATTATCCAAATACAGTTATGTTTAAAGCATAAAAAACCTAATAAAAGTAGCATGAAAGTAAATAAAAGAATATGATTTAAAATCTTCAAATTTCACACTATAAACTAACGTAAATGGTATTTTATTTCTTGCTTTCTTATTATTTAAAATAAAATCTTTCTTTTCTGATAATTCTGCAAAAATACTGATTTATGGGAGGCGGCAGCCTTAATAAATAAAAATAATATTTTGTAGTTTAGGGAAAAATGGGCAGATTCCAATGGTTCCACGCCAAAGGTTCCAATGACGCTGGCAGCCAGAGAAATCTTTTGCATAAGAAATGCGCCACAGCGGTAGTCAAAACTTTTGTCCCTGAGGCGGCGACCCCACTCCCTGATAAAGAATCTGAATTTAGTGTTTAATGTCGGCTTTAAAATCACAGACAGATCTTTTTTGCATCAGATACTGGGTCCTATAGGTAAGTACATTAATATAATGCATGGTAAATACCTATTTGCTTTGAAAGTGATTTCCTAACTTCTGAATGTGTTGTTGCATGTACAGTCGGAAATCTACAAACCTGAACCACCGCAACACACATAATGGTCAACACAAACAAATCCAACATGTACGATAACCTTTCAATTTTGGATGTTTTCTATGTATTTACAAAAGCATTTATCTCTGTTGTCGTCTAGTACCCATAGCACAAACCTTGTTGATCTTACTATGGGCCTAGTTATATTTGTGTAAGATTGTCTTCTAATTTATACAATGATATATATTATGATGGTGGCCTAGATTGATAGCGAATGCTAAAACTACATCAGCATACAGAAAGAAGAGTTCATAGCGTCTTACCAAGATCTAGAAGAGCTCTTCCTGGTGTACCACTTTCAATTTCTTCAGGGGTAAATAACCTTGGGTAAGCTTTGCTGATCACCCTAGACTTCAGCGTTGTAAAACGGCTTTCAAAATGCTTTTGCCACCTTTGAGTTATAATATTTATACATTATTACTCAAAGTTTGCCACAAATGTAATTATGAAAGTTCTTCTTTACTCAGGCTAAGAAATTCACTGCCCCAACTTATTAGCCACCTTTGCAGTCTTTATTTTTTAGCCGGGAATCAGTGTAATTTAACGTCCTGTAAACTACTACAACCGCCAACTTAGCACTTGCGTTGTAACGCCGGCCAGAACAGATTATATTATAGGTTATAATATCACTTTAAAATGTGGAGAGGTTATGCACGGAACTTTTACGTAACTTCACTCGATCAAACACTAATCGAGTTGTGATCAAACACTGACAAACAGCACTTGCGTTGCAATATACCGTAACGCCAGCAGATGAGAATATAGGCAGTAATATTATTTCAAAATCTGGAGAGGTTATGCACGGAACTTTGACATAAATTCAATAAATCAAACACAATTAGATTAGATTAGAATTAGACAACAAGAACGTCATGGCGGACGATGACGACGATAGAGGGGAATGCGGATGGTGAAGGAAGGGGAAAACCTGTCATACATCAATTTATCACAATGGTCGATTGGTCAATTTGAAAGATGGCGGGGTATGGGGTAGCTCAGTAAATGAAACTCTGCTTATATAGATGATGTCTTGGATTGCGTACACTTTTTTTTTTCTGTAGATATTTACATATACTTAGCAAACGTCATTTTTTGCCTCTTCCCTACATTGGACCACTGTGGGAGAAGAAAGGGTTAGAAACTCCCACAGATTGATTTTTAGATCTCTTTTAAAAATAGGTTGTGCTTAACTATTACAAATATGAAAATTAAATTATTATGATTAATAAGCAGGAATAAATAATTACAAAACTATTAACAACAAGGTCTGTGTTGAGCTAGATTAACCCCATACAGTCCTGTCATTTAAGTAATCTTGAACATTGTAATATCCCTTTTTCAACAAAGTCGCTATAACATGCTTTTTAAATTGCTCAAATGGCAATTTCAAAATCTACAGAGGTATCTTATTATAGTAGAGAATGCACTGACCCTTGAAAGAATTGCTAACCTTCGCGAGTCTAAATCGGGGCACACATAGTCTGTGATTATTTCTTAGGTTAACATTACAGCTATCGCTAAGTTTGGAAAATGTTGTAAGGTTCTTGCGTACTTACATACATTGTTGATGGTTTGGTTTCTTTTGGTTTATTTTACTATCAGATAAACGAAATGCTTTGCTTAAATAGATGTAGTTAGTGATTATATTCTCTTTCGATGTAGCGTCAATTTTGGATTGCATACCCTCTTGTTGATCGTTTGGTTTATTTTGGTTTATTTTTACTTTACATAATTAGGTAGGTAGTCAAATAGCGACGAAGGAGAAATATGTTTTTAAAAACGAATTTTTTAAATAAAAAGAACGAGCAATTCATTCAGTGGTCTAATTATGACTGACTTATTCTAAAGCACAACTGCAAGAGCCAAGATCCTTTTAGATTAAACAACACAATTCCTAGTAGAGGCCAGTTGAGGTGCATCAACGCTGACTCTACCGTCTCCATACAGGTCAGACACTGTAACTCCTCCCTCCCTAAGTTCGAAATCTCCTGAAGAAGTATTCTGAGGAGGATGATTTCGACCAAAGAAATAGAAATGGAAATGTTTATATAAAATAAAAAGTATAAGGCTTACGGTTAAGATTATATATAAAACTTTAGGTCCTACGCTAATGTTCGTGTGCACTGTGCTATCACTCTCCACTTGATAATTTTTCAGCATATATGACGGCACTTTTAGATCAGTAAGGTCAACATCTCTAATTTTTATTGGTTCTATATTTTTGTTGAAGTAAATTTTCAGGTTTTCAGGAAATTTCACCAATGGCAATTTCGGGTAAATAATTTCAATTCCGTTGTAGGTATGTTTCCTCAAATGGTGAGTTGCGATGTTGTATTCACAGTTATCATCGATGGTAAGCACATAGGTACCAAGAACGTTGTAATGTAGGATTTCATTTGCACATATTCTTGTATGATCCATGGCTGTCTTGTTTTAAAGTATCCATCTATTAGTCTGGATAGTCTCAATCTTGATATTTTCAACTTCGACTGGGATTATTGTGCATGTAACGTTATGGCAATATCTCATCAAGTCGAGTATGCAGGTATCTTCAACGCGTACTATGGTTTGTACATCCTTACAGAGGTGTCCATAGCTCTTTGGAATGTCGCTGGAGCTATTTGAAGCCCGAACGGCATACGACGGAATTCACAGTGTCCAAATTGGGTTGAGAAATCAGTTTTAAGTTAATCTTCTTTTTATACCTTAATTTGGTGGTATCCGCTTGCTAAATCAAGTACAGAGAAATAGCAGCTTTTGCCAAGTTTGTCGAAATGGTCTGTTATGTGGGGAAGAGGGTATTTGTCGTCAACTGTAATTTAATTAAGTCGTCTATAGTCTATAACCATTCGGTACTTTTGTTCTCCCCTAGCGTCGAGTTTTTTTGGCACGAGGTGAACAGGAGCACTCCATGGTGTATGGGATTCCTGTATGAAATTGTCATTTAGTAATTTCTCTACCTGATTTCTGATTTCAGCGGATTCAGTCGGGGGTTGACGATACGGTTTTACGTATATGGGATCTTCGTTGACAGTCCTGATTTTGTGTTTAACCTGATTAGTAAATGTCAGTGGCAGTTGTTCAGTGTAAAACATGTCTTTGTAATCTGTAAACAAGTTAAGGATTTTGTTTCGTTCTTCAGAATTCATGTGGTCTAAACGGAGTTTTGATACATTTTGTTTTGAAATTTCATTACTGTTGTCGTCATCTGTTGAACCAATGTTATTAACTTCAATCTCTTGCTTTTCATATTTAGTGACAGCCAGGGATTGTTGGAATGCTATGTCATAATGATCATCTGATGCATTTTGAATAACCGTCTTCATCAAGCAAGATGCGGCTGCAACTGCGGTACGTCTTAAAAAACTTAACCTATGGTGACATGCTAGGGTACCCCACACTTAAATACTCGATGAGGACATAGGTAAGGAGCCGCTATTAGAAGCGGCGACTGACAGGATACCCAAGCAATATGTCTTCGATAAAAGGTATAAAATACAACTGCTTGAAGACCCTTGGGAGGGCCTCAATCAAAAAGAACTAAGGATTTTCACAGACGGTTCTAAAAAAACTCAGGTACAGGCGCCGGGGCATTCTCGGAAGATCTAAACATGAGGAAATCAACAACATTAGGTCCCCACAACACCGTCTTCCAAGCCGAGTGCATGGGCATCATAATGGCTACTGCAGCTATTGCAGAAAGAGAGGTAAAGGATTTCCCTATCCGCATACTATCCGACAGCAAAGCAGTTCTGCAAGCCCTACAAAGCAACACCATCAGTTCTGGGCTTATGTACGAGTGTCACCAAGCCCTGTCAGAGGTATGTCACTACAGTATTGTTACCCTGCAATGGATAACGGGACACAGTAGCTCGCGCGACAACGACGCAGCCGACGTACTGGCAAGGTTGGGTTCGGTACAGACGGTAGAGGGACCAGAACCCATAATACCATTGCCATTCAGCTGGTTGAGGAAAACCCTACGACAACACACAACACACAAAGGTAACTCACCAACATTATTGGTCAACCTTGGATACCTGCAAGCAAGCCAGACAGGCCCTCCCGATGATCAGACCCGGATTGTCGCGTAGGCTTCAGCTGTATCTGCTTACTCTACGACGCAAGCAGATACAGCTTCAATTGGAGGAAATGGAAATGGGCTTGATGCTTTGAGTAGACCTCTTCACTTTCCCGTCCTTCCCATTCTTATTCCATTGGCTGTTTAGTTAAGTTTAATTTTAGTAAATCGCTCTCTCTTTAAAAATGGAGCAAATCCGCACAATCCCTCAAGAGATACTGGGAATTATCCCGAAGATTGATGGTGATGCGAGGCTACTTAATTTATTTGTAACAAAGGCCGAATATGTGATCAATGCTTTTCGTAGTCAGGACGAAAATACCGCCCAACTTATATAGTTATAGTTTGTCGCGGGCCACTTTCCCGCAACTCGACGTCTTAAATTTGCGCCTATTTTGCGTGAAGTGGGTTGGGGGCACTGCTCCTGCCAACCCAGCTCCTGTAGGAAGCCTAGCAGACCCTTAATGTTGCCGACGACTTCCTGAAGCGATCTCAGCGTCCCAAGGTGTGTTGCCTGGTAGATGGCCACGCCGGAACATTCCAGCAGGACGTGGGTGGCTGTCTCCTCGACCTCCATGCAGGCTCTGCACAGGGGGCTGTCCGTGACACCTAGAGTGTTTAAGTGTTTATTTAGCAAAGCGTGTCCAGTTATCGCTCCGGTTACCAAGCGAAGTTGTGGCCTCTTGAGCTTCAGAAGCCTACGCGACAATCCGGGTCTGATCATCGGGAGGGCCTGTCTGGCTTGCTTGCAGGTATCCAAGGTTGACCAATAATGTTGGTGAGTTACCTTTGTGTGTTGTGTGTTGTCGTAGGGTTTTCCTCAACCAGCTGAATGGCAATGGTATTATGGGTTCTGGTCCCTCTACCGTCTGTACCGAACCCAACCTTGCCAGTACGTCGGCTGCGTCGTTGTCGCGCGAGCTACTGTGTCCCGTTATCCATTGCAGGGTAACAATACTGTAGTGACATACCTCTGACAGGGCTTGGTGACACTCGTACATAAGCCCAGAACTGATGGTGTTGCTTTGTAGGGCTTGCAGAACTGCTTTGCTGTCGGATAGTATGCGGATAGGGAAATCCTTTACCTCTCTTTCTGCAATAGCTGCAGTAGCCATTATGATGCCCATGCACTCGGCTTGGAAGACGGTGTTGTGGGGACCTAATGTTGTTGATTTCCTCATGTTTAGATCTTCCGAGAATGCCCCGGCGCCTGTACCTGAGTTTTTTTAGAACCGTCTGTGAAAATCCTTAGTTCTTTTTGATTGAGGCCCTCCCAAGGGTCTTCAAGCAGTTGTATTTTATACCTTTTATCGAAGACATATTGCTTGGGTATCCTGTCAGTCGCCGCTTCTAATAGCGGCTCCTTACCTATGTCCTCATCGAGTATTTAAGTGTGGGGTACCCTAGCATGTCACCATAGGTTAAGTTTTTTAAGACGTACCGCAGTTGCAGCCGCATCTTGCTTGATGAAGACGGTTATTCAAAATGCATCAGATGATCATTATGACATAGCATTCCAACAATCCCTGGCTGTCACTAAATATGAAAAGCAAGAGATTGAAGTTAATAACATTGGTTCAACAGATGACGACAACAGTAATGAAATTTCAAAACAAAATGTATCAAAACTCCGTTTAGACCACATGAATTCTGAAGAACGAAACAAAATCCTTAACTTGTTTACAGATTACAAAGACATGTTTTACACTGAACAACTGCCACTGACATTTACTAATCAGGTTAAACACAAAATCAGGACTGTCAACGAAGATCCCATATACGTAAAACCGTATCGTCAACCCCCGACTGAATCCGCTGAAATCAGAAATCAGGTAGAGAAATTACTAAATGACAATTTCATACAGGAATCCCATACACCATGGAGTGCTCCTGTTCACCTCGTGCCAAAAAAACTCGACGCTAGGGGAGAACAAAAGTACCGAATGGTTATAGACTATAGACGACTTAATTAAATTACAGTTGACGACAAATACCCTCTTCCCCACATAACAGACCATTTCGACAAACTTGGCAAAAGCTGCTATTTCTCTGTACTTGATTTAGCAAGCGGATACCACCAAATTAAGGTATAAAAAGAAGATTAACTTAAAACTGATTTCTCAACCCAATTTGGACACTGTGAATTCCGTCGTATGCCGTTCGGGCTTCAAATAGCTCCAGCGACATTCCAAAGAGCTATGGACACCTCTGTAAGGATGTACAAACCATAGTACGCGTTGAAGATACCTGCATACTCGACTTGATGAGATATTGCCATAACGTTACATGCACAATAATCCCAGTCGAAGTTGAAAATATCAAGATTGAGACTATCCAGACTAATAGATGGATACTTTAAAACAAGACAGCCATGGATCATACAAGAATATGTGCAAATGAAATCCTACATTACAACGTTCTTGGTACCTATGTGCTTACCATCGATGATAACTGTGAATACAACATCGCAACTCACCATTTGAGGAAACATACCTACAACGGAATTGAAATTATTTACCCGAAATTGCCATTGGTGAAATTTCCTGAAAACCTGAAAATTTACTTCAACAAAAATATAGAACCAATAAAAATTAGAGATGTTGACCTTACTGATCTAAAAGTGCCGTCATATATGCTGAAAAATTATCAAGTGGAGAGTGATAGCACAGTGCACACGAACATTAGCGTAGGACCTAAAGTTTTATATATAATCTTAACCGTAAGCCTTATACTTTTTATTTTATATAAACATTTCCATTTCTATTTCTTTGGTCGAAATCATCCTCCTCAGAATACTTCTTCAGGAGATTTCGAACTTAGGGAGGGAGGAGTTACAGTGTCTGACCTGTATGGAGACGGTAGAGTCAGCGTTGATGCACCTCAACTGGCCTCTACTAGGAATTGTGTTGTTTAATCTAAAAGGATCTTGGCTCTTGCAGTTGTGCTTTAGAATAAGTCAGTCATAATTAGACCACTGAATGAATTGCTCGTTCTTTTTATTTAAAAAATTCGTTTTTAAAAACATATTTCTCCTTCGTCGCTATTTGACTACCTACCTAATTATGTAAAGTAAAAATAAACCAAAATAAACCAAACGATCAACAAGAGGGTATGCAATCCAAAATTGACGCTACATCGAAAGAGAATATAATCACTAACTACATCTATTTAAGCAAAGCATTTCGTTTATCTGATAGTAAAATAAACCAAAAGAAACCAAACCATCAACAATGTATGTAAGTACGCAAGAACCTTACAACATTTTCCAAACTTAGCGATAGCTGTAATGTTAACCTAAGAAATAATCACAGACTATGTGTGCCCCGATTTAGACTCGCGAAGGTTAGCAATTCTTTCAAGGGTCAGTGCATTCTCTACTATAATAAGATACCTCTGTAGATTTTGAAATTGCCATTTGAGCAATTTAAAAAGCATGTTATAGCGACTTTGTTGAAAAAGGGATATTACAATGTTCAAGATTACTTAAATGACAGGACTGTATGGGGTTAATCTAGCTCAACACAGACCTTGTTGTTAATAGTTTTGTAATAAAAAAACAGACTCTATAAAATATCTTGGAGTCATAGTCGATGACCAATTACGATGGAAGAATCATATAGACATGATAACAACACGGGTCAGAAAACTTCTATGGGTTTTCAAGCGATTGCGTTCAGTGGCCGACTCCAAACTCCTAACGCAGGTATACTACGCTATGTGCCAATCCATCCTAGGCTATTGTATTACGTCCTGGGGGGGATCTTGCAAGACTTACATGTTAAAACTGGAGCGTGCACAACGGTCCGTCCTAAGGGTGATGACCTGTAAACCCTATAGGTACCCGACCTTAGAACTATACCAGTCTTGCAGGGTGCTCACAGTCCGTCAACTCTACATCAAACGATCAGTTCTCCGACGCCACTCCACCACGCAGTTTGACCCTATGCTGTTTGCAGATAAACGCAGGAAAGACATGGTTCACATCACAATTAAATCAAGAACATGCTTCTTTCAGACCCAGCACACTTTTATGGAAGATTTCTTATATAACCGCATTAATAAACAGCTACAAATTTACCCGATGACATACCATTCCTGTAAGAATACTTTGCAAAATTGGCTTCTCAAACTCACTTATGATGAGACAGAAAATGTATTAAAGGTCGGGCTAAAATAATATTATCTACCTAATTACACAATCGCTTAATACGCAAATTCACACACATTTACGTATATTTATATATATAACTCATATCGATTTATCTGTAAACTATTTTACACTAAATTATCTATGCTAACACCACACACCCACACTCATGCACATATACACACACACATGCACACTAACACATACACTACACTATCACATTACATACAATTAATCATTCTAATTTATATTTTTCATATTTCTCTAGCATGTTAGAGAAATTAATAAATCCAAAATCAACCAATTAATTTAGCATAATAACTTTACTCGGATATCACAAGCATTATTGTATCACATAACCAGTTACCGTTCACAATGAGTTCATGTTGTATTTGTAATTAATTTATAGTGAGTTGGTGAGTTGGTACCTGAAATACAGGACTACCTAGTTCGGGGCCAGCAAACCACTGTACCTATTAGCTAAACAAATTTATCAGTAATTGTAATATTATATATTAAGCTCAATTTTGTAAAAACATAAATAAATAAAGTTCAAAGTTCAAAGTTCAAAAGTTCAAAGCCAAGGGACTTATGAGTATATTATCATTCAAACAGCGGTTCTAACTAGTAACAGCCAGCGGATCAGCTACCCGGTGGGTCTTTACAGTTTTCACTACTCTTGCCATCGCAGCGGCAACGGATTCGACGTCGCATCGGCCACCGTTGCGTTCTGCGGTGACAGCTCGGTCGATCGTTGCTTTCTGCAGCGGCTGATCCACAGTGGTCTAGGATTCGGCCTCCATACTCATAGGAACTTAATGTCTGGAATAATTATAAAAAAATATGTTATGTCTCCGGTATACCTCCCTATATGTCATATTAAAACATGGAGTGGATTGGTTGCTCTACAAGTCAGAAAAATAATTTTGATTATTTTTTTGTATGGGAGAAAACACTTAAAGTACATTATTTCGGAACTCATTACAACTGATGGGCTGGTGCTCACATGATCTATTATAGATGGCATGCTGAAAATAATGTCGTATAATTCATGCACTTTTCGGTGCAGCTTTGGAAGTAGTTAACTTTTGAAATTTTAAATTTTTAGTATCAGCTTTATCATTATAATCTTAGACGTATTGAGATACCAGCCGAGAGATACGAGCCTCTTTGAGAGTGAAAATACCATAAAAATAATAGAAATGCAAATAATAACAAAAACAAAGTTTATAAGTCATTTTATTTTTTTCTTTTGATACGGAAATTACAATATGGTTAGTATAATAATTAATAATAGCTTGTTAAAAAAGTAAAAAAAAATAAGGCAAAATACATCAATAACAATAAAACTGTCATTAGTCAACAGCCTGCTAATGATCTTTATTAACAATAATAGAGGTAATTTAAATATGTATAGATATACCAAATATTTTGGTAATCTCATAGAATTAGAAACTATGTATAAATCACAAATAATAATAATAATAATAATACTAGCCCCAAACTAGGATTCCCTGTATCTTGGGTACTAGACAACGATACACATACTTATATAGATAAATAATATACTTAGGTAGAAAAACAACCTTGACTAGGGTACAAACATCCGCTCTCACCAAACAAATATTTGCCCCACCGGAACTCGAAATATTTGACCCTTGGCTTCTTAGGCAGGTTCACTGCCGACTCGGCCATTCAGGTCGTCTATTAGGTAATCTCTTAATTTAATGACATGATTCGTAATACCTATACAACATACTGCAACAAAAACACAAATATTACTATGATATAATAAAAGACGTCAAGGACAAAATGAAAAGTGAGTCTTAGCTTAGTCATCATCACAGTCCTCTTTATCAGAGTCCATCAATGATGCATCATTGATGATGATCAACAAATTCTATGTTTTCTTTATATAACACTGAATCGTCATTAATTAGGAGAAGTTTCATATCATCATCAGTCACGAGCGTTTTTTTACCTTTTCTTAACACAGGTCTTATGCTAGACAGGTAGGGAACTGACGATACAAGAAGACTATAAAATATGTCTTCGTTTGTAGCTTCCCGACAAAATTTGCGCGAATGATGTTCCCAGATATTTTTAAAGTGTTTGTTTCTAGCTTCCGATGCCTATTCTGATAATTTTCCAATGGAAATACGTTAAAGTGTTTGATAATTTCAGCACCATGTAGTAAAAGTTTGTGGACAATCGAAGGCATGTTATACCAGCCATATAGCTCTACATACATTTCTGCAATAAGCCGCGCAAAACTTTCATACGCTTCAATGTAATGGGTTACCCACAGGCAAGTACACGCAAAATAGTACCAAATCTTTGGATCAAACCCGAATCCAAGCCTGTGATAGCTGCTGTGATATTAACTAACGACATCCCCAATGTTATTGATGATGCACCTACATAAACACAAGTACCTAGTCTTCATGTTTGCTGCATTCTACCTATGAACTATATCTCATTATGTTGAACATAAACGAATACGCTCATACTAAATATTCAAATTTTCAAATGTTTACTACATCAAAAGCTGCACCGAAAAGTGCATGAATTAGATGACGTTATGTTCAGCATGCAATGTACCATAGATCATGTGAGCACCAGCCCATCAGTTGTAATCAGTTCCTAAATAATGTACTTTAAGTGTTTTCTCCCATACAAAAAAATAATCAACATTATTTTTCTCACTTGTGGAGCAACTAAAGCACTCCACGTTTTAATATGACATATAGGGAGGTATACCGGAGACATAACATATTTTTTTATAATTATTCCAGACATTATGTTCCTATGAGTATGGAGGAACAAATCCTAGACCACTGTGGCCGATGCGTTGGCTGTGGCTTACAGGGTCCTAGTCCTTCTACTGTACGTAAATCCTTCTGCTCGGTGCCCGGTTGCATAACCTTAAGGCTCATTTATAAGCCCCCCCCCCCCTCCCTCCCCGTTATCTCCGAAACTACAGTAACTAATAGTAGTTTATGTGACTGCTACATAATGGAGGGCATTAACAGTCGAGAGTGGGTTTATGAAACAAGCCGAAGGCGAGTTTCATAATAATATCAATCGAGAGTTTTAATGCGTAATTATGTACAGTTACATACACTAGTTTATCTACACACATATCATAAGCTCTCTTTTATGTGTTCAGGAACCGCATGTTTGACCGGCATTGTGGCTCTGCAGTTGTTTAGCTTGTTCTGTAGTACAGACTTCACGCAGGCGGGCGTCGGCGTTCGAAATTTGAATGTCAGTACCAACTTCACAGACAAACTAGGGGCGGCATGCAGGCGGGCGTCGGCGTTCGAAATTTGAATGTCATAATATGTAGAAAAATTACACATTATGGTCATAATGTGTAATTTTTCAGATAAGAAATGAGTTTTTACCAAGTAGTTTAACATTATGCTGATCGTAACGTGCGGTTTTTGTACGCAGTAAAGAGGGTTTATGATTCGTGTGTAGATAAAATACATTATGCCCTCTAGAGGCCGCCATATTAATTTTAGTGTGAAGTCACATAGCCTGTTTAATTTCCCACGCCTGCCGAACGGCGTGGAATCGTGAGGGGGATGTGCCTTTGCCACGTGAGAGAAAAGAATTGATGAAATTGTTACTGACCTTGTCACCGTAGACAGGAAATCGAAAGCTCGATTCGAGACGGGAATTCGGGAAAGGGGCACAGTTTGGGATAGGATAGGAGTCGAATCACTATCGTCGCTGCCCGACGCTGTTCGCCGGCATGCTGCTGCCGACACGTGGAGTCGCCGCTACCGATACGACGAGTTGGAGACCGTACAACTTCAACCTTCACCACGAATCACTTGACCGCTGACGCGAATCTAATTACAATCAATAGCCCGACGCTATGAGGTAGATTTACACTCTGACCAGGCCCGATGCCTGTATGATAATTGGTACACCGAAATACCATCAATGCCACGGGGCCCGAGCCGCCATGTTATTCTCCCGATGAGACAGAACCAAGTGCAAAGATAACCTCCAATTTTACATCTCGTTCCGGTACGAGTGACAGCTGCTAGTGCCGTTTTTCGCTAGTGATGTCTCGATTACTCGCGATCGATTCGCGCAACAAAAAACCGGTGCGTTTCCGACGCATAAATATGAAACATAGCCTGTGAACGATAAAGATACTTCTAAACATACCTTTTTTGTCAAATTCTGATAAGAAGTTTAGATGTTCCGGTGGAACAAATGAAACGGTCAAACACATAACCCTTCTGTTGGCTTCGCTGTATTCAGGTAAAAAACAAACATAGCGTCATGGCTTTTCCCGTATGAAGTGCTAGAGGCACAGTTATTGCAAACTATTCACTCCACACCGTCCCTACCATTGTACGGGGGTACAAAATCCTTCGTGCGCGAGTTGGACTCGCACTTGACCTGCTTTCCACAATGTTTTCAGGGTTCATACATACTTGTACGTACCCTGAAATGGGGTACATACATGTATATACTGGGTGTTTAATGGGGTACAGAAAGGTACATGTCTGAGTACCTATGTGTCGTATAAGTATGTACACATAAATCTGACTCATACAAATAAAGTCTATAATCGAAATCATAGAAGAAATTGAAAAACTTGTTTCGGGGAATCCACGAAAAGCACCACGTTGGTTATGTCAAGGGGGTCTCACTCAACAGTTTAGGTACGTTCGACCGGACAACCCGACGTTAAGGATTTCATTAAGGTTGCCGCTCGCTTGGCTGGCAGTCGCGTCGCGCGCTAGCCGCTCATAAGGATAAGCAACTTTTCTGTGATTTTGGAACAACAATGACTTAAGTACCTAACTCTGTTCTGTCTCTGTCTGAAGGAATTGTTCACAAATAAAATTCGATTCCCTTTCAATTGAATATCTTTTTGTTTATAGTAAATATATAAAACTAAAACTAATTACAATTACATAAGTGAGGAGGTAAGTACCTACCTAGCCTTAAAATTTGCCAATAGCCTGAATAAGTGCTAATATCACCTCTCTTACACAGAGTGGACTAAAATTCACAAACACAAATCGCACGTCGGTAACCCTACCGTGATCAAACGAGACGAGTGTACAGTCAACTGTACAAAGGTCATTTTATATTAATTTTAGCGTACATAAGCATTTTACTCCTTTTTTGTTAAGTTGTTACATTCATTATATTTAGTGCAATAAACTTCTTCATCGTTAGCGGTTGTTGTATCATTTCAACTTAGCTAGCACTCAACACTCACTCATTCATCATACAACTGTAGAACCTTACAGTTTTTGGTCCTTCGAATTATTGCGACTTGGTAACGTCTGTTTCCTTTGCAGTGTGTTAGCAATCGATTGGTCAGCCTCCCACCAGCGGGTCTCACTGACTAATTGAGAAGGAAATTTAATCACAAGAAGAGGTTGCAGATGTGCTAGGTCGTACGGACCATCGCGAGTGCCAGATATCTGCGTTTGAGAGGTGGTTCGCCAGCATCTATCGACTTCTACAGTCAACAGCATCGCATTCTTCGGGTAGCCGCAGCATTCAGCTGGACTATCGAAGATATCACTCATTCACTCAGTTCCAGGAAACCACAGCAGATCAGGTGGGTTTCAAAAACCTCGGTGCCATCTCAGCTTGAGCATCATTCAAGAGATCTTTTCGAAGAAAATATTTACTCACTGACTTAATCATCATGACCGTAGCTTTACTCAAGCGTCAAAGTGAGCTCCTGCAGGAGATTGAACGTGTTCACATTAATTTTTGCAAGGACAGCGCGACTCCGCGACCGCTGAATACCTCAAGAAGCGTGTGGATACATTGGATCTACTTTGGCGAGAGTTTGACGGCAATCATGCAAGTCTGCAATCGTGCGAAGATAAAACGGGTGAATATTTTCCCCGAAATACTTACGCTGAATGGAAGGCGTACTACGAGAAGATCAGAAATTTGTTAACATCATTCAAAAAACCGTTCGATTCCAAACCGGTGAAATTTCTTCTGCCAGTTCCGGCTGAAACGGGAGAATTGAAGCAACTTTTGAGTCAGCAAGGTACTAATTTCCGTGCTTTTGAGCGCCACATGAAGCGTATCGAGGCCAGCCACTTGGAAGAAAAATGGGAGATCGAGGATGAGCTGAAAACCCTGCACCATCTTTGGAAAAACATCGATGGTCTCCACCTGCAGATAGACAACATACTTCAAGGCAGCGACGGAGACTGTGAAAACGACTTTACAACAATCGAATATCAGTACACAGAGATCAGTTAGAAACTAAACAGGAATTTGAGCTCTACCGATCATCTTCGTCACTCAACACCTACGATTGATCTACCTGTCTTTCTAGGAACTTATACTCAACGGCCTACATTCTACGACCTATTCACGGAAACCATACATAACAACAAGTATCTCACCAGCGCGCAGAAGATGCAGCAACTTGAGAGTAAGGTCAAGGGGGAAGCCGAACGCATAATTCAGCACTTGAACATAACAGCGGAAAATTACAGCACGGCATGGAACCTCTTGACTGGTCGCTACAACAATCCTCAGGTTCTATTTACCAATCAAATAGAACTGTTTCTCAATCAACCAGTCATTCAGAAGGCGACGTCGTACGAGTTAAAGAGATTGTACGATACAACAATGGAAAGCATTCACCTCCCCCCCCCCCCCCCAAATTCGTGCCGCACGATTCTAAATGTTTACCTAAGTTTATTTTAACCGAAAAAGGTATTTATAAAAAATATTGAATTAATGAGGTGTGTAATGGATAGCTGGTGGTCACTTACCTTACCTTACTTATTTTAGTATTAAGGCTTAAGTTCAGCACCACAAGTTATGACGTAAGCCTAGTCAGACTTCGTCGAAAAAAAATATGTCACTAACCCGATGCGCTCGAAAACAGCTGAATGTAGAGACTTGAATTTTGAATATGTTTTAGATTATGCTAGAGATTTCTAAAAAACAGCTGCTGCGTGTATTTTTTTTAATGGACAAAATTTCGACTGTTGTACGTCATAATAAAAGGCATGGCTGGACGATTAAAAAAAATCCTCAACTAATAATAATACCTTGGACACTATTTACACATATTGGTCTAGCCCCAAACTAGGATTCCTTATATCTTAGGTACTAGACAACGATACACATACTTAAATAGATAAATATTATACTTATAAATAATATAATAAAATAAATAACCATGACTAGGGTACAAACATCCGTTCCCATCAAACAAATATTTGCCCTCACCGGGACTCGAACCCGGGACTCTTGGCTTAGTAGGCAGGGCCACTGCCGACTTGGCCATTCGGGTTGTCGAAATCATAATGCGTATATAGTGAATTAATAAGCGATATGCGGGTCAAGCCGCCAATTTTTCCACTTTGTAACATAAGGTAACATAGAATATTTTAGGTTTCGATGACACAAAAATAACAAAAAAGTAACGTAATTTTTAGTTAAGCTCTGAACATAGCTACCGAATTTTACTGTGGACTCATCTACTTTTTTTTAGTGCGTCAGCTCGTTGGGGCAACAAATCAGCACTAAAATTTCCAGGTTCCCAAAAGAGAACCTGTCCAAATACATGGAAATCTAAAAATATCTTCAGAATTCCATAGCAAAAATAATTCCAATAACTGAATATGGAACCTCATGTGGAATCTGCAAGCAACTATGTAAGTATAATGTTCAACCTAATTTGCTTAATAATGATTGGTATTTGTATTTGAATCAATTCCATATAATCAAACCTGCTCACAAAATTTCACGAGAATCGGTTGACAAATACGACATGTATAGGAGAACAGCCGGACATCCATATATATAGATATACATACAAAACCATTTTTGCCCCAGCTGAAACGGAGACGATTCGCTCGCTTTAGTCGCTCGGTCAATTAGTACCTATGTAGGATATTACTAAGTAGGGATCTAGTATCGTTTGGCAGGATAATGGGGGGGAGAGGGGGTGGAGAGGGAGGGAAGAGGTCCCCCCAACCCCGTGACATTATTCCCGTTACAAGGTAATGCACCGTTCTTGAGAAAAATAACTTTTTGTAACCTCATCTTTGAGGTTATGTTTACTTAATTTTGTTACGAAAGTGACCAATTTCGCATTATTATTTCGAAATTGCCTGGGGGGGGGGGTCCCCCCATCCCCCCTGACGCTACTCCAATTACAAGGTAATGCACCGTTCTTGAGAAAATTAACTTTTTGTTACCTCATTTTTGAGGTTATGTTTACATAATTTTGCTACGAAAGTGACCAATTTCGCATTATTATTTCGAAAAGTTCAACCTAATACAAATAGCAAAGTTCAACCTAATACGATATCATTCGTATTAGGTTGAACAAGTAAGAACAACAGAATACTTAAAAGTGTACCCCCCCGACACTTTTAAGTATTCTGTTGTTCTTACTTGTTCAACCTAATACGAATGATATCGTATTAGGTTGAACTTTGCTTCGCTCACCCCCTTTCAGTATTTTGCCCTGATATTTGCGAAATTGGTCACTTTCGTGGCAAAATTATGTAAACATAACCTCAAAAATGAGGTTACAAAAAGTTAATTTTCTCAAGAACGGTGCATTACCTTGTAATTGGAGTAGCGTCAGGGGGGTTGGGGGGACCTCCCCCTTCCCCCTCCACCCTCTCTCCCCCCCATTATCCTGCCAAACGATACTAGATACCTGCCTATAAATATCCTACATAGGTACTAATTGGCCGAGCGACTTAAGCGAGCAAATCGTCTCCATTTCAGCTTGGGCAAAAATGGTTTTGTATGTACCTATGTTCTCCTATACGTGTCGTATTTGTCAACCAATTGTCGTGAAATTTTGTGAGCAGGTTTGATTATATGGAATTGATTCAAATACAAATACCAATCATTATTAACGGGATTGGGAACGGATGTTTGTACCCTAGTCATGGTTATTTATCTATCTAAGTATAATATTTATCTATTTAAGTATGTGTATTGTTGTCTAGTACCCAAGATATAAGGAATCCTAGTTTGGGGCTAGACTAATATGTGTAAATAGTGTCCAAAGTATTATTATTATTTGAGGATTTTTTTTAATCGTCCAGCCATGCCTTTTATTATGACGTACAATAGTCGAAATTTTGTCGATTAAAAAAAAATAATACACGCAGCAGCTGTTTTTTAGAAATCTCTAGCATAATCTAGAACATATTCAAAATTCAAGTCTCTACATTCAATTGTTTTCGAGCGCATCGGGTTAGTGGCATATTTTTTTTCAACGAAGTCTGACTAGGCTTACGTCATTACTTGTGGTGCTGAACATCGCGGGTTCAAACTGACAGGTTTTGCGTTTGGCGCGAAAACGGACCTTTAGCGACACTCAAAACCATGACTCTTCTATGTTTGGGACTGAACTATGCGTCAATCTTCTTCTCCTTCTTTCACTTAGAAAGGGAAGGGTTACTGACGTATACTTCTGTCCATGACGTTTGCTGACAGGTGTTTTAAATCATGTTCCGTTTCACGATACTTTGATTTTGCATATTTTTTTTCGAGAATCAATACTAAATTAAATACGGAACCCTATAAAAAATATGCAGAGTAGCCTTTCAAGTTTTTGGGTCTCAAAATATTGCTAAATGTGACAAATGTCTTCGCTGAAGCTTCTCTATGACAAACTTGCAATTTGGGTAGGATGTTTGATGATGTCGATGACTGTCGACTCGAGAAGAAGAAATTGAAGAGAACAATAAAACAACCTTATAAATTATTTTTTATTTTTTATTTTTACACAATGAAGACTAGCTTACAAACTAATTTGTAAATTACTTATGAGCAAATAATCTTACAATAATACTTTATTGTACAAAATTATAAATAAGTAGAGTATTTTTATTTCTAAATCCACTATGTCTGTTTCCTACAGGGCATTTTAATTTTAACTCGTACATCACAACAAGGTAAATTTATTTCAACCCTAAGTTTAGTAGGTAACAATCCGACTTTCCGCTAGGCTCGAAATTCAAAATCACCACAAAGCGTAGGAAAAGAGTTAGCGGTCCGAAACGTCTGAAAGGCACACTCTCTAAAGGAGGATTAGTTTAGAAGTCGAAGTCGTAGGGGCGTTGGGGGCGCCTCTGCCCTAGGGGGATGTTGACTTCCTCAGCTGTGCGGAACACCTGGGGGGCTGTCTGCGGGCGCTGGGCCGGGTGCTGTGCCGGTGCTACCTGATGTCTGCGTGGCTGCTCGTCCTGGCGGACATAATAGCGATTTGAGGATTTGCTATACCTGGTAGTATAATAACAACCGCAGATAATAACAATAAAGAAAAGAGTGACTATTAGCAAGTGGAGTCTTTGCCTACCACTCTTTCGGGAAAAAGGCGTCAGCATAATATGTATGCGACCAGACCACATTACTATACCGGTAATTAATAATAATACGCGTGTATAGATAACGTAGGTACGTATGTAGCTCTGTACGTTAGCTATGTCTCTAAGGTAGTGCCTGATCAGAATAATCGATTATGAGTTTTTTCTATCCCGGTCGAATTTCCAAAACTTTTCTACCAGGAGGTCAGTGCAGTAATTTAAACCAGTGATTTAAAAACTAAGTTAAAAAGCGCAACGCGCTCAATCTTGTGGCACATACCTCCTCATCTTCATCGTATCTGTCATCATTGTACACCTCGGCGGGGTAATACCGGTCGGAATACTTCAGCGACGTGCTGGGCTTCTTCAGGACTTCCTCCTCGTTGATCGGCCGATATAGGTACTCATTCACAAAGTGGTATTTGGAAGACTTCTGGCAGATGTTCTCTTGGGTCGGGGGCATGCAGATTAGGTGCACCTGAGAGAGAATAAGTTAATTAGTAAAGTAATATTCGGAAAAGTTTGAGTCGAACTTGCACACAAAGGGTGCCGTACCATCGTACAAAAATAACCCAAAAAAAACACGGCTTTTGAATGGGGACCTCCTTCACCACCTTTAATAGCAGCAATAAAAATACACATTCTGTGAAATTTTCTACCGTCTGCCTTCAACGGTGAACCGTTCTCATGGATCTCATGAATGAGATACACCTCAATGATGAACAGACTGACCGACGGGTAGCAGAGGCTTAGTAACGGATTCCCATTTTGAAATCTTTGGGTATGGAACCCTAAAACAAGGTGTGCTGTGTGATGCTCCGGAATTACTACAGAATATTCGTTTTTGTGTACCTCGTAGACAAGACGCGGCTGACGTAATAAAAACCATTTGTCGATTGCATGGAGTATACATTTTTATGTCTTAATAGACGTGGTTGTTAGGCCTACAATGACGGGCTTGTTGAAATATATATATTTTTAGTAGCTCCTTTAATTGTTTAAAAAAAGATTTAAGAATTCGCTTTGGCTTTTAAAAGTTTGATTTTGGTTTTCAATAAAAAGTGTTGTTATTTCAAGCAGGTAGGTACAGTGGGTAACACTTCATGATCAGCTTGCCCGTGTTGTTGCGGCGACATGGGACATCCCATCTGCTGCCTGCTGTATGTAAAATTGGCAATCTAACTAAAGTATGTAACTTTAGTTAGATTGCCAATTTTGCCACTTTTTGCACTTTCGAATGTTTTTTAATTTATTCCTTATACAGTTTACAATGAATACCAGCTGAACTAATTTTATCGTGTAGAGTGGTATTTTAGGTATTTAGGTTCAGTTAACAATGTAGTTGCAACTATAGCCGTTCTTTTTAAAACTAATTTTATAATTTTATAAATAATCTCACATTTTCAAACAAAAAAAATTGGAAAATGTACTATTCGCAAACAATCGCCAATTTGACAATAATTTTTCAAAATAGCGATAATTGAGCTACTTAATGCAATATTGCAGAATATTTAAACGGTATTATTTACTTTGTTTGCCATTGAAGATTTGTGTTAGGTTTTGGACTTTTTTGTTACTATGTTTACGTTGCCAATATTGTTAAGTGCTATCGTGTTGAAACATATTAAGGCGATTTATATTATTAAGCTGGCAACACTGACGCTAATTGTCATTTAAAAAAAATGCGCAATATTTTTTTGACACCTCAAACCTGGCACGCTAGTTGTGGTGTGTGGTGTGGTAAAATAGAAAAGTGTTTTTAGCGGTTTTCAGTGATTTTCTATAGTAAGTAGACATTTCATATGCTTACAACATTAAAAAATTGCCTGCATAAGTTAATTTAGCCGAGAAAGTAAATTTAATTAGGTAAATCTGTTTATTTTTGAAATCATAGCCAAAAAACTCCAGTGAAATTTCGCTTTAACGATACTTTTATGAAACTTTTACGTGATTTTTTGTTACCGGTAATGTAAAACTTTTATGTTGCCTAACTATGAAAATGCTTATACACATCCTACCTATGCACTAATTGAACGAGTTACTTTAATGTTACCGTAACCTGAAATAATCTTTATTATCTTGTGTTACAAAGTGGCAAAATTGGCGGCGTGACCCACATACGATTTTAGTATTTAATATGTGTTTGGACTACCTAGTTAATTAATTTAAAATATCATGATATTTAATTTGTTTAAGACATTTGGTTTCTAAATAAATAAAATTAAATAGACGTTATTCAATATGTGAACCTAAACAAACCGTTACAGCTAAAACTGAAAGGTATAAGTGAAATGCAACAAACCTGGTGAAAACTGAACCCATCAGGGCAAACCCAGGAGTGCTTCACGCTATCCTGGCAGTAGTGGAAGACCTCGCAGTTCAGCTCCTCATCAGCATAGTACCCGGACTGCTTCTGCACACAGTCAAACTTGGACTGCTGCAGCAGCATCGTCAGACGGTCGGGTACCTCCTTCTCATCTTCCAACTCTTCTTCTGCTTCTTGGAGCTGCTGGAGTCTGGATGGTCGGTTTTCTTGGATCTGTAATACAGCGGTAAAATATGACTTTAGAAGAGAGTAAGATCGGGAAACCCCCTACTATTCATTTCAATCCATCCAGGGGTCAGAAGAACCTACATCTGGATTACTTGGGTGCAGCCTTTGTGCATATACCCTGCACCTGCTCTTCTATTTCAGCTAACCCAACTCCTACACTAGCTGAAGGAGTCCTATGTGTTTGAGGCCACACTCCACCATGCTGGCTTAGCCCATGATAGTTGACTCTTCTAAAGATCACCAAAATAGAATATCCTCACACCTTCCTATGCGGCGCTCTCTGAGGCTGTCGCTGCTGCTGCTGCTGCTGCTGCTGCTGCTGCTCATACTGCTGCGCCTGAGTTGGCCTCACGGGCACAAGGCTCACGTACTCCTGCTGCCGGTCCTCCGATTCCTGGCGCTGCTGGTAGCCAGCCAGCTCAGCTAGCGAGGGGGTGGGGCGGAAGCCGGCGGGGAGTGTGTTTTGTTGGTACGCGGATGGGTTGTAGGCCCGAGGTCGCAGGTTGCGGGATTCCTGGAATAACATCTTTGAAGGTTATTGCAATAACAGACATATCGTTTAGCATTTTTTATACACGGGTTGGCAAATAAAAAGCCAGTAATTACATAGGCATTTTTGGCGTGACAGGGACTACCTATCGCATCGGTGGTTATTAGTTTTTGATAAATTATGAAGTCCTTATCATATTTAGTTCTTCGGTATTATGATATTTCATTTCACCCCTTGTTAAAAATCAATCGATCAATGATTAGGAATTGAAAACTGATAGTAAATGACGCAACATAAATAAATGAGCACCTGTAGCACTTACTTGCATGTCGATTGAATTCTTAATGGTATTTTCTAATTATCATCCGGAAGAAATCGTGCAAAATTCGCATGATGATGCTATTTGCAAATACAAACAAACACAAAAGAAGCGGACACTCGCGTGCGCTCGTGCGTGGCGACAAAGTTGTGAATATAATTTATGGAATTATATCATCAGTTGATGAAATTACGTTACATTGCATGAGACATATTGACGGGCAGATCCGGGTGAATGGCCAATGCCATGATTGCTACACTATTGTAATATAATTAGAATAGAATAGTAATACAAGTATTTGCCAAAAGTTTACGGTAAATTAATTTGTTGCTAAAATATCTATAGTTCCTGTTGTCCATCAGGCTTGTCCATATTTCGGGCTTTAAAATTAAACTTGCCTTATAAAGTTTTAAACTAACTAAGTATATGAGCATACTTTAAGGCTATAACTAATATTTACGTACAGATAATAAAAACTTATTTAGAGAGTTATTTTTAGTTATTTTAGTTTATGAAATCAACCATATCGACCTGTGATCTAAAATTAAGTTTGTTAATGAAAGAAAGCTTTTTGATTATCATACGTAGTCACACTTTGACTTCTTAAGATAAATTACTCCAGAGTTAATGATTTCTATCAAATTACAAAAACTTACGAAATATTGATACAACGTCAAATAATACCTAAATAAATAAATAAGATAGTACAAGTTTCTACTGATCGGGCTTAATAACCAGGTATTTATTCGTTTTAGTATTGCATTATTGATCTACTTACCTAAGATTTACAATTTACAAACTCAGTAAATTTATAAATATTATCGTGATCTACGTGTGTATCAGTGATTTACGTGTTGTTATAAAAACATGTAATAGTAGTTTATATGACTGTTACATAATGGAGGGCAGTAATACTCGAGAGTGGGTTTATCAAACGAGCCGAATGCGAGTTTCATAATAAAATCACTCGAGTGTTTTAATGCCTAATTATGTACAGTTACATACACTAGTTTATCTACAGACATATCACAAGCTCTCTTTGATGTGTTCAGGAACCGCATGTTCGACCGGCATTGTCATTGATCATTGTTCTGCAGTTGTTTAGCTTGTTCAGTAGTACCAACTTCACAGACAAACTAGAGGCGGCACGCAGGCGGGCGTCAGCGTTCGAAATTTGAATGTCATAATTTGACAAATTTTTGTACATTATGGTCATATTGATGAATATTCAGATAATAAATGAGTTTTTACCAAAAAGTTTATCATTATGCTGGTCGTAACGTGTGGTTTTTGGACGCAGTAAAGAGGGTTTATGATACGTGTGTAGATAAAATACAGAATGGACATACCTACTCATACATAATAGAACATTCCCACGGCCGCGGGTGTGCGTGCGATCGCCGCCTTTTTTCTCACATTTGTGTCGCAAGGAAATTCGTTAGCTTAGTGTTAGTTTAGCTTCAATGCCTTTTATGTTTGCTTAGCTATAACAAACAATATAGCAACTTGTTTTCCGCTTTTAACAACATACTAAACATAACGTCACACCTTTTCAGGCACAATCGAGTCCGCTTGACTTTCAGAATAAAAGTGCAGGGACCTCCATTGCATGGTGGTACTCTCAAGCTTTTAGTACATTTCCTTGGCAACGGCAATCGCCGTCGTGACTTGCTTGATTCCGATATTTCAAATTGAAAAAAAAATACAGACTAGAAGATTCAGATAAGTTATCACTTTATCCTCAGTATCTTTATTAAAAACCTATATGACTTTCGACTTTCCCCCTCGTTCGTGGCCTTGCCCGCTCGGTCGTTGACGCTGCCTGCGCTGCGCAGACGCAGACCACGGCTAGAAAAACCGCACTCGGAAAGTGAAGCGAATCCGATTTCGGTCACGTTCTAAATGCAGAAACATTTTACTTTCTTTGGGACATTATTTTTTAATATTTCGTTTTCTCGACGTTTGCAGACTCAACTTTGTATTTAACTAGCTAGGTGTCCCGCGGTTGCAACCGTGTTAAAAAATCAACTTGCTATAAATATCAATACCAAAATTAAAGTAGCCTTTGTAATATTTCAGATTATAATTAATCCATGTATTCAGCTAAAGCAGTTCATAATCACATTCATTATGTTGCCTGGTTAGGTTAATAAACAGTTTCATTCTAATTTAAAGTTTTGAGTTTCCTATTCAGTTAACCCGAGAAACATGATTCAGTAGGTACACCTGTCTGTACCTATCTAATAATCTGTATTTATTAATAGGGTATACCAACCAAGTACTACATATACGATATCTTCGAGTATCGCATAACTCTTGACACTGACAAGGCTTACATAACACATATTCGTCTCGAACGCAACGCGAACAAACGGAAGCAAACTAGCACGAACTCTAATAATTACTTAACTGAAACACTAGTCACGATATTTTTGCACCTATAATATTCTAGACACTATACGCCTTTTCCTTTTCAAATTTGTCCCTGGACTAGAGAAACCTAGTTATGCATTATTTACTTCTCTGTCTTCTTATTTCGACTTTATATTCAGTAGTACGGCTATCCCTCGCACTCACTTGATTTGGCTGAATAGGTTAAAACTAAACACTATAAAGCTCATGTGGCATAAATTTGATTTCGCAACGTCAATATAGAATCGAGGAGAGTATCTAACCCCCAGTTTCTGAAAAAGTGGCCAAATGTAAGGCAATTAATCGAAGATTAATTCCAAATAAGGTCACGTGATGGGCTAAAATAAGTTCTTACAAGTTGTCGCAGCAATTTTTTCTTTCGGAAACTCCATCAGCAAGTAGTTTGTAGTTTCGCAGGTTGGTTAACCACAAGACATGTTCCAAAGTGACTAATAACATGTGGGTTGAACCATTTGACTATTGAGTAGGTTGGTTGTGCGATTGCCGGAGATAGAAAGAAACCTCAGATATTGACAGACTTAACTCAAACATGGTTCTATCAGTATAGTATTTAGTATATTCACATCTCTGTATCGACAGCGACTCATTATGACATGTAAAGTAAAGGTGCCCTCTGCTCAAATTGATTTCCTAATGAAAGTAGTTTTGAATGGCTTCCTTAACCTTGTGGGTGTATCACATAGTGCAGCCTTAGCATTATATCAACTGCGAGCAAGCCTACAGTAGCAACATACGTCAGTCAGTCAGTCAGTCAGTCGTCTCCGTAACTTTTTGCTTCAGACTTATGAACCTTTTATCTTTCTGTAACCTCTATGTCAATGAACAAGCATTTAGCATTAATCCTCTGCATGTGAAGATCCTCTCACCTCCTCATCCAGCGCCAATGACTCGTCACTGTCGTCATGGTCTTCTCCGTCCACTCCTGCGTCAGGGATGCTGCCGTCGTCTTCCTCCGCCCACGCCGCGCCGGCTAGCAGGCATGCCAGTAATATACTCCATCTGGAAAAGAAGAATTTTGGTATTGTTAGTTATCATTATCATTAGGTATGTGGGGCAACAGAATGGCTACCCAGAACCGCAAGACGTCCAATTGGATGGATGACATCATCTGGATGCGGAAGGCGCAGGACGGAGTAGATGGCGTGGTTAAAAAAAAACGGTCAAGTGCGAGTCTAAATCGCGCACGAAGGGTTCCGTACCACCGTTCAATGGAAGCGATGGTGTGGAGTGAATAGTTTGGATTTTACACAGCAAAATATTGTTTACAAAGTTATTGGTGCGGTTACTTTCACACTCCATGTACGTAACCAGGTGCATCCATAAGTTTGTATGTGGTATTGAAAGAATTGTTGTATGGGAGCCCCCTTAAATATTTCTTTTATCCTGTTTTTTAGTATTTGTTGTTATATCGGCAACAGAAATACATAATCTGTGAAAATTTCAACTCTCTAGCTAGCTAGGTTCTTGAGATACAGCCTGGTGACAGACGGACGGACGGACGGACGGACGGACAGCGAAGTCTTAGTAATAGGGTCCCGTTTGGAACCCTTCGGGTACGGACCCCTAAAAAAGGCCTATAACCAGCAGTGGGTGAATGTGGGCTGATTGATTGATGATATATGGATGGATATATCATTATTTTAGAACAAACCAGTAGTTTATAACACAATAATAAGAAAGTATCATTACAATTGCATAATTTAAAGCGATATGATACAAGTATTTTCGTATAATAGACATAAACAAGCGCATATTTCTCGGGCCTAAATCGCAGTATTTTTTATATCACAAAAAATAATCGGGGACGCGAACCACTATAGATCCTAAAAAATGCTTTTTTTATTGAACTAGTTATTTTCGTAGTTTGATTACCCGTGCAAAAACTGCAGCACCTAAGTAATCATGAGTCACGCATGTCCTAACCACAACCACGCCTGCTCCTACAAGAGCAAGTATCTGTAGGTGACCAGTATGTAACACTTTCAGCTGAGTGCCCGAGTTCATAAGTAAATACCACAGGGCCACACCTCAGCTGGTATTGAAGACAACAGGTTAAACCAGATATCATTTGATGCAACAAGTTTCATACTTTGCAACGCCACATCGATTTTTGATCAAAAAACTGAAAATTTATTGCAAATCACATTTTTCATACATTAGCCTTATTTTTTAAACCAAGTTATGCTAATGTAATTACGTATGAAAATATGTCTTAGGTTTGTAATTAAATTTTCAGATTTTTAATGAAAGATTGCGCAATTCAAATGAATGAGCTGACTTTAGATATCGTAAATTAGTTTAATAAGTTTCAGATTACTATCTCAACAGTGGATGGCTAAGCCTTTGTTACTTGGATCGATTTATCTATATCTAGAAATACTATAAGAATATCGAATTTACGCTGTGGTCGACTGTATGCACGAGCGCTTAAGGCGTCTGCTCTACTTGTGCCTCACATACAAGTTTGTCGACATACATCAACAATCGTTTATTGATAACTAAACCATGTCGACAAAAGTGACGCAAGATATTCTTTTAATTACGATATGTTATCGAAAATTTACTCCAATAAATGTTGTTTTATCCGGATTCCCTTATTTACGAGAGGGGTTTGCTCAAAACAAAAGGTTTTGACATACAATTTACGTGTAATTCTCAATACTTGCTGTAGTTTCATTATGACTATCACGTATATTATTGCCAGGAGTAATAATAATAATAATAATAATAATCATTTATTTCAGACCAGGTCCATATACAAGTTTTAATAATTAGTCATTAGTTTTAATTATTTTAGTAATATAATGTTTAATAATTATCACAGTATCCGGAAATATCCAAATGCCATCTTGGCCTGTGCCATTTTTTTCCTATCTAAGTTTTTGACTGTGCTCTAATATGGATCTCATTGTAACTGAAATAAATATATTTGATTTTTTAACGTCACACCAACAATCATCATCAGAATTGAGTACTTCGTAGCAGATATGATTGTTACCTCAAACTACAATTGTGGTTTTTTGTCTGCCAAGATGTTAACCTGAACCATTATGGGCCGAAAAATTGTATGGTAAAAAAACTTAAAGTTCAACAACTACATCACAATTTCAGTAACAGCGGAAAAATCCGTTACGTAACTACTCATATGTATGGGAGACGTAATATAATATTTTTTGATCATGTAATTGTAAGCGTTGACATTTAAAGGATACCGCATCCATACTCCTCGTTGCTATGGTAGCAAAAGCCGTTCATCTCATCGACATCAGATCTAAGATATCTGCTAGGGTTGACAGCTATGAAAAGCTTTTGCAAATATTTATTCTGCTGGAGTGACGTCATGATATTGTGGTCCGATTTATATTAATGAGATAACTAGATATGTATCAATGCTTATGTTATTATATTGATACCGCCTTATTCATAAACGTCTAATTAACCTGTTTTAACTATAATGTCGTTATAATTCGTTTGTCTTTGTCTGTCAAATTGAAATTTGTGTTTGTGAGAAAAGGACAAAGCACATTTTAGCTATTATAGGTTTGATAAGTTTTATGAATAAGGCGGTTAATGTTTATGTCAATATATTACAAATGTTTATGTTAATATATTTTCAATGTTATTTATATTTGTTTGTCGATGGCAAAACTCACTATCTCGTCCGCCTTAATATGTATCTGATTATTCCTAGAGAAACGAGGATAGAACATTTTCTGTGCCTCCTTAAATATGTACCTATAAAGAGGTTGCGATCTTCATATGCCTGGTAACCCTGTGACGATACAACATCAATTACGTTGCATAACAGCCCTGCGCCGGCGCACACTGCAGCCAACGAGCAGTTTGGTGAAATTGTCCCTTACGTAACACGCGAGAGCCCATATTGGAGCGTAAAGATTCTTTATCTTTTATAGTTTTAATTGTTACGTTGGGGACGGTACGGATTTTGAACCAAATATTGGATTTGTTTCTAGTTAGTGTGAAATAATTAGAACATACAAGAACACGTGTAAGACGAAAGTACCAACGATTGTTCAGATGGCGTAGTGATTGAATTAAAGCGTCACCATTATAACATTCGTGCAAATTCTACGTACTACCAGTAGGACACAGGTCGGCAGGAGGCTGGAGAGAGACAAGCTCGCCTTTGTACATGGTGTATGTTCTAAGTTATCTGTATGTCTGTTTTGTATAGCACAAAAAAATAAATTTCAATAATCACTTATCACCACCACCAGGAAGAAAATCTCCAAAGATATAACCATATATACTACAAAAATAAGTGTTTGTTAAAAATTAGTCTAGAATTATAGTTATTTATAGTATCACCATTATAAATAGGCATACAAAAAGCCAATCTATTATATTTTCTCTTGTCAACATCACCCTCATCAACAGCCTCTCAAGGACCAACTGTATAGCATAGGCCTCCTCATCAACACGGTCCTGCGCACCTTTTCTGTTGAAGTTGATTGGATATCCAGCACTAATTTCAGTAATTATCCTAAAACATTCTGCAAAGACCTATGCAAATAATTAACTACAGACAGATTGAGATGAACATGTCCAAGACGGAAGACTATGACGGGCACTCCCCCATGCGACGGTATCAACATTGCTGTTGGTAACAGCCCCATAGAAATGGTTGAGGTCCATCGCGGATATTGTTTATGTATTCCCCGACAGTTCCAGGCACAGGAGTCCTGCTCGGAGGGGCCGCTTTCGCTACACTCCGGGATTTCCTGACTTCGAACGTCCCACAATAGCTGAAGACCACCAGGGTATTTAACCAATGTGTGCTGCCCGCTCTTACTCATGGTACTAAAGCGTGGAAGCTCACGAAGTCGCAGTAGCCATGTTAGGTATTAAGCTGTCTGACCGCATTCGGAATACCGAAATCTGACGCCGAAACAAGGTGGCTGACGTCGGTACGCGGATAACAAGGCTCAGGTGAAAGTGGGCAGGATACTTGGCAAGGCGAGAAGACGGCAGATGGACTAGATCGGTAACCGAGTGGCCACCTGCCAGATGGTCTGATGACATAGTGAGACTAGCAGGAAAGCAGTGGACCCGGGTTGCATGACACCGGGTTGAGTGGCATGTACATGTGGAAGTCTGTACTCATCAGTGAGTTCAACTTTACATGTCCTATACATGAAACTTTAGAAAAGGCTAAATGTAACTGTAGTCAACTGTACCCGAATAGTTTGCTACAGTAATAAAGATGTCAAAAACCAAAGCCGAATTAGTGTTTTCACATATCATGTTGCTGAGCATTACGGCACATGTCATAATATTTGCCTACACTCAATATTTGTCTGCAAACTAAGCTTTATCACCACGTCTTAGAATTTGAAGTTGTGTGTGAACAATTATTTAAAGTTGCTTGTTCGACATGTACTTGGTCAAGTGTTACGCTTATTATGCAAAGTTCAGTTTCCAAGTGTTAACGGCTTGTCGGATTTAGATCCTCATGTTTTATGTAACAGAGAAACGCGACGACGAGGAATGGAAATTATATCAATACAAACAATACCCAGCTGTGGCGTTTGTAGTTGTTAGTGGCTAGGAAATTAAAATTTAATGCTCCTGATTTTAATATTCTGGTTTGTTCAAATACGGGATTTTTTATTGGAAGGTTTATTTCCAATTGATGAACTTATTCAGAACTTCCCTATCTTTGTCTATCTTTTTAGGTCCTGTCTTTCCTCTCCTACTAAGTATTGGCCTTGTTAATGTGCTCTCCTACTGTGTTGTCAGAAGCAATGTATGTGCCTGTATATAAATGTTTAAAGTTTATAACCCAGCCTATTCCAAGCGCTATTCTACTCTGGCCTTTCTTGTCCATCCGACGACGATAGCTTTATTAAAAAGACAAAAACTACTTACTTACTTTCTCGTTTATAGATGTTATCTTCTTCTTTTCGATCACAGATACCTCCAAGATATGGATTTGATATACAGTATCTACTATCGAAGAAATCGCGCAGCGCAGCTAATGTTCCATACAAAAGACTTAAACGGGCGCGCCCGCACTTACACTCTCAAAGCACTCTCGCTCTCGAGCTTTTACTCTCGTTTTATGGCTCTAAGATAGTATTGCCTGAGATTATTCGTGACATAAGTGTGGACTTGTATAACTTAAATGGTCTAATGGGATGATGCCATGTCAAATACAAATATTGACGACTGTTATAGACTTGTAGGCGCTTGGTTCTGATAAGATAGGCTTATAAAATACTTGTACTATTTTATTTTATTTTATTTTTGCAGATTACTATTTACTTTATTTTTTTTACTTAACCGCAGCACAGTCATCTAGCTCAAAATGGTACCCAAAGTTATTTTACGGCTATTATCAGTCAATTGACTACTAAATGACAGGTACTTCTTTGACCGCATAGTCTACAAAAGAACGTGCTGGTGATGACGACATCTGCCTGCAGTAGGATAATGTTTTGTCACCGACCCGCGGTTTCTACTATTACCTGGATCTTTGTTATGTACACTTCTTTGTAGACCTACTTTATGTAATTTTATTTAGTTCACTTTCACTTTGGGCAAGGCTGAGGTTTAAACATACTGTCACACTTCTCCCAATTTCAACTTGGTACCTCTGCCACCCAATATGGGAAAAGGAGTGACGCTGTGATATTTTTGTTTTAAAATTATTGAAAAAGCGGATGAGCCCACGTTTAGCCAGTATAATTAGCTACTAAATAGGAATTAATAGCTGATCGATACTTTACTATATATTACTATTATAATAAGGGCAAGGAGTCCCGATAATCCCTATTGATGATATAAATAATTATTTTTGTATGAAATTACAGATGATTTTTTCACATAGAATTTATCGTGACTGCTCGAAACAGGCTTTATTACAAATAATCAAATATTATATAAGATATGTTTATAACATTAGTTTGATTATTCAGAATAGGAATATAAAGGTGTCTCAAAAAGCCCTTTACTATGTACTAATTTATCTACCCTACTTTTTACTATTTAAACCCTAAACCTTATTATTATATTAAAATGTTATATTATAGCATACAATAATGAATAATAACTAATTAATAATAATATCAAATAGCGACAGTAATTAAGATTTTATTCACAAAAAAAAACATATGGACACTTGCAATACTTCAGGCAAGAAAAACCACTTTAGCCATCGAATTTGACACTTTTTTTTTTAAATTATAATTATACTTTTTATTTTGAGATAGATTTCGTTCTCGCCGTGGCTGGGTTTTTTATATAGGTTTCTATGTTTCTATACTTCTCTTTTGAATGTGTTTCTTGTCTAAGAGAAAACTGTGCATAGCTCTACCATGCCTCTAGTCGTTGGAATCGTCCTATAACAACATAGAACATATATAACGAATAAACTACAAATTTGAATTATTCTACCTGAAATTGTGTCTGAAATGCGATACACTTATCAACGGTACAAAGTTTTGTACTATAACTTTACGAGCATTTGCTTTCTCCATCGTATTCACCCAGTCGTGAAATGAAAACTTGCGTAGAAGCCTGCTGGTTGGTAACACCTGACTTTTGACACAGCAATTAAGTTTAGATCACACTGAAGGAGGTTCTCCAGTGGTACAGAACCTATGTAACACAATATATATTACGTTCTATACTTTAAGTATGTATGTCCTAAGTGCTCTATCTGAAATATAAGGGTCCGTGCTTGACTGCTAACTTACATCATATCATAAAATCGTCATCCATCATATCTCAAAGTGTCGGTTACAATATTTTTTTGTTAATCATGTTATGGTTATTCTTTGAAAAATTAAACCAACAATTAAATGTCGCAAGACTCCTGACTGTCAAATGATACCATTTCTCATTTTGTACATACATACTTACATGTATTTCCTTTGAATGACCTCTGTGTGACAACACTTGTGTCACTGTGTTCACACTTGCTTGCTTCATTACGTTATTCTGTATACTCGGGTTGTTTTCGGCGTCTACACTGTTCATCCGTGACGTTAGTTGTGAGGTCAGTTCAGAAATTGTTAATTTGCTTTTCGACCATTCCATAAAAGGACGCTAAATTGCATATCGGGGCTAATCAAGCGGCTAAAGTATAGTCTAGTCTAGACTATTGCAAAAAACCGGCAAAGTGCAACTCTGACTCGCGCCCCGAGGGTTCCGGACAAATCATTATTTTTTTGTGATGGAACTACAAATTGGCGGTTTTCGGATTCATTTAATTATTTATGCCAAAAATATTTTTTTCTAGTTTAACGCTAAGTACCTTATAAGTTTAAATTCCCTTGTGATTATTCAGCAAATTTAGCAAATTTTCTGCACCAACGGCCGTATCTTTTGATTGCGTTGACCTAGAAGTTTGTCATTTTTTACATAACATACAACACGAACAACATACAACTTGATAACTTTACGTCTTCTTGAGAAAAAGGGTCTTGATAGAAGGACAATGAAGAGATCTCCTATAAGGCAAAATAGTTCCATTTTTTAAGGTACGGAACCCCTTAAAATAACTCATTTGCCGATACGGTGAAAGGAAACGTCGTTAAATTATGTCACACCTTTTCCCTACCAAGTAGGTGGCCGTGGCATATATGTGGCTATCCCTGGCAAAGCGCCAGGGCATAATCAGCCTAACTAATATGGTCTAACGCAGACCTGTGGCGGGTAATGGGCACTACTCCATTTTCATTGATCTGAAAAAAACTGATGTGGCGTGGACTTGGCTCTGAAGCTCTACAGGATACCTTCTCTATATATGTATAATATTATACCTTGAGCTCAATCTGTACAAATGTGCAAATAAGTGGCATAGAGCGGAAAAACAGTTGCGTTTTGTTGCGTATTTTGATAAAATTCTTAGGCCTAACTTATTAAGCAAAGGTTAAACAAAAACCAGGCAACATTATTACTTTGGCCACGATTTCTTTCACGCTGAATAAAAAACTAACAATGCTGGTAAATTCATTGTCAAATCTATTGCAATATCTACTGCTAATCAATTTATTGTAACTTGTAGTTTAATCTATCGTGAGCTCACTTACTGTTACTGATGAAATGTGTGAGGAAACACACTTTTGATCAATGCATTTTTAATTCTTTTGATGTTTAGGTTTCGTAAAGTTATTGGCTTGATCCGTTTCGTTTTGATATTAAGCCGAGAATTTTATTAAGCAGCTTTTGGGTAGTTATGGAATATTTTATTACTTAATTATCTACTTATTGTCTCCTCTTGACACTTGACTGTTATCACTTATCAGATTTAAACCAATTTGGTGGGATTCGTTCTTCAATAATTATTGTACATACTTTGATATACTTTATTGCCCAAAAAACAGTTATTACAAAAAAGGTAAAAGAAAAAACATGTACGTACACAGGCGAGCTTAGCTTAACAAGAGATTTCTTCCACTAAAACTAGAATGGAGAGGATAATAAAAAACTACAGGAAGACCTACGCGCACAACATTAAATTATGTTAATAAAAATAATAAACTACTTACTAATACTAATATAATAATAATATATAATAATAATATATAAATATGTAACATTACATGAATAGATATAAATACATATTAATACTTAGCAAGTAAGAGAAAGATTGGTGTTCTTTCAAACGACTTTTAAAAATGTTAATTGACGGACTGTCTCTGAGTGCGCTGGGGAGTTTGTTCCAGAGACTGATAGCTCGTAGTCTGAACCCATTTTCATAAGCGGCAGTATTATGTTGTGGAGTTCTAAGCAGTAACCGAATGTGAGATCTCCTGGGCCTATCCAAAGACAGGAAAAGGAATGGATCCCGTAGGAAGCCAGGATAGCGATGATTATAAAAAGTATTGAAGAGGCAAATGAGGATATGGGAATCCTGTCGAAGGCGAATCGGGAGCTGTTTCTACTCCCAGCGATACTCCGAGACTTGTTCAAACCTAAATTTAACCGAATCCTGTTATTGTTGGCAGTAGATATAGCTCCCATCTTCATACGCTTTACCTTTTTACATCAATCACCGATCAATAGATATTCAGTAAAACAAGAGAAACAATCCACACCACTTTCGATTTCACATCGTCTCTCTGTAAATAAATGAAGCACAAAGTACCAACGTATATTTTATGTTGGAATTTCTATATCATAGAGTAAATTATTGAGCTATATTTCTAACTAAATCCACTATACCCTAACAAAAGATTAAAACATGATTGATTTATGCATAAAAAATTTCCTTTCGACTATGTTGAAATGGTGATCTTACAAGAAGTTTTGGTATTTTTTAATCAAGATGCAAAGATCAAAATCGTCATTGATATCATTATGTTCTTCCTCAATCAATCACTAAGCGGCTCAGAAAACTTGCGTGCTCACGCCACTGTTGGCTCAATCTCATATCTCAGAAGTGAAACTTTTTTACGCAACATCCTCCTTGGACGTATTACTGTTAAGTCATACTTCCGATCATCATTGAACATGTGGACTCATCCCAGACCAACAAGTGATGTTCTGAGGTAGTAATTTCACTTTAATTTCTTAATTATTTCTCATGTATTTAGCCTGGTAAGTTTAAAAATAAATAATTGGTAAAGTATGTACATATGAACTTGGTAAAGTTTAACTCAATTCTTAATTAATTACTCACTTTTTTCAGTTTGTTCGCAATTTTTTAGGCAATTTCTAAAAGTCAAATCAAACATTGAAGCAAGCAACCGTCATTATTTAAACGCCATCTCACCAAACACACAACACCAAACCACATTCAAAAGTGATTGAAATCGCCGATGGTATACGCGTGTGGTAGGTCTCTCGTATGATCCATATCAGGCGTTCTATAGCCCCGTAAGTACGCAAGTGTTAAGTATGTGGTCTAGTTACGGAACATGACCTGCGCGGGCGCACCCTACGACTGGAAAGTCGATCAAAGCCGCGCGTCCCACATATTAACCATATCATGTCGCAATAGAGTTCAAAATAAAGGCAGCAAACATTTATTTCACAGTACATTTGCACGTGTGTGTAATTATTTATAAAATTTGCAATACATGACAATATGGCAAAAGTGTTTTTTTTTTATTTCAAGGATTTGCCCAAACTTTTCACCTATGCGCCATAGTGCCACTAGCAAGAAGGCGGTATAAGACTTTACTCTATGAAAATTTTCAACTCCATATAAATCTGTTTGGAGTTGTCAAAGTTGACTCGAGTTAAGTCCTATCCCGCCTTCTGGCTAGTCGCTCTTAATCATAATAATATGAAATATATGACATCACATCAGCAATCAAACTATGTATATGATATGTATTCAATTCCAAAGTTTGGTCACAGCATGATTGAAACCCACATGTGTGACATGGTTTACTACAATGCCGCTTGACAGGACAAGCTATCAGTAAATTGGTCGTGAGCAGTCCACTCACTACTTCAACCTCATGCTCGTGTCGAATGGGTTTATGATCTAGCTGTCACAATGGGTTATTAGGATTAGGTATGCGTTGTAACAGTATGCTCGAGCGTTCTAAATATATGATGAATAGGTATGTATCTATATAGGTAAATAGATATGGCCATATTTGTCATGGCCATAACTACCTATATTAATAAAATTGAGTTGGAACTTCTGATAATTTAATTTATCAAACTTACTGGTATTTAGAGAGGTCCCCATGATCGCCATTGTCTCACAATTAAGTAGATCGCGTATCGTTTTACAGACTTTGTACATTTAAGTGCTGAGTTTATGAAAGGTTGTATCAGTTACCACTTGACAACTATTCAGACACTTGAAACCAACATCTCGTGACAATCATTTTAACCCTTACTAAACTTGACCCACTAAAACTACGTCGGTTCACGACCACTTGCTAATCTGAATCACAAAAGGACCAATCAGTTCTGTGGCAACCGCCGCACGCGCATCTTTTGACAGCTGGACAGTTGACAGGTCGCGGTCACCATGACAACAATGCGCTGTTATTTGTCACTAGACTAAACTATGGAACAGGTAGAACTGGCCCCAAAGGATGTCAGTGTCAATCATTGAGCAATGACAGGTCTGGCCAATCTGAACTGAGTACTTGCAATTAATTGTGTGCATACTGTTTTTGTGACCTTGTACCATATAATATTATGCTTGCTGGTGTTAAATGTCAACAGAAATCTCTGCGTGAGACTTTAAATAAATGGATAGGTTTTAACATAAATATCATAAGTACACCTCTTACGCCTTCGATGATCACTATTTTGCTTTTAATTAAAACTAATTTATACATATATGATACCTTGCCGATAAACAAGAAAACTAGTTCCACATATTTTTTCTATCACCGGAGAGAAATTCTGCTGGAACCGCACTTATCTATCTATGTAAGACCATTATCGCACTTCTTTTGCTATATGAGCCTTATTGTTGTTGTAGAAACAGGTATTTAACACATACTAATAGCATCTACTGTGTAGTGAGTGTATTAGAATATTATCACTCTATGCAATATTTAAAAAATCTTAACATTACCCTGTGAAACTTAGTTCTCCCTTATTTATCCCCAGGGTCTAATATAGAGAAGAGACTTTCATTTTGACATGTATATAATTTACTCTACAGACATGTAACCAAGCATATGTATGTAAATAACTGCTTTTGAATTAAAGCGCCGCAGTCGGCCAAAATAGTCCATTGTAAATCTCAAGCTACGCAAAATCTTTATTTGTACTGGCTAAGTATAGTTTATAGAGTTACTGCTTGCATTCTACTATTTTATTACTTTTTCTCGATAGAAAAGTCTTCCGAAGTTATCACAAAATCTGTTTTCCAGAATGTTTTCTTTTACAATTTCGCACCGGTTTTGAATTTATGTACTCATTATTAATCAAATCGTTATAAAACAAGATATTTACTAAGTTAGTCCTCTATACTTAGGCCTCTTTATTAATCTGTGCATAGGCTAAGAGCGTTTTTTTACTTTTTAATTTCTATTCCCAAAAAGTAAGCTAAAGGTAAAATTCTAAGTGCCTCTATCGGGGTGCCCAGCCTTAAGAGTTTGGAATCATTATGACCTTGTGTGATCCTGTAGAGTTGTTCTATGTGTCTATTGTACTCTGTAAGGATTTATTGCCACCCACAGTACCCACTCACTGGGTAAGCCGTTATTCATTAATAATTATTACTGCCTCAAAGTTACAACAGGGCATGTTAAATTACTCTCATGGACGTCAAGCGGATAACGCGCAGACAACGCGCTTATAAAAATCGCGAATCACAATTCTGAGAGAGTTTGCTCATGGCGTGTAAAAAACGCGACAGTTAATATCAAAAATCTATTATTCGTCTTTCGCGCGACATCAGCGCGGCCGGAAACTGCCTCCGTGAGCTCCATCTACGGTTTTGATACGCGAGATCTCCGCGCGTTATCCGCGCGTCGCGCGTTCTGAATCCGCCGGATTTAAGGGATTACCGGAAAATTTACGCCGTGTGCTAATGTCTGTCTCAAACAAAAGGCTCCCGTTGAAATATTTTGTTAGTTTCCGCTCATTTCTGAGGTTTACAAGTTATCTTTTGTATATTTGAATAGTATCAGTGTCTGTATGTTTCCAATTGGGAGGTCCAATATTTAGCGGATATTGCAAGTGAGCGCTACGGATAATAGAAAGGTGTAGAGAGAAATTTAAGGGATTATTTGTAGCATATTATTATGACCATTAAATTGCATATAATTAAGTATATCATCAATATCGTTTCGTCAGATCGATCAGATAAATTGTAAAAGTATTTATAATCGTAAGCTTTGCAGACTGCTGCTAATTGTTTCGAAACCAGACGACAAAACAATAGTGTTTATATTATTATTTGTATTACAAAAGGTGGTGCATTATTATATTTGTTATCTTGTAGTTAGGGGTGCAACAGAGTAAATAACAAAAATGGTAACACGACATATCTCGGAACAAGTTTTAGCAGCTGCAAAACCTCGAAATGTTGGGACTTTTTTTTGTTTCTTGCTCATAAATACTTACGGAGTATCCTAGCGAAAAGTTACTTTATCTCATGTGGCCGTTTTTGATATTTACTCAGTTGCACCCTTTACAAGACAACAAAAAATATGCACCACCTTTTGTAACAAACCTCTACATAGTTTTATAGAGTTTATCTACACATGTATCATAAACCCTCTTTACTGAGTCCAAAAACCGCACGTTACGATCAGCATAATGTTAAATTACTTTGTAAAAACTCATTTCTTATCTGAATATTGAACATTATGATCATAATGTGTAAATTTGCTACATATTATGACATCAAAATTTCGAACGCCGAGGCCCGCCTGCGTGCCGCCCCTACTTTGTCTGTGAAGTTGGTACTATAGAACAAGCTAAACAACTCAATGCCACAATGCCGGTCAAACATGCGGTTCCTGAACACATCAAAGAGAGCTTATGATATGTGTGTAGATAAACTAGTGTATGTAACTGTAAATAATTAGGCATTTTAACTCTCGAGTGATATTATTATCTCTCGAGTTTTAATGCCCTCCATTATGTATCAGTCACATAAACTACTATTATGTGGTTTTTTATACTGTAGTTAAATCCAGAAAAGTTGTTATAAATTTTAGTCTCATTTAACAAGTTATACTGTTTGCACTGTACCTATAACAAAATAGTAAGTAGCTAGGTAATTCTACTTTATTTTAATTTGGAGCACTCAGGCGCCGATGCTCAACTGTCTACTCAAAGTTCCTCACAATTAAATTATACTTTAGGTAGGTAGCTACTTGAGCGGCATCTTCTACATTCGAACATCTGAATTCATTTAAATTTATTCCAGACAATTACGTAAGCGATCCCATAAAACAAAATAATTATACTGTGTGCTGTGCTCACATACACAGACACACATTCACAAGCGTTACGCAATGTCAACAAGTGAATACGCTTTCTTCGATGCAGCTCATAAACTGTGATTACTACCAATATACGTACACCTACCTATGTGTAAGTATCTTGTGTTGAGATGCTTTAATTTTGTTCGACTTGTATAAGGTTTATTGTATGCAATGCAAATTGCATATTGAATGTCGACTTGCATAATGCAAATGAAAAATCATAATCTGATGGCTTCATAAAAGTATTTGAACATTTTGAGATTGTTTTTAATACACATTCCTTTAATGGAGTACTAAATAATTAACGTGGGCCCCTGCCACCCCGTATGGGAAAAGGCGTGACGCTATGTGTGTGTTCTATTCCTCATAATAAGTTGTTTGGATGTCAATGTCTCGTATTGATACCTTTCGGTATTATGTTAGAACGTGGTGCGAATTTTAAACTGTTACTTACAAACCAATAACGATTTATGTAGATTGTACTTTAAGCTATTTGTTAAAAGTGGAAATTTGTTGGTTTGGAGGTCCGATATCAAACGCTCTTTAAACATTAAAATCGGAAATTGTTGCAAATGTTGCCAATCGACTTAAGATGCAGTTTCTTATGACTCAAAATAACGTTACTTTAAAACTGGTTTTATGTGCAACCAATGCAGTTTATGACCGTTTGCTGCAAGACTAAGTGCAAGGGTCAAAGTCCTAAATTCTTAGAGCGATTTGAGATAAGTTCAATAACTCCATGAATAATTGAATCCATGCAAAAAATTTCTTCATGTACGTAAATTATACTTTTTACTGATTTTTATTTAATATTATCACCATAAATAACAGTAAGCTGTACTAAGCATATTTGTTAAAAGTTATCTATAGTATTAGTTACTCATGAATGAGTAGCTGATATTAGCCTATAAGTATAACCAATCGATGATAAAATCACATTAATCTAAAGATTACGTATGATGACGATCGCAAACATATATAATTCAAATTCAAATGGGACATCCGTCAATCGTGTGATCTAGTAGAAATAGAAATTATAGCGATAACATGAGTTTCCACTATGACTATGACTCGAGTTATGGTTAATGGCTCTAGAGAAAGTGGATAATCGGAGTCCATTACTTATGTTCTGATTGAATAAATGCTACTTTTTTATTTTTTTGGTCATTCTGTCTATATACACTTTTACCTGTTCCTAATCCTTGTTTCTTTATGACTTTAGAACTTTCAAAGAAAGATGACGACTTAGCATATGTACCTATATATTGTGGAGATCAATTTAACTCTATAACTTTCTTTGCAACATTTTTTTCCTCAAATTAACTGATTTAAAGTTTAAAAGCAATGTATGACAAAAAATTGTGTGGAAAAACACAGTTTTTTCGGAAAAAAAATCATTTAACGATTGGGAATAGTTATTAAGTGTATAGAATTAAAGTTGTAGAACATTTTATGAGCTTTCCTTACGTGGAAACAACAAAATATCTTATGACGCGTCGTTTTTGAGATATAACCAAAAAACCAACAAACGGGATCTTCTTTGTGCTCCTACCCCAAGGGCTCACCTCAGAGGTATCAGGACTTTTGTCTCCTAACTAGTCCAAACAAAGTTCCGAATTCAAACTTTCTGCTTTCGACTTTTCCATCTATAATCATTCTTTGACTAGTCTAATAGTGAAATCGATTGGATATACCCGCGCAAACTTTCGTAGAAAAATCTTACACAAAAGACACCTCCGGCTGTTCTTTAGTATGAATAATAACATAATTTTTATGCCAATAATTATATACATCTAAAAGGGACGAACACTGCTTTGTAATTGAAACATATTAGCCAAATGTTCTACTTTAAAATAAAATTAAGTTAGTAATATAAAAAATTACCTGATATCCATTACAAATGCGCACTGAAAAAGTTTTACGTTCCCAAAAAGTTGCACCGTCAAAAAGCACGCCTAAACAATACGCGCGACAACGAACAAAACGCAACGCGACTGCGCGAGCCGTGCTTTCTCCGCGCTTTATAACATGCGCATGCGCAAGTCGGGGGGCCGAAGAAATGAAACTGTCTGGCAATCCCCCGCGAATCGATCGAATTTGGTTAAATACAAACAAGAGCTGATGAAAAAAATAATGGGTTTTGTCACGCGGAAGCGGCGCTTGCTGTCGGTGGCGATGTCAATCAATTTTTAAATGATACAATTCTGTAAACTTTACATTACGCATAGCTCAAAGAGATCATGATCTAGTTTGGGGTCTAGTTCTTATGTAGTGGCCATTTAAATAATTGATAATTTCATGAAATGGACAACCGTAGTTGAATTAGAACTTTCATTGACCGGGGAAGTCGTTTAGGCCAAAACTCTGCGGGAGGGCGAGCAAAGCAAAACCCCCAAATAGTCTTCGTGTTAGTTCGAAATTTCAATCACAAAAAACACCACGTAGAACGGAATACAAATGATTTAATAATAAAAAAACTAAAAACCTGACTGCTGTGCACAGACCAAGCAGATCGGCGGAACCCACTGTATTAGATTTCATTGGTGCCGGCTGCATTTAAATTTTAAATTTTTTATCGTATCTCAATAATTATCTGTTTGTTTTGTGCTTTTTTGTACCTCAGTCGGTGTTTTGTTTAATACGTCAAATTTGTTCTGCTTTTTGTCACAACATTACGAAAAATCTGTAAGTGCTTAGTTTAAAACTAAGGTGTATTATTCATAGCTTGTGCAAGATAAGTAAATATTTCTGTAGTCACCTTTTAAAGCCCTTTATTTTGATACCCCACTCGAGGGTCTTGAAATGAAGAGGATGGGGGCTCCTGCACCCAAGGCTAGGTATATAGAAGAGAGCAGTGAAGCCAGATGCGGACCATTTATGACTCTTTATTATATTTAAATATTCAACTATAAATACTAATGAATCTGCCTATGTTGACAGATATCAAGGTTGCACTAGATTTGCATCTGACTACCTAGTTACAAAGGTCAGCTATGTAGATATGTATAGGTACCTACAAAAGTAATTATAGCCTGCCCATAAAATCCGCATTTTTTTAATTGCATGTTATCAAGACGAATGTAACGGCGTATCATCGCTTGAGCCGTTAAGTAGTTACCTACTAGTGGACATAGGAACAGACATACATGCATATTTACATATGGTCAAACACATAACCCTACTCTTTTCCGCTTCGCTGCAGTTGGGTAAAAATACATGCTTCACGAAATTCAACCCTATCTGACCATTTCATAAAATGATCAATTCTTTGACCTAGTCAAGATATTTACATTGTTTGGTGGAGCTTACAACAACAGGGTAATCAACAATCAGCTAGGCTTCAATCAGCAGGTAAGGTAAGGATTTTCGGCCCGATTTTAATTGCCGCTGGCATTGTAGATATTCTACTATTATAGTATAGGTATCAGTCCATTTATTACAAAACAAATATAACTTGTCCCACCTCTTCCCTCACTGTTCGCAAAAGCACAATTTGTACCCACATTTAGCCAGTAATTTAATTAACACATTTTAAGGCGTGGGGAGCCAACCCATATTTGCTATGCTGTTAATTATGATGATATATCTATCATTAATCATGAAAAAATCGTTGAACAAACCTATTAGCCGTGTTTATCTCTGAAAGCAGTTGAAATTAAATTGTTACGTGACGTGACTGACGGAGATAGACCCAACGTGACGTATGGTTTATCATCAAGTGATCCTACACCTGTTTTATACCTACTTTTTAACCGTACCTTAGATTATGAATGTTTGGTGTGTACTAAAACGGTCCACGTGACTGACGAAAGATGTTAGGACATTCAGAGTTAGGACACACGTGCCATACTCAGTTAATGATACTAACTATCCTGCAGACCCCATATTCGCCAACTGCACTCCACCCAAACCCTAACGAGAGTGTTGGAAATAGTCGCGCATATTGAAAGTAATCACAAACTTAAACATATAACTATCACTACAAGTAAAAGGAAAAATCATAAATCTGTAGATTTCCGTCTGTTTGTCAATTCAGGTCTGTAGTTTCGTGAAGGTGTGATTATGACGAAAATTATGTATGTATGTCTTCAATAGGCATTTATTGGAACAGGACCTTAGGGTTCCGTAACAAATGTAGAATATAAGCCTAAAAAAAGGGATAAAAAAATTATATGACTCATTCTCAAAAAGTTGTCCACTTTTAGAAATTTTTGTTGTCCACTGATGAGAAGCGTTATTATGAATGAAATGGAGCTTATTATTAGAAATTTTTATGACATAAATAGTTGTGGGAGTCATTCCTGTTTCATTAAAAACGTTAGAGGTATAAAAACAACTCCAAAAAATGAATTTGTTTAGGGCAGTAAAGTAGCCTCCCATATAAAAAAATAATGTCCCCACCCTGCCCCAATAGATAACAATCTTCGTGAAACCTATATTTTCCAATTATTAGAAAGGGGATTGATCTTGTCTACAGTTATATAATATGTGACACTATTTAAAATCACAGTTGAGCTTTTTTATGCCTTTTCTAGTGTTTAAAAGTCAAAAGCAAAAAATGTCCTACATTTTTTTAATAATTTTCGTGACACTTTTCCTGACGCAGTTTTCCATCACCGGAACAGTTTCTCAAGGTAGGAATTAGTATTTTGTGGATGGTAACCCTGTTGAATTCCATAGACAAGAAGACATTAGCGCTGCCACTTTGTTTTAGGTGTCAGTTTACCAAAACAGCCGGTGCGTCCGTAGTAAAAGTGATATAAAAATTATTTCCTGACGTGTTTTCGACTCAAAAAGTATGTAATATTGTGATCAAATATGAACAAACCTTTGTGGTAAATTTGATAAATAGCCAGAAACCTTTTGTTGTTGGATCCAATAGATACTTTCGATGTAGTTACAGAAATACGATTGTATGCCTGATTTTCCTGACAATATTTTGTGACGTTTTCTTGACGTCAGGAAATTTTGGATGTTTCATGCAGTATAGGGTACCCACCACTTAGGCTAAGGTAATAAAATAAAGACTGCATAGTAAAATTGTGTGTAAAATGTGTACTTACCATGTATGGGTGTAGTAATAAACGCAAAATTAGAGAATTTATTGGAATCACCAGCATAGTCAATTTAATTTAATTTTTGTCTTTCCATTCCAAAGCTGCCGGATGACTTATCGAGTTAGTATGAAAAATTAGAAAAAGAAAATGGACCTAGATTTTTTTAATTGTTTTTTCAAACCTCTAGTGATCAAAAGAAAACATTTTCTTATTTTGCGTTTATTCATTAACACGTTGTATATACAAGGTGTAAATGAATTAACGTAAGATGAGAAACTTCTTTGTTAAGGACATCATTCTGAGAAACTTTCATAACGAAAGCGATTTGATTAAAGCAACTTTTTTTTTCACTTCTCTATATAAATCAGCTGATCCACTCAAGCCAAAATGTACAGGGAAATGAAAAAAAAAGTTGCTCTCATCAAATCGGTTTCATTATGAAAGTTGCTCAGAATGATATCCCCTAACAGAGTAGTTTCTTATTTTGCGTTAATTCATTTACAACTTGTATGCAAATTACCTCACTGTTACCTGCATGGATCTCAAAATAGGTACTTCCTTTTAGTTTTTTTGTAAGATTGTTATCTATGAGTAAAAATATTAAATTGCTTTGAAACTAACAAGTGTTTAATTTTGCGTTACTTGATCCCATAGCACTTTGGTACAATGTCATCCTTAGAATCGATAATTTCCTAACGTTTCTTGACGAACTGATTTCTTGACAATTTCGTGACGGGACACTTTTTTGAGAATGAGTCATCTAAAAATATATTGGCATTTGTTAATAAAATCATGACCCAACAATACAAGAGGACAGACCACCCTATACAAGAAAAAGTACTCTGATAGAAAGCCAAAATATTGTATTATTTATAGATGTCACTACTATATCTCACCCGCTAGCTGTACCATACAATAAATGCTGGGTGCTTAGGCTGACGGCTTATAATCTATCGTAATATCGACGAAAAATCAGAGATGACGGCATATAAATGCGTGGTCAGACGCCTAAGCCTTGTTTTTTCTTAGGAAATGAACGCTTATACCGCCATATTTCCTAAATTAAGCACACCACTACGATACTACCTTTACTGGAAAGAAAGTATAAAGTCGTGAATCCGATTGAATTCAATTGTTTCGAACTATCTAGCGACAACATTTAAACTAAATTATGACGGTTGTCTGTCCTCTCGTATTGTTGTTCCATGGTAAGATATACGTAATAATAAATATTATCCCCAACTTCTCATATCATAGGTCAATGGGAAGTTAAAAATGTCTTTGGTACAAACGTTTATAAAAAAACTGCTGACTTTGGTGGCTTCTCATTCCTTTGTTTAACAATAAAAAAATGAACAAATAATGTATTATTTATCTCCTCAACTAATTGGAAACAGCAAAATACCCCACTCGATGGAGTAGGATTTTTTTTTCTCACCCCCCTTTAGCTGACGATTTCTGTGGTGTAGCGGTCGACGCTGTGTTTCCCAAGCGAAATTATGAAGAAATAAATCCCAGGTCTTGGATGTTTACATGTTTGTGACATCACTGTTTCTGGTTCCCGCGACACAGAGTATCCTAGTGTGGGGCCAAGAAGCAATGTATGTGCACAGAACAGACATACACATGTAAATTACCCAATTTGGTACGACCGCGCACTTATCAATATTATTAAGGAAAAAACCAAATACTCTCTGGAAAAAGTATAAAAACCCATTCGATTATGATGCATTCAGCTTGCTAAGACATCGGCAAAAAACTATTCAGGATGAATGCTATATTTTTTTTTATCAAGCGCTCACAAGAAAGTATTAAATCTAAACCTAAATTGCTATGGTCGTATCTAAAATCAAAGCGCAAGAACAGCTGAAATTACCCTAAAATCTTGAAATATAAAAAAACTGAATTAAATTCAGAAGCTGAAATCTGTACTGCATTTAATACTTTTTTCGAGCGCATGTTTGTCCGACCACCTAAATCATATGATAACGTCAGTTGTAAGCCGGATGATGGGTGTTGAGCTGCTCCACTCCGTGGTAAATTCTGTAGCACAGACATATAAGCTGTTGAAAACACTTGACGTTACCAAGGCACCCGGAAGTGATAAGATTCTATCCTTGTTGGTCCAAAGGTGTGCCAAAACACTATCCTTATCCGCTTGAGTGAGTTTGGGATAGCGCGCTGTCCCAGCATTTTTTACCCGTAGAATGACGCTGGGATACTAGAGTATCCCAGAGCGCACTTTGGCTTTTGCATGACGACACATTGACAAAAACCTTTTGTTTCTTTTATACCAATGCATTTGTAGTTAAGGAATGAATGCTATATCTACTGAACTAGGCTCAATGAAATCAAATAAAACAATTGATTCAAACAATCTTAACGTTAAAAAATAATTATACAACTCATTCAGTTCACGTGTCGAGTTAAGTTCTGTGCTTGTGGCCGGCCGGTGTTTTGTTTTGCGATTTATAAATGGATATTGTGCTTGTTTTGCTGATAAGTGTTGATTTTCCTATATAATAATAACAGTATTTTGTAAAAATACAGAAAGATTAACTTAAAAACTGTTTTTGTGCCATCGCTTCGTGCATTCGTCACAATTTTCGAACACAAGTTTGTTCAACAGGTAAGTCAGAAATGTTTTATTTTTTTTGGTGAAAGTATCGTGTTTTATGCTATTATGAAGCCAATATGTTGAAGAACCATTCAACACTAGTTTTCTGTAAAAATATCACGGAAATACATTCGATTAAAGTTGTAAGAGACATTGTTTCCAAGGTTAAAATTCCAACGGCCATTTTGCCAAATATTAGCGACAGTTTAAGTCTTTTTAATTAAGTATTTTTTATCTACTTAATGTAACTTTATATTTTTTTCGTGTGTAATATTAATACAAAAATCTTTTAAATACATAAAACAATGAGGTTATTGATTAACTTTTTTAGACATGATTTTTTATATTGAACCACTCCATTTTAGGCTTTAAGTCTATGTTTACAGCTATGTATCACAGTACAAGAGTCTTTAATACAATCTATGCTTATACCAATATAATGTTTTGTTTACGAGCTGTAACAAAAACATTACTTCGAGCAGTGTTATCATGAACCTTAGTCATAAATAATGTTAAAGTAACTCGAACCGCGCGCGGCGGGTGGGTCGGCCGTGAATTGTTTTTTATGACTCTCGCGCATCTAAGCGTTTGACCGGTTATCCATAATTTTTAACCGATCTTTTGGCCGTGGTATTTTTCCTACGGCATGGAAGGCTGCCATATTATACCGTTACATAATAAGGGGTCTTAAGCTAATATAGAATATAGAACACTACAGGCCAATTTCTATTCTAAATGTGTTCAGCAAAATACTGGAAAAGATTGCTCTCGAGCATCTTTATCCCGTCCTGGCCAAACGTTTTCCGACAGAGCAACATGGATTTTTCAAGGGGTGCTCCACGGTAACAAACTTGGAAATTTTCACAAGTGATGTGCTTACTGGTATGGACAGCGGGGGACAGGTTGATGTGATCTACACGGATTTTGAAAACGACCGTGTGGACCACTTCATACTTCTGCGTAAACTATGTGAGCTTGGTATAAGAGGAGACTTACTTAGGTGGCTAGAGTCATATATAAAGAAGAGAAGCCAAGCTGTCATAGTTGCCGGACACCGTTCTGAGTTTGTCGTCATTCTATCCGGTGTTCCACAGGGATCTCTATTGGGACCTCTACTCTATATTGCCTTCCTCTATGATATTGTAGCTGCTTCAGACACTCCAAATATATTTTATACGCAGATGACATTTTTGTCATCTGCGTATAAAATACACCTTTTGGTGTATAAAAAGATAGTCTCTGTTTCTGACTCTGTACTTTTGCAGGAAGATCTGACTAGGCTGGGTACTTACTACAATGAAAATAGGATAAGTGTTAATTTGAAAAAGTGTCAACTTCACCAGAAAGACTAAGCCAATAGTTAGCACCTACCAACTTAATAAAACCCCTATCGAGAAGGTTGACACAATAAGAGACCTTGGAATTCTGCTCGATTCAAAGCTAACCTCTCAGATCACATAGATGCTATAGTAAATAAGGCCTACAAGAACTTAGGCTTCGTCCTCCGCCTTCACTAACCCATTATGTCTAAAAGTATTCTACTACTCCTACGTACGTAGTGTTCTTGAGTATTGTAGCCCAATCTGGAGACCACAGTATAAAACCTACTCTGAATCAATTGAAAGTATACAACGTAAGTGCGTCAAACATCTTCATTATCGTAGCGCTATCTGTTATGGTTATAGTGATTACACTACCTTATTGGATCATCACAAGCTGCAGACACTCGAGGATAGGCGGAGTCTCCTGGATATGTTGCTGCTCCACGACATCTGCAATGGACGTCTCGACTCACCGGATTAACTGCCTCTGCACTTCGTCTGAACGTTCCAACTAAGAGAACCAGACACACATCTCTTTTCCATGTCCCCCGAACCCGATCTAACTATGCACAAAACTCCATTATAAATAGAATTCTTTGTAATTATAATGGGGTTTTGAAGGAAAGGGAAGTAGACATTTTACATTCTTCCAAACAGGTCTTTAGGAAACAATTATGTTCTGAACCGAAACCCATGCACCCTGCTTAGTGGTAAATACTGCCAAAGATCCGATCCCAAGACTACGGTCATAGGGCTAAGCAAGGGCATACACCATCATACTTCACTGCACACTACACATTTTACCCGTGCATTCAACTTTCAAAATTTATAATTTTGAATTTTTGAATTTAATAATTTGAATTTGTTTTTAGTGACATATTTTACTGTTTTCTTTGTGTATATACTTATTTAACCTCCTCAGTATAATGTCATGATGTTTAGCTTAAGGTATTTAAATCCATTATTGGCATAAGTTAAGGTTTAATTAGCTGTTTAAACTTGCATATATTTAGCTGTGGATTTTTTAAGATAATAAAATAAATAAATAACAAACAAATTAATAAATGTTATGTTATGTTGTGTATTTTAGCCCCCTTTAAAACATTTAAGAGAAAAATTACAACTTGCATGGCTTTGGGTCAACAAGATGTTTATACTGTGAAAAATTACATCAGTAGCTTTAACCGTTTAGCTATAAAACCTGTTTGACAGACGACGGACGAATAGGGCTCCGATTGGGACCTTCGGGTACCGAACCCTAAAAAATGTAGAAGTATATAGCTGAAGATACTGTTCAAGTACAAGCGTAGGCGTCTGTAAGAGCGTGTTGGAAGAACACACATACACATATCTACAAGTGGGTAAGGAACCCTTGCTGCGTGAGTCAGACTCGCACTTGACCGTTTATTTAATATAAAAAGAATTGATACTGATTTTGACGTCACAGTCGATTGGTGCCGCCTTAAAATGGGAACGTATTATCAAGCACTTCCTTCAGTTTATTGTCGCTTACCGCGGACAATTAAAAGTTACGTTTAAGCAGCAATTATGTGCACGAATACTTATTCCGACGACATAATACTTAATACATATTACTCAGAAATTTATGAAATGACTTCGTATCAGGAATAGCGTGAAAAGAAATTGCCGTTGCTACGTAGGTAGGTTCTTACCAAGTTTCTATTTCATTCGAATCTGGAACATTCATAACTGTGAAATTGATGGGAGCTATATTTTCTGTCACCTAAAGGACATTCGAAGCGCTCCGAAGTCTGTCCAGGAGTCAAGAGAAAAACAATTACGCAATTTCAAATAAAATATGTTTTTTGAAATCGGTCCAGTAGCCGTGAAACTAAATAAAAAAAATAGAATTGTAATGTCATTCAGGTAATCGAAATTTGGTGTGTATAAGATTTTAAAGCATCAACCTGTGAAAGTCATATCGAGATAATTGTGTTCTTAAATATATGGAGTTATTCCCGTTATTACTGAAATTTCCTGAAATAGTGAGATAATAAATTTATCTTAAATACATTACACGGACGTTCTAACGGAGATGGAAAACATCTTGAGAACTCCTTCATTACTCCATAGCTGCGGCGATGGGCTAGCCCCCTGCCACGCAAAATGGAGTATTGAATAACTGGCTCAAAGTGGGCACAATTATGCCTCTGCCACCCCGTATGGGAAAAGGAGTGACGCTATGTTATGTTATGTTACTGAAATTTCTGTAAAAAAACAAAATATGCCAGATGAACAAACTCTTTGGGTCGGATTTCCTTCGCCGTTAAGTTGGCTGTCCTGTTAAACTGTCAAATGTCAATAGCTCTCGTGTGCAATAGCTAATATTTGCCTCAGATAAACGAAACTCTTTGTTTAAATAGATGTAGCGTCTTTGGAATACGTACACTTTCTTTATTGGTTTTATTTCTTTTGGTTTATTGTTGCTCTACAGAAACAGGTAATACTCGACATGTGTATAGTTTATTAGAACAGTAGATCTGTCAAAGTCTTTACATTAACAAAGACTGAATATTTTAAATCGAAACTTTTGTAAAAGTGATCGATCAGTGAGTAAATTATAAAAATGTGTGCAACACAGAGTAAAATTTACATGAGAAATCATAAAAACTTAGGCAAATTCATCAGCTAAGTAATCGATGTAATTCGTAGATTTTCTTGTATTTTATACATTTTATTGGATACATCAGGATAGAGCAAGATTTCCCAAGTTATTTTAGCCCAGAAATATCAGAAATACGTTTATAGTAGGGTATGTACAATAATTATCTTTTACAAATTTGTCCAAGAAATATCGATAGTGATGGGAAAAAATTATATAATGTAGCCCATTAATGTCCCCACCGAGGGGCACATGCCTTTACCCGGATACGAGTAAGATCAAGCCTTACTCCACCATGCTGGCTCAGTGCGGATTGATGGAGGGGTTTAACGACCACTACCACGTAGCGATGGTAGCCGGGACCTACAGCTTAACGTGCAATCCGAAATACTCAACGTCCGATAAGGTACTTAAGATAAATTAATTATCTCATTGGCACATGGTCAGGAATCGAACCTGCATCTCCTGTGTGGGAAGCAAGCGTGAAACACGTTAGACCATGGAGCTCTTAAAAATAAAAAATTGGGGAAAAAATATTATCGATAAATTCTATAGTAAGGAAGTGCTTAATTGCAATGATCTGATCTGTATTTATGAACCTTTTCCACAAGTTACATTCATGTATGATATTTGATGTGTGATTAAATGTACCTTTTTAATTTTAGATTTCCTCCTGTAAAACTATTGCTAAATGTGTGGATTGCGGCGGTATTTCGCGGATCCGGCTGGACGGCAAAAACACGCGAATTTTCAAGAAAATTTTACTGTAGAAAATTTTACTAGCAATAAAAAAGAACTCAAGACTAATAAAAACTACTATCCCAATACTAATCTCCCGTTCACATTTGTTATATTAGAATAATAAGAGCTCATTCACACGGGATCCGACATTCACGATTCGTCAAAATATCCCAATAGACATTGTAGCCCTGGATTTTGAGACCCTTAGCGACATCTGTCGGCGAGGACCGTTCTGTTGGAATGCGATGCGATTGGAAGTACGGCTGGTGCTATTTTCATCAAGTTGAACCCTGGTATGTATTCACACCCTCCTCCCCGAAACATTTCGCCGGGAGTTGGCAGTGTTAGAGTGAGGGAGTTGGACTGAGACAGATTTTAATCGTGACCTTTGTTCATCAGTCGGGAGACCACAGACTGCCGGCTGCACATAATTGTTTGTAGGAGGAACGCGTAGACCACAAGGACTACTGTGAGACGAGCTCCAGCCTGCCCTTAAAGGTAAATTCCTGAAGTACTTGTGTATGTGTAAGTAATCCGCCCCAAACGTCGCGATGTCGCCACCGTGGAGCCCGCATTTCTGAGCGAGAGGTTTGTGGTATGATGATGCCGTGTGATCGTACACTGATTCCTTTCATATTAACTTTGTGACGCACCGGGTGTCCAGTGCCTATGCGAGACAATTGACAGAGTTTTGCGGTGACTTGCTTTATGATGTAGTATTTCCCTTTGTTATGACCTAGTAGTTTGTAGTGTCTAATGTAATAGTACCTGGAAACCTATGTACAAAATCCATTCATTCCATCTGGTCAGGCGTGAGTTTTGAATGTCGTCGGTCGAAGCCCTGTGACATTTCCTATTAGTCCTAGTATATTTTAGGAAGATTACATGTATTTGTTAATGAGTGTGGAAACTTGTAATCTAAAGTTTATGTATTTTGAAATGTGTGTGGCAGTAACTGAGATAGGAACTCTAACGGTGTTCTTATGTAGGACAGTGCGTCATTGTTTTTGCCTCCGAATTCCAGAGATCCAAAAGGCCCGCTGTGGGCTTTGGGTGAGCCGTACTCCCTCGCTGAGTGCAAATGAACTCAGAGGATAGGTCCCCACCTCACCGTGACCTTTGAGGACCCAATTTTCCTTTTGGATCAAGTTTGAGTTTTGGATCAACATTAAGATTTAGTTAACCACGCGAGATAAGTTTAGATCTATGCCCTAGACAATAAGGCTAGTTAAATGTAAGCCCGACCATCAAGGAAAAGACCCTATTCTTTTATATTAAACCGATCTGACCACCAGTTGCCACTTTTATTTCAACGTAGGGACTTCCCGTGGATAAAAAGGTTACAACATTAGGTATACTCGTAGATGCTGCTGATATTTTTAAATATATTAAACTGATATTTTACTTCGTCACGTCAAGGGTATTTTATAATTGAATCGTGATTAGCGATCTATATTAATTAATAGTGTGTAAATGTAAATGAGTGTTTCATTTTTAAAAACATTTGTTTATTGCTATATAATTATCGATTTAATTATGTATATTTTTTATTGATTATATTTTTTTAATTCTAATAATAATAATATTTTTATGTTGGAGCACAAAAATTTCCATGTTTTGTTTGTAACAGAGAACCTACGTAATATTTGTTCGTTTCTTTAGATTGCGTTCAATTTAATCTATTTCATATAATTAGGCCTGGCTGTGGCACGACTCAGTTTTCCACGCACTGTCGCAAACAGTCAGAGAACTCTCCCATTTTTTGAATATTGGGCGGTCGAGCCGGCGACCTTTAATGATGTCTAGGATGCTTTTGGTGCTGCCATTCATTCTGCTTCAATAAGGAGGCAAATTTCATACGTATGATGATATGGAATCCATCATACGTGCCTCAACAAACATGCCCGATGCAATACAATAGCGTGGCAGACCCAGCAACATTCTAAAAGCATTGTTATACTGGACGAGCAGGGCGTTGAGAGCCTTTTGGGTATAGTTGACCCGTAGGCTGCACGTGTAGATTGATTGACAACGTGCCTTGAAGAGTGAGATTTTTACTGGCTTTTACAATGTGCAATCCTACGAGCCAACATATTCGCCCGAACTGCCAAAGCGCTGCGCTCCCACTCTATGACTAGGTCATCCCTCAGGTACTCAGTCACTATATGACCAAGGTATTTGAAATCAGTTATCGAGGCTATTACCATATAATTTAATTAAAAGACTGATGTATTTCTTTCGTAGTATGTAAATAAATTAACACTTCGACTTTGTATACCTGACCAGACCACTGTTTATCTATATATGTAGGTAAATAGCAGTCTTCTAAAATATCGATAAGTAAAGTAGGTAAACTCTGTAATTTTTATCGATAGCAGTACTTACGTCGATACTTACCCCATCGTTGGTTGTCACTAAAATTGTTTTCAAATTTCAAATTCGTTTCTTACATACGAAAATCTAAAAAGGCTAAAATTTCATAAAAATAATAATAATACGACGTTTATTTATTCACCATCGCCCATTGCGTGTTATTGCTTTCCTAGCAATTTTGTTTTATTTTATTTATCCGAAATCCTAAATAATAGTCGGAATGGGTCTTTCCGGAACGAAAATAGCCGCGAAACTTCTGTCACGAAATTTCGGCACGGTGTGTCGACCGACACACAGAGTCAAAGGTCATGTAGCTGTAGGTGCTTCTGAAAATATTTCGTGACAGTATGTCCAGTCCACACATATTAACAGTTTGAACACTAATATTTACGGCTAGGTCTATATAAAGTCTATCGCACGCTGTATCCTAAGTATAATATAATTGCGAAAGTTGGTGTGTGTGTGCGTGTTTATTACCCACGACGACGGAACGGAGATGGTATATGCGTTTGGGGAGAGACGATGTTTGTGCAAACTAATGTTGCCATTTTTCTCAAAAACTACTAGTCCGATTTTGATGCGGTTTTCAGTGATGGGTTCGGATTTGATTGGTGCATGTTCTTAGATAGGTGTTATGGTGATAACTCACCAGGGGGCGCTGCAGTAAACATTTATTGGTCCAAAATCACACATGACAAGACAAGCCTACCAGTGTGGTGCATGTTTTATACCTATACTTAAGCACCCGGCGTCCCCTGGAAGCAGCTACTAGCATCAACAAGCAGTAGGCTGACTAATCTTTTCACCACGATGGCCATCCGTAAGATCCAAGCTCGCAATATACGGCCCTTATCAGGGCCTGCCTTGACAGTTCTCTCTATTAATATAGAGGGCTTCTCAGCGGACAAAGCAATTTTACTTGCTGAGCTGTGCCATATAAATAAGACTGACGTTTTGTGCGTACAAGAAACGCACCGAGGCCCAGACAACCCGAGGCCGGATATAATGAATATGACCCGTATCATCGAGCGACCTCATCTCAAGCACGGCAGCGCTATCTACACCAAACCTGGTACGCACGTGAAGTCCGCCCACCTAAAAGACGACAATAATATGGAGATACTGACCGTGGAGTTGTCGGACGCCACTATAACATCCGTATACAAACCCCCCAACAACCCGTTCCAATTCACAGTGACACCCAACTTCGGCAACACGATAACCAGAATTGTCACTAGAGATTTCAATAGTCATAGCGTCGCATGGGGGTACAGGGAAACGGACGGAAATGGAGAAGCCGTTGAGGAATGGAGCAAGGCCAATAACCTTGCACTGATCCACGACCCAAAGCTACCGGCATCCTTCAACAGTGGCAGATGGAAAAGGGGATACAACCCAGACTTAATCTTCGCTAGCAAACATTAGCTCCCAATGCCGAAAACGAGTTGCACGGCCGATCCCACGCACCCAACACAGACCCATCTTCTGTGAAGTAAACGCTGCAATCGAACCTAGTACAGTCCCGTTCCGGAGGCGTTTCAACTTCAACAAAGCGGATTGGGAGAAGTACGCAACTACTTTAGATAGAAGGATTCACACCATCGAGGCCACGCCAAATAACTACAGCTCATTCATTGACGTGATTAAGGAAATATCGCGCAGGACTATTCCGAGGGGCTGTGCCACATCTTATGTTCCAGGACTAACTGGCGACACTGCCGGACTTCTGCAGGAATACCAGACTGCCTTTGAAAGAGACCCTTTTTCCGAAAGCACTACCGCCCTCGGTGAAGCTCTAATGCAGTGTATCGGTGAAACCCGTCGGAAAAAATGGCAAGACCTGGTCGAGTCGGTTGACATGACGCACAACAGTAAGAAAGCCTGGTCTACAATCAAGAAACTAACTGGTACCCAGAACTCTTCTGGAGAATATACAAATGTTACTGCAAACCAGGTTGCCCACCAACTGCTGCTAAATGGCAAGACTAAACCCCTCCAAGGAGCTAGGAAGATCCTTAGGAACCAGGTAACCGAGACTGACACCCTGAGTAATGCTTTCAGCCGCGAAGAGATGATCGCCGCGATTAGAAGGCTGAAAAGCGGGAAGGCGTGTGGACTCGATGACCTCACTGTTGAACAGATAAAGCATTTTGGCCCTGTGACGGTGGATTGGGTTTCTTAGGCTTTTCAACAACTTTCTGGAAACCAAGAAGATCCCAAAAGAATGGCGCAAGGCCCGTGTCATCGCGCTACTCAAGCCGGGCAAACCAGTTGATGACCCCAAAAGTTTTCATCCAATCTCCCTTCTTTGCCACCTATACAAGCTGTTCGAAAGGATCCTTCTTGGCCGTCTTACTCCATACATCGATGATAAACTGATCCCAGAACAGGCAGGTTTCCGACCCGGCAAGTCTTGCACATCGCAAGTTCTCAACCTGACCCAGCACATTGAAGATGGATTTGAGAAAGGGAAAATCACGGGTGTCGCTTTCGTGGATTTATCGGCGGCCTATGACACTGTGAACACCAGCTTAATTATTAAAAAGCTGTATGAGATCACGGGCGATTATGACTTCTGCCAGATCGTAGGACAGCTCCTCAGTAACCGCCGGTTTCAAGTTAACCTGCAAACCCAGAAGAGCCGTTGGAGAAATCAGCGTAATGGATTGCCACAGGGTAGTGTCCTAGCGCCAAGTCTGTTCAACATATATACAAATGACCAGCCTAGGACACAGGATACCAGAAGCTTCATATACGCTGACGACCTAGCACTCGCGGCTCAATCGGACACCTTCGAGAGCGTAGAGGGAATAATTACTGTTCAGGCTTCTCGGCACCTAATGACCTCGCAGGGGCCCATCAGCTACGAGGTAGCGTAGCGATCAGATGCCAAGAAGTGTGAACGTCGGCGATTCACCGAGCTAATACTTATGGAGTCGATCTAACCTGGTCTGTGCTTCGGTCCCGTCAACTTCCTGTCTCTCTGCAAGGCCCGGGTGCACCCTAGGCTCTTCTTGGTAGACAGGTTCTTCAGCCAACCAGGTATGGCTGGCAGGCCAGCTTCGACGAGCACAGTGTTCCAACACAGGTTATGTTACGTGGGAAAAACCAATCGGCCACGTAAATGCGAACTTTATCTGGTTCGGGGAACCACAACACACTCAGCTATATAGACAATCCTGAGGGGAACCCGAATACATTCCAGATGGCTTGCGATTTAAATTCAATACCCCAAATCAATACGCGTTACATTGCGAGGGCTTTTCGTCTGTCAGTTGTCAAAAACTGCTAGGTTGGCAGCAACGTCAAATTCGAAATGGCCGTTCAGAAACCATCGATCGAATATCGATTCGGAATCGAACAATCACCCGCCCGGACAGGCACCCACCTGTCCCTTAATCTACGGGCAGCCGAGACAACGTTGCTACCGCTCGTTTTAGAACCGAGCCTCCTACTAGAACCTCTGCAGACCGGGGGGTCCCGTCCTTGCCAGGGAACAAGTTAACAATGCGCCCCCTGCGCCAACGTAGTGGCGGTAGGTTAGCATACTTAACCAGAACGAGGTCACCAACACTAGGGGGGCTGGTTTTGTCAGTCCACTTAAGGCGCTGTTGTAAGATATGCAGATACTCGAGCGACCAACGCTTCCAGAAATTCTGAGTAAACTGCTGCAACATCTGATACCTTGACAACCGATACAATTTCACTCCCTCGAAGGGGTGCTCGGGCAACGCGTTAAGTGGCTGTCCTATCAAGAAATGGCCTGGGGTCAGAGCCTCCAGGTCATTTGGATCCGAGCTGAGCGGACACAACGGTCGCGAATTGAGAACGGCCTCGATCTTACAAAACAATGTCGCGAGCTCCTCAAAAGTCAGCGCGGTCTGACCTACTATACGCCCCAAGTGCGTCTTAGCTGACTTAACTACGGCCTCAAAAATCCCACCCCAGTGGGGGCAAATCGGTGGGCTGAAGGTCCACTGTATACCCCGACGGGAGAGGGCCGTTCCAATATCCACTTTATTTACATTCAAAAAGTTGACTATCTCTCGTAAGCATCGTTCCGCACCGATGTAGTTAGTGCCGTTATCAGAGCGGATCAAAGTTGGAAGTCCCCTTCGAGAAACAAACCTATCCAAACAAGCAATGAAAGCCTCTGTCGAGAGATCAGCAACGAGCTCGAGATGTACCGCCTTGGTGGATAAACAAACAAACACACATGAGCTATACCGGTCCAGCAGAAACCCGGCGTCAGGGTCCTCAGCCTTCTGGGTAACATGCACGGCCGCTCTGGGGCCATGATCCGAAGATACTACTACATGGCTGTGGGGCCAGTCAGATTCTCTCCTGGCAAGCCAGGGTGGTCCCCACCACAAATGGTGTCTAACGAGTTCAGGAGCCCGACATCCCCTGGATGCACAATCAGACGGGTTCAATTCTCCTGGTACATGTCTCCAGGTCAGTGGGACCTCAGACGACACAATCTGGGAGACACGGTTCGCAACAAAAACCTCTAAGTTATGGACCGAAGCCTTCAGCCAGCACAAAACAATCTGGCTGTCCGTCCACGCGTACACCGTATCCTCCAAAACCACTGACCCACGCAACACTGTTAGAGTGTGATTCAAAAGTTTGGTCAAAAGAGCAGCCCCGGACAGTTCCAGTTTTGGAATCGTCATCCTTGTCCGAATAGGCGCTACCTTGCTTTTTGCCAAAACCAAACGCACGTCGACCTCCCCGGTGGAGGTGACGGTTCGCAAATAAACCGCTGCCGCAAACCCTCGTTCAGAGGCATCACAAAACCCGTGAAGGGTTGCCCTGTAATCCCCAGCAGGGACCAATTTCCTCGGCAGCGATACATTATTTATATTGAGGCCCAACCATTTTGCTAAATCATTCGATACAATGCAGCCCTGAGCTCCAGAATCTAATAGGGCGCGAACGTATGTTGGGTTGCCCGCCAAATCCCAAACAAGCACAGAGGCGATCGGTAACACCACCGTCTCCGGTTGGGGGGCAACAAATTGTTGGGCCGCAAATTCCTAGCGAGGGCCCCCGGGGCCCCACTCTGCCTGTAACCGATCAGGTATGCAGCTATACGCCAGCGGGTCCCACTGTACAAATGGCCCACGCGCCGGTTCCATTCCCAACCTACGATTACCCTTAAAGGGGGGTGGGCGTGAATTCAACCGTGGCCGCTCCATGAGCGGGGGGGACATCACATGTGACCGACGAGGACGAGGCGACGAGCGGGGCGACAACTGAGGCGGCGTCCGAACCGCATCCGCATAGCTCGAAGGTGTCCCATGCCACCCGCCCGTTACGGCCTGCTCAACATACCCAATGTCCCGCTGAGTCGGATGCTGAGTCGCAACCGAAAACTCAGGGCCCCCCCATGTGATGACCCTGAGTGCGGCCCTGCACCCCTGGGTGGCCGCGTGCTTGTTGCCCCATTGCCCGCTGAGTCGGATGCTGAGTCGCAACCGAAAACTCAGGGCCCCCCATGTGATGACCCTGAGTGCGGCCCTGCACCCTAGTACTGCCCTGCGCACGTGGGGACGTTGGCCCCTGAGTTGCGCTCCGAGTCGCAAACGAATTCTCAAGGCCCCATGCCGTGTCACCCTGGGTACGGCCCTGTGCACGTGGGGACGTTGGCCCCTGAGTTGCGCTCCGAGTCGCAAACGAATTCTCAGGGCCCCATGCCGTGTCACCCCGGGTACGGCCCTGTGGTGGCTGTTGGCCGGACCGGTTCATGCACAACAGATTGTTGTGGGCCCCACCACAATATCCGCACATTTTTGTGCGCGTGCAGTCCCTAGCCATGTGTGGCCCGAGGCACAGGAAACACCAGCTCCGCTGCTTGGCCATCCGGCGCCGTCCCTCAACCCTAAGTTCCCCGAACTTATTGCAATTGGCCACAGCATGGCCAATCTGCCTACAACATGGGCAGGTCTCACTATGTGGGGTCAATGCACTCACAGTCCCATACGACTGCCGGTTGGTGCGGTCCTTCCTCGTCGGAGGGCCCCTACTCACAGCGCTCCCGGCAGCTCTCTGTGGCTCCGAAGGATGGGTGACCGTCAACCCCAAATTCTCTGCCCGTCGAGCCTCCTCTTCCAAGAATCCGACCAAGTCGGAGAAGGCGGGCAGGTCCTCGGCCGACCTCCCGTGAGACTGTTCGAAACGAGTCTGCACGTCAGCGGGTAGGCGGGAAAGTACAATGTACAGCAGTAGGTACGACCATTCACCAACCGGAAGTCCAAGATTCTCTAGAGCCTTGGTGACGGACAACAACGGGTTCAAAACCTCCGTCTGTATGGCCCCGACCTTGTTCACAACCGGGATACTAAACAAACGGTTCAGTTGGGCATCGGCCAACCTCCGTTTGTTATGGTAACGTCTGACCAACAATTGTCTGGCCGTTTCATAGTTACCCTCCGTAACTGTCAAATGAGCGACCAGCTCCCTAGGCTCACCCCTCAATGCTGCCACCAGCTGAGCCATCTTGACAGACTTGGTAATGTCCGATCGCATGTGCACCAAACTGTCGAACAGATTGATGAAGCTCATCCATTCACCGGACACTCCGTCAAAAGTAGGCATAGTTATGGCCGGTAACCTGGACCCTGAACCCTGAAGCGGCAGAGGTGCTTCAATGTCACCACCATGGCTGGACTCGCGCTGTCTGCGTATGTCCGCAGCCTTCTGCGTGATAGCAGCTGCCATCTCCATACATTGGTCGACATCCCCTAGCAACCGTGACAGCCTGTCAGGTGCGCAACCATCAACTGATTCCGCCTGCGCGGACAATTCGAGCACCCTATTGTAACGTTCCTTAACGTCCATAGACCGCTCCAATACCACGTCATGCCTATCTAAACGGTCTATCAGACCGTGTGCGGAGGAAAACCATCTGAGTTCCTTAGAAACACCCTTCTGGATTTCAGATAACGACATGATCGGAACGATACTTACTCACAATTTGCAGTAACTCAATTTTATTGGACCCTCCAGTCTATAACCCAAACGAGGGAACCCTAAACTATAACTTAAACAATGTTGTTTTCCTTAAACAATAGGAACCGAGTTTTATATCTATATAAATTCTGTAAATACAATTTAGTTTCCCTTTATCATTATAACACACACAGATAGTCAATATTAGTTCAAGTTATAAATTGCTATAACTGAAAACAATGTAATAGCCTGCTATCAATAGATGTAACTACCTATGTTAACCAAACATTCATTAGCATTACTAGACCACTAATAGATTGACTAACTGGTACTTCAATGCAAATTTCAATTCACCTACAATGTACCTAAGTTGAGTACCTACTATTCTGAGTCACATCTCAGTACAACTGGTCATTTAGGGAAAACTGTTATATCTGTCTGTCTACTACCAGCAATAGACTTATAGCTTACAATACTACCAATCTATGTGGATACAGGAACAACACCAAGTTAGCTAATAACCGCCTATACCTACAGATTGATAGTCCCAAATCGTGGGTTCCTGGAGCCCTTGACGGCTGCAATCTCAGGAAACCACGCTCTTGCTACCAAAATGTTCAGGCTTCTCGGCACCTAATGACCTCGCAGGGGCCCATCAGCTACGAGGTAGCGTAGCGTTCAGATGCCAAGAAGTGTGAACGTCGGCGATTCACCGAGCTAATACTTATGGAGTCGATCTAACCTGGTCTGTGCTTCGGTCCCGTCAACTTCCTGTCTCTCTGCAAGGCCCGGGTGCACCCTAGGCTCTTCTTGGTAGACAGGTTCTTCAGCCAACCAGGTATGGCTGGCAGGCCAGCTTCAACGAGCACAGTGTTCCAACACAGGTTATGTTACGTGGGAAAAACCAATCGGCCACGTAAATGCGAACTTTATCTGGTTCGGGGAACCACTACACACTCAGCTATATAGACAATCCTGAGGGGAACCCGAATACATTCCAGATGGCTTGCGATTTAAATTCAATACCCCAAATCAATACGCGTTACATTGCGAGGGCTTTTCGTCTGTCAGTTGTCAAAAACTGCTAGGTTGGCAGCAACGTCAAATTCGAAATGGCCGTTCAGAAACCATCGATCGAATATCGATTCGGAATCGAACAATTACCTCTTCCCTGAACAAGCTTGGCGATTACTATGCTGCTAACGGTCTGAAGCCAAACCCAGCCAAAACCGAGGTCTGTGCATACCATCTCCGCAATAGGGATGCTAAAAGGGAACTTAACATCATATGGAGAGACGTAAAACTGTCCCACAACAGTTTCCCTAAGTACCTCGGCGTAACCCTAGACAGAAGCCTGACAATGAAGCAGCATTGCGCGAAGACCCAACAAAAAGTGTGCACACGCAACAACCTGCTCAAGAGGCTGACCACGACATCCTGGGGAGCAAAGCCAACCGTCCTGCGCACCACAGCTCTGGCGCTGTGCTACTCTGCGGCTGAGTACGCCTGCTATGTGTGGGAACGTTCAACGCACGCAAAGCTGGTCGACGTGGCATTGAACGAGTCATGTCGATTAATAACGGGCTGTCTGAAACCCACACTAACCGACAAGCTGTACCAGCTAGCAGGAATAGCGCCCCTGGAGGTTCGGAGATCTGTGTCTAGCTCGGTTGAAAGGTCAAAGCAGACACATGACAGACGGTATCCCCTGTTCAACCTTGTACCAGCCAGGCCCAGGCTGCGTTCCAGAAAAAGCTTCCTGCACTCAGTGCAGCCGCTAAGTCAACCAGCTCAAACTACACGCCTCGCCAAGTGGCAGTCGCGACTGAACCCTACAGACCCAAGCAACTGCGTGAAAGGGAAACTAGCTGAAGGATACAAGCTCAGCTGGCCGATCTGGAAATCTCTCAACCGTCTCAGAGCTGGACTGGGGAGGTCCAGAGCTAACCTGGCGAAGTGGGGCATCATCTCGGAACTAGACACGGCGTGCGTCTGTGGATACCCGAGACAGACGATTGCGCACATGACTGGGTGCCCTGCGTTCCCGACAACCTGCACGGACAAGGAGCTGTATAAGGCTACCGAGCGAGCTATTGCGGTTGCGGCCTTTTGGGCCGCCCGTATCTGAGATGACCGTCGACTCGAAAAGAAGAAGGTACAAAATCACAACTACGAGTCCGATTTTGATGCCGTTTTTCAGTGATGAATACAGGTTAGATTGGTACATGTTCTTAGATAGGTGTTACGATGATAACTCACCAGGGGGCGCTGCGGTAAACATTTGTTTGTGAAAAACTAAAACTATTCGTTTGATTCTGATGATTCGTGAATTAAACTAATGATGTAATGTGGAGGGATATTCCAATTAACCTAACCTATTTACTTATTCAAATGAAAAAAAACATTTTAGAAATAATGCTACAACTATTAAAAACACAACTAAAGCTATTACGAATACAACCAAATTTAACAATAATTTGGTAACACCGAAACTATAGCACATATTATACAAAAAAATATGAAGTACAATTTACATAATACCTAAGCTTGCTCTCTAAAAAGTTTGAAATAAAAAAAATAAAATTAAACCCACGACGGTTGAAACGTAGTTGAAAAAGGATAAAATAATTATGAAACCCCCGATTCAAAGAATTTATGCTATGAACTTAATAAAAAAAACAAGAAAATCCGTCGGGGGCTGCTATCTCTAGTTTAAATATAAACAAATAATGAAGTTACTATAAACATGCCAAACTAGTTCATTTAATAGCAGCAAGAAAATTCAATTTTGAAATACATAGATTCTAAATTATTAATTATAAAATTAGAAAAAAACGTAAATAATAATAAAGGGCAGACGCGTGAGGGCAGACGTCGTTGAGCCTGCTATGCGAGATATTTACGGAGCAAACAAATAGAGACGCAGCGCTTTGCATTACATTACGTATTTAGATTTCATTATTTGTCACTTTTCTTACATGTACTTGTAGTTTTTATGCAGGTACTATTTATTTGTTTTTATAGTTAGCGGTCCCTCGACGCCACCACGCTTGTATAAAAATTAGATTTTCATGTTAAACCTTAAAGATAAATAGGTACCTTTATTATAATTAATAATTTAGAATCTATGTAATTTCAAAATTGAATTTTGTTGCTGCTATTAAATTATTGGTTTATATTTAAAATAGAGATAGGAGCCCCCGACGAATTTTCTTGTTTTTTTTATTAAGTTCATAGCATAAATTCTTTGAGTCGGGGGTTTCAAAATTATTTTATCCTTTTTCAACTACGTTTTAAACGACGTTGGTTTTTTCAAAATTTTTAATTTTGTTTTTTTATATGTTTGTTACTCTTTCCTTGAAACGGCTGGACGGATTTAGAAATTTGGAAGTTATATGTATAGGTTATGCCCTGACTTAACATAAAGACTATCTTTTATCCCGAAAAATAATAAATGTTTCCATAGGATGATCACTGGATGAAATTTGGAATTTATATAGCTTAGACCATAACTTAACATATAATGCTATCTTTAATCGAGAAAAATTATTACTGTTCCTGTATGATGATCATTAGATAACATTTTGAATGTATATAACTTATACCCTGACTTAACATATAGTCCTACTTATATTATAATTGCGAAAGTTTATGTTTGTGTGTGTTTTAATATTTGTTACTCTTTCACGCTAAAACGGCTGGACAGATTTGGATTAAATTTGCAATGTATATAGCTTATACCCTAACTTAACATATTGGCTATATTTAATCGAGAAAAATATTACTGTTTCCGTAGGATGATCATTGGATGAAATTTGGAATATATAAAGCTTAATAGCTTTTACCCGCGGTTACGACTGCGTGATATTCGTTTTAAGGTCATGCTTTGGAACGTGCCAGAAAAGAGAGCACTTACTTAATTATTTACTTAGATAGTACTAGTACCTTAGTAGATTTCTGGTTCTTCATGCATTGTCTTTTCCATGCATAGGTATCACAAACAGTCGTGAAATCATTTACTCCCTCTTCTGAACACATTCCAAAGCATGGCGTAAAACCGTATACCACGGGGCCTCAGCGGCGGGAAAAAGCTAGTGATATGATAAATAACTGATAACTATCGCTCTAGGACCTAGACTCTAATTAGTTACCTATAAAAAGGACACAGGGCTAATCTACCGTATGTTATTGTTATACTCGTAGTATACCTCACGCCACGAGTTATGAGCGGTGGCCTTGAATGCACAGTAGTCACTTTTCAATACCTGTACATATGCGCAGTAATTCCCGCCAACGTCCCACAGCGCTCTTAATCTTGGAGCGAGGTTTACCATATGTTATATACAGTGATCGTAGTAGGCAGAGCTATTTAGGTTCATTGACCGCAAACATTGATGTTAATATGGATAATCCATGGGATTTGGACTGATACTCAGGGATTTTAATGAATATAATTGTTTTTATCAATAAGTATAAAACATGGTTTATGTAAGGCAATAAGCGCATGAGCGACATTGTAAATTTTATATCAGCAACACGTTGACAAACTTTTTTTCTAACGTGCGACGTTGCCGCTTTGTTGAAACTCGTCGTGATATCGCCGCATTATAGAAACAAACGAAAACAATAGCGGGGTGTTCCTCGAAACGAAACGAAAACAAGAGTGACACACCTGTTTTTGACTTTTTCTGCACCACTAGAATTCAATTGTTCACCGATAGTAACTTGTTGTCAAATGTTGTCTCACTCGATTACCTCGGTTCTTAGAGTGTGGTTGTTTGCTTCCTATTGTGTTTTGTTGTGTGGTAAATTTCTTTTGACCCTGGATTGTTTACTGGCTTCTGGAACCTCCTTGCTACTACCACTTCGGACAGCATTTACAGACTCTGATTTGACCTTACTGGATTGGATGTTTGGAGTTGTTTTATTGGATAATTACTAATTTGTTAAGTCTGTTTTTTTTTTGTAAAAAGTAATAATAATAATTATAATGTACGCTCACGCCCGTAAATCCGCAAAGGGGTGGGCAGAGACATAAATTGTATAGAACACTCAAGCCTGTATTACCCAGTGGGTTAGGCAGAGAACAGAGATAGATTGTAAAAAGTAAAAATTTGACTAAAACTTATTTATTAATCTTATTCTACCTTGAAATAATAGTTAAGTCAAATGTATAAGGACCCTACTGCATAGACGGGACGCAAGTTTCTTTGGTCTAAAGGGGACCGCGCGATATATATAGAAATGAGCGAGAAAAGGCGCGTTCTGTCTCACTCATTTGTAAAGCGCCGTCCCCTACATACCTAAGAGACATGCGACCCGACTATGCAGTGGAGCTAAGCCCTTAAATCAAACTAATAAATAACATTTTGAATACAAAAACTAGAGTACCAACAGTGTTATTCGTGCAAAATGCAAAGCCTTTTCTTGTTAGCTAACCTCAGTGTTTTCTTTACTTTGAATATTATGTCACGCACGTGTTAATATTAACTTAAAAACTTATTAGGGTGTATTAATTAGCTATACGATAAAATACAGGAGTCTTACACTGAGGTATTTGCAGTTCGTGCATATACGAACTATTTTTGAACAGCAGTGAGTGTACTATTTGCTTACAATTACCGTACCCTCTCTTAGCGTAAATTCAAAACTTTTAATTGCCTTTACATTTTCAAACTTTGCACTAGGAATACATATTTGTACTAGTTTTGTATTTCGAACAAATCAGTGTGTTTTACCACTTAGTTGATGTGACTCTACTCACCATTTCTAATTTAACAATATTTTGATTCACGTGAAGTACTACGACATGGCGTCAAGATCTGTCAAGCCTGAAACAGTGCAAAAGTGGATACGTGACTATCCTGAGCTGATTTTTGACGCTGCTAGCTGTACTATTTACTGCACCAAGTGTGAAAGCCATTTATCAGTAAAAAAATCTAATATTAATCGACATATTATAGGTGCCCAACATCGAGGAACATACAAACAGCCTCAAGAAGATTTTTATTTTGACCTCATTAAGTTTTTAATTCTTTGTAACATCCCCTGGTCGCAAATGAAAAATAATGCCTTCAAAGACTTTTTTCAAAAAAACATGATTGGTGTTTGCTGTTGTAATTGCAATAGCAAAAAAGTGCCTAACGAGTCACAATTACGAAAAGTATATTTGGGCAAATTTTATAAAAATAAAATTGCCTCTCTCTATAATAACCTTAAAGATGAGAAACTTTGGATAACGATTGATGAGACAACTGACTTTTTAGGTCGTTATATTGTGCATTTCTTAGTAAAGCCATTAAATGAAAACTTTTCTGGTCGACTTTATTTAACCGCCTGTAGAATGCTCGAGGAGGTCAATGGCCAAACCATTTCAAATTTTGTAATCGAATGTTTAAAAATATTTGGCAAGACAACTTTGAAAGAAAAGTTCATAATGTTTTAGTATTATGTACTGATAGTGTAGCACACATGTTGTCTGCAGGCCGAAATTTGAAAACTGTTTTACCTCAATTTAAACATGTTACCTGTTTGGCACACGCTCTTCATCGCGTATGAGAACAAATACGGTTAGAGTACCATGATGTAGATATGTTAATATCAAATGTGAAAAAAATATTTTTAAAAGCCCCCCGCAGAATATTTTTTTTGATAGATACGTATCCAAACTTACCTCTTCCTCCACAACCAGTGATAACTAGATGGGGTACTTGGCTTGAAGCTGCATCATATTATGAAGAAATAATAAATGTTGTTTTTCGATTAAACAGCTCTGAATCAATGGCAATACGAAATGCGAAAAATATTCTAGAAAAATAAAATCTACGGAATCAATTAGTATAATACAAAATCATTATACGATTATTTTATTTCCATTAAAAGAGTTGCACAAACAAAATTTAGCACTAAGCGACTCATTTTAGGCTTTTGATCAAGTCAGAGCTGCTTTAAATGAATGTGATTCTGATAGAATAAAAATAAAATTGATAGGAATCCTGAAATTGATATCCTCAGAGAATATGAAGAAAAATTGACGAAAAATGAAGTAAATGACGAAATTTTGTCATATAAATTTGCTCCACTAACATCCACAGATGTCGAATGCTCCTTTTCCACATATAAATAGGTGTTAGATGTAAAAAGAAATAGGCTAAAATTAGAATTTTTTAAAAAAATAATGGTAATTTATTTTAACTTAGGTCATACTCAGTTTTCTAGTGAAGCTGAAAACGAATCAGACCAAGAAATAGACCAATGACATTATTGTTTAAATAAGTAAATTGTTGTTTAAACGTGTAGATCATTATTAATATAATAATAATAAGATAATACATATATATATATATATATATATATATATATATATATATATATATATAGACATAATTAAGAGTTTTATTGTTCTACTGTATATACTGTATTTTGATTTTTGAGGAACAAATAATTTGTATGTTCTTGTATGTACAACTTCAGAATAAAAATATTAAATTATTGTTGTCTTGTATAAATACGCGTCGAAGAAATTGTTACATAAAAAATAAATGTGGTTTAATGAATCAAGTTTCTATCTACATATTTATTTTACTATCCTTAAGCCCGTCCTTATACTTACCCGTCGGAGAGGAAGTGTATTCTTTTATTACTCGTTAAGGCGAAAATAGCTTTTTATTATTTTTCTACTTGAAAAGCAATTCCCGGGATTCGGGGAGTATCCATATTACTCTTACATATGGCAAGTACATAAAATAGCTCTGCCTACTCCGATCACTGATATGCCTTATGTTTGTTATAGTTAATTACCATGACACCATGACAGCTAAAATAATTACCTACTAAAATATAGAACCTGATAAACTCAAAATGCATTCACGTATAATGTAGACATCTGTTACAATTTATCGTTAGGTACATTACAGCTCTATTTGCTGCTCGTTTATGGTGTCGTATTCGTAGGTTGCAGATTCATCTCTCTGGTTCTCCATTTTGTACAAACATGTGCAACAGGGACAGAAGTAGAGACGAAGGAAACGCGCGATTTTGGACTTACTGCCACCCTGTGAGATTGTGCCACTGTCCTTGACTCCCAAAAAGGCTTGGGTGGCTTTCTGCTGCTTGATTACACTACCGTGGAAAAACTCTTCAGTAGGGAGTTGCTCTTTATCAGAATGACGGACTGCAGGTTTTTTGATGTTGTTCTCGTCCAGTCCTTCTTCCCAGGAAGTCAAGGGCATGAGGTATTCTTCAACGAGGCTGTGTTTAGAGCGTGAATTGGACTGCATTATCAGAGTAGCAAGATTCACCATGGAGGAGCTGTCCGGGTGATGGAGTCCGTCGCCTGGGACCTGCATAGTTTCCTTCATATCGTTGGTGATGCAGAGCTTCATCCTCAACACTGTCACGTCGGAGTCACTGGGCCAGGACACGACGTCGGGTAGCTGACGTGACCGCCGTCTAGAGCGACGTTTCTTATACTTCTTCTTCCTGGCGACTGGCTTCAGTTTGCTCAGCCCAGAGTCCAGGCTCTTGGCGAGATAAGCAGATTTGGTGCTTTCGGAATCGGATGGCAGATTGAAAGCTACCTGTCGCTCGGTAAATTTACCTTTTGCTTTCTGGATGTCGATGATGTCTTCGATCTTTCTAATTTGTACATTTTGGTCTAAAGTACAATCCATGGCTGCGTCTACAAAATATTTTCTGGTGATCAGTAGGTAATCGAAATTTTTATGTTTTTTTGCGGACTTACGAATTTCTATTTTTTTTTAGATCCCAACCTAAATCCCGATGGCTATCTTTTTTGACAAGCAAGGCAACAAGCAACCAAGGAGGACCTTTGCTTGAAAGTACGAAAGTACAAGTACGATATATTTTATGCTTTGCAATGAAGGAAGGGATCGATCTGGCTGATGGATGGTGTGTGTGGTAGACACACCAGTGGTCCACCAGTAAAACTGCTGGTTTTACTGGAGGACCAGTAAAACCAGCAGTTTCGTGGACCATCAGGTATATGTGCTGTTGGTGACGTGACGCCCCGTGCCGTTCTGCAGAATGCGGAACTTCATTTCCCACCCAGTTTACTTTTCAAAGTTAATGTGTTAAATCAAATACAAGTAAGCATTATAACATTTACGTAAAGTCCTTTGCCCCTTGTGAGGGAGTCTCATGGACTTTGTACTTTACTATTATTTTAAATGTAGCATTTGCGTAGAATGAAGCGATAGGAAATGTCACTTGTTTACGTTCAGAACTCATGAGTTACAATAAATAAACGCTTTGGTTTGTTTTAAAATTACCCTGTTCTTTTTCTATAATTTAAACAAAACTGATAATTAATTACAAATCAATAAGTTGAAATAAAATAAAAAAGTGAAATATGATTAAGGAAATTAGTTTTTATCGTCAAACTCTTGTACATATTGATTTTCATTCAAAATACTGAAACTGTTTCTAAACGTAATTTAAAATGTCATTGTATTTTTTGAGAGAAAATGGTGAAATGTTTCCGCTCGAATAAATTGTAATTTATTGCTATGGAGTCGAATAACGCCGACGATATCATCGGAAATAAGTATAATATGAATGGGGACTGTTCGCCGCAGTCGAAAAAACGGGCCCAAGAACTTGTCAACACTAAAAATATCGATGAAATCTCTACCCCCTCGGAATTAAAATTTGACCAAGGTATTGTAAACAAATGTTGTAGTTATTTACTTCTTTTTGGTGTTACAACTCCGCACAATCTCCAGACATGCCATCTCTTCGCTTATCCTTGAAAATTGAAAGGCTACTCTGCAGATCGTGATGAAAGATAGCTATAATTACTGAGTAGTATTTACCTGATTGGTAATCATAAAACGTATTTGTAGATGATGACGTTGAGGATGCTGACATCATCGAGAAGCGAAAGGAGATCGAGAAATGTCTGCACGATCCCGACACTCGCCTGGAGAGATGGCAAAAATTTGCCAAGAGCAAGGGTGGCCTCATACTTGGTATGTTATCAATAATTTACAGGTATTTTAAAACTCAATTCACTCACGCAAAATGGAGTTATGAATAACTTGCAAATTGTGGGCACAATTGTACCTCCATTATATGGGTAAAGATGTGATGCGATGTTTGTTTTTTTTTTTTTTTGTTTTCTTCATGCTTATCTAGTAAACTGGTTAGGATAATGCACTTTTGTCGTAAATGTATCCAAGCGAATCAACTATTTGGGGCTAATCAAATAATAGCTATAACAGGTGGCCTTATCACACGCAGACATAAAGAAATAAGGGATCTTTTCTCTGAACTGTGCCAGCAAGCCTGGGGAAACGTTACGAAAGAGCCAGTCATCTCCGAAGGCGATAATGGGCTGCGCGGAGACTTGGCTTGTGGGGGGGTATGGATTGCCCAGAGGGAGGCGTTATTTTATATCCGTGTCATAGACACCGACGCTCCCTCCCACGCATCACGCCCCGTAGCGGCTGTCCTTCGTTCAGCTGAAGAAGAAAAGAAAAGGAAGTACTGCGACCCATGCGAGACGCGCCACACCACCTTCACCCCCATTAGTAACCTCTGTCGACGGAGTTTTTGCTCCACAAATGATATCATTCACTAAACACCTCGCCGAAACGCTGGCGGACCGCTGGAACCGGACCCCTGCCACAATAATGGGCTGGCTACGAGCAAGAATTCAAACCGCCATCATCAGGGCTAGCAGCATGTGCATCCGCGGCACCCGCCATAGGTGGAATCGCACAGGCCTATATGAGGATGGAGCGGCAGTCCCACACGTCTTGAACTAGAATGAATATCTTATTTATATTCTCTGTACTTATTTTCATGAATCTTTTGCTTAATAAATTTCTCATAATAATAGCTATAATGAGAAGTTATCTGTTCATTCTTGTGGCAGTCAAGACCACAGGGGTATGGGGTTTGCAGGGTAAGGCCTTTATCAAGGATATTGGGCGTTGCTTGAGGGACTGAGGTTTTGACCAACGTTCTGAGTTGTTCCTGTTATATAGGATCACACTAGCTGTGCAGCGCTGTAATGCTGCAAACTAGTGCCTTTGGTGCAGGTGTTTCAAAGTCAAAGTGCCAAGAAACTCCCACAGATAGTAGATCTCTTTTAAAAATTGGTTATGTTTAACCAGTACAAATGTTACAATATTAATTATAATTTATAACATGCAGGATTAAATAATTACAAGATTATTAACACCCAGTTCTGTATTAAGATTATCGCCATGCAGTCTTGTCATTTATGTAATCTTGAATATTGTAATAAACCTTTTAAGACAACTTTGTCTTAAAAGGTTTATTACAATATTCAACTACTTAGTAATTACATGGTATTTAAAATGCTCAAATGGCAATTTCAAAATCTCCATCTCCTTGTTGTAGTCTTCGCTAGTCTAAACCAGGGTGGAACTAGTCTATGATTATTTCTTAGGTCAACAATACAGGTATCGATAATTTTTGAAAATCTTGTAAGGTTCTTGCTAACATACATATTATGACCTTTTTGGCGCTGCGGTTGTGGGTCTGCCTACAATGGGAGAGGTCCCATGTTCTATCCCCTGCAGGGTATAAAGAAAGAAAACCGGTCAAGTGCGAGTCTAAATCACGCACGAAGGGTTCCGTACCACCATTCAATAGAAGCGATGGTGTGGAGTGAATAGTTTGGATTTTACACAGCAAAATATTGTTTACAAAGTTATTGGTGCGGTTACTTTCACACTCCATTTACGTAACCAGGTGCATCCATAAGTTTGTATGTGGTATTGAAAGAATTGTTGTATGGGAGCCCCCTTAAATATTTCTTTTATCCTGTTTTTTAGTATTTGTTGTTATAGCGGCAACATAAATACATCATCTGTGAAAATTTCAACTGTCTAACTATCACGGTTCGTGAGATACAGCCTGGTGACAGACGGACGGACGGACAGCGGAGTCTTAGTAATAGGGTCCCGTTTGGAACCCTTCGGGTACGGAACCCTAAAAAATCAGGTCTTGGATGTTTATATGTGTGTGATGTCTCTGTTTCTGGTTCCCACGACACAGACGACACAGGGTATCCTAGTGTGGGGCCAGAAGCAATGTATGTGCTTGTATATAAATGTTAATGTTAATACTTTATATTTGCAAAAATAATTGACTGGCTACAGTTTCTTGAGGTGGTTTATTTTCATAGATGTTTAGTTTTGTATTTTCTTAGTTTAGTTATGATCAAGCGCTTGGCATATTTATGGTATTGTATTTCATTTAAATGAATGCGTAATTTTTAATTTAATTTATAGATTTTGTAATTACTAAGGCAATTAAGTTTCAAATTTGGGAAATAAATGTTGATTCCATTTGAGGGTTACATTTTAAAACGGGAATAAATTGCTATCAAATATAACATCCGAATAATGTCTGAAATCATTTGTTACAGATGATTATCGGAAAAAAGTATGGCCACTGCTAGTTGGAGTGACAACAGAGGAACTAACAGACCCTCCATCTTTGGCGGAACTATCCACACATAGTGAATACAATCAGGTGAACTTGTTTGTCAGCCTTTAATATTGTAGCTATTAAATACTTTATTCTCAGTCCGGTTATTGTTTTCTCGTAACTGTAGACTACAGTGCTTTTGGTCTCTCACTTACACGCATTATCCCCACGTGTGACTCACACAAATGCATTTTTCAGCTCTCACTAGCATTGCAATAGCGGTTATGGGCTTTCAAAAAAATCTACCCATGGTACACCCTCTCTTCCTCCCTTCAACTTTCCATCAAGTACCAGGGCAACAGACTTTTGTAGGAGATTCATTCTTTATATTCAAAAGGGGTCACGTTGGCACAGTCAGCACAGCAATGACAGTCACAATAACATGTCTTTTCTCAGATGGGGTGGCAGAAACACAACTTCACATGGATAATATAACATTTTTATTGACAGGTGTCACTATTTTCGACAGGTGTCACTATTTTTGACAGGTGTCTCTATTTTTGACGGCTAACTCAACAGAAAACTGTGAGATGGGTTGGCAGAGGCACAGCCAGCGCAGCCATGCCAGTTACAATAACATGTTAAATAAAAGCGTAGTATTAAAAACTGAGCAGCTGTCGAAATCGTCATACCCGTCAAAATCTTGACCCCAGTCAAAATCTTGTCACCAGTCAAAACCATAACACCTGTCAAAAAAAAAAATGTTAATTTATGTGAAATTATGCCTATGCCACCCCATTTTGAAAGAAATAAGTACTACAGTAATATGGTGAGCTTTGGTTTTTTAATGTATCAGTAGTACCAATGTTATTTGTTTAGCAATCAAACCCGGACATTTTAATAAGTGTAGTTTTTTAAAGGTACTAACGATATACAAGTGTCTCACTAGTTATATTCATAGTACTGTCCAATGGTACTACAGCAATAAAGGGAAACAATTAACTAAATAGCGACTCTTGCTACTACGCAACAAAGTGCGCGGCGCGCGATCTTTAAAATTGATTTACAAGGCGCCTCTCTTTATATCGCGTAACTCCTCATTCTATCACCAGATCATGACTTCAAGTTTGCCAAACCAGCTCATCATCCTTAAAAAATTGAGTCCAAACACGACTTCCTTACTATATCTGGTTCCTGAGCTTCAGTACTGTCTCCAAGTCCTCATTCCATTACGAGAATGAAGACTCGGAGACAGTTTATCTTTAAATATCTTTGAATAAATGTAATATTTATATATATATTTTTCATAAAGACTCACAAAGGTGACTTTTATTTTTAAACAGCCAATTCATACTGAAGACTCGGAAATTATTCGGTCATTTGATTCTTTAGGATACGTGACAGAGGGTTCAATGGCCTTTATGGCTTACGATATCCCCGACAAGCTAAACTGCATTCTAGTATCTGGTAATAAGGTTCAAAGGCTCGGTTCTCCATTCACTCTCGCTCTCGCTTTAGAAACACGCAACGCGCAATCAAACTCTTGCTTATTCCAGAGGCTATTGATACAAATACATTTAAACGTAAAAAACAACAAATCAAAAGAAGTTGGTACAAGTATTACAAGTAAAACATCTAAAAAATGGGTAAAACTTAAGTCATGATCTTCAGTAAGCACTTCCTTTATTTCCAATAGGATCTGCCCTCTACTTTTTTCTAATTGTATGGCTTATTGGCACACAAAAAATAACTTATTTGGTGCTTTTACACTCGAGTTTCAGCACATGGGCACAATAGAATAATTCTTGGTCATTTTGGTTTTGATTCCTGTGTATAGTGCGAGTTGTTTACAGTATGGCGCGCTTGAGCCGAATGCAGAGGGGGGACAGTCCTTCAGAAAGGGAAATATAAAAAGAAAGAGGCGCCATCTGTTAGTTAAAGTAAAAGCCAGTTTCTTTCTCTAGTCAACAGATGCCTCTGTACAGAAATTTAAATAATTATTTTAAGATTGTGGTGTTGTAAAGAAGCGCGGATATATTTATTTACATATAATTATGAACAATAAATATTTCCAGGGGGGCCGAGGTGGTTTAAAATCGTGGTTTGGGCAAAAGGCAGTATATATTTTTTCATATGGTAACCCCAAAATACACTTTATTATTTTTGCTGGCAACAATATCCTGACACTTGAAAATAATCACAAGTCACACACAAGATGGCTTCCACTTCTTGCTTGTGTTGTTTTTGGTTGCAACAATGTGATTATTATGTTAATTGTGCAACAAAATAACACAAAATAACTATACTACGCGACCATTACAATTAGGCGCACCTTGCAGTACTATACGTACTGCAAGGTGCGCCTAATTGTAATGGTCGCGTAGTACTGGAAAATACCTAGGTAGGTAACGAGATATGGATACATACCTATCTATACGTATGGATATATAAAATCGTTTTTACTTTAAAAACGAGATGGCGCTTCAACCTTGTCATGCATAAAAGTCCCGGGAGAGGGCACTCTATTTCATATTACTACTTATATTGCTCTGTGGCCGAATGAGCTCGAAGCTCGACCGATCCGAAAATCCGAATACCACAATCTTTTTCCCTTTCAAATTAGGTTCAAAACAAGAACATCACCATGGCAACTATTTCCATGCCAATTCGCCATTCGGCTTTATTTACATAGTACCAAGACTTGTTTTAAGACGATCACGGTAATTTGCGGATCAAATTAGGTTCTTAATCTGAATCGGCATAAGACGTTGTGGCAACCCCCCAGACCAGTATAGTGACGTCATCGCTGATCCTACATGCTATCCTTAAGTTGACAAAATCGTTATGCAGGGAGTCGAACTTTGAGCTTTAATTACTCCGTCAATTTTTAAGATATCAAACAACTAAAAACACAGAATGTTTTTTTCTTTTCTTAATTTAACTGCATTCATTGAAATTTTCGTTTGGCCACATTCGTTAGCCGAGTCTCTTTCCAAAGACCGATGTGCTAACCTACGCTACATATGGTACTCTTGTATTTTTTTAATGATTTTATAGAACCTACAATATTGATACCTTTGATGCCTTGGCATTTCCCTAAATGCAATATCTCCCCCAGGTGGTCTTGGACGTGAACCGGTCACTGAAGCGGTTCCCGCCGGGCATCCCATATGAGCAGAGAGTGGCACTACAGGATCAGCTCACGGTGCTGATACTGAGAGTTATCATCAAATATCCACACCTACAGTACTATCAGGTAGGAAAGTTCACTGGTTTATTTTCATCAAATTGTAAAATAATACGGGGTTATTTTCATCAAATAGCAATTTTATTCAATGGTCTCAATTCTCTGCTGCTGTTTAAAATTTTGACTTTTCTTAATAATTGACCCATATTAACAAACCACTCTCAGCTCTGAGAGCTGTTTAAGCACTTTCATAATGACGGTTACGGCGTATCAAGGCCTCAGACATTTCATTAGAGATTCGATTTAAAAGCTCAAAAAGTAGAATTCATTGTACAATCGAACAGTGGGTGGCTTTGCCTTAAGTGTCATTGCACTCTGGCTTATGTAAACAAGTTTTTATATTGATGTGCAAACACTAATATCAGTAGTAATATAACTGTGAAGTTGGAATGTATTCTAGTTCTGCGTGTCGATTATTGTATTTTCTTGTATTGTTTTAATAATAAACCGTTATGAATCCAAGCAGATCTCTTAGGTACATTTTGTATTAAATGAGGAATCAGATAGTAATTCGATTTTACTACAGCACCTTTTCTTAAACTTGTACTTACATGTATGTATATATGTATGATATGTAGCGAATTCCGTCAGTGACTTGTTGGGTCTGATTGGGTCGTAATTTTAAATCTCCAGAATCTACCTGCCATTAACATAAACATTTATATACAGGCACATACATTGCTTCTGGACCCACACTAGGATCCCTGTGTCGTGGGAACCAGAAACAGCGACGTCACAAACATAAACAGCCAAGACCTGGGGTTTTTTCTTCTTTACACCTAGCCGCGGATCGAACCCGGAACCTATCGCATGGTAGACAGAGCCACAACCGCTGCGCCACAGAGGTCGCCATTGCAGGTAGATTCTGGAGATATAAAATTACGACCGAGCCTTCGTGTTTCCTGTTTCCGGAGATATTGTTTTTACCTATTCATCAAAATAGAGCGGTATGTTTTCTTTTAAGAAGGTTAAAGCATATAAACATTTGATTTCCAATACAAATGATACATTATTTCCGTATATTTTTTGATGACTGCTGCTTTGTAATTTACGGTATATAATTTGACCGAAATGAAAATTGTATCCCTTTAGAGTTGCACTTTCGAAAAATTGTCTGGCACATATACATATGTGTTGTCTTTTTGAAGTCCATTATTATGTATTTCGATGATAATAGTAAATTGTTTTCCTCGCAGTATTCCACAATTGATGTTAATAATATATTATAGGTGTTCTTATCCTTGTTGTTGCATAGTGCGAATATACATGGAAATGTTTCCGAATCAACACAACCGTGTATGGTATACGTCGCACCACACGTTGTGAGCGGTGGTCTTGAATGCGCAGTAGTCACTTTTTAGTACCTATATATTTGCGCAGTGATTCCCGCCAACGTCGTCGCCCAGCGCTCTTAATTCGCGCGAGGTATATACCGAGTTGTTGAAAAACTTGGAACAACTTTGAACATTCCATCCATCATTATGAATTTTCACTTGCATAACACAGCAATTTGTATTTGTGTTGTAAATATTATTATTCTTCGATTATTATCAAACTTTTTTTCAATAAAATGATTTTGCTTTCTTCATCTGATTCACTGTTTTCTTGTATTATGTGTTCTTGTTGTAAATCAAAATGGTTCTGGTTCAATGATTTTATCGATATTTTTTCATTGTCTTTATATTATTTGTTGCTTGGAAGATGAGCTAGTACCTACTATTGGTTCTGTTGCAGTTTCCCAATTTGGTATAAGCTGGATTGGCTTTTTGTCGGGATTTAACAGTGCTTCTTCGCAATCTTGTTTTAACGCATTGCGGGCATTTTAAATCTGTAAAAATATTAAAAAAATAGAGGGAAATTTAAATACAAGATAAGAGTACAAAACCAACCTTTTCTCGAAGTGCATTTTTATCATGATACTGTTCCTGTATTTGTTTATTCACAATCTCATGATTTCCTGCGATAAGTCGCGAGTTACATTTATATTTATTGTTTCGACGCATCTCACACATTATTTTGACACCTCCTCTGTTTGTTTTGAATATTCGTACTTGATTTTCCATGATTAAATGTGATACGGCTTGTTATCAAGTGCCAAATACTGTTCTTTGCTTGTTATTTTATACCCTCTTGTTTGTTTGGTATGTGAAGCGCCTACAAGTTTTACTATAGCAACGTTTCTGTTCGGCATTTGAGTAATTGTTTTTTTTTAGAAGATTCCTTTTATTATGCCTTTTCCTACTATGTGAATTGATTGTTATGCCTTTTTATATCATGTGAAACGATTTTTATGCCTTTTTTAATTTATGCTTCCTATGTTTACTTATGCCTTTGCAATTTATGCATAATCATTTACGCTAAATGATTATTAATTAATTTTGCATGCATTGTCCAAGGTATTATTATTATTATTTTATTAAATACAATTAAAATTATGCAATAAGATCCCAAACCGTTTTTGACAGATGTCATGATTTTGAAAGATGTCACGATTTTGACAGATATCATGATTTTGACAGGCGTCACTAATTTTAACAAATGTCACGACTGTGATAGATGTTATGTATTTTATAAATGTCAATGATTTTGACAGATATCAGTGATTTTGACAGACGTCTTGAATCATTGCATCTTTCAAAATCATTCTTCTCCTTCTTCTTCTTCAGCATGTTCTTGTCCACTGCTGGACATATGCCTCCCCAATTGACCGCCAATTCGAACGCTCTGCGGCCATTTTCGTCCATGTCGGGCCGGCTGTACCCCTGATGTCATCGGACCATCGTGCCGCAGGTCTTCCAACACTTCTCTTTCCTGTACGGGGCCTCCAGGACAGAACTTTAGATCTGTCAAAACGATGAAGTTGTTATATTACATATATGAAGTTGTGCCTCTGCCACCCCATCTGAGAAAACTTGTGTTGTTAGATAAAGGAACGACTCATCGACTTTGACCATATGAATATATAAATAAGATATAGGAGGAATGTACAGCGGTCACAAGTGGGGGCAATCCATTCCCAGTTGCCACCGATGGCATTCAACGCGGGGCAACTGGGAATACAGGCCTCTGCCCACCTCACATTGAAAAAGACTTCACCGATTGATTACATTGTCCCTGCGCACCCAGGGCTACCACGACGTTGCAATCACCCTCCTCCTCGTCTGCGGGTCCCGCGCCTCGTTCCCCCTACTGTGCCGCCTGTCGCACGGGCCGAGTGCTCCGCTGGCGCCGTTCATGCAAGCGACCATGCAGCCCACGCAGCACAGACTCAACTATGTGTGGCCGATACTGGCGCGCATAGACACGCAGCTTGCGGAGTATTTGGACAAGTGAGTTGTGACATCCATCACACTTTTATTGAGGCGCGTGTATCAGCGGCAACACTGATTATTTCTTTCTTTCAATACAGATTGAATACCTATTTTTTGGCATGAGAACCACATCAATGTATCATCAAATAATTTTTCACCAAATATTACATTGATCATCAATTGACTTTGTGAGTTAACTAACAAATTACTAATTGAACCATGAATAAATAAGGTTAAGATTAGGTATGCCTGGCAGTGGCTTCTGGTGAAGCTGCAACACAGCGATCATGTCCTTTTCGTTTGAGTCGTGCATTATCCTGCAACAACAATAAAAAACAGCACAGTATCCGTTCGGCTATGCCACACTAAACCACAGGAAATTGATCACCACTCATTGATTTAGATCTATTAACGTCCGGTTTCTTGGGCGCTGATTAAGTTAACAACTTGGTTAAAATGATTTGAGCCAATCACGTGGCGCTAATATTCAAAATAGCGACATGTGATTGGCTGAAATCAGTTTAACCAATTTGCCATCAGTCTCTAAGACCAAAGTTGATTTCAGTTTCAAAGTCAAACCATCATTTATTCACCGCATAAAACTCATATTCTAATAGCCAAATTAACCAAAATATTATAGCCAATGAACAAAGTATCCAATACCACCAAACAAACAAAGCCTTTTTGTCATCTCCAGCAACATCAACCAGTGGCTCCGCGGGAACAGTAGACCTAGCCTGTCCAGAATCTCAAGTATGCGAGTCCGCCAGAAGTACATCAGAATTTAGACGATCGATGATGAGTCAGTCAGTGACGAAATGACGGAACCGCGAGCGGTCGTCGTTTCCATTCTTTTTATTGATTCAAATTAACTGAATTTTGGGAATTTACCTATCCATACCGTGGCCCATCAATCACAGAAATTTCAGGTGTCTAGCTTTATCTACAGGAGGGGTCGAAAACACCCCGAAGCAACATCCATTCATCTCCCCTTTTGCATTTTCCTTGCAATATCCTGTGCAGAATGAAGTCTCTAGTGCGCCTCTCAAGTCCGATTGAAATCCGTCGACAAACGACGCCACAGCAAACATCCCCCTATTTAACATAATAAAAAAATCGCGACCATTAAAAAAGAAAATAAGAAACTTGTGTTCCTTCCAAAATCGGCTGAAAAATGCGACATAAAGGCAAGAACAGACAGTCGGACAAAGACATTTTTACGAATCTTGGCACTGGACGTCTCGCACGCCCTGTCAACCAAGATAACCACAAGAATAGAAATTCAGACGATAGTAAGTGTCACATTCGTGCTCTAAGCTCACCAACATGTTCATCCTCTGCAAAGATCACAATCACAACAGTGCTCTTCAAGAATCACTTTACAGAGTCAAACCATAACCCTCTCTGGCCTTTGGCAAGACCCAACTAACTGAACCGCACACACCTTACTCAATCATCACAGCATCATAGAAATATGGACTTTATATACGAAACTCTTGCATTTTCCGCAAACTATCTCGCAGCTTTGCTCAACAAAGCTCAACACTCTCCTTCCAGTCTTGCATCGGCCCAAATCCATGTCTGAAGGACACGAGGTGGTAAGAGTATCTGAATTTACATCAAATTTTAAACCCAATGTCTTCTGCTTCTTTTCGAGTCGACGGTCATCTCAGATACGGGCGGCCCAAAAGGCCGCAACCGCAATAGCTCGCTCGGTAGCCTTATACTGCTCCTCGTCCGTGCAGGTTGTCGGGCACGCAGGGCACCCAGTCATGTGCGCAATCGTCTGTCTCGGGTATCCACAGACGCACGCCGTGTCTAGTTCCGAGATGATGCCCCACCTCGCCAGGTTAGCTCTGGACCTCCCCACTCCAGCTCTGAGACGGTTGAGAGATTTCCAGATCGGCCAGCTGAGCTTGTATCCTTCAGCTAGTTTCTCTTTCACGCAGTTGCTCGGGTCTGTAGGGTTCAGTCGCGACTGCCACTTGGCGAGGCGTGTAGTTTGAGCTGGTTGACTTAGCGGCTGCACTGAGTGCAGGAAGCTTTTTCTGGAACGCAGCCTGGGCCTGGCTGGTACATGGTTGAACAGGGGATGCCGTCTGTCATGTGTCTGCTTTGACCTTTCAACCGAGCTAGAGACAGATCTCCGAACCTCCGGGGGGGCTATTCCTGCTAGCTGGTACAGCTTGTCGGTTAGTGTGGGTTTCAGACAGCCCGTTATGAATCGACATGACTCGTTCAATGCCACGTCGACCAGCTTTGCGTGCGTTGAACGTTCCCACACAGAGCAGGCGTACTCAGCCGCAGAGTAGCACAGCGCCAGAGCTGTGGTGCGCAGGACGGTTGGCTTTGCTCCCCAGGATGTCGTGGTCAGCCTCTTGAGCAGGTTGTTGCGTGTGCACACTTTTTGTTGGGTCTTCGCGCAATGCTGCTTCATTGTCAGGCTTCTGTCTAGGGTTACGCCGAGGTACTTAGGGAAACTGTTGTGGGACAGTTTTACGTCTCTCCATATGATGTTAAGTTCCCTTTTAGCATCCCTATTGCGGAGATGGTATGCACAGACCTCGGTTTTGGCTGGGTTTGGCTTCAGACCGTTAGCAGCATAGTATTCGCCAAGCTTGTTCAGGGAAGAGGAAATTATTCCCTCCACGCTCTCGAAGGTGTCCGATTGAGCCGCGAGTGCTAGGTCGTCAGCGTATATGAAGCTTCTGGTATCCTGTGTCCTAGGCTGGTCATTTGTATATATGTTGAACAGACTTGGCGCCAGGACACTACCCTGTGGCAATCCATTATCTTCCCACCCACCCAATGTCTTAATGACAACAAACATAATCCTATTCTAAATAAAAATACTTGTAGCCCTGTGGGCAGTAGACCTCGCGAACAGGAGCGACTGTGAACCCATTTTTAGGTAAGTAATAAGTAATTTTAGATTCAATCAAAATCAATTAGTAAAGAAGCCGCACCAATAACTTTGTAAACTACATTTTGCGATTTAAAATACAACCGTTTGACTTTTCACGAAAATAGTTGTAGTCTATTTCACTCACTCTCATGGTCTGTATAAATCGTCTTTCTTTACTAATCCGTCTCCTAATTCGAGGAGTCAAACTTGGTATGTTTTGAAAATATTTCATAGATTTTTAGGAAACAGGCGGCCGAAAGGTACTTGTGTAGTATATTTTTAGAACCGGCTCATGAAGCCCTTTAATTTGATAGGCTTCAGAAATAATAAATAAAAAAATCCCATACAAAAAATTAATGACGTCATAACTCCATTCCCCGAAGGGGAAAATCGAGAAAAGCTCTCGACAAAAAAAAACTTTTAATTCAAGGAACAATTGTGCCAAGTTTTGTGGGGATCGCTTGAAAACTGTGGCCCCTAGACCGGAACTGACAGACATAGAGACAGACGAAATCAAAATCGGCCTCCTATCTTGTCGAAATGGAGCCCTTCGCTCGCTTCGCTCGCTCGGTCAAAAAAAAAGCACTTGAACACTAGGAGCGCACTTTCAAGTATTGAGATCTAGTGTCTGCCCTACATCATCCATTAGCCATTATGAGTTCTAGAGGGTTGGCTCCAGTCACTCTATTTACAGTGCAATCAAAAGAAAAAATCATCACCAGCTGTGAAATCTCAGTGTCAAGTCAATCTCGTTTCAAGTAGTAACCAACACGATTTTTGGAGGTATTTAAAAAAATGCTTCATGGTATCTGCAACAGCGAACGCCTCCCATTGGCATGAATGGAACGTAGAAGACTCTGTTGGTTTTGCTGAAATTTGCCACATCATTACGACTTGAACAGAATAATAACTCCACATCCCTCTCCTGCAAATAGGCTGCACTGTCCAAGCCTACACCAAGTAATACATGTTCGTAGAAAGACTAGGGCGTTACCCAAACGTAGGCTGGATCATTCAACCGCTTCAATTGCAGATCTTATGAACACACAAATAGTAAGCGAACTGTACCAAAATAATTAGCGATAACAACGAAACAAGAATAGCGTCAGAAATCAGCTCGGACAACCTGCCATAGAATCAAAACAAACTGTCTAGAATAATAACAACTCAAAGAATATCACAGATCAAGAACAAGAGAGCCACTTTACACCAAAAGATAAAATCAAACCACAGGCCCAACTACAATCTGAACTTGTAAATTCAACAAAGTCTTAACGATTGCTCCGATTGCCAGTTCTATCCGCCCTATGCAGTAGATAACTATCTCAGTCGCGTAATTATCACTCAAAGGGCACTGCTACACTTAGTATGCAGCCAACGTGTACCATTTATCATTAATCGTTAGATATTCATTGATTGATATGACACTTGTTCAAAATGTCATTACCTATAGTCTACCCATATTAAGAAGCAACTGGACAGCTAACCTAAAACTACATAAAATCCACTTTTTAAACACTATGCATGTTACCAAAACAATCGGAAAGAAACGAAATTGGTTATTCAGTTGAACTAACAGAAGAGTTATCATCGTCATCACTGTTATCCGCACTTAGGGATATAATTAGTTCTAATGTCTCTTTGCAAATCTTGTAAAAAAAAAACTTTGTTTTACGTACAACTTTTCCCCATTTTTAGCACAGCCATCATTTTACCGGTGGTGAAGGGTGGCTCGGTATTATTGTCTGTAAAAGTGGCCCACCGTTATCAGACTCACGTACGAAATAGTCGTACAATTTCACCACTTATTCACGAGCATTACTATTTAGCGTTTTTCCTCGTTTCGACATGATAAACAAATCGTAAAGCAAGAGGGGTCCTAATTATAGCCAGGTTATTATCATTGTCCAATAAGAAAAGCCGGGCCGGTAGAAAATAATAGAGATCACACAAAAACACACTTTGACCTCAGATCAATGAAACTTCTTGAGTACTTTTCTACCTGTTAAGGCCAGCCACACACATACGTTCCGTCTTTGTTCCGTACCGAAACGCCGGAATCACGGATTTCGAACGCAATAAGCTTTCCATTTAATCAATAATAATAATAATAATACCTTGGACACCATTTACACACATTGATCTAGCCCCAAACTAGGATTCCCTGTATCTTGGGTACTAGACAACGATACACATACTTATATAGATAAATATTATACTTTGATAGATAAACAACCATGACTAGGGTTGAAACATCCGTTCTCATCAAACAAATATTTGCCCCCACCGGGACTCGAACCCGGGACCCTTGGCCTCGTAGGCAGCGTCACTGCCGACTCGGCCATTCGGGTCGTCAAATCAATCAATCTCAGTTTAGAAATTATCGACAACATTGTAATTATCAAAGCCTATGAGTCTCTTTTTTTTGTGAGTTTTCCACAAATTTATTCGTAATCTTTCATTTTATCAGCGAACTCGCGGTACTTGAGTCACAATAAAAAAAACAAAATGGCTCACAAATGATTGAGTTTCTCGAATGGGGTCTCGACTATGGATCGACACGACGCTGGGATCTGGGGCAGACGCTGAAAAGCAACGTTACAACGTCGACAGGTTCACCACAACCGAAGCAGAAGATTGCTCGGCTCATGGCCGGCTGCTTCTTCCTCCATATTCGACGCCAGGAGCTACCTGGTCACTGCACTCTCAATTCCGTGATAGTGGCAGCAATTGTTTCCAATCAACTGATGATTTCTTGACAGCATTGATAAGGTGCATCATCAACTGGTGTTTGAAGTTTTTCTGTGGCATATTTCTCCTGTGCTCGTGGTGATCCCGCTTCTGATTACCAAAGTCAAAGTCAAAGTGAAAGTACTTTATTACTGTAGATATTTACATATACTTAGCAAACGTAATTTTTTGCCTCTTCTCTACATTGGACCACTGTGGGTTGGTTTGGTTGGTTGGTTGATTGGTCACCGTACTTATCTCTACTACCTTACGCTATAGCTATAGCTCAATTCGTACGCTACGTCATATATATATTCTCTCGTTACTCGTCACACGTTAAATATATATATATATTTTAATTTTATGCTCAAAGCAAAAGATATCAACGGGCACACTGAATTTACGATTAGTAGTATTTTTAAACTTTAATTTGTTTTTTGAGTGGTGTATTTAGTTATTTCATTGCGTATATTTGAGAAAAGCACTATGCCTCTGGCCGTGAATAGGGCTTGCCGGCTTCGTAACACTATCCGTCTATACCTACTCAGCCGGCAAGCCCTTCTTTCCCGGCGTCTGCAGTAATGTACTATTATTCATATTTCAGATCATCAGTAGGCACAATGTTCGCTCTGCCCTGGTACCTGACCTGGTTCGGACACAGTCTCAACAAGGTTCGTTTCCTTTCCATCAATCTTTACAACTGCATTTCCAGTACAGCATCAAGATGTCTTTCACGCAAAAAGTAGTGTTTAGTTACTGGCATGTTGGTCTCCTCATGTTGTCCACTTCAGTACACAGACGTGGTGCGGCTGTACGACTACTTCCTGTGCTCGCCTCCACTGTTCCCCGTGTACGTGACAGCCGCCATCGTGGCTCACCGCGCGCCGGCAGTGTATGAGTGCGAGTGCGATATGGCCATGCTGCATTGTCTTCTGTCGCGGGTAACGTATCGCATATTGTATATTGGACGTTATTAGTAACAATAACTTTGACGGGGATGGTAAAAAAATAACAGTAGCAAAAAACATTAAACATAGCGATTATATTTTCTTTATTGTCGGAACTCAAGCTGTCGTCTTTAAAGTCCATTTCAATAGCATTTCATAATAATGTAAACAAGCCAATTTACACACGATTACGCCGTAACTACTTACATTTGAATATCAATCCTGAACACATTCACATACCAAGGAATCATTTATTGTTCTTACATCATTTCGACACCAAGTAACTCCCCTAAGATAGTTATTTTCTTGCAAAATTATCGGACGACGAATATTTCAATAGTTTGTAAAAAGTCATATTATTTTTTTACTCATCAAAGCGCATCAAAGTCTTATTGTCTTTGGAAAGTTAGTGTGGTTCATTCTTTTGAATCGATCCGATTCGATCGATCAATCAGTTTGATTGATTGATTTGTTGAATGTTGTTGTTGAATTGTTGATGAAAAGAATAATGAAGAACTTAACGGAGATCTAGCTACCGAAGGAGGAGGTGAACCTAAAAAAGTGAAAAGAGGAAATATATATTTAAAAAAAATGTTACTTCATTCGCTGTCCCTGTCCTGTGTCAGTGGGTATTGTTCCGAGTTCTCTGCGTTTTTCCATTTCCAGTAATTATCGACGACTTTGCTTCTTATATTTTGGATTAAGGACATTTTCTTTGCGATTTGGTTGGATTTATTATTGAAACGACGACATCTGCTTAAAATCACGGACTTTGATTTTTATACGATAGGACCTCTTTCTCAAAAATCAAGGAGGTAACAATAGTAGTTTGTTACACAAGGAGTGAAAGAGAGCTATTTCGGACGAAGATCCAATTTGGAGCTCAAACGGCGCTAAGGATCGAGTCTACCCGAGATATTTAGCATATAGTGGCAATTTTAGGATACAATACACCCATATAGGAAATGAGGATGGATTTGTCGAAGGTGGGGAATGGATATTTCAAGCGAAGAAGTCGGATGGAGACTATCACGGGGAAATGGATGCTCATAATTTTTAAAAATGGTAAGCCACTGTAATCTGTTTATTTTTTTTTAGATATGAAGCTTACTTATTACGTAGCGTTGCCATAGCGTTTGAAGCAAGCGAAATAAAAGCACAGTTACTCACAAAATTCGCAAAGGAAAAGTATAGAACAAAATATGTCGATGATCTCGCCGCATCTAAAGGAGTAACTGTGTTGCGCCTTCCTCCATATCACTGTGAGTTGAATCCAATAGAACTGATTTGGGCAAGTCTTACATGGGAAGAAATAATAAATCTTTTAAAATGGCAGTAATAAAAAATTTGCTAAAAGAAGGATTGGCGAGAGTCGGAGCAGACCAATGGGCAAAATGCGTCGGTCACGTTCAAAACGAAGAGGAAAGGATGAAAAAATTAGACGGCCTTATGGATGTGGCTAGCGACGCTGTAACTCAGCCTTTTATTATAAATGTGATCGATGATGACACATCAAGTGATGATGAATCTGTCACAAGCGAATGACGCGCGTCAGGTTGAGATATTTCTCTATCTTCGGTTATTTTCTATTCTACTAAATTTTCTAAAACAATTTAACTAAGTTATTTAGTATGATGCTAGAGCTCGTCTAAGCTGAAATTACGCGCCCCACTCCTTGGTTTTGTACTACTAATAGAAAAAAATCGATCGAAAATCGACAGCGAACTATATCTCTTTGATTAATGCCTTTACCTATCAACTGCATGGCGCTGTACTCTCACTGCTCAACATGCTGCGGAGGCACGATGTTATTAGCAGCAACCAAACTAGTGGTTCTGTGAGTACCTCGTTTCAATTTAAAAAATTGAAATGACATCAATGTAGGTACAACACTCAAATCTCGCTCAATCATAGACAACTGTCAACTGACATTCTGTTTACATTATTATGAAATGCTATTGAAATGGAGTATAGAATGTTGTGTCTCACACATACACACATACACACATTTACAAGGCTTCCTAGAGGGAGAGATTTCTCGTTGTCCGGAATATCATGGTTAGTCTGGTCACTGATCGCTCTGTTCCACATTGCAGTTACCGGATGATCTGCCGTTCGAGGATATTCTGACGACAGCCGAGAAACTCTTCGAGGACAACGACCCGAGCGACCTCTCGGCGGAGGTCGTCGCCATGGAGAAGAAAGCGTAAGTCCAGCTTCACTATTCTCTATCCTAGTGTGAGGCCAGAAGCAATGCGATGAAGTCACTGCGTCAGTTAAGTTTCAGCGCACACGGACCTCATTATGTCGCCACAAAACGCTTCCGGGGTGAGCTTACGCCCAGTAAAAAGTTGTTTCCTAGACGATTTGTGGTGGATGCAATAATTTGTCCAACATGCCCTGTAAATAGAAGCGTTTTACCTGAAAATAAAACGCATATTAAAATACTTACCTAATTCTAAGCTGGGCTTAAATATTTGAGATAGGCATATCCGTTTCCCGTCGATTTTTTCCATTTTCGACTCGATTTTACCTCGTATGTTTCCGGTTTGGATTTGCGCGGGCTTTCGTCGCCTGGCAGATGGCGCCATTGTAGTTTTCGTAAATGGCGGAGTGCTCATTTTTATCATTGGCTCGAAAATACACCAGGCAGAGATAAAATTCTAGGCTTAGAATTAGGTAAGTATTTTAATATGCGTTTTATTTTCAGGTAAAACGCTTCTATTAAATCACTTGACCGTAATTCTAAGTTTAGCTTAAATATTTGAGACCTGTTTGTTATCGCCTGGTGACGGAAGCTATTTTAATAACGCCAATGTGAATTTTATGAAATCAAAGTTTAATTAATAATCCAAGTATTAATTATACTCGTACGTATAGTATAAATAATTTAAATAATTAAATAAAGAAAATATTATCAAAACACAAAAACCATACATGGTAGGTATACCTTATTACAATTAATCAATTGGATTAAACAATTGCGATACACTTTGTGAATTATCACAACTGCTTCTCATCACTTCACGGCGGTAAAACCACTGAAAAGTATTTTCGGAGAGCCAGTTTCCACGTGCCAGAATGTCATCTACAGGGTGATTCTCTAGCCAGCTCTTTGAGGCTACAGCTGACCGAACACTTCTAGGAGTAGCTGTGATGTTTGCTTCTTTAAGAATATGTTTAACCCAGCAAGCTATAACAGTACGAGAAGCAGGGTTTGCTTTACGTCTTACGGTAACAAATAAATTCGAGGATTTGGAACAGTCTCGCCTGTCTTTCAATATTCTATGTAATATAATAATTTAATAATTCTATGGTTCGTGCCACCCAGAATACAGGATACAGGCTAAGGGTTCTTCATTGGGGTAAAGCTTCCAATCAGACTGTCTGTAGTCGCTGCTATCAGTTTTAGAGCCATACTCAGGCCAAAATATAATGCAACTACTCGTTCTTGTCTAATCATTAGGATCCACTCTGAGTAATGTCAGATCATGAATACGTCGACCTGAACATAATAGTAAAAGAATGGCCGCATTTCGTGATGTCTGATAAGTATTATTTGGATCTATTGTGGAATTAGACAAAAATGTGACCAATTTACTGGTATCCCAAATAGGTGGTTTGGTGATTTTAGGATTTTTAAGGGATATTGATTTTAAAATATGCTTCACCAGGACATGTGAGCTAAGTTGACTGGATAAATCCGCATTGCAGAGAGTGGAAACAAGTGACTTATGCAAAATTACCGTGTTATATGCCAAACCGTGAATCAGATATAAATCTGCTAAAAATTGTGCTAGTTGGGATCCTGTTGGTTTCTTGGGGTTAACTTTGTTAAGATCGCTCCACGATATCCAACGCTTCCAGGCTGATTCATATGTCCTTAAAGTAGACACACGCCAGGAGTTTTTAAGTAATGCTAATTGCCGCGGACGCCATGTAGTTAATTCCGGGGTCCACCCCCACATTTCCATACCTCGAGTATCATCTATTTGACATTCGGGGGCGGATGGCCTGTTGACGTGTCCACTAGACATTTGTGCAATTTTCTCAGTGTGAAGGGGGCTTCGAGAGCGCGGGCCTTTGAGATCCGCTCTCCAAAAAACCTTCTCCCATCGTGGTACCACTATGAGAAAGATTCCTGAAGACTGATTCAGATGAGTCAACACTTTCGGTATAAGGAATGGTGGTGGGAACAGCCACACTAGTGGGAAATTCCACGGAACACTGAATGCGTCGTGAAACATCGCTTGGTGATCCTGCTGGTCTAGGGTCACGTAATTGGAGACAACATGTGATGCAAAGAGATCCACGACAGGTGTTCCCCACTTCGCAAATACAACATCCACGCAGGTCGGCAACAGGTGCCATTCCGGAGGAAGACGATGCCGGGAAAGGTGATCGGCATGGCTGTTGTATCTGCCTGGGATGTGGTATATGCTGAATGTGATGGTGATCGAGCAGTTGCAGTATCCGGTACGTTAACTCCATGAGCTGAAGAGATTTCGTTCCCCCTTCCTTCCTGAGATGTGCGACCGCAGTCTTGTTGTCGCATTGCATCAGGATGCGACTGTGAGACATTAAGGGAGCATGGTTCTCGAGAGCATAAAGTATTGCTAGCATTTCTTTTTGATTGCAATGTAGGGGCAGTTCTTTCTGTGACCAGGTACCCGAAAGAGCTAGATTGTTCAATTGAGCTCCCCATCCCAGATCCGATGCATCCGTTGTTAGAAAATTTACGGGTGGAGGATGATGCATAGGCGTTGAAAGATGACAATTCTCTACCCACCAACTCAGTTCTATCCGGACAGTTGCAGGCAAAAGATGAGCCTTTGTTGACGGATGGTCTGGCAGCGAGCTCATGAACCAAAGAAGTTGACGATGGTTGAGTCGACCCCGTGGTACAACAAAGCTTGCAAAATTTAAGAGACCTACAATGCTCTGTACTTCTCTTAAAGTGACTTTTCCTTTTATGAGAGCTTGACTTATTTTTCTGACAATGATAGCAGTCTTTTGGTAGAGTCTTTAGATTGCTCCAGGGTCTCCACAACACGCCCAAATAAATTATACTCCTTTGCGGAAACGTGACAGATTTTTCGTGATTTACTTTCCATCCTAGAAGTTGCAAGGTGCGAACTGTTACTTCTACATGCTCCTAAAGCATACTGGCTTCTTGATGGACAATCAGAAAGTCGTCTAGGTAGACAACAATTCTTATATTTTTCCGTCGCAGGGTCTCGGCCACCCAATTCGTTAGAATGGAAAATGTCTTTGGAGCTGTGCTTAGACCGAATGGCAGACAAGTCATTTCCAGTAATTTTTGGTCGTATATGAGACGAGGAAAGCGCCTGTGTGACTCGTGTATACTCAGGTGGAAGTATGCCTGTGAAAGATCCACTTTGCACATCAAATCGGGGATGCGATACATGTTTATGAGACGAAATGTATCGGCAATTACAAACTGGTTGAGGGATTTTAAATTGAAAATCGGACGGGAAGTTCCGTCGCTCTTTGGAACCAGAAAAAGGGGGGAAATAAAACTCGGGGACGGTTGAACTACTTTTAGAATGCCCTGGGTTTTCATTTTGCCTATTATTGCCGTCATTTCCTTTGAGATTGTAGTGTGAAATGGGCGTAACTGTGAATTGGGGAACATAAGAGGCGGTCTTTGAGTGAATGGGATGCGATACCCTTGAATCATTTTTAAGATTATTTGTGGTGCTCCCATTCTCTCCCATTGTCTGTAGTATTGCGACAACTGACCTGCCTGAAATAGATTCGAGTCAATGCCGTTTGGAGCCTCTTTGTCCTGGAGGGGAGTAAGATCGCCCTCGTTGACCTCTTTGTGAACCACGGTTGGGCCGCGAGCCACGGTTGTGAAAGGCACCTCTTCCTGATGGTCTGTGCTGGAATCCTCTGTTCGGTTTATTGTGCTGATAATGTCCACCCCGCGAGGATGGATTGTCATGGTGCATCTCGGGCATGCTAGACTCATGCTGAGCACAATGAGTGCCACGCGATGGCAACTCTGTATTATTGTTGTAATACCCCCGCGAGGGGTAGTGTCTTACCTTATTTGGCTTCGCCTGAGAAGATCTGTCAGAGTTTTGAGGCCAACAAGCTTTTCGCATTCCACCGACTTTTTCTATTGTTGTGGTAAATGAGTCGGGGTTAAATATGTGCGTGTGTGAAGGAGGAATCTTGTTAAGGGCAGCCTTCACTAAAGGATCTCGGACCTGACTTGTAATAGCCTCTCTCCTCATTTTAATTGCCTCAGCTCTATGGCCACACACGAGTTGCAAAAGATCAGTGGAGATTTTATGAAAGTCTCCATTTAAAAATAATTCCTCGACTTTGTTGCTCAAATTATCAATGTTTCCCTCTAGTGTCATTGCCCATGTGAAAAGGCTACGTATGTTATGCTGCAGTGACTCCTTCTGTTTCAGTAAACAGTATGTGATGGCAGCATAGGATTTGTCAGTATGTGCCAGGTGACGCAAGGTGTCATATATTTTCACCTCATCGTTTGTTTCCAAGTCTATGAAACCTGGAGTATGGATGTAAAGTTTCTGCGTTTCAGCATATCGGACCTCTGCCCATGAGCTGCTATCGAAACGCTGCACGTCAACCAACATTTTCAAAAAATTGTCGGGCGTCTTAGGGATAGACGGTTCGTTCAATTTTGTTTCGATATCAAACGTGAAATTAGGATTAGGAATTTTCTACCTGATTTGTCTCAGAATGATTCCTCGTGTCTTGGTAAAGATCACCGCTTATTGCAGAGCAAAGCGAAATATTATCGTGATAATTTGTATCACAGTTCATATAGTCATCAATATATTTGCGAAGCTCACCCATTTCCTTATACAGTTTGTCCAGCACCTGGCTTGTTTTGTGGCCGCGCTTGTTTTTGCGGCGGCGGCGGCGCTGCGCTCGCTTTTTCTTTTGCCCTGACGAAGAACTCGAAACGACCTGGACGAGGAGCTGCTGCTGCTGCTGCTGCTGCTGCGAGCTCGCTTGCGTTGCCCGCTAGGACCAGCTACAGCTCTAGAAACATGGGATACCTCTTCCTCCTGATCCATTTTTAGTTGCTTTCCACAAGACAACCAGGGCCTCGCTTACGAATGGGGCACTGATGGTTGTAACACTGCACAAATCTTTCACACTTTGTTTTTGCTGATGATTTACGCAGCAGAATTTGCTGCTTCTCCGACGGGAACCAAAACGCCAATGATAAAAATGAGCACTCCGCCATTTACGAAAACTAAAATCGAGTCGAAAATGGATAAAATCGACGGGAAACGGATATGCCTATCTCAAATATTTAAGCTAAGCTTAGAATTACGGTCAAGTGATTTAATGTCGGTAAAATTTCGGAATTAGTCCTATTAGAGTTAGTTAACCCAAATTTTACGGGATTTTTGAAAATTGGATCGCAATTTTAAACTTTAACACTTTAAGATAAAGTTCAATGAAATAAGATTGATCGTTTTATCAAAAGCTAGTAACAAGTGGGTTAAAGAAAAACTGTTTTAGTATATACGCCCAGCAAAAATAAATAACAAACGGCTGATCGTAGGCTGATGCAACTTGGTACATAGGTACTTCATAATTAGTCCAATTGGTCCATTGAAAACAAAATTGGTCGCTCATTGAACTATTGAACATTGTAATATCCCTTTTTCGACAAAGTCGCTTTATAATGCTTTTTAAATTGCTCAAATGGCAACCGCAGTCTAAACCGGGGCGCAACTAGTCTGTGACAGACTAGTTGCGCCCCGGTTTAGACTAGCGAAGGTTAGCAATTCTTTCAAGGGTCAGTCAGTGCATTCTCTAATACAATAAGATACCTCTGGAGATTGGTTAAGAAGTGGTGGCTAACACATTGGTTATACACCTTGGTCTCCTTGGTGGTCTAGGCTTCCTACAGGAGCTAGGTTGGCAGGAGTAGTGCCCTCAACCCACTTCACGCAAAATAGGCGCAAATTCAAGACGTCGAGTTGCGGAAAAGTGGCCCGCGATAAATTATAACTACACCTTGGTCTTCAGGCATTGTGGGAGTGAGGATTTGAAGACATCACTTAGTTTCCCGAAAGCAGCCCACCCTAATCCCACGCGTCTTTCAATCTCCTTCACCTGTGCATCTCGGTCCAAGATAGACGTAATCGCTGACCACCTGTACGGTGTCCTTGCCAACAATTAGGGCCGGCATATTTAGTGGGCGACTCGTCATGATCTTGGTCTTGGACGTGTTTATCCTGAGACGGACTTTTAGGGAAGCTTCGTGCAATTCTGCGAGCATATGTTGGAGATCTGAGACGCATTCGGCAACGAGAATGAGGTCATCCGCAAACATGCGTGCCCCGTTAATTTTGACGCCCCTCTCACTCCAATCCAAAGTCTTCATGATCATAGTTTGGGTGACAGAGTGTCCCCCTGTCGGACACCCCGGTTCATAAACACGAAGTCGGTATTCCTATGCATGCACCTGCGTTGTCGCGGTCCAGTACAGCTCCCGGAGGGTATCGACGCATCGCATGTCAATGCCGCAGCAATGGAGAGAGTGGAGCACAAGTGCTCGACGCTGTCGAACGCCTTCCCATAATCGACTTTGTCTTGCTCTTTCTGAACATAACACAATAATTCTTATAAAGAATATATGGGTATGCAGGTGGCACTTGGACATCTTCTTAAGTTCTGTTTTGTATTTTTGCCAATATAGCTGCAGTATTTCGATATCTGTATAATCCACTCTTCACACTACTAAACTTTGGTACTTTGCTTAGTAGTTTTGCGCTTGAATCTTTAAGACCTGCGATCTCGGAGTTATATGTTTTCGGTACACTGGGAAACGTTCGCAATTATTCATTTTTTCAGTTTGTTTATTGACTCGTCAATTTGGGTCTTCTCAAAATCTGGCGTACATTTATGAGGCGTTTCTTCAATAATTTGATCATTCTGTAGAGAAATAAGTATAAATAAAATCCAATGAGAGATATGACAAAATCATCACTAATTAATTATTAATTCTTAATAGGCGACGGGGGGTAACGTAGGTAGGTAAAATTGCTACACAAGATCATGTTTCACACTAAAAATACTGCACCAATAATTATAAAATTCATACACCTCGGTATGAGTAAAGGATGTTGTGAGCGAGATGACTAGTTAAAAATCATGCATCAATGAACGAGTAGTTTTCCTATAAGGCAGGATCACAATTTAGCCCAGTATTAGCCAGATAATCAATACTACAATTTGTGTGACAGGAGGCTAGCCTAGTGCCGCACCTTTGGAGTAATTAAGGTCTCCTCAAGATGTTTTCTATCGCCGTTAGAACGTCCGTATACTGTACCTATCATCTCATGTTCATTTATTATACCTACGAAAGATAATTCTGACAATGTACCGAATGAGATAAGTAAATTCATTATCTTATTTGAAAATGTCAGAACCAGGATTCGAATCTGCAAATCCTGCGTAAGAAGCAGGCGTGAAATCCACTAGACCACGGAACTCTTCTTAAATAAAAGCATAAAATAATGAAATGCAATAAAATTAACTTACTTTGATTCTTTTAACTCCACCACACATCGGTTTACGTTGGGTGCAACTCCAAACCACTAAACCACTTTTATTTGCCCTTGTATGGTATTGGCAACCTCCATGAAGTAAAACCGTACCATGCTTTCGTTTTATATTAACAAGCTCTGGTTTGCCACTTGAACTCCCTGCTCTATTTTGTTCCGACATGACCGAATGACATGCAATGACCAAGGCTGACTCTAATCTGCCGCATTTGTTTTCCGTTCAAATCTTCACTCGCACCCCATCTGGGGCGTGGGGATTCGGGGTCAGGTCTATGGAGCTCTTCCCGAGGAATCGCCTCTGTCCACTCCTGTGGACAGGTCATCGGGTGGCCCTTGCGGACGGTGGTCTTAATGTGGCGCTGGTATGCTGTGGGTAATCGCCGGCTAGGCAACCAGGTCGCGTGGCAGGCGTCGGCGGTTGGGCGGGCGCGCGTGTTGCGGCGCCAGTTCGGTGATGTGCGGGTTTTGTGACGCATCCGCACCCGCAAACATACCCTTCGCCAGCCTCTGAACAAACTGGTCCACTCTCATCTCTCATCTCACTTAGGTCTTGAAGATCCCGCATTTGTTTTCCAAGTAACTACTTACATATATGACGTCAAATATGCACCCTGCCCCCCTGTAGGGCAGGGCTACAGGGCTCTTATTGGCTATTTCAAGATCTTTGCAGGTACATCATTAGCATAGGCAGGGGTATATATTGTTTAGCATATATATTGTTTAGTTGCTCTTTTGTTTGTGTGATTTAGCGTTCGTAACAACATTTTCTAAAATGGTATATTTTATGATGAAGCTAATACTATGCTTAAACTACTCTGCGCTCAACTTTTTCCCCGATCGTCATCACTGTTAACTACAACAGGCAATGAATTGTATACAACGGAACGATCGGAATATAAAAAGTTTCGATCGTCAGCACTGTGAACGAACGGGACTTTTTTTTCCCGATCGTCCACACTGTAAACGACAACACGCAATGAACAGCTTACAGCGGAACGACTATGAAATAAAAAGTTTTGATCGTCAACACTGTGACTAACAGGATTTTTTTCGATGGTCAACAGTGTGGACGACGGGTTGTGGACGAGTGGGAATATTCGGAAAATGTTGTAAGATTCTTGCGTACAAACATTATATTTTCGAAAATAAATTGACTAGCTACAGTTCAAATGACAATTTATTTAAAAAGCTCTCTTAAGGAGTCTGTTCGTTTTAAATTATTAATTGCTCGAATAGCTCTTTTTTGTAAAATCAAAATAGTTTGAATATCCGCTGGTTTCCCCCATAACAAGTTACCATAGGACATGACACTATGAAAGTAACTAAAATATACTAGTCTAGATGAAGCCACATCCGTATTTCGTCTGATGTTCCTAACAGCGTAAGCCGCAGAACTTAATTTACCACCTTATTTATCTATGTGGGGTCCCCACTGAAATTTACTGTCAATGGTTATTCCAAGAAGCTTCGTATCATTTACAAATTTTAACGTGTTGCTGTCTAACACTAAACTGGTCTTAACTTGCCTGACATTTGGAGGTGAGAATTTGATAAACTTGGTTTTACCAGCGTTTAACAATAAATTATTAACTGTGAACCAATTCACGGTTAAAGAGAATACACCATTAATAACATCATCGAATTCTTCTTCTTGTCTTTCAATTTTGAAGGCCATTGAAGTATCATCAGCAAACAACAGTACGTCAGTCAATTTCTCCACCATGAAAGGCAGATCGTGAATATATACCAAGAATAAGAAAGGGCCTAATATGGAACGCCAATTTTTACACCCGATCCATCAGATTTAACACCGTTGACTTCTGCCTTTTGCATTCTATTGCTTAAGTATGATCTTAGTAGATCGCTTAACCAAAACTGGTTAGTTTTGGTTAAGCGATCTACTAAGATCATACTTTATTTATAACTCCGCCAACGCTTTATTTCTAACTCCGTCATGATTTAATTTCATTAATATTGTTTTATGATCAACACAATCAAATGCCTTCGACAAATTGCAAAAAACTCCCTCCCATGCAAAATAAATATGATGTATAAGGGTAATACCTGCATCCGTAGTAGATTTACCCCTAGTGAAACCGTATTGTTTGGCGTGGAGTTGTTTTTTACAGTTGAAATGTGAGAGCATTTGATTGATTGAGTATAATCTTTTCAAATATCTTGCTTAGTGCTGGAAGAACAGATATTGGTCCGAAATTTGTAAGATCACCCTTGTCTCCCGACTTGAACGGAGGTATCAGTTTACTGAGCTTCATGAGGTCCTGGGGATATATATGATGATATTTTATATATAAATTACAGACGCTAGTGTTGTTTATTAATAAAGTTTGCATCATATGGAGATGAATTTATACAATCTGTTGTGAGTAAGGGTACATTGGTGAAGAATATTACAAATGCTCGAGCAGCCTCAGCGTTGGAGCATTAGCCTCAGCGTTAACAACATCATCTTTAAGCAGAAATAATTGTCCCTTGGTATAACTTTGTCAGTTTCACGGTTTGTTATTTGCCAAACTGTTTTCATTCTATTATTTGAATTTTGCATTTTTCTATTAATGTGTAAAGTTTTTGCAGTTTTACAAACCAATTTGAAAGTTTTGGAATAATTGTTAACATAGTCATGAAATTTTCGATCAAAGTTATAGGTTTTTTAATCATAAAGGTCATACAAGATAACTCTACTTTTACGAATTCCAAACGTTGCCAATGTCATTAAATTTAGATTTACCGTTGTAGTCACTGACTGTCTTTAATTTAAAAACTTTATTGAATTCTGTTTGAATAATATTGAAGAAGTCTGAGTAGATTTTGTTTGGGTTCTGTTCATTAAAATCCGGTACTGGCAAATTTATATGTAAGTTTTTCGTATACATCTCTAGTCTATGGGATGTAATAGGCCTATAAAATGATGGTTCAGTCTTATCCTTACTAGCAATTGGGAATGAAACTGTTTGACCGCTGTGATCGGAAGGTAATTAACCTACGAGTGTTTGTGTACAACACCACATATATAACATGACCCTGGACTTCCTGGTTCTCCGATTAAACGAAGCTGAACTTAAGTACTTTTGGCAAGATAACCCACTACACTAATAGAGTTGAATTTACTCTAAAGTTATCAATAAATGAAGCAAATGCATTATTACTTATTCTTTCTAGTAATTTCCTCATGACTGAGGATCTACATTGACATAGAATGAATGAATGAAAGAATTAATGGTGCTTCTCAAGCCAGTGTTCTAAACCTGTTCCGGTCTTTCGGCCGGCACACCAGAGGGCACGAGTTTTGAGGGGGGCGGAATGACCTGCTCGATAGGAGAGGAAGGAGAGTGTATTCAATCGACCGACTCTTCAGCCTGAAGCCAATATAGGAAATGTGGAATGGGGAGGATACGGGATTTGGAGAGCAGCTGTTGTTTTCTTCAAGTTCTTGTTTTCCTTCTATTTTCAGTTATTGTTATTAGTCGAGTTTCCTGAGTCTTGTTCGTTTGGGTTATCCGGTAAGGTCTCAGTTTCGCTTTCGCTGTCTGTTTCTGGAATACGGTACATTTGGCTCTAGGCCATCCTGACTTCGTCCCTGTTGTGTGATGATTCTGTCCAGTAACTGTGTTTTTCACCGTTGTATTTGATGTCATGCTTAAGGGAATCTTTCCAGGTGTATATGGATCGGCCGACTTTCTTCTTCCTTGCTTCGTATTTGAATGCAGCGTGTAGTTGGTGTTGTTGTGGGCGTCGCAGCATATGTGTGTAGTTACACATTCGGTGGTTTTTGATTAGTTGTGTTATCGTTTTGACCTGTAGTAAGTCATGAATTATGTGGTGTCTTGGATAGCTTCTGGTGTTCTCAAACATGTAGAAACATGAGTAGAAACTCAGAAGAGAATCAGGCGTTCATATTTTCTTAGTCAAGAACTGTTTTCTTTGGTGAGGGTTGCCGCTTTTAGTCAGTATTTTATACACGGTGCAATAACCATATTGTAAATCAGGTGCACTTTTTTCCAGTCCATGTTGGATTTCTTTATAAAATGCATTAGGGCCTTGGAATTGCATATGGCTTGCCGGCACCTTTTCTTTATTGTGTCCTATGTCCTGCCGTAATACATGTGCCGAGATATTTTATTTCGTTTACGGTTCATTATGGAACTCCGTCCAATACGATCACTTGTGGGCGCTGGTTGTTTATGGGGTCTCTTATAAGAATTTTCGTCTTTCTACTTTTAACTTTGCCATGAGCATTTCTCCGTTTCACTTTTAGCTACTCCGGCATAACAACTCTGTGTATAAACACTTTTTCAGGTTGCGGGCTGTCCGACTCTGGAACGCACTTCCCTGCACTATAAGAGACAGTCCCACTCTTTTCTCTTTTAAGAAACATATTAAAGAGCACTCTCTCTTTCCACATGTTGGTACAGGGCTTGACTAAGGATCTCCATTTTGTTCCGTCCTGGACTGTGTGTATTGCCTCGTGTAGACCAAGTTGAAGGTATTCCTGCTTATGACTACAGCAGCGTGGAGGTGGTCTGAACCTTGTTGTTCTTGCACCTTCTATTTTTCCTTCCATTTACATAATCGTGCTGTATGTCCAAGGAAGTCCAGCATCGGGATTCAATATCATATAGAAATATGGACCATTATTACTTAATACATTTAAACAATATTATATTAACAGTAATTTCGTTCATATCGTATGAGTGAAATAGATGACGTGAACACAGATGAAACATATTTTGTGTTATTTACTCTTAATTGTTGATCTGGTACAGCAAATTTTTAAATTATTTTAAGCTTAGAAGGAGGATCCAGTTATGGCCTTTATAAATTATTTCAAGTGTAAACTAACAGTGCTAACAATCTTTCTTTGCAATTCTCAAGTATTCACGATCGATACAAAACATTCTGTGAACTTATTTATGCTTTTAAAAGAAAAGCTTGAAACATTTTCGGATAGTGTACATTTTTGTGACATCTAAAACATGAGCTTGGCTTGCAATTGAATGAAGAAAACACTGTGATTTTCTCAGAATTTTGTCGGAAGTATACTTCTAATATGAAAATAGATGGACTGTTGCTAATCATTATTTCAATCATTTTCGTAAAAAGAATTTAAAGTGGTTAGAAAGTCCCATAGTATGGCCCAGTTTCTTTGCTTCTGAAGGAGAACAAGTTGATGTTATTGACGGTGAGCCATCTGACAATATATAAAATCTTCCTCCTAGTTTACATGAAGCTTCCACTTCCTTTACTCCGAGGACACCATTCTAAAAACTGGGCTCGAGACAAAAAAGAAGACTACTCAAACTTTAAGCCATTCCTTGTAAAAAACTTTAGAGGACAATATTAATGAAGACGTAAGCAGAATTTTGGACCATCTTATTAAACAGCCTGCAGATATTAATAAGGTTCAGTCCAGCTTAAATGAAAAAATAATATATTCAGCTGAAAAGGCACTGGGTCTGTTAGTGTCACTTAAATTTTCAAAGTGGCAATACTTGAGTCTGAGAGAGTCAGCCACTGAATTGCATTTTGGTCTGTTTCCTTCACATTTCAAAGTTTGACAAGCAAAACTGGATTTTATCCGTCAAAAGAATATTTAATTGTTACTGACGAAGGACCGCATATAAATTTGCAAGCTTTGCTAGATTTAACTGTGTCCAGACACATAATTTCAAATCATTTAGAACTGAATACAAAGGCTACTGTAAAACTTGTAAGCAAATTGGTGCTTCAGGACAAAGCTATTTTAAGATTTTGATGATTCAAGTATCTTTATCTACACACGTATCATAAACCTTCTTTACTGCGTCCAAAAACTACAAGTTACGACCAGCATAATGTTATGTTTTATACTTCTTGGTAAAAATTCATTTCTTATGTGAATATTGATACGTTATGACCATAATGATATTTTTTTTTACAAATTATGACATTCAAATTTCGTTTGTTTGTCTGTGAATTTGTTTCTACCGAACAAGCTAAACAACTGCAAAGCAATGATCAATGCCACAATGCCGGTCGAACATGCGGTTCCTGAACACATCAAAGAGAGGTTATGATATGTGTGTAGATAAACTAGTGCATGTAACTGTACATAATTAGGCATTAAAACTCTCGAGTGACATTATTAAGAAACATAGACCCACTCTCGAGTATTAATGCCCTCCATTATGTAGCAGTCACATAAACTACTATTATGATTAGTTTGGTTTCATTAAGACGTAAGTCCGCAATTTAGAAATCCATCTCTAAGATTATAATCGAACTTTTCCACATTTATTCTCTTGTGGGGGCTGTCACTTATTCAAAGAGAGCAATGAAACTTTGTTTCAGTTTCAGTATAGTCACTAATCGTTCTCACTCTCACGGTCGCCCTATACAGGGTGGAATTTTGTGACACCACCTGGAGGGCAAGTACTCTAAATAATGGAGGTAGCAAATTTCCCTCAAAGGAAACATTCCTTTATTTTTGAAAAGAAACAAAAGTGCATTCAAAGATTTTGAAAAATACGCTTGCCACAACTAGGAATCGAACCGACTAAAATTTGAAAAAACATCACCTGTACTTTTATGGCGTCAATCATAAGGATCACATCTCTCTAACAAACATAGTAAATTAAATGAAAGGAAAACATGAAATCTTAAAACTTATTTTATTATTAATCTAAACACATGTAAAAGCTAACTAATTAGTTGTTCGAAATGGGCTCCCTCTCGTTGAAATTCATAAATTTATTCTTCTAAGAAACTCTTTTTCAGTAGTCTTTAATAGCGTGTTGTGGTGAATATGAAAAATTGTACTGTAAACCTCAGCCCTCAAGTCGTTCACAGTTGCATAGGATTTTAGGTAAACTTTTTTTATACATATCCATATAAAAAAATATCCAGAGGGGTGAGGTCTGGTGGTCTTGCAGGCCATCGGATTGTGCCGTTTGTACCGATCCAGGTCCTGAAATTGTTATTAAGATAGGCTGCGGTGATTCTGCTGTTATGGGCTGGAACACCATCTTGCTGTAATATTACACGGTTTCGCTCATCCTCGGGTAAAACATTCAACTCGTTTCGTAAGAGGGCCAGTATTTCAAGGTATTTGACCGAGTTTAGATGCCCTTCATAAATGTGGATTAACACAACCATATTTCTCATTATACCGCACCAAACGTTGAAAGAAAATCTTACTTGACTGTTAGTTTCATGAACACGAACAGGATTTACCCTAGACCAATAATGGTTATTGCGGCGTTTGTACATGCCATTATTACTAAAGTTGGTTTCGTCAGACAATGTCACTCAAAAAATTCGGGTTACGGGCAACTTCTGTTAGCACGGTTTGACAAAATTATAGTCGTCTCTCAGGATCTCCAGGATGTAATTTTTGAACCAACCGACCATCACGATAACATTTCCACTTATACTTTTTCAAGAATTTAAGTACCTGAGTATGGGTGGTTCCAATTTCTACGGCAGCTTCTTTGCTCGAAGCCTTTGGATATGCTTCAAAATATGTCAACACACTTACATCAAAATCGGAATTTTCGCGCTGGAGCAGCTGTGGACGATGACTTTTGTAACTACCAAATTCTTTCAAATTTTGTACCATTCGCCTTATACGAATCGAGTTGGTACTTGTCGGTTCCGATATCTCTCTCCGTACCACCGTAAAGCTAAATTGACATCTTGGCGATTTAAAAAAAAAGCTTGCATTAAATCAAATTGTTCTTGATAAGCCATTTTGACGATTATTAATGCTGCAGCTGACAAACAATTTGACAACAATCAATCAAATGTGAATAGCAAAAGACTATCGCGACGTCGTATTTTCCCTGTTCCACTTTCAATTTTTTTTTTATTTATGCCACACTCATCCAAAAGAGTCTGCATTAAAAACACGCGTAAAGATGATATTGTGAACAAGGTACCTATCTGATGGATCCTTGAGTAAAAGTAATTTACTATGTTTGTTAGACAGGTGAGATCCATATGATTGACCCTTATGATTGTTTCTTTTCAAAAATAAAGGAATGTTTCCTTTGAGGGAAATTTGCTACCTCCATTATTTAGAGTACTTGCCCTCCAGGTGGTGTCACAAAATTCCACCCTGTATAGGCTACTTCTTGTGGAGAAATCAAATAACTCGAATATTTGGAGGTTTCCACTTTTATTCTGTCACTAATTCAAAGAGATCAGTAAAACTTATTTTCAGTGCAGTCACTAAATGTTCTCACTCTCTTTCTCTCTCTCAGGTCCTTTATTTATGGAAATTATCAAATTACCCTGGCCAAACGACCTGATATTCCTGGAACTAAAATGTATTTTGCTTCTAAACGGTGTCACTGAATCTTTATTCATGGCGGTTGTTCTAGGCTCCTTCGACGTGGAAAAATCATTAACCCAAACATTTTGAGGTTACAATCTAACTTTTCCTCATTTATTTTCTAATGGGGGCTATCACTAATTCTGAGCAGAAGGTTTCTTCAAGATGTTTTCGTGAAGAAACCTTCTACTCTCCTGCGTGAGAAGCTTGCGCGTACTGTAACTGTACATGAATGTTCCAGGTCCGAGCTCCGCAAGCTGGAGGAGGAGCGGCTGCGGCGGCGGCAGGCGGAGATCCGCGCCGCGCGCGACCCCTCGCTGCGTGCACGCCTGCGCCGCTCGCTGTACGCCGCGCTCGCCTCGCCGCTGCTGCGCCGCACTCTGTCGGCGCGCACACTGCTGGCCACCGCCACGGTGCTGGTGGGCATCTACGCGTACTACCGCCCCGAGCTTCTCTTCAACAGGTAGCGGCACGGGTACCAGTTTGTCATCTTCCACTTGTCCTAGGCCCGACGGCTAGAACGCGTAAGTACTATTCGCTGAATGAATTTGACAACTTCATACTTTATATGGCGTTGTGAAAGTTATTCCGAGAATAGTGCTGTCGCTTCCATGTATCGATCCTTAGAGCTCTGTCAGGGGCAGTGGAGAAAATGCGTTAGTAGCGATCCAAGAACTTTATTTAACGCTGTTTGCAACTGACTCAAAAACAGACAGAACCGAAAGTAGTGTTTGGATATATTCGGTATCCGAGTTTCGTTTGATTAAATCGTTGATTCCGTGGGTGCGTAAATGAATATAGATTTTGGATTTCTTCTAAATATTTTTTTCTATTAGCGCGGCGTGCACATAAGTCGTTAAGGATCATATTTTGCATCACTTTACCAGAGCCGAGATAAAAGATCACATTTTCATCAAAATTCAACAGCGTAACTTTGTAGTAGGGCATTCAATTATTCATTATTTGAAAATTAACAATGTTACTTCACAATTGCCTTTCAGTTAAAATACATATTTATTGTAATAACGACAAAATAATGCAATTTTACGATTTACTGTGACTAATAATCCAATCTAAACATTATAAAAACAATTTGCTTTAAAAAGCTAAAAATCGTCACAAAGTTACATCGGTGAACCCTTTTTCTTTATAGTGATGTTACAAAAAAAAACAGTCAATCGATTGATCAAAAATAATTGAATGCAACAATAGTCTGCATTCAATTCAGATGTTTGACGTCCACGATTCATGTTAATCGATATTTTAAAGCTAGTCACAGCAGTATGAATCAGATGTCAAATGTGAATTCTTATCTTGGCCTTCAGCGTCAGCGTAAATTCGATTACCTACTGAAGAAACAAATTATATAATATGATCTTAAAGATTTAGTGTGAGGGCTCTCTTGTGGGATGCGGTCGTTTTGGGATCGTTTGTTATTTTGAGTACATTGCAAACTTTCGGAAATAACCACATTCACACCAGCTTTCAAGTATCATGTTTTTAACAAGAGCAGGCAACATCATAATAATTTTTGAAGGAAAAGAGGTGGTAACTGTTTCACGATGGATCATTTGTCATGGAAAGGAAATGGTAACTGTTTCACCATGGATCATTTAAATTGAAGTGTCTGTGTGTGTTTGTTAACTGAAAACGCTTTTCCATTCATATGGGGACATCGCTTTTTGCGATTTAACTATACAATGAATACGAATGAGCGACGATTTTAAGGGGGACAATATAATCTAAATCATCAAGGTAGACTTTTCCATTTATTCTAAAAAACATGACATTTGGTAGCGGATCGATATTATTCCACCAATACATTGGACAAGTAATAAGATGATCGACTGATTGTAAGCGTAAGTGCCACTTTAAGCGCTATAGAGCAGTTAAATAACTATGCAATTGTTTATAAGAAAATGAAACTAATGTAATTATGTAGGTACAATACAAGTAGGTAGAAATTGATCGGATGACGGATCGTGATATTTCCACTTTGTACTCTATTATTTCATTTTCTTATCTGAAGTTTTTCGTTGGAAGCTATTTAAAGTCTTTACGTTGTCTTAATGGGGAATAAAACTAGAAAACTCGCCACCAGAGGCGCTGCTAACGTCGGACCCATAAAAATCGACGAGATCTGTCAAAATCTATACAAGAAGTTGTTTACGTTTACGTTTCTATTGGTTTATCGTAGAATGACGCATTGTGTGGCAATAGGGTGTAATAAAAATGGTAATCGCCACTTTCCCAAAGATGTTCTACTGAGGAAATCTATGGAAAATCGACTGAGATTCGTAATTTTAAGGCCTCTTCAAATTCGAGGCATGGTGTTAATATTTAGGTCACGGTAGCTTTCCAACAGCGGTAAATAAATTTTTATGTCATCAGTTTCATAGTCCTGAGGAATTTTAATGTTACGCTTCCCGTAAAATGACTCCAGCCTGTAAAAGAAATATATTATTTATAGGTTATGTTTACATGTTTTTAAATACAGAATGCAATGTTGAAAACTAGAAAAAAAACCGGTCAAGTGCGAGTCTAAATCGCGCACGAAGGGTTCCGTACCACCGTTCAATGGAAGCGATGGTGTGGAGTGAATAGTTTGGATTTTACACAGCAAAATATTGTTTACAAAGTTATTGGTGCGGTTACTTTCACACTCCATGTACGTAACCAGGTGCATCCATAAGTTTGTATGTGGTATTGAAAGAATTGTTGTATGGGAGCCCCCTTAAATATTTCTTTTATCCTGTTTTTTAGTATTTGGTGTTATAGCGGCAACATAAATACATAATCTGTGAAAATTTCAACTCTCTAGCTAGCTAGGTTCTTGAGATACAGCCTGGTGACAGACGGACGGACGGACGGACGGACGGACAGCGGAGTCTTAGTAATAGGGTCCCGTTTGGAACCCTTCGGGTACGGAACCCTAAAAAAAGGTGTTGCTTCGTTTATAATTTACTTGAAAAATACGAAATACAACCGGACTTTATTTGACTTGTTTTGTAACATAATTCATCGATTATTTACCTTCTGGCTAAGTCCACTTTATGAAACTTTAACGTCCCTCCTCGTTACTCGCAAAAACAGAAACACCACAATGTCACCAAATATCGCAAGAAATAACCGACAAACTCAAAGTGACAGATTGTTTGTTATGGGTCTGACGAATGCAACGCCATCTGTAATAAGTTTAGCGTTTTCTTCCCCAGTTACGTACGCTATGTATTTGAATGTTATGTTGGATTAAATATATTCTTAGTAGTTACTGTAATGGCTGGTTTTAAAGTGTAACAATTTATTTTTTTGTTATTGTACATATGTAGAATAGTATAGGGACATAGCTATACGCGATGTATAGCTGTTTCTCTCACTGTCCTACGATATTACTGTTCAAGACACAACTATAAAAGCAGCCAAAGGCTAGATTTATTATTTATTTAACGCGATAGAGTCAAAATGAATTGTGAGACTTTGAATCTGTGGAATCATCAAGTTTTAGAAGTAAACCTAGCATTTAATTTCGTGTTTGTAAATATTTGGGGTATTTATCCCTGTAACATGCCACACCTATAAGTTTTTAAACTTTTTTAAACTAAACTAAACAATTTATTGTTTAGTAGTCGTTAATAAATTCTTATTTATTTTGTATCTAATGTGATATTAACTTAGTATTTTGTTAATACCTTAGTTGTTAGGTTATATTCATTCCTCACTATTTGGTTTTAATTATTAAAAGTAATTTATGCAAATTCAATGTTGTGTGGCTGAGTATGGAAGTGAAAATAAGATAGGAGCCCTAAATAAACGAGCATTTATAATAAAATATAGAAATATGTAGTTAAAATAATCGTCTTGTTTGGGTGTTGACGAGCTTCTTAGGCGGGTTGGCGATGTCAGTGTACTGTCGGTTAGGGCATTTTGTTTTAATGTATTTGAGACAAGGGAAACACAACAATACAAGTAAATGCAGTAAATAAGGACAATGTCAACCTGATCTCTAAAACAACAGATGTTGTTCAATTTAATTATTGCTGTTAAAATAAAATATTTATTCAATAGCGCGAAAATAATGGTATTCGAATTACAATCGTTTTATATGTTTTTTTTTTCTGTTACCAAGTAACAGATTATTGCGGTACGCTATTCAAGCAAATAAATAAATAAATAATAAAAAAAACCTAAGCAAATAAAAAAAACGTGTATGTCTCTATACAACCTTCGGTTGATTTCATTGTTACCATAAAGCTCTACCATGTCACTAGTTGCTATCTACATTAGTATTAAAATAAAAGCTTTATAAAATGGGTCTTTATATAGTCATTGTTATTTATCACACACATTTGTATGTTTGTATGTCTTTCACGATTTTGTATGGCCGATAAACACAAGTAGGGAAGCGAAGTTAGATAATATGGTTATGGAATACTTTTTAGCTTAGCAATTATAAGTTTATAACGATTATACAGTGTTTTAATTGTTTGTTTAGTTACCATATTTATTTATATTCCTTTTCGTTCATATTTTCAGAAATGGAGACGATCGTTTGGACCTTTGAATCATTCGGCGATTACAATAAAAGGCATAATAATATTTATTTTCTTTATTTTCCATTTAACCACACTTAACGTTACTTAAAATAACATGCTGTGAGCTTAACATTTTTATATTGACGTAAATGTTATGTAATTTGACTGCCCACGATTCTTAATAGCTAATGTGGTAAATTAAATATATGAGAATGTGCCATACGGGTGGCATTTCAAACCTAAAGCACATTTTATTCTGAAGTTCGTCATTGAATAATCCGTCTTATCACAGCCGCAATAGCTTTAAACCTTTTATCTACACACGTACCATAAACCCTCTTTACTGCGTACAAAAACCGCACGTTACGATCAGCATAATGTTAAACTACTTGGAAAAAACTCATTTCTTATCTGAAAAATTACGCATTATGACCATAATGTGTAATTTTTCTACATATTATGACATTCAAATTTCGAACGCCGACGCCCGCCTACCTGCCGCCCCTAGTTTGTCTGTGAAGTTGGTACTACAGAACAAGCTAAACAACTGCAAAGCCACAATGCCGGTCGAACATGCGGTTTCTGAATACATCAAAGAGAGCTTATGATATGTGTATAGATAAACTGGTGTATGTAACTGTACATAATTAGGCATTAAAACTCTCGAGTGATAGAGAGTGAGATTAGAGGAGGTGCATATTCACCAGCAGCATTTACAGTAAATAAGGTCGTCACATTATCTTTATCGCTGTTTTTTGATGTGTCGTACGCATGTTGCCCTTTTTCGGCTAACACCAATCCTCCTTTTGGTGCTAGAAAGAAAGCAGTCTCATCGCAGTTCCATTGTATCGGCGACGGGTTGCCAAATAAGGCCAAGAGTGCGCACGGGCGTGGCGAGGCGGCCAAGGTCAACATCTACATCGTGACTAGCTACAGGGACCTCAACCAAGCTCTCTTTTGGCAAAAGTGAGAGAGCAGAGGGTTCGTTTGAGGCCCACGCCCGCATTTCGAAACCAGCATGTCGATGGATATGGTGAATCTCTGCGGAAAGTTTAGCAGCTTCATCGATCGAGTCTAGGCTCACTATACAGTCATCCATATAGTGATCGACTAAGATGGCTCGAGCCGCGGCTGGAAAGCGCTCTTGCCACTCCACTGCATTCTTATTTTTAATGTAAATGGCAGTGAAAGGACTAGATGCGGCACCGAAAATCATTGATGACATGCGGTATGTCTTAATTGGCTCTGTAGGGTTGTCACGCCAGAGAAATCTTTGCGCATCACGATCCTCCACACGAATTTTCACTTGAGGAAACATCTCGCGTATGTCTCCCATCAGGGCAACTTTGCCTTCCCTAAAACGCAAAAGGATTCCAAGCAGGGGCTGCAAAAGGTCAGGACCGGTTAGCAGGAGCGAATTTAGGGAAACTCCTTGACTTTTCGCAGCAGTATCATGGACTAATCTTAATTTATTCGGCTTATTCGGATTGGTTACACCGAAATGTGGCAGAACCCAAACAGGCGACTTGGCGGTATGCACTTCCGTGCAAAATTCGGCATAACCCTTCCGAATCATGTCGTGTATGTTTTGACGGTATCGCTCTGCATAGTTAGAGTCCCTGCACATCTTTTTTTCTAGACTAAGAAACCTAGACAAGGCAAGCTTAGAACTGTCAGGCACAAATAGATTGTCAGTTTTCCAAAGAAGCCCGACTTCATAACGACCGCCCGGTAGGCGTCGTGCCGTGCGCTCAAGAATTTGGACAGCTCGTTCGACATCGGAGCTGCGCGCTTCGCGTTTAGAAATGCCAATCGAATCTATACTATATTGCTCACGAATTAATTGTTCTAATACCGCGCGATCACTAATATCTACAACCAGGGGCTCACTAACAGTCGCATGGTTGACAGTGTCAACTGGCGTCGTCTTGCTACAGCCAAAACCGAATAAAACCCACCTGTTAGGAATTGCATAGTGTTGAATTTAAAAACTATCCTGATAAATGTTATTTTATTAATAATTAAATTTGAGCTATATTGTATGAGTTTTAAAAAAATGAAATCGTAACACAAGCAGTTGCTATTTCCGCCACCCGAAAGCGCGCAGAAAAATGGCGGCGGAAGTAGTACCCAAAATTAAATCAATATCGGATAGATGTTGTTAAAATATATCGTCATATTATAATGAGAAATTTATTATGTTAATGATTTAATTTTAAAATTATAAATTGTTACTTCCGCCACCCGAACACGCGCAGCGGAATGGCGGCGGAAGTAACAATCAAAATTAAAATTATATGGATAATAGACATTGTCAAAAACACAGAGTTAATTTAGTTATTCAATGTAAATAATTACAATATTTTTAAGTATACTTAATGTTGTCAACTTTGTTAAAATTTATGTTTGATTCCTCTAGAGGAACCTATAAAAGCTCGTGATTGTGAGTGGAGCGGGCAGTCTGGTACCGACACGACAGTGGATTGGAGCGAAATAAATTGTTCATAAGTCGAGTAAATCTTTTTATTGTCGTCGAGAGAAGTACTACCAGGAAAGAGGAGTTTACATATCAGAAGTGTGCGATCCCAAACGTAAGTGTTAATTTATTTATTTTTGTACTTTTATAGTTAAGTGTCCACATAGTTAAAAAGTAATCGGTTATGCTAGAACTTGGCCAGGGCTGCTCTCTGGCATCATGATTAAGCTATCATTGCTATATGTGATTGGGGCAAATGACACCCCAATGGTATAGTAATTTTAGAAATGTGTTATGGTGGTGAATTTTCAAAATTGGTCATTATGACAGTATTTGGCTAGGGCTACTCTCTGGCAGTACTGGCATGATGATGAAGCTATCATTGCTGTATGAGGTTGGGGCAAACGACACCCCAATGGTATAGTAATTTTAAAAATGTGTTATGGTGGTGAATTTTCAAAGTTGGTTGTTATGACAGTATTTGGCTAGGGCTACTCTCTGGCAGTACTGGCGTGATAGTGATATTATTATTTTTGTAATTGGTGGGGGCACACCCCAATAATAATAAGGTTTGCAGGATAATTAAACAGCACGTTGTGCTGAATTTGAATTGTATGGATATCGTAGTGCGGTATTCCCAAAAAAAAATAGTCCATAGAATGGTAATGTCGGTCCTAATATTTTCAGAACGTATATGGATACGAAAGAGGATAGTGATTGCGGTACGACACCGCCACTTAATCAAAGGAAGAGTCGTGTTCGGAAAGCACGCGGTTCTGGCGATGAAGCCTACATTTATCGGGAAAGGGATAGCAGTGTGGACAGGCGAGGAGGTAGAGTGAAACGGCGGAGACTGAGGACACGCAGCCCTGATGAAGAGCGCCGCAGCTGCAGAAGAAGTAGAAGTAAGTCTCCTACTTTTAAAAGCAGTCAAAGGGCGAAGCATAGCATTCCACGAATATCACGTGCAAGCCGTAGTAGATCACGTAGTTCAGAGTATAGAAGAAGCCATAGCCGTTCGATTAGTCGGTATTCTAGTAAGAAAGGAAGGGATAAAGTGAAAGAGCGCCGCACAGCACGAATGGTTCGGACCAAATATTTGAATTTTTCGAAAAATTTAGTAAGAGTAGTAGGGAGCATTTTGGGAATACGACTGTGGTGCCCGAATTCGATCCATCCTCCAAAAATCAAACGATTGATACCTGGATTTCAAAGGTTAATGAGATAGCGGCCATGTACAATTGGATAGACAAACAAGTAGTTCACTACGCCATACCAAAATTAATAGGGAATGCGAGCGGTGGTACGAAGGGTTGACAACGGTGAACTTCACATGGCGCGAGTGGCAACGAAAACTTTAATCTGCCTTTCCATCAGACGAGAATTACGGACAGACGTTAACGGACATGCTAGGGAAAAGGGCAAGGTTTGGGGAGTCTCTCGAGGATTACTTCTACGAAAAAACCGCATTGCTAAATAGATGCGATATAAAGGGCAAAAGGGCAGTAGAATGTATAATTTTTGGAATAGAAGACAGGGCGGTTCGGTTAGGGGCTGAAGCTGCGCAGTTCGGGGAGCCGGATAAGCTGTTAGCTTATCTACGGAACATAAGAAGTAATAAGCAAGAAATGAGTAAAGTACCAATAAGAAGGTTTACCGCGGCGCGTGACCGCCCTACTAGTTCAATGGTTAGCAATCAGAATAAAGGACCTCTTAAATGTTTTAATTGTAAAGAAGGTCATGTTATTGCCAAATGTTTGAAACCCATCAAAAGGTGCTCACATTGCTCAATAGTAGGACACGATGTTATGGAGTGCTACCGGAGACCCAAAACTGACCCAAAAAGTGTTTTGAAAATAAAAAATCATACGCAAGATATAACTGACAATAAATATGTGCAAGAAGTATGGGTTAATGGTCAGGTTAAACGAGGGTTCGTAGATTTGGGCAGCGAATGCACGCTGATCCGTGAGTCCGACGCGACACAGATACTGGGAGACTGGAATAGAAACTATTGCACTACGCTAGCTGGGTTTGGGGGTGCAGTAGTGAAATCGTTAGGGTCAGTACTTGTCAAATTAGAAATTCAAGGAGTCAAAGCAGAAACACTGGTACACGTGGTACCAGATATATATTTGCAATATCCTGTATTGGTCGGGCAAACGTTTACAGAGCTACCATACGTTAACTTAAGCAAGATTGATAACGAATTGATAATAACTGAACAACTTAATGATGATGTCAATATCAAGCTACACGTTTCGGATGAGACCACCATAGGACCTGGGTGTACTTATGTAGATGGTTTCATGACGACAGACGAATACACTGGACCAGTTCTAGTGAACGGAGGCATTAGGTCACGACCAACTGATTACAGTGTAGAAGAAGGTGTATTTAGTTTGGAGAAGGGCAAGGGATTGGTGTTAGTAAATAACCTGTCAGATAAAGATGTAGGTTTCCATAAAGGGGAGTTAATAGCAAGAGCTAGAAAAATCAAAGTAAATCAAACTATTCGACAGAATACCGTAAATAAAATAAATAGAGTAGATAATTGGGAAAACATTACTTTATCGGACCTGAACGTAGGAGAAAACATCCGTGAGGAACAAAAACAACAATTGCTTGAAGTCGTGAATCAATATAGAACTTGCTTTGCTAAAAATCTACAGGAGTTAGGACGTACTAACGTGGAGCAAATGAAGATAGAACTAACAGATCCGCAGCCAGTCGTTTACAGACCTTATCGGTTGTCACACACCGAGAGAGAGGAAGTACGAAAGATGATAGGTGAGCTATTAGAATACGGTATTGTTAGAGAGTCGTCCTCCCCCTTCGCTAGCCCGATAATTCTTGTGAGAAAAAAATCTGGGGAGCAACGCTTATGTATAGATTACAGAGCTTTAAATAGGAAAACGGTAAAGCAACATTATCCATTGCCAAGGATTGAAGATCAAATGGATAGATTGACAGGATTCAAGCTGTACACAACGTTAGATCTTGCTTCTGGCTATTACCAAATTGAATTACAGGAAGATGCAAAAGAAAAAACGTCATTCGTTACGCCAGATGGCCAATTCGAATTCTACAGGATGCCTTTCGGACTAACAAATGCACCTGCAGTCTTTCAACGCACTATAAATAAGGTTTTGGATTCTCTTCGATTCAATTCGGTTGTAGTTTACATGGATGATGTGCTTTTGCCATCCGTTGAATTTACGGATGGCTTAAATAAATTAAAACAGGTTTTAGACAAAATAGCGGGAGCAGGATTGACGTTAAAACTGTCAAAGTGCTTTGATTTGGATTTGACGGACCCACGACGGACCAAAAGTCTTCTGTACCATGTTATGAACCAGTGCCTATTATTTATATAGCCCAGCTTTATTCAACCAGCTACATTTGGTCCGTCGTGGATTATAATAATATGGTACAGACTCGGTCAACAGCCAAAGCGATGAATATGGGTAATGAAAATGGTGAAGGTAAGATAGTTGCGAGTAGAAAATCGGAGCAGCCACCCGCGCCCGATGTCTCACATGCCGCTTCGGCAAGCGCACCCACGGCGCCTTCCCGCCCAGTAAGTACGGCTTCGTCCCGTTCATCCGCCACGGTGGTAGCTAGAAGGTTGGCAGCTGAGGCGCAGCACGCACGCCGCCTCGCCGACTTGGAGACGCAAGAGATGCGCCGCCTCGCCGACTTGGAGGCGCAAGAGATGCGCCGCCTCGCAGAACTGGAGGCTCAACAAGTCAGTCGCCTCGTCACCCTAGAACGTGAGACCGCCGAGCTAGAGCACCGTGCAGAACTCGCCGCCATCGAGGCAGACGCGAGTCATCACAGCTCTAGGAGCAGCCGTACTGACATCGAAAAATGGTTCAGTAAGTCCAAGATTAGTAATCCTGAACTAAATAAACGTAATGTTTTCAGGTTACCAGACCCTAAAATGAGCGTTGTGCCCCTCACGGAGGCAGCGACAGCGCTCCAGACCCGACGTGCCGCCCCGAACGCGGCCGCGGCACCCAGCGACGGCGCGGAGGTTCCGCACCTTATTAAAAGTCTCGAGGTTTTGTTTGATAAAGTTAATAAAGGCAATAGCCCCGCATTTAATATCTTACCTCGCTTTGACGGCAAGTCACATTTAGACTGGCTCAGTCTGAAAAAGTGTTTCGAAAATACGCAAGCTTCATACAGTGCTGTGAACAACCTGGCAAGACTGAACGCGGCGCTGAAAGGCGCGGCGCGCGAGGCGGTGGCTGCGCTGCTGGTGTCAGCGCGCGAGCCTTGCTTCGTGCTGCGCGCGCTCGACACGCGCTACGGCCGCCCCGAGCTGGTGGTGGCGCACGAGGTAGCCGCGGTGCGCGCGTTGCCGCGCGTGAACGGTGAAGGTAAAGATTTTGCCATTTTTGCCAGTAGAGTTCGCAATTGCGTGGAAGTCATTCGTTTATTAGATCATACGGAATATCTGTCATCGCCGGAACTCTTTCAGGCAATTATTTCAAAGATTTCCCCTCTATTGCGAGCCAAATGGCTAGATTATGCCGCTCGTTATGAGGCTGGTGGTCTATCAAAGCTAGAAAATCTAGCCGATTTCCTAGCACACGAGATCGACCTCCAGTCTCGCTTTGGCATGATACCTGAGCCGACTACTGCGTCGCACGCGGTAGATAGTAGGCGGGCCAGGGATAATGTGCATGTTATCGCTGAAAATCGCTCGAATTGCAATTCAATTTCGCATAAAAATAAATTGAATTCATCGACGACTGCACCTAAAATTAATTCGTGCATTGTATGTCAACAATCGCATGATTTAATTCAATGTCACAAATTTGCGTCACTGTCAGTCGATGACAGATGGAAATTGATTAAAAAGAAAAGAGTCTGTCATCGATGCCTCAAAGTAGGTTGGCATAGATTAAGTTTGTGCAAGGCAAAGAAAACTTGTGACATTGACGGTTGCGTTTTCCGTCATCATTCGTTGTTGCACAACCCGAATTATGAGCGCGCCGCCGCCGCGCACGTGGAAATGGAGGATGACGAGGCCGCCGCGGGCACGTCCAGCGCCGCGCCGCGGGCCGCCGCGCCCGCAGCAGGCCCCGCCGCCCCGCTCGGACCCGCTTCATATAATAACGATGAGATCCTGTCTCATACATCGACTTTGCAACTGAATCCTCAGTGCATCCGTCGTTCCTCCGTCTGTTATTAAAGGTCGTGGCCGTGACCGTTTCCGGTCCGTCAGGTACCGTAGACACCTATGCATTGTTGGATGATGGTGCATCAGCGTCTTTCTTAGATTTGGAGATAGCTGCTAAATTAGGAGTCTGCGGGCCCGAGAGACAAATACGTCTCGACTGCGTAGGCGGGTTAAGCAAAGACACGACGGTTCAGTATGTTGATTTTCATATAAAGGGACGCCACGCAAAAGAGACTTATATGATTCGTAGGGCTCGGGCAATTAACGGGTTAGGTTGTGCAGCACGAACGACTTGAACAGACGCGCCTCGCTTCGGAGCCAACCCAAAACTGTCATAGAATCGCACCAGAATATGCGTTTGACAGGTTTGAGTCTGTGAGCTTCACAAATACTGGAGGCGAGGCGAGCTGCAACCAAAGCTCCTTGAAGTTCCAAACGATTTATGGAAATTGGTTTTAGAGGAGCTACGCGAACTTTACTACATATAAGCGCAAGCTTTACGTCACCGTTTTCCTTAATAAAACGCCAATATGCGACCGCAGAAAAGGCAGACTCGCTTGCGTCACAGAAAACGTGAAGCTCGCACTTATCTACTTTCAACTCGCCAGGACAGTAGCAGCGTGGGATCTGCAATCGGGAAGCGGCAAATAAATCTTCAAACCAATGTCTCCACGCCGCACTGTCATTCTGCGAGAGCTCCTCATCCCAGTCAAGACCCTTACGCCATGCATTCTGGAACATAATACGGCCTGTCACTACTACTGGCGCTAGAATTCCGAGTGGGTCGAAAACCCGCATGACGTGAGCCAACACTTCGCGCTTGGTAAACTTATTTGGCAACGCACAATTGTTGCTTATTCCCGTGTTAAAACCAATTGTATCGGCGACGGGTTGCCAAATAAGGCCAAGAGTGCGCACGGGCGTGGCGAGGCGGCCAAGGTCAACATCTACATCGTGACTAGCTACAGGGACCTCAACCAAGCTCTCTTTTGGCAAAAGTGAGAGAGCAGAGGGTTCGTTTGAGGCCCACGCCCGCATTTCGAAATTTTGGATATGGTGAATCTCTGCGGAAAGTTTAGCAGCTTCATCGATCGAGTCTAGGCTCACTATACAGTCATCCATACAGTGATCGACTATGATGGCTCGAGCCGCGGCTGGATAGCGCTCTTGCCACTCCATTGCATTCTTATTTTTAATGTAAATGGTAGTGAAAGGACTAGATGCGGCACCGAAAATCATTGATGACACGCGGTATGTCTTAATTGGCTCTGTAGGGTTGTCACGCCAGAGAAATCTTTGCGCATCACGATCCTCCACACGAATTTTCACTTGAGGAAACATCTCGCGTATGTCGGGGGAAGGCAAAGTTGCCCTGATGGGAGACATACGCGAGATGTTTCCTCAAGTGAAAATTCGTGTGGAGGATCGTGATGCGCAAAGATTTCTCTGGCGTGACAACCCTACAGAGCCAATTAAGACATACCGCATGTCATCAATGATTTTCGGTGCCGCATCTAGTCCTTTCACTGCCATTTACATTAAAAATAAGAATGCAGTGGAGTGGCAAGAGCGCTATCCAGCCGCGGCTCGAGCCATCATAGTCGATCACTGTATGGATGACTGTATAGTGAGCCTAGACTCGATCGATGAAGCTGCTAAACTTTCCGCAGAGATTCACCATATCCATCGACATGCTGGTTTCGAAATGCGGGCGTGGGCCTCAAACGAACCCTCTGCTCTCTCACTTTTGCCAAAAGAGAGCTTGGTTGAGGTCCCTGTAGCTAGTCACGATGTAGATGTTGACCTTGGCCGCCTCGCCACGCCCGTGCGCACTCTTGGCCTTATTTGGCAACCCGTCGCCGATACAATTGGTTTTAACACGGGAATAAGCAACAATTGTGCGTTGCCAAATAAGTTTACCAAGCGCGAAGTGTTGGCTCACGTCATGCGGGTTTTCGACCCACTCGGAATTCTAGCGCCAGTAGTAGTGACAGGCCGTATTATGTTCCAGAATGCATGGCGTAAGGGTCTTGACTGGGATGAGGAGCTCTCGCAGAATGACAGTGCGGCGTGGAGACATTGGTTTGAAGATTTATTTGCCGCTTCCCGATTGCAGATCCCACGCTGCTACTGTCCTGGCGAGTTGAAAGTAGATAAGTGCGAGCTTCACGTTTTCTGTGACGCAAGCGAGTCTGCCTTTTCTGCGGTCGCATATTGGCGTTTTATTAAGGAAAACTGTGACGTAAAGCTTGCGCTTATATGTAGTAAAGTTCGCGTAGCTCCTCTAAAACCAATTCCCATAAATCGTTTGGAACTTCAAGGAGCTTTGGTTGCAGCTCGCCTCGCCTCCAGTATTTGTGAAGCTCACAGACTCAAACCTGTCAAACGCATATTCTGGTGCGATTCTATGACAGTTTTGGGTTGGCTCCGAAGCGAGGCGCGTCTGTTCAAGTCGTTCGTGTCACATAGAGTAGGCGAGATTATAGAGACAACTGACGTGAAGGAATGGCGCTGGGTGCCAAGTCATTTAAACGTTGCGGACGATGCAACTCGCATCAAGCGCGTCACGTTGTCTCCTGAGACACGCTGGATATCAGGGCCTGCATTTTTGCTCTCTTCGGAGTGGCCCACTGAGCCCTGTGCACCTGAGTATACAGGTTTAGAAGAGTGCAAACACGCAGTGCGTCCCGACTTAGTTCACCTCATTAGTGACGTTGCCAAGCATGAGCCAGTTTCAGCCGATCCTGAGCGTTTCAGCTCTTGGCTCAGACTGGTGCGTGCAACTGCTACAGCGCATAAGTATCTCACATTACTGCGAATGCGTAGTCTAACTCGAAGGGGCTTATGTGTAGATAATTTAGTTCGATTAGAGGGAGGGCTTTGTACTTTTATGTTTCAGCCTACGAGTCAATGGCAACAGTTCACTGCTCCGTGTTCCTGACATGGCTCAGCTAGAGTTTTGGCCGCCACTGACATTCGTCTAGCAGAGACGCACATCTTGCTCAAGTCCCAGTGGGGCTCATTTCTCAGCGAGATGACGCACCTCAATTGTCGTCCTGCTCAGCTCTTGCCACGCTCCAGTCGCCTGTCCAAACTGGGGGTTCTCATCGGGGAAGATAGACTGATGCGATTGTCCGGCCGCATTAAGGCAGCGTCACACATACGTCACGAAACTAAAAGTCCGATTGTACTGGACGGAAGACACCCAGCAGTGCGTTTGCTTGTGGAGCACCATCATAGGAGGGCCGCCCACGCCAATACAGAGACGGTGGTCAATGAGCTCCGGCAAGATTACCACTTATTAAGCCTGAGAAGTACCGTCCGCGCAGTCGCCTTTCACTGCCAGTTTTGCCGCATTCGCCGAGCCGTGAATTTCCAGCCACCTACAGGAGACTTACCCGAGGCACGTTTGGGACATCACAAGCGGCCGTTTACGTTCACGGGGCTTGATTACTATGGACCAGTTCAAGTCTCTATCGGCCGAAGACGAGAGAAAAGATATGTCGCTCTCTACACTTGCCTCGTCGTCCGTGCCGTCCATCTGGAAGTGGTTGACAGTTTGTCCACGGACTCCGCGATGATGAGCCTCCGTCGTTTTATAGCCCGGCGAGGCACGCCAGCAGAGCTCTGGTCAGACAACGGGACCGCTTTTGTAGGCGCCAACCGAGAGCTCCGTCGCCTCTACGCCGAAGCCACGGCGCAGTACGCTGCTTCAGAGAAGATTAACTGGCGTTTTATACCACCAGCCGCTCCTTTTATGGGCGGATCTTGGGAACGACTGGTGAAGAGCGTAAAAGTGGCTCTCAAGGTGACACTCACAGAACGTGCCCCAACGGACGAGGTGCTTCGCACGCTTTTGGCAGAGGCTGAGGCACTTGTCAACTCGCGCCCACTCACTCATGTCGCCGTCGATCACAACAGCGAAGAAGCGCTCACTCCCACGCACTTTCTTCTGGCTGCATCTTCAGGCCGCCCGATACCAGCCACGTTATCAGACTCGGATTTTGCCTCAAGAAGCAGCTGGCGCAAGGCCGTTCGACTGGCAGACCATTTTTGGCAGCGATGGGTCAAAGAATACCTGCCAACACTCATCCCTAGACGCGGGCGTGGAGTAGCTCCTGAGGTGGCCATTGGCGACGTGGTGTTCATCGCAGATCCAAACTCTCCCAGAGGCACCTGGCCACGGGGACGAGTCACAGCAGTTTTTCCAGGGCCCGATGGAGTAATCCGGGTGGCTGATGTTCGCACCCTGATGGGCGTCATGCGGCGGCCCCTCCGTAAGCTGGTGAAGCTGCCCTTCTAATAGAAAAGGGGAGGAATGTGCACGACGCACCTATTTGGAAACCTTTTCTTCTTTTTTATACCTTTTTTTGTATTAATTTTGTATTTTGTTTTAGAATCTGTCAGTAGTTTTTCTGTCATGTCGTAGTCTGATTCTCGTTATGTTCTGTTCGTTTCTGTTTTCCTGAGAGTAAAGTCTTCTGTACCATGTTATGAACCAGTGCCTATTATTTATATAGCCCAGCTTTATTCAACCAGCTACATTTGGTCCTTCGAGCCGGATCTCTTTCAGTCAAATTAAAGATCATGAGGCTGAAGAATTTGGACACAAAAAATACCAACCAGAGGAACTCTATGTCAAAGTCAAGTCAGAGAAAGAAGAGAAAACTGATTACTTAGCAGAATGTCTCAAAGCGAAGGAGCAAATACTGAAAGCAAAACATCAAGCTGAGGCCTCTATAGAATCCTTAGTAGATGATATGGAGAAATCACGAGTTAGTGAAGAAAATAATGCAGCATCAGCTAAAGTTGGAGCTGGTGATGCTCCAGATAAAAGTAGCGAACAGGCGACTGGTGAAGAGCGTAAAAGTGGCTCTCAAGGTGACACTCACAGAACGTGCCCCAACGGACGAGGTGCTTCGCACGCTTTTGGCAGAGGCTGAGGCACTTGTCAACTCGCGCCCACTCACCCATGTCGCCGTCGATCACAACAGCGAAGAAGCGCTCACTCCCACGCTCTTTCTTCTGGCTGCATCTTCAGGCCGCCCGATACCAGCCACGTTATCAGACTCGGATTTTGCCTCAAGAAGCAGCTGGTGCAAGGCCGTTCGACTGGCAGATTCTAAAACAAAATACAAAATTAATACAAAAAAAGGTATAAAAAAGAAGAAAAGGTTTCCAAATAGGTGCGTCGTGCACAATCTTTATCGCTGTTTTTTGATGTGTCGTACGCATGTTGCCCTTTTTCGGCTAACACCAATCCTCCTTTTGGTGCTAGAAAGAAAGCAGTCTCATCGCAGTTCCATACCCGCGAAGAGTCTTCTAGAATCTTCAGATTTTCGTCTCCCAATAATGAAGAAATTTCCTTGAACCAATTCCGAACCTTTTCCTCAGTAATTAAGGCACGAGCTTTATTGATGTATTCGGCATGTTTTTGGCTTAGATCAGGATGTCTTGCCATAAACCCATCAAACCACGATCTTGATGGTCTACCTTGTACAAAAGGTGTCTTGAGTTGACCTTTTTCTACAATTTTTTTGACAGAATCTAGTAAACAATTCTTATTGATTGGAAATCCTGCACGACCGCTAACTTTGATCCATTCAACAAGTTCGTCTTCTATTACTTTTCCAAGAACTGCTTGGGGTCCCACGTGTCCAGATGTTACAGGTGCTTTTCCAGAAAGTTTATGCCGCAACGTCGTTCGGGGTACATTGAAGTCTCTACTAGCAGTGGCAACCGGCATTCCACTCCTGATAGCGTCCAACGCTAAACCTACTTTGTGTGGTGACTATTGGAAAAGTTTTCTTTTCGCTTCCTCCACTTTCCTTTTTTTCGGATCAGAAGGAGCCATTTTGTCTTAACTCTGAAAATAAACAGCAAATATCAAAACACATACATTAGAAAATAAGAAGTCGATAAAAAATATAAATGGCCAGAACTGGGGTTCCTACGTGCACCACTTGCGGCCAGGTGTGTGGCCAAAGATGGAGAATTTTATAAGTCTTGCTCCAGTTGTGGCCACCGACTCATAACCCCACTTTTTGAACACATGACAACAAAATAACTTTAGTACCACCTATACAATACATCATATATACTACTCAAAAGAAAATAAGGGCCACTTACATATTTCTGTTTTTAAGTAAATTTTTAGATGTAAACTAATTAATAAGTGACTAATTAATGATGTCCGGCCTCCTTCAGTATCAAACCTCTTTAATGCTGGTGTTTAAGTCTTACAGCTGGCCAGAAATTGAAGCAAATAAAAAAAACGAGTTTCAGGTCAAATTCCTTTCAGATGGAATCACAATTTTATTCTGTTAAAAAACTATTTCTGTCCATCTTTTGCTTCTTTTAACATCTTTTGTTAATAATGCCACGTCAGCGAAGGCATATGGATACCATTACTGCCACCAGAGCCGTTACATTGATTGCTGAAGGTCATTCACAGCGGTCTGTAGCTTTGTCGTTGGGTTTCTCTCGCCGAGCCATCCACAATGTGTGGGATCGGTTCCAAGAGACTGGCAGTGTTGCAAGAAGGCCTGGATCGGGCAGGGTGCGAGCGACTACGGCACAAGAGGATCGCTACATCCGATTGAGTGCCCGTCGAGAGCGCTCTGTGACGGCACGTAAGTTACAAAATCGCCAACGGTTGACAACGGGGACTCGTGTTAGTGACCAAACGATACGTAATCGACTGCATGAAGACCAGCAAAGGTCCAGACGCCGAGTAGTACGAATTCCTTTATCTAGGGTTCAACGTGGAAATCGTTTAAGTTTTTGTCGCGAACACTCAGATTGGAGCATGAATCAATGGGGTATGGTGCTCTTCACAGATGAGTGTAAAGTGAAGCTTTGTAGTGATGATCGGCGGATTAGAGTATGGAGACGACAGGGTGAGAGATTTTCCGAAGTCTGCATCAAGGAAATTGATCGCTTTGGAGGTCCTAGTGTGATGGTTTGGGCTGGGATTAGCTTACAAGGCAAAACTGAGCTGGTTTTCTTAAATCAAGGCACAGTAACTGCACAACGGTACATCGATGAAGTCATCAGGCCTCATGTGATTCCATTCTCACAGAAGTGGGGCCAGGGTTCTGGTTAATGCATGACAATGCCCGCCCACACACAGCTCGCGCCACTCAGACTGTACTGGATGACTCCCATATTCGTGTCCTACCATGGCCAGCGTATAGTCCGGATTTAAATCCAATAGAGCATATGTGGGACCAATTAAAACGAAGGGTTAGGGAGCATGAGCAAGAGGTTCACAACCAGCAACAGCTTATGGATGCTCTGAAACGTGCGTGGGAAGAGATACCTGATGAAAACATCAGAAACTTAATCGATAGTATGCATTCAAGGCTCCAGGAGTGTGAAAACAGGAGAGGAGGACATACCCGTTACTAAACCATTAAAAAAACAGCTTGTGTCAGTTTTTGTTTTGTTTTGCAAAGAGTTTCTGTTTACTTTTTGCTGTTGACAATGGACTAATTTCATGTTAATTGAAATAAGTGAAACAATTGACTACACAATTAAATGGTTATTAGCATAAGTTAAAACAAAAGCCTTGCTACATGTTATTTTAATAAATATACATTACTGTTTACTATATTTTTCACGTAGCAATAAAAATACTTAGTGGCCCCTATTTTCTTTTGAGTAGTATAGATAATATTAACAAAAACATCAAAAAAATAAACAAAGATTACGATAATAACAATTGATTACTCACTCCAATTCCCTTAACGTTTTTGCTAAGATTACAGCTTCATTTCACGCTTGTCAGGAAAAATGGCTGCTTACGTCAAAGTGAAGTTTGACACATGACAGCTATCTGGGGTATCAATGTTGCCATAAATCAATACTTTAAGGAGCGTTCATAAATAATCAATATTATTGTCTGAGCCTTAGTTACAACGCTTTGAAGTCCCAAATGGCCACAAAGGGGTCAGTGGCCAAAACCGGGTCATCCACCCTAATCGAAGGAAAAGACAACAATATGATCATATCTCGAGACGTCATATTTGATGAAAAATCAGTTACTTCAGTGGAAGGTGACTGAGGGAGAGCACTTAGCACATGCTACGCGCACGTTCCAAAACAAAAACGCAAAAAGCTACACAAGAAAGCTATAAAAGGCATCTATCTTAGTCGGATATTCAGACGACGAATATCGCATCGTAATCGAAGGAAAAGACAACAATATGATCATATCTCGAGACGTCATATTTGATGAAAAATCAGTTACTTCAGTGGAAGGTGATACAAATGCAAATGAAATGCAAGATACAGATCTAAACAAATACATTTTGAAACTTGATCGCACACCTAAGGAATCCGAAGTAATACCGCAGACATCATACCAATGAACCTCAACAACCCGAAAATGAGGAAACCAGATATCCCGTCCCGCAAACGCTCAAACACCGAATATAGGATCAATCGAATTAGAGGGAGATAATGCTATTGAAGAATTCACTGACCTGCAAACGAGTATCCTGAGTGATCTCGTGAACTTGATCAAAGATATAAACTGCGCGACAGATCAACGCTTCACAGACCTGTAAAATTTGATGATTATATTATGGCTATTCTAAGCAACGAAAGCAAGCCCTTGACCTACAAGGAGGCCATGCTTAGCCCCAACAACGAAAATTGGCTCAGAGCAATGGAAAGTGAAACCTCGTCCCTACACGAGAACAAAACATGGACTTTACAGGAATTACCGACGAACCGTAAAGCTATACCATGTAAATGGCTGTTCAAATTAAAACGAAATCCAGACGGCTCAATAGAACGCTATAAAGCCAGACTAGTCGTAAAAGGATTCAGACAGAAAAAGGGCACCGACTACGAGGAAACCTAAAGTCCTGTAGCCAGAATGGCAACTATACGAGCACTTATAAGCGTAGCTGCCAACGAACGAATGCACCTTGTTCAATTTGACGTTACCACAGCATTCCTGCACGGTGAACTAAAAGAGGAAATCTACATGAAGCAACCCGAAGGATTCGAAGACGGCACTCACCGTGTATGTCGCCTTAACCGTAGTCTCTACGGAATTAAACAAGCCCCCAGATGCTGGAACCATCGTTTTCATGAAATCCTCAAGGAGTTAGAATTTGAACAAAGTACTGCAGACCCCTGTCTATATACGAAGAAATATGGAGACAAAAAAATACTTCTGACACTGTTTGTCGATGACGGACTAGTTGCAGCTACAGATGAGAAGACGGCGAAGGAGTTCCTTAGCAACTTGCGAGAAAAGCTAAAGATAACGGACAAAGCCTGCCAACTTCTACCTCGGTATAGAAATTGTACAAGACAAAGGGGCAATCATCCTAAAGCAAGAAGCTTATACCCGAAAGCTTTAAGAAACTATTTTAATGAGCGATTGTAACCAAATTACTACGCCAATAGATTCGACATCCATTTCAGGGAAAGTAAGCGAACACATTGAAGAGATAAACGAGCATTACCCATACAGAGAAGCTGTAGGAGGTCTAGCGCATCTCATGGTAGCAACGCGCCCTGATATAGCTTATGCCGTTAGTGTAGCATCACGCAAAGTGGAAGCACCAACTAAAGAAGACTGGCTGAATGTCAAAAGGATCATGAGATATCTGAAAGGCACCATATCGAACGGCATCAAATACAAACTTGGACATCTGGCTGGAATTTTAGAAGGCTTCAGCGATGCAGATCACGGTGGTGACACCATGACTGGTCGATCTACCACCAGAGTTGTCTGTAGATATGCAGGAGGCGCAGTCTCCTGGCTCAGCCAACGTCAAGCATCCGTGGCGATCTCCACAACAGAAGCCAATCTAGTAGCAGCTAGTGAAGCGGCTAGAGAGTTGGTCTGGCTGAAACGAGTGATGGCACAATTGACAACGCTTACGTGCACTCCGACCCTAAGTGTTGACAATGAGGCTGCAATAAGACTTGCACACAATCCTGAATTCCACAAGCGGACGAAACACATAAGAATTAGACATTTCTATGTGAGAGAACTCGTGTCGGAAAAAGAGATCCGAGTTCAGGGAGCCAGGCCAGCCCCTACCAGATTGAACCCCTTTTACCCCCCTTCTCCTGCCAAACGATTCTAGACCCAAGCCCCAGTTTTCTAAAATATTGATGAATAAAGCAGGTTTATCGTTTCTGTCGATAGCCGTTCTTATATCGATACTGGAGGCCTACCATGACCTTATAAGAAACTGCTCTTAATCCAGGCAGTTCAGTTAAAGTACTTAAACTGAACGACTTAATTTCGTACCATGACCTCATAAAAGGTGAACGAGTTCTGAGCTGCTTATTTGATAAGGTGAATAGTTTATTCTCTCTGGCTAGTTAACTTACATCCATGTAAGAACGAGAAGGGAATATACAGGATTCCATAAGAAAGAACTACTCATCGCATTGTCTGGAGGACCGTTCCTAACCAACGTTTATTGTTTATACGGTATTTACCGGTTTTTTTATTATAAGGATATCTTGTATTATAATTTGTTTTATTATTTACGAATGGTACTTTGAAAAAATGAAAGCTTAAAAGTAATACGCGCATATTACTATTTAATGCAATTTGTGATAAAACTTAGTAACTTATGCGTTGTTTTTTATTGATCGTTCAAATTATATTGAGCATTTTGAACGCAACTCATAACTGTCAAGTGATTCATGTGTTTGTTTACAATATTTAACGATTTATTTTGGGAGGTACTTTTGTGTGTTGATTTAATTACATATTATTAAGTAATACCTATACATTATTTCTCGTTTGCTACGCTACAAACAACAAGGCATACTCATTTAACAAACATAGCATTGGCCTCGCTGGATGGCGGGTCGAAACTGTAAAATAATATTTTACATATAATTTCTAATTAAAATCTGACTCCGTGTAATTTTAAAATATTTCGTATGCTTAACATATAATTATTGATACTCCTTTTTATGTAAGCTTTTCATACATTACATAGGTGTATTAAATTTATATTTGCTTGCAGTAATTTGGTTGAATTGCCTATACGACGACGCCCCCATCGTGTATCATACGACTGTGCATACGACCAATTGGGGCTCTATGTGTTTTTTTAAATTCACACAGAGACATAGTCTTGGTCTATAATAAGTCCACTCAGCCATCTGTACCCTAAGAATGTGGCAGAGAGTTGCCCAGCAATGTAACTAGATGGGTGAAGGTGCATTCAAAGATAGGAAAGGATGGTCATCGGTTATTAATCTAACTAATAATATAGACTCGAATGTTTGTGGTTGAGAGGATGGATGTTTGTTACTCTTTTGCGTGTACTGCCTGATAGAATCAATTGAAATAGGCTATCTTCTCTGATGGGCGTATATCTGAAGCACTGGCACAGTTTATGGAGTCTCCTTTGTCTGTGCGAGATTCAGTATGTACTCATTAGTTTTGTTGATCATATTTGATTTATTTTATCTAATGTTTCACTTGTAGAAAAGTGCATTATTTTTAACTACTTACTTTATTTGAGTTTGAAGTTTAAAATCAAATAATCACATACACAAGTATACTCAATAGTTAAGTCAAAGTAAGATTTTTTATTCAAAATTACATGTATGATGATGTCTTTAAAAAGTGACAAAAAAAATCAGTGCTACAGTATAATATTATAGTATCTGTGGTGCTTCTAAATTATGACTGTCTAAATAAGTATGTATAGATATTTACATACATGCATATTTATCTTATTACATTAAATCTTTATAAAACAAAAACATTGCAACTTCAAAAACAACAAAAACTAAAACAACACAAAAAAAACACAATTTTTACATAAAACTTAAATGAAGACTTTTTGATGCTTGTAATAACTGTGTAATTACATTTCTAGTTTTGACTTGGCACTTAGTGTAGTAGGCTTCAGATGAGCCTTCTGTTGCATCCAATAAAGCAGTCATCATAGTTTTCCTCAAAGGATAACCAGAGTCACCTGCAAGTAAAAATATTATATTAGACACAATTGTAATTAAAACTATTATACTTTATTAATCATCATAGCAGCCTATAACAGCTCACTGCTGGCTTTCTGACTGAGTACGCCACAGACCTCCTCTTTAAAACTTACTTTATTAAATAGATAAAATATTTATGTGAATAGTGAATGTTTTATTATTAATTTTGTTGCTATGTTAAGTTAGCTAAACATCATCATCAATCGGCACACATTCTTTACCACTCCATCTACTCCGGTCCTGAGCCTCCCGCATCCACGGCCTTACAGTTATACATACTCTAGTTCTTAGTGTTACTTGACAACACAAATAAGAATGCTACTTGTCTGCATCTCGTAACCTACTGCTAGTACTAGTGCGGGAGGCAGGGGCATTCTTATTAGGTTTGTATGATTGTAAGAAATGGCATTTTTTAACTTTATAAACTATTATTATAATAATTCAGAAATAAGTAGCATACTTATTTGTAAATTTCTGTTTGTTTACTAAATAAAATAATTCTGATTAATATGGATTCCAGTTTTATTTTGATAGTCGGTGTACTGTAGGCAGGTATCCCAACAAAATAATCCATTCTTAGAAATACATTTAGAACAGCTTACCTAAAAGCCTTTATTATTACCACAGTTATTACTGAGGCCTTTGAAATAGTCTTGAAGTTGGGAAGAAGGATGGACTGATCATCTAAACGAGTCATGTGTGGATCCATCATAACTGGCATCAACATACAACGAAATAAACATTAACATTTATGTACAGGCACTTGCTTGGCCCCACACTGTTATGTTGTGGGAACCAGTAACAGCGACATTACACACACATAAACATCCAAGACCTTTTCCAATTTTTTATTAATTTATCCCCAGCCGGGGATCGAACCCGGGACCTCTCGCATGGTAGGCAGAGTCATAACACACTTCAATTAATCTTACCAATTGAACATTTAGAGAATTATAGCCCTTCCGACAGATGTACCTCCTCTCCTTTTGGGTTTACAATAGCTACCTGTGTCCCATCAATGCAGCCAATAACATCACTCCAAATTTTTCATTACACCTGAAATTAAAAAAGTGTTAATTATAAATAACCTTTTCAAATTAGCGACTGTTTAGAACCGGTGTCTGACAGCTACATAATTAAAGCTATGGTATCAATAAAAAAATCACCTTACTCTATTCATAGGTACAACATTCTTCTACAGTTTGTGTGCATTCTTTATAGGTATTTCCCATTTCTAATGAGTTCATTGCTGCAGTGACCTATGCCCAGTACTGCTGATATGGTTTGTTACGCAATAAAGCCACGGATCTTACCTGTTGGCATTTGATATGTTCCATAGTCATAAAATGATAAAGCTGCAAGACCCTGCAACAGAAAAGAGTAGGTATTTAGATGTACACTGTCTAGATCTCTTGACTAGAAATTACCTCATTAAGTCTTTGACAATAAAACTAATGTATTTCCATAAACTCTTACTTTTGTTTCTATGGTGGAATCCGACGATTTACTTGGCTGTGGTTTACCACTCGTCGCCAGTTCCTGGTCAGAGTGTCGATAAGGGGGCGGAAGCCCCCAGGCTATCTAAACGCGGAAAAAATTCTAAGTTTTTTTTTCCTTGGCGCCCCCTTATCTACACTCCAACCCATTTCCCTTGTAAGGCGGTGGCGATTTCTTTTTAAATTGTCATTCAAGTTATTGTCCGTTTCAAAAAATTCAAACAATACCTGTTCACTCACTTGCCATTATTATAAAGAAAATAACTCAAAAGCACTTGAACAATCACAAAGAGTCTACTAAACTATCAACAACAAGACAACAATTCACATATAGTTAATCTCAGAGATTTTTTTTAAACATTGCTTACTTTGACAGTTGAGCGTTTCAGTATAGTGTTGCCGGATAATCGATTATCAATTAATCGATTAGTAGGTACCTAAATAATCTAACAAATCGATCTAGTATCGATTCTATCGATATAATCGATTGAATCGATTCTTATGATTATACCAATAAAATCGATTATAATCGATTATAATTGCTGTTTCTGATAATTTAATCGATTATATCGATAGTATCGATGGTCAGAAGCAAAACAATATAATCGATAAAATCGATACTATCGACACAATCGATTAAATCGAGGTATCGGTTAAGATTATATTGTTACGTTAATCAAGGGTAACCTAACCTATGCTAGCTAGTAAGCGCTTACAATAGACTTACTGATTGTATCGAGATATTGATGTGCTAAGTTACCAAAAGATAAAAGTACCTACATATTTTAAGCTACTAAACGCTACAATGTATAACCAGGGCAAGTTACTGCAACAACGAGAGTTGGCAAATAAAACAGGTAAATAAATGCTTTTGAGACACTTCTAAATTATAAAGAAAAAATATATTATTATGTGGACGGTCAATTATTGTAGGTATTGCTTTTCTTATTATTTCAGAAGTCCGCAAAAAAAATATATTTGTCTATGGAACGGAGGAGCCAGAAACAAACATTAGTGATGACTTATTCTCACAGGGTGATAGAGAAACAACTGACCAAACCAAAGATATGTGTCACACAGTATCAACTCTACGCACAACGGGTTACACGAGGAAAACTTCATTGAAGTTACATACATGTACATCAAATTGTACTCATGCTGCCCAAAAAATGTTTGACAGTGATGAAGATGAACCAATGAAAGATATGGGTACACAAACAGGGAGTAGTGGGACGTTTGGAAATGAAACAAAAAGTAATTTAAAAAAATCTAATACCCATAACCATTTTGGTAACATTGTTGCCGAAGAGATTGAACATTTTCCATCTGCCAAAAAAATTAAAGTAATGACCGATATTTTGAAAGTTATTGCAAAATATCAAGAAACAGACGATGTATAAGAATTCTTAAAAAAAAAAGTTTAATTAGATTTAAATGAGAATGATATTTTCTGTTATATAAAAGTATTTTTTTAATTTTAATTTAAATATCATTTCATTTGCTGCGCTCGACTGTAATAAAAAAAATCTGCTACTACAGAAAACATGTAACAGCAAGTCATAGGTAACCAATTTTTTTTTCTTGAAATTCTTTTTGGTGGAACGTCACGGTCTGGGCGGGAATTTTAAATTTTGGCTGTTTTCTCAACTTTGTGATAAAACCGTGTTACTGTTTATCCATTTGACTCAAGTCGCGCTAGTAAAACACTGTTACACGTCTTAATATGTATTAATATCTTAGATTAAAGCATTCAATTGTAAATAATTGTGTAAATTCATTTTAACACTAATTTCGACGATCGTGTAAAAATGATTGCTTTATTTTAGGATATTGATACATATTAAGACGTGTAACAGTGTATTACTAGCGCGATTTGAGTCAAATGGATAAACAGTATCACGGTTTAATCACAAAATTGAGAAAACAGCCAAAATTTAAAATTCCCGCCCAGACCGTGATGTTCCACCTCAAAATGGGATTTAAAGCGCAGCAAATTCATTTTACAGGATGACTTTGAAATCGGGATTTATATATATCTAACCAGGCATTCCTCACAACTTAGTCGGTTACTCGGTCGATTTTGGTGGGTTTAAAAAATAACATAAATAGAATTCTCATTACTTTTAATTCGTAATATTATGGATTTCATAGTCACCCTGTATGTAAAGATGCAATCAACCACAAATCAAGCTATTCACTTCTACGGCTATTGACATATATTTATAAAAATAATTCGCTTTCTTCATGTTTGATTAACTTTAGTAACACTAGTAATGCTAAGGCTAAGGGAGTAAATAAGACTCTTCTTATTTGAAAAGAAATTACCTACTTCTAAATTTTACTTACACCTACACATGTTGATTAAATAAGTTATAGTTATAAGTCTTCTGTATTATTATTTGTCTGACAAATTACGAAATAAAAAATAAATAAACTTCTCCTTTTGTTTGAATTGATCATAGAAAATATATATTTGTTCGTTGGAAAATATAAATGACGTGTAACTTAGGAATTCGATTATATTACATACTAGCTTTTGCTCGCGACGCCGTTCGCAGTATCAAGAAAAAAATAAAAAGCTTTCAGCTTTCTACGTCCAGTAGTTTCGGCTGGGTGATGATGATCAGTGAGTGGTATTTCGCTTTTATAGAAAGCCAACAAGAACCAGTAGCAATTATCCAGTGATAAATTATTATGGGGTTTATTTGTGAACCATTACTTTACTGTATGTATAATATAGAAGATAGATATCGAGAACTTAAGGTATTTTTTCCTCTGATACAATTATATTTTCTTTCATTCTTTTATGCAAATAACTAATTTATTTACTGAATATACCATGATTTTGTTTAATAAATAAAAGAGCATCAATATGATCAGGGCTCAGACGACTACGTCTGTCAGTTATTATTTGACCAGCAGCCGAAAATATTCGCTCAGCCGGAGTAGACGTTCCAGGTATACATAAAAATTTTAGTGCTATGTCTTTTAGTTTGTTCTGGCTATTGGACCAATACTGAATAGGATCTTCCGTCTCTGAAAGTAATGGAAAACCATTACTTTATTTAGAAAAATCTAAATATTGTCTTATATCGATTATTGCATCACTCGTGTGATTTGTTGTTGGAGTATTATCCAGAAAATACAACAACCCAGAAAGTCTGCTTCTTTTAGAAGTGGAGGGCTCTGATAATGTAGATGCGGTAGCAGTATTATCATTAAAGGATGCCAAGTAGTTGGAATACTCCCGTTGAATATATGAAACAGCTCTTTCAATGTCACCTTCAGTTTTGAACCCTTGTTTTTTAAAATGGGGATTCAACAACGTAGCAATCATACATGGGGTTCTCGTTTCATATGGTTTTAACCGTTGGTTCACAGAGGATCTAATGGCAGCTATAACTTTTTTGGATGTTTCGGACCAATTCTCTTTCTCCATATCGCTCAACTTTAAACACAGTCCTTTTATTAGGGGTATGATTAATGATATTGTGGCATATTTATCCCCTGATATTGCCTCTGTACAAATTTCAAAAGGTTCTAATATTTTTTCAAGTTCTTCGATGGTGTCATATTCTTCAGCTGTTAAGTTTTCAGGTGCCCGTTGGCACTGACAGATCACAATGGATAATTCGTCCCTTTACGGATACGTTTTATCATTTCAAAGGTACTGTTCCACCTTGTCTCAGTTTGCTGGATTAATTTTGTTTCACCTTTATTGTGTCGTTTTAACTCAGCACATAATTTGCTTGTAGCTAATGTGCTGTGTCTAAAATATGTAACAATATTTTTACATTTGTTTATCAGGTTTTTGAATTCTTCAATTTTGAAAATATCACGTACGAGACAATTAAGCGTATGGGCAAAGCAAGGAATATATCTATATTGAAGATTGGAAGCTACTTTTAGCATTACTGCTGCGTTGTCCATAACCATCGCGACAACTTTACTGTCTACATTCCACTGTTCAAGTGTGTCTCTGGCAGCCTGAAATAAAAATCCACTTCATTACTATATTTCGCGATGAAAACCGTCCTATGTCCCATCCCAAGGTCATAGGACAGACAAACAGACAGACAGACGTTTCTAGCTCCACTTTAAAATAAAATTATGGTCTCATACGATTTTTACTTGCAACACAAATTTATTTATTTTTTGAGTATTCTCTTCTTTTTTGAATTGTATGCCATTAACCCATAATTTCTAAAACCCAAAAATTACGAATTAAGGTGGAACGTCACGCTCTGGGCGGGAATTTTAAATTTTAGCTGTTTTCTCAACTTTGTGATTAAACCGTGATACTGTTTACCCATTTGACTCAAATCGCGCTAGTAATACACTGTTACACGTCTTAATATGTATCAATATCCTAAAATAAAGCAATCATTTTAACACGACTGTCTAAATTCGTGTTAAAATGAATTTACACAAGTATATACAATTGAATGCTTTATTCTAAGATATTAATACATATTATTAAGACGTGTAACAGTGTTTTTCTACCGCGGTTTGAGTCAAATAGATTAACTATCACGAACTTGAGAAAACAGCCAAAATTGAAAATTCCCGCCCAGACCGTGACGTTCAACCTTAACGTCAAAAGTTAGATGTTGTTTTTTGGCGCGATTGTCAAACTTGAACTTTATCATCGATTTTAATTCAAAAACATTTTCTTTAACCCTGATCAACTCGATATGTGCACATTATGAAGATTCACACTGTATATTTGCATGTACTTTTATAATTTTACTCACCATAGTCAGCGAATCGGCATCGTGATGTCCTTCTATGTGTTTGGCCGTCAGGAGTGCTGATACAAACTTATTGTTGTTATCAATGAAGTGGGCGGTTATAGCTCCAATACCGAGATTACTGACCGAGGTCCACATATCATAGGTGACAGCAATATGCAACACTTTATTTAGAACCTCGGCCAATTGAACTTTCATCTGATTATGTAATTGCAGTAACAGTTGAGATGTCAAAGTAGTTCTTGATGGCATTTGATATTTTTGATCCAACGCGTTTACAAAATCTTTGAGTCCTTGATGTTCTGACATCCGCAGAGGTTCCATATCAATGGCAACCATTTGAGTAAACAATTTGTCCAACATTTTTTTCCTTGTTGAATTATTAGCGTACGTTACGGTTTCAGCGACTGCTGCAGAATTTTGGTTTTCATTGACTCCTTCACTAGATGCGTTTATTATTGACAATAATTTTTCAGGATGTTTCCTTCGCAAATGTTCTTTCATGTTTGTGGTATTATTGCAAAATTTAAAACTTTTTTGGCATGTACTACACAACACACCATTTACCAGTGGCTGATTTTGTGAAATAAATCCACACCTTTGATGTTTTGTCACTCATTTTGTACACCAAAGAAATCACATCAAACTATTTAATTATAACGCATACGCACCACCTAGGTCTGAACTGTATTTAGAAGAAATTTACTTTCTACCCTCAAAAAAATCATAAATCTCTCGCACACATTTGAGTGACGTGACGGGCTTACGTTATGTATGACAGATTACACAACAATATAATCTTAACCGATACCTCGATTTAATCGTTTGTGTCGATAGTATCGATTTTATCGATTCTATCGCATTGCTTCTCACCATCGATACTATTGATATAATCGATTTAATTATTAGAAACAGCAATTATAATCGATAAATCGATTATAATCGATTTAATTGGTACAATTATGTTAATCGATAGTATCGATCTAATCGATTATATCGATACTAGATCGATTTGTTAGATTACTTATATGTACTTAGGAGAATCGATTAATAATCGATATACGATCGATTATCCGGCAACACTATTTCAGTAATCTCCGAGCGCTTGTCAAATGGCACGTCATGGTACGATTGAGGAAAAAAAAGGTGAACTGCATGAAAACGCTGGACGTAATAAGGGCTTAAACTGCCTTGCTTTTTAGAGGTCATGGTACGAATTAGCAATGCAGTTCAGTTTAAGGCCTTAAACTGAATAGATTTAAGAGGTCATAGTAGGCCTCCTGACTCCATCGCTGGTTGTCATTAAAATTGTACGCGAAAAGAATCCTACATGTCCTGTCAAAACTATATCGGTTTCAGTCATACAAAGTAAAACGGTCGTATGAGTAGAGAGTTAGGTATATTAACTTCTGTTCATGGAAAATAGTCCTCCTCTGATTCTTACTTACTCTGAGGACGATAGGGTAAAAAAACTCCATCCGTCATCTCATCACCATGGAGACCGAGAAACAACAAAGCAAACAGTCAAAAATAGATTTTTGTGTAAGATTGCTCGATTTGAATATACAATTATGTATTCGTGCGTTGCTGATAGAAAGGTCGACAGAAGAACCATCTAATGGCTGAATTACACATCCTGGGCCATATTGAGAGTGCAAGTAAATTCAAAAACAACTGTTCCTTGTTTTGCCGATATTCCTTCCAATCAGGTACAGTACAGAGTACCTATTTACAGTATGTGCTCCACTATTTCCATGATTCTATCGTAGTAGTTGTGCTGAAGCGGCTTTGCAAATAACAATGTAAATAGTCTAAGATAACAATCTGTAATTCGATAACTCCCCTTTTAGGCTCAAATTGGACCTTAGTTTCTGGTCTTCCTGAAGGCCAGACTGTCTCAGGCAAGTCTGGTTTTGATGGAGGTGTTGTTTGGAGTCAGCCATTGGATATACATTATATCACGAAAGGATTGCAAGGTTAGAAAAGTTTATACATCTTGATGTTGCTGATTTTTTCTCAAATCTGTTTTAGATTCTAATTGTTACATTTAGTAGATCATCACATAAATGGTTCTTTTGAATGAAATTCATCAGCTTCGTCTATTCTCGTGACTCACCTGTTGTTGGCTTCATATGTAGAGCTGAGCGCAGTTATTCTGACCCATTATTATTTTAATTAAATTAATATTACTATCCAATAATCTCCCATCAGGTTGGCCGAAAATATTATTTCAAGTAAGTTGCCTAGACTCCCTTGGTAGATCCTGGATAGTGGGCTACAGTTGCTGTAGTGTCCCTACAGCCCCTGGTTACCACAACATAGATGTTCCATGCTGGGCCCCTGCTGCCGTTACCATTACTGATAAGATAAGACAATACTTCCTCGGAGGATCACATCAGCTCTTGCAGAGCGATGTTGTGAACCTTGGTTTGGACAGGTGAGGATAATAAATTGATCAAGGTCACTATACTTCTTCTTGGAGTTCGTTGAGCTGAGCATAATATAATTGATTTATTTTTTCATTATAGGTACAAATTAAAAACTGAGTCGAAAGGCATCATCAAATTGCATATAGACATAATCCTCCGAAACTTCACCCAATTTGGAGTAGAATATAAGTGAAAATGAACATACTGCTATACTTCTCCTTTACTTTAATTTCTGTAGTATTCCAATTTTGTGTAATGGACTACATTCAAGGGCAAGTTGATTCTACTAAACAAATTGAAGATTTGAATCGAACTAGTCAGAGGAAACGGTTAAGTGATATTATAAAAGATTACAAGAATAATCCACATGCTCTATTCTTTCGCACGAATGCTCCAAAATTGGCACAAATCAAATTGGATAATCTAACTTCTCCAACCCAAAATGAAACATCAACTGAAATAGCAGTAAACACTGAAATGCCTCAGACAAGTGTTGTTTATGATGTGTTACTTGATGAAGAAAGTGCAACAACAATAGAGGTTCCATTTGCGTCCGAAGTTCCCGTTTCAACAACAGAGTTTGAAAATATTACTGATTTGTCCATTTTTGGGACATCAAATCAAACTACTATGAAACCTGCAGCTGCCGTACCAAAGAAAAGGATTCCTGAAGAAGACTGCTATTGCAACTTATTGGTATGTCATCATTGCTAATATATACAGGTGTTGTTTTTTAAAGTTTTGCCCCAACTCAGGAGATGGATATCTACAGGACACTGAAGCAAAAAATATAAAAATACTTTTTTTTTTTTTATATAAAATTGTGGATTAGAACTAAATCGAACGCTTGATACCGGGCTCGCCATGTAGGGCACGCACCCGCGGCGCGGGCGCTCCTTGTGGACCAGCCGGGCGTGTCCGCACGTTGCGGTTATTTTAGGACAAATCGAACATGGCGATTTATGAATTAAAATTATGCGGGGGGAAAAGAAAACAAATTTTTATTTACAACCGATATGTAAATAATATTCCCTGACCCGGGCGTAATTTTACAAAACAACACCTGTATAATATTTAATTGAATTAGTAAATTAATTGATAATTATCTAATAATTAAATGAACTAGGTACAAAGTTGATGATGAAGAGAATGACAATACAAATATATAATTTACAGGTTTTATTGTTATTCTTATATTACAGTACCAAGTATGCGACATTAATTGTTGCTGTGACAGAGATTGCTCAGAAAATGATGCAAAGTTATTTAATTGTCCTGAAAAGGGAACAAGTCTACAGCAAGATGACTTTTTTTGCTCAGTCTTGGATAAAAGGTCACCAATGATCAATAATGTGGATCATTTGTTTTGCATTGTCAGGACCAATCTGCCAGACAAACGGAACACAAACTACAAAAAGGTTTAATTTTCATGCATTTATGATATCATTCTAATTTTATTTACACTTTATGTCTACAACAGTAACACCTAATACTATGTTTTTTCCTTTTCAGTACAATATAGATGAAGCAAAGACAATAACTGATAGAAATTTGAAATGGCATGAACATTCTAAAATGACAAACCCCATAACATTTTCATTCAAGTCATATACTAATCGCGATCCAATATGGTTGCTAAAGCATGGATCGATAACTTACATTGGTACTAATAAAATAATATAAAACTATACGAATATGTCTTGTAATGTATGTACAGTGCTTATATGTAAATTTCAAATGTATTAAAATATTACATGTTACAGATTTACCATCTTCGCAAATAAACAGTTACTGCGACAATAGATCACCAATACACTTTTTGAAAGACCAACAATGGAAATGCAACGTCGTTATTAGGGACCTCGAAATGTTCCACATTCTCAAAAACATCCAAAACACCAGTGTAGTTAGTGTTACAGACAAATTCAAAGATAACTCGGCCTTGGTAATTATTTTATTTAAGATTTTTTACGACCTTTGTGGTGCGATCGAGGCTGTGCTTCCCGAGCGAGAGGTCCCGGGTTCGAATCCCGGCTGGGGAGAAAGAAAGGGATGTTTCCCGTGCCCACGAGACGGTACCCTAGTGTAGGGCCAGAAGCAATGTATGTGCGTGCCTGTATGTAAATGTTACGTTATGTTAATCATTTTCATACTTCATAGTGCATCCAAAGTAGAGATAATCTTTTTATTCCAGAATTGTACAACACTTCATTGCACAAACTGGACAATAATCGTCTGCAGTGAAACTGCATGCACGAATTATAGCGAGGAGCAACACGAGCCTGTCTGCACCGACACAATACTATGCACTAATCTAGCACTAAGAGTAGAGTATGTGTTTCACTATAACGACGCCAAGATTACAAACGCGTTTGTGTATTTTCATACACTGAACGTTTCGCCGAGAGTGCCTTTATTTACACAACATATTAGCGTAAAGTTTATCATCGGAACGCAAGATTCACTTATGAAACCTCTGCAGTTAAGTGGAAATCCTGGATACTTGATGGGCCTGCCAGTCATAGCTTCTGTCCAGAAGAGCAACTACTCAAGTTACTTTTTCAACTTTGGAGCCCAGTCGGACAATATATTGGTTTATCCAGAGAACAGGAATGGTTTCTGCGTGTTGTCCAACACGACACGTAACGTTGTACTTTTTGGAACAACGAAGAGATGTAAATGTCGTTACGTGCAAGAGACGAGAATGAATTTAAACAGGACAGATGCCTGTCAGCTCATACAGAGCAATATTACAAGAATCTTGGGAATTGACAGAAAAGTGTTCATCTCACCGATAGGTAACCCTCGCGAGTTGGTGGACGAGGACTGGATAGAGCTAAGGCAACAATTCCACGGATTACCACTCTACGGGGATTATGATAAAGAAAGCAATGTCATGAGTTGCAATAACGCTATATCAAAGGTCTCATTCGTGTTTGGTTTCGCCGATGTTAGTGATATTGCCACCAAAAAAAATATCAAAATACTATCTGCCACAGCTCACGTTACAACCCGCAATGTATCATTTCACGACGAGAACCCATCTTACGTAATAACAATAGAAACTATATTTGTCGACGTCACGAAGCCGTCCGTCTATGAGTACGCGGGAAGTCCGCAGTTGAATATTCATTTACCTAGAGATTTCTTCTTCCCCTTTCCATCCAATAAATGTTACCCTAATTTCGCAAATGCTATTACGATGTTACCGATCTGTATCCTTACATTTATTTCAAAATAAAAAAGCGTTCAATATTAACTAATAATTTTTATTTTATTTTGAAATAATTTAAATACTTCTGTTACTTCTATCACTTCTAACTTGGCATCCAATCAATTTTCTCATGTGACGGCCTGCCAACAAAAGCCTATCTTAATTTGTCCGCGCTAGCTCCCGAGGCAAGCGCGGGAGCGAGCGACCAGAGCGCGTCTCTGTTCGCTCGCTCCGAACAGCCGAGGCGTCGTTAGTAGTGATTGTGACGTAACTCCCACCGTTGCAGCCATGTCACGAGGTCGGTAGTGCCTAAGCGACGTAGTTGTAGACCTTGCGGTCGTCCGGAGTGCGCGCGAGGTACTCTCGCTCGATGAGTCCCTCGATGCGCTTCTTGATGACGACGGGCGAGGGCAGGAAGCGCGTGCGCAGTTGGTCCGTCACCTCCGTCACTAGCAGCAGGTGCTGGGGAGGGGGAAAGCAACACATATATCACATAAGAAGCCCCCAGGCCGATAATATTCGCCTGACCATTCGAGAGACCACGAGGGGTTTTCCTGAGTTATTCGAGTGCGTCAGATTAGACATAGGAGATACCTTACACCATATTTAGTATTTTTGCCAGATCTACCTTTCTGCTTTCCACTTAAAGCCGCGCGGTTAGGGCAACAAAAAATAAGTCCACACAAGTGGGATTTACTCACGCGTCTAAGATATGGTGAGTTAATTGCATGCTGATAACCAGTGGTCGGAATATCTAGGAGATCGGAACCTAACTATTTTAATACATTTGTTTTATTATTGTTTAGATGATCTTGCTTATAAATGAAATACAGTTGAGGTAGAGTATTTTTATTATATAAAAAAAAATTGGTTGTTTGTAAAGTAGGTTTACGATCGAGATGTTTACGTGATAAAGGGTTTGGATGCCGCTAGAGTGAGAGAGACGGAAGATCGGTCCACTCACTCGAACGCTATGCCAGCCTCCGCTCGTGAGGATTCCGCGTGACAAGTTTCACGGAATGACTGGCAGCGCTCGAGATGAGACGGGAGATCGGTCCGTCTCTCTCTCGTTATACCTGCGATCGCGCTCGTGAGGTTTTGGTGTGACACAAGTTTCTGAACATGTCACCCGACTAAAACGATTTTAAAGACGTTATCACGTCAAAAAACAGAAAATATTTTGTACATTGTCATTAAATTTAAAAAACATCGATCAATATGACAGGTTATTTGGTTTCATATAATACTTTTTTTTAATTTAATTTTATAAAAAAATAATGCATAACTTCCTCGAAAAATAAACTACGATTTACACTATTATTAAAACTTTTTATTTGTAAAAATAGTAAAGTTCAGATACCTATTTAATTAAGTTCCGAAATTGTACTCTTAAAACTCATGTACATACTTTTGCTTTCGTTGCGCTCCAAGGTTGTCCAAACCACTGCTTTTAACTGTACATTTTAATCTGACGATTTCAGCGTATCGTAAGGGTCGGTGGATCACAAACTTAAAAAAAAAGTCCTAGTCTGACGTGCCAGTCGAGTAAATCCCACTTGTATGCGCTTAGTTTTTGCTACCCTGACCGCGCGGCTCCCTGACCCTGACCGCGCGGCTCCCTGACCCTGACCGCGCGGCTCCCAGACCCTGACCGCGTGGCTCCCTGACCCTGACCGCGCGGCTCCCTGACCCTGACCGCGCGGCTCCCAGACCCTGACCGCGCGGCTCCCTGACCCTGACCGCGCGGCTCCCAGACCCTGACCGCGCGGCTCCCTGACCCTGACCGCGCGGCTCCCTGACCCTGACCGCGCGGCTCCCAGACCCTGACCGCGCGGCTCCCAGACCCTGACCGCGCGGCTCCCTGACCCTGACCGCGCGGCTCCCAGACCCTGACCGCGCGGCTCCCAGACCCTGACCGCGCGGCTCCCTGACCCTGACCGCGCGGCTCCCAGACCCTGACCGCGCGGCTCCCAGACCCTGACCGCGCGGCTCTCGAGGGAAAGCTTGGATGTGATCTAATTTAGATACTGAAATAAGTATACCACGTATAAGTTATATCCCATATCTTAATCTAACGCGCTGGAATAACTCACAAAATAGCCTCGTCGGCCACACTACCATGAATGCAATATCAGTTCCGATTCTATGAACAGTTAAGGAGAACCTGTTACTATGCAACAAGTAATTTAATGAGAACCGAGCATTCCAACTAAACTTGGATTTTTAATTTGAGACCAAATATGTAAACAAAGGTGTACCATTAGAGAAAATGTACGCTAGATCGATGGTTACTATTATTGAGAAAAAGAATAGCTATAATTTATTTTCATCTCTGTTTTAAAACTTCTGAAACAACTAAACATACTCAGTCAGACAGATTTGTCAATAGATGTAACATTCATTTTATGTAAAGGAAAACAATTCTTTCTAGCGAAAAGAAATATGGTGCTTGGACCCTAAAGAGGTTTGTAACCTTTTGATTCTTTTTTGAACTTATGCAAAACGAATCTGCCAAAACCAAAAAAAAAGTCACGCAGACACCATTTTCGCGGACTCCAGTGAGATAAGCGTATTTAGTTACACTTTCCGTTTCAGGACAGGTGATGGCGCGGTCTTTATTATCCTTAACCTTTTCACAGTAGAACATAAATAAATAAATATCTTTATTATTAAGAACATCATAACAATACAATAATTTCATTATCACTAGCAAAAAAAAGTCGCTCTCCGCGTCTGTCTGTGTATATCTGTTTACTCCTAAACCACGCAACCGATTTTTATTCGGTTTTAACCATCAGCTAGATATTTTTTCACGGAAATTATATTATGCCGATAACGATATTGATAGCTCCGCAGGCAATTCGAACCCCGGCCAGGGTAAACATTTGTGTGATGAGCACACTCTTGTGTTTGCCTTGTTTCTGAAATATAACAATGAAAAAAAAAGTTTTCACCAACTGGAATGTCATTTTGACAGTGACATTTCTTTGTTTACATATATGGCCTCAAATAAAATATCCTAGTTTAGTAAAATGCAATCTGTAACATTGTAAGGTAGTGCACAGAATGTGTATGCCGTCTCTGTATAAATATACAATATTATGGCATACGAATAAATAATCTTGTAGGTCACTCACCGACATCTTCTTCCTGGCCTTCATGATGCGCACGATGGCAGCCTCGATCTCGTGCTTGCGGTCCTCATCCACCTTGTTCCTGGTCTCGCGCCGCTCCGGCTCCGACTCGCCTTTCGCCGCCACAGTCTGGATCTTGACCCTGCGATATATTAATCATAAATTCAACTCGTCTTACGAAAAAGAGTACGCGAACTTAGCATTAGCAAGCCTTTCGGTTTTCCATTTTCGCAGCTCAAACCCTTGAAGTTGTAGCATCAGCGCACGGCACTGCGTGCAAATGTCCTATGTAGAGATAAACTGCGATAACATTACGCGCCCCTTCACTACTCCATAAGTACGCTGTCGCGCTCACTCGCGTTGAGAGTATGCTCGCTGTCTCGCCGGCGGGTGGTGGAGGGGCGCGCCACGTTATTGTAGTTTATCTACAAATGTGTATGCTCGTAAATATGGAACCATGATTTGTGACAATGAGTCGTGCTACAAGCACGTTGTCTTTTTTAGGGTTCTGTACCCGAAGGGTGCCAGACGGGACCCTATTACTAAGCCTCCACTGTCCGTCTGTCACCGGGCTCTACCGGATCAACCGAAATAGGTAGAGAGCTGAAATTTTCACAGAGGCTGCGTTTCTATTGCCGCTATAACAACAAATAATTAACCATACGGGTTTTTATGAATTAACAGTAGTACAAGAGATTATTTGTATGGCCATTTTCTTTGCTATATTAACCGGACTTTGCCGATATTAACGTAAAAAATCTTTAACTGCGGTTTTTGAGTTATTAGTCATTATAAGATTAATAATTGCTCATTCGAATTATAGTAAATAATAATAAGTTTTTTATCATATTCGATTTTATTTCTGTAAATAAATTATGCAATTTATATCCACTTCCGGTATCGATGAGCAAAGAATAATACTACATTAACAAACTATTTTTTAATGTTTCGATATACGGCCTTGAATGTAGTACTACACAGTATTTAATACAGTGTGATTCTTCATAAACTGGACATATTAAATAATAAAATAAATAAAGAGGACTCCATTTTATCGACAAAAAAATGTTTGAAAAAATCCCACCACCCCTATATTTTTTTAAAGGCATTTGATTATAAAGTTTCGTGAACCATGCACCATTAAACCACCAGTTCAGCAGCCTTATGGCGTAACTCTCTGAAGTGCATAGCGTGTGTCTATGGTTCATCTCATGCTCATACAATTTCATCGATTGCGGGATATCACCGAAGGCTTCTAGGCTTCATTCAATGAGCTTGGGTTTGGCCTCCATTATGATGCTACTTGCGTGATACCAATTTGACAGATGAAGCTGGTGCAAGGTGTCAAACGTAAAAGTCTATATGAAGTTCATAGCTCAGACGACTTACGCCATAAGGCTGCAGGTTCAGGTTCCGAAAGGGACCTTTTGCTATAACTTAGCCAACCAATTAGTCTGTGGAGTCTCTCCCACAGAATAATGTAGTCATACAATTTGCGACGAATCCGATAATAATTATTGTCGAATGGGGAAGACTTTCTGGTAGAGATTCCCCATTGTAATGATGGCACACAAAACAAATGTCCTGAACTATACCTATGCAGCTTGGAGGTGAAGGCGTCGTTCACGTAGAAGTGGTGGGTCGGCTCGATGTCCTTGGTCTTGGGGTGTTTGATGAGCACGCGCTGCGTGGGCTTGCCCATCGCCAGCGACTGCAGCGCGCGGACCAGGTCCTTCTCGGGGATGTCCGTCTCGTTGATGATCTCCTAAGGTTACAACATAACAAATCGTACAATCGCCGCTTCATTGGTGTTTAAAATATCATTTGGGTCTAAGATTCCTTCAGTTCGTCCAGAACCCATGTCACTTTTTAGACAAATCACACGTTTCGTCACGGCGCCGCAAGGCTATATGCTCACGATCTGCGGTACAAAACGGGGAGATCGCAATACCACCACACGAATCGCGTTTGAAGGAGCGTCGGCTTGACCTCAACCCAAAAAAAAATCGAATATCGGTATCGTCAAAGCCTCACCAGGGGCTCTCACTCTATAGTTTAGGTACGTTCGACCGGCTAACCCGACGGGCGGGAATTCAGTTATGTTGCCGCTCGCTTGGCTCGCAGTCGCGTTGCGCGCTAGCCGCTCCTCATAAGCAACTTTTCTGTGATTTTTGCAACAACAGTGACTTAAGTACCTAACATTTTAGGGTATCTAAAGCAATTGTTCACAAATAAAATTCGATTCATTTTTAATTGAATACCTTTTTGTTTAACTAAAAGTAAACACTTTAGACCCAGTATAAAACAAATGACAATTACATAAGTAAGGAGGTAGGTACCTACCTAGCCTTAGAATTTACCAATAGCCTGAATAAGTACTAATAAATAACACCTCTCTCAGACAGAGTGGACTAAAATTCACAAACACAAATCGCACGTAGGTAACCCTGCCGTGATCAAGCGAGACAGGAGTTTACAGGACGACCTTGTGATGTCAGAGTAAAAGAAGCTCTCAGACATAGTGATGCGGCGCAATCTAGCCTGCACGGGCGGGGCAACCGATTCTGTAGGTGCTTAGCGATTGTTGTACCTAGCGCAGGTGCGAGCTAGATTGCGCTTTATTGTCGCGCAGCGAGAGTAGCTATTTATTTACGTGTATTTAAGGAGTGATCTTTCTGTTCGTAGTACTTTTAAGTATTCTGTGGCCTCACCTCGTACGTGAGCCGCTCGCGCTTGTTGAAGAGCAGCAGCACGCACATCTGGAAGGTGGACACCTGGATGATGTGTCTGCGCGGCGAGGCGGCGGCGGTGGCGGCGGCGGCAACGGCGGCAGCAGCTGCGACGGCAGCGGCAGCTGCGGCGGGCGGCGGCGAGTGCGGCGGCGAGGCAGGCGCGGCGGGTGCGGCGAGCGCGCGGAAAGTCGCGTTGAGGTCCGCCGAGCCCAGCTGCGGCTGCAGGGACAGCTGCCGCCCGGAGTGCTTCGCGAGGTAGAAGCTGCGGGGGCACTCGCACGGTTACAGCGGAATAGATGGCGTGAGCACGAACAGTCACGCGTCAAGTGCGTGTACTGCGCTGTCGATAACTGCGTTATGGGCTTTTTATTAAGGGTTTAAGACAAATAATTCTCAAAAAGAAAATACAATTGACTTACAATACGATTAAAATCAGTTAATGATTCGGCTTGTCTCGGTTATCACCGCCTAAATCCGGAGATGGAAATGACACGAAATACATTACCGCGATTTCTTTTAGGAAGCATTCAATTTGAAGTATCATAAACGCATAGCACCTGCCAAGATGACATTACTAACAAGTAGACCTAATAAATTTATTATGCAGAATCGACATGAATTTGAACATTAATAACATCTATACATGGGACCATCTTGGAAGTGAACTCTATCAAATACAAAAAGAATTTTGTAAATCGGTTCAGGTGTCTTCTAGAAATCTTATAACATACATACAAAAAAAAGTGTGCAGTAGTAACAGTAGATGACAGAACGAAGTCAAGAAGATTTCGATCGAGATATACACGTAGACAATATACAAAACGAGATAATAATATCTCTTACTGCGGACAGCAGCGATGTCGACGACAGCAGTAGTTCAAATAAATAAAGCAGTGCATTTTACTGTTAAGGGCTTATATTTCATTTTTCTGTCAGACAATAGTAGTTTATGTGACTGCTACATAATGGAGGGCATTAATACTCGAGAGTGGGTTTATGAAACAAGCCGAAGGCGAGTTTCATAATAATATCACTCGAGAGTTTTGTACAGTTACATACACTAGTTTATCTACAGACATATCATAAGCTCTCTTTGATGTGTTCAGGAACTTCATGTTCGACCGGCATTGTGGCATTGATCATTGCGCTGCAGTTGTTTAGCTTGTTCTGTTGTACCAACTTCACAGACAAACTATGGGCGGCACGCAGGCGGGCGTCATCGTTCGAAATTTGAATGTCATAATTTGACAAATTTTGGTACATTATGGTCATAATGTACAAATTTTCAGATAAGAAAAGAGTTTTTACCAAATAGTTTTACATTATGCTGGTCTTAACGTGCGGTTTTTAGACGCAGTAAAGAGGGTCTATGATACCGGTGTAGATAAACACACAAATATGTCGGTTTTAGACAGGTCGCAATACCTTTCATACGTTAGATAGCTAGGTTATTTGACTGTTTATTTTGATTCGTCACGACAAAAACTAAATAAGACACATTCGATTCTCGGATCTTTGAAGTCCGTATCGCTTCATTCAATTTAATGGGTGATTTTAAGCAGGTCGCCTCACTACTAGAAACTGGCGTGCAGTCTTTTATGTGCCATTTTCCAATCGCTTCCCATTTTCATCCTCGAGTTCGTATACCAGGCGGGACACCTTCCGTATCACGCGGCACTTTTCATATTTAGGGGCCAGCTTTGCAGCAAAATATCTCCCAGCATTGCTCTGCTTGTATGTCGTTTCCACACTTCATCACCTACATTGAATTCTATGTCACGTCGCTTCTCATTGTAATACTTGATGTTACGATCGTGAGCTTTCTGCAATAACTCTCTCACGGTTGGACAAGTTTCTTTAAGCACTTTTATAGGAACAATCTATAAACCCTAACGCATTTACCGCCTCCGTTCCATTCCGTCCGTCATCGTGGGTAAAAATGGATTAAAACTATACCTAGTGCTTATCTTATCAAAGTAATCGCTCCTAGAAGCGAAGATGATCTCTTCTACCGCTTCAGCGTCATTGTAGATAGTACAATCAGGAACCGCTTCACGTCCGTGAACTAGTAGGAATGGAGTGAACGAGGTAGACTCAGTGCAAACTGGATCCTTGAAATGTTAATAACCCCTGTACGATGATCTGATGCGACGAAAGTAGAGATCGCCGTCACCACCGTTTTATTATAACGTTCTACGGTGTTTACTTGGGGACAATAGACTGGGGAGAAGTGTAATTGAGGAATGTTGTAGTAGGCAAATAACTTCTGAACGTCACCGCCAGTAAAATAGGATGCATTATCCTCAATGATAGTTTGCGGAATGCCGTGGACCATAAATACATGGTTTTCCAACGTCTGAGAAATCACTTTTCCGGTTGCGCGGCGCATCGGAAACAGCATATAGTACTTGATAAAGCAACAAACGACCACCAACAGGTACGTATTTAATTGTCTTGAAGGTGGTAAGGGTCCGACTAAGTCCAGACTTAGGCATTGAAACGGACAGACACAGAGACCTGTCAAAATACCTACGATTAAGTGTTTCCACTATAACTGTAACTATCAACCCCTAACGAAGTAATCAACGGGCTGCGGCAACAAGACCTGACGGCCCCTACACTGCCGATGACGCTAGACGACGCGTCAGCGGCAGCTAATATATCCATATGACCAGGCCACATTTTACAACTTTTCTGTCAAAAGATTGATACCTCCAGCCAGGGTTTTAAACCTGTTCCGGTCTTTCAGCCGGTATACCAGAGGACAAATTTTAGAAGGCGGAGTGACCTGCCCTATATAAAAGGGGGGTGATTTCAATCAGCCAACTCTTCAGCCTAAAAAATTGGGAGGGTTGTGGATATGGAGAGTTGCACTTTTTTTCTTCAAGTTCTTGCTACCCCTCTAGTTTCCAGTAATATCATTGTTTCCACATGCTGACTTATGTTCTGCTAGGTTTTCCTGAGGGCCGTCAGTTTCGCTATCTTTTGCCAAGATGATTTTTCTTCATGACTTGAGGCATTTTTCATTAACTCTGAGAAGCGCGCTGAGCCCTTCCAATAGCTGTTTAAAATCTTCGGTTTATTTTGTCTAAAGAAATTTTGCCCTTGTCTCATTGTCTTCGCAAGATTATAGACTGCCAGTTGCTACTTGCAATTCTACTTGCCTCACCCACCCACTTTTTTAATTTCATTTATATTGTATTCTTGCGCCCATGTGCGTGCCCTTAGCCACCTGAGCTGAAATTACCGTTGGACAAGGCTATTGTTGCGTTGCGTCGCTTTTGGGTTGGTTATCTTTATCGTGGACCTCTGAGATTTAAATTGAATAACACGACACTAAACTATACACTGAATTTGCGAAAAAGTGTGAAAAATTTCTTATTCATTCCTTGTGCAACACTAGTCAAACCATACATAATCATGTGATTCACAAGCCAAAATGCGCTTTATCGCTCGTACAGGATCTCACGACACATGGTAGGTATTTTAAAGAAAATATGAAACTGCTTTGCTCTTCATATATACAACAGTTGTCGAACCATAAATAAATATGTGATTCACAATGAATACACACGTTATTGCGTAGATAATGTACTTTTTGGATTAAAGGTATTTAATAAGGTTTGGTGGTCACGAAACATTCCTGTTAATGATACAGGTCGCCTACTGCTTTGTATATGAATTCCAACGCTCATAATTTGTGAAGCGTCCTATACTAGGTATTGTAAGATGGTATCCTACAATACCTACATATTTTATTTTTGTATATTGCTAAGTGAGGCTGCCGGTTCATTCAAATCATACCGCTCTTGGCCTCCGCCTCATGTGCGTATCAAGCACTGGCATGGAGAGATTTACCTAGGTATATATTTTGCTTTGTGCTACATATATATTTTTCATTCATTTCATTTAAAAAATGTTCAAACCAGCATATCAAAATTTGGTAAGATCGTATCTATTGTTTTCAGGAATTTATATTTGGATTCGTTAACAAACGATAATCTAAGCCAGAGACACATATGCGCCGCACATTTTCATCCATCAAGCCTAAGTCATGGAAATATGGGGAACCCTATTGATAGGACCAGCTATACCAATTCATTTCAATTGCACTGACGGTGTAGAAGGAACGGTTGTCATTGAGACAGGTCTGTTGATAATCAATGTTTTTTTTTAATGCAAATGTATAATCCTTTGTTCTTGTTAGACAACCATTTTAGATAACCAGTCTTCTAAGAGGAAATAGTTATTTGTGTCACAAGGGAGCAAAATGATGTATTTACGGCGAGGGCGGTACATTGAATCCAGAGTGAAGGGAAGGATTCTACGATAGAATCCTGAGCGTAGCGAGGGATTCTAAGTTAGAATCCTGAGCGTAACGTAATGTACCGCAACGAGCGTAAAAATAATTTTGCTCCTGAGTAACACATGCAACTTTTTACACCGACTATGAGGAAAATTTAAATTAAATTCTCTAAAAAAATTAAATAACTATACTTTGAATTATACTTTCAACACTTTTACAGTAATCGAACCACGTAAACAAAATTTTTTTTTTTATAATGGCGGATTGTGAAGGATTAGGGAAAGGTCACCACAGATAAAATATTCCTGTGTACTTTTACCAATGTGTAAAAATAATTGAAACGAATATTACAATTGTTTCGTATATCAATATTCATTATATCACAATAACAGCCATCGATAATTTTGATTTCAGTAAAACATATAATTTATTGTGACATTTTTTTAAATATTACGAAAAAATCATAATTTTTCAAATAACGTTGTTAAAGTTAAAACTTGAAACATGTTCGTTTTAAATCGACTACGACGAAATTACAATCGATTATTTTATTAAGATCTGTGTTCAATTGGCACATTGCGTAAATGATTCATGCCAATGAATAAATTAAAAAAGTAGCTTAAACAGAAAAGTAGCATTTTGCTACCTCTCGTCGTGGAGCAAAACTTACTTTTCCGAATGAAAGGTGTGAAAAATAAATTACTGTTAGATAACCCGGCAAGTTAACAGTAAACAATTGTCATGTTTGATTGTTTTACATTGTGTTTGGTGCATCGTTTGCCAAATTAAAATGGCGGATAGAAGGGATTATTTGCTATCTTCTAGGTCCACAAAAAAAAGTTTTGGCCTAACAGATTTTTTTATTTTAATATTTTTTACTTTTTTGAAAAATCCTCCAGGATTACTATTTTAGACTTTAATAAATAAAAACGTTATTGATAAAACTTGCAATTATTTACTGCTATTGGTTGTGTTGTGTTGTACGGTTTTTTTGTAGTCAAAAATACTGGAAATTAACATCTATTTTTTTTTTATTTACTCACGAATGTTTTTTCAAGAAGTGAAATTCTGTAACGAATCATCTTTGACTTGCAAAAAAAAACGATAAATTCTTTGCGCTTCTCGTGCAACACCATTATCACTTCCATATACCATTAAGATGTCCGCGTATTCTTCATTAGAGATGTAGACATTATTTAATCATCAAAACCACAGCATTAAAAGGTTCGCGGCGCTAACCAACACGAAAAACAGATAGAATGAAAAACACAAACACGAAAAAAACTAATGTTTGAAAAACGCGCCAATTACAGTTTTTTTTCTGGGTAGTCTCCCACTGCTGGGCAAAAGCTTACCTTAACAGCCCAGTCCGCCAAAAACTTCTTGAGATCAGCGATACGAGTATCGCACTCCCGCCCGATACACAAAGTTGGCAAATTAATAAACTTAATAATGGTTTTTATGGCATTAGAAAGAAGATAGACCAGCTAACTTTTTTAAAAACTTTCAAGAAATAAGCCTCGTTTAGTTTTTTATTATTGCATTTCAAAGATGATTCGTTACAGAATTTCACTTCTAGAAAAACATTTGTGAGTCAATTAATAAAAGACTAGATGTTAATTTCCAGTATTATTTACTCTAAAAGAACCGTACAACACCACACAACCAATAATAGTAAATAATTGCAGGTTTTATTAATATTTTATTTATATATTCAAGTTTAAAGTAGTAATTCTGGAGAATTTTTCAAATAAGTAAATATATTAAAATAAAAAAATGGGCCAAAACTTTTTTGAGGACCTAGGAGAAAGCAAATGACCCCTTTTGTCCGGGATGCTAGATGAAACACATTACCTCCGCATTACCATTAATTAGTTAGTTTTTCCAAAACAAAAAAAAAATATTTTTGCTCCAAATTTCCATTTAAAATATTTTATAGTTTTACCATACAGGGTGACATAGCTGACCATATTTTGGGATATGAACTTTCCCCAAGAAACATATGGTCGCAAACGAAAAAAAAAGTTGGGGCTCCCATAGTAACTTGTAATCAGGTCAATGTACTAAGGGAGAAATAATTATGGGTACTATAATTCCGCAAAATTGATATAAATTATTTCCAAACCTCGGAAAAAAACAGGTTTCAGAATCCTTATGATTATTTTAATCGATATTTTTCCGATTCAGACTTTAGAACTGTTTAACAATCCACGAGAAACTAACAATTCGAATATAAATTAAACTCAAGTACCTAGTTAGGATAAAAGATGCATTTAACCCATAAACCCGACCATAACGGGTTTACCCGCACTTGAGATACGTCGCAAGGTGGCAGATGCCTCCACTTTATATAAAATTGCAAATAACGTTACCGACTGTCCAGTCTTATTAACCCACGGCTTAGAAATATAACACACCTCTTAGTTGTTCTTTCAAGTAGTACTCATTATACTGGTAATTCGTTTGTCTTTAGAGCCTCTAAAGTTCTAATGAAAGCCTTTCTGATTTAGATCTCTCTTAATATGTCTCTTAATGCAAACTGCCACTTATAGTAGTTTATCTACACACGTATCATAAACCCTCTTTACCGCGGACAAAAACCGCACGTTACGATCAGCATAATGTTAAACTACTTGGTAAAAACTCATTTCTTATCTGAAAAATTACACATTATATCCATAATGTGTAATTTTTCTACATATTATGACATTCAAATTTCTAACGCCGACGCCCGCCTGCGTGCCGTCCATAGTTTGTTTGTGAAGTTGGTACTGATATTCAAATTTCGAACGCCGACGCCCGCCTGCGTGAAGTTGGTACTACAGAACAAGCTAAACAATTGCAGAGCCACAATGCCGGTCAAACATGCGGTTCCTGAACACATCAAAGAGAGCTTATGATATGTGTGTAGATAAACTAGTGTATGTAACTGTACATAACTAGGCATTATGCAGCAGTCACATAATTATGTGTTTTAATGCCTAATTATGTACAGTTACATACACTAGTTTATCTACACACATATCATAAGCTCTCTTTGATGTGATCAGGAACCGCATGTTTGACCGGCTTTGTGGTTCTGCAATTGTTTAGCTTGTTCTTTAGTACCAACTTCACGCAGGCGGGCGTCGGCGTTCGAAATTTGAATGTCATAATATGTAGAAAAATTACACATTATGGATATAATGTGTAATTTTTCAGATAAGAAATGAGTTTTTACCAAGTAGTTTAACATTATGCTGATCGTAACATGCGGTTTTTGTACGCGGTAAAGAGGGTTTATGATAAGTGTGTAGATAAAATGATAAATATTATTCGTAAAATTATAAAAGAAGGTAGTTTAATTGTTTTGTTTATTTTTTATATAAAATTTAAATGATGACCTTTCAATAAATTACTTAAATTTACTATTAATTAAGGGAAACTGTAGGTTGATTGTAACACAGTGACTTTACTTTCTCTTTAATACTTTTACTGTTTGTTTTGTTAATATACAAATAAATAAATAAATAACATATGGGCGACTTGGACTCCGCTATTAGCCATTGTTGCTGTTGAAATTTTCCTTTTTCACCATTTTCTTGTCTCCCTCTGGTGAAAGTAATACTAGCCATCTTGCCGAACACATATTCGTTGTCGTTTAATGATTTGTTAGTTCTAAATAGTGAAACTATCTCACACGAATCTGCTCTAAGGATTGCATAATTTTTCTCTCGAAGGACGCCGCCTGCGCCCTCGCTTCTCTTTTATCTCCAGGGTATATAATGCCATTATAGATTTTTGTGCACTTTTACATAAGTTATTAAATCACTTGACCGTAATTCTAAGCTTAGCTTAAATATTTGAGATAGGCATATCCGTTTCCCGTCGATTTTATCCATTTTCGACTCGATTTTACCTCGTATGTTTCCGGTTTGGACTTGCGCGGGCTTTCGTCGTCTGGCGGATGGCGCCATTGTAGTTTTCGTAAATGGCGGAGTGCTCATTTTTATCATTGGCGTTTTGGTTCCCGTCGGAGAAGCAGCAAATTCTGCTGCGTAAATCATCAGTAAAAACAAAGTGTGAAAGATTTGTGCAGTGTTACAACCATCAGTGCCCCATTCGTAAGCGAGGGCCTGGATGTCTTGTGGAAAGCAACTAAAAATGGATCAGGAGGAAGTGGTATACCATGTTTCGAGAGCTGTAGCTGGTCCTAGCGGGCAACGCAAGCGAGCTCGCAGCAGCAGCAGCAGCAGCAGCTCCTCGTCCAGGACGTCTTCGAGTTCTTCGTCAGTGCAAAGAAAAAAGCGAGCGCAGCGCCGCCGCCGCCGCAAGAACAAGCGTGGCCACAAAACAAGCCAGGTGCTGGACAAAGTGTATAAGGAAATGGGTGAGCTTCGCAAATATATTGATGACAATATGAACTGTGATACAAATTATCACGATAATATTTCGCTTTTCTCTGCAATAAGCGGTGATCTTTACCAAGACACGAGGAATTATTCTGAGACAAAACAGGTAGAAAATTCCAATCCTAATTTCACGTTTGATATCGAAACAAAATTGAAAGAACCGTCTATCCTTAAGACGCCCGACAATTTTTTGAAAATGTTGGTTGACGTGCAGCGTTTCGATAGCAGCTCATGGGCAGAGGTCCGATATGCTGAAACGCAGAAACTTTACACCCATACTCCAGGTTTCATAGACTTGGAAACAAACGATGAGGTGAAAATATATGATACCTTGCGTCATCTGGCATATACTGACAAATCCTATGCTGCCATCACATACTGTTTACTGAAACAGAAAGAGTCACTGCAGCATAACATACGTAGCCTTCTCACATGGGCAATGACACCAGAGGGAAACATTGATAATTTGAGCAACAAAGTCGAGGAATTATTTTTAAATGGAGACTTTCATAAAATCTCCACTGATCTTTTGCAACTCGTGTGTGGCCATAGAGCTGAGGCAATTGAAATGAGGAGAGAGGCTATTACAAGTCAGGTCCGAGATCCTTTAGTGAAGGCTGCCCTTAACAAGATTTCTCCTTCACACACGCACATATTTAACCCCGTTTACCACAACAATAGAAAAAGTCGGTGGAATGCGAAAAGCTTTTTGGCCTCAAAAGTCTGACAGATCTTCTCAGGCGAAGCCAAATAAGGTAAGACACTACCCCTCGCGGGGGTATTACAACAATAATACAGAGTTGCCATCGCGTGGCACTCATTGTGCTCAGCATGAGTCTAGCATGCCCGCCATGCACCATGACAATCCATCCTCGCGGGGTGGACATTATCAGCACAATAAACCGAACAGAGGATTCCAGCACAGACCATCAGGAAGAGGTGCCTTTCACAACCGTGGCTCGCGGCCCAACCATGGTTCACAAAGAGGTCAACGAGGGCGATCTTACTCCCCTCCAGGACAAAGAGGCTCCAAACGGCATTGACTCGAATCTATTTCAGGCAGGTCAGTTGTCGCAATACTACAGACAATGGGAGAGAATGGGAGCACCACAAATAATCTTAAAAATGATTCAAGGGTATCGCATCCCATTCACTCAAAGACCGCCTCTTATATTCCCCAATTTAAAGTTACGCCCATTTCACACTCCAATCTCAAAGGAAATGACGGCAATAATAGGCAAAATGAAAACCCAGGGCATTCTAAAAGTAGTTCAACCGTCCCCGAGTTTTATTTCCTCTCTTTTTCTGGTTCCAAAGAGCGACGGAACTTCCCGTCCGATTTTCAATTTAAAATCCCTCAATCAGTTTGTAATTGCCGATCCATTTCGTCTCATAAACATGTATCGCATCCCCGATTTCATTCAACCAAGAGATTGGATGTGCAAAGTGGATCTTTCACAGGCATACTTCCACCTGAGTATACACGAGTCACACAGACGCTTTCTTCGTCTCATATACGACCAAAAATTACTGGAAATGACTTGCCTGCCATTCGGTCTAAGCACAGCTCCAAAGACATTTTCCATTCTAACGAATTGGGTGGCCGAGACCCTGCGACGGAAAAATATAAGAATTGTTGTCTACCTAGACGACTTTCTGATTGTCCATCAAGAAGCCAGTATGCTTCAGGAGCATGTAGAAGAAACAGTTCGCACCTTGCAACTTCTAGGATGGAAAGTAAATCACGAAAAATCTGTCACGATTCCGCAAAGGAGTATAATTTATTTGGGCGTGTTGTGGAGACCCTGGAGCAATCTAAAGACTCTACCAAAAGAAAAGACTGCTATCATTGTCAGAAAAATAAGTCAAGCTCTCATAAAAGGAAAAGTCACTTTAAGAGAAGTACAGAGCATTGTAGGTCTCTTAAATTTTGCAAGCTTTGTTGTACCACGGGGTCGACTCAACCATCGTCAACTGCTTTTGTTCATGAGCTCGCTGCCAGACCATCCGTCAACAAAGGCTCATCTTTTGCCTGCAACTGTCCGGATAGAACTGAGTTGGTGGGTAGAGAATTGTCATCTTTCAACGCCTCTGCATCATCCTCCACCCGTAAATTTCCTAACAACGGATGCGTCGGATCTGGGATGGGGAGCTCAATTGAACAATCTAGCTCTTTCGGGTACCTGGTCACAGAAAGAACTGCCCCTACATTGCAATCAAAAAGAAATGCTAGCAATACTTTATGCCCTCGAGAACCATGCTCACTTAATGTCTCACAGTCGCATCCTGATGCAATGCGACAACACGACTGTGGTCGCACATCTCAGGAAGGAAGGGGGAACGAAATCTCTTCAGCTCATGGAGTTAACGTACTGGATACTGCAATTGCTCGATCACCATCACATCACATTCAGCATATACCACATCCCAGGCAGATACAACAGCCATGCCGATCACCTTTCCCGGCATCGTCTTCCTCCGGAATGGCACCTGTTGCCGACCTGCGTGGAAGTTGTATTTGCGAAGTGGGGAACACCTGTCGTGGATCTCTTTGCATCCGAAAGAGCACATGTGCACCAAGCGATGTTTCACGACGCATTCAGTATTCCGTGGAATTTCCCACTAGCGTGGCTGTTCCCACCACCATTCCTTATACCGAAAGTGTTGACTCATCTGAATCAGTCTTCAGGAATCTTTCTCATAGTGGTACCACGATGGGAGAAGGTTTTTTGGAGAGCGGATCTCAAAGCCCGCGCTCTCGAAGCCCCCTTCACAGTGAGAAAATTGCACAAATGTCTAGTGGACATGTCAACGGGCCATCCGCCCCCGAATGTCAAACAGATGATACTCGAGGTATGGAAATGTGGGGGTGGACCCCGGAAGTAACTACATGGCGTCCGCGGCAATTAGCATTACTTAAAAACTCCTGGCGTGCGTCTACTTTAAAGACATATGAATCAGCCTGGAAGCGTTGGATATCGTGGAGCGATCTTAACAAAGTTAACCCCAAGAAACCAACAGGATCCCAACTAGCACAATTTTTAGCAGATTTATATCTGATTCACGGTTTGGCATATAACACGGTAATTTTGCATAAGTCAGTTGTTTCCACTCTCTGCAATGCGGATTTATCTAGTCAACTTAGCTCACATGTCCTGGTGAAGCATATTTTAAAATCAATATCCCTTAAAAATCCTAAAATCACCAAACCACCTATTTGGGATACCAGTAAATTGGTCACATTTTTGTCTAATTCCACAATAGATCCAAATAATACTTATCAGACATCACGACATGCGGCCATTCCTTTACTATTATGTTCAGGTCGACGTATTCATGATCTGACATTACTCAGAGTGGATCCTAATCATTACACAAGAACGAGTAGTTGCATTATATTTTGGCCTGAGTATGGCTCTAAAACTGATAGCAGCGACTACAGACAGTCTGGTTGGAAGCTTTACCCCAATGAAGATACCCGTAGCCTGGATCCTGTATTCTGGGTGGCTCGAACCATAGAATTATTGAAAGACAGGCGAGACTGTTCCAAATCCTCGAATTTATTTGTTACCGTAAGAGGTAAAGCAAACCCTGCTTCTCGTACCGTTATAGCTGGCTGGGTTAAACATATTCTTAAAGAAGCAAACATCACAGCTACTCCTGGAAGTGTTCCGTCAGCTGTAGCCTCAAAGAGCTGGCTGGAGAATCACCCTGTAGATGACATTCTGGCACGTAGAAACTGGCGCTCCGAAAATACTTTTCAGCGGTTTTACCGCCGTGAAGTGATGAGAAGCAGTTGTGATAATTCACAAAGTGTATCGCAATTGTTTAATCCAATTGATTAATTGTAATAAGGAATACCTACCTATGTATGGTTTTTGTGTTTTGATAATATTTTCTTTATTTAATTATGTAAATTATTTATACTAAGTATAATTAAGACTTGGATTATTAATTAAACTTTGATTTCATAAAATTCACATTGGCGTTATTAAAATAGCTTCCGTCACCAGGCGATAACAAACAGGTCTCAAATATTTAAGCTAAGCTTAGAATTACGGTCAAGTGATTTAATAGAAGCGTTTTACCTGAAAATAAAACGCATATTAAAATACTTACCTAATTCTAAGCTTAGAATTTTATCTCTGCCTGGTGTATTTTCGAGCCAATGATAAAAATGAGCACTCCGCCATTTACGAAAACTACAATGGCGCCATCCGCCAGGCGACGAAAGCCCGCGCAAATCCAAACCGGAAACATACGAGGTAAAATCGAGTCGAAAATGGTTAAAATCGACGGGAAACGGATATGCCTATCTCAAATATTTACGCTAAGCTTAGAATTAGGTAAGTATTTTAATATGCGTTTTATTTTCAGGTAAAACGCTTCTATAAAATAGCACACACAAACACGTAACTAACTTCACTACTCTAAGTAAAACCACAGAATATGTAATAGTGTATGACGTAAATTCAAGAGTCACTTCACATCAATAAATTCACTATCACAGGTGACCCTACGGAGAACCCGCCACACTTACGATGGTCTCGGCGTCGCCAAGACAATAACTTAGATTGATACAATATAATATAATAATTGTGTATGTATAGGTATGTATAATGTATACATGTGTGTGAGCATTTCGCCATCGGTGTACGTACACAGTGTGTTGGTTGTGTGTGTGATGTGTGCTGGTGGTACCTTCTGAACACGTCGAAGGCTTGTCGCGGCGGCGGGGGGATATTGCACTTGGGCGTGGCGCTCTGCGTGGGCCAGAAGCCCGTGGTGAGCACGCGCACCGACAGGTCCACGCCGTGCAGGTTCGTCTGCAGTAAGGGGAAGTTGCGCGTCAGAACAGTAAACCAGCAGCCCGAACACGAATAGTCATGCATATCATTTAATTGTCAGTGACTCTCATGCTTATTTTTAACTTGTCACTGGGGCTGAGAATAAAGCTGCGCTGAAGGGGCGTATGCAGGAAAGGGCTAGTAAGATGATGACGATGAAACAGCTACTGCTCCTGCAGTGTGTTCAGGGCATAGCCCACATCACGGACGGAAGGGCGTATGCAGGAGTGGGCTAGTAAGATGATGACGATGAACCATTACTGCTCCTGCAGTGTGTTCAGAGCATAGCCCACATCAGGGACGGCTGTCATTTATGAACATTCATGTTGAATTGGTGAGGAACTGAAAAAAGTCCACACTGCGTTTGAAAGCTGTTGAATGGTTGCACTCAACCTTTAGATCACAATACTCGTTCTGCGTGGCGCCAGCCTATCTCCACTTAAGAGACATGAATGACGAACGCACCAGACGCGTCAATATAGTCTCGCTGGCTTTTAGACGCTGTTGTTATTATGGGACTCACCCCAGCGGAGAGGACGTGCTCCTTGAACTCTTCCATGATGGTGTTGGAAACCGTCATATCCTTGAACATGCCTTCCAGCTTCGACGTGAATTGGCACCCGCACTCAGTCTGCAATCATTACCAGGGTACTTACAATGACAACGATGTTGTAATTGCGTGCGGAATTATCTATCTACATACTACTTATAGCGTGGTGACTGTGACCGCTTTAAATTATATGAGGGTACATTCAAACTAATTATAATTGGGAAATATTAAACTGCACATCAAAAATACTGATTTACCCAGCAAATATCAGGGCAAAATGCTGCGGTAGCTTAGGTGAAGGGTAAAGAGGGTGAGCGAAGCGAAGCCCCCTTTATTCTTCGTGTTGGGTTAAACATGTAAGAACAACAAAACATACTTTAAAACATAAACTTAAGTACTAATTAAATATTTCAAATATAAAAAGTCTTTTTGCTGATCCTTTTCTGCTGTGCAAATCAGTATTTTTGATGTGCGATTAAATACTAGCCATTATAATTTAATTACACGGGATAAAAACGGATAACACGCACTTGCTAAACGGGACGCCAGGTTATCCCATATTTTTCGTATATCTACTAAAAGATGAAAACTTCTGAAATCTTGCTTATGGTCTCAAGATTCTCTGCAAAATTCTTTACTTTAACAACAACACAATTTTGGGAACAAAGCAAAGAACAAAGAAAATCTCAAGACAATAAGATAGATTTTCTCTAACAACGAATATGAGCTACTCGACAATCACAGACCACTTACAGGGTATGTCTGTGGACATCGGATAAAGAATTTTGCAGAAAACGGGGCAGGGGTGGGACAGTGTGACAGGATGGCTGGTGGTTCCAGGGTTAGGGCTAGGCAGCCATTGTTTGCTCAATCTGGGAGACGTCACCGATAATGCATTGGAAGTCTCTTGGTTCCACGTCCTTCAACATACTTTCTTTCTGAGAATGGTTGAGATAATAGTTGGTGAAATTAATGACCTTTCAAAAAATGCTGCTTCCTCCTGCTTGGTTATTTCTGAGTTATATGTCGTATGGTGACTTTAAATATTCGTTCATATGATGAAATACCTAAACCAGTAGAGGACAATTACTTTTGAGCAGTACTTTACCTTCAGTTTGGAGATCATATTCTTCTCACTGTCGTCGGAGACAGACTTGTTGAGCAGCAGTCTCTTGGCGAGGTGCTGTTTGTAGTATCGCTCGAACACATCCTTCTCCTGAAGGAAACGGAACAGGACCATCGTCTTGTCCAGCACCGCCTCGATCTCCTGCTCGCTCATCTGGGGAAATTGACAATAGTTCGTTTGTTTATACTATGTGTGCTATATATGTGTACCAAGTAAAATTGGTGCAATGGTCAATATGCTCGGACAAATTGGTCAAAAGTGTCAAGAGTTAGATTGTTCATACTAATGTGGGTAACGAGGCATTGCGTCTGTCCCGAGTAGAGATGTAATGTGATCGTCAAGTTATGGGCCCGAGAAAAATTGGTGAAAAGCTCAATGTGCTCTGTCAAATTGGTGAAAAGTGTCAGGAGCTAGATTGTTTATACCTACTAGTGTGGGTAACAAGGCAATGTGTGTACTGTAAGGTTTATATTGTATAAGGTTGCGATTATATTGTATACGGGCCTCTTTAGAGTGGGTGTCACTTTGACACTGTTACTTGTTTGTAATTTTAAAAAGAAACAGGTTTGGTTGTGAGAAGTCAATGTGACACACTTCACCGTAGGCTTCGGCCAGTGACTGAGCTAAATTATAGTGAGGATTAGAGTAATGGCTATCGAGCCTGTTGTGGATCCCTTTTATACAATGTGTGAATAAACTAAACCAAATAAAAACAACCACAAACGCAAACCAACGTCTTCATCTTTATAATTATCAATTAAGCACTACATCACATAGTGATAGGATCCCTAGGAGTGCTAGGAGCATTACAGTACCGAGCCGAGAGACAGGCCTTTATTGAAAATAGAGAAAGATGCGAAGGATATCAACAAGTTCCGCCACCATATGCGAAGGATATCAACGAGTTACGCCGCCATAAGCGAAGGATATCAACGAATGGCTAACCCTGACTTTTCAAGCTGCCCTAGCGCCTTCTTTGAGCACTTTACTATTACTACATCCAAAATAATACATTTCCTTGTGTATATTAAATAAGTAAACCCCTTTATGGGTATATCCAGGTACATATCCCATATGCTACACCAAATAGAGCCACAAACTATCCAAATCTCCTAGTTCTTCTCAGATATCAGTTGTGTGACTCACTCCTTTCTCCCCCTTCTTGAGTTTGCCGTCGATGAAGAGTGAGAGGAACTCCGGCGACTTGTTGTTGAGGTTGAGGAAGTACACGAAGTCGGATGCGATCATGTGCTTGAAGATCTTGTCATTGTTGAAAGAGTTGTGGAGGAAGTGGTCGAAGCGGTCTTTCAGGTCAAGAAGGTTCTGAAAATAATTTGCCGGTTAGATAATCATGTATGGAATATTCCGTTTTTCACGGCAACATGTAAAACAGAGAGTACATATGCGTATGTACATACAATCTTCTATTGTTGAGGTTATAATTATATTTGTGATGTCTAGTTGCCACGACACATTGCCTAGTGTAAGGCCTTTGGCTGTGTTTGCTTCCATGTAGTGCCATGAGCTCTTACACAGTAGCAGAATGCGCGTCGACAGCAGTCGACGGCAGCCTTAAAACATGTTGACAGCAACTGCCGCCTAAAAAGTCTCGAACCTCTATAATTGACACATGTTTTAGCGTGACCTTATACAACGTGTCAATGAATAAACGCATAATGAGAAACTAGTTCGTTCAGAATCATGAGCAGACTCGATTTCACTGACTTTAAATATAGGTCATATTTTTTTTTGTTGCCCTGTCTATTTATTGCTAAGCTAACTTAGGCGCGACCGTCCAGTTTAAATGACCCCTGCCTATACCCTGCTCACGCTAAAAAGAATCTCGCACGTCTGGCCGCCCTGCCGCCGCCAGGTTATCTTTGCCAAAACGAAAACTGCTTTCGTTTTCTTTACTAAGCAAAACGAAAGGATAAATTCGTACGTTCGCTTACTTTCTTCATCCGTGTGAAAAAAAAGAGACAGCCTCTGCCCACGGTCGCGTCGGAGCGAAAACATCAAGTGAGCGAGTGCAAATCACGGTAGGGGTTGATGTGAGGGGTGCGTCCGGGGATTTCTTGTTCTGATCTGTTTGTTTTGTTTAGTCCGTCAGTGCTTACCTATATGCTGCGTCAATCAAGCTGTGACAGTGTACTTTGAGCGGTTCGGGGTACGAGTGTCTCAAATAACAACGCTAGCAGCTCACAGCAACTGCTACTTTCACACAAACGCAGCCCGTAGGTACAGTACCTATATATTAATTATTACCTAGTAATTTGGTGTGCATTCAACTCGCGACGAAGAGTAGGTACAATACGTCGGAAATTATCTAGGCATTTGAAACGCTTGCGCGTCCCGCGCTCTCGTCCCGTTTCATAAAGGCCGTGTCATGTTTCTGTGGCTCTGAGCGAGCGGGGACTCGCTTTCACTCATAGGCGCGTGCACAGATATTCTAGTAGAGTAGAGAGTACCTGCACGAAGGCGATCGCGTTGGTGTTGTGGCTGGTGTCGGTGACGAGCGCGCGGCCCTGCTCGCGCAGGTGCGCCGACACCGCGTCCGCCACCGTGCGCAGTCCGTCCGGCACGCGCGACAGCAGCTTGTACACGCCCGCGAGCTCCGACGTCCTGTACAAACGCACCAGGGATGTTACGAATGACATATTTTTCATATTCGCGAATACGAATGCGAAGGAGGAGGAACTTTGTCCAATTTAAAATATATATGTTAAATTATATACATTATTTCAGAAAAAGTTGGAATTTCGCTCGGCCGCATTCGCATTCATAAAACTTTCCCATTCTTTTCATTCATAACATTCGCATCAAATACTGGGAAGGCTTGTGAATGTCGCTGTCGATGCGAATATTCATTCGTACACTCGCGATATGCCTCCATACAAAAAACACACAACTACAATTTGATCTTAAGGAATTGCCTATTCCTGCAGTGAAATCGGTGGTAGCGATCAAGAACAGTACAAAGAGCACCGGGCCGCGCAGCCAACAGCGGTCATACGATGGTGGTAATTAATGGAGTGGTGATTATTAAAGTGAGTGGCTCATTAGTGGATCAACAGGGGGCCAGAACAAATGACGTGGCAAAGCACTGCTGATATGATAATGATTGCACTTCCGACTGATTCGGCTGAGGTAGTGTGCTGCAGGCTATCAGTGGTAGTGAGCTGTAGGTATAGGCTACACGAGTTAGTGTGCTGCAGGTGTAGGCTACACGAGGTAGTGTGCTGCAGGTGTAGGCTACACGAGGTAGTATGCTGCAGATGTAGGCTACACGAGGTATAGTGTGCTGCAGGTGTAGGCTACACGAGTTAATATACTGCCGATAGAGGCTACACGAGTTAGTGTACTGCAGTGGTAGGCTACACGAGGTGGTGTACTCCACATGTAGGCTACCCGTGTACCTGGTGTGCAGCAACGACGCGCGGCCCGGTGCTCTCGTCGAGGTAGTGTGCTGCAGGTGCAGACTACACGTGTACCTGGTGTGCAGCAGCATGTGCACGACGCCGGAGTTCTCCATCTCGACGATGGTCTTCATGTGGCACTCGATGGACTCGTGCTCCAGTACCGCCACGACAGGTAGATCGGGGTTCTCATCGAGGTAGTGTGCTGCAGGTGCAGACTACACGTGTACCTGGTGTGCAGCAGCATGTGCACGACGCCGGAGTTCTCCATCTCGACGATGGTCTTCATGTGGCACTCGATGGACTCGTGCTCCAGTACCGCCACGACAGGTAGCTCGGGGTTCTCTTCGAGGAAGTGTGCTGCAGCTGTAGACTACACGTGTACCTGGTGTGCAGCAGCATGTGCACGACGCCGGAGTTGTCTATCTTGACAATGGTCTTCATGTGGCACTCGATCGACTCGTGCTCCAGTACCGCCACGACAGGTAGCTCGGGGTTCTCTTCGAGGTAGTGTGCTGCAGCTGTAGACTACACGTGTACCTGGTGTGCAGCAGCATGTGCACGACGCCGGAGTTCTCCATCTCGACGATGGTCTTCATGTGGCGCTCGATGAGCTCGTGCTCTAGTACTGCCACGACGCGCGGCTCGGTGCTCTCGTCGAGGTAGTGCCGCGCACGCTCCGCCTCCTCGCCGATGCGCGCCTCCACGCGCCCGATGTATACGGCCGCGCTGTTTTCCGCGAGGAACTTTTGCGACTCCATCTGGGAATAACAACTTCCTAATTTAGACTTAGAATAAAGCTGTCTCAGGCTACATTGAATCCTTCGCTCACTCGGGAGTATCTTATGTTACTCGTTCCATTAGGAATTCAAATAGGCACCCGCGCCGAGACATAAGATATTGCTTCCACCCTCCCTTTTATGCGAAAGGTGAACGTATGACCACTGCCAAGAAGTAGTGGCGGCAGCACGCGAAGTTTGGATAACAGCGACTTCTTTTTTGGATAAACTACACTCTAAAATAAAAGCTGTAAAATTATCGAGAAGTCTCTGAGAAGGTTGCCGAAGTGGAAAGTGGCCTCAGTGAAGGTTAAGTGGGGGTCTCCGTGTGAGGAGGTCGCTGAGCTTCATTTTTGCAAGCAAGGCCTTAAATCAAAGGCAGAAAGAGATTGGTCCGTCATTGTCAAGCCACTGATTCAAACATTATTTTCCAACCAGCATTTGATATTCCAACAGAACCACAGCACTTGCACACAAAGCGCGAACGACACAACACTCATTTAAGGACAATTTACCCGATTTTATTGCCGCCGCAGATTGGCCCTCAGGCAGCTCCAATCTTTACCCTTCGGACTACCAACTGAGGAATGTTTTAGAGGAGAGAGCCAGCTCGAAGCTCATAAAAAAATAAAGTCGTTAAAACGTAACTTTGTGGCAGCAGCGGTTCTAACGTTCAAGATAACATAAATGACAAGACTGCATGGGGTTAATGTAACTCAACACAGAACCCGCTGTTAATAATTTTGTAATTATCAATTAACAACAACAACAACAATTAACAATTAATTTTCAATATTTGTTTTAGTTAAAACACCACCAATATTTTAAAGAGATCTAAAAAACAATCTGAGGGAGTTGCTCCGCCCTTCTTCTCCCACAGTGGTCCAATGTAGAAGCAAAAATTACATTTACTAAGTATATGTATAACCACAATAATAAAGAAAATTTTACTTTGACTGAAAACAGTATGTTTTATGTTTATCTGATAAAATAGGAAATAATGAAATATATCTTGATTATTTTTTACTTTCCAAACGTGACATAACATAGCTACACTAAACTAGACTAGACTAGACTAATGGTTTAGCCAAAAAGCGTTGATTAAACCTTTCAGTATTTTTTTCGCGTAGTCCGTAATTTTTTCGCTCATTTCTGGTAATTCCTCTGTTCATGGTCATTCGCTCAATTAGTTTTTTATTTTCTCCCCATATTAAATCTGGGGGCTATTAGGCAGTAAATAGGGCTCGACAGTTGCTTCATACCCGGTAAAACTCCGCCGACTGATGCAGGAAGGGCTTCTCGAAGTCCTCCTCGTAGACAGCGCGCGAGTTGATGCCGAGCACCATGAGCATCTGGCACGCGTTGCGGATGGCCAGCCGGTCGACCACCTCGCCGCGCCGCTCTCGCGCCACCAGCTCGAGGAGTGTCTGCCGGAGGTGGTCGCGGATGCAGCCGTAGCGGACCACCTGATCACAACGGTACCGTTACAGCCTTGTTGGAGATACATACAAGGCAAAACTGATCGGGCAACATCATACTTTTTAGACAATTTGTTCCTAAAAGGACAGATTCCTAAAAGCGTGAATTCCTATACACTGAAGTATAGATAATACCAGAAGTTTATTTGTACTATATTTTTAAAAAGATCCCCGACACCCCTCTAGCCCACACTGAGCCGATGTGGTGGAGTATGGCTCAATCTGGATCTCGGAATCCGGTGTAAAGGCATATGCACTCCTCAGTGGGGACATTAATGGGCTACATTTATAGTTATAAAAAAGTAAAGTTATCAAATCCATCACCTGCAACTCTTCTAGGACTTGACCCATAGAAGGAGTATTACTTGATCTAATTGTTTTTTGTGGAAGACTGTACTTTTTCTATCTGTAGAGGAATCCGTCGTTTTAGGAATCTGGACTTATAGGAATAAATCTTCAAGTGGTATGAGCCCATTATGTCCTACTATTAGGCATCTCCCCCTTCTTCCAATTTTCTCGATCGAAAGTGGTCGCCCTCCAGTCCTTGTCCCTCAGACCCAACTCATCACTGCCTCTCTTATTGGGACTGCACGCTTTCGAAAGCACGACACTATAGTGTACTGTATAATAATAATAATAATAATAATACCTTGGACACCATTTACACACATTGATCTAGCCCCAAACTAGGATTCCCTGTATCTTGGGTACTAGACAACGATACACATACTTATATAGATAAATATTAATACTTAGATAGATAAACAACCATGACTAGGGTACAAACATCAGTTCTCATCAAACAAATATTTGCCCCCACCGGGACTCGAACCCGGGACCCTTGGTTTCGACCACATAACATACACATTCAGACACATTTCAACACTTTTATGGATTGTGGAGTATCGAACAGCTAAATTTGGGAATATTGTTACCTGATCTCTAAAAGTAATGAGTCCAAGATTATAGACATTGTCCACATCATTCTGTTGGACGTACACTCTGTCCATGTACATTAGTATGTCGCGTATCATGACCATGCTAGTTTGATGGTCGGTCCAGGCACTGTTTAGAGTTTGTAGGAAACCATTGTGTAACGCGTGAAGGACATCTTCACGCACCTGAAAACATTTTATGGGATTGTCATTGATATTACACATATGTGAATCGACAGGCTCGCATTATGTTGTGTACAAAGTGTTGTCTGGTATCGATGTTAACCCCTTAAGCCCTGGTGACGCCACTGTGGTGCCACTGTGCCATTATAGGTTTTGAATTTATGAATGGCATGAGGTTCAAAATCGCGATGCCAACCAAGTCTAGGGCTCCAAAGGTTAAGGTCTTATAAAAGACAGAATAACAATATTTTCTGTACTTTGTAGTAACACCTCTTAAGATGAAGGTACCTTAGTTTCCAAGTGGTGAGTAATAACTTCTTTTAGACCAGTGTAAAGTCTTTCTCCATGTTTATGAAGGACCATGGTATAGGCATTGCGGTATAGCTCCTCAAATGAGAGTCCAGAATTGTTCTTTCGCTGTATCTCTTGTATGGCATTCTTGAGTAAAGTCCATATACTCTCCACATACTTCTCATCCATAGTCATCTGAAAACCATTATTTCAAATAAAACACATGTAATAACAAGTTTGTACCATTTTATCACTGAATTGGTTGCTAATGTAAAACCTGAATCAGTCAATCAGTCAATCAACCCACCATGATCTAAGAGGAAGTGTTTATTATTGTATTCCAACTGCAGATACAAAACTCCCAATTGGGTAGATAAATGCATGGGCAGTATATTTTGCTAAGATCTATAATAGTTCAAATGGCCAGCTGCCAGTGATTGGATAATGTAAAATGGATAATAAGTACACAACATAAAACTACAAACCCATGTATCTGGATACATTTGATAATATGGTTCAGAATAGTTCCATACTTGAAATTTTCTTGTCATCTTGATTGTTGCAACAACTTGTAACTTACATAAACATTTTATAAATAATACAAAGTCAGAAATAGTGTAAGAGTGTATTTTAAACGTTATATTATAAAAATTAATGTATTGTTTAGCTTTTCCACTTGCCTACAAAATGTGTTGACATATTCATACAAAAATTTTGTGATGGAGGTTATTTTAAGTTTCCATTTTTAAAATAACTGGTTGACAACACTGTTTTTATGTAAAAAGTTTGTAAAACACAACTTGATAAAAATGTCTTTGGTGAAAATTTAAACCTTATTTGTCTCCTTTAGCATTCTCATCAAACTCATCTCAAAGTAGCTCCGCAGAATAGTAATGTGCGTAACGTCAAGGCTGTGAAGTGTCATGAACATTATATATTCAGAAATAAGAGTCATACTAGTGCATTACCACTTTGCAGGGCTTATATCACAGCTTACCATACTTACCATATTACCATACTTACACTATCAAACCATGCATCAAAAGATTTTGTTGCAACAAGATTTTTGGCTCATTCTTACAATATTGTTTTGTAAAGTTAACCTTGTGAGAACCAGCAACAAACATTATGTTACACGATACTAGCCACTATAATCTCTAAGAACATTCTTTACCAAGATTGCTTTTGCTCCTTAGTTACCTTTAGAGACCGCAGACCACAGACTTTTTTTTCAGCCAATTGTTTGGTCTGGCTGGGCTGCCAGCACTGACCCCGTAGGGCCACAATACCCCGCACCAGCCAAAAAGCCCATGAAACATATTTATGGTCTGATACTGAATTGTTATAATGTAAAACTTGCATTCATCATCATACTTATGAGCTCAGTGAAACTTTAAATTTGATAGAAAGTCTGTCTGCATGCTATTAGAACTATCAATACTTTTAATATGGTCATCATGGTGTTAAAACCATGGCACAGGTATGAACTTATGAACTGTCAACACAATACTAGGATAAACTAAGTACTAATTGGCAAATAGAGCTGAATGAATGAAGAAAAGTAAAATCTATTACTTCTATTATCTGAAATTATCATTATTGATATAAGCCAACATTTAAATGAAGGATTTTCTTCCAATGCTGTCATTGGAAGAAAAAGCTTATAATGAGCCTTACAGCCCACTACATGTATTGGTGTATTGGTATTGGCACTAAAATACATGACTACTCTCAATCAAGGTTATAATCATTAGTCATAATGATAGTTATACATCCAGAATTATTTGATTACATCCCATCCCTGTGTCAAATCATACCATCCCCCTGCTACCCAACAGGCATTAAACTGTGACGGCCGTCAGAGGAAGTTGGTTTGCTATAATAGTTTATGTTTTTGTAAATACAATAAACAATGCTTGTGATACTCACAGGAAAGGCCCTAATCCTCATCTTGCCCGTTTTGTCCCTAGGCGTTTGTCCACTCAACATTTTGCTGAATCTCTGTTTTCCAAGCAGATCTCAGTGTGGCAATCCTTCACTCCAAGTTCATTTGCATTCACTGGAATACTTCTTTGTTAGCATCTGCATTTCATTGTTTCACTCTTAGCATCTGCAAACATATCAATACCACTTTACAGAAGCTGTAGATCGTTGCCAGGACCTGAGAGAAGGTCACAGTGGGGGTTTGTTGACTTTGTTGTCTCATACTTTACTGCTATCCATAGATTTTTTATATTGATGTGGACGTCGTCTACACTGAGTTAGAGTTCCCAATATGATTATAAAATATATTAGATATCATTGAAGCTCTTGATGCTAATAGAAATACAAATTAGTTTTCACTTGACAGACAACAAAAAGCTGTGTTCTCTTTCGCTCTTGTGTCAAAGTTCATATACATCAGCGCCACCATACTGTGACAAAGCTATTATCATTTCAATAACTCTCCGATTCGACAACCTATTTTTATCTAATTGGGGCCAAAGCCAATTAAACTCACATATTGAATTATTAAGAGTTGGTGTCTTGATTATTAGATTAGTATTTAGCTTGCACAACTGTAGAAATTACGAATATTCCACTTCCTTTCGCACACATTCTGCACCTACTTTTACAATTCAATTGTTTTTTTGTTTTTTTTTTCTGAAAATCCGTCAGATTACCGTAATTCCTACCAACGTCGAACGTTTTCTAGTAAGAAATTTCTACTATTTTTATTCTCCGTAGCTCCAATATGTTGGCCCTACCCATTTATCACCATACATGTATGTGTGTTATGATGTGATGGATGACAGAGGTAGATCTAAGAGCCAGTTAAGTTAACCCTTATCCCAACGCTATAGAGTAGTAGAAGATAGGCGACGGCTATTCCGAGGTAATTTGGGATCGGGGATTCCATTTTTATCATTACTTTTTTTTTAAGGGGTAGAAGTAATCTTTTGATGGTGGTAAATATGATACCATTGTCTGGTAAAAAATTTAGAAAACATGTAAAAGTGGTAAAAGATGTACCATTGTCCGTTAATGTTTTTTTTTTTGGTGATTTTTATACTATTTATCTTGGTTCCCTTGATATTTATATCTTGAAATTAAATGTAATACTTTTTATCGCAAATGTAAGTATTAATTTGTAGCTTAGAGAAATACAAGGCCAATGCAATTTTTTCCCTATATATCTGGCATATTTATTTTATCTTTTCGCCAAAAGTGAAAAATTCAAATTCAATTACCTGGCCATATTTCGGGGAATGTTATATAAAACAATATAATTATAAAACAATTAAAATTTTCAATACAAAACAAAACCGCACTAGTCGCTGTTGTTTACGACGCCATATTATATTATATTGGGTATGCTCGGTTACAACTCACTAGAGGTCAGACGTAATACCGAGCAGCTTCTGACTGTTTGTCGATTGTTGCGAGGCGACAGTGACTATGTCACGCTTTTCGGTACCGTATGCGCGCTATTCGTGCCCAACATATATCTCCGCACGGGCAGGCACCAGCTGTTAGCGGGCGGCACGCTCCGCACGGTGGCGCGCCAGCAGTCTCCGCTGGTGAGGGCTCGGGACAGTCTCAATGCTCTGTTAGCTGCAGCACCACTGACTGATCTGTTTGGTGATGCATGGAGTGCGAGATTGTGGCAGGTTCTGCGAGGAGAATGTGTGAACGGATTGTGTGATGTTGTAATTTAAACGTATTGAGTTGCAATAGCGAAAACAAAAAATAACTGCAGTGCTGTCACCATAATAAAGTACTTCTATCATGAAAAATAGTAATTAATTTTTTCCAATCATTGAGACTTTTCCATGGAATTACCAGTATATAAAAAGTAATGTATTTTTTTAATCGCTTCGCACTTGGCCTATCACGTGATCGCGCTAATAAGTTGTCACTCTCACGGTCTACACCAACCCAGAGTACAATACGATTAAAATCAGTTAATGATTCGGCTTTTCTCGGATATCATCGCCTAAATCCGGACACGGATATAAATGACACGAAATACATTACCGCGATTTCTTTTAGGTAGCATTCAATTTCAAGTATCATAAACGCAATGTATAGTACCTGCTAAGATGACATTACTAACAGGTAGACATAAGAAATTTATTATACAGAAGCGACATGAATTTGAACATTAATAACATCTATACATCTATAACATTTATACATGGGACCATCTCGGAAGTGTACTATCAAATACAAAAAGCTTCACAAACCCTGTCCAAATTTTTTTGATGATATTTACTTTCTTCTTTTCTAAATAAATTAGCTTCTTTTCTAAAATAGTTATATACATTATTTACAACTTCACGAGATTGAGCAACATTTTTTTTACCATGCTTTAAATTTGTTGAAGCCATGATACATAACTATTGTAAATTGTTTTTGATATAATTTGATAGAATCGAATATTTTCACGAATGAAATTAGCGTTCAAAAACATAAATGTATCATATACGTCACACTGTTTTTATTGACACTAAGAAGGCAGACTGTCAAAATAGTCAATTATTTTTCTTAATTTCAATTTAAAGGTTCTGTTAGTTTTGAGCTACAAAGGAGGTTTTGTTGCTCATATCGTTCTTGTATTGTATTCAATAAGACAACGAGTAATATAATTAAAGGTCATATCTGTAAATTGATAACTCTATGTGAGAGATGAGGGATTCACGTCAATTTCCGAGGTTGGCTGAATCATTAACTGATTTTAATCGTATTGTAACCCCATGTTTTGAGTAATAATGTATAAATACGAGAGTAGGCACGCAAACTGACTTTCTTGCAGCTTCTTCTTGCATTCACTCTACTTATTAGAGTGAATTCACTCAACAACAACTCAGTCTGTGCCAAGAGCTTGCTGAACCGTGACGCTTTTGATGCGAGAGTAAGAAACTAAATAATGCCGTCATGTGCTCTACGGTACTGTAAAAACTTCACCGTACAGACCAAAAAAGCCGAGGAATAACTTTTCATATTAATTACCCTGTATTATCAGTAAAATACGCTAATTCAATAATATTTTTTTAATTACAAAAATAAACAAAGCGACAGCCATGTTTTCTCTTTGAAAATCAAAGAGTAACAAGATTTTTACATGCAGATATGTGATTTCCAAGTACCAACACGTTAAGCACGTCATATATTGCACATGAAAATTCACATTACAAACTCATGAAAAAAAAGACATTTACAAAGTAAAGCTTATCTCTAACAAGAGATTTCTTCCAGAAAGCTCAAGATGATAAGGATAAAGGAGATCATTCATTTTGGGCCAAAAGTGAAAGTGCCGGCCAGAAAAAAAAATGTGATATTCGGATAGAACACACAATCCCCATAATTTTTTACTATGACACTAAACCTGTGCTGTCAATGGCCACGTTTTTAAAGGCTATTTAAATTCAATAAAAATTATATTAGGATAGTTTTGTTTAGAGCATTTGATCGTGTCTATTGAATTACTTTGTATTATAATATAACGCTGGCGCTCGTTTAACCGACAGCCAAGTGAAAAAGGAGGATTATTTGTCTATGTATGTATGTATGTCTGTTCCTGATATGTTACTTCATATCTATCTACGGCTCAATCGATTTTGATAAATAATACGTCATTAGATTTGTCTTAATCGCGCGATTGTCAATAACGTATTATTTATCAAAACTGGCAGATAAAAACTTTCTTTTCCTAATTCTTGTAAAATATTAAAACACCTTTTCACCGTGGTCCTGCTTAACCCCATCTGAAGGGCCAACAGTTTCTGCTTACGTATGGGATTTCTTTGAATTCGCGCCTTCACAGCTTTTATCACTGCTGGAGTCCTAACAGAGCGAGGGCGACCACTTCTTGACCTGTCATCTACACTAGAGTCTTCCTTATATCGTTTTACGGTACGATAAACGAATCTTTTGGCTATATTCAAATTTTTCAGTAAGTCGAAAATCTGAATTGGCGCGTAACCGCAACGATGCAACGCAATAACTGCGACACGGTCTTCTTTAAGTGTCCACTCCATATTTAAAAATGAGGAAAATTCTAAAAAGTACACATTTTTATTTTCATGAAAAATTCGAAATTCGAATTCAATAAACATTTTTGTGGCCAGCGTTCTAAATTCAAAAGTTTTTATTGTGTGACAGAACTTATGACCTGACTGTGTATTATTACATGTCCAAATTCCATGTCTTTATTACTGTAGATATTTACATATACTTAGCAATCGTCATTTATTGCCACTTCTCTACATGGGACCACTGAGGGAGAAGCAGGGCGTAGAAACTCCCACAGATTGATTTTTAGATCTCTTTTGAAAATTGCTTGTGCTTAACTAATACAAATTTTATAATATAATATTTAATAAGTAGGAATAAATAATTACAAAACTATTAACAGCAAGGTCTGTGTTGAGCCATATTAACCCCATACAGTCCCATCATTTAAGTAATCTTGAACATTGTAATATCCCTCTTTCGACCAAGTCGCTTTAACATGGTTTTTAAATTGCTCAAATGGCAATTTCAAGAACTCCAGAGGTATCTTGTTGTAGTAGAGAATGCATTGACCCTTGAAAGAATTGCTAACATTCGCGAGTCTAAACCGGGGCGCAAGTAGTCTGTGATTATTTTTTAGGTTAATATTACAGCTATTTAAATAGCTCTCTTAAGGAGTCTGTGCGTTTTAAATTATAAATTGCTCGAATAGCTCTTTTCTGTACAATAAAAATAGTTTTAATATCCGCTGCTTTCCCCCACAACAAGATACCATAGGACATGACACTATGAAAGTAACTAAAATATACTAGCCTAGATGTAGCCACATCCGTGTTTTGTCTGATGTTCCTAACAGCGTAAGCCGCAGAACTTAATTTACCAGCCAATTTATCTATTTGGGGTCCCCACTGTAATTTGCTATCAATGGTTATTCTAAGTAACTTCGTGTCATTTACTAATTCTAACGTGCTGCTGTCTAGCACCAAACTGGTCTCAACTTGTCTGACATTTGGAAGTGAGACTTTGATATATTTGGTTTTACCAGCATTTAACAATAAATTATTAACTGTGAACCAATTCAAGGTCAATACTCCATTAACATCGTCAAAATCTTCATTTTGTCTTTCAATTTTGAAGACCAGTGAAGTGTCATCAGCAAACAACAGTGTATCAGTCAATTTATCCACTATGAAAGGCAGATCGTTAATATATACCAGGAATAAGAAAGGGCCTAATATTGAACCTTGTGGAACGCCAATTTTTACTCCCGATCCATCAGATTTAACACCGTTGACTTCTGCCTTTACTGGGACGAGGTTCAGAACTGGCAAGAACTGAAAAACCGCATCATAAGTGCATTTGACGCTGTAAAAAGTGATGTAGTCAATGCAGTGAAAATTGAAGGACTCGCTCCACAGCTCTTATATGAGCGGATCGGTATTTTAAGTAGTTGTTGGAGTACAGCTGAGTTTGAGGTAGGTATTCAATTTAATTGTTTTCAATCATTTCTATTGTCGGCAGCACAACAAATTGTACCTAAACTACTCACTTTTCCTTACCTACAAGTTTTTTCTCCCGTGCTCATCTCATGAAAATAAGGATGGGTTTTTAATTCCTACACCAGATCTCAAGATAGGTAGGTAGGCACTGACCTAACTTAATGATAAAAGTGTTTTACCTACCATTAAAACGTATATTAAGCGAAAACTTTGGACCGTTACTTGAAACCTAAAATAAAATTGAGATCTGTCTGTTATCTCCTGGTGTACCTACATTCAAAGTATGTTTGTGTGTGATGATGATATTAAAGAAAAGTGAGGTGTAATCTTGTGTGAATTCAAGAGATAAAAACAAACAACAGTGCGTGGAAACATAAATATTTTTGTATGTAAGTAACATCTAAGTCTGTATAATATATCAGTGTATATGATGGCACTTTGTATCAAGTGTATCGAAATTTGCAATAGAAAACAATAATAAAAGAAACTTAATGTTTTATTTCTTAAGATTGAAGTATTAAACTTATTATTATAAGATAGACATAACAAAATCATGTTCTGTAAGTAATCGCAGTTATCCTAGAATTAGTATTATTTACACCATATAAAATATCATCAACACAAAACTAAAAGTAACTCCTACAAAGAAAAATAAACAATAATTCATATTCTTATGATGGTTGTTAATAATAAGCTAGTAACAATAATTTGCTTGTAAAAGTAACTTGTGTAAAGAAATAAACAGATTAAAATTTAATGCGGTTATACTTAGGCTAGTATACCTACAGAATCTACAAAAGTCTGCCTAATGAAAGTTTCAAATGGCAACACGATTGTGACAGTGTCTTTGGGGTTGTTAATAACGGTTGTGTTCAAATTATGCAAACAGCTGCTGAGCTGTTTTCAAACTGCCGCTGTTAACAACGGCTGTTCGATCATACGCGGTGTGTTAGTGAGGACGAACACGGCGTATTTGAACCTCTAAAAAACCGTGGGTAGCTGGGACGCCATAGTAATTAAATGCAAACTTGTGTGGGCCAATCACAACAAAAAAATTGAATCATTAAAAAAATATTTACAAAGTAGCTTACCTACTCAAAATAATTCTCAAAAAGCGAATGATCACTATACGGACTTATTCTAAATACTTTGAGATAGATTTTAAAGCCATTTTAAATTACATAAACTTACAAATAGCGATAGTTAAGTAGGGTTTAGTGAATGGGCAACAAAAGGAATCCGTAAAAGTAGGGATACACTTTATGGCAAAAAAAAAACTACTCAAAAACTAATTTTTATTTAACATTTAAAATTATATTCAAAAATATTTAAGGCCGTCTGCCATAAAGCTAAGTGCAAACACATAAAAACGAAGATTAACTTACATCGTCGAATAAAACTAACACAATTTGGAATATCATAAATAGAGAAGCAGGTAAAACAAAATCAGGAGACCGTAGCTTTTTACTTAAGATTGAAGATAAACTAATAACTTCTAACGATGACATTGAGGCCGCATTTGAAAAGTTCTTTACAAATGTTTAAATACTATAACGCAGTCGCCTTCAGTTTTAGTTAGTATTAGTACTAATAGTAGTGTTTTAAACTAGATAGTTCGACAAAAGAGGACCCCTCAAAACATAAGAAAATTTTACAAAATAAGCAGGTGTTTTCTGCCAATCAAATGTAAAATACTGGGACAAAGGCTAAGCCCCACTTAAATATTTCCCATCGAAACATGCAGGGGCTACCTGGCAAAGAACTTGTATTAGAATTATTTCTTAATCATTCAGACATCGATGTTATTTTTATTACAGAACACTGGTTAAAGGAAAATATGATGTCTTTTAACATAAATAATTTCAAAATTGTCAGTTGTTACAATAGAAAGACTGCTGATAGAGGTGGTTCTTTAATCTTAGTAAAAAATAATATTAAGGTGAAACAACGGAAAGATATTCTTGCACTTACTTTAGAAAGACAAATAGAGGTATCCTGTGTTGAATTGGATAGCCATATTATTGTTTGTGTCTACAGACCTCCGAGAGATGAAAACGGCCATGGCAATTTTGAAATGTTCGAGAAAATTATGGAGGATGCCCTCATTAAACTTTGATATAGCAGAAAAAAGTTAATTATTTGTGGCGATTTTAATGTAGATTTGCTTGTAGATACAACATTGAAACAACGATTAATAACTCTGTTCAAATCATTTAATTTATGTCATATATTTCTACAGCCGACTAGAATTACACTTACCAGCCAAACTTGCTTAGATAACGTTTTTTGTGACTGTGCATTCACAAGTAAAAATGTAAAAAACTGCTTACCCTCCGATCACAGTGGTCAAACAGTTTCATTCCCAATTGCCAGTAAAAATAGGACTGATCCATCATTTTATAGGCCTATTACATCCCATAGACTAGAGACGTATATGAAAAAGTTAGATATAAATTTGCCAGTACCGGATTTTGATGAACAGAACCCAAACAAAATCTACTCAGACTTCTTCAACATTATTCAGACAGAATTCAATAAAGTTTTTAAATTAAAGAAAGTCAGTGACTACAACGGTAAATCTAAATTTAATGACTGGGCAACGTTTGGAATTCGTAAAAGTAGAGTTATCTTATATGACCTTTATGAACAAAAAACCTATAACTTTGATCGAAAATTTCATGACTATGTTAAAAAATATTCCAAAACTTTCAAGTTGGTTTGTAGAACTGCAAAAACTTTACACATTAATAGAAAAATTCAAAATTCAAATAATAGAATGAAAACAGTTTAGCAAATAATAAACCGCGAAACTGGCAAAGTTATAGCAAGGGACAATGATTTCTGCCTAAAGATAGGCGATGATGTTGTTAAATCCAGCGCTGATGTTGCTCGAGCTTTTGAAAAATTCTTCACCAATGTACCCTTACTCACAACAGACCGTCTAAATTCATCTCCATATGAAGCAGAGACTTTATTAAAAAATAACACTAGCGTCAGTAATGTATATTTAAAATTTTATCATGTATATCCTCAGGACATTGTCAAAACGTTTAAATTACTTAACTTAAAAAATACGGAAGACCTGTGGGGTATATCAGTCAAAGTCATTGGTTCAGTAATTCTAGTTATAGCCCCATACTTAGCTTATATATTCAATAAATGTGTTGACGATGGGGCTTTCCCAGACCTCATGAAACACAGTAAACTGATACCTCTGTTCAAGTCGGGAGATAAGGGTGATCCTTCAAATTTCAGACCAATATCTGTTCTTCCAACACTAAGTAAAATATTTGAAAAGATTATACTCAATCAAATGCTCTCACACTTCAACCGTACAAAACAACTCCACGCCAAACAATACGGTTTCACTAGGGGTAAATCGACTACGGATGCAGGTATTACCCTTATATCTCACATTTATTCTGCATGGGATGCTATCGGAGTTTTTTGCGACCTGTCGAAGGCGTTTGATTGTGTTGATCATAATACGCTTATAATTAAATTAAATCAGAGTTATAAATAAAGCGATGGATCTACTAAGATCATACCTAAGCAATTGAATTCAAAAGGCAGAAGTAAACGGCGTTAAATCTGATGGATCGGGTGTAAAAATTGGCGTTCCACAAGGTTTCATATTAGACCCTTTCTTATTCCTGGTATATATTAACGATCTGCCTTTCATGGTGGAGAAATTAACTGACATAGTGTTGTTTGCTGATGATACTTCGATGGTCTTCAAAATTTAAAGACAAAAAGGAGATTTTGATGATGTTAATGGGGTATTGTCTTTAATCTTGAATGTCAGTTGAGACCAGTTTAGTGTTAGACAACAGCACGTTAGAATCAGTAAATGATGCGAAGTTTCTTGGAATAACCATTGATATCAAATTGCAGTCCCCACTCACATAGATAAATTAGCTGGTAAATTAAGTTCTGCGGCTTACGCTGTTAGGAACATCAGACAAAGCACGGATGTGGCTACATCTAGGCTAGTATATTTTAGTTACTTTCATAATGTCATGTCCTATGGTAACTTGTTGTGGGGGAAAGCAGCGGATATTCAAATTATTTTTATTTTACAGAAAAGAGCTATTCAAGCAATTTATAATTTTAAACGAACAGACTCCTTAAGATAGCTTTTTAAAGAAATTGACATACTAACTGTAGCTAGTCAATTTATTTTCGAAAATATAATGTATGTACGCAAGAACCTTATAACATTTACCAAACTTAGCGATAGCTGCAATGTTAACCTAAGAAATAATCACAGACTGTGTGCGCTCCGATTTAGACTCGCAAAGGTTAGCAATTCTTTCAAGGGTCAGTGCATTCTCTACTATAATAAGATACCTCTGGAGATTTTGAAATTGCCATTTGAGCAATTTAAAAAAACCGGTCAAGTGCGAGTCTAAATCGCGCACGAAGGGTTCCGTACCGCCGTTCAATGGAAGCGATGGTGTGGAGTGAATAGTTTGGATTTTACACAGCAAAATATTGTTTACAAAGTTATTCGTGCGGTTACTTTCACACTCCATGTACGTAACCAGGTGCATACATAAGTTTGTATGTGGTATTGAAAGAATTGTTGTATGGGAGCCCCCTTAAATATTTCTTTCATCCTGTTTTTTAGTATTTGTTATTATAGCGGCAACAGAAATACATAATCTGTGAAAATTTCAACTCTCTAGCTAGCTAGGTCCTTGAGATACAGCCTGGTGACAGACGGACGGACGGACGGACGGACGGACAGCGAAGTCTTAGTAATAGGGTCCCGTTTGGAACCCTTCGGGTACGGAACCCTAAAAAGCATGTTAAAGCGACTTTGTCAAAAAAGGGATATTACAATGTTCGAGATTACTTAAATGACAGGACTGTATGGGGTTAATCTAGTTCAATAATAATAATTATTATTTTGTAATTATTTATTATTGCCTGCTTATTAAACTAAAAAAAACATAATTGTATTATTTAAGCACAACCTATTTTTAAAAGGGATCTAAAAATCAATCTGTGGGAGTTTCTACGCCCTTCCTCTCCCACAGCAGTGGTCCAATGTAGAGAAGAGGCAAAAAAAGACGTTTGCTAAGTATATGTAATTATCTACAGTAATAAAGTACTTTGACTTTGACTTTGACTTTGTTAATGGCACTACAAAAAGCTTGTGAATTGATATTTTAATGTACCTACTGTTATTATGTGCCTTGAAGTCTGAAATAAAGAAAATTGAATTAAATTGAATTGAAATAGTGCCAAAACCCATCTAACCAAACTAGACAAAGTACAAAATCAGGCATTACGAATAATTCGAGGATTCATCAAGAATACGAGTAAGAGTAGATATACGTAATGGAGTCGGAAGTTTGCATACCACCCCTTTTTAACAGTCGTCAATACTTAGCGATTAAATATTGCCAAGCTAAATCGTGGCAAAATAATATAACACTTGTCGTCCTACGCCAACTAGCATCCCTTTGTGTAAACAGATATTGGCAATATAAGAAGAAACCACTGTTGGTATTTGCTTTTTGTAGTGGCATTAACGATGAGTAAATCGCATCGAGTGACCCCTTAGAAATGTATTGTTTGAATACTTTGGCGACCAATAAAGGTCGTTAAGGATAAATTAGAGAGAGGAAACAAAAAGACTGTTGGAAGGTAGTCTACTTAAGACTAATATAATAGAAGAGCTACAGAACCTATATAGTGGATGGTATAAATTGTATACAGACGCATCTAAAAGCAATATCGGTTTGGTTGTGACTTATTTTGACCCAGCAAAAAAAGTGTATGGTACCTTTAAAATTAGATGTAGTTTTTTTTTAATTAATAATAGCGGTAGACTTGTTGCAATTCTGAAGGCAGTATCTCATGTAGAGCAGCTTGGTCTCATACTGATTTTGACAGATAGTAAGAGTGGACTTCTGCATATAGCTCGGTGTGCATCTGTACACAGAGGAAACTTGACAGCTTATGCTATAGCATTTTTGATGAAACACGTCTATAGCTTTGAGTATACTCAAAGCTATAGACATGTTTCATCAAAAAGGGATTCATTTAGTGTTGCAATGGATTCCGTCACATATAGGTTTAGCTGGAAACGAGGAGGCTGATTGGTTAGCTAAAGAAGCATGTTTAAATACATCGGTAATAGAAGTGATCGCTAGCTGTCATGAATTTCTGCCAAAATATAAGAATATATGTTTTGAATCCTGGAAAGAATATTTTAATGAAAGATCTTTAACGAAGTGTATTTGGTATAAGACAATGCAAAGTGAGCCTCCTCGTATTCCTTGGTTCGTAAACATTAGTTTGGGAAGGAAACTTATGATAGTGGCCCATAGGATCCGCTCTGGACATATTCCACTAAATAGTTTCGGTTTCCTAATGAAAAAAGTACAATCAGCCGATTGTCAGAAGTGTGGTAAAGTAGAAGACATTCATCACTTGTTACTAGAGTGTATCGGAAACAAAAACGAAAGAGATACACACAGTTGTGACATACATTAAAATAAATATTTTAGATTTAGGTATTTTTAGACTTTTATAGCTGAACCTCTGCCTAGAGAAGCATTATTAATCACTATCACTATTATACTTATAAGTATATTAGTGATAGTTTAAGAAAGCGTTAGTTTATCATATAAAATACACATTTGTTTTTAGAATAAGTTACAAAGGGGCTAACATGCGACCGTATGGTGCCAAAGCCCCTAAATAAAATAAATAATTATATAAAAACCTATAAGTCACAGTAAAGCAATAATAATAATAATTTCATTTACCTGGATGATATCATAATTCCAGTCTTTTTGCTTTAGAAAACAAACTAATGCAACGATTTATAATTTTTTTTTAAATGGGACCAACCTGAATGGTCGACCTTGCAATTAAAAAATAATAATTAAATTGGTTCATAATTAGTACCAGTTTTGATGTAACAAAAATAAAAAAAAACAACCGAATTGAGAACCTGCTCCTTTTTTGAAGTCGGATTATAAAAGTAGGTCTCTTAGTATTAAAGTACCTATCTGTGGTTCCTAAACTGAAATTATAATAATATTGGCTTCTAGACGGCTATGGCCTATGATATTGTTGTTGTGTGATAAAGTCAGATTGAGGGATGGCTCTGTCCAAAAAAAGGCGTATAATAATAATTATTAATCTAAACAAATCTGCATAACGAAACCTTTAAAAAGTCTACTATACTACTAAAAACAGGAAAATTATGGCAGCACCTTTAAAGTAAAATTAAATAATATGTAATATTGCCATTATTGCAGCGCAGCAGCACCAGCAGACGTGAATGCAGTAGACCCTGCTGCACCACAGAACAAATGTACCCCAGAGCCTGCAGGCCACAGAGCAATATAAGTAATAGGCAAAGCAAAGCAACTGTCAAAGCGGGAATTGAAAATGATTTACCATTATTTATAAATTCACTAGATCGATTCTCGTTACGTATTTATTCTGTATCAAGTTATTCCTAAAACAATGTGCGTTTGATTTTCAGTTTGTAAAAATGTTTGAGTGGGCATATAGTGGTGCTAACAAAGCTGTTCCTCGAAATGTTGGACCAGAATGCGCTTATTTCCTTTCTACGCCCAGGCAAATTATTGAGACGCTTGTGGTTTTCTCAATTTGCGTATTTGTTATGGTAACTACACCCTTTACTTATTTACTCAACAGAGAATTAAACAAAATGAGTACGATTTGTATAGTTAGGTCTCCAACTAATTTGTAATTTAATTAGCTGTTAGCTACATATAAGTATTGTAAACTTTTCCCTGCAGTTTAAAACGTATCCAAAGCTATCAATACCAAATGAGAATCCATATATGAGAAGTGACAGAGGAGGAAAGAGAATACTACTAATTCTACTTACATTGGTATGGGGAATGGAAATTGGTTTCAAGTTTGCTTCAAGAACAGTCATCTACTTACTAAATCCTTGTCATGTCACCACACTGATTCAGGTATGTTCCACAATATACCCTATAAATGCTTATTAAACAAAAATAACTTTACTAACTTTATTGAAAGTTAGATTTATGAATTTTTTGTTACTATTACTTGTTGTTTCAAAGCCAGTTGAGTCTGTCAAGCATTTAATGCCTAGAACCATAATAAATTAGAAAATATTGGTATGCAGTAGCTCCTTTAATACAAATAGTGATACAACTTTTCCCATATTGGGTGACAGTGGTTCAATTGAGCCCTAGTTTAACCCTTATTAATAAATGAGGGCACAAATGTTTGAAGATAGAAAAATGTTTTATTTACTGACTTCATTAAAATTAAATAAGGAAATGTATTAATGTTAACTGTGAATAAATATCTTACAACAATATTATTATAATTAATGAAATTGATATTACCATTGATTTACATATTTCAGATCTACCTCCTGTCGGCGCCACCTAGCAAGACAGCCACTGCACTTTTCCGAATTCATTTGAACCTGCTGAATGGTCCACTTTTAGCATTCCTATTTCCTGAGACTGCATCAAGAAAGGTAGTGATTGCTCTATCAACTTTTTTGAACAAAAATTGATTTCTCATAGTGTTACTAATGAAAAAAGTATGACACTAACATTACAATCCCTTGTGGTAGATATTTGCAGAGGCAGCACTGTATTGGATTCAACATGGAATGATGTGTGTGATACCATATTACCTGCTTAGAGTTGGAGGTGAGTGCAATGAAGAATTGCAAGTCAATAATACTCTTCTCTTTTTTATGTCAAGAATACATTTCTTAGATGATCAGATCACTGATCAGATCCTAAATATGTACTAAAAATTCCACAAAGGAACCAAAAGAATATTATTTATTTGTTCAAACAGCTTATCAGAACCTCTTGAACTTAAAATCATAGCATTCAATTTAGCCGCTAGACTATCTTCAGCTCTCAAGCCATTTCAGGCTACATACACTCGGCGTCAAAAGAATCGCACCTTTCCTAAAATTCGTGTCAAGCGATTCTAACTCCTAAGATCCTTCCTGTACCCTATCATTATTAGTATCATTTGAAAGCTAATGAAATCCCCTATTTGAAAACGGTAGGAAATTGGCCACCAACCCCATAAAAAAAGAAAATTCTGGGTAAATGTGAAACAATGTGTATTCTGATCAAAATTACAAAGAAAAGGTGTTCCTTTTACTGTTGTACAAAAATTAAAAATCAACAATAAAAATCCTTAAAAGTTAGTCTTAAAACCTAGTGTTGCCTCCTCTAGCCCTCCGAGCAGCTTCCAAGCGGTCAGTCATGGACCTGATGAGCATCAAGACGTGTTCCTGGGGAATGTTGTCCCACTCCTCGATGATGGCATCTCGAAGCTCATCGAGAGTGGCAGGAGCTGGATCATGGGCCCGAACTCACCGTTTCAGCTCCTCCCAGAGGTGCTCGATAGGATTGAGGTCGGGGCTTCTTGCTGGCCAGTCCACAACCTTGATGCAAACTCGACGTAGGTAGTCCTTGATAATAAAGGCTGTGCGGCACCGGTTGTTGTCGTTCATGAACTCGAAGTTGGCGCCGACAAAACCAGCATATGGGACCACATGCTCCTCCAAAATTTCGGTGATGTACCGGTGAGCAGTCAGAGACCCCTGGCCGCGACCACCTCCAGCTCTGGAGACGCACACGAGGTCTGTCTTGCCGTCGATAGAGATGCCGCCCCAGAACATGCAGATCCTCCTCCATAGCCGACGGTTTCCACGGTGCAGGCCGGTGTGAAACGCTCCCCTGGTCGCCTGTAGACTCTTTTACGCCTGTCGTTGGTGTACAGGCACACTCGGGTTTCGTCGGAGAACAGGACATTCCTCCACTGGTCGAATGTCCACGGCAAGTGCGTTTCGGAAAATCGCTTCCTGGTCGTCCGGTGGATGGCAGTCAATTGGGGGCCTGTAGCAGCTCTCTGGGGCAGCAAATTCTTCTCTCGCAGCCTTCTTCTGATAGTGGAGACGCTGACTGCTGTCCTTCGAGTAGCTCGAAGCTGATGCTGCAGCTCCACAGCGTTGGAGAAGCGGTTCCGCAAAGACGTCGACACTATGTAGCGATCATCTCTGACGGTAGTGCAGCGACGTCTCCCGGAATCATGTTTCCTGATGTAACCTCCAGTCTCTTGGAACCGTCGGTATACCCGTTGCACTCGAAATCGGCTGATGTTCAGTTGCCGAGCAACTTCAACCTGCCGTAGTCCGGTTTGCAGTAGGGACACCACTTGAGCTGCTTCTTCTGCCGTGGTATCCATTTTCACTGGGTTTTTTCTTGTCGGAGCTCTTCAGGTGTGACCTCTGTGACGTCCGGATAGCAAATGACCCATAATTGCTGCTTGATAATCTTCTCACGCACCCTTTCTGGGGCGTGGGGAGTCGGGGTCAGGTCGACGGACCTCTTCCCGAAGAATCGCCTCTGTCCACTCCTGTGGACAGGTCATCGGATGGCCCCTGCGGGCGGTGGTCTTGATGTGGCGCTGGTGTGCAGTGGGTGATCGCCGGCTAGGCAACCAGGTAGCGTGGCAGGCGGCGGCGGTCGGGCGGGCGCGCGTGGTGCGGCGCCAGTTCGGCGATGTGCGGAAGATGTGAAGCATCCGCACGCGCGAACATGCCCTTCGCCAGCCTCTGGACAAACTGGTCCACGGTTTCCCATCTTAGGTCCCTCTGGATTGTCGCGTTCCTCACGTAGCGGGGGGCGCCGACGATGGTACGCAGAGAGAGGTTCTCTTGGGCTCGGAGTCTCCGTTTGTTCGTCTCCGAGCACAGGGCGTACCATGCCGGAGCCGCGTAGGTGAGGCGGGATCTCACGTAGGTCTTGTAGATCCCGAGCTTCGCCCTCAGAGGGAGGCTGGAGTCGAAAAGTGGACGCAGCTTGGCGCGTGCCACCTTGACCTGGCTGACGACGTTGTCAACGTGTTGCTTCATGGTGAGCCGGCGATCAATGGTCACTCCCAGGTACTTCACCTGCGAAGACCACTCGATTTGCTGTCCTTGGAGCTGGAGCGATGGTGGAAGGAGACTCTGGCCTGTGATGAGCGCCTGCGTTTTCCCAACATTGACGGACAGTCGCCACTTGGCGAGCCAGTCGGGCAAGATGTCCAGGGTGCGCTGCAGTTTGATGGCAGCGTGCGGAGCCTGGAACGACGACGCGTAGTAGGCTGCGTCGTCTGCGAAGAGTGCCAGCTGGGCACCCGGCCCGATGGGGATGTCGTCCGTGTATCGGGCGTAGCAGGCGGGAGACAGGCAGGAGCCCTGGGGGACGCCGGCTGCGACGGGATGTTCCTCGGAGACGGCGTCTTCCACCATCACTCGGAAGCGGCGATTCTTCAGGAAAGAGGCGATTGTCTTGACCGTTCTTCTTGGGGCAGGGGACGTCGACAGCTTGTACAGCAACCCCTCGTGCCATACTCTGTCGAACGTCTTCTCCATATCCAGAAGTACTGCGACAGTGTATTCTTTTTTGTTCAAACAAACTGTCATGTCATTCAGTACTCTGGAGCTGAAGCGTCGTAGAATGCTCGGGCCTGAAGCCGAACTGTTCCGGGCGCGGCTGGATGTGGGGCAGTAACTTCGCTAACAGGAGCTTCTCAAACACCTTTGAGATGGTGCTCAGTAGGGTGATCGGCCGATAGCTCTCAGGCAGCTTGGTGTCCTTGCCCGGCTTGGGCAACATGATAACCAAGCCCTCCTTCCATTGGGTTGGAAAGTGACCCGTGCGCAAGATACCGTTAAACAGGCGCGCAACGGCCGCCACAGTGCGTGGCGGCAAATGTAACAGCGCCGTGTTGGGTATTCGGTCTGCGCCCGGGGCTTTCCTGGGCTTGGTACGTCGGAATGCACGCACAATCTGGCCGGACGTGACGACGATGGGGTCCTCTTCGGGAGCTATCGGCGTGGCGAAGTACTCTCGCAGGTGTCTCTCGACTGTTGCGACGTGCTCCACATCATCCGTTGGGTTCGGCTTGAATTGCTTCTCGAGGCATTCAGCGAAGATCTCCGCACGGTCTTGGGCTCGGAATCTTGGTAGGCCGTCGCTGCCCAGGATTGGTCGAACAGGAGCAGGAGTGGTCGACAAAGCCCGGCACAGGCGATGCACGGAGGGGACGTGGTCGCCTATGGACTCGACGTGGCGTTCCCAAGATTCTTCAGCGTGGCGATCAAGTTGGCGCTTCAGCTCTGCCGTCATGGCGTTGAGCCTGGTCTTCATCGTGGGGCAGCGGGTTTGCTGCCACTGCTTCCGGAGAGCGCGCTTATCGCAGATGAGTGCGCGTAGCTCAGCAGGAAGAGGATTGGGCTTCCCCCCGCGAGCTACGGTGTGCGATGATAGGTCGAGCGCGTCTCGGATCTGGGTAGTTAGCAGCGATGCCAGGCGGTCAACGTCTTCCGGCTGGTTGACGGGGCAACTGGTGGAGGGTTGGTCTAGGGCGGCGGTGAAGGCGCCCCACTGGTAGCGGCGACGTGATGCTGGCGGAGATACCCGGGTGGGCAGGTCCGCCAGGACGAGAAGAACAGGCCTGTGGTCCGAAGGGAGGTCAGGGAGAACCTCCTGGCTCGGCGGTGTCCGGAGACCTCTGACGACCACGACGTCGATGATGTCCCATCCGGCCCGCGTGTCGAAGTGGGTGGGCGTGTCGAAGTGGGCTGGACCCATAATTGATTATTACCCCCCATTTTATACGCGTCCAGGGTGGTTCAATTAGTGAGCCTCCAAACGCGTACATCGCCACTTTTTAATCAAAGTGCTGGCGATTTCTGGTTTTTGATTTTCCCTAAACAAATGTTTTTTTTTTTGAAAGCTTATTAATTGAGCTTTTAAATGATACTAATAATGATAGGGTAAAGGAAGGATCTTAGGAGTTATAATCGCTTGACATGAATTTTAGGAAAGGTGCGATTTTTTTGACGCCGAGTGTATCTTTGCCACAACTTTTAGTGTAATCTTGGGTAGCAGTCAAACAGAATTGAACATACTTTTATTGCAATTAACATATTTTATAATGTGTCTGTGCATTCAAATGGAAAATGCAAATTATATGATAAATATTTATTGACTGACCTTGTTGGAACTCGCGTCGACCTGGGGTGTTGCGGTCAAGGCTGTGCTTCCTTAGTAAGAGGCCCTGGGTTTGAATTGCGGCTGGGGAGGATAAAATAACCCTGGGTCTGGGATGTTACATGTGTGTGACGTCAATGGTTTATGGTTCCCACGTTACAGGTTATCCTAGTGAGCCTGTATATGAATAATTATGCTTATGTTTGTTCACAATAAATTCTTTATTTCATGATTGTAATGTCCCGCAACCTAAGAAAAGAAAACTTTAAAGGACAGAAAATTACAAAAATAATAATAATTTTATTGTGCTTGACAACTCTGGTAACCTCTGCATTCACAAGTCGGAAAATGACTTCATAGCTTGCGTTGCATGTTGCAGGAGTATACAACGTGGAGCCTCTGCGAGACATCAACTGGTCTATATTCAGCTATTGCTGTAATATGATCTACCACTTTATAGTTCTTCAAATTATTGCCATCGTAAGTTAACAAGATTTGATATTTGATTATTTTCATAATTTCATTATTCTTTATTGCACACACACATATTAAATTTAAAAGGTTACAATAGGATCAATTTTATGTACAAAGGCTAGCTTATCTCTAAAAAAAGATTTCTTCCAGCAAACCAAGGCATGAAAGGGAAATTTATCATGAAAGGGTAGGCAGTGTACAATATATAATATCTAATCTATACTAAAATACATATACCTATATAATATAAAATACGGAAAATAAAATACTTAAATACCAGACTACTAAATACTACTAAATACAATACATACATATACCTGCAAATATAGTTTATATATTATAATGATATACATTACTATATATAACTCTCACGAAAGAGAGAGGAAGTGATCTTTTACCCGGTTTTTGAAAGAGACAAGAGTGGGACTGTCTCTTATAGTGCAAAATAGTGTGTTCCACAGTCGAACCGCCTGCAGCCTGAATGACTGCTCATATGCCGAGGTGCTATGCCTTGGAGTGGCTAAGAGTGAGACCGTGTGAGATCTCCGGTGCCGATCTCCTGGAAAGAGATACTCAAAGCGGTCTCGAAGGTAGCTGGGGTAGCGCGGATTTTTCAATATATTGAAAAGATAAAAGAGAATATGAGTGTCTCGTTGACTACGAATTGGAAGCCATCCCAACTCTTTGCGATATTGAGAAACATGGTCGAATTTGCGCAACCCGAAGATAAACCGAATCCCAAGATTCTGAAGTCGTTCGAGTTTGTTCAGTAGATCTTCGTTCGCGCTCGCCCAACAGACATCGGCGTAGTCGATTAGCGGCAGGAGAAGGGACTGAGCAAGGATGATTTTGGTCTGCCGTGGCAAGAAGTACTGCAAACGCCTGAGGGAGTGAAAAGACGCAAAGACCCGTCTGCTGACCTCGCTGACATGTGGAGACCAAGACAGCAGGTTGTCAAAAATAACCCCAAGGTTTTTCGACGGAGATGTAACTCTATTGTGATGCCATTATATGACACGGGAACAATAAGTTTTTGTACCAAGGAAAGAGTGTGCCTGGTTCCTTAAAGCATGGCTTGTGATTTGGTCGGGTTTACCAACAGCCCGTATGATAAGGCCCAGTCTTTCACATTCTCGAGGTCAGCATTCAGTGCCTCCACGGTTGAGGCTGCATCACAGGGGCAAAAGTGGCGATAAATTTGGAGATCATCTGCGTACAGATGATACGAAGAAGAGATAACGTCGGAGATAGAGTTGATGAAGACTGAAAATAGAAGAGGAGAGAGAATACCACCTTGAGGCACTCCTGAGGAAAGATCACACCATTGAGTTTCGGTCTCTTCAGACTTAATGCGTTGCTGACGACCTCTCAGGTATGAATGAAACCAGTTAGCAGCTCGGACGGAGACATTCAGTGAGCTCAATATAGCGACCAGAATGTCAAAATCGACGCAGTTAAAGGCATTGCTGAAGTCAAGCAGGGCTAGGACTGTGACCAACTTCTGATCCATGGCTTGCTGTATGTCATCGCTGACTTTTAAGAGTGCTGTGGTAGTACTATGGCCTGGTCTGAACCCAGATTGGAAAGGATTGAGAAGTTTGTTTGATGAAAGGAAGGAGGCGAGTTGGGAGTGGACTATGGATTCAAGGACTTTGGAGAGAATGGGTAAAATAGATATGGGCCTATAATCTTAGAAGGAGGTGGGATTGGATTTTTTAGGCAGTGGGATAACAAGTGCTTTCTTCCACAGACTAGGAAAGGAGCTCACCGATAGAGAGAAGTTGATGATGTGGGTAATTAGAGGAAGTAAATCCTCAAGGACGCTGTGGATCATCTGATGGCTGACGTTATCGCCACCAGCAGCTTTGGATATGATAGCTAGCACTGCCTTTCTAACTGCACCGATTCCGACAAGCTTAAAGTTAAACGGTGAGGTGCAGACTGCAGCCCTCGACCCTAGACAATGAAGGGTTGCCTCCTTAGTGGTAGGGTCCATCACGATGACTTTCACGAGACATTCAGTCCCGTAGCGAGAAGTAGCACCATAAGAGCTGTGCTGAGTGTTGCAGCAAAGGAGAAGCTAAGTCTAGCACAATTTGATGTATTGACGGCATTCCTATATGGCACGCTAGATGAAGAAATATACATGAAACACCCAGAAGGTTATGCGAATGATAAAAAGCTGGTATTCAAGCTGAAAAACAGCCTCTATGGGCTAAAGCAAGCGCCCTTATGTTGGAATAGGTGCATAACAGACTATATAGTTCAAATTGGCTTCAAACAAAGTAAATCGGATCCCTGCCTTCTTACAAGAACGCGAGGGGGAGAAAGGATAATCCTTGCCCTATACGTTGACGACCGTCTAATAGCGTCAACAAGTGAGAAGAAGACGACATTTTTTCTAGACGAAATGAAAAAGAGATTCAAACTCACAACCAAACCGGCCACCTATTTTCTAGGCATGGAGATAGAGAGACAGTCAGATGGCTCAATACTGCTTCACCAATAAGCGTATGCAAACCGATTACTGGAGAGATTTGGAATGGAGGAATGCAAACCAGTGGCAACTCCAATATTGAAAGCTGAAGATATGAAGGCGATGAATAACGACCAAGAGGTCAAAGTTAGCACGTTCCCATATCGCCAAGCCGTTGGAGCACTTGCCTAATTAATGACCGGCACGAGGCCAGACATAGCCTATGCCGTATCAGTGGTATCTCGCAATCTAAATAGTCCAACCAAAGATGATGTGCAAATTGTAAAACGGATCATGCGATACATCAAAGACACTATTGATCATGGAATTAAGTACACACCAGATTGTGTTGCTGACCTGAAGTGCTATAGTGACGCTGACCACGGAGGAGATGCAAACACTGGAAGAGAAATAATATGGCTGATTACGAAAGATATCACAGGAGATGATTGTCGAGAATATTTGTTCGTGGACAACGAATCATGAAAAACCCTCCAGAGTTTCATCAGAGGACGAAACATATAAGATTAAGGGCATTCTTTATCAGAGACTGTTTTCAAGAGGGAAGCATTGATATCCGACATGTCAATTCAGAGAAGCAGATCGCTGACATGCTTACAAAACCTCTATATGGGCCCAGAATCAAAGAACTGAAGATATTGGCCGGAGTTTCTACATTCAAGAGAGGTGGATGTTGAGAATAGATAATGAGCGAAGACTCAATGGTTATATTCTTGTATTACGAACTCCTTAGTGTTGTGCCTTGTCAATTGTCAATTGTAAGACGGGCTGGTTTCCGCAACTCGACGACGAAAGCGCCTATTTTGCGTGTGGGTGGGAATGCGACATCATTCGAGCCAACCCAACTCCTCCAGGAACGCCAGTAGGCCCTTTACGTTACCGACTATCCCTGGAAGGTCCCTCGATTGACCGAGGTGTTTAGCCCTGTAGTCCGCTACTCCTGTGCACTCCATGAGGAGGTGAACAGCCGTTTCTTCTGCCTCCAAGCAGGCTCTGCAAAGGGGGCTGTCGGTAACACCTAGGAAATATAGATGTTTGTTAAAGAAACCATGGCCAGTAAGTGCTGCAGTTACCAGTCGCATGCGCGGCCTACTAAGTCGAAGCAAGGTCTTAGCCAGCCTAGCGCTAGGGGACGGCAAGGCCAGCTTAGCCTGCCTGCACTCCTCATGGTTTGTCCAAAGAGTGGCATGATCATTCCTGGTCGACTCTCTCAGAAATGAGCGTACCATCTTGAAGGGAAGAGGGATGATAGGTTCGGGACCATACGCTGTCAAGCTAGATCCTTTACGCGCCAACTCATCCGCTGCATCGTTACCTCTTGATCCGCTGTGTCCTTTTATCCATTGAAGGATTACGCGGTTGTGTTGACATACCTCCATTAGTCGTTTGTGACACTCGTAGATTAGCCCTGAGTTAATAGTGTTGCTATTTAGGGCTTGTAGGACGGCCATGCTATCCGAGAGGATTCGAATGGAGGAATCTCTTACCTTTCTCGATGCTATGGCATTAGCGGCCGAGATGATGCCCATGCATTCAGCTTGAAAGACAGTATTATGGGCACCCAGTGGAATGGCCATCTTGATGTTTAGGTCCTCCGAGAAGGTGCCTGAACCAGTGCCTGCTTCAGTTTTTGAACCATCGGTAAAAATTCTGAGCTCTTTAACGTCGAGCCCCTCAGCCCGATGGTCTTCATGTAACTGTATATTGTATTTTTTGTCAAAAACAAATTGTTTAGGGATTCTGTCACTGCAAGCCATAGAGATGGGAAATTTTTTGTAAACTTCCCCTAGGATGGCGGTGTGTGAGGTCCTGTTTTTCCTCCAAATTCCTAAGGTGTTGAGTCTCACCGCAGATGACGCGGCCTCCTGCTTAATATATAGCTGGAGTGGCGGAAGACACAGCATGGCCTCCATTGCTGCTGTTGGAGTAGTTCTCATACTACCTGTGATAGCCATGCAGGCCAGCCTTTGGAAGCTTTGGAGTTTGCTTACCATTGTGGTTAGTTTGGTCCTGGTCCACCACACCACAGCTCCGTAGCAGACAAGAGGACGGATCACCGTTACGTACAGCCAAAGAATGATGTTGGGAGAAAGTCCCCACTTTTTCCCCACCATTCTCCGACACTGCCAGAAAGCAATACTCGCCTTCTTTAGTTTGTTGTCGATGTGGCTACTCCAGTTGAGCTTGCTGTCCAAGGTTATGCCCAGGTACTTCACCTCAGTTGCTAACTGGAGTTCCGTTCCAAAGAGCTTAGGTAGGGTATACCTACCAAGAGCCCTATTGTTAGTGAACATGACCATTACCGTTTTTGTTGGGTTAACCGCCAGGTCATATTCTAAACACCAGCGCTCCACGATGCGAAGGGCTGTTTGTTTAAGGTTGCATACTGTGCTCGCAAATTTACCTGTGATGAGGATTACCAAATCGTCGGCGTATCCTACGGTGTAGTATCCATTAGCGTTAAGCTTGGTAATCAGGTCGTTAATGACCAGATTCCACAGAAGCGGGGAGAGCACTCCTCCCTGCGGGCATCCCCGCACTACCTCCGCCGATAGGGACTCTCCAGCTAGACGCACGATACGTTTGTTAAGCATGTTTGTGACCCAGTTGTTTACAGCTGTTGACACCCCATGCCTTGTTAGAGATGCACTTATACTGCTATACTGCGTCTTGTCAAAGGCACCTTCTATATCAATAAAAGTTCCAAGACATATGCATTTGTTTTGAATCGCCTCTTCAATTGTGGATACAACTGCATGGAGAGCCGATTCAGTAGACTTACCCAAACTATATGCATGCTGATTCTTGTGTAAGGGTATATGTTTTAACGCTCCATCTCTCAGGTGTCTCTCGCACAAACGTTCGAGAGTTTTAAGCAAGAACGAGGTGAGACTAATCGGCCTGAAAGATTTAGCGTTAGTGTAGTCGCTCCTTCCTGGCTTCGGTATGAAAATTACGTTTACTACTCTCCACCTTTTGGGAACGTATCCGAATCTAAGACATGCTTTCATGATTCGGACCATTATATTGATGACGGGTTCCCCACCCCACTGTAGAAGTGCTGGGAAGATTCCATCTGGTCCTGCTGATTTAAAAGGTTTAAAGCTATTAATGGCCCATCTTACCTTGTCAGCAGTGATAATATTATTAGTTATGTCTAAGTGGTCGACAGCTTCATGGTGAACCTCTTCCGGCCACACAATCTCTTGAATAGTTCTGCTTCCGGGAAAGTGAGTTTACAACAAGAGACTGTGTGTTTCTGTGGTGGAAGAGGTATATGTTCCATCGGGTTTTTTAAGCGACCCTAGCCTGGAGTTGCCTTGTTGAGCTAGTATTTGCCTTACCCGATTTGCTTGATCAACGGTTTCAATGTCGCTGCAGAATTTCCTCCATGAGTTGCTGCTTTTGAACCGTAGTCGTTTCTTGTACTTGGATTTGGCATCTTTATAGTTGTCCCAATCCTCATCAGCACTGGTGTTCATCGCCCTGTTTAGCAGTCTTCTGATCTTAGCACGCATCCTATCTAGATCAGGACCCCACCAAGGCTGCCCCTTGATGTTGGTAGGCGCTGGTGTGCTAAGCGGGCAAGTTGAATGGTAGCAGTCTATTGAAGTATTTGTAAAATCTGTTACCTGTTGTTCGATTTGTTCGGGTCCCTCCGGATCTGGTAGAGTCTCAGCCCAAGCAAGTCTTTCACCTAGGATAGCTCTGTACCTGGTTCTGTCAGTCTTGCGTGGGTTTCTCTTAGGGACAGTTGGGGAGAACGCTGCGTTGATCTCGAAGCGTATCCATCGATGATCAGAGCATGACGCCTCGTTGGACACATGCCAGCCCCCAACGTCGTCGGATATGTCCGCCGTTGCCAGGGTAATATCAACGATAGTTCTGCTCCGCTTGGTAACAAAAGTTGGTTCAGAACCTATGTTAAGCACATTGAGGTTTGTAGTAAATAGGTATTCAACAAGTGTCTTACCTCTGCTGTTCATATCTGGCATGCCCCACAGTGGGTGATGCGCGTTCGAGTCGGCCCCAACGATGAGCTGGAGGCCCGACTTCTCGCAATGGTCCACCAGCCGGCACAGGTCGTGTGGAGGCGGGTTGTCCTCCGCAGGCATGTAGGCGGAGGCCACCACGAGCTCGCGGCACCTAGCTGTGTCGGGCAGTTGCAGCCTTATGGCACACAGGTCCCTGGAACAGAACTCTGTTAATGGCTGTGCTGGGATGTTGTTAGTAGTTATGATGCACGTTCTAGGGTTATCGTGATCAGTTGTACCGAAAAGCTTACCTCTCAAATTGGCGAGCCCTCGAATGCTACCGCGGTTGATCCACGGCTCCTGGATCAGAGCCACGGCAGTGCTGTTTGCCCCCAACCAGCGTCTTAACTGGGCCGTTGCAGTTTGGCTGTGTTGGAGGTTGGCTTGGAGGATTTTACAATCGCGGGAGAGGGACGCCATTTTTGGTCAACCCCTCCTCCACCTCCAAGACGAGTTCCTCCTCCAGCCGCATGGACAGCTCCTCGCCCTCAGAGGGCACCACTGCTGGTTCTGGCTCATCGCCTTCACCAAGCAGCATGGCCTCCCAGTGCGCGTGCTCGTCCTGCGGTTGAGCAGCAGAACTTTCCCCGACTGCATCGGGGCCTGTTTGCTGCCGCTCTGGAGTGGAACTCTGGGGCTTGGCTGTTCTAGTAGTGTTGTGCCTTTGCCTTCAGTAATGTCAACTCTGACATTTTGAGGTTGTGAAACAACAGTAAATAAACTGGACGTGACTTCTCGGATTAATTGTATTATTGCATTGATGCCTTGTAGCGATCCATTCCTTTTATATATATTTTAACGTAACGCCTTAGCCTCTTGAATACCAACGGCGTTAGATTACGCCACTTTTCCGTTATAAGTTTTAAATTTTATTACCATGGCATGAGGTTTAAAATCGCGACCCGTCCCAACTACCCTCGGTTTTTGAGAGGTTAAATCCGATACCTCATCTATTGATTGTACTCTTGTCATCACTAGCGAGACCTTTGATGACGAAATCCTTAAGTTCAACTTAATTGTCCTGGGGCTGTTCGACGAGCAATGAAAAAGGTCAGGGTCAAACATCTCCCTGCCCTGTGGTTGACCGACGCCATCAAGCGTTTGATGGCAAAAGAGATTACGAGACTTTAAGAAGCTTTTAAAGGCCTCTATAACCTGTGCAACCGCGTGTGCCGCGATGCCAAGCGACGCCATGCCATCCATGAACATATAGAAATTTGCTCATGGATGTGGCGTCACCTCAGCTCAGGTCTGGAAGTTCCTTAAAACCCTTGTTGCTGGCAAGTTCCAGGAATCTTTTTCGGGTAATGTCGATCTACTCTACGGTCTCAATCAGACTTTAGACTCTTTGGAATCGGTGCAGTTAAAAAAACAGTATATTGAAAAAACTATGAATTTAAAACTTATTCTTATTAACACTGCAATATTATTTTGTTAATATGTAGTCGTAAACAGCCTTAAAACACAGTAAAAAAATATAGTCTTCCAACTACGTTTAATATTCCAAATTGAAAAGCCTAATGTTATACGCCAAAAAAAAACAGTTTCTCGTCATCCGCACGATGTACAGATGTAGTGAATAATCCTTTCCTTTCGTATTTTCTCGGAAATGTTCGTTTTTGTCTTACTATTTCACTCGCACTCAGTACCCATCGAGACAACGTTGACATTGATAAATAAAGTATGCGATTTATTTGATACCTACACGTAATTTTATAATACAGTAATTCATAGACACATCGGCACCATTCGGGTGTTATCGTTGTTCCGAGTTTTGCCGATAGGAAAGGATTATTCACTACATCTGTACATGTTACAAGCGCGCCTGCCTCCGTAACCCAACCAGCTCGTGGCGGAGACTGCCGAGCGCAGCCGATAACTGACGAACGTGAGTTTCGGCAACGCGTAAAGTTCGGATGATTTCTGGCCGAAACCGAAACATTGCCGAATCATGAATTTTGTGCCGAAACTGGCCGAACCGAAACCGAAATTTCGGTCGGACACTAATAACAAGTAATTGTGGGAGACCCAATTTTTTTTCATGATCAAATTTCAATGTTTCGGTCGGAAAGTTGTTTAAAATTATGGGTACTATCGTTTCTTAAAAAATATGGTCAGCTAATTAAATATCACCCTGAATATGTTAAGTTTTTCAATCGGTGTACAAGTGCAGTAGAGGACGATTTGCATTTAGTTGAAAATATAAAATACACAGATGTTGAAATGGTACGATGGCATGTTTAGGAAAAAAAGGAAAACCTTTAGGAGGTTATTAGAGCGACATTATTTACAATGTTTATAAATATTTTTCGACCGAAGCCGACCGATAAAAAATATGAGGATGGCATTAAAAGTCATTATTTTAACAAGGTTCAAGAGCAAGTTGCAAATGCCACTGGAATTTCAAGAAGAAAAAATATACTAAATGATGTCAATACTGAGACACCTTCCACTTCAGTTAAATTCACTACCCCAAAAAAGCAATTTTCTTTAGATTATGATGTTATTCGAAGAATGGTGTATGCTTTTCACTTAAAATTTAAAGAACTACCGACATGAAAGTCATTAAAAGCTAATTTATCTGAGGCTATTAATTACAATGGGTCTGAAAAGACGCTGAGAAACATAGTTCATAAACTGGGATTTCGGTTGACTAAAATGGACGACAATCGAAAAGTTCTTATGGAAAAGCACGATGTAATTCTCAAACGTATTGAATAGGTATCTCAATAAAATACGCGAATTTTGCGATTCAAGTTAAATATATTATATATGATTATGTAGAAGACAAGAAAGCTTGGGAAGGTGTTTGCTCCAATTCTGTAAAAAATAACGTATAAAGCTGGAGGTTTCTAGTCGCCTCTTTGCCTCCAGCATCTAAAACATTGAGGTGACGGAATTCAAATTGATTTCTATTTTTCCCTGTACCTTAGTTACATGTGTTAGTTTAAGATTTGACATTCTCCAAATGTTACCTATGTGTTTCTTATGGAAATAAACTCTTTTTGAATTTGAATTTTGAATTTTTATGGATGATATGACACATAGAAGCGGATGCGGCTCTGAGCGCGTCAGTACTCTCCGCGTTATTGACTTATTTAAATTGTATAATGACTGTCAAAGAACTCGGATGTTCAATACGTGAATGGACTACGACTGTAGCAACATTGGTGAGTAAGGTCAGTGCTGTGGAAGTGAAAATAGAGGCACAAAATTAAATTATCCTGCGCCTAACAAGAGTAACCACTGGACAAAATCAACCAACGTCTCCAAAAACTACCCTACAAGTACAAGCTACATTTCAAGCGACATCGCCAGCGCCAGCTGCTCTGCAGCAGCACCCGGTAATGCAAACCCGTTCAGCAGCAATCAAGAACTACAGCGCTGCAGCGAAGCAGAAGACAGCGCCGTCTTCGCGCTCGTCCATCTCGAGAGCAGCCGCAAACACTCCCTATATTAGTCAACCGCCACTGACATCGTCTGAGGCCACGACACGAGCGAGTGCGCCAAAGGTGCCGCTCAATGCATAGCCGTCACAGCCTCAAGCTGTTACTTTGCGGCAAGACAGGATTCAAAACGAAGTGATTAAGGCTGCATTATCCACTGAGAAACCTAAAAAAACCTCTACTGACTGGTTTCCCGCCCGTCCGCAGCTGGGTCGTCAGCTCAGTCGTCAAACGTGGGTAAACAACTTGTACGACTGTGGCATCAGAACATTCAATGCCTACGGCACAAGACCACAGCAATAGAAAGTTTTACACAGTCTGATCGAAAATGTGACGTTCTTCTAGTGTCTGAGCATTGGATGAAAACAGATGAACTAACACACGTTGATATTATGTACTATGGAGCTAGCATCCTATTATTGCAGGCCCTCGCGTGGGGGGGTCTGTCTATGTAAACAAAAGTTTACAATGTTTGAAAGAAAAGATCTAGTAGAATTGTCAATAGAAAAGCATTTGGAAGTAGTAGCTATTCAGTACAGATCTGTACCTCATAATTATATGTTTATATCGTTCTAGTGGGGAAGGTAATTATAACACATTAGCAAACCAGCTAGTTGGGAATGAAACTGTTTGACCGCTGTGATACATGACATAAATTAAATGATTTGAATAAAGTTATTAATCGTTGTTGCATTGTTGTATCTACAAGCAAATCTACGTTAAGAACGCCACAAAGAATTAACTTTTTCTGTTATTACCAAGTTTAGTGAGGGCTTACCCCATAATTTTCTCAAATATTTCGAAATTTCCATGGCCTTTGGCTCAAACAATAATATGCGGGGCAGAAGAATGCGAAAATGGTTGGGGTTATGCAATCAATCAAATGCGTGAATGAATATCGAAGAATTCAACCCCATATGGACGATTACACTTATACTCTTAATAAATACCTATGGCAGATAGTGACAAAATTTTCTGAAAATTAAAATTTACAATACTTATAGAATAAAATGAGCGTATTTTGTTTACTGTCTTTGTATTTTGTTTTATTGCTTTACTATCTTTTTTCTAGTAGTTGCACAGCTCTCTATAAATATCCAAAGTTTACATGTCATCGCTTTGACGTTAACTAATAAAGCCCATAAAATGAGTATTTATTTTATATGAAAAAACACTGAATAAATACAATATTTGATGCCCAATCGTCTGTGTTCAGAAATCGTCGTAATCAGCCAAATGTCTCTTTCCAAAGACAGACGTGCAAAAATTATCGCCGGTAAGTGTACTGTAGTCTGTGGAAGAAAGCACTCGTCATCCCACTGCCCAAGAATTCCAATTTCTCCCCCTTCAAAGATTATAGGCCCATATCTATCTTTCCCATTCTCTCCAAAATCCTTGAATTCATAATCCTTATCTCTCTCAGGATTCGGTTTATCTTCGTGCTGCGCAAAATCGCCCATGTTTTTCAATATCGCAGAGTTGGGGTAGCTTCCGATACGTCGTCGCCAAGACTCTCATATTCTTTCTTATCTTTTCAATAGGCTTGTGTTTAAACGATTACCAAAAATGCACCTATTTTACTACCAATAAATTCGACATGACTGCCAGAATGGATAAATGTCCACCAAATTATGTTTGGATAAATGATCACCAAACTTCTTTTTATGTTTTGTGTACGTTTATGTTTTAAGTATTTTTTGTTGTTCTTACATGTTCAACCTAACACGAAGGATAAAGAGGGCTTCGATTTGCTCACCCCCTTTACCCTTCACCTAAGCTGCCGCAGTATTTTGCCCTGACTTTTGGTGTTCATTTATCCATTTTGGGTAGGAAAAAAATATATTTTGGTGATCATTATATTTGTTGCCTTTTCAATATGCTGAAAAATACGTTTTCCCAGCTACCTTCGAGACCGCTTAAACTAACTCTCTTAGCTAAATCACAGATTAATAAAAGGCATAATACCTCGGCATACGAGCATTCCTTCAGGTTGCAGGCGGTTTGACTATGAAACGCGCTGCCTTGCACTATAAGAGACAGTCCCACTTTTACCCTTTCAAAAACTGGCTAAAAGAGCACTTCTTCTCTCTTTCGTGATAGTTATAGTATATATATATATATTATTATAATATGTAAACTATGTACCGGTATTGTACTTGTTTATTAGTTTGTTACTTATTTATTAGTTTGCTACAATTAATTTTTCGTGTTGATATGGATATGGATATTTAATTTACTTATAGGTATTTTATTATAGATCAGATATTGTGCACTGCCTACCCTTTTATGGTACATTTTCCTATCATAGCTGAAAGAAATCTCTTCTTAGAGATAAGCTCGCCTTTGTACATATGTTTTCCCTTAATGCAACTTTTTAAATAGCAGTGTGTGCAATAAAAAAATATGAAGTTATGAATAGTATTATTTTTGCCAGTATATTTATTTAATGCCAGTATTCTCTCCCGTTCCAGCCCGCGCAAGTTAATCTGAACCACATGCTGTGTCCAGCCATCTTGGACCCGTTCGAAGGTCCGTGGTATCGCATAGCGGCTGTCCTGCACCAGGCCCTGCTCTGCCCGTTGCTCTGTAAGCTATACTGTTTTACGGCGGACTATTGCCTTACCAAATTACCCCTAACAAAAATCAAAGGACAAATGAGAGATCATCTATTAGATACGATCTCGCCAGGGAAGGAGAAAGTTCTCGAGAAAGAATATAAAGAAGACTAGGAAACGGTTTATCTAATTGAATAATAATGGCTGTAACCCAATTCAGGGTAGCATAGAATGTATGAATGAAAATACATTGAAACCACACCAACCACAACACAACTGAATTCACTTATAGAATTTTAAACTCACTTATAGTGACTTTGACTTATTTACATACACTGTTTGAAACACTGCGTTTTTGTTACATTAGTTAGGTACTGTTTGACTGGATATCATGGAGGAAAGATCTGAATGTCAACTTGAGCTACTGAAAAGGAACTGATCAGTAGCTCCGTGTGCATATGGCCTATATCTTCATGAATTATGATACTTTTATAAATTATCTTTCCAAACATCTGGTTAATTCTGGTGGTGAAGATATCTGGCCTTACAACTTACAAATACATTTATACTCTTGTAAGTTCGAGTCGACCTACACCTATTGGGAGTCTTATGGTCAAGACAAAACGAAGTAATAGTTTTGCATCGAGTTGCCTGTTGTAGCTTTTAAATCAAAATAGATCTTTAAATTGATCGCGTCCGATTGTTTGTCTAACTACGACAAAAAGGTACCTATAAAACGTATTATGTATAACCACGTGTTGTAAACACTAATGTTCAAGGTAGACCTAAGCGTTTTGAAATAATCTTAAGTGCATTGTGTTATTACAAATTAAGCATATGTATAGCACTTATCTAAATTGTAGTTCTATTGTCATATTATATGATCTTTTATTTTACGTAAAATCCTCGAACTGACTTATCGGTGGTGGAAACAAAAAATAATCTGCATTCTTAGCTTTGAGCATAAATAGGTAAATAATTCATTACTTATAAGGGTGGTGGTGTGCCTGACTTGGCGTTCGTTTCGGGTTTAGGGTTTACATTACTGTGACGATCATTATCTATCATGCTTGCCCCTGATAATTATAGTATTGCATACAATATGGGCTTTTGAAGTTTACGCGAACGTACCTTTGCCACCCCGATAGGGAAAATGTTTGGCTATATACCTATTTGTTATGATGACTAGTTGACAGTTATTGTTATAAGATGTCATATCTTACGCTAGTGATAGTAGTTCAATGTATGTTTTTTTTGTTAGGTTGTGTTTATTACTAGATGGCCCAGTGAACAAATTTTCTCATTTTTTTTTTCTAAACCGTTAATGTTGAGCCGAAGGAAACAAAAAATATGCATTAAAATCGAGCCACTTTCAAGTTTTTCCGAGACTAGCGCGTGTTTTGCCGTGACAAACGATTTTTATAACATACCTACATCAACATTTTAAATTTTTTAATGCTCATAGCTATTTCTGTATGGGATAAAATGAACTTTATGAATTATTGTCATACAAATCATTATACAGTTAGCCCATTGCGAAGGGTCAGTAGACTGAAATCAGAAACTTTAGGAGATATAATGTTTTGTTGTTAGGAACCATAACATGGATTACTGCAAGAAAACTGCAGCATTTTTTTTAAATCGAATGATGTAGTTTTGCGTTTTATCAAGATTGATGCTCGAAATGGCTTTCTGTATATCTATGATCCAAATTTCGTTCTTTCTCTCTCAACTTTATGAGATACGTGTTAATGATAATGATATGGGATCCAAGATAAATGATCATTTATATGACATATGACCCCTTGGACAAATTATTAATTTAAGTCAGTCACAAATTGTACCTCTACATATTCATGTGACACTTTGCTGTGGTTTGTGATATGAATGTACCTATGAGAATCTCTTTACTATTTAAACAATATATTATTGAATAACTTCAACATATTGGCAATAACTGAACATCTCCACCTCTCTAATGTTAACAATAATGTAGATTTCGGCTATAGCCAAATACATTAGAACTAAACCCTAATGATAGACTTACCTTACCTAGGTGGCTTATTTCTGATCCATTTCTACACCTTAAATAACACTTTAGTAGGTACAGGCACCACCAGGTTTCTTGGGCTCTGAATGCCGCCTGAAGGGGGTAGCGGCCCATGGATATGTCGCAGTTGGTTGGTTAAATAAGACACTTAACTAACTCTCTAGACCGCTAATTAAATGCCGACGTGTAACCAAGTCACTAGCATTTGATTTAAATAAAGCGTCTTCGAAAACGTTTAACAATCTGTCTTACCGAAAGCCAGCGTGTAGGAAAACCAGATGGCGTCACGACAACAGCTGAATTGCACAGCTTATATCAGGGCAAAACATTGCGGTAGCTTAGGTGAAGGGTAAAGGGGGTGAGCGAAGCGAAGCCCACCTTATCTTTCGTGTTAGGTTGAACATGTAAGAAGAACAAAAATACTTAATCATAAACTTAGTATGTACATATAAAAAAATAAAACTAATTCTATATTTCTTGTTGTCTAGGAAGGTTTAGACAACTCGTTAAACGTTTCGTTCACTCCCTTGTCTGACGGAATTTTAGTGACTTTGTTAACCTCTGGAATACTACCGGCGTTAGATAAGGCCACTTTTCCGTCAAAGGTTTTAAATCTTATTACCATGGCATAAGGTGGAATATCGCGACTCGTCCCAACTACCCTCGGTTTTTGAGAGGTTAAACGTCGGTATTTAATTAACGGTCTAGAGAGTTAGTTAACTGTCTGATTTAACCAACTAACTGCGACAGATATACTTATGAGATGCATGCATGGGCGATAGAGAGGCGAGAGGTCGCTCATGGGCCAAGAGAGCTGGCGGGCCTGTACCTACAGAGATTAGCAAAATAATGGAAGGTTCAACTTCTCCCAACATGTAAGTGTAGGTTCTCATAAACCTTTAAGATCTTGTTAAGAAAATATGTAACCATAAATTATGTACTAAACTAGAAAAATAATAGTCATACGCAAGACCAAGAAAATTGAACGTCTGTGGCTTTATTTCTGTATAGCGTTTTAAAATTTAGGCAACTACTTTGTTAACTGTATATATCTGCCTCTATCTCTTGTGGTGTAGTAATAAAGTCTACTTTTGATCACTTGCAGAGTTATGGCAATTCAGAATTGATGTCAATAACATTAAACCTAAACTACAATAGATTGGGCTCTGGCGCATGAAACTAGTTGCCTGTGCCATAATCTGCCAACACAGTCATTCCCGTGTTTTCTCAGTATTAGGTATTAGTAGATAAATAAATTTAGCATTTATGTAATTGAACACTTGTGATAACAATACGACTACGAGATAAGTAACGCGTTAAAATATAGGATAAGAGTTTGACCGACTTTGTTATGTTATCGTACTGTAGCGTGTTTAATGTTACGTACGGTCGCGCACGATCGGTCGAGTTACCTTAATGTAGTACGGTACGATCGTAGTTTCTATGATACACGTTATGAAGTCCAGACGGGTAACTCGGACACGATCGTTTGCAACTGTACAAGGTAAGAAATAGAATAAACGACGTATTGCGTTGAATGCGTATCGTACGTACGTAGCCATCAGAAATATCCTTTAATGGCATTCATTAGTTGAATCGATTGATACCTAAATATCTATTGGCCTATTGTTAGTTTGTGGGTGAAGCACCCTTAAGTAAAATTTAGTTCTCTTCGTATATTGTTACTGTATATTTTAATTAAGACATGCGTGCCTATTATAATTCTATTTTCCATTTGAGTCAGGATCCCCATTATAAGAACTTATTATAACTTATAGTTAGGGCACTATAAGTTGAATAGGAATGCATAAAATCCTATAATATTTCGCAACACTTTGTACAGATCGGTTAACTAGAGCTGGCAAGTTCACAGTACTCACATTAATGCAATTTCGTTATACAGTATGTTTTAAAATGAATTATTTTATTCTAACCTCGAAATAGGTAAACAATCACAATAACGCGGGTCGATTGACTCGTGACACGAATGCAAAAATATCACTTTATTTATAAACAGTAGCAAAAACAACTGTCTCCTTACTCATAAGTTTGACCGCGAGCGAGAAAGAGGCAGACTATTCTTGATGCCCATGCAGTGCAACGTCACGTCGCGCGCTTATTCACAGACACTACACAAGCGCAACGTGTAAATGTGTTGAACGTGCCAGCTTTAGTTAACCGATCTGTATATAGTAGGATTGACTTGAACGAGATATGCAGGTAGGTTAAGTAAAATGCAATATTAGCATTTGCATGCGAAGATATAGGTGCCTTCCCTGACTCAATTTAAAATGGAACTTCCTTTAAAGAAGTCTATTGTCAATTTCAAAACTCAGCAGTCCAAATTAGGATTATGTCGACGCTGCATGGGAGCATAACCACAAATGAAAACCAAAGTTTAGTAACATGATCTTTAATAAATTATTTATTGCGATCGGAATATTTTAAGTTTATACCCAAGTTTATTTTGAGTGTCATCAGCATAGATGAGGATCCACTGTACACAAGTTTTACACAGATTATATTCAATTCCAGCCAAGATTAACTCCAGTGCACCTAAAGTGATAGTTGTATAACACTTTTTGTAAAAAGTTGTACAAGTGGAATGTTATAAGTGGTTCCTCAGCATGCCTTTTACCTTTGTTGATTATGGAATAAAATTAATATGATCTGACTTTTCATTATTTTCTTCAAGAATAAATGTTTTATGTGCAAATAAGGAAGCAAGTGGGCCTTTATCTGCCTCTTAGTGAGCTTTTTTTTCTATAAAATAACTTGCTGGTTTCATTCAGCAAATATTGCAGTATTGGAGTCATATCCTATCAATCAAAGTAGTTGTTACTGCTGTAAGGCTAAATTGTCATATAAATTATCATTAGCTTTCACACTAACTCAGTTAGGTGAGAGAGAATGAACTATGATTATGATAACTATATGATCATTTATATAACAATGTAATAACTCCCCTTTCTAATTTCAGCAGATACACAGGTTAGGCAATCTGGGATGCCATCTTGGGCAAAATATATTCTACTGTTGTTAAATTAAAGTGTATTATCACATGAATTAAGTTGACTAGACCTTAATGTAAAAAAACTACGATAAATTTAACTAATAATAATAAATATCAGCCATCCAGCGGTGGACCAAGATACACCATGGACACCTCTGTGTTCCCATAGACAGCAGACACTGTAGGGTACAGTTTCTTGTTTGGAAGGCCTCTAAATGCAACTCCGAGAAATTCGTATTTTCTCTCAAAAGACAGTGTGTTGTCCTCACAGTCCAATATAACACGAATTCTTTCACCCACCTGAAAAAATCACAACAAAATCAATACTTATTAAATATTAGCTAAACAGAACTGCTGCTTCTTAAAATTTAATTAATAATTATACCTGATATTTAGGGGAGTTGTTGAGTAATGGATAGTTTCCCTGTGTTTCACCATTATGCAACAGTTGATTGTCAACTAAATTCCAACCCCAGCTTTGGTCATCTGATCCTAGTAGCCCTACATAGCCTTGACATTGAAGCGAGGCATCTTTGGTGGAGATACCAACAACAGCAACAGTGCCCAGCGGTCCCTCCCATATCACCTCCCATGCGTGTCTGCCGTGGTAAAAGCCAATCTTGGAACGGCATGCATCAGTGCTCTGTGCCACAGGATTTCTGAAAAATATAATGTTAAATGTAAATATGGGTGTTGAAATGGACAACCTCTGTGGCGTTGTGTGCATCACATGGCATAGGTTATTCAAACATTCATCCTATAAGTAGGTATAATCATGTAACAGATTATGATGAGTGAGGTGCAGTCTGATGATTTGTTATCAGAGTGACCAACTGCTCCAACCAACTACATAGCAGAGCTTTGTCTTCAGGTATACCTCGTGCCACAAATTAAGAACTCTGGGCGACATTGGCGGGAAATATTGCGCTTATGTAGAGGTATTGGAAAGTGACTACTCAACTAATTCAAGGCCACTGCTCATAACATGTGGCGCGACATATACTAAATGTTATGGCAAACATCCTTTCCGAATTCTCTACAGTTTAGAGACTCTATGACCTCTATGGTTTGAGGCTCTGCCGAATCCGGCTGGGGAGAAAGACGATACCCCAGGCTTTGGATGTTTATGTCAATGGATCTTAAGTTTAAGCTGTGATGGACCCCATTTCGTATTTGGAATGGCATATAGGTGTGAGTAGTTTGATGGTAGTTTTAGTGCTCCTTTAGAAATGCATTGAGGGTATCCTAGTAGCTATGTTTGTGTCTATATATAAATGTTTAATGTTAACTGAACAACATAACAGTCATACCTTTTACTGCCATACATTACAAATTGTGTCCCACACACACTAAACACATTTGCTATGCTATGCAAAACAAAACATAAATCATATGAGATAAGGTCTCTTTTAATATAAAAATGTGTCAGCTATTGCCGATGTGGCACCAGCAGTACAACTCAGTGCCATCTGGGGTAGTCAAAAGGATAATAAACTTAGATTTTTAAAATAAACATACCTGTGTAATGTAAATCCATTAGCTTTCACATAGATATTTCTAGAGCAATCATAAGGATTCCATGCATGACAATGAGCTCTCAGTTTTGCTTTGTATGTTTTTACAGTAGAAAGTAACTCAGACTTCACTATCTCCTCGGTAAGTTTACTCCAACATTGCACTCTCCAGACATCGTTGCTCTCGTCATTGAGTATCCTATACCACGTCTGGCAGACCAAAGCACAGTTCCTGAGATCCTTCAGGCTCAAAAACGAAAATATGTTTTCAAGAATATGGTCTGGAACTATTTCAGAGATTGCATAGTCACCTACATCACACATGTTTAATAACTGTTGCTGATAAGACTACAGTTGGGCGTTGTAACTTGAAAACACATTGTTACTAAGGATTTGGTGATTCATCATCGGCTGTTATCTTTCTTAGATCATTTAGAGTATTTTTTTGGTGTCTAGGGTGTTCAGTCTTCGGTGAAACATACATTTGCCTTCGCTTCTGTCAATAAAGTGCATTGATATTATTCACGACATGTAATTTCAACAAAAAATACATTTTATTTGAGGAGGAATTTAGCACGACACGATCGACGACCACGCAAAATAAAATTGATTGACAAGAGTGACGTTTGCGAGCTCACAGACTAATACGGCGACCACAGGTAAAATTTTGATGTTGGGCAGGCAGGCTAAGGTTTGTTGGGTAATTGGGTTGGTTGGTTGGGTTTGGTCGGAAAAGGTTGGATTTAGAGTCGCGCGTGTTCTTTATGGTATGTAGCGTCCACATGGTGAATTCACGTGTCCGTTATGGTAGCGTACACACGGAGAATTCACGGTTCGTTGTCATTCCCATACAACAGAGCATAATTAGTGCATAATAAATGTAAAAGTAAAGAAATAGTACGCCATTAGTTTAAGAAATAATGACCATTATTTTTTTGTACAGATGTAGTGAATAATCCTTTCCTTTCGTATTTTCTCCGAAATGTTCGTTTTTGTCTTACTACTTCACTGGCACTCAGTACCCATCGAGACAACGTAGGGAACGGTCGCATTGCAAGAGGAAGTATCTATATAGAGTAGTTAATACCACAGAAATATTTTGTTGATATTTATGTTAGATTTTGTGATAAACTTCATGGACTCGTGTATTAATGCAGGTCACCTATATATATATATATATATATATATATATATATATATTTTGACTTTACATTTCACTCTTGTCTGTAAATAATAAACATTGATTTTATTCGATCCACATTAACAATTTATAACAGACATGCCGAAAGCACTAAGAAAAGGGAAACGTTTAGATCGGCAAGCCTGCGAAGTTATTTTCAATATTTATTTATATTTCTTAACTGAAAATTCAAACATACCAACTATACTGCTTACTTTTGTAAAGTCCAAAAACGAGTTTCGGAGGCCAGTGGAATTTCTCAACGAACAGTAAATAAAATATTGCAAAAAGAATACATAAATCAATCCACCTCCAATAGTCCGAAGTCGGCAAAGTTGGGTAGACCAAATAAATTATTTTGTCTATTAGTGTATAATTTCCATTTGATATACAAACAAGTACCTACAATTAAAGCCCTGAAGTCCAAGTTATCCGAAGCCATAAATTTTAAGGGATGTGACTTTACGCTAAGAAAAATTCTTAGAAAAATGGGATTTCGGTATAAAAAAGTTGAAAACAACAGAAAATTACTTATCGAGAAAGATGATGTTCGTTTAAAAAGAGTAAAGTTTTTAGCCGCGATAAAAAAGTACAGATTGCAAGGGAGAGAGATTGTTTATATGGATGTAACATACATCCATACCTCACATTTGGCAGGTAAAAGGTGGGCTGACTCGTCAGAAAACGGAGTGAAACAATTAATTTCTAAAGGACAACGTTTTATAATAGTGCACGCTGGTAGTAGAAAGGGGTTTATACCTGGGGTATTGTTAATGTATCAGTCTACTGATAAAACAGGTGACTATCACAACGCGATGAACAATGAAAACTATGAAAAATGGCTTCGTAATCAACTCATTCCAAACTTAGCTCCACATTCGGTACTAGTAGTAGATAATGCTGCATATCATAATAAGTACGTAGAAAAACCTCCTAATTCAAATACCAGGAAGCAAGACATGATTGATTGGCTATCCAAACATAACGTTCCGATTGATCCGTCATTAACAAAACTTGAAATATATGAAATTATTTGCAAGTACAAACAAGACTTTGTAGAATACTCTATAGATAAACTTATGAACGAATATGGACACAGCGTACTAAGATTGCCACCATATCATCCTGATTTCAATCCGATTGAAAACATATGGTCTCAAATAAACATCAGTATGAATATGACTACTGTGAAATAATTGGTACAGGAAAAGGTTAATATGATTGGTTCCGATGTTTGGGCCAAAGTATGTGACCACGCCATCAAATGCGAAAACGAGTACCGAAAACACGAACCTGAGTTGGAAAATGTATGTATGGCTAGTTTTGTAATCACCGTTCATGAAAACTCTGACGATGATACACCAGAAAATAGTTCTGATTCTGACTGTGATATGGAAGTTGGAAGTATTGTTTCGCATCACACTGTCCACCCCGCTCCTCCTCCTCTTATCCCGCTGTCATAATCGAAGTCGTTCATCCAATCAGAAAATCATATTTATTTATATTAATTTCTCTGCTGGTTTGTTTTGTTTTATGTTGAGGTGTCTTTTTTGTTATGTCATAGTATTTTTAATTAATTACAAAAATTTATTGTTATAAAAAAGGTCTGCAAAATCCTACTGTAGTTTTGACTTATAGTTAGACTTTTGGGGTTCCAATCCTTGTAGAATCATTAGATCATCCCAACCGGAATTTGGTTTTAGCAGTGCGTTTTATTGAAATAAAACGTCCTCAGTAACTAGTTATATTTTTGTTTACCTAACGAATTCTTTATATGATAGAATCGTGGTGGTTTTAACATCTCAGTGTAAGATCAGAACCGGTGATGACACATATGGGGGTTGCTCAAGGCTCTTCGGTATCCAACATACTATTCTCACTACTTCTGAATGACCTGCCACAAGCGATGACCTCCAGCGAATTAGTCATGTACGCAGATGACGTGGCAGGAATCATCACTGACAGGACAATTGGAGGCCTTGAACAAAGCCTAAACCATACTATCACTGAACTGTCTCACTGGTTCCGTAACAACGGTCTCGTTCTCAACATAAAGAAAACTCACTTCCTCCACTTCGACCTATCAGGTCGCCGTCTCGTCCCACTGAACGTCCAAGTGGACGGAATGCGGGTCGATCAGGTGGAAGCGACAACGTTCCTGGGCTTCGAGCTGGACCGTGGACTCACATGGCGCGCTCACGTGGCGCGACTGTGCGCGCGACTCAGCGGTGCATGCTTTGCGCTGCGGCGGCTGGTGCGCACGGTGCCGCGCAGTGTGGCGCGCGCGTGCTACTTCGCCACGGTACACTCGCTGCTGCAGTACGGAGCCGAGCTGTGGGGGCGCGCGGCGGACTGGGAGAGAGCATTCAGGATGCAAAAGCGAGCCGTGAGAGCGATAGTCCAGGTCCGCCGGGACGTGTCGGTAAAACCTCACTTTAAAGCGCTGCACATCTTGACGCTCCCGTCCATCGTCATACTTCAGGTGGCCGTGTACATGCACGAGAACATCCACTCTTTCCGCAGGCAACACGACTTCCACGGACACGCGACCCGCAACGGTCATAGGCTCAGGACGGTTTCACACACCCTGGCCAAGTCATCGAAGTTGACTCACGTCATGGGTCCGACAGTATACAACCGCCTACCAGAACATATTAAATCTGCGCCTAATTCCGCATGCTTCAAAAAGCGACTGAAACACTGGCTTGTCGAGCAAACCTTCTACTCATTCGCTGAGTTCGAAGCGACCAATATAAAATGTGATTCCAATTTAATGAAATGAAAAACTAATTTAATTTAATACAATTCAAATTTAATGTAATACTTTATGGCAATTTTAATTTTAAATAATGGTATCTTAATTTATGGAATGCATTTTTATGTGTCTGACATTTTTATACAGATGTATATTATTCAATTTTTTAGTTATAATCTGACATGTAATTGACACTTACCAATAAATATGTTTCAATGTTTCAATGTAATATACGTCAAACGGGCAATTTGACATTTGACATTGATAAATAAAGTATGCGATTTATTTGATACCTACACGTAATTTAATAATGCAGTAATTCATAGACACATCGGCACCATTCGGGTGTTATCGTTGTTCCGAGTTTTGCCGATAGGAAAGGATTATTCACTACATCTGTACGCTACCGTAATGGTAGCGCTAGCGCACCCTAACACCTTTTGCAAAAACGCAAACAGCAAAGATACGAATTTAAAACATAAACATAGTGCGCTCACTGTACAAAGTTACACAATAACTGCTCATAGAAGAATGGAAATAATGAACTCTACATTTTAACAACTCACGAGAACACATTGTAGTGCAAGTAGAAGGCGACCTTGTTGAAGTATTTAGTGACATATCTGCATATATACTCTATAGTGCAACTTTATACTTTCTTTATAAATGTATGACGTTTGTTGTTGTACATGTTTTGAAAAAATCATAATTTTATTATTTAATTTCCACAATATAAATATAAAAATTTGCCGAATTCCTTTAAATATTTTTTTTTAAATAATTAAATTTTAAATTAAATTTATATACTACACTGGACACGCGTACTCGGGTATTAATTGATAGCCAAGCTAAGGGCCTTTATCAATAGGTTATGGGCCGATAGCACGGTGGATGCCAAACATAGAGCAGGATAGAAAAGACCTCGGTGGAAGTGGAGACAACTTTGAGAATTCAGTCGAAATGGCAAGTATTGGTGGAATAAGTATGCCACAAATGGCAAGACTAGAAGGTAGCTCCAATTACTCGACGTGGAAAGTCCAAATGGAGATGGCACTTGTCTACGATGATCTTTGGGAGTACACTAGTAAGGAGCCAATTACAACTGATGCAGTAGCTGTAAAAGCAGATAGAAAAGCAAAAGCCAAGATAGGTATGATGCTACAACCTGAATGTCTTTTGCATATACGCTATGCGAAGTCAGCAATAGAAGCTTGGGAGAAGAAGAGAGAAGTTACGTTCGAGGTGTAAATAATCGCTGCCGCCTTCTATACAGATTAATCAGTCCGAAAATAGAACAATTTTCAATGGTACTGGTGTGTTAACAGTAGCTCAGGAGCTAAGAGACATAGGATAGGAAGTTCATGACGATCTATTGGCAGCCTTACTCCTGCAAGGTCTAACGCCAGAGTTTCAACCTTGGAAAATCACCATTGAGAATAGTCAGACTGCACTTACGTCAGAATATGTAAAAATAAACGCAGATACAAAGCACGGCTTGTTGCAAGAGGATTTAGTCAACGGCATGGAGTAGACTATGATGAAACCTTCGCGCCAGTAGTGAGACATAGCTCACTGGGAGTCCTTATTGCTCAAGGTGTGAAACAAGGATTGAAGATCGATCCAACGGACGTCAAGACAGCGTTCCTAAATGGGGAACTGGATGAGACTGTCTATATGAAACAACCGCAAGGCTTCGAAGAAAGAGGAAAAGAAGAACACGTTTGTTTATTGAAACGTTCATTGTATGGATTGAAGCAAGCCCTTAGGACATGGAACCCAAAACTTAACAATGAGTTAGTTAAGTTAGGATTTATAAGGTCCAAGAATGAACCCTGCCTATACACGAGGTCAAAAGGCAACAATGTGATCATACTAGTAGTGTATGTTGATGACATGTTGATTTTTTGGAACAACACGGATGAATTACAAAAGGTCAAGAAGGACCTTATGTCTAAATTTGAGATGAAAGACTTAGGGAAAGCAGAATTGATCCTGGGAATGCAGATAACTCAGAGCGATTAAGGGATCAAAGTAGATCAATCAAAGTATATCAACAAGGTATTGAAGAACTTTGGAATGGAGGACTGCAAGCCAGCTGCTACACCTGCAGTTACGGGTCTCAACCTAAGTAAACCTGGACCGGAATATAAACCAGATCCAAACATATCATATCAGAATGTGATAGGTTCCTTGACGTATTTGGCTGTGTGCACGAGACCAGATATAGCGGTTGCTTTTAACTATTTAAGCCAGTTTAATAGCAACTACGGTGGAGAGCATTGGATTGCGGCAAAAAGTGTACTAAGGTACCTCAAAAGAACTATTGATTTTGGATTGATGTTTTAAAAAGGAACATTATATGAAATTCATTGCTATGCAGATGCAAGTCATGTCTCCTGCTATGATAAGAGATCATATTCGGGAGCAGTATTCAGTCAGCTGGAAAACCAAGAAGCAGAAGGCAATAGCATTATCTACAGCAGAAGCTGAATATGTTGCAATGTCATAAGTTGCAAGAGAGGCAATATTTTTAAAAAGATTTGTATCTGAAGTACCAGGTCAAGCCGAGTTGCCTTTGAAGATGTACAGTGACAGCCAATCTGCTATTGCAATTGCGCACAATCCTGTGCACCATCAGCGAACAAAAAATATCGCTGTACGCCACCATTTTGTGAGAGAAGCAGTTGAATGTGGGCATATCGAGTTGGAGTATGTTCAGACAGAGCTTATGGTTGCTGACTCATTGACTAAACCTTTGCTGAAACAAAAGTTTACGTGGTGTACATTGAGCATGGGCGTTGTATGACATTATGTGAAAGTTGTATGATTTTATATGGAAGTTGTATGAAGTCAAAGTTGAGGAGGAGTGTTGAAGCAAGGAGTATTTAGTGACATATCTACATAAATACTCTTTAGTGCAACTTTATACTTTTTTTTTTTGTAATGTTTTTTCCTTTATGGAAAAGGCTAAGAGCTTAAGCCCATACCGCCTAATTTATACTTTCTTTATAAATGTATGAGGTTTGATAGGCTGTCATCTATGTTTGTTGTTGTTCTTTGTTTTTAAGTTGTCAAAAAGAATATACATGTTTTGAAAAACCTTATTTTATTATTTTATTTCCACAATATGTTCTGGACACGCGTACTCGGGTTTTAATTGATAGCCAAGTTAAGGGCCTTTATCAATAGATCTTTTGCATTTATGAATGCTATATCAAAAAATAATGCCTCAACCATTCCCAAAACATTATGGGTATTCGCAGTAGAACATAATAAAAATAAAATTTAAAGTTCTAAATAACAAACTTATGGTCGTACAGGCGTATATATTTTTTTGTTTTATTTTAATAACGGACCATGGACTGTGAATCTTACATAGGTATATAGTAAACTGTGATTAATTGTTTGTAACTGAACATGTCTGTGAACATACTGTGATTAGATGTAATATTGTTAGATTCATGCCATTAAAATAGTTAGATAAGTCCCATTAGCCCGCATACAGTCCCCATACAGTCCCGTCATTTAAGTAATCTTGAACATTGTAATATCCCTTTTTCGACAAAGTCGCTTTAACATGGTTATTAAATTGCTCAAATGGAAATTTCAAGATCTCCAGAGGTATCTTGTTGTAGTAGAGAATGCATTGACCCTTAAAATAATTGCTAACCTTCGCGAGTCTAAACCGGGGCGCAAGTAGTCTGTGATTATTTCTTAGGTTAATATTACAGCTATCGCTAAGTTTGGCAAATGTTGTAAGGTTGTTGCGTACATACATTATGTTTTCGAAAATAAATTGACTAGCTACAGTTACTATGTCAATTTCTTTAAAAATCTCTCTTAAGGAGTCTCTGCGTTTTAAATTATAAATTGCTCGAATAGCTCTTTTCTGTAAAATAAACATAGTTTGAATATCCGCTGCTTTCCCCCACAACAAGATATCATAGGACATGACATTATGAAAGTAACTAAAATATACATATAGCCTAGATGTAGCCACATCCGTGTTTTGTCTGATGTTCCTAAAAGCCGCAGAAGTTAATTACCAGCCAATTTATCTATGTGGGGTCCCCACTGTAATTAGCTATCAATGGTTATTCCAAGAAACTTCGTGTCATTTACTAACTCTAACGTGCTGCTGTCTAACACCAAACTGGTCTCAACTTGCCTGACATTTGGAAGTGAGAATTTGGTACATTTGGAAAACCTAAAAACCAGCATTTAACAATAAATTATCAACTGTGAACCAATTCAAGGTTAAAGAATACCCCATTAACATCATCAAAATCTTCTTTTTGTCTTTCAATTTTGAAGACCAGTGAAGTGTCATTAACAAACAACTATATATCAGTCAATTTCTCTACCATAAAAGGCAGATCGTTAATATAAACCAGGAATAAGAAAGGGCCTAATATGGAACCTTGCGGAACGCCAATTTTTACTCCCGATCCATTAGATTTAACACCTTGACTTCTGCCTGTTGAATTCTATTGCTTAGGTATGATTTTAGTAGATCCAACGCGTTATTTCTAACTCCGTAATTATTTAATTTCATTAGTCGCTACTAATTACAGCTATCGCTAAGTTTGGCAAATGTTGTAAGGTTGTTGCGTACATACATTATGTTTTCGAAAATAAATTGACTAGCTACAGTTACTATGTCAATTTCTTTAAAAAGCTCTCTTAAGGAGTCTGTGCGTTTTAAATTATAAATTGCTCGAATAGCTCTTTTCTGTATAATAAACATAGTTTGAATATCCGCTGCTTTCCTTTTTTTTTAAAAGATCTTTAAAAATCTCTTTTTTTGTTCTGTGCAGCCTCCCATGCGGAGTAAATATGAGAAATAAGAGTATACCGCATCCGTAGTCGATTTACCCCTAGTTACTGCATCCGTAGTCGATTTACCCCTAGTGAAACCGTATTGTTTGGCGTGGAGTTGTTTTGTACGGTTGAAGTGTGAGAGCATTTGATTTAGTATCTTTTAAAAAATATTTCTTAGTGCTGGAAGAACAGATATTGGTTTGAAATTTGAAGGATCACCCTTGTCTCCCGACTTGAACAGAGGTATCAGTTTACTGTGTTTCATGAGGTCTGGGAAAGCTCCATCGTCAACACATTTATTAAATATATAAGCTAGGTGTGGGGCTATAACTAGTATTATCAAACCAATGACTAACTGATATACCCCAAAGGTCTTCAGTATTTTTTAAGTTAAGTAATCTATACGTTTTGACAAAATCCTGGGGATATACATGATGAAATTTAAAATCTACATTACTGATGCTAGTACTGTTTTTTTAATAAAGTCTCTGCTTCATATGGAGATGAATTTAGACGCTGTTGTGAGTTAGGGTACATTGGTGAAGAATGTTTCAAAAGCTCGAGCTACCTCAGCGTTTGATTTAACAACGTTATCAACTATCTTCGAGCAGAAATCATTGTCCCTTGGTATAACTTTGCCAGTTTCACAGTTTATGATTTGCCAAACCGTTTTCATTCTATTAATTTAATTTTGTATTTTTCTATTAATGTGTAAAGTTTTTGCAGTTCTACAAAACAACTTTAAAGTTTTGGAATATTATTTAACATAGTCATGCAATTTTATATCAAAGTTATAGGTTTTTTGTTCTTAAAGGTCATACAAGATAGCTCTACTTTTACGAATTCCAAATGTTGCCCAGTCATTAAATTAAGATTTACCGTTGTTGGCTCAGACTTTCTTTAATTTAAAAACTGTATTGAATTCTGTTTGAATAATGTTGAAGAAGTCTGAATAGATTTTGTTAGGGTTATGTTCATCAAAATCCGGTCCTGGCAACTCCAACTTCACTTATTCAACTTCTTCATATACGTCTAGTCTATGGGATGTAATAGGCCTATAAAATGTTATAATGTTTTGCTTTCGGAAGAGTGGATACAAGAGGGATGGAGTTACATCAAAAAAGAGTTACGTGGGCAGATTACTAGAAAATCGGAACACTCGGGAAATCCTTAGTGTTTTCGGTCTGCGCCACCGCACGAATAATGTATTGGAGGCCTTTCACTCCAAGTTAAACATACAGTTAAATAAGAATGTAAGTTTGGCACGGCTACTCAAACGTCCTTGCAAAAAATGAAAATTTTGGCGCTGCAAGCGGCAACTAAACGAGGAAAGCACGATCCGTGCACTGATGGCGCCATCCGAGCTATTATACTTCACTTTATTGATGGTGACATTGATCTCGGCCGTGCCATGGAGAAATTAAGATAATTCATTCGGAAGACTTAATTTCACACATGGTATGTGCGAGTAATCTCACTCCTGAAGCAGAATAATTGTTATATTTACATCAATAGGTACATGTTTTTTTTTTTAACTTGGAGTGAATGGCCGCCAATACCTATATGTAGGTACCGAATTTAGTACGCCACAAAGATTTAAGTTTAGTTAAGTTTATAATTTTGTTATTTAAATAAATACATAAGCATGGAATCCAAATAGCTACGAAAGAAACCCTGATATTGCAATGCGACTAAATCTTGTTACGAATAAGGTAATACACAAAATATTACAACACCTAATTCACAACAAAAGTCCGGGTTTTGACGGGATTCGGGCAAGTGATCTCAAATACATAAATAATGACATAACCCCCGTTATAACCCACCTCATTAACAGGTGCATTGCTGAGTCAGTTTACCCAGATAAGCTCAAAATCGGAATCATCCGGCCAATCTATAAAAAAGCGTCGCATAGTGTGTATAATAATTATAGGCCTATAACTATTTTATCTTGTATTGATAAGATAGTTGAGAGGTATTTCGGTAATGAAATATCACGTTATCTCGAGAAAAATAAAGTCATAAACAAATACCAATTCGGCTTTCAAAGGAACCGAAGTACCTCTCAGCTGTTATGTCAATTCACTAATGAAATAAATAAGCATTTAAACTATAAGAATCATACTGTGGTTATATTTATAGATTTTAGTAAGGCGTTTGATACCCTACGGTATAAAACGTTATTTACAAAGCTCCAGCAGAATGGTATTCAGGGCCCTTTACTTGACTGGCTTATGGATTATCACTTCAATAGAAATACAATGGTCAAGATAGCTGATAGCTATAGTAACAAAATACCTACTGATGTGGGCACTGCCCAAGGGTCCATTTTAGGACCAACTAAATATTTATTATATGTAAATGATATGATCAATGTTATCAAAGATGGATCTATTTATCAATTTGCTGACGACACCTGTATTGTTGTATCACATAAGAACTTATCTACGGCTGTATACATGATGCAGAATAATTTTAACTTACTGTGTAAATGGGCACACGATGTGGGACTAGTCATTAACGCGGATAAAACAAAAGCAATGCACATTCACTCTTCGCATAACAAAACCTCATATGTACCCACCATCGTCGCTCACGAGCATACGTGCCTGCATCTAAACAACATACGGTGCCAATGTAAAAACATAGATTTTGTACACCAACATATGTATATAGGTCTTATAATTGACCATAGGCTCAATTGGGGACCTCATATTAACTATGTTTGTGATAAACTTCGCTCATTTGCAAGCAGATTAGCTATAATAAAATATAAACTACCTTATTCAATATTAAGAACACTTTACCTTGCTCTTGCTGATAGTATAATTAGTTACGGATTAAGTAGTTATGGAAGAACCTATAAAACTTATCTTATTAATATATATAAATTACAACTAAAATTGTTAAAAACTATTGTACCTAAAAAAACTAAAATTTTGTTTGAAAATAATGAAATTGGATTATTTCAACATAGTAACATTCTACCTATTAACCAAAAAGTTAAGATTGCTATTCTTAAGGAAGAGTTTAACTGTATTAGCATGTTAAATCCTAAGATTCGCTATAAACCTCTAAGAAAATTAAGTTGCACTAAAAATATATATCTTACCCAAGTTTAATAATTTGTATGGAAGAAGAACTAGTGAGTATCTTCTCCCAAATATACTAAATGATATGGATGATGATATCACACAAACATACCTAAAAGAAAAAAACTTCATGTCATATCTCAAAAAACATTTTGCTAATAGTGGTGACTGTGAGTATATATTATAAGTTTATGAGGTATTTGTTTTTCCTTGTATGTGCTCATAGATACCACTACTACCTTGATGCAAGCTTGTTATTGTTTTTGTCTCTGTTGCTATGAATTATCAATTATTTTAATTAAACATATCAACCTATTAAGTAAGTAGGCACTCAATTTTACTCCTTTTCTTGTATATGTGGATCGCGGGCAGCCCTCACATGCGGGCAGGCGGGAGCGTGTTGTGTGTGCGGACCGACCACGAACACAACCTAATGTTAGGAATAGTTATGGATATGGGCAGCTTACTTGCCTGGCATGATTACCTATTATATTTAATTTACAAATAAAAATTATATAAGTTCCGAACTCCCAATCACTGATAAATCCTGAGGGTTTTTGTGATTGTTGCATGTATGTAATTATGTTAAACCTATGAAAATAAAAATACTTTGTTAATAACAAAATACATTTAAATAGCAAATAGCCATAGCCAAATTAATACTAAAATTATGAACTAAAATTTACTACCACCTAAGTCAAATTAAAAACTAAGTATCGAATAACCCGCCCCGCGCCACTCCAGGTGCAAATGTGCCCAATTCTCAATTATCGTAATCATCGAAATAACAATATTTTATTCTAATCTCTAAAAACCTCCTGTAATAAAAAAAAGCTATTATCTATTTAATTTTGTATTATAAATCTAATAAATTAACTATCTTTTTATTATGTTCCACTACGAAATCCCATAAAGGATCTAATAATTTTACATCTAGTCAGAGTGTAATGACATTTTCAGTTACAAACAATTAATTACAGTTTACTATATACCTATGTAAGCTTCGCAGTCCATGGTCCGTTTTTGAAATAAAACAAAAAAATATATATACTCCTGTACGACAATATGTTTGTTATTTAGAACTTTACATTTTATTTTTATTATGTTCTACTGCAAATTCCCATAATGTTTCAGGACTGTGTGTCAAAATAGTGCATAAACTATTTTTATTATAGCATTCATAAATGCAAAAGGTCGCCTTTATACTTGCACTATTATGGGTATGCTACGCTATCTAAATGCCGCACCGGCTCGTGAGTTGTTAAAATGTAGAGGCGATATCTCCTATTCCTTTAAGAGCAATCTGTTGTGTAACTTTGTACAGTGCGCGCTATTTTTGTGTTAAATTCGTATTTTGGATGTTTGCCGTGTTGGTCAAACGGTCTAGGGTGTAGGGTACACACAAAAGATGGTCATTATTTCTTAAACTAATGAGGCACTTTTTTAACTTTTGCATTGATTATGCTCTATTTATGGTAATGAAAACGAACCGTGAATTCACTGTGTGCACGCTAGCTACCATAATGGACACGATCGCGTGCATCGCTTTCGGAAAAGGGTTTCCTTGTATTTTTATTTGGTCCTTCTTCCCGCAGACATATGATTGTTCTTCCGTCTCCTTTTCTTAGCCTAGCTTATGGCTGTGCAGTACAAATAAATGAAATTGGGCGTGTATGCCTGGCTATTAATTGTCAATGTAAGTTGTCTTAATTGTCAGTCAGTTCTTTTCTTTGGTTTGGTCATGGTCGTGGTTTGATCACATACCATATCCTAACGTAATAATAATTCATCATCAGGCTTATTTCGGTAAAGGATAATTCCTCTCCCATGGTGGAATGAAAAATGCAGTAAAGTTTTAGAATGTTCTAAAGAAGCGTACATCCAATTTTAAAGTGATTCGACTGAACATAATTACATCAATTACAAAAAAAAACAAGCTCTTAAAAAGTTTACATTAAAGCGGGAAAAACAAATTAGTTGGTCTTGGGTTGCTTTATGTGATTTCTTCAAAAGAACTTCCGGAAAAAATCAATAAAACGTTCGTACATAGTTTCTCAAACAATAACATAAGTTGTGTCTTCGAATTCCTAAAAAAAAATATGTCTGATACCGTTGAGGCTAACTAGATAATTATGTGCACGCTAAGAAAAGCGAATTCCTGGTAAAAGCATATTTTTTTTCAAGAATTACAGTCAGCTATTTCATCTAGGAGAGATACAGCTTTTGGGCTTGACGGGATTCCTTAAAAAATGTTAAAAATGCTTTCATAAATCTAAAACAGTTCTTCTAAATGTGTTCAATTCTTTATGGTCTCAAAATATAATTCCTAATGACTCGAAATCGGATTGTCTTATTCCAATATTAAAACCAAATAAAGAGAAACATTGCCCTGACTCATATAGTCCTATAGCACTCATATCTTGTGTTAGTATTTTTTTTAACAAGTTCTCAAACAAAGGCTAGAGTTTTTTTGTTGAATCCAATCCATAATATACAATATACTACTCATGAATAAGTTCGGGTTTCGTTAAAGTAGATCGTCGAGAGATAGTTTAGCACAATTACAATTTAGACATCTTTGAATCTGTGAAGAAAAATATGTCGTTTGCCGGGGTCTTTTTTGATGTTGTTGGTGCATTCAATAATGTCAATCATCATAGTTTGTGTAGAATTCCTATTGAATTTATTGATTTAATTGATTCCTTTCTTCACGACAGAAAAGTTTAAGTTAAGATTAACAATTAATTGCTCGGTCCTCGAGCATCTTTCAAGGGAGTTTGTCAAGGTGGGATTTTAAGCCTACTCTTATTCACTTTGTACATTCATAAACTTAATGTTATTTTGGGCCCCAAAGTCCGGAACCTTCAGTTTGTGGAAGATTTGGTGGTGACATATAAGCTCTGGAAATAATGCAAATGAGGTTATGCGAAATCGAAATGATTCGCTTTCTAGGTTTTCAAATTATTTCAAGTATTTAAAATTAGACATCGATCCTGAAAAATCTAAAGTGATAACTTTCCACAAAATCTATCAAGCATAGTTTAAAATTTATTTTAATAACACTCCCTTAACGTTTGCATCGGAGATCAAGTTTTTAGGAGTTATTTTTACAAGTAAATGCTCGTGGAAAAAATATATTAACAAGATTGTATTTTCTGCAAATAGGGGTTATAACATATTGAAGTCTCTTACTAAAACTTACTGGGGTTCAGATCCGAAAGTATTAATAACTTTGTATAAGGCCAAAGTTCGAAGTCAGTTCGAATATGGCTTTATTTGCTTGCCGCTAATGAGCAAATTGTAAGAAAATTGGAAGTAATTCAAAATGGGGGGCAAGAATGCACGGCCCAGTAATGCCCGGCCGCGGAATGCCCGACCCCGGAATCGTGGGATTTGGGACGCCAATTCCGGGGCCGGACATTCCAAGCCGCACATTACTGGGCCGTGCATTCCAAAGCCGTGCACTGCCTGTTCGACCCCGGAATGCCCGGCCCCGGAATTGTGGGACGTCTCTCATTGGCTGGAAATACTGGCTTCTGATTGGTCGAACATTTTCGATTTAACTTAGTCGAATCTAAGGCTATGGCCATAGTAGTGAGGTTTTTTTGTAAGCAAGTTTAACATTCACTTGACACATGGCATAACCTAATATTATTCATATTTAGTTAGTTTAAAATAAAAAAAAACTCAATTCTGCTATTTGTTAAAAAAAATAACACTGTGAAGACTGAGTTCAAGTGCATTATATTTATTGAGTCAAATTTGGCTAGAGAAGGTTATTGTGGCTAAATTTCAATTGGGTTATAGGTTAGGTTGGAACTTAGAAGAAGCAAAACCGAAGCGTATGCAAATAAAAAAAAAACATTTAATGATTTTAATAGATTTTTTGAGATAGAGACACTATGAACACACCCTAATCTCTGATGTAGCAGTTGTCTATGGTTTTCGCGACGCCAATTCCGGGGCCGGGCATTCCGGGGTCAGGCATTTCGGGGTCGAGCACTATTTTGTAAGGCCACGGAATGCTCGGCCCAGGAATGCCCGACCCCGGAATCGTGGGCTTTCGGGACGCCAATTCCGGGGCCGGACATTCCTGGGCCGGACAATACTGGGCCGGGCATTACAGGGACTCATTCAAAATAACAATTTAAGACTTTTACCCATTAATTCCCTCCAAGTGGAATTTAATATTTAACCGTTGAATCTAATTCGTTTTAAGATCTTTAATAAAGGTTTATCTTAAAAATGTTAGCCATTGAGCCCCATTTTTTGTTTGAAAATTTGATACAATTTTACAGAAATAAAGAGGCTTTAGCCTCTTCTTCCAAAACTCCCCACATTCTTCATGATTCTTCAATATGGTTGACTTAAATCAGCAGTCTAAGATACATAGAAGCCAAGATCATTGGGCATGCTACTCAGACGATTTTGATAGCAAATTCACCTCAATGGTAGGTACAGATGTAGTGAATAATCCTTTCCTTTCGTATTTTCTCGGAAATGTTCGTTTTTGTCTTACTACTTCACTCGCACTCAGTACCCATCGAGACAACGTAGGGAACGGTCGCATTGCAAGAGGAAGTATCTATATAGAGTAGTTAATACCACAGAAATATTTTGTTGATATTTATGTTAGATTTTGTGATAAACTTCATGGACTCGTGTATTAATGCAGGCCACCTATATTTTTTTTTGACTTTACATTTCACTCTTGTCTGTCATTTTTGTAAATAATAAACATTGATTTTATTCGATCCACATTAACAATTTATAACAGACATGCCGAAAGCACTAAGAAAAGGGAAACGTTTAGATCGGCAAGCCTGCGAAGTTATTTTCAATATTTATTTATATTTCTTAACTGAAAAAGATAAATTCAAACATACCAACTATACTGCTTACTTTTGTAAAGTCCAAAAACAAGTTTCGGAGGCCAGTGGAATTTCTCAACGAACAATAAATAAAATATAGCAAAAAGAATACATAAATCAATCCACCTCCAATAGTCCGAAGTCGGCAAAGTTGGGTAGACCAAATAAATTATTTTGTCTAGGTCTTGACGATTTTGACTACAACGTTATACGCCGATTAGTGTATAAGTTCCATTTGATATACAAACAAGTACCTACAATTAAAGCCCTGAAGTCCAAGTTATCCGAAGCCATAAATTTTAAGGGATGTGACTTTACGGTAAGAAAAATTCTTAGAAAAATGGGATTTCGGTATAAAAAAGTTGAAAACAACAGAAAATTACTTATCGAGAAAGATGATGTTCGTTTAAAAAGAGTAAAGTTTTTAGCCGCGATAAAAAAGTACAGATTGCAAGGGAGAGAGATTGTTTATATGGATGAAACATACATCCATACCTCACATTTGGTAGGTAAAAGCTGAGCTGACTCGTCAGAAAACGGAGTGAAACAGTTAATTTCTAAAGGACAACGTCTTATAATAGTGCACGCTGGTAGTAGAAAGGGGTTTATACCTGGGGCATTGTTAATGTATCAGTCTACTGATAAAACAGGTGACTATCACAACGCGATGAACAATGAAAGCTCCACATTCGGTACTAGTAGTAGATAATGCTGCATATCATAATAAGTACGTAGAAAAACCTCCTAATTCAAATACCAGGAAGCAAGACATGATTGATTGGCTATCCAAACATAACGTTCCATTTGATCCGTCATTAACAAAACTTGAAATATATGAAATTATTTGCAAGTACAAACAAGACTTTGTAGAATACTCTATAGATAAACTTATGAACGAATATGGACACAGCGTACTAAGATTGCCACCATATCATCCTGATTTCAATCTGATTGAAAACATATGGTCTCAAATAAAGGGATACGTATCCAAAAGAAACATCAGTATGAATATGACTACTGTGAAACAATTGGTACAGGAAAAGGTTAATATGATTGGTTCCGATGTTTGGGCCAAAGTATGTGACCACGCCATCAAATGCGAAAACGAGTACCGAAAACACGAACCTGAGTTGGAAAATTATATGGCTAGTTTTGTAATCACCGTTCATGAAAACTCTGACGATGATACACCAGAAAATAGTTCTGATTCTGACTGTGATATGGAAGTTGGAAGTATGGTTTCGCATCACACTGTCCACCCCGCTCCTCCTCCTCTGGATGTTTTGTTTTATGTTGAGGTGTCTTTTTTGTTATGTCATAGTATTTTTAATTAATTACAAAAATTTATTGTTATAAAAAAAGTCTGCAAAATCCTACTGCAGTTTTGACTTATAGTTAGACTTTTGGGGTTCCAATCCTTATAGAATCATTAGATCATCCCAACCGGAATTTGGTTTTTATCAGTGCGTTTTATTGAAATAAAACGTCCTCAGTAACTATTTATATTTTTGTTTACCTAACGAATTCTTTATATGATAGAATCGTGGTGGTTTTAACATCTCAGTGTTATATACGTCAATCGGGCAATTTGACATTGATAAATAAAGTATGCGATTTATTTGATACCTACACGTAATTTAATAATACAGTAATTCATAGACACATCGGCACCATTCGGGTGTTATCGTTGTTCCGAGTTTTGCCGATAGGAAAGGATTATTCACTACATCTGTATGTCATATTCATCCCGAGAAAAATAATAAGCATGAAATCTGTCAACAACTGGCAAATTATAATGATTTTACTCAAATATACACTGATGGTTCAAAATCTGATGACTGCGTTGCTGCAGCTATATAACTACCGCATATTAAGAGTGGATACGGAATGAAATTGCCCAAGGAAATGAGCATCTTCTCAGCAGAAGCACTTGCTATATCGAATGAATTAACTTATATTTCTGAACAACCAGATCATTCCCCGGAAAACAAGTGGCTAATAATAATATCTGTCAGTATGAATAATTTGAAAGCTCTTCAATCAAACAAACTAGATTGCAACACCAACTACATTATGATATCAAGAATAGCTATTCACAACTTCATAAATAAATGCAAATATTGTCTTCATGTGGACTCCATCTCATGTCGGAGTGACAGGAAACGAAAATGCCGACTTCCTGGCCAAGGCGATCGTTGAAAGTGATGCTCCTGAATCTACTATAGCTGTGTCAAGCTGCGATTTTATTACCAAACTTAAACTGAATTTGAAGCAAGAATGGTTCAGTTATTGGCAACAATCTCTTGCAGTTAAAGGTTCTTGGTACTTGCCGTTAGTGGAAGAATTGGACGTGCCTGGTTTCTAAGTCAAACATGTGGAAAAGTAGGAAATTCTATGTTATAATGACACGTCTGAGATTTGGTCACTGTCGCTTTAGATAACATCTTCACCGTATGCAAATTTTATCTTCACCAATTTGTAATGCCTGCAATGCCGCTGATCAAACACTGGATCATATATTTTTTTATTGCCCCGCCCATATTATTCAACGCCTTGCCTTCATTGATAAACTGTTGTTCATTTACAAACAAGAAGATATCCCGCTTAAAACTGTTGACTCATTGATGAATCTTGAACATTATCAACATATATACGATTATATCTGCTCAACAATTGTTTAACGTGGTTGAAGTATCGGACATGGAACAAAACACGGATTAAGAATTTATCGGACAACGGACATGACATTAACACGGACATGACTGGCCGAAACAAAAACACGGTAGACTTGGCTTCGGCCTTAAGAAATAAAATTACGGAAGGCTTGGCTTCGGCCTTATTATACCTTAGAAGAAAAAGATGTAAACACTGAAGACTTGGCTGTACGGCTTTGATTGCCATTGCAAAAAAGCATAGGTAACAATAATGTACTCTGTGGGTAACCTAACCTAACCTAACCTAATCTAATAATGTACTCTGTGGGTAATCTAGAGGTCAGTGTGACCAGATTCAGTATTTTAATACTTTTTCAGTATATTTCATCGATTTTTCCGAACATCAGTATATTTTCAGGTATATTGCTGGGAGTCAGTATTTTTGGGTATATTATGGTTGACGTTATGGCAACACCGTAGTGAGTGATCGTCCTTGGGACAATGTTTGCGGAATTCCCCGGAACGCGAACATTGGCTGGGGGCTTTCCCGGATTTAGTTTATACATGTTATCTATGAGCAAAGATGAGTAAGTTACAGATATGACAAGAAAGACGGCCGTCGCCGGCGTTGTAGTATTGTAATACTACCTATACAATTATCAATCAATACGTAGTATAAATCAGAGTTGCACAATGTATGTTCGCCTAAAACTTTACAACTGCTGGACCGATTTTAATGCGGTTTGCAACATTAGATATAGTGTAATTTCCAGATTTCATACATTCAAATCCGTTTGTTTCATGAATATCAGTCTACCCGGACGAATTCGGGACGGACCGCTAGTTTATCTATAATTTTCAAAACAACGTCTAGTTTTTAAGTTTTCAGTTGCATGAATAGGTAGTAGTTAGACATAAAAGATACTTAATTACTAGTATTAAATCGTCTAATACGGTTCAAGTGAAATGATTGTCTCTTCTGCACTCGACTTAATCTTTGAGGACTTTCTTTCGATAATTCGGGAATTTCCCCAAAATAGGAGATGTTTTTGTCATCATATAAATAGATTGCGATTTTCGTTATTTTTATTTACTTAGTTGCATCCATCCGGACAGCATGTCTAGTTTTCAGCAAAGTTATTTAGCTAAGTGGGAACAAATTCCGGAATTTTCTTCGTGGCTTTCACGTTATAAAGATGATGAGTTCACCGCATTTTGTAAAGCATGCAATGCGAAACTGCAAAGTAGATTAGCATCTATAAAACAGCATGCAAATACTGAAAAGCATAAATCGAACTTGATAAAATATAAAGGACAGTCAAAGGTAAGCATAACTCGCTTTACTTACCTAGTTCAAGGAGTTTTGATATATTTTAATTCAAAGTTAATCATCCTGGTTTTGTTTCCAAAATAACCAAGTATTTTTTCATTTAATTTTCAGGTTGATACATTTTTCAAAAAGGCCCCACTGAAAGACGAAGTCAAGAAAGCTGAGCTGCGTTTATGCAGTTTTCTGTCGGAACACAATATCCCATTTAGAGCTATGGACCATCTTAGTGAAGTTCTAGTGAAGTGTTTTACCGATTCCGATATTGCGAAAGAATTTTCCTGCAAGAGAACCAAAGCAGCTGCTATAACTTATAATGTTTTAGGACCCGAATTCGAAAAAGATATGATTGAGGACATACTTCGTACTGCATCTCCTTCAGGTAAACCAGTATATTCAATTATAATCGATGAGAGTACAGATGTTGCGACAGTCAAAGTATTGGCGATAGTAATTAAATACTTCTCTGAAACTAAATGTACTGTACAAACCAAATTCCTTGATTTAGTTGATTTAAGTGGTGAGACCGCAGGTCATTTATTTAATTCGTTGTCATCAAAATTATCCGAATTAGGTTTAGAAATAAAAGACGTAATAGGATTCGCTGCTGATACTACGAATGTGATGTTTGGTCAACACTCTGGCATTGTTGCAAAAATTAAAGAAGTAAACCCAAAGTGCTTTTTCATAAAATGTGTTTGTCACTCTGCAGCATTAAGTGTTAGCCACGCCTGTAAAATACTGCCTAGAAATTTAGAACAAATAGTAAAAGAAGTATATGGATATTTTTCTCAAAGCAGCAAGCGTCAAAGAGAATTTGCTGAGTTCCAAAATTTCACAGACACTGAAAATCACAGAATCTTGCGTCATTACGACATAAGGTGGCTTTCACTTCATGCCTGTATTAGTAGAATAATTGAGCAGTGGAGGGCATTGCAATTGTTCTTTCAAGACCAATACTTGAGTGATCGCAATATGTCATCAGAATTTTTATATAATTCTTTTACCACTGATATAAACAAATTGTACTTTCACTTTTTGGACTACATTTTGCCGATTGTAAACAAATTTAACGTAATTTTTCAAGGCGACTATCCGTGCATTGATAGACTGTATGATGATGCATCTAGTATGTACTTGTCGATTTTGGGTTGCTTCATGAAAACTAATTACATCAAACATACAGAAAATGTATTTACCTTAGACCCAAAGTCACATGTAAATTATTTGCCATTGAAAGATATGTACTTAGGTATTCAAGTGGGCCAAGAATTAATCAAACACAGGGGAAATGTAAACATGAAAGAACAGATTGCTGAGTTTTTCAGAAGGTGCCAATCATTTTTAATTGAGCTAAGCACGCAATTGAAATCACGTTTGCCTTTTGAAAATCCAGTTTTTAAAGAACTAAAATTTCTTGACCCACACACTGCCGTGCATAAAGAATTTCGCAGTTTACGAAATGTAATAGAAACTTTCCCATGCGAAGTACAGCCAGAACAAATGCAGTTAATCGACGAAGAATATAGAACCCTAAAGTTTGATCGCGAAGTAAGTGATTTGTTACAATCTTCGAGCACTGGCTCACCCATCTCATGTGAACAATTTTGGGTGGAAGTTGGGAAAATTTCTAACAGTGATGGCATGTTAAAATACAAAAATATAACTAGTTTTAGTAAATCTCTGCTATGTATACCGGTATCGAATGCTGCATGCGAGCGCATATTTTCACAGATAAATTTAATAAAAACGGACCAAAGAAATAGATTTGTAAACAAAAATGTGTCAGCAATTTTAAAAACAAAGCAAGGTGTTAAGGATGAAGGAGGTTGTGTAAAATTTAATCCTTCGAAAAAGATGTTAAAATATAACTCTAACATTTATTGTGAAAATGAATAAATAAAACCTGTTAAGAAAATCAGTATTTTTATTGGTATATCTGTCCTATGTAAATCGGTATATTTCAGTATTTTTTTGAGGTGCCTCGGTATTTTCGTAAAATTTAATCTGGTCACACTGCTAGAGGTAGTTGTTTTGATTTGCTTGCATTGGAATAATTATAATAAAACGTCGAGTAAACGAAGAGCCTGAGCAGAATAAACACAAAATGCCAGGAATAGAAGCGTTTCTAAGCGACGAAGACTATATAATTATGAGGGCAAAAGATTCACAAAGGAACAACATATACGATGCTAAAGCTTGGATGCTTACAGCTAAAACATTGTTTCCAAATAATTTCAAGATTCAGTTTGAGGCCTATCTTATGGAGAAACAGTCAGGAAATGTACAAGAAGCAGCAGAATGCTTTAGCTCTTTAGTCATGGCGAGACAGAACCTGACTGAATTATTTCCAGAAATATCTGCTATTGCTAATGCTTTAAAATCTGCTGATGGCAGCTTCCTAAGTCAAATGTTTGATAAAATATGCCCTGATATACAGCTGACTATTCTAAAGACTAGTGTGGAAAACAGTGATGACACTATGGAGCACTGCCGTTTGTTGGTACTATTGCTAAAGAAGTTCCCACAGCTTGGAGTAGCAGACCTTGTCAAGACACTCATCAATGCTGACAAATTCTTTTATGACAATCGGTATGCACGCCTATTAGTGGTGGAAACTCTACCACTTCTCACTTCATTGGAGTCACCAAGGTTACTACAACGTTTACTTGTTAAAGCAATTGACTTTTATAATTCCTATGTTTATGATGAAACTGAACATGACATAACAGACCCTTGGACAAGACTGTTTGGAGTGCTTGATCTTCTAGGAAAACAATTGAGCTGGGATTCATACTTTGTGAACTACAGCAATAGTTTAAATAAAGAAGTGTATCTACAAAAGCTTACATCTTTAAGAAATGTAGATGATTGTCGGCAACTTTTGTATTGTGGAACAACCTTTCTACTAAGATCTTTGCATGAGCAAAGGACCCTTAAAGTGAGTCATGTACTAGTGGAAGCATTGTCAGACCCTGAACAACTTCAACCAAAGCGCAGAAAAGGTGATGTTGAAGTAACAGGAATATCTTCAAATCAATTCCAGGCAGCAGCACATTGTTGGGAACTATTGCATTCGAAGGAAGAAATTTCTCGCGAGTTTATGAAGCTAGCAAACCAATTACAAGTGGTGCCATGGGGTGAAGGATTTACTGATGAATTAGCTCTTTACAGGGGTAGATATGAGGAGGCACTTCCTGCACCCATGGTGAGCAGTCTTACAGCAAGCTTGACTCGGATCTCTGTTAGCTATTTTCAGAAAAGCTACAATGCATTCTTAGATAATATTTTAGAAGCTCTATCACAATTGCCGTCTGCAGAGGGAGTCCTTGAAACAGAACTTATTGTTGGAGGGACTCATCGACATCTGCATTTTCTTCCCCTGACGAAAGTGGCTGTATTGCATTATATCTGCACCTTGATGATCCGGGTGCTGCTAAGTACATGTGGAGGGTCGGATCTGTCATATGGACACATGCTAGTGTTGATGCAACTTGGATGGCCTCAGGAGGAGTCAATTTTTATTCAAATTCTAGATTCAATCAGGAAGAAAGGAGTTTTCCATTATCAATTGTTCTCAACATACATCATCCACATAGACATTTTAGAAGAGTTCAGTTTCATGTGGAATGATTCTGGGAGTAATGTTGCTCTTGATGTGATTCCTAACTCTCAGCAACATTTAGGACAGAGAAGGATCGGTACTCGTGGAGCTGATAAAGGAGTGAAAGAAGATTTCAAACAAGCCATGAAGGCGCAAGTCTCTAGAAGTAATGAATCTATATTGAATTTGATGATACAGTTCTTAACTCAGGAGAGGACACAAATATTACCAATATTAGCTTAGATACTATAGTTGTCATTAAGTTATAGGCTAATTACAATACATTATGCAAATTTACCTGCAAAGCTACAATTACATTTTCGTATGCATTAGTGGGGACAGATTCAGTGGATCGTCGAGCGCTACCTGGATAGCACGTCATGTACTCGCATTCTATACAGATATTGCATCGCATTTGGCTGCCTAAATATTAACAAGTATACATGAACCTTACATTGTTTACACTTCCAAAGGTCCTCGGAAGGTAAAGAAACATTCTTCTACCGATAAAATCAGCTATGGGTACCAAATGTTAAATTTTCATTATTGATATTTAATTTCTATTTAGTTTCGTTCTATCTAAACCTATCAGTTTACTATACCTTCGGAGACTTTAAAATAGTTTTCTGACCAATAAGTAAGTGTGTTATAAAATGTTCTTATTCTCAAATGGATAATAATAGTACCTGATTGATTTTTTCGGAGAGTGAATCTGTATTATGGCACCACAAAATACCAAGTGCAGCCTTGAATTTGCTAGTTACGAATAAAACAGTATTACATATGATTTTTTTATTTGCCTTCAAGTAGACTAAATAAGACACTAAACATATTTAATATAATTATTTAATCTTATAAAATATTTGCCCCTGGTGGAGCAACTAACACAAGATCTAGAACTGATGAATAGACCTTACGAGGGTCTATCCCCCTTGCATTTAGGAGCTTCCTTCGTAAGTGCCTACACCCAGCAGTAGGTTTCGACGCGTGAAGTGCAGACTGGTTATAGGCGAGTTCTTGGTAGCGAAGGATCTGAGAAGCATCTTCTCTTCTTTCTGTGTCGAGACGGAGGTGGTCGCGTCTTCGCTGGTACTCTCGTCTGTTATCGCGGCGAAGTCCCACAGCTTTATTGTGCAATCCAGTGATCCTGAAGAGGTAGAAAGCTACGTCAGCACGTTTTCTCAGCCTTAACAATGCTTAGTATGGTTTGCGCTGTTTTTACAGCCTTTCTCTCTCTATTTCCATAGTTTTGTGCGGCATCACATCACAAGGTGCGTTCTCTAGCGTAGCCTAATAAATAAACATTGGCAGTCAATTAACATAATCAATCATACTGAAGACATACAAATAAACATTCATAGATGACCTTATGAACTTTATTGTTTTTAGGGTCCCGAACCTGAAGAGGACCCTATTACTAAGCCTCCGCTGTCCGTCCGTCAGTCCGTCTGTTCTTTAGCGGGCTGTATCTCATGAACCGTAATCGGTAAAGGATTGGAAAAAAGGTATGTGTAACTGTTGCCGCTACAGCAACAAATAATGAACTAAGTACACGAGATTTTAAAAGAAGTGTTAATCCCCCATAAAAGAGGCATGGCGATATTAAAAAAAAAAACCGGTCAAGTGCGAGTCTAAATCGCGCACGAAGGGTTCCGTACCACCGTTCAATGGAAGCGATGGTGTGGAGTGAATAGTTTGGATTTTACACAGCAAAATATTGTTTACAAAGTTATTGGTGCAGTTACTTTCACACTCCATGTACATAACCAGGTGCATCCATAAGTTTGTATGTGGTATTGAAAGAATTGTTGTATGGGAGCCCCCTTAAATATTTCTTTTATCCTGTTTTTTAGTATTTGTTGTTATAGCGGCAACATAAATACATAATCTGTGAAAATTTCAACTCTCTAGCTAGCTAGGTTCTTGAGATACAGCCTGGTGACAGACGGACGGACGGACGGACGGACGGACGGACGGACAGCGGAGTCTTAGTAATAGGGTCCCGTTTGGAACCCTTCGGGTACGGAACCCTAAAAAGACGCGGCAGCTTTTATTATCGTCGGTGGCGCAATTGGTTCGACGGCGGATCCGCATTCAGGAGTGACTGGTTTCGAAAGCCAGATAGTTTTATTTTTGTCTTTATGTACTGGAAATGCGCAAAACAGTGCAATTAGAAGTGATGAGATGGCATCACATTTTGAACGAAGTTATATCACATTATTCCATCACGCCATATACCTACTCCATGTAGGTATATGCTTTCCCATCACTTTTGATGAGGCGTGATTGAGCCATTCAATACATCACCCGAGATCTGAAACACTTCGCTGTTTTATCATATTAATTAATTATTTTCGACACCATAAAACAAAACATAGACCGCTTCTGAATAACTTTACAATAATATCAATAAGGGTGAAATTAGCCCACGCTACATCAACGCGCCGGCCGGGGACATCAGATTTCCCGCTCAAATCGTGCGAGCCAGAGCAACACACACAGACGCAACGATATTTCTCGCCTCGAGCTACATACAATTTGCATAGCTCTCAGGGCTCAAGTTATTTCGTTGTTTATGTTTGTCGCTGAAATAGCCGAACGAACAATGAATGCACCCGACCACATCAGCCAAGACTTGATCTTGATTGAGCCCCAAACACATACCAATTGTAAAGAACTCAGAGCTCAACTCATCTGGTGTGATGCTCTATTCTGTAATATCCAGTGTATGGTAACCCTTCTCTTTCTCTATGGTTAAACTGTATGTATCACAGGGCTCAAACTAAGTTAGTTATATAGTTCTGTGGTACCTATAGTGATAGTGTGATGCCCGATTCTGTGAAGAAATGCGTAATATTTCATGACGCGGTTCCGTGATATTACGAGCATTACCTACAGATCTCTATTAAGTACTCCGCCGTCCACGCGCCAATATTGTCTGTGGAGATGGATATAATAAACGGTTCGGGGACGATAGAGGGGGTAAGTTTACTTGTATGTTGGTACGGAACACTCCATGTGCGAGTCCGACCCGTACTTGACCGATTTATTTTACTGAATGAAATAAATTAGCTACTATGTTACGAATTAGACCCAAGTAATCTTACCCGAGGCGAGTATAGTCCCGTCGCGGCTGAACGCGAGCGCGTGCACGGGCGCGCGGTGCGCATGCGCGTCCGGCAACTGCGCGTGCGCCGCGCCCGCCGCCACGTCCCACACGCGCACCTCGCCGCCGCCGCCGCACGAGGCTAGCCAGCGACCGCACACTGAGAATGCCACCGCGAATATTGCCCACTGCAAATAATATTAAACAGATCTTGATACAGCTAGACCCTGTCATGGGGAGTTGAAAAACTGGCTAGACGTGGACACTAATGTACCTCTGTCACCCCGTAGGGGAAAAAGAAGTCATTCTCGTACGCTATGATATACTCTCGTATGTAGATCTGCAGATAAACATTCTGTACGAGGATGTCTGTTGCAAGAAGTGCGAGCGGCTTAGTAAATTATAATGTATCCCGCAAATGTCTATCGGTGGGGACATTAGGATCTTTCACGGATTCATGTAAAATCGGACTAAACTCCACAAAGCTGGCTCATCTCATCATTCTTCACACATTCACTTAGGTACTTTATTATCCACCGAATCTGACCCTAATTCTAACCTCAGCAACTTCCTTACGGCCTCTTCAGTGTCATGCGGGTTTCCGTGGGATCGACACCGCACGCGGATGCTGTTAGTATTCGCCCCGCGCCCCGCATCACAAAAACACACGACACTGAAAGAGCGCTTAGATCACCCGGCTGATCCGCACTCCCAGATCGCCAATCAAGAATCATCTCATCCTTAATTTATCTCCTCCCCGCACTCCACTGTTAATATCATACCATGCGTCCTTTTTTTTTACCCAACATAAACAATGTAAACATTTGTATACAGACACATAAACTGCTTCAGACCTAACATTAGGATGCCCTGTGTCGTGGGAACCAGAAACAGCTTTAAGTTATATCTGAAGTCACACTTATAAATTCAAGACCATGGGGTTTTTTCTTCCTTCCCAGCCGCGATTCGAACCCGGGACCTCTCGCTTGGGAGCCTCGACCCGCAACGCCACAGAGGTCGTTAACTTTCATAGCTGTAGAGGATTCGGAGTGGGTTGTTTGGCATATCATTGGCCTAATGATCTGTTTTGATGCTTAGTACCTGGGGACAGAGCTCTGCTCGGTGGTTGGTTGAAGCAGTTGGTAGAGCCGATAACAAATCATCAGAATGCTCCTTACTCATCATAGGCTGTTGTCAACGCAATCAAAAGATACACATGTATGTCAGAAGGACGACAGGTTTAACCTAGCGGGTAGTGACCCTGTCTACGAAACCGAGACGGTCCTGGGTTCGAATCCCGGTAAGGGCAAATATTTGTGTGATGAGCATGAATATTTGTTTTTTTAGTCTTTGATGTTTTCTATGTGTTTAGTATTTATCTCTATTAAATATATCGTCGTCTAGTACCCATAACACAAGCCTTGTTGAGCTTACTATGGGCCTAGTTCGATTTGTGTAAGGTTGTAAGGGAATCAATACCTATTTTGAGGGAAAAGTTTAAAGAAATCAATATTCTGACATTTGTGTCTCAATATATCTATGACAATCTTGTGTATGTAAAAAGAAATATAACTAATGTTCAGAAGTACAGTGATATACACAATTTTAATACTAGAAATAAAGACAAGTTGGTTGCTTATGTAAGCCGACTACATAAAATTAGTAATTCTTTTAAAGGCAATTGTATACGCTATTACAATAAGGTCCCTACTGATATTAAAAACTTACCTTTAGACAAGTTTAAAATAATAATAAAACAGAAATTGTATAAAAAAGGTTACTATAGGATATCTGATTACTTAGAGGACAGATGTCCATGGGAATAGATTGTTTGAGTAACAGGCTGTTTCGATATATAATTAGCATTCATTTTGTAATTTGACAATATTTTATTTAAAAAAGGAAACGCAAAAGATGCGACGACTGTGGAGTTTCTTCGGTGAGCTCTTCTCCACAGATTCCGCCATTGTGTTAGTGAACTCACCCAAAAAAATGTAATGACGGATCTAAGTGATGTAACAACATCCTATGGAAATAAATGATTTTTGATTTTGATTTTGATTTTTATCATAAAATTTGACATGAAGCAAAGTCACATAGCACAAGTACGGGGGTCATGCCAAAAGAAATTAGATATTCAAAAACTACAAAGTTTATTCTTTATTATTGCTATCAAATTTTTTGAAGTATTCACCTTTTTCATCCGGCTAAACCACTTGAAAAATTTCAATGACCATTCTTCTTTGGGTACCTCAGAAATTTCATAATTATAGGCAGCCAGGGCATCTTCTTTTGTTTAAATAGATTTCCTTTTTATTTATTTTTTATTTTCGGAAACAGGTAAAAAATCACAGGGTGCCAGGTCAGGAGAATATGGCGGGTGAGGGAGTATAGTGACATTTTTAGGACTAAAATACTCGAGTGTTTTGGCAGAAGTGTGCGTTGTCGTGGAGCCAGAGCAGGTGCTGGGTTCCTGACTTTGGCAGCTTGTCACACCAAGCTGACAGCACATGTGGAGCACAAACTGTCACATACCATTCTGAGTTGACAGTTCTTTGATCCTCTAGCACCACAGTCGCAATATGCCTGTCTTGCAGAAAAATAAGGCAACCATTTTTTTCTGTATGCTTCGTGCTCGGCGACATTTTATTGGAGTCGGTTCATCTTTCAAGCACCATACCGTTGACTGCCGCTTTGTTTCAGGATTGTGGATATACAACCATGTTAAGTCACCTGTCAGTATATCATACAAAGTTTTCTTCTCGCCAGAGTCGAAATTATTTATCATAAATTTACACCAATCCACACGGCGTTCTCTCTGCAAATCGTTGAGTTTATGCGGCACCCAGCTCGAACAACGCTTATGGAGGGACAGTTGTCCATGAACTATGGTTTGCAGTGCTGCTGATCCAATGCCTAGATCTCGCTCAAGCCTACGTAATTCGTACCTATGTAATTCGCCGGTTCTCACGGATATTTTTTCCACTGCTTGCACATTTTCTTGAGTAGCTGTGGTTGGCCGTCGCCCCGACTTCACCACATTGTTCAAGCTCTCCCGACCTCTTTTAAATTCAGCAAACCAATTAAACAGCAAAAATCGTGGTTAAAAGTTCAAAACATTCTTGGGGCTTTAAACCTTTTTTAAAGTCATAATAAATCATAACTCGAAAATCTCGTCGGCTAAGTTGCGTTGTAACCGTAAATTTCCGCCAGATTCAATCAGAAAAAAAATATTACGCAGATTTCCGGATCCATTTTAAAATGTACTATTTAATCAGTCTTCACGATGGTGTATAACCGGCCCGTATCTATCAAATGAGTATGGAGTATCTAATTTCTTTTGGCATGACCCTCGTACAGGAAAAAAAATCTAAAACTGTAAATTTGTAAGTAGTAGGCACCTTCACAAAAAATGCTTTGTGCGGAACGGAACCCTCGCGAGTCCAACTCGCACTTGGGCGGTTTTTTAAATGTCATTGGAATTTCTGCTATCATTGCCCTCTAGTGAAATTACCGATCCCGTTGTGCGAAAAAAACGAATGCGTAAAAACCGGCCAAATGCGTGTCGAACTTTGCTCATTTAGGATTCCGTAACAAACGTAGAATTAGAGAATTTCAACGAAAAAATCTGATTTATCAATATATTGGCATTTTTCAGTAAAATATAGGAAATAATAATCATAATCACCAAAATTTAGGGTTATAGGAACAAAGGGAAGACAAAAAATTCTTCGATACAACAATTTGTAAAAAAACTGACTTTTGTAGCTTCTCATTCATTTGTTTTCCAATATTTTTTTCACACCTTTCATTCGGAAAAGTAAGTTTTGCTCCACGACGAGAGGGAGCAAAATGCTACTTTTCTGTTCAAGCAAATTTTTTTACTTTATTCATTAGGGTGTAGCATTTACGCAATGTGCCAATTGAACATAGATCTTAATAAAATAATCGATTGTATTTTCATCGTAGTCGATTAAAAACGAACATGTTTCAAGTTTTAACTTTAACAACGTTATGTGAAAATTTATGAATATTTCGTAGTATTTAAAAAAAATGTCACAATAAATTATATGTTTTACTGAAATCAAAACTATCGATGACTGTTATTGTGATATAATGAATATTGATATCCGAAACCATTATAATATTCGATTCGATTATTTTTACACATTGGTACACAGGAATATTTTATCTGTGGTGACCTTTCCCTAATCCTTCACAATCCGCCATTATAAAAATAAAAGTTTTGTTTACGTTGTTCGATTACTGTAACAGCGGTGAAAGTATAATTCAAAGTATAGTTATTTAATTTTTTTAGAGCATTTTAATTTTCCTCATAGTCGGTGTGAAAAGTTTTATGTGTCACTCAGGAGAAAAAATATTTTCGGCATGGGCGTTAACGCTTGAATCCTTCCCTTCACTCTGGATTCAATGTACCGCCCTCGCCGTAAATACATCATTTTGCTCCCTTGTGACACAAATAACTATTAAATAAAACATACAGTATTTCTTTACTCAATGAGCTATTCCCACTCCTTTAGCTATATGGGAGCCCCCTTAAAATATTTAAAAATATTTTTTGACAATTTGTATGGCTTTGTGACAACAAGATGTTTATACTGTGAAAATTTGAAGACTGTGACTTTAAACGTTTGGCTGTCAAACCTGTGTGATAGACGATGGACGGACGGATGGACACAATAGGGCTCCGTTTGGACTTAGAAGTTAGACTAGGTATATTACACAAAACGGAATAGGCAGAGATATTTTTGACACTTGAATGAAAGGAATTGACATAAAGGGTATAACAGACAGATGAAGTCATATTTTAGGGGCTTGATATGGACATCATTCTGTTAAAATTTGGCCTTCTGGTACGGGACCCTAAAAACACATTCCGATCCCATTGTGCGGAAAAGACGAATGCGTAAAAACTCAGAAAAACGCATTTACCCCGTTGTGAGAGCTAGCTAGATCGTTTTTCTACACAAACAAATAAATATTCCTCGTTTAATAGTAGTCCGTAGGCTAAGCGCACCTATAGTGGATAACAGCTGCTGTATATTCACTTTTGTTTGATTGCCACTGCTCACCTTATGTCCCGTCATGATCCGAACCTGTGTGCCTGTGAGGCAGTCCCACACGCGTACCGTGCGGTCGCTGGAGCCCGTCGCGATGTAGTTCGAGTTCGGGTGGAAGTGCACGCACTGGAACAGAGAGAGATTTGCAGCCTCAGGTAATTCTGATATCAATCGCACTGAAATATCAGAACACGATTATTTGATACGAGCTTTATTTAACAGTGACCTCGCTTGTTTATGCGATCGGGACTCGTGTTCTGTAACCTTATCATGAAATTCTGTCACCTAGGAATTGCAATCACTTTCCAAAAACTAACCTATCAGAACATATCAAAGACAGCTCGTGTGAAAAATTAACCTATCAGAACATATCAAAGACAGCTCGTGTGAAAAATTAACTTATCAGAACATATCAAAGACAGCTCGTGTGAAAAATTAACCTATCAGAACATATCAAAGACAGCTCGTGTGAAAAATTAACCTATCAGAACATTTCAAAGACAGCTCGTGTGAAAAATTAACCTATCAGAAGATATCAAAGACAGCTCGTTTGAAAAATTAAACTATCAGAACATATCAAAGACAAATCGTGTGAAAAATTAAACTATCAGAACATATCAAAGACAGCTCGTGTGAAAAATTAACTTATCAGAACATATCAAAGACAGCTCGTGTGAAAAATTAACCTATCAGAACATAGCAAAGACAGCTCGTGTGAAAAATTAACCTATCAGAACATTTCAAAGACAGCTCGTGTGAAAAAATAACCTATCAGAACATATTTAAGACAGCTCGTGTGTAAAATTAAGCTATCAGAACATATCAAAGACAGCTCGTGTGAAAAATTAACCTATCAGAACATATCAAAGACAGCTCGTGTAAAACTAACCAATCAGAACATATCAAAGACTGCTCGTGTGTAAAACTAACCTATCAGAACATATCAAAGACAGCTCGTGTGAAAAATTAACTTATCAGAACATATCAAAGACAGCTCGTGTGAAAAATTAACCTATCAGAACATATCAAAGACAGCTCGTGTGAAAAATTAACCTATCAGAACGTATCAAAGACAGCTCGTGTGAAAAATTAACCTATCAGAACATATCGAAGACAACTCGTGTGAAAAATTAACCTATCAGAAGATATAAAAGACAGCTCGTTTGAAAAATTAAACTATCAGAACATATCAAAGACAAATCGTGTGAAAAATTAACCTATCAGAACATATCAAAGACAGCTCGTGTGAAAAAATAAACTATCAGAACATATTTAAGACAGCTCGTGTGTAAAATTAAGCTATCAGAACATATCAAAGACAGCTCGTGTGAAAAATTAACCTATCAGAACATATCAAACACAGCTCGTGTGTAAAACTAACCTATCAGAACATATCAAAGACTGCTCGTGTGTAAAACTAACCTATCAGAACATATCAAAGACAGCTCCTGTGAAAAATTAACTTATCAGAACATATCAAAGACAGCTCGTGTGAAAAATTAACCTATCATAACATATCAAAGACAGCTCGTGTGTAAAACTAACCTATCAGAACATTTCAAAGACAGCTCGTGTGAAAAATTAACCTATCAGAAGATATCAAAGACAGCTCGTTTGAAAAATTAAACTATCAGAACATATCAAAGACAAATCGTGTGAAAAATTAACCTATCAGAACATATCAAAGACAGCTCGTGTGAAAAAATAACCTATCAGAACATATTTAAGACAGCTCGTGTGTAAAATTAAGCTATCAGAACATATCAAAGACAGCTCGTGTGAAAAATTAACCTATCAGAACATATCAAAGACAGCTCGTGTGTAAAACTAACCTATCAGAACATATCAAAGACTGCTCGTGTGTAAAACTAACCTATCAGAACATATCAAAGACAGCTCGTGTGAAAAATCAACTTATCAGAACATATCAAAGACAGCTCGTGTGAAAAATTAACCTATCAGAACATATCAAAGACAGCTCGTGTGAAAAATTAACCTATCAGAACATATCGAAGACAGCTCGTGTGAAAAATTAACCTATCAGAACATATCAAAGACAACTCGTGTGTAAAATAACCTATCAGAAAACATAAAAGACAGCTCGTGTGAAAAATTAACCTATCAGAACATATCAAAGACAGTTCGTGTGAAAAATTAAGCTATCAGAACATATCAAAGACAGCTCGTGTGAAGTGATCGAGTTGTGATTGGTATTTTTTTCAAAAGCGATTGCAATTCTTACTTGTCAGAATTATATGATGATGCTTCTATACTTTGTCCACTGTATTAATGGTTTTTGGCAGATAAAATCCCTACACTCTTGACATCTGCAACGAAAAATATGTCTTATACTGTACGCAATAAGGAAATGTCAAAAGTTCAATAAAGGATTGGATAGAGTATAATTGGTCGATTTTTTAATTTGAAAGGTTGTATGTTGTATCGTAGCTACTAAAAAAACAATGTAGCTACTAAAAAAACAATTTTGATTATCTTTTTATTTTGAAAGGCGTATCAGCCGGCGATTGCTGATATCTATCTAATATCTAGTTAATAACATAGATCATTTTAATTTAAGTGATTGTCACTCTTGTCAGGCTGAACAGATTTCTTGTCCTTCAAGGTCCCAGGCTCAACAACATTATTAATAAAGATTATTACTTTTTCCGCCCATGTAAATTCCTACATTCACTTCTGTACCGAACACACACAACTCATACGCATTTTCACCGACACAAGCGCAAAATTAGGGTAAAATATGGTTACTACATACTAAAATATAAATTGTTTTTAATCAATTAAGTTTCTAGACTCTAATGTTGTAAATGTGAGCAGCCAGTGATCACAACGCATTTTAAATGCTTAGTTTGGTCTTTGGACTGCTTTATGAAAACAGTGTAGCGTTAATAATTAAATATTAGTTCATGTAATTTATTTCGTGTCGTATGATTTTATGAATAAAAAAAAACATTATTATTATACTCAATTTGCCGAAACAATTAATGAAGCGTTGTCTCTTTTACACAACTTCATACAAAAGAAAAGGTCAAAACATCGCTAGTGGGCGTCAACCAAACTGGTTAGAAGTAAAGGCACATTCATGATAGCCTACGTATTGTACTCTCAACTAAATACTTTTCTGTTTTGAGTAACTAGAATAAATAAAAAATACCCGATTTCATATTAACCTTTAGTTAGCAGTTTTTGTCTAATCTCATATAATACACACATACCTGATACTTACATAAATATGCTCCAGATAGACCAATAAACCAGCGGGGTCATACAAGAACATAATCAATCACAAAGTCCAATAAACAAGCAGAGTCAAAGGAAAGAGTTCATCAGTATAAATTGCATTAACTCAAGATAGTAAAGCACGTCTGAAGGTGCTACGAAAAAAATAGGTTTTTTATTTAGAATCCATTTACTCCACCCACCAAAAATCAAATATGTTGATGACTTCATGTCATCAACATATTTGATTTTTGGGTTAACGTTTGTTGAGTATTTGATAAAGATTTTCACTAAAGGAAAACGCGATTGGATGAAATTTTCTCGATAGAATTTAATTACGAAAACACCTCTAAATTGTTTTATTTTTTCCTGTTATTCTAAAATCCTAACTAATTTCATTGTGGAACTGCGTTCATAATGTAGATATTATGTATTCGCAAAATCTCCTTAAAAAACTTTTTAACAAAATAGCGTAGTTTATTTTTAAACAATTATTCTGTGGTTCAGTGCTACGTTTTTTAATTTTTTCTCGATTCCGTCCCTCTCACACTGCGAGTCTTTCCGCCTAGAGTAACGAGGACCTTTGCACGGACGAGGTATCCGCCTGAACGGTACGATCTACTGTAGGTACTCCGTGATGGCCTTAAAACAGCCGATATAAAGCGCGTCTAGGTAGCGATACAATGGAATTAGCGTTCGCCATTAACAAGCCGATGGAAATATTTGATTCTCTAAAACAGCTCACAGCTTAAAGGGGGCATTTGTTTATAGCACTAAGCAGCCCTTAACAAGCGATGGTCTTCTTAAACTGCTTGTAGTATAATATGGAACTAGCGCCGGTAATTGTATTGGGTGATTTTGAATTCCACTATAAAGTTTTTAGTATTTTTTTTTGCCTTTGTGCAATCATTACACAACAAGGCTATTTAATGGTGTTAGAAATCGCTATTATTCAGTCTCAAGACTTTTCTTATCCCTTAGTAAATCTACATTAGATCTAGTTGCTGTTGAATGGGGTGCTCATGGTCATAATAATCGCCACTGTGTCGGTTGGGGAGCCGCACGAAGAAACTAAAGAATTCTCGCACTGTGAACACTGGCTTAGCGTCGTGGCTATACCAATCAGAAGCTAGTGTTTTTCTTTCCCATTAACTTGTTTCGAAAAATAGAATATAGTCGTATCTGGGAAGGAGAGAGTGAGAGTTTATCTTTGCCTCGTTACACTTACAAAAGGAAATTAGAAATTGACGCGTATTTAGCTGGTAGACATCTCTTAGTTTGGATTCTAAGGCTAGACTAAGCATAGTGAGTAGACGATAAATAAAAGATATGTTAAAATATTATTAAAATTATGTTCTGAACAGGAACAGTACTATCGTAGAAATGCGAGGGACAGAACTCTGCGCTTTGTAGCTCTGTCTGTCACTTCCCTGCGACATGACAGTTACTGTGATGAATAAAAAAGTCCGTTGAGAACCCCCCTCCTTTTTGGCAGTCGGTTAAAAAATGTTTACCTCAACATCGGCGTGGTGCCCTGCGAAGACCCGCAGCGGCTGGTGGTGGTCGGTGGCCCAGAGCCGCGCGGTGCGGTCGTGGCCGCATGTCGCGAAGTAGTGGCCGTGCGGGGACCAGCGCACGTCCCACGCGGGCCACACGTGCCCGCGGTACACGACCAGGCAGGTCCACGTCTGCAGCGACCATAGCCGGACTTCATATGGAAAACAGATGATCAATTGTGTGTTGTTTTTAAGGCCCCGTACCCCCGCTGTCCGTCCGCAAATGATGAACTACACGCAATTCAAATTAAATACAACCGCACAAATAATGAAGTGCACGCAATTTAAATTAAATACAAGAGCCCTGTTTTCTCACCTTTCTAGGGTTTCGTACCCGAAGGGTCCATACGGAACCCTATTGCTGTCACTCACGTGTCCGTCCATTCGGTCACACAGGTTTTACAGACAAAAGGTTAATAAAGCCACAGTCTTGAAATTGTCTCTTGTTGACACATGACCATACAAACTGTTTTAAAAAATATTGAAAAACATAGGAATGAGAAGCCACCAGTCTGTTTTTTATGTAGTATCGCAGTATAAATCGAGTATCGCAGCTCTGTATTAAGTCCCAAACAGAGGCATTGTTACTCGTTTACGTGTGACTGGATGGGAATATTCTTCTTCTTTCTGGGGCGGGCGACTAGTAGGAGGACAGAACAGGACTGAGAGGAGTGTACCTCGCTCTGATGACGTCATATCGTCCGGTCACTGTCCTAATGAGCGACAGAGAAACGGAGAAGAAATCGCATTCCTCGCGAGTGCCCAATTAACGTGGATTGTGCGTGTGCACATGGACTTACTGGTGGAGTCTTCCGAACATGAGAGCAGCATGGTCTTGAAGGGGTCAAAGGCGACGCGGTACACGGGGCCGGCGTGGCCTAGCAGCGAGCGGCACGTGTCGCGGTCCTTCTCCTCCATCATGCGCACGAGCACGTCGCCTGACAATAACACAATATTGTACAGATACTGAAAGGTTTTTTGGCGTCACCTCTCTCTCTCGCCCATATATACATCCCTCTTGTGCCCCATACGCCGCTAGGCCATTCAGGCGGCATTCAGACGCCAACAAAATTTTAGTCAGGTGCACATGTGCTGTGAGATAAATCTAGGAGTAAAACTATTAATATTCTGGTTAGGAGTACACACAATGCAATGGGCACTGTACAGTCTGTCAGATCAGTGAAGGGATATATTCTCACACATTAGTAATTTGTTATACAGTACCTGCTTCCTTGTCAATATCCTGCAACTTATCCGCAGATTTCATACCACGAAGTTTAACGGGAGTGAGTGTCCAAACCTGCAACAACACGCACAGCCTTAACACCTCGAAGGCATAATTAGATGCGATAATCTTGTAGCATATCTGCCTGGTGTTTAAACAAAGTCCTGACCCTGAATTCATTATTAATACGTGAATAGAGACTGCAATGGACATGTAGCAAAATCAGCAGTAGTACCTTGATGGCAGAGTTGTTAAAGCCGACAGCCAGCAGCGAGGAGTCGTCGCATATGTCGGTACAGATGGCTGTGTGTCCACTGTTCAATAGCGTGTAGAAACAGATGGAGGGCAGGCTCTCCGGACCGAGAGCTACACGCTTAGCCGCCTCTCTGATTGCTTTGCCTTTCTCGATTTTATCGTTCTCTTTCCTGTGCAGATAATAAAAGTTTACATGCGAAAGAACATTTGATCTTATTCTTGAAATTGTTGATAACTCTGTATTTGATTTCTAAAAATCAACCCTGTCCTACTATTTTAATGCAGGTACTACATGTACTTACAACTCAGGAAGTGGTATTCTATCATTTGGAGGAGCATTCGGGTCTGATTTGGGTTTCTTCAGAAACAAGTTGTCTTTTTTGGCCTTTTTCTTTTTGGGTTTATCAGGAGTTTCTTCTACTTCTTCCTCATCTTCGACAGGAGGTGGCAGCACCTGTATATCTGGCTCCTTCAATAACCCATAGTAGACCTTAGCACGATTTTCTAAAACAAAAGCATAGGTATACAATGAATAAGGCTAAGGTGTCGGAATATTTCAAAAAGTAGTATTAAAGCCAGTTTTTGTTTTGTTTTAATAGTAACAGTATTACCGAAGTTATGACCAAAAACGTATCGACCATTTTCGAAGCGCTTTGTAAATTTGTCATACGGCATCGGCGCCGTCACTTACGGCCGATCCCAATAACCTATCTCTATCCGTGATCTGCAGATTTCTCGTTACATTTGACAGTTGCGCTATGGGATTTTTGTCAAATTTGACACTAGCAGTCTCAAATCTGCAGATTACGGATAGAAGATAGGTTATTGGGATCGGCGGTTAGCGACTCGCAGTCAGTGAGTTCGGCCGGCCGCTCGACCTCGTAGAGGCAAAAAGTGATTTCTGATTCTTACAACAGTTTTTGCTGTTGAAGTTTTATAAAATATGAAATTACGTGTTTTAGTGTATAATATAGTATATAGAATCATATCTTTTTATAATGGTTGAGGGATTTGTCGAAGGCCAATCTGACAACTTTACCTACTTCTAGTTATTCGGCTTATCTCGCAAAAAATAGCTTGGTAACTCAGTCTATGAGGAATAATCGTAGAGCAGTCTTGTTTGAACGAATATTGAAAAATAATAATAAGCTGGTTTACAAACTTGGTATCATGGAATAAGTACTTGGCGACGGTGCTGGAATCACGAAATGTAAGGCAGTCGTGGTTGGACTGAATTGTACAAGGATGATGAGCTGGTTTTCCAAACATGGTCTCATGAGCTGGTGATGGAATGATGACTTGGCGACAGTACTGTCGATATTACATTCATTCAAACATATTTAAAGATGATACTGTCACCGATTCCTCATTCTCGTGATGGAATGTGAACTTGGAGATAGTTATTAATCTTAGGAACCATGAATAGTAAGGCTGTCGTGACTAAACTCAATTTGTTAAGGAGATGAACTTGGTATCATGAGCTGGTGATGACACCAAGTATACAAGCGCATGACATCTGTGATACCAGCTAATCATCCTTACAAATGGAGTTCAAACATAACTGCTTTACTATTACTTGTTACATAGTGTCAGCATTGATTCAAAGTCCTCATTCTATTATCTGCTCATGACATCAAAATTGCGAAACCAGCTTACCATGATTAACAAAAGAGTCAAAACAAGACTTCATTCTAATTCCTGGTTCCAGGTTACAGTACTGTCTCCAAGTCTTCTTTCTATCACCAGCTCATGACACTAAGTTTGCCAAACCAGCTCATCATCCTTAACAAATTAATTGAGTTCAAACACGATTGCCTTACTATTTCTGGTTTCTGAGCTCCAGTACTCATCCAAGTCGTCATTCCATCACCAGCTCATGACACCAAGTTTGTGGAACCCACTCAATATCCTTAAAACATTAAGTCCAAACACGACTGCCTTACTATTCCCGGTTCCTGAGATCTAGTACCCAACCAACTCCTCTTTCCATCACCTGCTCATGACACCAAGTTTGTGAAACGAGCACATCATCCTTAACAAATTGAGTCCAAACACGACTGCTTTACTATTCCTGGTTCCTGAGATTAAGAACTATCTCCAAGTCCTCATTCCATCACGAGAATGAGGACACGGTGACAGTATCATCTTTAAATATGTTTGAATGAATGTAATATAGACATATATAAGGTGAAATTTATTTTTAACCAACCAATTTCAACTGAAGACTGATTTGTTTACAGTATGGCCCGCTTGAGCAGAATGAGCCCGACCGATCCGATCACCTGACTTGAAATTGACGTCGTCGCTGATCCTATACATGCTACGCTCAATTGACAAAATCGTTTCGCGGGGAGTCGAACTCTGAGCCTTCATAACTCCGTCAATTTTCAAGATACCAAAAAATTTAAAACACAGAATTTTTCTTATTATTTTTTTTTACTGCATTCACTGAAATTTTCGTAAGTCACATTCATTGGAATTAATGTTTTTCTTTGGCCTTTTACTCCACAAGAAAAGCAAAAAGTATGTAATTAAATATAAACAAGGCTGCGGAATATGACAATTTCTTTACAAAGCTCTCTTATGGAGTCGAATAGCCCTTTTCTGTAAAATAAAATTTGTTTGAATATCCGCTGCTTTTCCCTACAACAAGATACCACATAACATTACATTATGGACATAACATTATGAAAGTAACTAAATTGTACTAGGCTAAATGTAGCCACATCCGTGTTTTGTCCGATGTTCCTAACAGCGTAAGCCACAGAACTTAATTTACCAGCTAGTTTATCTATTAAAGTCCCCCCTGCAATTTGCTATCTATGGTTATTCCAAGAAACTTTGTATCATTTACTAATTCTAACGTGTTGCTGTCTAACACTAAACTGGTCTCAACTTGCCTGACATTTGGAAGTGAGAATTTGATACACTTGATTTTACCAGCGTTTAACAATAAATTATTAACTGTGGACCAATTCAATGTATATTGATGGTGGTGTATTTTTAATGTCGTTAAAGACAATACACCATTAACATCATCAAAATCTTTTTCTGTCTTTCAATTTTGAAGACCAGTGAAGTATCGTCCGCAAATAACAATTTCTCCACCATGAAAGCAGATCGTTAATATATACGAGGAATAAGAAAGGGCCTAATATGGAACCTAGTGGAACGCCAATTTTTTCACCCGATCCATCAGACCTAAAACCGTTGACTTCTGCCTTTTGAATTATTTTGCTTAAGTATGATCTTAGTAGATCTAACCAATGACTTTGACTGATATACCCCACAGGTCTTCAGTATTTTTTAAGTTAAGTAATCTAAACGTTTTGACAATGTCATGGGGATATAGATGATGAAATTTTAAATATAAATTACTGACGCTAGTGTTATTTTTTGATAAAGGCTCTGCTTCATATGGATATGGATTTAGACGCTTTGTTGTGAGTAAGGGTACATTGGTGAATAATGTATCGAAATTGTTGGAATAATTTTTATCATGAAATTTTCTATCCAAGTTATAGGTTTTTGGTCATAAACATCATACAAGATAACTCTACTTTTACGAATTCCAAACGTTGCCCAGTCATTAAAATTAGATTTAACGTTGTAGTCACTGACTTTTTAATTTAAAAACTTTATATAATTCTGTTTGAATAATGTTGAAGAAGTCTGAGTAGACTTTATTAGGGTTCGGTTCATTAATATCCGGTACTGGCAAATTAATATCTCAGTTTTTCGTATAAGTCTCTAGTCAACCGCTGTGATCGGATCGTAAGCAGTTAATTACATTTTTACTTGTGAACGCACAGTCACAAAAATCATTATCTAAGCAAGTTTGGCTGGTAAGTGGAAATGTATGAATAAATTAAATGAATTGAATCAAGTTATTAATCGTTGTTTCATTGTTCTATCTACAAGAAAATCTACATTAAGATCGCCACAAACAATTAACTTTTTTCTGTTATCACAAAGTTTAGTGAGGGCTTCCTCCATAATTTTGTCAAATGTTCCGAAATTTTCATAGTATTTTTCACCCGTCGGAGGTATAAAGACACAAACAATAATATGGCTATCTAACTCAACACAGGATACCTCTATTTGTCTTTCAATAGTAAGTGCAAAAATATCTTTCCGTTGTTTCACCCTAATATTATTTTTTACTAAGATTAAAGAACCACCTCTATCAGCCTTTCTATTGTATTAATTTTGTAATTATTTATGTTAAATGACATCATATTTTTCTTTAACCAGTGTTCTTTAATACAATAACATCGATGTCAGAATTTTTTTGAAATAATTCTAATACAAGTTCTTTGCCAAGTCTTTTATTCCGTCTCCCGTAGGTTGCCACCCGTCTCCTGTAGGGTTTCCCCTGACGTCAAAGTGGTCGGGGTAGTGAAAATCGAGCAATCTTCGTCGAAATTGACGAAATAAGCTGGATTCGCCTTCGAGCATGTTTCCGAAATGGAGACGTCTGCATCGTCAAGTTGCTGAGTTGTCGGTGAAATAGATCCTGCCTTCGTTGGCAGATCCCAAGCCAACGAAGCAGCAGTAGAAAATACGCAGCACACCAGCAACCTCATAACCTCAACTGTGTACCGCAGGTTAATGATTGGTTGATAGCGAGTTATGAAGACAACCCACCACATAAGATCAAAAATTATGGCGATAGCCAAGAAGAGAGAAGAGTAAAGAACAAACAAAGCTGAGTTCCATCGTTCCAGAACAGATAGAAGTTCCACAGCCAGAAGCAATCATCATCATCATCCGTAATCACATCGAGCACCTCGCTATGACACAATACAGTGACTAGCACATGGAGAGGCCGGTGCAGATGGCATGGCATGGTGGCAGATGAACGCTGACCCTGTTCCCCAGTTGATGAGCAAAGCGAGAATATCATACAGCGACGGGTGCAACATCAACCTCCAAATGAACGAGGAGCACTGATTCGTGAAGATAGTTTTTGCGTTTGCGTAGCAGTGTGTCAAAACTTTCCATGCCTTGGCGTGATTTTTATCCGTGACGTCGTATTGCGAAATGAGTCGCTCCGCTTCGGCCTTCATCTTGGTTTTCAGATGCTGCATCTTCTGAGCGTTTGTTAGATTCATGTTGTTATGTATTGCCTCGGTGTAATAATCGAAGAAAGTTCCCGGAGAAGACGGGAATATCAATCTTGGGTGTTAATTGCTGTATATGTACAGTTGCAGACAGCTTTGTATTCAGTGACCTTTTGATATCCTTGTACATCTTCTCGTATGTTGAAAATTCCTGGTCGTAGACAATATCATCTGCTTGCAGGATGTTGTCGATTCGGAGGTGAAGATTATCAATTGTTTTCCATCTGGTCTGGATGTTCTTCAGCTCGTCCTCGAGTTCCCATTTTGCCAATATTTCGTCCACGTTAATGCTCTTACCCATTCATTTAAATCCCCTTAAATTAGTATATTGTTCCGATAAGGAGGGAGAGTCAGCTGAGAGCGTCAGCAGCGACCATGACCAACAGGGTCATGGTCGCTGCTGACGTTAGGGTTGAGTGGGTTAGGTTCCGATATTCCCATCTCTGTACTCTTATGTACTTTCTCCTTTTCCGGGACGATGGTTGGTATTTGCGCTCGGAATGAAGTATAATACTCTGCCATCTTGGCAAACATGTTTTCTTTAAGATATGTGTGTGTCCTATCCGCAAACTCTAATATCCTTTCGTTGTTGGTGCCAAATTAGATTCAAAGGTTGTCCAACAAATCAAGCTTCAGAGCGATGTGCTGCGGTGTTTCTGTTATAAATCGACCCTTTCGGGATTTTTTCCGAAGGTATTTTCCAGTTTTGTTATGCTACTGGCAATCTCTACCTGTTTCTCGATCAAGGCCTCCATAGTAAAATGAAAGATTTTACTTGATAGCCTTCAGTCGGATACAGATAGGTGATAAGACGACCTGATGTCGGTGAGGACGTCTCGCGTTGCGACGTGCCGAGATGCTGTTGCTCTGGACCGTCGAGACTCGATGACGTGCTCGCTGTCTCAGGGATGCCGGTGCCCGAGAGAGTAACACTCAGGGCCTGGGATGCCCGAGCTGATGATACTCAGGGCCTTGATTGCCCGAGCTGATAGTACTCTGGGCCATGATTACCCGAGCTGATAATGTGATGCTATGCCTGCCTGGCTCACAGGATCGACACGTGTAGTTCAAGTAAGCTTGGTCAGCGGATTATATGATACTGCAATGTTAGTGGCACTTCGAATATCGAGACGCACTTCAGTCTAATGTGTTTGTTTCTGACCAAACCGCGCGCGAGGTCAAAAGGCTTCACAAAACCAAAACATTTAGGAATCGGCCTACAAGTTAATATGATAATTATGGTGTGACATGATAGTGCGAGGTCCTAGTCAGGAGATGAGTAACACCGCCCATGTTGAATGATTACCACAAAAGCACTTGTTTATTTTTAGGTATGTCTCATTCACGTTAATTACACAAATGAAATGTAGGCGACTTACGCTAAGTATGTCAGGTTAAAGTACAATGTGCGGTGCTTAACTGTACACCCAAGCCTCCTACTCCAGCTAGTGCAGGAGTTGGGATGGCTGAATTAGATGTGTTTGGAATCAGACCCTGCTAGCAAGCAGATTAAAGTGTTTGACATGTGAGATTGTAACTTGGTTTGGTTGCTCCTAGTATCAATGTTGGTAATCTTACCCGTTCTAGTTGCTTCTCCAAGCAGACCTCCCGCATTAGCTCGTACTTGGGCTAAAGTCCTACCCGGTCCATCATGCACTTCTATCTGCACATGATTGTTGATAATGTTTATAATTATAGTTGAATTTTTCTGATCATGCAAATACCGCTTCAGCTGTGATGAAGCATCTCTTGATAGCTGCACAACAAACTTATTTGACCTGAAAATATTGGAAAGCTAATATAATATTGTAACATACAAGCACATTGCTTCTGCCCCACACTAGGATACCGTGTCGTGGGAACCAGAAACAGTGACGTCACAAACAAGGAATCATCCATAACCTGGGGATTGTTATCTTCCTCCCCAGGCGGGATCCGAACCCGGGACCTCTTGCTTGGGAAGCAAGCGTGGTCCGAAACATCGTAGATCGATGCAAAGCCTTAAACCGAAGATAGTACAGACCATTTAGAACCATTTAGGCCGAACTTGTGTTACTGTTTAAGTAATCTAACATAGCTTGATCTAGGCATCAATGACTTGATACTTGGTTTTTACAGACCTTTGAAGTGGTAGAAATTTTTCACTGCTTTTGAGCAAGGCTTTTTCCCGACTGCAGCGAAGGGGAAAAGAGGAGGGTTATGTGTTTGCCCTGTATATCTGTATATATGTATGTAGGTAGGTATGCATATATCTGTTCCCGTGTGCCCTCTTAACTACTCAACGGCTGTACCGAAGATTTTGATCAATGATACGTTATTAGTGTGGTCTTGATAAGGAAAATTTCACTGAGGACATAAAATAAAATAAAAACAAAATGGCGGATTTTAATCTCTTTAGTGTGCGGGCTAAAAAAATAATGGGCTTTAAAAGGCGAGCATGTTTCGTATATGTCACCGTCAGATTGTCAAAACTGTTAGTTTATAAACTAACGCGTTAGTCTGTAAACTATCGACAAATTGTAAACCAGACCGACAGGGTTTAGATTTTACGTTTCTTTTGTTCTTACATGTCAACCTAACACGAAGTCTATTCGGGGGCTTCGCTGCGCTCGCCCCCTGTAGTCTTCACCAAGCTACCGCAGTGTTTGCCCTGGTATTTCCTTTGCAATTCAAGTTTAAACCTCTTCATAATTTAACAGTTTTATTATAAACTAACAACATAATGTAAGCAGTACGGTACAGTTTACAATTTATCGACAGTTTGTAAACTAACGGAAAACGTTAAAATACGGAAAAACGTTAGATTAGATTATGTATCTTGCACAAACTATGAATAATAAATACACTTTAGTTTTAACTAAGCAATTACAAATTTAAATAAAATTATGGAGTATGGCTCAATCTTACATTCATCGGATACATTTATTTTATTTTTATTTATAATTATAGTGGCCAATTAAATCTAATACAGTTTACATTTTAATTTAATTTAACACTCTACTATAATAATTTTATCGATTCTCATTGAATACGTTATAAGTCTTCTGCTTGTTTTAGTGCTTTTAAGTCAACTACAGTCCGTGTTTTTTTTAAATTATTTGCATCACTTACAACAGTATCTCAAAAATTATTGAAATTAGGACCTGCAAACCAAATTGAGGGAGAAAATTCCACCTCTAATTATTTTCTTCCAGCGCACATCGAAAGCTACATATATGAAACAAACAAAAATTGATATGTGACATACTATAATAAATGTAGCCCATTAATGTCCCCACCGAGGGGCACAGGCCTTCACCCGGATACGAGTAAGATTAAGCCTTACTCCTCCATGCTGGCTCAGTGCGGGTTGATGGAGGGTTTGACGAACACTACCACATAGCGATAGTAGCCGGGACCTACACCTTAACATGTCATACGAAACACTGAACATCCCTGTTCTGAAGATAAATTTATTATCTCATTGTTATTGGTATCATGAAAACCATTAGACCACGGAGCTCATACACATACCATCCTAAAGTATTTTTTTTTTTAAATAAATTAATATAAGAGGACAATCTTACACAAATCGAACTAGGCCCATAGTAAGCTCAATAAGGCTTATGTTTTGGGTACTAAACGACGATATATTTACACATACATAGAAAACATCCGAGACTAAAAAAACTAATATTCGTGCTCATCACACAAATATTTGCCCTTACCGGGATTCGAACCCAAGACCATCAGCTTCGTAGACAGGATCACTACCCACTAGGCTAGACCCGTCGTCAAGTGTTACGAGTGCGACAAATTAGGTTTCATAGAAAATAACTTTTGGCACTTTAAACCAAGCTTTCCCATCAAATTCATAGGCTTGTGTTGAAACTATAACCAAAAACGCACCTATTTTACTACCAATAAATTCGAAATGACTGCCAGAATAAATGTCCACCAAATTGTGTTTGGATAAATGATCACCAAAAGTATTTTTTGTTATTCTTACATGTTCAACCTAACACGAAGGATAAAGTAGGCTTCGCTTCGCTCACCCGCCTTACCCTTCACCTAAGCTACCGCAGTATTTTGATATTTTTTGCAACTTTTGGTGTTTATTTAACCATTTTGGGTAGGAAAAAAATATTTTGGTGATCATTATATTTGTTGCCAAATTCATACATCATCAACAAATGATTTAATATTTTTCATAGGTTTTGAACTTGATTACAAAGCAAAAAGGTTCAAAATGGCAGCCTTTTTAGGGTTCCGTACCCGAAGGGTTCCAAACGGGACCCTATTACTAAGACTTCGCTGTCCGTCCGTCCGTCTGTCACCAGGCTGTATCTCAAGAACCTGTAGCTAGAGAGTTGAAATTTTCACAGATTATGTATTTCTGTTGCCGCTATAACAACAAATAGTAAAAAACAGGATAAAAGAAATATTTAAGGGGGCTCCCATACAACAATTCTTTCAATACCACATACAAACTTATGGATGCACCTGGTTACGTACATGGAGTGTGAAAGTAACCGCACCAATAACTTTGTAAACAATATTTTCCTGTGTAAAATCCAAACTATTCACTCCACACCATCGCTTCCATTGAACGGTGGTACGGAAACCTTCGTGCGCGATTTAGACTCGCACTTGACCGGTTTTTTGATCTACCTTCAGACGAGTGGTTATTTGATACTTTAGGACAATTTTATTCACGACATGCGTTGTTGGTAAAAGACCCTTCTATTTATTTATTCAAGTTAACGGTGCTAAGCGAATTTCAAAAAATATTTCGAGGCATTATTCCAAAACCATACAACAATCTTTTAGATTTTTTTCTCATGTTGAATCTTACATCAATTGCACATTTTAACTGAGATAAATAGGAGGTTCTTTTACCAAAAAAATTCCTAAAGTATCAGATATGCGAGGAACTTGATGGATACGACAGGCAGAGCCAAAAGTTATGTTTTATTAAACTTACATTTTCGCCAACCTACAGTACAATTACTTTAACTCTACCGCTCAACACTCTCGCTTTTACTCGATGAAAGTGATCAAGACATCCTGGAAACTTGACAAATTTCAAGCATATATATCATGAAGAGTATATTAAGGGAAAATCTGAAAACAGTTGCTGAGGAGAAGTGTCGAGCAGTAAAGATGTCATGTAACATAATGTCCTAAAGGACATTATGTTACATAACATTTTTTGATGATGGTCTTCCATCAAACAAACAAAAAATGCACATCAAAAGTTGCATACATGTAACTTCAATGTGCGCCTCCAACTTGAAGCAAAAATCCCTTTCACTGGCAGTACAGAGCCCAACCAATATGCCGATAAAAAGCCGAGCTGTCATGGCGGCTAGCAGAAATACTCGACGATGTTTGCTAAATAATATAGTGCAACCCTATGAAATGAAGGGTGTCTCTGCACGAGCGAAAGCTTTTTCTTTGAAATTTGTCTCTCGACCAATCAAGTGTGATAAGCCATAGAGAAGGTAGATTATTCCCTTATTTGCAAAAACACAAAACTTTTTATAGACAAGTATAACCATAAATTTACGAAATAATAATGAGACTGCCACGCAGTAAAATAAAAATACTAACAAGCCTTATTACAGGCCATTGTACACTAAACAAACACTTGACAATTACAGGTGCAACGGACAGCCCCCTGTGCAGGGGGTGCATGGAAGTGGATGAAACAGTAGAGCATATGCTACTGGCATGTCCATCCACAACAGAAACCAGGATGGCTATCCTAGGAGACACAACAAACACCCACGAGCTCCTAGAACACCCAGGCCTCCTTCTCCAGCTGGTGCAGGAGTTGGGATGGCTGAAGTAGATGTGCAGGCGAAGCGGACATGCACAAAGGCCCCGCTTAAGTGGGCCAGGTGCAGGCACTACAACCCCCTTGTAGAAGATAGAAGATTCCCTTATTTCCGGTCAATATTACCAGCAGCAAAAAATAATAGGGGGTTCGCACAGGAAACATTTTCCATAATGAAGCATTCACTGTATGGGAGGTGTCTTTGTCTGAATCAACAGAGTTTTCTATAACCTGTCATCCATATGGAGGGTGTCTATACCTGGTCTAAAGGTTAAAGGTAGAATTTTCTCCCTCAATTTGGTTTGGAGGTCCTAATTTATTGAAATTGAAATTTTATCTCAAAAGGTAGAGCAATATCCATGCATGTTTTAAAAATGGTTTGCACATAAAACTGCCTCTGGCTTTTTCAGGGTTTCATACCCGAAGGGTGCCAAACGGGACCCTATTACTAAGCCTCCATTGTCCGTCCGTCTGTCTGTCCATCTGTTACTAGGCTGTATCTCAAGAACCATGATAGTTAGACATTTTTTTTTACAGATGATGTATTTCTGTAGCCAAATACTAATAAATTGAATAAAATAAATATCTAAGGGGGCTCCCGTACATCAAACATTTTTTTTTGCTTGATATTGATAATGGCAACATGTAGACGCTTGAAATATACACAGAATATTTAGTTCACTTTAAAAATAAATAGTTAAGTTAAAATAAAATCAATAGGTATTTAAGGGGGGCATATATATCCTATACAACAAACGTGATTTTATCGCCGTTTTTATAGATAACACGATCTTTGTGCGCGAGTCCGACTCACACTTGGCCGTTTTTTTTTAATTGTAGTAAAAAAACCTTGCTTAAAAGCAGAGGAAATGTTGTAAGTAGTAGTTCAAAGGTCTGCAAAAACCAAGTCTCAAATCACAGATGCCTAGAACATGTTTTGTTAGAACATAAACAGTACCTAATTAGAAATGATTAAAAAGTAACACAATTATGTTTCAAAATTGCATTAATTACCAATAAACTGATACTGTGTCTTTGTCAAAAATAATATTAAATTGATAAAAACTAAATGGATGAGGACACCTATTGTATATTCCAATTGTTTTTCATAGGTTGATTTTGTGCAATGTGTTCTTTAGTGTGTATGTTTGTGTCCATAAATGTTGTTTAAATTTTAATATGATGATGCTTGATTAACTTACAGGTAGACTTCAGCCAAATCATTGCCTTTGATATAATTCTTATTTTTGACAATGGATATCTTTTGAAGGTCTTCTAGATAATAGTCTTCATGTTCCAATCCAAATTTCTCCAGAAAGTTACCAGCATGAGCATTGTGGTCATACAATATGAGACTCAAATACATGTGCACAAACACAGGATACAGGAGGGTTGACAACTCATGCTGAAAAATATTATTTACTTTTTACAACTGAAACCATGACTTTTCAGTCATACATAGGCATTGATCAGATAATAATAATAGTTAAGATCCATAGTCCTAAATTCTGTTGTGTTGAGGGAGATTCATCCATTAGTCCCATATTAAGCCAACAATTTTATGTGCTTGCACATTTGAAATGAAGACATTATTAACATGTTCTTACTTTAAACACATCCATGGAGCTATCAATGAACTTCTTCATGTTATCATACGCCAACTCATAGCTATGAGGGTCACTTTCAGTGTGGTGGGAAGTAAGGATGCTTGCTATCTCAACTTCTGGGAGGTCTAAGTTGGCGACTTCTGTATCACCTAAACTTGCTTCCTTTCGGAGTATCTCCTCTGTACCCTGAAAGGTGAAAGTAAGTCGGGGTAAGTGTTGTCCGAGTTCAAAAAGAACAAAAACAAACTGCCGAAATTTCGCCGATTTACCTTTAGGTTGTACTTCCGCAGCAGTTGAAGAACAGCTAACAGAGGCGTTGATTTCTCACCCATCGTGAAATTACTTGCCCTCGTTGTTAAAAATGTCTTCTCTTCGGTCTTACTTAGTCATAGTAACACAAACAATTGTTAAAATTTCGGATTTCTTGAGTTTGGTGTTGTGTGTTGTAATGTATTATGACAGTTGTTTTTTTAATAGTTGACGCTCCGAGTCACAGATAAACTTCATACATAAAAGGAGACCTAAAACCGGTTAGTTTGTCTGTGCTAAAACATTTAGCGCTATCTAACGAATGGCCCTCAGCTGGAACGAGCAATTTTGAGCGCGATATTAAAATGGGATATGGATAGATTGCTGTTAGAGATGAGTCGTACTAGGTAAAATTCGTACCTAGTCCACCTGTTCCTAGTCTGCAAAAATACTCGATCCAAATACCTGCTCTTGGAGTCTCGTCTAGTATCATAGTATAAGGGGGCGCTTAGTCGCGCCAACCCCGTAAAGTATCTAGTAAAGTCACGTTCTTGCAGGTTAAGGCGTTACCAGGGTGAAAGGTAGCTTCACAGAAGAAAGTATAATATTTTATATGCTCTATGCGAGCCCAGGTCAAAGTCAGAGATTAGCTTGACCCCCACTGTACCTATTTAATATTGAGTACATATGAATTAATCTAGTCGCCTCATCATCATAGTCGTCTCACGCACCCGTTCTGGGGCGTGGGGAGTCGGGGTTAGGTCAATGGACCTCTTCCCGAAGAATCCCCTCTGTCTACTCCTGTGGACAGGTCATCGGGCGGCCCTTGCGGGTGGTGGCCTTTATGTGGCGCTGGTATGCAGTGGGTGATTGCCGGCTAGGCAACCAGGTCGCATGGCAGGCGGCGGTGGTCGGGCGGGCGAGCGTGGTGCGGCGCCAGTTCGGCGATGTGCGGGTGTTGTGACGCATCTGCACGCGCGAACATGCCCTTCGTCAGCCTCTGGACAAACTCGGGTCCCCACGGGTTCCCATCTTAGGCCCCTCTGGATTGTCGTGTTCTTCACGTAGCGGGTGGCGCCGACGATGGTATGCAGAGAGAGGTTCTCTTGGGCTCGGAGTCTCCGTTTGTTCGTATCCGAGCACAGGGCGTACCATGCCGGGGCCGCGTAGGTGAGGCGGGATCTCACGTAGGTCTTGTAGATCCCGAGCTTCGCCCTCAGAGGGAGGCTGGAGTCGAAAAGTGGACGCAGCGACGTCAAAAACAGCTGTGCTGTATTTTAACTAAATTATTTTGTATAATTCGTCTATTTGTGAATATAGTGTTATTTTTCTACCTTATTCATAGTGTGCCAGTGCTAAATGTGGTCAAAATTATAATTATGATAGAATAATCGATCACGGACCAACAGACAAAGGACCATTCTTCATTGTCTTGATACTGTGTTCAACTGACATTGTTTTACCTTTCCCTTGCTACTAAGCGGGTGTTTTTGTATTTTTTTTCACATTTCTAATCATAATGATGACTCGCAATGCTTTGTCTCGCCAAGCGGAGTCCAGGCTCCCACTGGTTTTGCAGGAATTAAAGGAAGCAAAGGGACAGGTGGAACAATTAGAAGCAGAAAAAGATGAAAATGAAAAAACTATCTTAGAAACCTTAGGAAATAATAAAAAATTAAAAAGGGAACTGTCCGCGTTACATTCCATTAATATTTCTATTAGTGAGGAACGGGATAGGCTGCAACTAATAATAGATGGGTTTGATGAGCACTGTGGCACTGAGTTTGAGTCCTTCCTTCGCAGAACTACAGTCCTGGAAAAGGAACTGTGTGATGCCCACCAACATATCACACAGCTGGAAGAAGCGGCTATTAGCTCTGCCACAGTGACCACGCAGAGCTTATTTGATGAGTTGGTAGCAGTTAATACCTCCTTGGGCCATGTTTATGTTGCGGGCTGTAGCTTGCCCACTATGACTATTGACCTTACTAAGGATTACTCAGTGTGTAATGTGGCAGCCAGCAGCAGGGACAGCACACACAAATTGAAACTGAGTAAAAATAAGTTGAGAAAATATGTCAAAATTAATAAGTTTGTAGGGACATGCTTATGTCAGCAATATGTAACAGTGGTAGCGAGTGCGCTCTGCTTGCGAGTTAGTCGTTCCGTAATCGCGTTCTAAGTAACTTGTCTCTTCTGTGTTATCCCAGGTGTACCGTGTAAAGCTGAACTGTAATAAAGGATCTATACTAAAGACTAAGTGAATATTATTGACACTCCTAAATTGGTGACCCCGACTCTTTTTTTTCTGGGAATCAGTGCAGTGACAAGTGTATACCTACCTACGAACGAGCGGCGACGGGACGACTCCCGGCTAAGTAACCACGACTTGGCCGGAGTTTCAACGTGGAACAATGAGTAAGGGAGCGGGCCAAGACAAGGCTGGAGCCGCCGCCGGACCCAGCAAAGAAGAGCAACCATCTGAAATGGCGTCAATTTCGGTGTCGGCGAGAATCCCTGAATTCTGGCAGGAACAGCCGCGTTTATGGTTCGCGCAGTTCGAGGCGATAGTCAGCCCCCAGAAACAAGGTGACGAATATAAATACCAACTGGCAGTGTCAAAGTTAAGTAGGGATGCATTACAACAGTGCTCAGACATACTTTATACACCACCAGCAGAAGGGAAATATAATTCACTCAAAGAGAGGCTTCTCAAGGTGTACGAAGAGTCTCCAGAACGACAATTTCAGCGTCTGGTCGGTGAAATGGATTTGGGATCACAGAAACCCACGCAGCTGCTACGAAAAATGATGACTTTAGCAAGGAACTGCCAAGCGAGTGATGAAACAGTTCATAGATTATGGATGGCACGACTACCGACGCCTGTAAGAGCGGTGTTGACAGCGAGTCAAGATCAGACATTGGAGAACCTGGGGACAATTGCAGATAAGGTAGTGGAAAACATAACGAGTGTGAACGAGGTAGCTCCGGTAAGCAGCGGTGCAGCAAACTTCGCGATGCAAGAGATGATGACAGCTATGAACAAATTGGTCCTGGAGGTAGCTTCTCTGCGCGGCGAGATACGTGGCAGGTCACAAGCAAGGTACCAGAGTAGGGGCAGATCAGCGTCAAGGGGCAGATCGCCATCACCTAACAGAACTCCAGAGAGTCCGGACTGGCTCTGTCGGTACCATTTCCGATTTAGATCAAGAGCGACTAGATGTGAGAAACCCTGCGCATGGAAACAACCGGCGGAAAACTAGAAGCAACGGCCTCAGGAGACGTAGGAAATACCGTGCTGCGAGAAAATCGTCTCTGTGTGTACGATCGTAAAAACGCGTTGCGGTGGTTAGTGGATACTGGTGCGAACATTTCAGTTATTCCAAAATCAAAAGTGAACAAACATTTGCGACGTGGAAATGTATCTTATAAACTATATGCGGCAAACGGTTCGGAGATACAAACCTACGGAACTGTGACTTTAGAATTAAATTTAAGATAAAGAAGAGCATTGAAATGGGTGTTTGTAATTGCCAATGTAAGCAAACCAATCTTGGGAGCAGATTTTTTAGAGCATTATAAGCTGTTAGTTGATGTAAGTGGGAAATGTTTGCGAGATAAAATTACTGACTTAAAAACAATAGGAATTTTGGTTGATGATGGGGCTACTACAGTGAGCACTTTCGATGGCGGAAACCCCTGTAGCGAAATTTTGGCTAGATACCCAGACATAACCAGGCCTTTTAACCTGAAATATGATACTAAACACGGGGTACACCATTACATTGATACAAAGGGCCCACCTGTTCATGCAAAGGCGAGACGTTTACCCCCAGATAGGTATGACAAGGTCAGGGAGGAATTTAGGAATATGCAAGAATTAGGTATTTGCCGTCCATCGAAGAGCGAATGGGCAAGCCCGCTTCACGTTGTGCCCAAGAAAGATGGGCAAATCCGACCCTGTGGTGACTACAGGCAGCTGAACGCGGCGACCAAGCCGGACCGTTACCCCATCCCAAGACTGCAGGACTTCACATATGGACTTTCAGGTAAGAAACTTTTTTCGCATATTGATGCAAATAAGGCATTCCATAACATCCCAATCAATCCTCAGGACGTCGAAAAAACCGCAATAATTACCCCATTTGGGCTATTCGAGTTTCCCAGAATGACGTTTGGCCTATGTAACGCAGCCCAGACGTATCAAAGGTTCATGAACGACGTAGTATTAAAAGGCATACAACAGATTAGGTGCGAGGCTACCAGGGAATCGAGTACCGAAAAATCGAACCTATTCTGTTATATTGATGACGTCATTATATCGAGTCATTGTGTGGAATGCCATAAGAAACACCTTGATGTGGTTTGCCAAAGGTATATCAATATGGCAAAGTGTGAATTTGCAAAAGATAAAGTAGAATTCCTTGGTTATGAGGTATCGGCGGAGGGTATCACACCCCTCCAAAGTAAAGTGGAGGCCATCATGAATTTTCCTCGTCCACAAACAGTAGAACAACTGAGAAGATTCTTAGGGATGATTAATTTTTACAGATCTCATCTGCCCAGAGCCGTGGAACAACAGCAGGAACTGAACAAGTTTCTGCACAACACTAAGAAAAGAGATAAGACCAGAATAACGTGGACGGAGGAGGCGAGTAAAGCATTTGAACAATGTAAGGTGAGCCTTAGAAATGCTATTAACCTAGCTCATCCATTGGAAGGCGTTCCTTTAGCACTGATGTCTGATGCGTCTGACTCGTGTATCGGCGGAGTACTACAGCAGTGGGATGGTAAGTCGTGGAGACCGTTAGGATTTTACTCAAAGAAACTTTCCGGTACTCAGACTAAATATAGTACCTATGACAGGGAACTTTTAGCAATATACTTATCAATCGAACATTTCCAGAACATGATCGAAGGCCGACCATTGATAATCTTCACGGACCATAAGCCGCTATCATTCGCATTTACAAAGCCCGACAACGGCAAGGAATTAGCTAGAAGAATTAGACAATTAGCATACATAAGTGAGTTCTCAACAGATATACGACATATAAAAGGCGACCTAAACATTGTAGCTGACGCCTTGTCCCGTGTAGAAACAATAGAATGTCCCACTGTGTTCGATTTCGCAGACCTAGCAAGAGCGCAGGAAGCCGATACTCAGATTACATTACTGCTAAATGAAGCGAGCGATAAAAATAGTTATGAATTGAAACAATGTAGCATGCCCAACTCAGACAGCAAGATTTATTGTGAAGTAACTCAGAAAAATATTAGACCATACGTCCCGGAAAATATGAGGAAACAAGTTTTTGATGCGATTCATGGCATCAGCCACCCAGGTATTAGGACAACAAGGAGAATGGTAGCTAAGAGGTACTTTTGGCCAGGTATGAATAAGGATGTAGGCCTTTGGGCCAAAACTTGTATCGCCTGTCAGCGAGCCAAAGTAGTGCGTCATACCAGCTCCGGGATAGGACAATTTGAGAAGAAAGAACGTTTCGAACATATTCACGTCGATATCGTTGGCCCGCTACAGACAACTCAGGAAGGGTACAGGTATGTATTGACAGTTATAGACAGATTCACCAGGTGGCCTGAGGCTTTCCCACTGAAAACAATAACGGCAGATATAGTTGCAAAAACGCTATACGAGGGCTGGATTTGTCGATTTGGAAATTGCAGGGTAATAACCACAGACAAAGGCCGGCAATTCGAGAGTGATTTGTTCACAAAACTGATGCATATGTTAGGGGTAAGTAGAATCAGAACAACCCCATACCACCCCGAGAGCAACGGCATGATAGAACGCTGGCACCGTAGCCTTAAGGCGGCGTTAATGGCAAGGTTATCGCAGACCTCGTGGGTGGACGAACTTCCAACGATCCTGCTTGGGTTGAGAACAGCCATTCGTAGTGATTCAGGGATAAGTGCCGCAGAACTGGTATATGGACAGACAATCACTTTACCAGGTGAAATGTATGTACAGAGTCCTCAGAGATCGTTAGATGAACATGAGTACTTGGAAACACTGCGTAAGTCAATTGCACAGAATAGGCCCCAGCCCAGTTCACACTCGAATTCTAGAACCGTGTTTGTTCATCCGGACCTGAAATTATGTGAGTATGTATTTATTAGAAATGACGCCGTACGCAAGCCTTTACAGCCACCGTATGACGGACCGTACAAAATAGTAAGTAGAACAGACAAATATTATTCGATACAGTTGCCCAACAGAATCACGCAAGTTTCTATAGACAGGCTTAAACCGGCGTATTTAATTAGGGAAGACGAAGATACATTAGGCAGAAACCCAAGGGTAGCATTGAGAGTTAGGGGACAAACAAACCAACAGACAATAGACATGCCACCCCCCTTTTCAAATTTCGAGCCAGCGGCAGATTTAGTACCCGCCAGCGAAAAGTGCACACGTAGCGGCCGCGTCGTCAAGCCACCCGTGCGCTTCATTAATTGAGCACACGCAATAGGTATAAGTTTTGAATAGAAAATAATATAGTTTAAATACGGATTTTGTCAGATGTTAAATGACGGATGTTGTTGTAAGAAAAATGTTTACCTCAGCGGTCAGCACCATTAATTAGAATAGTCAATAGTTTAAATATAGCTGTGCGAGAGTAAATCGTCATTATTACCGCAATATTGATAAGAGTTACTTATCGGGCCCATAGCGCATCAATTGTATCGAGTTAACAAAATTGCTATTTTTTGGAACACAATGGGTGGAAATCAAAGCAAGCACGAGGAAATACTCATTGCGCAAAACGGAGCTAATAACGCGAGTCCGCGCATCACAGAGGTAGAAACAAAAGTTAATAGTAATTTTGTGATGTTGATGGTGCTGACAGTGGCTGTAGTGCTTATGTATTTGTATGTGGCCTTCAGACTTTACAAGAATCATCTAAGAAAATTGTTTAGAAAGGACATGAATGCAGCATCCCAAAGTGTGTAGCGATTACGAAGTAGTCTCGTAAGTTTTTTTTTTTTTTTTTTCTATTGATTGTATTTGCAAAGTATTGTATTGTATTGTATTGCAATGTATTGAATTTCAAGTCGGGCATTGAAACACATGTACCGCATATGTATGTATCGTTGGCTTGGGGACACAAAAATGAATAGGTGTACGTTTATTTTTGTGTCACACAAGTTAATATGGAATGTACTAAAGTATTTTATGTTAGACTTAAGTGGGTTATCCTCAGTTCAGTTTTGTATAACTACAGTATTTCGTCCCAAGTAAGTTTGATAACGTATTGATTGATATACAACTTATGTGTAATTGTTGGAATGAGTATCAACGTAGGACTTTCGTGGGATTGTGTACTTAGTATGACGCCAAGGAGGTACTCATTCCAACAAGTTTTAACTAACGTATTTAATTGCAAGTGTAATTTCTAATCTTTGAATTAGAAAGGAATACATGTAGACAATGTTTTGTTAAACGGATGTAGGCATAAGCATTGTTATAAATAACAAATGAAACACGATATATATTAACAGAAGGTATATTTCATCATTCAGAATCAGAATACAGTTTTGCATTAGTGTTTATCATTGCAGCGTTGCTCAGAACTTAGAGTCAGCAGAATCATTACAGATAGTATCAGGTATTTTTGCATTGTATTGGACGTTTCAAAGTACAGTCAGTCAAGTAAGTTTTTGCATAATGTTTTGTAATTGTTAAAAATTTCAAGTAAAATTTTTGTTTTTTAAGAGGGGGATGAGTGTAGGGACATGCTTTTGTCAGCAATATGTAACAGTGGTAGCGAGTGCGCTCTGCTTGCGAGTTAGTCGTTCCGTAATCGCGTTCTAAGTAACTTGTCTCTTCTGTGTTATCCCAGGTGTACCGTGTAAAGCTGAACTGTAATAAAGGATCTATACTAAAGACTAAGTGAATATTATTGACACTCCTAAAAGTTTATAAAAAAAATCAATGACATGCTAAAAAATAAAAAAAGGTTGTAACAAAGCTTTATAATAAAAGAAGGGTTTTAGATAACCTGGAGTTGTGTACCGCGCAGCTTAATTATAACCAGATTAGCTATGAGGACGGTGGAGTGCAACCTGGGGCACTACATTGGCCCTTATGACAAAACCAGAGCGGGAACCAGGGAACTGAATCTAGCTATGGATGCAGTTCTCAGTAGCCAGGTTAGCCTAGAAACTAAAATAATGGAAAGCTGCTGTTGTGTGCCGGACTGTGCTCCGTCAGCTACTTCCCTTCTGGATGTCAGCGCTTTATATCCAGGTATAAAAACAATTATGTACAGCGATGATCTTGGTAAAAATATGGTCCAATTATTAAATATGTATATGGAGCATACGGTTATAAATAATTGTTTACCAAACTGTAATCTGCATGATATTATGCAAAAAGTAGATAACGCTACATATATTGATGACTCTTATTTAGTCATATACCTCGGTAATAGGGGTAATGTGAACAAGTCTGACTTAATTAAATATTAAGGCAAGCTCTGTTCTTTAAATGTAAAACAAATTGATATGTTCACATTCCCTTACAGCGACAGCCTGCCACAATCAGAAAACAACCTTAGATATAAGCTGAATATGACCTTGCATACTATATCATGCAATAATAATATACTTACATGTAATGGATACTAACAGTTTTGTTAGTAGAAATAAATATTATTTGACTAAAGGTAAATATTACCTTCCTAGTTATTACAAAAGACAACTAGAAAATTCGCTATCCTAATATTTTAATACAGCAGCCAAAAATTTGGCTACACAAAATGCCTCTATTGAGCATTATACTGAGGTTTCAAACAAAACCTTGGAAGTTTTTCCAAGTCATTTAAATTAGATACAACGACAATAGAGGAAGTCTGTAGCCCGTCAAATAATATTAATAAAATATATAATAAAAACAGAAAAACTCAAAATTGTAAAATAAATGCAAAGTTTACTAATCTGGTCCACCAAAATATTTAAGGTATAAGCAGTAAATTATTAGAGTTGGAATTGTACATGAACTCTTTTAATATTGATATTTTATAACAGAACATTGGCTAAAAAGCCATGAGCTCATGTTCAATTTCAGTAACCACCAGGTTGGTAGTTCTTTTTGCAGATCACATGCTGTTCGTGGAGGCTCTCTAATATTTCTAAATAAACACTTAAAGTTCAAAAATCGTAATGACATAGTATGTTTATCAGTTGAAAGGCACATTGAAGTAGCATGTATTGAGTTGGAGCGCATAATTGTTATAAGCGTTTACAACCCACCCTCAGCTTCATTTGATGTTTTTGAAAAAGTCATGGATGACAAATTATTTAAAGTATCAAAATCTAATAAAACTCTTATGATTTGTGGAGACTTCAATGTAAACTTATTAGAAACTTACTCCCTTATTACGAGACTAACTAACTTATTTAATTCTCACAACTTAAAGCCACTTTTCATGGAACCTACTCGAATAACTGAAACCTCAGCAAATTGTATATACAATGTATTTGCTTACCCAAATGAAAAAAATGTACTTAAAAAAATTATAAGTAATTTCAAGTCAGGCCATTTAGGCCAATACATTAGACTAGAAATTCGACTAAAAAAAAGTTTTACAAGAAAAAATAAATACATACCTGTGACTGCACATCGGTTTGAAAGGTTTAAGTTGAATTGGGATAGCAAACTACCTTTAAATTACTCTAATAATAACCCAAATGAGTCATATTGTATTTTTTTCACAAATTCAGCAATGCGTTCTATGCAGTATTTACTACCAGATTACTAAGTGGGCCACAGTAGGTATACTTAAAAGTAGACAAATTTTATATGAATTATATACCTAGTGAAAACAATGGAATCATAGTGAAGAGTTCAAGGATAAAGTAAAAGTACTCAAAAATCTTTAGAAAAGTTTATCAAATGGCAAAATCAAATTATATCTTATCTAAAATAAGTAAAAGTGATAACAAAATTAAATCAACTTGGGATATAATTAAAAGTGATACTGGAAAGGTCAGTATTAAAAACAATGAATATGAATTAAAAATAAATTAATGATATTACTTTAAAAAATGATATTGATGTAGCTAAAGTTTTTTTTTTTTTACTGACATCCCAATCTCTACAACGAAGTCTTTAGACTCTTCCAAAGTAGTCGCTGAATCTTTGCTAAAAGACTATGTACCTAGATGTGAAAATCAATTCTCGTTTAATTATGTAGATGATAAAGATATTAGTAAAGCCTTTAAATCAATAAATGTTAAGAAAACTGCAGACCTCCGGGATCTTTCTGTTCATGTTGTGAAGCCCCTAATAAATGTAATTGCACTTGACTTAGCTTTCATATTTAATGCATCCATTGAAACTGGCGTGTTTCCTGATTTGATGAAAGACCGTGAAATATTACCTTTGTTTAAATCGGGTAGTACATCTGACCCTTCTAACTTTAGACCGATATCGGTATTGCCTACATTTAGTAAAGTTTTTGAAAAAGTAATTTTAAATCAACTTCTTACACATTTCAACACCAACAACATGCTCCACCGTAAACAATTTGGTTTTACACAAGGCAAATCAACTACTGATGCCGGTATTGAGTTAATATCACATATATATGATGCCTGGGAGGAGTCGCATGATGCTCTTGGAGTATTTTGAGTTGACCATGGGACATTGATCAGGAAATTACATCACTATGGAATTAGGAATAACTCTTTAGATCTTCTCTCTTCTTATTTAAATGACAGGATACAGAGAGTTGACATTAATGGAAAACGATCTCCAGGGTCTGTTGTTACTATGGGTGTGACCGCAGGGTTCCATACTCAGGCCATTCCTGTTTTTGGTTTATATTAATGACCTGCAACATATTGTCAGAGATAATCATCAGATTGTACTGTTTGCAGATGACACTTCACTTTTGTTTAAAATGAAACGACCCAGTCTGAACTTTGATGATTTAATAATGCAATCTCAAAGGTAGTCAATTGGTTTAGTGCCAATAATCTTTTACTGAACAATAACAAAACTAAATGTATTCGGTTTATACTCCCCAATGTTAAACAAGTCTCGGCTAATGTTAATGTTAAAGGTGAAAATTTAGAAACTGTAGATAGCACGGTATTCCTAGGAATTACCTTAGATAATAAGCTTCAATGGGGCCCACATACTACATATGCTATCGAAAAAACTCAGTCCCGCCGTTTATGCAGTAAAAAAAAACAGCTAGACTAGTTTACTTCAGCTACTTCCATAGCTTTATGTCTTACGGCATACTGCTGTGGGGGAACGCTGCAGACATTAACATAATATTTGTGCTACAAAAGAGGGCTGTTTGTGCAATCCACAATGTGGGTCCCAGAGAGTCACTGCATTGTAAAAAGGAAATTAACATTATGACAGTGCCGTGTCAGTATATTTATGAAAACTTAATGTACGTCCACAAAAATATTGATAAATTTCCTAAGAATAGCGACAGGCACAATTTCAACACTAGAAATAGGAAAAAACTAGCTATACCTACTACTAGGCTCCATAAGGTTAATATATCTTTGAAAGGGCAATGTATTCGCTTTTACAACAAAATCCCAAATCAGATTATGTAGAAGACAAGAAAGCATGGGAAGGTGTTTGCTCCAATCCAAAGTATTCGATTGTTTAATGGAAAGGCGTCTGAACCAAACAATTCAGATACATGATGCACAATTCGGTTTTCGGCAGGGCCTATCAACTGAAAGTGCCAATTTAGCCCTAAAGAGTACTGTTAAGTATTATACGGACAGAGGTACTCCTATATATGCGTGCTTTCTCGACTTTTGATATGGTTTCATACAATATTTTATGGAACAAGCTCAAACAGTCGGGACTACCACCTGAGCTGATCTCTGTTTTTCGCTATTGGTACAACAATCAAACAAATTATGTGAAGTGGTCCGACCACGTTTCGGACTGCTATAAGTTGGAATGTGGGGTGAGGCAAGGGGGACTGTCTTCCCCAATATTGTTCACCCTGTACATTAATGGCCTCATCGAGGAGCTTAGCAGTTTACATATCGGCTGTCATATTGACGGCATTTGATCTCTCCTATCATAATCTCAGCTACGCAGACGATATGGTGCTCCTGAGCCCCACGGTGGGTGCACTTAGAAAGCTGATAGCTGTGTGTGAAAAATACGCACACAGTCATGGTCTGCTTTATAATCAGTCTGCGTCTAGCCGCTCAACGCGCATGGTGTGTGGTTGTTTACGCGCGAGCGCATCGCGTAATCGATCGACAACATTAAAATTATTTTAACTGTAATGTGAAATATGACGGACAATGCTAGTATAATTGTGAACGAGTTCTTGACTTTTGTTCAGAACAAAATTGACAAGCTTGACGACCTCACCTTAGTGCAAATCTGCAATTCGCATTTTAGTGATAATGAAGTCGAAACTGGAAAGTCAGTGTTGTTTACGGCGATATCTGACGGATCGAGTTCCACTACGAGACTTGTATCGAGAAAAGGTGAAGATAAGAGGAAAAAGAATATTAAAGATGTCATTCGAATGTTCAAGGAGACCGAGCCTAACCTCCATCCCGTGTTTGTAGCGAGGGATTTAAATAGACTACCCCCGGCCACCTTTGACCACATTGACGTATCTTGCTTAATAAAGGATATAACGACGTTAAAAACGGAGATACAAAAACTCCGTTGTGACAGTAGCTCCAAGTCGGAGCTGCATGATTTCGAAAATCGAGTTCGAGATCAACTGAGCGAGTTGAGGACGCAGCGTACCATTGCAGTGGAATTACCGCAGCCGAGCGGAGGCGCGCGCGCGCATAGCAACACGACGAGCCCGGCGACTAGCGGCGGCGATGCGAGACAAACTGGTTCTGTGCCACAGGCGGCGGCGGCAGAGCGGTCAGCTGACGACAGGACGATGACGCTATCACAACCACTTACCAATAGTAAACCTATTTCTAGCCCTCAATCCACATCGAACCTTACCTACAGGGACATGTTGTTTGTAAAACAGCATCCACCAATGACCAGGTGACAAAGCGAGGCTTTTAATAGTGATATTAGGAGCATCGTCGATGAAGACGAGTTCACTTTGGTGACACATCGTAGAAGAGGCGTAACAAAAACAATAAAAACACAGTTAGGACACAGACAAAGTCCAGAAATATGAGCGGTACCCTAGAGTGCAGTAGTAGCTGTATAGAGGCGGCAGAAAGTTATGGTGCGATTTACGTATCCCGGCTGAAAAAAAATATCACTGTTGATAAGATTAAGGAGCACATTGAGAGCCGTGGTGAAACATGTCATAGTGTTGAACTACTTAAACCTAGCCGTGAAACAACTTTCAACTCTTTCAAAGTTGTTATACCGATTTCGAAGGTAAAGAGGTTTCTAAACAACAATTTCTGGCCTATTCATATTAAATACCGCCGCTTTTGGGAGCGTAACAAGTCGACAGTGATGTCACGTGACAACAACAACATAAAATAAAATGGATAGTACAACCGATAAGTATAATAAAAACACCTCCCTCCCCGCTATGAGAAACGTACGTATGGCCTCGTTTAATTGTAAATCTATTAAACGAGCCATAGAACATGTACGTCATATCTGCAGATCAGCTGACATCGTTGTTCTTCAGGAGACGTGGGTGCTTCAGCATGACCTAAATTTCATACATGAAATTGACGACGAGTTCGGCGCCTTCGCGAAATCATCGGTGGATAGCTCGGCGGGTATATTGCGTGGACGGCCTTTCGGTGGATTAGCACTGATGTGGCGTAAATCCGTATTCAAGAATGTCTCCATAGTGAACTGTGCCAGTGACAGGTTGGCGGCAATTCGAATTGAATTCGGGGGCCGTCAACTTATTGTGTTCTCTGTCTACATGCCGTGTGATGACATAGACAATCTGTCCGAGTTTACGGACATACTAGCCAGCATGAGTGCAATAATCGAAGAGAGTGACGTCCAGACATTTTATATGTTGGGGGATTATAACGCGCATCCTAATGCTCTATTCGGAAAGGAGTTAATTGATTTTTGTACGGATCAATCATGGTCATGTGCGGACATCAACATACTGGGTGTGGACTCTGGGACGTACACGTATGTAAGTGAAGCCCACGGAACGTGTAGATTGTTGGACCACTGTGTGACGACCAAGGCAGCCCGTGACACTGTCCTGAGTGTTTACGTGGACTACGACGTACTTTGGTCAGACCATTTCCCTATTTTCGTAACATGCGACTTGAAATATATTGTTGATAATTGTTTAATATTTATGCTTCGGAACGCACCTTTTTTTTTGTTGCGCGATCGGACCGCGAGTGATCGGAGCGGAACTAGCTAGCTGTCACTTGCATAGAAACAAAATGACGAGTTAGAGGTTACTTTTTGCACATGGGAAAAAGTCGGCGCCAGCATCGGGAAGCTTGGCTGAATGTTAATTATAATAATCACGGAACAATCGTCGGGAAATAAGTAGATTTCACGTCATCGGAGTGAGTGCTTCGTGCTTTGAAAGGTTGAAGTGATTCGGTGATCAATTCGTCGCGTTCGGATAGCGACCCTTGTGTCGGCAAGCATCACGACGGCGACAGCAGCGGGCTGCGACGAGAGTAAGATTCGACTCCCCTCACCCCCTACCCTGGTGTTCCTCATCCCGTATTCCTGCCTCGAATTGAGCTTTCGAATGCCGGTCCACGGCGTCAAGGTCAGTACTGCTTTGTGACATTCCACAGAAAAACAACCCTACCAAGATTCCACGCCCTGTCGGTTGAGGCGTGGAATTTTATCATTTGGTAGCAGAGGCGCGGTTTCCTAGTAGGAAATCGATTCACGGACGGTTGTAGGGTTGTTTTTTTTGCCACATTGTAGTTGGGAGAAAAGGGTATCTCAGATTGGTCGGCAATCATTTTGTGAGTGAGTCTTGTGGTCGGTATACCACAATTTAGGTTCATTTTCGGTTAGTGAACATATAATTGACGATTTAGTTAACAATTATTATAAAATTGTAGTCGGAAACTACTCAGTGTGCATAAGGAACAGTCATTCGGTCGGATTATAGTATTGCAGTCGGGTCCTATAGTATTGCAGTGTTATTTCGGTTTGCAGAGCAGGGTCGGGCTATTTAAGGGGTATTAAGCTGATTTTGCTGACCTCAGGAGAATTGCAGGTCATATCGGAAAGGCCACTTCTAGAAGGTTCACGGCTACCTACACTATATTAAAAATAGTTTTTTTTAATACATTTTTGTGTGTTATTTTGTATTGTGCTTTATGGTGGCATTCTCTAATTGATTTAGAGTGTATAGTTATAAGGTGTATGTCCACAGGGCGACCATATTAAATATTTTTTAGGATTTCATTGTTTTAGTGGTTGCCTTAGTTTTGACAACTTAGTTTTAATTTCTGTGCCCAGCGCTGACGGGCAAGTGCTGGTCTCTGGCTATACTTAGTTCGGTAGTGAAGTATAAGACCAGAATCTATTAAATCGGTCAACATGGCACCTTCGCCCTTGCCGGTACTGCGGTATGGTGTCCGGGAGGAAATGAGATGGCTCGCCCATACTCATAAGTATGCGGAGCGACCGGACATGGACGATGTCCTGCTCAAGCGTGTGGAGGACGCAATGACACGCGTCGGGAAGGTGTGTCGGCTGGCTGCGGAGGCTGAAGCTCTCGGGCTTACTGATGAAGCCTCGGTGGCTGCAGTGAAACAGCTCTGCGCGGATGCTGACCAAGCGATGGAATGCTTGGGTGACATCGAGCGTCGCGCGGAGAAAATTAAGCGGTCGCGAAGTAATGACCCTGGGGAGGGTAACGGAGACCCACCCCCGAAGGGTGTTGTTGGACGGCTGCCACACCTGGAGATTCCGGCCTTCAGTGGGGCAATTGATGAGTGGCCGGCCGGATTTGATAGTTTGCTCCACGGTCGGGATGACCTGGACAACGCCTACAAGTTGGCCCAACTATTGATGGCTCTGCGGGTGTGAACCGAAGGAGTTGGTCCGTCACCTAACGGTCACGGCGGGCAATTATGGGATAGCAAGGTCCATATTGTTTGACCGCTACCAACACAAACGGCGGTTGGTTGATGCGCAGCTGGGGAAGCTGTTTAGCATCCCTAGAGTAACCCGGGATGTTGACATCCGAGTACAGGTGCTCAACCCTGTGCTGGTGGCCACTAAGGCCCTTCAGAACCTTGGTCTTCCGGTAGACCAATGGTCATACATTGTTTTGTATATGTTTTGTCACGATTGCCTGCAGCTGTTCAAAGTCGGTTTGAACAGCTGCATGGGGGCAGTAGCACGGAACTGCCCACGCTCGTCCAATTGACGGATTTTTTGGAGGGTGAATGTAGGCGATGTGACACACTGGACACGGAGGCCAGTGTGCAGCGCCAACCCGCGCGGATGCGGGAGGGGCCGCGCCCCCCGCCCCCACGGGGGGGTGGGCGGTCGAAACAATTTGGCGTTTTGAATGCCGCGCCGTCGGGTGACGGCTGTGTGCACTGCGACAGTGCCGGTCATGACGTGACCAGTTGCGCCAAATTTAAGGCGCTCGGGGTAGCTGCCCGCAGGAAGATAGGCTTCCGTCACCGATTGTGTTTCGGTTGTTTGGGGCCGCACACGCTGAGCGAGTGCTCGCGCGCGTTCCCCTGTGAGTGCTGTGGTGGCAAGCACCACATAGTGTTGTGCCTGAATCGGTCAGGCCCTTCGGATGGTTACCAGGGCCGGACTCAGGTTGGTTGGCCACAGGGGCCAACCAGGGCCGGACCCGGTCCCCCTCCGGGCAACGGGAGTCACCAACGGGGTGACTGGGGTACCCGCGGACGGGACCCCCCCCCCCGAGGGGAAAGGGGCAGCGCGGGGGGTAACATGCGGGATAGCCGGGGTTCGGTCGCCGCTGTCCACGGTCAGCGAGGACTTCGGGCCGCTGGCTCACCGCGTGTTACGGGCGGGTGTCAGATGGCACCTATGAGTATCGCGAAGGCTGGAAGCCCACCACATTCTGCGCCACCCTGCCCGTCGCTCTGGGAGGCGAACAGGGAGGCGAACAGTCGGATGTCGCCCCCATTCCTAGAGCGCCCCAGGTTGGATCCGCTCTCCCCCATTCATCCACGGTGCGCACCGGGCACACCGTACACCGTCCGGTATGGTCGGATACCGGGACAGCGAGGGGCCTATTATACGGGTTGGGACCCCTTGATGCACATCCGGTCTGATATGCCGGTTGCATATCAGCAGCCGAGTTACTCCAAGGCCGACGGAGGTCTGAGCGGGTTCGGATCCCGACCTGACCGAAGGCGACCAGTATTGTTCCGATAAAACTGTTCACACTCTTCTTCAACCGGGTCCAACCGGCGGACCGTAGGTGTTTCCTCCACCTCCTAAAACTTCTGTATCACCTCCGAGAGTACAGAACCGAATAAGGGACTACTAGTCGCTAGGCGTAGGGCAGCCGGCATGACCGGACCCATTACCGCATGGCCCAGTCAGTCAGTCGGGTATCTACGGTTCTGTACTCTGAAGTTCCGAAACCGATACCTGATACCCGAAACCGACATGTAGCCGAGCGACTCGTATTCCCGCATGAAATCGACGTACTTCTGCCGGAAAATCCCATCATGCGTCGTTCCATCGACAGAAGCCGCGTCTCGGCTGCATGGTGTGAACTGCCCAGCGGTGGGCGATCACTCCGGAATGGAAGACGTGTGAGAAATCGACCTGACCGAAGGCGACCAGTATTGTTCCGATAAAACTGTTCACACTCTTCTTCAACCGGGTCCAACCGGCGGACCGTAGGTGTTTCCTCCACCTCCCAAAACTTCTGTATCACCTCCGAGAGTACAGAACCGAACCGTGAAGACCACTGCTTCCTGCCTCATCACGCGGTCTTAAGGACCCCGGAGGGCAAAATACGGGTAGTGTTCGATGGATCGGCATCAAAATCTAACGGCATGAACCTGAATCAGTGTTTGCATTCAGGGCCGAAGTTGAACCATGACATCGCGGATGTTATCACACGGTTCCGTCGACACAATGTTCTGTTTGTAGCTGACATCCGGATTAATTTTAGACAGACGGTCATTCACCCTGATGATAGACGGTATCAGCTGATACTGTGGCGAGAGAGCCCAGATCGGCCCATCAGGGTGTATGAGCTGAACACCAACACATACGGGCTACGGTCTAGTCCTTATTTGGCGATTCGCACTCTGCGGGAGTTAGCGGACCGAGAACGGTTAAATTTCCCTAGAGGAGCAGCGATCCTGGAGCAGGATCTCTACGTGGACGATATCTGTACCGGTGCAGATTCCGTAGAGGAGGCGCTCGCTCGACGGGACGAGCTAGTTGAGCTCTTACGGGGTGGAGGTTACGAGCTCCGGAAATGGATGTCGAACTCTCCAGAGTTACTGTCTGGTCTTCCGGATGTCTACCAGCAGGATCCCCACATTTTTGAAAACTTGGAAAATCCAAATATGTTGTCGGTATTTGGCGTCCAGTACCAGCCGGTGTCAGACATGTTTTCGTATCGGGTCGAGTTGGACTCCCCGAAGGTCTGGACGAAACGGAACGTCCTTTCAACGGTGGCTAGGACATTTGATCCAAACGGGTGGATCACCCCGGTAACATTTCAGCTCAAGTGTTTTATGCAGCAATTGTGGTCTGCTGAGCTGAAATGGGACGACCCGATCGGCGGGTCATTGAGCTCAGAGTGGGAATCGTTCTTTTCGACCCTCCCTGGCATCAATCGGATTTCACTGCCACGGAGGTTGGTCCCCACCAAACGATACACCGCCACCCTACATGGGTTTTGCGATGCCTCGGAGAAGGGCTACGGAGCTGCGGTGTATCTGCGTACGGTCAACTCTTTGGGGGAGGTTGATGTGCGGTTGGTCATGGCCAAGAGCAAGGTTGCGCCGTTGCGCACTCGCCTGACCATTCCCAAATTAGAGCTTTCAGGAGCGGCTCTCCTGACTCGTCTGGTCAACCACACGATGACGGTTCTTCGTGGGTCAATAGCGTTAGAAGATACGGTCTACGCTTGGACGGACAGCCAGATCATGTTATGCTGGCTGAAGGCTTCAGTTCACAAGCTGGAGATTTTTGTGGCGAATCGGGTTTCGCAGATTTTGAATTCGGAGGTTCCCTTAATCTGGAGACATGTTCCAGGGGAAATGAACCCAGCAGACTGTGCGTCTCGTGGGTGTCACGCTCCGGAGTTAGTTGGACATCCCTTGTGGTGGGGTCCAAAATGGTTGGACTCAAGCCGAATCGGATTGGCCAATGAGTCCACGCGTTACCTCGGCGAACGGCGCCTTGACAGTTGGTGTCTGTACAACGCAACCAGAGCCGGAAGAGGAGTTCAGCCTGCTGGAACGGTACAGCTCGCTCGACAAGCTGGTCAATGTGACCGCCTGAATCTTCCGATTTGCGCGGAATTGTCGCAATTCTGAGGCGCAACGAGTGCGGACACAGATCCTGACACCACGGGAACGGAACCATGCGTTGTTCGCATTGGTACGGAACGTGCAGACGGTGCACTTTAAGTCCGAACTGGACATTCTGAGACGCGGCCGCGTCCAACTGAAGGGAGCTGTGGCTCGTCTCAACCCGTTTATTGACCCTCACGGATTGCCGAGGGTAGGAGGTCGGCTGCGGAATGCCAACCTGCCTTATGCGGCTCGCCACCCATTGTTACTCCCTAGGAAGGGGAAGTTGGTCAAACTGTTGATACAGGATCGACACATTCGGAATGGGCATGTCGGATGCCACGCCTTGATGGCGTTTCTCCAGCGCGAGTTCTGGATTCTATCGGGAAGACGCTTAGTGCGTAGCGTCGTATTTCGGTGCCTTGTTATCGGGCCAAGGCGGCTACGATGCAGCCCCAGATGGGCGATTTACCCTCGGATAGGGTTAACGAAATCCGGCCCTTTGCGGGTGTCGGAACGGATTTCGCGGGACCATTCATCGTCAAGTCTTCACAGCTACGGATCGCCAGATTAGTGAAGGCATACCTGTGCGTCTTCGTGTGCTTGGCCACAAAGGCAGTCCACTTGGAGGTGGTCAGTGACCTCACTACGGAGGCATTTATCGCATTTCTGGATCGGTTCGTCTCACGAAGGGGCCTCCCGTCATTAATCCGTTCGGACAACGGCACAAATTTTGTCGGAGCCAGGCGATATCTGCAGGAGGTCACTCAATTCCTGAACGGTAACCAGGACGCCATCGGTACGGCTTGCTCCCGACGAGGGATTGAATGGGTTTTCAGTCCGCCGGGATGTCCTCATTGGGGAGGAATTTTTGAGGCTGCGGTTAAATCGGCTAAGTCGCACCTGACGAGGATCATCGGTGAGAACTCTCTACGCTTTGAAGAGCTTGCGACGCTGTTCTGTAAAATTGAAATGACACTGAACTCGCGTCCGTTGTGCCCGCTCAGTTCGGATCCAAATGATTTGGAAGCGTTGACGCCGGGTCACTTCCTGATAGGTCAGCCCCTTAACGCCCTGCCAGAATACCCATTCGGTGATGTTAAGTTAAGTCGGTTAACTAGGTGGTAGATGTTGCAGCAGATGGCTCAAGATTTTTGGACACGGTGGTCCCTTGAGTACTTGCACATCTTGCAGCAGCGCCTTAAGTGGACTGACCGGACGAGCCCCCCTCAAGTCGGTGATTTGGTGCTGATTAAGGATGCGAACCTGCCATCATTGAGATGGAGACGAGGACGGATCGTCAAATTGCACACGGGTCGGGATGGCACGCCTCGATCAGCAGAAGTCAAGGTGGGGGACTCGGTCCTCAAGAGAGCGGTCGCAACACTTTCTCGCCTTCCTATTGATTAGGGACAGGTTCGGGCCTGTCCGGGCGGGTGACTGTTTAATATTTATGCTTCGGAACGCACCTTTTTTTTTGTTGCGCGATCGGACCGCGAGTGATCGGAGCGGAACTAGCTAGCTGTCACTTGCATAGAAACAAAATGACGAGTTAGAGGTTACTTTTTGCACATGGGAAAAAGTCGGTGCCAGCATCGGGAAGCTTGGCTGAATGTTAATTATAATAATCACGGAACAATCGTCGGGAAATAAGTAGATTTCACGTCATCGGAGTGAGTGCTTCGTGCTTTGAAAGGTTGAAGTGATTCGGTGATCAATTCGTCGCGTTCGGATAGCGACCCTTGTGTCGGCAAGCATCACGATGGCGACAGCAGCGGGCTGCGACGAGAGTAAGATTCGACTCCCCTCACTCCCTACCCTGGTGTTCCTCATCCCGTATTCCTGCATCGAATTGAGCTTTCGAATGCCGGTCCACGGCGTCAAGGTCAGTACTGCTTTGTGACATTCCACAGAAAAACAACCCTACCAAGATTCCACGCCCTGTCGGTTGAGTCGTGGAATTTTATCAATATTTTTTTTTAAATGAATGTAATAATGATGCTTACAAAGTCAACTGGGGCCAAAGAGATTTAGATCAAATAGAGTTTTATAACAAAATATGTTCGGATCAGTTATTATTATTACTGCCAGATCCTAGTCAAGTATTATTAAACTGTGATAAAAATGAACATGTTACTAAGTATATAGATAAGTTATACACTGATACAATTAATGTGATGCAAAACGCAGCGATATCCAGTCATAGTTCAAACAGTAGCTCTTCTGGTGCACGCAAGCTTAAAAATCGACAGATCGCTGGTTGGAACTACCATATCAAGGAGTTGCATGGACGAGCTCGACTATATTTCCGCTACTGGCAAGCTTGTGGTAAAACCAGCGTGGGTGATGATTACGATGCTATGGTAGAAAGTCGCAAAGCCTTTAAAAATAAATTGAAGTGGTGTCAGAATAATCAGGACAAGATCAAAATGAATATTCTGGCACTACATCAAAAATCTAAGAACTTTTCTGGATTCTGGAAAGCCACTAAAAAACTTAACCATAAGCCGAGTTTGCCAGTTAGTGTGAATGGTGCACATGACACTAAGTTCATAGCAGATATGTTTTTGAACCACTTCAGGGTGAAACCACTCGAGATTGCGGAGGGAGTGCTAGACACCAAACCTGACGTCACTAATAAGACCTCCATGACGCCTCAGCGTCAGATAAAGTTCTCCCCCAAAGATGTCTTCCTGGTTGTCAAAAACATGACTCGTGGCAAGTCACCCGGTCATGACGGTCTCAGCGTGGAGCACATTCACTATGCTGGTGATTCGATCTTCAGTATTCTGTCTTCGCTGTTCAACATGTGCCTACAACATAGCTACCTACCAGAGGGTCTGATGAAGATTGTTGTAGTCCCAATTGTAAAAAACAAAACTGGCGATCTGTCGAATCTGGGCAACTACAGACCCATATCGCTTGGTACAATAACGGGCAAGGTATTTGAAAGGCTTTTGCAGCCCGAACTGATGAGAAATGTTAGAATCGGTGAAGCCCAGTTTGGTTTTCGTCCTGGGCTTTCAACGGATTCCGCGATATTATATCTGAAAAACACCATAAAGAACTACAAACACAGAGACACGTCAGTATACGCGTGTTTCTTGGATCTACTTTGGGACAAGATGACGAAGGCTCAGGTACCGAATGATATCGTGGATCTGTTGAGGTTCTGGTACGGGAACCAGACTAACAATGTAAGATGGGGCGACACAGAATCTAGTAGTTACAGGCTAGATTGTGGTGTGCGTCAAGGTGGATTGACCTCTCCGGATCTCTTCAACCTGTATGTTAATGACTTGATCGAGGAGCTGAGGAGCGCCGATGTCGGATGCTGGTTCAATAATATATGTTTTAACAACCTAAGTTACGCTGATGACATGGTGCTCCTCTGCCCCTCGATCAAGGGACTAAGAAAACTACTTGCAATCTGTGAAACGTTCGCTGAAAAGAATGGCATGAAGTATAACGTCCAAAAAACAGAAATGTTAGTTTTTAAATCAGGAAGGGGTCCGGAGATGGTTCCTCCAGTATATTTGTATGGCTCACCAGTTCGGGTTGTGAGGCAGTTCAGGTACCTTGGACATATCTTGGATGAGAACCTGAGTGATGATGCGGACATCGAGAGGGAGCGCAGGGCCATGGCGGTTAGGGCGAACGTGCTCGGGCGCCGTTTTGGTAAGTGCTCTGAGGATGTTAAAATTGTCCTATTTAGAGCATACTGCCTATGCTTTTACACTTGCCAACTCTGGACCAACTACACCAGTAGGACTTATAACATCTTCAGAGTACAATATAATGACGCCTTCCGCATATTATTGCGTTTGCCACGGTACTGTAGTGCGTCGGGCATGTTCGCCGACGCCAGGGTCCCTGACTACTTCGCGGTCATCAGGTCCCGGGTGGGCTCATTCTGGGAAAGGGTAAAAACCTCGCAAAACGAGCTCGTCTATGCACTCCATGAGAACCCATATGAGAGCGGGATAATCCGAAACTGGCTGCGGGTGCACCAGGAGAGAAATAAAAAGTAATGTAGGTATATGTATCACTTATGTTTTAGATTTATTTTGGATTTAGGTATTGTATTATTGTATTTTAAATTGTATTTTAAAATTTATTGTATATTTTTTTATGGGTTTTATATTGCCTGAAATAAACAATTTATTATTATTATAATCTAAAAAAGAGCAAATATCTCATATTTAGGGCAGACTCAAGGCCGCTTGAAAATGTACCGACGATGAGTCTAAATGGTTGCTGTCTGAATCGGGTAACCGAATTTAAATATCTGGGACACATAGTGGACGAACGTTTGAGAGATGAGTGTGATATTGAAAGGGAGCGTAGGGCGTTGACAGTTAGAAGTAATATGCTGGCTCGCAGAATTCGGTGTTCAGTAAAAGTAAAGATAACTCTTTTTAAAGCTTACTGTCAATCTTTTTATACCAGCAGTCTGTGGGTCAGATATAGGCTGAAAGCTCTTAGCGCCCTGCGCGTCCAATACAATAACGGCTTTAGGATGTTGGTGGAGTTGCCGCGCTTTTGCAGTGCATCGGCAATATTTGTCGAAGCGCGCACCGACGGTTTTCACGCTATAATGCGGAAAAGGGCTGCTTCATTACTAGGTAGAATGCGTGGCAAAATCACTAAAAATAACAAAATCCTAAATGCTCTCTCGGAGAAGTGGGATAGCCCATTCACCCTCCACTGGATAAAAATGTTAATTTGACTTTTAATTGATAATTGGAATTTATCTTGACATTTCATTATTTGACATTTATTTTAGTTTTATTAATTTTGTTGACATTGTAGGTAATAATGGATATGTAATTTGTTGTAACCTGTGATTTGATATTTTAATGTACTTATCTACTGTTATTATGGACCTTGAAGTCTGAAATAAAGAAATTGAATTGAATTGAATTGAAACTCCTCCAGGTTGTGCACAGCCGGACGTGCAATCCATGCCAACTCCGTGAACCAAAACGGCGTCATCGGTCCCGATGAGCCCACCCACTTCGACACGCGGGCCGGATGGGACATCATTGACATCATGATTGTAAGAGGTCTCCAGACACTGCCGAGTCAGGAGGTTCTCCCTGGCTCGGTAGTCATCGACACCCTACTGAGTACCATCTCAAAGGTGTTTGAGAAAATCCTGCTAGCGAAGTTACTACCCCACTTCTGGACATGGAGAAGGCGTTCAACAGAGGAGGCACTAGGAGTTTCTGTGCAAATTGTCGACGTCTCCAGCCCCAAGAAGGATGGTCCAAATAATCGTCTCTTTTAAGTCGGAAAAAAAACACTGGAAATAAGGAAATGTATTTTATTTAATAACGCCTCGGGATTGTCATACAAATGTCGGTCAAGCATTATATAGGGAACTACTGACTTACTTTGAAAAATCTACCTTATGGTTCCCTACACAAACACACAACTCGTATCAGCTAATTAGTCTTTGGGAAATGAATATCATCTGCCAAAACTATTCAGCAGCAACACCGGCAATTGATATTTCTCGCTCAAATTAGTTATCAGAATGTCATTAGATCTTTATGTCAATGTTTTCCAATATTATACTTTGTCTTAGACCTAACATTGCAGTTTGGCAGACCTTATGAATGACTATGCAATCAAAATAAATATAGGTGTCAAAACCTAGAAATATTTTCACGCTTTACATTGTCGTTGGATTCAAACAAGCTTTATGTAAATTTAAAGAGTGGGAAGGGAATAACTTTAATTATATTTAATTTTGAGCCCGTAACTTAATTCTGAGAAACTTATCTTCAACAGGATTTATAGAGAAGACTACGGAACTTCGACACGTTTTAATTTCGACAATACTTAACTCGAAACAACCTAACTACCATACTATTGACCCTTAGACAAAACGTTTTTCAGCTAGGAAACGACAAGTGTTCGACGAAATTCTTCTTCGAAAACGATGCTATTGAGATTAAACGTAGTGGTTTTATAATCTTTGACGGAGACATGACCCAACTCTTTTAAATTCAAACTCATACATATGTACATACATTAATTAAGCTTAAGTCTGTGTCCCAGAAAAGTGGTAGGCAAATACTAAAGGCTAAACTAAATTTCTCCTTTCCTTTCTGGGTTTGCGTGAAGAAATCTCTTATGAGAGATAAGCTTGCCTTTGGAAATGTCTTTTCCGTTGGATTGTAATTTGTTATTTCATGTGCAACAATTTTATACAATACGACTCCACCGACCGTCGAACCACTAAAACTTTTTTCCTGGTGGTTCGACGATCAGTGGGCAAGATAAATAAAGTAGTATGATTTTCCCAGATGCCACCCCATCTCAGTCACCGAAAGATTGTGAAAACCGATAGTTAAAAATGTATCGCCTAGATTGTAAACTATCGATAATTTGTGACATAATGTATTTATTTTCCATAGTTTATAATCAAACCATGTCAATCGGTCAAATGGTGAATGAGACCTAACTTTATTAGATTTAATTTTTAATTTTATTTCGTGTGCAATTCAAGCTTAAACCAGTTCACAATGTAACGGTTTGACATCGATAGTGAATAAAGTAACGAATATGAATGCATGACATTGTAAACCATACGTACAGTTCACATTGTAACGGTTTTTCATGCTTAGATTATAAACTATCAAAAATGAATACGATATATAGTAATCAGTAGGGCACAATTCATAATTTATTGACAGAAAGCAATCTCGCGAGAAAAAAGTCGCCGAATCCTAAATTAACGGTGTCACGATTCTCAATTATCATATCTATTATCAAGTTCCAATTTAAAAACGATGAAACTAGATCATGTATGCAAAGCACTATTTGACGACCCGAATGGCCGAGTCGGCAGTGACCCTGCCTACGAAGCGAAGGGTCCCGGGTTCCAGTCCCGGTGGGGGCAAATATTTGTTGATGATGAGAACGGATGTTTGAACCCTAGTCATGGTTGTTTATCTATCTAAGTATAATATTTATCTATATAAGTATGTGTATCGTTGTCTAGTACCCAAGATACAGGGAATCCTAGTTTGGGGCTAGATTAATGTGTGTAAATAGTGTCCAAGGTATTAAAAAGGTATTTTTTTTCCAAGGTATTATTGTCGAAGAAGACTGTCGTCAAACACTTGTCGTTTTCTCGTTAATTAAGTAAGTATTTACCTGCGGAACGTTTTGTTTGAGGGCAATAGTATCGTACATTTCTCACTAGTTATTTGTCCGAGTTTAGTTATGGTCTCCACATCACATTTTTGGACTTAACAATATTTTAATTGGCTCAAGGTCACATTGCATTTCAAATTCCCAACTTCACGAATAAAAAACACACAATTTTTTTTGCTTCACAAAATATGCTCGTTTCTAAGATTGCAATAATGTTTAACATTAAACGGGAAATATTAAACTGCACATCAAAAATACTGATTTGCACAGCAAATATCAGGGCAAAATGCTGCGGTAGATAAGGTGAAGGGTAGGTAAAGGGGGTGAGCGAAGCGAAGCCCCCTTTATCCTTCGTGTTAGGTTGAACATGCAAGAACAACAAAAAATACTTAAAAGATAAAATTGAGTACCCATAAAATATTTTAAACATAACAAGTGTTCTGTTGATCTTTTTTTGGTGTGCAAATCACTAATGTTGATGTGCGATTAGCCAAATTAAACAAAAAAATATTTCCTAAACTTTTGCCTTCCGCATAATATTCGTTCTAGAAGAAACATCTCTGTTTTCCACGACCAACCGCCTTAGATAATATCACGAGGATGTGGCCTGGATTCCCGATCCAAACAATGACTTTTTATTATCCTTCTGTAATAGACTCATTCAACTAATATACCCGGGCGAAAACATGTTGTTGAGTAGGTAGGTACGGTAATAATGGCTGCCTCGCCTATAGGTAGTAAATAAACAACTAAGAACTTTCTCTCTCTCTTCGTTACTACCTAATATACCATCGCACCTTACCTGGGGCAGCCATAATGACGGTGACGGTCAACTTTAGGGATCCATTATCTGGCGTTTAGAGAATATTTTTTAGTTCATTAATGAATGAATTCAGGTTGTTGCTAATCATATAAATTCGCTATGAACTAAAGAGATAAATCAGAGAGAGAAAGAGAGAGAGAGAGAGACAGAGAAAGATAACCAAAACGTCAGATAAAAGATAACAAAAGTTTCCGTCGCCGTGATTATCACTGTACGGCCATTGTCTACCAGATTTGGGCCCCTGTTTATCATTAGTAAACAGACTAATAAATCGATATCTATATTTAAATATTTTCAACACTGAGTTTATATTTATTCGATAAACTTCCACTAGGTATAAACAAAGTATAAATAAAATCCTCTATTATGAAACAAAATTACAAATTCATAACAATTAAATACAATAATTGCTACGAGCCTAAAGATTATTAAGAGATATGTCTTGTAGTTACCTTCTAAGGAAGAGTTAAACATTTTGAGCAGGTTCCGACTACAGGTAAATTTTAATAACAAAATCTTACTCGTCGAATACTATGTAAATTAATCTCAAGGAATAATAAACACATCTTAAGATAGACAAGTAGACTATTATCGATAATAACAACGCAATTATAACATCGTAACAACGAAATCCTTATTACATTCAATATGTTTTCAGTCTTAAGATCCGTCTATTATTTCCATCAATATCCACTAATATTGCGTTAGTAGGTAATAAGTACATATTTAAAAGTAGATATTAAAATTTATCAAAATTACCTCTAACATTCCCTACTCTAGGTATATTTCACTAAGTTGGTCTTTGGAGTAAAGCTATGATTGATATCATGATCAATCTAATTTAGGACTCGCGATAAGCAGGATTTTTACAATTTTACAACTGAAAGTTTCATTATTTACTGAGCTAATTTTTGAAGCTGGGGAGCAAATATATAATACCAATGGAGTTACGCCGCGCTGTGTAAAATATCTATGTGGGTCTACGTTTGGCACAAAAAATGTCTATGAACTCTAGTCGGTCAAAGTTTCTACTCCTAAATCACAATCTAGATCTGAACACGGCACAATACAGATATGAAGCACTGTTGCGGAGGTTTCGCCTTTTTGTAAAACCACACTTTCATCTTCTTGACTGCTTATTAACTATCAAACATCAACGCGCTGGCTTCAATGTTTGCACTCAGAACACTCCTTCGTAACGTATCTTCACAAGAGAAAATAAACCAGGGATCCTAAAACGATCTTGCTAATTGACTCTATAGGTCTTGGCTAGAGCAGTTGTGTGGGTCGGGTCCCCTGGGCGGGCCTTCTTCGTACGGCGTCACATGTGCTGAGGTCAGCTCCTTGGCTACTCTTTCAGCTGCACTCAGGACCCTCAGAAGGTTCAGGCCGGCAAGTTTCCTGAGATCCTCCATGCTCCAGCCGTCCTCCATCAGCTCGGCGAAGAGCATAGGGTAGGAAGAGACGTCCTCGAGACCTTGCGGGGTGCTAATGCGAGATGGTTGTCACGTCAGTTAGATTAAAGTTAAAAGGTTTAATTTCACTTTAATTAACTACTAGAATCTAGCTCAGGCTCATTATTAGCTAGAATTCCCAAACCGGGATCGAGAGGGCATTTGAATATATACACACTCTCCTGATTTGTATCAATTTCACATATTGTCCTGCGCCAAGCTGATTTAATAAGAATTTAACGGATAATAGATTACAAGGAATAGATTCTTTCTTATATAGACTACATCATGATACAGTACATATAGTATTCTATGCATGTCTGGCATATAATAACCAGGTTAGGTTGCTACCTAGAATCTATTGAATAGAGAAATCTTAACTACGAGCGGGTTTATGATACTTACTAATTGATTCCGTCGTATCCAGCTCCCAAGCCCACACTGTCCACTCCAGCTACTTCGCGGATGTGGTTTATGTGCGCTGCGAACAAACTTCAAATTAGTTTCAGTCTCCAGGGACCTTTATTACATCTCTGGATAGGTAGTTCAACTGACCTATAGCATCCTTGACAGTCGCAGTATCGGTACAGGTGAGGAATGACGTGTAGAAGTTGACCATGACGAGCCCCTTGTTGGCTGCTAGAAGGCGAAGGACGCTGTCTGGGACGTTCCGTGTGACGTTGCACAGTGCACGCGCAGACGAGTGCGAGAAGAGCACGGGTGCGCGAGAGACAGATAGCGCGTCACGCATCGTGCGCTCGGACACGTGGGAGAGGTCGACCAGCATGCCCAGCCGGTTCATCTCCTTCACCACTGTCTGCGAACACCCCAGGAGATACATCAGAATCGGCCGAGTGCTTCAAGTTGGTAATTTGACATACATGCGTCAGGACATGAGTGTCTTCGTGTAGGTAGGTAATAGGTGTACTTAGTAGGAGCACGAGGACGAACCCCACTCGAGTCACATTTCCAACTAAAATAATAATATGGAAAGTGGATCTACACAAATTTATCTACGGAAATCTGTCCCGGGAAAGCCAACTTCACTCAACCGAAATGTTTAATGCAAGGTCTTATTTTACGTATTTAAGATTATATTGCGATAATCGATCGCTGAGAGAAAGAATTGCATGTTTTCATGAGCCAAATTGAACGCAACGAAAGTTAGAAAATTGCCGTAGCTCACAAAATAATAACTTAGGTAAAGACATATAAAACAATATAAACAGTAAAGGTACAAAAGCAATATCTAACTAAGGTTTCGAAAACTCAGCAGTAGCAGATGCAGCCACCGCTGCCGTGTTCGGATATTTATTCATGGCGGGCTCTATTGTTCCTGATGTCGATGTTAAGTTTTCGCTTGTTTGAATTAATTAAGTGCCTTTTGCTTTCCAAAGTTATTTTTTGTTGAGCATTGATTTAGGGCCGCGGCTGGCGCTATAAATCTCAGACTGTAGTCAGTGAGGGCAACTCTGATCGTGGTTTAGTGAGCTCAGTGTAAACATTACTTATTGTGCTGCAGTCTGTGATTAATGCGGTCATCGGATATAATACTTGGACGCGGTCAATTAATCACTGGATCCATATCAAAAGCATACCCCCTCTAGTTAGCCCATAAAGCCTCATGGGAACAAAAAGCCCGTAATCAGTCACAAAACTTTGTTAATATCTAAGTTTAAATTGCTCGTATATCAGAAATATCCGCTTAGATTACTATAACAACGACTTCTTTGTTGGTCCTCTTAAGTCCTCCTCAAGTGGTATTATGCTGTCAGGAAATTGAAAAGAGCATTTTTGTTGATTTCGCCTCTGGGTTTCGTAACACGCAGTGAGTGGTTGTAACAAAAGTACATATTTTGAAGAGTATCGTTGCAAGCGAAACAAAGGGGTAGCTCGCAAGCATCCGGAGTTGATACAAAGCGAAATATTGCGAAGCCACAGGATGTTTATGATTATGGCACACTCTCCCTACCCCCGTCTCAATCTTTACGGGTTCGGTTTGAGTACTCGCCTCGATATGAGGTTCGAGTTCCGAGTACGAAATCTACCTAAGTTGGTGACCCTTCCCTTTCCCTTTAAAGTATGAAGCCAATTCCGAACAGAAAACAAACCGTCCCTCGACCTTGCATCCCAAGGGGCTATCAATGTTTATTTATTTAAAGAGATTCAAATAAAAAGATCTGGTGGACAGTAAGTACTGCAATAAATCCGCTCCTAACGAGCTTCGTTTATAGAATCAGCGACTAAGAGAGATTACAACTTTTGTTAATGTCAGGCAGGAGTCTTAAGAAAGAATTAAAACAGATGGAATGAGGAAAAGGAGGGAGCTTCGCCAAATGAGGGATCACCGAGCGTAAACCCGTTGAACTTGATGTCTCTTCGGGATGAGTTATTTTTGTCTATAATAGTCGTGTACAACAGAGCCCAATTTACCATTATACAACCGTCAGACGTTGGAAAGGTACTCTTAGAAATAGTGATGGAACTGTACCACATAAACAAGAGAAAAATGATCGATTTGACTTTGAGAGGCACGGAATAAACGCGCTGTTACTTTGCTACGATATGTTGTAACGCATGGCGTAGCAGTCGTAGCGCTCGTAGCATTCGTAGCGCGAAGCAAAAATAGCGCAAGGATTGGAATTCTAAATATGTATAAGGCATGTATACGTGTGTGACGTCGATGTTTCTGGTTCTCACGACACAGGGTATCCTAGTGTGGGGCTAGAAGCAATGTATGTGCCTGTTTGTAAAAATGTTTATAAATGATTATGTATGCATGCAGTCTCTATGTGAAGTCACCATTTGCTTACATGAGGCACTCAAATAATAGCCAGGGCCGTTCATGAAGTACCGGCGCTTAAGACGCCGGTGGACAGCCGATCAAATGCAATATGAGGCGAACGCCAATGTTCGTTCGACATTTCGCTAACTCTCCTGACGAGTGCGGGTGCACAGTGGAACGGATTTCGAAATTGCGGACTTACGATTTTTTTGTTACATATCATTATTTTATTTATGCTAGTCAAAAGTCCTAATCAAGGCAATCATATGTTCTCATAGCACTTATTGTTGTAAATGTTATAATTTCGCGCGATATCTAATTTGCTCTGTAAGTACCAAGTCTTAAAGGTGCTCAAACTGATTTTTCGTAGGCTAAATCATGGGGAATTGCGTACACCACCAAATATATAACATGGCCCCCCCGGAGTTCGCGGTTCTCCGGATAAACGAAGATGAACTTTGGTACTTTTGGCGATATAACCCACTACTACTGATAGAGTTGAATTTACTCTATAATTATTAATAAATGAAGCAAACGCATTATTATTTCTTCTTTCTAGTCGTTTCGTCATGGCTGAGGATTGACATATTCATAGATATAGACATTATTTATTAATAATATTCATTAAATCTGATCGTGACTGTCATGGTTGTTAGTACGGGGCTCGACCAAGGATCTCCATTTAGTCCTGGCCTGGGCTGCGTGTATTGCCTCGTGTAAACCAAGCTGCAGATATTCCTGCGTGTGTCTACACCAGCGTGCAGGTAGTCCTCCTCTTGTTCTTGCACCTTCAATTTTTCCTTCTATTACATACAGGTTCCATATACTTGCTATATGCCAAAGGAAGTCCAGCATTCGGATTGTCAGGGATTCAGTACCATATAGAAATATGATCCTAGGATCCTTATTACAAAATACATTTAAATATTATGATTATTTTTATCAAACTCATACTGCCGATTGAGCCATTACTTTTAAACAATGTTATATTATCAGTGATTGCATTCATACTATTTAAGTGAAATAGATAACGAGTTGTCTAGATGTACGTCTCCTCAATTGATCTCAGAGCACGGCAAATTCTGTCCTTACATTTCTCAAAGAGATAAGACACTACTATTGTCTGACTGTAAAATGATTATGTATCAATCTGATTTTATACAATTTTTAATCAACCAAGCCTACAACATATTTTTTGGTATTTACTCTAAATTTTTGATCTTGTACAGCATTTTTTTATTTATTTTAAGCCTAGAAGGAGGATCATGTTATGGTATTAATAAATAATTTCAATTGTTCACTAACAGTGGTAGCTATCGTTCTTTGCAATTCTCAAATATTCGCGATCGATACAAAACATGTTGTGAATAGTATCGACTTATTTATGCTTTTAAAAGAGAAGCTTAAACATTCTCGGTTAGTGTTAAATTTTGTAAACATCTTAAAGAGGAGCTTGGCTTGCAATTTAATGAAAAAAAAACAGTGATTTTCTAAGAATTTTGCCGGATTTTTTGCCGGATTTAGATGGACTGCTCCTAATCATTCTTTCAATCTTTTAATGAAATGTATGGCCCAGTTTCTTCGCTACTGAAGGAGAACAAGTTGATGTTATTGACGGTGAGCTGTCCAACAATATTGAAAATCTACCTTCTAGTGTGTATGAAGCTTCCACTTTCTGTACTCCGAGGAAATTATTCGAAAAACTGGGCTCAAGACAAAAAAGAAGACGTAATTAAACTTTAAGCAATTCCTTGTCTCCAGAAGAACTGTTAAGGTCAACAGTAAAAACTTTAAAGGACGTAATAAAAACGTATGCAAAAGTTTGCACCATCTCATTAAAGAAAAATTTGGTTGTGTTCCGTGAATACCGAAAATGATTGAAACTTGATTATATTTTAAATTTCTTTGTGATATTGTGCAACTTGACAATATAAGCTGTGGTTCTGTTATATGACATAATGCACGGTATAGTTTTTAATGCAATCGCAACGATGCAAGTGCGAATTCACAAGCTGACGAACCGCATACCCATCGAACGTGGGGTGCGTCAGGGCGACACCATATCACCTAAGTTCTTTACGGCCGTCTTAGAAGACATAGTAAAGACGCTTCCATGGGACTAGCAAGGTATTAACATCAATAGTGCCTTCGCTTTGCCGACAATATCATTCTGATCGCCGACAACCCTGGAGAACTCCGAAGCATGCTTCACGATCTCTATAGTGCTTCTCTTAAAGTTGGCCTGAAGATGAATATGTCCAAGACTAAGATTAAACAAACATCTCAACGGTCTTAACAGATTTTTCTCGGCTCCCCCAGTCGTTATGGATCCCATCGTTAAGGATGCCACTCTGCATGGGCTCCGCTCCAGGCCGGCGTTGACCTCCACTCCTTTCGACTTCAGTCCAGTCGGAATTGACACAGTTAAGAAGGCGGTGCTGGCTATCTCATCGAAAGCTGTAGGTGATGATTGCATCTGCTCTAATATGATCAGCAACGTGCTCGATTATATTCTTCCCGCTATCACACACATTATAAATCACTCTCTCTCTAGCTGTTCTTTCCCCTATGTGTGGAAAAAAGCATTAGTCATACCTTTACCCAAATCCTCAAACCCCTCCTCTTTCAAAGAGTATCGTCCTATTTCTATCCTGCCTATCCTTTCCAAAGTCCTAGAATCCATTGTCCACTCCCAGCTTTCCTCCTACCTTACGTCTTACTGTCTGCTGAATCGATTCCAGTCGGGATTCAGGCCGGGTCATAGTACCGTTACGGCCTTACTCAAAGTCACTGACGACATTCAGTTGGCTATGGACGAGAAACAGCTCACCGTACTAGCGCTACTTGACTTCAGCAGCGCATTCAACTGTGTTGATTTCGACATCCTCGTTGAGATACTGAAGTCTCTGAATGTCTCCCCGGCCTCAGCCAGCTGGTTCGACTCCTACCTGAGAGGTCGTCAGCAGCGTATAAGGTCCGAGGAGACTTCAACAGAATGGTGCGACCTTTTTGCAGGGGTGCCTCAGGGTGGTATCCTCTCGCCTCTTCTCTTTTCTGTCTTCATAAATTCTATCTCAGATACTCTCTGTTCCTCTTATCATCTCTATGCCGATGATCTCCAAATTTACCGTAATTTTTCTCCCTGTGATGTTAACTCTGCTGTGGCCTTGCTGAATGCTGATCTTGAGTGTATCAGGGATTGGGCTCTGTCACACGGGCTACTCGTCAATCCTTGTAAGTCGCAGTCAATGATTATCGGGTCCAGGCACTGTCTCCAAGTGTTACAGCATATGTCCACTGCACCCATAATGTACGATGGAATCGTAATTCCCTACAGCTCCAAGGCCAAAAATCTCGGAGTCATCTTTGATAACCTGCTCTCTTGGTCAGCGCATGTCTGCGAGGTTAGTAGGCGTGTCTTCGCTACGTTTTACTCTCTCAGACGACTTCAGCACTTCTTACCTCTTCAGACCAAAATTACACTCGCCCAATCTCTGTTACTTCCCCTCATTGACTACGCAGATGTCTGCTGGATCAGCGCAAACGAAGAGCAACTGGACAAACTCGAGCGACTTCAAAATCTTGGGATTCGGTTTATTTTCGGTTTGCGCAAATTTGACCATGTTTCTCAGTATCGCAGGGATCTGAAGTGGCTTCCAATCCGTCTTCGCCGGGATTTCCACATCCTCTTCACTCTCTTTAAGATTTTACATAATCCTCATTACCCTGGCTTCTTACGTGATTCGTTCACTTTTCTTTCTTCAGATAGGCCTCGGAGACCTCGACACTCGGTCGCTGCTCTCAACACCGCAACATAAAACTGTCGCATATATGAACATGGGTTCCGACTCCGGGCTATCAAGCTCTGGAACAAACTCCCCAGCACCGTCAGGGACAGTCCATCTCTTAACATCTTCAAAAGTAGTTTGAAGGAACATTACCTTTCTCTTCTGTAGTAGATTATATTTTATTTATATATTGTATAGGTATTTATTGATATTTATATATAGTATTTATAGGTATTATATTATTATGTAGGTTCTCATTTATTTATATGTGTAAATATCTAAGTAATTTATTATAAATATATTAAAGTCACTCTGATGTTTAGTTTTTTGTTATGTTGTGCATAATAGGTCTATCCCTTCGCATGAAACTATTTTTTCCTGTCAGCCCAGGGTTTGCTGGAAGAAATCTCTATATAGGGATAAGCACGCCTTTGTATACTAACTATGTTTGTAATTGTCCACTAATGTGTATATGCAATAAAGTATATAATAATAATAATAATCTCTGACGGCTCATTTGCCAACATCACTGACGGAGCTGAGACGTTAGAGGTGGGTAATCATTATGTCAATCTTAGACATATTCTATCTTTTGACAGAGAGCACCAGGCTAAGGAGATCTCCAGGCGAGTCCAACTTGGTTGGGCTGCGTTCAAGAAACTCTAGAGAATATTCAGGGATCGAAAGATGCCGCCATGCCTGAAAACCAGGCTATTCAACCAATGTGTCCTGCCTACAATGACATGCGGTGCCAAAATATGGACGCTTACAAAGGAAATAATGAAACGAAAGAGAGTAGCCCAAAGAGCCATGGAGAGTTCCATGCCACTCCTAGACAGAGTCAGAAACGTCGAGTTACGTCGACAGCATTAGGCTCAAATTTAAGTGGGCAGGGCACTTCGCGAGGCGAGGTGATGGCAGGTGAAGTAGATCCCTGACCGAGTGGTGGCCGAAAGAAGGATGAAGAAGTGTGGGTCGACCGGCAACCAGATGGGTCGACGATATTACCAACATCGCGGGGAAGACCTGGATTCGACTGGCATAGGACCGGAGAGGTTGGCTCAAAATGGAGGGAGGCTTATGACCAGACCCGGCAGTGGGCGGAAAGAAAATGCCAATGATGATAATGATAGTTTATAATACGAAATAAACAGGTAGAAAATACGTCGTTTACGTCTTAAACATTTATGAAATTTAATGGCATATTTTTTAAAGTAGATAGATATTTTTAGTAAAATGTTGGAACACGGACCTAGGTAAATACTGTATTAATACGAACAGCATTTAGGTACCTATACGTTGAAATATTCTCGAATTAAAAATTATTTTGTTATTAAGTTTATGTGGAAATTTCATTGTTCGCTGGCTTCTTAAGCAAATTGTTTGCCTTAGATAAAAAAATGCATCATCGGAAACATTTAACAAACCGGCCTTACTGTTTTTTTAATTTAGAGGAATGGAGAACAGGCCCGATTCGTTTTTGCAAGATGACGTCAATGCAACAGCTGGTTTCTTTCAGAGTCCACTTACAGAGCCAAAATACGAATAGGTTGATAGAGGATATATCACTTTTTATCCGAATACTAAAGTTAGGTTGTGATAGGTCACAACTTTATGTACAGCCTGGAGCCTAGCGAGGCGATCCCATGGTGCAAGGCCAATCCGTCTTGTGTTACATTTGCCTAGGTACGTTCAAACAACTCCTTAAACGTTTCGTTTACTTATTTTCCCGGTGGTCCTTTAGCCATATGGCTAACACCGGTTCTTAGCTAACAGCCCGGGCTTTTGACTAAGTGCCTAATTCATCCAAATAAAGCGGTCCTATATATGTATACTGATATTGCACAAACGCAAGTAAATCAATTAATGCGAGAGGCTTGTAGTCGTAGGAAGTGATTACCTAGTTGGTGTTACTTGAACATATAATAGTAGCATGTAATACTCGTATCAGTGTGTACTTGTCTGTGTAGGGTTATTAGGGTGTCAAAATTGTTGCTTATGTCTGATAATCACACAGCTAAGAGCTTTGATATCTTCAGTTAATATACCGTGATTAAATTTAAATAGTGATAGAATCATATTTCTATTGATCTGATTCTATTATGTTCTGACACTTAGTTAATTATAAATTGACGCACAGAATGTCAGTTAGTTAAGTCAAATTAACTTGAAATATAAGTGAATTCTAGAATCAATACTCTGTTGGCTCTTGAGTACTCATCGTATATTTATGTATGTACGTTCAGGTAACATTGCTGACACTCTCCTTAACACCTCAACCCTCGAACTGTCATTTATATTAATTCTGAGCTACTGGATTGAAAAAAAAGACGTATTAACCGCGTTCGGCGAATCACGCGAATGTAGGGGGTGCAGAAATCTGATAATGACACGGCCCTTCGACGAGCACGGACGAATTACATCAACGTATGAATAAACACGTTCGGTTCAACATTGATTAACCAATACAATATATATTTGTACGATATAAATAATCTGAGCCACAAACCGAACCCTCAGTCCATAAAATATCCTGAGGAAACAAATTGAAAATACTAACATGTATATTTCAAATCTCTTTGAAATCAATTTGAATAAAGATTTCAGCAACGGCTCTTGCAATAATGAAGAAATAATGGTGACAGTTTAAGCATGGAATAATAGGGTTAAAAAACTATGGGACAATTTCTTTTTATTTAATTTATTTATTTCCCAACAATACCTATTGGCTAGCCTAATGCAGTAGGTATATAGGATCTTACAACTAACAAAATACAAACAACAAAATACCTTATTTTAACTTTCTGTAATCTTTTCTGTAACACACCACAAATACACACATCTTTGTAATTTCAGCCAGAGTAGATCTGATTTTCCCTCATCATGTCGCGCAACGCTCAATCTATGTGACGCTGCAACGTTACACAATGTCCCGAGATATTTTACGTGAAGCGCGCCGTGCTTGCTTGCTCCCGCCCCGAGCGAGCGCTTGTGTCTCGCTTACACTTGTGTTTCTGTCTCGGGACATTCACGATGTTGTTGAGGGACATGTTCTTCCATTAGTTCCCAGTGTATCTAAGGCTTAAAGTAAAACATATTGTGGTCCATTTCTGTAACACCCTGAAATATGAATAGACTACGAGTATTGCTTATATTGAGTTTGTTATTAATGCAAAGGTTAGAACGTAAATTTTTCGTAACTAAATAATTCATTATTTAAACAATGAAGCTATCGATGAGTTTTCGGGTAGCTTTGGCTTTAATCGAATTGGTAGGTACCTTTCCAGCCCTGTGATTTATCCATCAATCAAGGCCTACAGGCAGAAAGTCTGATAGGTAGCACAGTTACTCAATCTATTCTTACCATTTTTGTCCATTGGCAGATATTTTGTTGTAAGTCGTTTTTAAGGTGCTCTGTATCCAAGATTGTATGCTCTACTGCTAAGTAAGTTTAGAGAAGCTAGATGACCTGTAAGTTTCCTCAAACTAACGATTTGAGTCGAAAGAGTTTTGGCGATTTTAGACATAATTAAATCTATGACTAAATATTTTTTGAGTTAATAATGTAATATTATAATAATAATAATAAAAATGTAATATAATAAGTAAGAGCATGAATCAGTGATAAAGACATATTTTTTAGGGTTCCGTACCCACGGTGTGCCAAACGGAATACTATTACGAAGTCTCCGATGTCTGCCCGTCATCGGGCTGTATCTCATGAACGAGAGAGTTGAAATTTGCAGAGATTTGTATTTATGAAGCCGCACGCGTAACGCGAAATATGCAATGATATGAAACAGGTCTTTTGTGTGGGGACCCCTTTAATTTATAAAATCTCACATAGTCCGTTGTTTATTGCTATAGCGGCAAAATAAATACACATTCTTGAAATATTTCAACTCTCTACCTATAACGGTTCAAGAGACACAGCCCGGTGACGGACCGATATTATATGGAATACTTTCCAAACTCACCTTCCCGAAAGGCGTCAACCCGCCCTGCTTTGCCCCCGGCTCGTATCTTTCAGCAGCGGTGGCGCACTCAGCCCAGGGCGTGTCACAAGTGGAGGTCAGCGTCAGGTACCGCACGCCGACCTGGTACAGGGTCCGGAGTACGCCGAGGGAACTGCCTATGGCATGGCCTCCTTCCACGCCCACCAGCGAGCACATGCGGTGGTTGGCGTGCGCCGAGAGGATCTCTGGATAGGAAATCAGTAAACAAAATTTGACGCGTTTCCCCATAGGGAGTAGCAGAGGCTCAGTTGCGGCCACATTTAGCCAGTTTTTACCTGACTGCACCAGAAGGAGATGTTTTTCGAGCACGTATGTTCATATGTATGTATGACCAACTTGACGGATTTTAATAAATGGGGTGTCGTTGGATTCGTTTAGTTGTGGGAGTGTCATAAGCTATATATTGTTTGGTAAAAAGTCAATAGGTTCAATTAAAATTGCAAAATGTAGTTTAAAAATTATGTGTATCTACTTGTAAAATGGTACAATGATTGATAATACTTTCATACTCTTAACTAGGTATGTACATTCATACATTTACAAGTGGTATACGTTTACACACATGTGGTACGGAAGGAAAATGCAGTCGGGTTATGTTCACGCTAGAGGCGTGACGTTAGCGCAGTCGTGGACATTGCATCCCCTTCCCCCGGACCTCTGAGATGTACAGACGTGTTTCTAGTTGATTTCGTAATTATTTTAATAAACTGTAACATTAATCTCGTATTAAATTCGAAAATATTAGGAGTGCATTAGCTGCAAAACAGTGGTGCGAGTCGCGAGTGCAAACCGCGAGTCAAAGTAACTAGGAAGGTCAAGTTATAGTGGACGGAAAGTGATTTTGTTCTAAATCGTCGATCGCGCCTAGCGTAACCAGACCCCTCGCCTAACACATCTCCTATATGCCTATGCTCGCCTGGTACTTCTGAATCAAACTGAGCAATATGATCAAACGCACCCCGCCTGCCTCGCCGTTAGTGACGGCAGCGACACCGACGACGACGGCATTACAAGCTCCGCATCTGTAGGGCATGACGTCAATGGAGTTGAGTTCTTTCGAAATGGCGTCAGACGAGCGTGCTCATCATGGCTCAGCACCGGACCTGCACGACTTGCTAAATAATATCACGGAACGTAAAAAACGCAAATTCGATGAAACTGATAATAATATAGGTATCATGATGAAACAGATGTTTGACTCTTTCTCTAAAGAACAGGAAAAGAGATTCAAAGACTTGAAATCTACTATCGATGAATTGAAAAATCAGAATAAAGAGCTTACAAACAGTGTCGAGTGGATGTCTAAAAAATATGATGAGTTTTTGGAGAAAATAATCATATTAGAGAAAGATAGAAAAGAGGACAAAAAAATCATCAAGGACCTTGAAGAAAAGCTTGAAACACTGGAGAGAAAATCTCGTTCCACGGGTATTGAAATACGGAATATTCCTTAGCCACAAGGAGAAAATAAAGATGAACTTTGCAAAACAGTGAAAAAAGTATTAACTACATTGAACATTGAAGTTCAGACGAACGATATTAAAGATACTTTTAGATTGAATGCCAAAGATTCGTCACACCCGATAGTTGCAGAATTTACAACTGTACTAATGAAGGATAAGGTACTGAAAAGTGTTAAGGAATACAACAAAAACAAGACAAAAAATGATAAGTTGAACACGAAAGCCATTAACCTGCCAGAACCAGCGAAACCAATATATATATATCCGAATCGCTGACCTATAAAACTCAGAGACCTACTTAGCCCGAGTTTTTCAAAGAGACCACGGATATGATTTCTGCTGGACGTCCCAGGGAATCGTCTACCTGCGCAAAAAAGAGAAACTTCCCCAGATAAGAATCTCATCTGAAGCTGACCTAGAGGCGATCAAGAAGCAATGACTCTAATATCACATATCTCGCAAAACATACTTATAAAAAATTACATTATACCCCGTTATTCACTTCACTAATCAAACAAAATACAATGTACTTTTATCAGCCTATAACAAACACTACACATAAAACACAACACTCAAACACAATTATTTATTTTGTAGGAAAATCCATTTTCGTATTTACAAATACATTCTGCCTAACTTTTATTCTCATTCGTTACTATATATTATATATAAATAAAACTTGTGATTTATTAATGGCTGAAACATTTATAATCTACCTTAAAAATGCCTAACATCGATGTTATATCAAATGAGTTGGATAGCTACGCGGTATCCCAAAGTTATAGTTGTGAAGTCGAGAGATGTAAGCAGTTGCTTCCACCTTCACATGCAGGTCTTACCATGATTACACAAATTATTAGGAGCATAAACTGCAATATGTCTCAGTTTGAGGTCCTATTAAACAGATTAGGCATAGAAAATGATATTATTATTCTTACAGAGTGCTGGCTGCAGAAAAACTCTGTTTTACCTACATTATATGGATATAGTGTACATGCATACATATTCATCTAAGGACAAAAGTCAACCAATGGAGCTTTTGACAGTCTCGACAGACCCTGAAGCCTCATTGGATGAAGTCAATAAATATTTTGTAGAAGTAGGTGAAAACCTCGCGAAACGCTTTTCCACTGAGTATAACTCTTACACAAGTGCAGAACAGCAGGAAAGAGTAGCTTCCTCATTTGCACTGTTATGCACGGATGAAGCAGAAGTAGAACGCCTTATTATGGCTTTGAAACGCGAATGCACAGTTGGTTGGGATAATATCTCAAATATCATACTTAAAGAACATAAAGAGTTACTTATTCCTCCATTAACATTCATTTTTAACATGTGCTTAGAGTGTGGTATCTTTCCCACGGTGCTCAAGCGTTCACGTATCCGACCAATACATAAGGGAGGCAACAGGGACCGTATCAGTAATTATAGGCCCATATCAATTCTTCCCTCTTTATCAAAAATATTAGAAAAAATCATAAATAAAAGGTTGGTTAAATATCTTGAAGGTAATGGGCTATTATCTGATAATCAATATGGTTTCAGATGCGGAAAATCCACTAATGAAGCAGTACAATGTCTTACAGACTATATTGCGACTAATCTCGATGATGGAAAGAAATGCATTGGAATTTTTCTTGATTTGGCGAAAGCTTTTGATACGGTCCCTGTCCATTCACTGTTAGATAAACTTGAGAAACTTGGAATCAGAGGCTTACAACATAAGCTATTGACCAGCTACTTAACAAATCGTTTCCAAAGTGTACAAGTGAGTAACTATATCAGCTCAGATCTACCTATTTCGTACGGAGTTCCCCAAGGTAGCATCTTAGGACCAACATTGTTTTTGGTATATATTAATGACGTCCTATGTCTGCCATCTTTTGATGGCCAAATTATATCCTATGCAGATGATACTGTATTACTCTTTTCTCATAGATCTCTTGATAAGGTTTATGAGCTAGCACAGAGTGGTCTAAATAGGGTTAAAAAATGGCTGCACATGAATTCTTTGACTCTCAACTCTGACAAGACAAAGTATATGTTTTTTTCTATACGCCAGATGCAAGTAGATAGTAAGTACAAAATTTTATCTCATGACTGCTGCTCAAATGGGGAATCTAACCAAAACCGTTGCAAATGTTTGAGTCTGGAATGTGTAAAATGTATAAAGTATCTCGGTATACAAGTAGACTGCAATTTAGCTTTTAAAGAGCATATTAAACACCTAAACAATAGACTTCGTAAATTAATTTACATCTTCAAAAACTTGAGACACGTTGTCGAACCCCATATACTGAAACAAATATACTATGCGCTGTGCCAGTCTATACTTACTTATTGTATATCATCATGGGGAGGTGCAGCAAAAACCTTTTTAAAAACATTGGAAGTAACTCAAAGGGCTATACTAAAGATTTGCACTTTTAAGGATTACTATTACTCAACTGAATTACTATACCAGGATTGTGATGTACTGAATGTTAGACAACTTTTTATACTCAGTATTATAATTAAACAACACAAGAAGATAGTTTTTGACGAGGAACAGCTAGATAAACGCCGAATTAATACGAAGCATAGAGACAAGGTCTTTCGCACAAAATTTATTAATAAGTTTCTACCTTTTTTGGGTCCATTTTTGTTTAAAATACTCAATCAAAAAATTAGTATCCATACAATGTCTGCTTTTCAATGCAAGAAAGAAGTTACCAACTGGCTTAAGAATAAAAACTATGAGGAGACTGAGAATTTGCTTAAAATTGGGGAATGATAAAATACGCATAAAACAATAATATTAAAAATAAATATATACGGCTATACATACATAATAATACTACAAAACCTAAATTAACACACCCTCTCACACACATACAAACACCACATTTATACACACAGAGAGGAGTAAACACAACACAATACTTCTTCATATTTCATTTGATTTGTGTAAACTACTAAATTATTAATCTGTTTAACTAAATAAGTTTTTACTTACATTTATATCTAGATTTAACTAATCATAAAAATGGTCATCTAAACTACATAATCAGAAGCTAGAATTTTTATTTTTGTTTAAAACACTGGGAATTTGGGCGCTGTTTTGCTGAAATACAGGTCTTACGCCTAGCTCAGCGACAGATGCTACAATGTATTTTTTAGCAATTTAATCTAGCCTACATTAAATAGCACCATTGTAACTATTTGTACTTCTTTATGTGACAATAAATATTATTATTATTATTATATTCGAGAATCCGCCAATCAGCACCCGCGCAGGTCGCGAAAGCGACCCGGCGAAACACTTCCTTCTGTCCGTGAACTGCTCCGACCGCCATTTTGGACGCCACGCCACGATCAATTCAGCTCATATTCCGCTTATATCCGCTCATAGACTAATTACAATTAGATAGCTAGCTATCGCGTGTAAAGTGTACATAAACCCCCTGTGCCGCGATCTAATTGAGTACTGGACTGACTCAGAGCACATACGTGCCATTCACGCACAATTCATCCCAGCTATCCGGAGTCTCGTCTCTAACAAGTGGGACCGCCACCAGACATCTCACGCAACCTCGCATCAGCCGAAGGAGGAAAAGCCAAGAAACCAAGAAAACAAGGTACCTACCGCTCACTTCCGACTCTTCCCAATCAGCTCATCCCATCTCAACTCTGCATAACGTGACTAGCGGTCACAGCTTATTTGTTTTTATAATAGTTCTACTCTGTTGATCTGTTGCTGTTATCGAGCTTGTAATACAAAGCCACCGTCGTCATATACCTAACACACAAAGTTAGGCACATATCGTCGATGCCCTCAATTTAGAAATAGTAAAACTAAGCATATATTTTATTTCACTTTTATTACCAGCGCTCCTAGCATCGGACGCTTTCTAACATTGGTTAATTTTAAGTCACTTTATGTAAGAACTGAGTATAAATCATAATTGCACATCCTTGGACTTTCCTTCATCTCCACTGTCAGCCACTACATATAATTGGCGCAGCCGGTAGGATTCGAACCTACGCTCCCAAAGGGAATCTGATTTCCATTCAGATAAATACCATTCAAAATAAAAACCAAACAGCACTCTACGAATCGTTTATGGAGCGATTGGAATTGCTATTGGAACATTTTTTTGACAAGAAGTGCATAATCAGTGGAGACTTCAATATAGATATGTTGACGGAAAATAACAGAATAAAATACTTTTTAAAATTGCTTAACAGCTATGGTTTTAGGCATTTGTTTTGTGCAGCAACATATTTTGGGGAGGGATAAGAGTCATCTCTAGATAATTTCCTAACGAATATAACTGAATCTAATATTTTGGATAAAACCGTGGATCAAAACAACATAGGAGATGGGCATGCAGGAGTATTTTGTGTTGTACAACTTGAACATCTAATAGCAGCAGAAAAAAAACAACAATATACAGTTATAGATCGTAGCGTTTTCAATGAAATAAAATAACCTGATTTTCAGAAACAACATTTTATGGCAAGACTGGACAAATATGGGTATAAATATTTTTCTGAAAAGATTTGAAGAAACGTTTAAAAATAGTTTTAGAATAGTTATGAAACTAAACAAACAACAAAATTTTGAAAAACTTAAATGGGCCACTAAAGAAATTAGGGTATCTAGTCAAATGAAACGTGTTCTCTTACCTTTAAAAGGTGTCCAGGATGAAGATTACAAACATGTTTACACTAAAAATATTTGCAAATATGCAGAAGAGTATTGAGGAATGTCAGAAAAATTGCCATCCGAGATGAAATAGGAAAAGCCAGAAATTCTACCAAATCTATTTGGAAAGTTGTAAACAAGCACAGGAACAAACGTCAAAATTTTAATAAAGAATCTATTCAGCTAAAAGTTAATGAAAGTGAAGTGGGTGAACACTTCTCTTGTGAATTTGACAAAAAAGGCTCCACAGCAGATAAAAATGACATAGCAATACACTTTCTAGAATCTAGAATGGACAGAGTACTATGTAGCGTAATGTGTGAGTTAACAACGTCGAAGAAAATGGCAAACATAGTAAAAAATATGGAGCCAAAAATGTGGCTATGATGGTATCCCAATAATTTTCATACAAAAAACATAGATATCCTAGCTGTTCGTCTGACTTCCTTTTTCAATAACTGCCTAAACATGAGTGTCTTCCCTGAGCAACTTGAGATGGCCGAAATTGTACCAATATTCAAGAAGGGATCAAAAATATAGACCAATCTCTCTGTTGCCAATACTATCAAAAGTATTTGAAAAAATCATCAAAATTCGACTACTAAAACACCTTCAGAAGAATCAAGTGATAAGCGAGAGAAAATTTGAATACCAAAATAAACATTAGCACCGTGGATGCAGTGGAAACACTCATAGATGATGGGTTTATTAAACTTAATGATAAGATGAAGGTTCTAGGTCTCTTTTTGGATCTAAGTTCTGCTTTTGATTTGGTTGACCATACTATCTTAATAAGAAAGCTTGAACATTATGGCATCCGTGGTGTGTTTTTGAAGCTACTAAGATCATATTATATGATTTCGACATCCTCGTTGAGATACTGAAGTCTCTGAATGTCTCCCCGGCCTCAGCCAGCTGGTTCGACTCCTACCTGAGAGGTCGTCAGCAGCGTATAAGGTCCGAGGAGACTTCAACAGAATGGTGCGACCTTTTTGCAGGGGTGCCTCAGGGTGGTATCCTGTCCCCTCTTCTCTTTTCTGTCTTCATAAATTCTATCTCAGATACTCTCTCTTCCTCTTATCATCTCTATGCCGATGATCTCCAAATTTACCGTCATTTTTCTCCCTGTGATGTTGACTCTGCTGTGGCCTTGCTGAATGCTGATCTTGAGTGTATCAGGGATTGGGCTCTGTCACACGGGCTACTCGTCAATCCTTGTAAGTCGCAGTCAATGATTATCGGGTCCAGGCACTCTCTCCAAGTGTTACAGCATATGTCCACTGCACCCATAATGTACGATGGAATCGTAATTCCCTACAGCTCCAAGGCCAAAAATCTCGGAGTCATCTTTGATAACCTGCTGTCTTGGTCAGCGCATGTCTGCGAGGTTAGTAGGCGTGTCTTCGCTACGTTTTACTCTCTCAGACGACTTCAGCACTTCTTACCTCTTCAGACCAAAATTACACTCGCCCAATCTCTGTTACTTCCCCTCATTGACTACGCAGATGTCTGCTGGATCAGCGCAAACGAAGAGCAACTGGACAAACTCGAGCGACTTCAAAATCTTGGGATTCGGTTTATTTTCGGTTTGCGCAAATTTGACCATGTTTCTCAGTATCGCAGGGATCTGAAGTGGCTTCCAATCCGTCTTCGCCGGGATTCCCACATCCTCTTCACTCTCTTTAAGATTTTACATAATCCTCATTACCCTGGCTTCTTACGTGATTCGTTCACTTTTCTTTCTTCAGATAGGCCTCGGAGACCTCACACTCGGTCGCTGCTCACAACACCGCAACATAAAACTGTCGCATATGAACATGGGTTCCGACTCCGGGCTATCAAGCTCTGGAACAAACTCCCCAGCACCGTCAGGGACAGTCCATCTCTTAACATCTTCAAAAGTAGTTTGAAGGAACATTACCTTTCTCTTCTGTAGTAGATTATATTTTATTTATATATTGTATAGGTATTTATTGATATTTAAATATAGTATTTATAGGTATTATATTATTATGTAGGTTCTCATTTATTTATATGTGTAAATATGTAAGTAATTTATTATAAATATATTAAAGTCACTCTGATGTTTAGTTTTTTTTATATGTTGTGCATAATAGGTCTATCCCTTCGCATGAAACTATTTTTCCCTGTCAGCCCTGGGTTTGCTGGAAGAAATCTCTATATAGAGATAAGCACGCCTTTGTTTACTAACTATGTTTGTAATTGTCCACTAATGTGTATATGCAATAAAGTATAATAATAATATTTAAAACGCAGAAAACAGTTTTTTGAATTTGGGTCAAATACTGTTTATTATACTGTTTATTTGGGTCCAATAATGTTTTTATAAATGACTTGGTAGAAAATGTGCTAGATACTCAGCTAGTTATGCTTGCTGATGATAAAAACGCTGTTATTTACTCAGAGCACCTCAGCGCTCCTGAGGAAAATGCAAATGCAGCGCTTTTTTCATTCCACCAATGGTTTAACTTCAATAATCTTAAGTTGAACAGCAACAAGACCTGTGCAATACTATTTAAAACAACAGCAGCAAATAATGACAAGGTAGATATTAAGTTGGCTGACACAGTAAAATTCTTGGGTGTTCAAATAGATGCTAACTTAAGCTGGAAAACTGAACTGAAAGCCATCGAAAGTACTCTGAGCTCAGCTTGTTTTGCTCTACGGAGCCTACGAGATGTATTGTAAATTGACAATTTAAATGCAGTATATTATGCCTTGGTAGAGTCAAAGCTGAGATTCAGCATAAAGTTTTCGGGAAATAGTTACGATTATAATGTCAATAAAGCGTTTGTCCTCCAAAAGAGAGCCATAAGAATAATGTTACGGATACCACATATTACACCGTGTCATGTTTTTTTTTTATCAAATTAGGTATCCTCACAGTTCCCAGTCTATTCATATTAATTTAAAGATCAATCGTATAAGTTGTCTGTAGATTTACTTAAAAGATTAAATAAAGTAGAGTCTGAGGAGGAACGGGAAAGACGTTTATACACAAGAAGAATTTACATTCAGTTTTGGTGCAATGACACTCTGAAGGTGTTCAGAGTGTCATTGCACCAAAACTGAATGTAGTTAAACACTCATCTAGATATCAAGCGATAAAAATGTATAATAAGTTACCGGTAGAATTTAGACAAATTACGAGCCCCAATATCCTTAAAAATAAGCTTAAAACAGTGCTGACATCTTATTTCAATTATCATCATTTTAATAATTTTGATGTCTAGGATTTGAATAACTATGTTATATTGTAATGAAATGTTCGAGATATGTTTTGCAATGAATTTGTTTTTATGTTTTAGTCTGTAAGCAATTTAAAATACAATTTATATTGTTAATGAATAAATAAAACTGAAACTGAAACTGAAACATCGAGTGGTACTTTTAGAATATTGAGATTAGATATTTTGACTACGATTATAGATACATGGTGTTTGGTAGATCGATACAAACAAAGCCTTAAAACGAAGACAGGTTATTTTAAACTATTTAGGGGATACTTGTATTAATAATTTTGTAATTATTTATTATTGCCTGCTTATTAAATAATAAAAAAATAATTGTATTAGTTAAGCACAACCTATTTTTAAAAGAGATCTAAAAATCAATCTGTGGGAGTTTCTACGCCCTTCTTCTCCCACAGTGGTCCAATGTAGAGAAGAGGCAAAAAATGACGTTTGCTAAGTATATGTAAATATCTACAGTAATAAAATACTTTGACTTTGACTTTGACTAACCGAAGTCTTATCGTTTTGTTTTAATAAATATTTAATTTTTTTTGACGAATAATTCTATAATTTTACACTTAATTGGTAATCTTTACGATATTTTGATATTGATTGATTTATTTTTAATAATTTATAATTAAGTACTGTTTAACTAATCTAACAAAATTAGTTCTAAGCATTTATGACTTGAAACTCTGTTTTTACAGACCTTTGAAGTGCTAGAAAATTCGCTCTGCTTTAAACGAAAGATAGTTTTGACTGCAATTTTAAACAAAAAACCGTCGAGGTTTTTACGTTCCAACTTATTTAAAACCATGCTTGGAAAATTTTCTATCTTTTGAGATATATTTTACAATGGTATCCCATAATTTCATGAAATTAGGACCTCCGAAATTGAGGGAAGAAACCTTAAATTTTTTACCACATTTTTTGTGCGGTGCTACGGCACTCTTCGTCCGGGAGTCCAACTTGCACTTGGCCGGTTATGGCAAAAATAAAAAAAATCGAACTCAACTACTGAAACCTCGCGCACCAGAAAAACCCTTTAACCACCGGAAGATCAATACGCTTCTAACGATTCGATTTAATGCAATCAAAGGCACGAGCAAAGGCTAGTAATACAATATTTTATATTAATAGCCTAGTCTAAGTATTGACAAAGTACAACACACTTCCAAACTCGGTAACTCCTTCCTGACTGAGTTTCGGAGCTTTTATGTTGTAATATATTTTGTTTGTTACTTGTCTAGAATCGATATTTCATGGTTTAGTTGTTGGCCTCTAGAGACAAAAAAAGGCCCCACATTTTGCCATCAAAATTTAATCGAAATCGTTAGAGCTAATACGAGATCACAAGAAATTCAAATGATAAATATACATACCACACAAATAATGCTCGTCTTATCAAGAGGCGCACTCCAAATCAGTAAAACACCCCAGTTCTATTTTTAAATGTCCCGGAGAAGAGCGATACATCCACCCTTTGAAATACCTCGGCCGGTACTGACCTGGGAACTCATTCGAAAAGCACGCATCCCATAATTTAGGGTTTTTAATTTTAATTTTAGAAAATAATTTGGAGCCCTAACATATCATCATCATTATCAGCTCTTGTCATCCCACTGCTGGCCTCTCCCAAAGCACGCCATTCGGGACGGTCAACCGCCAGTCTCGTCCACTGCTTTTCAGCCACCTTAGCAATGTCATCTGACCATCGGGCCGGTGGTCTGCCTGCCGTTCTCTGTCCTGTTCGCGGCCGCCACTCTGTGGCTGCCTTGGTCCACCTTCCGTCCTCCCTTCTAACCAAGTGTCCCGCCCATTGCCACTTTAGCCCTGTCATGCGCGTACCCACGTCTGTGACTTTGGTAAGTCTGCGGATTTCAACGTTTGGCACGCGGTCAACGAGGCTGATGCCTAAGAAATTAATATGTTTTATTATTATTGCAGATAATGAATTCTATAATAATGTAAGGGAAAAAAAACTACGATTTATTTTGTTTTCACGTCATAATGATACGTGTTTCCCCGTAAAGAAAATGAATTTCTTGCAACTGTAAAATGATCGTATATAAAAAAAAATATCTTCGATTATATTAAAAATATATACACTATAGGACTGCATCTTAGCATTGAATCTATGTTTTTTAACATTGGTAGGTAAATAAAAAATAGGACGAAAATGTATAAAATTACGATCCAATATTGTTACCAAAAATCATGCAAATAAACTTATTTGATTTGATTTGATTTGAGGAAAAGCGAAATTCCCAAAACGCGTTGCACTGCTAAATTTGTCGTTACTATTAGAAAATAACCTAATACGGTTTCAAAACTATGTATATCGTAGAATAAATTTCCTTTTAGATAGTAAACATCATATTAATTAAATTCAATATTATCAGGCTTCACGTCGATCTTGTAAAGTACTATTTTGCGTCTTGCCATATAAGCCGTCTTAGTGTGATATGCGGACCTCAAAAAATGTTTCGAGACATTATTCCTAAATCTACAAACCCATTCAATCTATAAAATTGTTGCTCAAGCTGAAACGTACATGAATTGCACACTCTTGACACGCAGGACGCTCTTTTAGCGATACAACAAAACATGTCATGTATTAAACTGTCATAAAGTATCACATATGCGAAGCATTTGATGGGAAAGACAAGCAGAGCCAAGTTATTTTTAAATAATAGTACATTACTGCCGAGGTCTTTAGTGACTGCGTTTCTGGCAGAAATGTTGGTGGCCGAAAGCGCAGCGCCAGGCATTGAAGCGTAGCTAAGCTAAGCCCAGGCCATCATAGCGTGGCCATCAATGCAGTCATTGCGGACCAAGGCTTGTATATGTGCTATGCTGTTGACGACCCGAATGGCCTAGTGGGCAGTGACCCTGCCTACGAAGCTAAGGGTCCCGGGTTCAATTCCTGGTGGGGGAAAATATTTGTTTGACGAGAACGGATGTTTGTACCCAAGTCATAGTTGTTTATCTATCTAAGTATAATATTTATATGTATGTGTATCGATGTCTAGTACCCAAGATACAGGGAATCCTAGTTTGGGGCTAGATCAATGTGTGTCAATAGTGTCCAAGGTATTATTATTATTATTATTATTATATTCAAACAATGCGAGCAATTTAAATTTAATTATCACGAAAATTGATGGAACAAATATGGAAATTTGCAAAAATTTTCGCCGCGCTGCGCTTTTATTTATTTCCAGCGCTTTTTTGTTTCTAGGCTGCCTGTACTTACGTGCGACCTCTGTGGCGCAGCGATTGTGGCTCTGGCTACCAAGCGAGAGGTCCCGGGTTCGATCCCCGGCTGGGGATAAAAAAAAACCCCGGGTCCTGGATGTTTATACGTGTGTGACGTCGCTGTTCCTGGTTTACACGACACAGGGTAGCCTAGTGTGGGGCCAGAAGCTATGTATGTAAATGCAATGCATGTAGATGTTTATGTTTATGTTTTTACATAGCCAAATTCGGAATAAAATATTTTTGCACTTGACCATTTTTGAAACAAAACTCGACAATAATGGGTTTTCACAGGAAATTTCTGGTGGCTAAGACTCACCAGCAATTAATTTACATACAACTATGCTGGCGCCTATTCAAGTGCGCGGCCAGGACTTTGCTCAAAGAAGGTGGCTTGAAGAAGGTTGTCACAATAATTAACACATTATAAGCATTTTTAGGGTTCTGAAGTGGGCTCTACCGGAGCAATAAAAATAGGTAGAGAGCTGAAATATTCACAGAGGGTGAATTTCTATTGCCGCTATAACAACAAATAATTAAACATACGATTTTTTGAGAATTAATAGTAGATTGTACAACAGGGGCAAAAAACACGCCATTTCATCCGAGACGTTGATATCCACCCGAGCCGCAGGCAATGGTGGATAGTTAAGTCGAGGGTAAAATGGGGTTTATGACCGAGTTATACACACTGCTTTTCAGTTCGATGCGAGAAAATGATACAATGGCATACAAAAGATCGTAAAACAACAATCATAAAACAGCAAGAAATTGCAAAGAATGAGCTTCTCGCAAATTTTCTTTTTTAGGGTTCCGTACCCGAAGGGTTCCAAACGGGACCCTATTACTAAGACTCCGCTGTCCGTCCGTCCGTCTGTCACCAGGCTGTATCTCACGAACCGTGATAGTTAGACAGTTGAAATTTTCACAGATGATGTATTTATGTTGCCGCTATAACAACAAATACTAAAAAACAGGATAAAAGAAATATTTAAGGGGGCTCCCATACAACAATTCTTTCAATACCACATACAAACTTATGGATGCACCTGGTTACGTACATGGAGTGTGAAAGTAACCACACCAATAACTTTGTAAACAATATTTTGCTGTGTAAAATCCAAACTATTCACTCCACACCATCGTTTTTTTTGAACGGTGGTACGGAACCCTTCGTGCGCGATTTAGACTCGAACTTGACCGGTTTTTTATTTTGTTTTTAATTTTCGACATGTGACATTAAACTGGGGTACTTCATAATGCCTCATTAAAAGCTTCAATACGTTTTTCAATAATAATTGACTTCTATTTTATCAAGTTTTAGTAATTTAGTAATAGAAAACACGAATGTGAAATTTATTAAAGCAAATCTAAAATAACAAGCTTATTCTATGAAGTTTTATTGTGCGTGTGGCTGTTAGGCCCGATTATCTCAGCCTTTATAACAATTTTACTTTGTGCACTAGAGCATAAAAGTGGCATTTTGTGCAGCATGAGAAGTGAAAAAGTAGTACCCATACAAGAGATTATTTGTATGGCCATTTTCTCAGCCATTTTGTTTTATTTCATTATCGGTGAACGGAACTGGACTCTCTCGATCTTATCGGAAAAGATATTTAATTAAAAGAGTTTTGTGCTTAGTTATTTGTGAATACGATTAATAATTGCTCATTCGAAATATAATAACTAATATTAGGTTTTAGGTTCACTGAGCAAAGCGTTTCGTTAACCTGAGTACAATTACATACCGTTAGAAATATTACCATGTAATGTACATATTGTAATCTAGGAACTCCCAAACGTAGAAACACAATTTAAACTATAGCTGTAAAAATCTCCTTCTAGATCTCATCCTGTCTTAGGAATATTATTGTTGTAACAACTCACTGGATCTCAAAGGCGAAAAGGGGACGTGGTCGACCCAGAAAGCGGACTGTACCACTGTGACAACTGGTGGGAGTTAGATCAGAAACGTGAAGAGTGGAGGAGAGGAAGAAAGGCCTTTGCCCAACAGTGAGATGATGTAGGCTAATAATAATAAAAATAATCCAATTTCATCCAGTGTAAATCAATTATCTATTGATTATATTTCACCACGTCTATTTGCCTAATATACTGTGAAGTGAATTCTACATTTTATTTAGCAAGATACTTCACGCTTGGCGTTTCATCAACCCACTGGCATATAACTCTACCAACAGGTTATTTAGCCCAGAGACACGAAGAAAGCGACAAGGAATCGTGAATTTACCTTGAGAAATTCACCATGTCAACTACATCGGATACGAATGGGATTAGGCCATGTGAGTTCAATACAACATTCAGGTACACACAGTCGAGGCAACCCCAAAGCGGAATCCAAACCGACCGAGTGAAATATGCTAAACGGTTGAATCAACTCCTGAAACAGCAGGGAGTGCCACCAGGTAAGCCAACACCAGGTAAGCAACCTAACTGAAGCCGTTTACGTGGAACGCTGGTGCACATCTAACGAACTATCAGTCAACCCAAACAAGATGGAAATAGTAATGTTTACCAAAAAGCGCAATCTGGGCAACTAGCAAATAACCAGGTTGTTTGGTAAAGAGCTACAACTACCTTGTTGTATTACTAGATAGCAAGCAAAATTGAGCAGCCATCTGAACAACAAGATAGATAAACCAACAGTCACATTTTGCTAGTGCCGAAGAATGGTAGGTTAAACCTGAGGGCTAACCCCAAAAACCACCTTTGGAATTACTCAGCTGTCATCAGACCCATAATAAACTACGGCGCGATGGTCTGGTGGCCACGAACCAAACTATTCACTGTCGAAGCAAAATTGCAACGACTCCAGAGGCTGGCTTGCATGGAAGCAACGGGATGTATGAGGACCACACCCACTCACACGGCCTTGGAACCCATACTGGATCTACCACCGCTACGCCTCTTCATCAAATAAGAGACGGCTGCTACCTCGGTGCGTTTTAAAAAACTTAACCTGTGGAGACATGCTAGGGTAGCTTACAATTAAATACTCGACAAGTACATTGGTAAGGAGCCGCTTCTAGAAGCGACTACTGACAGGATACCCGAGCAAGATCTCTTCGACAAAAGGTATAACATACAACTGCATGAAGACCCTTGGGAGGGCCTCACTCAAAGAGAACTAAGGATCTTCACAGACGGTTCTAAAATAAACTCAGGTACAGGGGCATTCTCGGAGGATCTAAACACGATCACAGATCAACACAGATCAATATCATTAGGTGCCCACAACAGCGTCTTCAAAACCGAGTGTAAGGGCATCATAATGGTTACTACAGCTATTGCAGAAAGATAGGATTTCCCTATCCGCATACTATCCTACAGCAAAGCAGTTCTGCAAGCCCTTTAAAGCAATACCATCTACCTCTAGGCTCATATACAAGTGTCACCAAGCCCTGTCAGAAGTATGTAACTACAGAACTGTTACCCTGCAGTGGACAAAGGGACACAATGGCTCGCGCAGCAACAACGCAGCCAACGCACTGGCAAGGTTGGGTTCGGAACAGACGTAGGAGGGACCAGAACCCATTATACCACTGCCATTCAGCTGATTGATGAAAAATCTAAGACAGCACACAAAGGTAACTCACCAACTTTATAGGTCAACCTTGGATACCTTCAAGCAAGCCAGACAGGCCCACCTGATGATCAGACCCGGATTATCACGTACGCTTCTGAAGCTCAAGAGGTCACAGATCCGCTTGGTAACCGGAGCGATGGCTGGACACGCCATCCCACTGTGCAAAACTTGCATGGAGGTCGGGGAGATAGCCACCCACGTCCTACTGGAATGTCACGGCGTGGCCATCTGCCGGCCAACACACCACAGGTCGCCGAGGTCGCTCCAGGAAGTTGTCGGCAATGTCAAAGGTTTGCTAGGCTTCCTACAGGAGCTGGAGTTGCGGAAAAGTGGCCCGCGTTAAACTAAAACTATAACTATGGGCACGGGCCTCATGCCCTCGTGTCGACGTTTCAAAAATTGGATGGCGTGGCAACATACGACAACTGGAAGTTTCAGATGAAGATGGCCCTAAGACTAGAAGGTCTGTGGCCTACAATAGAGGATACTGCGGAAGTGGATCCCTTAAAGGATCAGCGTGCGTTGGCACGCATCTGCCTGTCAATCAAGATAACGTGCATTCAACATGTCAGGTCAGCAAAATCTGCTAAAGAAACGTGGAATAAGCTCCAAGACAGCTATGAAGATAAAGGTCTGTACCGTAGGGTGGTCTTGCTGAGAAAGTTACATCGCTCCGACTACAATGAATACAATTCAATGAGCGAATACATCGAAGCTGTTATGACAACGGTGCATCAGCTTGCAGCAATCGGTCGTGTCATCGATGATAAAGAGGTAACCGAGCTGCTGCTGAGTGGCTTGCCCCAAAGTTTCGATGCACTGGTATCCAGCTTAGAAGCTATAAATATGGCAGAGCAGCTGACAAGTGCAATCGTACGTCATCGACTTTTACAAGAAGAATTTCAACGTGCGAGTACACAATGCCAACGACAATGACGTGGCATTTGCTTTATCGAATTCTGCTAAAGCCTGTCACTATTGACTGCACCGCCGAGGTCACATTAAAAATGCTTCAATTTTAAAAATGATAGGAAGAAGAAAGGCAAGAAAGAAGACATGGTTTTGGAGGCTGTGGCGTTTGGTGCATTTGTATCATCTGACTGGATTGTCAACTCGGGATGTACTAACGTGGATCACGCAGACAAATATTAATCTCTTAACATCTTTAACATCGTTTGAAGGAACACTACCTCTCTCTTCCGTAGTAGATTATATTTTATTTATATATTGTAAAGGAATTTATAGAAATTTATATATTTACATATTTATGTGTGTAAATGTTTACATATTATGTTGTGCATAATAGGTCTATCCCTTAATGAAACTATCCTTTCCTGTCAGCCCTGGGTTTGCTGTAAGAAATCTCTGTATAGAGATAAGAACGCCTTTGTATATCAACTATGTTTGTAATTGTTCAATAATGTTGACGTGCCTTAAAGTATAAAGTTTTATTAAATACAAACATAAAACATACTTTCTCTCAAAATTATTTATGTAACAATTATTATAGTCGAACTGATTCGATGGTTCTAAAGCTCCGTGGTCTAGTGGGTTTCACAGTTGCTTTTTACGCAGGAGGTGCAGGTTCTCATCCTGATGCTGAGCATGTACCAATGAGATAAGTAAATTTATCTTATGAACATCAAACGGACGTACTAACGATGATAGAAACATCATGAGGAAATCTTCATCACTCCATAACTGGCTAAAAGGGGGCCTCTGCCACCCTGTATGGGAAAAGGCTTGACGCTATTTTATATTATGTCAGCCGACTCTATAAATACTTTTAATTAGACATGCTATTCCTGCCTAGATATGGATCCAGGTGATTGACCCAAATACCTATTAGGGCCATGTTCACTTGACGAGAAATTGCGTCATATGCGGTGGTGGAGTTTTATTGAAGGGCGGCGGACAGATGCAATGTATTAAACCATATGAGTTGTAATGCTACTTTCTTAGCTATTTAGAGGCAGTAAACCTGTCAATTTAATTTTAAATCGCATTGTTTACAGCAGCGGCAACCTAAATACTCGTTCATACAGAACGAGTCAAAGTTGACAAGTAAATTTGTATGGCAAACATTAATTTGAGTGCCTTTTTATTATTCATCGAGTTTGTTTCGCTACAGATTTCTTACATTCTGAATAGTGATCACAGTTGTTGTGCTGTAGCGGGTTAGCGAGATGAGATATGATTTTCTTGAAGTCTTCTTCAGTTTGACGACTTATTTCGGGAGGGCAGCGGCGGCGGCGGCGGCGGCGGCGGCGACGGGGTGGAAGGGAGGGCGGGCGGGGGCCTAGGCACCTCGAGCCTCAAGACAGCATTGATAAACCTCGTAAAACAACTTTATGGTCGTTTAGTACGCCATAAAGGTTTGTGCCTTTTACATAGGATACTCATTTAAATTACAAAACCAACTAGGAAGCAAAAACAAAGCGCCAAGCAAACTGAATTTTTATCCATTTAGAGAGAGCTTTACTTTTTGTACTTTAAATCGCAGCGCAAAATAGACAAGACAATCGTTTTTTCATGCAAATCCGCGCCGAATGTAAAAGTCGCACTGGATTTTTTAACGAACTGAAACATATTCATTTTTATTTTGTTTCATATGACTAAAAACTGAAATCCGTGGCCGAAAGCCGGGCAGGCAGGATATGTAATGTAATGTAAATGTAATTTTTACATAATAAGTACAGTGATATGTAAATCAACAGTGATTTTCCCTTTTCTGGCGAGGGATATTGAAGTAAAAAGACGTGGAACGTTGCAGACAACTGAAATGTTGTTTGCTAAACGTTTATTGTCTTTTGGAAGCAGCGGGCGCGTTGGCTTTAAAAGTTGTCCAATAAGCACTGAAGCGCACCATGCCCCGTGTCCCACGTCTCATTGTTGGTGTTGTCTGCAGAGCGTTTCCACCGCGAAATCCTGCGTATGTATGTGTGTATACAGCGTAAAGAAGTCATCGATTGAATTAGGGGGTAGTCGGGAAGAAGCGGGAATAAGAAGGGAAATTTATTTATTTAAAGGAAAACCAACGGCACATTAATATTCGATAGGTACAATAATATAACACAGAAGGCCAATTAAAGGTTTTCACGTATAGATACAAAGTAGAGATACATATGGCGTTTGAACTGGACAGGATACAACACAACACAATAGATACAAAGACTAGGCAAATCAAAAATTGAATAAGACAAATCTAAATAATTAACTAGCCACTAAGAATGTTGCCATGCAGAGAAGAAATCTCCGCGGCGCCGCCGCCTCACGGTTTCTATACTAGAGCAGAACAAATCAAGATTGATCAGAATCAATCCTTTGTATGTAGGTATCGTAACGCGAATTTCAAATTTGGGAGGCATATCCAAGTATGCTGCGGACAAACGTGCAATATACAATTTTAAGCGTTTTTGCTCGATTAAAGCCTGCAGAACTTCTCATTATAAAACCAAGATCCTTTGATGCCTTGCCAATGATAAAATCGACATGGGAGTAATTATTCCCAAATCCCTAATAGTACTGCAGCATTCAAGGGACAGTTGCTTTAATATAAAAACAGAGTCTATAAAAGTTCGTTTGCGTGTGAAAGTTATCACTGAACATTTGGATTGATTAAGGTCGAGTTTGTTGTCAGCACAGTACGCGTCTAGGCGATATAGATCTGCTTGTAGGTCAATCGTATCTAAAGTTGTGTCAACAATTTTAAATATCTTCATGTCGTCCGCAAAGTAAAGCAATTGCTGTGTAAGTAGCAGTTTGAGATGTCATTTACAAATATTAAGAAAAGCAAAGGCCCATGTAGTGACCCTTGAGGGGCACCACTCGGAATAGCAACCCAACCAGATTTATAATTGTTAATCACAACTGCTTGGGACCTATTGTTAATGAAAGTGGTAAACCATCTGAGTAGGCCACCTCTGATTCCAATCTTAAATAGCTTGGAAAGTAGAATCTTATGATCGATTCTATGGAACGCTTTACTGTAATCTGTGTAGATTACATCAACTTGGTTTCCATTATCCATAGCATCCGTCAAGAACTCATTGAATAAATTGAGATTAGATGCAGTTGACCGCCTTTTAAGGAAGCCATGTTGAACAGAGGAGAAGGATTGATTAAATACAGCAAGTACCTGTTTATGTACAATTTTTTCAAAATTTTTACCTATTATACACAATTTAGATAGGGATCTATAGTTGCTCACTTCAGACTTAGAACTCTTTTTGTGAATCGGTGACACGAAAGCAGATTTCCAGATATTAGGGACATAGCAATCGGAAACAGATTTTGGAAAGGGAAATATTAAACTGCACATCAATCATACTGATTTGCACAGCAAATATACTGATTTTCACAGCAAATATCAGGGCAAAATACTGCGGTAGATTAGGTGAAGAGTAAAGAGGGTGAGCGAAGCGAAGCCTTCTTTGTCCTTCGTGTTAGGTTGAACATGCAAGAACAACAAAAATACTTAAAACATAAAAAGTGTTTTTGCTGATCCTGACCTGACCATTCTAGAAGGCATAAATAAAAGTTTAAGCTGATCTAACATAGAATAAAAGAATTCAACTGCCTCTTCATGTGAACGCTGTGAAATTTCTGGGGTCCAATCAATTTCAGATATTTTATTATTTATTGCGTCATAATCGCCTTTATTGAAAAGGTATTTTAAATATGGTTGTGATTTTAAGCAATAAAATTTAAAAAAAGAGTTACTGAGAAGAAGGTGCTTGTGATGGTGATCAATAGGAACTAGTGGGTCGAGGCACTTAGTCACGGTAATGTCATCATGAGACAGAACCAAATCCAAAATTCGGCCTTTCGTACTGTTTCTGACGTGATTAAACTGACGTAAGTAGTAAGTCACAATTTCATCAATAAATAGTTTTTCCGAGTAAGCCGGGAACGGAACTAAGTGAAGAGCCTCCACGGGACGAGGTTGAAATAACCTACCAAAATAAATTTATCATTCGGATTTGAGTTAATGTTGTCATTTAATTGGTTTAAATAATTTTCCAAGTTGTTGAACGTAACTATTTCCTCGGTTTTCGGCGCATAAATATAAGCAGCAAGGATGAATGTTAAGTAGGGATTTATTTTTTTGCTTAATTGATAAGGTAACCCATAAATCCTCAGCTGAAGATTGGTACGTAGGTTGAGATATACTATGTATTTCCTTATGTACAGCAATAATAACTCCCCCACCCCTCGTTTGCTTAGTTAAGTTATAGTTCCGGTCGCGGCGCCAAACAACATAATTATTAAAAAAATGGAGGGGGAATGGTGAGGTGTCGGTGGTGGTCTACTGTGAATATATTAATTGAGTTATACCTACATTGGATTTTATTTCAATGATATATTATTTGGTGAACTACACAAACTCAAATATCAACCGATGATATTAGGCTTGCTCGTTTCATCGTAGGCACAATAATGTGTTAGATGTAAATAGAGGATTACTGCATGTACTAAACATATATAAAGTATCTATTAATGCATTAGTAACATGAACTGGTTTAGCTTTTTAGGGCTGATTATTAGTACACCTAGTATGATGTCTAGCTAGCCTAGTATACATCGGTAGGTACATTGCAGTGAGGAGGCACAGTTCACTCACCGTCCGCCGAAGTGCACAGTGTGAGCTGCGGATGATACTTTTCCGTGAGCCGCTGTATCAGGTCGATCTGCTCAAACGTCAACTGCACGGCATCCCGATGTTGAGCATCGCACGGCACGTACGCCGCCCAAAACTGAACAAACATACAACAGATTAAAATATCATGCACGACTTGCCTAACGCTCTTGGAATATCAAAGACTTCAATGTTATTCCCGAAAATATCGCTTGCCGATATCCAACGATACTCGCTGACATGATCTCTAATCGAATCGGAGAATTTATCATCTTGTGCATATAACAACATCGGTAGAAACGAGTGATCAATTTTCGCTGCAGACAGTCGATACATTAGTCTGTTGTGAGTAAATCTGGGTGAGTAGTTTAGTGAAATATATTTACCTGGACCACCAGTGGCGATGTTGTTATGGTGACTTGAGAGCATTGGATCAAAAATCGGGGGAGCGGAGCCAATCCTGTGTTTTGGGAGAAACCTGTACCCATTGTGGGTTGGCACATGATGATGGCGATTATGATTTACCTGGGCGGCCACCCTGCCTTGCTTGAGTCGCGGCAGGTCAGTATGACTCCATGAACTGGTCGCCCACGGTGATATCGTTCGAAGATCTTCGTCGAATCTGGAAATATGATAAGTTTAATAATGCCGTCGAAAGTATAAATAGTTGGTGATCAAGTTTTTTTTTACCAAGAGTGTTATTTATGATCCCATTGAGATCAAACAGCGTGAAACTGGAGGAAGTCTTAAAAATTTCATTTAAGATCTCATTGTTCTAGGAAATTTAATCAGAGCGCGGTTAAATTTCTTAGAACTAGATTTTGTTATTAGAAATATAATTGAAAAACCTATGCCTGTCCAAGACTATGACTATGCTACTCCAATGCAAGCAGTTACCAACCAATGAATATAATTAACCATAAGCATCAAAATATCAACCAGATAAAACATTTACATTAAAAACTTGAAATTCGTTGCAACAAGAAAATATAGTCGAATTTTAGCATAGTGTTGGTGTCGCGATTTACGATTTTGTGCACATCCTTTGTATGTCTCTGCCTATCCCTCTTGACAAAAAAACAGTTAAGTCACCAACCTGAAATCCTTAATCTTATTATGAAGAAACTTTCTTATGTTCCACGGCAGATCGTTGTGCCCATCGACTAGTGGCGTGTCATGAAGAAGGCGGTCAGCGATGCGCAGGCGCTCGTGTAGTGGCGCTCCGGGCGGCGCGCGCAGGGCCAATGGGCCTGCCACGCACGCCGTGCCCGCGACTAGCACGAGCACAGCCACGCAGCACCAGCGGCGGTGCCAGGTGGATAATCCTGAGGGATAATGTGATGCAGCATTACTACGATTGGAGCAAGTTTTTTTTCAGATTCTATCGTACCGCGATCGCGTTAATTCCAGTATTGCTGAAACAGTGGACTCTAACCTGACCAAAAGAGATTGTTGGCAGGCTCAAGATACGTTTATTAATCACAGGGTCGTGAGTCGAATATTGGTGATATAGTTGAAACGCTGGATAGGGACTCGCCGGGAATTTGTAGATTTCAGCTCCTTGGTAGTCTCAATCCAACTGGTCCACTTCTCCAGACGTCAACAAGTGATTATGCGGTTAGCGCCAGAAGGATATTACTCCTCGGCGTGGAACCGATTCAGAGCTCCGTTAGCGCCAGGAGGATATTACTCCTCAGCGTGGAACCGATTCAGAGCTCCGTTAGCGCCAGGAGGATATTACTCCTCAGCGTGGGACCGATTCAGGGCTCCGTTAGCGCCAGGAGGATATTACTCCTCAGCGTGGAACCCTGGAAAGAGACCAGTGTGAATGATAGGAATACAAAAGCGCTACAGCGCCCAGCTATCAGGCGACGGCTCCCCACACGGAGACTTCCGACGAGGGCCCTAGGGTAATTAGGATCTAAGAGTGCCGCAGTTCAATAGACACTGTATAGAAAAGGGAAATACATAGAGAGTATAAAATACACGAAAATAAGAAAGACTAACTACGAACCAATGCTTACCCATGGATTGGGGATAGTAGGGAAGTTTCGTATCAACTACTGCACTTTACAGCAACTTAACATTCAGCTCCATTACAGTACTAAAGGGACTAGCCCATCGCCGCAACTAAAGGCGTGACTTAAAAATTATTGATGCAGAAGATACAACCTCACGTTTCAGAGCTCAAACAATGTCTGCCAAAAAAAAACAATCAGCTGCCAGACGAGATTCCAGACCCGAATTTCCGAATTTTTATAGTTTTAGTTTTTAACTGGCTAATCCGCCAGTAGCCAATATGGTCAAGGAGGTAGTACGTTACATTGCGTTGGGGAAACTCGACCTGACCGTGCCTGTATTACTACTCTTTGTGATTGTGCCTAAAAAGTGATTAATTATAACTACTCTGTCTGTTAACATCCTTAAAACTCCAGTACAGAGTCTACAAACGGACTTTGTAACGGAAATTCGAGGTTAGTCGCACAATCACAATTAGTCAAATTTGGGTCGGGACTGGGCCAAGCTTGACTTAATTTATAAGTACGGTTAAAATAAATCGTAAACTTATTTCAAAGGAAGGTAAAGGGATTATTGTACCGTTTCTTTCCTTCTCCAAAACCCACATTACCCAAACAACGCTTGCCATGACTCGTATGTGTTTGAAATATTTCAAATAAAACTTTCATATTGGGAAAACAGACAGAAAAAGCTTTTGTTAGTTGTAAAAATGAAGTCGGGTACTTGTGAAGACAAATCAAACGAGCCCAAACTTGATAGGGTTGCGACGAATCATAACAGAGTTCTCAGAGGAACCTTCCGGCTCCATCATGCGACGACCCTAATGGATGAATCGGCAGTGATCCTGCCTACGAAGCCAAGGGTCCCGGGTTCACTCGAACCCGGTGCCCGGTGGGGGAAAATATTTGTTTGATGAGAACGGATGTTTGTACCATAGTCATGGTTGTTTATCTATCTAAGTATAATATTTATCTATATAAGTATGTGTATCGTTGTCTAGTACCCAAGATACAGGGAATCCTAGTTTGGGGCTAGATCAATGTGTGTAAATAGTGTCCAAGGTATTATTATTATTATTATCATCACACCCTGGATATCTCTAGGACTAAAGTACTTCTCAGAACGAACCAAATGAGCCCAAATTTGATAGGGTTGCGACGAATCATAACAGATTTCTCAGGGGAACCTTCTGGCTCTATCATTCTGATGATGGAGCCAGAAGGGTCTGCCCTGGATATCTCTAGGACTAAAGTACTTGTCAGGACGAACGAAACGAGCCCAAACTTAATGAGGTTGCGCCGTTTTATTACATAGTTACCACGATCACTTTCCTGCTCCATAATCAGATCAGCTCTATGTCATGAAAATATTGCATTGTCATCGGATTTACACATGCATGTAATATTTCAGCTCAATTGGAAACTGGGAAGTGGGTCAAATTTAACGTGCAAGTTTTTTTTTTAAAAGATAATGATAAAGATTCATTGTTTGATGAAACATTGGTATTCGTGAGTTGTTTGTAATAAAACAAGCAAGTGTATCTATATGATCTGCCGCAAGGCGTTCAAACATTGTATTTAGATTCCTACTACATAATACAGACTAGCCACGCATGCAGATTTGATTACAGACAGCCGGTCGGAGCGAGTCCGGGACAGAATAGGAGAAGCGAAATAAAACCGGTCAAGTGCGAGTAGATCTTAAGATAAAGTAGATCTTTCCTATAAGATCGGAAGAGACCAGTTTTCACCGATAAACAAATAAAACAAAACGGCTAAGAAAATGGCCATACCAATAAATTCTTTATGTTTCATTATTTGTTGTTATAGCAGCAATAGAAATGCACCCTCTGTGAAATGTTCAGCTCTCTACCTATTTCGTTTGATCCGGTAGACAGACGGACAGACGGACGGCGGACGGACAGCGGAGGCTTAGCAATAGGGTCCTGTTTGGCAGCCTTCGGGTACGGAATCCTAAATAAAAGCTCCGGAATGCCATGGCGATAGAATTAAAAACCTTTAACGGAAAATGGCAATGCCATGGGAAATGAGTTCTTAAAAATACAGTTTCAACAAGCACTGAAATTAGTTGTGCCTCTGCTAAGCCAGCAGAAAAAATAGTCTTACTATTTTATTTTGACCCGGCAAGACCCGATGTACCCAAAGGCGTATCTAATTAATTAAACCCCTCCCTCGATGGTTGAAGACAACAACGTTGGGGATTCAAGGACCTAATCATTGTGAACTACTTAAGTATCCCGATCTTCTTCATCGGCATGATCAAATAGAACCGGTATGAAGCGTGCGAAAAGAAATGTTATAGGTTTAGTTTAGTTTACTGAGAAGTCCCGATAATGCAGTAAAAAGTGATTTGTTTGAGGATCTTTATAATCTAATCTTATGTAAGGCCTGTCCAAAGGATCATCGGATGTATTGGTATTAGGAGACACGATAGCGCTTTAATAACAACAATTGTCTATCCAGAGTATGAGTTTCTAATACCTTTGTAAAACTAGTTTCTTAATAACCCTTTCTCCTAATCAACTTAGATACCCGTCTTGTTAGACAATGTTTTTATGAAGGTGAAGGGGAGTTGTAATGGATAGACTTTGAATCCGGAACGGCCTGGGGAACTTTTTCAAACGGAAAATGACGATGACGCTGCCGAAAGTTTCATTCTGGAAGGAGGTTCGAATGGAATAGCTTTTTTCGTGTTTTCCAAAGTCTCCCGGAAATGTTTGTTCCTTTGAATTAAGGAATGGGCTTGAAAAACGTGAAGTGTTCTGTCGAAAAGTAAATAAAGAGCATCGGGGGACCTTTTAATTTTATAATTAAAAGGTCCCCCGACGACGAACTGAGAACAAAGGCGCGCTTCAACAGTCCCAGTGATGCGGTGTTCGCTCTATAGACCGATTCGTTCTACAGTGGGCCATTATTAGAAGTGGCATTTGACATCTGTCAACAGTATGACAGAGCTCTAATCCTTTTCTAAGCGAAACAAGGAGAAGGAGACTGACACATAGCTCTGTCCCAACTTTCGATAGATGTCAAATGACTTGTAAGAATGGTTCCACTGTAGAACGAATCGGTACACCGCATCAATGGGCCTGTTGAAGCGCGCCTATATTCTCAGTACGACGTCTTTTATAATTAAAAGGTCCACCGATCCTCTTTATTCACTGTACCCCAGAAAACTTCACGTTCTTCAAGCCCATTCCTTAATTCAGAGCAACAACATTTCCGGAAGATTTTGGAAAATATCAAAAAAGCTATTCCACTCGAACCTAAATACACGAAAACAAGCATGTTTTTTGCCCCCTCCATTTGACAAAGGTACGCCTCTCAGAGTACATATTGATTTGGTTGAGTTAGATGTTACAGAAATGTATTGCAGCTATTTTGTTTATTGAGTAGTACAAATCCACCAAATATGTCTAGCTAGTAATGTTGTAAGAATGGATAGATGGTTTCTGTGCGTTGTTGCGGTACCTGTGTTTTGTGACTCATCGGTCGATATCTCCCCCGCAAGCGTGAGTGCCACAAACATGGAAATCAACTTTTTATGATCTATCCTTAGATGGAAAATGGTCATTTATTAGTATGTTATAACTAAGATGACGTTATCGTCGAACATTTCCACGTCGATTTCACGTCAAAAACATTTAGTGAACTTCATAAAATAAAGTAGGTAGGTACATAATTTTTATTGCGTATTACGTTATTATATAGTTTACGAGTATTAATCAAACTTTTGGCACATCTAGCAACTCTTGGGAAATATACTGCATCCATCACCGTGTATTAGTAGTTGTTTGATTTGTGTGTGTGTGTCTACCGCGAATTACTGTGTGTTTACTAATAAATGCATGAACGGGCGAGTATTTTCAAATGAAACATGGCCGTGGACAGCTAACGAGCCGAGTATTAACTTTGACTGAACGGATCACGGTACGGCCGGAAACATACGTTCGCTTCTGAAAACCGTCATTTTGTATCATTCGCAGTTGAAACTCGATTTTCTGGTGACTGTACGTGTGTCAACTGTTAGGTGGGATAGGCTACAGACTAATCCGTATGAAGGCTTTTCTAGCGAATTCTTAAACCATCTTATTTTGTTGAATAACTCCGCATGTAAATTCATTCGCAAAATAATAATTCGTTTGTAAATATTTCAAGTTCATAATTCTTTACAATAATTTTAGTGTCAACAAACATTTCACTATTAAGGTAAAAGAGTATTCGATAATAGTAAATGGCGTAATTAATTCCCAACCAGAAGATCCAATCCTGATCCAAAAACAACTGTATATTATGAGAAATCTAGTAGAAGGGTGCGATACTGTCAGACAGCCACACCTCTTTTGCTGTTTTTTTACTCAGTTGCATAATTTATTCATTAGTTTACTTACGCGAGGAAGTACCAGTGGTGATGGAACTGTGACTGGTGGTGGACGTGGTGCCGGTGGGCAGCCAGGGCGGCGCGGCCTTGCAGGCGCGGCAGCCGGTGCCGGGCGCGGGGCCGCGCTCCGTCACGTCCGGCGCCGGGCTGGGGCGCTTCTTGCCCTGGGGATAGAGGTTACATCAGTGGTCAAGTAGGTTAGCTACACGAGCGAAGAGGTTTGTCAATGACGTGGTAAAGTGGATGAGAGTAGATTTTGGGAAGTGATGGATTTGTCACATGTTGTACAGGTTACAACAACCCGCATAAATAAGGATCTACTCTTATTTACGCAGGCAAACGATAAACACTACTCTCAATCATACCAGTAGCAGTCGACGCATTTTGCGGTAAATACGGGTCTAAATTATGAAATTGTTATGAAACTTTACTCCACGTAAGAAACCGTTTTGCAGCTGCAATCCCTCTCCACTTTCATTGCAGTTAAATCGCTGCGATTATTCAGACGAGATACTTTTTTCATTGGCCAGTTATTGCGCAAACCACAGCCTCGCTCTACTGGTGTGTCTACGCTTTTGGAAAACTGCCACGAGCGCTGTCATAACTTACTTGGGTATCGTAGAAAATGGAGGTTATCCTCTTGTCGGGCGTGTGGTCGCACGTGCATTGCGCGTGCAGCAAGCGCGGCGCCGGTGCCCCCAGCAGCAAAACCTCGGGCTCCAGGCAGGTCTGCGAGCCCGCGTCACCGCCGCCCGCGCCCCACACCTCCGCGCCCCGCTCGCGGAACCTCTCGGTTGGAAACTCGTTGTAGGACAACTGTCTCCGCATACTCCGACATCGGCTACGGTTGTCTAAAGTAGAAAATTTTGCTCTCCCCAGACTCGGCGAATTTCTAGTCAAGAACTCTTCGTTGTTGTCGAAACTTCGCATTTTCATTATCTTGTGCGGAGTCCTCCGACTCGAGTCAGCGCCACTATTGTAGTCTCTGAGTCTTTCTAAACATTGTTGATCCACGTTCCCGGAAAAGTTGGCGTACGTAGGCGCGTCGCCTTTGAGTTCGTCCTTCATCTGGAATTGCGATGGCGACGAGAAGATGCAACTTTGGCTATCGACTCTTCGGTTCGACTTATCGACCAGCGACAACATAGATAGTTTCTTAAGAGAACTCGTCGAGCCCGACGTTATCTCGGCCAGCTGTACCGCGTTGTGATGTTTCTTCGATATCGTATCTCCGCTAATCTTTTTTAAATTAGACAATTTCCGCTTAAGCTTTTGCACCAGGGTATTAGTCGGATCGTACGATATGAGCTGCCTGGAGATGTAATTGGAAACCCCGACAGTTTTGCTCTTGGTGTGTTTCCTGTCGAGACTGCGATGCGAGCCGACGGCGAGGTGGCGGCGCGCGCGGCCCGCGTCCCACTTGCCGCGCTCAAGGTCGTAGATGTTGAGCGTGTGGTGGCGGTGGTCGGGCGGCGGCGCCGGCGGCTCGAGGTCGCGGCGGCAGTTCAAGTAGTTGTTCTGCTGCACATCGCAGCTGCAGACGAGGTCAAAGTCGCGGTGCGGGTGCGGGTGCGGCGCGTGCGTGTCGGCGCAGTGGCGGTGCGCGAGCGCGAGACACGCGTCGCACTCCACGCCGAGCAGCAGCTCGAGGCTCGCGTTGCGGATGAAGCCGTCGCTGAAGGTGCGCGAGCGGAAGTGCGCGGGATGCGGGGGCGGCGGCGCTGGCTCCCAGCCCGCCTCGCCGCCGCGTGCGCCCTCGGCCGGCGTGGCGGTGCTGGCGTCGCGGTTCACGGTGATGACGCGCGGCTGCCGGCCGCCCGCACCGCCCGCGCGACTGTCGCTCCGCACAGAGCTGCGCGACGGCGACGGCGACGGACGTTTGAGGCTCTCCACTTGCAGCATGCTTCGAGGGTTGTGACGCTATGTCTTGTGATCAGCTGTTTTATCCTGTGGGCGATGAAGTGAGGGTTTGTGACTGTGACTATCAATTTGTTAACGTAAAACATCATATGGAGTCGCAATAAGAGTTCACTTTTTATATTATTTTAGTTACTGTCATAGTATCATGTCCTATTTATATCTTGTTGTGGACGAAAACATCGATCATTCAGCCAATTTTTATATCACGAAAAAGAGCTGTTCGATCAATTTGTATTTAAAGAATAATAATACAAGCGTTTTTTTTGTTTTTTTTTTAAGTATTTTATTTTCATAAGCTTAACTTTACATTCATGCAACAATCACAAAAACCCTCAGGATTTATCAGTGATTGGGAGTTCGGAACTTATATATTTTTTATTTGTCAATAAAAAATAATAGGTAATCATGCCAGGCAAGTAAGCTGCCCATATCCATAACTATTCCTAACATTAGGTTGTGTTCGTGGTCGGTCCGCACACACAACACGCTCCGGCCTGCCCGCATGTGAGGCCCGCCCCGCGCCCGCGATCCACATATAAACTAATTGAGCGAATGACCATTAGCAGCAGAAATACCTGAAGCGAGATCAGAATTACTAAATTACTGAATTTCACGATAACAATTACTGAATGGTTTAGCCAACTCTTATTGGCTAAATAAAGACTGTTTGGGCGAAGAGTCAGGGTAGGTGAAGGATAAAGGGAGTGAGCGAAGCGAAGCTCCCTTCATCCTTCGTTATAGGTTGAATATGTGAGAACAACAAAATCCAAAGCTCGTTTATGTTTTTAAGTACCCGTTTTTCAAATTTCTAGTCGCGAAATTCAGTAACTTTGTCAGGCAAAATCAGTATTTCCAGTCGTGCTCATTTTTCGCGCAATGCAGTAATTTTCTCAGGAAAAATTTATTTATTTTGATTTTATATATATATATATATAACACAAATCCACAGCCTGTCAACAATGGTAAACTAACAATTATACTTTAAATATGGCCAATTATGGATTTCACTATGTATATGTCGCAGACAATTTGTATGATTCAGCATTTTACAAACGGCGTCGTCCGTTTACAAACGCGCCCTGCTATGTAATATGCCGATTGGCAAATTGACACTCCTTTATGTTTTAAGTATGTTTTGTTCTTACATGTTCAATCTAACACGAAGGATAAAGGGGGCTTCGCTTCGTTCACCCCCTTTACCCTTCACCTAAGCTACCGCAGTGTTTTGCCCTGGTAATTTATTTCAATTTGCAATTTGCCTTCGGCTTACTACATTGCAGCGCGCGTTTGTAAACGGACGACGCCGTTTGTAAAATGCGGAATCATAGAATTTGTCTGCCACATATACATATTAATATAAAAACAAACAAACTTTTTATATCACATAAAATAACATTAACAGTTTTGACAGATGTATGAGCCTGTGCGTAAATGGTGAGGATGTGTTATGTTGTGTAAAGAATGAAGTGTGTGTGCGTGTATGTATGTGTGTGCCCTAGAGATACGACAGTATTTGAAATTTAGGACAACATTAAATGATAGGTAGTTCTAAGTTTCGGCAGATGGCAAGCGCAACGGAGGGTTCAATATAATTATAAACTTGGTAAGGTAGGGCAAACATGGATCTGATTTAATAAACAAGGGGTGAGATAAATTATATTATAATTTTCCTATCAGGTCTGACGAGACACTCTTTGAGGTACTGAAGGGGTCCAGATCTGAGAAGAGTTTGTTGTATGTGTTGGGAAATCTATGGCATGTGGAGTTAGAAAATTGAGGTACTGAAGGGGTCCAGATCTGAGAAGAGTTTGTTGTATGTGTTCGGAAATCTATGGCATGTGCAGTTAGAAAAATTATGAGCCTTGTTCTTTTAGATGGGACAGCCAGGTAGTATCACTTTTTTTGTGTATCAAAAACTGGATTTACGGTCATACGTCATACTACCCTTTATAATTTACGCACAGACTCATAATTTATAATTGCTTTATTGATGTCGCATTTTACAAACGGCGTCGTCCGTTTACAAACGCGCGCTGCTATGTAATATGCCGAAGGCAAATTGACACTCCTTTATGTTTTAAGCATTTATTGTTGTTCTTACATGTTCAACCTAACACGAAGGGTAAAGGGGGCTTCGCTTCGCTCACGCCCTTTACCCTTCACCTAAGCTACCGCAGCGTTTTGCCCTGAGAATTTGCTATTTTAATTTCAATTTGCAATTTGCCTTCGGCATATTACATAGCAGCGCGCGTTTGTAAACGGACGACGCCGTTTGTAAAATGTGGAATCTTACAACTTGCCTGCCACATTGACACAAATAATTGAAAAAGCATCAAGTTAACTGTTCAAAGAAATTGATAACTAAATTTAACAAGTCAGTTTATTTTCGAAAATATATTTTAGCCATGTACGCAAAGACCCTTCAAAAGCTTTCAAAATTTGCGATAACGGTAATGTTAATTTAAGAAATACCCATTCTAATCTACAACAAGATATCTCTGGAGATTTTGAAATTGCCATTTGAGCAATTCAAAAATCTAATCAACACAGAACTCGCTCAGGTTAAGCCTCTTTTTATTATTATACAATTAAATATGTAAGTTTTGTTCTAATTAAACAAACCCTAGTTTTAAAAAAGATCTAAACATCAATTTGTGGGAGTTTCTGTGACCCCCATGGTGGTCCAACGTAGAGAAGAGGCAAGTAATAACGTGTTAAGCAAATATATACATTAATAAAAAACATTTACTTGGCTTTGAATTATGTGTCATTTTTGCTCAGTGCAAGTTGGAACTCTGAAATTGTAAATATTATGCATAGATTATTATTGCACTTAATATTAATACAAGGGCTGGATCTTAAATCGCAAAGCAATGGCTTTACTATGAAAACAAAAGGTTTTTATTGTAAATTAGACAGCTATAAATAGATAAGAATTACTAAAATGTTCAATAATGCGATAGTAAGAACCGCCAGAACCGTTAGCACATGTTTGAATTAGAGCCCAGTTTTTAAGAGACGCTTTTATCGATCAGGCCATTACCGTGCTAATATTTCTAACAGCGACATTCTAACCACACACCAAAATATGGCAGCCCTAATTATTAAAAACTAATTTCAAAGTGGTATGCGATTCTATTTTGTAGGCTTTAATTAGTACACAAATAGGTTCCCGTGGGCTCCTGAATGATGGAAATGTGGAAGTAGTCATATTATCTTCCTTTGATCTTGGAGAACCACAATTTCGATGGTGACACTCTTAAAATGTTTTGGTCGAGTGTTGCCATCAAAATACAAAACATTCATATTTATATTCCGTATTATAATATAATTCCGTACAAAATTTATTAGTAGTTCCTTACTGTTATGGATAAAACTGGTAGTTACCGTACAAATACTCTCTCACCCACGCACACACACCCTCACACACACACACACACACACACACACACACACACACACACACACACACACACACACACACACATACACATACATACATACATACATACATACACACACACACACCACAAACAAGTATTATAATGAAACAACAAATTGTCATCCACGTCTACAACTTACTTATAAAAATAAAATTAACACGTAATGAAATTATGAAGAATTGGAGTTATAAACAATTGTATAACTATAACCAACACCGAATTGTAATTTGTTTATTCAATTTTTTAGTTTATATAATTTGAATGTTTAACTTAAGAAACCATAAGACTTGAACCAGAGAGCAAAGTCGTCTGGCTCAGGTATGCGTCTACTTAAAAGACGGCTTCTGCATATATTTTGTAACCATAATCATAGTTAAACAATAAATATTTTTGTATTTTTGTATTTTTTGTATTTGCATATTAGTTACCATTTGGGATTAAGAAAAATAGTTGCGTCCAGTTACTCTAGCTACAATGATTCTGCGCAGAAAGTGTTATAACACCTTTTTATGAAGGATCGACCATTATCTTATTATAAGAACTTTTATTTTATAGAGCAACATTATTTTGACGTCTTCATACATTTTCGGCCGGGCGGTCAGCTCATTTGTAATAAAACAAGTCAAGTGCGAGTAGGCACGCACACAACTCCGCACGCACACACGGAAACGCTGCATGCGTATGTGTTTTCGTTACACATGAGTCTATCGCGTGGTTTGGGTTTAAACATGTTTTCTGCCCCGATCGGTAAATAGCGACGTGGAATCTCAATAAGGTTCACGTATTTTATCTTATGGTTCAAAATCTAATATTTTTGGTCCGAGGGAAGGCAGGGCCCGGTCGAACTGCTAGAATCCACTTGAAGCCACGTCGAGGGGCAATGCCCGCAATCCTAACCCCCGATTACATGAAAGAGAAACTATGATAACGTCAGTTTTTTAAATTGAATTTTCTACATCAATACCTTTATTAAAAGTCTTGGTACAACCCGGTTTATTTTAGTCGCTTTCAAAAATAGTAAGTTTTACGATTGTTATACAGAGTTAAGTAAATAAATAGAATATGATTCAGCGTAATATGACTTTATTATTTCTGTAAGTTTCATTTGACTGAGCGTCCAATCGAGATTTCAGTAGTGCAGTTTTATGTTTTTTGCTAGATTGTTTCGAGTAGGTAGGTATACTATAATTTTGTAGTACCTAAACATACATATATCGTAGACATTTAACGGCCGTTCATGGAGTCAGGCAGAGGTGATTTTTTATTACTAACTTTTCCTTCTTAAATTATGTTTCATTATAAAATATTGACATCGTGTAGAAACGAACGAGAAAGATATTAGCTTTTCACGTCAAATGAAGAAGACTTACGCTTATGCCGTCTCGGTTGGCTGCACATCTATCCTTGTAGGAATTTAATAAGTTCTGACTCAACCGTTGCAATAAGAAATAGTGCTAAAACGGTAAATAGAAAGATTCATTTTATGCACGTAGTAGATTACCACCGCGATAGAGGTGGGTGGCTGAGGCAGCAGGTAGACAGGGAACCCGATCTAGGTAGAGACACGGGACTCCGCTTCCATCTCGGGTCTGCTTAAATTAAGTTCCCTTTGTCGAGACTTTCATGTCGCTGCCTCTACAATCATATTACATCATCATGTAAGTCACCTTATGTCCTGATTTACTACGTACTTAGCCACGCAGATAGAGCAGTTTTCTATCGAATCCAAGATTGGTAGGGTTCGTCCCTGTTAGTTGTTTGACCTCATTCCGATACTGTCGAGGATACTTTACAGATGGCAATATGTTAACTTGTTTACTTTGTGCGACGGGGCACGATTAGGGCATGCAATGCAGTGAACCGATGGGAAGAATCACCGGTGACACCGATGAATTTGATGATAGAGGGGGCGCGCATTTGTCGCCGTGAATGTTTCGTCACTTTTATCCGCGTTAAGTCCGTGGATAGCAACACGGTGATAATTGGGTGACATCTTTGTCACAGCAAGCGCCCTGTGTCTGTCGTCGCGTCATTATTATTCCATTTGCATTCCAATATAGATAAACCAAAAACGAGTGTTTTGAGGAAGATAGGTAGGTACCCATTTTTAAATCCCAAAAAGGGTTGAAACTAGGGTATTTTCAATTTACCAGATGGTACATAGAGGGTATGTTTGTATTATAAATACTATCCCTAGATTTGACTGACCTAAACTGAGGGCAACAGAGCCTGAGTCGTCATGCAAAATTGGCAAAACATATTGAAACTTACTTAATTCAACGCATGTTAGTGACAGTCGTTGTAATATTTTTTTTGAGAATTTTTTGAACGCATCCATTTAGAAACGCTTAGTTAGTATTATTTTGGTCCACGGTTGGCAAATAAGGCAGCTCTGCATATTTTTTCTTCAATTTGACAATTTTTCACGCTTCATGCTGCCGACGTGACACGTCTTTCCGTCACGAGGGCGTTTTTCCCAGCCTGAGTACGTATGGAATCTCATCTTAAAGACTCTCTGTATTTGATATTTTCTATTCTTGTCTCCATAAAACTAATAAAAACCATAATTTCAGGTTTCTAACTTCGGTATATGTAACGCGTGGCTGTCCACCGGCATTCAGGATCCTGTTGGTTTACCTGGCTATTGCAGAAAGCTGCCACATTTATTTAATTAAATAATTTATTTCAAATTAATTGATTAAATAATATCTTAACCATATCATAACTTATAAGTTATGATATCAATGATCCAAGTTCCAGGACATTGCAACAACAATCAACAAATCAACATTTATTTACAAATCCCATTCAGTGGTATGTTACCTAATTACATATTTTGAGTGGGGAATACTCCATGTGGTGGAAAACTTGAATGTTAACAAGTTGTCTCATATTCCCCAGTTTTAACTTTTAAAATCTTTGCATAAAGTTTGTACTCAACTTTACAGTTTAGCATACTTTGTCTTTTCGCCGTATATTTATTACTGCTGCATTACTAGATAAAAGATTACTGTGCTGTTTAAGTAAGAATATATATCTGTCTAACTGTTAGGACATCGCAGAAACAGAAACATTTTGTTGTAGGGAAAAGGAAAGGTTTTAATGACCTTAAATACTGCACGCTAAGCCCTCTCGATGCGCAAGAGTGTCATGTTATGCGCGTGGCACGCATAAGATGACACTCTTGCGCGTCCCAGCTAGTGATGCAGTAACGTAACGGCGATTCTGCAAGAGCCACGTAAATGCCTTTCATAAGCGATGTCTATGCTATATGCCTGAGGCTCTTGAAGACATATATTAGTTTTCTGATTTTCGAACTAACTGCACTGTGATGATATTTCAGATTATTGTCTAGAGTTATACTCATGTATTTGGTTTTCTCAGAGTTTAGGGTCAAAATGTTTTATTGTAACAAGCGGTAAACAATATTAAAGCCCCGTTGAGCGCTATCAAATAATTTTTTTCGTGCGATTTTGGCTTGCGGCAGCGAGAGGCGACAAAGGTCATTTTTCATATATCCGAATATAGACGGAATAGAATAGGTCCAAGGATACTTCCCTGTGGAACATCCCAATTCATGGGCTTCCTGCTGCTTATGAGTTCATCTACTTGTACACATTGCACTCTACTCGAGAGGTAACTCCTGTAAAGATCCAACTGGACTCCTCTCACAATTTGTAAATTCCAGTTTATTAATAAGAAGTTCCACCGAGACCGTGTCAAATGATTTGGCTATGTCCAGAAAATTTCCCAGACAGTGTTTTCCTTCGTCAAGATTTATGGCTACGAAGTTTGTAAGCTCATGTACGGCATCGGAGGTAGACATTCTAAAACGAAAACTATATTGATTTTCCGCCAGAATACCGTTCTTTTCCAGATCGCTAATGAGTCTAGAGTTCATGATTCGTTTCAGAAGCTTGGAGAGCGGGGGGAGAAGAGAGATCGGCCTGCAGTATTCAACACGATTTCGGTCGCCGCCCTTATATACTGCAAGAACTACAGATTGTTTGAGAGCATCAGGGAAGATACCCTTCTCCAAACATAAGTTAAAAATGTAAGTTAGGATTGGGACAAACTGATTTTTATGGGATTTTAAGACCTTATTTGAAATTCTATCCCATCCGATTGTACATTTGTTTCTTAGATTCATGAAGTCTTTTAATTTAATGATTGTCAGTTGGAAAATTGCAAATCAGTTTGATTGAGAGTTGTTTTCTATTTGTATAGGGATTCGTACTGATTTGTTTGATCTGATTTTTTCCCATATTTATAAAATTATTATTAACTCTTTCTAGGAATGATGCGGATGAATCAAGAGTTCTCGAGGTTGAGGAAATGGATTCAATAGCCTTCCAAAACATTGTTTTCCGCTTAATTAAGTAATGACTTTTCAAATACGCCCTTTAATTTCTTCAGGAAATTGTTATAGAAAGTCCTATATTTGTTTTATGTTAGTTTTAGAGTTTAATTTTTGGGTTGGAAATGGATTTTATGTGTCATTCGTCTCAATTTCTTACACAGCGGAGGAGTCCGATTGTCATCCAAGGCTTAATAATGCGTTTTCTATTTGGGATTTTGCGAGTTTTTGTGTTTTTCTCGATAACTCCTTGAAGAATTCCTATGAACTCATTTATAGCGGCATTTGGATCCGGTAACTCATAAATCACTTCAAAATTACTTTCTCCTAGGGTTTTCTGCTGATTCCTTAGTGTCCAGAAAAGAGTATGTAGACGGCGGATTTATTTTTTTGTGCTTTATATCAAGACACAAAAGCACAGCTTTATAATTTGTAATAGTGGTGGTGCATGACTACCGTAACAGTTTCATTTCTCATTTTTAGGAGCAAGTGGCCGAGACAAATATTGCTTATACCCTGGTCACAAATGTATGTCCACGTAGAAGTCAATAATAGGCAGCTTGATTTAAATAGAGGTCAGCATCACAATTCCGTCTCCTGTCAAAATGAGATTGGATTATTTTAGTTAGGCCATCTATAAAGTGCACTATATTGTGGAAGCAAGGTGGGCGATAAATGGCGATAACTGCCGTGCCTTTTAATTTTCAGAATTAGACAACTTCCTTCGGCAAGGTGTGGCTCTTCAATGGTGACGTATAGGTTTACTTTGCCGTATACCACGACTCCATTTTACCTCTATAGGTAAACAAGAATACCAACATTCGGTCAATATTAGAAGGTCAGAGTTAAATTTAAGTTTGTGCAGAAGTATTAAAAAAAATAGTGGTAAATTGTGAATATTTTGAGAAATTATAATTAAAGATATATAAAATATACTTAAAGAATCCACTCTAGTTACCCAGACCTTCTCGAAGCGTTCAGCACAAAACATGTGGATGGTATACTTATTTCTGAATCTTTCCTAAAACCTTCTATGCCTTCCACCATGTATTCACTACCTGGATACCAGCTGTATCGGAACGATAGAGTTGGAAAAGCTGGTGGTGGTGTAGCTATTTTCCTTCGTTCGGACATATCCTGCAAAGTTGTGAGTGTCTCCCCGAGTGAGTACTCTGAATCTGCTGAACATCTTTTCCTTGAAATCTGTCTTCACCATAGTAAAGTTCTGCTCGGTGTTCTCTACAGTCCTTCGCTTCTCATCAATTACTTCGATTCCTTCGAGTCCCTGCTCAATGAGCTGACTCCTCTTTATAATGATGTCCTAATCCTCGGCGACTTTAATACATGTCTTCTTAAAAATGATTCCCGCTCGGCCCAACTCCGGTCTATTGTCAATTCATTCAACTTGCATATTCTCCCTCTAAATGCGACTCATTGTCAACCACATTGTACTCCCTCTCTCCTTGATATCATGATATCATCTGATATAGACAAAGTTGCTGCCCACGGTCAATTTAATTCTCCTTTTTCTTATCATGACCTGGTTTATCTCTCCTATAAGGTCAAGTCTCCCAAGAACAGAGCCAAATTTATCTTTCTTCGTAGCTTTAAGGGCATTGATCCATCGTTACTCCAATCTGATGCATCATCAATCGATTGGTCACCTGTCATTTCTAGTGAGGCCGTTGACGACAAGATCCACCATTTCAACACAATTATTCTGGGACTATTTGACAAACACGCACCCATCAAAAAGGTCAAAGTAAAACACCTTCCTGCGCCTTGGCTCACGGACCCCATCAAACGGTTGATGGCTAAACGGAACCGAGCTAAATATCAGCATAAAAAGGAACCCACCGACGATAATTTTGCTGCCTACAAATGCCTCCGGAACCGTTGTAACCGTATGTGCCGTGATGCCAAGCGTCGCCACATCTTTGAGTGCATTCAAAACTACACCCCTTCCGAAGTGTGGAAATTCCTGAGATCTCTAGGTGTCGGTAAGCCCCAGAATCAAATGGTTGGTGACGTCGATCTCAACGGTCTTAACAGATTTTTCTCGGCTCCCCCAGTCGTTATGGATCCCATCGTTAAGGATGCCACTCTGCATGGGCTCCGCTCCAGGCCGGCGTTGACCTCCACTCCTTTCGACTTCAGTCCAGTCGGAATTAACACAGTTAAGAAGGCGGTGCTGGCTATCTCATCGATAGCTGTAGGTGATGATTGCATCTGCTCTAATATGATCAGCAACGTGCTCGATTATATTCTTCCCGCTATCACACACATTATAAATCACTCTCTCTCTAGCTGTTCTTTCCCCTATGTGTGGAAAAAAGCATTAGTCATACCTTTACCCAAATCCTCAAACCCCTCCTCTTTCAAAGAGTATCGTCCTATTTCTATCCTGCCTATGCTTTCCAAAGTCCTAGAATCCATTGTCCACTCCCAGCTTTCCTCCTACCTTATGTCTCACTGTCTGCTGAATCGATTCCAGTCGGGATTCAGGCCGGGTCATAGTACCGTTACGGCCTTACTCAAAGTCACTGACGACATTCAGTTGGCTATGGACGAGAAACAGCTCACCGTACTAGCGCTACTTGACTTCAGCAGCGCATTCAACTGTGTTGATTTCGACATCCTCGTTGAGATACTGAAGTCTCTGAATGTCTCCCCGGCCTCAGCCAGCTGGTTCGACTCCTACCTGAGAGGTCGTCAGCAGCGTATAAGGTCCGAGGAGACTTCAACAGAATGGTGCGACCTTTTTGCAGGGGTGCCTCAGGGTGGTATCCTGTCCCCTCTTCTCTTTTCTGTCTTCATAAATTCTATCTCAGATACTCTCTCTTCCTCTTATCATCTCTATGCCGATGATCTCCAAATTTACCGTCATTTTTCTCCCTGTGATGTTAACTCTGCTGTGGCCTTGCTGAATGCTGATCTTGAGTGTATCAGGGATTGGGCTCTGTCACACGGGCTACTCGTCAATCCTTGTAAGTCGCAGTCAATGATTATCGGGTCCAGGCACTCTCTCCAAGTGTTACAGCATATGTCCACTGCACCCATAATGTACGATGGAATCGTAATTCCCTACAGCTCCAAGGCCAAAAATCTCGGAGTCATCTTTGATAACCTGCTGTCTTGGTCAGCGCATGTCTGCGAGGTTAGTAGGCGTGTCTTCGCTACGTTTTACTCTCTCAGACGACTTCAGCACTTCTTACCTCTTCAGACCAAAATTACACTCGCCCAATCTCTGTTACTTCCCCTCATTGACTACGCAGATGTCTGCTGGATCAGCGCAAACGAAGAGCAACTGGACAAACTCGAGCGACTTCAAAATCTTGGGATTCGGTTTATTTTCGGTTTGCGCAAATTTGACCATGTTTCTCAGTATCGCAGGGATCTGAAGTGGCTTCCAATCCGTCTTCGCCGGGATTCCCACATCCTCTTCACTCTCTTTAAGATTTTACATAATCCTCATTACCCTGGCTTCTTACGTGATTCGTTCACTTTTCTTTCTTCAGATAGGCCTCGGAGACCTCACACTCGGTCGCTGCTCACAACACCGCAACATAAAACTGTCGCATATGAACATGGGTTCCGACTCCGGGCTATCAAGCTCTGGAACAAACTCCCCAGCACCGTCAGGGACAGTCCATCTCTTAACATCTTCAAAAGTAGTTTGAAGGAACATTACCTTTCTCTTCTGTAGTAGATTATATTTTATTTATATATTGTATAGGTATTTATTGATATTTAAATATAGTATTTATAGGTATTATATTATTATGTAGGTTCTCATTTATTTATATGTGTAAATATGTAAGTAATTTATTATAAATATATTAAAGTCACTCTGATGTTTAGTTTTTTTTATATGTTGTGCATAATAGGTCTATCCCTTCGCATGAAACTATTTTTCCCTGTCAGCCCTGGGTTTGCTGGAAGAAATCTCTATATAGAGATAAGCACGCCTTTGTTTACTAACTATGTTTGTAATTGTCCAATAATGTGTATATGCAATAAAGTATAATAATAATAATAATAAAGAATTTGATATAATAAGTCACGCCTTATTACTCAAGTTGATCCAAACACTGTCACTCGTGATACGACTGTAAGGTTTGTTTTCGGATTTACGAAGGTAGACTAAGCCCCGGGAAGTCCAGCAGAAATTGTATTTATTCTCCTTCGCAAATTCTCGGGCCATGTAGAACTACAGTAGCGTCTTAGGGGTGAATGTTTCAGAGATGAAAATACCTTTCTTCGGTGTAATTATACTCAGATGAGTCCAAAATTCAAAATTCCAAAATTATTAACAGCATGGTCTGTGTTGAGCCATACAGTCCCATCATTTATCTTGAACATTGTAATATCCCTTTTTCGACAAAGACGCTTTAACATGGTTTTTAAATTGCTCAAATGGCAATTTCAAGATCTCCAGAGGTATCTTGTTGTAGTAGACAATGCATAAAAAAAAAAATAACCTTCAAAAAATAAATCTAAATAAATAAATTTTAAATTTTTATAAAAATATATTTATTTGAAAAAAAATGAAAGAATTGCTAACCTTCGCAAGTCTAAACCGGGGCGCAAGTAGTCTGTGATTATTTCTTTGGTTAACATTACAGCTATCGCTAAGTTTGGGAAATTTTGTAAGGTTCTTGCGTACATACATTATATTTTCGAAAATAAATTGACTAGCTACAGTTAGTATGTCAATTTCTTTAAAAGCTCTCTGTGCGTTTTAAATTATAAATTGCTCGAATAGCTCTTTTCTCTAATAACTTCGTGTCATTTACTAATTCTAACGTGCTGCTGTCCAACACTAAACTGGACCCAACTTGCCTGACATTTGGAAGTGAGAATTTGATACATTTGGTTATACCAGCATTTAGTAATAAATTATTAACTGTGAACCAATTCAAGGTTAAAGATAATACTCCATGTACATCATCAAAATCTTCTTTTTGTCTTTCAATTTTGGAGACCAGTGAAGTATCATCAGTAAACAACACTATGTTAGTCAATTTCTCCACCATAAAAGGCAGATCGTTATTATATACCAGGAATAAGAAAGGGCCTAATATGGAACCTTGTGGAATGCCAATTTTTACTCCCGATCCATCAGATTTAACACCGTTGACTTCTGCCTGTTGAATTGTATTTGCTTAGGTGTAATCTTAGTAGATCCAACGCTTTATTTCTAACTCCGTAATGATTTAATTTCATAAGTAGCACATCATGATCAACACAATCAAATGCCTTCGAAACTTCGCAAAAAACATCGATAGCATCCTGTGCGGCTTCCCAAGCAGAATAAATATGAGATATAAGGGTAATACCTACATCCGTAGTCATTTTACCCCTAGTGAAACCGTATTGCTTGGTATGGAGTTGTTTTATACGGTTGAAGTGTGAGAGCATTTGATTGAGTATAATCTTTTAAAAAAAAAAACTTAGTGCTGGACGAACAGATATTGGTCTGAAATTTGAAGGATCACCCCTGTCTCCCGACTTGAACAGAGGTATAAGTTTACTGTGTCTCATGAGGTCTGGGAAAGCTACATCATCAACATATTTATTAAATATATAAGCTAGGTGTGGGGCTATAACAAGCATTATTGAACCAATGACTTTGACTGATATACCCCACAGGTCTTCAGTATTTTTTAAGTTAAGTAATCTATACGTTTTGACAATATCCTGGGGATATACATGATAAAATTTAAAATCTACATTACTGATGCTAGTGCTTTTTTCTACCAAAGTCTCCCCGATCACCCCTGTCTCCCGACTTGAACAGAGGTATAAGTTTACTGTATTTCATGAGGTCTGGGAAAGCTACATCATCAACATATTTATTAAATATATAAGCTAGGTGTGGGGCTATAGCAAGTATTATTGAACCAATGACTTTGACTGATATACCCCACAGGTCTTCAGTTTTTTTTAAGTTAAGTAATCTATACGTTTTGACAATATCCTGGGGATAAAATTTAAAATCTACATTACTGATGCTAGTGCTTTTTTCTACCAAAGTCTCTGCTTCATATGGAGATGAATTTAGACGCTCTGTGGTGAGTAAGGGTACATTGGTGACGAATGTTTCAAAAGCTCGAGCTATCTCAGCGTTGGATTTAACATCACCATCACCTATCTTTAAGCAGAAATCATTGTCCCTTGGTATAACTTTGCCAGTTTCACGGTTTATGATTTGCCAAACCGTTTTCATTTTATTACTTGAATTTTTTATTTTCTACTTGAAAGTTTTGGAATATTTTTTATGAAATTGTATATCAAAGTTATAGGTTTTTTGTTCATAATGGTCATACAAGATAGCTCTACTTTTACGAATTCCAAATGTTGCCCAGTCATTAAATTTAGATTTACTGTTGTTGGCAGTGACTTTCTTTTATTTAAAAACTGTATTGAATTCTGTTTGAATAATGTTGAAGTAGTCAGAATAGATTTTGTTCGGGTTCTGTTCATCAAAATCCGGTACTGGCAAATTGATATCTAAGTTTCATATACGTCTCTAGTCTATGGGATGTAATAGGCCTATAAAATGATGGAACAGAGTTATTAATCGTCGCTTCAGTGTTATATCTACAAGCAGATCTACATTAAGATCGCCATATTATTATTTTTCTGTTATTACAAAGTTTAATGAGGGCTTCCTCCATAATTTTCTCAAATATTTCAAAATTGCCATGACCTTATTCATCTCTTGGAGGTCTGTAGACACAAACAATAATATAGCTATCCAACTCAACACAGGATACCTCTATTTGTCTTTCTAGAGTAAGTGTAAGAATATATTTCCGTTGTTTCACCTTATTTTTTACTAAGATTAAAGAAACCCCTTTATCAGCAGTCTTTCTATTGTAACAACTGAAAATTTTGTGATTATTTATGTTAAGAAATTATATTTTCCTTTAAGATGAGATAAGAGAAGAGAGATAAGAGTGATCAGTGACACTTACAACAACGACAAAATATATTTTATGTCATCACGTTTTTCGGATTTAAGTGAGTCAATTATTTTTAGCAGCTCATCGTGCTTCTCTAACGTGAATTCAACACTGTTTGTTATTTCATTGTTATTTTGACGTATTACAGTAATATTGTCTTGCAGTGCAATAAGGCGCGAATCGATTTCTCGAAATCTTTTAACTCTTCCGCATTTTCACTCCCATCATACTTTCGACTATATGTCTTGGGTAAATACAAATGACATTGACAAAAATTATTTCGCAATATCACTTACTATTGTGATTTTACTTGTTTGGTACGTACAAATATGGATTCAGTTTTTCTGGCGCTCTCATATTATTCTGTGCTGCAACTGCTACATTTTAATGATTTGTGAATAGTCATTGTCACTCACAATGCCTACTACGTTTGGTTCAATAATTTATCATTGTTTAGCAAATCATTTGCGTGTTTTTGACATCAGTAACATATTCTTTGGATAATCTTAGTTTCTATTATCAGAATGTGAGGGGGCTACGGACAAAGAAGGAGACTACATATATATTGCGGAATATTACGCTTAACAATTATGGCATAATAACTGACGGAAACCTGGCTTCTGGATTCTATTGCTGACAATGAATTATTTGATTACAGGTACCTAGTGTGGAGGCGTGACCACGACTATGTTTCCACCCAGCAGACTAAAGGAGGCGGTATATTGATAGCGGTTAAGCGCTAACTGAGTTCTGACCTTAATCCGTTGGTTCCAGAGGACCTATACCACAAAGCGCTTGTTATTGATATTCCTGTCGCACACTTTACCTCTCTTAAAACAGTACCTTTCACATCTTTTAATTATTTTAAAGCAGATTATAAACTGTTAAGTGAGTAGATCCATAAAATTTTTTGATCTATTGTCCTGCATAAGGGTAGTCTGAATGATGCGGTCGATGTGTTTGGGTTGATGCCTTGTTGGGGTTGTTGATTGATACACAATGTTAGCTTGAACACTAAAGTGACTTTAATTCACGAATAGTTAATGAGGAAATGTTGAAATGTTATGAATGCACCCGTCACGCGCGGATCCGTAAAATGCACTGAAAATAAGTAATCGCGAGTGGCCGACTATACAGGCGTCAGCAAAAGGTGTTCGGTTCCCGAACATATTCCCGGGGGGCAAAGATAAGCGTTCTGGGTGCTTTCATGTTAAATGTTAGTAGTTAATGTGGTGATTAAACGAGAAAGAAAATTACAAATCATGTTACAATATAGGAAATTATGTTAATGTTAGTACTTATGTAATTATGTAAAATATTTATTCATCACTAAACACTATTTTGCGAAACACTGGGGATTTCCCATTGTCCATGTTGAAGTCATTCGCTGGTGCACTATGACGATGTTGATTGTAGTTGTGTTTAGCTGGGGCCTGGGCACATACTCGGAAATAGGCACGATTGATATCATATTTGATTGTTGCACTTGCGGCACTGGAATGACGTGGTACAGATCATACTGTTCTCTGCTGACTAGGGGGATTCTGATTTCAAAGATGAAATAATCTTGTGTCATTCTTGCTCGAACTTTTAGAAGTTTGTAAAGCTTCGTAAAGTCTGTATGTATGTTTTCAATCGGTAATGTTACTTCGCTCGATAATAATCCAGTTATTATGTTTAATTGCTCTTGAAGTTGTTTTGGCGTCAATAAATGTAGGTTAAACTGTCCCTTAAATATGTCTGATATGGTATCCAGCATCATATTCTGTATTTCTCTTAAGATTTGTAGTATGTTTGTCGCTGCAATAGCTGTCAATGTAAAGTCTCTTTCTTTCTCTGCAATGTTAATCTCCTTCAGAATATTTTTTGTTGCTGCGTCAAGACTGTTCAAATGTTTATTAATAATTTTATGTTGTTTTTCCATGATTTCCTCCGTTCGTTTTAGTAGATTATGTTCCGACTCCAACACTGTCGTATGATTAATCCATAATTTCTTTAGATGAGATTGATTTTTCTTAATAAGCGCTATGTCGCGTGAGTACTGTTCTGCGAAATGTTCGTCTAGTACCCCGAAAAGGCTATTAGCAAGGTAACCGACACCGTTGATAAGACCTCTGCGGCGGCGGCGGCGGCGGCGTCCCGCTTGCTCCGTGAAATGCTGAGTTGACAAAAGCTGGTCGTAGTACTCCAGCTCATTGAACTCATGTCTCAGTTGAGGTATGATCATGTTACACTTATTGTTTATTTCCAGACTGTCACACATATTTTCGAGATATTTTAAGAGTTTTTCTGTTGTTTGTGTTCCGGCCCAGTATGGACTCATATCATAGTATGTCACGAGTGTCCATTGATCTCTTAGTAGTTGCATTTTTGCGAGCGGGTCGAAATAAAGCGACTGGTTGTTGTTGAGTTTTGTGACGTTGCATGTTGCGCTCGATCCCGATATGAATGAAGCAAAAAATATTATTGCTGTTACCACCGCGAATAGTTTGGAGAGCGGCTTGCGGCTACAGTTTGTTTGCTGATGGTTGTTGTTATTGCAGTACTTTGCATTTTTCTCGCTGTCATCTTGTTTTTGTTCTTCGGATTGTATTGGGAGCAAGTTGAGCTTGACTACGGGGCGTTTGATATATCCAGTCTCTGTTTTCAATGTCACTACCCTCACGTAACCGTCTCTTCCTGGATGTATCTCAACCACTCTGCCCATTGCCCATTTTCCGACAGGCATGATATCTTCTCGAATGGTCACTAAATCGCCTACTTGGATGTTTCTTTTTGGTTGTAACCACTTATTTCTCGCTGTTAGTTGTGTTAGATATTCGTCTTTCCATCTCTTCCATATTTGTTGTAAAATCTGAGTTGTTAGGAACCATCTTGTTCTCGCATCCTCTCTGGTTTCTATCACTGTTACACCTGCTCTCCCGGTTAAGAAGTGTGCGGGAGTTAAGAAATCCAAGTCGTCCGTATCTTCTGTCAGGGCGCACAAAGGCCGGGAGTTCAAGCAAGCTTCGAGTTGCGATAATATTGTTGAATATTCTTCAAATGTTAGGCGTTGTTGTCCGACTACACGTTTCAAGTGGTGTTTGAGGCTACGCACTGCTCTTTCCCAAATTCCTCCTGTGCTTGGCCAAGCGGGCGCATTAAAATACCAAGTTATGTTCATGTTTTCCAAAACTCCTCGAAAATTGTCATCCAATGTTTGTTTCACTTGTTCATACTCTTCCTGTATTATTCTGTTAGCGCCGACAAAGTTAGTGCCACAATCACTGTACAGGTGGCCGGGGGCTCCTCTCCTGGCGGCCATCCTCCTCAATGCTGCTAGAAATGCTGAGCTGGTAAGGTCTGACACCAACTCCAGATGAATGGCTTTGGTCACCATACAAATGAACACGGCGATATAGCCTTTCAGTGACCTTGCGTTTCTTGTTCTGTTCGCCTTTATCTCCACAAACCCGGTGTAGTCGACCCCACATTGGTAGAAGGGTTGTGCAGGCTCTACCCGAGCTGCGGGTAAATCTCCCATTATTTGGTTTTGTTTGCTCGGATTGTTTTTTCTGCAAGTCACGCAGTTACGCAACTGTTTCTTCACTGCGTTGTTTCCTCCAGGAATCCAGAACTGCTGCCTGAGATTCGCCGAGGTCAGGCGTGGACCTCCGTGGAATGTTAGTTGATGAGCTTCATCTATCAAAAGCTCTGCCAGTCGACTCCCTCGTGGTATGATTTTTGGGAGTCTCCTTTCCTTGTTTATGTTCGCGTTCTCCAACCTCCCACCAACTCGTAAAACTCCTAATTCGTCAATGAACGGATTCAAGCTCAAAATGTTACTTTTCGCCTCTATTTGTTTATGTTTTCGCAATCGTTCGATTTCCGCTCCATACTCTGCATGTTGCACGTATTTTACGATCAGCGTTTTTGCGGCGGCCAACTCGTGTAACGTGAGATAGCTTGGCAATTTGTTACGTTTACTCGGTGCAGCTGTCCTTAGTAGCCAAGCTACAATACGTGTTATTTTATTGAATGAGCTATGTTTGTTTAAAAGATCGTCGATCAAATGTTTCTCTCGTTCCATAACGACTGTTGATTGTTTTTTGCACATCTCCTGTTCTGTTGTGTAATTCTCCGGCTCGGTATTTCCTTTCTCAAACGTTGACAGCCAAGAAGGCCCATTTTTCCACAATGTGTTGTCTTTTAGCTGTATAGGGTATTGACCCCGACTCGCTGCGTCAGCAGGGTTTTCTTTCGTGTTCACATACCTCCAACTTTGACCCGGTATGACATCTGTTGTTTTTTGAACTCGATTCGCCACATATGGTTTCCATCGGCTCGGCTCTCCTTGTAACCAACCTAATGTCACCATCGAGTCCGTCCATCCATAGATCTCAAGTTTATGTTGATGTAATGCTTCTGAAATTTTTCTCATTAGTTTTGCCAGTAAATAGGCTCCGTTAAGCTCCATTCTAGGAAGTGTTGATGCTTTTTTGTGTGGAACGAGTTTTGTTTTGGCTGACACCAGAACCACTGTTTGTTTGTTGATAATCTTAGCATAAACCACACAGGCGAATGCGACTAAGGACGAATCGCAAAAGCCGTGAAGCTCTATTATATCTCCCCTTCTGCTTCCAATCCATCTGGGAATTTCGATTTCGTTAATGAGGTTAAGTTCCGCCTTTAACCTAGCCCATTCCTTCTGAATTTTTTCCGGTACTTCGTCGTCCCACTTAATGGTTTCACTCCATAGTTGTTGGAATAAAAGTTTTAGTTTTGTTGTAATGGGGGCCAGCCATCCCATTGGATCAAACAGTTTCGATATCTCGGACAACAAGCTTCTTTTTGTATGTTTCCCTCTCTGTTCTGGAATGCTGTATTGAAACGTGAAAGTATCTTTATCTGAGTTCCAGCATAATCCCAATGTTTTACTAATGTTGTCTGTTTTAAAATTGAAAATTGTGTCTTCTGTCCGGTTACGTTCCTCTTTGATATCTGCCAGTAGTTGCGGTTCACTTGCGGACCACTTCCTGAGATTAAATCCGCCTGATTTCATCAATAAGTCCAACTCTCTTATCAGTTTCTTTCCTTCTTCAATCGTATCTGATCCATGCAGCAAATCGTCCATGTAGAATGCTGATTCTGCAACTTTGGCTGCTTCAGGATATTGCTCTCGTGAGTCCGCTGCCAATCTTTTCAGAGTCATCATTGCTAAGAACGGCGCGGCGCGTGTTCCGTACGTGACTGTTGATAGACTAAATATTTGTATGGGTTGTTCTAAGTCTGATCTCCAAATAATTTTCTGGTATCTTTGGTCTTCTTCATTTATTAGTATCATGCGAAACATCTTCTCTATGTCTGCCGTGTAAACATATTGGTATTGTCTCCATCTGAGCAAAAGTGTTTGTAAGTCAACCTGTAAATTCGGTCCTGTATACATTAAGTCATTAAGACTACATCCTGTAGATGTTTTGTTTGATGCGTTGAATACAACTCTATATTGCGTTGTCAGCGAGTCGATTCGCTCGACCCCGTGGTGCGGCATGTAGTACTCAGGTGTCTCGTTGCTATTTGTCGGTTTCATATGATTTAAGGCTCCGTACTCCTCCATAAATGTTTTATAATCCGTCGCTAATTTACTTTGTTTCTGAAACTTTTTCTCCAAATTTTTAAATTGTGTTAAGGCAGTCTGTTTAGACGACCCTAGTTTTGTCTCGATGTCTTCTTTGAGTGGTAATCGTACTTCATATCTCCCATTTTCTTTTCTGGTAGTTGTTTCGTTGTAGTATGTTATGCAATGTTGCTCTTCTACTGATAAGTTTGACTGTTCATTGATCTCCTCCAACTCCCAAAACTTTTTAATCTCATCTAAATCTTGCCTCACTATGTTGCATTTGTATGTCTTGGCGTTTCCACACAGTAACCAACCAAGATGTGATTGTTGTACGAGCGGCTGACGTGAGTCATTCTCCTTAATCATTCCGCTGAGTATAATTTGTGAATATATTTCTGCTCCAAGTAACACGTCAACTGGGCGGCAAATGTAAAATTCCGGGTCGGCTAATGAAATATTTTTGATTGATGTCCATTCCGGCTTTGCAAATGTTTTGTTAGGTAATTTACCGACCAGATTGTTCATTATGATGACGTCTGTGTTAAAAGTGTAATCGTTATGTATAGATTTGCATTCTATGTGCATCATTCCCTTTCCATTTGTCTCTTTCTCTCCAATACCACAAACTGATCCCTTGCAGTTGACACGTTTAATTTTTAATAACTGGGCTGTTTTCTCCGTAATGATGGAAATTTGTGACCCTTGGTCCACCAGCGCTCTCAGGAGATGATAAGTACCATCGCTTCCCTTCACTTTTATCATGGCGGTTGACAACAAGACCTCCGCTGTCATGTTCAAATCACTTTGTTTCGACACGTGTGAGTTGTTATTGCAGTTCAGTGCATCGTGAATTATTGTGTTATGTCTCTTGTTACATTTGCGGCATGTTTTTGATGATTTACATTCGTTGCCATTGTGGCTGAATAAACAGTTGATGCAAACTTGAAGTTCTCGTACTTTTTTTAGTTTTCTATCATTTTGTAATTCTAGGAAGTATTTGCAGTTATACAGGCCATGTTCGTTGTTGCATAGTGGACATTTTATTGTCGTCACGTTGAATGTTGATTTTGTTACTGGCGGTCTTTCTTTATTGTTCGAAATATTTGTTCGAGTATTATTTGAAGATGATGAACTTGGCTGATAATGATGATTGTAAGATGCTCTTTGTTGATTGTTCTCTCCTTTTCGTCGACTTGTTTCCATAGCGGTGAATTTTCCCTCCAGAAAATCAATAAAATCGCTCAATATTGGTAGCTCGCGGCGATTTTTTAAAGAGTCTATGTACTCTGAGTGGCTTTCGCTATCCAATTTCAAATCCAAAATATGTACAATTAGTGGGTCCCATGTTGTTATATCTACTCCTAAGTTCTTGATCGCATTGAGTGTTTCTTGGGCCACATCGTGCATCCTCTTGATCTGTTCTAGGGACTGGTGTTTCATGTTTGGTATTTCTAATAGTGTGTTGATATACGTTGTGAAAATAAGGCGTTTGTTGTTGTACCTATGGTTCAGAATGTCCCAGCACACGGTATAGTTGTCAGAGCTAATATTGAGGTGCTGTATCAGACGCTCAGCTTCTCCACGTACCTTCCCTTTCAGAAACTGCATCTTTTGTGCGTTAGACAACGAAGCATTCTTGTGAATAGTTTCAGTAAAGAGGTCTTTAAAAGACATCCACTGGTTGTAATTTCCATGATATACCGGTACCTCCATTTTAGGGGTTGTTTTGTCTCTGTGGGTTTCTGACCACATTTTTGAATTAAGGTTCTTTTTCAGTTTATTATACTGCTTCTCGTTGTTGTTAAATAAAGCCTCGAACTGTTCATTATCCTCTTCATTAAGCAAACCTTCTAGTTCCCAATGCAATGAGTCGATTGTCGACCAACGCGTTTCCAAAGTCTTCAGAGCATCTTCAAACTCCCATTTCTCTGTTATCGCCTCTACATCTATGTTCGTAATTTCACATATTTCTCCAAATAGGCTAATGTTTCATAGTAAAATATTTTTGTTGTCTCGTAATGTTCTCCTTTGAAATAATCGTGCGATTTATCTTCATACTGACAAAGGATGAGATGATTCGCATGAAATTCACGAAACAGCTCCGTCAGTTTCTCAATCCTTTTACTTGCTATGGTTGGCTTACTCTCAGTTTTTTCTTTTTTGAAGTTGACCAGCAATTTCTCCATGGCTGCCGTCGTCTCCACTTGTTTGCTCATTAATTCCTCCATTGTTGGTTGTTAATGTTTTCTGTCGCTCTTGGAATGTTAAGATAATTGTTGTTGTTTAATGTTAATGTTCTCCGACTCTCTCGAAATGTTTAGATGTTTGTTGTTCGGCACTCACTCCTTTTTTGCTGATTACCCGGCGAGCTTCACACGTGAAGTTTGCCCTTCTCAATCCAACTGGTGGAACCCGCTTCTGGGAAGCCAGTGAACCGATTGCAATCACGCACGAAGTCCAACCGAGTGGCTCGAAGGACCAATGTTTGGGTTGATGCCTTGTTGGGGTTGTTGATTGATACACAATGTTAGCTTGAACACTAAAGTGACTTTAATTCACGAATAGTTAATGAGGAAATGTTGAAATGTTATGAATGCACCCGTCACGCGCGGATCCGTAAAATGCACTGAAAATAAGTAATCGCGAGTGGCCGACTATACAGGCGTCAGCAAAAGGTGTTCGGTTCCCGAACACGATGTATTCTATAAAAGTATTTATAAAATTAGGGAAACCTATGTGCCGGTCCGCAAGTCTTTTAAAAATAAATAACCACCATGGTACAGTCCAGCATGGTACTTAAGGTGATTAAGGAGAACTTCAAATATCACAAAATGTTTAAAATTTATGTAAATCCGTCTGATAAAGAGTCGTTTTCAGTCCTTCGTGATAGACTCAGCAGTATGAAACGGGACTATCATGCAAAATATATTTCTAATGTTGAAAATTCTATTGTTGACAACCCAAGGGCATTTTGAACTTTTGTAAAGTCGAAAAGAAATAGCGGCATTTTCCCTTCAAGATATGATGGTATTTCTTCAGACTGTGGCCAATCAATAAGCGAATTGTTCTCTGAGCATTTCCACTCCACCTTCTTAGCCCCAGCTATTCAGAGTTACGACACCAGCACTGACCTACGTATAATGTTGAAATAGCTTGTAGGTGTTGATATCACAAGCAGTTTATTTGCATGGCTAAGTTCGTATGTATTTAACCACTGTCAAGCTGTTGTATGGAATGGGTTCTAATCTTCCTGGGTGAATATACCATCCGGTGTTCTCCAAGGTTCCTTGCTTGGTCCACTACTATTTATATATTTGTACAAGACATCGATACCAATGTACTATTATTTGCAGATGACATGATTTTTTTAGAGTAGCAAGCCTTCAGATGCCATCCTGCTACAACAGGATTTAATCAGGCTTGACAACTACTGTTTGATAAATAAACTGGACCTGAACGTCTGCAAGTGCTTCTTCGTAACCTTTACCCGCAAGCTAAAACCATATGAGGGCAGGGTCACTGCTGACGTAGCGTTCCTCATGAAAATAGCAAGAGGTACCGTAGACTGTCCTTGGCTACTAATTTAATTGGATTTTAAGGTTCCTAACCGCAGTACTCGAAGACGTCCGCTATTTCAACTGCCCGTGGTCCATAGCAACTATAAAGCAAATTCCTTTTTCGTCAGAGCCTGCTCAACTTTAAACCGTCTCTTCCGGGCATCGATGATGTTCACGACATAGATATTTTCAATAGCAGTGTTCAATCATTGAGCAAAATCATCACTAGGAGGTTTGTAGCATCTCATAACAGTGATGACGCAGTCCATGGCAATGCAGGTGGAGGCATGCTTGAGCAGTGAGATCTTTAAGAACCACATTATTGTATGGCATTATTTGAATTTCAATTATGTGCTTGTTATCAGTTACACAACTATATGTGCATAGAATTAGCTCATAGTCTACTATAATGTAAAACTGCTGAAAATTGATAGCTGTAAACTGCCCGAAAAAAATAAAATAAAATAGAAATGAAACTTTTTTGTCGACAAACATCACCCGTGCGCGCCATCACTTAGTTGCCTTTGTCTTTGGGCGAGTGCGTTGGACGGCTGCGTTCGCGTCCAAAGGGACGTCAGTTAAAATAATTTGATCTTTTCATGAGGAATCGAATGAGCCCAAACTCGATCATCAGGTGATGAAGATGTGACCATCGCAAGGTGAAATAAACAGGTCTTGTCACGACGAATCGAATGAGCCCAAATCTGATTGGTACACTAGTAAGTATCGCAGGAATTTCCAGATCTCTCCCACAAATGAGGCTCGCTCGACCAAATCACCGGTAAAACCGGTTAACCGGTGATAGCTCAATTTCGTACTGCCCAATTCACCAGTAATGAACATGGCGGTAAATTGCAAGCCCTATGCATGATGAGGTATTCCGCAAAACAATCAAGCTTGTAAAGGAATATAATCCTGATTCGATGTTCTCACAGTTTGAGATAATAAACATGTTTGCGTCTCGGTAGACAAGAGACGGGGGAAACTAGAACACGTCTGCAGTGTAACCCCGCGCCAAAACAATTGGCTGGCAGAGGATTCTAAAGAAACATAACAAGTAGAATAACAAAGACTACATTTTGATCCATGATTTATTTCGTATCCTTCGGTAAATTAAATTCAGACATTGCCTTCACTTGAGGATCCATTTTAGAAAAAAATAAGTAGTTATATAATTATCTATTTATCCAATTTCTAAGGATGTTTTCGATGTTCCGGTGGAGATTGGGGCCGATAAATTAATAAAAGTCCAGATAACCGCTAAATGGATAAGCGTTAACATTCAAGGGTCTATTAAGTAGGTGCTAATGACGTTTAACGCGTTCTAAAGTTAACTAATTAATGATTAAGTCAATTTGCACTCGGGCTTTTTCGGGTAGGTCACGCCCTCCAGCAAGTGACGCAGAAATAAATCTCATTTATTGTGGGACGCTTAGTTCAATGTTAATCCCTGGCAACTTGTGGTCGGGCCGTCGCTCAGATGGATTATCATCGCAAGCCCTGACCACTTATCACTTTTCATAGTTAGTATCTACAATGAAAGAGAGAAAATGTATAAAGCTTGTAATGTAACAATGTGGTATTGAATTTTGATTACGAAAGACTTGTGACAGTAATGAAACCAAAATACCAACTCAACCTACGTCAGCATGATTGAATTTGACATTTTAACGGGTTGAAATTTTGAATTTTATGCCATGGTAATAGAATTCAAAACCTATAACGGCATTTTTGGTACCCAGGGTACCCAAATTCAATCAAGGGGTTATATAAAGCGATTACAAATCATATTATTTAACATTAGATGCGTTAGACTTAAATTAGTTAACTTGATTCAAAATCCACAAGACTTACACCGTTCGCGATTCGCGGCTTGTCAGTGTTTCGAACACAGATTAAGCTATTTATATCCCTCTACCCAGCTATGTATGAAAACAAAGCAAATCTGATGCGTTCCCGATATTCTGCACATGGTTAGATGGTCATTGATACTACAAATTTGCGAATAATGTTTGAAACGTTTGAAACATCGAGTTTAACATTGGTGGAAATCTTGAAGAATTGTCTTTTGATTGATATCCTAAAGTTTCCAAAAAAGCCATCTTGGGGAAAATCTGGTATCTTGAAAACACTGATTCTGATTTTCATACAAACTTTAACCCCTTTTTCTTCCTTATGGGGGCAACAAAAAAATACTGAACTAACGTCCTGGATTTTTAAGCTTCTTAACTGCCAAATTTCTGGTATTTTTTATTTTCATATAAGTTAATTTTGGTGTTTTTTGGTTAAGTATCAAATAGCTTATTGGCTTTATATGAACTTAGTGGCATTTGCCGACAGGGGGCAGCCTTCGGGAGACGGAATAAAAGGCTTGTCACTGCATGCTCAGTTAATATCTATTGGATTGGAATGCAATCTTAGCTTATATACTATGTTGGTACAAGTTCATAATGAGGTACATGACATAGTACGTGATGAGATATTTCCGCATACCTGCGACAACCGAACTGTTATTGCTTCAATACGTGAGGGCTGGCAGACCCTTAGTGCCTTACATTTGACATGCTAATATCATTTTACCTATGTGACAGTAACTGACACTCACAGCTATGTAGCTAACGTAAATGTAACTCGATCGAGATTATTCAAAAAGCCTTATGTGCATGCCTTTAAAATATAATATCTGGTCAATGCATGTTAATGAGGTCAGCAGGCAAATTTACGCAACTTTTCACTTTACCCTCATGGTATGACCACTTAACTAACGTCTATGTTCAAAGCAACGCTCCACAGCAGCCTACAAGCACGGGTTCAGAAACTGAGCCATACAACTGTGGAATGAGCTTCCTTGCACTATCAGAGACAATCCATCACTAAATATATCCAAAAACCGGCTAAAGAAGCACTATCTCTACCTGTCAAGTTAGTAATATACACACATATATATATATATAACTTGAAAGGGAATATACATACCAGTATATACATAAATATACTGGTATGTATTAGTGTATATGTAAATACATAACTACTATTACAAAAACAAAACAATAGTAAATGTACATTTACATTTAATTTCAGGATTCTACTTAAAAATTCTAGAGGCTTAAAAACTACGCTTATTAAAATATCTCTTTACTGTCTTGTTCAAATCTACCATTTCATCACATCTATTCGAAAAAAGCTGGTTTGTTCCCGGTGAACAGGGAGGCAAATAGCACTTTAATCCGAGATGCAAAGTAACTTTAAAGTTTTGCCATTACAGAGAAATCAATCACCTCCGCTAAATTCTAATTCCAATTCTGTCAGTTCCAATCTTCGAAATAAGGATCAAATAAAAAAAGTGTTGTATTTTTATTTATTTGAGTTGTCAGCATAGAGTAAATAATCACAGCGGTACATTTGTCACTTCCAACAAATAAAGAGATAACTATCGAAACGCGGACCACATATAAAAAATATGTTGTGAAAAACGCGCTAAATGGGTGTTTACTCAATTTCGTTTGCTATTATTTAAAAAAAATGAGTCCTTCCAAGTACATAGTTAAAATTAGAGTTTTGCTCCAAATATTAAATTATAACAGACGCAAATGTGGTTCTTAGTCAGTTACCCACAACATCTTTTTAAATGTTTATGAAGGAACATGACAATTGGCACGCTGGTGAATACAAGTGGTACCTAGGTGCAATAAATTCAACTTCGTCTGACTCGATTTTAATAAACCTAATGAATTACACATACACCTCCTGCTCCCTTACCCACCCCTCTCAAACCTCCCTTCACTTACACACTCACAAATACACTCTACACATAATCACTTCTTACATTGTAATTTCTTTCATTTCTTTTTCTTTATGTAATAACGTTCAATAATATAATTTTTGAATTTTTGATTTCCTTGTTTAGAAAAATTAATGAAGAGGGTTTTTTTTACAAGAGTGTGTTTTAGTTAACTTATTAACTTCTGTTTATTATGTAGCTCGAACAACTTTATTTGAATCCCTCGCTGAGCACAGGATTCTGCTTTAGTATCCCTTTCTGCGCTTGGGATTTTACGCTAGAGTCCTTTGCTCACGACTGGATTCAAAAAACACTCTCGCCTTTCATGTAATTCTTTACTCCCTTTGTAATTAAACTAGTATTGTATAGCATTTATTGCTAACCACTTATTATTTACTTTTATTTATACACAATATCCAAGTAAGTTTATTTTCGATTCATTCCTTTAAACAATTTTCAATGTATCCAGGGAAGGGAAGGAAAAATGTTAAGGCATTCGAAGATTAGATTTATCTCACCAGCGCAGTCGTGAGCACCTTCATTTCACGTTATATAAAAGCCAGCCTCTGTCAGACAGGCTTACCTTGTTAGGGCATACAACAACGCCACGTTAAAAGAATATATCAGTGAAGGGAATAAATTGTGGGGAAAAGATTTCTACGTAAGTGGTCATTTGTTAGCGGCCGAGAGAAATGCTCACTGGCTCAGAAAAAAATAATCGTGTGGTGTTTGAGTGGCACAGATGGTTATGTTACAGTCATAGACGGGGCATGTTTGTCGTTTGTTCCAATTTATGTCTAATGAGCCGTACGGTTAACGTAAATAGCCACGCGTTTTCCTAAAAGGGATAGTAGCAGTAGCATTGATTTTAAATATAGACTACGCCCAATTTGATAAGTTAAAGTCAAAGTCAAATTTCTTTATCACTGTAGATATTTACAAATACTTAGCTAAAGATATTTTTCGGTTTACCGGCTATTTCTTTGCCTTTTTCGTAAATTTCTTTTTACCTAAACCTCGTCCGGACCACAAAATAAATAGGTACAGAAGTCAACCACATGTATGTACTTCACATTTCATAGCTACCACAAAATAAATGGGTACAGAAATCAATTTACATACAAGCGCGCTCGAGCAACGCACACATAGATACTGCTCACGGACACGATATATCAAAACAGTTCAAACCAGTGCGAGCGCTATGAGAAGTGAAGTACATACATGTGGTTGACTTCTGTACCTATTTATTTTGTGTAGCTACGCTCGGCGATCGCTCTAGGGTTCTCAACTACGGTTTATGCACGAAAAACCAACATGGTACAGGCACTCCAAAAAACAAAAAAATAGACCTGCCTACTATTACAATACAAAAGGTTTACAGAACAGAAAAATACCTACACAATTTTACGTTTGTCAATTTTCACTATCGAAAATCCCTGAAAACTTTTAAACGGACACCCGAGTTACAAAATTTCTATTGCCCTGTCCGTTTTAGACCTACAACTGTCAAATGACACGAAAAACAACACAATATCTACACAAACAAAAAAACATGTTTCAACTTACATGACTAAGGTGGCGTGAATTTACCTAACAAAAAATTTGTTAATACTTATTTTATTATACTGATTGAATAATAGGCAACTGTTATTTATTTAAACCGTCCGCTGAACAGTTATAATAACTTTTTTCCGTTGCTCCATTGTTGCATTATTTGCATTAACAGACGCGACTGTCAAGCGGATGGCACTCACGCTCGCACTGGTTTGAACTATTTTGAGATATCGTGTCCGTGAGCATTATCTATGTGTGCGTTGCTCGAGCGCGCTTGTATGTAGATCGATTTCTGTACCTATTTATTTTGTGTCCGGGCTGATAAGAATTAGACACAATAGGGATTGTAGAAAGCGGTCGGGCCATTTTAGAGTTTTAGCGACACTAACGCACATGCGGATATTTTTTTATAAATACCATTATTTTATTGTAATATATATGTTACGGCTCATAGGAGGTGTGAAACTAAAGTTAATTTTGGCCGGCTAATGTAAAGATTAAGGTGCTATGAAAAAAAATGAGTTTTTTTTTTCGAATCCATTTACTCCACCATGAAGTCATTTACAGATTTGATTTTCACTAAAACAAAAACGCGATTGGATGAAATTTTCTCGATAGAATTTAATTTCGAAAACACCTCTAAATTGTTTAATTTTTTCCTGTAATTCTGAAATCCTAACTAATTTCATTGTGGAACTGCGTTCAAAATGTAGATATTATGTATTCGCAAAATCTCCTTAAAAATCTTTTTAACGATTATTCTGTGGTTTGGCGCTACGTTTTTTCATTTTTTCCCGATTCCGTCCCTCTCACTCTGCGGGTCCTTCCACCTGGAGTAACGGGGACCTTTGCACGGACGAGGTATCGCCTTAAGTGTGAGCCTAGGCTAATGTTGAAAATAATTTTCAGTGCGATAAATGATTTCAAGATAAGCCGGCTAAACTGAAGACTAGCCTCGCGCTGTTGATGATAAATATGGATGAGAATATATTATTGACATTAGCCACTATTATTGTTCAGTATTTCTAGGCTAATGATAAAAAAACATATAGCAGGAATAAGTAAAGAAATGAGCCTATTACACCCCGTCGAATAGCTAGACGCTCGATGTTTCGTCTTTGGTGTGTGTACATTTTTATTGCGCAAGCAATACTTTGGTGAAGCTTGTCTGAAGTAATTATTATTATTAATCCACTATCTATTAAAGGGCAACTGCTTAGCAGGCAATAAGCTAAAATAAAATTGCAAGGGTGTCAACAACTATGTTTCTTACAGAGAAAAAAAAACAATTAAACGGTTGCCCTGTAGATACCGGAGTGACGTTGTGTGAGCACATTCTTATAAGGGAGTGACAAAGAAAAGTATGACAGATCAATGCCCAATGAAAAACTTGAAACAATAAAGAAAAATTAGACTATCATTCATTAGTTTTCAACATGCCGGCTAATCTCTAACCTTTACCAAAACGCATCGATTAATATCTAGCCCTCCTCTCTAATCCTAACACTAGCCGGCTAAACTATATTGCTATTTGTGCCCGACAAATATATCCGCGCGCGTAGGCACCGGCAGCTATTAGCGGGCGGCTCGCACTGCACGGTGGCGCGCCAGCAGTCTCCGCTGGCGGAACCTCTGACTGATGTGTTTGGTGATGCATGGACACATATTGTGCGAGAATGTGTAAGGTTTTGCGAGATGAATGTACGACTGTGTTTAATTTGTTTAATTTGTAATTTGAAATATTCAAACTAAAGTTTAATTTTATAGCTGACATTTATAATTAATTGACTGTGTTTAAATTGTGTTGTCTTATTTGTAATTTGAATATTGTAATTTGAATTTAATATTAAGTTGACATACTGATTGAAGTGAAATAAATAATTTGTGATTTCATTTCTTATTATATATTTTATCAATGGTGTGTTGTTCGGTGTGTGTACAAAGAATTAAAATTATTTATGTAATGTTGTACATACGAAATTTAACAAATAAATAAATAAAATAAATAAATATTATATATGGGCTCTAGAACTGAGCCATTTAGAGCAAAAGAGTATGATTTTGAATTGTACTAACTACGATGGGATTTTTTAAAATTTGAGTACTAATCACTAAAAACATTTATATTCAAACAACTCTCAGTGCAAAGCCTCTGATCTCATACTATGATCTCCTATGCCAGTCTAACCAGCATCACACTCAAACAAAACAAAAATAAGATGTCAGATTTCAATGTTCGCCGCCATATGGAGATATATCGTACAGAAATGTGAGGTAGCTGTTTCTGGTTCCCACGGTACAGGGTACCTTAGTGTGGGGCCAGAAGCAATGTTTGTTACAGGCACAACAAACAAGGTATAAAAAATACAACAACCGTTTCTATCAAACTAATAGGTCTATGGTGGCAAGCGATGAATCGCGGTCGGTGGCGACGGAGGCGTCAGTTGGACCCTTCAACCTTTGTACATACCCGTTTAATCCCCTGTTTTGTACACGGTTTTACATTTCACCGTATCCCTACCGTGGATAAATTATGGACCAAATGTAATGGCACTTTTTGTTTGACACGGGAGTTTTCTAATTACCCTCCTTCTGGCAAAGTCGGGAAAAATGTAGGTACTTAAAATAATTTTCGTATAAAAGTAAACAGTTAACTTGGATATGGTCTTAATATCTCTGGACGAGTTAATTCACAACTCAGTAAATGATCAGGCAGTACGTCTAGCAGTTGAATAAATTTAAAATTAGTCCTCTCAGGAATGTAATTACCTATTGGTTGACCAAACATTTTACAGACCGAAGCTTGTGGCCTCATTGCGGTATTTCATTCCGCGTTAATAACTTATTCACCTCACCCTTCCCGCACCCTGCCTGCACTCTGCTCGCACTCTGCAGCTACATTGCACATCATAAACGATTGGACAGTAGCGCCAATTTTGAATTCGATTAAAGCAATCAACGAAATAGATCGCAGCAAACAAGGTCAAAATGTAACTCTAGATCAAACCTTTACTTAAGGGTGTTACCACTACCTTTTACTGAAAACCATTTCAACAGTATTTGCCACAAAATAAATAGTCTATTACTAAGAATAAGATAATGTCAGTAGCTATTCAAAACTAATTAATATTAGTCGTGATAAAATCATGTGAACCGCGTAACATTCATTTTGTTTCAAAAATATTTCTTTCCACAAAGCCCAATGTTTGGTGGACAATGTTTTATATTGAACTGAAAACCTCTCAACGAATTCATGACAAAGTTACATTTTAAAATGGAAGACTACCGTACGGCTTCTAAATTAATTCCACATCATGGCTTTATAGCTTATTTACTAAATACTATTGCGGACGCCTGTCATAAATATCAGTTTGAAAATGAATATTCTCAACTATAGTGCTACGTACGAATTTGACAAGATATAATCACTTACGAGTTAAACTCCATGCCTTATGGGTTATCTATTGCACCGCGACCTTTAACAAAAATCACGAAAGAGATCATGTATTACATAAGGGGCCGAGGTTACAAGTCAGTAAAACATCTTGATGTCATATTTTATATTCGCGATAGTTATTAGCTACGCCATGAGAATGTGACACAGACCATAAGAATTTTACAAGGGAGTGTTATAGTATAGGAAAAGTTCTCTAAAACCCAGCCGAAAATGCAAATTTTGAGGGTTCAGTTACGATTCCGTCAATCTAACTCTGTCGCAGCCTGAGGAGAAAAGTAACAATATCGCACGTTTAGTGAACAAATTGTAGCTTCCTGTCAGAAAAATTAGAGAATTTGCTCAATTGATTGGAACTATAATAGACGTTTGTCCGCTAGATATAGATAGATGGCTTTACAGCAAACTGCTAGAAAATTGAAAAATCTTGCTCTTTATCTAGAAACCAATAATGAGACATAAACATAAACATTTACATACAGGCACATACACTGCTTCTGGCTCCACACTAGGATACCCTGTGTTATAGGAAGCAGAAACAGCGATGTAATACACATACAAATTCAACGGTTTTTTTATCCCCAGCCGGGGATCGAAATCAGGCCCTCTCGCATGGTAGGCAGTGGTGTTTTTTTTTTACGGATGCATACAGGACTGGCTGCGTGCTTATTGCAACAAAATACGAGTATTTCTATTAATCTCCTTTTTTTAAGCTTTTTCCATAGAAGATTATCCCCTTATATCGAATTTGGTGGGAGTTGACAAAAGGATGAGTTAAAATTCCAAATCAATTATCTAGAATTGCTTGCGGTATTCCTAGCGTTAAAATGTTTATTGCGAAAAACTACGGATTGTTCGAAATTATTGCATTTAGCTTCATTAAACGAATAAGAGGAATCTAAATTCCCCACGTTACATGATTTCTCGAAATAAAAACATAAACATAACATAACAATAAACATTTACATACAGGCACATATTTCTGGCCCCACACTAGGATACCCCGTGTCGTAGGAACCAGAAACAGCAACGTTTTTTTTTTAACGGCATTTTTTTTTGCCACCACCACGTGTCTATGTGGGAAACTGAAACTGAACAGCCACCCCCTTCCAAGGGGGCTATAAGTCATTCAATCAAGCCTCTTTCTCAGGAAAACATCATGGGCGGCCGTATATCAAAATGCACAATTTAACCTCTAAATAGAATCAACTGTAATGGACGACGACACGGTCGGTCAGATCAACCAATTTATTTCAAGTGTAATCCTCTGTTCCTCTTCTTCATAACCGTCGCGGTATCTTTCTCATAATGTTTTGTCAGTAGTCAACGCATAGTGCATAATTTTTAGTTGTCAGAAATGTATATATAGTGTTTCAGTAAATTCAAGTGTAGTCAAGTAAATCAAGTAAACGTTTCGATTCAATAATCTCCAACCCAATCGTCATCCCCTACATCAAACTACAATCGTCATCCCCTACATCAAACTACAATCATGATTGTAGTTTGATGTATATATAGTGTTTCAGTAAATTCAAGTGTAGTCAAGTAAATCAAGTAAACGTTTCGATTCAATAATCTCCAACCCAATCGTCATCCCCTACATCAAACTACAATCGTCATCCCCTACATCAAACTACAATCATGATTGTAGTCATGTCATAAGTTCTGTCACATGTGCAATATGAAATAATTTAGACATGTTTATTATTTATGTAAACATTTATATAGCAAAATGAACTTATTAAAACATAGATTCTTATGGTAATAAAGTTTATTCAAAATGACCCCCGCGATTTTGAATACAGGCCTGTATTCTGCGCGGCCAGTCGTCTATCGCAGCACGAACGAGGTCCATGTCAATATCGGCGGCTGCCTTAATCAAGGATGCCTTGAGTGACTCCAAATCAGAATGAGGCTTTGAGCAGGCCTTTTCCTCCAAGTGTTGCCATATCTTGTAATCTAACGGACTCAAATCTGGACTGGAGGAGGGCCAGTCTTTGTGCCGGATGAAGTCGATTTCACGCGCCGCCAGCCAGTCTTGTGTGCTTTTCGCTCTATGAGCTGGCGCAGAATCTTGTTGGAATACCCAGTGCCTGTTATTAAACATGGTATGAGAAACAGGTTCCACAAGGTTCTTGAGGACTGTATTTTGATACACAACTGCATTCGTTTTTACGCCTTTCTCACAAAAATGTACCTCAGTTAAGCCCCAATAAGAGATTCCCAACCAAACCATGAGCGAGGATGGAAAATGACCTCGTTGGACACGCGGAATACGGTTGCTCGCTTCTTCACTGCTGTGTGCATACACCTTATCATTTTGTTTGTTGTAGCTCTCTTCCACGGTGAAAATTTTTTCATCCGAAAAAACAATTTCCCGATGCTTTTTTCCCGCGTACCGCTTCAACAAAGCGCGGCATCTCTTCAGTCTCAGGTCCATTAAACGAGCGTCCAAACGAGGTCCTGTTTTTCTTCGATATGCCCTAAGCCCTAAGTCTTCATTTAACACCCTTTTCACCGTGGTCCTGCTTAACCCCATCTGAAGGGCCAACAGTTTCTGCTTACGTATGGGATTTCTTTGAATTCGCGCCTTCACAGTTTTTATCACTGCTGGAGTCCTAACAGAGCGAGGGCGACCACTTCTTGACCTGTCATCTACACTAGAGTCTTCATTGTATCGTTTTATGGTACGATAAAAGAATCTTTTGGTTATATTCAAATTTTTCAGTAAGTCGAAAATCTGAATTGGCGCGTAACCGCAACGATGCAACGCAATAACTGCGACACGGTCTTCTTTAAGTGTCCACTCCATATTTAAAAATGAGGAAAATTCTAAAAAGTACACATTTTTATTTTCATGAAAAATTCGAAATTCGAATTCAATAAACTTTTTTGTGGCCAGCGTTCTAAATTCAAAAGTTTTTATTGTGTGACAGAACTTATGACCTGACTGTGTATATACATTTCTGACAACTAAAACTTATGCACTATGCGTTGACTACTGACAATATATTATGAGAAAGATAACGCGACGGTTATGAAGAAGAGGAACAGAGGATTACACTTGAAATAAATTGGTTGATCTGACCGACCGTGTCGTCGTCCATTACAGTTGATTCTATTTAGAGGTTAAATTGTGGATTTTGATATACGGCCGCCCATGATGTTGTCCTGAGAAAGAGGCTTGATTGAATGACTTATTGAGATTTTTATACATAAAGCAACGTTTTCCGAGACAGATAGCATAAGTATGACAATTGATTCCTATATCTACACACGTATCATAAACCCTCTTTACTGCGTACAAAAACCGCACGTTACGATCAGCATAATGTTAAACTACTTGGTAAAAACTCATTTCTTATCTGAAAAATTACACATTATGACCATAATGTGTAATTTTTCTACACATTATGACATTCAAATTTCGAACGCCGACGCCTGCCAAATGCCGCCCCTAGTTTGTCTGTGAAGTTGGTACTGACATTCAAATTTCGAACGCCGACTACGAAGTTGGTGCTACAGAACAAGCTAAACAACTGCAGAGCCACAATGCCGGTCAAACATACGGTTCCTGAACACATCAAAGAGAGCTTATGATATGTGTGTAGATAAACTAGTGTATGTAACTGTACATAATTAGGCATTAAAACTCTCGAGTGATATTATACCCACTCTCGAGTATTAATGCCCTCCATAATGTAGCAGTCACATAAACTACTATTATGTTTATTATTTTGTGATTATACAGTGAATAAATCCTACCAATGAACATTTATTACTTTTAATTATTTTCAGAAATCAAAAACGAAGAATCTTTTTCTTAGGTATACATACTAAACTAAACTGGTGTAATTTACCTGTTTATTTCCTTTGTTATATAACCCGACCATAGGATTAAATTAGATACATTTTTTTATTGTGATGTAAAATATTTATATCAAATCAGTAAAATTTCGATTGCTCCGATTTGAAAACACCTGGACTAAACACCTAGTCCTCGCTTCAGATCACTTTTTTACTAGCTACGGAGTCTCGACTACTTCAGTACTAAGTCAGAATTAACGCGGCTTTTGTCACGCTGTGCGGCTTGTATGTGTGCGTGAGCGCGCGGTATGACGACCTTCAAGCTGTAATCCTCACCCTTCGAACCTTCATAAAAATGAAATTTGGCACTGCAAAAAAATAGTCCAGAAATAGTCCACAAATAAAGAAAATTAGTCCACTTATATTTCCGAAGTTATAGCTATAGGTTGGTGAGGATTACAGCTTGACGTCAAGCTGTAATACTCATCTCTCATGCAAGCCAACGGAAGGGCCTATCGACTTGGTTTAGGTTTCAAAAATTAGTCCAGAAATAGTCCACACGACGTGCCAAATTTCAAAAATAGTCCATCAACGATTCCAGAGTTATTCAGACATCTTGGTGAGGATTACAGCTTAAACATTTGATATCATCAAATATCTTCGGAACGCCTACGACTTTCAGTTTGAAATTTGAGCCAAAAATAGTCCACCGAAACAATAATGATTTCTACCTGGTTTGCTTTGAAGAAGTGCATTAAAAATACATTGTTTAATTTACCATACATTTCAATACATGTACAGTCGTGTACAAAATAATAATGGGGTGAACTCTAATAAACCGGTTTGTACCGGTTAATTCAATCAAAGGGCCTGCTTTTAATCTCTGAAAACTAACGGTACTGTAATATTGTAGGAAAGTGAGGGACAGAGCTATATATAGTGCATAGCTCTGTCCGTCACGTTCACGACGCTTAACTTTTGTGTTCTTCCATTTAGCCGGACTTACACCAGACTTTTGATAACCACTAAATACAGTTTAAATACAACCTTAATAAAACACGGCTAGGTTAGGGGGAACCTGGCTGACAATAAACAGGTAATAAGCCTTGCCTGCTTGACTTCGTTACTTGCTTAATTTAAACTGTAAAGTAGTGTTAAAGTAGTGTTTAATTTAAACTGTACTTAGCGGCTGTCAAAAGCCCTTAGAAAACTGAAACTTAAATGAGTCTTTTGTTTTACATAAGTGCGTGACAGCGATTTGTATTTTGAACGGGTCTTTGAGCCCCGGTTGTAGCTATGATATATATGTTATATGTTTATATAGTTGAGCTAAGATGTAAGCAACAATGGCGGAATTAGTATCGTGAACGCGCTGGAAAAATTTCGTCGAAATACGATTTTACCGAAATTTTAAAGACATCTTAAAGCATTTTTCGGTGGAAATTAAGGCATGAGTGTTTAAAAATCACGTCACGTCGGTACATGACAATTGAAATAACGACATCATTGCAATGCAGGAAAGTGTTAAGAACTGACAATCAATGTGTAAAGGATAACATGCTGCTTCTGTACTCACAAAAGATAATTTGAAAATAAAACAGATGTTTTATATCCATTTATGTTTATTATTGTTATATATATAATTATTATAAACACCTAATTTGACTACACTTTAATTTTACAGCCTGTTTATAAATCCCATGTAATGGACTTATTAATTATGATTTATTATCATATATAAAAAAAACAGTCAAAGTAAAGTAAGTTTAATTGCTAGATCTCCAACCCAACGAGTTGTCAGTAGAGTTATATTATTATGGAAAGTGGCAGTAATTTCATGAAAATTCAGAATAACTGATGTTGATTTTAAATATTTTCATCATTTTTAAATTAGTATTAGAGCGTACTATACTTTTTTTTACAAAATACTGTCCTTTTTGTATTTTTGTGCTATATAAATACAGCACATATTTAGATATTTTATATCACATTTATATATATGTAACTTAGTTTTAATCACAATAATCACAGTTCATTGGTATAATCATCACATAACATCAAACATTGTTCGATTAATTACAGTCTTGATCATTTAAATTTTAGGTATTTCATTAAGTGTTTATCTCTAAATAATTGGCACCTCCCGAGTATAAGTATATAGTATAAGTATAGTATAGGGATAACCCCTTAAAATTTGACTACACCTTTCTGTATATGTAGGGATATCATAGTTTCGCCATGAAACATCTTCAGAGCAACTTTATTTTTAACCTATTCCAAAAATTAATATACAGGCTGTTGTTTTGTAAAGTTACGCCCGGCTCAGGGACTATAGTACCCATCATTATGAACAACTTTACCCAGAAACATATGGTCGCAAATGAAAAATAAACGTCCCTCATTATATTGAATGATCAGCTGATTACATGTTACTATGGGAGACCCAAGATGTTTTTTTGTTTGCGACCATATATTTCTTGTCAAAGGCAAAGTCAAATTGCTCTGATAAAAACGGTTTTTTAGTGAAAAAAGTTTAGAATGATGTTTCTAACAACCCTTAATTTGACTACACTTTAATTTTACAGCCTGTTTATAAATCCCATGTAATGGACTTATTAATTATGATTTATTATCATATATAAAAAAAAACAGTCAAAATAAAGTAAGTATAATTGCTAGATCTCTAACCCAACAAGTAGTCAGTAGAGTTCAATTATTATGGAAAGTGGCAGTAAAGTCATGAAAATTCCGAATAACTGATGTTGATTTTAAATATTTTCATCATTTTTAAATTAGTATTAGAGCGTACTATGTTATAATTTTTACAAAATACTGTCCTTTTTGTATTTTTGTGCTATTCATTTCAACGTACCAAAATCCAACACTAGTTGTCGTATAGCGCAGCCGGTCTGGCGCAGTGGGGTAATAAAATTGTAACCTCATATTGTTGTTTCTCTGTAGGAAGGTAGGTAGTTAGGTACCTACAGAAGGGGGCTAGCTCATCGCCGCAGCTATGGAGATAAAAGGTTGCATAACGATGTTTTCCATCACCGTAAGAACGTCTGCATAATGTACATTGGTTAAATTACTTATCTCAATGGTATATGGTCAGCACCGGATTCGAACACGCATCTCCTGCGTGAGAAGCGAGTATGAAACCACTAGACCATGGAGCTCAATTGGTATAAACCGGTTTATTAGGGTTTACCCCATTATTATTTTGTACACGACGGTACATTTATGAAATGTATGGGAAATGAAACATTGCATTTTTAATGCTGTTCTTCAAAGTAAACCAGGTGGAAATGATTATCGTTTTGGTGGACTATTTTTGGACAATGTTTTGGCACAAATATCAAACTGAAAGTCATCACTCAAGAAAGTAGGCGGTCCGGAGATATTTGATGTTATCAAATGTTCAAGCTGTAATCCTCACTAAGATGTCTTAATAACTCTGGAATCGTTGAAGGACTATTTCTGAAATTTGGCATGTCGTGTGGACTGTTTCTGGACTAATTTTTGAAACCTAGCCCACACCTAGAATCGACACCGGCCGGCGGCGGTGAACAGCTTTAGTACTTCTTATATTAATTAACGTAAACAATTGGCAAATTAAATTTCCAGGAAGGAATAAGGAATTCATTAATTACCACTTTATGACAACAATTTTAAGACATGATGGATATTATAAGACACTTGCAGAGTAAACTTTGACTTTTCAAATTGATATAATAATAATAATAAAAATCGTTAATTGATAAGCTAACAACTTTTCACAGTTTCTATAGGCCCCACACTAGGATACCCTGTGTCGTGGGGACTAGTCTCTTTCGCTTAATGTAATATAAGTTATCTTATAATTATAAATTTAAATGAAGTTAAAAACAATAAATTGCATGCACAACACAGCTGATATATTAAAATAGCTAGTACCTATCCAAGTTGATTTTTTAGTAGTAAGTAATAGGCAACTAACAGAGTCTATATTTAACTAGCAAACACATTAGTAATCGATACAATTAAAATAGAAGGATAAATAAATTAGTTAAAATGGTAAGGTAGGAATGAAATGTTATTGGGGATAGTAATCTACACAATCTACGGGAATTTTTGAAATGTGATACCAAATAGGACATTTTCAGTGCTGTCCTAGTCAAGTTCCAGAAGCCAGGTTCGTATTGTTTTTTTGCAGTGATATTTCGTGAGATGTAGTAGTGTTTTAATTTTGTTAATTTTAGTGAAAAGAGAAGGGCCAAAAAATGAAAATGTTGATGATTTTTAAGTTATTGGAATACACATTATATCAAGATAGTTTAAAGGTTGGAGTATGTTATATAGGGACCAAGTATCATAAACTTATAAGCGAAATTAAATTCAAGTTATTGCCGGCAAAAAAATATCATCTCTCAGTTTAAATTTTTGATTCAAAGCTCGATAGCTTTGAATCAACAACGGAGTGATATTGGTGAATTGAATTTTATAGTTAACGATATCAAACGTAAATAAATAAATACTCTATGAAGCATAAAAAGTGGGCGCGCTTTAACTATGTACATTTGATTTATGGTTAGTAATTTGCAATTATAGGATTTATATTAAGTTAAGTTATGCTAGCCCCTCGTCAGGCTAAATGGAGTATTGAATAATTGGCTAAACGAGCACGCAACTGTGCCTCTGCCAACCCGTATGGGAATAGGGTCTATTCATGTTTTATTTTGTACTACACGCCAAAGTTATCTTGGCACCTGGCTTTGATGACGTCATAGCGCCGTCACTATACTATTGACGCTTCGAGGCCAAATATAGAGGGAGGGGAAACGCATTCTTCGCGGATGCCAAGATAACGATGTGTTGTGGCGTAGTACGTAAGTAAGTTGCGGATTTGTTTTTTTAATTAGTTAGGCACTTATAGTAAAACCATGTAGGTATTTTAAAAGAAGGTAATCAAAATTCACTACTGGCACTGACACTCAGTGGAACTCCCTAGGCGTCAAAACGAACCAACTGGTGACTATTTGAAATCAGACAGCTCTTGTGGAGCCTTACTATAGACTCCAATTTTAAACTCTTTTTTTAGGGTTCCGTACGCAAAGGTTGCCAAATGGGATCCTTTTAATAAAACTCCCCTGTCCGTCTGTTAGTCTGTCTGTCCGTCAGCAGGCTGTTTCTCATGAAATTATCACAGAGTGTGAATTTCTGTTGCCGCTACAGCAACAAATAATAAACTACACAAGAATTTATGAAATAAAGTGTTCGCCATTTAAGAGACGTGGTTTAATTCCCCAAGAAATTTGAGTTTATAACATCATGACGTCTCTTATATGGGAAAATTAAAAAACGTCTCTTGAATGGCGACCCCTTTATTTTATAAAATCTTGGGTAATGCAAAAGCCTTAAGTTTTCTTGTACGATTGCGTGAAACCCTTCGTGTGCGAGTCCGACCCGCACTTGACCGATATTTGATTAGTTCTGTTTCGAAGACTTCAAAGTCTCAAGTCAGTTCAGTCTTCAAGTTTGTTTACATTCTTTTAACACTTTGACAGCCGATCACGAACGACTCTATGTCGTGATGCTCAATTTCCCCCCGTACGCCGATCAAGACACCACGTCGTGACGGCCGTTCCTTGATTTTGTAAGGTTTGCGCCGATACAATAAAAAAGCAGACTGGCAAACGGGGTAGAAAAGAGACTTCTTTTTACTGCCCAAGCTGCAATATATTTTATTGTGTAAGAGTTTTTTTTTCTTGTGTAAAACGTCTGTTTCATTTAGATTTTTTCAATAAAAAAATATGTATAATTAACTGTTTTATTTTTTATTACAATAAAACATAAGTTATTCTAACATATACAAAAAAAACTAAATGCATAACTATTTTAGTTCTTTTTGTATCGAATATGCAAAAATGACCAAAATGGCCGGCGTACGGGGGAATGCGGGTGACAAAAGCTCGGCTGGCAAAGAGCTAAATACCTACTTGTCTTTACGAGTACTATAGTTACCCAGAAGTTAGTTAGAACAAAGGGATCATGCAGTCATGCATCCTCATCTACATGCGCTCGTGATGGGCCGTTCTATCTTGGCTTGCTTCTGTTTACTGCAGGTGTCGCCTCGACAAGGCCTTTTGTTAAGTGGTTAATGGCGTTGGATACATCCTCCCGAGGGTCTACACTACGAGTGTGTGTAACAGGAGGCCTTTATCAAAGTCTGGATCTGGATCGATGGTTTAAGGTGGGCATAACATAGCGGTGTTGGTGTTATGTTAACATCATTGTTATCCAAACTCTTGTGAGTGTTCATCTATGAAACAACATTGTGTGAGAGATATATTAGGGATGTAATTCTATTATGTCTAAGGGCGCCATCATGAATCGCATCAAAACGTTTAATGTTGTATATGCATTTTGTAAATTGAGAAATCTGATTTCCATCATCCATCCCTGGATAGCTGGAAGAGGGCTCTTTAGAGATGATCTGGTTAGCTCGCATGTGCATATTGTTTTCACCTAATAAGTTTGCTATACAATAAAGCAATTAAGAATCACGAATTTCGAATCTAGCTTACAAAAATCACGGACAAGTAACGGAGTTTGAATTAAAAATAAAATTAAGTAGTACTGTTGAAATTAAGAGCCAAAAAACCTAACGACAAATCGCCTTGCTGTTTGGCATTCTTGAAATTTATTTACAGAAAATTTTATTTTTATAGAAAATTTTATTTAGGTACAGAAACCCAAGCAGATGGGTCACCCTCCCCAGAAGTTCTACAAAAGCGCCATCTATCACAGCAGCGATTGAACTAATAAACAATCTGTTAATTAAATTCTTGTCGACTAATACCATTTATTGAATTGTTAATGAACGATCAGGATAGCCAAGCAGATACCTGCTACCCTTGATGACTAACTAATGCCATGTAAAATGAATGAAAAGCAAACGATACGCTCATTTCTAATGTGGCGAAAATGGCTACGGATCAAGATTAAGTGTGACGTGGCACTCGTAGCAGGTTCGAATCCCCAAACCCTCCAATTTTTAAGGAAAATATTGGTGATATTGGTGTAATTTTGGTTGTTAAAAGTAATGTTAAGAACTACTAATCATAAATAAAAACCATTTAAATGTTTAATTACTTTATTGAATTTAAGTTTTTCACAAAGAAATTAATATCTCTAAACTCAAACTATGATTAATCTTCTGTAGAGAGAACCAACATGCTATCGAAGTATATTATGTAATAATTTATATCTCTCAACTTTTTTAATCATAGGGTAATATTTAAAAATCTATAACGTGTGGGGTCAAATAGTGCTATGTGAATTGCAATTTATTGAAACTTTGCTTCGATATTAATATTTCAAGCCAGTATGGGTAAACCTGTAGCAGTAAATGATTTTTAATATCGGAGACGGCAATTTTATATCGAAGCACTTTGTTCAAGTTATGTTTTCATAAGGTTCCGAGATCTCATAACCTATTTGCCCAATGTGTTTTTAGTTCGAACTATGTGTCCCACTTAAAAACCATTTGACCACACAAGTTTTCAATCAAGTGCAAATCTGGGTTTTTAGATGGCTACTCAATGAGAACCCGTGGCAAAATCACATTCGGTAGGAATATGAATATTAAAGATAAGTAAAAGAATAATTAAGATAAAAAAACATGACATTTTTTTTTATATCTTTTTTATTTTTTTTATTATTATTTAATTTTAATATTATTAACTAGCTCGGTAAACCATACGGTATAACAACCAAAATTCACCAACATGCAAATGCTACGTCAAACTTAAACTTGACCCACAGCCATTTGCGCCACATTAGACTTATGGATTTGTGACGAAATAAGCGTATCGTGGGCTTCGGCCCTGGTGCCGTTTATCGAAAATCGAAAAGATGGAATAGTCATCAAGGGTACCAGTGCCTGTAGACAAGTGACATCGCTAAGGATAGCGAGTCGAAGCGATAACTTTTTATGTATGCGATTTGACATTTGGATTCGCTAGGTGACGTCACCTTAGCGATTCCAAATGTCATGTCATCATTAATAATTCAATAAATAGCACAAGTCGACAAGAATTTAACCACGGATTATTTATTTATTAGTAGCGTTACAGTAGTAGAAAATATCTTAACCAATTTCGCCATGACATAAAAACCGGTCAAGTGCGTGTCTAAATCGCGCACGAAGGGTTCCGTACCACCGTTCAATGGAAGCGATGGTGTGGAGTGAATAGTTTGGATTTTACACAGCAAAATATTGTTTACAAAGTTATTGGTGCGGTTACTTTCACACTCCATGTACGTAACCAGGTGCATCCATAAGTTTGTATGTGGTATTAAAAGAATTGTTGTATGGGAGCCCCCTTAAATATTTCTTTTATCCTGTTTTTTAGTATTACTGGTGCCGTTTATCGAAAATCGATAAGATGGAATAGTCATCAAGGGTACCAGTGCCTGTAGACAAGTGACATCGCTAAGTATAGAGCGAGTCGAAGCGATAACTTTTTATGTATGCGATTTGACATTTGGATTCGCTAGGTGACGTCACCTTAGCGATTCCAAATGTCATATCGCATACATAAAAAGTTATCGTTTCGACTCGCTATCCTTAGCGATGTCACTTGTCTAGGGGGGCTGGTCCCTGCTTGGCTACCCCGATCGTTCATTAATAATTCAATAATAAGCACAAGTCGACAAGAATTTAACCACGGATTATTTATTTGTTAGTAGCGTTACAGTAGTAGAAAATATCTTAACCAATTTCGCCATGATATAAAAATGGTCGGTAAATGCGTTGGGAGGAGCTCTTGCTTCACAAATCGTAGGACCATTGTTCGAACATAGCTTGGTAGGTTTGTTTTTGTTTCCTCCTTGTTACTGTTGGTGAATTCTGATTTTCTTCAATTTGGAATAGATAAATAGAATAGAAATACAAAATTTACAGCAGTTTCCAAAAACAAATTAACTAGCAGTTGTGTGACTACTTGGCGCTTCTCAGAAAAGTGTGAATTGAATTAGGTTTAAAAGTCAGGGGATCAGGTATCTGCTTGGCATCCTATACTAATATCTAAATAAACGTTATTATAATAATACACGTTATATTATTATGCCAATTTTTTATTTTAAAGTTGTAATTTTATTATTATATGATAATATTGTTTTGTCTTCCGCCTACCATTTGTTGCTAGCTGAGTTTACATAATTTCGAGAGCCGTCGAGAATAATATGTTGTGCATATCCTAATAATGTAATTTTATTATTGTTATCCGTTTTGTAAACCTAAATAAATAAATAAATACATTATTCATTTTCCTAGTAACACTTGTAAATAATGGCTTATGTTTAAACGATCACCAACAACGCACCTATTTTACTACCAATAAATTCGAAACGACCGCCAGAATTAGCAAACGACCACCAAATTGTGTTTCGATAAATGATCACCAAACTTCTTTTTATGTTTGTGTGCTTGAGTTTATGTTTTAAGTATTTTTTGTTGTTCTTACATGTTTAACCTAACACGCAGGATAAAAAAGGGGCTTTGCTTCGCTCACCCCCTGTACCCTTCACCTAAGCTACCGCAGTATTTTGCCCTGATATTTTCTGCAACTTTTGGTGATCATTTACCCTTTTTGGGTAGGAAAAAATATATTTGTTGCCGTAAGGAATGCATGCAACGTCGTCGTAGCAACATATGAACTAACATGGCATAGCTCTTATGGTTCATTCAACCTTAGGTTGGTTGGATATTAAATTCCGTCGACTGTACGTGTCCATTCTGTACTGATTTCGGGAGAGGATCCGCAAAGCCATTAAACTAAGACTGCGGAAACCCCTGATGGATGGCTATTATGAAGTAAGTTAGAATGTTTTAGTAGTCGGAAATAGGTACCTACCACGTACTTCTACTTGGGTTTTATTGAGTTTGTTAACAGCGAAGTACATTTTTAGGCCTTAAATCTATCATAGAAGCAGCTGCGGCGATGGGCTTACCCTCTCTCATTAGGAATGGAGTATTGATTAACTGGCTAAACTGTGCCACTGCCACCCCGAGTGGGAAAAGGTATGATGTATGCTATGTTTAAACTCAGACCACAACACGTAGTTATAGTATATAAAGGGTCCGCAAAATGAAGCGGTTTGTTTTTACTTCATGAAATATTCATATAATTTTAGATGTACAGCTGTCACAAGATCAAAGAAAAATGAGTAAGCGACTGTGATCTCAAAAATTATGATTAGAGTTTCTATGTAAAAAGAACTACCAAAAGTTTAATGCTTATGTTCATAACATTGAAATAGCCCCATGTAATAATTAGTATCTAATGAGATTGACTATCTAAATATCAGACGGTGCTTTGTTGTTTAATCTAAGAGTAAAGTAATATTAGATGCAATAAATGAGAACGAAAATAAATTCTTGATTTTAATTAATAGCAGGATCTTCAGTCGGCTTCTCATTACTTTCCTGACCATAGCAATTAATGCACCTAGGAATCGTAATGCCTCCGGCAATTTGTTATTTTCGGTTACTTTCAGCTCAATGATAATTCCTTCTATGTTGGTTTGATGGAAATTATCATAAATACAAAGTTGCAACGCTTCAAACTTGTGAAAAGGAATATTTTGGTATTAATTAACTTCAGTAATACTTACATACAAACATATTTCATTGAACACCGTAACATCACATTAATATTATCAATCGAGTGGTTCCACAGGTGCCATTAACGCTATCCCGTCTTATAAACTTAATAACGGTCGAGGTTATTCATAGTTTTCATCGGCGTAGCAAGGCGCGAAGCTGAGGCCGCCGGCGGCGGCGGCGGGGGCGCGCTACGTCCCGCGCGATCTCGTAGCAGTTCACTACGCGTCTACGAGCGCGCTACGGAGGCCGGGCGGGCGGCAGGCGACCGTGGGGAGCGCGTGGGTCGCACTGGCGGCGGCTGCGGCTCCGCTCGCGAATAATCCATACCCTTGAGGAGCGGCACCGAGCAGGGACCGGTGGGCGGCCGCGCGAGCCAGCCTCGACTGCACCCGCCTCCCGGCACCGCGCCACCGCAGCGCGCGGCCCGGCCGGCCGCCATCGCCACTCCGTGTTGACACAATTCCAAATATGTCATACAATTTTAGAATACAATACATGTCTCGCCACGCGAGCGTGCAACCCCTGAGCGACAGGAACGTAACCGTCCATCGATCGCTAATAGGGCCGCTGTCACCCTGTCGCTCGCTCCCGTGAGGATTGGTAAATAAAGTTTTACAAGCAGTCGTCCCATTTATCACCTGCAACTTGAGAGCTGACAGGAGCGAAAAGTTGATCTTGGAAATCGCAATTTGCTTTTCTTTATTGGAAGAGTTAATTAAGATTATTATCTATTAGACCCCCAAAATGTAAGTTGGGATATTAATCCCATTCTCATTAGAGAATTCATGAAAATTATACAAATTTCAATAGACTGGCAAAACTCTTAAATGTAAAAGCTTAGGGACGAATAAACTAGTCTAGCCAGTCTGACTAAATTTATGTAGATTCACTATGAGCAAGATGCCTACGAATACATTATATAAATCGTGACCGTAAGTTCTTTGTGAAACTGTCTGGTAAAAGATATTGAGATAGGCGTAAAAGGATGTAGGTGAGCACTCGTCTCCAGACTAAAACCACTGTGTCGGCTGATTGAACATCCGTTGATGGTCCGAAGCCCTCCGTAGGTATAATTAAAATTAATTACTGCCGAGAACAAGAACCGAGGAAGAATCGACGCTTTTTGCGAGAAAAGTCAGTGAGTGAAAAGTTCTTTGTGTTGACTTAAGTAAGAATACTTTAAGTACGATACGATATTAACTTTGCGATTTACGTATTCGTTGAATTATTACTATTTATTTGGTAAGCACCAATTTATTTATATTTAAAGCAAAAAAACTCTTAGATTTTATTGCTTACACTACAATTCCATTCTGAGTTAAGGTTCAATTATCACGCTGGAGAGCACAATGTTTCGTAATAAATGCAATAGTAATAAATAACTCTGACGTGACCAGTTTATTAGTGGGGTATTACGCACGCGGGGGGCATACGCACGGCCAGATTGTTCCAACAATTTACCCAGAATCGGCCCAATGAAAATATTGTAATTAAATTACAAAACATCAAGTAAACTGGATGAAACTCTGCACAATAACAATTGAACGCAGAAAAAGATAATGTATTTTTCTTAAGCTCTAGTAAACAAAACAAACAACAAGCTAGCCTGCAAATAGTCATTCCTCCTCATATTTAGCTGAACAAGCTTTCGGACTTTAATGTCTAACCCCTTAAATAAATAAATAAACCTTAAATAAAATCGTGAATTTATTTTTGTATCTACCTAGACTCGTAGCGAAGACAGCTTTTGCAATAAACATTAACACGTACGAGGTATTCGTGAGTATTGTAATGTTTTTCTTTTGATGATAAATTACACCTACTTTAGCTAGAGGGTCTTCCCTACTACTGAGACGATTTAGCTAGGTGGGTAGGTACTCTTGCTCCTTTATGTAGTGAGAAAGTTGGGTGTAGTCATTTTTAGCTTTGCCTCAGTCATCTGTAGAAAGAAAATGGCTCTGATTGGACAACATTTCGAATTTACAATGCCATAACATAGCGAAAATTTTTATTCACAAAAATCGTTTTGGTTGCTAAATTAAATGTAGCTAAAACTTCAACTGTCTATTCAAAGCATGCGTATACTCTGCCGATCATTTGTTTATTGACCCTCCCTGTCCAAATGGGTTTTCAGGTGATTTAGATAATACCCGGCTGGCGTACAATTTTGGGCCTCCAGCCATTCAGCCTCGATTCGATTACGGCCTCGGATAGTCGTTCACCTTCCCTTAAATTCATAAATGTATCTTTTATAAAATCTAATAAATCAACGTACCAACCATAACTTCCGTGTGATAAGCGAAATTAATGCATCAAGTTATTATTCCTGGAGAATGCAAACAGAAGTTACTTTGTTCCAGAGATTACTTCCATCTGTTTTATCTTTGAGTAAGGAATTTATTTGTCGTTGTTCACGTCCAGCGATAACACAACTTTATTAAGTAAAAGTAGGTGCAGTAGATTATGTTAATACATGATATTGTAATGTACCTTAACCCTTTATGTGACAGAGGCCATCATATTTTCAATGGATATTTCATGGATAAGGCATGGTATTAAAGTCCAAAATCAATGAAAATTAATTAAATTAAAATATTTTCTAGGTTATTTGCATACTCAATCGTGTAATGTATTAGTTATAAAATTGGATCGAGGCATGCATTAAGTCCATTTACTTCATCGCGCTTCGAATCATCAAAGCACCATCCAGAAACGGAAAACTTCTAGAAAACAGCAGATGATTCAATTTCAGTAACCGTAGATAGTACAAACAAACTTGCATTAGCATAGATAATGTACTTACAAACGTTAAGTAAATTTTAAGGGGCCCAGCGCAGTGGTCAGAATAATTTATAGATTTTATAGTGAAAGTTATACTAACCTAACCAAACTTAATAAGTGTATAAAACTGGACTACAGTTTATTGTTAAATTCTGTAGTGTAAAGTCGTAAAAATATTGTAACAAATAATGTCGTGGCAACCGAGTCGCATTTTTCATGCCATAACCTTTAGGATTTTTAGGGTTACTTAGTTTTTAAAATGAATTATACCCTAAAAGCAATTAAATGGCATAGGTTTTATTATTGTTGAGAAAGTGGACCAAAAATACGCATGGTCCTTTGAAATATTCAGCGAGCAGCAATAGAGTGAGCGAGCACTGAGAATTTTTGTAAATATGATGCCTAACGAGGATTAAAATTTGTCTTATTTTGAGGGCGAGAAGCTTGTGTAAGATAACTGTTACGATCTCTTCGTAAAACAACAAAAAATCTTGATTAACTTTATGGCCATCGTGATAAATCGTTAAGGGAAACATTAAGTGTGAGCGACAGGCATAAAAATTAATGAACGTGAGCTTCCTGAGCCGGCAACAGGACATTGGGATTAGTGTCCCTTTGCGAGAGAAAATTCAAGTCGTACCCATCTAATAATGGAGACAGTCATTGATTTTTATGAAAAATTCCGGCCTGATGCGAAGCCCTTAATCATGTCCCCTTTATAATCAGGAATATTTTAAATGTAGTCCAAAATTAAGCCAACTGGTGTTCAGCTCCTGGGGCTTTTTTGTCGTCCTTTTATTTTTTTTATCAAATCGTAACCGACAGGCACACATGGACAAATGCTATGTTATGTACATTACATATCCTCTGGCACGCCGTGTTCATATGTTTATATTCCTGTAGATACCAGATGTAGTGAGTTCTGGAAACAGTTACATATATGACAAACAAGCCTCGAATTCACCATATGTAGGTCGTCCACAAATATTGCTGTTTGTGTGAAATGCATATACGCACATGCTTACCTATACGCAGTACCTATACTACAACGCTTTGACCGAAACTCGCTAAACGACCGCCGAGTCATATCAAAAGGGGTCTGTTTCACCTTTTAGCTGCGGAACCCTAAATGCCACTTTATTTTATGAGGGTATAGTACTTACAATCAAACTCTCGCAATATCTCGGACACGACTTCTCGGCCCCATCACCATTCTTCCATTTCCTTATAAGTAGAGCAAAGGAATAGATTATAAGAAAGGGTAAAAAGGTGGAGTAAAGTGGATGAAGGGAAGCTACACCTCCTGAGAGTAAAAGTAAAAGATGTTGGGGTCCCCTCTACTGACGTGTACATAATATATTATGAAAGCTTCAAACCCTCTTCACTGAAGGCCAAGATTTAACACACTGTTACGGCTACTTTCTTTATTATATTTTCGGTGCATATTATTTAAATACGAAATGATAAATCAAAACAACAGTGTTTTCGAGCGGTGAGTATTTCCACCATAGAGCATCAAATTGCAATTAATCCTTCGATCCAGATGATAGGTCAACAAGCCACTTGCTGCACAGCCAAAATGTAATACCTGGCAGAAAGACCACTGGTATTAAATGAATCTGATAAATCATGCCAATACCAACATATACAACAAGAAATACATAGCATACCAAAAATGTACATTATCCCCCTATTATTCCCTAAGTCCTATCTAATCCTTTGGCAATAGCGAGTACGTTACAACGTTCAATTAAGCTTGTCTTAAAACCTTGAATGATGGATGGGGTTTCATAAATGTTACATATTCGCATACATAATACCCGCTTAGTTTAGAGACAGCCGCGGCAGGGAACTTCGTATTTTATTATTAAGCATTGTTTCATAATTATGTTTTTTTAAACAAATGTAAATGTCCCCGAATGGGTACCTAAAAGAGTGTTAACAGAGTACACGGATAGTAGGTACTTACAATATACCTACCGTATTATTCACAACTAAATTAAGAAGTGCGCCAGCAGCGGCATCGGGCTTTAATATCTGGATAGTACCTACCTACTAACTAGATATGAGAACTTGCTGACATACCTATGTTCGCATTATTTTTGGTACCTATCTTAACAAATTATTTAAAAGTTCATTTACATTTGTAATATTAAAGTTAGTGTGGATATTGCTTTTTGTTATTTAAGGAACTATAGGTTTAAAACTACTATGCATAACATGGGCAATTTGTACTTCAATTCATGAAACTGTTTGTACCTCAATAAATAAATAAATAAATAAATGTCACAATGAAAGAGATATTATAGCTAATGCGCAAAGGGGAAACAAGTATTTTATACTTTAGGTAGTGAGGCACCGAGTAGTAGATGTAGGTAGTAAAATAAAAAATGTAATATGAAAATGCATCACCATGTAGGTGATGCATTTTCATATTACATTTTTTATTTTTTTGTCATTTGCATTTGCACATTTAGCCTTTCGGAAAGAAATCCCTCCAGGAAATGAGAAAGATTTGTTCAAAAGTAGTCGAAGGTATAAACTATGAACATATATATGACAGATGCAGACTGACTTTTGCTTTGATTTGTTACGTAACTTAAATACGTATTCAAATAAGTAATCGAGATTACTATAAATAAACATAGCGTTACGGTCAGTCTTGGAAAACCTAAGGGCTGAAGAATCCGACCTAGATCTATATAGGTTTTACAATAATACATTAAGGAAAATAACTCTCTAATAAATTAATTTTGAATATAATGAGTTTAAACTTACGAGATTTACTTAAACGGACATTTAAACCAATCCTAATTGTCCGACGATTTGCGACTGAAATTTAATTAAGACCGACACCTAGAGCTAAGTAATTATTTTGCACATTCCTTTCTCCGGTGCCGGGGCACTGATGTAAGTACTTTTAGAAGAAAGCAACATTCGTTTAACAGAAAACTTTTTATGGTTCCGTCAGAGGGAGAGCAACCTTCACTAATAGGAATTCCTTCGCAACATTGTGAATGGGAAGACGTGACGGAGCCAGATCGATATCGGGCTCATATTTCCGTCCCTGGACGAGAGAGCTTTACATTACATTACAAGTGCTTTGTGCTACGCCAGGAGGAAGGTACGCTGTGTCACTTTGAATGTCGACATATTATGACGCTCAAAGTATTGTCAGTAACATTTTGGTGAAAGACGAACTTTTATTCTGCCTCCGTCGCTAGAGCACATAGGATCGATATTGATTGGCGTAGAAGTAACAGTGATAAATTAAATTGAAAAATATCTTTATTTGTCTATGTCTCTATTTGCCGAGAGGCAGAGCCAACACAATCTCTCAGAGTCAGAGCGTATATGTGGATTTCAGATTCTCACAGCAAATAAACGAATTTGCTCTTTAGCCGGATGCGGGGCGGGGGCGGGCGGGAATGCAGAATGCCATTAACTGATTTATGTAACTGTCTCCATTTGGGATGTTTATCGTCTATATTTAACAGCTTAAGCCATTCTTCATTCTCCTTGATAAAACACTAGCTGACTGATAGTCAAGCACAGCCTAAACCGGTGGACCTTGAGTCATCATACATTCTACAGGAGTTCCTTATATAGCGTAGGGTAGCACTAAGAAGGGATTTGGCGAAATTCCTCCCCTAAGGGGGAAAATGGGGGGTTACGTTTACATGAAACTAAAAACTACTTAACTTTTGAAGTTAAAAGTCAGATGAGCAAAGAGTAGACTTCTAAACGGCTATGGAGGGATTTAGCGACAGGGCCATAATGGAAGGGAATGTCCATTTTCACACGACGACGCCGCGGGCAACAGCTAGTGGGAAATAATATTCTTAGTGGAAGCAAAACTAATAGAGGCAAGAGAAAATAAAGCAGTTTAGACGAAATATAGTTTGTTCACTGCAAAAGGTTGATGAGACGAAATCAATGGGTGGGCATCGTATGGCGATATCAAGGAAGGAGAAGTCAAGATCGTAGAAAACGGAAATCCTTAGCTTCTATCTACATGAGTAATAAAAACAATCATTTTTAATTAAGCTTTTATCAGTTGTAGTAATAGAACCAATAAATACGGAACTCGGAAACCGGTAAGTGGGTCAAATTTAACTTGCAATATTTGATTACAGACGGACAGAGCTAATCGGACAGGTGAAACTATATAAAAAAAATGTTCTTTGGCACTTTCTAGTAAAATAACATTGCTTCTGAAAAGTCCTGCTCGGCTAAGTGCGAGTTTGTTTCGCGCACGAAGACTTTGCTTTGTCTTTAATTGTTCCCCCTCTCTTATTTAAACCATACATTTTTCTATAGTTTTAGTAGTTTCAGATCATTTCGGATAAGGGGGGGGGGGGGGGGGGGTTATGATAATTTATTCTTATTTTTAACTACATATATATTGGAAATCCTCTCAACAAGTTCTTTTCTTTGACATGGAAGAAGACATAATTTTTATTTTTTCTGATTTACCCCTTAAAAGTGCCCCCCGAATTCAATATGTATTTGTTAACGTATCACGTTCGTGTTTGGGTCGCATAGATAAATAAGTGTGTCAAATTTCATCTTTTTCGGACCTGATTTAATCTCGACTCCTACAGTTACACACGGAGAGACGCACGCACGACCTATAATGGTTAATTTTTTCTTTTTAATGTACGGAACCCTAAAAAAGCAGAGCAGGGTTTTTGTTATTTTAGGACAAGTTCAATATTTGATTTGCAAAAAATAAACCGAAAAGAAAATTGGGATTAACAGGATAAATGATAAATTAGGTATACCATACCTCGAATGATGACATATGTATGTACATATGTCTGAATATTAATTTTAATTATTTTACGAAACAACATTATCTAGAAAATAAATATATCACTGTAATAAGGTTAACACGATAAAATATATACATTATTTATTCATAAGATTTTTAATAAAAGATGTTAGTGTGTGAGTGTTTTTATTTCGCCCAGTAGAGAGTCATAAAAGTTGACTCATAGTGGCGCAAAGGTAGGGTTTTCTGGCATATTTACTAGCTGAAAGGGGCCGCGATTCGTGACATATATCTCATCCCGTGCACATTATTTACGAAACATCTCATAAAATCCCACCCTGGGCGCAACGGAGGGGATAAAGCATGTCATTGCGATAGAAACATACCATAAAATGATTTAGCGCACTTTACGTGAGACAGCTTCATATTTCGGCATAGGTATTTATTTTCTTTTACACCCTGAGGTACCTGTGTATTCCATTGGAATGTCGGGAAACACTAATATAAATAATAGTTTTCCTCAGAATTCGTTGATCGGAGATAGGAGCATTGGGATTGGATGATTTCTCTGAAGAAAAATCTCTATTTCCCTTACTTCTGTGGACTTAACTTGGAAGCTATACAATGTTAGGAAGCGACTTCTCTCCAAATTCAATTCTCAGCACCTTTCTCAAGACAACTCGTAAAACATCGTCGTATCGCTAAATTTTCTTCAATATATCTAACCTCGTTTCTTATATGACGACTTTAGTGACCAAATGGAAGTGAAAACTATTTTATTTTTCACACCGCTATCAAGGACTGTCATTAGCATATACACAGGTTGAGCAAAAAACACCACTTGAATTATGAGTGAAGTCAAGCGGGGAAAGTTAGGAGAGGAAATGGCGCGCGGAAGAGCAAGTTTCACGGCGCGGCAGAACGGGTAGGTATAATATTGTCCCACCTTTATTGGCTCTTGGATGGTGAGGGTTGATGAGGTTCCAGACGAAGGCTGTCGAGCTGACCATGGTCGAAGAGGTGATTCAGACTCGATAGCATGACTGAAGGACATTGTTATTTGAAAAAAAAAATGTTTAGTTTTGCCGGATCCTAAGATGAAGGTAACTGTATTTTTATTTGTATTATATAAATTAACAAGGGATATTTAAGGGCATAATAGGGAAGCCAAAGATAATAAAACCTCTACGGGGTGGCTGTTTGATTAAAAACATCTCCCTTTCAACATTCAGAGTTAACCATAGAACCATATATGTATACTGACTAGGGACACAATGTATGTACTTACCTGAGTCATCTAAGCGACAATGGCATAAAATATTTGTGACCCTGTTATTGTTGAGAAAATAACTAGGGTGCCAGTAGAAAATGACGAATGTAGAAATAATTATACTAAACCTTTTTACGCTGAGTTTTTAAAAACAGCCAAGACAAATTTAAGTAAATTAACTTTGACTCCCCATTTAAACTGTCAGGGCGGGTCCCGTACGTAGTTCCGAACGACGTTGTAGCGAAAATCATTGTGGCGAAAAAAATTCAGGGTGGTACGCTGGCGCGAAATATTATTGCAGCGATATCCACGAGGTCGAAATACACCGCAGCGAAAACGTTGTGGCGAAAAACTTTCAGCGCGTAATACCCTGGGGCGAACAATTATTGAAGCGAAATCCACTAAACATAAGCATTTACATACAGGCACATATATTGCTCCTGGCCCGACAATACGATACCCTTTATCTTGGGAACCAGATACAGCGACGGCACACACATAAAGACATCGAAGACTTAGGTCCCGGGTTCGACCCCAGCTGGGGATCGAACCCGGGACCTCTCGCATGGTATTCAGAGCCACAACCGCGGCGCCACAGAGGTCGTCATTGTGTCGTTTTTTTATTAAATCACAATAATAATCAAACATTTCATATTTGTCAAGTTAGCAATGTTTGTCGCTGCATCATTCAATTCAATCATTCGACCTCGTGGATTTCGCTTCATTTTTCGCCCCAGTGTATTACGCGCTGAAAGTTTTTCACCACAACGTTTTCGCTGAAGTGTCATTCGACCTCGTGGATTTCGCTTCAATAATATTTCACTCCAGCGTACCACGCTGACATCTTTTCGCCACAATGTTTGTCGCTACAGCGTCGTTCGAAACAACGTACGGGACCCGTCAGGGCAGACAACAGAAAAGTCCACTATAAAGCAATTAGTTTAAGTCAATCATAACTTACAAGGTGGCTTTTCTGGCAAATTACTAGAGCTAGAACTATTCTTGGAGTAATACAGAGTAGACATACTATGCCTAGTAGAAAACTGTCTACTTGAGTCTCAAGTGAATTTCTCTGTACACAACTATCAAGTAGCCAGCTGCTTCAATAGAAAGTCTGCAATACACGGAGGATCCTTAGTACTGGTTAAAAATGGCCAAAAATTTAAAGATCGCAAGGATATTTGCAGACTTTCTGTTGAGAAAGTAATAAAAATATCTTGTGTTGAACTTGGAGACACATTGTAGTAAGCGTATACAGACCCCCTACTAGTGATTATAGTATATTTGAATCAGTATTAGAGGATGTCTTGAGACTAGCTTCTAGTAGTAAAAAAGAAGTAGTAATTTGCGGTGACTTCAATATGGACTTGCTGGTGGACTCCCCGTTGCATGCCAAATTAATAATACTTTTGAAATCATTCGATTTAGTCAACATCTTTACAGAGCCTTCAAGAATAACTGAAACTACTGCAAACTGCCTTGATGACGTCTTCTCCGGTTGCGAAATTTTGAAGAAATGTACAGTAAACTGTTTAAAGTCTAATCACAGTGGGCAAATTGTCAACTAAGAAGTAGATTCGAAATCACTAGAAGTAGTCTTGTGTAGGCCAAACAAAACAAAAAAAAACATTTAAACGAGATTTTAAAAGTAGCTTACCTACTCAAAATAATACTCAAAAAGCGAATGATCACTATACGGACTTATTCAACAAACTTTCAAATAGTTTTGAACACAATTTTAAATTACATAAACTTGCAAATAGCGATAGTAAAGTAGGGTTTAGTGAATGGGCAACAAAGGGAATTCGTAAAAGTAGGGATACACTTTATGCACTTTATGGCAAAAAAACATCTACACATAACCCAATTTTTATTCAACGTGTAAAACTATATTCAAAATATTTAGGGCCGTCTGTCATAATGGTAAGTGCGAACATACATCGTCGAATAAAAGAAAAACAATTTGGAAAATCATAAATAGAGAAGCAGGTAAAACAAAATCAGGAGACCGTAGCTATTTACTTAAGATTGAAGATAAACTAATAACTTCGAATGATGACATCGCAGCCGCATTTAAACAATTCTTTATAAATGTTCCAATTGTTACTGCGGCTTCTTTAAACTCGTCTCCGGATCTTGCTGCATGATTTTTAAAAGTCTATGTCCAAAAGTGCAGTCAACATTTCTCATTCGCATATATTGGGCCATATGGCATAACTAAAGCATTTAAGTTGTTAAATTTGAAGAAATCCGAGGATCTCTGGGGCATGTCAGTAAAAATTATTAGCTCGGTGATAGACGAACTTGTCCGTCATTAAGCTAAAATCTTCAATAAATGTGTAGATAAGAGTACTTTCCCTGATCTCATGAAACACAGCAGGCTAGTTCCTTTATTTAAAAGCGGCGATAAGGTGACCCTACAAATTTCAGACCTGCTTCGGTTCTACCCGTATTGAGTAAAATATTTGAGAAGATTATATTGGGTCAGTTACTGGCGCACTTCAAAGCGCATCAAATTCTCCATAGCCAGCAGTTTGGATTTACAAAAGGGCGGTCGACAACAGATGCTGGAGTCATGTTAGTTAAACATATTTTTAATGCGTGGGAAGATCGTAGGGACGCTGTAGGTTTTTTTTTGTGACCTGTCCAAGGCATTTGACGGTGTAGACCACGAAACATTGCTCTTAATGCTGAAGCACTACGGCATAAAATGAAAAAGCTCTAAACTTATACGATCGTATTTAGAAGGGAGGGTTCAAAAAAGTGACATTAATAGGCCAAAATTGTCGGGTTCTCAGGTGAAGATGGGAGTCCAACATGGATCTATTCTGGGTCCGTTCATTTTTCTCGTGTATGTAAATGATTTGCCATTCATGGTACAAAACATGTCAGAGATAGTATTATTTGCAGATGACACGTCAGTAATTTTTAAAATTAGGAGACAGGAAAATGACTTACAGGAAACAAATAATGCTCTCTTGCGAGGACTAGACTGGTTTACTGCCAATAACTTGCTTCCGAATTAAAAAAAGACAAAGTGCATACAATTCACTTTACCTAATGTAAGGCAAGTTGAGAGTAAAATTGTATTGGGGAAAGACAAACTAAAACTAGTAGATGAAAGTGTATTTTTCGGCATCACTATTGATGCCAAACTCCAGTGGGGTCCCATATTGTAAAATTAGCACATAGACTTAGCTCCGCAGCATATGCGGTTAAAAGAATCAGGGAATTGACTGACGTTGCAACTCCTAGGCTTGTATATTTTAGTTATTTCCATAGCATTTATGTCCTACGGCATACTACTATGGGGATGGGCTGCTGACATTGAGACTATCAGAATTTTGCAGAAGAGAGCGATCCGATTTATTTATAAGCTCCTACATCCTAACAGTTCCTACCAACATCCTAACAGTTGCAAGTCAATATATCTATGAAAATATAATATATGTGAGGAAAAATATCAGTAGCTTTAAAACCATTGATAGCCGCCACAATGTGCAAACTAGAAATAAACATAAACTTTCTTTTCCAATGTGCAGACTCACAAAAGTTAGCAGTTCTTTTATGGGACACTGTATACGCTTCTACAATAAAATTCCGCAAGAAATACAAAACATAACTAAAGCTCGATTCAAAAAATGTATAAAGCACACTTTGTGCACAAAGGCCTACTACAAAATTAATGACTTTTTACAAGACACCGACATCTGGCATGAAACCAGTTCATTGCACCCTATATATTATGTACTAAGTAATAATTAGGCACCTACTTAATGTTATATTATGCTTGCTTGATTATGTTATGATGTTCATTAAGTCTTAAGTTTTGTGCTATTATGAATAAAAATCTTTGAATTGAACTTTGAACTGAACCATAGAAAATAGCATAGCCCTAAAAAATTTGAGACGTATTTTTGACTGTCGCTGCGTTGTCATTATTAAGTGTGTGTTAGTAAAGAATAATGACGTGCCTGATCATCAACATAGTCAAAATGGTAATTATCATGTCGTAAATCTTTATGAAGGGGATTTTCCATGAATGTTTTCACATTCAGGGGGAAATACGAAAATCACTTTTAACAAATTTGGAGGCAATGTTAAAAAAATTGCCTTGAAAAAATTTCATGTCAGCTCAGCTCCTTAACTTTTGTTGAATACCAATACATTCTAAGAGGTGGAATGTATTATCGATAATCTTGCACCTTATATAGGAATTTTATAGACCATGTGCCTAACAGGAAGATTCATTCATTTACAAACCTTCAATCCGAAAATGAAACTTATGAATAAAAAGAGTCCTTGAAAATTTGTGTAAAAGTGCTTATTAAAAAAAAACTCAAACTCGTTTAGCACAGTACAAGTCATTAAAGTTAGTGCTGAGATTATTTTTGTCATCGGCAGAGCATAAAAAGCGTCTTTATAAACTCTTATACAAATTGTCTAATGCACGACAAAAACAGTATTACCGCTGACATGCGAGATTGATTCTAACGAAATTTCAAGCCTAATGCAATTGTAGAATAATCTATGAATGCTACATTCCGTTCATATCTATTTTAATATTAACTTAATCGAGATTTTTAAAATTTTAGTGTTTTTAGGTCGAATCGATATTTATTAGTTATTATTCAATTAATTGTAACTAGCATAATAGCTAATTTGATATAATAATTATTTTCGAAATAGGTGCATGGTATTAAAATATAATATCTTACAACGGAACATTTGCATTTTTCATGGAGTAGGTATAATGACATTGACAAGTAGGTATGAATTTTCAGTGTGTCAAGTGTATTGAGTTTTCAAAGTTTTTAGTGAACTCCAGCGATGGCTATTTTCTCCAACACTACTTCCATAAAAGCAGCGACAAACTCGTCCTTTGATGATCTTGTTCAAAACAGCAGTTTGAGTAGTATAATTTATTCTTTGTTGTCTAACACTTCAATCAAACCATAATAGAGATACGTAGGTACACCTACCAACCTACAAGTCTAGAAATAAAAAAGCAAGCAAACTTCTATATTTTAAATAGCAACTAAACTAAAACTGTCTAAAACGACAGTTTTTATGTCTTTTTGAAAGTCGCATACAAAGTACCACGCGACTAGAGTCTAACAGAATTTCGTTAGACAATTTGCGCATACGAATGTGGGAGAATAAGTAAACTTTGATTTCATATGACCAATCATATTCATAATTTACGTCTACGCATTCAATTCGCATGGGCGAGAAATTGGCTCCCCCCTTAATAGTGCGGTGTACCGGGAGCGGGATTTTTTTTCATAGGATTTGAACTTTAATACCAAGCAATAATGTTCAAAATCGCGGGCCAATATTTTTGTGGCCGCACTGCTGACAGGGATGCACAAAGAATAAAAACCGGCCAAGTGCGAGTCGGATTCGCGCACGTAGGGTTCCGTACCATTATCTATAAAAACGGCAAAAAAATCACGTTTGTTGTATGGGAGCCCCCTTAAATATTTATTTTATTTTCATTTACCTATTTATTTTTAAAGTTAATTATATAAGTAAATATTCTGTAAATATTTCAAGCGTTTACCTGTTACCGTTATCAATATCGAACAAAAACGAGCAAAAAATCACGTTTGTTGTATTGGAGCCCCCTTAAATATTAATTTTATTCTGTTTTTTAGTATTTGTTGTTATAGCGGCAACAGAAATATATCATCTGTGAAAGTTTAAACTGTCAAACTATCACGGTTCATGAGATACAGCCTGGTGACAGACGGACAGGCACACGGACCACACGGACACGTTTTACCATTTGGGTACGGAACCCTAAAAAGACTCACAAAATGCCGCTAGTTTCTTGCAAAGTATTTCGAACAAATTTGGTTTTAATTAATTAGTATATTAGTATCTATATTATTAATTAGTATATTAAATGGGGCACTATTGTTGGTTGTTTGTATTTTATTGTGTTATTTATTTTTCCTCTAACGAAATGAGATGCTTATTTACAACTTAATTTTCAACTTCGTCTGCTCCGCTTAAAAAGCTTTTTCAAAACAATATGCTTTTTAACAGTCTCAAACCGACCATATTGTTAACCAAAAGGTATATAGTGGAGTGCAGAAGGCATAAAAATGGTAAAATCTCGGAACCCAGGGCCAGTCAATGAATCTGTATAGCAAGTGTTTGACGGCATTATTAAAACCACAAATAAAAAAGTAAAAAAAAAATGGCCGATCTCGATTACAACAATGTTTAACAACAATTTACTGAAAAATGAAAGACGGAAGAGAGAAAAAAAAATTACAGTAAAGATTTTAATTTTATATGTAATCAATTATGTTTGCGGAGTTTGTTAATTAATTAGATTTTCGCAAAAAATAAAGATTTAATAACAAAAAAATATTAACTATTAGGTCCTTACATATGAAATTGGCGTTTCGCCGTACTGGCCACTTTGATCTGAAATATCTCCTCTATGGTTAGGAATTCCAAATTCAAATTTATACAGCTATTTACTCATGTATTTGTGTTTCACTAGCCGGATAAATTTTATTAGGTATCATAAACCTGCGTCCGGATGTGTCGTCGTAAAATTTCACTAGCAGCCTTTCTAAATACGGTATTCTTCTTCTTCACCATAATTCGTATTGTTGTTTTTTAAAACATATTATTGTATTAGATCCAAATTTACTGGAGAATACAATATTATCCTCATAATACTTCATTAACCTCATTTTTATTGTTTTATCGTCAGGAATATGGTCAATTGTTACAATACTTTTTAATTCTGACAGTGAAAACTGGCAGTCATCGTTTTCTTCAATATATTTGAAAATCTGCTCCATTGCTGCATCTACTTGTATTTTGACTAGTTTTTTTTTTCTCTCTCTGGGTCTGTTTGACATTCGTTTTTAAACGCATTTAACAATTCACGTGATACTTAGCTTCCTGAGCTACTAAATCTAACACGCCTACAATTATTTTATGGATATTGCGACAATATTCACTTTTCTCTTCACTTATCAAATTTAAAATGGTTTTCTTGAAATCAGAAGTAGTTACGTAGCTGATTTGTTGTCTTGACGATTTGGGCTTTCTTTTTTCCTTCATTTCATCCGCTTGTTTTTCATGTGAAAAGCAGCTATTTTTCCAATTAAAATCCATTGAAGTAGCCGTTCTAAGTATTTTTTTAGGTTGAGAGCATGTTGATGTGGTGTTCTTATTTTTTAAATAAGAATTAATACATCCTTTATTGATATATTTTTGTCTGCATACTGAATGCACGAAGACAAATTCTCGAGTATTTAAATACTGAGAAAGTCCATCCGCTCTTTCCGCAGAAGCAGTTTTCAGCGTTGATGTTCCTCTAGTGACTGTTACAATATCTCCTAGTTCAGAGCTTAATTCAAAACTACATCCGATTTTGTCACAAATGAGGCAATCATTATTTATATTATCACTTTTCGATGGTTCACCCATTTTGATACGAGGCTGTAACAAAAAATATTAGTAATATTAATAACTAACCTTCATATCATGATTAATAATTTATATGATTAAATTTTGCTATTACATTCTAACTTTTAGCATCGATTTATTATAAAATATACGATTGAGTATTCACAATTCACAAAAGCGTGTAATATAAATAAAAAATAAAAAAAAAATAAAAAAAATATATCACTGCACAATAATATATACATTAATTCTAAATAAAAAATAATCAGTTTTTTTCCGGAGCGAATAACCACAGCTACGTATTAAGCCTAGCAAGTTGCCACGTAAACTATTCTGGTAGGGCCCGCGTTAACAAAACCCAACAGCTGCTGTTGTCCCCTTTATTCCCCTCCCCACCCTTCATCATTGTACCTGCAGTCCCTTGAGACCCAAGATCAGGTTTGTAGTAGTTCTTTTTTTTAAAATATAACTTCAAACTAATATAAATCAAGGAAAACTCCAATCAATTAATAATTATTTATAATAATAATAATAAAAAAATAAGATTGCGCAAAATATTTATTTTAACATTTTTCTATATACTATTAAATTCTCTTTTCCAAAGTTTATATAAAGATTCATTGACTGGCCCTGGATTCCGAGGTATAAATCTTACAGCGCTTCACTAATAGGGTCAACCACAAAAAAAAACTCCTGTTCAATACTTGTTCAAGGGCAAAAACGTATAGGATTTGACGTTTGTTTTTGTTAACATTTTTCTTAGTAATACGGATAAATTCTATGAATTTACCCCCGCCCCCTCACAACTATTCACAACACCCCTTTTACTTCAATAAATCCACGCAAGATTTAGACAATCTTACGGTAACATATATATAGACGAACCGAATGGCCGAGTCGGCAGTGACCCTGCCTACGAAACCAAGGGTCCCGGGTCCGAGTCCCGGTGGGGGCAAATATTTGTTTGGTGAGAACGGCTGTCATGGTTGTTTATCTATCTAAGTTTGATATTTATCTATATAAGTATGTGTATCGTTGTCTAGTATCCAAGATACAGCGAATCCTAGTTTGGGGCTGTATGAATGTGTGTAAATAGTCTCCATGGTAATATTATTCGCATCCCAAAATTTTGCTCGATTTTGGAATATCCTCCCTCCGTCTTCAAACTGCCACTTCCATTCGAACTTCAGCAAGCAGTTATTTTTGAATCTTTATTTAAAGAGATCGAGCTTTCTACGATGATAAAGCACTATTGTATCGAAAAACTACAAAGTAACTGCTTTGTTAAGCTTTATTTTAAGTAGGTTAATTTTTACGCAAGAAAATAGGCAATTCTTGTGTTTTCTAACTTCCTACAACGTCAAATGCATGATTTTCTCATTATTTATGCTTGGTTAAAGTTTTGAAAAGGGTTTCATGTTAATGGAGCTAGAAAATTACGTAAAATTTTCATAAATTTACCTGTAAAAAGCAATATATCCTGGATTATCTTAATCGGGAAAGACTTTAGAACTTGACTTTTTGTCCTTGGGGCGAAAGGAGAGGTAGCGGGGGAGGGTGGGTGCAAATACCAACCGCGTTAATCCCCCCTGAGAAAATGTATTGTTTTAGAGACATTATTTTTTGAAGTTTAGAAGAAATTACTAAAATCGCATGTTTGATTCCAACCAAGTGTAAAAATTACTATACAAAATTATTGACCTCTTGACCTTGACCTTGAGGGGGTCAGGGGGAGGGGGGAACCTGAACCTGATAATCAGTTTCTAGATACTAGATTCGAAATCTACTAGGCTACTACGGGGCTATGGCGATGCCCCCGCACTGCAGCACACTCTCGCTCGCCTTCGCAGTCTCGGCCTTCCATGGCCACTCCATCTCGTTCGGCGCGCGGCAGTGCATGGTCGCCGTCGCCCCTTCATGCCTCCGTTTCATAAAGAACACTAGAGTCTAGCCACAAGACTGCTTTGCTTAGGAAGGACTGCCTAGGAATTGGGGTGCCCTTATTTTATTTATTCTATAAAACCTAACCAGACTGATTGCTTTATAACCTAAAATGTAAACAATCAATATGGCCGCCGGCCCATGTCATGAATGGCTACGTTCCTTTACTAAAAAAATGGTTTGTGTTTAAACGATTACTAAAAAATTCGAAAATTTACTATCAATAGCTTCTAAATGACTGCCAGAATGGATAATTGTTTTTGGATAAATTATCACCAAACCTATTTTTATGTTTTGTGTACTTAAGTTTATGTTTTAAGTATTTTTCGTTGTTTTTACATGTTCAACCTAACACGAAGGATAAAGGGGGCTTCGCTTCGCTCACCCCCTTTACCCTTCACCTAAGCTCCCGCAGTATTTTGCCCTGATATTTTCTGCAACTTTTGGTGATTATTTTACATACATATACATGTATAATTTTTTCTTACCCAAAATATATATGTATATATATACATTTTGGGTAAGAAAAAAATATTTTGGTGATCATTCAAATTGTAGCGCTAAAAATGAGCCAAACCAAGAATATAAAAACATCGCCATGTTGCTGAAATACTATGAAACTATTTTATTCTAATTGCAACACTTTCTTTAAAAAGTAATTAATGTCATCTCTCGATTGCTACCAAAGTGAGTCGTCGATTGCGCATGGTATATTTCTTGTGTTTTGTGAGTGAAAATGCCGATAACTACTTACAGTGGCGTAAGAAAATTTATTCACAATCTATCTAAATATTTGTCGGATAGAAAATCTGAAGGATTCGACTCTATTCCTCTAAATAAAATCATCAGCATTGTTGTCAACATGACTGGTAGCTACGTCCTATAGTATGTGCAAAATAAATTGGCTAATTTGTAACTATTTATAAGTCAAATATTTTGTTGTATTTTAGGCATATCCCGATCTTCCGTAATGAAAACATGACGTCAGCTGTATTTTCTACGCCTAAGAAAAATAAAACTAAAACCAAAAAGAAAATCAATCTGGAAAATTTTGATTTATGTGAAATTAGGCATAAAATACATGAATTTTATGTTATCCGAAAAAAAAAAAAGAGTTTGAAACGGCTGCTTGCAGCTCTTAAAGAATCTATAAATTTTGTTGGTGGCAGAGAATCTCTTCGTTACTCTTACACAAATTAGGTTATAAATATTAACAATGAGAACTCAAAGGACCTTACTTATGGAGAGCAATGATATAGTGGCTTGGAGGGACAGGTAAATGAAGTCAAAGATGAAAAGGAGAGTGGTATGCCTGTTCTATACCTTGATGAAAGTTATATTAATACTCCGCTCAATCATGCAAAATGTTGGCAAAGCGAAAATAAGCCCGGCGTATCTAAATATAGCTACAGGAAAAAGATACGTAATTGTTCATTGTGGTTGCAAGCCTGGGTTCGTCCCGAATGCTTTGTTAATTTATAACGACAAAAAAATCTGATTTCCATGATCCCATGAATAAAGTTAATTTCAAAATATGGGTATTGAACAAATTATTACTCAATCTAAATGAACCCACCTGTAAAGTCCTGGATAATGTTAGATATCATTCTAGCTAAATTAACAAACCTCCAAGCTCGGTTAATAGAAAAAATTAAATCGCAGAATGGCTTACATCAAATAATAATGCCCGATCTTTTCAAAGCCACCAAAAGTATGATGTTGTTTTCGGTAAAAACAACAATAAAATAAAAAAAAAAACAAAAAAAAACCTGACCCAGTATACGAGATTGATAATTTAGTACAGGAGTATGGTCACAAAATACTACGACGCCCGCTATATCATTGTGACCTGAATCCAATAGAAATGATATGGGGCGTGGTAAAAGGAAAGGTTGCCACAAATAATGTTGGTTTAGATAATATCACGTTCCTGCAGCTTGTACAAAACTGTTTTGAGGATATAACTGCTGATACATGGAATAATTGCTGTGAACATACAAAAAACTAAAAGTGGAATATAGATGCAGAGGACTGGTAATTGATAGAGAAATTGAACAACTTATTATAAATGTTGGCAGCAGTGATAGTGAAACATCCAGTCATACAACTGACAATGAGTCTGATATGTCCAGAATTGAACCAGTACAATCTGACCATGAAGATCATGAAATGCCAAATGAATTGAATATTTAGATTCTGAATTTGATGAATAATGAAAAATAATAATACATAATCATAATAATAATGCGATGATACGGAACAGTTCGCGTGCGAGTCCGAGTTGCACTTAGCCGATTTTTTATCGGACTGCAACGAAGAAAAGTATGTATATATGAGCGGAGCCACGGGGAGAAAGATACTAATGCACAATAACGATAAATCAATAGATTAACAGAGATGCTGGTTGTTGCTATTTCATTTTGGTAGGCATAAACAAAATATATTGGAAAAATAATTAGAATGTCAATAATACACTTTTTTCAGATTTTTCCTTTTCATGTCCCTTCCTCTTCCCTTTTCCCTTCGTATTTTTTCATCTGGATGCCAAATTTCAAGCTCCTAGGTAATCTGGAAGAGGTTTAGGTTTACGATTTTGAAGTTTTGAAAGTCAGTGACAACAACGGTAAATCTAAATTTAATGACTGGACTACATTTGGGATTCGTAAATGTAGAGTTAACTTGTATGACCTGTATGAACAAAAAACCTATACCGTTGATAGAAAATTTCATGACTACGAATTCAAGGGACAAACATTTCTGCTTAAAGATAGAAGATGATGTTGTTAAATCCAACGCTGAGGGTGCTCGAGCTATCGAAACATTCTTCACCAAAGTACCCTTACTCGTAACAGAGCGTCTAAATTCATCTCCATATGAAGCTTAGTCTTTGTTAAAAAACAGCACTAGCGTCAGTAATGTAGATTTAAATTTTCATCATGTATATCCCCAGGGCATTGTTAAAACGTTTAGAATACTTAACTTAAAAATAGTGAAGACCTGTGGGGTATATCAGTAAAAGTCATTGAATCAGTAATTCTAGTTATAGCACCATACTTAGCTTATATATTCAATAAATGTGTTGATGACGGAGCTGTCCCAGACCTTATGAAACACAGTAAATTGATAACTCTATTCAAGTCAGGAGACAAAGGTGATCCTTCAAATTTTAGAGCAATATCTGTTCTTCCAGCACTAAGTAAAATATTTGAAAAGATTATACCCAATCAAATTCTCTCAAAATTCAACCATACAAAACAACTCCACACCAAACAATACGGTTTCACTAGGGGCAAATCGACTACGGATGCAGTTATTACCCTTACATCTCATATTTATTCTGCATGGGAGGCCGCCCAGGATGCTATCGGCGTTTTTGGCGACCTATCGAAGGCATTTGATTGTTTTGATGATGATGATGGTACGCTACTAATTAAATTTATTCATCACGGAGTAAGAAGTAAAGCGTTGCATTTTCTAAAATCATTCTTAAGCGATAAAATTCAAAAGGCAGAAGTCAACGGCGTTAAAACTAATGGTTCCATATTTGGCCCTTTATTTTCATCTTAGGTATGAAATATTACCGATTTACCTTGTATGGTGGAGATATTTACTGACATAGTGTTGTTTGCTTTAGTGTAAGATTATTGCATAATAATAAAAATATACGAGTGTTTCATAATAACAACACACGAGTATTTTAATGCCTCATTATGTACAGTTACATATACTGCTTTGTATCTACATATCATAAGCTCTCTATGATTGTTAATTTATAGTGTTATTTAATCTACATATCATAAGCTCTCTATGATTGTTAATTTATAGTCATATTTAAAATGTAACTTCTAATAAGTTAGATTTTAAAATAATTTCGGCAATTAGCGAAGGGGCCAATTTGCATGGGTATACTATACTTAGTATTGCTGTATACAAAGTTATTTAGCGCCCTCAGACCAGGTTTTTTATGTTCCTGGTTGGGCTTTAAATGTCAAATTTCATTAGTATAGTTGTATAGTGGAAAGAAGGGGTGAATGGTTTCGCACAACGCACTGATTGCAAAAAAATGTCATCGATTAACGAATGAATGAAATACAATAATTTACAACAAAAAATGCCCATGCGTGAAACCAATGTTCAATGCCATTAGAGTAAGTCACCCTTTACCTCATACTGAAGTTTAAAAAAATTAGGGCGTTAATTTGGCACTAAGTTTTTGGGTTTACATGTCATTCTATATTTTGATTGTTACATAGTCTAGGATCGATATTGCATGGTTTGGTTGACGGCCGAAAATTTACTTTTCACTAAAATTCTAACGGATTCAAAAATCATTTGTTAAAATCCGTCAAGCTGTTTGGACTGAAGCGGTTTTTGAAATTTAAAAACACCCACATCTCCGCCATTTTGAAAAAAATCCAAACACTGTATTTTCAAAAAAAATAACCATTTAATTATTGAACCTGCTCACAAAAAATATGAGAATCATTTGACAACAGGCGGCTTTGGATTACACACATCACCACATACGAAAGCATTTTTGCCCAATTCTGAAACGGACGCTTCGTCGCTTCGCTCGCTCGGTCAATTAATCTTAATATGACCCCAACTATACACCTAAAATCACGAATGTCCTAACTTTGTAGTAATTTCTAAAGATGAGCTCTTAATCGTTGATACTGTGAATAAGCACTACACCACCATGCACTATTGTATACTATAATTTACTTTCCCTCTGTTACAAACACTTTTATTCAGTCGAAAATTAATTTCACAATTAATTCATCAGGAGGCTTTGGATCACAGAACTTAGATGCATGCCAAAATGTTCCATCTCATGTCAGAATTAGTACCAGCTTTTCTCTGTATTTGTCTTTTCCTCACACTGTACATCTATCGACGACGTAGGAGTTCCTTGTGTGACGATTCATCTATGGAGGTAACTATGTCAGCCCTGAATGTTTAATATACAGGCCTTGGTGACAACGAACACACTAAGAGCGAGCGGCCTTTGATTTGCATAAATTGTGCTTCTGTGATAGGGTGATCGGTTCGGCGGCGTGAGGGTTCTCTGGGAGGTATTGTTTGGTTACAATAGAGATTTACATACACGTTGTAAGATCACATATTACAATGGGATAAGCTTTAATTTAATTAACAAAATTTTATTTAATATACAATATATATATATCAAAGTATGTAAGTATGTATGTTCGGTTCAAATTTGGTTACCGATTGAGCTGAAATTTTGCATTCATATGTAAATTGGATAACAATACAATATTTCTATGACATGGAGCTGATCTAATGATGAAGCCGGAAATTGGTCTGTAACAAAACGACGCAACCCCATCAAGTTTGGGCTTGTTTGATTCGTCTTGACAAGTATTTTGGCCCTAGATGATATCCGGGGCCTGATGCTGGTGCTTGAAGGATGATATGAGAACTCAGTAACAAAACGACGCAACCCCATCGAGTTTGGACTAGTTTGATTGGTCTTGACAAGTACTTTGGCCCTAGATGATATCCGGGGCTTGATGCTGGAGCCGGAAGGTGGCCATGGGAACTCTCTAATAAAACGACGCAACCCTATCGAGTTTGGACTCGTTTGATTGGTCTTGACAAGTACTTTGGCCCTAAATGATATCCGGGGCTTGATGCTGGAGCCGGAAGGTAGCCATGGGAACTCTCTCATAAAACGACGCAGCCCTATCGAGTTTGGACTCGTTGGATTGGTCTTGACAAGTTCTTTGGCCCTAGATGATATTCGGGGCCTGATGCTGGAGCCGGAAGGTGATTCGTCTTGATATGTAATTTGGTCCTAGACGATATCTAGGTAGCTATTCAATTTATTTTCGAAAATATCTTTATAAAATATTTCTTAGCGATAGCTGTGATGTTATCCTAAGAAATAATGTCAGACTTGTTGAGCTCTGGCTAAGACTCGCGAGAGTAAGCAATTATTTCAAGGGTCAGTGCATTCTCTTAAACAACAAGATACCTTTGTGATTTTGAAAATCATATTTGAGAAATTTAAAAGCCATGTAACGGTTTAGCGGCCTTGTCAAAAAAGGGATATTACAATGTTCAAGATTCCTTAAATGACGGGACTGTATGGGGTTAATCTAACTCAACACAGAACTAATACAACGCTGTTGTCTATTTAGGCTCAAAGCTCTGCGCTACTGGTCAAGCGTACGTGGCCTTAAAGAAAGTCAAATTATTAAAAGGTCTCCTTTTCGAAGAACTACGCTGAATTAAACATTTATATACAATAAAACAGCGATAACTAAAAATAAAAATAATAAAAAATGATAAAAAAGCTTTTATTTAAAGAGGAAAATAAACTTTAAATATAACTGATCCTGATTTAGATCAATAATTATGTAACATGATCTTGACATAGGTAAATCTAAGAAAAATAGGTACATCTACACAAGTAAATCTTGCAACAAGCTTTCATATCATGTAACTTGAGTAAAGTAATAATTTAATGGGTTTGATTGAATTTAGGTTTACTTTCTTCTTTTTAAGGTGCTACGAAAAAAAATGGGTTTTTTTTAAATCCATTTACTCCACCATCAAGTCATCTACAAATTTGATTGTTGAGTAAACGTTTATTGAGTATTTGATTAAGATTCTCACTAAAGGAAAACGCGATTGGATGAAATTTTCTTGGTAGAATTTAATTACGAAAACACCTATAAATTGTTTTATTTTTTCCTGTAATTCTGAAATCCTAACTAATTTCATTGTGGAACTGCTTTCAAAATGTAGATATATGTATTCGCAAAATCTCTTAAAAAAACTTTTTAACAAAATAGCGTAGTTTATTTTTAAACAAATTTTCTGTGGTGTTTAGCGCTACGTTATGACATTTTTTCCAGATTCCGTCCCTCTCACACTGCGGGTCTTTCCGCTTGGAGTAACGGGGGCCTTTGTACGGACGAGGTTTTGCCTTAATTTCCTAACACCAAAAGAGAGCTGCTAAAATCTACTTTTAGTACTCAGCCTGGATTCGGTTCATACATCCTACCTAATATCTAACTTTATCTACCCATCACTAATTAAATAGTACCCCAAAATTGTACAAGCTAATTAATAATTTAAGTGGTCCAGCTACATAGTCCTACTCAATAGCCAAACCACCTTCAATCATTAAAATTTCTATTTTCAAGTTGATAACACTGATAACAAATCTACTGAAAGTCTGCTTCATGATACAGCTAAACTAACTTGCAGCTTGTTCCTAACAATGGATATTTTGAACATCAAAGTGGTCCGGCCGGACAGCATACTATACAGCGACTCAAGTTAGACCACGTATTAGTACTCAGCCTGGACTTAGTACACACGTGTTACCTGATCCATACCTTTATCTAACCATCATTAAATAAATAGTACACCAAATTGTACAAGTTAGTTAATAACTTAAGTGGTCCTGCTACAAAGTCCTACTCCACAGCCGGACCACCTTCAATCATTGAAATTTCGTCATTTAATTTAAGTTGTTAACACTGATAGTGTTCAGGCTTCTCAGCACCTAATGACCTCGTAGGGGCCCATCAGCTACGAGGTAGCGTGACGATCAGTTGCCAAGAAGCGTGAACGTCGGCGATTCACCGAGCTGAAGTAATTGGGGTCGATCTAACCTGGTCTGTGCTTCGGTCCCGTCAACCTCCTGTCTCTCTGCAAGGCCCGGGTGCACCCTAGGCTCTTCTTGGTAGACAGGTTCTTCAGCCAACCTCCTATGACTGGCGGGCCAGCTTCAATGAGCACAGTGTTCCAACACAGGTTATGTTACGTGGTAAAAACCAATCGGCCACGTAAATGCGAACTTTATCTGGTTCGGGGAACCACAACACACTCAGCTATATAGACAATCCTGAGGGAAACCCGAATACATTCCAGATGGCTTGCGATTTAATTTCAATACCCTAACCAAAACGCGTTTACTTTGCGAGGGCTTTCGTCTGTCAGTTGTCAAAAAACTGCTAGGTTGGCAGCAACGTCAAATTCAAAATGGCCGTTCAGAAACCATCGATCGAATATCGATTTGGAATCAAACAATCACCCGCCCGGACAGGCACCCACCTGTCCCCTAATCTACGGGCAGCCGAGACAACGTTGCTACCGCTCGTTTTAGAACCGAGCCTCCTACTAGAACCTCTGCAGACCGGGGGGTCCCGTCCTTGCCAGGGAACAAGTTAACAATGCGCCCCCTGCGCCAACGTAGTGGCGGTAGGTTAGCATCCTTAACCAGAACGATGTCACCAATACTAGGGGGGCTGGTTTTGTCAGTCCACTTAAGGCGCTGTTGTAAGATATGCAGATACTCGAGCGACCAACGCTTCCAGAAATTCTGAGTAAACTGCTGCAACATCTGATACCTTGACAACCGATACAATTTCACTCCCTCGAAGGGGTGCTCGGGCAACGCGTTAAGTGGCTGTCCTATCAAGAAATGGCCTGGGGTCAGAGCCTCCAGGTCATTTGGATCCGAGCTGAGCGGACACAACGGTCGCGAATTGAGAACGGCCTCGATCTTACAAAACAATGTCGCGAGCTCCTCAAAAGTCAGCGCGGTCTGACCTACTATACGCCCCAAGTGCGTCTTAGCTGACTTAACTACGGCCTCAAAAATCCCACCCCAGTGGGGGCAAATCGGTGGGCTGAAGGTCCACTGTATACCCCGACGGGAGAGGGCCGTTCCAATATCCACCTTATTTACATTCAAAAAGTTGACTATCTCTCGTAAGTATCGTTCCGCACCGATGTAGTTAGTGCCGTTATCAGAGCGGATCAAAGTTGGAAGTCCCCTTCGAGAAACAAACCTATCCAAACAAGCAATGAAAGCCTCTGTCGAGAGATCAGCAACGAGCTCGAGATGTACCGCCTTGGTGGATAAACAAACAAACACACATAGGTACGCCTTGTATTGCCTAGCGGTACGCAATCGTGAACTCTTCACCATAAACGGTCCTGCAAAATCCGTACCAACACCTGAAAACGGTCTGACCTCATTCACACGATCAGGGGGCAAGTCCCCCATGAGAGGTTGCATCGTGGCAGCCTTAAGTCGATAACAAGGCATGCACCGAAACACGATGTTCCGTATGACACGGCGGGCAGATAAGATCCAAAACTCCCGCTGGAGCGTGGCCAACAACGCGTTACAGCCGGCATGCGCGTTTTTAATATGACGATCAGTCACCAGCAATTCAACTAACTGTCCCCCCTTGGGGAGCAGAAGTGGGTGACGAGCCGAATACGACAGATTCGCATTGCGCAATCTCCCTCCTACCCGAAGTAACCCGGTCGAATCAACAAAGGGGCTGAGACGCGCGACGGCTCCCTTCAATTTCGAACGTCCACTTCGTATAATCTCCAATTCTGCCCCAAACTTCGAGGACTGTACCAACCGGACCAAATTCAACAGCGACTCGTTTCGCTCTGCCGGAGTCAGAATAGGGTTCAACGTTCGCTGATCGCGAGGAGTACGACAATTTCGAGCGAATATCCTAATCCAAGTGGACACGTTTATCAACTTGTCAAGTGAGCTATACCGGTCCAGCAGAAACCCGGCGTCAGGGTCCTCAGCCTTCTGGGTAACATGCACGGCCGCTCTGGGGCCATGATCCGAAGATACTACTACATGGCTGTGGGGCCAGTCCGATTCTCTCTTGGCAAGCCAGGGTGGTCCCCACCACAAATGGTGTCTAACGAGTTCAGGAGCCCGACATCCCCTGGATGCACAATCAGACGGGTTCAATTCTCCTGGTACATGTCTCCAGGTCAGTGGGACCTCAGACGACACAATCTGGGAGACACGGTTCGCAACAAAAACCTCTAAGTTATGGACCGAAGCCTTCAGCCAGCACAAAACAATCTGGCTGTCCGTCCAAGCGTACACCGTATCCTCTAAAACCACTGACCCACGCAACACTGTTAGAGTGTGATTCAAAAGTTTGGTCAAAAGAGCAGCCCCGGACAGTTCCAGTTTTGGAATCGTCATCCTTGTCCGAATAGGCGCTACCTTGCTTTTTGCCAAAACCAAACGCACGTCGACCTCCCCGGTGGAGGTGACGGTTCGAAAATAAACCGCTGCCGCAAACCCTCGTTCAGAGGCATCACAAAACCCGTGAAGGGTTGCCCTGTAATCCCCAGCAGGGACCAATTTCCTCGGCAGCGATACATTATTTATGTCCGATAGCGAGGTGAACATTCGCGTCCAATCAGTCAACAGATCACCTGAGAGGTGGGTGTCCCAGGTCAACTGAGCCGCCCATAGCCTTTGCATAAAACATTTGAGAGCAAAGGTGACTGGAGAAATCCATCCATTCGGGTCGAACGTTCTCGCAATCGTTGACAGAACTGACCGCTTCGTCCAGGCCTTCGGTGTTTCTAAAACCACCCGATAGGTAAACTCATCATGGACGGGCCGGTACTGAATTCCAAGTACTGACAACATGTTAGGGTTGTCAGGATTCTCAAAAACGTGCGGGTCTTGTTGAAACTCATCTGGGAGACCAGCCATCAACTCAGGGGAGTTGGACATCCACTTGCGTAGTTCATAGCCGCCTCGTTCCAGCAATTGAATGAGCTCGTCACGTCGGTCCAGAGCTTCCTCCACACTGGCTGCCCCTGTGCAGACGTCATCGACGTACAAATCTTGCTCCAGGATAGCGGCGGCTCTAGGATAGCTCACACGGTCACGCGACGCCAACTCCCGCAGGGTACGCATCGCCAAATACGGGCTAGACCGTAACCCATACGTGTTCGTGTTTAACTCATAGACCTTGACTGGCTCGGCCGTGGACTCACGCCAAAGTATCAACTGATACCTTCTGTCAGCCGGATGAATTACCGTTTGCCTAAACATCATCCGAATGTCTGCGACAAATACAATCTGGTGCCTCCGAAAGCTCGTGAGAATATCCGAAATATCACGACTCAACTTGGGTCCCGAATGTAGACACTGATTCAGGGACATTCCGTTCGAGGTAGGTGCTGACCCATCAAAAACAACTCGAATCTTGCCGGTAGGGGTTCGTAGGACGGCATGGTGTGGAAGGAAACAATGATCCTCAGATCTCCAGTCCACACCCGATACCGACATGTGTCCTAACGACTCATACTCCCTCATGAAATCAACATATTTTTGCTTAAATACGGCGTCCCTTGTCATCCTACGCTCCATCGACATCAATCTCGTCTCAGCCATCTTCCTAGATTCTCCTAGTGGCGGTCGATCGGCCCTGAAAGGCAGTCGAGTTACAAAACGACCAGAACGAAGGCGACCAGTACTATTCTGGTAAAACAACTCACACTCTTCTTCGTCTGCGTCGACTCGACGAACGGTGGGAGGTTCCTCTATCTCCCAGAAACGTTGGATAACGTCTGACAACGCTGAGCCAATAAGTATGCCATCTGACTCGGCAGGCCTAACCATTGGCAATGCCGGACCCATGATCACGTGACTAAACTTAGTATCCACAGCAATCAACCCGTCCGGCTGAAGAACTCGCCGATCCGACAACAGAAACCTACCCAGAACGTCTGCTCCCAGTAGCAGGTCGACCGGGGCTGGAGTGTCAAAATCGGGATCCGCCAACTTGAGTCCTGATGTCAGGAATCGAACGGCCGGATTCAACTTCACCAAGGGGTGTCTGCCCATGACATGCGTCATTACTAAAGCTTGCACGGATGTTTTTGTCAAAATGTCATAACGTGGAGAGAACGTGATCACCGATTGACCAACTACATTCGTAACCGTAACATTCCCCACGCCCCGTATTGATTTATTATACCTATTTACCTTGAGGCCCAACCATTTTGCTAAATCATTCGATACAATGCAGCCCTGAGCTCCAGAATCTAATAGGGCGCGAACGTATGTTGGATTGCCCGCCAAATCCCAAACAAGCACAGAGGCGATCGGTAACACCACCGTCTCCGGTTGGGGGGCAACAAATGGTTAGGCCGCAAATTCCTAGCGAGGACCCCCGGGGCCCCACTGTGCCTGTAACCGATCAGGTATGCAGCTATACGCCAGAGGGTCCCATTGTACAAATGGCCCACGCGCCGGTTCCATTCCCAACCTACGATTCCCCGTAAAGGGGGGTGGGCGTTAATTCAACCGTGGCCGCTCCATGAGCGGGGGGGACATCACATGTGACCGACGAGGACGAGGCGACGAGCGGGGCGACAACTGAGGCGGCGTCCGAACCGCACCCGCATAGCTCGAAGGTGTCCCATGACACCCGCAATAACATAGAGAAACTGAAGGGCATCACCGCGCTAAGGAAGCTACGCGTATTCTACTTGTCCAACAATGTCGTCAACCGTTATGGCCTGCTCAACACACCCAATGTCCCGCTGGGTCGGATGCTGAGTCGCAACCGAAAACTCAGGGCCCCCCATGTAATGGTCTTGAGTGCGGCCCTGCACCCTGGTACTGCCCTGTGCACGTGGGGACGTTGGCCCCTGAGTTGCGCTCCGAGTCGCAAACGAATTCTCAGGGCCCCATGCCGTGTCACCCTGGGTACGGCCCTGTGGAGGCTGTTGGCCGGACCGGTTCATGCACAACAGATTGTTGTGGGGCCCACCACAATATCCGCACATTTGTGTGCGCGTGCAGTCCCTAGCCATGTGTGGCCCGAGGCACAGGAAACACCAGCTCCGCTGCTTGGCCATCCGGCGCCGTCCCTAAGTTCCCCGAACTTATTGCAATTGGCCACAGCATGGCCAATCTGCCTACAACATGGGCAGGTCTCACCATGTGGGGTCAATTCACTCACAGTCCCATACGACTGCCGGTTGGTGCGGTCCTTCCTCGTCGGAGGGCCCCTACTCACAGCGCTCCCGGCAGCTCTCTGTGGCTCCGAAGGATGGGTGACCATCAACCCCAAATTCTCTGCCCGTCGAGCCTCCTCTTCCAAGAATCCGACCAAGTCGGAGAAGGCGGGCAGGTCCTCGGCCGACCTCCCGTGAGACTGTTCGAAACGAGTCTGCACATCAGCGGGTAGGCGGGAAAGTACAATGTACAACAGTAGGTACGACCATTCACCAACCGGAAGTCCAAGATTCTCTAGAGCCTTGGTGACGGACAACAATGGGTTCAAAACCTCCGTCTGTATGGCCCCGACCTTGTTCACAACCGGGATACTAAACAAACGGTTCAGTTGGGCATCGGCCAACCTCCGTTTGTTATGGTAACGTCTGACCAACAATTGCCTGGCCGTTTCATAGTTACCCTCCGTAACTGTCAAATGAGCGACCAGCTCCCTAGGCTCACCCCTCAATGCTGCCACCAGCTGAGCCATCTTGACAGACTTGGTAATGTCCGATCGCATGTGCACCAAACTTTCGAACAGATTGATGAAGCTCATCCATTCACCGGACACTCCGTCAAAAGTAGGCATAGTTATGGCAGGTAACCTGGACCCCGAACCCTGAAGCGGCAGAGGTGCTTCAATGTCACCACCATGGCTGGACTCGCGCTGTCTACGTATGTCCGCAGCCTTCTGCGTGATAGCAGCTGCCATCTCCATACATTGGTCGACATCCCCTAGCAACCGTGACAGCCTGTCAGGTGCGCAACCATCAACTGATTCCGCCTGCGCGGACAATTCGAGCACCCTATTGTAACGTTCCTTAACGTCCATAGACCGCTCCAATACCACATCATGCCTATCTAAACGGTCTATCAGACCGTGTGCGGAGGAAAACCATCTGAGTTCCTTAGAAACACCCTTCTGGATTTCAGATAACGACATGATCGGAACGATACTTACTCACAATTTGCAGTAACTCAATTTTATTGGACCCTCCAGTCTACAACCCAAACGAGGGAACCCTAAACCACAACTTAAACAATGTTGTTTTCCTCAAACAATAGGAACCGAGTTTTATATCTATATAAATTCTGTAAATACAATTTAGTTTCCCTTTATCATTATAACACACACAGATAGTCAATATTAGTTCAAGTTATAAATTGCTATAAACTGAAAACAATGTAATAGCCTGCTATCAATAGATGTAACTACCTATGTTAACCAAACATTCATTACTAGACCACTAATAGATTGACTAACTGGTAATTCAATTCAATATCTGTCTATCTACTACCAGCAATAGACCTATAGCTTACAATACTACCAATCTATGTGGATATAGGAACAACCAAGTTACTTAACCGCCATAAACCTACAGATTGATAGTCCCAAATCGTGCCTTCCTGGAGCCCTTGACGGCTGCAAATCTCAGGAAGCCACGCTCTCGCTACCAAAGTGTTCAGGCTTCTCAGCACCTAATGACCTCGTAGGGGCCCATCAGCTACGAGGTAGCGTGACGATCAGTTGTCAAGAAGCGTGAACGTCGGCGATTCACCGAGCTGAAGTAATTGGGGTCGATCTAACCTGGTCTGTGCTTCGGTCCCGTCAACCTCCTGTCTCTCTGCAAGGCCCGGGTGCACCCTAGGCTCTTCTTGGTAGACAGGTTCTTCAGCCAACCTCCTATGACTGGCGGGCCAGCTTCAATGAGCACAGTGTTCCAACACAGGTTATGTTACGTGGTAAAAACCAATCGGCCACGTAAATGCGAACTTTATCTGGTTCGGGGAACCACAACACACTCAGCTATATAGACAATCCTGAGGGAAACCCGAATACATTCCAGATGGCTTGCGATTTAATTTCAATACCCTAACCAAAACGCGTTTACTTTGCGAGGGCTTTCGTCTGTCAGTTGTCAAAAAACTGCTAGGTTGGCAGCAACGTCAAATTCAAAATGGCCGTTCAGAAACCATCGATCGAATATCGATTTGGAATCGAACAGATAGCAAATCTACTGAAAGTCTACTTCGAGAAACAGCTATACCGATTTGCTGCTTTACCTAATGAATATTTTTTTAAGATCAAATTGGTCCGGCTGGACAGCAAACCAACTGAAACCAGTAAACGGGGAAGACTTCAGTAAAATAATTCTAAAACTGAATTCAAAAGCCTTTGGTGTGTACAAAATTATTAGGGATCTGTTCTTACTTACTTTATCTCTTAGAATAATTAGTTTTACTATTTCAACATTTCCAGCATATTAGAAGACCTCATTTGTCTCCCCAGCCCCTAAAATAAATAACTACAAGACCTTTTTTGGTCTTTGATCTTGATTCCATTAATCTGAACATGATGCTCTCTAAGTTAAACTACTATTTATTTGATAAAGATGCTATAAAATGGTTTATATCTTACTTTGGAGAACGCAATCGACAAGTTATAGTGCGAAATAGCGACGGCACGATCTATCAATCACAAAAGGTCGCCACCAGTAGAGGTGTTCCTCAAGGATCTATATTGGGTCGATTGGTATTCATCTTTTACCACACAGATATCACTCCTTATATTTCACACTGTAAATATCACAAATACGTTGATGATCTGCAGCTTTACATTGATGCAAACAAAGAATCACTGCCCGTTGCTATACGGCACCTAAATGCGGATCTGGAACGAATATCAACCTAGTCCTCCAAGAATGCGTTAGTCCTCAATCTTATTATATCAAAATGCTTGATTCTCGGCTCAAGACTCCAAATCGTTACTCATGGCAACTTGAATTACCAAACACATTACCATATTGGGGATCCCAGGCTACAGAGTACACAAAGCTCAGAATCTGGGCTTGGTCATGGACGAGGAGTTACTTTTTGACAAGCATGTTCTTGAGCTGAAATTGTTTTTACAGGCTAAATATCCTTTTTAGAATTAGAAAATTTATAAATGAAGACTGGGGCGAGTGGGGCTCTGCGAGACATGAGTCTTGTCTAAGCTAAATTACTGCATCACAATATACGGGTCTAGTTTGTACAAGCGTAACGAATATTTAGTACAGCGTATACAGAACGCTTGTGTTACCTTATCACACCTTATCTAAATAGAGCCAATATTTTGATATTAAAGGGCAGACATGAGTGCAGTTGGCAGCGCTTCTTCAGAGGCAGCTTCAGATATCTGGCTACGAAATGCTGGAATAATATCCCACCACCAAGTCGTAAAAAAATCTATAACCAGCTTTAAAACATCGTACAAAGTTACCTACTAGCCCTTCAAAAGAAGGATATCTGACGCTGTCTCTGCAGTTTCCCTTGACCTCCTCTGTGACGCAGCGGTTGTGGCTCTGCCTACCATGCGAGATGTACCGGGTTCGATCCCCGGATGGTGGCTAAGAAAAAAAAATACCCCAGTTCTTGGATGTTTATATGTGTGTGACGTTGCTGTTTCTGGTTCCCACGACATAGGGTATCCTAGTGTGGGGCCAGAAGCAATGTATGTGCCTGTGTGTAAATGTTTATGTTTTATGGTTATGTTTACCTATTGATCTACTCATCTGGGTATGTATGTATTTTGTACCTATCTCCACACCTAAATGCAAATAATATTTAATATGTACCGTCCATAACCCTGAATCCTCATCTTAAACATTTATATATCTCATTTATGCACTTAACGCGACCTGATCAACACCATCAAACATCACACTCTTATACATTTGGTTCCGACAGAATACGACAACGTTCCAGATCTTTTTGTAGTATAATGCTGAGTCGGAGCCGTCTAACCGTCGTCATAATCAGCACAGAGTAGATTAATGGTAGTTTTATTTGGAAAATCAATAATACGTTAAAACGTTATTTGGTGCAACTTAAGTCTTTGTTGAGTAAACTGCCGGGCCACTTTAATATTTAAAAAAGTTGGTTTACGGACGATAATTTACGGAATAACGTCGTAAGGTGGACGTTTAGGCCGATCATGCCTCTCTACCGCTTGTTCAGCGCTTTTGCTTGTACGCTCGGCTCAGACGGAACGTGACAATGAGTGATGCTTTTTCGTGCGTGCAGCTGGCGTTCATCGATTGATAAGACGTTATCACGTCAAAAATATTCATTAATAGGAAAAACCAGCAAATCATTATAGCTGTTTCACGAAGTCGACTTTCAGTATATTTTTTATCAGAGTTAGATTAAATGACGCGATTTCAATAACTGACTGTGGAGTAGGACGATGTAGCAGGACTACTTAAATAATTCATTAACTTGTACAATTTTGGGGTACCATTTATTTAGTGATTTTAAGAAAAAGGTCGAGATTAGGTAACACGTATGTACTACATCCAGGCTAAGTACAGAACCCCTCCATCATACACACATATATATCGCCCAAAAGGGCAAATAGCAAGTAGAAAGCCTTCAGCATATACCGAGGCCATGGCTCACAGTTAAATCGATTATCGATAACTGTACTAAAACACTGGGGTTATTTTTTAGTCCGTATACTACACGAGCTGATGCCCGCTCAATGTGTAGGGACCCGGACATAGCAGGGAGATCGGACTTCCGGGCGTGGTTAATATAGCTTTTCTTCCTCTCACACAAAAAAAAAGATCAGAACACCATTTTTTTACAAACAAAATTATGATACAACCTGTGGGTCCAGAATGATGAACAACGATTGGCGCGCTGAGTATCCTAACTGATCAACTTATAATGTAAATATACAATAATGTTAGTAGCTAAAGTATTAAAAATGGTCATATAGTTTTAATGTTAAGTTTAATCCAATAAAAAATAATATTTACAGGATCTTTATAAAGGACATTGGGCATCGCTTGAGGAACCGAGGATTTGACAAACGCTCTATGGCATTCTTGGTCCAGAGGATCTCTAGTGTAATGGCTACCTTTGGGCCGGGCGATTTTCGGGGCGGTTTGTTTGTGTTATTAATTTTGTACACATTATATTACTTATTATTTTGTGACGAAGCTTTGTGTGGATTTATGACATTTTTTATTTTATTGTGCATGTTAATTTATTTTAATAATGTTTTAAATTAAATTACTATAATAACTAGTAAAAATTGGAATGTAATATTTTTGTTACGTAAAAATATTGTTAAATCAAGCCATAATTTAACTGTGGTAACTAGGGAAATCGCTAACATTCGGCCATCCTGACTTATGTCTGTCCACAGTATAGCTAAAGTTCAGCTTTTCTATAATATAAAAATAAAAATTCTTCCTAGAGTAGATAACAGACATAATAAACTAAACAAAACTTCCTACAATTTTTACTTTTACATTTTACTTTACACATTTTTCTTTAATTTCCACATTTGACTTTTTACTTATCACTTTTAAGACAGTTAGTTCACTTTTTACTTTTTACTTTTCACTTCATTTTTAAATTTTTACTTGTCACTTTTTTCGACTCGGCCATTTTGATAGATCACACGACCTTGTGTGCAGCAACAGCCCGTCGCCCGGCGAGTTCTCGCAGCTCGCATCGCGCTATCGCGCTTCGTGGTCACTCTTCTCTCAGTCCGCCACGACTGCACTCTTGCACAGTGGTCAGACTTCTCTCAGCTCGTCATGACTCCGCTCTCGCATCGTGGTCAGACCTCTCGGAGCCTGTCACGACTGGATCCCTCCATCGCGATTAGAATTCTCTCAGCTCGGCAGGATCGCACCGTTTGCGTCGTCATCAGGTAGCTGAAGCAGAAATAAACAAAACGAGAGTATTTTTATTCAGACTGCCAAGTCTCTCTAAAAAAATCTAGGTAGATACTGATTGAATATCATCATTTAAACCATCCTCTTAGTCCAGTCTGATATTAAATGAACGGAAACGGCATACAGATGTAATCTGTTAAATTTTAGGAAGGGAATAATGTTGTCCTAAAAACCAAAACGTATTATAGCGAACCAAGCACCCCACCCCAGACATGGCACGTTGCATAATTGATGACTGGCATCGTAGTCAGACCTCTCTCAGCCCGTCACGCCCTGCATCCCTGAATCGCGATCAGATTTCTCTCAGCACGGCACGACCGCACTCTTGCGTTGTTAACGAGAGTATCTTTCTTTAGACTACCAAGTCCCTCTAATAAAATTTAGGTAGACACTGATTGAACCAGATTATCATCAATAAAACCATCCTCTTAGTCCAGTCTGATATTGAATGTACGTCGACTGTATACGGATGTTATCTTTCAAATGCTCGGAAGAGAATAATGATGTCCTAAAAACCAAAACATATTATGGCGGACCAAGTACCTGACAGCACCCCACCCCAGACACGGCACGTCGTTCAGTTGATGAATCTTTAAACTATGCAGATTCAGCTATCCCTACTAAATGAGTATTCTGAATATAAATGTCTCAATAAAACTTTATTTCTCTTTAAACTGAACGCGTAAATTTTATAGTTAATAAAGGACTGTCGGTTATTTAGCTAAACTCAATCGCGTTTAGTTTGCAAAATCTTGTACCTACTACTACGTGTAATATTTATTTATTTCCCAACAATACCAATCATTACAAGCTACCCTAATGCGGTAGGTATGTAACATCTTACAGCTAACAAAATATCTTATTTTAACCTATATTCTCCGTAATACAGCATAAATATTTGTGAATTTCCTCCGCCAATACATTAAAGAAGACAAAGAAACTGATTCCGAAGTCTAGTCTCCCTGTAGGTGTTAATGGTGTGACGGATAATTTCGAAGTTGCCAATTTGTTTAGAAAACAGTTCAACTCCACCTGCCCAACCCGTGAGGTAGGCACCTGGTGCATACATCGAGAGCTGTCATGTCCAGGAGGATAGCAAAACCCCCATCCGTCTTACATCTCAAGGGATTCGCTTGGTTATCAAACACATATAAAGGGGAAAGTCTCCAGGACATGACGGTATCATTATTGAGCACTTGCAATACGCTGGAGTTAAATGACGCGCCGTTTAGCCGTTAAACTGCCTTAGTAAACGTCCCTATAATTTTTATATCAAAAGTGTGTAAATCAGTTGAATTTCAAAGTGAAAGTTTTACCAGTTATTTCCAGTTCCAACATCACTAACTATAAATTGTACATATATTTATCCCGAAAACAATAAAAGGGATGCATTAAACAGTGCCTAATTATCGAAAATACATTACGGTTATGAGAACGGCCGAAATATTAACTTCGCGTACGGTACCGCGAGGCGGCCACTAGCAACAGCGGCGGTGAGTCATCCTTTCGCGCTAATCACCGCTCGACGAGCACAGATTATAAATAACAGAAGCGACAACATTATATAAGTGCAAAAAGACGTTTATAATATTTTATGAAGATTATGAAGATTTAGATGATTTATGAAGATTAGCAACTACGGAGACTAATAACGATATGAACATAAGGTCATATGTTAATATTCAAGATAGGCGTAAACGACAGGCAAGTATGAGTACCGTTGATCTAACAGAAAAAGGCTGTTTCTGAACTCTACACTACTTGAGAACACACTGCTCAATATACGTCAAGTCACAGGTACTAGACCTACAAAACCAAATGGATGACATTAGAACGAATCTATAGAGTGCTAACAAAGAGATCTCCGAACTTGTTGTGAAAGTATGTGATTTGAAATGCGAAAATGACAAATTAAAGAGAAACATTGAAGTATACAAGAAAATCACCACTGATGTACTCAATGAAAATACTATGAAAACGATAAGGAGAGCCTCTATGCCTTTTCCTACGATTTTCCTACATGGATTAATGCAATCAGTCGGGAAACGTTTTGTGTTAATTTGTAATATTATAACATGACTGATATTTTATAGAATAATTATGTTGCATGAACGATATAATATTTGTATGCCATTGCGCCAAACATAGATCCTATACTCTTGAATTCTTTACTGTACCTATTTTTAACAAATTAAGCTTTGACTTTGACTTTGGATTTCACTTGGCTAGAGTATATATTGAGTATGTTTTTTAACTTGTGTATTGGTCATTCATATCTCCGTGACAGCCTTTTGTGGACAGTTGTTGTTCCTATAATAAAGAACAAGGCGGGTGATATCTCGGATGTCAATAACTATATGCCAATTTCTCTCGCCACCACTGTCGCTAAGGTCACAAGGTGCTGCCTTCGGCCTGTTTTCATAAGCCTACTCTCGAGTTTTAATGCCCTCCATTGTGTATCAGTCACATAAAGAACTACGCCTCGCAAATCAATCTGCTTAAACACTCTTTACTTCTCGAAAAACGAAAGCGAACTGCTTAAATACTTATGTAAAGGGTTACCTTTAAGATATGTTAATATCTTGTAGCAATGCATAAATATCACCACTTCGAGAGTAAAAAAGTACTAGTAAATCACTAGTTTCAGATACTCGTTTAAATCTTGGAAATACCTTTTGGGTTTACAATACTATTTACAATATAAAATTATCGCTAACATTATTATTGAAGTCACTTCTTAGGTGGCGCTGTGGTTGGTGAATTTGTGATGGGGTTTATAATTTATTTAACCCCTCATCAGTGGAATTAATAACATTGCTTTTCAATTATTATTATCGGATACCGCTATTTCCACAAACGAGGTGTTAAGAATATGTCACTTACGAAAAGTGTGAAGGCCTTTTTTTAAATTGATTTTATAACGCTTTCTAACAGGACTGATTATAATAAAATTAAAATCGTAATAAAGAACGTTAGTTAGACAGAGAAAAACTTAATATTAATAACGGAAAGGTGTAGTCATATTTTAGGGGGTTGTCAGGGACGTCATTCTGAGCATCTTTCACTATCAAACCGATTTGATCAGAGTAACTGTTTTTTACTTCTTCATACATTTTGAACCGAGCGATCAGATGATTTGCATAGAGAAGTGACAAAGAAAGTTGCTCTGATCAAATCAGTTTCATAGTAAAAATTGTTCAGAACGATGTCCATAACAACCCTTTAAAATATGATTACACCTTTCTCTAACAACCTGTATAAAATAATAATTAATTGAAGCTGTTTTTATTCGAAATACTCCGAATGAAACAAGCGCCATTTTTTATATTCTTCCTCCATCTGAATAGGCCGAAATCTTCCAACCATATAGCCAAATCTTATTTATTCATTTCTTCGTATCTTATATTCGTGGTTCTTTTCTTTTTACCCTACAGCGGCGAAGTCCAAAAGGAGGTTTATCTACTGCATCGGACACAATTCTTCTGGGGCCCAATTCTGTACTGGAGATTGTATCGCGATCACGTCGCGACCGCTCCGAAGGGCGCAAAACGCCGCATTTGACAATCAGTCTTCAAACAAAATAGGCGCGCCGCCGACAAGCCAAACACGGCATTCCGCGCCCGTCGAAGCGGTCGCGATGCAATCGTCAGTACAGAATTGGGCCCCTGAGCATAGTTCTATTTCGATGATGTGTACGTGTTACCACCAATAATATAAAAATACCAGGGGCCCAATTCCGGTACACAATGACAGCTCCATGACAATTACATGACGATTACGGTCAACTTTAGTTATCCAATATTTGGCGTTCGGAGAATATTTTTTAGGCAATTATGGTAAGAATTAAGTAAATTGGTAAGCACAATAATTACGTTAATCAACAAAGGGAATGGGATTACAAAATCGTCAGATATTGGATATCTAAAGTTGACCGTAATCGTCATGTAATTGTCATGGAGCTGTCATTGTGTACCGGAATTGGGCCCGTCTAGTCCAGCAATAAGAACTTTAGCAAATATCGTTATGTGAATATTCGAGTACGTTCTCTCGTCATTTCAAATTGAATTCAGCATGTTGTTTACATGCGGGGCCTTACAGCACAGAGTTGGTAGAGCCACGAAACGCAGAGATTTGGTATTCGGAGAGATAATCCCGGGATTCGTGTGCGGAAAATTTATTACTTCCGATTTACTATAGGTATAAAGAGCAGCTCAGGTGGCTTTTGAATGGATTATTCCTGCTCAAATTGGGCGTGTCGCTATCTGTAATATGGACTTAAATACAAACAAAACACGAATAGGCAATATCATTTATAAAATATATTTTAATTGCGCCTGGAAGCAGGCTGATGCGTAAAGTCCCCTCACTATGTTTGAAGGGCGACCAAAGCTCGTGCGACACCGCGGACACTAATGTGACGCCATTTTAGAAGTAGCATTTGACATCTGTCAACAGTGCGGACACAGCTATGCGTCAGTCTTCTTCTACTTGTTTCACTAAGAAAGGGAAGGGAGGCCGACGCTTAGCGCTTTTGCTAATGTTGACAGATGCCAAATGCTACTTCTAATAATGATTCCACTTAACTCCTAGAACATTCCATTAGAGAGTTATAGGGATTTAAAAAAAAAGTTCATGGTGAACAGACCTACCGTCTGTATTATTTAATTATTTCACTGCTACTACCGCGAAAACAAATTCATTCATTTAAATTCTGCAATAAGCTGTTTTGTAGGAAGATTGCCCAAAAATGTCGTGGGGACATGCTAAGGGTAAGTTTACATTTTTAGGTGTTGTGTTTTTTTTTTACTTTTAAAAGAGATGGCTAACCGACTGCCTCAGCGATGTTCAAAGACTAGCCAATAGCTTCTCATGTTGCTGGCCAATGTACCAATGGGATAAGTAACTTATCTTAAGTACATTATTCGGGCGTCTTAACGGTGACGAAAAACATCCTGAGGAAACCTTCAACCTCCATAGCTGTCACCCATAATAAACTATTGAATAGTCGAGTTTTGGGGTGCAGAACTAGGCGTAGGGCATTTTTTCCTCTTTTCTTCTTCTTGTATATTTTGCAACTACAAAATATACACTAATTTTGCGTATTACTCGTGTATAGTTTGTAATAAAGGCGTGCGAAAGTTTAGTTTCAAACTATAGTTTCACTTACGCACGATATCAAGGGTATATTTATAAATGGGTATTATTTAATTGCACATCAAAAATACTGATTTGCACAGCAAAAAAGGTTAAAAAAAACACCTTAAATATTAAATGTTTAAGTTTTAAGTATTTTTTTATTGTTGTTTTGTTGTATATTCAACCTAACACGAAGGATAAAGGGGATTCACTCACTCAAATATTAAACTGCATATCAAAAATACTGATTTGCTCAGCAAACATCCCTTATATTTACTGCGGTAGCTTAGGTGTTAGGTTCACCATGTAAGAACAACAACATATACTTAAAACTTAAACTTAAGTACTCATTAAATATCTAAAACAAAAAAATGTGTTTTTGTTGATCCTTTTTTGCTGTGCGAATCAGTATTTTTGATTTGCGATTAAATCTAGCCTTTAATAACACGAGTATTTAGATTGGGTAATAGCGCAGTGTAAAACAGAACCATCATATTTGCGTAGACCATTCCAAAATATACACGGTTGCGGTTACTGAGACCGAGGTAAACTTTGCATCAAGACGACGTCCACTCTTGCGATCGTCCTAAAGGTCGAGAAGGGCTAAAAGCTTATTTGCCGACTGTACCTCTACGTGGGTCCTCGAGTCACGAGTCCCGAGGGACCTATACTAGCCAGTGATGTGTTCCCGCCAATTTGACACCTCATTCACAATTTTATTGATGTCTCCGTCGACGTTCATAAATACATTCAACGTACGGGTAAGTATCATATAAGGGAACTTGAATATTGTTAGGTTTACGGGTCTTTGGGATGCTGTGAGGATAAGTTGCAAATGGGATGTTTGAACGTCATCTACCGGATTTAAAATACCTGCTAATGTATCCCATTGGTAAAATCAAGAAAATCGATAGAAACTATTCCCAGTATAGGCAGAGGTACAAACTTCATAATAAATTCTTACGAACACTTTTTGAACGTCATTTGAATCAACTTATATAATGCAACAAAAATTACTACAGCTTCGGAAAGCGCTACGGCAGCGGAGAAGAAGCGGCGCAAAAACTCGTACACTGCAACACGACCTACTTTTCTTTTATATATGTTTTTTTTCATAAATAGGTCATTGTGTTACTAACGTGTGCGTGGTTTTTGTGCTGCACTGGAAAATTAGCCTCTATACAGATCCAGTAGATGCAACAAAAAGTTCGGTCAAGGTTTGTGTAGCGATTTCCTAACACACCCAGTTTAAACACTGCCATACATACATTTGGTTGAGAGTGGTTGGAGAGTGGCATGGTTTTTAATTGATTTGTTGTCTGATATGAAATGATCGGGACATTTCATGTCAGACAGAACACGGATGTGGCTACAGCTATTTTAGTAACTTTCATTATATCATGTACCTTGTTGTGGAGAAAAGCAGTGGATATTCAAACTATCTTTATATTACAATTGAAAGAGCTATTCGAGCAATTAAAATTTTAAACAAACAGATTTCGTACAAAAACCTTTGAAAGAAATTGACATACTAACCAATTTATTTCTATAGTCTATACATTGTATGTTCGCAAGAACCTTACAACATTTTTCAAAATTAGTGATAACTGTAATGTTAATCTAAGAAATAATCACAGACTAGTTGGGCCCCTGAGAGTTAGCAATTCTTTAAAGGGTCAATGCATTCTCTCCTACAACAAGATACTTCTGGAGGTTTTGAAATTGCCATTTGAACAATTTAACAAACACGTAAAAACAACTTTGTCTAAAAAGTTATATCACAATGTTCAAGATTATCTAAATGGCAAGACTGCTTGAGGTTAATCTAACCCAATACAGAACCCGCTTTTAATAATTTAGTAGATAATAATTTATTTGTTCCTGCAAATTATTTATAATATTGTAATATATGTATTAGTTAACCACAACCAATTTTTAAAACAGATCTAAAAGTCTAACTGTGGGAGGGGAAACATTCCCACAGTTTGACTTTTTGCTGCTTCTACCACAGTGACCCAATGTAGAGAAGAGGCAAATAAATGACGCTTACTAAGTACATGTAAATATCTACGCACGGTAATAAATAAATTTGATTTTGATTTCGTTGAAATTTGGTTAACACTCAAAAAAGAATTAATGTCAATAATTCCAGAAACTGCAATGTCAATCATAAATAATTGTCAAAGTCTCGGATTAGTTTTTTACTAAATAATTATATGATCAAAACACTAAAAAGTACCTTTCTTAGTGATATAACCCGTTTGTAAACAGTTATCAATAAAGAAATGACTTTCGCCAATCACAGACATAATTAATCAGTTGCCTAGTTGCGTGCACAATAAATAATGCCACTTTATCATAGGCAGAAGAGTTAGTTATATAGATCGGTTAACTAAAGCTAGCACGTTCAACACATTTACACGTTGCGATTGTGTAGTGTCTGTGAATGTCGTGGCGTGACGTTGCACTGCATGGGCATCAAGATTAGTTTGTCTGTCTCTCTCACGCGCGGTACAAACTTATGAGTATGAAGGAGACAGTTATTGTTTTGCTTTTGCTTATAAATATAGAGTGATCTTTTTGCATTCGTAGCACTAAGCACTGATATTTCGAGGTAAGAACAAATTATTTATTATTAAACATACTGTATAGTGAAATTGCATTAGCCTGAGTATTGTGGACGTGCCAGCTTTAGTTAACCGATCTGTACGCCACAAATCTTGGCAGTCGCGACGCGAGGTATGCGCTTCTCCTTCCTCTCTCGCTCGCTCTCGCACTCGACGCGTCACTAGCACAGTGACGGACACTACGACCTCATTCAGAGCGAGGTGCCAAGTTACCTCTGGCGTGTATCACAACGTAGTGCAACCATTTGCTATAGAATATTCAACCTAAGGTTGGTCGGAAATTAAATTTCGTCGACTGATAGAGATAAACTACGATAAAATGGCAAGCCCTTTCACTACTCTAATAGGTACGCTGTCATGGTCACTCGCTTCGTAAGTACGCTCGTTGTCTCGCCGGCGAGTAGCAGAGGGGCGCTTCATGATATCGTAGTTTATCTCTACGTATCGTGTACGTCCGGTCCTTGCACAGAAAAGAAAAAAACTGTAATTTTTCTATTCCGTGGGTCCGTGCCACTTATGGCTCTCGCTGCCGCCGGCTGGTATTGAGGTATTAGAGCGTCACTCACACTTTGGTGAAATACCCGCACTAATTCAGAGCATAACTGTTGATAAATGTTTGTGGTAGTAAAGGTAAGTAAAGCCAATGTTATATGAAGCTGAATGTTGTGTGAGCAGTGAGTGTAACTCTCGGGAAATATTAAACTGCACATCAATGAAACTGATTTTCACAGCAAATATACTGATTTTCACAGCTAACATCAGGAAAAAATACTGCGGTAGATTAGGTGAAGGGCAAAGAGAGGGACTGAGCGAAGCGAAGCCCCCTTTATCCTTCGTATTAGTTTGAACATGTAAGAACAACAAAAATACTTCAAACGTAAAAACTATTTTTGCTGATCCTTTTTTGCTGTGAAAATCATTATTTTTGATGTGCGATTAAATACTAGCCGTAACTATCTAGGTCTCTCAAATAGGTACAACATGTGAAAAATTTAAAGAAAGGTATTGTTCGAACAAAAATTTGTTTTAGTACTCCCTCCTTACATGATTTCATTACATGTATAGATATATCACTTATAATAATCAGCTAAATTCAAAATAAAATTATATTCGTAGTAAAGTATGAAGGTATACACTATACCTAAACATTACTAATTACAATTATTAGTACAAAGTGAATGATTAATCAGATTGTTCAATCTCATGTACTAGGTATATTCTATATATCGGTACAAATTTATGAAGGGTTGTGAGTAGTCTTGGCAATCTCACGACAGTAATGTTTTTTCAAGGTATTGGCCGATTTCCAATTTCCTCTAGCTAGAATTTGGTCCAGCTGGTAGTTTTCGATTCAGCCCTTCTGTGGCATCGAAGGGCTGAATCGAAAACTACCAGACGTGGCTTTGATTCCAGCCTCTTGAAGAAGACTTCTAACCAAAGTCAAAGTCAAAGTTCTTTATTACTGTAGATATTAACATATACTTACCAAACGTCACTTTTTGCCGCTTTTCTACATTGGACCACTGTGGGAGAAGCAGGGCGTAGAAACTCCCAAAGATTGATTTTTAGATCTCTTTTAAAAATTGCGTGTGCTTTACTCATACAAATAATAACAATTTAATTATTATGATTAATAAGCAATAATAAATAATTACAAAATTATGAACAGCAAGGTCTGAGCTAGATTAACCCCATACAGTCCCGTCATTTAAGTAATCTTGAACATTGTAATATCCCTTTTTCGACAAAGTCGCTTTAACATGCTTTTTAAATTGCTCAAATGGCAATTTCAACATCTCCACAGATATCTTATTGTAGTGGAGAATACACTTACCCTTGAAAGAATTGCTAACCTTCGCGAGTCCGGGCGCATATAGTCTGTGATTATTTCTTAGGTTAACATTACAGCTATAGCTAAGTAAATTTGCGTAAATACATTATATTTTCGAAAATAAATTGACTAGCTACAGTTTGTACGTCAGTTTCTTTAAAAAAGCTCTCTTAAGGAGTCTGTTCGTTTTTAATTATAAATTGCCCGAATAGCTCTTTTCTGTAAAATAAAAATAGTTTGAATATCCGCTGCTTTCCCCCACAACAAGATACCATAGGACATGACACTATGAAAGTACCTAAAGTAGCCGAGATGTAGCCACAACCGTGTTTTATCTGATGTTCCTGACAGCGTAAGCGGCAGAACTTTATTAAGTAGCTAATTTATCTATGTGGGGTCACCAGTGCAATTTGCTATCATTAGATGCCATTCCAGGACGTCACACACAAACCATAGAAATATTTAAATTTGCTTTCATAGAAAAACTAAGTTATTACGTCGGCATGCTATGCGTCAATCGCTTTGGCTTACATTTTTACAACGTAATTTAAATAAAATATATTTGATACTGACATGCTTAAACACTAATAGAAGTTAAACGTAACTCTATATAACGTGTACCTTTCATGACATGTCAATGTCTTTATCCGTTCCGGAGATTAAATTCTGCGAGAGGCATCAGACATGTGGTAGGCAGACAGTTACATGATGAACCCATTTGGGTATTTATCCTTTGACTTTACCCGAACAACATTTCGAAGCAACCAACACGCCCGCCGCGCCGCCCGTCCCCGATGCGCTGACATCGAAAGATACTTTGTATTGCTGTATCGTAATCTGCCCCCTACCCAAGTTGCATTTGCCAACTTATCACTCGCTACGTCGCTAAGAAAACACAATTGACGTTGACGATTTCCGCGCAGTCACATGTTACTACGCTACGGGGGCTGATGGTTTCTAAGTAATGCAGGAAAATAAAGGTTGTCAAGAGGGCCAATAAATGAATGTGAGATTTTATTTTGGCATCCTTAGTCCGTCCGTCAAAAATCGTTTTTTCGCCAATATTTCGCTTTCTATGGTTTCAATGATGTTAAGCATGAAATTCTCCACAAATTGGCATCCAAACCTGTTTTAGACCCTTAGCCGATTCTGACAAAGAGCGCTGACAGCGCCAAGTGCTCTTAGCTTGCAACGTATATCGTGAATCCCGGGAAAAAATACACCGATTACGTCAATTATTCACTAACGAAACCATATTTTTTATTATTAGCAATTTTAAGAGAGACAACACACAGCCTTTTACAGTGGAGCTAGAATCACGGAGCTCTATATGGAGGTATGACCCATCATCATATATGGCTCCCTGGTATGGTGGCAACGAACAACACAAATCACAGCAGCAATACAACTACAGCAGTTCTAGAGAATGGCATGTGTAGCTATCACAGGCTGCATGAGGTCAACGCCATCAGCGGCACTTGCAATCATGCTAGGCATACTATTATTGGCTATACAGTACAGGGCAATGGAAAGGACAAATAGCAGATAAAGGACACTGCACAATTCTAGCAAAGAAATTCGGAGAAGTGCTGGAAGCTTTTATAGGAATCGATCGCATAAAAACAAAATTCCTCTTCGGTAATACGAAATTATAGTTAATGACTTGGAAATACCAACAAAACCAAATCTTAAAAGCATAAAAATATACAGCGACGGTTCAAAGAAAAGCAGAAATACAGGTGGAGGAGTTTTCTCGCCGTTACTTTACATTAAACTTTCCCTAAGCATCGGAAAGGAAAAGACAGTGTATCAAGCGGAAACACTGAGTCCCTTACATGAACATGATGATGAATGACCCAGAGGGAATCACAATATCTTTCAAACGGACTGCGCAGCTATATTAAATCAAAACTTATATTGGAATGCCATGAAACACTCAGCAGGCTGGAACAAAATAAAGTCACAGTCCAGTAGGTAAAAAGTCACCAACGTGATCGGAGCAACTGTGAGACGGACAAGCTAGCAAAATAAGGGGCAAGAAAGCCAGCAATTTTCCCTCCACCATTCTCGGCCTTATCAGCGGAAGCTCTACGGAAAAGGCTCAAAGAAGCCACAGTACTACAACAAAATGAATGATGGTCTAGCAGATAAGACCGCAAAAACACAAAACTATTCATAAATGCGTATAACCATAAATTTACTAATTACCTGATTAGATTGCCAGGCAGTAAAATAATAGTAGTTTATGTGACATTACAGAGGGCCTTTAATGCCTGATTATGTACAGTTACAGACACTAGTTTATCTACAGACATATCATAAGCTCTCCTTGATGTGTTCAGGAATCGCATGTTCGACCGACATTATGGCATTGATAATTGCTTTGCAGTTGTTTAGCTTGTTCAAAAGTACCAACCTCACAGACAAACTAGGGTGGCACGCAGGCGGGCGTAAGCGTTCGAAATTTGAATGTCATAATTTGTCGAAAATTGATACATTATGGTCATAATGTACAAATTTTCAGATAAGAAATGAGTTTTTACCAAATAGGTTTACATTATGCTGGTCTTAACGTGTGTTTTAGACGCAGTAAAGAGGGTTTATGATACGTGTGTAAATAAAATACTAACATCCTTTACAAATGTAAAAACAAGAAATTCTACTGTAAACTTTTTACTGATTAAATGATTATTATTATTATTATCCTTATTCCAGGCCATTGTACACTAAACCAACACTTGAAAATTGCAGGTGCAACAGACAGCCCCCTATGCAGGGGGTGGTTGGTGAAACAGTAGAGCACATGCTGCTGGCATATCCATCCACAATAGAAACCAGGATGGCTATCCTAGGTCAAAGTCAAAGTCAAAGTTCTTTATTACTGTAGATATTTAAGTATACTTAGCAAACGTCAAGGTGACACAGCAACCACCTAGAACACCCAGGCCTCCTATTCCAGCTGGTGCAGGAGTTGAGATGGCTGAACTAGATGTGCAGGCGAAGGGGACATGCATAAAGGCCCCGCTCAAGTGGGCCAGGTGCAGGCGCTACACCCCCTACAAGAAGATAGAATATAGAAGATAGAAGGTACCTTAACACGCTCGCTGCGGGATCAAAACGCCGGTGCGTTACCAGGTGCAAGGACCTGTCAGTACCTTAACTGCTTTAAATATAAATTTTGGAGCAAAGAAACAAAAAAAAAATGAACCTGTATATTAGGTAGAATATGAGTCTGTGAGTAATATACTGGCTTCGTTCGGGATGCCGACTAGTAATTTACAAACTATAATCAAAAGTAAATACGGGGCATTTCGAACTAGTATTTCACAGGATTAAAGGACAAAAAGGGAAGTCACTAGTGATTGGAAAACTAAAAGTTGATAGTTTTATTTAGGTACCTAAGTACCTACATGTATTTGGAACACAATATTAATATAATCTTTTTCTACCGTATTTTTATCCTTCTCTCTGGGTTAGGCTGAGGTCTGGAACTTACCGCAATGCGCTGAATTATACTGTGGATGTCACTACTACTACCTTGGTCCTACAATTGTATTGCTCACTTCGCTTATTTCACAATCATCAATTCGGAATGATAGTTTAAACATTTTACGATAGCGCTTATTGTAGCGGTGCATGATGCACGCGTGCACTAATTTGAAACTACAACACTGATATCGACTAAAAATGCAGGTAGTACCGTCAGTGGGGGCCTGGGTCAAAAGACCAAGGACGTTTTTAATAGGTCTTTAGACCTATTAATCTCAAGGAACGATAATTTTATTTGTCCAGTGCGTCAAGAGGTGGAAGGACCTAGACAGTTTTATTACTGTTAACTCACAAACTTAAACCTTTATTTCTCTCTTTCATACCTAGAAAACCCTTAAAGTTACACGCCCCGCACCAGAGAGAGTTCACCATATTTTGCTCCCGCAACGAATGAAAGCGCTTGTACCAGGTCTATCGACCTAGCAACGAAGTGAACGTGTTAAACAGTGTCACTCGGCTATGCCACATGGAAGTACCTTAAATAATTTATATGGAACATTTGACTGGAATAAGACTCAATTTTAATTTTAGAACAATTCTAACTGCATTCAAAGATTTTGAAATAGTCGCCTCTCTTAAACGGGAATCGAACCCGCAAATTGTAAAACTGTATATGATATCTATCGACAGGCTCAACCATATGGACGATTTTAGTCTGAGAAATATAGCATCTTAAATAATAGAAAGACCACGAAATTTTATATCCAATTTAAAATTTGGTTGCGAAAAATGAAAAATGCCTTTTCTCTAATACGTATTGTTATTTTTTAGTTGTAGGCATGCAAACCCTTTGAGTGCTCACAGTCACTCTGCGGCATTTAAGTCATCATGGCAGCCTTTGCTGACCGCGCTATGCAGGCCTGGAGCTGCGCTTTCGGCCACCTACAATGGTGCCAGCAACTCAGCCATAATAGATCGCGGCAGTTAGTACTAATTTTACAAACTTCCATTATTTTGTTTTATAGTGAGTTTCATTTTCGTTTCGTATCAACATAACTTGGATATTACGGGAGCATACTTTTTGAACCACTAAAACTTATCAGCAGCTTTGCAGTGGTACCGCGAAAGACATACCGACAGAGAAATACCATATCGATTTCTTATAAAAAGGTTGAAGGATAATTTATAAAAAAACTTCCAAGTGCGAGTTGGACTCGCTCATAGTTCCGCCCCAAGTTGATTTTTTTTGTGAAAGAACTACAAATTGACGGTTTTTAGTTTTTTTCTTTATTGTGTTATAAGACCTTGCTTCGTGCCAAATATGATTATACTAGGTCAACGGGAAGTCCCTATAGGTGTTGATTCCCTTGTGAATATCAAGCAATTTCAGCAAAATTGGGACATATTTGGCGGTATCTTTTGATTGCGTTAAGTTTAGTTTTTTCACAGCTTTTGCAGACTACAGACTTGAGTAATCGCTATTAATTTCAACTTGATATCTTAACGCTATCCTGAGAAAAAGTGTCTTGACAGACAGACGGACAGGCAGACGAAGAACGAATTGACCTATGGGTTCCTTCCTGTTTTAGAAAAACCCAAATACAAGAGTTATGTTGAAGGGCGATTTGTTAAAAATTAGGCCTGGGTGATACCTGAAAGACTGATTAACTTCTGCTGCCAAATCGAGAGGCTTTTCCTTTCTGAATAATATTATTTGGTTAGACGAGTCAAACTTCAGTATCAATGGTATGTACAACCAGCGTTATATTTGTAATTGGACCAGACAGAATCCCTTACGAATCCGTGGGACGAATGATCAATTCTTTCAACTGCTAGTGTGGTAATGTGAAAAACCGGATTCTCTTTATGAATTTTTAAGGAGGGCATCTGTACTCAGAAAGATATTTAGACGTAATTGAGAATTGAGAATAGAAGCGAGATTAATAATTATTATTTATATCATTATTAATTTATAATATTCATTTATTAGTTGTTACTGAGAAAACAATGACTTGTCCTTCTTATTACTAGGCATTTGTCTTTCGACCTGACATAATATAGAAAAAAAATCTATATATAAAAAGAAATTCTAGACAAAGCTTTTTACGGTATTAAAGTAAACACAACAGGCGACTGAAAATGCCTGAAATTCTCGACTCTCAAATCGCAGCCATATTCTCGCTCAAGTAAGAGTAGGTGTAGTACATGACCAACAAAAGGGACGTTTGAAGATTCCGAGGAGAGTGCATAATAATAAAATGGCAAAATGCATCCAGTAAGTCTGTACACCGAGGACTTGTAGATGTGGAGTATAAATTCTGAGCTTTGTGGCATTGGGAATAGTATGTCTTGCTCTGCTTAGTCTCTCGATATATTTATCACGAGTAATGTCGACTGTGGAGCTATTCCGAGCTATTCACACCGGAGATTCTCCTCGGTGCATGTCGTAAAGCAGTCTCACAGAGGCTTGGACTCCGCTGCCCGAGCCTAGTTCGTATCCGTTTCATGTTATTTGATATTTGAGTCATCGCTCCTCAGCGCTATGTGAATAATTTTCAAGTAGCATTCGTACATTGGCCATGTTAAAAAAAATAAAGTGCACCAAACTGAGAAAACCGTTTAGAGATGAATAGTGTTGTTAACTGAATTCCGTTATTCCCACCAAAAATATTACAGGATTTTTGCTTCGCCGTTAGGTTGGCTTTCCTGTAAAACTATCAAGTTTCAGCTGTTTTCTTGCCCGTCGAAAACTCAATGTATGTACGCAAGAACATTTCAACATTTTCCAAAATTAGCGACAGCTATAGTGTCAACATAAGAAATAATACTATTCGCATCTCAATTTAGACTCGCCAAAGTTAGCAATTCTTTCAAAGGTCAATGCATTGTCCACTAAAACAAAATACCTCTGGAGATTTTGAAATTGCTCTTAGAGTTCCTTATTAAAAACCATGTAAAAATGTGTTTGCGTAAAAAGGAATACTATGATATCCGCGGCACCCGCCATAGGTCGAATCGCACAGGCCTATATGAGGATGGAACGGCAGTCCTGAACTAGAATGAAATATCTTATTTATATTCTCTGTATGAATGAATAGAATGAAATACTTATTTTCATGAATCTTTTGCTTAATAAACTTACATAAAGAATATGAATATGAACTATGTACTCAGGTTAAAAAAAATAAAAAAATACTATGATATCCAACATTACCCATATATGATAGGAGTGCATGGTAAATAAAAACCGGGACAAGTGCGAGGACGTCGGACTCGCAAACGAAGGGTTTCATACGATTGTACAAGGAAAAACGTAAAAGACAGTCATTTGCCAAGTATACATATTTTTAATTATAAATAATAAAATATTACATAATAGGTAGGTGCATTTCAGGTCGTACATAGAATCATCGAAAAAGAGTTTGGTTTATGTAGTATGTAAGTATTAAACTATGTACTCAGATTAACGAAACTCTTTAATAATTGAAACCGGAAGTGGATAGAAATTGAGTAACTTATTCACAGAAATAAAATCAAATATGATAAAATAACTTTATTTGTTATAACTTGAATGAGCAATCATTAATCGTGTAATGACAATTAACTAAGCACAAAACTCAATACCCGCAATTAAAGATCTTTTCCTTTTTCCTCCATACAAGAGATACCATACAAATCTCTTATATTCAATAATATTTATTTAGCTTTCCCACATTGTCAACATTGTCCAAAATGAAGCTCATGTCATAATGCTCTTGAGGAGTGAAAGTAAAATTTATTTTGGATTAAAGACAATCGAAATAAAATAAAGAATCCGCAAAGAGCATCGTCAATTAAAATAACCTAAGTATCAAATAATTTAAAACTACACACGCATAAAAACTGAACACAATAAAAAACACAATACTAAACAAATAAACCGCCCCAGGACATGCCCGACCCAAAGGTACCCATCACACTGGCAGCATTACCGCACTGCACGGCGAGTGAGATCCTTTGGATCAGGAAAGCTCCCGGACGAATGTCAAAACCTCGGTCCCTCAGGTGTCGCCCAATGTCCTTGACAAATATCCTGCCCTACGCACCCCAAATACCCGTGGTCTCGACGGCCAAGGGAACAAATAGGTAGCTCCCCATCAGCTGTGCGTTGATTGATTTTAGGCATTTCTGCCGCGCCGCCAACTCTGCTGCAGCCCCAGGTGTCGCCATGGTGGAGCCAATGTGGGATGCCGCGAACGTGCACACACAAGCACACAAAAAAGGCAACGACCCACGGTATCAAGGTGAGACCGTCCGGACGCTTCCCGTCGCTGCGACTCAAACCCGGTGGTTCAAGAACTGATGGAATGTCAGCAGAGACGAGAGACCTCCGGACGATGTCGTAGATCGAGTGGTGGCGAGAGAGTCTCCCTGCACTTCTGGCACAGTGTAGCCCATATCACGCCCCCGCGCATCTACCGACGCGCCGCAAACACAGTGGTGCGGTTCGCAGATATCGCAACCCAGACGAAGCGCCACGGCTACACGCAGAGAGTACTTGAGGAGTACTTTGATTCAAATTACCTCAGCTTAGTTAAAATACAGCGCAAACAGGTTTTCTGGTACATTCTTTAAAAAATCATAAATATTTATGTAGTTTTCCATAATTGTGAACATTGTCTAATAGGAATAAAAATCATGTTATACTAAAGCTCTTTGATGAGAACTTTGTTTTAATTACCGCAGTTTAGTTAAAATCCAGCGCAAACAGGTGTTTTGGTACGTTCTTAAAAAAACATAAATATTTATGTAGTTTTCCATCATTGTGAACATTGTCTATCAGTAAAGCTTAGTAGAAATCCAGCGCAAACAGATGTTTTGGTACGGTAAGGAAATCCTCTACATAACAGATGTCTTGCAGAGGATTTCCTTAGCAGTGCAGCGGGGCAATGCCGTTAGTGTCATGGGGACCTTTGGTAGGGAAGTGTCCCAGGGTGGGATTATTTAGTTAAGTTATAGTCGTTAGCTGTATACTCATTTTATTTTACTTTAGCAAGTGTTTAAGTTTAGTTTTAAGTAATTGACGAAGCTTCCTGCAGATAAATCGAATCGTAAATTATGTTTTGAACAATTGAATTTAATATACGTTGTGTATCTCAATAAACACTTTTGGTACGTTCTTTAAAAATTCATTATTATTTATTTTCTTTTCTAACATAATTATATTCTCCTCTCGACCTGAAGTGCTGACTATCAATGCTTCATCAGCACTTAGGTCGTAGGTACAGATATTTTCCTAGAAAGGATGTTTAGTCTATCTGTGATAATTTGCTGGTCCAAGAGTGGCTACGTTAAGTTGAGATGCCGTATGTTTGTACTTTGGAAGCCTGTAGAGACGCTGGGAGCGTTGAATTAGTTGTCAGCTCACAAATCAAGCAGTAATTTTAAATAAAGTTTAGTCTTAAATATAAAGTTAATTTTTAAAAAGCTTCCTACTACTTGTCTGGCGCAGCCGGTAGGATCGTGGTAATAAGGTTGTGTAGACCCCGCGAATCTATAATCAAATCTTATAGATTCCGCGAGGTGCTCTACGCGACAGAGCTTTCCGCGATCCAAACGAACAAACAAATAAGATAAGCAGCCATCAGCAGCAGCCGCCTAATAGCTGCCCAGAAGCGTCGAGTGCAGCAGCAGCCCCTGGACTTTTTTCAGACAGAGATTCTTCGGTGAGTGAAGTTGAAGCCATCCTTTCTCTCCTATTCCTCATTTTGTTGGCGTGGGATCGAACCTCTAGCATGTCAACTGTAATTAAGTTGACATACTAGAGGTTGGAGGAGTGCATGAAGTTAAGAAAAGTAAATAGGACTCTTCCTAAATGACGTGAAAATTAAATTTAAGTTAGTAAAAACGAAATTGGTAATTAATTTTCCAGTTAAACTTAGTTATATAAGTAAACTTAGTTTTAACCCTATCTAAGTTAAGTTTTCTTCGCAAAGAATTAATTGCTATTCCACCAGAAATGGTCAAATTAATTCCAATTTTAATTGCTGTTTCAAAATCGCTAAACTCTACTAGGCAATCGATATATGAGAGTTGTTACGAAGAACTGTAGGTTACAGTTTCCTCTAACTGTAATAAAAGACGTAAGAAAAATAATATAGGAGCTATTCATATTCCCCCGCCGGTGACTCTGGACAGCCTCGACAACCATCTGAACAGTCTAAGTAATACCATATCAAGTTTTGAAGATACTGAGAGTGATACGATTATAGTCGGCGACTTCAACCTCAACCATATTCAATGGACTATCAAATCTAATCTGGACGAGGGCTGTACTGCAACTGTACCTTTTAGTTCTGGAACTGGTTGTTTCAACTGTTGAGTGATTTTATATCTTTACATAACCTCGAACAATTTAACTATATTGTCAATAAGGATAGTAAAATTCTAGACCTTGTGTTAAGCAACATTCGTGACGTAACTACTAAGGAGTCAGTTCCGTTGTCCAAAATTGATCAATTTCACCCTTCATTAGAAATATCAGTACAATTTCCAGCCAATAACTTTTAAAAAAAAATGGATTTTGTAGATATAATTTTTATAAAGCAAATTACGAAAGCATTAATAGTGACCTCAATGAACTCGATTGGACTGAGGTTTTGTCTAAAATAGGGTGTGTTGACGATATGTTGGAAAAGTTTTACTCAATTGTTAATGATATTATAAAAAAATATGTACCTAAATGCAAACCTAAATCTAGGAAGTACCCTAACTGGTACTCTCTTAGGTTAAGAAACCTGATTAAAACTATTAAATTGAAAGATAAATTGCGTATTAAATATGCCAAATTTAAAAACCCATTGGATCATTTTGACTTCGTTATGGCTAGAGCCCGTTGCCATACACTTATTAAAGGATGTTATTCCGACTATCTGAGATCTATAGAAGACTCTATCTCGGGTAACAATGTTAAGGCCTTCTGGTCTTTTATAAGAAATAAGAGGAATAATAAGGAGACTGTCCCCAGTGAAATGTACATGAAAGGACATAAGCTTTCATCACCGAATGTTATCTGTAATGCTTTCGCAGACCATTTTTCCTCCGTTTACACTAAACATTCTACTGGTAATTTTTGTATGATTGACGTAGAACGGGACTGTAAGATGTCATGCGATTCATTGGGGATTATAACTACTTCGGCCCAATTAATTCAAAAAGCCATAAAAGAATTGGATAAGAAGCAGGGCGCAGGTCCTGATGGGATCCCCACCCTGTTTGTCTATAACTGTGCAAAGAGTATTTCAATTCCTCTCAATTACGACCCGAATAGCCGAGTCGGCAGTGACCCTGCCTACGAAGCCAAGGGTCCCGGGTTCGAGTCCCGGTGGGGGCAAATATTTGTTTGATGAGAACGGACGTTTGTACCCTAGTCATGGTTGTTTATCTATCTAAGTATAATATTTATCTATATAAGTATGTGTATCGTTGTCTAGTACCCAAGATACAGGGAATCCTAGTTTGGGGCTAGATCAATGTGTGTAAATAGTGTCCAAGGTATTATTATTATTATTAATATAATTTTAACAAATCTCTGACCACAGGAGTCTTTCCACACGTCTGGAAGCTCGCTAATGTTGTGCCCATCCCGAAAGGAGATGACTCTAAGGATATTCAAAATTATAGACCAATATCTCTTTTGAGTATAGTGGGCAAAGTGTTCGAATCATTAGTATGCCCGTTTTTAACTAATATTCTGGATTCCTCGTTGACACCTCATCAACATGGTTTTCGTAGTAGCATGTCAACAAACACTAATCTTGCTTGCTACGTGTCGGATCTTCAGGACAGGTCAACAAGGGCCAACAAGTTGACGCTATTTATACCGACATAAGCAAAGCTTTCGACAGGCTTGACCATTTTTTATTGTTAAAAAAGCTTTCTAATTTTGGTGTCTATGGCGTCATATTGAAGTGGTTCTGTTCTTACCTCTCAAACAGGTCACAGAGGGTGGTAGTCTGTGGATATGAATCCAAACAGTTCATGACAACTTCTGGGGTCCCCCAGGGTTCACATCTAGGCCCTAAGCTGTTCTTAGCCTTTATCAATGACTTAGCATCTGAATTGCGTCATTGTTAATTCTCGTTTTTTGCCGATGATCTGAAACTCTACAGAGTCATTGAAAGTCAGGCTGATGTACTTTATCTTCAGCATGATCTAGATATGGTGCATAACTGGACAGTCAAGTATAAATTGCCACTTAACACTGGCAAATGCAAATACATAAAGTTCACAAAAAAGTTGAAACCGGTCCAGTCATCATACCAACTAAATGGCTATGTTCTTGAGGAAGTCGACGAAATCCGTGATCTCCATATTATTCTCGATAAAAATTGTTCTTTATTCCCCACATCGATGAAATTATTAAAAAAACATTGAAAATGCTGGGTTTTGTGTGGCGAAACTGTAAATCGTTTAGGAAAGTATCTGCACTTAAGATGACATACTTTGCATTAGTTCGCAGCTCTCTGGAGTACTGTTCTAGTATTTGGTTTCCCCATTATCAATGTCACATCAACAGAATTGAAAGGATTCAAAAGAAATTTCTTTTCTTCTTGACAGTACACCAGAAGAAAATATTGACATTGCCCTTATACCAGGACCGCCTTAAGTATTTTAATTTCTTGTCTCTCGAAGATAGGCGATCTTTAGCAGATCAAGTATTACTATTTGAAATATTAAGAGGAGGCTTGAACTGTCCAGAGTTGCTCTCGAGGGTTGGTTTGGTTGTGCCACATCCGAACGCCAGAATTGTTAATTATCGTCTATTCTATGCGAAACCGTCCAGGACTAATATTGGCTCAAACAGCATTTCATGTAGGATTTTCCGATCCTATAATAAATTGTTTTTGTCTCATTCTGATAAGGTAGATCTATTTGTTCTTGGTTTAGGTAGATTTAAAACAAATGTAGCAGCTGCCTTAGCGGTCAAGTTATAAGTTAGTTATAAGTAAGCATATCTATGTTTTTAGTTTTTAGTATTAACATCATCCTTTTCTTGTTTTTTTTTGTTTAAACGCTGTTTTTTAATTTTTTATGACGGGTGATAAGTAGGCATTTCATAATGTTTTTTTTTTATATGTTGTGTTAACCTATAATTGGGTCTGCACTGCGAAATGTTTCGTATTAAGTTAAGTTATATGTTTAGTGTAAGATCTGTTGGTTAGCCTTAATAATTAAATAAATAAAATAAAAATCAAAACAATCTTGTTGTGTGGGACTGTATGAATTCGGATTTGATTTTCGAAACCGAATCATAACCATTTCATTGTGAGGATTGTTTGTGAGGGGTTTGGTTTCGATTTCTAAAGGCGAGTCGGAGCCATTTGATGTTGATTCCAAAATTCCAAAATTCCAAATGTCTTTATTACTGTAGATATTTACATATAGTTAGCAATCGTCATTTTTGCCACTTTTCTACATTGGACCACTGTGGGAGAAGAAGGGCTTAGAAACTCCCACAGATTGATTTTTAGATCTCCTTTAAAAAATGCTTATGCTAACTAATAAAAAAAATATACTTATGACATTATCATAATTAATAAGCAGGAATAAATAATTACAAAATAATTAACAGAAAGGTCTGTGTTGAGCCAGATTAACCCTATACAGTCCCATCATTTAAGTAATCTTGAACATTGTAATATTTTAGAAGAATTTTCGACAAAGTCGCTTTAACATGGTTTTTAAATTGCTCAAATGGCAATTTCAAGATCTCCAGAGGTATCTTGTTGTAGAAGAGAATGCATTGACCCTTGAAAGAATTGCTAACCTTTCTAGTCTAAACCGAGTCTAAACCGGAGCGTAAGTAGTCTGTGATTATTTCTTAGGTTAACATTACAGCTATCGCTAAGTTTGGGAAATTTTGTAAGGTTCTTGCGTACATACATTATATTTTCGAAAATAAATTGACTAGCTACAATTAGTACGTCAATTTCTTTAAAAAGCTCTCTTAAGGAGTCTGTACGTTTTGAATTATAAATTGCTCGAATAGCTCTTTTCTGTAAAATAAAAATAGTTTGAACATCCGCTGCTTTTCCCCACAACAAGATACCATAGGACATGACACTATAAAAGTAACTAAAATATACAACATAAATACTAACAGCGTAAGCCGCAGAACTTAATTTACCAGCCAATTTATCTATGTGGGGGGTTGGTGAAGATAACTTTGAAAACGAGGATTTGGTGGGATTTCTAATTGAGAACGAGGAGGATGAGACCAGCAAGGAGGACGAGCCCACATCATAAAATCTGGTCTTGACTCCCCTCAACATGATGTTGCAGAGTACACCGCTGTCACGGCCAAGAAACAGCGTCGCCGTCGTCGACAAGCGTCTCAAAAGCGTGAGCGCCGTGCCGCTCGCTGTCGCGCATGTCGCACTGCCTGCTGAGGCGTGTGTCATGCTGCACGATGCCGCGAGAATGCCACACTACCCGCTGGCACATGCATCGTGCCGCACTCCAACGCGTGTATCCCGCCACTCACCTCCACTCGTGTACCACCAACTACCAAAATAAGTGCTCAGAGAAAAACTCTATTTTTCTCCGACAAATAAGGTGCAGGACTTGGACCTCTACTACACCGGCTTCACCAAAAATTAACGAACATTTACTGTCCAAATAGTTCATTTGTAGATCTTGTTAATACATATAATTAATCGTGGTATTTATGATGAATACAGCAATATTGTAATTATGGTGGGAAATCATTCAAACATTAGTCGCAACGATTTGAATAAAAGTTTTGAAACACTGAAAGTCAAAGTCAAAGTCAGTCCAAATTTCTTTATTACTATGTGTATGTTCATATACATAGCAAATGTAATTTTTGCCTCTTCTCTACATTGGACCACTGTGGGAGAATAAGGGCTTAGAAACTCCCACAGATTGATCTTGATTGATCCCACAGATTGAACCTAACCTATACTAGCTTAGATGTAGCCTCATCCGTGTTATGTCTGATGTTCCTAACAGCTTAAGCCGCAGAACTTAATTTATATAATTTTAAAGAATATAATTTTTGAACGTCTCGTCCTTCCTCTGCTAGCTGATTCGACTCTTATTTGAGGGATCGGCCACAGCGTACAAACATGCCGAAAGCACTAAGAAAAGGGAAACGTTTAGATCGGCAAGCCTGCGAAGTTATTTTCAATATTTATTTATATTTCTTAACTGAAAATGATAAATTCAAACATACCAACTATACTGCTTACTTTTGTAAAGTCCAAAAAGGAGTTTCGGAGTTTCGGAGGCCAGTGGAATTTCTCAACGAACAGTAAATAAAATATTGCAAAAAGAATACAAAAAACAATCCAACTCCAATAGTCCGAAGTCGGCAAAGTTGGGTAGACCAAATAAATAATTTTGTCTAGGTCTTGACGATTTTGACTACAACGTTATACGCCGATTAGTGTATAATTTCCATTTGATATACAAACAAGTATACCTACAATTAAAGCCCTGAAGTCCAAGTTATCCGAAACCATAAATTTTAAGGGATGTGACTTTACGCTAAGAAAAATTCTTAGAAAAATGGGATTTCGATATAAAAAAGTTAAAAACAACAGAAAATTACTTATCGAGAAAGATGATGTTCGTTTAAAAAGAGTAAGTTTTTAGCCGCGATAAAAAAGTACAGATTGCAAGGGAGAGAGATTGTTTATATGGATGAAACATACATCCATACCTCACATTTGGCAGGTAAAAGCTGGGCTGACTCGTCAGAAAACGGAGTGAAACAGTTAATTTCTAAAGGACAACGTCTTATAATAGTGCACGCTGGTAGTAGAAAGGTGTTTATACCTGGGGCATTGTTAATGTATCAGTCTACTGATAAAACAGGTGACTATCACAACGCGATGAACAATGAAAACTATGAAAAATGGCTTCGTACTCAACTCATTCCAAACTTAGCTCCACATTCGGTACTAGTAGTAGATAATGCTGCATATCATAATAAGTACGTAAAAAACCTCCTAATTCAAATACCAGGAAGCAAGACATGATTGATTGGCTATCCATACATAACGTTCCGATTGATCCGTCATTAACAAAACTTGAAATATATGAAATTATTTGCAAGTACAAACAAGACTTTGTAGAATACTCTATAGATAAACTTATGAACGAATATGGACACAGCGTACTAAGACTGCCACCATATCATCTTGATTTCAATCCGATTGAAAACATATGGTCTCAAATAAAGGGATACGTATCCAAAAGAAACATCAGTATGAATATGACTACTGTGCAACAATTGGTACAGGAAAAAGTTAATATGATTGGTTCCGATGTTTGGGCCAAAGTATGTGACCACGCCATCAAATGCGAAAACGAGTACCGAAAACACGAACCTGAGTTGGAAAGTTATATGGCTAGTTTTGTAATCACCGTTCACGAAAACTCTGACGATGATACACCAGAAAATAGTTCTGATTCTGACTGTGATATGGAAGTTGGAAGTATTGTTTCGCATCACACTGTCCACCCCGCTCCTCCTCCTCTTATCCCGCTGTCATAATCGAAGTCGTTCATCCAATCAGAAAATCATATTTATTTATATTAATTTCACTGCTGGTTTGTTTTGTGTTATGTTGAGGTGTCTTTTTTGTTATGTCATAGTATTTTTAATTAATTACAAAAATTTATTGTTATAAAAAAGGTCTGCAAAATCCTACTGTAGTTTTGACTTATAGTCAGACTTTTGGGGTTCCAATCCTTATAGAATCATTAGATCATCCCAACCGGAATTTGGTTTTTATCAGTGCGTTTTATTGAAATAAAACGTCCTCAGTAACTAGTTATATTTTTGTTTACCTAAAGAATTCTTTATATGATAGAATCGTGGTGGTTTTAACATCTCAGTGTAATATACGTCAAACGGGCAATTTGACATTTGACATTGATAAATAAAGTATGCGATTTATTTGATACCTACACGTAATTTAATAATACAGTAATTCATAGACACATCGGCACCATTCGGGTGTTTTCGTTGTTCCGAGTTTTGCCGATAGGAAAGGATTAGTCACTACATCTCACAATACCGCAAAGAGCTGAAGTGAATGCCGATACGTCTTCGTCGGGATTCTCACATCCTCAACGTCCTCAATCCACGTCATCAAGAAATCAGAACTGTCACTTTTCCAGACAAAAACCAAACGGAGTTTAGAGCATAAACAATAATATTAATAAACGAATACCCATCGGTTGTTTGTGCACAACTAAAAGATTTATCGCTGTACAGCTCCTCGGACAGGTAATTGATACAAAATGGCAACAAACCCATAACCATAACTTCATCCGACTCCGTTTTTTATACTAAAGAAACCGTAGTTTTATCAGCAAATCATAGTACGGCAACTCTCAAACCGACACGTTTCGATAATGCACCTTTTCTACAATATGCAAATCAAATAACTTTGTTAGGCTGTTCGCCTATCGAACCTTACGGACTAACTTACTTAAAATACGAGGTTACAACTCCACAAGGGGTGTAAATTTAGACATTATTTAAAAAATCATCGGTTTATTCGGAACATTCGAAATGTCATAAAATAAAATAAAAAGTAAAATATTTTTTTTGGATCCGAAATTTCGCCATCGGCGACTGTAGGAGGTACCGCATATGATATTGATTCGCAGGCATCTTAAAACACGTCACTTGTATGGAGACTCCGTTTAATTAATCGTGTAGTTCATTTGTTGCTGTAGCGGCAAGAGAAATACACATTCTGTGAAAATTACAATTCTCTACTTACTACGGTTCATGAGATGAAGCATACCGCCTACTGACGGACGGGTGGACGGACAGCGGTGGCTTAGTAATAGGGTCCCGTTTAGTACCCTTCGGGTACGGAACCCTAACATAAGAATCCTGTCTTGTAACTACTTATAAACTTTAACCACCATTGTAACCACATTTAAGCAAAAATATAAATCTGGATCTGAATCTGTGCTAAATATATGGTGGTTGACTCTGAATTTTTATTCCGTAGAATTCTGACATTTCAGATATCATAAGGTTCTTTATGAAGACAATTATTATTTTAGTAATTTTGATTAGTGTAAAGTGCAGGTGTAAAGTGTGGCTGTGAAGTGTAAAATGCTAGCAACGTCTGAACAGCCAGTGTTAGGTGTGAGTGATTACTGATCAGTAATCAGCAAAGTGAGGCAAATAGAAGTATATTCTATTTTTTTGCGAGTAGCCACGTCCCCGGTGCCCCTCCTCCCCTTCTACCCGCAGCTTGCCTTCACTCGCTATTTAGTTAAAAGCGTCGGGACAGCAAATTCGACTGTTTCACGTTCAATAACAAGTTTCTACTAAACATCAGAGATGCTACACACAATAGGGCGCAAAACTACCAATTTCTCACGAAGAAGACTGTGGGAAAGTGCCTTGCAATTAACGACTGATTCGCGACTGTGTGCATTGTATTTCAATGAAAGAGATTATTTAGGGATAAGTAATTAAAAAGGCGGTAAATAGATTTACGATCAGATACTGTTAATCTTAATTTGATGAGATTTGCTTATGTTATGAAGTGGTGTATCAGTCTTGATATCTCGATATGTATCTGAGGGCTCTTACATCAGGATGGTCTTCTGGAATGTACCCTACCCTAATGATACCCTCTAAAGTGTTTGTTTTGGTCGTACGCCTCCAATCTTGAACAGAAACCACATTAATGTAAATGAATTTCATCAATTTGAGGAAAATATGAAACATTACCTCAAATTCTTAACATGTTTCTATCAGATGAGCTTTTTTCCAGCTACTGATGCATTTCTCCTTCGAAGCTCAGTTTGAAGTTCCCGCACAGTCATCACATCAGCGAACACATTTTGTGGATTTATGTCGCAATTATAAGCACAAAATTGAAACCCGATACTTGATACAAACGTAAACAAGGTACTACCGTTGACGTGAGAGTAATATTTGTTCTGTGGCTATCGACGTTTAGCTGTCAGTGTTGCGCTCCATTGGACACTACTTTACACTTAACACTTCACAGCCCCACAGCGAATAATTTAAAAGTATGCACTCAAAAGACCTGCATTGTCAGATGCATGCAGAATTACTTAACATTTGGAACGTGATTCTACGCTACGAAGTATATGGCGAACAAATTATATTGGTAGATTTCAGCAAAGATATACCAATGCGCTCATGTGTTCTCGGTGTTTGCTGCTATTTGTTGTTATTATCTTGATAAATTAGTTAAGTTTCTGTTATTCTGTTAAGTTTTTCTTGTTGACTTTTCGTGTTGTGATTGTTCGTTGATTTTTATAAACGTTTTAAAGCCACAGCCTGGCCTGGAAGCAGCCCCATCTGACAGAGCACAAGAGACAGACTTTCTGTCTCCCACAAAGAAGTGTCCTCGTGGTATATCAATCAAATCGTCATCCTCGACAATGTGATTGATAAAGTCGCAGACTCTTTCAGCGATGATGATGATGATGATGATGATGATGATGATGAAGAAAGTGATATTAGTATTAACGATGATTAGAGTTTTTAATAAAAATATGTTTTCTTTACTTGTAGTTTTTTACTGTTTGTGATGAAAAGGGACGTAATTATCAATCCCTTTTTAATTACGAGCGCCGCACTTAATAAAATGGATACATTTACTAACAAATAAAATGTATAGACTCAGATGTTCAGACTCGTATTGAAATTGAAAAATGGGCCCGGCCAAAAAGGTTTGTAATATCTGACATGTCAAAAAATTATAGCTGTCGGAATTCTACGGAATAAAACATCAGAGTTTAGATATATATATTTTTTAAGTTATTTTGTCGGCCCTCTGCAATTTTACTTCAGATGTGACATTTGTGAATTAGTGACGTCATATCATTAAACATGTTTTGTCTTGGGCGTTAAAAGTCGTCCACAACCTCCATTATATATTCATCCAATGAAAATTTGCGACCTCTCAGAGAACGAAGCAAAGGGTGAGCGGGATATTTTTGTTTATTTGAATATCATTAAATATAGAATGATCCTTCCAGCACGTAATTTTAAATGAAGCATCGCGATTTTGAACTTTATATCATAGTAATAAAATTCAAAACATATAACGTTTTTTTCCTCCGCAGGACGGACGAATGCTGGAAGAGTTAAATAATGATAATAAAAAACGTAAAGTATTTTTATACGCCCTGCACACCCACCCTTTCCTTCCTACCGGCCCCAATTTCTCATCATCCAATAGACATCCAATTTCATCGAAACGCTGGGCTATTGCGGTATTGGTTTTAATTAAAATGTTGGCTACCGTTAGAATAACAATTTATTTAAGTCGCAGTAAGTTGGTTAAATCAGACACTTAACTAACTCTCTAGACCGTTAATTAAATGCCGACGTTTAACCAAGTCACTAAAATTCCGTCAGTCTAGTGAGTGATCGCAACGTTTAACGAGTTATATAATAAATATTTTTTATGTGTGCTTAAGTTTATGATTTAAGTATTTTGTTGTTCTTACATATTCAACCTAACACGAAGGATAAATGGGGCTTCGCTTCGCTCACCCCCTTTACCTAAGCTACCGCAGTGTTTTGCCCTGGTATAAACCGTGCAAACCAGCTGTTGTCGTGACGCCATCTTGTGTTCCAACACGCTGGCTTTCAGTAAGACAGATTGTTAAAAGTTTTCGACGATGCTATACTCAAATCAAAATGCTAGTGACTTCGTTAAACGTCGGCATTTAATTAACGGTCTAGAGAGTTAGTTAAGTGTCTCATTTAACCAACCAACTACGACATATACGTAAACAATGAATAACCCCGGAGCTCTTGATAGGCCTCATCATACTGAACAACTTTCAGCATAAATTCAATTTGATCAGAGCAACTTTATTTTTCACTCCTCCGTACAAATCAGCTGACCGCCCGGCCCGAAATATGCGGAGATGTCAAAAATAAAGTTGCTCTGACCAAACCAGTGTCCTAGTGAAAAATTTTCAGAATAGTGTGGCTTATTAATAGCTCGAGGCTTATTCATTATTAAAGGGATGCACGGTAATTTATAAAAGCCATATTAAAAAATAACAACAAACAATTTATTATGCTTGCTGCGAGATTTACTTGTTTAGATGTAGTTACCTACCTATTTTACACATTTTATAAAACTTGGGATGACATTAAAAGAGGCTCTGGCTGCAATGTTTGCAAACCACAAAGCCGGTCGGTGTCCTGATTGCCGCCTCTACACCTCTTAAGTCTATAATTACGATAGTAAATACTATTCACCAACTCCCACGCGTGTGGTCCTAAAGGTGCAAGCATCTCTGATACCCACGGCAAAGCGTATATTATGGTGTACTTACTACACAAGTAAATCTTGCAGCAAGATTTTATAGCATAATAAATTGTGTGATGTAATTAATTGATGGGTTTGATTAAATTTAAAGTTTATTTTCTTCTTTTTAGAGCATTAAAATAAAAGCTTTTTTAAGATTTGTTACTTATAATTTATTTTCTATTTTTTGTTATCGCTGCCACCTTCCGGCTGCATCATCAGATTAGCTGATTTTCATGGTATGGAGCTCCTTGTCATAAAAATATTGTATAGGACCAAAGAACATGTCAAGACGATTCAAACGCGCCCAAACTCCACAGTGTTACGTCGTTTTGTTACAGAGGTCCCATGGCCTCCTTCAGGTTCCATCATCAGATCAGCTCCAAATCATAAAAATATTATATAGGACCTATTTGGTCAACGTGTCTACGTGTCCTAAGTGTCAAGACAAATCCTCTTATTTCCTCTAATATTTATTATTTATTTACATCTACATACAATATACATTGCAAGTTAAATAAAAGCTTTTCGAAAGAGCCACATCGCTTCAATTATAGCAGATTTTATTTTTATTTTATTTATCTAACTCAAATCCACAGCCTGTCAGCTATAGTAAATTAACAAATATATACTTTAAATTTGGTCAATTAAGGATTTTACTATGTATACATATTAATATAAAGACAAACAGACTTTTTATATAACATGAAATAACATTAACAGCTTTGGTAGAAGCTAAGAATGAACCTGTGAGTAAATGGTGAAGGTGTGTGTGTTATGTTGTGTATAGTGTAAAGAATGTGGGTGTGTGTATTTGTGTGTCTTACAGATACGTCATTATATGAATTTAGGACAACACTAAATGATAGGTAATTAGTAGTCGTAATTTTAGGCAGATGGCAAGCGCGACGGATTGTTCAGTATTATTATCAACTTGGTAAGGGAGGGTATACATGGATCTGATTTAATAAACAAGGGGTGAGATAAATTATTTTATGATTTTCCTATCAATGCTAACGAGACTAGTCTTTTAAATACACTCTTTGAGGTACTGAAGGGGTCAAGATCTGAGAAGAGTTTGTTGTATGTTTTGGGAAGTCTATGACATGTGGAGTTAGATGCATAATTAGTACGATCGAACGGTACAAAAAACAGTTTGGTGTGCCGTGTTCTTTTAGATGGGATAGCCAGTGATAACATATCTATCATCAGTCCAGGGCAGTCTAAAGCGCCGGAGCACACGTCGTGCAGCAGAGCCATGTCAGACAATGTACGCCTGTCTTCCAGTGTCAAGAGATGGAAACTGTCACATAATGTAGGGTAGTCGGCGTGAGAGTTATGAGAGCGGTAGTTCAGGAATTTAAGGAACTTTCGTTGCATGCGTTCTATATCACTGGCATATGTTGTGTAAAATGGGTTCCAGATAGGACTGATCATTGGATGAAACAAATAAATCATAAAAAAAGAGTGAAAGACACATACATAATGTATCCAGACAACACGAGATGGAAGATTTGATTGTACAGTTAGGAATGTGCAGCACTTGACAGCAGTGACGAAGAATCGGATAATGACAAAAAAGATGATGAAGAACATAACAGCGAAATTTCTGGGTTCAAAATATTAGACTTTAAGGATCCCGGGAAACTACATCAATTCAATGATTTTTCATCACTTATTAGCTGTACATTTTGACATAAATTTAAGGATACGTCTTCCCGAACTAACCTCCTTACTATTTTAATTAAAAAAAGAGCTCCTGTCGGAGTTTGTACTAGGTGGGTAAGAAAACTTCAGGGGGTCACGTTATTATTTTGTTTACTGAAATTTTCTAAAGAATAAGAAAGAAACCATTGCTATAATTTGTACAATGTATTACAAACAAATAGAATAAAATAACCCGACTGCATTTTGATCGATACCACTTACAATATTATGAATCTGAATTCTTACGTGCATATGAAACTAACCACAGCAATATCTGTGTAAACTAATTTTTGCGAGCTAAAATCCCACCTATGTATTTTTTTTCTGAGGTCAAATTTAGGTATTCTGGTACACCTTTGTACATTCTGGTATATTTGATTCTTAACTCGGTGCTTACTGGAAAATAAACAACGCTTATCTAAAAGAACGGGATGCCACCCTTTTATAAATAAAAAAAAATGTCATGCAAATGTCGCAGTCTGCGCGCGACCGAGTGGAGTTAATGTCGGTTAACTTGTTTAAACACTAAAAGGTGGTCATTTTAAAGCGCCCCATGCCTTGTCCTTACTATTCCTATTCAAGGCTGTAGCTGAAAAACAAAAAATTCCATCTCCGTTGCTCTGGATAAATCAGGTGTTAATAACTGTTTTTTTGCATAAAATATTATCATATGCATTAAAAATAAACCAATTATCAAGAAATTTATCTTGTTATTTTGGTACCTATGCAAAGCCTGTTATGAAGCACGAATACACACACACTTAGCGCTCTACAAATCCAACATTCAGTTCATAGTATAAAACCACAACTGTTATTTTTGTTAACCCTGTCAGCTATTAGTCTCACTGCAAGTATATGGAGCCATTTTGGATTAGTTTCTCCCCCAACTTTAGCTCAATATATAAAGGATCTAAAAGTGATTCAGCTTACAATAATTTATACAAAAAAAAAAACTAGGATCGTTTGGAATCGTGTGGGTATGCCAAACCTAAGTTAGCGACCTCAAAAGTGGAAAAGTTTCACGATGTAATAAATAGTCTTCAAAGAAAAGAAACAAGATAAAATATCCTATATTTCTTGAATTCACCTCTTTTTGTAAAGTCAATAGTTTTAGCGTAGGAGCGCCCCAAGTGTACTTCAGCATGCATTTTGGCCGTTAAATGAAAGGGGTCATCGTACCAGAGATGCGTTTTTTTTTGTCATATTCATTCTTGAATTTGTATTTAGGTTTTTTCATGAAAAAAAAAACTGTTTTAGGGTCACTTCGTTGTCAGACTGTCTATCTGTCCATCCATCTCTCCGTTTTTCCTTGTCCTCTCTAAGAACCCTTTTATTAGGAACACGCGAAGGTATCAAGTTGAAATTGGTATCAATTATTCATGTATGCAGTGCCATAGAACGGTAAAAAAATAAAATTTCTAAGTCAACGCTATAAAAAGTTACATATATTACAATATTGCCGCGTATTTTGACACTCCCCAAGCAATCAAAATGTATTCCAATAGTAGATTGTTAACCGAGGGCTGAAATGCACCCATTCCTGACGAGATGTTTTGGCGCTCGAACGAAGTGAGAGCGCCAATAGTTCGAGGCAGAAATGGGTGCTATCACCCGAGTAAAACACTCTACTTTTCATTACGAATACGAGGAAAGTAAACACAAGCCAGTTAAAATCAAAAATATTTTATTAAAAAATAAAGTCACTTGAAATCAATATTATTTTATTAAAAAACAAAGTCACTTGAAATTAATATTAACGTTTGTACAGTTATTGAGCGTTAGAGAAATATTTTTTTAATTTATTTCGCAAATCACATCTCGCCTTGAAAGTGACTAATAAATACATAAAGTACATTATATTAATTATAAACATCAAAAAGAATTTAAATGTCAACAAAACTAATAAATGAAGAAAACTAAAAATCGCCGATTTGGTCTTTATAGGACCTTCTTGGGCGTCCCCGCCATACGGCTCCTTTCACAACAGCTGTATAAATCGGTTTCGTCAATTTCCTTTCATTCATCCTCTCAACGTGACCAAACCATCTAAGCTGGCTTTTCTCTATCCTTGTCACTATATCTTCTTTCGATCCACAGCGTCCCCTTATAACTTCATTTTTCAATCTATCTTTCAATGTTACTCCACATATACTCCTCAAAGACCTCATTTCTACGGCGTTTATTCGGCTTTCATGCTTTTTCTGCCATAACCAACATTCGCTCTCATACATCAATATCGGACTCAACACTCCATTATGAATCGCCAAACTAGCCTTTTGGGACACCATTTGGCTACTCATCAAGGAGTGCAGCGCCTCATTGATTTTATTGCCCGCACTCACTCTCCTTTCAATATCACCCTCACATTTCCCATCTCTTATAAACATACTACCCAAGTATATAAACTCATTCACTTGTTCCACTTGTTCATCATCAATCATAATCACGCATTCAGTTACTTCTTCATCCTTTTCTAAAATAATGACCCTCGTTTTACTGACATTCACTTTCATTCTCTTCTTCTTAAGTGATTCGTTCATGAGAGTTACCATCTACTGCAGCTCACCCATCGACGGCGCAAGAATAACTTGATCATCGGGATATAAGAGGCACTTGTTAAGTAACTCTGCCATTTGCATCCCACAATCTCGCTCTTTCAAATCATTCCAACAACTATCCATGAACAGATTGAACAGCCATGGCGATGCTACACAGCCCTGTCTCACACCATGTTCGATGTTAAACCAGCCCGTGTAAGCACCGTTTATCCTGACGCATGCACTGGAGCCGTTAAATGAAAGGGGTCATCGTACCAGATGCGTTTTTTTTGTCATTTTTAGGTTTCATTCTTGAATTTGTATTTCGGTATTTTCATGAAAAAAAAAACTGTTTTAGGGTCACTTCGTTGTCAGAATGTTTATCTGTCCATCCATCTCTCCGTTTTTACTTGTTATCTCTAAGAACCCTTTTATTAGGAACACACGAAGGTATCAAGTTGAAATTGGTATCAATTACTCATGTATGCAGTGCCATAGAACGGTATAAAAATAAAATTTCTAAGTCAAAGCTATCAAAAGTTACATATGTTACAATATTGCCGCGTATTTTGACACTCCCCAAAGAATCAAAATGTATTCCAAAGGGTGTTTTCTATAGACCTAGAAACATGAAATTTGGCATGGCACAAGTAAAGAAAAAAGCGAAAACCGCAAATTTGTAGTTACATACATACATACACACATATGCTCACGCCTATTTCCCGGAAGAGGGGTAGGCAGAGACCAAAGACCTCCACCTGCTACGATCCTGGCATACATCTCTCGCTTTCTCATCATTCATAAGTCTCTTCATGCAAACTCGCCGGTTACGGGTACTCCGAATTTGCCCCTTCAATAACAAATCGCCGATTTGGTCTTTATAGGACCTTCTTGGGCGTCCCCGCCTGACGGCTCCTTTCACAACCGCTGTATAAATCGGTTTCGTCAATTTCCTTTCATTCATCCTCTCAACGTGACCAAACCATCTAAGCTGGCCTTTCTCTATCCTTGTCACTATATCTTTTTTCAATCCAAAGCGTTCCCTTATAACTTCATTCTTCAATCTATCTTTCAATGTTACTCCACATATACTCCTCAAAGACCTCATTTCTACGGCGTTTATTCGGCTTTCATGCTTTTTCTGCCATACCCAACATTCGCTCTCATACATCAATGTCGGACTCAACACTCTATTATGAATCGCCAAACGAGCCTTTTGGGACACCATTTGGCTACTCATCAAGGAGTGCAGCGCCTCATTGATTTTATTGCCCGCACTCACTCTCCTTTCAATATCACCCTCACATTTCCCATCTCTTATAAACATACTACCCAAGTATATAAACTCATTCACTTGTTCCACTTGTTCATCATCAATCATAATCACGCATTCAGTTACTTCTTCATCCTTTTCTAAAATAATGACCGTCGTTTTACTGACATTCACTTTCATTCTCTTCTTCTTAAGTGATTCGTTCATGAGAGCTACCATCTACTGCAGCTCACCCATCGACGGCGCAAGAATAACTTGATCATCGGCATATAAGAGGCACTTGTTAAGTAACTGCCATTTGCATCCCACAATCACGCTCTTTCAAATCATTCCAACAACTATCCATGAACAGATTGAACAGCCATGGCGATGCCCGACGGCTCCTTTCACAACCGCTGTATAAATCGGTTTCGTCAATTTCCTTTCATTCATCCTCTTAACGTGACCAAACCATCTAAGCTGGCCTTTCTCTATCCTTGTCACTATATCTTCTTTCAATCCAAAGCGTTCCCTTATAACTTCATTCTTCAATCTATCTTTCAATGCGACATCAGAGATACAGAGTTTAGAGAAACATTTGTTAGTCGTAAGTAGTTAGTGTGAAGTAATAAAATGCAGAAGTAAATGTCGTAAAATGTCGTACACTGCAACGATATGAGTTTTGTCGATATTTCTTCGATCTGTCATTTTCTCTTTTCTAGCCAATATTTTTTCTTTTATGTGTATGTCTAACTTTTCATCTTTTAATTGTGATGCAATATCATTCGGTGCAACTTCGTATTGAATGCACAAATCGCATCTGTCATCGGCTCATAGAATCCGATATTAAAATCCTCATTAAAAATGACATTATAGAGCCAATAAAGACACGAAGGTTTTCCTGCGCCTTTTTGAACGTTATCAAAGTCTCTCCATAAATCAGTTATTGTCTTATCTCCACCAATGAATTGCCGTGTAGTAGAACTCCTGAAATAATGGGATTTCAGGTATATCATTGGGTATGGCATTGATATGATTCTTTATATCTTGAAAAAACGATAAATAAATCCTCTTCCTTTTGTCCTCATTTTTACCACGTTGGTCTCTCTCTAAGAATCCTCGTGCATCTGTTTTAGTGTTCACTGTTCATATCACTTTGTCACAGATGTCTAGTGTATTAGTGTTATTTCATTATGTAGTGTTATTTAGTATATTAGTGTTATTAGTGTGTATAAGTGTGTAGGATGCACAGTAGGGGTTCTTTCAGCAGGGTTCTTCTAGGTTTCCCGGATCCGTTGGGCCCGGGAATCTGGCCTCTTAGTATTTCTCTGTTTGGAGAGCTGCCGTAAAATGACCTACCTCAGGTCTGGGTTTATAAGGAAAGCTCTGGTCGATTCCAAGATTCAATTTTCAATTTTAATTTCCCAGGGCCAGTGAAAACTTTAAGGATGAACTACATGGTATGTATAAAAACATAGATCAGACAGAATGTTGACAAGTAATTGTAAACAAACATTTTGATAGATACTCTTAAATATAAGATGAATTGGAACATTCTAACAACGGAAGTAATTTGTACGGCTGGACTATATATCAGAATATATTAGTTTAGTGAAATCGCAGGACCGTTGAACTTTGGAGAGAGTACGAGTAAGGTGACAGTTGGACTACCAATATTTGAAGGAATGTGGTGTATTTTAGTAGTGTACAGCGGATAGTGTAATGAAAACCCTCCACACTGTAGGAGAAGAAGGGCGAATAAACTCCCACAGATTGATTTTTAGATCTCTGAAAATAGTGTGCAAAGGCGGGCTTATTTCAAATAACAGATCTCTTCCAGCAAACCAGGTCAAGATGGGAAAGGTTGTTTTCTGAACAGGGGTAGACATATGTGTACAACAAAATAAACGAGTACTTACATACATATGTATTAATAAATTATATAATTACCATAATAATATACAAAAAATTATAATATACTACTACTGCTCTTAAATACTAATAAGTACTTACATGCAAATTACTTATAATTCTAAAGAGAGAGGTAACGCTACTTCACACAACTTTTATATATTTTTATAATAGGACTGTCCCTGATAGTGCAGGATAGTGCATTCCACAACCGAATGGCCCGGGGTCTAAACCCATACTCATAGGACGCGGTGTTATGCTGAAGTTGTGAGCATGGAAGCGTGATACCATGGGTACCTGCTCATTCACCTACATGCTCAAACCCAACTCCAACACATCTCAGCCTAGCGGCCACACGTATAATTTACCTAAACCTAAGAAGGAACTTTTGCTTTTCTTAGGATGTGAACTCTTATATGCATAACTTTCAAAATCGCGATGCATTAAAAAAATATGGCAGCGAATGTGTTAAAGGTAAATAAGAGTGGTCGTCTGAAGCTACAATTTGAATTATAGAACAGTATTTAAAATTTATTCAGCTGCTGTATAAATGGTAATTAGGCTTATTAAATCAGCTTATTGTCATGTAATAGAAAATTAAATCCGTCTGTCACACAATAATGTGGATAATTCCATTATAATACAGCTATTGGCTGGTGAAGTACCATGTGGACTTGGCTATACAGATTACTGCAATCATTTTGGGAACGTGGGTTTGTTGTGTGAACTTATATTATTTTTGAAATGGATAAAATAAATTAGAAAAATAATTGATGGTATTCAGAGAAAAATTATATGTTATGGTATAATTAAAGGTATATTTTCTAAACAAGTTTTATTGACTTATATTTTAACTCTACCCTTCCCTTGCCACACGCCTCGCAACCGCATCTAGGATCACTTGCCGCGGCGCAAATCGTGCGCACCACAGGTGGCGGGCCGCGCGCCCCGCGCTTGCTTCTAGCCTCCAAGAGGCGTTAACTACTTATTTAATAGAAACAACCTGTATATATTTGAAAACTGCATTAAACATACTTTCTAATAATATAACATAAGCTAGATTTGGTCAAGCAGTCTAGGTGTGAGCAAAGAAAGTATTCTGAAAATAGCGACTTTTTCTTCTCATTTTTGTCAAAAACTATTGAATTTTCAAAATAAAACACAGGAACAGCTTGAATTTTTGGTTTTATTTACAACATTATCTTATTTACACAGTTACATATAAACATGACATGGTCCTATGGAAAAATTAAGACAAAAATTGATTTAAAGCCATGACCTTAAAATAACATTATCAAAAAAGTGTTCTAAAATAGGTTATGTTGTCAGCTTATTTCTAGACCCTCTTTGTGACTACAGTGGCTTGTCTAAGCTAATTTAGAGAGTTTAGGTCTTTAACTAGTTAAATCAAGAACCCTATACAGATATGATTTGTCGTTGGTGTGTATGACCCGATATTAAACACCTCTCCAGTCACATAGTAAAATTATGGGCTTGACATATTTGCTGAAAATGGTCAATAAATTCAAAAACTACATTAATTAACTAACTAATTCAAAAACTACATTAAATTACCTAACTAATTCAATGAACACTATCTAATTAGCATACTAGAAACAAGAAGTTTTGAAGAGTTGAAAATGATCAATTTCTTCATACAAACATAAATACCACTGGCGAAAAAAGTATGGATGCGACTTTGAAATTCTGATCTTTGGTAGATATGACAGATGTTTAAAAAATAGTTTACAATTATGGGGTTTCATCATGGGTTTGATGGAAGAGATGTCTTTTTAGAGATAAGCTTGCCTTTGCAAATTAATTCTCTGTATTTTTTGTGTTTTTTATTTTATGTTCAATCATCATCATCATTTCAGCCTGTTAATGTCCACTGCTGAACATAGGCCTCTCCAATCGCACTCCAGCGTGACCGGTCCGGTCCGTATGTTCAATAGTCATATACAAAATACAATTTAATGTATATTGTAATGAGAAATTACATAAATATATAAATTTGACAAGTATCGAACCGTATTAGAATAAAAATAAAAACTACTAGATAAATGACTAAATTACATATTTAAACTGAATTATCTCAGAAACGCTACTACGCTATTTACTATATTGTGTCAAAAGAACATTTGTTGTTTGTAATTAAATTCTCATTACACGAAACATTACATTACAGTACACGAAAAACCAAAATTTTAGGGTAGGTACCTATTTGAAGTTTCAAGTAGCCTGGCTTCATACAAAAATTTTTACTTGTAAAAAAATAATACTTATTAAAATATCAATAAAATAAATTAGCATTGGTAAGATAACAAATAACATGTTCAAATATATGTGATTTTTTTTGAAACACAGAGCTTTTTAAGAACGTATTGTTGGAATATCTTAAAAAAATAATTAAAAAAACAGTATAGACTACGCTAAAAAAATGTTTCTTACATCACTGGTGATGGCGCCAACAAAGCGGAGGAAGCAGGCGGCATCTCGTGTATTGTGATCAGGGATTGGAGAGGATCCCAGATCCGCTGGCGCTTAATGTGCAAGAGGGACTCCAACGGTTCTCCCTCTGGGAGTCCGCCTCCGACAATATTACCGCAGTAAAATCTGAAAGAAAGAACAAAATTATAAAAATAAAAAGTATACAAAAAAGAATAGAATATAAGTAAATTTATTCGTCTCCAATAACACAAACAACAAAACTTACATACAAAAATAATTAAAAGAACAAAACAAGTAAAACATACAATTTAAAGCAATAAACAAACAAAACATATTACCGCTGCTGCTCCTCTGGCATACTACCCCTGCCCCTGCCACTGCCGCTGCCACTGCCCCTGCCCCTGCCTTTCGCTGCGACCCTCTCTCGGCTGTCGGTATTCCCGCCGTGGGTCCTGGCTCGTCGAGCCGGCGTCGGAGGCTCCAAGGGACATGGTTCCACAATGACGTCCACCTCAATTTCCCTAGAGGAGCTTACTCCTCCTCGTCCTCCACCTTTCCCCCTCCCTATTCCTCCTCCTCTTATCCTCACCATATCTTATACACTAGAGAATGCGGAAAAGTGTTAAAAAAGCGTTAAAAAACAGGCACAGTCAGACACACAAACAGGCGCAAAAAGACAAACAGATAACTAAAATGGTTAATATTTGTGTATTGAAAATATAAGTAAGCATACAGACACACAATATCAAAGTCCCGAGATGTAGAAGGTCAGTGTGAAGGAAAGAGTATGCGGAAAGATATACTTAGACTTTTTTGATGTTTTTTTGTTTGTTGGGTATTTGTTCTTATTTTAATAGGAGATTATTCATATCATTTAATCAAACCTATTTTGTCAAATAAACTTTTCTCTAAAGTGCTTATTTTCGACTTTATTAACGAGGCCAAAATTGGAATCAAAAGGTAGAGGGGGTATTTTTTAGATACATTTTGTTTTTATTTGCATATGCTCACTCCACTGCGCTCGCTCCAGTTTTGCTTTTTAGAAGTTCCAACCCAACCTAACCTAAACCCAACTTAAATTTAGCCACAATAACCTACTCTAGCCAAAAATTGACAATAGAGAAAAGTTATTTTGACAAATGTGGCTTATAATAACGCCACCTATCAGCTGAGTGCAAAATAATATGTGGTTTACTAGACTAAAATTTTGTACCTTTCTGAAAAAAAAATTAAGTGTTGGGAGATTTCGAAAAAAATTACGGCTAAATTACTGACTACAGAGAAAAGTGTATGAAACAAAAACTCAACAAAAAAGCAAATATATGAAATAAAAAAAAATAAAAAACATTAAAAATAATCTAAATCCTGTGAAACCCCGTAAAGTGTCAATAAAGTCGAAAATACGCGTCTAAGAAAAAAGTTTATATGACAAAATATGTTTGTATTAACGCATTGAACAACCCCCCCTTAAAGATTCGATAAAACAAAAAAATAAAAAAAAGATAAAAAAAAATATCTAAGTCTTTTGCGCATACCCTTTCGTTAACACTCACCCATTAAAAACAGTAACATGCAACATTTACAAAATGCAGTGCAAGAGTTAATCAAAACCAAATCTCAAGAATCAATAGCTGTACAGGCGTATCCATACTAAGTTATCTCATGGCCACCGACCGCTATTTTGTTTCAAAACATACATTGGTGTTGCGGACAATATAGTCCAGATGATGACTCAAGATTTTCGATTGACGATTTCAGCTCTCAGAAACGATCTACGCACAAAATTATTGTTTTCACTTCGAGTTTATGAATCTTAGATATGAATATAACATCGTTTTATCCGTAAATAGAAACAAAAAGCCATCAATTGTTGTCTTGTCGAAACCAGCAAGGCGGAAATTTTTCGCCGTGCAAGTTTAGGTCATCGATATTAGTACAAAATCCAACGCAAACAACCTACAGGATTAAACAGACATGCTAGTTACTTACGTTTCTTTCCTTTTGCGATGAAAACAAAACACTTTTCACCAAAAAAACTTGAACACTGCTGCCTCAAACCCACGACTGAACCGGACTGAAGTTGTGCCGCATGATGCATTCCGTTGATGGACTTTTACTACGATTGGTTAAGGTCCGACGGTTTTAATACCTATCTCATTCCTTTACATAACGAAATTTTGTTACTGTCCTTGTCACACCGATCCCCATTGGTTGAAATTACTCATATTGCTCGACGCGGTAGCGCGCGCTGCTGCTGGGTCTATATAGGGCGGCCCGCAAATATGGCGTTATTGAAAAGTGGACTATGTAGGGCGCTCGGCAAAGGAGGGGATAAGCTGGTTATTGTGGAAATAATGATCAACTACTACTCTATCTTTCCATGGTATCGTCCGGGTGATTCTTCCCATCTTCCATTGTAGAGGAGGCAGGCCATCTTATTTGATGACGATCCACAAACTTGAGGAGGACATGAAGAGGAGAGCCATTTGGAGCGGTTTGCCATTTGCCATTGGCCATTTGGACCACCACATCCTCCAAACCCGCTCCAAATGGCACTCCTCTGAGGTGGACCAAAGAACCCAGAAGCGTTGGGAAAGAGCTGAAAATGTCTGCGAGCTGAGATGGGCTGATGGTCGAGTGAATACTTGGGTAAAGCAGTGAGAGGGCGTCATATAATGAAATGTCCCGCAGTGAGAGGTTCAAAGTCCGAAGAGTTGGGCGAAAGTTGGCAGAGGGGTCTTGAGTTGAGCATGGCTTCAATTCCAGTTAAAAGAATTAGAAATTCCTCAAAAGTGTGGTGCTGTTTACCATTGACTCGTTAGGACAGTTGTGTGGTGGATTTAAAATTTATTTCATGCAATGCGCCGAACTATGGTCCCTTAGGGGGTTCAGTAACCAAGTTTGTGAGTTATTGCATCATTATTCGAGCTGAGAAATTCTTGTACCTCCCTGAGCTGATTTCTAGCGCCTACATAGATCGTGCCGCAATCGCTTCGAATGAGGGACGGCGTCCCACGACGGTATGCAAACCGTTTTAATGCCGCAAAGAACGTTTCCGTGGTAAGGGCAGAGACGGCCTCTAAAAGAACCGCTTTCGTTGCGAGGCAAACAAAGATACAAAAGTATGGCTATATATACCTTTCAAAATAGTGACATCTGTCAAAACAATAAAGTTGTTCTGTTATATGAAGTTGTGCTTTTACCGCCCCATTTGAGAAAACGCGTGTTAAATTGACTGAACGACGTTGGCCATACGAATAAATAAATAAGATGTATGAGGAGTGTACAGCGGTCACAAGTAGGGGCAATCCATTCCCAGTTGCCTCTTAAGCTTATTGCTGTATAGACTAGACTAGAATTTTATTCCCTGAATAAAATCTCAACTATTAAATACCTCGGTGTTCTTGTCGACCAGAATCTCACCTTTGGAACCCATATTTTTCATAAATCATGTCATCAGTTCAAAATAATTGGAACTATTCAAAATCAAAGTCAGTCAAGTTTTGTTTATTACTGTAGATATTTACATATACTTTTTTTAACGTCATTTTTTGCCTCTTGCGATTTCGTTGGGCACGGGGGTAACTTGGAATAATAAACGAGCGTATATGGCACTCTGCCAATCTGTGCTAACGTAGTGCATCACCTCGTGCGGAGCCGCACCGAAAACATCTATCCTGGAATTAGAACGTGCCCAAAGACAAACTCTAGGTGTCCACTTTCCGTCCGCTGCTTTTTCCCACTGATCTCCTTTATAATAATTGTGATGTTCTTTCGGTAACGCAACTATTTGTGTATCATATGTTTTATAAAAATATTATTTCTCCCTTTTTAAGAGTGGTGAGTATCTCTGATGCTCGGGCCTTAGCCAAGCGTCACAGATCCTACTTACTACTGTCGTAGCCGTACGCCTTTCTAAAATTAATTCCAATTTGTCGAGATAAAGAATGTAAACAATCTCACCTTTACTAAGTTACATTGCGATAGCGAACAATTGTTATCTCTGCCCTTTTCACTTGTTCGCAATAATTTTTTCAGTTGGCCAACGACAGCTGTCGTTGCGTGATTCGTGGTACAGGAAATCCCTCTGTTCAGAAGATATCACTTGGATTCCATCATAGTTCTACTAGTTCTCCTGGGTAGTGCTAAGAGCAAAAAAAAACTCAAGACGTTTGAAACGGTAGTAGCTTTCCTATTTAGTAAAGTAAAATAGACATTTACAATACCTATTGTAAATGTCTATTTTACTTGCTGTAAGTATAGCCTTTAGTGAGTATGGCTGGAGGACCTCAGCCTGGTCGTGAGTTAACGAAGTCGCTAAGAATGTTTCCGAATGTCTAGCAGTAGGACTCCCCTGGGGTAGTCGCCGCTTCGCCGCCAGACGGGAGGGTAGATGGTGTCCAGTAAGGTGAAGTGTAGGGTGCGTCCGCTGACCAAAGTGCGAAGTGTGAAGTGCGAAGTTTGCTTTTCAAATAAAATTGACACTGGCAAAATTAACCTCAAAAGAGGTTACCTTTATTGACTGTTTCGTTTTCAGGTGCAAAATAGTGCTACAAGAATTAATCCCAAATGTATCTGCTGACAAATGGCGAAAATGTCACATCATAAAAGTAGAGAGCAGTTTTTATAGCAAAATTTACATAATTATTGATATAAAAATAATCGAGTTTTATCCTAAATACGGACGATTTGGACTCTTCCGACGAATGACCTTCGTCTTATACCAACGCCGACGGTTAAAATATAAAGTTTTTTTTTACATTGAAGTTTGTTTATATTCTTCATCTCGTAAAATAGGCCTCTTTTATTTTCATCATGTTTTTAAATTTTTAGAAATGATGCCTGTGGTGGATGTGACTAAGGGTACAATATGAGTTGTCTTAATCTTCCATTGACATTTATGATCCGTACCTTAAACAAGAAAAACGGAACCTTTATAGATTCACTCGTGAGATTATCCTAGTAGCATTTATGGTTCGCATATCATAGCCAACGGTCAGGGTTTCGATGACAAACAAATAGTCGGTCTGGGAACCGAGGGCCAATAAAGGGCTAATTAAGCATTTTTGTCTACATGGGGATATGTCATTTGGACAAAAATGCTTAATTGCTTAATTATAACAATGGGCCTTCTGCGATACTCCTGCGGTAGGACATTTCATTTTGGGATTTCAGCAATCAACACAAATGAAGGCCAACCACGGCTTGCAATCAACTGCGATAATCCACTGTTAGGAAATTGATGTTGGGATTTCAGCAAACGTCAAACAGTGACCCAACTAGGATTTGGTATCAAAGGACCTTCTGCAATTATTCTGCTGTTGGGTGATTTGTTTTGGGGTTTAAATAATCTGCACAACAATGTGTTAACTGTAGTTAGCCAACAAAGGGCCTACTGGAATATCCCTACGGCTGTGAGTTTAATGTTGGGATTTGAGCAAGCTGAACAACAGTGGCCCAACTACAGTTCTCCAATTGAAAGGAATGAATACTGACTTTTTATCCCGCCGGAGGGCGTGTCGTCGACAAGGCCTAAATGGACTGTCAAAGCCGTCAAACGCATCATGTTTCTCGTTTTTTCTTCATTTCTCTGAAATGGCTCAATTTGCTGCCTTTAGTTGTAAACATGTTTTTCCCAAAGATAAAAAATTAAGAAAGATTTGGGAAAAGGCCTTGAAACAGAAAAACTCGGCGGCTTCTAAATGGTTCAAGTTATGTTCAGATCATTTTACTTCAGGCGACCACTCCGGTGAAAGTGTTACCACTGTAAGCACTTTAACTTTAACTGTAACCAGATACTTACGTATCTGCTATGGTTTCACGTTTCCACATCATTAGAAATGGATGAACCTAGAAAGTATATAAGTTATAACCTACAATATTTTCTGGCAGGACAACAGCCTCTCAAGAAGTATTTAAGGAGTATCTACTGCTGTAACTGTACTGCTGGAAGCCGGAGTCTGCCGCAGATATGCTTTTTTGAAAAGCAATTACATATTTGCGGCACTTGCAATAGAAACGTTCTCTAAGGCTCTATCTAAAAAAAATGTCAGTGTGTCTGGCGACCTTAAGGCAGGTTCCTACTTCGCCTAAAGGCTCAACATGGCAATTCAGAGGGAAATGCGGCCGGCGTGCTGGGGACAATGCCCCGGGCTAGCTTAAGTTTCATAGAATCGATTTAATGTAACTATTTGTTTGAGACACATTAAAATAACTACTATCTGAAAAAAAAAAAACATCATATCGCGTTAAAAGTCAGAAAATAAATGGTTTTTGAAATGGTTTTGAAGTGGACAAAAAATAACAAAAGGGAAGACTTTAAAAAGACTAGCTTGTGTAGTTTAATGGTTATGTGGACTACACTAAGATTTGGAATATTTTTTGGGGTAACTCAGTACATAGGCAAAGGATTTATTTTAATTGCACAAAAAAAGTGGCCAACTGCGAGTCAGACTCGCCCATGAAGGGTTCCGTTGTAGCAAGTAATTATGTGACTGGATGTTTGTGTTGTAACTTTGTTTTTCATAGTGTTTGTATGAATGAGAAAGATATCTTTGCGGTTTTTAATAAATGTTTTATATCTTAAAAACAGCTTATTTTTTTTTGTTTAAACCAATTTCCGTTGAAATTGTGTATTGAGATACACAGCATATATTTTTTGTAAATTTTTCACTTTCTTACTTTAAATGTTTCCACTTTGGAAGGGTGGTTTTAGGAACCTCTAAGTCATTTTAAAGACCTATCTATAGACACCCTACACATAAAGGTTTGATGAAAAATATATTTTTTGGTTCCAGTTAGGTTAGTTCAGTCAGGGAGGGGCCTCTTTAATAATTTAAAATTTTGTATAAAAATCGTAAAGCGGTTCACAGAATTCATCTACATACCAAGTTTCAACTGTGTAGTCTTAATAGTTTCTACATAAAGTTGCTGTGGCATACGGAGGGACGGACGGACGGACAGACAGACTTGACAAAACTATAAGGGTACCTTGTTTCTCTATGGAACCCTAAAAAGTGTCAGGGCCATAGGAGGTATTTGACGTAGAGATAGCGCTAAACGACACTTTAAGAGGCTCAATCTTCTGACAGTACCATCCCTGTTTATTCTTGGATTCCTTGCACGAGTAACTTAAGTCATTTAAGAAACCAGCTAGTCTGATTATGCTCTATAGTGCTCTTGTCCATTGCAATTTTACAAAACCCACATCGATCATGTTGAATCGGTCCAGAAGCGCTTCCTACGCATGCTCTGCGCGCGTCTTGGACTTCGCCGCGCGGTTAAGCCCTACAAAAACAGATGCGAACGTTTCTCATTGGAACCCTTAGAATCTCGTCGTAGACTTCAGGACTTGATCCTGAAGTCTACGACGAGATTCTATTGGAGATGGCTACATAAAATAATAAATCGATCCACCACAACTTCTGCTCTCTCAGAAATTAATTTCCATGTACCGAGCAGGTCAGTCAGAATACCGCGTTCATATTTCGTTGGGACGAAAATGAACGCGGAATTTTTCGTGCAGTTCGAATATTAGCGCCAACAACCCCATACATCGTATGTGTCTCCGCTATAATGAGGTTTTGGCCAGCGAAGATGACGTTCCTGACATCAATCACGACTCGTTGCCTTGCTATAAATATAAGATTCGAAAAATCCTCATGCATATAGGTATATATGATTAATGATTCTTACCTCACATAACGGAATCCTTTCTTATTCTTTAATATTTGTTTAGTGAAAAATTATATCTTGTTTAGTTCCGTAATATTTTACTATATGTTTAACACTTTATATGTGTAGTTTTAGTTTTAGCTGTATCATTTTTTTACCATGCTGTGGCCACATACTTTTGGCGCTGGAGACAGCCCCCTTTTATATGTTCTATTGTTTTGGTTTAATGTTTTATCTCCACTTCTGTTTTGTGTACCTAATATATAAATAAAAATAAATAAAATACGACGTACATTATACGAATGCGGGCGTTCAATTCTAAAGATGATGGAAAGCATCGTTATGAAAACTTCAATTTCCATAGCTGCAGCGATGGGCTTGCCCCTTTCAACGTCTAATTGAGTAATGAATAACTGGATAAATGTGGGCACAATTGTGCCTGTCCCCGTATCGGAAAAGGCATGACGACTCTATGCATGTGTCTGTGTGTGTGTGTGTGTGTGTGTGTGTGTGTGTGTATGTGTGTGTGTGTGTGTGTGTGTGTGTGTGTGAGTGTGAGTGTGTGCTATAATAGCAATATAGTTAAAACCCAATAATAAATGGCAACAAATATAATGATCACCAAAATATTTTTTCCTCCCCAAAATGGATAAATGAACACCAAAAGTTGCAAAAAATATCAGGGCAAAATACTGCGGTAGCTTAGGTGAAGTTCGCTCACCCCCCTTTATCCTTCATGTTAGGTTGAACATGTAATAACAACAAAAAATACTTAAAACATAAACTTAAGTACACAAAACATAAAAAGAAGTTTGGTGATCATTTATCCAAACACAATTTGGTGGACATTTATCCATTCTGGCTGTCATTTCGAATTTATTGGTAGTAAAATAGGTGCGTTTTTGGTAATCGTTTAAACATAAGCCATAATGAATTTGTCCTATCGACTAAAGTCTTGAAAAGTATCAACAGGTTTCAGCGCAGTATATCAACCTCGCTCCAACACACACACAGGTATGCGTGCACGCATGCACGCTTCCGAGCTCGTAAGCGTCGTGCTTAAAACCTAAACTCGATGCGCGCCGTGGCGAGTTAAGGCTCTTAAGGGAAACTACAGAATGGTCTATGAGGTTTGTGTTTTCAATGGAATAGTAAGACCAAGTTAACTCTGAGACTACGAAATCACGTCTCAATAATGATCAAAAATATGTTGGTGGTGACTCGCCGTTCATTAATTGCCTCACCATCCAGCCGACGTCAAATGACGGCAAGGCGGCAACAACGGTGTGAACAGCTAAGGGTGGAGAGGTGAAACTGGGCTTTAAACGACGATCACTTACACCCTCAGGGTCCCATTCCCATCACGGACGCCCATTACAGATTTCGACTGTTTCCAGAGCTATTACTCTTATATAATAATTTTAACTGACTATTGTCACTTTTTTTATTTGGACTAGATTAATTAAATTTGGCACGAAGGAAGGTCTTTTAGTACAAATAAAGTTCCGCTATTTCATCAAGGGAAAAATCCGAAAACCTTCACGAAAAAAACGAATTGTGCCGAACCGTTGTCGTCGGTGCGCGAGTCTGGCAAGCTCTTAGGGTTTTTAGTGATGGAAGTACAAATTTACAGTTTTCGGACTTTACCTTTACTGGTGCTGTAGGACGTTGCTTCTTCACCTCATGCCACCCGGAGTATTAGTTGGATCAGCTAATTTAAAAAGTTAATAAGGAAAACTCACATATTTTTTCTTTTGCGACCTGATTCTTTTGGAAAGTTGTTCATAATGACGAATGTTCATTTCCCAGTCAGCTAAATAAAAGTTATCATGTATAGTTACCTATTTCATAGACTAAAGTTTTAAACTAAAAGTTATAATAAATCTAATAATATAATACTAATAATACTACCTTGGACACTATTTACACAGATTGATCTAGCCCCAAACTAGGATTCCCTGTATCTTGGGTACTAGACAACGATACACATACTTATATAGATAAATATTATACTTAGATAGATAAACAACCATGACTAGGGTACAAACATCCGTTCTCATCAAACAAATATTTGACCCCACCGGGACTCGAACCCGGGACCCTTAGCTTCGTAGGCAGGGTCACTGCCGACTCGGCCATTCGGCTCGTCGTGTCAGCAAATCAACACGTGAATGTGAATTGCTGCGGAGTTGTGGATTGGCCACGTGCTTATGCTATGCGTGCTATGTATATAGGTATTTTCAGGTAATGATAACATATATAAGGAATGTGGGTAATGAAACTAAAAATAAAGACATGGTATGTATCCTTTTACTTTGCTTCATTTTGTGTTTCCTAATTTTTATTCGCATAATGAGTTTGTCATAACTTGTAATGCCATAATAGTAATTTCTTATAATATCGTTTGGCATGAATTGCTTTAAGTAAAATTTCAGTTGGGCTGCTTTCGAGTCTACTAATTTTTACATATTATTTTTTGGCTAAAATGATTGGTAAAACTCTGACCTACATACGACTTATATCTGGGCGAAGTGGTGGGTCAGGTTAGGTGAAGGCTAAAGTGTTTGAGCGAAGCGAAGCCTTCATTAGTCTTCGTGTTAGGTTGACATGTAAGAATATACAAACATATATTGGTGATTATGTGCAATTATTGTTAAGTACATATTTTTATGTTTATGCTTTATAATTCCCATAATGAGTAACTATGTAAAATTTTGTGTAAATAAATAAATAAATAAATAAAAATTGCAGTCTTTATGATGTTTGTGCTTCCAATGTGTATTACTTGGAAATGTATGCGTAATTATTTGTGCCTAATATGTATAAGGGTGTACAAAATTCTGGTGAAAAGGAATTATGCCAAGCAATTTCATTACATTTCATATTATGCAAGGCAATAGTAAATCAAATATACAGCTACAGAACTCACATATGAATTGCCTTTGCGAAAGTGTAGATGTTTCAGAAAATTGGAATTCAAACTATGGCGGCCGCACATGAAAAGTTGCTAATTTATTTAGTTGTTTGTTTGTTTTGGAATTAAACTCTGCGTGTAGTGCACGTGTACGTAATGAAAAGTGCATATTGTGTCGCAGTTGATGATCAGTTCATCATATAAACATTAAAATAACAGAGAGAGGTAACGCTGGGTGAATCTGAATGTGTTAACCCACGCAGATTGACAGTTGGTTTTACATTTCTGGACAAATATTTTTCTACGTGTTTTTGACGTTTTCCGACGACGTTAACGGCACTCTTCGTATTTATTTGGCGATATTAATTTATTTCTTCTTTCCATTAACTTGACATCATTATATTTTTTGACCATAATCGATAATAATAAAAGTGTATATATACCTGTACAGCATTGTCTCAACAATATTAGTTTAGTTTTTAAGACTATGTGAGTTAGAATCTTTGAATGTTTGCTATGAAATTAGTTAACTTTGCTATTATTTTATAGCCGTATATCCCAGCAGCTGAACTTTGAATTTCAACTTCACCTTCCCACGTTTCGTTTGGTTTCAGTGAATTCAATATATTATGTTAGTGCTTGGATAGATTGATTTCGTAATTCTATTCAATATTTATGACCAAAAATAGTAACAGTTTTCAAAACACGTAAATAAATAGTAGTATTTATATTGGTTCATATAAATACTACTATTTATTTACGTGTTTTATTATTTACGTGCCCCTACATAGTTTTATCTGATACGAATTTGTAACGACTACATATGAGAATCGTCAAATTTGATAGATTTTTTGTTCATGACGTCAATCAATCCAGTAAGAATCTTTGTTGCATGAGGTAATTTTAATTTTATACTTTTATTTGAAGTTTTGATTTTTTTCAACCTACATACCCGATGGTAAAGAGTATGACCAAATAGTTTAGTAATAAATAAGTTGGGATCTAAAAGGTTATGCGTTTATTCAATGAGACGTTATATATTAATTTTCTGATTTTGGCACTACGAGACTACGTGATTTAGGAAATTCAAATTATTATCAAGAAGTATACCTAAATATTTGATAGTCGGCGTCCTTTCCAGAACTCCACATGTGCATAAATTTAGCCCCAAAGTATCGCATATGTGAGCAAATGATTTGTGTACGCTATTCGGTTGTGTAGAGTTGTAGAGAGAAAGTTACATATTTGGCTTTCTCAGAGTTGAGGGTCAGAATATTTTATTGTAGCCAGCGGGAAACAATATTGAAGTCTAGTTGAGCACTAACTAATACCTCGTTCCACCTACTACCAGGCAATAGTAAAACTACCAGCAAATAGTAAAACCGTGTCATCGGCGTAGGGGATTATTTTGGCATGTTGCAGCACGAGGCGGCAGGGGTAATAATATAAATTAGGAATAGAGTAGGTCCAAGGATACTACCCTGTGGAACTCCCCAATTTACCGACTGCGTACTGCTCGGTAAGTTCACCATTATTATTTTTGATAGGTAACTCCTAAAAAATACCACCTTTATTTTATTTTTTTAGAAGCAAATGATCTAAGCAAATATTGCTGGAATCCCTAGTCCCAAAAGTAGTTCCAGGTAACAGTCCATAATAGGCAGCTTTATCTAAGTAGAGGTCGGCATCAGAATTATGTTTAACTGGGTTTATATCAATATAACAGTCTCCTGTCAAAATTACATTGGAGAAACAAGACAAATCCTAAAATACATAAGTTAAGCCATCAACTAAATTTTCTATTTTTGAAACAAAGTGGGCGGTAAATGGCGATATTAGCCGTGTCTTTATTATGTTTCACAATAAGACAATTTCTTTCAGCAATGTTTGGCTCCTCTATGATGACAAGTAGGTTTTCTTTGTATTATATCACCACTCCATCATTTTGATTTAGATTTGTTTAATTTACATAATGCCTATTGCCTTGAATAAAGGGAATTAGAGGTGTACAAAACATCCAACATTCGGTCAATATCAGATTATCACAATAAAATTTTAGTTAATGCAGAAGTACTAGGAAGTCTGGAAAATTGCGGCCATTACTACTAATATTTTGGGAAATTATTTTTAGACCATAATGCGATGTGGGAACATACTTGATACAGTTACTCCATTCAGTAAGGATGGACTCACAAACCGATGTGACATCCAGATCATTTATTAATTAATGTACATTATCGAATGTGATTATTTTTTATATAGGATCTCATTAAATTATTCTTAAGGCCCAAGATCACACAAAATCACTGAAGAGCGCCTTGGCAAAAAAAAAAAACACTAAATTCACAGGTTTCAAAAATATATATGTTATTCACAATGAGATAATCTAGTTTAAATACTATGTCGTTACGTGATTATATTAATTTGCCTCGATCGGAAAAAATCCTGAACATAGTCTTAAAAAGGAGATACAATTTTTTTTATATAAAATAACTGATTTTTCGCATAACTTTTATACCTAAATTTTCCTCTTTTAGTGCTCCGTATCAATCATTAAATTTTATCAATTAGCTTATTTCCGTTTTTCAGTAAATTCGAAAAAACACTTAGTTTTTAAAGTCGCCGGGCGGTCCGACGTTATTCCGCGCCGCCCGCTACCCCGCCAGTTCCGCTACCCCGCCAGAAAACGACGGGCAAATGCGGCGCGCCTCACCTCAACAGCCAGCACTGGGCCTTAAAACAATTGTCTTAGTTGTTTTAAATATTGTTTTTTTATACTTATTTTGGTTTGATATATTTATATTGGCTTGATATATTTATTAATTAATGGACTTTTGTGTAGATTTATGATTTTTAGTGTGGGTGGTAAATTGTTTGTGTTTTACTGTTTGTTGTGTGGGTATATTTCTAAGATGAGGAACCTAATTAGTGTATTGTAAGGAAAGGTGTTGGTATGTTCATATTCATAAAGTTATCTAGGCCTATATAATTATTAATTACATTATACAAGAGTATTTGGAGACACAAAGAAAATTTGTCACGCGTTATGTGCACGACTCCCGTAAAACCTTTTTGTTAGAGTATATTTCTATTTTCCATATATAGTTGCTTAGCAACAAAGCGTATATAATTTACAAGATTCGGTTAAGTATTTTTTTTCTAAAACGAACACGAAATAAAAACGAAGAATTTTTTATTCAATATTTGATCCAGCTTTTTATTATATAGATAGCTACGAGTCGACCAAGTAGTGGTCCTTTTACACAGTGATTTGAAACAGTGTCTATGTAAAAAGTGATAAAATATTCGACATGGTTGTAACCAGAAGTCAATCGGGGCTCATACCACCAACGGGTACTGGTGTTGAAAACACTAGTGCCGCCCCAGCTCTGCAAGCTGAAGCACCGCCCCGCCGCCGCAGGCCCAAAGTGAGATGCCCACCACGAACACCGATGGTGCACCCACTACCTCGCGGCCGCGCTCCGTCTCCACGCCCATGAGCCCCTCCTCCACGACGGTGGTGGCTGCGAGGAAAATCGCCGCCGAGGCATAACACACATGCCACCTCGCACGACTGGATCTGCAGAGCTAGAGATGCAAGCGCAGTTAGCTGCCAAAAAAATACAGCTCGCCAGGAATTCCGCTGAACTACAGCACTAGACTACAGCAACAGAACTATTATTCTTAATATATAATATAATACTCTTATTATTTACATTTATATAATAAAATAAATTATATTATATATATATATATATATATATATACTCCACGAAAGTATAATATATATTTGATATATACTTACTCTTATAAAACATATTTAAAAGTACCTATCACGAAAGAGAAAGGATATGCTCTGTACAGGCGTATCCATACTAAGTTATCTCATGGCCACCGACCGCTATTTTGTTTCAAAACATACATTGGTGTTGCGGACAATATAGTCCAGATGATGACTCAAGATTTTCGATTGACGATTTCAGCTCTCAGAAACGATCTACGCACAAAATTATTGTTTTCACTTCGAGTTTATGAATCTTAGATATGAATATAACATCGTTTTATCCGTAAATAGAAACAAAAAGCCATCAATTGTTGTCTTGTCGAAACCAGCAAGGCGGAAATTTTTCGCCGTGCAAGTTTAGGTCATCGATATTAGTACAAAATCCAACGCAAACAACCTACAGGATTAAACAGACATGCTAGTTACTTACGTTTCTTTCCTTTTGCGATGAAAACAAAACACTTTTCACCAAAAAAACTTGAACACTGCTGCCTCAAACCCACGACTGAACCGGACTGAAGTTGTGCCGCATGATGCATTCCGTTGATGGACTTTTACTACGATTGGTTAAGGTCCGACGGTTTTAATACCTATCTCATTCCTTTACATAACGAAATTTTGTTACTGTCCTTGTCACACCGATCCCCATTGGTTGAAATTACTCATATTGCTCGACGCGGTAGCGCGCGCTGCTGCTGGGTCTATATAGGGCGGCCCGCAAATATGGCGTTATTGAAAAGTGGACTATGTAGGGCGCTCGGCAAAGGAGGGGATAAGCTGGTTATTGTGGAAATAATGATCAACTACTACTCTATCTTTCCATGGTATCGTCCGGGTGATTCTTCCCATCTTCCATTGTAGAGGAGGCAGGCCATCTTATTTGATGACGATCCACAAACTTGAGGAGGACATGAAGAGGAGAGCCATTTGGAGCGGTTTGCCATTTGCCATTGGCCATTTGGACCACCACATCCTCCAAACCCGCTCCAAATGGCACTCCTCTGAGGTGGACCAAAGAACCCAGAAGCGTTGGGAAAGAGCTGAAAATGTCTGCGAGCTGAGATGGGCTGATGGTCGAGTGAATACTTGGGTAAAGCAGTGAGAGGGCGTCATATAATGAAATGTCCCGCAGTGAGAGGTTCAAAGTCCGAAGAGTTGGGCGAAAGTTGGCAGAGGGGTCTTGAGTTGAGCATGGCTTCAATTCCAGTTAAAAGAATTAGAAATTCCTCAAAAGTGTGGTGCTGTTTACCATTGACTCGTTAGGACAGTTGTGTGGTGGATTTAAAATTTATTTCATGCAATGCGCCGAACTATGGTCCCTTAGGGGGTTCAGTAACCAAGTTTGTGAGTTATTGCATCATTATTCGAGCTGAGAAATTCTTGTACCTCCCTGAGCTGATTTCTAGCGCCTACATAGATCGTGCCGCAATCGCTTCGAATGAGGGACGGCGTCCCACGACGGTATGCAAACCGTTTTAATGCCGCAAAGAACGTTTCCGTGGTAAGGGCAGAGACGGCCTCTAAAAGAACCGCTTTCGTTGCGAGGCAAACAAAGATACAAAAGTATGGCTATATATACCTTTCAAAATAGTGACATCTGTCAAAACAATAAAGTTGTTCTGTTATATGAAGTTGTGCTTTTACCGCCCCATTTGAGAAAACGCGTGTTAAATTGACTGAACGACGTTGGCCATACGAATAAATAAATAAGATGTATGAGGAGTGTACAGCGGTCACAAGTAGGGGCAATCCATTCCCAGTTGCCTCTTAAGCTTATTGCTGTATAGACTAGACTAGAATTTTATTCCCTGAATAAAATCTCAACTATTAAATACCTCGGTGTTCTTGTCGACCAGAATCTCACCTTTGGAACCCATATTTTTCATAAATCATGTCATCAGTTCAAAATAATTGGAACTATTCAAAATCAAAGTCAGTCAAGTTTTGTTTATTACTGTAGATATTTACATATACTTTTTTTAACGTCATTTTTTGCCTCTTGCGATTTCGTTGGGCACGGGGGTAACTTGGAATAATAAACGAGCGTATATGGCACTCTGCCAATCTGTGCTAACGTAGTGCATCACCTCGTGCGGAGCCGCACCGAAAACATCTATCCTGGAATTAGAACGTGCCCAAAGACAAACTCTAGGTGTCCACTTTCCGTCCGCTGCTTTTTCCCACTGATCTCCTTTATAATAATTGTGATGTTCTTTCGGTAACGCAACTATTTGTGTATCATATGTTTTATAAAAATATTATTTCTCCCTTTTTAAGAGTGGTGAGTATCTCTGATGCTCGGGCCTTAGCCAAGCGTCACAGATCCTACTTACTACTGTCGTAGCCGTACGCCTTTCTAAAATTAATTCCAATTTGTCGAGATAAAGAATGTAAACAATCTCACCTTTACTAAGTTACATTGCGATAGCGAACAATTGTTATCTCTGCCCTTTTCACTTGTTCGCAATAATTTTTTCAGTTGGCCAACGACAGCTGTCGTTGCGTGATTCGTGGTACAGGAAATCCCTCTGTTCAGAAGATATCACTTGGATTCCATCATAGTTCTACTAGTTCTCCTGGGTAGTGCTAAGAGCAAAAAAAAACTCAAGACGTTTGAAACGGTAGTAGCTTTCCTATTTAGTAAAGTAAAATAGACATTTACAATACCTATTGTAAATGTCTATTTTACTTGCTGTAAGTATAGCCTTTAGTGAGTATGGCTGGAGGACCTCAGCCTGGTCGTGAGTTAACGAAGTCGCTAAGAATGTTTCCGAATGTCTAGCAGTAGGACTCCCCTGGGGTAGTCGCCGCTTCGCCGCCAGACGGGAGGGTAGATGGTGTCCAGTAAGGTGAAGTGTAGGGTGCGTCCGCTGACCAAAGTGCGAAGTGTGAAGTGCGAAGTTTGCTTTTCAAATAAAATTGACACTGGCAAAATTAACCTCAAAAGAGGTTACCTTTATTGACTGTTTCGTTTTCAGGTGCAAAATAGTGCTACAAGAATTAATCCCAAATGTATCTGCTGACAAATGGCGAAAATGTCACATCATAAAAGTAGAGAGCAGTTTTTATAGCAAAATTTACATAATTATTGATATAAAAATAATCGAGTTTTATCCTAAATACGGACGATTTGGACTCTTCCGACGAATGACCTTCGTCTTATACCAACGCCGACGGTTAAAATATAAAGTTTTTTTTTACATTGAAGTTTGTTTATATTCTTCATCTCGTAAAATAGGCCTCTTTTATTTTCATCATGTTTTTAAATTTTTAGAAATGATGCCTGTGGTGGATGTGACTAAGGGTACAATATGAGTTGTCTTAATCTTCCATTGACATTTATGATCCGTACCTTAAACAAGAAAAACGGAACCTTTATAGATTCACTCGTGAGATTATCCTAGTAGCATTTATGGTTCGCATATCATAGCCAACGGTCAGGGTTTCGATGACAAACAAATAGTCGGTCTGGGAACCGAGGGCCAATAAAGGGCTAATTAAGCATTTTTGTCTACATGGGGATATGTCATTTGGACAAAAATGCTTAATTGCTTAATTATAACAATGGGCCTTCTGCGATACTCCTGCGGTAGGACATTTCATTTTGGGATTTCAGCAATCAACACAAATGAAGGCCAACCACGGCTTGCAATCAACTGCGATAATCCACTGTTAGGAAATTGATGTTGGGATTTCAGCAAACGTCAAACAGTGACCCAACTAGGATTTGGTATCAAAGGACCTTCTGCAATTATTCTGCTGTTGGGTGATTTGTTTTGGGGTTTAAATAATCTGCACAACAATGTGTTAACTGTAGTTAGCCAACAAAGGGCCTACTGGAATATCCCTACGGCTGTGAGTTTAATGTTGGGATTTGAGCAAGCTGAACAACAGTGGCCCAACTACAGTTCTCCAATTGAAAGGAATGAATACTGACTTTTTATCCCGCCGGAGGGCGTGTCGTCGACAAGGCCTAAATGGACTGTCAAAGCCGTCAAACGCATCATGTTTCTCGTTTTTTCTTCATTTCTCTGAAATGGCTCAATTTGCTGCCTTTAGTTGTAAACATGTTTTTCCCAAAGATAAAAAATTAAGAAAGATTTGGGAAAAGGCCTTGAAACAGAAAAACTCGGCGGCTTCTAAATGGTTCAAGTTATGTTCAGATCATTTTACTTCAGGCGACCACTCCGGTGAAAGTGTTACCACTGTAAGCACTTTAACTTTAACTGTAACCAGATACTTACGTATCTGCTATGGTTTCACGTTTCCACATCATTAGAAATGGATGAACCTAGAAAGTATATAAGTTATAACCTACAATATTTTCTGGCAGGACAACAGCCTCTCAAGAAGTATTTAAGGAGTATCTACTGCTGTAACTGTACTGCTGGAAGCCGGAGTCTGCCGCAGATATGCTTTTTTGAAAAGCAATTACATATTTGCGGCACTTGCAATAGAAACGTTCTCTAAGGCTCTATCTAAAAAAAATGTCAGTGTGTCTGGCGACCTTAAGGCAGGTTCCTACTTCGCCTAAAGGCTCAACATGGCAATTCAGAGGGAAATGCGGCCGGCGTGCTGGGGACAATGCCCCGGGCTAGCTTAAGTTTCATAGAATCGATTTAATGTAACTATTTGTTTGAGACACATTAAAATAACTACTATCTGAAAAAAAAAAAACATCATATCGCGTTAAAAGTCAGAAAATAAATGGTTTTTGAAATGGTTTTGAAGTGGACAAAAAATAACAAAAGGGAAGACTTTAAAAAGACTAGCTTGTGTAGTTTAATGGTTATGTGGACTACACTAAGATTTGGAATATTTTTTGGGGTAACTCAGTACATAGGCAAAGGATTTATTTTAATTGCACAAAAAAAGTGGCCAACTGCGAGTCAGACTCGCCCATGAAGGGTTCCGTTGTAGCAAGTAATTATGTGACTGGATGTTTGTGTTGTAACTTTGTTTTTCATAGTGTTTGTATGAATGAGAAAGATATCTTTGCGGTTTTTAATAAATGTTTTATATCTTAAAAACAGCTTATTTTTTTTTGTTTAAACCAATTTCCGTTGAAATTGTGTATTGAGATACACAGCATATATTTTTTGTAAATTTTTCACTTTCTTACTTTAAATGTTTCCACTTTGGAAGGGTGGTTTTAGGAACCTCTAAGTCATTTTAAAGACCTATCTATAGACACCCTACACATAAAGGTTTGATGAAAAATATATTTTTTGGTTCCAGTTAGGTTAGTTCAGTCAGGGAGGGGCCTCTTTAATAATTTAAAATTTTGTATAAAAATCGTAAAGCGGTTCACAGAATTCATCTACATACCAAGTTTCAACTGTGTAGTCTTAATAGTTTCTACATAAAGTTGCTGTGGCATACGGAGGGACGGACGGACGGACAGACAGACTTGACAAAACTATAAGGGTACCTTGTTTCTCTATGGAACCCTAAAAAGTGTCAGGGCCATAGGAGGTATTTGACGTAGAGATAGCGCTAAACGACACTTTAAGAGGCTCAATCTTCTGACAGTACCATCCCTGTTTATTCTTGGATTCCTTGCACGAGTAACTTAAGTCATTTAAGAAACCAGCTAGTCTGATTATGCTCTATAGTGCTCTTGTCCATTGCAATTTTACAAAACCCACATCGATCATGTTGAATCGGTCCAGAAGCGCTTCCTACGCATGCTCTGCGCGCGTCTTGGACTTCGCCGCGCGGTTAAGCCCTACAAAAACAGATGCGAACGTTTCTCATTGGAACCCTTAGAATCTCGTCGTAGACTTCAGGACTTGATCCTGAAGTCTACGACGAGATTCTATTGGAGATGGCTACATAAAATAATAAATCGATCCACCACAACTTCTGCTCTCTCAGAAATTAATTTCCATGTACCGAGCAGGTCAGTCAGAATACCGCGTTCATATTTCGTTGGGACGAAAATGAACGCGGAATTTTTCGTGCAGTTCGAATATTAGCGCCAACAACCCCATACATCGTATGTGTCTCCGCTATAATGAGGTTTTGGCCAGCGAAGATGACGTTCCTGACATCAATCACGACTCGTTGCCTTGCTATAAATATAAGATTCGAAAAATCCTCATGCATATAGGTATATATGATTAATGATTCTTACCTCACATAACGGAATCCTTTCTTATTCTTTAATATTTGTTTAGTGAAAAATTATATCTTGTTTAGTTCCGTAATATTTTACTATATGTTTAACACTTTATATGTGTAGTTTTAGTTTTAGCTGTATCATTTTTTTACCATGCTGTGGCCACATACTTTTGGCGCTGGAGACAGCCCCCTTTTATATGTTCTATTGTTTTGGTTTAATGTTTTATCTCCACTTCTGTTTTGTGTACCTAATATATAAATAAAAATAAATAAAATACGACGTACATTATACGAATGCGGGCGTTCAATTCTAAAGATGATGGAAAGCATCGTTATGAAAACTTCAATTTCCATAGCTGCAGCGATGGGCTTGCCCCTTTCAACGTCTAATTGAGTAATGAATAACTGGATAAATGTGGGCACAATTGTGCCTGTCCCCGTATCGGAAAAGGCATGACGACTCTATGCATGTGTCTGTGTGTGTGTGTGTGTGTGTGTGTGTGTGTGTGTGTATGTGTGTGTGTGTGTGTGTGTGTGTGTGTGTGAGTGTGAGTGTGTGCTATAATAGCAATATAGTTAAAACCCAATAATAAATGGCAACAAATATAATGATCACCAAAATATTTTTTCCTCCCCAAAATGGATAAATGAACACCAAAAGTTGCAAAAAATATCAGGGCAAAATACTGCGGTAGCTTAGGTGAAGTTCGCTCACCCCCCTTTATCCTTCATGTTAGGTTGAACATGTAATAACAACAAAAAATACTTAAAACATAAACTTAAGTACACAAAACATAAAAAGAAGTTTGGTGATCATTTATCCAAACACAATTTGGTGGACATTTATCCATTCTGGCTGTCATTTCGAATTTATTGGTAGTAAAATAGGTGCGTTTTTGGTAATCGTTTAAACATAAGCCATAATGAATTTGTCCTATCGACTAAAGTCTTGAAAAGTATCAACAGGTTTCAGCGCAGTATATCAACCTCGCTCCAACACACACACAGGTATGCGTGCACGCATGCACGCTTCCGAGCTCGTAAGCGTCGTGCTTAAAACCTAAACTCGATGCGCGCCGTGGCGAGTTAAGGCTCTTAAGGGAAACTACAGAATGGTCTATGAGGTTTGTGTTTTCAATGGAATAGTAAGACCAAGTTAACTCTGAGACTACGAAATCACGTCTCAATAATGATCAAAAATATGTTGGTGGTGACTCGCCGTTCATTAATTGCCTCACCATCCAGCCGACGTCAAATGACGGCAAGGCGGCAACAACGGTGTGAACAGCTAAGGGTGGAGAGGTGAAACTGGGCTTTAAACGACGATCACTTACACCCTCAGGGTCCCATTCCCATCACGGACGCCCATTACAGATTTCGACTGTTTCCAGAGCTATTACTCTTATATAATAATTTTAACTGACTATTGTCACTTTTTTTATTTGGACTAGATTAATTAAATTTGGCACGAAGGAAGGTCTTTTAGTACAAATAAAGTTCCGCTATTTCATCAAGGGAAAAATCCGAAAACCTTCACGAAAAAAACGAATTGTGCCGAACCGTTGTCGTCGGTGCGCGAGTCTGGCAAGCTCTTAGGGTTTTTAGTGATGGAAGTACAAATTTACAGTTTTCGGACTTTACCTTTACTGGTGCTGTAGGACGTTGCTTCTTCACCTCATGCCACCCGGAGTATTAGTTGGATCAGCTAATTTAAAAAGTTAATAAGGAAAACTCACATATTTTTTCTTTTGCGACCTGATTCTTTTGGAAAGTTGTTCATAATGACGAATGTTCATTTCCCAGTCAGCTAAATAAAAGTTATCATGTATAGTTACCTATTTCATAGACTAAAGTTTTAAACTAAAAGTTATAATAAATCTAATAATATAATACTAATAATACTACCTTGGACACTATTTACACAGATTGATCTAGCCCCAAACTAGGATTCCCTGTATCTTGGGTACTAGACAACGATACACATACTTATATAGATAAATATTATACTTAGATAGATAAACAACCATGACTAGGGTACAAACATCCGTTCTCATCAAACAAATATTTGACCCCACCGGGACTCGAACCCGGGACCCTTAGCTTCGTAGGCAGGGTCACTGCCGACTCGGCCATTCGGCTCGTCGTGTCAGCAAATCAACACGTGAATGTGAATTGCTGCGGAGTTGTGGATTGGCCACGTGCTTATGCTATGCGTGCTATGTATATAGGTATTTTCAGGTAATGATAACATATATAAGGAATGTGGGTAATGAAACTAAAAATAAAGACATGGTATGTATCCTTTTACTTTGCTTCATTTTGTGTTTCCTAATTTTTATTCGCATAATGAGTTTGTCATAACTTGTAATGCCATAATAGTAATTTCTTATAATATCGTTTGGCATGAATTGCTTTAAGTAAAATTTCAGTTGGGCTGCTTTCGAGTCTACTAATTTTTACATATTATTTTTTGGCTAAAATGATTGGTAAAACTCTGACCTACATACGACTTATATCTGGGCGAAGTGGTGGGTCAGGTTAGGTGAAGGCTAAAGTGTTTGAGCGAAGCGAAGCCTTCATTAGTCTTCGTGTTAGGTTGACATGTAAGAATATACAAACATATATTGGTGATTATGTGCAATTATTGTTAAGTACATATTTTTATGTTTATGCTTTATAATTCCCATAATGAGTAACTATGTAAAATTTTGTGTAAATAAATAAATAAATAAATAAAAATTGCAGTCTTTATGATGTTTGTGCTTCCAATGTGTATTACTTGGAAATGTATGCGTAATTATTTGTGCCTAATATGTATAAGGGTGTACAAAATTCTGGTGAAAAGGAATTATGCCAAGCAATTTCATTACATTTCATATTATGCAAGGCAATAGTAAATCAAATATACAGCTACAGAACTCACATATGAATTGCCTTTGCGAAAGTGTAGATGTTTCAGAAAATTGGAATTCAAACTATGGCGGCCGCACATGAAAAGTTGCTAATTTATTTAGTTGTTTGTTTGTTTTGGAATTAAACTCTGCGTGTAGTGCACGTGTACGTAATGAAAAGTGCATATTGTGTCGCAGTTGATGATCAGTTCATCATATAAACATTAAAATAACAGAGAGAGGTAACGCTGGGTGAATCTGAATGTGTTAACCCACGCAGATTGACAGTTGGTTTTACATTTCTGGACAAATATTTTTCTACGTGTTTTTGACGTTTTCCGACGACGTTAACGGCACTCTTCGTATTTATTTGGCGATATTAATTTATTTCTTCTTTCCATTAACTTGACATCATTATATTTTTTGACCATAATCGATAATAATAAAAGTGTATATATACCTGTACAGCATTGTCTCAACAATATTAGTTTAGTTTTTAAGACTATGTGAGTTAGAATCTTTGAATGTTTGCTATGAAATTAGTTAACTTTGCTATTATTTTATAGCCGTATATCCCAGCAGCTGAACTTTGAATTTCAACTTCACCTTCCCACGTTTCGTTTGGTTTCAGTGAATTCAATATATTATGTTAGTGCTTGGATAGATTGATTTCGTAATTCTATTCAATATTTATGACCAAAAATAGTAACAGTTTTCAAAACACGTAAATAAATAGTAGTATTTATATTGGTTCATATAAATACTACTATTTATTTACGTGTTTTATTATTTACGTGCCCCTACATAGTTTTATCTGATACGAATTTGTAACGACTACATATGAGAATCGTCAAATTTGATAGATTTTTTGTTCATGACGTCAATCAATCCAGTAAGAATCTTTGTTGCATGAGGTAATTTTAATTTTATACTTTTATTTGAAGTTTTGATTTTTTTCAACCTACATACCCGATGGTAAAGAGTATGACCAAATAGTTTAGTAATAAATAAGTTGGGATCTAAAAGGTTATGCGTTTATTCAATGAGACGTTATATATTAATTTTCTGATTTTGGCACTACGAGACTACGTGATTTAGGAAATTCAAATTATTATCAAGAAGTATACCTAAATATTTGATAGTCGGCGTCCTTTCCAGAACTCCACATGTGCATAAATTTAGCCCCAAAGTATCGCATATGTGAGCAAATGATTTGTGTACGCTATTCGGTTGTGTAGAGTTGTAGAGAGAAAGTTACATATTTGGCTTTCTCAGAGTTGAGGGTCAGAATATTTTATTGTAGCCAGCGGGAAACAATATTGAAGTCTAGTTGAGCACTAACTAATACCTCGTTCCACCTACTACCAGGCAATAGTAAAACTACCAGCAAATAGTAAAACCGTGTCATCGGCGTAGGGGATTATTTTGGCATGTTGCAGCACGAGGCGGCAGGGGTAATAATATAAATTAGGAATAGAGTAGGTCCAAGGATACTACCCTGTGGAACTCCCCAATTTACCGACTGCGTACTGCTCGGTAAGTTCACCATTATTATTTTTGATAGGTAACTCCTAAAAAATACCACCTTTATTTTATTTTTTTAGAAGCAAATGATCTAAGCAAATATTGCTGGAATCCCTAGTCCCAAAAGTAGTTCCAGGTAACAGTCCATAATAGGCAGCTTTATCTAAGTAGAGGTCGGCATCAGAATTATGTTTAACTGGGTTTATATCAATATAACAGTCTCCTGTCAAAATTACATTGGAGAAACAAGACAAATCCTAAAATACATAAGTTAAGCCATCAACTAAATTTTCTATTTTTGAAACAAAGTGGGCGGTAAATGGCGATATTAGCCGTGTCTTTATTATGTTTCACAATAAGACAATTTCTTTCAGCAATGTTTGGCTCCTCTATGATGACAAGTAGGTTTTCTTTGTATTATATCACCACTCCATCATTTTGATTTAGATTTGTTTAATTTACATAATGCCTATTGCCTTGAATAAAGGGAATTAGAGGTGTACAAAACATCCAACATTCGGTCAATATCAGATTATCACAATAAAATTTTAGTTAATGCAGAAGTACTAGGAAGTCTGGAAAATTGCGGCCATTACTACTAATATTTTGGGAAATTATTTTTAGACCATAATGCGATGTGGGAACATACTTGATACAGTTACTCCATTCAGTAAGGATGGACTCACAAACCGATGTGACATCCAGATCATTTATTAATTAATGTACATTATCGAATGTGATTATTTTTTATATAGGATCTCATTAAATTATTCTTAAGGCCCAAGATCACACAAAATCACTGAAGAGCGCCTTGGCAAAAAAAAAAAACACTAAATTCACAGGTTTCAAAAATATATATGTTATTCACAATGAGATAATCTAGTTTAAATACTATGTCGTTACGTGATTATATTAATTTGCCTCGATCGGAAAAAATCCTGAACATAGTCTTAAAAAGGAGATACAATTTTTTTTATATAAAATAACTGATTTTTCGCATAACTTTTATACCTAAATTTTCCTCTTTTAGTGCTCCGTATCAATCATTAAATTTTATCAATTAGCTTATTTCCGTTTTTCAGTAAATTCGAAAAAACACTTAGTTTTTAAAGTCGCCGGGCGGTCCGACGTTATTCCGCGCCGCCCGCTACCCCGCCAGTTCCGCTACCCCGCCAGAAAACGACGGGCAAATGCGGCGCGCCTCACCTCAACAGCCAGCACTGGGCCTTAAAACAATTGTCTTAGTTGTTTTAAATATTGTTTTTTTATACTTATTTTGGTTTGATATATTTATATTGGCTTGATATATTTATTAATTAATGGACTTTTGTGTAGATTTATGATTTTTAGTGTGGGTGGTAAATTGTTTGTGTTTTACTGTTTGTTGTGTGGGTATATTTCTAAGATGAGGAACCTAATTAGTGTATTGTAAGGAAAGGTGTTGGTATGTTCATATTCATAAAGTTATCTAGGCCTATATAATTATTAATTACATTATACAAGAGTATTTGGAGACACAAAGAAAATTTGTCACGCGTTATGTGCACGACTCCCGTAAAACCTTTTTGTTAGAGTATATTTCTATTTTCCATATATAGTTGCTTAGCAACAAAGCGTATATAATTTACAAGATTCGGTTAAGTATTTTTTTTCTAAAACGAACACGAAATAAAAACGAAGAATTTTTTATTCAATATTTGATCCAGCTTTTTATTATATAGATAGCTACGAGTCGACCAAGTAGTGGTCCTTTTACACAGTGATTTGAAACAGTGTCTATGTAAAAAGTGATAAAATATTCGACATGGTTGTAACCAGAAGTCAATCGGGGCTCATACCACCAACGGGTACTGGTGTTGAAAACACTAGTGCCGCCCCAGCTCTGCAAGCTGAAGCACCGCCCCGCCGCCGCAGGCCCAAAGTGAGATGCCCACCACGAACACCGATGGTGCACCCACTACCTCGCGGCCGCGCTCCGTCTCCACGCCCATGAGCCCCTCCTCCACGACGGTGGTGGCTGCGAGGAAAATCGCCGCCGAGGCATAACACACATGCCACCTCGCACGACTGGATCTGCAGAGCTAGAGATGCAAGCGCAGTTAGCTGCCAAAAAAATACAGCTCGCCAGGAATTCCGCTGAACTACAGCACTAGACTACAGCAACAGAACTATTATTCTTAATATATAATATAATACTCTTATTATTTACATTTATATAATAAAATAAATTATATTATATATATATATATATATATATATACTCCACGAAAGTATAATATATATTTGATATATACTTACTCTTATAAAACATATTTAAAAGTACCTATCACGAAAGAGAAAGGATATGCTCTTTCAATGTTTTCTTAAAAGTGAAAACTGAAGGACTATCTCTAATAGCGTCGGGAAGTGCGTTTCACAGTCGGATTGCCCTTAATCTAAGCGGCAATGTTATACCGAAGAGTTGAAAGGAGAGACATCGTGTGGGATCTCCGGTTGCTAAAACATATAACTAGATACCTCATCATCACTTCCATCAAGTCTGTACTCTACTTCTTCTATGTCGTTGTGGTACAGTCCTCTCAGTTTAGGTCAAACTCTCTTCAAATTCCCTGTTGGCATGCATACCCGGCAAACAAAAACTCTGTATTTGCACGTGGTGGAGCTGTGTAGTCCTCCACATGCCATGCACTCGCTACCGACACTGCTGGTGCCGCCTGCAAGACGTCCGCTGCTTCCTGCCATTGTTGTGTTTCGCGTCCTGCTGAACCTTGTCGCCCGCGCATGACAGCGTCGTTCTCTGTCGTGTGACCTCTCTCTGCTTAGACGCCATATTCAATATAGGCAAATCGAATCTGCCAGGTCCGCCCGATTCGACTAACCAAATCATGTTCTGCCCTGGCTCATTTTCTGCCCTGTGCATGTTTGCTGGATCAGTGAGAACGAAGAACTACTGAACAAACTCTAACGACTCCAAAACCTCAGGATTCAGTTTGTCTTCGGGCTGCGCAAGTATGTCTCAAAGTATCGCAAGGAGTTGGGGTGGTTTCCGATCCGTCTTCGTCGTGATAAGCACATTCTCTCCTAACTGTTCAATATTTCGCAAAATCCCCGCTACCCCACATATCCTCGAGAACGTTTCGAGCTTCTTTTCCCCAGAGATATCAACGGGAGACCCCACACGATGTCTCTCCTTTCAACTCCTAGGCATAATACTGCCGCTTACAAACACTTGTTAAGGTTAAGGGCAATCAGACTGTGGAACGAACTTCGCTGCGCTTTTAGAGAAAGTCTCTCAATTTATCTTTTGAGAAAAGACTCAAAGAGCATTTTCGTGATAAGTACTTGTCTATATGTCAATAAGTATAAAACCGTTAGTTGATAAACTAACGCGTTAGTTGATCATCTATCGACAGATAGTAAACCAGACCCACAAGGTTTAGAATTTACATTTCTTTTGTCCTAAACCTAACACGAAGACTATTCGGGGGCTTCGCTGCGCTCGCCCCATCTAGTCTTCACTTAGGCTGCCGCAGTGTTGGCCCTGGTATTTCGTTTGCAATTCAAGTTTAAACCAGTTTACTATTTAACGGTTTTAACCGTTAGTTTATCAACTAACGCGTCATATAGTACGCTACAGTTTACTATCTGTCGATAATAGACTAACTTACGAGAAAAAAAACGTTAGTTTTTCAACTTACGGTTTTACTTAACTTAAAAAATACTAAAGACCTGTGGGGTATATCAGTCAAAGCCATTGGTTCAATAATACCGCCCCACACCTGGCTTATATATTTAATAAATGTGTTGACGATGGAGCTTTCCCAGACCTCATGAAACACAGTAAACTGATACCTCTGTTCAAGTCTTATATTTATATATATATATATATATATATATATATATATATATATGTATATATATATATATATATATCATATCTGTTCTTCCAGCACTAAGTAAATATTTTGAAAAGATTATACTCAATCAAATGCTCTCACACTTCAAGCGAACAAAACAACTCCACGCCAAACAATACGGTTTCACTAGGGGTAAATCGACTACGGATTACCCTTATATCTCATATTTATTCTGCATGGGAAGCCGCACAGGATGCTATCGGTGTTTTTTGCGATCTGTCGAAGGCATTTGATTGTGTTGATCATGATACGCTACTAATGAAATTAAATCATTACGGAGTTAGAAATAAAGCGTTGGATCTACTATCATACCTAAGCAATAGAATGCAACAGGCAAAAGTCAATGGCGTTAAATCTGATGGATCGGGAGTAAAAATTGGCGTTCCACAAGGTTCCATATTAGGCCCTTTCTTATTCCTGTTATATATTAACGATCTGCCTTTCATTGTGGAGAAGTTGACTGACATAGTGTTGTTTGCTGATGACACTTCACTGGACTTCAAAATTGAAAGACAAAAAGAAGATTTTGATGATGTTAATGGAGTATTGTCTTTAACCTTGAATTGGTTCACAATTAATAATTTATTGTTAAATGCTGGCAAATCCAAATTTATCAAATTCTCACTTCCAAATTTCAGGCAAGTTGAGACCAGTTTGGTGTTAGACAGCAGCACGTTAGAATTAGTAAATGACACGAAGTTCCTTGGAAAAACCATTGATAGAAAATTGCAGCGGGGACCCCACATAGATAAATTAGCTGGTAAATTAAGTTCTGCGGCTTACGCTGTTAGGAACATCAGACAAAACGCTGATGTGGCTACATCTAGGCTAGTATATTTTAGTTACTTTCATAGGGTCATGTCCTATGGTATCTTGTTGTGGGGGAAAGCAGCGGATATTCAAACTATTTTTATTTTACATAAAAGAGCTATTCGAGCAATTTATAATTTAAAACGCAGAGACTCCTTAATAGAGCTTTTTAAAGAAATTGACATACTAACTGTAGCTAGTCAATTTATTTTCGAAAATATAATGTATGTACGCAAGAACCTTACAACATTTCCCAAAATTAGCGATAGCTGTATTATTAACCTAAGAAATAATCACAGGCTACTTGCGCCCCGGTTTAGACTCGCGAAGGTTAGCAATTCTTTCAAGGGTCAATGCATTTTCTACTACAACAATATACCTCTGGAGATCTTAAAATTGCCATTTGAGCAATTTAAAAACCATGTTAAAGCGACTTTTTCGAAAAATCGATATTACAATTTTCAAGATTACTTAAATGACGGGACTGTATGAGGTTAATCTGGCACAACACAGACCTTGCTGTTAATAATTTTGTAATTATTTATTCCTGCTTATTAATTATGTAAATATCTACAGTAATAAAGACATTTGGAATTTGGAATTTGACAATCTTACAGTGACATATATAAGTAAGTACAAATTTGATATACATAGTCAGGTCATAAGTTCTGTCACATGTGCAATATGAAATAATTTAGACATGTTTATTATTTATGTAAACATTTATATAGCAAAATGAACTTAATAAAACATAGATTCTTATGGTAATAAAGTTTATTCAAAATGACCCCCGCCATTTTGAATACACGCCTTTATTCTGCGCGGCCAGTCGTCTATCGCAGCACGAACGAGGTCCATGTCAATATCGGCGGCTGCCTTAATCAAGGATGCCTTGAGTGACTCCAAATCAGGATGAGGCTTTGAGCAGGCCTTTTCCTCCAAGTGTTGCCATATCTTGTAATCTAACGGACTCAAATCTGGACTGGAGGAGGGCCAGTCTTCGTGCCGGATGAAGTCGATTTCACGCGCCGCCAGCCAGTCTTGTGTGCTTTTCGCTCTATGAGCTGGCGCAGAATCTTGTTGGAATACCCGGTGCCTGTTATTAAACATGGTATGAGAAACAGGTTCCACAAGGTTCTTGGGGACTGTATTTTGATACACAACTGCATTCGTTTTTACGCCTTTCTCACAAAAATGTACCTCAGTTAAGCCCCAATAAGAGACTCCCAACCAAACCATGAGCGAGGATGGAAAATGACCTTGTTGGACACGCGGAATACGGTTGCTCGCTTCTTCACTGCTATGTGCGTACACCTTATCATTTTGTTTGTTGTAGCTCTCTTCAACGGTGAAAATTTTTTCATCCGAAAAAAGAATTTCCCGATGCTTTTTTCCCGCGTACCGCTTCAACAAAGCGCGGCATCTCTTCAGTCTCAAGTCCATTAAACGAGCGTCCAAACGATGTCCTGTTTTTCTTCGATATGCCCTAAGCCCTAAGTCTTCATTTAACACCCTTTTCACCGTGGTCCTGCTTAACCCCATCTGAAGGGCCAACAGTTTTTGCTTACGTATGGGATTTCTTTGAGTTCGCGCCTTCACAGCTTTTATCACTGCTGGAGTCCTAACAGAGCGAGGTCGACCACTTCTTGACCTGTCATCTACACTAGAGTCTTCATTGTATCGTTTTATGGTACGATAAACGAATCTTTTGGTAATATTCAAATTATTCAGTAAGTCTAAAATCTGAATTGGCGCGTAACCGCAACGATGCAACGCAATAACTGCGACACGGTCTTCTTTAAGTGTCCACTCCATATTTAAAAATGAGGAAAATTCTAAAAAGTACACATTTTTATTTTCATGGAAAATTCGAAATTCGAATTCAATAAACTTTTTTGTGGCCAGCGATCTAAATTCAAAAGTTTTTATTGTGTGACAGAACTTATGACCTGACTGTGTAAATTTAATTTTTGTGCTATTGTATTTTACATAGTATATACATAGTTAATTCAATTCCATATTATTTTGTTTTAGTATCGTAAATAATAATGGTATATAGTTTTATTGCGCAATAAGACTCACCTGTTGCACAAATTTTCCTGTCCTGCCTAGGTTTGCTGGTAGAAATCTCTCTTAAGAGATAAGTTCGCCTTTGCCCATTTAATGTTTTGTTATCTTACCATTATGATTTCTGTGGAATAAAGAATATGAATATGAATGTGTACTACAGACCCATAGCGCTGAAACCAATATTCTCCAAAATATTAGAGAAAGCTATTTATGACAGGCTATATATCTATTTAGAAAAACATAAAATACTGGCTGAAGAGCAAAAGGGCTTCAGAAAAAATAAAAATATTAACATGGCAATTTATGATTTCCTGAGTAAGATCATGCCAAACATTGATAGTGGCAAACATGTCACATCATTATATATGGACCTTACCAAGGCGTTTGACTATGTTGACAACAAAATATTATTAGACAAATTGTATGCATATGGTGGACGAGGTAACGCACATGACCTCATTAAATCCTACTGAAGTAATAGGAAACAATTAACCCAAATTGCTCAAATATGCACAAAATCACAAATGGAAATGACATGTTCATCTGACTCTAGGGACATAAAATGTGGAGTAACACAAGGGAGTGTTTTGGGCCCACTATTGTTCCTAGTATATCCCAAAATGTGTTAATCATCCGATGGATCTTTTCGCTGACGACAACACCGTAACATTTATAGGACAGAATCTAAATACATATGAATCAGACATTAATAATTCCCTAATAAATTTAATAGAATGGCATAATAATAATAATCTTTTAATAAATATTAATAAAACAAAACTGATGAAATTTTCTAATGGACATAAAAAACCATTGACATTAAACATTAACTATGAGGGTAAACAAATAGAAGATACTGAGACCACAAATTCTTAGGATTGCACATTGACAACAACATGTCATGGAGTACACACATTGATGTCTTGAGTAGTAAACTAAGTCAATTCTCATTTCTAAACAAGTAAATAAAGATGCTGTTATAATAGCATATCATGGATTTGTCGAGTCATCATTAAGGTACGGAATAATGTTCTGGGGAAATGCCACAAAAAAAGATATAATATTTAGAGCCCAAAAGAAATGTGTACGTGCAATATGTAAACTAATTTGTACAGATAGCTGCAGATGCCTCTTCATTAATCTTGAAATACTAACAGCCCCATCATTATATATATTTGAAACAGCAGTATTTGTGAAGTGCAATATGCATCTCTTCAATCACATGAAGAGCAAACGCAACCAGGACAAACTGAGTGCTGACCCGCGAAAGACAGCATACTACGATAAAAGTATATTCGGTATGGCCACCAGAATATATAACAAACTACCGTTAACATTGAGGTCAAATAACAATATAAATGTGTATAAATATAATCTTAAAAAAAATCTAATTAACAAGGCATATTATTCAATAAATGATTTTCTTACCGACATTTTATAAATTTAATGACAATAATTATTGTGTGTCCTCTTATATGTGTGCATGCGTGTATAATCTGTATATATAATTTTAATGTTATTGTAAATTTTATACAATTAAGCACCAATGTTTGAACGCTATACGGCAGATCATCGAGATACAAATGCCAACATTTTATTAACATCCACCATACCTATGTTTCATCAAACAATAAATTTCTTTATCTTTATCTTATCTGTATTATTCACCTCAGTTCAGAACCATTATTGCTGGAGTGCATCCCCCCCCCCCGAACCAGCTCCAACACCGATTATTTTCCCCCGCACTCTCCGCAATTACAGGATACCTCCATCTCTCTCCAACCCTCAGCTCCACTCTCTACCAGCACACGTTGGCAAATGATCTATCACCTCCAAGCGGAATAAGCGGAAGAATCGGTTTTCCGAATCCCCCAAGAATCCCGAGGCCCCACACCCAATCCCAGCCCGCACGTTATAAACAAATACAGGGTGATTACGGGGTCGTGGAGCAAGAAAGAAGCATTTAACTTACTTTCTCCTAAGGATCCCGATAGGTTAGGACTAACAGTACACCAGCGACTTATTTTAATCTGCAAAAAAAACTGCGATAATTCGTGATCATGGTCACCCTACTATTTCCCAAGAAAACTTATTTCAATTATTAAAAATTCTATCAGAGAGTTTGTTTTCTAAAAAGGTGTAATATTAAAAGTAGGGTGACCACGCATTTTGAGTCAATAATAATTTTTAAATAAAAATACGTAAATAACGAATCATCTTTGTTTCAATTAAAATATATACAGGTAGCATCGCAATCATTTACTGAGTCAGAAAAAAATGGTTGGGACCACGACCCTGAAATCACCCTGTATAATGTATGTACGCAAGAACGTTACTACATTTTCCAAATTAAGCTTTAGCTGTAATGTTATCCTAAGAAATAATCACAGACTAGTTGCGCCCCGGTTTAGACTCGCGAAGGTTAGCAATTCATTCCAGGCTCAGTGCATTCTCTACCGCAATACCTCTGGAGATTTTGAAATTGCCATTTGATCAATTTAAAAGCATGTTAAAGTGACTTTGTCGAAAATGGGATATAACAATGTTCAAGATTACTTAAATGACGGGACGGTATGGGGTTAATCTAGCTCAACACAGACCTTGCTGGTAATAATTTTGTAATTATTTATTTCTTCTAAATAATTATGATAATTATTATTGTAATTTTCAAAGTCAAAGTCAAAGTACTTTATTACTGTAGATATTTACATATACTTAGCAAACGTCAACTTTGCCTCTTCTCTACATTGGACCACTGTGGGAGAAGAAGGGCGTAGAAACTCCCACAGATTGATTTTTAAATCTCTTTTAAAAATAGGTTGTGCTTAACTTTTACAAATATGAAAAATTTAATTATTATGATTAATAAGCAGGAATAAATAATTACAAAATTATTAACAGCAAGGCCTGTGTTAAGCTAGATTAACCCCATACAGTCCTGTCATTTAAGTAATCTTGAACATTGTAATATCCCTTTTTTATATATAATATTTGTATTAGTTAAGCATAACCATTAGTTAAGCATAGTTAAACATAAAAGAGATCTGAAAATCGATCTGTGGGTGTTTCTATGCCCTCGTCTCCCACGGTGGCCCAATGTAGAAAAGTGATAAAAAATCACGATTGCTAAGTATATGTAAAATCTACAGTAATAAATATATTTGATTTGTTTTGATAAGAATTAATCAAAATCTGGTACCAACGAAAGCAGGTGGAAAATATGGTTAAGCATGAAAAATTCCATCTTGTGGAAAAACTTGGAGGTGAAGTATTTTTCTGAAAAATGTTATTTAACCTATTTTTAAGATTTGGCAAAATTGAAACAATCTTTGACTCTGTGGAGTATATATTCCATGGTAAAATACACAGTCAGCACCATTAAATATATTAAAATACGAGTAGAAACGTACACAAAATGATTAGCTTTTATGAAAAGACCATCAGAGGGGCATAGACCAAAGAAATCGAAGGTGCTTTTCAGCCAAAAGGTGTTTTTTTTTAATGAGGCACCCTATGAAATGGGCCTCCTAACAAATGCAAGAATAAGAATAAGAATATGAAAATGACGCCAATATCAGTGTGTCTAAATGTATAAATCGTACTTTATTTGTTTTTGTAACAGATGGTGTTGATATTTGGAATTCATGGACCTTGTCGAAGCAATTAGTTAATTAATCTAACGATCGATGATGTCGAAACTCACTCGAATGAATTCCTTTTGATTAAGTCAGAAGACACAAAAACCAAAATCGATGGAACCTTTATTATTTTATCATCCAAGGAGAGTATAAATTTAGTGTGGAAAAGTACCAGAAACTTCGCCCATCTGTAATAAAAACCAATCGATTCTTTATCCGTTACCATAACGGCAACTGTATAAGACAACCCATTATTAACTTTACCTATTGCTAAGCTAATTTCATTATTTTCGGAGAACACTAATCTCTGAGCAGATTTAAGAGTGGACATGTTTGTTTTGAACAGACATGAAAGATGAAAATCTTCTACAGCTGAAGGATATGTGAAGCTGTAAGCTCAAGAATCTAATGTAAATTAGGCACCGATTTGTAGAAAATAAAACAAACTTTAAAATAACCATCGGCGCCTCCCCGTTGCCCAAATCGGAAGGAAATACTTGGTGCAGCAGCCACGTTCCTACGGTAAATAAATCTAGAACTGTAACGGATGGTACTAATACAACTGTAGGATGCATTTCCATCATTGTTCTAATATAAATATTAACTTCTGATTATGAAATTTTGCAGTCACCAGTTGTGCAAATAAATGTCATTCTTATTCACAACTTGTCTATTATTATTATTATTATCTTACTTATTTTTTCATAGAAGGTGATAAAAAATAGAGAGTCTATCTCAGGAGTAATAGTTATTTGTGGCAAAATGATGCATTTACGGCGAGGGCGGTACATTGAATCCTGAGCGTAACGAAGGATTCAAGCGTTCACGCCCAAGACGAAAATAATTTTCCTCCTGAGTGACACAAACAACTTTTTACACCGACTATGAGGAAAATTTAAATAAAATGCTTTAAAAATAATTAAATAACTATACTTTGAAATATACTTTCACCACTACTTTACTTTCACATACAGTAATCGAACAACGAAAATATTGTTTTTTTTTACTACAGCAGATTGTGAAGGATTATGGAAAGGTCACCAATGTGTAAAAATAATTGAATCGAATATTACAACGGTATCGGATATCAATATTCATTTTATCACAATAACGGTCATCGATAGTTTTGATTTCAGTAAAACATGCAATTTATTGTGACATTTTCATAAAAAAAAACCGTAAATTTTCAAATAACTTTGTTAAAGTTAAAACTTGATACATGTTCAATTTTAATCGATTACGAAGAAATTACAATCGATTATTTTATCAATCTAATCTAATCTGATCTGTATAATAATAATATTTATAATAATAATAATAATAATAATAATATTTATTTATTTAACAGAAACACGGTCAGAAAAAGTTACATTATAAGGTACTTAGCTAAAATTGTGATACATAATAATTGGAGCATCCGAGCCTGAGCTAGGTATAAATCTGTATTTCAGGCTACAGTGCACTTCCCATACAATACGATTTGCTAATTTAAGTTATATAGATCAAACACAAATACTGAATAATTAAATAAAACTTGTTGACACTATTTAAACTGTAAGAGACAATTTTAACACCAAAAAAAATAAAAAAAAGTAGAGAAAAAAGGGAGAGAATGAACCTGTCTATGTGTCGTATGAATGTGAGTTAGTGTGTGTGAGAGGGTGTGTGAGATTAATATTTAATTCAACTATGTCTATAATGTGTGGGCGCCAGACTTTTACACAAAAAGGATTATTAAGTAATATAAGGCACAAAACCTTGTATGAATGTATAAATACATATTAGGTAGATATAGGTTGTAGGTTGTTAATTTTTAATTTTAAGAAAGTCCTCCATTTTATCATAGTCAAGTGATTTTAATGTTTTATAAAGCGTTATTTTTAATTTCTAAAAGGTGAGAGAATAAATATCTATTATTCTGTTTATTCTATTATACAGGAAAGGACCGAGGAAGCAGAAAAATTTATGAGCGAAGGAAGTTTTGAAAAATAATAACTCTAAGCATACCCTATCCTTACGCCGTCTGGTCAGTAGAGATTGATTATAAGCCAAAGATGAATGCTGTTTTAAAACAATATGGTACAAAAATAGTTGCCTTACCGTACGCACGTCACAGGAATTATAAAGGATATCAGTAGGAAAGAGGAGGGGACGGAAAGTGGAGACTTTCAGTACAGCTCTTTGAGCACGTTCCAATTGCAGGATAGATGTTTTTGGTCCGCCTCCCCACGAGGTGATGCAGTATGTTAGCACAGATTGACAGAGTGCCATATAAACTCGTCTTATCAACCCGTTATCAGCTACGTTCAATTGGCACATTGTAAAAAAGTAGCTTAAACAGAAAAATAGTATGTGGCTCCCTCTTGTCGTGGAGCAAAACTTTCTTTTCCGAATGAAAGGTGTGAAAAATCTATTTTAAACTTGAATAGGCTCAGGAGTCAAAAAACACTCTCGCCTTAAAAGTAGTTCTTTACTTCCTTGCTAAACAATCTTTTATGCCTTGCTCCCGAATCACTATCGCGAGGACTGAGGGCGAGGGTTGAAATCTCAACATGTGACAAGTGTGAGACATGTGTGTTTTAAGTTTTTATTTTTTCTAGCTTTTATGTACCTACGATTTCATTTTTAGGTTTTAGATTAGCGAAGTAATAGTACATTACTTGAGAGACCAGTAAGCAAGCCATCCTGGACGAGTATGATTTAGCCGGCCTAACCGAAGGCGAGGTCCGGCTATAATACGAGGGCGTATCAAAGCGTGTATAGTGCTTTTATCAAAAATAAAACCATTTATGTGTATTGTGAATATTTTATTTTATTCTTCTTTTTCTTCTGTTACTATCGAATTCCTAATTCCTAATTAGTATCAAAATAGTAAAAAATACGAATCAACTGAGTTTTCCGCCATTTTACATCGTGCACTATAAGTGCAATTCGGACACGTCAACCTCTATGGTACCTCCTTTTTATTAAAGGCCCTTAACTGCCAATAACCTCCTTCGCTTATCTTTGAAAACAAAAATAGTTCTATATTTAAACATAATGATATGTAATCTTTATATATTATAATAAACGGTTATTTGTTAGTAAAGATGACACTTTTTCTATTCTCACGACACAAGGTATCCTAGGGGTTGGGTCAGAATTAATAAATTAAGTTTATAAAACCCTTAACAAGGTGGTATTAAGCGGAAACGAGTTAATATGCATGAAAACTTGCACTAGAGTTGAGTTTGTTCAGAGTTGCAGTTCAGTTCATAATTAGCTTATAAAATAATGATATTTTCGGTAAATATTTAAAAAATAGTGGTTCTAGAGGAAAAATAATTCAAATGTTAAAAAAGTTTATTCACCGATCCATAGAGGAATAACAGTACAACATAATCGTATATTTTTTTTTATAAAATTGAAAAAATATCAAGTACATCAGTTTAACATTAATTTCAACAGTAAAAACTTTTGTTTGTGACAGTCAAATTTTGTGTTAACTTCGTGAGTCTTTTCTATCGAGCAAAAATTACCAAATTACGATTCTACGTTCACAAATCCATGCTTGCACTCATGATTAACTAATACTGCTAGAGAACCAAACCAAAATAATACTCATTATTTTGCGTAGCTTATGTTTTATAAAAGGCTATTTTGCCTACAGCTCCGTCTTAAGCTGCTCAGGTTATGAACCCGAAGGCAGTTCAGTGCACAATTGCAGAGTTCTAAGTAAGTAGTGTTTCTTGTTTCCATTTTGATGTATCTGTATCTTCTGTTTTAGTGCAATAAAGCATAAAGTAGCAAGTAATTAGTATTCATGAAAGTTGCTAATAGATAGTAGTAGTAGTCTCCACTATAGAATTAGTAATCATTCATGTACAATAGTTGTATTATGGTACATGAATCATATCTCCGACGAATGGCTAACGCCTAATGAGATAGGATTAAGAAACCGCGGAGACCATTATGTCATTATACTGTGCTTATGTCACTACAACTATAAAATAAATACTCCATTATTATTTCTAAATTATATGAGCCATTTAGAGCTACCTACTTAGTTAATATGTTTATAGGCATGTGTGTCTTGTTCGTGTGTCGTGATCTTTACCAATACGCTATCATTTTATACCCATGTTAGTACTTGTCTGGTAGATAGAGCGTCCAATTGTAAATATAGAACTGATATTGATAAACACAATGTACGAACGAGTTCAGCAAAACGTGAACTTTGTGCAAGATGAGATAATTAATTATACAGGCTGTTATTATAATAGCGTTGCATTAAGTAACTGAGCAAGCGCGTAGCGCGAGCGAAACGTCTTCGTTTAAGCTTGAGCAAAAATAATTCCGTATGTCTGTCTGTCTGGATGTTCTCCTCTCCTGGTTTAATTTCTCAACCGATTCTCGTAAAAAAAATTGAGCAGGTTCGATAATTATATGTTTTTTTTTGTCAATTCATGTCAATTTAATATTTTTTTCAAAATGGCAGAGATATGTGGTTATAAAGTTATTGGTGCGGCTACTTTTATACTGCATGTACGTTCCAGGTGCATTCAAAAGTTTGTATGTGGTATTGAAAGAAAATGCAGTCGGCTCATTTGTTTTTATAATAATTCCACTTGTTCAACCGATAAGCTTCAAGGGGTCGGGATTTTCCACTTGGTCAACCGATAAGCTACAAGAGGTCGGGATTGTGAGGTGATGGAAAATAATTTAAAAAAACGCAATTTCCAAATAAATAATTTTCTAAATAATTATAACAATAAAAGAATAATGCCAAAATAAATGTGTTTTATATTTAAACTACCTATACAAAAAAGTAATAGCTTTGTTAACAAAGGATATTAAGGCGCCACACACACTAGGCTAGCTGAAACATGGTTAACAGTTTAAGATTTGTTTCTGAGATAGTTGTTTCGTAAAATAAGCGAGGTTGATTAAATTGAGTGAGACCCTGTATATCAATCGCCTGTTTAATGGGTTCGCTTATATTATAACAAACAATAATTCAAATAATAATTTTAATAGTTAGGTATGCTCGTACCTATGTCAGTAGCCTTTTAGCTCCGGCTCGAAGGACCACTTAATGTACGAGCCCTTGCTGGCGGTACATTAAAACTTGATACTGATGATGATTGGTGGAACAGGAAAGAAGAGTGATAACTTGATAAATCACTTTATTTATGATGATTACAATTGGTGCGCACTTATTGATAGACGAATGTGAACTGATCGATGAATCTAACTTACAAAATAATGAAAACTACAATTAGACATTTATGCTGACGCTACTAAGTCTGACGATGCACGATGGAATCGTACATATTCCGGGGCCTGAGATGAGAAAAATCTTAAATAATTAATACATGTCAATTAAACCTTAAGAAACTTAATAAAATTGCACATCACATCAACACAGAACCACTAATAATCTGAAATCTTGAATTGCACCCTTGCGTTCTTGTCAGCGCGGGGGTGTATAGCAGGTATCTCGATGCTGTGGTTGCCCGCGTTGCTCGCGTGCGCGGTGGGACGGGCGTAGCCGGCGGACAGCGGGGGCAGAGCAGGCGCGGGCGGCGCGGGCTGCGTCGGGGCCGGCGGCGGGGGGGCGGGGGGCGCAGTGCTGTGCACCAACCATCCACATTGCAGCTTTCTGATGATTGTCATTATTCCAATAATGACTAAGATTCCGCAAGCCACATAAATCATAGTGTAGTGATGAACATCGTGATAAGAGAGGTCTGTCGATATTACTTCTGCTTGCTTCAGCTGATTTATCCTCTCTCCTAACAAGGACAATTGTTGTTGCATGTCCTGTGAATCATCCTGTGCTAAAGTGGTAGGGATGGTAATGTTGATGATGTTATTTATCTGAGGAATCTTCGGTGCATATATGTCTGGTTTTAATTTAATTTCACTTGTTTGAATTTTGTGTGGAGTCACAGTGAAACTATCCGTTTTTATGACGCAGTTCGGACTCACATGTATTATACCGCTATTGCTCAGCTGATGGGTTGTCACCTGATCTTCGCATATTGTTCGGACTTGACACCGATTACAGCAAAAATATAGGTATGTATTTACGCTGTTGACCTCTTGCCATTTATTTCTGCATGTCTTGCTCATTGTTGTACATTCTGCAGCTTCCAGGTCACAAAAACTCTTGTCGTCTTTTAGGTGATACTCTGGTTTCAGGAGTTGACAATAATGAGTTTGATATAGAACCAAACAGAAACTGATGTCGGTCTCGGTCAAAGGAATGTAAATGTCCTTTTTCATGTTTAGCGCAATGTAATCCGATATTGGGACAACAGTGATTGCTTGCTGTCCTTTCGCTTCTGGTATCGGTATCATTTTCATAATTTCATAACTGTCTCGACTGATGAGTGGCAGTTTTATTTCGAAAAGAAGTACGTCTTCCAAAAATCTTGATTTTACTTGTAATAATCTGTAACTCTTGTAAACTTCTGTGTGAAAGTTCTCCAGCGGCAGCGACACATCTTTGGGTAAATGGCTTGCAATCGTCGTCAATTCCTGGGTGAGTTGTTCGGGAGTTATCAAGTGGTAATCGAACCGACCGTGGTGTAGATCGGTGATAGTATCTAATAACGTGTTTTGAATATTCCGTAAACTGAATAGCATGTTGCTTGCTGTTGTCGCTCCCATGTTAAAGGAACTAATGATGCGATTTCGTTGGGCTTCATCTTTCAGTTGCTTTACGGATTCCTCTATTGCATTTATATGTTGGTTAATCATCTTGCGTTGCTTTTCCATAGTATTTTCGGCTCCCTTTAATAAATTGAACTCTGCCTCTATAATTGAGGTCTGATTTTTCCAAAGCGATGCTATGTGTCTCTGATTGTCTCGAACTAGAGCGATGTCTTTCCTGTATTGTTCAGCGAAATTCTCATCCAATATTCCAAACAATCCATTAGCGAGATACCCGACACCATTGATAAGGCCACGGCGCCGGCGCTGTCTGGCAAGTCGCGTGCTCGACGTGTGCTGAGTAAGTAATACTTGGTCGTAGTACTCTAGTTCGGAGAATCCGTGCCGTAATTGAAGTAGTATGACATCACAGTGGGCTTGCTCCCGTATCATAATACATGTCTGTTGGAGCGTTTTTGTGTATTTGTTGAATGCGTCTATTCCATCCCAATAAGGTTGCAAGTTATAATAGGCGACAATTTTCCACTCGTCTTTAATCAGCATCATATCTGAGATCTTGTCGAAGTATATAGCTTGTCCTTGTCTGAATTGGGTCACATTTGTGTTGCAGTGAGAATCGCATACGAATGTTAGCAGCAAAAATAAGGCTGTAACAACTGCACTGAGTTTGAACTGGATAGGACTGATCGCACTTGTTCGCGTCGGTCTCTGTAGGGTAGCTGTAACTACGTCACTTGATTGACGTGGTTCTACCTTCTGGCTCTGAGGTCCCGCATCTTGATCCTTATCGTCGTTCTCCAGTAAAGGTGAAGTTTTTACAACAGGCCGTTTTAAAAATCCATTCTTCGTTTTCAGCGTAACGACACGTACGTATCCGTCTTTGCCTTGGTGCAATTCCGTAACTCGACCCATCGCCCACTTGCCTGGGGGTAGATGTTCATCATGGATCATGACGACGTCGCCGACTTGATAATTACGCCGCGGATTTTTCCACTTGCTTCTGGCGGCTAATTGTATCATATATTCTGAGACCCATCTCTTCCACAAATCTTGCAATATTTTTTGTGTTAGGTACCATCTTGTGCGCTGGTCTTTCTCTGTCTCAACCAAGGTAAGAGTTGGTCCGCTGGTTAAGAAGTGAGCAGGTGTGAGATAATTCAGGTCTTCCGGATCTTCAGATAAGGGACATAATGGCCTTGAGTTCATGCAACCCTCTATTTGTGCAAGGAGGGTTGAGAATTCTTCATATGTAAGGCGTTGGTCGCCGACCACTCGTTTCAGGTGGAATTTGAAACTTTTTACTGCCGCCTCCCATAGACCTCCTGCTGACGGCCAGGAAGGGGCGTTGAAGTGCCATGTTATCTCCATATCGGCTATCTCCCCCAAGAATTGGTCGTTGATGAGCTCTTTTATCTCCTGATATTCTTCTTGTAGACATCTATTAGCTCCAACAAAGGTGGTCCCATTATCACTGTAAAAATGTCCTGGTTTTCCTTTGCGCGCTGCCATTCTTCTTACAGCGGCGAGGAATGAAGATGTTGTCAGGTCGGAAACCAGCTCTAGGTGCACCGCCTTGGTCACCATGCATACGAAGACTGCTACATAGCCCTTGGTGGTCTTGATACCACGTCCCTTGTTGGATTTTATGTAGAAGTGTCCCGTGTAGTCAACACCGGTATGCATGAAAGGACGAGATGGTTTGATCCTTGCTTCCGGTAAGTCTCCCATTATTTGATTATTTTTTGTAGGCTTGTGTTTCTTGCACGTAATACACCGACGAATAAACTGCTTAGTGGTCTTATTTCCACTAAGTATCCAATATTTTTGTCTTATGAATGACAATGTAATCCGAGCACCACCGTGGTAGGTATGTTCATGCGCTTGCAAAATAATTAATTCCGTCAAGCGGCTTTGCTGAGGTAAAATTACAGGGTGTTTCATCTCTGGATTAATGTGTGCGTGCTTCAGTCTTCCCCCAACTCTGAGTATGCCATTTTCATCGAGGAAGGGTGTGAGACTGAAGATCTTGCTTTTGGACGACACTTGTTTGCCGTTTTTGAGGTCGTTTATCTCGTCGTGAAATTCTTTTCCTTGAACATCCTTTATAATCATTTGAGTAGTTTGTCTACTTTCAGACAGTGTTATGTAGGGCTCATATTTTCTGTCTTGTTTCCGACTTATGAATCGACGTAACCATGACAGTACGTGTACTACCTTGATGTATGAGCTGTACTTGTTTAACAACTCAGTTACAAGATTGCTGTTTCTTGTTACAGCCTGTACACTCGCTTTCGTTGGCTTGGCCTCTTCATCAGTCGAATATAATTTGCTCAATCTCTGTTTTTCATCGAATGTGGGTAGCCAAGTCGGCCCTTGCCACCAAAGTGGATGTTCTTGTAACTGTGTAGCGTTGAGTCCTCTGCTAGCACAATCTGCGGGATTTTCGGCAGATTTGACGTACCGCCAACATGACGCGGGCATAACTCGTGTAATTTGTTGCACCCTGTTAGCAACAAACGGCTTCCAGCGCTGAGGCTGACCTTGTAGCCAGCCAAGGACGGCAGTCGAATCAACCCAACCATACATCTTGATATGATGGTTGCTCAAACTATCTTGTACTTTTTCCATCAGTGTGGCCAGCAAATGGGCTCCGCATAACTCCAGTTTTGGTAACGTTATCTCTTTATTGTGTGGTACTAATCTTGATTTGGCCGCGACGAGAGTGATTTGATATTGGCCACATATTTTTAGTTTGCAATAAATAACGCAGGCGTATGCCTTTTGCGATGCGTCACAATAGCCGTGCAACTCTATATCGCTTGAAGTGTTTGTACCTAACCATCTTGGTATGTTTAGGTTATTTATAGCTGATATGTGTTGTTTTATTTTTATCCATTCTTTGTGAATATCTTCGGGTATCTTGTCATCCCACTGAAGATTTCTATTCCAGACGGATTGAAAAAGTAATTTCATTTGTGTAGAAATTGGCGTGAGCCAGCCAAGGGGGTCAAATAATCGGGCGATTTCTGATAACAACTGTCTCTTCGTACACACTGTCTTGGTATCAGTCGTGGTTTCAATCTTTGATCGAAATGTGAAGACGTCATTTGCCGAGCTCCAATTAAGTCCCAACGTTTTCATCGATTCTGGTTGTATGAACTGATAAGTGTTCTCAGTACCTTCACCCTTGTTGGTGTCTTGTTGCATTAAAGCGGTATGATTGGACTTCCATTTTCTTAGATTCAAGCCGCCTGATCTCATCAGTTGAATAAGATCTTCCTGTAACCTTTTGGCTGCCGTCACCGAGTCCGACCCATGTAGCAGGTCATCCATGTAGAAGCACTCCTCGACTACTTTGGCAGCTTCTGGGTACTTGAGTCTTTCATCCCATGCCAATTGCTTTAGCGTCATCATGGCAAGAAAGGGGGCGGCCTTGGTGCCGTAGGTGACTGTTGTCAATTGATACTCTTGTAAGAGTTGATGTGGATAGTCTCGCCATATGATTTTTTGGAGATGTTGGTCCTCGGGATGTACCCACAGCTGTCGAAACATCTTTTCTATATCTGCCACAAACGCTATCCTGTGTTGTCTCCATTTCAGTATAAGAACCAAAATATCTTTTTGTAAATTGGGCCCTTTGTACATCAGGTCATTCAAACTGAGCCCACTTGAAGTTTTTTCGGATCCGTTGAATACCACACGAAGTGCCGTGGTAGTGGATTCTTCTCGTAACACGCAATGGTGTGGCAAAAAATATTCGAGTTTCTTGTCGTCACGCGCCCCCTTCATATGTCCAAGCGATAGGTATTCGTCCACAAATTCTTTGTAAAGCGAAGCAATCATTTTATGCTTCGAAAATTTCCGTTCGAGTTGTAAAAATTGCGCAATGGCTTTGTTTTTCGACTGCCCTAGATTTGATTCGGCAGTGGACTTAAGGGGAAGTCACACTTGGTATCGGCCGTCGCTCAACCTTGTTGTTGTAGACTTATAGAAATTGATGCAATCTTCCTCCTCCGTCGAGTGTCTGGATGCTCCTTGAATGTCCTCTATTTGCCAAAATCGTTGTATGTCCTCTATATTATTCAGCACAACGTTACAGTGCAGACTTTGAATTTTTCCACACAGTATCCAACCAAGTCTTGTTTCTTGGGCTAACGGTGACGATACTTGTTTTCTTACACCGCTAAGGACAATGTTGGCGTATACTTCGGCACCCAGGAGTATGTCAATGGGGTTGCTCAAGTAAAACTGCGGATCGGCTAATTCAATTTCTTCGAGGAACGCCCATGATGGCTTACTGATAGTATTGTTTGGTAAGTTTCGTGTCAAACTTTTCATAATTAGCGCTTCTACTTCAAAGCTAAAGCTTCCCCTTAATGACGTGCATAGTATTTTCATAGCGCCTTTACATGTTGTGTCGTTAGTGCCGATTCCAGTGATAACGCCTTTGCAACTCTGTCTTGGAATTTTCAGAAGTTGTGAAGCTCTCTCGCTTATTAAGGAAACTTGTGAGCCTTGATCTATGAGCGCGCGCAAAACATGTTGAACTCCGTTTCTGGCTTGCACTTTGATCAGCGCTGTCGCTAGCAAGACTTCGTTTGCTGACGATTGCTGAATAATCTTGCCTGATTGTTGCGCAACATGTGTATTTCCACTGTTCTTTGTCCACTGCTGTGATTCTAGTGGCATATTTCTTTGGGTTTGATTGTTAAAAGCTTCATGTAAAATGGTATTATGAAAGCCATTACATTCACGGCAGCGCTTTGTCGACGAACAATCTTTCCCTTTATGAGAATAGAGACAATTACTACATATGTTGAGCTTAGTAATTGTTTTCTTTTGCGTTGCAGGATCCATTCCTCTGAACTGTGGGCAATAATAGACCCCGTGATCTTGATCGCAAACGGGACATTTTATCTGGTTTCTTGCTTGAGTATTCGAAGTAGCCTTGTTGCTTGAATAGTAGTGCTTGGAACGTGATGCATTGTAAGGGGTCGATGACGTAGAAGGTGGATTGTTAGACGACTTTTGAGCAGTATTTTCCTGTTTTCGTCTTGATGCTTCTAATGCAGTAAATCGTAATTCGAGATATTTCAGGAATTCATCCAATAGCGGTATTTCTCTTGGATCTTTCAACATAGACATATAGTCATTGTGTGTTTCGGAGTCCAGTTTTGATGATAAAAGATGTATAATGATGGGGTCCCACGTATCAATGTTGATACCCAAATTTTTTATGCCATTCAGACATTCTACCGTTACATCATGCAGTCTCTTGATGTGACCCGATGTGCCTTGTTGCAGAACGGGGAGGGACATCATAGTATTCATGTGGGTTGTGAATATAAGCTTTTTGTTATTGTATCGATGGTTGATGATGTCCCAGCAGGTGACGTAATTTTCGGAGCTTATCGGTAGGTGCTGGATGAGGCGTTCTGGTTCTCCCTTAATTTTGCTTTTTAGAAATTGCATCTTCTGCGCACTTGATAGGCAGGGATTGTTATGAATGGTCTCCGTGAAAAGATCTTTAAACGATGTCCACTGTTGATAGTTGCCATGGAAAACAGGAATATCCAGTTTAGGCGTGGACTTTTCACGATGAGCCACGGACCACAGCTTGCTATTGATCTCTCTTTTTATCTCACAGTAGCTCTTCTCATGCTTGGTGAAGGTCTGCTCGTAATATTCATCTTCTTCCCCACGGAGCTCGCTATCGATGTCCCAGTGAAGTTTATCGATAGTTGCCCACCGTGCATCTAAATTCTTAAGTAGGTCATCGAATTCCCACTTTTCCTTTACTTCTGATAAGTTGATGCTTGATAGGGTGCGGGAGAAGGCTTTGAAGTTACTTGTTTGCCGACGCATCATCTCCTCTAACTTGTTGGGATATTTTTGCGCAGATTCGGCGTGCAGCTTGTTCTGCCTCGGATGCTGCTGACTTGATTCGCCGCCCGATTTATCTTCTTCCGACACGTCAACTGTCTTAGGAATTAATAGTGGCGTTGGTGGTTTTAGAGAAAACCCGGGGCTCCTGAGAATCGACTCCCTTATTTCTTGGTAATAAGATTGGGAATGCTCGTATTGATTGGCCGTAAAGTAGTCGCCATCTTGATTTTCGGCCATCATTAACCGCTCATGATTCCGTTGAAACTCAGCCCAATACGTATCTAACGTTTCTACCTTCCTTTTGATATAATCAGTTGTCTTGCGAGATTGGCCGTCTTTTTTGTAATTCGACCATAGCTGATTTATTCCGTCGATAATTTGTTGCTGATTTTGCAACAAGTAGACGAATTCTTGGCTTGTTTCCATTATAACTCACTTGGTAGAGATATGTAGAAACTCACTTGTTTGATAAATAATTACTTGATGAATTTCTTGATAAAATCACTAGCTTGATAGTTCCTGTTCCCTTGATGAAATTGAGTTCCTTGTCATTCGCTTCTTAGGGGTTTCTTGATAAACCTTGTTACTTGATTAACTTGTAGAGCTTGATCTCTTGGTAAACTTGGGAGAGCTTGTTCTCTTGATAAAAACCTCCTTAGGGCTTAAATTCTTGATCGCTTGGTCGTGCGTGTCTAATGCTTTTGTATTCCTCACGTATGACTTTTTGCGCCTTCTCAACTCTACTGGGGATTGCCGCTGGTGGCAGGCCAACAGAGCCGATTCGCGGTCACACGATCAAAACACAAAGTTGCACTAAACACAGGTTTCGAAGGACCACTTAATGTACGAGCCCTTGCTGGCGGTACATTAAAACGTCATTCGCTACTGTGACACCGGCACGAACGGACGCTTCCTAGCAGCGTACGCGACGATGCCCCGTAAATTAGCGACAACCTAGTTTTCGCAATATCGTTACGCCATGGCTGTACCAGCCAAGCGCGCGGACACCATCTTGGTGAACGAGCTGCTCGCCTTCGTACAACAGAAGCTGGACGTGATGGACGAGGTCTCCCTGGAGCAGATCTGCTCGACCAGCTTCAAGGAGGTTGAGATCGCCGCCGCCAAGACTGTGCTGCAAGAAACCGCCATCACCACTGTGCGCCTTGTCGCGCGGAGGGGTGCTGCAAGCGGGAAGAAGGATCTTCAGGACATCTTCCGGGTGTTCAAGGAGACCGAACCCGATGACGTCCCGACCTACGTGGCCCGCGACCTGAACAAGCTGCCGCCGGTGACATTCGACCACGTCGACGCCACCCGGCTGCTGAAGGATATCGTGCGACTACAGGCTGACGTCACCGACATCCGGAGCAAGTTGGAGACTTCGGAAGGCATTTGCACTGAACTAAAACGTGAGTTGTTAGTATTGCGTCAGGCCAATACCTCGCTGCCGACGCAGCGAATAGCCGACGCGCGCGACGACAACGCGACGGTCAGCAAAAATGCCCAACAAGCGACTGACCCAGTTACGCGGGTTGCTAAGCCCGCGTTGACGAACACCGCACCGCTTCGTGACGTCACGAAGCCATGCCGACCAGCACCGAATGCGGTCTCTTCTGGTTCATCCAAATCACTGGAAGCCCAAAAAGAAACGTATGCTGCTGTGTCCCGCCGTGCCCGCCGCCGCCGCCCGCGCCCCGCACCGCCCGCCGCCGAACAACAGAAGCTGCAGGCTGCGCCGCGCGCGCAGCCGGCCAGGCCCGCTCGTGGCCCGCCGAACGCGACAGTTGATGGGGAAGGTTTCATCCTGGTTCAAACCAGGAAGCGCCGCTCCAGACGCAGCCGCAATCAGCGTGGCACCGCCCCCGCCGATGAGTGCAGCCTCAAAGCTGCCGCTCCCACGGCCCTAATCTACCTTTCCCGGCTCGACGTGAACATGACCTGCCAGGACATCGAGCGTCACATCCTGGAAAGGCTGAAGAAGAATCCGCCGCGCAGTCCCAAGCAGGCGACAGAGGTTTCGACGGTGCAGATTGATCTTTTGGAGTCAGATAGACCCAAGGACTTTCTGTCCTTCAAACTTCGGGTGCCGGCCGATCTCAAGACAATGTTCCTGGCCAAAGATTACTGGCCGGAGGGCATTGTCTACCGACGCTATAGGGAAGCGAGACCGAAGACCAAAATCCCTAGCTAGGCTAGAGTTACTATTGTTATATTTTATATCTATGTCTAGTTTTAAGGTATCTATCGATATGGGATTTTACATCCTGAAATAAAGATTTTATTATTATTATTATTATTATTAGCTAGCATTACCACTCTCTGCATTATCTATGTTCGTACATTATTTTACCGTGATAGATAGAGGGCAGCATATAACTAATGACGCCTATGTTATGATTTCATGTTCTACCAGCCATTACCCGCAGCTTTAACCGCCTCGAGTCGTGGCCAAGTGCGAGTCAAACTTTTGTCTGTTTATCTGATAACCACGATAATATATGTATAATAAGCCTCTCCGAGAACGTATTTCTTCGTTTTCAAGGTTCCATACCCGAAGGGTGCCCAACGGGACCCTGTAACCAATCCTCCGCTGTCCGTCTGTCTGTCTCTCCGTCACCACGCTCTATCTGAGCGTAATAGGTAGAGTTGTAATTTTCACAGAATTGTGAACTAGACGAGATTTTATAAATTAAAGGGGTCGCCATATAGGAGACGTTACAGGACATATCCCACCTCCACCCAACCTCATTCCGACTTCATGTCATAATGAGGCAAACGCGGGGGAGCAAGCCAACGGGTTAGATTTGCATGGAGCTCTTGTAACCCGCAGCTATTTCCATATAGGAGACGTGTTTCAATATCCCAGCAAATTACCAAATCATCGGCATTCAAATATAATCGGTAACGTCGGGTCATCTATAAATCAGTTTGGTGGCGCCATTCGTTTGACGTCGAATCCCCTATCTGTATGGTAGGGGTGGTCCGAAACCTGGTTCATACATAAACTTTTTTGTTTTATATTTGTTTGTCCTTAAATTGCCTTGTACGATGGACCCTTCGTGTGCGAGTCCGACCCGCACTTGACAACTTTTTCCTACTCTACTTTTGATTTCGTGTTTGTACCTACCACCCCCCTTGATACAGCCCTGTCGCTAAATACATTCATTATTGATTTACACATATTCGGTCCCTACCTCTACACTTCCTGCCTTTCAGCTTCTGGTCAAGAAGATTGATTTGAGTTTCATACAATCTCACCCCCGTCCGCTTTTCCCCTTTTCTCTCCTTTGATTTTTTTTAATTACCCTGTCAATGACGTCTCGTGTCTAAAAACTACCTACTACTTCACCATCATGGTTCAAGTAGTTTTTGACTTTCGTACAAACTCTAAACCCACCCTTTTCCCCCTTGTGGGGACCGAATTTTGAAAATAACATTTTTTTAACTTACGTCCTGGATCTTTAAACTACGTAACTGCCACGTTTCACTTTGATGGGTCAAGTATTTCTTGGAACACCTGTAAAGCGTTTGATGACTCCAGGTCTACCGGTTGCCTGTCAGTCAGCCAGCATACACGGGCCTTAATAAAAGGCTAACTTTTATTAAGGCCCGTGTATCGGTAAAATTAGCAACTCGATTCGTGGTCGTTGAAATTTGGGACGCAACCATATTGAAATAATGTTCATAACAGCTCACACTGCAGCATGGCTGTTACGTCGGTGGTTGCGGCAGAACAGTGTAAAAATTGTGTGCCTTTTATTTATTTTTTAAAAACCACTACGTTTTAAATTATATTGAATTCCTATTTTTTGACGATATATCTCGTTTTAGATGAAAAACATCTCTTTAATTTTCTCATACAGTTTTCATTGAGATTATGATGTTTTCAAACACTAAGATTAAATGACCAGGATGACTTCATAACATATATTTTTTCTGTATTTGAAAAGTGTCTCCTTTAGTTGGAATACAGCTTCAAAGATGCACCTTTGACATAACGTATTTAGATTTAGCTACTCCCTACTATGGGTGCATGTTATCGATTTATACGTATAACAAATTATCAAACACATCAAAATAACCTAACATCCGTCTAGTAGTAACGTCTAGATTTAATGTGAAAATAGGTATCTATAAAAAAAAAGTGGAGATATAAGTAAATATATCTGAGATGTTATTGCTTCCTTAGAAAATATCAGTACCTATTGAATGTTTTCTATCAAAGCAATTACCTACCCGATATTAAATGATTTATTAAGAGTCGGGTGCATGATCCCTTGTTTGTCGATAATAGAATTGCTGTATCACAACTGCCAGGTCCCCATCTTCAACAGTCGAAACTACAGATACTTACCTACTACTCTAATAATATTCTAACCTGAGACAATCGAATAAGTGGTTATAATTAAGTTTAGCAGTTAGGGTCAGATCGCTCGCTTGCTAGCACTAAATTCATATTGTATCTGCAGCATGGGTAACAAACCAGGCGGGGGATAGACATAATTGACTTGCATGAGACAGCCATTGTGATTTCTACTCAGAACCATATTTGGTTAAAGCGATTATATGCCTCACTTCCATGTCTAGATCTTCCTTCACGTCAATAGATTCGAATAAAAGTGCATTCGAGTAAACTTTCGAGCCTGGTCGGCTGGATATTCAATAAACAGGAATATCCAATTACAAGGCTGGTTTCCGAACGAGAGTGGAGACCTGTGAGTCCGCATGGGAAAAGGCATCTGTATGTTTTTCAACAACAGAGCAGCTCTATTCTAACAAGAGGTTTGTAAAACGGGCGGCTATTCAGGTCAATTTCTTCCTCAATATTGTATTCAATTCAATGTACCTCTATAGATAGAGAGTTGAGCGCGTGCCAACTGGAGACATTATTGGGCCACTGCGAGATCTATACATTCCGTGTGATTTTTGAAATGCCCGCGATAGGCGAGTAGGTGGCGTTTTGATGTGAATGACCGCGATAGATAACGACGTCGTCGGCGGTAATGTCACGGAACGTCAAGGTGTCGGTCGATAGAGATCCTGAGGTCTCACAGCAGATCACAGGGCCTTTGCCTTTTTGTGTGATACCTACAAATCACAAGTTGTCTGAATATCTGTTTTGTGTATTACAATAAAGAAATTAAGAATAACGAAATTTCAATTCCAACTGCGCCAAAAAATACAAGTGATAGGATTTTTTATATTCTGATACTTTTTAACACACTTGCTCGTAAAGTGACTCGTTATGGCAACTTAATAATGGAGCTTATTACGCACTAGTTTTTACTTTACTTTTTTTTCAATCTTCGATAAGAATTTTTGTGCCTACAAAACAATGAATATTTTTGTGAATAAATAAACAATATTTTATTTTCATATTAATATTCCACCATCATTTTTTTTACATGATTTCATCAACTTATACTTTGTTCACGACATATTAACCTTAATTTGCGTATTCAACATATCATTTATCTACACACGTATCATAAACCCTCTTTACTGCGTCCAAAAACCGCACGTTAAGACCAGCATAATGATATAATACTTGGCAAAAACTCATTTGTTATCTGAATATTGATACATTATGACCATAATGTATCAATATTATGACATTCATATTTCTAAGGCCGGCGCCCGCCTGCGTGCCGCCCCTAGTTTGTCTCTAAAGTTGGTACTACTGAACAACCTAAACAAGTGCAGATCAATGATCAATGCCACAATGCCGGTCGAACATGCGGTTCCTGAATACATCAAAGAGAGCTTATGATATGTGTGTAGATAAAGTAGTGTATGCAACTGTATATAATTAGGCATTAAAAATCTCGCATTCGGCTCGTTTCATAAACCCACTCTCGAGTTTTAATGCCCTCCATTATGTATCAGTCACATACACTACATACTATTTTAGGCTGTTTAGCAGTTTTCCGGCTTTAAAAGTAATGTGTAAATTTTAAAAAATGTTTGCGGCTTTTGGAAATAATCAAAACCCGCGCCATTTTTCACAAATATTCGTTTCTTTGTGTGGTTACATGAACAAAAGCTGTTTTTTTCCTCGCAAGTGTGTTAAAAAACCTCGCATGAAACCCGTGTGCATTGATCATACACACTCGCACTCTTACCGCCTCGTGTATAATAAATAACCAACTTAGCACACATGTATTATTTTGTACCCCACTATTATTTTACAGTAAAGAACGAACTATTTTGAACTACTTTCTTCATGGAACTTAAAGACAGTCAAATCTAAATGATAAATCATTTTATTATGCCGTGGCGGATCGGTAGAAATCAATTTGTAGATGTAGCTGGTACATTACCAAGGGACAATGATTTCTGCCTAAAGATAGGTGATGATGTTGTTAAATCCAGCGATGACGTTGCTCGAGCATTTGAAACGTTCTTCACCAATGTACCCTACTCACAACAGATCGTCTAAATTCATCTCCAAATGAAGCAGAGACTTTATTAAAAAATAACACGAGCGTCAGTAAGGTATATTTAAAATTTCATCATATATATCCCCAGGACATTGTAAAACTGTTTAAATTACTTAACTTAAAAAAATACGGAAGACCTGTGGGGTATATCAGTCAAAGTCATTGGTTCAGTAATTCTAGTTAAAGTCCCACATTGAGCTTATATATTCAATAAATGTGTTGACGATGGGGCTTTACCAGACCTCATGAAACACAGTAAACTGATACCTCTGTTCAAATCGGGAGATAAGGGTGATCCTTCAAATTTCAGACCTGATTTGATCTGTTCTTCCAACACTAAGTAAAATATTTGAAAATATTAATACTCAATCAAATGCTCTCACACTTCAACCATACAAAACAACTCCACGCCAAACAATACGGTTTCACTAGGGGTAAATCGACTACGGATGCGGGTATTACCCTTATATCTCATATTAATTCTGCATGGGAGGCCGCACATGATGCTATCGGAGTTTTTTGCGACCTGTCGAAGGCGTTTGATTGTGTTGATCATAATACGCTATTAATTCAATTAAATCATTACGGCGTTCGAAATAAAGCATTGAATCTACGAAGCAATAGAATTCAAAAGGCAGAAGTTAACGGCGTTAAATTTGATGGATCGGGTGTAAAAATTGACGTTCCACAAGGTTCCATATTAGGTCCTTTCGTGTTCCTGGTATATACGATCTGCCTTTCATGGTGGAGAAATTAACTGACATAGTGTTATTTGCTGATGATACTTCAATGGTCTTCAAAATTGAAAGACAAAAAGCAGATTTTGATGATGTTAATGGTGTATTGTCTTTAACCTTGAATTGGTTCACAGTTAATAATTTATTGTTAAACGCTGGTAAAACCAAGTGCATCAAACTCTCACTTCCAAATGTCAGGCAAGTTGAGACCAGTTTAGTGTTAGACAACAGCACGTTAGAATTAGTAAATGATACGAAGTTTCTTGGAATAACCATTGATAGCAAATTGAGGGGACCCCACATAGATAAATTGGCTGGTAAATTAAGTTTTGTGGCTTACGCTGTTAGGAACATCAGACAAAGCACGGATATGGCTAGTATATTTTAGTTACTTTCATAGTGTGATGTCTATGGTATCTTGTTGTGGGGGAAAGCAGCGGATATTCAAACTATTTTTATTTTACAGAAAAGAGCTATTCGAGCAATTTATAATTTAAAACGAACAGACTCCTTAAGAGAGCTTTTTAAAGAAATGGACATACTAACAGTAGCTAGTCTATTTATTTTCGAAAATATAATGTATGTACGCAAGAACCTTACAACATTTTCCAAACTTAGCGATAGCTGTAATGTTAACCTAAGAAATAATCACAGACTGTGTGCGCCCCGATTTAGACTCGCGAAGGTTAGCAATTCTTTCAAGGGTCAGTGTATTTTCTACCATAATAAGATACCTCTGGAGATTTTGAAATTGCCATTTGAGCAATTTAAAAAGCATGTTAAAGCGACTTTGTCATAAAAGGGATATTACAATGTTCAAGATTACTTAAATGACAGGACTGTATGGGGTTAATCTAGCTCAACACAGGCCTTGCTGTTAATAATTTTGAAATGATTTAGTCCTGCTTATTAATCATAATAATTAAATTTTTCATATTTGTAATAGTTAAGCACAACCTATTTTTAAAAGAGATCTAAAAATCAATCTGTGGGAGTTTCTACGCCCTTCTTCTCCCACAGTGGTCCAATGTAGAGAAGTGGCAAAATTGACGTTTGCTAAGTATATGTAAATATCTACAGTAATAAAGTACTTTGACTTTGACTTTGACTTTCATTGCCCGTATTTTCATACCGAGTCAGGGACAGCTCGACCCGAATAATAATACCAGAAACTGCTCTAAAAAGTGGTTTGTACCGTCGGCATGAAAATCGTGGCCCTTAATAATATTGAAGATTATTATATTATGAAAATATTGTATTAATTTGTTGCTAGAATTATATATTTATTTTTTATGAATAAATGTAATTACTATATTATTTTCGATACAATTTAAAGCTATGAACTTGTTCTGCAATAGAGTCAGATTTTTGTATTTAGGTACTTAATTAATATTCGTAAATCATAATTCATAATTTCTATATTACACACAAATAATAAATAGACAACAAGACTTACATAAAAATAGTGTACAAAGGCGAGCTTATCTCCAATAAGAGATCTCTTCCAGCAAACCAATATTCGTGTGAGACTTTCAAAATAAACAAATATTTTAGTGTCGTGCATAAAATAGGTTTTTTTTTATTTAATATTTTCAAAAAGTACGTTAATTAGTGCAAAATTACAATAATTTCAGTCTTAAAAAGTAATGATAAAATTATTTTTTGACTATCACTAAAAAACTAAAAAATCAACTAGGTATATGTAGAATCAACTATATAACGTGACTTTTCAATTATATAGCCAAATTCATACTGAAGACTCGATAAGTGGTAAGTACCAAGGTTCAATGACCCTTGAGAAGAAATTCGAAAAAGCATTTTTTTGTCCCTATACACCCCTGGATAGGATCATAATTGAAACAAGCATTACAGCTCATTTTATTTCCTGCTTTGTAAGGAAATAAAAAAGGAACTATTTATTTAAAATTATTGATTTTCTACCCGACATTTTACAGTCACCGTAATGGGAGAGAAATATCTGGTATTATTATTGTGTCGAGTTGACCCTGACCCGTAATGCCGTCATAAGTGACCAATATTGCAAATTGAAATTGCCTGCATAAGAGTATCTTAAATTGGTTACTTGAGAAGGTAATCTAACAAATATAAACTACATGACAGACGTTGCATTCTTCTATACAAAAAGGATCTTCGGTACCAGATTTTTTTGTAAAATATATCGAATTTGATGAATTTGTTATGACGTCTCATCACAACCTTTACTAGTTCATCTGACGAATAAAATGAGCGTTTTGACAACTCACTAAAACAATCTCTTTTGAATTCCTTGTCAAGTAGCCAATTTATACTCGTATAATAGCTCGCCTAGGTTTCTTATTTTAATGTGTTAACTTACCTATAGACTAGAACAAAAAGATGAATGAGATGGCCCTGGCTAAGTCTCGCAACCCGAAAAGTGGACTAGCCTAGATAGTTATCAGATAATATTCAATAGGGTTTGATAACGTTGACAGTTCGTGATTATCGTCTAAACAACTCTCAAATGTATACACATAATCAGCGGCACATAGGTGCCGAGCTTAGAGCACATAGAGTTCAAGAGCAAATGGGGGTTCAGCATAGTGACAATACGGATTAAAATACACTTCTGGACACATCTATTGGCCCACCTTATTGGCCTACCTAAATATTATTGCTAGATCGAACAAAAACTATTGATGCTGTTTTAAACCTGATACATTTTACCATCTTTTTCAATCGTGTTGTTTTAAATTTGAGTTCAGAACACCACACAACATGAAGCTACGCCTATCAAGTCGGGTATACGCCTTGATGAATGCAGTTGATTTTTGAATAAAAAACATGTTTTATCAAAGACAAATTGCCTCCATGGGCATCTACGACAGCTATCATGCGATTAGGCATAGAATTTATCAACCGCTCTATGAAATTTTGGGGGATCATTTCCCATTCCTGTTCTATTGCAGTTCTCAACTCTTGCATCGTCTCGGCAGCTGGTTGACGAGCCCTAACATGTCTTTTGAGCTCGTCCCACATGTGCTCAATCGGGTTCATGTCTGGGCTTTTGGCTGGCCAGTCCATAACTGGGATGTTCAGATCTCGAAGATATTCCCTGACGATGCCGGCCGTATGGGCTCTTGCATTATCATGCATAAATTTGGGACCACATGGTCCGCGTATGGCATTACGTGAGGTTCTAAGCACTCACGAATGTACCTTTGGGACTTCAATGTTGGCAGCCGTGGTCCCGTAACAACTAAAAGTTGAGTTTTGCTACTCGCGGATATACCGCCCCAGACAGTCCATGATCCACCGCCATAAGGAACCCTCTCTTCAAAGCAGCATTGTGCAAAACGCTCTCCCTTACGTCGGTAGACCTTCTTCCTTCCATCATTGCCGTGTAACGCAATTTTGCACTCATCAGTAAAGAGGACACGGCTCCAACGCTGCGGAGTCCAATTCAAATGAGTGCACACGAAATAAAGGCGCGCCATGCGGTGGGCTCGCGTTAGTTTTTTGCCATTAGCGGGCTTGTGTGGTACCATGTCGCGTTCCTTTAACCTTTTCCGAACAGTTCGAGCGCTCGCAGCTACTCCGTGGAAGTCGCGAAGTTGGTTTTGTATCTCAATGGAGGTAAGGTGACGATTTGTCAAGCTGGTCGTAACGATGAACCGATCCTGCCTCTCAGTTGTGACCCGAAATTGTGGCCTTCCTTGGCGACGAACAAAGTCGCCAGTCTCTAGGTACCTCCGATAAACATTTCGGACCGCAGATCGACTTAAATTAAATTGAGCACTCACATTTCTTTGGCTGTGTCCGGCCTGAATAAGTGCCACAGCTTGGGCGGCGACTTCAGGCGAAGTATCCATAGATTATTGATAGAACATCACCTTAATGTCAAGAATAAGTAAGTTTTGTTGCAAAACAAAAGAGAAAAATCAAACTTTCAAGAATTAAATCCAAGTAAACCAATTCCAAATCAAATTTTTCTTAGTATTCGATTGTTTGATATCAACGAACAGGCTCCAAATTGTCTTTTGTTTCTTTAAATTCTGTGTTCGGAATTCAAAAAAAGACTAAAATTAAATTATGAATGTGCCAGGTTCAAAACTACATAAAAACTTTTTGCTCGACCTAATATAAATTTTTAGCTAGGACCAAACGAAACTCAAAATGCAAGGTGGGCCAATAGATGTGTCCAGAAGTGTAGTAAAATTTGTGTCTTTTGGTCTGCATGTGTAATTTAATACTCTGTATTAGTCTATCTATAGTTGTTGTTATTTGTTGCTTGTGAGATAATGAAATAAATCTCTTTCATCACTCCTAGAGTGGGTCTAGGTCTGAGCATGAAGCTTATTGATTAGAAATTACTAGTTGTTAATTAATTTTCTTTTGATTTTAAAATATTTATTAATAAATAGGTATAGGTAATATTTTATAAAAATAAGTATATTAACGCATATGGATATTCTACCTGATCTTATTAATCAAAGTTTCCTGTCTTGTTCTTCCAGCGATGATGATTTTTTGAGTGCGGAAAGCAATGTCTCCTCTATAGAGGAACCCCTACTTGTCAAAATTAGGACCGTATTTGGTAGTGTAGTCCGAGGGGGAAGGATTAAACCACAGGCTATTGGAAAAACGAAATGAAAATGAGCTTGAAATAAAACGCTTGCAAGCTAAGAATTCACAGCTAAGCAAAAGTGTGCCTACTTTGCGAGAAACACACGAGGAGTCGCAAAATGAAATTCAACTATTAGAAAAACTAGTGGAATCTTTTGTCACCCTGCGCACAGACCTTGTTTATGACGGCAGTAAATTCCTCCAATGCCAACTCAATGAGTCAAACTTGAAGTTGACTGATATGTGCATAGAAAAAAAAACACGTATCTTGCCACATTTCCTCTCTCCAACAAGAACTAGAAGTAGCCAACCTAATCACTATCTGTCAAAGCATGCAGGCAAGCTGCAGAAAATTTTAAAAGTATTTCAAATTAAATTAATTCATGAAGTAAACAAGAGGGAATGAAAAACTATTAAAATCAGTATTGAAACAGCAACCAAACAGAACAACAAGAATCTCCATATTGCAAGAGCTTCGGGGAAAAAATGGAGGTTTACAATCAGACCTTCAAGAAGCCCGAGTAGAAATCCAGCATCTACATGACCTCCTGGCAAACGCACTCCAATGTTATGCCAAATAACAGAGTGAGTTAGTCGAACTCAGAGCCACGACGAAGCCACAACGCCAGAAAGCGGAATTAGTGGTCTTTCTAGTTGAAGACGAGGAGGATGAGACCAGCAAGGGGGACGAGCCCACATCACAAACTCTGGTATTAGCCCCCCTCAACGTGAGTAGTGCAGCACCCACCGCTGTCCCGACCAAGAAACGGCATTGCCATCGTCGACGAGGAGGCACCTCGCAGCTAAGCAGCGCAAGCGCCGCTTCGCTCGCTGTCACGCGTGTCTCGCTGTCTACTGAGACGTGTGTCAAGCTGCACACTGCCGCGACGACCGCGACGCTCGCCATTACGCGCGATGCGCCGCTCACTGCTACGCCACCACATGGCCCGTGCATCGCACTCGTGTAACGCCAAACAAATTAGGTGCAGGGCTTGGACCTCTACTACAATACCGGTTTAACCAAAAAGTTACAAACATTTGCCATCCAAATAGTTCATTTGTAGATCTTGTAAATATAATTAGTCGTGGTATCTATAATGAGTACAGCACTATTGTAATTATGGCAGGAAATAATTTAAACATTAGTCGGAACAAGTTGAATAAAAGTGTTGAAACACTCCTAGACTTAAATAGTAGGATGAAATACAAATGTGAAACATGCAATTTCCCAAACGCCTGTAATTTGACTGAACAACAAAAGAAATCCGTGCAAAGAATAAATATTCATTTATTTAATTTAACGTGTCATCACAGCGATGCTATTTTATATTTCGACATGAATAATTTTACTCATAACTTAACTCGGACTCAGGACACATTGTACCTGTCTAATAAATATAGAAAATTAATAGCTACATTGTTAGCATATAATATATGCGACGCAGCTATAGTTGGTTTAACCAAGTTCAACTTGACATCAGTTATTTTTATTGAACAGACTAATCAAACACCTCCTTATGTTAAGGGTAAGTTGACATGAAAATATGATGTCTTTTAACATAGATTATTACAAAATCAACAGTTGTTACAATAGGAAATGCTGCTGATAGAGGCGGTTCTGTATATATATATACATATGTATAAATAACTAACACATATTGTAATAAATAACACAAATCCACAGCCTGTCAACTATGGTAAATTAGAAACATATACTTTAAATATGGCCAATTATGGATTTCACTATGTATACAAATCTTAGTAAAAAATATATCACATCAGTGATAAATATTATTACACACAATTGCCAGTGTTTGTGATATTTATCATATCACAAACACTGCCAAGTCAAAAAGCGTTGCTACTGAGTTGTTGGGACCATCTGCCAATCAAAATACTACCGACGATGTAAATAAATTCTTCGTAAATGTTGGTAAGGACCTTGCTGAAAATATTAAGAAAGCGGTGGGTCCAACACTTTCCAACAATCCTACATTTCTACCGAGCAGATGTAAATCCTCATTTGCCTTACTAGGGACCGATATGAGTGAAGTGGAAAGATTAATACTTGGCTTGAAGAACGTGAGCGCTGTTGGTTGGGATAACATCTCAAACCGTGTACTTAAGCTCCACAAAAACTTCTTTATTCCACCTCTAACATATATCTTCAATATGTGTCTTACTGATGGCGTCTTCCCCGAGTCCTTAAAGCGATCGATGGTGCTCCCTACACACAAGGCAGGTGACAGAGATCGTGTTAACAACTACAGACCAATTTCTATCCTGCCTTCTATATCTAAAATACTGGAACGAATCATCAACTCACGTCTAACTAAATATCTTGAATCAAACAAACTATTATCTGCCTGCCAATTTGGGTTTCGAAATGACATCTCCACCAGTGATGCTGTGCACGAACTCACTGACTATGTGGTAAAGAACCTTGATAAAGGGCAGAAGGTTATAGGCATTTTCCTTGACCTTGCTAAGGCGTTTGACACGGTCTCTGTCCCTATCCTCTTGGAAAAACTAGATCGACTTGGTATACGAGGGGTACAGTTGAAGCTTTTTGAGGAATATCTCACCGGTCGCTTTCAGTATGTAAAAATCGGAGATCACTGTAGTGGTGATCTACCAATTGCGTACGGTGTCCCACAGGGCAGTATATTGGGCCCCACTCTATTTCTCATTTACATCAATGAACTATGTGACCTAAGTCCCGAAAATGGCAGAGTGATTACATATGCTGACGACACTGCCCTTTTATTCTCGGCAAAAACTTTGGAAGAGACCTATGAGGTTGCCCAGCGGGGATTTAATCAAGCCACCCAATGGCTGCTCAAGGTTTCCACTTTCCGTCCCCTTGTTTTCCCCACTGATCTCCTTTATAATTCTTGTGACGTACTTACGGTCAGGCAACTATTTATGTATCACACTGTCTTAAAACAGCATTCTTATTTAACATATAGCCCCTATCTGCTGACCAGACGGCGGAAGGATAGAGTCTGTTTGGATTATACATTATTCCGAACATCCTTTGCCCATAAATTCTTCTGCTTCCTCGGTCCTTTCATATATAATAGAATTAATAGAATAGCTAATATTTATTCCCTCACCAACTATAAACTTAAAAAGATTGTCTATAAAACATTGCAATTACTTAATTATGACAAAACGGAGGACCTACTGATCATAACTACCTAGCTACCTTCATAAAGGTGCACAAGGCAGTTCATCAATTCATCTGTTAAAAAAAATTAAAAAAATATAACGCATATTTTATATTAATCTGACTTGTACACCATATTGACATAGTAACGTTGTTTTATTATTATTTTTATTACCTCACACACCCTCTCACACACACTCACTCATACTCATACTACACATAGAGAGGCTCACCCACTCACCCACACACCCATTTTTTCATATTTTTATTACTTTGTCTTTAGTCAGTATTAGTCAGTAATTTTGTATAAAAAAGTGTCCGTGTAACTAAAATTAGCTTTATATATATTTTATAGGAAGAGCACTGTAGTCTGAAATACAGGTTTACACTTAGCTCAGGCTCAGATGACTCAATTATCATGTGTCACATTTTAGCTAAGGGCCTCAAATATTGTAAACGTTTTCTGTTTTTTTCTTTTGAATAAATAAATTTCCAATTCAATTCAATATTTGAGAAAAATACGGAGGAAGCCATCACTGAACTATGTAATAACAGAAAAAAGTTAATTATTTGTGGCGATCTTAATGTAGATTTGCTTGTAGATACACATTGTTGTATCTTAACAACGATTAATGACTTTATTTAATTTATGTCATGTTCCTGGGTGGATCAAAATTAATTAGTACCCGTGTTTGATGGCAGGTGGCGTTACTTAGGAAAGTTGGCATTACCATCGTGTAGTAAAATCAAATAAAAAAAAAAAAACAGTCAATTGTCTATGGTTCAGTTTTTTTCTGGCGTCAAATTGTGTAAGACTTGTTTTGTTTTTCTTACAAAATTGAGAAAGAGCAATATCGTTCCGTAATTCGCTTCTTATTCGCTGAAAAACATGCGAATAAGTAAAAGTTAAGTAAGATGCTGTCTACGGAGGTCTTTCGCCGTCAATGACAACCGTGAGATATTGGTTTAATGAGTTTAAACGAGGTCGTACATCTATTTTCTACGAGGACCACCCAGGGCGCCTGACAGACGTGGTTATCGAAGAAGTCGTGGATAAGGTAAAAAAGATAATAGTCACCGATCGACGTACCAAAGTGCGTGAATTAACTGTCGGGTATCGTACGGAACAGCAATTAATATATTACACGATACATTAAATATGAAAAAAGTGTCCATCCGATGGGTGCCGCGATTACTCACGGATGAAAATAAGTGGTTACGGCTGTCAATGTCGAAGGAGCCTTTGGGCTTGTTTGAGCGAAATCCGCAGGAGTTTTTCTGTCGTGTCGTTACTGTCGATGAAACCTGGATCCATTATTATACACCTGAGAGCAAGCGGCAGTCTAAACAATGGCAGTCATGGCCACGATTCTTTGGGATAGTAAGGGAATAATCCTTACAGATTTCTTACAAAAAGGGAAAACTATCACAGAGCCGTACTAAAGTGAGTTAGGTTTATTTTCTTATCAAACCGGTCCATTTGATAAAAAAATAAAGGAGACTCGGCCCCATTTGGCAAAGAAGAAAGTGTTGTTCCATCATGACAACGAACCAGCTCATTCTTCCATATTGTCACTGCCAAACTATAACCCAACCACGTTACGAATTGCTGCCACACCCACCTTACTCACCGGATCTGGCTCCCTGTGACTTTTTTCTGTTCCCCAATATGAAAACATAGCTCGGGGGAAAGAAATTCAGTTTCAACGAGGAGGTTATAGCTGACACAGTAGCGTATTTTGAAGAATTTGATAAATACAACTTTATGGAGGGGTTAAAGAAGTGGCCGAAAGGCTGGGAAAAGTGTAAGGACCTAGAAAGAGATTATGTTGAAAAAAAAACGTTTAAATATATATGCGTCTCCAGTTCTAACACGGGTACTTTTGATCACGTAATTCTAGAGCCGACTAGAATAACACTTACTAGCCAAACTTGCTTAGATAAAAAAAATGTCACTGAGCATTCATAATTTCTTGGAATTAACTGCTTGCCTTCTGATCACAGCAGGCAAACAGTTTCATTCCCAATTTCTAGTAAGATTAAGACTGATCCATCAATTTATAGGCCTATTACATCCCATAGACTAGAGAAGTATACGACAAACTTAGATATAAATTTGCCAGATCCGGATTTTAATGAACAGAACCGGAAAAAAAACTATTCAGACTTCTTCAACATTAGTCAAACATAATTCGATAAAGTTTTAAAACTAAAGAAACTCAGTGACAACAACAGTAAATTTAATTTAATAACTGTTCAACGTTTGAAATTCGTAAAAGTAGAGTTATCTTAAATGACCTTTATGAACAAAAACCGATAACTTTGATAGAAAATTTCATAACTATGTTAAAAAAAAATCTAAAAACTTTCTTTCAAGTTGGTTTGCAGATCTGCAAAAACTTTACACATTATTAGAAAAATATAAAATTCTAATTATCGAATGAAAACAGTTTGGCAAATAATAAACCGTAAAACTGGCAAAGTTATTACCGAGGGACAAATATTTTTCCCTAAAGATAGGTGATGCTGTTGTTGAATCCAACGCTGAGGTTGCTCGAGCTTTCGAAACATTCAGACAGAGCGTCTAAATTCATCTCAATATGAAGCAGAGACTTTGTTAAAAAACAACACTAGCGAAAGTAATATGTATTTCAAAATTTAATCATGTATATCTCCAGGACATTGTCAAAACGTATAGATTACTTAACTTAAAAAATACTGTAGACCGGTGGGGTATATTAGTCAAAGTCATTGGTTCAGTTATTCTAGTTATAGCCCTACAGTTAGCTTATATATTTAATAAATGTGTTGACGATGGAGCTTTCCCAGACCTCATGAAACTGTTACCTCTGTTCAAGTCGGAAGACAAGGGTGAATCTTCAAATTACAGACCAATATCTGTTCTTCCAGCACTAAGTAAAATATTTGAAAAAATTATACTCAATCAAATGCTCTCACAAATCAACCGCATAAAACCACTCCACGCCAAACAATAAGGTTTCACTAGGAGAAAATCGACTACGGATGCAGGTCTTACTTACCCCTATATCTCATATTAATACTGCATGGGAGGCCGCACAGGATACTATTAGAGTTTTTTGCGATCTGTCGAAGGCATTTGATTGTGTTAATCATGATATGCTATTAATTAAATTAGATCATTACGGAGTTAGAAATAAAGCGTTGTATCTACAAAGTAAGACTACTAACTACTACTAAGAAGCAAGCATCTTATTCCTGGTACCAACGTATCTGCCTTTCATGGTGGAGAAATTGACTGACATAGTGTTGTTTGCTGATGACGCTCCACTGAAAATGTCACTCACTCTTCAAAAAGAAAGACAAAAATAATATTTTGATGATGTTAATGGAGTATTGTCTTTAACCTTGAATTGGTTCACAGTTAATAATTTATTGTTATACGCTGGTAAAACCAAGTGTATCAAATTCTCACTTACAAATTTTAGTTGAGACTAGTTAAGTGTTAGACAGCAACACGTTAGAATTAGTAAATGATACGAAGTTTCTTCGATTATTCAAAAAAATGGTTATCCATTGATAGCAAATTGCATTGGCGACCCCACGTAGATAAATTAGCTGATAAATTAAGTTCTGAGGCTTAAGCTATTAACTTAAGCTATGAACTATTTTTATTTTTCAGAAAAGAGCTATTCGAGCTATTTATCATATGAAACAACAGACTCTTTAAGAGAGCTTTTTAAAGAAATTGACACACTAACTGTAGCTAGTCAATTCATTTTCGAAAATATAATGTATGTACGCAGGAACCTTTCTACATTTTCCAAACTCAGCGATAGCTGTAATGTTAACCTAAGAAATAATCACAGACTAGTTGGCCCCCGGTAAAGAGTCGCGAAGGTAAGCAATTCTTTCAAGGGTCAGTGCATTCTCTACTACAATGAGATACCTCTGGAAATTTTGATTTATGTTTGTGTTTATGTTTAGCTTGTACGAGTATATTATATAATATTTATGTAGGTACTCGTATATTTAGTTTATGTTGTTTTATCGACACACGTATCTATCATAGACCCTCTTTTATCTACATGCGTATCATAAACCCTCTTTACTGCTTCTAAAAACCGCACGTTAAGACCAGCATAATGTAAAAATATTTGGTAAAAACTCATTACTAATATCTGTTTTGTGTATTACAATAAAGAAATTAAGAATAACGAAATTTCAATTCCAACTGCGCCAAAAAATACAAGTGATAGGATTTTTTATATTCTGATACTTTTTAACACACTTGCTCAAAATCAAAATCAAAATCAAAAATCATTTATTTCCATAGGATGTTGTTACATCACTTAGATCCGTCATTACATTTTTTTGGGTGAGTTCACTAACACAATGGCGGTATCTGTGGAGAAGAGCTCACCGAAGAAACTCCACAGTCGTCGCATCTTTTGCGTTTCCTTTTTTAAATAAAATATTGTCAAATTACAAAATTAATGCTAATTATATATCGAAACAGCCTGTTACTCAAACAATCTATTCCCATGGACATCTGTCCTCTAAATAATCAGATATCCTATAGTAACCTTTTTTATACAATTTCTGTTTTATTATTATTTTAAACTTGTCTAAAGGTAAGTTTTTAATATCTGTAGGGACCTTATTGTAATAGCGTATACAATTGCCTTTAAAAGAATTACTAATTTTATGTAGTCGGCTTACATAAGCAACCAACTTGTCTTTATTTCTAGTATTAAAATTGTGTATATCACTGTACTTCTGAAAATTAGTTATATTTCTTTTTACATACACAAGATTGTCATAGATATATTGAGACACAAATGTCAGAATATTGATTTCTTTAAACTTTTCCCTCAGTGACACTCTAGGCCCTAATCTATAAATTGCACGAACAGCCCGTTTCTGCAGAATAAATATACTATTAGCATTCGCAGCGTGACCCCACAATAAGTGCTCGTAAAGTGACTCGTTATGGCAACTTAATAATGGAGCTTATTACGCACTAGTTTTTACTTTACTTTTTTTTCAATCTCCGATAAAAATTTTTGTGCCTACAAAACAATGAATATTTTTGTGAATAAATAAACAATATTTTATTTTCATATTAATATTCCACCATCATTTTTTTTACATGATTTCATCAACTTATACTTTGTTCACGACATATTAACCTTAATTTGCGTATTCAACATATCATTTATCTACACACGTATCATAAACCCTCTTTACTGCGTCCAAAAACCGCACGTTAAGACCAGCATAATGATATACTACTTGGCAAAAACTCATTTGTTATCTGAATATTGATACATTATGACCATAATGTATCAATATTATGACATTCATATTTCGAAAGCCGGCGCCCGCCTGCGTGCCGCCCCTAGTTTATCTGTTAAGTTGGTACTACAGAACAAGCTAAACAACTACAGATCAATGATCAATGCCACAATGCCGGTCAAACATGCGGTTCCTGAACATATCAAAGAGAGCTTATGATATGTGTGTAGATAAACTAGTGTATGTAACTGTACATAACCTCGAGTTGGAGCGTATTCAGAATAAATTTGTGAGATTCCTGTACCTCAGGCAGTATGGAGTATATCCCATGTACCCCTCGATGTATCCCACCCTATTTATTTTAGGTATATATTTTTAAAATACTGAACACCAAAATTCACGATCCGGACTTGCTATCGGCTTTGAATGTGTGTGTCCCTGACGACTACATCAGGCGAAGGCGGCGGCCGCAGTTGCTGGCGGTGCCGAGCGCGCGCATCAACCTGCTCCAGAAGGCACCGCTCACTCGCGCGCTGTGCACGCTCAACCGCATCGACAAGAAATTAGACCTGTTCACGTGTTCGCTGAGTGAATTCATAAGAATAGCACTGGAGACTATATGTTATAGAAGATAGATTTATATGTATAATATATGTAAAAGTAGAAGATAGTTAAGTAAACTAATCTATCGCATTAGGTCAAACTGTAAAGATAGATTTTAAGTGGATAAATAAAAAAAATAAAAAATTAGGCATTAAAACTCTCGAGTGACATTATTATGAAACTCGCCTTCGGCTCGTATTAATGCCCTCCATTATGCAGCAGTCACATAAACTACTATTATTGCGTACAAAAATCGCACATTACTTTATACATTTAAATTATGTTATACATTTTCGACATATTATGTCATCAGAATTTCGAACGCCGACGCCCGCTTGCGTACCGCCCCTTATTTGTCTTTGAAGTTGGTACTACTGAACAAGCTAAACAAGTGCAGAGCATTGATCAATGCCAATGCAACATGCAGTTTCTGAACACATCAAAGAGAGCTTATGATATGTGGGTAGATAAACTAGTGTATGTAACTGTACATAATTAGGCAATATTAATCAGTCACATAAAAGCGTTAAGGGTTAATAAATACTATAAAACATCAAACTAAAAGTTTTCATTGATCTTGAGCTCGAGTTTTCCTCTCTAAATAATGACCGACAAATTGGATCCTGTCTTTACAAAGGGTTGCCCAACGTTTATTAATCGACGGGGTGCCCAATACTTCCATTAGTGGGAGGATAATCTCTACCTATATGGACTCAACTATACGTCTAGGCCTAGCGCGGTGACTTGCACGGACGCGTAATATCAAACCTATGCAACCGCCGCACAGTGGGGTATTAGAGTGATAAGAGGCGGCCAAAAATGTATTTTGGTTCAACGTTTGATGGTGATTCACTTAATTTACTTACATACATTTTGGTAATAAGTTCTATTTAAGCATTCAATAAAATGCATTTTTATAACATTTATTCATTTAAACTAGTAAAAATAAATTAAAACACACATAATTATATTAGTCAGAAGATGAGATTTCTTCGTCAGAGGACAACTCAGGTTCACTTCTACTTTCTCCATCATCAGACTCTTCGGTATCCTGTGAAACGTGGGGTTCCCTAGGAAGTAGCTTGTCTAGGGTTTCTTTTAAAACAGCTTGTGCTTTTCCTTATCATCGGCCTCATGCCAGTTAACAATGTTTTCGAGCTACATTGGCTATTTTATCGTCTATCGCTTTAATACAGTAAGCTTTTATTCCGTCTACCCCTGGTGCTTTGTTTTTGTTCAGCTTTTTTATTATTTTGTAGATGTCTTTGCCAATTACTTCCTGTGAAGCACTGTGTTTCTTAGACTATTGCCCTCAACCGGGATCCACGCTCAACGTACCTGGTTCAGAATAGGAAGATCAATGTAATTGATATAGAAGAAAGAAAAGCTGCCGACGCGTTCTACACTTCACCCTCTCTGATGCCCTCCTGACGTGCCGTGAAGAGACCACCATGCTAACTAGTCACAACCCATAACACCGTTGCAATGGTGCCCATCTTTGCTTGCTATAATGGTTCCCCGTGTTTGTGTGATGTCCAATATCCTAGTCATTGCCTTGCAGCTGTAGTGTAGTTGATAGCATAGTTAAATTTAATTTTAAATATTTTTTGTTGTTTAAGTGACATCTTTTTAATTTTCTGTGCGACATGACATCTGTGTTTTTTATGATTCTGCAAATTGTGTACGGATTTTCGGATGTGTTATTTTCGCTGTGATCTCTGTACATATGAATAGTTATAATTATCTAAAATTTAGCACAATGGCTTATCTATCAAAATTCGTCGTACAAGAGTAATTACAACATTAACTATGCTAACAAAAATTACTCTATCTATTCTGGGCAATTTCCGGTTTCTGTCGTAACTAACTAAAATATTCTGGAAGGACTTGTGTGTGAGCTTTAACTTTCTTGTTTCGTGTCTATACCTACTTATGTACTATATATCTTTTTTGTGTGCTGTTTACATATGCTAGCTAATGTATTCTATCTACGTACTACTATCCTACCATACTCTACTCAACCCTAGATACCGCTGATTCCTTGCCTAACTAACTTACTTATCATAACATAGCGCCACGCCTTTTCCCAAACGTGATGGCAGAGGCAGAATTGTGCCCACTTTCAGCCAGTGATTAAATACTCCATTTTGCGTGACAGGGGGCTAGCCCAACAGCTATGGAGCTTACTACTCTACAATGTCTATTTCTACTTGGTCTATTGAGTGTTACAACTTCTTAATTTGCCGACCCCTTCCAGTTGGAGGAATTATATTAATGTTAAGCACACTCGTGTACCAGGCCGTAGTGTTGCTGTCAGAGACGTGGTATCCTATCCCTACGTCATTGATGTTGAGCAGACCGTAGTAGCTAAGCTACTGTGGCTCACTATTTAAATTAAAATCTTTATTTTTCTCAAAAGACCGTTTCTTTGTCATCTCTTTCAGTTGGGTTTGGCTGACTATGCTGACTTACCTATATGTCAACTGTACAGAAAGTCTACACTTTGTACATAGTCAGGTCATAAATTCTGTCACATGTGCAATATGAAATAATTTAGACATGTTTATTATTTATGTAAACATTTATATAGCAAAATGAACTTAATAAAACATAGATTCTTATGGTAATAAAGTTTATTCAAAATGACCCCCGCGATTTTGAATACAGGCCTTTATTCTGCGCGGCCAGTCGTCTATCGCAGCACGAACGAGGTCCATGTCAATATCGGCGGCTGCCTTAATCAAGGATGCCTTGAGTGACTCCAAATCAGGATGAGGCTTTGAGCAGGCCTTTTCCTCTAAGTGTTGCCATATCTTGTAATCTAACGGACTCAAATCTGGACTGGAGGAGGGCCAGTCTTCATGCCGGATGAAGTCGATTTCACGCGCCGCCGCCAGCCAGTCTTGTGTGCTTTTCACTCTATAAGCTGGCGCAGAATCTTGTTGGAATACCCAGTGCCTGTTATTGAACATGGTATGAGAAACAGGTTCCACAAGGTATTTTGTAGTAAGGAGGACTGTATTTTGATACACAACTGCATTCGTTTTTACGCCTTTCTCACAAAAATGTACCTCAGTTAAGCCCCAATAAGAGACTCCAACCCAAACCATGAGCGAGGATGGAAAATGACCTCGTTGGACACGCGGAATACGGTTGCTCGCTTCTTCACTGCTGTGTGCGTACACCTTATCATTTTGTTTGTTGTAGCTCTCTTCCACGGTGAAAATTTTTTCATCCGAAAAAAGATTTTCCCGATGCTTTTTTCCCGCGTACCGCTTCAACAAAGCGCGGCATCTCTTCAGTCTCAGGTCCATTAAACGAGCGTCCAAACGATGTCCTGTTTTTATTCGATATGCCCTTAGCCCTAAGTCTTCATTTAACACCCTTTTCACCGTGGTCCTGCTTAACCCCATCTGAAGGGCCAACAGTTTCTGCTTACGTTTGGGACTTCTTTGAATTCGCGCCTTCACAGCTTTTAACACTGATGGAGTCCTAACAGAGCGAGGGCGACCACTTCTTGACCTGTCATCTACACTAGAGTCTTCATTGTATCGTTTTATGATACGATAAACGAATCTTTTGGTTATATTAAAATTTTCACTAAGTCGAAAATCTGAATTGGCGCGTAACCGCAACGCTGCAACGCAATAACTGCGACACGGTCTTCTTTAAGTGTCCACTCCATATTTAAAAATGAGGAAAATTTCGACTCATACCTGAGAGGTCGTCAGCAGCGCATTAAGTCTGAAGAGACCGAAACTCAATGGTGTGATCTTTCCTCAGGAGTGCCTCAAGGTGGTATTCTCTCTCCTCTTCTTTTTTCAGTCTTTATAAACTCCATCTCCGACGTCCTCTCTTCTTCGTATCATCTGTACGCAGATGATCTACAAATTTATCGCCACTTTTCCCCCTGCGATGTAGTTTCATCCGTGGAGGCACTGAATGCTGACCTCGAGAATGTGAAAGACTGGGCCTCATCATACGGGCTGTTAATAAACCCGAATAAATCACAAGCCATGATTTTAGGAACCAGGCACACTCTTTCCTTGTTACAAAAACCCATTGTTCCCGTATCATATAATGGCATCACAATAGAGTACACAGATAAGGCGAAAAACCTTGGGGTTATTTTTGACAACCAGCTGTCTTGGTCTCCACATGTCAGCGAGGTCAGCAGACGGGTCTTTGCGTCTTTTCACTCCCTCAGGCGTCTGCAGTACTTCTTGCCGCGGCAGACCAAAATCACCCTTGCTCAGTCCCTTCTCCTGCCGCTAATCGACTACGCCGATGTCTGTTGGGCGAGCGCGAACGAAGATCTTCTGAACAAACTCGAACGACTTCAGAATCTCGGGATTCGGTTTATCTTCGGGCTGCGCAAATTCGACCACGTCTCTCAATTTCGCAAAGAGTTGGGGTGGCTTCCGATTCGTCGTCGCCGAGACTCCCATATTCTTTTTTGTCTTTTCAATATATTGAAAAATCCGCGCTACCCCAGCTACCTTCGAGACCGCTTTGAGTATCTCTTTTCAGGAGATCGGCAACGGAGATCTCACACGGTCTCACTCTTAGCCACTCCAAGGCATATCACTTCCGCATATGAGCACTCCTTCAGGTTGCAGGCGGTCCGACTGTGGAACGCACTTCCTTGTGCGATAAGAGACAGCCCGACTCTTTTCGCTTTCAAAAACCGGGTAAAAGAGCACTTCCTCTCTCTTTTGTGATAGTTGTAGTATGTATATTATTATTATATGTAAACTTTATGTACAGGTTTATGTATTTATTGATACGTATTTAGTAGTTTGTTAGATACGAGTATGTATTTTATTTACCGTATTTTATAGATATGTAATTTACTTATATGTATTTTATTATTGTTTAGGTGTTGTGCACTGCCTACCCTTTATTGATAAAATTTCCTGTCATGCCTTGGTTTGCTGGAAGAAATCTCTTTTTAGAGATAAGCTCGCCTTTGTACATATGTTTTCTCTTAATGTATCTTTTTTAAATAACTGTGTTCAATAAAGAATTACGAATTATGAAATTATGAAAATTCTAAAAAGTACACATTTTTATTTTCATGAAAAATTCGAAATTCGAATTCAATAAACTTTTTTGTGGCCAGCGTTCTAAATTAAAAAGTTTTTATTGTGTGACAGAACTTATGACCTGACTGTGTATATTTGTGTAGACTCTGGTGTGAACTTTGTGTGATTTCCGATGGTAATGTGAATGTGTGACGTATGTGCAGAGCTTGATTGTTAGTATTTTAAGGACTTCGTAGAGATTGAGCAGATTTTTCATAGGTAAAACCCTATACCCCACACAGGGAGAACCGTAACATGCTGTTATTTTTATTTACTTTAAGTTGTAATTATTGTAAATAGAACCTTCAAAGTGATCAATACTGGTTGTTTATCTACTTTAGTTTTTTGAATTTACTATTTTTTATTTAAAATACGATCTTCACGACTCAATTTTTTCACCTTCAACTCAAATATTTACCTGATCTCTGAGAACTTCGGACTAATACACTAGTCTGCTTATAATGTACAAGAAATTCAGTCGTGCTAAAATGTGCACGTGTGAAATATGGTACTGTCTGTCTTTATGATGTGCTCATCTCCCCGATGGCTCATTCATTTTATAATTTTCCATCTGTCCCTACAGCTACAATACCAACTGCCTCTGTTAGGTATTTCCTAGTTTTAACAAGATCGTATAGTAGAAAGACCAAGGTAATTGATACAGAAAAAAATATTGCCGGCAAATATCGGGAAAAACAAAAAATCAAAATCAAATCTCCGAAAATTTATAAAAATCACTTTTTCTTACGTTTACTAAAAATGTCATTGTAGTTCTCTTTTCAACGAAAATATCTAAAAACTATACAGACATACATGCTCATTCAAAATCCATATCACAACACTGTTGTGTTGTGATATGGATTTAATAACAATTAAAAACCAAAGTCTAGACGTAATATTAACGACAGAAACTAACGCACGAATACTGTAAACGACAATTAACTTTTGACTACCCGCACGGGTTTATTATGACGCCGATGACAAAACAAATGTTAGTACATTGTGCCCTAATAAGTGAGCTTTACAATGGTGCTATTTTTTATTTGTGTTCTTACTCTACTTGTGTACTTTACGAGACTGAATTTGGGCCGCCCAGATCATTCAAATGTGCGCCGACTCTTGCAACCATACCGAAGTGGCTAAGGCGAGCGCCTAGCGAACACAGCAAAATTTCAACATTTCGCTCACTATACATTTTTTGAATTTAATTCGTGTACACAATTTCTTTTAATCAACACCTCCCATCTAAATGCATTGTCTACTATTAAAAACATCATATCCATCGTTTCGTTTGCGACACCTGACTCGTCCAAAAGCTCGAGAAGTGTGGCCACAAGCTCGGTTGCGCCCGCCACAGCAGCCCTTAGCCACCGCGCGTTCACTGTGAACGCAGCCTATATTCTGTCCCCTAAGTATGTCGTCTATTACTAATATTGCAGGCAGTATGGTGCTGTAACATAAACACAATCTCAGTGTAGCCCTACTCTGAAATCGAACTATCTATTCGAAATATCCACGTAACGTATTTGCACCTATATCTAAGTTCATGTAACGTGGAAAAGCTAACAGTGATGGATGAAGTTGGGTCGCAGTGGTCGATGCGAGCGGGCTGTACAAAAGACATTGGGACCTTTCTGACGCGCTATGCGAAATTCAGCAAACACGAATGATACTTATAGTAGTTTTTAGATAACCTTACATACTTTATAACTGTGTAGTTTTTTTTTAAATAAAGTAATGGGAATGTTGAGACGATATAAATATATCTCAATTTTTGCACGTTTAATACTCAAAAATATTAATAAACAATTAAGATAATTACACCCATTGACTATGACCATTATAGAATAGGCGTGAAATGGGGTGGGGGGGACGAGAGGGGCATCAGGTAGAGAAAAAAACTGATTTCGCTGCCTGCGCGTGCGCCCGTCTTCGCATCGCTTGAAAATACAATGCGCCCTCCTCCCCGTCGCAGTCCTTCGTCATTTTTCTTTGCTAGATACATCGTTATTGAGATTATTGTCATGGTTATATATATCGACGGTGGAAAGGCTAAGTGACTGAAGCGACCAATAACTTTACAGGAGACCCATTTAAAGTTTTTATTTTGGAAAAAACTTTTGTAACCATTTATCATAAAGCCCACGAGGAAGTGTTCTATGAGAGCCCTACAAATATTTTTTTATGCATAGTCGGGCATATACATATAGTTATGGACACTAATTTAAATAGACAAAAAGTTAGATGTCGCTTCAGTCACTTTAACATCCAGACAGAATCAGGCTAAATGACTGATGCGACAAAAATCGCCAAAAGTGAAAAAGGACCTAATTTCTTATCCATCCTTACATTTTAAAATAAAATCAAGCTAAATGACTTATTTGCTGCAGTTTTGCTTTTTAAAGCTCGCAAAAAAGCATGATGATCTAAAGGTACCTGATTGGTGAAAGGCTAAATGGTATAAATGAAAGAGAAAATGAAATCAAAATCAACATCCATACAAAAACATAAATTAAAAACTCTACTATCAAACAAAAAAAAAAAACATAAAAGTCATTCTTGGACCAGTAAGAACAATCACTAGGTGTTGAAAGTTTTCAAGACACTACATTCAAACATAAAATATTTTTTCAAAACTTTGACCATAGTTATCTACAACAAGGTACTTAAATAATAATTATTTTAAAATTAATTAACAAAATAAATCTTCTTTTTCGACCTTCAGCACAAGAAGGTATCTAAATAACATTGAAAATAAGGTTGGAGTTCACAATAGCAATTAATTATTTGGTAGTTGGTACCACTCTTAATATTTGGTAAATGCAGTCTTTTGATAGGTATTAAAATTTTTGCAATTAAACGTTAGCTAGGATCTAAAACTTAAAGGCGTTCTTTAGGCGGACTGTTACTGTATAGGTGCACAACATTATTTAGGTGTAATTTGGGAACATGATAGGATACCTTAATAGTAGTTAATATTATAATCAAAATTAAAAAAATACCAAAAAATAAATTACAATAATAAGTTGAAGAACAGCTCAATCAGTTACGTCTTCAATATCCGAATCCAGAAGAACATCTTTTTTTGCACCCTCATACGTAAGCATTTCGTATTCTCGGAGGTATTTTTTTGGTATTATATTCTCTTTGCATAGTCTAATCAAATCATCATATATTTTTTTTGGGGATTGGCAAGCGGGCTTTGTATTTTTTTTTTCTGGCTTTGATTTTGATCCTATCACTGCTATATCTTCACTAATCGATTTCGGATCCATAGAATATTTTATTGTTATTTTTTGACTGAAACGACAACATAGCGGCTCTTGTTTATATGCCATGTCAGCTTTGCGGATAACCTGCTAAGACTTTTTGGCTGTTACACCAGACATTTAAAAAACAGTTTCATTGTTTTTGTTTTAAGCACCAGTCTCTCCTTATTTTATTGGTGATATTTTTGGCTTATATGCCAAACGAGTAGGAAACTATAATCGGTAATTTTTGCTGAAGCGATACAAAATATAGATTTTGGGATAAGGCGTTTTGGGCTGAAACGCCATTGATCTGTGATAAAGGATTCAAGCTATATGACTTATCTACCAAAAACAAAATGTATATTTCAACGCTTTTAGCTTGACCGACATTGCACTATTAAAGTTGTGCAAGAACGAAATGCTGATGTGGCAGCTTAGTGGAAACTAGAGTTAGGAACAAATGGTTTATCCTACATCCGACCACCAAACTGGAGTGAGGCTAAATGGCTTGACAGACATTTTATCCAAAACTTAAGTTTTCTAGCAAGTTTCAAAAGCCAAAATAAAAAAACGAGATTTCGATGTCACATCAGTCCCAAGTTTTCCAAACGCCCTACAATTATTTTTTTGCTGATACTCCAAAAACTTGCTCCGATCGAGCTGAGATTAGGTGCATTCGACGCGTCTTGCGACACTGATTCTAACAATGTACATATCTCCATTTCGACCTATGTGTCGCTTCAGTCACTAAGCCTTTCCACCGTCGGCGTCGATATGATATACAAAATGATAGTTAAGAGAGTAAATCATACTTTTATTATTATAATAAGAAACAATGAGCTATGCATAATGACATTTATTTTTCTAGATATAAAACTGAAAAACGGAGTTTTTTTGAATTAAAATTTTTTTATATTACCATACTCCACCCTAATGCTCTTTAAACCAGTACATGTAGTCGTCCCGGGCTATAAAATAAGGTATGATACAACAGTGTTTGCCGTGGGTATTTTGTCCATAGTAAGGGCCCCAATATTATATATATATATATATATATATATATATATATATATCCCAAATAAATAGAATTAATAATATGGGGTTCTGGCTATTTAGATATGGAAAGAACATGTGTACCTAGCCATCATTCAAGTGAAGTTTAAAACTCAATTAATTTTTTGTAAGTTTGTAAAAATAATGCACTTTTATATGTCAAACACTTCTGTCTCACAATAAATGAAATATGATCAACTAAAATAATGAGTAACTGATATTATGGTTTGAGTTTGAAAAAGGAAATTTCCCTTTCAAGTGGTGATTCATAGCTGAATCTCGTAAAGGAAAAGGAAACTCGAATAACTCTAACAGTGCTTCTGAAATACGCCCGTCTGAGAAGATAGCACCAAGAAACTCTATGGGGAGGTAATTAAAAAAAAACGTATTATTATTTTTATGGCACAATGTACAATATAAAATAATCTAATCTAATGACATTATTATAAGTGCAAGTAAAATATTTCAAAATAACAATTTTACAAAATAAATAACTAAGAACAAAGAAAAGCTGTAATGAGCTTATGCTCATTACAGCTTATGAGAAACCAGACTGGTCCAATCCTCCCAAGCAGCACCCGTTCACAAGTATGACTTGTGTAGCAGCCATCGTTAAAGGTGATCCAGTTAGATTCCATCCAGAGATGGTTAAGTTAAGATACTCGAATGTAATGGCAAATGGAAGCACGTGGGGAGATCACCTCTCGTTCACGGCCACTTTACATAATATCCCTTGTAAAAATCGTGACGTAACTTTCGTGGCTAATTGTGGAGCTTCCCGCAGCCTATAAATCTTGGGTTGGTAAAGAAACCGATCTAGAAGTGGTGACTATATTTGGCAATCAGTCCCAATTCCGAAGCTCCCGACTACTGTGAGTAGGCCCCCGGATCGATATGCTTGCGGGCATCGTGAACTCCCACATGGTTTATAAGCCCCCGGGGCATCGGACCAACCTGCAGCCAGATCTGAAGCCTCCGCCGCAGGTCTGCCGCAATCAGACTCGTGCATTCATTTATCATTCAAATTTTAAGAATTTTACTATGCCTAACAAATCTCACGGGGTCTTTGCAAATCTCAATGCGAGAAATTGCTTGTGTTAAAAATAAAGTAAATAATGTTGTCTTGACTAAAATAGGTCAAAAAGTACCTAGTTCCAATTGGTATTTATTATAAAATTTTAGAATTATAAAATTTTCACTGTGATTTTAAGCTAAGATGAAATCAATCCTACGTACTAGTTTATTAAAAAAATGAAGCTAATTGTTTTTTGTCTCTCACGAAATCAATTTAACAACGCAAAAATACTAGTTTGTGCCACCTTCATTGTGCCCTTCCCCCCACCTATTTATACCATACATTTATCTATAGTTTCAGAGATAAGGGCGGGCGGGGGGGGGGGAAAGGGGTAATGTTTTGTCTTCGTTCTTAATATCTTTCTAAGTATTGAAAATAATGAAAAAATAATTGAGCTCCTCGCAAAAAACGTTTCTTTCATTTGACATGTCACGCCATACCTAAAAATTCTGTCCCGAGGGAAATTGTGCCTTAATCACATTCGGAAAGTAAAAATAACCAAAATGTATTTTAATGCAATTAATTATTTAATAATTTATCACAAAAACTTACAAAATATTCCCTATGCCCCTCTTTTGCTTGTACATACTGCTCCAATCTTTCGGGTCACACCCCTGTCGTAGTAGCACGCCCTGTTTTCAGAGGGGTAGAAGCCGCTGCAAGTCACAGTTTAACATTATCAGTCTAAGATTTTTTGATAAGCTTAGAGCTGGCTTTTAGCTCTAAAACATTCCATAGTCGGTAGTCCGAAGGGTTGACATTGGAGCTGCCTGAGGGCCAATCTTCGGCGGCAACAAAATCGGGTAAATTGTCCATAAACCAGCGTTGCGTGGTTCGCGCTTTATGTGCTATGTTCTGTTGAAATATCAAATACTGGTTGGAAATAAAGTTCGGATCAATGCCTTGACAACAAGAACTAGAAGTAGCCAACCTAAGCATTTAAAAAGTATTTGTAATGAAATAAATTCAAGATAAAAAGTATTATATATTTTCATCGAAACCGCAACCAAACAGAACAAAATTAACGTCCTTACTGCAAGAGCTTCGGGGAAAAAAATGTTAGTTTACAGTCTTACCTGCATGAAGCCCGAGAAGGTATCCAGCATTTAAGTGACTTCCTGGCAAACGCACTCCAATATTATGCCAAAGAACAGGGTGAGTTAGTCAAACTCAGAACCGCGACGTCTGAGTTAGTTCAGCTACAACTGGTGGGCTTTCTAATCGAGGACGAGGAGGATGAGACCAGCAAGGAGGACGAGCCCACATCACAAACTCTGTTCTTGACCCCCCTCAACGTGAGTGTTGCAGAGTCCACCGTTGTCCCGACCAAGAAACAATGTCGCCGTCGTCGTCGACGAGGAGGTGCCTCCTCACGTCTGCTCGCTGTCGTGCGTGTTGCGCTGCCTGCTGAGGCGTGTCAAGCTGCACGATGCCGCGTGGGCAGCGCCGCTCACCGTTACGCGCATTGCGCCGCCCGCTATCGCAAGTGTCGCGCTGCCTGCTGAGGCGTGTGACATGCTGCACGCTGCCCCGCCTGTGTGTCCTGCCACTCACTCCACTCCACTCATGTACCCGACTACCAAAATAAGTGCTCAGAAAAAAACTCTATTGTTCTCCGACAAATTAGGTGCAGGACTTAGACCTCTACTATATTACCGGCTTAACCAAAAAGTAACGAACAGTTGCTGTCGAAATTTGTAGATCTTGTAAAAATAATTAGTCGTGGTAGCTATGATGGGTACAAAACTATTGTAATTATGGTGGCAAATCATTCAAACATTAGTCGGAACGATTTGAATAAAAGTGGTGAAACACTTCTAGATTTACATAGTAGGATTAATTGCAAAATTCTATGCAATTTTCCATATGCTTGTAATTTGACCGAACAACAAAACAAATATGTGCAAAGAATAAATATTCATTTGAAATTAAAATGAAAAAAACGAAATGACAAATATTTATTTTTTTAACTAAACTTAACATAACAAACAATTTAATGAGACCTCCTTTTAAGTATTTAAATATATGTGCTAGATGGTCTCGCTCTTTCATTACGAGGCAGTAGTAATTAAGTTATTGTGAATAAACATAGTATTTGTTTCGCTTCAAAAATATCTTATAATTCAAAGAATACACTGTGATGATAAGATTATGAAAACGTCAGTGTGGCTTGAGGGATGTTGTATTTTAACTAGGTTCGTTTAGGTTCTTTACTGCGGACAGCCTAACAAAGTTATTTGTTTTCCCAGGTCATAGAATCGGCTACGATTTTGTCCCGGAAAAGTACGGTTTCTTTCGTATTAACATTAATGCCGTTTTGCATCAATGACTGAGGAGCGAGAAGCTGAATAGCGATAATTATTATGGTTGTGCACCAACAAAACTACGGACATCGTGTACACTCAAGGATATCGTATACGCTCAACTTTACGAGGCGCTTAAATCTGGTTTTAGTTCAATGCAGTACGGATTTTTAAAGGGCAGATCGTCCATATCCAACATATAGCTTTTACACGACTATGTTAGTGAGAGGATGGACAACAATGATCAAGTAGATGTCGTCTATACCGATTATAGCAAAACTTTCGATTGCATCAATCATAGTATTTTATTAGAAGATGGTTTGCTTCATATGTTTCGGAAATATCTCAAGCCATAGTTCTAAATAGTTTTATATCATCTTGGATGAATGTGCCATCTGGGGTCCCACAAGCATCACTTCTAGGTCCACTCCTATTTATAATATTTGTTTATGATATTCACCTATGTTCCACTAACATAAGATTTATGTTATTTGTTCGACGGCCTCTGTGGCGCAGCGGTTGTGGCTCTGCCTACCATGCGAGAGGTCCCGGGTTCGACCCCGGCTGGGGGTAATGAAAAAAAAAAAAAAAAAAAACCCCAGGTCTTGGATGTTTATATGTGTGTGACGCCGCTGTTTCTGGTTACCACGACACAGGGTATCCTAGTGTGGGGCCAGAAGCAATGTATGTGCCTGAATGTAAATGTTTATGTTTATGTTTATTTATGTTTTATTTATTTATTAATATAAGGCACATCAACAATACAAACACAAATACAGAAGGATAATATTACAAAAACAATACAAGAGTTTGCATCAAATTTAGTAGCGCACAGCATTGTCAACAATGTCATATCATTTTAAAAACTACAGAAGTAAAAGTAAATTAAATTATTGTAAAATAGGGCAACAAAATACTGAAAAATATAAAAAAGGACCTAAGTTATGTTATGAAACACAACAAAAACAAGAAATGGTTACACGAAAAATATAAACAAAATATTTAAGTAAATGCAGATAATTTAAAGTAAAAAAAATATAAGTAAAAAAAAACTATAACCCGACTACGTGAGTTAAGAGGTTTAAAAAGTGCGAAACAAGGAAATATTTCAGAAAGAAGTCAAGAAATGCGAAGGTACAAAAATGGTCGAGGTAGAGCCGTGGTCGCACCTACTGTATTCTCATTCTCCACGAGACCACGGCTCTACCTCGACCATTTTTGTACCTTCGCATTTCTTGACTTCTTTCTGAAATATTTCCTTGTTTCGCACTTTTTAAACCTCTTAACTCACGTAGTCGGGTTATAGTTTTTTTTTACTTATATTTTTTTTTATTTATTGATTTTAGTATTTTTTGTTATAGCGGCAAAAGAAACACATCATCTGTGAAAATTTCAACTCTCTAGCTATCATAGTTCATGAGTACCAAACATTTACCTAACTAAACAGAGTTTTTCATGGCCGCTAGAGGGCGCCACATCCGATCTACATAGCCTATGTCACCCGCAGAATTATTACAAATCTATTGACACCTCATTTACTAAAATCGGTTCAGTAGTTTAGGCGCTACGAGTGGACATACATACATACCCACCCACATACATACATAGACTGCCAAAATCATTACCCTTCCTTTTGGCGGTCTCCGTAGTCGGTTAAAAACAAACAATCATAAACACAGCGACTATGTGTGTTGGCCAAAGATAAGCTTACGCTTGAAACACTCTATGCTGTTAAGAAGATATCTAGATTGTAAGGTATCCAGATTTCATTATAAGTGGACAGCATCCTCGCTAGAGGTGCGTGTTCGCCCAGGTTAGTTCTGAATTTTGGTATTTTAAATGTGTCCAGACACATCACTCTTCTTCTACCCTTTCTAGCACGTCTTGACATATTGGACTTGGCCATTTCATGTATTGTGTAGAAAGGATAGGTCAAAAATTCGCCTACGATCAGACAAGGAAGTTATTTTGAAAGGGAGAGCCTCTGCACTTAGCTGTCCTTATGACAGATCCCAGAAGAGATGAAAGCACAAGGTGCCTTGTAAATGATCTCTGGATGGTTTCTAATCGCTCTGTATGAACGTTATATACTGGGTTCCAAATAACACTGGCAAATTCCAGAATGCTGCGCATCAGAGCGTTTTATACGCAGATTTTAGAACTGATTTTCTTGCCGACGATATGAAGAGATTCAGGGTGGTTAGTGGGATCTCGGATTCTCAACTCCTACAGAATAATTTGCTCAGGCTTGATGATTACTGCGCTATCAATAAGTTAGACTCAAATGCCGCTAAGTGCTTCTTTGTAACTTTTACTCGAAAATTAAAACCATATATGCTTAATGAACCTTCCACTTACTAGAGTTTTTGACAGCAAAGACCTTGTTGTAATTATTGATAGCAAACTTATTTTTGACCGTCACATTGATGCAATTGTCAGTAAAGCATCGAAAGCACTAGGATTAGTCATGAGGGCATCGAAATCGATTAAAAATGAAAACGGTAAAATTCTTTATTGCGCTTACGTCCGCAGTCATTTAGAATATGCTTCGCAGTTTTTGAACCCATTTGACGATGTCTATTGCAATAGACTCGAAAGGATTCAGAAAAAAATCACAAGATATGTCGGCTTCAAATTCAAGTTGTCGGCTCAAATATAAGAATCGCTGTGCTCGAATACATCTTATCCCTTTGAAACTTCGCAGGGATATTTCAGATTTTGTGTAAATTATGAAAACAGTGGGCGCGCTGTAGACTGTCCTTCGATGCTCAGTAAAATTAAACTGAAAGTTCCCAGTCGTAGTGCTCGTAGATTTCCGCTGTTCTTATTGCCCCTCGTGCATAGCAACTATAGAGAAAACTCCTTTCTGATAAGAGTATGTTCCACCTTTAACCGTCTTAGCGACAGAGGCGACAACGGTGTTGATGTTGATGATATCGATATATATATATATATATATCCTGTAGCAGTGCGCAATCATTAAGGGCTTATAAAATCAAAAATAATATAATAAATGTAGCCCATTAATGTCCCCACTGAGGGGCACATGCATTTACCCGGATACGAATAAAATCAAGCCATAGTCCACCACGCTAGCTCAGTGCGGGTTGATGGAGGGGTTTTACGAACAATACCACGTAGCGATAGTAGCCGGGACCAACAGCTTAACGTGTCATCCGAAACACTGAACGCTCGATCATGAACTTAGCATTAATTAATTATGTCATTGGTACATGGTCAGGTGTCGAACCTGCATCTCCAGTGTGAGAAGCAAGCGTGAAACCCATTAGACCACAGAGTTCTTTATTCGAAAAAAGGGCTCCTATTGTTCGAAAGTTTGATTCATCTCTAGACTGGGATGTGGTTGTGTGTGTTTAAACCAGTGTATTATGTCTTATGTGTAATGTTGTCATAATTTTATAAATAATATAATTTTCTTTGGTTTGTAAATAATAATACCATATAAGGTATTCGAAGGATTATGTTATATTATTTACAATTATGTTATAATGTGTTTTCTACGTAAGGTCAGAAGTGTGTTAAGGTCAGAAAACCAGCGCTAAGGTGTTCACCTTAGCATTATGAAGTGCCAGTTGCCGTTCTGCAGCTGCTGAGGCGGATCGCGATAATGATTTGTTTTCGGTTGTAATTATTTGTATGTATGCGTCTCGATCGGCTGCGAATCATTCTTTCTTTCTTTTTTTCTCAATACACGTTCTGTGAGAATTTCAACTCTCCACCTATTACGATTCATGAGATTCAACCCGCTAACGGTCAGACGGACAGACAGACAAACGGACGGGCAGCGCAGGCTTAGTAATAGGACCCCGTTTGGCACCTTTCGGTGACGGAACCCTAAGAAAGATGCCGGCGAATGAGAACTTCCTCTTTCTTTGAAGTCGGCTAAAAAGAAGTAAGGTGTTCAACAAAGAAATTGCAGGAGGCCTTTTGAATTTATACTATAGGCTAGGGTTTCCTTAACTTTTCAAGTACGTACCTATCACGCACCTTTTTTAATAGCTACCTACGGACTTTGTCATGCCTCGTCCGGATGCTTGCCACATGCCGCAAGCTCCGAGCCACTACAAGCTCGCAAGCGTGTGGATGGAATCAAACGATGCCATCCAGTGCGAGTGCGTCAGATTGTTGAATTTATTGAGTCGTCCATTTGGCCTAAGTTATTTTAATTATAAGTAAAGTAACTTTTTTAAATGCTTTCTAAAAATGACCATAAGAATTTCTTTCTTGGTTTTCATTTCCTTCGCTTTTATTTACGAATTCCATTGAACCATACCAAAACTGATTCACAACTGAACTGAACCGAAATCGAAACATAGACGTTTATTCATTTTACAAAATAGCGCTTCCAGCCTCCTGGTTTAATTAATAAGTTACCAGTTCGAATCCCGGCTTTGGAGGAAGAAAAAAATGCACAGGTCTTGGTTTCTGGTTTCCACGACACAGGGTTTCCCACAGAAATACATCATCTGTGAAAATTTTAACTGTCTAACTATCACGGTTCATGAGATACAGTCTGGTGACAGACTGACATACAGACAGACAGACAGCGGAGTCTTAGTAATAGGGTCCCGTTTTTACCCTTTGGGTATGAAACCCTAAAAACCGACACTTGATCGGATCGGCTTCAAGCTCTACAAATTGTGACGGCTTTTGTGTGGAGGCTTGCCGAGCGTGCAGACGCGCCATTACAGGTGTTTTCGCCCTTATCATTGTTCTTTTATAAAACAGCGTTTTTTAAAGAGCAAAAAGTAATTTCACATTTGAAATTGTCGTTGATAAAATATGTAAGCAGATATTAATATTGATACAAAAAAACTTATTGAGTAGTTTACCTACATATATGTAGACTTAGGTAGGTACAATTTTACTGTAAGTACAGAATTCTACATTTGATAATGTATATCTAGGTTTCTCTTATTTGGGAAACCATGATGTGTGGGCTAGGATTTTTTGATAAAATTGACTTTAATCAGTGACTGTAAAATGGGCTGAAAATATATTTCATATCATCGCAAATATAAAAAGAGTACTCTTTTTTATGTTATCGAGATCGTATTTGATGTGCCAACGAGTAAGTAGGTATGTAGAGGAGGCGTGGCACCGTTAGAATACATTTCTGGAGATTCAATATGGGAAAAGCAAACCTTGATTTAATGGGTTTGTGTATCTAAGTCCACGGAACTTTGATGTTGGAAAAAAAGCCGCCCATACTGCAGTTGTATCTAGGTCCATGGATTTTTAATGACATAGAGATGTTTTAATACCCAGATGGTTTGGATAAAATCGATTGTATATTAATCCTTTTGCATCAATCAATAACCATCCATTGTCTAGATTTCATACTTTTTAGAGATAAACAAGCAGCTCCATCGAGACTTGGCTAGTTTTTTACAGAATGTTTTTCGTGGGATTTCATTTGTGCCAGAAAGAGATGGAGCGCCCTTACTTTGCTACGGTATTACCATTCCTTTTCGGACAGAAAACAGCCCCTTAAGTTTTGAAAATTATCCAAGTTAAGATGCTTCTAATAGTACCTAGGAAAAGAGTTGAATGATTACATCTGATAAGTGAGATGATTACATCTGATAAGTGAGGTACTACTCAATAAGTAAGAAATAAACTTGAACTTGAGGTTATAAGAATAATAATTGTGATAAATACTGTGATTTCAAATATTTTTAAGTATATTAAAAGAAGCATTTTAACTTGGCCAACTTTCAAAACTTTAGCGGCTTTTTAATCTCTGAAAAGGAACGATAATACCTATCATAGGAAAGCGAGGGAGAGATGGTTGTTTGTTGTTTGTTTCAGCGGATATGGATTTACTATTTTATTGCTTTATCTAACCGTACTATATCTTTACACAATAAAACCCCTAAAAATTCCGTGGACTCAAATACAATTCCACTATGGGTGGCATTTTGTACAAGATGAAAGGACCGTGGACTTAGAAACACATACCCAGGTGGTTATACAAGGATTTTATTAAAAAATATTTACACCAGGGTTTTTATTCAATGGATGGGTATGAATTGATGCAAAAGGATTTATAATAGATTTTTATCCCAAACCATCTGACTATTGTCTCATTTCTAAAAAAATCTGTGGAGCTAGATACAGTTGCAGAATGGCGGCTTTTTTTACAACATCTAAAGGGCCGTGGACCTAGGTACACATATCTAATTTAGGGTATGGGTTATATTATATGTATTGTGTTCATTGTACATCCAAGCAGGAGATATTGCAGAGTATTATCACAGAATATGAAATAACCTATGTATAAGAACTTAAGTATTATCTTAATTGATTTGTATGATAAAAGGTTATCATGAAACCATCATTAGTAAGAAACTTGACTTGCAAAATTAGATACCTATCTAATTACATAAAAGTAATTTTTGTTGCTCCCTACACTAGGCACAAGTATACATCCGAATCGAGGCGTCACAATCAGTGGAGGTTTAGCAATTTTAAATTAATCTCACCTATATTAAAAAAATATAACAGATTGCAGGATAGCTGTACAGAAGTAAAATAATTTTTAACAGATAAATTAAATAATACAGACACATACAAACTTCCAATTTTATCTAGTAATATTAATCTAGTACCCATAACACAAGCCTTGTTGAGCTTACTACCTATGGGCCTAGTTCGATTAGTGTCCTCTATTTTTTTATTTTTTTTTCAATAACTTGTAATACCAAACGTGAGATTGAATAAATATTTCGTAGTAAACTAACGCAATACGCCTGTATTTTGGCGTCGCTGTGGCACTATTGGTGCGCTGCCGGCGTCGGTTGATAACACGTGTCAGACTCAGATCGGGGCGGCTATTTTAATACCTACCTAATATAATACGAGTACTACGCGCGTCCTATCTCCCTACAACACTGCGAGATCGCACGTTACCACGCAACGACGATTTGTAAGGAAAAAAATCGCTTTACTCTTTTTCTAAATATACTCTCTAAATATACTAATTGTATGTATAAGCTAATGTATGCATGGCTCAGATCAAGGATGTATAAGCGCCGTCCAAAAAAACAGGAAACCCAAGACAACAATCAGACTAATCAAGTCATTAGTAATCACCTAACGACACCACCGACTGGGGACGAAAATGTACATTTATTATATCTCTTAAATTTAATCTTTGTTTTAATCCATTTATCTCAAAAATGTCAATGCAAATTGATGAACGAAATGCATTATTATTTTGCATACTGCCATAACTTCGCTTCGTCGTCAATTCGTCACTTTTATGGCTGGACTCGTTTCTTGATTAACGTCAAGGCTCGGAAAAATGACGAACTCGGTTCGTGGTAGTTGACAGAACATGGTTGTTACGTCAATCGCTGCGGCAGAACGGAGCGAAAATTGTGTTTTTATTTACTTTTCAAAAACCACTGATTATTACAGATTTAAGATATTTTGAATAGTATTTTTTGACGCAAGAACCGTATCAATATTTTTTTAGATCCCAAGAAATTGTAAGTTTAAGGTGATAAGGGATTAGGTAAAAAAAACTAAATACATAGCTTAGAATAATTAAGTCTAGCTAAATCGGTATTTTTTGGGCTAATATTTTTTCGGGATTTGGGAAGTATCTTCTCTAGGAAGTTTATCGCTTTAAAGATGGGCGTTGGGCGAGGCCTTTGCCCAGCAGTAAGACACCGAGTAGGCTCAATAAAATAAACGGTCAAGTGCGAGTCGGACTCGCGCACGAAGTGTTCCGTATCATCGGACAATGGTGGGGATGGTGTGGAGTGAATAGTTTGGATTTTACATAGCAAAATGTTGTTTACAAAGTAATTGGTGCGGCCACTTTCATACTCCATGTACGTAACCTGGTGCATTTATAAGTTTGTATGTGGTTTACAGATAAATTAAAAATCTCAGCAATTCCGGGTAGGTTTTCCAGTAATATTTGGCTTAAGTTCTATATTCTGTAATTTTTTCATAATTTTAGCTGCAGTTTCGGAGATAAGGGGGGGGGGGGATGGTAATTTTTTGATTATAAATTCAGAAGTTATCAAAACTAAAATTTGTATAAATAATATTGAAAAGTTTATAAAGAGCCCTTTTCAACGATACCCGACATGACTTATTACGGTGTTTTTTTTTGTCATTTTACCCCCTCCACTTTTATTATTGTATTTTACTACAATCCACTTCCTCCCATATTTTTTTCATATAAAAAAATCCAGAAGATTTCAAGACTCTTATAGTTCCCGAGAAAAGTGCCTGTGACAGACGGACGGACGGACGGACGGACATGCGAATTATCCTATAAGGGTTCCTTTTTACCTTTTGAGGTACGGAACCCTAATAAAAAGGGGACAATTTATACAGCTTTGACCAAACGACTAAATAGAACTTGATGCCAAATGTAGCCATTAACTAAATACAGACAAACAAACAGATAATTAAATGAACATTACTGCCTTGTAACCAGGTCAAAAGTAAACATACTTTGTGCTTTAAAATTCAAACATTAAGTAGTACGGCTTGTATATTGGTAAACGAACGTTCAATGTGAAGGACAGATGTTGTTGTTAGGGCACACATTTGCGATAAAGGTTTGAGACAACATTATCAATGCCACCGTGATTTTTGAGCAGCCTGTTAGTGTCGGTCGCACTGTGCGGTACTGCGGGCGTAGTTAGCTGGGCGCACGGACGGATCGCACGGCTAGTTCTTGTTTGCGCATCGACGACGGCTATACTGTTAGTGCCTCTTGCGCAAGAATATAGCGCCAGTAAAAAAGAAATACTGCCAGCATTTCGACAACACGTGAGTATACTAAAATCGTATTTAGTTAAAACTTTTTTTATTGGCATTGGATCTTCAAATCATCAGTGATAAATATTAATCATTTGATGTTCTTGATAGTGTATGTAGATTTTTGGTGCTGTTTTTTTATTCGTCGAATGTCTGTGCCGACGCGCATTTCAACGTTTAAAATAAAGTTATTTATCCTGATGCTAATGTGGGCTCAGGTGGCTGACGAGGCTCCTAAAACATTGTTGTCGTGAAAGTGATATTTCCTTCAGCTGCAAAAATGTAAAGGCCTTTACGCGAAAGCTGCCGAGTTTCCCGTGTAGTGATTTATGTTTAATTACAGTGCCGTCCAGTTTTTTGCGTAATTTAAAACCGATTTGAGAACTTGGCGACAGGTCCCCGAGGAGGCTTTTAGAAAAAATTTAAGGCAAATAAAGGTTATCGGGAATACCGTAAAGCTGAAAGATTTATAAGTTTTATTTTTATTCTATATATAGTTCTATTTTTCTATGTGAAATCGGGTCAGAAAATTTATTTGAGAGCTTGATTAGTGTTACATATTACTATGTTCAATGACCTGAGTAATAATTTGTTGAAGGAAAGTGTACCTAGTGTAGGCTTCTACTCTATATCATAGTACTACAGTAATACGCAGATATCCAACTCTCTGTGAGTAGGTAGGTAGGAGGTTCTTCTTGGTTCCTGAGGTCTAGCAGGTAGGCACCATGTCATGTCATTTGGGTGTTGTTTGCGTCTACCAGTATGATACCAATCGTTGCTGTTACTAGGGGCGCTAGTGACAGATATAGGTATGAACTGCTATTCACGGTCAATCGCTCTTCTACCGGCCGACCGCAGATATATTCGTTTGTTAGAGGTCAATGACTCCCCAATTTTATAAAATTTTAATTCGAAGTGATAAATATGTAGGGATATTTTCAAACCGCATCGTATCTAAACAGGTGCTGACGGTTAATTCTATTTTTGGTTAAAATATACTGGTTTTGGATGACACTATTACTGTATTGGTATAACTGTAAGCGACTAGTTTTTTTTAAAGACAAGAACAAAACTCTAATTAGGTAGTCGGCTGGCTTTGTAGTTCTTACATATCAACCTAACACGAAGGACAGCCTTCACCTATCCTTATCCACAGACAGTTTTTTTACATGAAGTTTTCTTTATATAGTTTATTTTGCAACGAGTTAATGGAACATCGTCTATTACATAAGTTCATCATCTTTACTGGCGCAACGAATATGAAAGAAATAGTCAACGCCAATCCACAAACAATAATTAATATAATTCCACGCTACCGATAAATATTATAGCATCAAAATTGATAACTCAGCAATTTTTTTTTAACTGGGCTTTGTTATTATTATATGTATTTGTGATTTTACATCTGTTCGGAAATGAAATCCAACTCTCAAAATTAATCATCGAGTTTATTTTTTCAACAACAAAATTATAGGTAGTATATATATTATACTACTACTATATTATATACCAATAAACACTTATGTGTATACTATACATATACGTATTTAGTTTATATAATTTATTTGATTTATTAATATGTAATTACTAGTTTATTTCGTGATATTGTTGTATATGGGTCTACCCCTGCTCAGCAAATAACCATTCCCATCTTAACCTGGTTTGCTGGAAGAGATCTCTTATTAGAGATAAGCTCGCTACTTTATAAACTATTTTAATGTAACTCCTGTTTTTTATATGATTTGTGTGCAATAAAGAAATTATGAAAAAATAAATCATATTAGGTTTCATTCATACAGAATATAATATAATTTAAATATAGTATAGATTCAGTCAATACAGCGAGCATTTGGTTTAGTACGTGGTCTAATGGGTTTCACGCTTACTTCTCACACAGGAGTTGCAGGTTCTATTCCTGACCAATGAGATAATTAGTTTATCTTAAGTACATTATCGGACGTTCCGTGTTTCGGATGACACGTTAATCTGTAAGTCCCGGCTACTACCGCTACATGGTAGTGGTCGTAACACCCCTCGTAATAAAACTCAAACTCAAACTCAAAAGTACTTAATTACTGTAGATATTTACATATTCTTAGCAAACGTCATTTTTTGCCTCTTCTCTACATTGGACCACTGTGGGAGAAGAAGGGCGTAGAAACTCCCACAGATTGATTTTTAGATCTCTTTTAAAAATAGGTTGTGCTTAACTAATACAATTATGATTTATTTTTATTTAATAAGCTGGAATAAATAATTACAAAATTATTAACAGCAAGGTCTAACAATTATAATATACTGTTATTATTACATGTAACTGTTTGTTAGTTTACCCACATAGTATGATAAGTTGGGCTATGAGAAATAAAGAAATTTTGTCTTTTGTCTGTCTTGTCTCATAATAAATAACTGATAGATAATCTCACAACAAACTCTTTTCAGCGAATCACGTGCCGCTGTTTAAATTAATCTTTGACTAATCGCCTGTTACATTAAACTACTCATTCAGAAATCCAAGCACCTACCGATATCTAAGTTATCTTTCGATGTTTTTTTCGAATAAAAACATCGAAAGATAACTTAGATGACTTTACTAAAAACAATTTAACATCACACTAACTATGTAATGTATAGGCACCTACTCCCTACGCTACGCAATAGAAGAAAAGTATTGAGAGACTATCCGATAAATCTACTTATACTTCATGACCATGATTTTGAGGTCATTATTTAGCCTAACCGGCCAAGTGCATGTCGGACTTCGCATATTAAGGGTTCTGAAACAAATGTAGAATATAAGCCTAATAATTCAACAAGTTAAAAACTTTAAAAACCGACTTCAAGTTCAAACCCTATTTCATCCTCCCTGGTGGGGATTCAAATGAAGTACATATGTGTACATGAAAAGTCCTTATCAAAACTTTTGCTGCACGGAACCACAAACCAAAACATCATGTGTATATATTTTTTGTTTTTGTTATTTTTATCAAAAAGCGTAGAATACATTTTGATAAAATTTATATGAGACTACCTCTGAAGTACGACCTACTAATCTAATTTAGAATCATCAAAATCGATTCATAATTGACTGAATAATCGCGTTATAAACATACAAAAAAACAGTCGAATTGAAAACCTTCTTTTTGAAGTCGGTTGAAAATGAGGGAATTTAAAAGAAACCTCTGATTATCACTATATTTGTTAGAAAAATACACGTAATAATAAACATTAACACAAAAATTTAAGGTAAGGGGAAGTTAAAATTTTCTTCGTTACTAAATTTTGTAAAATAATTCCAATATTTTTTTACTAATAATTGATCAAGTTAAAAACTTAAATAACCGACTTCATGTTCAAGCCCTATTTCTTCCTCCCCGGTCGGGATACGAATGAAGTCTGTGTACATGAAAAGTCCTCATCAAAACTTTTGCTCTACGGAACCACAAACCAAAACGTCAGCTGTGTTTTTTTTGTATTTGTTGATTTTTTCAAAAATCTCTAAATCTGTTTTAATAAAAAAAATATGGGACTACCTCTGAAGTATGACCAAAACAAAACAATAGTCATGAAAATCGGTCCATAATTGACGAAGTAATCGCGTAACAAACACACACAAAAAAAAAACAGACGAATTGAGAAACTTTTCCTTTTTGAAGTCGGTTGAAAATACTATATATATGTACGAGTAACTGTACGTAACTCTAGCGCTAACCTTGGCAGTGCGTCTCTTTCGCGTTCATTATTTCAATATTTCTCTCTCTCTCATTTAGCCAAGGTTAGCGCTAGAGTTAAATGGCGGCACCTATACGAGCTCTAAACAACGATACCACACTCTATGGGGTAATTAAATAATTTTTTCGCGCTAGCCTTTAGCTGTATGGGAGCCTACCTTTAAATATTTAAAATATTTTTTGTCAATTATATGGCTTTGGGTCAAGAAGATGTTTATAATGTCAAAATTTTAAGACTGAAGTTTTAATCGTTTGGCTGTAAAACCTGTGTGACAGACGACGACGGACGGACATACACGTGAGCGACAGCTCCGTTTGGACCCTTCTGTTACGGAACCTTAAAAAGCTAGTGTGTTACATTTTTATCAATTTAAGTAGGTACCCAACTAGTAAGGTGACTTGGTCGGCACGACCGTAATGAGTGTGAGACTGTGAGAAGATAAAACTTCTACTTATCTACATTACAACAAAATATAGAGATGGACTTTCACCTCTATATTTTTCTGAGTGAAAATATTCTCGATCTGCAAAACGTTCCATAAACTGGGTGTCTAGTGGTTGTCTCTTAGAAAAACTTTGATCCCGTCCTCCTAACCCCGTTAGCTCACAATCATTTCATTACATCCCTTTGGCTTACCATTACTTCGGTAAGACCCATATCATCGGCCATCCGGACCAAATAGTTTTCTTATTTATTGCCGTGGGCCGCACACACATTGCTGCCCATTCCATTTCCGCAACTTAATGATATTACTCGCGTTATGCTTTGAAAGGGGAAACATTTCATCATCTCTCCTAATTGCTTTCAACCGAGGACTTTGAATTTTATATACCTATATACAGATAAGTGGGCCTTGTCTTTAGTGAACATAAATCATAACTAAGCACGATTATGACATTCTTGCTAAGCGTTCACTGAATAATGTGCCTGTAAGGTTCAATATGGAAGGTATGCAGGCTGCAGCAAGGGAATGTCTGAACTCAGAAGGAAGTTCAATTTTCTTAGTACTATATTAATACAGGTACATTCATGAACATAGCTAACAAATAATTAAATGTAAAATGCGATGTGATAAAAGTTGTTGAATGCGACAATGATACATTGAGGATTACTTAAAAACCAAAATCTAGGTGTATAAACATACGTAATTCTTTGTTTAACTTCCATGCCTTCTTGCCACCTTTCAGCCTGCCAAGCCCATCTTGCGTTGCGAGCATGACGCCGACGAACGGCGCCGGCGACGGTGCCGGAGCCCCGCGGGTGGTGATCCTCGACGGCGGCTTCTCGTCGCAACTGAGTTGCCACGTGGGCCACGTGGTCGACGGCGACCCGCTGTGGAGCGCACGATTCTTGCACACGCATCCCAATGAGGTCGTCAACACACACTTCGACTTTTTGAGAGGTGAGGCTCGTCGTCATCAACTTCGATATTGAGGACTAAACTACCGCTGTACGGACGGCACAATACGCTGCAGTAATTTGACTTTTAGGATAGGGGCGGGCGACCTTACCATCAAACCTAATTTTCGGCGGTGATGTTTACAGCAATAAGTCAATTCAAATAGACTGAGTTTGAGTAGCTCGTGCAACGAAAATTAGCTCACTCGAATTAGCCACCTTCTAATCCACCTACCCACGTTATTTAGCGCGGCCAAGGTAGTTTTTCTTGCGACAGAGGCCGAAAAAATAACGATTTAATAAAGCAAAGATAACCGTCCCGACCGATTGTCCGTTTCGCTGACAGACAGAGCACATAAAGCGACGCATCGAGATTTACGAAAGCTTGTAGAGCACAAATAACGTAGTCACAGTCTTACATGAGGTCTTGCTAGGAAAATACATTAATCCAGTAACATTGTACTCATCAATGTGGGATGTGGACTCGAAAATAATATTGCTGATAAGCTAATAACTAACGTCGAACGATCTAAAATAACAGAAGGTCTATTTCTGGTTTACGACGCAAATGAAGCTGTATTATGTAAAGCATCCCATAACATGTAGAAAGGAAATGAGCACTTATTTGGAGCGCACGCACATACAATTGTGCTACGCAACGACATAACACAAGCCTGTGTATGCGTGTTTTGACGAATTACACGTTAGGTCGCTTTTAGCCCGTCATTTCTTGCATCAAACAGCGAGAGTGCGACCTCGTCTCGTGTCATCGTCCTCTGAAAGCGCTTTTCTTCGCCACAAAACGGACGGTTTCTTTTCATAAGGAAAAGCTGAAAAGTGTCTGCAAGCAAATAACTCCCCCGGGGGGTAGCCCACTGCCTCACCGCCATGTACAAGAACGATATGAAAACATAGAAAATGGGGCCCCATTGCATAATAATTGCCATAACGGTCCTGTTGTGAACTTCTGACAAATTGCGGTGCGTACAATTTCTCTTTCAGTAAAACAGGGCTTTTTGTCGGTCTGTTTATTTTAAAGTCAAAACCGACCGCCTGAGAGAGAACACTTAAAAATCTAATAGCGGGCTTGACCTGGGTTCCCGATATTGCGAATGAAATTGTGTGCAGTTAAGGAAGACAAATTGCTTTATACAACCGATTCACATATTATATTTTGCAAAACATAGCGGGAAAAGAAATATACAAATTTTGCTGGTGCATAGTTTGCTACTTAAGATCCAGCTGTTTCGTCGTGCTTATAATAATTGACGCCGCATACCGTTGCCAAGTCTTGCGACTATTACCGCTATAGCTACCCCTTACCACCCTCCATTTGCATAGTACCACATACACGGAGTTCGCTTGTAGGCGAGTACATTGTAGTATAGGTAGGTAACGAGACGCAGTGTTTCCTGGTCCCTACGACGCGACGGTGGTTGCTCATCATAACCCATACATATACAGCATTATACATATAGTATTAGGAGCATAGCAAATACCATTTACTCGGCACTCCCAGTCATTAATTGCAGCTGAGACATTTATACAAACTTTTGCAATCTTACCTCTCGGCTGCCTCTTCATGAATTAGGATATTACTAAATTGTAGGATACTCTGACTAATCCACTTTCTGCCTGCTGCTTCGTAGTGAAATTTCAGCACAAATAGTGTACCTACTATCACTAAACAAATTTCTCGCTCCACGGCTTCAAGTTTCAACGTAATGCCGATTGTTTATGCCATTTGAGTATTCAGTGCTTTCAGTAAGGTAGTATTAGCCTTTGTATAGCTCTCAAATAGTGCTAAATTGGTACCTGCTGCTGGTCTAGTTTATCGAGTTAAGTTTACTAATTAAAACTTTCAGAATTCAGGATTGGATTAACATCAAGACTGAATTGTGTGGAACTTACCCTTTTATATATGTGACGACTAAACGTGGCTTTGGCGAAGTTGGAGACTTTTAAGTAGAATTTAGGCTGGTCTACAAATCACATGCAGTTATCTTCAATGTCTTTTATCCCTGATCACATGAGGTTATACAATTTATCGTAATTATAATCATAGGCATAATAATTGGCATTTGTGTTATTTTTAAATAAAAACAGACTCCAATTCGACCTGTGTCCTCAAGTTAACCTTATCTAACCCTAGCAGATAACAGAAAATATAATTTTATTCAAAACTAAAATAACACGGAAAAGTTATATGAACCTCAACCAGGCGAACACAAAAACACAGAAAATATACCTAGGCTGTTTATCGTTTGGATCTAGCTGAGTGAGCAAACTGGCTAGTTAGGTAGAGCCAGCATGTGACTCTACACATTGCATGTGTGTGATACATTCCTCCGGGAGTTACGAAAGTAGCTTTTATTCTCAGGCGATGAACAGCTTCCAAGTAGATTCAACTGGTCAGCCGAGTATACTATCCCTGGTTGGCATGGCTAGTGAATCCGTCGACAACATGAATTCCGTTCAAGTTCACTGCTTTGTGTGTTGATATTCGGCTTTATTCTAGCTCCAGTGCTCTATTTGTTGAGTTCAGAATCGTACACTTCGGTATGTTGTTCCGAGTCAATAAACGCCATTGGTTGCTTGCAGTAGGAAAATATTGAACTATAAGTTTACTCCTCTTTTTGTACAGACGAAATAATTATATTATTATATGGGAAACACACTTTTTTGTTTTAGTTAGTCGCTCCCGTTCGCCACATTTTCCAGTGTGGACCGGCTTCAAAACACAGTGTTGTCAATATGTCCAAAGAAATTGATACCATTTAAGTTTCGATAAAAAAACTACTACGTCGTTGTTTTTACCTTTATTACCTTTGGAATAAATGTCGTTTTTAGTGATACGAGTATTTTATTTATGGTTAAAATATACAACCGAGTCCAATTATTTATATATTTTACAATGGTATCACTGCCGCATTTTTTTTTGATGCTAATGAGAAAACAGAGTTCATAGTTCGCGTCAGGGGCCTACTTCGCAGAAATATTAGCCTAGGCTCACTCATAAATAAATAATAATAGCATAAAACCATTTGAATTTGATACACTGTTGTGGTGATGGCGATTTTCTAATGATGTAGTCGATGTCGATTGTCGATAGTTACCGAAAATCGGTCATGTGGGGGTCGGACTCGAACACGAAGGGTACCGTACCATCGTACAATAAAACTTAAACATTACAAATAATGAAACAAAACAAAATTAAAATAATATTACGTCCCCACGTTCGGACGTAATATTATTTTCTTTCAATCCCGCAATTCGATAGCGCGACCGATATCAAACCAATTGCGCGACCGATATCAAACCAATTGCGCGACCGATATCAAACCAATTGCGCGACCGATATCAAACCATTTGCGCGACAGATATCAAACCAATTGCGCGACCGATATCAAACCAATTGCGCGACCGATATCAAACCAATTTCGCGACCGATATCAAATCAATTGCGCGACCGATATCAAACCAATTGCGCCACCACATCCATGTGATAATCTGCGAAATCTGCGATCATATTTGAATGATGATATGATTTATTATATCGCGGGGGTGTTACGGCCCAGTTCTGGCTTCGCGACTACGTTTGTTATTGTCTTTCCCCTATGGCCATCCCAACCTGTCTCAAAGTGTACATTAGGAAACGGGACGTCAACTACTTTTTTAATCAACTAACGACGTCGAGAACTGCAGGGCACTATACATTTTATATCGCCATATCTTGACTTGAAAAACTAATGCCTGCACAAAATATTGTTTTATCCTTTTTGGTTTAACCCTTTCGCTTGCCTGCTGGCCGGAAAAGAAAAAATAATGACATAACAATTAAGGCAAATTTTATGTTGTTGCCCCGCAAATGCCCGCAATAGATTCTTCAGTACTCTAGGTGACGTCTGTCAAAAAAGTTTCTTTTTAGGTTCTCTGCGTCTCAGAGGGTTAAACAGCAAAATCCATTATTTTCTCCTAAGATCACCCGTAGCCACATTTCAACTGAAAATAGGGTTTTAAGCTAGTTTACGAGATACAATCGACCTTTTAATTAACCAGCGACTTATCAGGGCTCAAAGATGATAATTCCTGGCTTATTGTGTACTGGTTCATTGGGTGCTTAATATATATATAGCCACAGCAAGGTTAGCAAATAACGGAGGAAAATTTCTGTCTTCACAAAATATCAAAGAATAAAAGTAAGAACGGAATGATAAATATTTACAAATACTACTATAGTAAGACCTGACAGATGGAAAGCTAGTTACCACTATTCTCTGAATTGCTTTTGACAACTCCAGACTAAAGACGGAGTTGATGACCTCTGTGGCGGTAGGCAGTTGCTCACGTCCGAAGGAAATACTTGGTTCCTACAGCCCTTCACGTCCTCCCGGGTGGTGCTAAGGAGCAACGAATTATTCTCAAGACATTAATTTCTATGTTCTCGATCGAGAACCTGGACAAAATGTGATCTTTCAGATACACTTGATACTGGCAAAGCCAAATTAAAAGAAGAATAAGAAGGAGACCTCTGTGGCGTTGCGGTTCGAGGCTCCGCTTTCCAAGCGAGGGTCCCGGGTTCGAATCCCTGCTGGGGAGGAAGAAAAATCCCCAGGTCTTGGATGATTTGTGACGGCGCTGTTTCTGGTTCCCACGACACAGGGTATCCTAGTGTGGAGCCAGAAGCAATGCATGAGCCTATATATAAATGTATCTAATGTAAGTTAAGCTAAGTTTAAGATCTTGTTTTTCGAGGTTATACATATAATATAATAAATTCGGTCAAGTGCGAGTTGGACATCGGACCCGCAAACGAAGGGTTCCATACTATTGTACACGGAAAACATAAAACGACAGTGTTTTGTAGGAGAATATATTTAATTTTTGATAGTAAAATATTAACTACTAGATAGGACTACATTCAAGGCCGTACATCCAAACATTGAAAAATAGTTTTGTGTTTGTAGTGTGTAAGTATTATACTACGTAATCAGGTTATCGAAACTCTTTCCTAATTGAAACCGGAAGTGGATAGAAATTGAGTAACTTATTTACAGAAATAAAATCAAATAAGATAAAAAACTTAATATTATTTATGATAATTCGAATGAGCAATTATTAATCATATAATGACAAATAACTAAGCACAAAACTCAATACCTGCAATTAAAAATATTTTCCGATAAGATCGGGAGAGTCACCGATAAACAACTAAAACAAAATGTCTAAGAAAATAGCCATACCAATAATTTCTTCTATGGGTACTTCTTTTAATTCCTGAAAATCGGTATGTTTCATTATTTGTTGCTGTTGCGGCAACAGAAATTGTCAAAAATGCACATTCTGTGAAAAATTCAGCTCTCTACCTATTTCGGTTGATCCGATAGAGCCCGGTGACGGACGGATGGACAGACAGACGGACAGCGGAGGCTGAATAATAGGGTCCCGTTTGGCACCCTTCGGGTACGGAACTCTAAGAAGGGAAGTATTAAACTGCACATCAAAAATACTGATTTGCACAGCATATATCAGGGCAAAATGCGGTAGCTTAGGTGAAGGGTAAAGAGGGTGAGCGAAGCGAAGCCCTCTTTATCCTTCGTGTTAGGTTGAACAAGTAAGAACAACAAAAAATACTTAAAACATAAACTTAAGTACACATATTAATATTTTATCTACACACGTATCATAAACCCTCTTTACTGCGTCCAAAGACCGCACGTTACGATCAGCATAATGTTAAACTACTTTGTAAAAACTCATTTCTGATCTGAATATTGAACATTATGACCATAATGTGTAAATTTTCTACATATTATGACATTCAAATTTCGAACGCCGACGCCCGCCTGCGTGCCGCACCTACTTTGTCTGTGAAGTTGGTACTACAGAACAAGCTAAACAACTCAATGCCACAATGCCGGTCAAATATGCGGTTCCTGAACACATCAAAGAGAGCTTATGATATGTGTGTAATATGCGTATGTGTGAAACTAGTGTATGTAACTGTACATTATTAGGCATTAAAACTCTCGAGTGATATTATTATGAAACTCGCCTTCGGCTCGTTTCATAAACCCACTCTCCACCTTTTTTGCTGTTCAAATCAGTATTTTTAATGTGCGATTAAATTCTAGCCATATAAAAACAACCAATTTTTAATAGATTTCCAATCTGTGGGAGTTACTTCGCCCTGCTTCTGCCACTGTGGTCCAATGTAGAGAAGAGACAAAAAATTGCATTTGCAGGACCTGACGGAAAAACAGGTGTAGATAGACCTATATTATGGTGTGTTTTTAAATGGTGTGAGATTTGAATGTTTTTTTTTTTTCAGTTTGATTTGCCGTCGTGCTCAGTGAATTCGTCATACGATTTAATATCACTGTCATTTGATTTCAGCGGGTGCCGATCTGGTGATCACCAACACATACCAGGCCTCCATCGCGGGCTTCGTTCAGCACCTCGGCGTGACGGCAGAGGAGGCCTACAAGCTGATGCTGAAAGCAGTGGAACTGGCCAAGCGGGCGAGGGAACTCTACCTCGAAGAGTACCAGGAATACATACAACTTGGTAAGTTAAAAGCTGCAGACATTGTACTTTAAATATAATAATAATAATACACCTTTAAAAACCTTTTAAAACAAAACACAGGCTCAGTTAGAACAATTTTACTTCAAGAAAGTAAATTATAAAAAACCGGTCAAGTGCGTGTTCTACTAAGCACATTTAGAGTTCCGTAACAAATGTTACCTAAAAATTAAGGAATTTAAAAAAAAAACTGATTTTACAATATATTTATATTTTTAGTAAAATATACGTAATACACATTATCACATTTTTCATAGGTCATTGGGAAATTTATTCGGTACAAAATTTTGTCAACAATCTGACTTTGATGCCTTCTCATTCCTGTTATCCCATATTTTTTAAAACAAAATTTCAGTATCGATGTACTTAACGAACCCTAAACAACGATACTCCACTCGATAGGGTAGGACTTTTTTTTCGCACCCCCGTAACTGTATGGGTGAATCTCTCTAAAAAAATATCAATTTGTATGGCTTGGGGTCTACAAGATGTTTATACTGTGAAAATTTGAAGACTGTAGCTTTAACCGTTTGGCTGTAAAAACTGTGTGACACGTAAATGGCACACTTCGTTTGGACCCTTCGGGTACGGACCCCTAAAAACGCGTTTGAAAAGATACGTAGGGCATCTACTGACAATGTATTTGCACATTCTTTAAATTAAACTTTACACCTTCAAAATACGGAGCAATGTACCTATACAAAAAATAACTTCAAGCTTTGCTCGATGTTAGGCGACGAGAGCGATTTTCGAAAGGGTCTGTTTTATTAGGCAATCGAGTCAAAATAAGTAGTGATCCTAGAAGTTTTATGTGCTCACCCCCACGCGGCAATTTTTATGGAGAAATGTTTGTATTTGTATATGTTATGCTCAGATTACATGTTTGTCGGGTAATGGGGTTCCATCACAGAATAAACAATAGAACTTACTGTTTCTGTATTACGTACTCGCATTCCCGTGCTTTACTTTACCTAAACGGAGTGATCATTCCTGAATATGGCTCCACAAACAGACAGGAATGATACGTGCGCCGGCCAGTAGTGTTGCGGTTTATGTAAACTACAGCGACCCTTCAGGCCGAAGATAAGTTTGCACAAGACGGATCGTTTTATGGCACTCGAGAAAACACACTATCACTGTCTAGGTAAGCACAATAAAAACATCATGTGTCGTTAAGAGTTTATTTGCACCGTAATGTTCCCGCCCCGACTCCACAAGTGTATCGCCTAGGGCGGTGTGGGCGGGTGGGATGGTAAATGCTATTTAAAAATAATAGCAGGAGCGTGGAATGAGTGCCAGCTTTATTAAAAATATCGCGAAGACAGGGGGAGTAACTGATCTTAGCGTTAATATGGTTAGGATCGCAGTAATTCCCTTCCACATCCCATAGATAGGTAGGTACTGGTTAATAATGTATGCAGTGCCTTGAGCGAGTTGGGTTTACCCAAATAAATCCAAATGTGACATTTTGGCAAAGATGACGGGTCTTACTGAAAAAATAAACCCCTTGTCAACACTTGTTTAAAGACAAAAATGTAAGGTATTCGACGTTTGTTTTTAAGGTCTAACTATGTTTACTACTTTGTTGTAACATCGGGACGTGTTTATTTTGCTGTTGATTACAAGTACATTTATTTTATTAGAAATTCCGCGTAGACTGCTCGTCAGAGGTTGCCCATAAAACCAAGCAATAAAGCGAAGATTGAAAGTTAAGCTTGATAAATAATTTACGAGACAGTAACAGAGATGTGATGATCTTACCTCAGAAATCATCTACATAGTCACCTTTGCTAGCAATCATGCAATTGAACGTATTGACAGTTGAATTACAAATCATACATTATTTTGTAATTCATCAGTCAAATCCCTATTATCTTAATCGACTGATCTGATTACCTGACAATAACATCGTGACTTAACATGTACTTAAACCATACCAAGCCGAACAAATATTAGGTGGAATTGCATGATAAACTGTAACAAAGCAATAATGTAGAGAAACTCGAGCAGTGGAACTACGTCTGGCACATTGGAAGTTCAGAGCTCAGGACGACTTCCGAAGGTAGTAGTAATTTGATATGTACACACTCGTAACGGAGTTAGTAAGTTGGGCACTCACGAATTGAATAAAACGCCCCGTGCAAGATGTCCCAAAGGCTGTAAATAATAAAACAAATGTAAGAGTTCCAAAGCTCGAAAGTTAAACTGTTAATTAATCTGCAGTCCTCGGTTCTCCCCGGGAACATTTGTTAAAGAGAGCAAAGTGACAGGGAAAGTTGAATAATATATTTAGTTGGTTTCCTACTGTGACACCGTTAAAGTCTGCAATTAGTCAACGAAATTAGTTACACGCAGTACTGCATGTACTGTATGTGACGTATGGGTGATGTTACGCGGCACGGTCAAAGGTCATCGCTGACTTATACAACCCCGCTCCCACTCGGCAAAAATATCAATTCAAATATGGATTTTAGGTTTTGCTCTGCAGATATACTATCGAGTGGTACGTTTGTTTTGTCAACAATGTAAATTATACCTACAGAACACAATCTAAAACCCATTTTTTATTGATATTTTTTTGCCAGGTGGAACGGGTTTGTAGAAGTCAGCGATGACCTTAAATCTTTGATGGTGCCACGAAAAGTCAACAACGAAACCAAACACTATTTTCATCTAAAAATAAATGGATTTCTTTTCAGATGCGTTCATAGACATATCACGCTTATTACTATTGTAGGATTATGTAAATAAGAGCAATAAACATGAAATGCAGCAGGATTTTATTGCCCACAATAACCGAGATGGCTCACGTTCACGTCACCTAAAGTCACATCTGTTATTCGTTTACCGGCGGTGTTACAAATTTTATGTTCACAAATTATTAACACTTTGTTGCCTGTTCTATTGCCACAATCAAGTTGCCTACAATAATAACGAGTATTTGCTGAACGGGACCAAAACTTGGTAATAAAATGTCAAGAATGCTTACATTTTCCCCCGTAACAATGCCTCCGCGTTTCACACGTAAAAGGACGCTGCAAGCACGCATTAATTACACTTTGTAAAGGTTTAAGTATTTGTGCCGCGTCGTGTACCTATTGCACAGCTCCGCGTCGTCGGGCCAACTACTGTCGGTGGTTAGTGTAGGGTAAATACTTCACTTTTTATTAAACGAAGGAAATCTCCAAAACTTCCGCCTTTCGTTGCCGGCGTCGAATCTAACTAATATTATAAATGTGAAAGTAGCGATGTTAGGATGTTTGTGTGTCTGTGTGTTTGTGCCTCAATCACACTAAAACGGGTAAACGGATTTGAATGAAATTTAGCACAGAGGTAGTTTATGAGCTAGATTAACATATAGGATACTTTTTATCCGACTGCACCAGAAGGAGGGTAACGTTATCTCTGTTAATGATAATTAGTATGAACACGAAGATGAAGTTGCGGGGATCAGCTAGTTAATAATAAAGCCGTGTGTGTCTGTGCTTGCAGAGAAAATGCCGCTAGTGGTGGGGTCGGTGGGGCCTTACGGGGCCCACCTTCATGACGGGTCTGAATACGACGGCAGCTACGCGGATACCACGTCTGTTGAGGTAAAATAATGGCCACGATTCCGGCAATTTCCTAGCCCATTTGCAAAACTGGGCCACTGATTAATATCTCATGAACTTCGCCAATAATTTGTCTTAGTCTATTCTCGTTCTTGGCCATCTACGTCATCGAGACATTTCGGGTGTTGCAATCAGCTCGGTGTGCCGAATCAATAAACTATTAAATGCCGAGAGAGCGCAGACTAAAAGCTGTAAATTCTAAATGAGTAATTTTATTATTTGCTATATACTTAAACTTAGTAAGCTTTCTATTTATTTTTGAGATTGAGGGTTCTCTGAGACATACATTAGTACTATCTTATACAGGGTTAGACGACGAACTCTCAAATTCACTAACTTCAAGACCTGACAATGCTCTAAGTAGCATCTAATGTTGGACATAAATCGTCCCTACCAACTAATTCCATTGAGCAATTTAATGTCGAACCCTCTTATACGAATAATAGGTAGGGCTGCATTATTTTTATTGTGCTATGAAAACATAACAATAAAGCGAGATTTACGGCTCCCTGTAATTGAGTACTCCATACAATGTAGATGCAGCTTTATTAATTCATCAGCGATAATATCGATTGTAAAACCTTTCCCCGCTGTACCCCGAGATCCATGAATGCATAGTCTAATAAAGGTGAACGATCCAGCTAAATCGTAAAGAGGGCCATAAACTAGAGGGGAAATTAAAATTTACATCGGCAAAATGAAAGTCCATTACACTTTTTCCTTTTTTGGATTCATTTGAGTGAGGCGGACAGTTAATTAGCAAAACGTAGAGAGAACAAATGAACATCAGCAGCAAACATGACAAATTGGAGCTTCTATTTTTGCTCTCGCGTTATTATTTATACCAAATAAAAGTATTTAGCAAAACAGAACCAAGATTATGTGTGTGCAATACACAAAAAAGTATGTTGAAAACTGTATTTTTCATAAATAAACGATATCAAATAGCGTCCCTCCAATAATTATTACATTAAAATATATCAGCTCAAATAGTGTCCTTTTGAAAGGATCTCGCATTTCCCCGCTTCACATTTCCATTATGTATGTAGAAATTAGCGTTACTATATGAGAATCATACACTCACAGCCTTGTTAGCAGTTCGTTTAAAAGTTACGCTCATATGGGAGCACAATCCAACGTTGTTGTGTTCGTTTTACGCCAATTTGCTAGCGTTTCACCTAGAACTTCATTACTGATGCATATGAGCCTGACCCGCAGTAGTAGTTTGCCCAAAATGCGCCATATTGACGTGTTAAATTGCAGACAATGCGGGAATGGCACCGGCCGCGCATACAAGCGTTGGTGGAGGCTGGTGTAGACCTGCTAGCCTTGGAAACCATACCCTGCCAGGAGGAGGCCGAGATGTTAGTAGAACTACTCAAAGAGTACCCCAACATGAAAGCGTGGCTCGTGTTCAGCTGTAAGGTCAGTAAAAGAATTTTCTCATTTCCACAAAACCTTAAAATGTTTACGCTCTGTAATAAACTCCCGTTTTTGCAAGTCAGCCAGCAAATTCATCTTGTGATGAGTCAGTCTCGGCAAGTTAACGTTCTTATGCAACTACGGAGATAACTTTGGCAAGATGTTTATGTTCGCCTACAAGTAATAAGTACCTATATGTTTGATACCGGTTTCTCCGATCGGTCTACGGTAAACACATTTATGAGTGAAGTTCGCGAGTGTTGATTGGTAACTTCGTGTTTCAGGACAACCAAAGTATAGCGCACGGCGAGAGTTTTCAGAAGGTCGCAAAGAAGTGCTGGGACGCTAACCCTGATCAGCTGGTGGCGGTGGGAGTGAACTGCTGCGCGCCATCCTTCGTGTCAAAACTGATGCGAGGCTTCAACGATGACAGACCCAACGACCCTATCCCGCTCATCGTATACCCTAACTCGGGAGAGAAATACAATCCGCAAATTGGGTACGCGTAACAATGATTCTATCTATCTTCTCTCAGAGATGTAAACACATGTATATCTACTTTACGGTCGCATTACATCTCTACTTCTATCTCGTTAGCTTCAAATACAAGATGTAAAGATAAGATATTAAGCGTTGCTGTAATTAAAACGCTGTACATTTGTTAACTAATCATGTTTGAAGAAGAAATGTAGCGTCTGTCAGCGTATTGATGTCTGACAAAGTGTTACTGAAAGTTAATTTTCTTTAACAATTCTACGAAATTGAAAGTGCCTCATCTGCTCGTCTGTCGCCCTCACAGTGAGTTCAATAGGCTACCACCATGCGATTGGAAAACATCATTTGCTAAGTGAATGGTAGCAGGCGCCTCCGAAATATCATTCATTATTTACGTTAAAGCGTCTGATGCCGATAATCGGCTTTAGTACTCTCAAAGTCAACGTCACGAGCCCTTTGTGTGTTCGTCGTCTCGGGTAATCGAGAGCACTGTTCGGAATAGCAATACAAATTTATTGAACAATAATCGAGGGTAATTTCAATTAGTTATGTAGATTACTATTCAAAATATTTCAATGCAAAAAATAGGGCTTCTGTGACAACGATTTTGTATTTTAATTATAGCAGTTTTGTTATGATGACTAAGAATTTGACTACTAAATAAATGTCTCCTCATAAACATAACACAATTCCGTCAATTTAAGATTTAGATTAGTCGTTGCAAGCGAGCATGGTAGCCATTAGAAGGCTATATAAAGATGAACATAGCCGCTCTATCCTACTTTTGGCATTTATCTTTGCGCAAAGATTAGCAGCAGATGTTGTTCTATTGTCTTTTCTTAGTCGTGCGTTGTGTGTGTTTTCAGGTGGATAGACCGCGACAAGTGCGAGCCGGTGGAAGGCTTCATCAATCAGTGGCTGGACCTGGGTGTGCGGTACGTGGGAGGCTGCTGTCGCACCTACGCCGCCGACGTCACGCGCATCAGCAACCAGGTGCGGCGCTGGCGAGACCAGCAGCGCTTCCAGGCGACTCCTGAGCAAGCGACCTCGATTTAACTGTGGATTGGAATGTTTGAACGAAGTGGCTTTTTATTTTAATACACAGTAAATGTTTAGGGAACCATTCGTTTTTGAACAATGTGTTTTCGAAGTTTTTTGCTGTCTGAAAATCGTGATAACAAGACGATGACACCTCAATTTTCATACATTGAAGTGTATCTAACTGAAATCAGGGTCTAAATTTATCCAATGCCGTTAATTTCAAAATTGTATAAAAGGTAGACTTGGTTAAGGTAGGTACCATTTTATACAGTGCAAGCGAGAATCAGACTCTATTATGTATAAATATTCAACTATGTATATGCCCTATATGTATATACAGTGTGTTACCAGCAGCTGGGCTTTTAATTAAGGACGTTAAAATAACGTGTGCCTGTAACGCAACCATAACATTAATTTAATTAATAAATTAAATTTCAGAGTTTGTTAACTTTCTAACAAAATTTTAATTGCCCGCAATGTAAAGCACGCAAGTTACTATCAACACGACAGTTGACAAATATACTTTGATTGCACTAGTTGTCGCGGTTTTTTACCCCCCGTACCACGACAAGCCTTGTACCAAGTAATTCAACGACATGAGTTACGACTATTAGGCAATACGTCTACTACATTTAAGCTGCAAATTTAGAAAGTTTAATTGTGGAGTTAATTAACATAATTATGATTTACTAATACGTGCAAACGATTGTTAACGGAGTATGTTATTATCAGTTTTAATAAATGCCCACATGCCGGTAACAGACTGTATATAGGACAAAGAATTTATTTTGTAAGAATGTGTATAATTTGAAATTCTATCAAAGTGATATGTGCCATAGTTATGTCTATCATACTGAATTTATTTAACATATTTTGTGAAACAGAGGTTAATAAATGACCTCGATATAATGACAAAAGTATTAATTAATCGCATTCCCCAGATAATATGTTCCCAAAGCGAACCGATACTTACATATCACATGTGATCATATCATGATGAGGTCATCAACAAGCAACAAGTTATGTTATTATAGCCAATAAAAATAACGAGCTTCGCGATTTATTAAATTGAATATAGTTAAAATTCTAAACATATTTCGGGATGGCGAACACTGCGGCGTCCAATTTTAATTAATTTCGAACCAACGAAACCAACGAAGGCATACTCGCAAAATTGAAAACGAAATTAACTTCTTTCCTCCTGTGAGCGATGTTTTACTTCCAGTCACCCGAACTGAATCAAATAATAACAAAGGCAATAATTGTAATCGTGAACGAACACGACTTAATATAAAATGCTGCAGGAAATTGATCAAGTTCTCTCAAACTAGAGCGCGTATAACGGCTGGCGATTTGTGATTGAAAATGCGCTTGATATATAATTGCCTGCCTGTTGTCTCATTTGGATTGATGCTTGTCCGGCGGTCGTATGGCTTTGACCCTTCGGTTGACTGTTGGGTGCGGGGCGATGCAAGCAGGCGGCCCAGCGAGTACTCGTTGAAGCGTGGGGCCTCTGCCCTAGCTCCTGCCACCCGGCGACCCCAGCCGACCCCAACTTTGCAATAGTTTCACTTATACATATATCACCGTGACCCTTTAACACTTCAACTATACAGGCCCGGAGGCGACTATCCCACACAGTCTGGAAAGTTCAAACGCTAGAGGGACCGCACTATCCCTGTATTTTTATAACCGCAACCGATTTAATATTATTTTCTGCGACATACCGTATCTGTAATGTGCATATTTAAGTGCTAAATTACCCCGCATGGCTACGAGTACTGAAAATTACACACGAATTCTGCAGTACTCTGAAATTTATTGCACTCGAGTACATTAAAGGTAAGTTTCCTTTTATTCTTAAAACGAAAACTACACTTCAGCCGTTTTTAAAATGCGATTATGACATTGCCTTAAGGTGATGCGGAAAAAAATGGGGATTTTTTTAAATCCATTTACTTCACTATAAAGTCATCTACTTTTTACATTTTTTTTGGGTTAACTTTTATTGAGTATTTGATTAAGATTCTTACTGAAGCGCGATTGCGATTGGATGAAAATTTCTCGATAGAATTTAATTACGAAAATACCTCTAAATTGTTTTATTTTTACCTGTAATTCTGAAATTCTAACAAATTTCATTGCGGAATTGCATTCTAAATGTGTATGTTATGTATTTTTTAACTCTCCTTGAAAATCTTATTGACAAAATAGCGTAGTTTATTTTTAATCAATTTTTATGTTGTTTGGCGCTACGTTATTGTAGTTGGAGTCGAGAGCATTGTTTGCGCGTTTGCGCTTTCTTTCCTTCCTTATGTGGAAGCAATTAACGCTGTCACTTTCGTTTTCATTCGTATTCCTTTTTTATATATATTTTCGTATCACCTTAATGGCTACATATAGGCAATATTTCTCATAGCAGATGTCAAAAATGTATGGGTTTCGACCTGTCAGGATCGCATTCTCTCAGCGGCCAGACTTAAGTCTCCGTGCCCCTCCTGTGCATATATACAAATTGAAGTAATTGTTTGAGAGTTATTAATATACCTATAATAATTTCCGAAACAGTTTCAGGATCGAAGTTGGGAGTAAGTTACATAACTATGCGTGTAAATGTAATATGAATAGGACACGATCTGTGAAGCTTTTGATAATTGATAAATAAATTAGACATTGTACTCAATTTCAGTGTGGTGAGAACATAAGGGTAACGAAGCATTGATTGGCACAATCTATTATCTGTGTTTATGCTCCAGTTAGTTCGTAGTTAACTAATACAATCGTTTTGGTTGGAATACCACGTTTAGGCTCCAGGTGTATCAAATGGAATGGATTACCCCAAATCATTGCGATATGTAACATGACACTAGAGAACGTTTAGAGCGCTTTCACATAAGCCCATGGATAATCGTGGTCTGAAACAACGTGTATGTATGTATTATCTTATCATTGACTGAGCGCGAAGCGTGGTTTTGTCTGGATGTCTGTTCTCGCGCCTACAGGTCGCATTTCTAAACCGATTTTGACGAAAATTGGCACACAAGTTCCTTGTTTACTAAAAAATTTAGTCGATCGCAATTTTTGATTGGGGAGAAATTGGGGGGAGAGACGTTTTCTGTAGCGTTCTTAATCGACGGATTTCATTCAAATTTGAGGCACACTAAGGACTTCATTCTATACAAAATGTTGCGAAAAAAACCGAAAGGGGTAATTGAGGGGGAAGCACTTCGGTGTATTTTCGACCCCCCTGTAACTATGTTGTCGATAAATAGATGGCGTTGGGCGTATCCTGCATCGCGGTATGGTTAGGTTTCCGCTATGATATAATCTAATTTCACTCGCGATTATTTGTTTGGTTTGCTCAGCTCGATGTCTTTCTAGCGGTGGGTCATTGACGATTGTTTCGTTCAGGCGCTACCTCGTCCGTGCAAAGGTCCCCGTTACTCCAGGCGGAAGGACCCGCAATGAGGGACGGAATCGGGAAAAAATGAAAAAACGTAGCGCTTAACCACAGAAAAATTGTTTAAAAATAAACTACACTATTTAGTTAAAAAGAGTTTTAAGGAGATTTTGCGAATACATAATATCTACATTTTGAACGCAGTTCCACAATATAATTAGTTAGGATTTCAGAATTACAGGACAATATAAAACAATTTAGAGGTGTTTTCGTAATTAAATTCTATCGAGAAAATTTCGTCCAATCGCGTTTCCCTTTAGTGAAAATCAAATACTCAATAAACGTTAACCCAGAAATCAAATCTGTAGATGTCTTCATGGTGGAGTATATGGATTCGAAAAAAACTCCTTTCTTTCTTCGTATCACCTTAACGAAATGTATTGGTTGAACGTCAACGAGTAGGTAACCGTAAAAATGTTAGGATAATTCCGTCAACCCTATTAACGCTCAATTGTATGGAATTGAAGAAACGGATCAACAGAACCAAACAATTAAATAATGAATAAGGCTAAGGTATCGGTATTTTGCAAAAAGAATCACTTAGTATTAAAGTCAGGTATGTGGGCATTACACTTGTTTTTGATTCGTTTTAATAGTCACATATTTTGTCAAACATTAACGAACATATGACCAAAAACGCATCGCCCATTTCCTTAACACTTTGTAAATTTGTCTTACGGCATCGGCGCTTATGGTGACGTCACTTTTCGACTCGCTGTCAGTTCGGCAGGCCGCTCGAACTTGCAGACGCATAAAGTGATTTCTTATTCTTATAATGTTCTTACATCAGCTTTAGCAAATATAAAATTATGTGTGTTTAAGTATATAATATAGCATATATAACACTGGTACCTAAACGAAAAAATATATTTATTTTTTATGAAGTTTTTAAACTATTTCTTATTTGAGGTCGCTGATTTCAAATCTACCCTCAGTTTCTTTCTAACTGCTCTAGTTCTAGAGATACAGGTACTTCTTGAAGGCTTGTATTTAATCGCTCATCAAAAATATGCTCATCACAGCAAAAAATGATCATCAAAAACACTTTTTATGTTTTAAATATTTTATGTGTACTCAACTTTATGTTTTATTTCTTGTTGTTCTTGCACGTTCAAGCTAACAAGAAGGGTAAACGGTGCTTCGCTTCGCTCACCCCTTTTACCCTTCACCTAAGCTACCGCAGCATTTTGCCCGTACATGTGCTGTGCAAATCAGTATTTTTGATGTGCAGTTCAATATTTCCCCTTCTTAAAATTTCGTTACTCGGCTTACTTAAATTATTCTTTAGTGCAAAAAACACTAAATTTCATAAATAAACCGATAAGTCTACATTAAGAACTTGTTTAAACGATCCAAATAGTTTTTGTGCTGTTTGTGGTGAATATATGTTTAGAGAATGCCGTTTAAGTGCGTCTGATTCTAAAAAAAGGCCTACTAGTACTACTTTGGGAAGCCATTACAAGTGTTTAGTAATCCCTAATTTTGTATATGGTAGTAGCGAAACATCATTGCGTTTATGGGCTTATAAAAAAAGATCCACTTTCAAGTCCAAAAGTCCTATGATTTGGCGTAAACAGACTAATCATCACGATGAGTTTTATTTTTGCGTTGTGGATATTACCGGAATAAATAGCAAAAATCGTTCCAAATGGACTAACCCTAATTTAAAATCGGCTATTAGGCCAATCCTAAATACCAGTGAAGAACTTGTGGCTGATACGCAACCTAGTACTTCCAATGTTACACCACAAGATCTTTCAGAGGGCATTGATGAGGGGGCCATCGTCTTTTCTTTCCCGAGTATGTCTGAACTTCGACCATTCAACCAAAATGACCTAGATGACTTGATTACAGATCTTGGTCTATCAAAGAAAGGATCGGAACGCTTCACGTCTTAAAGAAAGAAATCTGATAACTCCAGAGACTAAAGTAACAGTTTACCGTACAAGAGAAAAAGATTTGATTTTGTATTTTGCAACAATATTCCCGATTTGATGGCTGAATTGGGATTAACAATCTGAGATTGGCGTTTATTTATTGACTCGTCGAAACGTAGTCTTAAATGTATGTTCTTACATAATGTAAATTAAATGGGCTGTTTACCCATTGCACATTCAACTAAAGTTAAAGAGGATTAACCCAAGATAGCCTTGGTTATGGAGAAAATAAAATACATAGAACATAACTGGCTGATATGCGTCTATCTTAAAATGGTGAACTTTCTTTTGGATCAACAAGGAGGATATACCAAAAACCCCTGTTTCATGTGCTTATGGGATAGCCGAGCCAAGACAGAACACTGGACTAAAAAAGTTTGTCCTTTGAGAGTGGATTTAGTACCGGGTAGTATGAATGTGGTAAATACACCTCTAGTAGCCAAAGACCGCACTATATTATCCCCTTTCCATATAAAGTTAGGTCTGATAAAACAGTTTGTAAAAGTTCTAAACAATGATGGGGAATGTTTTAAATATATCAGTAAAATATTCCCAAAATTGAGCACAGAAAAAATTAAAGCTGGTATTTTTGAAGGTCTTAAAATGAGGGAACTAATTAAGGACCAAGATTTTACTGAATGAATGACAGATAAAGAGAAATCTGCATGGATTGAATTTATTTGGGATTTGCAAGATTTCTTAGGAAATAAAGTCTCCTGACTACATTCAACACATTGTGCAGCTCATGTTGCACTTCGAGAGACTAGGGCACATGAACATCAAGATGCACTTCCTCTTCAGCCATTTAGACCGCTTCCCAGAAAATTTAGGCGATTTTAGCGAAGAACAAGGAGAAAAATTCCATCAGGATATTAGCACGATGGAAGAGCGATGACAGGGTCGATGGAATGGAAACATGATGGCTAATTACTGCTGGAGCACTCAAAACCATACTGATATTTCAACTCATGCAAGAAAATCATATAAAAGAACGTTTTTTCGTGTTAAGTAAGAGCAATATATGTTTTAATTCTAAAATTGGAGTATTTTTGGTTAAAAATGTAATATGTTCATATCTAGAGAGCTAGAGCTGCTAGAGAAAAACTGACTACAGATTTGGAGTCAGCGTGGCAGAATCATACAACATCAGGTAAGAAACTTCATAATAGAAAACTACTGTATACCTGTGTAATCATATAGTTTTATAATGGATGATGGATTTGTCAAAGGCAACAATCTGACAACTTAACCTACTTCTATCGGTTTATCTCGTCGAAAGTAGCTTGGTACCTCAGTCTATGAGGAATAATCGTAGAGCAGTCGTGTTTGAACTAATATTGTAAATAATGATAATCTGGTTTGCAAACTTCGTGTCATGTGCTGGTAATGCCCCACCAGGTGGTTCTATCTTAGTAAAAATAATATTAAGGTGAAACAACGGAAAAACATTCTTACAGTTACTATAGAAAGACAAAGAGTCCTGTGTTAAGTCGTTTGATAGCCATATTATTGTTTGTGTTTACAGACCTCCGAAGGACATAGCAATTTTAATTATGGAGGAAGTGAGGGCTTCCTCTATGTTATAACAGAAAAATGTTCAGTATTTGTGGCGATCTTAATGTAGATTTGCTTTTTGATACAACAATGAAACAACAGTTAATAATTTTATTCAAATCATTTAATTTATGTCATGTATTTCTAGAGCCGACTAGAATTACACTTGCCAGCCAAACTTGCTTAGATAACGTTTTTTGTGACTCTGCTTTCACAAGTACAAATGTAATTTCCTGCTTCCATCCGTTCACAGCGGTCAAACAGTTTCATTCCTAATTGCTATTAAAGACAAGACTGATCCATCATTTTATAGGCCTATTACATCCCATAGACTAGAGACCTAGGTATATGAAAAACTTAGAAATAAAATTGCCAGTACCGGATTTTAACGAACAGAACCCGAACAAAATCTATTCAGACTGCTACTATTAACATTATTCAAAGAGAATTCGATAAAGTTTTTAAATTAAAGAAACTCAGTGACAACAACGGTAAATCTAAATTTAAAGACTGGGCAACGTTTGGAATTCGTAAAAGTATAGCTATCTTGTATGACCTTTGTGAACAAAAAACCTATAACTTTAATGAAAAATTTCATGACCATGTTAAAAAATATTCCAAAACTTTCACGTTGGTTTGTAGAACTGCAAAAACTTTACACATTAATAGAAAATGCAAAATTCAAATAATAAAATGGAAACAGTTTGGCAAATAATAAACCGTGAAAGGAGGAGGTGATCGTGATTCGTGATCCTTCAAATTTTAGACCTATATCTGTTCTTCCATCACTAAGTAAAATATTTGAAAAGGCTAAACTCAATCAAATGCTCTCACACTTCAACCGTACAACACTACTCCACGCCAAAGAATATGGTTTCACAAGGGGTTAATCAACTACGGATGCAGGCATTACCCTTATGTCTCATATTTATTCTGCATGGGAGGCCGCAAAGGATGCTATCGATGTTTTTTGCGATCTGTCAAAGCCATTTGATCATGTTGATCATGATCATGAGACGCTACTAATGAAATAAAATCATTACGGAGTTAGAAATAAAGCGTTGGATCAACTAAGATCATACCTAAGCAATATAATTCAAAAGACATCTAAATCTGATGGATCCACATAAGCAAGTTAGAATTAGTAAATGACACGAAGTTTCTTGTAATAATCATTGATAGCAAATTGCAGTGGGGACCCCACATAGATAAACTAGCTGGTAAATAAGTTCTGCGGCTTACGCTGTTAGGAACATCAGACAAAACACGGATGTGGCTACATCTACATTCATAGTGTCATGTCCTATAGTATCTTGCGGATATTCAAACTATTCTTATTTTATAGAAAAGAACTATTCGAGCAATTTATAATTTAAAACGTACAGACTCCTTAAGATAGTTCTTTAGAGAAAATTGACATACTAACTGTAGCTTGTCAATTTATTTTTGACAGTATTATGTATGTACGCAAGAACCTTACAACATTTTCCAAACTTAGCGATAGCTGTAATGTTAACTTATGAAATAATCACAGACTAGTTGCTCCCCGGTTTAGACTCGCGAAGGTTAGCAATTCTTTTAAGGGTCAGTGCATTCTCTACTACAAGAAGATACCTCTGGAGATTTTGAAATTACCTTTTGAGCAATTTAATAAGCATGTTAAAGCGACTTTGTCGAAAAAGGGATATTATAATGTTCAAGACTACTTAAATGATGGGACTGTTTGGGGTTAATCTAGCTTAATACATTCCTTGGGGTTAATTATTTTGTAATTATGTATTCCTGCTTATTAATTATAGTAATTAATATTGTAATATTTGCATTAGTTAAGCTCAAGCAATTTTAAAGAGATCTAAATATCAATCTGTGGGAGTTTCTACGCCCTTCTTCTCTCACAGTGGTGCCATGTAGAGAAGAGGCAAAAAATAACGTTTGCTAAGTATATGTAAATATCTGATTTGATTTGATGGAATGAGGACTTGGCGACAGTACTGGAACTCAGGAACCACGAAATGTAAGGCAGTCGTGTTTGGACTTAATGTTTTTAGGATGATGATTCCCAAACATGGTATGATGTCATGTCATGAGCTGGTGATACAATGAGGACTAGGCGACAGTACTGGACTCAGGAACTACGAATAGGAAGGCAGTCGTGTTTGGATTCAATTTATTGAAGATTATGAGCTGGTTACGCAAATTGGTTTCATGAGCTGGTGATGACGCCGAGTATACATGCGCATGACATCTGTGACACTAGCAAATCATTCTTACAAATGGAGTCCAAACACGACTGCTTTACTATTACTTGTTACATAGTTTCAGCGCTAATTCAAAGTCCACATTCTATTCTCTGCTCATGAGATCAAAATTGCGAAACCAGCTTACTACGCTTAACAAATAGAGTCAAAACACGACTTAATTTTTATTCCTGGTTCCAGGTTCCAGTATTGTCTCCAAGTCCTTCATTCCCATACCATTCCATCACCAGCTCATGACACCAAGTTTGCAAAACCAGCTCATCATCCTTAACAAATTGAGTCCAAACACGACTGCCTTACAATTTTTGGTTCCTGAGTTGCAGGACTCGTCCAAGTCCTAATCACGAGAATGAGGTCTCGGAGACAGTATCATCTTTAAATATGTTTGAATTAATGTAATATATACATATATAAGGTGACATATATTTTTAAACAGCCAAGTTCATACTTAAGACTCGGTTAGTATTCGGTCATTTGATTCTTTAGGACACGTGACGGTGGGTACGATGACCTATGACATCCCCGACAAGCTACACTGCATTCTAGTATCTAGTAGTGAGGTTCAAATGCTTGGTTCACCATTCACTCTCGGTCTCACGTTAGAAACACGCAACGCGCAATCAAACTATTGCTTATTCCAGAGGTTATTAATACAAATTCGTCTTCTTTAAACCTAAAAAACAACAAATTAAAAGAAGTAGGTAAATAAATGTATAACAAGTAAAACATCTAAAAAAGGGTGTAAAACTTAAGTCAAAATAATCTTCACAACAGTAAGCAATACTTATATTTCCAATAGGATCTGCTCTCCTTACGGCGTTCCTCCACTTTTTTCTAATATTGGGGCTTAATGGCACACAAAATAAATAGTGTTTCCACATTCGAGTTACTGCACATGGGTACAATGCAATTTTTATTGGTAATTTTATTTTTTTATTCGTTTATATAGTGCGAGTTGTTTAAGGTATGGCGCGCTTGGGCCGAATGAGCCCGACCGATCCGATCACCTGACTAGTAAAGTGACGTCATCGCTGATCCTACATGCTCCGCTCAGTTGTCCAAGTCTTTTCGTCAATTTTTAAGATATCAAAAAACTAAAAACAAAGAATTTTTCTTAGTTATATATTTTTTTCATTTAACTGCATTCACTGGAATAAAATAAAAATCTAATTAGCGCTTTATGGACGGTTATGAACGAAAGTAGAAAAATCGGAATCGGAATGTTACGAAAGTAGAATGTTGGTCCACCATTATAAAGGCGAGTTAAAACTTTATTCGCTTTCATGCTGGTGGCACTTAGTAGGTAAAAACATTAATCCTTTAATCGAGAAAAAAAACTCTTTTTACTCATCAAAGTCTAATTTAACAGTAAATCATTCAGTCCGTCCTTTCATTCCGTCTTCCGTCACTTCGTTCGTTAAAGTTAACTTACACGTATGCTAATATGCTTTATGAAAAACAACGATTGTTGAAAAAACTAATAGTTAGTTTTTAACCAAATAATTTGGTACCAGTTAAATACACTTAGCTAATAATTTATTAGGTTCGTCGATGCAACGCCCACCGCTATTTATTTCAAAGCTCTGAATGGCTTTGCTAAGCCGGCAGGAGAAAGGGAAAAGTGTCGGTTATTGAATGGTTTTATGGGCTCGCGAGGCCTACTGTTCTTACAGAACCACTAGTATAATATCGTCTATAATCTATACATTGCATAGAGCAGCGTTATCGCTAATCGGAGGCTGTGTCGTGAGATTAACGTTTTGTATTGTTTTTTTGTCTTAGAGCCGAGACTACTGCTGCCGAGACTACTGCTGCCGAGACTACTGCTGCCGAGACTACTGCTGCCGACACAATTTAAGCCTGCAGTCGACTGCTGCCGACGCTCACGCTGCTTGTGTGTAAGACCTCTCGGTTTCTAATCGGTTTAGTTGATCATACTGGATATATTTTTTTATTTATCTACTTGGATATAAGACTGAAAAGTGTTTGGGTTGTAAAGTGCATTATTTTTGCCTACTTTCATTAATGATTTGAGTTTTGAATTTATAACTGGACCTCACAACAGTGACAACAATCGGATTACTTGGATCCTACCAAGGTTCTGGAATATATATGTAACCAAATTCTTGATTTTAAAGACAAGGTACCTACCAGAAATAATAATAAATATCAACGAAAATATTAATGTGCCGAATTGAAATAAACTCACCATTTAAAGACAAAATAAATGATTATATTCACGCATAGTATCTACAAATAAATCAATGGCACAGCGGCAATTTGTTGCGTCAACATTTGCTCTCCTTGGCGTCTTTGAGGAGGTGGTGTGTTTGAACGGCGGCGATGGCAAGAGTTCGCTCCTGTTTCTCCTCGTTCAAGCGCAGCTGCAAGTTTTTCACGTCCAATTTCAAGTTTTTCACTTCGTTCTGCAGCTTCAGAACTATCGTCCAGAGGCTGGGGGCTGCGGGGTGTGAGGCGGGGGCCGGTAGCGAAGGGGAGCGGACGAACGCCTCTATGGCCGGTGTCTCGTCGTCGCATTCTGCAATGGCATACCGCGGAGTCATAACGGAGCCCATAGAGGATTTATAGTTAACTGACTGCCGCGAAAAAGTGACACAAAAATATATTCATAACCTATAAATATCACAGGACAATCCTACAAAAATAGATCTAAGCCCATAGTAAGCTCAATAAGGCTTGTGTTATGGGTACTAGACGACGATATATTAAATAGATAAATACTTATGTAAAAATATAGAAAACAGGTACTAGTCGACGATATATTTAATAGAGATAAACCTCCAAGACTAAGAAAGAAATAAGTACTCATGCTCATCACACAAATATTTGGTCAGCTTCGTAGGCAGGGACACTATCCGCTAGGTTAAACCGGGCGTTATTTCATTCATACGAATCGCGATGCAATCAAAATCGACGCAGCCTGTACAGGCCGGGGTGAATTGGAAGGGTATTGAGAAACTTTGTACAAATTACTTTATTATAGGTAAGACTGATCATAAAACGTTCGGTTTAAAATAAGAATTAAGTTATGCTTCGTTTTATTATGGATTGCCGAAACAGTTTTTTTTTCAATACCTGCCATTCTCAAACTGCACGGGTGGTAAGCTCGTTAGCTAGGTCAATAGATGTTAGCATCCCCTCTCGTAGGCACAGTGGGAAAATTTTAAAGAAAACTTGCATACGCACCTTCGATGAGCAGTAAGAGGACTAAGTCAAGTAAGGTGTGTCGGTTGGGATGCATTGACAGACTTGGTCGTGTACTTGAGTATCCAGAGTAAAAAAGGTGTAGCCATAGTGACAAAAAAAGCCTCTTTTGCTCGTTACCATTTTATTTAGTATTGATTTTCAACAAAAAAAATAATTTAAAGTAACATGAAAGGGAACGTGATTTAAAACACCCATCAGCGGAAGTGACGTCACAGCACATAAATGTAGACTTCCCTTTCAAAGCGAAATAAGGAGAAGGATATTGACGCAGCTCTGTCACTTACGGTGCGGTTTACGATGCGCTTACGAGCGCTATTTGCGCTGTGAGCGCGCTATAGGTCGGTTCATAATGCGCATACAATTCAACAGAGGGAACGTTCCGAACGACGTCATAATAGCGCGCGCATAGCACTACAGTGTGCGGAAACGTCAAATTGACATTTGGTATCTTTTGTGAAATTAGAATTGAATTAAAAATAATTCTTGGAATATCTATTGCTTAAATTTAATTTTAACGCAGCGCAAAAGGTGGTAAAGTAGATGATAAACAATTTCTATTGTTGGAGGGTGACATGACATATGACAGTTGACAGAGGGGTGACGTAAGCGCGCTTTCGCTGGTTTATAATGAGCGCAGGAGAATGCGGCCTATTTGCGTGCTTAGAATGTAAACCAGATACAACGATTGCAGTGTGCGCACCAAAAGTCCATCGTAAACCGTACTGTTACATAGAAGTTTCATGGTTTTGACAATTCAATACTTGGTTCGGTGACGTCACATCCGCTGCAGGTCATTTTCGCGCCAAACTGTCAACTGTCAGTTTTATCCCACGAATGCGGCCTATTTGCGTGCTTAGAATGTAAACCAGATACAACGATTGCAGTGTGCGCACCAAAAGTCCATCGTAAACCGTACTGTTACATAGAAGTTTCATGGTTTTGACAATTCAATACTTGGTTCGGTGACGTCACATCCGCTGCAGGTCATTTTCGCGCCAAACTGTCAACTGTCAGTTTTAACCCACGATTAGTGGCAATAAATTATACTGCCGCGCTTACGATAAACGCATCAACTAAGGTTTTTGGCGAAATTGAGTTATATACATATCCGGTATCAGGAAAACGAGATCTACAACTTTCCCAAAGTGACATTTCATGATATCTTGATATAACCGGTTTTTCAGTTTTTATAAACGCATTAACTAAGATTTTGATACTACTTTACTTATCAAAAAAGCACTATCTATAGTTAGTACAGACTTGTTTTGCTGGCTTTGAATGGGTTACTAGTCGTACGTGCACTATGTCTGAGTTATTGCGTTTATACCTAGCAGTCTCTATATTAAATAATGGGGCTTGCTAGTCATAAATGCATTAAGTCTTAGTTATTGCATTTATTGCTAGCAGTCCTTATGGTCATTATTCGCGGCGTGGTTAGAATAATAGCATTAACTTGAGATAGTGCGCTTATAATAAGAAAAACATAGAATATTTATATTGTCTTACAAATGAAACCGCATTAAGTGTATGAGATAATGCATTTATATTAGGCAAGGCGGACCCGAACACCGTGCTGCGGGGGTAGGGAATGGCATCGGGAAGGGAAATTTTATGTTTTGCCAGTCGCGACGCTACCACCGAACCGGGCTGGCGCGTGTTGCAGGCTTGCAGCCATATTTACGCGGTAAGTTTCCTTCCAATTGTTACACGATCAGTAATTTATGAGTATATCAAACGAAAATTATTTAAATTTATTCTGTTTAATTTACCTATCTTGGACTATGTGAATGAGTGTGCGTGTGGGTCTGTAATCAAATATTGCATTGCATATATTAAATTTGACCCACTTCCCGTATTCCGTTTGAGCTGAAATTCTGCATATGTATGTAAGTCAGATGACAGAGCGTAAATAGTTTGTTCACTAACTTCATAAGTAGATAGAAATACGTCATAAATTAGATAGGCATCTTAGAATAGAAACCGAGTCCACGCAAAAAAGTGAGACAATTAAAAACATGCTGCACCGGGTGGCTAGACACTAGTACACAGTGAAGTCTACGCACACATGTATCCACTATTTGCCTCACTTTGAGAGCAATCGGGACAAGGAGACTATCATTCTATGTGTTATTATTATTATTCTAAGTTAGGCATAGATTTGATATTATTGATATCTTTCCACTATTAAAAATATATTGGTATTGTTTAACCACATGAGTTACCCGGTATAAAATTAATGTTATTACCGTGACATAAATAAAAACAGGTTACTTACTAATTATTATTATTTTCAGGTAAACATGAGTAGAATCGATCAGATTATAGCTTTGGCAGTTTCACGCAATGAAGAAATAGAATCCACTCCGTTGCCAGTTACTAAAAAGTTACGTGCTCCGAATCTACAGAGCACAACTGCTTCTACCATCATAGTCACCCAAAGAGAACCAATCCCTACAGATTTAGAAAAACTATGGTCTCGCTCTCTAGATTTCCCGACCATTTTTGATTTCAAAAATGAATATGGTTCGTCCATACCAATCGTGCACGAGATCGACACAAAACAGTTTAATAACACATCAAAGCTGCAGCCATCACCACCTTGTACGCGTCCATCTCTGACATGCTACGAAATTATGCCAGATGAAGATGACACAGATTTGGACTTTGACTCGGATGACAGCGTCAAAGATAAAAATTACGAACCTGTCAATGGCAAGAAAATGAAATCCCTCAACATCTTAGATACTTGTAACAGGATAGTAACACATGCTGTTGTCCACAATAATGATCCAAGTACTTCAATACGACCCAGCCTTCCATCAAGATCAGATGTACTTATTTCAAGACCAGTAATTTCACAACGACCAACTGATGAAATATGCAATATGAACTCTCCGCAAATGGCAATCCAAGATCCAAGACCAGCAGCAGTTGTTTCTGAAAAAGAGATAACGCCAACTATAAATGACAAAGGCCTTACAAAATCCGGTTTACCATGTAAAAGACGCAAATTTGATCTACCTCTTTCAGAACGCTCAAAGATAAAGAAAGAAAATGACGATAACAAATTGTCGCTCAAACCTCCATGCAATGACAAATGTCGTAGAAAGTGTACGTCCAAGATAACCAACAAAGAAAGACAAATCATACATGATCGATACATAAATTTAAACTACGAATCAAGAGGGATATACATAAAAAGTACAGTTGAGTCGTATGAACCAAAAACTAGAACTGTATCACGCACGGATGCAAATGCGAAGAGAGGGCTTTCCCACAGATATTACTTATCAGTAAATAACAAAAGAGTTGAGGTTTACAAAAAAAAATGTATTTGACGACGCTCGGTTACAACGCCAACAATAATAGACACATTAATACTGTACTTCACAAGAAAATAGATGAACAGAAAGACAGAAGAGGAAGTTATGAACGCACCAATGTGATAGATAAAGACATAATCAGACCTCATATTCAAAGTTACAATCCGATGATTTCTCACTATCGTCGAGAGCATGCCCCGAAGAAATTGTATTTACCTAGTGACATAAACATAACCATGATGCATTAAAACTTTATGCTTAAATACCCAAATATATCGGTATCATTCGAAACATATCGAATAACACTCAGAGAAATGAATATTTCATTTGCTCATCTAGGAAATGAGGAATGCGAACAATGCGCCTCATTCAAGTTGCATTTAACTAGCACCGAATGCACGAATGAAGCATCCTGCGAAAGGTGCGTCCAGCACAAGACGCATAAATTTCGGTACACAACATCAAGAATTGAATATCAAAAGGATGTTCTATTAGCGTCAACTGAAAAAGACAAAATTTATTTCTCTGTCAATTTACAGAAGGTAATAATGTTACCTCGAATCGATCAGTATAAAACGGCAATTTTTTGCCATAGAATTATAGCATTAAACGAAAGTTTCGTTCCGCTTCGAAATGCCAAAGACGATAATGTACTGATTGCAGTACTGTGGAATGAAACAATTTCAGGTCGTCATCAAGAAGACATAATATCCGCTTTCAGAGCATTTTTATTGAGCAAAAGAGATGCGAAGGAAATTTACATATGGGCTGATAACTGTGCAGCGCAAAACAAGAATTGGGCTTTGCTGTGTTTTCTCGTAAACATGGTCAACAGTGGTCTCACATCAACAGAAATAATCATAGTGAAATACTTCGAACCAGGCCACAGCTACATGTCGGAAGACAATTTCCACCATCAGGTGGAATTAGCCATGAAGAACAAGAAACTGTACGACTTTGATGACTTCCTTGAAATCGTGTCTAAATCCAATAATAGGAAAAATTATGTGAAGGCTATGTCTGTTTCCGACTTTTTTAATTTCGAGGACGTCCGGTCTCAACAGAAATTAAAAAATACACAACCAAGAGTCTATCTGAAAGATATATGTCGATCAAAGCAGAAAGGGGTGAATTCTCACTTAAGTACAAAGAGAGTCATGTGGCAGATTGGAAAACATTGGATTTCCTTCAGGTTAAAATAAAAAAGAACCAATCTTTTCCGGAAGTTTTCAACAAAACATCGCCTAAAGGAATTAAAAGGGACAGAAAAGAAGAAATAATTGCAACTGAAGTTTAATTCTATTTAAATTTTAATGATAGGAAGTATAAAGTATCTTTAAAATGTTCAACTGTGATGATTATATGTGCCTTAAATATTGTGATTCTGTATCGTTAAAAGTTTTTACTCAGTACCTTTTTTAGTGATTTTAAGAATACATTTTTGACTGATTTAGTTTTATGGTGATTTTGATCTCAAACTATGTCATAGACACTGGTTAAATATAATTATAATAAAATGTTTGTTTTTATTTCACAGTAAAAATAAGTTAATATGATTGTTACAGTACGAATTGTGTAATAGGTTGTGCCGTTAAATAAGACTGTGCTAAATATTGTATCTAAGAAATAAAAACAAACATAATTGATAGATAAAAATATATAAACAGTCAATATGTGTAATACAACCTATATAGCTATTTTAATTTTATTTATTTGTAAGAACTACATACAAAGACTGATTTGAAAACTGATTTTAATTTTTTAATTCTTCCCTAATTAATGTGGCAAAATAACATAGCGTCCGTCATTTCTTATACAGGGTGGCAGAGGCACAACGGGGTCCTCACAGAATAAAATAGAATAGAATAGAATATAACTTTATTGCACACCATAAGTATAAAAGTTATAGAGAAACCTTATAAACTAGGTTTTCCGTCGCCATTAGAGCGTCCGTAATATTGCAAAAACTTTCATATCTGTGTTATATCTTCTCATATTTAGCCATTTTCCTTAACATAAACGCATTATTTGTAGTAGTTGATGCACTTATCATAAGTATTATTAAAGGTTTGGGTTAAAGCAAACCTGCACTATATTAATCTACTAAACATAAATGCATCAAGTAGGGTAGTTGATGCATTTATGTCTAGTGTCATGGGCTTAAGCCATAGGATTCTACTAGCTATAAGTGCTTTTTTTTTAATTATACATAAAACTATACTTAATTTTCATAAATGTTTGTATTTTAGGCATTCTTCATACTTTTATCTTTGTTTTGGTACAATTTTTATGCCGGTATGTCTTTTAGTTCTGGAGAAACAAGCAAAATAAAAATAAAAACTTTGAGCGCGTTTTTCTCGGAAAGTATCAAAACCTAGTTAGTGCGTTTATCGTAAGCGCGGCAGTATAGACTCGTGGTCTTCGACACATGATAAGCGAGAAAAATAAAGCAACAATGCATGTTTACCATTGTCTTTATTAAGACGCCTACTTTTTTATTTTCTCATTAGACAATATGCCACGCGGTGAAAATTGTTCAGAATCTTAAGACTTCATGAATCACCCCTTAAATTATGGCCACACCTTTACTGTGCAGATTATTCATTAAAAAGTTTTGATTTAAAAATAGTGTTTTGTTTTACAAACATTACAAAACGCGGTTTGGTTAGTGTTAGAACGTACATATAACAATAACATTAGATATCTGCTTTGAAAACATTTTATTAATTTTAAAACTACAATAAAGTTTGATAAAAAATATAAACACTTTTATCATAATTTAACACAATATTGATAAAGCTTTTACATAATCTGTTATGTATAACATTATTTGGAAGGCGTATTATACCTCATCGATTCCACATTTTGAAACTAGGTCATTTTTAAATAGAAGTTACTCTTGAACCTCGACACAGAAACTATAATTAAAAATCCTGCTGTTGTAGCTTAGTATCGAATAGACTAGAATGAAAAAATTGCATATAATCTCGAATCACTAATCTCGTAGCAAAAAGGTATACAATAAAATTGCCAGTAACAAAATATACCTAGTCGGTCCATAAGTTCTGTCACAAATATTTTGCCGCACAGTAAATAATACCAAGTTTTATTTTATTTAATACTATATATGGTTTGATAGCTCATTAAATACTGATAAATTAGAACGATTATTGGATTTAAATGCTTAAAGCCATATTACACAAACGCTAGTTTCTTCAGAGATTCTGCACTTTTTTACCCAATCAAAAATACGGACGTGATTCACTTTATCTTTTTTCCATGTCTCTTAAAACCTTTCAAACTTACGTGAGATTTTAGTCAGAACCCTCCCTGAACCCGTTACCTTCATTTTGCAGCATAAGATAACTAAGTCTGGGTAAAACTAATTTTCATATTCACATTTTACGTAGTGTACTTGTTGCCCACAAGATCATTTTTATGCGTTTTTCTGAAAACGTAAAAAGTACGTAAAGTTCTCTTTGGGAGCAGTTGGAACAGAAAGTTAACAGAAAATCAAATGCTAGTTGTTAAGCATGGTCTAAAATCGAGGTTTCAGAATAAATAAAAAAAACCTTGTTGGTTATCTGGAACACTGTTTTTTTATTAAATTTGTGGTAAGTTGTATTTTTGTCAGTTGCGGCGTGTTTTGGGTTCGCGATTGTCTCAAGTTATAAGGTTTTTTGTCATATTGCGATAATCGTACAAAATGTATTGTATTGCATTTTGATTCGTATAAAATAAGCTTTTTAATCATGTATAATACGAATAAGAAAAAGTTTATTGCTGAGTTTTATCTATCAAAAACCTTTTGACAGAACTTAAGGACCGACTAGGTATATACAAGGTGACATTTAGCTGACCATTTTTGGGGAATGATAATAGCCATCATTATGAACAACTTTTCCCAAGAAACATATGGTCGCAAATGGAAAAAAATTGTTCCTCTGTACATTGACCCGATCAGCTGATTACAAGTTAGTATGCGGGACGAAAATTTTGCTTTCGTTTGCGACCATATGTTTCCTATGGAAAGCTGTTCATAATGACGGACGGGTACTATGATTCCCTAAAATACGGTCAGCTAATTAAATGTCACCTTGTATAATAAACAAAAGCATTTTCTAGACTTTTTCATATAACATATCTTGATAACACATTGGTAAATAATCTGAATCATAAATTTTGCGGTAAAGTAGTAATCTATAGGTACCAATTTACTGATATATATTTACCAGTTTTATTGTATTTTTTTTTTGAAGATAATGTGATCACCACCTGTGTTCACAACATTTGGTCTTAAATTCAGACTGAATCAGTATGCAGTTTTAATGAATAGAATAAATTGCTTTTTCTTAAACTCTCATTGCTAATCCATTTATCCATCCATCCATTTACAAACTTTGACCAAATAAAAAGTTCAGACAAACGCCACAAGCAACGGAAGTGAAGCCGCGTTTGATAATAATTACCTACGGCGTACATATGCTACGTAAAATAACCTAAAACTGAGATATGTGTGCCTATTAGTATAGGTATGCGTTGTGTGGGCGTAAGCGACTTGATTTCAACATCACTTCATCTATCGTAACATCTATCTATTTTTATATGGTCCGAGTTATAAACGTGTATAAAGTAACTTTGACACTGTCATTCTTTTGTTTCCCTTTTTGCTACGAGATTAGTAATTCGATTATAGATAAACATAACGTAAAAATATTTATAATGCATGGCAATACGATATAAATCTCAAGCCTATAAAACAGTGTACTTATTAATAAAAGTTAATACATGGGCATTCATGAATCTACATAATAAAAGAAACTGGAGATTATGTCGAAATTTCATCAAAAGTTTACATTAGTAAGGTAAATAGCGGTATATGAATTAATATTTAGACTATATTAACAGAAGCACACAAATTACAGCTTATTGAAATTTGATTTCAAATCTTCTGTGTGAGATACACAAAATGTAAGTCATGTAAGCATACATACGTCAGATTGCCTAAGATTTTACTTATAGAGAAGAGATCTATGAAACATACAACATATCGAATCTTCGTGATAACTAATCTAAAATCAGTTTATGAATATAGAATACACAAATTTGTATAAGTTTATGGTTATACATATACTTGGTTAACATATAAATATTTTACTATAGGTACTTTCACAAATAATAATACATGGAGTAATGTAAGGAAAACAAATGCAGAAGATTTCGATTTCGTTAACCTGAGAAGTATATAAAAAAGGTCGAAATGTAAGTTTTACTTAATGAACAAGTTAAAAATAGAGAAAAGATTATTGTGATTTTAGGTCAATCGAAAATGTTATAGAATATACAAACTTGTATAGTTTATGGTTATACATATAAATATTGTACTATAGGTACTTTCACATATAATAATATATGGAGTAATGTGAGGAAAACAAATGCAGAAGATTTTGATTCCGTTAACCTGAGAAGTATATAATAAAATGTAGAAATGTAAGTTTTACTTAATGAACAAGTTAAAAATAGAGAAAAGATTATCGTGATTTTAGGTCAATCGAAAATGTCTGGTCATCCTATGTAAGTCCATGCAAACTGTCTGCTACGACCTGAATTTTGTCTAAGCCTGTTACAAAATCGACAAAGAACAGATTTCATTTATTACCAGGTCGGGGGAATGGCGGCCAAGCTAAATTTTTGTTGGCACGGCTTAACGTAGTGTCCAACGTGTGTGAATTTTGCAGCGCACTACATACACTGCCTGCTCAATATTTAATGGGAACACACCGCACGGCCGGGCCGCGCACCTGCCGTGATTACACTTGCAGCACTATCCGATCGCTGTTCGACAAAATATTGTGTAAGCGCTAATGTATTATCGACATAGCAAAATTATCTCTTAGCTCCTGTTATATTAATTAAATCAACACTACAAACAAATCGGATAACAAGTAAGACATTATTGAATCTTAACTATGATACAGGAACAATGACTCCACTCTACTCGGTTCTATGTAAAAAATATCCAACGAAAATGTAGGAATCGATTATTGCAAGCACCATTTGGTAATTCAGTACTAACTAGATAAAAATATGTAGGTAATTTTTGTGATATTCACGTAAAAAGGCATTAATACTATTAGGAGCTGGGTGGGTGTGATGTGAAATAATTGGCTTATTAGAGCTCCAGAGAGCGGGCGAGGCCCCTTCACTCTGTAGTCATTAATATGGCACGTGCGTCTTCTGCTCTCTATAAATAGCCTCACCTCACCTGTCAAACTGTTGACGCTAGGCTCCCATACTGTAGAAACATAATATCGTAAAGCTATATTCATATCACTTGATGTCCGCGCTGCAGACAAACCCCTACGCCAATTCATGCTCACTGAGAAGCATAGTGATAATAACTAATAGTATTTCATGCATTTAAACACCCATGCAATGTAAGCACGTGGCAATGAAAATAGATACAGGACAAGAGAACGAAGACGCGTCGACAATTTACGACTAAATAATACAATATTTATTTGGCACTCGTGTATAGTAGATTACATAGATTAGGATATAGGTGAGCGACAGACAGTAGGCGTATATAGATAGGCGTATATTTTACAAGGTAACGTCATGGCACATCGATGAAATGTCAATGGAAAGGTTAATATGTGAGCACGCCGTGAACCTTTTCAACAAAGGTGATGTTGCGATTGAAATAGATGAGCGATATCAACAATCACTCATACACAAATTTGTCGATAATGACAGATTCTTATAAAGATTAAAAACATAACAAATGATAATGGCACCTCAAAACGGAGTTAATAAATTAATGACCTTGGTTACGTGGAGATGAGCAGCGACGGGACGAGACGGTCGAGTTATAAACGGACTGGGCTCACAGAAAACTGTTAGTCGTCACCAAAAATCAAGCTGTCGTTCACAGAGTTAGGTGAGGGGGGCGTGTTATCAGTCGAAGTGATGCGTCTTATGGAGCTGCTTGATGAAGGAGCCGCAGCACCAGGAGGGCGCGCGTGCGGCCGGCAGCTGCGTGCGCGGAGCCCCAGCGGCGGCGGCCAGGCTCGGCTGCGAGCCCGCCCGCCGCGCACGCGTCTCCGCCCCCGCGCCTCCCCCCTCCCACAGGTTCGGGTTGGACCTGTTCATGTAGAACTTGCGCTCGGCCAGCAGCCTCCGCTCCGGGGTCCGCAGCTGCCCGTCCGCCGCCGATGAGCTCTTATTCCGCTTCACTTTCGACATGAACCGGCCGCCGCACGGCCCGTCGACGGCCTCGGAGCCGACCGGCGATTTAGTACGGTTATAATGGATTCGGTTAGTGGCGGGTGCGTGGCTTTGTACTTTACCGAGATAAAAGTGGCCGTAGTCCACTGCTGGTGCGACATAAAGGGCGGCCGCATGTAACAAAATAGAAAGATTCAAGCAACCGTATCGTAGGCGGGCGTGGGAGCATTACGTTAGTAGACAACAGTGTGTAGCAGATGGAGATTTATTCCTGGAAATCGGTAAAGCCTACGCTTAAAATAAATATGAATAAATATCAAGAGGAATATGCACCGGTATTAATATACTAATACTGGTATATAGATGGGTTCCCTACGTGATTTCGAAAGTATTTGATCGATTTTCATTTTACCGAAACACCATTGACGATTTCTCAGTTGGACGACGCCTTATTTCTATGCACTAAGTTTTGATATGTTTGAGGGCTGTATAATACTAGTAAAAACACGCTCTTATACTTATGCGCTAGTGCTCAAGTACACTTGAACTAGCTTTCATGGTTTGAGTTCTAAATCCTTGAGTTTTAAAGAGATCAAGTCTTGAAGGTTTGCTCTTAAAAGAACTTATAAGTAGTCCAGTCTTTAAGGTTTGGAGCTTTTTTTGAGTTCAATCTTCAACGCTTGAGCCTTGAAAGCTTCAACCGTCAAGGTTTGCGAATCAAACTAGCCGCAGGTGAAGGGATAAAATAAATGTATGCTTCCCAGTGCCCATCAGTGGGACGTAGAGTGGCTGATGTGATGATGTTATGCTTCTAATCTCCAAATTTTCAAATGAGACATTGACTGAATGTTTGTCGGTTATATGAAGTATCGTTTACATGAGCATCAGCATGTTTTTTTTATCGAAGAAACGTTACATTGGTTAATTAAGGCTTCGTAAAAATAAGGCATCGTTCACCTTAGCCATCGATCAAAGGTGTTCGGTAAAAAAAAACGCTTTCGATGTCACGTAGAGAAACCTATAGAGAAAAGGCATTCCCGTTAATTCACTTACACAACACAGTGATGTCGTTGTACAAGGCTAAACAATAAATATACAGTGCCCACATTAATATTTGATAGTGGTGCAACATCCACTAAGAGAATTTCCACTAACCTACTGACCGAGGGAACACCCCGACATAAAAATATCAAATATTTATATTACGTGAGCTGTCGTGCCATGCCTGGTTTTGTACTTTACTAATCAATATCAATTGCATTATCACTTTAATACAACACTTAATAGTATGTCATTAACACAAGTGTTGAAAGTGTTCAATCAGCCACTAAAACCATACGTCGTTATTTAGAACGTTAAGGCATTAGCAAAGATAAAGACCCCTAATAGCCGAAAGTCCACAATATCATTAGTAGTGCCCGGACCCAGATTGTGTAGTGTAGAGTAATGAGCAAGCATGCGGCAGCGGCATGCATAATGCAGAGTGCAAACTAACTCAGTCTAACGCAAAGCATACTGCGCATCAGTGTGCGGTACATTACTCACAATAACACTGTTATTAACAACAAATAACACCGTAAGTATCAAACATTATGAAGCGTTTATTAATGACTAGCGATATTTGGTTTTAGCTTCCTGAGATCTATTCTAGGAACCAACTGATGATTCTGTTTCTTGATTTAGCTTGCCTCCTCCTTGCCGACTCGAATAACTCCAGGGGTATATTGGGTACTGCATAATAAATATTCTATGTTAGTCCAACAAACCATTGTAATGTATTTATAGTTATTCTGTGTGTTAGTGTTAAGTATGTCTAATTAATAAAATAAATGTATAAACACAATATAAATCGTGTTCGTGGAATTGCAATAGGTATCTTCTTGTAGACCACAAGTTTCGCTATATTTTATCTAGCTTTTCAATCTAATCTTAATCAGACTTTAAGACAATTCATATATTCGATGTATTATTAGAATTGGGTAAAAGCTTCTTAAGATTCTGAATAAAGTGCTTTTTCTCATGAACCCGGTAAATGTACCTAGATGTTTCGATACATATTGAGGTATGTATTCACTTAAGCCTAAATTACATAAAAAGGACAAAAAACTCAAAAATTAATAGCTTGATTCGGATGGGCAACAACTGGATTCAATGAATTCGGGTTTGCAAAGCGCCAGTTTACATTAATTTATATGAATAAGAGTAGACGTGTGAGTTTGTACCGTGAGTTAGTTAGTAGTATGTATGTACAAAAGTATACTTGAAAACCGTAACATGGACAACACCCCAAGCGACACCTTTCGTACACTTAACTACATGCGAGGCTTGAACTACACACACTTCTATGGCTTACGGTTAGTGTATTGTCCAATGTAAAGTAAGACACGCGTCAGCATCACAAGAATGCGATGTATGACATATCTCAGTGACAGCGGCAAAATCAACCCCAAAACCAATCCCAAGCTAAGATATATAGTATATAAGGGTTAGTGTTGCGAAAGCGGTTATTGACCCGCTGCTACTGCGAACCGAAGCATACATGGTAACGATGGTATGGTAAAACGGTCCGTGACCGCTACCATGATTCGCTAAACGACAATTTCGAACGTTCCACGTAAGTAATGCTAACATTGTCAATCAATGTCAATCATGAGCGTACAGGGGCAGACAGGAGTCGATGACCGCTGTTGCAACGTTAGCCCGAAAATACCATAGTAATAAACCGCGACTCACCAGAACTGACAGCGTGCCTGCACCGCGCCGACGTGCAGTACGCCTCGATAACCTTCAGGATTAGCGCGTCTTCCTCGTACGAGTTGGTCTTGCGCTGGTGCGGCGCGTACGGGTGCGTGGGGCCAATGCTCTCGTCCGAGCCCACCGCGAACGATTGCGGCCGGAGCGGAGGCGCGGGCCGGAGACATGTTACACTCCAGGCTGCGCGGGGACATTTTACATTTAGGCCTCTTTGCGTTTTATCACGCACGCGGGATTTACTATAGAATAGACCTGCACGCGGATGCTGTCGGACTGGCGCCCCGCGTCCCGCATGAGAAATACGTACGACACGGTGTAACCGCACTTACGGCATTTTAGTGACAAACGGGTTTCATCACGCACTTGTGTTTTAATATGGGATTGACCCCGCATGCAAGTGTTGTCAGAATGGCGCTCCGAGTCCCGCATGACGAATACGCAAGACACTGAGATCGCACTTACGGCCTCTTCAGTGTCATGCGGGTTTCATCACGCACATGGGTTTTACATGTCTCGCTGTCAATGTGGCGCCCCGCGTCCAAAAACACCGACGTCATATTAACCATCCAAAAGCCGTGGTGTTTATTGCATTAGGAATAGGTAGACGCCGCCATCAACAATAAGTGGGACGGGTCTATTTATATCAATGCTAGATTAATCAATATGGATTAGGCAAGGTTGCCGGTTGAAAATAGTCGCGGTAATCTGACGAGAAACCCCCAATGACACAGAATATTTATTCATATCTTCCAGTCAACTTTGTCATCATCATCATCATCATCATCATCATTCAACGGGATGCTTAGCCTAGCCAGCCGGAACAACATCATAACATATCAATTTTCCTATGCAAATACCAGCATTCGTAACTCACCTTTATTACTAGTAAAATTTGTGCTCCCTATATCTATGAAGTCCACGGAGGAGTATTTCTTTCCAATAGACGTCTTGTTTGCATTGGGCGTCGAGTGGTCCAGCGAGTCGCAAGAGTTCAACAGCCAGCGGGCAGATTGGTTGTTCTGTTTATGTTTCTGAGTCTGAGTGTGCTGTGTGTAGCTTTGATGGTTGTTGAAGGAATGTGATCTTTTGTGATTCGTCAGGCCCGAGGACATGTCGGAATTATTACTGTCGCTCATGGCCATCTGTTGAGAGAACGCCACAATGGTTAGACAAATAAAAAATGTTTACGTCTGCCCTCTTTTATAGGTAATGGGTTGCCAAATTAAGCGCACCGTTTCAACAATCGCCACAACGCTGCTGGATTCCTGGACGTAAATAAGAGGGGAATTTGGGGAACGGTCCTAGTGAAAATATTTATGATTTCACATTTATACCTTCACATTTGAAGTAGTTCCTAGAACTGGATTGTACTTATAGTATTTATTGTTCGAAATATTAGATCACGAAAAAGTTCACACACTATGTAACGAATCCTATATTATAAGCAGAATGTTGACCCAGCTCCAAAAGTTAACAATTTCATATCATTGTCAATCCACATTTCGTTTTCACACTTTTACGTCACATATCTTCAGACATAATTTCATAATCGCTTGATTTGGATCCAGGTCGACGTTTTTGTACAACAGCAAGGGAAAACCACTCAGTTCCGCTGGATTCCGTGCAACTTTGGGAAGGTAATGGGTGACAAGACAATGCAAGCCTATACCATACCATGCACTACGCTTAGTTGTGTGTTATTCGTAACGATATATCTATTGGTAATGAAACAAGAGTTCGACAATGTTAGTAAAATGAATAAACACAGGCAAGGATGATCAAGTAAAGCACTGCAATTCTGGGGTAACTCTAATGATAGTATTAATTGTGTGGTTATCAAATCAAGGCAATATTATTTAGGTATTCAAACATGTGATCCACAAAACAGTATCTCTTTAAAATAATGATCCTTGCCTGAGTCGGTGACCACGGTAATAGGTAACTTGGCTTTCATCCACCAGTGCGCGTATAGATCGGAACGATACACCACGAAGCCCGATTGGCCTGTAGACAAACCCTTCTGCAATTTAGAATAGTCTTCGCTGCGAGATCTCGCTTTCCGTTCTTCGATTCCAATTTTATCTGCATTACGCGGTTTACCCATCCGGGACTGTCTTCCGTTTACATCAGTTTGAGGCTTGTCTCTGAATATTCGCATGTGGTAGTGAAGGCTCGGCTTGCTGCGTTCGGTAATGTCCAGCGTGCTCCACTGGTGCGGAGTCGGTTTCCGCACGTTCTTTGGATTCTCGATACGAGTGCTCGGAGGCCGGTAAATACGCGGGGGAGGTTCAGGCTTTGTTCGTAACTCCGGTAAGTACTGCTCTACATTCCGCCTGATGGAAGTTCTTTTGATCTGGGGCGAGGTCACCGGAGGTCCGGCGGCGAAGGTGGATGTTACGGTGTTCGACATATCGACATCAACATCAAGACAAATGTTTTCTGACGTCACACTTGTCTCGCAGGAGGTCCTGGCGGTGGACCCGAAAGGTGACGTGCATCGACATTGGTCCTCGTACGTTGCGGCTTCAATCTCAGACAATGTGAGCTCATAGCGACGATCGATGTCATAAACTCTTTGAGACAACTTGTTGATGGACTTTTTGAAATTGCTTACGTTAGTATCTGGACTATCAGAATCATTGCCGGCACCCATTATATTTTGTTCATGCATATTAAGCTCTGGAGAGGCCAGGTTGCAACTTCCCACTACACCAGAGTCCGATGATCTTGGGCTGTGGCAAGTTGATCTATTGCAACACTCGCATTTGTCTTGTACCTTCTGATTTTCTGATTGAGTGCTCATTCTTTGATCATCGATTTTACTGAAGCTTTCTGACTCAACCATCGATTTGGAAACAGAGCGTCTAATCCTTTTGTCAGAATTCAGAGAATGTTTGCGGAAGGGTATATTTGGATTGAGTTTCACATTGATGATTTTTAACTCGTCATCTTGGTTTCTGAACATGGGAGGCGGATCGATGATAATAGAATTGGTATCACGATGTTGGGGAAATCCTGGAGGTGGTGATGAGGGTGGGTTAAGACTTTTCAGGACGTCACTTGGTACCTCGTCACCATCATCGTCATCATAATAAGAGCAGTCCTCTTCAGTAGATTTCCAAGGTTTAGGTGGAACAACTTCACTTTTGGAGCCAAAGCTTGGGAAACTGCGTCTTGTGGTCAAAAAATCGGATTCAGAGCCCTCTAGATTGCAATTTTCCGTGTCCTGGTCGATGTTAACTAGATCCTCGCAGGCCATATAAACTTTATTCCCACATTTCTCGAAACTAGAATCTTCTGTGCTTTCCGAGTACTGTACGAACGGGTAAATTTTATTCTCAATTTGGAGGCATTCTTGCATCAACTTATCTTCTACACCTTCCATGAGAAGCGAGGGTGTTGGTGTCGTCGCAAAGAGTTCCCTGGTGCAGTCGCCTCGCACTAGACCGTGGGCTGGGTCCAGGTCCTTGTGCGACTGATTGTAATACCGTACGTAACCAAAGTTGCTCGCGGCGCTGCTACAAGAAGACATCGTCCTTGGACTGTTATTGTCCATCGCGTTCTGTCTGGACATCTTAGCATTACTGAAGGCGTCAGGGTCTGTACAGTTTGAGCTGGTGTAGCTCTCAGTGGTGTCCGTCTCCCTGTCACTGTCTTCGCTGTCGGAGCACTCAGTCTCCTCGCCGACAGTACCATCATCCTCGATCCTCAGCCTGATGCGATTCTTATGTCGCCTGCGGACCGGCAAGCCCGTCAGCTCGAACGCTTTCGCCCAGGGCCTTTCGTGGAGAAGTTTGCGAAGCATCTGCCGCGTTATAACCTTCTTCTTGACTAGTCGCGCGAAGTATTTGGTCAGAGAATAATACGGTGACGCAGACGGGTAGCTAGAGGGTGGTAGCGTCACGTGGTACAGACTGCGCCGGCTAGAGTTGATGCTAGACAACGCTCCCTCTGACGGGGATCGCGTGAGCTATGTAAACAACACCATAAAATACCTTAATCATGTGAACAATGGGGTCTACTCTAAAAATATGGATTTCAAACTGTTATCAGCATAATCTTGTACATACATGGCAGTGGCAGGAATATTATGCCCAAGCCTAATATCCCACTTTTATAACGGAGAAGCTATTCCTCGAGGATCCTGCATATAACAAGTAAGTTGAGTACATTCCGTCCACTGACCTGAGGCAACGAGTGTGGTTGTCCGTCGTGCGTGGGGCTGCTTGTGTTGGAGTGTTTCTGCAACAATCCCACCCAGTTGTCAGCCTCGGCCCGCGTCTGGCACACGGCGACTATCGTGTCGATCATTGGGCCGCTGATTTCGAACGCGTTCTTCCTTGTTTCCGTGTCGTCGAGCTTGCATACCGTTATACCCGTCAGCGGTAGGGAGCCCTTGAACAAATGACAGAATAAACGTAAACGAAACAGAGTAAACGAAAATATTAATGACTAGCTAAAGGTTTTTGAAGTTATAGTTTGGATACAGTTTGGTGCGTGTTTGTTTGGATAGATGTTTGCACTCACATGCCACGTTTGGCACAATCTCTTGGTTATTTACTGCTCTATAGCCATTCATAAAAGCCGCGTACGCACGCTACACTATGTGTGCAGACAACACAAGAGGAATACAGATGTACACTTAAATGACAACAAATTAAAAATGTAAACACCTCCGACTCAATGAAACCTTACAACTAATATAATGCAAAAAAGCGCATCTAAAATAGCTAAATAGTTACTGAGAAGCCCTCAAGTGACAACCATCCTGGCTGCTGTAGCGCCCCCTGGTGGTCTACAACAGTTAAACATATCTGAGAACGAGTTTTGAAATTATAGCTGTTTAATGCAAAAAAACTACATCGAAATCGGTCCAGTAGTTTTTCAGGAAAATGGTAAAGGACACACAAACAAACAACCTCTAATCTCAAACACCAAATATATACCACCATCCGCCTTCCGTCTGTCGTGAATAAGAAACTGACCTCATAGACAAACGCGGAGACCCGCTTGCTCACAGACAGTAGCAGTAGTGTTGCCGGGAACAGCACCAGGTAGCGGTCGAGGTGGCTCGGGCCCACGGCCACGCTGCCCATGTGCAGCACATCACCCAGTGCCGCCATCTCACCGCCGTGCCAGCCGCGAACCTCTCCGGTCACCACTTGCAGCTCCAGCTCTTTCTGGCGACGTAATGCTGCGCAGCCGTTCTGTGGATTCAGAATTTGAAACGAGTCGCCTAATAGGTCTTCATCCAAAGTGGATGTACCCGAATTACTGTAGGAACGGAGCGATAAGGGGGACTGGACTTTGAAGTAAGTCGTCTAATAATAGGTCTTCATACAAAGTGGATGGCGTAAATATTGCTTACGCCTTAACAAAGTTTTGCTTAGCTACTTGCATTGGCCTTTTCTATTCTATTTCAGGAATATCTTTCAGTGGCTCACGGATAGATGTGCTGATTTTAAGCTAAAAATATTTCAGGTAGGTACTTATACCATTTGCATAACAATGGATAACCATATGCTAAATTACACAGGTGTGTTGAAACCGTAATTGATCGTAAAGTAAAAAGTTTAACGTTCACCTCGGCGGCGCGGGATGACGAATCTTTTGTTACTCTAATAATAAAAGAAAGATAACGAGGAAAAGAAAAAAATATAGTGAACAGAAAAGTAAGAATCATACCAGATATAGTAAACAAGCTCAAGGTCAAATCCACGATATGTCATCGCGCCTGTGTTACTTGTACCTGTGAATACCACCCTACTGGTAACAAAGGCGTGACGTATCTTCGCAATACCTAGTAAGCTTCTACTATCGTGAAGAGTGGATTGATGATGATTGATGATGATTATGAGGTGGGACGCCTGCTGTACCAACAGTAACCAGTGCCCAAACACTGGGAATTGGGTGAAATAGTCACGATAGAGGACCGATCACCCGCCTGTGGTTCAGCGGGCGCCCCACCTCATAATCATCATGGGGAAGAGTTACTAACTACTGCCAAATTCCGAATTTTACTGTTGCCAATAAGCTTAGTCCATGCGTAAATTATTTATTTTATGTGAATAAAAAACAGAATTTGTCGATCCTACTAGGATATATATACATTATAAACAATAGGATACCTTGTGCAGTGGGAACCAAGACTTCTAAGACCCGTGTAGAAGTACTTGAAACAGGACCCTCACTCAAGCCCCCCCCAATGGAGAATTGAATGAATAAAGAACCATCTGCCTACATGCCACTCACATGCAAGTCCTTATAGACGACGGAGGCGCGGTGCGTGTCGCCCCTGTCCGGGTGCGCTTCGTGGACATGTCTGGCCAGCTCTTGCAGCATGGCTGGGTACTTGCCGAGACGCCGGAATGGCTTGGACAGCCCGGCTGTCAGGACTAGCACCCCAGGACACACCGCGCCGGCGTTCTCCATCCACGAGTTTAGATCCTCTCTGTTGAAATTGAAAGATTATTTAATTTTCGTATTTATATAGATTTTAGTTGATTGCTACAGTTGGAGCCATTCTTAGAAGTAGTATTTGCTATCTGTCATCCTTCCTTTTCTAAGCGGAACAAGGAGAAGGAGACTGACGCTAGCCTTAGTCCCCACTGTTGACAAATGTCAAATGGGACTTCTAAGAATGGCTCCATACAGTGACTTCATCTCAGGGGCAGAATCTAGAGCAAAAATCGGGCAGTCTTTTAGACTCGGCACAAACGGACCACCCGGTGGCCACCACTGCAAGCAATGGTGTAAAAAGTACCACCAACAACTTGTGGCAAAGTTTTTGGCGACATTTAGTGCATATTTTACAGTTCTCTCTCGATAATCTGATATAGGAGAGAGTCATGGTGTTCACATATTGAATTCACCCATTCATCATTATATGTATTCATATTACTTACTTGTACTTATCGAGAATGCAAACTGCTTTGGGATGACCGGCGCAATATTTCTGGTGCACATTCTTTATTTGCGGTGCCCATTGCAGGAAGAGCCCTCCAACGCGCTGATCTGGACCAGTCTTTGTAGCACAATCCTCGAGTAGAGATAGAAACTGTTCATGCGTTTGAAGCACTTCATTGATGTTTCCTGTCAGCTGCCTGAATTCGTCTCTTGTAAGCCTGGAAACATATTTCCATTACAAACATGCACTGTGGAATGAATTTTAATGTAACAGGTGAAGGTACCTTATGGTCGGTATGGAGTTGTGCATACCCCGGTAATCTGTAGCCTTATCATCTGCAATCTAGAAATTTCAATAGCTTTCGAAAAATTTGTCAATCACAGCACTAACATTGGACAGGAGCTGACATTTATTGCGACTTTTTGATAGCTGTCATTTATAGTGACTTTCTTTATTTAAGCGATATTCTGGTTGGTAAGTCAGAGTATGTAAGGTGAGTCCTAGTTGACAGAGTTACATAATAAGGCTACAAACTGATAACCTATCCATTTCAAAAAGAATAGCCCCCCATAGTTATGAACGAAGAAATATTGAAAGGTTTAAAAAATATATGAAAACATATCAAACAGCTTATAGGTATAACTTTCAATAAAAAATTGTTATACTGATTATTTTATCATTATGACCACAATGTATCACAACAAAAGTTAGAGATACAACAAAAGTCTGAGGACAAGCAACAAAAATTACAATTACATTTTAGCGCCATTCCCCAAAACAGTGATTAATCTCTGAAATTAGAAACTGCCAGTAGGTCACATTTATTATTTAATGTATTTATTATCAATTTAATGTTCTAGAGTAGCTAGATATTGCATAGACTGGTTAGCATGGCTAGGTTTATATTTGCAAAAACAAACATCTACACAGGTGTCTGGCAAAATTATAAATTCTATGTAATATTTGAGGATTGTGATACTCACATATCACTCTTTTCCAACGGCTGTAGGAAGTTGGTGACAAGTCCCTGCATTTCAGCCACATGCGCCTTTTCAGAGTCAATAATGTCTTTGAGGACAACATTTCTGAATGCTTGTATCTCTGATGGAGCCCGAATTGGTGATGTTGTTACTGATCCTGTAGAATCTGTCAATCATAAAGGTTTGAGTTAAAAATAACTGGAATCAGGTTTAATTCTGTATGAGTTGTAAAAAAATACAAAAAAATCATTTGAAAGTACACTTATTAAATTGACCCATATCTTTCTCCTCCATGCTAAGTATTAATATGTATTTGTATCTATTTATGTCTAGGTTACATATTTATATATTATTATTATTATTAGTATTATGTAGATATTGTAGTTTATTATTCTTATTAACATATTTAATGTTGTGCACATAGGTCTACCTGTTGTTTCTTTTTTCTTCTCCTTTCTAGGTTTTCTGGAAGAAATCTCTTGTTGGACATATGTGATTTTGCATTATGTTTTTCCTTTATTTTTTTGTTTTAACTGTTTTCGTGTAATAAAGTATGTTAACATATTTAATTATTGTATACCAAATATCTCACCTTTATGTTCTGACACATAATTGCTGGGAAACCATCCTGTGGTCTCTCCTAAGGTCCCCTCCCACCAGCCACCCTCTTCTATTTGTGTAACAGTGATGATATCTCCTTTCTTGAAGCATAGCTCATCATTATTTTTGCCCTTGAATGAGTATATGGCTTTGACCAAGCAATTTTCAGTCGTCATATTCCTATGGAAGGTATTTAAAAAGCATGTTTAGGATTCTGGGAACAACATACAAGGTACATACAGTTCGCTTTGTGTTTGCCGTACCCCGCCCGAAAGCTTATCTAAGTAGGAAATGAGTACCTAACTGTGGTTGTACCTTGTACTGTTCCATTTAAATTGAAAAGCACATAAGGTACTGGAAGGGTACATAGACATATTTCACAAAGTTTGAGCTTGTTAGCTATGGCTTGTCTATACTTAACTATATTAATGGTCGGCTCCAGAATTACGTATCAACCAAGCTTTCCCTACGATTTCAAGGTAAAATGTGCTCTGTGGTTCTATTAATGTCTTATTTCTGACAGTATTTTAAAAGTTCCGAGCCATAATGACAACAACTAGATTCTAGAGATTTAATTGAAGGAGCTCTGGTAAAATATAGGCTACTTTATGCCTAGGGAACATAGGAATTTATTTCGGAAATAACAGGAAACTTACTCACAGGAAGATGGTGTCACAGCCCGACGAAAGGCTATTCGCTCTAAACTCCAGGAACACTTATTTATTTACACAATAAATGCACGTGGATCGTTTTCTAAACACATTCTCTTTACATTTTAGAATACATCAAATCGTTTTACATTTTAAACAGGGTTACAGCGTAAAATTACATCCGACTCACGCACGAATATCCAAAAATAAATAATTCTCTACTTTTTTTTAATAGTGGTGTACCCCTGCCCTGCAATCCCCAATCCCCATGCAAACTCTGTGCCCTAAACATTGAGCGGGCATGCTCGTGTGTGTACGGACTAAAAAATAACCCCTTGATTGATTTTAACAATGATCGTTTAAATTTTATTGTGAGCCATGACATGCAATCTCCGTGTTCTTCTCGCTGACTTAAGTAGGTAGTAAGTTACTACTAGTAACCGTAAATTTTCCTTCCAATCAACATTGATTCTGGGAGGGAGATCTAACAAACCATCGCGCGCGGCTCGGTGTCTGTGGGCTCGGTCACCGTCTGTTCTGTCTGTGAACTTATCAAAACAAAAAATGTATACAGCAGTGTTGCCAGAATGATAAATTTGTAATTATAACGTTACTTTTGAGCCCCTCGTGTTACCTCCATGTTATATGACTCAAAATCTTACGTTATTTTTAGGTCAATATAAAACATTTAAATATTTTTCGTCAAATAAAAACTAATCTTGATGTATATGTCATCGTAACATTGACAAAACCGTTAGTTTATAAACTAACGCGTTAGTTTGTAAACTATCGACAAATTATAAACTAGACCGGCACAGGATTTAGAATTTACGTTGATTTTGATCTTACATGTCAACCTAACACGAAGATTATTCGGGGGTTTCGCTGCGCTCGCCACCTCTCGTCTTAACCTAAGCTACCGCAGTGTTTGCACTGGTATTTCCTTTGAAATTAAAGTTTAAACCAGTTCGCAATTCATAGGTTTTATTATAAACTAACGCGTCATATCATAAGCAGTATGGTACATTTTATCGATAGTTTGTAAACTAATTAGAGAAAAAAAACGTTAGATTATAAAGTAACGGTTTTGACAATCTGACGACGACATATTTACGTCATGTGTAGGCGCACACGATTTTGTGGTCCACGCGAAAAACTGTCACTTCCATCGCGTGTATTTCTAAATCTTCTATCCCAGTTACTCAGGTAAATGCGCAAGCGAGTGGTAGGACGTTTCGCCTAGCACTATCTAGGTATACCTACCTATGCATATGATACCAGAGTCAGTTCGGTTTAATGTTTTGTTTGTTGTGATTCAACTTTTGTTGTGGAAGTGATTGCTGTGAATAGTTCGTTCGCTATAGACTTGTAATGTGAACAACACTTGGTAAATCAATGTTGTAAGTATTGAATTGAAATTTAATAAGTGAGTAGTTATTTAGGGAATTAGTGGTATAATATCGTGAGTCGTTAAAATTTTACGAAAAGCTAATATTATTAGTTTTTTGGTGTTTTTGTTATTATTTGTACACAAAAGTGTAGTCAAACTTACATTAGACAATATTTTCATGAAGGCACCATAGTAAGCCTTGTAGTTTTGGAGTAAAGGTAAAGAGAGTAATGAAGGGGTGGAGGGCAATGAAAATCGCCTGGAGTATAATGAAGCTGTCAGGAGAATAATGAAAAAAGAAGAAAATACTATCTATTTTTATAATGATTACTATATAATCTGTTTTGAAAGTTATACTATAATTTATTTGAATATTTTGTTTACTTTTAACCACAACTTACTACTCTTATTCAAAATTAGTAGGCATGTTTGAAAAAATATATAATTTAAAAGCACTTTTTTAATGTTGTGCACATATGAGATTTATTTTTAATATGAAGGTATTGAATGTTATAAATTACATGTATACCACAATTGACTTTAGTTTCATTTAAGTTTGATTAATTCAGAAAATAAAATTCTTTATTTTAGCATATTGTTACGAGCGTGGGGTTCGTATTTGATAGAAAAGCACGAATTAATCCACTAAATAAAACACTCATTTTATTACCCAAATTACGCACTCACTATTCACACGAAGAGTCTTTCTCTCCGATTATCCTTGTACTAGCACTCGATCGCAGTTAAAATGTAACTAACTCGTGCCGGCCGTCGGCGCCTTTTATATCCCGCGGAGCCGCTCTGGACACATTGTCCACACATATCGCGAATATTCTAGTAAGGACCAGCGTGCGGGCCGAGAACATTCGAGACCACATATGTCTCTCTCTAATGGTGCACTCTCTCTGTCACTCCCTTCTCGAATGTTCCGAGTATCGCTATCTCTTTCTAGTAGTTCTATCTCTGTCACACACTTCTCGAATGTTCTGAGTATAGCTATCTCTTTCTAGTAGTGCTATCTCTGTCACTCCTACCGGATATTTCGCCATATAACGATTTGTACTTCAGAGGCCCATAAGGGGTCCTGAAAACGCCTGAAAACGGGTTTTCAGGTTATGGCGTCATCTGATAGAGGGTGCCCTGAAACGGACTGAAAACATGTTTCAGGCGCCTGAAAACGACGGCAACTTGGGTGAAAAATCGATCTTTAGATATGTGATAGAGTAACTTCTGAAACGGCCTGAAATGACTTTTCAGCCTGCTGAAAACGCCTCTAAAGCACTGAAATTGACGTTCAAAGTTTTTGACCTAACCTACCGGCGTAACACTACCCCCTCCTAAGACATGCTCGTCCCGAGCATCATTATTTCCGTGGTATCTGGCCAGCCGGTCAACATGAACAAACTTGCTCGGACTACGAGGATTCCGCTGGATTCGATACGTGACGTCGTTTATTTTGGTGACCACCTTGTAAGGCCCTTCCCAATTCGGAGATAGTTTCGGGGACTTTCCTACTCGTCGCATAGGGTTATGTAGCCACACCAACGAACCTTCCTCAAAACCCACTTGATAAGACTTCCGGTCATATCGGGTTTTCATCTTTATGCTAGCGTGGAGCCCGTGTTCACGTACCAGGCTGTGAACATCATCAATCCGATCCCGCAAATCACTTGCATATTCCGTGATGGTCCTTGGTGTATCGGGCGGACGTCCAGTCAGGAGATCTGCAGGCAGACGGAGTTCTCTTCCAAAATTCGCATACGATGGAGTAACCGCCGTACTTTCGTGAGTTGCCGACCTATAAGACAACAGGAAGAGGGGGATATGCCGATCCCAATCTTTTTGATGGCTCTCAACGACCTTGGCTAGATGTCTCTCCAGTGTCTGGTTAAATCTCTCAACCATTCCATCTGAGTGTGGATGATACGCCGTAGTCCTCGTCTTATGAATTCCCATTATGCGACAAGTCTCCTGAAAGACCGCAGACACGAAGTTTCTTCCTTGATCACTGTGGATTTCGAGTGGTACCCCAAACCAGCAGAATACTTCGTTCACTAACTTTTCAGCTATGGTTACCGCTTCTTGATTAGGAATGGCAAATACTTCAGGCCACTTCGTGAAGTAATCCATCACGACAAGAATGTACTTGTTTCCGGAGTCCGATGTTGGGAATGGTCCTGCGATATCTAATGCAACCCTTTCCCAAGGGGCTCCCACGTTGTACAACTTGAGTGTTCCTCGGCTACGGGTATGCGGTCCCTTGACTGATGCACAGTTAGTGCATCGTTTACACCAATTTTCAACATCTTCTCGGCAGTGAATCCAATAAAAGCGTTGCCGAATTTTCATTAGGGTCCTTTTTACTCCAAGGTGTCCACCGGATGTTCCATCGTGAAATATTCTCAAAACATCTTTCACCCTTTTCTTTGGGACAACGACTTGCAGGTGAGCATCCTTCCCATTTGTTGATTCCCATTTTCTACATAGAACGTCATTATGCATAACCAAGCTATCCCATTGTGCCCAGTAGCTTTTTGTTACCGCACTCATAGGAGCTACATCACACCATCTTGGTTAAGGTGCGCCAGCATTAATCCAATCAAAAATGGGTCTCACGTCAGGGTCCTCTTGTTGCGCTTGCTGCATGATTTCATCACTCCACTCGTCGCTAACCGTATCAGTTCTTATCATTCGAACACATTCCTTGCCTTCTTGTCTTGAGCAATGTTTACAGTCATCCGCACAAGGTCTACGTGATAGGGCGTCAGCATTCCATGTGATTTCACACTACGGTGTTCGATGATGAAATCATACTCCTGCAGTTGTTCAATCCATCTCGCCACTTGTCCCTCGGGGTTTTTAAATTCTAGCAACCACTTTAAAGCAGCATTTTCAGTTCTGATACGAAACTTTATTCCCAGCAGGTATTTGCTGAAATGCTGTAACGTCTTGACAACTGCTAGCAATTTTCTCCGAGTTACACAGTAATTCCTCTCTGGTTTTGACAATGACTTACTGAAATATGCAATCACAACTTCGTTATCTCCTTTCTTTTGCGACAAGACACCTCCAATTCCAGTGTTACTAGCATCTGTATCCACAATGAAATCCTCGTCCGGGTCTGGATACCCCATTATTGGCGTTTCACAAAGTCTTCCTTTAAGCTCGTTGAAACTTGACTCACATTGTTCGTTCCAGTCAAATTATCGCTTTTCTTCCGTTAGTTGATGCAAAGGCTTTGCTATATCCGAGAAGTTCTTCACAAAACGTCTGTAGTATGAACAAAGCCCCAAAAAGGCACATACTGCAGTCTTGTCTTTTGGCGTCGGCCAATCCTTCACGGCGCTAATCTTCTCAGGATCTGTCTGGATGCCGTCCTTCGAAATCGCGTGTCCCAAGTAATTCACTTTAAGTTTGAAAAACGAGCATTTCTTCGGACTGAGTTTCAGATTTACCCCTCGTAGTTTGCCTAGCACCTACTCCAATTTATTCAAGTGGTCGTTGAAGTCTCTACCAACGATAATGATGTCATCCAAATAGACCAAGCAAGTTTCTCCTAGAAGTCCAGCTAATATTTGTTCCATTAATCTCTCAAATGTGGCTGGTGCATTACACAGTCCAAATGGCATAACATTGAACTGCCAGAGTCCCTTGCCAGTAGAGAAGGCCGTTTTCTCCTTATCCTTGTCCTTGATTTCGACTTGCCAATAGCCACTTTTCAGATCCAACGTTGAAAACCATTTCATTCCGTTCAATGTGTCTAAAGTGTCGTCGATTCGTGGAAGTGGATAACTGTCCTTCTTGGTTACATCATTAAGTCGACGGTAGTCAATACAGAATCTCATGGTGCCGTCCTTCTTCTTAACCAAAACTACGGGAGAACACCACGGGCTTGTTGAAGGTTCAATAACGCCGCTTCTTTGCATTTCCTCGATCATGCCCTCAACCTCCTACTCCCGAGCTACTGGAACTCTCCGAGGGCGCTGTCGGATAGGCATAGTTTCCCCAGTGTCGATCTCATGCTGAACCACTCCAGTTCTTCCGATGTCATCATCATGCGAAGAAAAGACGTTGCGATATCGTAGCAGTAAGCTACGCGCCTTAAGGAATTCCTCCTCGGTAAGGTGCTCCCTGGAGTCATTTAGTAATTTTTCAACATCCATTGAGGGCTGGCTTAACATGCCCAGGTTTCACGTTTACCTCAGATTCCCGGCAGCCTCTTATCCAAGAAATTTCTTGGCATGATCCGACCAGCGTTCCTTTATTGAGGACGCATTCCGTGTCGCTTGGATTAAGGATCCTTACAAATGCTGTAGATGCCGTGGTTACCATTGTACGGGCTGTTATCCACGGTTTATCAGCATCCAACCTCTCTACCACCACACAGCGGTGAGATTGCGGCCTTGTGGAGTTCGGCAATTTCACTGGAACTAAAACCTGTGACCTTGGTTGAAGAATGGTTCTCCTGGTACAGTAAACATTTCCATTTACTCCACCTTGTATAGGAATCTCATCAACTCCAAACTTTAGAACTCCAACCTTCAAGTCGATTTTACAGTCATATCTCCTCATAAAATCCAATCCAATAATGCAGTCGTCGACGATGTTAGCAACGATCATTTTAATGCCAGTATTCTTTTTCACCTATTATCACAGCTAACTCTCGTTCTCCTTGGACGGACTAGATGATCTCTGGTCAGGTGTCTCAGTAGCCGAGAGCTGATCACAGTCCGAGAAGCTCCGGTGTCTATGGTAAGGAGACATGGTATTCCACAGATTTCTCCATTGAAAACCAGACTATTCCCTTCGTTTGCCTGTGAGATCATAATTGGGACATTTTGACCGCCAGCCAGCACTCGTCCCATAGTCCTGGCTTTTATTCGTTTCCCTGTTGGGGCTCTGACTCCACAGAGCCTATTTTCCTCGCCATTGGAGCGGGGTCTCTGTCCCTCCTAGTCCTTTTTGGACAGCCTGACTGCAGGTGACCACGTTCTTCACAATGGTAGCAACGTGGCCCAAATTCGCGGCGGGAATCTACTGGCTTCGTAGTCGACACTTCTCGCACCCTGAAAGGCCTGGATGAATCCTGTCGTACAGCTTCCACCTCGAGAGCGTGGGCTACTGCATCCTTTAGGCTGCCATGATGTCCCAATCGCACGGCTGCCCTTACTTCCAGATCCCAGATCCCATCGATGAAGGCCTGCACCAGCATACTGTCCATAAAGGATGCTGACGTACGTTGATAGGCCTTCCTAACCAACTTCTCGATTTCCAGGGCCCACTGTTGTAAGGACTCGTTACGTCCTTGTGTCCTGTCCTTTAACTGAGCTCGGTACACGTGCTCCAGGTGACTGTCAGCGTATCGTGCCTCCAAGGCTTCTAGAAGGCGGTCGTACGTCCGGTCGTTTCCTAGAGCCTCTAGTATGGTAAGAGCCTCGTCGCGCAGCGCCAACGTCAGTGCTGTCCTGGCTTGCTCCTTACTCTAACCATTAGCCTGGGAAACAGACTCGAACTGCAGCTTATAGGCAGTCCACGATGAGCTACCGTCAAAGGGAGGCACTTTGAACCTGCCGCCTCCGGACACCGACGCGTCGGGTACATAGGTACTTGGACCATTAGCCACTTTGATCTCAAGTTTTTGGAGACGGCTCTCACAGGTCTCAATTTTTTTATCGACATCATGGACTCGACTCTCTAGTTTTTCATCCATATCGGCCAGTTTTTCCTGGACCTCGAACAACTCTCTCTTCCATTCGGTCGTGGACTCATGTACCTCACGAAGCATTCGTGCCTGTTCCTCCTGTTTTCGCGACTGTTCCTTTAGCTCTCTCGCTTGTTCCTTTAGGATGACGAAGATAACGTTGAGGTCTACTCCTTGTGCAGCTGGAGCAGGTGATTCCGATGTACCAAGCGTCGAGTCTCCAGACCCAGACGTTTGGCTTCGCGTCGTCACTCCTTTTGGCTCGGTTTCTCGTGGCATTAACGGCATTTTCTATCCCACTTCTGACACCAAATGTTACGAGCGTGGGGTTCGTATTTGATAGAAAAGCACGAATTAATCCACTAAATAGAACACTCACTTTATTACCCAAATTACGCACTCACTATTCACACGAAGAGTCTTTCTCTCCGATTATCCTTGTACTAGCACTCGATCGCAGTTAAAATGTAACTAACTCGTCTTCTTCATTATCTTCTCACGCACCCTTTCTGGGGCGTGGGGAGTCGGGGTCAGGTCGACGGACCTCTTCCCGAAGAATCGCCTCTGTCCACTCCTGTGGACAGGTCATCGGATGGCCCCTGCGGGCGGTGGTCTTCTTGTGGCGCTGGTATGCAGTGGGTGATCGCCGGCTAGGCAACCAGGTCGCGTGGCAGGCGGCGGCGGTCGGGCGGGCGCGCGTGGTGCGGCGCCAGTTCGGCGATGTGCGGAAGGTGTGATGCATCCGCACGCGCGAACATGCCCTTCGCCAGCCTCTGGACAAACTGGTCCACGGTTTCCCATCTTAGGTCCCTCTGGATTGTCGCGTTCCTCACGTAGCGGGGGGCGCCGACGATGGTACGCAGAGAGAGGTTTTCTTGGGCTCGGAGTCTCCGTTTGTTCGTCTCCGAGCACAGGGCGTACCATGCCGGGGCCGCGTAGGTGAGGCGGGATCTCACGTAGGTCTTGTAGATCCCGAGCTTCGCCCTCAGAGGGAGGCTGGAGTCGAAAAGTGGACGCAGCTTGGCGCGTGCCACCTTGACCTGGCTGACGACGTTAACTAACTCGTGCCGGCCGTCGGCGCCTTTTATATCCCGCGGAGCCGCTCTGGACACATTGTCCACACATATCGCGAATATTCTAGTAAGGACCAGCGTGCGGGCCGAGAACATTCGAGACCATATATGTCTCTCTCTAATGGTGCACTCTCTCTGTCACTCCCTTCTCGAATGTTCCGAGTATAGCTATCTCTTTCTAGTAGTTCTATCTCTGTCACACACTTCTCGAATGTTCCGAGTATAGCTATCTCTTTCTAGTAGTGCTATCTCTGTCACTCCTACCGGATATATATAAACAGATGCAAGTCCACTGGAACCCATAGGAATATGGGTGTACCCCAGGGTTCTATCTTAGGTCCGTTCCTTTTCTTAGTGTACATGAATGACCTGCCTTATATGGTGGAAAAAATGACTCAGATTGTTCTATTTGCTGATGACACATCTATTATTTTCAAGGTGAAAAGACAAGAAGAAATTCTAGACGACGCAAATAGTACACTCTCTCATGTGTTAAGTTGGTTCAATGTAAACAACCTGTTATTAAACTCAAAGAAGACTAAATGTATCAAATTTTGTTTGCCTAATGTACGACAGGTTGAAAACAGTGTTAGAATAGGATCTGAAAGATTGGACCTCGTTGAAGAGACAATCTTTCTCGGAATCACTATAGATTCGAAACTTCAATGGGGTCCTCACATAACTAATCTCGCACGAAGACTTAGCTCAGCCGCTTTTGCGGTCAGACAAATCAGATATCTTACAGATGTTGAAACTGCCAGATTGGTTTACTTTAGTTATTTTTACAGTATTATGTCTTATGGAATATTGCTCTGGGGGAGAGCAGCAGATATAAATACGATATTTTTCTTACAAAAAAGGGCGATCAGGGCGATATATCAATTAGATGCTAGAGAATCATTAAGAGAAAAATTCAAAGAAATTAATATACTTACGGTTACCTGTCAATATATATACGAGAATATCATGCATGTAAAAAAAAACATAGCTTTATTTAAAATTGTAGGTGATAGCCATACAATTAACACTAGAAATAAAAATAGGTTAGCACTACCATTATTTAGACTAAGTAAAGTAGGCACATCATTCATGGGGCACTGTATTCGCTTCTACAATAAAATACCACAGGAATCATTGATCCTTCCTGAAAAGAGGTTCAAAAACTATGTTAAAAATGAGCTGATAAGAAAGTCCTATTATAGTATTAAGGAATACCTAGATGACAAAACTGCATGGTCCATACCATCTCAGCGCACAGAAATTCGACGAGGGGCGATGGATCAAGTCTACACTCGCCGGCGAATTTCCTTAGACCGAAACCAGTACCTGTTGTAAAGTCACTTTTAAAAAAAAAAAGGTATGGGGGAGTTTCTTGCCGTTTCTTCTTAACCCCGAGGCCCACCTTCCGAAACGGTGTAGTCTTTTTTATATAAAAAAAAATTGACTTGTAGTTATAAGTAAGTATAATTTTGACGTTGAATAAGATAATTTATTTATTTATATTCAATAAAAAAAATAACTCTGAATCATGACTCTGATATTTCGCTATATAACGATTTGTGCTTCAGAGGCCCATAAGGGGTCCTGAAAACGCCTGAAAACGGGTTTTCAGGTTATGGCGTCATCTGATAGAGGGTGCCCTGAAACGGACTGAAAACATGTTTCAGGCGCCTGAAAACGACGGCAACTTGGGTGAAATTTCGATCTTTAGATATGTGATAGAGTAATTTCTGAAACGGCCTGAAATGACTTTTCAGCCTGCTGAAAACGCCTCTAAAGCACTGAAATTGACGTTCAAAGTTTTTGACATAACCTACCGGCGTAACAATATTAATATTTATTGGACATATTTATTATAAAAATTTAAACAAAATGTATGTACCTACTATTATTTTTGGTATTACAGGAGACCTATGGGTACCTACATATTTCAACAAGACATTTCAATAGATCAAAGCTTTTTCAATAGATCTGTTGATGAATATTCAGTTATTATCTTCGCCTTTTTGAGAGGTTTCACAAGTAGTTCCACATTGGCATGCAATTTGCATTGGCAGGTATCACGTTCTACTTTCGGAAAGGCGACCCAAAATGGTCTTAATCTGCAAAATACAGCATAACTTAATGCTTCTTTTCCGTGTTGTTTTTGATATGTATCATGTAAATTTTTCCGATTATCCTTTAGGTAACGCTTCTGTTTTTTTACAAACCCGTTTTGCGATATATTCTTTTTTTCCTGCAGCTACACGACTGTTTGCATCCTTTTCAAAGAACTCTTGTAATATTTTCTACCTTTGCTGAGCTTTTATTCTTCGTTCATTTACCGGTTTTTTTTCTGTAGATGAACGAAGAATCTTGGATTTGAGTTTATGTTTAATTATTTTATCTTGGCTTGCTGGATAGCATTTTCAGAAAAACTTATTTTTTCTGTCTTGTTTAGTTTCTTGAATGTTTTGTTTTGTCCCTGTATTAAAGTTTCATTAAACAATAACTTCTTCTTCATTTCCTCAACCTTACCTTATTCAAAATCTTCGAATAATGAATTGACTTTCTTTTCCAATGTATCTTCTATATTTTTCTCTTTCTTCATATATCCTTATCTACTCTTCATATATTTAGCTTTTCTTTCAAACTTCTCCTTTTCATTTTTCAACTGATTAACTTCAGCTTTTAACAACCTGATCTCTTTAGAAGTCTTATACCTGTATTTCCGAAAAGAACTCATTTTCGTACTTTTCTCCTGTCGTCTACTGTTTTTTGGAGTATTCAAAGCAGCAGAAGTCATTTTCGAACAGTCCTATTGTTTACCGGTTTTTGGAGTTTCCAAATTAGCGAGAAGGTCTTCATTAGAAATGTTATCGTCCCTGTCATTTTCCTGTAACGGGTTACCCTCAGCAAGGTCAGCGTCGCTTTCTGGCGGTGAATTATACATTAAAATTGTTTCGAGTTCTTTTTGCCTCTTCTTTTTATATATATAATTTCGAGATTTCTTCTTCCAACGTTTTCTTTGCTCACGTTGGTCTCTACTATTCATATCTTTAATACTTAGATTTTTTTTCTTTCTTTCTGTAATATATATATTTTTCTGTTTTTTTTCTTTTTGAATTTCACGTAATCTTTATCATACAGGGTCATCTTTATTTTCTTCATATTATTTCTTTTTTCTCATTCTATCTTTTAGCAGTTTTTCTTCTTTCGAGTTTTTTTTTTGTTCGCCATTTATTTCTGCAATGTCATTGTAAAAATTAATAAATTTTAGCACGGTATTTACAATTTTAATAGGTAGGTAGGTCTAATTTAAATTTTACAATAAATTTTTGTCATTATTTTATTTAAAATTTACTTTTTGCAATGAAGTAATCATTATCTAATAAAAATATATTTTTTTTTGTTGAAGAATGATAGTGATATTTGGTCTAGGGGATCAGGTGTATTTATGATGCTACTACGGAACCCTTCAAGGGTGAGTCAGACTCACACTTGGCCATTTGTTGTTTTATTTGGAAATTTTACTTATTCCAACTTTAATAGAAAAATAAATTCATTGTCCTCCAAGTCGCTTCATTACTCTCCAGATTTCATTTTAGAAAAACGGAGAGTAATGTAGCGGAGGACAAAGAAATTTTGCCCTTTTTGCAACATAACTCTATTCTAGTGTTCTACAAATCTATAAAATATAACTAAGCTTCCCATTGTTTATAGGAATAACCTATTATTTTAGGTATTTTTTAAAATAAATACTGGAGTGGCGAGAAAAGGTCGTTACAAGTGGGAAGTTTCCCCATCGGACTCCAACCATAATTAAAGTTTTATTCATTGCATCTCTTATAAATAAACTCGTAAACTTAAGCTATTTATAATAAGACGCTCAATTACGCGTCGAGCTGTCAAACAGTACACTTGTGCTACTTGCTATTATTTCTCACAGTACATTATATTATAGTACCCACATAATTTTGAAAGTGCATTGGAAATCTTAAGATGGTTCTTAAAAAGTGCTTTATCTGCAACAAGAACATCAAAAAAAAAGCCCCCGGTATAGAGTGCAGCAGATGCGAAAAGTGTGTGCATGCAACCACCGAATGCGCCAACATCTCAACCAAGCAGATTGCTGCCCTGCGCGCCACCAACGGCCTAGAATGGAGCTGCGAGGAGTGCCTAGGAGGTACATCGAAACGCTCGTCCTTCTTCATACCTGAAGACGAACCGGATGCTGATTCTGAAGAGGCAAAAAAAACAATAAACATCGATGTCAAGAAACTGCTGAATGATATCACCGTTGAAATGAGGAAAACTATTAAACAAGAGTTGGAAAGCTTTCAAACCTCCCTCGAATTCATCAGTGACCAGGTGAGCGGCATCGAAGAGACCCTAAGAAACCAGAACATAAAAATCAAACAGCTTGAAAACAAAAATATGGACTTAGTTAACCGAAACAAAAACCTGGAACTGAGAATCTGCACAATGGAGCAACGCCAGCAGGAGTTCGAACAGCAACAGCTAGTCACGTCGCTAGAAATAGCCGGAATACCGAAAACGGCTGAAAAAGAAGACGTTACCCTACTGATGAAGACTGTAGCTTCGAAGTTGGATGTCAACGCTGATGACATGTTGACTGCCCGTCGTACAGCAACACGCAGGGAGAAACCAGGAAGTATCCTCGTCGAAATGCGCTGGAGAGCCAGCCGCGACCAGTGGGTGAAGTCTGGCAGAGACAAAGAGCCGACGGTAGGAGATATCCTTGGTCCGTCCACCCCAACAGGCTCTGCAAACGATCGTGTCTACGTCAGGGAAGCCCTATCCCACCACATCAAGACTCTGCTTTACCAAGCCGGATCAAGACTACGGCCCTCCTTCCAGTATGTATGGTGCAAAGAGGGAAAGGTTCTGGCAAGGAAGAATAAGGATACCAAAGCCATCCCAATCTACTCGGTAAAAGACATTGATGTCGTACTCGAATAACTAAGTTCTTATTGTACCAGCCTATATATCCTAAGTTCCCATCCTTAAAATTCAACTTGCCAACAAATCTAAATTCTAATATCACCGAAATATTTAACTGTTCAAATATAAATAACTTTCTGCAAACCTTACCTCACAAAAACAAATTCATTTACATATCATGTCTCCATGTAAACTTGAGATCGATGTTGAAAAATTTTGGTAAACTACTTCAAATAATAGATGGATGTCCTAATATTGTGGAAATTGTCATAGTGACTGAAGCAAATATTTCTGATAACATTTCTAACCTGTTCCAAATTTCTGGCTATACAATGCATACACGTCTACGTAATTATCAAAAAGGCGGTGGCATAATTATGTATATTCGCAACAACCTCAAATTCACACAAAAATCTCACATAACCCACACGTTCGAGAATATAACCCACCGGCACCGTTAAATTACCTACGAACGAGTTATTAACAGTCTGTGCAATATATCGCCCACCACATACCAACAAAACAATTTTTAATAGTGAACTACACCGGTTACTTTCCAACTATGCAGATTCTAATTTCATGATCGTACTGGGTGACATCAACATCGATCTCAAGCAACACAATTCACACAGAAACTCATATTTAGACATGCTGTCTGTGTGTGGTCTAACGTGTGGCATCACTGACTATACTCGGATCGAAAAGCGCAAAGATATGATCACTAAATCTTGCATTGACCATATATTTATTAGATGCCAAGCGTTAGATGCGTACACAGCGGCAGTTGATACTGTTCTAGCCGATCACCGTATCACGATAGCTAGCTTCGCTGGACCACCGCCGCCCGGCATGACTCATATACAGGCTGCTGCTAAGGCGAAAGTCATACATAATCGTGATGAGTTACTCAAAAACTTAGGCAATGTTGACTGGAACTTTACTTATAATTTGCAGACGGCAGATGAGATTTTTCAACACATAAAAAAATCTTTCCAAGAGGCCTTACAGTCGTCCATAAGACTAAAGAAAAATCGTGAACTTATTAGAAATCGCGAACCCTGGATGAACCAAAAAATTGTAAACCTTTGCGAAAAAAGAGATATTATTTTTGGACTCTGGAGGAAGAATCCAACAAACCATGAAATTAGGCTACAGTATAACAAGACACGAAACAAATCCAATAAAATAATTAAATACTACAGGAACCTATACTACCAAAATAAAATTAAAGATAACTATAGTAACCCAAAGAATTTATGGACAATAATAAATTCGATATGCGGCAGAATATCAAAAAGTATTGACGATGCGATAGCGGACGCTTTTAAACTAAAAAAACCTTACAAATACTGAAATAGCAAATGAATTCGCTATTGAGTTTGACGAATCCGTAAAAAAGATCCTCCCGCAATGTAAACATACCATTCTCGACGAAAACAGCTTCAGCAATAACGCGGACGTCAGTATGAGGTTCAAAAAAGCTACCCCACGAGCAATCCACAAACTTATTCGCCGCCTGAACAGCAGAAAAGCGTCGGGACTAGATAAAATCAAAATCCTCGACATCAAAGCAATCGGTGACAAAATTGCGGGTACGATCGCGCATCTTATAAACAATAGCATAAACACGGGTAAGTACCCAGATGATCTCAAATTGGGTTGCGTTAGACCTATATTTAAAAAAGGTAAAAGGGACAACGTTGCTGATTACCGTCCCATCACACTACTGTCGTCGGTCGACAAAATAGTTGAGAAGTTTGTTTGTGAGCAGATACATAAATTCTACCAATCTAATAATATTATAAACACTCACCAATTTGGCTTCCAGCAAAAAAAAGTACAACATCGTGAACAGCTCGCTTAACGATAAGAAACAGGTACTAGCCCTTTTCATAGATTTTTCGCGCGCTTTCGATACATTAGATCACAATCTGCTCACAAACAAACTTGGAAAATGTGGCATCAGAGGCCCGTTACAGACCTGGTGCGCTAATTACTTAAAAAATAGACAGTACTGTGTTAAAGTCGGCGAAAGTATTAGTCGTACTACCACGGTATCCCAGGGAACTGCTCAGGGTTCTGTACTAGGGCCCCTCCACTTCATAACATACGTCAACGATATGGTAAATGTCCTAAGCTTCAGCACCCCTTACCAATTTGCAGACGACACATGCCTAATTATCGCCAATAGTAACATAAACATAGCACTCCAAGGCCTCCAGTTTGATTTTGACAACCTCAATAAGTGGTGCCATGACGTAGGCCTAGCTCTGAATGCCCAAAAGACCAAATTAATGCTCATTAAATCGCCATATTTAAAGGGTAACCTGTCGGATGAGCTTGTTGCGCATACGCACGATTGTATGCACGATGAGCACATCAAGAAAGACTGTCAATGTCCATCGATTGAGATAGTTGACAGACACACTTACCTGGGGCTGGTGATTGATGGTACTTTTAACTGGGGTCCCCACATCCAACGAGTATGCGACAAGCTCAGGGCACTCATTGCCGCATTTTATGTAGTTAGAAATCGTATACCATTCAAAACTCGAATAATGCTATACAATGCATTCTTTGACTCCATAGTGCCTTATGGCCTCTCCAGCTATGGACGCACCCACAAAACATATCTGTTCCAAATACACACCTTGCAAATCAAACTTCTTAAAATAATTGTCCCACCTAATATCAGATACGAATATTCAGGTAACTCATCTAAACTATTCCATTACTGTAATACACTCCCTATTCACACCAAATTTCAGTATACATTACTGAAAGAGGAGTTCTTCAACAATACCCTACAGCACAGAATAGATCACCCCGTAGGTACGCGTCGTGCGGCCCAAGGTAAACTAACCACTACACGCGCAAATAATTTCTACGATACACGGACGCGCGCCTACTGCATTCCGCGACTAATAAACAAACTACCCACTGACATAAGAAACACCATATCTCCGCTAAACATAAAAGAGAAACTTAAAAAATACTTTTCCTCCCTTTCCTATCCCTAACCAATACCTAAGTTGTGTAACCATGAAAAATACATACCTGATATGTTTTTAATTTATTTTTAAAATTTTGTGTATACTTACATAAACAAAAACAAGATGTGTTAAACATTGTACATATATTTTAGCGTAATAAGGATCCACATACAAACCTATATGGTTTCCGTGGACCTACTGTCAGATGTAAATTTATAATTTCTGCTTAAAATAAAAAAAAAAAAAACCTTAAAAAACGCTGGAGTAAAATGAAATCAAATCTTGACAAACTAGAGTTTCGAATGCGAGAACTTAATTAAATTATTATTCTAGCGACACACGTCCACTTGCGATCCGAACGATGGACGACGAGGGGGTACGTGATACACAGAGTCGGATTCAAAGATATGTTTTAGTTTTCGTCGTTGCGGAGAATAATGAAGGTATTTTTTTGACATAACTTTAAACTACGCTATCTCATGTGAAAAATCATGTAAAAAATATAGTCTTATATTAGCAAAGTATCTGAATAGTGCTTTCATGTGTTCAATATAGTTATGTTTATATAATATAAAAATATACGGTAAAAACAAAAGTTGAAATTAAAAACTGTGTTTTAAGAACGGAGGATAAATTCCAAATTCCAAATTCCAAATGTCTTTATTACTGTAGATATTTACATATACTTAGCAATCGTCATTTTTTGCCACTTCTCTACATTGAACCACTGTGGGAGAAGAAGGGCGTAGAAACTCCCACAGATTGGTTCTTAGATCTCTTTTTAAAAATTGCTTATGCTTAACTAATACAAAATATAATATTTAGTCATTATCATAATTAATAAGCAGGAATAAATAATTACAAAATTATTAACAGCATGGTCTGTGTTGAGCCAGATTAACCCCATACAGACCCATCATTTAAGTAATCTTGAACATTGTAATATCCCTTTTTCGACAAAGTCGCTTTAACATGGATTTTAAATTGCTCAAATGGCAATTTCAAGATCTCCAGAGGTATCTTGTTGTAGTAGAGAATGCATTGACCCTTGAAAGAATTGCTAACCTTCGCGAGTTTAAACCGGGGCGCAAGTAGTCTGTGATTATTTCTTAGGTTAACATTACAGCTATCGCTAAGTTTGGGAAATTTTGTAAGGTTCTTGCGTACATACATTATATTTTCTAAAATAAATTGACTCGTTAGTATGTCAATTTCTTTAAAAAGCTGTCTTAAGGAGTCTGTGCGTTTTAAATTATAAATTTCTCGAATAGCTCTTTTCTGTAAAATAAAAATAGTTTGTATATCCGCTGCTTTCCCCCACAACAAGATACCATAGGACATGACACTATGAAGGTAACTAAAATATACTAGCCTAGATGTAGCCACATCCGTGTTTTGTCTGATGTTTCTAACAGCGTAAGCCGCAGAACTTAATTTACCAGCCAATTTTTCTATGTGGGGTCCCCATTGCAATTTGGGATGATGAAATTTTGTGAAGTTTTTGGTGAATTTCTCGCTAATTAGTGATATTAATTATGAAGTATACTAAGTGAAACTTCAAGAGCTTTTTAAGTAGATCGTCCGCATATATGTATTTTTTTCTTAAATATAAAAAAAATATCAAATATTGGCCCGAAACAGGAATTGGAACGACTCGCGATATCGTAGCTAGTAATTCAAAAACAAACTTGTGTTTGCAACTGAATTAGGTTATTTTTTGTGTTTTCAGCAAAGTATTACTTAATGAAACATAATATATGTGTGACGTTCAGTGCCCACTAGCTTCAAGAATTTCATATAGGCATTTATTACTTATTGTTAAATAAATTGATGTTTGTTTAGAGTAACTAGAGTGGGCTGAATACCGGCTGGTGAAGCCCTAAATTTTAATTTTGTTTGTCGAGCTCCACTATCGACCAAGTGGTCGCCAAGGTAAGTAGGTAGTATCTACCTATGTAGTTGCTTGTAGTTGTAATTTAAATGTCCTAAATTAAACCAACCAGCTTAGGATAGGGATAGGGTGAGGCCTTTGCCTAGCAGTGGGACACCATAGAGGCTACTTAAAAAAACATAACGAATATCACTAAAGGCTCGCACGAATATCACTAAAGCGCTCGCACGATAAGTCTGCACTTAGGTATGGCGTGCGAGTCGTTTTCTTTTGTATTATTTTTTAATTTAATTCATTTTCAGTAACAAGTTTATTAACGACCCGATTGCGCATGGCCCAATTTGACGCGAAACAGCAAAATCCAGGATTGCGCAGAGGCCAAATTGACGCGCGGTGAGTTCGAGCATCTATTTTCGATCATCATTTGAAAATCTCAGCTCCTATGTTAGTAGTTTTTTTTATGAACGCAGCCATTGAGTCGGGGCTCTGGAGCCTGGAGCCGTGCATTGAAATACTCAACCATAGAGTCAGAAAAAAATAAAAACCATTCATAAATTTTCAAGATTTTGCCGGTATGGTGTGGTCGGAGATTGTGGCGTGAATTTTTGTTTTTATAAGTTTATTACTACCAGTAAAGGCTGAAAAACTGATTGTAAGTACTATTCATAGCTTATTTCTTAGTTTTTCTTAGTTAATACCGTGTTTTTACTGAAAATATCTATGCTGGTAAAGAAAATACGTCGATGAAATATTTCGAGTTAGGGTAGCTTTCATATCAGTCTAATGTACTTAATATTGTGTAAATACGATAGAAACACGACAATATAGGGTCAAAACATGTGAATAATAATTATTTTCGGATCTTATTTATTGTCGCGCTTGGTTGTGTCGACCCTATTGTAATGGCGTAAGGAACAGTTTTGCCTGAACTCGGCTAGGCGTCCACTCGATAAAGCGCAGCGTTGACTTGACCGTGAAATCTGGTAATGTTTTTGTGTGTGTCAGTGATAATTATTTCTTTCTAGAAATAAATGGGGTCAGAGTTTCAATAACTTCGTCGATACTTGTAAAATTTTCGCAAAATTTTCTAAGTTTTTTTTTTGCCCCCATAACTACACATCGACCATAATTATTTATTTCTAGACAAAAATGGTAGTAGTCGGCGTTTGAAATAAAATTTAGTTTAATTAAAATAACGCAGAAGTTTATGGTTTTATTGTTATCTTGATAATATTGTATGTACTTTTGTTAATATTATCGGTTATTTTTTAGTAATATGGTAGGGCGCGCGGGCAGAGGCGGCGCAAGAGGCGGTCCTGCGTTAGGCCGTGGACGGGCGCGAGGCCGAGGCCGTGGTGCCGAAACCGGCACTAGTTCAGGGTACGTATTTATTGTGCTAGTTTATTACGAACTGTATGTAGCTCAATGTTTTCTTTGTGTTCATATAAAAACCATTGTTTTAGGGCATCAACGCCTAGAACCAGGGCGAGGCCAAGGCAACGTGCGGCCTCGCAACATCCTTGAGGATACGGGGTTCGTATTTTATGGTGCTAGTTTATTATAAACTGTATGTAGCTTAATATTTTCTTTGTGTTCATATTTCATTCATATCAATATCATTGTGTTAGGGCATCAACATCACAGCAGGAGGACGCGAGGGCAGTGGAACAGGAGTACCGGGCTCAGAGTGCGATAACGCGAAAGCGTATTCAAGGTCTTACGGCAGGGCAACAGGCTGAGTTGAAAAAGAGGAAACTCCAAAAGGAATGTGGTTTTGCAGCTCTGCCGGAGACAAAGACCGGCAATAAGCACATCATGAGGTAATTTTACTATAAAAAGTACACCATATAATATTATTCAAAACTCATTCGAAATTGTATAAATTTAAAAATGAATATTGTTTTCAGTATACTGGGTACTCCTGGCTCCCTTCGGTTAGCACCTGGAGTGCCAGCGGAACTAACAGCCTCGCTGCCGCCACCGTGGATGCGTCCCCGACAACCTCCTCCTGCGCCACTCTCACCATGCGGCCATGAAGATGTTGGGAATATTGGAACCCCCTCAAGGGCGAGCGTTGGGGTTGAGGTTCCGAGCCCCCAACTCTTCATGTTGTGTAAGTATTTTCCTCATAAAAATATTTAAAGTTATGTGAGTTACACTTTACCGCACTTTCACTGGCGGAATATTCTATTCCATGGAAATAATGTTCAAACCTTTTTTACAGGCGCTGATGAAGCCTCGGGTGGCGTATATATACCCCCGCCGCATCGCCTTGAATCGCCGCCGCCGCTGTATGAGTCGGAGGACGACGTAGTGGATGGAGCAGGTAGCGACCCGGACACGTCAGAGCCGCCACTGGTAGCCGGTGAGTTGGATGTTGAAATGATCGCACAGGCAGAGGCCAACGCCGTCGAAAAATTACCGGATTTTGTTGTAAACAGCCTGAGGGGGATAGACGCCGCGAACGACGTTTCTGTCCGTAGGCTACTTCCCGACGAGCGGTTCCATTTTGACTGGACCAGCAGTCTGTCTGCATTCCAGGGGGTTAGGGAAACATTTACAGGCATTCCTGGACCGACATTCCAGTTTATGGATATGGATCCTGTAGATGTTTTCTTGAAATTCTGGGATGCAGACATGATTGATAAGATCGTGGCTGAGACCAACCGATACGCCGCCAGTTCCCAAACTGGCGGCTCAAGGTACTCACGCTCGGCGAGGTGGAAGCCTACGGATAGAGTGGAGATCTATGTCTTTCTCGCCATGATCATTCACCAGAGCCTCTTTCCCCTCACAGCGGAGAGGGAATATTGGATTAGTTCGAATTTCGTAACAGCAATGCCCAACTGGAAAACAGTAATAACCTATGACCGTTGGGTATTGCTGAAGAAGTTCATCCACTTTGTGGATAACTCGACCACTCCACAATCCCTCTCCACTGCGGCGCGACGGCTTTGGAAGATCCAACCTGTGTTGGATCATTTGAACGCCAAATTCCAGGCTTTATACCTGCCTCACCAAAATGGGGTACTGGATGAGTCCCTACTCAAATGGCACGGCCATCTGACTTTCATCCAGAAAATTGCCACAAAAGCGGCCAAGGCAGGTATAAAAAGCTACGAGCTCTGCGAGTCTGGGACGGGCTACCTCTGGAAGTTCACAATTTATGCGGGGAAGGACGGTAAGAGTGGTGTCGTGGGTGACCAAGATCCAGAGCCAGAGGGAGTGACAGCCGTAGCCCCACAGGGCGTCACCGCTAAAATTGTGTACGATTTGGCCAGTGGACTTTTCAATAAAGGGCACACTATCGTGATGGACAATTTCTATGACAGTCCATTGCTGGCGCGGTGCTTGAAGATCAACGGGATGGACTGTTATGGTACCCTCAGGATTAATCGCGATAATGTGCCTGATAGCTTGAAATCTATCACAAAGACATCGCTATCCACTGGCCATATCATACACTCAAATAGCGGTGATGTCAGCGTGATAGTGTGGAGAGATGTTGGCTTAGTCAACATGCTCTCCACCTATCATTCACCCACTGTGGGGATGGCTAAAAAGTATGGGACATCGAAATATAAACCCCAGGTAGTCCTTGACTATAACAGCACAATGGGGGGAGTGGACATGAAGGACGCTCTTCTGGCCGGGTTCCCGCTCGAGAGGACGCGGAACAAGATCTGGTACAAGAAATTGTTCAGGAGGCTGTTGAATACCCCGATTCTTAATGCTTATGTCATCTACAGATGGAAGGACATAAGCATTGAGCATCGAAAGTTTAGGCGAGAAGTCGCTAACCGCCTCCTGTCTAAATTCTTGACCAGGGATGTTCCACCCACCTCGAACGCGGTGCTAACGGTCAGGCAGGTGCCGGGTCATAGGGAAGGGGCCCCGGTAAGGCCCATATTGGAGAATAATCATTTTTCGGTCAAAATACCACCGACCGATGATCACCCGCATCCACGTGTGGGTTGTGAATGGTGCAAGCTCATGAAAAAGAGGCACAAAACTTCACATAAATGTGATATATGTGACGTTCCGTTGTGCCCCGAGTGCATGAAGCCCTATCACACCACCGTGTGATGAATAAGAAACTCCAGGTCTTAGATGTTTACATGTTTGTGCCCTTCTTTTCTCCATCCCTAAGCCCGTGTGATGTAAAAAAAACTCCAGGTCTTGGATGTTTACATGTTTGTGCCCTTCTGCTCCATCCCAACGCACGCTAAACTTATATTGACGTTGACTAAGTAATCTGTATGATTTTTTAGTCTTTTTTTTAAATGACATGTATTGATGTTCGATTCCAAATCGATATTCGATCGATGGTTTCTGAACGGTCATTTTAATTTGACGTTAGCTGTCAATCTGGCAGTTTTGACAACTGACAGACAAAAAAAAAAACTTTGGTATCAGAGCGTGGTTTCCTGAGATTTGCAGCCGTCAAGGGCTTCAGGAAAGCACGACTTGGGACTATCAATCTGTAGGTATCTAGGCGGTTAGGTAACTTGTTTGTTCCTATATCCACATAGATTGGTAGTATTTGTAAGCTATAAGTCTATTGCTGGTAGTAGACAGACAGATATTACAGTTTTCCCTAAATGACCAGTTGTACTGAGATGTGACTCAGAATAGTAGGTACTCAACTTAGGTACGCATTGTATTAGGTACATTGTAGGTGAATTGAAATTTGCATTGAATTACTAGTTAGTCAATCTATTAGTGGTCTAGTAATGGTATTGAATGAATGTTTTGGTTAACATAGGTAGTTACATCTATTGATAGCAGGCTATTACATTGTTTTCAGTTTATTGTGCAGCAAGTGTATAGCAATTTATAACTTGAACTAATATTGACTATTATCTGTGTGTGTTATAATAATAAAGGGAAACTAACTTGTTATTTACAGGATTAGAATATTAGAAGTGTAGCATAATTTATATAGATATAAAACTCGGTTCCTATTGTTTAAGGAAAACAACATTATTTAAGTTATAGTTTAGGGTTCCCTCGTTTGGGTTATAAACTGAAGGGTCCAATAAAATTGAGTTACTGCAAATTGTGAGTAAATATCGTTCCGATCATGTCGTTATCTGAAATCCAGAAGGGTGTTTCTAAGGAACTCAGATGGTTTTCCTCCGCACACGGTCTGATAGACCGTTTAGATAGGCATGATGTGGTATTGGAGCGGTCTATGGACGTTAAGGAACGTTACAATAGGGTGCTCGAATTGTCCGCGCAGGCGGAATCAGTTGATGGTTGTGCACCTGACAGGCTGTCACGGTTGACAGGGGATGTCGACCAATGTATGGAGATGGCAGCTGCTATCACGCAGAAGGCTGCGGACATACGTAGACAGCGCGAGTCCAGCCATGGTGGTGACATTGAAGCACCTCTGCCGCATCAGGGATCGGGGACCAGGTTACCCGCGATAACTATGCCTACCTTTGACGGCGTGTCCGGTGAATGGATGAGCTTCATCAATCTGTTCGACAGTTTGGTGCACTTGCGATCGGACATTACCAAGTCTGTCAAGATGGCTCAGCTGGTGGCAGCATTGAGGGGTGAGCCTAGGGAGCTGGTCGCTCATTTGACAGTTACGGAGGGCAACTATGAGACGGCCAGGCAATTGTTGGTCAGACGTTACCACAACAAACGGAGGTTGGCCGATGCCCAACTGAACCGTTTGTTTAGCATCCCGGTTGTGAACAAGGTCGGGGCCATACAGACGGAGGTTTTGAACCCATTGTTGTCCGTCACCAAGGCTCTAGAGAATCTTGGACTTCCGGTTGGTGAATGGTCGTACTTACTGTTGTACATTGTACTTTCCCGCCTACCCGCTGACGTGCAGACTCGTTTCGAACAGTCTCACGGGAGGTCGGCCGAGGACCTGCCCGCCTTCTCCGACTTGGTCGGATTTTTGGAAGAGGAGTCTCGACGGGCAGAGAATTTGGGGTTGACGGTCACCCATCCTTCGGAGCCACAGAGAGCTGCCGGGAGCGCTGTGAGTAGGGGCCCTCCGACGAGGAAGGACCGCACCAACCGGCAGTCATATGGGACTGTGAGTGCATTGACCCCACATAGTGGGACCTGCCCATGTTGTAGGCAGATTGGCCATGCTGTGGCCAATTGCAATAAGTTCGGGGAACTTAGGGTTCAGGGACGGCGCCAGATGGCCAAGCAGCGGGGCTGGTGTTTCCTGTGCCTCGGGCCACACATGGCTAGGGACTTCACGCGCACACAAATGTGCGGATATTGTGGTGGCGCCCACAACAATCTGTTGTGCATGAACCGGTCCGGCCAACAGCCACCACAGGGCCGTACCCAGGGTGACACGGCAAGGGGCCCTGAGAATTCGTTTGCGACTCGGAGCGCAACTCAGGGGCCAACGTCCCCACGTGCACAGGGCAGTACCAGGGTGCAGGGCCGCACTCAGGGTCATCACATGGGGGGCCCTGAGTTTTCGGTTGCGACTCAGCATCCGACTCAGCGGGACATTGGGTGTGTTGAGCAGGCCGTAACGGGCGGGTGGCATGGGACACCTTCGAGCTATGCGGGTGCGGTTCGGACGCCGCCTCAGTTGTCGCCCCGCTCGTCGCCTCGTCCTCGTCGGTCGCATGTGATGTCCCCCCCGCTCATGGAGCGGCCACGCTTGAATTCACGCCCACCCCCCTTCGGGGGGCGTCGTAGGGTGGCAATGGAACCGGCGCGTGGGCCATTTGTACAATGGGACCCTCTGGCGTATAGCTGCCTACCTGATTGGTTACAGGCAGATTGGGGCCCCGGGGGCCGTCGCTAGGAATTTACGGCCCAACAATTTGTTGCCCCCCAACCGGAGACGGTGGTTTTACCGATCGCCTCTGTGCTTGTTTGGGATTTGGCGGGCAACCCAACATACGTTCGCGCCCTATTAGATTCTGGAGCTCAGGGCTGCATTGTATCGAATGAGTTAGCGAAATGGTTGGGCCTCAAGATAAATAGGTATAATAAATCAATACGGGGCGTGGGGAATGTTACGGTTACGAATGTAGTTGGTCAATCGGTGATCACGTTCTCTCCACGTTATGACATTTTGACAAAAACATCCGTGCAAGCTTTAGTAATGACGCATGTCATGGGCAGATACAGTCGGCGCCACGAATAAAGAGCTCTCGGAGAAACTGGCGGGGATTACTGCGCATGTTTTAGTCGCGGCATAATTCCGAAGTGCGTTTTTAGGGTTAGTGTGAAGGAATGAGTGTTCAGGACTTTCTTCACTTCTATTTTTTCTCTGTTTGATATTTTGTTGATTGGGATATTAGCCGATGTAAATAATGGACTTTGTGTCAAATAAATTATAGGTACTCTCTATTGACAACATTTGTTAACGTCAAGGTTGAAACCTATATATAAATAACCCCCTAGCATAGAATGCCCCTAGTCACTAGGGCCTAGTGAATATAGATACTTGTAGTAATAGTCCTGCACACTCTTTTCTTCCCGCTGACTAATAATTTGTAACAATTAAACCACAATTAAGTTTTTCATCAGACTTCTTCATCAGTATTTCATCAGACTCTTTTTTGATATAACAGTTCACATCGTAAACCATTTTTCTAGCTTGCCTAGTCAGTACTTTATTTTTCGGCATTTTCGACCGGGGCGAAAGATAACGTTGGGTAATATTGTATGCGACTGTACTCAAGAAGCTTCGAGACGTGCTTTCGGTGCGGGCATCGGGAAGCGACTGATCAACGAATCAGGTGCCGGCGCTGACTACCGCCCCCGTCGCTCCTCACTTCCCTGCGCCAAACACTTGTGAAAAGTGACTACTGCGCATTCAAGGACAAAGCTCTTTAGTCGTGGCGCCGAGTATACCCCTTGGTGAAGTTGAATCCGGCCGTTCGATTCCTGACATCAGGACTCAAGTTGGCGGATCCCGATTTTGACACTCCAGCCCCGGTCGACCTGCTACTGGGAGCAGACGTTCTGGGTAGGTTTCTGTTGTCGGATCGGCGAGTTCTTCAGCCGGACGGGTTGATTGCTGTGGATACTAAGTTTGGTCACGTGATCATGGGTCCGGCATTGCCAATGGTTAGGCCTGCCGAGTCAGATGGTATACTTATTGGCTCAGCGTTGTCAGACGCTATCCAACGTTTCTGGGAGATAGAGGAACCTCCCACCGTTCGTCGAGTCGACGCAGACGAAGAAGAGTGCGAGTTGTTTTACCAGAATAGTACTGGTCGCCTTCGTTCTGGTCGTTTTGTAACTCGACTGCCTTTCAGGGCCGATCGACCGCCACTAGGAGAATCTAGGAAGATGGCTGAGACGAGATTGATGTCGATGGAGCGTAGGATGTCAAGGGACGCCGTATTTAAACAAAAATACGTCGATTTCATGAGGGAGTATGAGTCGTTAGGACACATGTCGGTATCGGGTGTGGACTGGAGATCTGAGGATCATTGTTTCCTTCCACACCATGCCGTCCTGCGAACCCCTACCGGCAAGATTCGAGTTGTTTTTGATGGGTCAGCACCTACCTCGAACGGGATGTCCCTGAATCAGTGTCTACATTCGGGACCCAAGTTGAGTCGTGATATTTCGGATATTCTCACGAGCTTTCGGAGACACCAGATTGTATTTGTCGCAGACATTCGGATGATGTTTAGGCAAACGGTAATTCATCCGGCTGACAGAAGGTATCAGTTGATACTTTGGCGTGAGTCCACGGCCGAGCCAGTCAAGGTCTATGAGTTAAACACGAACACGTATGGGTTACGGTCTAGCCCGTATTTGGCGATGCGTACCCTGCGGGAGTTGGCGTCGCGTGACCGTGTGAGCTATCCTAGAGCCGCCGCTATCCTGGAGCAAGATTTGTACGTCGATGACGTCTGCACAGGGGCAGCCAGTGTAGAGGAAGCTCTGGACCGATGTGACGAGCTCATTCAATTGCTGGAACGAGGCGGCTATGAACTACGCAAGTGGATATCCAACTCCCCTGAGTTGATGGCTGGTCTCCCAGATGAGTTTCAACAAGATCCGCATGTTTTTGAGAATCCTGACAACCCTAACATGTTGTCAGTGCTTGGAATTCAGTACCGGCCCGTCCATGATGAGTTTACCTATCGGGTGGTTTTAGAAACACCGAAGGCCTGGACGAAGCGGTCAGTACTGTCGACGATTGCGAGAACGTTCGACCCGAATGGATGGATTTCTCCAGTCACCTTTGCTCTCAAATGTTTTATGCAAAGGCTATGGGCGGCTCAGTTGACCTGGGACACCCACCTCTCAGGTGATTTGTTGACTGATTGGACGCGAATGTTCACCTCGCTATCGGACATAAATAATGTATCGCTGCCGAGGAAATTGGTCCCTGCTGGGGATTACAGGGCAACCCTTCACGGGTTTGTGATGCCTCTGAACGAGGGTTTGCGGCAGCGGTTTATTTGCGAACCGTCACCTCCACCGGGGAGGTCGACGTGCGTTTGGTTTTGGCAAAAAGCAAGGTAGCGCCTATTCGGACAAGGATGACGATTCCAAAACTGGAACTGTCCGGGGCTGCTCTTTTGACCAAACTTTTGAATCACACTCTAACAGTGTTGCGTGGGTCAGTGGTTTTGGAGGATACGGTGTACGCTTGGACGGACAGCCAGATTGTTTTGTGCTGGCTGAAGGCTTCGGTCCATAACTTAGAGGTTTTTGTTGCGAACCGTGTCTCCCAGATTGTGTCGTCTGAGGTCCCACTGACCTGGAGACATGTACCAGGAGAATTGAACCCGTCTGATTGTGCATCCAGGAGATGTCAGGCTCCTGAACTCGTTAGACACCATTTGTGGTGGGGACCACCCTGGCTTGCCAAGAGAGAATCGGACTGGCCCCACAGCCATGTAGTAGTATCTTCGGATCATGGCCCCAGAGCGGCCGTGCATGTTACCCAGAAGGCTGAGGACCCTGACGCCGGGTTTCTGCTGGACCGGTATAGCTCACTTGACAAGTTGATAAACGTGTCCACTTGGATTAGGAGATTCGCTCGAAATTGTCGTACTCCTCGCGATCAGCGAACGTTGAACCCTATTCTGACTCCGGCAGAGCGAAACGAGTCGCTGTTGAATTTGGTCCGGTTGGTACAGTCCTCGAAGTTTGGGGCAGAATTGGAGATTATACGAAGTGGACGTTCGAAATTGAAGGGAGCCGCCGCGCGTCTCAACCCCTTTGTTGATTCGACCGGGTTATTTCGGGTAGGAGGAAGATTGCGCAATGCGAATCTGTCGTATTCGGCTCGTCACCCACTTCTGCTCCCCAAGGGGGGACAGTTAGTTGAATTGCTGGTGACTGATCGTCATATTAAAAACGCGCATGCCGGCTGTAACGCGTTGTTGGCCACGCTCCAGCGGGAGTTTTGGATCTTATCTGCCCGCCGTGCCATACGGAACATAATGTTTCGGTGCATGCCTTGTTATCGACTTAAGGCTGCCACGATGCAACCTCTCATGGGGGACTTGCCCCCTGATCGTGTGAATGAGGTCAGACCGTTTTCAGGTGTTGGTACGGATTTTGCAGGACCGTTTATGGAGAAGAGTTCACGATTGCGTACCGCTAAGCAATGCAAGGCGTACCTATGTGTGTTTGTTTGTTTATCCACCAAGACGGTACATCTCGAGCTCGTTGCTGATCTCTCGACAGAGGCTTTCATTGCTTGTTTGGATAGGTTTGTTTCTCGAAGGGGACTTCCAACTTTGATCCGCTCTGATAACGGCACTAACTACATAGGTGCGGAACGATACTTACGAGAGATAGTCAACTTTTTGAATGTAAATAAAGTGGATATTGGAACGGCCCTCTCCCGTCGGGGTATACAGTGGACCTTCAGCCCACCGATTTGCCCCCACTGGGGTGGGATTTTTGAGGCCGTATTTAAGTCAGCTAAGACGCACTTGGGGCGTATAGTAGGTCAGACCGCGCTGACTTTTCAGGAGCTCGCGACATTGTTTTGTAAGATCGAGGCCGTTCTCAATTCGCGACCGTTGTGTCCGCTCAGCTCGGATCCAAATGACCTGGAGGCTCTGACCCCAGGCCATTTCTTGATAGGACAGCCACTTAACGCGTTGCCCGAGCACCCCTTCGAGGGAGTGAAATTGTATCGGTTGTCAAGGTATCAGATGTTGCAGCAGTTTACTCAGAATTTCTGGAAGCGTTGGTCGCTCGAGTATCTGCATATCTTACAACAGCGCCTTAAGTGGACTGACAAAACTAGCCCCCCTAGTGTTGGTGACCTCGTTCTGGTTAAGGATGCTAACCTACCGCCACTACGTTGGCGCAGGGGGCGCATTTTTAACTTGTTCCCTGGCAAGGACGGGACCCCCCGGTCTGCAGAGGTTCTAGTAGGAGGCTCGATTCTAAAACGAGCGGTAGCAACGTTGTCTCGGCTGCCCGTAGATTAGGGGACAGGTGGGTGCCTGTCCGGGCGGGTGATTGTTGGATTCCAAATCGATATTCGATCGATGGTTTCTGAACGGTCATTTTAATTTGACGTTAGCTGTCAATCTGGCAGTTTTGACAACAGACATACAAAAAAAAAAAAAAACCTCGCAATGAAAACTCGTGTTGATTAGGTTGTTGAAATTAAATCAAAGGGCATCTGGAATGTATTCGGGATTCCCTCAGGATTATTAATATAGCTGAGTGTGCCGTTGTCTCTCGAACCAGATAAAGTTCGGATTTTCGTGCCCGATTCGTATTTACCACGTAGAAACATAACCTGTGTTGGAACACTGTGCTCATTGACGCTGGCCCGCCAGTCATACCTGGTTGGCTGAAGAACCTGTCGACCAAGAAGAGCCTAGGGCGCGCCCGGGCCTTGCAGAGAGACAGGAGGTTGACGGGACCGAAGCACAGACCAGGTTAGATCTACCCCACATAACTTTAGCTCGGTGAATCGCCGACGTTCATCACTTCTTGGCACCTGATCGTCACGCTACCTCGTAGCTGATGGGCCCCTACGAGGTCATTAGGTGCTGAGAAGCCTGAACAATTGATGTTGCTGTTTCTGGTTCCCACGACACCACGTTTTACGTCCTAGTGTGGGGCGAGAAGCAATGTATGTTCCTGTATGTAAATGTTCTATGGTAATTTTTTTTAACTGAACAATTGACGTAGGCTAAGTAATTTGTATGACTCTATGGTCAATATTTTTTTGAACTGAACTTATATTGACGTTGACTGAGTAATCTGTATGATTCTATGGTCAATAGTTTTTTGAACTAAACTTACATGTATTGATGTCGCTGTTTCTGGTTCCCACGACACCACGTCTTACTTCCTAGTGTGGGGCGAGAAGCAATGTATGTGCCTGTATGTAAATGTTTGTTTTATTAGATTGGATGTATCTCTTCAATAGGGCTATATTGAGACAGGCTCTTAGAATATGTGATAATTTAATACAATACGCAAGAAATAATAATATTATTATTATTTTCCCCCTATGGGATAAGGCAGACTGAAACTGTAAATGTAACCTATGTGCAATATTTAACTTTTAATGACATTGAATAATATTATGCAAATCCATTATACATAATATTTATATTATTATTTTCCCCGTATGGGATAAGGTGGACTAAAACGGTAAATTTAAGACCTGTGTGCAATATTTGACGAATATTTAAGATAATGTACACATACATGTATGTATGCATAATATTATTATTTTTCCCGTATGGGAAAAGGCGTGACATGATGTCTTGTCGCTATGTTAGAATTATTATTAAAAGTAAACTATACATACATTTTAGACAGTGTCTAAAATATTTGTTTACCTACAGTTGTGGAATTAATAAAATAAAATATTGCCATGTAAAAATGTTGCATTTTATTGTCATCATCATCATTCTAATTTACAATTCACAGAAATACAAACTGACAACAATTAATTCGGGTAAAGACCCTCGTCTTTACCCGCGCGCGTCGCGCAAAAGCGCAGTGTCCGCTGCTCTTTTTTTCGAACGTACGAATTTACGTTTTCGAGTTGTCTTTGAAATTGAACTTTGTTCAACCAATTTGACCCGATTTGCTAAATGATCAGTGATAATTATAGCTGAGAAATGTTTGTATAATTCTATGAAAAAACAATAAGCTACTCTCATTCAAAATAAATAAATATTCTCATTTGAATACTTTAGAGACGCGTAAATCATACATTAGTACTTTATTTCACTTACACTTATTTAACAATAGTAACAAACAACTGTTTGACTTAACAATACAGTTGTTATTTTAATCGTATGATAAGTCTAAAGGGGTCAAAATAAGGTTCTAAGACGCAAGGTCAGCGCGGCTTGCCGCCATCTTGCCACGTTGCGCAATCCTGACACCAAAGCGCGGCGGACGGCGCGCTAGAGTGGCTAAAATAAATGCGAAGTGATGATTTTGATAATGTTGTCAATGATTGAAAAAATATTGCGATAATTTACATCGAGGACTGGGAAAGTTAAAAATTAGTTCGACTTGTCACTGCGCGCAGACTTACCAGTGTTACCAGATCGTCCGAAATGAGACGATTTCAATCTTGTTATGCCTTTTCGCCATGTTGATGCATCTTTCGATAAAAAATATTTTGTTTACTTTCCGAATGGCCGAGTCGGCAGTGAGCCTGCCTACGAAGCCAACGACCCAAGATACAGGGAATCCTAGTTTGGGGCTAGATAAATGTGTGTAATTAGTGTCCATGGTATTATTATTATTATTTTGCAAATTATTTACTTTACATTCAAAGTTTTCTATACAAAGTTTTGACCCTTATAGTCTTATGAACAGAGCTATTTATGTTAAACTAATTTAACAATTTGTTCCTGACATTGAAAACATTAATAAAGCATGCTTTCTTTTACCATAATGATTTATGTCAAAATATTAAAAAATATCGCAGTTTTTTTTAATTGAAGGATTTTACTGGGACTCAAATATTTAAAAATTTAGAAAGGGTATCGGGCATTTACATGTGTTGTCTTTTTCAAATTCGAAAACAGAAACAGGCTAATCGCTGAAGCCATTTCTACTATAATGGCTACTAAAGCAAACATTAATCCCGCCACAAAATTTGAGCCATCAAAAGCAGTGATTCATGTAGAAAGTGGTGAAGGTGTTCATTGCACCATCTCACAAAGTTTTAAGACACTATTTTTCATGACTACTTTGCTAATATTAACGCTTTTCTCCAGGTTCAAGTTAAAATTAGCTACCCTGCTGCGTATCTCAATAATAGGTAAAGATGATTTTTTTATATAAATTGATTACTAACAAAGTCAGTCGTAGCTATTGAAAAACACTATTAAATTGGATCGTTTATGTATTACTTGCATGTTTTTCTATTTCAGCATCACCAGTCAATTGTTCGATCAACAATTATTACGATTCTTTCGAAGCTTAACTAATACGATAGAAAATACCCTTTTTCGGTCATTAAAGTGTCGTATTATAGTCTTAGTGTCTTTTTCCACATAAAATAATGTTACTTTTCTCGTGATTATGTTACTTTTTGAGCTGTCCATGTTACATTTGACTATGTGCTACTGGCAACACTAATAAAAAAAAAAAAATGTCAAGTCAACAAAAAACTTTTTTGACATTTTTCCGTATTTTGCCATTATTTTATGCAGTTGCACATTTTTCGCTTTAGAGTTGGAAAAAAAGAACAGAGGTCAAACAAACAGCCAATACTATCTCCAACTAATAGATTTTTGGCCCCACATTCTTACCAATATGTCTAAATAGTACTTGTTATTTCCAGATTTTCATTGCCCCCAGTTTCTTAATCTGGACCCTATGGGAATCCAGGGCAGTGATGAGTTTGTAACGTATTACCTAGAGTAGTAACAGAAGTGAAGTATCCACATAATGGATAAATTAGAGGATTCTTTGTATCAAGCGATAATTCGGGAAGACCAGGAACATGTATCCAAGTTACTCTCTCAAGGTAATTTTATCAGTGTACCATTTTGACCACCTGGGTCAGAGTGTCGATAAGGGGGCGGAACCCCAGCCTCAGTCTCCCATCACTATTTATTTATTATGATAAGGTAAAGATGATCATTTTTTAAACCTTTAACTGGTTGAAATAATTTCTCTTCAGGTGCTAGTCCAAACAAAACTACTAGACAAGGCAAGACATGTCTTGGAGAAGCCGCGAACATTGGAAATATTGGAATACTCATTATGCTGATTGACAACAGCCTTGCCTACACTCCAAATAAAATGACTTATGTGCCTAGTGATAAGAAGAGTCAACCTAAGTCACATAAAAGAAAACTGAGACATGATAATAAGGTTGGGGAGACTGTTGTGAAGTGCAAGAGTTTAAGTGATAGGTGTCAGAAAGATGTAGCATCTGAGGGTGATACCCAAGCTTTGGAGCACAAAAGCAAAGACAAGAACTTTGGATATTTTGTATTTGTCCACAGTGATGGGTCAAGTAGTGATGAGAGTAGAGTCCCAAGTTTCTCCCCACTGAGCCCAGTATCCTTGGTGTCGTCTCCGCAAGGTGACTTGGAATGGGATGAAGACATTGGGAGTGCTGCACCAACAACCAGTGAAGATGAAACCTGGACTTCTTTGTATAGGTCTGTAATTGTCATAGATTATTTATCATAGATTTTGCCTCAACTATGTTGGACCACTCTGGAATAAAGGCTACGAAAGCTCCTAAAATTAACACATATATTAAAAAATTGGTCCCTTTTAAAATTGTAGTTTTGACTGTAGACCTGTGCAACCATCTAAAATGAGAAGGAAACCACATTCCTTAAAGATCCAACAAGTAAACTTGTATTTCTAGATGGTATGCCTCTATCCTGGAAAGCACCGGGGTAGCCCTGGCAACAGCAACTATGGTCTCAAGTGGCATTGACCAGCAGGATGCCTTCATGAGGACAGCTATACATTATGCAGCTGAGCAGGGCCACACTTCTGCTGCAAAACTCTTGATTGATGCTGGCAAGTACATATGCTGTAATATCATTAGAAACAACTACTTTTGGCTTGTCAGCACACCATCGGTAACCTGCTCGGTCGGCAGTCGGACAACAACTGTCCCACCCCCCCATTACTGACGTATGAACTCAAGACAAAAACAATACTATAATTTATAGATAAATAGCCAATATATCCCTCCCTTGTTTAAATGATTTATTTAACTGTTTTATTAAGTGAGCCAATGAATATTTTACCAGTAACCATACCATGATGTAAATAATACTAACAATGTATTATTTCAATTAATGAATTTGGTTCTTTTGTCCACCATCACAAGGATTCATTTACACACTATTTTATGATATAATCAATATTTTATCACTGATGTCAGTGTCAGTCATGGTCTGTTTCTAGGTCATTTTGATTTTCCTATTCTTGTTGTAAACTCTCCTTGAACCTTCCTTATTATTGTAGCCTATTTATTCTGTAAGTCTGGCCTGTTTCGTCATTACGAACTTCTATCACCCTTTAAACTCTTTGCCACTAAATGAGTATTCGGCTTAAATTTTACAAATTATATTGTCTTGAGTAAAATATATCTAGGACATAACATGAAACAGCAAACACAACAATAAAATTTTTTTAAACTGACAATGTCAAACTTGAAAGGAGTACTATCCTAATTGAATCTCCTTTAACATCTTCTCCTAGGAGCTGTACTTCTTTCCAGGTCTTCAGACCGGCAGTCACTTCAAACCCATTAGCTTCAGCAGTTTTGCAAGTCTTGGTTTGAACAGTGGCTTCGTCATTATGTCTGCCAGCTGTGTTTCAGTGGGAACCTTCTTCACTGTCAATGTTCCATCCAGCACTGCCTCTCTAACAAAGAAATGTCTCAACCTTATGTGCTTCGTTGTGATATTCATATGGCGGATTTTGAGCAAGTTTTATGGCAGACTCATTGTCAACGAATAGGACTGGAACTTTTGATAGGCAATGAATGCTTACAATAGCCTCTTCATCCAAATAATTCCCCTGGCTACCTCACTTGCAGCAACTATTTCCGCCTCAGTGCTTGAAATTGCTACTGTTACTTCTCTATGGCTATGCCTCGTCTGCCAGTAGTTTTAAATTGTCTCTAGCAGCATTGCTGAGCACGCCTCTTATGGTACTCATCTTTGCGACGGGACTAAAAGTTTCTGAGTAATCTAAGCCTCTCTTCTGTGAGTAGCCTTTTACAACTAAATGTGCCTTGTGTCTGTCAAGAGCACCATCAGGGTTTTTCTTTAGTTTGAATACCCACTTATTAGGAATGGCTTTGCGGTTTTCAGGTAAGTTCACTAACTTCCAAGGTTGGTTCTCATTTAAAGAATTTATTTCATCATCCATGGCAATTTTCCATTTCTCACCATCTTTGGATTGAATTGCTTCTTTAAAAGACTGAGGTTCTTCTCCCTCATTGAGCTCTGTAGCCATATTAATTGCAAATTCATCAAATCGTTGTGGCATTTTAAGTTTTGAGCGATCTCTCAATGTCATTCTGCCTTCATAAACAATCTCTTGATCAGGTAAAATATTTTAATTTTCACCACTCTCTACATTCCCATGCTCTGTCTCATCATGTTCATACTCTGGTGGAATGATCTCACTCTCACTACCTTCTTTATTATCATGATCTGGCTCATGACTTTCATTTTCAGGATCAGCAGTATTGTAACTGTCTATTGACTCTGTTTCAACATCATCCATGTGCTCAGTTTCTAGCTTTATTTCGAGTTGAATTGTGCGATCAAATTTTTTGGTTGCAATCTCATTCATTGGATTTAAGATCTTCTCATCAAAAATGACATCTCTTGAATTGATGACTTGACATTTTTCTTTGACATACACTCTGTATCCTTCATCATAATTGTATCCGATAAAAATGCCTTTGATAGCATTTTATCAAATTTCTTTCTAGAAACCTTAGGCACGTGAGCATTGCATGTGCTTCCGATGATATGCAAATGACTTATTCTGGGTTTCTCATTAAACCATACTTCATGAGGATTCTTATCCTCTACGGAGGGTCCTGCTCTATTTAATACATATACCACTGTGTTGACTATCTCAGCCCATATTCCTTCAGGTTATTCTCTTCCTGGTACATGCATAATAGTTCGTACAGCTTCAACTACAGTACGGTTGTCTCGCTCTACTGCATTTTGCTGTGGTGTATGTGGCATGATAAGTCTATGAATAATACTCTCCTCTCCTCCATTATCAATGAATAGTTCTTTGATGACATGTCCTGTAGCCTTCGCTTGGTCTAAAAGCACTTGCATCTTGTCTTTGACCTCTGATTTCTTTTTCATCAGGTAGTCATATCTATACTTTGAGAAGTCATCTTTAAACAACACAAAATATCTTTTCATTCCAACGGAATACTTGAATGGTGCGCTGAAAATTAACGTAAGAACTTTCACCAGGATCCTTAGATCCTTTTCTGTTGCCAAATTTAAGTCTATGCGCGCTCCTTTAACAACTTTCTTCTTTGGTTATGTTTTTAACATAAACTTTGTGTCCTGGTTCAAAATCACAATCTTTAGTTTTCCTCTTTCTATCTGCATCATTCATTAAATCAAAAATTCCGAAAATTGTTAGCCCCAGAGTAAATATTACCTCTTTTTTTCTGACACTATTTTGAATGCAAACCTCCTTTCTGTGAAAATCATTGGCTGGTCATCATCATCATCATTGGCATATGAATAGTTATTTTTTCAAATTATTTTGAAAATTATCTGTCGTTCTTGTTTTGTTTGCAACCATGGACGTCTTGCGGGAAGCTTTTCGTGCTATGATTTTCTATGATTATAAACGCAGGTTGACCTTTAAGAAATCCAACGAAAATTTACAAGCTGCCCTTGGGGAGTCTGCTCCTGGGCTAGCAACAGTCACTGATTGGTTTCGTGAATTTAAACGTGGTCGAGAGAACCTAAATGATGATTCCCCGAACCGGCCGACCAACAACTGCAGTAACTCATGAAAACGTCATCAGGATGGAGTGGCTATTGCGTTAAAATAGAAATATTACACGTATGGAGATTCAGGATGAATTGAAGATTGGATCACAGGCAGTTTCCACTATCCTACATGAACACCTGAAAGTCATAAAGGTTGCTTCGCGGTGGATACCTCATTCTCCCACAGAAGAGAAACAATACCGTGGTGTTGATTGGTGCAAATTTATGCTGAAAAAGTTCGAAGCAGGAACTTCACAAAACGTATCCTACATCATGACAACTGATGAATATTGGATCCATAGCTACGATCTTCTTACTAAGCAACAATCCACGCAATGGGTGTTTGAAGAGGACCAGATGCCCACAAAATTACCTCACAGTCGGAGCGTTAATAAAAAAATGATTGCCGTTTTTTTTGACGTAGTGGACTAGTAGTAGAAATCCCGCTAGAAGACCGTAGAACAGTTACTAGTGAATGGTATTCCGAAGTTTGTCTACCTCAAGCTTTTGGGGAGTTGAGTAGTGGGTATTCTTGGGTAGTAGGTGGTATTCTTTTTCACCAAGATAACGCGCCCGCTCACACAGCTGCTAGAACCATCGACTATTTATCAACTTCGGGGCATAAATGTTACCCCAACCTCCGTTCAGCCCAGATTTAGGTTCGAGCGCTTTTTTTTATTTCCCACAGTAAAAAAAAATGCTTCGGGGACGAAAATTTAAAACCGCAAACGACGCCGTCGAAGAATTTCGTCGGTTATTTTTCGACCTCCAGCAACATGCGTTTTTCAAATGTTTTGAGGACTGGTTTACTCGAATGCATAAGTGCCTAGGGTTGGAGGGGAATATTTTTAAAAACTGTAGATAAACTTTTTTGATGTTCTAACTATTTTTCATTTCACTGAAAATTTTGGAACAGCCCTCGTATGTGTATTAATTTCCAAGGCACCGCCGCCATTCTATGTGTAAAATATGTAACTCGGATGTTTTTTTTCCCGTCACTTTATTAAATGTACTATTGTACACCAAGTTTAGGTACAAGATCAAAAATAACGCCACATCATTCAACTTGAGCATCGGTGAAATCAACGTGGTCATGAATGCGATACTAGTAGTCCACTCGAAATCTGTAGGTGGTAATACATTTTTCCTTAAAATACCTTTTTATAATTCTGGACAAACGACTACTCGCTATTTCACACAAAATATTTTTTCTATATAGAATGGCGTCTTCACCTCCATGTGGTAAAAAGCATTAGTCGTCCCACTATCTCAAACTTTCAGTCCTGCATATTTTATAAAATTTCGTCATATTTCTATCGTGCCCATCCTCTCCAAAGTGATTGAACGCTGCCAGCTGCTATTTGAGATATCGGCGGCAGCGTATCTGATTGGAGAAGGCATCTACTGAATGGTTGACCTCTACTGGCGTCCCTCAAGGTGATCTTCCACTTCTATTCTCAATTTTCATTAACTCATTCCCGTCCTTTTTGTCTTCCTCATATCACCTCTACGCTGATGATCTCCAGATTTATGACCACTTCTCTTCCAACGACGTAAGCTCTACTGTGGATGCACTGAACGCTGATCGTGAGAGTTGAGAAGCTGGGCTTCATCCTTCGGACTCCTGGTTAACCCGAACAAGTCCCAGACAATGATTTAAAGATAAAGATAAAGATATTTTATTTGTGAATGTGGGTTACAGGGTTGTTAAATAAATATTGTTCTTGCCACACTCTACCTTAAAGGCGTACAAATATTAATTTAAATTAAATTATATTTAGATTAAATTTAAATTACATAACAGTACATTATATTACATGTCCGTTTGATTATTCAAATACTGCAAATTACATAGATCCTTAATAAACATACGCTACCACCCATTAAGCAATCTTTCAGTCACCATTGAGGAAATCTTGTACGCTATAGTAGGCTTTATTAAGCAAATGTTCTTTAAGCTTTAATTTAAATAAATTAAATTATTCTATTTCTCTGATACATTTTGGAATATTGTTATAAATTTTTGGTATCATCCCAAACACATTTTTTTGAAATAGTGCGGTCGAGTGCCGCGTTATGCTTAACATAATGTTTCTTTTTGAATTTATTTTTTTAAAATGATCCCAATTATTTCTTACATAAACGGCCATTTCATAGATATATAACGATGGTAGAGTTAAAATTCTTAATTTTTTGAAATGTGGCTGACATGTTTCTATTTGTTTTAAATGACATATCGCTCTTAAACATCTTTTTTGTGCTTTAAAGGCTCTGTCCTTATCCGTTGAGTTGCCCCAGAATATAACACCATATTTGAGAGTCGAAGCCACATAAGCATGGTATGCTGATAGCAAGGTAGTGACTCTAGCTACCTTAGCAAGCATAAATAGTGCATACGAGAATTGGCTTAACTTTGTGCAGACATTATCAATATGTGTTTTCCATGTTAAGTGGGAGTCGATTGTTAAACCTAAAAATTTGGTGTCATGAATTTCCTCAATTATTTTTGTACCATAGTGGATGTCAATTTTATTATTAATATTATTGTAATTATTTGTGAATGTCATTATATTAGTTTTATTTAAATTAATTACAAGATTATTTTGTCCGAGCCATTCAATAATATTTTTTAGGGAATTATTTATGTCAGATTCATAAGTATTAATATTTCGACCTTCTGCTATCATTGTGCTATCATCAGCAAACATTACGATTGGGAAATTGACCGCGTCAGGTAAATCATTTAGATATATTATAAATAACAGTGGTCCCAAAACGCTACCTTGTGGTACTCCATATTGCACTGTCCTTGAATCTGAATAATAATTATATTCTGTTTTAGTTGTCTTGTCTACTCTGGACATTTGAGTCAGTTGTTGTCGGTTGCACAGATAGCATTTAATAAGATCAAGCACGTTACCTCGGACGCCATACATGTATAGTTTGTTTATCAGGATGGAATGATCCACATAATCAAAAGCTTTGGTCATGTCCATATACAATGCAGACACAGGAATTTTATTATCTAAGCTGGTTACTACACTTAAGAGGAAATCATAAATTGCTTGATCTATGGTCTTATTTTTTCGAAATCCTTTTTGTTCTTTTCTAAATATGTTGTTGCTTTCAAAATAGGCGTTTATGGCATTATAAATGACCTTTTCGACTACTTTGGAGAGTATAGGAATGAGTGCGACTGGTCTATAGAAGGACATGTTTTCTCTGTCATCTTTTTTGAACATTGGTTTAATAATTGTGGTCTTAAGCTTTTCAGGGAAAACACCCTGTTCTACACACAGATTTATGATGTGACTTAAGACTGGTGATATGATCAATGCTACATGCTTTATTACTGTTGTACAAATGTTGTCATATCCCGTACTATTTGTATTTTTGAGAGCGTTTATTATTTGATATACTTCAAACGGTGTGGTAGGTTTAAAGAATAGAGATTTTGGAAATGACTTCAGTTTTGTTCTGTTGCTAGTTGCCTCTGCTTTTTGTTGTTGTTCAACTTGATCAATGTAAAAATTGTTAAAAGCTTGGGCTATCTCCTTGGGATCGCTAATAACCCGATTGTTCAATTTTATTTGTTTAATGCTTTCTTTTGGTGCGTTTTTTTTATTATTCAAGTTGTTATTTATTATTTTCCATGTAGCTCGACATTTATTGTTTGAAGTTTGTATAAAATAATCGTTCTGGGATTTTTGTGTGAGTTTTATTATTCTTTTAAGTCTTTTAGCATATGTTTTGAAATTATATTTATTGTTTTCATTTGGAGCGCGTCTGTATGTCCATAACAACTCCATTTTTCTTTTTGAGCATCTTCGTATTCCCTTAGAGATCCACCGAGGTCGCACGCTGCTAGTACATTTTATTTTTATTACCGGGAAGCATAGGTCATACATCAACACAAATATTTCATGAAATTCATTATAGGCAACGTTGGCATCAGAACTGGTTAAACACTCAGAAAAACTCAGGTTTGAAATACACTCTTTGAATTTGTCAAGGTTATCTTTATGGTAATCCCGTTTTTTTACAAACCAATAGTCTAGTGTACAGTATTTTCTTACAGGGCATTCTAGTAACTGTCCAGTATGATCCGAAAGCGCTAACTCTATTATTCGGCCTTTGCATTCTCTAATGTTTTGAATAAAATTGTCAAGACAGGTCCCACTACTCAGACGTGTGGGTTCGTTGAATGTAAGTCTTAAGTTGTAATGTAGTAGTAATTGTTCAAAATATACTGCATACTTGTCCCGATGAAGCCGGTCTATATTAAAATCCCCACATATTATAGTCTTACGTCTACCACGGCAAAGTTTCGACAATAGCTTATCTAAGTTCGAAAAATATATCGTAAGATGCTACATCATATTTACATTTCCTATATATACATATTACATTTAAATTATGCTCTGAAAGTATTATACCACAACACTCTATTGCATTAGGAATGTTACAGTCGCTTATGTCAAGAATTTGAAATTTAAGTCCATTTTTCACAATTATAGCTGTACCACCACTCCTTGTGCTTCTGGCGGAGTAGGTAGCCAGTGAATAATTTACAATATTAAGTGCCTTTATGTCGTTTTTTATCATATTATGCTCTGTTATACCTATTACATCTATTGAAGTCCCGCTATTTCTAAGTTCATCTAAGTAAATGGATAACATGTCTGATTTAGATATAAGTCCATCAATATTTTGATGAAATAGATTTATAACGTTATTTACGAAAAAAGTCAGAATTGTTACAGTATTCTCTTCCATTTGTATTGCTACCAGTTACTTCAGATTCAATATGATTATCATTGTTTTGTTGAGAGTTTGTGTTATCACTGCTATTTTGTACATATGTAAAGTTAGTTTGAGTACACTTATCTTCGTTCTTTCTTGACTTGATGTGGCCTTGCTTTGCTGTGTGAATATGAGCATCAAACTTTATTTTATAGTCTATACGCAGAATTTCCCTGAGGACTGATTGGGACATAAATACTGACCTCAGTACGTGCACATTATTCTTCAGTGGCAGATCGACAAACGTACAGTTTTTAAATGCGCTCGCAATGAATCTGATTTCATAATTTAGCCTATTTTCGTTAAGGTAGAGACTATGTAATACCTTTGGTATGATTACATTTGTATTTTGTACTTTTTGCAACCAGGCCCTAAGTTCAAATTGGAACTCACAGGGGTTACGATCATTCATCCCACACAACAGGACTACAAAGTCATCCATGGTCAGTTTTATAGGTACCAGACACTATATCAAGTTGCTACAGCAACAACCCATTCCAACTGTCACTTTAAATGGCATCATAAGCATATAAAGCGATAAAGTTGAAAACCTGGGTTATATCTTCGACAACCAACAGTCCTAGTCATCGCATGTGAGGTCAGTCGATGAGTATATGCCTTTCACTCTCTCGAGAGACTCCAGTACTTTTTACCTTAACAGACAAAGTTCACTCTCACTCAGTCTCTCTTTCTACCCCTTATTTATTATGCTGATATCTGCTGAGTTCTTCATTAGATCTTCTACTAATGAAGAACTACTGAATAAACTCGAACGACTACAAAATGTCGGAATTTGGTTCATCTTTGGGCTGCACAAATACTACAAACCACAGCATCGCAAGGGGTTGAAGTGGCTGCCGCCCCACTTTCGCCGGGATTCTTAAGTCCTCAATTTCCTGTACAAAATTCAAGGAATCCTCGATATCTAAGCTTCCTGCAAGGCTTCGAAGACCTTGACCCTGCCCACGAAGCTGACGGTCCTGGGTTCGAATCCCGGTAAGGGCAAGTATTTGTGTGATGAACATGAATATTTGTTCCTTAGTCTTCGATGTTTTCTATGTATTTACATAAGTATCTATCTATGTTAAGTGTATCGTCGTCTAGTACCCATGAAACAAGCCTTATTGAGCTTACTATGGGCCTAGTTTGATTTGTGTAAGATTGTCCTCCGATAATTATTTATAATATTTATTATCTCACACAGCTTCCATGCTCACAAATCCACGGCATAGCACCGCGTCCTATCAGCACGGGCGAGTGCAAGCCATGCTGCGGGTCTGGAATGCACTCCCCTGTGCCCGCTATCAGGGACAGTCCAACTCTCAATATATTTTTAAGTTGCGTGAAAAAGCACTACCTACGTTTCTCTTCAGAATTAATATGAATTGTTTTTTTTTTTGTACGTAATATTATAATATAATAGATATAATGTCCCATTTTTATAAATATAAATGAAAATTTATTGAAATTATTTATTGATATTGTATTTATTTTATGTTTATTATGTATGCGGCTCCAAAATTGGAATGTATAGTCACGAGCGCAGATATATATTGAACGCCGTTTAAATTATCTGTTACATATATTACTGGCCTTATGGTGAAGATCTAATAGATTTTTGTAGGTACTCGTTTATATATTTTAATTAAGGTTACATATTCTATAAGTTTTAGGTAAAGTATGCTTTATTTTGTACACCAGATCAACAAATTACAGTGTTATTGTAAGTTGGTTTGCTGGATGCGATCTTCTTAAAGATAAGCTCGCCTTTATTTATAAGTTAATTTATTTATTTCTGTATGTTTGTTCGTTGTGGTAAAGAGGTTCGGATCCTGACCATGTATGTACCAATGAGATAATTAATTTATCTTAAGTATAGTGTCGGACGTTCAGTGTTTCTGTGGACACGTTAAGCCATGGGTCCCGGCTACTTTCGCTACGTGGTAGTGAACGTTAAACCCCTCCATCAACCCGCTCTGAGCCAGTATGGTGGAGTAAGGCTTAATCTTACTCGTATCCGGGTAAAGGCCTGTGCCCCTCGGTGGGGAAATTAATGGGCTACATTTATTATACGTGTTGTTTGTGTGCATTGAACTCGTAACTAAACTAACATTTATTTGTTTAAGTCTAATAAGAAGTTCTCGTCCACCTCTTGCGATATCAAGCGGAACATCCGCTGCTCTCGTTTAATTTGCTGTTTCGGACAACCTAAGCATCCAATTTAGATATAGCCACTGATAACACAACTATACCTTCCTCAGGATAAATGTTAACCCTAGGGCTAATTAACCTAGGTTCATTAAAGAACACGTCCTGGAGATCGTAACATGATTGCTCTTTTTTTCTTTCTCGGTGCCATAACCATCCAAGTAAATATAAATAGCGCGCTCCAACTTCTTGTACCCATGAAGCTGAAGTCCCCCTCGCAGACAAATTTCAAGTCAAACGTCAGTGACGTAGACGTTGCCGATGTCATCATATGACCCGGGCCCTTATTAACGAAAGTCCACCGCAAACAACGCAGTTAGTATCATATTGACGTTTAGTGTATACGAAAACTGTTAAATTTTCATAGTTTTCAGACAATTTGTGTTTCTGAATAAGGGGGCTGATTTAGGGCCTGTATCGGTAACCAATCAATTTAATTATTCAGATCATTATAGGCAATCTGCTGTCTAGAAACTAAAGAGACATCAGCTTGTGCTTCTTTTACCATTTCGATATCAAATGCTCAGTTTAAAACTGCTTTCCTTTAAACCAATTTTCCAATTGAATGGATAGCTGTTGCTGCTTTTGTGACCACCATTATTAGTTATCAATTTATGATCAGTTTAAAACTGCTGTCATTTAAACCAATTTTCCAATCGAATGGACAGCTGTTGCTGCTTCGTTGACCACCATTATTAGTTATCAATTTAATGATCAGTCTCTTACTGCTTACTTCACTGTTACATCAATTTAATGATCAGTCTTACTGTTTTTTTTTACTGTAACATCAATTTATTGATCAGTCTTACTGCTTATTTTACTTTTAAATCAACTTCATTATCAGTCTTTTACTGCTTATTTTACCCTAACATCATTTAAATGCTTATTGTGTGTTTTACTGTAACATCAATTTAATGATCAGTCTTACTGCTTACTTTACTTCTATATCAATTTAATGATCAGTCTTTCTGCTTACTTTACTGGTACATCAATTTAATAATCATTCTTACCGCTTTATTTACTGTTACATCAATTTGATGATCAGTCTAACTGCTTACTTTACTGTTACATCAATTTAATGATTAGTCTAACTGCTTACTTTACTCTAACATCAATTTATTGATCAGTCTTACTGCTTATTTTACTTTTGAATCAACTTCATGATCAGTCTTTTACTGGTTATTTCACCCTAACATCAATTCAATGATCAGGCTTTTTGTGTGTTTTACTGTAACATTAATTTAATGATCAGTCTTACTGCTTACTTTACTTCTATATCAATTTAATGATCAGTCTTACTGCTTACTTTACTGTTACATCAATTTAATTATCAGTCTTACTGCTTACTTTACTGTTACATCAATTTAATGATCAGTCTTACTGCATTTTTTTACTATAACATCAATTTATTGATAAGTCTTACTGCTTATTTTACCCTAACATTAATTCAATGATCAGGCTCATTGTGTTTTACTGTAACATCAATTTAATGCTCAGTCTTAATGCATTTTTCACTTTTACATCAATTCAATGATCAGTATCTTAGTGAAGTGCTATTTTCATAATAAAAATTGGTGGTCAAATTGTCAACATTCTATGAGCATAATTCTTCTTAGTAAATGCTAAACACAACGTCTTTGCAAATCACCTACTTCTTCTACTGCTGGACATATTCACCATAGCAAATTAAAACTATGGTTTTTAGATAAGCAACCTGATTTGACTTCTTCTTCTTCGTGTGGAGGAGCAAAGTAGATCCTTCCAGTATTCAGCCACCGCGATGGCTTTGTCATTAGCCTGCAAAAGGTCAGCGAGTGTGCAGGAAGTCGGACAAAGCGGTTACGATAGTAGGTGACCGGTAGGTGACGTCGCATACTGTCTTTGGTGCGCCCGACGCGTGATCTCAGCCGGTTCAAGGTTTTCCACAGCTGCCAGCCCAGGTTTTGTCCCGGAGGGAGTTGTTCCTCAGGTTTTCCCCAATGAGGGCTTATGTGGCTTTGTGTGGATTGCTCCCAAAGCCTAAGCCTTGCGGAGGCAGGCGACTCAGCGAGAGGGTCTGTTGTGGCCAGGAAGCTTCTTCTGGATTTAAGACGAGGTTTTGCTGGCTCCTGACCAAACAAAGGGTGGTGAGAGTCATTGCATTGTTTCCCCCTCTCGAACTTAAAGGCCACCCCACGGCGAACAGGAGGCGGAGCTATGCCAGCCAGGCGGTGCAGCATATCCATGTGGGTAGGCTTTAGACAACCCGTGATTAGGCGGTAGGTCTCGTTTAGCGCTACGTCCACCTCCTTGGAGTGAGAGGAGTTGTTCCACACTGGGGCAGCATACTCCGCCGCTGAGTAGCAGAATGCCAAGGCAGTGGTTCTCAGTGTGTGCGCGTGGGCAACCCACGTTGTGCTCGTAATGCTTCGCAACAGGTTGTTCCTAGCGAAGACTGAGCTTGCTCTTTTGGCAGTGACTTTTGAACGATAGAGTGCGATCAAGCGTTACTCCCAGATACACCGGGGTGAAAGTATGTTCCAGCTTGTTCCCTGCCAAGTGATGTTCAGCTTCTCTGTTGCCTTGCGATTGTTGAGGTGGAATGCGCAGACTTGGGTCTTTGCTGGGTTTGGTTGCAGGTAGTTTTCCCTATAGTATACCGAGAGACTTTCGATCATCTGCGAAGAGAAAATGTCGCAAGTTTTCGCAGATTGGCTTTCTTTTGAAAGTCCAGGCTTTTTTGCTATTGTGCTTCATAGCCATTCCTTGGACCAGGTTGCACCATCTGTCTCGTCTGCTCTCAGCCAGTGCTTCCATGAGACACACTCCTTCTGCTATCGTTTCTTCCGCGAACGGGTCCTGGTCGAATAACATTTTGTAGGACTCCATGAGCGTTTTTTAGGTCAAGGGTTAGTCCTGGGACGTGGCTGGTTCTACATCCTCTGGGGACGTGTTGACGTAAAGCTGTCTTCACTACTTCACCATTCTCTTTGTACACTGTTGGCTGATGCTAGCGCTAGCGAAGATGATGTCTGTGTGGTAACCTCTGCGCCAGCGACCGCTACTAAAACTTAAGGGGAGCTTTGGGTCATGTATTAATTCCAGTTTGGATCCGTCTGCCCATTCTTTGACCCTGATTCCATCTTCGTTGGTGTCCGAGTAGCCCCAAGTCTCGCTGCGGCTGTTAAAGTCACCAAGGATGAAGTTTACTCTGCTCCGCGGTATTGTGGCGAGGCTGGATGGAACCATCAAATGGTGTGTTTGGTGGCTTGTAGACTGATGTTACTGAACAGCTGGATAGTCTTACCGGGATGACTTCCATTCCGCCAGCATTGTTCACGTCCACTCCCTCGACACTGATGTCCGACTTCACAAACACCGCACTGCCATGTTGTCTGTGCGGGATTTCACCAATGAGGGTCATGCCCTCCACACGAGGTCGGTTATTGTCTGGTCCTCTATGTGTTTCCTGGACACAGAGGACGTCAAAGACATTATTTTTCGACAGGTCCGCAAGAATCTGTTTTTTGTCGGGTGATATGCCTTCGATGTTGATCAAAGCCATGGTTAATATTGGCCCTGATAAGGACAGTTCGCTGTTTTGTGTTGTCACATCCGGGGTTCTGTGCTTTATTTTTGTACGTTTCCTGTTTGCAGCAATTGGTTTCACAGAGATTTCTGTCCTCTGCTACTCACGGGAGGGGCCCGAGTGCCGCAGCATACACTCTTCGGGAAGGCTTGCTGCATCCCCGCCCCCCCCTCCCAGGAAACTGGAAATAACTACTTTTGGCTCGTCAGCACATCATCGGTAACCTGCTCGCTCAGCGGTCGGACGACAACTGTCCCATCCCGCAATTACTGACGTATGCGCTCGATACAAAAACAATACTATAATTTATAGATAAATATTCAATACACTACATATGCTACTGATACATTATCTCGATATTGATAATATTTTTTATCATTCATGCACTATTATTGCCTTATCCTCATCTATTAAGGAAATATATTTATTTTTACAGAAGTTTGTTGTCTAGCCATGCCTTATATGTATTTTATCAGAAATTCACTGCCGTCTTTAATTGAAGAATTATTTCTTTTATTCCTGTCCACAGGTCTTGTGTCTTGTCCATATTTATATAATTCTAATAGTTGATCTAAAATTTCAGGCTGTAAAGTGGATATTGCAGCTGGCGATGGATTCACCCCACTGCATGTCACAGCGATGAGAAACCACATAGAAACTGCGAAATTATTACTGGCATCCGGTAGCCATGTCAACTACAAAACTCATGAGAAAATGACCCCACTTCATTTTGCTGCTTCAAGAGGATACCTTGACTTGGTTAAATAATATTTTACTCTTCTTTTGTATAAACCTATGCAGGCGTATTTGTAACTCGCCGACGTCGCGCGTTTACATCTATATAACATTGCAGTACGTACGCGAGTTATACGTAGTTTGTAGATTTTTGCAACATTATTATAGCATCCGCTGATTATGCCCGTATCAAAATCGCGCGTCGTCAGCTCGTTAAAAACAGGTCGTGTGCATAGGCAGACTTATCATTGAACTAATAAATCGCATCTTTGCCTTAGCCGATGTAGAGTTGTCAAGATCCCTTCAAAGGGCCGCCCTTTGAACGGATCTTGACCATTGTATTGTGTAACTGTAAATTAATTATTAGTATTTAAACTTAAACATATGACCGTAAATCCTGTATTTCTCTGTCAAAAGTATTGATTTTGCCTAACAACATTAACTGAATTGAGCGACAAAAAATTTGAAAAACAGCAACCCTAATTCGAATAAGATAAAATATAAAACGAGCGTTGGATTTTGTTGTCCTTATATGTTCAATAGGGAGTCCCGTATATTTTTCTTGCCTTCTGATGTTTTGCAGGCATTCGTATAAACTAAGAACTTTTAGTGAACAAATTTTAGTCATTGTCACTATTTGATATTATTATTTCTCGGCATTAGTTAATATCCTATGTAATCACGACCTATTTTAATAGTTTTAGTATAAACAGCCGGTTTTTTCAATATTCTACTAATTTAATATTAAAATATAAAACTATGAATAATACTAACTCATATCAGCATTCATTCATTCATTGATCCTGCTAATATTATAAACGTGAAAGTTTGTAAGTATATATGGATGTTTGTTACTCTTTTACGCAAAAACTACTGAATGGATTTTAATGAAATTTTACAATATTTATTTTGCAATAAAATTTTGGGTGGTGCGAAGCTCACCGGGTCAGCTAGTTTATAATACTTTTGATGGCTTCATAATACGCCTGCAAGACTCCTGATGGCAAAAAAAAACTCCAGCCATAGAGTTGGACATATTTTTTTAGAATGCCTACTATAATTATACTCTTTATTTTGAGATACATTTCTTTCGGGCCTGGGTTTTAAGCCTCGTGCCTAATGTAATGCAATAGCGTCCAATGACATGCAATTCTTATCATATTGAAATTTTTACAATCTGTATTAATCACGCAAATTTTGTTACTCGTGTGATTGTTAACTCGTTTTTTTTTAATAATTAGCAGTAGATCCATGAAGACATAGTTTTATTTCTCTATCTAAGACTGATTACGCAAATTTTGAGAGCACTGGCATTACGAAAATCCATAAAATACAATATTCGCGATACCCTAATGTTCAACCTAACACGAAGGATAAGCCTCGCTCACCCTCACTATCCTTAACCTACCCTGACCGGTCGCCCAGACAGTCTTGATTCATACAATAAGCGTTGGCATAACCATTTAGTAATTTTGTCGCGCTATTCAGTATTTTTTTCGATAATATGAAGTATTTCCGCTGTTAGTGTTCATTCGGTTCAATTCGTTTTTTATTCGCACGCTTTTTTATTCCGCATTGAATATTCATACATTAATTTGCAGGTGAAAATTCTAGTCGTTAAAGGCGCTTATTTGGAAGCGAGGGACACGAATGAGAGAACACCGCTGTACTTGGCAGCCGGGAGGGGCCACAGTGACGTGGTCAAGTACCTGATCGCATCTGGTGCCCATGTCAATAGCGCTCAGATTCACGGTAAGTTCTCAGTTATTAGCGAACACCTCACGAGAGGTAGTGATTACATGGTACATACTATGGTGTGATATACCACACATGTTTCTGGGGAACCCGTGCATATTGCGAGTATGTGTTCTGGTCATGAAACGAACGAAAACTGTGCGAAATTGTACCAATATAATTCCTCTTAACTACTTCTTCTTAAAACTTTGAAAAAAAAAACATAACATAACACCTCACATCTTAAAAAATTCTCGCAAGGACATTGGTGATTCTCGCAAAGACGTTTCTTTCGTTGATCACCAAAAGTTGCAGAAAATATCAGGGCAAAATACTGCGGTAGCTTAGGTGAAGGGTAGAGGGGGTGAAATTTCGCCCGATTTAGGGACGATAGTTGACGTATCCCTTGTAACTAAAGCGAAGTCCCTTTTGTCCTTCGTGTTAGGTTGAACATGTAAGAACAACAAAAAAATACTTACAACATTAACTTAAGTACACAAAACATAAAAAGAAGTTTGGTGATCATTTATCCAAACACAATTTGGTGATCAGTTACTAATCCTGGCAGTCATTTCGAATTTATTGGTAGTGAATTTTCGAATTTTTTGGTAATCGTTTAAACACAAGCCGTTTTTTTCTGCATTTTCAATATTGTGTTTTTAAATTTTCGTGATTAATAAATTTAAATCACTCGATTCGTTTGAGTACAGCATGCCTTGATCCGCAATGACTGTACTGCTGACCACGCTATGACGGCATCAAGCTCAGCTTAGCTACGCTATGATATGTCGTCGAGCTTAGCTTAGTTACGCTCTTGGCCTAGGCTTGGTCAGCATGGCAGCCTTTGCTGTCCGCGCTATAAAGGCCCCGATCTTCGGTCTCCGGCTGTAGTCCAGCTTGCCGATCATAGGCTGCAATGCTGACCGCGCTGTGTAGGCCTGGAGCTGCGCTTTCGGCCACTAACACAACAGTGCTCCCAGCAGCTCAGTCATTATAGACCGCGGCAGTAATGCACTATTGATTTTTGGTACAATTTCGTACATTTCATGTACAATTTTGTCATGGTAAAATTTAGTTTTTTTATTTATTTATTTATTTATACATGCTTGGAGAGCCAACAGCGTGAAATATTACTATCAACTACAATTTAGTTACAGAGCTAATTACAAGTTCTCACTTATAGAACTTAACTAGATTATGAAACAAACTTAGCCCAATTAAATTACGCAAACAAGTACCAACAGCATTTATAGCTGTGGTAACGCCTCTAAGCATCACACCTTACTTTACAATGAAAGAATACACAATCTCCTCATCATCATCTTTGCGAACTCTTCAGGGGAAGACATGCACGAGTTTTTGTTTGTTGCTCTGCAAACACAATTCATTGCTACGCAGCGCGACGCCACGCAAGGCTGTGTAGTGCCGGTGTTTTTTAAATCCGTCCATTTAGCTACATTCTTCGCCTAAATAAGTACGTCATTCCTTCAGAACAATACCAAATAGCTAACATTTCTCATGGTGCAGGTTATACGCCATTGTGTGAGGCTGTATGGCAGAGGTATCCCTCAGTCGTAGAGGCGCTGATGTTGTCTGGCGCTCGCATCACGCACTCCCATCATCTCTTACACAATGCGATAATACAAAGACAGGTATGATATAATCACAGTTGTTTTTTGCTCATGAGATTAGATTAGATAAGCCGTTTATTGGGTATTTCGTAACATTTCGTTATATAATTTTTGTTTACATTATTTGTTATATTATTACTTGTTGGGGTTACCCGGCTTCGCTCAGGTAGTTGTTATATGATAGATTGTGTGGTAGTTGGAATAAAAGGATAAACTTTAAAATGTCCGAGGTACAATTTTTTCATTGAAAATATATTCATAGATAGGGGATAGACTTCGGAGATCTCACACGGTGTAACTTTTGTCAATTCCTCAGCACAACACTGTTGCTTACGAGCACTCGTTTAGGTTAAGGGCAATACGTTTGTGGAATGCACTTCCTTGCGCTATTAGATTGCAAATCCTTGGTCACTTTCAAGAAAAAAATGAAACAGCATCTCCTCTCTTCCGAATAGTGGGTATATCATAGTATTTATGTATATCTATGTATTTAGTGTATTCTATTTATTTATTTTATAGTAATTACGTAGGGTGTATTGTGATTTATTTGATAGTATATTGATTTTATTTCTTTCTTTTAACTCTTAATTGTACACTAGGACTACCTCTCTATATTTTATTTTTATCTTTTCTTCACAGGTTAGCTGTAAGAAATTTCTTTTTAGAAATAAGCTCACCTTTGCATACTGTTTCTGTTATAATTTCCACTGTTTTCTGTGCAATAAAGGTTTATTATTATTATTATATTCTAACTATTTTCTTTTCTATTTACATACTTGTTTAAAGAACTGAATGCTGCACTCGAGAATGTGAAAGACTGGGCCTCATCATACCTACGGGCTGTTGGTAAACCTGACCGAATCACAAGCCATGCTTTTAGTAATCAGGCACACGCTTTCTTGATACAATAACTCATTGTTTCTGTGTTATACAATGGCATCACAATAGAGTAGACAGATAAGGGGAAAAACCTTGGGGTTATTTTTGACAACCTGCTGTCTTGTTCACCACATGTCAGCGAAGTCAGCAGATGGGTATTTGCGTCTTTTCACTCCCTCAGGCGTCTGCAGTACTTCTTGCCACGGCAGACCAAAACCACCCTTGCTCAGTCCCTTCTCCTGCCGGTAATCGACTACGCCGGTGTCTGTTGGGCGGGCGCCAGCGAAGATCTACTGAACAAACTCTAACGACTTCAGAATCTCGGGATTCGGTGTATTTTCGGGCTGCGCAAATTCGACCATGTTGCCATGCAAAGAGTTAGGGTGGCTTCCCATTCGTCGTCGCCGAGACACTCATGTTCTCTTCGCGCTAACCCAGCTACCTTCGAGACCGCTTTGAGTATGTCTTTTCAGGAGATCGGCACCGAAGATTGACCGTTAATCTGCCTGAGTTGGGCGCTCACTTGTTTTAGACGACCCGAATGGCCGAGTCGGCAGTGACCCTACCTTCGAAGCCAAGGGTCCCGGGTTCGGGTCCCGGTGGGGGTAATATTCGTTTGATGAGAACGGATGTTTGTACCCTAGTCATGGTTGTTTATCTATCTAAGTATAATATTTATCTATATAAGTATGTGTATCGTTGTCTAGTACCCAAGATACAGGGAATCCTAGTTTGGGGCTAGATCAATGTGTGTAAATATTGTCCAAGGTATTATTATTATACAACTAAAATTGAATTAGACATTTTTGCGTAGTAAAACTTTAACCAGTTGTTAATAGTGTTAAGTTCTACATAGTGCGTCTACTCCTACACCGGTAACATTAGTAGAAACCCTTAAAAGTGCATGAACACAACCGTCAACGCGTCGACCACTCAACGTGCCCGTGATCATCTGTTCGAGCGACCCGTTCGCGACTCTAGCTTGTACGCTAACGGCACAAGCATCACTCTCCCGTGCGGCAGTGACCAGTGGCGGCCAACGACGGCGCTCAACGTGACTCACCGCGATACTGCGTCCCACAGCCGTGTGAGTAAACAAAGAACAGAAGCGAACACTTTGTGCGTGCGGTGCTGTCTCTGTGATAAAGCTCGATTATTGATCCGCCATCCTCGTCGCTAAACAAAATGTCAGTGGGGCCTTATATGTGTTGTGCAGCCTGTTGTCAAGACAAACTTGAAGAGCCACCAACCACTCTTTTACTCTAGCCGGAATAATCCTAAATAAACCAAAATCACAACGTCTAACTCGTATTCGACTTAAGAGAGATTTTAATGGCATTACATCTGACCTAGCGGATCAAAATTGGAAAGACAATGAAGATGTAAACGAGGCTTTAAAAATATTTACAACAAGGCTATCGACCAGAGTCGACAAACACACCGCTGTAGTTAAAACAAGTCGATCTTGCTATAACCTTAGGCCCTGGATCACTAATTGTCTAATGCGTTGTATAAAACGCCGCGATCGTTTATACTCCATTTCATGTACCATGGCCCGATGCACTTGAGACGGTCATTAGGCGTTAACAATAGGATTAGTGATAACAAAAGATACCTGGCCAGACCCTTTTGCGGCGTGGTATTTTACATGCAACCTAATGATCTTGATCGTTTAACCTAGTAATCAACATAAACAATATTTCATGTTAGTTGTCATCTGACCACATTTGTGATTACACGTATACCTGCAGCAAATAATTATGTTTCGACCTTGGGAAACACCCACAAGTAACCCGTCCAGTGGTGACGTTAGTTTGCAGCAACGTAAGAGAAGATTTTTAAGCAAGGACGCCCAAGATGTGGTGATAAGTGTTTATAAAACTTTGTTAAATCGAATGGGTAAAAAAAATTTAAATAAAGAAACGTCTATATTCACCAGTGTTGCGGAAAGGACAGTTAAAAGGATTGTCTCTTCACTCTCATCAGGACCAAGATACCAACCGCGAAAACGAGTAAAAGCTTCTTTTAAAAAATTGACAATTTTACAGAAGAGGTTGTGAAAAGAACTGTGTACGACTTTTATAGAAAAAATGAAGTTCCAACGCTCACCGAGATTCATCGATCATTACTAGCAAGCGAAGTGGGATTTCCTTATTCAGAAACTACACTATGGAGACTTTTACGAAAACTTGGTTTTAAATATGGAAAGTTAAACGAAAGGAGAATCATTATGGAAACATCACGGCTTAAAAAATTAAGAGAAGAATTTATTACCGAAATACGATTGAAGAGGTCTACTGGAAAAAGTATTGTATATTTGGATGAAACTTGGTTTGATACCCACGACACACTGAAAAAAGGATACAGGGACGACTCTCAAAATTGTGCGACAAATACTCCATGTTCAAGAGGCAAACGTTTAATTATACTGCACGCAGGCACTGAAAATGGTTGGATTCAACGGGCTCTTCTTGTTTCGAGCAAACATCTGAAAAATTCAAGTGCAGACTATCACGAAGATATGTGTTCGGAGTTGTTCGAAAAATGGTTCGTGGAACAGCTTTTACCCAACATCCCTGCCAATAGCGTTATCGTCATGGATAATGCGTCTTATCATAGCCGCCAAGAGGAAAAGATTCCCAACACTAATACAAGAAAACCTGACATAATAGCATTTTTGAGAAAGCATCATATTACTATACCTGAGAAAACAACTGTTAAGAAATTGTTGGAAATTGTACAAAGTCAAAAATTTGAAAAGAAATACTTCGTCGACAAAATAGCGGCTGAGGCTGGACATGAAATATTGAGGCTTCCTCCCTATTATTGTGTGCTGAACCCAATCGAGCTTATGTGGAGTTATATCAAGAAACAAATTCGGAAGACGAACATTACACCAACAGTAGGTGATTCAGTTATTCAAAACTTAAGAACTATAGTAGACATGACGAATCCTACGCTTTGGAAAAATGCTTGTGAGCATGTTATCAAAGTGGAGAACGAGTTTTTATCCCACCCTGTGTATCCGGTCATCATAAACACCTGCGAAACCTCAAGTTCGGAAGAACATACATCAGAAAGCGAATAAATGTATATAATTAATTTTTGCCTTTAAATATTTAAAATTGTTAAATATTTTATATAATTAATGTACATGTTTTTAAAGTAATTAAATTAAGTTAGTCTTAAAGCTGATTGTTATTATTTTATTGACACAATTTTTTTTTGATTTAACTCATGTTAGCTATTATTATGAAATACCGTAAACAACTTATATTTCGTATTTTTATTTTCAAGTATATACCAAAATGTTTTAGTCACGCTTTAGTTGCATGCAGGTTGGACCGACGCGTGCCATTTTGAAGTGCTCCTAATTAGATAACAAAAGGCAAACATTATGAGCCCTATTGTTAAGCTTCAAGTGCATCGGGCCATGGTATATGAAATAGAGAGTACACGCTGAGACAAGGAAAAATCCTAATGACGTAATCAGACAACTTATTTATAAACGCTATCGCAATTTTTGCAATGACCTTCTGCGCAAAAGTAAAGACTGAGTACGAAAATCGAGAACTACAAGACAGCCAGGGTAACCCTAAGAAACAATGGAAAGTAGTCAAAGAAATCTGCAACATCTCCAAAACTAGCAACGATCCTATAGATCTCCTAAACATCCCAGGGTCAAAGGTCCAAAAGCAGTCATTGGATCTGTGCAATGAATTTTTTTCGACGGCTTTCAAACACTAAATCTAGTGAAGCAGTATTATCAACATTAATAAAATCAAAACAAAACCCAATAAACTCTTTTTACATGGAGCCGACAGATGCCAGGGAAGTTGATACGCTTATTATTAATCTGCAGAATGACAAGGCTCCCGGCAATGATGGTCTGAATAACTCGTTAATAAAAGAAATTAGATACACAATAATTGATCCACTCACAGCAATATTTAATAAAAACAGGAATCTTTCCTGATGAATGGAAAATGGCGTCGGTCTGTCCAATATACAAGGGTGGCCTAAAGAACACACCGGATAATTATCGTCCCATCTCCCTGCTTGGGGCATTCTCTAAGCTACTGGAAAAGTTGATGAATCGTCGTTTAGTTAAATATCTTGAGACCAAAGGTTTACTCTCGGAGAGGCAATTCGGTTTCAGACAAGGCAAGTCAACTGAAGATGCAGTATCTTTATTGACCACTATAATATCGTCACAGCTAGACAGGCAGCTCAGCAGCATAGGGGTCTTCTTAGATTTGGCCAAAGCCTTTGACACTGTCTCCGTCCCCATACTTATGAGTAAGCTGGAACTACTGGGGATACGAGGCTTGGCTCTGGACTGGTTGCAAAGCTTTTTATCGGATCGGAGGCAGTGTGTAAGGATTGGCCATCAAAGAAGTGACAGCAAAACGATGAGTTTCGGGGTGCCGCAGGGCAGTATACTCGGACCAACACTCTTTATCCTGTACATTAATGATATACATAGTTTGCTGCTAAAAAGCGCTGAAATAATTTGCTATGCCGATGATACAGCACTAATTTTCCATGGAAACAGCTGGAATGATGCTTTCTCCAGCGCCGACTATGGAATGACGATTGTAGCCAATTGCTTGAAAAATTATCTTCTGACACTAAATACAAGCAAAACAAAGTTTTATTTTTTCAAAAAACTTTATGTTTATAGACGCTAACTGTCCGAATACAAAAGTTAGGTTGTGTTAGGTCACAACTTTATGTATTGGAGCCGAACAAAGCGGAGCGGTACGGGGCGATCCCTGGTGCAAGGCCAATCCGTCTTGAGTTAATCATTTGCCCAGGCGTTGGCGTTGACTTTTAAGCTACTCGTTAAATATTTCGTTTAGTTATTGACCCGACGGAACATTAGTCATTTGATTGAATGCCGGCCCTTAGTTAACGGCCCGGGCTTTTGGCAAGACTATGGAAGTAGCTGAAGTAAACTAGTCTAGCTGTTTCCACGTCCGTAAAAAGAAGGATTTTTTTGATTGCATAAACGGCGGGACTGAGTTTTTTCGATAGCTTATCTAGTATGTGGGCCCCATTGAAGCTAATTATCTAAGGTAATTCCTAGGAATACCGTGCTATCTACAGTTTCTAAATTTTCACCTTTAACATTAACATTAGCCGAGACTTGTTTAACATTGGGGAGTATAAACCGAATACATTTAGTTTTGTTATTGTTCAGTACAAAAATATTGGCACTAAACCAATTGACTACCTTTGAGATTGCATTCTTCACATCGTCAAAGTTCAAACTGCGTCGTTTCATTTTAAACAAAAGTGAAGTGTCATCTGCAAACAGTACAATCTCATGATTATCTCTGCAATTGCGATGTTTTGTTTAGCACGTATTTCTGCCAGCAATAGATTTATTAGAAACGTTTTCCCAGTGCCGCCTGGTGCGTCTAAGTAAATAATTGCCCCAGTGTTGTTGATCCGGTGCATGATAACGTTGTATTTTTTTTATTGTCATTGAGAAGTGGTTTGTTGTGAGCAATGCATTGAAGTAGTTCGTTGATGTTGCAGCTGTTTTCCTTTCTAATTTCGAAGTTTAGCACACTGAAAGCCTCTTGTCGTGGTGCTGGCATCTCAAGTTGAACTAAGTTCTGGGTTTTCATCAAAAACATTTATCTCCTAGAGGGGTCGGCAACCTTTTGCTATAGCAGGGCCACAAATGTTGCTAGAGTATCAGTGCGGGCCGCACGTAGGTATATTAATATGTACTTACGGGGCATGAACTTTTAAAATTTGAAATAAAATGCATATCTACATTTTTTATCATATATTCATACAACCATGTCTATTTAAATTGAATTAATATGCTAACATAAAAGTAAGAACTAGTGAGATTTTGCAGCAGTATTTGACATGCAAGTTTTTTAACGTCTGCTTTCATTTTAGTCGTAGATCCGCGGAGTATCGCGTATAAATGTCAATCTGTTATCCGCGAACAATACTTATTTTTGCGCTAATTGAGAATTGGAAAAGTCTGCTCACAAAACTATGTACTAACAAACATAGTCTTGATATAGTGTGTTCGCCCAAGCTGTGTTGGCGGCTTCATTGACCGAGTTTTGGCGTTCTTTGAAATAAATAAATTAATATACTTTATTGCACGTTAAATAATGAGTACAAACAAATGAACAGTTATGCGCAAAGGCGAGTTTATCTCTAAAAAGAGATTTCTTCCAGCATACCTAGCAGGATAGGAAAATCTATTGCTAGTAAGAGCAGTCAAGTGTACAATAAATTAAATAACTAGCTACTAACGAATAAAATAAAATATACCTAGTCGGTCCATAAGTTCTGTCACAAATATTTTGCCGCATAGTAAATAATACCAAGTTTTATTTTATTTAATACTATATATGGTTTGATAGCTCATTAAATACTGATAAATTAGAACGATTATTGGATTTAAATGCTTAAAGCCATATTACACAAATGCTAGTTTCTTCAGAGATTTTGCACTTTTTTACCCAATCAAAAATACGGACGTGATTCACTTTATCTTTTTTCCATGACTCTTAAAACCTTTCAAACTTACGTGAGATTTTAGTCAGAACCCTCCCTGAACCTTTAACCTTCATTTTGAAGCATAAGATAACTAAGTCTGGGTAAAACTAATTTTCATATTCACATTTTACGTAGTGTACTTGTTGCCCACAAGTAGGGATGCAACGATACGCCTTTTTGCCGATACGATATCGATACCGATACGCTTATAAAAATATCGGCGATACCGATACCGATACGCTTATTGAATTAAAAATGAAGGTTAAATAGATAAAATACAAGTCAGGTTATTTTTTTAATTAGGAAACTATAAAAAATATAGACAGGTTGGTACAGTTTTAGTAGGTAATTAAAATTAACATTAATCAGATTTTTGTTTAAAAATAGAGCGCGGGGTTTCCCCGAGCGTAGTTCGTGCCTCGTTTGCAACGAAATAGACGAAAAAACACGCGCGTTTACAGTGCATTTTTAACATGCCTTGTTTGCAACGAAATAGACAGGACAACACGCGCGTTTGCATTACATTTTTAAAGCGAGAAATTTGAAAAGTATCGTTGTATCGGCCATAAAAATATCGTCGATGCCGATATATCGGAGAACCTGAAATATCGCCGATATATCGGTATCGGTATTGTATCGGTTGCATCCCTACCACAAGATCATTTTTATACGTTTTTCTGAAAACTTAAAAAGTACGTAAAGTTCTCTTTGGGGGCAGTTGGAACTGAAAGCTAACAGAAAATCAAATGCTAGTTGTTAAGCATGGTCTAAAATCGAGGTTTCAGAATAAATAAAAAAAACCTTGTTGGTTATCTGGAACACTGTTTTTTTATTAAATTTGTGGTAAGTGGTATTTTTGTCAGTTGCGGCGTGTTTTGGGTTCGCGATTGTCTCAAGTTATAAGGTTTTTTGTCATATTGCGATAATCGTACAAAATGTATTGTATTGCGATTTGATTCGTATAAAATAAGCTTTTTAATCATGTATAATACGAATAAGAAAAAGTTTATTGCTGAGTTTTATCTAGCAAAAACCTTGTGACAGAACTTAAGGACCGACTATGTATAATAAGTTTAATAAAAGTCATATTAATACATTATAATTCATACATATATCAAGATATTATATATATATATATAGAGGGTGTTTTTGTTGAATTCCCATAACTGTAGGGTATTGATAAGACCACCTTTAGAAATCGAATGTAAAAACTTGTTTTTTAATTACTCGATTTTTTTACTTTTTGCATTTTTCATACAAAATAATTCAATATTTTTTCAATACTCGCTATAACAAGTCTTTATACTAAGTCTGGCAACGTCGCAATGTCGGAACTCGCTAATCAATGAAAATGAAATTCCCGCGCTTTTAATAAAATATCATGTGTCTCTCTTGCTACTGCGCTGACTCGCATATCTACCTTTGTCTTACTTGTGTGTGTTTACGCTTTTGTCTTACTTTTGGTGTCTGTGATAGCTCAAAGGATCCGACAAGTCACACACGCACAGTCACACACAAGCTAAGTAGTTTCAACTTACACCCGAACAAAAACGGACGAAAAATAATAAATCGCCGTTGAAAAATAGTTCTTAATATGAAAACCATAAAATCGCTTCCCGCCCTTAACCCGGGTCGGTCCGTTTGCTTGTTTGTTCATAGGACGCTCCTGCGGGTACAGTCGAGCGAGATACGAAATACTTGTTAATGCTTTATTCAATTTTTCTATTGATGTTCTTTAGATTTGTTACTCGTAATTAAACAACAAGATACAACTAACAAGTCATCTGTGGCAGAAGACAAGTTTGTAATAGGCAGAAGCATTTGATAGTATAAGCCATACTTATACAAAAGCATTTGAAGTATAAGTATGGCTTATACTATCAAATGCTTTTGTGAAGTCTATAAAGCATAGCTTTTGGAACGGTGAATATTTTCAATCACCATGTTAAGTGAGTGAAGATGGTCAATACTTGAGAAGGTCTTTCTGATTCCCGCTTTATCGCTGCTTTGGTGTTCATTGAGATTATTGTAGAGTCGGTATTGTCATAAAAAGTTTATATAGAACAGATGATAGGCTTATGGGTCTGTAGTTATTGATGTCTTTTTAGCAGCCCTTTTTATTTAGTAATATTATTGTAGAGCTGAACCATTTCCTTGGTATGTTTCCTGATAATGTGATGTCATTAAAAATCAGTTGTAGACTCAATTAGATTTTCTTCGTAGCGTTTATTGTTTCGTTTTTTAAGCTATCCTTTCCCGACGCTTTTCTTTATTTTAGTCCGGTTATGGAATATCTGATTTCTGATCTGAGAATCATAGATATTTGATCCGCTGTATGTGTTGGCGTTGTTTTTTTTGTCTTCTTTGTCATAAAGTTTTGAGTAAAACATTGCTGCTGCGTCTATTATATTTTTTCTGTTTGAAGCTATTTCTCCTTTTTTGTTTCGAAGACATGGAATCAACTGTTATCCTAATACTTCGCTTTGTTCAATTATTGTCTCTATATATTGCAGGTTGTGCATTTTAATATATTTCCGGATATTTGCTGTAGCTTCCTTCCTATACATTATTTTAAACTTAGTTTTGTATATTCCGAATTTTGTTGTTTGTGTTTAAAGTTTTCTTTGGTTGCGATGAGTTTCTTGGTTTTTATTGTAATTTTAGGGCTTTTCTTGCTCATTATGATTATATTTATTTACATGACTTTACTTATCGTAAAGCAACGTTTAAATAATCGATGGAAACGGCACGTCCACGGTGACACAAGGGACAGTGCTGGGTCGATATCTCTTTCCTTTTTCAAGCTTAGTATTCTATTATGTCGTCAGGCCCATAACCAAAGCGTTTGTTTTTGTTACAGGAAGAAATTGTCAGAATGCTGGCTACTGGCGGTGGTATCAACCTGCCTAATGATAATGGTGATACGCCACTACACATTGCAGCGCGTCTGTCGCTGCCTAAAATTGCTAGAATTTTATTACAAAATGGCAAGTGACTTAAAAATTGGAATACTAACTAAGAATAGGTACATTATTGTAGATGCTAGAAAATGAGGAATACATGGACGAGTACGTTTGAGGGCCGAGCCATAGTCGCGGTCCTCTAAGGGATGAGTCCACCTATCGCACTTTTGGCCGAGACGTTACATAGTGCTTTTCACGAATACTGTAAAAATTCATTCTCACTGCAAATTTTCTTCCGACCGACTTTGCAGCCTCTTGTGATTCGGTAGGCGTCAACGCGTCCATACGATTGTATAGACGCGTTGACGCCTACCGACTGTGACTAGATAGAATCCATTGTGGATCAAACTTTCGTAATTAACTTTTAATAAAAAAATTGCACATCGAAAATTCCACACAATAAAAGAATAATGGGCCGAAATTGTAGTATTTTCTAACCCAGGTTAAAATTAAGAACTGATTTATCTCGAAGTTTTATTGTTTGGCAGCAAGACTTATTAATCGAATTAAAAAGTTACAGGCGTTTCGAAAATCCAGTATATTGATGATGTGTATGTCAATTTAAAAAAAACGTCAAGGAAAATTAAGTAAAGCTTTCTGCTGTTTTGTAATTGATGAAGGCTTTCGTCATGTCTTTTTACAAATGGGGTGGCAGAGGCACAGAATATCCGTGCATGTCACTTTAACTGAGTTTTCTTAGATGCGGTGGCAGGGGTAACTTCACATAATATAACCTTCCTACCTTAATGCTTTTGACAGCTGTCACCAACTTTGAAAGGTGTCAGTATTTTCAGCTAATCAATCAGTTCTTCACTTCAAGCTGGGTTAGAAAGTGCTACGCTCTGGGCCCACGGTCCTTATAAAGTTGCCCGAAAAATATATTTTTAACAACGAGACCGTTCTTAGTGGCCAGCCATTAGTTGATTGTATGTCATACCACGTCATATGCAGCAAAAGTTCTGTTCTGATTGTTCGAAACACTGAACAGAGGGCCGATTTGTTTTAGTTAACTATTAATTGTTACCGTCGCCGGGCGCTTCCGTGTTTCGGATGTCACGTTAAGCTTTAGGTCCCGGCTACTATCGCTTCTATCAGCGTAGAAACGCCTTTGACACAGCTTTATTACTGCTACCACCGGTAGCAATAGTAAAGCTGTATCAAAGGCCCTAATAGAGCAGCTTGATAACTTCTGACGTGTTTCTGTAACGTGTAACGTCTCATTTGAAACACGGAGGCCCCCGAAACAGATACCATACAGAAACGGATACCCATCCAGTGCCCGTCTCGGCCAGAAGTTACTACCCCCACGATCGTTTCCGATGTACGAATACCGCTAAGCCATGGACACTCTCCTCTTCACTTAGGCCCGGCCCTCAAACTCAAGTGGGTTGTAATGTGCATTATTCTGAACAACTTTTACTATGAAACCGATTTGATCAGAGCAACTTTATTTTTCACTTCTCCATACAAAACAGCTGATGGTCCGGCTTATTATTATTATAAATTGTTGCATAAAGCAGACGTCAACAGCGGTAAATCTGCTGGTTTGGGTGTAAAAATGGGCGTTCCACCAGGTTCTATATTAGGCCCTTTCTTATTCTTGGTATATATTAACTATCTGCAGGGTCACTGGCGATCCGAATGGCCGAGTCGGCAGTGACCCTGCCTACGAAACCAAGGGTCCCGGGTTCGAGTCCCGGTGGGGGCAAATATTTGTTTGATGAGAACGGATGTTTGTACCCTAGTCATGGTTGTTTATCTATCTAAGTATAATATTTATCTATATAAGTATGTGTATCGTTGTCTAGTACCCAAGATACAGGGAATCCTAGTTTTGGGCCTAGATCAATGTGTGTTTGTGCAAGGTATTATTATTATTATTATTGCCTTTTATGGTGGAGAAATCGACTGATATTGTGTTGTTTGCTGATGATACTCCACTGGTCTTCAAAATTAAGTGGCAAAAAAAAAAGATTTTGATGATATTTATGATGTCTTTTTATGTATATATATATGTACTATCGAACCATCTGAATCATGACCCACCATAAGCTTATTTTGCTAAACCCCTTAAAAGCAAGTAGGTCGAAATTCGCTTGAAGGTTTATTTCCTTGGTAACGAACTTGTTATCATTTGATTAACACTGACATTTTGATAGATCTTACAAGTTTGAAAGTTTCAAACGAATTATCAGGCAAAAGGGTCATGATTCAGTTGGTTAGATTGTACCTTGAATTGTTTCACCGTTTATAATGTATAGTTAAACGCTGGTAAAACCAAGTTTATCAAATTCTCACTTCCAATTGTCAGTCAAGTTGAGACCAGTTTATTGTTAGACAGCAACAAGTTAGAATTAGTAAATTCTACTAAGTATCTTGGAATAACCATTGATAGCAAATTACAGTGGGGACAGCTAATTTGTCTATATGGGGATATAAACAAATTAGCTGGTAGATTAAATTCTGCGGCTAACGGTGTTAGAAACTTCAGACAAAACACGGGTGTGGTCACATCAAGGCTAAGCTATTTTAGTTACTTTCATATTGGCATGTTCAATGATATATTGTTGTGAGTGTAATTATTTTATGCTACAGAAAGAGCAATTCGAGCAATTTATAATTTAAATAGCACATACTCCCTAAGATAACTTTTTAAAGTTATTGACATAATAATCGAAAATAATACAGAGTTACGCAAGAACCTTAAAGCTTTTTCCGAAATTGCTCAAATTGCAAGTTAAAAATCTCTAGAGGTATCTTGTAGTAGTAGAAAATGCATTGACCCTTGAAAAAATTGCTTACTTTCGCGACTCAAAAATGGGGCGCATCTAGTCAGTGATTATTTCTTAGGTTAACATTACAGCTATAGCTAAGTTTATCCCCAGGGAAACCGTATCGTTTGGCATGGAGTTGTTTTGTACGGTTTAAGTGTGGGAGCAAATGCTCCCACACTTAAAAGATTATGCGCAATCAAATGATTGCGCATAATCTTTTCAAATATTTTACTTAGTGCGGGTGAACAGATATTGGTCTGAAATTTGAAGGATCACCCTTGTCTTCCAATTTGAACGGAGGTATCAGTTTTCTATATTTCATGAGTTCTTGGAAAACTCCGTCCTCAACACATTTATTGAATATATAAGCTGTGTGGTATAACTAGAATTACAGAACCAATTACTTTGACTGATATACCCCACAGGTCCTCGGTATTTGTTAAGTTAAGTAGTCTAAATGTTTTGACAATGTCCTGGGGATATACATGATTATATTTCTGACGCTAAACTCTGATGTTTTATCCCGTAGAATTCTGACAGCTATCATTTTTGACATGTCAGAGATTACAAACCTTTTTGGCTGGGCACATTTTTCAATTTCAATACGAGTCTGAACATCTGAGTGAATGTATCTATTTTTTAAGTGCGGCGCTCGTAATTAAAAGGGGATTTACGGCGAGTGATAATTACGTCCCTTTTCATCACAAACAGTAAAAAACTACAAGTAAAGAAAACATATTTTTATTAAAATCTCTAATCATCATTAATACTAATATCACTTTCTTCATCATCATCATCGCTGACATGAATTATTAAAGTGTCTGCGACTGTATCAAATCAAATTGTCAAGGATGACGATTTGATTGATACACCACGAGGACGCTTCTTTCTGGGAGACAGAAAATCTGTCTCTTGTGCTCTGTCAGATGGGGCTGCTTCCCGGGAAGGGCCAGGCTGTGGCTCCCTAACGTTTATAAAAATCAACGAACAATCACAACACGAAAAGTCAACAAGAAAAAGCTTAACAGAATAACAGAAACTTAACTAATTTAACAAGATAATAACAACAAATAGCAGCAAACACTGAGAACACATGAGCGCATTGGTATAATCTTTGCTGAAATCTACCAATATAATTTGTTCGCCATATACTTCGTAGCGTAGAATCACGTTCCAAATGATAAATAATTCTGCATCCATCTGACAAAGCAGGTCTTTTGAGTGCACACTTTTAAATTATTCGCTGTGGGGCTGTGAATTGTTAAGTGTAAAGTAGTGTCCAATGGAGCGCAACACTGACAGCTAAACGTCGATAGCCACAGAACTTTAATTACTTATCTCTAAATAATCCCTTTCATTGAAATACAATACGCACAGCCGCGAATCAGTACCGATGCATTACTTGCCTTTGAAGTTTTTTAATGCACAAGGCACTTTTCCACAGTATTCTTCGTAAGAAATTGGCAGTTTTGCGCCCTATTGTGTGAAGCATCTCTGATGTTTTGTAGAAACTGGTTATTGAGCGTGAAACAGTCGAATTTGTTGTCCCGACGCTGTTAACTAAACAGCGAGTGAAGGCTAAAGGAGAGGATGGGGCGCCGAGGACGTGGCTACTCGCAAAAAAATAGAATATACTTCTATTTGCCTCACTGCGCTGATTACTGATTAGTAATCCCTCAAACTTAACACTGGCTGTTCAGACGTTGCTAGGATTCTACACTTCACAGCCACACTTAACACATGCACTTTACACTAATCAAAATGAATAAAATAATAATTGTCCTCATAAAGAACCTTATGATATCTGAAATGTCAGAATTCTACGGAATAAAAAATCAGAGTTTAGTGTTGTTTTTTTAACAAAGTCTCTGTTTCACATGGAGATGAATTTGGATTGTGTACATATCCAATATGTTAAGATGGTATCCAAGAAATAGACGTACCTGTTGTGCGGGGCCACGTAAAATGTTATTCGTAAATTCATTACCCATAACAGGCACTCTAATTATGTACTAAGTGAATGAAACAATTGTTATTTATATTTAAGGCGCCCAAGCAAACTGCGCCAACAGTATAACGGGTGCGAACGCGCTTCACATCGCGGTGGAGAGTGTGGACGATCCGGACGACTTTGAGGATTTACTGAAGTGCCTGTTGAAGCACAATATAGATATGAACTGGACCACACTAACTGGGGACACGGCCTTGAACCGAGCGCTGCTTTTGGAGAGGTAATTGTACTCACATCTTAATTGTGTTCCCAAAAAATGACTTATTGCTAGTCTGACTCGCGATTTGTGGGTTTCGTACAAACTAGTATCGCCGTCATCCAACTGATTAAATTTATGGAGCATGCTATCGCTTGGTGTGAGTGAAATAGACAAAAACTACGCCGCTAATTACATTATATTTCTCTTCACTTTCAGGGACTCTGCAGCGATTTTACTCGTTAGATACGGGTCCGACTCAAATGCAAGCGATCTTCATTCGTGTGGCCTAGACAACCTGGCCATAGCGAGCCGAAGACGATCTCACACTCTAGCGAATATACTTCTAAAAGCAGGCCATGAATATCCATCACCGGATTCACTAGCTGGCAATCAGACGCCAGGCAGCACGGCCTATTGGCTGCAAAACGCCTGCAGACAAACCCTGTCTTTGTTAGATATTTGCAGAATAAAAATTAGGTCTCAACACGGGAATCGCGCACTTTTTCAGTATGTCTCGTCTTTGCCTTTACCAAAGTGCATGATACGGTTTCTTATGATGGACGATGAAGGGTAACAGGACCTTTTCCTGCTTGCCTTTTCTATCATTGTTAGGAGCCTATCGGAGTAATCAAAACTCTATAAGTCACAATCAAATTGAAAACATTGACTAGGAATTGTTTTCTGCTCCTTTACAGAGCGCTTACCGTCGTTATTTTGGTGTTTCTCAATTATCCATCAATTATGGCCTGTGACATCTATAGCAGATGATTTAAGCAGCGTCCGAGGTGCATCTCACCTGGCAGACACGTCCACACGCACGGCACACATGTTGTGTCGCTGCTGATTCTGTGGTGCGTGCGGACTGGGTGGTGGAGCATGTCGTTTCGCTCTTTTTACAGCCAGAACATCGAACCAGGCCCTGTTGCAACTCTCCTCCAAGTTTCTCGGACAGCGGCGACCTCTTCCCATCTGTTGGCTTTGATCTGAAACGCGGACATGTCGCGCTTGACACAATCCTTGAAACGCAACAGGGGTCGTCCGACTGGTCTCTTGGCGTGCGCGACATCACTCAGGAGTGTTTGCCGAAAATAGAAGACTGTCTATGTGCAAGTCCTCGCGAAACCGCTTAGACTTGAGTAGGGTGAGGATTTATAAAGTTTTCCATCAGTCCTCATATGTAGATGAATACCCTGGTCAGCCTTGCCGAAAGCAACTTTCAAAAGCAGCGAGAAGAATATGTCGAACAGGGTAGATGCCAAGACGCAGCCCTGGCGGACACCTCTGCGAACCTCAAACAGAGCAGATGTGTCGGAATTAAACACAACAGCGCCCTTCATGTCCTGGTGGAATTATTTGATGAGACTCAAGAGCTTAGGCGGACATCCAACCTTTTCGAGCGCTGTGCATAGTCTGTCTCTACTCACCGCGTCGAAGGCCTTGTTAAGGTCCACAAAGGCGATGAGTAGAGGATTGTTGCTTTCTACACTTCTCCTGAACCTGGCGCAAATTGATTATTATATCCACCGTAGAACGCGGAAGCCGCACGCGGTCGGCAAGTTTCTGGAATTTTCCCAGGACTGTACGGGCAAATGCTTTGCCGACGATACTAAGAAGGGAAATACCGCGGTACGAGTTACAGTCGCCGCGGTCGCTTTTCCCTTTATATAAGGTGACAATATTAGTATCGCGCATATCCTGTGCCACGCTTCCTTCTTCCCAGCATTTGAAAAGGTCGTTGTGAAGCACAGGTAGGACACACTTTATTTTGAGGACTTCTGTGTGAATAAAGTCTTTCCCCGGACTCTTACCGAGCTGTATGACGGCTAGATGTAGTTCCTCTATCGTGGGAACGACGTCTAGCTCGTGTCAGATTGCCATTTTCGGAATTAGATCCACTGCTTCTGGCTGTATGTCGACTGGATACCAGAAGAGGCAGGTGTAGTGTTCTTAGCTGTCTCTCCTCCGACTTTGCATTGCTTTGTTAGGGAGATAAAATGCCATTTAGGTATTTTAAAAATTTACCAAAATATCCCAAACGGTGTGATAATTGAAAAAAAATGATTCCACACAAATTACAAACAAATTACCACTAAAATTTACGTGGCTGGCAAGATTTGTGCGTTCAGTAGTTTTCTCAAACCATTATTTGGTCAAATGTGATCCTAGAAGGAAATGGAATATATCTGAAACCCGTGGACACACAAAATTGGCTTTTCGGTCACATTTACAATTACCGCGACTCACTAAATGCCCATATATGTGAAATCTTTCGATTTCACACTTTCTTGCCAGGATAACGTTTCGAAACGTGATTCTAACAGGAAGTGTTTTTATGAAATATTTCAGCCCCGTGTACAAACAAATTCTGAAATTTCGTTCACATTTATATCTAATAACACACTAAATATGTGCTTAATCAGAATCTGTCTAAATCGTACTTTCTTGCTAGGATCGCGGGCTCGGCTGATGGCACTTTCATCATTGATAGCACCCGTCAGCTCAACCGTTAGGTAGAACACTACACCTGCCTCTTCTCGTATCCAGTCGACATACAGCCAGGGGCAGTGGATCTAATTCCGAAAATGGTAATCTGGCACGAGCTAGGCGCCGTTCCCGCGTTAGAGGAACTACATCTAGCCGTCATACAGCTCAAGAGCGGTAAAAGTCCGGGGAAAGACTTTATTCACACAGAAGTCCTCAAAATAAAGTGCGTCCTACCTATCCTGATCCTGTATCTGCGCATGCTTGGATACTTTGGCAGAGCTCCTCCCACTATGCGTTAACGTAAAAACGATTACTGCGCTGGAGGGATGCTTTTGCCTTAGTGAGCTGAGCATGCCCACTAACCACAGGGGTTAAGGCGATAGTTCAGGGCTGCTGAGCGTTTATCGTTTATAGGGGTTGCAGATGCTCTTGATTTTCCAGGAACCAGGTTGGGGATTTAGTTTGCTGGTAGCCAAAGACACTGCCGGCTGTGTCGGTAAAGAGGACTTTAATAATAATAATAATACCTTGGACACAATTTACACACATTGATCTAGCCCCAATAGGATTCCCTGTATCTTGGGTACTAGACAACGATACACATACTTATATAGATAAATATTATACTTAGATAGATAAACAACCATGACTACGGTACAAACATCAGTTCTCATCTAACAAATATTTGCCCCCACCGGGACTCGAACCCGGGACCCTTGGCTTCGTAGGCAGGGTTACTGCCGACTCGTCCATTCGGGTCGTCGATCCTCTCCCACTCATCCTCTATAGACGCGGTTTTGTCCCAGGTAGCTAGTAAGTACTTGGTGCACCTTGTTCCCAAAAACCTCCACTATCTCGGGGACTTTGGCCATCTTCAGACACATGTTCTTCTTTCCGGGGGGTTTAGAAGACTGAATATCTTTGGTAGCAAGGCGAGCCACTGACACTGAAAGGAGCGTGTATGAAGAGTTTCTTTTAAGTCCTTCCGAGTAAGGGCAAGATCGAGCTTATGCCAGTGTTTGGAGCGGGGGTGCATCCAAGAGACTATTCTCATATATGCCTATAAAATATGTGTTGGTAACGTACAGCTGGTGTTTAGAGCAAAACTCCAACAAAAGTTGTCCGTTGTAATTTTGCTTTCCCACGCCGTTGACGACCTCAGTAGCGCAACGGTTGTGGCTCTGCCTACCATGCGAGAGGTCCGGGGTTCGATCCCCGGCTGGGGGTAAAAAACCCCCAGGTCTTGGATGTTTATATGTGTGTGACGTCGCTGTTTCTGGTTCCCACGACACAGGGTATCCTAGTGTGGGGCCAGAAGCAATGTATGTGCCTGTATGTAAATGTTTTATGTGTTAATGTGGTCACCTAGGCAATCAGACCAGGAGATGGTGTCCTGTCCCACACGAGCATTGAAGTCTCCCAGGAGAAATAGTCGGTCACCAGGATGCACTCCCCGCACAGCTTCGTCTAGTTAGTCGTAGAACTGGTGTTTGGCTACAGTTGTTGAGGGAAGTGTTGCAGCATATGCTGAAATAATGATGACGAACCCGCACGCGGTGTTAAGGCGCAGGATCTTTATGCGCTCCGACATACCCACAGGACTCTCAACCGAGGATAGAATATAATTCCTGAATCCTACTCCGTGCTCGCGAGTAGGTATCCGATGCATCTTTACACTTCCAGAAAGTGTATTGTGCTTCTCGTATCGACCCCTCATCCTCGATCCTGGTCTCTTGCAAAACAGCAAGAGATATGATTAGCCTGTTAAGCTCTGCGTCGATGACGGCTGTTTTGAGCAGGTCTTGTGAGCAATCTAAACTTCCACTGATGTTCGGGAAGCCTGTCCTCATTGTTCGGACATTACATGTCGCAATGCGCATGTAAGTAGGGGAGGTTCTGTATTTTTTTCTTATTGGCAGGTGTTTGAGGCGCAGCGTCGGTCATCTAGTTCTGGCTAGTGTTCCGTACACCCAAGTGAAATATCCCGACGCCGATACTGACCAGTACCTTAGAGACCGAGGGCTGTTCAGCTTAAAGCGGGCGGTAACTGGTCAATGGATCTGCGTTGGACCCTCATACTGTCAAGAGTGACCCATGGCATCCACTGTCAAAAGTGACCCGTGGCGTCCACACCTACGCCCATTTGTGCGGACTTTTAACCGGTCACTGTCACTCCCCGTGTTGTTTTCCATCTGTTAGTGGGTGGGCGCAGTGTCCTTTCCGCAGAAGCTGCTACGCCTGGGACATGAGTAAGGCTACACGTGCTTGCCTAGCACACTGCCCTCTCGACCTAGCTGGCGTGATCCACGACGAGTCGATACTTGCGGAGCCAGGAATTTGCGGCCTGACGGAGATGCCATACCGGGTTTGTTTCTAGAGTTTTCCTTCTCCTGAACAGATTTCAGGCTGTGCGGTCTGTTTCCACGAAGAGTAGTGAGGATCCAAAGTGTTGTCTGGATTCCTTTTAATCCCATATTTTGTACCTTAGTCCCCTTTTACGACACCTCGGTAAGCATGAGGATCGTGCTATTCCCTCAGCGGACACCACACACCTTGGTGTGTGTGGAATGATGGAATTGCTTAGTCAAATGAAGAAAATATTTTATTAATTTAATATTCTTTATTAAATAAAGACACATCTATAGTACAAAGTGTATGTTAATGCAAAAATAGACAAAAACATTTATTGATAGAACCCTAGCTCTAAAGCGAATGCAAATGTCACGTATCCAATACTCTCGTTGAAATAAAACCAATTACAAAATAGGTACCTTACAAAGGTCAGGGAAAGTAAAATATCATTTCCTTTTTTAATACATCTTTTCTTAGCTACGATTCTAAAACGATCGTGTAGCTATACAGTCAATAAGGTAAATTGACTTAATTGATTAAATAAAGTTAATAAGAATAATCAATTCATCACGGATATTATAATATTATACTAATACAGAGATGCTACGAAAGCATATTTAGTTCGATGCCTATAATAGCTTGGGGCAGCACCATTGCAATACTGCGAATACCACGAGATGGCGCTAGGAGATTATATTTCAAGAGAACAGTCGATTTTTCTTTTGTTAACATTTATTATATTTAACAGATTTACTAAAAACCAACTTATTTGCAACTCGTAACATTTTTATTTTTACATTCTAAGATTAACGCCTAGGGCCATCAGTATGTTGAATGAAGCCATTATAATAGTTACTCCAAGCGCCATCTCCGGATTAGGAAGGGTTATTAATTGTAATCTAAGTATATGAAATGAGCATCCTGTGGTATCATAAAATATAATAAAATCTAGTTACATTTTGTAACTGCTATTTCTTATAGGTATCTAAGAATTAACATAATATAAACTTAAATGAGAAACACGATATACAGTGAATATATATGGCATAATAGGCCATGTAATTATTCATCAAAAAGTGGTAAAAATGTGATTGGAATATATTTCTTACAATTTTATGACACAAATAAATATTATCTAACTTCCTATGTTAGGTAGCCCAAACTGAACAAATTATACTTTGCTCAATGGTTAGGAATGTAGGTATTACATTGCACGAAATAACTTTCCTAAATATCTAAAACAAGCTGGCTTATTACAATACTAATTTTATGTATTGCTTAAACATAATAATAAATCATCTAAATTGACCGCAAAGTATTGCTGATATTTTTTTAATTTCCAAATACTACTAAAATGTGAATACGAACAATCAACATCAATATTAATACACGATAGATTAGAAATGCTTAGACCGTTGGTTCTATTTCTTGTAAGTCGCCTCTCCTGCTCGTCATGGCCTCCTAGAATACATGTACTCCGAAGTCAGAGTAACAAAAGAGGTCTACGCAGAAGAGACAACTGTCCGTGCATTACATAGGTCATAATAAAAGTTTCCGGAACTGGCCACTCAAAAACAATATTTAAAAAGTAATTAGAACATTCGAAAATGGAACTCTTTGGCTGTAGAATGCAGTTTGTTTCATGCTAATTGTTTTTACATTGTGGCGCCATTTAAAAAAATGCGTGTCTAATCCAACTCGGGAAAAATGTGATAGTATGATTTTATACGATTTTAAGTGTAATTTGACAGCTCAGCAGAGCCTCGTTCGTTCGGCTTTAATCTGCTCTTGGCGATAAAGCACCATGCAAGACGACATTTATAGCTGTTTTGCAGAATTCAAGTGCGGTCGTGTCAATCTCAGTGACGAATCTCGCGATGGTAGCCCGTCCACCGCTGTGAACAACAAAAAACTCGACGCTGTGCGCCCCGTATGATCGAAACAGCCAGGCATGTGACCTACCTTGAGATTCGGGAATCCTTAGACATAGGCATGAGTCAAATACAATCAATTGCCCCCTATCTTTTAACGTAAGAAAGTGAAAAAACAAAGAGAAAAATATTGTGTGTACCTCTCAATAAACAATTTCAACGAAAATTGGTTAAAACAAAATAAGATAAGCAGTTTTTAAGAAATAAAACATTTATTAATAACCGCAAATATAACTTTGTCATTCATATTAACACTATGAAAAACAAAGTAAGTATTTGTTGGTGAACAATGATAGTGATATTTTGGCTAGGTGTATGTGAAGTGAGTACCTTCCTAATTTATTTATTTTTGCTTATATTCTACATTTATTACGGAACCCTAAATATGCGAAGCCCGACACGCACTTGGCCGGTTTTTGATAAAACTGGACACGTGGCTACTGTTGCTTTAGAAAATCGTCGTACCGTGAATAGTGACTGGTACACGACCACTTGTTTGCCAGAAATTATTGACGAACTCCGCAATAATATCCGTAAACGTCGTATCATCTTGAACCACCACAATGCTAGTTGTAAACGTAGAACTTAGGAGCCATTCTGCATACAGTCTCCAAATCAAATTGTCATGGCGGCCAGCCACATTACCGATTATCGACTAGAAATACAGAGAGGGCATCATCAATAACGGAACACCGAAAGCCAAATGTGGCTAGAGTAGGTTATTGTGGCTAAATCTCAATTGGATTTATTGAATTTTACATCTAGCAACCCTACATATAAGCTTAAAATCCGTAGATCCAATTTACCATCGTCAGATTCCACCAAAATCTGAACATAAAATTATGATCAGTGGTTAGTGCCACTAGCACGAAGGCGGGCTACCAGTTACCACTATTCTCTGATGGTCAAGTACACGATGACTTTTAGGTAGGAAGGTACAATACTACAGCAGTGTCACTTCTGCGGTGTGCAATCTCGCCGCGCCCCCCGCTCCCCCGTGTCATGAAGTTGCAACACGTTTTTTGTTTGAGAAAGCAAGCGTCTCTGGTAACTTCGTAGTTTATAGTTCTAATACTATTCTAACTCTGTTGCTGTTTACCTAAGACCTGTCCCATTACATTCAGTATGGCACAATAATTAAATGGCTTGCATGGTTGTTCCATCACATATTATCGCGACATTACCCCTGTTGTCTCTTACGCTGGCGAGGTCCGGGCTTGCCTGCAGCAAAATGCTAACTACCTCTTTATGATTATTTGCAGCAGCTTTGTGAAGAGCAGTTTGACCATCAGCATCTTGTGTTTGTATGTTAGCTCCATGCTGTAAAAGCAACTTTACTGCACCTACTTTACCTGAAAATTAACAATATTAAACATTTGTGAGACACATGATAGATGAAAGATTTTTATAAGCTGATTGAAAATATTCACCTCCTACAGCAGCCTTTAGCAAGGGAGTAACTTTCCCACTTTTGGTCTTAACTTCAATGTCAGCACCATGTTTTATCAACATCTCACATATTTCTACATGTCCATTGCGAGCGGCATAATGTAAAGCTGTGTAGCCAGAATGGTCTGGTTCATTGGCTGCACATGTGGGGTTCTTAGATTTATTTATTATTCCCTCTATTCTATCCAATTCACCATTCAGAGCTGTAATATAAAGTATTCACTAAGCACTAAATTTTAAATGATTTCAGTCAGATAATAAAATACACATGTATATGTTGTAACCATATCATGAAATGGCCAACCATGGTTGAATTAGAACTTTCATTCAATGAAGAAATCTTTCAGGGAAAACCACTGCAGTAGCTTAGGTGAAAATTAAAAGAGGCGAGAGAATTCAACCCTTTCGGCCATTTCATGAAATGATCAATTCTATGATATGGCTACAAAACATATACAAATATTCCATACCTGCATTCCATATTCCCCTTTCCCAGTCCATTTCTGTTAAAGTCTGGCATACTGATCTGTTTGATGTAGTCAGTGAGCAATTGCATGTACAGTCTTTCTTATTAGACATATTTGAAAAAGAGGATAACTAACAAGTTGTAAACAAATAACAACAAATAAGAAATTTAGATTTCACGCTGCAGAGTCCACGTGATCTCTGTTTCCCCCGTGCTGCATATCACCTTGTAGCCGAGCAAGGAAAGTGAGTTAATGGCGTTCAAAATGCTAGTTTTCACTAAAACTCCATTAACAACACCTGTGCCGGAGCCTGGGAACTTTTTTGTAAGAGCTTTAATTTCCTCTTCTCCTAGGCCAAACACAGAACAGTCATGAGAATGTAAGGATCCTTTAGCTGCAACATACACAACAGCATCTTCTGGGATTGGGATGTGTACCAAGGGGCTGACTTGTTTCACTTCTCCTTTAGGGTCCATAATAAAAAAATGTGGTTTGTTAAATTAGACTTCGTCGTCCTTTGCTGGGGGTATGTTCCCCAGGTGCATAGCCTCTTTGCTGAAGTTTGTGATGTTATCTTGTTCTACTAAGATGGATGGCTCAGGTTCAGCAAATTCTTTTCTCATAGTCCACATGTACTCATTGTAGTCCTGTTTCACAGCTGTTGAACTTGAGGCGACCACCTTATATCCAAGTACCTGGAAATAGGTATTAATTTATCACTTACACACTGTTCAAACTAGTTGAGGAATACGTCAGAATGAGTAGTGTTTGTCCCAAGTAGGAGTGGCCCACTCAATTTATTTTGAATGTGGGATACTTGATAACATTAATGGGTGTACCAACCCCCTGGAAACATGATTTATAAGTCTTCTTTTTAGTCCTTACCTCCAAAGCGCTAAGTATCACACAAGGATGATGTAAGTAAACAATAGTAGATTCGTCGCAATATCCTCCACAGGCAAATCTCTTTAATTGTTCAATATCTGCGGCTGCAAAAAATTAATTCTTGACATGACAATACAATTAAAATTACCTAAATTCCATAATTGAGAATCAAAAATATCGGTCAGAGTGTCGATAAAGGGGCGGAAGCTTGAAATGACCCGTTGGTTGGTTGTTGGGTCAAAAACAGGAAAGCCTCACCTTTTAAGCCGGATACTAAAACACGCCAAGGGTTCTTATGTCCATATGATGCTAGGTTACCCCTGATCAAAATGTATGGCATTGATACAGATTATCGTTGATAGCAAAGTGATATTCCTCTAATTCAATACTTTATTATCGTCCGTCGTAGAACAGAATCACAAACCATACATAAACCAAAATCATTAAACGTCAAGTCACACGACACTAGCGATGCGCGATTATGAATAACACTAATGAAATCACTCGATTATGGCAATCATTTGACGTATTCGAATGACGTACTCACACCAACTAACTGCGACTGACAGCGATCGACGAATACTAATCGATGCGCCCCCACCAATGAGTATTCGCCAGTCGACAAAATTATTCAAACAACTATCCGACTAGCAAGCAATATTCAACCATATGGCTATAACTTTAAGTTGCACCCATTGCATATTAGCGATTCGGAAATCATTCATCCAACTGGTCCAACACGATTATTCAATATGTTCGCTTGCTTTTCTTTCGGTTTTTCGGCTGCAAGCAAGATTCAGTCGATATTTTATTGTACAATACAAACTACATTGGTTATGTCTGGTTTCGTTATTCGAGTTGAAATAAGTTATCATTATCATTCGATTATTAGGACTAGCGATCGCTAATTTTGTAGTCGAATAATAATATTAGTAGTCGTCGGATCATTCGACAAACAAAATCATTCACTAACGCGCATCGCTACACGACACGCATCATCAGTCAATCAAATCAAAGTTTGACATTCTAAAAGTCTTGTCAAGTAAAAATAAATATAAATGTCTATGGTGGCCTAAAGATGTTCCAAACTTTTCCCATACTTTCTTCCCTCACCTCCCATACCAATCCACCCCCCGCACCGCACACCATTACCGCGTCAAACTCAACCGCACGTAGACGTCGCTTCACGAATTATGTGCGACGACCTTGAATGCGCAGTAGTCACTTTTCAATACCTGTACATATGCGCAGTACTTCCCGCCATCGTCGCCGCGCGTTACGTGAGGCGTGTATTATATGTTACGGCTAAAGCTAGGTGTGAAACTAAACTTAAGTTTAGCCGGCTTGTCTTAACACGTGTACACCCTCCGTCCCCATATGAGGACGCCTCTTTAAGTACCTTCAATTGAAAAATATTAATAGCTATTCTTGTTTCTAAGGTGAATACGTTAAGATAAATAGTGCATCATTGGTAATAAAACACATTAATACCTATCTGAACAACATTATAGTGGTTTAAATCGTTTTTTATGTGGTTAGATTCTGGCGAAGTGGTTCCCAAAAGTAAGTACCTATTCTTTATTTTCTATATTTTACTATATATTTGCTTATTGTATGTTATAGATTATTAGAATATACCCCGCTCTATGTTATATGCCCACGTAGGCAAGCAAAACTTTTTTTTCGTACTTAGAATTGAACAAATTATAGGGGTGTCCCCAATTGGGGCCAGTGGGCTTATTAGTGGTAATTTTCTCCTTATTTCGTCCGTAGGTAAATAATAAATAAATAATGGCGCGACGTGCATTTGACCATCGCAACGAATATCGCGCACTCCAGGAGGCAGTTGAGGCTATTCTGTGTGAGGAAGATTCTGATGCGGAGATTGAGTTAGTAACACTTCCTCCTGATCCGAGTGCTCTCACCGATGAGGAAGAAGGCGATGATGACAATATCCAGGGTAATAACATTCCGCAAGATGTGCCAGGAAGGGTAGAAGTGCTTGTGGACAGAGAAGAAGAACAATGGAGCGACAGCGATGACGAGCCTTTATCTGCGTCCAAAAGACCTAGAACTACAAGCGAAGAGCCCCGCTGGCGTAACTGTGTGCCTGCCTACCAACCTATTCCATCCGCTGATGATAATGTATCTTCTCGGTTGCAAAATTTTGTTGATAAGGTTAAATACCAAAACCCTGTGAATATTTTTGAAATGTTCTTTGATGAGGAGGTCATGATAATGATTTCTCAGTATTCTGTAAATGTATGCCGCACAAAATAATAAGCCTGAACTCAAACTCAAACTCAAAAGTACTTTATTACTGTAGATATTTACATATTCTTAGCAAACGTCATTTTTTGCCTCTTCTCTACATTGGACCACTGTGGGAGAAGAAGGGCGTAGAAACTCCCACAGATTGATTTTTAGATCTCTTTTAAAAATAGGTTGTGCTTAACTAATACAATTATGATTTATTTTTATTTAATAAGCTGGAATAAATAATTACAAAATTATTAACAGCAAGGTCTGTGTTGAGCCAGATTAACCCCATACAGTCCTGTCATTTAAGTAATCTTGAACATTGTAATATCCCTTTTTCGACAAAGTCGCTTTAACATGCTTTTTAAATTGCTCAAATGGCAATTTCAAAATCTCCAGAGGTATCTTATTGTAGTAGAGAATGCACTGACCCTTGAAAGAATTGCTAACCTTCGCGAGTCTAAAACGGGGCGCACATAGTCTGTGATTTTTTCTTAGGTAAACATTACAGCTATCGCTAAGTTTGGAAAATGTTGTAAGGTTCTTGCGTACATACATTATATTTTCGAAAATAAATTGACTAGCTACTGTAAGTATGTCAATTTCTTTAAAAAGCTCTCTTAAGGAGTCTGTTCGTTTTAAATTATAAATTGCTCGAATAGCGCTTTTCTGTAAAATAAAAATAGTTTGAATATCCGCTGCTTTCCCCCACAACAAGATACCATAGGACATCACACTATGAAAGTAACTAAAATATACTAGCCTAGATGTAGCCACATCCGTGCTTTGTCTGATGTTCCTAACAGCGTAAGCCGCAGAACTTAACTTACCAGCCAATTTATCTATGTGGGGTCCCCACTGCAATTTGCTATCAATGGTTATTCCAAGAAACTTCGTATCATTTACTAATTCTAACGTGCTGTTGTCTAACACTAAACTGGTCTCAACATGCCTGACATTTGGAAGTGAGAATTTGATACACTTGGTTTTACCAGCGGTTAACAATAAATTATTAACTGTGAACCAATTCAAGGTTAAAGACAATACACCATTAACATCATCAAATTCTCCTTTTTGTCTTTCAATTTTGAAGACCAGTGAAGTATCATCAGCAAACAACACTATGTCAGTTAATTTCTCCACCATGAAAGGCAGATCATTAATATATACCAGGAATAAGAAAGGGCCTAATATGGAACCTTGTGGAACGCCCATTTTAACACCCGATCCATCAGATTTTACGCCGTTAACTTCTGCCTTTTGAATTCTATTGCTTAGGTATGATCTTAGTAGATCCAACGCTTTATTTCTAACTCCGTAATGATTTAATTTAATTAATAGCGTATTATGATCAACACAATCAAACGCCTTCGACAGGTCGCAAAAAACTCCGATAGCATCCTGTGCGGCCTCCCATGCAGAATAAATATGAGATATAAGGGTAATACCTGCATCCGTAGTCGATTTACCCCTAGTGAAACCGTATTGTTTGGCATGGAGTTGTTTTGTACGGTTGAAGTGTGAGAGCATTTGATTGAGTATAATCTTTTCAAATATTTTACTTAGTGTTGGAAGAACAGATATTGGTCTGAAATTTGAAGGATCACCCTTATCTCCCGACTTGAACAGAGGTATCAGTTTACTGTGTTTCATGAGGTCTGGGAAAGCCCCATCGTCAACACATTTATTGAATATATAAGCTAAGTGTGGGGCTATAACTAGAATTACTGAACCAATGACTTTGACTGATATACCCCACAGGTCTTCCGTATTTTTTAAGTTAAGTAATTTAAACATTTTGATAATGTCCTGGGGATATACATGATGAAATTTTAAATATACATTACTGGCGCTAGTGTTAATTTTTAATAAAGTCTCTGCTTCATATGGAGATGAATTTAGACGGTCTGTTGTGAGTAAGGGTACATTGGTGAAGAATGTTTCAAAAGCTCGAGCAACATCAGCGCTGGATTTAACAACATCATCACCTATCTTTAGGCAGAAATCATTGTCCCTTGGTATAACTTTGCCAGTTTCGCGGTTTATTATTTGCCAAACTGTTTTCATTCTATTATTTGAATTTTGAATTTTTCTATTAATGTGTAAAGTTTTTGCAGTTCTACAAACCAACTTGAAAGTTTTGGAATATTTTTTAACGTAGTCATGAAATTTTCGATCAAAGTTATAGGTTTTTTGTTCATAAAGGTCATATAAGATAACTCTACTTTTACGAATTCCAAACGTTGCCCAGTCATTAAATTTAGATTTACCGTTGTAGTCACTGACTTTCTTTAACTTAAAAACTTTATTGAATTCTGTCTGAATAATGCTGAAGAAGTCTGAGTAGATTTTGTTTGGGTTCTGTTCATCAAAATCCGGTACTGGCAAATTTATATCTAACTTTTTCATATACGTCTCTAGTCTATGGGATGTAATAGGCCTATAAAATGATGGATCAGTCCTATTTTTACTGGCAATCGGGAATGAAACTGTTTGACCACTGTGATCGGAGGGTAAGCAGTTAATTACATTTTTACTTGTGAATGCACAGTCACAAAATACGTTATCTAAGCAAGTTTGGCTGGTAAGTGTAATTCTAGTCGGCTCTAGAAATATATGACATAAATTAAATGATTTGAACAGAGTTATTAATCGTTGTTTCAATGTTGTATCTACAAGCAAATCTACATTAAAATCGCCACAAATAATTAACTTTTTTCTGTTATTACAAAGTATAATGAGGGCATCCTCCATAATTTTCTCGAACATTTCAAAATTGCCATGGCCCTTTTCATCTCTCGGAGGTCTGTAGACACAAACAATAATATGGCTATCCAACTCAACACAGGATACCTCTATTTGTCTTTCTACAGTAAGTGCAAGAATATCTTTCCGTTGTTTCACCTTAATATTATTTTTTACTAAGATTAAAGAACCACCTCTATCGGCAGTCTTTCTATTGTAAGAACTGACAATTTTGTAATTATTTATGTTAAAAGACATCATATTTTCCTTTAACCAGTGTTCTGTAATACAAATAACATAGGTGTCTGAATGATTAAAAAATAATTCTAATACAAGTTCTTTGCCAGGTAGCCCCTGCATGTTTTGATGGGAAATATTTAAGTGGGGCTTACCCTTTGTCCTGATTTCCATATATCTATTGAAGAATTGAAAATATTCTTTGGGATTCTTCTGCTGACTGGCTATCATTCTTGGACATCAGCTGAGATGTGCAGTATGCCATAAAAAAGCACGTTGGCAGTGTAAGAAATGCTTAAAAACATTGTGCATCGAAAAGGAGTGTTTCGAATTTTTCCATACCAAATGAGCCCAGTGGCCCCATTTGAGGACGGCATTTTTTTTTCAAGAATGCAATATAAAAGATTTTGTTTTTTTTATGTTTTTCTTATAAGTAGGTTAGTATTCATCTAATAATAAAGATAATTTGATAATTCTACTTCTGAGTTTTATTTGGGCGCAAATGGGTTAACATTAATTTCGAGCCTCGGCTAATGTCCGAAATAATGTTCATTGCGATAAATGATTTCAGTCGGCTAAACTGCAGTTTAGCCTCGACGCTGTTTAGGCTAAAGATGGGTGAGAAAATATGATTGCCATTAGCCGACTAAACTTCAAGTTTATTTTTCAGTATACCTAGGCTAATGTTGAAAAATTATCGTCTTAATCTGGAATAAGTGATGATAATGTTTCGGTAGCCGTATCCACTTAGGTTAAACGTAAGCACGTAAACGGTAGCTTAAGTGAAGGATAAAGGGGGTGAGCGAAGCGAAGCCCCCTTTATTCTTCGTGTTAGGCTAAACATGTAAGAACAACAAAAAATACTTATACTCGTCTTATTATAGTTTTTGTTGTTCTTACATGTTCAACCTAATGCGAAGGATAAAGGGGGCTTCGCTTCGCTCACCCCCTTTAACCTTCACCTAAGCTACCGCAGTGTTTTGCCCTGATATTAGAAATAGCTTTCTCATCTGAATAAAATTACCCCGCCCCGCTCCCCGCAGTCGCACGAATACTTCGTTTTCAACATTAGCTAACTAATGTCCAACATTAACCGAAACGCATCGGCTAATGTGCAGTCTAGCCGATTAAAGATGACATCCGTTATCATAAACAAACATGACTTCGGACATTAGCCGAGGCTCGAAATTAATCTTAAGACTAGCCGGCTAAACTTATGTTTAGTTTCACACCTAGCTTTAGCCGTAACATATATATGCTTTTAACATATTTATTTATAACAATTTTATTCAGATGAGAAAGCTATTTCTAATATCAGGGCAAAACACTGCGGTAGCTTAGGTGAAGGGTAAAGGGGGTGAGCAAAGCGAAGCCCCATTTATCCTTCGTGTTAGGTTGAACATGTAAGAACAACAAAAACTATAACAAGACGAGTATAAGTATTTTTTGTTGTTCTTACATGTTCAACCTAACACGAAGGATAAAGGGGGCTTCGCTTCGCTCACCCCCTTTATCCTTCACCTGATCTACCGCAGTGTTTACGGTTACCGAATCATAATCATCACTTATTCCAGATTAAGACGGTAATTTTTCAACATTAGCCTAGGTATACTGAAAAGTTATCTTAAGTCTACTCGGCTAATGTCAACCATATTTTCTCACCCATCTTTAGCCTCAACAGCGTCGCGGCTAAACTGCAGTTTAGAAAGCACATACCGCAATGAAGATTATTTCGGACATTAGCCGAGACTCGAAATTAATCTTAACACTAGCCGGCTAAACTTAAGTTCAGTTTCAAACCTAGCTTTAGCCGTAACATATATACCAGAAGGTCCCGGCGTTAGGTATTTTTCAATAATAGTCAGCCCCTGAAGGCCTTATACCAACTCATAGAGCAGGACATAAACTGAACTGCCCTGCTTTTTCGTAATATGAGCAACAATTAGCAGGTCTGCGTCAGGACTGTTTAAATTGCCACTCAAAAACCGTTCGTTTTTTTTGTTTAGATATTTCGTAGGTACTACGAAACTATATTTGACAGCAGCAAATCATTTTTTGCGCGTCTGTTATGTCAAATTAGACGATCTTGAAAAAGCTATTATAGCTATATAGATATTAGCATAAACAAGATTGTTTTGTAATTTATAGTGGTTTTTGTGGATTACTCGTAAATTTTCGAGTGTTTTAGACGAGTGTAGCATCACGGTGGGGTAAACCATAGATTTCATTCACCTTAATTTGGGAAGGGGAGGTGGCGGGGAGGATAGGGGGAGCTCCCTTATCCTCCTAGTACTTATAGTTTTTTTTGCGAGGAAATGTAAAGTTTATTTTTTATTTTTTATTTAAGATAATATTTACATTTAATTTCAAAATTCATAAAATTTAATATTTGCATACGCTACGCTCCGGTTTTGCTTCTTCTAAGTTATAACCTAACCTATAACTCAATTGAAATTCAGCCGCAATAACCTACTCAATAAACATAATGCTAAAATCAGTCTTCACGCTGTTTATTTTTTTAATAAATGGCAGGATTTAGCTTCATCTCGCATAAGTCTGAATTTAAATTTTAATCGTAATTATGTAAAACCGAGTCTACGGCAATAAAATAATACGCTTAAATGCTTCAAGACCGCATTAGAAGCTTTTCCACATAACCCACTACGGGTTGCATATTTGCATCATGTCACTTTAGTAGCAAAAATGATGTGAACATAACCTCAAATAAAATAAAAACTCATTTATTTCTCAAAAACTATACATTTCCTCGCAAAAAAGCTATACTAGGGGGACAGGGGAGCTCCAAATAGCTCCCCTCCATTATCATTATAATGAAAATCGTGTGAACGATCTATAGCCAACCCTCACGGCGATGGTATTGTGAGGAAACGACACCACTGTTTAAACTCGTAGATTAGAGTTCAAACAGTTCCGACGATGAGGCACAGTTTTCCGGCAACCGCAAAGTTGTGAAGAGATTCTTTGCCAAGGGCAACTACAACAACCCGCAAAGTTTTAAAGAAATGTGCATTGAGTATTTGTGGAGGAGGGAAGTGACAAATAAAAAGTTTGACCCATTCCGACCATAAAACATGTTTATAAAGTGTAATAATGTTAAATAAATAATACTAATGTGGTGTATTTTATTTTTACTATACTAGGGATGCTGAAAAGGTCCCAATATCCCCCCTCCCACGAGTGTAATAATCTAACTCGGTTTTATAAGGAAAATTGTGAGATTTAGGCAATCAACCTCTTTTTTTTACAAATTATATAATTTATTTCTCAAAAATATATATTGGGCTTATAGGGGGACGGCTAACTCAGCCTGAGCGCGCGTTTGATAAGCCGAAACTAGCTGCTCCCTTGCATCTGCAGCTGTTTATACCGGATGCCGTCTTCGGCGCCTCTTAATGGAGTACTTCACCTGTTCCTTGGTGCTTGAGATTCCAATTATTGTGGCGATCCTATTTGTGCATAGAGTGCTGGTGGGGCAGGTGAACTTAATAGGAGTTGCGCTGATGAAGGTTGATAGGGGATGATATTTGGGTGACCGGTGTCGATGGTGGGTGGAATGAAGGGACTCTGATAGATGGCTCTGCTGAAGCTGCATTTTCCGCAAATTAATAAAGCTTTAAATTCACAATTTTGCCACCATTTTTTTAACTAGCTAACTAAGGCACGTTAAAATATATATTTCATCAGAAATACTCGAAATTATAAATATCAATTATACGATAAACAGTGTCATAAATAAATTGACAACAGTTTTACAATATTTCCATTAAGTTAATTGTATATTTAATAATTAAATGTCTAAAAATCTTAACGTAACTTCGTATTTTACAAAACCGGTAATATAATAAAATACGTGGTGTAACTGTTTTGAACGTTACTAACGGGAAAGAAAGATGCTTATGTGACTCTGTATAGCACTATTTCATTCTTTTCAGTTGACAGCTAGTAGACCAGAGACAAGCTACCGTTCACCTTGGCAAAGTAGCAGGGCATCGGTGGTTCACCTCTAAGACCGTCATAGTACGATTTTAAGCAGTCATGTGTAAGGCCTGCTTTTGAACTGCACGGAATAGGGATGGCCTTAAAAGTTGGTATTAGGCCTCTTGGACCGCAAGCGTCTGGACGTGATCTACCGAGTATCTAATCTTACAGACACAACCGTGTCCCGAAATCACGAATACGCGGTATTTCGTCGTTAGTTGATTCGTTCGTTCTCAGCGGTGTACTCGATGAGATAATTTTAATACCTTGGACATCATTTTACAAACATTGATCTAGCCCCAAACTAGGATTCCCTGTATCTTGGGTACTAGACAACGATACACGTACTTATATAGATACATATTATACTTAGATAGATAAACAACCATGACTAGGGTACAAACATCCGTTCTCATCAAACAAATATTTGCCCCCACCGGGACTCGAACCCGGGACCCCTGGTTTCGTAGGCAGCGTCACTGCCGACTCGGCCATTCGGGTCGTCTATCAATTTTATTTTATAGATGCGTGTATCAATTTTTCAGCGACCGCAACGTGTATTTGGTATGTCCGGAATTGTTCGCCGTACAGGACTAGGGAGCAGTGCAGATTCTGTTATGAATGTTTGATCGTAGCCGGGTGTGGGTTGGTGAATATTACCATCTCTTTTTCGCTTCATGATGAGTGAAAAGGACATTGTCCATTCTCCAAATCGAACTTTAGAATCACGGAGGTCATTGAATCCAGTAGTGCACTAATAAGTACTTGCACTACTGGAATTAAACCTAGTACTACCCAGACGAATTAAGTTAGGGGAATATTTAACTGCTCAAAATAAAATTATGCAAACGAATTATCTTCACTGATTAACCTACCGTAAACCAAAAAACTAACTACTCTACCATTGGCAAAACATGCACCACCAACAAAATCATAAATCCTAACAAAACAAGCTAATCTTTCTTACACAGTTCACAAAAAATATCTGGCTTGTCGAATACAAATTCCGTTTTCAGTACAAAAATATTCTTAGTCAAACTAAAATACTGACTTGCACTCAAAATTCTCCATCCGTATAACATAATTTTTAAAACTCGTGTCTTTTGCTGCACAACACTAATTAATGTTTACTTCATCAAATTATATTTAACAATTCTATCATTCTTTTATATAAAAAGCTTACTAATATAGCAAAATTTCTTTTTTCTTATCTTTTTTAATGAAAATTATATATAAAACATCCCTATTGGCATATAGCGAAAACGAGGAAGCCCTGCTAAAGCAAGACCCGCCTCAATTAACCAATGAAAATTTTGAGGCTTTAATTAGGTTTAATTGGGAAGTATTTAACCGCACATCAAAAATACTGATTTGCACAGCAAATATCAGGGCAAAGTGGTGCGTTAGCTTAGGTGGAGGGTAAAGGGGGTGAGCGAAGCGAAGAAAAATCATAAATCAACCACGACATGTCAAAGAATAACCGTTCTTTGATATGTCAGGAATAAAATCCGTCAGGTGGTATGATTTTAGGCTGCTAGCTATTGTGCCAATATATAACCAAGATGCCAGATAATGACATATAAGACATGATGCTCTGTATCATAGAGATCATAAATCAACTACGATAGTTCAAATAATAGCCGTTCTTCGAATTGTCAGAAATTAAATATCGTCAAATGGTATGATTTTAGGCTGCTAGCATTTGGAGCCAAAATGTGCCAACTTACAACTGAGATGCCAGATAACGACATATCAGACATATAGATCTATATCATAACGATCATAAATCAGCCACGATATTTAAAAAAATAGCCGTTCTTCGATATGCCAGAAATTAAAAGCCGTCAAGTTGTATGATTTTAGGCTGGTAGCTTTTGGAGCCAAATTGTGCCAACTTACAAATAGATGCCAGATAATGACATAAAAGACATAATGCTCTGTATCATAAAAATCATAAATCAAAAACGATATTTCAAAGAATAGCCGTTCTTCGATATGTCAGAAATTAAATAGCGTCAGGTGGTATGATTTTAGACTGCTAGCTTTTGGAGCCAAAATGTGCCATTTTAAAACCAAGATGCCAGGTAATGACATGTGAGACATGATGCTCTGTATCATACAGATCATAAAACAACCACGATATTTTAAAGAATAGCCGTTCTTTGATATTTCAGAAATTAAATACCATCAGGTGGTATGATTTTATGTTGCTAGCTTTGGAAGCCAAATTGTGCCAATTTACAACTGAGATGCCAGATAACGACATATCAGACATATAGATCTATATCATAAAGATCATAAATCACCCACGATATTTCGAAGAATAGCCGTTCATCGATATGTCAGAAATTAAATACCGTCAGGTGGTATGATTTTAGGCTGCTTGCTTTTGGAGCCAAATTGTGCCAACTTTCAACCGCGATGTCAGATAATGACATATCAGACATAATGCTATGTATTATAAAGGTCACGAATCAACCACGATATTTCAAAGAATAGCCGTTCTTCGGTCTGTCATAAATTAAATACCGTCAGGTGGTATGATTTTGGGCTGGTGGAGCCAAATTGTGTCATTTTTAAACCAAGATTCCAGATAATTTTATAAATTAAAAAGATATAATCAATCAATCAATCATAAATCAACCAAGATATATGAAAGAATAGTCATTCTTTGATATGTCACAAATTAAATACCGTCGGGTGGTATGATTTTAGGCTGCTAGTATTTGGAGCCAAATTGTGCCAATTTACAACCTGGATGCCAGATAATGACATATAAAACATGATGCCTTGTATCATAGAGATCATAAATCAACCACGATAAAACAAAGATTAGCCGTTCTTCGATATGTCAGAAATTAAATAACGTCAGGTGGTATGATTTTAGGCTGGTAGCTTCTGGAGCCAAATTGTGCCATCTTACAAATGAGATGCCAGATAATGACATTTAAAACATAATGCTCTGTGCCATAAAGATTTATAATCAATAAAGATATTTCGAAGAATAGCCGTTCTTTGATATGGGCATTCATAAATAAAATTTTATTAAATTATTTTTGTTCACATCTCCCCTATTGCCCATGAAAATTATCAGTGTGGCACTGGCTGTGATAGTGCTGTCATTCAAAATTTGATTTATAATATTATCTACAGTGCTAAAAGGTGAGCAATTACTAATAACACTATGTCCCTTAGAGTATGAGTGGAGTGCTGAGCCCATGCCACTTCCAATCTCATCACAGTACATTATAATATCAGGTGTTGTGGTCATATCAGACTTGGCAGAACTATTATCAGTAACACCTTGTGTTGGTAAACTGTCACACAAGCCCGGAGAGTTGCCCGCTGTCAAACAACCACCTTTCTGCTCACAGCGACAAGTATGGTTGTTGGTCAGCGACTCAAACCGCTCACAATTATGGTTCATTTCTTGAATTAAATCATCCATAGCCAATGAGTATTCATTTATAACTTTCTCAGAGTTCAAATATGCACTGTTTAGTGATCCCAATGAATCCTCCAAGCTTTGGATTTTCAAATGTAAGTTTTGTGTGTCAGTTTCATACATCAACTTAGTACTTTCTAATTCTAATACACACATATTCAAATCATGTAATAAGTTTACATTTTTCTTGCTTACTTTTAAGTTTTTAGTACACAATTTATTATGTTTTATTAATTTCTGAGTTTTCCGTATATACCTATTTATTTTACCTAGTTTGTTATTGCTGCAACTTAATAACCTTGATGTGGGCAATGTGTCATTAGTTAAATCAATGACATCATCAAGGCTTCCAGTTGCAACAGTAACCAGCTGCGGGCTGATCCCTACGACTTCACTGTAGAGGCTCTGGGTCTGCAACGCTGCGGTGTTTTCCTTCTCCTCCTGGAGTGCATGTATTTGTTCATGGGCATCGAACAATGCTTTCTCCAGGGAATCAATCGATGTCAGAAATTAAATAACGTCAGGTGGTATGATTTTAGGCTGGTAGCTTCTGGAGCCAAATTGTGCCATCTTACAAATGAGATGCCAGATAATGACATTTAAGACATAATGCTCTGTACCAAAAAGATTTATAATCAAAAAGATATTTCAAAGGATAGCCGTTATTCGATATGTCAGAAATATATTACCGTCAGGTGGTATGATTTTAGGCTGCTAGCTTTTGGAGCCAAATTGTGCCATCTTACAACTAAGATGCCAGATAACGAAATATCAGACATATAGAGCTATATCAAAAAAATCATAAATAAGCCATATTGTTACAAGGAATAGCCGTTCTTCGGCATGTCAAAAATTAAATACCGTCAGGTGGTATGATTTAAGGCTGCTAGCTTTTGGAGCCAAAAGGTGCCATTTTTAAACCAAGATTCCAGATTATTTCATATAAGACATGATGCTCTTGACATGATCCTAGAAATCATAAATCAACCAAGATTTATCAAAGAATAGCCATGTCAGAAATTAAATACCGCCAGGTTGTATGATTTTGGGCTGCTAGTATTTGGAGCCAAATTGTGCCAATTTACAACCAAGATGCCAGATGATGACATATAAGACATGATGCCTTGTATCATAAAGATAATAAATCAAAAACGATATTTCAAAGAATAGCTGTTCTTCCATATGTCAGAAATTAAATACCGTCAGGTAGTATGATTTTAGGCTGCTAGCTTTTGAAGCCAAAATGTGACATTTTTAAACCATGATGCCAGATAATGACATGTAAGATATGATGCTCTGTATTGTAAAGATCATAAAACAATCACGATATTTTAATGAATAGCCGTTATTCGATATGTTAGAAATTAAATACCGTCAGGTGGTATAATTTTAGGCTACTGTTTTTGGAACCAAATTGTGCCAACTTTCAACCAAGATTAGGACATATCAAACATAATGCTGTGTATTATATAAATCATTAATCAACCACGATATTTTAAAGAATAGCCGTTCTTCGACATCTCAGAAATTTAATACCGTCAGGTGGTTTGATTTAAGGCTGCTAGCTTTTGGAGCCAAAAGGTGCCATTTTGAACCAAGATTCCAGATAATGTCATATAAGACATGATGCTCTGTATCATAGAAATCATCAATCAACCAAGATATTTCAATGAGTAGCCGTTCTTTGATATATCAGAAATTAAATACCGTCAGGTGGTATGATTTTAGACTGGTAGCTTTTGGAGCCAAATTTGGCTCCAAAAGCTACCAGTAAAAATGGCACAATTGTGCCATTTTACAAACGAGTTGCCAGATAATGACATATCAAACACAATGCTTTGTATCTTATAGATCATAAATAACCTACGATATTTAATATAATAGTCGTTGTTCGAATTGTCAGAAATTAAAATCTGTTATGTGCTTTCATTTTAGGGTGCTACATTTGGAGCTGAATAATGCCATTTTACAACTGAGATGCCAGAAAATAACATGTCAAACATAATGCTTTCTATCATCAACCACAATATATTAAAGAATTCAAAGATATTCAAAGATAAGCCATTTTTGATATGTCAGAAATTAAATACCGTCAGGTGGTATGATTTTAGGCTGCTAGCATTTGGAGCCAAATTGTGCCAATTTACAAACAAGATGCCAGATAATGACATATAAGACATGATGCCCTGTATTATCGAGATTATAAATCAACCACGATATTACAAAGAATAGCCGTTCTTCGATATGTCAGAAATTAAATAACGTCAGGTGGTATGATTTTAGGCTGGTAGCATTTGGAGCCCAATTGTGCCAACTTACAAACAAGATGCAAGATAATGACGTATTAGACATAATGCTCTGTATCATGAAGATCATAAATCAAAAACGATATTCCAAAGAATAGCCCTTCTTTGATATGTCAGAAATAAAAAATCCGTCAATTAATATGATTTAAGGCCTCTGCTTAAGCTTTTGGAGCTGGATACTGCCAACTTATTACCGAGATGCCATATAATGAAATTTTATTTATTTATTTATTTAATATACAATTACGATATACAACATTACAGGTATACACCCAATGCGCTGTACAAAGTCAAATAGTTATACAATGTCAGTATCAATTTACATAATAGACATAACAGACTGATTTATAAAACCATAAATCGACCACGAAATTTTAAGGAATAGGCGTTCTCCGATAAGTCAGAAATTAAATACCGTCAGGTGGTATGATTTTAGGCTGCCAGCATTTGGAGCCAAATTGTGCCAATGTCGCGTACCGTTTGCAAATCACGTGGTCGGTGTGTAAGCATAAAACCGAACAACTATGTCAGTCAATTTGTCCACCATGAAACGCGTTAATATATACCAGGTATAAGAAAGGGCCTGAAATGTAACCTTGTGGATTGCCAATTTTTACACCCAATCCATCACATTTAACGCCGTTGACTTCTGTCTTTTGAATTGTATTGCTCAAGTATGATCTCAGTAGATCAAACGGTTTACTTCTAACTCCGTGATGATTTAATTTCATTAGTAGCGTATCATGATCCACACTTCGACAGATCGCAAAAAACTCTGATAGCATCCTGTGCGGCCTCCCATGCAGAATTAATATGAGATATAAGGGTTATACCTGCATCCATAGTCGATTTACCCCTAGTGAAACTGTATTGTTTGGGGTGCAGTTGTTTTTTTTCATTTGAAATGTGAGAAAATTTGATTGAGTATAATCTTTTCAAATATTTTACTTAGTGCTGGAAGAACAGATATTGGTCTGAAATTTGAAGGATCACCTTTATCTCCCGACTTGAACAGAGGTATCAGTTCACTGTGTTTCATGAGGTCTGGGACAGCTCCATCATCAACACATTTATTGAATATATAAGCTAAGTGTGGGGCTATAACTAGAAAAACAGATATTGGTCTGAAATTTGAAGGATCAACCGTGTCTACCGACTTGAACAGAGGAATCGTTCCGACTAATGTTTGAATGACTTCCCACCATAATTACAATAGTGCTGTACTCATCATAGATACTTCGACTAATTATATTTACAAGAACTACAAATGAACTATTTGGACAGCAATGTTCATTACTTCTTGGTTAAGCCGTTAATGATGTAGCGGTCCAAGTCCTGCACCTGATTTGTCGGTGAACATTACAGTTTTTCTCTGAGCACTTATTTCGGTGGTTGTCGGTACACGGGTGAAGATGAGTGGCGGGATACACTTGTTGGAGTGTGCTGCGATGCATGTGACGGTGGGTGGTGCGGTATTAGCAGCAGTAAGCGGCACAACGCGCGTGACAGCTAGCAGCGCGGCTCTCGCGTCAGCATGCATCACGATTCATGATCATGACACATACCTCTGCAGGCAGCGCGACATGTGGGATAGTGAGCGGTGCCGCGCTCGCGCTTTTCAGCTGCGAGGTGCCACCTCGTTTCTCGTTTATTGATCGGGAAATTCGCTCAGGCCGGTAATGTGAATTCCTATAATGTTGAATTCGCAAAATGTTGAATTGAAAAATGTCGAATTTGCAATATTTTGCCTTGTGTTGACCGGATGGGTCGACGCTTGAGATGCTAGTGTTATTTTTAGATCACAGGGAGAGTTATGAAGTCTTGCCATTTCCTAAATGGGGTGGCAGAGGCATATCATGAAATAATTAATGAAATTTTCACAGCAATCACAATGCTTGAAAGTTGTCACTAATTTTGACAGGTGTTACGAATTGTAACATCGTCGTCGTCGTCTATGAATGTCTTCAATGATGAGATTCCATTCATTATGTTGTTACGGCCAGACCAAGGTGAGGCCGTTACAAAATCACGCGTGACGCCGCCGCCGCCGCCGCCACATTCCACAGCGCTGCGAGAGAGCGCCCTACTGACTCCGCCTCACCGCAGCCTGCCCAGGAGGGCGCGCCCCCATCACGCACCGAGTCGAGCTACCGGCGTACCCGCCTCCATCGTCAGGTACACAGAGTACATTATTTATTACTCTTGATAGTCAGGCAGTCGATCACGGTTTGTCAAACGCCCACGGAGTTCCCATTGCGCGCGCCTTTCCCGTCACGTTACCCGATCCTATTATCCCTTCCATCCTTGGCGATTTGAGATTCACCATCGTCACTCTGCTCCCCCATTTCTGGAGTACCGGGGCTCACCAAGTACGCAGAGATAGCTTCCAAAATCACAGGCCGACAGGTAGGCATCCCGCGCCCAGGGGATCACCAGGGTGTGGTAGGCGCGTCCAGGATTAACATCCAGGTCGCTGGAAGGAACCCGACTAGTCCGTAGAACTCGCCTTATAGTACCCGCTCCTCGGACGAGATTTTAAACCGTACGCGGGTAAAGTGCTAGAAAATTAGACGACAGCTGGGTCTTATGCGTTCCACAGGCTCGTACCTGATAGGACAGCCCCTTTAGAATAGAATCGCAACCTGTAAGCTACTCTGGCTCGTCCCTCTGTGTGGGCCTCCCGACCCTGATAACCTTGTGTAATATGATTCATTAACTAATCCGTTGTAGTAATATAATCGCCAGTAATACCGGCAGTTTGGGCCCCAACCGTACGAGTTATTAAGATATCAATAAACAGGCAGATCTTACCTCCTATTCGGTTATTTACCTAGTGTCCTCAGGCAGGTCCCAGCTAGATGTAATCCCCGTATTGAGTACGTAGTTACCTAGGTACATTTGCTAGACGCAAATTGTCTATGTGAACGTGGTTTGGTAAACCTGCCTTGTTTTTAGCTCAGCCTGGTAGGCAGAGCTAAAAACAAGGCAAAATTCTGAGCGTCTACAGTTATTGATTTCGAAAACATTACCATCATCGGACGGATCCGTGTGATGACCAATATCGTGTCAGATAACTGATAAAAATAACCAAGTAATTAGACTCACCTGCTCTGTTTAATGCCGAGATGAAAGAATTTACAGCATTCACCTCGCACCGAACATTTTTTACGAGCATAACGTAAATATTGTGTTCAGAAACGCGAACGGCTAAGTTTGAGTTTTTACCGGGACTTATCCTCGTAACTTCCGCCGTTAGATTTTTATCAAGTAGATAAAGAAAAACCAATTTTCAGTAGACAGACCGTTTTATTATAAATATTGATTCCGCTTTTGTGTGCTGCGGATTAAACGATTTTTTCCAAGGGTAACCAGAGCTTCCGTATAGTGTAAATAAATAAAACGGTGATATGGTCATTGGACACGCACCCAAAATTATCCCTATCATCTAAATGCGCTTTCAGTGTCGTACGTATTTGTCGTGCGGGACGCGGTGCGCTATACTGACAGCACCCATTTGCGGGGTCAATGGCGTGCGTGATGAAACCCACATGACACCGAAAGATACCTTAGGCTCTTTTTAGTGTGGTGCGGATTTCACCACGGAGACAAGATTGACGTGGGATTTACTAAAAGAGCCTCTAGAAGAAAAAACGCAAAATAAATATATCTTGCATAATGTGAGTCTTTATAAAGTGCACATATCGATCAGGGTTGAACAGGACCACATTTTACCGACAAAAAAGTAAAAAAAAATCACCTCATATTTTTTTTACTGGTTCCAACTGCAAAAAAATATATAACTGCGGAATGGAAGGGTTTGTCTGCAATGAAATTGATTGGTTAGTGATCATGAAGGACAGGCGGTAACAAAAAGTCTCTTTTTTTTTAACTGTAAACTTAAATTACACTTTTTTAAGAATAAGAGTTATTTTTGGAGTACATTTTCTCATCATCTCCAACACACTGACTCAGTGCGAGTTGATAGACGAGTATTACGATAAAAACTGCCAAGTAGCTATAGTAGCCAGGACATAAAGCATAACGTGTCATCCGATACTCGGATCGTCCGATAATGTATTTAAGATAAATGTATTACCCGATGGATACATGGTCAGCTTTGGATTCTAAACTGTATCCCTATGGGCGAGGGAAATCAATCTACATAACTACAACAAAAACAGATTGATGCATTAAATTTTCAGTGTCTTCCCCGTGGTTGAAGGCACAACGCTTACGCAGGCTTAACGAAACAAAATTTTCACAATAAGGAGTTCGTTAATTTAAGACCTTCTTGCTACGAGTATGAGAAACAAGCGCGCTTTTATTTCATTTTCTTTTTCTTTCTTCAGTGAATTTCATCAAACTGTGCAGAAAAATTTGGTCAGATTCCCTGATTGCTTCTTGTGTTTATCTGCTACTCAAATTTCTTCTGCTGCATATGTAATAAATAATAATAGCTGATATCCATTATTATTATGAAATGGCACGTGGATTTCCCTTTATATTACAGGTGAAATTATGAGCTTTCACACCACATACAAACTTATAAATGCACCTGGTTATATACATGAAGTATGAAGGTAGCCGCACTAATAACTTTGTAAACAACATTTTGCTATCTAAATACAAAGATTAATAAAAGATACCTAATCCCTGTGCAAGAAAGGGTTCCAAACCACCGCACAATGGTATTCAACCATTATGTGGTGGTTAGGAACACTTTTTGCGCTGGTCCGATTTGCACTTGACCGTTTATTTTACCAGAGCCTGCACCGTCATCAAACAAAAGTAGTATCTCTGGAGATGATGTCCACATACAGACTTCTAACATAAGGCTGTCTGGGTCTCCCTGTGAATGTTAACTCTTCCTGATAAAGAAGCGTGAAAAGGAATTAGATTTTGGCTTGAGAACTCACACCCACCCTTGACACAAATCGGTAATACCAGCTCATCCTAGTCGGTATCAATCAATCAATCAAATCAAATGTCTTTATTGCTGTAGATCTTTACATATACAATATCTTGAAAAATCCGAGCTACTCCAACTACCTTCGAGACCGCTTTGACTATCTCTTTTCGGGAGATCGGCACCGGAGATCTCACACTGTCTCACTTTTAGCCACTCCGCGGCATAACAACGCTGCGTATAAACACTCTTTCAGGCTGCGGGCGGTCCGACTCTAGAACGCACTTCTTTGCACTCTAAGAGATAGTCCCACTATTTTCTCTTTTAAGAAACGTATTAAAGAGCACTACCTCTCTCTTTTGTAAACGTTATTTTATTTATAATATTATATGTAAAGTTTATGTAGTGTATATTGGTAATTATTTTGTGTTTCTATCTGTATTTTATAGGTATTTAATTTATTCCTAGGCATTTTATTTATTATATTTATTATGCACTGCCTACCCTTTTATGATACCCATTCCTATAATGCCTTGGTTTGCTGGAAGAAATCTCTTTTTAGAGATAAGCTCGCCTTTGTACATGCATTTTCTTTTGCTGTAACTTTTTTATATATTTGTGTGAATTATGAATACTTACCAAACGTGATTTTTTGCCGCTTCTCTACATTGGACCTGTGTAGGAGAAGAAGGGCGTAGAAACTCTCACAGATTGATTTTTAGATCTCTTTTAAAAATTGCTTGTGCTTAACTAATACAAATATTTCAATATTAATTACTATAATTAATAAGCAGGAATACATAATTACTAAATTATTTACCCCAAGGACTGTGTCGAGCTAGATCAACCCCATACAGTCCCATCATTTAAGTAGTCGTGAACATTGTAATATTCATTTTTCGACAAAGTCGCTTTAACATGCTTTTTAAATTGCTCAAAAGGCAATTTCAAAATCTCCAGAGGTATCTTTTTGTAGTAGAGAATGCACTGACCCTTGAAAGAATTGCTAACCTTCTCGAGTCTAAACCGGGGAGCAACTAGTCTGTGATTATTTCTTAGGTTAACATTATCAGCTATCGCTAAATTTGAAAAATGTATAAGGTTCTTGCGTACATACATTATATTTTCGAAAATAAATTGACTAGCTTCAGTTAGCATGTATTTTTTTTTAAAAAGCTCTTTTAAGGAGTCTTTGCGTTTTTAATTATAAATTTCTCGAATAGCTCTTTTCTGTAAAATAAAAATTGTTTGAATATCCGCTGCTTTCCCCCACAACAACAATGGTTATGTCCCAATCTCTATCTCCCGCTTCTGTTGCTCTCATGTACCCATCAGACCGCTTCTTACCCACCGTCCACCTGCTGAGACCACCTGGGTGAACGGTGGGGATTTTTTGTACCATTGTTCACCTTTGTCTACCTGGGGAAATAATTAATTTCTACCGTATATCTTGTTATCAAAACTCCATGGTATCAGAACTCTTCATTAGTTTGTCTATTGAAATCATGAAATACTACAATAAGTCATTGACAACTGGTGTTCTGTTTTCTTTAATTAATTTCAACCGATTTGAATTTAATAAAAAAAATCCTTGGCCGTAAATAGTCGTGTCGTCATTCCGTAAATGGAAAAAATCATAATAAATTAATAGAAATGGTGGTACTGTTCTCTTGCATAAGGGGTATCAGTACCACAAAACAAAAACATTCAAAAATGGATCTAATTTATGGAGGTGTGCTTTGTACAGAAAAACTAAATGTAGAGGGAACATTATTGTAAGGGTATGTCTAAAAGTTCATCCTAATAATAATAATAATAATGAACGATTTTTTTCTAGAATGAAGTCATCTCCAAAAAAAAGAGCCATTCATGCGTGAACTGTCACTATCTAAGAATTTAATGGATATCGAGCTTGAAAATTTAAAAAAAAAGTAAAAGCCAGTGATGAACCCATTTCCAAATTATACCAAAAAGCTTGTGACACTATATAAAATACCGGTCTTGATTAAGTTGCCAATTTACAAGCATTATCTAGCATACAACACAATTTATATCATGTCAGAAATAAATCCCAAGGAGTGAAAAAAATCAATTTTCAAGTTTCTTTATACTTTATTGTACTTTATAATTTATTGCAAAAAAACAGAAGATACAGATACATCAAAATGGAAACTAGGTCTAAAAAGGCGAGCTTATCACTAAAAAGAGATTTCTCCCAGCAAACCTAATAGACAGAATATATGAAATAACCTATGTTAAGGTTAAAAAAAAAAATAAAAAAATTTACTGATATGTTCATAAATAGATAATATCAATACAAATAGACAAAATTATACTACAGAATATATATCAAAGCAATATACCTACATAAGTCTAGTATGGAAGAGAAAGATAGTGTACTTTTAAGCGACTTTAAAAAATAGAAAGTTACGGGCTTCTTTGATGGCGCTAGAAAGTTTTTTCCAGAGCCTGATAGCTCTTAGTCTGTACCCATGTTCATGTTATTGTGTTGCGGCGTTATAATCAGTGACCGAGCGTGAAACCTCCGGGGCCTATCCGAGGACAGAAATTCAAAACGATCTCGTAAGAAGACGGGATAGCGAGGATTTAATAAGATGTTATAGAGGCAGATGAGGATATGAGAATCTCGACGAAGACGGATAGGGAGCCACTTTAACTCCCTGCGATACTCCGAGACGTGGTCATACTTGCGCAGGCCGAAGACAAACCGAATCCCGAGGTTTTGAAGTTTCAAAAAGTACTCAACAACATCCCAATCCAGAAGGTAAACTCCGTGAGAGATCTGGGTGTCCTGTTGGATTCCTAGTTAACATTTGAAGACCACATAGCTGCCATCACTAAAAAAGCCTATAGGAACCTAGACTTTATCCTAAGGGTGAGCAAACCCTTCACGGATGTGAGTTGCGTGCGCATCTAATATTATACCTATAGTCGAAGTGTCCTTGAGTACTGCAGCACTGCCTGGAACCCGCAGTATGCAGTGTACAAGGACATGATTGAAGGTATACAGACCAAATTTATTAGACATCTAAATTTTCGCGGCAATTTTGTGAACGATGATTGCACTGCATCGTGTCACCACCACATACTCCGCAGCCTCCAGGACCGGCGTAATGTCTTGGACATGCAGCTCCTCCACAGCGTCTATCACGGCGATGTCGACTGCCCCGAGCTGGTTAACGAGCTGCTACGGCACCTTAGGGCTCTTAGGGCACCTACAACTCGAACCCGACACTCTTCACTCCTCCATGTACCCTTCGCCCACACTAACTATGCGGCAAATTCTCCTAGCTGCCGCCTCCCAAGAACCTACAACACTCACTTCGCAGAACTGGAAATATTCCACCTCTCACGCGGCCAGTTCAGGGTGCAGTTATTGCTCCAACTCAAGGAAATCTGAAAAGACAATTGATGTTGCCGAGATTTCTCTCTCATTATACCGTTGCGACCATATGTTTAAATCTATCACTCACACATTGGCATCATACACACACACACACACACACACACACACACATACACACACACACAAACACATCCTTAAACAGATACCCATCCCCATATTAACTATGTACCCGGTTCTTATAAATTACCCCCCTTTTTCTCTTTGTATTTACTACCATAATTGATTGGCCTTAAAAATAGAAGCCTTTAATATGTCTAGTTTAAGTTCTCTGTTAATATTATTTTGATATGTGCTGTATGTAGGCTTTGTTACATAAATAAATAAATTTCTTTGCGAGGCGCAATGTTGTTTGTAACGACATCTTTTTCGGTTCTATTTCGAAGCCTTCGCAATGTCGTATGTGACCGACATATATTTATCCGGCAGGCCCATTAGTTAGATTTTTTAAACAAGTTTCCTCTAAGCCAATAATATATTTGGATTTGAGTTTTTTTTTCATCTGCCTACTAAAGCGTGAATTAAAACTAACTAAAGAAAAATTAGCAAGCGGGCTTTACGTAAAGTCAGGAGGGAATCCTTAAATTAAATTAATTATATAAAATTTATCAAACTTAATTTGGACGGATACTTCATAAATCGCTTGCGCGCGCTTGCGGTGTGCAGTTGGTCGATATCACGTGATTTATTGTTGTTATTGTTAAATACAGGGGCGATGGCCTCTTACGTGTTAAAATGCAAGTCCTGCAACATCGTGATAAACGAGTTACTTGCTTTTGTGCAAAACAAAATGGATGTTATGGTGGATGAAAGTTTAGTGCAGATTTGTGCAACGGCTTTTTCTGATGACGAAATCGAAAAAGCAAAAATCCTTCTGTTTGAGTCAGTTTCACAGCAGAAAACTACACGTAGACGTGATGGGAAGACTCAACGCAACTTGGATGACATCATCTGCCTCCTCAGGGAAACGGATCCCGAAGAGATGCCGATCTTCGTGGCCAGGGATCTTGGAAAACTCCCCCCGGTCACATTTGACCATGTAGACGTCACTAGACTTCTAAAAGACATTGTGTTGATACAAAGGGAGCTTGGTGCGATGCAGCAGAAATGCGCAAAGGCGGCGGAAACAGAGTACGTTACTATTCATCAATTTCAACAACTTAAATCCGAGCTCGACGAGATGAAACGACAGTGCATTGTTTCTAATGTCAACACAAAAAGAGGCGCTTTCTGCCTGGAAGACAGCTACCAAAACAATAGTGGCCCTATGGGTTTCCTTGCTGTGTCAGAAACTCATCAGCAAGATGCGTCATCAATATCCTCATCATCAAGTCCAGAGGGTAAGCCAACGGAAAAAACACTTTCGCAAACGACTGAGGCGCGCGAGCCGCTGTCTCTGTCTTACGCAAGCGTGGCGGCTGAGACGGCTGCGGTGCCTGCGCAACCGACTAACTCACGCGTGGAGGCCCGTATTAGTACCGCGGTTTCGAACAGTAGGCAACCAGTGGACGCCACCGCCGGTGAGGCCCTACCGCGGTTTCAGACACTAACGGAACCAGCTGTCGGAAACAATAAAAAGGAGCAATCTCAATCTGAGCAAGATGGCTGGATAACGGTGGAGAACCGAAAGTCTAAATCTCGTTTTGTAGGAAGAAAAGGAAGAGCCCCTGTTGACCCAACATCTAAATTTAGAGCCGCGGCTCCGAAAATACCACTTTTCATCTACAACGTTTCTTTAGAATCCTCGGAAGTGGATGTCGCTGAGTACATAAAGGCGAAAACTGAGATTGTTGTGTCTCCAGTGCGAGTAGGTATGAAAGAGGAAAAAGAGTACAACTCATATAAAATCTACATACCTAAGGACAAACTACCGGTGTTCTACAACGACGACCTATGGCCAGACGGGATTTTTTTCCGTAGGTATTTTATATTTAGCCGGATGGCTATTAAAGACACTGATAAACTTTTAGCTTCAAGGAGAAACTGAGCCGCAGAACCTGTAAGCTCGCAAGCTTCAACTGTAAGTCCGTGACGCGTGTTTCGGACCATGTCAGAGAGCTATGCCTATCGATGGATGTAATTGCACTGCAGGAGACTTGGCTGTTGCCCCACGACGTACCTTACCTGAGCGGCATCCATCCTGACTTCGCTGCGACTGGAGTATCGGCCGTGGATACGACGGCGGGAGTGTTGCGAGGAAGGCCCTACGGTGGGGTAGCTATTCTGTGGCGTAAAACCGCGTTTGATAAAGTAACTGTTATCAATTGTAAAAGTGTACGATTGGTGGCTATAAAGTGCGAAGTGGCTAGTCGGTCTGCTATGTTTTTCTCCGTATATATGCCTACGGACTCGAAAGAAAACCTTCCAATCTTCACTGAATGCCTATCGGAGGTGAGTGCCATTGTTGAGGATAACACTGTGGACAATGTGTACGTACTCGGGGACTTCAACGCTCACCCTGGTGAGTTGTTTTGCTATGAACTACTGCAATTCTGTGCTGACCGGAAGTGGATCTGTGCGGACATTGAATCACTAGGTATTGACTCAGACACTTATACGTATATTAGTGACGTACATGGCTGCTGTCGATGGCTTGATCACTGTGTAACTAGTAGTGTAGCATATAAATCTGTTAGTAAAATTGAAGTGCGTTATGATGTGTCATGGTCGGATCACTTTCCCTTGCAGATTGAGTGTGATTTCACGGTTCTTTCACCTAAAATAAAAGTAGCGAATCACACTCCATCTCATGTCATTTGGGGAAATAGAGACGCTGCACAAATAGATATGTACTATAACGTATGTCATAGCCGTTTAAGAGATATAGACTTTCCTCCAGAGCTGAGACACTGCGATGATGGAATATGTACAAATACTGATCACAAAATAATTATAGATAATTTGTATAAACGCATAGTTAACGCATTGAGCGAGGCTGCTATCGGCAGTTACATAGTCAAAAATGTTAATAATAAGAAGAAATACATTGTGGGCTGGAACAAACATGTAGCGGGGCTCCATAGGGAGGCTCGACTTGGGTTTCAATCATGGGTACTCTCGGGAAAACCCGCCAATGGTTCAGTTTATGACAATATGAAAGAGACCAAAAGATTATTTAAAAATAAATTGAAATGGTGCCAGGATAACAATGAGCGTATCAAAATGGACATACTTGCTACTAGTCACGAAGCTAAGGACTTCAAAAATTTTTGGAAACAGACAAACAAGCTGAGCCCCCGGTCGAGTCTGCCTCTGGGCGTGGCGGGTCTGTCTGAAAATATCGACATTGCCAATATGTTTAAAGAATATTTTAATGTAGTGCCTGCAGTTATGCCAACCGCAGGCACTGTAGTGTCAGATGCTCATACCCGGCGGGCAGTTTCAAGCCAATACACTCGCTTCACTATTAAAGAAGTAGATAGGGCGATACGTGGAATGAAACGAGGGAAGTCGCCGGGACACGACGGGTTGAGCGTTGAGCACTTGAAATATGCTGGTGCACATCTGCCTAGGGTTCTTAAGATTTTTATCAACGCCAGTATTGGACACTCCTATCTGCCTGAGGAGCTAATGAGAACTATTGTTGTACCTATCATTAAAAATAAAACAGGTGATGCTAGTGACAAAGGTAACTATAGACCTGTATCACTGGCCACTATAACGGCAAAGGTGCTGGACAGTTTGCTTGACAAGCAACTTGATAAACATCTAATCTTGCACGATGCCCAGTTTGGTTTTAGGAGTGGGCTGTCTACTGAAAGTGCCATCATGTGCCTCAAGCAAACTGTCCGGTACTACACAGACAGAAAAACGCCAGTGTATGCCTGCTTTTTAGACTTGTCCAAGGCGTTTGATTTAGTTAACTATAACATGTTATGGAAAAAGTTGGCGACTGAAACTGGCCTACCTGATGAGTACATTGATTTGTTCAAATATTGGTATGGCAATCAACGCAACGCTGTCAGGTGGGCCGGTTCATTAAGTCAAGAATACAGGTTGAGCTGTGGAGTGAGACAGGGGGGGCTGACGTCTTCTAAGCTGTTCAACCTGTTCATGAACAAATTGATCGGGGAGCTCAGCGACACCAGGGTCGGATGTTCAGTCGGCGGCGTCATGGTGAACAACATAAGCTATGCTGACGACATGGTGCTGCTGAGCCCCTCGATTCGAGCCATCAGGCGGCTACTGGACGTCTGTGGGTCATACGCCGGGTCGCATGGCCTAAGGTACAATGCCAAAAAAAGCGAAATGCTTGTATTCAAGGCCGGCACTAAAAAACCATCTTTTGTGCCTCCTGTCAAATTATGTGGCATCGCCCTGAATAGAGTCGTAAAATTTAAGTACCTAGGGCATGTGGTCACGGAGACACTCACAGATGATCTGGACATGGAGAGAGAGCGCAGGGCGTTGTCGGTTCGCTGTAACATGCTGGCCCGCAGGTTTGCACGGTGCACTAAAGAAGTGAAACTTACACTTTTCAGAGCTTACTGTCAAACCTTCTACACCTGCAGTCTGTGGGTTCGCTATACGCAGAGGGCCTACAGCGCTCTGCGTGTCCAATACAATAACGCGCTGAGGATTGTGTTGGGGCTGCCGCGATACTGCAGCGCCTCATCGATGTTCATGGAGGCAAGAGTGGATGACTTTTTTGCCATCTTGCGTAAGAGAGCAGCCTCTATGATGAGTCGTGTTCGCGGCAGCTCGAACGGGATCATCAGTGCGTTAGGGGATAGGGTCGATAGTCCCTTGCTGAAACACTGGATAGATGTGCACCTATACAAAAATAAAAAATAGTTTAGGTTACCTGTGTGTTAATGTACAAAATATTTTGTCTTTTTATAATTTACTATGGATGTGTACCTATCTGACAATAAATAAATAAATAATAATAAATAATAATAATAAATATGAATGCGATCCGCATCTAAAATAAGATTTCCCTTAACCTTAAACCATCTTCCCTAGGGAATTTTATTGGGGAGATTTATGGGAACCCTCATTGGGTTGGGGAAATAGATTTGTCATCAAAATGACAGGAGGTCTAATACTAAATCTTATAGCAGGACCTAAACTCAACTACCTTGCTTTTTCGTACTATGAGCAACAATTAGCAGGCCTGTTAAAGGACTGTTTAAGTTTCCGCTCAAAAACCGTTTTTTTTTTTGGTATAGACTTGTCTTACTATGAAACTATATTTGACAACAGGAAATCGTTTTTTGTGCGTCTATTATGTCAAATTAGACGATCTTGAAAAAGCTAGTAGATATTAGCCTAAAAACATTGTTTTGTAATTTATAGTGGATAACTCATTAATTTTCGAGAGTTTTAGACGAGTGGATCATCCATGTTTCTGCTTCAACCGCAAACGAAACTTGTATAGGTATACATAAAAGGCAACAAATATAATGACCACCAAAATAGTTTTTCCTACCCAAAATGGCTAAATGACCACCAAAAGTTGCAGAAAATATCAGGGCAAAATACTGCGGTAGCTTAGGTAAAGGGTAAAGGGGGTGAGCGAAGCGAAGCCCCCTTTATCTTTCGTGTTAGGTGGAACATGTAAGAACAACAAAAAATACTTAAAACATAAACTTAAGTACACAAAACATAAAAAGAAGTTTGGTGATCATTTATCCAAACACAATTTGGTGGACATCCATCCATTTTGGCAGTCATTTCGAATTTATTGTTAATAAACTTTTCGAATTTTTTGGTAATCGTTTAAACACAAGCCTACATTAAATGGCTCAAACGTGGAATATCATCAAGCTCAGTCAGGAATTGGGTACGCGGCAGTCATGCGTGGCATTTGCGGAAGATCAAGGCCTCATTAAGAAGATTAAATTGTATATAATTCACCGTGGGCCGATGACAGTTGCGTACCATACAAACAGAACCATCGGTTCCTTACTATGTATCAAAGGATGCTATAAGGGCAACATCTGCATAGCAAGAGAGAAAGGGACTTGGTTTGAAAATGTCAAGCTATTAATGCCCTCGGTATTCTATCTCATGTATGGTTCGCTACTTAAGTTTGACCATATGCAAGTAATGTGGGAAGACTTCACGATCACTGATGATCAGCGTTTGTCCTGCAGAACAATCATGGACTAGACAGCTTTTGTTGGGAAGTGGTGGTGCGATACATATTGCACAAACAAGAAACTAAGGGAAAAATTGGCATCCGGGGTCAAGATTGTTTAACTGAATGAAAGCAAATTTAGCAAGATGAAACTCACTTCCTGTTTCTGTTTCTAAGGTCACTTCCTGTTTGAAAACTAAAGATAGGTTTGTTAAGTTCACACATTATAGCAGAACCCGGAGCCGAAGTGCAGCAGAGATTTAATAATAATATTTAATAATATCTTGGTTACTATTTACACACATTGATCTAGCCTCAAACTAGGATTCCCTGTACCTTGGGTGCTAGACAACGATACACATACTTATGTGGATAAATATTATACTTAGATAGATAAACAACCATGTCTAGGGTACAAACATCCATTCACATCAAACAAATATTTGCCCCCACCGGGGTCGAAGCCGGGACCCTTGGCTTCGTAAGCAGGGTCATTGCCGACTCGGCGTAGTTAGAATTATTATGATTATTGTATGTTTCAGGGAGAAAAAACGAGGGACATTGGGTTTGAGGTATGATTGAAGACAGGAGTGAAGACCTACGCTTAGAAGTTGCCTAGTTATGTTAGGTCTTGGCGCCACTGATTTAGAATCATGTGGAAGTAAGTCCAATAATCCATACAGACGTCTGGAGGGCGTATGATAGTCGGGCTGTATGGATATATCCATAAAAAGGTGAACCAAAATCCTTTCATTTCTCCCGATGGGCGGGTTGTGAAGAGATTCTTTGCCAAGGACACCTAAAACAACCCACAAAGTTTTGAAGAAATGTGAATTAAATATTAGTGGAGAAGAGTGACAAATAAAAAGTCTGACCCATTCCTAGAAATAATTTTGGCCATAAAACTTGTTATAAAGTTTAATAATGTTAAAGAAATAATACTATAAATTATACTAGTTATAATAGTACATTATGATACAAGTGTGGTATGTTGGTCACTACACTCGAGTGGCTCAGGCTTAATGGAGACGAGAAGTGTAACCAATGCTCACGTGTTTCATACGACGTTTTTCAACACACTTGCGAGGAAAAGTAAATAAAAGTTCACATTTATTTAAAAACTTTAATTATTGAAACAGTTATTAATAGTACAATTATTGAAATGATATGCTACCGCCTTATGAGGCATTTGTACTGTATGTTTAATTGTATTATTAATTATTTCATTGCTTTGTTCTTGGGTAACTGTAAATGTCGGTGATAATGCAACATTCTGAAAGGAGGTAGAAGAACATTGCGCTTCATCATTAGCAAACGTATGAAATCCCAAACCATCATTGGCATATGAGGTGGAAGGACGCGGTTCAGGGCAGAACTTCTTGGATTGTGGCTCCAAATGGATTGCTTGTGTTATTTTGGCACTTATGTCGGCTTTATTTTGGATGGAGTCCTCAATATATGACTCGGCGACATTATTAGATCGCCATCCCCCATGGCGTTTTAAAGTCAATATATCGGCTCCCGAATTAGCCAGAAATGTAGCTGAAGTCCGCCTAAAACTGTGTCCGGTGTAAACGTCAGCCTGTGTTAAGCCTAAAAACTTGGCAATTTCTCTAGGCATCGATCCAAATTTGTTCACTCCGATAGGCTGACTCGTGCATTTGCCGTTTTGAAAATTTTGGAAGAACCGGTCAGATTTTCCTTTTGTTGAACGTAAAGTTTCATATTTTTTCACTATTTCATAAAATGGTCCGTGAATAGTAAATGACCGAGGAATTTTATTTTTAGTGTTCGGAATTTTGACAAGTAGCATCTCTCCGTGATTCTCTATATCTTTTGTCGTAATGTTGTTTAATTCCTGACGCCTACAGGCACCAGTAATTCCGAATATTAATGCGACCTGAAAATAAATAAAATCATAATTAAGTTATAATAATCGTACTTAGTTCCTATTATATCAACACTCACAATACCGCCTACAAATATTATAATAATGAATACAAAACTAAATAGTGGAACTGAGCTTTGTCGCTACATATTGATTATCCGGTGCTTCTTTAATGAACTTCTCCACTTCATTAGGTGTTAAAACCTTGGATTTTCGACTGTAAAAGCCGTCTGAACGTCTTTTCAAGAATGCAGTTAGATTGGTGTACGCTTTGATGTCAATTGCATTTTTATTCTGCACGGTACTCTTCAACATAGAATATATACACCAAAGCGAACTAGGTTTATACCTCTTCGCCAGTTCACTAAAGTAAGCCATGAACACGTTCTCTGAGAAAGAGCTTGCATTTTTGCTGTTTTTCCATTGAATGAAATTTGCGTAGGCTTGCATGTATTTATCTTTTGATTTTGAGGGCAAAAGACTATCACTCGCATTTTGCGCTTCAACTATGATATCTGGCGGCGTACACTCGATAAGTAATTCTTCGTTATCTAAATTCGATATTTTACAAAACAACACTAACGAAATGCAATACTGTGAATAAATAAACTTAACAAACAGAAACCCATTTAAAAGATGGCGGCCGTAATTTTATTTTTTCGCGCGCTCAGCGCTGCATGCGCGCGCAAGTCTGAGATAAGGGCACCGGCAAAGTAGCTAATCAGCCACATATTTATAAATTTTGAAATTGGGTATTTATAGATAAAAATACACCGTCAAAATATAAATACCAACAAGCTAACAAGCAGTTTCATGAAATTCTTTAATTATTTATCACATTTTGAATTGAATTTTATATTTACGCAAATAACTACTTAGCTGTTTTCGAAACATTAATACTTCTTGCTAATATTTAAAAAGATATGTAATGAAAATGCACTAGTGCGATAATGTAATGTAAAAGGCACGGCACGGGTAATATTCTGCATTATCAGTGTAAATACGCTGTAATAAGACCTACTTAACGAGCAGGTGTGTTGAAAATAAATGTAAACATTGTGCAATCAATCTGCTGCCTTTATTTTCACCCAACAACAAATGCCCGTAACCTAGCTACAAATCAGATGCAGCGGTAGCACCTCTGGCGCAGCCAGCCACTGGGGACTAACAATGGAATACATTATTACACACCCACCCTTGAGCGTATAACCATCTTAGTTTTACAGTATAGAAGTTTATCAAGGGTAGTCCCTTTGGTTAGGATATCTGGGACCATATCGCTATCTTTAACAAAACAAAATAATATCTCATTATTAACAACTTAATCATTAAGAAAGTGATACCTAATATCAATATGTTTGTTTAGTCCTAGTATTATCAATATGTTTGTTTGCAGTCTTCACCAAATAAAAGGCCCAGTGTCAGCGTCCGTGTCACTGACATAATAAGATTGAATGTTTGGGGGCCTTTTATTTTGTGAAAACTGTAGTCTTAGGCAGGAACCAATTGTTGCTGGTCAGTCGAATTGCGCTCTGGTTCTTGCTGAGGATGTGCAAAGAGGATGAACGTTGTCAGCCATATGACCTCCTGCACCGTGGCCTCTGCTGTGGAAAGCTCCACAGTTTGTTGTTTGTGCCAACTCCATGAAATCGCATCATCCTGTAACATAACAATGTGCCCAGTACACGACTTTCTGTCATGTCAGCGTCGCAGTACCCAGCTAGTCTTACATTACCATCCTTGGTATATGTGAGATTCCAATCTTTGCAAGTGTCGCATCAATCTCTGGAGAGCATTCCAATATTCATTCTTTGGTTTCTTGTTAAATCTGCTTAGCATATTCACAGCAAAGGAAATGTCTGGTCTGGTGCACTAGACCATGTAGAGAAGAGCTTCTTCTACATCCTGGCTGAATTTCAAGCTTACTTCAAACGCAGTCTGAGCAGGCCTATAATCTGACATGTTGAACTAACCTACTTAGTATCTCCTTTATACTCTTCTTGTTCAAGCATTATCTTGCCTTCAATTTTGGTAATGGTAAGACCTATATATTGTCTTGCCTCTCCTAGGTCTTTCATTTCCAGATTATGCATCAGCCTCTCCGTGATCGTCTGTTTAACGCTTGCTTGAGAGGTAAACAGTATCAGGTCATCGACCCAAACAGCAACAAATGTCAGCTTCTCAGCATCATGGTATACACACGGATGGTATACACCCTTGATTGGTTTAGGCCACTATCCTGCAGGACTCATTATAGTTTTTGATTCCATCGCCTGCTGGCTTGCTTCCATACAAATATTTCTGTAAGCGGCATACTTGTGTTCCAACTCTGTATAGTTCCGGGTGTTAGATGTACGACATCAGGGAACCTCATGTAAGCAACATAACTCCAGCGAACAAAGAGAGTTTTTCTGTCAGAAACAACAGAACCAATACTCCAACAGCTACTCCCTTGCATCTGCAGCTGTTATTACCAGACACCGTCTTCGGCGCCTCCTGAACGGTGTATTTCGCCTGTTCCTTGAGATTCCGATGATTGTACATTTTTAAGTACCCTAACTAAGTAACGTTCAAAAACATATATCATCTGAAATACTGGAAATTATCAATATCAATTATACGTATAAAAAGTGTCATAAATAAATTGATAACAGCTTTACAATATTAAGTTAATTTTATGTTTAATAATTCTGATTAATTTCCACGCCTACCGAACGGCGTGGAATCCTGAGGGGGTGGGCTTTTGCCAGCACGTGAGAGAAAAGTGAGTGAATTGTTACTGACCTTGTCACCGTAGACAGGAGATCGAAAGCTCGATTCGAGGCAGGAATGTGGGATAGGAGCACCAGTTTGGGATAGCATATGGAGTGAATCTCACTGTCGCTGCCGACGCTGTCGCCGGCGTGCTGCCTGCCGTCACGTGGAGTCGCCGCTACCGATACGACGTTGTCCAATCTACACGGATCACTTAACCGCTGACGCGAATCTACTTATTTCCCGACGATGTGGTAGATTTACACTCCGACCAGGTCCGACACCTGTATTAGAGAATTGTTACACCGAAACAATCAATAGCCCGACGCTATGAGCAGACATGTTTGTTCTCACCGACGAGACAAGACCAAGATAACCTCCAATTTTTTCCTCTCGTTGGTACGAGCGACGTCTGCGGTCCGTTTCCGCTTAGTGATGTGCCGATTACTCGCGATCGATTCGCGCAACAAAAAACCGGTGCGTTTCCGAAGCATAAATATTAAACAGTCACCCGCCCGGACAGGCCCGAACCTGTCCCTAATCAATAGGAAGGCGAGAAAGTGTTGCGACCGCTCTCTTGAGGACCGAGTCCCCCACCTTGACTTCTGCTGATCGAGGCGTGCCATCCCGACCCGTGTACAAATTGACGATCCGTCCTCGTCTCCATCTCAATGATGGCAGGTTCGCATCCTTAATCAGCACCAAATCACCGACTTGAGGGGGGCTCGTCCGGTCAGTCCACTTAAGGCGCTGCTGCAAGATGTGCAAGTACTCAAGGGACTACCGTTTCCAAAAATCTTGAGCCATCTGCTGCAACATCTGCCACCTAGTTAACCGACTTAACTTAACATCACCGAATGGGTATTCTGGCAGGGCGTTAAGGGGCTGACCTATCAGGAAGTGACCCGGCGTCAACGCTTCCAAGTCATTTGGATCCGAACTGAGCGGGCACAACGGACGCGAGTTCAGTGTCATTTCAATTTTACAGAACAGCGTCGCAAGCTCTTCAAAGCGTAGAGAGGTCTCACCGATGATCCTCGTCAGGTGCGACTTAGCCGATTTAACCGCAGCCTCGAAAATTCCTCCCCAATGAGGACATCCCGGCGGACTGAAAACCCATTCAATCCCTCGTCGGGAGCAAGCCGTACCGATGGCGTCCTGGTTACCGTTCAGGAATTGAGTGACCTCCTGCAGATATCGCCTGGCTCCGACAAAATTTGTGCCGTTGTCCGAACGGATTAATGTCGGGAGGCCCCTTCGTGAGACGAACCGATCCAGACAAGCGATAAATGCCTCCGTAGTGAGGTCACTGACCACCTCCAAGTGGACTGCCTTCGTGGCCAAGCACACGAAGACGCACAGGTATGCCTTCACTAATCTGGCGTTCCGTAGCTGTGAAGACTTGACCATGAATGGTCCCGCGAAGTCCGTTCCGACACCCGCAAAGGGCCGGATTTCGTTAACCCTATCCGAGGGCAAATCGCCCATCTGGGGCTGCATCGTAGCCGCCTTGGCCCGATAACAAGGCAGGCACCGACATACGATGCTACGCACTAAGCGTCTTCCCGATAGAATCCAGAACTCGCGCTGGAGAAACACCATCAAGGCGTGGCATCCGATATGCCCATTCCGAATGTGTCGATCCTGTATCAACAGTTCGACCAACTTCCCTTTCCTAGGGAGTAACAACGGGTGGCGAGCCGCATAAGGCAGGTTGGCATTCCGCAGCCGACCTCCTACCCTCAGCAATCCGTGAGGGTCAATAAACGGGTTGAGCCGAGCCACAGCTCCCTTCAGTTGGACGCGTCCGCGTCTCAGAATGTCCAATTCGGACTTCATCAACTGGCAACCCCGCCCCGTCAAGGTAGCACTCTGTTTGAATTTCTCCTATACTTATTTTTACTAAAAGTTATTTTCCTGGAACTTTCGGAACAATTTATCGTGTTGAGGTGAAGGAACTAATACCGGCAGTGAAAAACCACCAGAAATCCAGGTGAAAATCAAGCATTCCTGGACAGCAGAGGCGATCAAGGTACTGCACAACACTTTCCGTTGGTTCAAAGCACACTCACACAAAGACACAGACTTAAAAACAATAGAAATACAACCACAGTGTTTTACGTGTTTTATGAGCACTCCCACAAAAATCAACGGACTGACACTGTCAAACTGACAACTAGCCATAGTGTGACCAGTACAAAATATAAGGCTGCGTTCGAAAATCACTCAAGGCAAGACAAGTCACACTGCTCAGTAACGCCATCTATGAACGAGTAGCAGAGTTACACACTTCGAATCAAACACACAGAGGCCGCTACAATACTCATACTCCACCAACATCAGTTGCCGCTTGCTTTTTTGTTTTAATTATCTACCGTAATATATTGTTATTTATTTTTGTTTGCACAATGAATAAATGCAAGTCCTGCAAATTAGCACTACCTGCCAAAGAAAAAGCAACTTGCTTAAGAACTGAATGCACTGCAACCCACCATCTTAAATGTGTTCAGCTTACACGGGCAGCCTTTGCTGATATAAGCTCCTCCTGGCTCTGTCCGGATTGCAAGTCCAAATGCTGCTCTGGATGCTGTGAGTTCACCGAAGAGGAAGACAGAATTACTTGCACGGAACCCAAGTGCCTACTGGTGTACCACTATTTATGTGTTGGTCTTAGTGTGGGTCCCCACGCGGGTTGGAAATGTCCCAGCTGCAAGGTGAACATACCAAAGATGGATAACACTAACACACCGGTAAAGGCCAACGACGACTCCTTTGTTACTCTCCGGACTGCCCAACAACGGCGTGCCGCCCCAACCACTACAGCTAGCCCTCAAGACAGCAATTACCTTACGGAGGATAAACTGCGTAGCATAGTGAAACAGGAGATGACAGAAGCTCTACTAGCAACTATCAAGGAGTTTGAGGCCGAACAACAAAATAAATTCATCAACTTACAGGCCGCACTAACGGAAATAAAGGCACAGAACCTGACTTTGGTTGTACAAAATTCTGAGATTCAAGCTTCTATGGAAATCCTATACTCGAAGCACGATGACATCCAAAAGGAACTAGAAAATCTCAAATCCGAACGCCGCGAACATTTAACCTACATTAAGGACCTGGAAACCCGATTAGAAATCCTAGAGAGAAATTCCTGCTCGGCCAAGATCGAAATCAAGAACATACCCAAAGCACAGCCTTCTGAGGACAAAGACGAGCTCTCCAATATCACTACCAAAATTGGAGCTGCTCTGGGTATCGAAATAGAAAAATCTGATGTTAGAGACATATATCGTGGCTTCGCTAAGCCTGATCAGACAAAGCCTATCGTGGTAGAATTTACCTCTGTATTAATGAAGGAGAATATCATGAAAGGACTTAAGAAATTTAACAGTAAAAAAGACAATAAAAATAAGTTTAACACCTTAGCTATCTTAGCCTTATCGGTCCTGTGTCTCCTATCTACGTTTCTGAGTGCCTCACATCAAAAGCCAGAAAACTTCATTTCCTGGCTCGTGACTTCGCAAAGACCCACGGATTTACTTTTTGTTGGATTTCCTACGGAAAAGTATATTTGAGGAAGGCGATCAATCTGCCCTTTATCAGAGTGGATGACGAATCTACTCTCAATAAGCTAAGGGAGACAGCAAAACCGCTGTTCTGACTAGTCTCTGAGCTTATCACTCTACTTTTATTAATGTTATCTGCTTTCCTTCGTCGCACTTTAGACTTTAAGCTAGTTTTTACTTGTATGTCAACACACTGCACGCTTACACACTTAAATAACTACACATATTATACTATCCATCGACGCAATAATATATACACACATAAACTGAATTCAAATATTTATAAAACCTATCCTGATACCTGCTTTGGTATATTAGGCCCCCTCTGTAACAACTTACCTCGTGTCCATGGCTCTTCCTGTCGGCACTGGCCTTGATAATGTCATAAGCGAGGAATTAGATAATGTCACGGTATCGGACTCCTTTTCATGTGACGTCGAATGTAAGTACTACGTCCCTAAATCTGATGAGTGCCTCACAGTTTTGACCCAAAATATACGCAGCATTAACTGCAATATGGCGGGTTTCCAAGTGCTACTAACTAGACTTAATTTAGTTTGTGATGTGATTGTACTTACAGAATGTCGTCTTTCAGCCAACCCTATTATACCCCCATTGCAGGGGTATATGCATCACTCTACCATAAATAACTATCTCCAGAATGATGGGGTTGTAGTATATGTCCGCAATCATCTAAAAGTATCTGTCGATGAACCCATTATTCAGGACTCTAATAGCCTATTGGTGAAATTTGGTACTGATACAGCAATCCTTGCTATAAATCGCTCCCCCTCTAAGCAAAATATTGATCCATTCCTCACCTCTCTTAATAAGACGCTGGCCAATCTAACGTCCTTTAACAGCTTGTCATTGGTTGGGGATATAAACATTGATATTCTGCCAAACAATTCAGAATCCAGAACTCTTGACTATCTTAATACTTGTGCGTATCATGGTCTACTACCTGCTCACATTCTACCTACAAGGCTTAACCGTACTTGTTTAGATCATGTCTTTTTAAAAACAAAACTCTCTGCAACTACTCTTGTTACCAACTCTACACTGACTGATCACCAACTCGTACTGCTTTGCCTTAGAGTCAAACAAAGAAGAGTTTTTAATCAAACTACAGCTACTAAAATAGACTTCTCGGGTCTGAGTACAAGTCTCTCCGAAATTGACCTAGATCCCATTTACAATTCTTCTAGTCCAAACCGAGCTTTAGACTTATTCATTACATATGTACGTGGTGCTATTGATGCTAATACATCCTCCAAAAAGTTGTCACGCCGACAGAAAGTGATAAAGCCATGGATCACACCAGGTCTTATTCGCTGCATGAGAAATAGAGACCGACTACACAAAAAATCTACTAAATCGCCTGATAAATTTCTGCAATAATCTACTAAAAAAACTGAAAAGAACACATGAAAAAAATGAAATAACTAAAGCAGGCAGTAACTCAAGGGACTTATGGAGAGTTATAAAAGAAATCTCAAGTACTAAAAAGGTAAAGTCTAACGCTGATGGGTTGTTAGGTCCCCCTGGCAATGAAAACACAACAGACCAAGTAAATGACTTTTTTGTTAATATAGGGAAGAGTTTAGCGGAGAAAATGATTGGTAACGTAGACGCACACGTTCCTATACTAACCCCTTCAGAGAGTAGAGTGGAATCTTTTGTTCTGCTAGAGACCGATGTACATGAAATCGAGACTCTAATTAAAGGTCTTAAGAGTGTGTGTGCGGTTGGTTTGGACAAAGTTTCAAATAGGATCCTTAAACTCTTTAAAGATTTATTTGTGCGTCCGCTCACTCACATCTTCAATTTGTGCCTATCTCAAGGGGGTTCCCTAGATCCCTCAAGAAGTGCATGATCTTCCCAATCCACAAGTCTGGTGACAGAGACCGTGTCAACAACTATAGACCCATTTCTATTCTGCCATCAATATCCAAGTTGCTTGAAGGTCTGGTTAATTCTAGGTTGATCAAGTACCTTGAAGACAACAAACTACTTTCTAAATCCCAATTTGGTTTCCGCCGCAATATATCCACGAGTGATGCAGTACACGAACTCACGGATTGAGAAATCTGGATAGTGGCGATAAGGTTTTGGGCATATTTCTGGACCTGGCAAAGGCCTTTGACACGGTTTCTGTACCCATACTTTTGCACAAATTAAATACTCTGGGGATTCCTGGGGTTCAATTGAAACTACTGGAGGATTACCTTACGGACCGGACACAGTTTGTAAAAATAGGAGATTATTGTAGTGCCGAACTACCGATATCTTATGGGGTTCCACAGGGTAGCATCATTGGTCCTACCCTGTTCCTCATCTACATTAATGACCTGTGCAACTTAAATCTACCTCAAGGTAAAATAGTCACCTATGCAGATGACACGGCTTTACTTTTTTCCGCTAAAACCTGGGAACTTACCTTTGAGGTTGCGCAGATGGGCTTTAATTCAGTAAACTAATGGCTTGCAAAAAACTTGTTAACCCTTAACGCGGAAAAGACAAAATATTTGACTTTCTCCATGAGATCTTCTGGAACGGCTCACAACGGAACGATACAGGCCCACAATTGCACTGACCCGAAAAACATTCGATGCTGTTGCCCGTTCCTTTCTAAGACTGAGAGCATTAAGTACTTGGGTGTACTGATAGACCATCACCTTACCTTTGGTCCACACATCCTTCTTTTATGCGGTAGAGTTAGAAAACTCATATATATTTTTAAATCTCTGCGTCATGTGGCTGACGGAGGGTTGATGAAACGCATATATCTAGCTCTCTGTCAATCAATTTTGACCTACTGCATAACGTCTTGGGGTGGAGCATCAAAAACCCTACTCCATAAATTAGAAAGGGCTCAAAGAGCCATCTTAAAGGTTTGTACCTTCAAACCCTTTCTCTTTCCTACTCAGCAACTTTATGATTTTTGTGATGTGCTCACTGTTCGCCAACTGTTTATTTATCAATTAGTTATTAAACAACATTCCCTATCAACATTTAACCCCGGATCTCGTAAAAAGCGCCGTGAAGACAGAGTTTTCATTCCCTCACGCATTTTCAGAACCTCGTTTTCCCATAAATTTTTCTGTTTCTTGGGTCCCTTTATTTATAATAGAATAAATCGACAAATAGATATATATCCCCTTAACAGCCATCATCTCAAAGCTGCAGTATCTAAATATATAAAACCCCTGTCTTACCAGCTAACTGAAGATATCTTCAATTTGCTGATATGATAAATTGAAGCATATTGAAGACTTATTGTAAAACTACTTGTGTAGGTATATGTAAAAACATGTATGTATCAAATCAATAACATTTATATATTGTATCAATCACAGACATAGATCAGTTTTTATTTAAGTAAGTATTTATTTATTTATTTAAGTACATAGCTTGTGTCATTTGTTTTATATTGTTTTAATATGTGTACGATACCTGTTTCAACTCAGTGGATTCACAAAATACTCACCCTCTCTCTCACACACACACACACATACATGCAACACAAAGAGAGGCCAAATCTCCACATCTTCAAAAAAGTTAAGTTTAAATTTTATTTTTGTAATTAAATACTTTTAGTTCTACATTAATCTCGATAATCCGTCGGATAGTCGCTACTCTGTATAAATTTAGCATCCAACCTTAATCCGGAAGTTGCGCTGGGGCCAGAAATACAGGTTATTTATACCTAGTTCAGGCTTCAGATGTTCCCAATTTATCTGTGAAATTATTATAAGGACTTAGTTGGTAACTCTTGTAACTATTTTGATGATGCAAATAAATTATTATTATTATTATGATTATTATTAAATTATTATTATTAATACTTAAAGTGCACCGTCTGCACGTTCCGTACCAATGCGAACAACGCATGGTTCCGTTCCCGTGGTGTCAGGACCTGTGTCCGCACTCGTTGCGCCTCAGAATTCCGACAATTCCGCGCAAATCGGCAGATCCAGGCGGTCACATTGACCAGCTTGTCGAGCGAGCTGTACCGTTCCAGCAGGCCGAACTCCTCTTCCGGCTCTGGTTGCGTCGTACAGACACCGACTGTCAAGGCGCCGTTCGCCGTGGTAACGCGTGGACTCAGTGGCCAATCCGATTCGGCTTGAGTCAACCATTTTGGACCCCACCACAAGGGATGTCCAACCAACTCCGGAGCGTGACACCCACGAGACGCACAGTCTGCTGGGTTCATTTCCCCTGGAACATGTCTCCAGATTAAGGAAACCTCCGAATTCAGAATCTGCGAAACCCGATTCGCCACAAAAATCTCCAGCTTGTGAACTGAAGCCTTCAGCCAGCATAACACGATCTGGCTGTCCGTCCAAGCGTAGACCGTATCTTCCAACGCTATTGACCCACGAAGAACCGTCATCGTGTGGTTGAGCAGACGAGTCAGGAGAGCCGCTCCCGAAAGCTCTAACTTGGGAATGGTCAGGCGAGTGCGCAACGGCGCAACCTTGCTCTTGGCCATGACCAACCGCACATCAACCTCCCCCGAGGAGTCGACCGTACGCAGATACACCGCAGCTCCGTAGCCCTTCTCCGAGGCATCGCAAAACCCATGCAGGGTGGCGGTGTATCGTTTGGTGGGCACCAACCTCCGTGGCAGTGAAATCCGATTGATGCCAGGGAGGGTCGAAAAGAACGAGTCCCACTCTGAGCTCAATGACCCGCCGATCGGGTCGTCCCATTTCAGCTCAGCAGACCACAATTGCTGCATAAAACACTTGAGCTGAAATGTTACCGGGGTGATCCACCCGTTTGGATCAAATGTCCTAGCCACCGTTGAAAGGACGTTCCGTTTCGTCCAGACCTTCGGGGAGTCCAACTCGACCCGATACGAAAACATGTCTGACACCGGCTGGTACTGGACGCCTAATACCGACAACATATTTGGATTTTCCAAATTTTCAAAAATGTGGGGATCCTGCTGGTAGTCATCCGGAAGACCAGTCAGTAACTCTGGAGAGTTCGACATCCATTTCCGAAGCTCGTAACCTCCACCCCGTAAGAGCTCAACTAGCTCGTCCCGTCGAGCGAGCGCCTCCTCTACGGAATCTGCACCGGTACAGATATCGTCCACGTAGAGATCCTGCTCTAGGATCGCTGTTCCTCTAGGGAAGTTTAACCGTTCTCGATCCGCTAACTCCCGCAGAGTGCGAATCGCCAAATAAGGACTAGACCGTAGCCCGTACGTGTTGGTGTTCAGCTCGTACACCCTAATGGGCTGATCTGGGCTCTCTCGCCACAGTATCACCTGATACCGTCTATCGTCAGGGTGAATGACCGTCTGTCTAAACATCATCCGGATGTCAGCTACAAACACAACATTGTGTCGACGGAACCGTGTGATAACATCCGCGATGTCATGATTCAACTTCGGCCCCGAATGCAAACACTGGTTCAGGTTCATGCCGTTAGATGTTGATGCCGATCCATCGAACACTACCCGTATTTTGCCCTCCGGGGTCCTCAAGTCCGCGTGATGGGGCAGGAAGCAGTGGTCTTCACGCTTCCAGTCGATACCCGAAACCGACATGTGGCCGAGCGACTCGTATTCCCGCATGAAGTCGACGTACTTCTGCCGGAAAATCCCGTCACGCTTCATGCGTCGTTCCATCGACAGAAGCCGCGTCTCGGCTGCATGGTGTGAACTGCCCAGCGGCGGGCGATCACTCCGAAATGGAAGACGTGTGAGAAATCGACCTGACCGAAGGCGACCAGTATTGTTCCGATAAAAATGTTCACACTCTTCTTCAACCGGGTCCAACCGGCGTACCGTAGGTGGTTCCTCCACCTCCCAAAACTTCTGTATCACCTCCGAGAGTACAGAACCGAATAAGGGACTACGAGTCGCTAGGCGTGGGGCAGCCGGCATGACCGGACCCATTACCGCATGGCCCAGTCTGGTGTTGACCGAAACCAGACCAGTCGCCTGCAACACGTGGACACCTGGCACTAACAGGTATCCCAAGGCATCGACACCCAATAAAATGTCTACTGGGCCCGGAATATCGAACTCCGGGTCAGCCAGTAACAACCCAGCGACCAACTGTCGCACCGAGGGCGACAACCGTACGTGAGGGTGTGAGCCCATCACATTAGGCATGACTAATGCCGTGACCGTCAGATTCACCGATGAATCCACCCGTGACGAGAGAGTAATCCGACATACTCCCTTAACGGAACCGACTTCCGTGTTCCCAATTCCCCGAATGGAATGTGGATACTCCCTTACCGAAATGCCCAACCGTCTTACAAGGTTGCACGAGACTAAGCACCCCTGGGCCCCCGAGTCCAATAGTGCTCGTGCCACACATGATTTGCCGTCCGAACTCCACGCTATCACCGAGGCGGTGGGGAGCATGACCGTCTGTGGAGTGGCGGCACCCTGTAAGTGGGCGGCGTGTCCCTAGCGGGAACCTCCGCGGGATCCGAACCCGCTGGGACCCCCGTCGGCCTGGTAACTCGGCTGCTGATATGCCACCGGTGGCATATCAGACCGCATGTACATCAGGGGGTCCCAACCCGCATAATAGGCCCCTCGCTGTCCCGGTACCCGACCATACCGGACTGCGAACGGTGTGCCCGGTGGCCACCGTGGATGGAGGGGGGGAGAGCGGATCCAACCTGGGGCGCTCTAGGAATGGGGGCGACATCCGACTGTTCGCCTCCCTGTTCGCCTGCCAGAGCGACGGGCAGGGTGGCGCAGAAGGTGGTGGGCTCCCAGCCTTCGCGCCACTCATAGGTGCCATCTGACACCCGCCCGTAACACGCGAAGTCCTCGCTGACCCTGGATAGCGGCGACCGAACCCCGGCTATCCCGCCTGTTACCCCCCGCGCTGCCCCCTTCCCCTTGGGGGGGGGGGTCCCATCCGCGGGTACCCCAGTCACCCCGTTAGTGACTCCCGTTGCCCGGAGGGGGACTGGGTCCGGCCCTGGTTGGGCCCTGTGACCGACCAACCTGAGTCCGGCCCTGGTGACCGTCCGATGGGCCTGACCGGTTCAGGCACAACACGACGTGGTGCCTGCCACCGCAGCACTCACAGGGGGACGCGCGTGAGCACTCGCTCAGCGGGTGCGGCCCCAAACAACCGAAACACAATCGGTGGCGGAAGACCACCTTCCTGCGGGCAGCCACACCGAGCGCCTTAAAGTTGGCGCAACTGCTCACTCCATGACCGGCACTGTCGCAGTGCACACAGCCGTCACCCGACGGCGCGGCACTCAAAACGCCAAATTGTTTTGACCGCCCACCCCCCCCGTGGTGGGTCGTAGGTGACCGACCAACTCCTTCGGTTCACCCCGCGGTGCCATCAATAGTTGGGCCAACTTGTAGGCGCTGTCCAGGTCGTCCCGACCGTGGACCAGGCTATAGAATAAATAGATGAATGCCGGCCACTCATCAATTGCCCCACCGAAGGCCGGAATCTCCAGGTGTGGCAGCCGTCCGACAACACCCTTAGGGGGCGGGTCTCCGCTACCCTCCCCGCGGTCATCCCGACGCGACCGCTTAATTTTTTCGGCGCGACGCTCGATGTCGCCCAAGCACTCCATCGCTTGGTCAGCATCCGCGCAGAGCTGCTTCACTGCAGCCACCGAGGCCTCATCCGTAAGCCCGAGGGCTTCAGCCTCCGCAGCCAGCCGACACACCTTCCCGACGCGTGTCATTGCGTCCTCCACACGCTTGAGCAGGACATCGTCCATGTCAGGTCGCTCCACATACTTGTGAGTATGGGCGAGCCATCTCATCTCCTCACGGACGCCATACCGCAGTACCGTCAAGGGTGAAGGTGCCATGGTTACCAATTCAATTGTTTCCGGTCCTATGCTTCACTACCGAACTAAGCACAGCCAGAGACCAGCACTTTCCCGTTAGCGCTGGGCACAGAAATTAAAACTAAGTTGTAAAGCCAAGGCAACCACTAAAACAATTAAATCCTAAACAATATTTAATATGGTCGCCCTGTGGACATACACCTTATAATATACACTCTAAATCAATTAGAGAATGCCACCATAAAACACAATACAAAAATAACCCACAAAACTTGATTATGAAAACAATACAAAATAATAAGTGGCTTCTAGAAGTGGCCCTCCGATATGAACCACACTTCCCTTGAGGTCAGCAAAATCAGCTTAATACCCCTTAAATAGCCCGACCCTGCTGTGTAAACCGAAATAACACTGTAGGACTATAGAACCCGACGTTCTACCGCAAGTAATACAATCTAGGCTTCGCAGAATGACTGTTCAATCTTTTATGCGCAGAAACAGTAGTTTCCGACTACAAATTTATTATTGACTAAATTGACACTTATACTTTCACTAACCGAAATGAACTTTAATTGTGGTACCGACCACAGACTCATTGCCAAACAGATTGCCGGCGAATCTGAGATATTCTTTTCTCCCAACTACAATGTGGCAACAAAGCAACCCTAGAACCGTGAATCGATGATTTCCCACTAGGAAACCGCGCTCCTGCTACCAAAATGATTAATTTCCACGCCTACCGAACGGCGTGGAATCCGAAGGGGGTGTGCTTTTGCCAGCACGTGAGAGAAAAGAAGTGAATCAATTTTTACTGACCTTGTCACCGTAGACAGGAGATCGAAAGCTCGATTAGAGGCAGGAATGTGGGATAGGAGCACCAGTTTGGGATAGGATATGGAGTGAATCTCACTGTCGCTGCCGACGCTGTCGCCGGCGTGCTGCCTGCCGTCACGTGGAGTCGCCGCTACCGATACGACGTTGTCCAATCTACACGGATCACTTAACCGCTGACGCGAATCTACTTATTTCCCGACGATGTGGTAGATTTACACTCCGACCAGGTCCGACACCTGTATTAGAGAATTGTTACACCGAAACAATCAATAGCCCGACGCTATGAGCAGACATGTTTGTTCTCACCGACGAGACAAGACCAAGATAACCTCCAATTTTTTCCTCTCGTTGGTACGAGCGACATCTGCGGTCCGTTTCCGCTTAGTGATGTGCCGATTACTCGCGATGGATTCGCGCAACAAAAAACCGGTGCGTTTCCAAAGCATAAATATTAAACAAATTCATTGTTCATTCATTCAATCTTAACGTAATTTCGTATTTGTACAAAACTGGTAATCTAATAAATAACGGATTCTAATAAAATAACTGTTTTGAACGTTACTAGCGGGAAAGAGAGATGCTTATGTGAATCTGTAGAGCGCTATTTCATTCTATTTAGTTGACAGATAGGAGACCAGAGACAAGCTAACCGTTCACCTTGGCGGATTAGCAGGGCAACGGTGCCTCACCTTTAAGACCGTCATATTACGACTTTAAGCTGTCCTGTATAAGGCCTGCTTTTCATCTGCACGGAATAGGGATAGTTCTTAAAAGTTGGTATTAGGCCTACAGAGCTGTCACAAATATGATAGATCTGTCCTGTGATGCATAGTATCTTCAGAATTGCATCCGTGTTAGGTTGACATCTAAGAATAAAATACCCTCAATTGGAAACCAATTGGTGAGCAATCCATTAATTTGATGATCCATATTATTCCTCAGTGAATTTAAATTATTTTTAGGTGACTAATTTTGTTTGTACGAGTTATACAATTAATGGTGAAAAATCTACTATTTTATAAACAAACATGATTTATAGGTGATCGAAAATGCCTTTATTAGGTGATCGAAAATGCATTTATTGGGTGATTGAAGAAATCATTCCCTTTTCTATCACCAAGTAGAAAATTATACCAATATTTACAAAAAAGTGGCCCATGAACTCTGTTAAGTAATCTATTATGGATCGTTGTTGCTCAAAATATTTTTATGAAATATGTCCAAATATCGTATAAGATTCTGAATAATATTCTTTGGTCTGAATAATATGAAATATTTAATTGCATTCCAGCTAAGAACAAGTTTAGTGGTACTCATTAGCTGAGTGTCCCTTCGGCATGATGATTATTTTTGTTACATTCTCGGCCTTTTCTATCCTCACATAACACTTATCTGTCCTTTTATCTGAAGAGCTTGACAGAATTAATTCGTGTTAAATTTCAAATTAAGTTATCTGGCTGTTTTTCTGGGAATGGAACAGTCGTCACGTTAAATAACGATAAAAATAACAAAAAAGTGTAATCAAAGCGGAACCAACTGTATTAGGTTCAATTGTTCCCGCCTGAAATGAAATTATATTTAGTTTAACGCTATTAAATAAAAAAATAAAATATATTAGAGGACAATCTTACAAAAATCGAACTAGGCTCATCATAGTAAGCTCAATAAGGCTTGTGTTATGGGTATTGGACGACGATTTATTTAATAGAGATAAATACTCTTGTTAATATATAGAAAACATACAAGAATATGAAACAAATATTCGTGCTCATCACACAAATATTTGCCCTTACCGGGAATCGAACCCAAGACCATCAGCTTCGTAGGCAGAGTCACTTCCCGTCGTCAAATTTACAAAACTTTACAATAATAATTTAATCGAATCCCAATAATTACGTTAATTCTTATCTGCTTGATTGATGTATTTTATTTAATTCACCGCAGATGGGTTTTTTGGTTTCTTAACGTACATAATTTATTTTCTTCCTTTTAGTACAAAATTATGAAAAATCTGTAAATGTATAGTCATAACTTTTGCAAGAGTAAACATTTCCGTTTTCGCCTTTTAAAGCCCTTTATTTTGATACCACTCGACCCTCAGGTCTTAAAAACTTATTTTTATTTTTTATTTCATGTACCCAGTGACACTCGTGCCATAAGACGAACCTAATGAGTTTATGTCGTATCATTTATCAAAATCAGCTGAGCCGTTGAGTAGCTACGAGGGGACACAGAAACAGATATACATAGGTCATATATATATATAGGTCACCGGAAGCTAGTCAAAACCGATGGTTGATATACTAACGCGGTAGTTGATCAACTATCGTAGAGTTTGGAAATGTTAAACACGTTTTCTATGTAGTCTTACAACCATCAAAAGGTAACGTTGCACATAAAAAAATAAAAATGACTTCGTCGTAAAAACTACAGTGAGATTTGAACCGCCGACCCCTGCATTACGTGTCCGAACGTTTTCCGCGGTGCCACTGAACCACTTGCAGATATTTATTTGGCTAACTAACAGATCAACCAGATTCTCAATTTATTTAGCTGCGTGAGTGTGTGAGTAAATGTGACAGCTCTCTGACTGGCGCTGCGCTGGATGCAATATTTTTTGCTAACTCAGTATGGACTTTTGCAGCTGACCGTACATACAATAAAATTTTCGAGACGACGGGAATGATATAATAATTTTAATATAATTTAATTTGACCTTTTGGAGGCAGTGTAAATATTGTTTTGGAGGCCCTGGGTTATTACTAGTGGTACTGAGGTGGACTGTGGGCGTGACCTATAAGTAGTGAGATCTATTTGATCATTTTGCCTACGCCTACAATAGTAAAGGTACAAAACAAACAACAACAAACAAACAACAAAGTAAACAGTAAGTTTTAATTACGTATGTAGGCAATTTCATCAATAATATTTCTACAAAGATCCTGAGGAAACATTAGGTATTGGATAACTGGCTGTTGGAGAACTAATACGATGCCTCTGCTTCCCCTTAGGGGAAAAGGCGTGACGCTACGTTGCTGATTTTAGGGTTCCGTAGCCGAAGGGTGCCAACGGGACCCTATTACTAAGCCTCCGCTGTCTGCTCATCTGTTTGTCCATCCGTCCGAAAGCGGGCTGGCTGTATCTCATGAACTGCCATCCGTTTCAACTCTCTACCTATATAGAGAGATGAAATGTTCATATAATATGTATTTATGTTGCCAAACAATGACCAAATTATGATTTTATTCATTAAAAGGGGAATTACCAAATCATCACCAGTCAAATATCACCGCAAATTCGCGACGCCCGCAAATGTAGGGAGTGGTTTTGAAACCAAGTTCTGACTGATATTGTTATGTTTTTTTTGTCCTTAACTTTACTTGTACGAGTCTGACTAGCACCTGATCGTTTTTATTATGAAAACTATACGGACGCATTAAGGCGTATTGCCCACTGACGCGACAGGACCGAGATATGTCAAGAAAAAGGCCACCTTTGCACGCCATGTTCTACACAATCGCACTTGAAGTATTGGGTACCCAAAAGGACATGCCGGGCAAACGTGGGCTTTGCTTGTAGTGTCATTGTCTTGTCGCCTCCGAATTTTGTGAATGACTTTGTGGCATTTTGCGAAACAGGTTTTGTGCGTACGGTGCAATTGCGGTGGGCAAACTCATTCAGCATCATTTATTATATGTGAATAGTACAAATGGGACACCAAATCCCAATTATGCCATCGATAGTACAGGTAGGGCAAACTAGTAGGTACCACTAGGACCATCAATGGTACAAATGGTCCGGAGGGGGTGTGACGTTATGCATGACAAATAAATAAAGAGCAATTTCGTCTCAACATTAGTTATCTTTTATATAACGTTTTTGTAATCCCTTTCCGTTTGCTTTCTGATAAATTAGCAATAACCTCAATTTCTACCATAAATTTCCTACAAAAAGACTCAATCCCAGCCCACGTCGCTTTCACAATCCCGAGGAGATGCTCGTCGATTCCCAGGAGCCCAATTCTGTACTGATTGCATCGCGATCACATCGCGTCCGCTCTGAAGGGCGCAAAACGCCGCATTTGACATTCAGTCTCCAGACGAAATAGGTGCCGCCGACAAGCCAAACACGGCATTCCGCGCCCCTCGGAGCGGTCGCGAAGCAATCCCCAGTACAGAATCGGGCCCCACGCTTACATACTCGCTGCGTACGGCTCCGGAGGGGCTTTGCAGGGAGACACCCGCTGAGTTTGATCCCAAACTGAAGGCCTTGTTGGAGTCAATAATCGATATCAAAGAGACTACCATTCAGTGGTGCCATGCAGCTTTGTTGACAGTTCCGGGACACCGAGCTGCCTGCCTTCTAGTCATAATCGCAGGGGGTGCGAGACCTGGGGAGGCTTATTTTCTATTGAATCTTTAAATATAATAATAATACCTTGGGCACTATTTACACACATTGATCTAGCCCCAAACTAGGATTCCCTGTATCTTGGGTACCAGACAACGATACACATACTTATATACATAGATAAATATTATACTTAGATAGATAAACAACCATGACTAGGGTACAAACATCCGTTCTCATCAAACAAATATTTCCCCCCACCGGGACTCGAACCCGCGACCCTTGGCTTCGTAGGCAGGGTCACTGCCGACTAGGCCATTCGGGTCGTCAATATATAAGTGTGTTAGTTTTTTAATTATCTGTGTTTTTATATAGTATTAATTGACCACTTATTTTGAAAAAGTTGTATTAGACTATTTGTTATTGAATACAAATTAAACAATGAACAACACTTTCCAGGAGGACAGGAAAACCTATCTAATCTACAATTTTATTTTGTTTTTAAAAGAGATTCTCCAAATGCCAGGTAATGGGTAACTAAATTTGAACGTCGCCGACGCGTCATTGTCACTAAGCGGCCATTGTGCTATCAGAATTGGACCCTACCAGGTCATGAAAACGGCTCGTCGCCCTTCCGTTGTAAACACGGGGTCGTATGCGAGCAACGAAAGCAATGGCTTTTGAACCGTATATTTTAGGTTTAACGAGTCTATTGAATATACAAATTGTTACGATAGAGCTCGCGACAGGTACTTAAATAAGGAAAAAATATATATTATCGAAATGCAAAGAAATTCAACCGAATAATCACAAAGGCAGTTACTCAGCATATATGTATACGCCCCGTCAAATTCGTGATTGGATTCTTTCAATTTGTAACAATTACACAAAGATTCTTGTCTATGTCACCGGAAGATAGTCAAAATTAAGTAAAGTTGTTGTTGTTGATAAACTAACGCGGTAGTTGATCAACTATCGGCAGATAGTAAACCAGACCGACAGGGTTTAGAATTTACGTTTCTTTTGTTTTTACATGTCAACTTAAGACGAAGACAATTCGGGGGCTTCGCTGCGCTCGCCCCCTCTAGTCTTCACCTAAGCTACAAATTCAAATTCCAAATGTGTTTATTACTGTAGATATTTACATATACTTAGCAATCGTCATTTTTTGCCACTTCTCTACATTGGACCACTGTGGGAGAAATAGGGGGTAGAAACTCCCACAGATTGATCTTTAGATCTCTTTTAAAAATTGCTTGTGCTTAACTTATATACACAGTCAGGTCATAAGTTCTGTCACACAATAAAAACTTTTGAATTTAGAACGCTGGCCACAAAAAAGTTTATTGAATTCGAATTTCTAATTTTTCATGAAAATAAAAATGTGTACTTTTTAGAATTTTCCTCATTTTTAAATATGGAGTGGACACTTAAAGAAGACCGTGTCGCAGTTATTGCGTTGCATCGTTGCGGTTACGCGCCCATTCAGATTTTCGACTTACTGAAAAATTTGAATATAACCAAAAGATTCGTTTATCGTACCATAAAACGATACAATGAAGACTCTAGTATAGATGACAGGTCAAGAAGTGGTCGCCCTCACTCTGTTAGGACTCCAGCAGTGATAAAAGCTGTGAAGGCGCGAATTCAAAGAAATCCCATACGTAAGCAGAAACTGTTGGCCTTTCAGATGGGGTTAAGCAGGACCACGGTGAAAAGGGTGTTTAATGAAGACTTAGGGCTTAGGGCATATCGAAGAAAAACAGGACATCGTTTGGACGCTCGTTTAATGGACCTGAGACTGAAGAGATGCCGCGCTTTGTTGAAGCGGTACGCGGGAAAAAAGCATCGGGAAATTCTTTTTTCGGATGAAAAATTTTTCACCGTGGAAGAGAGCTACAACAAACAAAATCATATGGTGTACGCACACAGCAGTGAAGAAGCGAGCAACCGTATTCCGCGTGTCCAACGAGGTCATTTTCCATCCTTGCTCATGGTTTGGTTGGGAGTCTCTTATTGGGGCTTAACTGAGGTACATTTTTGTGAGAAAGGCGTAAAAACGAATGCAGTTGTGTATCAAAATACAGTCCTCAAGAACCTTGTGGAACCTGTTTCTCATACCATGTTTAATAACAGGCACTGGGTATTCCAACAAGATTCTGCGCCAGCTCATAGAGCGAAAAGCACACAAGACTGGCCGGCGGCGCGTGAAATCGACTTCATCCGGCACGAAGACTGGCCCTCCTCCAGTCCAGATTTGAGTCCGTTAGATTACAAGATATGGCAACACTTGGAGGAAAAGGCCTGCTCAAAGCCTCATCCTGATTTGGAGTCACTCAAGGCATCCTTGATTAAGGCAGCCGCCGATATTGACATGGACCTCGTTCGTGCTGCGATAGACGACTGGCCGCGCAGAATAAAGGCCTGTATTCAAAATCGCGGGGGTCATTTTGAATAAACTTTATTACCATAAGAATCTATATTTTATTAAGTTCATTTTGCTATATACAGTGGTGGTCATATAATTAAGAACGACTATTTGAAAACAAGCTTTTTTCAAAGTTACGAGAATAACACTTATTGCATATCGTTTTGTATCTCTCTCGGTATCGTAAAACTGTTTTACACAATCGTAGCATACAGTTATAATATGATAAATTCAACAATATTATTATATAAGTAAACTTTTTGTATATAATATATCTTAACATGTTATTGCAAACTTACTGGCTGGCCACATAATTAAGAACGCTGGATAGTTTATTTTTTTATTCAAATTTAAATAGAGAACACTCTGTCACTAGGCCACTATTCGAGTAATTTTGGCGCCATTTAGTTCTGTAAAAGTCAAAAAGTTGATCGTTTCATAATAAAAAAATGGGAAAAAATAAAAGTTATGATGCATCTACAAGGGAAGTAATAATAAAACTTCGCGATATGAATTGGTCATATAAAAAGATTGCCAATCATTTGCAGTGCTCAAAAACGATGATATTCCACGCTGTGAAGCATTTTAACACACATCAAACAACTTTAAATATTCCTCGTGTACCTAAACAGAGAAAGTCATCTCAGCGAGACGATCGAAATATCGTGCGTTTGGCCAAACAATACCCTTTTAAGGGGTCTAATGAGTTAAAAAAATAATACTTTGGTGAAAATAACCCTTCAGCGATCTCAGCGCGCACTATCCGAAGGCGATTGGTAGAAGCGAAGTTGAACGGAAGGATAGCAAGAAAGGTGCCCATGTTGAAACAGTGTCATAGGCAAGCCCGGCTTGCATTTGCTAGGAGGTATGAAAGCTGGACAGCAAGACAGTGGAAAAATGTTCTTTTCTCTGACGTAACAAAAATTAACAGAGTATGTTCTGATGGGAAACGATATGTTCGACGCCCTCCGAATACAGCATTCGACCCCAAGTACACAAAAATGACATTAAAGCATGGTGGTGGAAATGTGAAAATTTGGGGATGCTTCTCTGGTCATGGTGTTGGACCTGTTAGACTGATAGAAGGAAACATGGATCAATTCCAGTACAAAAATATACTCGAAGAAACTATGTTACCATATGCTGAAGACGTACTTCCGATTATTTGGACATTCCAACACGACATCGATCCGAAGCACACTGCACGCACCGTTAAAGAATTCCTCACATCTCAATCAGTTTCTGTCTTAAAATGGCCACCGAACAGCCCAGATTTAAATCCCATAGAGCATCTTTGGTGCGAAGTCAAGAAAAAGGTTTCAAATCGACGATGTGGTAACCTAACTGAAAATGAAAATGAAAAATGAAAATGAAAAACTGAGTTATATAACGTTTTTTTAGAAGAATGGCGCTCTATTTCTCTTGAAAAATGTCAAAAATTGATAGAATCAATGCCTCGTCGGTGTAAGGCAGTTATTAAAAGCCATGGTCACGCTACAAACTATTAACTTAGAATAAAATGTATTAAATTATAATTTTTAACATTGTCACTGTCTTATTTAATGTGATTTGTAAAATCTAAGTATCTACGGAAACAACTCTCGAGCAGCTTAAGAATCGTTCTTAATTATTTGTCCAGCATTTTTACTACTTGAATTTGTAATTATCGATAATCAATTAAATTTGTAAAAAAATAGTAAATGTTTTAAATATTTACTCCTAATCCCGTTTACTTTATCGATGTAGCTATTTCATAACACAACTAATTACTTTTAAGAAGGAACTTAAAAGTACACATTGCATAGTTTTGAAAAAAAATATCTGGTACTACAAATCGTTCTTAATTATATGACCACCACTGTAAATGTTTACATAAATAATAAACATGTCTAAATGATTTCATATTGCAAATGTGACAGAACTTATGACCTGACTATATATATACATAGTCAGGTCCTAAAGCCCTAAGCTTAAAGCCCTAAGTCTTCATTTAACACCCTTTTCACCGTGGTCCTGCTTAACCCCATCTGAAGGGCCAACAGTTTCTGCTTACGTATGGGATTTCTTTGAATTCGCGCCTTCACAGCTTTTATCACTACTGGAGTCCTAACAGAGCGAGGGCGACCACTTCTTGACCTGTCATCTACACTAGAGTCTTCATTGTATCGTTTTATGGTACGATAAACGAATCTTTTGGTTATATTCAAATTTTTCAGTAAGTCGAAAATCTAAATTGGCGCGTAACCGCAACGATGCAACGCAATAACTGCGACACGGTCTTCTTTAAGTGTCCACTCCATATTTAAAAATGAGGAAAATTCTAAAAAGTACACATTTTAATTTTCATGAAAAATTCGAAATTCGAATTCAATAAACTTTTTTGTGGCCAGCTTTCTAAATTCAAAAGATTTTATTGTGTGACAGAACTTACGACCTGACTATGTAAATATAATCATAATTAATAAGCAGGAATAAATAATTACAAAATAGTTAACAGCAAGGTCTGTGTTGAGCCAGATTAACCCCATACAGTCCCGTCTTTTAAGTAATCTTGAACATTGTAATATTCCTTTTTCGACAAAGTCGCTTTAACATGGTTTCTAAATTTCTCAAATGGCAGTTTCAAGATCTCCAGAGGTATTTTGTTATAGTATTTATAATAATTATGGGTCACTATGTTGACACCTTACCCTTGTACGCTTGATTTTTTTGTGTTACAGGCCACGGGAGGCGGTGCGATGTACAGTACAGCCGCGTACAGCGATCTCCGAACGTATTCGATTCGAGCAGTTTCAGTTTCAGTAGCTTCCCAGGCAAGCTCCTGTACAGTCGTGTCTACTCGTGACTGAACGACACGCCACGTATAAGCATACGCGCGCGACGCTTTGAGCCCGTGAATTTGATCTAACTTAAATGTGACATATCCCGCCAAATATCAACTTTTTTCAACTGATGTTCAATGAATGACGAAAATACATGATGAATAGTGGTATAACAATTCAGAACGAAGTAACACTTTCAAAGTTTCGCAGTACACAAGAAAAGTTCAGGACCTAGCTTTCATTAGCGGCAAGTTCTGGTAAGAGGGAATTGTTGTTGTGTGTCTATGTATTGCCTTGTGTAGAGCTGTAGTTGAGCAACTATTTCTGGGTATTTCGTTTATTATAACTATCGATGATTTGGGGCCATAAAATTATGTCATATTTGAAAAGATACTGCCCATAAACAAGTATACTTTCTTTAACACTTACAGCCATATAATTTTTTCAAATAATATAATGAACTTTTGAGGGTAAAACACTGCGGTATAGTAAAGTTAGATTTGAAGCCCAGGACTTCCGGTGTGGTTTGTGACTGAAGCAAAACAACAAGGAATTTCGAACAGGGAACCGATTCTATATTTCGGATAGATTTAAAGCCTACGCAGTTTCTGACGACTGAAGTTTAATGTATGGGACAAATAGCACGTTTCAATAAGTTGATTTATTTTGTTAACAAAAATATGTTTTGTTGCAAAATAACTCGAGATACTTGTCAAGACGAATCAAACGAGCCCAAACTTGATAGCGTTGTGTCGAATCATCACAGAGTTCCCATGGGTACCTTCCGGCTCCATCATCAGACTCTGGATATCACCCAGAACCAAAGTACTTGTCAAGACTAACCAAACGAGACCAAACTTAACAGGTTTGCATCGTTTCATTACAAAGTTCTCTATCATAAGATCAGCTCCATTTCAGGAAAATATTGCATAGTCATCGGATTTACATATGCATGCCTTTCAGCTCAATTGGAGACTGGAAAATGGGTAAAATTTTACTCGCAAGATTTGATTATACACAAGCGAACAGATTGCGGGGCAGGTGCAACTCAATAAAAGCTTTTAATAAAAACAAATCGGTATGATAAAAGATAAGTTAGCGAATAAGTGGACAGGAAGCGTAGCGACAAGCTCGCCTTTGTACATGTTTTTTGCTTTATACTTTTCTATATTCAGTATTTATGTGCAATAAAATATATTGTATTGATATTGAAGCGTATCGGTTTTACTTATTCAATACGCCTCCTGATGGGTGACCAGCTCTGTACGCTTTCATGGAGCAAAACAATCAAGATTGCGTATTTAGTTACGTTTTGTGAGATGAGAAAATGTATATGTGGTCCGACCCGCTACGTTGTAACTTCTTCTTTTTTCAGTAGCTCTCCAGTACTGGAGGTTGGCAGTGACCTCTTGAATATCCCTCTCTTTCTTTCAACAGGCTATACCGGCCCATTTACGTATATTCGACATCCACCGTGTCCTGCTTCATCCGACGCTCCATTTCCCTTCAACCTTTCCCATCTCAACAAGTTGAAGCAGTTGATATCGATCGTTATGGAGAGCATGTCCCAGATATGCAACTTTTCTTCTCTTGATGGTGGTATGAGTTATCGGGATTTGCCAGCTCGTCTCAGAACTTCTTCATTCGTGACCCCATGGATCTAGCTAATCTTCATATTCATAATTCTTTATTGCACACAAATATTTTACACGTTACATTAAAATAAAAGTACAAAGGCGAGCTTATCTATAAAAAGTTTTGTTCAAACTTTCTTCCAGCAAACCAAGACATTAAAGGAAATATTATTATAAAAGGTAGGTAGGCAGTGCCCAATAACTAGTATAAATAAAATGCCAAGGAATAAATTAAATACTTATAAAATAAAGACAGTAACTACTAAATAAGTGCCGAAATATACTATGTACACTTTACATATCAATACATACAATAACTTTTACAAAAGAGAGAGGTAGTGCTCTTTAATACGTTTCTTAAAAGAGAAAAAAGTGGGACTGTCTCTTATAGTGCAAGGAAGTGCGTTCCAAAGTCGGACCGCCCGTAACCTGAAAGAGTGTATATACGCAGCATTGTTATGCCGAGGAGTGGCTAACAGTGAGACAGTGTGAGATCTCCGGTGCCGATCTCCCGAAAAGAGATACTCAAAACGGTCTCGAAGGTAGTTAGGGTAGCTCGGATTTTCAAGATATTAAACAGATAATAAAGAATGTGAGAGTCTCGGCGAAGACGAATCGGTAGCCACCCCAAGTCTTTGTGATATTGAGAAACATATCTTTAACATCCTGCGGTAACTCCACATCTCAAAGGCCTCTAGTCTTTTGCGCGTCTTCTCCACATGGTCCACACTTCGCATCCCTAGAAGACTATCGGTCAGATATAACATTGGAGACGCCGCATCCGAATTCTAAGGTCCAGCTGCCTGGTCACAGTATCTTCCTCATTTTGTTGAATGACGCACGGGCAATTTCGATAATACGTTGTGAACTGGGATGCCGTAATCAGTACAAGGAAGAAGGAAGGATATCACAAAATAAACTACCTTTTATATTTGAGAGTACTCGTGTTTCTAATCCGTTAATGAGTATTTGTGGCAACGAAGTCGTGTGCGTAAATTCAGATTTTTACAACTTAGTAATTTTCCCACACAGTTTACCATTTCTTCTATAGGCTAGTACTTCGCTCCTTGCAAGGTAAACCTATCAAATTATAAACTCAATTATTGTAAAACTTCTTAATTGTTTTACAGAGACTTGATACATTTGTCGGAATATTGTGTTTCGTTGGATCATTTAACAGAAAGGAAAAAATAAAACACAACACGTTAAATAAGTGTTTACTTAAATATTACAGGAAAAATAATGAGAAATGTATGGTTTTATTAACCCCTTATTACTTTACACTGATTACAACTTCAAAACCATTCAAAATGTTGTACAAGTGACGTCACGAGAGGTTTTATTTCAAAAGTAATTATAAAAATAATAAGGCATCTATCATTCGAAATATTTCAATTGGTTTCTTAAAATAGGCTATTCCATAAAATTAAATGAAAAGTACCACCTACCTATTTTTTTTGTAGAGCCAATTGAGAACCATCTTTTTTGAAGTCGGTAAAAATCTGGTAATTTCTCAGAGTGAAAGTGCTTTTTTCATGATGGAAATAACGCATTATAACGTACCTAACTATTAATTTTCCGCCGTATATTTGAGAAAGTGAAATAAATTTTTGACAGCTAAATTAAAGGTTATAGAGTAAGCATCTCAAATTCCATCTCTCATATTCCAGCTCCAGCATAATAAATTAAAAGGTCTTGTCACGACGAATCTAACGAACCTGGCAACCTTGAAGTCTCTTCTCCAACCTACTAGTTCCAGTATCAGACCAGCTCGAAAGTACCAATTTATTGTATTATCATCGGTCTTTGAAAAACGTGCCGTTTCAGCTTAATTTGAAATTTTGAAGTGGATGAAAATCAAATTTCATTATAAACAAACAACTGCAAACATAAACATTTACATACAGGCACATACATTGCTTATGGCCCCACTCTAGGATACTGTGTCGTGGGGACCAGAAACATCGACGTCACACACATATAAACATGCAAGAGCTGGGGATTTTTTTCTGTATCTACAGCCGGGGATCAAACCCGAGACCTCTCGGCTCTAGTCGGGTTAAAATAGCGCTTCCATACTCTTCTAGACAACTAAAATATGCAATGAATGTAACTTCCCGGCGACATAGTATTTTACGTAGTTGAGTAATGTATATACTTATGTAAATACCTAGGTACTATATAAAACTTGTGAGCGCTGACTGACATATGAACGGTTAATACCGATTCTTACTTATAAAATTCTTCCTTTTATAAGTAAGAATCAGTATTTCAAGTGAAGCTGGAAGTGCTGTCGCCTGATTGTGATTTTACGAGCAAAATTGATATGTAGCAAAAGTATAACTTTATATGTCACCGTAAGTATGTGAAAAATATTTTTTTTTCTCGTTAGTTCATACATTGACGATGAATTGTAACCTGTACCATACTTTTTAAATATAACACGTTAGTTTATAATCAAACCGTTAAATTGTGAGCCGGTTTAAAATTGAATTACAAACGAAATATCAGAGCGAAGTGGTGGCTCAGGTCAGGATAGGTGAAGGCTAAAAGGGGCGAGCGAAGCGTGTTAGGTTGCTATGTAAGAACAAAAGAAACATAAATTTTAAACCATGTCGGTCTCGTTTACAATGTATCGACACATTGTAAACGAGACCGAGTTGACAAACTCACGCGTTAGTTTATAAACTAAAGGTTTTAACAATACTACTACGGTAACGTATATTTATATAAGTGATTTTTCACGTCCAGGAAAATACGACAAACAGGAAAATATCTCATGTCCTTAGTGCGGCTAGCTTAATCCCACAAATATGTCTTCTAACAGAGGAGGTAAATGCTACCATAAGTTATAAGTTTTTGTGATTGGTGTACGAGAGAGTAAAGGGGAGACTTAGTCGGGTATTGACAATAGAAAAGCTTCAGTGAAGATATTTATCACATTTAATAATTTCTTGAGACTTAAAAACATAAATGGCCCCCCTTTTGCGCGTTTTTATTTTAAACCGAAACGGAACGTCTCCGTTCAGCTTGGGCAAAATACTTTTATCTACACACGTATCATAAATAGGGCTGCCACCTCTCTTTGCATGGTGCATATCCGGGCTCCGGGTTTGACATCGATATCTCCGGGTTAGACCAGACGGCGAAGGCGAAAGCGCACCATCACAGCCGCGAGGCGCGGCGGCGCGTGAGTGACTGAGTGAGTATACAGCCAGTGCTTGCGACCGGCCGGCCGATCGAGCGGGAATGGAAGGGAGGGGTAGGTAACAGGGACGAAGGCAAGGAGCAAGGGCGGGGTTCATGCGCGCGCAATCTCGTCAGTATTTGTAAATTACACTTGCGCAAATGATACCTAGATTGTTTCCGGAACGTTTAATTTCGAATTTGTCAACAATACATTAGTAAATAAAAAGTAGTGTGTGTGTGTATGTTTAGTGAGTGTTGATTGTGTAATTAGCATAATGGAAGACGGACAATCACAACCGAAGAAGAAAAAGAAGTACGGATCAAATTTTCATCAATCGTGGTTACAAAATGAGAAGTACAGACATTGGGTGAGAAAAGTGGACAATAAACACGCGAAATGTGTTATTTGTAACATAAAATTTACAGTGAAATGGGATGGTGAAAAGGCTTTATCGACTCATCTCAACAGTGAAACGCACAAGAGAAAAGTTAGCAGCATGGATACAAATTCATTGATGACGGCATTTCTGCCAAAGAAGAATTCTTCTGAAGAGCTAAACGTAGCGATAATAGAAATTGCGTCGATTTATCATGCAATTAACCACCATCACAGTTACTTGAGCACGGATTGCGGCATTAAATTAAATGCCTCTCTTTATGCCGATTCATCACTATCTCAAAAAGTTCACTGTGGCAGAACCAAAGCTGAATCCATTGTTTTGAATGTCCTAGCACCGAACTCAATAGAGTCAACAATTCAAGACCTAAAAAGATTTCAATCTGGAAATGGAGTTCACTTTTCGATTGTTATCGACGCATCAAATAAAGGATCCCAGAAAATGTATCCAATAGTCATCAGATACTTTGACCAAGAAAAAGGTGTTCAAGATAAACTAATGGATTTTTTTGAGGATCCCAACGAAACGTCTCAAAAATTTTTTGAGAATATTGAAAAGTTTATGCATCAACATGACTTAGACTCAACGTTTTTGTCTGCATTCTCTGCAGATAACGCATCGGTGAATTATGGTGCACACAATTCCGTGTACCAAAAAATTCATGAGAAATATTCTGACACCAAAGTGGTTAAAGCAAACTGCAATTGTCACGTTCTTCACAACGCTGCCAGAAACGCCATGAAACCATTAACATATGATGTGGAAAACTTGATAATGAAAGTGTATGCCGAATTTTCGAACAGCGCAAAACGCACCAGAGAATTGCAAACATTTTTTGAGGAGTTCGAAATAGAATACAGAAAAGTTTTACGACATGGGCCAACTAGATGGTTAAGTTTGGGAAGAGCAGTTGACCGATTGATATTGTCGTGGCCCGCTATAACAGCGTATTTTAAAAGCCGTGGAGAAGCAGCATGCCACAGTGATTTGGGAATTCGTAAGAGAGTGTGGCGAATCCGATAACACGAAGATCACACTACAGGAATGCTATTTATATTTCATTCACCACTACATGAATATGATGACGGAAGCCATATTGTTGCTTGAAAAAAATACTGTGACAGCTGCTGAATTACATCCAATCATGAAAAATATTAAAGAAAAACTTGAAAGCCGACTGCGTGACGAGTTTTTTGGCGCCAAAATAATAAAAAACATGAAATTTTTGGGGCAGTCTGAACAAGATCAATTAAGAAAAGAAGCAACTGATGTATATAGAAGAACTATTGAATATATACAGAAATATTATGATTTTGAGGATTCAGTATTCAAAATCTTTTCCAAATTTGATCTTACAAGTTCAGTGAATTACGCAGATGCTGTAGAAGCTGTTGAATCACTTGGGTTAAAAAATGTTGACGAAGATAGACTCTACGATGAAATCAGCAATCTGAACCAAGTATTTCCTCAGTTCGTGCAATCCAATGAGTCAAAACTGTGTGTTGACTTACGATGGGTTCAATATTTAAAACTGCAACATTCACGGAACTGCCTAAAATAATTGGAAAAATTTTTTCAATCCCCATCAGCAATGCTTTTGTAGAACGCGTTTTCTCATTAATGGGAAATTTGTGGACAGACGAGCGAAACTGCTTATCGGTGGACATGGTGAAGGCAGAGTTAATTGTAAAGATTAATTACAACATGAAATGTCAAGAATTTTTAAAGTTTTTAAAAAAACCTGAGCAAGAAAAGATGTTGAAACTAGCCCTTCAAAACCAAAAATATAGTTTTAAATGTCAAGCTGGACCAAGTCAGCCTAGCACTAGCGAGGTCATTTAAATGTTATAAAATATACATTGTGCTATTAATAAATTAAATTAATGATCCATACTTAAAATCTGTTTTTTTTTTAATAAATAACTATATGACTAAAATCTCCGGGTCTAAGATTTTTGAAAGGTGGCAGCCCTAATCATAAACCCTCTTTACTGCGTTCAAAAAGCGCACGTTACGATCAGCATTATGTTAAAATATGTACATACTTGGTAAAAACTCGTTTCGTATCTGGAAAACTACACATAATGGTCATTATGTGTAGTTTTTCTACATATAATGACATTCAAATTTCGAACGCCGACGCCCACCCGCGTGCCGTCCCTAATTTGTCTGTGAAGTTGGTACTGACATTCAAATTTCGAACGCCGACGCCCGTCTGCATGAAGTTGGTACTAAAGAACAAGCTAAACAATTGCAGAACCACAATGCCGGTCAAACATGCGGTTCCTGAACACATCAAAGAGAGCTTATGATATGTGTGTAGATAAAGTAGTGTATGTAACTGTACATAATTAGGCATTAAAACTCTCGAGTGATATTATTATGAAACTCGCCTTCGGCTCGTTTCATAAACCCACTCTCGAGTTTTAATGCCCTCCATTATGCAGCAGTCACATAAACTACTATAGTATATCCGGATTTCCGGCTGTTCTCCTTCGCATATCTTAAACGATTCTCGTGAAATTTTATGAGCAGGATCCGTAATAATTTCTTTTTTGTGTGTTGTGATTCTTGTTTGTAGTAATTGATTTTTTTAATGACGGAGTTAAGGATGTTAAAAATAAAAAATAAAAACATATTCCCAAACGGCTTCATGAATTTAAAAATAATTACGGGAGTTCTAGAACTAGAAACTGCCAGTTTTTTTACAATGATTTTGCCAGAGAAGTTACCTGCCTATTACATATATTTTTGGTTGAGATTATTGTAACAAGGAATATTTTATCTTTTCTCCCTTACATACACTTACCTTATAATATCATCTCATACGCAGACAGGAAAAACTGTTACGACCAATTTTCATAAAACTTCGGTCTAGGAGTCGCTAGCAACGAGGGAGGTAACTTTCTCTTTTAGTATATATTTTTTTTTTAGTTTACCTAAGAATCATTAAATTGTGACTTTAGTTCTATCGCTTGCTACCGCAATATCGGGCACTCGGCGCGCGGCGCACGCGCTCTTCGTGGTCCGGCCGGGAATATCCACACGTTGCAGTTATTTCAATGCAAATTGAACACGGCGATTTGTGTATCAAAAATATGCGAGGGTTAAAAATAAAACTTATTTTTAAATACAGGCAATACCTCCCTGAGCCGGGACTCGGGCGTAACTTTACAAAACAACCTCCTGTATTTAGTGCGCCTGAGAATACGTTCATATGGTTTGGTGTAGCTTAACCTTATCGCGACTATATGTACCTATACTTTTAACCATATCTAGTTTAATTTATAAAAAAATGTTAATCTATTATTTATTTTTTCCCTCTCTCCATTTCGGTATTATTTTTTTTAGTATTTCTTATTGCATCTATTGTAAATATAAATTGTTTACCTATCTAACTACTCTACATATTTAGTTAACATTACTAAAGTTTATTTTATTTTGAAATTTTAGTAACAATACTCGCAATTCATAAAAAGTAACATATTGTCACCCATACTTAAATCAATTTTTACTACTCCTTGATAAGGTGCCCACAGAATACTAGCGTTGCAGGATCTCCTATAGGTCCTGTAACCATCATCTGTAACACATGCTACGTCGGAACCTGTTCGCTGCCGCGTTACAGACTGCATGACGTCACTGTGTCCACAAAATTTAATTGTGCTAACAACTTGCTTGCTTGTTCTTTATTTTTTATTTTTTCCCTTTTTTGTTTTGTATATATGTCAATCTTTTTGTTGTTGTGTTTTTATTGTTAATTATTAGTATATTTCACTTATTTTTGTTCATTTTTAGGGTTCCTAAGCCTATTACTAAGCCACCGCTGTTCGTCTGTCCGTCCGTCCGTCTGTCCGTCCGCCCTTCTATCACCGGGCTCTATCGGATCAAGCGAAATAGGTAGAGAGCTGAAATTTTCACAGAATGTGCATTTCTGTTGCCGCAACAGCAACAAATAATGAATCATACCGATTTTCAAGAATTAAAAGAAGTTCCCAGAGAAGAAATTATTGGTATGTAATAAAAGGCAATTTTAGTTAGAACAGCAACGAGTTATATTCAATGGCGGACCGGGAAGAGCGTACAGCGCCTCTAGCGGCAAATACAGTAAACTAGATGACATTAGCAAAAGTATTTACAAATTATGTTTAGTTCCTACATCGTCCCAACATAATTGCATCAATCCTGAAAAATGCTCCAGTTTTGGTTGAGAGATTCCTTTCGTTAATATGTCGGCTACCATCTCTTGCGTCTGAGTGTACAGTAACCGAATTTTCTGCTCGTTAACTTTGTCGCGGATGAAGTGGTGCCGCACATCTATGTGTTTTGTCCTTGGGTGATAACCATCAGAACCTGAAAGTTTAATACAGCTTTGGTTATCACAATAAATCACCATCGACTCATTCTTGAAGTTTGGCCACATTTCTTCTTGAAGTTGTCTCAACCACATAGCCTCTTGAGTGCATGTTGAAAGAGACATGTACTCTGCCTCCGTTGATGACAGCGCAACTGTTGGCGTCTAGAGTTTCAACTCACAGATCCTCCCTGAAAGAGAAATACGTAGCCGGTACATGACCTTCAGTCATCTTCTGAGTTAGCCCAATCGGCGTCACAATAGCCATGTGTCACATTTTCTTTGAGGCACTGCTTGTATGTCGGCTTGTAGTTTTGAGAACCTTGAAGAAACCTCAACACTCTTTTCAGTGCTGTCCAATGCTCCAACTCTGGCTTGCTATTGAATTTACTGAGTAGATTTACTACATAATTTATATCAAGTCTCGTTCCCTGAGACAAGTATAACAAGCATCCAATAATCTCTTGATATGGTATATCAGTTAATATCGCATTTGTTTCTCCTCTTCTCCTGCGGCTCCTGTCGCTAGCTCCACACAATCCCAGAGTTATTCATGCTGATGATACGTTTGGACGGTGAATTTCCAGGTATTTTAGTTGTCTCGACCGGATAACTTCTCAATTTGGAGGTTAGTCATGGCAGACATGTTGACCGGTAACCTCACCACGTGTCGCTATTTGTCGATTTCGGTGAATGTAGACGAATCTTCACAGATTTTTAGGAGATTTTTATCGATTGTCCACTGTAACGGTAACTTTTACTGAAAAAAGCTTTTTTTCTACATGGATCGGCCCATAACCTAATAAAAGGCAATTTTAGTTAGAACAGCAACGACTTATATTCAATGGCGGACCGAGAAGAGCGTACAACGCCTCTAGCGGCGAATACAGTAAACTAGATGACATTAGCAAAAGTACAGAGCCACAAACTTATCTGTAGAGCGGCGAAATGGGAAACTACGGACGCCATTTTGAAAATGTCACTTCGCTGTCAGTTATTGTTGTATTGTGTTGTTCAGTTGAGAGTCCATTAGTTTTTCCAATATTAAAATTATTTTGTTTGATAATCATGCCGAAAGCAATCAAAGGTGGTGTACGAGAAATTATTCTCAAAATGAAATTATTCTTTGATGCAAAAAAGCTGCAAAAAGCTCCAATAATACCGTTTGAAAAAGAATACAAAGGCATTGCAGCCGCTTCAGGCTAGGGTTAACAGATTATTAATATTAAATAAATTCTCGACATCGTTTGATAATACGTTATTAACTAAAACAGCTGTAGGTATTTATAAGTTCCAATTTAATTTAGATTATATATAACCTGGTGCCCGCGACTTCGGCCGCCTAGAGTTCGGTTACATTTTCTCAAATTTTATTACTCTAATGATGAGTTTATTTTTATTTTAGGTATTGGTATATCAACAATTCATAAAATTGTTGCAGAAGGTAAAACCGCTGCAGAAATGGGTACGAAAATAACCATACCAGGAAAATCGAGAAAAAGGGCACGTGGCAAAATAGAAGTTAACAGTTTCGATCTAGGTTTGATCAAGCGAAAAGTGCATGAATTTTATGCGATGAAAAGGGAATTACCAACGATTAATAAACTGCTTACTGTTCTAAAAGACGACATAAATTCCAAGATAGCAGATAAACACTTCATAAATTGTTAGGAACAATTGGCTTTCGTTTCCAAAAAACACAAAGCAATTGCAAGGTTTTAACCGAGCGCAATGATATTTCTGCGTGGAGAGCAAAATATTTGCAAGAATTAAATAAAAACGCTTTATCAGCTAATCGTCGACTAGTTGTATACTTAGACGAGACTTATATACATTCCTCATATACCAAAAAAATGCTGGCAAAGTCAAGAAACAGATGGAGTTCTAGAACCCGCAGCCTTATGGCGTAACTTCATATGGACTTTTACGTTTGACACCTTGCACCAGATTCATCTGTCAAATTGGCATCACGCAAGTAGCATAATAATGGAGGCCAAACCCAAGCTCATTGAATGAAGCCTAGAAGCCTTCGGTGATACCCCGCAATCGATGAAATTGTATAAGCATGAGATGAAGCATAGACACACGCTATGAACTTCCGAGAGTTACGCCATAAGGCTGCTGTATCTAAAGGGCAACGTTTTATTATTGTTCATGCCGGAGGAGAAACGGGGTTTGTCCAAAACGCAGACCTTGTATTTAAATCAAGTACTTAAAGTGGGGACTACCACGACGAAATGAATAACACAAACTTCAAAAAGTGGTTAACCGAAAAATTACTACCCAATCTTGAAGAACCATGGTAATGGACAACGCTCCATACCATAGCATTCGGATTAATAAGGCTCCAAGTACAAACACAAATAAACCCGAAATTCAAATGTGGTAAAATGAGAATCGTTTCGTAATCTCATCAGAAATGACTAAACCACAGTTGCTGGAGATTGTCAAACGATACAAACCTGACCCTGTATATGAAGGTAATAATTTATTAGCACAACATGGTCACAAATGTTTACGGCTGCCACCCTATCACTGTGAATTAGTTCATAAGACAATAGAGGAAATCTCTAGCATACAAGAGCCACTAAATATGTCAAAATGTAAGCCCCAGTTAAATATTTCCCATCAAAACATCCAGGGGCTACCTGGCAAAGAACTTGTATTAGAATTATTTCTAAAAAATTCTGACATTGATATTATTTGTGTTACTGAACACTGGTTGAAGGAAAATATGATGTCTTTTAACATAAATAATTACAAAATTGTCAGTTGTTACAATAGAAAGACTGCTGATAGAGGTGGTTCTTTAATCTTAGTGAAAAATAATATTAAGGTGAAACAACGGAAAGATATTCTTGCACTTACTGTTGAAAGACAAATAGAGGTATCCTGTGTTGAGTTAGATAGCCATATTATTGTTTGTGTCTACAGGCCACCGAGGGATGAAAAAGGCCAATGCAATTTCGAAATATTTGAGAAAATTATGGAGGAAGCCCTCATTAAACTTTGTAATAACAGAAAAAAGTTAATTATTTGTAGCGATCTTAATGTAGATCTGCTTGTAGATACAACACTGAAGCGACGATTAATAACTCTGTTCAAATAATTTAATTTATGTCATGTATTTCTAGAGCCGACTAGAATTACACTTACCAGCCAAACTTGCTTAGATAACGTTTTTTGTGACTGTGCATTCACAAGTAAAAGTGTAATTAACTGCTTACCCTCCGATCACAGTGGTCAAACAGTTTCATTCCCAATTACTATTAAGGATAAGACTGGTCCATCATTTTATAGGCCTATTACATCCCATAGACTAGAGACATATACGAAAAACTTAGATATAAATTTGCCAGTACCGGATTTTAAACAAAATCTACTTAGACTTCTTCATCATTATTCAGACAGAATTCAATAAAGTTTTCAAATTAAAGAAAGTCAGTGACTACAACGGTAAATCTAAATTTAATGACTGGGCAACGTTTGGAATTCGTAAAAGTAGAGTTATCTTGTATGACCTTTATGATCAAAAAACCTATAACTTTGATCGAAAATTTCATGACTATGTTAAAAAATACTCCAAAACTTTCAAGTTGGTTTGTAGAACTGCAAAAACTTTACACATTAATAGAAAAATTCAAAATTCAAATAATAGAATGAAAATAGTTTGGCAAATAATAAACCGCGAAACTGGCAAAGTTATACCAAGGGACAGTGATTTCTGCCTAAAGATAGGTGATGATGTTGTTAAATCCAACGCTGATGTTGCTCGAGCTTTTGAAACATTCTTCACCAATGTACCCGTACTCACAACGGACCGTCTAAATTCATCTCCATTTGAAGCAGAGACTTTATTAAAAAATAACACTAGCGTCAGTAATGTATATTTAAAATTTCATCATGTATATCCCCAGGACATTGTCAAAACGTTTAAATTACTTAACTTAAAAAATACGGAAGACCTGTGGGGTATATCAGTCAAAGTCATTGGTTCAGTAATTCTAGTTATAGCCCCACACTTAGCTTATATATTCAATAAATGTGTTGACGATGGGGCTTTTCCAGACCTCATGAAACACAGTAAACTTATACCGCTGTTCAAATCGGGAGATAAGGGCGATCCTTCAAATTTCAGACCAATATCTGTTCTTCCAACACTAAGTAAAATATTTGAAAAGATTATACTCAATCAAATGCTCTCACACTTCAACCGTACAAAACAACTCCACGCTAAACAATATTGTTTCACTAGGGGTAAATCGACTACGGATGCAGGTATTACCCTTATATCTCATATTTATTCTGCATGGGAGGCCGCACAGGATGCTATCGGAGTTTTTTGCGACCTGTCGAAGGCGTTTGATTGTGTTGATCATAATACGCTATTAATTAAATTAAATCATTACGGAGTTAGAAATAAAGCGTTGGATCTACTAAGATCATACCTAAGCAATAGAATTCAAAAGGCAGAAGTTAACGGCGTAAAATCTGATGGATCGGGTGTTAAAATTGGCGTTCCACAAGGTTCCATATTAGGCCCTTTCTTATTCCTGGTATATATTAATGATCTGCCTTTCATGGTGGAGAAATTAACTGACATAGTGTTGTTTGCTGATGATACTTCAATGGTCTTCAAAATTGAAAGACAAAAAAGGAGATTTTGATGATGTTAATGGTGTATTGTCTTTAACCTTGAATTGGTTCACAGTTAATAATTTATTGTTAAACGCTGGTAAAACCAAGTGTATCAAATTCTCACTTCCAAATGTCAGGCAAGTTGAGACCAGTTTGGTGTTAGACAACAGCACGTTAGAATTGGTAAATGATACGAAGTTTCTTGGAATAACCATTGATAGCAAATTGCAGTGGGGACCCCACATAGATAAATTGGCTGGTAAATTAAGTTCTGCGGCTTACGCTGTTAGGAACATCAGACAAAGCACGGATGTGGCTACATCTAGGCTAGTATATTTTAGTTACTTTCATAGTGTGATGTCCTATGGTATCTTGTTGTGGGGGAAAGCAGCGGATATTCAAACTATTTTTATTTTACAGAAAAGAGCTATTCGAGCAATTTATAATTTAAAACGAACAGACTCCTTAAGAGAGCTTTTTAAAGAAATTGACATACTAACAGTAGCTAGTCAATTTATTTTCGAAAATATAATGTATGTACGCAAGAACCTTACAACATTTTCCAAACTTAGCGACAGCTGTAATTTTAACCTAAGAAATAATCACAGACTATGTGCGCCCCGTTTTAGACTCGCGAAGGTTAGCAATTCTTTCAAGGGTCAGTGCATTCTCTACTACAATAAGATACCTCTGGAGATTTTGAAATTGCCATTTGAGCAATTTAAAAAGCATGTTAAAGCGACTTTGTCGAAAAAGGGATATTACAATGTTCAAGATTACTTAAATGACAGGACTGTATGGGGTTAATCTGGCTCAATACAGACCTTGCTGTTAATAATTTTGTAATTATTTATTCCTGCTTATTAATCATAACAATTAAATTTTTCATATTTGTATTAGTTAAGCACAACCTATTTTTAAAAGAGATCTAAAAATAAATCTGTGGGAGTTTCTATGCCCTTCTTCTCCCACAGTGGTCCAATGTAGAGAAGAGGCAAAAAATGACGTTTGCTAAGTATATGTAAATATCTACAGTAATGAAGTACTTTGACTATTGACTATTGACTATTGACCTAAATCCTATTGAGATGGTATGGAGTTCAATGAAAAGGAGAGTAGCAGAAGTAAATATAGAGCACAAAAATGAAAATTTGTCGAAACTAGTAACCGAAGCGTTCAGTTCTATTGATGCCTTAGAATGACAAAAATATTGTGCACACGTGCATAAAATTGAAGAGGATTATCGACAAAACGACGGATATTTAGATAAGCCCTTTATAGTCAATTTAGGCAGTGACGCGTGACAGTGACTCAGATTTCGAGGAAATTAGTGGAATTTATCCACTCGTCCATACATATGGCATTAGTGCACATACTTCGGCTTCATTAGATCATAATTACTGTGTGAAAAGTTTTCAATAAAACGAAAATTTGACATGCAATTTGTCAGCGATTATATTTTTATAAGCAATATTTATGCTTAATCATTTGTCGATCGTACGGTCTGGTCGAGTAGACCTCTTGTAAAATACGTATTTAGATGTTAAAAGTTGAGATAAGTGCCAAATGCTTTATATTGTGGATTTTAGTTATTAATAAATGTTATACATGATCTGTTATTATATATATAATCTAAATTAAATTAGAACTAATAAATTCCTACAGCTGTTTTAGTTAATAACGTATTATGAATGAATGAATGAATGAATGGTGCTTCTCCAGCCAGGGTTCTAAACCTGTTCCGGTCTTTCGGCCGGCATACCAGAGAGCACGAGTTTTGAGGGGGGGCGGAATGACCTGCTCGATAGGAGGGGAAGGAGCGTGAATTCAATCGACCGACTCTTCAGCCTGAAGCCAATATAGGATATGTGGAATGGGGAGGATATAGGATTTGGAGAGCAGCTGTTGTTTTCTTCAAGGGTAAGGTCTCCGTTTCGCTTTCGCTGTCTGTTTCTGGAATATGGTATATTTGGCTCGATGCCTTTCTGACTTCGTCCCTGTTGTGTGCTGATTCTGTCCAGTAACTGTGTTCTTTACCGTAGTATTTGATGTCATGCTTAAGGGAATCTTTCCAGGTGTAAATGTGTCGGCCAACTTTCTTCTTCTTTGCTTCGTATTTCAATGCAGCGTGTAGTAGGTGTTTTTGTGGGCGTCGTAGAATATGTGTATAGTAACACATCCGATGGTTTTTGATTTGTTTGGTTATTGTTTTGCCCTGTAGTAAGTCATGAATTTTGTGGTGTCTTGGATAGCTTCTGGCGTTCTCAAACATGTCTCTGAGGATCAGGCGTTCATATTTTCTTAGTCTAGAACGGTTTGCTTTGGTGAGGGCTGCCGCTTTAAGTCCGTATTTTATACACGGTGCAATAACCATTTTGTAAATCAGGCGTACTATTTTCCAGTCCATGTTGGATTTCTTTATATATGCATTAGGGCCTTGGAATTGCCTATGGCTTGCCGGCATCTCTTCTTTATTGTGTCTCTCCTACTATGTCCTGCCGTTATATATGTGCCGAGATATTTTATTTCGTCTACGGGTCGTATTGGAACTCCGTCCAATACGATCACTTGTGTGGGCGCTGGGTGTTTATGGGGTCTCTTATAAGAATTTTTGTCTTTGTTTCGTTAGTATCGAGACCTACTGTTTTTAATTGTGCTTTCCATTGCGTGACGATTTGGTCAAGGTGTTGTAAATCTTGACAAACGATGATGAGGTCATCCGCGAAGAAGAGAATAAGTGGTAAGACTATTTCTTCATCTTGGTCCAGTTTTATGTTTGGAATTTCTTCTTCCAGTGTTTTGAGGACATCATCCATTAATATTGTAAATAGTCTTGGTGACAGTGGACAGCCTTGTTTTACTCCTTTTCCTTTGTTGATCAAGTTACTTTGCTGTCCGAACCATTTGATGCAGGTCCGTTCATACATGCAGGCTTTTATTATCCTATTGGTCAAAATCTTATTGGTCCTTGAAAGGAGAATATCCTTGAGCACGTTATAATGCTTTGGCGATATCTAGCACCAGTACATATGTTCTGTTACCCGCGCGCCATTCTTCGTCTAATACTCTGCGTAGTGTGAAGATGTGGTCATCGGTGGATCTATTGCGGAGAAATGCTGCTTGGTAGTTCCCGAGTTCTTTTGATATCTCGTCTAGTTTGATGAGCAGGTATGTCGCGTATATGCGATATCCTGTATTACACATTGTTATACGGCGATAGTCATTGGTGTCTTGAGGGTTTCTGATTTTGGGGATAGGTACTTAGACCGTTTCATTCCCGGACTCCGGTATTATATTTTCTGTCCATGCTCTGTGCATTGTTTTGGTAATAACCTTTAACAGTTGTGGCGGTATTCCTTTGTACAGTTCCGGGACTACCTGATCTGTACCCGGCGCTGTTCCGTTACGCATGCGGCTGATTATCGTTTTTATGTCGGCTATTGATGGACGATTTTCTAGATAGTCAGGGTTTAATGAAGTTTCGTTAGGGATAATCATAATTTTAGGGTCTTCTGATTTCCTTAATTCCTGTTCCCAGCGTGACATTGGGATAAATCGTTGTTTTTTCCACCGTCTCGATTGAAGCTGGTGTCGTCTGTAATAGTGGTACACGATTTGCATGCGTTTGCTTGGGTGTTTTTTTCCTAGGCCTTCAAAAAATGCACTGCATTCTCGTTTTTCTTCATTATCAATAATTTCCTCAAGACGTCGTCGGCATTCTTTGAGTTGTTTATTGATTGTTTGGTCGGTTGGTCGACGTCTTTTAAGGAATTTGGCCTTTTGTAAATTTGCCAGAGCAATTCGGTGTTCCCGCGATCTAGCGGGTTTTACGGAAAGTGTTTTTTGGGGTACTGACTTCATAACCCCTGTAATAGATTCCCACGGAATGTCGGGCGTATATTCGTCGTCATTTTCTATAAATATAAAAAATATATATAATACCTTGGACACTATTTACACACATTGATCTAGCCCCAAACTAGGATTCCCTGTATCTTGGGTACTAGACAACGATACACATACTCATATAGATAAATACTATACTTAGATAGATAAACAACCATGACTAGGGTACAAACATCCGTTCTCATCAAACAAATATTTGCCCCCACCGGGACTCGAACCCGGGACCCTTGGCTTCGAATATGTAGTTGTTCGCCGTAAGTTCTTCCATAATACCGTTATGGTATTTTACTTTTGTGTCATTCATTTCATTTCGTGCTAGGGCGGTATACGAACCCTGTTTATAGTTGAACTTTAAAGCTGCTATCGCTTTGTACTTAGTTTAGGTTGTACTCTTTGTTGATTCCATTTGCGTGTCGCCAGTTCTTGGAAGCAGGTTTAGTGGGTCTATTTCACCCCAGATTATCTTGTGGTCGGAAATATGCAGGTAGCTCCATTGTCCTTTGATGAAGTTAAATGTGTGTGGCGCATTATTCGAGATAATTATATGGTCTAGTTGTGATTTTGTTTTTCCGTTAGACCATGGGCCCGACATGACTTGCGAGCCCAGGTGGTTTCTACTTTTAAGTTTTCGCGGGAACAAATATCCATTAGCATTTCTCCGATGATATTTGATGATTTGTGTAGGAGATTTGTTCCTATAATTCCCTTTTTCCTGTATTCCTTTGTATCGCCTAGTCCGATATGCGCGTGAAAGTCACATAGCATTAATATATTGGCTTTGTTTGGTTTCTTTTGTGCGTTTATTACATATAGTGTATTAGTGGCCGATGTTATTGTTGCTGCCATGGTTTCCAGGTCTCGATTTATATTGTGGACCGATAAGTTCAGGTCCTTTCTAATTAGTATAGCTAAGCCACAGTGTGCGATGCTGGTTGTGCCTGATAGATACCAGAGATAGTGTTTTGACACGTATGTCCCCGATGTCATGTTTGTTTCCTGTATACAGGCTATATGTATGTTTCTGTTTGTCAATTCAGCATCAATGTTGAGTCTCTTAGGTATTTCAGCGCATCCTCTAACGTTCCAAGTAGCAATGCGCATACGCTCGCATGTGACTTTTGGTTTAAATATGTGGCTGTGCCGTATCATCGTATATCCGGTGTTGTCAGGGATGCCATCTATTGATGTTATGGTTGACCCTGAGGAGGTCATGGGTGTTGCATTAAGTATTGGGGAAGGTTTGTTGTTATCAGTTTGGCTGTCGGTTGCTAGATTCATGGGTAAATTTTGTGATTCAAGCAAGTATACGCTTTCGTAGTGGTTTCCTGTGAAGTTGAGGTTGATAGATCCCACTGCATCCGCGGGATTCTTGGGCCTGTATGTGAGCGATGGTGTATTTTGCTGGTGGATTGTTACGTTAATTAGAAAGTATTCGGCGGCTGCTATTATAATCTCCTCTCCAGCCCAAGTGCCGTAATTGCGCAGATTTTTAATGCAGTCATTGAGGGTTTCTTCAGGCTCGGCGATTGCAAACTTTATCTTCTGTTCATCGCAGTTTTCTTCTACATATTTAACTATGTCCTTACGAATGTGGGTGTGGTCGAGTGTTAATTGATATAGGTGATTAATTTGGTCAGCAATTGCGTGGAATAGGCAGTTCACATCTCTCGGCATTGATAAGGCTTTCATCTTTTTGGAATGTTGTTGAAAGAAAGAACTTAGAGCTAATTTGATTAATTTGAACTACCTACGTACCTATTGTTAATGGTACGGGTTGTGGCTGTCAAAGTTTGTGCGTATTTTCTAAGAGAATTGGAGGCTGGGCCTGGAAGCTATAAAATGGGCGTGAGAGAGACCCGCTTAGGACAAAGAGTCTTTGATTTTATTTTTGTTATTGTTCGTCAGCTGCCTTTCGTTAATTGCCTGTTTTCTGCAAGATGGTAAAATGGTCCTTTTATGATGTGCAAGTGTTGGCTTTTACTCGCTATTTCTCAGAATATGCAGTAGGCTTGCATTATTGTTTATTTTATTTTTGTAACAGGTCAAGATGGGCTGGTTGGACCGGATGGTGGCAAATAGTTTAGTTTTGTTTTATTGTGCTTGGGTAGGTTCCTGCCTAGTTTTGTATTTTCGTATACCTATCACCTACCTATTTGTACGGGACTATGCCTATGGAATAGTTTAGAGTTGGCGTAGTAATTTGGAGCAAGAGCGGTATCTGTTTATGAAATGGTAACCAGCATTACGAAGGATGTTACCTGCCAGATATAAAGTTAGTTTTTCTGTTTTATCTGATATAGGGCTATCTTAATCGGAGCAATCTCACCAGGTTGTTGCTCAGCTAGTGAGACTCTCTGCACTGAAATCACCTACTTCAGTTCACTTCATTAGTGCGTAGTAGTGAGGTCCGTGACACGGGTCGAGGTCCAGTCCCTGTACTACAAGTAGTAAAAGGCCCTATTGTTTATTGCTCGTTGGAATTCGTTTTTTCTTAGCTCGCTGTCCAGAGAAGGGGCCCGTTGCACAAAAAAATAACGTATTTGCTTCGCCGTTCTGCAGCTGTGCTAGTTTGAGGAATGTTTTTTTGTCGTAATTTATCTCTTTTGTTTAACTTTTTCTGTCCGGTATTGCCTGGGTTTTAGTGTCCTTATTCACGTGCCTGCAGGAAGTGCATGAAAGGGCCTGATTCTTGGCGTGGGATAATACCACGACTCGCTGCGCAACTCTAGTTTCTATTGACCAAGTATCCATGATGATGTATCAAGCACCACGAATGTCTGTGATGAAAGGAAATAAGTCCGTTTCCCAGGCCGTTGCTGTTGAGAGAGCTTAATTTCATGGGTTAGATTCACTCAAGAAATACCTTAAATAATGAAGCTTCTACGTCCTATGTAATCCTTTGTGTGTCCGGAGAAAGCAATTCATTGATAAGGTTAGGTTATTGCTGAGGAGATATCCCAGTGTCATGACACACCCAATGTGCTGGATAGGGTCGGTCAATACTCCAGGATAACGGCGTGTCGTTAGGGAGTACTGTTATGTATTGCGTGAGACGCAAACTCGGGGTCTCCTCTAGTAGATTCGTCTGTGGAGATAATATATGTGGACACTGAATAGGAACGGGCTCACCAGGCAACACTCGTTGAGTTGTCTCAGCTATGTGCACCCATTGTCGTACACAATATTGTACACGTATTGTCACAGCAGCGTGGCGTAGCCTATTATCTGGTAGGGCGCAGCTCAGAACCCATCCAATTCACACCTCACGCACTCCACCTTCACACTTGTAGCTATATTAGACACTCTCATATCATCTCGCTGATACAAAATCTCCGAAACGCGAGAAACCAGAGACAGAACAAAGGCGCGTGCCGGGTTGTAAACTATTGTTTGTTTAAATGCGTTTGCAAGATGTCGGAGGTCTATAGACACGTCCGTTCGGTCCGGCAACACAAACGCCACTCTGTTTTAGTTAATAACGTATTATCAAAAAAAATATTTAATAATAATCTGGTAACACTAGCCTGAAGCGGCTGCAATGCATTTGTATTCTTTTTCAAACGATATTATTGGAACTTTTTGCAGCTTTTCTGCATCAAAGAATAACTTCATTTTGAGAATAATTTCTCGTACACCACATTTGATTGCTTTCGGCATGATTATCAAACAGAATACTTGTAATATTGGAGACTCTCAACTGAACAACACAACAACAACTGACAGCGAAGTGACGTTTTCAAAATGACGTCTGTAGTTTCCCCTTTCGCCGTTCTACAGATAAGTTTGTGGCTCTGTAGTTCCAATAATGGCCATTTTCTTAGCCATTTTGTTTAATTTGTTTATCGGTGAAGAATGGACTCTCTCCATCTTATCGGAAAAGATTTTTAATTGCAGGTATTGAGTTTTGTGCTTAGTTATTTGTCATTATATGATTAATAATTGCTCATTCGAATTATCATAAATAATATTAAGTTTTTTATCTTATTTGATTTTATTTCTGAAAATTAATTTCTCAATCTCAGTTTCATCTTAGTTTCTATTAGTTTCTCTATCTACTTCCGGTTTCAATGAGCAAAGAGTTTTGTTAACCTGAGTACATAGTTTAATACTTACATACTACATACACAAAACTATTTTTCAATGTTTCGATGTACGGCCTTGAATGTAGTCCTATAGCTAGTATGTAATATGTTATTATTAAAATTAAATAGGTATATGTACCTACTCGTACAAAAGACTGTCGTTTTACGTTTTTCCTTGTACAATGGTATGGAACCCTTCATGTCCTACTCGCACTTGACCGGTATTATTTTATTTTGTTGTATGTTATGTTGTGTGTATTGTGTGACTGAATAAATTTATTTCTATTGTATTCTTTCCCTCGGACTATAGCTTACTTGGCAGCCGCACTAACAGTCTGTAATAAAACTAACAAGCTATACCTACTTACATGAAATTAAAAATTATGATGAGGATCAAGCAACAAAAAGGTATCAGACAGAATAATGAATAATAAATATGATATGACAAAATTAACACTTGAACATTTTGTATTGGAGTGTGATAATTATTCTGCTACTGCACTTATGACACCATCGAGTTAATTCCGCACCCCGATACGAGATGGCATTACGGCGCTCTAACGTTACTGCATTCAAGTGAGGTGCAGAGTTAATTCGATTGAGTTGTACATGTACACGATTTCATTTACTGATGTGACTCTCTACAAGTCGGCCAGTGGGGATATGAGGAAACAATGCCAGGGGCAGTGATGTAACAGTGGTAACGAATATGCATGTCGCAGTTGGTTGGTTTAATCAGACACTAAACGAACTCTCTAGAACGTTAATTAAATGCCGACGTTTAACCAAGTCACTAGCATTTTGATTTAAATAAAGCATCGTCGAAAACTTTTAACAAGCTGTCATACCGAAAGCCGGCGTGTTGCAAAACAAGATGGCGTCACGGCAACAGCTGCTTTGCACAGCTTAAATAAGGGCAAAACATTGCGGTAGCTTAGGTGAAGGGTAAAGGGGGTGAGCAAAGCGAAGCCCCCTTTATCCTTCGTGTTAGGTTGAACATGTAACAGCAATAAAAAATACTTAAAACATTAACTTAAGTTCACATAAAAATATATTTATATTGTATATGTCTTGTTGCCTAGAAACGTTTAGACAACTTGTTAATCGGTTCGTTTACTCACTTCTCTAACGGAATTTTAGTGACTTGGTTAAACGTCGGTATTTAATTAACGGTCTAAAGAATTAGTTGAGTGTCTGATTTAACCAACTAACTGCGACATGCTTATTTAACCATTTTAAAACACATGATACCTAAGATTAAGTAGGGGTGCGTTCGAGATCTGTCAAAAATTACTCCGAGTGATCCATTCTCATAAGCGGCAGTGTTATATTGCGGAGTTGTAAGTAGTGACCGAGTGTGAGATCTTCGTGGCCTTCCGAAGACAGAAAAATGAAACGATCCCGTAAGAAGCCAGGATAGCGAGGATTACATAAAATATTGAAGAGGCAAATGAGGATATGGGAGGCAAACTGTGCTTGGCGGCATTATAAAATCTTTTCGTGCTGTGTGTTCAATATTTTGTTTGGTTTTGTTTTCTAGTACAGGCGTAGGAAGTGTGTGGAAGTGAAGGATGATTCCACTGTTTACAATTTTTTTATAAGTATCTTTTATCAATAATGTTTTTCTTGTTGAAAAGTAAGTAAGTCTGTGAATAAACTTATACTATGCAAGCTTCCCCTTTTCCTTCTTCTTAAGTTGGTTTGACATTGACAACTTATCTCGTACGGAAACACCAATTCTCGCACTAGCGTTCGATAACCGCATTTCATCTCTCTTTTTGTCATTATCTCATTCATTTTCACTCTGTTTCCGAACGCACCCTAAGTGTATAGGGCCTACACTTTTTGCCTACTTGCAATAAATGATTTGTGTTTTGAGTTAAATGATTTGATTTGAGTTTTTTGAGTTTTACACCTATACATAATATTTAAGCAATTAAAATAAGCGTAGAAATCAATATACTAATCACAATTTAGACATCACACAAGCCCTGGGTGGACGGTCGGTTACACATACAACAGTTTTGTTTTAAATATGACAGTAAAATGGAGATTGAATGTTCTCCGCCAAATACACAAAAAATTACGAGAATTTCATGTCCTGGAGAATCAAAAATGATTATTTTATAGAATTTTTATTTAATTACTTGCATTTTGTTGAGAAAAGCACCATAAAATCGGCAGAAATTGCAATTGCCTGACTAGTATTATTGAAATCCTCGCTATTACTGCAATTACCGACTTTCCCCGCCACGGCAGTAATGCACTTTTCTCTAAATAGTATGAAATGTTCGCATAACATCTGTAAAGATAGTAGCCGAAAGTGACTCAACCTGGACAATTTTTAGAAGTTTCCAGGAAAATGCAAAAGAGTCCAGTAAGTAAGTTTGAAATCCCATTACATATCATAATATTTAAAAATAGAACTTTTTTTTCAAAGATAAGCTGAAGAGGTTATTGGTAGTTAAGGGCCTTTAATAAAAAGGAGGTACCATAGAGGTTGACGTGGTTGATTGCACATGATTGCACGATGTAAAATGGCGGAAAACTTAGTTCATTCATATTTTTTACTATTTTGATACTAATTAGGAATAAGGAATTCGATACTACTTAACAGAAGAAACAGAAGAATAAAATAAAATATTCACAATAAACATAAATGGTTTTATTTTTGAGAAATGCACTATACACGCCTCGACCATAAGTGCCATCCTGGCCTCGTATTATAGCCGGACCTTGCCTTCGGTTCGGCCGGCTAAATCATACTCGTCCAGGATGGCTTACTTACTTGTCTCTGCAATGATGTACCATTATTTCAAGTCAAGTAATGTACGTATTTCCGGAGTTATTACAATATGAGGTAAAAATGATAATATCGCGCCTTTCTCTTAAGGTCAGTGAATGCATGACGTCACAAGGTCCTCGGCACGTAGAGAATCGGTAATTTCAAGAGTTTTTGAGTGGTTTGAACCTGGTCCCGCTTTCTGATTAAGCTTAAATTTTGCATGCGTTTGTAAATATGATGACAATGCAATATATTTTTGAATGCTATGACTAAAAAACCGACCAAGTGCGAACTGGACTCTAAGGTTACCACCGCACAAAAATCCCTTTTTTTTTTTTGTAGCTTTCCTAATATTTAAGTAAATACCTATATAAAGTTTTTTTATATTAGTAGTTCTGGAGGTAGTTCTATTTAATTAACCTTTAATTTTTAACCTTTTTAATAAATTATTTCAAAATTATAAATAATATATTTGAGGTTCTTATAACAAACCCTTTCATTTGACATATTACAAGATACAGTTTGAAAGAATTTTTTTATTGTCTGATTTGCGCCTCTATTTAAACACCACATTTCAGTATAGTATACCTTTTATTTAATTTTTAGGGTAGTTTTGGTGATAAAGGTGGGAAATAAAAATGTTATAAAATATACTTCACGGTGATAGTCGGCAGAAGTATGAAGACTTATATTATTCAAATTAAGCTTTATTAAAAGCACAAAAGATCAAAACGGATTCAGCAAACAAACATTGTGAAATTTTCAATTTACACTGACACAGAATAACATAGGCTTGTTGTCACTAGCAACCAAACTGTTTCTTCAATAATATGTAAAAAAAAAAAAAACTTTTTATTATTATTTTTTTACTCAGAATTTCAAAATCATGAAAAAAATAATTTGAGAAGCTCGCAACAAGCCATTAAAATGTATTCCATTCTTTTTATTTCCTGATTTGCCCCACCCAATTGTACCGCCACCTTATTTAAACCATTTCACATTACACATTGCATTACATTTCTTTATAGTTTCCGGTGATATTTAAGTTAACACCTTCACGTCTTTTATTTAAAATTTTATACCATCAGTAGTTTTGGAGATTAGGAGGGGAATGGCCTCATCCGTCCGTGTGTAAAAGTATTCCAAAGGACCAAATTAATAAATAATAATAATAAATAATAAGTCAAATCAAATTCCTAATCTATAATGGTTCCATTTTTCCTTTTCGTTCTGAAGGTTGAAGGAACCCTAAAACAGAATTTACGACCAAATTACTTGTCAAACGAGACCAACGTCGATGGAGTTGCGTTGTTTAAGTACAGTGTTCCCATTTGACCCTCAGCCATGTCATAAAAATATTGCATTGTCATCCGATCCGAATTTGCATGGTACAAGTTCATACCTGAATAAGGCGTTCTTTTTATATGCTTTATGAACTTTGTTTACTCACCCTTATCATTGCAAATACATTTCCTAATTCTCACATCATATATTTACATACATTGGTCAGAAACTTGTCCTGTTATATCACAGAGAAGACGACGAGTAGGTAATTCTGCGCCTGGGGGAGGCGAGAACGAGGCGTAGCCTATTTTTTGGCCAAGCTAGGGATATATTTTTTATGCCATTATTTAAGTTCAGCCATGTCCGATTGTATAAGAATTTAAAATCTATACCCTTCTCAACCTCAATTTGATAAGCGGGCATCATTATCAATCAGTTGAGCCTGATTGATACTGATTCACGGTTATAAGTTTTAACATAGAAAGAGTCATAGTCGGAAGTTCTTTGACTTACGGAAGCTTGAAGAAGAATAAAATAAAAAGTTACAACCCATTTACAGAAGTTAATATGATGATAATGAAAATTTACATTTTGCTAAAGTTTTACGTTTAAAAAGAGGACAGCGGTTAGCAGGGATTTAGAGATTAATGCATAAAATTACTGCCTCTAAAGTACTCTGAAGTGTGTTTTTATCTTCTTTTGCCTACTCTCTCCCGTTATTGAAAATGGAAGGCATCTACTTAATAAAACGTTATTTCACTGACTGGCAGGAAAGTCACAGCCTATACCGGTAGACCTAAAGTCATGAAACAGGGATTAATTATACAAGGTGTTGTTTTGTAAAGTAACACCCGACTCAGGAGTGGTTATTTACAAAACACTTAAACAAAAAATAAATAAAAAATAAATGAAAAATACCTAAACATTATTAAATTGTGGCTTTTCTTCTATCGCTGGCAACCGCGCTCGCAATTTGGGGTACTCTGCGCACTCATGCTAATAAGCTCAGGGTCGTCTTCTATTAATCTTGAAAAAGTCTCAAGAGCTGCGTCCATCTTGTGGAATGTAACTTGTTGTCCGTTAAGACGACGATTTGACGCTGTACATATTCAGCCAGAAAAATTTGTTTCTGCCTCCGTATAGCAATTTCCTGAAGAAATACAGAAAAAGACATTTAAACATAATAAAAATTTACATAAAGATAGGCACATAAATTGTTTCTGGTCCCACACCAGCGGTTGATGGTCGTGGGAACCAGAAACAGCGACGTCACAACATATGAACATCCAAGGTCTGGGGTTTTTTATTTCCACAGCTGGGGATCGAACCCGGGATCTCTCGCCAGAGCCACTCCGCAGTACCACAGAGGCCGTCAGGAGCATATGTGTTGTCTGTAATGGGAACATGGAATGCATTTTTAATATAGCTGCTATCCTAAAATCAGCATACATTTGCGATACAGAGTTGTGATAGTACTCCTGCCGAACTAACTTGAAGTCACGTTTAATCCGTCCGGTTACGGCTTCGACCATCCATCTGACCATTGTTACTGTTCTCGACTAGTTTGCTTGAGTGGTAGTTAGTTGTGTCTCTCTGGCCGCGACACTTGCTGTTGTGCTTCGAAGCCCAACGCTTCGAGATCACCTTCCTCGTTGTTCAATACATCCAAAGTACTGGATGAATCGGACTTTTGCACTCCATGGGTCCAGTAACGTCAATAATGTACGGATCGCTGAACTATAATATACATTTTCAGTATGTTGATGTACTTCTGCAGGCTGTAGTTTTCGGTTTGAAACCCAACGATATTGTGAGAGTTTTTATTATTACTTCTTGTAGGAATATTGTTGACATCAATATAAATCTACTATTCAAGTCATCTGTTTAGAAAAGAAACTGTTTACTTTTCACTTTATTTATCATACACAATCAATGAGCCAGAGAATGTAGAAAATGGCTTCCCTAATTAATAACGTCTTCAAAATTTTATCACAACCTGTTTTATGCTGAGCAATTATGCATTCGAATGTAAAAGGAAGCCGGTGGAAAAGTAATACATTAAGAAATCTCTTTGAAAGTATTACAAAACGACAAAAAAAAAACTCGAGCAAAGAAATGAAGTTTTTATTTAATATATACAACTCCTTGTGCATCATTATTTTGTACAAAAATATTTTTCTTTATCTATTAAGGTTATTTCGAACCAATCCCAATTCGTGGCTTGTTTGAGTTTGTTTAAATAAGGAGTAGGTATCTTAGAAAACCACACTTGGACACGTGAATTATAGAATTATATATACGACAGATCAAAAAATATATGCTGCGGATCGCAAACTTTTTATTAGTAATTATATATTGTAGTAATGATGATGATGATTTTACAATTGCTTTATCTGCGACTCCAATTTCTGGATTGCGAATTCGACTCATCAAATACTTATAAAACAGTCGAATAAGAAATTATTTACTCAGCTTATAGTTGAATTAATGTTGTGTTAACGTTTCAAAAGTTAAAAAGGTCGAATAAACGTTTACAGCACTATGTTATAGCACTTTTATTCAACCTTTTGAAAGATGCTGAATTAAAGTGACCAAATCACTTTAATTCAGCATTTTTGTGCTATAATAGAAATCGCTTTTTACTATACCTATTTTATGCCGAGCAATTATACATTCGAATGTAAAAGGAAGCCGGTGGAAAAGTAATAGCTTAAGAAATCTCTTTGAAAGTATTACAAAATGACAAAAAAAAACTCGAGCAAAGAAATTAAGTTTATTTTTAATATTTACAACTCCTTGTGCATCATTATTTTGCACAAAAATAATTTCCTTTATCTATTAAGGTTATTTCGAACCAATCCCAATTCGTGGCTTGTTTAAATAAGGAGTAGGTATCTTAGAAAACCACATTTAGACACATGAATTATAACGACAGATCAAAAAATATATGCCGCGGATCGCAATTTTTTTATAAGTAATGATTTATTGTAGTAATGATGTATCCAAGATGCGGGATACTCAACGATATGGATTTTACAATTGCTCTATCTGCGACTCCAATTTCTGGATTGCGAATTCGACTAATCAAATACTTTTAAAACAGTCGAATAAGAAATTATTTACTCAGCTTCTAGTTGAATTAATGTTGAGTTAACATTTCCAAAACACTGACTAGTCGTATAATAGTGGTTAAGTCATCAATTTAGGATTTTTATTAAATATTGCTATAAAAAGGTCGAATAAACATTTAGAGCATTACGTTATAGCACTTTTATTCAACCTTTTGAAAGATGCTGAATTAAAGTGACCAAATCACTTTGTGCTATAATAGAAATCTCTTTTTACTATACCAATATGACTCTTATGTGGTTCTAATAAAACGTTTTCCATGCAAACTGAATGTATGCCTACGCGATGGCCCCGAAGAAAACATCCTTCACTATCATCTTACTCATTATACATACAATGAAAGTATGGTAGAATTTATTTTAATTTTATCTTTTTTGGTCAGCCTTTTTCCATGTATTTTGCTATAGTACTAAGCACTTTGTCGGTCTGGCTTGCTTGCTTAATATCCCTGAATGTCACTGGTAAAAGATTGTCATCAATGAAATTCAGAATAGTGACATGATTTTCTTCCAACTCCTCAACTTGTTTGTCAACAGTTGTGGAACTAATAGGTGACCGAGAAAAATAATCCGCTTATAGATTTTTTCTACCTGTTATATATTCTATTTTGTAGTTATAGGCTGACAAAAACAGAGCATATCTTTATAATCTTGAAGCAGCCTTGACATTAATACCGCGTTTTTTATAAATATTTGGAACTTTTTATACCAAATATTATCGCTGTAGCTTATTTCTCTGGCTATATTTTTTCTCTCTACTGGATAAAGATATTGATGCGTATGCTAGTGGCCGCTCCTGACCGATATCTACTTGGTTAAGATTGCATATAATCCATATGGTGATGCATCAACTGACAATATCAGTCCGAACTTAGGGTCGAAATGTGCCAATACAATATAATAAAGTCAAAGGTTCTTCATTTCTGTAGATATTTACATATACTTAGCAAACTTCAATTTTTGCCTCTTCTCTACATTGGACCATTGTGGGAAAGGAAGGGCGCAGAAACTACCACAGATAGATTTTTAGATCTCATTTAAAAATTGGTTGGGCTTAACTTATTCAAATATTACAATATTAATTATTATGATTAATAAGCAGGAATAAATAATTACAAAATTAATAACAGCAAGGTCTGTGTTGAGCTAGATTAACCCTATATAATCCCGTCATCAAAGTTATCTTGAAAATTGTGATATCCCTTTTTTGACAAAGTCGCTTTAACATGCTTTTTAAATTGCTCAAATGGCAATTTCAAATTCTCCAGGGATATTTTATTTTATTAGAGAATGTACTGACCTTTAAAAGAATTCGCGAGTCTAAACCGGGGCGCAACTAGTCTGTGACTATTTCTTAGGTAAACATTTTGGCTATCGCTAAGTTTAGAATATTTTGTAAGGTTCTTGCGTACAAACAATATATTTTCGAAAATAGGTTGACTAGCTACAGTTAGCGTGTCAATTTCTTTAAAACCCTTTCTTAAGGAGTCTGTGCGTTTTAAATTATAAATTGCTCGAATAGCTCTTCTCTGTAAAATAAAAATTGTTTGAATATCCGCTGCTTTCCTATACAATAAGATACCATAGGACATGACACTATGAAATAAAATATATTAGCCTAGATGTAGCCACATCCGTGATATATCGGCCATATCCACATCAGCCATATTGTCTGAAGTTCCTAACAGCGTAATCCGCAGAACTTAATTTACTAGCTAATTTATCTATGTGGGGTCCCCACTGCAATTTGTTATCAATGATTATTCCTAGAAACTTCGAATCATTTATTAATTCTATCGTGTTGCTGTCTAACACTAAACTGGTCTCAACTTGCCTGACATTGGGAAGTTAGAATTTGAGGAATGGTTTACACAATAAATTATTACAGGCGCGTAAAATTAGCAAAACCTGCACTTAATTCATAACTGTAATTTTCTTTTTCTATGGTGTAAAGTATTGTTAGTTATGGTAAAAATAAAAAGAATGAAACATTAAGTCTCCGCGTCAATGTAAAAAAAAAAACAAAAAAACAAAATTTTAAACATATTTTGATTTCTATGTACAGGCATGATAAATAACTTTAAAAAACTACCTCTATCATAATATGAAGCTTGCATCCCAGTTAAAGAAATCAAAATTAAACTAATTACTCAATAGAGACTATCATTAATAAGGAAGATTTAGTAAGTTACTCATTTTCTGGGTGATCTCTTTAGAAAAAATAGATAACTCTTCTGAATAGTACCTACATAATTGTGTTGATAAAATATTAAACGTTAAACAGATTATCTTTGAGGATTTCTAAAGACACAATATTGCAATATTTTTGGATAAGCAAATCACATAACTACTTCAAAAGTGTTTAATTTATGGCAACAAATATAATGATCACCAAAATATTTTTTTCCTACCCAAAATGGATAAATGAACACCAAAAGTTGCAAAAAATATCAGGGCAAAATACTGCGGTAGCTTAGGTGAAGAGTAAAGGGGGTGAGCGAGGCGAAGCCCCCTTTATCCTTCGTGTTAGGTTGAACATGTAACAACAACAAAAAATACTTAAAACATAAACTTAAGTACACAAAACATAAAAAGAAGTTTGGTGATCATTTATCCAAACACAATTTGGTGGACATTTATCCATTCTGGCAGTCATTTTGAATTTATTGGTAGTAAAATAGGTGCGTTTTTGGTAATCGTTTAAACATAAACCTTAATTTATGCCGTCAAAATATGATTAGTAATCTAAGAAACAAATTAAACAAAAAATATCACAGCTTACTAAGTAATTCATATTTTTTTCTTACTTACGTTTTCATATGAACGTTATATCTTGCAGAATAAGGTCGTCATTTCTTTGCGACTCAACTCCCGAATGTGCTATGTCGCGAGTCGAATGTCGCGCTATTTTAAATATGCTATTTTGAGAAAATAAGTGACGCCACACCACTATATTTATTTTGTCAAACAAGCATATTTAAAATATATCAACTATTAAGTAGAGTGACGTGTCATTTCAGCTTAGACGAGCTCTAGTAGTCGTCTCAAGCAAGGCCAACGCAGACCGGGACGGGAAGGCAAGTGATTTAAATTTTTAGTCAATACCTTCCTACCCGAAAACTATTTAATTTTCATATCCATGAATAATAAGCTAATAATTCCAGAGATCAAAAAATAAACCCAGTTGCTAATTTATTTGTTTACTGAGTTACCATAACTACCTTTCGAATAAAACAGCCAAAAAGGATTTTCACAATTATTTATTTAGGCAAAGGATTACGAAAAACTAATAACTATACATTAAGTCTGCAAGGTGAGATTCATTTACGTAAGAAATATTGAAATTATTGTCACTGGCGTTACCATGAGCGATTTTAAAGTACATTATTTCGTTTCTACAAAAATAAACAAACTAACGGAATTCAACCATCATCATCATTTGTAACTCAAGAAACATATTTTCTACTTTAGGTGCTTTATTAAAGCCAAACCAAGAATATAAAAAGGGAAATATTAAACTGCACATCAAAATTACTGATTTGTAGCTTAGGTGAAGGGTTCTTGTTAGGTTCAACATGTAAGAACAACAACCAATAGTTATAAACTAAAGTAAACTTAAGAACGTAAGTTAAGTACTCATAAAATATTTAAAACATAAAAAGTGTTTTTGCTGATCCTTTTTTGCGGCGCAAATCAGTATTTTTGATGTGCGATTAATACCAGCCATATAAAAACATCGCCATGAGGCGGAAAACCTATGAAACTATTTTCTTCAACTTGCAACACTTTCTGTAAAAAATAATTAATCTCATCTTTCGATTGCTGTCAAAGTGGGGCGTCGATTGTGCATGGTATATTTCTTGTGTTTCGTGAGTGAAAATGCCGAAAACTATTAATAATGGCGTAAGAAAAGTTATTTACAATCTATCGAAATATTTGTCGGATATATGTAAAGTCTGAAGGATTGGACTCTATTCTTCTAAATATTTGCCTTGTTGTCAAGATGACTGGTAGGTCGTCATATAGTATGTGCAATATAAATCGGCTAATTTGTAACTATCTATAAGTAAAAAAATTTGTTGTATTTTGGGCATATCCCGATCATCCGTAAAGAAAGGGAATATGATGCAGGGGACTGGTAATTGATGGAGAAATTGAACAACTTATTATAAATGTTGGCGGCAATGATAGGGAAACATCCAGTCTTACAACTGACAACGAGCCTGATATGTCTAGAATTGAACCAGTACAATCTGATCATGAAGATCATGAAATGACATTTGAATCTGTTACATATTTAGATTCTGAATTTGATGACTAATGAAAAAAATGAATACATAATCATAATGGTTTTATTTTATATATTTCAATCTGACTTGTACTTACTTTAGTGGATGATGATTTTATAATAATAAAAAATAATAATAGTTAATGTGACTTCCATAATGAGAGGCTTTAATATACGAGTGTTTCATAATAACAACACACGAGTATTTTAATGCCTAATTATATACAGTTACATACACTGCTTTATATCTACATATTATAAGCTCTCTATGCTTGTTAATTTATAATTATATTAAAAATGTCACTTCCAATAAGTTCGATTTTAAAATAAGTTCGGCAATTAGCGAATGTGGCCAATGTGCATGGGTATACTATACTTAGTATTGCTATGTTTAAAGTTATTTAGCATCCTCAGACCAGGTTTTTGATGTTCCTGGCTGGGCTTTACATTAAAATCTTTTTTTGACATGACAAAAAGCTAAAATGATCTCAGAAAAAAATGGGACAAATGTAACTCCAGAGACAACTTTGGTAACTCTAGATACAATAAAACTTCCACGTGCTAACTTCAGTCGCACTACGAGGCTTACGTTCACAGTGTACTAACCCGCCAGGTCTCGTCGCACTCCATACGAATATCTTTTGTAAACAATTAAGATAATAGGTAGAGGTATCTTATTTCCTATGAATTTCTGCCCTTCTTTATACAGCTACATAGCATAGCAAGTGCATAAATCCGTAGAACCCTGTCTTATGAAAAATCATCATCTTAATCATCGTATGCCTGTATGGAAACTCTGTTGATACTACGGTTCCTTGCGACCGGCATCTGTTGATTTATATGCCTACATTGGGCCTACAGTAGATTTTTTATTGCTTAGCTCGGCCTTTGTCCTGGCGTGTCTCTTAAAGGTGGTGAGGTATTCTAGACACTCTCAGGAATGTGGTGGATATTTTGATTCTAATGGCTCTTGCCTTCGGCCTTGCATTTCTTTGACAAATGGTGGAGTTTTCATAGAGCTTAACTCAGCTCTTAGTGTTGTAGTATTCTTAATTTTAACTTGGCTCGGCCGACGGCCTCAATCATTCGCACCTCAGTTATTTGTGGTACGTTTTGCTTTATCAATCCATTAATCAAATCGTTTATTTTCTAAAAATATGTGTACATATGATCTTAAACAAGCCGTTAAGCGCGAGGATCAACATTTTCACCATCTAGGAGTTGGTGTGAAAATATTGTAAACTTAAATGTCTAGCGCACCATTAGAATTAAATTTAATTCTTCAAATTTATTAGTATTATACATGTCATTACCCTTATAATATAATTTGTCCATTAGATAATAAAATAATTTTATTTTTAAACATGTTAAATGTCAGATATTTTATGTCATTGGGGATTTTTGGTGTACAAGATGTGCCCTATGTTGCCAAATCCCAAGGTTTTTAGGCACACAAATTACGTCAATCGACAACTTAATATTCACTCAAGAGTGAAGAGCACGCACGTACATATGACGTACGAGATCATTGACTGCCTACAGCCAAGGTTACAGATTTAATGCTGACGCTGATTCAGCACAATCATCCTTGTGTAGGTACGGTCGCAATTATAAACAAACAGTGATTACAACTTAAACGACGTGCGATGTAAATTGACTCATCGATTCCTGAAAAACATGGGCGGCTGCAGCATCTGACGACTCTCCTGCGGATCTTTTTCAGGTTATAGGTTTGGTTAGTTTACTAACCGCGAAGCCCCATTTTCCTAGTGTTTTTCTGTTTTCCAGTTTTTAGTTTATTTTATGTAGTGTGCGGCCAGATACAAGGCTCGCCTGTAGGTAAATATTAAGTAATTCTTTAAACTTACGTAGAATTCACATAACAGTAGTTCCTTTATTTTTCTAATTCGTGTAAGATTAACTTTAGATTAAGTTGAATTATGCGCTATTGCTGTCTAGTTTTGTTTAACAATAACTTTCCTTATATATAAAAATAGATTAAGTTAAAGTATGCACAAATAAGATCTGGTTTTATGTTTATTAAAATACAGTTATTATTGCAGTTGATAAGTTTGTTATAGTATCTAACTTAGATTTTTTTCCATTGTTATAAGTACATTCATTTATTTTTTTCCCTAAAGGGGGGAGTATCTGTGCCGGTCGACTATGTTAGTCATATTTTCACGTAATGTTAAGATAAGTTGATGACCGTCACAGATAAGGTATATTTATATTCATCACGCACTATGTCTTATGCACGTCATTAATAACATATACCAACCTAGTATATAAGCTAGGATTTCCTATAGTAAAATGAGTCTAGTCTAGTCTGGTATTTGTGCGCATCTCAAGCCTTTTACTTTATTCCCGAAGATGTCGCTCTCCTCATAATTGCCTCTGGCAAACTGTTCATTGAAATCCGGTACTGGCTAATTTATACCTAAGTTTTTCGTATACGTCTCTAGTCTATGGGATGGAATAGGCCTATAAAATGATGAATCAGTCTTATCCTTACTAGCAATTGGGAGTGAAACTGTTTGACCGCTGTGATCGGACGGTAAGCAGTTAATACATTTTTACTTGTAAACACAAAAGACGTTATCTAAGCAAATTTGGCTGGTAAGTGTAATTATAGTCGGCTCGAGAAATATATGACATAAATTAAATCAATTGAATAAAGTTATTAATAGTTGTTTCATTGTTATTCCTTCAAGCAAATCTACATTAAGATCGCCACATTTTTTTTTCTGTTATTACATAGTTTAATGAGGGCTACCTCAATAATTTTCTCAAATATTTCGAAATTACCATGGTCTTTTACATCCCTCGGAGACCTGTAGACACAAACAATAATATGGATATCTAACTCAACACAGGATACTTCTATTAGTCTTTCAACAGTAAGTTCAAGAATATCTTTCCGTTGTTTCACCTTATATTATTTTTACTAAGATTAAAGAACCACCTCTATCAGCAGTCTTTCTATTGTAACAACTGACAATTTTGTAATAATTTATGTTAAAAAACATCATATTTTCCTTTAACCAGTGTTTAAAAATGCTAACATCGATGTCAGTATTTTTTTAAAATAATACTAATACAAGTTCTTTGCCATGTACCCCCTGGATGTTTTGATGGGTAATAGTAAAGTGGGGCCTACCCTATGACATATTTGATGGCTCTTGTATAGTAGAGATTTCCTCTATCGTCTTATGAACTAATTTAAATTACTTGGAACAGATTCCAATGTTGCATGAAAAGTATTATGAACCGGTGGATTCCCAATAGGTGTGCATTTCACCGTACCCTTAACATAAGCAGGATTCTGATTAGTCTGTTCAACAAAAACAGCTGATGTCAAGTTGAACTTGGTTAAACCAACTACAGCTGGTTCGCATTTATTATATGCTAACAATGCAGCTACTAATTTTCCATATTTATTAGACAGGTAAAACATATCCTTAGTCAGAGTAAAGTTATTAATAAAATTGTTGATGTCGAAATATAAAATAGCATCGCTGTGATGACATGTTAAATTAAATAAATGAATATTCACTCTATGCACAGATTTATTTTGTTGTTCTGTCAAATTAAATGCTTATAGAAAATTGCATTGTATAAATTTGCATTTTATCCTACTATGTAAGTCTAGAAGTAATCCAACAATTTTATTGAAATAGTTCCGACTAATGTTTGAATGATTTCTCACAATAATTACAATAGTGCTGTACTCATCATAGATACCACGACTAATTATCTTCACAAGATCTTCAAATGAACTATTTGAATAGAAAATGTTAGTTACTTTTTGGTTAAGCCGATAATTTAGTAGAGGACCAAGTCCTGCACCTAATTTATCGAAGAACAATAGAGTTTTTCTCTGAGCACTTATTTCGGTAGTTGGGGGTACACGAGTGGAGGTGAGTGGCGGGACACACGTGTTGGAATGCGATGCGAAGCACGTGGCGGTGGATGGCGCGGCATTCGCGGCAGCGAGCGGCGCAACGCGTGTAATGGTGAGCGGCGCGGCACTCGCGGCAGCGTGCAGCATGACACTCGCCTCAGCAGGTAGCGCAACACGCGCGACAGCGAGCGGTGCGGCGCTCGCGCTGTTGAGCTGCGAGGTGCCTCCTCGTACACAGCTCGCAGTACTTTCACAGGCCGGAAACTGATACGCATGATGTCGAGGTCGAGGCTGAGGCTGCGGAGACTTGACGACGATGGCTGGGATGGTAGGTGCCTTCAGAGCACGCGGTGTGGCGACAGAGTTCTGTGACACCGAAGCCGTCGTCTGCGGCAAAGGGTGGAGGCAGGGGGTGACCCCGCCCCGTGCACTGTACGTCGTCGTCAGCCTCGGGAACGAGGGGGGCGTAGGACAGGGTGCACATGATGTTTGTCTAGTTTTCTTAATAAACTTGTTAAGTTTTAGACAATTCTTAATTTTGATTGTGTTTAATTTGTTACTGCTTGTCATTCTTGTATCGCATACTGCACTTATATTTTCCATCTCCAGCTCATGTTGTAGGGAAACAGTGTGGACATTTTCGACAGTTGCTTTTTCTAAATATTGATATTGTTACTACGTGAAACTGTGAACAACATTATTTAATGTACAATATGAAATAAACATTATGATATCATACTTGACTCGTGTTATTTTTAAATTATAGATAAAAATATATGTCTCCATATAATAACATACTGGTAACTTTTACTGATACATAGGTTAGTCAATATCTCTAACTCCACTAAACAGATAAAACAAAACAAAAGAAGAATAGTAATAGTTCTGAGGATTCGAACCTTATTGTGGTTATTGTGTCCTGAACTTAGCGCGCTCACCTTTAGCACTAGACTCTCTTTTTGATATGGCGAAATAAATAATGTTATTCGTCTTGTTTTGGAAAGTGAAACGGCAACCACAATATTCTATAGAAGTATGTTGATCCTTAAGTCTGTCAACTTAAGGTTGATATTAATTTGTGTCAATATGTCAATCTTCATTACTCCTTAGCTGCGGCAATGGGCTAGCTCCCTGTCACACTAAATGGAGTTTTGAATAACTGGCTCAAAGTGGGTACAATTGTGCCACTGCCACCTCGTATGGGAAAATGCGTGACGCTATGTTATGTTAAGTGAAAACCCCACTTAACATATCTTCTGTTATCTCTCCGCAATTTTGAAAAATTTCCAAAAACGGAATCGACAAAAAAAACCTTCTCACAAAAATTCACAAGAATCAGTTAGAGGATAACATCCGGACATATGAAAGCATTTTTGCCCTATCCTGAAAAGCAGACGCTTCGTAACTCGGTCAATAACTTAGGTTAGAAAACCTCTTGCCTCCCACCTGAGTTATGCTTTGGCACCATAATTGGCTTCTATGTGTTTACATAGTCAGCTAGATGCATATGCAAATAGGTGATCAATGTTGGCGCTCTGGTGCTTCAAATTATTTCCTTTGAGCTCGTGCAATGGATTTATATAATACCATGCTAGACTCAAGGTGTATGTCGTATAGACATACATATTTTAAATAATATAGACATCCATATTTTAAACATGGGGTAATGCTATTTGACAAGTCTCACACAAGCATATCGCAGGCTATATAGTATAGTATAGTATTGGGAAGGCTAGGACACATTTTTAGATGTGAGAGAATTCCCTTATTATTTTGGCGAAGTATTTTATGTATTACAAATTTCTCAAAGATGTTTTGTAGGGATGTGAAAATTTTGGACCATGCTAAAAAATACGCACTACTCTTATTTTAGTGAAATTTTAGGCTTTTAAAAAAAACGGGAAATGGATGAATAATCATTTTATAAATTATTTTTAAAGTATAATCCCACGTGACGTCACAAGTTTACACTTTTTGAACGGTTGCATTTAAGGCTGGTTGTTTCCTATAAAAATAAAAATAAATACTATTATATCATCATTGTTTACGTTCCGACTGACATCTTCGTTATCGACTGACAGGTAAAAACTGTTGATACTTGACAGTTTTACAGAACAGCCAATTTAACGGGGCGGTGGGAATTTAAACAAACTATGCCGTAGGGGACAATTGAAGTACATTATGTTTTTTAGGGATATTTCAGTAATCCTGTAATATTTGCTTGATGGGAATAACGAAATTTAGTAAGGAACCCAAATATCTCGAAATGGTTTTCTCAGTTTGGTAACTTATAGTGTTTTTACGTGACATAAGCAATTATATTTGAGTTATCTATTTTAGGATTCACCATAAAGGAAATTCGGTATTGAGCACCAGATTGGATTGTACTAGACTAGTACTACTGGTACACCAAGAAAATCCACACTTATTGTGATATCATCAAACACTTCGAACTTTGATGTTTTACCGCTAGATCAGATAGATTAGATAGATAGATAGTTATATGAATTCATTTATTCATTAAAACATATTCAAAATATAAATGCATCGAAATAATACAATAATAATAAGATCAATTAACAATAAATGTTAAAACTATAACAATTACAATTAATTCATCAACACAAAGAACACAATTATGGCAACTATGTGGTGATGTGGTTGTACCGCGATAATATATTGGCCCTGACTCAGCAAAGTCACAGACGAGTCTGTGACGCTGGTGTTCTGCCAGAGCCAAAACGGACAAGACAACGATAGGCTCAAATACACATCACATAGTGTGATAACATAATAAATTGTAATAACACTAAAATATACATCTTGAAATTGATTTGTATTAAATTGTGATAACATTAGAATTATATTTTGATAAATGTATAAAAATAAATACGAGACTTCTTTCCTTTAGTTTGCTTAATGTCCCATGGAATTTCGATATGGGGCTGAGCTGCTAATATTGACTCAATTTTTGTTCTAAATAAAAATAAAGAAAACATAACTTTTTTAAAAACAAGCTTTTATTAAAAATTTACTAAAAAGTTTAAAATAAATTAACTCCAATAACAAATATTTCATTCTAACCTTTAACGATAATTAAGCTTCTTCGTCTACGGCAAAATAATTACAAACCGTACATAATTAAATATTTTTAACATTAAAACACTTTAATTGTTAAAATCTTCCCGTTTTTAACACAGTCCCAATTTTATAAATAAAAGCGTGTTACATTGTGATAGCGAGAGGAAAAGAAGGTGCTAAATGTTCTTAATCATAGCATCAAAATGTAACACGCTTTTATTTAAGAAATTGGGACTGTGATAAAAACGGGAAGATTTAACAATTAAAGTGTAAAGGTTTTAATGTTAAAATATTTAATTATTTACGGTATGTAATTATTTCGACGTGGACGAAGAAGCTTAATTATTATAACTTTTTGGTTAATTTTTAATAAAAGCTTGTTTTAAAAAAGTTTTTTTTTCTTTATTTTTATTTTTAACTTTTTAGTATTTTTAAATTGAGATTTACTACGACGTAGTTCGTTGCACGTATAGCGTGTTTCCGTTATGTAGTGCGTCGTACGTTCACATAATATGTGCTGCTTTGAGCACTTAAAGTTTATGTATTTTATTTATTTATATATGTATATTTTTTACATATTTGTAGTAATGTAAAATAATGTTTAAATTCGTTATGTAATCACTAGTTATTTATTTGTAACGTTTCTTATTCTATCCATTTCTTTTATTGCATCAACATTACAAGGTTTCTTCGAAGTCAACTTCGAGCAGTCAAGTTCTTTGATTTGACTTAACTCGGCTTTGGGGTTGGACATCTAGTATCAACGTACTCGTCAAAATAAATTAACTAGCCCAAAATCGATGGGGTTGCTTCGTTTAATTATGGAGTTCCTATGGGCCAACTTCCAGCTCCATCATCAAACCCTGGTTACCATCAAGTGTCAAAGTTCTCGTCAAGACAAATTAAACGAGCCTACACTCGATGGGGTTGCGTCGTTTAATTATAGAGTTCCTATGGGCCACCTTCCAGCTCCATCATCAGACCCTGGTTACAATCTAGTGTCTAAGTACTACTCAAGATAAATTAAACGAGCCCAAACTCGATGGTGTTGCGTCGTTTAATTATGGAGTTCCTATGGGCCACCTTTCAGCTCCATCATCAGACCCTGGTTACTATCTAGTGTCAGAGTACTCGTCGAGACAAATTAAACGAGCCCAAACTCGATGGGGTTGCGCCGTTTAATTATGGAGTTCTATATATTTTAGTTACTTTCATAGTGTCATGTCCTATGGTTTCTTGTTGTGGGGGAAAGCAGCGGATATTCAAACTATTTTTATTTTACAGAAAAGAGCTATTCGAGCAATTTATAATTTAAAACGCACAGACTCCTTATGACAGCTTTTTAAAGAAATTGACATACTAACTGTAGCTAGTCAATTTATTTTCGAAAATATAATGTATGTACGCAAGAACCTTACAAAATTTCCCAAACTTAGCGATAGCTGTAATGTTAACCTAAGAAATAATCACAGACTACTTGCGCCCCGGTTTAGACTCGCGAAGGTTTGCAATTCTTTCAAGGGTCAATGCATTCTCTACTACAACAAGATACCTCTGGAGATCTTGACATTGCCATTTGAGCAATTTAAAATCCTATGTTAAAGCGACTTTGTCGAAAAAGGGATATTACAATGTTCAAGATTACTTAAATGATGGGTCTGTATGGGGTTAATCTGGCTCAACACAGACCTTGCTGTTAATAATTTTGTAATTATTTATTCCTGCTTATTAATTATGATAATGACTAAATATTATATTTTGTATTAGTTAAGCATAAGCAATTTTTAAAAAGAGATCTAAAAATCAATCTGTGGGAGTTTCTACGCCCTTCTACTCCCACAGTGGTCCAATGTAGAGAAGTGGCAAAAAATGACGATTGCTATGTATATGTAAATATCTACATAATAAATAAATAATTAATAAAGTAATAAAGACATTTGGAATTTGAATTTGGAATTTGGTTAGGAAGAACATAAATAGCTTCACTAAAAATTTTGACAGGCACAATCGAAATGATATAAGAAGCGGAAATCAAACTGAGCAACCTTACTATAGACTAGTTAAAGTTAGAACCTCATTTGTAAGTTTGCAATACTATAACAAAATACCGGAAGATATATTAAAATTGTCACAGAAGAAATTAAAGGATTTGTTAAAAAACATTATTTTATAAAGCATATTGTAGGTTAGATGATTATATTAATAACAAAGAGCTCTGATTTTCCAGCGCAGCATAACAACCACGCACCCGAATGTAACACAAGAACTATTTAGAAGAAAAAAAATAAAGTAAAATAATAATAAAAACACCTTGGTCACTATTCACACACTTTGATCTAGCCCCAAACTAGGATTCCCTGTATCTTAGGTACTAGACAACGTTACACATACTTATATAGATAAAAATTATACTTAGAAAGAAAAAACAAAAAAGAAGATATGGGGGAGTTTCTTGCCATTTCTTCTTAACCCCGAGGCCCACCTTCCGAAACGGAGTAGTCTCTTTTTTATATAAAAAAAAAATTGTCTTGTAGTTATAAGTAAGTATGATTTTGACGTTGAATAAGATAATTTATTTATTTATATTCAATAAAAAACGCTCTGATAAACAACCATGACTAGGCTACAAACATCCTTTCTCATCAAACAAATATTTGCCCCCACCAGGACTCGAACCCGGGACTCTTGGCTTCGTAGGCAAGGTTACTGCCGAATCGGCCGTTCGGGTCGTCAAAATAGGCCGTGTTGCAGTGTACGAGTTTCGTGCGCCGCTTCTTCATATTTCATATTTCATATTTCATATTTATTTATTGATAACGTCAGTTACAAGTCATTTTGTAAATATAGTTAGTTCAGATGAATGTCAAATAAAAATTACTTACATTAAAATTAAATTGTGTCAAATTAAATTAAAATAATAATAATAAATTATATTGAATTATATAAAAATATAAAAAAAAAGAATAATTTACTTAATTAACACAAATGTTGTCTACCTAGTTGGGTAGGTCTAGGAATTCCGAAAAAGAATAGAAGGTTTGCTCGACAAGCCAGCGCTTCAGGCGCAGTTTGAAAGTGCTTGGATTGGCAGCATCGGTTACGTTGGCGGGAAGACGATTATATACCGCCGGACCCATGACGTGAGTCATCTTCGATGACTTCCCCAATGTGTAGGGGACCGTCGCGAGTTTGTGACCGTGGCGGTGTGTTTTGCGGAGCGTGCGGAATGAGTCCAGGTTTTCGCGCACGTAGACGGCCACTTGCAGAATGGTGACGGACGGCAACGTCAGGATCCTGAGCGCTTTGAAGTGAGGCTTCGCGGAGACGTCCCAGCGGACCTGGACTATAGCTCTCACGGCTCGCTTTTGCATCCTGAATGCCCGTTCCCAATCTGCTGCGCATCCCCACAGTTCGGCTCCGTACTGCACCAGCGAATGCACTGTAGCGAAGTAGCACGACTTCACTATGTCGCGCGGCACCGTGCGTGCCAGCCGACGCAGCGCGAAGCACGCGCCGCTGAGCCGCGCACATAGCCTGTCCACGTGCGCACTCCACGTGAGGCCGCGGTCCAGCTCGAAGCCCAGAAACGTTGTCGCCTCCACCTGCTCGACCCGCACTCCGCCCACATGGACGTTCAGCGGGACGAGATGGCGGCCTGACAGGTCGAAGTGGAGAAAGTGGGTTTTTTTCAAGTTAAGGACGAGGCCGTTGTCGCGGAACCAGTGAGACAGTTCGGTTATTGTATGGTTTAGGCTTAGCTCAAGGCCTCCAATCGTTTTGTTCGTTATAATTCCTGCCACATCGTCAGCGTACATATATAGTTCGCTGGAGGTCATTGCTTGTGGCAGGTCATTGAGCAAGAGCGAAAACAGAATATTGGATACAGAAGAGCCCTGAGCAACCCCCATATGTGTCATCACTGGTTTTGATCTCGTCCTGCCTCCATCACCAACAACGATCTGGGTTCGATTTTTCAGAAAATCCGCTACCAGAGATAGGGGCTTTCCATCGATACCGTAATGCCGGAGTTTGACGGCGAGAACACCGTGATCAGCCACGTCGAAGGCCTTCGAGAGGTCACAGCAGAGTACTGCCACCTGGAGCTTTTTCTCTCTCGCCTCGAGCACGCGTCGCACCACCACCCTCGTCAGCGCAGTCGTCGAGCGTCCCGCGCGGTACGCGTATTGCCGGTCCGACAGCGCTTCAGTCGACGCTAGAAATTCAAGGAGTCGGGAGCTTAGGCCGTTCTCTAAGATCTTGGACAGTATGGGCACGACTGCGACTGGTCTGTACCCATCGATATTCCCCCTCTTTCCTTTCCCCTTGAATATCGGTGCTATTTTGCTCTTCTTTAGCGCTGTCGGGTAGATGCCTCGTCTGACGCACTCGTTAAAGAGTTTAGCTAGTATCGGTGCTAAAGGCTCTGCGGCCCAGTGTATAAGTTCCGTCGAAATGTCATAAATATCTTTGGTGGGTTTATGCGCGATTCGGAATTTTATAATGCGATAAACTTCGCTCGGAGTGAATAGATGTAGTCTTAGTGAGCGGTCGGCGGTAGGGCGGGCGGCCTGCAGGGCGCGACAGGCGCACGGCACGTCGGCCGGCGGGGCTCCACACGCGGCGGCGGCGCCGGCGAATCTCGCATTCATGGCGTCCACCACATCTCGCTTGCTGTTGAATTTAACGCCGTTTGAGTCGACAGCCACGTCCGTGAAATCTACACAAACACGACTGCCCCTCCCTCGCTCTCGGTTTATCACATTCCACATGGCCTTGCTCACATTCGTGCTGGATGTAATTGACTTTGTATAAAAGTGTGCTCTTTTGTTCTTAACCAGGTTGTCATATTGGTTTAATAGCTTGTTCTGGACCTCTGTGATTACATTGTTGTCAGGTTGAGCAGTCGCGATTTCGAGCACGTCAAATAATAGTGATTTGATGTTTTTGAGCTCATGTGTTACCCAAGATTGACTTTTAGTTTGTGGCTTTCGCCTGAGGGGAAAGCAGCTGTCGTATTTGTTAGTTATGACATAAATCACGGACGCGGCTAGTTCCTCAATTGACTCACCTTTTCGGCGCCAAATGTGTTGCCAGTCGACGCTCTCAATAGACGCGACAAAATTGCATCGGTTCGCCTGTGTGTGTTGTCGCGCGAGGCGGGTGAGGGGCGCGGGGCGCGCGATTCGGCGCGACGAGACGCGCGCGCGCACAGCGAGGTGGTCGCTCAGGTGCGTGGTGACGGGCGCGCAGCACACGTCTCCTGCGTCCAGGTTGGTGTACAGGTGGTCGAGGCAGGTGGCGGTGGTGGCCGTCACTCGCGTGGGGAAGCTCACCTCGTTCCTCACGTCATGGGCCGATAGTATATCGCGGAGTCGGTCTCTCTCGGGCGACGCCTCGATCCAGTTAATGTTGATGTCTCCGATAATAATACAATCTATGTCTGAATCGCAGATCTTATCGAGCAAACCATCTAAGGAATTCAAAAAATCTTGTGTTTTTTTACCATTAGTATAAATACATACAACAGTAACATTATAGTCTGTAAGGTCTATGGCTGAAAGTTCAAAACATTCTTGGATAGACAGTGCAGTGATGTCTATATTTTCTACTACTTTTAGGGTGGATTTCGCATAAATGCAGGACCCACCATGGGTAACGTTAGTCCTGCTGTATTTCGATGTGAGGTTATAGCTGTCTAAACTTACAGTCTCTAACTTGTCATTCGTCAGCCAATGCTCCGTTATTGCTAGGATATCACACTCGAGCTCACATTTTAGTAACACTTCTAGCCGCTGTGTTTTCTTATCTAACGACCGTATGTTTAGATGCGAGATAGTAAGTTTACCGCGATCACTAGTTACTGTTGCTATGCACGGTGACGGTGGTGGGAAGTCCTGCGCGTGCTCGTCGACGGTGCTGTGAACATATGCATGGTCATCACTGGGCGCTGGTCTGGCTGAGAGTTCGGCTGCGCTGCTCACCCCCCCGCTGCCTGCGGGGGCGGGCGAGAAACCACTCCGCCAGCTTCACGCGCGGGGGCCACGCAGTTGGAGTCTTGACGTTCTCGGTCAGCGAGTCAGGTATGCCGATTATAAACGATGCCTGGTCATTGGTCTTGAGGGATCGTTTTTCGACGGTATATTTGTCGGATTTGGCGATTACATTTAAGAATGTTATCAGGCTCTCCTCGGTTGTGCTTGCCTTTAGGTTCCATACCTGGATGTATTTCAGGCGATCGGCCGTTTGGAGATCTGCATTCTCTTTGCCGGAGCCAGTAATCACAGCACGAGCAGGGCGTCGCTTGTGTGTAGTTTTTTTCTTCACAACTGTCCAGGGTTCGTCATCTTGTTTGTCTTTTTCGTCGTTGTTTGGAGGTATCGAGGTATCATCAATCGAGGCAACGACGTTATGAGTGACGCTTTCAGCTACCGGTTTAGTAGGCTGTGGCTGTGAGGATACTTGGGGGTATAATTGAAGCGACGCTTTTGGCAGGTTCGCCCGTTTCGTGGCCGCACTGAATGTCCGTTGCTGATCAGCTTGTGGAGTGATGGCGGCCGGCTTGGCAGTGGACGCGCGCGATGTCCGGGCAGCGGCGGCAGCTCGCTTTGCTGCAGCGCTCTCACCTGTCTCGGCTAGACGGGCTGGTTTGCGCGGGCGCTGCGGCGCTGCTGGTGCCGACGAAGTTGCTCGCGGAACTTGTCGGGTAGATGGAGATTCCGTAGGAAGAGCTTGTCCACTTTTTGCACCAGTTAGAAGCAAGATTGTTGTATTTTGTGCTTCAATCTTAGCTTCTAGAGCACCAACTTTTTCCACTAGCACGGATATTGTCGTTGTCAGATCGCGAATGTTACTTTCGAGGTCTTTTACAGTCATTATAGATTTTTAAATAATTTAGTACGGGGAGAGTGATGTGACGCGTGCGGAACCGCGTACCCCTCAACCCTTACCCTTCTCCGCTGCCATAATACTTTCCGAAGCGGTAGTAGTTTTTCTTACATTATATAGATTTAAATGATATTCAATAAGGTTTCGTAAGAATCTATTTTGAAATAAACATTTTAAAGTTTGAAGTATGAATATTTTTTGTATTATAAGAACACCAATAATTATGTATGTGATGCCAGTCTGATAAAAAGAGATACTTTTACGTCGGGATGAAATTTTCCTAAATGCATGTCAGTTACATACTGTTTTCTCGGCTTTTCGCAGTTGTATTAAATACTTTCTATATGCACTTATAAAACCAGCCTTACTTACTTACAGCCCTAGTGGTTATACCTAGTGGGCGGCGGGATATTATTCCAGCACTTGGTGGCACGATACTTGAAACTGCCTTAAAAGCAGAACTTTTGTGTGGAGGCATTGATAAGAAAGGAACAACTCTATGGGACATACGCCAGGTAAGTTTTTCATAACGATAAGAAGGTATCCTCTTCAGTACAAACTCAAACAAAAATCCTGTCGAGCTTTAATTTTTAAAATGTTTGACATCCCTATTTAAAATGGAGTGACATCCGTTTGGGGAGGGAACATAAAGCAGAACCTAGCACAGGCATTTTGAACTCTCTGTATAAATTTTTGCATCTTCTCAAATATACATGACCCGTACACAGTAATACAGTAGTTAAACTTTGATAACTGTATTCTCTGAGAAGATCACGGATTCTGTAAAGAACTCTGCCTATAGGAGCATTTCCTAACAAACTTGAGGACATTTCCCTCAAAATGCAGTTTATCATCCATAAGACCAAGGTTTCGAGCTTCACAGACCCGTGTAATAACGTCTCCATTCACCAGGTCCCGTGGATCATGCACAGCTATTGACTGGATCTGATCATTTGAGCCCAGTATCATGCACTTTGTCTTATTTGGGTTGAGGACCAGGCTGTTATCAGATGACCATTGCGATATGTGGCCCAGATCCTCATTTAATTCATACATCGTTATCAACCCCAATGTAAATTTGAAGATCATCGGCATACTCGGCATATCGGTATATTATAAAGAGGAGGGGTCCAAAAATGGATCCTTGTGGCACTCCTCTATCGAGCACTACCCGTTGGCAGCGGTTTATAAGATAGTTATTAAACCAATTTATTGCAGGAACATCAAACCCATAGAAAGCCAGCTTAGACAGCAGTAGGGGAATGTTCGAAGCAACAAAAGCTCTGAAGAAATACAGGCAGGACATAATTATTCTCACAGTACTTTGAGACCTGGTTATCTCTATGAGGTCAAGAAACCCAATAAAATAATGTACAAAAAGATAAATAATTAAAGATTTAGTACAGAACGTTCTTTAGTTCTATTTCATCCTGATGACCACCCAGTACACGGCTACACAATGGAAAAATGTAACTCAATGGAGTTACATTTTTCCTAACTACAAAAGTTATTTAAAAAGCTACATTCATTTAAACTACTGGTTCCCAACATGAGGCGGATTGATACAAAAGGGGAAGCAGCGAGCAACTCCAGAGAGAGGGCCAAAAGTTCGAGGGCGGCTTGGCCCGCCCCTCATAAAATTACTTTTTAGATACTTTAGTATTTCAACAAAGGTTGGAATACTAACCATGTGAAATTTGAGGGAGGGCTTGCATCGTCATTCCTAACAGATCTTATTGGTTCCTCGTTACTCAACTTTGTGAGTCATGAGAAATTTCAGGGGCGCTTTGATCCGCCCCTCATAACAGGTCTTGTTAGTTGTAAGTTACTCGACTCAATAACCATACTTAATTTGTGTTGGTCATAGCTAAACACTCGAATTGCTATCTTAGCTTTTCCTCTCTCTCATTTTGGTCCTTCTTACCAATTAAATAATAATAGTTTATAATTTCGCGCGGAATTTTAGCAGCAGCAGGAAAAATGTTTGAGAACCTTTGATTTAAAAATTCTTTGTTATTAAAATTGAATCAAATTTTATACATGCTTAAAAATATAATATTATATATAAATCTTAATATCCCAATTGGTATCCGTAAGTTTCAACATATTCTCCATCTTGGTGTTAATGTGCAAATATTTCACAATTTAAATTATAAAATCAAGACTAAAATGAATTGTTAAATTGTTAAAATAAATAAATATTTTTTTATATTACTCTTTATTATAATTTGTCAATGAAATAATTAAATTCGTATTTTATTCGTTCATAAAACGGAAACAATGAAACGTTAACTTTTTAATTCGGTCTCCAATCATATCGGACTGTACGAATGTATCTCATGTGCTTGTCTACTTCATTATTTCATCTGTTTACTTCGTTTGTTTCCGTTTTGTTTATTTATTACTTTTTGTTAAGTTTCTGAACTGTGTGGTGAGTTTGACGACCATGGACTTACAGTCTTCACAATGCCACAAAGTATTACTTGGTAGGTAAAAAATCTCGCGAGCTCCCGCAGAGCTGTACTTTCTGCTCGTTTTTGTTATTGTTATTGTTAGGTTAGAAAACCTCTTGCCTCCCACCTGAGTTATGCTTTGGCACCATAATTGGCTTCTATGTGTTTACATAGTCAGCTAGATGCATATGCAAATAGGTGATCAATGTTGGCGCTCTGGTGCTTAAAATTATTTCCTTTGAGCTCGTGCAATGGATTTATATAATACCATGCTAGACTCAAGGTGTATGTCGTATAGACATACATATTTTAAATAATATAGACATCCATATTTTAAACATGGGGTAATGCTATTTGACAAGTCTCACACAAGCATATCGCAGGCTATATAGTATAGTATAGTATTGGGAAGGCTAGGACACATTTTTAGATGTGAGAGAATTCCCTTATTATTTTGGCGAAGTATTTTATGTATTACAAATTTCTCAAAGATGTTTTGTAGGGATGTGAAAATTTTGGACCATGCTAAAATATACGCACTACTCTTATTTTAGTGAAATTTTAGGCTTTTAAAAAAAACGGGAAATGGATGAATAATTATTTTTTAAATTATTTTTAAAGTATAATCCCACGTGACGTCACAAGTTTACACTTTTTGAACGGTTGCATTTAAGGCTGGTTGTTTCCTATAAAAATAAAAATAAATACTATTATATCATCATTGTTTACGTTCCGACTGACATCTTTGTTATCGACTGACAGGTAAAAACTGTTGATACTTGACAGTTTTATAGAACAGCCAATTTAACGGGGCGGTGGGAATTTAAACAAACTACGCCGTAGGGGACAATTGAAGTACATTATGTTTTTTAGGGATATTTCAGTAATCCTGTAATATTTGCTTGATGGGAATAACGGAATTTAGTAAGGAACACAAATATCTCGAAATGGTTTTCTCAGTTTGGTAACTTATAGTGTTTTTACGTGACATAAGCAATGATATTTGAGTTATCTATTTTAGGATTCACCATAAAAAAAATTCGGTATTGAGCACCAGATTGGATTGTACTAGACTAGTGCTACTGGTACACCAAGGAAATCCACACTTATTGTGATATCATCAAACACTTTGAACTTTGATGTTTTACCGCCAGATCAGATAGATTAGATAGATAGATAGTTATATGAATTCATTTATTCATTAAAACATATTCAAAATATAAATGCATCGAAATAATACAATAATAATAAGATCAATTAACAATAAATGTTAAAACTATAATAATTACAATTAATTCATCAACACAAAGAACACAATTATGGCAACTATGTGGTGATGTGGTTGTACCGCGATAATATATTGGCCCTGACTCAGCAAAGTCACAGACGAGTCTGTGGTGACGCTGGTGTTCTGCCAAAACGATAGGCTCAAATACACATCACATAGTGTGATAACATAATAAATTGTAATAACACTAAAATATACATCTTGAAATTGATTTGTATTAAATTGTGATAACATTAGGATTATATTTTGATAAATGTATAAAAATAAATACGAGACTTGTTTCCTTTAGTTTGCTTAATGTCCCATGGAATTTCGATATGGGGCTGAGCTGCTAATATTGAATCAATTTTTGTTCTGAATAAAAATAAAGAAAAAATAACTTTTTTAAAAACAAGCTTTTATTAAAAATTTACTAAAAAGTTTAAAATAAATTAACTCCAATAACAAATATTTCATTCTAACCTTTAACGATAATTAAGCTTCTTCGTCTAAAATTCGGCAAAATAATAACAAACCGTACATAATTAAATATTTTTAACATTAAAACACTTTAATTGTTAAAATCTTCCCGTTTTTAACACAGTCCGAATTTTATAAATAAAAGCGTGTTACATTGTGATAGCGAGAGGAAAAGTAGGTGCTAAATGTTCTTAATCATAGCATCAAAATGTAACACGCTTTTATTTAAGAAATTGGGACAGTGATAAAAACGGGAAGATTTAACAATTAAAGTGTAAAGGTTTTAATATTAAAAATATTTAATTATTTACGGTATGTAATTATTTTGTCGTGGACGAAGAAGCTTAATTATTTTAAACTTTTTGGTTAATTTTTAATAAAAGCTTGTTTTAAAAAAAGTTTTTTTTTCTTTATTTTTATTTTTAACTTTTTAGTATTTTTAAATTGAGATTTACTACGACGTAGTTCGTAGCACGTATAGCGTGTTTCCGTTATGTAGTCCGTCGTACGTTCACATAATATGTGCTGCTTTGAGCACTTAAAGTTTATGTATTTTATTTATTTATTAATGTATATTTTTTTACATATTTGTAGTAATGTAAAATAATGTTTAAATTCGTTATGTAATCACTAGTTATTTATTTGTAACGTTTCTTATTCTATCCATTTCTTTTATTGCATCAACATTACAAGGTTTCTTCGAAGTCAACTTCGAGCAGTCAAGTTCTTTGATTTGACTTAACTCGGCTTTGGGGTTGAACATCTAGTATCAACGAACTCGTCAAAATAAATTAACTAGCCCAAAATCGATGGGGTTGCTTCGTTTAATTATGGAGTTCCTATGGGCCACCTTCCAGCTCCATCATCAAACCCTGGTTACCATCAAGTGTCAAAGTTCTCGTCAAGACAAATTAAACGAGCCCACACTCGATGGGGTTGCGTGGTTTAATTATGGAGTTCCTATGGGCCACCTTCCAGCTCCATCATCAGACCCTGGTTACAATCTAGTGTCAAAGTACTAGTCAAGATAAATTAAACGAGCCCAAACTCGATGGTGTTGCGTCGTTTAATTATGGAGTTCCTATGGGCCACCTTTCAGCTCCATCACCAGACCCTGGTTACTATCTAGTGTCAGAGTACTCGTCAAGACAAATTAAATGAGCCCAAACTCGATGGGGTTGCGCCGTTTAATTATGGAGTTCCTATGGGCCACCTTCCAGCTCCATCATCAGACCCCGGTTACCATCTAATGTCAAAGTACTCGTCAAGACAAATTAAACGAGCCCAAACTCGATGAGATTGCGTCATTTAATGACGGAGTTCCTATGGCTACCTTCCAGCTCCATTATCAGATCAGCTCTTTGTCATGATAATATTGCATGGTCATCTGATTTATACATTTATGCAAAATTTCAGCTCAATCGCAAACCGGGAAGTGGATCAAATTTAACTTGCAAGATTTGATTACAGACGGACAGACAGACAGACAACGGCACAGGTGAAACTAAATAAAAGCTTGTAAAAAGAGCAATTTATAACCTGAGGGAACTGTTCAAAGAAATTATCATTATGACTGTACCGTGTCAATATATTTATGACTATATATCATTTACGTTATTCTTCTTCTTGGAATAACCATTGATAACAAAATGCAGTGGGGACCCCACATAGAAAAATTGGCTGGTAAATTAAGTTCTGCGGCTTACGCTGTTAGGAACATCAGACAAAACACGGTTGTGGCTACATCTAGGCTAGTATATTTTAGTTACTTTCATAGTGTCATGTCCTATGGTATCTTGTTGTGGGGGAAAGCAGCGGATATTCAAACAATTTTTATTTTACAGAAAAGAGCTATTCGAGCAATTTATAATTTAAAACGCACAGACTCCTTATGACAGCTTTTTAAAGGAATTGACATACTAACTGTAGCTAGTCAATTTATTTTCGAAAATATAATGTATGTACGCAAGAACCTTACAAAATTTCCCAAACTTAGCGATAGCTGTAATGTTAACCTAAGAAATAATCACAGACTACTTGTGCCCCGGTTTAGACTCGCGAAGGTTTGCAATTCTTTCAAGGGTCAATGCATTCTCTACTACAACAAGATACCTCTGGAGATCTTGAAATTGCCATTTGAGCAATTTAAAATCCTATGTAAAAGCGACTTTGTCGAAAAAGGGATATTACAATGTTCAAGATTACTTAAATGATGGGTCTGTATGGGGTTAATCTGGCTCAACACAGACCTTGCTGTTAATAATTTTGTAATTATTTATTCCTGCTTATTAATTATGATAATGACTAAATATTATATTTTGTATTAGTTAAGCATAAGCAATTTTTAAAAAGAGATCTAAAAATCTATCTGTGGGAGTTTCTACGCCCTTCTTCTCCCACAGTGGTCCAATGTAGAGAAGTGGCAAAAAATGACGATTGCTAAGTATATGTAAATATCTACAGTAATAAAGACATTTGGAATTTGAATTTGGAATTTGGTTAGGAAGAACATAAATAGCTTCACTAAAACTTTTGACAGGCACAATCGAAATGATATAAGAAGCGGAAATCAAATTGACCGACCTTACTATAGACTAGCTAAAGTTAGAACCTCATTTGTAAGTATGCAATACTATAACAAAATACCGGAAGATATATTAAAATTTTCACAGAAGAAATTAAAGGATTTGTTAAAAAAACATTATTTTATAAAGCATATTGTAGGTTAGATGATTATATTAATGACAAAGAGCTCTGATTTTCCAGCGCAGCATAACAACCACGCACCCGAATGTAACACAAGAACTATTTAGAAGAAAAAAAAATAAAGTAAAATAATAATAAAAACACCTTGGTCACTATTCACACACTTTGATCTAGCCCCAAACTAGGATTCCCTGTATCTTAGGTACTAGACAACGATACACATACTTATATAGATAAAAATTATACTTAGATAGAAAAAACAAAAAAGAAGGTATGGGGGAGTTTCTTGCCATTTCTTCTTAACCCCGAGGCCCACCTTCCGAAACGGTGTAGCCTCTTTTTTATATAAAAAAAAAATTGACTTGTAGTTATAAGTAAGTATGATTTTGACGTTGAATAAGATAATTTATTTATTTATATTCAATAAAAAACGCTCTGATAAACAACCATGACTAGGCTACAAACATCCTTTCTCATCAAACAAATATTTGCCCCCACCAGGACTCGAACCCGGGACTCTTGGCTTCGTAGGCAAGGTTACTGCCGAATCGGCCGTTCGGGTAGTCAAAATAGGCCGTGTTGCAGTGTACGAGTTTCGTGCGCCGCTTCTTCTCCGCTGCCATAATACTTTCCGAAGCGGTAGTAGTTTTTCTTACATTATATAGATTTAAATGACATTCAATAAGTTTTCGTAAGAATCTATTTTGAAATAAACATTTTAAAGTTTGAAGTATGAATATTTTTTGTATTATAAGAACACCAATAATTATGTATGTGATGCCAGTCTGATAAAAAGAGATACTTTTACGTCGGGATGAAATTTTCCTAAATGCATGTCAGTTACATACTGTTTCCTCGGCTTTTCGCAGTTGTATTAAATACTTTCTATATGCACTTATAAAACCAGCCTTACTTACTTACAGCCCTAGTGGTTGTACCTAGTGGGCGGCGGGATATTATTCCAGCACTTGGTGGCACGATACTTGAAACTGCCTTAAAAGCAGAACTTTTGTGTGGAGCTATTGATAAGAAAGGAGCAACTCTATGGGACATACGCCAGGTAAGTTTTTCATAACGATAAGAAGGTATCCTCTTCAGTACAAACTAAAACAAAAATCCTGTCGAGCTTTAATTTTTAAAATGTTTGCCCTATTTAAAATGGAGTGACATCCGTTTGGGGAGGGAACATAAAGCAGAACCTAGCACAGGCATTTTGAACTCTCTGTATAAGTTTTTGCATCTTCTCAAATATACATGACCCGTACACAGTAATACAGTAGTTAAACTTTGATAACTGTATTCTCTGAGAAGATCACGGATTCTGTAAAGAACTCTGCCTATAGGAGCATTTCCTAACAAACTTGAGGACATTTCCCTCAAAATGCAGTTTATCATCCATAAGACCAAGGTTTCGAGCTTCACAGACCCGTGTAATAACGTCTCCATTCACCAGGTCCCGTGGATCATGCACAGCTATTGACTGGATCTGATCATTTGAGCCCAGTATCATGCACTTTGTCTTATTTGGGTTGAGGACCAGGCTGTTATCAGATGACCATTGCGATATGTGGCCCAGATCCTCATTTAATTCATACATCGTTATCAACCCCAATGTAAATTTGAAGATCATCGGCATACTCGGCATATCGGTATATTATAAAGAGAAGGGGTCCAAAAATGGACCCTTGTGGCACTCCTCTATCGAGCACTACCCGTTGGCAGCGGTTTATAAGATAGTTATTAAACCAATTTATTGCAGGAACATCAAACCCATAGAAAGCCAGCTTAGACAGCAGTAGGGGAATGTTCGAAGCAACAAAAGCTCTGAAGAAATACAGGCAGGACATAATTATTCTCACAGTACTTTGAGACCTGGTTATATCTATCAGGTCAAGAAACCCAATAAAATAATGTACAAAAAGATAAATAATTAAAGATTTAGTACAGAACGTTCTTTAGTTCTATTTCATCCTGATGACCACCCAGTACACGGCTACACAATGGAAAAATGTAACTCAATGGAGTTACATTTTTCCTAACTACAAAAGTTATTTAAAAAGCTACATTCATTTAAACTACTGGTTCCCAACATGAGGCGGATTGATACAAAAGGTGAAGCAGCGAGCAACTCCAGAGAGAGGGCCAAAAGTTCGAGGGCAGCTTGGCCCGCCCCTCATAAAATAACTTTTTAGATACTTTAGTATTCCAACAAAGGTTGGAATACTAACCATTTGAAATTTGAGGGAGGGCTTGCATCGTCATTCCTAACAGATCTTATTGGTTGCTCGTTACTCAACTTTGTGAGTCATGAGAAATTTCAGGGGCGCTTTGATCCGCCCCTCATAACAGGTCTTGTTAGTTGTATGTTACTCGACTCAATAACCATACTTAATTTGTGTTGGTCATAGCTAAACACTCGAATTGCTAACTTAGCTTTTCCTCTCTCTCATTTTGGTCCTTCTTACCAATTAAATAATAATAGTTTATAATTTCGCGCGGAATTTTAGCAGCAGCAGGAAAAATGTTTGAGAACCTTTGATTTAAAAATTCTTTATTATTAAAATTGAATCAAATTTTATACATGCTTAAAAATATAATATTATATATAAATCTTAATATCCCAATTGGTATCCGTAAGTTTCAACATATTCTCCATCTTGGTGTTAATGTGCAAATATTTCACAATTTAAATTATAAAATCAAGACTAAAATGAATTGTTAAATTGTTAAAATAAATAAATATTTTTTTATATTACTCTTTATTATAATTTGTCAATGAAATAATTAAATTCGTATTTTATTCGTTCATAAAACGGAAACAATGAAACGTTAACTTTTTAATTCGGTCTCCAATCATATCGGACTGTACGAATGTATCTCATGTGCTTGTCTACTTCATTATTTCATCTGCTTACTTCGTTTGTTTCCGTTTTGTTTATTTATTACCTTTTGTTAAGTTTCTGAACTGTGTGGTGAGTGTGACGACCATGGACTTACAGTCTTCACAATGCCACAAAGTATTACTTGGTAGGTAAAAAATCTCGCGAGCCCCCGCAGAGCTGTACTTTCTGCTCGTTTTTGTTATTGTTATTTATTCAACAAATCATGGGGGTTAATAACGCTATTTTATCGATAAAAGGCAGCACTTTAGATAAAAATCTCCAGATTTACCCCATCACTATTAAAATTTTGTTGAAAAGGGTACCACTCTTACTTTTAAACAAGTCCGTCGAATAAAATATCAGACCATATATCGTAGTAAACTTCAAGGAAGTATTCACTATTCATGTCACGATTCTGGCGCAATGTAGGGAAAATCATTGCTATTCAACTAAAACACTGGGAAGTGGTCGTGCATGGGGTTACAGTTGAATAAAGAACATCTAATTTCACTGGACACAGAATAAGGCGTTGTTTACATTAACTAAATTGAAAATTGTGTGACATGGAATCGGAAGAGCTTTTTGGCGCAATTTTTTTTTTGTAGCCGTTGAGATTCCCACTCTAATGGCAGCGATTCTGTGGGCAAAACTCCGAAACCTTCACGAAGATTTTTGCGGTAGTCGCCTAGGCCCTGACAACATTTGCAGACTACTACGTTTTTTTTAAATCAAATATATTTGGTTGGACGCAGTGGTCGGATAATTAGTTATTTTACCATTATTTATTTTCTAGCATTTCCTGCCAATATAGACAAACAAATATCTCTGGCAGTCCCCCACTAAGATACCTTTTTTTTTTTTTTTATTTATTTATTTACTGGTATCTTATTACAAACAGAGTTTAATATTCTTGACCACCACTTAAACCACTGAGGTTTGTGTGTGGTGTTATCTACTCCTTATACAGTATTTATGTTTATGTACGCATAGATGCTAAATATGTAGGTATAATTCAAATACAAACTGTTGGCTATATATATTCTAGTTTTCGGCTATGGAGTGTGCATTTCTCAAGTAGTATTTACCCCTTGTAATTTTGAACGAAAATAAGATTTAAGTTTGTGTTTAATGTTTGTCTGTGTGATCGAGTTTAAGGTTTGCGTAGGTAAGTTGTTAATCAAGCGCGGAATCATGTAGGAGCTCGTCCGCTCGCCGTAGGTATTATTTGCACGCACAGTAACCAGTTTGTTCTGTGCCATGCGTCTGGTCATTACAGGATGGTTTATTTTTAAACGATATTTTTTACAGAAAAGTTGTTCTTTAAGCAGGCAATAATTAACTTTGTGTGTTATTGGAAGAACTCCACAGTGTTTATATAGTTGGACATCATCATTCTCATATTTGCTTTTCATTCTCGGTGATACAATTAATTTCAGGATCCTAGTTTGTAGCTTTAATATGGAATTCAGGTAAGTAGTATAAGTACGGCCGTAGCTAGATAGCCCATACGTAATTATAGAATCGCCTAGTGCGTTATACAGCATTAGCCGGATTGGGTATGGTAAACGGTCCTTTACGATCCAGAAAGATGCCAGGAGTGACCTCAGCTTACTACAAACACGTTCAACATGTGGACCCCAGTTGAACCTATTGTCAATCACCAGGCCCAGATACACATGAGTGTCTACGATTTCTATTGGGCCGCAGTCGCAATATCCATCGTCACACCCTCTGTGCATGCAGGCGTGGGAATGAGCAACAATGTCAACCTGTGTCATGTCTCTACCTACCCAATATCGTGGGAATATACTTTTTTTTCTATTATGAATATTTTAGTAAACAAATAGATAACTATGAGCACTTTAATAAGAAACAACAAAAACATCTGAAAGAAACTGCTTTAACTATACTTTGATTCCTTTATTCCTGCTCTTTCTTATTCACTAAACGCTACGATCCAGTGTATACCTCGCGCCACGAGTTATGGGCGGTGGCCTTGAATGCGCAGTAGTTACTTTTCAATAACTATAGATATGCACATTAATTCCCGCCAACGTCGCGCAGCGCTCTTAATTCGTGGCACGAGGAATACAACATTACACTTTACGTTACTATTTCAATTATTACTAAAGACCCGAATGACCGAGTCGGCAGTGATTCTAGTGAATCTTCTTCTCTTCTTCTCTCGGGCCCGTCTCGATGCAGTATTAGTTCCTCTTTTGTCGAAAATTCAACAAACCAACACTCATTGGCGCGTTGTCGACCCCGACGCCATTTTTTACAACTGTCATCGCGCGAGAACATAACATTATGATACAACCTGTGGATCCGGGATACATCGATTGGCGCGCTAAGAATCATAACTGATCAACATATGTTGTAAATATACAATAATTTAGCTAGCTAGTACTAAATGATCGTAAAGTTTTAATGTTAAGTTTGTTCCAATTAAAAACAATAATTTAGATGTGGAAACGAAATGTTTATAAAGTTAATTTGGCGATGAGTCGGTGGTCATCTGGCCCGAACGGGCGAGTTGAGGCCTTTAGATTAGATATATTTTTATTGTGGTCGAGCGAGTTTCTTTCGTTCGAGATGACCACCGACTCTTGGCGGTGAGGGGCACGGTGATACGTGAAGAGATTGTGCCCCTGCGACACCTTATGGGATATAGGCGTAATGAACTATCTATGACTCTGATATGTCTATGTCTCAGAATAATTCAATTCAATTGTTCATTTGGAAGTCTCCTACACACCACCACCGCCGGTGCCACAGTCATTTTCAGCTTTTATGATTTCCAAATGTGACTAACTTTGGTGAATTACTACCTATTATTACATTAATGTCCTTGATGTTGACAATTACTGGCGTGACAAATTATACGAGCAACTCATTGAACGACTGAACATGCTCATTTAATTTTGTTTCTGTGATTGTGCTACGCTTAATTTATAATAACTAGAGGTGGGGGTAGGGGTTGTAAGGGTAGAATGTAAATTATTACCTTCGCAGGTGTTTATACTCGTATGGCTGTTGATGTAAGTAGCACAACATGTTTCGCGATCTTTTGTGAATAATATAGTTTTGAGTTGAGAGGGTTGGCGGCTGCTGAGGTGAGGTGCCATATTCCACTAACGAATACGGTTTGAAAAGGGTGGAGTGAAAATAGTTTTGTTAGCAATCATCCGACACAACTTTGATATATTTTGAGTTATTTACTGTACACCACTAAACATTAGTGTTTTATCCGTTTTAAAACGTTATCTCTTTAGTTATTGGGCAATAAGTTGAAAGGAATAGAGCTTTCTAGACTCATAAACAACCTCTGTGGCGCAGCGGTTGTGGCTCTGCCTACCATGCGAGAGGTCCCGGGTTTGATTCCCGGCTGGGGGTAAAAAAAGACCTCAGGTCTTAGATGTTTATATGTGTGTGACGTCGCTGTTTCTGGTACCCACGACACAGGGTATCCTAGTATGGGGCCAGAAGCAATGTATGTGCCTGTATGCCAATGCAGTGTTTATGTTTATGTTATAAAATAGTTATTTAAGAAAGGAAAAGGGATCCTTTTCAATCACCAAATAAGGTTTACGTAAAACGACCGCCATCTCCAATCCACTTTCGCGAAAAATTTATAGAACTGGCCCTCTTCCAGGACGAGGGCGTATATTGAAGAGTTTAGATTTCGGCGTGATATCTGGGGCGGAACAGGTGGAATCCGTCGAGGCTGCCGGCGAGTTATGAGGTCAACCGAAATGACGGTGCTCGGAGCGCTTCTGTCACGTTTCGTGAAATAAAGCCCAGCTTTCCGGTGCTAGCCGCTGCTTGCCCCAAAATACAACTCACCTATATAGGTAGAGCAAACAGACTTTGTGAAGAAACAAATGGGAGTAATGAACTAACTGTCCGTTATGCCTCGGTATATGCCCATTTATTTTAGAATAACCTGCCCAGACAGGATTCGCTCCAGGGACAGTTTATACTTACGAATAATGTATGTTGTAACCGCAGAATCTATGCTGGACCGTTGTTATTTACAGAATTCTTCGAACATGGGTCTATGCCCATCTAGAATGGATTTTTTTAACAGGTTGTACCGAAATGAAATAAGATGGAAATTAAAGCTTCATGATTTACAATGGTATGCTTATTAATGTGGCTAATGGCTAAATATTTAAGAGACAGTTGTACTAACTGCTATTGTTATTGATTTTTATTTGCACTGTTACTTGTTACCTCCATGGTTTTTTATTTACACAAATTGAAATGAGGGTTTCCATCTGCATAATTTACAAGAATTTGGTTTTTGTTAAAAAAACATGTATCGACCGGGTCGGACTATGGGCTTAATTTTATCACAAGAAACCTATCGGGACTCTTATGATTAAATTAGCTTCATCACCACTTACATTTTTACATTTAGTTTGAACAACTCAGCACATGACATCTGTTTTTGAGTGTCCCGTACCTTAATAAAACCGGTCAAGTACGAGGAGGACGTCGGACCCGCACACGAAGGGTTCCGTATACGGGAAAACGTAAAATGACAGTATAATTTTTAATAATAAAACTTTAAATACTAGGTAGGACTCATTACATTCAAGGCCTTACATCGAAACATGGAAAAAAGGGTTTTATGTATGTAGTAAGTAAGTATTGAACTATGTACTCAGGTTAAGGAAACTCTTTGCACATTGAAACTGTAAGTGAAAAGAACTTAACTAACTTATTTACAAAAATCAAATCAAATATGATAAAAAACTTAATATAATTTATTATAATTCAAATGAGCAATTATTAATTGTCATCTCAAATAACTAAGCACAAAACATAATACCTGCAATGAAAGATCTTTTCCGTAAAATCGGGAGAGTCCAGTTTTCACCGATAAACAAATTAAACAAAGGCTATGAAAATGGCCATACCAATAATTTATTGTATGGGTAGTTATTTTAATCCCTAAAAACCGGTATGTGTAGAATATAATAGGATAAAAATAAATTTACTCGGACTAAAAAACGCACACAAAATTACATACAAAAAGAAACAAAAGAACATAAACAGGTGAAACATACAATTAAACGCAATAATAACAACAACATATAAAAGAAAAGTATAAGATATAATGTGTAAAATTTACATTTAATACGCATAATTAAATTTTGCGGCCATATTGACGTCGTGCAGTGTATGTCGAAGCACGAAAGGTTCCGACTCAACATGTGTTTCAGGGCCTGTTTAGTTATTTGTTGTTATAGCGGCAATATAAATACGCCCTCTGTGAAAATTTCAGCTCTATACCTATTTCGGTTTATCCGATAGAGCTTAAGATAGATAATCAATTGCTAAGTACAGACCTAGAAGTAGCAAAAGCTTTCGAAAATTTCTTTACGGACATTCCAGTTTCAACAACCAAGTCTTTAAATTCATCTCCCGCTGCTGCTGAATCTATACTTAAACAAAACTTTGAGGAATGTAAAACAGATTTTAAATTTAGGCACGTAAATAATGAAGACATTGTAAAAGCGTTTAAATCCCTGGAAATGAAAAAGACAGCTGACGCCCATGGTCTATCAGTAAAAAATATTAGTTCCATTGTAGATTGTATTGCACCTCACCTTTGTTGTATATTTAATCAATGTATAGATAATGGTGTGTTTCCTGACTTGATGAAACTAAGTAAAGTTATACCTTTATTCAAAGCTGGTAGTACATCAGACCCCACCAATTTTAGCCCCATATCGATACTACCAACGCTTAGCAAAATATTTGAAAAACTCATACTTAAACAATTGCAAAGTCATTTTTATCTCAATAATTTAATTCATATTGCTCAGTTTGGTTTCACAAAGGGTCGTTCAACAGCCGATGCTGGTGTTGAACTAATCGACAATATTTTTGATGCCTGGGAAGACGCAATGGATGCAAAAGGTGTCTTCTGCGATCTATCCAAGGCTTTTGATTGCGTCCATCATGACACTCTTGTCAGGAAGTTACGCCATTATGGTGTAAAAGATCAGGCCCTTGGCCTTCTGGAGTCATATCTAACAGATAGGGTTCAGATGGTCGATGTTAATGGGAAAAGATCACCTGGGTCTTCAATAAGTATGGGCGTACCGCAAGGTTCAATTCTTGGTCCTTTCTTGTTTATTATATATTAATGATTTACCTTACCTTGTAAAAGCAAAACATGGGTTAGTATTGTTTGCCGATGATACTTCTTTGATATTTAATGTTAAAAGACAGCAACCAAATTATGACGAGGTAAACAATGCTATCTCTAGTATAATGAACTGGTTTACTGTTAACAATTTATTACTTAATGAAAAGACAACTAAATGTATTAAATTCGTGTTACCCAATGTGAACCCGGTAACTACAGACATATTTATAAAAGGACAGAGATTGGACCTTGTGCAGTCGACTGTCTTTTTGGGCATTACTTTAGACGCCAAACTACAATGGGATCCTCATATAAATAAATTGTCGAACAGACTGAGTTCAGCAGCGTTCGCAGTTAAAAAATTAGAGCTCTTACCGACGTAGACACCGCTAGACTAGTCTACTTTAGTTACTTTCATAGTCTAATGACCTATAGCATTTTATTGTGGGGTCACGCTGCGAATGCTAATAGTATATTTATTCTGCAGAAACGGGCTGTTCGTGCAATTTATAGATTAGGGCCTAGAGTGTCACTGAGGGAAAAGTTTAAAGAAATCAATATTCTGACATTTGTGTCTCAATATATCTATGACAATCTTGTGTATGTAAAAAGAAATATAACTAATTTTCAGAAGTACAGTGATATACACAATTTTAATACTAGAAATAAAGACAAGTTGGTTGCTTATGTAAGCCGACTACATAAAATTAGTAATTCTTTTAAAGGCAATTGTATACGCAATTACAATAAGGTCCCTACTGATATTAAAAACTTACCTTTAGACAAGTTTAAAATAATAATAAAACAGAAATTGTATAAAAAAGGTTACTATAGGATATCTGATTACTTAGAGGGCAGATGTCCATGGGAATAGATTGTTTGAGTAACAGGCTGTTTCGATATATAATTAGCATTCATTTTGTAATTTGACAATATTTTATTTAAAAAAGGAAACGCAAAAGATGCGACGACTGTGGAGTTTCTTCGGTGAGCTCTTCTCCACAGATTCCGCCATTGTGTTAGTGAACTCACCCAAAAAAATTTAATGACGGATCTAAGTGATGTAACAACATCCTATGGAAATAAATGATTTTTGATTTTGATTTTTTTTCCGGTGAACCCTAAAAAGGAAAAACAAAACAAAACTCTCTGTAATAAGTTGAAATTTGGTTCACTTATGTATTTATTTGACCCAAACACGAACGTGATACGTTCATGAATTTATTTTGAATTTGGGGGCTCTATCGGAGGGCAAATAGAAAATAAAAATAAAAGTTGTTTTAATTGTATTAATTTTATTTATTAATATAGGGTGCATCAACAATACAAACACAAACACAGACGGACAATATTACAAAAACAATACAAGAATTTGCATCAATTATAGATAGATGCGCAACAATGTCAACAATGTCAAATCATTTTTAACTGCAGAAGTAAAATTAATTAAATTATTGTAAAATAAGGCAACAAAATATAAAAATATGAAAAAGGATTCTAAGTTATGTTATTAAACACAACAAAAACAAGAAATAGTTACACAGAAAATTTTAATAAAAAATATTAACAGATAATGTAAAATAACAACAAACAATCATAAACACAGCTACCTGTGCGTTGGCAACGATAAGCATGCGCTTGAAACACCCTATGATGTTACAGAAGATATTTAGATTGTAAGATATCCATATTTCATTATAAGGTTTGTTCTGAATTTAGGTATTTTAAAGGTGTCCAGACACACTCGCCACGCGTTGATGCGGGGTACAAAGTTCTACCCTTTCTAGGACGTCTTGACATTGGCCTTGCCATTTAATATATTTTATTTTTCTATATCGTATAAAAGTACCATAACAAATTTAAAAAAACACTTCGATATTTATAAACAATTTTGTCGACAAGAAGAACCTAGGACGCCGACATCACAAGTGAGAATATGTTCATTAATTTTTCAATAGCGTAAAGCTGTTTACAATAGCGGCTATTAAAAACAGCACAGTGGCTATTTGTATTTTTTTAATCGGCCGTTATGCCGATCTGTCTTTACCACCGAAATGCATTTACAAATAAACAATGTGATGCAAATTTTCAAAAATCATATGTAACAGTTCTGACGTCAGAACCTTCAGGATGAAAATGAAAATGAAAATATGTTTATTGTTTAACTATGATTATTAGCATTATGTAAGCTGAAGCCGTCTTTTAGGTATGAAAATACCTATGCCAGACGATTTCGCTCTCTGAACCAAGTCATAAACTTAAACAGTTCAAATTAGATTAAGCAAGACATTAAGTTAAGATTTACTTTAGCTTAACTTAAGATTTTAAAGCAACAATTCAAATGAATTAGACTAATAAAATTATAACTAGACATTAAACATTCAGCATGCAGGTTGTTAGAGTATGTGTGTGTTATTTATTGTGTAGAAAGGAAAGGTAGGTTTTTACTTGCATGTGAATAAAATAAACTGACATTAAGAAGTATTCAAAACCATATTGTTGTTAAGACACCATTGGTGTACGCGATCATCTTGGAGTAAATGGAGGTCTGGATAAAAGACACAATATGATTGACAAATAGTACAAACAAAATAGGTCCAAGTGTGAGCCTTGGGGGACAATAGAAGTGGCAATCTAGCTCTGAGACTCATATCCGTTAGTAACTACAATCTGAGGATTTTATTCAGGCACGAGACCAACCAATCAAGTAATCTTCCGTAAATACCATGTTGATACTTTAGATTTTTAACCAGGATACTTTGTGAGACTTTATCAAACGCCCTACTGAAGTCAGTGAAGACAGCATCAATTTGGTTTCCAACATCAACACTCTCAACAATATCAGTAATGAAGGCAACCAGATTCGAAAATGCAGATAAGATAGAGATAAGCCTACAGTTTCGGACTTAATCATTAGCATCTTTCTTGTAGACCATTACTATATGCGCTCTTTTCCACTCAAACGGAAAGATACCACTATGAAGAGATGTGTTAAATATCAGTGTTAGCGGATACAATAACAGGGTTGCACATCTTTTCAGAAATATAGGGAGTATCCCATCAACACCTTTGTTTTGGTTTAATTGTTTAAGCGCTTTGAGAATAACGTTTTCGCTTAGGACAATGCTGCTCATTAGCCTGGACTGAGGATCCCTGCAGACAGCTAATCTTTCATCATAGAAATATGACGTAGTGCCATTATCTGTACTAAACGTAGAGCTAAACTGGGATGCAAAAAAATTGGCTACACCAGTACCGGAATCAGCAGAGTGATAGCACATATATGCCTGATATATTCTCTGTAGCGTAAGTTAAAAAACTTGTCACAGCGCTTAAGTAAGAGTTCATATTCTAACTCTGGAATTTTCTCTCAATTTATCCTTTTCTGTGCGTAGATTTATCAGATCTGTGCTGAACCAGGGGGGATAGGTTTGCTTTCGGGGTTTTCTTTTAGGGACGTACAAGTCAATAATGTCTTTTAATTTGTCATAGAAAATGCTTACATACGCGTCTACACCGCTGCACTCTGTAAAACATTGCAGCCAATTTATAATTCTAAGACTTATCAGATATTTTGTAGAATTTGTAGTCCGTCCTAGTAGTGGCAAATTATTTCCTTTTACACATTAAAAATGCGTGTAGATATCTAATCGGGGGTAGTAGGGGTCCAACTTACTGATTGTGTGCTGAGAATTAGGTCAAAGAACTTGTCTTGATGGTTTTTTATCGCGTTTAATTTGTGCACTCCTGTTAGGGACATATAATCAAACAGAGCGTGGCCTAATCTATTTTGATACTTATCCGATATCAGACCCTCGCTTGGTACATCTTTGCCCAAGGAACAGGATATAAAACTCATGTTGAAATCACCCACCACCATATAATCATCTAGTTCTTCCATTATACCCATGGTATTTTCAAGGTAGGTGTTAATCTCAGATATTTTAGGTGGTGGCGATAGGTACACTGTACCGATGCTAATGCTTTTAGGAAACCTACCATCCGTCAAACTAACCACAACCCATAAATTCTCACAACTGCTTTCCCAATTTTTCCTATGGATGGAGTTTAAAGATTTTTTGACGGCAATCAAGACCCCGCCAATCAAGACCGCCCCCATCGAGCTTATTCGTAGTGAGACCTTCATTGCGATCACGTCAACATATTTGATACCTTTGATCTATATTATTAATGTCACTATTGAGCCAGGTTTCTGTCAGAATTACTATATCATAATTATGTTGTAGGATGGTCTTGTGAATCATGTGTGTTTTAGTTCGCATTCCCCTATTATTCTGATAGTATACAGAAGCTATATATAATAATAAATTAATCAACACTGTTATTAAGGCTAAACAATAAAATTTAAATTAATTTTCAGCTTTAATCATATATATTTTGCCGTTTCTCACCCAAACAACTTGAAGCCAATTTCTTTGAACTTAATCCGAGCTGTATCGTCTTCTTAGCTAGCTTAATCCGAGTTGTATCATGTGATCTATTAAATTAAAAGACTTGTTGCGATTATTTAATTATTTTCATTGTAGTTTTGTCATATTTAGTTAAAAATACGAAAAAAAGACAAAAAAAGCTTTTCAAACGGTATCGTGTGACATGACAAATAAAAAGGCTTGTTGCGAGGCTCTCAAATATATTTTTTATAAATTTTTTGATACTAAGTTTAAAAGTCATTTAAGAAAATAGACAAAAAATACCGCTCCCACTTACTTTAGTTTTTACGTAAATATTACAGGAACACTGTAGAAAAATGTGTGGTTTCAAAGGGGGGGGGGCTCAATTAAAGACAAACCAGTGCTTTTGCGCGGTGGTACGGAACCCTTCGTGCGCGAGTCAGACTTACACTTGTTTTCAGATAAAATAAAACAAATATTTTATTTCCTTCACGCTATTTATTTGCTAGGGAATGTTATCCATCTAAGAAAAATATACTGAGCAAATAACAGCAATTCTCATGATATTTGAAATGGCAACGTCTGAAGAGACGTCGTTTGAAAATCAATCAGTGGAATTTTATGTAAGTACACTCGTATCAACATAGAGAATAAGATAAAAAGACGTCTCCTGCAAATATTTACCTGTTTTTGGCAGACTATTGATACTATTCTTTTTTCTTTCAACGCTTTCAAAATGGTCTTCATCGCTGAGAGCAACGTTCCGTAGGCTCTTTTGTACACACAACTTTTGGAATTCCCGAAATAGTCGTAAGGGATTAAATATGGCCAGCGCCAGGGGACGCGAACAAAGAAATGCATCTTTAGCTTCAATTCTAGGCTAAACTAGGCAACATAAAAATGTAGAATAGATTTATGTTATAAAAGGTATATTAGAGATAAGAATGGACTTTTAAAATTAGCGGATATCTGTTATATTTAAGACTTAAACATATTTTTCACAATGCATTATTATTCAACTAAATGAACAAGCGCTCGGAGACGAAATCAGTTTCCTTTAAGAAACTTACACGCAAAAATAGGTAAAAAAAAGGGATTTTTTTTAGTTGTTTTATTTTATTTTTAATGTTTACAGGAGTTTATTACAGGAGTTTAGTAATATATTCTATAATTTTCTTGGTCTTGGAGCTTGGGCTGCCCCGCGGGGCTCTGCGCGGCAGCATGCGTCAGTCTGCTTCGACGCGATGCGACGGGTATTTGTTTTCTTTGTCTAATTCTCAATGCCATTGGCCCTTGTTCAGCCCTTAAGACCTGCGCCGGAATGTTGTGGAGAGTAAGAAAATTGAACATTTCAGTAAAGGATATTGACAATGTTTCCATTTGTCCCGAGCATGGTGTTTTTATAGATTTTGGGCCCACCGATTTCTATAGCGAAGTGAAAAATAAAGTTGGTCTGACCAAATCGATTTCTCCATACAAGTCGGATTCGGGGTAAATGGAAACATTGATTTTCTTATTACTTATACAATATCTTTTCCAGAAATGTACAATTTTCAGGCTCTCCACAAAATTCTGACGAGATAAAATACTAGTGAACCTAACTAAAAAATATAAAGCCTCAACTTCTTGCTGTTATTAGCGTAAAAATAAAAGAAGGAGCTTAAGAGCGGATGGTAAATACTTTATTTAATCGCAGTTTCAATAGCTAGTGCGAATGGCGGACTGCGATGTTGGGCGGTTACACGGCGGGGCAGAATGGGGTAAGCAACGCACGTAGCGACGATTACGGACGGCCCGACAGACAACCTTTCCGCGTGGGTTATAGGGCAAGGTACTAGTTTTATATTTCCGAACCGGGGATAGTAGGGAATACCTGCTTCGTTTACCTGACGTGCTGTACATACGTAATAGATACCCCTACATACTTCTATCAGCCTTATTCCATTTTACTGGGTAGGAGACAAATTAAATTCTACACAACATTGTGGTCGTGCTAATAGTTTTAAAAGAAAATTGTGAATGGTGGCACTGCACACACACACACACACACATCTGTATTAAAGGCGATAGGCCATTTGAATAATGTAATTCATTATAGCGATATGCCTGCTCCAGAAAAAAATTAAAATTGCCTATGCTATCTCATATTGTTTTATTTTGATTTTTATTGTTTTATTTTGATTTTGATTTGACTTTTTTGAATGTAATTTATTTTGATTTAATTTTATTTAATGTAATCTATGGATCTATGATATATGAAAAAAAAAATTGTTATTATTATTATTATGTATTCTTTTAAATAATTTTACGAAATTTTAATTTTAAGAAAGTAATTTGAGTGCAAGTAAGGGAAATCCCTAGTTTAGGGGTATTTGCACATTATTGGAAATGGTCGTGCGGGTACGAGCATCTGGCCAAGATGGGTACTGGATGGGTGTCTAATAAATATAATAAACGTTTTTCTCTCTGTAATGCATGAAAATCATAAATGCATAAAATATCAATAATTTCACTATTTAATAAAAACCCAACATGCCCAGAATATTGTAATATAAGAACAAGATTTAAACAATAACAATTTTTTGCAATTTTTCGAGTGGGTGGGCTTTTATTTGGTTTCATGCATGCATGTGTCCATGACATGCAATATAAATATGTGCATGTCATGGAGACCAGCTTAACACAAGCAGGTTTCTGATTAGTCTGTTCAATAAAAACAGCTGATATCAAGTTGTACTTGGTTAAACCAACTAAAGCCACGTCACACATATTATATGCCAACAATGTAGCTACTAATATTCTAAATTTATTTGACAGGTAATCCTGAGTCAGAGTAACGTTACGAATAAAAGTAATTATGTCGAAATATAAAATAGCATCGCTGTGATGACACGTTAAATGGAATAAATGAATATTCGTTTTATTCACATGAATATTCGCTTATGGCGTCCTACCATTCTTGCTCCGCCCCGGCCGTTTCCCCTGACATGAGAAATAAGAAATAAGACATTTAATTGCAATAATAAGGGTGATTGTAAAGTTCATAAGGAATGTAAAAAGAACGCCTTATTCAAACTATATAATTGTAGCACGTAAATGTTTAAATATTTTTATCTACACACGTATCATAAACCCTCTTTACTGCGTTCAAAAACCGCACGTTACGATCAGCATTATATTAAACTACTTGGTAAAAACTCGTTTCGTATCTGGAAAACTACACATTATGGTCATTATGTGTAGTTTTTCTACATATAATGACATTCAAATTTCGAACGCCGACGCCCGCCTGCATGCCGCCCCTAGTTTGTCTGTGAAGTTGGTACTAACATTCAAATTTCGAACGCCGACGCCCGAAGTTGGTGCTACAGAACAAGCTAAACAACTGCAGAGCCACAATGCCGGTCAAACTTGCGGTTCCTGAACACATCAAAGAGAGCTTATGATATGTGTGTAGATAAACTAGTATATGTAACTGTACATAATTAGGCATTAAAACTCTCGAGTGATATTATTATGAAACTCGCCTTCGGCTCGTTTCATAAACCCACTCTCGAGTATTAATGCCCTCCATTATGTAGCACTCACATAAACTACTATTAGTCGTCATTATTATTACATTATATCAGTATTATTACATTCAATTATTAAAACACAATAACAACAATAACCAAGATCAATCTTATGTACATTTAAGGTTAATAAATTCGCTAAAATAGCAAAAACAATATTTCAGAAGCCAATTGAATAATTTACGTCAAAAGCAGTTGAACGGTAGAGTTTATATGTGATTAGGTATTTTATTATAAATTATTACACACATTGCTGAACAGTTCTTAGATATAATGCTGTTCTCGGTTTGTGATTCAATCACAAGCCTGTCAGAGTTTCTTGTGTTCCTCGAAAAATAATCAAGAGCTTTAACGAAAAGCCAATTTACCGACTTCAAGTACATAAAGACAGGGTACATTGGTATGTTTTTTAATTTGTTTACAATATGGGGCCATACCACAAATAGCTCGCACACATTTTTTTGAGAAATGAAGACTGTTAATTTTGGTTCCGTTACCCTAAATTATAAAACCATATCTTATGACAGATTCAAAACAGCCATAATATTGTAACATCCCACCTATATTTATTTAATCCTAACCCCCAGTATGAGGGTTAGGATTAAATAAATAAGAAATAATATGTTAGGAAAACTTAAGGATACTTTTAATGAACCCATAATAACCTATTATTTAAACCACATTATCCATTATTTGGTGTTTATCACAAGCAGTTAAAACGACTTTCCTTTCATATTTGATATCGTAGGTAACTTTCATATTAATATCCGCAATATTTTCACAGATAAAGTGATGTTCCAAGAAGGTAGTCCGATAATCATTGTTTCCTGGCGGGTTAAAACCCATACCTGAGGTTAGTGGTTACCGTGTTAGTAATAAGAAAAGTTTTCTTTTTTATAAAAATAAATCAAGAGTTAAAGAAACACAACAATCGCTGTATTTTAGGTAGCTAAAAATCGACAAAACATAAAACATTCCAGCAAAAACTCAATTCAAGACAAACAGAAAAAGGTTCTAGCAAACACAGTTCAAATAAAATTAAAATTTATGGTTAAAAGATTCTAGGAAACACAATTTACTTAATGCAGGCGCACATTCAAAACCTTGTTCAGCTTTGCAAGTCACCTCTGAGTGCATGCCAGAAATTGACAGGGTGTCGCCATCAACGGATACGTCGTGGAGGTCATCATCATCATAACTACTAAGATCCTCAGTGTTGAAATTTGTCAGAACAATTTCAATACAAATTAAAAATTAAAAAATAGTATAATATTCTAATATAATAGACCTTGCAATTTTAAAAACAACAATCACAGTTCACTTCACTTTAGACAATGTCCAGGTTTTTTATGTCATATAGTTATCACTGCACTTATTCGTCTCCCAGCCTTAGTAACGTACAATGACTCTCTGCAGCCCTCATCTCCAGGTCTTAAAACTAGGTAAAAGTTAATTTACTTTAAGGCGATTTCTTTAATCTTGAAAAAAAAACTATGGTGAACCGACCAATAATGTGGACCCTATAATAATTATATTCTGAAATATCATTAGTTAAAATTCAACTAATATCTCAACAAAATAAACTTAATTGTAAAGATTTCCAAACAGCGCTATCTACATTAATTATGTAGGCAACTTAACACAACTAGCATACCCATATATCTACCCGCGTCGCTTTCCCTCCAGTCTAAGTACTATTTCCTAGATAATACCTACTTCAAATCCAAATCCAAACAGAGACTCAATTATAACATACACTCTACTTGTCCTTAACTGGCTTAGATGTAAAGATGAAGTGATTACAAAAACTCGATATTTCCCAAGGATCTCTAGATGACGGTTTTCACAAAAACTCACAAAGACTACTTTAAACATAAATACACTAAATATCACTAAAAACTTGTTGAAATTCAACTTAGAAATAACATTATTTTCCCAAATTTCTAATTACGAGAAAAAAATACACACAATTTTCTTTAGTTTAGTTTAGTGAAGGGGAAATGTGAATGATAGAAGGAAATTGAACAAATTAATGAAATACACGGCAACGAAGGTTGTGTTAAAATATGTAAAAAACAAATGAAAGTGGGCGTTAGCCCCGCAGCACCTGCCGAGTTCCTGTGCAGCGGGGATTTGTCATCGCAGGCACGTACCACGTGACACATGTTTTTTTTTCTTCTAAAAATGTTCATTTGTCACTTCGTCTCTTACGCTTCATGGTTTGCTGGATGACATCTCTTAAAAGAGATAAGCTAGCCTTTGTTTGTTTTGTCTCTAATAAGCTATTTGCCTTTTTTATGTGAGCACCACAGACCGTAGATTAAAATAGACGGGTGACACAAACATGGTCAGACTCACCGTAGCTCGGCATTTGCTCGCGAGGCAGCCTCACGCTAGCCCAAGGCGGCCTCGCCGCGGCATTCGCCTGGGGCATTCGTGTGAGGCCGCCTCGCGAGCTGCCTCACTCAATTGGACCCAGCTATTATACCAATATTTAAATAAAAAAATAACGCAGTGGTCTAAAAATGTTGCCATCATTTATTTTCTACATTATTTGTTTTTTAGTTATCTAAGTTCTCATTATATGTTTAGGTAGTTATCTAATTATTTTAACATTATTCGCATCACTCTTATTTTTTCTACCTACAGAAAACATAATTTGGTAAAAAAAAATATATATTTTGACATGGCAATACAGCGTCATTGATATAAGCTACATTCGTCTCTGCGCTTCGCTTGATGTCGTACGTTACGAGCTAATGATGGAGCTCGATGGACTAATGGACACGGCGACCGACCAATCGACCACACCTTTTATAATTAATGTAAATGAAAACAGTGACTCTGATAATGAATCACTGGATAGCTGCAGCAGTTGAATTAGAAATCTAAGCAAGTGTTTTTTTTAAACTGTTGAAGTGGTCGCCCCATCATTATTTTTCTGTTGCGCATGATGTATTTAATTCATTTTGATAAGTTATTTAAATATTTTCAAATTGTATCATACGTATGCAAATAGGAGTGATACTTATTAAGGCAATCTTGCATCGTCTTGCAAGACCTTCGCGTCGGATATGACACGCACGAGGCAGAGTATTTCGTAATTTATTTATTCAACTTGTTTATATGTGTATGAGATAGTTTATCTGTGTTTACGTGGGGCGCACTGTAAGTTTCCGGAATGAATATGAAAAAATACTATTAAAGGTACAAAATTAATTTATTGTTTTTCAAAATAATCTCCCTTGGCGTCTATGCACTTTTTCATTCGATGAAACCAGTTTTGAAAACTTTTATGCCACTCCTCTGTGGTGACCTCTGAAACGTGTTTTTCATACTCCTCGACAGCCTCTTCTGGTGATGAAAATCGTTGACCGCGTAATTGGTTCTTAATTTTTGGGAACAGAAAAAAGTCACAAGGTGCCAGGTCGGGACTGTATGCAGGATGACTCATGAGTTCTACATTTTTCGCCTTCAAAAAGTCGTTTGTCTGTCTGGCCGTGTGAGAACTAGCATTGTCGTGGTGCAGGATGATACGGCGTTTACGGTTATTTTTACGGAGTTCGTCAATAACTTCCGGCAAACAAATGGTCGTGTACCAGTCACTATTCACTGTACGACGATTCTCTAAAGTAACAGTAGCCACGTGTCCAGTTTTATTAAAAAAAGAAGCAATCATCCGCTTAGATGCACTTTTCACGCGCGCCACTTTGGTTGGTTTCGGCTCATCTTGAAAGACCCATACGCTCGATTGCTGCTTTGTTTTGGGATCGTAGCAATAAATCCATGTTTCGTCACCTGTTACTATGTCCCACACCAAATTTGACGCACCTTCGTTGAATCTGGTAAGCATGGCACTGCACCAAGTGACGCGGTCCGTTTTTTGAGCCTCGGTCAAGTTGTGTGGGATCCACCGCGAGCACAGCTTTCTCACACCCAAATGTTTGTGTAGGATTAATTGTATTTGACTCATGCCTATTTCTAAGGATGCGCGAATTTCATGGTAGGTCACATGCCTGTCTGTTTCAATCATACGGCGCACAGCATCGATGTTTTTGTTGGTCACAGCGGTGGATGGCCGACCATCGCGAGATTCGTCACTGAGATTGATACGACCACGCTTGAATTCTGCAAACCAGCTATAAACAGTTGTCTTGCATGGTGCTTCATTGCCAAAAGCTGTTTCAAGCCGAGCGATGCTCTGTTGAGCTGTCAAATTACACTTAAAATCGTAGAAAATCATACTACGAAAATTTTCCCGAGTTAAATCCATGTTGATGCAGACACACAATTTTTTAAATGGCGCCACAAGGTAAAAACAAAAGGCAGTCAGATGAAACAAACTGCATTCTACAGCCAAAGAGTTCTATTTTCAAATGTTGCAATAAATTTTTAAATATTGTTTATGTAAGTGGCCAGTTCCGGAAACTTACAGTGCGCCCTATGTATTATTTACCTATGTTGTTGTTTATCAATTAAAATTAACTATTTGACAGTAAATATATTTTATGACAATAAATATATTTTTAAGCAAACCCAAAGTTGGTTTTATTTCGTTTCATTCAATAATAATAGAAATTCAATGCAAATAGCTTTTTTTAAACAATATATCGGATAACTTTTATAAAATAACTTGTGAATTCCATCCAATCAATAAAATCAACTGAAAACTCAATCATGATATTTCATATAATAAAAATCCTGAATAAATTTCGTTCATTTAACATTCACTTCTATCAGATCTCGGCAGTTCATTCATTATTCTCTTCACTACAAATGTCAGACATATGTCACGGCATATGGAGGACGATGGCAAAAAGTCGGACGGAATGAAACTTATTCAGTGGAAAAAGGTCACTTGCATGGCCCGCCCATTCCCTCCCCCCTCCTCTTATCGGGTGCAAATTTAAATAAAAACTCTTGTTAACTGAGGTCTCGCACCTATAAATTACCTACCAGCAAAATTTCAGCTTCTGCAAACTGTAATCCCCCATTTCCTCCCCCTTAAGGGATGAATTTCGCCAAATCCCTTCATAATGCCACCCTACACTATTTAGAGAACCCCTGTTCGTTTGTGTTTCATTTCTCTATGTCAGGGGTCTCCAACAAAATTTTCAGGAGTGCCAGATTTAGAATTTTTGTAACCGTAGCGGGCCAAAATAAATGCTCAATAGCAAATTTAATAAAAAAGTAGGCTCATCGATAGGTATCTATCATTCAACTTGCGCGCTATTTTGTAAGTGGGTAAATATTGTATAAATACCTGCAAACATGTAAATGTTATTCATAGTCGATAGATAGATGATCGAATAACTGACATAGGATATTTTTAAACTATTTGCGCAGTATATGTGACCGTCGCGAGCCTGATGAAGGACTTAGGCGGGCCGCATGGTGGCCCAGGGGCCGTATGTTGGACGGGCCTGCTCTAAGTACACCAGTTTAGGCAGTGCGTAGTCTGTCAGTCAGCATAGGATTGGGTGAACAAATAAATATCATTCAGTGCCAACCTTGAACTCTTTAGAGTGCGATGGTTTAGTAGTCCTGTTTTAGTTTTTGAACTTATTGTCTTGTATCATTTAATTTTATCTTGTATTTATTTATTCGCGAACAATATTTTCGAACTCAGGTCAATATTCTTTAAGTGCTTCGCTGTATAATGACCAAGTCGTGTTCAAGAGAGCAAGAAGCCTGCAAATGCAATAATGCTTTGCAGACTGCCTTGCTAGATTACTTTTTGCCAGTACTCACTCTAGAAATTGCCTTTAAAACAACAACAACTTTGTACCAAGTTCATTGTTTTTGTTTTGTAGCATTATGTAGTTTTAAGAGTTCCGTAGCCGAAGGGCGCCAAACGAGACCCGATCACTATGGTAAGTCTTAACTACCCGTCTCTCTAACCGCCTCTATATCTCATAAACCGTAATAGGTCCACGTTTCCTGCTCCAGTAACAAATGATGAACTTCACGCAGCGAGGGCTTAGTAATAGGGCCCTGTTTGGCACCGTTCGGAACCTTTACAATTAAACGGGTCAACATAAAAGAGACGTGTTTTTTTGCGTTTTATTTCGTATTCGGGTGATGACCAACATCCCCAAGTTCCAAGTTCCCCAAAAACTTTTTTCACGCATTCATTCAGAACGTCCCCAAAATATAAAATTAAGAGCTCCGTGGTCTAATGGGTTTCACGCTTGCTTCTCACACAGGAGATGCAGGTGCGACTCCTGACTAAGTACCAATGAGATAATTAATTTATCCTAAGTATACGGACGTTCTAACGGTGATGAAAAACATCGTGAGGAAACCCTTATTAATCCATAGCTGCGACGATGGGCTAGCCTCCTGTCACGCAAAATGGAGTATTGAATAACTGTCTCAAAGTGGGCACAATTTTGCCTCTACCACCCCGTATGGGAAAAGGCGTGACGCTATGTTATGTTATAAAATTAAATTATTTGTGAAGGTCTAACTTGACCAATCCTCGTACTAAAGCTTCAAAAAGTGTTTAAAATTAATCTATTTTTAGGAGATATAACTTATATTTTCTCTATTGAATAGGTACATTTAACAATAATTAATAAAAGTTACTAAGATTTACGATTTATTTTCATTTTATAGTGTAATTGTTTGCACTTGATTCGTTTGCCTTGTTATCATTTCGATTGCATCTATCTGCTGCAAGCCAATGATATTGTGGTTCGATAATTAATCTTCAATGAGGAGATTATTATAATATATATATGTAGCCCATTAATTTCCCCACCGAGGGGCACAGGCCTTTACCCGGATATGAGTAAGGTTAACCCATACTCCAACATTGGGCGTTGTTGGAGGGTGTTTAATATTTATGCGTCGGAAACGCACCGGTTTTTTGTTGCGCGAATCGATCGCGAGTAATCGAGACATCACTAGCGAAAACGGACTAGCAGCTGTCACTCGTATCGGAAACGAGATGTAAAATTGGAGGTTAATTTTTCTCTTGGTCTGGTCTCATCGGGAGAATAACATGGCGGCTCGGGCCCCGTGATGGTATTTCGGTGTACCAATTATCATACAGGCATCGGGCCTGGTCAGAGTGTAAATCTACCTCATAGCGTCGGGCTTTTGATTGAAATAAGTAGATTCACGTCTTCGGTTGAGTGATTTGTGTTGTGAAGCACAAGGTCGTATTCGGACGGCGACTCCACGTCATCGGGCAGCGACAGCGAAACGATAGTGATTCGGTTCCTATCCTATCCCCTGTGCCCCCTTTCCCGAATTCCTGTCTCGAATTGAGCCTTCAATCTCCTGTCTACGGTGACAAGGTAATAAACAAATTTCATCACTTCTTTTCTCTCACGTGGCAAAGGCACATCCCCCTCATGATTCCACGCCGTTCGGAGAGGCGTGGAATTAAACATTTTGGTAGCAGAAGCGCGGTTTCCTAGTGGGAAATCATGATTCACGGTTGTAGGGCTGCCTTTGTCACATTGTAGTTGGGAGAAAAGAATATCCCAGATTGGCTCAAGTCGGCAATGAGTCTGTGGTCGGTATACCACGATTAAAGTTCATTTTCGGTAAGTGAAAGTATAAGTGCCAATTTAGTTAACAGTTGTTATAAATTTGTAGTCGGGAACTACTGTTGTTGAGCATAAAAGATTGAACAGTCATTCTGCGAAGTAACTAGATTGTATTACTTGCGATAGAACGTCGGGTTCTATAGTCCTACAGTGTTATTTCGGTTTAAACAGCAGGGTCGGGCTATTTAGGGGTATTAAGCTGATTTTGCTGACCTCAAAGGAAGTGTGGTTCCTATCGGAGGGGCCACTTTTTTATAATAACCTTTTGTGTGTTATTTGGATTGTACCACATGGTGGCATTCTCTTATTGATTTAGAGTGTATATTATAAGGTGTATATCCACAGGGCGACCATATTAAATATTGTTTATGATTTAATTGTTTAGTGGTTGCCTTGGGTTTTACAACTTAGTTTTAATTTCTGTGCCCAGCGCTGACGGGAAAGTGCTGGTATCTGGCTGTGCTTAGTTCGGCAGTGAAGCATAAGACCAGGAACAATTAAATCGGTAACCATGGCACCTTCGCCCTTGATGGTACTGCGATATGGTGTCCGTGAGGAGATGAGATGGCTTGCCCATACTCACAAGTATGTGGAGCGACCCGACATGGACGATGTCCTGCTCAAGCGTGTGGAGGACGCAATGACACGCGTCGGGAAGGTGTGTCGGCTGGCTGCCGAGGCTGATGCCCTCGGGCTTACGGATGAGGCCTCGGTGGCTGCAGTGAGGCAGCTCTGCGCGGATGCTGACCAAGCGATGGAGTGCTTGGGCGACATCGAGCGTCGCGCCGAAAAAATTAAGCGGTCGCGTCGGGATGACCGCGGGGAGGGTAGCGGAGACCCCCCCCCCCCTAAGGGTCTGGTTGGACGGCTTCCACACCTGGAGATTCCGGCCTTCGGTGGGGCAATTGATGAGTGGCCGGCATTCATCAATTTGTTCGATAGCCTGGTCCACGGTCGGGACGACCTGGACAGCGCCTACAAGTTAGCCCAGCTATTGATGGCACTGCGGGGTGAACCGAAGGAGTTGGTCGGTCACCTAACGGTTACGGCGGGCAATTATGAGATTGCCCGGGTCATATTGTTTGACCGCTAACAACACAAAAGGCGGTTGGTTGATGCGCAGCTGGGGAAGCTGTTCAGCATCCCAAGAGTAACCCGGGATGTTGACATCCGGGTACAGGTGCTCAACCCTGTGCTGGTGGCCACTAAGGCCCTTCAGAACCTTGGTCTGCCGGTAGACCAATGGTCATATATTGTGTTATATATGGTTTTGTCACGGTTGCCTGCAGCTGTTCAAAGTCGGTTTGAACAGCTGCATGGGGGCAGTAGCTCGGAACTGCCCACGCTCGTCCAATTAACGGAGTTTTTGGAGGGTGAATGCAGGCGATGCGACACCATGGATTCGGAGGCCAGTGTGCAGCGCCAACCCGCGCGGATGCGGGAGGGGCCGCGCCCCCCACCCCCACGGGGGTTGGTCGGTCAAAACAATTTGGCGTTTTGAGTGCCGCGCCGTCGGGTGACGGCTGTGTGCACTGCGACAGTGCCGGTCATGAGGTGACCAGTTGCGCCAACTTTAAGGCGCTCGGTGTGGCTGCCCGCAGGAAGGTGGTCTTCCGCCACCGATTGTGTTTCGGTTGTTTGGGGCCGCACCCGCTGAGCGAGTGCTCACGGGCGTCCCCCTGTGAGGGCTGCGGTGGCAGGCACCACGTCGTGTTGTGCCTGAACCGGTCAGGCCCATCGGACGGTCACCAGGGCCGGACTCAGGTTGGTCGGTCACAGGGCCCAACCAGGGCCGCACCCAGTCCCCCTCCGGGCAACGGGAGTCACCAACGGGGTGACTGGGGTACCCGCGGACGGGACCCCCCCCGAGGGGAAGGGGGCAGCGCGGGGAGTAACAGGCGGGACAGCCGGGGTTCGGTCGCCGCTGTCCAGGGTCAGCGAGGACTTCGGGCCGCTGGCTCACCGCGTGTTACGGGCGGGTGTCAGATGGCACCTATGAGTGGCGCTAAGGCTGGGAGCCCACCACCTTCTGCGCCACCCTGCCCGTCGCTCTGGGAGGCGAACAGTCGGATGTCGCCCCCATTCCTAGAGCGCCCCAGGTTGGATCCGCTCTCCCCCCTCCATCCACGGTGGCCACCGGGCACACCGTTCACAGTCCGGTATGGTCGGGTACCGGGACAGCGAGGGGCCTATTATGCGGGTTGGGACCCCCTAATGTACATGCGGTCTGATATGCCACCGGTGGCATATCAGCAGCCGAGTTACCAGGCCGACGGAGGTCTGAGCGGGTTCGGATCCCGCGGGGGTTCCCGCTAGGGACACGCCGCCCACTTACAAGGTGCCGCCACTCCACAGACGGTCATGCTCCCCACCGCCTCGGTGATAGCGTGGAGTTCGGACGGCAAATCTTGTATAGCACGAGCACTATTGGACTCGGGGGCCCAGGGGTGCTTAGTCTCGTGCAACCTTGTAAGACGGTTGGGCATTTCGGTAAGGGAGTACCCACATTCCATTCGGGGAATTGGGAACACGGAAGTCGGTTCCGTTAAGGGAGTATGTCGGATTACTCTCTCGTCACGGGTGGATTCATCGGTGAATCTGACGGTCACGGCATTGGTCATGCCTAATGTGATGGGCTCACACCCTCACGTACGGTTGTCGCCCTCGGTGCGACAGTTGGTCGCTGGGTTGTCACTGGCTGACCCGGAGTTCGATATTCCGGGCCCAGTAGACATTTTATTGGGTGTCGATGCCTTGGGATACCTATTAGTGCCAGGTGTCCACGTGTTGCAGGCGACTGGTCTGGTTTCGGTCAACACCAGACTGGGCCATGCGGTAATGGGTCCGGTCATGCCGGCTGCCCCACGCCTAGCGACTCGTAGTCCCTCATTCGGTTCTGTACTCTCGGAGGTGATACAGAGGTTTTGGGAGGTGGAGGAACCACCTACGGTCCGCCGGTTGGACCCGGTTGAGGGGGAGTGTGAACAGTCTTGTCGGAACAATACTGGTCGCCTTCGGTCAGGTCGATTGTGTCACGCTCCGGAGTTGGTTGGACATCCCTTGTGGTGGGGTCCAAAATGGTTGACTCAAGCCGAATCGGATTGGCCAATGAGTCCACGCGTTACCACGGCGAACGCCTTGGTAACGCGTGGACTCATTGGCGGCGGCGCCTTGACAGTCGGTGTCTGTACGACGCAGCCAGAGCCGGAAGAGGAGTTCAGCCTGCTGGAACGGTACAGCTCGCTCGACAAGCTGGTCAATGTGACCGCCTGGATCTGCCGATTTGCGCGGAATTGTCGGAATTCTGAGGCGCAACGAGTGCGGACACCGGTCCTGACACCACGGGAACGGAACCATGCGTTGTTCGCATTGGTACGGAACGTGCAGACAGTGCACTTTAAGTCCGAATTGGACATTCTGAGACGCGGACGCGTCCAACTGAAGGGAGCTGTGGCTCGGCTCAACCCGTTTATTGACCCTCAAGGATTGCTGAGGGTAGGAGGTCGGCTGCGGAATGCCAACCTGCCTTATGCGGCTCGCCACCCGTTGTTACTCCCTCGGAAAGGGAAGTTGGTCGAACTGTTGATACAGGATCGACACATTCGGAATGGGCATGTCGGATGCCACGCCTTGATGGCGTTTCTCCAGCGCGAGTTCTGGATTCTATCGGGAAGACGCTTAGTGCGTAGCGTCGTATTTCGGTACCTGCCTTGTTATCGGGCCAAGGCGGCTACGATGCAGCCCCAGATGGGCGATTTGCCCTCGGATAGGGTTAACGAAATCCGGCCCTTTGCGGGTGTCAGAACGGATTTCGCGGGACCATTCATGGTCAAGTCTTCACAGCTACGGAACGCCAGATTAGTGAAGGCATACCTGTGCGTCTTCGTGTGCTTGGCCACGAAGGCAGTCCACTTGGAGGTGGTCAGTGACCTCACTACGGAGGCATTTATCGCATGTCTGGATCGGTTCGTCTCACGAAGGGGCCTCCCGACATTAATCCGTTCGGACAACGGCACAAATTTTGTCGGAGCCAGGCGATATCTGCAGGAGGTCACTCAATTCCTGAACGGTAACCAGGACGCCATCGGTACGGCTTGCTCCCGACGAGGGATTGAATGGGTTTTCAGTCCGCCGGGATGTCCTCATTGGGGAGGAATTTTTGAGGCTGCGGTTAAATCGGCTAAGTCGCACCTGACGAGGATCATCGGTGAGACCTCTCTACGCTTTGAAGAGCTTGCGACGCTGTTCTGTAAAATTGAAATGACACTGAACTCGCGTCCGTTGTGCCCGCTCAGTTCGGATCCAAATGATTTGGAAGCGTTGACGCCGGGTCACTTCCTGATAGGTCAGCCCCTTAACGCCCTGCCAGAATACCCATTCGGTGATGTTAAGTTAAGTCGGTTAACTAGGTGGCAGATGTTGCAGCAGATGGCTCAAGATTTTTGGAAACGGTGGTCCCTTGAGTACTTGCACATCTTGCAGCAGCGCCTTAAGTGGACTGACCGGACGAGCCCCCCTCAAGTCGGTGATTTGGTGCTGATTAAGGATGCGAACCTGCCATCATTGAGATGGAGACGAGGACGGATCGTCAATTTGTACACGGGTCGGGATGGCACGCCTCGATCAGCAGAAGTCAAGGTGGGGGACTCGGTCCTCAAGAGAGCGGTCGCAACACTTTCTCGCCTTCCTATTGATTAGGGACAGGTTCGGGCCTGTCCGGGCGGGTGACTGTTTAATATTTATGCGTCGGAATCGCACCGGTTTTTTGTTGCGCGAATCGATCGCGAGTAATCGAGACATCACTAGCGAAAACGGACTAGCAGCTGTCACTCGTATCGGAAACGAGATGTAAAATTGGAGGTTAATTTTTCTCTTGGTCTGGTCTCATCGGGAGAATAACATGGCGGCTCGGGCCCCGTGATGGTATTTCGGTGTACCAATTATCATACAGGCATCGGGCCTGGTCAGAGTGTAAATCTACCTCATAGCGTCGGGCTATTGATTGAAATAAGTAGATTCACGTCTTCGGTTGAGTGATTTGTGTTGTGAAGCACAAGGTCGTATTCGGACGGCGACTCCACGTCATCGGGCAGCGACAGCGAAACGATAGTGATTCGGTTCCTATCCTATCCCCTGTGCCCCCTTTCCCGAATTCCTGTCTCGAATCGAGCCTTCAATCTCCTGTCTACGGTGACAAGGTAATAAACAAATTCCATCACTTCTTTTCTCTCACGTGGCAAAGGCACAACCCCTCAGGATTCCACGCCGTTCGGTGAGGCGTGGAATCAATCAGAGGGGTTTTTACGACCACTACTACATATCGATAGTAGCCGGGACCTACAGCTTAACGTGACATCCGAAACACTGACGCCCGATAATGTACGATAAATTAATTATCTCATTGGTACATGGTCTTCATTTGAACCTGCATCTCCTGTGTGAGAAGCAAGCGTGAAACCCATTAGGCCACGGAGATCAATGAGGAGATTACTCAAGGCATTTTTTTCGTGTCCGTCTACCCTCAAGATGTTTAGGTTGGTCGACGAACTTTTGCACTTCATGCGAAATTACGACTATGTTCACGCGTTTCCTTCTGGCACTGCAAAACACGCAGTTGAATAGAGTCCATAGTTCTGAAAATACCAAGAACATTTAATAGAACAAATGGTTGCTGCTTATTACCTTAATGGACCTAGTGTTGGATGAGTAGGGTTGCTCTGTACTGGTATGATCTTTATCTTGTGAAGCCATCACCAACAGACAAACTCTACCCCAGCTAGCCGGAACAGCCCCTCCGGAAGTGCGAAGATCTGTCTCAGCTCTGTTGAAAGGACGAAGCAAATATAGGACAGACACCACCCATTATTCCGGCACATACCGGCCCGGCCTAGGTTACTTACTTCCAGAAGTATTTTCTCACAGCACAGCTTCTCAACTATCTCCTCAAACCCAAGTACCAGCGCGAGAGAAACACTTGCTGGGGGTTGATTGATTGAGGTTGGGTGATTCAACCTCAACTGGCCCATCTGGAAGTTGCTCGACTTTCTTAAAGTTGGGGTGGGGAGGTCCAAGGCATACCTTTGTGTGCATCTGCGGCCATCCGACGCAGGCCATTGCAAACATGACGGGTGATCTTTATACGAATAGCACGTACATTTAAATATTATAATAACAGAAATCCAATTAAAATCAATTCTCATTGTTTCTATTTACATAATAGGAACAATAGTATTTGTTGTTTGAACTCGAGTGTTTCGTTATATTGTTTGCCAACCACTAAATAGAATTCAAACAGCCAAGATTGGGCGTTTAAATTCAATTTACCTTAAATGGAGGATATTCGTATTTGGAAACTAAAAAAGCGTGAATGAATATGATATGTATTTTTTTGTCTAAATATGTTTAAATTGTATTTAACCTTCATGTAGCTGCTGTCGAAAAATCCGGAACAAGTGGTCCTAAAACAAGCAAAAACGCCTTATAGTAAAGTGACATGTTTGCGAGATTTTTGGTAAAAAATTTAGGAAGTGTGTTCATTATTTTACATAATAAGCCGTAAATACTTTCGACAAATTTCTAATGATATCAAATAGATATCAACAGTCAAGTGCGAGTCGGACTCGAGCACGAATCGTGCCGTAGCACCGCATAATGAAAATAAAGTTTCTTGCATGGAGATTAGGTATCTTTAATTTTCCTGTGTGTTTAGATAGCAAAATTTTGTTTACAAAGTTATTAGTACTTTCATTCTCTATGCATTTAAGGTGAATTTATTAGCGTGTGCGTGGTATTGAAAGAAATTGTGATCCCCTATGTAAACCATTCATTTCTCATTATTTTTCCTTAAATATATAAATATAGACTTAGATTACGTTTATTTTGTGCTTGTTTTCATTATACATAGTCAGGTCATAAGTTCTGTCACATGTGCAATATGAAATAATTTAGACATGTTTATTATTTATGTAAACATTTATATAGCAAAATGAACTTAATAAAACATAGATTATTATGGTAATAAAGTTTATTCAAAATGATCCCCGCGATTTTGAATACAGGCCTTTATTCTGCGCGGCTAGTCGTCTATCGCAGCACGAACGAGGTCCATGTCATTATCGGCGGCTGCCTTAATCAAGGATGCCTTGATTGACTCCAAATCAGGATGAGGCTTTGAGCAGGCCTCTTCCTCCAAGTGTTGCCATATCTTGTAATCTAACGGACTCAAATCTGGACTTGAGGAGGGCCAGTCTTCGTGCCGGATGAAGTCGATTTCACGCGCCGCCAGTCAGTCTTGTGTGCTTTTCGCTCTATGAGCTGGCGCAGAATCTTGTTGGAATACCCAGTGCCTGTTATTAAACATGGTATGAGAAACAGGTTCCACAAGGTTCTTGAGGACTGTATTTTGATACACAACTGCATTCGTTTTTACGCCTTTCTCACAAAAATGTACCTCAGTTACGCCCCAATAAGAGACTCCCAACCAAACCATGAGCGAGGATGGAAAATGACCTCGTTGGATACGCGGAATACGGTTGCTCGCTTCTTCACTGCTGTGTGCGTACAGCCAAGGTTTTTGTGCCTCTGCCACCCCATATGGGAAAAGACATGATGCTTTGTTATTTTTTTAACATTTCAGGTTCATTAAAAAATAATTGAGCTCCTCGCAACAAGCTCTTTAATTAAAAAAGTCACACGAGACAGTTTGAAAAACGTATATTTATAATTTTGTGATTTACTCCCCAAAATAGCCCCCCAAATGCAAAACGCTTACGTAACACGTTCGCGTTTAGGTCACACTAATACTTATGTATACCAAATGTCAACTCAACCGGTTCACAATTCGGTCGTTTATATTACTCTTACACACCTAGGACAGACATACGAGTGATCCTATAGTTCCGTTTTTCCTTTTTAATGTACGGAACCCTAAAAAGCTTCTAAATCTACTCTAAAACAATTATTTCAAGAAGTAAGACGAAAGAGAAGAAAAGTGCTAGCTAGGATGATTAACTGAAAAACATAGATTTTTCCCGATATAGCTCAAACTAACTATGTTTTTTTTGTAATCTGATTGAATTTATAATAAGTCATCCTTTATTCTCCTCTATCTTACCCCTATAAAGCTATAAAACTTTAAAATAATCAATATTAACTTTAATCATCGTGAGGGAAATAAACGAATGCCCGAAACAAAGACAGGGTAATCAAATATCTACCTCCGTAACACCTCCTGGCAGCAGGCTGAGGCGTAAAGTCATCTCACTATCTTTGAAGGGCAACCAAAGCTCGTGCGACAACGCGGAGACTAACTGGAGGTATATAAAAGAGTTTTCAAATGTAACAGGCGTTTATTTGAAGATTAATTCAAAATAGCGGCACGTGATTGGCTGAAATGAGTTAACAAATTGTCACAGTTAATTTTATTTTTGGAAACAGGGAGTAACTCCTACAACATTCCATCATGGATTTATGTGGTCTTGTTTGATGCACCAGGGTCAATTGGGTCCAGGATAAAATGTTGTCTCCGATTTTCTTAAAAGTTCATTTTAAGCAGACATACGTTACGCATTTAATTGGGCTTTAAAATATAAAGATCGTTTCTGTAACTGGCTGTGTACAATTAATTCATTAACTAATCTGCTATCGTGATAACAAATTCATTCATCTGAATAAGTTAATGTTTTGTTAGAAAAGTAGTCGAAAAATGTACTGCAACTTTTCACAACTATTTATAAAAACACTTAGAAACAAATATTATCGTGCGTAAGTTAGACTAAGCATAAAAGATTATTAAAAAAACGTTTGTGCTGTTATTTCGTTCCTACGGGTACCTTTTACCCCCGGACATCGAAAATCCTGGCCTTCAAGATTCAAAAACTAAGAACAAGCTATGAAATAATGCAGTTGCTAAAACTGTTAAATGCTAACTGGAAATAACAAACTCATTCGACCGATCTCTCTCTCTAATTGCTACTTTCTATCGACTTTCGCCAAGTTCAAACTCCTTTATAGTTTCCAACAGTATTTATTCATTTTACACAATTTTCAGCACAAGATTTCTAACATCTTCGAATAGTAATCCAATCGGATCGCACAAGTTGCACGTTTTGTAGTCGGTGAATCAATGTCGCCATTTTTATAGGCGACCGTCCTTTTGCGCGTATCGTTTACCGGAAGTGCAAAAGGGCGGTCGAATCTTCAAAACTTTAATACTTAATTAAATCATAAAGTATTGTAATATTACCAACAAGTTTTAAAGTTTGGGTAGCCCTTGTTAGTAAGAAATCCTTTTGAATAACAATATCTACTTCAGAAACATTGCCTATAAGTAATGAACTTTTATTCTGTGTTATTATATATTCCCCAGGTAATAGATAATATTTCTGCCCTTCGGGTCCTCTAATCGTTCCATTTACATAAATTTTGCCCTGAGTTAGCGAATCACATTTAACAGAAACAGCACGTAACCCGTTAACGGGAATCGTGTTCTCATTTTGAGTAACGAGATGAATCTTTGGACTTTGAGGAATCTTTTGGAATATAATTTGATCTGGAGTCTTTGTTATAACAATTTGAGGTTTTTCTGTAAAGGAGTGACCTAATAAAACTGGATAACTCAACACATAGTCCTCAACTACGTAAATATCAACAATTTCTTCGATATTCTGAACTTTAACACTGGCGACGATGAGACCCAAAGGCCTAACAAAATTTGCTCCAATACCTCTCAACATTGGTAACTCTGAATCATTGTCTAGCTTCATGTTCAATAATTTCACCTCACTTTCTCTCATTAGGGAACATTGACTACCCAAATCCACATGACATCGAAAGGGGATATTATTGATTTGAATGGTCATTATGTATTTTCACTACATTTGTCTAAAATTATGGGTTCAGAATTATGTAAATTATTTCTTTTATTTACAACGTTAGATCCAGGGTTATCTGTCTCTGATTTATCTACAACACTAAGTTTAGATATTTGTTTCTCGTTTTTATCTGTTGGACGGTGTTTATTTGTGTTATTACTGTTACTATTGGAAGCGTTATCTACCTTGTTTCTATAACAATTTGATGCCTGATGTCCGATCCTATCACAATTCGTGCACTTATTTAGTGGTTTTTCGCATTTAAAGCTAGGGTGTCCTACCTGATTACAATTAAAGCATCGCATGTTTGTGTTGTTGCCCACGAATCTCAAATTATTTTGCTTTATGTTAGGAGAATCTTTGTCTAATTTAGTCCTTTTTGAATTATCGTTAGATTCTTTAGTGTTATTTACTTTAATTTATCTGAAATATTTAAGAACTTGTTCTGGTTCTTTAAATTGAGCCGCCTGTGCCCCTAATTTTACGGTACAATCATCTACACCATGCAACAAACAATCAACAGCCTGCCTACCGCTTACTCTACATCGGTTTAAGAGATTAATTTTAGCGTAATAATAGTGTTCCAGAGAATCTCCATAACGAACCCTTTTAGATAACATCTCTGTGAGAAGTTCTGCGTAATCCTCCCGACATGGAAAATTTTCTATGAGCAGTTTTTTCCATTTGGACCAGGTGTGTGATAAAGAGTTTAGACCGCGATACCATGTAGAAGCAAGATCATCCAATTTAGGCAGTGAATAATCTAAAATCTGATAGTGCTCCAGGTTGGGACAATATATCCAGTAGCTTCCTTAAGTTTTCCAGGGTAGAATTGGTCCCAATCATATGTTATTTAGCTAATGCTTGCTTTTCTAAAGGTGTTTTTCCGTCTGCATTGAAACAAGCTATTATTACACCAGTGCACAAGAGTGGTGACAGATGCGATGTCAACAATTATAGGCCGATATCAGTACTGCCAGCTATATCAAAGATAATTGAAAAATTAATTAACAACAGGCTACATAAATACCTAGAAAAATTTCAAATTCTCTCGGACTCACAATTTGGCTTCAGACATGGTCGTTCAACAGAAGATGCTAAGGCAGCGCTGAGCTCACTGATTGTTGATCAATTAGATGAGAAAAAAAAGTCTTTGGCAGTATTCATAGATCTAAAAAAGGCGTTCGACACCGTATCTGTCCCCATTCTTGTGCAGAAACTTGAACGGATCGGCATCCGAGGTACACCTCTCGAACTTCTTAAGGACTATCTCAAAGATAGAAAGCAACAGGTCAAAATAGGACAAAGTGTTAGTCTTTCTGCAGATGTTCTATATGGAGTACCACAGGGCAGTGTTTTGGGACCTACATTGTTTTTGGTCTACATTAATGACCTCTGCAATATGAATATAGATAATGGAAGAGTATTTTCCTATGCTGATGACACTGCCCTCGTATTTTCTGGCCCATCATGGAAGAAGGTTCAGGTAGCAGCTGAGCTAGGACTAGCTAGGGTAGCAAACTGGCTTAAAACAAATCTTCTGTCATTGAACACATCAAAAATCCAATATATATGTTTCTCGACTTATAATAACTCGCAGCCAGAAAGAGACTTTAACATTAAAATACATGTGTGTGACAATCTTGTGGATGACCATTGCAGATGTCTCAGCATTGACAAAGTAGATAGTACAAAATACCTTGGCGTTGTGATAGATCAGCGCTTGTCATGGTCTGCTCACATTGACCTGGTAGGTAATAGGATCAGAAAACTTACTTGGATTTTCAAAACCCTGAGGCATGTAGCTTCTGTTAGTCTTCTGATTAGAATATATGTTACTCTAGCTCAATCTATTATTACATATTGCATTCCAATATGGGGCGGTGCATTTAAGACGAAATTTATAGATATAGAAAGATCCCAAAGACATTTAATAAAAGTAATGTTCTTTAAACCATATAGATTCCCGACTGATAAATTATATAAAATGAGTAACCTACTAACAGTGAGAAAATTGTATATCCTGTTTACTATTTTGCGATTACACAAAGGGCTAAGTTATGATACCGCTTTTTTAGAAAGAAGAAGGCACCATACAGTTGCACCTGTCCGTCTAAACTTTACCACTTTTGCTAAGAAGCAGTATAGTAATCAATCAGCACATCTATATAATCAAGTTAACAAACTGCTATGCATATACACAAAGACCTTTTATGAAACAAAAAAAATAATTACTACATGGATTAAAACAATAAACTATGAAGAAGCAGAAAAGCTGTTGGACTATACTAACTAATCTTCTATTCTACATGCAGATTTTATGCATAGGTACCTTTACACACACACTCACACACACACACATACACACCCTAACACACCCTCACACACACACCCACTTCACATAATCTGTACTTAATTAAGTTTATTTCTGAAACTGAATTATTTCAATGTATACTTTGTTATGGAGAGCGAGACCTTCTGGCACAGGTATTTTATACTTAATAGGAGGTCTTTACCTTGTATTAGTTATAAGTAAAAAGTTTTTGAAAGAAAAAAAAAAAATAAAAAAAAAATGAATTGTCTCCCGTTCATCCCAATTATATATCTCGGCACACTCCTCAACCTTATTTATCCATGTTAAAATGGTTTGCTCCTTGGACATGGGATCGAAGTCAGGCATGACGTTATTGTTGAAATTTAATTTTGGTTTTTCTGAGCTTTTAACATATTTTATAATAGAGAGGACCTTATCTAAAATTACGTTTGTGTCATTTTCTGAAGGTTTAGAGCGCTTGGATGTTGAATGAGCTTTAACCGACTCACCCGATGAGGTGCTGGAACGCCTCCGTCGTCACCTATCTCGTTGCTCACGACAACGCCGCCTGCTCCTGCCGCGACGTCGTCTTTCGTCATAGTCCCCTTCGCTGTCAAATTCCTCTGTAGAAGGTGTCCTTCTTCCCCGTTTCCTCATTCGTCCTTGAAATCCTTGATCCATCCTACTATCAATTCCTGACCCTTGACCTCGGTGTCCGATCCTAGCCCTTGACCTCGAGCAGTGTCCGGTCCTAGCCCTTGACCTTGGGCATTGTCTAGTTCTAGCCCTTGACCTCGGGCAGTGTCCGATCCTAGCCCTTGACTTCGAGCAGTGTCCGGTCTTAGCCCTTGACCTCGGGCATTGTCTAGTTCTAGCCCTTGACCTCGGGCAGAATCCGGTCCTAGCCCTTCACCTCGGGCAGAATCTGGTCCTAGCCCTTCACCTCGGGCATTATCTATTCCTGGCCCTTGACCTCGGGCATCGTCCATTCCTGGCCCTTGACCTCGGGCATCGTCCTTATCCATTACCCTGGAACTTAGAGAAGGTACAGCTTAGAACAGCACTAATTAAGGGTCTTTCATAAAGGCTGGTCAACAAAATAAAAAAATAAAATAAAATGGATAATTAATATTCTATCTAAAATAATGTTTCAGATGCACCCATTTAATATCTGGTTTATAGAATGCTATTGCAGGAAAACCATGTTTTGTCCAATATAAAAAAAAAATATAAATAATTTAAAACGTTCATATCTCAAAAACGGCAAGTCCTAGCCAAAAAATAAGCAAATTTTTGACCCCCTTGAACGCCAGCACTTATAGAATATCTACAATAAATAAGAGTTGAAAGGTCCAAATTCTCAAAAAAAAAAAATGTGGGTATTATAACCTAATCTTTTTTTATATATATTTTAAACGGCTTCTACGGCTATGATAGACAGTCGAATCGTATTTACTGTTCAATTTGGGATCAAGTTTCTCAACATCTAGTAACAAAGAAGGACACTCCAACAATCTCTAAAACAAATGGCATCGTTTGAAGTAACAAGCTTACTATAGTGTTTCTATAGCCCTGTCTGCTATTGCAACGGTTTATGCATAGGAAACAGTGAATCGTTTAATATTATCTAAGTATTTACTGCCACAAGAAAAAATAAAATGATGATTAATGGACGTGTACTTACATTTTTGTAGGCGTGAAGGGAAATTTTATGTATCCCTTTCGTTATCCCGTCTTCTGAACTATCGACTTTCGCCAAGTTCAAACTCCTTTATAGTTTCCAACAGTATTTATTAATTTTACACAATTTTCAGCACAAGATTTCTAACATCTTCGAATAGTAATCCAATCGGATCGCACAAGTTGCACGTTTTGTAGTCGGTGAATCAATGTCGCCATTTTTATAGGCGACCGTCCTTTTGCGCGTATCGTTTACCGGAAGTGCAAAAGGGCGGTCGAATCTTCATAAAGTATTGTAATATTACCAACAAGTTTTAAAATATAGTATCTAATTTTATTAAAATTATACACAGGCTAAATATTAATATAAAATGTATTGGCAATCATGCCGGAAGTATAACACACTGAACTAAATGAAAACAAATGAAGTTAAATATATTTTAAGGTCTCCAGAGTTATTTCATAACATTTTATAATATATTGAAGCAAAAATATAAATATGGAATTTATTTAGCACAGCCGGAAACGCCTTACCGTCTTTTACATCATCGTGTAACAGGAAGTGGAAAAGACGGTTTATTAAAAAGAAACACTACATAGGGCGCACTGTAAGTTTCCGGAACTGGCCACTTACATAAACAATATTTAAAAATTTATTGCAACATTTGAAAATAGAACTCTTTGGCTGTAGAATGCAGTTTGTTTCATCTGACTGCCTTTTGTTTTTACCTTGTAGCGCCATTTAAAAAATTGTGTATCTGCATCAACATGGATTTAACTCGGGAAAATTTTCGTAGTATGATTTTCTACGATTTTAAGTGTAATTTGACAGCTCAACAGAGCATCGCTCGGCTTGAAACAGCTTTTGGCAATGAAGCACCATGCAAGACAACTGTTTATAGCTGGTTTGCAGAATTCAAGCGTGGTCGTATCAATCTCAGTGACGAATCTCGCGATGGTCGGCCGTCCACCGCTGTGACCAACAAAAACATCGATGCTGTGCGCCGTATGATTGAAACAGACAGGCATGTGACCTACCATGAAATTCGCGCATCCTTAGAAATAGGCATGAGTCAAATACAATTAATCCTACACAAACATTTGGGTGTGAGAAAGCTGTGCTCGCGGTGGATCCCACACAACTTGACCGAGGCTCAAAAAACGGACCGCGTCACTTGGTGCAGTGCCATGCTTACCAGATTCAACGAAGGTGCGTCAAATTTGGTGTGGGACATAGTAACAGGTGACGAAACATGGATTTATTGCTACGATCCCAAAACAAAGCAGCAATCGAGCGTATGGGTCTTTCAAGATGAGCCGAAACCAACCAAAGTGGCGCGCGTGAAAAGTGCATCTAAGCGGATGATTGCTTCTTTTTTTAATAAAACTGGACACGTGGCTACTGTTGCTTTAGAGAATCGTCGTACAGTGAATAGTGACTGGTACACGACCATTTGTTTGCCGGAAGTTATTGACGAACTCCGTAAAAATAACCGTAAACGCCGTATCATCCTGCACCACGACAATGCTAGTTCTCACACGGCCAGACAGACAAACGACTTTTTGAAGGCGAAAAATGTAGAACTCATGAGTCATCCTGCATACAGTCCCGACCTGGCACCTTGTGACTTTTTTCTGTTCCCAAAAATTAAGAACCAATTACGCGGTCAACGATTTTCATCACCAGAAGAGGCTGTCGAGGAGTATGAAAAACACGTTTCAGAGGTCACCACAGAGGAGTGGCACAAAAGTTTTCAAAACTGGTTTCATCGAATGAAAAAGTGCATAGACGCCAAGGGAGATTATTTTGAAAAACAATAAATTAATTTTGTACCTTTAATAGTATTTTTTCATATTCATTCCGGAAACTTACAGTGCGCCCCACGTATTAAAGATAATATTAATCATTACGAAAAAGTTATTAATAATAAATATAATAATTCATGACGGCTAATAGTAATTACCTATGTTTAAATAAATCATGACGACTAACTATTGTTTTCGGAAAATGGCCCTAACATTTCTGAACTATGTTGTTAGTTAGCCATCGACGCCTGGCAACTTGTGAACGCGAGCCAAGCACCATTATAATTACTTATTATCTAAAATATCAGCTACCGAACCCTCGGATAGGGGTGTTTCACTACTATTGCGGAATCATTTGCCTTTCTATTGAAGCTAGTGGAGGTTATCAAAATCCAGCGCTTCCAGAAATGTTGATCTGATTGTTGAATTTCATCTAACTAGACGGCTAGTTTTATCTGATGAGTAGTCGTACTCAGGTGGTTGCCCGATCAGAAAATGTGCAGGTGTGGGAGGTAGTGTAGTATATCTTGTTATTGGAGAAATCAGCGGATATTCAAACTATTTTTATATAACAGCAAAAGAGCTATTTGAACAATTTATAATTAAAAACGGACATAACTAAGAAATTGACATACTAACTGTAGCTAGTCAATTTATTTTCGACAATATAATGTATCTACGCAATAACCTTACAAAATTTTTCAAAATTTGCGTTACTACTACTATAAGTTACCTCGGGAGATTTTGAAATTGCCATTTGAGCAATTTAAAAACCACGTGAAAAGGACTTTGTCTAAAAAGTAGGTAATATTACATAAATGGTAAGAGTGCATGAGAATCTAACTCAACACAAAACTTGCTGTTAATAACTTTGTAATTATTTATTCTGGCATTTTATTAACAATAGCCAATATTGTAATATATATTTTTACAAGTTAAACACAACCATTTAAATAAGTGATTGGTTTGTTTCAAATAACTGCGGGCAAAAAAACATTGGCCCGACTTCTACCACGTTTCACGCAAACATCTACGTAATTTTTCGCTCGTCATACAAACTGTCGCTAAATGGTACGCGATAGGCGTTTCATAATATATTGACACGACTCCGTTCAAATGTAAAAGATCTTACTAAGAAAGTTTATTATTTGTAAAAATAACATTATAAATGTTTTTAAATTTGTTATGGTTACAGAGACGGAGGTTCGAATCATTGTTAACTTTACTTCGATTCCAAGTTTTTTAAATTTCCAAAAATAACCAACATTTTACTTACATTTAATCACGTTAATTAATTAGAGATTAAATAGAGTTGGAGTGGCTTCCGATTCGTGGTCGCCAAGACACTTATATTCTCTCTTATCTTTTCAATATAAAGAAAAATCCACGCTACCCCAGCTACCTTCGAGACCGCTTTGAGTATCGGCACCGAAGATCTCACACGGTCTCACTCTTAGCCACTCCAAGGCATAGACCCTGGGCATATGAGCACTCATTCAGGTTGCAGGCGGTCCGACTGTGGAACGACTACCTCCCACTCTAAACCGGGTAAAAGAGCACTTCCTCTCTCTTTCATGAGAGTTATAGTATGTATATTTATAATATATAATATATAAACTATATTTGCAGGTATATGTATGTATTGTATTTAGTATAGTCTGGTATATAAGGATTTAATTTTCCGTATTTTATATTATATTTATTTTAGTATAGATTAGATATTATGCACTGCCTACCCTTTCATGATACATTTCCCTTTCATGCCTTGGCTTGCTTGAAGAAATCTCTTTTTAGATGTAAGCTCGCCTTTGTACATATGGTTTCTCCTTATGTAACCTTTTAAATTTAATATGTGTGTGTGCAATAAATGATTATGAATTATGAATTGTGTAATAGTTGAGTTATTTGTTTTTGTTGAATATCTTGTTCGATAATATTTACGTTTATTGTTGAATTTGTGGGGCGACTATGGAGTCGGTCGAAAATAATAAACTTCGGAGGCGTAGGATTATTGTACCTCAGGCAGGTGAGTACCTACATAATCTAAATCGATAACTTAAGGTCCCATAGGTCTCATGAAACGAATCTGATGTCAGATTATTTGGTTAACTCTTTTGAACTTTTTATTCACTAGAACGATTTCTTCGAAAATCGATATTTGGGGATCCGGTTGGAGTCCAATATTTTTTTTCCAGCAGATACATTGCCTCTGTATTCACCCGTTAAGAAACGGAAACCTACCACATTACGCGCTAGAGAGCATAATTATAGATGTCTTTAAATTTGTATACTTGTAGTATGAGACGGTATTACTTGCCAAATTTCATAGTTCTAGGTTAACGGGAAATACTTATACATTTTGATTTCCCTGAGAGTTTCGAAATATACGTTTTTTGCGGCATAAACGGCCGTAGCTTTTTTACTTTAACTTAGAAGTTTTTCACAGCTTCAAGAGACCGGTAGACCTGAGTTTATCGTTTAAATTTAAACTTGATACCTCCACACATTCCCCAGATACATAGTCTTGACAGACAGACAGACAAACAGACAGACGGACGGACGGACGGACAACAAAGTGGTCCTAAAATGTAGGTAGAGTATATCCTGTTATTGAGAGGATAATTTAAATCTAACTAATATTATAAATGTGAAAGTAGTGATGTTAGGATGTTTGGATGTTTAGATGTTTGGATGTTTGTGTGTTTGTGCCTCAATCACGCTAAAACGGCTGCACGGATTTGAATGAAATTAAGCACAGAGATAGTTTATGAGCTAGATTAACATATGGGATCCTTTTTAACCGACTGCACCAGAAGGAAGGTAATTTTTTTTCGGTTTATGATACTCATCAACGCCCAGCCCAAACCCTTGAACCAATAAAGCTGAAATTTTGCATAGATGTTCCATTTATTATGAACAAAAGGATTAAGGAAGTATTTTTGGAAATTCTAACCCTCAGGGGGTAAAATAGGGGGTACTTTTTTGCATGAAAGTCCGTAGAACCGGATCTTCAAATTTTGTGTTTAGACTGAAGATTCAAATTAATGAATACGTCTCAGCGTTCTTGAAAATTCCACCCTCGAAGGAATGAAATGGGGGATGAAGTTGTGTATGGCCGCCATTTCGAACTTTTTAGTAACTGGTCCGATTTGCTTCAAAATCGATATTTGGGGATCTGGTTGGGATCCAATCATGATTCTGAAGTCAGATTTTGAAAATGTCGCCGCCATTTTGCACTTTTTAGTTACTGTTCTGAGTTGCTAAAAAATCGATATCTAAGGATCCGTTTGGAGCCCGACCATAATTCTGAAGTCGGATTTTGAAAAAGTTGCCACCATTTTGAAATGTTTAGTTACTGGTCTGATTTGCTTCAAAATCGATATCTGAGTATCCAGTTGGAGTCCAATCAGGATTCTAAAGTCATATTTTTTAAAAGTGGCCGCCATTTTGAACTTTTTAGTAACTGGTCCGATTTGCTTCAAAAACTATATCTGGTTATCCGGTTGGAGTCCAATCATGATTCTGTAGTCAGATTTTCAAAAGTCACCGACTAATATTATAAATGTGAAAGTAGCGATGTTAGGATGTTTGGATGTCTGGATGTTTAGATGTTTGGATGTTTGTGTGTTTGTGCCTCAATCACGCTAACGGCTGAACGGATTTTAATTAAATTTAGCACAGAGATTGTTTATGAGCTAGATTAACGTATGGGATACTTTTTATCCGACTGCACCAGAAGGAAGGTAATGTTTTCTCGGTTTATGATACTCATCAACGCCCAACCCAAACCCTTGAACCAGTAAAGCTGAAATTTTGCATAGATGTTCCATTTATAATGAAGAAAAGGATTAATGAAGGATTTTTGGAAATTCTAACCCTAAGGGGGTAAAATAGGAAGTATTTTTTGAATGAAAGTCAGTAGAACTGGATCTTCAAATTTTGTGTTTAGACTGAAGATTCAAATTAATGAATACGTCTCAATGTTCTTGAAAATTCCACCCTCGAAGGAATGAAATGGGGGATGAAGTTGTGTATGGCCGCCATTTTGAACTTTTTAGTTACTGTTCTGAGTTGCTTCAAAATCAATATCTGAGAATCCGGTTGGAGCCCGACCATAATTCTGAAGTCGGATTTTGAAAATGATGCCACCATTTTTAAATGGTTAGTTACTGGTCTGATTTGCTTCAAAATCGATATTTGAGTATCCGGTTGGAGGCCAATCATGATTCTAAAGTCATATTTTGAAAAATAAAAAAAAAAAAACTTACTTAAATATTACTATTACTACTTATCTAATCTAACTGCTAGATACACTACATAAACTAGTACATATATAGTATATTGTATGATAAATATGATACGAAAAAACAAATACATAAATTAACGCTCTAACTAGGATAAAGAAAGATAATGCTCCTTTTGAAAGTTTTTCAAAAACTAATTTTCATGAAAATCGGTGCCACACCTGCCAAGGTCACAGGCTCACAACGCCCTCTACCACGATATGCACATTACGGCGTATTTGCGATAATTGTCACAGTCTTTTATCGTATCGCTCACAAAAATGATATACATTGCTAGACAGGGTTCAATGTATTTTTCAAGTTATTTTAAATACGCTCTTGAAATCAATCTGTGATATACATTGAGTATCTTCGCCCTGCTTCTCCCACAGTGGTCTGATGAAGAAGAGAGGCAAAAAAACAGTCAAGTACGGGTCGGACGCGCACACGAAGAAGAGTTTGTTGTTTTGAAAAGGTAATCTAGTGTAGATTACGTAGGAATCAAACAACACATATTTGTTGTTGTTGTTTCTCATGATAGCCGATTTGTGTCGAGAGGTAGCATTTTCTTAGTAGTCTGAGATTTACTGGCCGGTATAAAAAATTGTGACGTTACAATGACATTTTTTTCACACACTACAAGGGAGGGTTTTTTCAGCTACTCAGAAGTATTATAGTATATATATAGCTACCATTCAAACAGAATCACTTGATAAGTCAGTCAAGCGCTGAGAGCCGGGCAGGCGCGAAAATGACGTGGGTTTTGGTCCGCGAGCCCGGGGTCCGGAGAGGTTAACCCTACTAATGAAGATGGAAATGAATTCAAACAACACATACAACGACTAAAACGACTTCTAAACCCAATACCAAACCCGGAAAATGATTACCTTATCAAAACATCATCCAATAAATGTAAAGCAACATGGAGTGTAGTTATTTAGGCCTAAAATAATATAATATATCAAACAACAACAAAGGGATAATAAAATACAATGGAGTACCGATAAAGGAGCCTAAACAAATAGCTCAAGCTTTAAGCAAATTATCAAGTAAGTAGACGTTTAACTTAAGGGTAGATAGAATCGTTTTCATAAATTCCTGGGTCCTCAACGATAGCATATTATAGGAAATTGGCTTTCATAACCTGGATGTGTCCGTTTCGTTGATAATCATTTCATTGACCAATTCCAGCCCATTACTAATACTTCTCAAGCAAGTAAACTAACATTGACATTATTAAATGATTCTATATTTCTGACTCCCACATCTCCTCTTGACATTTAAAAATATATAAAGGCTTTAAGAATACCAACAGTACTGTAACGATGGTATTAATAGAAAAAATATAAAAATTGTGAGTATAAAGATTAACTGTTAAACAGAAGCGCAACAGTTTTGCCCATTGTGGCCATCATTGTGGCCATCATTGTGGCCATCATTGTGGCCATCAACTTTAGAACATATGAAGTTGATATGCAGTTACATTAGAACACACGACTGCCTTGCCGAAACCTGAAATTCTACCATTTAGTAAACTGTCTATCACTGTATAGTATAGTATAGTTGTATACTGGTATATAGTATATAGTATACAATACAGTATACACTCTATAGTATATATGCTGGAATGCCTTTCGGGCCTAGAATGTTATTATGTAAGATATCATCAGTAGTCTGAACCGAGTTATAGGACGATCTGGTCGTAACTCTGGGCCGGCTAATGAAATGTTTTGCAAATGTGGAATTTGCACGAATGAACTTTTAATGTGTGGAACGTAACAAGTATATTTTGATAAAATAGTTTAGGTTCCGGCAATCGTCATGTTAGGATTGGCGTGTTTTCGTGGTAGGCCAAGGACGTTGGGCTCATGACTCAGAGATAAGAGTTATCTGCGAACCCTGGTCGCCAAGAGCACACACGATCTGCGGTACGAAGGACGTAGGACTACATTCACTGACGACGCAGTAGTAATTAGAACCACAGTAAGTAGAAGTACAATTATCTTCATTATAAAAGAAGCCACTTCATCTGCACTGAAAGTCCAAGACTCGAACTGAACATGTTTTCCCGTCGGGATATTAAATCAGATCAAATCAAAATTTCTTTATTACTGTGGATATAAAAAAAAATGTTACTGCAGGGGGGAAGATATATTAAACATATTTTTTTTTGCCTTCTTTACATTGGAACACTGTGGGAGTCGAACACTCAAACTGAACATCTTTCTCCATACCTTTTCTTCGGACTTTGGCCCGAATCGAACTGAATCTTAACTGAACTGGATTCCCCATATAAGCACTTGGCCTGAACTAAACTAAAATGGGTTCCTCGTATCTGAGGTTGGCGCTTGGGCCGAACCGCGGCGCTTAGCGGTGACTTCTCATGGTGACATGACGAAAATTTTCGTGTTATGATATATGACGGCGTGGTGAACACGTTCTACACTTAAACTTTGACTGAGAATCTTTTACTGAATAGCTACTGCAGAAGCAATCAACACAAATTCGATTATTCTTAATGATCGTCTTACATTCGCTCAAGGGCAGTGAGTTAAATTAGTCACATTTACTCAAAACGTGACTACTGTGACAATGAAAATACCTGAGTGTGTTTTAAACTGGGTTGTGCATACTCATATTTCTTGCAAGAGTGACAGGTGCACGAGAAAAAGAGGTGATAACCGAATTTGCGTGACCTTATATTGAGCTGTGATGTCCCATTATTGCTAGAAAGGCATGCGTGCCCTGATCGCGTCGGTTTTGGCACGGCGGCGGAAGTCAACTGTAAATGTGAACTAGTTCTCGATACCGACATTACTTCGAACGTTGATAACTCCTTGTCTTGAAAACCTAGGAGTTACCCGCGGAATCTTAATTGGTTAGTTCAATGATAATTCAAAACATGTAAGGACGTCTTTGTTAATTTTGCGTATAATTCACCAAGTTAAAAACTTTAAAAAACCGACTTCAAGTTCAAGCCCTATTTCTTCTTGCAACTTACTCGCCTTCGGCTCGTTTCATAAATCCACTCTCGAGTTTTAATGCCCTCCATTATGTATGAGTCACATAAACTACTATTATGTGTCTGTTCACATGAGTTTTCTATTTTGTTTTCTGCAATAAAGTAAGGTATATTAAAATTAAAGTTCATGGGTTCACTCATATACAGTGGTGGTCACATAATTATAGACACTTCATTATCGAATCATTAGCTAAAATAGGTATTTAATCAGTTAATCAATCAATTTAGTGTAATTATTATAAAACCATAGAAGACGCTGTATTCTTAAAATGTGGGATATAAAATATTTGTGTTCGTTAGAAGTTTAGGCCCTGCTCAATGTGGGAACGTAAGACAAACTTTTTAACGTACTTGTAGCTGGCCAGCTGATAATAAAAGCTGTGTTCTAAATTGAAAAGATATAAAAGAAAACTACATTCTGTTTTTCTTTGTTTTTCCGCATATTTTTATGAAACGTCGATATTATCTATAAAGACCTATTTTTTTATTAAAATTTATATGTTTTAAACCAATCGATATGGGAATAAATAAAAGTTGCCATTCGTTCTTCAGGAAGATTATTTTGAACGTTCATAGGAAAGCTTGGTCATACAGAGAAATAGCAAACCACTTGAACTTTTATAAGAGCATGATGGTTGCTATAAAACATGTCAAGAAGTTCAAATTGACCGAAAACGTACCTATAAAACCGAGACCAAGGAAAACTATTCTGCGGGAAGACTCTGAGATGATATTGTAGGCAAAAAAAGATCCGTTCAAGTGATCAGAACTAATACGTTCGGAGTTGTTTGGTGCAGGAGGGTCAAAGGGTGTGTCTGCAAGAACAATTAGACGGAGACTATGTGAGGTAAACTTTTACGGAAATGGTCTCGGAAGGTGCCACTTTTGAAAAGACAAATTGTTAAGGCAAGATTAACGTTTGCTAAAAATTATGAACACTGGAATGAACGAGAGTGGAAACTTGTGCTTTTTTAAGATGAAACAAAAAGTAATATCATAAATTTTTACGGAAAACAATAGGTAAGACGCCCCCCGAACAAAGAAATGGATCCAAAATATAGCAAGAAAGTAGTTAGACATGGGGGCGGAAATATCAAAGTGTGGGGCGGTTTTTCGGGACTTGGTGTTGGACTTGGCAGAAAAATAGAAGGCAATATGGATAAATTCCTGTATAAGAATATATTAAAACAAGCCATGCTGCCCTATGCCGAGCAAAATTCACCGGCCATTTGGACTTTCCAACAGGATAATGACCCGAAACACACTGCAAAAATTGTAAAAGACTCCTTAAGGAACCAGTCTGTGACAGTTTTGGATTGGCCCCGAGTCCGGATTTAAATCAAATAGAAAATTTGTGGTACCAGGTGAAGAAGACAGTGGCGACAAAGCGGTCGTCAAACGTCGATCAACTTTAAACAGCTTTTACAGAAGCATGGGAGCCAATTCCGGTAGAGGCTTGTACAACATTTATTGCTTCCAAGCCCAAGAGATGTCGTGCTGTTATTTCTGCCAAAGGACATGCGACTAAATATTGTAATATGTACCGGAAGGATTTATAAATGTGTTAGGAAATTTTGTGAAATAATGATAATTTCAATAATAACAATAACTTTTAGTTTTTCTTACCAAAGAGGATGTCTTTAATTATATGGCCATAACTTTGTTGAGTTTATACTCCTTGCAAATAGGATAAACCGAATAAAAGATTAGGAACAGACAAGTTTTGTTGATAATATTTCGTTTTAACATTACACAATAGTGACACAAATCATTTTTAATTGTTAAGCAATTCCCAATAAAACTCTTATGAAAATATAGAGAGGAATAGCTTAGTTATTTGATTATGCATTCAGTATCTGTAATTATATGACTACCACTGTACAAAGTACTTATTTCAGTTTCATATTATAATCGTCATAGAATCTCCGTGCCCCCTCACGACAGTGAATCGTCGAAATACGAGATCGTCTCAAAACACATGCAAATGGACTTCCTCACGACTGCCTGTGAAAATAAACTTAATGGTCCGAAAAGTGAAGCTATGATATCCAGCATATTAATATAACTCCTTGTCAGGGTAGCCGACTTCTTTTCACATTATTGTGAACGACTTATTTTTTTTTTGAAATCACCGCTGCACCGAATTGACAACTACGTCAAATTGACAATTCGACCAATGAGTACACGATTATTAGGTAGCTTATAAGTTAACAACAGTTTTTTTTCAAATTTGAACTCACTAGGTGGGAGAGAATAAAATAAGAGTTTGTATGAAACTCAAAAACGTCTTGACCCATGAAGCACATAGCACTTAGGTAGTTTACAGGTAGAATATCACATATAAACTTGTGAGTGTTACATGCATGGAATAAAATTCTCACAAAATTTCACGAGAATCGTTTGAGAAATGCGACCTGAAGAGGAGAACACCTGGACAGCTGGAAATCCGGACATATATATCCGGATATAGGAAAGCATGTTTGCCCAAGCTGAATGGAAAAGCGTTGGTCGCGCAAAGCGCTCGCTCCGTGAATTACTCATACTCAGGTCTGTGGGTAAGGTCTGAAAAAAAACAAACTTCTATGTCAACGCAACCAAAACATACGGCGCGTTTATGCCGTAAATTTTCTAAATTTCCTTGAATGTCGCAAGGGAATCAAAACCAATAAGATACTACCCGTCGACTTAGTAGTATGAAATTTGGCAAGCAGCAAGGTTCTCACACGTGAACGAAACAATCTAAAAACCATAAAGTTTTTCCATCACAAAAAATGTACGTAAGATTTTTTCTTTACATTACGATACCAGTGTTTTATTTTACATGTCTTTCCAACTTTTGCTAAGAGTTTGTATGTCTAAAAACAATTAATGTTTTATGAATAAATAAACCATTTTAGGTTACATATTATAATGAATAAATCTTAATTTTTAGGGTTCCATAGAGAAACAAGGAAAGTTTATAGTTTCGTCAAGTCTGTCCGTCCGTCTGTCCTTCCGTCCGTATGTCACAGCAACTTCATTCTAAACAAGGCGAAACAGTTGAAACTTGGTATGTAGATGTGTTAGTAAACCGCTTAACGGTTTTTATACAAAAATGGAAAAAAAAAATAAGGGGGACTAAATGGAACGGAATCATAAAATATTTTTCTCATCAAACCTATTTGTGTGGAGTGTCTATAGATAGGTCTTTAAAAATTACATTGAGGTTCCTGAAACCATTTTTCCTCAAGGTAAATAGTTAAAGAGATTTGTGTAAATTTGACTTCGGAACTTTGTTTGGACTGGTTAGGAGACAAACATCCTAAAGTCCTGGCCCCTCTGAGGTGAGCCCTACACCGGGAGCACAAATAATGTCCTGTTTCTTGGTTTTTTGCTCCTTTTCTTTAGATTTGCCCTGTTTCTTGGTTTCTTAGTTTTGCTTTGCGTTCTCAAAAACGACGCGTCACAGGAAATTCTGATGTATCAATCAATGAAAGCTAATGCAATTATCTGAAACTTTGATTCTATAGACTTTTCACCTATTCCCAATAGTTGTTTAAGATATGAGTTTGTCTCCTAACTAGTCCAAAAAAGTTCCGAAGTCAAACTTTCTGCCTTCGACTTTTCCATCTAGATCCCCCTTGTGAGCGCTCATTTACTAAGCTATTAATTCATATTATTATATAAAAACGCTTTTTAGCGGTTTTGTCTTTGCCGGTGCCTTTATTTACAATTGCGCGCCATTTGCCATAAAAGTAGTTTATGAGACTATTATATAATGAAAGGAATTAAGATACGAGTCTGGTTTTATGGAACAAGGTGTCAGGCGAGTTTCATAATAACATCACACGAGTGTTTTAATGCCTAATTATGTACAGTTACATACACTGCTTTATCTAAATCCATATTATAACCTCTCTATGATGTGTTCAGGAACCGTATGTTACGACCGGCATTGCGGTATTTAGATTTAATTTCAAATTTGACGCTATCTCGACTGACATTAGAATTGAGGTCAAATCAAATGGCTTTTTGTTTTTAAGTTATTCAATGTTATAATAACATTGATTCGTTGTTATTATCAAGCAATAATAACATTTTCACAAATAAGAAATGTGTTCTAACAAAACAGTTTATCTTTAAATTGGTGGTAATTTGCGGTTTTCGAACGCTTTATAAACGGTTTATGATAGGTGTGTAAAAAAAGCGTCTTATGAAACACACGCACCCGGCTCTCTTTTCGAATAATACCGCCTCGAGTATAATTAATGACCAGCACAGCATACTTGCAGCGTAATATAATGTACCTACTATTTACGTAGTATGTTGTTCGATGTTTTTTAGTTTCCTGATGTAATTCACGTCAAATAAAAACGCACGATGATAGACGAAGGTAGTGAAATATTAACAACTCTTTATTATTTGAATAACATGAGCTTCCGCTGTGTATGTAGTCTGGTTTTATTTTGGTAGGCAATAGAAATTTTTGAATCAGTAAAGCGTTAGATTAAATTACAGTAGATATTGGAGTCCATGATTGTATTAAAAAATGTAAGTAGGTATGAAGGGACAATCAAATTAGGACAACACACTTTTGAAACCACTGAGTAGCTATTATAATTATAATAAAACACGTCACATGACAACCAACCCAATTGAAAATTAAGAAACAAAGGCAAGTACTTGATAGGGAGAGGATATTGGTCGTGAACGTTAGTTATGATACATTTTTCAGAGGGTTGTCAATCGTAAATTAATACAGGAGCCGCTTGACGCAGCACCGTAATACATTCCGTCCGGTATCAGTAAACTGAAAACATGGTGACACCGACACCTTTTCTTGCCGGCAAGACATGGGTCGGTGTAAGGTTAAATAGAGTTAGAACCTAAATTTATTTAAAAAAACTGCGCTTCAAGTAGCCTCATAACTATAAAGCTTAAGCTGAGATTCTGCTTTGAGTGGCTCAAGGATAAGCTCGAAAACTGGCTACTGGGTCAGACAAAGATGTTTTTTTCCGACTAAATACTATGAAATCCAGGTAGGCCTGTGCCCCTCAGTGGATACATTAAGGCAACATTACGTTCACAAGTATAGTGATATCAACCGAATAGTAGTGCTAGTACACCAAGAAGGCCGTAAAGTACCTACCTACAAATAAACTTCTAGAATTTCAGCCTAACAGTAGTCATAAGTCGGGCCTAAGTTGAAAATAGTGACGTATTATTCTGATATTTACGTGTGGGTCATCCCACCGACATCTGGCTTGGCTAAACGTACAAACACCAACATAAAAAGGTACAACATATGTGTAAACATACCTCGCCTCGACATAACCGAACCGTCTATTTTTACTGGTGTGTACAAAAATGCGATATTTGTTTGATATCAAGACACTCGGAAGTGTGTCAAGCCAAGTTCACCAGCCGTGTGTTATAACAGGAACCATTTCGAGCTACTTTTGACCCCTTGATACTCACAATATGACCTACACATTAAATCCCCTTATATTACTTACGGCCGGTTTCCTGGGCGCTGGTTAAGTTAACAAATTGGTTAAACTGATTTCAGCCAATCACGTGTCACTATTTTGAATATTAGCGGCACGTGATTGGCTCAAATAATTTTAACCAAGTTGTTAACTTAATCAGCGCCCAGGAAACCGGCCGTTAGGGTACCAAATTTCAGATTTGTTGCCCAAAACGGTCAAGTTTTATTAACTTTCAAAAGCTGCCATTTTTATGACTCCTAAAGCTTTAATGACTGACTCATATAGCACTTCCAGATGACCTGGAAACTTGAAATTTGGCTTCCAGGTGTGACCGACATCTGAAAACAGTGTTAAAGGTTTTTTTTTCATAAAACAAAAATAAAATTTACTGCGTACCAAAGCAACTATAGCACTTTGAACAATCTAGTTTCGATTCTGTCTTTATTATTTCATTTTGCCGGCGCGGCACACTGTAGACATTTTTTATACGTCATTTTAATCCCATCGCAGTAGCAAGTACCCATATTAGAAAAAAATACTTTATTTGTCGAGCAAGCAACAACTTGGACGTTACTTTGAAAATATTAGTTTTTGATATATAATATTTAACTGTAGCAAAGCATCGATTAAGAGGTTACTAACCGCTAAATTATTTTCAACTGAATAGTAGATGCTGGAAAAATTTGATATGTATATCCTGTCATCATGTTTTAACCTTGTAAGCTTGTCCTTATAATTTAAATTAAATTGGTTTCTAACCTAAATTTAACTTTTTATATTAATTAATTTCCCTAGTTTAATCTAAAATTTGAATAATATCACTTACATTACGATTATTGATCAATATGTACTTCATTATTCACAAATACTCGTAAAGAATATACATACTAACACTATTATACGCTGTTGATTTTCCATGAAATAAATATAAATTAAAAATTAAATAAAAAATCAAAAATAAGTTTGGATAAAAAAACAGCCACGTGCGAGTCACACAAACTGGCATACTAAGGGTTCCGTACCACCGCAGCAAGTTCTCCAAATGTCTTTTATGGGGACTGTTTTTAATTTTTAACGTTATATTTATGTAAAGAAAGTGTCCCTCGTTGGGCATGAATGTTTAAATTGACATTTTTTATACGTTGTTATAGAACCTACAACGGTTCCAGAGACGGATGGATATGGAAGTCTTAGATATTGGATTCTATTGGGATCATTCGCGTACAGAATTCTAAAAAGGGCACCAGGAATTTCTTAAGTATGATACAACTGCAAGCTAACGTAACACTACTATTACGACCGTTTTTAAGTCAACTTAAGTATAAATAGGAAACGAGTATACTTGCTGAAAAATAATAGGAAATGGGCTTTCATATGGGCGTTTCACTGGTCCAAGAAAACGTAGGAAACAACACAAAATATTATTTATAAATGAAATATTATTTTTGTACAAGACTTATTGATATTTTGATATCATCTTAGCTGACAAAATAATTGAGATCTAAATAGATGCCAAGTTCTATAGATAATCCTGGACTCTACAAGGCCACTTCATAGATAGAACTACTTAGAGAGAGTCTGCAACGGCCCTTATTTTTTGTTGACCAAGTTCAGTTGAGTCAAGGTAGTTCAAAAAACTGCGAGCGGTTTATTAATACGGGCCTTACACCCTTATTTAAGTACTAAAGTTCAGTATTATTGGCATGTACTGATCCGATATTCTATACTGATCAATCATCCTTGTTGCTATTTATAGATATCATAGTGTTTTTTCTCAATTCCTAAAATCGACCATGGTTTAGTCTAGTGGTCATCTAATGCCTATAGCTTGTTACACAGGAGACACGACGGGTCCAAATCAGTACTGACGTACTGACCATATAGCTTGAGATAATTTATCTTAACTACGTCATACGGAAAATCCAAAGAATCCTGGATAGTACTTATGGTTATGAGCCCGAGGGCGTCATATTAATATATGGGAGCTATACCTTACACCCTGTTTAGCAACTATACCAGAACTAAGCTCTCCATCGAGAGCCGCGCGGTTAGGGCAACAAAAAATAAGTGTAATTAATAACATGCTGATAAGCGTATATGTGAATATATATGACGATTCGTAATGTGAGGAAGTGGGTGGGTCACAAATTGAAAAAAGTCCCTTAAGCTTGATTTAGATTTTAGGCGATGGGCTGGTGCTCTGTCACATGATAAGGAGTGTTGAATTACAATCCACGCGTGTTTCTAAACACTCGCCTCTGCTCCGAGTGCCTCGAAAAATTATATGGCAATATGTACGAGTATGTACCTACTATGTAGTAACTAATGATGGTCCTTGGTAACTTGTAAAAGTTGTGTTTCTTTTCATTTGTTAGGTCTTACATTGTCAAATAAATGTATTTGCTTTTCTTTTGTGGCTGACGGAGAAGAAGGGGTAGGGCCGACGTTTCTACGAAGAAACTTGTGAATGTCAAGACAATTTTTTTATATATACTTACCTCGGCCATTCGACTATGGACTTGTGAAAATAGTGGAATATGTCAAGATAGGTAATCGAATATTATCGACACGCCTCGGTTCTTAACTCGACGATTCTCAATATGGTGATCACCTATACTATCAAAATCAAAATTTCTTTATTTTTGAAGATACTCAGGACACGTCGTTTTTTAACCCTTCTCTACATGGGAAGTAGAAAAAAAGGGCGAAGAAACTTCAACAGATTGATTTTTAGATCTCTTTTAAAATATATTATGCATAGTAAAAATTGTACAAATAGAATATTGTCAATAAATATGCAGAAATAAATATCATCTAAATAGCGACGTCTCTGTTGAGTTATATTAAATCCATACGCTCTCGTATGGAGTTTAGTTTGGATATCATAGAATCCCTTTTTGCATAAGGTAAGTTTTACATGGTTTTTCAATGGCAACAAAAATATTTTGTTTACCAATATATAGGTATGTTTTGATCCCCAATTATGTTAAATGTTCACCATATTTAGTGCTCCCATGTAGTCTAACAGAACCGATTGGATGATTCATGTCACTTTATGTCCGAATACTAAAGTTAGGTTTGTTAAATCTTATAATACAACCTGGAGCCGAAGCGAAGCGGAACGGAGCGGGGCGACCCCATGTTAGTTCATGACTTTCATAAATAACGTAATTTAAAATACAAAAAATCCCGACAGCGGTATAGTAAAAATCACAAAACAACCAGATGATTCGTCTAAATGATAAGACTTGAGTAATTATAGAGAGTTAGAGAGTCAATAAATTAAAATGCAAGCGGTACCTACTCCATGAATTTTATTTGGTCCCATCTGCATTTAAATTTAATTTAATTTAACACTGTACTTATTTTTTTTTCAAATCTCAATAATTAACTGCTTGTTTAGTGCTTTTCTAAACTTTTCTTGGACCTCATAAAGAGTTTTAGTATTTTAAATAATGTTATTTATTTCCTGCCTTTTAGGAAAAAAAACGAAAAATCTTTAGATGCTTGGTTTACAACGAATACGCATTACTCAAAGCTTGTGCATTATTGACCTTGAAAAATGTTTTTAGCCCTCACATTTAAGCGCACAAAATTTGACATTTATTTTTATTTTTAATGTATCCGGTGACATTTGAGCCGAGACGAATCTAATAACGTATCACTTATAAGTTCAGCCGTTAAGTAGTCACGAGGGAATCCAAGAACAGACATATACATAAAGGTCAAATACAAAACCCTCCTTTTTCGCTGCGCTGCAAAAACTGCTTCTGGTTGGCTCAGCCAGTTATAGATGCAGTTAGGAACAGATGTCTACAATTACCAAGAGAACAAGGTACCTACTCGGTGGATGAGCAGATGGTTCCATTTCTGGGAGTAAGCCCTTCTAAACAGTTTGACCCCAATAAACCAAGGCCAAGGGGTATGAAAAACTTTGTGATTACTAAATCAACAGGTATGGTTGTAGATTTTGAACTCTACCAAGGTGTTACTACACCTTTTCCTGACAAATCCCTGGGTCTTGGTCCTGCGGTTGTATTGAGACTGCTTAGTACTATACCAAAAGGAAGCTTCCTATATTTTGACAGGTACTTTACCACAATACCTTTGATGGAGAAACTGGTGCAGGAAGAAATTGAAGGAACAGGAACCTTAATGACAAATAGATTTAAAGGCTACACATTCACCAAAGATACCAGAATGAAGCGAGGGGACTATGAGGAAGTAGTAAACAGAAAACGAGACGCTTGCGTTGTTAAATGGAATGACTCCAAGACTGTTCTGATGGCTTCAACGGCTACTGTGCTCAACCTGTGGAGACTGTCCAGCGCTGGGATAAAAACGCAAAAACATACATCGATGTACTATGCCCTAGCATTGTTAAAAAATACAATGAAAACATGGGAGGCGTAGATGTCTGTTTGATCGATAGGAGGCGCACTACACTACACTGATACACTGTTGTTGATTAACCACTTAACTCTTTATTTACTTAAACTTTTAACACTTTAACTTGAACAAAATTACCATTGGCTTTTATTGACATCGTTAAACAAAACCATACCGCGAGTTACAATTCGGCGCAGTGGCTCCATCTAGTGAGCGTAGTAAGAAAACTTCTAGCATTCAATATTTTGCTTACATTTGATGGTTGACTTAACTGAATAAACATACCGCCCACCAAGGACTTTGTCCTTTAATTAGTAACTCAGTTTCAACAATTAGGTATAGTTAACAGATCGAAAGTACTGACACTAAAAAATAATAACATAATATACAAACTCAAACGCTAACTATGTACGTACCTATTTTTAAACAATAAATCACAAAGCATTGGCTGAATAAGTAACACTGGTTTAACACATCTTACTACTCACTGTGAACTAACAAAGCCTACTTCTTCGGTGAGACTCTAGTTTGCAATAGCAAGTATATGAAAAAAAAAAAAAACTAACTCTAAACACATGAGATAACATTAAAAAACCGCCCACCGTGACAAACTACATTAGAAAATATAGGCAAGTCAATTTGGTAACACAATAAGCTTACTAGTGGGTCGTTTTAACACAATATTGTTTTTGCACTTGATCGTCACAACACGAGTTAAATTGTCTTTTCCCGGATGTTTCTCGATAACTTTACCAAGTACCCATCTCGCAGGGGGTACATTGTCTTCTTTTACTATCACTATATCGTCAACGTTAGGTTCGGACTTCTTCGTAGCCCACTTATACCGTTGGCTCAACTCTACGAGGTACTCTTTTGACCACCGTTTCCAAAAATCTCCCACTATTCTTTGGGTTAGTTTCCAGCGCTCTAAGCCGGAAACACGCTGATCGGTGCAGTCTTCATCGGGTATGTTGATTAGGGGTTCTCCAACCAAAAAATGTCCGGGAGTCAACGGCGTGGGGTCATCAGGACCGCCACTGAATTTGGAGAGAGGCCGTGAATTCAAGCAGGCTTCTATCTGCGTCAAGACCGTCGATAACTCTTCGTAAGTTAAGGTGCTCTCTCCAATTACTTTTCTCAGGTGGGTTTTGGTGGATCGCACTCCAGCCTCCCATAGGCCTCCAAAGTTCGGCGCGCGAGGAGGGATAAAATGCCACGTCACTCCTTCTAAGACTAGCAAGTTCGCAATTTCACTCTGGTTTGCTCTAGTCATCATTTCTCGCAACTCTCTCTCTGCACCGACAAAGTTTGTGCCATTGTCACTATAGATGTCCTGACAATGACCACGTCTCGATGTGAATCGTCTAAAAGCTGCTATGAAACCTTTAGTTGTCATTTCTGAAACAGCTTCCAAATGGATTGCATGTGTTACCATGCACACAAATAAGCAGATATAGCCCTTGTATGATTTCATTCCTCGACCCGGTGCACATCGAACTTGGATAGGACCCGCATAATCAACCCCTGTTGATTTGAATGGTCTTGATGGTGTGAGTCGGAATTCAGGAATTTGGCCCATCAATTGGGTTTGATTACTCTTGGCATACCTGATACAGGTTACACAATTTCTATAATGTTTCTTAACTTGTTCTCTCGCTCTCAAGATCCAATATCTTCCTCTTAAGTAATTGAGCATCAATTGCGGCCCGCCGTGTAATGTTCTCTCATGAGCATCTGCGATTATAAGTTTCGTAAGATGATTCTTGGCAGGTAGCACAATTGGATGTTTCTTCTCGTACGTCACGTCAGCTAGTTGGATACGGCCACCTACTCTTAAAATACCGTTATTCAAAATGGGATAAAGAGTGTGCAACCCACTTCTCTTGGCAACTGGTCTTCCTGACGTTAGATGTTTTATCTCATCTTCAAATTCAATTGCTTGAACTTGTTTGATACACATCAATAATGTTTGTTTACGTTCTTCATATGTGATATACTCTGGTATAATAGATCGTTCGTTTCTGGGCTTCAGTAACCTCAACATTCTTCTACAGTAGGATGTTACATTCAGCATTCTGGATAATTTGGAATATTTACTCCACAAGTAGTCTTCTCTCTTCTCAATCACAGTGAGGGACTTTATAGGTCGTGTTTCTTCTTGTGTTTCATATTCAGTTTTGATCTCTTCGATGATTGGCTTTGATAACCACTCTGGTCCTTTCCACCACAGGGCATGATTCAATAACTCTTCGGATTGCAAACCCCTCGAAGCACAATCGGCTGGATTACTGTTTGTCTCAACGTGACTCCATTGTTCGAACTCTAATATTGTTATGATCTCAGATACTCTGTTGCTTACAAATGTGGTCCAGCGACACGGCAGGCCTTTTAACCACGCCAGCACTACTGTCGAGTCTGTCCACGCATGTAGATTCTCTTTTGCTATGCCCATTACTTGTGAGACTTCATAGATTAATCTTGCAGCCAGAACTGCACCACAAAGTTCCAATCTTGGAATTGATACTTCCTTCTCAATTGGAGCCACTTTGGTCTTGGCTGTCACTAGACTCACGGTCAAGTTCCCATCTTGATCCATGCATCGTATGTACACCACTGCTGCAAAGGCTGATTGCGAAGCGTCTGAAAATACATGCAACTCAGTGACCCTTTCAGGGTTGATTCTCATCCATCTCGGTACATGCACGTTTTGCAAATTTTTAAGATCTTCTCGGTATTTTAACCACTCTCTCAGTAAATTATCTGGCAAGCTTTCGTCCCATGGTAGGTTAGCCTTCCATAACTGTTGTATGAACTTCTTAGCATTGATGACAATTGGCGATATCCAGCCCATGGGGTCGTATATTCTTGCAATATCCGATAGTACCTTTCGTTTGGTAACAGGTTCGTTCAAGGCTGGTAACTTGATGCAGTACTCAAAATTGTCGTTGCATCTGTTCCAATTGATACCGAGCACCTTCACCAGATTATCCATCTTAATCGATATCGCTTGATTCTTCTCTAAGTGTTTCTTGCCGATGTGTTCTAAGACTTTCTCATTGTTGCTACTCCACTTTTGTATTTGAAAGCCTCCCGCCTTCATGAGCTCGGTCATTTGTCTGACAATCTCTATTGCTTCATCTTCGTGATTGCAACCCGTCATAAGATCATCCACATAAAAATCTCTTTTAGTGATTCTCGCAGCAAGAGGATATTTTGCCGCCTCATCTTCAGCCAAACGTTGCAGTGATTTGACTGCTAAATATGGGGCGCAAGCCGTACCAAAAGTTAGTGTCATCAACTTGAAATGCTGCAAATCTTGGTCTGGAAGAGGTCTCCACAATATTCGTTGATACTTTGTGTCTTCGTCAAAAACTCGGACCTGTCGGTACATTTTGACGAGATCGGCCACTATCACAACCTTGTGACATCTCCATCTCATTAATACATGTCTCAAATCATCTTGCAGTCTGGGGCCAGTAAGAAGGTCATCGTTTAGGGATACATGATTCACTCCCTTACATGACGCGTCAAATACAACACGTACTTTTGTCGTCTGACTCTCTTCCCTAACGACCGCGTGATGAGGGAGATACACAGCTGTAAGATCAGACTTTTCTTTTTCATTGGTTATCTTCTCCATGTGATTTAAATCAATATATTCTTGTAGAACCTTGTGATAGTCTTCTGCCAATTTAGGGTTTTTTGATAATTTCCGCTCGAGGAAATTGTATCTCTTGTGTGCTATTTCTCTCATTCTCCCATACTGACACTCTGGATTCTCATTCTCAAATGGTAGTTTCACTACGTATCTTCCTTCATCATTGCGTTTTGTTGTCGCGTCATAGAGTTCTTCACACATTTTGTCTTGTTTTGATAGTTTCTTTTCTATTCCATTAGGTTCGGCCTCTAACTCCCAAAATTTCTTCAGTTGATTGTCTTCTCTTATTTGAATATGCATCGTGATTACTCTCTCGTGTACTGAAGTTGATGATGTTTTACCGGATACTATCCATCCCAAGGTCGTCTTTTGCGCGATAAGATTTCCTTGCGGACTCTTTTTGATTCCTTCCAACAATATCTCGCAATAGACATCGGCTCCAAGCAGAAGATCGATTCGGCCTGGAGTTGAATATTCTGAATCAGCTAGCTCTTCAATTTGTAGCCAATCCAGTTTGATCATTTGTTTTGTTGGTAGCAGTGATGTTAGTTGATTCAAGACGTATGCTTGTACCTCTAATTTGTTACTCGGATCTCGATACGACTCTATGAATATCTTCACCATGTGTTTTATTTTCACTTGACCATCGCCAATGCCTGACACACATCCATCAACTCGTGTCTTCTTCAAGCCAAGTAACTGAACAGTTTCTTCGGTTACAAATGATGCTTGTGAACCCTGATCAATTAAAGCGCGGATTACACGCTTGTAGCCATTGGCGGAGCTTGCGTTCACTTTCGCAGTTGCTAGTAAAACATTGCATGATTGAATATTTTGTCTCGAATGATTGGAAATGATAGCAGTCTCAGTTGCCACATTCTGTGGTTGATGTTTTTGTGGTGTTTCATTTGTTGTGTTGTTTGATCTACTATTGGATGTAGTAGTTTCTCTTAATCCTCTGTTCTCTATGTCGAAGTGTAGAAGTGAGTGATGTCGTCGGCCACACTTCCGACAACTCGTTATCTGACGACATTGTCTAACTGAATGTGATGGAGCTAAACAGTTAAAACAAAGTCGGTTTGACTGCACGAAATCAGATCTTTCCTGTACAGTTTTCTTACTAAACTCCTTGCACTGGTACAATAGATGTTGTCCGGAACATAGACTGCAAGTTATAGTGGTAGTCTCTTTCTCATTCTCACTTTGTATGGAGGAATGAAATGATTTTGGCTTCGCTGTTGATTTTGTGGAACCCGCTACTGGTTTATTCATCGTCTTGCTTGTATCGATTATTTCTAAGGTCCTGAATCTGGACATTAAAAATTCTGTTAATTGATCCCAGGTGGGCAACTCCTCTGATGACCAGTCACTCACTTTTGCTTCCCAAAGCTTCTGGGATTCGATGTCCAGTTTCGTAGTGACTAGGTGAATGATTATGACGTCCCACTTCTGCGTTTCTACTCCCATATTGCTAAGCGCTTTTAGCGCTGATGTTGTGGTGTCAAGCAACTGTTTGATGGCGCCTGACGATTCGCCGTGCATTTGCCTTTGATTAAATAAACCTTTCATAATTTGGTTGCAATTGTACCGCTTGTTGTTGTATCTTTTGGTCAACTGCTTCCATGCTTCATTATAGTTTAAGTCTGTGGTTGATAAATTCTTCAGTAAATTCTCTGGCTCTCCAGACAAACTTCCCTTTAGATAGTGTAGTTTCTGCACTGGTAATAATTTTGGATTATTGTGGATTAACGATACAAACATATCGTAGAATGTCTGCCACTCTTGATACTTGCCTGAGAATACAGGCAGTTGGATTCTTGGCAACTTTATGTCATAATAATTTGAGGTGGCAGATGATTGTGACTCTGGTAAACTCTCCACATTCTTGTTTAAAGCTCGCTGGACATCCTTCAATAGACTCTTATAGACGATGTAATTTTCTTCAGCATCTCCATATGCATCTTCAAGAAAATACGCGGACTGATCTTTCTCTTCTTTCGATGCAGTTGATACAATTAGATTATGTGTTGTTTTGAAGTCAGCGAAGAGTTGCTCTAAGCACTCTAATCTTGTTCCCACATAGCTGTTTGTTACTCTGTCTTTTGGTGATTTCTTGAAGTTGTTGCGCGCCTTGATTATTTGATCATTTTTGTCTTCTTGCAAGGATATTAATTTATCCATGTTGATTTTGATATTTTATAAGTTTCCAAATTTTTTGAGAATTTTTCTAAGTCTTTTTAATCACTGAAATTTTCTAAGTGTTTTTTGCTCGCGAATTTTTCTAAGTGTTTTTTGCTCGCGAATTTTTCTAAGTCTTTTTTTGCTCTGAATTTTTCTAAGTGTTTTTTCACTCGCGAATTTGCTAAGTCTTTTTCCACTCTCGAATATTCTAAGTATTTTTTCACTCGCGAATTTTCTAAGTCCCTGGTTTCGGCACCATAATGTTTGATCGATAGGAGGCGCACTACACTACACTGATACACTGTTGTTGATTAACCACTTAACTCTTTATTTACTTAAACTTTTAACACTTTAACTTGAACACACCATAGTAAAATTACCATTGGCTTTTATTGACATCGTTAAACAAAACCATACCGCGAGTTACAATTCGGCGCAGTGGCTCCATCTAGTGAGCGTAGTAAGAAAACTTCTAGCATTCAATATTTTGCTTACATTTGATGGTTGACTTAACTGAATAAACAATGTCTGTGACCAAATGATGGAAGCTTATCGGTCCTGGCATAAAACGCGAAAGTGGCCTATAAAAGTTTTCATGCATTTTTTTGATATGGCAATTGTTAATTCATGGTATGAATACAGAGAGGCATGTGTCAACAATGAGGAGAACAAAAAAGATGTGATGGAATTCATAAATTTCAAACTGTGTGTCTCTGATTATTTGTTGGGTGGGCCTACCAGAAAAACGCAACGAGAACCTCTGGAGGAAATGGCTCCAATGCCTTCCACATCCCAATACACACCTGCAGTTATACCTACGGTAGACAAAAGGCTGGATGGATATAATCACTGGCCTATTAGTGATTCATTAAAAGCACCTCGATGCTGTCGATTGAAAAATTGCACAAGTCGTTCAAAAGTTCGATGCACCAAGCGCAATGTCTACTTGTGCAATACTAAAAGCAACCATTGCTTTTATGTATTTCACAATGAAAAATAGACTAGGAAAGCGACAATTTTTCACTGTGAAGTATCTCTAATTATCTCTAATTACTGAAATAAGATATAGTTGATTGATCTCATGAGAAGTATTATTTAGATAAGAAAATGCTAACTTTTTGTACTTATTATTATCCTACATATAGCTGTTTATTACGTAAGTGCAACTAAAAGGCTGATTTATTATAAGTTTCAGAAATAACACACTGTTTCCTATTAAAATTTTCTACCCGCACAAAAGTGAGTGTACTGTACTACATTACACAATCGTGAGTATCGAGGAAAACAGTTTTCCCGCTTTCCAAAAAAAAAACTTGATTTTCGTAATTCGTTGCCCATTCTAACCTATAAATATAACTCAGAACCTTTAGTATCGTTTTGGCTTAGACTCGGGTCCGAAAGGGTTAACAAACCACAGAGTTGAGTAATCAATATTAATTTCAACTTGATATCTTTAGGCGTTCTAAATTGTTTGCTATTCCACAGGAACCCATTAATGTTCTGATGGGGTATTATGTTTACATTTGCTGGAAATAGGCTCTACTTGGAATTACCAGTCAATTTGTTTCCTTCCGAAAACACGAAGGGGAGAGGCCAAACATGACACATTTGATATTTATTAATTGGACTATGCATTATATTTTAAAAATACCTGTAAATGAAGTTCGAGAAACATTTAAAGATGTGATTCGCCCGAGAGATTGCATTATTATTCAGTTGTATAGCACGCGCATTACAAGTGCTGCCATTGCTCACATTTTTAAAGCTGTGATCTAAAAACATCACGCACTTGACGGTTTTACCTAGTAAACCTACTTATACAAGACTTTGAAGAAGCCTATTGTCTCCATTTCCTAGTAAGAAGGGCAGCGTAAAACATAAAAGAGCTTATGTCTGGATTGGGAGGGTGTGTAATCTCTCGTGTGAATCACATCTTTTTTCCATCTAACTTCATTTACAAGAAAGTTCGTTTGATTTATATCAAATTTCTGTGATTGACCGGCCCTTCGAGAGTAAATTATAATAAAATTGTACCTATAGATGTTTAGATCAACATGAAATGGTAAAGGGACATACTATGTCCTTGTGTGATTGCAAATGAGGATCTGTGGAAACCAGTAAGTAGTCTTTAATTAGGTCCTCTTAAATCAAATCAAAATAAAACAAAACCTAAAAATTTATTCTGGTTCGACACCCATGGTTCGAAATGTCGATCCACTATGAAATCGATACACTATCGAGTGATTTTGAGCTGTTATCACTCGATATCTGCCATTTTATCGAGTGCTGATATTGTGCGAGAATAGGGGCCGTAGTTCGATAAGTCGAATCGAACCACCCAGTCATAAGGAAAAAAAATAGGCGCCTACCGCCGATAAGGCGACAAGCACAATACGGTATTTTGCGCCTTTGGGAGCAGTCGATATGCTACCGCTATGCTGTCGCTATGCGTTTTCCGTATCATAATAGAGCCCCTGCTAATACCATAATGCGCGGAGAACGCGGGTAGCAAAATCGCGCGCGCGGTAGCAAAATTGTTAAATGATCTTCCGGTACAGGTGCTTTCAGTGGATTGGAAAACTGCGAAATCGTGGTGGTAAAATCCTGAGGCTCCACCAAAATTTAATGTTGAATAGGCGGCGCACGCTTGAACAAAGTGCTTGGATAATAAAAGTTGTCAGCTTAAATACAAACAAGTGAACCAAATTTAAGCCGTAACTTTTCATTAATGTGTCGTCGGCGGTGTTTAAAATTTTTATTTAAATATTCCAGCTAAAGTTTACCCGAGCCTTCTAAAATTACCCACAATGTGGTTAAATAGCAAACTACTAAAGGGATCAAGGGTCTCCTAATATATAAGACTTTTGTACATCTACAGAGGACTTATTTGATGCGGTCTATTCAACATTTTGCTCCTTTTATTCAAAGGGTCTTTGAAGACGGTTATCTTTATTTTTTATTTTAGCACACTTTTTACCCGACTACGGCAAAGCCAAATTGGGTCATGATTTTGACCGTATGTGTTCATCTGTTCAGCATTTGACAAATGAGCTAGCGTCTTGATTTTCAGCTCGTTATGGTCTATTTGACGTCACGCTAAATTCAGTATGGCGCCCTCTAGAGGACATTATTAGTAATGTATGTTTGTAGGCAAAGCATTCGAATAAATACTCGCGCTTACAATAAGACATGTGTCTTTTATGTCGCTTCTATCACTAAACTAACAATGACGATGTGACGGGGCGGTAATTTTTTGCAGAACTTGCGCGTATTTTGTGTAAACTATTTATAACGATAACTTAAAATGGCGAAGATAACTGTGAGCTTGTTAAATATATTTAATCATGAGACATAAGAGTGGGCATTGTACAAAGGCCAGTTGGCACAACGGTATTTAGCCAACAAGATTACCGACGACGTGGACAAATCGGGAGCTAATTGGCGAGCTATTGTATTATGTAGTTTATCAGAGGCTATTTATCGACTCATCGGGGAACTAGCTCTCCCACGGGACTTCGAATCACTAACCTACACAGACGCTACGGCACTGTCGGACGGCCATTTTAAAATAAAGTAATATGGCTTGGCGGAACGCTATAAATTTCAAAGTGCAGTCCAAAGGCAGACGAGACATTAACGGATTGGGCGGCACGTGTTCGTGGTCTAACCATTTTTTTTAGTGATGTTTGGTGATGGCGATGATGCTAAGTGAATGATGTGAATGATGATGCAGGAGTCGATAAATGTATGTAACATCAAATTACAATTTTAAATTGATTCGTGTTGTGCGGTAGCGACAATATCCCAAAGCATTTACTATAGATATTTTTCGGGCCATCTATTGAGAAAGAGGACGTAGTTTTTGCAGAGTTATAAATATAATGGTAGCTAAATTGAAATGTTGGACACAATTTCTCTCGCATTTTCTTATGGTAACAAAATATCTTATATGTGTTATGTGAGTGTATATAGTGAACAATTTATCGAACGCTATTTTATTACATAATTTATCTTACTGGTAGGGCCTTTCAAAAATGTATGAACCATTTTGCAGTCGACACATACTTTATATTGGTAGAAGTGTTTGACGTTACTTCAGGTTACAGGTGGTTGAGAAATTATGCGAATTAATGTCAAGATTTGGATTAATCACCACAATTTGCAAGTAATAATGAGCCATATTTTGCTTCATAACAGTTTGAGAATTTCCACAATTTGAGTGGTATTTCACATCTTATTTTGCTGCCGTACAGTGGGACGGATTTCGAAATTGCGAACTTGTTATTGGGGAATATTTATCTGTAGCTCAAAATAAAATTATGCAAACGAATTATCTTCACAGATTAACCTACCCTATAAAACACTGACTACTCTACAAATAAACCATTTGATTAACAAAACAAGCACCACCAACAAAATTATAAATCCTAACAAAACAAGTTAATCTTTTTTAAACAGTTCACAACAAATATCTTGCTTGTCGAATACAAATTCTGTTTTCAATACAAAAATTATTCTTAGTCACTCTAAAATACTGACTTGCGCTCAAAATTCTCCATATAAATAACGGATTTCCGAAAACTCGTGTCTTTTGCTGCACCACACTGATTAATGTTTACTTTACTAAAATATATTTAACAATTTTATCATTATTTTATCTACAAAGCTTACTAATATAGCTAAATTTCTATTTTATTATATTTTTAAATGAACATTATATATAAAACATCCCTATTGGCATAAAGTGAAAACGCGGACGCCCTACTAAAGCAAGACCTGCCTTAATCATACAATGAAAAGTTTGAGGCTTTAATTAGATTTAATTGGGAAATATTAAACCGCACATCAAAAATACTGATTTGCACAGCAAATATTAGGGCGGAGTGGTGCGGTAGCTTAGGGGTGAACGAAGCGAAGCCCCCTTTATGCTTTGTGTTAGGTTGAACATGTAAGAGCAAAAGAAACATAAAATGTTTGAACATATAAGAGCATAAGAAACATAAGTGTTTTTGTTGAACATTTTTGCTGTGCAAATAGGACATATTTGATGTGCGATTAAATACTACCCGAATAAATTTTGTTTTTAAAAACTGTTAAATCCACGCCTCAACCGAAAGGGTGGAATCTATGAAGGGTTTGTTTTATTTGGGACATCTATGAAGGGTTTAATATTTATGCTTCGGAACCCAAGTTCCGAAGCATAAATATTAAACAAAAACTATAATTGGAAAAAAATATGTTTCAAAATCAGATTTATCGTTCTTCGTTGTTTTTATGCTTGCATTTAGGTGATTTTTTTATTGATTGATTAGATAATAATGACTGATGCAATGGTGTTTTCATTATTAAAACTTATGGGCCCCAAAGAATAATAGGTGCTTGGTTCAAATAAGTTGGGTTTAGATTTTTGCAGTTAATAAAATAATTGTTAGGATTAAATTCAGATATCATATAATCACTTATTATAACGGTTTTACATAAGTAGTAAAACAGTTTGCAAAATTGATTTTGTTTTGTGGGTAAATTCTGAGGTGCAGTCAGTATTTTTGTTGCAGTTTTGAGATATTTGGATCAAAACACTGGGGATTGTTAGTTTAGCGTTTAAATACATGCCCTTGTTATTATCATTATTTTATTTAGGTAAACGATTGTCCTAATTAAGGCAATCATATATTCTAATAGTACTTTTTGTTGTGAATGTCATAATTTGTGAGAAAAAGTGATTTAATAAAAATAATGTATGGAGCGATATTTAATTTGCTCTATTACTACCAAAAAAGTGCTTCAGCTGGTTTTTTGTAGGTTTAATCTACGAGTGTTTTTGTATAACACCACATATATTAACATGGCCCCAGACTTCCTGGTTCTCCGGATAAACGAAGCTGAATTAAGGTACTTTTGGCAATATAACCCACTACACTGATAGTGAATTTATTCTATAATTATTAATAAATGAAGCAAACGCGCTATTACCTACTTCTAAACGTTTCCTCGTGGCTGAGGATCAACATATACATTGACATTGACATTATTTATTAGTAATATCGTCGATCGTGACTATCATAGGCACGCCGCATGACCAAGGATTTCCATTTTGTACGAAGCTGGACTCCGTGTATTGCCTCGTGGAGACGAGCTGCAGGTATTCCTGCGTGTGACAACACCAGCGTTCAGGTGGTCTTCCCCTGGTTCTTGCACTTTATTTTTTCCTTCGTTCCATATATGTGCTATATGTCCAAGGAATTCCAGGGTTCGGATTGTCCAGGGTTCAGTACCATGTATCAATATGGACCATTATTACAAAATTAATTTAAATTTCATGATTATTTTTATGAAACTCGTACTGTCGATTGAGCCATTACTTTAAAACAATATTATATTATGGGTGATTTCGTTCATACTGTATGAGTGAAATAGATAACGCTTTAACAAGATGCACGTGTCCTCAATGGATCTCAGAGCATGGCAAATTCTGTCCTAACTTACTTAAAGAGATAATACACTACTTTTGTCTGAATATATTATCTGACTATATTATTCAGCCTGATTTTACAAATTTTTTTAACCAACCTGTAAGCCTTAAACATATTTTATGATATTTACTCTAAATTTTTGATCTCCTGCAGCAAATTATAAAATAATTTTAAGCCTAGAAGGGGGATCCAGTTATTGCCTTATATAAGTAATTTTGAGTGTTCACTTACAGTGCTCACTATTTTCTTTGCAATTTTCCAATATTTGCAATAATACAAAACATGTTGAGAATAATATCAACTAATTTATGCCTTTAAAAGAGAAATTTAAAACATTAGCGTAAAATTTTGTAAACATCTAAAATAAGAGCTTGGCCTGCACTTGGATATAGAAAACACTGTGATTTTCTCGGAATTTTGCCGGAATATACTTCTTATATTTAACGTAGATACTATTGCTAATCATTGTTTCAATAATTTTCATAAAAATAACGAAAAATGGTTAGAAAGTCCCATGGTATGGCCCAGTTTTTTCGCTACTGAAGGAGAAAAAGTTAATATTACTGACGGTGAGCCATCAGACAATATAGAAAATTTGCCTCCGTACAGAGTTTCCCTTATTTCGAGGAAACCACTTAAGGCGAAAAAAAGACGTATTGAAACTTAAAGTAATTCCTTGCCCTCAGAAGAACTGTTAAGGTCAACAGTAAAAACTTTATAGGATAAAACTAATGACGATTTTGGTAAGCAGAACTTTTGACCATCTTATTAAAAATCCTAAAGATATCCATAAGGTTCAGGCCAGATAATTTCGGGTACTCCTAATATTTCTAATTCGTTTCGTATGCCCTGTTGTTCTTGCGTACCTACAGTCATTTTCATATCAGCAACTGTGCAACGAAGTTCGGCTATTTCAAGGTCGCGCGAAACCAGCTGCTTTTCCTTTTCTCCAGGAGTAGACTGTGACGATGACAAGATGGTAAGTTGATTTTTCAACTCCATTACGTCTTTTCTGAGTAGTTCCATTTCCGAGTTTTGCAGGGTTAAGTCGTTCACTGCTTTTTTTAGTTGGCGTATTTCAGTCAATAAAATTGTTAAATCGAAAGCGTCGCCAATCTCCATGAGTGCAACAGCAGCTCTGTTTTTCCTATAGGTGACATTCAGGAGTTCTGGTTGTTGATTAGGGCGCACGGGAGTATTCAATCTTTGCTTGTAATAATTTTGAAGATAATTCATTAGGCTGATAAAAAAATTTATAACAGAACTGCCTACGTAAAAATATACGTATTTTTATTAATATTCGGTGCTAAGAACACTAAATAATCCATAAAATTTCATAGTAAAATATTAGAAAAAGTATGTAAGTTCAGCTTCAATTCTCCGGAGAACCGGGAAGGTTGAAGATATGTTATATATATAATGTTGTACAAAACACCCATTTATTAAACCTGCAAAAAACCATCTTGTTCTAAGGCTTGGTGCTTAAAGAGCAAATTAGAAATCGTTCCATACATATTTTTTATAAAATATTTTTTTCTCACAAATGATAACATTTAAAATATAAAAAGCTCTGGGAACATATGATTGCCTTAATAAGTACTATAGATTGCCATAAATAAAATAAAGATATTTAACAAAAAACGTAAATCCACAATTTCGAAACCCGGCCCACAGTCCGCCGTACCCATCCTGCCAGTAACGAGCAAGCCGAAAGCTACGTTAAAGTTATTAAGAAAGCAATTAGGTAAATTTTGTTATTAGGATCACGTAAATCGGATTCAAGCGTAAAGTTAAACGATTTTTATTTAATTGTTGTGACTGGAAACATTTGTCTTCTAATCGTTCTTCTCCAGATGCTCTGTTGGTTTAAAAAATTGCGTTGTAGGCTTGATTTACTGATTCCGACATCGTTGACATCTCCGTCATCAGACGCAGCACTGACAGAAACTATAAAAATGAGTCAGTACTTACTTACAGGCAAAATTTCAAAGCAAATCGAAATGATAAATATTTCTGGAATACATGAGTTATTTAGAAGAGACTATGAAAATCAGCACATTTGGCAGAATTGGACGATTTGAAGCGCATCATTAAGCGCCATAAAAATAAAATTTAAGAATTAAAAGAGCTCTATGGTCTAGTGGGTTTCACACTTGCTTCTCACACTGGAGATACATGTTCGAATCCTGACCGTGTACCAATGAGATAATTAATTTATCTTAAGTACATTATCGGACGTTCAGTGTTTCGGATGACACGTTAAGCAGTAGGTCCCGGCTACTATCGCTATGTGATAGTGGTCGTAAAACCCCTCCATCAACCCGCAATGAGCCAGCGTAGTGGAGTTTGGCTTGATCTTACTCAAAACCTTTGTAGCGGCCCCAGGCTAAGGTCGTAGCCGCCGCTACCAGTAGCTATGATCGTCTATTCTATCTATCCCAAAATGAGAGGACCCGATTCGGCTGTAAGTTTTGTAAGTAAGAATGATAAGTCTGAATTTCTCGTTCGTCGAGAAATCCGTTAGGCGTACAATAGTCGAACGAAGCTTGGTTCGGAAAGTTACAGTTTCAAGTTAGACAGAGAAAGCATATATGTCCGCGAGCCGGTAATTCGCATCAGTCAGCGGTGTATTGCGCCAAAACGATCGTTGTTATATTTTATGTGATGGCACCATCTGGTTTTTGTATATATGAGCGCTTTGGAACATCTTTTGTTTTAGTTTTAGTTTTAGTTTTAGTGATCGATCACAGTTATAGTATAGATATCCGTCGTAGTTTTACGACGTGAGTACTCAATGATATTTCATGTGGTCGCTAGTAGCGGCTTGTGGTGGTTCCAATTATATATTTGATTCACGGCAATAACGATCCGAAAAGACCGGTTTACACAATTGCGATTTGAGTTCCGAAATGGGTTCTGAACTAGCGGTTACCTCAAAAGGTCCGTAACGTTTTGAAACCTTCAACTCAGCGCAATTTGAGCTGGATGTTATCGAAACGCAAGCATTTTTGTTTTAGGATATCTAACCCACACCATAGCGAAGTGCATAATTCGATAAATACCGAACTATGAATTCCACTAGCCGCAGCACGTCCTGGGCTGAGCCAAATCATATATACCGACTCAACTTACACATTAGATATCCAGCGAAATTTACATTTAATTTAAAAATGCAACTTGAATCCAATCTGACCCAAGGCAATGCAAAACACCTACCCGGACCTAAACAATGAACTTTAGACTGTAAATTGATCTCTTCGCGCGTCCCCGATAACACACAAATGTCAAAATATCAACAGGATATGTTATCTGTGCTGACACCGGTTTAACTTTGTTCTGAATTTGTTATTTCCATCCGCGGAACCTCATCGATCAAACAGTCTCCCTATGCCCTGACAACCTAGGTTTAGCCGCAACTAAACTCCTGTCTAGCCTAGTCTAAAAACCTAGTGTTATACCACGTCCATTATCGACACCACTCGAAAATGGTTGAGTTTGATTTGAATGTGCTTGAATGTTTAACGACTGTGTGTGTGGGAATTTCAAAGCTCGCTACTCGAAAGGAACTGAGGAGAGGATTAGCCCGCGAATATCCTAAGAGCCAATCCAGGAACCCTATGGTGAAGGAAAAAGGAATTTAGGGTCGCTCCAAGCCCAGACTCAGACTCAGATAAATTGACTTAAAAGTTCTTTCCTAACGACCCAAGGATAGTTTTGGAATTTGGGGTAGATTTATATAAAGGTTAGGAACCGAGGTATATCTCGGCGCTTCAGACACTCACGAAAACCCACTGAAACTTCGCAATCACAAATTCGTATAGTTCTGACGCGTAACACGGCAGACAAAAACTGTTTAGAACTCGTGAAGACGACTGTCACAGCGGCTAGACGCAGAGACTGAATGCTCTCCCCTCCCAGACCCCTCGTATTTATATGCCCCACATGCGTCCTTTGCAAATACGCTCTGCCTAAGCGAAGCTTCTTATCACTAACTACACAGGGTCCAATTTCAACCATGCCATGCAGATCCGCCGTTCTACAAATTGTGTGTACGCATATTCACTATGATCAACCGTAGGTTATCACTCAAATCATTTGGTACTGCCGATACACAGAATCTGTTGATCGCTGACCAATAAAAGCTTGTTGCGATTAATTAAGCATTACCCGACCACTAGCTGCGCGTAGCAAAAGACCACTAGAATGATATTCAATCCAGAGGTGTCAGACCCTCCATATCATACCTCAATCGCAATTGTATATTTGCAATCAACATAATAGCTTTCTCCGTTCCATAATAACCTTTCATTATTTAGTTATTCATAATTTTATTCAACGCGCAGCCAAATCGGCTCTGATATCTACACATCCCGCAGGAATGCGACAAAAAAACTTGACCTGAACTGAAATTCCACGAATGAACCCACGCGTCTTTTTTGCGAACTTTGCCAGTAAGCAACGCAAAACCCTCAAACGTTATCTGAACCGATTCTCGTATTCAAAACAGCGCGGCTTTGGGCTAGCCCTCTATCACGCAGAATGAAGTATCTAATGTACCAACTCTCGTGTACCATTACAGCCCCCTCCCAGACCTTGAGACACTGTTTATCTCAGTTAACATGGCGCAAGGATCTCATTACCACTATGCTACCCATACTTTGTACATATCTACTCTATATGTTCGGACATCTCAAATCATGTACACCGACCGATGAATCTGTCAATTATGTATATAATATTTACACAACTCGATTGAGTTCTCTCCTGTCTTATCTCATTTATCTATCTTACTATACAACCTCGCTTACCCGCAATTTATCCTAATTCGTATTACTATATATATACAAATTGTTTTTTTTTTTTTTTGTTTTTTTTTTTTTTTTTGTTTTTGTTTCCAAACCATGCAAGATCCTTAAATCTACAAAGTAGTTACTCAAATTCACAGCTTACAGCTTAATTATATAACCTTTATACACTATCTTATTTATCTACGCCCTTATTCGTCCTCACATAATACCTGGCTATATTTATAGTATTGAAGTTACCCAATATCTCATTTGAACCCGGATCTACTAACGTATAACAGTTAGGATATACCACTGCCGAAATAACATAAGGCCCTTTATACAACAACGAAAATTTCCGCATGATTTTATGTTCTTTATTTGAACGCACAAAGGTCTTAAGTTTCACATAATCACCTATACGATAGACCTCTAACTTACGCCGTTTGTCCGCCTGTCGCTTACGTCGTTCACTAGAACTTTTAGAGTTTACTATCGCTACATTCCGCACCTGTTCCGAATCTCGCACACTATGGCCTAATAACCATTCATCGCCTAATTCCTTGTCAATAGTTAACGGTTCCCGCCTACCAAACGCTAACTCATTAGGCGCAAAGCCTGTGCTTGTGTGTTCGATATTATTATAGCAATTCTGAATGTCCGGTAACACGTCTACCCAACTACGATTACTTCCGCCGCAATAAGTTCTAATCAGCCGACCTAGCTCGCGATTCACTCTTTCTACGCTATTAGAATTTGGACAATACACCGACGTATGTGTGACCCGAATCCCTAGCTGTTTGAGTCCAAATTCCCAAACTTTCGATATGAACTGTGGTCCTGAGTCCGTAATTATAGTTTCGATAGGTACTTCCCTATGAAATCTCTTTGTACAAGCGAGCACGCTCCTACCTGTCGCTTTTCGCATTGGATATAATTTTATTACTTTACTGTACACGTCTTGAATCACATATATATATTGATATCCGAATTTACCTACGGGCAATGGCCCATAAAGGTCCGAGAAAACTTTCTCACCCAACCTTTCCGCCAACACCGGTGTACAAGGACCAACGGTATTGTTAGTACTTGGTTTGACCTTTTGACATATGTCACAACTTCTTATCACCGCGCTAATCACCCTACTCATATGAAGAAAATAATATCTGTCCTTCATCAGTGCTAATATTTTATATCTGCCGTAGTGACCTATTTCTTCATGTATGTGTAAAATTAGTTCCTCCTGTAGTGATTTCGGAATTACTAGCAACTGTACGTTCCGCTTCGGCACGTGAAAATATAACGTATCACCTACTAGCTTATAATTTTCAAAACCTCTTGTCCCCGTATCTACTACATTACGTCTGATACAACCGCTAATTCGATTTAACCGCTCATCTTCGCTTTGTAATCTCGCAATGTCCCGTAAACTCGAAATAACACTTGCGGTATTCGATGCCTGAAACCAGAATATCCCCGGCTGAACATTTATACTGTCATTCATACCTCCAGGTCCCGCTATCTGCCTGCTTAGCGTGTCGGCAATTTGATTATCAGTCCCTCGCACAAATTCTATGTCGTAATCGAATTGCTCTAAAAACATAATCCACCTCGTTACGCGTGCACCCAATAAAGTCCACGACTTAATGAACGTCAAACTTTTATGATCAGTTCTAATAATAACTTTTTCTCCCCGCAAGTATATCTCAAATCGCTTTAAAGTGTATATAACTGCATACATTTCCTGTTCACTGATCGACCATCTAGTCTGGGCACCCTTGAATGCCTGCGAACAGAACCCTATAATTAGTTCCTGGCCCGATTCATCTAATTGATAAACATAGCCCCCAATTCCTATAGCGCTGGCGTCACATTGAACATAATATGTTTTTCCCGCCAATGGCTGACTCAAAATTATACTTTCTGAGAATTGGTTTTTTATCTCGTCAAAAGCACTTTGCATCTGCGCACTCCAGACGAACTTGACTCCAGACCGCAATAAATTGTACAAGGGCTGTGTTAATGTTCCAAAATTTTTTATAAACCTCCGAAAGTAATTTATGAACCCCAAAAACGCCCTCAATTGCCTGACAGTTCTGGGTGACGGATATAATTTAAGTGTTTCAATTTTGTCCGGGTCCATCTGCAAACCTTGTGTAGACAAAATATGCCCCAATAACTTGACTTTTTTTTGTGCGAACTCGCATTTTTTTAGTTTGCATGTGAAGCCCGCGTCTTTCAATTTACTCAGAACCGTGTCCACTTGAGACATATGCTGTTCGAAGTCACCCTCAGTTAAAATTGCCAAATCGTCAACAAAATTTAAACAATATGACCTAACCTCTGGCCCTAGAATTAAGTCCATCGCCCTCGAAAATGAACCCACACTGGTTTTCAACCCCTGAGGTAAAACGTTGTAAACATAACTTCTGCCTTGATATACAAAACCCGTGTATCGTTTAGATTCGTCTGATAATGGTATAGAAAAATACGCATCTTTGATATCAATAACTCCTATGTAATTTATCCGGCGCCCGGATTGCAATATCTCACTCATTAAAGGTGTGGTTTCAACCTCCCCGACCATTCCCATGTTCAATTGTCGTGCATCTAGAAGAATACGGACCTCTCCTGTCTTCTTTAATGTACAAGTCAATGGACTGCTGAAATCCGTAGATTGCCTGCTAATAATACCTATCAATTCCATCTCTTCCAAACGTTTTGTTACTTTATCGCGATATGCGAACGGTATGGGATAGCTTCGTTTTACGAAAGGCGTTTCATCTCTCATTTTTATCTCATGTATATATTTATTTGTCCGACCTATCCTATCGCTAAACAACTCTGCATGTTTATTTAACACCGGCAATAACCTTGTTTTGTGTTCAACAGGTATTGATGAATTATTCACATATTCCTCTATCATATTTCTACTGGTATCTTGGTTCTGTACTTCCATTGTACAACAGCAAAAATCCTGATTAGGGCCAGTACCTAATGGTATTTCACACATCCGCCCGGCGCTTCGTATAATTAGCCTCTTATTTCCCTCACACATTAAACTCGCTCGCGTCTGTTGTATAAAATCAAACCCCAAAATTAAATCTTTAGGCACCCTTGTTAATACTAGCATTGGAGTATCGATAACGCATTCACCTATCGTTAATGGTAACGTTACTAATTTATCAACCTTTTCCTTACTGACTCCAAACGCACCTGTGATTCTCAAACTTGGAATCGGTATTTCCGTCGGTTTTCCCAATTGTCTGCATACTTCTTCGTATACTCTCCGACTTATTACGCTGATTTCGCTCCCCGAATCAATCAAACTCCTTACAACAATATTCCCAATACGCACATCTATCTCAGGTAATGTCAAAGTACTACATAACTCGCGCCCACACTCAGTCGAATCGTCGTCTCTGAATATCGTATGTAAACGTCTGTCATTTCGATCTCTACAATTCGATCTAGATTTTTCCTCTAAACACACGGCATATCCGTGCGCTTTATGCGCTAATAATTGAATAAATTCATTCACACCCGCGTTCGAGTCCAAATTACACAAATCATACAATCTATGCTTTTTTCCAATTTGATCGGCTGTCCACCCGAACCGTAATAAATATCTGAGCGCGAACGACCCGCGCGAGTCCACTAGTTTTTTGAATTCTGACTTATCGCATTATTCCTGTCACTTGAACTTTGCCCTGCCTCTGTATCTCCTGAACCCCTCTGAAACCCTATTGCCTTGAAGCTAGGCTGCGGCTGCCTGCCTCTACCGCGAAAATAACCGCGACCACGCGTCCCAAATTCGTTTCGCCCCTTCGTTACCGCGTTATAATTATTACTACGACTTATCGCGTTATAACGTAACGTATTTACCCGCATAGCTCGATATTGCCCACGCATGTAGCTATCCCGCCTCACATTATTCGTATCCATTGTCTCAGAACCATGTATCGCACTTAATCCCCCATCGACATTCCGTTCTAAATGCCGAAGAAATTCGACCGCATCACGTATAGTCATTGACTCCTTTCTAGCAAAAAACGCTACCTGAATATCACGCGGCAACTGTCTGAAAATCGTGTTGATTTTCTCCGTATCAGTAAACGGTATCGTAAGCTCATATATGCTATTCAATTGAGAGGCAAAGAATTCTTCCATACTTTGTCCTTTCTTAGAATCAAACTTCGCAGTTAGGAATCTCTGCTTAATTAATTCCTGTTCATTATCACCCCAGAATACCTCTCTGAAATCTTTTTCGAAATCCGAATAGGTTCGCCATGAGTCTCTGTATATGCTCATTCGAACTTTCGCAATTCCTACCAAACTATCCGTTGCCCATATCAAAGCCCTAGAACTATCTCCCGAGACTTTAATATAAGCCTTTAAATCTCTTAAGAAAATCATCGGATTTTCCGAATTCCGCCCATCGAATGTCGGCAACTTCTGTGTCATTTTCACAATGCATGATTGACGTTTTTCTACCGATTGTTCAAACGTCTCTAGTTCCTGTCTGTCAGTCTGTCTGTCCGAAGTCCTACTAGTATTGCTCGTGCTGGAACCCCGTTCCAAACTGTCTAATCTCTTCACTATTTCAGATAATAATTGCGTCACCTGCCCTGACGCCATTTCACTTGTGTGTGAAAGTGAATTTTGTGCTACCCGACTACCGTTTTTCCTAGGCCGGCCGGCCATTATTCCTATTAAACCGCCGTAGCTCGTACAAAGAATTGTGAAAACAATGCCCCTTTTTTGCTTATTTCTTATTTACAAACTGAACTGTTTAAAATCGTTTCTACGTTGTGTTATTTTTAAAAGTAACGCGTTAGACCTTGATTCTTTTAGAATATCTAGGTATCTAGGTATCAGACTATCTAGGATATCCTTCCGTCTCGGCACCAAAAATCTGTAGCGGCCCCAGGCTAAGGTCGTAGCCGCCGCTACCAGTAGCTATGATCGTCTATTCTATCTATCCCAAAATGAGAGGACCCGATTCGGCTGTAAGTTTTGTAAGTAAGAATGATAAGTCTGAATTTCTCGTTCGTCGAGAAATCCGTTAGGCGTACAATAGTCGAACGAAGCTTGGTTCGGAAAGTTACAGTTTCAAGTTAGACAGAGAAAGCATATATGTCCGCGAGCCGGTAATTCGCATCAGTCAGCGGTGTATTGCGCCAAAACGATCGTTGTTATATTTTATGTGATGGCACCATCTGGTTTTTGTATATATGAGCGCTTTGGAACATCTTTTGTTTTAGTTTTAGTTTTAGTTTTAGTGATCGATCACAGTTATAGTATAGATATCCGTCGTAGTTTTACGACGTGAGTACTCAATGATATTTCATGTGGTCGCTAGTAGCGGCTTGTGGTGGTTCCAATTATATATTTGATTCACGGCAATAACGATCCGAAAAGACCGGTTTACACAATTGCGATTTGAGTTCCGAAATGGGTTCTGAACTAGCGGTTACCTCAAAAGGTCCGTAACGTTTTGAAACCTTCAACTCAGCGCAATTTGAGCTGGATGTTATCGAAACGCAAGCATTTTTGTTTTAGGATATCTAACCCACACCATAGCGAAGTGCATAATTCGATAAATACCGAACTATGAATTCCACTAGCCGCAGCACGTCCTGGGCTGAGCCAAATCATATATACCGACTCAACTTACACATTAGATATCCAGCGAAATTTACATTTAATTTAAAAATGCAACTTGAATCCAATCTGACCCAAGGCAATGCAAAACACCTACCCGGACCTAAACAATGAACTTTAGACTGTAAATTGATCTTCTTATCACTAACTACACAAATGTCAAAATATCAACAGGATATGTTATCTGTGCTGACACCGGTTTAACTTTGTTCTGAATTTGTTATTTCCATCCGCGGAACCTCATCGATCAAACAGTCTCCCTATGCCCTGACAACCTAGGTTTAGCCGCAACTAAACTCCTGTCTAGCCTAGTCTAAAAACCTAGTGTTATACCACGTCCATTATCGACACCACTCGAAAATGGTTGAGTTTGATTTGAATGTGCTTGAATGTTTAACGACTGTGTGTGTGGGAATTTCAAAGCTCGCTACTCGAAAGGAACTGAGGAGAGGATTAGCCCGCGAATATCCTAAGAGCCAATCCAGGAACCCTATGGTGAAGGAAAAAGGAATTTAGGGTCGCTCCAAGCCCAGACTCAGACTCAGATAAATTGACTTAAAAGTTCTTTCCTAACGACCCAAGGATAGTTTTGGAATTTGGGGTAGGTTTATATAAAGGTTAGGAACCGAGGTATATCTCGGCGCTTCAGACACTCACGAAAACCCACTGAAACTTCGCAATCACAAATTCGTATAGTTCTGACGCGTAACACGGCAGACAAAAACTGTTTAGAACTCGTGAAGACGACTGTCACAGCGGCTAGACGCAGAGACTGAATGCTCTCCCCTCCCAGACCCCTCGTATTTATATGCCCCACATGCGTCCTTTGCAAATACGCTCTGCCCAAGCGAAGCTTCTTATCACTAACTACACAGGGTCCAATTTCAACCATGCCATGCAGATCCGCCGTTCTACAAATTGTGTGTACGCATATTCACTATGATCAACCGTAGGTTATCACTCAAATCATTTGGTACTGCCGATACACAGAATCTGTTGATCGCTGACCAATAAAAGCTTGTTGCGATTAATTAAGCATTACCCGACCACTAGCTGCGCGTAGCAAAAGACCACTAGAATGATATTCAATCCAGAGGTGTCAGACCCTCCATATCATACCTCAATCGCAATTGTATATTTGCAATCAACATAATAGCTTTCTCCGTTCCATAATAACCTTTCATTATTTAGTTATTCATAATTTTATTCAACGCGCAGCCAAATCGGCTCTGATATCTACACATCCCGCAGGAATGCGACAAAAAAACTTGACCTGAACTGAAATTCCACGAATGAACCCACGCGTCTTTTTTGCGAACTTTGCCAGTAAGCAACGCAAAACCCTCAAACGTTATCTGAACCGATTCTCGTATTCAAAACAGCGCGGCATTGGGCTAGCCCTCTATCACGCAGAATGAAGTATCTAATGTACCAACTCTCGTGTACCATTACAGCGGGTAAAGGCCTGTGCCGCGCATTTCAATATTAAAATGGCTACAAAAAATGGGAGGGATGTAATTTTTTTTATTTTTTATTTTTTTCGATGAAATTTGATGTTCTGCAACCCAGATCGTTATGTGCACTTTATGAAGATTCACACTGGTATATTTCTTGGTCTTGCTTGCTGATTTACTTACATTTCTAACCATCTAACCATCAGAAGCGAATTTAACTGTCCAGTGGTATCAAACCCCGTGCCATGAGCCCCAATAAATAAATAAAGTGATTTGAAACAATGACCTCAAAAAAACATTCTCATTTTTTTGTCTAAAATAAAAATTGTTGTCAGGTTGATTCTAGGTCATCTGTGTGACTGAAGTCGCTTGTCTGAGCAGATTTATGGAGTTTAGGTATTCAAACAGCTAAATCAAGAATCCCATGCAGGTAGGTCTTGGCTTGTCCTTGGAGAGCATGATACAAAATAAAAAACACCTCAAGTCACAGTGTAAATTAATGGGCTTTACAGATTTGTGTATTAAATTTAAACTATGGATTTGTAAGAAAATATATTAGATATCCTAAAACAACATAAAATTACCTATCTAATTCAATTAACACCTTAGTTATACAAAATTTAAAGCTATGAATTTGAAAAAGTATGTCAGGTTTTTATACATTTCTAAACATTTATAAGTAAATTGTTATAAAAATATATTTTCAAAATATTCAACTCCAATATGCAAACAAATTTGTGGACGTAATCAAAGCCTCTTATACATCACAAAAATCCATACAAGCGTATGCATTCTAACTAACTCACGGCTACCGTCCGACATTTTGGGTAAAACATGCTTTTTTCCTATTGGTATTTGTATTCCAAACAGTATCAATAGGTTTCGATTGATGATTTGGGCTCTCAGATAAGATCTAGGCATATTTCGTTTCCACTTAAAATTTATGAATTTACGATAAAGAGATAAGTCGTGTCTTGTCGAAACTAGCAATGCGGAATTTTTCCGCCGCACATGATTCAAACTCAAACTCAAAATATTTCATTGTAAGTAGGCAAAAATAATTCACCTTTACAAGTCAGACAGTTATACTTGAAGAAAATAAAAAATAAATCAAACATGATCAATTAAACTAATGAGTAACTAATGGATTATGGTTTGAGTTTGAAAAAATAAATTTTCCTTTCAAGTGGTTTCAGGAAAAGGAAATTCCATTGACTCTAGCGGTGCTTCGGAAATACGCCCGTCAAAGAAGATAGTACCAAGAAACTCTACGGGGATGTCATTATTTAAATATCGTCTTTTTCTGCATTTCACAATGTACAATATAAAAATAATCTAATCTAATGACAATAACATAACATCGTATCTTTAAGTAACTCTAAGATGTCTCAATTTTTAATTTTTTTACACAAGAAATAAATAAGAACATACAAAATCTGTAATGAACATAGCTTATGAGTAACTAGATTGGACCAGTCCCCCCAAGTAGCACCCGGTTCACGAGTATGACTTGTGAACCAGCCACAATATTGAAAAGATTACAAACCCCAATGCAAACAACGTACATAGGTAATTATAAATGCTAATGACTTACAGTCATGTACTTTTAACACGAAAACACAACACTTTCCAACACAAAACACATGCCGCATTAGAAGTTCGGGTTCCGAGGAGTGAATACGGTCTGAGGGTTTTAATATATTATGAAGGAGAATATTATGGCCTTTGGATTGGAGCGAGAGAGGAGTCAACATAAACGGGACGCGCATGTCGCATCTCAGGTTCACGGATGATCTCATTCTGGTCGCATAACGCATCTCAGATCTCCAACATATGCTCGCAGAATTGCATGAATCTTTCCTGAAAGTCGGTCTCAGGATGAACATGTCCAAGACCAAGATCATGACGAATCGCTCTTTAGTTTAGCGCGAATCGTTCAGATGGTCAGCGATTACGTCTATCTTGGACGTCGTTTCTCCTTTGACCGAGATGCACAGGTGAAGGAGATCAACAGATGCGTCGGCTTAGGGCGGGTTGCTTTCGGGAAGCTAGAAGAAGTATTTAAGTCCAAACTACCACAATGACTGAAGACTTAGGTATACAAGGTGACATTTAATTAGCTGACCATATTTTAGGGAATGATAGTACCCGTCATTATGAATAACTTTCCCCAAGAAACATAGGGTCGCAAACGAAAAAAAAAATTGGGTCCCCCATAGTAACTTGTAATCAGCTGATCGGGTCAATGTACTGAGGGACAAATATATTTTTCCATTTGCGACCATATGTTTCCTGGGGAAAGTTGTTCATAATAATGGGTACTATCATTCCCCAAAATATGGTCAGCTAATTAAATGTCACCTTATATAACCAATGTTTCTTGCCTTTCCTCATCTATGGAGCCGAAGCATGGACGCTCACAAAGCAAATAATGTATAAAATCAAGGTGCCCCAACCAGCAATGGAGCGTTCCATGGTATCTCTCTCGTTGACCGCGAGCCAAACGTCGAAATTCGACGGAAGACGATGGTCGAAGATGTAGCTAAGCGGATAACGGGACTGAGGTGGAGTCGGGCGGGACATTTGGCTAAACGGGATGACGGACGGAGGACCAAAGCAGTCACAGAGCGGTGGTCAAGGGGAGCGATAAGGCTAGTGGGCAGACCACCTGACCGATGTTCCGACGATATACTAAGTCGACAGGGTCTCAATGGATGCGGTCGGCACAGGACCGAAGGGGTTGACGCTATAGAGAAGAGGCCTATGCCCAGCAGTGAGTTGATGTGGCTGAGCATGATGATGATGATGATGATAATGTCATACAGCTCCCTATTGCAAGAAATTTATCCGGCAGGGCGCGTGGTCTGGATTTACCGGAGGCAAGTAGGAGCGAATTTGGTCTAGCTAGACCTGAAGGTGATATAGTTTCATATTCTGTACAGCGCGATGTTTTAGTGGTTGGGTTTTAGTTTTTGAACTTATTGTCTTGTTTAATTCTTTCCCTCAAATGTACTATCGAACCAACTGAATCATGACCCACTTGCCTGATAATTCGTTTGAAACTTTCAAACTTGTAAGATCTATCAAAATGTCAGTGTCTAATCAAATGATAACAAGTTCGTTACCAAGGAAATAAACCTTCAAGCGAATTTCGACCTACTTGCATTTAAGGGGTTTAGCAAAATAAGCTTATGGTGGGTCATGATTCAGATGGTTCGATAGTACTGGGAGAAAAAAAATCTTATCTTGAAGTTAGTCTACTCCTTTAATATATAGACAACAAATACCAAAGTTTCTCTTGAGTGATGCTAAATCACTCAAGAGAAACAATATATATAAATAAATAATATTGATGAAATAGTTTCATCCATAATCCATCCTGTTAAATAAGTAATTAGATAAATAACTTATGTATGGGCAGATAAATTCACCACCATTTAATGCAAATTATTGTAACAAGCAAAAGCTACCAATCTAATTTAATTTACTTGATAGTTTTCAGGACCATTGTACATTCAAGATGCCCATATAACCGTTTTTCCCCCGAAGGGTATAAAAAGCATATTTAGGTTTCAGCCAAAACTTTAACTACTAGAGATTACGCTCTCTCTGTCGATCAATCTGTCTCTTCTCACCCTTTGACCTAGGCCTTCATGTCTAGTGACGTCATCAGTATCAACTTTCTGTTGAAGCAGCTCACGGCGGCCATATTGCCCTCAGAACCGTATCAAGCCGGCAAGGCCCTGAAGGGGTGATTCAAGCCTCGGATGAAACCGAAATATCCGTTTTGTACCTTTCGGGGGAAAACGGTTATATTTAAGAGTTCGAGCCTTCAGCTTGAACCACTTAAGATGTTTTTTCTGTTTTATAAATATACATTAAATAGACATAAACATAAACATTAACCTATAGGCAACGTTGCTTCTGGCCCCACACTAGGATACCCTGTGTCGTGGGAACCAGAAACAGCCACGTCTCATACATCCAAGATCTGGGGTTTTTTTTACCTCCAGTTGGTGATCGAATCCGGGACCTCTCGCATGGTAGGCAGAGCTACAACCGCTGCGCCACAGAGGTCGTCATATATAATACAATAATTTTTCATAGGTTGTAAATAAGTTTTCATAAGTTGTAATAGTAGTTTATGTGACTGCTACATAATGGAGGGCATTAATACTCGAGAGAGGCGAGTTTCATAATAATATCACTCGAGAGTTTTAATGCCTAATTATGTACAGTTACATGCACTAGTTTATCTACATACATATCATAAGCTCTCTTTGATGTGTTCAGGAACCGCATGTTTGACCGGCACTGGGGCTCTGCAGTTGTTTAGCTTCTTCTGTAGTACCAACTTCACGCAGGCGGGCGTCGGCGTTCGAAATTTGAATGTCAGTACCAACTTCACAGACAAACTAGGGGGGGCACGCAGGCGGGCGTCGGCGTTCGAAATTTGAATGTCGTAATATGTAGAAAAATTACACATTATGGTCATATTTTTTCTGATAAGAAATGAGTTTTTACCAAGTAGTTTAGATTATGCTGATCGTAACGTGCGGTTTTTGTACGCAGTAAAGAGGGTTTATGATACGTGTGTAGATAAAAAAATAAAAGCGTGTTAACAGAAATGCGTTATTTTTTTTTAAACAACATTCGGCCCATTGTTATTGCCCTGAACCTTTTGCCGTTTGCTACGGCAAATTCGGAAAACTAACCTGAATACTAGAAACATAGAGTGATTTAAATAATTTAAATAAGTATTGTTTATTTCAAGAGCCAGCCGTGCTTACAAGTGAAAAAGCTTTTGTTTAAAGTTAATGCACTGTTCCAAAGATATTCTGTTGATGAAGTGTCTAGAGGTATTTGTTAGTGCTTACACAAGATTTTCAACTCCCCAGCCGCCACTATTGTCCACATTTCCACCTGAGTCACAGTCATTACATTAGCGACGAAGTGGAAGTAGTAACATGGTAGGAACATAAAAGAGAACGATGTCAATAGCAAAGCCTTTGAGACTGAATGCAAAGGTAGTATTTACAAAAGTTAACAACATGACATACTCATTACTCATGCATTCCTATACCTTTATACGAAGGTAAAAGTCATGTGTGTTGTGTTAATATACGAAGGATTATGCGTGTTTTGATTTTTCTCTCTGCATATTCTTTAGTAAATGGAGGGATATAAATATTCTGCCTAACATGTTTTAAATTTTATCTACATAAATATTCTGCCTAACATGTTTTGTATTTTATCTATAAAAACTATTTCATCGTATAAATTTTACTATTCAAGTATTTCTGGTGTACAGTTTGTTATTGGCCACATAAGGGCCCGACCACTTTTTTTCTCTCTGTACAATACCATACCGTATCTACGGTGGTTGTACAGTATCTACTTGTACAAACTTGGTATTGTGTTGGTCGGGGAGAAGTATGTCCTGCCGACGTGAGCTATCAGCCCCGTCAAATAGATAAGATTAGATAAATATTCTCTATCACTACGAATCATCGGTAACACAAACCAATCCGAATAAATTAACCACTAGATATCCATTTTATCTTTACGGCCTGAGAAGTTACCGCTGTTCTTTTACAATTATAATATTGGATGGCCTTTGTTAAAGTTACGATGCTGACTATGGAGTAAATTACAGGCTATAGTGTATAGTGTTTGGCATTACAATAGCGGTCATTGACCCGACTGCTTCTGCTAACCGAGTCATACATGGTAATCATGGTAACTGTCGGTAACCATGGTAACGATCGGCGACTGCTACCACGATAGTCTAAACGACAGTAATTTTGAACGTTGCACGTATTAAGTAAGTATCGCTGACCTGATCACGAGCATCTTTTGCCATGCTAACACGAAAATACTAGTTACTGTGTAAACAATAGAAAGGTCAGACGATATCAAGGCATATTTTCGCTATACCTTCATTATACACATCAAATGAAAGCGAGCTCTGTTTTATATTACGCAACCATAAGTTTAAAGTAAAAATAAGTTTTATGTTGGATATTAGGATTTACTTAATTATGGGGGGTCGAAAATAGCGCTAGTTAGTTTGGTAGCAGCGAGTGAATTCTTTTAGATTCTGTAATTCATCGAAATTAAATTATTTTCATTACAGCGTTTTTTTAACTTTCATAGTAACTCTTCTTTGTTTTGTTTCAGATGTGACTGCAGCAACATTATGGAAGCACAGCTTTTTAACACAATTACGCGCTTCACAAAATAGGAATGTTCCGAGGAGGATCCCTTTTTCTTACTAGGGTTCCATCCAGCAATGCAGTGGAACCTTTAAGCCTCTCTGGCAACGGGACGTTCCGAAAGGCTCTAATGATGAACCATCTTGATAGTCCGAATGACACAAGCAATGGAACGCAAATATTATTTGATGACGATGATTATATCTTCGACAGAACTGACGTCAGAGCAATTTTTATTACTTTATACACGTTAGTTTTCTGCTGTTGTTTTTTCGGTAAGTATATCAATGAATATATATTATTATAAGTATAACTTCTATTATATTTAGGTATTTGAATGTAAGTATACCTGTTTGGTCAAGAATAAGTTACTTTAATCCGTCGCAACTTTCTAGTATCATTAATATGAGTGGCAGACCGCATCCAGTGAACAAAGAGAAAAGTTAATTATGGGTGCGAAAAAATGGAAATCCAACCTGTTCAATTTCCTTTATAGTTAATAGTTAAAAATGTATAAACAGGGAAACTGAGAACCGCGGTTCTCGGTAGTTTCCCGGTTTCTACTTTTTCATTCGCATGCATGATGTAATGTATTGGGTTTTTACCGCTAGGGGCCAACCTATTGTTCTCGTAACCGTGAATCTCCATACATTGATTACCAAACGGGGCCTCGCTTTATTTCCATACTTAGTTTGGGTACGTTTTGAGATGAAAGATGTCTACGGCTTTTATACCTGTAGGTCATTAAGGCCAATTTACTTGAATTGGTCAAATAAAAAAGTAAAATATGTCCAAGTGTACCGTGATAAATAAGAGGAGAAGTGCCATTCCAGCTACCGCGTTCGTGCCACTCTACACCATCCGTTTATTTTGCATCAGATATCCTGATTATTCTTCGCACGAATGGATGGCAAAGGGCCTAGGTAATTTCGAGAGGTCGTCGGCTTTCAAAATATGCAAAACGTTTGTAAATGTATAAATAAAAAGAACAAGAAAGCCAGGAGAAAGAATTAAGAATATACGAATAATTAGTTTTTTCCTTAACTATATGCCTTATTAAACGCAGATCTTGTGCTGCTCAAATTTATAAAACTTATCATTCAAGACACGGGTGCGTGTTGATTGAAAAATAAAACTTCTTATTTTACGTGGGTAAATTCAATTACTTTTACTTAGACAAATCACAAGGGAATATTTTTAAAGTGCCTCAATTAAGGCTTAGGTATTAACTGTTTTTCGTTAAATTAAAATAAGCTGAGGGCGGCATAAGGAGCTGACAATAAATATTTTTTCGTTATGTTGTCTAGTGGCAATGCCAGATGACTAATATAAGTAGTTTATTGGTTAAATGGTTGGATTTATACGAACGGGTCCAACAACGAACGAGTCGAACAAGAAAACAACGGATAATAATAAAGGACAGAATAAAGAAAAGGGTGAATTTTAATTGGCCATGTACAATTTAAAATACAAGTGCTGAATCGTCAACCATTTCCATATTTTTCTCAGAATACACATTTTTATGCCTGCAAATCCATTCATGACATTATCTACAACAAGTCAAAAATCGATGAATACTTCAGATATTTTATCACCATTCTGTAAATTAAGCTTTCTTAGGTGCCCGTTTTGCTTAAACGATACTTACTTACGACACTATTTTCATATATCGACTGACTAAAAAGTCGACACGAGTCGAAAATCGTCTTAAACACATGTATCATACCATGTTACATTATGCATTATGCAACTAAACAAGAAATTAGTAAATCGGCGGGCAAAATAAGCGTAAATATACATGCGCGCTGAAAGTGGACGTGAAAAGTGGAACTAAATACGTTAATTTGTATTCTATTGCCTATAAATACGTCACGTGGTATCGCAAAAAGGCACTAGCAAAAAATACGTTCAGCCAAACAAATTTAATGAATATTTGTAAATTCCAAATTCCAAATGTCTTTATTACTGTAGATATTTACATATACTTAGCAATCGTCATTTTTTGCCTCTTCTCTACATTGGACCACTGTGGGAGAAGAAGGGCGTAGAAACTCCCACAGATTGATTTTTAGATCTCTTTTAAAAATTTCTTGTGCTTAACTAATAAAATTTTTATAATATCATTATATCATAATTAATAAGTAGGAATAAATAATTACAAAACTATAAACGGCAAGGTCTGTATTAAGCCAGATTAACCCCCATACAGTCCCGTCATTTAAGTATTCTTGAACATTGTAATATCCCTTTTTCGACAAAGTCGCTTTAACAGGGTTTTTGAATATTTAAACTCGAGATCACTCGAGAGTTTTAATGCCTAATAATGTTCAGTTACATACACTAGTTTATCTACACACATATCATAAGCTCTCTTTGATGTGTTCAGAAACCGCATGTTCCACCGAAATTGTGGCATTGATCATTGCTCTGCACTTGTTTAGCTTGTTCAGTAGTACCAACTTCACAGACAAACTGGGTCGGTAAGCAGGCGAGCGTCGGCGTTCGAAATTTGATTGTCATAATATGTCGAAATATTGATACATTAAGGTCATAATTGGTCCTAACGTGCGGTTTTTAGACGCAGTTAAAACGGTTTATGATACGTGTGTAGATAAATTAAACCACGTGTTTCATGAAATACTTCATGAATATGAATGATAATCTGTACTTGACTAATTTATAAAACATAACTCAATTTAATAACAAATGTTTGCGTTGGGCTCACGACGGAGTTAACAAGTAAAAAATTAACTGAAAAATAAGTGGAAACTTGTGTGAAAAAGTGGCACTATCCGCACGATTTGGCTGCTTAGAAAACGCATATTTTCGTGCAAAGGCATTGTAAAGTATACAAAACGACCGAATTCTGATGGTACACTTAATGTATTTACTTCATACTTTGCAACCAAAACACGAACGTTTTCCGTAAGCAAATTCATTTAGAATTTGGGGGGCACATTTGAGGGTCAATCGGAAAAAAAACGCATATGAATGGTTCCGTACCGTCGTCCAAGAAAAACACCATTAATTTTAAAATTGCATAGTTTGTTGCTGTAGCAACAACAGAAATACACATTCTGTGTAAATTTCAATTCTGTAAATAATACAGTTTATGAGATTGAGCCGCCCGAAGGACGGCTTCGTAAAAGGGTACCGTTTGGCCACCTTCGAGTACGGAACCTTTAAAAGTAATTCTAACTGTATCGCGTGACATGTCAAATGTTGCAAGGATATATATCTTTTCATAATTTCTTAACGTCTCTCATCTCAACTCATCTCCCATGGCAATTCCAGAAATGCCATTTCCCGATTTATTTTAAATTTTATTAACATGGCATAAGGTACTAAATCACGCTGCCTCGTGCATAGGCGCGGTAATGGACCGGCAATATTTAAGAAAAAAGGCAACAAAAGACCATCCCCCCTCCACCCCCCTTATCTACGAAACAACTGGTAATACAATTATGAAAAAATACGTTATATAGTATAGTATACTATACATACATATGATAATATAAATACAATAACTTTTACGAAAGAGAGAGGTAGTGCTCTTTAATACGTTTCATAAAAGAGAAAAGAGTGGTTTGTTGTGAGGATATTTATTTATTTTATTTTATTTATTTATTAACATAATTTATCTATGACTTGACAGCCGAGGCCAAATCGACATAAATTACAGATATATACCAATAAAATAAAATATTTACAATCCAAATTAAAATTCACAATATGTCATCAATCATAAATCAATTAATAAAAAACCAAATTCAATGTTATAATTTGACATTACTGTCATTCCATCATCTCGCAGAACCTGCCACACATTCGCACAATGTCCCTCCATGCATCACCAAACAGATCGTTCAGTGATGCTACCGCCAACAGAGCATTCAGGCTGTCCCGCGCCCGGACAAGCGGAGACTGCCGGCGCGCCACCGTGCGGTGCGAGCCGCCCGCTAGCAGCTGGTGCCTGCGCCCGCGTACGTAATTGTCAGGCACAAATAACGCGCATACCGCACTGACATGCGTCGCGCAGTCACTGTCGCCTCGCAACAATCGACACACAGTCAGAAGTTGTTCAGTGTTACGTCTCACCTCTAGTGAGTTATATCCAAGCATACCCAATATAAAAGCGGTTGGATAGAGATAAGGGTAGTACCCAAATTTCCTCTTATATAGGTATCGTTAAAAAGCTTTTTGTACCTTCTCGAGCATAAGGACGTATGAGCTTTCGTGTGGATTCCAAACAACCGAGCTAGATTCCAGTTTGGTTCTCACTAGGGCAGTGTAAAGAAGCTGTACCACACCCAGATTACGGAATCCCTTACTATTCCGAATCACAAACCCCAATCTTTTAAAGCATTCCTTGGCTAAAGTGCTCATGTGCTCATGAAATGTAAGTTTAGGGTCAAACGTAACACCGAGATCGTTCATCGAATACACTCGAGTCAAGGACTCCGCGCCGAGTCTATACGTCACGCTAATAGGCCGAGGAGAGCGCGTGAAAGACATTATGTAACATATATATATATATATATATATATATATATATATATATATATATATATATATCATAATTGTGAAAAGCTGATTTAAAAAGGCTTAAGTTTAAACGATTACCAAAACCGCACCTATTTTACTACCAATTAATTCGAAATGACTGCCAGAATGGATAAATGTCCACCAAATTGTGTTTGGATAAATGATCACCAAACTTCTTTTTATGTTTTGTGTACTTAAGTTTATGTAATAATAATAATAATAATAATAATACCTTGGACACTATTTACACACATTGATTTAGCCCCAAACTAGGATTCCCTGTATCTTGGGTACTAGACAACGATACACATACTTATATAGATAAATATTATACTTAGATAGATAAACAACCATGACTAGGGTACAAACATCCGTTTTCATCAACAAATATTTGCCCCCATCGGGACTCGAACCCGGGACCCTTGGCTTCGTAGGCAGGGACACTGCCGACTCGGCCATTCGGGTCGTCATGTTTTAAGTATTTTTTGTTGTTCTTACATGTTCAATCTAACACGAAGGATAAAGGGGGCTTCTCTTCGGTCACCCCCTTTACCCTTCACCTAAGCTACCGCAGTATTTTGCCCTGATATTTTTTGCAACTTTTGGTGTTCATTTATCCATTTTGGGTAGGAAAAAAATATTTAGGTGATTATTATATTTGTTGCCATTAAAAAAAATAAGAATATTGGCCACAAACGACCATTCCCCCTTATGTCTGAAACTACTGATCCTAAAATTCTGGAAAAATAATAAAAAATTTATGGTCGTACGGAACCCTTCATGCGCTAGTCGGACTTGCACTTCGCAGTTATTATTTTGGCATTTTACAATAACAAGCCTCCCACAACACAGTGCCATTATCTCACGCTCATTCGCATAAACGGCGCAATAGAAGATTCATCGAGGCTTCAGCTGATCCGCATTACCGGATCCATTACTGCAATGTCTTCCATTGCACGCACTGGTAATAGGCCCCCAATAGCCCATTTACAGTAGAGAGGCAGATATTTCGTGCTTTATATCAGTAATTTGCTTGAAGTGGTCTCGGTGCCTGCTTGAAGGTTACGCAATATTCATAAATCTCGGTACCGAGATAGGTGCCCATGTCTGCTGAAAATGTTGTCTCGAGAGTATAATCTTATCCGACTAATATATTCAGCCCGGGTCTTGGTTTTTGTTGCGTAGAAAACAACTACATTGCTGAGTGAAATATAACAGAAATAGGGGATTATTATTGAGGTAAGGTGCCATCTAATTAGTGTGTACAATTACTGAAATTTAATAAAGGTATTTAAAAATTATCCTTTAATTTGCCACATGGATGAAACAAAATGTAGAACTTTCGAAAAAAACCCATATTTATTACAAAACATAGACGTGTCTTCATTAAGTAATTTAATGCTGGCTTTGTTTCTTCATAATCCCATCATCAGATCCTGGACGACGTTGGTAAATTGTACAAAATGTCTCCCGGTTACGTCACATCACTTCCATTTCGCCATTATGCATCCTCATTAGGAGTCAAGCGGTATACAATACTGACCAACCTAAATAAAGTAATCATACAGCAACCTGTAGGATATCTAGTATGGAACGGCTCTGGAAGCCATCTGTGGTCTTCATCATCAGCTCCACAAATGAGTCTCCCGTGGGGAACCGCAGGTGCTGCCATGAAAAATACCAAAATCATTGAATATTAATATGCATTTAAAAAAGCTTTCTCGATTTCTCCAGGACCTCTCTTCAGATCCTGACCTGACGTTAATTGGACCAATAAAAAGGTAAACCCTTTCCAACAATAAATCTATTTTCCAAAACGATCCTTCTTGGAGAAAGCGATCCCGATTTTCCAGGCGATTTGTAAAGCTTCTCCTTTTACGAAGTCGTTTAAGTTTCGTTACGTTTAAGTCTCAACCTTCGGTTTACATAACAATATTACCTAAAAAATATTTTAGAATAAGAGGACCTTAAATTGTTTGGACTGAATTATTATGAATAAAAATAATTTTGTGCCACTGAAGTTGCGCCACTCTGTAAACATATAGTTACTAGTCATAGTTGCTTAGTAATGTAAATTCTTACGCCACATAATATCTTACATGCATACTTACATATATTTTAGTGCACGCTTGCTCCACATAATATCACGATTTGCGCATGCGAAATATACTCCAGCATAATGTAATAGCAAAGATTTATTTACATTACAAAAGGAGAAGACATATTTGTTGAGAGAACAAAGACTAGCTCTCAACTATTCATTCATTCATCTTCATTATTTTTTGCTCACAGTAAGGCTTCGAATTAAATAACAAAAGTATAAGGTGAGATGATTAAAAAAAAGGCAGACGGCAACAAGTCATTCTCTAAGGGTTATTTTTTTCCTTTTAAGGTACGGAACCCTAAAAACTACACGACAGTTCCCATTTTAATTATTTAATAGCCTACATTTTAGACACAGAATATCGTTATTAAATGAAAATACTCGGCAAAATGTTTAAAAAAGAAGCACAGCTAGATATTGTTATTATATTATTAAGTATTATTAAATAAAATAAACGCGTTAATAAATTCAAATTCAAATTACAATATGGTTCAAGATGTCAAATTGTTCCGCATTATATACAGGCCGTCCGGTATTTCGACACGCATATTGTCAAAACGTAAAAATCATGTTAACAGAGAATGTCACTTATATCTGATGCTGACTGTACATTATTTGACTCTTTCTACAGGTGATACGAAATATATATTGCCAGTAGTAAAAGTAGAGCCTATTTTAGCACATTTAAGGCTTACCGTATCCTAAAATTAATGGGTTTCGAGTAATTTAGGTTTTCAACTTTTTTCGTTTATTCCTGGCATTCTTAAAGTTCAAAGTCATTATTAACATAAAAACTAAAATACATTAGGCAACTTTTTGACTGTAGTTTGTTAGACATTCAAGATTCTGTGGAATGGCTTAAAGTTAAAAAAATACACTCTCAATTCGCAGTGCAACTCAAGATGCAGTGAGCCCATCAACGTACGTGTAGAAAAAACAACTCATTTTTTGACAGCGTTTTTGTAAAAAATGTATTAGTGGAACTGGTACGCGCGGTTTCATTTCCATTTTTTTTTACAAATTGATTGAAACACTTCCTTGTTCTTTTCTCCCAGTCGCTACAAAGTTTCCGCCTAATAATAAAATATTAAACTTTCAAAGACCTGTCTCCGGTAGCGTCTTCTTAAAAACCCGTGGGGTACAACGTCAAGCCGTGTTGTGCCCCACGGGCTTTTCAGAATTTGGAACCGCTTGAAAAACCAGAGCGCTACAGCGCGACGCTGCGTAATACCCTGTGGTACATTTCAGCGCTCACATCGATAATTCACCGTCTGAAAAGACCCTGGGGTACAAAGCGTGCGACCCATGCGCTAGGCCTGAAAGAAAAAGCAGATCAGCGCACCATGCGCGTGCGATGCAACGCTGATGAGAAATTAGTGAAATGACAAAAACAAAGTTTGTTTATAACTACTGGTCGAAAATAAAAATGAGCAACCGATATGGATCTGTGAAATTACATTATTATTACATTAGAAAAAGTTGTGACCTAACATAACCTTACTTAAGTATTTGGACATAAAGAGCCCCATAGCAACCATTTCACTCTTAATTCTAGTCCAAAACAACAGAGGAACACTCTGGCAAACACAATAATATGAATAGGAAGCAAAATATAACCCGCCCATTCGAAAAGTGGTAAAAATTTATATTGTTTTAATTTTGTGTATATTACTATTCAGGGCATGTTGGGCAAAGAACTTCCTATAGAACTTTTTATTAATAGTGAAAGTTATGACATTTTTTTGCATTACTGAACATTAATTAAAAAAATGTCAAATAATATTTAGCTTCAATAATCATCAACTTGCAAGCTCTTTCAATCGAGAGAAAGCCACGATATAAAGTAAAAAGAGAAAAAAGAGTGGATATCTCAGTTGAACGGAATATTGAGATAACCCTTATAGAACTTGATTGGCTTATCGTATTAAGCGTATACAGGCCTCCCGGCTCTTCATTTGATTTATTTGAAAAAATCATGGATGATGCATTATGTGAGATTGCCAAAAATCGTAATAAATGTGGTATGTGGAGATTTCAATGTTGATCTACTTGTGAACTGTAATCATTCCAGCAGAATACATTTCTTATTTAAGTGCTATAATCTCCTTAATCTTTGTCTTGATATCTGTTTAATTCCACGCCTCAACCGAACGGGCGTGGAATCTTGAGGGGATGGTTTTCACCAGCACAGGGAGTATCGCAAGTGGTACTGACCTTGACGCCTTGGGCCGGAACTCGAAAGCTCAATTCGAGGCAGGAATGCGGGATAAGGAGCACAATGGGTGGGTGGAGAGGATTCGAATCTTACTCTCGTCGTAGCCCGATGCTATCGCCGTCGTGTTGCTTGCCGACACGAGGAGTCGCTGTCCGAATGCGACGAGTTGGGGACCGAACAACTTTAACCTTCACAACACGAAGCACTCACTCCGCTGACGTGAATCTACTTATTTCCCGACGATTATTATAGTTAACACTCCGACCAGGCCCGACACCTGTGGTAGACAATTATTACTACTAAAATACAGTCAAAGCCCGACGCCATGTGCTGACATTTTCTCTCACGACAAGAAAGTAACCTCTAACTCGTCATCTCGTTTCTATACAAGTGACAGCTGCAGTTCCTTTTCCGCTAGTGATGTCCCGATCACTCGCGGTCGATCCGCGCAACGAAAACCGGTGCGTTCCGAAGCATAAATATTAAACAGTCACCCGCCCGGACAGGCCCGAACCTGTACCTAATCAATAGGAAGGCGAGAAAGTGTTGCGACCGCTCTCTTGAGGACCGAGGCCCCCACCTTGACTTCTGCTGATCGAGGCGTGCCATCCCGACCCGTGTACAAATTGACGATCCGTCCTCGTCTCCATCTCAATGATGGCAGGTTCGCATCCTTAATCAGCACCAAATCACCGACTTGAGGGGGGCTCGTCCGGTCAGTCCACTTAAGGCGCTGCTGCAAGATGTGCAAGTACTCAAGGGACCACCGTTTCCAAAAATCTTGAGCCATCTGCTGCAACATCTGCCACCTAGTTAACGGACTTAACTTAACATCACCGAATGGGTATTCTGGCAGGGCGTTAAGGGGCTGACCTATCAGGAAGTGACCCGGCGTCAACGCTTCCAAATCATTTGGATCCGAACTGAGCGGGCACAACGGACGCGAGTTCAGTGTCATTTCAATTTTACAGGACAGCGTCGCAAGCTCTTCAAAGCGTAGAGAGGTCTCACCGATGATCCTCGTCAGGTGCGACTTAGCCGATTTAACCGCAGCCTCAAAAATTCCTCCCCAATGAGGACATTCCGGCGGACTGAAAACCCATTCAATCCCTCGTCGGGAGCAAGCCGTACCGATGGCGTCCTGGTTACCGTTCAGAAATTGAGTGACCTCCTGCAGATATCGCCTGGCTCCGACAAAATTTGTGCCGTTGTCCGAACGGATTAATGTCGGGAGGCCCCTTCGTGAGACGAACCGATCTAGACATGCGATAAATGCCTCTGTAGTGAGGTCACTGACCACCTCTAAGTGGAATGCCTTCGTGGTCAAGCACACGAAGACGCACAGGTATGCCTTCACTAATCTGGCGTTCCGTAGCTTTGAAGACTTGACCATGAATGGTCCCGCGAAATCCGTTCCGACACCCGCAAAGGGTCGGATTTCGTTAACCCTATCCGAGGGCAAATCGCCCATCTGGGGCTGCATCGTAGCCGCCTTGGCCCGATAAAAAAGCAGGCACCGAAATACGACGCTACGCACGAAGCGTCTTCCCGATAGAATCCAGAACTCGCGCTGGAGAAACGCCATCAAGGCGTGGCATCCGATATGCCCATTCCGAATGTGTCGATCCTGTATCAACAGTTCGACCAACTTCCCTTTCCTAGGGAGTAACAACGGGTGGCGAGCCGCATAAAGCAGGTTGGCATTCCGCAGCCGACCTCCTACCCTCAGCAATCCTTGAGGGTCAATAAACGGGTTGAGCCAAGCCACAGCTCCCTTCAGTTGGACGCGTCCGCGTCTCAGAATGTCCAATTCGGACTTAAAGTGCACCGTCTGCACGTTCCGTACCAATGCGAACAACGCATGGTTCCGTTCCCGTGGTGTCAGGACCTGTGTTTGCACCCGTTGCGCCTCAGAATTGCGACAATTCCGCGCAAATCGGAAGATCCAGGCGGTCACATTGACCAGCTTGTCGAGCGAGCTGTACCGTTCCAGCAGGCTGAACTCCTCTTCCGGCTCTGGTTGCATCGTACAGACACCGACTGTCAAGGCGCCGTTCGCCGAGGTAACGCGTGGATTCATTGGCCAATCCGATTCGGCTTGAGTCAACCATTTTGGACCCCACCACAAGGGATGTCCAACCAACTCCGGAGCGTGATACCCACGAGACGCACAGTCTGCTGGGTTCATTTCCCCTGGAACATGTCTCCAGATTAAGGGAACCTCCGAATTCAACATCTGCGAAACCCGATTCGCCACAAAAATCTCCAGCTTGTGAACTGAAGCCTTCAGCCAGCATAACACGATCTGGCTGTCCGTCCAAGCGTAGACCGTATCTTCTAACGCTATTGACCCACGAAGAACCGTCATCGTGTGGTTGAGCAGACGAGTCAGGAGAGCCGCTCCCGAAAGCTCTAATTTGGGAATGGTCAGGCGAGTGCGCAACGGCGCAACCTTGCTCTTGGCCATGACCAACCGCACATCAACCTCCCCCGAGATGTCGACCGTACGCAGTACCGCAGCTCCGTAGCCCTTCTCCGAGGCATCGCAAAACCCATGCAGGGTGGCGGTGTATCGTTTGGTGGGGACCAACCTCCGTGGCAGTGAAATCCGATTGATGCCAGGGAGGGTCGAAAAGAACGAGTCCCACTCTGAGCTCAATGGCCCGCCGATCGGGTCGTCCTATTTCAGCTCAGCAGACCACAATTGCTGCATAAAACACTTGAGCTGAAATGTTACCGGGGTGATCCACCCGTTTGGATCAAATGTCCTAGCTACCGTTGAAAGGACGTTCCGTTTCGTCCAGACCTTCGGGGAGTCCAACTCGACCCGATACGAAAACATGTCTGACACCGGCTGGTACTGGACGCCTAATACCGACAACATATTTGGATTTTCCAAATTTTCAAAAATGTGGGGATCCTGCTGGTAGTCATCCGGAAGACCAGTCAGTAACTCTGGAGAATTCGACATCCATTTCCGGAGCTCGTAACCTTCACCCCGTAAGAGCTCAACTAGCTCGTCCCGTCGAGCGAGCGCCTCCTCTACGGACTCTGCACCGGTACAGATATCGTCCACGTAGAGATCCTGCTCCAGGATCGCTGCTCCTCTAGGGAAATTTAACCGTTCTCGATCCGCTAACTCCCGCAGAGTGCGAATCGCCAAATAAGAAAGAAATAAGAAATAAGAAATAAGAAATTTATTTGCAAAGATAAGGGTAAAAGAGCTCTTAAATAACATGAAGGTTGAACGCCTTAATCAGCTATTAAATTGTAGCATGCAAATGTTTGAGATCTAGTTTTAGTCTATTCTCATTAAATCACATAAATTGTATAAATTAAAAACACAAACAAAACAACAAAAGCCAAGACCAGTTTCACCTACGTTTGAAGTTCAGAAATTCGTCCACAGAGTAAAAACAGTTTTGCAGAAGCCAATAGAATAATCTGCGTTTAAAAGTGTTGAGTGGCAACGTTTTTATGTCATTTGGTATTTTGTTATACACAATCACACACATTGCTGAGCAATTTTTTAAATACAGTGTTGTTCTTGGTGTGTGATTAAATACAAGCCTGTTCGGGTTTCTAGAGTTCCTCGAGAAATAATCATGAGCTTTTACGAAAAGTTCAGGATTTGACTTAACGAATTTACCGATTTCAAGTATATAAAGACAGGGTACCGGTAAGATGTTTAATTTTTTAAATGTTTGTTTGCAGGACTCATATGGTGCCATACCACAAATAGCACGCAAACATTTTTTTGGGCAATAAATACTCTGTTAATTTCAGTTCCGTTACCCCAAATTATCAGACCATATCTTATGACGGATTCTACATACCCATGATAGGCAAGCAGTGCGGTTTTTTTCTCGGCTGTTTTGTGCAAACGTCTTAGCACAAAAATAAATCTGTTTATCTTATTACATATTTTATTAATTTGATCTTTCCAATTCAAATGTCGATCAATTACTATACCTAAAAATGTCACACTATTAGCCTCCTCTAGAATTTGTCCGTTATAATTTATATTTAATGTCATGTTCCTGTTATATTTGTCAAAGTTATTAAAATTTATATACATTGTTTTATTTAAATTTACTTGCAGATTATTATTATTTAACCAATTAATTATAGAGGTAATAGTTGTATTAATGTCAAATTCATGAAGTGAAATGTCATCAGTAATCACGCGAGTTACATTTATTAATATATCATCAGCGAATAAAATGCAGCTTTGATTAGTGACTTCCGGCAGGTCATTTATATAAATTAAGAAAAGAAGAGGCCCGAGTACACTGCCCTGAGGAACGCCAAATTTATTACATTCTAGCTCAGATTTATAGCATTTAACGACATGGCTATCATTAAGACGACTTATTTCTACACTCTGCACCCTATCGTCCAAGTAAGTCTGTAGCCAGTTTCGTGCTAAGCCTCTTATACCATTAGCCTCGAGTTTCGATAGCAATAACTCATGTGCAACAAAATCGAATGCTTTGGACATATCAAAAAATAGCACTGTACTATAGTTTTTGACGTCTATATTGTGAACAATTTGGTCTACTAGTTTGAAAGTTGCCAAGGTGGTCGATTTATTTTTCTGAAAGCCATGCTGCTCTGATTTTAATACATTATATTTTGTGAAAAAATCATTTAATCTTACATGCATCGTTTTTTCAAAAACCTTTGACAACACAGGCGTGAGTGTGATTGGACGATAATTTCCTATTTCTGATCTCTCACCCTTTTTGTACAACGGCTTTACGACAGATATTTTCAGTTTGTTAGGAAAATTTCCTGTTTCTAGAGACAGGTTTATCAAATAGTTTAATACAGGCGATATCTCCAAGCAACATGCCTTAATTATTTTGGTAGATATACCATCAAAACCTTCTGCATTGGTGTTATATAACGACATTATTAGTTTTGACACAACGTTACTATCATAAGGCTTAAGAAAAATACTCTCACTTATCCGATGACTTCCGCCGGTGAGAGCCAAGTCATGGTTAACCTTATTAGAGATTTTTATAAAGTATTCATTGAATGTTTGAGCTATTCCAGTTGCTTCCTGAACTATAGTACCCTCATGACTAATTTGATGTATGAAATGTGATGCTTGTTGATTTCCTGATTCATTTTTTACTACATTCCACGATGCCTTACATTTATTTTTACTAGTTTGTACATATTTATTATTTGCTTGTGTCTGTGATTGTACGATACATTTTTTTAATATTTTTGAGAATTTTTCATATCTGTTTTTGTTATATTGTGTTCTTTGTTTGTAAAAATTATATCTTAGAGATCTTTTTGTTTTACAGCTGATTCTTAGTCCTTTAGAAATCCATTTTGGTTTGACCTCCATGTTCCTTTTTACGATAATTGTTGGGAAACAAAGATTATAAAACAAACAGAATAATTCATGAAATTTTTCAAATGCCTTATTGAGGTCAGATTCTTCGTAAACTTCTGCGAACGATAAGCATTGGAGACATTCACGAAACTTCCTAATGTTATCACCACCATAGTCTCTTTTATGAATGTATGTAGCCTTAGGCATAGCTTTTTTATTTTTTACGGGGATCAAGAGCAATTGTGCTGTTTCATGGTCAGATAATCCCAACGGGATCACTGATCCTACAGCATGACTGATACTAGATACGGGCTCGAGCTCGCGCCGAGTACACAACAAATCTAAGTCGCTCTTAAATTCTGATTAATAAGTCCGTCTATTTTAAACATAACTATTTAAGAAAATATTTATTAACTTAGCTAACCTAAATCTACACAATTTTGGTGAAGTTTACAGTCCAGTGATTTAGTGTAAGTGGTGTTAGCACGATAACTAGATTATAGTTCGCATAAATCTGTGAATCGCCGTGTCAGTCACCGGCTTGTCACAGCTAACTTCAAGGTCGACGGTTAACGGATCACATAGTGCTATTCGCTCGGGCGCCTACGTCCATCCCTCTCTACGCCGCACGGGTCGTTGACCGCGCGTCTGTGTCACACACACAGACAGGGACTCGCCTAGTAACATCAGCTGACGAGCGTGCTGTGGATACTTACTTAAATCTCTCGCGATATGAATGAAATGAAGTGTGGTGCATGCAAGATGCCCGTGGCTGCCACCAGCCAACTGCAATGTCGCCCCTGCAACGCCTCATACCATTATGAGTGCCTGGGTATGACGACAGAGTACTACACAACACATTTAGTAAAGCTCCAGCTCAACTGGCACTGCCCATCGTGCCTGAATGTCACCCGCCGACCCAGGACAGACGGCACCCCAACTCACAACCAATTTGATGTGACAGAGTTCACGCTTGATGACACAGCAGCTGATGTCACAAATATGTCTTGTGACGAAATAAAGAACGCTCCGTCTATAAACTTTGAGCAGTTCTCAACGTTACTCGAGACTAAACTTGATGGCATCAAGCGTTCGTTAAGCCTTGAAATAAATCAGGCATTTTTAAAATTGCACACTGAGTTGTCTAGTTTGACCGCCCGTCTTATCGCTGTTGAGTCCGAAAATGAGAAACTCAAATCGCAGGTGGAGTTAATGAAATCGGTGCAGAGTTTACCCACCGAATCTGGGGAGGTGACTGCGCTGCGGGAAGCAATGACTGAGCTCAAGACAGAGCTTCAGGACAGAGACCGGACAGACCTGCTCAGCGATGTCGACATCACCGGCGTGCCTGAGTATGAAGAGGAGTCGCTCAGCCACGTCGTGACGCTGGTGGCGCAAAAGTTCGGCATGCCTCTGGAGGAGCGCGACCTGGTGAGCGTGTACCGCGCCGGACCCAAGCGCTTCTCGGACGCTGGGGGGGCGCCGCCCCGCCCGCGCCCCATCGTGGTTCGACTGACGCGACGCTCGCTGCGGGACGACTTCCTCAAGCACGCCCGCGTCCGCCGTGGCGCTACCACTGCAGATCTCGGCCTGCCGCCCCATGCCCCTATGAAGCTGTTCGTGAACGAGCGGCTTTCGAAGTTGAATAGGGTCCTATTTGGGAAGGCGCGTAAGCTGGGAGAGGAGCAGAAGTGGAAGTTCGTCTGGACAAAAGAGGGCAGGGTTTATGCCCGGCATCATGTTGGCGCTGTAGGATACCCGATTAAAGCGGAGGATGACCTGGTGCGAGTTTTTGGGGTGAGCCAAAGTTCGATGAAATAGACTACAGAAAAACTACCTATGCAGACTGTTTATATCTACTACGGGCTTTGTTAATATGCTGCTTGTTAACATGTTGTGAATTTATGTTATTAATTTATTGTGGACTGAATTTATTGATAATTATGGGTCAAATTGCTATTTATTTCAATCGCTACTGTTTATGCTACCCTTTGGCTTTGCTATTATGCTGTCGTTTTGTTTTAACGTGTTTTAAATGTTTTGAATTATTAATGTGTGTTGTAACAATGAATTCAATGATTACTGTTCTGAAGAGCTTTAGAATATGCGAGAATAGGTTTGCTATGTGGATGTGTGAATACGCGACAATGTTTGACGAGCAACTGGTTTTTTGTGTTCTATCTTCTGTATATCTTTCGTATCTGTCCCTTTCCCGCCCCGCTCATTTCTATATTGCTTGCAACTCCATCACTCTAACTTTCTCGCGCAATGGTTAATTATAAATTTTTGAAAGTTGGCTTTTTTAACGCGGGTTCACTTGGCACAAAACACGATGACTTTATAGGTGCATTAATGAGGGAATTGCCTGACGTGATGGCGATAAACGAGACCTTGCTCCGGGCTGGTCAGGAAGGCAAAGCGCCTAAAGTTCCGGGTTACAGACTGAGGCATTTGCCGCGGCCGCTACACATCAGGCGCGGGTTGGGGGGGGGAGTGGGTTTTTATGTAAGGTGCGGGGTGGCTGCGCGTACGTGTCCACACCCAGCTCCCACCACTCACATCGAATAACTGTGGATTTCAATAAACGTCAAGTCGACTAGGGTTATTATTGGTACTGCATATCGTCCTGAATGGGTTAAGGTGGATGACTTTCTCGACGCCCTAACAGATTCAATTACAGCCTTCTCTAATTACGATAGAATAGTAGTTTTAGGTGATTTTAATATAGATATTTTGAATACTGCTGATAGTGCAACGCTACGTCTGAATGATTTTCTGAAAAGCATGGATATTACAAATGTTGTCACCGAACCAACGCATTTCACATCTCATAGTGCCACACTGCTTGACTTGGTCTGCACAAATGCGTCTGTATCGAACGTTTCTTTACTTAATGTTCCTCAACAGGGTCATGTAATGGTTATGGTTACATTAAAAATCAAAAAGGAAAAAATTCGGACGCGGTATAAAGTGGTCAGGCCGATCAGTAAAATAAATTTAGTAGATTTTAATTCTGATGTTGATCACGTCGACTGGGAGATGGATGTATTAACATGTGCATCAGTTGATGAAATGGTTGAACGTTTTGGAAGGCACCTCCTAGTGCTATACGATAAACATGCTCCTTTAACTAGGACTAGAATTGGGAGCAAACCCACACCTTGGCTTACTAGCAACATACTTTTGATGATGCGGCTGCGTGATCAAGCGCATGCCTGTTATCGCAAATCAAGATCGGAGCAGGATAGGGAGTATTATAAGTCACTGAAGCATCTTGTTAACGCCGCTATTTTTGGTGAGAAGAAGGCATATTTTGAGCAGCATATCAACAAGTATGCTAATAACTCAAAGAAACTGTGGAAAAATCTTAAAGGAACTATTTTACCAAACTTTAAAAATAATTGTGATTTGCCCGAACATTTTAATGATCCAGATGAAATCAGCGCCAATTTTTTGAATGTTCCTGGCGCTGATACGGTCACCCTATCACGTCTAACCCATTTTGAATTTAACAGATACTGTCAGGCTGTGTTCTCGTTGGACCAGGTGGATGAGAATTGTGTAGCTAAAGCGATCCTTTCTATAAGTTCGAATGCGAAAGGTGCAGATGGTATTACTGAGGATATGATCTTACTGACTTTACCTCGTACCCTTAAAGTAATAACCGCAATTGTTAATAGGTCTATTGCCTCTTCTACTTTTCCAGCTCAATGGAAGTCAGCGAATATCCGCCCCATCCCTAAAATTGACAACCCAGTAAACGTTAGCGACCTTCGGGCAATAAGCATCCTACCTTACCTATCAAAAATTTTAGAAAGAGTAATTTATAACCAGGTCTATAAGTACTGTGAGAGTAATGATATCCTGCCCGAGCGACAATCTGGGTTTAGAAAGGGGCGTAGTACTGCATCAGCACTGTTGGACGTAGTGGATAATGTCTTGTCCTCTCAGGATCAGGGTAGGGGCACCATACTTGCTCTCTTGGACTTTTCTAGGGCTTTCGATGCTCTTAACATTCCCCTTCTGTTGTCTAAGCTAGCTTTCTATGGCTTTGACGCTTCCACCATTGACTGGTTTAATAGCTACCTTGGCAATCGGAGTCAACGGGTTGTGCTGGACAAGGCAGACGGATCTCAGATGCAGTCGCGGCTAGCCACCCTGGATAGAGGTGTCCCACAAGGATCCATACTTGGGCCGCTTCTTTTTATAATATACAGTGCGGATATCACTAGTTGCATTGTTAACAGTAATTATCACTTATATGCTGATGATCTACAAATTTATATCTCGGTAGAAAGCGATCCCCGAATAGGAGTGGAAGCTTTAAATGAGGATCTGGGCCGTATATCGCAATGGTCGTCCAATAACACTTTAGTGCTCAACCCAAACAAGTCGAAGTGTATGATACTGGGCTCAAAAAATCAAATACAGGCAATAGCAGCGCATGAACCACAAGTCCTGGTGAATGGAATTGCCATTACACGGGTCCGCGAGGCTCGCAACCTAGGTCTTCTCATCGATGACAAACTACGATTTGAAGGGCATGTCCTCGAGATAGTAGGGAACTGTTTCTATAGGCTTAAAGTTCTCTATAGAATCCGGGATCTTCTCAGCGTTGAACTGCGAAAACAGTTGAGTGAGGCTTTAGTACTATCTAAGTTAAACTACTGCATTACGGTATATGGATCGTGTCTGTTTGGAAAAACCCAAAAACTCATACAAAGAGTACAAAATGCCTGTGCCCGGTTCTGCTTCGTGATTCCTCCTCGAACACATGTCACTCCATTTCTTAACGAGGCAAACCTTTTAAAAATGAAAGCTAGACAAGACCTGCATTTTTCTACGCTACTATTTGAGGTTATACGGACTAGGAGACCCTCATATCTATACGATAAACTCACCTGGCGTCTGTCCCAGCGTGTTGCACCTTTCCTCTCAATGCCACGTCACAAAGGTGCAGCTTTCCGTGGTAGTTTCAAATACCGTGCTACCAAATGCTGGAACAACATCCCACCTCCACTGTTGTCTCTGGTTAGTAAGGCTGGTTTTAGAGGTGCCTACCGGAAATACCTAACAATGCAGCAATAGGCCGAGGAAACAGCACGCTCCTAACATACAGTACTGATTTTTATTGTGTTTTTGTATTTTTGTTTTTTTAATTTATTTATTCTGCTACCCACCTTTATTTTCACATCACTTACTTCCCAATTTAAAATATTTTGTGTAGTAATGACTATTTAATTTGTATTACTAATTCTCAATTTTTAAATTTCCCAATTAAAATATCCCAATAATCATAATACTGACATCCCATCTAATTAATTTTTTTTATATCACTCTTTATGCAATTTCAATTTCAATGTAATTATTTGTTATATTTTATTATGTTTCCATTTTGGTCATAAATGGAATTTTATATTAATAATTAATACTAATGTATATTTTAATGTGTACTCGTGCATACTGTTGTCTCGTCCGTATTTGGCCCTGGCAGAATACCAGCGTCACAGATTCGTCTGTGACATTGCTGAGTCAGGGCCATTTCATTGTCGCGGTACATTCACAATACCACATAGTGAAAATGATTATTTATTTGTAAATTGTTTTGTGTTATGTTCTTCCAGGTTTTATTCTATTTTGTATTTCTTTTTATTATGTGTCTGTGTGTGTACCTTTTCAGTGAATAAATGAATTTATCTATCTATCTATCTATCTACTGATTAAGTGGTCAATGCAAGATGCTTGTCTGGTGGGCTCGTCAATATGAAATGTCAATTTATAATTATTAATAATATCTGTTAAATGTCTGGTATTAATGTCAGGTTTTAATGTATTAATGTTTATGTCACCAGCTATAACAATTTGTTTTGTTTTCATTTTCCTTTTTATGGAAAAGAGTAATAATTCCAAGCGATCTAGAAATTTTTTTACCTCCGTAATCCTATATATGCATACTAATATAATGTTATGATCTGTTAGCTCAATACCACAGCATTCAAATACACTAGACACAGCCAGTTCGTCAACCATTTTTAAACGTTTATATGCAGTACTGTTTTTCACTAAAATGCAAGACCCGCCTCTTTTCTTATTTCGAGAAAAGTTGGTAGCTAGGTCATAACCTGCTAATCTTATATTTATTTCATCACCTGATTTTATAAATGTCTCCGTTAGACAGATTACGTCTGGTTCATTACCCGATTCTGTCAATTCCGCCATAGTCATATCGATTAATTCCCTTTTTGGGAGTACACTTTGAATATTTTGGTGCAGGATTATCAGTTTTGAGCTATTATTGGTCTCGAAAAAGCTGGTTACATGGTGAAGTATGGGTCACTCTGATGCTTTTGTTTGACTCATTGGTTGTGCTTGTTTGTTTTTTGGCTACTGTTCGAAAGTAATACGGTATGGTACCCTTTTGTGAACAGTTTTGAATACGTGTGGTTTTGGGTGTTTTTTTTGTTTCGTCTATTTTATTTGTGTTGACTTTCCGGAAATAATATGGTATAGTTCCTTTCTTTATGTGGTTTTGTTTTTGTTTAGGAGTTATTTGTTTGTTGACTTTATAGTTTTTTAGATTTTTATTATTTTTATTATATGTGAAATATTCCCTGTCATAATCTAGTTGATCCACACATTCGTTGATGGTGGAGCAAGCAGATTTCCATTGGCCTCCATAATATGATTTACAATTGAGATCAAAACTAATAATATAAGGATAAGAAGATAAGGACTAGACCGTAGCCCGTACGTGTTGGTGTTCAGCTCGTACACCCTGATGGGCTGATCTGGGCTCTCTCGCCACAGTATCAGCTGATACCGTCTATCGTCAGGGTGAATGACCGTCTGCCTAAACATCATCCGGATGTCAGCTACAAATACAACATTGTGTCGACGGAACCGTGTGATAACATCCGCGATGTCATGGTTCAACTTCGGCCCTGATTGCAAACACTGGTTCAGGTTCATGCCATTAGATGTTGATGCCGATCCATCGAACACTACCCGTATTTTGCCCTCCGGGGTCCTCAAGACCGCGTGATGGGGCAGGAAGCAGTGGTCTTCACGTTTCCAGTCGATACCCGAAACCGACATGTGGCCGAGCGACTCGTATTCCCGCATGAAGTCGACGTACTTCTGCCGGAAAATCCCGTCACGCTTCATGCATCATTCCATCGACAGAAGCCGCGTCTCGGCTGCATGGTGTGAACTGCCCAGCGGTGGGCGATCACTCCGGAATGGAAGACGTGTGAGAAATCGACCTGACCGAAGGCGACCAGTATTGTTCCGATAAAACTGTTCACACTCTTCTTCAACCGGGTCCAACCGGCGGACCGTAGGTGGTTCCTCCACCTCCCAAAACTTCTGTATCACCTCCGAGAGTACAGAACCGAATAAGGGACTACGAGTCGCTAGGCGTGGGGCAGCCGGCATGACCGGACCCATTACCGCATCGCCCAGTCTGGTGTTGACCGAAACCAGACCAGTCGCCTGCAACACGTGGACACCTGGCACTAACAGGTATCCCAAGGCATCGACACCCAATAAAATGTCTACTGGGCCCGGAATATCGAACTCCGGGTCAGCCAGTGACAACCCAGCGACCAACTGTCGCACCGAGGGCGACAACCGTACGTGAGGGTGTGAGCCCATCACATTAGGCATGACTAATGCCGTGACCGTCAGATTCACCGATGAATCCACCCGTGACGAGAGAGTAATCCGACATACTCCCTTAACGGAACCGACTTCCGTGTTCCCAATTCCCCGAATGGAATGTGGATACTCCCTTACTGAAATGCCCAACCGTCTTACAAGGTTGCGCGAGACTAAGCACCCCTGGGCCCCCGAGTCCAATAGTGCTCGTGCCACACAAGATTTGCCATCCGAACTCCACGCTATCACAGAGGCGGTGGGGAGCATGACCGTCTGTGGAGTGGCGGCACCCTGTAAGTGGGCGGGGTGTCCCTAGCGGGAACCTCCGCGGGATCCAAACCCGCTGAGACCTCCGTCGGCCTGGTAACGCGGCTGCTGATATGCCGGTGGCATATCAGACTGTATGTACATCAGGGGGTCCCAACCCGCATAATAGGCCCCTCGCTGTCCCGGTATCCGACCATACCGGACGGTGTACGGTGTGCCCGGTGGCCACCGTGGATGGAGGAGGGAGAGCGGATCCAACCTGGGGCGCTCTAGGAATGGGGGCGACATCCGACTGTTCGCCTCCCTGTTCGCTTCCCAGAGCGACGGGCAGGGTGGCGCAGAAGGTGGTGGGCTCCCAGCCTTCGCGCCACTCATAGGTGCCATCTGACACCCGCCCGTAACACGCGGTGAGCCAGCGGCCCGAAGTCCTCGCTGACCCCGGCTATCCCGCATGTTACCCCCCGCGCTGCCCCCTTCCCCTCGGGGGGGGGGTCCCGTCCGCGGGTACCCCAGTCACCCCGTTGGTGACTCCCGTTGCCCGGAGGGGGACTGGGTCCGGCCCTGGTTGGGCCCTGTGGCCGACCAACCTGAGGCCGGCCCTGGTGACCGTCCGAAGGGCCTGACCGGTTCAGGCACAACACGATGTGGTGCTTGCCACCACAGCACTCACAGGGGTACGCGCGCGAGCACTCGCTCAGCGGGTGCGGCCCCAAACAACCGAAACACAATCGGTGGCGGAAGACTACCTTCCTGCGGGCAGCTACCCCGAGCGCCTTAAAGTTGGCGCAACTGGTCGCTTCATGACCGGCACTGTCGCAGTGCACACAGCCGTCACCCGACGGCGCGGCATTCAAAACGCCAAATTGTTTCGACCGCCCACCCCCCCGTGGGGGCGGGGGGCGCGGCCCCTCCCGCATCCGCGCGGGTTGGCGCTGCACACTGGCCTCCGTATCCAGTGTGTCACATCGCCATTGGAATACAGTACTTAATTGAATCAATACAAAGTATTCTGGACAATAACTCAAAAACTTATAAAATATCAAACCGTAAAGTAATACTTAAGCCCTGGATGACACAGGGTCTCTTAAGATGTCAACAAAACAAGGATAACTTACACAAAAAACATAAACAAGATCCACACAATGACATACTTAAAACTACGTACACAAGGTACAAAATTTTTTACTTCAATTTAATAAAAAGCCTAAAAAGACAGTATGATAAAGATCTCATAAATAAGGCAGGGAAGAATCCTAGGCTTCTGTGGCAGGCAATAAAATCGATTACAAGTGGGAACCAGAAGGACAGTAGCTCTCATCAATTACTAACCGGTCATGATGATACAAAAACGGTAAATGAGATAAACAGATATTTCGCCGATGTAGGTAAAAATCTCGCAGAGCGAATACTCTCACAACAGGTATCTTCAGATCGAGAAACAAATTCATCTGTGAAATCTCAATTACATTCCCTTGTCCTAGAGCATATAGACGTAGACGAGATTGATACACTGATAACTGGCCTAAAGAATGAATGCTCAATAGGATGGGATAAAATTTCCAACACGGTACTCAAACAGATGAAGCACGTTTTGGCACCCATACTCGTTCACATTTTTAATCTTTGTCTGGAGTAAGGTATTTTTCCTCAACAACTCAAGAAGGCAATACTAGTTCTTGTCTATAAGTCCGGGGATAGAGGCGGTGTAAGTAACTACAGGCCAATTTCCATATTACCTGCCTTATCTAAGATACTGGAGAAGGTCTTAAATAATAGGCTTATTGGATTCTTGGAAAAAAATAAGATTCTCTCACAAAACCAATATGGCTTTCGAAGAGGTCGATCTACAGCTGATGCCGTTCATCATCTAACTCATTATATTTCTACCAAGCTTGATGAAAAAAGAAGGGTGATTGCTGTCTTCTTAGATCTGGCCAAAGCATTCGACACCGTCTCTATCCCCCTTCTACTGGATAAACTGGAAAGAGTGGGTGTGGGTGTACGTGGAATACCATTAAAGATTTTCACGGATTACTTGAGTAATAGGTACCAGAGTGTCAACATTGGAAGGTATGTTAGTGATGATTTGTCGGTATCCTTTGGTGCCCCGCAGGGCAGTATCTTGGGACCCACCCTATTCTTGTTATATATAAATAGTCTGACTAACCTAGATATTGGAGGGGAAATACTGTCCTACGCTGATGATACGGCACTGATATTTGAGGGTGATTGTTGGGACAGTGTGTTTGCAGCGGCACGAGCTGGTCTCGACAAGGTTAGAAGCTGGTTAGCCAAAAATGTGTTGACGCTGATAAAACAAAATACATCACCTTCTCTATAGTCAGCACCACGCAGCCACCCGTTTCTGAGAGTCTTGTGGTTCATCTGCCCCAGTGTACTAATCCTAACCAATGTCCATGTGATCGACTGGAAAGGTGTACAAGCATCAAATATCTGGGGGTTATTGTGGATCAGCACTGTAAGTTTGGTCCACATATCAGTCAAATCAGTGCTAGAGTAAGAAAACTGATGCACGTGTTTAAGAATATCAGACATGTTTTGCAACCAGAACTCCTAAAACGCGTTTATCATGCCCTCTGTCAATGTTTGCTAACATACTGTGTTACATCGTGGGGTGGAACCCACAAAACAATAATTAAAAAACTTGAGATCTCCCAGAGGGCGCTGCTGAAGGTCAGTACATTTAAACCTTTTAGGTATCCGACCACCAGTTTATACGAATATTGTGGAGTGCTGTCCGTCCGTAAGCTTTTTATTATAGCCACATTAATGAAACAGCATGAAAACACACCCCTGATTGACCCGACACAGATGCGACGTGGGAGATCTCGTGTTTGTACTTTACCAAAATGCAGCACTAAATTTACCTGTAACTTCTTTAATTTCCTGGGACCATATCTTTACAATAATGCAAATAGAATATTGAACATTCACGAACTAAACCCTTACGACTGTAAACTCAAGATAGCCAAGTGGCTGTCCGGCTTGACGTATGAAGAAACGGAGGCACTGTTGAAGGTTGATGAGTGACGTGTTGTTTTAAATGGGTTCATGATACTTTACACTCTCATGCACACACACACACACATACACACATACACACACACACATACACACACACACACATACACACACACGCCCTAACACAATGCTTATAGAGTTAAGTTACTATGCATGCCCCTATAAGCATGTTTAAATTAATTTTAAAAATATTTGTTTTATTTTTTCTTAATTTGTGTATACTTCATTAACTAAAACATACTAGTTCACCGGAGGTCACCTAAAATGATATATAGGGTTGAGACCTACTTAACCTAAATCTACAGGGCTTTAGCCCTTTTTTGGGGAGTAGTGTACTTTATTTGAATTTTGTATCAACTTTTTGGTAAATAAAGATTTATTATTATTATTATTATTATTATTATTATCGCCTGCATTCACCCTCCAAAAAATCCGTCAATTGGACGAGCGTGGGCAGTTCTGAGCTACTGCCCCATGCAGCTGTTCAAACCGACTTTGAACAGCTGCAGGCAACCGTGACAAAACCATATACAAAACAATATATGACCATTGGTCTACCGGCAGACCAAGGTTCTGAAGGGCCTTAGTGGCCACCAGCACAGGGTTGAGCACCTGTACTCGGATGTCAACATCCCGGGTTACTCTTGGGATGCTAAACAGCTTCCCCAGCTGCGCATCAACCAACCGCCGTTTGTGTTGGTAGCCGTCAAACAATATGGACCGGGCTATCTCATAATTGCCCGCCGTGACCGTTAGGTGACCGACCAACTCCTTCGGTTCACCCCGCAGTGCCATCAATAGTTGGGCCAACTTGTAGGCGTTGTCCAGGTCGTCCCCACCGTGGACCAAACTATAGAATAAATTTATGAATGCCGGCCACTCATCAATTGCCCCACCGAAGGCAGGAATCTCCAGGTGTGGCAGCCGTCCAACAACACCCTTCGGGGGTGGGTCTCCGTTACCTTCCCCGCGGTCATTCCGTCGCGACCGCTTAATTTTTTCCGCGCGACGCTCGATGTCGCCCAAGCATTCCATCGCTTGGTCAGCATCCGCGCAGAGCTGCTTCACTGCAGCCACCGAGGCTTCATCCGTAAGCCCGAGAGCTTCAGCCTCTGCAGCCAGCCGACACACCTTCCCGACGCGTGTCATTGCGTCCTCCACACGCTTGAGCAGGACATCGTCCATGTCAGGTCGCTCCACATACTTATGAGTATGGGCGAGCCATCTCATCTCCTCACCGACACCATACCGCAGTACCGTCAAGGGCGAAGGTGCCATGTTTACCGATTCAATTGATTCTGGTCCTATACTTCACTACCGAACTATGTATAGCCAGAGATCAGCACTTGCCCGTCAGCGCTGGGCACAGAAATTAAAACTAAGTTGTCAAAACTAAGGCAACCACTAAAACAATTAAATCCTAAAACATATTTAATATGGTCGCCCTGTGGACACACACCCTATGACTATACACTCCAAATCAATCAGAGAATGCCACCATAAGGCACAATAAAAAATAACACACAAAAATTGATTATAGAAAAAAAGCTATTTTTAATATAATGAAGGTAGCTGTGAACCTTCTAGAAGTGGCCCCTCCGATATGACCCACACTTCTACTGAGGTCAGCAAAATCAGCTTAATACCCCTTAAATAGCTTGACCCTGCTCTGTAATCCGAAACAACACTGCAATGCTATGGAACCCGACTGCAATACTATAGTCCGACCGAATGACTGTTTCTTATGCACACCGAGTAGTTTCCGACTACAAATTTATAATAATTGTTAACTAAATCGTCAATTATACTTTCACTAACCGAAAATGAACTTTAATTGTGGTATACCGACCACAGACTCACTCACAAACTGATTGCCGGCCAATCTGAGATACCCTTTTCTCCCAACTACAATGTGGCAAAAAAAACAACCCTACAACCGTCCGTGAATCGATGATTTCCCTCTAGGAAACCGCGCCTGCTACCAAATGTTTAATTCCACGCCTCAACCGAACGGGCGTGGAATCTTGAGGGGATGGTTTTCACCAGCACAGGGAGTATCGCAAGTGGTACTGACCTTGACGCCTTGGGCCGGAACTCGAAAGCTCAATTCGAGGCAGGAATGCGGGATAAGGAGCACAATGGGTGGGTGGAGAGGATTCGAATCTTACTCTCGTCGTAGCCCGATGCTGTCGCCGTCGTGTTGCTTGCCGACACGAGGAGTCGCTGTCCGAATGCGACGAGTTGGGGACCGAACAACTTTAACCTTCACAACACGAAGCACTCACTCCGCTGACGTGAATCTACTTATTTCCCGACGATTATTATAGTTAACACTCCGACCAGGCCCGACACCTGTGGTAGACAATTATTACTACTAAAATACAGTCAAAGCCCGACGCCATGTGCTGACATTTTCTCTCACGACAAGAATGTAACCTCTAACTCGTCATCTCGTTTCTATACAAGTGACAGCTGCAGTTCCGTTTCCGCTAGTGATGTCCCGATCACTCGCGGTCGATCCGCGCAACGAAAACCGGTGCGTTCCGAAGCATAAATATTAAACAATATCGATATTTACACTAACTTGACTCCAAGTAATAAATCCAATATCAATAAACTGTGTGCAGATCACTGTGGCCAGTTTATTTCACTTGAGTTAAATATGGTAAAGTCTCAAAGGAATGAAATCCACTTTGTTCCGATAAATGAGGGTCGTCTTCAGCAATTTCGCACTAATTTTATACCTAAATTACCCTACTTGAAATACTGTGATGATCCTAATAAATTATTTACCTCCTTACATAGATTACTAAAAGACGTATTTAAATCTAAAACTACAAAGCCTAAATATAGATTGACGTTCAGAAATCGGCCGTGGAACTTCATATACTAGAAGGCAGCATTTGTATGAATTTTATGAAGATAAATCTTATAATCATGTTAAAGAGTTTGGTGACTATGTCGGAAATTAATCTTAAATATTCAAAATTTAAGCTAAGCAGCAATAGTATTAATAACATTTAGCAAGTAGTTAACAACGAAACTGGAAAGAATAAACAACGATTCACCGACTACAAAATGAGAGTCAACGACCACTTCGTAATGGAAGTCTCGACGCTGCTGAAACCTTCGAAAATATATTTCTTTAATTTAAAAACTGTATTGAATTCTGTTTGAATAATGTTGAAGAAGTCAGAATAGATTTTTTTCGGGTTCTGTTCATCAAAATCCGGTACTGGTTAACCCATATCTAAGTTTTTCATATACATCTCTAGTCTATGGGATGTAATAGGCCTATAAAATTATGGATCAGTCTTATTTTCACTAGTAATTCGGAATGAAACTGTTTAACCACTGGGATGGTAAACAGTTAATTACATTTTTACTTGTGAATGCACAGTCACAAAAAACGTTATCTAAGTAAGTTTGGCTGGTAAGTGTAATTCCAGTCGGCTCTAGAAATACATGACATAAATTAAATGATTTGAACAGAGTTATTAATCGTCGCTTCAGTGTTGTATCTACAAGCAGATCTACATTAAGATCGCCACAAATAATTAACTTTTTTCTGTTATTACAAAGTTTAATGAGGGCTTCCTCCATAATTTTCTCGAATATTTCAAAATTGCCATGACCTTTTACATCTCTCGGAGGTCTGTAGACACAAACAATAATATGGCTATCCAACTCAACACAAGATACCTCTATTTGTCTTTCTACAGTAAGTGTAAGAATATCTTTCCGTTGTTTCACCTTAATATTATTTTTTACTAAGATTAAATAACCATCTCTATCAGCAGTCTTTCTATTGTAACAACTGACAATTTTGTAATTATTTATGTTAAAAGACATCATATTTTCCTTTAACCAATGTACTGTAATACTAATAACACCAGTGTCCGAATTATCAAGAAATAACTCTAATACAAGTTCTTTGCCAGGTAGCCCCTACATGTTTTGATGGGTAATATTTAAGTTGGGCTATCCTTTGTCTGAATATTATTTAATATTGGGATATTATTTCACCTTTTTGACTTATTTAATTCGGGCAAGATATTACACATTTTTGATCTACTATGCTTGCTTGATATATTTATTGGCCTATGTATGCTAGAGATTTTCTCTATTGTCTTAAAAACTAAATAAAATTACTTGGAATGTCTTCCAATATCCCTTGTCTGTGCTCAATAGAAACAGTCAGGTTAGCCAAATTCTTGGCTGTAATACTAAAAAAATAAGATAGCGACACAGCTACCTGTCGTTTGTAAAAATCTGAAAGGTAGTAACTACCTTTGGTCAAATAAACATTATTACTAACATAATTTTTAGAGTCAGTCGGAGTTAATTAGAGTCAAAGAGAGTTGTGCGGTACATTATTTTGAAAAACTTTCGATATGAAATCTTTTAGAAACGTCAAAGTCTAGAGAAGTGGGTTATCTGTGCTATCGCAATTGAGGATAATTTGGAAAAATGCAGCATCTGCGGATGCTCTGTAATTTTAGTCTGACGTTTCCAAGGTTTTAGTAAACTGTTTTTTGAAGTATTCCTCCTAAGTGATAGGAGTAGGGTCACGTTGACTTTGTTGTCACATGGATAGGAATGCGAGAGAGTGCGTCGGCATTCGAATTAAATTTTCCTAGTTTGTATATAATTTCGTAGTAATACTCTTCGAGTTTTAAGTTCAATCGTATGAGTCGACTTCCGGGATCGATAGGTTAATTATATTGCTCAAAATCGGTGCTATTAAATCTGCCACATGTTTAATAACCTTTATGCATAGGTTGTCATATCCAGTACTGTTTATGTTTTTTAGATTTTTTATTATTTGGTATAACTCGTACGGAGTGGTTGGCTTTAGAAATAATGAGTTGGGGTTGAAAGAAATGAAACGGGGTTATTTGTGGCATTTGCTTGACGTTGTTGTGATATCTGATCGATGCCAAAATTATTAATAGCTTTTCATATTTTCTTTATGGCACACAAAACTCATAAAAAAACAATAGTTACATGAAAATAGTGTACAAAGGTGAGCTTATCTCTTATAAGAGATCTCTTCCAGCAAACCAGGAGAATAGTAAGTGGCTCTTACTATTCTCAGGAGTTGTCTGTCCCAGCCAAGGTTAACCTATACTTTGCGAACTGCTCCGGTTTGGCTGTGCCGAGGGGAGACAGACGCTTATGACGAGGCGTTGAAGTGTCTTTTGGAGACTATTTGAAACGTTAATATGTCTCCCTCACAGTGGTCGCAGGCAGTGATGCCTATACGGTTTGGTGGTCTCGGCGTTCGTCGCCTTCGGGACACGGAACTCCCCGCCTTCTTAGCCTCTTCGCGAGGGGTGTTGGAGCTTGTCACTCGTATTTTGAATATTAATGGTGACGGGTTCAGCATCCCATTTGCGGACGAGGCTCTTCAGCTGTGGCGGGTACGTTGCCCGGCGGGAGACGTTCCGGAGAAGCCAGGCATGCAGCGCTCCTGGGATGAGGAGATATGTAAGTCGACACTTGACGGGTTGTTGGGGCAGTCCTCGGGAGCGGAGCTTGCTCGTCTGCGCGCGATCTCCCAGCCGGAATCTGGTGCATGGCTGCATGCATTACCGTCTCCTCATTTAGGCACCCATCTAGATGACAACTCCCTGCGCGTGGCCGTGGCGCTTCGGTTGGGATGTAGCATTTGCGAGCCACACCGCTGTGTTTGCGGTGTATCAATCGATTCGCTGGGGCGTCACGGACTACACTGCGTCAGAAGTGCAGGGACGCAGTCTCGTCATCACTCCATCAATGACATCGTCCGGAGGGCTCTCGTCTCGGCTAACATACCGGCGGTTCTTGAGCCGCCTGGTTTGTGTCGCAGCGACGGGAAACGTCCGGACGGTGTCACTTTGATACCTTGGGAGAGGGGCCGTAGCCTTTTGTGGGATGCGACGTGCGTGTGCACTTTCGCGGCATCTCATATAGGCTCCACCATGCAGACTGCTGGTGCGGCTGCGGAGTCGGCGGCGCGGCAACGCTGCCAGCGTGATGGGTATCTTTGGTCCGGGAGCGTTCTGGGGTGGTTTATTTGTGTAGTTTTATGTATTTTAGATTTATTTATTATTTAAGTAGGTTATTATTATTTGGAAGTATATAATTTTTAAGTTGTTTCCCGGTTTCTTAGAACTTGAATGTAATGTGACATATTTAATAAAATAAGTCAACCAGGATGAGATGGCAAAGGTTGATTGCTGAGCAAGGGAAGACCTATGCGTACAACAATATAAGGAAATAAACAAGTACTTACAACAAATAAAATAAATAATATAATTACTATGATAATATACTAAATACTTATAATAAACTATAAATACTAATAAATACTTACCATGCATAATACCTGTAACTCTAAAGGGAGAGGTAATGCTTCTTCACACGACTTTTAAATATATTCAGAGTTGGACTGTCCCTGATGGTGCAGGGGAGTGCATTCCACAACCGAATGGCCCGAAGTCTAAACCCGTGCTCATAGGCCGCGGTGTTATGCTGTGGAGTAGAGAGCATGGAAATAGCACAAGTTCTCCGAGGCCTGCTGGAAGAAAGAAATTGATAACCGTCCGGTAGGAAGGTTGGATAGCGTGGATTCCGTAAAATGTTGTAGAGAAAATAGAGGATGTGAGAATCCCGGCGAAGACGGATCGGCAGCCACTTCAACTCCTTGCGATGTTTTAAAACATGGTCGTATTTGCGCAGCCCTAAGATAAACCGAATCCCGAGATTTTGTTTGCTTTGCTTTTATTAGGTATGCATTTCTTTTTATTCTTGTTGAATAGTTTAGTTGTTTGATTTCCTAGGAAGAAACAAGTCTTACGCTTACGCCATCTCTGATTTTTCATCGATATTACTATGGATTATACTACGCCGTCACCTTAAGCACCCAGCATCTATTGCGTGGTACAGCGACATCTAGAAATAATACAGGATTTTAGCTTTCTAGCAGGGTACGTTTTCTGTATGACGTTGTCAGTCCTCTAGTTTTATTCGTCCATGTCCGCATGTACAAAATATTACATGTAAATATTAAGTTTAGTTATTCAGCTAGTATTAATGTTACATATTTAAGTGCATGTTGTAAATACAATACCTAATAATTGATTTCTTGATATAATCATAACTTTTTATATAAAAATTATATAAAATTAAGGCACGAGTGTTTAAAAATCACGTTAATCGGTACATGACAATTGCAATAACGACATCATTGCAATGGAGAAAAGTGTTAAGAACTGACAATCAATATGTAAAGGATAACATGCTAGCTTTCTGTACTTGCAAAATATAATTTGAAAAAAGAGCAGATCCATTTATGTTGATTATATATATATATATATATATATATATATATATATATATATATATATATGTATATAACTTAAATAAAATTGGAAAAAAAACACGTTTTTTTTTATTTTTATATTTTTTTGCTATATTTATATTTTTATTTTATAGATTATAAAATTGTATGTATATATTTTTTCTTTTTACGAAAAATTTAAAAATAAAAAAGTTATGATTTTTTTGGGAATCAGCAGCATGAAAATGTTTATAGTTCAGGGTTTCAAATGTAAGGAACATGTAAAACTAATAAAAATAACCGGCCAAGTGCGAGTCGAACTCGTGCACGAAGGGTTCCTTCCTATTATCTATAAAAAACCGCAAAAAAAAACACGTTAGTTGTATGGGAGCCCCCCTTAATATTAAATTTGTTTTGTTTTTTAGTATTTTTGTTATAGCGGCAACAAAAATACATCATCTGTGAAAATTTCAACTGTCTAGCTACCACGGCTCATAGGATACAGCCTGGTGACAGACAGACAGACAGAGGGACGAACGGACAGCGAAGTCTCAGTAATAGGGTCCCGTTTGGCACCTTTCGGGTACGGAACCCTTACAAAAATTAACCGGTTAAACAAAAAAAAAAACGAAATTAAACCGGTTAAATTCAAACCAGTTCAACTCAAGTGGTTGTAACTGCTCCTTGTCATGTCCGACTACAACCTTTAGGTAAATTCACACCTTGGTTCCGATCCCTGCTCATTACATTGACCGATCAGCTGATTATGTGTTACTATGGGAGACCCAAGATGTCTTTTCGTTTGCGACCATATATTTCTTGGGGAAAATTATTCGTAATGATGGGGTACTATAGTCCCTTACCCACGCGTAGCCTACAAAACAACAGCCTTTATAGAGGTGAAAAATAAAATCGCTCTGATAAAAACGGTTTCATAGTGAAAGTTGTTCAGAAGATGTTTCCAGGACACGCATTCAGGTAATGTCGATCTCAACGCTCTTAATCAATTTCTCTCCGCACCGCCCGTTGTGATGGACTCTACTGTCAAGCAAGCCACTCTTCGGAGCCTGCGGTCTAGGTCACTTCCCAAAACCACTCCCTTCAACATGAGATATGTCGGAGTTGACACTCACTGAAAAGGGCATTGTTGGCGATTAGCTCCAAAGCAGTCGGACATGACAACATCTGCCTAAAAATGATCTTCACTATCCTAGATGACCTGCTTCCGGCCATAACGCACATTTTAAATTTTTCCCGTTCAAACTGCTCCTTCCCTACTGCTTGGAAACCTGCACTAGTTATCCCTCTCCCTAAATCACCCAATCCCACCTGCTTCAAAGAATATCGCCCGATTTCCATCTTGCCGATCCTATCAAAAGTCCTCGAATCCATTGTCCATACCCAGCTCTCCCAATATCTATCCTCTAACAACCTATTAAATCCTTTTCAATCAGGCTTCAGACCGGGTCACATCACAGTTACGGCTCTACTTAAAGTGACGGATGATATTCAGGTTGCCATGGATCAGAAGCAGCTTTCGGTGCCTACCCTGCTCGACTTCAGCAGTGCCTTTAACTGTGTTGACTTTGACATTCTCGTTGAACTTCTCAAATCTCTTCATCTCTCTTCCCATTCTGTCAGCTGGTTCGACTCATACCTTCGTGACCGTAAACAGCGTATCAAATCGGAGACGACTTGGACGGATTGGTGTGACCTCACCTCCGGTGTCCCCCAAGGTGGCATTCTCTCTCCTCTTCTATTTTCTATATTTATTAACTCCATCTCCGATGCCCTCTCATCTTCTTATCATCTTTACGCGGATGACTTACAAATCTATCGCCTTTTCTCTCCCGATAATGTAAACTCCGCTGTGGAGGCGTTAAACGCTGACTTAGAGGGTATTAGAGGATGGGCCTCGTCATTTGGGCTACTGGTTAACCCAAACAAGTCCCAGGCCATGATTATAGGTACCAGACACTCACTATGTTTGTTGAAGCAACAGTCTGTCCCTCTTGTATCTTGTAACGGTACTGTAATCATGTATAGCGGACACAGCGAAAAACCTGGGTGTTGTTTTCGATAACCAGTTAACCTGGGCAACGCATATCAGCGAGGTCAGCAGGCGAGTTTACGCTACCTTTCACTCTCTCAGGAGACTTCAGAACTTTCTTCCTCGCCAGACCAAAATTATTCTCGCCCAGTCTCTTTTACTTCCCCTCATCGACTATGCTGATGTTTGCTGGGTAAGCGCAATGAAGAGCAACTGAACAAACTCGAACGACTTCAAAACCTCGGGATTCGGTTCATCTTCGGACTGCAAAAATATGATCACGTTTCTCAACATCGCAGGGAGTTGAATTGGCTTCCGATTCGTCTTCGACGGGACTCTCATATCCTATGCCTGCTCTACAATATTTTGTGGAACCCTCGGTACCCTAACTTCCTGCGTGATCGCTTCGAATTTCTTTCTTCATGCAGGCCTCGGAGAACTCACATGGCTACTATGCTTAAAGCCCCACAACGCTCCACTGCAACCTACGAGCACGGGTTTAGAATCCGCGCTATACGGCTGTGGAATGAACTTCCCTGCACCATCAGGGACAGTCCATCACTAAATATCTTTAAGAACCGACTAAAGAAGCACTATCTTTCACTTTCTATTTAGCTATATAATGTATTAGTATTAGTATATTTGTAAGATATTTATTGATATGCTGTATTTATGTAACTGTGTATGTAGTCTATATTTCTTAGCAATAGGGTTTTATGTATGTGTAATATGTATTATATTAGAATATAGTCTTAATTGTACGCGCAATTCTTTCCCTTACCTATCATCTCCGTCTCCTATCCAACATGGTTTGCTGGAAGAAATCTCTTATTTAGAGATAAGCTCGCCTTTGTACACTTCTTTTATATCATAAGCTATTTTTACAGTCATGTGAGTGCAATAAAGAATTACGAATGTTTCTAACAACCTCTAATTTGACTACACTTTTATTCTACAGCCTGTATATTAATCACATGTAATGGACTTATCTATCTATATCTTATCTATATCTAAAAAAACAGTCAAAATAAAGTAAGTATAATTGCTAGATCTCTAACCCAACGAGTTCAACTAATATGGAAGGTGGCAGTAAAGTCATGAAAATTACGAATAAATGATGTTGATTTTAAATATTTTCATAATTTTTTAATTAGTATTAGAGCGTACTAGACTATTTTCAAAATACTATCCTTTTTGTATTTTTGTGCTATCCTTTTCAACGCACCAAAATCCAACATTGGTTGTCGTATAGCGCAGCCGGTCTGGCGCAGTGGGGTAATAAAATTGTAACCTCATATTGAGGGGAAATGGTGAGATGATTTGTACCTTTGTAGGAAGTTAGGTGCCTACAGCAGGGGGCTAGCTCATCGCCGCAGCTATGGAGATAAAAGGTTGCCTAACGATGTTTTCCATCACCGTAAGAACGTCTGCATAATGCAATGCAATATGGTCAGCACCGGATTCGAACACGCATCTCCTGCGTGAGAAGCGAGTATGAAACCACTAGACTATGGATATTAATTGGTATAAACCGGTTTATTAGGGTCTACCCCATTATTATTTTGTACACGACTGTACATTTATTGAAATGTATGGGATATTAAACATTGCATTTTTAATGCAGTTCTTCAAAGTAAACCAGGTGGAAATTATTATTGTTTCGGTGGACTATTTCTGGACTATTTTTTGGCACAACTATCAAACTGAAAGTCGTAGGCGGTCCGGAGATATTTGATGTTATCAAATGTTCAAGCTTGTAATCCTCACCAAGATGTCTTAATAACTCTGGAGTCGCTGAAGGACTATTTGTGAAAATTGGTATGTCAAGTGGACTATTTCTGGACTAATTTTTGAAACCCAAACCAAGTCAATAGGCCCTTTTGTTTGCTTGCACGAGGGATGAGGATTACAGCTTGACGTCAAGCTGTAATCCTCACTAACCTATAGCTATAACATGACGTCAAGCTGTAATCCTCACTAACCTATTGCAATAACTTCGAAACTATAAGTGGACTATTTTTCTTTTTTGATGGACTGTTTAGGACTATTTCTGGACTATTTTTTAGCATTTTCAAATTTCATTTTCATGAAGGTTTCAATGGTGAGGATTACAGCTTGAAGGTCGTAAATATCTCACTCTTAGGCACTCCAAGGCATAGCACTTTGGCATATGAGCAGTCCTTCAGGTTGCTGGCAGTCCGAGTGTGGAACGCACTTCCTTGCACTAAAAGAGACTTTCTTGTCTCTTTCAAAAACCGGGTGTCACAAAAGAAAGGGGAAGCCCTCTCTTTTGTGATACTTATAGTATGTATATTATCATTATATATAAACTATATGTATAGGTATGTATGTTTTTGATACTCATTTAGTTGTCTAGTATATGATAATAATAATATATTATAATAATAATTTTATTAATTAAGGTATACATTTGAATTATTTGTTAATTACATTAGTAAAGAACAAGGGATGTTCACTACCCCCTAAAAAGGGCGAACCCTGTTGTATACGATGAGTATTACTTCCCACCTGTAAATGACACATTTTCTAATTAGATTTTAACAAAAATATCATTATTCATAAGATTAATAATTAACGATTCATGTAAAATATAAATTGAATTATTTTCAGACAGAATAATATCAAATAACACCAAGGTTTTTAATCTTTGAGGAGTAAATGTGTGTGTTTGTAATTGAGAAGATGGGAAGTGTAATGTTTGAATGTTTTAGTGTAGTGAGTAGTAAATGTATGGTGTATGAAGATTGTGCCGGCTGATCCGGTACCTCACGTACACACGTATTATTTAATTTTTATCCCAGGTACGCGTCAGCCATCACAGATAATAGATTTATCATACCACGTACCTAATCTAGGTACGTGGTAAGACCTCATATCAATTTGTATATAAACCCAGTATTTATAATAATAAAGTTAGATAGTAATTGTGCATATCCCAAGCCTTTTATTCCGTGTCCCGTCGGTTGCCACTCTGTTGGCAAAGTGGTGACCCCGACAGTGAACATCGAGCAACCTTCGGTAATATCTTCGATGATATGAAGAAATAAGCCGGAATCGCCTTCAAGAATGTTTCCACAATGGAGACTCAGGCTCCAAGAAGACTCATCATCAAGTTGCCGAGATATCGGTAAAATAGTTTCTGCCTTCGGTTGCATATCCCAAGCAAACGGAGCAGCAGTGGAAAATACACAGCACCCCAGCAACCTCATAACCTCAACTGTGGACAGCAGGTCAATGATCGGTCGATAGCGAGTTATGAAGACAACCCACCACATACGATCAAAATTACGGCGATAGCCATGAATAAAGAAGAGAGATGAGTCAGGAAACAGTGCCAAACCAAGCAACGACGACGGCACTACAACAAAGCAATACTACGTCACTACATCCAGTCATAGCAAGAAGCGGTAGTAAAACGTCATCGCTATGACACAGTACGGTGACTAGCACATGGAGAGGCCCATCCATAAACGCTGGCCCTGCTCCCCAATCTATGAAAAAAGAGACGACATTGAGAATATCATACAACGGCACGTGCAACATCAACTCCAAACGAGGAGCAGAAGATGGAGCAAGCACCAGCCAATCGACCTCGCATCCATGATACATTTAGAACAAAATAGCCCCAAACCCCTAGAAGAACAACTTTGGACATAAATCATCGAGTGAGGAGCGCAAAGTCAAGACAGTAAGCAACTGGGTTGACATTGTCTATGAAGCATAACATGCAACTGCTGAACTCGCAAAAAACGCTCGCGGTGTATATATCGAATAGCATCACGTCTTGTAGAATATATTATTTTTTGTTTTGTTTTGTATTTTGTATGTTTAAATTTTGTAAAAGGGGGGAATTTTGGTCGCCAATCCTGTTTGACCGATGTTTGTTATTTACTTTGTATAATTTTTCACTATGTGTTCAGTTTACATTAATGTGTACAATTAAGTGACGGCTCAACAGTTAGTGGAACTAAAAGAACAATTTATCGAAAACGTTTGAAGTTATTATAAAACTCGGCTGTCGTCTCGTTTCATAAATCTCACACTCAAATTTTAATGCCTTTAATTATGTAACAGTCACATAAACTACTAACAAAATAATTGAAAATCATCGTCGCGCTGTGTTTAAGTTTCTCATTCGGGGCATACGCATATTCGAGAGCACAAGTTAAGTTGATGGGAGATTCATTAATTCTTATTTCAGTATGAACTTTTAGTTCAATTTCAACGGGTAGTATTTAAAGGCAACAAATATAATGATCACCAATATATTTTTTTCCTACCCAAAATGGATAAAGTTTCAAAAATTATCAGGGCAAAATACTGCGGTAGCTTAGGTGAAGGGTAAATGGGATGAGCGAAGCGAAGCCCCCTTTATCCTTCGTGTTAGGTTGGACATGTAAGAACAACAAAAAATACTTAAAACATAAACTTAAGTACACAAAACATAAAAATAAATTTGGTGATCATTTATCCAAACACAATTTGGTGGACATTTATCCATTCTGGCAGTAATTTCGAATTTATTGGTAGTAAAATAGGTGCGTTTTTGGTAATCGTTTAGACATAAGCCGTTAAACATATGACCGTAACTCCAGTGTATACTGATATTGCCTAGCCAGATTACCGAATTGCGCGAAAAACTGAACGCGACTAGAATTACTGATTTTGTCTGACAAAATTACTGAACGACTAGTATCTGAAAAACTGCAACTTGAAAATTGACAGGTAAGGGAAGGTTGATGTAGGGACAATATACTTTGGTATGATAGCTAAAGGCTTGGGAAGAAAAGGGCAAGAAATCATATAGTGACACAAACAATTTTAGCATTGTAATTTCAACAGTTGTTTTATTGCTGTTATAACAAAATTGGTAAATTTGTTGCATTAGCAATAAAACAGTAATAATAAAAACGTTGCCCTCATAACTATGCAACTTTGACGGCTGTGCAGCATCAAAGTTTTTTTGTTGCAATGGCAATGTTTTTTGAGAGTGTGTAACTATTTTCTTTCCAAAAGGATAGAAAAAAAATTGAGAAATAGCAGATTTCCATCGTTTGAAGAGATGAGGGAGGTTTTTAGTACCATTGTGACATTCAAGAGAAAATATTTTTCTCATGGTATGTCGTTACAAATTTCCACATATGTACCTATTTCATTTGGGGCGAGGATAACATACGAATATAAAAATAAATCATTCATCTTAGTCTATTCTTTGATACTTAGTTAGATTATATATCAGCCACCCTAAGTACATGCGTTCAAGTTATAAACTAATGACTAAAATCGTAAAATTTTTGTACAAGTCTCAGTATGCATGGATGGCGAGATAAAAGAAGTTTCCCTCTTTTACCATGTTATATTAACCTGCGTTTGAGTTGAGGCGAATATCAGTATTATTGAGACCATACCCTTACCCTTATAATCCGTCTATCTGGGTAGGGTACACTAATGATGTGTGTTTGCACTATCTATTAATTTTCAAATTTGTTTGATTTCACTATAGCAATGAATCTACTGGCAAGAGGCATTAAGGAACAGAGGCTTGAAACTCGAAATCAATATGTGGCTTAAACTCGAGTCAAGTCTAATTCAAAGAGCCTTTGTATCGTGTTGGTTTGCTCACGACAATCTATGTCGCTGCAGTCCACAGCAACGTAATAGATTTCCGCCCAGTCCCTATTGAAATGTTTTCGATAGTGAAAGTATACAAAGAAAGGGCTTTGCAAGTCCCTTACAAAGCTTGGAAAATTGCCAATCTTAACTCGATCGGCTTTCAAACGGTGGAAAATAATGGTCCACCCACCAACAATCATTTAATCTGCTGTTATGGCGGGAAAATGTGCTCAAAAGCTGTTGTTTTGTTTTTCAGGTAACTTGTTGGTGATTCTCGTGGTGACCTTGTCGCGGCGGTTGCGCTCGATAACAAACTTCTTCTTGGCAAACCTCGCAGTAGCGGACTTATGTGTTGGGGTATTTTGCGTATTCCAGAACCTGTCGATATATCTAATACCCAGGTGAGTTGTTTTACACACGAGTAAGTAACATTGTTATGTAGTGAATGTAGTGAGGTTTCTGTTGTTATAGATAAGACCTATACGCTAAACTCTACCGTATCCACTTATAGGTACATACATGATTTTATAATCGTACAATTATAAAATCAGCAGGGAAATAGGCCGTATAACGAATCATCTACTTACTAACTTAGGCTTAAAACGCTGGCTGCAAAATGTGGTCCATAAGCCTCACGTTGTGTACACGTTGGGTACGGGAGTAATTTTAAGGATCCAGAAGGGACAATTAGGTAAACATTTATGCATATGTACTTCCATTTATCAAGAATCACAAAAAAACTTATGTTACATAGATGTTTTAACCCCACTCGGCTCCAAGCGTAAAAAATATTTTGTGGTGCGGAAGTCGGGCGCTAGTGCCTCACTCGCTCATGAGGCAGACCTTTTAAATCCCATACAAAAAACCCATGCCCGGCGCGAAAGAAATGTATCTCAAAATAAACAGATGATTATCACAATATTTTATAAAAAAAAATGAATTCGATGGTCAAAGTGTTTGTCTTGCTTGCGTTCCATTATGAACTGTTAGTGAATAAAATCTTAAGTATTGTCACTTTTTCATAAAATTATTGAGTATTTATATTTCTCTACTATAGTGCAAATCCTGTGTTATGGCGATCTATTTAAAAATAAACATATTAGTACATTATGGTACAAGTGTGTAATGTTGGTGATTTATACCTATAGGCTAACAGGTACATTTACCATTTAGAAAGAAAAGGTAATTTTTGCTTTTGGTGAATGCCAAATTTCATACTTCTTAACAATTTCATAGAATAAGAATAGAATAAGAATAATTTTTATTGTTCAAAATAACAGGGTTAACATATTTGAGGTCCCGGCCTCCCGAAGTAGGAAAAACCTGTATCATGGGAAAATAGAATAGACCATGTATGGTGAATGACATCGGTATTTTATTTATCGTGATAGGAATCTTCACTAAAAGCATCTGGCCATGGTTCTTTATGTCTTTTACAGTTATATTTGTTAATTCTTGTATCCTACATGCACCAGTTACACCAAATATCAAAGCAACCTGAAAAAAATAAACAATAATTACCTTCAACATCCAATATGGGCTGAAGTCGCGTAGATCTTTAAAATTAATTTATCTAACCTTAGTAGCCAGATATAAGTTATCTGGAGCATCTTTTATAAATTTTTCAATAACGTTAGATGATTTATAAATCTTCTACATCCTTCGGATAGTCTCTTTAGATAAGCTGACAAATTAGATCGTGTTTTTAAGGCCACTCCATTCTTTGTTCGGAGAGTACTTTTTAACATTGAGTATAATACACCACAAAGAGCTAGGTTTGTACTTAGAAGATAATTCTTTAAAGTACACCATGAACAAATTTTCTGAAAAAGTCTGCGTATTCTTGTTGTTTTGCCATTGTATGATATTTTGGTACGCTAATAGATATTTGTGCTTGGAGTTTTCAGGTAGTAAACTTTCCATGACGTTGATGGCTTCATCATTTTCTTTGTTAAATAATTTTCTTCATAACTAGTACTTGTAGATATTTTAATTAATAAATAATTATATTTTCAACTGTGAAAACGCTTTGTGATTTTTGTTTCGCAATGGCGGGAAAAAATAATCTGTTTTTCTATGAGCGCGCATCTAACAATGTCGATCGGCAATAGACTAAAATAATGAGGTTTCTTTTTTGGCTTTTCGCGGATAGCATTTTAGCCACGTACAAAATGGGGAGTTGAAAGTTTTCTTTATTACAGAGAAAACAAAGTTATATTTGAGTGAAAGCTTTATTTATTAAAAACGTACAAGTTGAAATTATCTAATTAAATACGAAGTTGCATGAAATGAGCAAGCAATAGGTACATTCATTTATATGTTCTATTGAATACTATCTTTTTTGTATCGAAAGTTTTTTAAGAACAAAGCAACTCAACCAATAAAATTAAAAATACCACAGACCAGATGGTCTGTGAAAAATACCCTATAACTCACTTGTGAATAATAGCAATGAAAAGTCACAGTTTGATTACAAGTGTCATTATGAGTCTAATTGCGGTGAAACTAGAGCCATTTTATAAGCAAGCATGTTGAAAAATATATTTTTTAAATTTTACTGATTTGTTTTAATATTAAAATCTTATAGCAATATTATTCATCAAATACTGGAAAAGGCTATTATGCCTTTTTAGCTATTTATTCAATACTCCATTTTACGTGACTGGGGCTAGCCCATCGCCGCAGCTATGAAGTAATAAACGTTCACTCACGATGTTTTCCATCACCATTAGAATGTACATATAATGTACCTACTTAAGATAATTATACTCTTTATTTTGAGATAAATTTCGTTCGTATTGAGCCTGGTTTTATTTAAACACCACCTTTTACTTTTAAATAATGATTTTAGGAGAAATCGTATTTTGACGAAATTTCTGCACATAGAGTAATGAAATCAGAGCGTCCATAATAATTCCGCCTACTTAGCTCAAGCAGGTGGAGGACACTCCGCAAAGTACCTACAACGCTACAAGTACATAGGCCGCGCCGAGTGCACACCGTCGGCGAAGAATAGATTCAGTGTCTCAGTGGCACAGAGTACATTATTAGTCTTGATATAGAGATTTCAGTCTGCCTGTAAGGGCAGCGCCTCTGGCGGCGAGTGAAAGAACCAAGTATATAGTATACTAGCTAAACATATTACAGATGTAGTGAATAATCCTTTCCTATCGGTAAAACTCGGAACAACGATAACACCCGAATGGTGCCGATGTGTCTATGAACTACTGTATTATTAAATTACGTGTAGGTATCAAATAAATCGCATACTTTATTTATCAATATCAAATGTCAAATTGCCCGTTTGACGTATATTACACTGAGATGTTAAAACCACCACGATTCTATCATATAAAGAATTCGTTAGGTAAACAAAAATATAACTAGTTACTGAGGACGTTTTATTTCAATAAAACGCACTGATAAAAACCAAATTCCGGTTGGGATGATCTAATGATTCTGTAAGGATTGGAACCCCAAAAGTCTAACTATAAGTCAAAACTACAGTAGGATTTTGCAGACCTTTTTTATAACAATAAATTTTTGTAATTAATTAAAAATACTATGACATAACAAAAAAGACACCTCAACATAAAACAAAACAAACCAGCAGAGAAATTAATATAAATAAATATGATTTTCTGATTGGATGAACGACTTCGATTATGACAGCGGGATAAGAGGAGGAGGAGCGGGGTGGACAGTGTGATGCGAAACAATACTTCCAACTTCCATATCACAGTCAGAATCAGAACTATTTTCTGGTGTATCATCGTCAGAGTTTTCATGAACGGTGATTACAAAACTAGCCATATAATTTTCCAACTCAGGTTCGTGTTTTCGGTACTCGTTTTCGCATTTGATGGCGTGGTCACATACTTTGGCCCAAACATCGGAACCAATCATATTAACCTTTTCCTGTAGCAATTGTTTCACAGTAGTCATATTCATACTGATGTTTCTTTTGGATACGTATCTCTTTATTTGAGACCATATGTTTTCAATCGGATTGAAATCAGAATGATATGGTAGCAATCTTAGTACGCTGTGTCCATATTCGTTCATAAGTTTAACTATAGAGTATTCTACAAAGTGTTGTTTGTACTTGCAAATAATTTCATATATTTCAAGTTTTGTTAATGATGGATCAATCGGAACGTTATGTTTGGATAGCCAATCAATCATGTCTTGCTTCTTGGTATTTAAATTAGGAGGTTTTTCTACGTACTTATTATGATATGCAGCATTATCTACTACTAGTACCGAATGTGGAGCTATGTTTGGAATGAGTTGATTACGAAGCCATTTTTCATAGTTTTCATTGTTTAATAATAATAATAATAATTTATTTATTTATTCATAAAATCTTACAGTTCAAAGGTGTATATAACAAGAACATAAATTACAGATAGGCTACATTATTTTCATACAGCAGACCAACAACCAAGCTAAGCATTAAAAATGCCTGTGTTATGATTACTAGCTGCTCACATTAACACCGTTAGAGTCTAAACAAAAGTTACAAATTATGTCATGTATGAGAGCATAATATTATGAAATGTGTCCCTCCCTGGGTCGCCGGTGAAAATGCGTGTGAGTGTTGTTTTTGTTTTGTGTGTATTCAGCCATTTAAAATGTATGTGCGGATTTTACTTTATTATAGATAAAATATTTTCAGTTTGCTCGTAGTTTAGTGTTAAAAGCCAATTAGTTATAATTTGCTTACATTTAAATTTACATAGACCAAATATACTATGATCTTTATTGATAATGTTATAGAGCCTGGGACCCTGAAAGACGAGAAATCTGTTCAAAAAGAAAGTTCTGCTTCTTACAGCAGAACAGACAGCATAATTTCGTCGATTTATACCGATTTCAGTTGAGTAAGGAGTGTAAGAATGTTGTTTTAGTGTTGTATGTAATATGTACAGTTGTCTGACGGTTAGAGTGTCTGAAATTTCATGTAGAGCTCTGGTTGGGAACCTATAAGGTTTGAAGAGACAGATTTTTAGTATAAGTCTTTGAGCTTGTTCCACTGCTAAGATGTGAGTCTTTGGGGATCCACCCCAGCATGTAATTCCGTACGTCAACAGTGATTGGACTAGAGCCTTGTATACTTGGTTAATTAGTTTATCGCTTGCGACGTGTCGTAGTTGCTTGAAGACATAGGCTAGTTTTCTTATACGCTTGGCTAGATTCTGTGCTTGCTCGTTAAATGTCAGGTTGCAGTCTATAGTTATACCAAGGTATTTAGTTGAGTTAGTACTAAGAATACTGTGACAAGTGCAGGTGCTGTTTGGAGGGTAGGAGCATTTGTGGGAGATTATAGTTGAGTTTTGGCGAATCTCAGAGCATGAAGCCTGGTTGACAATAGAAAACATCATGTATGTTGTTTTATCGGAATTGAGTGTTAGATAGTTAGCTGCAAGCCAGTGCGTAACAAGATTGAACCCATTTTGGGCTAGGGAGAAGGCATCAGCCCAGGTGTCAGCACTGAAAGTGAGAGTGGTGTCGTCTGCGTAGGAGACAATTTTACATTGTGCAAGGCTTAGGTCGCATAGTTCGTTAATATAGCATAAAAATAGTGTGGGGCCTAAGATACTACCTTGTGGGACCCCGTGATAGACTGGTAGTTCATCACTGACATGTTCATCTATTTTGACTCGTTGAGTTCTATTTGACAGGTAACTTTCAAATAGGCTCAGCTGAGTTCCCCGTATGCCTAGGAATTCAAGCTTTTTCAGGAGTAGAGGGATAGATACAGTGTCGAACGCTTTCGCCAAGTCAAGAAATATAGTGATGCATTTTTTTTTGTCGTCAAGGTCTTTAGCAATAGCATTCGTAAAGGTTAAAAGTGCGTCTTCAGCAGATTTACCGGCTCGAAAGCCGTACTGTTTATTTGATAATAAGTTATTTTGCTCGAGGAACTTTACCAATCTATTATTTATTATTCTTTCTAATAACTTCGATAAGCTAGGTAGGATTGAGATAGGCCTGTAGTTGTTGACCACACTTTTATCCCCAGCCTTGTGTATTGGGCATATAAGTGATTTCTTTAGATCGGAAGGGAAAATTCCTTTCTGCATACAGATGTTAAAGATGTGAGCTAGTATGGGAACTAGGGAGTCCTTAACAGATTTTATCATTTTGGCACTTATTCCATCACATCCTACAGCGCAATCTGGTCTGAGTGCGAGGATTTGTGTTTCTATTTCTTGTTCAGTGGTCTCATACAGTGTGAAAGAGTGTAGGGAGCGGTTCGATACGTTTCTTGATAACATTAGCGGTGGGGTGCGCGGAATCGCTTCCGAAAGATTTTTTCCGACGTTATTAAAGAACATGTTAGCTGTATTTATAGCATTAGTCTGAGAGGGATTTGAAGTAAGAAGTTCTATAGGTGAACTTTTGAATTTTTCAAGATGAGATATGGATTTGATTGCAGTCCAGATTTTTTTATTGTTAGAACCCGCAGAAACCAGTAGGCCTCTGTCGTATTTTCGTTTTAGTTTCTTAATTAGAGAATTACAGAAATTGCGGTATCGCCTGTAGGTAATTGCCAAGACAGTATTTTCTGGCTGGTTTTTTGTCTTTTTATGTAAACTATCACGATTTCGAACGCAGCGAAGAAGTCCTGTGGTCATCCAAGGCTTTTTCGTTATTTTGCTATTAGGGATTTTGTGTTTGTAAGAGCTATTTTTTGCGGCTGATTTTAAAAGTGTTATCAAGATTCTCATGGCTTCATCAGGATCTTCTGTTAGATATAAATAGGAGAGGTCATAAGATTTAAATTCCTCTACAAACTTATTATAGTTTAATCGATTGACGAACTTATTAGGAGTTGCATGCACTTTGTTCCAGTCAAGACAGAAAAGCGTTGCACAGTGATCAGTTACAGTTGACTGAATTATAAGATTGGTTGATTTGAGCTTTGTCTTGAGAACTACATGATCTAAGCAGCTTTTATCTCGGGTTGGAATATCATATGCCAGAAATAGTCCTTCGATGGTAAGTATGTCTATGTATGTGTTAAAGTTACTATCACTATTATTTGGTATTATGTTAATATTTATATCTCCAATTATAATGATATTGCTGAAATTCTGATAGGTTTTTAGTAGATTCTGTAACGAGTAAATAAAGCTATCGGCATTTTTGAAACAGTCAGGCCGGTAAATACCTATAATCAATGTGGAATTATCAAGTTGGACAGTAAGGGCTGTGGCTTCAGTAAGATTTGCTTGCTGTACAATTGGTTTGAGGTGTGTCTTGTGGTATATGACAACACCATCGTTTTGATTGTGATACTTGTCAGTGCTGTGGCATACATATCCGTCTAGTGGCGGTAACTTGCTAACGCACGACATCCAGCATTCAGTCAAAACAATGATATCGGATTCTATGTTAGTTTGAGCGAGAAGTGTACAGAAACTGTCAAAATTATGGTTAATACTCCTAATGTTTTGGTGTAGAACTTTCAGTTTCAATTGAGGCTGGGTAACAAGAGCAGAGCATTGATCAGCCTGACAGGTTTGAGAACTACTTAAACTTAAGTTATCTATGTTATCAATTAGCTTATCCATATGTAACACTATATATAAAAGTGCTATAAAAATTAAGTAAGGCGCTCTCAGGCGCCGCCATAATTAATTGAGTTTATGTATCTGTACTCAGCATTTTTCTTGGCCGGACAGTCAGCGTCGCCTGTTTTATGGCTACTTTGCTTTTTGTAGCGTAGGCATGTTGCGCATTTTGGTAATTCAGATGTTTTTGTGCAGTCGGTCGTCAGGTGCCCTAGTTCGCCGCAATGTCCACAAGTTGGTTTTGCCTCTTTGCAGGTCTTAGCAGCGTGTCCATACTGCTGACACTTGTAACATCTTGTTACTAGGGTGAAATCTCTTACAGTACACGATGACCAATTGATAAAAACCCTGTCCTGAGTAATGAGAGCCTTGCGGATTTCGGCAGGTACTTCGATTATATAATTAACGGCATCTGTGTCCTTTTTGCCAGATTTGTGGCTCAGCTTTATTGAGGTCAAAAATGAGTCTAGCGTCAATTTCGGCATTTTTTCGGCAAGATTTTGTTCAAAGAGACATTTAAAAGCTTCGCTCTCTGTTAGGGAAGTGGGTACTCCAAAAACAGTGATTCTCGGTCTACGCTTCGAGGGCTCATCCACCTTCAGGCCTGAGGAAGACAGTTGAGAAGCCTGCTTAAGTTTTTCTATGTCTTCCTTATAGTCAGTGCTTATAATGACCCCACCGTTTTTTGTCTTGCGAAGACCACGGACGTGGAGTTTCATAACTTCAGGGCGAATAATTTTTTGAACTAGATCTTTAGTCTCGTCACTGGTCTTGTTCTGGTCATGAGGGTAAATAGCTACAGAGCTAAGGGTGCTGGGGCGCATAAAGTTGTTGCTACTTTTCTTGACAATCTCGGCAAAAGAAGTGGAGCCGGAGGTCGCTGTTTTGTTATTATCTTTAATGGCCTCATTAAGTGCTTGTATTTTTATTGATAGGTCCTGATTTTCTTTCAGCGTCTGAATTGTGGTTTGGGCTTGAAGGGCTTTTTGTTTAAGCGATTGGTATTGGACAGCCATTTGAGATGTCCCATTTCCTATTTTACGGCACAGATTATTTATTCTCAGTTTTTGTTCCGAGTTAAGTTTTCCTTCGGAGGATATAGAGCATACTTCGTTGAGGCACTTTTCAATCGTGGCCATCCAATTCTGTAGTTCACTGGTACGCACAACTTCCATTGTATTTTCATTGTCCTGGGGGTTGTGTTGGCTCTGACATGTAGAAGGGCAGGTCGGGGGTGGTGAACGGCTGGTGAGGTGGCTCCGGTTGAACGGGCTACCTTCGCTCATCTTGACATATAGTTGCTACAAATTATGTTAGATGCATGACAGTCAATAACACTTCAATAGTTGCAACGAACACAAAACACACAAACACAAAGTAGGTCACGGATTAGTTGAGTAGAGAATTTATATTATAATTTCTTTATTCACATGCACACGTCCGAAACGTGCGAGCGCGCCAGAATTGAATTGAATTGAATTGTTCATCGCGTTGTGATAGTCACCTGTTTTATCAGTAGACTGATACATTAACAATGCCCCAGGTATAAACCCCTTTCTACTACCAGCGTGCACTATTATAAGACGTTGTCCTTTAGAAATTAACTGTTTCACTCCGTTTTCTGACGAGTCAGCCCAGCTTTTCCTGCCAAATGTGAGGTATGGATGTATGTTTCATCCATATAAACAATCTCTCTCCCTTGCAATCTGAACTTTTTTATCGCGGCTAAAAACTTTACTCTTTTTAAACGAACATCATCTTTCTCGATAAGTAATTTTCTGTTGTTTTCAACTTTTTTATACCGAAATCCCATTTTTCTAAGAATTTTTCTTAGCGTAAAGTCACATCCCTTAAAATTTATGGCTTCGGATAACTTGGACTTCAGGGCTTTAATTGTAGGTATTTGTTTGTATATCAAATGGAAATTATACACTAATCGGCGTATAACGATGTAGTCAAAATCGTCAAGACCTAGACAAAATAATGTATTTGGTCTACCCAACTTTGCCGACTTCGGACTATTGGAGGTGGATTGATTTATGTATTCTTTTTGCAATATTTTATTTTCTGTTCGTTGAGAAATTCCACTGGCCTCCGAAACTCGTTTTTGGACTTTACAAAAGTAAGCAGTATAATTGGTATGTTTGAATTTATCATTTTCAGTAAAGAAATATAAATAAATATTGAAAATAACTTCGCAGGCTTGCCGATCTAAACGTTTCCCTTTTCTTAGTGCTTTCGGCATGTCTGTTATAAATTGTTAATGTGGATCGAATAAAATCAATGTTTATTATTTACAAAAATGACAGACAAGAGTTAAATGTAAAGTCAAAAAAAAAAATATAGGTGGCCTGCATTAATACACGAGTCCATGAAGTTTATCACAAAATCTAACATAAATATCAACAAAATATTTCCGTGGTATTAACTACTCTATATAGATACTTCCTCTTGCAATGCGACCGTTCCCTACGTTGTCTCGATGGGTACTGAGTGCGGTGAAGTAGTAAGACAAAAACGAACATTTCCGAGAAAATACGAAAGGAAAGGAGTATTCACTACATCTGTACATATATATAGCTGCAGCAGTGTAATGTAATAAGGAAGATTGATGATTGTAGAATCATCAATATTCAAATTGAGTTTATATTGATGACCACTTAAGATTATTTGTGTGGACATCATACAAACTTAATTCGGAGAGACATGATTGTAGGCTTCGTTTATTTTCATTCATTTTAAGTGAACTCAAATAAAAAAATGGAGTGATAATTCATTTTTAATTTATCAGTATCACATTTTATATCTTTATAATCAGCATATATTGCAATTATAGTTTTACAATAATTATACTGGTGTATGTGTCGCAGTTGGTTGGTTAAATCAAACACTTAACTAACTCTCTAGACTGTTAATTAAATACCGACGAATTTAAATCCCAGTTCCTCTTTAAGAGCCAATACATTCCCCCCTATGTTAAAGGTCCAAGTCAGGAACCTATCAGGATCAGGATTGGGGAATGTTTGCAGTGATATATACATGGTCTTCACTTGTAAATCGAAAAAAGTACATATAATGGACCGAATGAATAAAGATAATGACTTCTTCAAATCAGTTTTTCAAGACAAGGATGGTTTGTTTGTCACAAAAGGGGAGGTTCTCATTATGTAGGATCTCTTTAGTGAACAGAACAGACAGTAAAAGGCCGTTGTAATAGCACGACACATATTTACGATAGCAAAGGGAACTAGTATCCTGACCTAAGTGAGTCTAATCGGTTGGAGTGTAGCTAAGGGGTTTCCCCCTCTTATCGACACTGACCAAATGTCTGTAATTATACTACTTGTGGTAACAAGACCACGCTGTACAATAAAGTATCACTTACTAGTTGTATTGCAGTTAGGAACACAGCATCGTTTCTCATTAATCATTATTTGAGGCTTGATTCCAAAAATGAGCGGGTCGGTTCAAAATTCCGAGCAAGGGGTCAGTGCTTGAATGCAGTTGTCGATATCCAAAATCCAGGTCGAGGGGCAAAGCAAAGGTTATTGATGTAAAGCCACAAAATCAGAGAGAAGTAGTCTTGTATCGGTCATGTACGAAGAACGAATAGGAAACGTTACTGTGCAATGAACGAAAAGAAACGTTTCCCTACGCTAATCGGACATTCGGTCTATTAGGACTATTAGGCCATCGCTCGAGAGAGCGGAGCGGCGGGCGGGAGGCATTGAGCCATGCCGACTCGCTCTCGCACACATAGACACGGCATTGACATCTTGACTAGAATGACAGCCTGTTTAAGTATGAAGGGAAATCATATATTATTTAACTTTTTATTTCTGCTATGCAAACAGACATATAGAATTGTATAAATATGTTAATATTATCAGAGTACAATATTCCTCAAGTTTCTGCTCTACACGAAAAGAAAGGTTAACCTAATAGCTCCATTATTTATTCAATCCTACGTCATACATAATAGTACTAATAAAACTGTTAGATCTTACTAGTACACTGACTGAAATGTCCTAGTACGGAGCGCTTTCTGATATGACCGAGCAGGCATATTTTTTATTCATAAGATCCAACGTCCTAATAGTACTAATAGAGCTGTTAGAGTGTACTAGTACACTGACTGAAATGTACTAGTACGGAGCGCTCTCTCTGATGACCGAGCAGGCACAAGACTAGAGAGAAGCACAATCAATCAAAGTGACATGACAACCGGAGTTTCGTTACAGTTGAAGTTTAGGGTATGCTACGGCTAAATCTTTTGATAAAAATATTAAAAATCACCAGACTGCAGCCAAACAAGTTTTTTTCATTAATTCCAGCTACATTTCAGTTAAAATATTTTTGAAAACATCTCATATATTCTGTATAAAAATTATTTTGACTTATAAATTTGCGTAGAATGGATTGTAATCACAACCCCTTTTAATTTATTTTTATTTTGCGGCTCTGGATACTTTTCTTTCAGCCTGACTCACGACCTGTAAGGAGGAATTAAATAACTAATTCTAAAGCAGAATTTGTATGAGGAAGTGTTTCTACTGAGTGAATGCATGCTCCCTGCTCAGAGGGTTGCCGCACGCCGCCGTCCGGGTTGAGTGTGTCGCCCTGCCACCGCCGCGTGTTCTTTAAAATGCCGACGAAATATTGTAATGCATTTCAATGCCTAAATAAGAATAAGAACAAAACCCTGACGTTTTTGTCACTGCCGAAGGAGACATTGTAAAATAGGTTTTCTGGCCATTACGTTAGTAGGTAAGTAGGAATATTATACATATTGTTGTTCACAAATGGAGAATAATTAGTAATTGGTTCGTAGTTAGTATGTAAATGAGTCTATTTATTTATCACAAGGAGACAACCCTAAAGTTACACAGGCCGCGTCAGACGAGATAGAGTTACTCGACAAGTGTCACATCTGCTCCCTAACTCTTTATTAATCTGTGGCTCAAGTATGAAATCACATATTATAGAAGGTCTGAGTTAAGGCCCAATTTTTTTTCAAGAGTTTCGCGCACGATCTATGTTAAATTATATGGATAGAGAACACAAAAACGGACAAAAAATTACTTCAATATAATTACCTAATGTGTCGCGTGTGATGAGAAAAATGGGATGAAAGGTCAGATGGAGTATCTTTTTTTTTTCAATGCTTTTGTGCACAACAAATGTGGTATATATGTTATGGCTAAAGCTAGGTGTGTAACTAAATTAATCTCGAGACTAGCCGGCTATACTTAAGTTTAGTTTCACACCTAGCTTTAGCCGTAACATGTATATATGGGCAAAGGACATAAAAAAACCTTAAAATGATATAATTCACATTCAAAATTCTTTGTTTTCTGTAAATATTGACATATGTTTAGAAAAAGTCATTGTTTGCCTCTTGTCTACAGATTTCTTTGAAATATGGGTTTTGTTTAAGTAGTACAAATATGAATTCATATAAATTTAATGCAGGTATAAATAATAACAAAATTATTAAGCGAGTTCTGTGTTGAATTAGATTAACACCATGCACTTGTTCAAATCGGGAGATAAGGGTGATCCTTCAAATTTCAGACCAATATCTGTTCTTCCAACACTAAGTAAAATATTTGAAAAGATTATACTCAATCAAATGCTCTCACACTTCAACTGTACCAAACAACTCCACGCCAAACAATACGGTTTCACTAGGGGTAAATCGACTACGGATGCAGGTATTACCCTTATATCTCATATTTATTCTGCATGGGAGGCCGCACAGGATGCTATCGGAGTTTTTTGCGACCTGTCGAAGGCGTTTGATTGTGTTGATCATAATACGCTATTAATTCAATTAAATCATTACGGAGTTCAAAATAAAGCGTTGGATCTACTAAGATCATACCTAAGCAATAGAATTCAAAAGGCAGAAGTTAACGGCGTTAAATCTGATGGATCGGGTGTAAAAATTGGCGTTCCACAAGGTTCCATATTAGGTCCTTTCTTGTTCCTGGTATATATTAACGATCTGCCTTTCATGGTGGAGAAATTAACTGACATAGTGTTATTTGCTGATGATACTTCAATGGTCTTCAAAATTGAAAGACAAAAAGCAGATTTTGATGATGTTAATGGTGTATTATCTTTAACTTTGAATTGGTTCACAATTAATAATTTATTGTTAAACGCTGATAGAACCAAATGTATCAAATTCTCACTTCCAAATGTCAGGCAAGTTGAGACCAGTTTAGTGTTAGGCAACAGCACTTTAGAATTAGTAAATGATACGAAGTTTCTTGGAATCACCATTGATAACAAATTGCAGTGGGGACCCCACATAGATAAATTGGCTGGTAAATTAAGTTCTGCGGCTTACGCTGTTAGGAACATCAGACAAAGCACGGATGTGGCTACATCTAGGCTAGTATATTTTAGTTACTTTCATAGTGTGATGTCCTATGGTATCTTGTTGTGGGGGAAAGCAGCGGATATTCAAACTATTTTTATTTTACAGAAAAGAGCTATTCGAGCAATTTATAATTTAAAACGAACAGACTCCTTAAGAAAGCTTTTTAAAGAAATTGACATACTAACAGTAGCTAGTCAATTTATTTTCGAAAATATAATGTATGTACGCAAGAACCTTACAACATATTCCAAAATTAGCGATAGCTGTAATGTTAACCTAAGAAATAATCACAGACTGTGTGCGCCCCGATTAAGACTCGCGATGGTTAGCAATTCTTTCAAGGGTCAGTGTATTCTCTACTGTAATAAGATACCTCTGGAGATTTTGAAATTGCCATTTGAGCAATTTAAAAAGCATGTTAAAGCGACTTTGTCAAAAAAGGGATATTGTAATGTTCAAGATTACTTAAATGAAAGGACTGTATGGGGTTAATCTAGCTCAACACAGGCCTTGCTGTTAATAATTTTGTAATTATTCATTCCTGCTTATTAATCATAATAATAAAAAAAAAACATATTTGTAATAGTTAAGCACATCCTATTTTTAAAAGAGATCTAAAATCAATCTGTGGGAGTTTCTACGCCCTTCTTCTCCCACAGTGGTCCAATGTAGAGAAGAGGCAAAATTGACGTTTGCTAAGTATATGTAAATATCTACAGTAATAAAGTACTTTGACTTTGACTTTGACACTCTTGTCATTTATGTAATCTTAAATATTGTAATATCCCTTTTGAGGTTAAGTGGTTTTTATGTGGTTTTAATTTGCTCAATGGCCATTATTAAATCTCCAGAGGTATCCTGTTGTAGTGGAGTATGCATTTACCCTTGAAATAATTGGTTGAGAAACTTTCGTGAGTCTAAATCGGGGTTGGAACTAGTCTGTGATTATTTTTTAGGTTAACATTACAGCTATCGCTAATTTTGGAAAATGTTGAAAATTTATAGCATACATACATTATATTTTAGAAAATAAATAGACTTGCTACAGTCAGTATGTGCGTTTTAAATTATAAATTAGTCAAATAGCTCTTTTTATAATATGAAAATACTTTAAATATTCGCTGCTTTCCCCCACAACAAGATACCATAGGATATGATAGTATGAAAGTAACTAAAATAGAAAAGCCTAGTTTCTAGCCTTATCCGTGTTTTGCCTGATGTTTCTGACAGCGTAAGCTGCAAACCTAATCTACCAGCTAATTTATGTTCTACAAATTGCTACCAATAGTTATTTAAAAAAAACTTCGTAAAAAATTTCAAAAAATAAGGATCATCAATATCTTCTTTTTGTCTTTTAAACCAAGAAGTCCACTGAAGTATCATCGGCAAACAAAAGACAGATTGTGATTAAAAAAGGGCCTAATATGGAACCTTGTATAGCACCATTTTTTACACCCGATTCATCAGATTTAACTCCGCTGATTTCTTTCCTTTGAATTATATTGCTTAAATATGATCTAAGAAGATCCCACGCTTGATTTCTAACACCAAAATTATTTAATTTCATGTGAAGCATATCATGGTCTACGCGATCAACAGATTAACGTCCACATAGTGTACGTACTAATAACGGACTAACATTATACAATAGCGTGCGACTTATAAAATCAACCAACTGGGGTGCCCGGCTTCGCTTATGGAGTTGATATATGATTGTGTGGTAGTTGGAATAAAAGGATAAACTTTAAAATATAAGAGGTACATTTTTATTGAATATATATTCTAACCACAATACTTTTATTTACAATACTTTTAATAAACAACATTTTTATTTTTTCTATTTATTTTTAGAATTTCCCACTCGAGAGCAAGCTAAGTTTAGTTGACCGTGAAAAAAGCAGGAATCTTAGAGGTTGATGCCGCAATATTTTAAAGTTTGTCTTTGCGCTTTGTTAATTGTAAAACTATAGGCTAATTTTATTGGAAATTTAATTCTTTTAAATTGAAATGGCAGGTCAGTAGAGATCAGTGGTATTCTAGGGATAAATACTGTGTGTCCTTTGGTTTTTCCAACCATAACTTCAGCTTCGATGATGTTATTCGATAGCCATTTGATGATCATCCTTGTTCCATTACATAGTTTTGGTGAGTTGAGATTTTTGATTAGTATGATCGGAGATCCAATTTCTAGTCGAAGGTAATGGCGTTCCCTCAATTTAAAAATTCTGTAAGGAAGTTGAAACTTTCTTCAACGTTTACCATAGTATCGATCAATTAGTATATTTTTTCTTCAACGAGAGATATTCTTAGTTGAGATCGTCGACAAAAATTTTTTTGGTTGCTAAAATTGCTCTTGAGATTTTGCATACCGGGAATTGTTTTTCGGCTATATGAGTTTTAGAGCGGAATAGGCAGTTTGTCTTCCTTTCATAAGTGAGGCGGCAATGCCAGATGATGGCAGTGCAAGTGCAATGTGTTGTTTTACTTATGTCTGTCAGCAATAGATTTATTAGAAACGTTTTCCCGGTACCGCCTGGTGCGTCTAAGTAAATAATTCCGTAAGTGTTGTTGTTGATCCGGTCCATAATAACCTTGTATTTTTTATTGTCATTGAGAAGTGCTTTGTTGTACGCAATTTATAAAAAAAAATAAAAAAATATCTGAATAATTGGAATTAAAGAATGATTTTTCTCAAATATTTATCATTACTTCCGATTATTTTGGTTAAGTGTCCTCTATCCACATTCATCAAGCTTCAAAGGTAATGGTAGCGAAAAATCAACACCATCTGTGGAGTTTTGAAAAAGTCCTGCTTTGAAATTATATCTTTGTACATGTACCTACACAAATGAGTTACAGACAGGGTCAACGATAATATACTATTTTCATGTTATTTATTAATATACTTTATTGCACGGTAAATAAGTAGTACAAACAAATGAAAACTTAGGCGCAAAGGCGAGCTTATCTGTTTTAGAGATTTCTTCCAGACAACCTAGGCAGGACAGGAAAATCTATTGCTACTAAGAGCAGTCTAGTGCTCAATAAATTAAATAACTACCTACTAACGAATAAAATATAATATAAGTATAATAAAAGTCATACAATACATTATAGTACATACATATATCAAGGTGTATATATATATATATATACATAACATAATACTTACATCCTTAAACTTAATACGCAAGATCAAGGAGATGCAGTTTCAATCTTTTCTTAAAAATGCAAATGGATGGACTATCCCTAATAGCGCAGGGAAGTGATTTCCACAGTCGGATTGCCCTTAACTTGAACGAATGTTTGTAAGCAACAGTGTTGTGCTGAGGAGTTGAGAGAAGAGACTCCGTATGAGATCTGCGATTCCTGTCCCTGGAGAAAAGGAACACAAAACGTTCACGAAGATAGGTGGGGTAGCGTGGATTTTCTCAAGATATTAAAAAGGTACGAGAGCTACGAAAGGTTATTTGAACTTCTTTGACTTCTCGTGCAAGAATCTTATGTAAGATCAAAGCGCTGGTCTCGCGATCGACAACGAACTATGTTTCGTTGTTGCACACACGACTATTTGGGCATGCTAATTGGTCTCTTTCAATACGTTGATAGGATAAAAAAAAAATATCCATCAGTTAATGTGTCTGGATACTATTTCCATTATAGACAGGCCATTTTTTTTAAATGCTGATAAGTTTGGAGAGACTAGTTCTCGAGAGGGATCTCAACACGCAGAGAAATGTGTCCACATTGGCACATCGTCACAATAAGAAGACATACGTAAAATTCAACAAATATATGATTGGGCAATGGATTAAAATTGATGTGATTTATTTGATTTCGTGTTATGGGCACCGCCACAGAACAAATAATGTACATAGTAGAAAGTTGGCTCAAAAAGATGAACATTATGATTAGAAAGAATAAAAACTTGTTATAATTTATATCGCAGTAAAAAGATGCATCATTGGACGTTAATTTTATAAACTCGCAAAATGAAATTTAGCCAGAAAATTTAAGAAAACATACCAATAAGGATATACATATGGATAAAAAGATACAAAAAATCGCAGGATTAGTCGATATTGAAAAATTTATAATAATGTTATCTCTATTGAAATATTAAATGGCTATCGATATAATTATCTTTAACAAATGTACCTAAAAGTTCACTCAATTATTTACGAGTATATAGTCTATTTTTTTAGTATAGTAGTTACTAAATAAGTTTAAATTGCACGCTAGTTTAATGCTTAGTTATTTGAGAAGAAATATCCTTTATTTAGAGTTTTCATGTGTTGAGTATGATACTTAATTCATTAAAAAATCACACCCATTGTATATTGCTTAATTTTATTGATGTCGAATTAGAAATCTAGGCCCACCCAGATTTATCAGTTTTATACAACAACTCTACATTGGATCGACATTACACCATTATGTCCTCTACAGGATTGCAGTCAGATCATTGATGGCTGACAATTATTGTTCGCCAATAGAAGCCATAACGTGGTTATTAGTATTGTTTTGAAGTTTTTTAACATAAATAATTACAAAATTGTCAGTTGTTATAATAGAAAGACTGCTGATAGAGGTGGTTCTTTAATCTTAGTAAAAAATAATATTAAGGTGAATCAACAGAAAGATATAAGACAAATAGAGGTATCCTGTGTTGAGTTGGATAGCCATATTATTGTTTGTGTCTACAGACCTCCGAGAGATGAAAAAGGCCATGGCAATTTTGAAATGTTCGAGAAAATTATGGAGGAAGCCCTCATTAAACTTTGTAATAGCAAAAAAAAAAAAAATTGTGGCGATTTTAAAGTAGATTTGCTTGTAGATACAACATTGAAACAACGATTAATAATTCTGTTCATCATCATCAAATCATTTATTTTATGTCATGTATTTCTAGAGCCGACTAGAATATTACACTTACCAGCTAAACTTGCTTAGATAACGTTTTTGTGACTGTGCATTCACAAGTAAAAATGTTATTAACTGCTTACCTTGGTCAAACAGTTTCATTCCCAATTGCTAGTAAAAAAAGGACTGATCCATCATTTTATAGGCCAATTACATCCCATAGACATATCTGAAAAAGTTAGATATAAATTTTAAAGAAAGTCTGTGCCAACAACGGAAAATCATAATTTAATGACTGGGAAACATTTGGAATTCTTAAAAGTAGAGCTATCTTGTATGACCTTTATGAACGAAAAACCTATAACTTTGATATAAAATTTCATGACTATGTTAAAAAATATTCCAAAACTTTCAAGTTGGTTTGTAGAACTGCAAAACATTACAAGTTAATAGAAAAATACAAAATTCAAATAAGAGAATGAAAACAGTTTTGCAAATAATAAACCGTGAAACTTGCAAAGTTATACCAATGGGGACAATGATTTCTCGTTAAAGATAGGTGATAATGTTGTTAAATCTAACACCGGATTTTGATGAACATAACCCTAACAAAATCTATTCTGACTTCTTCAACATTATTCAAACAGAATTCGATACAGTTTTGAAATTAACGAAAGTCTGTGCCAACAACGGTTAATCAAAATTTAATGACTGGGCAACATTTGGAATTTGTAAACGACTTTGATATAAAATTTCATGACTATGTTAAAAAATATTCCAAAACTTTCAAGTTGGTTTGTAGAACTTCAAATTTATCGGCATTTTCCCCTGTGTGATCTGACTTCGACTGTAGAGGCTTTGAATGCTGACCTCGACAACATCAGGAAATGGGCTCTTTCGTATGGGCTATTAGTCAACCCGGATAAGTCTCAGGCGATGATACTGGGTACACGGCACTTACTTAATTTGTTGCAGCATAGGTCAGTTGCTCCCGTGCTTTATGACGGTACCATTGTCAAGTACAGCGAGAAAGCCAAAAATCTTGGGGTTGTTTTTGATACTCTTTTATCCTGGTCGCCCCACGTTTGTGAGGTCAGCAGACGAGTCTTTGCATCCTTTCATTCCCTTCGGCGTTTGCAGTACTTCTTGCCTAGGCAGACTAAAATCATGCTAGTTCAGACCCTTCTTCTGCCTTTAATTGACTACGCCGATGTTTGCTGGGCCAGCGCGAACGAAGATCTACTGAACAAACTCGAGCGACTTCAAAATCTCGGGATTCGGTTTATCTTCGGTCTCCGCAAGTACGATCACGTGTCCCAATATCGCAGGGAATTAGGCTGGCTCCCGATCCGACTTCGTCGTGATATGCACATTCTCACCTTCCTCTTCAATATTTTGAGAAATCCGCGCTATCCCGCATATCTTCGTGAACATTTTGAGTTTCTTTTCTCTGGGGATAGACTTCGGAGATCTCACACGGTGTCACTTTTGTCAATTCCTCAGCACAACACTGTTGCTTACGAGCACTCGTTTAGGTTAAGGGCAATACGTTTGTGGAATGCACTTCCTTGCGCTATTAGGGATTGCACATCCTTGTTCTCTTTTAAGAAAAAGTTGAAACTGCATCTCCTCTCTTCCGCATAGTGGGTATCTTATAGTATGTATGTGTATCTATGTATTTATTGTATTCTATTAATTTATTTTATAGTATGTGTAGGATGTATTGTGATTTATCTGATAGTATATTGACTTTATTTCTTTCTTTTAAATCTTAATTGTACACTAGGACTACCTCTCTATAAATATTTTTCCTTTCCTCACAGGTTAGCTGTAAGAAATTTCTTTTTAGAAATAAGCTCACCTTTGCATATTGTTCGCTATATTTTTTCCATTGTGTTTTCTGTGCAATAAAGAATTATTATTATTATTATTATTATTAGAACTGTACTGTTGTAGAAATTTTAGTTAATTTCATAGTGTCATGTCTTATGGTATCTTGTTGTGGGGGAAAGCAGTGGATATTCAAACTATTTTTATTTTATAGAAAGGAGCTTTTTCAGCAATTTATAATTTAAAACGCACAGACTCCTTAAGAGAGCTTTTTAAGGAAATTGATATACTAACTGTAGCTAGTCAATTTATTTTCGAAAACATAATATATGTACGCAAGAACCTTACAACATTTGCCAAACTTAGCGAAAGCTGTAATATTAACCTAAGAAATAATCACAGACTACTTGCGCCCCGGTTTAGGCTTTCGAAGGTTAGCAATTCTTTCAAGGGTCAATGCATTCTCTACTACAACAACTGGAGAATTTGAAATTGCCATTTGAGTAATTTAAAAACTATGTTAAAAATACTTTGTCGAAAAAGGGATATAACAATGTTCAAGATTACTTAAATGGCAGAACTGTATGTGGTTAATCTGGCTCAACACAGACCTTGCTGTTAATAGTTTTGTAATTATTTATTCCTACATGAGTAGGAACAATAATAATTATGATATCCTCTGATATGTCAAACCCAAACAATCTGTGGGAGTTTCTACGCCCTTCTTCTCCAACAGTGCTCCAATGTAGAGAAGTGGCAAAATATGACGATTGCTAAGTATATGTAAATATCTACAGTAATAAAGACATTTGGAATTTCGGAATTTTGGAATTTGGATAATTAGCTTGTAACAATATCCCATAAAATTATAAAGAATCATCAAAAACAAGTTTTTTTTTCATATTGTCCATCACTCTCATTTTTCTCATCGAATAAATTTTGTTGTACACAGAAGGCACCACCATGCTTTTTGCCCTAAAATGATTTTTTGCCATTTGGTAATGAACATTTATCATATTACTCAATTTCCATTACGCGATTTTTCCATTATATTATGACGTTTATCTGCCTGTTTATCTTAGAAATGGGAAATAATTTTTAAGTGCGAAATGTCAAATAAAGTTAACTATTTATCTACTGTTGAATATTTATCTCAGGATGGAATAACCGCCACTGAGTCTTGATAGAAATCATTATTTTATATCAGTGAATAATGGTCCAATCGGCATACTTTCAAAAAAGCTAAAAGAGCTTCACTATGCTGCCTCGTAGAATGGAGCTTTCCGGCAAAACTTTGTCAAAAGTTTTTATTCAAGTTAATCTCCTCTGGAATTGTGTTTTCGATACATTCCAAGGATAATTCTGAGCAAATACTTATTTTTTAAAGAGATTTGATCCCGCGAGCCTAATTTTGTGTTTTCTGTATTCTGTTTTGTGTTACACATCACACACAACACATGTTACATATCTCCTTATGTACGGCGATGGGCTAGCTCCCTGTTACGAAAAATGGAGAAGTAAAGCAGGCTAAACGGTGTCTGTGCCTCTGCCAACCCCCATGGGAAAAGATGTGACGTGTATGTCTATGTTAGTTAAATCAAGCATAAAGTGATGAGAAAATAAACACTTAGAAAATGATTATATCGGTAAAACATATGTGTATGAAAAATACGGATTGAAAAAAAAAATGCATAGAAAAATATATGTCCTGCAAAACGTATAGAAAAAAAATCGTGGTAAAAAACACGAATGGAAACAAATACGCAAGGAAAATATTATTTCACAAAAGTCATATCATGATCACGGAATTTTTTATACTGTCATGGGTAAAGGGCTATAAAATACTGTTGATAATATAAGATGGCAGCACTGATGTGACCTTCTTTATTTTCGATGGCCTAATTTTTCTTGGTAAGAGCTCAGAGGATAAGAGTATCTGTTAAGGCTGCCTTTATTTTAGCATTCAGGCGCATCAATCTTTTAACAGTTTTTCAGTAGCAATTAATTCCCATCTCAAAAATAAGACTTTCTGAATTCTCGGCGCATACGTTTTCTCCTTTGACGGAGTTTACCCCAGCACCTCCAAGATTACATCATCTTAAATCATAATCTCCTTATCAGGTACCTTTCCACGGCTTCGGAGTTGGTGCTAACATTACCCGCCGATGATGATTTCCTTGTACGAGAACGGCGCGAACTTTTTTTACATTTTTTCAACTCCCATTCTAACTCCACACTTTTTTACGAGGATATTAGTTTCTTTCTTCATCACAGTGACTGCGTTAAGTGATCGAATCAATTCATAAAAATAAAAGTTGACAACCAAAAACAAAACTAGCACACGAAATTTGTGGTGAACGGCGGAGCATTGGAATGCGAATGATTCGTTGGGCGAGCGAGGGCAGCGACAAGGCAGGCACACTCGAAGAAAATAATTTTATGTATTTTAACCACAGTGGATGAATAGCGAGCCAGTACTAACAACTATTCCTAATCTCGAAGGACAAAGCTGCAGCATAATTCTAACTATAATACTGAATCGATAAACATCACATTCATTAAATTTATAATGAGGAGTGTAATTTATAAAATCGCGCGTACGTCACTTCGAGGTAATCCCGTCCTCTGAACATCTACAAATTCACTCGTGTTTCCGACTTGACAGTCAGTTAAGGATCATTCTACTATTATTATTATATTTGGGAAGAAACAAAAACTGAAACTATAGAAACTTCGCCGCTACTTAGATTGGACCTGAATACTGAGTAGATTTCGTATTTTCGTAATTTCTTAACTGTACTACACAAAACACACATACAAATAACTTATAATATCAAAAACATGTACAAAGGTGAGCTTATCTCTAAAAAGAGATTTCTTCCAGCAAACCATGATGTAGGAAAGGTGATGGTTGAGCGGGGGAAGACCTGCGCGTACAATAAAACTCTATAAGTACTACGAGTAACATATACTACAAACAATATTATACTAATAACCCTTATTGCTAAAAATAGACTGCATACACAATTACTTAAATTATTATACCTCATTAACATGCCTTGACCAGGACAATTGATTATCGAAGATGACAGCCAGGTTTTTAGCTTTATATACATGATTACAGTACCGTTGTAAGTTACAGAAAGGACAGACAATTACTGCAACGTATTTAATGAGTGTCTGTTACATATAATCATGGCCTGGGACTTATTCGGATTAACCAGCAACCCAAATGACGATGCCCATCCACTAATACCAGCTAAGTCAGCGTTCAACGCCTCCACCGCCGAGAGAAGTGACGATAGATCTGAAGGTCATCCGCGTGGAGATTTTAGGGAGAAGAAAGGACATCGGATATGGAATTGATAAATATTGAGAATAGAAGAGGAGAGGGAATGCCACCTTGGAGGACACCGGAGGAGAGGTCACACCACTCCATACAAGCCTCTTCCGACTTGATACGCTGTTTTCGGTCTCTTTGGTAAGAGTCAAACCAGCTGGAAGAGAAGGAGGAGACCTTAAGAGATTTGAGAAGTTCAACGAGAATGTCGAAGTCAACACAGATAAAAGCACTGCTGAAGTCCAGCAGAGCCAGCACCGAGAGCTGTCTTTGATCCATGGCGACCTGAATATTATCGGTCACTTTTGAAAAAGCCGTAACAGTACTATGACCCGTTCTAAAGCCTAACTGAAAAGGATTCGGTAGATTTTAGAGGATAGATAATGGGAGAGTTGAGTATGGACAATGGATTCGAGGACTTTAGAAAGGATCGGCAGGGTAGAAAGGGGCGATACTCTTTAAAGGAGGTGGGATTGGATGTTTTAGGGAGAGGGATAACTAAAACTTGTGTCCAAGCAGTAGGGAAGGACTTTATTACTCCATAGCTGCGGCGATGGGCAAGCCCCCTGTCACGCAAAAATTAAATATTGAATAACTGGCTCAAAGTGAGCACAATTGTACCTCTGCCACCCCGTATGGGAAAAGGCGTGTCGCTAGTTTATGTTATATATTATTATAAATAATATATTAACATCACTAAATTATAAACAGCGAGTTCTGAACTTATGGTTTGTAGGATCCTGTACCTGAAGGGTGACAGATGGGACCCTTTACTAAGCTATCCGCTGTCCGTCTGTCCGTCCGACTGTCTATGCGTCCGTCCGTCAGCGGGCTCTATCTGATGAACCGAAATAGGGGGAGAGTTAAAATTTTCCCAGATTTCTTTATTTTCTGTTAACATTAAAATATGCTCAGAAAACGAGTTGCCTATACTTTATATTGGACCACTTTGGGAGAAGAAGGCCGAAGAAATTCCCATAGATTGATTCTCAGATTTTATATCCTCTATTTAAATAAAGTTTTTTCTTAATTCGTACAAATTTTAATAATAAGCAGGAATAAATAAATACAACATTATTAAGCGAGTTCTGGGTTGAGTTATAGTAACACCAATCGCTCTTGTTATTTATGTAACCTTAAATATATATTATCCCTTTGTAATATCCCTTTTATATAAAGTGGTTTTTACGTGTATTTTTATTGCTCATATGGAAATTTCAAAATCTCCAGAGGTATCTATTGCAGCAGAGAATGCATTGACCCTTGAAAGAATTGCCAACTTTCCGGGAGGGTGCAACTAATCTGTGATTATTTCTTAGGTTAAAATTAGAGCTGTCGCAAATTTTGGAACAGCGTTTCCATTTTAATATTCTAGTTTACCAACGCCGAATTCTAAATTCACTGCTATTGCCTATTGTCTACTTAGAACTACTAGATGCGGAGCTACTACGGAGTACCCAAAAGCAATTGGCGAATGTCTATGAAAAAGAAATTTTGGACAAATGTTTAAATGAAAACATGGAAAATAAGATTATAATTATTTGTGCCAACCCTTCATTTTATTTAGAGTAGATTGAGCAAAATTACATTGAGCTACTGATCAGAATCTTCGTATCATTCGCATACTGAACTCGAAAAACAGTCGAGTCCATTAGTCGCATGATTTTTCATATCGGAGATTATCTGAGTTCCTAGCATATTAAAACATTTTCTGATCTTCAATTAATGAAATTTATTACAAAATAAATTGTCCTTGAAATGTTTCTACACGTGGTATAAAAAATTGTTGTAGCAGCAGACAATATTTAGTTTTTGTGTTGAATAGATAAAATAAAATAATATAATATACTTATTAATCAATTAGGTATGAATTTATAAGAAGACGCTTAATAAAATCAATCCCCTAAAAGGGAAAAAGGAAGGTTACACTTTGTATGAAAATAAAAAAGTACTTGAATTATGAAGCTAAAATTTTGTAGGTAGATAGTTTATACATAGTCAGGTCATAAGTTCTGTCACATGTGCAATATGAAATAATTTAGACATGTTTATTATTTATGTAAACATTTATATAGCAAAATGAACTTAATAAAACATAGATTCTTATGGTAATAAAGTTTATTCAAAATGACCCCCGCGATTTTGAATACAGGCCTTTATTCGGCGCGGCCAGTCGTCTATCACAGCACGAACGAGGTCCATGTCAATATCGGCGGCTGCCTTAATCAAGGATGCCTTGAGTGACTCTAAATCAGGATGAGGCTTTGAGCAGGCCTTTTTCTCTAAGTGTTGCCATATCTTGTAATCTAACGGGCTCAAATCTGGACTGGAGGAGGGCCAGTCTTCGTGCCGGATGAAGTCGATTTCACGCGCCGCCAGCCAGTCTTGTGTGCTTTTCGCTCTATGAGCTGGCGCAGAATCTTGTTGGAATACCCAGTGCCTGTTATTAAACATGGTATGAGAAACAGGTTCCACAAGGTTCTTAAGGACTGTAATTTGATACACAACTGCATTCGTTTTTACGCCTTTCTCACAAAAATGTACCTCAGTTAAGCCCCGATAAGAGACTCCCAACCAAACCATGAGCGAGGATGGAAAATGACCTCGTTGGACACGCGGAATACGGTTGCTCGCTTCTTCACTGCTGTGTGCGTACACCTTATCATTTTGTTTGTTGTAGCTCTCTTCCACGGTGAAAATTTTTTCATCCGAAAAAAGAATTTCCCGATGCTTTTTTCCCGCGTACCGCTTCAACAAAGCGCGGCATCTCTTCAGTCTCAGGTCCATTAAACGAGCGTCCAAACGATGTCCTGTTTTTCTTTGATATGCCCTAAGCCCTAACTCTTCATTTAACACCCTTTTCACCGTGGTCCTGCTTAACCCCATCTGAAAGGCCAACAGTTTCTGCTTACGTATGGGATTTCTTTGAATTCGCGCCTTCACAGCTTTTATCACTGCTGGAGTCCTAACAGAGCGAGGGCGACCACTTCTTGACCTGTCATCTACACTAGAGTCTTCATTGTATCGTTTTATGGTACGATAAACGAATCTTTTGGTTGTATTCAAATTTTTCAGTAAGTCGAAAATCTGAATTGGCGCGTAACCGCAACGATGCAACGCAATAACTGCGACACGGTCTTCTTTAAGTGTCCACTCCATATTTAAAAATGAGGAAAATTCTAAAAAGTACACATTTTTATATTCATGAAAAATTCGAAATTCGAATTCAATAAACTTTTTTGTGGCCAGCGTTCTAAATTCAAAAGTTTTTATTGTGTGACAGAACTTATGACCTGACTATGTAGGTGCGAGACGTCACCTAATAGGTTGTTTTTTAATACTTCCCCCAATACGGTATGAAAAAAAAATGACCAATGAATCTGAAATTAGCAGATAGGTAGTTTATATATATATGGGTTCAGTTCAGCTTAGTAAATGTTTAATCCTAGTTCACCCCCACAAGCGGGAAAAGGGAAAAGAGAAAGGAAGGAGGCGGGGGGGGGGGGGGAGGAAAATTGCGATCCCAGATGAGTCAAAAAGTGGAGGGTGGGAAAAAGGGTGGGGGTACAAACAAGAAATTAAAAGTTAAAGAAGAAACGTTTGTTTTGACGTATTAATTGGCCATATTATGTACACAACTCCACGCGGATGAAACCGCGAGTAACGGCTAAACATTTTACATTTACAACAGGCACATACATTGGTTCTGGCCCCACACTAGGATACCCTGAGTCGTGGGGACCAGAAATAGCGATGTCACACATATATAAAGATCTAGGATATGGGGCTTTTGTTTTCTTCACCCCCAGCTGGGGATCGAACCCGGGACCCCTCGCATGGTAGGCAGAGCCACAACCGCTGCGACACAGAAGTCGTCAAAGGCTAGTCAGAAAAATTATGTAAATGAGGTTGAATGTGTTGATTATGAAAATAATACTTCTAATAAGGATTTCGCACTCTGAAATCCAATTCCCTCCATGCAAATATGTTCTTTTATTCACATAAATCCACCGCATACATATGATCGTTAAAATTCATCCAATTTTCAATTATTATTATCTTTCAGCTGGGTGTTTGGAGATTTCCTATGCAAGATGTACCAGTTCGTCCATTCGTTGAGCTACACCGCGTCGATATTCATACTGGTGGTGATATGCTCGGAGAGATATTTGGCCATCATCCACCCGATCACCTGCAAGCAAATCCTCACATCGTCCAGGCTCAGGGTGAGTATTCGAAAAGTGACTCTACCCTATGTACATTCGTGGCGTACGATGAAACAAATCGAGCGGTGTTCTACTACCACCCTGCGTGACCCATCATCATCATCACGAATATTCACAATTTTTTCTAGTAAACTTCACCAAACGACATTATTGTAATATATCTACAGGAGCGATGCAATCAAACGACCAGCTAAACTGCGACTGACTTTATTGACAGAACCCGGTAGGTACACAATATGTATAACTACCCACATACATTACATCCTCCCACACTTAATATAGAAACACCTTATAATTATTACATAGTAAGTATAACAAAGCAATGTCTCAATACTCCATTTTGCGTGACAGGGGGTTAGCCCATCGCCGCAGCTATGGAGTTATGAGTATTACATAGCACGGAGTAAATTATATGTTATATAGTATCATCATCTAAGATAGAAACATTTTCCTAAATATTACACAGAAACAGTAACAGTAAACAGCATAGTAAGAACCAGCATCAACTTTAATCTATTTCAAAGCCATAACGAGTGGGTGGACGTCGGCCGCGTAAGGGCCGGCTATCTACTAGATAATTCTGCGGTGGCGGTGTAGATATCGGCGACGCGCGCGCAGAGCCCTCTCGGACGGAACCTGGGACCGCGGCCGGCGAGAGCGGCCCAGTTTCCTGCTGTGCCTGCGCAACCGGTGACAACGCAGTCACTCCGACAGGGGGCGATGTTGTTGGTTCTATACCCGCTTGACAAGTCGGCCGCGCTTGTATAGTTTCCGGCATGTAGGCTATACTCTGATCTTTGATCAGCTGATCGACATGCCTCTTGTGTATATTCTCTCCCTCTCGCACTCGGTAAGACAGCGGACCTAGCCGAGTTTCGATAACCCCCTTCTTCCAATAACATTTATTGTTCGCATAAACCCTAAATAATACTTCCTCCCCCGTTGCAAATTCCCGCGTTCCCCGGTTACTTACTATATGCGCCTCCATTTGCCTGCGCTGTGCCGCTCGCACGTGTTCAGCAGGGTCGGGGCGAAGAATGTCAAAACTAGTTCTATGTATGTGGTGTACAACGATGCCTCATCAAAAACGTCTGCAATGCTACATCCGTGTCGCATTTAGCTCGTGCTGCTTTCCTAAGGCACATTTTGACTAATTTTACGGCATTTTCTGCCGCGCCATTACTGCTTGGCTTATAGGGTGACACCAAAATATGTTTTATCGCCCCTTGTTTCATAAAATGCCCAAGTTCCGCACTAGTAAAGGGGGGCTGCCCTCCCTGTAGCGTGGCAAAAATATCATCTATGCCCGGTACGGGATATTTATCATCTACTAAAACTGGATTTAACGTTATTTTAAAATCACCGCATAAACGTACTTCGCCGGAACGTTTGATGACTGGAACTACTGGAGTTCCCCAATCGCTGGTTTCTACTGGTGAAATTATGCCCTCACTAACCATGCGTTCAATTTCGCCCTCGATTTTATCTTTTAGTAAGTAAGGTACCTGCCTTGGTCTACAATATACCGGCTGTGCGTCGGCCGATACGCATAAACGCACGATGCCTTTGTTGAAAGTTCCTATACCTGGGGTAAATACATTAGGATATGTACCTTTGAGTTGCTCGAGTACCTCCTTATGACGTAACTTGTTGTCCTTGATCCCGGCTGCGCCTGCACACTCCGCCGATACCGAGACCGCCAATACGTCATCTGTTTTTGTACATTCTATGCCCAACGCTGACATCCACCGCCTACCTAGCAATGCCGGGCTATCTTTCGCACTCACAATGATCAACTCTAAATTGTTTACAACTTTATCTTTATACATCACGGAACATTTAATCATACCTAACGGTTGCCCACTTTGTCCACAGTACATTCGCAGTTGAATTGTTGTAGGTATAATCTTCATATGAAAAAAGTGCTTGTGGTATGTCGCGACTGGGATCGCGCTCACACCTGATCCACTGTCCAGCTGCATGTACAGTTCCGTACCGTTGACCAGCACCTTCCTATACCAAGGACGGTCACTCGCACTACCACCCTGAATTACGTATCCGGTATACGTACGGTATACGTACACGTCGTCGTCCTCGTCGTATTCGTCACTGTAATTATGATTTTCGATGTCACTGTACGAATATTGATCGACAACCACATTGTTCACATTTCTACGCATTTTACACACTTTAGCTATGTGCCCCTTTTGTGAACACACATAGCAAACTGAGTTTGCAAAACTGCATCTTCCTTGCTGGTGGGTGCGCGCGCACCGACCACACTGCGACAAGCGCGTCGCCGCCGCCGGGCGCCGCGGCCCGGGCTGCCTGGTGCGTGGGGCGCCCGCGCCGCCGCCCCCGCTGCCGCCGGCCGCGCCGGCGCTCCAGGCCCTGGCGTGCGGGACCGCGCCGGCGCGCACCGCGTGCACGCCCTCGCTGCTCGGCGCCGCCGCCACCACGTCACTGGCTCGCGAGTCTCGTTCCGCCGCCTCCAACGACACCGCCAGCTTAGTCGCGCGGCTCAGCGTCAGCTTGTCCTCGGCCATCAGTCGGAACCTGATGGCGTCGCTTCGCAAGCCGTACACCAGCTGGTCGCGTAGGTTCTCCTCCAAGTACTCCAGTTTGACGAAGTTGCAATCTTTCGCGAGCTGCCTCAATTTTGCCAAGTATTCATTGAATAGAATAGAATAGAATAAGAATAGAAATACTTTGTGCAGGTAAATATGCACATACACTTGTTTTTTACGCAGTAAAGAACAAGGGATATTCACTACTCCCTAAAAAAGGGCAAGCCCTGTGGCATAGGATAAGTAGATCCTTCCCACCAGTAGACACAATTTCCAATAGTTTTAAAAAGTAGGAAAATTTTTGACATGACGATAAATTACAATAAAAATTCATATATTGAAATTATTAGAACAGAATTATTTAAAATTAACATTAAAACATAAAGTTGAAATTAAAGTAACATTAAATTTTTAATTATAACTTAGTTTGTGTAATGTATGTGTATGTGTGTGTGTATAGAGAAGATGAAAAGTGTAATGTTTGAATGGTTTATTGTTGTGAGTAGTGAATGGAAGTGTTGATAATTATTAATATTTAATTATTAATATTTAATTATTATTATTTATTTATTTTAAGATACCTATTGACATATTTTATTTTTGTTAATAGCGTGGATTGATTTTGTTAAATTTTTATTTTTATTAATTATTAATAGCATATTTGGTATTAGAATAAAATCGTTAAAATGTTTTCAGTTTCCTCATACGTTAGGGATCTTAGCCATTTGTATATAGTTTTCTTAATTTCAAATACTGGTTTTGTGTACATTTCACTGTGTTTGCTGATTTCATTGTAGAGATGAGGTCCAAGGAACTTGAAAAATCTTTGCATAAAGCTTGTACGCACCTTTACAGTTTTGCATACTTTGTCTTTTCTTCGTTTTGTTGTTACTGCTGTATTACTAGGAACGAGTTTACTGTGCTGTTTCAGTATAATACTTTGTATGAATATTTGCCTAACAGTTAGAACGTCGCAAAAATTGAAGAGTTTCGTTGTAGGATAAATAAAAGGTTTAAATGTACAGACCTTCAATACTGCACACTGAGCCCTCTCTACGCGTAAGAGTGTTGTCTTATGGGCGCCACCCCAGCTAGTAATGCAGTAACGTAACAGGGATTCAGCAAGAGCTACGTAAATACGTTTCATAAGCGATACCTCAGCTACATGCCTGAGACTCTTAAAAACATATATTAATTTTCTAATTTTGGAACCAAGAGCCTGGATATGATGCTGAAATTTCAAATTATTATCGAGAGTTACACCCAAATATTTTATTGTTTGTGTCCTTTCCAGAACTCTACACATACACGAATTCAGGCCCAGTGTATCGCAGGTGTGGGCAAATAATTTGTATTCGATATTCGGTTGTGTACAGCTAAGGATGGAGAAAATCAAATATTTGGTTTTTTCAGAGTTAAGGGTCAAAACATTTTGTTGTAACCAGCGAGAAACAATATCAAAGCCCCGCTGGGCACTATAAAATACCTCGTCCCATCCACTACCTGCAAAAAGTAAGACTGTATCATCGGCATAAGCGATGATTTTGGCCTGCGGTAGCGCAAGGCGACAAAGGTCATTTATATAAACCAGGAATAGAGTGGGTCCGAGGATACTTCCTTGTGGAACCCCACAGTTCATCGGTTTCGTGCTGCTCGTTAGTTCACCTATTTTAACGCATTGGATTCTACTCGAGAGATAACTCCTAAAAAGGTAAATTCCAGCTTATTTATAAGGAGTTCAACCGAGACCGTGTCGAATGCTTTGGCTAAGTCCAGAAAAATTCCCAGACAGCGCTTTCCTTCGTCAAGGTTTTCCGCTAAGAAGTTTGTAAGCTCATGTACAGCATCAGAGGTAGACTTTCCAGCACGAAAACCATACTGATTTTCAGCCAGAATGCCGTTCTTTTCCAGGTAGCTAGTTTCCTCTTCCCCTCGGACCGCGCTAGCGCATAGACGTGCACACAATTTTACGCTTAAATTCGCCGCGAAAATACTTAACCACGCCCCTTTGTGAGCAAGGGACCGCCAAAGACGCCGTGCAAGTGAGTGAGACAACGCATAGTCTGCGCACCCGCACCTTTGCAAATGTACTAGGCCCACCCCTTTTGTGTGAAGGAGACCTACAGTGATACCTCGAGAGTGAGTGAGACGTCACTAAGATTCCCATTCATCGCACGTGCAGATCCCCGCCCGGATATACTCACCTGATCGGAGAAGACACATCCACCGCGATAATTTTTGCCGACGGCAAGTTGAATTCGCCCGATCAAATAGGCCTACAACTTAGCCAAGCTGTTAAACTCACTGCTACTTGAAGGAACTACTGCCTAGTTGTAATAAGGAAAGAAACTCTTACACTGCTGACAAGAAGTATAGCTACCTACCTAGCAGTAGATATAGATATACCTAGCTATCTATCTACTTGAATATGGAAAAAAACATGAACAAATCCCTCTCAGAAACGGACGTTAGCTCGATGAACCAAAGTGTTTGCGTTACGCCACAACGAACGTTCATCTCTCGAATTAAAAGGAAACGTGAAGAAGAAGATGATTTTATGGCTGAATTCACCAAATTTAAAGATGAAATAAGGGAGCTGTTCTCATCTTTACGAACGTCGCAGGGAGATGAATTAAAAAAAATTGCTCCAACTTTAACGGACATACAAAAAACGAACCTAAACATTGAGAGTTCCATTGCATTTCTATCACAACAAAATGAAGAATACAAGAAAAGTATTGAAAAATTGCAAGTTCAGGCCCAAGAGGATAGAAAATACATTGCTGTACTGGAGGAGAAGGTGGAGGATATGCAGAAAAGCATGAGGAAAACCAGCTTTGAAATGAAGAATGTGCCAAAAGCTAAAAATGAGACGAAGGAAGATTTGATCGACATGGCTACGACTCTCTCAAAAACTATCGGCTGCGACCTCAATAAGACCGATATTAAAGATATTTACAGGGTCCACGGAAAAAAAGAAGGAGTATCAAACACACCCATCATCGTTGAGACATCCTCTACCCTCATAAAAAACGACATACTGAAGATGAGTAAGGCGTTTAATATCAAGCACAAGTCAAAACTCTGTGCAAAACACCTTGGCGTCCGCACGTCTGTAGACTCACCCATCTATATAACGGAAAACCTGACTGCCAAAGCATCCCGCCTGCATTTTCTTGGAAGGGACCTCGTCAAGTCCAAAATGTATAAGTTTTGCTGGACCTCCTATGGTAAGGTGTATGTTAGAAAAGACGAAATTTCCCCCATTATACTGATTAAAAGTGAAATGCATGTCCAGCAATTATTCAATAGTGAAAAATGACTATATCTATACCTATACTATGTCACCCTATACTTGCGCCTGACTTGTAATTGTATAAACAAGACCCCCCGTGCACTATTGTATAATTTATCATGGCCACAACTTACTCATATCAACCCCCCCCATATCGCTTTGTACTCAGTACAACGTATTATCTTAAATCTACTATTTTTACAAAATATTATAATATTATATCGCAATAAAATATCAATAACTTATGCCCACACACAGCCCCACTCAACTGTCCTGTTACCTATCTTGATGACAATAGCACACAACGTTTACTTTGATAACATGTATCACCTACTTGTTTTTGTAAAGACACTCATTCCTATGTTAAAATTTAATTATGGATAGTAACTTAACCACACTGAAAGAGATAGACGGAATAGAAATTGCAAGCTCTGTTAGCTGCGATATTGAAGACTTAAACCGACATATTAAAATACAAAATAAAGATCTAACTATTATTACTCAAAACATCACGAGTGTTTACAAAAATACTGATGATTTACAAGTTACATTAGCTCCCCTAGAATTCGAACCTGATATCTTGATTTTGACAGAATGTCGTCTGGACTGCAAAAAACCAATTCCTCAGATTCAAAACTATTCATCTTTTTCCACTACTCAAAACATGAATCAAAATGATGGAGTGGTAATTTTTTCTAAAAATAATCTTAAAGTTAAAGTGAAAGAAATAAAAATGGTACATGCATCCTGTTTACAAATAGAAATATTTAATTACACTATATTAGGTATCTATAGATCACCGTCAAACAGAAATGCAGAAAAATTCATTGAATCACTCCGTACTCACCTCGAGAGCATTAAAAGTCACAGCAATATTATCATTACAGGTGATATTAATATTAATATAATTAGTAGAATAGACGACACAACCTTTGAGAGAAACAACCGACATACATACCTAAACATGCTATCAACCTACGGTCTCTTACCCGGCCATTTACTTCCTACCAGGCTAAGGAACTGTCTAGATCACGTTATCATAAAACTAAATAAAAAGAAAACAATTGCCAATATCGCTGTCTTAAACACTACTATCACAGATCATAGAACAATATTAACCAGTATTTCAAAAATAAAACAAATTAATAAATGTCCTAAAACTAAAACCTATATAAACTTTGATAAAGCGCTTGATAGCATAGCTAATAAAAATATTTCTGACCTTCTCTTCTATGAAGACCCGAATGCCCTAGTTGAGCTACTTGTTCATAAAATTAATGAATCCCTACAGGAACACACTACAATAAAAACAATACCAAAATCTAGTCGCACTATTAAACCCTGGATTACTCCTGGCATTCTGCGTTGCATAAGGAACAGGAACAAAATGCAAAAACGAGCTAAAAACAATCCATTTGATCAAATAATTATCATAACATACAAAAGATACCGTAACTATTGTAATAATTTAATAAAAAAAATAAAACGTAAATATGATAAGACACAACTAACAAACTCGATAAAAAACACTAAACTATTATGGAACAACATTAAAAATATTACTAATTTAAAACAAAGTAAAACAACTAACACGGAATTACTAGACATGACACAATGCCCTAAGCAATCAGTAAATATGGTAAATGATTTTTTTGTGAATGTTGGCAGAGTTCTGGCAGAAAATATACAATCTAACTACCCTACTCTCGACACTAACGCGCCTCTTTCATTTGATGCTCATCTCACAACTTTTGTACTTTCTGATACTGATGTCAACGAAGTAGAAAAAATTATCATGAGCCTAAAATCGGATAGTGCCCCAGGCTGTGACAATATCCCTACAAGATTTCTCAAGCTAGCTAAAAATCATATCATCCCTGTTATTTGCCATTTGGTCAATCTTTGCTTCTCTAAGGGCGTCTTCCCATCGGTACTTAAGCAATCCATAATTACACCAGTCTTTAAAAGTGGCAGCAAGGACGACGTCAACAATTTTAGACCGATCTCTGTTTTGACAGCAATTTCAAAAGTTCTAGAAAAAATTATAAATAGCAGACTCATTGGTTTTCTTGACAAGTATGATATACTGTCAAACTCCCAATATGGCTTTCGACAAGGCAAAACTACTCATGATGCAATAAAGGATCTAACGTCAGTAATCATAGAACAATTAGACCAGGGAAAAAAGTGTCTTACTGTTTTCTTAGACTTAAAAAAGGCCTTCGATACTGTGTCTATACCTACTCTCCTACGAAAATTAGAACGAATTGGTATCAGAAGCACACCTCTAGAGCTAATGAAGGACTATCTTTGTAACCGGCGGCAAAAAACAAAAGTAGAAGATTATATTAGTGAAGACCTATATGTGACCTATGGAGTCCCGCAGGGAAGTGTCCTAGGTCCTACACTATTCCTAATATATATAAATGATCTGTGTAACTATAAAATTAACAAAGGTCACATATTCTCCTATGCTGATGACACAGCAGTGGTGTTTACAGGAGATTCCTGGGATTCTGTACATAGTGTAGCTGAGGCTGGCTTATCAAAAGTTAATACCTGGCTAAAACAAAACCTTTTAACATTAAACACCTCAAAAACTAATTATATATGCTTTGGTATATATAACAGCTCACAACCTAAAACGTCTAACCTTAGAATCCACGGCTGTAATTGTTTGCGTAATAACTGTGACTGTCCATCTATTGAAAAAGTTGCCTTTACTAAATACCTCGGTGTAATAATAGATCAAAGACTATCCTGGCACCAACATCTTGAGTTAACTACCAGTAGAATAAGAAAACTTATTTTCACGTTTAAAAACTTAAGACACGTCGCTGAACGTGATCTCCTAAATCAAATCTATTTAGCACTGGGGCAATCAATTTTAACATACTGCATTTACATTTGGGGAGGCGCTACAAAAGTAAAATTTCTTGAATTAGAACGAGCTCAGAGATCCTTACTAAAGGTCATGTATTTTAAGCCCTATAGATTTCCTACGCAAGACCTATACCGTATTTCAAAATTACTTACGGTGAGAAAGCTGTACACACTGAATTTACTGATGCAAAAACATAAATCATTGTCATACAATCCCACAAGCAAAAGAAGGAATGATATAGTTGATTCCTGTAGTGTTAAAACAACATTTGCTATGCACCAATATAAAAAACAATCCGTTTATATATACAACAAAGTAAACAAAGTACTTAACATTTACCCGCTGCTGTTAAAAGAAATGAAGAAGAAAGCCACTGAGTGGTTATTGACCTTAAACTATGAAGAAGTGGAGGAGCTGTTCAAAGTTATTGAATGAATTTTATAAACTATTATTTTGTAGGCATTTGAATATTGATCTATTTATTTACTAATATATATATATATATATATATATATATAAATGTATGTGTTATATATGTATTTTACTATGTATATATATCTATATATTATATTGTATATATCTATCTCCATTTATTTATTTATCTATCTATTTATTTATATACCTAATCTACGTCTTATAGCTAGCTAGTAAAGTTTAATTTAGTATAATTTAAAAATGTTACTTAGAGAATATAATTTAAAAATGTTAGGTTTTAAAACAAAGTTCCTAGATTACCTGTAACGAATCTGTTATTAATTTAAGAAATTTTCTTAGTCTAAATGTATAACCTACATAGTCTAAAATTAATATAATAACCTACCTAGTCTAAGGCGAACTTGCGACATTCAGGGTTGATTAGTTAACCCAGAGTTAAAGATAATTTTTACACATTCGTCATACTAGAAATGTCATATTTCTCGAGTTAGTGATTAACTCGAAGTTAAATAAGCTAGCCCTGGATGACGCAAGTGGGCCTAAAATTGTCGCAAACTATTTTAAATGTATTATATGGAAGAGCGGGGTATCCTGGCACAGGTACTTTATACTTAAAAGGATGCCCCATCAACTACTGTAATTAGTATGTAAGCTTTGCGAAATAAATTATTTGTATTTGTATTGTATTTGTATTAGTGAGTCTTGTGTTCATGATTCGTTCCAGAAGCTTGGAGAGGGAGGGGAGAATAGATATTGGCCTGTAGCATTCAACACGATCCCGGTCCCCCCCCTTATAAACCGGAATAATTACAGACTGTTTTAGAGCATCAGGAAATATTCCCTTCTCTAAACATAAGTTAAAAATGTGTGTAAGGATCGGAACAAACTGATTTTTATGGGATTTTAAGAGCTTGTTTGAAATTTTATCCCACCCGACTGAACATTCGGGTGGGATAAAATTTCAATTTCCTGATTATCCGTTGGTAAGATTACAAATGAGTTTACTAGAGAATTTTGTTCTATCTGAAAAGGGATTTGTTCTGATTGATTTATTGCCTCTGCTAGATTTTTTCCCACATTTATGAAATAATTATTTACTGTTTCTAAAGATGATACGGGTTGCCTAAGATTTGAAATAAGTTCTCGAGGTTGGTCCTTTATTGAAGTGGTTGAGGAAATTGATTTGATAGCCCTCCAAAGCTGTTTAGTATTGTTTCCCGCTTTATGGAGTAACGACTCTTCAAAGTCTCTCTTTAAATTTTTCGTTAAATTGTTACAAAAAATCCTATACCTCTTATATGTCAGTTTAAAAATTTCATTTTTTGGATTGGAAATGGATTTCTTGTGTAATTCATCACGATTTCTTATACAGCGGAGAAGTCCGCTAGTCATCCAAGGCTTAAAGATGCGTATCTTATTTGAAATTTGCCAAATTTTTGTGTTTTTATCTATAGCTCCTTGAAGAATGCCTATGAACTCATTCATAGCAGAATTTGGATCCTGTAACTCAAAAATAAACTCAAAATTTGCGTCACCTAATGTTTTTGCTAAGCCTTCTGTGTCCAGAGAAGAAAGAGTAGATGGTGGATTAACTTTTTTGTGCTTTAAATCAATACACAAAAGCACAGCTTTATGGTCAGTTATAGTGGAGTGCATAACTACCGTAACAGCTTCATTTTTCGTTTTAAGGAGTAAGTGGTCTAAGCAAGTATTGCTTATATCCCTGGTCACAAATGTGTGTCCTGGTAGTAATCCATAATATGCAGCTTTATTTAAATAGAGGTCGGCATCACAATTTTGGTTGCCTGGGTATATATCAATATTGAGGTCTCCTGTCAAAATGAGATTAGGAAAAGATGATAAATCCTGAAATATTTTAGTTAGTCCATCTATAAAATTCTCTATATTGTAGAAACAAGGTGGGCGGTAAACAGCGACAACTGCTATGTCTTTATTATGCTTTAGAATAAGACAACTTCCCTTGGCAAGGTTTGGCTCTTCTATGGTGACGAGTAAGTTTTCTTTATAGTATATCACCACTCCATCGTTTTGGTTTATTATTGATTTGTTAGAAGAACTTTTATAGCCTTGAATCATAGGAATTTTAGGAGTACAAGACAACCAACATTCGGTCAAAATTAGAATATCACAGTCAAATCTAAGTTCGTGCAGAAGCACTAGAAAATCCGTTAAATTGTGACCAATACTCCTTATATTTTGAGAGATAATTTTTAGACAGGACTCCGACGTGGGTACATAATTTATGCAGTTTCTGCTCTCAGTAAGGATGGATTTACAGACCGTTATGCCGTCCAGATCATTGATTAATTGATTTACATTATCGAATGTGGTTTATTTTTATATTGAATCTAATTATATTACTCTGGGCCAAAGTCTTAATTATTTGTGTGATATTTATAATATTATCATGTTTTGTATTGTTTTCTGAATTAAACCTGTATTAATTATTCATGATGGGCTTTATATAATATTTATTGATTAATCGATTTTCTTGAAAATTAGTAATTGTTTGCAGGAGTGGTGATGTAAATGGTGTGTGTTTTTCTGTTTGTTGTGTATGTGTTTCTGTAGAAGGAATAAGTGAGTGTAATGTTTGTTTAAGAATTTGTATGTGTGTATGTAGTATTTGATCTAGGTTTTTAACATTATTAATATCTGTGTAAAGGAGACAAGTACTTGAAGAATTTTCTAAAATAAGTCACGCCTTATTTTAGAAATTGGCTAAATCACTGTCACTTGCGATACGGCTGTAAGGCTTATTGTCTGACTTCCGAAGGTAGTCTACACCACGAGAGGTCCAGCAGAAATCATATTTGTTCTCCTTCGCAAATTCTCGAGCCATATAGAATAAACGCTGCGTCTTGGGGGTGAGAGTTTCAGATATGAAAATACCTCTCTTCGGCGCAATTAGACCCAGATGTATGGTGTTTAGTTTATCTGTGTTTGGTTTTTTTGCGTTGAAAGTTTTGACCGCTGATAATAGTGCCTCCTTTTTTAGAACCGTGCAAAAATCGACAATAATCGGTCTCGAGGAGTCTTTGATATTCGCAGTTCTGTAAATATCCTTGATATCTGATTCATTAATTGGCAGGCTTATAACATTTGTCAGGTTTTTAAGTACTTCGCATAAACCAGCCTTAGTCTCCATGCTCTTGTCTTCAGGTTTTGTCGGGATGTTTCGTATTCGCTTTACAAACCGGAGGTCAACATATCAAATCCAAAGACTGCTAAAACTTTTTATATTTTTTTTTTCTCTCTTTTCTTTTTGCCATCATCTTACTAATTGAAAATGCAATCAGATAACTCCCGCCAAAACGTAACATTGAGAAAGGGAAGTAGAAATCGTCGACACTCACATGAAGAAACTCTGATCGCATTAAATATTTCAGACGTCTCTGCCAATCCTCCGCTGAGTCTACCAGATCTATCGGATCAACAATGTGAATCAACAGAAGAATTTCAGGAATTAAAAAATAGAATTCTTATATTAGAGACGCAACTAGAAAGTGCACATATTGAAATTGACTCATTGTCGACAGAGAACAATTTATTAAAAAAACAACTACTAGATCGTCAGAAGAAAACCAATTTGCTGAAAAGGATTTGTTCTGAAACGCCTACCAAATATAGAACCCCAAGATCAAGCCACAGGAAAAGAGAACTCACACCGAAACGCCTTATAATTGGTAATACATGGACACCAGGTGGACGAGACTACGAGGAACAACAAAAATGTGAAGATGGAACAGATTTTACAGATCATCTACAAAACCGCTCAGAAACAGCAAAAATAGAAGAAATAGACCTAAAAACCAAACAACATGAAGAACAAAAATCGAGACAAGAGTATGAAATTAAACCTAATCAAGATGAAAACCTAAATTTAAAACGAAGTGATAACCTAAAAAGTACAGAAACCCCAAGGACCAATGGGAAGCACAGGGTTATGCTGTTTGCAGATGAAAGAGGACATGGTATCAGAGAATCTATTCAAGATCTTCTGGGACAGGATTTCACCGTTACATCACTGATAAAGACAAATGCAACATCCGATCAGGTAGTATCTTCCTGTTTGGAGATATGTAGGGACTATACCGAAGAAGATTATGTAGTATTTCTTCTAGGTACAAATGACAAAAACCCTATCAAAATGCAGTCGCATCTGTACCACATCATGAGTTTATTAAGGACAAATGTTTTACTTGGTACAATCTGTTGGACTAGGTTTCTTAATGAGAAAATGATGAACAAAATGTTCAAATTCTTGTGCACCCAATTTGACCATGCGACCTTTGTAGACTTAACACATCAAGAAAACAATGTAGGTGGTATGACTAGAATCCCTAGACGATTAACTATAAGTAGACAGATTTTAAGGGAAATATTGCGTATAACTAATAAAACAAATCATAGGAGCTTTTTAATAAAATCCAAACAGAACAAACAAAGTGTTACACCACATCTGCATGCGGGGAACATACCAATTAGTAGCCCAATATACAACAATAATTCCTGCTCCCACCAGCCAGCCATTTTGCAAAAGGGCACCATTCCTTACTTCTTCCAGAGAAACACTCAGAAGAAAGCCGTTGTAGATCACAAAATAGTAATCACACAATCAGATCTACCCAAAATGGGCACCATTCCATATTATTTTACAAATAAGACGAAAGCCAGCCTCACACCAAATAACACACAGTTTTTTCGTTCCTAACATCGAGAAATCAGATAAATGTATAGGTATACCCTCTACAAGTACCCTTTCCACTGATAGAAAAGCTAGTAATATGGCAAAAATTAACATTTTTCATCAAAATGTGTGTGGAATCACCAAAAAAAAGGATGAATTAGAGATGTACATAGATAGTTTTCAAGAACATTGTCATTACATCGGTATTACTGAACACTTTCTAAACGAACACATGGCTTCATTATTTCAAATAGAAAATTATAAGATAGCTGCTTATAATACTAGAGTATCAATGAAACGGGGTGGTTCACTTATTTTAGGACATGCGCAAAAAGGTTATGACGAAATAGCAATTTGTAAGAAACTGTGTAAAGATAAGTGTTTCGAGGTATGTGGTATCAGAGATAAAGATACAAATTTGTGTATTATCTGTTGCTATCGAAATCCGGACTATGACACGTACGATGAGTTCATGGTGTGCCTAGAAAAGCTTTTAGAGCATCATTTCACAAAAACCTGTATAATTTGTGGGGATTTCAACATGGACACCCTTAGTGATAATAATAGACTCAACAAATTTTTGGCCATGTTGAAATGCTACAATTTTAGATATTTGATAGATACACCAACCTTTATCAGAAATGGTGCTCGCGCATCATGCCTCGACAACTTTCTGACAAATGTGCCGGAAGAGTATATTGAAGGTACGGATGTGGATCATAACGGTATTTCAGATGGTCATGCAGCAATCTTTTGTAACCTTAAACTGCCGAATCTAAGTTTAGCCCCACGTGACCCATCTGCGTGGGACTCCTTGGACACCCCGTGGGGCTCGTCAACGTAGATGTCTCGAAAGGTGTGGAGGAAGCTGAGCAGAAACCCTACTTCTATCAGGTGACATGTATCTTACTCTTTCTTACGGGATTTGATAAACTCTCTGGGGTTTTCCTGGTCCAGAGGATCTCACTCGCCGTGCAGCGCGGTAATGCTGCTAGTGTAAGTAGGGTAACATTGGGGGTTCTGCATCACAAATTCGCGCCGCTCGCTTCGCTCGCTCCGCTCGGTTTGTGCTGCAAAACCCCACAATGTTATCCTACCCTGCAGGTTTTAAACGGCAACCTGTTTATTCTGAAGTGTGTCTAATTCATACTGCACCTCTTTTCTATTGACTGATGACGACCTGAGCTACAAAATCTTATTGTACGCTATGCAGTTAACAATTAGTCTGCTTGACAGACATAAAATAATGAAAATTGTGTCCACTAAGTGATCAATAATTTTCATTTCAAGATATAAAAAATAGCAGCAAAACCTTCGCGTTTCGAGAGATGTCTTTACTTGATACGTGGTACGTGGTACGTGGCACTTGTTGCGACATCTCTCTCAACACTTAGGTTGGTCTGGTATGTGGCATATGGTACTTGGCACTTGGTATGTGGTACTTGTTCCCTTGCGGTTATGTCTAAAGCTGCTTTCGGGTTGCCCAAACCCTAATCACCTCAAGAGACAAATTTGCATGGTTGACAATGGGACATGTATAAGAGCAGTAGTAAATCGGGCCAATTTAACTAAAGCATCTCACACAGAACCAGTCTAACTGTAGTTTATCTTACACTTCTTATATACTAAAAGAATGAAAAACTTTGATAGCGCGATGTAGGACTTGATTCATTTTATACTGGAGAATTAAAGTTTTAAACCTGAATCCATATTATGATGACCCTTGGAACTCTGATGACAAGGTTGTGACGTATTTCATTCACACTGCATTTGTTTACTTAGAGATGTCGTAGCCATATCGTCGATTTGGCCATATCACAATATGGTCAGAAATGGCTTGACCATATCATGAAATGGGTTGCCATATCATGATATGACCTGTTTTAATGAAAACATGTCTTTTTAAAAGCATTGTTATTCAGCACTGCATGATGTTTTTTTTGTGTTATACATGTCAAACTAACACGAAGACTATTCGAGGGCTTCGCTGCGCTCACTCCCTCTAGTCTTCACCTAAGCTACCGCAGTGTGTGCCCTAAAAGATTTAATCGATTTATGATATTTCACGTTTGGCCATATCGTGATATGGCCAATTCGATGATATGCCTACGACAGAGATATTCCTTATAAGTGTTCCATGTCATAATCATAACAAACTTATGCATATAAGGAGCTATCACGAATAAGGAAGTCGCTATGCGCTTTATACAGGGTGTTGATTTGTAAAGTTACGCCGAGCTCAGAGGTGGTTAAATACATGATACTAAAGCAAAAATAATTTTTTTTTTTCAGTAAAAATTAAATTAATATTTTTTTGATTTTACAAATATTAAAAAAACATAGAAATGTCGTCCAAAAAGTGTTGCACTGGGTGGATTGAGGTTCAGGGCGCGGGGAAGAGTCTATTAGCACTCGGGCGCGGTGACTGGGGGGGGGGGGGGTGTATCCACACTTTTAGGTAATTTCAGGAAAATTTTCAGATGGTAAACTATCGGCTCTGAGTCGGGTGTAACTTTACAAATCAACACCCTGTATGAATCCATTGCATTGAGAGCTCAACATAATTCAGTTATCCTAAACAATTGTCTCAAAAACCATGCTCTTAAAAACCCTGCTTACATTGAAATTTTCACTGCTTGTTTAGAGTGGACGATATTTTTAATGATGCCAATAAACCCATCAATGTATTTAAAGGTACATCTCATAACCATTTAAAAATTATGTTTCTAATTACACACTTGTCCTTATCCAGTACAACCATTGACCAAATTCAGTCAGCTAAGGCAGCGTTCATACAATGATTGTTAATAGTTGGAAACAAAATTGATAATAAGTACTTGAAATATACTAAGTATAAGGTTCAAAATCCTATGCCATTAGATTTTTTTAATTTTTTTTATTACACCGGTTAACAGTATTTTTTCCATTGAAAGTTCGATGTTGATGCACCTTTATAAATCAAAGCTTATAAATATTGATGCAACTAGATGAAAGCCGCTTTTCTAATACTTGCGTCGATATCTTCGAGTGAGCTCGTGTTTTGTGAATTAGTGCTGCTGAAGAACTGAAGACATAAGTATGTAAGTTTGATTTTTTATCACTTATGGATCCCGCACTTGGATACCTTGTGTCATGGGAACCAGAAACAGCGATAATACAAACATGTTAATCTCTAAGACCTAGGAAGGTTTTTTTGTCCCAACGGAATTAGAATCCGAAACCTCTAGCATGGTAGGCAGACGTACAACCGCTGCGCCACCGAGACCGTTTTTTTTTTTTTTTTTTTTTTTTTTTTTTTTTTTCATTCTATTAATATTTTAGGTGGTCCAGCCCATTTGATTCTGACGTAGACGAGGAGATCAGGAGCGAAGTTCAGAAGAAAAAACCTGCTGCGAAGGCGAAAAAAACTTCAACCCCTAAAGCGAAAAAAGCGGCGGCAATCCCAACACCAGCACTAACTGATGCCGGTTCTGAGTCGGATGAGGAGCCCATTCCTTGTGCTCAGCCCAAGAAACGGAAGAGAATTGCTACCTTCCCAGATTCCGAGGTAAGCTTTAATATTATTTTATTTAAACAACCATTTCTCATGTTTTAAACTAAATGTAGCATCTTGTTTGAATAATATTTTATGCTCGTCTATTTTAATTTTTTAATCATTATTTACTTTTATCTGTAGCACAAACATGTAAACATTCAAGATCTGATGTTTGTTTTTTATTTAGTTATCCAGCCGGGATTCGAATCCGCGATCCCTCGCATGGTAGGCAGACGCACAACTTCTGCACCGCAAGCCCCGCCCCTAATTTTATTTGTAATTACTTTGATTAACTTTTGATTAAAGATATACCAAAAATGTTTCGTAAAAACAATTTCCTCTTATCTTAATCCAACTTAACTCACAGTTTTAAAATAATTGCTAATAATAATTGATTGACATGCATATTTTACTAGTGAAATTACATTGACAATGTAAAATATATTTTTTTTAAATAATAGCGAATGCCTATTTCACATCTTTACAGGATGAGCTAGAGCCGATTCGTGCATCAGCGCTCAAGAACTTTCTTTCACGTCGCACCGGCTCGGGGTGTTCATTCCAGTCCGATCCTTCACGTCGAGGCGAATATTATGTGGAGCTACGGGTGTACAACAGCCGTGAGTTAGAGGGAAGCAAGTTAGGAGATCGGGACAGATGTAAATTGGCTTTGATACATATGAAAACGAATGTAAATGGAGATGCTCCCCTATGGCATTCGATTTCAAAAGTAGTTACTGATAGTAAGGAGCAATTCAAGGGAGTAAGACCAGTCATTTATCCTTTGAATATTATGTAATGCAAAGCTGTCGATATCCGAATATCGCAAGCGTAAGAATCAGCCTCCGTCTGTCATTTATCCTTTGTTTTTTTAAATCTTAATATTTTTAGCAACTTATTAACATAAAAATTCATGTAATCAATACAAGTCATTGTTATAATTTTTTCATCGTTCACATAATTTGATATTTTACTAATCTTTTACAACAGCAGTATTTGATTAAATAGATAATTCTCTTACCTACAGATAAAAATGGTTTATTGTCAAGAATGTCAAGCATATGTCTCACGATTATCTTCTCACAAGAAAAGTAGCATTCACAAATCTAACTGTTTGATACGAACTGAGTTAAGCAATGTTAAAATAATAGCAACAGCGTTTAGAAATAGAATAATCAGTTATAGAGTCAATCCTGAAAAAGAATATCTTGTACCTGATTTTTTTTTGTCAGATAACTATTCTACCGTTAGTAATCTTATAAGCACCCTTCTAAGAAAACATCGATCGTTAAAAGTAAACATAGAACTTTTTATTACATATAATCTACCTAAAGATAACACTCAATCTTTAAAATCATTTAACACAAAATATACCATGGTATTGCAAAGTACTGATATTTCCGTTTTATACCATGATTTATCAAACCTTTTGCTAATGAAGTGCTTAGAGTTTGAACACGCAGAGTCGGGGTGGACTATAGAGTCAGTAAGTCATTTGGAGATAAACATTGCGAAATTTAGTCCGTTGAAAGCAGGATCGTACATACCACTTCCGAAAAGTATTCAAAACACAAAGTCTTGTCTAAATATAAAAAATAATGATGAGTACTGTTTTTTGTGGAGCATTGTAGCACATTTATATCCTGCAAAAAATAATCCCAATAGACTTTCATCTTACCCTCATTTCTCTAACTTTTTTAACACTTCAGGAATGTCATTTCCCCCCAGCTTTAAATGTATTAAATGGTTTGAAAGACATAATACGGGAGTGAGTGTCAATATTTATGGATTAGATGAACATGGTAGTATAACAGGTCCTCTATACAAAACTTTGCGAAGACGTGTTGAGCATGTGAATTTGTTATTTATCAGTTGTAAATCGAAAAATCATTTCTGTTTAATTAAAGATATGGGAAAGCTCTTACACAACCAACTCACGAAACACAAATCACGAATTCATCTTTGTGATGAATGCTTCATGTACTTTAGTACAGAAGAGAAGTTAGCAAGTCATAATTGTGCAGGGATACAGACTGTTCTTCCTGAGGAAGGCAGCAAAACAGGTTTTTCAAATTATGAAAGAACACAAAGGATTCCAATAGTGATATATGGTGACTTCGAGAGTTTACTCCGCGAGTATTCAGATAAACATAAATCCACTCATGTAGAGAATGTGCAGGTACACGAAGCAACTTGTTTCGGTTATTTCATTTGTTGTAAGTCTAATCCAGAGTTAAATGATTATGTTTCCTACAGGGGTTCCAACTGTTCTCAAAAGTTTTGTGAGTCAATTTGCAAGGATTTGCTTCGTTTACATAAAATATTATCTGTACAAAGAGAAATGACTCCCTTAACAGAAGAAGAAAAATTAAGAGTGGAAAATACAACTAACTGTCATATGTGTAAAAAATCATTTTCTCTCGAAGATACAAAAGTTCTAGATCATGATCACTTTACTGGGAAATTTAGAGGACCTGCACACAATTCATGCAATTTAAATTGTAAGACTTGTCCATTCATTCCAATAATTTTCCATAACCTTTCTGGTTACGATTGTCATCTATTTATTGTAGAGCTATCTAAAATATGTGGTCGCATTAAACTATTACCAAAAAACAAAGAAAAATATATTTCCTTTACAAAGTTTATCCCACTTGACAGACAACATACTGCTCAGCTGAAATTTGTTGATTCTTTAAATTTTTTGGATTCAAGTTTAGATAATCTCATTAAAACACTTGAAACCGAAGACTTCATTAACTTAAAGTCATTTTATGAAGATGAAAAGATGTTTAATTTAGCTCGGAGAAAAGGTGTCTTTTGCTATGACTATGTAGATTCGTGGGATAGATATAATGAGACCACATTACCAGACAGAAACAAATTTTATAACAAACTCACTTCTGAGATTATTACCAATGATGATTATAATCATGCTATGAATGTTTGGGAAACATTTGGAATGAAAACTCTTGGAGACTATACAGATTTTTACTTGAAATGTGATGTTTTATTACTTTCTGACGTATTTGAAAAATTTAGATTTATGAGTCTTAATCATTACAATCTAGACCCTTGTCACTATGTTTCTTCACCATCTTTAAGTTGGGATGCTATGCAGCTTTATACAGGTGTTGAGTTAGACTTAATATCAGATGTTGAAATCTATCAAATGTTTGAAAAAGGTATCAGAGGGGGTTTAGCTCAATGCTCACGACGGTATGCAAAAGCGAATAATAAATATTTATCCGATTATAAACCTAACATATCTTCAAATTATTTAATGTATTTTGACTGTGTTAATTTATATGGATATGTGATGATGTCAAAATTACCCACCGGAAATTTTAGATTTTTAAAAGAAAATGAATTGATCAATTTTAATGTCATGACGATAAGTTCTCATAGTGATACAGGTTTCATTCTTGAAGTAGATTTACATTATCCTTCTGAAATTCATGACAATCATGCAGATCTACCGTTTGCTGCAGAACAATTAAAGGTTCCATTTCCCCTTGGTAAAAATATAAAATTAGTATCCAATTTATTTGATAAATATAAGTATGTGATTCATTATGTACATTTACAAAAATGCTTAGAACATGGCTTACAATTACTTAAAATTCATAGAGTTCTTTCATTTGATCAAAGAGCATTTTTAGAACCTTATATAACTCTCAATACAACTCTAAGACAAAACGCAAAGTCTGAATTCGAAAAAAATTTTTTCAAGAAACAAAATAACTCAATTTTTGGTAAGACTATAGAGAATAAGAGAAAGCAGGTAGATGTGAAACTGATAAACATTTGGTCTGATTCATCAAATAAAACAAACAAATATATTGGTGCTGAAAAATATATAAGCGCTCCTAATTTTAAAAATTTGGCCATTATTTCAAAAGATTTGGTAGTCATACAGATGGAGCCCTCAAAAGTCATTCTGGATAAACCAATTTATGTAGGTTTTAGTATATTAGATCTAGCAAAAACACATTTATATAATTTTCATTACTCAGTAATGAAAAAAATTTATGACAAGAACATCCAACTATGTTACACAGATACAGATAGCCTTCTGTATCTTATAAATACAGAGGATATTTATGAAGACATGAAAAAACATATTAAATATTTTGATACTAGTAATTTTAAGTGTGACAATGTGTACAATATGCCATGTTTAAATAAACAAATTCCAGGATATTTTAAAGATGAGATGAGTGGGGATGTTATTTCAGAATTTGTGGGCTTAAGAGCCAAGTTGTATTGTATAGAGACAAATAAAAACTGTTCAGTTAAGAAAGCCAAGGGTGTGAAAAAATGTGTTGTAAAAAAATTGGATATTAATAAATATAAGGATGCTTTATTTAAAAACATAGAATTTAAAGATTCAATGTATTTTATACGATCTAAAAATCACTGTGTCTATACACAAAAAGTAAATAAGGTTGTTTTAAATGCAAATGATGATAAAAGACAGATATTAAATGGAAGTTTTAAAACATTGCCCTGGGGACATTATTCCACTATATTTTAAGAAATAACCTGCTGTTGTAAATTAATTAAAAAAAATAAACAAAATTTAACCATGTTATATCTAAAGTGGAATCATCACTTTAGATATAATGTTGTTAAATTTGCGGTTTAACTTTGTAAAAATAACCAAATGAGGTTTTATGTATTTGTAGTTAATATAATTTGCTCCATGTACTGTTGATATTTACTCGCTTATTCCAATAAAATAATATTGTTTAACCTTATTGTTTGTATCATTTATTGAAACCCTCCAGTTCCTTAACAATGTAGAGCTTGTCTTATCTCAAATGACGCACCACCTCATTTCTCATACAAGCAGATGGAGTTTAAAGTGGAGAGGCATGTCATTTGAGCTGAGACAAGCTCTACTTTGTAAATTTTTATCTACTGAAGTTTTTATCTATCCTAGTTAAAATCTCATTAAATAAATTAAACACAAACTTTTAAATATCAATTTATTCACATTTACATTTACATGGGATATATTTATTAGATAAAATAGTATGAAGTCATCGTATACTAGAATAAGGTGAGATAGCTAACATAAATAACAAAAACTACTTATTGATATTAATTATCACTATTATCACATATTTTTTTTGAAATTTTTCTAATTAAATTCTCAGTCTCTTCGAGTACATCCTCATATAAATTTTTTACCACATATTGCACAACAACATTTCTATTCTTATTTCGTTCGTCTAGTGCCTCGATTTCAATTTTTATAACACATGATCCCGAAGCATTTTCTTTTTTAATAAAGGAAGCATCATTCAGTTTCCTTTTTTTAGGGGCAATGGTTTTTTCCTTCTTCTTGGATTCCAACCATGCTATCCTCCTATTTTCAGCTTTATCTAGCCAAGCGTTTACATCTTGACCTTCACCCCCAACACCGAACTCATCAATCAAACTAGGGTCCACAGCTGGGGGGCTAACATTGTAGTAGTTGAAGACAGAGTTCTCCAACATTTCTGAAACAACATTCACATGTTTTTTAAAACTTACTGCAGCAATGATTTGAAGTATAATATTATTTTTAAACAGACATGTAAAATAGGTACTCACTTGTAAATAATAAAGTTGCTTGAATAGTTTATTAGATCCTTGAGACTGGAAGTAATCCCTCAGAGCTCTAAGACACTTAGATGTGCACACTGATTAGGTTAAATATACACTGATATAAAATAAACTGCTTGTGATGAGTATAGACTGAGCGAGGGGAAGGGAGGGTTGTTTAGGTTTTGTTAATATAAAAGGAGATCTGCTGACGTAAGTAAAGATGAAACTTAAAACGGATACATTTTCTAGGAATTTCAGAAACTAATCAAACTTTTATAAGTATTCAATAACATAATAATATACATACATACATACATACATACATATGCTTGAACCTTTTCACCTAAGAGGGGTAGGCATAGACTAAAGATCTTCATTTGCTATGATCCTGGTATACTATATGAAATCTATTCTTATGCAAACAATAAATACACATGCTATTTAATGTATTAATAGCTCATTATGTCATCAGAAACTAAAATGAAGTTAATCAAACAACCCGTTTCTTTAAATATTTGTGAAATAAAAGTTGATAAAAATACTAACACTTTTAGACATAGCATTCTTTTACCAAATTCCATTCGCTGCATAATATGCGGGCCATCGAATTGTGGAAAAACAAATGTAATGATAAGTTTGTTATTAAATGAAAATGGGTTAAAATTTCATAACATTTATCTTTATTCGAAAACAGCTTTCCAGCCAAAATATCTATTTTTAGAGGAAGTGATAAGATACATTCCAGAAATTAAATTGTTCCTGTTCCAAGATGAAAAAAATGTTATTCCACCCCACGATGCTTTGACAAAATCAATATTTATTTTTGATGATGTAGTCTGTGAAAATCAGAGTGATATACGTAATTATTTTTCCATGGGTCGACATAAAAAAATTGATTGTTTTTATTTATCGCAAACTTACTCAAAAATACCTAAGCAGTTGATTCGAGATAATGCTAATTTATTAGTTATCTTCAAACAAGATGATGTAAATTTAAAACATATTTATGATGAGCATGTCAATTCTGATATGAGTTGGCATAGATTTAAATCAATGGCTACTGATATATGGAAAGAAAAATACGCATGTTTAATAATTAACAAAGATTGTGAGCTAGATAAGGGAAGGTACAGGAAATATTTTGATATATTTATTAAATTAGAATAAAAGGATTATATATTACTGTCATTAGAAAAAAAATACCACTATAGTGCAAGCTATAAGAACGAACAGAAGTGTACAATTATTAGTACTTTAAAATGGATGTAGATATAAAAAAACAAATAATAAAATCAGTAAGGAATATTAAAAATAAATTAAAAATACTGAAAGAGGAAGAAGATATTTCAGAACGTAAACAACGTAAGATATTAAAACCCATTACTGATCCGTTAGAGTCGATAGTCTCGATACATAAAAACGAAGAGAATAAAAACAATCAAATGGAAGCTTCCAATGAGAATAATGATGATTACTTTAGCTCATGTACAAGTGACACTAGTATGCATACTGAAGATGAATTAGATGATAGTATTTTCCATGATGAAAGGAATAAAAACATTACTTATGGTATAAGAAACGAAGGAGGCAAAGTACTAATAGGAAACGTTCCCATCGTAATAAAGAAAACTGAAGATAGTTCAGTGTTTAGTATTAAAGATAAAAGCTATGTCATTACTCCAGGTCTATCAGAGTTGTTGTTTGAAAATAAACCTAAGATAGATTTGATCACAGAACAAGATAGGTTACTATATAAAGATATTTTAATTGCTACTAATGCACATAGAAGAGGATTTATTCCATCAGGACAAATACAAGGTAATTCAGGAATAAAATATTCAAAAATAATTAAGCCTTTATTTCTTGAAACTGAAACAAAAAAAGTACAACAAGGTGGTAGTTTACCAATATTAAAAAAATATAAATCAAATACTGATTTAGTATACTGGGACAATCCTAATGAACTTATTGATAGGTTAAAACTTTTAGTTGCCTCAAAGAGTGCAGGAAATACCAATCATGATAATGAAATAATTTCTATAATAGAGGAATTAAAAGAAGCAGGTATTATTAGAGAATAAATAGAGCGTAAACTTTTTCATTAAACTAGTTTATTACTGACGGGCTAGCGATGAACATCGATAAGTTTGGACATCATGTATTTAAACGACAGAAAATGGATAGTCACTCAGATTATCTGATTTGTAGTATGACTGATGGATCTTTAAATAAGCTCCTTAAAAATATTGTAAATCCAGTAGATGCTGGAGATTGTGTGAACAAACAATATGTTGATAAGAATATAGAGAGCTTAGAAATTAAACTCAAATCAATAAACCAAAATCTGGCACAAATTGGATCAGAAATCAACAGTATCAAACAAAGTATAGAGTCAGTGAAACAGAAAATTAAAAAAAAATGAGTAAAGAAATTGTAGTGAAAGAAATACATAAGCAAGCAAGAAAAAATTTTCCAAGAAGACATGTTGTGATGAAAGACATTGATGATTTATGGCAAGCTGATCTAATCGACATGCAATCTATTTCTAGAGAAAATTCTAATTTCAAATACATATTGGCTGTTATTGATGTCTTTTCAAAGTATGCTTGGGTATATCCTTTAAAACAAAAGAATATGGAACAAACATTTAAAGCATTCCAACATTTATTTAGTAAAAATCGTATTCCTAAAAATTTGCAAACTGATTTAGGAACTGAATTTTACAACAAGAAACTTAAAACATTGTTCAATCATTATAATATAAATCATTACTCAACATATTCTACTAAGAAAGCTTCTGTAGTAGAAAGATTTATTAGAACCTTTAAAGGTATTATGTATAGATATTTTAGTTTAAAAGGAAACTATGTTTGGTTTAGTCATGATATTCTTTCAAAATTAATAGAAATGTATAATGGCAGAATGCATAGAACAATAGGTTTGAAACCCAATCAAGTAAATGCAAGTCATAAAGAACAGATATTGCAAAAATATAAAAATAATATACGTTTAGATAAAAGGTTCATACAAAATAAAACTATACTTAAGTTTGGAGATTATGTGCGTATAAGTAAGTATAAAGGAACTTTTGAAAAAGGGTATACACCAAATTGGTCGACAGAAATATTTAAAATTATAAAAATCCAGAACACAGACCCTGTCACTTATCTCCTAGAAGATGCTAAAAAAAATCCTATATTAGGATCGTTCTATATTCAAGAATTACAAAAAACTAGACATCCTGATATTTATCTTGTTGAAAAAGTCATAAAAAAGAATGGAAATAAGCTATTCGTAAAATGGTTAGGTTTGCCTTCTAATGAAAACTGTTGGATAGATAAATCAAAAGTTTTATAAGCAAAATATACAAGTTACATTCTCATTCTGATAATACCTCTTCGAAAAGAAACATCTTTTCATACAATTTTTATAAATAGTATTTTACAATTCGTTTAGATTACAATGGTGATGCAAAAATCAAAAACAAATCAAAAAAAATGTATTAATAAAAATGACAAAAATAATATCAAAAAAGGCACTGGAATGAAAAAAACTTTTAAAAATATAGTTTCAATTACAAAAAAGCATATAAAAAAATTTAAACCTCAATGCAAAAAGGCAGCTATCGAACTCGCCATGGCTGTTGTTAAAGAATTGGGTTCAGATTCAGATGAGTCTGTGATTACCCCGCGTGTGATACCTATCCCAAAAGTTGGAGGATTCTTGCCATTGATACCGATATTTGCTGGACTGTCTGCTGCTGGTGGTTTGGCTGGAGGGGCAGCTGGCATTGCTAAAGCAGTTAATGCTATTAAATGCGCTAAGGAACGCTTGAAAGAATTAAAACGACATAACAAGAAAATGGAAACACTGTGTATAGGAAAAGGATTATGTCTCAAAGAGCGTGGTGATGGTTTGGGAATTTATGTAAATAATAAAAAAAACTAAATCATAGGCTACCCAAGAGAGCGCTTACTAATATAGATTTACTTAAATATGGTCAAAACATTCCATTTTTCAGAGGAGTGTTTATGAGGGATGATTTACCTCAGCATCCATTAAAAAAGGAATGTGCTATTATGAATCTTGACAATTCTGAGAATGCTGGAACTCATTGGGTAGCCTATGCAAAATTAGATAATTATGTAGAGTATTATGATAGTTATGGTAATTTAAAGCCACCAGAAGAATTAATCAAATACATAGGACCAAATATATTTTATAATTATGATAACGATCAGAAACGTAACACATACAAATGTGGTCATTTATGTTTAAAGTTTTTAAATGCCTTTTGGGATCTAAATAAATACTGAGTACTTTACGTTTGAGTTCAGTTGTTGCAATGTCTGTGACTCTAACAATCGTTGGTAATAAATCTATTCTCCAATCTGAATTTACATCTCCTTTGAGTTTAGATGGTAATTATGAGTGTGGTTTATTATTTTTTTCCACATTCAATTCAATTCCTAACATACATGAAAGCAATAACGTATTTGCATATGGGAATAATGATGTGATAAAAATTCCAAATGGCATTTATGATTTATCTGCTTTAAATGAATATATAAAATCGAAAATGGAGAATTGTAACATTATGATTCATCCAAATAACAATACTTTAAAATGTTCTTTATTTTGCACTAAACCAATTGATTTTCGCGTGAAAAATAGTATCGGTGCAATGCTTGGATTCTCGAGTACGATTTTGGAAGCGAATAAATGGCATGATTCAACTCATCCAGTGAACATTATACCAGCGTCTGTGATACGAGTCGAATGTGATCTAATACAGGGCTCTTTTACAAATGGTTCACCTACACATATAATACATGAATTTGTGCTTAATATTCCATCAGGATATCAAGTTATTGAAGTACCAAAAAACGTTATTTATTTCCCAATAAAAAATAAATACATTTCATCAGTAACATTAAAAATTTTGGATTTAGAGGGAAACCTAATTAATTTTAACAACGAAAAAATTCAACTGCGTCTTCATCTAAGGAAAAGAAATGATAGTCTTCAATGATAATCATGATGTCTATAAAATAAACAAAAATAATAAATCTAAAGCCATTATCAAGAGCAACGTGAAACAAACCACACGTAAAAAGTTAAAAATAATTACAAAAAGTAATAAGGAATTTCTTCAAACTTTGGGGTTTAAAATATGAGTATTCTAAAAATATCAGATTATCCGCAGTTCGATAATTCTATCGAAAGTTATGAAACGCATACCTACAATCCCTACAATAATAGCTTTAATGAAAATGATGAAATAAGAATACCAATTCATCAGCAAGATATCTACTTACTACCATCATCAAGTGCGATATACATCGAGGGAAAATTTTGTGTGCAGGCTCGAGATCTGGCTGGAGTTATCAAAAAAAAAAAAGTTAATCTAACTAATAATGCAATTTCCTTTCTATTTCAAGACATTAGATATGAAATGAATGGTGTAGAAATAGATCGTGTACGAAATGTTGGAATAACAACAACTATGAAATCTTTAGTATCTATGAGTAGTGGAGAAAATAAAGTAGCAGCTATATGGGGTTGGAACATAGACGGATTTCATGATCAAGATGGTAGTTTTTACGTCTTACTACCATTAAATAAATTATTAGGCTTTGCAGAAGATTATAGAAAAATAATAATAAATTGTAAACATGAACTAATTCTCAATAGAACTAGTACAAGTTTAAATAGTGTAGTTACTGACAAAGATGACTCTGTTACAGTAAGTTTACAAAAAGTGCAATGGCGTATGCCTCATATCAAGGTATCTGACCAGCAAAAGCTTACTTTAATAAAACACTTAGAGAAAGACAAACCTATACAAATCGCATACAGAAATTGGGATCTATATGAATATCCATTATTACCTAAATCTACCAAGCATACATGGTCTGTTAAAACAACTTCACAATTAGAGAAACCACGTTATGTTATATTTGGATTACAAACAAATAGAAAAAATAATAATGTTAAAGACAGTGCCATTTTCGATCATTGTAATTTGAAAAATGTTACTTTATTCTTAAATTCTTACTATTATCCATACGATGCTCTTAATTTGAAATTTGATGAAAACAAGTACAATATATTATACGATATGTATGCTAGATTTCGTCAGTCGTTCTATAATCTTCCTGTAGACCCGTTGATTGATCACCTAACATTTAAAACTAAAGCTCCGTTGTATGTAATTGATTGTTCACGGCAAAACGAAAATTTAAAAACAGGACCTGTTGATGTACGTTTAGAAATTGAATGTGAAAAGGATATTCCGGATAACACAAGCGCATATTGCTTAATAATAAACGATCATCTGGTAGAGTACAGACCTTTAAGTAATATAGTACGAAAAATATCATGAAATCATCAGCTATTGTAGATGTACAAGGATTCAGAAGAGAAAATAATGAATTTATTATTAAAGAAATTGCTATCATTTGTGGTGATCAAGTTCAAGTTTTATTAATTCTTCCACCTTTTTCATTTCACCACCTTACATACACAGAAAAGATGCAAATCAGATGGATAGAACGAAATAGAAAAATTTTCTGGAATGATGGCTTCATTACCTATGACAATTTTTTAATGAACACGCAGCCATTCTTGGTTGACAAAACAATTTATTGTAAAGGGGTAGAAAAAGCGACTTGGATTAAGAATATATTTAATCATGATGATGTTATAAATTTAGAATACGTTAAATGTCCTAGTTTGTTAAGTTTGCATAAAGAATATAGATTTTGTAATGATATTTTAAATTGTATGTATCATCCTTCATTTTGTGCACTAAAAAATGTTACATGTTTAAAAAAATGGTGTACTTTTTTAAAAATAATATAAACCATCGTTGAAATATCTTTTTTTTATTTTTCAAATACCTTATTTCCTTTTGTAATTTATAAGAAATATATACGCATAGCGTAGGCGGCGTACCCGTCCTATCAGATAAAAAAAAACAGTAAGATTCTGTAGCTCAGATCGTCATCAGTCAACATAAGCAATTGAAAAGAGCTGCAGTACGAATCAGACACACTTCAGAATAAACAGGTTGCCGTTTAAAACCTGCAGGGTAGGATAACATTGCGGGGTTTTGCAGCACAAACCGAGCGGAGCGAGCGAAGCGAGCGGCGCGAATTTGTGATGCAGAACCCCCAATGTTACCCTACTAGTGTAATAGGTACCTTTGGCCCGGGCGATTCTTGGGGCGGTTTGTTTGTGTAATGATTTTTGTATAATTTGTATGATTTATACCATACTCTCCTAATAGAATGCAGACAGTATTCAGAAAGCAATAATGAACGGTTTAGATCCGAAGTTATAAGAGGAAACCTAAATGACAAAGGAATAAATGGTTTTATTTCAAGTTTTGGTAAAATTTTCCATAGTTGCTTTGTAAAAAAGAAGAAAAAGATAGCGTTAGAAAAGTCAGGCAAAATTAAATGGCTTACACCAGGCCTAAAAGTCTCAAGTAAAATGAAGAGGGTTTTAGCCAATATGAATAGCTGTAACGAGAGTATCAAGCATTACCGCAGTGAGTATATTAGGATATACAGGAGAGTACTAACACAAGCCAAAAAGCTTGCAGTTCGGTCGGAACTAAATAAAGCAAAATGCTCTACCAAAGCCTTGTGGAAAGTAGTGAACAAACACAGAAATAAGAAAACAATCTCGGTTACAGAAAAGTTATTGCTAAAAGTAAATGACAAAATAATTCACAAACCAATCGAAATAGTAGACGTCTTCGCAGACCAATTTGAGGTTAAATCCGTAGGAATTATAAATGGTTCTCAGCAAGCAGTAGATCTGCTAAAAATTAACTGCCCGAGAGTCACAGGCGAGATGGACTTTAGACAGACGTGTATAACTGAAATCAAAAAGATAGTCCAACTTTTTGAAAGCAAGCCATCATGCGGTTACGATGACATGCCAATCACAGTTATCAAAAACAACATTGATATTTTAGCAGAGCCACTTACAATTTTCTTTAATAACTGTTTAAATATGGCAATTTTCCCAGATCAATTTAAGATCGCCCGTGTATTGCCAGTTCATAAAAAAGGAACAAAAGAAAATCCGTCCCACTACAGACCTATTTCATTATTGCCAGTCCTATCGAAGATATTTGAGAAAATTATCAAGGCAAGATTTCTAGCGCACTTGGTAAATTATAAAATACTTAGTGACAGACAGTTCGGTTATCGGAGAGGTTTGGGTACATCTGATGCTATTGATAAATTGGTAGATGACGTTGTAGGTAAACTAGACGAGAAAATGAAAGTTGCTGCACTTTTTTTAGACTTGAGCTCGGCGTTTGATTTTGTTGACCATGACATTTTAATAGATAAGCTGGAACATTATGGTGTAAGAGGGAAATGCCTGAATTTAATGAAATCTTACCTTCAAAATAGGAAGCAGTTTGTTGAACTGTGCTCGACTGATAGTGGATGTCAAATGATAAACAGGTCCAGATTAGTTCATCTGACTAGAGGAGTGCCGCAGGGTTCTATTTTGGGCCCAATCTTCTTTATTGTTTTCACTAACGACCTGTTTGAGTATATTGGTAGGGAAATACCTGATAGTCAACTTGTAGTTTATGCGGATGACACAAATGCTGTCGTTTCAGACAAGGATATAACATCACTCGAATCTAAAGTTAATGTTATTCTAAAACTGTTTGATTCCTGGTTTACCAACAATAACCTGAAAATCAACACCACTAAAACTAATCTACTCTTATTCAAGACCACCGCACGAAATAATGATAAAATAAAGGCTACCCTAAACGGGGACGCAGTGGCGACAGTCAATGTAGTTAGGTTTTTGGGGGTTAATATTGATGCCTCTCTCAACTGGAAGCCCGAACTTACTGCCCTGGAAGGTAGTATTGGCTCAGCGTGCTATGCCCTGAGAAGTCTTAGGGACGTAGTAACTGAAGGACACCTGAAAATGGTTTATTATGCTCTGGTTGAGTCCAAGTTGCGCTATAGCATCAAGTTGTGGGGAAATAGCTATGAATATAATATTTTAAAAGCATTCGTGTTACAAAAAAGGGCAATCCGCACGATAGCTCGTATCCAACAGACGGAATCGTGCAGGCCGCACTTCATCAGGTTGGGTATACTGACAGTTCCGGCGCTTTACTTGCTTGTGCTGATGGATGTTCTAGTTAAGAATATTCACAAAATAGAAAGCCAGGAACAGAGACATACACGAGAGAATTCGCGTAGAAAGGACTTTCCGATAGTATCTGCACCTAGGTTAGAAGTAGCAAGACATTCAGCGGGTTATCAGTCACTCAGGTTATTTAACCAGCTCCCGACAGAGCTTAAGCTCATGGTTACGCACAGCAGTTTTAAGGACAAGCTAAGAAAATTCTTATTGGAAATGAGTCCATACAGTATTGACGAATTCTGCAATCAATCAAAATAACATTATACAATTTTTATTTATGACATGATATTTTATTCCTTGTGTTTATGAATTTATTTATTTATTGTGACATGCGCATGATTAATTTTAGTTTTGACGTTTAATTAGACGTACTTCACTTATGATTACTAATAACTGTTATGCCAGGTATGTGATTTGTATTTGTATTGAATAATTTATTTTGACATGTCAAAGTGTTTTGTTATTTTGTTTGTCTACCTATCATTTAATTTAATTTCAATTAAGTTACATTTTATTATATTTCTGGCTTATAATGATTTCACTTGTATAGAATTGTTATACCATTTAAATAATATTTTAGTTTTAATCGATGTATTTCAGACACAATTGTACTATTGTTTATGAATAAATACTATTGGCTACTATTGGCTATTGGCTATTTCGACGCATGTTGAGCGAGACTTCTTTTCCAGTGACTCTAACTTATCTTCAAGTAACAAAATGTATTTTTTATCATCACGTTTTTCTGCTTCCGATGCGTCAATTCTTTTTAGCAACTCATCGTGCTTCTCCGACATAAACTCCACACTCTTTGTAATCTCATTGTTCTGTTGACGTATGACAGCGATGTTTTCTTGCAGTATATTAAGGCGCGAATCAATGTCATTTGAAAATGATGCGAACATCCCGCGCATACTTCCCATAAAATATCTTAATTCATCCTCATTATCACTCCCGTCATGCTTTCGCTTTGCCCCTCTATGCAAAGTGTTTACTGAGTCAGTATGCATGCCCAAAGTAGACGAAAGATTTGGTGTCGATGAGGAGTGCTGTATGGGCGTCGTATTGGCTGCGAGTTGAGCGACACTCGCATTGAGCGACTGCCCCGCCCCTTGTTTGCAACTGCGAAAACCGATCCGTTCCGCGACTTCGGACCGCTTTGGCGATAAATGAACTTTTAATTTGGTTACAATATCTTCAAACGGCACTGAATCTGGCACTTCTGGGTAACACAAATCGATGATCAAGTCCTACGCGTCCGGCCCGACGACCACCACGAGGTACTTGGTGAACTTCTCAGGCGCAACTCCGTTCACTTCAAACCACGCACGTAACTGTGTGATGTAGGTGGCCCACTTCCCCGTACGCACATCGAACTCCTTAAAATTGCATTTAGATCCCATCTCGTTAGCCAATATGTAATACATCTACAGGAGCGATGCAATCAAATGACCAGCTAAACTGAGACTGACTTTATTGACAGAACGCGGTAGGTACACAATATGTATAACTACCCACATACATTACAATTATCATGCCCAGTCACAAATCCGCATTATTTGAAAAAAGTAATATCGGCATGGCACCTATAATTTTTAACCATACGCCTGACGGAATACGTAGGTTAGAAAATATCACACAATTTAAGAGAGAAATGCGTTCTTCTTCTTCTTCTTCAGCATTTCATTTCACCGTCCACCGTTGGACATATGCCTCTTCAGTTGTCCTCCATCTTGTGCGGTCCGCGGCCATTCTCGTCCAGGATAGGCCGGCCGTGATCTTTATGTCGTCGGACCACCGTGTCGCAGGTCTTCCAACGCTTCTTTTTCCTGTGCGGGGTCTCCAGAACAAAACTTTAGAGCTCCATCTTCCGTCATTTCTGCGACAGATGTGTCCAGCCCATTGCCATTTAAGTCGCGCGACTCGTTTTCCTATATCGGTAACTTTAGTGCGTTGGCGGATGAGCTCGTTTCTTATCATGTCGCGGCGGGACACTCCGAGCATCGACCTTTCCATCGCTCTTTGTGTGACTCTAAGTTTGTTCATCATCTCGGCATTAAGCGTCCATGTCTCGCAAGCGTAAGTCATCACCGGGAGAACACACTGGTTATAGAATCTAGTCTTCAGCGATTGAGGGACCTTGGAGTGGAAGACGTCCTTGAGCTTTCCGAATGCTCCCCAAGAAAGCTGGATTCTTCGGTCAATCTCGCGATCCAGCGAATCCCGTCTCAGTCTGATGATCTGCCCTAGGTAGTTATACTCCTCCACTTGCTCCATCACTCGGCCGTCTACTGTGATCGGATCTTGGGACATATCGGTCGTGCCCATAACCTTAGTCTTGTCCGAATTCATTTTAAGACCTACCCGGATAGATGCGTGGCACAGATCGTTGAGCATATTTCCCAGTTCTGTGGGGGTTTCAGCCAGTATGACGATGTCGTCTGCAAATCGGAGGTGATTCAGGTGCTCTCCATCCACATTTATACCCAGTCCGTCCCAGTCAAGGGTTTTGAAGATATCTTCTAGTGCGTTAGTGAAGAGCTTCGGAGATATGACATCTCCTTGGCGTACGCCTCTTTTGACTGGAACAGTCGTTGTGGAGCCTTGTATTTGCACTGTCATCGTAGCAGAATTGTAGAGGCTCGTCAGAAGCTGGATGTATCGCTGGTCGATCTGACATCGCTGCAGAGACTGCACAACAGCCCAGAAATGCGTTAGTTACTGTTAAATAGAGATAATACTACTACTCAATAAAAGAATATCAACATGACAAACATTATAATTTAGGTTGAAATCATTAGTTTTATGTTTGTGTTACCCCGTCTGAACGCATCAATTTATATGTACTAATAATTAATTGAAATACTCATTTTAGTTTATTTTGATATCTTCTTATGTTTTTTAACTATTTGTATGCCTATGCGCCAAACCTAGAGATGTTATATTATAAATACTTTAAGGTAACGTATGTTTCACAATTAAATAATTTAAATTTGAATTCGTATCTGTTTTGAATGGAATTGAAAATCGATTATTAAAAAACCGGTCAAACGCGAGTCGGAATCGTGCACAAAGGGTTCCGTACCACCCTACAATGATAGGAATGGTGTGGAGTTTTGATTTTACATAGCAAAATGTTGTTTACAAAGTTATGCGGCTACTTTCATACTCCATGTACGTAACCAGGTGCATTTCGAAATTTCGCATTTTCTTTACTCTACATTCACAAAACAGACATACATATAACTTATAATAGAAAAAAACATGCACAAAGGCGAGCTTATCTCTAAAAAGAGATTTTTTCCAGCAAACACTGTAAAAAATCTCTTGGTGGGAAAGATGATGGTTGAGCGGGGGAAGACCTGCGCGTACAATTAAACTCTATACCGAGTAATATATACTACAAACGATACTGATAACCCTTATTGCTAAAAATAGAATGCACACACAATTACTTAAATACACCATAACAATTATATAAACAGTATAATATACTAATACATACCAATATATATCTAACTGAAAAGGGAGAGATAGTGCTTCTTTGGCTGGTTTTTGAATATATTTAGAGATGGACTGTCCCTGATAGTGCAAGGAAGCTCATTCCACAGTCGTATGGCTTGGATTCTGAAACCTTACTCGTAGGCTGCAGTGGAGTTATCCTGAAGCTTTGAGCATAGACGCCAGTTGAGTTCTCCGAGGCCTGCTTTAAGAATTAAATTCGAAGCGATAACGCAGGAAGTTAGGGTGATGAGGGTTCCCGTCGAAGCCAAATCAAACCTGCGATGCTGAGATACTTGGTCATACTTGCGCAGTCGTTCGAGGTTGTTCAGTTGTTCTTCATTTGCGCTGACCCAGCAAAAATCAGCATAATCAATGAGGAAAAGAAGAAGGGAATGAGGGAGAGTTGTTTTGGTCTGGCGAGGAAGAAAGTTCTGAAGTCTCCCTAGAGAGTGAAAGGCTGCGTAAACTTACCTGCTGACTTTATTAACATGCATTGACCAGGACAATTGACTATCGAAGTCGAAACCCAGGTTTCTAGCTCATCGCTATACATGAATCAAGTAGCGTTGTAAGTTACAGAAGGGACAGCCAATTGCTGCAGCATGTTTAATGAGTGTTTGGTACCTATAATCATGGCCTGGGACTTATACGGATTAATCAGCCACCCAAATGACGACACCTATCAGCGGTGGCAGCGACTCAACAGCGGTATTTAGGAACCACATCATCAGGAGAGAAGTGACCATAGATCTGAAGGTCATTCGCGTAGAGATAAAAGGAGGAAGAAAGGGCATCAGATATGGAATTGATGAATATTGAGAACAGAAGAGGAGAGAGAATGCCAGCTTGCGGGACACCAGAGGAGAGGTCACACCACTCCGTATAAGCCTCCTCCAACTTGATACGCTGTTTTCAGTTTCTAAGGTAAGAGTTAAACCAGCTGACAGAGAGGGAGGAGACATTAAGAGATTTGAGAAGTTCAACGGGAATGTTGAAGTCAACACAGTCAAAAGTACTACTGAAGTCTAACAGAGCAAGCACCGAGAGCTGCTTTTGATCCATGGTGACTGAAATATCATCGGTCACTTTTAATAGAGCCGTAACAGTATTATGACCCGTTCCAAAGCGCGACTGAAAAGGTTTTAGTAGATTTATAGCGGAAAGATAATGGGAGAGCTGAGTATGGACAATGGAGTCGAACATTTTTAAAAGGATCGGCAGGATAGAAATGTGGCGATACTCTTCAAAGGAGGCGAGATTTGAAGTTTTAGGGAGAGATAACAAATGCTTGTTTCCAAGCAGTAGGGAAGGAACAATTTGAAATGGAGAACTTTATAATATGTGTTATGGCCGGAAGCAGATCATCAATAATAGTAAGAATAATTTGTTTGCAGATATTACCATATCCTACTCGCACACTAAGGGTTCCGTACCATTGTACGAGAAAATTTAAGTTCTGAAACATAACAAAACAAAAGCTAAAAATTATGTCCAAACTCGGTTTCGATACCAGTCACAAAAGATTGCGGATCCGATGACAAAGCTATTACGCCGTCGACAACGTTATTATATATTGCGAAATAACGTTGATATTTGAATATTATTTAATTGGTAATTCCCAAGGCCCAGAGGTATTAAATCATGTCTCTTGTATTACCGCCTTTAATTTATAAAATCTTGTATTAGCGCTGCAATTCGTGTAGCGGCAACAAAAAAAATATTCTGTAAAAATTTATGTGTATTTTTGTATGGGAAATATTAAACTGCACATCAATAATACTGATTTGTGATGTGTTTTTGCTGATACTTTTTTGCTCTGAAAATCAGTATTTTTGAAGTGCGATTAAATACTAGCCTTTTTGTATTATTTTATGTGTATGAGAAACGAGATTTATACGCAACGCTGAGATAGCCATCCATCACACCGGCGTCCAGTGGCCAAGGAATACGCGATCTTGCAGTTACTACGGGCACTATCCTATCACAACACAAAACGTCACGACATTGATTCAGACCATCGGCTATGGCTGTTTACAATATATATACAGCACGATGTTAATAAGACAATGCCCGGAGCTATCGGTGCGCTCTTATCAAAGTCGGACTGTCTGCAACACTAAAGGCGACTGAAAGCTGGAGTATTAGAGAGCGATAAGCATATTAAAAATGACTAAGCATCATATGCCGAGTACGAAACCGCGATACAAGCACTGGAACGTATATTGACTAAGGCGCTTGATGCCGTCATCATCATCGTCGTCTTAAGCCACCTGACGCGCTGCCCGAAGAACCGCGACACAAACTTGAGCTCAGAGCCGAGCTTAAAGACATAAGTCATAGCAACAAAGAAAACCTCACGCTTAGAAGCCAGTCCCAACAAACCAATCGCGACTTTGCCGACTCTCTTAAAGAATACAAAGATACATCATGGACAACACACACTTTTTTCACAACTTTTTGCTGGGCGTACGCGCACGTGCTTATGGCAAGCCAATTAAAATATCCTGTCTAGGATAATAGTAAATACGATAATAGTGATACGATATGAAGGGGGAGGGCGCCACTGCGTCACTGTTTACATCAGTTCCGTAGAAATAATTTTGATTTAATTACTAATTACGTGTTAAATACTCTGAAATAGTGATATAAGTGAAGTTTAGTGATAATTACGACACGAAAACAGTGAATTATACCCGAAAATACAGAAATAGTAGTTCGAAAGAAGAGATTAATAACATAACGGACTTTGAGTTTGAAAGTGAATAAAATTTTTTAGTTAAAAATCTTCTTAAAAGTGACCTATAAATAACCGTACTAGTGCTGTGCATAATCTAATCATCAAGAACATCACCTTGCGAAGACTATAAGAAATATATAATAAGATTAATAAGAAACAATTATCCCAAAAACAAGGATTATTCGAACAACTAGCGACATCTAGTGAGAAACCCTAAAACTATAATCTATGTCTAACACCATCAAAGTTCACAAGATATACTAGTTCCCAATACGTCTATATAGAGGGTACTTCAAGATAGTACGACTGCTTAGCAGAAGAGGGCGCTAATAGTAAAATATGGCGATAGACTGCGATAAGTGTAACACTAAAATTCTAGACAAGGAATACTTAGCATGCATAGGTTGTGAAAAGAAATACCACTTGGACTGCTGCTCTTTTAGTGATAAACTGTTCAGAATAATGACCAAAGAGCGTAAAAGTAACTGGCAATGCAGGCTCTGTCTTGCCAAAAAAGGCAAGCCGACGAACAATGTTACTCAGAGGAAACGGAGGCAGGCAGTATCACCATCTGAAACGTGCGACACAATAGACACATCAGCCAACGAAACTATGAATAGAAGCTGTCCAGAAAATTGTACTAACTTGCAGGAAGATATAGAAGAGTTGAAAACCAAAATCATGTGTCTAGAAACAAAACTTGAAAGCGCAGACATAGAGATCGAGCGACTTTTGGCAGAAAACTATAAATTGAACGAAATAATAGCAAATAGGGACTCCAAAATTAACCAATTAACCAGAATCTGTCGGTCAACACCTCAGCGTATCAATAATGTGGAAGACACTAAATCCTCGAGCAATAGAATACCGGAAAGTCCGGAAAGTCCCGAAAGCATTTCGCCAATTCTGCCAAAAACGAATAAGACTACTGTGGGTGTTTTGAATGCGCGTACAACTGGCCTGAACATAAAACAAGTATCTACCACTCAACGTCAAGCAGAAACCCTATCACTGGCCAACACTGACAACCCTTGCACACCTCAAATACTACCAAGAACGGTAAAAAACAAGATAATATATACTCCCAAAATATGTCTAATAAGCACAAATAAATATAACAAAACCTCAAAAATTGCACGGAGAACCTTGGAAAGCAACTATGACATATGTCACTATCTCCTGCCCTACCGGGGAATTAGGCAACTGTTAAATGACATAGAGTCGAAGTTAGCTGGCTTTACACACGAGGACTACTGCATTGTACTTATAGGCGAGGAGGACTTCAACAGCACAGAAAACTACCACGAGCTGGTGCTATATATCAGACAGAAAATACAAAACGTTACCCACACTACAGTCATATTGTGTTCACCAACATTCAAACAAGGGAGAAACAACGATATGTTCAACGCAAGAATCGAAGCGTTCAACCATCTACTGGATAAAGACGTCATCGCGCATGAGTATGCCTATCTTATTGACTCGAATCTTCATTTGAACTACGACCTCTCCATGTTTCGTCGGATAAGTGGAGCTTTAAATAATGAAGGACTAAAACAGGTTTTCGAAGATGTTAAAGTCAGAATTACTAATATCAACAACTGGCTTACAAATTCAAACTCAGCTCCACATACAACAAGCATCCAAACAAGTCACATCCATGAATCCATCTCAAATTCGCAGATTCAAACGGGAGTAAACAACCAGAATTTTCGATCCCATTAATTTACTCTACCAGAATATAAGAAGCTTCAAAAATAAGCGTCATTTAATAGAAGTGGCAACACTAGAAGATAGCAACATTCAAGCTATCTGTCTGTCTGAAACGTGGATAACGGCACCAAAGAGGAAACTTTTGCAACTTGATTACTTTCAGTTAGCATCCTGTTTTTGTAGAGTTAACCGAGAAGGGGGAGGAGTATGTATCTTGGTAAAAAATAATATTGATTACAAAGAACGTAGAGACATATTACAAATGTCCATAGAATTTGTATTCGAAATATGCGCAGTAGAAATAAATAAATTAAACCTACTTATAATAACACTGTACTGGCCAAATAAGAATAGAGAGTCAGAATTATTCTTCAGCTCTCTTACAAATCTCTTAGAGTACATCAGTATTAAGGATAGGTCCAAAAATGTAATAATAGGAGGGGACTTCAATTTAAACGTATTAGAACCTTGTAATTTGACAACAACATTATTAAATCTGATGAAGAGTTTTAACTTCGCCCAGCAAGTAAGAGAACCTACTAGAGTCACACAAAATACTACAAGTTGCATAGACCTAGTTTTTATTAATATGCACTATCATAAAGATAGATTTAGTACCAAAACAAAAGAATATGGTCTCTCAGACCATAAGGCAATTCTAATTAGTATTCCTGGAGATTTAATACGGGACAATATAACGTGGTATACAAAAAAAAGAATTTTCTCGGCACAAAACATACAATCATTTAAAGAAGAACTACAAAAAATTAATTGGTCCGATTACATAAACCCCGCTCAAAGCGTAAACAAAAATTATACAGCATTTTACAATAAAATCAACGACATTTTAGAACGCACTATACCTAAAACTAAAATAAAAATAAAAACTAGAAAGAAAAACACGTGGTTGACGAAAGGAATAAGAACGTCATGTAAAAATAAACGCCTGTTAAAACACCTTGTCAATCAAACAAATAGCACCACCCTAATAAGCTACTACAAAACATATGAAAAAACATTAAAAAAAATTGTTCAAACGTCCAAAAAAATTAGCTATGCAAATGAATTATTAGAATCAACAAATGTAACGAAAACTATGTGGCAAATAATAAAAGAACGATCTAATAAATAAACCAATAAACCAAAAAATAATATACAATTAAACATAAATAATAGACACACTGACGATCCCCTTACTGTCGCAAACCACTTTAATTATTTCTTTAGCACAGTTGGTGCTCCCGCAAAGGACAAACCTAAACCACTCGGCCGCCCAGTGCAGTCCACCACAGAAAATTCCATTTACATCCAGCTTACTGATCCAGTAGAAGTCTTCAACATAATAAAAAAACTAAAATCAAAACGTAGCTTTGGTTTTGATGAAATTCCACCAATTCTCGTAAAAGAATGTGCTAAAGAACTGATTTCTCCATTGTCGTTTTTTATAAAACAGTCTTTTTCAGAAGGAATAGTGCCTGATTTACTAAAAACAACAATAATTAAGCCGCTACATAAAAAAGGCGACCGTTTAAACAGCAATAATTATAGGCCAATAGCATTACTGCCCACTTTTGCTAAAGTATACGAATCGGCAATGTACCTGCGTGTCTATGCCTTTTGTGAAAAATTCAAAGTTTTTAATGACCAACAAAATGGTTTCCGTAAAGGACGGTCTACAGCTCTGGCTGTATTCAACTACATAAATTACATATTAGACACTATAAATAATAAAAAACACGCAATAGGTATCCTCTTGGATATGACTAAAGCATACGATAGAGTCTTACATAACGTTCTAATTGCAAAGCTAAACGGAATTGGAATACGAGGGTCAGTACTGAGTTGGTTTACTTCGTATCTTTCTAACCGCGAACAATACGTAGACTTGGAGCATCAAAATCATGCCACCGGCGAAATCAGCTACACCAGATCCACAAAAACAATCCTGACACAATCAATCCCACAAGGCAGTGTCCTGGGGTGCTTCATGTTTTTGATCTACATAAATGACCTACCAAAATCGATTAATATCCCATGCACCCTTTTCGCTGACGACATATCGCTTGTACTACCGTGTAATGATGATATCGAACTTGTACAATTATTAAATTCAAATCTAACTAAACTAACAAACTGGCTCAATGATCATAATTTGGAGATAAACTTTAGTAAAACTAAACTCATGCAATTCAGACCTCACCAAAAACGCCCTCTTGACATAAACTACGCTTTTAATAAAACACCAATAGAACTCGTTGATTCCTACTGCCTCCTAGGAATTGAAATAGATAGCAACCTACATTGGAAATATCATATCAAGAAAGTGGCTAGTAAACTATCAAGCTTTACATATGCTCTATCGGAACTAAAGAGAACTACAAACAAAAAAAGTGCTCTATGTGCTTACTTTGCTTACGCACAGTCTTGGCTGTCTTATGGTGTCCTCCTCTGGGGCAACAGCACGGATGCAAAGCAATTATTTTTAATACAAAAGAAGTGTATCCGAATTATCGCTAACATTGACATAATGACGAGCTGCAGACCATATTTCGATAAATTAAATATTCTCACACTAACTTCACTTTATATTTTAGAAGCATGCGCATTAGTGAAAAATAATGATCAACTCTTCCCCCTATACACAAGACCAGAAGGATTAAGACCACATAAAAGATTGGCAACATGCTCATCGAAATTACATTTAGTTCATTCAGGCCCCCGCTCGATGGCTGCCAAAATATTTAATTGTATACCGAAATCAATTCAGTCTATAGAAAAAATTAATGTATTTAAAAATGCCCTTAATAAATACTTAGTACGAAAAAGTTATTATACTCTACATGAGTTTTTTGATGAACATGGCAAAAACTAGGTTTGGAGCTTGTGAGACTTGTGTTATTATATCTTAAGTAAAAGTAAAATATATTCTGTTATTGTTCTTGTTTTAGAGAGTTTATGAAAATTAATAATAAATAAAATAAGTAATCTAGGTAGTAAGTAAGAATTTAAGTTATAACCTTTTATAATCCTAAGTTAGCAGCGCCCTAGCAGGGTTCTTGTTTGTTCCTGAAAATACTTATCTAAGACCCTATGTACAATCGGCAAAGAAGTTCGGTTTGCAGGGCACACAAATGCCACTCTTTGTGTGCGTAACGTTGCGACACGAATCGCTGACTTGAATGTGTGTGCGTTACATTGGTCGTCACAGCACAGTCACAGATATTATAATACTGTCTGAGCATACAATCACTATGTGTCTTCGTTGAATATAAGACTAGTTTTTACCGCTTCCTACAGAGTGGACGATAGCCCAACGGGTTAGATGCCAGACTAATGACTTTGAGGTATTGAGTTCGATCCTCTATCAAGGAGGGAAAAAGCATGGTGATGTTTTTTTTTAGATACTTTTTTTTAATTATTATTGATCAGACCAAATATTTATTCTAGATTAAGGGCCGGTTTCACCACTGCTGATGAAGCCTATCTGCCAGTTAAACTTAGATTTTTGTATGGCGTTATTTGACAGATAGGCTTTATCAGCATGTGGTGAAACCAGCCTTATTTTTTTCATAATAAAACAAAATTATATTTCGTCCTAATAATAATTTATTACTAGTTTGTTATAATAAACTACACTTAATTTACTTATTTTAGTTTTAGTCAGACAAGGACAGATGTCGCAGTTGATGATATATAAGCTATGAATCAACATGCTAAGCAATTAGAAATTATGTGATAACTTCTAACCTGAAGTAGCAATAACATCATAGACATATAAATCACCTTATCTTATGATAACACAAAGCTTTCACATATTAATGGTTATGTTTTATTTAATATCTTAGTGGAGCTCCTTCTCTTACTATTATTTGTTGTAGTCTACTTCTCATGCCAGTGACCATATTCCAACACATGTCAGTGCCTCGCATTATCTCCCAGGTTGAAGTAACAACTTCATCTAAATTAGACCTAGATCTCACATTCGATGGATCCCAATTGAGCACCATATGTCCCCATAGATTTTCGATGGGGTTTAAATCAGGGCTTTTAGAAGGCCAGTCAATAACTGTCAAGGATTCTTGCTTGTTAAACCATTCTTGCACAATATGGGCGCGATGCACAGCGCAATTGTCATGGACAAAGTATATATGCTCATCCGGATATACAGTTCGTACGGTTGGTAACATGACGTTCTGTAAAATATCCAAGTATCCTTGAGCAGTGTTGCGAGCACTCACTTGCACTAATTCACCGGGGCCCATCGACGACATCCATCCCCAATATCCCAAAGTAATACGGCCACTACACCTGCACGGTAGAATGTTTGCTAAACTATATCGTTCATTATTTCTTCTCCACAGTATTTTACGCCCATCCTTGTCTGATCTAAAAGTCTTTTCATCACTAAAAACAACAACATTATTACACCAATCAAAGTCCAAATATTCACGGGCAAACCGCACTCTGTCTTCACGATGCTCATTAGACATCATAATCTTCTTCGCTGGTCTCCGACATCTTAAACCATCAGCTCGTAAGTGATTGCGAACTGTTTGTAGTGTTACATTATGAAGTGTCGCCGTAGACCGGGTGCTGGCAAACGGATTGCTGTTATGCGCTGCAATGATGTCGCGATGGCGATCAGATGCAGCTGTGTAGGCTACAGGCTGTGGGCCTGGTCGACGACTTTCAACATGTCCAGAATCTGCATACCTATGAACCCACAGTTGCACTGTTCTTCTCTGTAAAATAAGAAAAAAATACAATGAAGTAGTAACACAAGGTATAATTATAATCATAATTTATAAAAAACCTTCAAATTTATTTTTTATATGCATAACTCACCGATATCATTAAACGTCGTGCTATCTCGCTAATTGAAATGTTTTGTTCATACAAAACAATGATTTCCGCCTTTTTAAAAGTGGATAGATGACTTTCCATGATAGATAACAAATCTCAATCACAATTTACAAGGAACGAAATGCAATACAACTAATGCTGAGAGCGCGCAGACGCAAAACAATTTTAAAGAGGGTAGCTGTTACATTTTAAATAAAGAAGGTAGACTATGGCCTTTTTACCGGGCAAGTTTACAACTCTTCGAACTCTAGTTTGGTTAAACAATTGTAATCAATTTATATTCGATGCTATGTGAATTTAATAATACTCGTAGCTTCTAAAAAATAATTTCCTTTGAGGGATCGAACCTTTATCTACATATCGTAATTCTAGCACCTAATCCACTAGGCTATCGACTACTTTGCATAAAGCTGTGAAAACTTGCGTCATAATCAATGAATGTATGGGATCAGAAAAACGCACACAGACGCGACATTAACACGAATACTGTGTTAGTGTGCATTGCTAATCGTAGCTATTGGCAACGTTACGCACACAAAGACTGGTGTTTGTGTGCCCTGCAAACCGATCTTCTTTGTCGTGTGTACAACAAGAAAGCTAATAAACGTCTATTTTATTCTATTCTTGGACCAAAGCGCTCGAGAGTAAAAAGGAGAATCGTCAAATGATGTGGGCAACACAAAAATCGCTCAAACGACCAAGCCAACAACTACCACTAATTGAGAGCTGCGACACAGAAAATAAGACTCTTGAAGCACTTAGTGCACGCGGCCATATTGCATGAATCAAACTTGTTGGACACGCTGCAGATGATGATCGGTTTAGATGTACACACGACAAAGAAGATCGGTTTGCAGGGCACACAAACACCAGTCTTTGTGTGCGTAACGTTGCCAATAGCTACGATTAGCAATGCACACTAACACAGTATTCGTGTTAATGTCGCGTCTGTGTGCGTTTTTCTGATCCCATACATTCATTGATTATGACGCAAGTTTTCACAGCTTTATGCAAAGTAGTCGATAGCCTAGTGGATTAGGTGCTAGAATTACGATATGTAGATAAAGGTTCGATCCCTCAAAGGAAATTATTTTTTAGAAGCTACGAGTATTATTAAATTCACATAGCATCGAATATAAATTGATTACAATTGTTTAACCAAACTAGAGTTCGAAGAGTTGTAAACTTGCCCGGTAAAAAGGCCATAGTCTACCTTCTTTATTTAAAATGTAACAGCTACCCTCTTTAAAATTGTTTTGCGTCTGCGCGCTCTCAGCATTAGTTGTATTGCATTTCGTTCCTTGTAAATTGTGATTGAGATTTGTTATCTATCATGGAAAGTCATCTATCCACTTTTAAAAAGGCGGAAATCATTGTTTTGTATGAACAAAACATTTCAATTAGCGAGATAGCACGACGTTTAATGATATCGGTGAGTTATGCATATAAAAAATAAATTTGAAGGTTTTTTATAAATTATGATTATAATTATACCTTGTGTTACTACTTCATTGTATTTTTTTCTTATTTTACAGAGAAGAACAGTGCAACTGTGGGTTCATAGGTATGCAGATTCTGGACATGTTGAAAGTCGTCGACCAGGCCCACAGCCTGTAGCCTACACAGCTGCATCTGATCGCCATCGCGACATCATTGCAGCGCATAACAGCAATCCGTTTGCCAGCACCCGGTCTACGGCGACACTTCATAATGTAACACTACAAACAGTTCGCAATCACTTACGAGCTGATGGTTTAAGATGTCGGAGACCAGCGAAGAAGATTATGATGTCTAATGAGCATCGTGAAGACAGAGTGCGGTTTGCCCGTGAATATTTGGACTTTGATTGGTGTAATAATGTTGTTGTTTTTAGTGATGAAAAGACTTTTAGATCAGACAAGGATGGGCGTAAAATACTGTGGAGAAGAAATAATGAACGATATAGTTTAGCAAACATTCTACCGTGCAGGTGTAGTGGCCGTATTACTTTGGGATATTGGGGATGGATGTCGTCGATGGGCCCCGGTGAATTAGTGCAAGTGAGTGCTCGCAACACTGCTCAAGGATACTTGGATATTTTACAGAACGTCATGTTACCAACCGTACGAACTGTATATCCGGATGAGCATATATACTTTGTCCATGACAATTGCGCTGTGCATCGCGCCCATATTGTGCAAGAATGGTTTAACAAGCAAGAATCCTTGACAGTTATTGACTGGCCTTCTAAAAGCCCTGATTTAAACCCCATCGAAAATCTATGGGGACATATGGTGCTCAATTGGGATCCATCGAATGTGAGATCTAGGTCTAATTTAGATGAAGTTGTTACTTCAACCTGGGAGATAATGCGAGGCACTGACATGTGTTGGAATATGGTCACTGGCATGAGAAGTAGACTACAACAAATAATAGTAAGAGAAGGAGCTCCACTAAGATATTAAATAAAACATAACCATTAATATGTGAAAGCTTTGTGTTATCATAAGATAAGGTGATTTATATGTCTATGATGTTATTGCTACTTCAGGTTAGAAGTTATCACATAATTTCTAATTGCTTAGCATGTTGATTCATAGCTTATATATCATCAACTGCGACATCTGTCCTTGTCTGACTAAAACTAAAATAAGTAAATTAAGTGTAGTTTATTATAACAAACTAGTAATAAATTATTATTAGGACGAAATATAATTTTGTTTTATTATGAAAAAAATAAGGCTGGTTTCACCACATGCTGATAAAGCCTATCTGTCAAATAACGCCATACAAAAATCTAAGTTTAACTGGCAGATAGGCTTCATCAGCAGTGGTGAAACCGGCCCTTAATCTAGAATAAATATTTGGTCTGATCAATAATAATTAAAAAAAAGTATCTAAAAAAAAACATCACCATGCTTTTTCCCTCCTTGATAGAGGATCGAACTCAATACCTCAAAGTCATTAGTCTGGCATCTAACCCGTTGGGCTATCGTCCACTCTGTAGGAAGCGGTAAAAACTAGTCTTATATTCAACGAAGACACATAGTGATTGTATGCTCAGACAGTATTATAATATCTGTGACTGTGCTGTGACGACCAATGTAACGCACACACATTCAAGTCAGCGATTCGTGTCGCAACGTTACGCACACAAAGAGTGGCATTTGTGTGCCCTGCAAACCGAACTTCTTTGCCGATTGTACCACGCGTCAATGACTACAAGGTCACAACGAAAGAGATTAGGATGGCTGTTTTCAGCTTTAAGAATTACCGGGACTCGACAAGATACAAGGCTACGCACTTAAATCAGCCGGGCCCCGTTTGTTGTTTAAACTGACGCATATAATTGTAAATCAAACGAACTTACCTGTGAAGTTTGATTGTAATTATACGAGTATCTTGAGCGAAGATGATTACCTAAGTTTACGAGCAGCAGTTCACGAAGTCATGCTGTCCTTGTCACACATTTAAAGAGTCTCATTTCAAAAGACTCTCTTTCTCTGCCTACCCGCAGCCGACCGACTGCATGTTGTCGCGCGTCGGATTTCATTACTTTTAAAGACATTTCAATTTTGTTTCGCTAGATGGGTTAAAGTAAAAAAGGGTAAGGGAGGGGACATGGTAATCATCTTCGCTCAAGATACTCGTATAATTACAATCAAACTTCACAGGTAAGTTCGTTTGATTTACAATTATACTTCATATCTCTCGCGAAGATGATTACCTAAGTTTACGAGCAGATGTTCAAAGATCGAAAAAATATTGTAAGAAGAAGAAGAAGAGTAAATCATGTTTTATTTAAAACACAAAATAAAATAAAAAACTATGTAACGCAAAAAATTAAATATTAAATATATTTATAAGAAAGCAAAATACTTTCTTGCTTCAAGATATCTAAGGATTGTTATCAAAGATAGCCATCACAAAATCATCGGTTATCTGAACAACATCCCTATTATAATATTTAAGAAAGATATTTGATTTGTCGCTCCAACCTGCGGCTTTGCGAACCACCTCTAAATTTATTCCCGCCAGATGAGCGGCGGAAGTCGATGCGTGCCGCGTACTATGTGCACCAAAGACTGATATATCAATTCCACTGAAGAAAGAATCGGTGAGCTCTTCTCCACAGATTCCGCCATTGTGTTAGTGAACTCACCCAAAAAAATATAATGACGGATCTAAGTGATGTAACAACATCCTATGGAAATAAATGATTTTTGATTTGATTTGATTTGATTCCACTCAGCTGCAAAATATTTTTAACCCAATGGCCGAGTGTTTGAGATGTAACTTTTTGAACTTTTTGATGTGTAGAAATAAATAAGTATCATTATTGGAAGTTCGTAAACACTGCGTTTTTTCTATGTATTTTTTAACTGCCAAAGCCGGACAAATTTTTGGATTTTCTTTTATAAAGGGTAGTTTTATCAGCGGTTGGCAAGACCCAGGTTTAGAAGTTTTTATCAGGTCATCTATTTTTATTTTCATTGCATCAGCGTTGATAGAAATGTTCTTAACTTTAATCAACTCAATTCTTTGTGCTGATGCAATGGCTAACAAAGTTACAGTTTTTAGTGATAAATCTTTAAGTGGCAAATTGTCGTAGGGATACAATTCAGCAAGGTATTTTAGAACTAAATTTGTGTCCCATGTAGTACTATATTTAGGCCGTGGTGGCTTTATTCGATACATTCCTTTTATAAGGCGATTGATACTCTCAATTTGCGTAATACTCTGCCCTAATAATAGAGATAAAGCCGATCGGCAAGTGTTTACAGTACTGTAACTAGCCCCATTCTCAAATATTTCAGTTAGGAACTTAATTATTTCAGTGCTGTTTCCTTCATAGAAATCAACCCTATTTCTATCACTGATTGATAGTATTTTTTGCTAAAGATGCCATCATAATATTAAGTGAATTTTCGGGAACTCCCCGCCTGATCATTGCTTGCCTGATAACCGCGCTGCCACCAGGATAAGGTCTTCGTGCAGCGGGTGTGTTTCTCTGAAAGGAGATTTTAAAAGGTGACTAGAGGGACCAAATTATATTTCAGCAGAAACACGAAGCTTTCGCCAAAGTGGTTACCATGGCTGCGACAGCCAGTTAGGTATAACTACAATTCCCTCAGCCTTGTCGTTTATAATTTTTTGTAATACTCTAGGTATGAGACAAAACGGCGGAAATGCGTAAAAATTTAGATTATTCCAGTCAAATATAAAGGCGTCTATTATCTCGGAATTTGGGTCCAGTTTCCATGATGCAAACCTATCGCATTTATTGTTGTAGCTACTAGCAAACAAGTCGAAATTCGGTTCGCCGAAAGTGTGAACAATGTTTTGGTATGCATCATTACAAAGTTCCCACTCGTTATCCGAATTAACTTGTCTTGATGCACGATCTGCTACCTTATTGTCGGCTGACTTGATATACGACGCGAAAATAAAAAGATTTCGTTTTTCGCACCATTCCCAAATATCGCGAGCTATCTTATTAAGCTGCGGAAATTGTACACCCCCCATTCTATTTATATAAGCAATAGCAGTTGTGTTGTCGATTCTGAGTAGTATGTCGCGATGGTTTAAAAGTCAGAGGCAAAATTTTTTAATCCGTAGAAGGCGGCCTTAAGCTCTAGAGTATTTATATGTAGAGATAATTCTAAAGTTTTCCAATGACCATTAGCAACCTCGGAGCCACAACTTGCGCCCCAGCCTGTAAGTGATGAGTCGCTAAATATTTCAGTGCAATAGTTATTATTACGAAAAAGGGCGTAGGCTAAATCTATATTATCCCTCCACCAGACAAGATCCGGCTTAAGATTTTCAGATAAGGTCATGCGCTTATTGTAGTTATCTTGATTTTTCTGAAGTGCCAAATACTTTTCACGTTCGAACAATTTTGTGTGAACCCAACCATATCTTACGGCGGGACAAGCTGAAGTTAATAGTCCTAAAAATTCAGCAAACTGCCGTATAGTGCAAGTTTTCTTTCTCAGGTATTCGTGAACTTTTGTTTTAATCCTACATCTTTTATCATCTGGTAATGTTAGTGTCATATTCTCTGTGTCAAAATTAAACCCCAAAAATTTACATGTTTTGCTGGGAACTAGTTGACTTTTTTCAAAGTTTATAACAAAACCAAGTTTTTGTAGTAAATATTTTGTGTCGTCTACATTCTTTTGGCACTCACTGTAACTACTGCCAATTAAAAAAGAAATCGTCGAGGTAATTCACAGAGAAAAACCCTTGGGAGCGTAGGTGCTGTAACACAGGTTTTAACAATTTCGTAAAAACGAATGGTGCCGTACACAAGCCAAACAGAAGTACGTTAAATTCGTATTGAGAGTTATCCCATTCAAAGCGAACCCATTTACGATATTGTTCGTCGATTGAAACCAAAAAGTATGAATCTTTGAGGTCAATGGATGCCATGTAATCGTCTTTCTTAAGTAATTTAATGGCAGTCCTATAATCCTCCATTTTAAAATGTTCGACATCGACAAATTTATTGAGGGCTTTCAGGTTTAGAATAAATCTGTGCTTGACGTTTGGCTTGGGGACGGAAAAAATTGGTGACAAAAATTGACCGTCGCATGGGCTACAGGTTGACACGTGGCCCGCTTCCAACAATTCTTCGATACAGTTATTGATTATACTTTTTTCTGACCTTGAGAATAACATTTTACTGTTTTTATTTTGATTTATCTGATAGGGTTCCTCGACGAAAGGTATTTTATAACCCTTGACCCATGATAAAATGGTTTGATTTGACGTTAAATTTAACCATTGGTGGTAAAAATATGATATCCGGCCTGCGATGGTTATATTTTGTACCTCCGTTAATAGCGTCTCCTGTCCCGGTAACGATGCCTGGTCTTGGGTGCAGCTTTCGGCTGCGAGTGGTATCGCGGCGTCGGCGCCGGCCCCTGCCGTGGCGGCGGAGGCGGCGGCGGCGGTGGCCTCCGGTAGTAACTGTTGGGGTTCGACGTCTGCCCGTCGGAGGTAGTCGGTTGCAGTCCCCCCCTCGCGTTTAAAGTATTGTGGGTAGTTTGTTGTGTCTGCGCCTGCATTTGATTTTTCTTGAATGGACGGTTTTGTTTCAGTTCGTTAGCTGATTTTGATATCGCTTTGGACGACTCCAGGTGTTTTGACAATGTTGATCCAAACAAGAACTCGTCGACTTCTGTATTTTTAATAGTGTCTCGCATTTGTCTATTAAGCGAGTTTGCAATTGTGAATCGCCTGGATAAGGTCTCCCGGTGATAAGCTGGCGTCGCTCAGAGGTTTTATAAGTGTTTGAAGGGTCTTATCTTTGGACGTAACAGCCGTGTTCAGTGTTGCTCCAATAGCAGCTAAACAGCTTGATAATTGTGCTTGCTTGCTGCGGCTGTAGGTGTCTTTTTTCTTCTCAATCTCGTTAAGAGCACCCTCGACCTCCAAATTTAACTTAGGAGGTATCAGCGCAGAACAATTTTTCGGAGGCAAATGCGCCTTTATAAGCACTGACTTTTCTTCTTTTGGCAAACCTTTAAGAAGTGTATGTTGCCAGCGTTTAGCCGAATCTTTGTGTATATCTTTTCCGTGAAGATTTTCTTCCGTTAAGTCATCTCCTAGCAATGCTTGAATTTCCGGATCCAAATCGTCACTTTCTACTTCTATTGCGCCTTCTTGTTGTCCACAGGGCGGTTCTACTTCCTCTGTCGGGTCATCGGGAATCACTACGAACAAACCAGAATCCGTGATGAATTATTTTTCTAGGCAATATTGGGCCTTATTATTCGACCATACGGTTGATTGATATAGGTACAAAAAGATAGGTTAACCTCAACACGATTCACGTGGAGACCTCAGCATCTCGATGCGAATTACGCGGGGCAGTAGGTATACGTAGGTATTAAATGCCTCAACACGATTTACGTGGAGAAATTAATTTGTTTTACGTGCAAGAAGAAGTAGGTAGAAGTAGGAAGTAGGTACAGTAAGTACAATATTAAATGCCTCAACACGGTTTACGTAGAGAGAAAAAATTCAACACGATTTACGTGGAAAAATAAGTATATACATGAGTATATAAGATGCCTCAACACGGTTTACGTGGAGAAAACAACCTCAACACGATTTACGTGGAGCATGATGTACTGTACGTGCGGGACGACAGCACCACTTCCCAAAGGGGTTAATTTTGTTTCGGTTACATCATTTACTTGAAATTTCTAGATCACTTGCGTCCGACAATGGTGGACGGGTTGGACGTTCATCGCATAAAGTTGGCGATGTCGATTCTTTACGCCTCTCCAAACGTTCATTACTCGAGGGTGACGATGTCGATCTTCTACGTCTCTCACAGGATTCGTCGTAACGTTCCTTCAGTTTCTTATATTTTCTTTTCAAATGTTCTATTACACTGCCTTGATCACGCCTATCACGTTTCCGTTTCCCCATATTGGAACCTCGAACAATCAAAACAAAATAACAACGACGTGTGACTCGGACCGCACAAAAACGTATAATGAAATCCGAGCGCGCGGGCGCGCGACAACATGCAGTCGGTCGGCTGCGGGTAGGCAGAGAAAGAGAGTCTTTTGAAATGAGACTCTTTAAATGTGTGACAAGGACAGCATGACTTCGTGTACTGCTGCTCGTAAACTTAGGTAATCATCTTCGCCAGAGATATGAAGTATAATAAACTATGCTCTTTTGACAAGTTACTACCGACATCGATGGGACCTTGATGAGTGGATCTTCCTTCACAAATCCGGCAAGAACTCACGATTAGCTTCATTTTATAGGCCTATCACGCTCCTCAACACCATGGGCAAAATCTGTGAACGGCCAATGTATGAGATCGTACTATGAGAGACCAGCCATCTTATTCCTGAATACCAGCATAGCTTTACACGTAAAAGGAGAACAGGAATGCAGATCTTCGGTTCAGTCTCGAAGATTACCAAATAACTCGAGGATGGCAAAAGCGTCGCGATGACGCCCACCTATCTAAGTAAGGCATTTGATTCGATCAAAAACTCAGTGATCAAAATGATCTATCACTACCTTACTGATAGAAACATCCGGAAGAGATTCAGAACAACTGTTGGCGCGGAGACATTTGTACCATACGGCGTCCCACAAGGCACGTTACTTGGGTCGCTGCTATTCAATCTGCATATGTCGGACATTGGACCAAGCAATAAAATCGAGACGAGCAGAAACCAAGGGCTGTATAAATCGCAGTACGCCGACGACCTCTGTCTGCTAAACCCTTAAAAAACACCATACCTTGGGACGGCGAGGACGGAATGGGCCGCCGAGTGCATACTCGACTACTACGACTACTCGCATGCGCTGTTACATAGAAAAAACAGGAGGAAACGGAAAAAAAACTGCCAATACGAGAGGCTATTGGCCACACGTGCGATTGTGCGATACCTCGGAGTTCATCTCGGTACAAGGTTATCCATAAGCGTGTATGCTGAGTATACCGCTAAGAAGCCAAAACAAATAAGGAGTGTGCTGAACCCTATGATCCGATAGAGATCGAGAGTAGACCTGAATATCAAACTGCGCGTAATCAAGACATGCATAGTACCGATCCTAGATCATGGGATTGTGCAGCTGCTTCCGAGAGTAAGCAGGACAGATCAATACACATATCATAAATGATGCAACTGTGACTATTACGGTTCATGAGGTCTAGCCCGCTGAAGGACAGTCGGATATATGTAAGTAGTGGCGCACAGAAGGACAGCGGAGACACAGTAATAAAGTCCCACTATGCCCCCTTCGGGTACGTTTCGTAAGTTCTTATGTTTTTACGTGAATCATTTCGCCTGATTACCTATTTAAATAGCTATTCATACTAAATCTGTTATAATTTTTATTTAATTCTTACGTTTGAATGTTATGTTTTATTCGGCTCAATGGATAGTAAAATTGCCTAATTTGGAATTTTTATTTAGTTCAAGACTCTTGAATCAAGTCGGCCTAGGCCGAGATGGAATTCGATATTTGAATTAGTTTTTCATCTCAATATCGATACGGCCAGTTTTCCAAACAGGGCCGCGATATGGAGTGTTCGTCTCCAATTCAAATTTTAAATTTAAGTTGCCATCTGAAGAGGCAAAACAAATTAAAATACAATGGCCCGTAGAATCTTACTAACACAGATGTTACAGTATCGTTATAACGATAAATTTCGTTTCATAGGATTTGAACCTTAATTTAAAGTGTCAGAATTGCGATCTTATTTTCAAAAGTCTCGTAACATCTGGTTAAAAACGTGTTGTCAAGACGTATGGAGAAAACGAAAAAATCAATATTTGTAGTATATAAACGTAAATCCAGGTTTTTCTTGGGAATTACTGAAAAGCGACAGAAAATGAGCGCGACTAGAAATACTGGCTTCGTCTGACAAAATTACTGAATTGTGCGACTAGAAATCTAAAACCAGCAACTTGAAAACCTTGATTCGAGTATGGTAAAATACAAAACGAGCGTTTGATTTTGTGTGCAACCTAACACTATAACAATCAGTATTTTAGTTGTGCAAATAGAAGCGTTTTAACTGAAAATAAAACGAATATTAAAATACTAACCCAATTCTAAGGTCAACTTAAATATTTGAGATAGGCGTATCTGTTTCCCGTCGATTAAGTCCAATTTCAACACGCTTTCACCCCGAATGTATCCGGTTTGGCTTTGCGCGGGCTTTCGTCGCCTGGCAGATTGCGCCACTGTATTTTTTCTAACTGGTTACTCGCGCGCGTCAGAGATAACCTGTATTCTCCGACAAATTGGGTGCAGGACTTGGGCATCTACTACGTTACCGGCTTAACGAAAAAGAATCGGTGGAATGCGAAAAGCTTTTTGGCCTCAAAAACCTGAAAGATCTTCACAAGCGAGCAGTTATTGAAATGAGAAGAAAGGCTATCACAAGTCAGGTACGAGATCTCTTAGTGAAAACTGCTCTAAATGATCTCGCTCTATATCTGTGATGTCTTTCCATCGAGGATTACACTTAAATTCGCGTTAAAACGCGTCTTGTGTACGCTCGTGCATATAGCATGGTCCCCCAGTAAAAATGACGGGAGCACGACCTTCTGACCAGCTTCCCATCGTCAACGTCCTTCCTTCCTATGCCATCCCTCAAGTGTATATAACTCTCAGCTGCGCCTGGTTGTTCCTGATATAGTTCATTTCCTTTCCGTCTCTATTTTGGCGTACATGTCAACCAAAAACTGACTAAAAATGGAACGGAAATCAGGGATTGTCTTCTCCCGGTCTTATCATAATAAGAAAAAAATAGAAATTTGCAGCGGAGACAGTCTTTCTAAGTTTTAGTTTGGTCTCAGGATGACGCTGAGGTACAGAAATGGAGTACCCATATTTACTACGGCAAAATAAAAGCGGATACTCCAGGGCGTTGTATGAACGGTGGATCTCACTAATGCGCTGTAAGGAGTTAACGTGGCTTTCAAGGATAACGTCTCGTTTCTCAAATTTCTGACCAACCATTACTTATGGACTTATTTTACTTTCGTTGGAGCCATGAAACGACCCCTGTGATTGTCCAGAGGCTTCCTCTCAGCATTTAATGACTACTTTAAATTATTTAGACGTTGCAGGCACCTTGTCCAGTGCGAACTTAAAACCTCTTACATAAGCATTAAACGTATGTAGCATTTTCTGTAAAAATCTGACTAAGCCAGGTTTTACATCTGGAAAGTTACTGCACCTCATTTGTACTTCTCTATCATATTCGCCAACAAAATATATTAAAAAAACTGTCGTTCCTTTTGAGAAAGCTTCCAACCAAATGGTATACGTGGCTTTGAACTTTAAAAGTAGGCATAAAACCATCTTTTACTATCTGTTTGGCTCCGAACGACGTCATTTGAATGAATTTGAAGCAGCTATTATATTTAAGAATACCTTTCATAAGCCGGTCATGTTCTGCTGAATGTATATTCATTATCCAGACGGGAGCTGCACCTTACGACACATACAGCACATGCCGGGTGCCGCCCCCTTCCACATGAGAGCATTGCACTGCCGGCACTTGTTGCTAATGGAACCTAAGGCCACGATGCTGTCGATTTCGTACTCTTTATCGTTATAATATGCTAAGCCGGAGTGAGACTTGGTTTTACAGGCACGTCCTTTCCTTTCTACTCGAGGATTATTTTGCTCATATCGAGTTTGTGACGCCCTATGCACCTCAGGATTAGCTCGCTGGTACCTAGCTATAGTTGCTCTATTTATATCAGGGTGAGCTTGACGATACCTAGCTACAGCTTCTCTATTCAAACCTGGGTGAGTTTGCTGGTATCTGGCCACAGCAGCACGGTGTATTGCTGGTTTTTTTGCACATACATTTTAGTAGCGTTTTTGAGTTGTTGCTTTCGCCTAGTTTCGGTGCCCCTGGCACGACTTTTTTACTTCAAACGGTAAGGAGATAATGAGTCTCGATCTGGTTCTGATAGGGACGGTGGGATAGTAGGCACTTAACTTCTTCTCTGCTTCTTCTTGGTGACTCAAGGGAGAAGCGAATAAGGAGAGTAGGGCTTGGTCATAGCCGGGGTCAATCCACTACTTACGTATGCATCAAAATGACCAAGTGACAAATCATGTGAAAAGCGCATTCGTCCCACGGGGTTACCTGCAGTACCAAAACTTATATACAGCTCACCGTTGCGGTAAACTTCAAAAACCCACGGAAAGATTTGCCCTGCCGCTTTGAGTTCACATAAACTACCATAAGTAAAAGGGTGTGACATGTCATTGCAGTATTCAGTAGCACTGGAGTAATTATCCCCGTCACTATCGTCGGACATAATGGCAAGATCTTCCCAGTTAGCCACCACATGGTCAACTATTTGCTCGCGCACCTCTCTGGCCATCACCTGTATATCATACAATATATAGGAGATAGACCGAAACAGACAGGCTCCGGCTCCAATTATGGGTAATAATGATTCACGGTCGTAGTGATAGATAAAGCAAGTTAAATTATATTTTAAACTAAGCAGGAGTATAGAAAATATTTGCGCTGAAATGCACACCTTATTACAAAAAAAAATATCAGTTTAAAAAGATTAGAATAGATAACAACTTAGTTAGGAAACAAAAGATTTGCGCTGAAAAGCACAGTTTTTAAGAGATAGTATTGCACAAATAAATACAGTCAAATTGTTTCGTTAACGATCGCTAGACGTGTTATCGAGACAAATGTTGCATCTATAATGAGCTGGCCTGCCAGTCAAGCATTCTTCTCACGCACCCATTCTGGGGCGTGGGGAGTCAGGGTCAGATCATCGGATCTCTTCCTGAAGAAGCGCCTCTGTCCACTCCTATGGACAGGTCATCGGGGGGCCCTCGCGGGCGGTGGAGATGTTCTCACGAGGGGTGTTCCTTTGGATGATCGCCGGCTAGGCAACCAGGTCGCGTGGCAGGCGGCGGCGGTCGGGCGGGCGCGCGTGGTACGGCGCCATGTCGCGGATGTGCGGATGATGTGAGCTATCCGCACGCGCGAACATGCCCTTCGCCAGCCTCTGGACAAACTGGTCCACTGGTTCCCATCTGAGGTCCCTCTGGATCGTCGCATTCCTCACGTAGCGGGGGGCGTCGACGATGGTACGCAAAGAGAGGTTCTCTTGGGCTCGGAGTCTCCGTTTGTTCGTCTCCGAGCACAGGGCGTACCATGCCGGGGCCGCGTAGGTGAGGCGGGATCTCACGTAGCACTTGTAGATCCCGAGCTTCGCCCTCAGAGGGAGGCTGGAGTCGAGAAGTGGACGCAGCTTGGCGCGTGCCACCTTGACCTGGTTGACGACTTTGTCGACATGTTGCTTCATGGTGAGCCGGCGATCGATGGTCACTCCCAGGTACTTCACCTGCGGAGACCACGCGATGTCCTGTCCTTGGAGCTGGAGTGGTGGTGGAAGGGGGGACTGGCCTGTGATGAGCGCCTGCGTCTTCCCAACGTTGACGGACAACCGCCACTTGGCGAGCCAGTCGGGCAAGATGTCCAGGGTGCGCTGCAGTTTGACGGCAGCGTGCCGTGCCTGGATCGACGACGCGTAGTAGGCAGCGTCGTCGGCGAAGAGTGCCAGCTGGGCACCCGGCCCGACGGGGATGTCGTCCGTATATTGGGAGTAACAGGCTGGAGACAGGCAGGACCCCTGAGGGACGCCGGCTGCAACGGGGTGTTCCTCGGAGACGGCGTCTTCCACCATCACTCGGAAGCGGCGATTCTTCAGGAAGGAGGCGATGATCTGGACCAGTCTTCTTGGGGCTGGAGACGTCGACAATTTGTACAGCAACCCCTCGTGCCATACTCTGTCAAACGCCTTCTCCATGTCCAGAAGTACTGCGACAGTGTATTCCTTCTTGTTTAAACAAACCGTCATGTCATTCAGTACTCTGGTGAGCTGAAGCGTCGTAGAATGCTCGGGCCTGAAGCCGAACTGCTGGCCTGCCTTCTCACGCTGCATATATTATACTCTCCGGGGTGCGGAACGCGCGTATCATACCTTTTTGGATGATTTGCTTAAAAATGTTATATGATATGATGATGTTACGTTAATATGTAAACATTAAAGCACAATCAAATATAAATTCCCTAACCTGAGGGAATAATGAAAACATTCTTTTAAAAAACATAATTTTACAGCAAAACAGCATTTACAAAATTCTCATAGAAATTTTCCACCCCTATTTTTGATATTAGAGGATAATTTTCTAAGTACGCTGTAACATGTCCTGGTTTATTTGTTACCAATAGGCTAAATACCATACAAACTTTCTACACCCATATTACAATAGGTGGAATTTTCAAAAATCCTTCCTTAGTGGATGCCTATAGAATGCAAGGTATCTATGTGCAAATGTTTTTTTTTGCTTTGAAATGTTGTATACACAACTTCATCCCCCTTTTCACCCTTTTGGGGGCGAAATTTTATATAATATACGGCGAACACTACTCAGTTATATTCAATCTTCAGCCTTAACACAAAGTTTGAAGATCCTTTGAAAGTTTGAAGACTTCAAAACTGACGGACATACAAACTTTCAACCCCCATTTTACCCCCTTAGCCTAAGGGGATTTAAAAAAAATCGACCCCTAAGGGCCTTAGGGGTCGAATTTTTTTAAATCCGCCCATATTCCTTGTCTACTTTAAAATTGGAAACAAATTTCAGCATTCTAGGTTTCAGGGTTTGGGCTGAGCGTTGATGAGTCAGAGAGGGAGTCAAGCCTTCTCTTTTTATACATACGGATTATTGGTTATAACAAAATAAATGTAGCCCATTAACATCCCCACCGAGAGGCACGGGCCTTTACCCGGATAGGAGTAAGATTGGGTAAAACTCCACCTCTCACTGCGGGTTGATGGATGTGATGATTTTTAATTATTTTATTATTTACTAGCTGATGCCCGCAATTTCATCTGCGTGTTCCTAGGAATTATCACTTACCGAGATAACGTCACTTTTTTGTGCAGTCAGATAAAAAGTATTCTATATGTTTATTTAGCTCATGAACTATATCTGTGCTAAATATTTGTCACTTATCAGTTAATATATGAATTAAAAATATAATAGAAACACAAAAAGAAACAACTACGCGAATAAACCACCCCGGGACATGTGCTAAATTGTATTAAAATCCGTTCGGCCGTTTCAGCGTGCTTGAGGCTCAAACACAAAATCATCCAAACATCCAAACATCTAAACACTGCAACTTTCACATTCATAATATAACTAGCTCATGCCCGCGTCTTCGTCTGCGTATTTACACATTTTTGTCACATCACATGCTCTTCATCATATTTTTTCTAAGCGATGGACTTACGATGCTAGAAAGAAGCAATTTGGTAGCAATTATTGGCAATACGCAGTTAAAAAACTTCTCGTGCGTCGTGCTTTATATAGATTTTATATTTCGTGACCGGCCAGTCCGAGACGTCAGCGGCCGGTCATTTTTTTTTGTATTTCCCTGGAATCTATCACAGTTAGGTAATTTTTAAAGATCGGTAGCAAAATCCCGCAAATTCCGCAATTCCTCAATAAAGTCTCAGAGCCAGGAGGTACAGCCGACCGGCCATTCTGACGCACACGTTTAGCGGTCTATTACATTGTTAGCGGGATTGATTAAGGCATATGTTTAAACGATTACCAAAAACGCACCTATTTTACTAACAATAAATTCGAAATGACTGCCAGAATGGATAAATGTCCACCAATTTGTGTTTGGATAAATGATCACCAAACTTCTTTTTATGTTTTTTGTACTTAAGTTTATGTTTTAAGTATGTATTGTTGTTATTACATGTTCAACCTAACACGAAGAATAAAGGGGTTTCGCTTCGCTCACCCCCTTTACCCTTCACCTAAGCTACCGCAGTATTTTGTCCTAATATTATATTTTGGTCATTTGTTGCCATTGATTAAGTATATGGTTTTTTCTTCTGTGGTTGGGAAGGTGATGGATGATGGACAACGCTGAGAAAACCACTTTGAATAGACCAAATTAGTTAGAAAATAAATAAAAAAGATATAAAAAAGCATTTATTTTGTCCGTTATGACTGGACTGCCCAAAAAAGGGTGTACCGTGGTAATGTTATTAGGGTTCATGTAGTATATAATGTATCTGAGTGTGTTTCTTTAGCTCAAGATTTTGACTAAATGCTGAACGGATTCAGACATGTTTGGTTTATTAGAATCCTTCCCCAAGTCTCATAGGATAAGTTACGTCATAGTGCAACAACATGGAGGGTTCTGTGCATGCCATAATGTGCGGCCTGAAGAAAAAAATATCTTCCTATTCTATCGACTTAGGATGTTTAAACTATATTTATTTAATTGTATTTATAGATTTAAATGTATGTGCCTGTATGTAAATGTTTATGCTTATGTTTAATTAATGGGTGGAATCTAGAGTTTCCCCTCAAATGAGGGAAACAACCCATCAACAATTTTTAACAAGGCTTCTGAGAATTGGCGGGCAGGGATAGTTTAATTGTAAGTCGCCACAAGTCAGACGATTTTATGCAGGCCTTTACTTCATCTGCACGTGTTCCTCTTGGCACGACTGGCAAGGTTTGTTGAAATCTCCAGCCACCAGAACGGTGACTCCTCCCATGATGCCATCGTTATCCCTAATATATTTGTGTGGTCTGCTGAGCGCCTCAATTTCTCTTTTGTGTGCCATTGTGCTCTCATCCCAAACAATAACTTTACAATCTCGGAGGACGCGGGCCATGTTACTTTGTTTGGGAATATTTCACATTAACGTCTCTGTATACTTATAACCGGTTTAACGGCAATTTAAAAGCAGCATGTGCAGTTTTGCCACCATTCAATAGAGTTGCTGCAATACCTCATGATGCTATTGCAATAGTGATACCATGTATACTCCGAACTTTAGCTAATAGTAAGTCGATAAGAAATGTTTTTCCTGTTCCTCCAAGGGCATCCAAAAAATATAAGTATCCAGAATTATTGTCAATGCTTGTAATAATATATTTATAGACATTGAGCTGTTCACTTGTTAAAGGTTATTAATTTTCAGAGACTATGTTTAAAGTCATAATTGGTCTCTCTTAACACGTTAAATGCTATACGTATCAAAAATAAGCGATCGCGTAGTTTGCGTCGGTGCGGCAACGATAATCTCTGTCTGTCCCAACTTGCGGGAGCCATAAAAACCACAAATTTTAAGACCAGAAAGAGACAAGCATATATTTGGGCATGTTTCATCAAGTACTACTTAAAAATACTGTTTTAAAAGTACGAATCATTTTTAATACTAACGCACTGCATCATAATAATTTCATAAGTGCTATACGTATCAGCTTTTATAGTCTTACTTCAGTGCTATACGTATTAGTAATGATACGTACCGCCATTTGTTTTTGCGAATAGAAAATAGTTCAGTGCCGTGTGATAATTAGTTGTGACAAATTGTGCGTTGTGTGGTAGTTTCTTCCGACATCAATATGAAACGATCGCGTAGGATTTTAGATCGAGTTTTGGAAGAAAACCGAATTGCAGATTCTACTTCAACGTTACGTTAGAATTCAAACAAAACATGAACAGCCGTGATGCAGAGAAAAAAGCTAAATAAGTTAATACATTTTGTGTTGAATGCGAAAAACCTATGTGCCTTAAATGTTTTAATAAATTTCACAAAAATGCTCAGACTAACTAATTGTATTTTTTAAGTGTTACTGTATTTTTCTTTGAAATTACTATTTCTTTGTTTTCCTTCAATAAATTATTAACATCGATAGTCGATAAATATTTGTTTAATTTAACTTCCCTATTCATATATCGATAAAATTTCAATTGGTGCGGTATGAATCAATTTTAACTCGTAAAATTGCCAAATGATGATAATCCTGTGCTATACGAATCAAATTTAATACGTAACTCTGATACCTAATAACTTAGAAACTACGATTCAGATCCTTGTGCTATGAGAATAGGGTGTAGTTTGGACTAATATCATTCCGTCTTAGCTATAAATACCTATGAATATAAGTTTTTCAAAGAAATATCGACCTGTGAAGGTAGGTCTAGTTACGTATTAAATCTGATGCGTAACGTAGGTACGGCAAGTCTGTAATGAGTCAAATTTGATACGTACCGCATTTGTGGATAGTTTTGAATATTCAGAGCGGCATTTAACGTGTTAAATAATCTCTGTTGCGTATATTACCTACAGACCGTTCCAACTCAGGAAACCGTACTGTGTTCATTTGTTGCCCCTAAAGCTAGCACTATGCCCTCAATCATTGTAAGGCCTTTGTTACATGCCAAATCTAAAACGTGCTGGGCGCTGCCTAATTCCCTGTGCATGTGCATTGTTATATCCTTTACGAAGCTATTTTTATGATTTTCCTAAAGACTGAATGGATCTGACAATTAACAAAACACCAACATCTCTGAAAAAAGTTCACGCAACTTATGAAAAGAGTCACACGAAGCTGCTTCAACTAATGTGGAATCCCAGTGCATGTCGTCTTCCAACAGACCCAGAACTCGACACGCACACTGGAACATAGGATGGACAGCGTTTTTACAGTTTTTAAACCTTCGACAGTAGTAGGTCCGTGGACTTCGTGTAATAAAGGTGGTAGCACTCTGTATTATTAGGATGTACCGTATAAACTTTGCTCAAAGTGGCATCTTTCTTCAACGCAGTCCACCCTTCAACTGTCCCGCGTTTTTCTTCTGGAACTTATTATTCACCCGTACAAAATAATCAGGAACTTCTGAATAGAGCAATGTCAATTCCAAATTTGCAGAAATCAAAAAAACCTATATAACTGTTGTCTGTAGAGGGCTTTTCAGCCTCTCAGGAAACGGGTTTTTATGGTTGAAATAAACCCGTTGACCATTCTCGAGGTGCACGGCGAGATGGAAGACGCTTGGAAACCTTTCGTGTATTGGAAACGAAAAAATTCTCCACACTTCCTCGGATGTACTGATATATCGGCCGCTTTCATATAGCTATATTCTTGTTTATTTTCTACTGTAATGGTAGCTTGGTCAGATTCTTTATTAACGTATTTACATATGTATTTAATAGATTTTATAAAGTTGCAATGTTCTACGTTGATTGAATATCTACATTGAAAATGCGTAAAAGTGCTTGGAAATGGAAAAAAAATGGATTAAAGAGAACTACCTAAAGGTTGTCTATCTGTACCCCATTTAATTCAACACAGAAACCTCCGTCAGACATTGATCTCCGTCTGTATTGGGGGTATCCATCTTCCCCTGTTTGGGTGCAATTAATCAAAGGTTTTTGTATCTATTAAAATATTTTCCTTCCATCATGCAAGGTGAAGAGTTTATACTACCGCACGGGACATGTAACATATTTGATTTTATTATTTCTTGGAGGAGAGGATCTATTTTGGGTCAGAAATTTCCCCACAGATGATTTGGTCAATTTCACTGGGGGAGACATTGTTCTAACCATAACAAAATATAAACATGTGGCAATCCACATTTTGTCACTCTATAGAAAACATGAAACATTGTCCAGTACCAAACACCTTTCCTTGATTTAAACATTCTTTAGATTTTAACCTCTAAATGAAACACTCGGGCAATAATGTCGTGTTGGTGATGTGGTTTTTGACCACAAAATAATGCATCTATGATTTTTTCCACTTTGGGCTACATTCACAATAAATAAACCAGGTCATTGCATCCTGCGTTTTCTCATGCATGCATAACGCGGTCCTCCTGTAAATTAGGATGTAGAACCACTTTTTGACCTAATTGTTCTGCGACATGCCTTCCTATTGCGTCCTCGTGGTTTATATAACTATCAACTCTAAGCTTTGTTTGGTTATTTCTTAAGAACTGTAATCGTTTACTCTCTATATACATGTCTACTAAAAAATTAGATAAAAGTGCTCGGAAATAAAGTAAATGATTAGATGAATTAAATCTGACCATAAAAAGAAATGAATAAAATTAAGCTGCTGTAACCATTTTTCCAAGATTATTTTTAGAAATAGGATCCCGTTGCGGGCTATCAACTGAATAACCATTTTTATTTTTTATTTATCGTGATAAAATAATAGCGGGTACTGCAGGGAGTCATAAGACTATCAAGGCTATCCATTGCAATCTTTTATACGAATATTGTGTAAGTATCTATAACATTTCCTATAATTCTTTGACCAATCCTTTTTTCACACCATCAAAAGTATTTTTAATGTGCAGTTTTCATTTTTTCCATTTAAATGGGGGGGGGGGGGGGGCACAATTTAGGGGCAAAAAAGAAAAAAAGTTCAACTGAATCGTGTGACATGTCTTATGAAAGGGCTCGTTAGGATGATGTATCCTCTTTACTTACATACTTTTATACTTTATTGCACATACACATTATTGGACAATTACAAACACAGTTGGTATACAAAGGCGTGTTTATCTCTATATAGAGATTTCTTCCAACAAACCCAGGGCTGACAGGAAAACATAGTTTCATAAGAACCTATTATGCACAACATAACCAAAAACTAAACATTGGAGTGACTATATATAATAAATTACTTAGATATTTGCACATATAAATAAATGAGAACCTACATTATACTATAATACTATATATAAATAGCAATAAATACCCATACAATATATAAATAAAATATAATCTACTACAGAAGAACCTAATCAACATATTCAGCCCACATCGACCCACTGCTGGGCATAGGCCTCTTCTCTAAAGCGCTCTTCATTACAAGAATTTCGAATATATTCTTTACATAACTCTGAAATACTTAGTTAAGAACTTATGTAAGAAATAAGTCAAAAATAGACCCCCCCCCCCACCTGTTCTCCTAAACTAGAGATCCAAAAATTCTAAAAAAAATACGCAATATACGTAGGTCTTTAGTTAAATATTACAGGAAAAATAATGAGAAATATGATTTAAATAGGGGGCGGCAATCGGGTAGAAAATCAGAAAATTTAAATACTAGTGGTGTTAATTTATTTCAGTACTTGAATAACACTGTGCAGTGGTACGGAACCCATCGTGCACGAGACTGATTCGCACTTGACCGTTTATTTTCTTCTGAGGTACGGAATCCTAAAAATGGTCACAATGCGATACAGTGTTAGAAAAAGACGCGGATAAACATAAAGTCATACACAGTTAACTTGGTACATCGCTCTGATGACGTAATAGCGTCCATCACTTTCCTACTGACGCGTCGAGGACGAAGCGAGCGAGCGAGCGAGGGGAAATTAAAGCCTCGCGGGTGCCTTGTTAACTTTGCTGCATTGTACAAACTTACATAGGTAAGTACATACATACACCTATGTTTGTATGTATACTTGTCTGGAAATAGAATAACATTAACTACAACTTGGCAGGAAATGCTAGAAAAATAATAATGGCAACTTACCATACTTACCACGTTCGTGTGAACAACGTCATATGACGTTCCCTTGTGTTATCGCACATATTTTCTCCATACAAAAAATCATGACGTGTTACGACGTTGTGCATACTTACAGGGATCTGTGATATACTTGATACCGCAGAGTGGCATATGACGTTAATCGTGTATTGACGTTGTTACGTGTCACATGGGTTGTAGATTCTTTGTGGTATGTGTATGCACATCGTCGATAAACGGTTCTACATTAAAACACAGAAATAATCAATTACGTTTTATTGTGTAGGTACATAGCAAAAAATATCTCTCATTACAATATTAAGTTACGTAGGTATATTAAGTACATGAACCACAATCATTTATAGGTACCCCGTAATTAGCAATTACTAAGCTACCAACTCGTCATTGCTAAGCTTAGTGAATAAGAATATAGATATTTCGTATATATTTATTGCACATAAAACAACATAAGATATAATAAACAGAAAGGACATCTACAAAGGCATGCTTATCTCTAAATAGAGATCTCTTCCAGCAAACCCAAGGTTGATAAGAATAATTTAATATACAGGATAGACCTATGTGCTCTGATAAGATACATACATATATTACTGAACTATTGAACTAACTGCTAGATACACTACATACACAAGTACATAAATATTATATAAAAATATAAATACACCTAAATAAACTAAAATATACAAAGCTCAAATCTAGGATAGAGAAAGATAATGCTCCTTCAAACGATTCTTAAAGACGGGCAGAGATGGACTATCTCTGATAGTGCAGGGAAGCGAGTTCCAGAGAGTGATCGCCCGCAATCGAAAACAGTGCTTGTATGCGACGGTGTTGTGATGAGGTATAGAGAGCAGGGAAGCCGTGTGAGTTCTACGTGGACGAGCCGAAGGGAGAAATTGAAAAAGATATCAAAGTCTAGACGATATAACAAAAATGGTTTCTTTTATAATAATCTTAACATATTTTTTTTTCAGACTACGGTGTCATTTGATAAAAAGATATTATTTTTAGAGTACCTTCATTGTCCTTTATGAAAATAGAGGTACTCCTAAAATAATAATCTTTATCACATACGTTATTATATATATATATATATTCATTAACATAAACAATGAGGTAATGGCACAAAAATCAGTCTAAATAGGTTATATCTAAATTAAGTAGGCACTTATATCATTTTGAGAAATTAATGTTATCATCAGTCTTTCCTTTAATTGTACATATCTAGATAGAGGAATAAAAAAACGACATTGCTTTACAAGACGTCTAAGACGTAAAACATACTTTAGATATGAGATCAATGTAATGGTCTTCTCTAATAATGATATATGTAATCAAAAAAGTTAGCCCAAAATTTTCGTAAATCTTTGGAATCATCATTATTGGCATTAACATTAGGATTAACCATTAAACAAAAATAAAAAATAGAATTCAGCAGAACAACGTAGTTAAAAACCATCAATAATCATCTTACACCATCTCACCGTACCAGCCTTCAAAGCAAAGGGCACAAAGTGGGGGCTTGTCCGGGCAACCTTTGCACCTGGAGCTCGTCTCTTTTCTACTTTTTTTGGATTCCCAGCACATTTTGCATTACAGGAAGTTGGATTTCTTCTTTGATCCCTCTCTTACTTGGATTTTCTCGGGCCAATGACCTGATCCTGAATAAATGCGTCTACTAGCAAGTATGGGTGCTGGAAAATTGGTTCTCTCTTTCATTCTATTATCGTGCTTAGCCAAAAGAGGAATGTCGGTAGGTTTCAGGTTTTCTGCACCGATCATAAAAGACACAAACCCAAAAACTTCAACACCTCTTTCGCATCTATTTCCTTAAATGTATAGCACGCTTCCTTCTTGTTGCCCGTCCAGCCGATTCACAAAGAGCTTTCCCATATTTGTTCGTACAATCCACAATGTAATCTAATATTACCGGTGGAAACAGTTTATTGAACATATCAAGGGTACTGACATGATCCCCAAAATCGATTTTAGGACCTGCAGAACTGGATCGAAGTTGAATTCAGGTATTTCTTTAGTAGATGATTGCCAATTTTCTTCTGAAGAATCTTCTGGTCTAGATGTACTGGAGAAACCAGAAGGTAATGCAGCTGGTAATGTTGGGGGTTGTAGTGAATCGTGGCTATTATGAAATGCCTCAGTACTCTTATTCTTTGCATCTAGTATAGATGGACTTACGGGTGGTGGAGGTACCTCAATTTCAGCTTCAAGTTGGTGAGAAAATCGCGTTGTAGGTTCGGAGGGCGCAACTGCATGTCTTTTTAGGGATACAGGTGTATGAACAGTTGCGGTTATTACAACAGTGCTGTGTAAGGCCTCTTCAGAGCTATCAACTGATGTATCAGAGTCGATTCTGTTGCGCTGGTTTGTTGCTGGGGCATTTTGTATCATCGCGGTATAAGACGACGAATCAGAAGTCCAGGAGTCATCATTCTTAGGTTCATAGTTAGAGTCAGAAACGTACTCACCATCGTTGTCGCTGAAAAAATCATGATTCGAGCTCGCTGACGATAATATTCCGCCTGAAGATGTGTCGGTAACATCTTCAAACAATTTCTAGATAGGCGATCTTTCTTCATTATACTTGTCCATCTATGAACGTAAACAGTGTAATTTTAGCTTTTTACTACTAAGTAAGAATATGGAAAACATTTTACAAATAAACGGTTATGTAAAAGTACTTACATTTGGAGATAATCTGTCCCAAAATCGTGAATGTTTGGCGCGGCCGTACGAACATGTGTGCGTCCCGTTAGGTAAGCACTCGTGGGTCACTGAAGTGCGGGGGAGCGGAACAAAATGATCGTTTTAAGACGTTGTTTGTGTGTGAGTGCCAACTTGTTTGTCTGTGTGAGTGTTTTGTTAACTTAGTGATAAATTCGCTCTCATAGACGCACTACGAATTCGGTATATTACTAAAGTTAAGCACAATATTTGATCGTAATATAAAATGTATGGTGAGTTTGCCGGCGTTCAACGTTGTGACTATTTCACTGTTCAAAGCCGACCGTGTATAGACGTTATTCGACAACACAAAGAACAAAAATAACCGTCAATTGCTCTTGCTTACACGAACATGTTAAATTACTTACAACTTACTTACAACTGCCATATTTGGCCATCATTTATATTCTAGCATGCCAACATAGAACCTCCCTTTAGAAGTCAGTTAAAATTAGCCGACCTTCTTTTGGCATAACCAAAATTGTTCCAAAGAAACCTAGAGAGGCTCTATGGTCGAAAGATGTTTGCCTGTCCAAATCCGTTGATGATGAAAAACCTAGAGTTGAGCTGGCTGGATACATTCGAGGCAATCAATGATTCAAATTAGGAACACATCCCAGTTCATTGAGCCCATATAAACTTCCCATACAAAATTACAAACTTTAAAGGTCTTTTTGGTCTACTTAGGGTCCGATATCTATAAAACCGGTTCTTAGTGGATCTCTACATCATAAAAGGAAGCTTTAGCCGTTTTGGCCCAGCGATGATGAATCATTCAGTCAGTCGGGACTGTTCTTTTATATAACCATGACGATTATATAGTAGATATCATATTATATTATATACTAGTTGATTCCCGCAATTTCACCTGCGTGTTCCTAGGATTAATGATTTACCGAGATAACGTCCCCCTCCTTCTGGTGCAGTCGGAAAAAAAGTATCCTATATGTTAATCTAGCTCATAAACTATCTCTGTGTTAAATTTCATTCAATTCCGTTCGGCTGTTTTAGCGTGTTTGAGGAACAAACACACAAACATCCAAACATCCAAACAAACTTTCACATTCATAATATAAATTGGATATATATATAGTTGGATTACATAACTTATGCATTTTTATTATTTTGTCGCCCAGGCTTTTGCGGACGAGTGTAGAGCCGTCTAAATATTTCCATCTCACCGCACTTCATGCTTCAGAGCGAAAGCTGAGATAGGGAGAAGCCAATTCTGGCAAACAGGCTCAGTGGGTAAAAAGCGTGGCTTGTTGAACACCGGAATTTGGGAATGGTACATCGACTTAACCGTGTAATGTTCACAGGGTGAACTTGGCAAGGTTCTGCCATGTTAAAAGTTCAAACATTTTCAGAAACTTAAAAATAACTTCAAGTCAAACATCGAATTATATGCAAAGTTACTGTTTAGATGTTGCTTCTGTCGCTACCAATTTAATTTAAATCTGAGTTTGAATCACGCTGTTTTACGGTCGCACAACTATGGCAGTATTTTCAAATATCTATACAAGTATTCGTTCTATTACGATTATTTGAAACATATAAGCGCATTAACACAATAAATAACTCGGATCAAAGGTGACTAGCTTCTTGTTCTTACATTTACATACGCATTTAGGGTTCCTTACCCGAAGGGTGCCAAACGGGACCCTATTACTAAGCTGTCAGTCCGTCCGTCTGTCACCAGGCTGTATCTCATGAACCGTGATAGTTAGACAGTTAAAATTTTCACAGATGATGTATTTTTGTTGCCGCTATATCAACAAATACTAAAAAACAGAATAAAATAAAATTTTAAGGGGGTTCCCATACAACAAACGTTTTTTTTCGTATTTATGTTAATAAAGGCAACAGGTAGACGCTTGAAATATTCACAGAATATTTAGTTATATATTTAAAAATAAATCAAACAATATCGAAGGGGGGCTCCCATACAACAAAAAATTGCCGTTTTAATAGATAATGGTACGGAACGCATCGTGCGCGAGTCCGACTAGCACTTGGCCGATTTTATTTATTCCCATATCTACAGGTTGTCCTTGGGCGCTGGACAAATATTAATACCACAAATTAATTTAATTAATTTAAAAAGAAATGCAAAATATTATACGGTCAGTGTTTACGGAGAAATTTAAAAAAATAACAAAAAATTACGAAAAGCAAAAACACAACGTTAGCGACCGAATTTCGCACATTTTTTTTACAGGCACATACATTGATTTTGGACCCACACTAGGATACCCTGTGTCGTAGGATTGTTTTTGTACTAAATATTTCAGGTTGGCCCATCTTAGCTCGTTCATGTTTTTGCCTTATAATAATTCAGTCCAGACTAGTTTAGCTTAGATTTGTACTGAGTTTTTGATTTTTGATTTTTGATTTAGACCCGGATACACATACGATAGCTAAAAGTCATGCTGTTAATGTCACTCGCTCAAAAACTGACAGCGCCATTATATGACATTTAAGCTGCATATATTTATGGCAACAAATATAATGATCACCAAAATATTTTTTTCCTACCCAAAATGGATAAATGAACACCAAAAGTTGCAAAACATATCAGGGCAAAATACTGCGGTAGCTTAGGTGAAGGGTAAAGGGGGTGAGCGAAGCGAAGCCCCCTTTATCCTTCGTGTTAGGTTGAACATGAAAGAACAACAAAAAATACTTAAAACATAAACTTAAGTACACAAAACATAAAAAGAAGTTTGGTGATCATTTATCCAAACACAATTTGGTGGACATTTATCCATTCTGGCAGTCATTTCGAATTTATTGGTAGTAAAATAGGTGCGTTTTTGGTAATCGTTTAAACATAAGCCGTATTTTAATGGTAAAAAAAATCGAGGAGATTTTGATAGGGATAGGTTCTCTATCGTTAACGTAGTCCGAGAAAGTTATAAAAAACAATGTGTATGTATGTGTGTGTGTGTGAGTGTGTATGTATGGATGGCTGTTTTCCGATGTCAGCTCTAGCCTACAGCCTACACCACTGAACCGAATTGTATGAAATTTTGTATTGGGGGTTATTCTGTAAATATCTAGGACACATTTTTTGTTTTTGGATAACTTGATTATTTAAGGTACCTGTTATACAAATCAAACATATTTATTGAGATTATGCAAAAACGGGACTAACGATTTTTTCAAACTTCTCGTCATAGTATCTTTCAATATCCGCATAATTCTAAAAATGGTAGCTCCCATACAATATGCACACAGTGCCATATATCCCGTACATTAGGCGGCGGGCGGAATAAGCTCATAGTGCTGGGCATGGTTAAAGTAGAAAGGAGTTGTTTTATATGGTGGAGTGGTTGTTAGGGACATCATTCTGAACAACTTTTAGTTTGGGGCCGACTTGATGAGAGCAACTTAATTTCAACTCCACCATATAACTCAGGTGAACTCTAAATGTACCGAGATAAGAAAAGTAAAATTGCTCTGATCACGTCGGTTCCACAGTAAAAGTTGTTTAGAATGATGTCCCTAAGAACCACCTTTCGGCTTGTAACTTCCTTTTTCTTAGACCCTGTATACTTTACCTAAGAACTTCTAAAAACGTCTAAACGCCTGCACACAAATATCCACAAACTATTATTTAAATAACAACACCGAAAGTATCATGCGAGAAAGTTAGTACAGGGTGGCCTACACTATTTATTTCTATGGGATGTGAAACATCTCCTTTGTTCGAGAACTGTTTTTTAAAGGCAAAAAATAAAACTTATGGCATTGCTGAGTAGTATGCATTTTCAGGATTTCATTATTTGTACAGAGCCCAGGGACTCCCTGTATAATTGTATATCTACATAAATCTCTGTGTATAGCAATAAGTATTAGAAGATTCTTCACCCACCGTATCTAAGCAGAACACCCCTTTCTAGAAATCATCTGTTCGTTGGCGCGAGTAATAGTATAAAAGTTTTACGCCGGCAAATTGCGCAGACAAGCCTCGTGTCTGTAAAAGGATAAAAACGACAAAAGGGAAGCTGAGCTTTCGATAAAAAGAGGTAAGTAGCGATAAAATATGCCTGTGCGGCAGTTTCCATCTAACAGAAAGTTGGCTACTAACAAAGCCAATTTACTCTATACTCATATTATCCACGGCATACCCAAAAGGTAATTTTTTAAAACCCTGCCTGCCGAGTACGAGTGAGAACCACTGAGGATACCGCACGAATCGACTTTGTAAAAATGAAGACAAGTTTACGGTTTTTGGATCTTTCCTTTTATTTGTGCTGTAAAACCTAGCTTCGTACCAAGTTTCATGATTCTATGTCAAGGGGAAGTTACCTACAGGATAGCAGACGTGAGTAATTTAAATTAATTTTGGACAGACTGACATTGCAATGATCCTTTAAGGGTTCCTATTTTCCTTTTAAGGTAGGTAACCCTAAAAATTGGATATGATATAAGGTTATTTATTAGATGTACAGTGAAACAGAGTGGAACATCAGCAAGTGTGTATTCTCGTGGTATCAAAGCAATTTGCTTGAGTGCTGTCTGATTCTATTTTATGAACCTTTCACAAAAGTCAATAGGTTCCAAAGTTATTTATTTAATAATCGTCTCAAGTCGCCTTTCATCATTTTTTTGCTTTATTTATTAGGGATTCAGTTTTGATTGTATGTTTTCTCAATATTTTTAAAGATGTATAAAAATCGTAGGTACATGGAATTTTATCGAAGCCAACTTTAAAAGTTGGTGAAAATATCAAAGAATAGTGTGCTGGATTATAAATTAATAACTTAAAGTTGCAAAAAAATTGATTATGGCAAAAATCCACCTTCTTGAAAAAAACCAATTTTAAGCATAGCATATTTGGTTTTGTGCCAAATTACTTAACTCAGGCCGTGTTGTCTTCAAAAGTTGTAAAATTAATAAATATATACCAATTATTGTGTTCATGTGGTATTAAGTTCTCACTAATCGATGTAATTTCGACATCCTGCATATCTATAAAATGTCAAAGTTGGCACGACATTATTTCCCTTGTTTTCTGTATCTTGACTCCGACAAAATATTGTGAAAGCTGTGACAGATGTCAGGTCTGTGATAAATTAATAACGAAAGATTATTATTGACACACACTTACTTGCTATGGTCAATTCAGGCTTTACTTTTTCAACTGCTTGAACCCATAGTAACTAAGAAAAAGAGAGAGAAGAGTCACTGACACTTCGATTCACAGTTCGAATACTATACTTTTTCGACGCGTAATTATTCCTGCTTCCTACACCGTATCTGACGTGCAACCTAGAACTCGATTCGAGTTCAGAACTTTCATTCAAATGCCGGTAGAAAAAACACTGATAATGTTAACAAATATTTTCTTATTTTTTGTGTACGAATTAATAGATAGCTTAAGATTGCTACCCCATAAAAACTTACCTGGTTCCTATAAATGACACTTTTTTTATAAATGTCGTTTTTTTATAAAGATTAAAAATAATTCTGGCATGATCTGCTGAGTTTTGGATTGCAGTTGTGTTACAGGTCTGTGAAAAAACGATTAAGTGCTGGGTTTCAAGAATTGTTTGAAACTATCAAAATGGTATTTATCGTCTTTTTAAACATTCTGAAATGATCTGCTGGCACTTGTACTTGAGTTCTGGACTCAAATCGAGTTCTATATTGCAGTTCTGATACATATCTCTAAAAATAACAATAATTTTAAATGACGAAATTAGTAACTTTCGCCTTTTTAGACGTCCTCACATGATCTGCTGTCTCTCAAACATGAGTGCTTTACCCGAATCAAGTTCTAGACTGCAGTTCTCCAACAGATATGTGAAAAAAAAAGAGTTCTAGCCTTTTTCTGAAAAGATAAAAAATGTATTTTTTCGATTGCGACAAACTCAGGGCTCTCGCTGCATCATTTTATGTAGTAAGAAATAGAATACCTTTTAAGACCTGACTCCTGCTGTATAATGCCTTAATTGACTCCATAGTATGATATGGTTTATCTAGCTACGGATGAACTTATAAAACTTACCTCGATCAAATATTGTCATTACAAAATAAATTACTTAAATTTATTGTTCCATAAAATATAAAATGCGCATACTCCGAAACTAATGAGCCAAACTTGTTAACTTGTAGTGGCACACTTCCTATTCACACCAAAGTTAAGTTTAACTTGCTGAAAGAGGAATACTTTAACAACACCATACAACACACAATAGATCACCCGTAGGCATACGTCGCAAAGCTCAGGGCAATCTCACCACTACCCGCGCGCTAATAACTATTACGGCGAGCGGACGACTGCCTATTTGATTCCGAGACTAATAAACAGCTTACCCACAGATCTCAAACATTCAATAAATCACAATAACATAATGCAAACTCAAGAAACATTTCTCCCTTTCCATCCTTAACACCTAATTATATAACTAGGTACCTAATTTTCTTGTATGTAATATTACCAACTTGCTAGTTACTTTGTAATCTAATCTAATAGTGTAGATACCTACTTGTAATTATTTCTGCGTTGCACGGAACCACGCACTAACCTACGTGGTTTTTGTGGTTCTTTCAAATGAACTTGTATTATATTTTGGTTTATAATAAATAAATAAAAAATATTTTTGAAACGTTCTGACATGATCTACTGGAATTTGAACGTGAGTTCCGGCCTCGATCAAGTTGCACATTGCGGTTCTTATACGAATATGTAATAAACGAATGATTTCAAGTCTTTCAAAATGATTTGGAACGATAAAAATAGTAATTTTCGACCTTGCGAACGTTCGGCCATGATCTGCTGGTACTCGAACATAAATTCTGGACTCAAATCGAGTTCTAGATTGCTGTTATGATACATAACTGTGAAAAACAAAAGAGTTCTAGCCTGTCACGATAATGTGAAATGTTAAAAATAATATTTTTCGACCTTTCGATCGTTCTGCCATGATTTCCTGATCTGCTAGCACTCGAACATGGGTTTTGGACTAGAATTTCGACTAGGATTGCAATTTTGATACAGTTTTGGACTTCTAGGATTGCAATTCTCACATAGATCTGCCAAATACGAAGAGCCTTTATTACAAGGTACTATATACTTATAATTTTAAATGATGACAAATGTACTTATAATTTTAAATGATGACAAAGGTATTTTTCGACTTATGAAATGTTCCTACGTTACAGTTCTGATACGGATCTGTGAATAATGAAAGATTTCTAACTTTTCGAAGTGATTTGAAATGATGAAAACAATATTTTCAGACTTTCCGACCGTTCCGCCACGATCTTCTGGCACTCGAACCTGAGTTTTGAACTTGAATCAGGGTCTAGGTTGCAGTTTTGATATGGATCTAGAAAAAACGAAAGAGTTCTAGCCATTCAAAATGATTTGAAAAGACGAAAATACAAATTTTCGACTCAGACAACTTTTTGACGTGATCTGCTGTCATTTGTACACGAGTTCTGGAGTCGTATCAGGTTTAACCGCTGGAGACCTGGACCTGGTTATGAGGCATCACGGTTTTGAACCTCATGCCATGGTTCAAAATCAAAACCTTCAAAACCTATAAGGCAAAATGGCGTCCCTGGACACCGCTAGGCACTTAGTGGTTTAGATGCAGTTCTGATACGCATCTGTGTAAAAGAAAACCTTTCAAGAACTGTTAAAAACTATCAAAGTAGTATTTTTTGACTTTTCGAAAATTCTGATATGATATTGTTGATTTTGATGATATTGATGATTGATGATATTGATATTCTACAGGCACTTGAACGTGATTTCAAAGTAGTTGATTGAAAAGTAGCAGAAACTGTAGTACTCTGCTGCATGCCAAAAGGACTCACATTTATTTCGATCTGACGGATAAGGGTCTACTAAGTTCACACAGATAACTTTTGGTTTGCACAGCAGACTTGCGGGTTTTCTGACTACCATCAGTCATAAAGCTGTTTCAGAGGACCTAAAAGGGGCTTGATAACTTCTGACAGTCGAGTTGGTCACCAGCCCGACACCCAAGCGTGGGGCCAGTATGGCTCAATATTATTTGTATCCGGATAAAGGCCTGTGCCGCTCAGGGATATTAATGTGCTATATGCAGCTTTATTTTTGTTTGAAATACTCTGAACGAAATTGGCGCCATTTTAGATTTATTTGTTTTTTATTCCAAAAAAAAGCTTCCTTGTTTTACCTATTTGCAATACCTACGAAGTCTTTTTATGAATTATCTTGTGTACGATGCTGCACGCTTATTTTTTAAATATTTTTGTTGTTAGTCTTAAATAAAAACTAGTCACTCCAAAGGGGGAGTATTGAATTACTATATAAATGTGAGCGGCTATGTTACAAACGTTTGGTGCCTCTATAACCCGCTACAGGAAAAGGCGTGGAATTACATTTGCATTAATAAAATTTATATTCCCGTTTAATAAATATTCCTCATTATGTAAGTAATGTGATTGAACTTATGTTTTTTCAAATAAATACACTTAAGTGTTGGGTCAAAATCGTCTTAGCGAGATAGAGGGTACGTACACAATTTCTCTGATCAAATCGGTTTCATAGTGGTCGGAATGATACCCTACTAGCCTCTTACATGACTACACTTCCGTTTAAGTATTGCGCTTTACGCTGCGCCTATCGCACTTTAGAGTTCTATACAATAATATTATTGCAAATTTGGATCAGCCTCGTAGCAATGCGACGTCGGCGAGCAAAGCAAAACACGGCGTAGCACCGCGTCGTAGCAGCCGGTAGTTCTCAACGCGCAATCGCGGCGGAAAATACAGACAGTGCAAAAATACACGTGAATAACTTTACGCCATGGAGGTAATTAGGTATTTCCATTATCAGAAATATGTGTAATTGTTTGCTCTTTGATGAAATGAATAGTACAATAGGTGAAGTGAAATAAACATAGTAATTTAAAGCCAACTTGGATGTTTATAATTCTGACACAGCATAAAGCTAATAGTAGCTGAGGTATAGAGTCAATGTTTACTAGTAGAATATTTTATGCCTTCCTTACATATTATGTTTATTTTATATAAATCAATATTTATTTAAAATGAAGCGTTGTGAAGCTAGCAACATCTGGCCCAGACGGGTTCTGGATGGGTGTCCGTTTCTACACATATAAGGCATTTGTTCCGGGCGCTTCCATGATTCAATCTTACTCGTATCCAAGTAAAGGCCCTTGCCCCTAGGTGGTGACATTAATGGGCTACATTTATTTATTATATTGGCATAACATATAGAATAACAAATTACAAATGTATATCTCTTAATTATCAGCCGACTACGGCAAAGCCGAAAACATACGACTTATTATTCTTGTCCTTCTGTGCACAAACATTCAGAAACTCGTTAAAAAGTTAAGTCTTAGTTAAAAGTATATCTAAAATAAGCTTCACCTTATTTTTTTAACTGTTGACGTGGCTTTGTTGGGCTTTTAAGCGCTCAGATACAAGTCAACCGTCAACTGTCGGATAGAATTGGATATATTCGTAGGAACACATTTCTGCTATTGAAATTGCAGTAATTTGATAATGTCTTTAAGAAATCATAAAACCTAAGAAAACCACGTACACAATTAGGTAATAATTACAATGCAATCAGGTAAAGCTCATTTTGGATTGATTTTTGACTTTGCATTAGCTTTTTTTAAACTAGCTGGCAGAGGCGGACAGTAGTAATAATTTGTGTGTTTTCAGCAATGATTGAAGACTGCTCCAACGATCGACGAAAGATCTGAAAGGAAATGCTCTGAATCGAGATATGTAGGTATGTATGTATGTTCATCTGCTCCCCTAGAACAAATGAACTACTCATCAGAGTTTCACAAAATAGGTTCCGTTAGAAGCGTCATGATTGTCCACTAGTTATAGGCCTATTAAATTTACACAAATTCAATATAGCGCCCTCTAAAAGGCATAAAAATGTGTTTTTTATAACTGGGCCATGTTGTATATAGTCTGATCGTTAGAAGCATATTTGCCCGTCCGGAGGTTATAGGGTTTCATACTATATAGAGCGCGGTGTTTTAGTTATTGAACTTATTAGCCCTGGATATTAATTTAAGGTGTAAATGATAAATGATTTCGAAGTTTGTAAGAATAATATAATATTAATAAACAAAACTTTGAAAAATTGCTCTTTATCTAGGAACAATACGCAACTTTTGATTCTCTTATTAAGATGAACCGACATTTTTCTCAGCAAAAGTAACTGTTTTATCAGTTTAGCCTTTTTAAGGCGATGTTGGGGTGACCGGCACCCCTTAAGGAATAAGAAACTTTATTGGTGTATCATGGTCTACTTTTGGTCTTAAACATGTAATTTCAGATTCACAAGATATAACCCTAAGGTATGAAAAAGGTTTGTTTACAATTAATCACTAGTTATTTATTTACATATCAAATACTTAATTATCTTATATATTTAATATTATAAGTGATTTATTTTTATTTTACATTTATTGTATTCATTTTTATTTTTATGAAGATTTTTATTAAGTTATCTATTTTTAGGAACACTACTCCATTTCGTTGGCTTTTAGGTCGAGAAAAAAGAAAAAGCAAGAGAACTCAGGCCAGCCCAGTAACTTTTTCTAGTTAATGGAGTTATTAATTATTTGTTTTAACGAACTCTGTGGGACTGCTGTAGCGGCCCTACTTACCATGCAAGAGGTCCCGGGTTCGATCCCCGGCTGTGGATTAAGAAAAACAAACCCCAGATCTTGAAAGTGTTTATGTGTGGGATGTCACTGTTTCTGGACCCCACGACACAGGGTATCCAAGTGTGGGGCCAAAATCAATGTTTATGCCTATATATAAATGTTTTGTTATGTTCAATATTTACTTACTATATAATAATTTACAATATACCTTGGACACTATTTACACACATTGATCTACCCCCAAACTAAGATTTCCTGTATCTTGGGTACTAGACAACGATACACATACTTATATAGATAAATATTATACTTAGATAGATAAACAACCATGACTAGGTTACAAACATCCGTTCTCATCAAACAAATATTTGCCCCCACCGGGACTTGAATCCAGGACCCTTGGCTTCGTAGGCAGGGTCACTGCCGACTCGGACATTCGGTTCGTCAAATATACTATTTGTGAATCGTTTCATCAACCAAAGATGCCTTCATTATTGGTGGACGAAATGATTTATTTCATTCTACCATACCACCTACCGAAATTGTTTTTTGGTCACCCCAATGTGGAACGAGCGGTTTCCCCGAACACAGGTTTTTGTAACTTAAAAGGGGAATCCGACAACTTGTAATAAAACTTAACACAAATAAACTTTTTTTTTTTATATTCATGAATACATTTTAAATGTAGTATATTCTATTTTCCTATGAAATACGCATTTAGGAAATGGTAATATTACGTAAGTTTCTTGAACTAAATGTATTGTGCTCACTAAAAATATAATAATTTTCTTTATAAACATAATTGTAGTATTAATATTGAGGTAATGTTAGGATATCATATTTGAGCGTATTATTATATCGTATACAAATAGCCTGACCTCGTGGCCCCTCGTAACCAATTCTTGATTTTTTATCCTCTAAAAAACTTATTATTATTTATTATAAGTCTAATGAGCAATTATAATCTTGTAATGTCAAATCACTAATTAAAGATCTTTTTCGATAAGATCGCGAGAGTTCTGTTCAGTTCACCGATAAACAAATAAAACAAAATGGCTAAGTAAAAGGCAATACAAATAATCTCTTATATGGGTACTTTTAATTCATAAAAACCCGTATGTTTTATTATTTGTCGCTAAAGCGGCTCTTTATAGATGCGCTAAACGCAGTCCTCGAAAACATCAGGACATGGGCATTGTCCTTTAAACTGCTCTTTAACCAGGTACTTGTTAAATGACTTCGCCACTTTTCACTCACTAAGAAGACTCCAGAACTTCTTGCCACGTCAAACGAAGATTACCCACGCTCAATCCTTTATCCTTCCGCTAATTGATTATGCTGATGTTTGTTGGGCCAGCGCTACCGAAGAGCAACTGAACAAACTCGAGCGACTTCAAAATCTCGGGATCTTCGGACTGCCAAAGTTCGACCATGTGTCACAGTATCGCAGGGAGTTAAAATGGCTGCCTATCCGTCTTCGCCGGGATACTCACATCCTCAGTTTCCTGTACAGCATCTTAACCAACGACCGATAAACCCAGCTTTCTGCGTGAACACTTCGACTTTCTTCCATCGACTAGACCTCGTAGATCCCAGACGGCCTCCATGCATCCTCACAATACCGTCGCTTACGAATATGGTTTCCGATTAAGGGCAAGATCTTATCTTCAAGAATCGACTAAAGGAGCATTATGTGTTATGGATATGGATTCAATTTATTTATTTGTTTATTTATAATACGTATTACGGCATTAATGTTCTTCTAAATGTATTTAGCATATTTACTAGTTTAGAAAAGCACTTATTTATATAATTTACTTGTATTTCTGCACAAAGGTCTACCTGTCACTGCTATTAAATTTATCGTTTTAATTTTGGGTTTGCTGGAAGAAATCTCTTGTTAGGAATAAGCTCGCCGTTGTAAATGTCTTTTCTATAAGCTTGTAATCTGAATTGTGCAATAAAAATATACGAATTATTCAAGCACATTGACCGCGTCCAACATTTTAAATTGTAAGCAATATCGCACAGTTCACAATTAACGGTTTCTCATGGATAGATGGACTATCGAAAACTAATACTTACTTTATATTGTAAGCAGTAGAGGAGCTCTATTTTTGAATCACTCGAGTGAAATAATATATAGCATGAGACATATGTCACGATCGACTTACAAGTCGCATGAGGTTGATTTTCTGCATTTTTGAATCGGTCGTCATAGGTGTTGCCAATAAATTTGGAAATGTCGATTTTAATCCGTTGCACGCAGAAAAAGTAAAAACCGGTAAAATCGCATAGGAAACGGAACAGTAAATGCTGTTCGATATTATAGGCTGTATGACAGTGTTTTTTACTAAATCCTGGCAATAATATGGAACAAATCAGGTTGTTCAATCTGTCGCAAATGACACATATTTGACGTTTTGGATTCCAATTTGAAAAAACGCGCGAAAATAGCAAACTCTGACCCTTCAAATTGTGTTGACATTTTTGACATTAGCTTTGACGTATTTGACGTATATTCTACTATTCGATTTGCGCAACGAGTGGTGCTGACCACTCGTTGTAGGCGAATCACTGACATATACGAAATTTCGGACGTCGAAGGAAAATCAGTAGAAAAGAGCGCTCGTGTGACATAAAAGTCATGCGAGCGATTCAAAAATAGAGCTCCAGTTCACAATTTATCGACAGTTGACAATGTCGCGAGATAAAATTCGTGAGATTCTAAGCTAACGGAATGCACAATTATAGGATCTAATATGTATAGTTCGTGACAGGCTGGATGGCCATAGGAAGGAAGTCACGGAGGGTGTGTTGCCCGCACACCTCCCGCACCCCCGTAATGGCCCGGCGTCACTTTTGCCCTAGTGCTGCAAGAGACCGCATCTCCGTTTATCGCTTTCGATCTTGCTCACGTTGAAGCTTGCAATTGTAATGGCATTGGTTGCCTCTTCGTCGTTTAGGAAAAAACAATAATCCATGAGAACTAGTCAGAAAAGTACTGGATTTTTTGACAGGACAATCTCGTACCGCATTAGGATCATCGTGATCGGTTGCGATTATCTTACAATGATACGTACTCTTTCCTTCAGCATATCAAAATTTTAGATTTTTGTAAAACTGTGATAGACGTAAAATCTTAAGATACGTTTTACTGAGATTTTAAGGTTCTCGCTTCTCTAAGGGCCCGTTTAAACATATGGCAATTGTCCAACTAAACTCCAAGCACAGATGTGTGAACGGTTCGCTTGGACCTCTGTGCTTATAGTTTGGTTGATATTGCCTTATGTTTGTCTCACCTGACTGTTATACTTCTTAATTTTTATCAGTTTTAATCAAGTGGAGACAGTTACTAAGTATACTATACGCGCTCTTACTTGCGTCGTTTGATACGCGTATCCTAAGACTCGCTCTTGGGCGCTGTGCCCACTGATTTGATACGTGACTTTTGCCACGTACAGGCGACGTTTGTACGGCATGTTCTACATAATCGGACTTGAAGGATTAGCCGCCCCAAAGGACAGACATGCAGACGCAAACGGGGCCTGAAGTGTGTCAAAAGTCACGCACGTGACCTCAGAAGGCACCGCGTTTTAAATCGCCACCATACAAATTCGTTCTTGTTCGCACACGTACATGTTTGACGTCAGTAGCATGCTTCTGTCTACGTAAATCGCATAATAACTTGTGCGAAAGCCGTGCGACTGGAACAACATGCCAGTATGAAATGCATTGGATACGCGACTGCTTAGGCAGTCAAGATAGGCGTAAGCGAGATATCAAACTCAAGTAGGCAGTTTAATAAAATATCTTTTATTGTTTTAATTATTTATTTAAAGTAATTGTAGGTAAGTTAAACAAACACGAAAAATCACTAAGGTACTATTTATTAATCGATTTTGTTTTTGTGTGAAGAGTGAATGAGTGAATGAAACTTTGGCTTTCGTTGCATAAAGTTTAACAAATCCAAACCATCCAACTGCTGGAATAGGGTCTTGACGAGGTCTAGGGGTTGACGACCTCTATGGTGTGACTGTGCTTCCCAAGCGAATTTTCGACTGGGGAGCAAAAAAAAAATCCCCAGGTCTTGGATGTTTACATGTTTGTGATGTACACAGGCTATCCTAGTGTAGGGCCAGAAGTAATGTGTGTACCTTTAAGTGAATGTTATGTTATATTTAACATTGGAATAGTGCAGCGTCAAATACGAATGTACCTCTAAATCGAGGAAGCTGAATATCAAAATTATTGAAACCTAAAGTTCAAACGATTTACGCCCACGTTTAGCAAGTAATTCAGTAGGCCTTATACTCGTACTATTGAAGTTATAACTACGTCCCCAAAATATAAACGCGAGGCAAAGCTAGTTGGCATAACAATAACACACGTTGTTATCATTGCAGCTCGTCATAATTGGTGTATGGATCACCAGCGCCGCCTACAGCGCTCCCAAGTTCATCTGGGTGGGCACGATCACCAACAGCCTGGGCAGTGGGCACACCGAGACGATATGCGTGCCGCAGCGCATGAAGTACAACTCGGAAGTCTTCGATATGGTCAACTTCGGTCTCCTGTATGTCGCGCCTCTCTGTGTGATGACGGTTAGTATTTAATACGATCATTTTAGGTTGCAATGAATGGAAAACATGGTAAAATTTATGCAAACCTATTAGAATAAGAATAAGAATAAATTTTATTTAGAAAAATGATACTTAAAGCTAGGTTAACAAAGTGATATCACAAAGGAGGTATTAAGCTACAGCGATAAACCGCGGCCCACACTAGGCAAAGCCTGTATCGTGGGTACCATTTTACGGTTAAAACTTAAATTAAATGGGTGTTAGCTAAGTACATTTGTATTATTAATAACTGACAGAATAACACAAAAAATAACCACAAACAGGAATACAAAAATATAAAATATAATATTAAGACAGCGCAATATAACATAGCATTTTAATATGTAGTGCAGGTAGGTTTTACTAACACCTGACTGAAATAAATAAAACAATTCAATTATCTATCGTATAATGTAGATTATACCCACCGGGTGGGGACACGCCGGGGTGTGCATCACCTACCCGCGGCCCCGATAATGTTAATTGTGTGTTAAAATTTTCTTTGCTGCTAGTTTAGAAAAATTGCAACAATATGTGATAACATAAATCTGAAAAGTAACATACTTCTAGGTCAACTTAATAAAAAAATAAGGAACCTTTTAAGCCGCTAAATTGCTGACTTTGCTTGATACTCGCAAGGGAATCAAAACCTATAAAGTGCTTCCCATTCATCTAGAATCATGATAAATGTCAGTCGTTAGGTCTGTATTCCTATAGGACACTTCCCATTGATCTAAAATCATGAAATGTGGCTAGAAGTAAGGTCTTATAGCACAACTAAAGGGAGAAATCCGAAAACCGTGTTTTTTTTGTGCTATCACAAAAAGAAACGTGATATGGTCTTATCCCTCGGTGCACTACTCAGAGTCGCACTTGGCCGGTTTAATTTTTGTTATATATTTTTTGTCCTTAAATTTTCTTGCACGGTGGTACAAATCGATATTTTACTTCCTAACCAGTACAAATATTTACATTTTGCTGAATAGCCGAATGAATTAAAATTTCATCGTGAAATCGTGAAATCAAAGCGGCAAGGTAAAAGTCTGCCTCTTCTTGAGAGAATAATTAATGTATCATTTACTGCAGGCATTCATTTTTGGACGGTATTTTGGAGATTTTTAGATAATACAAAACTTTCAGCAAATAAGGAATAAAGGATTTTAAAATGTTCATATTTCGTGACAGAGTTCGCGATAACTAAAGTGATATCGCGGTACATAAATTTAAACTTTGCTTGTATTCTTTGTCCAGCTATTTGCGCCGTCCGATAACTCAGACCTGATGAGATACATAACTGAATAGTTCTAATGTTGAGGAAAAGTGATGAGAATTTTAGATACAGTGATCGTCAATTTAACATATATTTTTTCGATTATGTTGTTGGAGTTAGTTAACAGGGGGCAGTGTTCAGTTGCTGCCAAGATAATCTTCCTAATAAAATGGTTATCTCTCCCTCGAACATATCACCAGTGATCTTATCTTTAATATGCCTGTATTTCAGGCCTATCGTATCGTATCGTAAAATGTATCATCATTATAAACCGATATATGAAATGCTGAAGTAGCATAATCGTAAGCCGGCTTTCACGAGTGCTAATTGCCTAACCCGTGTAATTTTCAGTAAAAGTGCGCTCAGTTGGCTTATAAGAATATCACGATTAATAATAACTGATCAGTTTTTCGCATCGCCATTATTTATTGCATTATTTATGAAAGATAGTGGTATATATAGAAAGCTTTTCCGTTCTCTACTGTATTTATATAGATAGACCAGTCTGTTGATTAGACTTTCATTCCTAAGCAAACAAACCTTTTTTAATAATAAAGTTCAAAACCCTTGAAACAAAATTACCAGCTCCCGGCACTGTCAGAGACATGGGTCACATGAATTATAGTTTTGGCTACTCGGAACGAATTCTAGGAATTAAAAAATAATTACCCTTAACCTTTATTTTATATTGTGTTAAACACCACCAAATATGGCGGAAGGGCGTCTCCTTATTTCTGAAGCTACCGTAAATATCTCACAACTCAAAAGGCATTAGGTAAATATGAAAGATTTTATTACAGACAGATGGACAGATAGAGCCCGAAAGATCAAGGTATTCCTTTTGCAAATGGCGCCGCTCCTAAACCTTACCGGACAAACTTTAAAATAACATCAAAATTTTCGATTTAGGACAATATCAAGTTACTAAAGAGGTCATTCATCTCAAGCCGGTCGTAGTGGGTTCAAACTCGTGTGATTATTATTATACCAGGTAAAATTACCGGGAAAGGGAGGTCGTGTTAAGGTTGAGATACCTACTTGGGTTCACCTTGGACCAATACATCTGTGACTTCCGACATTCCCCCGATTCAACCCCCTAGACCTTTAACTGTAGCTTAGTAAATGAATGCTCGAAAGGGAGGTCTAGATGGAAAAGTCGAAAGCAAAAAATTTTTACTCTGAACTTTGTTTGGACTACTTTAGCATACTAAACTAAACATACTAAAAGTCCTGAACCCTCTGAGGTGAGCCCTAGGGGGGCAAAAAGGTCCCATTTTTTGGGTTTTTGCTTACATCTCGAAAACGATGAATCATGGGAAGTTTAGTTTTATAACATAATGAAATCAGATAAAATTCTCTACAACTCTTCCCAAATAGCACAAAGGTTCTGTGTAATAGTATTTTTACAGTATACCTAAGACACATTAGCTGCAAAACAATACTGTATAACAGCATTATATTCGCATATAATGCTGATACAACTCTTTTTTCGGCACAAATTACGTGGCACATTGCTGTACAATTTAAATATAATAGCATTATATTAGTATTAATAAAAGTAACAGCTACTCCAAGTGCTGCACATTGCCTGAATAACAAGGCACGTGGTAGTTATTATAGTTAATAAGCAGCCATTCTCATACTCATTCGCAAAATTGGAATAAGTGTGAACATCATAAATGCTTTATCTAAGCTAAAAGTAAATTATCAGTAAAATTGTGGTAAGCAGAAACGCTTTTAATTTTTACACAGTTTGAGTGTTGAAATGCAATAAGTAATATAGTGCGGGCAAATGAAGATATTTTAGTTGTCATTTTGTGAAAAAATCATAAAGTTAATGTTAAGTAAAACTTTGGGGTATTTCAATTATGGGTTAAATTGTATTGAGAATGTAACTTTATTGTGAAATACCATAAACTTTTAGGTCAACATTTTCACGCGCCCTCATAATATCCACAAATACGTGAAAAAAGTTCAAAATAGGCTATTTGTAAAATAGTTTTTTGTACATTAGAGCGACAGCTAATTCAGTTCAAGCCAATATTTTCTAATATAAACTAAATGGATAAAAGCTAAATGTTTACACGTGACACGTACTCAAAAATGGCGGATAAAGGAGTGGTCAGTGTTAACTTAAATTCAATGCTAAATGCTAAATGTCACGAAGGATTACAACGGTAAATTATAACTCAAGCAGCAGACTAAATGCTGTCATAAATTCCATTATTCAGCCCAGGTCTGATTTGAGGGGCACGATTGTACAGATTTCTAGCAGTGCGCTGCTATGTAACTTTATAAAAGGTCACACTTGGTACAATTTTGGCCTTTAATAATGCTGATATACGATACACTCTATCAGATGAGTAATATCGTAAAAGTGCACGTTTAAGCAGCATAGATCATAATGTATTTGTTAATAGACATCACATCGTGATTGTTTGCGTTGTAGAGGTTCGTATGTTCTCTCTTAAAATGAAAGTGTTTTTAAGGTACACCTGTGAACTATTATTCAGAAAACAGCACTTTTCGCTACTAAACTCTGAATAACAGTGCATTCGTGTAGCGCTTAATAGAATCGCAGTATAGAATTTAGCATCATATTCTATGCAGCTATTGCAGTCCGAGTGAACACTAATAAGTCGTTAAAAGAGCATAAACAACCGATGTGGACCTTGTGTGGAATTATTTAATGCAGCTTCGTGCTACTTGCGTTTATTTTATACTTTTTACCTCTTCCCAGACGTAGAGCTCCGAACTTTTCAATGGAGCAGTTTCACCCAGTAACTTACTTTTGAGCGCTTTTTCCTCAGTTGAACTGTATTAAAGTTAAAAACCAATGTTTGAAATAATGTGCGGTAAAAACATCATTTTTGGTTTTCTAGACACCGATTTGGAATAATTAAAAATTGTAAAGAATCAAAGATGTAGAGCATTATTTGTGCTCCTCTACCCTAGGGCTCACCTTAGAGGGGTCAGGACTTATAGTCAAAGTCAAAGTCAAAGTACTGTATTACTGTAGATATTTACATATACTTAGCAAACGTCATTTTTTGCCTCTTTTCTACATTGGACCACTGTGGGAGAAGAAGGGCGCAGAAACTCCCACAGATTGATTTTTAGATCTCTTTTAAAAATAGGTTGTGCTTAACTAATACAATTATGATTTTTTTAATTTAATAAGCAGGCAATAATAAATAATTACAAAATTATTAACAGTGAGGTATGTGTAGCTATCGCTAAGTTTGGTAAATGTTGTAAGGTTCTTGCGTTCATACATTATATTTTCGAAAATAAATTGACTAGCTACAGTTAGTATGTCAATTTCTTTAAAAAGCTCTCTTAAGGAGTCTGTTCGTTTTAAATTATAAATTGCTCGAATAGCTCTTTTCTGTAAAATAAACATAGTTTGAATATCCGCTGCTTTCCCCCACAACAAGATACCATAGGAAATAACACTATTAAAGTAACTAAAATATACTAGCCTCGATGTAGCCACATCCGTGCTTTGTCTGATGTTCCTAACAGCGTAAGCCGCAGAACTTAATTTACCCGCCAATTTATCTATGTGGGGTCCCCACTGCAATTTGCTTTCAATGGTTATTCCAAGAAATTTCGCATCATTTACTAATTCTAACGTGCTGTTGTCTAACACTAAACTGGTCTCAACTTGCCTGACATTTGGAAGTGAGAATTTGATACACTTGGTTTTACCAGCGTTTAACAATACATTATTAACTGTGAACCAATTCAAGGTTAAAGACAATACACCATTAACATCATCAACATCTCCTTTTTGTCTTTCAATTTTGAAGGCCATCGAAGTATCATCAGCAAACAACACTATGTCAGTTAATTTCTCCACCATGAAAGGCAGTACGTTAATATATACCAGGAATGAGAAAGGGTCTAATATGGAACCTTGTGGAACGCCAATTTTTACACCCGATCCATCAGATTTAACGCCGTTTACTTCTGCCTTTTGAATTCTATTGCTTAGGTATGATCTTAGTAGATACAAAGCTTTATTTCTAACTCCGTAATGATTTTATTTAATTATAAGCGTATTATTATCAACACAATCAAACGCCTTCGACAGGTCGCAAAAAACTCCGATCGCATCCTGTGCGGCCTCCCATGCAGAATAAATATGAGATATAAGGGTAATACCTGCATCCATAGTCGATTTACCCCTAGTGAAACCGTATTGTTTGGCGTGGAGTTGTTTTGTACGGTTGAAGTGTGAGAGCATTTGATTGAGTATAATCTTTTCAAATATTTTACTTAGTGTTGGAATAACAGATATTAGTCTGAAATTTGAAGGATCACCCTTATCTCCCGACTTGAACAGAGGTATCAGTTTTTTGTTTTTCATGAGGTCTGGGAAAGCCCCATCGTCAACACATTTATTGAATATATAAGCTAAGTGTGGGGCTATAACTAGAATTACTGAACCAATAACTTTGACTGATATACCCCACAGGTCTTCCGTATTTTTTAAGTAAAAAAATTGAAACGTTTTGACAATGTCCTGGGGATATAAATGATGAAATTTTAAATATACATTACTGACGCTAGTGTTATTTTTTAATAAAGTCTCTGCTTCATATGGAGATGAATTTAGACGGTCTATTGTGAGTAAGGGGGTACATTGGTGAAGAATGTTTCAAAAGCTCGAGCAACATCAGCGCTGGATTTAACAACATCATCACCTATCTTTAGGCAGAAATCATTGTCCCTTGGTATAACTTTGCCAGTTTCGCGGTTTATTATTTGTTTTCATTCTATTATTTGAATTTTGAATTTTTCTATTAATCTGTAATGTTTTTGCAGTTCTACAAACCAACTTGAAAGTTTTGGAATAATTTTTAACATAGTCATGAAATTTTTGATCAAAGTTATAGGTTTTTTGTTCATAAAGGTCATATAAGATAACTCTACTTTTACGAATTCCAAACGTTGCCCAGTCATTAAATTTAGATTTACCGTTGTAGTCACTGACTGTCTTTAATTTAAAAACTTTATTGAATTCTGTCTGAATAATGTTGAAGAAGTCTGAGTAGATTTTGTTTGGGTTCTGTTCATCAAAATCCGGTACTGGCAAATTTATAGCTATCTTTTTCATATACGTCTCTAGTCTATGGGATGTAATAGGGGTTGGGTCTTATATAAGACACATTGAAATTTGAAGATTGGAGTACTTAGGTGGCTAGGGGGGTCCTTAGCTATCCTCTGATACCATTTTCTGATTTAGGAAACATCATTTTAGCACTTTAATTATAAAATATGTTTACGCGATACAACTTGGCCAATCTCGGAACGACGAATGTCAAACCCAAAAGCTCCAACGTTGGATATTGGTACATGATTTTAGTACAAATTACAAGATTTTGTTGTAATGGTTGAAATTTGCATCAGCAATTTTGTATTTTCTGACATAATGACTTGCTCATTTCATTCCGATTCCTTCCGTGTTTTGTGAATGTTCTGTTGCGCTCTCGTTTTATCCGTGATTCTCTGGATGACTTTGGCTTTGTTTACTTACTATATTACTATACTAACTACTTTATGGAGTTTATCAGAACCAAATTGGTTGCTTTAGGTAACTTCGTGTTTAAAAACTAAAGATAGGTTTGTTGGGTTCACACGTTACAGCAGACCCGGGAGCCGGAGCGGAGCGGAGCGAAGCGGAGCGAAGCGGAGCGAGGCGACCCCCTACTTGCTCATTTCATTCCGATTCCTTCCGTTTTTCGTGAATGTTCTGTTGCGCTCTCGTTTCATCCGTGATTCTCTGGACGACTTTGGCTTTGTTTACTTAATAACTACTTTATGGAGTTTATCAGAATCAAATTGGTTGCTTTAGGTCACTTCCTGTTTAAAAACTAAAGATAGGTTTGTTAGGTTCACACGTTACAGCAGACCCGGGAGCCTGAGCGAAGCGGAGCGGAGTGAGGCGACCCCCTACTCTTGGCAACCCCTCCTCCAACCCCTCTCCTCCTCCAACTCCCCCGAAATCCAAAAAATTTAGGCATTTTATTCAATCTTTGGACCTCCATAACATAAAAACTAGTGGTTTCCTAAAAGGGGGGGTAGGTAGGGGGAACTCCCCTCCCTCACCCCTCCCCCCCTCCACGCCCCCCTCCCCCAAATTCAATGTGTCTTATACAAGTACTTACCCGTATCTTGTTCTATATGTATCCAAAGTGATAAAACACCAGCAATTAGTATTTATTTCTCAAGAAGTTCACTTCCCCCCCCCCCCCCCCAACTTGACGAGTGCGTGCCTCCAGAAACCCCAAAGAATGTAGGAGCATGGCACAAATGGAGCACTCTGACAGCCAAGTGCCTGAATTAGAGTCTCAATAGAAACTGCGCTACAAGCTTTAAGCACTGAAAAAAATCCCACCAGCAACCCAACACTTGCCATTCCTTAGAATGGTGCCACTCAAGTTGTTAAGCTTAATTGTAGCACTAGGCTGACAAATTCACAACTTTGAAGACTGAAGATTAAACAAGATACAAGCCAATCTCCGTGGGGTTGCTGGCTTCCGCCAGTCTACAGCAACCCCAGACAGATTTCGAGAACTACTGAATGCAGACTCTTTGTTAATATCTCAAATTGACGGTAACAATTAGAGCATCAGGCTCCAAATAGTTCATTTTCGTCTGTTCAGTACTTTTTGAATAATAAGCCTTAAAGGTCTGGAGTTTCTGGCGTCCACTCCTACAGCAATATTGGGCTGATATCAAGAACTACTATTTGCAGACTCTTCGGTAATATCTCAAACTGATGGTGAGAAATAGAGTATTAGGCTCCAAATCATCAAAAGCTAGCCTGCGGTTACAATGCAATCAGCAAAGGTAGTTTTTCCTGCAAACATTTCAAATCTTGACATATTTCCACAATGAGCTAGTTGCATGATATTGCTGCTTCGTGCAATTTGCTTAGGTATTCTTTTATGGTACGGATGGAACCCTTCGTGTGTGAGTTCTACCCGCACTTGACCGATTTTTTGTTTCATATCAATTTAAACTTGATACCTCCCATGCATCCATGCACGGAGGGACGGTTGGGGCGGACAGGGAAGTGATTCTAGGTATTTAATAAGGATAATTAATTACCTATATTGAAGTACTTAAAAATGAATTACCTATATACTGAATGAAGTACTCAAACTGAAGCGTATCATAAAACAGACTATTTTGTTTTATAAGTAACGAGTTATGATTATTTAGGTCTGGGTAACATTAAAAAAAAATTGGTTTTTTACCTACTCGTGGTATATTTATTGCAGGATACAGAACCTGAGCAGAAACTCGAATATGAGACCAAAAAGGTTATTTGTTATAAGGTAGTGTTAATATCATTTGTTTAACAGCATGATTGACTTTGACATTTTAACAGGTCGAAATTTTGAACTTTATGCCATGGTGCCATGGTTTTATGCCATGAACTTTATGAATGTAAAACCTATAACGGCATTTTGGATACCCAGGGTACCCAAACTCCATCAACAATCAACTACGATGTTATTCACATCACAGGCCTCAAAATTGTTATAATACGTTTATGTTTGGTTTGATTAGCCAAACAAATACCTAAAGTGAATGCCCGAAAATGAGGCCGCAAATGCAGTATGGACATAGAGAAACAAAAATTGGTATTTACAAAGTATCAACATCATATAGGTACAAAAGTTCCTGGTAATAATTTGGAAAACAAAGACCTATACAACGAACTGCAACATGAATTTGAAAACCAAATATAAAAAAATCAATTTATTGATAATTAAAAAATGATTTCTCATATTTTTTTTGGCAATAGCCCCTGCCACTTAAAGCATTCATCAGAAACAAGCTCAGAGGGAAATTCAGGAGCAGAATCTGAATTTACTTCTCTTGATTCAAATGAATTTTTGCACAGCAAAGAAATATTCTCGTTGTATGTTGATATTTATGTTTGGAAAAATATTGTTACCCTCGTATATTTTTGCAAGCGATCTGATACTTCAGGCAGTTTATAAGTGATCAAACTAACTTACCAAGTGAAGTTCGATCATTATTATATGAGTCGCTTAATTCGAAGATATAATTATAACACCAGGTAGTCCCTTTAGTCTACTAGCAACTATTCGCATATTAAGAGTAAGTTAAATCGATTTTTAAATCAATAAAGTATTTTTGTACTGCCGGTTTCGCCCAGCCTACAGTGGCGCCATGTTTTCACTTCATTCTTTTCAGAGAAACAAAACTTTCTTCGTGGGCTGTGTGGTTAATCCACTCTAGGGAGGGCGGTTAATTATATCTTCGAATTAAGCGACTCATATAATAATGATCGAACTTCACTTGGTAAGTTAGTTTGATCTCTTATTTTATTTCGTCGCTTAATTTTCAATATAATTATAACACCAGGTAGATGTTTAGAGGAGAAAGTTCTTGTTTAAGTAAATAAACATTAATCAATTGTATAAATTGTAATTAGCAAGCTTTAGGTAGGTATAACATAAATGGTACTTAACTAAGTACATAATAAAAAACAAAAAAGGTCTATCACCTTAAATAAATATAACGTAAATGGTACCTAACTAAGTACATATGAAAAAACAAACAGAATTATTACCTTCAATCAAATATTTGATGAGAAGCAAACGGAACTAGCAAAGTTATTTTGGTCAATCAGGGACCTATTATAGAACCTCGCAAAAGTGTTAGATGTGTCGGTCCAGCCAGCCGTCTTTCGTATGACGTCAACGCTGACGCCGGCGGCGGCAGCGGCCGAGGTGGCAGCGTGGCGCGTGCTGTGCGCGCTGAACACAAACACATCCATACCACTTGCAGACAAGACTTGTTTGATCCATCTACTGATGGTTTGACTCGAAGCTGCCTTGTGTGGTCGTTTGTACGTTAGTAAAAGGGTGCCTGAACTATCAGCTCTGATATTTTCTGTCAAAAATATATAATCTTTTAGAGCTGTAGCAGGACATATTTGCGGTTTTTCTACAAAATACGGTATATTCAATACGGGTTGTTGGCGGCCTACTGCTGATGTTTTAATAATATCTGTTATTATAATCTTGATACCATTATCTAAAAACAAAATGTTTTCCAGTTTAATCAGGGAAAGGGTTTGTACCCTATGAGCAGTGCAAATCGCCAGTAAAATCACTATTTTTTTTGTTATTTGTTCTATAGAAAGATCTGTATTAGGATACCAGTCTGCTACGTGATTCAACACTAGTTGTGGATCCCATGTAAAGCTATACTTAGGTTTATTAGGTTTAAGTTTATAAGCACCTTTCATTAAACGTTTTATACAATCGTTTGATCCAACTTCGTTTCCCAATAAAAACGATAAAGCGGAGCGATGGCTGTTTAATGAACCATACGAAAAACCCTTTTCGTAAATTTCTGAAAGGAACAATAATACTGCTGTTTTTGACCAAAGATAAGTATCAAAATGATTTGTACTACAAAACTCCCACCAGAGCTTGAGTGTGACATTATATTGCTTGATAGTGGCTTCAGCTAGTGAGGTTAGTTGCAGCGCCAGAGCCTCTGGCGAAGAGCCGCGTCTGATGAGCGCCGCCCGGAAAGCAGCGCGGCACCCAGGGTAAGGTTCGCATGTAGGCGGTGGTGCTCCCTGAAATGGGATTGCAATAAATGCTCATTGGGGTTCAAATATAGGATGTCTGATACAAGCAACTCTTTCATCAGTGGGAACCAAGGTTGAGATGGCCAATTGGGAAAAACTAGAATTCCAGTTGCTTCATCATCAATAATTTTTCTTAGGCATTTTAAAATGAGAGTGAACGGTGGAAATGCATAAAAGAATATCGAATCCCATTTAATTTTAAAAGCATCTACAACTGCAGCGTCTGGATCTGGTTTCTATGAAATAAATCTGTAAATAACTCCCCCGAAATCCAAAAAATGTAGGCATTTTCTTCAATCTTTGGACCTCCATAACATAAAAACTAGTGGTTTCCTAAAAGGGGGGGTAGGTAGGGGGACCTCCCCTCCCCCACCCCTCCCCCCCTCCACGCCCCCCTCCCCCAAATTCAATGTGTCTTATACAAGTACTTACCCTGTAATAGGCCTATAAAATGATGGATCAGTCCTATTTTTACTGGCAATTGGGAATTAAACTGTTTGACACCTGTGATCGGAGGGTAAGCAGTTAATTACATTTTTACTTGTGAATGCACAGTCACAAAAAACGTTATCTAAGCAAGTATAGTGTGTCTGTCTCCAAATTAGTCTAAACAAACTTCCGAAGTCAAACTTTCTGCTTTCGTATTTTCGATCTAGAATCGTTCGTTACCTAGTGTACGGGCATTGTATTGCAATTGTGGTTTCGTTTTAACATTCTCATAACTTGAAACTTACAAAGGTACTCGTCTGTCGGTAACAGAACTGATAGACAATAAGTGATCTTACACGCGCGCGGGTGAAATAAGTTTTCTTCTCTGGCATTACCTCGCGCCACGAATTAAGAGTGCTGGGTGACATTGGCGGGAATTACTGCGCATTTATACAGGTATTGAAAAGTGACTACTGCGCATTCAAGGCCACCACTCATAACGTGTGGCACGACGTATACCAGCTCTTTACTTTATAAACAGTCAAGTGCGAATCGGACTCGCGCACCAAGGGGTCCGCACACACTGGTAGAGAGCTATTTTATATGTATGTCATGTATATGGAAAAAGTTCGTCCATCACGGGAATCCAGTTTTGGAAATTATTTATGTTTTTTAAACGCTTTAAAACAATTCTCAATTCGGTTGTATCTCTTGAAGAAATCTCTTTTGAGAGTTAAGCTCGCCTTTGTACATGTTTATTCTATTATAAGTTATCTGTATGACTGTTTTGTGTAGTAAAATAAAGAAAAATTACGAAATATTAAACCTCCTTTATGTTCAGGCCCAGCCCACAAAGACTGGGATGCGAGTTGCGTGTTGCAGACTTTTTGTCAGTGTAACTGGCCTGTTATTTAGGTATTTTTTTAAATCGCTTAACACTTTTATGTGGCGCCACTCACTTTGCAACTTTTCTTAAGTTTTGTCTGAACCGAGAAGGATTTTTTGAGATTCTCATACATAGGGCGCACTGTAAGTTTCCGGAACTGGCCACTTACATAAACAATATTTAAAAATTTATTGCAACATTTGAAAATAGAACTCTTTGGCTGTAGAATGCAGTTTGTTTCATACTGCCTTTTGTTTTTACCTTGTGGCGCCATTCAAAAAATTGTGTGTCTGCATCAACATGGATTTAACTCGGGAAAATTTTCGTAGTATGATTTTCTACGATTTTAAGTGTAATTTGACAGCTCAACAGAGCATCGCTCGGCTTGAAACAGCTTTTGGCAATGAAGCACCATGCAAGACAACTGTTTATAGCTGGTTTGCAGAATTCAAGCGTGGTCGTATCAATCTCTGTGACGAATCTCGCGATGGTCGGCCGTCCACCGCTGTGACCAACAAAAACATCGATGCTGTGCGCCGTATGATTGAAACAGACAGGCATGTGACCTACCATGAAATTCGCGCATCCTTAGAAATAGGCATGAGTCAAATACAATTAATCCTACACAAACATTTGGGTGTGAGAAAGCTGTGCTCGCGGTGGATCCCACACAACTTGACCGAGGCTCAAAAAACGGACCGCGTCACTTGGTGCAGTGCCATGCTTACCAGATTCAACGAAGGTGCGTCAAATTTGGTGTGGGACATAGTAACAGGTGACGAAACATGGATTTATTGCTACGATCCCAAAACAAAGCAACAATCGAGCGTATGGGTCTTTCAAGATGAGCCGAAACCAACCAAAGTGGCGCGCGTGAAAAGTGCATCTAAGCGGATGATTGTGAATAGTGACTGGTACACGACCATTTGTTTGCCGGAAGTTATTGACGAACTCCGTAAAAATAACCGTAAACGCCGTATCATCCTGCACCACGACAATGCTAGTTCTCACACGGCCAGACAGACAAACGACTTTTTGAAGGCGAAAAATGTAGAACTCATGAGTCATCCTGCATACAGTCCCGACCTGGCACCTTGTGACTTTTTTCTGTTCCCAAAAATTAAGAACCAATTACGCGGTCAACGATTTTCATCACCAGAAGAGGCTGTCGAGGAGTATGAAAAACACGTTTCAGAGGTCACCACAGAGGAGTGGCACAAAAGTTTTCAAAACTGGTTTCATCGAATGAAAAAGTGCATAGACGCCAAGGTAGATTATTTTGAAAAACAATAAATTAATTTTGTACCTTTAATAGTATTTTTTCATATTCATCCGGAAACTTACAGTGATTAATTTTGTTTCCTACATATTCTCAGTTTGCAGATTTGATAGTTCTTATTCCTCGTTTAGTAACTTTTTTCATAATTAGGGTATTTGTTTCTCTGGTGTAACGTAATACAACCGAATTGAGAATTGTTTTAAAGCGTTTAAAAAACATAAATAATTTCCAAAACTAAATTCCCGTGATTCTACAAGTGTGTGCCGTTGACCGTTTATAAAGTAAAGAGCTGGTATACGTCGCGCCACACGTTATGAGTGGTGGCCTTGAATAGGCAGTAGTCACTTTTCAATATCTGTATAAATGCGCAGTAATTCCCGCCAATGTCACCCAGTGCTCTTAATTCGTGGCGCGAGGTAATGCCAGAGAAGAAAACTCATTTCACCCGCGCGCGTGTAAGATCACTTATTGTCTATCAGTTCTGTTACCGACAGACGAGTACCTTTGTAAGTTTCAAGTTATGAGAATGTTAAAACGAAACCACAATTGCATTACAATGCCCGTACACTAGGTAACGAACGATTCTAGATCGAAAATACGAAAGCAGAAAGTTTGACTTCGGAAGTTTGTTTAGACTAATTTGGAGACAGACACACTATACTTGCTTAGATAACGTTTTTTGTGACTGTGCATATTGTCTATAAGTTCTGTTACCGATAGACCATACAATAATAATTCAGTATTAGGTATATTACAATAAATATAACATTACTAAGTGATAGGACAGACGTCAGACAGAGTATGCCATTGTAATATAATGTTTGCTGATACCTATTTACTTAATTAAATAATGTTTGCGATGCTATGTCCTACTACATATTCCTATCTTAACAATGGTAGATTAAACGAATTTAACAACGGGTCCATTTCGCATTTCGAAATAGCGGCGGCATCTTGGAATGCGAGATGGAGCATACTACCTATATTTAAGATAGTATTGCATTGCTTTGGAAAGATTATTTAATTTTGTTCATTTTTAATTATTGAAACAGTTGTGGTGTACTTAATACCTACTCTTAGCTATAATAATTATTAAATAAGTTTTATTGATTAAATATAAAAGTTTAGTTTTATGTTTTATATTAAGTTAACAATAATTTTATATTTAATCAATAAAACTTATTTAATAATTATTATAGCTAAGAGTAGGTATTAAGTACACCACAACTGTTTCAATAATTAAAAATGAACAAAATATAAAATGTTTTTTTTTTCTGTTGTTGAAATACCGCCTCGCATGTTATAACCATCTTAACGCACTAATATCGTAATGTACTATCATTTGCCAAAGCAAAAATATGCGCAAACGGGACTGCGTGGTTCGACTCTCAGAAGTAAAGTTGAAGTCATGTCATTTCCCAAATGGGAATAGCATAGTAATGAAAAACAGAATATGTTTTACGCTTTTTTTAATAATAATAATAATAATAATCTTTATTTTAGGTCGACAAAAACCCATATCTATAAATACCTTACAAATGGGGATACATAATTTATTATAAAAACACTCACAAAATATTATCTAACCTAGCTAGGGATTTTAATCTTCGTTCTCGCTTCCCTGTAGCGTCGGTAAACGATACCCTCCGGCCAGTAATCTTTGGCCAGGAATATCGTCTTGAGGTCCGCCGGCACCCGAAGTTTGAAGGACAGGAACTCCTTGGGTCTTTTTGACTCGATACTAGTGCGTTAAGATGGTTATAACATGCGAGGCGGTATTTCAACAACAGAAAAAAAAACATTTTATATTTTGTTCATTTTTAATTATTGAAACAGTTGTGGTGTACTTAATTCCTACTCTTAGCTATAATAATTATTAAATAAGTTTTATTGATTAAATATAAAAGTTTAGTTTTATGTTTTATATTAAGTTAACAATAATTTTATATTTAATCAATAAAACTTATTTAATAATTATTATAGCTAAGAGTAGGTATTAAGTACACCACACAGTTAGTGAAATTACAATTATTAAAATGATACGTAGTTGTAGTTGGTTTTTTAATTATGTTATTATTATTATTATTATTACTATTCATAATGTCATTGTTTTGTGTTAGGGTAAATGTTGGAGACGACGAAACTTCTTGAAAGGCGGCAGAAGAGTGAGTGAAACACCTACCCGCCCCTTGGCTAACAGATACTATTAAGCCTCTAATGGCCAAGAGGAACAGAGCCAAGTGTAAATACCGTAAGAATCCGACAGATGACAATTTCCTTTCTTACAAATGTCTTCGCAACCGCTGCAACCGTCTCTGTCGTGATGCTAAGCGTCGGCACATCCACGAGAGTATTGAAAGTTATACACCAGCTCAGGTGTGGAAGTTTCTAAAAACACTTGGCATAGGTAAGACTCAGGACTTTCATGCTGGTAATGTAGATCTCAACGGTCTCAACCAGTTCCTTTCTACCCCACCTGTTGTGATGGATCCCATTGTCAAACAAGCCACTCTTCAGAGCCTGCGCTCTAAGTCCTTACCCGACACCACACCATTCAACTTGAGCAATGTTGAAATCTATGCGGTCAAGAAGGCGGTACTAGCAGTGAGCTCTAAAGCCGTAGGTGATGATAAAATCTGCCTTAAAATGCTTTTAACAATCCTGGATGAACTACTGCCAGCTATTACACATGTTATAAATTTTTCCCTATCGAATGGCATCTTCCCCACCATGTGGAAAAAAGCATTAGTCATCCCGCTCCCTAAAACTTCCAGTCCCACCTCTTTTAAAGAGTATCGACCTATTTCAATCCTACCCATCCTCTCCAAAGTCCTTGAATCCATTGTCCATACCCAGCTCTCTTCTTACCTTCTCTCAAACAATCTGCTGAACATGTACCAGTCAGGATTCAGACCGGGTCATAGCACCGTCACGGCTCTCATGAAAGTCACAGATGATATCCAGGTAGCCATGGACCGCAAACAGCTTTCCGTGCTTGCTTTACTTGACTTCAGTAGTGCCTTCAACTGCGTAGATTTTGACATTCTCGTTGAGCTTCTCAGATCTCTGAACGTCTCCTCCTTCTCTGCTAGCTGGTTCGACTCTTATTTGAGGGATCGGCAACAGCGTATCAGGTCGGAAGAGATATCCACTGAATGGTGTGACCTCTCTACAGGCGTCCCTCAAGGTGGTATTCTTTCTCCTCTTCTATTCTCGATCTTTATCAACACCATCTCGGACGTCCTGTCCTCCTCATATCATCTTTACGCTGATGATCTCCAGATTTATCGCCACTTCTCTCTCAACGATGCACACTCTGCTGTGGAGGCACTCAACGCTGATCTTGAGGGAATAAGAAGTTGGGCTTCATCCTTCGGACTCCTGGTCAACCCGAGCAAGTCCCAGGCCATGATAATAGGTACTAGACATTCTCTTAACTTGTTGCAGCAACATCCCATTCCATCTGTCACTTTTAATGGTACCACAATCGTATATAGCGATAAAGTTAAAAACCTGGGTCTAATCTTCGACAACCAGTTGTCCTGGTCATCGCATGTCAATGAGGTAAGTCGCCGAGTATTTTCTACCTTTCACTCTCTCAGGAGACTTCAGTACTTTTTGCCTCGACATACCAAAATCACTCTTGCTCAATCTCTCATTCTACCCCTCATCGATTACGCTGATGTCTGCTGGGTCAGTGCTAACGAAGAACTACTGAACAAACTCGAACGACTTCAAAATCTCGGGATTCGGTTTATCTTCGGGCTGCGCAAATACGACCATGTGTCACAACATCGCAGGGAGTTGAAGTGGCTGCCGATTCGTCTTCGTCGGGATTCACACATCCTCAATTTCCTCTACAACATTTTACGTAATCCACGCTACCCAACTTTCTTACGAGACAGTTTTCAATTTCTTTCTTCCAGCAGACCTCGGAGAACTCACGCAGTTTCCATGCTCACAACTCCACAGCATAACACCGCTTACTATGAGAACGGGTTTAGAGCCCGGGCCATTCGGTTGTGGAATGCACTCCCCTGCACCATCAGGGACAGTCCTAATCTGAATATCTTTAAAAGTCGTGTGAAGAGACATTACCTCTCCCTTTAGAGTTATAGGTAGTATGCATGTAAGTATGTATTAGTATAGTGTATAAAATAGTATTTGTAGTATATAATAAGTATTTAGTATATTATTATAGTTATTATTTAGTTTATTTAATTTAATATTTTATATATTGTACACATAGGTCTACCCCTGCTCAACCATCAACTTTTCCCTTGTTTGCCTGGTTTGCTGGAAGAGATCTCTTATTAGAGATAAGCTCGCCTTTGTACACTTTTTTATGTAACTCTTGTTTTTTGTTTGATTTGTGTGCAATAAAGAAATTATGAAGAGCATTGTAATTCGTCATTAGTTGTAAATAAAAAAGTATCATCAGTAGAAGTAGAGGGGCGCGGCTCAGGGCAAAACTTCTTCGATTGTGGCTCCAAATTATTGTCTGAGTTCGATATTTGAATAGCAACAGCGCGCTGCTCACTAGCTGGAGTCGTGCGGCGGCGATCAGTTCCATATTTGAAATGGCAAATAATACTGTTATGGAATTTGTATGGATTATAACTTAACTATTTGCTTTGGTAACACACGCGTTTTTTATGACCCGCTTTACATATTTAAAACCGGTGGAATTACATCAGCTTTACGAGCAAGGGTATTAGAAAATAATTTATTTATTTTCCTTATACTCTATCAATAGAATCACTGTACCGTTCTTGATCGTGTTATATCACTGCTATGGCAAATAAAACCATTTATTAATTTTTCCTTATACTATGAATAAAATTACTGCTATGTTACATGAATATGATATGTCGATATTTTTGAAGTTCGTAACTTCTTTATGGCAACAAATATAATGACCACCAAAATATTTTTTTCCTACCCAAAATGGCTAAATGACCACCAAAAGTTGCAGAAAATATCAGGGCAAAATACTGCGGCAGTTTAGGTGAAGGGTAAAAGGGGTGAGCGAAGCGAAGCCCCCTTTATCCTTCGTGTTAGGTTAGGTTAGGTTAGGAACATGTAAGAACAACAAAAAATACTTAAAACATAAACTTAAGTACATAAAACATAAAAAGAAGTTTGGTGATCATTTATCCAAACACAATTTGGTGGACATCCATCCATTTTGGCAGTCATTTCGAATTTATTGGTAGTAAATTTTCGAATTTTTTGATAATCGTTTAACCAAAAGCCTTTCTTTATTTTCTGTGAATTTTGACATGACTGTTCTACATTGAACCAATGTGGGCTGTGGGAAAAGAGGCTGAAGAAATACCCACAGATATATTTTTAGATGTCTTTTAAAAATAGAATGTATTTAACCTAAATGTAGCGGGACTTTTGAATATTGGATCGGGATTTGGAACTTTTTCACTATAAGTTAAAGTTCAAATTCTATAAAAAAATGATGGACAAGGTTTAGGTGGATTAACTAGTACAAATATTACATATTGATTAGTAAAAAATATTATATAATATATTCCCTGGTGAAAAACACTTTTCCTAATTGGTACATCCGTCTTCGAGAAATGGCGGAACATCGATAAAAACATAAAAGATCTTGACGAATAGAGAACCCTCTTCCTTTTTGAAGTCTGTTAATAATAATACATAATTCATTAGATACTTGTGATTTTACGTTATTATTTATGTTGGGGTCGGCGCGGCGCACAGAAATACAGTCATCTTATCACAATTGAGCGTTCAAGACACAGAACACAGTTACTCTGACAATGTTCAAGACTGGCCTGTGAATGAAAACATGCTTCAAGGCGTGTGTGATAAGCAAGAGACGGAAAATAAACTGCTGCGCGGAATAAATACGTCATAACTTTTTTAATGTTATTAATTTTCAAAAACCGCTGGGCCAAGCCCGTGGAATATATTTGGGTAGAATTATATATGCGAAAATCATGATATGTTATTTTAATCTATGATATTTTTTTGGTTACTTTGAACTCGATTTAGTTACGTGACAGTTGTTCTACGACAAGCAATTTTGGGCATTCTCACTCTTAATCGATTTTGGATTTGTGGAACATCTCTGACAACCTTGCATCTGGCGGTCTGAAGGGGGTGGCAATTATAGGATTTTAAATGACGCTTAAATAAGTCCAAAATGCAAACGTGCGTGTTACTTTGATCAATTACCGTTCAACTGCGCGTCGGGTTGGCACACGAATGGATCCGTAGCATAGTACAAGAAAAAAAAAAACAGCCAAGTGCTAGTTGAACTCGCACGAAGGGTTCCGTACCACTGTACAATGGTAGGGATGGTGTGGAGTGAATAGTTTGGATATTGCATATCAAAATGTTGTTTGTGCAAAGTTATTGGTGCGGCTACTTTCACACTCCATGTACCAGATGCATTCATAGGTTTGTATGTGGTATTGAAAGAATTATTGTATGAGAGCCCCTTTAAATATTTATTTCATTCTGCTTTTTAGTATTTGTTGTTATAGCGGCAACAGAAATACTTGAAAATTTTAACTGTTCATGAGATACAGCCTGGTGACAGACGTACTGACGGATGGACAGCGGAGGCTTAGTAACAGGGAACCGTATCGTGCACAGAACAATATATACCCAGGGTATCGTACAATCAATCTTTGACATTGAAATCGACACCGATATAATAACAAAAATGATCCTATCTATATTGTCTAGTTTATTTAGTATCAAGTTGACCAAATCCCAACATCGCATAAACAGGCAAAGTCGTAATAAGACTGCTCCTGTAATATATAATTGGGTTGTGTGTGATAGGTATTTTTTCAAATGCGATTGAAATTTCTATACTTATGTCAAAATTATATGATAAGGATAAGGCCACTGTTCTGTTATGTGTGTACAAGTATCAGGTCCTTGTTGATTGTTTGTGTACCTTTCCCAAACAATATATTACATTGTTGTAGAGGCTGGAAAGTAAGCGATAGACGTGAGTTTGAGTTTTTGTTTGACTCTAGGACGAGACATTAAATAGTGTTTTCACGACTAAGGGCCTTACCAACAAAAAAATTAACTACTGCTCAACACTTGTATGATAACAAAATTGTGTAGGATTTGACGTTTGTTTTGACGTTAAAAGCTGTTTAATATTTTTTGTAGTAACACGGTAAGTGTACGAGGAAATAAAAAATCGACTCTCACCATACATTTTCTTACGACCGACTTTGCAAAGCCTCTTCGCTGCGTCAACGTGTCTATACAACCACTGTCACTAGATGAATCCATTGTAAATCGAACTTTGGTTAACTTTCTTGACTCATCATCGAAACTTAGCGCACCGAAAATTACAAACAATAAAACTTTCACACTCCCGCCTGTTTTTTTTCTTTTTCTGTGGCTCGAAACGGGGTGGCCTTTGCCCAGCAGTAGCTAATATTATTTTTTTAACGCAACCTGGTCGATTTTTTGTCTTAAGCAGCTTTTGCTCTTTGAATAACCCAACAATGTTTTTCTAGGCTTTTTAAAAATATCAGAAATGTTTTGTTGTCCTGGTTAATTGATTGTTTTGCGGCCCCATTACAGACTATCTTTCGCCACATTTCCGATGAGTTGCAGCAGAGCAGGGCCTGAACTTAGTATTTTACTGCCATAGCGGGGAAAGTCGGCAATTACAGGACGAGTATTAAGTTTGAAGTCTGAACCTGCGTCTCGTTCAATAATACGAGTTTGCCAATTCGGCCGAGGCTTAAAGGGTGCTTTTCTTAAAAAAAAAATGCAAGGAAATTAATGGAAACTCAAAAAAAAAAATCTTTTCAATGAGGGTTTTCTGACTTTGTGCTATCTGACAGCTGTTTAGACCTGACGCCTACGAGGCGCCGCCTGGTGGCAGAAAAAGTATCGAAAACCCTCGAGGGTTTTCTGACTTTGTACTATCTAGACCTGACGCCTATGAGGCGCCGCCTGGTAGCAGAAAAAGTATCGAAAACCCTTATTCTCCAGAACATGAAATACTCGAAGTTAAGGGAAAGGTATTCAAAAGACCTCTACCTGGACGTCTTTGGTAACAAAGTTTCCATGGCAAATTTCCCTTAATTTCGCGGTGTAAATTCACTCTCCATTTTACTCTCATTAGAACTCGTTATAATTCATTCGATAAAACAATTGTTCTCGACACTTTCTTATCAGCTTTTTAGTTTTGTTTTGCCGCTAATGATATTTTTTTCGTATACTTTTTTAAAGCAAAGGTAGCTCGATGATATGGCCTTAGATAGTGTGTGCCCCATTTTTGATGACTGTGCATATTCAATTCACGTTCGTTATTTAAGTACCTAAAACGTGTAGTTTACACGTTTCATACGTTACGAGAAGGTTACGAGCACATTTCTGGCGCTTTCTGTCCGAAATTCAAATAAGTCTGCACTTTCAATCTAATATTTATCGCGCGTTTTTTTTTTATTCAAAGTTTACTGACCCGGTGAACTTTGTACCACCTAAAATGTTATTTTATAATAAGTAATATGGTATATAACCTAAAGTGTCGCGTTGGAGACACAATTTGTAATAAAAAGTTGGTAGTTGAATAGAATAGAAGTCGTTAGTAATTTACATGTCGGTAAGTGGAAGAGATCCGCTGCTAACGCCATCTCTCCTTTGCGTAGTAACTATATGCACCGAAGAGCTGTGGAACATAAAGTCCGCTACCAACAAAGAGGTTAAAATGTATTACAATAAGATTAAAATCAGTTAAAGATTCGGCTTTTCTCGGATATCATCGCCTTAATCCGATCTCTATCTCTCTCTAGTGAGAAATGAGGGATTCACAACAATTTCCGAGGTTGGCCGAATTGTAAACTGATTTTAATCGTTTTGTACCTAATCAATCAATGACGTTTCAATCAAAGGAGTTTGAAACATCTATGGCTACCTACGCCATCTGGCGATTGGAAGCTGGGACTTCTCTTCTTCCCAAACAAAACATTATTAAATTTTTTGGCTGTTTCTTTGCGTTTTTCCTTATTTTATTTTTAGCTTAGAGGAGAATAAATGTGAATAAGAATTATTCAAACTGGTCGGGCCGTTTTAGAGATTTAGTAAGACTAACGTACAGCGATTCATTTCTATAAGTATAGATTAGATCATTGGCTCAGGTCATTGGCTGTAAGTTTAATATTTTGCGTATTGTATTTCCGAATGTAATCTGAAAAATTCCGCGCGTGTTAGAGTTTATTTTCCGTTTTCACTCTCGGAATAAAATGGGAAAGCAGCTTTTGCAGTGAGAAAATATTTTGGATTAGTTTTCTCGCATTCGCAATGTAGAGCAGGTGCACAATATTGAATACCTACGAATCTCCCATGTAGGAAAAATAAGTCCACAGATCGAAATGTACAGCAAATTGTTTACAAATTCTTACTTTTGAGTTATTTTGAAGTTGACTTTTTAAATTACTTTTTATTTTGTAATTTTTATTTTATTGAAAATACTTGTTATGATTAAAAGAAAGAATTTCATGGGTCTGTCAGTCTTATAAGTACGGCGGAACCTCCGCGTTTGTGCATTTCTATTATATTCACTTCAGAAACGATGAAACACCGCCACTTAGTCAAGTATTACAGCTGTTGTTTTTCAGTTCTTTTTCATAATTTGAAAACTACTGAACCAAATTGGTGAAACTTGCGTTGTTCTGTAGTTTTCTATTATCCCTTAGTTGCCCAGCACGTATCATTATCTAGACAAGCATACTTACACGCAATAGTCCATATCCTAAGAGCAACTAAACCGATTTTGATTACGCTTGTACTATTCCCCAAGTTAGAATAAATTTTAGCCTACGAAAACAAATGTTCAAAATTAGACCTATCTATAGTTTCGGAGACACAAAGACAAACATACTAACATACTATTTTTTTTTGTTTTGTTACATTTGTTTGATGAGAACGGATGTTTGTACCCTAGTTATGGCTGTTTATCTATCTAAGTATAATATTTTCCTATACACGTATAAGTATGTGTATCGTTGTCTAGTATCTAAAATACACGGAATCCTAGTTTGGGGCTAGATCAATGTGTGTAAATAGTGTCTAAGGTATTATTATTATTATTATAAAAACATGCAATTATACAAATATACAAATATACAAATATACAATCATACAAACATACAAACATACAAACATACAAACATACAAACATACAAACATAGGAACATACAAAATTCAAATTCAAATTTATTTACTAACCAAAGCAATAACAGTTGCATGGTCGTTATACTTATGTTCTCTACACTATTTATAACCTGTATCGGGGAGGCCTACTAGGTCCAAATTTTATTGTGTGTTGCTGAGAGTTATATAAATAAAATAAAATGGTACAAGACAGGGACAACAGAAAAAGAAAACAGTTTCAAAACAACTTACTTACCAGGGTGAGCAAACCATTACAAATAAATGAACAGGTTAGTATTTAAATATAAAAAGTGTATAAAAATTATATACAGAACTATCTAAATACATTAGTAAATAATAAATAAATAAGTTAAGAATGATTTTTATGATAAGTTTTATTCAATTCTTTCTTGTTTCTGTGTTATCATTATCAATCATGAGTTAGTAGCCATTTTTGGAGTCTTACTTTTGATTCACGGACAGTGCAGGTTTTGGCTTCGTTGTGCCTACAAGTAATGTTGTACATGTGCGGAAAAGCGAAAAAACGGAACCATCTAGCGAAAGAAGAGTTAACAATTGGTGTCTCGATCACGGAGATGTCATATATTTTTCGACGGAGATAAGTTATCTCCATTGAAAAATGTATGACATCTCGGCCATGGAGATGTCTCGCCCGAACCAGGAATTAGCCCTCTGGGCCCTATTAACGCTTTTTTTCATAAGACGGGGGTATTCCCCTAAGTTGGACGTAACGCTGTGCTGGAGGGCATCGCATTCACTGAGGATGCATTTCATGGGGTAGCGGAAAAGTTTTCTCATCATTACTTTTAGGATCGAGCGCTGGGCTTGTTCCAGAATTATGAATGTGGTCTTGTGGGTGCCTACCCAAGCTATGATGCAGTTAATAAAGACTGACAAAGGTATACCAGCCTCAAAAGATCAGGGTCGGCGCCCTGGTGCAGGAGTTTAAATGTTGGTAAAAGTTTGGGTACTCAGCTTGCCATGTTGGTGATATGTGTTTTAAATGATAAGTTTCTCATCCCGAATGACTCCCAGGTACTTGATTTGTGCCATCATTATTACACATATATAAACATATAAACAAACATACAAATATACAAACAAACATACAAACACACAAACATACCAACGAACAAACTTGCAAACATACAAGTATATAAACATAGTAACAAACACACTCCTGTGAAATTTTGTAAACCTGTTTTGAAGCCCTAAAATATGTTGCATTTCTGATAGTATTATTGAATAGAATTGAGATTCTTTCCTTTTTTTTAAGTCTGTTATCAACAATGCAATTGTAACTTTGACAAGCAAGACCTTAGATGAACGGAACTCTTTGCTTATCAAAGACATCACGTTTCGTTACATGAAATACTCAATCACTGTAGAATCGTGTAGTTTTATTTTATCGGATGAAACACATAGTTAATTAGGAATACATGCAGGAATACTAAAGTAAAAAATTAATTCCATTATACTTCGTCGCTTCCTTCTTTAGATTTAAATTATTATTTACCAAGTGGTCCCGATCCCGAGAGGCACATATATATGTCACTGTAAGATTGTCAAAACCGTTAGTTGATAAACTAACGTTTTTTTTCTCGTTTGTCAACTATCGACAGATAGTAAACTGTAGCGTACTGCTTACTATATGACGCTTTAATTCATAAACTAACGGTTAAAACCGTTAAATGGTAATCTGGTTTAAACTTGAATTGCAAACGAAATACCAGGGCAAACACTGCGGTAGCTTAGGTGAAGACTAGAGGGGGCAAGCGCAGAGAAGCCCCCTGTACGAGCTAACACGTACATGAGCAGAATTATCATTTATATAAATTCAGTCAATTTTGCACTTCTTGTAATTTCCTACATTTTAGGTCAGCTCGTGTAAAGCCACCAAGCGAGCGTCGCGTTCTCACTCTCATTTGCTCACTACATCATCCATCCTACTTCTACCAGTCTTTTAATACAGTTTTACTATCAGTTTAATCAGTCTTTCAGTCATATCAGTCTCATAGCTCCGGACACCCCGGAACATTGGTCCTTCGAGCCGCGGAAAAGCGGGATCTAAGCACGTGTCCGTGTCGTGTAGACGTTATTCGTGTCACCATTTCCGCTTGCTGTGAAACAAACTAAGTGCCGCTGGACGGTGTGGACAGTCTTCTGCAGAACTTCAGCAGAAGACTGTCCACAAGTGTATCAAGTGTCACAGTGACTATCAGTTATCAAGGATTGTAGTGAAATTGTACATCAAGAGTTCATTCATCAAGTATCAGCAGAGTTGGCCTGGGTAACGTGTTCCCGCTAGCCAAGAATCAAGAGTCCAGCAGCATCAGGAGCGTTGGCCTTGGTGACGAGTCCCAGCCAGCCGCTTACTAGCAGTCCAGCAACAATCAAGTAGTACCAGCAGATCAAGTAAGATCTTTCCGTTTTACATACCTACATTATGGCTTCTGTCAACGAAATCAGTGCTGCTCAGCAGCAACTAGCTCAAGCAATCGAATCAGTTTTTATCAATTTAAAAAAGGATAGTGCGGATAGAAAAACATCGGGCTATTTTGAGAAGAAAATAAACCTTTTGGATAGCCATTGGTATGAATATGAACGCAATTTTAATAAAATGTCTGCCATGGACATGGAGCCAGGAGTAAAACAGTATATTATGAATGATAGGGAGGCAGTGCGAGAAAGATATACCAAAATCAGAGAGTATATTCTGGCTCAACAAACTTCGGAAAAGATATCGGAAACGCCTGTTATCAAGCTAGCTAGTTTTGTCGTTTGGAGTCCCGGCGGGGGCGAGTAGCAGTGACCACCCGCTGGCTTCTAGCGCAACAGCAAGCAAGACCGAGGAGATGCTGAGGAAACAACAGAGCAATTTCAGGGCTTTCCATCGTACCTTATCAGCTATTAGTATGGATGCAGTATCCGAAAAGTGGGAGTTAGACGATCTTCTCAGCACCGTACAGTCCCGCTGGGGTACAATCGACAAAATCCACTGGGAGTTAGACAGTAAATTGAACAGCTCTAATAAAGATTACGAAGATGCTTACTCCACTTACGAAGGAAAATACGAGGCTATCAAGAGAGCCATAAACAAGAAGATGTGGTCCGTTTCGCACATCGGGAAAACGACCCCTAAAATCGAACTACCTATTTTTTCTTGCAATTATAACAGTTGGATTTCATTCAAAGACTTATTCGGTGAAACTATCCATAAAAACCCTTCTGTGTAGAATGCTCAAAAAATGCAATATTTAAAATCAAATTAAAGGGTGAAGCAGAAAAATTAATACAGCACTTGCACATCAGTGAGGCACTCGTCAAGATCACCAGGGATAAAACCAATAGTCATAAAAAATGGAAACAGTTTAAAAATCCACTCGATTACGAAGAATTCTCCTTACTCAGAAAGAGACAAAAGGTTATGCAGGATACATGTTTCAAACTTTACGTTGAATCTATGCAAACTAATATTAAAGTGAACCCCAAACAGCTCTGGTCCTTTGTTAAAGCTCGTAGACAAAACTCTGCCTATCCGCAATCCCTTGAATACCAAGGTGTTCATTATTCAGATGGTCCAAGCATCTGCAAGGGTTTTAATGAATTTTTCCATTCAGTATTTAGTCAGCCAGCGTCTTCGTATTCTGATCTGCCACTCGCTCCACCGTTTTGTGAAGACGGCAATGTGATCAATTCTGCTCAGTTCCATCCTGATATAACACTAAAATTACTAAACTCACTTGATATTAACGGTTGTGCAGGTAGCGATAATATCCCACCGTAAAGTGCGCGAAGCAATTATGTCATCCTCTAAGCATCTTATTCAATAGATCCCTCAAAGAAGGTTCGTTTCCTATTGCCTGGAAGAAAGCTCACATACTTCCGATACACAAAAAGGAACCAGAAAGAAGATCGACAATTACAGACCAATATCTATTCTTACTGTATTTGGTAAAGTATTCGAGAAGGCTGTTTACAACTGCATTTACCCAATTATTTCTCGTGGTGTACCTCCTCAGCAACACGGGTTTCTCAAAGGCCGATCTACCATGAGTAATCTTGCGGAATTCCTACAATTTGTTCTTCATAAGATGGACAAGCGGAAGCAGGTTGATGTTGTCTATACGGATTTTGAGAAGGCTTTCGACCGCGTAGACCATATCATCCTGTTGCGCAAATTATTTCATCTGGGGTTTCAGGGTGACCTCCACCGTTGGATTACTTCTTATGTTTCCAAGAGAAGTCAGGCTGTGATTGTTGTTGGATATAACTCGAACTTTATTGATATCCCGTCGGGTGTTCCTCAAGGTTCTCACTTAGGTCTTTTACTATACAACGCATATCTCTATGATATTTACACTGCATTTTATGACTGTAAATTTTTACTACATGCTGACGATAAAAAGGTCTACCTTGATGTAAACAGTGCCACCGAATGTGATAAGCTACAGGCCGATCTTAATCGCCTAAGTCAGTACTATGAAAAGAATAGGATCTCTGTGAATATTAGTAAATGCGTCCAAATCTCGTTCACTAGAAGTCCCACCCCTATTATATATGACTACTCCATTAACAACAAGCCATTAGCCCGCGTCAATACTATCCGCGATCTTGGTGTCATTTTCGATAGTAAACTATCATTTGAAAAACACATTGAGCACATCACGGCCCGTGCGTTTCGAAACCTGGGTTTTGTTCTGAGAATCTGCAAACCGTTTAGCGACCTGGGTTGTATAAAACAGATATATTATGCTTACGTTAGGAGAATTTTGGAATACGCTTCATGTATATGGTCTCCAAACTACATTACGTACATTCAACGCATTGAGCTTATTTTGAAAACTAACAGCTTATCACTAACACAATAAATTACACACATAGATACAGAAAGCCAACAAAAAGTTTTCACAGCTAGCAATATTTTGAGCAATTAGCACAGGTGAAAGAAAAGCGATACACGAAACACCAGACACGGTAACTATATCCAATAATAGAAGAAGGAAGATGGCACACCATTATAGTGGGTTATATCGGTAATGAGGCCTCAACCGAGTCACAAAACTTAGAGGTTAATACTTTACGGATAACGGAAATACTACTAGCGAACAAATCAATGTCTTCGTTTTCAATACAAAGGTCGTTGAAAGATCGTATAGCTCTGATAAAGTAAGAATTTTGTCTAAAGTTTGTGCGAGCCCAAGGAACAAACAATGACAGTCTTCGGCGAGACTGAGAACGTGAGGGGACGAGGAGATGAAGCTTAGCTAACAAGGCGGGACAGTCGACAAGGCTCTGGGCTATTTTCATCAGATAGGTGATGTCAGTTATGTATCGCCGTACATGCAATGGAAGTAAGTGGAGTTTGATACATAATTGGTTATAGGGTAGTCTTGGAAGTTTAAATTTGAATTTAATATGTCGAATAAATTTCTTTTGAATGCTCTCTAACTTATTAATATATACTTTGTAACTAGGGTTCCAAACTTGTGAAGCATATTCGAGGTGGCTCCTGACAAATGCACAGTAGATAACTTTTACGGATTTAAGGCGACGCAGATTTTTGCAGGAACGAATAATAAACCCTAAGGCCTTGTAGGCTTTACTGGTAATTGAATTTATGTGCGTATCAAAGATAAGTTTGCTATCCATAATGACACCAAGGTCTCTAATTTCATGAATTGTAAGTAAAGGTTTATTTTTTAATGAGTAATTGTTATTAAATACGTTGCGTTTACGAGTAAAGGACACAGTAAAGCATTTGGATACATTTAGGTCAAGTTTATTGTTGAGGCAGTAAATATCGAATTGCAGAAGGTCGTCTTGCAGTAATGCTGAGTCAATAGCATCGTTAACAGTTCTAAATATTTTCATGTCATCGGCAAAAAGTAAGAATTGAGAATTTTTAAAACAGTTGGAAATATCAAAAACGAAAATTATAAACAGTAACGGTGCTAGTAACGACCCTTGGGGAACCCCTGAGGGTATATTAGTCCAATTAGATTTATAGCCGTTCAGTACAACTGCCTGAGATCTGTTTTCAACGTATGATGAGAACCACCGAAATAAGTCACCCCTGATGCCAATTGCAAATAACTTTTTCAATAGAAGGATATGATCTATTCGGTCGAAAGCCTTGCTATAATCAGTATAAATAGCATCCACTTGATCACCGTTATCTAACTGCTGGGTTATAAAATCATTAAACAGTAGTAGGTTTGAGTCTGTGGACCGTTTCTTAAGAAAACCATGCTGCTGGGGACAAAACGACGACTTTAATGCAGCATACACTTGGTTATAGACAATGCGTTCGAATATCTTTGCAATGAGACATAACTTAGAGATTGGCCGGTAATTATCCACTCTATTTTTTTGACCTTTTTTATGGATAGGGGTGATAAAAGCTGACTTCCAGATAGCAGGCACAACACCTTCAGCGATTGATCTTTTGAATATAAGAGATAGAGGCAGAGAGAGGCTATCAGCACATTTAACTAGGAAAACCGCGGGGAGTTCATCAGGACCGGCTGATTTTGTCAAGTCCAAGTTATTTAGCAGCTTTATAATTTCATTAGTCTCGATGACGATTGAGGCTAGATCAGCTACGACTGGCTCTGATGGTTCCTCGAACTGGGTGCATGATGTGGGATCTCTTTCAAGGAAATTTGATAGAAAATATTCGTTAAAAAGATTGCTGATGTCATCGCCCGAAGTAGAAGTAGTACCTAAATAGGTCATCGAAACAGGATATGACGATTTATTAAGATTGTTTTTAATAAACTTCCAGAAATACTTCGGATTTGCCTTAATCGAATCCTCTGTGAGGTTAATGTATTTCATGTAGCACAATCTTTCCAGACGCTTAACCCTTTCTCTTAATGAATCGAATGTATGCTTATCTGATAGATTACCGTACGTCTTAAACCTTCTAAAATATTTAAATTTTTCTTTAATAGCTTTGATTAGGGGGCGGTTGTACCACAAAGGATAATTATTATCACCACGTTTGACTCGTTGAGGAATGTGTTTTGTACGCAAATTATAGACTATTCTGTAAAAGCATTGTACAGCCTCGTCCAAAGACCCTCTGCAAAGAAGGTCTGTCCAGTCCGCAGCAACAAGGTCATCCTTAATCGAGTTGTAATCTCCTCGATTGTATAAAAATACGATATTATTGGTTAGTGGAAGAGACGCAGACTCGGTAAAGGGCACATTTATACAGAGCGCTTTATGATATGGGTCTTCTGGGACAAGTGGATCGAGGCATGGGGCCACAGAAATTGTCTCGCTAGCAAAAACTAGGTCCGGAATTCGGCCCTGCGCGTTAATAACTGAGTTGTATTGCTCCAAGTTGCAAAAGTTGAAGGTTTCTATAAAATGTGCGGCGCTATCACCACTTGCATTCACGGGTACTAGACCTTCGTCGGTATCCAACCAGTCAATGAAGCTCATATTAAAATCTCCTAAAATTATAAATTTATCTTGGAAGTTACTGGAAATTACTGTTTCGATATTATCACAAAAGTTAATTAATTGGTCGGAAAAAGAGTGACCCAGATTTTCTGAGCAAAGATATAAAAAACATATATTTAACTTGACTGGAGTCCGGCTACGTGGGTCTCGAAGGACAATTGATATCCAAATATCTTCAGCAGTAGACTGCCATTCGAACTTACGAGAAGTAATTAAGGAACGTTTGACGACTATAGCAACTCCACCTCCACGGGTCTGCTTGGTCGCGGTATAGTCGCGGTCCCTACGCCATACACAATAGCGACTATCAAAAAGCTCATCGTCGAGAATACCCTCGCAGAGCCAAGTTTCAGTCAAGGTTACCACGTCATAATCACAAGATCGCAAATTTCTAAAAAACACATCAGTCTTAGACCTAAGTCCCCTCACATTCTGGTGATAAACGTTAAGGCTCGACATGGTTACAGATGCACACGTAACACAATAGATACTTGTTATAATTTTTAGAAAATAGATTAACAGTTGATGACATAGATATGCTCGCGAAATGACAAATAACTAAATCGTACTTTGTGTTAAGCAATAGTCGACAATAGCTTAGTATATTCAAGGCGCCAAAGAAATGTTCGTTTTCGTCGACCGTAAAGTTTCTGAAATATAAGTTAAAAATAGCAACATCATTATCAGCGTGACGCAAAATGAAGCTTAACTCTATAGCAGCAAAGAGAAAAGTACAGTGGCTTGCGGTCCTAGTATTTGTCGGTAGCCAGAGAATGATAAGCAACGCAATACAAAAAGTTGACCATCCATCGGAAATAATGCCATAGTGAAAATAGGTCCTATTACAATAAGCAAGCAGGCCATAATTCAACGATAAGTACCTTGTTTTAACATTGTAATATAAAAGATAAGATAAGATAATTTAAGATAAGATTATTCAATCAAAATTTATAAAGTACCTGAATTTCAGGTCTCACACTCTTGGGCGCTCTTACGAGGAGTCTTGTCACCAGCATCACCTCATCAGTCTTGAGGATCGCAGAATTTTGCTTGATATGATGTTACTCCATGATATTCTATCGGGCCGCCTTGATTCTTCACCTCTTCTCTCTGAACTATCTTTCTGTGTCCCATCGCGCCGTACTCGTCAAACTTCCAAAAGGCTTTTTGCTATACCCCTCATGCATACTAGTTATGCTCAAAATTCAACAATGGTTCGCCTTACCAATCAATTTAATAAACTTTTTAACAATTTCGATCCGTTTGCATCGTCTAAGGCGAAATTCCGTCAGGACATTATTAAAAAATTACACAATATCAAGGAGGAATAAGTGAACCTCACACATGCACGCACACACCCTCTCACACTCATTCATACACTCACACACAAACACGTCATAAATCTTACATCATTTATTTCTTTATTCTACATATACCTTTAAATAAACATCATAATAAACATACCTGTCTCTTAACTCTATATACATGTAAGAGATCTTATTTATTAAGTTTGCACACTGTTCTATCTGTTTAAGTTTCTCAATTTAAATTTATCTCTTGTATTTTTGTGGATATCTGTTACTGGATTTAATTTTGTATCTTTGTTCTTTGAAATTTGTTTATTTATGTGCTGTTGATGTCCCAAATAAAATAAAATAAAATAAAATAAAATAAAATAAATAAATAAAAATCAGTTCTGAGAATTATGACACTTGTTGGGACATACTAAATCAACGCTACAATAATGAAAAATTAATTTTTAACTCGCATATGCACACCATTATGAATGTTCCGGTTATGCAACAGAAATCAGTCGCTCAAATAAAACGATTGCACGACACAGCTCTCGAATGCCTTAACGCTATGAAAAATATGGGAATCGATATCAGTACATGGGACCCTATGATAGTCTATCTCTTGTCACAGAAATTGGATACAGAGACCTATACCGACTACGTAGAGTCTTTAAACAACCCTAGGGAGCTGCCAGTGTTAAAGGAGTTCCTAAATTTTTGGAGTTGAAATTTACAACTCTAGAAACATCGCGCAGAAAGCAGGATAATTCTACGCAAATAAATCAAGTTACAGCTAAATATCAGTCTTCAAATTATAATAACTACAAAAATGCATTTACTACAAACAGCAATGCAATTTCGCAATCGAACAGCAACAACGGAAAAATCATGTCAGCAAAATACCATTGCGCGTTGTGCAACAGCAACGAGCATGGAATCTATTTTTGTAAAATGTTTCTAGATATGCCTTCTTTCAACAGATTAAAGACAGTGAAGAGATTAAACCTCTGCCTTAATTGTCTTTTTAAGAATGAAAATAATTGCCTTTCGGAAAAAGTTTGTCGAGAATGTAGTCAAGTCCATAATAGTTGGTTACACGAGGCGTTTGCGCAGCCCCTACATACGCCGTCGGACAGCGCGGGTACAAGTGGGTCACGCGGCGCGGTGATGACAAAAAGCTCTTCTAAAGCCAATGCAAGCTCGCTAAGGAATAACAGAAGCAGTTCACACGTATCGCTACAAAATGACCTTTATGAAGTACTTTTGCCTACCGCTCTCATCAATGTTCAAGCAGTAGATAGGTCGTAAATCAAGATGCGCGCCCTTTTGGATCAGGGTTCCCAAGTCTCACTCATCACGGAGAATGCAGCTCAGCTCCTGAAAATACCTAGGAAGAAATGCAATGGTGGGGTCTCGGGAATCGGGCAAAGGAAAGCAACTGTAAAGGGATGATTACTATCATCTGCTTTTCAACTGCGAGCGACTTTTCCTTTGAAACAGATGTTTTGATTATGAAGCAGCTTATAAAAGATTTACGAAGTCAGACTATTTCCAAACCTGACTGGTCATATCTGGAACACATCCAATTAGCTGATCCAGAATTTCATAAAAGTCGCCCTGTAGACGTTTTGCTAGGTGCCGAAGTGTACTCAAATATATTTATGAGCGGGATATGCCATGTAAACCCTACCTTACCGACCGCTCAACAAACTCAGCTCGGATGGATTTTGAGTGGCAATGCAAAAACATATCAGTGCTATGTAGTACTCAATGATATCGACAGTATTCAAAAATTTTGGGAGATAGAAGAAATATCCGAGCAGTCAAATCTATCTTCTGAACATCAGCAGTGTATTGAGTATTATCAGCAAACAACATCAAGACAAGATGACGGTCGCTACGAAGTTAGGTTGCCGTTAAAATCAGATTATAGAGAGAAATTGGGCCAGTCAAAATCAAAAGCGATTGCTAAATTTTACAAGTTAGAGCAGAAACTTTCAAAACGTCCGAATATTGCGCAAAATTATAAATTATTCATTGACGAGTATGCATCGCTCGGTCATATGACACCCGCTGACACAGTACCTGCCAGCGGAAACAGCAGCATATTAAAATGCTATTTGCCTCACCACTGCGTCACACGCGAAGAGTCCACGACTACCAAGTTGCGTGTAGTTTTCAATGCATCAGACAAAACTTCATCGGGGGAGAGTTTAAATGACGTAATGTGTAGGGGCCCTAATCTGCAACAAGATTTACAAAGCCTCATTATCAGGTGGAGACAACATAAATACGTATTTACGGCCGATATAGAAACAATGTTTAGGCAGATATGGGTCCATCCTGAAGATCAAAGGTTGCAGATGATCATATGGAGAGATAATCAGTACGAGAGGCCAAGAATATCAGTTAGCCACGGTGACTTACGGCACTAAGGCCGCTCCATTCCTCGCCATGATGACGCTTAAGCAGTTAGCTCAGGATGAACGAATGAACTATCACAGCAGTACAGCACCGAGTGTCTTGGAACAGTCATTCTACATGGATGATTTGATCCATGGTACACACTCTATAGAAACCGCCAAACAATTACAAGCTGATATGATAAACCTCTTACAAGGGGGGTTTAATCTGAGGAAGTGGAAATCAAATGTCCCGGAGTTGCTAGAAGGCGTAGAAGCAGATCAGAAGCAGCCAGAAAATTTTGACTTCAAACAAGTGGAGTCAACCAAAGCCTCGGGTGGAATCCACAAAAGGATGTATTTACGTTTCAATCTGGAATATTACCATCATCTTCAAGACCGACCAAGCGGTCTCTTTTATCAGACGTTTTGAAGCTTTTTGATCCCCTAGGATGGCTCGCCCCAGTCACTACTAAGCTGAAAATACTGTTTCAAGATGTATGGAAAGCAAACATACAGTGGGACGAGTCCGTACCGCAAAAAATCTGCGACGAATGGATCAAAATTAGGAATGAGATTCAGTTAATTCAGTAGTTTGAAGTACCAAGGTGGCTGCGGACACAGGAGAGAGATCATGTTGAACTCCATGGGTACTGTGACGCTAGCACTAAAGTGTATGCGGCCGTCGTTTACTGCAAAATAAACAAGAAACATGGGGTTACAGTCACCTTAGTAGCAGCAAAGACAAAGGTCGTTCCACTCAACAAGAACACCTCATTACCGCGACTAGAACTTTGTGGTACGGTTTTACTATCAAAATTAATGTCAAAAATCAAGGGATGCCTAAGAAATCATACCATAACAGTCTATGAGTGTACCGATTCGATGGCGGTACTTGGTTGGCTAAATGGTGAAGCAGATAAATGGAAGCCGTTTGTTGCCAACCGCGTCAGAGAAGTTATTAGTGCCGAGATACGTCAAATCAAAGGAAAATCCAGCAGACTGCGCAAGCCGAGGTATCACTGCTTCACAACACTCGTTGTGGTGGCAAGGGCCCGCTTGGCTCCCTAAATTCTGTCCGGAAAATGATGTCAAATATAAATACACTACTAACGAAGAGGCAAAGCAAGTCAAGCAAGCAAGTGTGACGCAAATATCAAATGATTGCGACACTATAAAGCAGTTGTTGGAAAGGCAATCTTCATTAAATAAAGCAGTAAGGATATTATCATGAGTCCTGAGATTTACAAGCAAGAAAGAAAAGCAAGAATATTTGACAGTACAAGAGTTGAGAAGAGCAAATATGTTAATAATGCAAAGCAGCCAACGGGAAATATTTTTGGACGAAATAAGCAACTTATCAGAAAGCAAAGCTGTCAGCAGTAAAAGCAAAATAGTTAGTTTGAGTCCTATATTAGATGAAAATGGCATTCTACGAGTCGGGGGGAGGTTGAGACATGCGAACCTGGGCCCTGAGATGAAACACCCTGCCATCATCCCAAGCAACACGAGACTAGCAGATCTGATCATCGATCATGCCCACAAAATAAAATATCATAGTGGTGCTCGTATAAACACAGCTATTATCAGACAGAAATATCGGCTTCAGGGTGGCAACAATCCCACTAAAAAACGACTACGCTTGCGCGTTAAATGCAGAAAACACAGCCCCATCATTCACCCTCAGTTAATGGGAGACTTACCATCAGCACGCACCAACCCATCGCGCCCATTTTATCACTGTGGCGTCAATTACACTGGACATGTCAATGTCAAAGCCAACAAGGGCCGTGGTATCAAGACCACGAAGGGATACGTGGCAGTGTTCGTGTGTATGGCTACTAAAGCCGTACACCTAGAGCTAGTCTCCGATTTAACAACATCGGCCTTTATTGCTGCATTGAAAAGATTAACCGTTAGGAGGGGCCAGCCAGGGCATCTCTACAGTGACCGGGGTCGAACTTTATAGGAGCCAATAAAGTTCTGAAACAAGAATTCGCAGCACTTCAAGAACTATTTAATCAAGAATTTCGGGCAGAGATAGCAAGCATGGGCATCGAATGGCACTTCAACGCACCCTCCTGGCCCTCAGCAGCTGGGCTCTGGAAGGCTGCAGTAAAAAGCCTAAAACACAATCTGAAAAGAGTGATAGGTGATCAGAACCTGACTTACAAAGAGTTTACCACGCTCCTAAGCCAACATGAAGGATGCCTCAATTCACGCCCACTCTGCACATTGACAGAAGACCCCGACGACTTAAATTTCTTAACACCATCCCACTTTTTGGCAAGCGATCCCATTTTAACCCTGTATGATACTGAGAAAGATCTAAGAACAAGGTGGCATCTTACTCAGAAGACATTCCGTGATATCTGGAGTCGTTGGCGTGACGAATACTTAACACAACTCTCATTACGAAGCAAGTGGCGTCAGACTCACTCCAATATCAAGTTAAATGACGTAGTAATATTCAAGGACGAAAACCTCCCCCCAGGAAAATGGGTCTTAGGCCGTGTAGTACAACTGCATCCCGGCGGAGATGGTTAAGTGAGAGTTCTAACCCTGAAAACGAAGAGTGGCTTCATGAAAAGACCCGTTATCAAACTTGCGATTCTACCAGTCAATCAGAATGAAGGGCTAAAATATAATCCTAAATCAAGAATCAGAAAGACATTATCAGTCTTATCATCGGTACTCATGGCCCTATTTTTCATGTTTTTAGCAGTACCATCCATAAAGTGTGCTTACATTATATCTACACTACAAAACGACAACACCCTGTATTTCGATCGTATTAATAACATGAATTTAATTCGAGATGATTGACGCCTAGTTGTCTATTATGATACTCAACCTTATCAATCAATATCTCCGAGATCTCCACATCGGGTTAGCTTACATACCACCCGATAAAAACCAACATGCGACGCGGATAATAAAATTTACTAATATGATGTCAGACTTTATAACAGCTCATCCAGAGGATTTTCACATTGTGGCCGGAGATTTTAACCTCAGTATGGTTCAATGGCATACTGGTAGGCCCACTCTCACTAGACGCGGACCAGTTGAACTTCAAAACTCAGCACTCGAACTAACTCATCATGCAGATCTGTTGGGTCTACGTCAGTTTAATGAATTCACAAACGTTTCCGGCAACACTTTAGACTTAATTTTTTCCACATTCTCTTTACTCGTAACCAAATGCGATGACCCCCTGGTTAAAGAAGATCTAGCTCACACAACACTCAGCATGAACGCCAAAGAGATCACGGTCCCACCGCTTTGCCATGTACCACAGCGTAAATACATATTCCGGAAAGATGACTACAATAAAATCAACGAGGCTCTTGCGTCTTATGACTGGACAACCACTCTTAACGCAGGCACCTCAATCAGCAACCTCAATACTTTATGATAAATTGAAAGCTGTGATTGAAGAGCACGTTCCACAAGTCATTACTCGCACAACTAAGCGTTACCCGATCTGGTACAGTCGGGCTCTTATCTGCATTATCAGAGAGAAGGATAAGGCACATGGACACTGGAAGCGGTTTAATAATCCAAATGACTACAGTGCCTTTTCCCTTCTAAGAAAGAGGCAAAAGGCATTACAGGATGAGTGCTATAAGTTAAACTTAGGCAGGGCTCAGAAAACTATTAAGAGTGATCCAAAATACTTATGGACATACATTAAGTCTAAAAGGAAAACTAACTCTGGGTTCCCTAGTTCCATGGTCTCAGGAGGTAGAAGGCTTATTGGAGAGAAAGAGATTTGTGAAGGCTTCAGTCAGTACTTCGAAAAGATGTTTATGAAACCGGCAGATAAATATTCAGACCAGGAAGCTTCGAGCAATTTCGAAAACAGCATTAATTCTCTTGCAAATAGTGAAAAAAGTGTATTTATGCTAATCGAAAGTCTTGATCCTAACAAAAGTGCTGGGAATGTCAGCATACCTCCTAGCTTTATCAAAAGATGTGGTGAATTACTGGCTAAACCGCTCTGTATCATATTTAACAGGTCTATTCGGGAATCTTTTTTTCCTTCTAAATGGAAGGAAGCCCACATTGTACCGGTGCACAAAAAAAGGGGTCTAGGTTGGATGTGGAGCATTAACGTCCCATATATATCTTAAACACCTTTGGAAAAATGCTCGAAAAGATCGTATTTGAACATATTTATCCCGTCGTTATGCAGGGTGTCCCAGAAGAGCAACATGGCTTCATCAGGGGTCGGTCTACCACGTCCAACCTGGCCGTATTTATAAGTGACGTCCTTCATGGTATTTCCTCTCATGGGCAGGTTGACGCGGTCTATACAGATTTCGAAAAGGCATTTAATCGAGTGGACTATATCATCCTTCTCGGTAAATTACATTCACGGTATACGGGGTGATTTGCTTCGATGGACTGAGTCCTACATAACAAACCGCAGGCAGGCCGTAGTTGTTGGTGGTTTCCGGTCGGATTACATTGGCATACCCTCAGGGGTACCTCAAGGCTCCTTGTTGGGACCCCTCCTCTACGCAGCATATTTGTACGACATCACAGGATGTTTTAAACATGCAAAATTCCTCTTATACGCCGATGATACGAAAATTTACATCAATGTCCGTAATAGCGATGATTTGCTTCTTTTACAAGAAGATCTCGACAGACTTACTGCCTATTATTACAAGAACCGTATTGGCGTCAACACAAATAAATATTTACACATAACATTCACAAGAAAAAGCAATCCAATTTCCTTTGACTACAAGCTAAATAACACTGCAATAAATAAATGCAATATTGTCCGAGACCTGGGCGTTATTCTCGACTCAAAATTAACCTTTTCAGCTCATTTTGACCATATTATCAAAAAAGCTTATCAAAATCTGGGTTTTCTCTTTCGCACGTGTAATGAATTTACAGACACTACTTGTATTAAAATTGTGTATTTCGCTTACGTGCGAAGCGTTCTCGAATACTGCAGTCCAATTTGGAACCCACTTTACACAACACATGATATTGCCATTGAAAACATGCAAAAAAAGTTTTTAAAATTTTTGAACTACCGCTCTCGGAATTCTCGCGCCGATTACCCTGCGTTATGTGACCGGTTTAGCATGTTACCACTAAGAGATAGGCGTGTACTGGCTGACATGTCACTTCTACACGATGTGTGCTCCGGCGCACTAGACTGCCCTAGATTGGTAACAGACATGCTGATCCTTGCTGTCCCGAAGAAACGTACACGACACACGAAAATGTTTTTTGTACCCTCCGATCGCACTAATTATGCCTCTAACAGTACATGTCATAGGATTCCTAGATCTTATAACAAACGTTTCCCGGACCTTGACCCATTTAGCAACTCAAAAGGTGCATTTAAACGATTAGTTACACTTGAGTTGCTGGATGAAACTTAATCTGTCTCATTCTGATTCTGATTTATCATTAGAAACAGCCCCATGTAAGCCCTCCCCCCTACTTCATTCTGATAACGTAGGTAAATTACTCACCTTCTTTGTGCCAGCCGTAAGCGAATGCCTAACTATCAGAACTCCCGATTAATAAACTTTCATGCTTGTGTTTCTCTACTGGATCCCCCCGAAACACACATGCACACACACAAACACTTACATCCACACTTTCACTAACTTGTTGTGTATTACCCACTGTACCTACTGTATTTCAAAAATTAATGTCTTTTATATCTTAAGTTCTACATAGTAAAATCCTTAATTGGCTCAATTCTAAGTTTACTTATAAGTTTATTATATTTGAACGACTGTGGATTTTTGTTAAATTAATAAAATAAAAAAATAAAAAATAAAAAATATCAATACCTGAGTAATATGTGCAGAAAAATACAGTTGCAGTCACATTGCGAAGGCATTATGTTACAGCTGCGTCATGAGGCCACTGAACTTCAATATTATTATGATATCATTATGAATCATAATTCCCAAACGTTGCTTCGTCGGCGGCGCCGTGGCCTAGGAATAGGATATATTGCTAACAGCCTGTTCGGCGTCCTGGATAAGCGTTTTGCGGAAAAATATGAGCAAGATATAAACCTTATCAAGACGAATCAGCACCACCTTGCAGCACTCTGGCAAAAACAAACTTCGGTAGTGGAAGCAGATTTTAACATGCTGAAACGAACAGAAGGCATGATGGACAAGCATCGTAAGTTAATTAACAAGAAACTTAACGACATCGAAAATGCAGTTGCGCAGATAAAATCAGGAGTACAGAATGTATCGCTTATCAGTGATTTTTTGTCAACGGCTATGATTGCAAACAATATTTTAATCAGTTTAAAAAATATTCATCAGATGTTACTTAACGCCGTGACAAATATTTATAATGGCAAATTCAATTTCCATTTACTTACCCCGGATCAGTTACGACATGAGCTTGGTGTGATATCTGAGCAGCTCCCAAAGGACTTGTCGTTACCAATCGAGAAAACAGACAGTTTACCAGAGATATATAACTTACTATAAGTGCGTGCAAGAGTTACAGCCAACTTTATAATGTTTGAAATTAAAATACCCCTCATTGGGGACGATACATATGAAATTTCAAAGGTCATTCCGATTCCCCAACTGATAGGCAATAAAGAGATAACAATAGTCCCAGTGTCGAATTACGTCGCAGTTGATCTGCGGCGGGATGCGTTCATTAAAATATATATGCAGGAGATAAGGTCTTGCTTACATAAAGATCCAAAAAATATTCTATGCCTTATCAAGAGGCCGATTCATATCATCAAGGATGAAAAAAGTTTTTGTGAAGTATTATCAAACACAAGAAGATGTAATACGATAACACGACCATGCAGCAATCAATGGATAGAGTTAAACAAAGTAAATTCCTATATCTATTTTTGTTGCCAGCAGTGTCAATTGAAACTCGTATGTGGCGATCAGATTACCCCACTCACAATGACTCACGTTGGGTTCTTCAATATAGATCAAGGATGCGTTATCAAAACAGCTGATTTCTTTATGTATTCACATAGACACGAAGTCACTCAGATTAATGTAAGTGCTAAAATAGAATTACCAGAGATTTCACAGATAAATCTTATTATCAATATATCATTACCAGATCCATCGACATCCAATGTGGACAGAGTCGATTCAAAATATAATCAGAAGGAGCTTCAAAATATCGGACAGAATATTGAAATCATGAAACAGAGTGAGCCTCTAGCAGTCGGAGTTTCGTACAACGATATCCATCATTATGCAGCGATATATATATTGTTCGCCCTGGTAGCAGTTATCGTCGTGGCGTGGGCGTGGCGGCACTTCAGTTGCCTGCTCACGACTGCCCCCGCCGCGGCCGCAGCGGAGCCACCGGCGACTTCGTCCGCGTCGGCAGCGTCCACCAGTGTACAGTGCACCGAACATTACAGTGAATGAAGTGAATTCACAAAGAGAAGTGCGCGTGTTCCGGGACCAGCCAAACGCACTCTTTTTACTAACGAGCAAAGTGCGCGAGTGTTGATGAAAGACACTTGTTCCTCCACAATCGACCAGTTTTTAAAATATCTGATGTACATGTAGATTCTTAGTTTTTACCATGTTATGATCGTTTTATTAAAAAAATTGTGTAATGAATCAGTAAATGTGACAATATTTTAATCATAAGCTACTAACAAAATGAAATATTTTAGTCTTAAGCTATAAGTTGTTCTATCATCATGTATCATATCAGCATTCATCTTTACTAACCCCATTTTTCTCGCCCGGGAATATGTACGAGCTAACACGTACATGAGCAGAATTACCATTCATATAAATTCAGTTAATTTTGCACTTCTTGTAATTTCCTACATTTTAGGTCAGTTCTTATATAGTCATCAAGCGAGCGTCGCGTTCTCACTCTCATTTACTCACTACATCATCCATCCTACTTCTACCAGTCTTTCAATACAGTTTTACTATCAGTTTAATCAGTCTTTCAGTCATATCAGTCTCATAGCTCCGGACACCCCGGAACACCCCCGAATAGTCTTCGTGTTAGTTTGACATGTAAAAACAAAAGAAACGTAAATTCTAAACCCTGTCGATAGTTAATCAACTGACGCGCTAGTTTATCAACTAACGGTTTTGACTATCTTACTGTGACATATGCACAGATTAGGAAATTTCTTTATAAATACTTCAAAAATGACTTCATTCCTTTGGCCCCATGTATAGGCCGCGCAATAACAGTCTTCCTGATTTCTTTGTCGTGCGCGGCAATAAACACACGAGTTTGCGCCTGTCAAAAAAGTGCGCTGTTGACAAAAGTTGTAAGAATAATTAGAAGGTGAGAGACAAAAAAGAGAGAGAATGAGAAAAAACGTAACCTAATGGTTACGTAAGAGATGTGAGTCTGTCCGTCCGTGTGTACAAAGTACGGAAAATGACCGAGTTCTGGACCAATTTAGTTGAAATTTGATACACTTATGTATGTGTTATGTGTTGCCAGTACCGAATTTTGATGAACAGAACCCGAACACAATCTATTCTGACTTCTTCAACATTATTCAAACATAATTCAATAAAGTTTTTAAATTAAAGAAAGTCAGTGCCAACAACGGTAAATCTAAATTTAATGACTGGGCAACATTTGGAATTCGTAAAAGTAGAGCTATCTTGTATGACCTTTATGAACAAAAAACCTATAACTTTGATATAAAATTTCATGACTATAATTCATAATTCTTTATTGCACACACATATTCAATTTAAAAGGTTACATTAGGAGAAATCATATGTACAAAGGCGAGCTTATCTCTAAAAAGAGATTTCTTCCAGCACGACTATGTTAAAAAATATTCCAAAACTTTCAAGTTGGTTTGTAGAACTGCAAAAACTTTACACGTTAATAGAAAAATACAAAATTCAAATAATAGAATGAAAACGGTTTGGCAAATCATAAACCGTGAAACGGGCAAAGTTATACCAAGGGATAATGCTTTCTGCTTCAAATATAGGTGATGATGTTGTTAAATCCAACGCTGAGGTAGCTCGAGCTTTTGAAACATTCTTCACCAATGTACCCTTACTCACAACAGGGAGTCTAAATTCATCCCCATATGAAGCAGAGACTTTCTTAAAAAAACAGCACTAGCATCAGTAATGTAGATTTTAAATTTTATCATGTTTATCCCCAGGATATTGTCAAAACGTATAGATTACTTAACTTAAAAAATACTGAGGACCTGTGGGGTATATCAGTCAAAGTCATTGGTTTAATAATACTTGTTCTAGCCCCACACCTAGAATATATATTTAATAAATGTTTATCATGAAACACAGTAAACTGATACCTCTGTTCAAGTTGGGAGACAAGGGTGATCCTTCAAATTTCAGACCAATATCTGTTCGTCCAGCTCTAAGTAAATTATTTGAAAAGATTATACTCAATCAAATGCTCTCACACCGCGTTCAAAACAACTCCACGCCAAACAATACGGTTTCACTAGGGGTAAAAAGACTACGGATGCAGGTATTGCCCTTATATCTCATATTTATTCTGCATGGGAGGCCGCACAGGATTCTACCGAAATTTTTTGCGGTCTGTCGAAGGCATTTGATTATATTGATCATGATACGCTACTAATGACATTAAATCATTACGGAGTTAGAAATAAAGCGTAGGATCTACTAAGATCATACCTAAGCAATAGAATGCAACAGATAGAAGTAAACGTTGTTAAATCTGATGGATCGGGACTGAAAATTGGCGTTTCACAAGGTTCCATATTAGGCCCTTTCTTATTCCTGGTATGTATTAACGGTCTGCCTATTATGGTGGAGAAATTGACTGACATAGTGTTGTTTGCTGATGATACTTCACTGGTCTTCATAATTTAAATACAAAAAGAACTGAAGATGATTTTGATGATGTTAATGGAGTATTAACTTTAACCTTGAATTGGTTCACAGTAAATAACTTATTGTTAAATGCTGGTAAAACCAAATGTATCAAATTCTCACTTCCAAATGTCAGGCAAGTTGAGAACAGTTTAAAGTTGGACAGCAGCACGTTAGAATTAGTAAATGACACGAAGTTTCTTGGAATAACCATTGATATAAAATTGCAGTGGGGACCCCACATAGATAAATTAGCTGGTAAATTAAGTTCTGCTGCTTACGCTATTAGGAACATCAGACAAAACACGAATGTGGCTACATCTAGGCTAGTATATTTTAGTTACTTTCATAGTGTCATTTCCTATGGTATATTGTTCTGGGGGAAAGCAGCGGATATTCAAATTATTTTTATTTTACAGAAAAGAGCTGTTAGAGCAATTTATAATTTAAAACGCACAGACTCCATAAGAGGGTTTTTTAAAGAAATTGACATACTAACTGTAGCTAGTCAATTTAATTAAAAAATGTATGTACGCAAGAACCTTACAAGATTTTCCAAATTTAGCGATAGCTGTAATGTTAACCTAAGAAATAATCAGAGACTACTTGCGCCCCGGTTTAGACTCGCGGAGGTTTGAAATCTTTCAAGGGTAATATGCATTAATATGTAATAATAATGCATTCTTTTCTACAACAAGATACATCTGGAGATCTTGAAATTTCCATTTGAGCAATTTAAAAAGCATGTTAAAGCGACTTTGTCGAAAAAGGGATATTTGAATGTTCAAGATTACTTAAATGACGGGACTGTATGGGGTTAATCTGGCTCAACACAGATCTTGCTGTTAATGATTTTGTAATTATTTATTCCTGCTTATTAATTATGATAATGATATATGTATATATATATATGTATAAGTTAAGCACAAGCAATTTTTTAAAGAAATCTAAAAATCAATCTGTGGGTGTTTCTACGCCCTTCTCCTCCCACAGTGGTCCAATGTAGAGAAGTAGCAAAAAATGACGATTGCTTAGTATATGTAAATATCTTCAGTATTAAAGACATTTGTAATTTGAAATATATAGTTTATATAGTGACCCAAATATTATTGTTCATAAACCGTAATGTTAAATTTGAGGGGCAGTTTCGGGTGCAAAACAGAAAACCAAAATGAAATGTTTTTCAAACTGTATATTGTATGACGTGTCTATTGAAAGGGCTTTTTGCGAGGATTTTAAATATATTGTTTTCATTATTATCAAATACTTAATTAAAAAATGACATTCCCCCACCCCTTTATCTTCGAAAGTCAGTGATCCTAAATTTTTTTTAAATTATTTTATATAGGTCTTTACTTACATGTTTCAGAAAAAATATTGAGAAATGGATGGCTTAAATTGGAGACGCAGTATTGTGCGGTAAAATTTGCGCTTACTGTATCATTTCCAATGAAAGGACTAGTTGCGAGGACTTAATTTTTTTTCATAACTTTGAAATGTTTAGGAAAAAAGTTATTTAATAAGAAAGACCGAAAAGCCCATTCCCCTACTTATTTTCAAAACTACAGATAAAAAAATACACGTTATATACAGTCATATACGTCTTTACTTCAATATCACAGGAAAAATTAAAAAAATGTATGGTTTTAAATAGGGGGCCACATATAAGCAAGAACCAGTTTTTTGTGCGGTGTTATGTAGCCCTTCGTGCGCGAGTTTGACATTGGAAATGATCGTGCGGGTAGCAACATCTGGCTGAGATGGGTACTGGATGGGTGTCCGTCTCTACTACTCCTACTGAACTAGTCGTAAAGCTGTGTCAGAGGCCCAATATCCCTGGAAATTTAGTTTGAAAGACTTAATATTTTTTTTTATTAAGTAACGCCTTGAAATCTTGACTATAAATTATTTCAAATATCTGCGCATTTTTCATATACACAGCGAAGAATATAAGTACATCCCCCATTATTTATATGTACAATAATACATATAAATGAAATGACCCTAACTAGCCCTTAACACCACAGTTAAGCCATCATGGTTTAATACCCAACATTATAAAGTTTTGCTTACCTAAGTAAAGTATCAAAAATTAATGAGGAAATCTGTCATGGCGCAGCCTATATATTGAAGTGTTTTTAAAGAAACAATAAATCGTGCGCACATAGGCCCCTCGAGATCGGGACTACTTGGCAAATAGTAATGGCAACAAATAAATGACCACCAAAATATTTTTTTCCTTTCTTTTAGATTTTTAGATCTCTTTAAAAATTGCTTGTGCTTAACTATATATATATATATATCATTATCATAATTAATAAGCAGGAATAAATAATTACAAAATTATTAAAAGCAAGATCTGTGTTGAGCCAGATTAACCCCATAAAGTCCAGTCATTTAAGTAATCTTGAACATTAAAATGTCCCTTTTTCGACAAAGTCGCTTTAACATGGTTTTTAAATTGTTCAAATGCCAATTTCAAGATCGCCAGATGTATTTTGTTGTAGAAGAGAACGCATTGACCCTTGAAAGATTGCAAACCTCCGCGAGTCTGTGATTATTTCTTAGGTTAACATTACAGCTATCGCTAAGTTTGGAAATTCTTGTAAGGTTCTTGCGTACATAAATTTTTAATTAAATTGACTAGCTACAGTTAGTATGTCAATTTCTTTAAAAAACCCTCTTAAGGAGTCTGTGCGTTTTAAATTATAAATTGCTCTAACAGCTCTTTTCTGTAAAATAAAAATAATTTGAATATCCGCTGCTTTCCCCCAGAACAATATACCATAGGACATGACACTATGAAAGTAACTGAAAATATACTAGCCTAGATGTAGCCACATTCGTGTTTTGTCTGATGTTCCTAATAGCGTAAGCAGCAGAACTTAATTTACCAGCTAATTTATCTATGTGGGGTCCCCACTGCAATTTTCTATCAATGGTTATTCCAAGAAACTTCGTGTCATTTACTAATTCTAACGTGCTGCTGTCCAACTCTAAACTGTTCTCAACTTGCCTGACATTTGGAAGTGAGAATTTGATACATTTGGTTTTGCCAGCATTTAACAATAAGTTATTAACTGTGAACCAATTCAAGGTTAAAGTTAATACTCCATTAACTTCATCAAAATCTTCTTTTTGTCTTTAAATTTTGAAGACTAGTGAAGTATCATCAGCAAACAACACTATGTCAGTCAATTTCTCCACCATAAAAGGCAGACCGTTAATATTTACCAGGAATAAGAAAGGGCCTAATATGGAACCTTGTGGAACGCCAATTTTCAGTCCTGATCCATCAGATTTAACAACGTTTACTTCAATCTGTTGCATTCTATTGCTTAGGTATGATCTTAGTAGATCCAACGCTTTATTTCTAACTCCATAATGATTTAATTTCATTAGTAGCGTATCATGATCAACACAATCAAATGCCTTCGACAGATCGCAAAAAATTCCTATAGAATCCTGTGCGGCCTCCCATGCAGAATAAATATGAGATATAAGGGCAATACCTGCATCCGTAGTCGATTTACCCCTAGTGAAACCGTATTGTTTGGCTTGGAGTTGTTTTGTACGGTGTGAGAGCATTTGATTGAGTATAATCTTTTATTTTTTTTACTTAGAGCTGGAAGAACAGATATTGGTCTGAAATTTGAAGGATCACCCTTTGTCTCCCAACTTGAACAGAGGTATCAGTTTACTGTGTTTCATGATAAACATTTATTAAATATATATTCTAGGTGTGGGGCTAGAACAAGTATTATTAAACCAATGACTTTGACTGATATACCCCACAGGTCCTCAGTATTTTTTAAGTTAAGTAATCTATACGTTTTGACAATATCCTGGGGATATACATGATAAAATTTAAAATCTACATTACTGATGCTAGTGCTGTTTTTTAAGAAAGTCTCCGCTTCATATGGGTATGAATTTAGACTCTCTGTTGTGAGTAAGGGTACATTGGTAAAGAATGAACAAAACATAAAAAGAAGTTTGGTGATAATTTATCCAAACACAATTTGGTGGACATCTATCCATTTTGGCAGTCATTTCGAATTTATTGGTAGTACATTTTCGATTTTTTTGGTAATCGTTTAAACACAAGCCAATAGTAATTATATTTTCGAAAGAAGTGACACATCTCATAATGATTGATCTTCTCTTTAGGTAAGTTCGTTTGATCATATATTGTACGATTATTGTCGATTTAAGAGTATTTTATGGTTACTTTGATTAGACATAATTACATGTACATTTTGATGTTGCCACGTCTCTCTCCTATAAGTTTAAAATAGTTGTGTGACAAAAATATATGACCTAAACCGCGAAATTTCCTATCGAGACTATCCAAATAATTTATGTATTGTACAGCTATTGAGTACTTGAAAGGTCTTCTTGGAACAGACCCTAATCGTGAAAGGAAATTTTATTAGCTGACGAAATTTACCTCGGCTGAATCGTCTTATTCTAATTTTCGAAGATATCTCAGTATCGATTATTTTTATCTTGAATCTATAAATATCTATTGCCGATCGTAATTGATTTTTTTCAGGAAACGTATCGTCAATCAGTCAATCTTGAAGGGGAAAATTTCCGATACCCGCTGATGAAATAACAACTCATCATTTATTTAACTAATCTTCGATGCGATATCTTACTTGCGCAGTATTGTTTCTAGTTGTAATACAAATAGTTGTATAAAGTGCTAAACACGTAGTCATAAAGTGCTAAACATGTATACACCTGCCGCGTCCGCCAACACCTTTCGATCCATCTTCTAACAAAATAACAACTTATTTCAGGAATTCAGATTAATTAATTTGTTTTCACAGTAGCAGGTTGGTTAGTGAATTAAACAAATCTTTGTGGCTTACTTAAATGTAGTATTTTAATTCTGAATTTCTTAATTGATGGAGTTCTAACAACTAGGTTAATGCCGCCAATGTCATTTGTTTTAATAGATTTCACTGTAGTTGGACAGGTTTTCTTTCATGAACCTGGAAATTTTAATGTTAGCTTGTTGCTCCATAGCACTACCCGGGAAGACGTGAAGGGCTGTAGGTTCCAAGTATCTCCTTCAGACGTGAGCAACTGCCTCTCTAGTTGTATTTTAAGTAAGACTAAAACCGTCTAACCACAAAAAAAACCTTTGTTTAACACATGATTACAAAACTCGTTACCACAAAACTGCTTTTAACGTTATATTTGAGATAGGTATGGCCTATATTATCTAATCAATTTAGGTAACCTAGAAAGCTTGTTTAGAGAGTGTCTTGCCTATCAAGATGGCGGAACTATTGATCAGCTGTTTTGCTGTGGTGGTTTTATTTACGAAAAAGCGGTTTTACTCCATTAAAGTAGTTTTATCGTGAAGAAACCTTCATATCTCCATAGGACATCGTGAGGTAACCTCCATAGTAGCCGCGATGGGCTATCCCCCTGTCATGCAAAGTGGACTTGATTATCTAAAAGTGGGCACAACTGTGCCTCTGCTACTCTGTATAGAAAAAGCATAAAGCTATACATCATCCAATGGTGAAATTTGTGGTAGGCTACTGGGAGACAGTGTACTATGGGGTGCAATTTGTACATATGCTACCGGTGTGCCCATCCACTATTAAAACCATACTACCCGCAAGCCACAGCATTCTTGGGAGAAGTTTCATCTACCTCAGAGCTACTCAAACATCCAGGCAGGTCGGTTAAGAACTCGAGCTGGTGCAGGAGATAGGCGAGTTTGTGAAGGAGAAAAGCCGGTTTTTCACTAAGGGATATAATGTATTATGTAGGTATGCAGTTACACGAAGACAGTGGTGCTGGCGCCAGTGAGACTGGTAGCCAGGACTGGCCTCGTGTAAACCTAGCTAGAAGGGTGCTCTATTCCCCCCAGCACTCGCAGACAGCACTGGCTTGGCTTGATTTTATAAGGCCATTACAAGATTTATACAAGGCCAATACCAAGCCGGCCAATAATGGCCTCGGGTAAATCCAGCTTAACATCTCAAGTTGTGAAATAAATATGCCAGTCTTTCAAGGTGCCCGTTCAGCAATATTTATTTTACATTTTGAGATGTAATTTATATTAGATTATATTCCATGATGAAAAGCTGGCTCTATTCATTAAATACCCCTGGAATGAAAGGAAATAAAGCGGAGCAGTAATAACTCCAGATTTTGATATCAATATTTTTAATTTGTTTAATAACTGTTTCATTCAATGTTATTTCACAATTTCTTTAATAATAGCCTATATATTTAATTTTTTATTTCCTTTCTCCATTATAAATGTTTCTACTGAGGGTTTTCACCACAATCGATGTTCATTTGATTCAAGATTTCAATTAATTTATACCAAAATATTAAGGGCGAAATACTTGGTTAGAGGGGATGACGGACAGTGGACCGTAGCAATCGGTAACACCACTGTACAACAGTAAAGATAGGGCCATCCAGTGGGCATTGTCCGAGGATGTTATCAAGACAACATCTCTCTGCGGTTAGCAAAGAACTTTGGAGACTGGCGCTAATAGAAGAGACTTGTCTGTCAGAGTGTCGATAAGAGGGCACCCCCTTATCGACACTCTGATTGACTTGAGTCACTAACTAAGAGGCCTATGCCCAGAAGTGGGTTGATGTGTGCTGACAACGATTATGAGATTATTCTTTTTTGGAAATCCTGAAAAATTAGGTGTTGTTTTGTTGCTCGTCATCACTACCCAGGGTAAGCGCAGGACGGGCAGTGAGGTCCAAGAATTTTCTTTTCTAAGCAAGGGATAACTAATGATATCCCCAACCAAAACAAACAAATTGTCTGAAGAACTTTCAGTGACGGTTCCGTGTGTAGTTCCGTTACATTTCGCCGCTTATTTTTTACTCGTGTTTGATAAAAGTACTAAAATGAACGGTTCTACACAAAAATAAGGATTTACAACTACTTTACCTAAACATTCTAAGTTTCGTAAAATAGAACTAATGAACGTTTTTTTAATAAATTTTCATTCTGTGTTTTACGACCCTGGAAATTCAGTCCTCTTAGTCTAATGATAAACGAGCGAAATCAACCGAATGATTTAGCCGTTCTTTAGTAAGATACTCTTTAAACACTTTTTTGTGGCAACGAAATTTAGAAGCTTACTTAGCATTTATTTACTGATAGATGATGATTTAGCTAAATAAGTAATAATACTGTGTTATTTTTTTGTAGTAAAACGGTAAGATGTTACCTGTGAAGAAGATAATAAATGAAAAAATAAATATAGACGGTAAGTCTCTTTAAAATTATCTTTTCTTTTAAAACGAAGAAAAATAAATGTCTAGGGCTACAAAGTGATTCCCCTGGGGAATCAAATATGCCACATACATCCCTAATGGGATGTTGTAGGAATAAGTGTTCACGTGGTCGCAGGAGTTTTGGTCGCCCTTCAAACACATTGGGGGCATTTTATTCCTCAGCCTCGTTGTCCATATATCGATGGTGCATGAATGGTGAATATCAGTGTGTTTTAAAAGTATCAGGAAACAACTATTCAAGAGGGGTTCATATAGGTTAACTGTATACTAGTTAAGATAACATTTGTTATGTAAGTTTACTGTGTGAGAGAGAAATAAATGAACTTATTATTATTATTATTAAGAGAATATCAGTATGTTTCAAAAGTATCAGGCAAACAAAACGTTAAACTCTTGAAAACTCCTGTGAGAGAAGTTGTTTATAAGTTTTTTATTTATTTACAGAGTCGTTAAATGGCAGATTGTTGAAAAAGGGGCACAAAAAAGTGAAAACAATAAAACTCTTACAATATTATGTACCTATACAAACTTCAAAATAATTTGATGAACGTAAATAACCGGTTTTCTAATCTCTAATGACATCTTGATTGCATATTTAAACATAAAGATATCGCTAGTTTCTGTATTCTATTTTGAACGACCAAGCTTGTCTGAGTCTAACTGTCTTTATGCTTATGTTTTTATTTACAGACGTCCCGAAAATAAAAAATCCAAAAACCATTAATAATTAAATCATTTCATACAAGTTCTACAAAATAAATAGAGATGCAATATTTTTTAAATTAACATATAAATACTATTTTCTACTAAGAACTCTGCGAATTGCTATGGCAGTCGTTAAGCCATCTTTTTAAATCAGATTATAGAAAACACGGTAGTTTGAGCTGTATTGAGAGAAAACAATCATTTTTGGTTGATTCCCTTGGCATCTTTTATCTGGGTTATCAATATTTATTTAGTTTAACGTCTTAAAATAATGGTTTTAGAGCTTATTTGTTTTTGTTATGATAACGAACTGAACTTCCCATCTTTTCTATCAAAATCTCGCAAACGTGTCACTTTACGATAATTTACTATAGATATATTTTTTCTACAGACTTATTCTAATGTTATATCATTGGAAAATTGTATGTATTATATTTTTAAGACATTTCATTAAATACTCCAGAACCCTTTTGATTCGCCAGCCAACAAAAAAATCTATGTGCTGTATCTTTCAAAAGAATAGAGTGAAAGTGATACCTATTCGACTTATTAGTTTTAATATGTATCTTAAATTCATATTATGTATAGCAAATATATAATATTTAAAAAGTGTCAGGGAAAATCAAAGGAATATGCCATAACTCAATATTCACCGTAAAAAATCATATTTGTGAAAAATAGTAAATTGAACTGAAAAGAATATATTTACATATACGTATATTTGTATGCTACCGTCGTCAGATAGGTTCAATGTGTCAGTATACATTCAATAAGTTTCGCTAAGTCAACGTCATTTGGTGGACGCCACAATAATGCAAAGTGAAAGGACGCCAAATAGTCCTTTCACTTTTCATTTCACGTATATATATATATATATAAACTTTTGTTAGGGAGTGGAGACTTCAATTGACTACTTACTTACTAAAAGAAAGCGAATTGAATTGTAAAGTATAGGCTATTTTATGAGGGAGTTGCGACTAAATGGACTAAATTTTCATTTAACAGCCTTTGTAGGTAGGCATATATAAATATGACTTTTTTGTGATTTTCGTTTTTATATATTCTAGTCTTGTACTCTTTCGCATACTAAAATGATAAATTAACAGACAACGCGATGGAGGCATTTCATTTGTTCTCATGTAATGGCTGTTGACGGTAATCAGGGTGCTGAAGGACCGACTACAGAAAGAGAGACACTTCCGTATTGTCCTCTTCCATGGGTCTTTCATTTCTATTCCCCCTTATTCATTAACTGAAATAAACCGAAAAATGTGTAAATGTGACCGTTTTCCTTTATACCCAACCTCAACAGTCACTGCGTTGGATTTGACGTGGATTTCAGTTACTGAATAAGATGGCCAGGCTAGGACCAATTACCAAACTTAGTAACTTGGTGCCTCAGCGGTGTCAACTTTTACTCTTCGTGCAGCGAACGAGCCAGCGGACAGACAAACCCAGTTCCAGACTCGGAAAGTTTCTAAGTACTGCTGCTTAACTTCGCTTAACAGAGATTCATTCAATTTTGTATCGCAGGACTCTGGGAATATTATCAGCTGCTTCGCTTATTTTGGTTCCCGTTTTAAATCTCTGGTATTTTCCTCGAATTACTTCGTGTCAAATCATCTGCGCTAGGGGACAACGTAATCAACATGGTGAATGATTTTTAATTTGAGGCCAGAAATGTAAACAAACAACTGTCATTTTCTAGTACAAAAAGTATAATATGAATGTCAAAGTCACCTGTTGTTCTAGAAAATGTCAGTTGTTTGTTTACATTTCTAGCCTCATATTAAAAATCGCAGTTTAGATAACATGGCAACAAATTTTAGCAAAATTTACCGAAGCATAATTTTCGGCCAAATTGGTCAAAAAATTAATATTCTATTCATTTTTTGACCAATTCGGCCATCTTCCTATTATTCCTATTTCACACATTACCTATTATAATTTCATTTTCGACCTTCGAATCTAGGTTTCGTATATTCCTCTAGATTTTGTAGGGATGCCAAACCAATTCAGTTCACAATACTGCCTATGTTAAAATTTGGCGAGTGAGCTCTCGGCTCGAGCTCAATTCCGGAGAGGCAATTCGCGAAGGTAGCTCCAAATGCGGGTACTTTTATATATGGTGTACGTTGCCCCAAATGTATTGGGAATGTTTTGCCACAGCTTTATATGGGAATTTAAAATTAACTTTAAAACTAAGCTATATAATAAATATATTGATCGACAGGTAACCGACCCGTCCATCCAATTACATTAAGTTATTTAATTCCCAAATTGTATTAATAACGGTACCTTATTTTTACTAACTTTTGAACATTTTGTAACATAATCTTTAATCTATAATAAGTAAGTAAACCAAGATAATAAAATGTAGTGGTAAGTGCATTACCTCGGTAGTCAAAATCTCACTTTATTACCTCGGTACGTTTGCTTTCGTGTTTTATTCGCTTTCGAGTAAGTTTAAGTACAACAGAATTAAATATAATCAATCTATATCTAATAGTTCATCACATAGGTAACGCTCGAAAATGTAACACACAAGCGATATACTAAAATTAATTAATCGACAACAAATGGCACGGCTGACAGAGTTTGCTTAGTATCTATAAATAGTCCCTCGTCTTTATAGCAGAGTGTGAAGGCGCGTTCCCCCGGTGGAAACGCTGGAAACACGTGGCAAAAAATCCTTTCTAGCCGTTGGAGCCCCGTGTCGCTGTTTGCAGCAGTAAACATTTCTGGAATGCGTTTGGTAGTGGACCAGTCCGCATTAGTGCTACATTGATCTCGTAAGGGAATGGACACTAAATACTCGATAAGGAGAAAAAAAACAATCAATGCGAGTCGGACTCGCGCACGGAGGGTTCCGTACCACCACACAATGGTAGGGGGATGGTGTGGAGTGAATAGTTTGGATTTTATGTACAAAAATGTTGTTTACAAAGTTATTAGTGCGGCTACTTTCATACTACTCCATGTATTTAAGTAACCAGGTGCATTAATAAGTTTGTATGTGGTTTACAGATAAATAAAAAACCTTGGCATTTCCGGCTAGGTTTTCCTGTATTATTTGGTTAAGTTCTATATTCGGTATTTCTTTCATAATTTTAGACTCTATAGTTTAGCAGATGGGGGGGGGGGGGGGTTATAGTCATTTTTTGCACTTGTTTGATCATAGCTTCCGATGTTATGAAAACTAAAAAAATCATTAAATAAAAGTTTATAAAGAGCCCTTTTCAACCATACCCTGACTTATTACGGTGTTTTTTTTTGTTTTTATTTCATTTCACCCCTCCACTTTCTTGTGGGCAATATTTTTTCATATTAGACTTGAATTATGTTACGGTTATCAGAATACGTATTTTTGCAGAAGATTTCAAGACTCTATCTCCTATAGTTCCTGAGAAAAGTGCCTGTGACGGACGGAGGGACGGACACGCGAGTGATCCTATAAGGGTACCTTTTTCCCCTTTTGAGGTACAGAACCCCAAAAACTGTCGACAAAACAAAACAGCGCTTCTGGACCACTTTACTTTCGTAGGCGTAGGCGTTGGTTCGTTCTGAAACAGTCATACTGTCGACTGGCTCTTTGTTTCTGGATCCCTGTTGATTATATCGTAAAAACGGCTGCCTGCTTCGAATTTATCAATTATATGTATATTGCGGCACCATTCCACGCGCGCCTGCTTCTGAGCGTCTTCTATGAATTTGAGGTATCCAAACGTGAAAGTGGCTATGGGAAATGTCATTAAAGCTTCCCGATCTAATCTGCAGAATATGCTGAATCTCCAGTATGTGATTCGCCTGTTTTGTTAATTTTTTCACTGCTAGTACATTTTCTTCTGTGACCGCAGTCAAGGGACGACCGCATATTTCGTCATCCCTCAGAGTTAAACGACCGAACTTAAACTCATTATACCAGCGGTACACGGTTGCTTTAGACGGAGTATTATCCATTAAAATTTATCGAACTGGATCAAAGGAGTTCATCCGGTTTCAAGTTAGATTTGAAGTCGCAAAAACATCGCACGAAAATATTCGCGTTGCAGATATATTTTTAGGGCTCCGTAGAGAGAGAGAGTTTCTTCAAGTCTGTCTGTCCGTCCGTTCGTCCATATGTTACAGCAACTTTATGCAGAAACTATTAGGACTTGGTATGTAGATGTATTCTGTAAACTGCTTTAAGATATGTAAACAAAAAATTAAAAATTTAAATTATTAAAGGGGGCTCCCCAAATATGGAACTGAAATAAAAAAAAAAAATTCATCAAACCTATGTCTGAAGTGTTTATAAATAGGTCTTTAAAAATGACGTTGAGGTTCCTGAAACCATTTTTCATCAAAGTAAATCGTTAAAGGGCAGAACTTTCCAAAGTGGAAAAATGTGTGTGTGTGTGTCTCTAACTTTTAAAGTAAGAAAGTGAAAAATCTACAAAAAAATAATACTATGTATCTCAATACAAACTTTCAACAAAAAAAAATATCGAACAAAATGTACACATCCAGTCACATAATTGTTTTCTATTTTCGGATTCGCCTATGAAGGGTTCCGCTTCATGGGCGAATCCGAATCGCACTTGGCCACTTTTTTATTACCACACAATAGTTTTATCATGCTGGTAAAATTTATTGGACCGAAATTTTAAATGGCTTGTGTTTAAACGATTACCAAAAACGCACCTATTTTACTACCAATAAATTCGAAATGACTGCCAGAATGGATAAATGTCCACCAAGTTGTGTTTGGATAATCACCAAACTTCTTTTTATGTTTTGTGTACTTGTGTGTTAAGTTAATATTTTAAATATTTTCGTTGTTCTTACATGTTCAACCTAACACGAAGGATAAAGGGGGCTTCGCTTCGCTCCCCCCTTTACCCTTCACCTAAGCTACCACAGTATTTTGCCCTGATATTTTTTGCAACTTTTGGTGTTTGTAATGGCATAAAGGCTAAAGTCGAGCCACCGCTATCAGAAGCTATGATCGTCTATTCTATCTACCCCAAAAAGAGATGTCCCGATTCAGCTGTAAAATTTTTAAGTTAAGAATGATAAGTCTGAATTTCTTGTTCGTTGAGAAGTTCGTTAGGCGTACAATAGTCGAACGGAAGATTGGTTCAGGAAGTTAGAGTTTCAAGTAAGACAGAGAAAGCATGTATGCCCGCAAGCCGGTATTTCGCATCAGTTAGCGGTGTATTGCGCCAGATCGATCTTTGTTGTATTTTGTGTGATGGTACATTTATTTTTTGTATATATGGGCGCTTGGAACTTCTTTTAGCGGTCGACCACAATTTATAATATTTGTTTGGGATATCGTATAGATATCCGTCGTAGTGTTACGACGTGAGTACTCAATGATATTTCATGTGCTCGCTAGTAGCGGCTTGTGGTGGTTCCAATTATATAATTAGTTCACGGCAATAACGATCCGAATAGACCGGGTTTACACAATTGCGATTTGATTTTCCGAAATGGGTTTGAACTAGCGGTTTCCTCAAAAGGTCCGTAACGTTTTGAAACCTTCAACTCTGCGCAATTTGAGCTGGATGTTATCGAAACGTTGTCATTAGCGCTTTTGGAGATCTAACCCACTCCACAGCGAGGTACGTACTTCGGTAAATATCGATCTATGTATCTAACTGACCACAGCACTTCCTCGACTGGGCCCAGCAATAGATACTCGACACAGCCTACACATTAGACCTCCAGCGAAATTTACATTTAATTTAAAGATGCAACTTGAATCCAAACCGATCCAAGGCAAAGCAAAACAATCTACCCGGTCCTAAACAATGAACTTTAGACTGTAATTTGATCTCTTCGCGCGTCCCCGACAACTACCATACCACGTCCATTATCGACACCACTCGAAAATGTTTGAGTTTGAATTGAATGTGTTTATATGTTTAATGACTGTGTGTGTGAGAATTTCAAAACTCGCTACTCGAAAGGAATGAGGAGAGGATTAGCCCGCGAATATCCTAAGAGCCAATCCAGGAACCCTATGGTGAAGGAAAAAGGAAATTAGGGTCGCTCCAAGCCCAGACTCAGACTCAGATCAATTACCTACAAGTTCTTATCTAACGACCCAAGGATAGTTTTGGAATTTGGGGTAGGTTGATTTAAAGGATAGGAACCGAGGTATATCTCGGCGCTTCAGACACTCACGAAAATCCACTGTAACACGCAATCACAACTCTTCCAGTTCCAGACGCGTAAAACGGCAGACCGAACTGTTTAGAATTACCAAAAGACGAGTGTCACAGTAGCTTGACGCAGAGACTGAATGCCTCCCTTAGCTTGGTGATCTTCTCACACCCCTTCCAGGGTGCGGGGTTGCGGTCCCGGGGCAATGGCCCCCTTCCGCGGAGTCTTCCGCTGGCCGTGACTACGGCCAGGTCATTGGGTGGCTGAGGTGTTCTTCGGGTTGTGTGGCCTCAATCCAGGGGTGCTGCCGGCTCGGCAACCAGGTCTCGGGGTAGGCGGCGACGGTCAGGCGGGCGCGCGTGGTATGGTGCCAGGTCTCGCACGAGCGGGTGTTGAGAGCCGTCCGCTCGTGCGAACATGTTCGTTGCCAGCCTCTGGACAAACTTGTCCAGTGTCTCCAATCCTAGGTCCCTTGCGATCGTTGCGTTTCTCACGTAGCGAGGCGCGCCGACGATGGTACGCAAGGAGAGGTTTTCTTGGGCCCGGAGTCTCTTCTTGTTGGACTCCGAGCAGAGGGCGTACCATGCCGGCGAGGCATACGTGAGGCGGGACCTGATGTACGTTTTATAGATCCCGAGCTTCGACCGCAGGGGGAGGCCGGAGTCCAGGAGTGGACGAAGTTTTGCCCGTGCAGCCCGGACCTGGTTTACGACGTTGTCGACGTGGGTCTTCATCGTGAGCCGGCGGTCTATAGTGACCCCCAGATACTTCACTTGGTGCAGCCACTCAACTTGGTGCAGCCACTTTTTTGCCTCCCCCTCCCACGCTCTCGTATTTATAGACCCCACATGTCTGAAAAAAATGGCGTCTTTTGCGGAACACACGCTGCCCAAGCGAAAGCTTCTTATCCCTAACTACACAGGGTCTTATTTCAATCAAACATGCCATGCAGGTCCGCCGTTCTACAAACTTTGTGTATGCATATTTACTATGATCAACCGTCGGTTATCACTCAAGTCATTTGGTATTGCCGATACACAAAATCTGTTGATCGCTGACCATAAAAGCTGTTGCGATTAATTAAGCCTTCCCGACCGCTAGCGTCTTAGACAAAGATCACTAGAATGATATTCAAACCCGTGATATCAAACTCGCCACTTCGTACCAAACAAACGCAACTGTATATTTGCAGTCAACATAATAGCTTTCTCCGTATCGTTCCATAATAACCTTCCATTATTTAGTTATTCATAATTTATTCAGCGCGCACCAAATCGGCTCTGATCCCTACACATTTCGCAGGAATGCGACAAAAAAACCTGACTCGACCTTGCTTCTCCGAACCAACCACGTTCTATGGCTCTTTTTTTTGTCAACTTACTTCGAACTACTCGATAACCCAGCGTTAAAGAAACCGACTCTTGTATTCAATGTGTACCGTGCGGCGATGGGCTAGCCCTCTGTCACGCAAAATGAAGTATTAAATGAACTGACTCTTGTGTACCATTACATGTTCATTTATCCATTTTGGGTAGGAAAAAAATATTTTGGTGATCATTATATTTGTTGCCATTTTAAATTAGAACGAATGTATTTCTTCTTTAAAATAACTGACTTTACGAAATAAATTATACCTGGCCAATGGTCCCTTGAGTAAAAACTTTTTAGCAAAACTTTGGTGAAGTCAACCGCTTGGTAAGGTCAAATCTTAATTTGCCGCGATCGAGTAAATCACTCTCTTGACATCTCCTACTACTTATTTATTACGCCTACCGAAAGATTATCGGCAAACATTTCTCAGGTTATTAGTTACAGTATTAAAGTAATATCCGAAAACCACTGAGCACAACGTACTGCACTGAACTATAATTATATTATTTATAAGAATTATCGATAATTCTGATTTGTTGTTCCTGTCAGTCATGCGAGAACGCACACGGCCCCGTCAAGGGTCTCCTATAATAATAATAACGACGGCTGTAAAAATCGATTATATGCTCTACGAGTATTTGTAGGGTCAATATTGAACCAACGTCTTAGAAGTCTGCACTGCCGGCTCGTTTTATAGCCGTTTTATAGTTTTATTTATTGTTTTGCAAAAAAAAACTCGTCAAATCTTAGTAATTTTGTATGTACATTTCCATTTCGTGATTTCCTGAAATAAATTTGTTTTCAACTATTTTGTTCAAAGAGTTATAAGTATTCCCATTTTGTGTAGGTATGTATAGGTTGCCACCGTAAAAATACAGTATTTGACTGCTTGTCAAAATAGAAACTTTTTAGGAACTGTAAAAGCGGTAATTTTGTTCAAGAGTTCTATGAAATACTAGCTTGTGACGTCATAGTCTAATGCTGTCTGAGTAATACAAAATTGAGTTTATAAAACAAACTGCTGGAAATATACAATTCCGATATTATCAAACTTTTTTGTTGAAAAAGGTTCAGCTGGAGACACGTTTATATATTTATTGGACTACCTTTTCAAATACCGTATTATGTGTTAAAATATATACTCCTAATCCTGTTGATTTTCTTATACATGTTGATTTGCTTATACACGGGTAATTCGAGTAGCATGTTAACGTGTAATGTGTGCGTTTGGCAATTCACAACTCACAGTATAGTAAACATGACTTTAATCTCACAGTATTAATTATATATTATGTCGATTTTGGGCATTACTTTTCCATAACAGTCGTGGTACTTCACCTCCGCCTCAATTAAGTATAATATTACAGGTTGTAACATTCGATTCTCTCTAAGGCGGGCATATGACTGCATGCTCTTGGGCAGGCAGCTCTCTCTTCATCGCAAATTCTCTCGATTTTCATCGGCTGCTCATTTCTGCCCACTTTTGGGTATAAACTCTCTTTTTAAGGGTTCTGTACCTCAAAAGGAGAAACCCTTATAGGATCACTCCGTCCGTCTTTCACAGGCACTTTTCTCAGGAACAATAAGAGATAGAATCTTGAAATAATCTGCAAAAATACTTATTCTCATAACCGCAACATAATTCAAGTATAATATGAAAAAAAAATTGCCTACAAAAAAGTGGAGGTAGTAAAATGACAAAACGAAAAAAAAAACACCGTAATAAGTCATTTAGAATATCGTTGAAAAGGGCTCTCTATAAACTATTGAAAAGGTTTTAAATTATTTTTTAAATTTTAGTTTCGATAACTTCAGAAGTTATGATCAAAAAAGGTGCCAAAAATTACTTTTTTTCCTCCCCAATTATCTCCGAAACTACTAAGTTTAAAATTATGAAGAAAAAAAATAAGTATAAAGAACTTAAGGCAAAGATTACAGAAAATCCTACCAGGAATTACCAAGGTTTTTCATATATCTGTAAACCACATACAAACTCATAAATTCACTTGGTTACGTACATGGAATATGAAAGTAGCCGCACCAATAACTTTGTAAACAACATTTTGCTTTGCATATCCAAACTATTTATCTCCACACCTTCCCTACCATTGTACGGTGGTGCGAAACCGTTCGTGCGCAAGTCCGGCTATAATTTGACCGGCTTTTATACCGGATACTCTAAGAGAAACCTAGATATATCTGTGTCCTTTAGGTCGACTTCGGCCACTTCCTAATTTGTATCTTTCCAAACTTGTCCACTTCTTAATTCGTCCACTCTAACATCGTCCTTTTCCTAAGTTGTCACGTTATGTGTTGTTGTTGCTGCCGACAGATTATGAACACATTTTCGTAAATTAGTTTTTGAGGTCCCAATTTCGTTATTTTTATTTCACTTTGATTTATAAATTCACAAGATATTTTATTAACGTCTGTCTTTCCGCAAATTTTCGTAGTATTTTATTTTATCTCGCACCACGCCACTGTTGCGAAGTACGTACGTACGTATCTGTGATCTATCTGGGTTAATGTCAATCTGTTTACTAAGGTAGGGACATAATGCCTATAGTCTATTCAAACAAGTTGCCTGTACAGAATAAAAAATGTAGCTCCCTTATGACCACTTCCAATTATGACAAAATTCATAATGTCAAGAAAATTTATATCTGGACTTCCCAGTTCTACCACTACTTAATTCGAACACTTTGAAAAACAAAAAAAAAATTAATTGACCGCTCCCCATTTCGACCAATTCCCAATTTGACTACTTCCTGATTCGACCACTTCCCAATTCGACCGCTTCCCAATTCGACCACTTCCCAATTTAACCACAGTCCGTTTTTTCCACAGCCCATTTCGTCCACTTCCAAATTCGACCACCTCCCAATTCGATCACTTACCAATTCGACCACTTCCCGATTTGACCACAGCAAATTTCGGCAACTTTCTAATTTGACCACTACCCAATTAGACCACTTCCCGATTTGACAATTTCCCATATTGTCAGATTTTTACTTACATTAAACCTGCTTACTCGTGGGCAGGTCCTATAGAGTTATTAAGTTTATAGAGCAAAAGTTGGTTAAGTAAAGTAGTTATACGCCCTTGATTTAGAGACGAAAAGCTGACGGCGAAATGGCCAATATAGGGATGTGGTTGAAATGGGAAGTGGTCGAGTTCGGAAGTGGTAAAAATGGGAAATTGTCATTATGAACCTTGTCATAATGGGAACTTGTCATTATGAACCTTGTCACAATGGGAACTTGTTGAATTAACACAACAATAAAAAGCCAATGAAATGGGAGTCGTGATAATCGACCATATGGAAATGAAATAACCGAGGCTGATTTAAATCCACACTTCAGAATGAGACTTGGGCCCTTATATTATAATCGAATCTTTTCATTTCGATAATTGCATCGCTCCCTTGCTGTAGTCATAGATGAATAAAGAGCTGTAGTGGAAAATATGCTAACAAAGGTTGACTCTGTAAATACACATGGAACGGAAAGGTATTATTGTTAACACACTGCTTTGTGGACTACTAAAAAATACATTTACGTTAAAAAATATACATTTATGCTCAAAATCAAGTTTTTTTCCGGTTTTGAGTTACTATTTATATAATATATTAGATAAATAGTAACTTGAAGTAATATACTATAAGTAAATAGTAACTAAGTATAATTATGTATGTCACCGGAAGATAGTCAAAACCGAAAGTTGATCAACTAAAGCGGTAGTTGATCAACTATCATCAGATAGTAAACCAGACCGACAGGGTTTAGAATTTAAATTCCTTTTGTATTTACATGTCAACCGAACACGAAGACTATTCGGGGGCTTCGCGGCGCTCGCCCCCTCTAGTCTTACCTAAGCTACCTCAGTGTTTGCCCTGGTAATTCGTTTGCAATCCAAGTTTAAACCAGTTTACTATTTTACGGTTTTAACCGTTAGTTGATCAACTACCGCGTCATATAGTACGCAGTACGCTACAGTTTACTATTATTATTGTTATTATTATTATTATTACTATCTAACGATAGTTGACCAACTTACGAGAAAAAAACCGTTAGTTGATCAACTGACGGTTTTGACTATCTTACGGTGACATGTATTTCAATCGTAGGAGTATTGAGGCAGTTGTTCTGATCTCTACAACGTTCACTTTAAACTCAATCAGATTAAAGCTTCATTTAAATCAAAGCAAAGATCATGGGTAAATTAAAGATCATAGATAAAAGGGCGTAATACGCAAAACTACAGAAGTTTACCTAAGAGCGGCGCAATTTAAAAAGTTCGGTTATTTCGAATAGCTCTCGTATTCGTAATGTGGTGCCGCTTTAAAACAAATTATTAAATTTAGCCTCCGTTTATGCCTGTTCAGGCTTCTCGGCACCTAATGACCTCGTAGGGGCCCATCAGCTACGGGGTAGCGCAGCGATCAGTTGCCAAGAAGTGTGAACGTCGGCGATTCACCGAGCTAAAATGATTGGGTTCGATCTAACCTGGTCTGTGCTTCGGTCCCGTCAACCTCCTGTCTCTCTGCGAGGCCCGGGTGCACCCTAGGCTCTTCTTGGTAGACAGGTTCTTCAGCCAACCTCCTGTGTGACTGGCGGGCCAGCCTCGATCAGCACAGTGTTCCAACACAGGTTATGTTACGTGGTAAAAAACCAATCGGCCACGTAATTGCGAACTTTATCTGGTTCGGGGAACCACAACACACTCAGCTATATAGACAATCCTGAGGGAACCCCGAATACATTCCAGATGGACTGCGATTTAATTTCAATACCCTAACCAATACGCGTTACATTGCGAGGGCTTTCGTCTGTCAGTTGTCAAAAAACTGCCAGGTTGGCAGCAACGTCAAATTCAAAATGGCCGTTCCGAAACCATCGATCGAATATCGATTTGGAATCGAACAATCACCCGCCCGGACAGGCACCCACCTGCCCCTAATCTACGGGCAGCCGAGACAACGTTGCTACCGCTCGTTTTAGAACCGAGCCTCCTACTAGAACCTCCGCAGACCGGGGGGTCCCGTCCTTGCCAGGGAACAAGTTAACAATGCGCCCCCTGCGCCAACGTAGTGGCGGTAGGTTAGCATCCTTAACCAGAACGAGGTCACCAACACTAGGGGGGCTGGTTTTGTCAGTCCACTTAAGGCGCTGTTGTAAGATATGCAGATACTCGAGCGACCAACGCTTCCAGAAATTCTGAGTAAACTGCTGCAACATCTGATACCTTGACAACCGATACAATTTCACTCCCTCGAAGGGGTGCTCGGGCAACGCGTTAAGTGGCTGTCCTATCAAGAAATGGCCTGGGGTCAGAGCCTCCAGGTCATTTGGATCCGAGCTGAGCGGACACAACGGTCGCGAATTGAGAACGGCCTCGATCTTACAAAACAATGTCGCGAGCTCCTCAAAAGTCAGCGCGGTCTGACCTACTATACGCCCCAAGTGCGTCTTAGCTGACTTAACTACGGCCTCAAAAATCCCACCCCAGTGGGGGCAACTCGGTGGGCTGAAGGTCCACTGTATACCCCGACGGGAGAGGGCCGTTCCAATATCCACTTTATTTACATTCAAAAAGTTGTCTATCTCTCGTAAGTATCGTTCCGCACCGACGTAGTTAGTGCCGTTATCAGAGCGGATCAAAGTTGGAAGTCCCCTTCGAGAAACAAACCTATCCAAACAAGCAATGAAAGCCTCTGTCGAGAGATCAGCAACGAGCTCGAGATGTACCGCCTTGGTGGATAAACAAACAAACACACATAGGTACGCCTTGTATTGCTTAGCGGTACGCAATCGTGAACTCTTCACCATAAACGGTCCGGCAAAATCCGTACCAACACCTGAAAACGGTCTGACCTCATTCACACGATCAGGGGGCAAGTCCCCCATGAGAGGTTGCATCGTGGCAGCCTTAAGTCGATAACAAGGCATGCACCGAAACACGATGTTCCGTATGACACGGCGGGCAGATAAGATCCAAAACTCCCGCTGGAGCGTGGCCAACAACGCGTTACAGCCGGCATGCGCGTTTTTAATATGACGATCAGTCACCAGCAATTCAACTAACTGTCCCCCCTTGGGGAGCAGAAGTGGGTGACGAGCCGAATACGACAGATTCGCATTGCGCAATCTTCCTCCTACCCGAAGTAACCCGGTCGAATCAACAAAGGGGTTGAGACGCGCGACGGCTCCCATCAATTTCGAACGTCCACTTCGTATAATCTCCAATTCTGCCCCAAACTTCGAGGACTGTACCAACCGGACCAAATTCAGTAGCGACTCGTTTCGCTCTGCCGGAGTCAGAATAGGGTTCAACGTTCGCTGATCGCGAGGAGTACGACAATTTCGAGCGAATCTCCTAATCCAAGTGGACACGTTTATCAACTTGTCAAGTGAGCTATACCGGTCCAGCAGAAACCCGGCGTCAGGGTCCTCAGCCTTCTGGGTAACATGCACGGCCGCTCTGGGGCCATGATCCGAAGATACTACTACATGGCTGTGGGGCCAGTCCGATTCTCTCTTGGCAAGCCAGGGTGGTCCCCACCACAAATGGTGTCTAACGAGTTCAGGAGCCCGACATCCCCTGGATGCACAATCAGACGGTTTCTATTCTCCTGGTACATGTCTCCAGGTCAGTGGGACCTCAGACGACACAATCTGGGAGACACGGTTCGCAACAAAAACCTCTAAGTTATGGACCGAAGCCTTCAGCCAGCACAAAACAATCTGGCTGTCCGTCCAAGCGTACACCGTATCCTCTAAAACCACTGACCCACGCAACACTGTTAGAGTGTGATTCAAAAGTTTGGTCAAAAGAGCAGCCCCGGACAGTTCCAGTTTTGGAATCGTCATCCTTGTCCGAATAGGCGCTACCTTGCTTTTTGCCAAAACCAAACGCACGTCGAACTCCCCGGTGGAGGTGACGGTTCGCAAATAAACCGCTGCCGCAAACCCTCGTTCAGAGGCATCACAAAACCCGTGAAGGGTTGCCCTGTAATCCCCAGCAGGGACCAATTTCCTCGGCAGCGATACATTATTTATGAGGCCCAACCATTTTGCTAAATCATTCGATACAATGCAGCCCTGAGCTCCAGAATCTAATAGGGCGCGAACGTATGTTGGGTTGCCCGCCAAATCCCAAACAAGCACAGAGGCGATCGGTAACACCACCGTCTCCGGTTGGGGGGCAACCAATGGTTGGGCCGCAAATTCCTAGCGAGGACCCCCGGGGCCCCACTGTGCCTGTAACCGATCAGGTATGCAGCTATACGCCAGAGGGTCCCATTGTACAAATGGCCCGCGCGCCGGTTCCATTCCCAACCTACGATTCCCCGTAAAGGGGGGTGGGCGTGAATTCAACCGTGGCCGCTCCATGAGCGGGGGGGACATCACATGCGACCGACGAGGACGAGGCGACGAGCGGGGCGACAACTGAGGCGGCGTCCGAACCGCACCCGCATAGCTCGAAGGTGTCCCATGCCACCCGCCCGTTACGGCCTGCTCAACAAACCCAATGTGCCGCTGAGTCGGATGCTGAGTCGCAACCGAGAACTCAGGGCCCCCCATGTGATGACCCTGAGTGCGGCCCTGCACCCCTGGGTGGCCGCGTGCTTGTGGCCCCATTGCCCGCTGAGTCGGATGCTGAGTCGCAACCGAAAACTCAGGGCCCCCCATGTGATGACCTTGAGTGCGGCCCTGCACCCTAGTACTGCCCTGTGCACGTGGGGACGTTGGCCCCTGAGTTGCGCTCCGAGTCGCAAACGAATTCTCAGGGCCCCTATGCCGTATCACCCTGGGTACGGCCCTGTGGACGTGGGGACGTTGGCCCCTGAGTTGCGCTCCGAGTCGCAAACGAATTCTCAGGGCCCCATGCCGTGTCACCCTGGATACGGCCCTGTGGAGGCTGTTGGCCGGACCGGTTCATGCACAACAGATTGTTGTGGGCCCCACCACAATATCCGCATATTTTTGTGCGCGTGCAGTCCCTAGCCATGTGTGGCCCGAGGCACAGGAAACACCAGCTCCGCTGCTTGGCCATCCGGCGCCGTCCCTGAACCCTAAGTTCCCCGAACTTATTGCAATTGGCCACAGCATGGCCAATCTGCCTACAACATGGGCAGGTCTCACTATGTGGGGTCAATGCACTCACAGTCCCATACGACTGCCGGTTGGTGCGGTCCTTCCTCGTCGGAGGGCCCCTACTCACAGCGCTCCCGGCAGCTCTCTGTGGCTCCGAAGGATGGGTGACCGTCAACCCCAAATTCTCTGCCCGTCGAGCCTCCTCTTCCAAGAATCCGACCAAGTCGGAGAAGGCGGGCAGGTCCTCGGCCGACCTCCCGTGAGACTGTTCGAAACGAGTCTGCACGTCAGCGGGTAGGCGGGATAGTACAATGTACAACAGTAGGTACGACCATTCATCAACCGGAAGTCCAAGATTCTCTAGAGCCTTGGTGACGGACAACAACGGGTTCAAAACCTCCGTCTGTATGGCCCCGACCTTGTTCACAACCGGGATACTAAACAAACGGTTCAGTTGGGCATCGGCCAACCTCCGTTTGTTATGGTAACGTCTGACCAACAATTGTCTGGCCGTTTCATAGTTACCCTCCGTAACTGTCAAATGAGCGACCAGCTCCCTAGGCTCACCCCTCAATGCTGCCACCAGCTGAGCCATCTTGACAGACTTGGTAATGTCCGATCGCATGTGCACCAAACTGTCGAACAGATTGATGAAGCTCATCCATTCACCGGACACTCCGTCAAAAGTAGGCATAGTTATGGCAGGTAACCTGGACCCCGAACCCTGAAGCGGCAGGGGTGCTTCAATGTCACCACCATGGCTGGACTCGCGCTGTCTACGTATGTCCGCAGCCTTCTGCGTGATAGCAGCTGCCATCTCCATACATTGGTCGACATCCCCTATCAACCGTGACAGCCTGTCAGGTGCGCAGCCATCAACTGATTCCGCCTGCGCGGACAATTCGAGCACCCTGTTGTAACGTTCCTTAACGTCCATAGACCGCTCCAATACCACATCATGCCTATCTAAACGGTCTATCAGACCGTGTGCGGAGGAAAACCATCTGAGTTCCTCAGAAACACCCTTCTGGATTTCAGATAACGACATGATCGGAACGACACTTACTCACAATTTGCAGTAACTCAATTTTATTGGACCCTCCAGTCTACAACCCAAACGAGGGAACCCTAAACCACAACTTAAACAATGCTGTTTTCCTTAAACAATAGGAACCGAGTTTTATATCTATATAAATTCTGTAAATACAATTTAGTTTCCCTTTATCATTATAACACACACAGATAGTCAATATTAGTTCAAGTTATAAATTGCTATAAACTGAAAACAATGTAATAGCCTGCTATCAATAGATGTAACTACCTATGTTAACCAAAGCATTCATTAGCATTACTAGACCACTAATAGATTGACTAACTGGTACTTCAATGCAAATTTCAATTCACCTACAATGTACCTAAGTTGAGTACCTACTATTCTGAGTCAAATCTCAGTACAACTGGTCATTTAGGGAAAACTGTAATATCTGTCTGTCTACTACCAGCAATAGACTTATAGCTTACAATACTACCAATCTATGTGGATATAGGAACCAACCAGTTACTTAACCGCCTATACCTACAGATTGATAGTCCCAAATCGTGCGTTCCTGGAGCCCTTGACGGCTGCAAATCTCAGGAAACCACGCTCTAGCTACCAAAGTTTTCAGGCTTCTCGGCACCTAATGACCTCGTAGGGGCCCATCAGCTACGAGGTAGCGTAGCGATCAGTTGCCAAGAAGTGTGAACGTCGGCGATTCACCGAGCTAAAATGATTGGGTTCGATCTAACCTGGTCTGTGCTTCGGTCCCGTCAACCTCCTGTCTCTCTGCAAGGCCCGGGTGCACCCTAGGCTCTTCTTGGTAGACAGGTTCTTCAGCCAACCTCCTGTGTGACTGGCGGGCCAGCCTCGATCAGCACAGTGTTCCAACACAGGTTATGTTACGTGGTAAAAAACCAATCGGCCACGTAATTGCGAACTTTATCTGGTTCGGGGAACCACAACACACTCAGCTATATAGACAATCCTGAGGGAACCCCGAATACATTCCAGATGGACTGCGATTTAATTTCAATACCCTAACCAATACGCGTTACATTGCGAGGGCTTTCGTCTGTCAGTTGTCAAAAAACTGCCAGGTTGGCAGCAACGTCAAATTCAAAATGGCCGTTCCGAAACCATCGATCGAATATCGATTTGGAATCGAACAATGCCCATCTGGGCAAAATGCGGTATAGTTGACTATTTGAAAACCAAGCAATCTGGAGATAAGGCATGTGTTCGTTTAGGGAGTAGGAATTTCGTATGTTTCATTCAGAGGATGGTAATAATTTCATTCTAAACGTTTGTATATCAGTATAATGCTTAGATAAAGTAGTTTCACTTGTGAAATTAATCTGGCTGGAACATCACAAGTTATTTAAACCTTTTTACATAAACATACAGTACAGGCATAGACATTGCTTATTGCCCCACACTAGGATACCGTGTGTCGTCGGAAACAGAAACAGTGATGTTACGCAAATATAAACATCCAACATCCTGGGGATTTATTTATTGTTTCATATCCCCAGCCGGGGATCGAACCCGGGACCTCTCGCAGGTAGGCAGATCCACAACCGCGGCGCCACAGAGGTCATCATATGTGCATTTAGAAAGATATATATATATAGATATAATGGAAGGTGGTGAGGAGTTCCAAATATAATATTAAAATAGACCGAAGGACGGCCAAAGGAATTGAATGAAATCATAAAAATATAGTTCCTCTCATAATACACATATAGCCAGTTACAGAAATTATCTTTAAATTTTACCGCCCCGCAGAAGGCTAATAGCGTGTCAGTTCCGTAACATAAGGTTTATTTATTATTAAGTTTTTATGGTTAAGTACCATAAAAATTAAAACGAAACCATTATAGGAACTCTCGTGTCGGTCCTAGGTGGGAAAAAGAAATATAAAAAGGAACACTTATGTATTTATGTAATCCAAACAGAAATGTGTTACGTAAGCAAATACATTTTGAATTTGTGGGGCAATTTAGGGGGGCTAATCCGAAAATCAAAACAGCCCCCCCCCCCCCCCTCCCAAATTCCGAAACTAACGGTAAACGGATCCTATTGTTCGCTAGTACGGAACCGTTTGTGTGCGATTCTGTCTCGCACTTGGCTTTTTTTTTTTGATAAAACATGGCTCTTATTTCTGAATACATGATAGTTCACACGCCTTGACGTTACGCCCATAATCGTTTTAAGGGCTTTAAAATAAAAAAATTGAGTCTGTAACTCAGTGCTAGTCAAGCAATTACGTAATTGCAGACAAATAGAAGTTATAATAACGGTATCGTTCAATAGCAAAATAACGGCTTTTCAACAATTTATGGAATTTCTCACTACGACGAGAATTCCTCGTATGAAGGTGTTCCACCACGTCACGTTTCTTTTTATATTTCAAAGGATACCTCACAAATCGCATGAAAGGCATATTTTCCACGTTCCACTTCTTTGTTGTGAAAGTTACACTTAAATGTTTTCGTGTACCTCTGTAAAGCAAGCAAGTAAATGTTTGTTAAAGTATATAATATATAATTATGGATACGATATTTTCTGTCACCTAAATTCAGTTTTATCACAAAACTGTGATATATTATTATATTTGTTCCTAAGATATTAATTATTGGTCGTCAAATTATTCAAATCGGTCACTAAATATGGACCACCATTTTTATTGTAAATATGTCTCCCAAATATTCAAACATCAACAAAATCACTTTTTTTAAGGCCCGAATAATATATTTGTCCTTAAATCAAAATCCATAATCAAAATAATAGATCCGTCATCAATTGAATGAACCTAAATTGTGGATATGTCACCAAATTTATAGATCTGTCAAATCTGCTGATTTGCATACGACATATCACGGCGATGTCGTGGGTTAGGGTAGGTGACGGCTAAAGGGAGTATGCGAAGCGAAGTTCACATGTAGGAATAAATAACCATCCATCGCCCAATTTGCAATTGTGTGGTGTGTCAACTCTATTATTTAGGTGTGACATATCTATTATTTAGGTGAAAAATCTAATAATTAGATTACCAATTTAATTTTTCGGTTATTTTAAAATTAATTCAAGGCCACCAGTTTTATATTAAGGTTTACTACTATTCTAACAATCAACATGATTTATTTGGTAATCAAAAAGTAATTCATTAGGTGATTAACCTAATCAAACCCTTTAAATTAATGGCGTGAAATTTCATTCATTCATTATTTGAAATTTGAAAGCAAATACAAACAATGAATTAATTAATGATCTGACTGTATTATAAGGATTAACATGAAACTTGATGAATTTATTACACATGTGGCTGCTTCAGGTAAACCTAATATAGAATTATTTTAATTATTCCCTTCATTATTATGGCTGATTTGAATTAAATGTGATTAAGGCACGAATAAGTTTGCATATATTTGTAGTAAACATATCCAAACATTATTCATTATGTTTATCTTCATATCATTTTGCTTTGAAGTTTTAGGTAAGTAGGTAACATAAGTACCCCAGCAAAAAGGAAATTACAGATTATGTGAAGACAGCTACTACATAGCAGAATATGTATAAGATTTGATTGACATAAATTTAAATATGGTACTATGAATCGGTTTAAATGGACAGCGAAAGTTTGCGAGAAAACACTTATAAATGTTAATTCTATTTCTTCTCACTGTTGACGCTAGAGAAGCCAGTCAAATGAATTCCATACATGCCAGAAAACCTCAAGTTCAAGACGCAATCTGATCATATGATCTCCTTTGGCAATCCGTATGAAGTGATGTTCCCACAATAAATTGAAAATACGCGAATCATTGCATTATATAATTTTTGTTCGGTCAATCGATGTTTTTGGTGACATCAATAGGGTTTGAAAAGAAAAAGGGTTCCATAACGTCACCTTATAATCATGTTCAGTTTCTTGAAACAAAATAATATTGTTACCAAGCCAACTAGGCACCTGCCAAGCATATTCCGTCTAATGTCATCTGTACAAAAAAACATGCTTCAAGGCGTTTGTGGCATGAGACAGAAGATGCCTGACAGGTGCCTAACAGGCTTGGTGGAGTAATATAGAACAGTTTTTAGTCAAATTAAATCATGAAATTGCCTTCTTTGTCATATAAGAATAAAAATGTATGTATGTATTTTTTAATGAAAAAGTTAAGTAATTGGTTGGGCCAAATATATGAAAATGTATGACCTTGGTTGGGCAACAACTAGGTATGGCCGCCTGTTTTGCTGTTGGGCCAATAACCAAGGGCATAAATTTCCTATGGAGGGTCGCCAAATGTAATGTGTAGGTCCCTGTATACGTACAATTATCCACCGTGGAAACTCCTACTAGAAGGGCCAATATAAACTTTGAGGGCCACTAACTGTACTTATGCGTCAGGCCCTTTCTATAGAAATCATACAATTATCCAACGGTGGGTAACTTATTGGGTGCGTAAATATTTCAATAATATTTCAACAGTCATCTGAAGGATACGTTTTATGTAGGCCAGCTATACCGCGAACTGGTTTCCTGCGTAGAGCGGGACTCCGCATGTACTTTCAGTCAGATGCTCTATATACTCGGTGCGCGAAAAAACTTCTACACCGCGATGTAGGATATTTCTAAAAAGAGCCAATTCGGGCAATTTTTTTGATATAAAAATGGGTTGAGCTTGTTGCTACGACGTTTCTGATAGTGATGAATTAACTTCTGACTGCAAAAATCGGATATGATGGTTTTTACTAGAGATAGTTTAACAGGTTCGGTGGGTTATTGGCCTCAAACTCAAACTCAAACTCAAAACGTTTATTCTGTAAATATGCCACAAGGGCACTTTCACATGTCATTTCATTTCATTTTTTACAGAACATTTGGTATTATGATTTGTATCATATTATCAGAAAAAAAAAGTACTTAATTATTGTTTCTGAGAGATGTAAAGAGTCTCAAATGTCATAATAAAATAATTAAAATATAAATAACAGAGATGTATAGTCTCTTTAGTCAATAATACAATGATAATAGGAGATGTAAATGGTCCCCACAGTCAAGAGTTGTATAATTAAATTAATCTTTGGAGGTGTAAAAGGCCTCCAAGTGTCCAGTAAAAGAAACTCTGGCAGTGAGGATGCTCACAATTAATTAGAACAATTCAGTCCCAAGCATTTTTATCGTCTATGTACTCTTTAATACTGTAGTAAGCTTTAGAAATAAGCCTTTGCTTGATGTATTTCTTGAACTTATTAATTGATAGATCTGTCAAAGTGCTTGGGAGTTTATTGTAAAATCTTACACAATTACCCTTGAACGAGTTTTTTATTTTATGGAGCCGAGTAGTGGGCACTGCAAGTTTGTCCTTGTTTCTAGTATTAAAGTTATGTATATCACAGTTTCTTCGAAAGTTAACAATGTTCTTATGGACATACATAATATTCTCGTAAATATATTGACTATGGACTGTCAATATATTTACTTCTTTAAACTTATTTCTAAGAGAATCTCTGTTATTCATTTTATAAATCGCACGAACAGCCCGCTTCTGCAGCACAAAAATAGTATTTATGTCAGCAGCACTGCCCCAGAGCAGAATACCGTAGGACATAATACTATGAAAATAACTAAAATAAACTAATCTGGCTGTTTTTAAATCTGTCAAGTGACGGATTTTCCTGCATGCAAAAGCTGCAGAGCTCAGTCTGTTCGATAGCTTATCAATATGTGGACCCCATTGGAGTTTGGAATCCAACGTTATACCTAGAAACACTGTGCTGGTTACCAATTCCAATTCCTCATTTTTAATTGTTATACATGTCTGATTATTTTTAACGTTAGTAGTAAGAAACTTAACACATTTAGTCTTTTTCTCATTTAATAGCAAATTATTAACATTAAACCAATTTACCACTCTTGATATGGTATTGTTCACGTGATCATCATTAGCGTGTTGGTTTCGCTTTGTTTTAAAAATAAGTGAGGTGTCATCAGCAAACAGTACCATATCATGACAGTCCCTTCCTAGATAGGGTAAGTCGTTTATATAGATGAGGAATAGGAAGGGTCCCAATATTGAGCCCTGTGGCACGCCCAAACAAACCAATGATCCTGGTGATCGTTCTCCGTTTACGTCTACCCTTTGTATTCTTCCGTTCAGATAAGATTTTAACAAATTCAATGACGTGTCTCTAACTCCATAATGATGTAATTTCCTGATCAATGTTTCATGACAAACGCAATCAAAAGCCTTAGATAAGTCACAAAAAATGCCTAGGGCATCTTGTGACTCTTCCCAGGCATCAAAAATACTTTCAATGAACTGAATTCCGGTATCTGTTGTTGAACGACCGCGAGTGAATCCAAACTGTTCGTTATGCATTAGCTTATTTGATTCAAAATGATGTAATAGCTGTGATAAGATTAATTTCTCAAAAATTTTACTAAAAGTTGGTAGTATTGATATAGGTCTGAAATTGGTGGGGTCTTGAGTACTACCTGCTTTGAAGAGGGGAATTATCTTACTTTGTTTCATTAAATCACGAAATTCACCGCAGTCTATACAATTGTTGAAAATGACCGCTAGGTCAGGTGCAATTAATTCGATCAGGGATTTAACGACGTGAACAGAGAGTCCCCAAAGATCATTCGTTTTCTTAACATTTATCAATTTAAATGCCTTTACGACATCTGAACTTGTGACGTGCTTAAAATTCAAGTATGAAGCACACTCTGAGACATTATCTTTTAATATTGCAACAGCAGACAAAGGTGACGAATTTAAATACTTAGTCGTGGAAGCCGGTGCATTAGTAAAAAACGATTCAAATTCAGTTGCAACTTCTAAGCTAGAACTCGTAAGCTGTCCATTGATTTTTAGTTCGTAATCGTGACTCGCTTTTTTACTACGACCGGCTTCCTCATTAATTATTTTCCAAGTCGTTTTTATAACATCGGAACTATTCTTAATTTTACTACTCAGAAAATTACGTTTAGCTGTATGACAGTCTAATTTAAATTGTTTGGAGAACTGTTTGACTTGTTCTTTAAATTCGTCACTCATGTTGAACCGTCGTTCCTCATGCAATGCATACAATGCTTGCCTGCGTTTATGCAACTCTGCAGTAGCCCACGTACTAAAGTCGTTTGAACCACCAACCACAACCGATTTTGAAGTGAATATCGCGCTGTACTGTTTCATAAAGGTTTCAAAGAATAAGTTATACATTATATTAGGAGACTGTTCAGCAGCCAAAAACGGATGTTGTTCTTTGGTGCGCGGCCACCATCACGTAAAGGGTTTAAACTAAGATACAAGGTGCTACAGTAAATCTACTATTTAGTACTTCAATTAAAAAAAATAGTACTTAATTACTTTATTAGTAATAACATAATTTTGTTGGCCGCGCCGCAAAGCATTCTTTCCCGCGCGGCCACTCTCAGAACAGATGGTGCGCTTCACTTTTGTTTGATTTGATGAATTATAAATAAATCTACTTTAAAAGTACTTTTGAATGCATCCTAATTATTTCCTTATTAATATAGTTTAATACCAGTAATACGTAATGCAATATATTTGCAACAATAAGCGCCTTATGAAATATAATAGCAATACTACTAAGGCATAAATTGCAGTAAATGTGTGTCAGTCTTTATCGTAACTTGAGCAATTGAGGTACATACAAGAAATACATATAATTATTTTCCGAATACCTACATTTACTTTTCTGTCTACTGTGTGAATCTCCAGTGTGCTTGCAACTGTCAGAGGTGGTAAAGCATTTGTTGCATAAATTCAATAATAAATAATAATCTGTAACACAATTATGGCAGATAATAGAAAAAAAAGAGGCAAAGTGTTGTCCGTGTCCCTTGACGAACAAAAGGCGGAGTTTCTGAAGTATAAAGAGTTGCTGGAAGACAAAACGAATCTGCCTTCCACTTCAAGCAAGATTTATCAGGATATACGTCGGCAACTTTCTTTCCGTATGTCGGTAAAGGCTCTTTATTTATCTCTAAAAAAAAATTATGATTTATTTTTTCGTTTAAATACCGAGGATAGTGATTCCAATCATGCATCTGAATCTGCTTCTTTGGGAAATAATGATGATTATTCGGACTCAAATACTGATAATGAAATGACACAAACTGTTTCATTCGACGTAGATTCAAGCACATGGCTGGAAATTAAACCAATTGTTCATTATTCTTCACGCCATGACAAGAATAAACCATCTATAACAAAACAAAAGAGACCAAATATGCCAAAGAACAAATGGACGAATATTATGAGCGAACTTCTGTTCAAAAATACCAAGAGACATTGCACATGGATATATAAGAACAGATACGCAACTGAAGACAATTTTATTAAGTTTAGTGGCAAATGTAAGCAATGTGGAGCTGTTATTAATGCTCAGACTACAGCAACCAGTGAAACGTCTGCTTCGTTTGAATGCAAAATTACAGAAGGGGATTTGAATGTAGTACACGACCCTAAAATAAAGAATAAAATAACAAAATTTATGAAAGACAAACTATCACAAAAAGTGAAAAAGGAGTACCCATGTATCCTTAGACAGAACATAATAAATGAAACCATGGATGCGAATGATAACTATGAACCACCAACAATACCATCTTTAAAATCATTGCAAAATATCAGACACGACACTAAGCAGAAATCATACTTACACGGAATTGTAATTGTGGCTTTGTGGATGATGGCAATGTCACCACCGTTCAACGAAGTTATTAAAACGTTATCAATAATTCCATTTATCTTGCATTACTGGACAAATGTACAGGATAAATACTACAAACTGGCGACAGATTGCAAAAGGAACATTAAGCTGAGTATAGACGCAACTGGAAGCTTAATGAAACCGTTAAAGCTACCAACAGATAACATCAAAACCAGTCCAAAACACATATTTTTATATGTAGCCGTTATGCAAACAACTGGCAGTTGTATACCAATTACACAAATGGTTACCGATTCTCACAGCTTACAAAACATCTACATTTGGCTTAAGAAATGGGTAGAAGATAAAAGTCCACCTCATGAAGTTGTGTGCGACGATTCTGCGGCTTTGCTAGGGGCTATTATAAAAGCTTTTACACGCTTTAAAACAACTCGTGAGTACATTACTTACTGTTTCGGTATATTGGATAAAAAAAAAGTTGATAGTAGATACTGTTTGATTCGCTTAGATACATCTCATTTTATAAAGGCGTTATACAATTCAAAGTGTTTTAGATATGTAGATAAACGAATAAAACATTTTTACATGAAATATTTGATCTGGATAAAAAATTCATCGTCTTTGGTAGAGGTGCAGTTCATTGTAGATAATCTTTTAGTCATTTCATTATGTAAATATTCTGGAACATACGATAACGGTCAATCGACATTATGTGATATTGCTCTAAAAAATCTATCAACGGTTCCTGTTCAAGAGTTAGATAGTGTTATAGAGAAAAATGAATTTACGAAAAATGTTAATAGCTTTGAACACGATAATACTGAAATAGATTGCGATGATAGCTGCGATTTTATGATTAATTTTAATAAGAAAGTTGACGAGCTAACTCTTAGAATAGAGCTCGTCGAGGACAAATCACATTGCGAGAATTTGTACTATTTGCCTGCATTTGTTGTTTTTTTGCGAAGATTATTGTCTCGTTTGCCTTTATGGTCAAATGTAATGATTTTTTGCCGTGAAACTTTTAACAAGACTCCTACGAGTTCTGATGTAGAGAGTTATTTTAAAAACCTTAAGACTCTGATGAAATACTCGTTTGAAAGGCTAAGAGTTGATGAGTTTCTCATGAGGCATTTTGATTTTTTATCTGGAGAGCTTAAGCAGGCAATAAGTGATCTTACTTTTTCAGAAGGAAACGGTCTTAGCAAAGATGTAAAACACAAAAATGAATCAATTATGACCATTAAAAAATCAACAGCCGATTTCCCCCAAGATTCAATTTTTTCGGAAGACCCACTTTTGATAGAAAACTGGAAAGGATTAGCTGTAAAACCCCCAAAATCTCAGGAAATGCATAAAAAAACAAAAACAACAAAAAAAATTGATCTAATGAAAAATGGAAATGTATGTTCATCAGGTGTGAGGGGTGTCATTTTAGAGAATACTTGTGCTTTTGATGCCATGTTACACACTTGTGTTGTAGGATACATCGATAGGAATTGTTTAAAACAAGCTTTTGACAATTTAAGCAGTGATTATGCCATGTTAGTTAAGGCAATAGCTTCAAGTGATTATACTATCAATGTTGCTGCATTAAGAACTAAAATAATAGAGAAATATTATTATAACAAAACTGTATATAACAAAGTCACAACAATCGACTGTATGACTAATATTTCTTTTAGTCTTGATAAAATTTTGATTAACGACATTCCAAGCGTTACATCTCAAAAAGTATGTTCAGTTGAAATCTGCGAACAAAATAATCCTCTGAATACTCGAAAGCTTTCCTACATGCCCTTAAATGTACTAATTATTTCTGAAAACGGCGTGTCATCAATTGGAGAAGCAGCTGAATCGATGTTAAAACTTGATTTAGATGAAAAGTGTAAAAGTATGAATCATGACATACCTTGTAATGGAAAACTTATTATTAAGTATACACTATCTGATTTGTTAATATTTGAGTTGGATTTAGATGAGGAAATTAACATTGACCATCTCCCAAATAATTTGGTTTTACAAGAAAAAACTTATTTTTTGTTATCTGTTATTGAGTTTAAGCGCAACATGCGTCACTACGTGTCTCATTGTAGACGATTAAATAATAGTTGGGAATGTTATGATGACCTAGACCCAACGGGTGCAGTTACAAAAACGAAAAAAAAAGATATGATTGTGCACAGTATATTTTATACTATTTAGTTAGTTATTTTGTGTATAATGTAACTAGCTTTTGCCCGCGACTCCGTCCACGTAGTCTAATATAATAACCCCCTTTTTGTTACACCCTCTATACTGAAATAAGAAAAATAAAGTTGTCTGATCAAGTCGATCCCATATAAAAGTTGTTCAGTTTGATGTCCCTAACAACCCCTTTTCAGCTTGTGACCCCGTTTTTGTTACATCCTGTATACTGAAATGAGAAAAAAAGTTACTCTGATCAAATCTCAGCCTATGTTCTTTTCCTGGGTCTAATCTATCGCCATGCCAAAATTCATCCAAATCGGTTTAGCCGTTATCGCGTGATTGAGGAACAAACATCCAAACATACATACATACATACATACATACATACACACATACATACATACATACATACATACATACATACTCACAAACATTCGCGTTTATAATATTAGTAGGATGTGAAAGCCTAGTTTAGGTAACAGAGACATAAGTTTATTGTATTTGTTTGTTGGATCAATAAATAATTTGTATTTGTTGTATTTGTATGTAACTACCTCAAGTTAAGATGTATCACCCGCGCTTCTCACGCAGGAGATGCGGGTTCGATTCCTGACCATGTACCATCGGGGACGGTTGTGGAAGACCACTTTTAAGGATAATTCCCTTGCAGCCAACATGACTTTTCGCATGACGACGACATAAGAAAAATCTGTTAGTCTGCACGGGAAAAGAATCCTTAAGGTGGTCTTCCACAACCATCCCCGATTACCAATGAGATGAGTAATTTATCATACGTACGTTATTATACGGAAATTCTAACGGTGATGGAAAAACATCGTGAGGAAACCTTCAATCTTCATAGCTGCGGCGATGGGCTAGCCCCCTGTCACGCAATAATGGAGTATTGAATATATGGCTAAACATGGGCACAATTGTGCCTCTGCCACCCCGTATGGGAAAAGGCGTGACGCTGTATTTTTTATTATTTTAACTTTATAGTATTGCTATTATATTTCATAAGGCGCTTATTGTTGCAAATATATTGCATTACGTATTACTGGTATTAAACTATATCAATAAGGAAATAATTAGGATGCATTCAAAAGTACTTTTAAAGTAGATTTATTTATAATTCATCAAATCAAACAAAAGTGAAGCGCACCATCTGTTCTGAGAGTGGCCGCGCGGGAAAGAATGCTTTGCGGCGCGGCCAACAAAATTATGTTATTACTAATAAAGTAATTAAGTACTATTTTTTTTAATTGAAGTACTAAATAGTAGATTTACTGTAGCACCTTGTATCTTAGTTTAAACCCTTTACGTGATGGTGGCCGCGCACCAAAGAACAACATCAAAAACGGTAGTTCCTGGGCTAAAGAGTATCTCATTCTTTCTAACCGGTCAGCAGTTATTGGCACAAACGAAATTTTCTTTTTAATGACAGGTTCTCTAATAGAATCAAATTGAAATAATTGACCTAAATGATCTGAATCCAATTCACTGATAACACTTTTACTGATTGGAATAACATCAGTAAAAATGTTGTCAATGCATGTAGCACTAGTAGCAGTCACTCTTGTTGGCTCCATAAATAAATGGCTAAGCCTAAATGATGAGAAAAGATTTATCTAACGCTGAGAGTAGTTCTTTCTAACAGATTAACATTAAAGTCACCACATATAATTAATCGTTTCGTACTGTGTGATGAAATAGTTAGGACGGATTCCATTATTTTCTCGAACATTTCAAAGTCGCTCAAGGGTGGCCTATAGACACATATAACGATGAACTGTTCTAATTCCACAGCTGCAAGTTCTATAGTTCGTTCAACAGATAAGGAAACAATGTCCTTACGTTCCTTGAATTTCATATGATTGTTTAGTATGATTAATGCCCCACCATGTATTGAATTAAGTCTGGTGAACGAACTACCAACCTGGTGATCTTTAAAGCTAAACATAATTTCATTAATAGTTAACCAGTGCTCTGTTATGCACAAAATGTCAATTTTATTACAATTTAAAAATAACTCTATTTGTAGATCTTTGCCTCTAATACATTGAATATTCTGATGAACCAGGCTTATATACTTAGCATGTGAGCTTCCCTTATTCTTAGGGTTTTCTAATATACTAGAACATCAGCCTTACGTATATCAATGTGGAAACACCAACAGAATTAACCCAACGGTAGCGTTTCTTGCAGATGGTCCATTGCTGGTAATTGATTATTGGCCCTACGTTGCTTAGAATGTGGAAACAACAACATTATTTATCCAACGGTAGGGCTGGTAGCAGCTGGCCCATTACAGGAAATGGGTTGTTGGCCCTACGTTATTTAAAATGTAACGACAACACTATCTATCCAATGGTAGGACTAGTTGCAGTCGGCCCATTACTGGTAATTTGTGGACCGAAATCATATAATTTATTTATTTTGGATCAACTAACTATATCCGAATGGATCCCCAACCTTTGGCCGATGAATGTCAGCGGTAAATGCTACTAGGGATGGCCCTACTATAGGTATTACCTACCTTATGAAAATAAACAAACAATTGACATGATTTATCATATGTCAAAACAGTCTGGACGTGAAAATCAATTTGGACCCTGCTCCATTGAAGTTTAAATAAACAATAACGTTTTATTAATAAATTATACATGGAAATATCATTCTCATATCGTACAATAAAGTAATATGTCTGGATGAAATTACAGCCGACTTCAAAAAGGAGGAGATTCTCAATTCGATTGTTATTTTTGTATATTTGTTACGAGATTATTCCGTCAATTATGAATCGATTTCATGTTTCTTGTTTTGATTGGTGGTAATACGTCAGAAGTGGTCCCATATAAATTTTATCATAATTGATTCAGACTTTATGAAAAAATCAACAAAAACTAAAAATAAATACACATATGACCTTTTTGGTTTGTGGTTCCGTGCAGCAAAAGGTTTGATGGCAAAGGACTTTTCATGTAAGTACATAAACTTCATTCATATCCCGACCGGGAAGAAGAGCTTGGACTTGAAGACAGTTTTTTAAGTATTTAACTTGGTGAATTATTTACCCGCACAATCTGTTGGAAAGGTTTCGTCGATTGTTTTTATGGCCATTTGTATACTTATATGGCGCCTGATGAGTGGGTACGTGAGCTCGTAACTTGGCCATTTGTTTATATACTAACGTAGAACCCGACTAACTGTACAATTTCCGAATAAGCTTGTTGGGTAAATTGTCAACGATGGGAACAATCTACCAAATGTGTTCAGCGCTGTTCAAGAAGTTACTAAGAAACCCTGTGGAACACCGTTTTAGATGACGTAATATATAAGCGAACCTCTTAAACTGACTTATATTGATCGTGCGCTTCGTCGCTTATTCTAGAATATATCGATCGACGACTGTTTGGAAGTCATGTTATTTTCAGATAAACCAATTAATAATGTTTTGAATCTTGTGTCATACATGTCAAATTGTTAAAGTATTAAACTTGATACCTTTGGGTGTGATGTTAAAACCCAATTATCTCCCCTGCATATAACGATTCACACGCCCTATCGTAAAATGTGTCACCGTCAACGGCTTTTATCGTTTTTGGGAAAACTATAATAGATGCGAAAAACTTGTCAAAGGCAAAACGTCTAGAGATATTTTTCTATATCTTATATTAAAACTTCTTTATTGTGAAGTCAATAGTTTTGATGCACAGAACCTGGATGTGTGGAGTCAAAGTCATTTGACCAGCAGTGGGACACAAAATTCTCTAATCATGTATTTTTGCCGTAAAATTAAAGGCTTCCCCGTACAAAGGAGGTATTTTTTGTCATTTTTAGGGTTCCGTAACACAAATCAAAGAAACAAACCTTTTTAGAAAAAACCGCGCATAAAATTGCTTCTGGCCCCACGCTACGTCACCCTGTGTCGTGGGAACTAGAAACAGCGACGTCACACATATATAAACATTCAAGACCTTGGGTTTTTTTTTCATCCTAACAAGCCATGATTCGAACCCGGGACTTCTCGCTTAAGAAGGACAGTTCGTTCGTTGCCTGTCTATATATCTGTCCGTCCGTCCGTCCGTTTTTCTTATTTCTCTCTTAGACTTCACGTGTTTTTGAGAAAAAGTTCTCAGAAACACGTGAAGGTATCAAGTTAAAATTCAAATCAATTCTATGCAGTACCATAGAACTACCAATAGAACAACAACAAAAAACAAACTTATAAGTAAACACAATCAAAAAACATGTCGTAAATTGCCGCATATTTCGACACTTTAAAGAGTTTGGACACCCTAAAGGGAATCAAAATGTGCCTTACAGGGTACTCTCTAATACGGTACTTTCCTTTACAGTAAGGTCACATAGCATATGTGAACAAAAAATTACAAAGACCGTAATTTTGCAGTTGTATCACGAAAATAAAACCGGCCAAGTGCGTGTAGGACTAATAAGCCAAAAAATGCGGAAAATTCAACGAAAAAATCTAATTTATCTGTTTATATGGTATTTTTAGTAACATATATATAATAATAAACTTCACCACCAAATTTAAAGGTTTTTGGAAAATTCTACTTTACAATTTTTTATAGAAAAGCTGACTTCCTGGTTTCCCATTCCTATTTTTTCGCGCCTCCCTCAAGCTATGTGGGAGCAACCCTTAAAAATATTTTTTGGAAATTTGTATGACTTTGAGTCAACAAGATGTTTTTACCGTGAAGATTTGAAGACTGCAGCTTTAACCGTTTTATTGTAAAACCTGTGTGAAAGATGACGGTTGGACGGACGGACACATGCTATGAGTGACAGCAAACAGGGCTCTGTCTATCCTTCGGGTACGGAACTGTATGGGTAATTGCTTGTTTTTTTAGGGTTCCGTACCCAACGGGTAAGAACGGAACCCTATTACTAAGACTTCGCTGTCCGTCCGTCTGTCACCAGGCTGTATCTCAAGAACCTAGCTAGCTAGAGATGTGAAATTTTCACAGATTATGTATTTCTGTTGCCGCTATAACAACAAATACTAAAAAACAGGATAAAAAAATATTTAAGGGGGCTTTCGATATATAATTAGCATTCATTTTGTAATTTGACAATATTTTATTTAAAAAAGGAAACGCAAAAGATGCGACGACTGTGGAGTTTCTTCGGTGAGCTCTTCTCCACAGATTCCGCCATTGGGTTAGTGAACTCACCCAAAAAAATGTAATGACGGATCTAAGTGATGTAACAACATCCTATGGAAATAAATGATTTTTGATTTTGATTTTGATTTCCCATACAACAATTCTTTCAATACCACATACAAACTTATGGATGCACCTGGTTACGTACATGGAGTGTGAAAGTAACCGCACCAATAACTTTGTAAACAATATTTTGCTATGTAAAATCCAAACTATTCACTCCACACCATCGCTTCCATCGAACGGTGGTACGGAACCCTTCGTGCGCGATTTAGACTCGCACTTGACCGTTTTTTTTTATTGTGGGTGGTTCATAATTGTTTACTACAGCGGCGGCAATTAAAATACACACTTTGTAAAAATTTCAATTGTCTTCCTATTACGGTTCAACAGACATAGCCCGCTGAAGACAGGCGGTAGCATGGACAGATGAACAGAATGACGGATGGACAAACAGACGGACGAAAAGCCGAGGCTTTGTAGTAGGGTCCCATTGGGAACCTTTCGGCTATGGAAGTTTATTATATTCTCTTGAAGTCTTGAATATTGGTTGTTGGCAAAGATTGTATTTGTTGAAGGTTGAAACAGTAACTATGAGAATTGGGTGCTTATGTTTTTAATATCTTGTAAAAAGTATTCGCTCTCTGTTTGTGTATTATTTTTTCAATTAAATAATTATTCCTTTCTTTTGATCCCTTTGCAGATTCTTTTATTTTACTCTTCATCAAAAAACAGTAGTTACAAACATCTGTGGCCAGAGCTCTGAGGCCGAGGTTGAATTCGCTAACAAAGATTCTACGAAAAATTCCGATATGTACGTTTTTATCTCTTTCAACACTCTCATTGCAGATCTTATGAAGCTTTTTTACACTTACCTCACAAGTAAAATAAATTCTTTGGAACTTCCTCCGATTATAGTGGCTCTCTTTTCCTCTGAGCTTTCCTATGAAGGTTCTCACACTATTCTTCCTTTCAACAGATCTGTGACTGATCCTGTCTCCTCCTCGCTTTTCTTCAATAGGATTTCCAATATTTTTCGCTTAAACAATATTTTGGACCCTTGTTCGGCCTATACCCAACACGGTGAGGAAAAGCGTTTTACATACAAAAAATGTATCACTTTCACGTTTGAGAAAGTACTTCACATTGCAACCATGCGATCCTCCTGGTTTCTGTTTTTTGTTGAGTGCTGTGGGCCTTGGTCTTCTCCTTTTAACAACCCCCAATTCAATCATGTTAGCAACTATGCTGTCCTGTCTAAGCTTGTCGGCAACTCTGTAAAGGTTTCGTCTTATTGCTTGAACCATATTTGGTGTTATCTTGCTGCATTGAAATCTTTTATTAGAATCATTGTGAGTACAAGGCACATAGAGGCTATGCTTTAGAATAGTGCGGCACGAATTCGATAACAAGAGATAAACTGTTAGTTTAAGAAAATTATCAGCTTTTCAATGGTGTTATTCTTTTTCCGGGCAAACGTTTACTTTTCGCTGACCCCCAACTTCTCACGGGGGGTTTCAGCTTGGACAAAACGTTGTTTGCTTGTAAGGTCGTTTTTGAGCCAAGATTTTGTATAGGACAGAACACGTTTTGACGAAAATTTAAACGTTGCTATTTACAAAATGGAGAGCATGGCAATCATATTTTTTTTTTTACTTTCTGTGACAAAACACGTTTTGTTTTTAGCTCCTCATTTATATTAGAACAATGATGGAAGTGCATTGTAACAGTTTTATGAGGACCATTGGTGACAGTTGTAATCTCGGGATGTATAGGTAGTTTCTGAGACATTTCTTTATATTCTGGCATGATGGGTGATGGTTCACGATGTTCTTTAGGCATAGAACTGCGTGGAAATGCTTCCATTTAAAATTGATATTTTCTACAATTCGGTGGCCGGTATAGACTTTTTTATATTGATAACAAAGTCAAAATGATAAATGATAAGGATATGTAGAAGAATCTACTGAGATTCTTCCATATATCCTATTTTTTCATTTCAACAGATTTCCATTCTCCGTGTCTCTTCAAACCTTCACTCCCAAATCAGTGACAGAAGTTTTCCTTAACTAGACTAGATCCCTAGAAGGTCTCCTTGTTGATGAACTGTTCTTAATTATTGGACAATATATCAATCAACGGCCCTTTAAATGAGACATAAGCAGGTTAATAAACATTTAGACCCAATAACACAGCAATAATAACATATAATTTGTTTTATAAATAAATGCTCTAAAATGAAGAAAATAAACTTTAAATTTAATCCAACCTTATACGTATGTGATATAAAAGCTTGTTGAGAAGGTTAGTTGTGTAGATAAATAATTATTGTAACCTAATCTTAACATAAGTAAATCTAAGAGAGAAACAAGTAAACCTCTCATCAAGCTTTCATATCATAAAATTTATGTAATATAATAAATTCAACTAAGTTTAATTTACAGTTATTTTTTTCTATATAAAGCATTTAAATAAAACTTTTTCTGCTTTTAATTTTATTTACTATTCTGATCAGCTGGCCTAACCGCGCGGCTCTAGATGGAAAACATACATTTGGAGGAGTTACTAAGCAGCCTTCTTAATCTAAGGCTTCCGAGTTACTCACGAAATCCCCTCGTGGCCTCCTGTACATAATTTGATTCTCATTCCCTTACATTGACTCTACATACACAGAATAACTGCGTTAAAATGATATAAGGTTAGTATAACGGAACCGTCTTCGAAAAAGCCGAGAAAGTGGAATATTGAAATAATATACGAGACAATATACTTGTGAAGTAGGAAGGTATGACACAGGAATACAATTTTCTGGGGAATGTTCAATCATTTTCTGAACGATATACGAACTCGACATACGGGCGGGCGTAGCGTGTACCTGAACAAATGAACGTCGAATTTATACACAACTTGGTCGGAGGCCAAAACGTAGATAAGTATAAAGATGGCAACTTTTGTTTTGTTAGTTGACCGAGCGAGCGAAGGACTCCATTTCGACAAGATAGGAGGCCGATTTTGCTTTCGTCTGTCTCTATGTCTTGTGTCTGTCAGTTCCGGTCTAGGGGCCACAGTTTTCAAGCGATCCTCGCAACACTTGGCACACGTGTTCCTTGAATTAAAATATTTTTCTGAAACCTATCGTGTGGGGTATCAAATTAAAGGGCTTCATGAGCCGGTTCTAAAAATATACTACATCATTATTACCTTTCGGCCGCCTTTTTTCTAAAAATCCAAGAAATCTTTTCAAAACATACCAAGTATGGACTCCTCTAAGAAGGAGACGGATTAGTGAAGAGGATCTATACAGACTATGAGAGTGAGTGAAATAGACTATAACTATTTTCGTGAAAAGTCAATATATTGTATTTTAAATCGCAAATTTAATTTACAAAGTTATTGGTAGTTTACTACTTGATTTTGATTGAATCTAGAATAATTACCTAAAAAATGGGTTCACAGTCCCCCCCGTTAGCTAGGTATACTGCCCACAGGGCTACTAGTAATAATTTTTTTTGACGACCAATTTTACTAAATGTTAATCACAGGAAGATCGGCAAAAATGTATGAACCTTGGTCCTGAAGCCAATGCCGACGTGACATTTTTTTTTCTGTCCGAATCTCTAGTTAGGTCTGGTCACAACTTCATGATACAACTGGGAGCCGAGATGAACCTAAGCGGGGCGTGGCGCTCCCATGTAGTTTAGTATTAAACATGGTGTACTATTTTGATGAACATTTAGTAAATTCGATGAACATTTAGTAAATTCGGGATGAAAATGTATTATTTTAAATGTAACTTTTTAGGCAATTAGATAAACCATGGCTTATGTTTAAACAATTACCAAAAACGCACCTAATTATTACTACCAATAAATTCGAAATGACTGCCAGAATGGATAAATGTCCACCAAATTGTGTTTGGATAAATGATCACCAAACTTCTTTTTATGTTTTGTGTACTTAAGTTTATGTTTAAAGTATTTTTTGTTGTTCTTACATGTTCAACCTTACACGAAGGATAAAGGGGGCTTCGCTTCGCTCACCCCCTTTAACCTTCACCTAAGCTACCGCAGTATTTTGCCCTGATATTTTTTGCAACTTTTGGTGTTCATTTATACATTTTGGGTAGGAAATTTTTTTTTGGTGATCGTTACATTTGTTGCCATAAACCATTAAATATGTTTAATGGTTTATGGCAACAAATATAATGATCAGCTTTTCCCGCTGGGTGCCTGTACCTGTTAATAAAATTCAAAACCTATAAAAGGAAAATGTCTTCTTTGGAAGATATCCGGCGTTAAGCGGGTTGTATATCATAATCGTGATAGTGCAATGTATTAGTTATGTATACTAGTATGATTAATGACGACAATTTTGAGTGACAGTGAACTTGATGATTGATCGAAATATGCAAGGTGAAACATGACTGCCTACATATTAATAACTGCTTTCATGAGGAAAACTAGAGTATATGGATTTGTCTGCCGGTGCAGCATTATATCACTGGTGGATCTTCCTGTAACTTCACCATGCGTAATTGTGTGATTCTATAGATCGGAATATAGCCGTGAGAAAATGAAGTCTATGTACAAATACAATTTTTTTTGGAGGGTAGCCTAGCAAGCAATTCTAAGCTACCCTCCAATCTATCTATTTTAAATTAATTTCAATTAAAATAAAAGTTTAATGTCAGTAATTTTATTATAAATCTAGGCCTGGACCCCTGAAATCGCTGGGCAAATCACATTTTCCATATACATACCTGGAAATCATATAACAATGGAGCTCTACACTAAACTGAACAACAATATGGAGAAGATAGTGCCCACTTTCAACTCCAGGATGTCACAATATGAGAAGGACCTTTGGGAGGCCGCCACCATGTCCTCGTCCAGCAGCCCACCCGATCTCAACACCATTGCACTGGAATTTAAGGCATTCACTTGGAACTGCCTTGACTTGCTGCTCGCACAGATGGAGTTGCTGCTTGCTGGCCAGGACCGTCTCGAGATGGCGTCCAGACGGAAGGTGCTTCTTCTCCATGGCGTTCCTGAAGTGGAGAATGAGGACTCCGTTGACATTGGGCGTGCAGTATTGTCCGACCAAATGAAGTTGTCCCCGGAGTGTATGTCCAACATCAATGTAGTGCATAGACTAGGATCCACGAAAAAGCCGTCGCATCCCCGTCCGTTGCTGGTGAGGTTCTCGACCTTTAGTGCTCGCTCAAAGGCCTGGAAAGGCAAGACTGCATTGAAGGGATCCAGAGTCACAGTAACCGAGTTTTTAACAAAGACGAGGCATGAGGTGTTTATGGCTGCCAGGCAGCACTTTGGTGTGCAGAATTGCTGGACTACAGAGGGCAGGATCGTCTTGCTGCTTCCTGACAAATCCAGACAGAAGGTGGAGCGTATGTCGGAGCTTCTGGTTCCCTCCTTCTGATGGGCAGTCGGAACCTGCTAAGATATCTGCTCCAAAGTCGGCTGGGGTTGCTTCAGGTGCAGTGGCTGCCTCTTCGGCGCCCGGCAGTGCCAAGCGTCAAATCAGGCGCGCTGGTCCGACTAAAGCCAAGAAATAATCATCTTTTCCGTACTCGCTATCACAATTTGGACGGGTAATACTCATTTTGGCTCACCTTTAGCGGATGACCTACTCGCTGGGGCGTCCAAACTTTTTTAGCATTATGTTGGGGTCATTTGATCATCTTCCTGAAAGTTTCAGGGTGCGGAATTCAATAATTTTTAAGATATGATTTTTTGAAAATCTGAAAATACTTTGTAAAATGATGTAACGCAACGCAAATAATATGTTTAAATCTTGTCTGTGGACAAAATACATTACCTAAATTTTGTTGTACGCATATTTGAAAAGATGAGAATTCTCTAAAAAAAGGAGGAAATGTGGAATCTTTTTTTAATAATACCTTTTAAGCAATTTATGTTTGCTTATTTATTTTACGTCAATCAAAGTTAATTTAGTATTTCTTTCGTAAAATATCACTTTTGATAATAAAAAAGGCAGAAAAATGACCCTTTCGAAGAAAGCAACCAAGCATTTCCGCGCGTAGGGGGGGGAGTAGTAGGGGGGGGGGGATCTACCCCCTTCCCTCTCCCCCCACTTAAAGATCAAAGACAGTCTAAATTTTGTTTTAATTTAACAACATAACCTCAAAACTTTAAATAATCATATCTCAGAAACTAGGCATTTCCGCGGGGGGGGGGGGGGGGGGGGGGGAATAGTGGGGGGGCATCTACCCCCCTCCCCCATCCCCGCCTTCCCCCTCAGGTCAACAAAAGTAGGTCATCCGCTAAAGTCCTTCCCTAATTTTCCCAACAAGGTAGTTTATTTTATTCATTTATTTTTGTTCACCTTCAATAATGTGTGTATTTATTTTTCGGTTTCTGTTTCATTTCATGTTCCTGTCTGAAGTCAACATTCAATCAATGTCATGTTTGTCATTGTGTCAATTGTGTCATCCTTCTATTCCAACATTGTCCCAACGTTCATCCAACGTTGAGCTGTTGTTGCTGTATTGTCGGACGGAACGCAGGGCGTGTTCCATATAGATTAATGTTAATTCTATACAAAAAAATGTTAGTGTTCCATATTACCTATAATGCTCTGTGTATTAGTGATTGTTCCACAATGTGTCCCGTTTTCGTGAAATTAGTCCATTTATGTGTATTATTCTTCCTCAATGTTTAAGATGAAATATTTTTCAGATTTTTTCCCCGGAAAGCCCAGTGTATGTACGACTTGGTTCAGGCTATTTATTTATATTAATTATTTGAATATTTTTTTTAGGGTAATATCGATTATTGGGTTTATTTATTATATATATATATATATTTGTATTCATTGTATTAGTATATTTATTTTAGACTATGGATACCTACAACTTTAGTAATAGTTTCTTCTCATCTTGTGATAACGATATTTCTGTTAGCGCGGGAAGTGTTGGGTCAACAGAGGATGATTCGCTGTCATATAACTTGAAACGGGTGTTTTCAAACCTTGGTGCAAACTTTCATATTCATATTCATATTCTTTATTGCACAGAAATCTTATAGAAATAGTAAGGTAACAAAACATTTTATGAGCAAAGGCGAGCTTATCTCTAAAGAGAGATTTCTACCAGCAAACCTAGGTAGGACAGGAAAAATTGTGCAACAGGAGAGTCCTAGTGCGCAATAAAACTGTACACATCTAATTGTTTACAACTAAAACATAATAATTTAATACATGATATATACTAAATAAAATACAAAAGCAAAAAATTTTATATATATCAAACATATACTACTTATATATACATATATAAAAGTACCTATCACGAAAGAGAAAGGAAATGCTCTTTCAATCTTGTCTTAAAAGTGAAAATTGAGGGACTATCTCTAACAGCGCAGGGAAGTGCGTTCCACAGTCGGATCGCCGTTAACCTAAACGAGTGTTTGTAAGCGGCAGTGTTATGCCGAGGAGTAGAGAGAAGAGACATCGTGTGGGATCTCCAGTTGCTATGCCTGGAGGAAATAAACTCGAAACGTTCTCGAAGATATGAGGGGTAGCGGGGATTTCGCAAAATGTTGAACAGATAGGAGAGAACGTGCATATCACGACGAAGGCGGATCGGAAGCCACCCCAACTCCTTGCGATACTGTGAGACATGGTCATACTTGGTCAAACTTCAACGTTGTTCATATGCACAAAGCATTCATACCAGCTATGCTGACCTTCTTGTAGTTTTAAGTGATCTGAACATGCATGGCATTCTTGTTTCGGAATCTTTTCTCAAGCCATCTCTTTCTTCTGCCATGTATGCTCTGCCGGGGTTCAGTCTCTACCGGAACGACAGGATAGGCAAGGCTGATGGGGTGTTGCTATCTACCTACGTTCTGACATCCCATGCATAGTCATCAGCCAGTCGCCAAGCCTGTACTCTGGTTCTGCTGAACACCTGTTCCTGGAGATATTCTTGCGTCACAACAAAGTCCTCCTGGGTGTCTATTATAGCCCCTCTCTTCGAATCGACTATTTTAACTCTTTTATAACCCTTCTCAGTGACTTAACTCCTCTTTATAGCGACACCCTAATTCTCGGCGACTTCAACACTTGTCATCTCAAGAATAACGGTCGCTCAGCGAAGCTGAATTCTCTTGTAAGTTCATTTAACATGCATATCCTTCCTCTAGAGGCCACTCACTTTCAACCACACTGCACCCCCTCTCTTCTAGATCTAATGATTACTTCTGACATGTCTAAGGTTGCTGCGCATGGCCAACTTAACGCCCCTTTCTCCTATCATTAACTTATTTACCTCTCTTATAAGATAAAGCCTCCCAAGCGTGCAGCTAAATTCCTTGACATTCGTAGCTTCAAGGGCATGGATATAACCTCCCTTAATTCAGACGCCTCCTCTGTCGACTGGTCGCCTGTCTACGGTAGTGAGACCATTGATGACAATGTACGGAACTTCAACTCTATTGTCCTGAGCTTGTTTGATAAGCATGTTCCGGTCAAGAGGGTTAAACTGAAGCATCTTCCTGCACCGTGGCTTACTGACACCATTAAGGGTCTGATGGCTAAGAGAAACCGTGCCAAGTCTAGATATAAGAGGGATCCGACCGATGAGAATCTTTTAATTTTCAAACGCCTCCGTAATCGTTGGACTCGCCTGTGTCTTGATTCTAAACGCCGTCATATCTACGAATGTATCGAGAGCTATACTCCAGCACAGGTCTGGAAGTTCCTGAAGACCCTTGGTGTTGGTAAGTCCCAGGAATTGGCAGCCGGAAATGTCGATCTCCGGGGTCTCAATAGTTTTTTTGCAACTCCCCCTGTCACGATGGACCCCCTCGTCAAGGATACAACCCTTCGTAACCTACGGTCTAAGGCAACAGCCCTCACCTCAGCATTTAATTTCATCCCTGTCCGAATCGGCGCAGTAAGGAGGGCAATACTAGCAATCTCGTCGAAGGCCATAGGTGAGGACAAGATATGTTCTCAGATGATAACAACTATCATTGATGTGCTGTTACCTCTCATCACCCACATAATTAATGTGTTGCTTGACCAATGTTGCTACCCCAGCCAGTGGAAATTGGCACTTGTGATTCCCCTCCCCAAAACGTCTCATCCCGCCTTCTTTAAAGATTTCCGTCCCATTTCTATTCTGCCTATCCTCTCCAAAGTCCTGGAATCAATTGTTCACTCCCAACTCTCCTCCTACCTTTCCTCAAAAATGTTACTGAATCCCCACCAATCAGGTTTCAGGCCGGGTCACAGCACTACCACAGCACTGCTCAAAGTCAGTGACGACATTCAATTAGCTATGGATCAAAAGCAGCTTACGGTCCCTACACTGCTTGATTTCAGTAGCGCCTGTAACTGCGTCGATTTCGATAAACTAGTTGAAATTTTAAAGTCACTTAATGTCTCCTCGCAATCTGCTCGCTGGTTTGACTCCTACCTGAGAGACCGCCAGCAACGCATTAAGTCTGAGGAGATCTCAACGGACTGGTGTGATCTCTCTGCAGGTGTCCCGCAAGGAGGCATCCTTTCTCCTCTCCTCTTCTCGGTATTCATTAACTCCATCTCTGACGTTCTTACCTCTTCTTATCATCTGTACGCAGATGACCTTCATATATCGGCACTTCTCTCCGTGTGATGTGAATCTGACAGTAGAGGCGTTGAATGCTGATCTCGATACAATCAGGAAATGGGCTACCTCATATGGTCTGCTTGTCAACCCGGGAAAATCGCAGGCCATGATTTTGGGTACTCGTCACTCTCATAACCTAGTTCGAAAATGCCCATCGACCCTATAGTGTATGATGGTAACATAATTTCATACAGCGAGAAGGCCAAGAATCTTGGGGTTGTATTTGATAAATTGTTGTCCTGGTCGCCCCATGTTTGTGAGGTCAGCAGACGATTCTTTGCGTCATTTCACTCCCTACGGAGATTGCAGCACTTCCTGCCACAGCAGACTAAAATCACCCCTGCCCAGTCCCTCCTACTACCTTTAATCGACTATGCGGATGTTTGCTGGATCGGTGCAAACGAAGAACAACTAAACAAACTCGAATGACTTCAAAACCTCGGGATTCGGTTTGTCTTCGGGTTGCGCAAGTATGACCATGTCTCAAAGTATCGCAAGGAGTTGGGGTGGCTTCCGATCCGCCTTCGTCGTGGTATGCACGTTCTCTCCTATCTGTTCAACATTTTGCGAAATCCCCGCTACCCCTCATATCTTCGAGAACGTTTCGAGTTTATTTCCTCCAGGCATAGCAACCGGAGATCCCACACGATGTCTCTTCTCTCTACTCCTCGGCATAACACTGCCGCTTACAAACACTCGTTTAGGTTAACGGCGATCCGACTGTGGAACGCACTTCCCTGCGCTATTAGAGATAGTCCCTCAATTTTCACTTTTAAGACAAGATTGATCTTGTTGTGGGGGAAAGCAGCGGATATTCAAACTATTTTTATTTTACAGAAAAGAGCTATTCGAGCAATTTATAATTTAAAACGAACATACTCCTTAAGAGAGCTTTTTAAAGAAATTGACATACTAACAGTAGCTTGTCAATTTATTTTTGAAAATATAATGTATGTACGGAAGAACCTTACAACATTTTCCAAAATTAGCGATAGCTGTAATGATAACCTAAGAAATAATCACAGACTGTGTGCGCCCCGATTTAGACTCGCGAAGGTTAGCAATTCTTTCAAGGGTCAGTGTATTCTCTACTATAATAAGATACCTCTGGAGATTTTGAAATTGCCATTTGAGCAATTTAAAAAGCATGTTAAAGCGACTTTGTCAAAAAAGGGATATTAAAATGTTCAAGATTACTTAAATGACAGGACTGTATGGGGTTAATCTAGCTCAACACAGGCCTTGCTGTTAATAATTTTGTAATTATTTATTCCTGCTTATTAATCATAATAATTAAATTTTTCATATTTGTAATAGTTAAGCACATCCTATTTTTAAAAGAGATCTAAAAATCAATCTGTGGGAGTTTCTACGCCCTTCTTCTCCCACAGTGGTCCAATGTAGAGAAGAGGCAAAATTTACGTTTGCTAAGTATATGTAAATATCTACAGTAATAAAGTACTTTGACTTTGACTTTGACTTTGACTTTGAGATTTCCTTTCTCTTTCGTAATAGGTACTTTTATATATGTATATATAAGTAGTATATGTTTGATATATATTTAATTTTTTACTTTTGTATTTTATTTAGTATATATCATTTATTTCATTATTATGTTTTAATTGTAAACAATAAGATGTCTACAGTTTTATTGCGCACTAGGACTCTCCTGTTGCACAAATTTTCCTGTCCTACCTAAGTTTGCTAGTAGAAATCTCTCTTTAGAGATAAGCTCGCCTTTGCTCATAAAATGTTTTGTTACCTTACTATTAAGATTTCTGTGCAATAAAGAATATATGAAATACAAATATATTTATTACGTAAAAAGAATGATACACATTAACATGAGTAGCAGTTACAAATAAGCAAAAGTACTAGACTAAAGTCCATCTTTGTAAAAGATGGACTATAGTAAGTAAAGATGGAAGTTTTAAGAAAGTAAGATAAGATGGAAGATATTAAAGATGGAATATAGGCAGAAATGTTGCCATGTACTTTCTTGTATGAATAAATAAATAAGCAAAGGGTGCGTTCGAGATCAGTTAAAAATTACTCGGTAGTAATGCGAAAATTACTCCCGAGCGTTCGGGAACGAACCGAGGGTAAACGAACTGTTACTCCCGAGCGTTCGGGAACAAACCGAGGGTAAACGAACTGTTACTCCCGAGCGTTCGGGAACAAACCGAGGGTAAACGAACTGTTACTCCCGAGCGTTCGGGAACAAACCGAGGGTAAACGAACTGTTACTCCCGAGCGTTCGGGAACAAACCGAGGGTAAACGAACTGTTACTCCCGAGCGTTCGGGAACAAACCGAGGGTAAACGAACTGTCACCCGACAGCTTGCCGAACAGCGTTTTCGAACGGCTCAGATAAAGTTATTTTCGCACTGACAAGTGCGAGTTCTCTCTCTGGTTCAATGTCCTTAAACATTATCTGACAGATGTCAAACTGTGCTTAACGGGTTAATACAAATCGGGTTGGTTTGACATTGACAACTTATCCCGTTCGGAATCCCGCATTTCATCTCTCTTTTTGTCATTATATCCATCTCTTTTCTTTCTCCAAGAGAAGTTTCACTCGGTTTCCGAACTCACCCTAAATTACTAATTAACATTTTGATGTTAATCAGCAGATAGCCCCTTGTGATAGACAATACCAATAGTAAACGTCGTTGATCGTTGAATGAAAAGGGAGCTCGTTACAGTACTGAATAAGAAATTTATTATTCAGTTGGTACTTACTCCTACCTATAAACACGAAGATAGCAGTGTTACCGGCGGTTGCCTGCCATTGAAAACATCCGCGAATTAAGTAAATTGTCAACTTTAATTGACAGTAGTAGTCCGTGGTCTAGTGGCTTAAAGCTTGCTTCTCACGCAGGGGATGCGGGTCCAAATCCGGAGCCGACCATGCAACAATGAGATAATTAATTCGTCTTGTGTATATTAAAATGGCGTTTTAACAGTGATGGAAAATATCGTGAGGAAACCTTCTGTCACCATAGCTGCGGCGATGGGCTACCCTCAAAACGGAGTATTAAATAGCTGGCTTTAAGTGGATACAATTATGACTTTGCCTCCCCGTATGGGAAAAAGCGTGACGCTATTTTATGTTGTGTAATTGATAGCATGGATTTTGTCATTTTAATATTCTTGAAAATCAAAAATACTGATTTGCTGCTTAAATGTCAGGGCAAAGTGGTGGGTCAGGGTAGGTGAAGGATAAAGGGTTTGAGCGAAGCGAAGCCCCCTTTAGCCTTCGTGTTAGGTTGACATGTAAGAGCAAAAGAAACACATAAAATTTAAGTACACAGTTAACATTTTTGCTGTGCAAATAGGATGTGCGATTAAATACTACCCATAGATATACATATTTTATGTTGATTATTCTTCAATTTCAGAAATTTGCAAAAATTTTAGAATATTTCTCTTGGAATTTTAGTTTAACGAGTAGTTCCGAGCTACTTTTAGCTTCGAAACCGACAAAAATAATTTTGTTTAGAAGATTGTATGGGCTCAAAAGGCCTTCCGTCATCTCAATATAGTGGCCTTGATTGCAATTTCGAATGTAGTTCTTCGGGACGTGTAAATAAGAACGATGAACAGTCCATACTGCAGTCCACCCACAGAGCATTGAATATTAGAGAGAGGGCAAGCCGCCGCGTAGCGGCTGACCGTTGTATGCACAGTGTGCATACAGTGCATTCAGTTGCTCTCAGCGAGAATTCCCGAGTGCACGCGCCGTTCGCCTTAGAAAACTGATAACACTTAGCTTTATTTTCTATAAAGCCGGCCTGTGCAGTTGTCCTATGTGAAATCGCAGCGATTCGACAAATTTCCATAACAAGGGTATAACATTTCACAGGTAAATACTGAAAATACAATATTTCTTCAATAAAACAACACGACTAACGAAATATTCCGAGGAAGTAATGCTATTGAGTCGCATCCAGATTCCGTCTCTCTCATACTCATTAGCGTTACCTACTAGCGAGAGAGACAGGAAATAAATTTAATGTCCATGACGCTTTGTGTGCTGTGTGCGTGCTTTATGAAACAATGTGCGCCTCATGCGCATGTTTACAGCCACGTAACTGCTTTGCCTGTATTTACCAATACGAGAGTAGGGATAAATGTGTAAGTTATTATGTGTGCGTGTTCGTTGTGTTTATTTAATGATACGTTGTGTGCGTGAATTCAGCTTGCGACAATCAGTTTGCATACAAAATAGGCTGAACGCCCTATCTCCAATGTTGAGATATCTGTGAGTCCACCGGTATTAGGGATACTCATTTACACTCGAAAGTTTCGACCAAACGAAGTTGCTACGCAGTTGCACACCACATACATACTAGAGCGACAGGTATGTTACCTACGATATTTATACTTTTGCAACATGACTGAGCTACTTTACTTAATCTACCCGCATTTTCACGTAAAATGCAGTCTCCGCAGACCACAGACTTTGTGATCAGCCGATAGTTTGGTCTGGTTGGGCTGTCATAGTAATTCGGGGATGATTATCAGTTATCGATTGATAAAAATACAGATATTTTTCTGTCGACTGTAGTGAATACGGGTTAGCATTGCCATAGCGGTCACTGACGCCACGGCTGCTGTGAACCGAATCATACAATAGTAACCAGGTAACCATGGCAACGATCGGCAAATGCTACTATGGTAAACGACATAAGGTAAATAAGGTAAACGACAGTTATGTGGAACGTTGCGCGTAAGTAACCCAATCACGAGCATACAGTGGTAGACAGGAGTCAATGCCCGCTATTGCCATTTCAACCCGAAAAGACTAGGGAAATACTGATACAGGTAAACCTGACAAAATTACTGATTTGCGCGACTGTTTCAGTTTCAGTTTCAGTTTCAGTTTATTTATTTATAATTGTCAATTACAGGTCAGTACACATTTAGGAATACATTTAAAATTTGATTTAAATTATACGTCATAATTAAGATTATTATAACCTATTAATAGAAATTATTATATACTAATTATATTGCACTGTTTATTACACATAATTCATTAAATACAAATACCTATGTTCAAAAAGTACGCAGGAAGGTACATTATATAAAAATACGAGGCTACGTATTAGTCAAGTATTCATCCACACTATAAAACGTCCGCTCGATAAGCCAGTTCTTCAGTTTATGTTTGAAGCCACTTGTTGTTATGGCGGCCGTGATTTCTTGTGGTAGCCGGTTATAGATAGTGGGGCCCATAATGTGCGTGAGTTTATCTGAACGAGCGAGACTTCGTGGGATAGCGGCTAATTTTTCCGCATTTCTGGTGCGGTATTTGTGAAGATCACCCAGTTTAACAAAATTATGGGCGTTTTCCCTTACAAAAGTTGCCACCTGCAGAATTACAATGGAGGGTAAGGTAAGGATTCTGAGGGCTTTGAAATGTGGCCTGGCCGACTCGTCATGTGGCAGCTTCATGATCGCCCGCACGGCCCGCTTCTGCATTCGGAAGGCGCGCTGCCAGTCCGCGGCGCGCCCCCACAGCTCGGCGCCGTATTGCAGTACCGAGTGCGTCATCGCGAAGTAGCAGGTGCGCACTACGTCGCGAGGAACCGTACGCTCCAGGCGGCGCAGCGCGAAGCACGCTCCCGCCAGTTGGCCGCACACTTTATCAATGTGCGAGCCCCAGGTGAGGGTCCTGTCGAGCTCGAAACCTAGGAAGGCTGTTGCCTCGACCTGGTTTATTTTCACGCCGTCTGCCAGCACCTCAAACTGCTTCATAGCTTGACCTGCGAGGTTGAAGTGGAGGAAATGGGTTTTTTTTGCGTTCAGGACGAGACCGTTCATTCGGAACCACCTGGCTATATTCGAAGCCGTTATATTCAGGCATTGCTGCAGTTGAGGTACGTCTGGGGCTATGACTACGCCGGCGACGTCATCAGCATACATGAAAATCTCACTGGAGTCAATGGCTGCTGGCAAGTCGTTCAACATGAGGGAGAAGAGGATGTTCGACACTGACGATCCTTGGGCTACGCCCATTACCGTCGTCAGTGGTCGTGACCTCACCCTCCCTCCATCGCCAACCACTATTTGGGATCGGTTACGAAGAAAATCAGTAAGGAAACTATCGGCCCTACCATCGATACCGTATTGTCTTAGTTTGAGTGCCAGAACATCGTGATCTGCCACATCAAACGCTTTAGACAAGTCACAGCATAAGAGCGCTACCTGCTTCCTGCGTTCACGGGCGTCGAGCACGCGGCGCACAACCTCGCGTGCCAATGCGGTCGTGGACCGACCCTCGCGGTAGGCATACTGGCGGTCCGACATCGCGTCGGTGTCCCTTAGGTACTCGGTCAGCCGACGGCTGATGCCGTTCTCGAGAACCTTCGAGATGGCAGGAACTATAGAGATGGGCCTATAGTTATCCATTTCGGCTCTCTTACCCTTGCCCTTGTAAATAGGAGTTATTTTGCTGCATTTCATCGGGACAGGATAGGTTCCAGCTCTCATGCAGTCGTTATATAGCTTAGCTAAGATCGGTGAAATCTGGACCGCAGCGAGATTCAGCAGCTCTATTGAGGTGCTGTAAATATCTTTCGTAGGTTTGTGTGGGATGCGGGTTGTTATAATCCGGAATACTTCGTCGGCGGTGAAGAGGCGCAACCTCAGCGAGCGGTCCGCAGGCGGGCGGGCGCGCGCCAGGGTGGCTGACGACGCGACTGGACATCGAATAGAATAAACGAGCGTTAGATTTTGGTCAATCAATCAATGAATCAATCAAAGATCTTTATTACTAGAGATATTTACATACTGTACGAGCCTTAGCTCGTAACGTGTTGTTGTAGGATGTATGTTGTAGGTTCCGAAGGAAAGACGTTAACTGGTAATTGTACCGAGTGCTTTATTGCAACTAACTCAGACTAGTCTTTAGCCTAGAAAGGTAAACTACGTGTTATGCTTAATTTACAATAATTATCTAGGTTATAAAAGTACAGTGAATACCAACGATGTGCATGCTTGTACATGCTGCCAAATCAACCAACAGGGAAAATAAAGGGTAACTACCCTGCCTATCACTATAAACCTTTCTGTTATTGTTATCCCCTAATGGTTTGCTAAATTGTTAATATTATGTTATTACAGTATCTTAAATATTTTAATTTAAACGTTAAACATTTTAGTCTTCTGGGTCGGTCTTGCGTAGATATGTTCCGTTCGCGATCTCCTTCCGGTCTTGGTGTCCCCCTCGGCTGGTGCAGTGGCTGTGGCAGCACTGGCGGCGGTGACGGCTCGGGACGTGATAACGGCGGCGGTGGCGGCGACACGTTTGTCCTGACGACTCTCAGCATCACGACGACGACGCGCGGCGATCCAGGCTAGGCAGCCAATGACCGTTCCGAGTATCAGCACCGTCAATGTTATGTAGGAAACAGCGTACTGATGCACGTCATGCTCCGACAATGTTTGCGGTAACTCAGAATTTTTCTTGAGTTCCTCCAACTGATTCTCGAGTCTCCGAAGTGCATTTGAATGATCTTCGGTGACAACATCTTCCCGGTCCTCTGTGGCTGTTAACTTTGTCATGTTGTTGATGGTGTCCAGTGTAGGTACTGCAATCCTTGTGTTAATGAAGAGTTTGTTTTGGTACTCGGTGTCCGTGTAGATCGTACTTTCGTCTTTCTTCAACGAACATCCTTGAGCCATGTTGATGATTCCCGTTCCGCTCGTGACCTTAGACATCATATGTTCCTTGCAAATAATGCGTAGGTGGCATTCTTCGCAGCAGACGTAGAGCCAGACATTGTGGCGATGTAATGCGATCCATTTGTTAGCGCACGTCGAACTGAGCGCATTGCATTGTGTGCTGTTATCATTCGTTAGCAGTTTTATTTCACATGGCTTGTTATGTTGTCGCATACTGTAGACGGGATTGTTGAAAGTGCAAATGTACTTAGTTTGCTTCAAAATAGTGCACTGTTGTAAATCTTCTTTGCTCAAGTTTACATAGATATCCTTCAGCATGTTGATAGCGATGTATTCAGACGTAGTTACCACAGATCTGGTCTGTTTGTTTGTAATCAGCGGTATAGGTATAACTCTGTATAGTTGTAGCTGATTGTCATTTATAAGCGGCAACTTCATTTCCATAATAAGATATTCTTGAGTCGCTCGTGCTTTGACGTGGATCAATTTGAAGACCTCCCTTATTTCTTCGTGGGCGTTGTCCACCGGCAATGCCAAATGTCCCGGAAGTCGAGAGGCGATAACGCTCATCTCCTTCAAAATTTGTTCTTGGGATATTATCTTGTTGTTCATTTGGCCTCGATAGACGTCTTGAATAACCTCGAGGACTCCTTGTTGTATTCTCCTGAGTTTGCTCAGGATAATATTGGCTTGCAGTGCGACTGCGTTAAAGTAGACCATCATGGCATTTTGTTTTGTGTCTTGTTGTAACTCCCGCATATGTTCATCGGCTCTCTTGATGTGGCTTCGCATGAGCCCGAGTTGTTTGTTCATTGTTGCTTCATTCCTGCTTATGATGCTGTTTTGTACTTCGACAATAGAGGTCTGATTCTTGAACAGCTTCAGCAAATATTGTTCATTGTCTCTGACGTTGTTTATCTCTTGGTGATATTGCACCGCGAAATCTTCGTCTAGAACTCCAATTAGGCTGTGCGCAAGTTGTCCTACGCCATTGAAGAAGCCTCTCTTCGTCCTGTTTCCCCCACTTTGTCGGGACTGTAAGCCTAAGTTGTTGCTCTGAAGCTCCTCAATTTCTTGTCGTAGCTCCGACACGATACTCCCGCAGACCACTTGATAGGCGAAGTTCTGGCAGGCGTTTTCTACATGGTCGACGTATCCTTGGATATCCTTGAACCCCTTCCAGTAGGTAGACATATTGTAGTACGCCAGGATTGTCCAACTGTCGTGAACCGTGTTCAGATTTCCCAAGTCGTCATAATATATTTGTCTTCCTTTTTCAAATGATGACATGCCGAAAAACTGTTGTTGCGAGCCGCAGACCATACACATAAATACGATGAACATAGTTATGTAGTTCATCATCGATATGCGTTTATTCTTGCCGGGTGTGCTGTTTGTTTGTTGTGTTTGTTTTTGTTTTTCTTCGCCTTCGGTGGGGAGTCTGATGAGTCTTGTTATTGGTCTCTTCAGAGATCCCTTTTCTGTCTTGAGAGATACCACCCTCACCAGGTCGTCCTTGCCCGGATGTACTTCTAGTATTCGGCCTAGAGCCCATTTTCCCGGAGGAAGATTGTCCTCTTTTACAACGACGACGTCCCCCACTGCAAGGTTTTCTGTTTTGTTGTTCCACTTACTCCTCGTTTGTAAGTGTTGTAGATAGTCTGATGACCATTTCTTCCAGAAGTCCTGGTACATCTTCGTGGTTAACTTCCACCGATTTCGCAGACTGACTTCGCCTTTCAGATCTTCTTCTGGTATTGCTAATAGAGGTTCGCCGATTAAGAAGTGACCCGGAGTTAGGACAAATTCCCGATCCTCTGTGTCTTCGGTCAGCTGTAGCAGCGGCCTCGAGTTGAGACAAGCTTCTATGCATGTTAGAAGGCTGTAAAACTCTTCATATGTGAGTTTTTGCTCCCCTATCACTCTTTTCAGGTGATACTTCATGGATTTGACAGCGGATTCCCACAACCCGCCCGCAGTTGGCCAGGCCGGTGCGATGAAATGCCACTGGATTTCCAACTCATTTGTCTTGTTCACGAAGTCTTCATTAAATGTTGATTGTTCCTTGAACTGTTTCTTAAGTTCTCTGCTGCTTCCCAGGAGGTTTGTTCCGTTGTCACTCCATATGTTTTTTATCAGACCCCTTCTACTGACCACCCTTTTCAATGCCAAAATAAAGGCTTGGGTGCTCAGATCCGAGACCAGTTCCAGATGAATGGCCTTTGTTGCCATGCAGATAAACACGGCGATGTAGCCCTTGGATGTTCGGACTCCTCTTCCTTTATTGGCCTTGACATCTACTGGGCCTGCGAAGTCCACGCCGCAGTTGTAAAACGGTCTCGATGGTGTTATTCTGGCTTTTGGTAAGTCTCCCATCCTCTGGTTTTGTTTTTGCGGTTTGAATCTTGTACACGGCACGCATAGTCTCAATCTTTGTTTTACTGTTTTGTTGCCGCTGATGATCCAATAACGCTGTCTCAGGTAATTTAACGTGAGCCGGGAACCTCCGTGTAATGTTTGTTGATGAGCTTGTTCGATTAATAACTGTGTCAGTCTGCTGTTTGATGGCAGAATTATTGGATGTTTTGTCGTGTACCCCAACTCTGAGTTCTTCAGCCTGCCTCCGACACGTAGGTTCTCCTCTTCATCCAAGATAGGATTCAGCTTGATAATGTTACTGTTGGATCTGACAGTTCCCTTTGATTTTAAATCTTTAATTTCGGATTTAAAATACGTATTTTGTTCTTGTTTTACTATTCGCTGTAGCGCGCGTCGTATTTCCTGCAACGATAGGTGTTTGGAGTTGCCCCTTGTCGCCGGGTCGCGTGCCGTTGTTATGAAACGTGACACCCACGCTAGTATGCGCGTAGCCCTTGACAATGAACTGCATTTTTCGATGACGCTGGCGATGACCCCCATTTCTGTTTGTTGTGCTGGATAAGCTTGAATCTTTATTTCTTCGTTTGTTGAATAACTTGAAGGTTCCGTAGCCATTTGTGTTGCGTCGTTGTTTCGAAGCCAATGAGGCCCTTCCCACCAAAGGTTGAACCCCCGCAGTTGTGACGGAAGGAGTCCTCTGGAAGCACAGTCCGCTGGATTTTGCTTTGATTTCACGTGTTTCCATTGTTGAGCCGGGACGACACTCTTGATCTCCTGAACCCGGTTTCCCACATAGGGTTTCCAGCGATGTTCATCTCCTTGCAGCCATCCCAGCACGACCATTGAGTCCGTCCATGCAAATATCTTCATGTTGTGATTTTCAGCAAATCTGTGTTTTATTTTGTCCACCAGTCGGGCTAGTAATAATGCACCACCCAACTCCAATCTTGGTAGCGTTATTTGTTTATTTATGGGCGCTACTTTAGTTTTCGCTGCGACAAGTGTTATTTTCTCATCGCCGGTAGACAACGTAACCTTCGAGTAAACGACGCAGGCGTATGCTTTTTCTGACGCATCGCAAAATGCATGTAATTCGATGTTGCAGTTTGTTTCTTCAATTCCCAACCATCTCGGTATTGTAAAATGTTGTATGTTTTGAAGATCCTTCCTTATAGTTGTCCACTCCTTTTGGATATCCTCCGGCAATTCGTCGTCCCAGGAAATCTTAGACAGCCATACTTGTTGAAACATGATTTTTGCTTTAATCGTAACTGGCGACAGCCAGCCAAGTGGGTCAAATAGCTTAGCGACGTCACTTAACATATGCCTTTTTGTTTTGACATAGTTTGTTGTTTGTTCTAATGTTGATGTGAACATAAATTGATCGTTCTTCGGGTTCCATCCCAACCCAAGTGTTTTTGATGTTTCCTTTTCGCTGAAGTTGAAGTTTCGGGGGTTTCTCATCTCTTCGGGTAGATCGGCAACTAAAGATGGGTCATTGCTTGACCATTTCCGGAGGTTGAACCCGCCTTTGTTGAGGAGCGTTATGAGCTGGTCTCTTGTTAACCTTGCTTGTTCTGTTGTATGTTTTCCGAAGAGTGCATCGTCCATGTAGAAGTTGTTCTGAAGGACGCTTTTTGCTTGAGGAAGCTTATCGCCTTCGTCCGAGGCGAGCTGCTTCAACGTTTTCTGGGCTAAGTAAGGCGCGGCCTTAGTCCCGTATGTTATTGTTTTCAATTCGAATTCTCTCATTTTCTTTGATGAATCCTGCCAAATTATTTTCTGGAGTGGCCTATCTTCCGGATGTACGACGATGAATCTGTACATCTTCTCAATATCTGCTGAGTAGACGTATTTGTACTGTCGCCACTGTAGTAATAGTCCTTGAAGGTCCGCTTGAAGATTAGGTCCTGTTTCCATTAAGTCATTGAGACTGAATCCGCTTGTTGTTTTTGCCGAGGCGTTAAATACTACTCTTAGCTTTGTTGTGACCGCTTCCATTCTCAAGATTCCGTGGTGCGGTAGATAATATTGAAGCTGTTCTTGTTTATTTGATATCTCCATATGACCCAATTGTTCATATTCGGCCATGAAGTCATTGTAGCGTTGGGAAAATTCTTTGTTTTTGTTAAGCTTGCGCACTAATTGTTTATACTGTGCAATAGCTTGTGGTTTTGATAGTCCCAGCTTGTTCTTGAAGTCCTTCTTCATCGGGAGGCGAATCTGGTATCGTCCGTCAAGAAGTCGCTCTGTTGTTTCCGCATACATTTTTTCGCAGAAGTCTTCCGAGCTAGTTTCAACTTGGTTGCTTGCTATCTCCTCCTGTTCCCAAAAATTGCTGATATCTTCCATATTGTTGATGGTGACATGACAGTTGAAAGTCCTTTGGGAGAATTTTCCGCATATCACCCATCCCAACCGTGTTTGTTGCGCAATAATTGCTTGATTGTTTGTTTTAATCAGGCCTTCCATTATCAATTCCGGATAAATATCAGCGCCCAATAAAATATCGATCTCTCCTGTTATGTTGAACTCTGGGTCCGCCAACTTCAAATGTTGTAAATGCTTCCAAGAGTCCACATCGAACGATCTGTTAGGCAGCTTGTTGGTCAGTCGCCTCATAATTAAGGCACCCATGACGAAGTTGTAGTCGTTGTGTAGAGCTTTGCAATCGAGATGGATTTCTCCCTTGCATTTGTTGGGTGTTGTTCCCAACCCAGTTACATCAGCATTGTTTTTGATCCTCTTGAGTTGTAGCCGTTGCACAGCGTCCTCTGTTATCATTGTTATCTGAGAACCTTGGTCGAGTAAAGCTCTCAGCGTTACATAAGTTCCGTCGTTGGCTTGCACCATAAGTTTTGCTGTGGCCAACAGTACTTCGTTTGTTTCCGTACTCGATACGTGCGTGCTGTGCCGGTTCACTTGCTGGCTTGCTGACTTGCTTGGCCTAGATATTGCCTCGTGCAGCAATGTGCTGTGCGACCCATTGCACTCTTTACATTTTTTGTTTGATCTGCAAATATCCCCGTTGTGTCCAAACAGGCAGTTGCTGCATACTCTCAGTTTTTCAACTTCTCGTAATTTAGCCAAAGGTTCAAGGTGCAAAAACTCTTGGCACGCGTATAATCCATGTTCTCCATTACAGCGCGGGCACGTTCTCTTTGCTGTATAATAGGTTCGTGGTTTGAACGTTGAACTGGCTGCCCCCTTTTTATTAACCGACTTGAAAAAGGGAGGGTTGTTGTTTGACGAATTCTTGTTCTGTTCCTTGTTGTTGTAGTTGTTCCCTGGAGCTTTACTGTTGCTGGACTCCAATGAGATGAATTTGTGTTCGAGGTAGCCCAAAAAGCTATCGAGTTTTGGCAGTTCCCGAGGTGATTCTAGCGATTCGATATACGACTGCAGGGTCTCGGGATCCAGTTTTTGTTGAAGGATATGCACCACCAATGGTTCCCATCCGCTAGTATCAATGTTTAAGTTTGCAATAGCATTGATGTTCTCCAACGTCGTGTCGTGTAGTCTTTTCACCTGGGTCGCGGTTGCTTGTTGTATGTTAGGTTGGTTGAGCAATAAGTTCGCATAGTATCCGAAGAGGAGACGAAGATTGTCGTAACGATGTTCCAATATTTCCCAACAGTCTTTATAGTTGTTGGCGCTAACGTGTAAATGCTGTACCAGGCGTTCTGCTTCCCCCTTAAGTTTTGTTTTTAAATGTTGCATTTTCTGGGCCGGCGATATGTTTTTGTTGTTGTGCACAGTCTCCGTGAACAAATCTTTGAATGTAGTCCATTTGGAGTAATTCCCGTCGAATGTCGGGATTTCTATTTTCGGTGTCGATTGTTCCCTATGTTGAATATTTCCCATTTTTCCGTTGATGAGCGATTTTGCCTCGTCGAATAACTTTTCCAGCCTATTATACTCCATTTCGTACTCTGTTGTGTCATCAAGCAGGTTATCCAGCTTCCAGTACATATTGTCGAAAGTTTGCCAGCGAGTTGATATAGTCTTCAGTTTGTCTTCTAACTGCCATTTTTCCGAGATATAGTCGATGTTCACATTTCTTATGGTTCGTTCTAAAGCTTTGATGTTTGATCGTTGCTCGCCCAGAAGCTCCAACACCTTTGTTCCGGAATGTGAAGCCGATGATGTAGCTGATTGTGTAGCCTTGGGGTCGGTGTTGTAATCCTGAACTTGCTCTTGCACCTCTTGTTGACGCATCCTTTGCTCGTATCCCGAAATTGCTTGCTTGATGGACAGGTAGCTCGCTTTAGCTTTCTCGTAGACGTTGTCGGTGAAGTACTCAGATGTTTTATCTTCCTTGCTCATCAGGCGCGAATGATTGAGCTCAAATTGCTCCCAGTTTAGTTGTAACCGCTCCAAACGGACCCTCAGGTACTCCTTGTTCTTCCTTGATGGTCCATCTTTGTTGAAATTGTCGCCTATGCCCTTGATTTGATCAATGATGACCGCCTGTTGTTTCAGCACATCTCCCAATTTGTCTGCCATTTTGTTGTTTTGTTATGCCCAAGTCTGCTGACCCCGGACGGCTGTTTGTTCCCGTCGCAGATGACCTCCAGACGGATGTTTGTACCCGCTGGCGCCTCCTGGCTCCAGAAGGCTGTTTGTTCCCGCCGAAGTTGACCCCCGGACGGATGTTTGTTCCCGCTGAAGTTGACCCCCGGACGGATGTTTGTACCCGCTGGCGCCTCCTGGCTCCAGACGGCTGTTTGTTCCCGCCGAAGTTGACCCCCGGACGGATGTTTGTTCCCGCTGGCGCCTCCTGGCTCCAGACGGCTGTTTGTTCCCGCCGAAGTTGACCCCCGGACGGATGTTTGTGGTTTTACAACGTCCTGTGTTTCCAACGGCGCCGATACGCTGACTCCAATCACGTATTATCCCGTAGTGAGTAGGAATAACCGTAACCACAATCAACTTTGCTCGAAGGACCAAATGTACGAGCCTTAGCTCGTAACGTGTTGTTGTAGGATGTATGTTGTAGGTTCCGAAGGAAAGACGTTAACTGGTAATTGTACCGAGTGCTTTATTGCAACTAACTCAGACTAGTCTTTAGCCTAGAAAGGTAAACTACGTGTTATGCTTAATTTACAATAATTATCTAGGTTATAAAAGTACAGTGAATACCAACGATGTGCATGCTTGTACACATACACTAAGCAATCGTCTTTTTTGCGTCTTCTCTACATTGGACCACAATGTTCTTAGATGTTCATAACACCAACCAAAAAGTTGGCTTCTCTTCGCTCTCCCCATCCAACTTTCACCTACCCTGACCGACCACTAGACAGTATTTATTTAGCCCAAACGTTAGTTCCATTCAGTAATTTTACACGCAACTCGATAGATATATTTTTCTTGGAATTCAGTATTTATTCGATCATTTAATGAAATTCTGCTGTTCATGGCATCATTTATTCGCTCGTTTTATTATTCCCCGTAATTCGGCATATACAGAATCAATATAAAGTGCACACTAGCAAAAATCATATACTTATACATCATACTGGTTAAGAGCCCGACTACACTATCGGCCGGCTGGTCTGCAAGGACGTCGTATAAAGGTGCATTGGCTGATTTCGCATTGCCTATTTATGTCAATTAGTAATAGCCCAGGAAATATTTTTGGCAGCAGATGTTTAAATATAGTACACGAGCTGTGAGAGAAATAATAAACGATTTAAGCGCAATTTGTGACTGTGTCAGTATCAAATATATCGTAGCGGCCTAGGTACTCAAATAATTAGGAGCAACATTACATTTCAATAAATTCGTTACACAAGCTTAATAAGATCAGATCGTGCAATTTGTCATAAATATAGGAGCACCGACTTTTCAATAAATTCGGAACACAAAAACAGGTGAAAATATCAGAACGCACAGATCGTCAAAGGTATCTACGCAGTCAGGGCGATCATTAATATGTGAACATACATTGAAAATATGCCTTACGCCGGTACCAAACGGTTTAAATTCGTTACTATATGCTCTTGAAGTTGTCAAAAACGATTTTGACTATAATAATAGTAAGCTCGAGTACTGTAGAGGAGAACTTCCGGACAGACAGACAGCGGGACAGACGGCGGACGGTCATACGAAAGTTTTTTTTCCGAACCTGAAACGGAAGACACTCGATTGATTTATTGTGTGAGTGTCTTCGTTTCAGGTTCAGCAAAAATGCTTTCGTATGTCTGTCCGTCTGTTACGATGTTCTCATCTACAGGTCGCATTTCTCAACCGATGAAATGAAATGAAATAGTTTTTTTTGCCAAGTCATATTTTTTTTTGAAATGGTGGACTTCTGGCGTTACAAAGTTATACTTTCATACTCCATGTTCGTAACCAGGTGCATTCATAAGTATGTATTGAAAGAAAATGTAGTCGGGTTATTTTATTTATAATAATTTCAGTTGTTCATCCGATAAACGGTAAGAGCGGGGGTTTGAGGGATGGGAAATAATAGAAAAAAAAACGCAAATTTTCCTGTGTCGCTCGCGAGGTCTACAGCTCACAGAGTCACTGGTAAATAGGTTTGATAACATAATAGCGAAAAATACTGGAAAAATATAATCGGTTGGAAAAATTGAGTAGAAATAAAAGCGGGCGCCATCTATGCGCTGTCCATGCGTTGGCAATCCTGAAAGCACGAAAGAGCAATTTTGATACTTGATAGTAATGAAATATCTCATTTCAACGATTTTGACTTAATATTAGGTCCTTACATATGAAATTGGCGTTTTGCATGGGAGGAACATAAAGTGTTTTTTTTTTAAATATAATTTAATCAAAGTATGTACCATAGCTATCTTTACACTTTTGCCATCTCATAAGCAGTTCTTCGATCCCTTTACTAAAAAAAACATTCGGACGGGAATCAATAAAATCTTTGAAGGCGGTTTGGACTGCCCCATCGGAGTTGAATTTTTTCCCTTTCAAGAAGTTATCCAAATTTCGAAAAAAATGGTAATCTGTTGGAAAAAGGTCCGGAGAGTACGGTGGATGTCTTAGACATTTCAATTGAAGCTCCTCTAATATGGTAGCCGTCTGTTGAGCAGTGTGTGGTCTAGCGTTATCATGAAGCAGCAGTGGCCTAGAGCGATTGACCAGCCTAGGTTGTTTAGCAGCTAGCTTTTCCATCATGATTTGCAGTTGCTGACAATAGACATCTGCCGTAATCGTCTGGCCAGGCACGGTTTGGCTGGTTCGGCAGGGTTCAGCCATTGCGATGAGCGCTTCCGATTATCGTACAAGATCCACTTTTCATCACAGGTAATGATCCGATTTAAAATCCTTTTATTTTTGTGCCGAGTAATGCAACGCAGCAGTCAACGCGCGTATGTTGATTTGCTTCACTCAGTTCGTGAGGTACCTTTCAAGCTTTTTCACCTTCCCAATTTGCTTCAAGTGGATTAAAACAGTTGTATCACTAACACCGTAGCCTGCAGCTAACTCGGACGTGGTTTGCGATGGACCCGCTTCCACAATAGCCTTCAATTCTTCATTATCAACTTTGGTCTCCGGCCGTCCACGGGGCTTGTTCTGCAGGTCGAAATTTCCAGAACGAAAACGTTGGAACCAAAAACCTTCGTCATACACATCATTAATCCTTTGAGCCGTTTCTGCAGCACTCGTGCCACGGTAGAACTCATACTCGTAAAAAACGCGATATTTCAAGTTTTCCATTTTGTAAGCTGAGTGAGGCAAGAAAAAAAACAATTGAGAAAAAAACAAATGAATTATAATTTTAGAAACAAAAATACATGAGTAAATAGCTGTATAAATTTGAATTTGGAATTCCTAACCATAGAGGAGATATTTGAGATCAAAGTGGCCAGTACGGCGAAACGCCAATTTCATATGTAAGGACCTAATAGTTAAAAAGTTGAGACTATTGTCAGGATAGCAAAAAAATTGTTCCGTTTCAACACTTTTTTGCCAACCTGTAAGTACAGAAAATTGTAAGAGGTTTGTTACGCGATTATCGAAAAAATTAAAGCTCTGACGAGTTTCCGCTCTCCTGGTATTTTATATCATAAAATCCCGTGCTAAAAAACTACACAGTTCTTCAGTTAGGAATAGACATATCAATATAAAAACAATGTGAACTTCGGCGCCCGATCGTATTTCATGATGTGCCCAACCATATCATGGAATGGCGGTTTTTCATGAAAACATGTCTTTTTAAAAGCATTTTTATTCAGAAATACATGGTGTTTTTGTATTATACATGGTCAACCTAACACAAAGACTGATAGCCTTCACCTATTTTGCTACCGCAGTGTATGCCCTCAAATATATCATCGTAATGGTAGTTCACGGTAGGCCGACGTGTATATTATTAAGAATTAAAAATGAAACTTACTTTTGGTTGCCATTGTTATGGAAATACAATTTGATTTCGAGATTTTAAAAGTATCAAATCACTAAATGCGTAATTCCCAATAAATTATAAATATGTCAGTTTTCAATTATCATAATGCTGACGTAGTTTGTTATTAACGGCCAGTATTTTCAAACATAATATGTACATATAGACAAAGGTTTCATTTGGCTACATAAAACAGACATACCTAAATTCAAAGTTATCAAAGAGCATAAGTGCCTGGGCATACTAAAACTTCAAGTACTATGAAAACGAAACTTTTTGGTGTATAGCTATGCAACATAGGTTATTTGAAAGACATTTTTTTTACAAACAATAGTTATCAATGGCAAAATGTCTAAAACTGTAGCAAATCCAAGTTATGTGAGTTTGAAGATGAAATATATTTGGCTGAATGAATGATCTTAAAAAACTTTTGATGCTGTTACTTTTACCAAGGAGGTTGAGTTTGGGCATGATGGAATTTTAATCAATAATACCTACTCGAGTTCAGGTCACGGTCTGCGCCCCTCGGTAGGGTTTTATGTTGACGTATACAAAGTAAGTAAGTATTTATTATTAATAATTGATACTTTATACACTTAAATATATCATACCTATATCATACCAATAGAATAGAATAGAAAAGAATATTTTTATTTTCAGACATTACATCCATTTGTACATACTTATTATAGGGTATAATAATAACAATTTGACTTAATAATTATATTTCACCATTGTCTGGTGAAACGGGTGTCAATTTGATCCGCGATCACAGACAGGATGGTGCTGCGGCTGGCGCAGAGTCTGGCGAGCGTCGAGGCGCATCGCTTACGTAGCTTTGTGTAGAAGCAGTCGACGCGCGCCTCTGCGAACATCCCCGACGCACTACAGCGCCGCGGCAGCCGCAGCAGCCGCCTGAATGCGTTATTAAATTGAACACGAATGGCTCTGAAGGATTTTTTCGTGTATTTGGTCCACAGACTACATGAGTAAAGCGATGTACAGTATGCTCTAAATAGTGTACTAGCCGGTCAGAATATCTGTGCACCTCGCTGGAATGCGGCGCCTCTCCCGCTTCCCCTGTCACCTCTCCGCGCACTCCCCGGTGCGACAGTACGGTTAGCATCTTCGTTGCCAATACACGTCCCGATAATTTTGATATTTTCGCTTTGTTGGTGTTTTGTTTTTTATTTATTATTTATTGTTAAGTTTAGACTGTTTACTGTTAAGTTTGAACTGGTTCGGTTGTTATTAAAATTGTTGTAGCTGTTAAACTGAAGTCATGGGAAAAACAATACACAGCGAATTTTGTAATCAAAATTATTGTTTTTTAATAACAAACCCTTCATCAATGATAAATTGATTTGAATAGGTTAGTAGTTTTTTTTTACCTCCACATTTCTCAAAATAACTTTTTTTCACACCGTACCCAGACCGCCGATATGACGTCACGAGGTCAGGTGCACAGATATTGTGACCGGGTAGTAAGTTTGACTGGAACTGTACACTGCGCGAACCTGTGGGATATCATATTCGCTCTGACTGCTAGCGCCCTTCTCTCCCTCTCGATACCTGCATCGTCACTCAAATCCTCGGTAACAATGTGTCCGAGATATTTGAATGACGATACTCTCTTTAACTGTATTCCATTTAACATGACTGGAGGGATGTTAGTAGGACATTTATTACCCGCCTTAAAAACCATCATCTCACTTTTTGTTTCATTATACTTTAGACCGTGCTCAACGACATATGATTCACATCTTTCCAGCAGCTTCCTGAGTGCACTGATTGAAGGAGCCAGTAAAGCCATATCATCAGCGTAACTAATGTTGTTGACACTTACATTATCGATAGAACAGCCAACAGGCATGTTACTAAGCCCTTCAATCAGTTCATTAAGATAAAGATTAAAAAGCTTGGGTGATGTGAGTCCCCCCTGTCTCGCCCCACATTCAAGTCTATAGGAATCGGATTGTGCCTCAGCCCATTTCACTGTGATTAGTTGATTCGAATACCAGAATTTAAATAAGTGAATAACCTCCGGAGGTAAATTTGTTTTTCCTAGCTTTGTCCAAAGCACATCATAATGTACCAGATAAAATGCCTTGGACAAATCTAGAAAACATACATAGACGGGTGTTTTTCTATCAGCATAATACCCAACAGTATGCTTGAGACTCAAAATAGCAGATTCCGTGGACAGTTGAGGCCTAAATCAAAACTGTGCATCGTGTAGCTGTATGTAATTATCTAGTTGTGTGTTGAGCAAACTGTCGAGTACTTTAGCTATGATCGTGGCTAATGATATTGGCCTATAATTAGATTTACTTGCAAGATCACCGGTTTTGTTTTTAATTATAGGCACGACTATTGTTTTCATGAGATCGGTAGGCAGGTAAGAGTGACGTAAGCATAGTGTATAGAACATCGCCAGCACTCTAGGCAGATGTGGGCCGGCAAACTGAAGATGCTCGACACTGAGACCATCGTGGCCAGGAGATTTTCCCATTTTCATATGACGTAATGATATTCGGACGTCTTTCGCCACAAAACACAGACTAGGATCACCATCCGGTCTCTCAGTGCCGATCATCGAGCTTGACGGGCCCAGTGGAGACTGAACAGTAAAATGATTTTTTTAAATATTAGCAATGTGTATTGTCTCAGCCACACCTTCGCCGCTCACAGGTAGACCAGGCCGTATATTAAGTTTTATTGTACCCTTCCAGAATTGCTTAAAATCTTTGTTTGAGTGGTGTGTTGCTATTATATCCATCTTTATCTGGTCTTGATGTTGTTGACACCATTTTAATTTGGATTTAAATTTACGTCTACTAGCACACATTTCCCCATGTAAATATCCCACTATTGGTTTACCATACAATACCCACATCTGAAACCAAAATCTAGCCTACTTGTGAGCCTCGCTAATATGTCTGTTCCACCCTATAACACGCTTTCTCTTTTTTTTAACCAATACCTATATCAAATACCTAATTGTAGGGCTCATGGCTTTGTAGCGCACGCGGTATTGCTTTATTACGTTTATATATCCGCTCAGGGTCCCATGCCATTTTGCAAAGAGGCAATAAAATCGAAGGTCATTATTGCTCATATAGTAGGAAATAGGACTCTTGGTTGCTGTTCCCACGTCATGTCATGTATGAGTGTTGTGTGGTGTGCTATGGCACGCGCACGTTCCATCCGGTGTTCGCCGGGAGAGTCTGCCGTCCAGTTTAAGGCAGTTCCAGTGGCTTTAAAAAAAAATATCAAAAGATTTTTCATCTTCAAACGCAAATAACTCGGTTTTGCTACAGTTTTAGACATTTTGTCACTAGTAAATGTTGTTTGTAAAAAAAATGTCTTTAGATTAACGTATGTTACATAGCTGTACACCAAAAAGTGACTTATACCGTGAGGTATGCCAGCCTCCATAAATAAATGTTCGATGGCCTTTATCAGATCAACTACGTACAAAATTACAAACATTTATATATTATCTTTAGTGATTTGTTGTTTAGATACTATTTTAATATCTTTATGTTTATAATTTAAAAACACACAAATTAAAGAGCTTGTCTTTCCCCTTTTAGTGGTTTTTTTTGCAGTCGGGTTTTTTGTTTTTCAACTTTTTTTTTAAATTCTATGTTTCTCGCAGCGGAGTCGCGGCTATAAATGTCTCGTAAAGATTAAAGTTACAAAATAAAATGTTATCAATAGTTATCATTAGTAAACGAGAACATTCGAATTCCAAACAAAACATAAATATACCCCATGTCATGCCTACTTTTTTGACAATTTTAAGTGAATATAGTTATCAATTTAAACTGTTTGATACCGGCTTAAGGCATATTTTCAATGTATGTTCACATTTTATATTTATGATCGCCCTGACTGCGTAGATACCTTTGACGATCTGTGCGTTCTGATATTTTTACCTGTTTTTGTGTTCCGGATTTATTGAAAAGTTGATGCTCCTATATTTATGACAAATTGCATGATCTGATCTTATTAAGCTTATCTAGTGTAACGAATTTATTGAAATGTAATGTTGCTCCGAATTATTTGAGTACCTAGGCCGTTACGATATATTTGATGCTGACTGTACAATATAGTATCCGGACATGGTGCTATATGTTACACTCATAAAATAGTAAGATTAATTATCAGTATAAATAAGCACAGCTATATATAGTTATACTTATCATGAATGTAGAACGCACTAAACTAATCTAATGCGCGTGACAAAGGTACCTACTCTGAATTCGAATGCAGTGATCACGACTATCTGACGATTTCAGATCTGACTCTATTCTTTTCAAACATTAATTACACAAAAGATTAGTTACAAAGAGAGGTCTTGTGAATTACCTCCATTATAAATCGTGCCTCTCAAATTTGCTACGGCCTCATTGAGGATGACTAATAAGAAACTTTTGCATAATTAAGACACGGGTTTCGCCGAGTAAACAACAACTAATTATCGCAATTAAGTAGAACTCAGTGGAAGACAAAGTAGTACAATTACAACGAACACCAAAGCGAGCAGAAATCTCATGTAAATCAACATTTTGTTTGGTGTCCTATTCAATTGACGACCCGAATGGCCGAGTCGGCATTGACCCTGCCTTCGAATCTAAGGATCCCGGGTTCGACTCCCGGTGGGGGCAAATATTTGTTTGATGAGAACGAATGTTTGTACCCTAGTCATGGTTGTTTATCTATCTAAGTATAATATTTATCTATATAAGTATTTGTATCGTTGTCTAGTACCCAAGATACAGGGAATCCTAGTTTGGGGCTAGATCAATGTGTGTAAATAGTGTCCAAGGTATTATTATTATTATTAATAATAATCAAAACTACTACACACATAGTAAAATTCATAAGTAGATTGGGAGTTTCCGCGGTACTAAATTCAGGTTAATGCCCATTGTAACGCACGCGCAATATAAGCCTTGGTATCAGGTCCCTGTGTAATACCCTTCCCACTACCGGACTCCATAGTCCAGATGTTTTGATGCTAAAAACATAACACGCCCCTCTTTTGCAAGTTTTTAGGGTGCCCTAAGGGTAGCAAGGAATCCTTATAGTTGCGTCAAGTCTGACTGTCCGTCAGTCCATCCGTCCGTATGCCACGGCAACTTTATTCCGAAACTATTACTTAAGCAAAAGCAAGATTTATTCTATGCCTGTAATTTGACCGAACAAAACAAATCTGTGCATAGAATGAATATTCATTTATTTAATTTAACTTGTCATCACAGCGATGCTATTTTATATTTCGACATGAATAATTTCATTCACAACTTTAAGCTCTGACGCAGGATACCTTGTACCTGTCTAATAAATATATAAAATTAGTAGCTACATTGTTGGCATATAATGTATGACATCAGCTGTTTTTATTGAACAGACAACCAGAAACCTGCTTATAATAAGGGTAAGTACCCCTATTTGGAATTCACCGGTTAATAATATTTTGCATGCAACATTGGAATCTGTGTCAATTAATTTAAATAAGTGCATAAGACAAAGAAGAAATATCTAGCATACAAGAGCCAATAGTTTCTAAAAAATCTGACATCGATATGATATTACAGAAGATTTTTCTTAAGAAAAATATGATGTCTTAAAATAAATAATTACAGTATTGTCAAGAAAGATAGAGGTGGTGCTTTAATCTTAGTAAAAAAATATATTGAGAAACAACGGAAATATATTCATGCACTTACTGTTGAACGACAAATAGAGGTATCCTGTGTCGAGTTAGATAGCCATATTATTGTTTGAGTCTACAGACCTCCGAGGGATGAAAAAGGCCTTGGAAATTTCGAAATGTTTGAGAAAATTATGGAGAAAACCCTCATTAAACTTTAAATTAACAGAAAAAAAAATGTGGCGATCTTAAGGTGCTACGAAAAAAAAAAGTTTTTTTTTAAATTTATTTACTCCACCATGAAGTCATCTACAGAATTGATTGTTGGGTTAACGTTTATTGAGTATTTGATTAATATTTTCACTAAAGGGAAACGCGATGGGATGAAATTTTCTCCATAGAATTTGATTACGAAAACACCTCTAAATTGTTTTATATTTTCCTGTAATTCTGAAATCCTAAGTAATTTCATTGTGGAACTGCGTTCAAAATGTAAATATTATGTATTTGCAAAAGCTCCTTAAAAACTTTTTAACAAAAAAGCGTAGTTTATTTTTAAATAATTATTCTGTGGTTTAGTGCTACTTCTTTTCATTTTTCCCCGATTCCGTCCCTCTCACACTGCGGGTCTTTCCGCCTGGAGTAACGGGGACCCTTGCACGGACGAGGTATCGCCTTAATTTAGATGTGCTTGTTTATACAACAATGAAACAACGATTAATAACTTTATTCAAATAATGTAATGTATGTCTTGTATTTCTAGAGCCGACTATAATTACACATATCAGCCAAACTTGCTTAGATAACGTTTTTTGTAACTGTGCATTCACAAGTAAAAATGTAATTAACTGCTTACCTTATGATAACAAAGGTCAACAGTTTCATTCAACATTTTTAGTTAGGTTAAGACTGAACCATAATTTTATAGGCTTTTTACATCCCATAGACTAGAGACGTATTCGAAAAACTTAGATATCAATTTACCAGTACCTGATTGTATTGAACAGAACCCAAATAAAATCTATTCAGACTTCTTCAACATTATTCTAATAGAATTCAATAAAGTTTTTTAATTAAAGAAAATCAGTGACTACAACGGTAAATCTAAACTTATTGTTTGGGCAACGTTTGGAATTCGTAAAAGTAGAGTTATCTTGTCTGACCTTTATGAACAAAAACCTATAACTTAGATAGAAAATTTTATGGCTATGTTAAAAATATTCCAAAACTTTCAAGTTGGTTTGTAGAACTGCAAAAGCTTTACATATTAATAGAAACGTCTTGACAGTGTCCTGGGGAAATACATGATGAAATGTTAAATATGCATTACTTGTCTTGTACAACAACTTTACTGTCATCTGGACAGACATCGGAATGTACTTTTAAGTACGCCGAAACATCTCTTCACAACATTTCTGGCTGAATTATGTGCATCGTTGTATCTGGACTTTGCTGTCCCAGGGGGTTGATTTTTGATTGAGGTCAATAGGGGTTAATAGCCATGGCTCCAGAGAGTACCCATCATCACCTTAAAGCGGATTTTGGCTATTTCGCCTTTTCCTCGTGTTTTGCCGTTGCATCGCCATTTCGTGATGTTTGAGCACGATTAACTACTTAAAAACCGAGGGCAGTTGCGACGGATCGCGATTTTGAACCCTATGCCATGGTAATAAATTTTAAAACCTATAACAGAAAAGTGACGTTAGCTAACGCCAGTGGTAACTGAGAGGTTAAGTCCCACGCTACATAAAGCTTATTACTCCAAATTAATATAGAAATTCAAGTACAAATCTTTGCTTGCAATGTAAATTTGTACGTAATCAACCGTAACGATTCACTTATCGCGCTTTCAGATTTAATCGCAAAAAAATTCGTAGAAATCGTAATGTTGACAGTTGAATTCGGTACGTTTGCGATTTTAGTCAAAAGTTTCGTCAGCCGGGACTGCCAAAAATCGTTATTAACGATATCGTTATTACTTAACGACCGAGATCGGTATGTAATACGACGATCGTTATGTTTGTCCAGACTGCAGGTCCAGGAAGATCTGCTAGACAGGATGGAGTACGTCAGCTTGGAATTCGGTCTTATGATTAATCGCAGCAAGACAAGTTGATGATTGTGGATCCTGCTAACAACAACTCGCTCGAAGTCACAACAACCGGCCAAGTGCGTGTCGGACTTCGCGCATTTAGGGTTCCGTACCAAATGTAATCCTAAAAATTAGGGAAATTCAAAGAAGAAATCAGATGAATCAATAAATTGATATTGTTCAGTAAAACATGCGTGATAATAAACAAATATCACTCAATTAAGTTCATATGTCAATAGAAAGTTAAACATTTCTTCGGCGCATTTTTTATAAAAAAGCTGACATTGGTGGCTTCTCATTCCTTTATTTTCCAATACTTTTTGATACAAAAATCCAGTATTTATCTATTCAACGAGCTCTAATTAACGGTTTTCCAATTAATGGGGTAGATATATTTTTTTCGCTACCTACTTAAGCTTTAAGGGAGCCCCCTTAAAAATATTAAAAATATTTTACGGCTTTGGTTCAGCAAGATGTTTATTCTGTGAGAATTTTAAGATAAGATAAGATAAATTTATTCCGATTCTTACAAATAGTTACAATGTAGTTCTGACCCTGGGCTATGCGCTAGTTGAAAAACTGTGTTGCATAGTCCAGTTTCTTCCACATGAATCTTAATCTAGGAACACAAGATTGTTATGAATTCCAGTTTTGCCGGTTTAGGCAATTCCTGACGACTACCTTCGGGAGACGTAATAAAAGGCTTGGAATATGCACAATTACTATCTAACTTTATTATTATAAATACTTGGTTTTTATACAAATTGATATGAGATCTTAATACGTACCTAGATTAGGTACTTGGTATGCTAAATCCATTATCTGTGATGGCCGACGCATACCTGGGATAAAACTCAAATAATACGTGTGTACGTGAGGTACCGAATCAGCCGGCACAGATACTCCCCCCTTTATAAAAATATAAAAACAAGTTAATAACATATCACAAATTAATTTAAAAATTATACATAGTAAATAACAAACATCGGTCAAACAGGATTGGCGACCGAAATTCCCCTCTTTTTTTTTTTTTATGCACTTAGAATATCGTTGACGAAACAAAATGTGAAATCTGTTACGTTTTCATCCTTTGGCTCTTCTCCGGAATATTGTGGAGTAATTTGATGTCTAAATATTGAATCTATGAAACGCTGAAATGTCTGACCGGCGTTTCGAAGGCCAAATGTCATTCTTGGGAATTCGAACAGTCCAAAAGGAGTGATGATGGCTGTCTTGGAGATGTCACCTGGTGCCATAGGAATGCAATGATATGTCTTCCGAATATCGATTTTACTGAAAATGCACTTTCCTTCGAGTATGCAATTAAAATCTAGAAGTCGTGGCAGCGGGTACCGGTCCGGAACTGTTATATTGTTCAGCGCTCTGTAATCTCCGCATGGTCTCCATTCACCGTTTTTCTTCTTCACCATATACAATGGGCTGGCCCATGAGCTATTGGACTGTCTACAAATTCCCGCATCCATCATGTCTTGGAATTTCTTTCGGGCCGCCTTGTACCTTTCTGGTAGAAGAGGCCTGGCTCGGCATACCACCAGAGATCCTTGAGTCTTTATGTAATGCTGAACGCTGTGTTTGGGACTAATCTTCAAAGAGGACGGTTTAGTGATGCGTTGATATTTATTTAGTAAATCTGCGATAACATGACTCTCGTTAATAGTGCTTAAAGTTGTTTGGTCCGTTGTTGCAGGTCTACCCCTGGTGGATAACTTGGTGGAATTGTCAATCAACCTTTTTCTGCGTAAATCCACCCACAAATCAATGTTTTCTAGGAAATCCGCTCCGATGATAGAGGTGTTGACATCAGCAATCACGAAATTCCATTTAAAAACCCTTCGTAATCCGAGATCAATGGTATGACATTGTTCTCCTTAGGTGCTGATTTTCGTGCCGTTAGCTGAATGTAACGAGTAATCCGCTTTCTTGAAATGCTTCCTCCTGCGCTTCAGTATGGACATTTTCGCGCCAGTATCGATTAAGTATTTCTCGCCGGTCTTTTTGTCCGTGATAAATAGGCGATGAAACTGTGAGAAGGCACAGAGCTCCGCCTCAGCCCGTGCCACCTTTAGTTTCCCTGCTGCTTCCAGGAACAGGGAGCTTCGCACTTGTGAGCTTTTTTGCCAAAACGGGCGTGAAAATAACATAAACTCGAGTTTCTCGTAAAAGCAGACGGACTTCTGTGACATGAACTTGAAAACGGTTTATTTCGATAAAACTGCCGACGAATGTTGTTGTGTTGAATTGCTGCCAGTTCAAGTTTCATTTTTTTTAGCTCAGCGGTCAGGTGCGTTACCGGGTCATCGTCCTTGCTTAGCGCGGCAATTTGCTCGTGACTTGAGACTTTGTAGACATCGTTGGTCATTTGGGCTAATTCGTCGTTACCTTTCTCCTTATTTATTATAAGGATTGAGGTCAAGGAGTTTGGTAATTGTTTTAGCCAAAACATTCTTGCCATTTCGTCGTTGATTTGATCTCCTCCTAGCTCCTTGATTTTTCGTAACAATTGATCACAATTGTTACGAAAAATCAAGGAGATAGGATGAGTTTATCTATCTCCGAGATCGATGTCTGTGAATAATCTCAGGAATTTGCCATGCGGGGAATCTTCGTAAGTTGCAATTAATCTGTGGTTAAGCTTTTGGTACTTTCCGCTATCTGATAAGGATGTTACTATATCACTGGCTTGCTCAATCTCTTCTTTGGCTAATTTTGTAAGAACTAGGTGGATTTTTGATTCGTAACTTAACCTAACTTCTAGGGGATGGTTACTGCTTCAAAATGTGCGAACCATAACCGGGGCTTGTCCTTCCAGAAATCGGCGATTTTTGATGAAGTGCTGATTGCTTGCACCTCCAGGTTAGCTGCTGCTGCTGCACACGGGTTTTGTTTTGCCGGCGGCACGGACATGTTGCTAGTAGCCAAAGGTTGCTGAAATGTTCAGTTTTCGGGGCACCACTTTGCCGGTTTAGGCAATTCCTGAAGAATACCTTCGGGAGACGTAATAAAAGGCTTGGAATATGCACAATTATTATCTTACTTTATTATTATAAATACTTGGTTTATATACAAATTGATATGAGATCTTACCACGTACCTAGATTAGAAACGTGGTATGATAAATCCATTATCTGTGATGGCGGACGCGTACCTGGGATAAAACTCAAATAATACGGGTGTAAGTGAGGTACCGAATCAGCCGGCATTCCAGTTGATTCAAATTTACAAAATTCAGGCAAGAAAGATTAAGAATAATAATAATGAAATAAGTTATGCCAATTTTGTAATTATAAAACTGTTAGTTATCTTTTAACAGATCCTAGATAACGTAGGCACCTGAATAGGTGCTGTGGTAAGATTATATCCGACAATTTAAAATTATAAGAAAAAAATTATTAAAATTATTAAGAGCGACAATTTAAAATTATAATGATCTAATTCTACAAGGTTTTAAAATTGTACAGGGTTTAAAAAAAAACCATCTCATCATAGATCAGTGTTAAAAGATAGTTTTTTATTTTAATTTTAAATAAGTATAAGTTAAGATGGTATATTTGAAGATTTTTGTTGACTTTATTGTAGATTATAGGTCATTTATACGTTGTTTTTTTGTACGTGTTGTTATTTTTGACTTTGTTACCTACTTGAAGTGAACATACCAATAAAGATTCAAACTTATTTATATACGTATGTATAAATCTAGACTTATAGAATAGACAAGTTATGTACTCATGAGCATTAGCAGTGAGACTGAATCAAGATGTTGACATTACGCTCAAACATTACCAGACGTAAACTCGCTCAGAATGCAATTAATTATCTTGAAATCTGCTAGGGTTGGAATTTCTAATGAAATGACCTAAGCAAGAGTATTAGCAGCAAGATTGGATCAAAATGACCATAATGCTAAAACGTTAATGACTATAGAAGTTAGTGAAAATTACTTAATACATTAATGGCAGCTCAGGATCTTAATAATGATTAAATGCAGTGTAAATCATACCCTCCGAAGTTGTACACTATGTACACAACATAACATATTAACGTTACAAAAGACAAACGTAATTATGTTCGACTATTTACAATTATGTTATGAGGGAAGGGTACCATGAGGTGATCCCCTTAACACTATCCTAAATAACTATCTAACTAATTAACTAACACGCCAAGTTGAATGACAATTACGCCTAAGCACAGGTTATGGTATGAGATTCACTATGTTTTAAAGTATCCCTAGGCCATATGCATCAAAACTTCCTACAATATTTAGTCTACACACTATCTATGCAAGACACATCTTACTCTAAAATGCGAGAATGTCTGTTAACTTCCACATTAAGTTTGTCATATCATAACCGACATCAGTTCCAATGTCTAACCGGTGCCGTGGCCTCGAAGTAGAAATAGTATATAGAAACTTAAAGCATGACTCAAACAAAGGAACGTAAGGTATCCTACTGGTTACCGTCGCAGGACGCAAATAATGTTGAGCTACCTACAATTTAGTATCTAAATTAAAGCAGCGATCAAGAAAATTTAAGTTCGAGCCCGAGACATCGGTTTGCCATATCTCAAGTCATAACAGTGTTTTGCATAGGTTAAAAATGTGGTGGAACTTACGTTTTGCGTATATATCAGGATCAAAAGGTGAAAATTGATGTTGATGGTAATACTAAAGCTGCAACCGTTTAGATGTGACGACCTGTGTGACAGACGACGAACGAATGGACGTACACGTGAGTGAGAGCAATAGGGCTCCGTTTGCACCCGCCGGGTACGGCACCAAAAAAATTGCGAGTTGCGATGTAATCCAATTATGCATCTATTTCGGAGCGTTGATATCCAACTATGGCGGATGTGTGGATGAAGTTTAGCGACGTACAACGATTACTAGGTCTTCTATGGACAGACTCAAGAAAAAATGGAAGAACCGTAACATCACCAAAAACACAATGATCCGGCTGGTCAGAGCGCTTGTGATCCCCATGTGATTCCTCAAAGGCATAGACGCTACGTGAAAGAGAGAAAAAGAAGTTATTTTCTCTCAAGATCTGGTGTTGGAGAAAAATACCATGGGGTACCATGGACAGAGTTCCGTACATACTACTCCATCTTAAAGTAACTCTGCATCAAACAGCGCCTATTTTCTATAGTACAAGTTGGCATCCTTACTTTCTTTGGACACGTATCTCGACGCGGTTGTATGTCCATCGAACAACTGGTAGTGCAAGGCTGAGTGGAAGGCACCCGAATGCGTGGTATCAGCTATGGACGGAACATAGTCAGCTATAGACGATCCCCTTCACAAATGCGCAAGAAAAGTAGTCCTCAGAGTAGTAGACTGGTGACAAATTGTGAGGCTGGTCACCTAAACGAAGTGACGACCACGACCACTCTGTCAAGAGTGTTACAACTAAGAAGAAGAACAACGATACAACAAAGTAGCGATAATAGCCGTGACCTATAGCTTAAAGTGTCATCTGAAACACGGACGTCTGATAATATCTCATTGGTACAAGCTCACCACCGGATACCAAATCTGCATCTCCTGCGTAATAAGCAAGCGAAACCCCACGAAACTGGACCACGAAACTCTTACAATATATGATAAAAAAACGGTCAAGTGTGAGTATAAATCGCGCACGAAGGGTTCCGTACCACCGTTCAATGGAAGCGATGGTGTGGAGTGAATAGTTTGGATTTTACACAGCAAAATATTGTTTACAAAGTTATTGGTGCGGTTACTTTCACACTCCATGTACGTAACCAGGTGCATCCATAAGTTTGTATGTGGTATTGAAAGAATTGTTGTATGGGAGCCCCCTTAAATATTTCTTTTATCCTGTTTTTTAGTATTTGTTGTTATAGCGGCAACATAAATACATAATCTTTGAAAATTTCAACTCTCTAGCTAGCTAGGTTCTTGAGATACAGCCTGGTGACAGACTGACGGACGGACGAACGGACGGACAGCGGAGTCTTAGTAATAGGGTCCCGTTTGGAACCCTTCGGGTACGGAACCCTAATTATAGCATGAAATTTTATTAATAAATTTTTGCATTATTATATAATTTGCTTCACTTTAAGATATAGGGACCTGCCCACCCATAGCCGGGGAAGAAAGTTTTGTGTCGTAAAAGTAGTAGCTCTTCAACAGTAGTTTCACTTATAACCCCATAAAGCAGTAGCTCTTCAACAGTAGCTTTACTTCCAAGCTCATATAGCAGTAGCTCTTCAACAGTAGCTTTACTTCCAGCCCCATAAAGAAGTAGCTCTTCAACAGTAGCTTTACTTTCAAACCCATAAAGCAGTAGCTCTTCAACTGTAGCTTTACTTCCAACCCCATAAAGGTATTGAGACGAAAAATCATAACGAAGTAATTAGATAAAGTGGAACATTTATTTTTAATATTTTTTTTTAATATCTTTACACATTAGAAAATAAACTGACATTATTATCGTCTTATTATAAAAAAATATCTCGATTATAAATCATGAGTAAATTATTGAGACAAATAGGCTGCGAATATGCCTACATCTATGATTTTGCGAAAGTAAAATGGTATCAGAGTTGCTATTCCAACTTCTTCTTCCGGATGACTTCGACGAAGATGCCGGCTGCACTAGTTACCTAATAAAAGAACACTCAGGAAAATTAAAGATATCCTATCCCCATGTAAAAAATAGACGCTTCCACAGTCAGCCATTTATTTAAAGATGGAAGTTGTGTGCCAACCCGTATTTCGTTTCCTGGACGCACATGGGTATTAGCGCACCAATGTTTAATTTTTATTGATTTTTTCCTATTCTACTTAGATTAAGCCTTATTTCGTATTAGAATAATAATATAATTAGAACGCTTATTTTTTTGCATTTGCACTTACATTCCTATTAGATTCCACCTAAAATGTGTTATTTTATTTTCAGTACTCTTAATTGTACTTGATTTACTGAAATATTTTATAATAAAAGCTATAGTTAATCTTAGACTTTGGTTTTAATTAAGCGCTACATTTATTTTTCAAAATCCGCCTTTTAATGTCCTACAAAAAATGACCCCTCTTGTAAGCAAACCAAAAGTCTCTATTTACAAGTGTTTCACATTACTTTTGGCATTAGGAATAAATATTCTAATGTTTACAGTAACTTGAGCATATCAGCTATGAGTATCCAGAGCCTTACAATTGTAAGATAAACAAATATCGAGTAGGAGATCTAAAAATAAGACACTTCACTATGGCAAAGAATTAGGAGGATCCTTTTTTTTGTAGAAAGGTAGCTAGATATTGATAGAGTTATTTATTTTCTAATAACTACATAGAACACAGTATTGAATTTAAACATAAAAACAAGACTTTTGCTATAAATATTTTAACTACCGCGCTGATAAACATTGTAAAAAACCATCCACTTTGGTCTCAAGGAGGCTAACTTAATATGGATAAGATTTTTTGTTTTCAATTCAGATTTTCCAGGCAACAATTTTAACTACCTACTGATCAAAATAGGTAAAACTACACACTACTATACCTAGACAAAATATGACGAACGTATAATGTCTTAGAGTCACTTAAGCGAGATTGACATTTTAGGACCTCACACTACATGACATTTTATGTTTGTATATGTGTACTTAAGTAAAACACTACACTACATGACATTTTATGTTTGTACATAGGTCACACTAAACAGTTTAGGTATGAGAAAGCTGTGCTCGCGGTGGATTCCACACAACAAACTCAACACAAAAAAACAAGAGGCTCAAGAAACGGACCGCGTCACTTGGTGCCATGCTTACTAGATTTGACGAAAGGGCGTCAAACTTAGTGTGTCATATAGTAACAGGTGACGAAACATGGGTTTATTGCTACGATCCCAAAACAAAGCAGCAATCGAGCGTATGGGTATTTCAAGATGAGCCGAAACCAACCAAAGCGGAGCGCGTGAAAAGTGCATCTAAGCTGATGATTGCTTCTTTTTTTTGATAAAACTGGATACGTGGCTACGGTAGCTTTAGAGTTTCGTCGTACCATGGATAGTGACTGGTACACGACCATTTGTTTGCCGGAAATTATTGACGAACTCCGTAAATGCAGTATCACTATGCAGCACGACAATGTTAGTTCCCACACAGTATTTTTTTCTTCTTCATTCCGGAAACTTTTATATCTCTCAATCAATCAATTAATATATAAGTTTCAATGTGTTCCAAGTGATATTTTCATTTTTTAAAGTTCAATAATTTATCTCGAAAATCACAATACATGCCATTTTTTATATTATACATAGTCAGGTCATAAGTTCTGTCACATGTGCAATATGAAATAATTTAGACATGTTTATTATTTATGTAAACTTTTATATAGCAAAATCAACTTAATAAAACATAGATTCTTATGGTAATAAAGTTTATTCAAAATGACTCCCGTGATTTTGAATACAGGCCTTTATTCTGCGCGGCCAGTCGTCTATCGCAGCACAAACGAGGTCCATGTCAATATCGGTGGCTGCCTTATTCAAGGATGCCTTGAGTGACTCCAAATCAGGATGAGGCTTTGAGCAAGCCTTTTCCTCCAAGTGTTGCCATATCTTGTAATCTAACGGACTCAAATCTGGACTGGAGGAGGGCCAGTCTTCGTGCCGGATGAAGTCGATTTCACGCGCTGCCAGCCAGTCTTGTGTGCTTTTCGCTCTATGAGCTGGCGCAGAATCTTGTTGGAATACCCAGTGCCTGTTATTAAACATGGTATGAGAAACAGGTTCCACAAGGTTCTTGAGGACTGTATTTTGATACACAACTGCATTCGTTTTTACGCCTTTCTCACAAAAATGTACCTCAGTTAAGCCCCAATAAGAGACTCCCAACCAAACCATGAGCGAGGATGGAAAATGACCTCGTTGGACACGCGGAATACGGTTGCTCGCTTCTTCACTGCTGTGTGCGTACACCTTATCATTTTGTTTGTTGTAGCTCTCTTCCACGGTGAAAATTTTTTCATCCGAAAAAAGAATTTCCCGATGCTTTTTTCCCGCGTACCGCTTCAACAAAGCGCGGCATCTCTTCAGTCTCAGGTCCATTAAACGAGCGTCCAAACGATATCCTGTTTTTCTTCGATATGCCCTAAGCCCTAAGTCTTCATTTAACACCCTTTTCAGCAGGACCACGGCTGCTTAACCCCATCTGAAGGGCCAACAGTTTCTGCTTACGTATGGGATTTCTTTGAATTCGCGCCTTCACAGCTTTTATCACTGCTGGAGTCCTAACAGAGCGAGGGCGAACACTTCTTGACCTGTCATCTACACTAGAGTCTTCATTGTATCGTTTTATGGTACGTTAAACGAATCTTATGGTTATATTCAAAATTTTCAGTAAGTCGAAAATCTGAATTGGCGCGTAACCGCAACTATGCAACGCAATAACTGCGACACGGTCTTCTTTAAGTGTCCATTCCATATTTAAAAATGAGGAAAATTCTAAAAAGTACACATTTTTATTTTCATGAAAAATTCGAAATTCGAATTCAATAAACTTTTTTGTGGCCAGCGTTCTAAATTCAAAAGTTTTTATTGTGTGACAGAACTTATGAACTGACTGTGTATAATAATTTGAAATTATATCGATTAATGTAATTTTCAGTGTGTTCCAAGTGACATTGACATTTAAATAAAATAAGATTTACGTAACTACAGTTATTATTCTCAAAAAAGTGACACTTTAGTAGATGACACAACATGATATTTTATGTTTATAAAACTGTCTTCTATCGATTAATGTAAATATCAATGTCTTCCAAATGACATTGACATCAACAAAACTTAAAAATTCACGAACATTAAATTATCTCGAAAATGTGGATCTGAGCATAGTATTAGCTTTCCCTGTGAGGCGGAGCTAATACTTTGCTTCCCTCAAAATCGACACGTCTGAGTAGCGGTGTCTAAAGCGCTAATTATTCATTCTTTAGCTAGCCTGGTCCTTCTTGTACATTTTTAAATATGCTAGAGAGAGATAGCAAAGTGATCGTAGGTAAGAGCTGCGAAATGTGCCTTCTCACAGCGACCATATTTGAGCTTGTTGAGACACAACGGTTTTTTTGACAAACCGTATTTTGGCTTTTTGACATTCAAGGAGTTAACATTGTGCGTTATACCCTTCGAGATCGAATCGCACTTGACCGTTTGTGTTGACCAAAGTTCGAAATAGCGGTATTTTCTAATAAATGTAGCGCACCCGTTTCCGATTTCCGTGCACATATATTTTTAAGGTTCCGTAGAGAAACAAGGAACCTTTATAGTTTCGTCAAGTCTGTCTGTCCGTCCGTATGTCACAGCAACTTTATGCAAACTATTAGGACTACACAGTTTAAACTTGGTTGCTTGTCGATTTTAATACAAAAACTTAAAAATTTAAATAATTAAGGGGGGCTCTCCATATATGGCACTGAAAAAAAAAATTTTTTTTCATCAAACGTATATGTGGGGTAAGTAACCTAAGCCTAGGTGTTTGTAGATTGGTCTATAAAACGACGTTGAGGTTTCTGAAAACATTTTTCCTCAAATCAAATCGTTTGATTGACTAGCAACAGTTAGTATGTCAATTTAAAAAGCTCTCTTAAGGAGTCTGTTCGTTTAAAATTATAAATTGCTCGAATAGCTCTTTTCTGTAAAATAAAAATAGTTTGAATATCCGCTGCTTTCCCCCACAACAAAATACCATAGGACATCACACTATGAAAATAACTAAAATATACTAGCCTAGATGTAGCCACATCCGTGCTTTGTCTGATGTTCCTAACAGCGTAAGCCGCAGAACTTAATTTACCAGCCAATTCATCTACGTATGTGGGGTCTGCAACTGCACTGCAATTTGGTATCAATGGTTATTCCAAGAAACTTCGTATCATTTACTAATTCTAACGTGCTGTTGTCTAACACTAAACTGGTCTCAACTTGCCTGACATTTGGAAGTGAGAATTTGATACACTTGGTTTTACCAGCGTTTAACAATAAATTATTAACTGTGAACCAATTCAAGGTTAAAGACAATACACCATTAACATCATCAAATTCTCCTTTTTGTCTTTAAATTTTGAAGAGCAGTGAAGTATCATCAGCAAACAACACTATGTCAGTTAATTTCTCCACCAAGAAACTAATATGGAAACTTGTGGAACGCCAATTTTTACACCCGATCCATCAGATTTAACGCTGTTAACTTCTGTCTTTTGAATTCTATTACTTAGGTACGATGTTAGTAGATCCAACGCTTTATTTCTAACTCCGTAATGATTTAATTTAATTAATAGCGTATTATGATCAACACAATCAAACGCCTTCGACAGGTCGCAAAAAACTCCGATAGCATCCTGTGCGGCCTCCCATGCAGAATAAATATGAGATATAAGGGTAATACCTGCATCCGTAGTCGATTTACCCCTAGTGAAACCGTATTGTTTGGCGTGGAGTTGTTTTGTACGGTTGAAGTGTGAGAGCATTTGATTAATTATAATCTTTTCAAATATTTTTCTTAGTGTTGGAAGAACAGATATTGGTCTGAAATTTGAAGGATCACCCTTATCTCCCGATTTGAACAGAGGTATCAGTTTACTGTGTTTCATGAGGTCTGGGAAAGCCCCATCGTCAACACATTTATTGAATATATAAGCTAAGTGTGGGGCTATAACTAGAATTACTGAACCAATGACTTTGACTGATATACCCCACAGGTCTTCCGTATTTTATTGTTGTATTTTTTTTAAGTAATATAAACGTTTTAACAATGTCCTGGGGATATACATGATGAAATTTTAAATATACTTTACTGACGCTAGTGTTATTTTTTAATAAAGTCTCTGCTTCATATGGAGATGAATTTAGACGATCTGTTCTGAGTAAGGGTACATTGGTGAAGAATGTTTCAAAAGCTCGAGCAACATCAGCGCTGGATTTAACAACATCATCACCTATCTTTAGGCAGAAATCATTGTTCCTTGGTATAACTTTGCCAGTTTCACGGTTTATTATTTGCCAAACTGTTTACATTCTTTTATTTGAATTTTGACTTTTTCTATTAATGTGTAAAGTTTTTGCAGTTCTACAAACCAACTTGAAAGTTTTGGAATATTTTTTAACATAGTCATGAAATTTTCAATCAAAGTTATAGGTTTTTTGATCATCAAGGTCATACAAGATAACTCTACTTTTACGAATTCCAAACGTTGCCCAGTCATTAAATTTAGATTAACCATTGTTGTCACTGACTTTCTTTAATTTAAAAACTTTATTGAATTCTGTCTGAATAATGTTGAAGAAGTCTGAGTAGATTATGTTTGGGTTCTGTTCATTAAAATCCGGTACTGGCAAATTTATGTCTAAGTTTTTCGTATATGTCTCTAGTATATGGGATGTAATAGGCCTATAAAATGATGGACCAGTCTTGTCTTTAATGGCATTTGGGAATGAAACTGTTTGACCACTGTGATCGGAAGGTAACCAGTTAATTACCCTTTTACTTGTAAATGCACAGTCACAAAAAACGTTATCTAAGCAAATTTGGCTGGTAAGTGTAAATCTAGTCGGCTCTAAAAATACATGACATTAAATTAAACGATTTGAATAAAGTTATTAATCGATGTGGCATTGTTGTTCCTACAAGCAAATCTAGATTAAGATCGCCACAAATAATTAACTATCTTCTGTTATTACATAGTTTAGTGAGGGCTTCCTCCATAATTTTCTCAAATATTTCGAATTTACCATGGCCTTTTTTATCCCTCGGTGGCCTATAGTCACAAACAATAATATGGCTATCCAACTCAACACGGGATACCTCTTTCAACAGTAAGTGCAAGAATATCTTTCCGTTGTTTCACCTTTATATTATTTTTCACTAAGAATAAAGAACCACCTCTATCAGCAGTCTTTCTATTGTAACAACTGACAATTTTTTAATTATTTATGTTAAAATACATTATATTTTCCTTCAACCAGTGTTCTGTAACACAAATAATATCGATGTCAGAATTTTTTAGATATAATTCTAATACAAGTTCTTTGTAGTCTTGTATTAGAATTATTCCAAAGTAGTTCCAAAGTAAAACTTTCTGCTTTCAACTTTTCCATTTACAAGTTTCCTAAACTATTAGCGTTGAAGAGTTTTTTCCGGAGGCAAGAGTACATTTACTACTGGCGCGTGATGTTTCGGTCGATATATCCCGAGTACAATTCACTAGCATAAATATTGGGATGTTTTGGTTTTGTTCTAACGATTTTGTGATTCATATTGATATAATTATCTCTCTTCAGTAACTCTTGAAATATCGTCAACCACTGTAAGAGATGCAACTAAATTCATTAATTTAAATAACAGTAGATACAACTTGTATTACCATTTTGGAACAATCGGCATATTCATGATATATTTTTATATACGTATAGATTTTGACTATATGAATCAAAAATCGCTTTTAAATGTGTAGATTTATTTATAAATGAAAGAAAGAAAGAAAGAATATAATTTATTCGGATTACGCCATAACACACACAACATAAAATACACGATAATTATGAGAGGACAAGAAAAAAAGTGAAACATACAATTGAAGGAGAAAGTAATAACAACCAATATCGCAGACAATAATATATACACGCGTCACAAAAGTAAAAGTACATACCACACAGTAACTTATATGTATAGTACATACACAAGACAACAAGAAATAAATAAAAGCAAAATACAATTTGGTAGCGACGAGTAGACAGTAACGTCGTGAAGTGTGTGCCTAGGCGGCGAATAGGTTCCGACTCAGCATGTGCCACAGAACCTGCAAGAGGTCCTGCAACGCTGGTATTCTGTCGGCACCTTATCAAGGAGGAGAAGATAAAGGGTGGGTGTTAATAAACTACTTTTTATTAAAACTGCATATATAATTGATATGAAAATAAATAAACTATAGGAAAAAATTAGGAAAATTTAGTGGATGGATAAGCTAAGTAGGTGACGAATTGACATCAAAAATATAATTATAATTAATAAATAATACATTAAAAAACACTAATTGCATAAATAGTTGAGAGTATAAGGGATATTAAATATTGTATACTATAGATTGTTCAGTGACTTAACCGATTCACATACGTACATTAAAAAGACTTAGCTTTAAGATAATATAACTAGCAAACGCGGGGATTCACTGGGGCAGAATCAGGCATCTGACTTCTGCAGGTGCAGAAGGTGTTTTCTACATGCAAGTTTGAAACTGGCAATAGAATTGTGAACTCGGATTGGTGGTGGCAGGTTGTTCCAACACTTCGTTGCCAGATACCTGAAACTGCCCCGAAAAGCAGCTGATCGATGTCGAGGGATTGTTAAAATGCTGGTTGTAGTCCTGTTGATGTAGTGACGAGATACCCGCCATTTAAGCTTTTCAAATAAATACTCTGGTGTTTGTTGCCTTATCACACCAAATAAGAGGGAGGCAAGATGTAGTTGCAGCCTACCATTGATATTGAGCATGTTGGCCTTGTTCAGGTTAGGAGTAATGTGACTATGAGAAGGGATGGTAAAACAGAACCTGGCGCATGCGTTCTGAACTCTTTGCAGCAACCGGTGAGTGCGTTTGAGCAAACAGGGCCCGTATACTGTAATGCCATAATTTAATTTTGAGAGAACCAATGACTCACACAGTAGTATGCGCATTTGTTCGCTCAGATAATTTCGGATCCTATACAATATATTTAGTCTATAGAAACAGTTTTTGACTACGTCAAGAACATGCTTCTCGAAACGTAATTGGTTATCCATGATAATACCAAGATTTCGGGCCTCACATACACGTTCAATAGGGACACCTGCAATAGTTACTTGTGGATTTAGGTTAGTAAATGTCTCTATCTTATTTTTTGACCCTAATATCATGTATTTGGACTTAATAGGATTTAAGACCAAGGCGTTCCTCGTAGACCAGTTGTTCACTCTATCCAAGTCATCGTTAATACGTCTAACGCAGTCGAGAAAGTTGTTTTTATTTAGACTAGTATAAATCTGCAGGTCATCTGTATAAATGTGGTAATGACAATGATTAATGCACTTTGTGACATCGGCGCTGTAGATGATAAATAATAGTGGCCCTAAGATTGAACCTTGGGAGACACCCCAAGTCGGTACTAACAGTTTGTGATTGATCGCAGCTACCATCGGCCTTCCTTAGTACCACCTGCTGACTACGAGCCCTAAGATAGGTTTGAAACCATCGCACCGCGGCAACATCAAAGCCGTAGTAGCTCAGCTTGGACAGCAACAGACTAACATTGATCGAGTCGAAGGCTCTAGAATAATCCAGGAGTGTAAGGATTGTTCCATTTCCGGAGTCTTGCGCCGCGAGTATGTTGTCAACAACATCAAAAAGGGCTGATGTTGTGCTCCTTTTCTTTCTAAATCCTGATTGAAATTTGGGCAGAATAGATATTTTTTCAGCATACAAGACGACCTGCTTGTAAACGACTTTCTCCAAAATCTTAGACAAAAAGGGAAGTATGCTAATTGGACGTAAATCCGATACGGTTTGAGGATCACTAGTTTTTGGAAAAGGTCGTATAATGGTATTTTTCCAAGGGGTCGGAAAGGTGCTGGTAGAAATCGATCTGTTAATTATTTCAGTGATTATTTTAAGAGTGTGTGGTAGCGTCAGAGTTATCATGCTCATGGTAATGTTATCCGATCCATAGGAGTCAGATCCCATTCCACAAATGATCTTTCCGATGTCGTACTCGCTAATAGAACGAAGCTGGAAAACAGCCGGACTATGTCTATGAAATTCGAAGAAAGAAAGATCCGATATTGTTACAGAGTTGTCCCCAGGAACATTAATAAAGTGTGCATTCATTTCATCGGATTTAGCGAAGTTATCAGGGATATCTATGGATTTCTTAACGTTATGTATTGCAGTTTCTCTTAGATTTTTCCACAACAGATTAGGTTTATTTATGTTTTTGTTTATGTGGTGTTCAAAATAAGCTTTTTTTTCTGCGTACAAACTGGCATTCGCAAAATGCTTCAAAGATTAGTACTCTTGGCGATGAGCAGGCAATTTTGACACTTTGTAGGTCTTGTGAGCATTATCCCGGAGGTGCATTATGTGCCGTAAATTACTTGTCAGCCAAGGCATAGTTTTCTCTTTAATGGTGGTAATTTTTATGGGTGCATGTTTATCAAATAATTCCAGGACTGTTACTTCGAACGATCTAAGTATGTCATCAACGTTTTCGTGCTCCAGAGCAGAATCCCAGTTAATTTTATGAAGGTCAATGTCAAACGACTGCAGGTTTATATTTTTGATCGGCCTGTACAGAACTTTACGTGGTATATATTTCTCCCTTTTAACCTTTATTGTAACAGTTACAAACGCGTGTGCACCGAGGTCAGGAATATGATCCACACAGACTTGAGTTACACCGGCATTAGTGCAGAAAAGGTCTATAAGCGTTGCGCTGGTATCGGTGAAATGTGTTGGCTCGGCTACATAATTTGTTAACTTAGTATAGTCAAGGAATTGCTGCAACTTATGTGTCATAGCATTCCCCGGACCATGCAAATCAATATTAAAGTCACCAGTTAATACAATGCGGTCGAACTTTGAAAACGTAGATATTGAGTCAGTCAGTGCATCCAAAAAGTCATCCACAGCCATCCACTGAGGACGATAGGCAGTTCCGACTATGATTTTTATTGATTTAATATTCAAAGAAAGCCACATTTGCTTGACTTTGAACTCAGATAGCGGATGAGGGTAGATTTTTGCTTTCATACCTAACTTAATGTAAAAAGCAATACCTCCACTTCGCGCGCGTCTAACCTCCATTGAGCGAGCTACATGGCGCAGTCTGTATCCGGGCACTGTCGGCGCGCGCCCCACCTCCCCGTCCCTGAGCCAAGTTTCTTTAATAGCTACAATATCGGGCGATCTTTGCAACATAGCTACCGTGAACTCATCATGCCCAGTATTCAGCGAGCCCGCGTTCCAGAGTGAAATTTTAATTAGTTTATTGCTAAGCTCTGTTGTAAATAGCAGTATGGATATAATGTGAGTCGGTATAAGTCGTCGGAAGAAAGGATATAATACGGACAAAAGTAAAACGGTAGTGCGTAAGCAAAGGAATGCGGCGAGAATAGTGAATGAAGTGTATCGGTTCGCTCCCAGAAACCAGTTTCATGCGAGTAATCACCTCATTCGCCGCCGCGTACACACACAGCAGTACGTCTACGGCTCGAAATAAGTAAAATACGGTGATGGCAAACCAAATAGACATATTCGTGTAAAAAATTATATAACTTGAGGGTGAATCGAATCCGTGAGTGTTTACAAAATGACATACTATAAAAACACATAAGAAGACAGTGGATACAATAATATGAGTGCAAATTATAATAAAACAAAGTGAGCAAGGATGTAAGTATCGCAATATAACTTGCTCATTAGGCGTTGATAGGACTTGAGTAATTGCCAAAAACACGTTCAAGATCAGCTTCGCATCGGATATAGCAGATCTTAGAGGTTTTAGTTAGCCTGGCTTGGACAAGACCATCCCTGGTCCAGATAAACTGCCACTGCTTTCCTACTTCGCGAGCTTTGGCAAATAGCACTCGGTTTTCTTTAGTCAATCGTTCATTGACATGCAACTTCTGAGGTGTATGGGGTGGGAGGCCGAGTCCCTCGGTGGTGGTTCCGCGCCGCACCTTTGCGCCCTTCAGCAGCTCTTCGCGGACGGATCGCCGAGCCAGCCGCACGACGATGGGCCGCGGCCGGTGCTTGCGGGGTAAGCCGCTTGCCTCCGCCACTGCTACAAGTGGGGCACCCTCGCCCCGCGGTGCGCCGACACGCGTCGCGCTGACCACCTCTCGCTCGTCCAGCGTCACGCCGAGTTTCTGTGCCGCGGCGGTCACGATGTGCAGAACTGATTCTCCCTCGTACTCCGGTATGCAGGTGAGCTCGACGTCGTTCAGTAGCGATGCTTGGTCACATTGTCTCGCCGCTGCCCTCAGCTTATTGACCGACTCTTGCAGCTCGGCCACTTGCGAGGATTTCAACCGATCTTTTAATTCTGCCAGTTCATCTCTCAGGACTGCATTATCGCTCTCAACTACAGTTACTCTGTCCTTAAGAACTGACATATTAGTGAGCAGCAGTTGGATGTCGGCTGATAATGAGCTCGTTGACGTGGAAATCTCCGTTTTGAGAGTATCGGTAAGGGAAGATCTCATCTGGTTTAATTTACGATCTATTAATACTTCAAATTTCTCCAATGAGATCATATCCGGCGAGTTATGAATAGGAGAACGCAGCACAACATCGGCGATGTTCTCACAGGATTCGACAACATCTACAGCCTGTTCTTTACTCTGCCCAACCTTGATCGATGAACCCAACTTGGAATCGGCCACATTCTTATCAGGCTTAATCACACCAGGCCTCTGCTTGCTGCCCACTGGAGTATTGTCGTTCCTCCCTCGGCGCTGACTGACGCTTGTGCAGGACGGTTTTGGGCAGCGCCAAGTAACCTTCAGGTCTGCATAATTATGTGCGTACTGTGCACTCGTCATGTTGACGCATCCATGATGGTATGTACCACTACACACAATACAAACAAGCAGCTCTGTACGTGAGACAGTTTTACAGCAGCCAACACAATCCATAATGAAATAGGTGGGTTTCAATAACTAGAAAAAGCTGGAACACGCACAACGTCTCTGAGATGCTCGATCTACTTACGCGTCTGTACACTGACTCGTAAAGCAGACTTTAATACATCCTAGTTACTACAACATTCGATTTTCAGAAAAATAATACTGATGTGTGTAATAATAGGACACTGTTGAGTGTTCAGTGAGGTGGTATGTTTCATTATCTTACATATAAACATTTATGTCAACCACAGTAGTTCAACTATCAGTCTACAAATTTGCTGCAGTTTGTACATGTAATTTTCCTTTGTCTCTGTTTCAGTGTTTGGTGCAATTAGTTTTAAAATAGGGTACTAAAGAAAGTTGAAAGATTTATTTATTTACTAATAAGCATTATTGGTAGGTTAAGAATAAGAGTGCTATCTAACTAAATTATTATTTTATACTGAAAGGTAAGTTAATTTCAAGTATGTAAGTATTACTAAAAGGCTTTGAAATCAGCACTTAACTCCGCAACATCGCAACCTGAACATAACTTTTGGTTCAAAAAATGAATATCTTTAAATAAAATGAGTGCCTCATCGTCATTTATGTTTGTTATTAAATAAGTTTTCGAATACACCAAAGATGTTGCAAGAAAAACAATAAATACAATTGGCTACATGAATCAATCGAATATGACGTGGGCCAAAAATGACTCAATGGTTGATAAAGGTTGCTTGTTATTTCAAAACTTTTATGGTATTTTACAAACACCTTTTCTACTCCCCCAAATGTTTAAAAGCTCGGGAAAGGGTTTATAAACGCCAGATAAATCTCGTCCGCATGAACGAGCTGAGCTGTCTCTCGTGGGCCCACCCACACCGCACCACAGCCATGAAGACTGTATATTTATTTTAGTGTAAGATAAGAATCGCAGTAACCTTTATTTTCAGTGCCACTATATCCCGTTTAGTAAGCAGCGGTTTTCCTATTTCGTACAGACACATTCGGAAATGTATTCAGGCTAATACTTGGCCGAAATACCACACTATTTCCGTAGACCGCAACGTTAATCTAGATACTACCGTAGCGCGGTTGCAGTATTCAGTAGAGTTTGTATCGACGATCACATATCAAGGCGAGGATTTCAAATAAGTCCAACCTAAGAAACTTGCTAAAACACTATGGATAAGCATGATTAGATTATGCTCCGGATTCTAATTAAAGATCATGCAATTATGAGGACATCTATAATGAATAATGAAAGTTTATTCAGTAACTGACATCGTTATATAATTTTACAGCAAATTGCTACATTATCCTAATGTGTTATTATAAAATGGCTAAAAATTCTGTCAACTTTTTAAATTTATTTTCCCGTTTCAATATCGTAGGTGCTGTACACCCGCATCGCAGTGGGGCTCTGGCAGAGTTCGCACGGCCTGCAGCACGTAGGGCGGCCGCCCTGCTGCACAGCCCGCGCCAGGGCGGAAAACCCGCCCTCCGCGCCCTATGAAGCGCAGAGGATATTCGTGGGCACCACCGAGGCGAAAGTATGTTTTACTTAGTATTTAATTGCAACTTATTCTCAGGTAACGTTTCTGAAATTCAGGAAGACTTGTTCATTATTGCTTCAGCATACCTTTATTCTGGGAATATGGCTAAAATTGTATTCGGGGTAAAGAAAATAAGACAAGTTATAATAAGAATTATAAAAATATTTATGTATAAACTCGGTTACCGAAAGAATGAACCTGGCTTCGATGACGTCACTACGACCCTTGGGTACGGTGTGCAAAAAAAGCGGGATCAAGAATATTAATGAAACTTAAATATAAGTGAAAAACTCTAGGTATGCTGTGTTAGATTAAAATAAATTTATAACACAATGACTAAAATTACTACATTTTTATTTGAAATAATTAATAAATTATGTACTTAGTTACGAGTCACACTTGGATGACTCGTAACTTTTAGACAAAATAAACTATTTCTATCCTGTTCTATTCTTCAGTATCATCAATCACTATAACTTAAAGGTACGATGCCCGTCATGAATTCGCTTTCGCTCTCGCTATCGCTTGAATATGTTTCTGAATCTGAGCTGACTTCTCCTCCTAGTGATATTATGAGTTTGATTAAGGTCTTCAAGGTGGTCATCGTCCCAGTATTTGCGCTCGAGCCTTTCCACATGATTAACTTCTTTCTTCCAGTCCGCTGTCGTAATTGAAAGTATTGCGTCTCTCGTCAGTCCCTCAATTTCTTTTTCGGACTGGGAAATGTTTTTGTCTGTCACCCTTTATTTTACAAAATTCCAAATATATTCAATGGGGTTTATGTCACAGTGATAGGGTGGCAGACGTAAAACTTCATGACCGTGCTCTTTCATTAAATTGTCAACTACATATTTTTTTGGTGGCTTTTCTCGTTTTATAATGTCATACAATTCCCGCTTGGTCATTCTTTCATCAAATGGAATATTGTGGGTTTGCAGCCAGCTTCGCATTTCTTCTTTGAGGGATGAACTTGTGGGGGGGCCTTTCGGATTGCGTGGAATGGTAGGGCGCGTTGTCTATTACGACAATACCATTTGGCGGCAAGTTTGGTATTAGCTTCTCTTTTAACCACTTCACAAAATTGTTTGTATCCATTTCATGATGGTAATCTCCAGTCGTACTTTTACATTTATATAGTACGCCCGGAATAAAACCGTTTTCTCCTCCAGCGTGAACAAGTATCCAACGCTGGCCTGAAAGGAAAGAAGGATACATTAGATATATTTAATAATTAATAATTATTTCTCGCAATAAGTACCTAGTTAATCAAATGTAATAAAGTAGGAAAGGTAGTTTACCTGGATTAATATTTTTCTTTACGCCACTGTCGGTACTGTTTTGCCAGCACTTGTTGACGGTGTAGTGGGAGTGAATCCATGTTTCGTCTAAGTATGTAACTGGTTTCTTATCTACGCCAAGATCAGCATTCTCTTTCTTTCGACGCAGGTAGCGAGACCTCCAAGCCGCAATGTCTGGCTTTTGTATGAGGAATTTTCGGGCATTTTTGCACTTCTTGAATATGTATCCAAGATCATTAATTTGTATTTTTCTGAGTGTACTTTTTTCGCCTTGGAAATTGAGATCTCTTTTAGCCACTGCAAGATTTTTTTTTAAAGTCGGAATTTCTTTTTTTTACCGTATAGAAACTGCAGACTATATTTCGTAATGCACAGATATCAAAATTATCAAGTGTCCTTTTTTTTGCAGCACGTTTACGTTTTTTACCAGGTGAAGATAAACATTGTTCAGTTGATTGAGTACCGGCACTAGCAGTACTAGTACTTGGACCTGGTGAAGACGGCGGCTGCTGTGACTTTTTAGCTTCACGCTTGATATTCATAAGAGTGGTCCTTGATATGCCGGTTGCAGCACAAATACGTTTTAAAGCTTGATGCACAGGATAGCTCATCCGTTGGTTTGATTTTTCTTCCTAAAAAAAATTCAAAACCTTTAGTATTATGTTGCGTCCATCACTACGGCTATCCGAGTTCTTTCAAGACTATTCTTTCCTCTCATTTTTGCGGAACACAGAACACATTTCCAACTCAAAAAATCGGTGGGTAGGTAGGTCCTACCTACTAATAATTGCCCAAAACACCCCAATAACAAAAACTTAATAAAAAACGTGACAACTATAACAAAACAAACTAAAACAATTCAACAAAAAACTTAACAAGATTATTCACTGAACGTTTTATCAGAGACGAAAGTATGTGACGCATATCGGTGACAAAGATGCGAACCGTACTGACGAAATGGACGAACGCGGGGGGGTGAGCGGGGAAGCGGGAGAGGGCGTCACATTCCAGCGAGGTACATTCTTTGAGTAACCGTGTAGTATTATTCTCTTATCAGTAGACCATGGCGCGGTTTCACATATGCGTTTTGGACTCGCAGATGATCGAGCTTTGCCGCTGCTCTACATTGTAGACCGTGCAAAGAGGCAGATTATCGAGTTTATATTTAAAAGACATTCTACCTAGATATAACATAGTTCAATGAGATTATATTTATTTTCTGAACATACACATTGTAACAGAAGGGTGCAGTTATTTTAATTTTCATTATTTTCATTAATTTTATGAATCCGATTTGATCAGTAGCCTTATTGTGTATTTGAAACGTGCGTTTAAAACTTTGTCCAGGCAGGAGCGCGTTTTTTTTTTGGGCATTTGATTTGGGCGGGATGGGGCATCCGTGCTCTATGGGGATACGAATAAAACATACTAATATTTTCAGTGGAAATTGTGCCCCAAAGCCACTGAAAAAAACAAAAAAGTCCAAAACAGGGGATCAAATTAAAAATAATTAAAAATTAACTGTTAGAATTTTTATATATTTTATTTATTAATATTATTAATCTTTGAATACCAACAAAACAACTAAATCAAACAGTTTATACAAATAACTCAAGGAAATTGTTTAAAAAATATTGAAAATGAGGTAAATTTATTAAAATGACTTAGTTTCGTACTCTCTCTTTTGGTTGGGAGCCTAGGTATGTCCAGAGTTAAGATTTAGAGAAACGACGGTTTTGTAGTTTAAATGGATTCATTATATTGGCGGGAATTTATGTACTTGGAGGGCTATACGACTGAATCCTAGTAGATTGAGAACAGAGCAGGAAACAAGAAAGATCTGTGCGGCGCAATGCCTTTTATATCACTGGTGTGAACTAACTTTTAATATAGTGTGATCAACTATCAAGTGTGGCTTTTTCACAAGTTAGTTTTTGTACAATCAATTCTCAATCGAATAACTCAACACTCTCTTGGTATTGAAAATCGGCATGATTTTACAGGATTCCAACTAATTTTTTATCCATTGTTCCCGTCTTTCGGGGCCACATACAATTCAGTAACTTTGTCCCATTCAATCAGGTCATAACATTGCTCTGCGTCGAATTTCAACCTTAACATCTTGAAGACTCTTATAGGAGCGAACCCCGACGTTTGTTGCCTGATCTTCACGATCCGCCTGAGAGCTAGGTCTCGGATGGGGCTTATCTCGTCGTTCAAAATTAAGAAATAGCCAATCCTTTATATCAAGGCTCAACCATTTTCTTTAAGTGAGTTGGAAGACACCGAATCAATTTAATGGTCTTCTGTAGGTGTTTTTCCCCGTAAGCATACAAAGGTTTCGTTTTTATGTGGAACATTGGTGCGTACATCCCTTCAAAACAAATTCAGTCATCTGTTTTTCAGTCGGATTCTTGATGGAAATGTACAGTCTGAGAAGTGAGTTGGCTGTCGTTAACCAACGCGAATGTTAGATTTTTCCTGGAGACCTCATAGCCTCAAGTTTTCATCACAATGTCCTGCATTAATAGCCTGACATATTTCCAACTAATAAAGCTGGTCTGCGCTTATGTCCCCGCGAGCTTTTGTGATGCCCGGCAGCTTGCATGTTATTGGTACAAAATTAACTACTGTGAGGTATTCGGTGTTTTTAAGCTGTTTTCCCAGCTGACCGCTGAAGGTTTTTGGTCCTGTCGTCCCATCGATAGATTCAAAAACGTGACGCAAGCTTAATTCATTTGCATGTAACTGGCACACCACCCACTGCAGCGGTCGTTTAAGTATTGTTTCTAAAAGGCGTTTGATACCTAAATGAATCCCAGTATTAACGGCAGTACTGTCGCTTCCGATGGCTGTAATCGTAGCAAAAAAAGCTAACAGTTTGTTGGCAATTCATCGCTGGACTAACTTCTTTCGACAGAGTGATGAGTTCTTCTACTACAAATCTTCTGCGGTTTCCCTCCGTGACTAACTATTTATCCTTTCACCCGTCAAACGAAATACAAATGCACTGTGCTAGTCAAGCTGAAAGGAAATCTTTAAGTTCCTAGATTGGGTAGGCGATAGTTTTGAGACTTGTGGTTGGATGTTGTTCTTTTCATAGAATAGCTTTCGCTGTAATTTTCGGGAAATTAGGTCTTCATTGTTCTTAGAAGATTTCTGTCTAAAGCACCGATCATCAACATCCTATCAGTTCTTTGGTCTGTACTTTCCGATCATATGCACAGACATAAACACTGAACGATCTGCATTTGCACGTAGCCACATCAAACAATCTATTGCTGTCTCTTAAAATCTTCTTGCTGTTCTTCTTGCTGTTTCTTAAGAAAGCCCTGACTGTGCTTTCCTTCCTTTATATGGTTTCAGAATTTTGCGATATTTTTCATTATATGCTTTTGATTGTGCCAGGATCGTGCGATGTTCCACAATTCATATAGACGCTCGTTTCCAAATGTCTTCTATTGCAGTGGTAACAATTTCAGAAGTCTCATTTGTCAAATTCTTTGTATTTCCCTTTGTTTGTGTGACGTAAATGAAATATTTCATAACGTCTTCATGCGTCAGCAACACAAAGGACATTTTTTGCCCTCACTACGTAAACTCATTGTTTTGGTTTCACTCGATCGCGGAACAGTAAACACGGTAGCTAATGAAACACACGTGCTCTCGACCTCAACTGAAATAGGTCACTACACTAATATATTTTCGATGGTCACAAGTCATCGCGAAGTCTATCTCGGCGCGTAGGTGAAACGAAAAATTACAAAATTGCGCGAAATTTTACTCAATTGTCAACGATATTTCGGGGGTTACTTAATGTTCGTTTATTGTTCCTTAAAGAATAGAATAGAATAATATTCTATAGTTGTGTTTATCGTTAATCAATAGCAAGTGAGAAATTGTGTAATTTCCTGTTAGAATTGATACGAAACGAGTTGTTGCATCCCCTTTTTCGAATATTTCTGATATTTCAAAGGGCAAACCCCTGGGGCACAATTTGCAGCCAAGATATTGAATCCAAATTTTCTGTGCTTAATATGTAGGTACCGGAGCAACGATTCCGTTCCACGCATTTTCGAAATTCGAAAAAAATATCTCCATAAAAGCACGCTCCTGCCAAATTATTGATTATTTCACACGAGCTCTCCTTTATTGCGACTTTGCTTTATAAGGGTTGTTGACTGTTGTTCAGATGGTCTGGGAACGGTTCGTGCGTCGTAATTTTTTGTAAACAATCAATTTGGGTGCGTTTCGTGCGTTTTCAATAATGTAGAAAAGAAAGCCATCAAAATCAAGCCACTGTTGAGTGTGGTTCGGGCGTCCTTTTATTTTGATGATTTCAATGAGCCTTTTTCGTGCGTTCTTCTACTAACAATAATAATAACCAATTGTGCTTGATAAAATCTTAATTCATTAAGACATCATTTATTCAAAAATAGGCAGCAGTGACCCAAAATAACATACCTTTTTGGTATTTTTTATGTGTCTGTGATCTTTGAAAGTTTGATATTGATTTAATTTATGTGAAAAAAGTCTGATATTTGTGGTTTCTATGTTTGTCTTTATTTTAATAACTGTTATGTTTGTCAGTTCACCAGAGCGCCAATCTCCTTTTCTCAAAGGAAAATTCACGCATAGCTCTGTCCCCTATACTTCACGGTCTTCTTCGTGGCTAATTTCACTCTCAGAGTCTATTACGCGCGGAATAACAAAACTCATATTTCGAATTGGATGCGCGACCCGCCCACGTCCTTTCCGCCGCGACCCGCCTTGTAATCTCATAGACAATCTCCATAATAAATGATTTGTTATTTTTCGGAATTCAACGAACAGTTTAAAAAAATGTTTACCCAAATCGGTCCAGCCGTTTGCGAGTTTGGCGCACCCCAACACATTTAGCGATATATTTTGAAACAACGACTTCGCTCGCGTGGGTTCGTGTAAAAATGGGTCCTTAATACGACCCATATCGGGCTAATTTACAGTACAACTAGTTCTCAGATTCATATAATCACTAGCACCCCAAGACAGAGGCAGAATTTGGAAACTACTCTCATTACAGTCGCGTTTCTGATTTTCATACAATGTCTAACAGACGACGTTAGAGTTTGTATGAAAATTCGAGTTTTAGAGGAAGAAACAAAATTAAATTTGGAATTGGATGCGGGACCCTCCGACGCCCGGCGCCGCTCAGTCTTGAATTACCTTAGAAAATTGCAGTACATACTAAATAAGTTTTGCATTTTAGGCTTTGTGTTTTTCAATTGTTTTCTCTTTATAAGTACTTTCCCAAAACTTCAACGAATGGTTTTTAAAAAAGTTCATAGAAATAGGTCCAGCCGTTTGCGACATTAGACGCTACAACCATTCTAAGAATTACATATAAATACACACCTGTAAATAAGGCGAACGAAGCGAGCCTGTCACTAGGCCATAATCCAGCACACCATTTGGTACATTTTAGAAGAAATAATTACAACTATAGGTTTGAGCTTTGACATAGTTTCTACATAAACTAAAAAAATAGAAGTCATAACAAATTGCAGTTCATAGACAAGTTCTAAACAGACATCGCCTTTCGCGCGTTCTTAAAGGGATGCGCTTTCTGTTAGTATTTTAACACCAGGAAGATGGTCAGAATACCAATTGACCATATTTATTAAAAACGATTACGACAACGTCAGTGACGCAGTGAAAACACGCGACTGGGAAGTCTGACCAACAACAGAATCGACACCTAAATCTATGGTCCAATTTATAAATGGTTGCAAAAGTATCATTTCTCACGCTCAGCATCGAATAGATGAAATCAATCAAAGGTAGAGCGAACCCTGTTGAGGCATTCATGAGGGTCACATATCTATAAAGGGGAAGCCCCTAACAAATGATTGTAGTTTCGTCGATAGTCCGTCCCCAAGTAAATAAATGTTTTTTCCTTTACGTCACCCATGACAGGCCATTTTATATATTTTATTTGAGTCGGGGTAGGGCTAAGAATTAGGGAATTGTCATAAATTTATGTTTTAGTTGTGAAACAGGTATAATTTATTTCAATGTAACATTATTTTTAAACATTTTTTTTTATTTATTTTTAAACATAGGTCGGTTAATATTAAGATTTGGCGTATTCGGTTTATTTCCCTGGCACTTTTCACTAATTATATATTTGCTATAATTATAACAAAATGTGAATTTTGGGTTCTTTCTTAACAAGTAAAACGAATAGGCATAACTTTTATTCTATTAATTTGAAAGATACAGCACACTGAAATTATTGCTGGCAGGGAAATCATAGGGGGGTTGGAGATTTTACTGAAGTTATCTTATAGTAAATTATTAGGTCAAAAAGTTAGGAAATAGTAAAAGTTCGTTATTTTACACATGATGTCGAAATACTTTCTTTTAATTTCTAATAAAATGAAAAAGATCAACGCTTTGTTATCTACTCCAAGCCCATTATTTTAAGAAGTTGGACTTAAGAAAATTTGCTTACCCAGACCAAAGATGCCAGGAGAATCAACCGCAAAACATAGTTTTTTTCCCAATATAGCTCGAACTACTTTTTTATGATGTGATTGAATTTATAATAAGTCATCCTCTACATTGTTTTATCTACAAAGTTAGAAAACATTAAAATAAAGCATAATATGTTTAATGAACGCCAGGGGTAACAAAGATAGTGTTAACAAATATTTACCTCCATAATTCAATTCAGCAGGCTGAGGCGTAAAGTCTCCTCAATAATTTGAAGGGCGACCAAGCGACCAAAGGTCTTACGGCACCGCGGTCACTAACTCCTACAACATTCCATTAAGGATTTATATAACCTTTTTTGATGCGCATGATGAGTATATAGTTATATTTTTACAGCAAATAAACAATTTGATGTGATTTGATTTGAATCATTGGCAGCCCATGACACAACTCTTTGTCTCCGATGGTCTCAACAAGTTCGTTTGAAACAGACTTACCGTCGATATCATTCAATTCATTAATATGCTGTCGTGAAAAGAAATTCATTGTATGTTTTTTTTTGTAGATTGTTTGAAAAATATCAATGTAAACTATATTGAAAACCATTAGAAAGAAATACTTTCAATACTTGCACAAGAAAATTACGCATAGTAAATTAGTTAAAAAAAGTTTGAATTGTTATTTCGATCCTTGCGGGTACGGTTTACCCCTGGACATCGAAAATTTTGCCCTTTAAGATTCAGCGAGGTATGTTAAATAAAACATCTTCACTTCTTTTCCCCGTATCTAAGATGTATCGAGACCATAAATGCATTAAATAATGACATCGCGCTGACTCGTGACTTTTCAGTGCTCTTTACGGTCATTGTCACGAGATCCAAGAGATGCATTCTGGCTATAAGAGCTTTTGCACAAGAGATGAGATTATTGGTTGTTTTTTTTAATGGTTAATGGTTAGTTGATAAAAAAATATCGATTATATTGTTGGTAGAAAATATTAGTTGATATTTTTATTCAAGTAACACATTCAACCATTCACCTCACTGACTGAAATATCACTTCCTTTTGTAAGAATAAAAATATTAACAACAGTAACTGTGTTAAACTGTGTTTTATCGTAAGAGAAATAGAGCATACAATCAATAAGCGGCAAACATAATACTTCCGTTTGTTTAGAATAAAATATCCCCAACTGTAATCAGTAAAATAGCACACATTTGTATTTTATTTTATTTATTTCGTAAGAAAGATAGAATAGAGCATACAATTGATTAAATTGCCGTACCTAGCAAAATGAATCCTGCGACGACGTTGCCGCTCCTAATTCGACCCGAGCGAGAGAAAGCGCGACGTCGTCAATTCTCCTGTTAGACTCTGACTGAAGTTGATATGATATTTTTATTCGCTAATTTTAATTTTGAATAGTGTTAACCTCTGCGAATCCGGGCCGCCCCGGCGCGAAACAGCTAGGATCCGAGGCATATCTTAAGCCTTGCACGTGGCACTTGACTGACTTCTGATTCTGTTGGAATGGTAACTCTTAGAACTATACAAATTATAGATCTGAGTAGCTAATGAAACCCTCTCTTAGTTTATGCGAAAAAATGTCACTGTGACCTTAGTTTATTTTTGTACCGACATGAGAATAATTGACTTCTATGAAAATGTTCTCTCTCGACACAAATCTAGCCGACATGAGAAAAAGATAACAAATATACATGTTGTTTGATACCTACATAATCTACACAAGATAACCTTTTCAAAACAATAAAAACATTAGTGTGTTCTTACAGAAACAATTCACTATTCACCATAAAAGCTCAGAAAAGATCAGTCACAATTCGCGCGCGAGAAAAAGTGATTTTGTTTTTTCCAGTCTGAATATTTTTTTCAACGAAAGACCACAGACAAATATGTTCATGGTAGAGTTTGACTAATGCCGCATTTACACTTGCCAAGCATGCCAACATTATGCACTAAAATTGTACCAAAATACCGGTTTGTAAACACAGCGTCACCCGCGCATCGATAGCTGCGCGTGGTAACCAACGGTATTTTGACAAATCAAATCAAATCAAATAAGTTTATTTGCATGATTTTTGGTAACAATATTGGATCTTAATTTTATACATTTTTTATCGCAAAAATCTGCCTTTTCAGGCGTACAAATATTGATTATAATAAATTAATTTTAAGTCATCACATTATTCAATTAAATTCAATAGTTCTAACATTTTATAAAATATATAATTCACACTTCAATTAAATTAAATAGTTCTAACATTTTATCAGAAAAATACATAATTCACACTTCAATGTCATAAGTAAGTAATTTATAGTTCTATAAATAATTTGTAATTAGGTACACTATTTCTGAATTTGTCTCTATTAAGATACTCATTGATAGAATAGAAACAACGACAGATGAGCTAATGATGCGTTCGGATACTGAGAGGTGGTTGATGGTTATATTTCCTCCCGGAGCGGACTCTGAGCGGAGTAGGTAGTTGATATGATATTTTTATTCGTTAATGTTAATTTTGTTTATTGAATATCATGGTTAATTTTAAATATTGGTTAGATTTATTGGTTGATGGTTATATTCATCACCTATAATTTGCACAGATTATTAACTAGTAGTAGTGTTAGATTCGTTGAGGTCGCTTAATATGTGTGGCCTTCATCGACGATAGGCTATTCTCGCAGGTGTTTCGATTTCTTCGTTCAAACAAACTATTGGACGACCGACTTAGCCTAGCGGGTAGTGACTCTGCCTACAAAGCTGACGGTCCTGGGTTTGAATCCCGGTAATAGCAAATATTTGTGAGACGAGCATGAATATTTGTTTCTTATTCTTGGATGTTTTCTATGTATAACGACCGAAGGGCCGACTCGGCAGTGACCCAGCCTACGAAGCCAAGGGTCCCGGGTTCGAGTCCCGGTGGGGGCAAATATTTGTTTGACGAGAACGGATGTTTGCACCCTAGTCATGGTTGTTTATCTATCTAAGTATAATATTTATCTATATAAGTATGTGTATCGTTGTCTAGTACCCAAGATACAGGGAATTCTAGTTTGGGGCTAGATCAATGTGTGTAAATAGTGTCCAATGTATTATTATTGTTATTATTTCTTAGTTTTTTTTCACTCCTCTTCTAGGAGGTTACAGTTAGTCCTGAGCATGGGCCGTAGCCAAGGGCTAAGGATCTACGAGTTTCCTAAAAAAAAATTGAACTATCCTATTATTATTAATATTATTATTATTATTATGTATTGACATAAATAAGTATTTATCTCTATTAAATATATCGTCATCTAGTAGCCATAACACAAGCCTTGTTGAGCTTACCATCATAGTAAGCTCAATAAATCAACCCATAATGGGCCTAGTTCGATTTGTGTGAGATTGTCCTCTGATATTTATTATTTTATTATTTTATGCAGCGTCGGTTGGCCACATCGTAATAGTAGTTTATGTGACAGCTGCATAATGCCTAATTATGTACAGTTACATACACTAGTTTATCTACACACATATCATAAGCTCTCTTTGATGTGTTCAGAAACCACATGTTTGACCGGCATTGTGGTTCTGCAATTGTTTAGCTTGTTCTTTAGTACCAACTTCACGCAGACGGGCGTCGGCGTTCAAAATTTGAATGTCAGTACCAACTTCACAGACAAACTAGGGACGGCACGCGGGTGGGCGTCGGCGTTAGAAATTTGAATGTCATTATATGTAGAAAAACTACACATAATGACCATAATGTGTAGTTTTCCAGATACGAAACCAGTTTTTACCAAGTAGTTTGACATAATGCTGATCGTAACGTGCGGTTTTTGAACGCAGTTAAGAGGGTTTATGATACGTGTGTAGATAAAGAAAAAAATTATATGATCTGACCACGACATAGGTAGAGAAGGGCCTTAATTAAAGATTATCTTCATCTTACTTTGCTTATGGTACCGTACCGTATACCGTAAGATTGCCAAAACCGTTAGATCATAATCTATTATTTTTTTTCGTTAGCTTACAAACTATCGATAAATTGTAAACTCTAACTGCTTACAATATGATGCGTTACTTTATAATAAAACCGTTAAATTGTAAACTGGTTTAATTTTAAATTGCGAAGAAAATACCAGGGCAAACACTGCGGTAGCTTAGATTAGTTTAGGTTAGGTATTAGGTTGACATGTAAGAAAAAAAGAAACGTAAATTCTCAACTCTGTCTGTCTGGATTACAATTTGTCAGTTTACAAACTAACGCATGAGTTAATAAACTAACGGTTTTGAATATATTATGGTGACTTATAGATATATATATATATATATATATATATATATATATATATGTTACGGCGAAAGCTAGGTGTGAAACTAAACTCAAGTTTAGCCGGCTAGTCTTAAGATATATATATATTGCTGATAACTTCATCTGCGTGTTCTTAGGAATTATCGTTTACCGAGATAACGTCATGAGCCTTCTTGTGCAGTCGGATAAAAAGTGTCCTATATGTTAATCTAGCTCAAAAACTATCTCTGTTATAAATTTCAGTCATATTCGTAAAGCCGTTTTAGCGTGATTAAGGCACAAACACATAAACATCCAAACATCTAACTAAACTTCGCTACTTTCACATTGATAATACACTGACGAGCAGTGAAAAAGTTCCACCCACAAAATGCCGACAAACACTGGATGGGTGTTTGTCGGCATTTTGTTTTTAAAACATTTTATTTAAAATTTGAACACAATATTTACGTTTTTAATCGGTAATATTCTGATGCGCTGTTAAAATGTACTGCAATATTGCAGACGGCGTCATAAAGCTAGCCTTTCCCGTTTATGAGTAATTTGGTGCTATGTCACTGGATTTTTGTCATTCCTCCATAGTGTATTAGTTGGATTGGATATACTTATCAGAATTACGATAAATTGTAAAATTAACACATTAGGTACAAATTAACTATCAATTGTGAACGAGACCGACAGAGCTCAACTATATATATGTTACGGCTAAAGCTAGGTGTGAAACTAAACTTAAGTTTAGCCGACTAGTCTTAAGATTAATTTCGAGCCTCGGCTAATGTCCGAAGTGATGTTCGTTTGTGATAACGGATGTCATCTTTAATCGGCTAGACGGCACATTAGCCGATGCGTTTCGGTTAATGTTGGACATTAGTTAGCTAATGTTGAAAACGAAGTATTCGTGCGACTGCGGGGAGCGGGGCGGGGTAATTTTATTCAGATGGGAAAGCTATTTCTAATATCAGGGCAAAACACTGCGGTAGCTTAGTGATGGGTAAAGGGGGTGAGCGAAGCGAAGCCCCCTTTATCCTTAGTGTTAGGTTGAACATGTAAGAACAACAAAAACTATAATAATACGAGTATAAGTATTTTTTGTTGTTCTTACATGTTCAACCTAACACGAACCTTCACCAACCTTCGCGTCGCTCACCCCCTTTATCCTTCACCTAAGCTACCGCAGTGTTTACGGCTACCGAATTATTATCATCACTTATTCCAGATTAAAACGGTAATTTTTCAACATTAGCCTAGTTGTTAGTGTTATAACTATTAGCATAGTTGAGCTCTGTCGGTCTATATATTTGTGTAATAACATTCCGCGTGTCCAACGAGGTCATTTTCCATCCTCGCTCATGGTTTGGTTGGGCGTCTCTTATTGTCTCTCGTCAAGATTCTGCGCCAGCTCATAGAGCGAAAAGCACACAAGACTGGCTGGCGGCGCGTGAAATCGACTTCATCCGGCACGAAGACTGGCCCTCCAGTGACAGAACTTATGACCTGACTATGTATATATATATATATATATATATATATATATATATATATATATATATACATAATAAATATATAATAAATATATAATAAAAGTTTTCTAATACATATATAAAATTAGAATATAAAAGTTAGGTAGCAAAGAGAATTTTAATGAAACAAGGAGGAAAAATCATTTTCGCTCTACGTAGCAGACAACAAAAACACAACCTTTCCCCATGCGCTCAGGAGGTCTAAAAAGGCCACTTTCGTGAATCATATGAGGATCCTATTAGGAATCACGTTTCAAATCATAAAATGGTTACTTAGTTCCCAATTCATATCATGAATTTAATATTATTTATATCAGTAATTCATCTGTTTGACAGTTTCCTATGGAGATTCGTAAAATGGGTCACAAAATAGGATTTGCTTTCTTGTTAAATATCTGAATCCTTAGATGTATCTCAAGGGCAAATTATTTCAATTCATCGTGTAGTTTTAAAATGGCAGATTTAGGCCTCTATGAAAACTTTTTAGAGCACGCGCGTGTTACGCAAAGCCTCATAAGTCGCCGGCAAAGTGAATCTCTTCGGAACATGGAACTTGCTTACTGTGAGCTTGTGTGATGAAGCTTTAGCAGTTCTAATATACCCTAAAATAATTTTTGATCTACTGTTAATATCTTGGGCGTGAAATCAATTTTTTTTTTTAGGTTAGAAATTTTATCAACTTTGCCATTTTTTCCTAAAGTCGCGGAAGGGATTGGCGGCTGGGTATTCTACTCTTGTATTTGTATTGATAAGAACTGTCCATTGGTGCAATAAAAACACGATGTCGCGTTTTTCCCTCCTCAGCACACTGTGCGATGGCAAGGGGTCGGGTGGCTGATCCGGCGGCCGTTACTAGGTAGAACCCCTGTGTGAATGAGCATTAAATTGTTGTCAGCCGAAAAAAATGCATCAAAATAATTTCCTGTTTTCATTTTGAGTCGTTATCTGTAATTATTTCAATGATTATAGTTTTGTTTAATGATAAAAGTATTTTAATTGAACAAATTCTTAAAGAAAATCTTGTTTAAACAGTAAAGACTTAAAATATCAAATAACCGGTAAAATTACGGTTCTTACATTTTTCATGTGGCAACATATCACCTAATAGGATTAATTTAGAAAATTGAATTGCGTATGATTCACCTGACATCGTGACCATTTTACGAAAATTAGAGGAATTGCTGCGGATCTGCTCGCAATACGGGAAATGAATGAGTCGCGGATGAAATAATCAAGGTGGCCTTTTTAGACCCGCAGATACAAACTAGCAAATTGACTTGCTTGAGTACGCCCGAAGCAGCTCTCTTTAAGGGGATACCTCGTCCGTGCAAAGGTCCCCGTTACTCCAGGCGGAATAACCCGCAGTGTGAGAGGGACGCAATCGGGGAAAATGACAAAAAGTCGGTTTTAAATAGATACAAAATTAACGAAAGTAGCTATGAAAATTTATATATTAGGTAATTTAGGTAGTGTCAAAACCCAAATAAATAAATATTTTTAATTTCTATATGTCGGAAAATAAAAAAGTGTCAGTTTAGACCTCATTTCAATAACTATTTCTATCGAGCTAAATTCCTTCAATCGCGTTTCTTTTATTACAAAATCTAGAAGAAGGTTCCAAAATTGTTATACTGTACTGTATTCAACTTGGTACTTCTTTTGAACAGCAGAAGTGAACTTCAAAAAGTGTCGATTTTGTTGATAATAATAATAATACCTTGGACACTATTTACACACATTGATCTAGCCCCAAACTAGGATTTCCTGTATCTTGGGTACTAGACAACGATACACTTACTTATAGGTATATAGATAAATATTATACTTAGATAGATAAACAACCATGACTAGGGTACAAACATCCGTTCTCATCAAACAAATATTTGCCCCCACCGGAACTCGAACCCGGGACCCTTGGCTTCGTAGGCAGGGTCACTCCGACTCGGCCATTCGGGTCGTCACCTTAAGTGAGTGTCGGCGTTCTTTGAAAACAGTTGGCATGGTAGGCGGCGCGATCAAAGTGAATGAATTAAATATACTACCATTCCCCAAAATATGGTCAGGTAATTAAATGTCAACGTGTATTGTAAGCAGTTGACAATTTAGCGTTAGTTCACAATTTAGCGTTAATTTAAAATATCGCGAGATAAATCTCGTGAGATTATAAACTAACGATGTTCATAATTATACGGTGTCTTATACATTCATATATAGCGGTCAAACTCATTATCCTTCCTTTGGCTTGGCCGTAGTTGTGTAGAAAAGCCCCCTCATTCAGCACCTCAAATCGACCGAAAATTGTGCAAATGTGACAGCTTTGGATATGCTGGTGACTTGAGTTACTTACTTACTTAGATTTACATTTTTGTTTCTAAGTAATTGTCGTCCTCCGCAGAAAACTGTCAAGATGAGCGCAGACGGGCCGAAGAATGCGTGCCGCGGAAACTGTACGCAGCTGCGCACCTGCCACCTGTCGCATCTGTCACGCAACGTGCTGCGCGCGCGCCGCGGCGTGGTGCGCATGCTCATCGTGGTTGTGCTAACCTTCGCCGTCTGCAACCTGCCCTGCCACGCGCGTAAGATGTGGCAGTACTGGTCCACCGGCTACCGCGGCACCAGCGACTTCAGCACTCTGTTTACCCCGCTCACGTTCCTCATCACCTACTTCAACTCGGGAATCAACCCGCTGCTCTACGCGTTTCTGTCGAAGAACTTCCGCAGGGGCATGCGCGAGCTGATCTTCTGCTCGTTCCATAGGAAGAAGAAGGATACCTTGATAGTGCTGAACCCAGTCGGGGTCGGTCTGAGGAGGAGCTCCACCAGGTCGACGCGCGCTAACTGCAGCACGGTGACGATGGCGCCGAACGGCGAGTTATGAGTGATGCGCCCGCGCCGGTTTCTCTACAAGAACATCGACATTTCCTGATTCACGGACAGCACAGAGGAGGTAACCGACAGCAGCGGACTGTACACCGTGTCTACTATATCCAAACGGGACATGTATGACTGACTGAACTGAGTTTCTGTATCAGTACATAGGGGCCCGGCTGGCAGCCTCTGATACCCATTAATATCACTCCCAAGGGGTGACAGGCCTTTACCCGGATACGAGTGATTGAGCCATACTCCACCACGCTGGCTTAGTGCGGCTTGGTGAAGGGTTTCATATATAAGCATCGAAAAAGTATTCTAATTGAGCTGTCAGTGACTTTTATGTACAATGTCATAAGGTTCATTAAATCTGAATTCGAACATTTAAGATCTGTCAAATATTTGTGCTTCTCGAGGTTCCCCAGTTTACTCTTTGTAAACTGGGGAACCTCGAGGTGTGAGTCGATAGACTCTCTCTACTTTTAACACGACTTCCCAAAAATGGAGTGTGATGTTTTATACCATTTAGGTCCATTTCGACAACATTTATTTTTTGTGCCGTTAAGACAAATTCCCATGGTGCATAATGATACGTCCCTGTATGACAACTTCCCAATTCGACAAAATTTTAAAAATTTAATTTGAATTTAACCTTTCACTACTGGTTAACTCTGTCCGTTGCAGTAAAGAGCCCAATCGATATGGCGATGAAAAGCCGAGATGTCATGGCGGCGAAAATGCAAAAATGCATCACGGATATCAAACTTATACCATCGTGATAGAGTGAAACCCTATGAAAAGACAATTGTACTGAGGGTGGCCCTCCGCGAGCGAGAGCTTGGTCGGTCAGTATTACCAGCACAACATATCGTGTGGATTCAATATTACCATACAGTGGATTCCGGCAAGCGCGCTCGTGTCGTATGGGAGTCAGCGAGTATATAATCTGTCATCGTTCTTCTGGAGGGAGTGCTTACGCGACCGGGAAAGATAACGAATGTTAGCTATTTCGATGTACAAAGGGAAACAGGGCGTATCCAATCTTCTCTCTTATTGCGGCCGTCCCACTAGTTTCAAGGGTTAAATGTAAGTAAAATATTGTCTAATTGGGAAGTTGTCGAATTGGGATGTTGTCAATATGGTAAGGTGTCGAATTGGTAAGTTGTCAATATGGACAGTGGAACCTTGACATAACGGTAAGTTGTCGAAATGGACCTAATGATTTTTTAACCACGAGCTTGTTACTGTTGTGATTAAAAGTAATCTAAGAACTATAACTTTTATCATTACTATCTTTATACTGGGGTGATAACCACAGTATAAAGATAGTTATGATAAAAGTTCATACTATAGGCAAAGTAATAAAAAAATAAGAATGTTCTTGGTTAGTTTATTGTATATAAAAGAAAGTTCTTGTATATTTGGTGTATTAGTTTTTAAATGTACATGAGGTTATTTTAAATTAAGGATGCGTTGGATCTCCATTTTATATGTCTTTATTGTATAAATCGTTGATGTGATGATAAAGCCATAATTTCATGCCTTTTCTTTAGGAAAATGGTAGGAAAGTGTAATTTCTGTGTCAAACTAAAAGTAAAAGTTCCTTTGTGAAAGTTTGGTCAAAGAACTAAACTTCAGTGTCGGTATGTAGTAATTATCTTTTCACAATGTTTCATTATTTTATTACAGTATAAGTTCGAGTTAGTTTTATCTAGAATTAAATATTTACTGTACTTATTGGTTTTGATTTGTACTATCTCAATTAAATATATTTTATGTTATGTTAAGTTTATACTTTTCGTAGGATATGAGTGAAAAATACCTCAAACGATGTTTATTACGGCATCCAAAATATTGTTTACCAATTTATGTTTGAACTCTCAGATATTTTAAATGTTAACCAAAGAACATCAACGAATTTTTATTGGCAGCAAATATATTCTTGTACACTGCAAGTACCTATAAGACGACATTTTAGATTCCGTTCATTGGAGAAAAGAATCTAAAATGTCGTCATATAGGTACTTGCAGTGACAGCTGATAGGGTCAACAACAAAAAGCGGTTGTGCTTGTATATAGAACATTATAATGAAGATGATGACAATGTCAAAATTAACAATAATAAGAACAACAACAACAACGCAGTATTTATATCGAGAATTCGACAGTAACGACCGCGTCGCGACGGCACGATGATGGACGACATTTTACAACCTTTCTCCAATGAACGAGGTAATATCAATTTAGGTTTTGGATTACACTAACACTTTACCCTCAAAACGGCAAGGAACACCAAAAAAATGACGTATAGCTAAAAGCGAATGTCTAAAATAGTAAATCCCACATCGAAAATCACGAAGTGATGCGTGAACATTAAAAAGTCAACGTTAGTCAAAAATACTAAATGCTCACCAAATTGTGTACCCCTATTAAGCGCTAACGTGTTCCAGATAAACTTTAACGCTTGAAATAAAATTTATTTCAAGCGTTACACTTTGACACACGACTACCCACCCATGGCAGCGTCCTATGAGCAAGATTTGATTGAATGAAGGACTGGTTGAGACATGAACCAACTGTAGCAGAATGAATGACAATTTATCGTTCGTTCCATAGATACGATCTTACAAAAGAAATACCATGTTAATTTGGATTAAAAAATCCTTTATTTGACGGAACTCTTTAACGGAACGGACTCTTTAATATATGGATAACGTGTTGTTATAAATTAGGGTGTACAATTTTGGTGAGCATTAAGTTATTTTTTTTTAGTTGTCACTTTTTACTCAATTTGATAAACACAAGCCATTTTTATCACATACATCCAAAGCGTATATGAATACCACCTATATAAAAGAACATGTTTTCTATTAACAACTCTTTATAGTAGGAAGAAATACATTACAGACCAGATAAAATATCTAAAATCTATAGTATTGGAAATTAAATTACTTTCCTTTACTTCATGTTCTTATTTGAATCATGATGCAAATCCACGCTACGTCATAATCCAGTTGCCACGCATAGCAACTAGTAATGTGGATATGACAGGACTGGACCGCTATACATGGCGTGATATATTTTTCTGTTGGTAATGTGTCGCAGAATAGAAATTACTTAAATCTAAACTATTTGGTCACAAGCTTTGTATGGTATGTTGAAAATAAACAAAGCCTCAAAATAATTTAACATCAATATATTTTTCTGAATTGCCACAAGCAATAAAGAATTTTACAGGGTTGACTTTATGAACAAAAATTACGATTACAATTTAGAAACGACGCAACACCTATAACAAAAAACTTACATATATGTGATTGTGTACAAATTCTACAAAAGTGTGTTCTCAACAAAGTGACTTATCATATAGGCTTCGTAACTGAAACTAAAAATCACCAAACTTATGTACTTACCTTACCAAGCCTGTATCCTAAATTATACAAAAAGCAATAATTTGAATAATAGGGGCTAGGTTTATAATATTTTTGATAAATTAAAACATTAAAATACAGCAAACCGCCATGTTATGTTGAACACCAACCAGAGCAAAAATTGCGTCATGAAACCTTAAACCATTCAACATTGTAATTTTAGTATTTTATAAATAAATAATAAATAAACATTGTACATAAAGAGCTCCGTGGTCTAATGGGTTTCACGCTTGCTTCTCACATAGAAGATGCAGGTTCGATTACTAACCATGTACCAATCAGATAATTCATTTATCTTAAGTAATTTATCGGACGTTCAGTGTTTCGGATGGCACGTTAAGTTGTCGGTCCCGGCGGCTGCATTGAGCCAGCGTGTTGGAGTATGGCTTAATATTATTTGTATCCAGGTAAAGGCCTGTGCCCCTCGGTGGTGACATTAATGGGCAACATTATATAAAGGTTCTATGGTCTTGACTGAAATGAATTAAACTCTTTGGTCTTTATTATAATTTTTCGACAACACAATGGAGCATTTTCGCCAGAATTTGTAATTGAAAATTAAAATGCATAATATTTCTTACTAAACATTTATTTATAGCTGAAATATGATTGAACTAGTAAATAACAAATGAAACATTATGAAACAGTTTTTCAAAATCAATTACGAAGCCTATTACAATTTTATTTTTTATTTCTATTAGCTTTTGTGGTACACACTTTTTTACCACGACATGATCCATTACAAAGCTGTCTCTGTCAACTTGTAGAATATATTACAATTACAATTATTTAAGTTTTGAGTTTGGCTCCTGGAAACGTATTAAATTAGACAAATTATCTTATTATTCGACATCCCAAAATTCAGACATTGCCTATTAAAATGGGTTCGAACATTTTTGTATGGAGCCTGGGATATCTAAAGTTGCAAATACTTAAAATGTCGCTATTTGTGGAAAAAACGTATGGGAATCGCTCGTGAAAATAATTACGAGTATACATAGTCAGGTCATAAGTTCTGTCACATGTGCAATATGAAATAATTTAGACATGTTTATTATTTATGTAAACATTTATATAGCAAAATGAACTTAATAAAACATAGATTCTTATGGTAATAAAGCTTATTCAAAATGACCCCCGCGATTTTGAATACAGGCCTTTATTCTGCGAAGCCAGTCGTCTATCGCAGCACGAACGAGGTCCATGTCAATATCGGCGGCTGCCTTAATCAAGCGCCAAGCTGAGTGAATCCAAATAGGATGAGGCTTTGAGCAGGCCTTTTCCTCCAAGTGTTGCCTTATCTTGTAATCTAACGGACTCAAATCTGGACTGGAGGAGGGCCAGTCTTCGTGCCGGATGAAGTCGATTTCACGCGCCGCCAGCCAGTCTTGTGTGCTTTTCGCTCTATGAGCTGGCGCAGAATCTTGTTGGAATACCCAGTGCCTTTTATTGTAACATGGTATGAGAAACAGGTTCCACAAGGTTCTTGAGGACTGTATTTTGATACACAACTGCATTCGTTTTTACGCCTTTCTCACAAAAATGTACCTCAGTTAAGCCCCAATAAGAGACTCCCAACCAAACCATGAGCGAGGGTGGAAAATGACCTCGTTGGACACGCGGAATACGGTTGCTCGCTTCTTCACTGCTGTGTGCGTACAACTTATCATTTTGTTTGTTGTAGCTCTCTTCCACGGTGAAAATTTTTTCATCCGAAAAAAGAATTTCCCGATGCTTTTTTCCCGCGTATCGCTCCAACAAAGCGCGGCATCTCTTCAGTCTCAGGTCCATTAAACGAGCGTCCAAACGAAAGTCTTCATTTAACACCCTTTTCACCGTGGTCCTGCTTAACCCCATCTGAAGGGCCAACAGTTTCTGCTTACGTATGGGATTTCTTTGAATTCGCGCCTTCACAGCTTTTATCACTGCTGGAGTCCTAACAGAGCGAGGGCGACCACTTCTTGACCTGTCATGTACACTAGAGTCTTCATTGTATCGTTTTATGGTACGATAAACGAATCTTTTGTTTATATACAAATTTTTCAGTAAGTCGAAAATCTGAATTGGCGCGTAACCGCAACGATGCAACGCAATAACTGCGACACGGTCTTCTTTGAGTGTCCACTCCATATTTAAAAATGAGGAAAATTCCAAAAAGTACACATTTTTATTTTCATGAAAAATTCGAAATTCGAATTCAATAAACTTTTTTGTGGCCAGCGTTCTAAATTCAAAAGTTTTTATTGTGTGACAGAACTTATGACCTGACTGTGTATATATAATATTTGTATGTAATAAACATACAAATATTCCATAATAAAATGTCGTAAATAGTCGCTTTTTTGAGAATATATTAGTAAATTAATAGTTTTTCTCTAATTAAATTATATTTCAACGATTATTTTAAAGAGTTATTAATTAATAGTATATTTTAAAGAGCTCCGTGGTCTAATGAGTTTCACGCTTGGTCCTCATACAGGAGATGCTGGTTCAATCCCTGACCATGTACCAATGAGATAATTACTTTTTATAAAGTACATTGTCGGACGTTCAGTGTTTCGGATGACACGTTTAGATGTAGTGGTAGTGGTCGTAAACCCCTCCACCAACCCGCACTGAGCTAGAGTGGTGGAGTATGGCTTAATCTTACTCGTGTCTGGGTAAAGGCCTGTGCCCCTCAGTGGGGATATTAGCCCATTAGGCTACATAAATTATTAATTTTATTTTAAAGTCTTGATTTAAATCTTTCCTTTCCTTGGCTGAACAATACTGAACATACCTTATTCTATTTTAAGTATACAGGCTGTGACATAAATACATTGGAACCCGAAAAAAGGTTATTCTATACCACCAAATTCTATACCAATTTTGGTTATTTTTCATAAAAATCAGATTGTAAAAAATATAAAACAAAAACAGTTAATAAATCATTCAAAATTAATATATTTATTTTAATTATACTGTTTTTGTAGTTACTTCTCTTGTAAAGCAAATTGAAATGGGGAAATATTAAACTACACATCAATGATACTGATTTGCACAGCAAATATACTGATTTTCACAGTAATATGATGCGCTGGGAGGTGCCACCTACTTAACTTGACTAGGTTATACGAGTCGAATACAAATCAGTATCACGTCGAGTTGGATAGGCAGCACCGTTCAGCGCATTCACATTACAGAGAGATGCCACTTAACTCGACGGGTTTTAAAGGCATGTGACTGTCTCATTTTAGCCGGTAGCCCCACCGAATAGAAGACCAGAAGCCAATTCTCGCCCATACGAATTGAAAGCGTAGACGTAAAATATGCGTAAGACTCGTAATTTGTCGTGTGAAATCAAAATTTACATATTCTCACCCATGCGTACGTATGTAGTGCAGCGTGAACTCGCAGACGTCGTTTTAATACTCCTTTGTAATGCAAATTTTTATTTTTATTTTATTGGGATACAGGCTGGCTGATGTTTTATAAGTTTATGCGAAATTGAAAATTCGAATTGTTCTAGATTCTTATTGGTAGTTTTCAGTTTTGGCAGGACTGGAAAAAATCATTTTCATTGAGCTGTTCGAGTCGAAGGCATTTTGATGCACATTTTTTTCGTTTGGCCAGTTTTGTTCGCGTTGGGAGTTGTCGTGTAATGTGTTTTGGGCAGCCTTGACGCAAGAAGAATTGTCATTGGGCAAGAATTGATGCCGGCCTAAAATATTGCTGGCGTTTCCCCAATATTTCATCTGAACTCAAAGGCCAGACGTTGGAAGCGATCTGGGTACCGTAGAGTCGTATTACTTTAGCCCGGGGGGGGGGGGGGGGGGGGGGGTAACTTTGGCCCATGACCAACAAAAAGTTTGAACCTCCCGCATTCCCGTACATTTTCATAGCAGATGGCGCAAAAGTTCATAGGTCACCCGGTAGATGGTATCTAAATATATTGGTAAGACAGTGATTCATGCTCGCAATCGAAACGTTTATTGTTCATTTGGAGTCAGGTTTCAACCTGTTACTTTTTCACTGAATATTTAATGTGCAAACTTCTATCTGAACAGGAACAATTAGGTAAGTTTGAGATCTAACTTGTGTTATGTAGTGTGTAGAATACATTCGGGACTATGTGGCTAGTGAAATCATGTAGATCAGTTCATTTTTTTATTAGTTATATTGAATTGAAACGGAGGAATTACTTTGAACGGGGTTTTGGTTTAACTTTGGTCCAGGGCCAAATAGCCCTAACCTAATTAAGCAACTAACCTTTAATGATGTGGTCTTCTCTTAATTGCAGGATTACCACTAGAAAATCGCGTGTCATGCCTTCTAGATATAAGAGGAAGCCAGGGAGCCGCCGCTATGCGGACTACTCACCGGAGAAATTGGAGGAATGTTTAAATAAGGTCAGGTCCAAACAACTCACTCAGAGAGCTGCTGCAGAACAGTATCAAATAGCACGTAGTACTATCAAGAATAAGCTGAAAAACGTTCATCCTAACAAGCCACGCCGTCCTACTATATTGACAGAGGAAGAGGAACAGGCCTTTGTTGCCCACATCATAGCTTTAGCAGAGTTCGGTTTTCCTCTTACGAGTATCGACTTAACATTCATTATAAGAGACCATCTTATGTCGCACGGAAGAGAAGTACGTCAATTCAAAAACAACTTCCCCGGTAAGGAGTGACTCAGGTGCTTCATGCATCGTCATCCAGAACTTTCCCAGCGGTTTGCAAATAATATCAAGAAAGTGCGTGCCCAAGTTTCAAAGACCGTTATAGAAGATTTCATTGACAATATAAAACCAGAGTTAGAGAATGTTCCTCCTGAGAACCTGTACAATTACGACGAAACCAACCTGACTGACGACCCCGGAAAGAAAAGGGTGATTTGCCGTCGCGGAAGTAAGTACCCAGAGTCAATAATTAACTCTTCAAAACTCAGCTACTCCGTCATAGTTTGTGGCAATGCTGCTGGAGATTCCATTGCGCCATACGTCATATATAAAGCAGATCACTTATGGACTACATGGACTGAAAACGGTCCATCTGGAGCCCGACATAACAGGACAAAAAGTGGTTGGATGGACGCTGTTACATTCGAGGATTGGTTTGTCAATCACTTATTGCCAATATTGAAACGGCAGGAAGGACGAAAAGTTGTGATAGGTGATAACCTTTCATCCCATATAAACCAAAGTGTACTCAAAGAATGCGAGGACAACAATATGGCTTTTATATGTTTGCTTCCCAACGCGGCACACATTCTACAGCCATTGGACGTGGCATACTTCAGGCCGTTGAAGATTAAATGGCGGCAGGCTTTGCTAACTTGGAAGCTGAGTCAAGAGGGTCGAAAACTTCCAACGCTGCCAAAGGATAAATTCCCTGATATACTCAAGCAAGCATTAAATAACATGAATGCAACAAAGGAAAACATAATTACCAGTTTCGAAAAAACTGGAATATATCCGATTGACAAAGGCATACAAATAAATAGGTTGCCTCGATAGGATCGCATCTTGCATCTGGATTTAATCGCTGATTCGTTTATGCAAAAACTGCAGCAAGCAAGAAATGATACAACTTCCCAAATAAATACTGTAAGAAAAAGAAAACTAAACGTACCTGCTGGCCGTTCAATTATAGCGCAAGATATTGCTGAAGCAGGTCCATCCGGCCGGTGTGACTGTCACGAAAAAGACGAAAAAAAAAAAGACCCAAGCATTGCAACGACGACAACTTCAAAGGATTCTACAACTAGTTGCAGCTCCAATATGAGTGACGTTTCATCTACAGAAGATTTGCCTGACGACGAGTTTATGCTAGATAATTAAGAAATAACATGGGAGTTTCCGATCAGCCCAAAGAATAATGAAACCAAAGTGGACTTTGTGGACTTCATTTATGAAGACGATCTTTCAATCGTGTCGATGTCATAATTGAGACCCGAGTCAAACCTGAAAGATATTCTTCAAGTGGATGATCATGTCCTAGTCAAATGGAAAAATCTGCTGTATCCGGGAAAATTACTTTCCTTAAATGAAGAGGGTATTATGGTAGGTGCAATGAAAAAAGGAGAAAAGTTCTGGAGGTGGCCTCTAATAAAAGATGAACAGTTGTACTCTTGGGAAGACATCGTAATGAAAATAAAACCGCCTAAATTTATGAAAAAGGGCTGCTTTTCTGTAACTGAAATTGATGAAGCTAAGTAAAATACTGCTTTCGTGCAGTAGTTAAGTTGATTCCTATAAGAAATATTAAAAAGACTAGAAGAGATTTACTAGATGTATGAAGAATTAAAGTTATCCTGTGGCATAATATATGGTTACTTATAATATTTACCCTTAAGTAAGTTATATGTTCTAAGAAAAGCTATAATTTGTTATTATCCAAGAAGTTAGCACTTTGAAGGAAGCCATAAATGTTTAATTGTTTGTTTTTATTGAAAAATTTCGAAGAATTTAATAAAAGTTGTTTTTTTTCCTGTGTACAATGGCTCTTTTTCTACAGAACAACTTAAATGTGATTACTTTAATCCATGTCGTTAAGTCAAGCAATTAAGGTACAACATAAGCAGACGGCCAAAGTATACATCTCCGAAGTCAAATTTTGGCCCAAACTTTGCAAAAAAAATAAAACTGTACTTTGATGACTTTTTTTCATTCCTAGCCTTTCATTATATCCCCTTCTATACACTGAGTTCATTAAAACAAATAATAAGCTGAAAGGATAAAATATATTCAGAGAAAAAGAAGAAAAAAATTGACGCAAAGTAATACGACTTTACGGTCTGTATTTGTTGTTTATATTCCGTGGTGGCATTTTGGTCGTGTTAGCGTTATTGTGGTACTTATCATTTTATCTTATTTGTAGCTTTTGGTGGAGAGCTGCGCATCGAGCCATAACCCAAATTTTTAAAACCGACACCGCGGACCCGTAGTCCTCATCAAGGCGTGCTTTGGAGCAGGCAGACGCAGGCAGGCAGGCGTACGTGAACGAGGAAGTTGGACGCCGCATCAGGAAATCCCGTATTTTTTTGACCCAATCCATATTTTTGTTTATTTGAACTGTCGTATGTATTTTAATTTAAATTTCGTTTCATAGCGCGGCTTCACTCTTCCGACAACTTTAAATCTTTGAACAGGATTATGTCGTCTGTTCATCATTACATCATCTAAATTCCTAAAGGCATTTGCACGCCACCGTCAAATATATTTTCGGCATACTTTTGGGCAATCATTCATATAACCCCTCGTCCATTTCATACGCACTTCATATCCTCCTCATATAATAATTTCATTTTCACGTCGTGTCCTGGTCAAAGTGCGCAAACAGCGTCAAAAGCGCGTTACGAAGGTATCGATTTCATTTTGAACGAACCAGCAATTTCGGTATTCTTTTGCAACATAGACAAGTTCAGTTTGTGATCTCTTTTCTGGTTTAATTTTCGGTCTTGAGCACGGTTGTCATTCATTATTTTGTTATAAACTCTTGAATTTTATTATTAAAATAAATTATACGTGTTTTATCAGTGAATGTTCTTACTTATTTTCTCACTACAGTAGGTACGTACTAAGAAAAGAGACGGTCTGTTCTCTATCTCAGGCCAGCCCTAAATCAGATTGCCATGTAGGGTCGGTTTATTCCATCCACGCATCAAATTGAGACATAACATGTAGATAATTTCACAAGTCCAAGCATATCTATATAGTATATGAGTAGCTTAACATGATTCATCTGTACGCGAATAAATATCAGCTGTTTCTTACAAAGTAACCTGTATATCTAAAATAAGAGTACATAATATATCTCAGAAAGCAGACTATACGATATTTTGTTAGAGAATATTTGTTGTACTTAATTTTATTCTCGATCCATTGGCATACGTTTTATAGGGTGTTCACGAGAAAGCGACCTTTTAGGTACTTGCAACTTTAGGTATCTAAAAGAGGTTTTATGCTCTTTAGACATCGTAATTTAATTGCCTAGGAAAAGTGTAAAAAAATAAATAAACATTTCTTACCAATTTTAGGTATTCTATACATTGCCTATCCATTATATACATGACAGATTTCATAGATTTCCGTTGACATACTTGTACCACATACACGCGGTCTTATTGACTTGGAAATCGGCTGCTTTCAACGTAAATGGTATCACAAGACATAAATATGCTTAGCCACTTCTGAGATTTCTAACAAATCCTTGTTCAGAATTATGTAGTTATATATCTATACCTATTCAAAAATCAAGAGTGGTTCAGAATAATTGAAAATAACTTATGATCCGCTTATAAAATCAGTGCAAATAAGTACAGGAGGGGTAAAATAAACATTTCAACTGGACAAATTACTCTGCAAACATTCGTACTTCCAGGAGCCTATTTCTTAGAATTATAAGTCGTTCTATAATAGCGTTTAACCATTTTAATTTAATACCTAATAGTATTCGTTGACCCAAAAGTCATACGTCACAGCAACACTGAAGGTCGCGCTGCCTCAAATGCCTAACATGACCTCAGTGAAAGTTGCATGTAATCGTCAGTTTAAAGTTTTTAATGAATATCCCCTTTTTACATTGTTAGTGCTAGCCTTTTCGTGGACATCCCTTTTTTACGTTTTTTTTTTAATTTCTGTGTTATCGTGAATAGTTAGTTAAGACGACACAAGTGTTCTTTTTTCAAAACATTGCTACGATAAATTGATGACTTCGTCTTGCCTTAAATCTCTAGCAAAACATTGCACAGCAAACAAAAAAGTTACTAGTGAAATAAAATAAAATAAAATAAACTTTATATGCAAGAGAACAGTAAATTATAGGATCTTAACATTGAAATATTTGCAGTGTTTTCAGCATGCAAGCATGCAAAATCATAATAGTTATTAGATTATTAGATTTCAAGTGGTAAAATAGTAAAGGCGATATATTTGTATAATTTAAATATTATTTGTCCTTAAGTCCAGGTGGTTGATATAGTAAGTTCATATAGTTTGCTCTTGTTCGTCTTTGCCGCCCTTCATCTCTGATTCCCAGATTTCACGATGAGAAGCAACAAAAACACAAACATCTCTCATGTAGGCACATGGAAGGGGTAAAATATTATGTTTTTTTTAAAGTGGTTTACAGCTTTCACCAAATTTAGCCAATTTAGGCATAATGCCTAAAGATTTTAATTGTCTACTTCAGTTTTTTTTTTTCATTTATAAGTAAGAGGAATAGTAAATTCATTCGAATTATATGAGAGAAATTAAATACGTTTGGTTTTATTAATATTAATTTGTAAATTGTAGGTTTCTCCTATTTAATCATATCTCCAAGCGCAGTATAAATAACATTTTCAAAGCTTTCTTGTTTTTACATTGTATTTTTAGCGTGGTGTCGTCAGCAAATTTCAGGCAGTTATGCGAGTTGTATTTTGGAAGATCATTGACATAATTATTACACGAACAGTAATGGTCCCAGTACTCTCTTGTGGTACACTTTAGTTATTTGTCCTAAAGGGATCTATAAATTTGCTTCGTAACGATGCTGTTTTTTTCGTGGATTTTGCTTATTTCCGTAAATTGTTTTATTCGCAAAAAAAACTTCTTAGCCAGTTCAACGGTACGCCTCGAATTCCGAAAGAATTAGTTTTTCTAAAAGTAAGGAATGAGTAACAAAATCAAAAGTTTTGCTCATATCAAGAAACAAGAAACAAAGGTATTGTTGGTGTTTCATTATTTAAATTTTTAGTTACTATACGCACAAACTTGTCTTACTGTTTTTTAAGGACATAATAATGTCATATATTTCTGTTTAAGAAACTGGTCTTACGAAAATTGTATTTCAATTTGATTTCTGTGTGAAATATCTTATTATGTGGAGATTTTAGGTTTATAAAATAATCATTCAGAATCAGACCATAGCTAAGTACTGAGGAAACATATCCGTCTAGGCCGTTAGAGCGGAAATGGTTTGCCTGAGTTTGTAGAAAGCGTGTATACCATTTATTTTGCTACACACTGATTCCACATGGCATAATGCCTAAAATTTTTAATTGTCTACTTCAGATTTTTTTTTCATTTTATAAGTAAGAGAAATAGGATATTCATTTGAATTATATGAGAGAAATTAAATAAGTTTGGTTTTATTAATATTAATTTGTAATTTGTAGGTTTCTGCCTATTTAATCATATCCCCAAGCACAGTATTAATAACATTTTCAAAGCTTTCTTGTTTTTTACATTGTATTATTAGAGTGGTGACATCAGCAAATTTCAAGCAGTTATGCGAGGTGTATTTTGGAAGATCATTGACACATAACATGAACAGTAATGGTCCCAGTACTCTTTTGTGGTACACTTGAGTTATTTATCCTAAAGGGATCTATTAATTTGATTCGCAACGATGCTGTTTTTTTCGTGGATTTTGCTTATTTCCGTAAATTGTTCTATTCGCAAAAAACTTCTTAGCCAGTTCAACGGTACGCCTCGAATTCCGAAAGAATTAGCTTTTCTAAAAGTAATGATTTATACAAAATCAAAAGTTTTGCTCATATCAAGAAACAAGAAACAAAGGTATTGTTGGTGTTTCATTAATTAAATCGTGAGTTACTATACGCACAAACTTGCCTTACTGTTTTTAGGGACATCATAATGTCATATATTTCTGTTTAAGAAACTGGTCTTACGAAAATTGTATTTCGATTTGGTTTCTGTGTTATAACTTATTGAGATATTATTATTATTCAAAATCGTATTATGTGGAGATTTCAGGTTTATAAAATAATCATTCAAAATATAACAAATATCATAAGGATGAGAAAATGATGTCGTTTAGTTTAAAATTATTAATGTTACTAGTTCAGCGAACTCTATTTGTACGAACAGTATTTGTACATTGACGCACGATTACAATTCATATCCAAAGTAAGTCCAGCACATAAATGGGTTTAATTCTTGCACGAAGAATGTCCGTTTTCATGATTATGCGCATGTCGTCTCAAGTACAAAATGCTTTTTACAGTCTTAACAATACAGGCTGACTTTTGTTTAGCTGACCGAATTTCAAAAATATTTCAGGTTTTTTTTGAACATTGTCAAAACACCGTTATGAGATTACTCGAAATTAAAAGTATTACCGTCCACCTCACAGTATTGCCGATGCCACCGGTCCCTCTGTAACCCATAGCAACAAATATCCAGACTCTCACTCACTCAAATTTAAAACGACATTTTTTTTAAATATATGAGTTATATACTATGTTTTACTTGTTACATAGTCTTTGATCGATATTTCATGGTATCATTCTCATCCACTTAATTTTTTACTTTTCTATACGAATCAGCGGACCGCCCGGCCTAAAATGTATGGCGACTGATGAAGTGGGTTTCATAGTCCCCTTTTAACCTCTAAAATATGACTACTCCTTTCTGTTACACCTATATTGTTTCAGAAGCTTCACTAATACATCACACTAAGAACATCTGACAAAAGAACTTTATTTCAGAATATGTACTATGAAAGTGGTTAGCCATTGGATATATTTCGAGGTTCATCTAAGTCTTTTACGTAAACACAATTATTTAGTATTCAAGTTTTACTTTACGCCATCTCATATCATCGAAATATTTAGTATGTTTTCTACTATTTTCGAAAAAAAGCTCTAGCATTTCTTAAATCTTATTTTTATTGCTTATCCAACAATTGTTACGATAAACAGTTGATCGACGCCAATAGTATTTAAGTAGAATTTATATCAAAAATTTTAGCTCTATGGTTACATAAGTAAAATTTACCGAAGTCTTACTGGTCCACATACTCGTATCCAACTATCGCATATCAACGCTTAATCTGTTACTAATGGTGTGGTTACCAGTCATTTTGGAATTACTCATTATCGTAGTTTACACGTCTTAATAATGTAATTAATTAATGTAGAGGCCAAATATATGTTTTGTACCTGTACCTAGGAGAGTAATATGATGATATTTATTATATATTTTTAATAATTACAAAAAATAAATAGATACAAATATTATAGAAGATGAGTCCTGAATGTAAACGACCATTATATTTGTTTTGTATGAAAGAAAATCCAGAGATACACAATAAAGAATTCCTGTCAAATGAGTTGTCATTTAACATCAATACTTCTCTCCTAACTTAGCATCACCTCGTAGCAGCTTAAGGTTCTTAAAAATCACCGTGAATTATTTTTCTTAACTTATTCTCACAGCGGTATCTCAAGGAGGGGTTTTCCGAGCTGCCTATAGGGTGGGCTCTTTGAAAGGGTCAGTATGGCGAAGTTATATTATTATATAGAAGTTTTCGCAGTAAGGAACCATTGACATCGATATTGATGATATTTAAGTATCGAATTCTGGTACCGATACCGAATGGCGACACATCGATACTCGTTTATATAAATCGGTAGTTTTGCCGATAAGGACCAATATCTGGGAGCTAGTGTAATTGGCCAAAACAGTGAAAAGTGTTATTTTTTTATAAAAGGTTTCAATGACCATACGACTAGACATAATGCTGCATTCATTTATTCGGATTGCATCGAGTTTCGAATAAGGTTTTTTTTTAAATGATAATCAATAGTCAAAGTCAAATAGTCAAAGTACTTTATTACTGTAGATATTTACATATACTTAGCAAACGTCATTTTTTGCCTCTTCTCTACATTGGACCACTGTGGGAGAAGAAGGGCGTAGAAACTCCCACAGATTTATTTTTAGATCTCTTTTAAAAATAGGTTGTGCTTAACTAATACAAATATGAAAAATTTAATTGTTATGATTAATAAGCAGGAATAAATAATTACAAAATTATTAACAGCAAGGTCTGTGTTGAGCCAGATTAACCCCATACAGTCCTGTCATTTAAGTAATCTTGAACATTGTAATATCCCTTTTTCGACAAAGTCGCTTTAACATGCTTTTTAAATTGCTCAAGTGGCAATTTCAAAATCTCCAGAGGTATCCTATTGTAGTAGAGAATGCACTGACCCTTGAAAGAATTGCTAACCTTCGCGAGTCTAAAACGGGGCGCACATAGTCTGTGATTATTTCTTAGGTTAACATTACAGCTATCGCTAAGTTTGGAAAATGTTGTAAGGTTCTTGCGTACATACATTATATTTTCGAAAATAAATTGACTAGCTACTGTTAGTATGTCAATTTCTTTAAAAAGCTCTCTAAAGGAGTCTGTTCGTTTTAAATTATAAATTGCTCGAATAGCTCTTTTCTGTAAAATAAAAATAGTTTGAATATCCGCTGCTTTCCCCCACAACAAGATATCATAGGACATCACACTATGAAAGTAACTAAAATATACTAGCCTAGATGTAGCCACATCCGTGCTTTGTCTGATGTTCCTAACAGCGTAAGCCGCAGAACTTAATTGGTTTTACCAGCGTTTAACAATAAATTATTAACTGTGAACCAATTCAAGGTTAAAGACAATACACCATTAACATCATCAAATTCTCCTTTTTGTCTTTCAATTTTGAAGACCAGTGAAGTATCATCAGCAAACAACACTATGTCAGTTAATTTCTCCACCATGAAAGGCAGATCATTAATATATACCAGGAATAAGAAAGGGCCTAATATGGAACCTTGTGGAACGCCAATTTCAACACTCGATCCATCAGATTTTACGCCGTTAACTTCTGCCTTTTGAATTCTATTGCTTAGGTATGATCTTAGTAGATCCAACGCTTTATTTCTAACTCCGTAATGATTTAATTTAATTAATAGCGTATTATGATCAACACAATCAAACGCCTTCGACAGGTTGCAAAAAACTCCGATAGCATCCTGTGCGGCCTCCCATGCAGAATAAATATGAGATACAAGGGTAATACCTGCATCCGTAGTCGATTTACCCCTAGTGAAACCATATTGTTTAGCGTGGAGTTGTTTTGTACGGTTGAAGTGTGAGAGCATTTGATTGAGTATAATCTTTTCAAATATTTTACTTAGTGTTGGAAGAACAGATATTGGTCTGAAATTTGAAGGATCGCCCTTATCTCCCGATTTGAACAGCGGTATAAGTTTACTGTGTTTCATGAGGTCTGGAAAAGCCCCATCGTCAACACATTTATTGAATATATAAGCTAAGTGTGGGGCTATAACTAGAATTACTGAACCAATGACTTTGACTGATATACCCCACAAGTCTTCCGTATTTTTTAAGTTAAGTAATTTAAACGTTTTGACAATGTCCTGGGGATATACATGATGAAATTTTAAATATACATTACTGACGCTAGTGTTATTTTTTAATAAAGTCTCTGCTTCAAATGGAGATGAATTTAGACGGTCCGTTGTGAGTACGGGTACATTGGTGAAGAATGTTTCAAAAGCTCGAGCAACATCAGCGTTAGATTTAACAACATCATCACCTATCTTTAGGCAGAAATCACTGTCCCTTGGTATAACTTTGCCAGTTTCGCGGTTTATTATTTGCCAAACTGTTTTCATTCTATTATTTGAATTTTGAATTTTTCTATTAATGTGTAAAGTTTTTGCAGTTCTACAAACCAACTTGAAAGTTTTGGAATATTTTTTAACATAGTCATGAAATTTTCGATCAAAGTTATAGGTTTTTTGATCATAAAGGTCATACAAGATAACTCTACTTTTACGAATTCCAAACGTTGCCCAGTCATTAAATTTAGATTTACCGTTGTAGTCACTGACTTTCTTTAATTTGAAAACTTTATTGAATTCTGTCTGAATAATGTTGAAGAAGTCTGAGTAGATTTTGTTTGGGTTCTGTTCATTAAAATCCGGTACTGACAAATTTATATCTAAGTTTTTCGTATATGTCTCTAGTCTATGGGATGTAATAGGCCTATAAAATGATGGACCAGTCTTATCCTTAATAGTTATTGGGAATGAAACTGTTTGACCACTGTGATCGGAGGGTAAGCAGTTAATTACACTTTTACTTGTGAATGCACAGTCACAAAAAACGTTATCTAAGCAAGTTTGGCTGGTAAGTGTAATTCTAGTCGGCTCTAGAAATACATGACATAAATTAAATGATTTGAACAGAGTTATTAATCGTCGCTTCAGTGTTGTATCTACAAGCAGATCTACATTAAGATCGCCAAATAATTAACTTTTTTCTGTTATTACAAAGTTTAATGAGGGCTTCCTCCATAATTTTCTCAAATATTTCGAAATTGCCATGGCCTTTTTCATCCCTCGGTGGTCTGTAGACACAAACAATAATATGGCTATCTAACTCAACACAGGATACCTCTATTTGTCTTTCAACAGTAAGTGCAAGAATATCTTTCCGTTGTTTCACCTTAATATTATTTTTCACTAAGATTAAAGAACCACCTCTATCAGCAGTCTTTCTATTGTAACAACTGACAATTTTGTAATTATTTATGTTAAAAGACATCATATTTTCCTTCAACCAGTGTTCAGTAACACAAATAATATCAATGTCAGAATTTTTTAGAAATAATTCTAATACAAGTTCTTTGCCAGGTAGCCCCTGGATGTTTTGATGGGCAATATTTAACTGGGGCTTACATTTTGACATATTTAGTAGCTCTTGTATGCTAGAGATTTCCTCTATGGTCTTATGAACTAATTTAAATTACTTGGAACAGATTCCAAAGTTGCATGCAAAGTATAATTAACAGGTGAATTCCCAATAGGGGTGCATGTTATATTACTCTTAAAATAAGCTGATGTCAAGTTGAACTTAGTTAAACCAACTATAGCTGCGTCGCATATATTATAAGCTAACAATGTAGCTACTAATTTTCTATATTTATTAGACAGGTACAATGTATCCCGTGTCAGAATTTTTTTTTTTTTAATTTTCCAATGAGCGCCTAATATCACATTAAAGCTCCTTATTGCCTAGACTAGATATTTTATTACAATTTATACCTCAAAATTGAAAGGTTGACCATCCAGATTGGTTTCATTTTTTGGAAATTAGAAATCGGTCCAGTAATTTGATTTCTAAAGCAAAAATACTGGAATTGTGATGTCATCCAGTTAAACGAAATTGCGTTTAATTGCTTTAGCGGTAGTTAAGGTGACACGAAAAAAATGAGATTTTTTCGAATCCATTTACTCCACCATGAAGTCATCTACAGATTTGATTTTTGGGTTAACGTTTATTGAGTATTTTTTTAAGATTTTCACTAAAGGGAAACGCGATTGGATGAAATTTTCTCAATCGAAATTAATAACAAAAACACCTCTAAATTGTTTTATTTCTTCCTGTAATTCTAAAATCCTAACTAATTTCATTGTGGAACTGTGTTCAAAATGTACATATTATGTATTCGCAAAATCTCCTTATTTTTTTTTACAAAATAGCGTAGTTTATTTTTAACCAATTTTTCTGTGGTTTAGCGCTACGCTTTTTCATTTTTTCCCGATTCCGTCCCTCTCACACTGCGGGTCTTTCCGCCTGGAGTAACGGGGACCTTTGCACGGACGAGGTAGCGCCTTAAGGTCATTGTCGTAAGATGAATTCTGTCTATAAGTACCGTATATTCGTTTATATTTCGTGTAATACGCGTGGACTGGACTGTCAGACAGACAGGTTTCGTAACCTTTATTTTGACGACATTCGTAACCCGACCGGGGTGGAAGAAATAGTGGTTGTTTTTTTTTAAGTTTTTACCTTGGCGAATTATGTGTGGTGTTATGTGGTGTGTGGAGCTTAATATAAGTGACGTCCTTGACAATAGAGCATTTTCGCCGAAATTTGTAATTGAAAATTAAAACGTATAATATTTCTTACTAAACATTTATTTATAGCTGAAATATGATTGAACTAGTAAATAACAAATGAAACATTATGGAACAGTTTTTCAAAATCAATTACGAAGCTTATTACAATTTTATTTTTTATTTCTATTAGCTTTTGTGGTACACACATTTTTACCACGACATGATCCATTACAAAGCTGTCTCTGTCAATTTGTAGAATATATTACAATTACAATTATTTAAGTTTTGAGTTTGGCTCCTGGTAATGTATTAAATTAGACAAATTATCTTATTATTCGACATCCCAAAATTCAGACATTGCCTATTAAAATGGGTTCGAACATTTTTGTATGGAGCCTAGGATATCTAAAGTTGCAAATACTTAAAATGTCGCTATTTGTGGAAAAAACGTATGGGAATCGCTCGTGAAAATAATTACGAGTATACATAGTCAGGTCATAAGTTCAGTCACATGTGCAATATGAAATAATTTAGACATGTTTATTATTTATGTAAACATTTATATAGCAAAATGAACTTAATAAAACATAGATTCTTATGGTAATAAAGTTTATTCAAAATGACCCCGCGATTTTGAATACAGGCCTTTATTCTGCGCGGCCAGTTGTCTATCGCAGCACGAACGAGGTCCATGTCAATATCGGCGGCTGCCTTAATCAAGCGCCAAGCTGAGTAAATCCAAATCAGGATGAGGCTTTGAGCAGGCCTTTTCCTCCAAGTGTTGCCATATCTTGTAATCTAACGGACTCAAATCTGGATTGGAGTAGGGCCAATCTTCGTGCCGGATGAAGTCGATTTCACGCGCCGCCAGCCAGTCTTGTGTGCTTTTCGCTCTATGAGCTGGCGCAGAATCTTGTTGGAATACCCATTGCCTGTTATTGTAACATGGTATGAGAAACAGGTTCCACAAGGTTCTTGAGGACTGTATTTTGATACACAACTGCATTAGTTTTTACGCCTTTCTCACAAAAATGTACCTCAGTTATGCTCCAATAAGAGACTCCCAATCAAACCATGAAGCGAGGATCGAAAATGACCTCGTTGGACACGCGGAATACGGTTGCCCGCTTCTTCACTGCTGTGTGCGTACACCTTATCATTTTGTTTGTTGTAGCTCTCTTCCACGGTGAAAATTTTTTCATCCGAAAAAAGAATTTCCCGATGTTTTTTCCCGCGTAACGCTTTAACAAAGCGCGGCATCTCTTCAGTCTCAGGTCCATTAAACGAGCGTCCAAACAATGTCCTGTTTTTCTTCGATATGCCCTAAGCCCTAAGTCTTCCTTTAACACCCTTTTCACCGTGGTCCTGCTTAATCCCATCTGAAGGGCCAACAGTTTCTGCTTACGTATGGGATTTCTTTGAATTCGCGCCTTCACAGCTTTTATCACTGCTGGAGTCCTAACAGAGCGAGGGCGACCACTTCTTGACCTGTCATCTACACTAGAGTCTTCATTGTATCGTTTTATGGTACGATAAACGAATCTTTTGTTTATATTCAAATTTTTCAGTAAGTCGAAAATCTGAATTGGCGCGTAACCGCAACGATGCAACGCAATAACTGCGACACGGTCTTCTTTGAGTGTCCACTCCATATTTAAAAATGAGGAAAATTCCAAAAAGTACACATTTTTATTTTCATGAAAAATTCGAAATTCGAATTCAATAAACTTTTTTGTGGCCAGCGTTCTAAATTCAAAAGTTTTTATTGTGTGACAGAACTTATGACCTGACTGTGTATATATAATATTTGTATGTAATAAACATACAAATATTCCATAATAAAATGTCGTAAATAGTCGCTTTTTTGAGAATATATTAGTAAATTAATAGTTTTTCTCTAATAAAATTATATTTCATCGATTATTTCAAAGAGTTATTAATTAATAGTATATTTTAAAGAGCTCCGTGGTCTAATGAGTTTCACGCTTGGTCCTCATACAGGAGATGCTGGTTCAATCCCTGACCATGTACCAATGAGATAATTACTTTTTATAAAGTACATTGTCGGACGTTCAGTGTTTCGGATGACACGTTAAGATGTAGTGGTAGTGGTCGTAAACCCCTCCACCAACCCGCACTGAGCTAGAGTGGTGGAGTATGGCTTAATCTTACTCGTGTCTGGGTAAAGGCCTGTGCCCCTCAGTGGGGATATTAGCCCATTAGGCTACATAAATTATTAATTTTATTTTAAAGTCTTGATTTAAATATTTCCTTTCCTTGGCTGAACAATGCTGAACATACCTTATTCTATTTTAAGTATACAGGCTGTGAAATAAATACATTGGAACCCGAAAAAAGGTAATTCTATACCACCAAATTCTATACCAATTTTGGTTATTTTTCATAAAAATCAGATTGTAAAAAATATAAAACAAAAACAGTTAATAAATCATTCAAAATTAATATATTTATTTTAATGATACTGTTTTTGTAGTTACTTCTCTTGTAAAGCAAATTGAAATGGGGAAATATTAAACTACACATCAATGATACTGATTTGCACAGCAAATATATTGATTTTCACAGCAAATATCAGGGAAAAATACTGCGGTAGCTTAGGTGAAGGGTAAAGGGGGTGATTTTTGCCTTCCTTCGTATTAGGTGGAACATTTAAGATCAACAAAAATACTAAAAATGTAAAAGTGTTTTTGCTGATCATTTTTTGCTGTGAAAATCAGTATTTTTGATGTGCGAATAAATATTGAAGCTATTGAAATCAAGACCGCGTGCATACTCTAATACTATAAATTAATCTCTATTCACCATGCGTACTTATGTAGTGCAGCGTGAACTCGAAGACGTCGTTTTAAGACTCCTTTGTAATGCTAATTTTTATTTCGATTTTATTGGGATACAGGCTGGTTGATGTTTTATAAGTTTAGGCGAAATTGAAAGTTCGAATTATTCTAGATTCTTATTGTTAGTTGTCAGTTTTGGCAGGACTGGAAAAAATCATTTTTATTGAGCTGTTCGAGTCGAAGGCATTTTGATGCACTTTTTTTTGTTTGGCCAGTTTTGTTCGTGTTGGGAGTTGTCGTGTAATGTGTTTTGGGCAGCCTTGACGCAAGAAGAATTGTCCTTGGAAAAGAATTGATGCCGGCCTAAAATATTGCTGGCGTTTTCCCAATATATCATCTGAACTCAAAGGCCAGACGTTGGAAGCGATCTGGGTATGTATTTGTTGTGTATATTCCGTGGTGGCATTTTAGTCGTGTTAGCGTTATTCTGGTACTTATCATTATATCTTATTTGTACCTTTTGGTGGAGGGCTGTGCATCGAGCCATAACCCAAATTTTTGAAACAGACATCGCGGACGCGTAATCCTCATCAAGGCGTGCTTTGGAGCAGGCAGACGCAGGCAGGCAGGCGTACGTGAACGAGGAAGTTGGACGTCGCTTCAGGAAATCCCGTATTTTTTGACCCAATCCATATTTTTGTTTATTTGAACTGTCGTATGTATTTTATTTTAAATTTCGTTTCATATCGCGGCTTCACTCTTTCGACAACTTTAAATCTTTGAACAGGATTATGTCGTCTGTTCATCATTACATCATCTAAATTCCTAAAGGCATTTGCACGCCACCGTCAAATATATTTTCGGCACACTTTTAGGCAATCATTCATATAACCCCTCGTCCATTTCATACGCACTTTATATCCTCCTCATATAATCATTTCATTTTCACGTCGTGTCCTGGTCAAAGTGCGCAAACAGCGTCAAAAGCGCGTTACGAAGGTATCGATTTCATTTTGAACGAACCAGCAAATTCGGTATTCTTTTGCAACATAGACAAGTTCAGTTTGTGATCTCTTTTCTGGTTTAATTTTCGGTCTTGAGCACGGTTGTCATTCATTATTTTGTTATAAACTCTTGAATTTCATTATTAAAATAAATTATACGTGTTTTATCAGTGAATGTTCTTACTTATTTTATCACTACAGTAGGTACGTACTAAGAAAAGAGACGGTCTGTTCTCTATCTCAGGCCAGCCCTAAATTGGCAATCAGATTGCCATGTAGGGTCGGTTTATTCCATCCCATCCACGCATCAAATTGAGACATAACACGTAGATAATTTCACAAGGCCAAGCATATCTATATAGTATATGTGTAGCTTAACATGATTCATCTGTACGCGAATAAATATCAGCTGTTTCTTACAAGAGGTTTTATGCTCTTTAGACATCGTAATTTGATTGCCTAGGAAAAGTGTAAAAAATAAATAAACATTTCTTACCAATTGTAGGCATTCTATACATTGCCTATCCATTATATACATGACAGATTTCATAGATTGCCGTTAACATACTTGTACTACATACACACGGTCTTATTGACTTGGAAATCGGCTGCTTTCAACTTAAATAGTATCACAAGACATAAATATATATATATATATAAATATGCTTAGCCACTTCTGAGATTTCTCACAAATCCTTGTTCAGAATTATGTAGTTATATAACTATACCTCTTCAAAAATCAAGAGTGGTATCTCTCCGTGTATCACAGAGTCGGTAATCCAGAATAATTGAAAATAACTTATGATCCGCTTATAAAATCAGTGCAAATAAGAACAGGAGGGATAAAATAAACATTTCAACTGGACAAATTACTCTGCAAACATTCGTACTTCCAGGAGCCTATTTCTTAGAAATATAAGTCGTTCTAATTATAGAACGACTTATATTGCGTTTAACCATTTTAATTTAATAGCTACTAGTATTCGTAAATACAGGTTGACCCAAAAGTCATACGTCACAGCAACACCGAAGGTCGCCCTGCCTCAAATGCCTAACATGACCTCAGTGAAAGTTGCATGTAATTCGAGAAATCGTCAGTTTAAAGATTTTAATGAATATCCCCTTTTTTACATTGTTAGTGCTAGCCTTATCGTGGACATTCCTTTCTTTTACGTTTTTTTATTTTTATTTCTGCGTTATCGTGAATAGTTCGTTAAGACGACACAAGTGTTCTTTTTTCAAAACCTTACTATGATAAATTGATGACTTTGTCTTGCCTTAAATCTCCAGCAAAACATTACACAGCAAACAAAAAAGTTACTAGTGAAATGAAATGAAATAAAATAAAATTATATAAACTTTCTATGCAAGAGAACAGTAAATTATGGGATCTTAACATTGAAATATTTGCAGTGTTTTCTGCATGCAAGCATGCAAAATCATAATAATTATTAGATTATTAGATTTCAAGTGGTAAAATAGTAAAGGCGATATATATTTGTATAATTTAAATATTATTTGTCCTTATGTCCAGGTGGTTGATAAAGTAAGTTCATATAGTTTGCTCTGATTCGTCTTTGCCACCCTCATCTCTGATCTCCAGATTTCACGATGAGAAGCAACAAAAACACCAACATCTCTCATGTAAGCATATGGAAGGGGTAAAATATTATGTTTTTTTTAAATGGTTTACAGCTTTCATCACGCCTTGCAAATTGCTCTTATACATTTTATTTGAACTTTGAAAGCCCTCTCAACTTCTACTGAACTTCCCCACAGAACCAGACCATAGCTAAGTACTGAGGAAACATATCCGTCTAGGCCGTTAGAGCGGAAATGGTTTGCCTGAGTTACAAACTCAGGCAAACCATTAGAATCAGACCATAGCTAAGTACTGAGGAAACATATCCGTCTAGGCCGTTAAAGCGGAAATGGTTTGCCTGAGTTTGTAGAAAGCGTGTATACCATTTATTTTGCTACACACTGATTCCATATGGCATATTGCCTAAAATTTTTAATTGTCTACTTCAAATTTTTTTTTCATTTTATATGTAAGAGAAATAGGATATTCATTTGAATTATATGAGAGAAATTAAATAAGTTTGGTTTTATTAATATTAATTTGTAATTTGTAGGTTTCTACCTATTTAATCATATCCCCAAGCACAGTATTAATAACATTTTCAAAGCTTTCTTGTTTTTGCATTGTATTTTTAGCGTGGTGTCGTCAGCAAATTTCAGGCAGTTATGCGAGGTGTTTTTTGGAAGATCATTGACATAATTATTACACGAACAGTAATGGTCCCAGTACTCTCTTGTGGTACACTTTAGTTATTTGTCCTAAAGGGATTTATAAATTTGCTTCGTAACGATGCTGTTTTTTTCGTGGATTTTGCTTATTTCCGTAAATTGTTCTATTCGCAAAAAAAACTTCTTAGCCAGTTCAACGGTACGCCTCGAATTCCGAAAGAATTAGTTTTTCTAAAAGTAAGGAATGATTTACAAAATCAAAAGTTTTGCTCATATCAAGAAACAAGAAACAAAGGTATTGTTGGTGTTTCATTATTTAAATTTTTAGTTACTATACGCACAAACTTGTCTTACTGTTTTTTAGGGACATAATAATGTCATATATTTCTGTTTAAGAAATTGTATTTCAATTTGATTTCTGTGTGAAATATCTTATTATGTGGAGATTTTAGGTTTATAAAATAATCATTCAGAATATAACAAATGTCATAAGGATGAGAAAATAATGTCGTTTAGTTTAATTTTATTAATATTACTAGTTCAGTGTACTCTATTTGTACGAACAGTATTTGTAAAGTGACGTACGATTACGATTCATATCCAAAGTAAGCACAGCACGTAAATGGATTTAATTCTTGCACGAAGAGTGGCCGTTTTCATGATTATGCGCATGTCATCTCAAGTACAAAATACTTTTTACAGTCTTAACTATACAGGCTGACTTTTGATTAGCTGACCGAATTTCAAAAATATTTCAGGTATATTTCGAACATTGTCAAAACACCGTTATGAGGTGGACTACTCGATATTAAAGGTATTACCGCCCACCTCACGATATTGCGGATGCCACCGGTCCCTCTGTAACCCATAGCAACAAATATCCAGGCTCTCACTCACTCAAATTTAGAACGCCATTTTTTTTAAATATTTGCGCTATGTTTTACTTGTTACATAGTCTATGAAAATATATAAATATCGATTTCATGGTATCGTTCTCTTCCACTTAATTTCTTACTTTTCTATACGAATCAGCGGACCGCCCGGCCCAAATTTTAACCTCTAAAATGTGACTACTCTTTTCTGTTACACCTATATAGTTTCAGAAGCTTTACTAATTCATCACACTAAGAACATCTGATAAAAGGACTTTATTTCAGAATATGTACTGTGAAAGTAGTCAGCCATTGGATATACTTCGAGGTTCATCTAAGTTTTTACTTAAATACAATTATTTAGTATTCAAGTTTTACTTTACGCCATCTCATATCATCGAAATATTTAGTATGTTTTCTACTATTTTCGAAAAAATGCTCTAGAATTTCTTAAATCTTATTTTTATTGCTTATCCAACAATTGTTGCGATAAACAGTTGATCGACCCCAATAGTATTTAAGTAGAATTTTTATCTAAGAATTTTAGCTCTATGGTTACATAAGTAAAATTTACCGAAGTATTACTGGTCCACTTACTCGTATCCAACTATCGCATATCATCGCTTAATCTGTTACTAATGGTTAATTCCTTGTGTGGTTACCAGTCATTTAGGAATTACTCACTAACGTAGTTTACAGGTCTTAATAATGTAATTAATTAATTTAGAGGCCAAATATATGTTTTGTACCTGTACCTAGGAGAGAAATATGATAATATGTATTATATATTTTTAATAATTACTAAAAAAATAGATACAAATATTATAGAAGATGAGTCCTGAATGTAAACCACCATTATATTTGGTTATGAATTACCTATGAATTACCTTACCTATGAAATTGGAGAATTTTTCTTACAGATTCAGGAGTTTATAATTCGAGTAATGCAATAGCTATTTCTAGTTTTTTTTTATTGTTTTAAAATTAATTTCAATATTTTACATCTACTTATTAAATTTTCTTTTTATTTTCAGTTTGATAACTAAAATGTTATCTTCAAAATCAGTGCCTCCTGAATGTCATCCATTTTCATGATAATATTCGTAATATTTTTTTACAGCTGACACTTTTAAAAAATTATACAAAATTTTCTGTTAGATAAATGTTATCTCATTCATACACACAAAGTTTATTAAATTAGGATCTGTCATTCCTAAAAAAAATACAAAAAAATTTGTACTGAAAATTGAGTTAACATCAATATCTCCATACAAAACGCCAATTTCATATATAAGGACCTAATATTTGTTTTGTATGAAAGAAAATCCAGAGATACGCAATAAAGAATTCCTATCAAATGAGTTGTCACTTAACATCAATACTTCTCTCCTAACTTAGCATCACCTCGTAGCAGCTTAAGTGTCTTAAAAATCACCGTGAATTATTTTTCTTAACTTATTCTCACAGCGGTGTCTCAACCAGGGGTTTTCCGAGCTGCCTATAGGGTGGGCTCTTTGGAAGGGACAGTTTGGCGAAGTTATATTATTAGATAGAAGTTTTTGCAGTAAGGAACCATTGACATCGATATTGATGATACTTAAGAATCGAATTCTCGTACCGATACCACATGGCGACATATCGACACTCGTTTACATAAATCGGTAGTTTTGCCGATAAGGACCAATATCTGGGAGCTAATGTAATTGGCCAAAACAGTGAAAAGTGTTATTTTTTTATAAAAGATTTCAATGACCATACGACTAGGCATAATGCTGCATTCATTTATTCGGAATGCATCGAGTTTCGAATAAGGTTTTTTTTTAAATGATAATTTTCCAATGAACGCCTAATATCACATTAAAGCTCCTTATTGCCTAGACTAGATATTTTATTACAATTTATACCTCAAAACTGATATTTTACGAACCAATTTAAAAATATATTTTTGTAATTGAAAGGTTGACCATCCAGATTGGTTCCATTTTTTGGAAATTAGAAATCGGTCCAGTATTTTGATTTCTAAAGCAAAAATACTGGAATTACGAGGCATCCAGGTAAACGAAATTGCGTTTAATTGCTTTAGCGGTAGTTAAGCTGATACGAAAGAAAATTTCGTTTTTTTTTCGAATCCATTTACTCCACCATGAAGTCATCTACAAATTTGATTTTTGGGTTGTCGTTTATTGAGTATTTAATTAAGATGTTCACTAAAGGGAAACGCGATTGGATGAAATTTTCTTAATAGAATTTAATTACAAAAACACCTCTAAATTGTTTTATTTTTTCCTGTAATTCTGAAATCCTAACTAATTTTATTGTGGAACTGTGTTCAAAATGTACATATTATGTATTCGCAAAATCTCCTTATTTTTTTTTTACAAAATAGGTTAGTTTATTTTTAAACAATTTTTCTGTGGTTTATCGCTACGCTTTTTCATTTTTTCCCGATTTCGTCCCTCTCACACTGCGGGTCTTTCCGCCTGGAATAACTGGGACCTTTGCACGGACGAAGTAGCACCTTAAGGTCATTGTCGTAAGATGAATTCTGTCTATAAGTTCGTAATATTCGTTTATATTTTCGTGTAATACGTGTGGACTGGACTGTCAGACATGCAGGTTTCGAACCTTGTTTTCGTGAATTTTGACGACATTCGTAACCCGACCGGGGTGGAAGAAATAGTGCTTGTTTTTTTAAAGTTTTTACCTTGGCGAATTATGTGTCGTGTTATGTGGCGTGTGGAGCTTAGTATAAGAGGCAAAATATGACGCTCCACATCTCCGTAACATTTTGTTGCCTGAAACGTAATACTTTAAGGTGGTATGGGTGTGCAACCGTTTCTGTGTATTAGCCTCAATAGTTTCACCATCATCGTATACAAAGACGACATTTGCATCCCGACAGGGGAGAAGGAACAAGGGCTTGAACTTGAAGTCGGTTTTTTTTTATTTTAACTTGCTGATTATCCAGGGTGAAATTTAATTATCGGACCATGTTTTGGGGAATTATAGTACCCATCAATATGAACAACTTTCCCCAAGAAACATATGGGCGCAAATGAAAAAAAAAATCGTCATTCAGTACATTGACCCGATCAGTGATTACAAGTTACTTTGGGACACCCAATTTTTTTTTTTTGCGACCGTATGTTACTTAGGGAAAGTTGTTCATAATTATGGTAACTATCATTCCTCAAAATATGGTCAGCTAATTCAATGTCACCCTGTAGAGTGAAATGTTTCCTGTACTATTTTGAAATGTAGAAATAAGTATTTCATTTTGGAACACTAAATAAAACAATTCGTATTGAAGAAAGGTGGAAGGGCTCAAATGAGTATCGATCAGATCTTAGAATTGTAAAAAAAAAATATTTTAACACATTTATGCTGTGTAACAATATCCAAGTCCGACTCACGCCATCTTGCGATCTGCGTTGGTATTTTTTCAAATCATGAGCTGAACAGCACCAACTCAACACAAAAAGTAGGTCGGTCGATCCTCTTGATCGATCGATCTGAAGTGAGCTGAGGAGCTTGTAATCTGATGAGCTTGGAGCTGGGTCTCTCAGTTCGAGTGTATAGATGCATTTTCCGAAATAATGTTTTCCTTTTTTTTTTCATTCGCGTTTTTTCCCAAGATTTATTTTTTCTTTACGTTTTTTTACTAGTAGTGTAATTTTCTAAAGTCTGTATCAATCAGAAAAAATAACTTTGTAAACAAAGCACTGCCGGGTATATAATCATAGATTTCATCAAGAAACTACTTCCAAGACACTAACATTTCACATCCGTCAATTAGAAAACACCGTCGCCTACTTATCAAACAACATTTAAGTAGTAATTGGAGATAAAACTTGTAAAACTCTAAAAATACGATTAGATGAAAAACATTGAGGTTATTTGTTTATTTATTCTAATGCAAAAATTAGGGATGGGTATTGACATTGAATGATAATGAACGAATGACAGTTATCGATTACCGATTGATGAATCGATACTACAAGATCCGATATATCAAACATCGCGTGATGACGTCGCGCCCACGCGCATAAATCTCATTCGTCACTTGTTTGTCATGTGTACGGGTGTTTTTCTATGATCTATTGCTCATTACGACAACTTGGCTATTCTTTTACGGACTTTGCAATACTTTGTAATTTGGGTAGAGATTTTACCTGGAATGACGATTTACGGCTTTGTTAGAAGGAACTTTGATATTGCATCTGACTGGAGTGTTTGCTTGTCTTACAAACAAGGTAAGTTTTTTATATTCCTCAATTAATGTTTATTAAGATTTCCGTTTCAGGGAAATGTTTCATAATCGCTTAATATTAATATTTTGTTATCGACGCAATTTTGATAACGTTATAACAAAATGGCATCCACAGTATGACGATGTGTGTGATTACGTCAAAAAACCGAATAATGGAATATTATATCGTAGGCGTAAAAGAAAAAGATAATTTTATTAATATTTAATTTAACTTTTGTTCTCAGAATTAGAAATGGGTGAACCAAAACCTGGACCATCATTTTTATCCTCGCTGGTCAAGAAACGTCCTAAGTCTACGCTTTTGACCGTAAACGAAAAGACGATTGCGCTAAAAGTGGCAAAGTGGTGACCCGACTTCTCTCACCTTAGAAGTGCAGCAAGAAGCACTTCGTCCAAGATCGCCGAGCCCCGACATCGGTTTGCATACCTATTTCAAACCACGCTGCAGAACTCCATAATCAAGACCCCACCCAAACCAAGACGACATCAAGCAAGCCATGACCGGACCAGATTTGAAAACGGACCAGAAGCCAAAAGATAAATTATTTCAACTGAAGATTTCCCGCATCGAACTCAAGACACCGCAAGAACAATGACCCGATAGTCAGCCGACTGCTGATTTATCAAAATGGAGCTCGCACCAGCAGAAACGAACGCGTCGGCAAATTCATTCACAGCAAGCAGCTTTTCAAGTTCAAGACATAGGAAGCCGTTCCAGCCCCCAGAAGAGCATTGAAACATCATCGATATACCTAATTCAACGAATATTGAAATCATCCAGGCAGAACATCGCACGAAGAATAATCAAATCACTGAAGAGAGAGAGAGATATATATTTATATATAAACGATTGGTGTACAAGATGTGCCCTATGTTGCCAAATCCCAAGGTTTTTAGGCACACAAATTTCATCAATCGACAACTTAATATTCACTCCAGAGTGAAGAGCACGCACGTACATATGACGTACGAGATCATTGACTGCCTACAGCCAAGGTTACAGATTTAATGCTGACGCTGATTCAGCACAATCATCCTTTTGTACGGTCGCAATTATAAACAAACAGTGATTACAACTTCAACGACGTGCGATGTAAATTGACTCATCGATTCCTGAAAAACATGGGCGGCTGCAGCATCAGACAACTCTCCTGCGGATCTTTTCCAGTTAAAGGTTAGGTTAGTTTACTAACCAAATACGTAGAAAAAACAATGACCACCTACCCATATAAAACTGAGATTGCTAAAACTACAGCAGAAATTATGGGTGTTTCTCAAATCACATTATATGCTATTTTGAGAGAATATAAAAAGACTGGATTGGTTGTGTCACCACTACAGCATAGATCGCCACATAAAAGTGTGATAGAAAATTTGGACACATTTATACTTTCTGCAATCAGAAGAAAAGTGCATCAATTTTATTTTAATAATGAAGTGCCAACTTTGGATAAAATTGTTATTGCGGTAAATGATGACGAAGATTTACCGTCGTTCTCTCGGATGACAATGTACAGGATTTAAAAAAAACTTAATTTTCAAAGAGAAAAACGGTCAAGAAAAAGCATTTTATTGGATCGTCCAGACTTGATGATATGGAGAAAACAATATTTACTTCAAATAGAAGATTTTCAGAAAGATTTTGACGTGGTTCAACGAGGGTCACTGTGTAGATTATATTTAGGTTGACAAAAATATCCAGTCTTCGCGACAAGCATTTTTAAGAGGACTGTCAACAGGACTAAAAAACCCACAAAAAGGCAAACGCTTGATGGTGATCCACATCGGTAGTGTAGATGGATTTTTAGAAGGAGGTCTCTGGATATTTGATGCCAAAAAATCAGATGGTGACTATTACGGTGAAATGGCCGCATACAACTTTGAAAAGTGGTTCCAAAAATTTTAGACCTAGTCGAACCAGGATCAATTATTGTGATGGATAACGCTCCATACCACTCGCACAGAATAGAGCAAGTACTAAACATGGCGTGGAAGAAAGATAAAATTCAATCATGGATGCGCGAAAAGGGCACAGAATATGACCAAAACGATATTAAAGTGCAGCTGCTACAAAGAATCAATAAAAACGCATATAAAAAAATATTGTTGATGATATGGCTGAAAAGAAAAATATCAAAGTACTACGTTTTCCTCCTTACCATTGCGAACTGAACCCAATAAAAACCGGTCAAGTGCGAATCTAAATCGCGCACGAAGGGTTCCGTACCACCGTTCAATGGAAGCGATGGTGTGGAGTGAATAGTTTGGATTTTACACAGCAAAATATTGTTTACAAAGTTATTGGTGCGGTTACTTTCACACTCCATGTACGTAACCAGGTGCATCCATAAGTTTGTATGTGGTATTGAAAGAATTGTTGTATGGGAGCCCCCTTAAATATTTCTTTTATCCTGTTTTTTAGTATTTGTTGTTATAGCGGCAACAGAAATACATAATCTGTAAAAATTTCAACTCTCTAGCTAGCTAGGTTCTTGAGATACAGCCTGGTGACAGACGGACGGACAGCGAAGTCTTAGTAATAGGGTTCCGTTCTTACCCGTTGGGTACGGAACCCTAAAAATGATAAGTAAAGTCATATGTAGGACGAAATAATAAAACATTTAAGATGTCCGAGGATAAAAATTTACTGTAAGAAGGTATCGCAAAAGTTGGTCCAGCGCAGTGGACAGGATGTGTTAATCACGTAATCAAAGAAGAAAAAAAGATGAAGGAGCTGGAAGGTTTAATTATTGCGGCGACAGACGCCATAACATAAAAGTTTATAATAAATGTCGGCGACTCTACGGCCACTGATGACGACTCGGATATCGAAGACCTACCTGACGTTTCACTTTGACGACGACTCTGGTGGACAATGTGAATAAAGTTTTCCAAACACATAACATAATTCATAATTCATAATTTCTTTATTGCACACAAATCATACATGTCTAAATTATTTCATATTGCACATGTGACAGAACTTATGACCTGACTATGTACACAGTCAGGTCATAAGTTCTGTCACACATTAAAAACTTTTGAATTTAGAACGCTGGCCACAAAAAAGTTTATTGAATTCGAATTTCGAATTTTTCATGAAAATAAAAATGTGTACTTTTTAGAATTTTCCTCATTTTTAAATATGGAGTGGACACTTAAAGAAGACCGTGTCGCAGTTATTGCGTTGCATCGTTGCGGTTACGCACCAATTCAGATTTTCGACTTACTGTAAATTTTGAATATAACCAAAAGATTCGTTTATCGTACCATAAAACGATACAATGAAGACTCTAGTGTAGATGACAGGTCAAGAAGTGGACGCCCTCGCTCTGTTAGGACTCCAGCAGTGATAAAAGCTGTGAAGGCGCGAATTCAAAGAAATCCCATACGTAAGCAGAAACTGTTGGCCCTTTAGATGGGGTTAAGCAGGACCACGGTGAAAAGGGTGTTAAATGAAGACTTAGGGCTAAGGGCATGTCGATGAAAAATAGGACATTGTTTGGACGCTCATTTAATGGACCTGAGACTGAAGAGATGCCGCGCTTTGTTGAAGCGGTTCGCGGGAAAAAAGCACCGGGAAATTTTTCGGATGAAAAAATTTTCACCGTTTAAGAGGGCTACAACAAACAAAATGATAAGGTGTACTCACACAGCAGTGAAGAAGCGAGCAACTGTATTCCGCGTGTCCAAGGAGGTCATTTTCCATCTTCGCTCATGGTTTGGTTGGGAGTCTCTTGTTGGGGCTTAACTGAGGTACATTTTTGTGAGAAAGGCGTAAAAACGAATGCAGTTGTGTATCAAAATACAGTCCTCAAGAACCTTGTGGAACCTGGATCTCATACCATGTTTAATAACAGGCACTGGGTATTCCAACAAGATTCTGCGCCAGCTCATAGAGCGAAAAGCACACAAGACTGGCTGGCGGCGCGTGAAATCGACTTCATCCGGCACGAAGACTGGCCCTCCTCCAGTCCAGATTTGAGTCCGTTAGATTACAAGATATGGCAACACTTGGAGGAAAAGGTCTGCTCAAAGCCTCATCCTGATTTGGAGTCACTCAAGGCATCCTTGATTAAGGCAGCCGCCGATATTGACATGGACCTCGTTCGTGCAGCGATAGGCGACTGGCCGCGCAGAATAAAGGCCTGTATTCAAAATCGCGGGGGTCATTTTGAATAAACTTTATTACCATAAGATTCTATGTTTTATTAAGTTCATTTTGCTATTTAAATGTTTACATAAATAAAAAACATGTCTAAATTATTTCATATTGCACATGTGACAGAACTTATGACCTGACTATGTATATAGATCCAGTCCAGTCAAATCCACACTACGTCATAATCCAGTTGCCACGCATAGCAACTAGTAATGTGGATATGACAGGACTGGACCGCTATACATGGCGTGATATATTTTTCTGTTGGTAATGTGTCGCAGAATAGAAATTACTTAAATCTGAACTATTTGGTCTCAAGCTTTGTATGGTATGTTGAAAATAAACAAAGCCTCAAAATAATTTAACATCAATATATTTTTCTGAATTGCCTCAAGCAATAAAGAATTTTACAGGGTTGACTTTATGAACAAAAATTACGATTACAATTTAGAAACGACGCAACACCTGTAACAAAAAACTTACATATATGTGATTGTGTACAAATTCTAAAAAAGTGTGTTCTTAACAAAGTGACTTATCATATAGGCTTCGTAACTGAAACTAAAAATCACCAAACTTATGTACTTACCTTACCAAGCCTGTATCCTAAATTATACAAAAAATAATAATTTGAATAATAGGGGCTAGGTTTAAAATATTTTTGATAAATTAAAACATTAAAATACAGCAAACCGCCATGTTATGTTGAACACCAACCAGAGCAAAAATTGCGTCATGAAACCTTAAACCATTCAACATTGTAATTTTAGTATTTTATAAATAAATAATAAATAAACATTGTACATAAAGAGCTCCGTGGTCTAATGGGTTTCACGCTTGCTTCTCACATAGAAGATGCAGGTTCGATTACTAACCATGTACCAATCAGATAATTCATTTATCTTAAGTAATTTATCGGACGTTCAGTGTTTCGGATGGCACGTTAAGTTGTCGGTCCCGGCGGCTGCATTGAGCCAGCGTGTTGGAGTATGGCTTAATATTATTTGTATCCAGGTAAAGGCCTGTGCCCCTCGGTGGTGACATTAATGGGCAACATTATATAAAGGTTCTATGGCCTTGACTGAAATGAATGAAACTCTTTGGTCTTTATTATAATTTTTCGACAACACAATGGAGCATTTTCGCCGGAATTTGTAATTGAAAATTAAAATGCATAATATTTCTTACTAAACATTTATTTATAGCTGAAATATGATTGAACTAGTAAATAACAAATGAAACATTATGAAACAGTTTTTCAAAATCAATTACGAAGCCTATTACAATTTTATTTTTTATTTCTATTAGCTTTTGTGGTACACACTTTTTTACCACGACATGATCCATTACAAAGCTGTCTCTGTCAACTTGTAGAATATATTACAATTACAATTATTTAAGTTTTGAGTTTGGCTCCTGGAAATGTATTAAATTAGACAAATTATCTTATTATTCGACATCCCAAAAATCAGACATTGCCTATTAAAATGGGTTCGAACATTTTTGTATGGAGCCTGGGATATCTAAAGTTGCAAATACTTAAAATGTCGCTATTTGTGGAAAAAACGTATGGGAATCGCTCGTGAAAATAATTACGAGTATACATAGTCAGGTCATAAGTTCTGTCACATGTGCAATATGAAATAATTTAGACATGTTTATTATTTATGTAAACATTTATATAGCAAAATGAACTTAATAAAACATAGATTCTTATGGTAATAAAGTTTATTCAAAATGACCCCCGCGATTTTGAATATAGGCCTTTATTCTGCGCGGCCAGTCGTCTATCGCAGCACGAACGAGGTCCATGTCAATATCGGCGGCTGCCTTAATCAAGCGCCAAGCTGAGTGAATCCAAATCAGGATGAGGCTTTGAGCGGGCCTTTTCCTCCAAGTGTTGCCATATCTTGTAATCTAACTGACTCAAATCTGGACTGGAGGAGGGCCAATCTTCGTGCCGGATGAAGTCGATTTCACGCGCCGCCAGCCAGTCTTGTGTGCTTTTCGCTCTATGAGCTGGCGCAGAATCTTGTTGGAATACCCAGTGCCTGTTATTGTAACATGGTATGAGAAACAGGTTCCACAAGGTTCTTGAGGACTGTATTTTGATACACAACTGCATTCGTTTTTACGCCTTTCTCACAAAAATGTACCTCAGTTAAGCCCCAATAAGAGACTCCCAACCAAACCATGAGCGAGGGTGGAAAATGACCTCGTTGGACACGCGGAATACGGTTGCTCGCTTCTTCACTGCTGTGTGCGTACAACTTATCATTTTGTTTGTTGTAGCTCTCTTCCACGGTGAAAATTTTTTCATCCGAAAAAAGAATTTCCCGATGCTATTTTCCCGCGTACCGCTTCAACAAAGCGCGGCATCTCTTCAGTCTCAGGTCCATTAAACGAGCGTCCAAACGATGTCCTGCTTTTCTTCGATATGCCCTAAGCCCTAAGTCTTCATTTAACACCCTTTTCACCGTGGTCCTGCTTAACCCCATCTGAAGGGCCAACAGTTTCTGCTTACGTATGGGATTTCTTTGAATTCGCGCCTTCACAGCTTTTATCACTGCTGGAGTCCTAACAGAGCGAGGGCGACCACTTCTTGACCTGTCATCTACACTAGAGTCTTCATTGTATCGTTTTATGGTACGATAAACGAATCTTTTGGTTATATTCAAAATTTACAGTAAGTCGAAAATCTGAATTGGTGCGTAACCGTAACGATGCAACGCAATAACTGCGACACGGTCTTCTTTGAGTGTCCACTCCATATTTAAAAATGAGGAAAATTCCAAAAAGTACACATTTTTATTTTCATGAAAAATTCGAAATTCGAATTCAATAAACTTTTTTGTGGCCAGCGTTCTAAATTCAAAAGTTTTTATTGTGTGACAGAACTTATGACCTGACTGTGTATATATAATATTTGTATGTAATAAACATACAAATATTCCATAATAAAATGTAGTAAATAGTCGCTTATTTGAGAATATATTAGTAAATTAATATTTTTTCTCTAATAAAATTATATTTCAACGATTATTTTAAAGAGTTATTAATTAATAGTATATTTTGAAGAGCTCCGTGGTCTAATGAGTTTCACGCTTGGTCCTCATACAGGAGATGCTGGTTCAATCCCTGACCATGTACCAATGAGATAATTACTTTTTATAAAGTACATTGTCGGACGTTCAGTGTTTCGGATGACACGTTAAGATGTAGTGGTAGTGGTCGTAAACCCCTCCACCAACCCGCACTGAGCTAGAGTGGTGGAGTATGGCTTAATCTTACTCGTGTCTGGGTAAAGGCATGTGCCCCTCAGTGGGGATATTAGCCCATTAGGCTACATAAATTATTAATTTTATTTTAAAGTCTTGATTTAAATCTTTCCTTTCCTTGGCTGAACAATACTGAACATACCTTATTCTATTTTAAGTATACAGGCTGTGACATAAATACATTGGAACCCGAAAAAAGGTAATTCTATACCACCAAATTCTATACCAATTTTGGTTATTTTTCATAAAAATCAGATTGTAAAAAATATAAAACAAAAACAGTTAATAAATCATTCAAAATTAATATATTTATTTTAATGATACTGTTTTTGTAGTTACTTCTCTTGTAAAGCAAATTGAAATGGGGAAATATTAAACTACACATCAATGATACTGATTTGCACAGCAAATATACTGATTTTCACAGTAATATGATGCGCTGGGAGGTGCCACCTACTTAACTTGACTAGGTTATACGAGTCGAATACAAATCAGTATCACGTCGAGTTGGATAGGCAGCACCGTTCAGCGCATTCACATTACAGAGAGATGCCACTTAACTCGACGGGTTTTAAAGGCATGTGACTGTCTCATTTTAGCCGGTAGCCCCACCGAATAGAAGACCAGAAGCCAATTCTCGCCCATAAGAATTGAAAGCGTAGACGTAAAATATGCGTAAGACTCGTAATTTGTCGTGTGAAATCAAAATTTACATATTCTCACCCATGCGTACGTATGTAGTGCAGCGTGAACTCGCAGACGTCGTTTTAATACTCCTTTGTAATGCAAATTTTTATTTTTATTTTATTGGGATACAGGCTGGCTGATGTTTTATAAGTTTATGCGAAATTGAAAATTCGAATTGTTCTAGATTCTTATTGGTAGTTTTCAGTTTTGGCAGGACTGGAAAAAATCATTTTCATTGAGCTGTTCGAGTCGAAGGCATTTTGATGCACATTTTTTTCGTTTGGCCAGTTTTGTTCGCGTTGGGAGTTGTCGTGTAATGTGTTTTGGGCAGCCTTGACGCAAGAAGAATTGTCATTGGGCAAGAATTGATGCCGGCCTAAAATATTGCTGGCGTTTCCCCAATATTTCATCTGAACTCAAAGGCCAGACGTTGGAAGCGATCTGGGTACCGTAGAGTCGTATTACTTTAGCCCGGGGGGGGGGGGGGGGTAACTTTGGCCCATGACCAACAAAAAGTTTGAACCTCCCGCATTCCCGTACATTTTCATAGCAGATGGCGCAAAAGTTCATAGGTCACCCGGTAGATGGTATCTAAATATATTGGTAAGACAGTGATTCATGCTCGCAATCGAAACGTTTATTGTTCATTTGGAGTCAGGTTTCAACCTGTTACTTTTTCACTGAATATTTAATGTGCAAACTTCTATCTGAACAGGAACAATTAGGTAAGTTTGAGATCTAACTTGTGTTATGTAGTGTGTAGAATACATTCGGGACTATGTGGCTAGTGAAATCATGTAGATCAGTTCATTTTTTTATTAGTTATATTGAATTGAAACGGAGGAATTACTTTGAACGGGGTTTTGGTTTAACTTTGGTCCAGGGCCAAATAGCCCTAACCTAATTAAGCAACTAACCTTTAATGATGTGGTCTTCTCTTAATTGCAGGATTACCACTAGAAAATCACGTGTCATGCCTTCTAGATATAAGAGGAAGCCAGGGAGCCGCCGCTATGCGGACTACTCACCGGAGAAATTGGAGGAATGTTTAAATAAGGTCAGATCCAAACAACTCACTCAGAGAGCTGCTGCAGAACAGTATCAAATAGCACGTAGTACTATCAAGAATAAGCTGAAAAACGTTCATCCTAACAAGCCACGCCGTCCTACTATATTCACAGAGGAAGAGGAACAGGCCTTTGTTGCCCACATCATAGCTTTAGCAGAGTTCGGTTTTCCTCTTACGAGTATCGACTTAACATTCATTATAAGAGACCATCTTATGTCGCACGGAAGAGAAGTACGTCAATTCAAAAACAACTTCCCCGGTAAGGAGTGACTCAGGTGCTTCATGCATCGTCATCCAGAACTTTCCCAGCGGTTTGCAAATAATATCAAGAAAGTGCGTGCCCAAGTTTCAGAGACCGTTATAGAAGATTTCATTGACAATATAAAACCAGAGTTAGAGAATGTTCCTCCTGAGAACCTGTACAATTACGACGAAACCAACCTGACTGACGACCCCGGAAAGAAAAGGGTGATTTGTCGTCGCGGAAGTAAGTACCCAGAGTCAATAATTAACTCTTCAAAACTCAGCTACTCCGTCATAGTTTGTGGCAATGCTGCTGGAGATTCCATTGCGCCATACGTCATATATAAAGCAGATCACTTATGGACTACATGGACTGAAAACGGTCCATCTGGAGCCCGATATAACAGGACAAAAAGTGGTTGGATGGACGCTGTTACATTCGAGGATTGGTTTGTCAATCACTTATTGCCAATATTGAAACGGCAGGAAGGACGAAAAGTTGTGATAGGTGATAACCTTTCATCCCATATAAACCAAAGTGTACTCAAAGAATGCGAGGACAACAATATGGCTTTTATATGTTTGCTTCCCAACGCGGCACACATTCTACAGCCATTGGATGTGGCATACTTCAGGCCGTTGAAGATTAAATGGCGGCAGGCTTTGCTAACTTGGAAGCAGAGTCAAGAGGGTCGAAAACTTCCAACGCTGCCAAAGGATAAATTCCCTGATATACTCAGGCAAGCATTAAATAACATGAATGCAACAAAGGAAAACATAATTACCGGTTTCGAAAAAACTGGAATATATCCGATTGACAAAGCCATACAAATAAATAGGTTGCCTCGATAGGATCGCATCTTGCATCTGGATTTAATCGCTGATTCGTTTATGCAAAAACTGCAGCAAGCAAGAAATGATACAACTTCCCAAACAAATACTGTAAGAAAAAGAAAACTAAACGTACCTGCTGGCCGTTCAATTATAGCGCAAGATATTGCTGAAGCAGGTCCATCCGTCCGGTGTGACTGTCACGAAAAAGACGAGAAAAAAAAAGACCCAAGCATTGCAACGACGACAATTTCAAAGGATTCTACAACTAGTTGCAGCTCCAATATGAGTGACGTTTCATCTACAGAAGATTTGCCTGACGACGAGTTTATGCTAGATAATTAAGAAATAACATGGGAGTTTCCGATCAGCCCAAAGAATAATGAAACCAAAGTGGACTTTGTGGACTTCATTTATGAAGACGATCTTTCAATCGTGTCGATGTCAAAATTGAGACCCGAGTCAAACCTGAAAGATATTCTTCAAGTGGATGATCATGTCCTAGTCAAATGGAAAAATCTGCTGTATCCGGGAAAATTACTTTCCTTAAATGAAGAGGGTGTTATGGTAGGTGCAATGAAAAAAGGAGAAAAGTTCTGGAGGTGGCCTCTTATAAAAGATGAACAGTTGTACTCTTGGGAAGACATCGAAATGAAAATAAAACCGCCTAAATTTATGGAAAAGGGCTGCTTTTCTGTAACTGAAATTGATGAAGCTAAGTAAAATACTGCTTTCGTGCAGTAGTTAAGTTGATTCCTATAAGAAATATTAAAAAGACTAGAAGAGATTTACTAGATGTATGAAGAATTAAAATTATCCTGTGGCATAATATATGGTTACTTATAATATTTACCCTTAAGTAAGTTATATGTTCTAAGAAAAGCTATAATTTGTTATTATCCAAGAAGTTAGCACTTTGAAGGAAGCCATAAATGTTTAATTGTTTGTTTTTATTGAAAAATTTCGAAGAATTTAATAAAAGTTGATTTTTTTCCTGTGTACAATGGCTCTTTATCTACAGAACAACTTAAATGTGATTACTTTAATCCATGTCGTTAAGTCAAGCAATTAAGGTACAACATAAGCAGACGGCCAAAGTATACATCTCCGAAGTCAAATTTTGGCCCAAACTTTGCAAAAAAAATAAAACTGTACTTTGATGACTTTTTTCATTCCTAGCCTTTCATTATATCCCCTTCTATACACTGAGTTCATTAAAACAAATAATAAGCTGAAAGGATAAAATATATTCAGAGAAAAAGATGAAAAAAATTGACGCAAAGTAATACGACTTTACGGTATGTATTTGTTGTTTATATTCCGTGGTGGCATTTTGGTCGTGTTAGCGTTATTGTGGTACTTATCATTTAATCTTATTTTAAGCTTTTGGTGGAGAGCTGCGCATCGAGCCATAACCCAAATTTTTAAAACCGACACCGCGGACGCGTAGTCCTCATCAAGGCGTGCTTTGGAGCAGGCAGACGCAGGCAGGCATCAGGCGTACGTGAACGAGGAAGTTGGACGCCGCATCAGGAAATCCCGTATTTTTTTGACCCAATCCATATTTTTGTTTATTTGAACTGTCGTATGTATTTTAATTTAAATTTCGTTTCATAGCTCGGCTTCACTCTTTCGACAACTTTAAATCTTTGAACAGGATTATGTCGTCTGTTCATCATTACATCATCTAAATTCCTAAAGGCATTTCAAATATATTTTCGGCATACTTTTGGGCAATCATTCATATAACCCCTCGTCCATTTCATACGCACTTCATATCCTCCTCATATAATCATTTCATTTTCACGTCGTGTCCTGGTCAAAGTGCGCAAACAACGTCAAAAGCGCGTTACGAAGGTATCGATTTCATTTTGAACGAACCAGCAATTTCGGTATTCTTTTGCAACATAGACAAGTTCAGTTTGTGATCTCTTTTCTGGTTTAATTTTCGGTCTTGAGCACGGTTGTCATTCATTATTTTGTTATAAACTCTTGAATTTTATTATTAAAATAAATTATACGTGTTTTATCAGTGAATGTTCTTACTTATTTTATCACTACAGTAGGTACGTACTAAGAAAAGAGACGGTCTGTTCTCTATCTCAGGCCAGCCCTAAATCAGATTGCCATGTAGGGTCGGTTTATTCCATCCACGCATCAAATTGAGACATAACATGTAGATAATTTCACAAGTCCAAGCATATCTATATAGTATATGAGTAGCTTAACATGATTCATCTGTACGCGAATAAATATCAGCTGTTTCTTACAAAGTAACCTGTATACCTAAAATAAGAGTACATAGTATATCTCAGAAAGCAGACTATACGATATTTTGTTAGAGAATATTTGTTGTACTTAATTTTATTCTCGATCCATTGGCATACGTTTTATAGGGTGTTCACGAGAAAGCGACCTTTTAGGTACTTGCAACTTTAGGTATCTAAAAGAGGTTTTATGCTCTTTAGACATCGTAATTTAATTGCCTAGGAAAAGTGTAAAAAAATAAATAAACGTTTCTTACCAATTTTAGGTATTCTATACATTGCCTATCCATTATAAACATGACAGATTTCATAGATTTCCGTTGACATACTTGTACCACATACACGCGGTCTTATTGACTTGGAAATCGGCTGCTTTCAACGTAAATGGTATCACAAGACATAAATATGCTTAGCCACTTCTGAGATTTCTAACAAATCCTTGTTCAGAATTATGTAGTTATATATCTATACCTCTTCAAAAATCAAGAGTGGTTTCTCTCCGTGTATCACAAAGTCGGTAATCCAGAATAATTGAAAATAACTTATGATCCGCTTATAAAATCAGTGCAAATAAGTACAGGAGGGGTAAAATAAACATTTCAACTGGACAAATTACTCTGCAAACATTCGTACTTCCAGGAGCCTATTGCTTAGAATTATAAGTCGTTCTATAATAGCGTTTAACCATTTTAATTTAATACCTAATAGTATTCGTTGACCCAAAAGTCATACGTCACAGCAACACTGAAGGTCGCCCTGCCTCAAATGCCTAACATGACCTCAGTGAAAGTTGCATGTAATCGTCAGTTTAAAGTTTTTAATGAATATCCCCTTTTTACATTGTTAGTGCTAGCCTTTTCGTGGACATCCCTTTTTTACGTTTTTTTTTTTAAATTTCTGCGTTATCGTGAATATTTAGTTAAGACGACACAAGTGTTCTTTTTTCAAAACATTGCTACGATAAATTGATGACTTCGTTTGCAACATTGCACAGCAAAAAAAAAGTTACTAGTGAAATTAAATTAAATAAAATTAACTTTATATGCAAGAGAACAGTAAATTATAGGATCTTAACATTGAAATATTTGCAGCGTTTTCAGCATGCAAGCATGCAAAATCATAATAGTTATTAGATTATTAGATTTCAAGTGGTAAAATAGTAAAGGCGATATATTTGTATAATTTAAATATTATTTGTCCTTAAGTCCAGGTGGTTGATATAGTAAGTTCATATAGTTTGCTCTTGTTCGTCTTTGCCGCCCTTCATCTCTGATTTCCAGATTTCACGATGAGAAGCAACAAAAACACAAACATCTCTCATGTAGGCACATGGAAGGGGTAAAATATTATGTTTTTTTTAAAGTGGTTTACAGCTTTCATCAAATTTAGCCAATTTAGGCATAATGCCTAAAGATTTTAATTGTCTACTTCAGTTTTTTTTTTCATTTTATAAGTAAGAGGAATAGGAAATTCATTCGAATTATATGAGAGAAATTAAATACGTTTGGTTTTATTAATATTAATTTGTAAATTGTAGGTTTCTCCTATTTAATCATATCTCCAAGCGCAGTATAAATAACATTTTCAAAGCTTTCTTGTTTTTACATTGTATTTTTAGCGTGGTGTCGTCAGCAAATTTCAGGCAGTTATGCGAGGTGTATTTTGGAAGATCATTGACATAATTATTACACGAACAGTAATGGTCCCAGTACTCTCTTGTGGTACACTTTAGTTATTTGTCCTAAAGGGATCTATAAATTTGCCTTGTAACGATGCTGTTTTTTTCGTGGATTTTGCTTATTTCCGTAAATTGTTCTATTCGCAAAAAAAACTTCTTAGCCAGTTCAACGGTACGCCTCGAATTCCGAAAGAATTAGTTTTTCTAAAAGTAAGGAATGATTTACAAAATCAAAAGTTTTGCTCATATCAAGAAACAAGAAACAAAGGTATTGTTGGTGTTTCATTATTTAAATTTTTAGTTACTATACGCACAAACTTGTCTTACTGTTTTTTAGGGACATAATAATGTCATATATTTCTGTTTAAGAAACTGGTCTTACGAAAATTGTATTTCAATTTGATTTCTGTGTGAAATATCTTATTATGTGGAGATTTTAGGTTTATAAAATAATCATTCAGAATCAGACCATAGCTAAGTACTGAGGAAACATATCCGTCTAGGCCGTTAAAGCGGAAATGGTTTGCCTGAGTTTGTAGAAAGCTTGTATACCATTTATTTTGCTACACACTGATTCCACATGGCATAATGCCTAAAATTTTTAATTGTCTACTTCAGATTTTTTTTTCATTTTATAAGTAAGAGAAATAGGATATTCATTTGAATTATATGAGAGAAATTAAATAAGTTTGGTTTTATTAATATTAATTTGTAATTTGTAGGTTTCTACCTATTTAATCATATCCCCTAGCACAGTATTAATAACATTTTCAAAGCTTTCTTGTTTTTTACATTGTATTATTAGAGTGGTGACATCAGCAAATTTCAAGCAGTTATGCGAGGTGTATTTTGGAAGATCATTGACATATAACATGAACAGTAATGGTCCCAGTACTCTTTTGTGGTACACTTGAGTTATTTATCCTAAAGGGATCTATTAATTTGATTCGCAACGATGCTGTTTTTTTCGTGGATTTTGCTTATTTCCGTAAATTGTTCTATTCGCAAAAAACTTCTTAGCCAGTTCTTTCGGAATTCGAGGCATAGCGCCTCGAATTCCGAAAGAATTAGCTTTTCTAAAAGTAATGATTTAAAAAATCAAAAGTTTTGCTTATATCAAGAAACAAGAAACAAAGGTATTGTTGGTGTTTCATTAATTAAATCGTGAGTTACTATACGCACAAACTTGCCTTACTGTTTTTAGGGACATCATAATGTCATATATTTCTGTTTAAGAAACTGGTCTTACGAAAATTGTATTTCGATTTGGTTTCTGTGTTATAACTTATTGAGATATTATTATTATTCAAAATCGTATTATGTGGAGATTTCAGGTTTATAAAATAATCATTCAAAATATAACAAATATCATAAGGATGAGAAAATTATGTCGTTTAGTTTAAAATTATTAATGTTACTAGTTCAGTGAACTCTATTTGTACGAACAGTATTTGTACATTGACGCACGATTACAATTCATATCCAAAGTAAGTCCAGCACATAAATGGGTTTAATTCTTGCACGAAGAATGTCCGTTTTCATGATTATGCGCATGTCGTCTCAAGTACAAAATACTTTTTACAGTCTTAACAATACAGGCTGACTTTTGTTTAGCTGACCGAATTTCAAAAATATTTCAGGTTTTTTTTGAACATTGTCAAAGCACCGTTATGAGATTACTCGAAATTAAAAGTATTACCGTCCACCTCACAGTATTGCCGATGCCACCGGTCCCTCTGTAACCCATAGCAACAAATATCCAGACTCTCACTCACTCAAATTTAAAACGACATTTTTTTTTAAATATATGAGTTATATACTATGTTTTACTTGTTACATAGTCTTTGATCGATATTTCATGGTATCATTCTCATCCACTTAATTTTTTACTTTTCTATACGAATCAGCGGACCGCCCGGCCTAAAATGTATGGCGACTGATGAAGTGGGTTTCATAGTCCCCTTTTAACCTCTAAAATATGACTACTCCTTTCTGTTACACCTATATTGTTTCAGAAGCTTCACTTATACATCACACTAAGAACATCTGACAAAAGAACTTTATTTCAGAATATGTACTATGAAAGTGGTTAGCCATTGGATATATTTCGAGGTTCATCTAAGTCTTTTACGTAAACACAATTATTTAGTATTCAAGTTTTACTTTACGCCATCTCATATCATCGAAATATTTAGTATGTTTTCTACTATTTTCGAAAAAAAGCTCTAGCATTTCTTAAATCTTATTTTTATTGCTTATCCAACAATTGTTACGATAAACAGTTGATCGACGCCAATAGTATTTAAGTAGAATTTATATCTAAAAATTTTAGCTCTATGGTTACATAAGTAAAATTTACCGAAGTCTTACTGGTCCACATACTCGTATCCAACTATCGCATATCAACGCTTAATCTGTTACTAATGGTGTGGTTACCAGTCATTTTGGAATTACTCATTATCGTAGTTTACACGTCTTAATAATGTAATTAATTAATATAGAGGCCAAATATATGTTTTTTACCTGTACCTAGGAGAGTAATATGATGATATTTATTATATATTTTTAATAATTACAAAAAATAAATAGATACAAATATTATAGAAGATGAGTCCTGAATGTAAACGACCATTATATTTGTTTTGTATGAAAGAAAATCCAGAGATACACAATAAAGAATTCCTGTCAAATGAGTTGTCCTTTAACATCAATACTTCTCTCCTAACTTAGCATCACCTCGTAGCAGCTTAAGGTTCTTAAAAATCACCGTGAATTATTTTTCTTAACTTATTCTCACAGCGGTATCTCAAGGAGGGGTTTTCCGAGCTGCCTATAGGGTGGGCTCTTTGAAAGGGTCAGTATGGCGAAGTTATATTATTATATAGAAGTTTTTGCAGTAAGGAACCATTGACATCGATATTGATGATATTTAAGTATCGAATTCTGGTACCGATACCGAATGGCGACACATCGACACTCGTTTATATAAATCGGTAGTTTTGCCGATAAGGACCAATATCTGGGAGCTAATGTAATTGGCCAAAACAGTGAAAAGTGTTATTTTTTTATAAAAGGTTTCAATGACCATACGACTAGACATAATGCTGCATTCATTTATTCGGATTGCATCGAGTTTCGAATAAGGTTTTTTTTTAAATGATAATTTTCCAATGAGCGCCTAATATCACATTAAAGCTCCTTATTGCCTAGACTAGATATTTTATTACAATTTATACCTCAAAATTGATATTTTACGAACCAATTTAAAAATATATTTTTGTAATTGAAAGGTTGACCATCCAGATTGGTTGCATTTTTTGGAAATTAGAAATCGGTCCAGTAATTTGATTTCTAAAGCAAAAATACTGGAATTGTGATGTCATCCAGTTAAACGAAATTGCGTTTAATTGCTTTAGCGGTAGTTAAGGTGACACGAAAAAAATGAGGTCTTTTCGAATCCATTTACTCCACCATCTACAGATTTGATTTTTGGGTTATCGTTTATTGAGTATTTTTTTAAGATTTTCACTAAAGGGAAACGCGATTGGATGAAATTTTCTCAATCGAATTTAATAACAAAAACACCTCTAAATTGTTTTATTTCTTCCTGTAATTCTAAAATCCTAACTAATTTCATTGTGGAACTGTGTTCAAAATGTACATATTATGTATTCGCAAAATCTCCTTATTTTTTTTTACAAAATAGCGTAGTTTATTTTTAAACATTTTTTCTGTGGTTTAGCGCTACGCTTTTTCATTTTTTCCCGTTTCCGTCCCTCTCACACTGCGGGTCTTTCCGCCTGGAGTAACGGGGACCTTTGCACGGACGAGGTAGCGCCTTAAGGTCATTGTCGTAAGATGAAGTCTGTCTATAAGTACCGTATATTCGTTTATATTTCGTGTAATACGCGTGGACTGGACTGTCAGACAGACAGGTTTCGTAACCTTTATTTTGACGACATTCGTAACCCGACCGGGGTGGAAGAAATAGTGGTTGTTTTTTTTAAGTTTTTACCTTGGCGAATTATGTGTGGTGTTATGTGGTGTGTGGAGCTTAATATAAGTGACGTCCTTGACAATAGAGCATTTTCGCCGAAATTTGTAATTGAAAATTAAAACGTATAATATTTCTTACTAAACATTTATTTATAGCTGAAATATGATTGAACTAGTAAATAACAAATGAAACATTATGGAACAGTTTTTCAAAATCAATTACGAAGCTTATTACAATTTTATTTTTTATTTCTATTAGCTTTTGTGGTACACACATTTTTACCACGACATGATCCATTACAAAGCTGTCTCTGTCAATTTGTAGAATATATTACAATTACAATTATTTAAGTTTTGAGTTTGGCTCCTGGTAATGTATTAAATTAGACAAATTATCTTATTATTCGACATCCCAAAATTCAGACATTGCCTATTAAAATGGGTTCGAACATTTTTGTATGGAGCCTAGGATATCTAAAGTTGCAAATACTTAAAATGTCGCTATTTGTGGAAAAAACGTATGGGAATCGCTCGTGAAAATAATTACGAGTATACATAGTCAGGTCATAAGTTCTGTCACATGTGCAATATGAAATAATTTAGACATGTTTATTATTTATGTAAACATTTATATAGCAAAATGAACTTAATAAAACATAGATTCTTATGGTAATAAAGTTTATTCAAAATGACCCCGCGATTTTGAATACAGGCCTTTATTCTGCGCGGCCAGTTGTCTATCGCAGCACGAACGAGGTCCATGTCAATATCGGCGGCTGCCTTAATCAAGCGCCAAGCTGAGTAAATCCAAATCAGGATGAGGCTTTGAGCAGGCCTTTTCCTCCAAGTGTTGCCATATCTTGTAATCTAACGGACTCAAATCTGGATTGGAGTAGGGCCAATCTTCGTGCCGGATGAAGTCGATTTCACGCGCCGCCAGCCAGTCTTGTGTGCTTTTCGCTCTATGAGCTGGCGCAGAATCTTGTTGGAATACCCATTGCCTGTTATTGTAACATGGTATGAGAAACAGGTTCCACAAGGTTCTTGAGGACTGTATTTTGATACACAACTGCATTCGTTTTTACGCCTTTCTCACAAAAATGTACCTCAGTTAAGCTCCAATAAGAGACTCCCAATCAAACCATGAAGCGAGGATCGAAAATGACCTCGTTGGACACGCGAAATACGGTTGCTCGCTTCTTCACTGCTGTGTGCGTACACCTTATCATTTTGTTTGTTGTAGCTCTCTTCCACTGTGAAAATTTTTTCATCCGAAAAAAGAATTTCCCGATGTTTTTTCCCGCGTAACGCTTTAACAAAGCGCGGCATCTCTTCAGTCTCAGGTCCATTAAACGAGCGTCCAAACAATGTCCTGTTTTTCTTCGATATGCCCTAAGCCCTAAGTCTTCATTTAACACCCTTTTCACCGTGGTCCTGCTTAATCCCATCTGAAGGGCCAACAGTTTCTGCTTACGTATGGGATTTCTTAGAATTCGCGCCTTCACAGCTTTTATCACTGCTGGAGTCCTAACAGAGCGAGGGCGACCACTTCTTGACCTGTCATCTACACTAGAGTCTTCATTGTATTGTTTTATGGTACGATAAACGAATCTTTTGTTTATATTCAAATTTTTCAGTAAGTCGAAAATCTGAATTGGCGCGTAACCGCAACGATGCAACGCAATAACTGCGACACGGTCTTCTTTGAGTGTCCACTCCATATTTAAAAATGAGGAAAATTCCAAAAAGTACACATTTTTATTTTCATGAAAAATTCGAAATTCGAATTCAATAAACTTTTTTGTGGCCAGCGTTCTAAATTCAAAAGTTTTTATTGTGTGACAGAACTTATGACCTGACTGTGTATATATAATATTTGTATGTAATAAACATACAAATATTCCATAATAAAATGTCGTAAATAGTCGCTTTTTTGGGAATATATTAGTAAATTAATAGTTTTTCTCTAATAAAATTATATTTCAACGATTATTTTAAAGAGTTATTAATCAATAGTATATTTTAAAGAGCTCCGTGGTCTAATGAGTTTCACGCTTGGTCCTCATACAGGAAATGCTGGTTCAATCCCTGACCATGTACCAATGAGATAATTACTTTTTATAAAGTACATTGTCGGACGTTCAGTGTTTCGGATGACACGTTAAGATGTAGTGGTAGTGGTCGTAAACCCCTCCACCAACCCGCACTGAGCTAGAGTGGTGGAGTATGGCTTAATCTTACTCGTGTCTGGGTAAAGGCCTGTGCCCCTCAGTGGGGATATTAGCCCATTAGGCTACATAAATTATTAATTTTATTTTAAAGTCTTGATTTAAATATTTCCTTTCCTTGGCTGAACAATACTGAACATACCTTATTCTATTTTAAGTATACAGGCTGTGAAATAAATACATTGGAACCCGAAAAAAGGTAATTCTATACCACCAAATTCTATACCAATTTTGGTTATTTTTCATAAAAATCAGATTGTAAAAAATATAAAACAAAAACAGTTAATAAATCATTCAAAATTAATATATTTATTTTAATGATACTGTTTTTGTAGTTACTTCTCTTGTAAAGCAAATTGAAATGGGAAAATATTAAACTACACATCAATGATACTAATTTGCATAGCAAATATATTGATTTTCACAGCAAATATCAGGGAAAAATACTGCGGTAGCTTAGGTGAAGGGTAAAGGGGGTGATTTTTGCCTTCCTTCGTATTAGGTGGAACATTTAAGATCAACAAAAATACTAAAAATGTAAAAGTGTTTTTGCTGATCATTTTTTGCTGTGAAAATCAGTATTTTTGATGTGCGATTAAATATTGAAGCTATTGAAATCAAGACCGCGTGCATACTCTAATACTATAATTTAATCTCTATTCACCATGCGTACTTATGTAGTGCAGCGTGAACTCGAAGACGTCGTTTTAAGACTCCTTTGTAATGCTAATTTTTATTTCGATTTTATTGGGATACAGGCTGGTTGATGTTTTATAAGTTTATGCGAAATTGAAAGTTCGAATTATTCTAGATTCTTATTGTTAGTTGTCAGTTTTGGCAGGACTGGAAAAAATCATTTTTATTGAGCTGTTCGAGTCGAAGGCATTTTGATGCACTTTTTTTTGTTTGGCCAGTTTTGTTCGTGTTGGGAGTTGTCGTGTAATGTGTTTTGGGCAGCCTTGACGCAAGAAGAATTGTCCTTGGAAAAGAATTGATGCCGGCCTAAAATATTGCTGGCGTTTTCCCAATATATCATCTGAACTCAAAGGCCAGACGTTGGAAGCGATCTGGGTATGTATTTGTTGTGTATATTCCGTGGTGGCATTTTAGTCGTGTTAGCGTTATTCTGGTACTTATCATTATATCTTATTTGTACCTTTTGGTGGAGGGCTGCGCATCGAGCCATAACCCAAATTTTTGAAACAGACATCGCGGACGCGTAATCCTCATCAAGGCGTGCTTTGGAGCAGGCAGACGCAGGCAGGCAGGCGTACGTGAACGAGGAAGTTGGACGTCGCTTCAGGAAATCCCGTATTTTTTGACCCAATCCATATTTTTGTTTATTTGAACTGTCGTATGTATTTTATTTTAAATTTCGTTTCATATCGCGGCTTCACTCTTTCGACAACTTTAAATCTTTGAACAGGATTATGTCGTCTGTTCATCATTACATCATCTAAATTCCTAAAGGCATTTGCACGCCACCGTCAAATATATTTTCGGCACACTTTTAGGCAATCATTCATATAACCCCTCGTCCATTTCATACGCACTTTATATCCTCCTCATATAATCATTTCATTTTCACGTCGTGTCCTGGTCAAAGTGCGCAAACAGCGTCAAAAGCGCGTTACGAAGGTATCGATTTCATTTTGAACGAACCAGCAAATTCGGTATTCTTTTGCAACATAGACAAGTTCAGTTTGTGATCTCTTTTCTGGTTTAATTTTCGGTCTTGAGCACGGTTGTCATTCATTATTTTGTTATAAACTCTCGAATTTTATTATTAAAATAAATTATACGTGTTTTATCAGTGAATGTTCTTACTTATTTTATCACTACAGTAGGTACGTACTAAGAAAAGAGACGGTCTGTTCTCTATCTCAGGCCAGCCCTAAATTGGCAATCAGATTGCCATGTAGGGTCGGTTTATTCCATCCCATCCACGCATCAAATTGAGACATAACACGTAGATAATTTCACAAGTCCAAGCATATCTATATAGTATATGTGTAGCTTAACATGATTCATCTGTACGCGAATAAATATCAGCTGTTTCTTACAAGAGGTTTTATGCTCTTTAGACATCGTAATTTGATTGCCTAGGAAAAGTGTAAAAAATAAATAAACATTTCTTACCAATTGTAGGCATTCTATACATTGCCTATCCATTATATACATGACAGATTTCATAGATTGCCGTTAACATACTTGTACTACATACACACGGTCTTATTGACTTGGAAATCGGCTGCTTTCAACTTAAATAGTATCACAAGACATAAATATATATATATATATAAATATGCTTAGCCACTTCTGAGATTTCTCACAAATCCTTGTTCAGAATTATGTAGTTATATAACTATACCTCTTCAAAAATCAAGAGTGGTATCTCTCCGTGTATCACAGAGTCGGTAATCCAGAATAATTGAAAATAACTTATGATCCGCTTATAAAATCAGTGCAAATAAGAACAGGAGGGATAAAATAAACATTTCAACTGGACAAATTACTCTGCAAACATTCGTACTTCCAGGAGCCTATTTCTTAGAAATATAAGTCGTTCTAATTATAGAACGACTTATATTGCGTTTAACCATTTTAATTTAATAGCTACTAGTATTCGTAAATACAGGTTGACCCAAAAGTCATACGTCACAGCAACACCGAAGGTCGCCCTGCCTCAAATGCCTAACATGACCTCAGTGAAAGTTGCATGTAATTCGAGAAATCGTCAGTTTAAAGATTTTAATGAATATCCCCTTTTTTACATTGTTAGTGCTAGCCTTATCGTGGACATTCCTTTCTTTTACGTTTTTTTATTTTTATTTCTGCGTTATCGTGAATAGTTCGTTAAGACGACACAAGTGTTCTTTTTTCAAAACCTTACTATGATAAATTGATGACTTTGTCTTGCCTTAAATCTCCAGCAAAACATTACACAGCAAACAAAAAAGTTACTAGTGAAATGAAATGAAATAAAATAAAATTATATAAACTTTCTATGCAAGAGAACAGTAAATTATGGGATCTTAACATTGAAATATTTGCAGTGTTTTCTGCATGCAAGCATGCAAAATCATAATAATTATTAGATTATTAGATTTCAAGTGGTAAAATAGTAAAGGCGATATATATTTGTATAATTTAAATATTATTTGTCCTTATGTCCAGGTGGTTGATAAAGTAAGTTCATATAGTTTGCTCTGATTCGTCTTTGCCACCCTCATCTCTGATCTCCAGATTTCACGATGAGAAGCAACAAAAACACCAACATCTCTCATGTAAGCATATGGAAGGGGTAAAATATTATGTTTTTTTTAAATGGTTTACAGCTTTCATCACGCCTTGCAAATTGCTCTTATACATTTTATTTGAACTTTGAAAGCCCTCTCAACTTCTACTGAACTTCCCCACAGAACCAGACCATAGCTAAGTACTGAGGAAACATATCCGTCTAGGCCGTTAGAGCGGAAATGGTTTGCCTGAGTTTGTAGAAAGCGTGTATACCATTTATTTTGCTACACACTGATTCCATATGGCATATTGCCTAAAATTTTTAATTGTCTACTTCAAATTTTTTTTTCATTTTATATGTAAGAGAAATAGGATATTCATTTGAATTATATGAGAGAAATTAAATAAGTTTGGTTTTATTAATATTAATTTGTAATTTGTAGGTTTCTACCTATTTAATCATATCCCCAAGCACAGTATTAATAACATTTTCAAAGCTTTCTTGTTTTTGCATTGTATTTTTAGCGTGGTGTCGTCAGCAAATTTCAGGCAGTTATGCGAGGTGTTTTTTGGAAGATCATTGACATAATTATTACACGAACAGTAATGGTCCCAGTACTCTCTTGTGGTACACTTTAGTTATTTGTCCTAAAGGGATTTATAAATTTGCTTCGTAACGATGCTGTTTTTTTCGTGGATTTTGCTTATTTCCGTAAATTGTTCTATTCGCAAAAAAAACTTCTTAGCCAGTTCAACGGTACGCCTCGAATTCCGAAAGAATTAGTTTTTCTAAAAGTAAGGAATGATTTACAAAATCAAAAGTTTTGCTCATATCAAGAAACAAGAAACAAAGGTATTGTTGGTGTTTCATTATTTAAATTTTTAGTTACTATACGCACAAACTTGTCTTACTGTTTTTTAGGGACATAATAATGTCATATATTTCTGTTTAAGAAATTGTATTTCAATTTGATTTCTGTGTGAAATATCTTATTATGTGGAGATTTTAGGTTTATAAAATAATCATTCAGAATATAACAAATGTCATAAGGATGAGAAAATAATGTCGTTTAGTTTAATTTTATTAATATTACTAGTTCAGTGTACTATATTTGTACGAACAGTATTTGTAAAGTGACGTACGATTACGATTCATATCCAAAGTAAGCACAGCACGTAAATGGATTTAATTCTTGCACGAAGAGTGGCCGTTTTCATGATAATGCGCATGTCATCTCAAGTACAAAATACTTTTTACAGTCTTAACTATACAGGCTGACTTTTGATTAGCTGACCGAATTTCAAAAATATTTCAGGTATATTTCGAACATTGTCAAAACACCGTTATGAGGTGGACTACTCGATATTAAAGGTATTACCGCCCACCTCACGATATTGCGGATGCCACCGGTCCCTCTGTAACCCATAGCAACAAATATCCAGGCTCTCACTCACTCAAATTTAGAACGCCATTTTTTTTAAATATTTGCGCTATGTTTTACTTGTTACATAGTCTATGAAAATATATAAATATCGATTTCATGGTATCGTTCTCTTCCACTTAATTTCTTACTTTTCTATACGAATCAGCGGACCGCCCGGCCCAAATTTTAACCTCTAAAATGTGACTACTCCTTTCTGTTACACCTATATAGTTTCAGAAGCTTTACTAATTCATCACACTAAGAACATCTGATAAAAGGACTTTATTTCAGAATATGTACTGTGAAAGTAGTCAGCCATTGGATATACTTCGAGGTTCATCTAAGTTTTTACTTAAATACAATTATTTAGTATTCAAGTTTTACTTTACGCCATCTCATATCATCGAAATATTTAGTATGTTTTCTACTATTTTCGAAAAAATGCTCTAGAATTTCTTAAATCTTATTTTTATTGCTTATCCAACAATTGTTGCGATAAACAGTTGATCGACCCCAATAGTATTTAAGTAGAATTTTTATCTAAGAATTTTAGCTCTATGGTTACATAAGTAAAATTTACCGAAGTATTACTGGTCCACTTACTCGTATCCAACTATCGCATATCATCGCTTAATCTGTTACTAATGGTTAATTCCTTGTGTGGTTACCAGTCATTTAGGAATTACTCACTAACGTAGTTTACAGGTCTTAATAATGTAATTAATTAATTTAGAGGCCAAATATATGTTTTGTACCTGTACCTAGGAGAGAAATATGATAATATGTATTATATATTTTTAATAATTACTAAAAAAATAGATACAAATATTATAGAAGATGAGTCCTGAATGTAAACCACCATTATATTTGGTTATGAATTACCTATGAATTACCTTACCTATGAAATTGGAGAATTTTTCTTACAGATTCAGGAGTTTATAATTCGAGTAATGCAATAGCTATTTCCAGTTTTTTTTTATTGTTTTAAAATTAATTTCAATATTTTACATCTACTTATTAAATTTTCTTTTTATTTTCAGTTTGATAACTAAAATGTTATCTTCAAAATCAGTGCCTCCTGAATGTCATCCATTTTCATGATAATATTCGTAATATTTTTTTACAGCTGACACTTTTAAAAAATTATACAAAATTTTCTGTTAGATAAATGTTATCTCATTCATACACACAAAGTTTATTAAATTAGGATCTGTCATTCCTAAAAAAAATACAAAAAAATTTGTACTGAAAATTGAGTTAACATCAATATCTCCATACAAAACGCCAATTTCATATATAAGGACCTAATATTTGTTTTGTATGAAAGAAAATCCAGAGATACGCAATAAAGAATTCCTATCAAATGAGTTGTCACTTAACATCAATACTTCTCTCCTAACTTAGCATCACCTCGTAGCAGCTTAAGTGTCTTAAAAATCACCGTGAATTATTTTTCTTAACTTATTCTCACAGCGGTGTCTCAACCAGGGGTTTTCCGAGCTGCCTATAGGGTGGGCTCTTTGGAAGGGACAGTCTGGCGAAGTTATATTATTAGATAGAAGTTTTTGCAGTAAGGAACCATTGACATCGATATTGATGATACTTAAGAATCGAATTCTCGTACCGATACCACATGGCGACATATCGACACTCGTTTACATAAATCGGTAGTTTTGCCGATAAGGACCAATATCTGGGAGCTAATGTAATTGGCCAAAACAGTGAAAAGTGTTATTTTTTTATAAAAGATTTCAATGACCATACGACTAGGCATAATGCTGCATTCATTTATTCGGAATGCATCGAGTTTCGAATAAGGTTTTTTTTTTAATGATAATTTTCCAATGAACGCCTAATATCACATTAAAGCTCCTTATTGCCTAGACTAGATATTTTATTACAATTTATACCTCAAAACTGATATTTTACGAACCAATTTAAAAATATATTTTTGTAATTGAAAGGTTGACCATCCAGATTGGTTCCATTTTTTGGAAATTAGAAATCGGTCCAGTATTTTGATTTCTAAAGCAAAAATACTGGAATTACGAGGCATCCAGGTAAACGAAATTGCGTTTAATTGCTTTAGCGGTAGTTAAGCTGATACGAAAGAAAATTTCGTTTTTTTTTCGAATCCATTTACTCCACCATGAAGTCATCTACAAATTTGATTTTTGGGTTGTCGTTTATTGAGTATTTAATTAAGATGTTCACTAAAGGGAAACGCGATTGGATGAAATTTTCTCAATAGAATTTAATTACAAAAACACCTCTAAATTGTTTTATTTTTTCCTGTAATTCTGAAATCCTAACTAATTTTATTGTGGAACTGTGTTCAAAATGTACATATTATGTATTCGCAAAATCTCCTTATTTTTTTTTTACAAAATAGGTTAGTTTATTTTTAAACAATTTTTCTGTGGTTTATCGCTACGCTTTTTCATTTTTTCCCGATTTCGTCCCTCTCACACTGCGGGTCTTTCCGCCTGGAATAACTGGGACCTTTGCACGGACGAAGTAGCACCTTAAGGTCATTGTCGTAAGATGAATTCTGTCTATAAGTTCGTAATATTCGTTTATATTTTCGTGTAATACGTGTGGACTGGACTGTCAGACATGCAGGTTTCGAACCTTGTTTTCGTGAATTTTGACGACATTCGTAACCCGACCGGGGTGGAAGAAATAGTGCTTGTTTTTTTAAAGTTTTTACCTTGGCGAATTATGTGTCGTGTTATGTGGCGTGTGGAGCTTAGTATAAGAGGCAAAATATGACGCTCCACATCTCCGTAACATTTTGTTGCCTGAAACGTAATACTTTAAGGTGGTATGGGTGTGCAACCGTTTCTGTGTATTAGCCTCAATAGTTTCACCATCATCGTATACAAAGACGACATTTGCATCCCGACAGGGGAGAAGGAACAAGGGCTTGAACTTGAAGTCGGTTTTTTTTATTTTAACTTGCTGATTATCCAGGGTGAAATTTAATTATCGGACCATGTTTTGGGGAATTATAGTACCCATCAATATGAACAACTTTCCCCAAGAAACATATGGGCGCAAATGAAAAAAAAATCGTCATTCAGTACATTGACCCGATCAGTGATTACAAGTTACTTTGGGACACCCAATTTTTTTTTTGCGACCGTATGTTACTTAGGGAAAGTTGTTCATAATTATGGTAACTATCATTCCTCAAAATATGGTCAGCTAATTCAATGTCACCCTGTAGAGTGAAATGTTTCCTGTACTATTTTGAAATGTAGAAATAAGTATTTCATTTTGGAACACTAAATAAAACAATTCGTATTGAAGAAAGGTGGAAGGGCTCAAATGAGTATCGATCAGATCTTAGAATTGTAAAAAAAAAATATTTTAACACATTTATGCTGTGTAACAATATCCAAGTCCGACTCACGCCATCTTGCGATCTGCGTTGGTATTTTTTCAAATCATGAGCTGAACAGCACCAACTCAACACAAAAAGTAGGTCGGTCGATCCTCTTGATCGATCGATCTGAAGTGAGCTGAGGAGCTTGTAATCTGATGAGCTTGGAGCTGGGTCTCTCAGTTCGAGTGTATAGATGCATTTTCCGAAATAATGTTTTCCTTTTTTTTTTCATTCGCGTTTTTTCCCAAGATTTATTTTTTCTTTACGTTTTTTTACTAGTAGTGTAATTTTCTAAAGTCTGTATCAATCAGAAAAAATAACTTTGTAAACAAAGCACTGCCGGGTATATAATCATAGATTTCATCAAGAAACTACTTCCAAGACACTAACATTTCACATCCGTCAATTAGAAAACACCGTCGCCTACTTATCAAACAACATTTAAGTAGTAATTGGAGATAAAACTTGTAAAACTCTAAAAATACGATTAGATGAAAAACATTGAGGTTATTTGTTTATTTATTCTAATGCAAAAATTAGGGATGGGTATTGACATTGAATGATAATGAACGAATGACAGTTATCGATTAGCGATTGATGAATCGATACTACAAGATCCGATATATCAAACATCGCGTGATGACGTCGCGCCCACGCGCATAAATCTCATTCGTCACTTGTTTGTCATGTGTACGGGTGTTTTTCTATGATCTATTGCTCATTACGACAACTTGGCTATTCTTTTACGGACTTTGTAATACTTTGTAATTTGGGTAGAGATTTTACCTGGAATGACGATTTACGGCTTTGTTAGAAGGAACTTTGATATTGCATCTGACTGGAGTGTTTGCTTGTCTTACAAACAAGGTAAGTTTTTTATATTCCTCAATTAATGTTTATTAAGATTTCCGTTTCAGGGAAATGTTTCATAATCGCTTAATATTAATATTTTGTTATCGACGCAATTTTGATAACGTTATAACAAAATGGCATCCACAGTATGACGATGTGTGTGATTACGTCAAAAAACCGAATAATGGAATATTATATCGTAGGCGTAAAAGAAAAAGATAATTTTATTAATATTTAATTTAACTTTTGTTCTCAGAATTAGAAATGGGTGAACCAAAACCTGGACCATCATTTTTATCCTCGCTGGTCAAGAAACGTCCTAAGTCTACGCTTTTGACCGTAAACGAAAAGACGATTGCGCTGAAATTGGCAAAGTGGTGACCCGACTTCTCTCACCTTAGAAGTGCAGCAAGAAGCACTTCGTCCAAGATCGCCGAGCCCCGACATCGGTTTGCATACCTATTTCAAACCACGCTGCAGAACTCCATAATCAAGACCCCACCCAAACCAAGACGACATCAAGCAAGCCATGACCGGACCAGATTTGAAAACGGACCAGAAGCCAAAAGATAAATTATTTCAACTGAAGATTTCCCGCATCGAACTCAAGACACCGCAAGAACAATGACCCGATAGTCAGCCGACTGCTGATTTATCAAAATGGAGCTCGCACCAGCAGAAACGAACGCGTCGGCAAATTCATTCACAGCAAGCAGCTTTTCAAGTTCAAGACATAGGAAGCCGTTCCAGCCCCCAGAAGAGCATTGAAACATCATCGATATACCTAATTCAACGAATATTGAAATCATCCAGGCAGAACATCGCACGAAGAATAATCAAATCACTGAAGAGAGAGAGAGATATATATTTATATATAAACGATTGGTGTACAAGATGTGCCCTATGTTGCCAAATCCCAAGGTTTTTAGGCACACAAATTTCATCAATCGACAACTTAATATTCACTCCAGAGTGAAGAGCACGCACGTACATATGACGTACGAGATCATTGACTGCCTACAGCCAAGGTTACAGATTTAATGCTGACGCTGATTCAGCACAATCATCCTTTTGTAGGTACGGTCGCAATTATAAACAAACAGTGATTACAACTTCAACGACGTGCGATGTAAATTGACTCATCGATTCCTGAAAAACATGGGCGGCTGCAGCATCAGACGACTCTCCTGCGGATCTTTTCCAGTTATAGGTTAGGTTAGTTTACTAACCAAATACGTAGAAAAAACAATGACCACCTACCCATATAAAACTGAGATTGCTAAAACTACAGCAGAAATTATGGGTGTTTCTCAAATCACATTATATGCTATTTTGAGAGAATATAAAAAGACTGGATTGGTTGTGTCACCACTACAGCATAGATCGCCACATAAAAGTGTGATAGAAAATTTGGACACATTTATACTTTCTGCAATCAGAAGAAAAGTGCATCAATTTTATTTTAATAATGAAGTGCCAACTTTGGATAAAATTGTTATTGCGGTAAATGATGACGAAGATTTACCGTCGTTCTCTCGGATGACAATGTACAGGATTTAAAAAAAACTTAATTTTCAAAGAGAAAAACGGTCAAGAAAAAGCATTTTATTGGATCGTCCAGACTTGATGATATGGAGAAAACAATATTTACTTCAAATAGAAGATTTTCAGAAAGATTTTGACGTGGTTCAACGAGGGTCACTGTGTAGATTATATTTAGGTTGACAAAAATATCCAGTCTTCGCGACAAGCATTTTTAAGAGGACTGTCAACAGGACTAAAAAACCCACAAAAAGGCAAACGCTTGATGGTGATCCACATCGGTAGTGTAGATGGATTTTTAGAAGGAGGTCTCTGGATATTTGAGGCCAAAAAATCAGATGGTGACTATTACGGTGAAATGGCCGCATACAACTTTGAAAAGTGGTTCCAAAAATTTTAGACCTAGTCGAACCAGGATCAATTATTGTGATGGATAACGCTCCATACCACTCGCACAGAATAGAGCAAGTACTAAACATGGCGTGGAAGAAAGATAAAATTCAATCATGGATGCGCGAAAAGGGCACAGAATATGACCAAAACGATATTAAAGTGCAGCTGCTACAAAGAATCAATAAAAACGCATATAAAAAAAATATTGTTGACGATATGGCTGAAAAGAAAAATATCAAAGTACTACGTTTTCCTCCTTACCATTGCGAACTGAACCCAATAAAAACCGGTCAAGTGCGAATCTAAATCGCGCACGAAGGGTTCCGTACCACCGTTCAATGGAAGCGATGGTGTGGAGTGAATAGTTTGGATTTTACACAGCAAAATATTGTTTACAAAGTTATTGGTGCGGTTACTTTCACACTCCATGTACGTAACCAGGTGCATCCATAAGTTTGTATGTGGTATTGAAAGAATTGTTGTATGGGAGCCCCCTTAAATATTTCTTTTATCCTGTTTTTTAGTATTTGTTGTTATAGCGGCAACAGAAATACATAATCTGTAAAAATTTCAACTCTCTAGCTAGCTAGGTTCTTGAGATACAGCCTGGTGACAGACGGACGGACAGCGAAGTCTTAGTAATAGGGTTCCGTTCTTACCCGTTGGGTACGGAACCCTAAAAATGATAAGTAAAGTCATATGTAGGACGAAATAATAAAACATTTAAGATGTCCGAGGATAAAAATTTACTGTAAGAAGGTATCGCAAAAGTTGGTCCAGCGCAGTGGACAGGATGTGTTAATCACGTAATCAAAGAAGAAAAAAAGACGAAGGAGCTGGAAGGTTTAATTATTGCGGCGACAGACGCCATAACATAAAAGTTTATAATAAATGTCGGCGACTCTACGGCCACTGATGACGACTCGGATATCGAAGACCTACCTGACGTTTCACTTTGACGACGACTCTGGTGGACAATGTGAATAAAGTTTTCCAAACACATAACATAATTCATAATTCATAATTTCTTTATTGCACACAAATCATACATGTCTAAATTATTTCATATTGCACATGTGACAGAACTTATGACCTGACTATGTACACAGTCAGGTCATAAGTTCTGTCACACAATAAAAACTTTTGAATTTAGAACGCTGGCCACAAAAAAGTTTATTGAATTCGAATTTCGAATTTTTCATGAAAATAAAAATGTGTACTTTTTAGAATTTTCCTCATTTTTAAATATGGAGTGGACACTTAAAGAAGACCGTGTCGCAGTTATTGCGTTGCATCGTTGCGGTTACGCACCAATTCAGATTTTCGACTTACTGTAAATTTTGAATATAACCAAAAGATTCGTTTATCGTACCATAAAACGATACAATGAAGACTCTAGTGTAGATGACAGGTCAAGAAGTGGACGCCCTCGCTCTGTTAGGACTCCAGCAGTGATAAAAGCTGTGAAGGCGCGAATTCAAAGAAATCCCATACGTAAGCAGAAACTGTTGGCCCTTTATATGGGGTTAAGCAGGACCACGGTGAAAAGGGTGTTAAATGAAGACTTAGGGCTAAGGGCATATCGATGAAAAATAGGACATCGTTTGGACGCTCATTTAATGGACCTGAGACTGAAGAGATGCCGCGCTTTGTTGAAGCGGTTCGCGGGAAAAAAGCATCGGGAAATTTTTCGGATGAAAAAATTTTCACCGTTTAAGAGGGCTACAACAAACAAAATGATAAGGTGTACTCACACAGCAGTGAAGAAGCGAGCAACTGTATTCCGCGTGTCCAAGGAGGTCATTTTCCATCTTCGCTCTTGGTTTGGTTGGGAGTCTCTTGTTGGGGCTTAACTGAGGTACATTTTTGTGAGAAAGGCGTAAAAACGAATGCAGTTGTGTATAAAAATACAGTCCTCAAGAACCTTGTGGAACCTGGATCTCATACCATGTTTAATAACAGGCACTGGGTATTCCAACAAGATTCTGCGCCAGCTCATAGAGCGAAAAGCACACAAGACTGGCTGGCGGCGCGTGAAATCGACTTCATCCGGCACGAAGACTGGCCCTCCTCCAGTCCAGATTTGAGTCCGTTAGATTACAAGATATGGACACTTGGAGGAAAAGGCCTGCTCAAAGCCTCATCCTGATTTGGAGTCACTCAAGGCATCCTTGATTAAGGCAGCCGCCGATATTGATATGGACCTCGTTCGTGCAGCGATAGGCGACTGGCCGCGCAGAATAAAGGCCTGTATTCAAAATCGCGGGGGTCATTTTGAATAAACTTTATTACCATAAGATTCTATGTTTTATTAAGTTCATTTTGCTATTTAAATGTTTACATAAATAAAAAACATGTCTAAATTATTTCATATTGCACATGTGACAGAACTTATGACCTGACTATGTATATAGATCCAGTCCAGTCAAATCCACACTACGTCATAATCCAGTTGCCACGCATAGCAACTAGTAATGTGGATATGACAGGACTGGACCGCTATACATGGCGTGATATATTTTTCTGTTGGTAATGTGTCGCAGAATAGAAATTACTTAAATCTGAACTATTTGGTCTCAAGCTTTGTATGGTATGTTGAAAATAAACAAAGCCTCAAAATAATTTAACATCAATATATTTTTCTGAATTGCCTCAAGCAATAAAGAATTTTACAGGGTTGACTTTATGAACAAAAATTACGATTACAATTTAGAAACGACGCAACACCTGTAACAAAAAACTTACATATATGTGATTGTGTACAAATTCTAAAAAAGTGTGTTCTTAACAAAGTGACTTATCATATAGGCTTCGTAACTGAAACTAAAAATCACCAAACTTATGTACTTACCTTACCAAGCCTGTATCCTAAATTATACAAAAAATAATAATTTGAATAATAGGGGCTAGGTTTAAAATATTTTTGATAAATTAAAACATTAAAATACAGCAAACCGCCATGTTATGTTGAACACCAACCAGAGCAAAAATTGCGTCATGAAACCTTAAACCATTCAACATTGTAATTTTAGTATTTTATAAATAAATAATAAATAAACATTGTACATAAAGAGCTCCGTGGTCTAATGGGTTTCACGCTTGCTTCTCACATAGAAGATGCAGGTTCGATTACTAACCATGTACCAATCAGATAATTCATTTATCTTAAGTAATTTATCGGACGTTCAGTGTTTCGGATGGCACGTTAAGTTGTCGGTCCCGGCGGCTGCATTGAGCCAGCGTGTTGGAGTATGGCTTAATATTATTTGTATCCAGGTAAAGGCCTGTGCCCCTCGGTGGTGACATTAATGGGCAACATTATATAAAGGTTCTATGGCCTTGACTGAAATGAATGAAACTCTTTGGTCTTTATTATAATTTTTCGACAACACAATGGAGCATTTTCGCCGGAATTTGTAATTGAAAATTAAAATGCATAATATTTCTTACTAAACATTTATTTATAGCTGAAATATGATTGAACTAGTAAATAACAAATGAAACATTATGAAACAGTTTTTCAAAATCAATTACGAAGCCTATTACAATTTTATTTTTTATTTCTATTAGCTTTTGTGGTACACACTTTTTTACCACGACATGATCCATTACAAAGCTGTCTCTGTCAACTTGTAGAATATATTACAATTACAATTATTTAAGTTTTGAGTTTGGCTCCTGGAAATGTATTAAATTAGACAAATTATCTTATTATTCGACATCCCAAAATTCAGACATTGCCTATTAAAATGGGTTCGAACATTTTTGTATGGAGCCTGGGATATCTAAAGTTGCAAATACTTAAAATGTCGCTATTTGTGGAAAAAACGTATGGGAATCGCTCGTGAAAATAATTACGAGTATACATAGTCAGGTCATAAGTTCTGTCACATGTGCAATATGAAATAATTTAGACATGTTTATTATTTATGTAAACATTTATATAGCAAAATGAACTTAATAAAACATAGATTCTTATGGTAATAAAGTTTATTCAAAATGACCCCCGCGATTTTGAATATAGGCCTTTATTCTGCGCGGCCAGTCGTCTATCGCAGCACGAACGAGGTCCATGTCAATATCGGCGGCTGCCTTAATCAAGCGCCAAGCTGAGTGAATCCAAATCAGGATGAGGCTTTGAGCGGGCCTTTTCCTCCAAGTGTTGCCATATCTTGTAATCTAACTGACTCAAATCTGGACTGGAGGAGGGCCAATCTTCGTGCCGGATGAAGTCGATTTCACGCGCCGCCAGCCAGTCTTGTGTGCTTTTCGCTCTATGAGCTGGCGCAGAATCTTGTTGGAATACCCAGTGCCTGTTATTGTAACATGGTATGAGAAACAGGTTCCACAAGGTTCTTGAGGACTGTATTTTGATACACAACTGCATTCGTTTTTACGCCTTTCTCACAAAAATGTACCTCAGTTAAGCCCCAATAAGAGACTCCCAACCAAACCATGAGCGAGGGTGGAAAATGACCTCGTTGGACACGCGGAATACGGTTGCTCGCTTCTTCACTGCTGTGTGCGTACAACTTATCATTTTGTTTGTTGTAGCTCTCTTCCACGGTGAAAATTTTTTCATCAGAAAAAAGAATTTCCCGATGCTTTTTTCCCGCGTACCGCTTCAACAAAGCGCGGCATCTCTTCAGTCTCAGGTCCATTAAACGAGCGTCCAAACGATGTCCTGCTTTTCTTCGATATGCCCTAAGCCCTAAGTCTTCATTTAACACCCTTTTCACCGTGGTCCTGCTTAACCCCATCTGAAGGGCCAACAGTTTCTGCTTACGTATGGGATTTCTTTGAATTCGCGCCTTCACAGCTTTTATCACTGCTGGAGTCCTAACAGAGCGAGGGCGACCACTTCTTGACCTGTCATCTACACTAGAGTCTTCATTGTATCTTTTTATGGTACGATAAACGAATCTTTTGTTTATATTCAAATTTTTCAGTAAGTCGAAAATCTGAATTGGCGCGTAACCGCAACGATGCAACGCAATAACTGCGACACGGTCTTCTTTGAGTGTCCACTCCATATTTAAAAATGAGGAAAATTCCAAAAAGTACACATTTTTATTTTCATGAAAAATTCGAAATTCGAATTCAATAAACTTTTTTGTGGCCAGCGTTCTAAATTCAAAAGTTTTTATTGTGTGACAGAACTTATGACCTGACTGTGTATATATAATATTTGTATGTAATAAACATACAAATATTCCATAATAAAATGTCGTAAATAGTCGCTTTTTTGAGAATATATTAGTAAATTAATAGTTTTTCTCTAATAAAATTATATTTCAACGATTATTTTAAAGAGTTATTAATTAATAGTATATTTTAAAGAGCTCCGTGGTCTAATGAGTTTCACGCTTGGTCCTCATACAGGAAATGCTGGTTCAATCCCTGACCATGTACCAATGAGATAATTACTTTTTATAAAGTACATTGTCGGACGTTCAGTGTTTCGGATGACACGTTAAGATGTAGTGGTAGTGGTCGTAAACCCCTCCACCAACCCGCACTGAGCTAGAGTGGTGGAGTATGGCTTAATCTTACTCGTGTCTGGGTAAAGGCCTGTGCCCCTCAGTGGGGATATTAGCCCATTAGGCTACATAAATTATTAATTTTATTTTAAAGTCTTGATTTAAATCTTTCCTTTCCTTGGCTGAACAATACTGAACATACCTTATTCTATTTTAAGTATACAGGCTGTGACATAAATACATTGGAACCCGAAAAAAGGTTATTCTATACCACCAAATTCTATACCAATTTTGGTTATTTTTCATAAAAATCAGATTGTAAAAAATATAAAACAAAAAAAGTTAATAAATCATTCAAAATTAATATATTTATTTTAATGATACTGTTTTTGTAGTTACTTCTCTTGTAAAGCAAATTGAAATGGGGAAATATTAAACTACACATCAATGATACTGATTTGCACAGCAAATATACTGATTTTCACAGTAATATGATGCGCTGGGAGGTGCCACCTACTTAACTTGACTAGGTTATACGAGTCGAATACAAATCAGTATCACGTCGAGTTGGATAGGCAGCACCGTTCAGCGCATTCACATTACAGAGAGATGCCACTTAACTCGACGGGTTTTAAAGGCATGTGACTGTCTCATTTTAGCCGGTAGCCCCACCGAATAGAAGACCAGAAGCCAATTCTCGCCCATACGAATTGAAAGCGTAGACGTAAAATATGCGTAACACTCGTAATTTGTCGTGTGAAATCAAAATTTACATATTCTCACCCATGCGTACGTATGTAGTGCAGCGTGAACTCGCAGACGTCGTTTTAATACTCCTTTGTAATGCAAATTTTTATTTTTATTTTATTGGGATACAGGCTGGCTGATGTTTTATAAGTTTATGCGAAATTGAAAATTCGAATTGTTCTAGATTCTTATTGGTAGTTTTCAGTTTTGGCAGGACTGGAAAAAATCATTTTCATTGAGCTGTTCGAGTCGAAGGCATTTTGATGCACATTTTTTTCGTTTGGCCAGTTTTGTTCGCGTTGGGAGTTGTCGTGTAATGTGTTTTGGGCAGCCTTGACGCAAGAAGAATTGTCATTGGGCAAGAATTGATGCCGGCCTAAAATATTGCTGGCGTTTCCCCAATATTTCATCTGAACTCAAAGGCCAGACGTTGGAAGCGATCTGGGTACCGTAGAGTCGTATTACTTTAGCCCGGGGGGGGGGGGGGGGTAACTTTGGCCCATGACCAACAAAAAGTTTGAACCTCCCGCATTCCCGTACATTTTCATAGCAGATGGCGCAAAAGTTCATAGGTCACCCGGTAGATGGTATCTAAATATATTGGTAAGACAGTGATTCATGCTCGCAATCGAAACGTTTATTGTTCATTTGGAGTCAGGTTTCAACCTGTTACTTTTTCACTGAATATTTAATGTGCAAACTTCTATCTGAACAGGAACAATTAGGTAAGTTTGAGATCTAACTTGTGTTATGTAGTGTGTAGAATACATTCGGGACTATGTGGCTAGTGAAATCATGTAGATCAGTTCATTTTTTTATTAGTTATATTGAATTGAAACGGAGGAATTACTTTGAACGGGGTTTTGGTTTAACTTTGGTCCAGGGCCAAATAGCCCTAACCTAATTAAGCAACTAACCTTTAATGATGTGGTCTTCTCTTAATTGCAGGATTACCACTAGAAAATCGCGTGTCATGCCTTCTAGATATAAGAGGAAGCCAGGGAGCCGCCGCTATGCGGACTACTCATACTTACATGGCATACTTCAGGCCGTTGAAGATTAAATGGCGGCAGGCTTTGCTAACTTGGAAGCAGAGTCAAGAGGGTCGAAAACTTCCAACGCTGCCAAAGGATAAATTCCCTGATATACTCAGGCAAGCATTAAATAACATGAATGCAACAAAGGAAAACATAATTACCGGTTTCGAAAAAACTGGAATATATCCGATTGACAAAGCCATACAAATAAATAGGTTGCCTCGATAGGATCGCATCTTGCATCTGGATTTAATCGCTGATTCGTTTATGCAAAAACTGCAGCAAGCAAGAAATGATACAACTTCCCAAACAAATACTGTAAGAAAAAGAAAACTAAACGTACCTGCTGGCCGTTCAATTATAGCGCAAGATATTGCTGAAGCAGGTCCATCCGTCCGGTGTGACTGTCACGAAAAAGACGAGAAAAAAAAAGACCCAAGCATTGCAACGACGACAATTTCAAAGGATTCTACAACTAGTTGCAGCTCCAATATGAGTGACGTTTCATCTACAGAAGATTTGCCTGACGACGAGTTTATGCTAGATAATTAAGAAATAACATGGGAGTTTCCGATCAGCCCAAAGAATAATGAAACCAAAGTGGACTTTGTGGACTTCATTTATGAAGACGATCTTTCAATCGTGTCGATGTCAAAATTGAGACCCGAGTCAAACCTGAAAGATATTCTTCAAGTGGATGATCATGTCCTAGTCAAATGGAAAAATCTGCTGTATCCGGGAAAATTACTTTCCTTAAATGAAGAGGGTGTTATGGTAGGTGCAATGAAAAAAGGAGAAAAGTTCTGGAGGTGGCCTCTTATAAAAGATGAACAGTTGTACTCTTGGGAAGACATCGAAATGAAAATAAAACCGCCTAAATTTATGAAAAAGGGCTGCTTTTCTGTAACTGAAATTGATGAAGCTAAGTAAAATACTGCTTTCGTGCAGTAGTTAAGTTGATTCCTATAAGAAATATTAAAAAGACTAGAAGAGATTTACTAGATGTATGAAGAATTAAAATTATCCTGTGGCATAATATATGGTTACTTATAATATTTACCCTTAAGTAAGTTATATGTTCTAAGAAAAGCTATAATTTGTTATTATCCAAGAAGTTAGCACTTTGAAGGAAGCCATAAATGTTTAATTGTTTGTTTTTATTGAAAAATTTCGAAGAATTTAATAAAAGTTGTTTTTTTTCCTGTGTACAATGGCTCTTTTTCTACAGAACAACTTAAATATGATTACTTTAATCCATGTCGTTAAGTCAAGCAATTAAGGTACAACATAAGCAGACGGCCAAAGTATACATCTCCGAAGTCAAATTTTGGCCCAAACTTTGCAAAAAAAATAAAACTGTACTTTGATGACTTTTTTCATTCCTAGCCTTTCATTATATCCCCTTCTATACACTGAGTTCATTAAAACAAATAATAAGCTGAAAGGATAAAATATATTCAGAGAAAAAGATGAAAAAAATTGACGCAAAGTAATACGACTTTACGGTATGTATTTGTTGTTTATATTCCGTGGTGGCATTTTGGTCGTGTTAGCGTTATTGTGGTACTTATCATTTTATCTTATTTGAAGCTTTTGGTGGAGAGCTGCGCATCGAGCCATAACCCAAATTTTTAAAACCGACACCGCGGACGCGTAGTCCTCATCAAGGCGTGCTTTGGAGCAGGCAGACGCAGGCAGGCATCAGGCGTACGTGAACGAGGAAGTTGGACGCCGCATCAGGAAATCCCGTATTTTTTTGACCCAATCCATATTTTTGTTTATTTGAACTGTCGTATGTATTTTAATTTAAATTTCGTTTCATAGCTCGGCTTCACTCTTTCGACAACTTTAAATCTTTGAACAGGATTATGTCGTCTGTTCATCATTACATCATCTAAATTCCTAAAGGCATTTGCACGCCACCGTCAAATATATTTTCGGCATACTTTTGGGCAATCATTCATATAACCCCTCGTCCATTTCATACGCACTTCATATCCTCCTCATATAATCATTTCATTTTCACGTCGTGTCCTGGTCAAAGTGCGCAAACAGCGTCAAAAGCGCGTTACGAAGGTATCGATTTCATTTTGAACGAACCAGCAATTTCGGTATTCTTTTGCAACATAGACAAGTTCAGTTTGTGATCTCTTTTCTGGTTTAATTTTCGGTCTTGAGCACGGTTGTCATTCATTATTTTGTTATAAACTCTTGAATTTTATTATTAAAATAAATTATACGTGTTTTATCAGTGAATGTTCTTACTTATTTTATCACTACAGTAGGTACGTACTAAGAAAAGAGACGGTCTGTTCTCTATCTCAGGCCAGCCCTAAATTGGCAATCAGATTGCCATGTAAGGTCGGTTTATTCCATCCACGCATCAAATTGAGACATAACATGTGGATAATTTCACAAGTCCAAGCATATCTATATAGTATATGAGTAGCTTAACATGATTCATCTGTACGCGAATAAATATCAGCTGTTTCTTACAAAGTAACCTGTATACCTAAAATAAGAGTACATAATATATCTCAGAAAGCAGACTATACGATATTTTGTTAGAGAATATTTGTTGTACTTAATTTTATTCTCGATCCATTGGCATACGTTTTATAGGGTGTTCACGAGAAAGCGACCTTTTAGGTACTTGCAACTTTAGGTATCTAAAATAGGTTTTATGCTCTTTAGACATCGTAATTTAATTGCCTAGGAAAAGTGTAAAAAAATAAATAAACGTTTCTTACCAATTTTAGGTATTCTATACATTGCCTATCCATTATAAACATGACAGATTTCATAGATTTCCGTTGACATACTTGTACCACATACACGCGGTCTTATTGACTTGGAAATCGGCTGCTTTCAACGTAAATGGTATCACAAGACATAAATATGCTTAGCCACTTCTGAGATTTCTAACAAATCCTTGTTCAGAATTATGTAGTTATATATCTATACCTCTTCAAAAATCAAGAGTGGTTTCTCTCCGTGTATCACAAAGTCGGTAATCCAGAATAATTGAAAATAACTTATGATCCGCTTATAAAATCAGTGCAAATAAGTACAGGAGGGGTAAAATAAACATTTCAACTGGACAAATTACTCTGCAAACATTCGTACTTCCAGGAGCCTATTTCTTAGAATTATAAGTCGTTCTATAATAGCGTTTAACCATTTTAATTTAATACCTAATAGTATTCGTTGACCCAAAAGTCATACGTCACAGCAACACTGAAGGTCGCCCTGCCTCAAATGCCTAACATGACCTCAGTGAAAGTTGCATGTAATCGTCAGTTTAAAGTTTTTAATGAATATCCCCTTTTTACATTGTTAGTGCTAGCCTTTTCGTGGACATCCCTTTTTTACGTTTTTTTTTTAAATTTCTGCGTTATCGTGAATATTTAGTTAAGACGACACAAGTGTTCTTTTTTCAAAACATTGCTACGATAAATTGATGACTTCGTCTTGCCTTAAATCTCTAGCAAAACATTGCACAGCAAAAAAAAAGTTACTAGTGAAATTAAATAAAATAAAATTAACTTTATATGCAAGAGAACAGTAAATTATAGGATCTTAACATTGAAATATTTGCAGTGTTTTCAGCATGCAAGCATGCAAAATCATAATAGTTATTAGATTATTAGATTTCAAGTGGTAAAATAGTAAAGGCGATATATTTGTATAATTTAAATATTATTTGTCCTTAACTCCAGGTGGTTGATATAGTAAGTTCATATAGTTTGCTCTTGTTCGTCTTTGCCGCCCTTCATCTCTGATTTCCAGATTTCACGATGAGAAGCAACAAAAACACAAACATCTCTCATGTAGGCACATGGAAGGGGTAAAATATTATGTTTTTTTTAAAGTGGTTTACAGCTTTCATCAAATTTAGCCAATTTAGGCATAATGCCTAAAGATTTTAATTGTCTACTTCAGTTTTTTTTTTCATTTTATAAGTAAGAGGAATAGGAAATTCATTCGAATTATATGAGAGAAATTAAATACGTTTGGTTTTATTAATATTAATTTGTAAATTGTAGGTTTCTCCTATTTAATCATATCTCCAAGCGCAGTATAAATAACATTTTCAAAGCTTTCTTGTTTTTACATTGTATTTTCAGCGTGGTGTCGTCAGCAAATTTCAGGCAGTTATGCGAGGTGTATTTTGGAAGATCATTGACATAATTATTACACGAACAGTAATGGTCCCAGTACTCTCTTGTGGTACACTTTAGTTATTTGTCCTAAAGGGATCTATAAATTTGCCTTGTAACGATGCTGTTTTTTTCGTGGATTTTGCTTATTTCCGTAAATTGTTCTATTCGCAAAAAAAACTTCTTAGCCAGTTCAACGGTACGCCTCGAATTCCGAAAGAATTAGTTTTTCTAAAAGTAAGGAATGATTTACAAAATCAAAAGTTTTGCTCATATCAAGAAACAAGAAACAAAGGTATTGTTGGTGTTTCATTATTTAAATTTTTAGTTACTATACGCACAAACTTGTCTTACTGTTTTTTAGGGACATAATAATGTCATATATTTCTGTTTAAGAAACTGGTCTTACGAAAATTGTATTTCAATTTGATTTCTGTGTGAAATATCTTATTATGTGGAGATTTTAGGTTTATAAAATAATCATTCAGAATCAGACCATAGCTAAGTACTGAGGAAACATATCCGTCTAGGCCGTTAAAGCGGAAATGGTTTGCCTGAGTTTGTAGAAAGCTTGTATACCATTTATTTTGCTACACACTGATTCCACATGGCATAATGCCTAAAATTTTTAATTGTCTACTTCAGATTTTTTTTTCATTTTATAAGTAAGAGAAATAGGATATTCATTTGAATTATATGAGAGAAATTAAATAAGTTTGGTTTTATTAATATTAATTTGTAATTTGTAGGTTTTTACCTATTTAATCATATCCCCTAGCACAGTATTAATAACATTTTCAAAGCTTTCTTGTTTTTTACATTGTATTATTAGAGTGGTGACATCAGCAAATTTCAAGCAGTTATGCGAGGTGTATTTTGGAAGATCATTGACATATAACATGAACAGTAATGGTCCCAGTACTCTTTTGTGGTACACTTGAGTTATTTATCCTAAAGGGATCTATTAATTTGATTCGCAACGATGCTGTTTTTTTCGTGGATTTTGCTTATTTCCGTAAATTGTTCTATTCGCAAAAAACTTCTTAGCCAGTTCTTTCGGAATTCGAGGCATAGCGCCTCGAATTCCGAAAGAATTAGCTTTTCTAAAAGTAATGATTTAAAAAATCAAAAGTTTTGCTTATATCAAGAAACAAGAAACAAAGGTATTGTTGGTGTTTCATTAATTAAATCGTGAGTTACTATATGCACAAACTTGCCTTACTGTTTTTAGGGACATAATAATGTCATATATTTCTGTTTAAGAAACTGGTCTTATGAAAATTGTATTTCGATTTGGTTTCTGTGTTATAACTTATTGAGATATTATTATTATTCAAAATCGTATTATGTGGAGATTTCAGGTTTATAAAATAATCATTCAAAATATAACAAATATCATAAGGATGAGAAAATTATGTCGTTTAGTTTAAAATTATTAATGTTACTAGTTCAGTGAACTCTATTTGTACGAACAGTATTTGTACATTGACGCACGATTACAATTCATATCCAAAGTAAGTCCAGCACATAAATGGGTTTAATTCTTGCACGAAGAATGTCCGTTTTCATGATTAAGCGCATGTCGTCTCAAGTACAAAATACTTTTTACAGTCTTAACAATACAGGCTGACTTTTGTTTAGCTGACCGAATTTCAAAAATATTTCAGGTTTTTTTTGAACATTGTCAAAACACCGTTATGAGATTACTCGAAATTAAAAGTATTACCGTCCACCTCACAGTATTGCCGATGCCACCGGTCCCTCTGTAACCCATAGCAACAAATATCCAGACTCTCACTCACTCAAATTTAAAACGACATTTTTTTTAAATATATGAGTTATATACTATGTTTTACTTGTTACATAGTCTTTGATCGATATTTCATGGTATCATTCTCATCCACTTAATTTTTTACTTTTCTATAAGAATCAGCGGACCGCCCGGCCTAAAATGTATGGCGACTGATGAAGTGGGTTTCATAGTCCCCTTTTAACCTCTAAAATATGACTACTCCTTTCTGTTACACCTATATTGTTTCAGAAGCTTCACTAATACATCACACTAAGAACATCTGACAAAAGAACTTTATTTCAGAATATGTACTATGAAAGTGGTTAGCCATTGGATATATTTCGAGGTTCATCTAAGTCTTTTACGTAAACACAATTATTTAGTATTCAAGTTTTACTTTACGCCATCTCATATCATCGAAATATTTAGTATGTTTTCTACTATTTTCGAAAAAAAGCTCTAGCATTTCTTAAATCTTATTTTTATTGCTTATTCAACAATTGTTACGATAAACAGTTGATCGACGCCAATAGTATTTAAGTAGAATTTATATCTAAAAATTTTAGCTCTATGGTTACATAAGTAAAATTTACCGAAGTCTTACTGGTCCACATACTCGTATCCAACTATCGCATATCAACGCTTAATCTGTTACTAATGGTGTGGTTACCAGTCATTTTGGAATTACTCATTATCGTAGTTTACACGTCTTAATAATGTAATTAATTAATATAGAGGCCAAATATATGTTTTGTACCTGTACCTAGGAGAGTAATATGATGATATTTATTATATATTTTTAATAATTACAAAAAATAAATAGATACAAATATTATAGAAGATGAGTCCTGAATGTAAACGACCATTATATTTGTTTTGTATGAAAGAAAATCCAGAGATACACAATAAAGAATTCCTGTCAAATGAGTTGTCATTTAACATCAATACTTCTCTCCTAACTTAGCATCACCTCGTAGCAGCTTAAGGTTCTTAAAAATCACCGTGAATTATTTTTCTTAACTTATTCTCACAGCGGTATCTCAAGGAGGGGTTTTCCGAGCTGCCTATAGGGTGGGCTCTTTGAAAGGGTCAGTATGGCGAAGTTATATTATTATATAGAAGTTTTCGCAGTAAGGAACCATTGACATCGATATTGATGATATTTAAGTATCGAATTCTGGTACCGATACCGAATGGCGACACATCGACACTCGTTTATATAAATCGGTAGTTTTGCCGATAAGGACCAATATCTGGGAGCTAATGTAATTGGCCAAAACAGTGAAAAGTGTTATTTTTTTATAAAAGGTTTCAATGACCATACGACTAGACATAATGCTGCATTCATTTATTCGGATTGCATCGAGTTTCGAATAAGGTTTTTTTTTAAATGATAATTTTCCAATGAGCGCCTAATATCACATTAAAGCTCCTTATTGCCTAGACTAGATATTTTATTACAATTTATACCTCAAAATTGATATTTTACGAACCAATTTAAAAATATATTTTTGTAATTGAAAGGTTGACCATCCAGATTGGTTTCATTTTTTGGAAATTAGAAATCGGTCCAGTAATTTGATTTCTAAAGCAAAAATACTGGAATTGTGATGTCATCCAGTTAAACGAAATTGCGTTTAATTGCTTTAGCGGTAGTTAAGGTGACACGAAAAAAATGAGGTTTTTTCGAATCCATTTACTCCACCATCTACAGATTTGATTTTTGGGTTATCGTTTATTGAGTATTTTTTTAAGATTTTCACTAAAGGGAAACGCGATTGGATGAAATTTTCTCAATCGAATTTAATAACAAAAACACCTCTAAATTGTTTTAATTCTTCCTGTAATTCTAAAATCCTAACTAATTTCATTGTGGAACTGTGTTCAAAATGTACATATTATGTATTCGCAAAATCTCCTTATTTTTTTTTACAAAATAGCGTGGTTTATTTTTAAACATTTTTTCTGTGGTTTAGCGCTACGCTTTTTCATTTTTTCCCGTTTCCGTCCCTCTCACACTGCGGGTCTTTCCGCCTGGAGTAACGGGGACCTTTGCACGGACGAGGTAGCGCCTTGAGGTCATTGTCGTAAGATGAATTCTGTCTATAAGTACCGTATATTCGTTTATATTTCGTGTAATACGCGTGGACTGGACTGTCAGACAGACAGGTTTCGTAACCTTTATTTTGACGACATTCGTAACCCGACCGGGGTGGAAGAAATAGTGGTTGTTTTTTTTAAGTTTTTACCTTGGCGAATTATGTGTGGTGTTATGTGGTGTGTGGAGCTTAATATAAGTGACGTCCTTGACAATAGAGCATTTTCGCCGAAATTTGTAATTGAAAATTAAAACGTATAATATTTCTTACTAAACATTTATTTATAGCTGAAATATGATTGAACTAGTAAATAACAAATGAAACATTATGGAACAGTTTTTCAAAATCAATTACGAAGCTTATTACAATTTAATTTTTTATTTCTATTAGCTTTTGTGGTACACACATTTTTACCACGACATGATCCATTACAAAGCTGTCTCTGTCAATTTGTAGAATATATTACAATTACAATTATTTAAGTTTTGAGTTTGGCTCCTGGTAATGTATTAAATTAGACAAATTATCTTTTTATTCGACATCCCAAAATTCAGACATTGCCTATTAAAATGGGTTCGAACATTTTTGTATGGAGCCTACGATATCTAAAGTTGCAAATACTTAAAATGTCGCTATTTGTGGAAAAAACGTATGGGAATCGCTCGTGAAAATAATTACGAGTATACATAGTCAGGTCATAAGTTCTGTCACATGTGCAATATGAAATAATTTAGACATGTTTATTATTTATGTAAACATTTATATAGCAAAATGAACTTAATAAAACATAGATTCTTATGGTAATAAAGTTTATTCAAAATGACCCCCGCGATTTTGAATATAGGCCTTTATTCTGCGCGGCCAGTCGTCTATCGCAGCACGAACGAGGTCCATGTCAATATCGGCGGCTGCCTTAATCAAGCGCCAAGCTGAGTGAATCCAAATCAGGATGAGGCTTTGAGCGGGCCTTTTCCTCCAAGTGTTGCCATATCTTGTAATCTAACTGACTCAAATCTGGACTGGAGGAGGGCCAATCTTCGTGCCGGATGAAGTCGATTTCACGCGCCGCCAGCCAGTCTTGTGTGCTTTTCGCTCTATGAGCTGGCGCAGAATCTTGTTGGAATACCCAGTGCCTGTTATTGTAACATGGTATGAGAAACAGGTTCCACAAGGTTCTTGAGGACTGTATTTTGATACACAACTGCATTCGTTTTTACGCCTTTCTCACAAAAATGTACCTCAGTTAAGCCCCAATAAGAGACTCCCAACCAAACCATGAGCGAGGGTGGAAAATGACCTCGTTGGACACGCGGAATACGGTTGCTCGCTTCTTCACTGCTGTGTGCGTACAACTTATCATTTTGTTTGTTGTAGCTCTCTTCCACGGTGAAAATTTTTTCATCCGAAAAAAGAATTTCCCGATGCTATTTTCCCGCGTACCGCTTCAACAAAGCGCGGCATCTCTTCAGTCTCAGGTCCATTAAACGAGCGTCCAAACGATGTCCTGCTTTTCTTCGATATGCCCTAAGCCCTAAGTCTTCATTTAACACCCTTTTCACCGTGGTCCTGCTTAACCCCATCTGAAGGGCCAACAGTTTCTGCTTACGTATGGGATTTCTTTGAATTCGCGCCTTCACAGCTTTTATCACTGCTGGAGTCCTAACAGAGCGAGGGCGACCACTTCTTGACCTGTCATCTACACTAGAGTCTTCATTGTATCGTTTTATGGTACGATAAACGAATCTTTTGGTTATATTCAAAATTTACAGTAAGTCGAAAATCTGAATTGGTGCGTAACCGTAACGATGCAACGCAATAACTGCGACACGGTCTTCTTTGAGTGTCCACTCCATATTTAAAAATGAGGAAAATTCCAAAAAGTACACATTTTTATTTTCATGAAAAATTCGAAATTCGAATTCAATAAACTTTTTTGTGGCCAGCGTTCTAAATTCAAAAGTTTTTATTGTGTGACAGAACTTATGACCTGACTGTGTATATATAATATTTGTATGTAATAAACATACAAATATTCCATAATAAAATGTCGTAAATAGTCGCTTATTTGAGAATATATTAGTAAATTAATAGTTTTTCTCTAATAAAATTATATTTCAACGATTATTTTAAAGAGTTATTAATTAATAGTATATTTTGAAGAGCTCCGTGGTCTAATGAGTTTCACGCTTGGTCCTCATACAGGAGATGCTGGTTCAATCCCTGACCATGTACCAATGAGATAATTACTTTTTATAAAGTACATTGTCGGACGTTCAGTGTTTCGGATGACACGTTAAGATGTAGTGGTAGTGGTCGTAAACCCCTCCACCAACCCGCACTGAGCTAGAGTGGTGGAGTATGGCTTAATCTTACTCGTGTCTGGATAAAGGCATGTGCCCCTCAGTGGGGATATTAGCCCATTAGGCTACATAAATTATTAATTTTATTTTAAAGTCTTGATTTAAATCTTTCCTTTCCTTGGCTGAACAATACTGAACATACCTTATTCTATTTTAAGTATACAGGCTGTGACATAAATACATTGGAACCCGAAAAAAGGTAATTCTATACCACCAAATTCTATACCAATTTTGGTTATTTTTCATAAAAATCAGATTGTAAAAAATATAAAACAAAAACAGTTAATAAATCATTCAAAATTAATATATTTATTTTAATGATACTGTTTTTGTAGTTACTTCTCTTGTAAAGCAAATTGAAATGGGGAAATATTAAACTACACATCAATGATACTGATTTGCACAGCAAATATACTGATTTTCACAGTAATATGATGCGCTGGGAGGTGCCACCTACTTAACTTGACTAGGTTATACGAGTCGAATACAAATCAGTATCACGTCGAGTTGGATAGGCAGCACCGTTCAGCGCATTCACATTACAGAGAGATGCCACTTAACTCGACGGGTTTTAAAGGCATGTGACTGTCTCATTTTAGCCGGTAGCCCCACCGAATAGAAGACCAGAAGCCAATTCTCGCCCATAAGAATTGAAAGCGTAGACGTAAAATATGCGTAAGACTCGTAATTTGTCGTGTGAAATCAAAATTTACATATTCTCACCCATGCGTACGTATGTAGTGCAGCGTGAACTCGCAGACGTCGTTTTAATACTCCTTTGTAATGCAAATTTTTATTTTTATTTTATTGGGATACAGGCTGGCTGATGTTTTATAAGTTTATGCGAAATTGAAAATTCGAATTGTTCTAGATTCTTATTGGTAGTTTTCAGTTTTGGCAGGACTGGAAAAAATCATTTTCATTGAGCTGTTCGAGTCGAAGGCATTTTGATGCACATTTTTTTCGTTTGGCCAGTTTTGTTCGCGTTGGGAGTTGTCGTGTAATGTGTTTTGGGCAGCCTTGACGCAAGAAGAATTGTCATTGGGCAAGAATTGATGCCGGCCTAAAATATTGCTGGCGTTTCCCCAATATTTCATCTGAACTCAAAGGCCAGACGTTGGAAGCGATCTGGGTACCGTAGAGTCGTATTACTTTAGCCCGGGGGGGGGGGGGGGTAACTTTGGCCCATGACCAACAAAAAGTTTGAACCTCCCGCATTCCCGTACATTTTCATAGCAGATGGCGCAAAAGTTCATAGGTCACCCGGTAGATGGTATCTAAATATATTGGTAAGACAGTGATTCATGCTCGCAATCGAAACGTTTATTGTTCATTTGGAGTCAGGTTTCAACCTGTTACTTTTTCACTGAATATTTAATGTGCAAACTTCTATCTGAACAGGAACAATTAGGTAAGTTTGAGATCTAACTTGTGTTATGTAGTGTGTAGAATACATTCGGGACTATGTGGCTAGTGAAATCATGTAGATCAGTTCATTTTTTTATTAGTTATATTGAATTGAAACGGAGGAATTACTTTGAACGGGGTTTTGGTTTAAATTTGGTCCAGGGCCAAATAGCCCTAACCTAATTAAGCAACTAACCTTTAATGATGTGGTCTTCTCTTAATTGCAGGATTACCACTAGAAAATCGCGTGTCATGCCTTCTAGATATAAGAGGAAGCCAGGGAGCCGCCACTATGCGGACTACTCACCGGAGAAATTGGAGGAATGTTTAAATAAGGTCAGATCTAAACAACTCACTCAGAGAGCTGCTGCAGAACAGTATCAAATAGCACGTAGTACTATCAAGAATAAGCTGAAAAACGTTCATCCTAACAAGCCACGCCGTCCTACTATATTCACAGAGGAAGAGGAACAGGCCTTTGTTGCCCACATCATAGCTTTAGCAGAGTTCGGTTTTCCTCTTACGAGTATCGACTTAACATTCATTATAAGAGACCATCTTATGTCGCAAGGAAGAGAAGTACGTCAATTCAAAAACAACTTCCCCGGTAAGGAGTGACTCAGGTGCTTCATGCATCGTCATCCAGAACTTTCCCAGCGGTTTGCAAATAATATCAAGAAAGTGCGTGCCCAAGTTTCAGAGACCGTTATAGAAGATTTCATTGACAATATAAAACCAGAGTTAGAGAATGTTCCTCCTGAGAACCTGTACAATTACGACGAAACCAACCTGACTGACGACCCCGGAAAGAAAAGGGTGATTTGTCGTCGCGGAAGTAAGTACCCAGAGTCAATAATTAACTCTTCAAAACTCAGCTACTCCGTCATAGTTTGTGGCAATGCTGCTGGAGATTCCATTGCGCCATACGTCATATATAAAGCAGATCACTTATGGACTACATGGACTGAAAACGGTCCATCTGGAGCCCGACATAACAGGACAAAAAGTGGTTGGATGGACGCTGTTACATTCGAGGATTGGTTTGTCAATCACTTATTGCCAATATTGAAACGGCAGGAAGGACGAAAAGTTGTGATAGGTGATAACCTTTCATCCCATATAAACCAAAGTGTACTCAAAGAATGCGAGGACAACAATATGGCTTTTATATGTTTGCTTCCCAACGCGGCACACATTCTACAGCCATTGGATGTGGCATACTTCAGGCCGTTGAAGATTAAATGGCGGCAGGCTTTGCTAACTTGGAAGCAGAGTCAAGAGGGTCGAAAACTTCCAACGCTGCCAAAGGATAAATTCCCTGATATACTCAGGCAAGCATTAAATAACATGAATGCAACAAAGGAAAACATAATTACCGGTTTCGAAAAAACTGGAATATATCCGATTGACAAAGCCATACAAATAAATAGGTTGCCTCGATAGGATCGCATCTTGCATCTGGATTTAATCGCTGATTCGTTTATGCAAAAACTGCAGCAAGCAAGAAATGATACAACTTCCCAAACAAATACTGTAAGAAAAAGAAAACTAAACGTACCTGCTGGCCGTTCAATTATAGCGCAAGATATTGCTGAAGCAGGTCCATCCGTCCGGTGTGACTGTCACGAAAAAGACGAGAAAAAAAAAGACCCAAGCATTGCAACGACGACAATTTCAAAGGATTCTACAACTAGTTGCAGCTCCAATATGAGTGACGTTTCATCTACAGAAGATTTGCCTGACGACGAGTTTATGCTAGATAATTAAGAAATAACATGGGAGTTTCCGATCAGCCCAAAGAATAATGAAACCAAAGTGGACTTTGTGGACTTCATTTATGAAGACGATCTTTCAATCGTGTCGATGTCAAAATTGAGACCCGAGTCAAACCTGAAAGATATTCTTCAAGTGGATGATCATGTCCTAGTCAAATGGAAAAATCTGCTGTATCCGGGAAAATTACTTTCCTTAAATGAAGAGGGTGTTATGGTAGGTGCAATGAAAAAAGGAGAAAAGTTCTGGAGGTGGCCTCTTATAAAAGATGAACAGTTGTACTCTTGGGAAGACATCGAAATGAAAATAAAACCGCCTAAATTTATGGAAAAGGGCTGCTTTTCTGTAACTGAAATTGATGAAGCTAAGTAAAATACTGCTTTCGTGCAGTAGTTAAGTTGATTCCTATAAGAAATATTAAAAAGACTAGAAGAGATTTACTAGATGTATGAAGAATTAAAATTATCCTGTGGCATAATATATGGTTACTTATAATATTTACCCTTAAGTAAGTTATATGTTCTAAGAAAAGCTATAATTTGTTATTATCCAAGAAGTTAGCACTTTGAAGGAAGCCATAAATGTTTAATTGTTTGTTTTTATTGAAAAATTTCGAAGAATTTAATAAAAGTTGATTTTTTTCCTGTGTACAATGGCTCTTTTTCTACAGAACAACTTAAATGTGATTACTTTAATCCATGTCGTTAAGTCAAGCAATTAAGGTACAACATAAGCAGACGGCCAAAGTATACATCTCCGAAGTCAAATTTTGGCCCAAACTTTGCAAAAAAAATAAAACTGTACTTTGATGACTTTTTTCATTCCTAGCCTTTCATTATATCCCCTTCTATACACTGAGTTCATTAAAACAAATAATAAGCTGAAAGGATAAAATATATTCAGAGAAAAAGATGAAAAAAATTGACGCAAAGTAATACGACTTTACGGTATGTATTTGTTGTTTATATTCCGTGGTGGCATTTTGGTCGTGTTAGCGTTATTGTGGTACTTATCATTTTATCTTATTTGAAGCTTTTGGTGGAGAGCTGCGCATCGAGCCATAACCCAAATTTTTAAAACCGACACCGCGGACGCGTAGTCCTCATCAAGGCGTGCTTTGGAGCAGGCAGACGCAGGCAGGCATCAGGCGTACGTGAACGAGGAAGTTGGACGCCGCATCAGGAAATCCCGTATTTTTTGACCCAATCCATATTTTTGTTTATTTGAACTGTCGTATGTATTTTAATTTAAATTTCGTTTCATAGCTCGGCTTCACTCTTTCGACAACTTTAAATCTTTGAACAGGATTATGTCGTCTGTTCATCATTACATCATCTAAATTCCTAAAGGCATTTCAAATATATTTTCGGCATACTTTTGGGCAATCATTCATATAACCCCTCGTCCATTTCATACGCACTTCATATCCTCCTCATATAATCATTTCATTTTCACGTCGTGTCCTGGTCAAAGTGCGCAAACAACGTCAAAAGCGCGTTACGAAGGTATCGATGTCATTTTGAACGAACCAGCAATTTCGGTATTCTTTTGCAACATAGACAAGTTCAGTTTGTGATCTCTTTTCTGGTTTAATTTTCGGTCTTGAGTACGGTTGTCATTCATTATTTTGTTATAAACTCTTGAATTTTATTATTAAAATAAATTATACGTGTTTTATCAGTGAATGTTCTTACTTATTTTATCACTACAGTAGGTACGTACTAAGAAAAGAGACGGTCTGTTCTCTATCTCAGGCCAGCCCTAAATCAGATTGCCATGTAGGGTCGGTTTATTCCATCCACGCATCAAATTGAGACATAACATGTAGATAATTTCACAAGTCCAAGCATATCTATATAGTATATGAGTAGCTTAACATGATTCATCTGTACGCGAATAAATATCAGCTGTTTCTTACAAAGTAACCTGTATACCTAAAATAAGAGTACATAGTATATCTCAGAAAGCAGACTATACGATATTTTGTTAGAGAATATTTGTTGTACTTAATTTTATTCTCGATCCATTGGCATACGTTTTATAGGGTGTTCACGAGAAAGCGACCTTTTAGGTACTTGCAACTTTAGGTATCTAAAAGAGGTTTTATGCTCTTTAGACATCGTAATTTAATTGCCTAGGAAAAGTGTAAAAAAATAAATAAACGTTTCTTACCAATTTTAGGTATTCTATACATTGCCTATCCATTATAAACATGACAGATTTCATAGATTTCCGTTGACATACTTGTACCACATACACGCGGTCTTATTGACTTGGAAATCGGCTGCTTTCAACGTAAATGGTATCACAAGACATAAATATGCTTAGCCACTTCTGAGATTTCTAACAAATCCTTGTTCAGAATTATGTAGTTATATATCTATACCTCTTCAAAAATCAAGAGTGGTTTCTCTCCGTGTATCACAAAGTCGGTAATCCAGAATAATTGAAAATAACTTATGATCCGCTTATAAAATCAGTGCAAATAAGTACAGGAGGGGTAAAATAAACATTTCAACTGGACAAATTACTCTGCAAACATTCGTACTTCCAGGAGCCTATTGCTTAGAATTATAAGTCGTTCTATAATAGCGTTTAACCATTTTAATTTAATACCTAATAGTATTCGTTGACCCAAAAGTCATACGTCACAGCAACACTGAAGGTCGCCCTGCCTCAAATGCCTAACATGACCTCAGTGAAAGTTGCATGTAATCGTCAGTTTAAAGTTTTTAATGAATATCCCCTTTTTACATTGTTAGTGCTAGCCTTTTCGTGGACATCCCTTTTTTACGTTTTTTTTTTAAATTTCTGCGTTATCGTGAATATTTAGTTAAGACGACACAAGTGTTCTTTTTTCAAAACATTGCTACGATAAATTGATGACTTCGTTTGCAACATTGCACAGCAAAAAAAAAGTTACTAGTGAAATTAAATTAAATAAAATTAACTTTATATGCAAGAGAACAGTAAATTATAGGATCTTAACATTGAAATATTTGCAGCGTTTTCAGCATGCAAGCATGCAAAATCATAATAGTTATTAGATTATTAGATTTCAAGTGGTAAAATAGTAAAGGCGATATATTTGTATAATTTAAATATTATTTGTCCTTAAGTCCAGGTGGTTGATATAGTAAGTTCATATAGTTTGCTCTTGTTCGTCTTTGCCGCCCTTCATCTCTGATTTCCAGATTTCACGATGAGAAGCAACAAAAACACAAACATCTCTCATGTAGGCACATGGAAGGGGTAAAATATTATGTTTTTTTTAAAGTGGTTTACAGCTTTCATCAAATTTAGCCAATTTAGGCATAATGCCTAAAGATTTTAATTGTCTACTTCAGTTTTTTTTTTCATTTTATAAGTAAGAGGAATAGGAAATTCATTCGAATTATATGAGAGAAATTAAATACGTTTGGTTTTATTAATATTAATTTGTAAATTGTAGGTTTCTCCTATTTAATCATATCTCCAAGCGCAGTATAAATAACATTTTCAAAGCTTTCTTGTTTTTACATTGTATTTTTAGCGTGGTGTCGTCAGCAAATTTCAGGCAGTTATGCGAGGTGTATTTTGGAAGATCATTGACATAATTATTACACGAACAGTAATGGTCCCAGTACTCTCTTGTGGTACACTTTAGTTATTTGTCCTAAAGGGATCTATAAATTTGCCTTGTAACGATGCTGTTTTTTTCGTGGATTTTGCTTATTTCCGTAAATTGTTCTATTCGCAAAAAAAACTTCTTAGCCAGTTCAACGGTACGCCTCGAATTCCGAAAGAATTAGTTTTTCTAAAAGTAAGGAATGATTTACAAAATCAAAAGTTTTGCTCATATCAAGAAACAAGAAACAAAGGTATTGTTGGTGTTTCATTATTTAAATTTTTAGTTACTATACGCACAAACTTGTCTTACTGTTTTTAGGGACATAATAATGTCATATATTTCTGTTTAAGAAACTGGTCTTACGAAAATTGTATTTCAATTTGATTTCTGTGTGAAATATCTTATTATGTGGAGATTTTAGGTTTATAAAATAATCATTCAGAATCAGACCATAGCTAAGTACTGAGGAAACATATCCGTCTAGGCCGTTAAAGCGGAAATGGTTTGCCTGAGTTTGTAGAAAGCTTGTATACCATTTATTTTGCTACACACTGATTCCACATGGCATAATGCCTAAAATTTTTAATTGTCTACTTCAGATTTTTTTTTCATTTTATAAGTAAGAGAAATAGGATATTCATTTGAATTATATGAGAGAAATTAAATAAGTTTGGTTTTATTAATATTAATTTGTAATTTGTAGGTTTCTACCTATTTAATCATATCCCCTAGCACAGTATTAATAACATTTTCAAAGCTTTCTTGTTTTTTACATTGTATTATTAGAGTGGTGACATCAGCAAATTTCAAGCAGTTATGCGAGGTGTATTTTGGAAGATCATTGACATATAACATGAACAGTAATGGTCCCAGTACTCTTTTGTGGTACACTTGAGTTATTTATCCTAAAGGGATCTATTAATTTGATTCGCAACGATGCTGTTTTTTTCGTGGATTTTGCTTATTTCCGTAAATTGTTCTATTCGCAAAAAACTTCTTAGCCAGTTAACGCTATGCCTCGAATTCCGAAAGAATTAGCTTTTCTAAAAGTAATGATTTAAAAAATCAAAAGTTTTGCTTATATCAAGAAACAAGAAACAAAGGTATTGTTGGTGTTTCATTAATTAAATCGTGAGTTACTATACGCACAAACTTGCCTTACTGTTTTTAGGGACATCATAATGTCATATATTTCTGTTTAAGAAACTGGTCTTACGAAAATTGTATTTCGATTTGGTTTCTGTGTTATAACTTATTGAGATATTATTATTATTCAAAATCGTATTATGTGGAGATTTCAGGTTTATAAAATAATCATTCAAAATATAACAAATATCATAAGGATGAGAAAATTATGTCGTTTAGTTTAAAATTATTAATGTTACTAGTTCAGTGAACTCTATTTGTACGAACAGTATTTGTACATTGACGCACGATTACAATTCATATCCAAAGTAAGTCCAGCACATAAATGGGTTTAATTCTTGCACGAAGAATGTCCGTTTTCATGATTATGCGCATGTCGTCTCAAGTACAAAATACTTTTTACAGTCTTAACAATACAGGCTGACTTTTGTTTAGCTGACCGAATTTCAAAAATATTTCAGGTTTTTTTTGAACATTGTCAAAGCACCGTTATGAGATTACTCGAAATTAAAAGTATTACCGTCCACCTCACAGTATTGCCGATGCCACCGGTCCCTCTGTAACCCATAGCAACAAATATCCAGACTCTCACTCACTCAAATTTAAAACGACATTTTTTTTTAAATATATGAGTTATATACTATGTTTTACTTGTTACATAGTCTTTGATCGATATTTCATGGTATCATTCTCATCCACTTAATTTTTTACTTTTCTATACGAATCAGCGGACCGCCCGGCCTAAAATGTATGGCGACTGATGAAGTGGGTTTCATAGTCCCCTTTTAACCTCTAAAATATGACTACTCCTTTCTGTTACACCTATATTGTTTCAGAAGCTTCACTAATACATCACACTAAGAACATCTGACAAAAGAACTTTATTTCAGAATATGTACTATGAAAGTGGTTAGCCATTGGATATATTTCGAGGTTCATCTAAGTCTTTTACGTAAACACAATTATTTAGTATTCAAGTTTTACTTTACGCCATCTCATATCATCGAAATATTTAGTATGTTTTCTACTATTTTCGAAAAAAAGCTCTAGCATTTCTTAAATCTTATTTTTATTGCTTATCCAACAATTGTTACGATAAACAGTTGATCGACGCCAATAGTATTTAAGTAGAATTTATATCTAAAAATTTTAGCTCTATGGTTACATAAGTAAAATTTACCGAAGTCTTACTGGTCCACATACTCGTATCCAACTATCGCATATCAACGCTTAATCTGTTACTAATGGTGTGGTTACCAGTCATTTTGGAATTACTCATTATCGTAGTTTACACGTCTTAATAATGTAATTAATTAATATAGAGGCCAAATATATGTTTTTTACCTGTACCTAGGAGAGTAATATGATGATATTTATTATATATTTTTAATAATTACAAAAAATAAATAGATACAAATATTATAGAAGATGAGTCCTGAATGTAAACGACCATTATATTTGTTTTGTATGAAAGAAAATCCAGAGATACACAATAAAGAATTCCTGTCAAATGAGTTGTCCTTTAACATCAATACTTCTCTCCTAACTTAGCATCACCTCGTAGCAGCTTAAGGTTCTTAAAAATCACCGTGAATTATTTTTCTTAACTTATTCTCACAGCGGTATCTCAAGGAGGGGTTTTCCGAGCTGCCTATAGGGTGGGCTCTTTGAAAGGGTCAGTATGGCGAAGTTATATTATTATATAGAAGTTTTTGCAGTAAGGAACCATTGACATCGATATTGATGATATTTAAGTATCGAATTCTGGTACCGATACCGAATGGCGACACATCGACACTCGTTTATATAAATCGGTAGTTTTGCCGATAAGGACCAATATCTGGGAGCTAATGTAATTGGCCAAAACAGTGAAAAGTGTTATTTTTTTATAAAAGGTTTCAATGACCATACGACTAGACATAATGCTGCATTCATTTATTCGGATTGCATCGAGTTTCGAATAAGGTTTTTTTTTAAATGATAATTTTCCAATGAGCGCCTAATATCACATTAAAGCTCCTTATTGCCTAGACTAGATATTTTATTACAATTTATACCTCAAAATTGATATTTTACGAACCAATTTAAAAATATATTTTTGTAATTGAAAGGTTGACCATCCAGATTGGTTTCATTTTTTGGAAATTAGAAATCGGTCCAGTAATTTGATTTCTAAAGCAAAAATACTGGAATTGTGATGTCATCCAGTTAAACGAAATTGCGTTTAATTGCTTTAGCGGTAGTTAAGGTGACACGAAAAAAATGAGGTTTTTTCGAATCCATTTACTCCACCATCTACAGATTTGATTTTTGGGTTATCGTTTATTGAGTATTTTTTTAAGATTTTCACTAAAGGGAAACGCGATTGGATGAAATTTTCTCAATCGAATTTAATAACAAAAACACCTCTAAATTGTTTTATTTCTTCCTGTAATTCTAAAATCCTAACTAATTTCATTGTGGAACTGTGTTCAAAATGTACATATTATGTATTCGCAAAATCTCCTTATTTTTTTTTACAAAATAGCGTAGTTTATTTTTAAACATTTTTTCTGTGGTTTAGCGCTACGCTTTTTCATTTTTTCCCGTTTCCGTCCCTCTCACACTGCGGGTCTTTCCGCCTGGAGTAACGGGGACCTTTGCACGGACGAGGTAGCGCCTTAAGGTCATTGTCGTAAGATGAAGTCTGTCTATAAGTACCGTATATTCGTTTATATTTCGTGTAATACGCGTGGACTGGACTGTCAGACAGACAGGTTTCGTAACCTTTATTTTGACGACATTCGTAACCCGACCGGGGTGGAAGAAATAGTGGTTGTTTTTTTTAAGTTTTTACCTTGGCGAATTATGTGTGGTGTTATGTGGTGTGTGGAGCTTAATATAAGTGACGTCCTTGACAATAGAGCATTTTCGCCGAAATTTGTAATTGAAAATTAAAACGTATAATATTTCTTACTAAACATTTATTTATAGCTGAAATATGATTGAACTAGTAAATAACAAATGAAACATTATGGAACAGTTTTTCAAAATCAATTACGAAGCTTATTACAATTTTATTTTTTATTTCTATTAGCTTTTGTGGTACACACATTTTTACCACGACATGATCCATTACAAAGCTGTCTCTGTCAATTTGTAGAATATATTACAATTACAATTATTTAAGTTTTGAGTTTGGCTCCTGGTAATGTATTAAATTAGACAAATTATCTTATTATTCGACATCCCAAAATTCAGACATTGCCTATTAAAATGGGTTCGAACATTTTTGTATGGAGCCTAGGATATCTAAAGTTGCAAATACTTAAAATGTCGCTATTTGTGGAAAAAACGTATGGGAATCGCTCGTGAAAATAATTACGAGTATACATAGTCAGGTCATAAGTTCTGTCACATGTGCAATATGAAATAATTTAGACATGTTTATTATTTATGTAAACATTTATATAGCAAAATGAACTTAATAAAACATAGATTCTTATGGTAATAAAGTTTATTCAAAATGACCCCGCGATTTTGAATACAGGCCTTTATTCTGCGCGGCCAGTTGTCTATCGCAGCACGAACGAGGTCCATGTCAATATCGGCGGCTGCCTTAATCAAGCGCCAAGCTGAGTAAATCCAAATCAGGATGAGGCTTTGAGCAGGCCTTTTCCTCCAAGTGTTGCCATATCTTGTAATCTAACGGACTCAAATCTGGATTGGAGTAGGGCCAATCTTCGTGCCGGATGAAGTCGATTTCACGCGCCGCCAGCCAGTCTTGTGTGCTTTTCGCTCTATGAGCTGGCGCAGAATCTTGTTGGAATACCCATTGCCTGTTATTGTAACATGGTATGAGAAACAGGTTCCACAAGGTTCTTGAGGACTGTATTTTGATACACAACTGCATTCGTTTTTACGCCTTTCTCACAAAAATGTACCTCAGTTAAGCTCCAATAAGAGACTCCCAATCAAACCATGAAGCGAGGATCGAAAATGACCTCGTTGGACACGCGAAATACGGTTGCTCGCTTCTTCACTGCTGTGTGCGTACACCTTATCATTTTGTTTGTTGTAGCTCTCTTCCACTGTGAAAATTTTTTCATCCGAAAAAAGAATTTCCCGATGTTTTTTCCCGCGTAACGCTTTAACAAAGCGCGGCATCTCTTCAGTCTCAGGTCCATTAAACGAGCGTCCAAACAATGTCCTGTTTTTCTTCGATATGCCCTAAGCCCTAAGTCTTCATTTAACACCCTTTTCACCGTGGTCCTGCTTAATCCCATCTGAAGGGCCAACAGTTTCTGCTTACGTATGGGATTTCTTAGAATTCGCGCCTTCACAGCTTTTATCACTGCTGGAGTCCTAACAGAGCGAGGGCGACCACTTCTTGACCTGTCATCTACACTAGAGTCTTCATTGTATTGTTTTATGGTACGATAAACGAATCTTTTGTTTATATTCAAATTTTTCAGTAAGTCGAAAATCTGAATTGGCGCGTAACCGCAACGATGCAACGCAATAACTGCGACACGGTCTTCTTTGAGTGTCCACTCCATATTTAAAAATGAGGAAAATTCCAAAAAGTACACATTTTTATTTTCATGAAAAATTCGAAATTCGAATTCAATAAACTTTTTTGTGGCCAGCGTTCTAAATTCAAAAGTTTTTATTGTGTGACAGAACTTATGACCTGACTGTGTATATATAATATTTGTATGTAATAAACATACAAATATTCCATAATAAAATGTCGTAAATAGTCGCTTTTTTGGGAATATATTAGTAAATTAATAGTTTTTCTCTAATAAAATTATATTTCAACGATTATTTTAAAGAGTTATTAATCAATAGTATATTTTAAAGAGCTCCGTGGTCTAATGAGTTTCACGCTTGGTCCTCATACAGGAAATGCTGGTTCAATCCCTGACCATGTACCAATGAGATAATTACTTTTTATAAAGTACATTGTCGGACGTTCAGTGTTTCGGATGACACGTTAAGATGTAGTGGTAGTGGTCGTAAACCCCTCCACCAACCCGCACTGAGCTAGAGTGGTGGAGTATGGCTTAATCTTACTCGTGTCTGGGTAAAGGCCTGTGCCCCTCAGTGGGGATATTAGCCCATTAGGCTACATAAATTATTAATTTTATTTTAAAGTCTTGATTTAAATATTTCCTTTCCTTGGCTGAACAATACTGAACATACCTTATTCTATTTTAAGTATACAGGCTGTGAAATAAATACATTGGAACCCGAAAAAAGGTAATTCTATACCACCAAATTCTATACCAATTTTGGTTATTTTTCATAAAAATCAGATTGTAAAAAATATAAAACAAAAACAGTTAATAAATCATTCAAAATTAATATATTTATTTTAATGATACTGTTTTTGTAGTTACTTCTCTTGTAAAGCAAATTGAAATGGGAAAATATTAAACTACACATCAATGATACTAATTTGCATAGCAAATATATTGATTTTCACAGCAAATATCAGGGAAAAATACTGCGGTAGCTTAGGTGAAGGGTAAAGGGGGTGATTTTTGCCTTCCTTCGTATTAGGTGGAACATTTAAGATCAACAAAAATACTAAAAATGTAAAAGTGTTTTTGCTGATCATTTTTTGCTGTGAAAATCAGTATTTTTGATGTGCGATTAAATATTGAAGCTATTGAAATCAAGACCGCGTGCATACTCTAATACTATAATTTAATCTCTATTCACCATGCGTACTTATGTAGTGCAGCGTGAACTCGAAGACGTCGTTTTAAGACTCCTTTGTAATGCTAATTTTTATTTCGATTTTATTGGGATACAGGCTGGTTGATGTTTTATAAGTTTATGCGAAATTGAAAGTTCGAATTATTCTAGATTCTTATTGTTAGTTGTCAGTTTTGGCAGGACTGGAAAAAATCATTTTTATTGAGCTGTTCGAGTCGAAGGCATTTTGATGCACTTTTTTTTGTTTGGCCAGTTTTGTTCGTGTTGGGAGTTGTCGTGTAATGTGTTTTGGGCAGCCTTGACGCAAGAAGAATTGTCCTTGGAAAAGAATTGATGCCGGCCTAAAATATTGCTGGCGTTTTCCCAATATATCATCTGAACTCAAAGGCCAGACGTTGGAAGCGATCTGGGTATGTATTTGTTGTGTATATTCCGTGGTGGCATTTTAGTCGTGTTAGCGTTATTCTGGTACTTATCATTATATCTTATTTGTACCTTTTGGTGGAGGGCTGCGCATCGAGCCATAACCCAAATTTTTGAAACAGACATCGCGGACGCGTAATCCTCATCAAGGCGTGCTTTGGAGCAGGCAGACGCAGGCAGGCAGGCGTACGTGAACGAGGAAGTTGGACGTCGCTTCAGGAAATCCCGTATTTTTTGACCCAATCCATATTTTTGTTTATTTGAACTGTCGTATGTATTTTATTTTAAATTTCGTTTCATATCGCGGCTTCACTCTTTCGACAACTTTAAATCTTTGAACAGGATTATGTCGTCTGTTCATCATTACATCATCTAAATTCCTAAAGGCATTTGCACGCCACCGTCAAATATATTTTCGGCACACTTTTAGGCAATCATTCATATAACCCCTCGTCCATTTCATACGCACTTTATATCCTCCTCATATAATCATTTCATTTTCACGTCGTGTCCTGGTCAAAGTGCGCAAACAGCGTCAAAAGCGCGTTACGAAGGTATCGATTTCATTTTGAACGAACCAGCAAATTCGGTATTCTTTTGCAACATAGACAAGTTCAGTTTGTGATCTCTTTTCTGGTTTAATTTTCGGTCTTGAGCACGGTTGTCATTCATTATTTTGTTATAAACTCTCGAATTTTATTATTAAAATAAATTATACGTGTTTTATCAGTGAATGTTCTTACTTATTTTATCACTACAGTAGGTACGTACTAAGAAAAGAGACGGTCTGTTCTCTATCTCAGGCCAGCCCTAAATTGGCAATCAGATTGCCATGTAGGGTCGGTTTATTCCATCCCATCCACGCATCAAATTGAGACATAACACGTAGATAATTTCACAAGTCCAAGCATATCTATATAGTATATGTGTAGCTTAACATGATTCATCTGTACGCGAATAAATATCAGCTGTTTCTTACAAGAGGTTTTATGCTCTTTAGACATCGTAATTTGATTGCCTAGGAAAAGTGTAAAAAATAAATAAACATTTCTTACCAATTGTAGGCATTCTATACATTGCCTATCCATTATATACATGACAGATTTCATAGATTGCCGTTAACATACTTGTACTACATACACACGGTCTTATTGACTTGGAAATCGGCTGCTTTCAACTTAAATAGTATCACAAGACATAAATATATATATATATATAAATATGCTTAGCCACTTCTGAGATTTCTCACAAATCCTTGTTCAGAATTATGTAGTTATATAACTATACCTCTTCAAAAATCAAGAGTGGTATCTCTCCGTGTATCACAGAGTCGGTAATCCAGAATAATTGAAAATAACTTATGATCCGCTTATAAAATCAGTGCAAATAAGAACAGGAGGGATAAAATAAACATTTCAACTGGACAAATTACTCTGCAAACATTCGTACTTCCAGGAGCCTATTTCTTAGAAATATAAGTCGTTCTAATTATAGAACGACTTATATTGCGTTTAACCATTTTAATTTAATAGCTACTAGTATTCGTAAATACAGGTTGACCCAAAAGTCATACGTCACAGCAACACCGAAGGTCGCCCTGCCTCAAATGCCTAACATGACCTCAGTGAAAGTTGCATGTAATTCGAGAAATCGTCAGTTTAAAGATTTTAATGAATATCCCCTTTTTTACATTGTTAGTGCTAGCCTTATCGTGGACATTCCTTTCTTTTACGTTTTTTTATTTTTATTTCTGCGTTATCGTGAATAGTTCGTTAAGACGACACAAGTGTTCTTTTTTCAAAACCTTACTATGATAAATTGATGACTTTGTCTTGCCTTAAATCTCCAGCAAAACATTACACAGCAAACAAAAAAGTTACTAGTGAAATGAAATGAAATAAAATAAAATTATATAAACTTTCTATGCAAGAGAACAGTAAATTATGGGATCTTAACATTGAAATATTTGCAGTGTTTTCTGCATGCAAGCATGCAAAATCATAATAATTATTAGATTATTAGATTTCAAGTGGTAAAATAGTAAAGGCGATATATATTTGTATAATTTAAATATTATTTGTCCTTATGTCCAGGTGGTTGATAAAGTAAGTTCATATAGTTTGCTCTGATTCGTCTTTGCCACCCTCATCTCTGATCTCCAGATTTCACGATGAGAAGCAACAAAAACACCAACATCTCTCATGTAAGCATATGGAAGGGGTAAAATATTATGTTTTTTTTAAATGGTTTACAGCTTTCATCACGCCTTGCAAATTGCTCTTATACATTTTATTTGAACTTTGAAAGCCCTCTCAACTTCTACTGAACTTCCCCACAGAACCAGACCATAGCTAAGTACTGAGGAAACATATCCGTCTAGGCCGTTAGAGCGGAAATGGTTTGCCTGAGTTTGTAGAAAGCGTGTATACCATTTATTTTGCTACACACTGATTCCATATGGCATATTGCCTAAAATTTTTAATTGTCTACTTCAAATTTTTTTTTCATTTTATATGTAAGAGAAATAGGATATTCATTTGAATTATATGAGAGAAATTAAATAAGTTTGGTTTTATTAATATTAATTTGTAATTTGTAGGTTTCTACCTATTTAATCATATCCCCAAGCACAGTATTAATAACATTTTCAAAGCTTTCTTGTTTTTGCATTGTATTTTTAGCGTGGTGTCGTCAGCAAATTTCAGGCAGTTATGCGAGGTGTTTTTTGGAAGATCATTGACATAATTATTACACGAACAGTAATGGTCCCAGTACTCTCTTGTGGTACACTTTAGTTATTTGTCCTAAAGGGATTTATAAATTTGCTTCGTAACGATGCTGTTTTTTTCGTGGATTTTGCTTATTTCCGTAAATTGTTCTATTCGCAAAAAAAACTTCTTAGCCAGTTCAACGGTACGCCTCGAATTCCGAAAGAATTAGTTTTTCTAAAAGTAAGGAATGATTTACAAAATCAAAAGTTTTGCTCATATCAAGAAACAAGAAACAAAGGTATTGTTGGTGTTTCATTATTTAAATTTTTAGTTACTATACGCACAAACTTGTCTTACTGTTTTTTAGGGACATAATAATGTCATATATTTCTGTTTAAGAAATTGTATTTCAATTTGATTTCTGTGTGAAATATCTTATTATGTGGAGATTTTAGGTTTATAAAATAATCATTCAGAATATAACAAATGTCATAAGGATGAGAAAATAATGTCGTTTAGTTTAATTTTATTAATATTACTAGTTCAGTGTACTATATTTGTACGAACAGTATTTGTAAAGTGACGTACGATTACGATTCATATCCAAAGTAAGCACAGCACGTAAATGGATTTAATTCTTGCACGAAGAGTGGCCGTTTTCATGATAATGCGCATGTCATCTCAAGTACAAAATACTTTTTACAGTCTTAACTATACAGGCTGACTTTTGATTAGCTGACCGAATTTCAAAAATATTTCAGGTATATTTCGAACATTGTCAAAACACCGTTATGAGGTGGACTACTCGATATTAAAGGTATTACCGCCCACCTCACGATATTGCGGATGCCACCGGTCCCTCTGTAACCCATAGCAACAAATATCCAGGCTCTCACTCACTCAAATTTAGAACGCCATTTTTTTTAAATATTTGCGCTATGTTTTACTTGTTACATAGTCTATGAAAATATATAAATATCGATTTCATGGTATCGTTCTCTTCCACTTAATTTCTTACTTTTCTATACGAATCAGCGGACCGCCCGGCCCAAATTTTAACCTCTAAAATGTGACTACTCCTTTCTGTTACACCTATATAGTTTCAGAAGCTTTACTAATTCATCACACTAAGAACATCTGATAAAAGGACTTTATTTCAGAATATGTACTGTGAAAGTAGTCAGCCATTGGATATACTTCGAGGTTCATCTAAGTTTTTACTTAAATACAATTATTTAGTATTCAAGTTTTACTTTACGCCATCTCATATCATCGAAATATTTAGTATGTTTTCTACTATTTTCGAAAAAATGCTCTAGAATTTCTTAAATCTTATTTTTATTGCTTATCCAACAATTGTTGCGATAAACAGTTGATCGACCCCAATAGTATTTAAGTAGAATTTTTATCTAAGAATTTTAGCTCTATGGTTACATAAGTAAAATTTACCGAAGTATTACTGGTCCACTTACTCGTATCCAACTATCGCATATCATCGCTTAATCTGTTACTAATGGTTAATTCCTTGTGTGGTTACCAGTCATTTAGGAATTACTCACTAACGTAGTTTACAGGTCTTAATAATGTAATTAATTAATTTAGAGGCCAAATATATGTTTTGTACCTGTACCTAGGAGAGAAATATGATAATATGTATTATATATTTTTAATAATTACTAAAAAAATAGATACAAATATTATAGAAGATGAGTCCTGAATGTAAACCACCATTATATTTGGTTATGAATTACCTATGAATTACCTTACCTATGAAATTGGAGAATTTTTCTTACAGATTCAGGAGTTTATAATTCGAGTAATGCAATAGCTATTTCCAGTTTTTTTTTATTGTTTTAAAATTAATTTCAATATTTTACATCTACTTATTAAATTTTCTTTTTATTTTCAGTTTGATAACTAAAATGTTATCTTCAAAATCAGTGCCTCCTGAATGTCATCCATTTTCATGATAATATTCGTAATATTTTTTTACAGCTGACACTTTTAAAAAATTATACAAAATTTTCTGTTAGATAAATGTTATCTCATTCATACACACAAAGTTTATTAAATTAGGATCTGTCATTCCTAAAAAAAATACAAAAAAATTTGTACTGAAAATTGAGTTAACATCAATATCTCCATACAAAACGCCAATTTCATATATAAGGACCTAATATTTGTTTTGTATGAAAGAAAATCCAGAGATACGCAATAAAGAATTCCTATCAAATGAGTTGTCACTTAACATCAATACTTCTCTCCTAACTTAGCATCACCTCGTAGCAGCTTAAGTGTCTTAAAAATCACCGTGAATTATTTTTCTTAACTTATTCTCACAGCGGTGTCTCAACCAGGGGTTTTCCGAGCTGCCTATAGGGTGGGCTCTTTGGAAGGGACAGTCTGGCGAAGTTATATTATTAGATAGAAGTTTTTGCAGTAAGGAACCATTGACATCGATATTGATGATACTTAAGAATCGAATTCTCGTACCGATACCACATGGCGACATATCGACACTCGTTTACATAAATCGGTAGTTTTGCCGATAAGGACCAATATCTGGGAGCTAATGTAATTGGCCAAAACAGTGAAAAGTGTTATTTTTTTATAAAAGATTTCAATGACCATACGACTAGGCATAATGCTGCATTCATTTATTCGGAATGCATCGAGTTTCGAATAAGGTTTTTTTTTTAATGATAATTTTCCAATGAACGCCTAATATCACATTAAAGCTCCTTATTGCCTAGACTAGATATTTTATTACAATTTATACCTCAAAACTGATATTTTACGAACCAATTTAAAAATATATTTTTGTAATTGAAAGGTTGACCATCCAGATTGGTTCCATTTTTTGGAAATTAGAAATCGGTCCAGTATTTTGATTTCTAAAGCAAAAATACTGGAATTACGAGGCATCCAGGTAAACGAAATTGCGTTTAATTGCTTTAGCGGTAGTTAAGCTGATACGAAAGAAAATTTCGTTTTTTTTTCGAATCCATTTACTCCACCATGAAGTCATCTACAAATTTGATTTTTGGGTTGTCGTTTATTGAGTATTTAATTAAGATGTTCACTAAAGGGAAACGCGATTGGATGAAATTTTCTCAATAGAATTTAATTACAAAAACACCTCTAAATTGTTTTATTTTTTCCTGTAATTCTGAAATCCTAACTAATTTTATTGTGGAACTGTGTTCAAAATGTACATATTATGTATTCGCAAAATCTCCTTATTTTTTTTTTACAAAATAGGTTAGTTTATTTTTAAACAATTTTTCTGTGGTTTATCGCTACGCTTTTTCATTTTTTCCCGATTTCGTCCCTCTCACACTGCGGGTCTTTCCGCCTGGAATAACTGGGACCTTTGCACGGACGAAGTAGCACCTTAAGGTCATTGTCGTAAGATGAATTCTGTCTATAAGTTCGTAATATTCGTTTATATTTTCGTGTAATACGTGTGGACTGGACTGTCAGACATGCAGGTTTCGAACCTTGTTTTCGTGAATTTTGACGACATTCGTAACCCGACCGGGGTGGAAGAAATAGTGCTTGTTTTTTTAAAGTTTTTACCTTGGCGAATTATGTGTCGTGTTATGTGGCGTGTGGAGCTTAGTATAAGAGGCAAAATATGACGCTCCACATCTCCGTAACATTTTGTTGCCTGAAACGTAATACTTTAAGGTGGTATGGGTGTGCAACCGTTTCTGTGTATTAGCCTCAATAGTTTCACCATCATCGTATACAAAGACGACATTTGCATCCCGACAGGGGAGAAGGAACAAGGGCTTGAACTTGAAGTCGGTTTTTTTTATTTTAACTTGCTGATTATCCAGGGTGAAATTTAATTATCGGACCATGTTTTGGGGAATTATAGTACCCATCAATATGAACAACTTTCCCCAAGAAACATATGGGCGCAAATGAAAAAAAAATCGTCATTCAGTACATTGACCCGATCAGTGATTACAAGTTACTTTGGGACACCCAATTTTTTTTTTGCGACCGTATGTTACTTAGGGAAAGTTGTTCATAATTATGGTAACTATCATTCCTCAAAATATGGTCAGCTAATTCAATGTCACCCTGTAGAGTGAAATGTTTCCTGTACTATTTTGAAATGTAGAAATAAGTATTTCATTTTGGAACACTAAATAAAACAATTCGTATTGAAGAAAGGTGGAAGGGCTCAAATGAGTATCGATCAGATCTTAGAATTGTAAAAAAAAAATATTTTAACACATTTATGCTGTGTAACAATATCCAAGTCCGACTCACGCCATCTTGCGATCTGCGTTGGTATTTTTTCAAATCATGAGCTGAACAGCACCAACTCAACACAAAAAGTAGGTCGGTCGATCCTCTTGATCGATCGATCTGAAGTGAGCTGAGGAGCTTGTAATCTGATGAGCTTGGAGCTGGGTCTCTCAGTTCGAGTGTATAGATGCATTTTCCGAAATAATGTTTTCCTTTTTTTTTTCATTCGCGTTTTTTCCCAAGATTTATTTTTTCTTTACGTTTTTTTACTAGTAGTGTAATTTTCTAAAGTCTGTATCAATCAGAAAAAATAACTTTGTAAACAAAGCACTGCCGGGTATATAATCATAGATTTCATCAAGAAACTACTTCCAAGACACTAACATTTCACATCCGTCAATTAGAAAACACCGTCGCCTACTTATCAAACAACATTTAAGTAGTAATTGGAGATAAAACTTGTAAAACTCTAAAAATACGATTAGATGAAAAACATTGAGGTTATTTGTTTATTTATTCTAATGCAAAAATTAGGGATGGGTATTGACATTGAATGATAATGAACGAATGACAGTTATCGATTAGCGATTGATGAATCGATACTACAAGATCCGATATATCAAACATCGCGTGATGACGTCGCGCCCACGCGCATAAATCTCATTCGTCACTTGTTTGTCATGTGTACGGGTGTTTTTCTATGATCTATTGCTCATTACGACAACTTGGCTATTCTTTTACGGACTTTGTAATACTTTGTAATTTGGGTAGAGATTTTACCTGGAATGACGATTTACGGCTTTGTTAGAAGGAACTTTGATATTGCATCTGACTGGAGTGTTTGCTTGTCTTACAAACAAGGTAAGTTTTTTATATTCCTCAATTAATGTTTATTAAGATTTCCGTTTCAGGGAAATGTTTCATAATCGCTTAATATTAATATTTTGTTATCGACGCAATTTTGATAACGTTATAACAAAATGGCATCCACAGTATGACGATGTGTGTGATTACGTCAAAAAACCGAATAATGGAATATTATATCGTAGGCGTAAAAGAAAAAGATAATTTTATTAATATTTAATTTAACTTTTGTTCTCAGAATTAGAAATGGGTGAACCAAAACCTGGACCATCATTTTTATCCTCGCTGGTCAAGAAACGTCCTAAGTCTACGCTTTTGACCGTAAACGAAAAGACGATTGCGCTGAAATTGGCAAAGTGGTGACCCGACTTCTCTCACCTTAGAAGTGCAGCAAGAAGCACTTCGTCCAAGATCGCCGAGCCCCGACATCGGTTTGCATACCTATTTCAAACCACGCTGCAGAACTCCATAATCAAGACCCCACCCAAACCAAGACGACATCAAGCAAGCCATGACCGGACCAGATTTGAAAACGGACCAGAAGCCAAAAGATAAATTATTTCAACTGAAGATTTCCCGCATCGAACTCAAGACACCGCAAGAACAATGACCCGATAGTCAGCCGACTGCTGATTTATCAAAATGGAGCTCGCACCAGCAGAAACGAACGCGTCGGCAAATTCATTCACAGCAAGCAGCTTTTCAAGTTCAAGACATAGGAAGCCGTTCCAGCCCCCAGAAGAGCATTGAAACATCATCGATATACCTAATTCAACGAATATTGAAATCATCCAGGCAGAACATCGCACGAAGAATAATCAAATCACTGAAGAGAGAGAGAGATATATATTTATATATAAACGATTGGTGTACAAGATGTGCCCTATGTTGCCAAATCCCAAGGTTTTTAGGCACACAAATTTCATCAATCGACAACTTAATATTCACTCCAGAGTGAAGAGCACGCACGTACATATGACGTACGAGATCATTGACTGCCTACAGCCAAGGTTACAGATTTAATGCTGACGCTGATTCAGCACAATCATCCTTTTGTAGGTACGGTCGCAATTATAAACAAACAGTGATTACAACTTCAACGACGTGCGATGTAAATTGACTCATCGATTCCTGAAAAACATGGGCGGCTGCAGCATCAGACGACTCTCCTGCGGATCTTTTCCAGTTATAGGTTAGGTTAGTTTACTAACCAAATACGTAGAAAAAACAATGACCACCTACCCATATAAAACTGAGATTGCTAAAACTACAGCAGAAATTATGGGTGTTTCTCAAATCACATTATATGCTATTTTGAGAGAATATAAAAAGACTGGATTGGTTGTGTCACCACTACAGCATAGATCGCCACATAAAAGTGTGATAGAAAATTTGGACACATTTATACTTTCTGCAATCAGAAGAAAAGTGCATCAATTTTATTTTAATAATGAAGTGCCAACTTTGGATAAAATTGTTATTGCGGTAAATGATGACGAAGATTTACCGTCGTTCTCTCGGATGACAATGTACAGGATTTAAAAAAAACTTAATTTTCAAAGAGAAAAACGGTCAAGAAAAAGCATTTTATTGGATCGTCCAGACTTGATGATATGGAGAAAACAATATTTACTTCAAATAGAAGATTTTCAGAAAGATTTTGACGTGGTTCAACGAGGGTCACTGTGTAGATTATATTTAGGTTGACAAAAATATCCAGTCTTCGCGACAAGCATTTTTAAGAGGACTGTCAACAGGACTAAAAAACCCACAAAAAGGCAAACGCTTGATGGTGATCCACATCGGTAGTGTAGATGGATTTTTAGAAGGAGGTCTCTGGATATTTGAGGCCAAAAAATCAGATGGTGACTATTACGGTGAAATGGCCGCATACAACTTTGAAAAGTGGTTCCAAAAATTTTAGACCTAGTCGAACCAGGATCAATTATTGTGATGGATAACGCTCCATACCACTCGCACAGAATAGAGCAAGTACTAAACATGGCGTGGAAGAAAGATAAAATTCAATCATGGATGCGCGAAAAGGGCACAGAATATGACCAAAACGATATTAAAGTGCAGCTGCTACAAAGAATCAATAAAAACGCATATAAAAAAAATATTGTTGACGATATGGCTGAAAAGAAAAATATCAAAGTACTACGTTTTCCTCCTTACCATTGCGAACTGAACCCAATAAAAACCGGTCAAGTGCGAATCTAAATCGCGCACGAAGGGTTCCGTACCACCGTTCAATGGAAGCGATGGTGTGGAGTGAATAGTTTGGATTTTACACAGCAAAATATTGTTTACAAAGTTATTGGTGCGGTTACTTTCACACTCCATGTACGTAACCAGGTGCATCCATAAGTTTGTATGTGGTATTGAAAGAATTGTTGTATGGGAGCCCCCTTAAATATTTCTTTTATCCTGTTTTTTAGTATTTGTTGTTATAGCGGCAACAGAAATACATAATCTGTAAAAATTTCAACTCTCTAGCTAGCTAGGTTCTTGAGATACAGCCTGGTGACAGACGGACGGACAGCGAAGTCTTAGTAATAGGGTTCCGTTCTTACCCGTTGGGTACGGAACCCTAAAAATGATAAGTAAAGTCATATGTAGGACGAAATAATAAAACATTTAAGATGTCCGAGGATAAAAATTTACTGTAAGAAGGTATCGCAAAAGTTGGTCCAGCGCAGTGGACAGGATGTGTTAATCACGTAATCAAAGAAGAAAAAAAGACGAAGGAGCTGGAAGGTTTAATTATTGCGGCGACAGACGCCATAACATAAAAGTTTATAATAAATGTCGGCGACTCTACGGCCACTGATGACGACTCGGATATCGAAGACCTACCTGACGTTTCACTTTGACGACGACTCTGGTGGACAATGTGAATAAAGTTTTCCAAACACATAACATAATTCATAATTCATAATTTCTTTATTGCACACAAATCATACATGTCTAAATTATTTCATATTGCACATGTGACAGAACTTATGACCTGACTATGTACACAGTCAGGTCATAAGTTCTGTCACACAATAAAAACTTTTGAATTTAGAACGCTGGCCACAAAAAAGTTTATTGAATTCGAATTTCGAATTTTTCATGAAAATAAAAATGTGTACTTTTTAGAATTTTCCTCATTTTTAAATATGGAGTGGACACTTAAAGAAGACCGTGTCGCAGTTATTGCGTTGCATCGTTGCGGTTACGCACCAATTCAGATTTTCGACTTACTGTAAATTTTGAATATAACCAAAAGATTCGTTTATCGTACCATAAAACGATACAATGAAGACTCTAGTGTAGATGACAGGTCAAGAAGTGGACGCCCTCGCTCTGTTAGGACTCCAGCAGTGATAAAAGCTGTGAAGGCGCGAATTCAAAGAAATCCCATACGTAAGCAGAAACTGTTGGCCCTTTATATGGGGTTAAGCAGGACCACGGTGAAAAGGGTGTTAAATGAAGACTTAGGGCTAAGGGCATATCGATGAAAAATAGGACATCGTTTGGACGCTCATTTAATGGACCTGAGACTGAAGAGATGCCGCGCTTTGTTGAAGCGGTTCGCGGGAAAAAAGCATCGGGAAATTTTTCGGATGAAAAAATTTTCACCGTTTAAGAGGGCTACAACAAACAAAATGATAAGGTGTACTCACACAGCAGTGAAGAAGCGAGCAACTGTATTCCGCGTGTCCAAGGAGGTCATTTTCCATCTTCGCTCTTGGTTTGGTTGGGAGTCTCTTGTTGGGGCTTAACTGAGGTACATTTTTGTGAGAAAGGCGTAAAAACGAATGCAGTTGTGTATAAAAATACAGTCCTCAAGAACCTTGTGGAACCTGGATCTCATACCATGTTTAATAACAGGCACTGGGTATTCCAACAAGATTCTGCGCCAGCTCATAGAGCGAAAAGCACACAAGACTGGCTGGCGGCGCGTGAAATCGACTTCATCCGGCACGAAGACTGGCCCTCCTCCAGTCCAGATTTGAGTCCGTTAGATTACAAGATATGGACACTTGGAGGAAAAGGCCTGCTCAAAGCCTCATCCTGATTTGGAGTCACTCAAGGCATCCTTGATTAAGGCAGCCGCCGATATTGATATGGACCTCGTTCGTGCAGCGATAGGCGACTGGCCGCGCAGAATAAAGGCCTGTATTCAAAATCGCGGGGGTCATTTTGAATAAACTTTATTACCATAAGATTCTATGTTTTATTAAGTTCATTTTGCTATTTAAATGTTTACATAAATAAAAAACATGTCTAAATTATTTCATATTGCACATGTGACAGAACTTATGACCTGACTATGTATATAGATCCAGTCCAGTCAAATCCACACTACGTCATAATCCAGTTGCCACGCATAGCAACTAGTAATGTGGATATGACAGGACTGGACCGCTATACATGGCGTGATATATTTTTCTGTTGGTAATGTGTCGCAGAATAGAAATTACTTAAATCTGAACTATTTGGTCTCAAGCTTTGTATGGTATGTTGAAAATAAACAAAGCCTCAAAATAATTTAACATCAATATATTTTTCTGAATTGCCTCAAGCAATAAAGAATTTTACAGGGTTGACTTTATGAACAAAAATTACGATTACAATTTAGAAACGACGCAACACCTGTAACAAAAAACTTACATATATGTGATTGTGTACAAATTCTAAAAAAGTGTGTTCTTAACAAAGTGACTTATCATATAGGCTTCGTAACTGAAACTAAAAATCACCAAACTTATGTACTTACCTTACCAAGCCTGTATCCTAAATTATACAAAAAATAATAATTTGAATAATAGGGGCTAGGTTTAAAATATTTTTGATAAATTAAAACATTAAAATACAGCAAACCGCCATGTTATGTTGAACACCAACCAGAGCAAAAATTGCGTCATGAAACCTTAAACCATTCAACATTGTAATTTTAGTATTTTATAAATAAATAATAAATAAACATTGTACATAAAGAGCTCCGTGGTCTAATGGGTTTCACGCTTGCTTCTCACATAGAAGATGCAGGTTCGATTACTAACCATGTACCAATCAGATAATTCATTTATCTTAAGTAATTTATCGGACGTTCAGTGTTTCGGATGGCACGTTAAGTTGTCGGTCCCGGCGGCTGCATTGAGCCAGCGTGTTGGAGTATGGCTTAATATTATTTGTATCCAGGTAAAGGCCTGTGCCCCTCGGTGGTGACATTAATGGGCAACATTATATAAAGGTTCTATGGCCTTGACTGAAATGAATGAAACTCTTTGGTCTTTATTATAATTTTTCGACAACACAATGGAGCATTTTCGCCGGAATTTGTAATTGAAAATTAAAATGCATAATATTTCTTACTAAACATTTATTTATAGCTGAAATATGATTGAACTAGTAAATAACAAATGAAACATTATGAAACAGTTTTTCAAAATCAATTACGAAGCCTATTACAATTTTATTTTTTATTTCTATTAGCTTTTGTGGTACACACTTTTTTACCACGACATGATCCATTACAAAGCTGTCTCTGTCAACTTGTAGAATATATTACAATTACAATTATTTAAGTTTTGAGTTTGGCTCCTGGAAATGTATTAAATTAGACAAATTATCTTATTATTCGACATCCCAAAATTCAGACATTGCCTATTAAAATGGGTTCGAACATTTTTGTATGGAGCCTGGGATATCTAAAGTTGCAAATACTTAAAATGTCGCTATTTGTGGAAAAAACGTATGGGAATCGCTCGTGAAAATAATTACGAGTATACATAGTCAGGTCATAAGTTCTGTCACATGTGCAATATGAAATAATTTAGACATGTTTATTATTTATGTAAACATTTATATAGCAAAATGAACTTAATAAAACATAGATTCTTATGGTAATAAAGTTTATTCAAAATGACCCCCGCGATTTTGAATATAGGCCTTTATTCTGCGCGGCCAGTCGTCTATCGCAGCACGAACGAGGTCCATGTCAATATCGGCGGCTGCCTTAATCAAGCGCCAAGCTGAGTGAATCCAAATCAGGATGAGGCTTTGAGCGGGCCTTTTCCTCCAAGTGTTGCCATATCTTGTAATCTAACTGACTCAAATCTGGACTGGAGGAGGGCCAATCTTCGTGCCGGATGAAGTCGATTTCACGCGCCGCCAGCCAGTCTTGTGTGCTTTTCGCTCTATGAGCTGGCGCAGAATCTTGTTGGAATACCCAGTGCCTGTTATTGTAACATGGTATGAGAAACAGGTTCCACAAGGTTCTTGAGGACTGTATTTTGATACACAACTGCATTCGTTTTTACGCCTTTCTCACAAAAATGTACCTCAGTTAAGCCCCAATAAGAGACTCCCAACCAAACCATGAGCGAGGGTGGAAAATGACCTCGTTGGACACGCGGAATACGGTTGCTCGCTTCTTCACTGCTGTGTGCGTACAACTTATCATTTTGTTTGTTGTAGCTCTCTTCCACGGTGAAAATTTTTTCATCAGAAAAAAGAATTTCCCGATGCTTTTTTCCCGCGTACCGCTTCAACAAAGCGCGGCATCTCTTCAGTCTCAGGTCCATTAAACGAGCGTCCAAACGATGTCCTGCTTTTCTTCGATATGCCCTAAGCCCTAAGTCTTCATTTAACACCCTTTTCACCGTGGTCCTGCTTAACCCCATCTGAAGGGCCAACAGTTTCTGCTTACGTATGGGATTTCTTTGAATTCGCGCCTTCACAGCTTTTATCACTGCTGGAGTCCTAACAGAGCGAGGGCGACCACTTCTTGACCTGTCATCTACACTAGAGTCTTCATTGTATCTTTTTATGGTACGATAAACGAATCTTTTGTTTATATTCAAATTTTTCAGTAAGTCGAAAATCTGAATTGGCGCGTAACCGCAACGATGCAACGCAATAACTGCGACACGGTCTTCTTTGAGTGTCCACTCCATATTTAAAAATGAGGAAAATTCCAAAAAGTACACATTTTTATTTTCATGAAAAATTCGAAATTCGAATTCAATAAACTTTTTTGTGGCCAGCGTTCTAAATTCAAAAGTTTTTATTGTGTGACAGAACTTATGACCTGACTGTGTATATATAATATTTGTATGTAATAAACATACAAATATTCCATAATAAAATGTCGTAAATAGTCGCTTTTTTGAGAATATATTAGTAAATTAATAGTTTTTCTCTAATAAAATTATATTTCAACGATTATTTTAAAGAGTTATTAATTAATAGTATATTTTAAAGAGCTCCGTGGTCTAATGAGTTTCACGCTTGGTCCTCATACAGGAAATGCTGGTTCAATCCCTGACCATGTACCAATGAGATAATTACTTTTTATAAAGTACATTGTCGGACGTTCAGTGTTTCGGATGACACGTTAAGATGTAGTGGTAGTGGTCGTAAACCCCTCCACCAACCCGCACTGAGCTAGAGTGGTGGAGTATGGCTTAATCTTACTCGTGTCTGGGTAAAGGCCTGTGCCCCTCAGTGGGGATATTAGCCCATTAGGCTACATAAATTATTAATTTTATTTTAAAGTCTTGATTTAAATCTTTCCTTTCCTTGGCTGAACAATACTGAACATACCTTATTCTATTTTAAGTATACAGGCTGTGACATAAATACATTGGAACCCGAAAAAAGGTTATTCTATACCACCAAATTCTATACCAATTTTGGTTATTTTTCATAAAAATCAGATTGTAAAAAATATAAAACAAAAAAAGTTAATAAATCATTCAAAATTAATATATTTATTTTAATGATACTGTTTTTGTAGTTACTTCTCTTGTAAAGCAAATTGAAATGGGGAAATATTAAACTACACATCAATGATACTGATTTGCACAGCAAATATACTGATTTTCACAGTAATATGATGCGCTGGGAGGTGCCACCTACTTAACTTGACTAGGTTATACGAGTCGAATACAAATCAGTATCACGTCGAGTTGGATAGGCAGCACCGTTCAGCGCATTCACATTACAGAGAGATGCCACTTAACTCGACGGGTTTTAAAGGCATGTGACTGTCTCATTTTAGCCGGTAGCCCCACCGAATAGAAGACCAGAAGCCAATTCTCGCCCATACGAATTGAAAGCGTAGACGTAAAATATGCGTAACACTCGTAATTTGTCGTGTGAAATCAAAATTTACATATTCTCACCCATGCGTACGTATGTAGTGCAGCGTGAACTCGCAGACGTCGTTTTAATACTCCTTTGTAATGCAAATTTTTATTTTTATTTTATTGGGATACAGGCTGGCTGATGTTTTATAAGTTTATGCGAAATTGAAAATTCGAATTGTTCTAGATTCTTATTGGTAGTTTTCAGTTTTGGCAGGACTGGAAAAAATCATTTTCATTGAGCTGTTCGAGTCGAAGGCATTTTGATGCACATTTTTTTCGTTTGGCCAGTTTTGTTCGCGTTGGGAGTTGTCGTGTAATGTGTTTTGGGCAGCCTTGACGCAAGAAGAATTGTCATTGGGCAAGAATTGATGCCGGCCTAAAATATTGCTGGCGTTTCCCCAATATTTCATCTGAACTCAAAGGCCAGACGTTGGAAGCGATCTGGGTACCGTAGAGTCGTATTACTTTAGCCCGGGGGGGGGGGGGGGGTAACTTTGGCCCATGACCAACAAAAAGTTTGAACCTCCCGCATTCCCGTACATTTTCATAGCAGATGGCGCAAAAGTTCATAGGTCACCCGGTAGATGGTATCTAAATATATTGGTAAGACAGTGATTCATGCTCGCAATCGAAACGTTTATTGTTCATTTGGAGTCAGGTTTCAACCTGTTACTTTTTCACTGAATATTTAATGTGCAAACTTCTATCTGAACAGGAACAATTAGGTAAGTTTGAGATCTAACTTGTGTTATGTAGTGTGTAGAATACATTCGGGACTATGTGGCTAGTGAAATCATGTAGATCAGTTCATTTTTTTATTAGTTATATTGAATTGAAACGGAGGAATTACTTTGAACGGGGTTTTGGTTTAACTTTGGTCCAGGGCCAAATAGCCCTAACCTAATTAAGCAACTAACCTTTAATGATGTGGTCTTCTCTTAATTGCAGGATTACCACTAGAAAATCGCGTGTCATGCCTTCTAGATATAAGAGGAAGCCAGGGAGCCGCCGCTATGCGGACTACTCATACTTACATGGCATACTTCAGGCCGTTGAAGATTAAATGGCGGCAGGCTTTGCTAACTTGGAAGCAGAGTCAAGAGGGTCGAAAACTTCCAACGCTGCCAAAGGATAAATTCCCTGATATACTCAGGCAAGCATTAAATAACATGAATGCAACAAAGGAAAACATAATTACCGGTTTCGAAAAAACTGGAATATATCCGATTGACAAAGCCATACAAATAAATAGGTTGCCTCGATAGGATCGCATCTTGCATCTGGATTTAATCGCTGATTCGTTTATGCAAAAACTGCAGCAAGCAAGAAATGATACAACTTCCCAAACAAATACTGTAAGAAAAAGAAAACTAAACGTACCTGCTGGCCGTTCAATTATAGCGCAAGATATTGCTGAAGCAGGTCCATCCGTCCGGTGTGACTGTCACGAAAAAGACGAGAAAAAAAAAGACCCAAGCATTGCAACGACGACAATTTCAAAGGATTCTACAACTAGTTGCAGCTCCAATATGAGTGACGTTTCATCTACAGAAGATTTGCCTGACGACGAGTTTATGCTAGATAATTAAGAAATAACATGGGAGTTTCCGATCAGCCCAAAGAATAATGAAACCAAAGTGGACTTTGTGGACTTCATTTATGAAGACGATCTTTCAATCGTGTCGATGTCAAAATTGAGACCCGAGTCAAACCTGAAAGATATTCTTCAAGTGGATGATCATGTCCTAGTCAAATGGAAAAATCTGCTGTATCCGGGAAAATTACTTTCCTTAAATGAAGAGGGTGTTATGGTAGGTGCAATGAAAAAAGGAGAAAAGTTCTGGAGGTGGCCTCTTATAAAAGATGAACAGTTGTACTCTTGGGAAGACATCGAAATGAAAATAAAACCGCCTAAATTTATGAAAAAGGGCTGCTTTTCTGTAACTGAAATTGATGAAGCTAAGTAAAATACTGCTTTCGTGCAGTAGTTAAGTTGATTCCTATAAGAAATATTAAAAAGACTAGAAGAGATTTACTAGATGTATGAAGAATTAAAATTATCCTGTGGCATAATATATGGTTACTTATAATATTTACCCTTAAGTAAGTTATATGTTCTAAGAAAAGCTATAATTTGTTATTATCCAAGAAGTTAGCACTTTGAAGGAAGCCATAAATGTTTAATTGTTTGTTTTTATTGAAAAATTTCGAAGAATTTAATAAAAGTTGTTTTTTTTCCTGTGTACAATGGCTCTTTTTCTACAGAACAACTTAAATATGATTACTTTAATCCATGTCGTTAAGTCAAGCAATTAAGGTACAACATAAGCAGACGGCCAAAGTATACATCTCCGAAGTCAAATTTTGGCCCAAACTTTGCAAAAAAAATAAAACTGTACTTTGATGACTTTTTTCATTCCTAGCCTTTCATTATATCCCCTTCTATACACTGAGTTCATTAAAACAAATAATAAGCTGAAAGGATAAAATATATTCAGAGAAAAAGATGAAAAAAATTGACGCAAAGTAATACGACTTTACGGTATGTATTTGTTGTTTATATTCCGTGGTGGCATTTTGGTCGTGTTAGCGTTATTGTGGTACTTATCATTTTATCTTATTTGAAGCTTTTGGTGGAGAGCTGCGCATCGAGCCATAACCCAAATTTTTAAAACCGACACCGCGGACGCGTAGTCCTCATCAAGGCGTGCTTTGGAGCAGGCAGACGCAGGCAGGCATCAGGCGTACGTGAACGAGGAAGTTGGACGCCGCATCAGGAAATCCCGTATTTTTTTGACCCAATCCATATTTTTGTTTATTTGAACTGTCGTATGTATTTTAATTTAAATTTCGTTTCATAGCTCGGCTTCACTCTTTCGACAACTTTAAATCTTTGAACAGGATTATGTCGTCTGTTCATCATTACATCATCTAAATTCCTAAAGGCATTTGCACGCCACCGTCAAATATATTTTCGGCATACTTTTGGGCAATCATTCATATAACCCCTCGTCCATTTCATACGCACTTCATATCCTCCTCATATAATCATTTCATTTTCACGTCGTGTCCTGGTCAAAGTGCGCAAACAGCGTCAAAAGCGCGTTACGAAGGTATCGATTTCATTTTGAACGAACCAGCAATTTCGGTATTCTTTTGCAACATAGACAAGTTCAGTTTGTGATCTCTTTTCTGGTTTAATTTTCGGTCTTGAGCACGGTTGTCATTCATTATTTTGTTATAAACTCTTGAATTTTATTATTAAAATAAATTATACGTGTTTTATCAGTGAATGTTCTTACTTATTTTATCACTACAGTAGGTACGTACTAAGAAAAGAGACGGTCTGTTCTCTATCTCAGGCCAGCCCTAAATTGGCAATCAGATTGCCATGTAAGGTCGGTTTATTCCATCCACGCATCAAATTGAGACATAACATGTGGATAATTTCACAAGTCCAAGCATATCTATATAGTATATGAGTAGCTTAACATGATTCATCTGTACGCGAATAAATATCAGCTGTTTCTTACAAAGTAACCTGTATACCTAAAATAAGAGTACATAATATATCTCAGAAAGCAGACTATACGATATTTTGTTAGAGAATATTTGTTGTACTTAATTTTATTCTCGATCCATTGGCATACGTTTTATAGGGTGTTCACGAGAAAGCGACCTTTTAGGTACTTGCAACTTTAGGTATCTAAAATAGGTTTTATGCTCTTTAGACATCGTAATTTAATTGCCTAGGAAAAGTGTAAAAAAATAAATAAACGTTTCTTACCAATTTTAGGTATTCTATACATTGCCTATCCATTATAAACATGACAGATTTCATAGATTTCCGTTGACATACTTGTACCACATACACGCGGTCTTATTGACTTGGAAATCGGCTGCTTTCAACGTAAATGGTATCACAAGACATAAATATGCTTAGCCACTTCTGAGATTTCTAACAAATCCTTGTTCAGAATTATGTAGTTATATATCTATACCTCTTCAAAAATCAAGAGTGGTTTCTCTCCGTGTATCACAAAGTCGGTAATCCAGAATAATTGAAAATAACTTATGATCCGCTTATAAAATCAGTGCAAATAAGTACAGGAGGGGTAAAATAAACATTTCAACTGGACAAATTACTCTGCAAACATTCGTACTTCCAGGAGCCTATTTCTTAGAATTATAAGTCGTTCTATAATAGCGTTTAACCATTTTAATTTAATACCTAATAGTATTCGTTGACCCAAAAGTCATACGTCACAGCAACACTGAAGGTCGCCCTGCCTCAAATGCCTAACATGACCTCAGTGAAAGTTGCATGTAATCGTCAGTTTAAAGTTTTTAATGAATATCCCCTTTTTACATTGTTAGTGCTAGCCTTTTCGTGGACATCCCTTTTTTACGTTTTTTTTTTAAATTTCTGCGTTATCGTGAATATTTAGTTAAGACGACACAAGTGTTCTTTTTTCAAAACATTGCTACGATAAATTGATGACTTCGTCTTGCCTTAAATCTCTAGCAAAACATTGCACAGCAAAAAAAAAGTTACTAGTGAAATTAAATAAAATAAAATTAACTTTATATGCAAGAGAACAGTAAATTATAGGATCTTAACATTGAAATATTTGCAGTGTTTTCAGCATGCAAGCATGCAAAATCATAATAGTTATTAGATTATTAGATTTCAAGTGGTAAAATAGTAAAGGCGATATATTTGTATAATTTAAATATTATTTGTCCTTAACTCCAGGTGGTTGATATAGTAAGTTCATATAGTTTGCTCTTGTTCGTCTTTGCCGCCCTTCATCTCTGATTTCCAGATTTCACGATGAGAAGCAACAAAAACACAAACATCTCTCATGTAGGCACATGGAAGGGGTAAAATATTATGTTTTTTTTAAAGTGGTTTACAGCTTTCATCAAATTTAGCCAATTTAGGCATAATGCCTAAAGATTTTAATTGTCTACTTCAGTTTTTTTTTTCATTTTATAAGTAAGAGGAATAGGAAATTCATTCGAATTATATGAGAGAAATTAAATACGTTTGGTTTTATTAATATTAATTTGTAAATTGTAGGTTTCTCCTATTTAATCATATCTCCAAGCGCAGTATAAATAACATTTTCAAAGCTTTCTTGTTTTTACATTGTATTTTCAGCGTGGTGTCGTCAGCAAATTTCAGGCAGTTATGCGAGGTGTATTTTGGAAGATCATTGACATAATTATTACACGAACAGTAATGGTCCCAGTACTCTCTTGTGGTACACTTTAGTTATTTGTCCTAAAGGGATCTATAAATTTGCCTTGTAACGATGCTGTTTTTTTCGTGGATTTTGCTTATTTCCGTAAATTGTTCTATTCGCAAAAAAAACTTCTTAGCCAGTTCAACGGTACGCCTCGAATTCCGAAAGAATTAGTTTTTCTAAAAGTAAGGAATGATTTACAAAATCAAAAGTTTTGCTCATATCAAGAAACAAGAAACAAAGGTATTGTTGGTGTTTCATTATTTAAATTTTTAGTTACTATACGCACAAACTTGTCTTACTGTTTTTTAGGGACATAATAATGTCATATATTTCTGTTTAAGAAACTGGTCTTACGAAAATTGTATTTCAATTTGATTTCTGTGTGAAATATCTTATTATGTGGAGATTTTAGGTTTATAAAATAATCATTCAGAATCAGACCATAGCTAAGTACTGAGGAAACATATCCGTCTAGGCCGTTAAAGCGGAAATGGTTTGCCTGAGTTTGTAGAAAGCTTGTATACCATTTATTTTGCTACACACTGATTCCACATGGCATAATGCCTAAAATTTTTAATTGTCTACTTCAGATTTTTTTTTCATTTTATAAGTAAGAGAAATAGGATATTCATTTGAATTATATGAGAGAAATTAAATAAGTTTGGTTTTATTAATATTAATTTGTAATTTGTAGGTTTTTACCTATTTAATCATATCCCCTAGCACAGTATTAATAACATTTTCAAAGCTTTCTTGTTTTTTACATTGTATTATTAGAGTGGTGACATCAGCAAATTTCAAGCAGTTATGCGAGGTGTATTTTGGAAGATCATTGACATATAACATGAACAGTAATGGTCCCAGTACTCTTTTGTGGTACACTTGAGTTATTTATCCTAAAGGGATCTATTAATTTGATTCGCAACGATGCTGTTTTTTTCGTGGATTTTGCTTATTTCCGTAAATTGTTCTATTCGCAAAAAACTTCTTAGCCAGTTCTTTCGGAATTCGAGGCATAGCGCCTCGAATTCCGAAAGAATTAGCTTTTCTAAAAGTAATGATTTAAAAAATCAAAAGTTTTGCTTATATCAAGAAACAAGAAACAAAGGTATTGTTGGTGTTTCATTAATTAAATCGTGAGTTACTATATGCACAAACTTGCCTTACTGTTTTTAGGGACATAATAATGTCATATATTTCTGTTTAAGAAACTGGTCTTATGAAAATTGTATTTCGATTTGGTTTCTGTGTTATAACTTATTGAGATATTATTATTATTCAAAATCGTATTATGTGGAGATTTCAGGTTTATAAAATAATCATTCAAAATATAACAAATATCATAAGGATGAGAAAATTATGTCGTTTAGTTTAAAATTATTAATGTTACTAGTTCAGTGAACTCTATTTGTACGAACAGTATTTGTACATTGACGCACGATTACAATTCATATCCAAAGTAAGTCCAGCACATAAATGGGTTTAATTCTTGCACGAAGAATGTCCGTTTTCATGATTAAGCGCATGTCGTCTCAAGTACAAAATACTTTTTACAGTCTTAACAATACAGGCTGACTTTTGTTTAGCTGACCGAATTTCAAAAATATTTCAGGTTTTTTTTGAACATTGTCAAAACACCGTTATGAGATTACTCGAAATTAAAAGTATTACCGTCCACCTCACAGTATTGCCGATGCCACCGGTCCCTCTGTAACCCATAGCAACAAATATCCAGACTCTCACTCACTCAAATTTAAAACGACATTTTTTTTAAATATATGAGTTATATACTATGTTTTACTTGTTACATAGTCTTTGATCGATATTTCATGGTATCATTCTCATCCACTTAATTTTTTACTTTTCTATAAGAATCAGCGGACCGCCCGGCCTAAAATGTATGGCGACTGATGAAGTGGGTTTCATAGTCCCCTTTTAACCTCTAAAATATGACTACTCCTTTCTGTTACACCTATATTGTTTCAGAAGCTTCACTAATACATCACACTAAGAACATCTGACAAAAGAACTTTATTTCAGAATATGTACTATGAAAGTGGTTAGCCATTGGATATATTTCGAGGTTCATCTAAGTCTTTTACGTAAACACAATTATTTAGTATTCAAGTTTTACTTTACGCCATCTCATATCATCGAAATATTTAGTATGTTTTCTACTATTTTCGAAAAAAAGCTCTAGCATTTCTTAAATCTTATTTTTATTGCTTATTCAACAATTGTTACGATAAACAGTTGATCGACGCCAATAGTATTTAAGTAGAATTTATATCTAAAAATTTTAGCTCTATGGTTACATAAGTAAAATTTACCGAAGTCTTACTGGTCCACATACTCGTATCCAACTATCGCATATCAACGCTTAATCTGTTACTAATGGTGTGGTTACCAGTCATTTTGGAATTACTCATTATCGTAGTTTACACGTCTTAATAATGTAATTAATTAATATAGAGGCCAAATATATGTTTTGTACCTGTACCTAGGAGAGTAATATGATGATATTTATTATATATTTTTAATAATTACAAAAAATAAATAGATACAAATATTATAGAAGATGAGTCCTGAATGTAAACGACCATTATATTTGTTTTGTATGAAAGAAAATCCAGAGATACACAATAAAGAATTCCTGTCAAATGAGTTGTCATTTAACATCAATACTTCTCTCCTAACTTAGCATCACCTCGTAGCAGCTTAAGGTTCTTAAAAATCACCGTGAATTATTTTTCTTAACTTATTCTCACAGCGGTATCTCAAGGAGGGGTTTTCCGAGCTGCCTATAGGGTGGGCTCTTTGAAAGGGTCAGTATGGCGAAGTTATATTATTATATAGAAGTTTTCGCAGTAAGGAACCATTGACATCGATATTGATGATATTTAAGTATCGAATTCTGGTACCGATACCGAATGGCGACACATCGACACTCGTTTATATAAATCGGTAGTTTTGCCGATAAGGACCAATATCTGGGAGCTAATGTAATTGGCCAAAACAGTGAAAAGTGTTATTTTTTTATAAAAGGTTTCAATGACCATACGACTAGACATAATGCTGCATTCATTTATTCGGATTGCATCGAGTTTCGAATAAGGTTTTTTTTTAAATGATAATTTTCCAATGAGCGCCTAATATCACATTAAAGCTCCTTATTGCCTAGACTAGATATTTTATTACAATTTATACCTCAAAATTGATATTTTACGAACCAATTTAAAAATATATTTTTGTAATTGAAAGGTTGACCATCCAGATTGGTTTCATTTTTTGGAAATTAGAAATCGGTCCAGTAATTTGATTTCTAAAGCAAAAATACTGGAATTGTGATGTCATCCAGTTAAACGAAATTGCGTTTAATTGCTTTAGCGGTAGTTAAGGTGACACGAAAAAAATGAGGTTTTTTCGAATCCATTTACTCCACCATCTACAGATTTGATTTTTGGGTTATCGTTTATTGAGTATTTTTTTAAGATTTTCACTAAAGGGAAACGCGATTGGATGAAATTTTCTCAATCGAATTTAATAACAAAAACACCTCTAAATTGTTTTAATTCTTCCTGTAATTCTAAAATCCTAACTAATTTCATTGTGGAACTGTGTTCAAAATGTACATATTATGTATTCGCAAAATCTCCTTATTTTTTTTTACAAAATAGCGTGGTTTATTTTTAAACATTTTTTCTGTGGTTTAGCGCTACGCTTTTTCATTTTTTCCCGTTTCCGTCCCTCTCACACTGCGGGTCTTTCCGCCTGGAGTAACGGGGACCTTTGCACGGACGAGGTAGCGCCTTGAGGTCATTGTCGTAAGATGAATTCTGTCTATAAGTACCGTATATTCGTTTATATTTCGTGTAATACGCGTGGACTGGACTGTCAGACAGACAGGTTTCGTAACCTTTATTTTGACGACATTCGTAACCCGACCGGGGTGGAAGAAATAGTGGTTGTTTTTTTTAAGTTTTTACCTTGGCGAATTATGTGTGGTGTTATGTGGTGTGTGGAGCTTAATATAAGTGACGTCCTTGACAATAGAGCATTTTCGCCGAAATTTGTAATTGAAAATTAAAACGTATAATATTTCTTACTAAACATTTATTTATAGCTGAAATATGATTGAACTAGTAAATAACAAATGAAACATTATGGAACAGTTTTTCAAAATCAATTACGAAGCTTATTACAATTTAATTTTTTATTTCTATTAGCTTTTGTGGTACACACATTTTTACCACGACATGATCCATTACAAAGCTGTCTCTGTCAATTTGTAGAATATATTACAATTACAATTATTTAAGTTTTGAGTTTGGCTCCTGGTAATGTATTAAATTAGACAAATTATCTTTTTATTCGACATCCCAAAATTCAGACATTGCCTATTAAAATGGGTTCGAACATTTTTGTATGGAGCCTACGATATCTAAAGTTGCAAATACTTAAAATGTCGCTATTTGTGGAAAAAACGTATGGGAATCGCTCGTGAAAATAATTACGAGTATACATAGTCAGGTCATAAGTTCTGTCACATGTGCAATATGAAATAATTTAGACATGTTTATTATTTATGTAAACATTTATATAGCAAAATGAACTTAATAAAACATAGATTCTTATGGTAATAAAGTTTATTCAAAATGACCCCCGCGATTTTGAATATAGGCCTTTATTCTGCGCGGCCAGTCGTCTATCGCAGCACGAACGAGGTCCATGTCAATATCGGCGGCTGCCTTAATCAAGCGCCAAGCTGAGTGAATCCAAATCAGGATGAGGCTTTGAGCGGGCCTTTTCCTCCAAGTGTTGCCATATCTTGTAATCTAACTGACTCAAATCTGGACTGGAGGAGGGCCAATCTTCGTGCCGGATGAAGTCGATTTCACGCGCCGCCAGCCAGTCTTGTGTGCTTTTCGCTCTATGAGCTGGCGCAGAATCTTGTTGGAATACCCAGTGCCTGTTATTGTAACATGGTATGAGAAACAGGTTCCACAAGGTTCTTGAGGACTGTATTTTGATACACAACTGCATTCGTTTTTACGCCTTTCTCACAAAAATGTACCTCAGTTAAGCCCCAATAAGAGACTCCCAACCAAACCATGAGCGAGGGTGGAAAATGACCTCGTTGGACACGCGGAATACGGTTGCTCGCTTCTTCACTGCTGTGTGCGTACAACTTATCATTTTGTTTGTTGTAGCTCTCTTCCACGGTGAAAATTTTTTCATCCGAAAAAAGAATTTCCCGATGCTATTTTCCCGCGTACCGCTTCAACAAAGCGCGGCATCTCTTCAGTCTCAGGTCCATTAAACGAGCGTCCAAACGATGTCCTGCTTTTCTTCGATATGCCCTAAGCCCTAAGTCTTCATTTAACACCCTTTTCACCGTGGTCCTGCTTAACCCCATCTGAAGGGCCAACAGTTTCTGCTTACGTATGGGATTTCTTTGAATTCGCGCCTTCACAGCTTTTATCACTGCTGGAGTCCTAACAGAGCGAGGGCGACCACTTCTTGACCTGTCATCTACACTAGAGTCTTCATTGTATCGTTTTATGGTACGATAAACGAATCTTTTGGTTATATTCAAAATTTACAGTAAGTCGAAAATCTGAATTGGTGCGTAACCGTAACGATGCAACGCAATAACTGCGACACGGTCTTCTTTGAGTGTCCACTCCATATTTAAAAATGAGGAAAATTCCAAAAAGTACACATTTTTATTTTCATGAAAAATTCGAAATTCGAATTCAATAAACTTTTTTGTGGCCAGCGTTCTAAATTCAAAAGTTTTTATTGTGTGACAGAACTTATGACCTGACTGTGTATATATAATATTTGTATGTAATAAACATACAAATATTCCATAATAAAATGTCGTAAATAGTCGCTTATTTGAGAATATATTAGTAAATTAATAGTTTTTCTCTAATAAAATTATATTTCAACGATTATTTTAAAGAGTTATTAATTAATAGTATATTTTGAAGAGCTCCGTGGTCTAATGAGTTTCACGCTTGGTCCTCATACAGGAGATGCTGGTTCAATCCCTGACCATGTACCAATGAGATAATTACTTTTTATAAAGTACATTGTCGGACGTTCAGTGTTTCGGATGACACGTTAAGATGTAGTGGTAGTGGTCGTAAACCCCTCCACCAACCCGCACTGAGCTAGAGTGGTGGAGTATGGCTTAATCTTACTCGTGTCTGGATAAAGGCATGTGCCCCTCAGTGGGGATATTAGCCCATTAGGCTACATAAATTATTAATTTTATTTTAAAGTCTTGATTTAAATCTTTCCTTTCCTTGGCTGAACAATACTGAACATACCTTATTCTATTTTAAGTATACAGGCTGTGACATAAATACATTGGAACCCGAAAAAAGGTAATTCTATACCACCAAATTCTATACCAATTTTGGTTATTTTTCATAAAAATCAGATTGTAAAAAATATAAAACAAAAACAGTTAATAAATCATTCAAAATTAATATATTTATTTTAATGATACTGTTTTTGTAGTTACTTCTCTTGTAAAGCAAATTGAAATGGGGAAATATTAAACTACACATCAATGATACTGATTTGCACAGCAAATATACTGATTTTCACAGTAATATGATGCGCTGGGAGGTGCCACCTACTTAACTTGACTAGGTTATACGAGTCGAATACAAATCAGTATCACGTCGAGTTGGATAGGCAGCACCGTTCAGCGCATTCACATTACAGAGAGATGCCACTTAACTCGACGGGTTTTAAAGGCATGTGACTGTCTCATTTTAGCCGGTAGCCCCACCGAATAGAAGACCAGAAGCCAATTCTCGCCCATAAGAATTGAAAGCGTAGACGTAAAATATGCGTAAGACTCGTAATTTGTCGTGTGAAATCAAAATTTACATATTCTCACCCATGCGTACGTATGTAGTGCAGCGTGAACTCGCAGACGTCGTTTTAATACTCCTTTGTAATGCAAATTTTTATTTTTATTTTATTGGGATACAGGCTGGCTGATGTTTTATAAGTTTATGCGAAATTGAAAATTCGAATTGTTCTAGATTCTTATTGGTAGTTTTCAGTTTTGGCAGGACTGGAAAAAATCATTTTCATTGAGCTGTTCGAGTCGAAGGCATTTTGATGCACATTTTTTTCGTTTGGCCAGTTTTGTTCGCGTTGGGAGTTGTCGTGTAATGTGTTTTGGGCAGCCTTGACGCAAGAAGAATTGTCATTGGGCAAGAATTGATGCCGGCCTAAAATATTGCTGGCGTTTCCCCAATATTTCATCTGAACTCAAAGGCCAGACGTTGGAAGCGATCTGGGTACCGTAGAGTCGTATTACTTTAGCCCGGGGGGGGGGGGGGGTAACTTTGGCCCATGACCAACAAAAAGTTTGAACCTCCCGCATTCCCGTACATTTTCATAGCAGATGGCGCAAAAGTTCATAGGTCACCCGGTAGATGGTATCTAAATATATTGGTAAGACAGTGATTCATGCTCGCAATCGAAACGTTTATTGTTCATTTGGAGTCAGGTTTCAACCTGTTACTTTTTCACTGAATATTTAATGTGCAAACTTCTATCTGAACAGGAACAATTAGGTAAGTTTGAGATCTAACTTGTGTTATGTAGTGTGTAGAATACATTCGGGACTATGTGGCTAGTGAAATCATGTAGATCAGTTCATTTTTTTATTAGTTATATTGAATTGAAACGGAGGAATTACTTTGAACGGGGTTTTGGTTTAAATTTGGTCCAGGGCCAAATAGCCCTAACCTAATTAAGCAACTAACCTTTAATGATGTGGTCTTCTCTTAATTGCAGGATTACCACTAGAAAATCGCGTGTCATGCCTTCTAGATATAAGAGGAAGCCAGGGAGCCGCCACTATGCGGACTACTCACCGGAGAAATTGGAGGAATGTTTAAATAAGGTCAGATCTAAACAACTCACTCAGAGAGCTGCTGCAGAACAGTATCAAATAGCACGTAGTACTATCAAGAATAAGCTGAAAAACGTTCATCCTAACAAGCCACGCCGTCCTACTATATTCACAGAGGAAGAGGAACAGGCCTTTGTTGCCCACATCATAGCTTTAGCAGAGTTCGGTTTTCCTCTTACGAGTATCGACTTAACATTCATTATAAGAGACCATCTTATGTCGCAAGGAAGAGAAGTACGTCAATTCAAAAACAACTTCCCCGGTAAGGAGTGACTCAGGTGCTTCATGCATCGTCATCCAGAACTTTCCCAGCGGTTTGCAAATAATATCAAGAAAGTGCGTGCCCAAGTTTCAGAGACCGTTATAGAAGATTTCATTGACAATATAAAACCAGAGTTAGAGAATGTTCCTCCTGAGAACCTGTACAATTACGACGAAACCAACCTGACTGACGACCCCGGAAAGAAAAGGGTGATTTGTCGTCGCGGAAGTAAGTACCCAGAGTCAATAATTAACTCTTCAAAACTCAGCTACTCCGTCATAGTTTGTGGCAATGCTGCTGGAGATTCCATTGCGCCATACGTCATATATAAAGCAGATCACTTATGGACTACATGGACTGAAAACGGTCCATCTGGAGCCCGACATAACAGGACAAAAAGTGGTTGGATGGACGCTGTTACATTCGAGGATTGGTTTGTCAATCACTTATTGCCAATATTGAAACGGCAGGAAGGACGAAAAGTTGTGATAGGTGATAACCTTTCATCCCATATAAACCAAAGTGTACTCAAAGAATGCGAGGACAACAATATGGCTTTTATATGTTTGCTTCCCAACGCGGCACACATTCTACAGCCATTGGATGTGGCATACTTCAGGCCGTTGAAGATTAAATGGCGGCAGGCTTTGCTAACTTGGAAGCAGAGTCAAGAGGGTCGAAAACTTCCAACGCTGCCAAAGGATAAATTCCCTGATATACTCAGGCAAGCATTAAATAACATGAATGCAACAAAGGAAAACATAATTACCGGTTTCGAAAAAACTGGAATATATCCGATTGACAAAGCCATACAAATAAATAGGTTGCCTCGATAGGATCGCATCTTGCATCTGGATTTAATCGCTGATTCGTTTATGCAAAAACTGCAGCAAGCAAGAAATGATACAACTTCCCAAACAAATACTGTAAGAAAAAGAAAACTAAACGTACCTGCTGGCCGTTCAATTATAGCGCAAGATATTGCTGAAGCAGGTCCATCCGTCCGGTGTGACTGTCACGAAAAAGACGAGAAAAAAAAAGACCCAAGCATTGCAACGACGACAATTTCAAAGGATTCTACAACTAGTTGCAGCTCCAATATGAGTGACGTTTCATCTACAGAAGATTTGCCTGACGACGAGTTTATGCTAGATAATTAAGAAATAACATGGGAGTTTCCGATCAGCCCAAAGAATAATGAAACCAAAGTGGACTTTGTGGACTTCATTTATGAAGACGATCTTTCAATCGTGTCGATGTCAAAATTGAGACCCGAGTCAAACCTGAAAGATATTCTTCAAGTGGATGATCATGTCCTAGTCAAATGGAAAAATCTGCTGTATCCGGGAAAATTACTTTCCTTAAATGAAGAGGGTGTTATGGTAGGTGCAATGAAAAAAGGAGAAAAGTTCTGGAGGTGGCCTCTTATAAAAGATGAACAGTTGTACTCTTGGGAAGACATCGAAATGAAAATAAAACCGCCTAAATTTATGGAAAAGGGCTGCTTTTCTGTAACTGAAATTGATGAAGCTAAGTAAAATACTGCTTTCGTGCAGTAGTTAAGTTGATTCCTATAAGAAATATTAAAAAGACTAGAAGAGATTTACTAGATGTATGAAGAATTAAAATTATCCTGTGGCATAATATATGGTTACTTATAATATTTACCCTTAAGTAAGTTATATGTTCTAAGAAAAGCTATAATTTGTTATTATCCAAGAAGTTAGCACTTTGAAGGAAGCCATAAATGTTTAATTGTTTGTTTTTATTGAAAAATTTCGAAGAATTTAATAAAAGTTGATTTTTTTCCTGTGTACAATGGCTCTTTTTCTACAGAACAACTTAAATGTGATTACTTTAATCCATGTCGTTAAGTCAAGCAATTAAGGTACAACATAAGCAGACGGCCAAAGTATACATCTCCGAAGTCAAATTTTGGCCCAAACTTTGCAAAAAAAATAAAACTGTACTTTGATGACTTTTTTCATTCCTAGCCTTTCATTATATCCCCTTCTATACACTGAGTTCATTAAAACAAATAATAAGCTGAAAGGATAAAATATATTCAGAGAAAAAGATGAAAAAAATTGACGCAAAGTAATACGACTTTACGGTATGTATTTGTTGTTTATATTCCGTGGTGGCATTTTGGTCGTGTTAGCGTTATTGTGGTACTTATCATTTTATCTTATTTGAAGCTTTTGGTGGAGAGCTGCGCATCGAGCCATAACCCAAATTTTTAAAACCGACACCGCGGACGCGTAGTCCTCATCAAGGCGTGCTTTGGAGCAGGCAGACGCAGGCAGGCATCAGGCGTACGTGAACGAGGAAGTTGGACGCCGCATCAGGAAATCCCGTATTTTTTGACCCAATCCATATTTTTGTTTATTTGAACTGTCGTATGTATTTTAATTTAAATTTCGTTTCATAGCTCGGCTTCACTCTTTCGACAACTTTAAATCTTTGAACAGGATTATGTCGTCTGTTCATCATTACATCATCTAAATTCCTAAAGGCATTTCAAATATATTTTCGGCATACTTTTGGGCAATCATTCATATAACCCCTCGTCCATTTCATACGCACTTCATATCCTCCTCATATAATCATTTCATTTTCACGTCGTGTCCTGGTCAAAGTGCGCAAACAACGTCAAAAGCGCGTTACGAAGGTATCGATGTCATTTTGAACGAACCAGCAATTTCGGTATTCTTTTGCAACATAGACAAGTTCAGTTTGTGATCTCTTTTCTGGTTTAATTTTCGGTCTTGAGTACGGTTGTCATTCATTATTTTGTTATAAACTCTTGAATTTTATTATTAAAATAAATTATACGTGTTTTATCAGTGAATGTTCTTACTTATTTTATCACTACAGTAGGTACGTACTAAGAAAAGAGACGGTCTGTTCTCTATCTCAGGCCAGCCCTAAATCAGATTGCCATGTAGGGTCGGTTTATTCCATCCACGCATCAAATTGAGACATAACATGTAGATAATTTCACAAGTCCAAGCATATCTATATAGTATATGAGTAGCTTAACATGATTCATCTGTACGCGAATAAATATCAGCTGTTTCTTACAAAGTAACCTGTATACCTAAAATAAGAGTACATAGTATATCTCAGAAAGCAGACTATACGATATTTTGTTAGAGAATATTTGTTGTACTTAATTTTATTCTCGATCCATTGGCATACGTTTTATAGGGTGTTCACGAGAAAGCGACCTTTTAGGTACTTGCAACTTTAGGTATCTAAAAGAGGTTTTATGCTCTTTAGACATCGTAATTTAATTGCCTAGGAAAAGTGTAAAAAAATAAATAAACGTTTCTTACCAATTTTAGGTATTCTATACATTGCCTATCCATTATAAACATGACAGATTTCATAGATTTCCGTTGACATACTTGTACCACATACACGCGGTCTTATTGACTTGGAAATCGGCTGCTTTCAACGTAAATGGTATCACAAGACATAAATATGCTTAGCCACTTCTGAGATTTCTAACAAATCCTTGTTCAGAATTATGTAGTTATATATCTATACCTCTTCAAAAATCAAGAGTGGTTTCTCTCCGTGTATCACAAAGTCGGTAATCCAGAATAATTGAAAATAACTTATGATCCGCTTATAAAATCAGTGCAAATAAGTACAGGAGGGGTAAAATAAACATTTCAACTGGACAAATTACTCTGCAAACATTCGTACTTCCAGGAGCCTATTGCTTAGAATTATAAGTCGTTCTATAATAGCGTTTAACCATTTTAATTTAATACCTAATAGTATTCGTTGACCCAAAAGTCATACGTCACAGCAACACTGAAGGTCGCCCTGCCTCAAATGCCTAACATGACCTCAGTGAAAGTTGCATGTAATCGTCAGTTTAAAGTTTTTAATGAATATCCCCTTTTTACATTGTTAGTGCTAGCCTTTTCGTGGACATCCCTTTTTTACGTTTTTTTTTTAAATTTCTGCGTTATCGTGAATATTTAGTTAAGACGACACAAGTGTTCTTTTTTCAAAACATTGCTACGATAAATTGATGACTTCGTTTGCAACATTGCACAGCAAAAAAAAAGTTACTAGTGAAATTAAATTAAATAAAATTAACTTTATATGCAAGAGAACAGTAAATTATAGGATCTTAACATTGAAATATTTGCAGCGTTTTCAGCATGCAAGCATGCAAAATCATAATAGTTATTAGATTATTAGATTTCAAGTGGTAAAATAGTAAAGGCGATATATTTGTATAATTTAAATATTATTTGTCCTTAAGTCCAGGTGGTTGATATAGTAAGTTCATATAGTTTGCTCTTGTTCGTCTTTGCCGCCCTTCATCTCTGATTTCCAGATTTCACGATGAGAAGCAACAAAAACACAAACATCTCTCATGTAGGCACATGGAAGGGGTAAAATATTATGTTTTTTTTAAAGTGGTTTACAGCTTTCATCAAATTTAGCCAATTTAGGCATAATGCCTAAAGATTTTAATTGTCTACTTCAGTTTTTTTTTTCATTTTATAAGTAAGAGGAATAGGAAATTCATTCGAATTATATGAGAGAAATTAAATACGTTTGGTTTTATTAATATTAATTTGTAAATTGTAGGTTTCTCCTATTTAATCATATCTCCAAGCGCAGTATAAATAACATTTTCAAAGCTTTCTTGTTTTTACATTGTATTTTTAGCGTGGTGTCGTCAGCAAATTTCAGGCAGTTATGCGAGGTGTATTTTGGAAGATCATTGACATAATTATTACACGAACAGTAATGGTCCCAGTACTCTCTTGTGGTACACTTTAGTTATTTGTCCTAAAGGGATCTATAAATTTGCCTTGTAACGATGCTGTTTTTTTCGTGGATTTTGCTTATTTCCGTAAATTGTTCTATTCGCAAAAAAAACTTCTTAGCCAGTTCAACGGTACGCCTCGAATTCCGAAAGAATTAGTTTTTCTAAAAGTAAGGAATGATTTACAAAATCAAAAGTTTTGCTCATATCAAGAAACAAGAAACAAAGGTATTGTTGGTGTTTCATTATTTAAATTTTTAGTTACTATACGCACAAACTTGTCTTACTGTTTTTAGGGACATAATAATGTCATATATTTCTGTTTAAGAAACTGGTCTTACGAAAATTGTATTTCAATTTGATTTCTGTGTGAAATATCTTATTATGTGGAGATTTTAGGTTTATAAAATAATCATTCAGAATCAGACCATAGCTAAGTACTGAGGAAACATATCCGTCTAGGCCGTTAAAGCGGAAATGGTTTGCCTGAGTTTGTAGAAAGCTTGTATACCATTTATTTTGCTACACACTGATTCCACATGGCATAATGCCTAAAATTTTTAATTGTCTACTTCAGATTTTTTTTTCATTTTATAAGTAAGAGAAATAGGATATTCATTTGAATTATATGAGAGAAATTAAATAAGTTTGGTTTTATTAATATTAATTTGTAATTTGTAGGTTTCTACCTATTTAATCATATCCCCTAGCACAGTATTAATAACATTTTCAAAGCTTTCTTGTTTTTTACATTGTATTATTAGAGTGGTGACATCAGCAAATTTCAAGCAGTTATGCGAGGTGTATTTTGGAAGATCATTGACATATAACATGAACAGTAATGGTCCCAGTACTCTTTTGTGGTACACTTGAGTTATTTATCCTAAAGGGATCTATTAATTTGATTCGCAACGATGCTGTTTTTTTCGTGGATTTTGCTTATTTCCGTAAATTGTTCTATTCGCAAAAAACTTCTTAGCCAGTTAACGCTATGCCTCGAATTCCGAAAGAATTAGCTTTTCTAAAAGTAATGATTTAAAAAATCAAAAGTTTTGCTTATATCAAGAAACAAGAAACAAAGGTATTGTTGGTGTTTCATTAATTAAATCGTGAGTTACTATACGCACAAACTTGCCTTACTGTTTTTAGGGACATCATAATGTCATATATTTCTGTTTAAGAAACTGGTCTTACGAAAATTGTATTTCGATTTGGTTTCTGTGTTATAACTTATTGAGATATTATTATTATTCAAAATCGTATTATGTGGAGATTTCAGGTTTATAAAATAATCATTCAAAATATAACAAATATCATAAGGATGAGAAAATTATGTCGTTTAGTTTAAAATTATTAATGTTACTAGTTCAGTGAACTCTATTTGTACGAACAGTATTTGTACATTGACGCACGATTACAATTCATATCCAAAGTAAGTCCAGCACATAAATGGGTTTAATTCTTGCACGAAGAATGTCCGTTTTCATGATTATGCGCATGTCGTCTCAAGTACAAAATACTTTTTACAGTCTTAACAATACAGGCTGACTTTTGTTTAGCTGACCGAATTTCAAAAATATTTCAGGTTTTTTTTGAACATTGTCAAAGCACCGTTATGAGATTACTCGAAATTAAAAGTATTACCGTCCACCTCACAGTATTGCCGATGCCACCGGTCCCTCTGTAACCCATAGCAACAAATATCCAGACTCTCACTCACTCAAATTTAAAACGACATTTTTTTTTAAATATATGAGTTATATACTATGTTTTACTTGTTACATAGTCTTTGATCGATATTTCATGGTATCATTCTCATCCACTTAATTTTTTACTTTTCTATACGAATCAGCGGACCGCCCGGCCTAAAATGTATGGCGACTGATGAAGTGGGTTTCATAGTCCCCTTTTAACCTCTAAAATATGACTACTCCTTTCTGTTACACCTATATTGTTTCAGAAGCTTCACTAATACATCACACTAAGAACATCTGACAAAAGAACTTTATTTCAGAATATGTACTATGAAAGTGGTTAGCCATTGGATATATTTCGAGGTTCATCTAAGTCTTTTACGTAAACACAATTATTTAGTATTCAAGTTTTACTTTACGCCATCTCATATCATCGAAATATTTAGTATGTTTTCTACTATTTTCGAAAAAAAGCTCTAGCATTTCTTAAATCTTATTTTTATTGCTTATCCAACAATTGTTACGATAAACAGTTGATCGACGCCAATAGTATTTAAGTAGAATTTATATCTAAAAATTTTAGCTCTATGGTTACATAAGTAAAATTTACCGAAGTCTTACTGGTCCACATACTCGTATCCAACTATCGCATATCAACGCTTAATCTGTTACTAATGGTGTGGTTACCAGTCATTTTGGAATTACTCATTATCGTAGTTTACACGTCTTAATAATGTAATTAATTAATATAGAGGCCAAATATATGTTTTTTACCTGTACCTAGGAGAGTAATATGATGATATTTATTATATATTTTTAATAATTACAAAAAATAAATAGATACAAATATTATAGAAGATGAGTCCTGAATGTAAACGACCATTATATTTGTTTTGTATGAAAGAAAATCCAGAGATACACAATAAAGAATTCCTGTCAAATGAGTTGTCCTTTAACATCAATACTTCTCTCCTAACTTAGCATCACCTCGTAGCAGCTTAAGGTTCTTAAAAATCACCGTGAATTATTTTTCTTAACTTATTCTCACAGCGGTATCTCAAGGAGGGGTTTTCCGAGCTGCCTATAGGGTGGGCTCTTTGAAAGGGTCAGTATGGCGAAGTTATATTATTATATAGAAGTTTTTGCAGTAAGGAACCATTGACATCGATATTGATGATATTTAAGTATCGAATTCTGGTACCGATACCGAATGGCGACACATCGACACTCGTTTATATAAATCGGTAGTTTTGCCGATAAGGACCAATATCTGGGAGCTAATGTAATTGGCCAAAACAGTGAAAAGTGTTATTTTTTTATAAAAGGTTTCAATGACCATACGACTAGACATAATGCTGCATTCATTTATTCGGATTGCATCGAGTTTCGAATAAGGTTTTTTTTTAAATGATAATTTTCCAATGAGCGCCTAATATCACATTAAAGCTCCTTATTGCCTAGACTAGATATTTTATTACAATTTATACCTCAAAATTGATATTTTACGAACCAATTTAAAAATATATTTTTGTAATTGAAAGGTTGACCATCCAGATTGGTTTCATTTTTTGGAAATTAGAAATCGGTCCAGTAATTTGATTTCTAAAGCAAAAATACTGGAATTGTGATGTCATCCAGTTAAACGAAATTGCGTTTAATTGCTTTAGCGGTAGTTAAGGTGACACGAAAAAAATGAGGTTTTTTCGAATCCATTTACTCCACCATCTACAGATTTGATTTTTGGGTTATCGTTTATTGAGTATTTTTTTAAGATTTTCACTAAAGGGAAACGCGATTGGATGAAATTTTCTCAATCGAATTTAATAACAAAAACACCTCTAAATTGTTTTATTTCTTCCTGTAATTCTAAAATCCTAACTAATTTCATTGTGGAACTGTGTTCAAAATGTACATATTATGTATTCGCAAAATCTCCTTATTTTTTTTTACAAAATAGCGTAGTTTATTTTTAAACATTTTTTCTGTGGTTTAGCGCTACGCTTTTTCATTTTTTCCCGTTTCCGTCCCTCTCACACTGCGGGTCTTTCCGCCTGGAGTAACGGGGACCTTTGCACGGACGAGGTAGCGCCTTAAGGTCATTGTCGTAAGATGAAGTCTGTCTATAAGTACCGTATATTCGTTTATATTTCGTGTAATACGCGTGGACTGGACTGTCAGACAGACAGGTTTCGTAACCTTTATTTTGACGACATTCGTAACCCGACCGGGGTGGAAGAAATAGTGGTTGTTTTTTTTAAGTTTTTACCTTGGCGAATTATGTGTGGTGTTATGTGGTGTGTGGAGCTTAATATAAGTGACGTCCTTGACAATAGAGCATTTTCGCCGAAATTTGTAATTGAAAATTAAAACGTATAATATTTCTTACTAAACATTTATTTATAGCTGAAATATGATTGAACTAGTAAATAACAAATGAAACATTATGGAACAGTTTTTCAAAATCAATTACGAAGCTTATTACAATTTTATTTTTTATTTCTATTAGCTTTTGTGGTACACACATTTTTACCACGACATGATCCATTACAAAGCTGTCTCTGTCAATTTGTAGAATATATTACAATTACAATTATTTAAGTTTTGAGTTTGGCTCCTGGTAATGTATTAAATTAGACAAATTATCTTATTATTCGACATCCCAAAATTCAGACATTGCCTATTAAAATGGGTTCGAACATTTTTGTATGGAGCCTAGGATATCTAAAGTTGCAAATACTTAAAATGTCGCTATTTGTGGAAAAAACGTATGGGAATCGCTCGTGAAAATAATTACGAGTATACATAGTCAGGTCATAAGTTCTGTCACATGTGCAATATGAAATAATTTAGACATGTTTATTATTTATGTAAACATTTATATAGCAAAATGAACTTAATAAAACATAGATTCTTATGGTAATAAAGTTTATTCAAAATGACCCCGCGATTTTGAATACAGGCCTTTATTCTGCGCGGCCAGTTGTCTATCGCAGCACGAACGAGGTCCATGTCAATATCGGCGGCTGCCTTAATCAAGCGCCAAGCTGAGTAAATCCAAATCAGGATGAGGCTTTGAGCAGGCCTTTTCCTCCAAGTGTTGCCATATCTTGTAATCTAACGGACTCAAATCTGGATTGGAGTAGGGCCAATCTTCGTGCCGGATGAAGTCGATTTCACGCGCCGCCAGCCAGTCTTGTGTGCTTTTCGCTCTATGAGCTGGCGCAGAATCTTGTTGGAATACCCATTGCCTGTTATTGTAACATGGTATGAGAAACAGGTTCCACAAGGTTCTTGAGGACTGTATTTTGATACACAACTGCATTCGTTTTTACGCCTTTCTCACAAAAATGTACCTCAGTTAAGCTCCAATAAGAGACTCCCAATCAAACCATGAAGCGAGGATCGAAAATGACCTCGTTGGACACGCGAAATACGGTTGCTCGCTTCTTCACTGCTGTGTGCGTACACCTTATCATTTTGTTTGTTGTAGCTCTCTTCCACTGTGAAAATTTTTTCATCCGAAAAAAGAATTTCCCGATGTTTTTTCCCGCGTAACGCTTTAACAAAGCGCGGCATCTCTTCAGTCTCAGGTCCATTAAACGAGCGTCCAAACAATGTCCTGTTTTTCTTCGATATGCCCTAAGCCCTAAGTCTTCATTTAACACCCTTTTCACCGTGGTCCTGCTTAATCCCATCTGAAGGGCCAACAGTTTCTGCTTACGTATGGGATTTCTTAGAATTCGCGCCTTCACAGCTTTTATCACTGCTGGAGTCCTAACAGAGCGAGGGCGACCACTTCTTGACCTGTCATCTACACTAGAGTCTTCATTGTATTGTTTTATGGTACGATAAACGAATCTTTTGTTTATATTCAAATTTTTCAGTAAGTCGAAAATCTGAATTGGCGCGTAACCGCAACGATGCAACGCAATAACTGCGACACGGTCTTCTTTGAGTGTCCACTCCATATTTAAAAATGAGGAAAATTCCAAAAAGTACACATTTTTATTTTCATGAAAAATTCGAAATTCGAATTCAATAAACTTTTTTGTGGCCAGCGTTCTAAATTCAAAAGTTTTTATTGTGTGACAGAACTTATGACCTGACTGTGTATATATAATATTTGTATGTAATAAACATACAAATATTCCATAATAAAATGTCGTAAATAGTCGCTTTTTTGGGAATATATTAGTAAATTAATAGTTTTTCTCTAATAAAATTATATTTCAACGATTATTTTAAAGAGTTATTAATCAATAGTATATTTTAAAGAGCTCCGTGGTCTAATGAGTTTCACGCTTGGTCCTCATACAGGAAATGCTGGTTCAATCCCTGACCATGTACCAATGAGATAATTACTTTTTATAAAGTACATTGTCGGACGTTCAGTGTTTCGGATGACACGTTAAGATGTAGTGGTAGTGGTCGTAAACCCCTCCACCAACCCGCACTGAGCTAGAGTGGTGGAGTATGGCTTAATCTTACTCGTGTCTGGGTAAAGGCCTGTGCCCCTCAGTGGGGATATTAGCCCATTAGGCTACATAAATTATTAATTTTATTTTAAAGTCTTGATTTAAATATTTCCTTTCCTTGGCTGAACAATACTGAACATACCTTATTCTATTTTAAGTATACAGGCTGTGAAATAAATACATTGGAACCCGAAAAAAGGTAATTCTATACCACCAAATTCTATACCAATTTTGGTTATTTTTCATAAAAATCAGATTGTAAAAAATATAAAACAAAAACAGTTAATAAATCATTCAAAATTAATATATTTATTTTAATGATACTGTTTTTGTAGTTACTTCTCTTGTAAAGCAAATTGAAATGGGGAAATATTAAACTACACATCAATGATACTAATTTGCATAGCAAATATATTGATTTTCACAGCAAATATCAGGGAAAAATACTGCGGTAGCTTAGGTGAAGGGTAAAGGGGGTGATTTTTGCCTTCCTTCGTATTAGGTGGAACATTTAAGATCAACAAAAATACTAAAAATGTAAAAGTGTTTTTGCTGATCATTTTTTGCTGTGAAAATCAGTATTTTTGATGTGCGATTAAATATTGAAGCTATTGAAATCAAGACCGCGTGCATACTCTAATACTATAATTTAATCTCTATTCACCATGCGTACTTATGTAGTGCAGCGTGAACTCGAAGACGTCGTTTTAAGACTCCTTTGTAATGCTAATTTTTATTTCGATTTTATTGGGATACAGGCTGGTTGATGTTTTATAAGTTTATGCGAAATTGAAAGTTCGAATTATTCTAGATTCTTATTGTTAGTTGTCAGTTTTGGCAGGACTGGAAAAAATCATTTTTATTGAGCTGTTCGAGTCGAAGGCATTTTGATGCACTTTTTTTTGTTTGGCCAGTTTTGTTCGTGTTGGGAGTTGTCGTGTAATGTGTTTTGGGCAGCCTTGACGCAAGAAGAATTGTCCTTGGAAAAGAATTGATGCCGGCCTAAAATATTGCTGGCGTTTTCCCAATATATCATCTGAACTCAAAGGCCAGACGTTGGAAGCGATCTGGGTATGTATTTGTTGTGTATATTCCGTGGTGGCATTTTAGTCGTGTTAGCGTTATTCTGGTACTTATCATTATATCTTATTTGTACCTTTTGGTGGAGGGCTGCGCATCGAGCCATAACCCAAATTTTTGAAACAGACATCGCGGACGCGTAATCCTCATCAAGGCGTGCTTTGGAGCAGGCAGACGCAGGCAGGCAGGCGTACGTGAACGAGGAAGTTGGACGTCGCTTCAGGAAATCCCGTATTTTTTGACCCAATCCATATTTTTGTTTATTTGAACTGTCGTATGTATTTTATTTTAAATTTCGTTTCATATCGCGGCTTCACTCTTTCGACAACTTTAAATCTTTGAACAGGATTATGTCGTCTGTTCATCATTACATCATCTAAATTCCTAAAGGCATTTGCACGCCACCGTCAAATATATTTTCGGCACACTTTTAGGCAATCATTCATATAACCCCTCGTCCATTTCATACGCACTTTATATCCTCCTCATATAATCATTTCATTTTCACGTCGTGTCCTGGTCAAAGTGCGCAAACAGCGTCAAAAGCGCGTTACGAAGGTATCGATTTCATTTTGAACGAACCAGCAAATTCGGTATTCTTTTGCAACATAGACAAGTTCAGTTTGTGATCTCTTTTCTGGTTTAATTTTCGGTCTTGAGCACGGTTGTCATTCATTATTTTGTTATAAACTCTTGAATTTCATTATTAAAATAAATTATACGTGTTTTATCAGTGAATGTTCTTACTTATTTTATCACTACAGTAGGTACGTACTAAGAAAAGAGACGGTCTGTTCTCTATCTCAGGCCAGCCCTAAATTGGCAATCAGATTGCCATGTAGGGTCGGTTTATTCCATCCCATCCACGCATCAAATTGAGACATAACACGTAGATAATTTCACAAGTCCAAGCATATCTATATAGTATATGTGTAGCTTAACATGATTCATCTGTACGCGAATAAATATCAGCTGTTTCTTACAAGAGGTTTTATGCTCTTTAGACATCGTAATTTGATTGCCTAGGAAAAGTGTAAAAAATAAATAAACATTTCTTATCAATTGTAGGCATTCTATACATTGCCTATCCATTATATACATGACAGATTTCATAGATTGCCGTTAACATACTTGTACTACATACACACGGTCTTATTGACTTGGAAATCGGCTGCTTTCAACTTAAATAGTATCACAAGACATAAATATATATATATATATAAATATGCTTAGCCACTTCTGAGATTTCTCACAAATCCTTGTTCAGAATTATGTAGTTATATATCTATACCTCTTCAAAAATCAAGAGTGGTATCTCTCCGTGTATCACAGAGTCGGTAATCCAGAATAATTGAAAATAACTTATGATCCGCTTATAAAATCAGTGCAAATAAGAACAGGAGGGATAAAATAAACATTTCAACTGGACAAATTACTCTGCAAACATTCGTACTTTCAGGAGCCTATTTCTTAGAAATATAAGTCGTTCTAATTATAGAACGACTTATATTGCGTTTAACCATTTTAATTTAATAGCTACTAGTATTCGTAAATACAGGTTGACCCAAAAGTCATACGTCACAGCAACACCGAAGTTCGCCCTGCCTCAAATGCCTAACATGACCTCAGTGAAAGTTGCATGTAATTCGAGAAATCGTCAGTTTAAAGATTTTAATGAATATCCCCTTTTTTACATTGTTAGTGCTAGCCTTATCGTGGACATTCCTTTCTTTTACGTTTTTTTATTTTTATTTCTGCGTTATCGTGAATAGTTCGTTAAGACGACACAAGTGTTCTTTTTTCAAAACCTTACTATGATAAATTGATGACTTTGTCTTGCCTTAAATCTCCAGCAAAACATTACACAGCAAACAAAAAAGTTACTAGTGAAATGAAATGAAATAAAATAAAATTATATAAACTTTATATGCAAGAGAACAGTAAATTATGGGATCTTAACATTGAAATATTTGCAGTGTTTTCTGCATGCAAGCATGCAAAATCATAATAATTATTAGATTATTAGATTTCAAGTGGTAAAATAGTAAAGGCGATATATATTTGTATAATTTAAATATTATTTGTCCTTATGTCCAGGTGGTTGATATAGTAAGTTCATATAGTTTGCTCTGATTCGTCTTTGCCACCCTCATCTCTGATCTCCAGATTTCACGATGAGAAGCAACAAAAACACCAACATCTCTCATGTAAGCACATGGAAGGGGTAAAATATTATGTTTTTTTTAAATGGTTTACAGCTTTCATCACGCCTTGCAAATTGCTCTTATACATTTTATTTGAACTTTGAAAGCCCTCTCAACTTCTACTGAACTTCCCCACAGAACCAGACCATAGCTAAGTACTGAGGAAACATATCCGTCTAGGCCGTTAGAGCGGAAATGGTTTGCCTGAGTTTGTAGAAAGCGTGTATACCATTTATTTTGCTACACACTGATTCCACATGGCATATTGCCTAAAATTTTTATTTGTCTACTTCAGATTTTTTTTTTCATTTTATATGTAAGAGAAATAGGATATTCATTTGAATTATATGAGAGAAATTAAATAAGTTTGGTTTTATTAATATTAATTTGTAATTTGTAGGTTTCTATTTAATCTAATTTACCTATTTAATCATATCCCCAAGCACAGTATTAATAACATTTTCAAAGCTTTCTTGTTTTTACATTGTATTTTTAGCGTGGTGTCGTCAGCAAATTTCAGGCAGTTATGCGAGGTGTATTTTGGAAGATCATTGACATAATTATTACACGAACAGTAATGGTCCCAGTACTCTCTTGTGGTACACTTTAGTTATTTGTCCTAAAGGGATCTATAAATTTGCTTCGTAACGATGCTGTTTTTTTCGTGGATTTTGCTTATTTCCGTAAATTGTTCTATTCGCAAAAAAAACTTCTTAGCCAGTTCAACGGTACGCCTCGAATTCCGAAAGAATTAGTTTTTCTAAAAGTAAGGAATGATTTACAAAATCAAAAGTTTTGCTCATATCAAGAAACAAGAAACAAAGGTATTGTTGGTGTTTCATTATTTAAATTTTTAGTTACTATACGCACAAACTTGTCTTACTGTTTTTTAGGGACATAATAATGTCATATATTTCTGTTTAAGAAACTGGTCTTACGAAAATTGTATTTCAATTTGATTTCTGTGTGAAATATCTTATTATGTGGAGATTTTAGGTTTATAAAATAATCATTCAGAATATAACAAATGTCATAAGGATGAGAAAATAATGTCGTTTAGTTTAATTTTATTAATATTACTAGTTCAGTGTACTCTATTTGTACGAACAGTATTTGTACAGTGACGTACGATTACGATTCATATCCAAAGTTAGCACAGCACGTAAATGGATTTAATTCTTGCACGAAGAGTGGCCGTTTTCATGATTATGCGCATGTCATCTCAAGTACAAAATACTTTTTACAGTCTTAACTATACAGGCTGACTTTTGATTAGCTGACCGAATTTCAAAAATATTTCAGGTATATTTCGAACATTGTCAAAACACCGTTATGAGGTGGACTACTCGATATTAAAGGTATTACCGCCCACCTCACGATATTGCGGATGCCACCGGTCCCTCTGTAACCCATAGCAACAAATATCCAGGCTCTCACTCACTCAAATTTAGAACGCCATTTTTTTTAAATATTTGCACTATGTTTTACTTGTTACATAGTCTATGATCGATATTTCATGGTATCGTTCTCATCCACTTAATTTCTTACTTTTCTATACGAATCAGCGGACCGCCCGGCCCAAATTTTAACCTCTAAAATGTGACTACTCCTTTCTGTTACACCTATATAGTTTCAGAAGCTTTACTAATTCATCACACTAAGAACATCTGATAAAAGGACTTTATTTCAGAATATGTACTGTGAAAGTAGTCAGCCATTGGATATACTTCGAGGTTCATCTAAGTTTTTACTTAAATACAATTATTTAGTATTCAAGTTTTACTTTACGCCATCTCATATCATCGAAATATTTAGTATGTTTTCTACTATTTTCGAAAAAATGCTCTAGAATTTCTTAAATCTTATTTTTATTGCTTATCCAACAATTGTTGCGATAAACAGTTGATCGACCCCAATAGTATTTAAGTAGAATTTTTATCTAAGAATTTTAGCTCTATGGTTACATAAGTAAAATTTACCGAAGTATTACTGGTCCACTTACTCGTATCCAACTATCGCATATCATCGCTTAATCTGTTACTAATGGTTAATTCCTTGTGTGGTTACCAGTCATTTAGGAATTACTCATTAACGTAGTTTACAGGTCTTAATAATGTAATTAATTAATTTAGAGGCCAAATATATGTTTTGTACCTGTACCTAGGAGAGAAATATGATAATATGTATTATATATTTTTAATAATTACTAAAAAAATAGATACAAATATTATAGAAGATGAGTCCTGAATGTAAACCACCATTATATTTGGTTATGAATTACCTATGAATTACCTTACCTATGAAATTGGAGAATTTTTCTTACAGATTCAGGAGTTCATAATTCGAGTAATGCAATAGCTATTTCCAGTTTTTTTTATTGTTTTAAAATTAATTTCAATATTTTACATCTACTTATTAAATTTTCTTTTTATTTTCAGTTTGATAACTAAAATGTTATCTTCAAAATCAGTGCCTCCTGAATGTCATCCATTTTCATGATAATATTCGTAATATTTTTTTACAGCTGACACTTTTAAAAAATTATACAAAATTTTCTGTTAGATAAATGTTATCTCTGTTTTCTAGGATCTGTCATTCCTAAAAAAAATACAAAAAAATCTGTACTGAAAATTGAGTTAACATCAATATCTCCATACAAAACGCCAATTTCATATATAAGGACCTAATATTTGTTTTGTATGAAAGAAAATCCAGAGATACGCAATAAAGAATTCCTATCAAATGAGTTGTCACTTAACATCAATACTTCTCTCCTAACTTAGCATCACCTCGTAGCAGCTTAAGTGTCTTAAAAATCACCGTGAATTATTTTTCTTAACTTATTCTCACAGCGGTGTCTCAACCAGGGGTTTTCCGAGCTGCCTATAGGGTGGGCTCTTTGGAAGGGACAGTTTGGCGAAGTTATATTATTAGATAGAAGTTTTTGCAGTAAGGAACCATTGACATCGATATTGATGATACTTAAGAATCGAATTCTCGTACCGATACCACATGGCGACATATCGACACTCGTTTACATAAATCGGTAGTTTTGCCGATAAGGACCAATATCTGGGAGCTAATGTAATTGGCCAAAACAGTGAAAAGTGTTATTTTTTTATAAAAGATTTCAATGACCATACGACTAGGCATAATGCTGCATTCATTTATTCGGAATGCATCGAGTTTCGAATAAGGTTTTTTTTTAAATGATAATTTTCCAATGAACGCCTAATATCACATTAAAGCTCCTTATTGCCTAGACTAGATATTTTATTACAATTTATACCTCAAAACTGATATTTTACGAACCAATTTAAAAATATATTTTTGTAATTGAAAGGTTGACCATCCAGATTGGTTCCATTGTTTGGAAATTAGAAATCGGTCCAGTATTTTGATTTCCAAAGCAAAAATACTGGAATTACGAGGCATCCAGGTAAACGAAATTGCGTTTAATTGCTTTAGCGGTAGTTAAGCTGATACGAAAGAAAATTTCGTTTTTTTTTCGAATCCATTTACTCCACCATGAAGTCATCTACAAATTTGATTTTTGGGTTGTCGTTTATTGAGTATTTAATTAAGATGTTCACTAAAGGGAAACGCGATTGGATGAAATTTTCTCAATAGAATTTAATTACAAAAACACCTCTAAATTGTTTTATTTTTTCCTGTTATTCTGAAATCCTAACTAATTTTATTGTGGAACTGTGTTCAAAATGTACATATTATGTATTCGCAAAATCTCCTTATTTTTTTTTTAAACAAAATAGGTTAGTTTATTTTTAAACAATTTTTCTGTGGTTTATCGCTACGCTTTTTAATTTTTTCCCGATTTCGTCCCTCTCACACTGCGGGTCTTTCCGCCTGGAATAACTGGGACCTTTGCACGGACGAAGTAGCACCTTAAGGTCATTGTCGTAAGATGAATTCTGTCTATAAGTTCGTAATATTCGTTTATATTTTCGTGTAATACGTGTGGACTGGACTGTCAGACATACAGGTTTCGAACCTTGTTTTCGTGAATTTTGACGACATTCGTAACCCGACCGGGGTGGAAGAAATAGTGCTTGTTTTTTTAAAGTTTTTACCTTGGCGAATTATGTGTCGTGTTATGTGGCGTGTGGAGCTTAATATAAGAGGCAAAATATGACGCTCCACATCTCCGTAACATTTTGTTGCCTGAAACGTAATACTTTAAGGTGGTATGGGTGTGCAACCGTTTCTGTGTATTAGCCTCAATAGTTTCACCATCATCGTATACAAAGACGACATTTGCATCCCGACAGGGGAGAAGGAACAAGGGCTTGAACTTGAAGTCGGTTTTTTTTATTTTAACTTGCTGATTATCCAGGGTGAAATTTAATTATCGGACCATGTTTTGGGGAATTATAGTACCCATCAATATGAACAACTTTCCCCAAAAAACATATGGGCGCAAATGAAAAAAAAAATCGTCATTCAGTACATTGACCCGATCAGTGATTACAAGTTACTTTGGGACACCCAATTTTTTTTTTTTTGCGACCGTATGTTACTTAGGGAAAGTTGTTCATAATTATGGTAACTATCATTCCCCAAAATATGGTCAGCTAATTCAATGTCACCCTGTATAGTGAAATGTTTCCTGTACTATTTTGAAATGTAGAAATAAGTATTTCATTTTGGAACACTAAATAAAACAATTCGTATTGAAGAAAGGTGGAAGGGCTCAAATGAGTATCGATCAGATCTTAGAATTGTAAAAAAAAAATATTTTAACACATTTATGCTGTGTAACAATATCCAAGTCCGACTCACGCCATCTTGCGATCTGCGTTGGTATTTTTTCAAATCATGAGCTGAACAGCACCAACTCAACACAAAAAGTAGGTCGGTCGATCCTCTTGATCGATCGATCTGAAGTGAGCTGAGGAGCTTGTAATCTGATGAGCTTGGAGCTGGGTCCCTCAGTTCGAGTGTATAGATGCATTTTCCGAAATAATGTTTTCCTTTTTTTTTTCATTCGCGTTTTTTCCCAAGATTTATTTTTTCTTTACGTTTTTTTACTAGTAGTGTAATTTTCTAAAGTCTGTATCGATCAGAAAAAATAACTTTGTAAACAAAGCACTGCCGGGTATATAATCATAGATTTCATCAAGAAACTACTTCCAAGACACTAACATTTCACATCCGTCAGTTAGAAAACACCGTCGCCTACTTATCAAACAACATTTAAGTAGTAATTGGAGATAAAACTTGTAAAACTCTAAAAATACGATTAGATGAAAAACATTGAGGTTATTTGTTTATTTATTCTAATGCAAAAATTAGGGATGGGTATTGACATTGAATGATAATGAACGAATGACAGTTATCGATTACCGATTGATGAATCGATACTACAAGATCCGATATATCAAACATCGCGTGATGACGTCGCGCCCACGCGCAAAAATCTCATTCGTCACTTGTTTGTCATGTGTACGGGTGTTTTTCTATGATCTATTGCTCATTACGACAACTTGGCTATTCTTTTACGGACTTTGCAATACTTTGTAATTTGGGTAGAGATTTTACCTGGAATGACGATTTACGGCTTTGTTAGAAGGAACTTTGATATTGCATCTGACTGGAGTGTTTGCTTGTCTTACAAACAAGGTAAGTTTTTTATATTCCTCAATTAATGTTTATTAAGATTTCCGTTTCAGGGAAATGTTTCATAATCGCTTAATATTAATATTTTGTTATCGACGCAATTTTGATAACGTTATAACAAAATGGCATCCACAGTATGACGATGTGTGTGATTACGTCAAAAAACCGAATAATGGAATATTATATCGTAGGCGTAAAAGAAAAAGATAATTTTATTAATATTTAATTTAACTTTTGTTCTCAGAATAAGAAATGGGTGAACCAAAACCTGGACCATCATTTTTATCCTCGCTGGTCAAGAAACGTCCTAAGTCTACGCTTTTGACCGTAAACGAAAAGACGATTGCGCTGAAAGTGGCAAAGTGGTGACCCGACTTCTCTCACCTTAGAAGTGCAGCAAGAAGCACTTCGTCCAAGATCGCCGAGCCCCGACATCGGTTTGCATACCTATTTCAAACCACGTTGCAGAACTCCATAATCAAGACCCCACCCAAACCAAGACGACATCAAGCAAGCCATGACCGGACCAGATTTGAAAACGGACCAGAAGCCAAAAGATAAATTATTTCAACTGAAGATTTCCCGCATCGAACTCAAGACACCGCAAGAACAATGACCCGATAGTCAGCCGACTGCTGATTTATCAAAATGGAGCTCGCACCAGCAGAAACGAACGCGTCGGCAAATTCATTCACAGCAAGCAGCTTTTCAAGTTCAAGACATAGGAAGCCGTTCCAGCCCCCAGAAGAGCATTGAAACATCATCGATATACCTAATTCAACGAATATTGAAATCATCCAGGCAGAACATCGCACGAAGAATAATCAAATCACTGAAGAGAGAGAGAGATATATATTTATATATAAACGATTGGTGTACAAGATGTGCCCTATGTTGCCAAATCCCAAGGTTTTTAGGCACACAAATTTCATCAATCGACAACTTAATATTCACTCCAGAGTGAAGAGCACGCACGTACATATGACGTACGAGATCATTGACTGCCTACAGCCAAGGTTACAGATTTAATGCTGACGCTGATTCAGCACAATCATCCTTTTGTAGGTACGGTCGCAATTATAAACAAACAGTGATTACAACTTCAACGACGTGCGATGTAAATTGACTCATCGATTCCTGAAAAACATGGGCGGCTGCAGCATCAGACGACTCTCCTGCGGATCTTTTCCAGTTATAGGTTAGGTTAGTTTACTAACCAAATACGTAGAAAAAACAATGACCACCTACCCATATAAAACTGAGATTGCTAAAACTACAGCAGAAATTATGGGTGTTTCTCAAATCACATTATATGCTATTTTGAGAGAATATAAAAAGACTGGATTGGTTGTGTCACCACTACAGCATAGATCGCCACATAAAAGTGTGATAGAAAATTTGGACACATTTATACTTTCTGCAATCAGAAGAAAAGTGCATCAATTTTATTTTAATAATGAAGTGCCAACTTTGGATAAAATTGTTATTGCGGTAAATGATGACGAAGATTTACCGTCGTTCTCTCGGATGACAATGTACAGGATTTAAAAAAAACTTAATTTTCAAAGAGAAAAACGGTCAAGAAAAAGCATTTTATTGGATCGTCCAGACTTGATGATATGGAGAAAACAATATTTACTTCAAATAGAAGATTTTCAGAAAGATTTTGACGTGGTTCAACGAGGGTCACTGTGTAGATTATATTTAGGTTGACAAAAATATCCAGTCTTCGCGACAAGCATTTTTAAGAGGACTGTCAACAGGACTAAAAAACCCACAAAAAGGCAAACGCTTGATGGTGATCCACATCGGTAGTGTAGATGGATTTTTAGAAGGAGGTCTCTGGATATTTGATGCCAAAAAATCAGATGGTGACTATTACGGTGAAATGGCCGCATACAACTTTGAAAAGTGGTTCCAAAAATTTTAGACCTAGTCGAACCAGGATCAATTATTGTGATGGATAACGCTCCATACCACTCGCACAGAATAGAGCAAGTACTAAACATGGCGTGGAAGAAAGATAAAATTCAATCATGGATGCGCGAAAAGGGCACAGAATATGACCAAAACGATATTAAAGTGCAGCTGCTACAAAGAATCAATAAAAACGCATATAAAAAAAATATTGTTGACGATATGGCTGAAAAGAAAAATATCAAAGTACTACGTTTTCCTCCTTACCATTGCGAACTGAACCCAATAAAAACCGGTCAAGTGCGAATCTAAATCGCGCACGAAGGGTTCCGTACCACCGTTCAATGGAAGCGATGGTGTGGAGTGAATAGTTTGGATTTTACACAGCAAAATATTGTTTACAAAGTTATTGGTGCGGTTACTTTCACACTCCATGTACGTAACCAGGTGCATCCATAAGTTTGTATGTGGTATTGAAAGAATTGTTGTATGGGAGCCCCCTTAAATATTTCTTTTATCCTGTTTTTTAGTATTTGTTGTTATAGCGGCAACAGAAATACATAATCTGTAAAAATTTCAACTCTCTAGCTAGCTAGGTTCTTGAGATACAGCCTGGTGACAGACGGACGGACAGCGAAGTCTTAGTAATAGGGTTCCGTTCTTACCCGTTGGGTACGGAACCCTAAAAATGATAAGTAAAGTCATATGTAGGACGAAATAATAAAACATTTAAGATGTCCGAGGATAAAAATTTACTGTAAGAAGGTATCGCAAAAGTTGGTCCAGCGCAGTGGACAGGATGTGTTAATCACGTAATCAAAGAAGAAAAAAAGATGAAGGAGCTGGAAGGTTTAATTATTGCGGCGACAGACGCCATAACATAAAAGTTTATAATAAATGTCGGCGACTCTACGGCCACTGATGACGACTCGGATATCGAAGACCTACCTGACGTTTCACTTTGACGACGACTCTGGTGGACAATGTGAATAAAGTTTTCCAAACACATAACATAATTCATAATTCATAATTTCTTTATTGCACACAAATCATACATGTCTAAATTATTTCATATTGCACATGTGACAGAACTTATGACCTGACTATGTACACAGTCAGGTCATAAGTTCTGTCACACATTAAAAACTTTTGAATTTAGAACGCTGGCCACAAAAAAGTTTATTGAATTCGAATTTCGAATTTTTCATGAAAATAAAAATGTGTACTTTTTAGAATTTTCCTCATTTTTAAATATGGAGTGGACACTTAAAGAAGACCGTGTCGCAGTTATTGCGTTGCATCGTTGCGGTTACGCACCAATTCAGATTTTCGACTTACTGTAAATTTTGAATATAACCAAAAGATTCGTTTATCGTACCATAAAACGATACAATGAAGACTCTAGTGTAGATGACAGGTCAAGAAGTGGACGCCCTCGCTCTGTTAGGACTCCAGCAGTGATAAAAGCTGTGAAGGCGCGAATTCAAAGAAATCCCATACGTAAGCAGAAACTGTTGGCCCTTTAGATGGGGTTAAGCAGGACCACGGTGAAAAGGGTGTTAAATGAAGACTTAGGGCTAAGGGCATGTCGATGAAAAATAGGACATTGTTTGGACGCTCATTTAATGGACCTGAGACTGAAGAGATGCCGCGCTTTGTTGAAGCGGTTCGCGGGAAAAAAGCATCGGGAAATTTTTCGGATGAAAAAATTTTCACCGTTTAAGAGGGCTACAACAAACAAAATGATAAGGTGTACTCACACAGCAGTGAAGAAGCGAGCAACTGTATTCCGCGTGTCCAAGGAGGTCATTTTCCATCTTCGCTCATGGTTTGGTTGGGAGTCTCTTGTTGGGGCTTAACTGAGGTACATTTTTGTGAGAAAGGCGTAAAAACGAATGCAGTTGTGTATCAAAATACAGTCCTCAAGAACCTTGTGGAACCTGGATCTCATACCATGTTTAATAACAGGCACTGGGTATTCCAACAAGATTCTGCGCCAGCTCATAGAGCGAAAAGCACACAAGACTGGCTGGCGGCGCGTGAAATCGACTTCATCCGGCACGAAGACTGGCCCTCCTCCAGTCCAGATTTGAGTCCGTTAGATTACAAGATATGGCAACACTTGGAGGAAAAGGCCTGCTCAAAGCCTCATCCTGATTTGGAGTCACTCAAGGCATCCTTGATTAAGGCAGCCGCCGATATTGACATGGACCTCGTTCGTGCAGCGATAGGCGACTGGCCGCGCAGAATAAAGGCCTGTATTCAAAATCGCGGGGGTCATTTTGAATAAACTTTATTACCATAAGATTCTATGTTTTATTAAGTTCATTTTGCTATTTAAATGTTTACATAAATAAAAAACATGTCTAAATTATTTCATATTGCACATGTGACAGAACTTATGACCTGACTATGTATATAGATCCAGTCCAGTCAAATCCACACTACGTCATAATCCAGTTGCCACGCATAGCAACTAGTAATGTGGATATGACAGGACTGGACCGCTATACATGGCGTGATATATTTTTCTGTTGGTAATGTGTCGCAGAATAGAAATTACTTAAATCTGAACTATTTGGTCTCAAGCTTTGTATGGTATGTTGAAAATAAACAAAGCCTCAAAATAATTTAACATCAATATATTTTTCTGAATTGCCTCAAGCAATAAAGAATTTTACAGGGTTGACTTTATGAACAAAAATTACGATTACAATTTAGAAACGACGCAACACCTGTAACAAAAAACTTACATATATGTGATTGTGTACAAATTCTAAAAAAGTGTGTTCTTAACAAAGTGACTTATCATATAGGCTTCGTAACTGAAACTAAAAATCACCAAACTTATGTACTTACCTTACCAAGCCTGTATCCTAAATTATACAAAAAATAATAATTTGAATAATAGGGGCTAGGTTTAAAATATTTTTGATAAATTAAAACATTAAAATACAGCAAACCGCCATGTTATGTTGAACACCAACCAGAGCAAAAATTGCGTCATGAAACCTTAAACCATTCAACATTGTAATTTTAGTATTTTATAAATAAATAATAAATAAACATTGTACATAAAGAGCTCCGTGGTCTAATGGGTTTCACGCTTGCTTCTCACATAGAAGATGCAGGTTCGATTACTAACCATGTACCAATCAGATAATTCATTTATCTTAAGTAATTTATCGGACGTTCAGTGTTTCGGATGGCACGTTAAGTTGTCGGTCCCGGCGGCTGCATTGAGCCAGCGTGTTGGAGTATGGCTTAATATTATTTGTATCCAGGTAAAGGCCTGTGCCCCTCGGTGGTGACATTAATGGGCAACATTATATAAAGGTTCTATGGCCTTGACTGAAATGAATGAAACTCTTTGGTCTTTATTATAATTTTTCGACAACACAATGGAGCATTTTCGCCGGAATTTGTAATTGAAAATTAAAATGCATAATATTTCTTACTAAACATTTATTTATAGCTGAAATATGATTGAACTAGTAAATAACAAATGAAACATTATGAAACAGTTTTTCAAAATCAATTACGAAGCCTATTACAATTTTATTTTTTATTTCTATTAGCTTTTGTGGTACACACTTTTTTACCACGACATGATCCATTACAAAGCTGTCTCTGTCAACTTGTAGAATATATTACAATTACAATTATTTAAGTTTTGAGTTTGGCTCCTGGAAATGTATTAAATTAGACAAATTATCTTATTATTCGACATCCCAAAATTCAGACATTGCCTATTAAAATGGGTTCGAACATTTTTGTATGGAGCCTGGGATATCTAAAGTTGCAAATACTTAAAATGTCGCTATTTGTGGAAAAAACGTATGGGAATCGCTCGTGAAAATAATTACGAGTATACATAGTCAGGTCATAAGTTCTGTCACATGTGCAATATGAAATAATTTAGACATGTTTATTATTTATGTAAACATTTATATAGCAAAATGAACTTAATAAAACATAAATTCTTATGGTAATAAAGTTTATTCAAAATGACCCCCGCGATTTTGAATATAGGCCTTTATTCTGCGCGGCCAGTCGTCTATCGCAGCACGAACGAGGTCCATGTCAATATCGGCGGCTGCCTTAATCAAGCGCCAAGCTGAGTGAATCCAAATCAGGATGAGGCTTTGAGCGGGCCTTTTCCTCCAAGTGTTGCCATATCTTGTAATCTAACTGACTCAAATCTGGACTGGAGGAGGGCCAATCTTCGTGCCGGATGAAGTCGATTTCACGCGCCGCCAGCCAGTCTTGTGTGCTTTTCGCTCTATGAGCTGGCGCAGAATCTTGTTGGAATACCCAGTGCCTGTTATTGTAACATGGTATGAGAAACAGGTTCCACAAGGTTCTTGAGGACTGTATTTTGATACACAACTGCATTCGTTTTTACGCCTTTCTCACAAAAATGTACCTCAGTTAAGCCCCAATAAGAGACTCCCAACCAAACCATGAGCGAGGGTGGAAAATGACCTCGTTGGACACGCGGAATACGGTTGCTCGCTTCTTCACTGCTGTGTGCGTACAACTTATCATTTTGTTTGTTGTAGCTCTCTTCCACGGTGAAAATTTTTTCATCCGAAAAAAGAATTTCCCGATGCTATTTTCCCGCGTACCGCTTCAACAAAGCGCGGCATCTCTTCAGTCTCAGGTCCATTAAACGAGCGTCCAAACGATGTCCTGCTTTTCTTCGATATGCCCTAAGCCCTAAGTCTTCATTTAACACCCTTTTCACCGTGGTCCTGCTTAACCCCATCTGAAGGGCCAACAGTTTCTGCTTACGTATGGGATTTCTTTGAATTCGCGCCTTCACAGCTTTTATCACTGCTGGAGTCCTAACAGAGCGAGGGCGACCACTTCTTGACCTGTCATCTACACTAGAGTCTTCATTGTATCGTTTTATGGTACGATAAACGAATCTTTTGGTTATATTCAAAATTTACAGTAAGTCGAAAATCTGAATTGGTGCGTAACCGCAACGATGCAACGCAATAACTGCGACACGGTCTTCTTTGAGTGTCCACTCCATATTTAAAAATGAGGAAAATTCCAAAAAGTACACATTTTTATTTTCATGAAAAATTCGAAATTCGAATTCAATAAACTTTTTTGTGGCCAGCGTTCTAAATTCAAAAGTTTTTATTGTGTGACAGAACTTATGACCTGACTGTGTATATATAATATTTGTATGTAATAAACATACAAATATTCCATAATAAAATGTCGTAAATAGTCGCTTATTTGAGAATATATTAGTAAATTAATAGTTTTTCTCTAATAAAATTATATTTCAACGATTATTTTAAAGAGTTATTAATTAATAGTATATTTTGAAGAGCTCCGTGGTCTAATGAGTTTCACGCTTGGTCCTCATACAGGAGATGCTGGTTCAATCCCTGACCATGTACCAATGAGATAATTACTTTTTATAAAGTACATTGTCGGACGTTCAGTGTTTCGGATGACACGTTAAGATGTAGTGGTAGTGGTCGTAAACCCCTCCACCAACCCGCACTGAGCTAGAGTGGTGAAGTATGGCTTAATCTTACTCGTGTCTGGGTAAAGGCATGTGCCCCTCAGTGGGGATATTAGCCCATTAGGCTACATAAATTATTAATTTTATTTTAAAGTCTTGATTTAAATCTTTCCTTTCCTTGGCTGAACAATACTGAACATACCTTATTCTATTTTAAGTATACAGGCTGTGACATAAATACATTGGAACCCGAAAAAAGGTAATTCTATACCACCAAATTCTATACCGATTTTGGTTATTTTTCATAAAAATCAGATTGTAAAAAATATAAAACAAAAACAGTTAATAAATCATTCAAAATTAATATATTTATTTTAATTATACTGTTTTTGTAGTTACTTCTCTTGTAAAGCAAATTGAAATGGGGAAATATTAAACTACACATCAATGATACTGATTTGCACAGCAAATATACTGATTTTCACAGTAATATGATGCGCTGGGAGGTGCCACCTACTTAACTTGACTAGGTTATACGAGTCGAATACAAATCAGTATCACGTCGAGTTGGATAGGCAGCACCGTTCAGCGCATTCACATTACAGAGAGATGCCACTTAACTCGACGGGTTTTAAAGGCATGTGACTGTCTCATTTTAGCCGGTAGCCCCACCGAATAGAAGACCAGAAGCCAATTCTCGCCCATAAGAATTGAAAGCGTAGACGTAAAATATGCGTAAGACTCGTAATTTGTCGTGTGAAATCAAAATTTACATATTCTCACCCATGCGTACGTATGTAGTGCAGCGTGAACTCGCAGACGTCGTTTTAATACTCCTTTGTAATGCAAATTTTTATTTTTATTTTATTGGGATACAGGCTGGCTGATGTTTTATAAGTTTATGCGAAATTGAAAATTCGAATTGTTCTAGATTCTTATTGGTAGTTTTCAGTTTTGGCAGGACTGGAAAAAATCATTTTCATTGAGCTGTTCGAGTCGAAGGCATTTTGATGCACATTTTTTTCGTTTGGCCAGTTTTGTTCGCGTTGGGAGTTATAGAAGTTTCAGAGACCGTTATAGAAGATTTCATTGACAATATAAAACCAGAGTTAGAGAATGTTCCTCCTGAGAACCTGTACAATTACGACGAAACCAACCTGACTGACGACCCCGGAAAGAAAAGGGTGATTTGTCGTCGCGGAAGTAAGTACCCAGAGTCAATAATTAACTCTTCAAAACTCAGCTACTCCGTCATAGTTTGTGGCAATGCTGCTGGAGATTCCATTGCGCCATACGTCATATATAAAGCAGATCACTTATGGACTACATGGACTGAAAACGGTCCATCTGGAGCCCGACATAACAGGACAAAAAGTGGTTGGATGGACGCTGTTACATTCGAGGATTGGTTTGTCAATCACTTATTGCCAATATTGAAACGGCAGGAAGGACGAAAAGTTGTGATAGGTGATAACCTTTCATCCCATATAAACCAAAGTGTACTCAAAGAATGCGAGGACAACAATATGGCTTTTATATGTTTGCTTCCCAACGCGGCACACATTCTACAGCCATTGGATGTGGCATACTTCAGGCCGTTGAAGATTAAATGGCGGCAGGCTTTGCTAACTTGGAAGCAGAGTCAAGAGGGTCGAAAACTTCCAACGCTGCCAAAGGATAAATTCCCTGATATACTCAGGCAAGCATTAAATAACATGAATGCAACAAAGGAAAACATAATTACCGGTTTCGAAAAAACTGGAATATATCCGATTGACAAAGCCATACAAATAAATAGGTTGCCTCGATAGGATCGCATCTTGCATCTGGATTTAATCGCTGATTCGTTTATGCAAAAACTGCAGCAAGCAAGAAATGATACAACTTCCCAAACAAATACTGTAAGAAAAAGAAAACTAAACGTACCTGCTGGCCGTTCAATTATAGCGCAAGATATTGCTGAAGCAGGTCCATCCGTCCGGTGTGACTGTCACGAAAAAGACGAGAAAAAAAAAGACCCAAGCATTGCAACGACGACAATTTCAAAGGATTCTACAACTAGTTGCAGCTCCAATATGAGTGACGTTTCATCTACAGAAGATTTGCCTGACGACGAGTTTATGCTAGATAATTAAGAAATAACATGGGAGTTTCCGATCAGCCCAAAGAATAATGAAACCAAAGTGGACTTTGTGGACTTCATTTATGAAGACGATCTTTCAATCGTGTCGATGTCAAAATTGAGACCCGAGTCAAACCTGAAAGATATTCTTCAAGTGGATGATCATGTCCTAGTCAAATGGAAAAATCTGCTGTATCCGGGAAAATTACTTTCCTTAAATGAAGAGGGTGTTATGGTAGGTGCAATGAAAAAAGGAGAAAAGTTCTGGAGGTGGCCTCTTATAAAAGATGAACAGTTGTACTCTTGGGAAGACATCGAAATGAAAATAAAACCGCCTAAATTTATGGAAAAGGGCTGCTTTTCTGTAACTGAAATTGATGAAGCTAAGTAAAATACTGCTTTCGTGCAGTAGTTAAGTTGATTCCTATAAGAAATATTAAAAAGACTAGAAGAGATTTACTAGATGTATGAAGAATTAAAATTATCCTGTGGCATAATATATGGTTACTTATAATATTTACCCTTAAGTAAGTTATATGTTCTAAGAAAAGCTATAATTTGTTATTATCCAAGAAGTTAGCACTTTGAAGGAAGCCATAAATGTTTAATTGTTTGTTTTTATTGAAAAATTTCGAAGAATTTAATAAAAGTTGATTTTTTTCCTGTGTACAATGTGCTCTTTTTCTACAGAACAACTTAAATGTGATTACTTTAATCCATGTCGTTAAGTCAAGCAATTAAGGTACAACATAAGCAGACGGCCAAAGTATACATCTCCGAAGTCAAATTTTGGCCCAAACTTTGCAAAAAAAATAAAACTGTACTTTGATGACTTTTTTCATTCCTAGCCTTTCATTATATCCCCTTCTATACACTGAGTTCATTAAAACAAATAATAAGCTGAAAGGATAAAATATATTCAGAGAAAAAGATGAAAAAAATTGACGCAAAGTAATACGACTTTACGGTATGTATTTGTTGTTTATATTCCGTGGTGGCATTTTGGTCGTGTTAGCGTTATTGTGGTACTTATCATTTTATCTTATTTGAAGCTTTTGGTGGAGAGCTGCGCATCGAGCCATAACCCAAATTTTTAAAACCGACACCGCGGACGCGTAGTCCTCATCAAGGCGTGCTTTGGAGCAGGCAGACGCAGGCAGGCATCAGGCGTACGTGAACGAGGAAGTTGGACGCCGCATCAGGAAATCTCGTATTTTTTTGACCCAATCCATATTTTTGTTTATTTGAACTGTCGTATGTATTTTAATTTAAATTTCGTTTCATAGCTCGGCTTCACTCTTTCGACAACTTTAAATCTTTGAACAGGATTATGTCGTCTGTTCATCATTACATCATCTAAATTCCTAAAGGCATTTCAAATATATTTTCGGCATACTTTTGGGCAATCATTCATATAACCCCTCGTCCATTTCATACGCACTTCATATCCTCCTCATATAATCATTTCATTTTCACGTCGTGTCCTGGTCAAAGTGCGCAAACAACGTCAAAAGCGCGTTACGAAGGTATCGATTTCATTTTGAACGAACCAGCAATTTCGGTATTCTTTTGCAACATAGACAAGTTCAGTTTGTGATCTCTTTTCTGGTTTAATTTTCGGTCTTGAGCACGGTTGTCATTCATTATTTTGTTATAAACTCTTGAATTTTATTATTAAAATAAATTATACGTGTTTTATCAGTGAATGTTCTTACTTATTTTATCACTACAGTAGGTACGTACTAAGAAAAGAGACGGTCTGTTCTCTATCTCAGGCCAGCCCTAAATCAGATTGCCATGTAGGGTCGGTTTATTCCATCCACGCATCAAATTGAGACATAACATGTAGATAATTTCACAAGTCCAAGCATATCTATATAGTATATGAGTAGCTTAACATGATTCATCTGTACGCGAATAAATATCAGCTGTTTCTTACAAAGTAACCTGTATACCTAAAATAAGAGTACATAGTATATCTCAGAAAGCAGACTATACGATATTTTGTTAGAGAATATTTGTTGTACTTAATTTTATTCTCGATCCATTGGCATACGTTTTATAGGGTGTTCACGAGAAAGCGACCTTTTAGGTACTTGCAACTTTAGGTATCTAAAAGAGGTTTTATGCTCTTTAGACATCGTAATTTAATTGCCTAGGAAAAGTGTAAAAAAATAAATAAACGTTTCTTACCAATTTTAGGTATTCTATACATTGCCTATCCATTATAAACATGACAGATTTCATAGATTTCCGTTGACATACTTGTACCACATACACGCGGTCTTATTGACTTGGAAATCGGCTGCTTTCAACGTAAATGGTATCACAAGACATAAATATGCTTAGCCACTTCTGAGATTTCTAACAAATCCTTGTTCAGAATTATGTAGTTATATATCTATACCTCTTCAAAAATCAAGAGTGGTTTCTCTCCGTGTATCACAAAGTCGGTAATCCAGAATAATTGAAAATAACTTATGATCCGCTTATAAAATCAGTGCAAATAAGTACAGGAGGGGTAAAATAAACATTTCAACTGGACAAATTACTCTGCAAACATTCATACTTCCAGGAGCCTATTGCTTAGAATTATAAGTCGTTCTATAATAGCGTTTAACCATTTTAATTTAATACCTAATAGTATTCGTTGACCCAAAAGTCATACGTCACAGCAACACTGAAGGTCGCCCTGCCTCAAATGCCTAACATGACCTCAGTGAAAGTTGCATGTAATCGTCAGTTTAAAGTTTTTAATGAATATCCCCTTTTTACATTGTTAGTGCTAGCCTTTTCGTGGACATCCCTTTTTTACGTTTTTTTTTTAAATTTCTGCGTTATCGTGAATATTTAGTTAAGACGACACAAGTGTTCTTTTTTCAAAACATTGCTACGATAAATTGATGACTTCGTTTGCAACATTGCACAGCAAAAAAAAAGTTACTAGTGAAATTAAATTAAATAAAATTAACTTTATATGCAAGAGAACAGTAAATTATAGGATCTTAACATTGAAATATTTGCAGCGTTTTCAGCATGCAAGCATGCAAAATCATAATAGTTATTAGATTATTAGATTTCAAGTGGTAAAATAGTAAAGGCGATATATTTGTATAATTTAAATATTATTTGTCCTTAAGTCCAGGTGGTTGATATAGTAAGTTCATATAGTTTGCTCTTGTTCGTCTTTGCCGCCCTTCATCTCTGATTTCCAGATTTCACGATGAGAAGCAACAAAAACACAAACATCTCTCATGTAGGCACATGGAAGGGGTAAAATATTATGTTTTTTTTAAAGTGGTTTACAGCTTTCATCAAATTTAGCCAATTTAGGCATAATGCCTAAAGATTTTAATTGTCTACTTCAGTTTTTTTTTTCATTTTATAAGTAAGAGGAATAGGAAATTCATTCGAATTATATGAGAGAAATTAAATACGTTTGGTTTTATTAATATTAATTTGTAAATTGTAGGTTTCTCCTATTTAATCATATCTCCAAGCGCAGTATAAATAACATTTTCAAAGCTTTCTTGTTTTTACATTGTATTTTCAGCGTGGTGTCGTCAGCAAATTTCAGGCAGTTATGCGAGGTGTATTTTGGAAGATCATTGACATAATTATTACACGAACAGTAATGGTCCCAGTACTCTCTTGTGGTACACTTTAGTTATTTGTCCTAAAGGGATCTATAAATTTGTAACGATGCTGTTTTTTTCGTGGATTTTGCTTATTTCCGTAAATTGTTCTATTCGCAAAAAAAACTTCTTAGCCAGTTCAACGGTACGCCTCGAATTCCGAAAGAATTAGTTTTTCTAAAAGTAAGGAATGATTTACAAAATCAAAAGTTTTGCTCATATCAAGAAACAAGAAACAAAGGTATTGTTGGTGTTTCATTATTTAAATTTTTAGTTACTATACGCACAAACTTGTCTTACTGTTTTTTAGGGACATAATAATGTCATATATTTCTGTTTAAGAAACTGGTCTTACGAAAATTGTATTTCAATTTGATTTCTGTGTGAAATATCTTATTATGTGGAGATTTTAGGTTTATAAAATAATCATTCAGAATATAACAAATGTCATAAGGATGAGAAAATAATGTCGTTTAGTTTAATTTTATTAATATTACTAGTTCAGTGTACTCTATTTGTACGAACAGTATTTGTACAGTGACGTACGATTACGATTCATATCCAAAGTAAGCACAGCACGTAAATGGATTTAATTCTTGCACGAAGAGTGGCCGTTTTCATGATTATGCGCATGTCATCTCAAGTACAAAATACTTTTTACAGTCTTAACTATACAGGCTGACTTTTGATTAGCTGACCGAATTTCAAAAATATTTCAGGTATATTTCGAACATTGTCAAAACACCGTTATGAGGTGGACTACTCGATATTAAAGGTATTACCGCCCACCTCACGATATTGCGGATGCCACCGGTCCCTCTGTAACCCATAGCAACAAATATCCAGGCTCTCACTCACTCAAATTTAGAACGCCATTTTTTTTAAATATTTGCGCTATGTTTTACTTGTTACATAGTCTATGAAAATATATAAATATCGATTTCATGGTATCGTTCTCTTCCACTTAATTTCTTACTTTTCTATACGAATCAGCGGACCGCCCGGCCCAAATTTTAACCTCTAAAATGTGACTACTCTTTTCTGTTACACCTATATAGTTTCAGAAGCTTTACTAATTCATCACACTAAGAACATCTGATAAAAGGACTTTATTTCAGAATATGTACTGTGAAAGTAGTCAGCCATTGGATATACTTCGAGGTTCATCTAAGTTTTTACTTAAATACAATTATTTAGTATTCAAGTTTTACTTTACGCCATCTCATATCATCGAAATATTTAGTATGTTTTCTACTATTTTCGAAAAAATGCTCTAGAATTTCTTAAATCTTATTTTTATTGCTTATCCAACAATTGTTGCGATAAACAGTTGATCGACCCCAATAGTATTTAAGTAGAATTTTTATCTAAGAATTTTAGCTCTATGGTTACATAAGTAAAATTTACCGAAGTATTACTGGTCCACTTACTCGTATCCAACTATCGCATATCATCGCTTAATCTGTTACTAATGGTTAATTCCTTGTGTGGTTACCAGTCATTTAGGAATTACTCATTAACGTAGTTTACAGGTCTTAATAATGTAATTAATTAATTTAGAGGCCAAATATATGTTTTGTACCTGTACCTAGGAGAGAAATATGATAATATGTATTATATATTTTTAATAATTACTAAAAAAATAGATACAAATATTATAGAAGATGAGTCCTGAATGTAAACCACCATTATATTTGGTTATGAATAACCTATGAATTACCTTACCTATGAAATTGGAGAATTTTTCTTACAGATTCAGGAGTTCATAATTCGAGTAATGCAATAGCTATTTCCAGTTTTTTTTTTATTGTTTTAAAATTAATTTCAATATTTTACATCTACTTATTAAATTTTCTTTTTATTTTCAGTTTGATAACTAAAATGTTATCTTCAAAATCAGTGCCTCCTGAATGTCATCCATTTTCATGATAATATTCGTAATATTTTTTTACAGCTGACACTTTTAAAAAATTATACAAAATTTTCTGTTAGATAAATGTTATCTCATTCATACACACAAAGTTTATTAAATTAGGATCTGTCATTCCTAAAAAAAATACAAAAAAATCTGTACTGAAAATTGAGTTAACATCAATATCTCCATACAAAACGCCAATTTCATATATAAGGACCTAATATTTGTTTTGTATGAAAGAAAATCCAGAGATACGCAATAAAGAATTCCTATCAAATGAGTTGTCACTTAACATCAATACTTCTCTCCTAACTTAGCATCACCTCGTAGCAGCTTAAGTGTCTTAAAAATCACCGTGAATTATTTTTCTTAACTTATTCTCACAGCGGTGTCTCAACCAGGGGTTTTCCGAGCTGCCTATAGGGTGGGCTCTTTGGAAGGGACAGTTTGGCGAAGTTATATTATTAGATAGAAGTTTTTGCAGTAAGGAACCATTGACATCGATATTGATGATACTTAAGAATCGAATTCTCGTACCGATACCACATGGCGACATATCGACACTCGTTTACATAAATCGGTAGTTTTGCCGATAAGGACCAATATCTGGGAGCTAATGTAATTGGCCAAAACAGTGAAAAGTGTTATTTTTTTATAAAAGATTTCAATGACCATACGACTAGGCATAATGCTGCATTCATTTATTCGGAATGCATCGAGTTTCGAATAAGGTTTTTTTTTAAATGATAATTTTCCAATGAACGCCTAATATCACATTAAAGCTCCTTATTGCCTAGACTAGATATTTTATTACAATTTATACCTCAAAACTGATATTTTACGAACCAATTTAAAAATATATTTTTGTAATTGAAAGGTTGACCATCCAGATTGGTTCCATTGTTTGGAAATTAGAAATCGGTCCAGTATTTTGATTTCCAAAGCAAAAATACTGGAATTACGAGGCATCCAGGTAAACGAAATTGCGTTTAATTGCTTTAGCGGTAGTTAAGCTGATACGAAAGAAAATTTCGTTTTTTTTTCGAATCCATTTACTCCACCATGAAGTCATCTACAAATTTGATTTTTGGGTTGTCGTTTATTGAGTATTTAATTAAGATGTTCACTAAAGGGAAACGCGATTGGATGAAATTTTCTCAATAGAATTTAATTACAAAAACACCTCTAAATTGTTTTATTTTTTCCTGTAATTCTGAAATCCTAACTAATTTTATTGTGGAACTGTGTTCAAAATGTACATATTATGTATTCGCAAAATCTCCTTATTTTTTTTTTAAACAAAATAGGTTAGTTTATTTTTAAACAATTTTTCTGTGGTTTATCGCTACGCTTTTTCATTTTTTCCCGATTTCGTCCCTCTCACACTGCGGGTCTTTCCGCCTGGAATAACTGGGACCTTTGCACGGACGAAGTAGCACCTTAAGGTCATTGTCGTAAGATGAATTCTGTCTTTAAGTTCGTAATATTCGTTTATATTTTCGTGTAATACGTGTGGACTGGACTGTCAGACATACAGGTTTCGAACCTTGTTTTCGTGAATTTTGACGACATTCGTAACCCGACCGGGGTGGAAGAAATAGTGCTTGTTTTTTTAAAGTTTTTACCTTGGCGAATTATGTGTCGTGTTATGTGGCGTGTGGAGCTTAATATAAGAGGCAAAATATGACGCTCCACATCTCCGTAACATTTTGTTGCCTGAAACGTAATACTTTAAGGTGGTATGGGTGTGCAACCGTTTCTGTGTATTAGCCTCAATAGTTTCACCATCATCGTATACAAAGACGACATTTGCATCCCGACAGGGGAGAAGGAACAAGGGCTTGAACTTGAAGTCGGTTTTTTTTATTTTAACTTGCTGATTATCCAGGGTGAAATTTAATTATCGGACCATGTTTTGGGGAATTATAGTACCCATCAATATGAACAACTTTCCCCAAAAAACATATGGGCGCAAATGAAAAAAAAAATCGTCATTCAGTACATTGACCCGATCAGTGATTACAAGTTACTTTGGGACACCCAATTTTTTTTTTTTTGCGACCGTATGTTACTTAGGGAAAGTTGTTCATAATTATGGTAACTATCATTCCCCAAAATATGGTCAGCTAATTCAATGTCACCCTGTATAGTGAAATGTTTCCTGTACTATTTTGAAATGTAGAAATAAGTATTTCATTTTGGAACACTAAATAAAACAATTCGTATTGAAGAAAGGTGGAAGGGCTCAAATGAGTATCGATCAGATCTTAGAATTGTAAAAAAAAAATATTTTAACACATTTATGCTGTGTAACAATATCCAAGTCCGACTCACGCCATCTTGCGATCTGCGTTGGTATTTTTTCAAATCATGAGCTGAACAGCACCAACTCAACACAAAAAGTAGGTCGGTCGATCCTCTTGATCGATCGATCTGAAGTGAGCTGAGGAGCTTGTAATCTGATGAGCTTGGAGCTGGGTCCCTCAGTTCGAGTGTATAGATGCATTTTCCGAAATAATGTTTTCCTTTTTTTTTTCATTCGCGTTTTTTCCCAAGATTTATTTTTTCTTTACGTTTTTTTACTAGTAGTGTAATTTTCTAAAGTCTGTATCGATCAGAAAAAATAACTTTGTAAACAAAGCACTGCCGGGTATATAATCATAGATTTCATCAAGAAACTACTTCCAAGACACTAACATTTCACATCCGTCAGTTAGAAAACACCGTCGCCTACTTATCAAACAACATTTAAGTAGTAATTGGAGATAAAACTTGTAAAACTCTAAAAATACGATTAGATGAAAAACATTGAGGTTATTTGTTTATTTATTCTAATGCAAAAATTAGGGATGGGTATTGACATTGAATGATAATGAACGAATGACAGTTATCGATTACCGATTGATGAATCGATACTACAAGATCCGATATATCAAACATCGCGTGATGACGTCGCGCCCACGCGCATAAATCTCATTCGTCACTTGTTTGTCATGTGTACGGGTGTTTTTCTATGATCTATTGCTCATTACGACAACTTGGCTATTCTTTTACGGACTTTGCAATACTTTGTAATTTGGGTAGAGATTTTACCTGGAATGACGATTTACGGCTTTGTTAGAAGGAACTTTGATATTGCATCTGACTGGAGTGTTTGCTTGTCTTACAAACAAGGTAAGTTTTTTATATTCCTCAATTAATGTTTATTAAGATTTCCGTTTCAGGGAAATGTTTCATAATCGCTTAATATTAATATTTTGTTATCGACGCAATTTTGATAACGTTATAACAAAATGGCATCCACAGTATGACGATGTGTGTGATTACGTCAAAAAACCGAATAATGGAATATTATATCGTAGGCGTAAAAGAAAAAGATAATTTTATTAATATTTAATTTAACTTTTGTTCTCAGAATAAGAAAAGGGTGAACCAAAACCTGGACCATCATTTTTATCCTCGCTGGTCAAGAAACGTCCTAAGTCTACGCTTTTGACCGTAAACGAAAAGACGATTGCGCTGAAAGTGGCAAAGTGGTGACCCGACTTCTCTCACCTTAGAAGTGCAGCAAGAAGCACTTCGTCCAAGATCGCCGAGCCCCGACATCGGTTTGCATACCTATTTCAAACCACGTTGCAGAACTCCATAATCAAGACCCCACCCAAACCAAGACGACATCAAGCAAGCCATGACCGGACCAGATTTGAAAACGGACCAGAAGCCAAAAGATAAATTATTTCAACTGAAGATTTCCCGCATCGAACTCAAGACACCGCAAGAACAATGACCCGATAGTCAGCCGACTGCTGATTTATCAAAATGGAGCTCGCACCAGCAGAAACGAACGCGTCGGCAAATTCATTCACAGCAAGCAGCTTTTCAAGTTCAAGACATAGGAAGCCGTTCCAGCCCCCAGAAGAGCATTGAAACATCATCGATATACCTAATTCAACGAATATTGAAATCATCCAGGCAGAACATCGCACGAAGAATAATCAAATCACTGAAGAGAGAGAGAGATATATATTTATATATAAACGATTGGTGTACAAGATGTGCCCTATGTTGCCAAATCCCAAGGTTTTTAGGCACACAAATTTCATCAATCGACAACTTAATATTCACTCCAGAGTGAAGAGCACGCACGTACATATGACGTACGAGATCATTGACTGCCTACAGCCAAGGTTACAGATTTAATGCTGACGCTGATTCAGCACAATCATCCTTTTGTAGGTACGGTCGCAATTATAAACAAACAGTGATTACAACTTCAACGACGTGCGATGTAAATTGACTCATCGATTCCTGAAAAACATGGGCGGCTGCAGCATCAGACGACTCTCCTGCGGATCTTTTCCAGTTATAGGTTAGGTTAGTTTACTAACCAAATACGTAGAAAAAACAATGACCACCTACCCATATAAAACTGAGATTGCTAAAACTACAGCAGAAATTATGGGTGTTTCTCAAATCACATTATATGCTATTTTGAGAGAATATAAAAAGACTGGATTGGTTGTGTCACCACTACAGCATAGATCGCCACATAAAAGTGTGATAGAAAATTTGGACACATTTATACTTTCTGCAATCAGAAGAAAAGTGCATCAATTTTATTTTAATAATGAAGTGCCAACTTTGGATAAAATTGTTATTGCGGTAAATGATGACGAAGATTTACCGTCGTTCTCTCGGATGACAATGTACAGGATTTAAAAAAAACTTAATTTTCAAAGAGAAAAACGGTCAAGAAAAAGCATTTTATTGGATCGTCCAGACTTGATGATATGGAGAAAACAATATTTACTTCAAATAGAAGATTTTCAGAAAGATTTTGACGTGGTTCAACGAGGGTCACTGTGTAGATTATATTTAGGTTGACAAAAATATCCAGTCTTCGCGACAAGCATTTTTAAGAGGACTGTCAACAGGACTAAAAAACCCACAAAAAGGCAAACGCTTGATGGTGATCCACATCGGTAGTGTAGATGGATTTTTAGAAGGAGGTCTCTGGATATTTGAGGCCAAAAAATCAGATGGTGACTATAACGGTGAAATGGCCGCATACAACTTTGAAAAGTGGTTCCAAAAATTTTAGACCTAGTCGAACCAGGATCAATTATTGTGATGGATAACGCTCCATACCACTCGCACAGAATAGAGCAAGTACTAAACATGACGTGGAAGAAAGATAAAATTCAATCATGGATGCGCGAAAAGGGCACAGAATATGACCAAAACGATATTAAACTGCAGCTGCTACAAAGAATCAATAAAAACGCATATAAAAAAATTTTGTTGACGATATGGCTGAAAAGAAAAATATCAAAGTACTACGTTTTCCTCCTTACCATTGCGAACTGAACCCAATAAAAACCGGTCAAGTGCGAATCTAAATCGCGCACGAAGGGTTCCGTACCACCGTTCAATGGAAGCGATGGTGTGGAGTGAATAGTTTGGATTTTACACAGCAAAATATTGTTTACAAAGTTATTGGTGCGGTTACTTTCACACTCCATGTACGTAACCAGGTGCATCCATAAGTTTGTATGTGGTATTGAAAGAATTGTTGTATGGGAGCCCCCTTAAATATTTCTTTTATCCTGTTTTTTAGTATTTGTTGTTATAGCGGCAACAGAAATACATAATCTGTAAAAATTTCAACTCTCTAGCTAGCTAGGTTCTTGAGATACAGCCTGGTGACAGACGGACGGACAGCGAAGTCTTAGTAATAGGGTTCCGTTCTTACCCGTTGGGTACGGAACCCTAAAAATGATAAGTAAAGTCATATGTAGGACGAAATAATAAAACATTTAAGATGTCCGAGGATAAAAATTTACTGTAAGAAGGTATCGCAAAAGTTGGTCCAGCGCAGTGGACAGGATGTGTTAATCACGTAATCAAAGAAGAAAAAAAGATGAAGGAGCTGGAAGGTTTAATTATTGCGGCGACAGACGCCATAACATAAAAGTTTATAATAAATGTCGGCGACTCTACGGCCACTGATGACGACTCGGATATCGAAGACCTACCTGACGTTTCACTTTGACGACGACTCTGGTGGACAATGTGAATAAAGTTTTCCGAACACATAACATAATTCATAATTCATAATTTCTTTATTGCACACAAATCATACAAAAAACAAGAGTTACATAAAAAAAGTGTACAAAGGCGAGCTTATCTCTAATAAAAGATCTCTTTCAGCAAACCAGGCAAACAAGGGAAAAGTTGATGGTTGAGCAGGGGTAGACCTATGTGTACAATATATAAAATAATAAATAAAATAAATTAAATAATAACTATAATAATATACTAAATACTTATTATATACTACAAATACCATTTTATACACTATACTAATACATACTTACATGCATACTACCTATAACTCTAAAGGGAGAGGTAATGTCTCTTCACACGACTTTTAAAGATATTCAGATTAGGACTGTCCCTGATGGTGCAGGGGAGTGCATTCCACAACCGAATGGCCCGGGCTCTAAACCCGTTCTCATAGTAAGCGGTGTTATGCTGTGGAGTTGTGAGCATGGAAACTGCGTGAGTTCTCCGAGGTCTGCTGGAAGAAAGAAATTGAAAACTGTCTCGTAAGAAAGTTGGGTAGCGTGGATTACGTAAAATGTTGTAGAGGAAATTGAGGATGTGTGAATCCCGCCGAAGACGAATCGGCAGCCACTTCAACTCCCTGCGATGTTGTGACACATGGTCGTATTTGCGCAGCCCGAAGATAAACCGAATCCCGAGATTTTGAAGTCGTTCGAGTTTGTTCAGTAGTTCTTCGTTAGCACTGACCCAGTAGACATCAGCGTAATCGATGAGGGGTAGAATGAGAGATTGAGCAAGAGTGATTTTGGTATGTCGAGGCAAAAAGTACTGAAGTCTCCTGAGAGAGTGAAAGGTAGAAAATACTCGGCGACTTACCTCATTGACATGCGATGACCAGGACAACTGGTTGTCGAAGATTAGACCCAGGTTTTTAACTTTATCGCTATATACGATTGTGGTACCATTAAAAGTGACAGATGGAATGGGATGTTGCTGCAACAAGTTAAGAGAATGTCTAGTACCTATTATCATGGCCTGGGACTTGCTCGGGTTGACCAGGAGTCCGAAAGATGAAGCCCAACTTCTTATTCCCTCAAGATCAGCGTTGAGTGCCTCCACAGCAGAGTGTGCATCGTTGAGAGAGAAGTGGCGATAAATCTGGAGATCATCAGCGTAAAGATGATATGAGGAGGACAGGACGTCCGAGATGGTGTTGATAAAGATCGAGAATAGAAGAGGAGAAAGAATACCACCTTGAGGGACGCCTGTAGAGAGGTCACACCATTCAGTGGATATCTCTTCCGACCTGATACGCTGTTGCCGATCCCTCAAATAAGAGTCGAACCAGCTAGCAGAGAAGGAGGAGACGTTCAGAGATCTGAGAAGCTCAACGAGAATGTCAAAATCTACGCAGTTGAAGGCACTACTGAAGTCAAGTAAAGCAAGCACGAAAAGCTGTTTGCGGTCCATGGCTACCTGGATATCATCTGTGACTTTCATGAGAGCCGTGACGGTGCTATGACCCGGTCTGAATCCTGACTGGTACATTTTCAGTAGATTGTTTGAGAGAAGGTAAGAAGAGAGCTGGGTATGGACAATGGATTCAAGGACTTTGGAGAGGATGGGTAGGATTGAAATAGGTCGATACTCTTTAAAAGAGGTGGGACTGGAAGTTTTAGGGAGCGGGATGACTAATGCTTTTTTCCACATGGTGGGGAAGATGCCATTCGATAGGGAAAAATTTATAACATGTGTAATAGCTGGCAGTAATTCATCCAGGATTGTTAAAAGCATTTTAAGGCAGATTTTATCATCACCTACGGCTTTCGAGCTCACTGCTAGTACCGCCTTCTTGACCGCATATATTCCAACATTGCTCAAGTTGAATGGTGTGGTGTCGGGTAAAGACTTAGAGCGCAGGCTCTGAAGAGTGGCTTGTTTGACAATGGGATCCATCACAACAGGTGGGGCAGAAAGGAACTGGTTGAGACCGTTGAGATCTACATTACCAGCATGAAAGTCCTGAGTCTTACCTATGCCAAGTGTTTTTAGAAACTTCCACACCTGAGCTGGTGTATAACTTTCAATACTCTCGTGGATGTGCCGACGCTTAGCATCACGACAGAGACGGTTGCAGCGGTTGCGAAGACATTTGTAAGAAAGAAAATTGTCATCTGTCGGATTCTTACGGTATTTACACTTGGCTCTGTTCCTCTTGGCCATTAGACGCTTAATAGTATCTGTTAGCCAAGGGGCGGGTAGGTGTTTCACTCTCACTTTTTTTATAGGTGCATGCTTGTCGTAGAGACCTAGGACTATGATATTGAACTTGTTGATTTTCTCGTCCATGGTCTCGCTGGATATTACAGGGGACCAGTCGATCGACAAGGCATCCGACCTAAGAGACTCTAGGTTAATATCCCTAAAGTTACGAATATTAAGAAATTTTGCCCTGCTCTTGAGAGGCCTGATCTTATACGAAAGATAGATAAGGTCGTGAAACGAGAAAGGAGAGTTGAGTTGACCATGTACAGCGACCTTATCCAAGATAGAGACGATCATAATATCGAGGAGAGAGGGAGAGCAGTGAGGTTGGAAATGCGTGGCATCAAGAGGCAGAATATGCAGATTGAAAGAGTTGACTATAAACATGAGTTTGGTAGAACGGGAGTCGTTTTTGAGGAGACAGGTGTTGAAATTAACATTTCGTTTCTTTTAAGTACTTTTTCAAATTGTAAAAATCCTTCTCTTCTAATCCTAATAAATATGGATGATTATATAAAAAAACATAGATTCAATCATTCACTCTTTCGTTCAGATAGTATGGGTAACAACACTAAAATACTAAAAGGTCATTGACGTTTCATTATAAAAAAACATAGATTCAATCATTCACTCTTTCGTTCAGATAGTATGGGTAACAACACTAAAATACTAAAAGGTCATTGACGTTTCATTGTTTACAAAGTATTTTTTTCTGATTGATACAGACTTTACACGGTTTAATTTATTCCTTGTCTTTTTGCCAGACATATATTTTCCTATGCATTTCTCAATCCGTATTCTTCATATACAATTTTTTACCAAAATAATAATTTTCCAGGTTAATTTTAATTTTGTCAATGGCACTGGCACCTTTGGACTTTGCTTTTGTGTGGAACCCTTTGTAAATGTGCTCCTTTATGCGGTGCACTTATTGAACACACGAGTGTTTGGGTTTTTGCTATACTAACAGCTGTACCCTAAAATGACTCACCAAATTAAGACAGGGTTTGAAAATTTCAAGTCCAAGCATTCCTGGCATCGGCCAGGCACATGACCTCGATATCACCAAGTGATGGGTTTATTATTTTGCCGTAGAGGCCACGTATGCCATGTGCCGAGGACAGGAATGCTGGAAGTGCAACATCTGATACTTTTCGGATCCCCAGACCTCCATGCCTTATAGGCAGGGACGCCTACGTCTAGCTGTGGTCGTAAAAGGTGCAGTTCAAGATGTTTGTCATAGTTTTCTGTTTTAGCTGGTCTAGGGATGAAAGTGATGAGGGATATTTCCAGAGTGGAAAACAGCGGAGGACATATGTTAGTTTGGGAAGAAAGAGGCAGAAACGAATGATTATAAGGGTCATATGGGGGTTAAGGTCTGTCAGTCTATCTGCAGTCTCGTCGAATATTGAAATTTGCTCCGTTATGAAGCTGGGGATCCTTTCCTCTAGAACAGGAGACCCCAGGAGGCGTAGTGATTGCAGGTGCAAAATTGTTAAAAGCATGTTCAATGTTGTATTTTTTTTTTCGGACGATGTGATCTTTGCAGATAGATAAAGCTCACACTTTGAGTAACTTAGATCCAAACCAATTTTGCTAAATTCATTGGTCAAGATTTCTTATTTTTCAAGCACGGTTTTTGCATCGGCTCCTAGGGTCCCATCATCAAGATACCAAACGTTAAATTTAGACTTTAGACTGGTTATCGTCGGATGGATTGCCAAACTGAAAATAGCCGGTCCGAGCGGGTCGCCCTGCTGGCAGCCCACTGCTGAGTGTATGAGGTGGTTATTGTACAACAAATTTGAATTTGTGCTGTAGCATTGCCAAAGGTAGTAGTTGTACACAGTCAGGTCATAAGTTCTGTCACACAATAAAAACTTTTGAATTTAGAACGCTGGCCACAAAAAAGTTTATTTAATTCGAATTTCGAATTTTTCATGAAAATAAAAATGTGTACTTTTTAGAATTTTCCTCATTTTAAAATATGGAGTGGACACTTAAAGAAGACTGTGTCGCAGTTATTGCGTTGCATCGTTGCGGTTACGCGCCAATTCAGATTTTCGACTTACTGAAAAATTTGAATATAACCAAAAGATTCGTTTATCGTACCATAAAACGATATAATGAAGACTCTAGTGTAGATGACAGGTCAAGAAGTGGTCGCCCTCGCTCTGTTAGGACTCCAGCAGTGATAAAAGCTGTGAAGGCGCGAATTCAAAGAAATCCCATACGTAAGCAGAAACTGTTTGGCCCTTCAGATGGGGTTAAGCAGGACCACGGTGAAAAGGGTGTTAAATGAAGACTTAGGGCTTAAGGCATATCGAAGAAAAACAGGACATCGTTTGGACGCCGAGCAACCGTATTCCGCGTGTCCAACGAGGTCATTTTCCATCCTCGCTCATGGTTTGGTTGGGAGTCTCTTATTGGGGCTTAACTGAGGTACATTTTTGTGAGAAAGGCGTAAAAACAAATGCAGCTGTGTATCAAAATACAGTCCTCAAGAACCTTGTGGAACCTGTTTCTCATACCATGTTTAATAACAGGCACTGGGTATTCCAACAAGATTCTGCGCCAGCTCATAGAGCGAAAAGCACACAAGACTGGCTGACGACGGGGCGTGAAATCGACTTCATCCGGCACGAAGACTGGCCCTCCTCCAGTCCAGATTTGAGTCCGTTAGATTACAAGATATGGCAACACTTGGAGGAAAAGGCCTGCTCAAAACCTCATCCTGATTTGGAGTCACTAAAGGCATCCTTGATTAAGGCAGCCGCCGATATTGACATGGACCTCGTTCGTGCTGCGATAGACGACTGGCCGCGCAGAATAAAGGCCTGTATTCAAAATCGCGGGGGTCATTTTGAATAAACTTTATAACCATAAGAATCTATGTTTTATTAAGTTCATTTTGCTATATAAATGTTTACATAAATAATAAACATGTCTAAATTATTTCATATTGCACATGTGACAGAACTTATGACCTGACTATGTATATGGACGGGGTGTGTTGTTTAACTTATGTAAGCAAGGCGCCCCTATCTACCTAATTGAATTAGTTTTTTACGTCAAGCTACAGCCACACTTAACCTCCCTAATTGGCAAGGAAGGTGCGAGCCGAGTAAACAGTGGCCTCGCAACCTCCCCTGCTGCTAAAGCCCAGCTGCGTCGGTTCGAATAAATGTCCGATATCTGGTAAAATATACCTGCAACAGATCTTGGTCACTATCCGCCTGATGATATTACCGACAGTGATGGGCCTTACTCCCCCGTCCTTCTTTTTGAGTCTACACTGGTTGGCCCCGTACAGTAAATTTGTGATGCCTTCATGCCAACCTGCCGGAGAGCATAAAATTTACGAGTTCGATTATGTTTGCCAAGAGGGTCCTTCCTGCGTCCCAGACGGTGCCACACAGCGGGTCTTTGTAGTGCTGTGGTGGCAGGCCGTCAAGACCACCGGCTGAGCCGCTCCTGGAAGATATAACCAAATTCCAAATTCCAAATGTCTTTATTACTGTAGATATTTACATATACTTATCAACGTCATTTTTTCTACATTGTACCACTGTGGGAGAAAGAGGGCGTAGAAACTACCACAGCTTGATTTTTAGATCTCTTTTAAAAATTGCTTATGCTTAACTAATACTATATATATATATATATATATATATCATTATCATATTAATAAGCAGAAACCGCATACAGTCCTATCATTTAAGTAATCTTGAACATTGTAATATTCCTTTTTCGACAAAGTCGCTTTAAATTGCTCAATGGCAATTTCAAGATCTCCAGAGGTATCTTTTTGCAGTAAATAATGCATTGACCCTTGAAAGAATTGCTAACCTTCGTGATCTAAAAAGGGGCGCAAGTATTCTGTGATTATTTCTTAGGTTAACATTACAGCTATCGCTAAATTTGGGAAATTTTGTAAGGTTATATTTTCAAAAATAAATTTATTAGCTACAATTCAATGTATGTCAATATCATTAAAAAGTTCTCTTAAGGAGTCCGTACGTTTTAAGTTATAAATTGCTCGAATAGCTCTTTTTTGTAAAATAAAAATAGTTTAAATATCCGCTGCTTTCCCCCACAACAAGTTACCATAAGACATGCTACTATGAAAGTAACTAAAATATACTAGCCTAGATGTAGCCACAACCGTGTTTTATCTGATGTTCCTAACAGCGTAAGCCACAGAACTTAATTTACCAGCAAATTTTTCTATGTGGGGTCCACTGCAATTTTCTATCAATGGTTATTCCAAGAAAGTTCGTGTCATTTACTAATTCTAATGTGCTGCTGTCCATCACTAAACTGGTCCCAACTTGCCTGACATTTTGATGTGAGAATTTGATACATTTGGTTTTACCAGCATTTAACAATAAATTGTTAGCTGTGAACTCCATTGACATCATCAAAACTTATTTTTGTCTTTCTATTTTGAAGACCAGTGAAGTAACATTAGCAAACAACACTATATTAGTCAATTTCTCCACCATAAAAGGCAGATCATTAATATATCCCAGGAATAAGAAAGGCCTAATATGGAACCTTGTGGAACGCCAATTTTTACTCCGGATCCATCAGATTTAACACCGTTGACTTCTGCCTGTTGAATTATATTGCTTAGATATGATCTTAGTTGATCCAACGCTTTATTTCTAACTCCGAAATGATTTAATTTCGTTAGTAGCGTCTCATAGTCAACACAATCAAATGCCTTCGACAGATCGCAAAAACACCGATAGCATCATGTGCGGCTTCCCATGCAGAATAAATATGATATATAAGGGTAATACCTGCATCCGTTGTCGATTTACCCCTAGTGAAATCGTATTGCTTGGCGTGGAGTTGTATTGTACGGTTGAAATGTGAGAGCATTTGATTGAGTATAATCTTTTCAAAATTTTTACTAAGTGCTGGAAGAACAGATAGTGGTCTGAAATTTGAAGGATCACCCTTGTCTCCCGACTTGAACAGAGGTATAAGTTTACTGTGTTTCATGACGTCTGGGAAAGCTCCATCATCAACAAATTTATTAAATATATAAGCTAGGTGTGGGGCTATATCAAGTATTATTGAACCAATGAATTTTATGATATAACAGACAGGTCTTCAGTATTTTTAAGTTAAGTAATCTATCGGTTTTGACAATATTCTGGAGATATACAAGATAAAATTTAAAATCTACATTACTGATGCTATTGCTATATCCCGTTTTTTTAAAAAGTCTCTGCTTCATATGGAGATCAATTTAGAAGCTCTTTTGTGAGTAAGGGTACATTGGTGAAGAATGTTTCAAATACCTCGAGCTACCTTAGCGTTGGATTTAACAACATCATCACCTATCTTTAAGAAGAAATCATTGTCCCTTGGTATAATTTTGCCACTTTCACGGTTTATGATTTGCCAAACTGTTTTCATTCGATTTTGTGAATTTTGAATATTTTTATTAATGTGTAAACATTTTGCAGTTCTACAAACCAACTTGAAAGTTTTGGAATATTTTTTAACATAGTCATGAAATTTTCTTTCTTTTTTTTTGTTCATAAAGGTCATACAAGATAGCTCTACTTTTACGAATACCAAATGTTGCATAGTCATTAAATTTAGATTTACCGTTGTTGGCACTGACTTTCTTTAATTTAAAAACTGTATTGAATTCTGTTTGAATAATGTTGAAGAAGTCAGAATAGATTTTGTTCGGGTTCTGTTCATCAATATCCAGTATACTGGCAAACTTATATCTAAGTTTTTCATTTACGTCTCATCTAGTCTATGGGATGTAATAGGCCTATAAAATGATGGATCAGTCTTATTTTTACTAGTTATTGGGAATGAAACTGTTTGACCACTGTAATCGCCTATTTCCCGGAAGAGGGGTAGGCAGAGACCAAAGACCTCCACCTGCTACGATCCTGGCATACATCTCTCGCTTCCTCAACATTCATAAGCCTCTTCATGCAAGCTCGCCGGTTACGGGTACTTCGTATTTGCCCCTTCACTAACAAATCACCAATTTGGTCTTTATAGGACCTTCTTGGGCGTCTCCGTCCAACGGCTCCTTTCACTTCCTGCTGTATAAATCTGAATGAAATATTTTTGCACTTGTCCATTTTGAAACAAAACTCGAAAATAATGGATTTTCACAGGAAATTTCTGGTGGCTAAATCTCACCAGCAATGAATTTCGCCTATTCAAGTAGCGCAGCTACATTGCTCAAACAATGTTTTCAAAATAACACATAAAAAACATTTTTACTTTTAAGTTCTATAAGTATACTTTTTTAAATAATTTAGTCGACACAATGTCATCTTTGCACGAGAAATTATTTTTAGTTTAAAAGCTACTATTTCAATATAAATTTTTTAAAATTCATAATGATTAAACTAAAAATAAATTCTTAGAGAAAGGGTGAACTCCAACTGTCTGAAGTATTCTAAGTAAAAATAAAACATTTCAAAGTTGTGCCACCCCGTATGTGTAGTTGTATATCAGGATTGTACCAGAACAGCTTTTACTCCGGTGAGGCGTAAAAGTTTCGGACTTATCCAGCTTTCGTTCCATTTTCGTGGTTAAATATAAGTGCACACATTTTGTGCGAACGCGGTTGTGACGACGACAGCTAAGACGATGAGAATGGCGACAAAGTTTGGAGGATACATATACCTTGGCAATATAATGTAGAAAAAGATAGATAATATAAGTGACTATGAGCGGTCTACTGTTGCGTATTTTATTAGACAAACCAAATATTTCATGAAAAAAAACCGTCAAACGCGAGTAGGATTCGCACTATACAATGGTAGAGATGGTATGGAGTGAATAGTTTGGATTTAAAATAGCAAAATGTTGTTTACAAAGTTATTGGTGCGGCTTCTTTCATTCTCCATGTGGGTAACCAAGTGCATTTATAAGTTTGTATGTTGTTTACAGATATTTTTTTGTAAAGTTTATAAAGAGCCCTTTACGATACCCTACACTTATAACAGTGTTTTTTTTTATTTATCATTTTACCCCCTCCAGTTTTTTGTAGGTAATTTTTTTTCATGTATGACTTGAATTATGTTGCGGTTTTCAGGGATAACTATTTTTGCGGAAAAATTCATCATCATTTATTTTCTACATTAAATTGCCAAGATATACAATATTATAATTATAATCACTTACTGGCTGTGATCATGGCGCCTTGTCTAAGTCTACTTTACCAGACAAACAAATACAAAAACTTCCAAGACAAGACCTTAGCCTCGGCAATGTCCCGGGGTGGTTTATTCGCGTAGTTGTTTCTTTTAGTGTTTCCATTTTATTTTTAATTCATATATTTTGTTTATTTATGGTAACATTTACATATAAGTATATATTTTGTTTATTTTAGTTACCTGCAGAACTGTGGGGTACGAGATCCAAACTGCCTCGTGATGGTTTTCATTTTTATGCGGAGCGAGGTTGATTGTGCCTCGTGTGCCTTGGTGACTTCAATACGTTTTAAATTTATGAAATCAATGCCTACACAGATATTGAATATATGTATCGAAAGCTAACAGTACAGACGTCATTTTGGTGCCCTCGCCCGAGAATCCTATGTAAATTGTCTGAAACAAACACAAAAAACCAAAACGAGGCGCTTAAAACCTCGCATCGCATTGAGACAAAACAAAACACGAGGTTTTTAGCGCCTCGTTGACGCAATATATTTACACATATCGATAAAGTCCTAGTGTTGGTGAAATGAAAAAGGTTTTTTTTATCGACATTTTATTTTTAACAAATAGTTACAATAATTTTCACCTTAAAATAAGGGATAGCTAGCGGTAAAGGCGGTAGTTTCGATTTTTGCAGACTTGTTTATGATGTTGATGACTTTGTGAAAAATTGGGTTTAGTGGAATCTTGGATCATTCATTGGATCATCATCATCATAAACAAGTTTGGAAAAAAGTAACTACCGGATTTTAAGCAAGCTAAGATGTATAACGATATTAATAGGAGAAATCAATGTTTTTCATTGTAACAATTTAAACAGAAAGCTTTGGCGCACTTTTCACAAAAACCTTTCACCTTCTTCACTTTTTTATCTGCTTCTTTGCTTGAAAGTCTCTGTCTTACTTTTTCATAACAGCCGGTGCATCTACGTTTTTTTTCTAATAATTTATATTGATGCTCAGGTTTTGGCTCCGCAGTAACCGAAGATTCTTGTTTTGTGTTGAAAGGTTTCCCAGTGAATTTTTCAATAACAGCTTCAACAAATTCTTTTTTTGGCATCTTTGCTTTATTTTTCATATTATACAAGACCCAAGCGTTAACTAAGGCCGTACCAAAAATTAACTCCATCATAACTTTTCGATACCATTTTAGTCCTCTTTTTAAAGAGCTATAATAAGAGGACATTTGGTCGCTATAGTCAACTCCTTTCTTACTGTCGTTATATGAGTAGACACATTCGGGCTTTTTTGTTGTCACACTTCTCTCTCCTCTAGTTTTAGTTACAGTACGAAGCGTAATATCATGATTTTTGCATGTGCTTATCATTAATACTGGTCTTTTATCCATCCATTTAATAATGCGAACGCCTTTGTGATTCATTTTTCCGATAATTTGTCCCTTTTTAATTTTCTGTGATACTATGGTACGAGGCAATCCTTTTCTATTACTTCTTAAAGTACCACACAAGAATGTTTTTTTGCTCAACAAATCTTCAGCTAGGTCAATCGAATTATAAAAATTATCAGCAATTACTATTCTGCCTTTGAATTCTAAATCTTTGATCAGTCTCATCACAGTTTTAGGTCCATGATTCAATTCTCGGCCACCATCTCCTTTGCCAGTGTAAACTATAACACTGAATGTAAATCCTTCCGGAGTACATAGTTTGTAAAGCTTTACGCCGTACTTATGGGCTTTATTTTTTATATATTGGCGGAATTTTAGTCGCCCTCGCCATGGTATCATTGATTCGTCAATCACTAATATTTTTCCCGGTACCACAACTTTTCGAAATTCTGCAAGGATCATTTCAAGCACATTTCGAATTTTGTATAATTTGTCACCGCTGGATTCATCTTGATCTTGCCTACTAAAATGCCAAAATTTCAGGATCATTTGGAATCTGTCTCTTGTCATAACACTTACAATATAGTTGTTTCTATACATTGCATTTTGAGACCAGTAGTCATTCATTCGTGGTAGTCGCACTAAGCCCATTACAAGCAACACACCAAAAAACTTTCTCATTTCTTCTCTGTCCACAGGCTTCCAGGACTTCAATCGTGATTTAGGTTTCAATTCTGTTGCAGAAATAGTTTTTTCCGCGTAAATATTTGTTTCAATCACAATTTTATCTAAAAAATCATCTGTTATCAAGAGGCGATAAAAATCTTCCGGAGTTTTCACATCATCAGGTATATTGAGTTTACATTCTTCAGTAAACACATCCAAATCAGGCACTGAATCATTTATATCAATCCATTCATCTTCATCATTTGCTCTGGGATTTGGTAGGGCAGCTGCAGCTGCTGAGCGAGTTTCTGGTATTGGTTCAAAGCTTGAAGAATCACTATCTTGTTCTGTGATATCATCATCGCTTTCAGAGGAATGACTAGGATGGTAGCTGCCATCATCAGAATCACTATTCTGTTCTGTAACCACAACATGATTTGGTTCTTCATGGGTTATTTGCTCAGATAGACTTGTATTGGTATTAGGTATTTTACTCTCTGCCAGGTCAACAATCACTGTATTTGTTGGTTCAATATCAAGTGTTGTGTCATTGATGTTGATTATGACTTGACTCGATTCCGATTTAGTATCCGTTTCCGGTTTACTAGTCGATGGCGGTGTAGAAAAACATTCTGTTTTATCTTCACTGGTGGCGACAGCTGATAATTCAAGGCTTTGTTTCGTCATTGGTGTAAGTAAATCCTCATTTCGTCTTCTGTTCGAAGGCGTCGATAGAAGTTCACGTATTTTTTTTTCATCAAATGAGTTATCCATGGGAATCATATTAGAAACGGAAATGTTACTTAGAGATTCGTAACTGCTAGGACTTTTGTTCAGAGGTTTGAGAACAACGTTGTCATCAGTCAGAGGGTTAATGAAACTGTTGCTGGTGTCAGTCACTGAGGCGGGAATAACAATGTCTTCCAGAATGCGAATTTTAGGTATCGTTACATCTCGATGACAACTGAGAGAATCATTTTCATTAGTCGAACTCATATTTCTGTTAGTGTCTGTTTGAGGGTAGTTTGATAAATCTAGGATTTGGAACTCTCCACTGTCCTTTTCTTGCGGACTGCGGCAGCTGGACGCCGGTGCAACATTGGTAAGTTCTTGGTATGTGCGACCGGAACTAGGACTCATGGATATATTATTCTCATTTAGTACAGAAATATTTGTGTCACTGCGCTGCAACACTTTTTTGTATAGGGACTGTGATTTTGGATTTTCGTGTTTTTCAACTACAGGTGCATCTAAATTTGTGAACGACAGCTCCAGAATTCGCCGGGATCTTTTTCTATTCACTGCTTTCGTCACGTCCATTGCGAATTCCAAAACACATGCGATAGTTACGTAAGATCGAACGACACTAACCAATTTTACCAATCAACCTCGTGCGAGGTACTCACGAGGCCCTATACGCCTCGTGTTGCAAAGAACGCAAAATTTTGCGAATCTGTCGCAACGAGGTACAACACGCCTCGTGCTATATTATTGGTTCTATGAGTACTTTAGGGTATGGTCAAGATGCCAAGTTAGGTTGTCTCCCTTGTTTACGTTAAAAAAGTCATAAGAATCCAGCCGCAAAAAAGAGACGAACGGTTTTTTCACCTCCGCACTGAGTGCAAACCATGGACGAGGCGTGTAACGCCTCGCTTCGCAATGAGCGTGTTAAAAAAAAAAACTTCCGTAAAAGGGGTAGGCTATAAAGCGACGCAGTGGTGCTCTAATTAAAATTTCTATAACTATGACATTCTACATTAAAAAAAATGTTATAATCCCTTTATAATAAAGGTAATTTAAACTTTCAAAACGGCTTACTGATTTAAAAACTCGTATCACGAGCTTGGTATCCGTAACTCCAGCCAACACTGATCGATCTGGAATTTTCATAAAAGTAGGTAAATCAGCTCACTCTCTAACTGGCTGTGCAATAAAAACATGCTCTTACCTATAAATACCGTATCAGAAGTGTAGGTAGGTAAGCTTAGGTAACGCTAAAAATGGAAGGGCCGAAACTTAAAAAGACGTTGATCTCGAGGTGTTAGGTCTTAAATAAGACACACGTTAATTTGAAGTTTGCAGTACTTAGGTGATAAGGGGGGTTCCTTAACTAACCGCTGATACCATTTTCTGATTGAGAAAACACCATTTTAAAACTTCGAACTTTTCGAATTTATCAAATAATTAACCATTGAACTGTCAAGGAGCGCATATTTTTACAACTTGGCAATATTCGGAACGTCAAATGTCAGAATCAAGAATTAAAGAAAAAGAAAGAAATATTGCATACAATCAAATAAACACACCTTACATAAATAAAAAGACAAAAAAAAACACAATACGTTATTTGGCTGCTACTCAAAATAGATACTTTTAGGAACTGTCAAAACGGTAATTTGTAAATGAGTTCTATGAAATACCAGCACGTGACGTCATAGTCAAATGCTGTCTTTTTTAGAAAAAATAAATTGGACTACCTTGTCAAATATCAACACCGTAGGGTTACGGTGTCTTTGGTGCGCAAAAGGCACTAACTCAACACAATGCTGAGAGTGGGGACCCACAGCGCTGATTTTCAGTTAGTGCCAGGTAGTGACCGCGCGTGCCACAATCGCTGTGTAGTGTGCGTGCAATTAGTTATATATTTCCTAAATAAACTATAATCGATATATAATACTATTCATAGCTGATAAGTAAATAACTTAATCTGTATATGTATATATGTATTCATGACATGAACTACATAGAATTAAATGCAATTATCAATTAAATCCTAATACTCGTATTTAATAATTTGAAATAAATTGTGCAGTGTTATTAAAAAAATACAAAAAGCAAAATGGGACTTAACTGATGCGATTACGTCATCAAGATGAGTTGCGGCGTAAAGTTGGGACAGGAAAGGAAAATTTCCCCTGTTCAAGCAAATATGCCCTGAGCTTGAGCCCAATATTGAGCAGCATATCTATTGAAAGCTTCAAGGACTTGGGGAGGAATATCATTCCAACACTTGGATGCCGCATACCTGAAACTACCACGGAATGCCATGGTGTGGTTCCTGGGGATAAGAATTCTCTCCTTATGGACGCTGCGCTGCCTCGTGGAAACCTCGAGCTTCTTTTATAGGTAGGTAGCTGGGGGCTTGAGTGCGTATAACACCAAAAAGTAACATTGATAAGTGGAGTTTTCGTCGAGCTTCCATGTTCAGGAGTTTTGCACTGTTCAAGTATGGAGTGATATATGAGTGGGACCTGAGGGATCTTGAAGCAAAAACGTGCGCATGCGTTTTGAACACGTTGTATTAACCTTCTTGTCTGGTCAAGTATACAGCCACCATATATGACATCACAGTAGTTCAGTCTTGATAATAGCGATTCACTTAGCCTGATACGCAAATCAGTGCTAATGTTATCGTGTATATTTTATAGAAGTTTACGGCGATATAAGCTGTTGCCGATTTCGTTGCCTATATGTTTTTCAAAACGAAGCCCTCCATCCATTTGTAGGCCGAAATTTTTGCTTCTACAACCCTTGCTACTGGTTCTCTCATAATGGCTATATTATTATCGGCAAGGGATTGCACCATACTATGGATTCAATATTTAGTACCAAGAACCATGTACTTTGACTTGCTAGGGTTGAGTGCCAGAAAGTTCCTGTCAGACCATGTCGCTATACGGTCGAGATCATTATTGATCTGCCGGGTCGCAACAACCGCATCTTCTGACGGTGTAGACAGATACAACTGCGTATCGTCGGCGTACACATGGAACATGCAGTCTTTGATACAGTTGACAATATCGGCGCTATATAAAATAAACAGGAGAGGTCCTAAAATGGACCCTTGCGGGACCCCCCGCATCAGCTGTTTTGTTGATGAAAACTGCATCATACAATTACTCTTCTGTAAACTGACATTTTGCGCACGGTCCGACAGGTAACTACCAAACCATCGAACTGTAGCATTATCGAATCCATAGTAGAACATCTTTGATAATAAGAGGGAAGTATTGAGACAATCGAAGGCTCTGGAGAAATCTAGCAACACCAAAATTGTACATACTCCTTTTCTCGTCGAGTGCCGACAGAACTTTGTTCACGACGTCTAGCAAAGCAATAGCCATCCCTCGACCTTTCCGGAACCTAGACTGCAATTCCGGTAGAATGCCATTTCCCTCCAGATACTTCGACAGCTGATTATATACCGCCCTATTAATTACCTTAGACATGCAAGGAAGGATGCTAATAGGAGGGAGATTGAATATATGGGCAGGATTAAGTTTCTTGGGAAGTGGAGTTACTTTCGCAGTCTTCCAGTCAGTCGGAAAGGTGTTTGTCAACATGCTCCGGCTAACGATCGCAGTTAGGGTCGGTAATGTCGTGGGTAGAGTCAGTATAATCATGTGTATTCCAATTCGGTCAACTCCTGTTGCATTGGTCTTGATAGATGTCAGTATTTTTTCAACGGTGATTGGAGTGACAGGGTTCAGAGAAAAGTCAGTAGCATTGTCGTGACGGTGAAATTCAAAGTAAGTCAAGTCATAGTCACACTATTCGTTCCTGGTAAATTCATAAAGTGGTCATTAATGGTGTCGGCATAGTAATGCCGACAGCATTAATGACTACTTTATGAATGAAAATATGAAATATTTATTTTTATGCATGAGTGCGGTTTTTGCTTGCCTTGTGTTCATTTTGTACACGCAATGAGGTTTGTTTGCCGCATGAGACTTTGACAAAGAGATCAGGATTAGTTTTTACAAATATTGCTACCTCATAAATATAGAGAGATGGAGGGTGAGTATTTTAATGGTTTTAAAAGCTGGTTCACAACTTTCATGACATTTCTGAGCCTTAAAGACAGATTCTTTACCGGTAGAGTTGCCCCAAAATATAACAGCATACGCAATATGGGTGCTGCAAGACCATGATACGCAGTCAATACTGTTTCTCTGTTTACAATCTTCGATAATCTGAACAGGAGATATGCAGCCTTATGTAACTTTTAGCAGTCCTTGGTGGTCTGGGCTTTCCAAGTTAGTTGGTGGTCAATTCGCACACCAAGAAATTTCGTTTCAACGACTTCCTCAAGGAAGTCGTTCATTCAAGTACTTTGGAAAGTGTTTCGGAAGTAATTATTCCATGAGTCCCCGGACACGAAGGGATCCTATGAAATAAAAAAGAGACGTGCTGGCAAGATTCGGTACATATCAGAGATTTATTCAGCCAGACCTCAGACTGCCTATAACAGCAACTCAAGAATAAGGAGATTTGGGGAAGGAAGTCGGCTGAATCAACAATTGCTCAAACACTGGGAATAGGGTGAAGTAGTCATAATAGAGGAACAATCACCCGTCCGTGTTCAGCGGGCGCCCTACCTCATCATTTTTCTATCTACCCATGGTACTGCCGTGGTACTTCAATGCTGCAATACTGGTAGTATCAATGCTGAGTCAGCTATGGTCAGAGGCACAACTTAATTTTTGTGTATAATATTTCTAGTAAATGTTTAGTATAAATAAAACCATAAATATTTTTTGAAATTAAATGTATTTTTTATTATATCATCGTGCAAATTTATTAGCCCACAAGCAACCATTACAATTTCATCAAAGTAGCCCAAACAAAACTGCGAATAATTCTTGAAATATTCTGCGTTCACTTGACGACACCATTCTTCTCGCAGACGTTCTAGAATTGGTAAGAGTTACAAATCCGGGTTATCACTGCTGTTTGAACATGACGGGACGAAACACTCTTTGCTTTCCATTATGAAATACAATTAGATTTTTTAATCATAACACAATAATAAGACAATAATAATCAATAAATTCATTTGAGTTAGCTTAGGACTGACGTAAGTGACGTGATGTTTGTTTGACAGTTGACTTCACTCATAAACTTGGCGGGTAAACTTTAGCTTTGTTTTTTTAAATAGACGCAATGAAGGAAGCCAAAAAAAATTTGTTTTCTTTAAATGGTCTATATTTTCAAAATAAATTATTAAAAAATATACAATCACAAAAATTCATGGCCAATTATACTCTTCATTTTGAGGTACATTAAGTTCGCGCTGGGCTTGGGTTTTTCGGATGGTATTTGAAAAGTCTCGTGTCTTTATCGTGTCTATAAATGCCTCGGTAATAAAGTTAAAAACCAGTAAAAGAGAAGATACATGCATCACTGTTGCTGTGTGGTTAATTTGCTCGATCACCTTAAAGGCACCTTGCTCGATCGAGCAACGCTGACACTCGCCGTCTTCCTTTGACTGCTGGTTGCTGTGGTGCCAGGGTGGACCCACTCGGACACCACGGCCTCTGCTGTCAGCGCAGCGCCGGCCGGAATGACGCTCATTCCCTGGTAGAACGGGAGGTCTCTAGTTTGGGACACGACCTGCGTTGACACGCTGCCCCCGTATCCCTTACCGGTGACCTCTGCAATAGCTGGAGCTGTCGCGGCAGCATCAGAGGGTCTCGAATGGCGCAGATACGCCTCACACGGCGACGAGTGTTTGTTTATGCCGTTCGGTATCGTGACCCTGCGTGGGGCCCTCCCACTCGACGAGCCCTCAAAGACAGCGGCCATAAGATAAAAGATAAGCGGCTCGTCGAATCATCAGGGGACCGCAGAGCTGGCATCTACCTCGTTCGCGGCACAGCAACGTTTCGGGCACTGTGCACGACTCCCGTGCATGAGGATGTAAAACCTTTTTGTTAGAAAATATTTATATTTTCCATAGTTTTTTTATAGTCGCTTGGCACGTTGCTCGGCAACGTTTTTGTATTAAGATTAGGTTATGTAATTTTCTAAGACGAACACGGAATAAAAACGATATTTTTCCATTGAATATTTGGTCAAGCTTTTTATTATAGCTACGAGACGACCAAATAGTGGTCCTTCTACGCAGTGATTTGAAACAGTGTATGTAAAAAGTGATAAAATATTTGTCATGGTTGTGACCAGAAGCCAATCGGGGCTCATACCAGCAACGGGTACTGGTGCTGAAAATACTAGTGCCGCCCCAGCTCCGCAAGCTGTTAACAGGAATGAAGCACCGCCGCCGCCACAGGCCCAAAGTGAGATGTCCACCACGAACACCGGTGGCGCATCCACCACCTCGCGGCAGCGCTCCGTCTCCACGCGCACGAGGCGCTCCTTCGCAACGGTGGTGGTGGCTGCGAGGAAACTCGCCACCGAGGCACAACACGCCCACCACCTCGCACGACTGGAGTTACAGGAGGCAGAGTTAGAGATGCAAGCGCAGTTAGCGGCCAAAAAATTACAGCTCGACAGGAATGCCGCTGAGCTATAGCACCAAGCCGAGTTGGCTGAGATGCAAGCGCAGTTAGCTGCCAAAAAATACAGCTCGACAGGAATACCACTGAGCTACAGCACCAAGCCGAGTTGGCCGCAATTGAGGTGGAATGCAGCCAGCGTGGCACACGCAATAGCCACCGGAGTGTTGGTAGTATAGAAAGTTGGCTTCAGAAAGGTAACGAAAATGTCATCTTACCCGACGACGACATCGACATTTACCAAATGACCGCAGAGATGATTCACAAACAGCCACTCGCGTAGTTAACCCACAGGTTAGCCCACGGGCTGGGTTCGACTACACTAATATTATTAATTTTCCTCAAGCTTCTCATAATAATAAGCAAAATGATGCTTGGAGTACAGAACGGCCGAAAACGACGCCCAAGACCCAGGCCGGCTTTCAGCGAGACTACTCGTGCGACTCGAAGGCTCCCGCGGGTCATCAGCACAGAAACGATGACGCAGACCCTGTGCTCAAGCTGGCTTCTGCGATAGAGGGTTTGGTTTCTTCTAATATTAATGAAAACCGCCAAAAGTCTAACATTAACCTTGCGGCATTTGATGGTAAGTCACCACTTGATTGGTGGTATTCGAACGGTCATATTATGATTCTGAAAAAAGATACACGCCGTCTGAAAATCTAGCCCGGCTTAGCATAGCTCTTAAGGGGACAGCACGGGAGGCCGTATGTGTACTCTTGGCAATGGCTCTGGGACCCCATCCCATCATGGAAGAACTAAATCGGCGTTTTGGCAGTTCGGTGTGTTGAGAGAAGTTGCAGAGATCCGAAACCTGCCTAAGGTTAGTAATGAATTAAAAGAGCTGTCGATTTTCTCGTCTCGAGTTCGCAACTGTGTAGAGGTAGTTAAATTGTTACATGCTACTATTTGTATTCCCCAGAGTTGTTTGCGGCGCTTATTAGTAAGCTACCCCTGCTGCTACGCACGAGATGGATGGACTATGCCGCGACACAAGCCGATCACGGGGCCACCTCCAGCAGCGAAAGAGTGGAGATGTTGTCCAACTTTCTAGCTCGCGAGGTGGACTTACACGTGAGGTTTGGCAGCGTCGCGGAAACCACTTTCGGCTACGTACCACGGGAGCGTACTCATGCTATAATAGAGTTTTCATACAAACCTAGCCAATCACAACAGCAGGCCGCACCTATAAAGCATGCTCAGAACCAAAATATTTATAAAATTATTTCTTGTTTGTTTTGTAATCAATCGCATGACATATCGACTTGTGACAGCTTCAAGTTGATGTCAGTCAGTGACAGGTGGCAGTTTATTAAAGAAGAAAAAATCTGTTATCGTTGTTTGACAAAGAGTTATCACGTCTTTCGTCTATGTAATAAAAATAAAACCAAATGCGAAGTAGGAAATTGTATTCGCAAGCATCACACCTTGCTTCACGATCCTGATTTTTCTCCCACCACTACAGCTCATGTTGATGAACGTGACGTCAACTCTGAAAACGACTCGTCTTCCTCGGGCCCCTCTACTGCAGCCGCTTCAAGCGCTTCGGGAGACGACACTACGCGCGAGGTGGCCGCTCACACGTCCGCGACGCCGGACTCAACGAGCGACCTAGCCAGCTTCAGCCCCTACCTGAAGATAGTCGCGGTAATGGTTTCAGGACCCGCGGGCAAGGTAGACACGTTCGCATTATTAGACGATGGATCTTCAACGACGTTCATCGATTCCGTAATTTCTGACCGTATTGGCGTTACCGGACGTGAGGGACAAATTCACTTAGACTGTGTAGGTGGATTAAGTAGGCAGACTGCGGTACAGTACGTGGATTTCAAGATAAGTGGTAAATTTGCGAGCGAAACTTTCCGGGTATAGAGCGCGTTCAATAAAAAACTTAGGTATAGTATGCAAGCAAACGATTAGCTGTACTGACTAACGTAGCTACTCCTACCTAAAGGACATAACAACAGAGCTTTGCTATGACTGTGCCAAGCCTATGTTAGTAATAGGTATGGACAACTGGTACCTGACCATAGCGTCAGCCACCAGAAAGGGCACGAGATCACAACCAGTTGCAATACGAACAGCGTTAGGCTGGGTACTTTTCGGTTTTGCTAGTAGTAGGACTAGGCCCGTTGAAACCGTCGAAATGGCGTACCATGCCCAAGTCACTGAAACTGTAGATGTCAGGTCTGAGCTCGAGGATCTCATTGAGGCGCAGTATAAGCTAGACTCAATTGGCATTTCTAAGCACGAAGCACGTATTACCGATGACTAATGCGCGCTTAGTATACTCGAACGAACGGCTCGCCGACTCCCCGAGGGACGTTTCCAAGTAGGACTTCTTTGGAAGGCAGATCATTTGCATGTTCCTTATAGCTACCCGTTAGCTTTATCTAGGTTCAGGAGCCTTGAGGCGAAGATGTTGAGAGACCCCGAGTATGCGGAACGATATAGGAATAATATTCGCGACACAATTACTAAAGGCTACGCTGAGGAGTGTACCGGGGTAGACCCTAAAGGTGTTTGTTGGTATTTACCACACTTTGGTGTGATAAATCCTTACAAGCCGGCCAAACTTCGCGTCGTACATGATGCCGCAGCTCCGTCGCAGGAAGTTTCGCTGAATTCGATGCTATTACCGGGACCCGATTTTTTACAACCCTTATTGGGAATACTGATGCGTTTCATGGAAGGGAGGATCGGCCTCACCACTGATATAAAGGAAATTTTCCACAAGTAAAAATAATACAGCAGGATAGGGACGCCCAACGATTCCTCTGGCGAGACGATCCTTCTAATCCCCTAAAAGTATATCGAATGTCGTCGATGATGTTTGGCGCTTGCTCCAGCCCATCGACGGCAATTTACATAACAAATCTCAACGCATCAGAATTCCAAAAGGAATTCCCTGCGGCTGTGGAGGCAATCAGGAAAGACACGTACATGGACAATTTTACCAGTAGTCTGAATAGTATGAACGATGCGGCTCGTCTGGCTTCCGACGTCGTGACGATTCATAAACGTGGAGGTTTTGAAATGCGAGGTTGGATATCGATCCGGCGTCTTTAGCCCTATTGCCAGCCGAGCTATTATCCGACGTAGTTAGTAGTAAGGACGTAGAGTTGTGTAGAGACGCTGCCACCAGAACACTAGGTCTCATCTGGAAAGCAATCCGCGATGAGCGAAAGTTTAGTTTTGGCGATACGAGTAATTCGTCGCCTCCGGTAACTAAGCGTCAAGCTTTAACACTAATTATGCAAATCTACGACCCTTTGGGCATTCTTATGCCTGTAATTAAAAAAGGTCGTATTATTTTTCAATACTTGTAGCGTAAAGGTTTGGGATGATACGAACGGTTGACGTAGACGATTGCGATACGTGGCGTGAGTGGTTCGATAGCTTAAAGCTTATTTCACAAATAAGCATACCAAGGCGGTATTTTTCGGGAAACAGTTGGATTACAGAGCGTGAACTGCATGTGTTTTGCGATGCGAGTGAGTCTGCCTATTATGCGGTTGCTTATTGGAGGCTTTGTGATATTTCAGGCCAATCTAGCTTATCTTTGATAGCAAGTAAAGCTCGTGTGACGCCTCTGAAGCCCGTGTCAATACAGCGACTTGAGTTGCAAGGCGCGTTGATAGCCTCACGTCTCGCTCGTTTCATCTGTGACATCGTAATAAACCGAGTCGGTGTTACTTCTGGTGTGATTCTATGACCGTCTTAGGTTGGCTACGTAGCGATGCCCGAAAATATAAACCCTTTGTAGCCAACCGTGTGGGAGAGATCCTAGAAAACAGTGTCGTTATATAATGGCCCTGGATTCCGACCGCATTAAACTTCGCTGATGATGCGACACGTTTAGATAGTACCGTGTTCAACATAGAATCGCGCTGGATGTGCGGGCCGACATTTTTGTTATCTCCCCCCGCCGAGTGTCCAACAGAGCCAGCAGCTGGAGGTGACAAGGTAGAATCATTAATTGACCCGGAACAGAAACCATCCGCACGTATTAGTAAAGCGCGATCAAAACTTTTAAAATCCATCCCGTCGACATGCAATCATGTCAGCTGCAACTGTATTAGTACGGTCGAGTCATCATTACCAGTTTCAGCTGACCCAGCTCATTTTAGTTCATGGCTTAGAGTGGTTAGGGCAACCACTAGAGCGCATCAATTTATAGCCGTATGCATCACAAGGGTGAGGGGGCTTCTAATACCTTTATTCTTACCCAACATATCTCTTTCTTGTCAAACACTCCCACGCAAACACCCTTTCGACCACTGACTGCGCAAAACCTAGAATACGCGGAGGTCCACATTCTACGCAACAGCCAGAACAATGCATTCCGACAGGAATTACAATGCCTTCGCCGTGAGAAACCAATCCCACCAAAAAGCCGGCTCGCAATCCTCACAGCCCACGTGTGAACCAGAAGGCTTTGTTGTACGTTCAAGGACGGGCCGCCGCAATAGTAGGTGTCTCGACAGACACGAGGCCTATCATATTGGATGGGAAAGTCCCAGCCGTGCGCCTTCTAATGACACACTTCCACGACAAGTTCGGGCACGCCAACGCGGAAACCTTGATCAACGAACTCCGGCAAAAATATTGGATCCTAGGACTACGGAACTCTGTCAGGTCGATTGTACGCATCTGCCAGCTCTGCAAGTTAGTTCGCGGGGCACCAGTTCAACCACCCATGGGGGATTTGCCGAGTGCTCGCCTGTCTTTTGGAAAACAGCCATACACATTCGTGGGTCTGGACTATTTTGGACCGCTGCTAACAACCGTTCGACGCAGGCATGAGAAACGATAAGTGGCCCTCTTCACATGCATGACTTCAATGGCCATACACTTGGATACAGTCCATAGCCTCTCAACCGATGCCGCCATAATGTGCCTTCGCCACTTCATCGCACGCCGAGGAACTCCAAACCAAATCTTCTCAGATAACGGCACGGCCTTCGTCGGCGCGAATAGACAGCTCCGTGAACTGTACGGTCAGAAAGTGGCGGACTTTGCGAGCAACAGCAGAATAGAATGGAAGTTTATTCCTCCATCAGCACCATTTATGGGCGGTGCATGGGAACGTTTGGTGAAGAGTGTGAAAACAGCGCTTCGTGTAACACTCAGAGATCGAACACCATCGGACGAAGTGCTGGGGCACTTCTTTCGGAAGCGGAAGCTATTGTCAACGCATGACCACTTACGCACGTTTCGCCCGATCCGGAAGACCCAGAAGCTCTGACACCGTTCCATTTATTGTTAGGCACCTCATCGGGTCGGGAAATCCCAGCAAAGCTCACTGAGGCGGACCTTTGTAATAGGAACGGGTGGCGTCGAGCCGTCAGGCCTGCGGACCATTTCTGGAGAAGGTGGGTGCGGGATTACCTGCCAAGTCTGGCCCCACGGCGTGTTCGCGGTGTCGCAGAGCCGACTGTCAAAATCGGCAACCCTGTTTTGATTGCGGACGGAGACCTGCCACGAGGGACCTGGCCTCGGAGAGTAGTAGCAGCGCTGTTTCCAGGCCGCGACGGGACCGTCAGAATGGTGGATGTAAGGACCTCCGCTGGTACGTTGCGCCGGCCCCTCAAAAAGATAATCCTGCTATGAAAAAAGGGGAGTGTGCACGACTCCCGTGCAGGAGGATGTAAAACCTTTTTGTTAGAATAGATTTAAATTTTCCATAGTTTTTTTATAGTTGCGTGGCAACGTTTTTGTATTAAGATTCGGTTATGTAATTTTCTAAAACGAACACGTAATAAAAACGATATTTTTCTTTTGAATATTTGGTCAAGCTTTTTATTATAGCTACGAGACGACCAAAGGCACCCTCCCGCCCGGCAGCGATCTAAACTTTTTTAGTCTTAGTCGTAGTTTAGTTTTATAAAATATATATTATTATTAAGTAACATATTATAGATAATTAAAAGTTAATTGTTTGAAACTAAATTAAATTATATTTGAAATACGGAAGACCTGTGGGGTATAGTGAAAGTCATTGGTTCAGTAATTCTAGTTATAGCCCCATACCTAGCGTATATATTCAATAAATGTGTTGACGATGGGGTTTTCCCAGACCTCATGAAAAACAGTAAAATGATGCCTCTGTTTAAATCGGGAGATAACGGTCATCCTTCAAATTTCAGACCAATATCTGTTCTTCCAACACTAAGTGACATATTTGAAAAGATTATTCTCAATCAAATGCTCTCACACTTCAACCGTACAAAACAACTCTACGCCAAACAATACGGTTTCACTAAGAGTAAATCGACTACGGATGCAGGTATTACCCTTATATCTCATATTTATTCTGCATGGGAGGCCGCACAGGATTCTATCGGAGTTTTTTGCGACCTGTCGAAGGCGTTTTGATCAAAATACGCTATTAATTAAATTAAATCATTACGGAGTTCAAAATGAAGCGTTGGATCTACTAAGATCATACCTAAGCAATAGAATTCAAAAGGCAGAAGTTAACAGCGTTAAATCTGATGGATCGGGTGTAAAAATTGGCGTTCCACAAGGTTCCATATTAGGTCCTTTCTTATTCCTAGTATATATTAATGATCTGCCTTTCATGGTGGAGAAATTATCTGACATAGTGTTATTTGCTGATGATACTTCAATGGTCTTCAAAATTTAAAGACAAAAAGCAGATTTTGATGATGTTAGTGGTGTATTGTCTTTAACCTTGAATTGGTTCACAGTTAATAATGTATTGTTAAACGCTGGTAAAACCAAGTGTATCAAATTCTCACTTCCAAATGTCAGGCAAGTTGAGACCAGTTTAGTGTTAGACAACATCACGTTAGAATTAGTAAATGATACGAAGTTTCTTGGAATCACCATTGATAGCAAATTGTAGTGGGGACCCCACAACACATAGATAAATTGGCTGGTAATCAAGTTCTGCGGCTTACGTTGTTAGGAACATCAGACAAAGCACGGATGTGGCTACATCTAGGCTAGTATATTTTAGATACTTTCATAGTGTGAAGTCCTATGGTATCTTGTTGTGGGGGAAAGCAGCGGATATTCAAACTATTTTTATTTTACAGAATAATAATAATCAATTAATTCATTTGAGTTAGGTTAGGACTGACGTGAGTGACGTGATGTTTGTTTGACAGTTGTCTTCACTCATATAGTTGGCGGGTAAACTTTAGCTTTGTTTTTTTAAATGGACATAATGAAGGAAGCCCAAAATATTTTTTTTTTCTTTAAATGGTCTATATTTTCAAAATCAATTATTAAAAATATACAACCAGAAAAATTCACATAGCCAATTATACTCTTCAATTTTGAGATATATTATTATATATATATATATATATATATATATAGATACATTAAGTTCGCGCCTGGCTTGGGTTTTTCGGATGGTATTTGAAACGTCTCGTGTCTTTATCGTGTCTATAAATGCCTCGGTAATAAAGTTAAAAACCAGTAAAAGAGAAGGTACATGCATCACTGTTGCTGTGTGGTTAATTTTCTCGATCACCTTAATGACACCTTGCTAGATCGAGTAACGCTGACACTCGCCGTCTTCCTTTGACTGCTGGTCGCTGTGGTGCCAGGGTGGACCCACTCGGACACCACGGCCTCTGCTGTCAGCCGGAATGACGCTCATGACCTGCGTTGACACGCTGCCCCCGTATCCCTTACCGGCGACCTCTGCAATAGCCGGTGCTGTCGCGGCAGCGTCAGAGGGTCTCGAATGGCGCAGATACGCCTCACACGGCGACGAGTATGTGCCGTTCGGTATTGTGACCCTGCGTGGGGCCCTGCCACTCGACGAGCCCTCAAAGACATTTATAAGCGGCTCGTCGAATCATCACTAGGTAATGAATGCCAGCGTTTCGGGCACCCTCCCGCCCGGCAGCGATCTGAACGTTTTTAGTCTCAGTCGTAGTTTAGTTTAATAAAATATAAATTATTATTAAGTAACATATAGAGATAATTAAAAAGTTAATTGTTTGAAACTAAATTAAATTATATTTGAAATTTATAAGTAAAAAGTAAAAGTACACTCACACAAACACACACACACACACACACACACACACACACACACAACACACTACAAACTATCTACATACAAGCATAACACTCCACACCTTCTCTAACACAAGGTGTTCTCAACACACACACACAAACTCTAACATTTACATAAAGTTTTGTAAGAAATAAATAGTTAAATAAATAATTACTTTAAAGATACCTAAATGATACTACTATCTTGGGTATAGGTATGTATTATTAAGTGAGCTAAGTTATTGAAGTATTCTAACCCAATGAATAGGTAAGTAAAGTTAAACACAATAACAAACCAAATTCCTAACCTCCTCGACACAGAGAATTCTACCTAGTGAGGAAGTTAGGAATTCAACCTAGCTTAAACAGTTATTTAAATATTCAGTTCAATTTGACACTAGTTTAAGATTGTGTAAACTTTTTGAGACAAATAAATTCATTTATCATATCATAACTTATCTATTATCATATAATCTAATTACACTTAAATGTGTACTATCGAGACCAAGGCATTACATTTGACCCTTCACCATCATGGTTTCCCATCCTGACTCCTACTTGTAGCATAAGTACATACTCCGCAGAGCGCAGGCTAGAGTACCAACCTAGCAGCATTTGCCATCTCAAATGAAAAAAGTTACGAGAAACTGCGGAAAAGCGAGTGTTTGCAAATAGCCAGCTTGGCTTCCTAGTGGGTGTATGCAGAAGTGATTCCAAAGCGCGCGAGCCCTAGACTCTACACTACAGGATGCTTCAACATTATTAGAAACTAGACCGACCACTTTATCGTGCCAAATGACGCTGGTACACCAAACCTACTACACATTACTAAGCCTCTGCTGTCCGTCTGTCTGTCCTGTATCTCATTAACCGTAATAGTCATAATGCATGTATTTTTTAGGGTTTCCATATCTTAAAAGGAAATATTCGGTCAACTATATATAATATATAATATAATATAATACCTTGGACACTATTTACACACATTGATCTAGCCCCAAACTAGGATTCCCTGTATCTTGGGTGGTACTCGTACAGAAAGGGTTCCGCACCATTGAACAAGAAAACTTAACCACGAAAAATAATAAAACAAAAACAAAAAGAGAATAATATTATGCCCGAACGTTGATTCGGACCCAGAAGATTGCGAAATTTACGATCAGTCTCTTGTGTGGGGAGAAATGGGGGGTGAACTTTAATATGGACTTAACAAAGTGACTTCACCTACTCGTACGAAGCTGTACTTTGGCAAGAATCTAGCAAAAAAGTTGCGAAACGTCAGTTCATAATATAAGTTATAAGTATTAGTAACAGTATGATTTATTGCGCCCTGTGTAATATGGACTATGTTATATTTACAGCCTTAAATTAATAGCTGATAAGGTGTTCTCATATAATAATTGACCATCGATGCCTACCCTTATCACATCCAATAAAAAATCTTTATCTTTATCTTCAGCAAAGTTTTTCTCAAAATTTATAATCATATTAATAAGGCGAAAAAGGGGCGTTATAGTTTGTTTGAAAATCAAATACTACTTGGATTTACTTGGGTTACTAGTTCCAGTTTTAAGAAGGGGAAATTTAGCACGTAGGTACTTTACATATGTGAGATTATTTAGGCACATCAACAACTCACATACTCAATACTAGCTTTGGCCGGCGGCTTCGCTCACGTCAAATTCGGGGTTATTTTAATTTTAAAAACTATCCCCCTACGCATAAAGGGAAAGTTTAAGGAGGCTTTATTTTTGTCAAACGGGGTAGTTCAGAGGCGGTATGGCGAACTCTTGGGTTTCCAATTCAGCGTTTCCCCACTGTTTATCATGCAATTCATCAGAAAAATGACTACGTTAGAGTTTATCTCAAACAGGAAAACAGTCAATGAAGAACATGTTCTGGAAAGATTACAGGTATTTAGCAACATTTTGGTCTTTTGCCAAGTGAATAAGTTTACTGAGCGATGGTGAATACCTTTATGAAAAATGCAGGTGATGATTTAACACATGAAATGTTCAATAAGTTTATACTTGTTAAATGACTTCTTTAAAAGCCACATTTCTTGCCAAGTTTAAAGGTGGTAGCAACAGAACCAAACTTTAAGCTAAACTAACACGGGAGCACGCCACATAGAATTGGGACACACGACACATATGGGAGAAACTGTCGTGGGTCTACTCCGGCGACTTTGAGAGTTTGCGCTCTACCACATATTTATGGTCATGTGGTAACAGACCTTCAGAGGAAACTGGACCCTTTTGAATTCAAAGGAGAGGTCATTTTGGTATTAATGGAATACGCGGTACAAACACTGTTTTTCCCTAAGCAGGTCCGGTCAAAACAGTGGCCTTTCCGATGCAAAGCCTTGATTTGCAACCTAGTGCCATTACAAAGTTTGGGTGGCTTTAAATTTCTTAATAACATAACAGGTACCCACACGTAGTAAAAGTGTGTGATATGGCAGACTCGGTGGGTTCAAAGTATTTAAGGCCCAAGATCATACAAAACCACAGAAATGCGGCAAAAAAATATAAAATTATTTCCACTAAATTCATATGTCTAAAAAAAATATGTTATTTACACTGAGATAATCTAGTTTTAATACTACGTCGTTACGTGTTTGGATTAATTTGCCTCGATCGTAAAAAATCCTGATCATAGTCTATGTTAAAAAGGAGATACAATAATTTTAATATAAAACAACTGACTTTTCTTATAATTTTTAAGCCTAAATTTTTCTTTTTTGGAGCTCCGTATAAATCCTTAAATTTTATCAATTAGCTTATTTCCGTTTTTCATTAAATTCGAAAAAAACACTTAATTTTTAACGTCGCCGCCGGTCCGACACTATTCCGCGCCGCCCGCTACCCCGCCAGAAGACGACGGGCGAATGCGGCGCCCCTCACCTCAGCTCAGTTAGAATCGGCTAAAACGGCATCGTCAATGTTATTGAGTTATAAACAATCTGTTGTCCAACAATCAAAGGTGTTCAGTAATATGTCACTATTGACCACTGCTTGGTCGTTCTTTGGGGTCAGTCAGCTCTTTTACGTAACTACTCTCTTGATTTTTCCTGGGTCTGGATAAATTTTTGAATTCAGGTTTTCAACTGTTGTTAGTGGCCAAATCGGCAGAAACAGATATCATGCCGTTTTTTTCGGGGTAATCACCGTTACCCAGTTTTAGTAAAAGGTCCAAAAATAGGCCGGCGAAAACATTACCTTTAGGTAGGTATTACCTCTAGGGCTCTAATGATGATCTTTTAAGACAAGCTTTTATCTCATCGGCACGTATTCCCCTTGGAGCATATATGGTCGCAAACAAAAAAATATTTTGGGTCTTCCATAGTACTTAACTTATAATCAGCTGATGGGGTTATTGTTCTGAGGAACGAATTGTTTTTTTTCGTTTGCGTCCATATGTTTGGGAAAATGTTTATATTGATAGGTACTATCATTCCCCGAAGTTAACAAAACGAATAAAAAGTCACCGTGTATATGTAGTCGGCCGATTGTCAAATTCGGTACATCATAATGTGCCTCGGCATATCATGATATGGCGGCAATTCTTGATCCGCCACGTAAAATCGGCCTTATTGTTACAAGCCAAACTTGCGCCGATCTGCTAGTCTTTAATCAGCATATCAAAAGGATCCATGCTTGTACATATATTCTATGTACACAATAGAATTCCTACCTTCCTACCTTATAGATTTCCCACCACTCAACTCTATCTTAAATCCAACTTACTTTCTATCAGGAAAATCTACATTCTTAATACAATTATTAAAAAACACCGACAATTACCATTTAACCCTAATCTACCTGAAACTCGACGACATTACACAGTCTCTGATATTACTCAGTACAAATCGAATTTTGCCCAAAGACAGTATAAAATACAAGCAAGTTTTCTTTACAATAAAATATTAAGTATTTACAAACTCACTACTAGAGATGTTAAACAATCGCTTATAAAATGGCTTACAAGTCTGGACTATGATGAGGTTGAATCTTTGTTCAAACGTTCCACTTAACAATGTATTGTTTAAAACTGTATCGTAATAGCCTATATTGTATAAACAAGCATATGAATACATAAATATGTAACTTATATAATTACAGTATTTTAGAATTAACTTCCTAAGTATTAATTACTTATGTTAATACTTTGATTAAATTTAATATTAAATATAAGTTTCTGTAGTGATGGTGGTGAGAGGTTGTCTTACTGTTGCTATCAACAGTAAGACAAATTTTCATTTTTGTTACTTAGGTCCATTTGCACCAAAATTATGATGCTATTTAGCAGTTGTATAATAAAAATAATAACAATGTAATAATCGCTTAGCGCACTAATCACAAATTATCTGTGCAAATGACACTTAGTTAACCCACTAGAAATTTTTTAAACAAATACATAAATGTGTTTATTTCTTAAATGTTCATTGTGGTAGGTAGGTATCTCCTGATACAGGTATTGCAATACTTAAAAGGAGATCCCACGTCTGTGCAAACATGTTTTTGTTATGAAATAAACAATTTTTGATTTTTGATTTTGATTGACATAATATGTAACGAAATATGTAGGTACCTACTTATACTTTGCATTTCACCTAAAATCCAAGCCTAAACTTATAAAATGTAAATAGGCTGCAGAAAATTTCCCGATGACTACTCCTCCCGCCCTGCCGCGCCGCCTGCGCTCACCTAGCCAATTAACCAAATACTAATACAAAAACCCATTATGATAACGCATGTCTCCATCTATACCTCAAAGAGAAAAAATGGAACCCTTACAGGATCACTTGTGTGGCTGTATGTCTGACCGTTTAATACAACCGATTTGCTCCAAAACTACTGTCACACATACTTTCAAGAATTTTCATGTGCACTAAATTTAATTTTAAAATCAATGCCATTTTCGTAACTAACATCTCAAGAAACCCTAAAACGACACCCATATTGATATGACACATTTCAACCCCATCGCACCCCAACAGGGGATGATGGTATTTCAAGTCCACCACGTTAGATTTCAAAATCGTAATCGGTGTTAATATTTTTCCGTACGTAAAATAAGTTTTCATATATACATAGTCAGGTCATAAGTTCTGTCACATGTGCAATATGAAATAATTTAGACATGTTTATTATTTATGTAAACATTTATATAGCAAAATGAACTTAATAAAACATAGATTCTTATGGTAATAAAGTTTATTCAAAATGACCCCCGCGATTTTGAATACAGGCCTTTATTCTGCGCGGCCAGTCGTCTATCGCAGCACGAACGAGGTCCATGTCAATATCGGCGGCTGCCTTAATCAAGGATGCCTTGAGTGACTCCAAATCAGGATGAGGCTTTGAGCAGGCCTTTTCCTCCAAGTGTTGCCATATCTTGTAATCTAACGGACTCAAATCTGGACTGGAGGAGGGCCAGTCTTCGTGCCGGATGAAGTCGATTTCACGCGCCGCCAGCCAGTCTTGTGTGCTTTTCGCTCTATGAGCTGGCGCAGAACCTTGTTGGAATACCCAGTGCCTGTTATTAAACATGGTATGAGAAACAGGTTCCACAAGGTTCTTGAGGACTGTATTTTGATACAGAACTGCATTCGTTTTTACGCCTTTCTCACAAAAATGTACCTCAGTTAAGCCCCAATAAGAGACCCCCAACCAAACCATGAGCGAGGATGGAAAATGACCTCGTTGGACACGCGGAATACGGTTGCTCGCTTCTTCACTAATGTGTGCATACACCTTATCATTTTGTTTGTTGTAGCTCTCTTCCACGGTGAAAATTTTTTCATCCGAAAAAAGAATTTCCCGATGCTTTTTTCCCGCGTACCGCTTCAACAAAGCGCGGCATCTCTTCAGTCTCAGGTCCATTAAACGAGCGTCCAAACGATGTCCTGTTTTTCTTCGATATGCCCTAAGCCCTAAGTCTTCATTTAACACCCTTTTCACCGTGGTCCTGCTTAACCCCATCTGAAGGGCCAACAGTTTCTGCTTACGTATGGGATTTCTTTGAATTCGCGCCTTCACAGCTTTTATCACTGCTGAAGTCCTAACAGAGCGAGGGCGACCACTTCTTGATCTGTCATCTACACTAGAGTCTTCATTGTATCGTTTTATGGTACGATAAACGAATCTTTTGGTTATATTCAAATTTTTCAGTAAGTCGAAAATCTGAATTGGCGCGTAACCGCAACGATGCAACGCAATAACTGCGACACGGTCTTCTTTAAGTGTCCACTCCATATTTAAAAATGAGGAAAATTCTAAAAAGTACACATTTTTATTTTCATGAAAAATTCGAAATTCGAATTCAATAAACTTTTTTGTGGCCAGCGTTCTAAATTCAAAAGTTTTTATTGTGTGACAGAACTTATGACCTGACTGTGTATATATTGACAAGCCACTGTAAGAATATTGATCTGCTTAAATCATTGACGGAGAGAATCGCGGGATTTCATATTATATATGAAACGAATTGCTCTCTTCTGTAGCACAAATACCGATTGTATATCTGCGGCCCCCACATCAGAATGCCATATGACATAATGCTGGCATAATATATGTAATAATGGCATATGGCATAATGTAAAAGTGACTGAAATATACTAATCTTGCAGTGGCTTCATCAGTAAACTGTCTAATGTTTTGTACATCAAAAGCTGCAGAGCTCAATCTTCCAGCTATATAAGATGTATGAGGACCCCACTGCAATATGAATCTAGATTAATACCCAAGAATTTAGCTGACTGAACCAGGTCTAAAGGCCCGTCTCATTAAAATACTTAAAGTGGGATCCCTTCTGACATTTGGTAGCGAGAATTTCACACATTTGTTTTTTTAGAGTTTAACACTAAATTATTGGTAGTTAACCACTTATAAACTAGCGTGATTGCTTTTTTAACATCGTCAAATTTGTTCTGGGTTGTGTCAATCTTAAAAATAAGTGAAGTATTATCAGCAAACAAACAAACCATTGAGATGAGAGATCCAGATGACCTCTCTCCATTCACATCAACTTTCTGGATTCTATTACGCAGATAAGAAAAGACAAATTCGAGAGCTTTCCCCTGAACTCCGTAATGCTGTAATTTACAAATTAACGTTTCGTGACAATCGCAATCAAATGCTTTGGAAAGGTCACAGAAGATACCAATTGCATCTTGTGACCTCTCCCAAGCATCAAAGATATGCTTTAAGAACCTTATCCCTGCATCTGTAGTGGAACGCCCTTTAGTGAAGCCATATTGCTCACTATGGAACAGTCGGTTTATATTAAAATGGGTCAATAACTGGCTCAAGCCAGTTATTGACCCATTTTAATTTTTTTCTAATATTTATTTTTTTTCCCATTATATTTTTTTCTAATATTTTACTTAGAGCGGGGAGTATTGATATTAGTCTCTAATTAGTCAGTTCACTTTTATTGCCGGACTTATATAAAGGAATCAGTTTACTATTTTTCATAACGTCAGGATATTCCCCAAAGATCCTCGGTGTTTTTGATATTAAGCTATTTAAATGTCTTAAAAATCGTGTCTACATTTATATGTCTGAATTTAAATATATTATGACACTTATCAACATTATTTTATAGCATGGAAGCAGCTTCCGCCGTGGATGCATCTAAGGACTGGGTAGTAACCATTGGTATTTTGTTAAAGAAATCTTCAAATGCATTGGCTACTTCGCGATCTTTACAACATAATTTATCGTCTATATTTAGAACAAATGTCCGGTCCCGAGGTTTAATTTTGCCAGTTTCGGTATTGAATATTTTCCGTGTTGTTTAAATTTTGTCTTCAGCTTGCTTAATTTTTCTACTCAGGTAATGGGACTTTGCTGTATGGCACACAGATTTGATGGTCTTTGGATATTGTTTTAAGAACTCTAAAAATTTAATATCATGCGCATTTATACATCTTTGTGAACATAAATCATAGAATTTCTTCCTGTTTTTATAAATACCAGTTATAGCCCAGTCATACCGTCTTGATGCTACCTCTACATGTTTTTAATTTAAATATTTCATTAAACTTTATAATACAAGTGATTATTACAAACCTTCTGCAAGAATAGAAGGTCCTTTAGGTTTTGTCGGAAGTTCAGTGTATCATAGATTTCCCTATGAGAAACACCCGGCTGGCTGTAGGCCAAATGTTTGTCAAATGCGTGCTTTATGCGTTCAATCCTTTCGGAATGTACCGCGTAAATGGGATTCCAGACAACGGAAGCGTACTCAAGGTGGCTGCGAACTAGAGCATTGTATAAGAGTACCTTGGTGCTAGCGAAACGGATTTTTTTTTGTATAAAGCTTTATGAAGCCCAGCATTTTTGCGGCTTTGCGCGCAGCAGAAGAGAGTTGATGTGGGTCATGAACTTTAGGTTGGACACCATCAGTACACTGAGATCACGCATTTCATTTACGGTTTGAAGTGTGTTCTCTTTTTGGTGAAAGTGATGTGATAGCACCATCCCATTATCTCGGCACCAGATCGCTTTCTCGTTGAGGTCCTTCTGCAGCAACTCTAAGTTTGCTTCCGACTTAAGTGGTCTTATTTAGTTTTACATCGTCCGCAAACAGGGGATACTTACAGTGCGCGATACGCGACGTCAGGTCATTGATGAAAATTAGAATTAGAATGGGTCCAAGGTGAGAGCTCTGGGGGACTTCCAAATTTGCGTGGTATGGCTGAGACTCGTGTCCACTCACCGTCACTGTCTGATGTCTCTATGATAGATACGGTCCCGCAGTGACTTTCTCAGGAGCAGCAAGTGGTATAACGTATCGAAAGCGCTACTAAATTCAGTATACACTACACCCACCTGGTGACCTTCGTCTCTCGAGAGAATTCATTGACATAAGAGCCCAGGTCTATTTACACCCATCGTCCGCGCTTAATGCCATATATAAATCTTGGTTAGCAACTCTTCGTGATCGGGAGTGACTCGCATTTGGCCATACTTACACGATTCCATGCGAGCGAAGCCGCGGGAAATGGTCAGGCATAACATATAATGATATATTTTTACCATGCCTTTTATAATGTAGTTCTTGTAGAGAAAGAATTTCAAAAAATCTTTTACCGAATATCCCGAACTAAGTTTATGTAATTTAAGTACCGAATTACCGATTCATCAAAATCTATAACTTCTACATATATTGCATACAATAAAACAAAGAGGAAAAATGTATACTCCATTGAATAATGTTAACTAATGCGACCTTATTTTAACAAGAAAAGTTATCTTATCTAACTAGCATCTGGCCGCTCGTGCAGTCTTGTAAAAATGTCCAGTTCATACAACCATAACGACGTCTTCTCATACCTGCCTCACATGCAACATTCCATAATAAGAAATAAGAAACTTTATTTACGTCTCATGGTTTACATTTGGTCTTAAATATGTAATTTTAGTTGCACAGAATATAACTCTAAATAGGTATGCAAATGATTTATTTACACAACTTAATTACTAGTTATTTAATAACATATTTACTTGAGAAGTTAGTATTTAATTGTCTTAAGTATTTAATTGTCCTATGCATTTAATATTATGTGATTTATTTGATTTGAGTTTGAGAGATTTGAGTGATTTATTTTTATTTTACCTTGTTGTTATTTATTTTTATTTTATCAAAAAATTTAGTAAGTAGTCTGTTTTTAGGAATACCACTCCGTTTCGTAAAGCCGTGGGCTTGTAGGTCAAGAAAGAAATGTCACGAAAACTCACGCCAGCCCAGTAACTTTAAGAATATATAGTAATTAACTCTTTCTTATTGATATGTTCAATATTAAGTTGTAAATTATATTTTGAACAATTCTAGTAATAGTACGCTAAAAGGAATAAATCTTTATGTCATTTGGTAACAAGTTATATATTTTAATAGCAACATAGAATACGTTTTTTTTTTGTTAAGTTTAACGCATTTAGGAAATGGTAATATTCACAAGTAAGTACATTGAATGAATTGCATTGTCCTGGTGTTTTTATCTGATAGTTGTGTTTATCTTTATCTCTATCAGTAGAATTGCCAAAAAAAAAAAACGTAGCTCAGGATAGAGTGCACATAGCCAAATGCAGTAATAGCCGACTCTGTGAACGCAATATGTGCAAGTCTCCTTGGTTTATTTTACAGCATAGTTTTTCTATGTGAAGTTTCCACCCAAAATGTAGTCCGAGAATTTTTTTTGTAGGAACTGTTATTATGTTTAGGTTATTATAATTTTTAATTATATTGTAACGTTGTTGGTGGGTTTGCTTGAGGATGGTGAAATTTCATAATTTTAGTTTTTTGAAGGTTGATTTCAAAGTTTAGTATCTCTTTGCATTTAATGACAAGCTTAGTTGACTTCTCAATGTACTTTATTGCACGGTATATAATAAGCAATATTACGCTAAAAGTCTAGCTTATCACTAAAAAGAGATTTCCCTCAGGAAGCCTAGGCAGGGCAGGATAGCAGGATTCTATATTATCTTGTAAAGGCAGTCTGGTTTACAATTATTTCAATAACTACCTACTGCTGTATAAAATACTCAGCTTAATAATCATAATTGTTCCTGTATCATACAATGGCATCACAATACAGTTTACTGATTACTGACTGAACCTCGGGGTGATATTTGACAGCCAGCTGTCTGGTTCTCCACATCTCAACGAGGTCAGCAGACGGGTATTTGCGTCCTTCCACTCCCTCGGGTGATTGCACTAGTTTCTGCCGTGGCAGACCAAAATCGCTCTTGCACAGTCCCTTCTAATGCCGCTAATCGACTACGCCAATGTCAGTTAGGCAAGCGCAAACGAAGACCTACTGAACAAACTCGAACGCCTTCAGGTTGCAGGTGGTCCGACTATGGAACGCACTTCCTTGCACTAAGAGACAGCCCCACTCATTTCTCTTTCAATAACCGGGTAAAAGATCACTTCCTCTCTCTATCATGATAGTAGTTATAGTAAGTATATTATTACTATATGTACAGGTGTATGTATATTATGGAACTTATTTAGTAGTTTGGTATATAGGTATTTTATTTTCCATATTTTATAGATATTTATTTTTCTTATATATATATATATATATATATTTTCATTTTTATTATAGATTAGATATTATATATTGTGCACTGCCTATATACCCTTTCACCCAAAATCTTTAATAACTAACCGGATAAAATTCGTAACATAGACAATATAATTCAATTTAAAAGAGAATTTAAAAAGCTATTGATTGATAAAATATACTACTCCATATCTGCATACTTATTGGATAAAAACCTGTGACTTAAGGTGCTTGATTTGATTCTGGGCACGCAATTTAATCATTGACGTTTAACTTTTGCTGACTTTAAAAACTTTGACATAAATGTTTGTGACAAAATTGTGTATCCATAAATGTGTAAAATATTTCCAAATAAGCTTATCCTATTTGCGTGGTCTAGTAGGTTTGACGCTTGCTTCTCCCACAGGAGCCTGGTTCGAGTACGGTGCTGGCATGTACCAACGAAATAATTATCAATAATCAAAAATTATCTCGTTAGTAATTAACGTTAACATAAGGCAAAAAATAATGTGGCCAGAATTTACACTAGTAAATTCTGGCCACATTATTGTTTGCCTATGTCACTAGCAGTTTCCTTTTCTATCAGCAAAAGTCGTTCACTACCGAAGTATTTCGACTAACGATGACTGTTATCTCTGAGCAATGAGTACAAAACTGGACAAAGGTAGTTTTTATGGGAATGTATAAGTGGAACAACAACAGTATTCTTTTTGAGTCTTTTTTGTATGTTAGCAGCGAGTTAATAGAATAGCTTCTATCATATCAAGTCATCATCTTTACTACCGCAACAGATTATTAAACGATATTATCTATACAGAATGACATTTAATTAGCGGACCATATTTTGGGGAATAATAGTACCTATCAGTATGAACAACTTTCCCCAAGAAAGGGCCCAGATATTCCTTCGATGTTTATCGATACCAATGGCAGAGTTGGCTATGGGAAGAAGCTTTTCTGATAAGTTGGGTTCATGGTCTTTGTTTATCATTTCGATTCGCAGCAATTGGTATCACGACTGTAGCTATCGACGTTACTCACAGGGAGGGCCCGAGTATCAGTATCAGTATGTTGCATTGGATACTCGTTGTGAAGGCATTCCCTATCCTAATACTCCCATATCCCCAATGAAGTCCAAATGCCAGAAATAGTGTTTTTTTGCTTGAAAAAAGCATAGGAAAAATCAGCAAATGCGGCTGAAACCACGGTAGTCTTTCGAAAGTCCTTTCGAATTTAGAGCTATCATTAACCATTTTGATGACAATAATAAGTTAATTTTATGTATAAATATGGTAGATTCTGTCATCAATAACCTATGCTAACCTATAAAAATAGAGGTGACTATACTATATTAAACTAGCATTCCAAAAAATGCTTTAATTTCTGGAGCAGAAACATCCATCCAATTCTTCTGTTTCTGTTAAACAACTTACAAGTTTGTCTGTTTTACGATGAGAGCCACGACATCATCAGAGAAGAAAAATTTAAAATATTCTAGTGGACTGCTCCTCGGGGGAAAATTTGTTGCTGATTTCAATAGGATTTCATCAAACTTGTCAGTGGGTGGTCTGTGCGAGAAGCGCATTTTCTGCCAATCATCAGCATCATCCTCATCTTCAGTGCTAGATATGATTTCTTCCCGTATTCTACTTAGAGGAGTATCTGAATCATATGAATCAACTATTTATTGCTATGTAGGACTTTCGGTGGTAGTGGGAAGTTCTCGATGTAAATTAGCTGTTGCCGGACCTACTGCCGCGCTCCCGTTCGAAGCATTTGTTGAAGTCGGCGGAGTGCTCAATATCTCTTCAAGCTCAACCACACTTGGCTCTATGAAAATCGCCTCTGATTCCCCTTCATCGCTTTCACATCCATCTCCCGAATGTTTGCCATCCGATGACGCAAAAAGTTCTTCCAAACAATGTTCGAGTTGGTCTCTTGGTGTTATCTAGAAATAAAAAAATACAGTAAACCACTACAAAACGTAAAAAATAATAGTATGCGGACAGAGACCCAGAAGGGCTCTGTCCAAAATATGGACACCATAGTTTACGCTAATATAACCTACAAAGATAATACAATTTAAAAAATATACGCTTTTACATCTAGCTTAGGATACATATAATAAATTCTAATTCAAAACTTACCTTATTTCTCATTATTTTTCAAGATTTTTTTAGATTAGCAAAACAAAACAAAATATCACCTAATTTCGACACTTAACCAACAGCTGTGCAATATGGTCGCCATTTTTTTCCCCATGCGCGTTTCGTTACATAGTTTAGTTTACTTTAGTTTAATAAGCTATAACCATCCAATTTGGCGATTTCGTTTCGAGATGTAGAACGAAACGTGTTGTGGATTGTGGTGTCCAATATATGGACAGAGCCGTATAAAGGGATGTAATTTTGATATAAATTTTGTGGGCAATAAAGAAATTATGAAATTATGAAATAATGGTTTCGTATAAATGTTTGGCCGATAAATATATAAAAAAAAAAGGTTATCTATACGCAATTTAAACTTCATTGCGTTTCTCTATTTGAAATTGTATTATTCATACTAATCTAATCTAAACGAAATAAAAGCTAAGAATTAGTCTTTCAATCAACAATCAACCTTTGCCATCTCATCCTGGTTTGCTGGAAGACATCTCTTATCAGAGATAAGCTCGCCTTTGTACACTATTTTCATGTAACTATTGTTTTTTTTATAATTTTTGTGCCATAAAGAAATATGAAATGAAGAATACTTACATTAAAGGCACATGCATTGCGTCTGGCCCCACACTAGGATACCCTGTGTCGTGAGAACCGGAAAAAGCGACATCACAAACATGCAAACTTCCAAGACCTGGAGGTTTTTTTCTTCCTCCCCAGCCGTGATTCGAACCCGGGACCTCTCGCTTGGGAAGCACAGCCTCGACCGCAACGCCACGGAGGTCGTGATCTCATTGCATCTTGTCTGCAGCCTCTGCTTCTGGTGTGGTGACTGGCGGCGTGGCGTGGCGACTGGCGGCGTGGCGTGGCGTGGCGAGGCCTACTGAGTCATCTTTTCGACTCGAGCGAGTGAGGTTCACTAATGTCATGCAGACTGCAAAACGTCACGTCAAATTGTCAACGCACCAAAGAGTATTTAATCAAAACATCACTGGCAGCCAAACTCGAAGTGCGAACAAGAGGAAAAAAAGTGTTTCCGAGCTGTTTAGAAGGCTTTATATGACAACAAAGGTAAAATTCGACTCTCATGCCTAGTAATAGAGCATATAATCAAATGACTCCCCCGTGACTCTCCATACAAACTTTAAGGACAATTTTTGAACCCAGGGTCCAAATTTCTAAAATTCCTTTCTTAGTGAGCGGTTTTATAACAATAAGAAGATATTCCTATCAAAAGAATCTTTCTAGCTTCAGCAGTTTCGCCGCTTTTTTGATCAGTCAGGACTTACTCTTTTATACACATAAAGAGAAATAAAGTTCATTGAAATTATTTTATGGCCGACCGACCCGACGACCTGAATGGCCGAGTCGGCAGTGACCCTGCCTACGAAGCCAAGGGATTGAGTCCCGGTGGGAGCAAATATTTGTTTGATGAGAACGGAGTTTGTACCTTAGTCATGGTTGTTTATCTATCTAAGTATAATATTTATCTATATAAGTATTATGTATCGTTGTCTAGTACCCAAGATACAGGGAATCCTAGTTTGGGGCTAGATCAATGTGTGTAAATAGTGTCCAAGATATTATTATATATTCTAAAGATGTAGTTGATATAAAATAAAAAAATAAAAAAATTGAAATTAGTACAATTACAATAGTAATATAGTCACTAATAAAAGTAAATGAATGTCAAAAAAAAAAGATAGTATGTAGATAGGTAGACGATGTAATTTAAGATTTATTCGACGACTAAGATGCATTTTATTAAAACTTAGACTGCATACTTAGATAGCTAATTAAGGACGCTTTTGAATGTACTATATTAGCTTAAGTAGATGTGAATGGTTTTACATAATGTACTAATAGCAAAAAAAGGTGGTTGAGGAACGAATAAATGACTTACCCTACTTTAGAACAATAAATACCATCGTAGTTGATACATCTAAAGCTGGCAATACGCAGACATATTACAAAAGTTGCTTTAGAATTATCTATCACAATGCCGGGTCATATTAATTAATCGTAGCTTTTATTAAAATATAAGAATCGCCTAAAAAGTATTTACTGGGCGCTTAAATTTACCGCTGACCTTTTTATTCAGTAGAGAATTTCGAAGACGATATTGGTAAGTTTAAGAAGCAGCATTAATTAGCATCCGTTTTTTAAGGGAAAATATAGATATTTAGATTTGTCACTAACAAGATTTATTATGTAATCAAAAAGACATTTATTAGGTGATCATTAGAATAATACCCGTTTTTTATTACATTCTGTGTTATACCTGCATAACTTCGAGAAACTTTTCTTTACTGCCATTCACCATCTAGCACTACAACATTTCTTATCAACATAGGTAGATTATAAGTACAAGAGTAATCACAAAAATAATAACTAGGTAGAAAAGAAAACAATTTGTTCATGACAGAATGTGTTGTTATGATTCACGCTCCACTGATTTAAATACTATCTTCCTAGCAATTGCTTGACTAGACCAGTGTAGGCATGTAAATAACTACAATGAGACTGCTTACGTCTGATGATGAGTTTTCGTCCAGACCATCAAACAAGATTTCTAAGCTATTACCTGGCCAAACGAAAGTGGTCGCTGTTAAACCCATAGTTTCGTTGTATTGTTTGTCAGGTTGTGTTGCACTAACGTCATACATAATAACGTGCTTTGCTTACTGTTTAGTTGATAACTGTGAGTCGCGCGAGGTTGTAGTGCTATGCGCGCTAGTCGCGTGCCCGATCGAAGCCGACGCGCGTTCTTATCAGCACAGTCAAGCCAGTCAGCCACGCCACAGCCAGGTAAACATACCTGTGAACAAAAAAGGCCAATAAAACAGCTCTCCTTAACATTTCAGCAAAGGTGCAAAGATATATTAATAGTGACAAGAGGATAATTGTTTCCTTAGAAAACGTCTGCTGCTGCTGAATTAGAGATTGATTTGCGGTACGTATTTATTTGGTAAAAACATAAGTTACATTATAGTTTATACTCGTCTTCGATGTTAAGTCACAACATGCGGTCTGTTGCTAATGACAAAAAATGGATAGGTACGTCTATCATTATCGACACGATGACTTTGAAGTAAACTATTGAATAGGCAGATAGGTAAATATGAAATATATGAATAAAACGTTTATTGTTCTTAATGTAACATCATACATTTTGACAGAGCGAAATTTACATTGATGTTTCGATACATTACGGTTATTTTAGCTTGACCGCTCGATACTTCCCGGCTTTTTGATTTTGGTAACTAATCTACCAAACGTAATATAGACCGTAACCATAGCATCTCAGGCGGACGGAGGTATACCTCAGCTTATTCAGATTAAAGATAAGGCGACAGATTATCCCTTTTCATCTGGAGTTAATTCAATGATACTTACCTTCATAGATAAACGAGAAGTAATGCGATACCGGTAATTAAATGGAATATAATCATAATTCGCTTATCCGAAAAATCATAAGAGACCCAAGCGGTCAAACACTGCTCAACACAAGTCACTGTCATGATTATAAAGTTGAGCTACTAAACGTACGTGTACTTGTATACAGTTGTATACAAGGTATGAATATATTAGGTACAGGTGACGACAAGCTTATCTGTCCCTGAGTGCCGCGTGGAGAGTAACCTCCCTCTCTATTACTCTATGCGGGAAAGAGAGGTTACCCCCTCCACACGGCCCTCAGGGACGGAGAAACTGGGCGCCACCTGTGCCTAACTAGGATTTACGATAGTGAATTCGTCTAATTATAGTAAAAATACACGTGAACTAGGAAACGTCAATTCGTATCTACGTATAAACGTTTCCTGAATTGCCCTGTCGTCGCCATGGTAGTGGGTTAGGTGAATGGCTTCTTTAGACCATTTTCTGAAATAGCTTCACAGCGTAGGAGCACCGATGTTATGAATTTTCGTATTAAAACGTATCTATTACCATTATTCACGTAATTTACACCAAGAGTGATTAAGATTTTGGAGTTCTACCCGAATTGTACAAAAGGCTTATCCCCTTCCCATATGGCGGGAAATCGATTAATATTACCCCAGACGCCCAGACTTGAGACTCGACCTTCTACAGGGTGACAATTAATTAGCCGATCATATTTTGGGAAAGCATAGAATCTGTTATTATGAACATTTTTCCCCACGAAACATATGTTCAAAACAAACAAAAAAAAACCGGTCAAGTGCGAGTCTAAATCGCGCACGAAGGGTTCCGTACCACCGTTCAATGGAAGCGATGGTGTGGAGTGAATAGTTTGGATTTTACACAGCAAAATATTGTTTACAAAGTTATTGGTGCGGTTACTTTCACACTCCATGTACGTAACCAGGTGCATCCATAAGTGTGTATGTGGTATTGTTGTATGGGAGCCCCCTTAAATATTTATTTTATCCTGTTTTTTAGTATTTGTTGTTATAGCGGCAATAGAAATACATAATCTGTGAAAATTTCAACTCTCTAGCTAGCTAGGTTCTTGAGATACAGCCTGGTGACAGACGGACGGACGGACGGACGGACGGACAGCGAAGTCTTAGTAATAGGGTCCCGTTTGGAACCCTTCGGGTACAGAACCCTAAAAATTGTCTCCCTCAGTAACTTTGTAATCGGGTCAATATTCTGAATGACGAAAATAGGTTACATTTGCGATCATATGTGTCTTTGGGAAAGTTGTTCATAATGATCGGTGCCTATCATTCCCCAAAATATGGTCGGCTAATTAAATGTCACCTTGTCGATAAGTCGTTACAGAAACAGAATACTGACATACGAAACGGAAACGTGGAATGTGAACCCGAATTAATAACTGTTTTATCAGGGAAAGGGATTTTCATTACGTCGAAATTAAAGTGAGAGCTCCTACAGGGCATCCAAAGGTCACTTTTGAAGATTAAAGTAAGGTTTATCGTCAACGACTCATATTTGGCGTAACTTCGCCTTGATCTCTCTCTCCTCCCTTTTTTGCCCACCTACTTAATGAATGAAGACTCGTTAAAGGAAGGCCCTTTTGGTTTTCCAACTACCAACAATAGTGAGTAAGATAACGATCTGTCTATTACGATAGACGTGACAAGCATGTTTTTTACGTAGTAGGTACATTCGTACTAGTATTCTGATGATCTTTTTAACGCATCATTAACGAGATTATGCGCTTTAGTATCCCCAACGATCGAGTTTAATACCATTATAATTAAATGCCCTAACCACGCGGCCCTACCTACCAATATGAAAAGCTTAGATTTAGTCGAGGTAGTCAACTGGGTCTAAGGTATATGTTAATCTGCTAGTCAAGTCAACGGTCAAGTGACTAACGAAATCCTCTCTTTATCTCCCATACTATTATTATTATTAGCCAACATCATCCCACTGCTGGGCAAAGACCTCTCTTCCCCTCCTCCACTCTTCACGCCCCTGGGCTACCTCCCACCAGTTGTTGTTTTGGTACCTCAATTCGTCACTCCAGCGCTTCCTGGGTCGACCCGTACTGTTAGCTCTAATTAAAGTTCAAGATGTTATTTATAGCAACCGACAGATATTGTTAATGTTATATGTACCACTTACTACTCTTGTGCTTTCTCGATCCGATCTCTCTAAATTTCAGCTGAATCTCCTTTCAAGCATGTTTGAAAGTCGATTTATGGATATTCAGGTCTAGAGTCTATTCCCACTCCTAGAAGGTCTATCTCCTGTCAGGTCCCATCAGGAAGGCATAGCAGTATCTGTATTTGGGTGTCGGCAGAGGCATTTCGTTTTCTGACATATTCCGACTGATCATCGTGAACTAATTTAACGGGCCTTACCACAAAAAAATAAACTACCGTTCAACACTTGTTTAAAAACAAAAACGTGTGGGATTTGATGTTTGGTTTGAGGTTAAATACTGTTTAATATTTTTTGTAGTAACACGGTTAGTGCACACTGTAAAAAGTGCAGATGACCGCACCTACAAGGTCAACTCAATTAGTACTTCTAACTAAGCTGCTAATTCATACGCTGATTTTATATGTACGCCCATTCTTCAGTGACTCATTGGGTTTGAATAATAGAAGTGCTCCAGAGAAGTATTGAGTTATTGTAGAAAGTTTGGTGCAATGCAACGTTTCCATCATTTATGGGTGAAGAATTCTGGAGTGGGTAAGGAAAGCTTCAAAAGGCGTTACAAAATATTCAAGTTAATAATAATAACAATAGTAATAATCTTTATTTCAGGTTAACAAAAACACATATCTATAAATACAATATAAACTAGAGATACATATTTTATTATAAAAACACACAAAATATTATCTAACCTAGCTAGGGATTTTAATCTTCGTTCTCGCATCCCTGTAGCGTCGGTAAACGATACCCTCCGGCCAGTAGTCTTTGGCCAGGAACATCGTCTTGAGGTCCGCCGGCACCCGAAGTTTGAAGGACAGGAACTCCTTGGGTCTTTTTGACTCCGAAACCTCTATCTGTACCTTCACCTCCTTGAGACCAGCCGGTGGATTCTTCATCAGCTTTTTCAGGATGTGACGTTCTACGTCCTCGCACGTCATTTTCGTGTCGATCCTGGAAATGTATAGCTGAGCGGTGGGAGCGGCAGCTTTCAGGCTGCATTCACCGGCGGGGGCTGTGCCACGCTGATTGCGGCTGCGTCTGTAGTTAGGTATCTAGTTGACTACTAGTGGTTCTGTAAGAACAGTAGACTTGGCTTGTCAAAAATTTCAAGCTTGTAGGTCTGCTAGAAGTACATTATAATTTTGATAATCGATGATTAGTTAGTCAGTGACAAAATGACGGACCTAAGAACGGCTGTCGTTTCCAATCTATTGGTATAAATTAACTGAATTTTGGGAATTTGTCTGCTTAAATAGTGGCCTATTATTCACAGGAAATTTACAAAAATACACACAATACACAAATTACAACATGTAAAACATAGTTACAGGGGGTCGAAAATAAAGTTAAAGTCAAATTTATTTATTACTGTAGATATTTACATATACGAGGATGGTCCCAGAAGTAAACAGTCTATCAAAGATAACACAAAATAATTCGAGCAAAACTTATTTATTTCTCAATATAGTCTCCTTTTAACGCATTGCACTCTTTCCAGCGATGTTCGATAGCTTCGATACCCTGTTTATAGTGGTCTGTCTCAAGCTCCTCAAAACAGCCATCAACAACAGACTCAAATTCTTCATGATTGGCAAATATTTTCCCGCCGAGCCACATTTTCAAGTAAGGGAACAGAAAATAATCCGAGGGAGATAGATCTGGCGGACAAAGTGCATGGAGAAGCAATTTAAACTTCAACTCATAAATTTTTGCCATTCCAATAGTGGACTAATGAACAGGTGCATTGTCCTGATGATAACACAATTTTTTTCACTAAATGCGCTCGTTTTTTCTTAATTTCTTCACTCAAACGCTGGAATAGTTTTACATAGTACTCGCGATTGATGGTTTCGTCTTTTTGAAGATAATTAATACAAATTATCCCATGCGCATCCCAAAATACTGACGCCATAACTTTTCCAACAGATGAAAGTGTCTTCGCCTTCTTAGGAGCCGGTTCTCCCTTTAAGTCCATTGTTTCGACTGTTCTTTCATTTCAAGGATGAAGTGGTGAATCTATCAGTTTAGTCCATCGTGATGAATAATCGTAAAAAGTCGGCTTTATTGCGTTGAAATTTCTCCAAACGCTGCATCGAAACTTCCTCACGTTGCCGTTTTTGTTCAATGGTGAGCAATCGCGGCACCCATCTTGCTCACAGCTTTTTCATGACCAATTTTTCAGTCTATATGCGATGTATAGTTTTTTTTTAAACCCCTACAATGTATGCTAACTTGCGCACCTTTAGTCTACGGTCTTTCAATACTAGTTTTTGTACTTTTTCACTATTTCTGCTGTATTCTCTTCATTTTGTCGACCGCTGCGATGTTCGTCTTGGCAGCTCGTTCGCCCTCTTTTGAACTCAGCGACACAATATTTTATTGCTGTGAATGAAGGAGCAGACTCTCCAGAGTAGAATCCAGCTCAACATTTATATGGTTTGGACTCAAACCTTTCAAATGAAAGTATTGTATGACATATCGATGACCAACTTGTCCATGTTTGCAAAAAAACTCAGATCAAACTCGATTAATGGCTATAAAACAAAAACAAGGGAACGTAGATTCTACTTTTTTCAAATATACGCGCAAAAATATTCTAACTTTTGAATAAAAAATAATAAAAACCAGCCAATATTGCTATCTATAGGCCAGGTCGGCTACTCTGGGACCACCTACGTACTTTTTTTCAAACGTAGTTTTTTGCCTCTTCTCTACATTGGACCATTGTGGTTCCCCCGAAGTGCTTCTCCCTACACACTCCCCATTTCGGTATTTTTTTCGCAACATCTTGTGTAGAATGAAATCCTTAGTGTACCTCTTAATTTTGATTGAAATCCGTCCATAAATAACGCTGCAGCAAACTGGGGGAGTTTGCTGTAGCGTTTTCCCCCAATCAAAAATCGCGATCAAAAATTTATTAAATAGATGAAGGATTTTCGTCAAAATCAGAATAGAGAACAGAAACTGGCCGCTTCGCTTTCTCGGTCAATTATGCCTCTAGTGAAACATACTAAAGTCCACACGCTGAGCTTAACAGGCATTTTCGTAATTCCCAATCCTAAAACTTGAATTTCGGGTCAGAAGTATGTGTGCTCCGACAACTCCAAACATGAGATTGGATTTTAGGAAAGTTTCTAACATGAATTTGCGATGTCCTTTCAGCTTTACGTATACGTACCGTAGCTATTGTATTGTACCTACATTATTGCGTATTTTTCTTTAATTCAGAGTGAAATCGGAGTCAAACTCTCGTTAAAGTTATCACAGATGGTATAAATAAAACTACCATACATCCAAGGAGGCATCTTTTACGTTCTTTGTTCATATGCAGAATAATACAAAAGTGAAGGTTGTCGGGCCGGTTCTATCTATTGGACACAGACACGCAGCACAATAGCAGGCAGATGTTTGTTCGTCCAGCAGACTAGACTCGCAAGAAAACTCATCGTAAACCAACTTTCAATGAAAATAGCAACAATTCCAATCCCTTTGGCCTTGGTTTACTTGGCAAGTCAGAGTGTTTGTTTGGTGTATTCGGCAGGTTCATTAATTGTTACGAGAATTGCAGCCTGCTCTTAATCAATGGTAGATAGATACGGATTACCCTATTGATTCATGCAAACAATAGATAAAATATGTACCTATTAGGTATCTAAATATCTACATCTGGTACCACTCTAGGATAATCCATATCCACCACCAGAAACAGCGACATCACACATTAGCACTGGGGCCCTATTCCGGTAGACAATAACCGCTCAGTGACAATGACGCGACGACGACAGTTAGCTAGATCTTTTATCTCAGGTTTTTTAATCGCTACCTCTTTGGCTTTTAACTTATTCATATTATTAGAAACTTACCATTAATTCTACCATTAAAAAAGTCATGTCATGTCATGTCATTGTGTCATGGGTATTGGGGAAGGAGTTTTTTTCTTCTTCGGCAAGGATTGGTCATTTAGGTCTGGAGCCAAACACATAAGTCTAATTTTTGCTTCACCGCATTCGGGTAGCCCTGTACCCGTCAGGTAGTCCCGAAAGACTTCAAGAGTTTTGTCTTCAAACAACCTTAATTGTCCACTGAATTAATAGGTCAGCATCAAAGTTTAAGTAACTAATAAATATTTTGCATGTTATTATTATATTGTTGTTATGAATAATCTACAGTTAATATACATGTCACCGTAAGATAGTCAAAACCGTCAGTTGATCAAGTAACGGTTTTTTTCTCGTAAGTTGGTCAACTATCGACAGCTAGTAAACTGTAGCCTACTGCGTACTATATGATGCGGTAGTTGATCAACTAACGGTTAAAACCGTAAAATAGTAAACTGGTTTAAACTTGAATTGCAAACGAAATACCAGGGCAAACACTGCGGTAGCTTAGTTGAAGACTAGAGGGGGCGAGCGCAGCAAAGCCCCCGAATATTCTTCGTGTTAGGTTGACATGTAAGAGCGAAAGAAACGTAAATTCTAAACCTTGTCGGTCTGGTTTGCTATCTGTCGATAGTTGATCAACTACCGCGTTAGTTTGATACCGGTTTGACTATCTTCCGGTGACTGACATACATAAGCATCGTGATAATTATTTAGCAACTTAATTTTCATAATTCATAATTTCTTTATTGCACACAACTAATATATGGACAACAAGACTTACATAAAAATAGTGTACAAAGGCGAGCTTATCTCTAATAAGAGATCTCTTCCAGCAAACCAAATTAGGATGGGAATGGTCGATTGCTGAGCAGGGGTGACAATGTGTACAACACTATAATTTAGTACATATCTAAATAACTAACATATGTGTGTTATATATAAATAACTAATATAAAACAATATTAACTAAATATACGAGGGCTTACATAAATATCATATAATATACTCGTACATGCTAAACATAAATACTATATAAATATATATAATTTTTAAATAAATATACTAATAAATACATACATACTACCTATATTTCTAAAGAGAAAGGTAATGCTTCTTCACGCGACTTTTAAATATATTAAGAGAAGGACTGTCTCTGATAGTGCAGGGGAGTGCATTCCACAATTGAATTAATTTGTAATATGTCTAAACATAGACAGCTTCTAATAAGTATCAACGACTTCTAATTTCCTTTAGTCACCTCTATTTTTATATCTAGAATCTACGATACTAGATACGCATTATTATTTCGAAATCGCCGTAGCTCGTGCTACTACGGGTCATGCTCGCCTTTTTTTTTTTTTGTTGGAAGAGGAAAAAATCGAATTACCTACCTAGGAGTCAAACCTCCCTGCTATGTCCGATTTCCTATACAATGAGCGGACATAAGCTCGTGTAATATACGGACTGAAATTAACCCCTGTAGGTGTAAGTAATTATCTTACGGTGTTACTACTCGGTAAATGCTCAAGGCTTTCTACCTGTAAGTTGCACATTTGGGCGCTATGTGCGTATCCCACGCACTCCCTAGTAGCCTTGGCTCGCTTATTCTCACTCGGTGCTCAGCAGTGCGTGGCCGCCTCCGCACCTCCATGCTTCCGTCTCATAAAAACACTCTAGAGTCTAGCCACAAGACTGCCTAGAAAGGGCTGCCTAGGAAATGATCTGGATTTTCTATTCTTTTCAACCTTACATAGTCGAAATTCCAGGGGAAAGAATCAAATTTTCATGACAAAAAAATTTGTTGAATAAATTTTGATGACTAATTTTGAAGGTCGAATTTGATAGTAGTCGAGTAGATACCAGTAGATTCTCTAAAATATATAAAGAAGCCCATTTAAACAATATTTGCTGCTGAGTTATCAATTTCGATGCTAAAATATTTATTGGTAGCAATCAATCAATCACATCTATATGATATTAAAGTCAATTGGTATGCATACATAATCATAAAGGCCTCTTACATCTTGATAGATGATTCAAGCAACGTCTGTTTGAGAAGGGCATCGCCGCTCATGGCTAAACAAACCGAACCTTTGCCCGCACGCGTGCTGAGATTCCGCTGTGGGGGGAGAGGCGGTCTCATGGTTGTGCCTCATCTCTCGTTTTTCAAACCAGGTATTCGTATCGTGGGTTTTGCATCCCTCTGAGATGGTCTTTCTCCACCCATCGCGGTCAGATGCGAGACTTTCACATGAATTGAGCTCCATGCCGAACGCAACCATGTCACGCTTCACGCAATCCTTGAAGCGGAGGTTGGGCCGCTCTACTTTACGCCACTTGACTCAACAAAGTTTGTCTGGGCAAACGAGTGCTGTTCGTCAGATGTACATGCCTCTGCGGGCTCAAGCATCTATTTTTGAGAAGATCGGTGATGCTGGGCAGCTGTGCAATCTCCAGCAATCTCTCGTTTATTACCCCGTCCTTCCATGTTATGTTAAGAATGCTCCGAAGACAGCGCATGTGGAAATTGTTAAGACGAAGTTATTGCTTGGCATACGATGTCCAGGTCTCGGCTCCATACAAGAATATGCTCAGGACGCTAGCTTGTTAAACATTCATCTTGGGTTTTATTGTGAGGTGTTTGTTGTTCCATACTCTTGTTCTAGCCTGCAGAAAGTCGCGGCCACCTTGTTGATGCGGACATCGATCTCTCCATCTAGGCAGAGATTCTCGACATGGTCGACTTCAAATAGCAGAACTTGTCTACCTCTTCCAAGGGCACACCGTCCAGCAAAATGGTCGACTGTTAGTTGTAACCCTGCGCTAGCATTACGGTCTTTTTCGCATTAATTAACATGGAGAACACAGAACAAGCGTGTGCAAATTTGTCCAAAAGAGCTTGGAGCTCTTTAGGGGATTTCGCTAAAAAGATCAGACTATCAACAAACTGGTTCTCACGGTTTCGATGGGTCCTAAGGCGAGCGATATTGAACAAGGACCCATCTGCTCTTGTGTGTAGTTGTTATTTTTTTTTTTTATTTTTATTTAAAGGACTTGGTACACAAAATGAAGCGACCATGCCGTCCTGTAATGCTACAATACTAATCTTAATACATCTTAATACTAATCATAGCCTTGCTTTTAAGCCAACCTTAATTAATTTATACAAAGCTCTGTCCTCGTTTGAGTAAGGAAATGCTAAAATAGAATTACAGCCTCCTACGGAACTAAAAATATGTTTATCATAAATTGCACTTCTTGCGGCTTCATTTCGAACACATTCCACCAGAATATGATATACGTCTTCAATTATCCCACATTCTGCGCATTTTGGAGATATCACTTTTTTCATCAAAAACGCGAATTTATTAAGTGGAATGTGGCCGGATCGAATTCTAAATGCAGTCACAAGTGAACTTCTATCTAAATTTCCAGACTCAAACCACGGGTAACGAAAAGGCTCTGATTGAATAGTTTTATACCAAATCCCTTTATGTAAGGAGATGCTGTTGAAGTATTCAGTCCAACTTGTGAAGATGTTCTGTTTTAAAGTTGGTATCACATCTGTATAAAATGGCATCACACTTTGAGGAATTCCGTCTGACACGGCTTCCCTCGCCAAGCGATCCGCCTCCTCGTTACCGCGCAGCCCCACGTGAGATGGAATCCATTGCATAATAACATTTTTATTTAATGTTTCTAGTTGGCGAATGGATTCCAGAATAGTGTAAGCTATCGGTATTCCTCGAAAGCTCGAGGTGCATCGAGCCACATGCTGAAGTGCACTTCTGGAATCCGTCAATATCACAAAGTTTTGACAATTAATGGTCGTTATGTACGAAAGGGCTTCAGATAGAGGAAATAACTCAGTGTACATAATCGAAACATCAGCCTCAATATTAAATTTGATTTTGGTTTGTGTCTGGGGGTCAAACATTGCCGCACCGATGGCGCTCTTTTCCTTAGATCCATCTGTATATATTTTATAAAAGTCACAATATTGGTTATTAAGTATCTGATGGCATTTTTCCTTTAAATGATTGGCACCTTTAGCTTTCGTAACTCCCTCTATGAAACACGACAAATATTTTGTAATATTTATATTTTGGACCCATGTATCTAAGGAAAACATTTCTAGAGTTTCAGTTGAGTGGATAGCACATGTTTTTAACATTTCATGTATTTCTGTAAGTAGTGGCTTCTTTTTGCGACTCCGAAAACCCGGTCTATTACATTGATGAGTTAGTTGATCAAGTAGTACTACATTGTTGTTATGTTCTAGAGCCCTACTTCTTAGCCAGAACTTTCCCCCTAGATACCGTCTGCGCTGATGGAGTGGATGTAAACACAATTCATTTTCCATCACATGGATTGGAGTACTTTTAATGAAACCACCAACAACGCGCATAGCTTGGTTTTGAACTTTTTCGACTTTGTACACTATTGTCATAAAGGAAGCTTTCATAGTCCAATCGACTTTGTATAACCGAAATATACAGTCTTCGTAAATATTTGGGATGCAAACCCCAATCAGAACCAGCCAATAATGTTTGTTTGATGAGAACGAATGTTTGTACCCTAGTCATGGTTGTTTATCTATCTAAGTATAATATTTCTCTATATAAGTATATATATCGTTGTCTAGTACCCAAGATACAGGGAATCCTAGTTTGGGGCTAGATCAATGTGTGTAAAAGGTGCCCAAGGTATTATTATTATTATTATTATTATACTTTAAGCAAATTTAAAAATTTAAGCGTTTTCTGGGTGATTTCATTAATGTGCTTTCCCCATTTTAAGGACCTGTCGAACCACCCACCTAAATATTTCACACAGTCTACCAATTGCAATTGAGTGCCTTTGAGATGGATATCAACGTCATGTCTGTTGCATCCCCTTCTAAACAAGCATACTTTAGTTTTTCTCTCAGAAACCTCCAACCCAAGCATCTCAACAAATCTGCAGAACATGTCCAATGCCGACTGCAAATCCAAACATCCCTCATTTATCGATTTGTATGAACTGTAAAGGACAAAATCATCGGCATATTGCGAAATATAAACGTTAGCTATATCACGACAAGTATGCATTGTTGCGACGTTAAATAATATTGGAGAAAGCGGATCACCCTGTTCGAGGCCCGGACCCGTTGTTCTGACTAGGGTGAAAGCGTCTGAATATTTCACATTAAGTTCTCTACAGTTGAAGATTTGCCAAAGATAATTACAGATCTTATCTCCTGCTCCAATATCATCCAAAGTGTTTAACAAAACAGTTATATCAACATTATTGTATGCGTTACTTATATCTACGAAACAGCCTAAGGTTATCAAATTTCTACCATATCCCAATTGAATGTGTGATACCAGTTGAGTTATACTATCCATACATGATCGAGACTTTCTAAAACCAACAGTATTTTCTGAAAAAACGTTGTTCTTTTCTAAATACCATTCCAATCTATGTTTAAGTATAGTATGGAAAACCTTGCATGGGCACGACATTAAAGCTATAGGTCTTACTTCAGAAGAAGATTGGGTATCACAGCTCGCTTTAGGTATGGGAACAATTTTAGTTTTTCTCCACTGAGAAGGTACCTCAGCCAGGAACCTATTATAGATGTCAACTAAAAAACGCTTACCAACAGCAGGAAGATGTTTTAGCGTTTTGTGTTTAGTTGTACTCCCTGCTGTGCGTCACCAAAAGCAGCATTCAGCAGCAGATAGAAAAATTATCGCGGACAATGTGGGGGCTAAGACACAACCTTGGCGAACTCCTCTGCGCATTGCGAATGGATCAGATGCCTGACCGTTTAATATAACAGAGCTCTCCATTCCCTCGTGGAAGGACTTGACCAGCTTCAGCAACTTTGGGGGCATCTTATTTTTTCAAGTGTAGTATAGAGGCCTTCCCTGCTGACCGTGTCGAAGGCCTTATTCAGGCCCACGAACGCGATCATCAGAGGGGTGTTCTGCTCTCGGCACTTTTTTTGAAGTTTTCGGAGCATAAATACCGTATCCGAAGTGGATCGCTGGGAGCGGAAGCCGCAATATATTTACTATCTGAGAGTTGGTGTGCAAATATTATCTATACAATGTCAATTCTAAATTAAAAACTAAATTCAATTATTAAATTATTTCAATAAATCGTTTAGATTTAAATATATAATTTACTCTATAATATAATTTGTCCATTAAATAGTTAAATAATTGGGTTTTAAACAGAGTAGATGTAAAATAATGTTAGTAGGGATTATACACTGACGAACAATGAAAAAGTTCCACCCACAAAATGCCGACAAACACCTTAATATCTCCAATAGAATAGATAAGAATAGATTTACGTTTTTAATTGGTAATATTCTGAAGCGCTGTTAAATGTACTTCAATATTGCAGACGGCGTCATTAAGCTAGCCTTTCCCGTTTAGCAGTAATTTGGTGCTAGGTCTCTGGAACTTTTTCATTGCTCGTCAGTGTATTATAAATTTTGATTTTCATGTAATTTGCACTATTAGAATACAATTATAACCTTTGTGGTGGAATTTACGTATAAATTATCTTCGTGTCTGCCTCTTGAATTATACATTTCACAGGATTTTTTAAAGAGACTAGGGTATATTTTTACAAAATACACATTTCAAAAATATAGAGGCACGGTAGAAATCTGTGTTCTTTTTGACAAAGGTTTATAACTATCTAAATAAACAGCACCACATAGTACTCGGACATTTTTCTAGGTTTTGAACGTTGTTAATTGGCTCTAGCTGTTTAATATTCTGCTGCGGTAGCAAAGATGATTGATTATTATCATAGGAGCTGTTCCATTAAATCCTTACTTACATACACAAAAAGACGCCAGCTTGCAGGTTCCAAAACTTTTTGTTCTTGCGCATAATGTCCCTTATATTTTTCTTAGATCTTTCCCGAATATTTAACATATCATATCATACAACATAATTGTATGCCAAAATCAAAACAAACATTCATTAGCAAAGTCGCCACCGTCATGGAAGGAACATTTACCTTTAATACCTACTTAAACGAACTTGGCAAAGTCGTCTATTGTTTTGGGGCAAAAATTACTTGGTTATGCACGATTTCTACTAAATTGGAGATAATCTTGAGAAGTAAGTGGCTCCATAGACGACGAACGAAGATAGCCTTATATACGACGAACGAAGATAGCCTTATAGGACTATTTTTCCTATATTTGATTGTATCCTAAGTGGGGAAAGGGTATACCTGAGGCTAAAACTAAAATTCATTTCAAATGCCGAGGCCCACCACTTCGATCGCATGTCAACACTATTGTCTGAATAACTTTGATAACTCCATACACTTTTCTATGTAGTTGTCAAAGATATTCAGATTACGGTATTATAGTCAGATAAATCTCAATGCATTAGTGGCGTCTACTACTCACTATGCCACTAGGTCTTTACACAACTCCAGTTATAGTTTGGTCGTAACAATTGTGTATTTAGGTACTTATGTGCATAGAGGTAGAATGTACAAAGGAGTTTCTTGAGTGATGCTAAATATATGCTTATGTGCTGGGCTTGCACATCGGTAATCCTCTGTGGTAATAGAGCCGAGGCTTTTATCAAAATGGGTAAGCATTACGCCAGAAACAGTAAGAGCTATCAGTGCCGGTTGAACTCATATATATTAAACCCTTAGTTTTTAAATTTCCGCCCCTGAAGCGTGTCAAACGGACCCTATTATCAAGTTAGTAAAACTTATATTAACAAATTTTGACTTTGAGTTAGGTAGGAGACTTCATATTATTAAATGTAGAATCATGTGTAGAATGTGTACCTTCCTTACGAAAATGTGTCATCATAACCTCCAGTGAATAGTCAAACTGTCAATATTTTTGGCACCCTTTGTCATTAGTAAAGTTTGTAATTAATTAAGTCTGTCCACCTGCCAGTCTGTCTGTCCATCAAGTATGTCGGGCTGTATCTCATTAACAGTAGTAGGTAGAGAGATATTCCATAGAATGTCTATTTCTCTTGCCTCTATAGCAACAAAATAATGATACACGCTATTCCCAAAATTAACGGTGGATACAAGAGACGCGTATTTTTTGGGAACGGAACCCTTCATGTGTTTGTGTCCTACTCGCACTCGATCGTATTTTTATTTATTATTTTACATTTCTACTCGGTGACATGTTCGTCGCAAATAATGTTATTCCGAATTCTATAGAACCATGAGCCTGCCCACCAAACATTTGTGCTCAAATTACTGGTAAAAATCATAACGTTAAAGTTTCCGACAAAATTGCATTGGTCACTTGCATTTTGCAAGTTTAAGTTAGTACTTAGTTAGTATTGATGTACTTTTTAAGTCGCCTGTAAAGTGCAACTAAAATAACCAAAATAATGTATTTACCAGAACAAGCCCGAAGCCTAAAATACAAAACAAGGTTTTATTTTCCTAATAGGAGCTAGGTTATTTTGATCCCCATCAGAGCGGAAATTACGTAGGGGCGCCTTAAATTATGTACAGTAAGAGTTCATATTTAGGCGTCACAAGCGATGCCATGACCTCTCAAGCGTTTTCGGCGGAAATTGTAACTTGAAAACTAAAAGATATTATTTTTCTGAGTAAGCTTTTATTTTTTTTTTGCTAAAATATGATTGAAACAGTAATCAATATTTTAAATATTAAATAATACGGGCTATTAGAAATACTTTTTCAAAATCACTTTTTATCACTTTGCATTTTTTTCGAGAAAACTGGGTGTTTTTTATATGTTTAAAAAGAATGACCGACCAAACATTCCTTGGCAACATATCCAAGAGAAGGTCTAGAGCACTAATTCCTTACTTCTCTTAATTAAACCCTAGCAGAATGAAACTCTTGGTGGCTAAGTTAACACAACACAATGTGTTAATTAAATTTTGTATGTTGCTGTTCATTTGATGTGCTAATTGATGTACATACCCCCTATTCCTTTTCTATTTTGTTTGGTTTCCATCACAATGGTACTAAAGTGGTACTTTTTCCACGAAATCTGGAAGGAAATTGGACCAATTATCGTACTTACTTAACATTACGCGAGCGTTAAGTAATGCATGACCGACAATAGCATTAACCGGATCTTCATCAAAATAAAAAGATAACTTTGTCACCTCGTGGCAGCTAAGTAAACTCGATGACAAAATAGGCTTGTCGGTTGCAAAAATAGATCAAGTGCGGGTTGGAATCGCACACCAAGGGGTCCGTAGAGTCTTGCAAGAAAACTTAAGGACAAAAAAATATAAAACATGTACAAAAACTCTGAACTTGGTTTCGATGGGACGACGATGATGAATCCTGCGAAATTTGCGCGATATTTCAATCAAGATGATTTGGTAACTCGCAGGGGCAGGAGTATTAAATCACGTGTCTTGTATAGGAACCCTTTGAACTTATGAAATCTCGTGTAGTAATTGCTGTAGCGGCAACATAAATACACATTCTGTCAAAATTTCAACATTCTTCCTTTTACGGTTTATGAGATACAGCCCGGTGACAGACAGACAGACGAACGGACCGACGGACCGCGGAGACTAAGGAAGAGGGTCCGTTTTGCACACTTTGGGTACGGAACACTAAAAATAAAAGTAGCGTCAAGGATATTGAGATACATTAGAATATTAATTCTGTACCATTTTCATTAATTAAATTTCCTAATTTTGTTTCCCTTGATGTATTGTAATTGAATATTGCACGTTTTTTGTCAAGGAATGCTTCCGCACCTTCTGCGTCAGTGTTTTTAGGATTTAATAAACAAAGATACCTCGGCACGCGGTGTTTTGTTTTGTCCATCTCATTTCACTGGATACTACTTCCTAAAGTTCTGGTAGTCAATTTCGGGAAATAATAAAACGATGAAAAACGAATTGAGTGAATGAAATCGAATTAAGCGAATGACCTTAAACAGCAGAATAACTGAAATGAGCGCAAAAATTCCTGAATTCCTGAATAAAATGCTGAATTGAGCGAAAAAAAAACTCAATGTTTCGCCAAGGCTTATTGGGTTTTTCGTTATTTGGTAGATTAATAAAGACTTACGTCTGGGCGAAGAGAAGCATGTAAAGTAAAGAACAAGTAAGAACGACAAAATCCATCCATGCGTCACGACAAGCTGATTTGCACAGCTTATATCAGAGAAAAACATTGCGATAGCTCAGGTGAAGGGTAAAGGGGGTGAGCGAAGCGAAACCTCCCCCTAATCCTTCATGTTAGGTTGAACATTCAAGAACAACAAAAATACTTAAAACATAAACTTAAGTACACATAAAAAATTATTAATATTTTATAATTCTTGTTGCCAGGGAACGTTTAGACAACTCGTTAAACGTTGCGTTCACTCACTTGTCCGACGGAATTTTAGTGACTTGGTTAAACGTCGGCATTTAATTAACGGTCTAGAGAGTTAGTTAAGTGTCTGATTTAACCAACTAACTGCGACATATAAACCAATTAATAGTATACTTCCATAGAAGTTACACACTGCTGTTAGTAGTTGCCTATACATAAATTGATCATTTCTACGTCAAGCCAACCAACACTCGATCGGATAAATGTAAAAACTCATCTAAGCAGGCAAAAAATTTCAGCGAATCGAAGTCTTTTTTCAGTAACCGCGTAGAAAATCTCTGACATACTCGAATCGTGTTCGATTTGGATTAAATACATTTTGATTAAACCTCATGTTTGTCATCGTCGGGTAAGGTAACTGTACCTATTGCTTGATGGCTGTTTTATTATGATTAGGTACGGCTGGCGACCGCAGAGCGTAACACGCCGAGTCGACGACCGATGTGGGATCGAGTGAAATTATTGTTAATTCAATAAATGAAGAGCTCCGTGGTCCAGTGGGTTTCACGCTTGCTGCTCACACAGGAGATGCAGGTTCGATTCCTGACCTTGTTCAAATGAGATAATTCATTAATCTTAACTACATTATACGGACGTTCTAACGGTGATGGAAAACATCGTGAGGAAACCTTCATTACTCAATAAATGGTTAAATATTCGAAGCGCGGAACATGCAATGTAAGGTTGGCGAGGAAGCTGTACCAGCAGCACTCCCAACTTAATATTTTGCATGGTTAAAGTGGTTCGAATCTTTTTCTACGGAAGCCAGGCGCTTGGCAAAGAACAGAGAGGAGTATGTGGAGCTGACTGCCAACCTCCAGTAGGGGAGAGGCACTTCAAGAAGAAGAATTAACGTTAGGGTCTCCATGAGACCTAAAGAGATATAAAGGCTTTGAAGTAGTTGACATTATAGCTTTTGGCCACATTAGAGGGTTAGTAAATATATTATAATTAGTGAGATTCATTTAGCAGCATAAAAGTTGGTACCTTTTGTTTGTGTTGTAATTGATATGAATTTCAACTTGATATCTTTACACATTCCTGAGAAAATGCGTCTTGACAGACAGATAGACGGAAAATGAAGTGATCCTATTAGGGTTCTATTTTTAGGGTTCCGTACCCGAAGGGTGCCAAACGGAACCCTATTACTAAGACTCCGCTGTGCGTCTGTCTGTTTGTCCGTCTGTCACCAGGCTGTATCTCATGAACCGTGATAGTTAGGCAATTAAAATTTTCACAGACGATGTATTTATGTTGCCGCTATAACAACAAATACTAAAAACAGAATAAAATAAATATTTAAGGCAGCCCCCAACAAACGTAACTTTTTTTGCTCGTTTTTGCTCGATTTCGCTTGAAATATTCACTGAATATCTAGTTATATATTCAATTTTAAAAAAAAATAAAAATAAGGGGGGCTCCCATACAAGAGACATGTTTTTTTTGCCGTTTTTATAGATAATGGTACGGAACCCTTCGTGCGCGAGTCCGACTCGCACTTGGTAAGTTTTTTTCCTATTAATGTACGGAACCCTAACAATGAAGGGTGGTATAAAAGTGTAAAGTCAAAATTATTTATTATTGTATATACTACATTTACGAAATCAATTTGAATATGTTTGGTATATGTCATGTATTCGCCTCTTTACGGTGTACCTCTGTGGGTGAGAAGGGAAAATATAAACTAATACAAATTGATTTAAGATCACTTTTTTAATTAAATTTTGTTTGGATATTGCAAAATTTACATAACATTTAATTATCGGCTAGTATTTAATCACACATCATAAATTCTGATTTGCACAACAAAAAAGGATCAACAAAAACACTTTTCATGTTTTAAATATTTTATGTGCACTTAGGTTTGTGTTTTAGGTATTTCGCTTCGTACCGCTCACCCCCTTTACCCTTCACCTAAGCTACCGCAGCATTTTGCCCTGATATTTGCTGTGCAAATCAGTATTTTTCATGTGCAGTTTAATATTTCCCTTATTTGTCATCAATAGTATGCAGGATCATCAATAGTTTTAATTAACCTAAGCGAATTCTGTGTTGAGTTAGATTAGATAGACTCTCCTAAGTAATATAATCTTGAATATCGTAGTATCTCCCATTTCATTACATTTAAGTGGAGGAGGTCATTTTCGGTTCAGGTCATTTTCTGACTAGATCATCATGCGCCGCTGTACAGTTAATCTGGCCTGCTGCGCCCGAAAGAATAATACTTATGCTCCTTACCCGTACAGGGTTTAGATGGTAAACTATTTGGCTTGAATGTATGATGTGCCTAAATTTATTGTGACTGTACAAAAGCGAGCGTGACTTCCACAGAAAGTGGCCTAGTTAGAAAATGACCTAAAGCGAATATTACTTGCTGCAAAAATAAACCGCCTCCGCCTAAATGCCTTTTTACCCGACTGCGGCGCAACAAAATAGTAGGGTTTTGTGTCTGACCTGTATTTTTATAAGTATGTCCGTTCGTAACTACTCAACGGCCAAACCGATTTTGATAAATGAAACGTCATTAGGTTCGACTTAATGGCGCAAATGTCACAGGGTACATAAGATTAAAAATTTAATGGCGGAGTTATGCGCTATTTTAAAATCCTTTTTTGAAGACCCTCGAGTGAGGCATCAAAATAAAGAACTTTAAAAGGCGAGTACGAAAATATTTACTACGTAATCTTTCACAAGCTATGCATAATAGACCTTAGTTTTAAATTAAAGAATGTATTTGCAGATTGTTCGTAATTTTGCACTAAAAGGCACAAAACTAACTTATAAACATAAACATAAACATTTACATACAGCAACATATATTGCTTCTGACCCTACACTAGGATACCCTGTTTTGTGGGAACCAGAAACAGTGACATCACATTCATATGAACATCCAAGGCCTGGTTTTTTTTTTATCCCCAGCTGGGGATCGAATCCGGCACCTCAACGTTATTATTGAGATTCGATAAAATTATTATACTTTTAGTATAGTGTTGAATTCAACTTAATTTCAATGCAGGCGGGGTCCCATCTTATACAGCGGGTTCCGCTTAAATTTTAATTTAGCACTGTAATATAATAATTTTATTGATTCTTGTCTGCTTGTTTTGTGCGATTTCTTGTACCACAGTCGGGATTTATTTATAACATAAAGTATTTTTGCGTGGCTTTTAAATTGCTCAAAATTGCAATTTCAAAATCTTTAAAGGTATACGTCACGCCACACCTTATGAGCGATGGCCTTGAATGCGCAGTAGTCACTTTTCAATACCTGAACATATGCGCAGTAATTCCCGCCAACGTCGCCCAGCACTCTTAATTCGTTGCGTGACTTATATCTTGTTGACTTATAAATAACTTCCTCCAAGCAAAAATACTTTGTGCAGTTGACTGCTATTATTAATAGAAGAGTATTTCGTCTATATGTCACCGTAAGATTGTCAAAACCGTTAGTTTATAAACCATCGACAAATTTAAACCCAGACCGACAGGGTTTAGAATTTACGTTTCTTTTGTTTTTACATGTCAAACTAACACGAATACTATTCGCTGCGCCCCTCTAGTCTTACCTTAGCTATACCGCAGTGTTTGCCCTGGTATTTCGGTTGCAATTCGAGTTTAAACCAGTTCACAATTTAACGGTTTTAGTATAAACGAACATGTCATATCGTAGACAGTACGGTACAGTTTACTTTACAATATATCGATAGTTTGTAAACTAACAAGAGAGAAAAACGTTAGAATATAAACTAACGGGTTTGAAAATCTAACCGTGACGTAGGTATATAAATTCCGTTTTCACTCCTCTTGCGTGGTAGCTCTCTGGGTGCCATAAAATCTTTTGAAGTTTTTTTTATAATCTAAACCGTCGGCGAGTCAATCGGACTGTTAAGAAAACATAAATGAAAATGTGATGCAAAGCGAGTAATCTAACTCTTGTTCGGTTTTTCTTGGCTCAACAAAATTATTCCTGAGGTTACACAACTTTATACAATTTAGCCGCGCGTCCTCGATTGTTTTTTCGGCCACGCAACAAACGCACCTGTTGCCAACCAACAGAAATAATTCAGCACATAATAATGAACATTTCTGTTCTGTCTGTTATTTTACTATCCTAGACAGATGCGACCCTCCGTATTCCGTTAGCGAGCACCTTAACGTGTAAACAATAAAAGACATTAAATGGACAACAAAGAGGCAAGACGCTCCTGCCGATGTTTAATATCTCGGAGAATACAAAACATTGACTTTGGAACAACTAGTTGTTGTTCCAGTTAAACTCGGGGAATCTAAATATTCTGACGATAGCCTTGCTTATGCTTACGTGGAAGCTTGCTATGCTTAGGTATGCCTAGTCTACGCTTAGAGCCCATTTTCGGTTAGCTACAGTCTTTTGACAAATCTCGAATAATCTATTGCTCTAGTTATTAAAATAAGTACTGTAAACAGTCAGTAGGGATATAAAATGCAGGTAACGAGGCACTATGTCATTATTGTCATGCACATGCAGTCGTTTATTGTGTGGTTCATCTCGATTATTACGGGTAAAGTGCAGTAGGTACTTACATTGTGATTTACATGATAATGTCTTTCCTAGGAAATTAAATGATTAGAGCTCTACTATCTGTGTGTAATATTATATAACTACTATAAAAAGGTACGTAGGTAGGTAAGGTACTAGCTTACTGAAATAAAATCGGTAAACTGGGAGTAGGACGTCGGACCCGGGTTCCATACCATTGTTCACAGAAAAACGTTCCATACCATTGTTTACAGAAAAACGTTCCATACCATTGTTCACAGAAAAACGTAAAACGACAGCATTTTGTAAGACCACCTTTTTAATTCTTAATAATAAATACAAGGTAGGACTACATTCATACCGTATATAGAGTTTTGTCTATGGAGTATGTAAGTATTGAACTATATGTACTCAGGTTCAACGACACTTTTTGAAACTCATTGAAACCGGAAGTGGATAGAAATTGAGTAACTTATTTACAGAAATGAAATCAGTTAAGATAAAAAACTTTATATTATTTATTATAATTCGAATGGCCTTGAATGCGCAGTAGTCACTTTTCAATACCTGTACATATACGCAGTAATTCCCGCCAATGTCGCCCAGTGCTCTTAATTCGTGGCGCGAGGTATACCTGCAGTAAAGATCTTTTCCGTTACTATCGAGAGAGTCCAGTTCGCGTCTTCTGAAAATCCCGTGGGGTACAACGCTGGGCCGCGTTGTGGCCCACTCTATATTAGAAACAAAATAAACCCGAATAGGTTTAGTATATATGTATAGTCACACCGCACGTAAGTACATCATTGTATCTTAAGAATTCTCCTGCAATGTGCGTTAAAATATTGAACTAAGTACCCGAAAAATTCAAAGAATTATCAAATAATAAATTTCTCTTACTAAATAACTCTTTTATTCAGAAACTTTTTTATTCAGTAGATGAATTTATCAAATATAAAGCGTGTAATTCGGACGTGAAATATAAAAAAAAAAAAGGATTAGTAACGGCAAGATTTATTGCTCCCTGTGTAATGTGGATTATTTAATATTTGCATGCAAAATTAATAGCTGATAAGGTGTTCTTACAATAATACCTTGGACACTATTATGATCTATGATCCCCAAACTAGGATTCCCTGTATCCTGGGTACTAGACAACGAAACACATAATTATATAGATAAATATTATACTTAGATAGATAAACAAGCATGACTGGAGTACAAACATCCGCTCTCATCAAACAAATATTTGCCCCCACCGGGACTCGAACTCGGGACCCTTGGCTTCACTGCCGCCTCGGCCATTCGGGTCGTCGACATACGACTTATGTAAAATTGACCAACGACTGCCTACCCTTACCTCTGCAAATATATTAAAATTAAAATAAAAACCGATTTTGATAACTGATACGTCGTTTGATTCGTGTTGACGGCGCTGATGTCAGTGGTAAAATAAAAAATAAAAAAACAATAGCATATTTTATGCTCAGTTTCAGCGGGGTTTACTGAGAGTTTGTTTTTGTTGCACAGTATTTCAATATTCCATAGTGTTCATTGCATGCGGTCAAATATGGTGTTTATAAAAAGGCCGTTCACGAATATTGTCACGTCTCATCGGCGTATGCTGTTGAGTAAAATGATCTTGTGTTCAGTTGTGTCACCGTGGTTAGCTACTAGTACCCACAGCAGTGGTGATACTACGCCCCCCTGTGGACAGCCCTTGGCCACGATGCATTTGATTTCCAGAGAGATTATTTTTGATTCTATATTTGTTCAGGTCCAGGTCATCATGTTTGGATTAGTGCCTAGTTGTTCCAATCTTGTTATGATGCTATAGAAGTATATTGCAAGGCCCTCAAGTGTGGTATAAAGGGCTTTTAAAGGCGAGTGCGGAAATATTTACTAATCTTGCACAAGCCATGAAAAACACCTTATTTTTAAACGAAGCTCTTACAGATCATTTGTAATTTTGTACTTAAGAGAAGGAAATAAATGACATTATTAGAAAACTGTCAATGTAATATACCTCATATATATTATTATTTAATTTAATTTCAATGCAGACAGGACCGATTAAATATTATACAGAAGGTTACGCTTACATTTAAATTTGATTTAATTTAACACTGTACTCGTTCATAGTAATTTTATTGAATCTCAACAATGACGTTAAGTCTTATCTGCTTGTTTTGTGCTTCTTAGTGTACAGCAGTCGGGTTATATTTTTATTTTTATTAACGTCATTTATCTTCTTTACCTACGGGTATAAACGGGTTCTGCTTTATTTTCTACTTTCTTAAAGAAAGTTGTAGAAAATAACTAGCCTTAATATTTTTATATTCCTTGTATAGTCCTTTTGTTAACTGAGATTAAGTTCGGGAAGTCGGGAAGAAAATACGTCACTCATATTTATGTTTAAGCTATCGCAGATTCGTGTTCTTCATAATATAGTATGATGATGATTTCCGACTGATTTCGGTCATGGCGACCACTTCTACTCCTAGTTGGTTATAATATAGTATGATTACGTTTTAAGTATAAGCTGATTAATTGGATATGGCTGTGACAGCTGAGATTGGGATTATCGTAGCAGACGGACGATTTCTGAAAGTCACCGAAGTTTTTGGAATTGAACTGGCCTCAATATTTTTCATTCCTTTTGTCCAAAAGCGTTCCATTGTATTATTTGGAATCGTGACGGAAGAAAATTACGAAAAAATAAAAATGAGCAAAGCGCTATATCTAAGTTCCTCAGTCGGCGAAGGAAATACGCTAACACATGTTAAAAGTGAACGGAGGAGGAGTTAATTCTTCAGAATTTAGTTTTTTTTTTTGTTTAAACTGATCAGACATGGTCATGAGTGCTTATGGGCAAGCCACACGGGACGCGACTTTTTAAAACTTTGTAGTCAAATCATGTATTTCAGTTGGAGAAGACTATTTTCGTGCAGTATCTTGTATGGGTAGACCTTATTTTTTGGGTAAAAAGCGTAGTGTTCGTTATTTATTGTTACAGCGGCAGAAGAAAAAGGCAATCTGTGAAATTTCAACTCTTTCATCAGATAGGTGTCGTCATAAATTAGGGGGTGATACAAGTAGCATAAGAATATCTTAAAAAAGTAGGTTGCCTTATTCAACTCTTTGTCTTGGGTAAATCTTATATATCCCTGAATACCCCTTGTAGATATCCCTGGAGGGTCAGTTAACTAAAAGTGGGCACGCATTTAAGACAATTTCAAGGGAGAGTTAAGCCCATTATTTCGCATAGTTTAACCTTACTTAAGAATGTAGTTTTAACAGAGCCTTCAACAACGGGTTCAGAGAAATATTGTAGAATGAATTAAGACACTGATATAGTACTTCATTCTATCGTAACTTAAAGAAGTATTTTTTTTTTTTTAACCTTTTGGAATTGTACTAAAGAAGATAATGCAGGACTTCTATACTAAAACAAAAACACTCAACAGGATTATGAAAATGACAAACATAGAAATACATTTTGCATACGATCGGAATTATGCCGTAGTATGTTGCTTTGAAACAGACAAATAGAACAGAAGAACAGACAAATATGGATTATTTGATTTACACATGAAATAACTGGTGACATGATAGAGCTCAATATTACATTTTATTTAGATATGTTACTTACTTTGATTACCAACATAATGAGAATCACTTCATCATCAATAAAACTCTATTTAAGCTCCTGCTTTTAATGATGTGCTATCGAGAGAATTTGTTAAAATATTTCACACAGAGTGCAAAATGGCATTAAATCTTATTTATCCCCACGAATTGAAAATAAACACAATAATATCTTTAAAAGGCTACTTAAGATACTGTAAATACATTAATTGTTTTATGCAGTGCTAGTAGATTACACTTCTACTTTAAACTGTTTTGGGTCGGACCTATTTAATACCTTTTAGTATTAAACGTTTCTCCAATTCGACTTGATCCTTTCGTAATTTGTAATTTCATTTATCTTGCTCAGGAAGGAACCTTATTTCGGAAGGAGTTTTTGCAACAATTTGATAGCATGTTTAATTAAGTAAACATTTAATTGCATTTGTTGGCTGCCGACATTACGTGTTCATATGACTAAATGTAGTGTAGATCTCCTCTATACAAGGTTCCGCATGTGGAATATGATATTGCTATGAACTACGAGAAAAATATTTTTTGGGGCATGTTGAATTAATTGCCGAACAACTGGCTTGCTGACGTTTGGGACACAAATGATTGGGACACAATGTCCGAATTGACTCTTTTCAACCGACTTCAAAAAAAGGAGGAGGTTCTCAATTCGACCCGTATGTTTTTTTTCTATGTTTGTTACGCGATAACTCCGCCAATTATGAACCGATTTGAACATATCTTTTTTCGGCGTATAGGTAATACCTCAAGGGTGGTCCCATTTAAATTTAATAATAATAAAAACAACCCCCATGGGTGGAAAATTGGGGATGAACTTTTTTATACGCAATATCTCCGCCGATTATAAACCAATTTGAACGATTATTTTTTTGTTGAATAGGTATTATCAAAAGGGTGGTTTCATGCGAATTTGAAGAAAACATTTTACCCCCAAGGGTGGAAAATTGGGGATGAACTTTTTTATAGGCAATATCTCCGCCGATTATGAACCAATTTGAACGATTATTTTTTTGTTGAATAGGTATTATCAAAAGGGTGGTTTCATGCGAATTTGAAGAAAATATTTCACCCCCAAGGGTAGAATTTTAGGGGTGTACCCTTTTCTCTGCGAAATCTTCGCCGATTATGAACCGATTTGAACGATTCTTTTTTTGTTGCGTAAATAATCACAAGGGTGGTCCCATGTGAATTTGAAGAAAATATTTCACCCCCAAGAATAGAAAGTTAGTTGTTATGAGATATCTAATGGCACTGGGAGTGCTGAGCGGCGTGCGTAGAGTTTGACAAATCTTACTAATTCCATTCTATTCACTAAGATTACGCAACCTCATCATTTCAGTGAGAGCTTTGTCGTCGTGTGGTCGATTTATTCATTTATTAGCATCCAAATCGGACAAAGCAATGCCATCCAATGTTTTGACGCGTCTAAGAGCCACATAAACTTGCCCTTTTGCGAAATTTTTAAGCCCAGCTTAAAATTAGCGGTAACATTCTTCGCTCGAGGTCTCCATATCCCCTTTGTGCTTGGAAATTGGTACAAACAGGTGAAATTGATATGTACCCATCTTTATTCTTCATTCTTAACCCAATAGTCGCGTCATCAAATTGTATAAGTACTGCTTCAGGCAACTCGCCTTCCTCCAGTTGATCTCGCCGCAGAGCAGGCCATTTTATTTCTTTGACAATGCCCATTGCACCATGTACGAGCCCATCTGACACCGAAATATTACGTCTCAACATCACTCGTGATCCGACACCCAATTTTAAAGTTAGTAGAAAACCACCACAGTTATTAATGTCTTTAGGTATAACATTGTCTGGTGGTTTTCTGCCATAAGTTGCCACCTCGCGAGACTCTTCTACGGCATTTATGGTGTACATTCGGTTGGTTTTGGAATTTTCAGCGGTCATTTTATCATTATAATCGTCTACTTGACGTATTGTGGGGAAGATACGGACTGCAACCCCATCAGCAAAATCACCAGACATAGGCACGTGTCGCCGCTCACAGAGTAACTCCAGCTGACCCGTTGTTAAATCACCTACTCGCAAGCTATTGAGAAGATCGATGAACTCGATATCGTTTTGCTGGCGCATGTTGATGGTTAGTTCACAAAACGAGAACTGCTGCCATAAATTAATTTCAGCCAAAAACCATGGCGGTTGAATAAAACACCAATGTCCTTTTACTGGTGGAAGTTGAAGAATATCTCCTAAAAGCAGTACGTGTACCCCTCCAAATAACTTGTTATTGTTTTTAAATTCTTGGAGACGCAAATGTATAATGCGTTAGTTCTCATATGAAACCATCGATATCTCGTCAATGATCAGCCAGTTAATATGACGCCAGTTTCGTCTTTCATTCTCTAACTTTTGACCAGTGAGTTTTTTATATGTCATGGTATTTCCTTTTTCAATCGGAAGTGAGAATATTGAATGTAAGGTTTTCCAAGTATTTGACGCGCAGCGACACCTGTCAAAGATCCGACCTCAACAAATTTTGCCTTGAGCAATACGTCAACTGTAGGTGCATAACACCGTTTTATATGTTCCACAAGTAATTTCAAGACGAAAGACTTCCCACTACCTGCACCACCAGTGATGAAAAATAATAATTGGCCTTCTTGTCCATGTAAATCATTCTCGACAGCTACATAAACTTTTTGGAAAAGATCTTTCTGTTGCACATTTAATCCTCTGATGCTAGCCAAGAAGATTTCATCAGACATTGTGGATCTTTCACCTACATCTTCACAATAATTGTCATCAATATTATTGACGATTTGTTCACCACCACAAATTAAAGGGGCACTAACATCGTGTGTTTCACGGGCAGCATTGAGTGCGACTGCTAGGGCAAGCGCCTGTTGTATGGTCTGTTCCGCGTGAGCAAACTCTTCTGCACTTACGTTGCCCTGTAACGGTAGACGTTCTAGTTGTCGCCGAATAAAACACGCCTCAGCAGTTTCCTCTTCAAGCAGAAGGTCACTTTCGTCACGGAATGGCACATGACATACTATTAAGCTGTAATAGTAAGATTCTTTGTCACTGTTTAATGTAAAGTATCGCGTGCGTAATACTGCTGGCTTGTTCCTTACAGGCATCCGTGTGTTATCCCTTAGTCGAATAAATTTTGCCGGCGTAACGTCTTCACCTCTTAACTCTTCGTCACCATCCTCTTCACTCCATGTTGGGTTTGACACCATTTCAAAGCGCACAGCAAACTCAGCAAGCCTTAAGTCTTCTTATTCGTCTGGTCGTAACACATACCGGTCAAAAATATTATTAAAAACAGACGTGTCATCATTATCGAACCGTAGGAGTCTGAAACGTTCGTTCGGTTTACAGCTGTTTACGAAGACTGATTTCCGAGAAGACATTTTTAGCGGTAAATGACATAGTCTGTATGCACATTCCGGAGCACTTACCAGACGTTGAGATAAAATGGCCATTGATACTGCAAATAGCTGTCTCCAAACAGCACCACCTTGCCTTTTCGCCTTAGCAACGGCCTCTCGTATGACTTCACCGGTATCGTGGGGCTCACACTAACTTGCTTATTTGGCAACATAATATGCAACTGCTGTTACCACACGGCTGGACATCAATATTTCCTTCCCATAGATTCAGCAGAATAGGATTGTAGTTATTTACCATGCCTTCGTCTTCAGTTCTCTTCAAACAACGAAATCGGCCATTGTTTGACAAAACTTCATCCGGACCTAAGCAAACAGTACTCTCACGTGGTGGCCGGGGAAATGCAAAACGGCAGCAACTGTCGTTGCGATTTTTGTAACACGTGGAAGTGTGTTTGTGTATTTGCACAGCCTCTACTAATTTCTGCAATGTAGGATCATTGTCCATTAGCGAACATGAAACAACCCTTTCAATAACCTCGACATCCTCTCGAGTACAGAAATCTGGAACATTGTGACACCATACCAACATATGAAGATGTGGGCTTCCTCGATTTTGGAACTCGATCCTCCTAAGACATCTGGATCGCTTTTAAGAAATCGCATGAGAGCATTGACGGGAATTGTAAATTGTCGAGAGACAACTACAGGATGTTTTTGTACCAACGCCAAACGATCAGGAAATGACAGGCTTTCTGCTTCATTTGTGTTACGACCATCTGCGATTAAAAATGAATTTATCATATCTCGCCAGTTAAGGTCATTACAAGAAAACGTCATGAACCACGTAGGTGGCCCTAGCGTTCGGACCATCGCAATGAGTTCAGAGCAACATTTATGCCAATAAGATGCTGATCCTCGTATATTTCTCATGGTAAGATGCATGTTGTCAATGAGACCTCGAGGTGTTTTCTCGCCCTGACCCTGACGCATCCTGCATGAAACCGATACACTAGATTTAGCCCGAAAATATTCAACGATGGACAGAGCAAAAAACAAATAGTCATTTCGACTAAATCTTTTATCTACGCTCATGATACGACTTTGGAAATAATCCAAAGCTGTAATCTTTACTGGTCGTTCTTCCCCAAATCCATTTTTACCATCAGGGAAAAGAATATACCATGCAAGTTTCTCCGTTCTTTTCTCACGATCCACATTTAATGGCGGTGCTGTTTTCCTTTTGATCTCAGTTATCCTCATTTCGCTGTCATTAGTATTTGAGTCGGGATTCACTGTAACTATAGTCTCTAGATTTGGAACAGATTCGTCTATGCCGCGCAACATACTTGTCGTTTCTATTATATTTTCAATTTGATGAACTTGTGGTTGTGAAGACTGCTGTTGGACTGGAGCTGAGATCGGAAGAGATGCATGTTGAGAAACGTGACTGCTATCTAACACAGAACTCTGTGGGTGCACTTCTTGTTGGTTTTCAGCAAGCAAAGGAGTCAGTGAGTAAACATTAAGCATAAGAGTGTCTTGTGATTTATTTACCAAATATAAATTACGTCGCAATGTGTTATACAAATCATGAATGTGCTCAAATCTCATGCAACAGGCAGCACCTCGCCGTGGGGCTCTCGCACCCTTAGGTCCACGGGCATGTGAATCTAACAACCAATATGTACAGGTGTCACCTGCAGATTTACAATAAACCGCTACAGTGGTGGCATTTGCAGTAAGTAAACCGCAACGGTTGTCGCTGAAAAACAATGTAAGGGCATTTTTCAGATTTGGTAAGCCGGTATCTATATGACCATTATAGTTGCTCTCAACAACAGAGATAGTAATTATTTTCCTGTTATACAATATTTGCGGTGCAAGATCACTAGCGGCGAGATATTCAGAGTTAACTTCACCGTCTGCAAGGGCTTGTCTTGTAGCAACAGACTCGGTGTAGAGTTTATCTCCGAGTATAACTATATAGTCAATGTCAATTTTAGCCCATAGCTCTGGTTCCCCCATACAAAATGCTGCACAAGCTACAGCCGCTACAGCAGTACATTGTTTGCCACGAGAATGTAAACTAAATCTAGAATCTGCTTGGTGAAATGATCCATGTAAAATTGAAATGTTCTCATTCAAATCAACATAATGATTGAGGAACAGACGGTAACTCACCAGTATTTGCCGGATCTTCAGCGATTTGAACAATTTCAGAAATATCTAAATTATTATCAAATAAGGGTCTAACATCTCTGTATAGGACATTATTAGTCATTAGCCAAGTTAGAGCTCTATGTAGTCTGCTCATATTCACAACAAACTCTCGAGAACGTTGCAAATTATCTAGACTTTCCACAACAAGAACTAATCCTGCTTGGTTTGGCGCAAGTGGCAGCTGCTCAGCGATTTCTGCGACGTCTTTTGCGAACAACACTACCTGTCCCTTGCACCAATCCTGGCAGAATCTATTCTGCAGCTTCACTATTTTAAGAAACGGTAACACTTGACATAAAAATCGTTCTTCAAGTTTGGTCAAATTAGCTAGCTCTTCAGGTATTGAGGCAACTGTCATATTATTCCAGAAAGCAGCCGGTGGTGTTTTTCGTTTTCTAATGTTATTGTGACAACGAGAGCATGTCATAATAGTACGCAAACTAACCAGTTCTTCGGTTAATAAGGCACTGAACATTGTAGTGCTTAAATTGCAACGTTGTTGTGGGTATAATGCCTTGTTACAAACCGCACATGGAACGTCCGCGAAAATATTAATTGCTCTTTCGAAATCATTTTTAGAAGACATGACCCTTTGGTTACGACTCACCTGTATCATAGCATTTAATCGGGTCATCCTCGATTCGGTAGATTCATTTGATAAACGATCGTGTATCAAGCCGAGCCGGTGAGAGCGTTGCTCTTCGGTTTCGCTTGATAAACGATCGTGTATCAAGCCGAGCCGGTGAGAGCGTTGCTCTTCGGTTTCGCTTGATAAACGATTGTGTATCAAACCAAGCCGATGAGTCCGGTGTTCGGGGCTTTCATTGATCCTGGTTAAATTTTCGTATGCTCTCATTTTCCAAGTCTAGAAGTCCGCTGCTCATCACTCTCCTTTAATATATTATTAGCATTTCTTTCTCTACTTTCTTTTAAACGCACTTCCCTTTCTTCTTTTGTTTCCTCCGAACGGCGCTGTCTCATTAGAGCTGCGCGTTTAGTAGGCCTACCCATACTAAATGCACTAAGGGTATCTACAAAAAAGTAACACTAAAAATTTTTAAATAAAATAATTAACTTTTTAAAAAAAATAAAACCGATTTCAAGTATAAGTATAACTATTGTAAGATATTTAGCTGGTTTAACTTTAATTACTATGACATAGTTTAGGAAAATTATAGTATTAGGTAATAGATATTAGGAATTATTTTTTAATTTTTAGTTTTTTTTTGTGTTCACGCATTTGAAGTCGTTTTTTTTTTTTAAAGTTAATTATTTTTAATTTCAATACTTTTTTTAGTGACGATGCGTAAACCATCATAATATCTATTTTATTTTGTACAGTTAGATAAAAAAAAGCTTCACAAAAAAGTATGCACTTTTTTATAAGTGCAATCATTCCTAACTAGAATAATTATGAATATTATGCTAGTGGCCTTACGACTAACTGAATCAACCTGATCCAATAGAAAATCCACTAGCAACTAAAATCATTTTTGACCGCTAAAATGAAAGTCTAAACCACCATATCGGGTGCTGCAAAAACGCATTTGATTGAGATTGGGCGTGCACAACGGGCTCTTCTTAAGGTTATTAAAAGATTACCTTTTCGCTATCCTACGTCTATACTATACAAAGAGTCCAAACAACTTACAGTCAGGAAATTATACATCCTCCAATGTGTTTGAAGATTTCACCGTATTATTAATCCAATTCCTGATCAAAATAGAAATAGTTAAGATATAGTCCCATTACCCAAATTTAGGTCTGCTAGAAGACATTTCTTAAACAATGCACCTCGTATTTATAGCAAACTCAATAAAAGCAGCTCCATAAGATGACTTAATATTTATAAACTTAAAAACTATATACACAACTAGTTCGATTAGTTTGACCATGAGGCAATTGAGCAATTATTTAGCTATGCATCTTAAATCTTTACATTTCACGATCACGCACACACGCACACACAAGCACACACGCACATACACATACACACACACGCGTATACACCCTCACGCGTGTGCACACACACATACACACTCACACGCAGGTCACACAAGGAGTCTTAATAACTTTCTTTTTTCCTACCATGTTTTTGTAAGTACTTACCATATTTTAGTGTTTTCTTTACGCTAGCATGTTTACAAACGACCTATGTAACTGAGTTAAGTAAATACTGAAGCCTGTAACACACTACCACAGGGTTCAGGGTTTCTGTAGATTTAATACATTATTAAAAATAAAGAACTATTATTATTATTGTTATACATCTAGTGGAAAATCCACTGAGTTGGTAACCCTTGCGCCGCGGCTGATTGGAGTGTGTTAACGACACTTTAAACATTCCTTTGAAGTACTGCCGCCACGTAGGGTAAAAGCGCACACATCAAACTTTTTTCACTTTGAAATTATCATATATTGCAAATTACTAAGATATGTTACCTACCTAGTACAGAATCAGGCCCTAAAAATGATTGCAAAAATATACAGTGCAGTAAGAAAATGGAGTTTTTAACTTTAAATGAAGCTAAACGATAACTGAAGATTATGCTGCAAGCTTTTGACATAGATGCTGATGCTAAGGCTAGTTTCACGTACCCTGCAAAACAAAGAAGATGTACGCAGCCTAATGTACAGGAACTCTCTTCTCGTACTCGAACTCGTAATCATCAATCTCTGTATTTTTCTATTAGTCGGCAAAAGCTACTGTTCTTTTTAAGTGCACTTCTTTCTGCTTGGTTATTTTCTCAATAGACACGTCCCGATTAATCAAATGTCACTATAGAATTATTAATTTAGGCCAAAGAAGATTATTATTTTTTTACCGAAAAACCGTTTGAAGAACAAGGTTTCACAATTACCTTAAGTTTATCTAGAAAGTCAACTTTTACTTTGCGATTCTAAACAGATTCTTTAATTAGCAAATTAAATATTTAGCTAGCCTTCAAATAGTCTGAGTAAAGTAAAAGATATGTACGATGTGACATTTAACTAGCCGACCATATTTTGGGGAATGATAGAACTCACCATTATGAACAACTTCCTCCAAAAAACATATGGTCGCAAATGGAAAAAATAATTGTCCCTCAGAACATTGACCCGATCAGCTGATTACAAGTTACTATGGGGAACCCATTATTTTTTTCGTTTGCGACCATATGTTTCTTTGCGAAAGTTGTTCATAATGACGAGTACTATCACTCCCTAAAATATGGTCAGCTTATTAATTATCACCTTGTAGATTTAACTGTGCGCAAACTAAATTCAAAATAGTATTAAGACACGTAACCCGGTTTTTAGCATGCTTAAATTGCTAAAGTAGCGGTAGACCTAAACTATTTAGTTTTAAAGAATTAAAATACTGAACGAAATCCTTCTTGATTTAACTAATTCCAACTTTAGTTATAGTATAGAAATATACGTTTTATAAGTTATTCTTGATTGTTCATTGAGTAGGGACATCATTCTAAACAACTTTATCTCTAGAACCGATTTGATTAGAGCAACTTTATTATTCCCTTCCCCATACAATTTGGACCGGGCGATCAGCTGATTTGTATGGAAAAGTGAAAAATAAAGTTGAACTGATCACATCGGTGTCATAGAAAAGTTGTTTAGAATGTTGTCCCTAATAACCCTTTAAAATATTATTTCACCTTTCTGTTACACCTGTTTAGTAGGGTTCCGTTTGGCAACGTTCAGGGTACTTTGCCTCTTGGGGGCATTGGTTTTATCCTTTACAGTGATACTCAAATAAGATGTGAATCTACTGGATGGTAACTTATGAAGTTTGGTACCTAATGAAACCCCATAAGCTCCCCAAGGTCTAATGGATAATGTGATAAGAGAAAACAGGAGAGGTTCACTCGTCCATCATTATTAGTCTATCTTGAGGAATTGATGATTGTGCCGCTGAAAATAAGTCACATGGCAACGGCGTACGAGGGAATGCGAGCGCGTGGAATTCTGAAGACATAGTAACAATATATGTATAACCTGTACCGTTTACGAAAGATTTGAAGGCTGTATTACTATGAGTACTACTCATACGAGAATACACAAATATTTTTCTTTCAAGAGATGCTAAAGATTATGTTGTCATTAATTATATCTTTTTTGTGCGATATGAATATGATTATATGTACTTCTTGTAATATTTGAATAGTAAACACGTCGTGTTTCCTGCTGCTAGATATGTATCGCGATTAGCTGAACGTTTGGCTGCGTGCGACGTTCCGTTTTGTTATGGAGAATAATGGGGACGCGCTTGCATGTTTATCTTCAAACAAAATGTAGTGGAAAAATATGATTACAAGAGGGTACCATACTAGGAACATACAACCAATACGTTGTATGTTGAAGTTATTACGTCGATAGACTATGTTGTAGTGGTGGTATCAACTAGGTATTGATTGCTTTCATAAATCATATGTACTACAGCTCTGTAGCACATACATGGTACAAACTGAAACGTAAGTAGGTTTTGAGTCAAACGAAATTCAAAAACATTGAGTTAGTAGTGCGTAATGGGTAAAGTTTCTCCAGTATCTTAAACTCGTGTGATGCTGATGTATTCTAAAAGCTCGTTATTAGTCGATAAGTAAGTATGCCGGTGGGTATACCTGCGTAAAAGCCCTTCGCTCTCCGATTCCATTAGGGCTTTCCAAATACCGCATTCCATGAGCGGTTTCCAGTCTAACTGTTTGATGACACTTTTTTGATAGCGGCAAATCCGGAAAAGCTGTCATTTATTCAAATCTAGCAGGTAGTGACTATCTCTTTGGGTTGAGTTTTGTTCGGTGTAAATCGGTGCTACAATTCGACAGGTATCAGGCAGAATGATAATACTGAAAAGCTATTGTATGTTATTTTGACTATCGCTGCATATCACCTATCCATTCCAAGTGTAGATAAAGCTTGCTCGATTGGGTCCGTAACTATCCGACCACTCGATATCGTCACGCACAGTAAAATACCATATTTAATTAAGATTCCTATTCCATCCTAATAATTTTCAATTAGTTGACATCAATGGTCGTACATATTGCCACCCAATGGCCGAAACCATTTCTTAGGCTAGTGACCTAGTAGTGTGTAGGTGCTTATATTTTATTGTTGGTGAAATGTCGTAAACTTTGTATAACTAAACGAACCGTTGTTTTGAAGAGAGTCTCTCTAGATTACCTTCAAGCAGTTTGCCCCCATAGATTAGGTTTAGGGTTGTTAATAAAGTGAAAAACAATACAAATGTTTGCACTACGCTGCTCTAAAATGGGTTCAATAACAGTAAACTTTATTTAGTAACAGTAAAAGAGCTCCGTGGTGACATTCACGCTTGCTTCTCACCTAGGTGCAGGTTTGAATCCCGGTGCTGACCATGTCCAGACCAACGAGATAAGTAATTTATAGTGTACATTATACGGACTTTATATATAATGGTGATAGAATACATCGTGAGGAAACCATAATTACTCTAAGGCTGCGGCGATGGGCTAACCCCTTGTCACGGCAAAATGGGGTGTTGATTTGAATAACTGGCTAAATGTGGGCTCAAATATAATTGTGCCTCTTCCACTCCATATGAGAAAAAGCGTGATGCTATGATATGTCATACATCATACAACTAAGTACAACAACTATCGGGGAATGTAAATTAAACTTTACAACACAAGTCAAATCGTGCACAGTATGAGACAGAACTGTGTAGTAAATAAGGACCAATATTTTCAGATCTTGAAAAAGTATAAGGACCAATATGCACAACGACTAATAAACAATACGCTAATAGACCAATACGCGAAAGGACCAATACGTTGAAATGATGGTCGAGGACCCAGCTACCTACCAAATTTACAGTTTCTTTTTTACAGTATTTACAATTTTATTTACAAATACCACGGCTAGGGCATGCGTATTGACTCGTTAGCGTGGTTCCTAGCGATGGAATACGACACCCTTGGTGTGTTCGCCTCTTCACGGCACGTCAGGAGGGCGTCAGAGAAAGTGGAGTGTAAAACGTATCGGCAGGTCTGAAGGTGTCGACGGCCAGACGGTATGACAGGATGATGGAGTGTGCAGGGCAGGTCCTAGTTAGGATCCGGCCAGTGCAAGGTTGCATGACAGGAACCATGTAGGGTGGGAGTGGGTCTCTTATGAGAACAACAGCCCTATGTACACGAGATATAAAATAGCGAGTGCGATGTTCCCTTATCCGACTTCATCCAGGCACGGGGAGAGGACGGAGAGCCATGAAGGGAACTACCTATGAGAGGCAGTTGGTATTGTAGCTGTAGGGACAGGTGAAAAAATTAATACAATAAATACGAACATCATTAAGGCAGACTCTACCTTATTTAATACTTTAGCACGACTGAATTTCTTGTAGAATATAAAAAGACTAGTGTATAGGTCCGAAGTTTTCAGAGATCAGGTAAAGATTGGAGTTGAATGTGAAAAGAAATGAGTCATGAAGATCTTATTTTAAATTTTAAATAGTTTTAAATTTTAAATTTAAAAAAAAATCTCGCCTTCATACATGTTTTTTCTATTATAAGTTATCTGTATGTCTGTTTTGTGTAGTCCAGTAAAGAAATTACGAAACACGAAAAAAAAAAAGTTTAGGTCTTCACTTGTAATCAGCTTATCGGATCAATATATTAAAATTGGTTCATAATTTTGGGAACACAAGTCCCCAAAAGGTCAGTTAATTACATGTCACCACGTATATGTCGATTTTATCATTACAAATGTAGCTGCGTACAATATTTCAATAATTTTAAATGTTATTTATTATGTAAAGTAATGAATGAGTTATTTTAGAGTTGTTTCAGAAAGTTAAATATTAAAAAGCCAGTGGAACTGCGAAACTTCCAGTCCCTTGAGCAATTAATTCATATCTCCACAAACCGTCAGGAAATTTCCATGGCAACTTCTTACTGCATTGTTGCGATAAAGAAACTTTATCCAGTTATTCCCAACTACACCTGGAATCGGTAACTCAAGTCCTGTGTCGAAAGCGGTAACTCGTATTAACTCGATTCATCGTACCTATTAATTATTCTGTTGTCGTCTCTTAATCTCTTTACGCAAATGGTGAGGTGAATACCTCAGGAGGTCTTAGCACATATAGAAGTTCCACTAAACGACATACCTACCCAACGGGTGCGTAGGTACGCAATTAATCTCAGAAAATGCGTGACCTTATCATGACAACTAAATCGTTTATTTATGTAGCCAGTACTAGTGTGCTAGTCTGGAGAATAAATCCTCCTCCTGCCTTTCGAGCCCATATTACGCACGCGATAGTGACCTACTCTTTATAACTTGGCTTCATTTGAGACGGCATTTGCTGGGCCGCAGTACTAACCAATTGTTTAACTGCTGTTCTTCTTATTAGAATAGTAACTCTTTTTATGATTAAACTTCTCTACTCACAGGTACTCTTCGTTTATTACATATCCTCAACGACGTCGTCTAAGTCCGGATGCGCAAGCGACAACCATATGTTTGACAGACACTCAAACTCTCACACTCAGGGTGCTAGAGCCAATCACTCGTCTTGGTCCAGGAAGGCCTTTCATTTATACCTTCCTTTTAAAGGCGATACCAAAAAAAAGAAAAGAAGGAATACAAATGTAAACGAAAGTGACATCGTTAATCACTTCCACATAAGAAAGAAAAGAAAACGTGAACAATGCGCTCGTCTCAAACTAAAAAAACGCAGCGCCAAACCACACAATACTACGCTATTTTGTCAAAAAGATTTTCAAGGAGAGTTTATGAATACATAATATCCTCATTTTGAATGCTAGTCCGCAATGAAGTTTGCACAATTTGCACCTGGAGTGGCGCGGGGCGGGTTATTCGATACTTAGTTTTTAATTTGACTTAGGTGGTAGTAAATTTTAGTTCATAATTATTTAATTTTTATGTATATATAATATAGTTATTATTATTTTTATTTTTTTATTCTTAATTTATTAAATAAAATATTCAGAATTTAGAGGTATGTTCGTTATTAAATTCTATCATAAAAATTTCATCCAATCGCGTTTTTATTCAGTGAGAATCTAAATCCAATATTCAGTAAACGTTAACTTAAAAATAAAATCTGTACATGACTGTATGGTGGAGTAAATGGATTTGAAAATAACCCCTTTTTTGGTCTCACCTTAATCCCCGACGACAAAAGTTTGAAGCGCCTGTCGGTCGAAGTGTCGCTATGTCGTCGGTGTGTCTGTATCTCTATCCTTGGCACCCTAGCGGTCAAATGGGTCGACGGATGTTTTCTGTAGTTGGTAGAAGACTTTACTGCGATGGTTTTTCGGTATGTTTTGTTAAAATCGGTTCATAGTTCGAAAGTAATCAGCATAACAAGGAAAAGCGACCAAACTGTGGGCGGATTTTAATGTGATTCTATTTTTATTTTACTTTCTCAGACTGATTGTTGTTTTGGCTTAAAGGTATGATTCCGGACTTTAATAACTCACAGCAGAGCTGCGGCAGCACGCAGCATTGCGGACACGCACGCGTCACTACCAGCATGCTTAGCATGCCACGCTCGAGAAAGGGCCTTGTCTACGCAAGAAAAAAGAAACATAACAAAATCTGTATTTTTCCTCTCGAATCTATGCTCTCGAGGCCTTGTCTGCACCTCCATGGGTACCAGACGTGTCTCCGTGGCATATATCAAAATTAGTGTCTAACTTGGCCAAATCATCTCGGCAATGCCATCATGCTACCGGTTGTAGACAAGACTCTGTCGTCTTCATCGCGATCCATGCTAGACACTTGGTCGAGACATCTCGGGCTCGACAGAGAAATTGTCATTTTTGTTTATACAAGGCCCTTTCTTGAGCGTGGAATACTAAGAATATTGGTCATTCGCGGCAACAGAGTGACATTGCTGCATTGAACTTAAATGTATCTACGGGACTAGATTGCTGCGTAGCAGTGCTGCCGATTTCGGACGCATACCTTGAATAAGAAAGAAAGGTTGAGAAGACAAGAAGCGGAGTGTGTACCCGATCGTACATCGTAATTTTCATCCTAAGCAGTTGACAGCTCGTGGGTCAATAGGAGAAGATTTGTTGAAACTATCTTAAAAGTTTTGCTAAACTTATTTTTTTATATTAACATATTTAGAATTATGAAATTTAGGCTTATTTCAGGCATTCATATGCAAGATAACATTTATTCGAAAAAAATTGCCTACTTATTTTTTTTTAATTCAATAATCCGGCGTTGCCTATTTATTAATTTGTGGCGTTGCAGCCTAGGTAGTAATCCAGGAAGAAAATGACGTACAAAATATCAATAAACGAATGCTGTATATGGTATATTGAAAAGCAAGGCCCATTTTTTATATCTATTCCCAGCTCTTTCTTCGTAATCTGAAGTTTGGTCTACAATGTCACTTTTTCTCGCTTGATGATTTTTCACAATAGCTTTCTTCGACTTGAATCGTAGTCCAATAACATACTAGCCAGTTTCATTCACTTTTCTGCAAAAAACCTAATGGCTGATCCAACGTTATAAAAAAAATATATAAAAAAATATATAAAAAAACGGCCTTTAACGCCTAGACCAAGAGTATGTTATTACTTTGACAATGATTTCATATGTATCAATAATGCAAATTTTTATTTTTGGGTAGGTCCTCTTGACTATTGTTGATACTGCCCTAAAAAAATAATGAGTTCATATTGCCACTAGTATTGTGGACTTTCTCATGACTTTACTTTAAGGACTTAACAATAAGGACTATAGGAAATTAAAATCACGTTATTAACTAACGGGTTGTAAAGAAATTCAGTATAAAATTATGACTTGGCTTAAGCCAAGGACTATAATGACTTGCTTTACGTAAGGTTCGCATCATCAGAAAAGGTAAGGATAATAGCTAAATAGGTACTGCATCTTTGTATGGGCAAGACGATGTATTATGCATTGATAATATCCAAACGGTTCATTAATAAAAGTACCTCATGCTTCATTGCGCTATTATTTTGTATGTTTTGACTACCTACAACCGTTCTGTTACAACTTACAACCTATACTTGTATTCTTGAACGTGTTGCTAAAACATCTTAACTTTGCTTTTCTAAAAATTATCTAAAAAAGCATTTGTTTGCCAACACAACACTGTTATTTTCCTAGCTGTCAATTTGTTAAGACTTTTTTTAGCTATATTTTTCCAAACTTCCTCAAACAATAGTCTGATTTAGTATTCCTGTGGCGCTTGCATGCTTATCGGCTAGCATTGAAGTTGTTAATTTACATGGGTAACGCGGTAGCAGTCAATGTCAGATGGCTAATACTTAGGTGCGATTATTCTGACTGTTTTGACGACCTCCGTGGAGCAGCGGTTGTGTAAAAAAAAAACCCAGGTCTTGGATGTCCTAGTGTGGGGCCAGAAGCAATATATGTGCCTGTATGTAAATGTTTATTATGTTGTGTATGATTATTCTAGATCCGGAGTATAAGGTTACTGGTTTCACAGCAGTTCTATTCACGAAGATAAGCAGCCATTCAATGCATTTAACTTGGCCTTATACGATGTATACGTGGGCATAAGCAGTCTTTATGTACTATTATATCCTTCGAGATAGGAGGAGCCGAGGCACGTGTTTTATGAAAAGCTATGTATTTTGTTTTGTCAGCATTCAAAGTCAGGAGACTCCTATTAAGCCAGTGTCCTAAGTTTGTCATACCTTGTTAGGCTCTTTCCAAAACATTTTCCCACGAGCTACCATTAAATATTATGGCAGTATCATCTGCATAAAAGAAGAGATCTGTATTCATGTTTTCTTGGTAGGATATGTCATTAAAATAAATCACAGACAGTGATGGGCCTAGAATGCTCCCTTGGGGAACGCCGTTGCTGATTAATCTCTGTAAGGCTATTTGCTGGTCGATCCCAATACTCTGCCTTCTATGTGTGAGGTATGTTCGAAACCAATCATGAGCTGTACCTCGGATTCCCAGACGCTCAAGTTTTTGCAGCAGGATTTTGACCGAAACGGTGTCAAAAGCCATTGCCAAGTTTAAAAATGCAATTGCTAAGCCAAAAATGCAAAAAGTTGGTTACGAGGTTCGTGAGTGCTCCAACTGCATCTTCTGTAGATTTTTCTCGCCTGAATCCAAACTGTTTTTGATTTATAAGATTATTTTTCTCGAGATAGGACATTAGCCTTTTGTTTACTAGTTTCTCGAGAATTTTAGAAAAACTAGTGAGCAACAAAATCGGCCGGTAGTTTGCCGGGATATTTATGGGGCCAATTTTGTATATTGGACATACTAATGCAACTTTCTAGCACTAAGGGATTTCTCCGAGCGATAAACTGAGGTTAAAAATATGGGTCAGCGAATACAGAAGGGTGTGTTTAAAGCGCTTTATAAAACCATTACTGACATCATCAAGTCCTGGAGCGCTCTGAACCTTTAGGAGTTAGATAAGAGAGGAGACCTGGACTTCGTCTGTAGGATGCAAGAAAAAGGAGGAAGATGGGCTGCCATCAGCTGCACAGATTTTTGATGCTAAGGACTGTTGCTTTTATGATTTGAATGATATTGTTAGCCAGGGTTTGACCAACACCTGCAAAGTATTCATTACAAGAGTTTAATGAGCTGCTGGTGTTATTTTTGATATCTTTGATTGTTTTCCGCAGTTGTTTTGGATTGTTTATATTTTCTTCTAATTGAATTCTTTCAAATTGAAGTTTCAGCATGTGCAGTAGATCAGTAAATAAGTTTCTGTATCGTTTATTGGTAATTTGTAATACTACGTCGTTTTGGTAGTTTCCATGCTTTCAAATGGAGAGCGTCGCGATGTCTCATATATTTAATAAGTCCGGGGATATCCCCGGACATGGATATCCATGGCTTCACATTATACTTGCTGCAGCTGACTTGAAATGACTGTTCATTTTGACTAATTATACCGAATAAGATTGAATGGAAGACGGCAGATGGACCAGATCGGTTACCGAGTGGTGGCCAAGAGGAGGCCAAAGATCAGCTAACAGACCACCTCCCATATGGACCTTTTTGAATGGCGTATATTTGGGGACGCCTATACTCAACAGTAGGGTCCGGGTGACAGGCTGATAATGATGATGATGATAATGATGATGATGATGATGATAATGATGATCGTTGAATAACTGATAAATATACAAATAACTACAGTAACTCCTAAGTGAACAAAAATAAGGTACAATAAGTGCTTGCCGTCTGATAGTTGACTCTAGACGAATCGCTATTGCTAACAATCAGTAAAAAGACTTTTTGATTTTAAGGCATCTTCATTTTACCGCCAGTGGCCGTGAATATGCATTATTAGACAATCTATCAGATCTCCTTATTAAGCTGTCCACCTTCAGCCGAACCGCCCTACCCGTGACATCTATTCCGAATGGTCATAGAAATACGTATTGTAACAATTTGCCATTAGACCACTACTCCTAAGGTCGGACCTAACCAAATGTCCTGACATTTATTGATCTGATGTAACAGTCCGTTCACGGGTGGTTACCCCTGTAACCGTGAATGTAACTGTCAAATTACACTGATACAAACTTTCGGTATACCTCGCGTCACGAATTAAGAGCGCTGGGCGACGTTGGCGGGAATTACTGCAAATATGTACAGGAATTGAAAAGTGACTACTACTTATTCAAGGCCACCGCTCATAACTCGTGGCACTAGGTGAATGTGTTATATCATCTGCAGCCGTATCCATAAGTGAAGTTGAGTACATACTGACGACTGACAGCCCGCTGTCAGCCGGTTCCATTAAATGTATGGGATTCTGATGTGCCACAATACAAATTTTATGAATCGAGTTATGTCTGTCAACGTAGAGTGATCCTAAAATCGATATGTGGGAGTTTGTATGCCCTCCTTCTCTCACAGTGGTACAACGTAGAGAAGAGGCAAAAAATAAAACCCTTGGACTCTATTTATACAAAGTCAAAGTACTTTATTACTATAGATATTTACATATACTTAGCAAACGTTCATTTTTTGCCTCTTCTCTACATTGGACCACTGTGGGAGTAGAAGGGCGTAGAAACTCCCACAGATTGATTTTTAGATCTCTTTTAAAAATAGGTTGTGCTTAACTAATACAAATATGAAAAAATTTATTGTTATGATTAATAAGCAGGAATAAATAATTACAAAATTATTAACAGCAAGGTCTGTGTTGAGCCAGATTAACCCCATACAGTCCTGTCATTTAAGTAATTTTGAACATTGTAATATCCCTTTTTCGACAAAGTCGCTTTAACATGCTTTTTAAATTGCTCAAATGGCAATTTCAAAATCTCCAGAGGTATCTTATTGTAGTAAAGAATGCACTGACCCTTGAAAGAATTGATTGATATAGCCCCAAACTAGGATTTCCTCTATCTTGGGTACTAATACTAATATAGGTATAGATAGATATCATACTTAGATAGATAAACAACCATGACTAGGGTACAAACATCCGTTCTCATTAAACAAATATTTGCCCCAACCGGGACTCGAACCCGGGACTCTTGGCTTCGTAGGCAGGGTCACTGCCGACTCGGCCGTTCGGGTCGTCAATTACGTGTTATAAGCATAAATTTATATTATATATATGCACAGACTTGAATAGTAGGGACAGGGCACGGAGCGCTTGAAAGTGTCGCTACAAAAACAGTACAAAATCGGGAAAATTCGACTGATGCAATCAGTCGCGCTTGGACGGTGACAGCCGATTGACATATCGGCAGCAAAAACAAAATTGGTGACCTGCGACGTAAAAAGGTGTAAATCATACCCAAATCGCAAAACACAAAAACAGGGAGTGTCGTATCACAAGTAAGTATTATATTTTCAATTACTATTGGCTTTAAATTGATTATCTATAAAATATTGTTCTCGAAAAAATCCTCAAACGAAAATCAACCATTCGACTGACGTAACTTTGTAGCGACGCGCGACGCAACAGAATAATATAAGGATAAATAATCTAACCGGATGTCCTAACGGTGATGGAAAACATCGTGAGGAAATCTTCATTACTCCGGCTTCATTACATTAGCTGCGGCGATGGGCTTGCCCCCTGACCCGCAAGATGGAGTATTAAATCACTAACTAAGTGGGCACAGACCGGCACAGTTGTGCCTCTGCCAGCCATTATGGGAAAAGGCGTGACGCTATGTTACGCGTTAATACTCTATTTTATACACGATGACTTAATCAGTGATATCAGGTACCAATTTTCATAACTTTTTCTATGATTAGGTATTTTATTACTTATAAATCAAAATCAAGATCTTAAATTCCAAGTCACGCTACTATTGTGTATCTGTGAGCTTACATCCTCTTTCATAATTTAACGGCAAAGACAAATATTTATATGCCTATTTAATTATGTTTCAACTTTTTATATATTGAACATGAGGTAATTGCGTGAGACCTCGCCCCTTAAGTAAAATTTTAGCTAGATATATTTTATTTCTACTCCTAATCACCGATTAAAAGTCACCGGGTATTTGAGAGTTATCCGTAGATCAACTTTCCTAATATTGTGTCTATACACCACAATTCGGAACGTGACCGAACGTGACGCCGTTACAATTTTTCGTACTGTCTTGGTTCCGACGAATTCCGACAGGGGCGCTATTTTTCTTAGCCTCAAAATGGTAAGAAATTGAGTACGGGAAGGCCTATCCTTAGTATTTATATCGATGTATATATGACAGTTTTGAGTAGCTTTGACTAGACTGACTTTTGCTTATTTCATGCATCATCAACTCGACTTGATCTTGTTGTGAGGTTCCTAAGTCAGGCTGTATTTATATTGGACAATGTAAATACTAGATTAAAATACCTACTTTAGATTTTTGTTGTCTTTGAAAATGTATCTTACACATTAACATTTATATTTTAAATAAACTATATTAACTAACACAAGTTACGCCTTGTACGCAATCATTGTTGGAGCTAATGAGCACCACTTCAATCGAAAGGAATAATTAAGAAAGTAACTAATATTTTAATATATTTACATTATGCCTCCTTTTCCTGATAGAATAAGTCCAGACTTATTTACAAGTAGAAATCACAGTATGGACTTTAAAGAATAAAAATAAATCATTAACTACTAATAATTAAAAAAAAACGAGATTATGTGAAGGTAAAATCAGATGAATATAAGAAGGTAGGTAAGTCATATGACAATAGCACTATTCAGCAAACAAATAGGAATTCATTCTCAAAACTAAGTTATCTAAACTCACAAAGAAATAAGTGCATTAATTTGTCTCCCTAATTAACTTAAGTTAAAGTTATTTTCACAATGAGTCCATGACTTTTGCGTGACTTGAGCTGGATAGACACCATAAGTTTGTTTTTTCGTGGCGACATTGGAAAAGAAAACAAAGTTGGTTACGATTACTTTTAAAAAAATGCCGATTATAAGTGAAGCGACTCTAAGGCACTGACACGTTGTTTGTAGGTTAATTGCGATTTTTATCGCAAAAAATCTTCATCTCAAGAGCTCATTATTAAGTATCTTTATTTTTTAGGGGTAGTATTTAAACGTATAACTGTAAATCCAGTTTTTGGTTGTTAAAAATACTGGTGTTGCCTGACTGAGTCACTGTATAGCGACAAAAAATGAGCGCGACTAGAAATCTGACAAAATTACTGAATTGCGCGACTACAAATCTAACAAGTGGAATTATTATAAAAACAATTACCCCGACTAAATTTTCAATCATTCAGTTTCTTCTTTATTTATGAAACTCTCCTTCTCGCGCAGTCGGGTAAAAATAGCAACTTGAATACCTTAACTCGAGTAACATGAATTACAAAAAGAGCGTTGGATTTTGTTGTTCTTAAAAGTCCAACCTACCACCTTCAGGTACCCACCACTTCACCCAGATAGTCTTTGTTTAGCCAATACGACAGCTAAACCATTCAGTAATTTGTCGCGCAAATCAGTATTTCGGTCACTCATTTCAGGAAATTCTGTTGTTCATGGCCATTCGCTCAGTTAGTTTTTATTCGATCGTATCATTACTTCCCTCTTATAATTATTGTTTCTAGCTGGGCACAGTGTCTCAATGTATGTAATTCAAGATTTCAGCCAAGGCATACCTAAATTTATCGTGACATTCCCGTTCCAGCTACAACAGCAAGACGGTAAACATCACAGTTATGCGAAATGGAGTGCGCCACACAAGAAAGCCAGAACATTGCTATCCACGTGACGCCGCCGGACGGCGAGGAAGAGGACGAGTTCGTGGCGACGCCTCCGCCGCCGGCGCTGCGCGCTCGCCGCAAGCTCAGCACCCCGCTGAGCGCACTGTCGCCCGCCGCCGCAGAAGGACTACTAGGCATACATAGTGAGTACAGCTTACCCAATTACTAATTTTTTACGAGTATCTCATTGAGCCTCTAATGTCAAATGCCGGCGGTAGAGTATGCACCGAGCTTGCGGGTAATCGGTTAGTTTAGGATTTTTGTAGCGTGCGTCGTCCCTGTCAATCATTAAAAGTTACAAACACGTAATCTTTTTCGAAGGCCCGATGAATATGCAATGTCTTCCGTTGGGCACTGTATGTAAAGGCTTTCAAAAATAATAGTACGAGAAAAGGAAAACGTCGCAAACGCAGCTGTGTCTACATTTTTAATACGTTGTTAGTACCCCTGAAAGTAATTTATACCCTAGTTTGCAACCCTGAAAAGCATGTGCTACTACTACTAATACTCCCTTGATTCTCGAAAAACTGCGAAATTCTGGCACTAAGACTGAGACTATTGGGCGGAATATTGCGCTTAGCAACTAAGACATCATAATTCTGACGGAAACCTGGCTTCCTGATTATATTGCTGACAATGCAGGTACCTAGTGTGGCGGGGCGTCACCGCGAGTACGTTTCCACCCAGCAGACTAAGGGAGGTGCTGTATTAATAGTGATTAAACGCGAACTACCTATATGTTCGAACGTTGATGCTGGTTGGCAATCCTCAGCCGAAGACATCTGGGTATCAATTCCCGTAACTAATGGCCACTCTGCGTTTGTGGTCTTATTTTTATTTATTTATTTGTTTTGTTTTTTGTATCTTTGTGACGAAAACCACGGTAATAGTTTTAAATCTCAACTAATTTAATTAGTCTTTGGTCTTATTATAATCAAGGTAGATTTTTTATTGTAGCTGATTTTCATTTATGAGTTGTATACAATGGCCATCACAGAATGGTCGACTTCAACCAGTCCCCAGGTTACGGATTTTATTGATACGTTGAATGTCTGTGGTCTCCACATATATATATTCGCATTATTTGCCTAGTGTTATCTAATGAAGATGTTATAACAATGTCTAGCCTCTTGTTATTTATATTCATGTGAATTACTTTACCTCTCTTAAAAGCAGTACCTACTTTTTACATCTTTTAATAACTTCAAAGCAGTTTACAAATTGATAAGAGACGAGAGCAATAGAATTTATTAGTTAATGTTTTGCATGAGGGTGGGGTGATGATGCGGTCGAGATATTCTATAAATGAATGTATTTATAAAATTCGTAACAGCTATGTGCCGGTCCGCAAGTCTTCTAAAAGTAAATATCCACCATGGTGCACTCCAGCATTGATTAAGGTGATTAGAGAGAAATACAAATATCACAAAAAGTTTAAAACTTATGGAAATCTATCTGATAAAGAATCCTTTTTAGTTCTTCGTGAAAGGTTCAGCAGTATGGAACAGAATTGTCATGCAAAATATATCTCTCATGTTGAAAATTACATTGTTGACAATCCAAAGGCGCTTTGGTCATAAGTGTATTTATAAAATTCATGACACCTATGTGCAAAATATATCTCTCATGTTGAATATTACATTGTTGACAATCCAAAGGCGCGTTGGTCTTTTGTAAAGTCGAAAATAAATAGTGGTGTTTTCCCATCAAGTATGACTTATGTTGGTGTTTCCTCAGACTGTGGCCAATCAATAAGCGAATTTTTCTCTAAGTATTTCCACTCCACCCCTTCTTAGCCCCAACTACTCCGAGTTTTGACACACGTCACGGCTAGTCTGTGTGACATCGCCAGCATCGGGATAAACGCACCGCTTGTCCAAAAACAATTACAAACTCTCGATCTTGTTAAGTCGGCTGGCCCTGATTCAATATCGACCAAATTTTTGGTTACATATTCCATAGAACTTCCTATCATGTGTCCTTGCTGTTCAAACGCTTGTTGGACGAGGGTCTGATGTCAGCCCGTTGGAAATCCGCATTTATCTCACCTATCCATGATAAAAATCGGTCAAGTGCGGTTCGGACTCGCACACGGAGATTTCCGTACCATCGTATAAGAAAAAAAAACACTAAATCCTAAATAATAAAACCAAAAGAAAAAATGTAAGTGTTCTCAGGGAATCGAACCCGGAACTTCAAGATTGCGAGACCGATACAAAACCGACTGAGCCATCTCAAAGTTATTAGGAGCAGCGAAATTTATGGTGATATTGAATCATGATGTTATGAGGTATTTCGCAGGGGCAGGGATTTAAAAAAACAGTTGCTGGTATGGGGACCCCCTTTAATTTTCAAAATTGCGTGTAGTCCATTATTTGTTGCTGTTGCGGCAACAGAAATGCACATTCCGTGAAAATTTCAGCTCTACCTATTTCGGTTGATCCGATAGAGCCCGGTGACGGACGGACGGACGCACAGACAGACGGACAGCGGACGCTTAGTAATAGGGTCCTGTTTGGCACCCTTCGGGTACGGAACCCTAAAAAGGCTCCCGGGATTAAGTCGAGCATTTTAGACCGATCCCCAAACTGTGCCTAATTGCTAAGTTTCTTGAACGTTTAGTTTGCTCTAAGTAGTCTCAAAGCGACTTTTAGCCCTTTGCGACATGGAGGGGAGGTGGACCGTATCAAACTTAAATTAAAATGTCTTTATTTCTGTAGATATTTACGTACACTTAGAAAACGTATTTTTTTGCCTCTTCTCTACATAAGACAACTGTGGGAGAAGTAGGGCAATATTACTCCCACAGGTTGATTTTTAGATCTCCTTTAAAAATTGGTTGTGTTTGACTAATATAACGGTTACAATATTAATTATTGTAATTAATAAGGAGGAATAAATAATTACAAAAGTATTAACAGCAACTTCCGTGTTGAGTTAGATATACCCCATACAGTCCTGATTTAGTAATCTTTTTGTACCCCCACTCTTTAATTACTATAATAATAATAATACCTTGGACTCCATTTACACATATTGCTGAGCGTATGGATTATATCCATCAGGTTGATGTCATCTATACAAACTAGAGTAAAGCTTTCGATCGCATTGACCACGGTATATTGTTGAAAAAGCTTGGAGTTGTTGGTATCAGGGGCAGTTTATTTTCATGGCTAAGTTCCTATGTATCTAATCGTTGTCAAGCTGTTGTTCTAAATGGTTTTGAATTTTCCCGGGTAAATATACCATCCGGTGTTCCCCAAGGATCCTTTCTCGGCCTAGTACTATTCACTATATTTGAAGAGGACATAGATTCTTGCTCTACTAATTCTAATTTACTATTATTTGCCGAAGACATCAACATTTTTAGAGTAGTCAACAAGGCTTCCCATGCCATGCTGCTGCATGATTAAATCAGGCTTAACAACTACTGAACTGAAGCTACCCAAACTGGAATACGAGAACTGATGTGCACGAATACATCTTCTTCCTCTGAACTTGCGCAGGGGCATTGCTGACGTAGCGTTCGTTATTAAGAATATCAAAAAGTACGGTAGACTGTCCTAGGCTACTAGGTTAATTACATTTTAAAGTTCCTAACCGCTTTTCTCTTCGACCCAGGCATTGCTGAGGATCACGATATAGATATCTTCTGCAGAAGTGTTCAATCGTCTCATAATAGCGATGGATGACGTAGTTGATAGTAATGTAGGCGGAGGCATACGTGAGCAGAGAAATATTTGTGTGTGGCTTAACTTGAATTTCTTTGTTTTTAAACTGTTAGGTAGTTGCTTATAATCATCTCACTTCTTGTAATACTGAAAGCTACCCAAGAAAATAATTTAATAAAATAAAATAATAACCCCCAGTTTTCCCCTTGTGGGGTCAAATGTCAATAAAACCTTTACTGAACCGACGACTCATATTTATAAACTACCTACTACCATAGGGTAATTAGTCTATGCTACTTCCCGTACATTTCAAGTTTCCGTGGCAACGACAAAACAGCCAAAAACTCTAAAAAACGATGACTATAAACAAAACTTACAATTCGCTAACGGGACGGACACACGTCCGAAGGTAGCGAGCGATGCTGATGGTTGGTACTCAAGCAATGCGGTGCGGTGCGGGAGGGAGGGAAAGGGAATGTTTTTATTTTGTAATGTTTAGCCACGGCAAACTTGAATTGAACGGGTGTTATTTAGTTATAGTCTATTACTATTTAAAAATATTGTTTTAAGGTCCCGTTTGCCTCCACGACAGCTGAGCTACAGTCAGGTATTTAAATTGTGTTAAATCAAAGAATAAAATTTGTATGATTTTTTTATGAGACCGGAGAGAGTCTTTTGTCGCTACTGTACATGTTGCACTACCTTGATAAAATACTTCAACTTTGAAATGACGCTTTGGAGAAAATCAACGCGACGACAAACTATACTCTTTTTAGTGCGAGACGAAGAAGCACACTCATATATATATTACCACACTAATAATCTAATACCACACCACATACGTAATCTTATTTCTGGTTCTAGCCGTGCCAATCGTACGCTCGCTACATACTTATACACTAAGTTGCCTACCAAACTAATTACTTAAATATTTTATAACTGACTTTTGATATTACGCCATTAAATAAATAATAGATCTCGTTTTATTATGTCCTCCTCACAATAATAATTGTCTCTGAAAACTTTTAACAAACAATACTTGAAGAAATAATAAGAAACTCGTACAATTCACTGGCTTCTACAGAACATTAGGTATAAACGGAATATCCATTTATACCCTCGGTATACCTTGTGATTTCTCATAGAGGAGAATGGGAAGCAATTTATTAAATAACGTTTATGTGGGGGAGATCAGCAATTAAAAACCGACATTCTTGGAGGTATTTGGAGACTCATAAAAAGTTCACCCTCCTCCCAGCGGGGAGAAATTTGAAAAATCACTTGTTTAGTTGAAGTCTCATATCTGGTCTACCTGCTAAATTTCAGCTTCATATCATAAGTCAAGTCGTTGTGGTTTTCATACAAACTGTAACCCTCCATTTTCCACCCTTAAGGGATATATTTAAGTTATCCAGATAATGCCTTCACACTTTCAGAAATGGAGGTTCCATGAGGGATGGTTTTATTTCTGTATGGCGTCGGTGGATGTGAAACCACCTCTGCCCTTTCTGGCAAGGCAAGATGAATTGGTGCAACGTCCTCAAAAGAAACCCCAACTGGACCTTGACAGCATTTTTCTTGGTCCAAACTCCAACCAGGAATAAGTAGGAAATGCTGGCTAGAAGATCTTAATGGACCTCCACGAAGGAGATAAGGAAATGCTGAACGAACACCCTACAATATTTGTAAAATTGGCAGCAACGGCCAAAGTCAACCTTGCCCGCCTCCTATTTACCACAGAGACTTTAAAATATAATTCTCGGAGGAGCTACCATCAGTTGCAAAATAGTTGGGGGTTGACAAAAACCCGTGTGAGTGGAGATGGACCACTAGTGAACAAGGTCTTACGCCTGTCGTAATGTTTGCAGGGCAGGTTCCTCAGACTCCTCAGAATTATGGCTTGTAAATGCAGGAAAGGGTGCTTAGACTCGTGCACTTGCAGAAAGGCATGACTTAAATATTCTATCCTATGCTCCTATACTCAATGACGTTAATTTTGATATCCGTAAAAATGGACCTTAATAGCTCTGGTAGGACTCAATTTGTGGTAAATTAAATTTTATTATCAAACTAATTCCTTAACGTAGCTTTCTCGAAAAATAGTGCAGAATTTCGGAGCACCACGGGAGTAGCGGAGGCTACATATATAAAAATTGTAGATAATGCGCGTTTGCGATGCTCGATGTTTTTATAAACTTTTAATACAAGGCGTTTGCCAGTTTCCTTATTTGGGAATTATTTTCAATTGTGAAGTCGGATGTCTGGTTTCGTCATGTACGAGATATATATTTGGTGCCATTGCCGCCAAAAAGTCGACAAATAACATATTTTATGCTAGTATTAACGTTTTAATGGCGGACCAAGACGAGGCTGACCGATTAGCCCACACTGGTTATTTATAAGACATCAAGTTATGGAAACATGACTGATGAATGTAGGTATCGTTGTGTTTACGTAGCTACCCGTAGCTTAAATAAATTGTCTGAGTTTTCCTTGTCCTGGTACCTGTATTTACTTTCATAGATTCACAAAACTCACCAAACGTGTAGGAAAGAACAAATGTTTATATAGGGTAACTCCAGCCTGTGGATACACAAAACATAATGTCATTGTTCATACTTCAATTATTTATCATTAGTTCTTAATCTTTAGACACGGGTAAAGACACTCTCCATATGGTGGATGACAGCTCACATAAAACTCCTTTGACTCAGACAAAGACACCTCCCATTCAGTGACCGCTCGGGGGTTTTCAAGTAATTGTAAATTGTATATGTTTTTTGCATAAAACTGAACAAGTTACAAACAATACAAGGAAGATATGTACAAAGACAAGCTTATCTCTAAAAAGGATGTCTAAGGGGGACGAAGAGGAATCAGGATGGAATGGATAGGCAAAGGATGATTCCGGACGCGATACAGTTTACCTTCCTAAAATACTAGTGGCTCTGTGAGTTGTAGATCTCGTTAGTGACACCTTATTTTAATAAGCCTTGTGTTTAAACGATTACCAAAAAATTCGAAAATTTACTACCAATAAATTCGAAAAGACTGCCAAAATGGATGGATGTTCACCAAATTGTGTTTGGATAAATGATCACCAAACTTCTTTTTATGTTTTGTGTACTTAAGTATATGTTTTAAGTATTTTTTTATGTTCTTACATGTTCAACCTAACACGAAGGATAAAGGAGGCTTCGCTTCGCTCACCCCCTTTACCCTTCACTTAAGCTACCGCAGTATTTTGCCCTGATATTTTCTGCAACTTTTGGTGGTCATTTAGCCATTTTGGGTAGAAAATATTTTTTTGGTGGCCATTATATTTGTTGCCTTTTAATAATACGTATAAACTTATGAATGCATCTGTTTATGTGCATTGATTATGAAAGTAGGCGCATAATTTTTTTTTTTATTTTTTTTTTTATTTATTTAAGGTCGCTCAAACAGCTAAGGTCATTAGCGACCACTATAGGGATACAATATTAAATCAAGTCGTATTAATTGATAAGCTTGAGAAATTTAACAGATTTTTTTGAATTATTTAAACAATCCTCCAGATTATTAGGAAGATTAACAGTTAATCGTTCTGTGTTATACATTGGACAATCAATAAACAAGTGTTTGACAGATAAATCACTACTACACCTTAGACATTTTTTCTTGGGTTCCTTAGTTATCAGATACAAATGAGTAACATTACAATGACCTATTCTTAATCTATTCATAACTACTTGGTCTTTTCTATTGTTTACATGGAATTTACTCTTTTCGAATACTGATTTTCTTATCTCATATAAGGCACTCTTGTTATTTTTTACCCAACAGCTGTTCCATAATCTTTTAATATTCAGTTTAAGGTATTTCTTAAGGTCTGGTTTATTAATAGTCGTATAATTGCATTGCTCATATCTCGTAGCGTTTTTGGCTGCGGTGTACGCCCTTTCATTTCCGGGAATACCCTGATGACTAGGTATCCAGAATAATTCTACAACGCATTGTTTATCCATTAGAACTAGTAGGTTTCCTCTTATTAAATTAACCAAAGGGTCATTATTATTAATATTAGATATTGCTTTGAGGGATGACATTGAATCGGAAAAGATAATGTGTTTTTTTGCATTCGAGTAGTCATTAATTACCTCTAGGCATTTTAGGATTGCAACGGCTTTGCATGTGAAAATAGATGCATAGTTTTGTAATCTGTACCTATATGTATCGTTTGTTGTCACGATCGCGCAACCGGTTCTACCCTCACAAACGGAGCCATCCGTATAGTATAGCATAAACTCTGGGTACCTATCTTTAATTTCATAGAAAAGGTTCTTATAAATATAATCAGGAGTGGAATCTCTGGGGTACTTGTAAGCTAGATCTAGGTTAATTTTAGGTTCGATTTTTGTCCATGGCGGATACGTGGGATGTTCACGTGGGAATACGGTAGGTAATTCAAAATTAATTTCGGATAGATATTTTTTTTGTCTAAGTCTTAAGGGGACGGGGAGAGATGGCAGTAGGTTGTATTCAATATCAGACGGTAGTGAAGTTTTCGAGAGAAATGACTTGTTATTGTTGGTTATATGGTTAATCGCGTATGAAAGGCACAATTCTTTTCTTCGAAAAATTAAAGGCATTTCGTTTGCCTCAGCAAGGATACTGCTTACTGGGCTAGTTCTAAAGGCTCCTAAACTTAACCTTAGAGAGGTGTTATGTGTACTATCTAGAAGTTTTAAAATACTGGGAGAGGCTGAATCATAAATAATTGAACCATAATCGATTTTCTGTCTAATTAATGCTTTGTACGTATTTTTAATGCATGTGCTATCTGAACCCCATTTATTGGATGATAAAATTTTTACAATATTCATTCTGTTATAACACTCGGACTTTAACTTTTTTATGTGGTTTACCCAATTCATTTTTGGATCAAACGTTAAGCCTAAAATTTTCAAATTATTAACTTCTTTAATTTTATGATTGTTCATAGTTAAGTTAATTTTACCTTTGTTTTTCCGTTTTGATAGAATCATTGATTCTGTTTTTGATACTGAAAATTTAAATCCAGTATTTATACACCATTCACTAAGTTTATCTAAGGTGTTTTGCAAGAGTTTCTCAGTAGGTTTATGATTGTTACCGCTACATAATATTGTTAAGTCATCTGCAAATAAACATCCCTTTACAGGTCATTCTATAACATCTAGCACATTATTTATCGAGATCAAAAACAGGATAACACTTAAAACAGATCCTTGGGGTAGGCCATTTTCAGTAACGAATGGATCCGAGATTGTATTTTCAATTTTAACCCTTATAGTTCTATTAGTTAAAAAATTGATAACAAAGGAGAGGATGTTGCCTTTTATATTAAATTGTTCCAGGAGTGATATAACTCTGTGTTTCCATACCATCTCATATGCTTTTTCTAAATCTAGAGCGACAGCTACCACACTATTTTTGTTTGCAAAAGATGTTAGAATTTCGTTTTCTAAAAAGGATAAATGGTCTGAAGTTGACCTAAACTTTCTAAATCCAAATTGGTAAGGTGATAGAAGTTGATTATATTCCAGGTACCATCTCAATCTATTACTTACAATTTTTTCAAACAATTTACAAAGATTACATGTAAGAGATATAGGTCTATAGCTTGCGGTAGTAGTGGGAGGTTTACCTGGTTTTGGGATAGGTATAACAGTAGCTTCTCTCCACTGATCCGGGAAGACTTGGTTTGACCAGATGTAATTATAAATGTCCAAGAGTCTTTCAAGAGCTACCAATGGAAGTTTTTTGATTAAAGTATTGGATATTTGATCAGGACCTGGACTTGAGTCACCTAATATATGTAAAATTGAGTAAAGTTCATGTAATGTAATGGGCTCGTTAATTGAATTACTATTATCTTGTAAATTAAATACGGTGTTTGCGCCTTCTATTAGATTTTTATATTGTAAAAAGTCATTATTATAATTACTTGAGCTAGAGTCATTTAGCCATTTTGGGTAGAAAAAATTTTTTTGGTGGCCATTATATTTGTTGCCTTTTAATAATACGTATAAACTTATGAATGCATCTGTTTATGTGCATTGATTATGAAAGTAGGCGCATAACTTTGTAAACTACAAAGGTCGATTTTATACAAAGGTAATTTCACGGTCTTAAACCCAACCTATCGACTTTTCACTAAAATTAATAGCCTATCTCTCACTGTCTCTACGAATCTAATGACACCTCATTTGTTAAATTCCGTCAAGCTGTTTGGACTGTAGCGGTGTTATGAAATTTAAAAATTCACACATCTCCGCCAATTAGAAAAAAAAAACAAAAACTGAATCGACAAAAAAACTATTTAACTATAGAACCTGCAAAAATAAAGTTGAGAAATGCGACTTGTAGAGAGGACAACATCCGAAAACACAATCGGACTTTCGAAAGCATTTTCGCCCAATCCTGAAACGAAGCCGCTTCGCCCGCTCGTTTGGCAGTTGTATTAATTATTTGGTGTTAGGATAATCCCTTTTAAGGCAATTAACAGTAGGAATTAAAGTGATTGCTAGTCATATAAATTAATTATCAACCAATGAGAAACTGATTACAAAACAGTCATAAAATGAAAACCTAACGTTGACTATCGTCGTCGATTCATTGTCATTTTTTTTTAAATAGTTAGGTATGTAAATTATAAATAATATCATTATTATTTATAAAGCCCACGTGGTATATTTGTAGTTCTATATAATTTGGACAGTAGTGTTTGTTTATAGCCAAGCCAGTTATTGCCTCCTTAATACATGAAGACCTGTAACAACTTCAACCTTCACCACGCTACAAAATTTTCAAGGGCTCATCAAATAATATGTCCTATGTGCACACCAAACATTTTCAACAAAAACACTTTTTAGGTTTCCATAATTTATGTGTTTTCAAAATTATATTTTTTTCTCTTACATGTCAACCTAATACGAAGGATAAAGGTGGCTTCACCTACCATGACCCACCACTTTTTCCTGGTGATTTATGTGGAAATCAGTATTAGTCTTGCAATTAAATATTTCCCATTTTACAACATACCATATTAATATATGGCTTGTGTTTAAACGATTACCAAAAACGCAGCTATTTTACTACCAATAAATTCGAAATGACTGCTAGAATAAATGTCCACCAAATTGTGTTTGGATAAATGATCACCAAACTTCTTTTTATGTATTGTGTACTTAAGTTTATGTTTTAAGTATTTTTTGTTGTTCTTACATGTTCAACTTAACACGAAGGATAAAGGGGGCTTCCCTTCGCTCACCCCCTTTACCCTTCACCTAAGCTACCGCAGTATTTTGCTCTGATATTTTTTGCAACTTTTGGTGTTCATTTATCCATTTTGGGTAGGAAAAAAATATTTTGGTGATCATTATAATTATTGCCTTAATATATTAATAATGTAAGGAGAAAAGTATGAACTGAGTTCAGTTGGTTTATAGCGTGTAAAGCGTGTATACATAAAATGTGACACGGAGGTCAAATCTGTGATTGGTCCGGAGGTCGAGACCTCTGATAGGTCGAACTGGACGTGAGGCAACAGCGTCGGTAAAATGTGTGGATTTCATACGGAGGGTTACGTGTAGCGATGCAACGAATACAAATACGAATATTCGTATTCGCCGAATAATAGACATTTACCGAATATTAGTATTCGGCGAATACGCGCGTCCGTCGTCGGCACGTAAAAATACGACGTATGCATAGGGCCATACTAAACCGCAACGACGACGCGACGACGTGGGACTCCCCGGCCATAGTTTATACAGTGCCCCGGCTCCGGGAGTTTCCCTATCATAACGAACCGTGGATTGATTCATTCATTCCTTTCATTCATTTCATTTGTCAGTCGAAAGCAAAAGTCAAGCAAGAGAGTAGTAGAGTAAATTTTATGTTTTTTAAATAAAAAATTGCCTATTGTAAATTTTAATTATTAGGATAATAGAAATTCATTAAATAAATTAGTATTTTATTACCATGGCGAGATATTCATATTCATATTCGTATTCACCGAATAGTAGGTTTGATATTCGTATTCGTAAAAGTAGTTTACCTATTACTAACACTAAACGCATCTAAAACAAAATACCTTTGCTTTCACAAGACATCTGCATCGGCCCCTCCAGACTCCACTGATTTGAAGATTCACCTATGTACAGTAAAAGAAAACTGCGACTGTAAAAGCATATCCAGAGCTCAGGTAATCAGATACCTGGGTGTGATGGTAGATGAAAAACTAAATTTCCACGAACACCTGAAAATTCTTTCAGGACGTATCCGTAGGATCGCCTACATTATGAGAAACCTCAGAAATGCAGCCTCTGTAGATACACTTAAAACAGTGTATTATGCCCTGTGTCAATCGATTCTAGTTTATTGTATTTCTGTCTGGGGTAGCGCCGGTAAAACAGTAATGCTAAGTGTAGAGAGGGCGCAACGCTCAGTTCTGAAATCAATGTTACGGAGACCTTTCAGATATGCCACAACTGACCTCTACAATGAAGCTCAAGTCCTTACCGTGCGCCAGCTCTATCTGTTGAAAGTCAGTATATCAGCCCACAAAAATATCATACTCTCTGAGAGTTATGGCCACATGTGCTCGCGTCGAACTTACAGGGCCCCGGCACGCGGCACCACGTACCTGCACTAATTTTGCTCGCCGCTTTGGGGATGCGGCCGCGCTGTTGGTCTACAACGGTATACACAGAAAGCTAAGAAATTCAGGAAATTCTAGGTCTTTGTCAATCCACGAAAGTAAAAGTGAAATCACGAAACTTCTAAAAACCCTTTCGTATGAGGACACGGAACAACTCCTTAAACCCTTTTCTTAAATATAAGTATTATGTCCTAATTTAATATAAATTAACTTTTATTATAATAAAATAAATTTAATTCCTTTAAATTACATAACATTAATGATAAAAACCAAAATTGTTAAAGCTATACCTATCAATAAGTTTCTCCAAGTGATGGCAAAATATGCTAGAAATCGTTAAATGGTCACTCACGATACAGGCTTGCCTAGTGTGAGGATCAAAAGTAATACAAATTGTAAATTTTCGCCAAAATAGCCAACAAAATGGTATAACATTTACGAAAGAACGTGCCTATTTGAATTGTAAAACTGTACCTACATACTATAATTGTGTGCTATTTTAATAAATATTTTTTTCATTTTTCATTTTCATTTTCATTTCATTTTCACGTGAAATGGTGTATATTAATTATTCAAAGTTGCGTAGCGCCATGTACATCTTAATCGTGCAGAGTATTCACATTTAGAACACATATAGCACAACGGGAGCTTATGGACGCTGCTACACTGCTTTGTAAAAGGACGCAGAAGTTACAGGATTTAAATATATATATATTATTGTTCCCACTTTTCCTTGTTCTATTTGTGTCATTAATAAACTAAGGGTAGTATTTAAACGAGTGACTTTATATTAAAGTTTTCAGCGACAAAATAATTAATTTACGTTATTGTATTATTAAGTGAGAGACTGAATTCGGGTGTCGAAAAATCAAGAGAACAGCAATTTACAAACATTAATTTGAGATACTTTAAATACAAAATGAGAAGCTTTTCTATTCATACGCTCCGCTCCGGTTGCTTCTTCTAAGTTCTAGCCTAACCTATAATATAATTGAAATTTACCCACAATAAGCTACTCTAGCCAAATTTGGCTTTCTGTGTTCCGTTATTGAAGTTGCCCTCTCTCTATTTCTAGTAGCTCTCTTAGTAATTTGGTCGCCGGCTAGAATTTTGGTCGCACGGCTAAAGCTCAGTCTGGATTCTATCATTATTGGACAAAATATGCTCAATTCAATTTTTTTTCTCATTTAAAGTATTTCCGCTGTTCCTGGTCATTCGCTCAGTGATCATTCGTAAAATTAGTTTTTATTCGATCGTTTTATAATTTCCCATAAACTAATTATAAGTAGGTTATGGGAAATCATAAATCGATCGAAGTTATATATATATGTTAACACTCTACTAGGCTAAACTCCCAAATGTTAACCATATTATGGTACCCACGATACAGGCTCTGCTTAGTGTGGGGCCACAGTTAATAATATTTGAAGTTTTTAATGTCTATGTTTAAAATGTGTTATTGTTAATACTCGTATAGTTAACTTGACTTGATAAACAATTTTTATTTTTATTCGTATATACCTAACATAAATAAACCTGATACATATTTAAATAACTAGGTACTAAATTTATGAAAGAGAAGGAAAATGCTCCTTAAAAAGATTTTTGATGATAAAGAAAAAATAGCAAACAGCGCCGAGTATTTTTGCTGGCCCCCATTACAGCTCGGCTTTTTATTAGCAAATCGGTTTGTTTTGTAAAGTTCCATAATGCGTAGTATATAGGTATTAAAGAAATTATGAATTACTACAAATATAAGTATCTAAGGCAGTGCGAGTGAGAAAAAACTCCCTGACATAGATAACATACTTACATAGATTTGCACATTATTATTTTACTACATACTTAGTTATGATATGTTTTCAAATTCATGCAGTGTGAGTGCCCATATTGAACAAGGCTGAAGAGGATAAAATTTTATCGACAAATAAGATATTAAAATAACCCTTTACAAAAGAACACCAAATTTTTGTGATGTAACTGCAAATTACGTCCTTCATATTCTTTCCTTTACTTGTGCTATAAGACCTCGTTCTTTACCATGTTTAATGGTTCTATGTCAAAAACTTAGAAACTTACTTTGGTGTCTATAAATATTACCAAAAAAGTTCACAAAAAATAGGCTTTTATTCTTAAACAAAACATAATTTGAGTAAGAAATATTTTTTTCGACCAAAACAATTGATCCTCTTCAACCCTGTTTCATATGTGCACTTAGTAAAGACTCACAAGTATATGTACCTAGGCTTAAAAAACTGCGAGAAGCCACAATATTATAGAATTCGATATCATATCTCGCTCACCGTTTACTTACCATAACTTTTGAGTTATTTCTTGTATCGTGAGGAGAGTTGTTAATGGCTTGTGTTTAAACGATTACCAAAAACGCACTTTTTTACTACCAATAAATTCGAAATGACTGCCAGAATGGATAAATTTCCACCAAATTGTGTTTGGATAAATGATCACCAAACTTCTTTTTATGTTTTGTGTACTTAAGTTTATGTTTTAAGTATTTTTTGTTGTTCTTACATGTTCAACCTAACATGAAGGATAAAGGGGGTGAGCGAAGCGAAGTATTTTGCCGCAGTATTTTGCCCTGATATTTTTCGCAACTTTTGGTGTTCATTTATCCATTTTGGGTAGGAAAAAAATATTTTGGTGATCATTATATTTGTTGCCGTTGTTAATTTGCACAAGTCTTGTATAGTAAAAGGCTATAATGGTAGATTAAAGCGTCCTGTGTCCGAGTAAAGAGTCAAGGCTTGAACTGTGTGTTCTGTGTTACAGATGCAGAGATCCGCACGGCGGGCCGGTCGCTCTCAGCCCTGGACCGCACCAAGCGGAGATTCAGCACAATGGTCTCCAGCGCCGCAGCTGCCGCAGTCTCCCGACGCCTATCTGCAACTATCGGCTGGTACCTCACCACGCCCACTCATGTCAAGCCACAGATCGTGAGACAAGGCCGAGCGCTTTGCCTGCAGTACATTCGATCACAGATAAGAAGATCTTCGATAACAACGAAAAAGGTAATTCTGATCTAATCTGGTAATTGCATTTTGGTTTTGAATTTACATTTTTATACATCTACTGTCCTGAAACCGCCAGGATCGGTCGAGCGCTGAATATTATGATAATAATAATAATAATACGTTGGACACTATTTACACACATTGATCTAGCCCCAAACTAGGATTCTCTGTATCTTGGGCACTAGACAACGATACACATACTTATATAGATAAATATTATACTTAGATAGATAAACAACCATGACAAGGGTACAAACGTCCGTTCACATCAAAAAAAATTTAGCCCCTACCGGGACTTGAACCCGGGACCCTTAGGCTTCGTAGGCAGGGTCACTGCCGACTCGGCCATTCGGGTCGTCATTTTAAGTGACTGTAACAATGCTATTCACCTTTAAAGGTCCCTATATCTTCCTTCAGGTAGTAATGAAGCGTCTACAACGCATGATCGAAACAGAATGCGGAGAAGACGCAGTATGCAACACAGAAACTGGCGTTTTGACTGCCTTACGTGCTTTATGCGCGGCGTTGGAGCGTAAACGACCTGATGCTTTTCGGCAAGTCGCCAGGCAGGCCACGCGAGCACCCACGGCCATGCTGCGGTCCGAACCGGCGCTGTCAGAGTTAGCGCTGGCACTCGCTAGGCGGATCACCAGGGAAAACATCACTTGGTCCAAGGTAATGTGTTCAGTTCAGACGACGACGGAAGTATGCTAGTGTCAGTAGAATACAGCCAGTAGAATATTGTATTAAAACAACTAGGATGCTAAGTAGGTGCCTAAAATAAGTATGTATAAATAAATAAAAAATCCTTATGTTTGACGATTGGAAGACTGACCGGTTCCTGTTCAAATTCCGGCTGGAAAAAAAAAATGGGTTCGCTGCTACTTGTTCCACGCGGTTGGTGCCGTGACCAGAAATCAGACGTTTTGTCGCTTACAGGTCACAAAAGTCTTTTGGACAGTTAAACTAAGGATTTGGACGCGCCAACAGATGGCAGCAGTGTTCTGCGTGTGCGGCGCGCTGGCTCGCGAGGCGGCGGAGGCGTCGGAGGGGGACCCAACCGCGGAGCTGGTGGCGGCGCCCGCGGCGGCGCTAGCGGACTTGCTGCATGAGGAGCCGGGCTGCTGGGTCGCCTCGCATGGCGGATGGGTAAGGAAGTCACAATATATCAGCTCGCTTAACTGTTTAATGAATATTTTTTTCGGCATGGCATAGCCAAAGCATACATATAATGAATTATCGTTAATTATTTCCAGAATGGCCTCACAGAGCGACTACGGGCCAGCGAGCGCGACCAGCGTTCAGAGAAAACTTTGCGCATCATGGTCGCCATGTTTGTGATCGTATGCTTCACTCTGCTGCTACTCCGATGGGTTATTCAGGCGCACCCTTCAAACTATTAACATTCAGTGGCAACAAATAATCGCATGATTGATTTCTTGAAAACCAACGAGGAAAATGTCACCCATCAGGACTGATGACCAGGTGACCACAGTTAGAAGAACCAGTTTTCCGTTCACTATCTATTAAACTATTAACAATATTACTTGCTCGATGTTTGCTCCGTAGGATGTCCTAAGTAATAATTTTATGAAACCCTGTCCAGAGAGAGCCGAACATTTTAAAGTAAATGGATAAGCGTGGCGCTCACTATACAGGTACTCATAGTGCATCAACTTAGCTTACTTACTTAATGTCATAACAAGTTATATAACTTTTAGGACTGAGGTCCCAATCATAGAGTGAATTATTAGATAACTGTGCGAGTATAACCCTGCCTACAAAATATCCAAATGTTTTGTAGTCAGCGTAGAAAAATCTTGTCTCTCAATGTACGACTCGATGTAGCATTCTGCATTTGGGCTTGTATTATAATGGTAAATATTTGTAGGTACTTATCGTAAATATTAACAATACAATTTGACACAATATGCAGAAAGCGCAGGGGTCGCCTCCTTCTTGATAATATAACAATTTGCCTTAACTGTCCAGGGTCGACTGTGTTTAATAATAGAAGAATAATTGTAAATTAATTTATTATAATTATAAAGGCACTTAAATAAGGTAGCTATGATTAATTCCTTCGGCGTAACAAATTACAAATCTATCTACAATGGCAGTGATTTATAGATAATATCATACATATTAAGGTACATATATAGATTTTAAAGTCGCCGTTTTAGTAGAATAGTAGTTAAGTAGATTTATATACATTTGGTAGGTATTCGTAAATCTATCTAAATTACACAATTATCACAAATTCGTAGATACGTACTGGTAAAGTGAAAAAAAAACTAAATCAATAAAATTGTTGTTGGTTTCATTGACTAGTATTATTTGAAGAAAGCTAGAGAAGGATCCGTGCACAAAAACAGGGTACCTGCAGCGAACAGACCTCAGTATACGTTCATAAAATCATATTTTGATAAGGCTTTGCGCAGCAACCTATGTATAGTACATAGCTAAGTCACAGTCACATAATGACAACTTATAGGTGCCAGAGAAAGGTACCCCCGCACTATTCAAATGAGGGGCAATCGAATCTTGTTTTCCCCCTTAATTTTTAAAATTAATGATAGGCAAAAAAAGTGGATGTTGCTGTGAACTGAGTTACTGATTGTAGTAGCATCTTAATGTCAAACTACCCTGCATCCATCAACCCCCTTTGTGATTTCGAAAGTCGTTTGATCGCTTTTCCAGTTTACCAAACACCATTGATCAATTGATTAGTTGGACGAAGCGTTTTTTCTACGATGCCTTTATTAACCGATGTAACTTTTCTTGGAAAAAGAGCATCGGCACGTGGAATTTCGTCGAAACGTTATATCGGTTAATTAAGGTATCTTCCAACTGAACATTCGATCAATGGTGTCCGGTAAAATTTCAATCGATCAAAAGACTTTCAAAGTCATATAGGGAACCCATTCTAAACAATCGTTCAATGCGATTTAGCTATAGATTCATAATTTTCAAGTTTCAAGTTTTTTTAAAATGTTTCTCCAAGTGACATAGATGAATAGACACTTATAGATATATGGACACTTTACGACGGTATACATATCACGACATGTCATTCAGTAGATCTAGAGGTCATGTTGGGTTGTTCTATAATTATCATTATTACGCTTCGAGACGAATGTTTAAGTTAGAACGTAAATTCGGAAAAAGTTAAAGAATCTCGTCACAAATTTCTCCAAAGACTGAGATAGAACCATTCATATTAGTTGCCAGCATATAAAATCAATAAAAACCTTTGGCTTATACTAATGATTGCAGAGCGTAAAAAGCTATAAATAATCTAACTAATTAATTACTTAATTTAGGAGATGTCTCTGGCTTTGGTGTAGCGTATTATTATGCTGGTTATTTTTTTTAAACTGACCTGCGAACAGTAGGTAGGTATAGATTAAACTGTTACAAAGTAAACTGCGCTTGATCAACCTAAAACACCCATTAATTACGCTATGTGTTCTTAATGCACACGACACACCGTGAGATGCGGCGCGGAAGCTCTTCTTGTCGCTTGATAGTTTCTCGCTCGGGCGTCGCGAACTGGTTTTGGCTTTCGGATGCGGTCAGCCAGAAGCTCAGTTCGTTGGCGAAGTAGTGGCAGATGCCGCCCTCGCCATTGCATTCTATGAAGGGGGATGCTCGGAACTCTTCGAGGCAGGAGCCGGGGCTCTCCAGCGATTGGCCGCCGCCTTGACCACCGGCGCCCGTGTGCTATAGAACGGACAACATCTCGTCAACACGATGTACGTTGATCTACACTATCTGAGTCTCTAGTTGATTAAAGTAAATACGACAAAACTCTCTAGTTCATTGGATTTCACTATAAAAAACGATTACCTACTTTACGGTTTTTAATTTTTCCTTTTACTTGTACTATAACAAGACATTCTTACCAAATTTCATAACTTTAGGTCAGCGCTAAGTACCCTACAGGTTTTGATTCCCTTGCGAGTGTAAAGTCCATTCGCTTAGATTGTGTCGTACAACCGCTCGCAAATGTGGCTATTATAATAATAGACAAGTTTTTACTATATCCATTTACTAGAGGCGACACGTGCCGAGGCGGCGCGACCACAAATTAACGAAGCTCTTTGCTTAAAGGCGCGACGCTATCTAAGCGAATTGGCATTAGCATGGACTAGTTGACATAGTAACAATAAATATGAGTCTTGCTCAAGCCTAATTTTATAACATGGTGACAGACAATACTAGCGATCATTAAAATATGGTGCAAAAAAAACTATATTATCTTTTAATTGCGATGACATTTTAGAAGTTTGCTTTTTTACAGATCCAAGGGATTGCAAACTACCACATGCCAAAGTTAACTTGGCACCTCACTATGATGACGTCATAGCGTTAGTCACTGTGCTACTGACACTGTCGTCGAGGACCGGAGGGGAGGGAAAACGCATTCCTCGTCAGTGCCACATTAACTTTACGGGGCGTAGTACTTAACTGGGTTTGGTATTCTAAATTCAATTTGATACCTACCTGCACTCATTCTTGAGAAAAACGTTTCTTGACAGACGGACAGGGACTAAGTGATCCTATAAGGGCTCTTTTTTCCTATATAAGCTCGCTACTCTACGGTACCAAAGCGTACCAAACAACTTACCATGATAAAACTGTATCCGATCCAAAGGTCTCTCCATCCTGCAGGACAATTCGGTAGATGGGTTGTCTGGCTGTGTATGGCTATCACGTTAGCCGGTACTTCGCACACGACACATCGTGATATGTACTGCTGGATCTGATCACCCTCAGCAGGCATCATAGGGATCGGTGCGTTAGTCGAGAGCCAGTAGCTCCTGTCGTTTCGGCTGGCGTAATTGCAAACGTTGTTGACATCGCAGAATAAGAACGGCATTGTGCTGAATTTTCTAAGACACGAACCTGCATGCCCCAAGTCTTGGCTGTGGCCTCTTTCGTTTCCATCGACGTAAAGCAAAGAGTAACCATCCCAGAGTTTCACGTGTCCCTCATTACATTCCGGCACATTCTCGTTTTGGCTGTGCTTGACTAGGATCATGCCGGTGAGGTGGTCCGAGGCGACGCAGGGTACACCGGGCTCTCCCTGCTGCCCTTCAGCGCCTGTCAAACCTGTTGCACCTCGTTCTCCTTGAATTCCTTGAAGACCTTGTGGCCCTGGTAGTCCTGGCGGGCCCCGTGGGCCTGGATAGCCTTGGTCCCCCTTTTCACCTGGCCTACCATTTTGACCATTTAATCCGGGTAAACCATCCTTCCCTGGAAGACCTGGTGGACCTGGGTACCCAGCTGGACCAACTGATCCTTTAGGACCAAATATTACACTGGCAGCCTCACCCTTATCTCCCTTTTCTCCTAATCTACCGATCAATCCGGGTCTGCCAGGATTGCCCCGATCACCTTTTTGGCCTTCAAAACCTTGAGGTCCTTGAACACCGGGGATACCACCTAAACCTCTATCACCTTTATCGCCTTTCGGGCCCGGAAGTCCCGGTAGGCCAGCTGGTCCATCGTCTCCCTTTTCCCCTGGTAAGCCAAAGCCCGGTGGGCCTTGGTCTCCTTTGTCTCCTTGAATCCCAGTGGCGCCGGACTGACCCTGAGCGCCGGGCAACCCATCTCTTCCCGGTAGTCCTGGCATTCCCTCTCTACCCACGTCGCCTTTCTCGCCCCGAGGTCCTAGACCCCCTGGGGTACCTGGTGTTCCAATCATTCCCGGAAGACCTGTAAGACCAATTTCACCCTTATCTCCTGGTGCTCCTGATGCTCCTGGGCGACCATGTTTGCCTGGGAGACCTGGTAAACCTTTCTCGCCCTTGATTGTTCGACCGTTCAATCCGTCGGGGCCAGACGGACCTATGTTTCCTGTAAAAGTAATTGACAATATTGAAAAAAATATATATATTGTTATTATTTATCAAAACTAAAAAACCGACTTTAAGCACTAAGGAAGCTCGAAAGTTGTGCCATCCCACGTTAAGAGATTCCATATGAATACAGAGGTATACTTGTTGATTTGTTTGTATAATGTGAAACATCACCTTTATCACCCCGTTGCCCTGGAAGTCCCTGTAGTCCTCTTAGGCCTTGCACGCCACGGTCGCCAGTCTCGCCTTGGAGCCCTTTTAATCCTTGTAGACCCTGATCTCCTTTCTGTCCCTTAGCGCCGGTAATTCCGGGGGGTCCAACGGGCCCTCTTTCTCCTTTAACCTCAACAGATGGGCCAGGCATACCTTTTTCTCCTTTAATACCAGAATACCCTGGCAACCCCTGTGGGCCTTGGGAACCAACTGGTCCGAAATCACCTTTCAACCCATCATACCCATCTTTGCCTGGTATTCCTTGGTTGCCCTTTTCACCGGGTCTTCCTTCGGGGCCTGGAAAACCTGTACTTCCAGGAAGTCCTTCTTTCCCTGGAAGACCGGGTGGTCCACGTTGTCCAGTTATCCCAATAAAGCCCATATCACCCTTACGCCCTTCTGCACCCATCAGTCCTGGTTCTCCTTTTTGTCCTTGCTCACCAGCATATCCATCTAATCCAGAATTACCTTGATCTCCTTTTATTCCAGGTAAACCAGGTATACCAAATCCAGGTTGGCCTAGGTCTCCTTTATCACCTTTTTGTCCGTTCACTCCATCACGACCGTCCAAGCCTGGGAAGCCTGCAAGACCGGGCTCTCCTTTGTTTCCTTTCTCCGATGCATGACCTGGTTCACCTTTCGGGCCGTCAAAGCCAGGTCTTCCCAAGTCACCTTTTTCACCTCTATCTCCAGGTAGTCCCATCGATCCAGGTTTGCCATCGAATCCTCTATCTCCTTTCGGTCCAGATACGCCTTCTGGACCAGGTAGACCTATGGGACCAGGTAGACCCGAAGCGCCAGTAAATCCGGATGGTCCAGTATCTCCTTTCTCGCCATTAATACCATCTCTTCCCGGGGCCCCCGCTTGTCCGACGCGGCCACGAGGTCCATGGAATCCTTTTGGTCCATCAGGACCTTGCACACCTGGTGCTCCTTTGTCCCCAGGGAAGCCGATAATACCTGGTTGGCCATCACTTCCCGGAAAACCGATTTGGCCTTTAAGTCCATCTCTGCCAGGGGCACCAGGAATTCCTGCGATTCCGGGAGCACCGACTTGTCCAGGTTCCCCTTTAAATCCCTGTGTTCCTGGTAGACCTGGCCTGCCAGCAGGTCCTGTATTTCCTTTCTCTCCAGGCCAACCCGGGGGACCCTCCGGCCCAATAGAGCCAGGTTGTCCTGGGGAACCTCTTAGCCCCGGTTCTCCTTTTCTTCCCGTCGCTCCCTCTGGACCTTGAGGTCCTGGCATTGACAATCCTAGTTCACCTTTATCACCTTTCAAACCAGGCAGACCTGGCCTTCCCTGTGACCCTGGCTCTCCTGGAGTACCAGGGAACCCCATGGCACCAGCTTCACCCGTGTCGCCCCTCGGTCCCGTCATTCCTCGGGGCCCGGGCATTCCGGGGTTGCCTGGGAATCCCCTGTCACCTTTGTCACCGGGCAAACCTGGTGGTCCATCATCACCAGGGAGTCCATTATCTCCTGGTGGTCCCTGCGGACCCTGTGCCCCGGGTTGTCCAGTGTCACCTTTCGTTAATTCTTCGAGGTTTAAAGCACATTGACCTGGATTTCCCTTTAATCCAAGTCGACCAGCAGTACCTTTAGCTCCTTTGGGACCGTTATCTCCGGGTGTACCCTTATCTCCTTTCACGGATCTTCCTGGTAGACCAGGTAGACCTGGAGTTCCACTTCTTCCTGGCATACCGTCTTCGCCGGGCTGACCTGGCAGTCCCGCGAAACCCTTTTCACCTGGCATTCCTATTTGCCCAGGATTTCCAGGTGGCCCATAGTTGCCTTTATCACCTTTAGGACCGTCACGACCGGAAAATCCCGGTGGGCCTTTTTCACCTTGTGGTCCTTGTAAAATAAGACTAGAGGGTATTATGGCTGATTCTCCTGGTGCTCCTTGAGGCCCTACTGCTCCATCGTCACCGCGCTCTCCCTGAAATATTCAATAAAATAAAACTCTCCTTTTTGCGCACCATCGTCCCATACTCAGCTGTTTTTTTCAGCAGTCATAGCAGCGTGTACACGGAATGAACTTCAGCACGATCACCGTCAATCCAGCAAGAAAAAAACGCGTGCAACGTGCAACATAAGAAATGAATAAATAATATGAATTGGTTGTATGGTCGGGAGTCTCCTTATAGTACTCCCGTACTAAAGGCAAAGGTGGATATCGTGAGTAACTCAAGCGCGTCAGATTAGGATACGGGAGATACCTGATACCCTGTTTAGTAACTCCATCTAAAGCCACGCCATTAGGGCAAAAAATAATTAGTCCATACAAGGGGGACATACTCGGGTGCGGCATGCTAAGATATGGTGACTTAATGGCATGCTAGTAAGTGTTATTTCAATAATCATCGCGATTTGAGCGTGACGTGAAGGAGTGGTTGGGTTACAAAGTTTCATAAAAAAGTCCCTCGCGTCACGCTCAAATCGTCAGATCCATTGAAATGTGCACTTATCAGCGTGAGTTATTGACATACTGAGCAAATCTAAGCCTGTAAATCCCACTTGTAAGGATTTATTTTTGTTGCCCTAACGGTGCGGCCCTCGATGTACAGCTCAAATTTGGTGGAGTTACTAAACAAGGTGTCAGGTATCTCCCATATCTTAATCTACGCTCGTTTCGTATATTTCGTATAAATTTGTTGCACATAAAACACATAAGATACAATAAAACAGAAACGACATCTACAAATGCATGCTTATCTCTAAATAGAAATCTCTTTCAACAAACCCAAGGTTGGGTTATCGATGCTTACTTATTGCGTGAAATGTTCGAAATTACTGTCGCTTAGCGTATTATGGAACTGGTCGCCAACCGGTACCATGGTTACCTCGGGTCAATTGCCGCTATCGCAACACTAACCCGTATAACTGAGACTACAATATATATATATATATATATATATATATATATATATATATATATATATATATATATATATATATATATATACCAGTACACGCAGTTGAAAAACTACTCTTCTTCACATCGATGTACGAGACATTATGCTCAATGTTACATCAGATCATATAGAGTAAGGATGTTTATGTTCTCGACTACTAATTATATGAATCGTACTAAAAGATAGCCGGAACAAGCTCCACCCACCTGATTTCCTTGTTCGCCAGCCCTGCCGTCCGTTCCAGATAGACCCTGCGGTCCATTGAGTCCCATAGGGCCGGTGGGACCTCGCTCGCCAGCCTCGCCTTTTGTGCCGTCTAAACCGCGGTCACCCTTTTCACCCGCTCGTCCGGGGAAGCATTGGTTGCAACGCCCGCCAATATCTCCTTTGGCTCCAGGATTACCAGGTTGACCGTCGTAACCATGATTTCCTTTCTGACCCTTCTCGCCGGGGGCACCCATTTCTCCGGGACTGCCCGGTGTTCCTAGAGTAGAGTCCCCTGGGCTACCGCGCGGGCCTGTGAAACCACGTTCGCCCTTTTTGCCTTCAGCTCCCGAGTGTCCAGGGTATCCATCTAGTCCTCTCTCTCCCTGAAAATCAAATTATAAATTACACCATCTATGGTCAACAGAGTATTTAAAAATATATATAAAAGTATTGGGTAGATCCAGCCCGCTATATCGATGTTGGTAGTTTAATTGCAGTTACAACTGAGGTCCCCAGTGCAGTTTCAGAAGAACTTTAATTCCCTGAGATGTACTCACCCCTACATTATAAGCCTGACCATAATTTTTATTTATTATGATTTAAAAAAAACTGCGCGAGTCGAACTCGCGCACGAAGGGTTCCGTACCACTGTACAATGGTAAGGATGGTTTGGAGTGAATATTTTGGATTTTAAATAGCAAAATGTTGCTTACAAAGTTATTGGTGAGACTACTTCCACACTTCATGTAGGTAACCAGGTGCATTCATAAGTTTGTATATGGTACTGAAAGGATTTATGCATGGGAGCCCCCTTAAATATGTTAAGTATTTTGCTTTAATATTTTTGTTAAGTATTTTAAGTATGCTGTTTTTAAGTATTTTTTGTTATAGCGGCAACAGAAATACATCATCTGTAAAAATTTCAAATGTCCAACTATAACGGTTCATGAGATACAGCCTGGAGACAGACGGACAGACAGACAGCGGAGTCTGAGTAAAAGGGTCCCGTTTTTACCCTCTGGGTACGGAACCCTAGAAAGTTAAGTGCTGGTTAGACTTGTACCAAGACACAAGAAAACTGATGGACTGAAAAACAATAATAGAATAACCAAAAAAAATGTCCCAATTTGGTGGACGTCATACCAATTGCGCCACCGACGACGATCATAGAAACCGCAAACTTTGAGTTGTTATTAAGATACGCAGGGAATTTAAACACGTCTCTTGTATGGGAACCCCTTTAATTTATATAATCTCATATATTTTATTATTTGTTGCTGTCGCGGCAACAGAAATAACTCTCCATCTAATAAGGTTCATGAGATACAGTCAAAGTCAAAGTACTTTATTCCTGTCGATTTACATATACTTAGCAAACGTCATTTTTTGCCTCTTTTCTAAGTCCACTGAAGGAGAGACAGACAGACGGACAAAAAGACAGATGGACGAACATACACCCATCGGGTTCCGAACCCTAATTGCAGCTAACTATGGGATCATACGATTTATTACGTGGATACGCAATAAATCGTTATGCTGCTGACATGTCTTTCGTATACTTACTGGGATGGAAACTCCGTCATCGCCTTTTGGACCTCGTGGTCCTTGAGGTCCTGGGGGTCCCTCATACCCTCTGGGCCCTACGCCACCAGAAGCGCCATCCTTTCCTTCTTCTCCTTTGTCGCCTTTCTGACCTGGGGTCCCCTCGAGCCCTGGCTGTCCAGGTTGTCCTTGGCCACCAGGCGGTCCCATAGGACCCGTGTTACCCCTTTCGCCAGGATAACCGTCTGTACCCTTGGGTCCAGCCGGGCCGGGAAACCCTCTCGGTCCCGGTGGCCCTACAGGACCGCTGGTTCCAGTGCGGCCTCCCGGTGCTCCTTGTGGACCTTTGAGCCCACTCATCCCGGGTTGTCCATCTCTGCCAGACTCTCCCTGTCTTCCTGGTCGGCCATCCAGCCCAGGGAGACCAACCTCGCCTCTATCTCCCTTTTGCCCTCTGCTACCTGCCTCCCCATACATGCCATCACGACCCTGGAAACCCACAGTTACTGTGACAATGCTAAAATACTCGATAACTCATCATCATTACTATTAGGAGGATAGAATAAAAACTTTAAGCAGTTTTTGGTATGAATGGTCTCTATGATAATTAAGGTAAACCTTACATACCCGTTCACCAGGATTGCCTTGAATACCCTTTTCACCCTTTGACCCAATTCCACCTGTCTGGCCAGGCTCGCCTATAGTTCCACCATCGCCTTTCTGACCCATTCTTCCAAGTTCACCTTTGTCCCCCTTAGGACCCTGATCACCTTGGTGACCTTTGATAGCGCCTTTGTTTCCAAAAGACGGTAGGGATACCGAGGGACAACTTATGCCTTTGTCACCCTTGTCTCCGCGCTCGCCTTTGTCTCCTTGAACCGCAGACCCTGCGATTCCCTTAATACCTTTGTCACCTTTAGGTCCGCCAGAGCCCTGAAATCATAATATTCTTTGTTAATTATCCTGTTGATGAGGTGTCAACTGGATAATATAATTTGGATAATGATCGCAAGCACATCATTCGTAAAGTTACTTTGCTTAGTTTAGTAGTTAGTTATTAGTTTTACCATATGGGGCGGTAGAACCCCAATTGTGCCCACTTTTATCCGGATATGCAATTCTGCATTTTGCGTGACAGGGGAGTTACTTAATATTTCAATAACAAACCGGATTGCTTATAATGAAATTGAATGAAGGAGAATTTACTGGATTGGTTTGCCCTGCTATGGTTATTTTTTCTTATACAGGGCCTAACTTCGATGTTACAATTTTTTTTATTAGAATACTTCAGTTCAAAAACAAACAATCTGTATCTAAGATATTTTCCTTATTAAAACAGACACCCTGTATGTCAAACTAACACAAAGGCTTTTCTTCACTTTGCTCAACCCCTTTAGTCATTACCTAATCGCCATACTCAAAGTCATTTAACCTTTTAAAACCCCGCGGAATTTTCGAGGCATCGTGATTTTGAACCTCATGCCTTAGTAATAAAATTCAAAAAAAGGAGAAAATGGCATTTTTAGATGCCCGTGGGTATGAACCATGTCAAATTTAAATATCCTTTCAAAATCGTCCACTAAGTAACCCTTAATGAACGACTTATTAAACGACTCTGGGTATGGCGGTAAGTCAGTATTTTTGCCTTCAAGTTAAATATTCCCCATTGAACCTTTTGGAAGTAATTCCTTACTACATAAATGTGACTAGTATCTGTTCTCATTACTCAGTCTGTGAGCGGCCGACGGTTTCGCCCTTTCACCCCCTAACAAATTTGACACATCGGTAGTTAGCAGCGGTATCAATTTCATATTGAAACATCGCTAGTTATTCAAGTTCATATGGAAACATCTCTAGTTAGCGGCGGGTGTAAAGTTCATATGGAAACATCGCCAGTTAGCGGCGGGTGTCAAGTTTATATGGAAACATCGCTAGTTAGTGACGGGTGTCAAGTTCATATGGAAACATCGCTAGTTAGCGGCAGGTATCAAGTTCATATGGAAACATCGCTAGTTAGCGGCAGGTATCAAGTTCATATGGAAACATCGCTAGTTATTCAAGTTCATATGAAAACACCGCTAGTTAGCGGCGGGTGGTTTATATGGATACATCGCAAATTAGCGGCAGGTATCAAGTTCATATGGAAACATAGCTAGTTAGCGGCGGGTGTCAAGTTCATATGGAAACATCGCTAGTTAGCGGCGGGTGTCAAGTTCATATGGAAACATCGCTAGTTAGCGTCGGGTGTCAAGATCATATGGAAACATCGCTAGTTAGCGTCTGGTGTCAAGTTCATATGGAAAGTTCATATGGAAACATCGCTGGTTAGCAGCGGGTGTCAAGGTCATATGGAAATGAAAGAGTCGGCCGGTCACTATCAATCAGCTCTGGTGAGAACAAAGGCTATGAGTGGAAAAATATACAATATTTTTAACAGAAAATACTTCAAACAAACATTGTAATAACAAATTATACTAATAATAATTTCTTCATCAAAAAATAAATCAAAACCGCTTTTAACTATTTCGAAACATGCTAATCTTCTTCTGCGAATCAAACCTACGCTTATGGAAAAATATTGACACCTAATCTGAAAAACTCACTGCAGATGGCGCTAGTTGGAGCCTGTCTATCTCTCAAAGTTGTCAAATTCTATTTACTTCTTATAATATATATAACGTGCTGATCTGATTTGAGTTTTAGCCAGTGCATTTCAAAGATCACGTGACGTGTTTTTGAACCTCAGTGAGGATGAATGAAACTCTTTACCTCCAACCTTGCCAGCCGCACCAAGCGGGAGTAAGGACGGGCATAGGTGCCCTTAAAAAGAACAACCTTAAGAACCGTCTTACATACATCTTAGCTGAAGCTGTTAAACGCTATCGATATAAATATTTGGAACAATATTATGTACCCTTGCACCCCTGTTCCCAGGTGGTCCTAGTTGTCCTGTGCGGCCCATTGGCCCGGATGGGCCTTGTGGTCCTCTCAGGCCTTCTGTTCCAGGTTCGCCCTTTTGTCCTTTGTCGTGACTTCCGAATTGCGCCTGCTCTCCCTTGTCTCCCTTATCTCCTTTAAAACCGCGCACTCCTGGAGCACCATAGGGACCCATAGGTCCTATTGGACCAGGTAATCCCTAGAAATTATTAATGATTAAAGATTTACAACGATCTATATAAAATATGTATAAAGCTGATCAGAGTAGACTGAGGCTGATGACTTACATCGGTTCCATTACATCCGTCTCTGCCCGCTGGACCTATATAACCTGGTAGACCCTGGTCGCCTTGTCGTCCGGGTAAACCGGGAAAACCTTTCTCACCAGGTTTGCCATGATCTCCTTTAGGGCCTCTCAAACCTTGAGGGCCCATTTGACCTTTTTGGCCTTTCGGTCCTGGTTGGCCCTCTGGTCCTTGGTGGCCCTGAATACCCTTTTGACCGGGTCCTCCGATTGGTCCATTTAATCCCTTAAATTCAGATTTTCATTCAAAAGACATATATTATTATGAAAAACTATAGCCAAATCAGTACCTACATATGTATATGTACAAAACTATACTATCCAGATGCTATATGACTGTATTTCGTTCTGTTCTACAATCTCATTTCGCCGAATGTACAAGATGAAATTTGGCAAATCCATTTTGCGTGAAGAAAATTTTCATTTGTAAGAAGTAAATTTTATTTCATTTATATTGCTCATAATACAGACCTTATGAAGGTACCACTTTATTATTAACTCTGAAGAACCAACTCACCCGACTGCCCTTCTCCGCGAAGCATTTGGGCGTGCAGGTGCCCGGCGCCGTGCAGTTCCTGTCGATTGTACGTCGCCGAGTCACCGGGTCGTAGAGGTCGTAGTTGTTGTACGCGCCTTGTTGCGAGCCCGGATACGGATCGGCGGGCTCGGGGAACTGTTCGGTCTCCTGTGGAGCAGGCACATCGGGCCGTCCGGACAGGCCGTACCTAGAAAATATGTCATACTTTATGCATAGATATTACGACATCTATGGAAAGACTAAAGACGTCACGTTATGGCAACCATGTCCGACTATCTTATTGGCGACCTTTGTTTATATTTATTATTGTAAGGAACAGTAGTTACTAAGTGCATATCTATAAAATAAATAGAGTTAGCGAGCAAAATAAACGGCCAAGTGCGAATTGGACTCGCGCACCAAAGGCATGTTTTGTGAAGAAATTACGATAAATTAATGGTTTTTATTAAACGATCTAAAAAGGAGAAAAAAAACTTTAAATTGAATCAAACCTATCAATTAATTACATAACACAATTTATTATGATATAAAAGCTTGCTGTGAGATTTACTTATGTAGATGTAGTTACTTATCTATTTTACAGAATATGTTATTGAATTGACAGATGATTGTGCATTGTCATCGGAACCAAATATGTGTGCCAAATTTCAGCTGGATAGCTTCTGCTGAAGCGGGTGAAATATTCATTTCAAGATTCCAGGACATACATAATGCAAGTCAAGTTAAATAAAAGCTTTTACAATGGTTTTCAGATTTTTTCCTTTGCTTGTGCTATAAGAAGAGAGCTCCGTGGTCTAATGGGTTTTACGCTTGCTTCTCACACAGGAGATGCAGGTTCGAATCCTGACCATGTACCAATGAGATAATTCGTTTATAAGTACATTATCGGACGTTCAGTGTTTCGGGTGACACGTTAAGCCGTAGATCCCGGCTGCTATTACTAAGTGGTAGTGGTCGTCAAACCCAACCCGCACTGAGCCAGCGTGGTGGAGTATGGCTTAACCTTACCCGTATTCGGGTAAAGGATTGTGCCCCTCGGTGGGGAAATTAATGGGCTACTTTTTTAATACAAGATCTTCGTGCCAAATTCTATGATTCTAGGTCAACGGGAAGTATCCTATACATGTTGAATCTCTCGCGAGTATCAAGCAAGTTCAGCCAAATTGGCACATAAAAGGAGAGATATTTTGACTGCGATATAAGCTTGTTTTTTCACAACTTCAATAGACCACAGGCCTATCCGAGTATTCTATTTCAACTTTATACCTCTACGCGGAGAAAAAAATAAAAAGGTTTTCACGGACGGACGGGCAACGAAGTGACCCGGTACCATTATTCTTTTGAAGGTACGGAACCTTAAAAAGTAAAATATCATACTGTTACAGCTTGTATTTATTATTATTGTTGTATTCATATACCTCGCGTCATTGTTGTTGTTGTAGTTGTTGTTGTAGTTATCGTTGTTGTTGCTGTACGCCGGCCTGCGACCAGTCGACGGCGTCGGTCTCTGAGGGATGCTGTTGTAGTATGGTGTATCTATGCCATTGTTGCTGTAATAATCGTTTTGTTGCTGAAACAAATAGGGAAATGTGATTACTGACCTGTTTTTCAGTTAATTCAAAGTGAATAGGTTGCCACAAACAGACAAACAGTCGGGTATAGTCGTACGGATCATCAAAACATGATCAATAAACTCTTCAAAGTCTTCTTCATAAGAGATTTTTAAGAACAAATAACGTTTAAACTTGGTCGACGAAGTGCGTTGAAAGCATCGTTTACAATTTTGAGGACGCCTTAAGGCTGGTCGAGAGGTACCTAGAGTTTGACAGTTGATTCCTCGACTCGAGTAAGGGAATCTCTCAAGTCGAGGAGATATATATCGATTAACTCCTTTACTGCATACTAACCCATATATGGTTTCATAGGTTTTGAACTTCATTACCAAGCAATAAGGTTGAAAATCGCGATCCATTTCGGGTTAGGCCATGCATTAAGGGTTTAAATACAAATTTCCTCAAGTGAGGTCGAGTCGAGTCGAGGAAATCTCGAGGAAATGACTAAGAATATGGGTGTAGTGTCGCTAGCTAGAAGGCGGAATAAGACTTAACTCGAGCGAACTTTAACAACTCCATACAAATTTATATAGAGCTAGTCGCCCTAAATTGCAAAAACGATCTTTAAGTCCTACAAAATGCTAATGTGCGTAACGTCGAACATTGTATACCAAAAAATAAGGGCCACGTTTTATAATAAAAAATATGGAACTGACACGTCATTAGCATTTAGCCGAGCTTCAAAATTTTAAATTAGTTTCAGTTTAAGGACCATATTAATGAATCGCTCTCAGCTCTCAGAGTTGTCACAACGACGGTTTAGCCATATCAAATCTATAATTTTCACGAGCTCAGAGCGGTTTATTAATACGGGCCTGAGAACCTAAGCTAAGAACGTAAATTAAAAGAAGCACCATAATTATGAATGTAAAAACTAAACCAAAAACATATCTCTCTAAAAACATGTCTCGCCCTTTCTAAATCGGCGCGAGAGAGGTTAGCCAGAAACACAATAATCCATATCCAACATCAGAGCCGGGAGCACGAATATTTGATAGATCGAAAAAGTGTTAGTTCAGATAAAATGAAACAAGATTGACTGATTCAATTCGAGTAATTTTTCAATGTGTGCAATTTTGTGTACACAGTTTAGCATGTTTTTACGCGAGTGCACAAGAAGGAGGGTGATGTTATTCGAGCGTATTTATGTATGTATGTGTAATATGAACCACCATCGTTAGCAGTTAGCAACACCTCAGTTATTATAGATCACCAAGATAAAAACTTTAAAAAACCGACTTCATGTTCAAGCCCTATTTCTTCCTCCGGTCGAGATACGGATGAAGTCTGTGTTCATGAAAAGTCCTCATCAAAACTTTTGCTGCACGGAACAACAAACCAAAACTTCATCCATGTATATTTTTTTGTATTCCTTGATGTTTTCAAAAAGCGCTAGTTCAATTTTGATGATATTTGTAAGGGATTACCTCTATAGTATGAGCTACCAATCAAAATAAGAATCATCAAAATCGGTTCATAATTGACGGAGTCATCGCGTAACAAACACACACACAAACAGACGAATTGAGAACCTCCTTTTTGCAGTCGGTTGAAAATCCTTCTAGCCGTTTGGGCTGTAGCTAACTCTTAGCGTGCTAATTTTACTTAGTGTCGTTAGATTCATCTCAGTTATAGGAGTGAAAAGTCAATTTGTTGGATTTTAGACCGCAAAATGTACTTTACAAACTAATTGGTGCGGATTCTTCCATTCACTATGTACAGGACCAGGTGCATTAATAAGTTTGTATGTTTTAATGAAAGAGAATGCAGCCGGATTTAATTTTTATAATGACTCCAGTTGTTTTAATGAATGTTATGCCTATCATGCCTAAGGCACGTGGTCTTGCATGGCAAAGGGTACGAATTTTATGTTATTTTTAGATAAGCTGAAATCTTATAGAAGATATTGTTTACACTCGTATAATATATAGGTACAAGTATGTATGTACAAGAGATAACATCTACTTCGGGACGCATACGATATTGACCAATGAACTCGGTGTTGAAGATATCAAGATCTGAATTGTCGAATGGCTGTCCTGATTATTCAATTTGTTGAATAGAAAATCAAATCGCCTTTCGATATTTTTAGGATATTTTTGTATCCTTGAATCAATATGTATATTAACATATTGAATTTATTTTTAGTTACGATAGATGTACGGCTTTGATCCCCCACTTTCTGAAAAAACAATAACTGAGGTAATCCAGATTTAGGTAGACCTAAATGCAATATATTAGTGTGAAATCATTGTATCTAAGACGTACATATAGATATAATATAGTTATAAAGAAAATACAAAATTAATCGATGTTATTTAAAGCTCTTTGACATAATTATGATGATTTTTTATAACGAGGTCGGCTTATCACACGGAGGTTGTGATGTTCCCGAAGACGAAGACAAAGATTGTGTGATCTATATAATTATGAATAAGAGTAGTGATTATAGTTTCTGTGGTAGTAGGTAGGTAGCTAGTTTTATGTATTGATAGTATTGATAGTAGTATATATTTTATGATGTAAGATCTACTACAAAGTTCCTATTTTAAGTCCAGATAAACATTTCATCGAAAATGATACTTGTAGTACTAAAATATCTAAAGATGATACCAAAATATTTAGGCACGAAAGGTACCGTAGCGAACCGATAAGTGTGCTATTATCAAAATGTTCTTTTTTATTAATCTCAAATATATACCTACCTAAATGTTTACATGAAATGGGATCTTTACACTAGATGCAGTCAGGATGTACCCGGTCCTCTGAAACACGCGTAGGTACTATATGTAGGTACTTGCTACATAACTGTGTCGATGTGTCGGTTTGCGCAATGCGCTTCCGAACTAAGATAAACATTGTCGGCAGACCAAATCTTCTGTGCATACACTTCTGATCGTAGAAGTATTATTATATTAAGTAACAATAAATTCAAATATTGTTAATTAGAGTGGAGTTATATGATACCCTTATAAAGTAAGGAATGTTAAAACATGTAGTCATCATAAACTAAAATAACAAATGTCTAGCAGCAACCGACACCCGATTTCTTCGAAAAATTATGCACTTCGCTCTAAAACAAAAGCCGTAAACTTTTTGCTAAAATTTTGCAACCCAGTCGTCGGCGGCGGCGGCGGCGGCGGGCAGCGCGGCTCCCGATAGCCGCGATTCCAGTTCCAGGATTTCGGCAAACTTTTTGTCTAACACGACTTGATCGCGAACCGGCCTTTGCTGACGTTATTGATGGATTAATTTTGCACTTTAAACAAGTTTAAATTTTTGGAACTTACCGCACTGACGCCCAGAATCGGCAACGCTGCAATCACCAACCTACACAGACAAGACCATTTTTAAATTAATTTCCATAATTAAGTAATGCACGTAATATAATAATCTCACAACATCGACCGATACCTATAGTCTGACAATAGCTTGATTATGTATAGTCATTTATTAAAGTAGCGAGTTATTGTCTTAGCTACCAGGCAGGTCATACCCAAAAATTGTGATACTGTGAAAATTCATTTGTTGTTAATAAGTCGGGCAGATTGTAGTACTTACCAAATAACGTGGACCGCCATGGCCCGTTGCGCGCTGCGTGCGCCTAAGTCCCGTGCGCACGCGTCGTCTGCGTCGGGATACTAAAAGGAGGAGAGGTCCCCGGGCGGCAGCACCCACCCCGCCCCGCGGCTGCGCGGGCGGCGGCGGCGGCGCCGGCCCGGGGTGCGCGCGCGCGCCCGCAGTAGAGTCCCGCCAGCCATGACGGGCCCGGCGCGCGCGCGTGCCCGCCTGCTCGCGCTTCACCTCGTGCTCGCGCCGCTCCTGCTGCAGACCAGCCCCGCGTCAGCGGTGAGTCCACTTTCCACCATCCTACTCCACACCCGCCCGCCTGAACCGCCTAATACGCTACTAGCACTGCAACAGATAAAAAGACATCAACGCGCCTCCTGTCCAGCTCCAGCCGGATAGTCAGCCGTAACCTAGGTATACGAAGTGGGATAGTTAATAAGATAGGTTATACTCAAAGTACTTGATACCTACAACATAACTACCATGTCTAAATATGAGCGTGCTCCAAGATTTTGGTCCGAAATTGTAAAGATATTTCCATTCCAACCGGGTAAATACAAAACAGATAACAGTTAAAACAAGTATGTACTAAGTAAAAGCTTTTATCGTGTAAAATAATTCTCAAATCAAAACAACATTTACCGAAACGCGTGGTCGGCTACAGATATCGCCGAATATCCGAAATAAAAAACTTTGGACTAACTTTAACATGATGGACGATCGTGTGGATCGTTGATAGCAATTAACAACAACAACTCTTCTTCAGCAGGGCCACTGGCTAAATAAACGAGTCTTCGACGTATCTGCGATTACTCTAAGGTTCCTAGACTACGCAACTTTGGTAGGTGTCGTAATTTTTGTTCAGTGTAAGGTCAACGGGCCGTTTGAATAAAGAAAAATATAACTTTTATTTTTAATATTTGAATTAAAATGATCATTATAGATATAAGCGAACGTCAAACATCAAGCATTCCCTTCCAATTCTAGATGATAATTTACATATGTACTTGGCTCAATAAGTTTACCATACACCATGAGAATGCAAAAGAATGTGCTGACCGCTGATGTTGTGACTCAGACTACTTCGTAGAGAGAGAAATAATAGATCAAGTGTTACGATTTAACGGTTGCAATGTTCTTACTATATTTCTTTAAACAAAAGTTAACACACACATCAAAATGTATAATGAAAACTTACGACTATTTAGGCTACCTATTTTAATAAAATAACCAGTGCAGAGATGTCTAATAACTTAGAAATCCGCATTAAAATCCGTCCACCCGTTTGATTGCTGTTCTTTGTAAAGCTGATAACTTTCGAGCTACTGAACCGATTTGAATAACACATATCTAAGAACCATCGCAAGGAAGACTTACTCACTGACCGAGAAACCTTTTGGTAGTGAGGGTTAAAAATACATTTTTAAAGGCGAGCCCATAAATATAAATAAAGCGGTTGTTGTACTCTTGGATAAGTTTTTTCAGCTTCCAGTTCTCAAATCGAGTAAAAAGATTTCAAAAGATCCGCTAAGTAAATTAACAGGCTCAGCCACTGTGGATTCTTATCCAAACTTACCCACCTTATCCGGCGAGTTTGAGCTCTCTTGAGCTCAAACTCTACCCGCCGCGCCGCTACAATTATAAAACTTCCGGCAGTGTTGGAAAATGTTTTGCAGTTAAATCAAAGAGAATAAGTATCGAGTAGATAGACAAGGCTCGCTGTAGATTGGCGAACTCTCAATGTGGCTGAAACAGGAGTTTTATTTTAATTATATTACTATATGGTACTATTAAATATTAAACTGCACATCAATAATACTGATTTGCACAGCAAATATACTGATTTTCACACCAAATATCAGGGCATGCTGCGGTAGCTTAGGTGAAGAGTAAAGGGGGTGAGGTCAAACATGTAAGAACAACAAAAATACTTAAAACATAAAAAGTGTTTTTGCTGATCCTTTTTTGCTATAAAAATCAGTATTTTTGATGTGCGTTTAAATACTAGCCTTACTATATTGTCTTTGGCTAAAACTAAAAAAAAACGGTCAAGTGCGAGTCTAAATCGCGCACGAAGGGTTCCGTACCACCGCTCAATGGAAGCGATGGTGTGGAGTGAATAGTTTGGATTTTACACAGCAAAATATTGTTTACAAAGTTATTGGTGCGGTTACTTTCACACTCCATGTACGTAACCAGGTGCATCCATAAGTTTGTATGTGGTATTGAAAGAATTGTTGTATGGGAGCCCCCTTAAATATTTCTTTTATCCTGTTTTTTAGTATTTGTTGTTATAGCGGCAACAGAAATACATAATCTGTGAAAATTTCAACTCTCTAGCTAGCTAGGTTCTTGAGATACAGCCTGGTGACAGACGGACGGACGGACGGACAGCGAAGTCTTAGTAATAGGGTCCCGTTTGGAACCCTTCGGGTACGGAACCCTAAAAAGTCACACGATACATGAGAGAGAAACAAACGAACGACGTTATCGAAATAAATTTACTGATTATAAAAACGCGAAGGTTTGTAATTCTGGGTTGAGGGTAGAAGGTTTTGGTAACAATTTCACGCCAAAGTTACTGAAACTCTTGGCTTTATCAGAAAACTCATCTGAGATGAACTTGTATCCTTAAAAGCTTGATCTCTGTAGGACACAGAAAGTCGGATTCAGGTTTGATACGAGTAGGCTCTTAAACACACACATTAACACAGCGTCACGTCATTTTCCATACGGGGAGGCAGAGGCACAGTTGCGCCTACGTTTAGTCAGTTAATCAATACTCCGTATATTCAGCTATTCCGTTCAATATTCAGCTATGAAGATATGACGGTTTCCTAACGGAGATTTTCGTCAACGAACCTAGGTAAACAGGCAGGTTCGTAGGAAGGGCGGGTTCTTATCACGAAATAATAGGCAATATGAATTGATTGAATTTTTGCTTTCTTTTTTAGGTAGATCATGTGGAAATAGACCACGAGTATAATAAAAATTAAAATACTATATAGCCAAAAAATCGCGGGTTCAAACTAAACATTGACAGTTTGGCGCAAAAACGGACCTACAGCGGAAGTGACGTAATTTGCGTTGTCAGTGTCAGAGCTATGCGTCAATCAGCTTAGTTCTCCTTTTTTCACAAGAAAAGGAGAGGGACACTGACGCAGAGCCTTACTTACAACGCAGAGAACTCCACTTCCTCTGATAGTTGTTTTGAATACACGTTCCGTTTCACGTTTTGTTGAGGATCTATACGAAATAAAATTAAATAGAGCATGAAGTCGGCCAAAAAGGATTTAGGATTTTACGTCTTAAAATATTATTAAATGTGACAAATATCTTCACTGAAGCTTCTCTATTATTACTTTGATACCAAACTCTTATCATATCAACCTCAGATGCTCTTTCATTCGACTGCTGTTTTAACATGATCTGCATCTGCACATCATATTTTAATTCATACTCACGTATATATATCTACACACGGTCACATTATGAATGTGTATATAGGTACATATTTCTCAACATCGTTTAATAAAAAGACACAGTTGTCGGTCAAGTAATCGACGCTGTTACGCTAACCTTTGCTCTATTATCATTTCAGTTTTATTTCGTACATACATCAACTGGCAACAACATCCTCTTATCTTTTCTTTGCCTCATGACCTAAAAACGGGGACAAGCATATTCCCTACAAAAAGTGTTACGTTGATACTACCACATTGTTATGTACTTTTTATGCCTTGTACTTGATATGGTCAGTAATAGTTAGGCTGGTGAAATCAAATAACGATCGTAACCTATTCAATTGTATGAGTGGGTCGATATTTTAGATAGTAAAGTAGACAAATTTTCAAGTTTGTCGTTCTGCTGGCAGATCTAGAATTAAGCTTCTCTGTATGTGGTCTATATATATGTCGCAAGATATACACCTCAAGTCGTATATTGCGTGAAACTGCTTAATATACTGTTGTGTTTGCAGATTTCAGGCTTTATTCAAACATTACAAACATCTTCTTTTCGTATGTCGTATCTTTCATATAATGAACAGTTTCATTTAGTTCACGCTATATCCCCGTGGAACTCTTTCGTTGCGGTGCGTTCCTTCTTGTCCATCTTTTCAATTAATAATGTCTTTTCTTTAATTCAATAATTGTACGAATGTACCCAACAAATCCAAGATACCGAGAACTATCTCTACGTTAAATTCAAGTTCAAGTACCTATCTAGATTCCAGTCATGTAAGTATGTTATTATTAAAAGGTGATGTCGCCATTAACGACATTTAATTATATCAAAAACTCCATAGTCATATTTACATAATTAATTGGATACGCGATAACAATGTCGGTACAAAATAATATCACAAATGAAGTAAGTTATTCATTGGATATCAAGGGCTGACTGGCATTATCTGGATTCAGCTTCCGTATCCTCCCGCGCCGGCAGCCATGCGCTGCGCACGCGCTGCTGGACTGCGATTTGCGGGCAATGCTCATCTGCTGAATAGCATTATTAGTTTGATTGCAAGAATTTAGAGCAAAGTGACTCTATCGCAGGCCAATGTAGGTCAAAATCAAAATACTTGTCCAGCAGAGAGTGAACGGGGTGCCCTCGTCGGCCCTGGCTGCCGACTTTATCAATGTGACAGGAAACTAATTATCAACTTGTCGTTAAGTTAACACAATTTTTGCAACTGTTGCCGAAATACGATATAACTAAATATGCGTTGTGTAGGTACCCTTGATAACACTTATCATGCTTTGCGGTATAGTTTCAGAAGCTCATTATCAAATTTTCAAATGAGATTATGTAATATTTGTAGGTACCTAAATCAATACATAGTTATTGTGAAGAATTAGGTGACAGGCTCGGTATTGCCCACGTAGAAGCACATTTGGTCTGCTATAAAACTATAGCAATAACTACATATATTGTCCCCGAGCCTCATCTCCAGCATCGGTTTATATTTGACAGGCACTCAGAAATATTACTCATACAGGGTTATTTTTGGACCCCTAGCCAAATTTCTAAAATTGCAGGAGTACAATCAATTTATGAAATAAAAAACATTTTTTTTTCTCGCCAATTTGTTCTAATACAAATTAAAATTATGCTCTCTTACTCGATGGTTCACCGCGCGCACCGCCCATTATTATTATTCCCGGTCGCTCGCCGCTCGCAGCGTCTTCGTCAGCGCGTTGAACGCAAGGGTGACCTAACGCGCCTAGAAATTTAGGATTCCCAAAATAACGTGAAATTCAGATTTAAAAAAATAAAAGTTGTTACTTTTTTATCAAATACGTTCGTTATCTATTTTTATAAATAATATTTAGTTTTGGCAAGGGTCCAAAATAACCCTTTATGCATCTATCGTGCCATATCGTAAAATTTTATCATTTCATGATGTGACCAACCGTGATGTATCGTTGAATGAAGAAATATTTTAGTGCGAAACACTGCGGCAGCAGGTGTATAAGCAGGTGAATACTTAAGGGGGCGAGCGCAGCGAAGCCGCTGTATAGTCTTCGTGTTAGTTTGTCTTGTATGTTTAGCACAAAAACACTACGTCGTATTGCTGAATATAAATGCTTTTCCAAAACCATGTTTTCGTGTATTTCAAACCTTTCTGACCATTTAATGAAATGGTCGGCCATATTATGAAATGGTTGGCCACGACACGAAATGATCAATTGTACGAAATTGTAATTGTATGAAATGATCTGGCCACGAAACAAATCTATTACTTTACTGTTTTATAAGTTCGAAGCGTCTGTCTGTCTTTGTGTCAGTATTTGGCACTCTAGAGCTCCAACTTTATTATCGGAAGTAATTTCCACGGCTTTCATATTATCCCGCGACATGGTCTGTATAGTTACACTTTTGTTTTTTTTTTACGTTTGTGATTCTCTTGTGCGTTGACTTAGAAGATTGGTTATCGTTTGTTCCAACCAGAAAACCAAACTTGACAACCTTGAAAACCAGTATGGGAGTGAAATTGTCCTTCCATGTCCTTAACCATTTAAGAGGGAGTAAAATGTAATTTGCGAGGATCCCTCGGTGCGCAAGCCAGACTCGCACTTGACAGTTTATTTAATGTTGAGTACGAAGCACTAAAAAGTTACGCCAATATTTCTGATTCACTTCAGTGTCGAGAGAATTCAATGAACAACTTTTCTCACGGACATTGCTATAGTCTAAGAAAGTAAAATATAGGTGCTATTACTATGGTAATAAATAAATGTCCCCACCAACGTAGGGTTGCCATATGGTATATCTATAAAATCCTGACAAAAAGCCTGGTTTTTAATAAAAAGTCCTGATATTCTGCTAAAGCGCCCTGGTGGACGGGCGGTGGCGTGACAAAAATAAGAAGGTAGGCCGGTCCGTGAAATGAGCGAAGAAGGGAAGGGGAGGGGACACCCCGCGCACCGCTCGCGGCATTGTTGATTATTATTTACTGCCAATGTACCTAGCTGATTGTGACAATAGAAAAGAACAATAATAAAACTACAATTCTATGATTTTTTTTCACTCTAAAATCCAAAAATCCTGACATTTTCCAAGTCCGGCCGGAATCATGACAGGGACCAAAAAATCCTGACATGTCAGAATATAACCTGACGTATGGCAAGCCTACACCAAGGAGCCTAGGCCTTTACCGAGTTCGAGATAGATTGGGCAACTCCAGCATAAGGGCCCAGTGCGGGTTGATGGAGGGTTGTCGGGCGAGTGTTCAATCCACTGTCAGAAGTGTTGAAGCTGCCCTATTAGGGCCTCCGACACAGCTTTAGGGCTACCACCACCGAGTGACGATAGTAGCCGGGATCTACAGTTTAACGTGACATCCGGAACACGGAAGCGTCCGAAACAAATGCCACAGAAGAAAAACGCGAAACCCATCCAGTTACAAAACCCCCTTCACCCGCACGAATTTCCTACCACAGACTATTATCCACCATAAGTCTTTATAAATGCAAAGTACATTTTGGCGGCGAATCTACCCTACGTCATTTTGATTCCTCGGAATTTTTATATTCAATGAAAATGACGTCTAGTGCGGAGAATAAGAGGGGATTTCGTGAGTGACTCGAGCGCATCAGATTAATACAAGGTGACATTTAATTAGCTGACCATATTTTGGGGAATGATAATACCCATCATTATGAACAACTTTCCCCGATAAACATAATATGTTTGACATATCATGTCAAATTGTTTTTAAAAACAAAATAAAGTTTTCTTTGAGAAAAACCTCTATCTACAATATTTAAGGTATTTTCCCTCCATGTGGCATAGCCGTGGGACATCCTGTATAAGTCATACAGGATTATATTGTAATCGATGTGCAGCAACTGTTTTTCACTTCTCCATACAAAATGCATGGCCGGCCCCTGTCCAGAACATTTTATTGCAGAATGGGTCTTCTTTCTTTTTATCTGAGTCAAAAAAGGAAGCGGATTCGCAATTCGCCGGAATCTTTGTTATTTTATTGACCTTCAGCGATTTCTCGACGAAGGCTGGACCGATTTCTAAACATGATTTTATGCCTAAAAGTGAGTACTTTATAATTGGTCCCATCAGGTCAGGATCTGATGATGGGATCCTGGAGAAATCGAAGAAGTTTGAAGCGATTTGAGTATTTTGTACAGTACCTATCTCGTGCATTTGGAAGCTGCAGTTCTTAGGAAGCATGTCTTTGGTGAAGTGGAACCGACAGATCCTATTTTTTTTTTTTCAAACAGCTGTGAGACACTATCGTGCAGGCTACATAAAAAAATAAACTTAAAAAAATAATGGGTTGGGTGAGATACTATTGTTGAAATTGTTGCTAATCAAAACCCTTAATTAGGCCTGGGCATGCAGATTTTTTCTTCGGTTTCGTATTTATAACAAAACTTTAAGGTTGAAAATCTAGTGGGATGTATAATCCTTCAGTCCAATTAAGGATTTTTTTTATTATACATTACCCCCTGCATCAGGTATCCGAATCCATATGTTACCTTGTTCCAACAGAGCTCATCAGAACGGAACGGGGTGTAGTAAAATTTTAGGGAGATCTCAAGGAACTTCTCAATATAGAACTGATTTAAGAAGTTGCAATATGAGCAACTTCATACTAATAGGTGGCCAAAAATATAGGGTTTTTTTCGGCGGATTTTATTGTTGGGCTAACGTTTACTGAATATTTGATTAAGATTCTCACTAAAGTAAAACGCGTTTGGATGAAATTTCCTCGATAGAATTTAATTACGAAAAGACTTCTAAATTGTTTTATTTTTTCGTGTTATTCTGAAATCCTACCTAATTACATTGCGGAATTGCAATCAAAAAGTGGATAGTAGGTATTCGTAATCTTTCCTTGGAAATATTTTGACAAAACAGCGTAGTTTATTTTTAAACAATTTTTATGTGGTTTTGCGCTACGTAATTTTAGTTTAAGTCGAGCGCATTGTTTGCCCTATCTTTTCTTTCCTATGTAGATGTAATTAACGATGTCACTTTCATTTACATTCGTATTCCTTTTATATATATTTTTTCGTATCACCTTAAGTTGCACTTTGTAGTGTTATGCTACTTACATGCCATTCTCCAGTCTGCTTTGATGGTCTGCATTTATCTCACAGCTGGATATTTCGTATCACCTTTATTCGCATAGGACCCTGTCACGTTTTAAACCACAAGAACACAATAACAAATCATTTTCACTTCGTATTTTCATCAGCACTGTTAAATCGATGTCGAAGGGGTTTACCTTTGGTGACCTTGTATTTGGCTTTCTCCGAAACTCTGCAATCTCGGGCTTCGTGCGCGCTGGTGCGCTACCTTTTTATGTATTTGTAACTGTTCCAATTTTCATTGTTTTCTTGTTGTTTTCTCTATTACGAGCCTGAAACCAAAATCTGACATATTTGGATGTCGTTGTTTATCTGGTTGTCATGGCAATGTCCATTCAAACTCATTATCGGTCTGATATGTTTACTTCAATACTTTTACAAAAATACGTTTTCCCTCTTGGCCATTCACGAAAATTGCTTTTAATTTAAATAATTTTTAGAATTCTCCAAAAAGGGTATAAGAGCGGAACATTTCTGAAATTGAGGAGTCTCGCTTCAGCTCTTGAAGAGGGAGCATCACCTAAAGGCCTTATCCCGGGGCCGCACTGCCCCGGGATCCTGCGAGCCTCTGCTGAGTCGCCTTCAGATTGCTGCTGCTGCCTTACTGCCGTCTCCAACCACCTATACCCTGACGTGCTGCCGTCTCCAATCACCTATACCCTGACGTGCTGCCGTCTCCAATCAACTATACCCTGACGTGCTGCCGTCTCCAACCACCTATACCCTGACGTGCTGCCGTCTCCAACCATCTATACCCTGACGTGCTGCTGCCTTCAAGCCACCTCCTACACCACCTCCGGATCTCCAGCTACTCGCAACTACTCCAGGCTCCGGGCACCACCGCCGCGTGCTCCCTGTTCTGCCCTCCTACTCTCCGTGTCCTTCGCTCCCCTTTTTATATCTTTTGTACTTGTATTTTTGTAAAACCTGTGTCACCTCATTCATCCTCATCCGCATATCATTTTTTTTAAATAATCATTGTAAAATAAACATAATAAACTGTCATTTCTAAATTTTATCCTGGTTGTTGTTTCTTGTTAGGTTCTGGTTAGGTTTTTGTCGCTACACGAAAACTTATCAAATCGGGTTCATAATACTTGGATGACCGAACCACAACCGAACTATCCACACTCTTTCACGAGCGGTAACTTAAGGGCGGGTATAACGTTTTAGACTCTATAATTTTGTATGGGAAAAAATTATATGCTGGAGGAGACGTGTCCATACTTAATTCATTGCGATGTGACATAGAATGCTATAGGAGTCGAACGGCATATAGCAGTGAACTGAAGGAGCAAGTGAGACAGAACTATCTTCTGTCTCGCTCGCTCCTGGCTATTTTTTCTATGGGTGCAAAAAGGCTCTAATGTGACACTATCCGACCTGTGAAAGTACTAACATTGACACAAAGAGTAGGGCTACCTGTAACTGCAAATGAAATGCGAATTAATTAGAAGTTCCGCCAAAACAGCCGATCCAAGAACGAATTCTATAGCCACAGATCAGAGTCAATCCGGCTTACCACGATATTTTTAAACTTTAGTGTTCCTGTTTGATAGTCACGTGACGTTTTCAGATGTTTTCCAAGTCTTTGTCCAAGAAACTTTCGAACAATCAATGATTCAAATTAGGAACACAGTTGATATAAACTCCCCATACAAACTTTAGGGGTGTTTTTGACCCCCATAAGGTCCGGTTACTGTAAAACCGTTTCTTAGTCATACATCTACGTTATAAGAGGAAGCTATCCTTCAAATTTCAGCCTTCTGCTTTAGCCGTTTGGCCCCTGCGATGATGAATCATTCAGTCAAGACCATGTGTTCCCAGCTTGTCACACCCATCTTGGTAACACTGTTACAAACTGCCGAAAAAAATATATTTTGTAACACTGTTACCAACTAGAAATGGAAATAGAATGTGATTCCCATTTTTTCACAACCTTGGGTAAAAGTGTTACAAACTGGGAAGTAAATAGTGCCCGTTTGTGACACTGCTACAAACTGGCACTATTACCTTCCCACTTTGTTATACCATTGCTCATTACCTACCTAAGTAGCTATAAAAATAGGATAGAAAAAATGGTTTAGAAACTATAATTTGGAATGGGTTACAATTCAAATGTAGGTAACTCCTTATAATATCAAACACCCCTTGAGTTATTTAAGCTAACAGAAACTGATGGTTAATATTGGAATCAGATCACAAATAATAGTTGGTATAGAAGGGATTTTGCATCTACCGTTAAAACAAAGTTCTAATTTTGATTGATGATCTAGTATATTAACACTAGGTGTTATAATTACAATACAGAAATAAGATGTATCACAAGTAATTATCACATCATTAAAAGATATTCTGTAGGAAAAATATTGTAAGAAAGAAAGTACACACTGAATTATACACGTGAATAAACTTACGTATTTTAAAGAAATTGGCTTGTTATATGAGAGTATAACATCACATTTGTACATAGGTAACTGAAAATTATAACATAATTTTAGACTTACTAGCTTACAACAGGAATATGTTCTGCCATGAGATCAATAATAATATTAATTATGGTATAAAGTATGTATTTTTTTATTATTTACAATCAGTCTTCTAGGTTTACAACAGTCAACCATATACGTGTATAAACTGACTTATTTTAAATAAATTAACTAGAGATAAATATGATAAGGAGTAACTTACATTTGAAATAGTTACGAATTCCAAATTACAGTTCCTTTCTTCTATTTCTGAGGTAACGTTCAAATAAACTCTTGTGATTTTGACAATCCTATTTTTTATAGCTACCTAACTACTTAAAACCATCCATGATCAATGGTATGACGAAATGGGAAGGTAATAGTGCCACTTTGTAACAGTGTTACAAACTGGCACTATTTCCTTCCCAGTTTGTAACACTGTCACACAAGGTTGTGACAAAATGAAAATCACATGCTATTTTCATTCCCAGTTACAATCTTCACAAAATAAAAGGCCCAGTAGCCCAAACTAAATCCAACCTTATTACGTTAGTGACACGGACGCTGTCACCGGGCCTTTTATTTTGTGAACGCTGAACTTTAACTAAACAGTGTCACAAGCTGGAAGCAGATGTTCAGGACATGTTCTTTTATAATATTCAGGATTATGATTACATGTTCTATTTTAGTAGTGCAGTAGATGTGAAAACGAAGGATAATGATGGAACAATGGTGTTATATACGGAAAGTATTTATTTTCTAGTTTTCCAGAATCGGTAACGGACTTAACTTTATACTTAATTGGCTCTGAGCATGCAGATCATTTTTTTTATGGTTTGCGCATTTAATACCAAGCGATAAGGTTGAAAATCTGGTGGGATGTATAATCCGTCAGTCCAATTAAGGGTTAACCGGATATTAGTGTGGCAGAAATAAGAGGAGGACCCTGTAAAGGGTGTGACTTTTATGTTGTGAACTCTGATCACATTTTCCAATACAGCTACATAAAACTAACTCGATGCTCCAGAACTAATGAAAATTAATGAGCTCCGTAATTCATTATGACTAAAACATATTGATAGTTCTTACCTATTATTCATGGTCACCACCTGTTTCTACGTAACTTGATAAAATAAAACGACAAAATATAGCAATGTGTATAAACCATAGATTATGTAAGTAACAGTTCATGTTTAGGCAGAGTTTCGGTAGTCGTTTACAAGCTCGTGCGTGACGTCAGAAGTTGTAACTTGAAAACTAACATGCATTAACTAAATTTCTTAAATATAATAAAAAACAATGGGAAACTTTGTATGACACAGTTTTTCAAAATCTTATACCTAAAATTATGACATTCATCAATAACAATGTTGACAATCTTGACATCCGTAAATCAAATCTTGTCCTTGTCGAGTGCTTATGCCAAAACAATTTAATAAAGATAAGATGAAATTTAGGAAAAAAAAAAGGAAAAGGTAAATTTGAGTTAATACGATACGTATCGGTGCTAGTCGTTGATATTCATGGATCGAATTGGCAAAACATCTAAGAGTTCACGACTTGAAAGTCACCTGTTTAACGGTCCGATTAAGTCTCGAGGGTCTTGACTCGAAGTCTTAAGAACCCTGGCCACTCTAGGTTGTAAGTAAGAGCACAACTAAACGATTAAGTGCTTCGAAAAGCTAGGAGTTGGGTACTCTAGTGCTCATTGAAGATACAAGATGAAGAATCACGTTCGGGATCTAATTTCCGTCGAGTTATTAACTTGTACAAAGGGTATGATCATTTTGTACGATGTGATTACCCGTAGTTTGAATTCTAAATAGATTAGATATCTAATAGATTAATAAGATGTCTGGCTTTAAAAGGCTACCAATGATGAGTTTTATGGCAGTTTTTAAAAAGTTAACCTTCCAAAGAGGTCGCTAGAGGACGTGAGAGAGTTTGGCATTAACCCTGCGGTCAGAAATTATGAAATGTGTAAGCGCGAGCTTGGGACCTAACACTATTCGGACCGAAGTACCTTCAAATATGAAAAGCCAGACTCAGGACACAGATCACAAGAATGGGACTCTGTGTCTCTCTTACTAATCCTGCGGTATATCTGTCGTAACAAAATCGTAGAATTTGCAATATCATGATATCGTCAACCGTGGTTGAATTTGAACTTTCATTGAATGAAGATATATTTTTAGGGCAAAACACTGCGGTAGCTTAGGTGAAGACTAAAAGGGAGAATACTGAATTGCTCCTTTTTAGGGTTTCGTACCCTGAGGCCAACGGGACCCTATAACCAAGCCTCCGCTGTCCGTGCGTCTGTTCGTCAGCGCGCTGTATCTCTAGAACCGTAAAAAGCAGAGTTGAAATTTTGACAGAATGTGTATTTCTGTCGCCGCTACAGCAAAAAATTATCAACTAAATGTGTTTTTAATTATTTTATCTACACACGTATCATAAACCCTCTTTACTGCGTACAAAAACCGCACGTTACGATCAGCATAATGTTAAACTACTTGGTAAAAACTAATTTCTTATCTGAAAAATTACAAATGGTCATAAACCATAATGTGTAATTTTTCAACATATTATGACATTCAAATTTCGAACGCCGACGCCTGCCTGCGTGCCGCCCCTACTTTGTTTGTGAAGTTGGTACTACTGAACAAGTTAAACTAGTGCAAAGGAATTATCAATGCCACCATGCCGGTCGAACATGCGGTCCCTAAACACATTAAAGAGAGCTTATGATATGCGTGTAGATAAACTAGTGTATGTAACTGTACATAATTAGGCATTAAAACTCTTGAGTGATATTATTGTGAAACTCGCCTTCGGCTCGTTTCATAAACCCACTGTCGAGTATTAATGCCCTCCATTATGTAGCAGTCACATAAACTACTATAAGAGGGTCCTCATATATCCATAAAAGATACACGTTTTATTGCCTCTTTCTTGAATGATCGTACGGAACCCTTCGCATGCAATATTAAAAAATCAGTCAAGTGAGAGTTCAAACTTGACTGATTTTTTAATATTGCTCAGATACTTAAAGTGTTTAATCTTACATGTCAACCTAACACGAAGATTAGGGGAGCTTCGCTTCTCTCACCTCCTTTAGCCTTCACTTACCCTAACCCCCACTTCACCCTTAGATTTCTTGTGCAATTCAATAGATTTATTATTCCCTTTAACAAATCAATTTCCCCCTTACATGTTTAGTTATAATAATAATAATAATAATTCTTTATTGCACAGAAAACACAATGGAAAAAATACAACGAACAATATGCAAAGGTGAGCTTATTTCTAAAAAGAAATTTCTTACAGCTAACCTGTGAGGAAAGGAAAAAATATTTATAGAGAGGTAGTCCTAGTGTACAATTAAGATTTAAAAGAAAGAAATAAAGTCAATATATTATCAGATAAATCACAATACATCCTACACATACTATAAAATAAATTAATAGAATACAATAAATACATAGATACACATACATACTATAAGATACCCACTATGCGGAAGAGAGGAGATGTTGTTTCAACTTTTTCTTAAAAGAGAACAAGGATGTGCAATCCCTAATAGCGCAAGGAAGTGCATTCCACAAACGTATTGCCCTTAACCTAAACGAGTGCTCGTAAGCAACAGTATTGTGCTGAGGAATTGACAAAAGTGACACCGTGTGAGATCTCCGAAGTCTATCCCCAGAGAAAATAAACTCAAAATGTTCACGAAGATATGCGGGATAGCGCGGATTTCTCAAAATATTGAAGAGGAAGGAGAGAATGTGCATATCACGACGAAGTCGGATCGGGAGCCAGCCTAATTCCCTGCGATATTGGGACACGTGATCGTACTTGCGGAGACCAAAGATAAACCGAATCCCGAGATTTTGAAGTCGCTCGAGTTTGTTCAGTAGATCTTCGTTCGCGCTGGCCCAGCAAACATCGGCGTAGTCAATTAAAGGCAGAAGAAGGGTCTGAACTAGCATGATTTTAGTCTGCCTAGGCAAGAAGTACTGCAAACGCCGAAGGGAATGAAAGGATGCAAAGACTCGTCTGCTGACCTCACAAACGTGGGGCGACCAGGATAAAAGAGTATCAAAAACAACCCCAAGATTTTTGGCTTTCTCGCTGTACTTGACAATGGTACCGTCATAAAGCACGGGAGCAACTGACCTATGCTGCAACAAATTAAGTAAGTGCCGTGTACCCAGTATCATCGCCTGAGACTTATCCGGGTTGACTAATAGCCCATACGAAAGAGCCCATTTCCTGATGTTGTCGAGGTCAGCATTCAAAGCCTCTACAGTCGAAGTCAGATCACACAGGGGAAAATGCCGATAAATTTGAAGGTCATCTGCATAGAGATGATACGAGGAAGACAATACATCCGAGATGGAATGGATGAAAACTGAGAAAAGAAGAGGAGAAAGGATGCCACCCTGCGGAACACCAGTAGAGAGCTTGCACCATTCCGTAGTAACTTCTTCAGACTTGATGCGCTGCTGGCGGTCTCTCAGGTAGGAGTCAAACCAGCGAGCCGAGTGTGAAGAGACATTGAGTGTTTTTATGATTACAACAAGTATATCGAAGTCGACGCAGTTGAAGGCGCTGCTAAAGTCAAGGAGAGTCAGGACTGTGAGCTGCTTCTTATCCATTGCCAGTTGGATATCGTCAGTTACCTTGAGCAGTGCGGTGGTGGTGCTATGCCCTGGCCTAAAACCAGACTGAAAAGGGTTCAGTAAATCCATGGAGGAAAGGTACGAGGACAGCTGGGAGTGGACAATTGATTCAAGGACTTTGGAAAGGATTGGTAGGATAGAAATGGGACGGAACTCTTTGAAGGAGGACGAGTTAGAAGTTTTAGGCAGGGGTATCACTAATGCTCTTTTCCACTGGCTTGGGAAGCAGTACTCGCTCAGCGACGCGTTAATGATATGTGTTATGGGTGGTAAAACATTATCGAGTACACTGAATAGCATCTGAGAGCAGATATTGTCATCACCTACAGCCTTGGACGAGATTTCTAGAATAGCTTTCTTTACTGCGCCAACTCCGACAGACCTGAGGTTGAAAGGTAAGCAACTGGATTTCGTTCTGGTACGCAAGTTACGAAGGGTAGCATCCTTGACACAGGGGTCCATCACGACAGGGGAGACAGCAAAGAATTTGTTGAGACCATTGAGGTCGACACTACCGGCAACTGCGTCCTGGGACTTACCAACACCAAGGGTCTTCAGGAACTTCCAAACCTGTGCAGGAGAGTAACTCTCGATACTCTCGTAGATGTGGCGGCGTTTGGCATCTCGACAAAGACGGGTGCACCGATTACGGAGACGTTTGTATATAAGGAGATTATCGTCCGTCGGATCCTTCTTATATCTACATTTGGCACGGTTTCTCTGGGCCATCAGACCCTTGATGGTGTCGGTAAGCCAAGGCGCAGGGAGATGTTTGACCCTAACCTTTTTGACAGGAGCATGTTTGTCGAACAAACTTAAGACAATCGAGTTGAAATGCTGGACTTTGTCATCAACGGTCTCACTACAGACGACAGGAGACCAGTCTATAGAAGCGGCGTCAGACTTAAGGGAGCTGAGATCCATACCCTTGAAACTGCGAATATCCAGGAATTTTGCTGCGCGCTTGGGAGGCCTTAACTTGAACGAGAGATAAATCAAATCGTGAAAGGAGAAGGGGGCATTAAGTTGGCCATGCGTAGCAACCTTGGATATGTTAGAAACAATCATAAGATCTAGAAGAGAGGGGGTGCAGTGGGGCTGGAAGTGAGTTGCACTCAAGGGAAGAATATTTAAATTTAGGGAGCTGATGATAGACTGGAGTTTGGCTGAGCGAACATCATTTTTAAGTAAACAGGTATTGAAATCACCTAGGATAACTGTGTCACTGTAAAGAGGAGATAGATCATTAAGAATGCTTTCAAAAGAATCAAAGTAGTCGATGAGTAGAGAGGGGCTATAGAAGACACCCAGAAGGACCTTATTGTGATGCAGGCATAACTCGAGAAAGAGGTGTTCAGCGGATCCAGAGTACAGACTAGGTGAGTGGCTGATGACTTTGCAAGAAATGTTGGAACGAAGGTAAATAGCAACACCGCCACCAGCCTTACCTGTCCTATCATTCCGATAGAGCCTGTACCCCGGCAGAGCATACAAGGTAGATGGAAGAGAGGGTTTAAGGAATGATTCGGAGATCAGAATACCATGAATGCTCTGATCGCTGAAGGAGTTGATAAGGTCGGCAGTTATATATGTCACCGGAAAATAATACGATCCATAAGTTTTTAAATTTCCTATTTTTTTTTCCGCAAGTTTATAAATATACTAACCTAACCTAACCTAACCTAGCCTAATATAATCTAGAAGGAAGTTTATAAATTTCCTAGGAAATTTATAAACTTGCGGATCGTATTATTTTCCGGTGACATCTACATGTCACCGGAAGATAGGCAAAACCGTTAGTTGTTAAACTAACGCGGTAGTTGATCAACTATCGACAGATAGTAAACCAGACCGACAGGGTTTAAAATTTACTTTTCTTTTGTTCTTACATGTCAATCAAACACGAAGACTATTTCATTTCGAGCATTATGCATTCCAAGCTTATGTGTTTGAAGCATTACGACTTCTGTGGCGCAGCGGTTGTGGCTCTGCCTACCATGCGAGAGGTCCCGGGTTCGATCCCCGAACAAAAAGAAAAAAATCTAGGCCTTGGATTTTTATATGTGTGTGACGTCGCTGTTTCTAGATCCCACGACACAGGGTATCCTAGTGTGGGGCCAGAAGCAATGTAAGCCTGTATGTAAAGTTTATGTTATGTTTTTGTTTATGGATTTCAATCATTATTCAGCTTGACATTGACAATTAGTCGACCATATTTTGGGGAATGATGGTACCCAAAAATATGAACAACTTTTCCCTAGAAACATATGGTCGCAAATGAAAAAAACAATCGTCCCTCAGTACATTGACCTGATCAGCTGATTACAAGTTACTAGGGGAGATCCATTTATTTTTGTTCCGGCCATATGCTTCTTGGGGAAAGTTGTTCATAATTATGGGTGCTATCATTCCCCAAAATATGGTCAGCTATTATTTAATTAGCTCACCATATTTACCAAAGTATACAGGGTGACTTTTCTCACTATATTTTGACAATTATATATTTGTCTAGTACCCAAGATACAGGGAATCCTAGTTTGGGGCTAGATCAATGTGTGTAAATAGTGTCAAAGGTATTATTATTATTATTATTATTATTATTTAGACATTATGTATTCCAAGTTTATGGATTTTGAACTCATATCAAATGACTTCATATATTTTGATAAATTATTTATTCAGATTTTATATGTTTTACATTATATATTCAAAAACTTATATTTTGATTTTAAGAATGTTTATATTTCAATAATTTCCGCTTGTTAACTGAGCTGTCAAAAAATCCCTAACTGACTGACATTAAACTATATATTGGTCTTTATTACGTAATATTTGACCAAAACCAAACTAGAACACATTGCGGATTGACTTAGAAAATCTAAAAAAATGAGTTCTGCTAATGTGCAATGATATTCGTATATAAAGTAAGTAAGAAGAGGTATGGTGGTACCACAAACCGCAGTTCGCATCAACCATTTTTATAGCACGGTGCATTGCACTGCAAGTTATTGCCTCCTTCCAGCAAAGTGAAATAGGTCAATAGTTTCAGTGCTGTAACAAAAGCCAGTTGAATGTGCGGGTGCTATATTTCGTGCTATATTTAGTGCGGGTCGCTGACAGTGAGCCGCCTGCGCATGCATGCTAGCCGCCTCATGTAAACCGAGAGAGGAGCGATGCACTGCCGGCGCACGCTCCTTCCGCTTGATAAGTAAACTGGCGTCTCGAATGAATCTCCGCGATCATTTTATAAAAGTAGATGTAAAATAAATACAAGCTATAGCTTCCGTGTCATCATGTTTTTCGTCACCTTGTTGACATTATACTCATAATGGTAAAATATTCATTAGAATCGACGGTTCCAAGATGCAAATAGTTGAAACTTGAACTTTTGACGATTCTCCTGTGTTGGGGTACCTACCTTGCCACTCACTCACTTAATGGCGTTCAATAATCTTGCAAAGTGTCTTATCGTCTCTCCATTCTTATGATATTGTGTCCTTAGATCTCAGTTGTCACTTATCAATTACAAAGGTTTGTTGTCGATCTAGCAAGACATCACATCAAGCTATACATTTTGTAAACTCAACTAATTCGACCGTCATGATTGTCCTCTCCAATATAAAAAGATATAGGTAGGTAGGCAAAATGCCTAGTTCGCACATTAGCTCATATTATATGTACTAATAATATAAAGATTATATGTATAGCACCAAGTACACGTTACTCCCGGTAATGAGTAATAGGTAGCACAGTTAACTGGTCTCACATAGAACGGGAACGCGTTTACGATCTAATACGGGGTTACGGGGTCTACACAAAACGGCACATAAATCCGCAGAAATATACCTAACATTTTTATTATTTTCCGACACAGATTCCATCGTCTCCGAAAATGTCGGTGACTGATGAGCTCAGCCTATAGCTTCCAATAGCACATAGGTCTCATATTGCCTCGATTTGGCGGACAGATTAGTTACCATAACGCCTACTAGACTTCAATAGAGTAATATATAAATATATACAATATAAATAATAGTAATAACCTTGGATATCCCCATTATCTTTGAATAGCTGTGGTTCAGGCGGTATTTTTGATGTAACACTGAGACACTGAGTGAAAATACATTATGAATATAGAGTCTAATTATAGCCCGAATCAATATGGCTTCATAGCTTTGTTTGAATCTTAACAGCGGCCTGCGCAATTATTCTAGCGTTGATGGCCAACCACAGTCAGATTGCTTTGAACAAGTAGGTGGTACAATCGACCAGGCAGTACCTAGGAAATACATGCTGTATCGTCGGCAATAGGCTTAAGTTACTCCACGAGGCCATTGCAGGCCCCCAAGCACAGAAGTAGCCCAGTGTTGATGACTAATAGTCGGTGTAGTCCAACTTTTTGCTGCGTGTCATGTTGTGTGCGGGAGTCAAGTCCGGGGAGTGAGGGCAGAGGCGCGGCGCGGACCGCGCGACGTGCGCGGGCGCGGGCGGCGGCGGGATGTGCAAACGGTCGTTATCGGGTGGGACACTGCAATGATTGTTTATCCAGCATGTTCCTTGAATTGCACTGCAACCGATGACGCATGCGCATAGGTTACGTTCTGCAATAATTATAATCGTAGTTGTCGTTTGCAATAACCAACTAACTTTTGGAAGTCAAGTGGAACAATACGGCTTAACGAGGGTTTAAGCAAGGCAAGTATAAAACATTCCAACTTTGTCACTGCAATGATTTTTTTGAACCAATTACCATAAAACATAACGTAATTAAAATGCTGAAAATCCCGATTACGGTAATACTAAAAAGCACAAAACTAGCAGATAATACTTAAAGTAATTATTGATATAAGTGCGATAAAATTAGAATAGCACAGTTGTTAAATTTCATTTTATTTCAATCCAAGCGAAACCTATTCTATAAAATGTAATTGGCCCCGCCTGGCATCAAAAAAGTTTTAACCCGCATATTTAAACCACACAAAATCCGCCATTTCTCATTTTATTTTTAAATTAATGTACCCAGAGTCACTTGCGCTATTAAGACGAATCTAATGACGTAACGTTTATAAAAATCGTTTAAGCCTTTGGGTAGTTCGAGGGAATCCATGAACAGACATACATAAATTCATAAAGGTCAAACACATAACTCTCCTTTTTCCGCTGCGCTGCAATCGGGTAAAAAAGCCATATTGCATGGTATTCAGCGTGACAATATCTTCAATGAGAGACGGCACGCACTATTGTCTAAGTCTAAGACGTGGTAATCTAATGAGGACATACAATTTAGCAACATATCGTATAGCAACATAACAATACGCTACGAATAAGATACAACAATGGTGTCTTGTACCTATATGTACCAAAGCCTTTAAAAAAATGGCATACGCCACAGATTCGCGCATTTCATAAGAATATAGTAAAACAAACCGGAACTACAAGAATGTGTTATTATCTTCCGAAGACATTGGGTCTAATTCATCTGTGACTAGTGACCCAATTCATCATCCGTTGCTGATCTCTGCCTGCAAGACATTATCCGTTTTGTACCAAAATTCCCGTAGACCTATGGACCCGATTTTTATAGCCACCATGAATTTGAACAATATCTCCGAAATCACGGCAGAACATCTCCGAGAGATGTTTTACGATGTCATTAATGTGTCAATTAGGTCAGCGTCGCTTAAAACAAACTGTAACAGATGTTTCGGTCATATAGTTCCCGAAAACACATTCACAAAAACAGGCTAAAATAATCATCATTTACTGACACTGGGTAAATTATAAATTAACTTGGAGTCGACGACCTTGTGCTTGTATACGTGGTTTGAAATACTTATGCCTTAACCTATGTTTAGAGATAATGGTCTTTTATTATTTGTTTCTCCATCTTATGCCGGTCTTAAGACTGGTTGTATGAGGAGGAGACATGGCTCCAAGAAACCTTGGAGTTCTCCGAGCCTGGACATATAGTGTCAAGAGAGTCAAAGAGTCAATTTTTTTATTGAATATAAATATTATACTTACTTATGAGTTAGTATAATTTTGACGTTGAAAAAAAAAGACTACACCGTTTCGGAAGGTGGGCCTCAGGGTTAAGAAGAAACCGCAAGAAACTCCCCCATACCTTTTTTTTTTAAAAGTGACATTACAACAGGTACTGGTTTCGGTCTAAGGAAATTCGCCGGCGAGTGATAGACTTGATCCATCGCCCCTCGTCGAATTTCTGTGCGCTGAGATGGAATCCATGCAGTTTTGTCATCTAAGTATTCTGTAATACTATAATAGGACTTTCTTATCAGCTCATTTTTAAGTGTCGCCATCTCACCATAGTACCATTCAACACTTTGGACCATAGGTACTTTACTTACTCTTGCTGATAGTTTCTTCCCACATAACATGTATCTACACATACATATTGTACATAACATGACGATAATTCATTGACACCCAAGAGTTTAATGCATTGTTGCGCGTATCATACAATTTTAGCAATGCGCTCATGACAACTGCAAATTGATACTGCAAAGAGCATCTTAATAAACCGAGATGTGTTCTCTTATTTACATAACAGTTATTATGCGACTCTGTTGTTATAAGGATTGATATATTATATTTATGGTCAACATCATCAAATTAGCTTCAACGTTTCTAACCCAGATAGAATGCCTACATGGGCCTAGTTATGGGTATGCTACGATCAAGATAATGATTCGGTTATTTTATTATCCTTACTAACCGGCTACTATTCAAACTTACCAATATCGATGGTAAAAGTAATTAATACAGCAAGATTTATCACATTAACCTGTTAGTAAAAATAATTACCACCGTTCGTGGTGAATATGATTAATACTGATTTGCATAGCTAATATCAGTGCAAAAACAGCGATAGCTTAGGTGAAGGGTAAAGGGGGTGAGCGAAGCGAAGCCTCCTTTATATTTCGTGTTAGGTTGAACATGTAAGAACAACAAAAAATACATTAAACATAAACTTAAGTACACATAATAGAAGTTTATGTGACTGCTGCATAATGCCTAATTATGTACAGTTACATACACTAGTTTATCTACACACATATCATAAGCTCTCTTTGATGTGTTCAGGAACCGCATGTTTGACCGGCATTGTGGCTCTGCAATTGTTTAGCTTCACGCAGGCGCGCGTCGGCGTTCGAAATTTAATGTCAGTACCAACTTCACAAACAAACTAGGGACGGCACGCAGCCGGGCGTTGGCGTTCGAAATTTGAATGTCATAATATGTAGAAAAATTACACATTATGGTCATAATGTGTAATTTTTCAGATAAGAAATGAGTTTTTACCAAGTAGTTTAACATTATGCTGATCGTAACGTGCGGTTTTTGTACGTAGTAAAGAGGGTTTATGATACGTGTGTAGATAAAATATTTTACATATATCTAATAAACATTATGTGCATTATAGACAGGCAATATCGAGAAGAATTTGACTATTTGTTTTATTCTTTAATAAACCATCTTTGATTAAGAAAATAAGGGTGCCTTATTAGTGTCACAAAACCGTCTTGGTGAGTATTAATAAAAACCAGTTAAAGTAGTTTATCGGACTAATTTTGATTTTATTTATTACATTCACCAAAATCAGTGGTTAGTATGAGTTCTTATCGGGAATTTTGTGTACTAACCGGAATAATTGAGTTGATCGTAACAGGTACATAATATAGCAAGTAGTTATTGACAATACAATTTTAAAAATAAACAATGCCCACTAATCAACTGTTTATACCAGAACTAAGTTGTGGTCAGCTCAGCTCATTATTATGAACTGACATCATCCCGCAGTAAATGGTGTCTGTAAAATTAATTGCCCTTGCTTTTTAATTATTACATTAGCTGGCGACAATGGGAGACGTTTTCCTTCTGTAAAATTGATCAGCACAGTTTAATCGCAAACCAGACACCCGTCACCAACTGCGATAGCGGAGCTAGTATCCATGATGCACCAACATCACCCACCTTACAAGTTAGGAATCTTAGTTCGTTCTTCGTACCTATAATGTTTTTTCTTCTGAAGCTGATTATAAAAGTCGCCTTGAAGCTGCTAGCTTGTTCTTTGTTGGCTTAAAAAGCCCATTATTACCTAAGCAAAATCGATTTCCACGCTCTACTGGAAAATAGGAAGTAGGAAGTGCAGTGGCCTCATACTTGCTAAACTATGCCAAAGATCCCAAAGATAAAGCACGTCATACGTTTACTACTTAGTTACTGTGATTCCATTACAATACCTGTAATTAAATAATGTCCTTGATGCAACCTTTAAACAACTTCGTATTTAACAAGGGGTTAAGAATATTCTCGGACGAACATTTTATTATTTTTTTCAAAATGCATTTATTTTCACTTGTACACTTTTTATCAAAGCAGCTATATTTTTTAACAGAGCAGTTAATTTAATAATAAAGTTGTAATAAAGAACCTTAATTAATCAGAGAAAATCTTAATAGAACGATAAACATGTAAAAGTACGTAAATTCATTATAAGCATTTTCTGTAGTGAGTTCCGGAATGCACAAGAAAGTGGGCGCAGTAAAAAAGAGGACTTGCTTCACATATGTTATTTCTTTTTTATTCGTCGTCCATATAAACAGGCCAGTGTTTTCCAACCATACTCCCTTTTGTTATTTATTTATTCGATTTTTTATTAATTTATGTGGCTCCTGTTATTTACCTCTAACACGTGTACGGTGCTGCACGCGTATCGTTTTTCTTATTTTATTTAAATCCCAAGTAGCACAAACCACATCGGTTATTAAAGCACATTTAACTACTTATTAGTGTTCACTCTGACTGCAATAGCTGCATAGGAAATAACGAGACCCAATATAATGCATTACTCTGTATTGCGATTCTACTAAGCGCTACTCAGACGCCACAGATTCACTGTTATTCAGCGTTTAGTAGAGTTATGCCCTATCAGTTATGACACAAATAGTCCAGTTTTCTGAATAATGGTTCACAGGTGTACCTTTAAACCACTTTTAAAACTACCTTTAAAGCATTTTAAGACAGAACATACGAACCTCTATAACGCAAGCAGTTACGATGTGAAGTCCATTTACAAAGATATAATGCTCTGTGCTGCTTTGACGTGCACTTTAACGCCATAACTATGTATATATATATATATATATTAATTATTATATATATATAATAATTAATATAGACCAAAATTGTACCAAATGTGACCTTTCATGTAGTTACACAGCAGCGCACTGCTATAAATCTGTACACTCGTGCCCTTCAATACAGACCTGGGCTGAATAATGGAATTTATGTCGGCATTTTGAGTTATAATATACCTAAAACGTGAAAATTTTGACCTAAATATGTTTGATATTTTACAACGAAGCGAAATTCCCTATCAAATTTAATACATAATTTAAATAACCCAATGTTTCACTCAACTTATTAATTTCATTATTTATTCACAAAATGGCAACTAAAACATCTTCATTTGCACAGTTAATAGCTTCAACTTTAACGCTCTCGTACTGAGTAAAAATTAAAAATGCGTTTCTGCATACCACAATTACGATTTTAGCTTCGATAAAGCATTTAAGATGTCCGCACTTATTACAATTTTGCGAATGAGTATGAGAATGGCAGCATATGAACTATAATAAGTGCAACGTGCCTGGTTATTCAGGCAGTGTTCAGCATTTGGAGTAGCTGTTATGTTTATTAAGGCTAGTATAATGCGATTATAATTCAATTGTACAACAATGTGCCACGTAATTTGTGCCCAAATTAGAGTTACATCAGCATTATATGCTGTTATACAGCATTTTTAGCAGCTAATATGTCCAAAGTGTACTGTAAAAATGATGTTACCCAGAAACTTTGAGCTAATTGGGATGTTATTCTATATTTGTGTATTACCTAATTATTTTTATTTTTATCACGAATAAATTTATTCTTTATGTGGTACCCATTATTTACTTCTAACAGGTGTACGGTGTTGCTAGCGTATTTTTATTTTATTTATGTGTCATATTTCAATATTCGTACATATATATTGACTATTTATTTAAACATCAACATCTATATACAGGAACATACAATGCTTCTGACCCCACACTAGGATGCCCTGTGTCGTGGAAACCAGAACCATCGACATAAGGTTTTTTTTTCTGTACCATAAGTTTATATAGTACTACTTTGTAATATTTACCCGTAGCTGAAGAGGAATTATCCAAAATTAATAAGAATCGTGCACTTTGTGCCAAGTCTTTGAAATTTGGTATGGTCTTAGGTAGGTATTCTAGGTATGGTCTTAAGGATTTAGGTAACCACCGTAAATAACTTGTGCACGACCTCTGGTGGCCTGTTTGCTATAAATCCGTCATCTGTGTGAGTATTTTTAATTGACGGGCTTCTATTAGACAGAAAATCTTGCGTAATACCACTTGTATAGGTTCTAGGATGCGAGAAATTAATTTTTTAGGTTTAATTTGTGTTTGAAAAATCAATTTCAAGGTCAAAATAATTTCATATTATAAGTTTTTATTTGACGTCATCGCCAAAAGACATTTAAGGAGACAGTTAGTAACGATGTTGGTTGTATGTGAACGCGTGATGATACTGAAAAAGAGAGGGAGAGAGAGAATGAGATAAATCTAATATTTCCTTAAAAAACACGAAGAAGTCAGCAAATATTGCCATCATTCATTTTCTTGGTTTTCTTGCCAAGGTGTAGCTTGGCACGACTCTACCTACGGCAAAAATAAGGGTGAGAAATGGGAATATACATTACTAGTGGTGTGATTGCATATAGATAACACTCCTTTGTTTCCATAGACGTAGTCCACAGTAAGAATATGATAATTTGTTAATGTAGATGATTATTTTGAAATGGAGAGAAAATATTTGAAGAGTTTGCTTACAAGTTAAGTAATTCACTGAAGAATCGGACTTTATACAGAGCTTGATAGTTCCCAAAGAAACTTTAATGGACATGCTAAGATACATGAAATCAAAAGCAAACGTTACAGAAAGTGTAATCGCCGCCAAAGGAGCGGTCTAAAAAATAAGAAGGGAAAACTAAAATATTTGAGGATACTAGTTGTATTATAATATAACAGCTTTTAGAAATATAATTATTTCAATATATAGGGAGATTTAAATTATGAAGGAAGTGAAACCACATTGAGACAGATTAGATAAAGAAGAAATCATGATATTGAGGCCCAACTAGAGCTATATTTACGCCATATGAAACTTGGTGCTGACAAAAAAACAGTGATATATATCGAAGAAACCTGGATCCATACCCAATTATACCGTGAAAGGTGTTTACAGACGGATAAGGGAGTAAAAAATAACGATAGACCTGGTCTCCGATGGATAACACTTCATGCTGGAAGCGAAAACGGATTTGTAGATGACGCATTCCTAATGTTCAAAGCTTACACAAAAACTGGCGACTAACAAGACCAAATGAACTGCGATATGACCAAATGAACTTCGATAATTTCGCAAAGGGTCGGAACCACAGACTTGAATAGTAGGGACAGGGCACGGAGCGCTTGAAAGTGTCGCTACAAAAACAGTACAAAATCGGGAAAATTGGACTGTTTGCAATCAGTCGCGCTTGGACGGTGACAGCCGATTGACATATCGGCAGCAAAAACAAAAATGGTGACCTGCGACGTAAAAAGGTGTAAATCATACCCAAATCGCAAAACACAAAAACAGGGAGTGTCGTATCACAAGTAAATATTATATTTTCAATTACTATTGGCTTTAAATTGATTATCTATAAAATATTGTTCTCGAAAAAATCCTTAAACGAAAATCAACCATTCGACTGACGTAACTTTGTAGCGACGCGCGACGCACAGTGAAACTGCCCGCTTCCTATATTTGAAAAACGATCCGATTTGGTTATTTTTCTATTCGTAATGTCAAGATTACTATTCATAATGTCATTAGATTACTATTCGTAATGTCATTTGGTTACCCCCCCCCCCCCCTAACTAATTCATAACTTTTTCTATGATTAGGTAGGTAGGTAGGTATCAAAATCAAGATCTTAAATTCCAAGTCACGCTCCTAATGTGTATCTGTGACCTTACATCCTCTTTCATAATTTAACGGCAAAGACAAATATTAATATGCCTATTTAATTATGTTTCAACTTTTTATTAATTAAACATGAGCTAATTGCGTGAGACCTCGCCCCTTGAGTAAAATTTTAGCTAGATATATTTTATTTCTACTCCTAATCACCGATTAAAAGTCACCGGGTATTTGAGAGTTATCCGTAGATCAACTTTCCTAATATTGTGTCTATACACCACAAATCGGAACGTGACCGACCGTGACGCCGTTACAATTTTTCGTACTGTCTTGGTTCCGACGAATTCCGACAGGGGCGCTATTTTTCTTAGCCTCAAAATGGTAAGAAATTTAGTACGGGAAGGCCTATCCTTAGTATTTATATCGATGGTCGGAACAAAAACTTTGCCTTATATACCGCCGAATTGCATTGTAGTAATGGATAACACAACATACCATAGTATAGAGAAAGAAAGGCCTCCCATCATGGGTGCAAAAAAAGCAGTGATGGCTCAACATGATATATTTTTCCAGGAAAATGTACCGGAATTATACATGATCATCAAATCCCACAAAACTTATAAAAAAGACATCATTGATGTTTTTGGCTGGTCATGGTCATGAAAAAGTACGACTACCGTGATTGAAACAATATAGAATATATTTTGAACCTTGTCAAGAGTAGAATAGCCGATAACAATGTTAAACAGCTGGAATCTGACATAGAGTCTGTGACCCTAGACGCCTTAAAGTCGATAACACTTGACGACTGGAGGAAAGAGGCCATGTCAAGCAAGATTGATTGATTAGGAGTTCATTATTAATACCGGGTCTGACAGTGAATCGGAGACTTCAGAAAGCAGCACTAACTCCGAATCTGAACAGGAATATAAGTATAGTTGATATTTGATTTTGAATAATACAATCAAACTTGTATAATTATGATAGTGTAAACAAGGATCCACATACAAACCAAAATGCTTACCATGGACCTAATTAAGATGCTTCATGTTATATTTTTCTTATTGGGCTCGGTGTAGGCAAGTCCGGACTTAAGCCCAATCCAATTGCGTCTGTCGAAGAATTGAAAGTCAGGATAATCAACGCGGCAAACGAAATTAAAAAAACATTGACTACTGGTGTAGTAAAAACTGGCTTCGCAGAAGAATGCGAAGATGTGTACAAAACAGAGGAGGACATGTTGAACACGAACTTTAATCTAGGAAGTAAATAAATTTAATTTTGTACAAACTTACCTATTGTTTTGCTCTACTTTCTAGGGCCAAAGAATAAATTAGGCTCAAAAAGCGTAATTATTTTTACGTCCACTATCGCCTATGAAACTAAGTTTTTTCCTACGAGATAAATAAGACCCTAGAGTGTTTTACCTTGTTGGATAGCTGATGAAACGGAAAAATTGTTGGGCACATCTGCCAAACGTCTGCTGTACATTTTTTTTAGATATTCCTTAAAGAAAGGTAATTTGACAATTTTTTATGAACTTTTTGAACTTTAAATCGTCCAGAACAACGTATTTAGTTAACTAACGTAGGATTTTGGTTACTAAATTCATAGAAAATCTTAAATTGCATGTAAAAAATAAATAATAACAATAATAAGGCGCACCAATTTCAAAATATCATATTTAATGGCAAAAAAATCGGAAATTTTTCTAAAAATAATAAAAGTCCATCTCGAAAATGGTTAGGTTTTGGGTAGGGTATTTCATTGTGAAATCAGTCAGAAAAGATGGGTAATTATACCCAAGTTTTCCCTGTTAGCACCCACCAAAAGCAGAAATACTGCTTAAGATATATATTATTGGATCTACTTGGAGATACTTGGTATTTGTGTGCTAACTACACTTACAGGAAGTGAAGTCACTATGACAACACACGCCTTGACGTTAAGCGCATTACCATTCTGCGAGGCGTAAACCAAAAAAATACTTACTATTCGACAGATTTTTTTTCTGACATATCAAATCAAATCAATCAATCAAACGGCTACTCTGTGACATATTGTAGTTGGTTAATGATCATTATAACACAGAACATCATGTCTGATATGTCATTACCTGGCATCTCGGTTGGAAGTTGGCCGAATTCGGCTCTAAAAGCTAGCGACCTAAAGTTTTCAAACCACTCGACAGATTTTAATTTCTGACATATCGAAGAACGGCTATTCTTTGACATATCGTGGTTGAATAATGCTCTTTATGACACTCAGCATCACGTCTGATATGTCATTACCTTAACGTGCTTAATTGTTTTTAGCAATTAGTGAATTTTACATTAATCAATCGACACTTCAATCAACTCAATTCAAAACTTGTGTAATAATTTGGAATTTAGTTTTTTTTTTATCGTTAATTCATTCATAAATGTTTAACGAAACTGTTATCCATTCAACAACTATACCAACAGTTTTACAAATTCAACTGAATTATTTTACGGCAACAATTATAATGATCGCGAAAATATATTTCTCCTACCCAAAATGGGTAAATGATCACCAAAAGTTGCAGAAAATATCAGCCCAAAATACTGCGGTAGCTTAGGTGAAGGATAAGGGGATGAGCAAAGTGAAGCCCCCTTTATCCTTCGTGTTAGGTTGAACACGTAAGAACAACAAAAAATACTTAAAACATAAACTTAAGTACACAAAACATAAAAATAAGTGTGGTGATCATTTATCCAAACACAATTTGGTGGTCGTTTACTAATTCTGGCGGTCGTTTCGAATTTATTGGCAGTAAAATAGGTGCATTTTTGATGATCGTTTAAACATTAGCCTTATTTTACTCTTATACTTCATTAGACTTGCAAATTAATAAAAAAAAAATCTTAGTAAATAATAAAATCTGTTGGTTTATTAGTAAGCGCCCCTGGATATAAGAGATTAAGAGTTGCGGCGTGGGGGGAAGGACTCAAGCGATTTGTTTCTGATTAGATCATGTTGCGGAAAGGGCGGGTTGTGTTTAAAACAAAATTAAACGGATTCTATAACTTTATTGCACGTGAAAGTAAGTGTTTTCAATATTTTATGGTGTTTGTCAAAAGGGTTATACGACAAAGTGGACAAATGAGTGAATTCGAACAAACGGCGACGGCAAAGCTTTTAGGAAAACTACCTAATATTTTAAATGTACACTGTACTTGCGTAGGTTAATTTTATTTCACAGGAATACAATTAACAGGAATTACAGGAAAATCATGTTAAAGTTCAGTTTAAGTATTCGCCAGAATCAAGTCGTTTTAAGGTAAGGGACAAGTTGGCAAAAACTGAAATCATGATCAGTCAACCAGTCAACCATTCTGACTAATCAAGTTTCTTTGGGAACATTCCGAAACAATTCGGTTTTTCAGTATGTAACAGAACTGTTGGTTATCAGTAGTTGTCACTTCAGTTGGGTAATTGGTGACTAAATAATACAGGATATAATTTTAAACACTGTTAATATTTTAGTATTTATCTGAGAGCATGAAACCGAACACCTTTCCCAGACATTAGTTACGGCACGGATGTTGTATGTACAGTTTCATGATCTTTGTGAGATACTATAATATTAACAGTGTTTACAATCACACCCTATTTGCTGCTTAGACCATTCTACAAATGATACTTTTATTTTATATGTATTTATTTAGATACCTGCGTAAGCAATGGAAAAAAGTTAATAACAACAATAAATAAATAAATTGCTTACAAATTACATTTGATTATATGGATATGTCGTAACCGTACTATAGAATTGGCTATATCATGATATCGTTAATCTTGGTTGCATTAGAACTTTCATTGAACGAAGAAATATTTTCGGGCATAACACTGCCTTAGCTTAGGTGAAGACTAAGGTGAGGCCAAACGAGCGTAATTTTGTGAGTTGTGAGTTGAGTATTTTCAGTCGCGTAATTTCTGTTGCTTTCGGTTTCATACTAAAGTGCAGTTTGTGCCACACGACGACGCAAAATGAGTTGTCCAAGTGTATGCAACGGAAATCACCCGACCGAAAATACGCGACTCACAACTTACAAAGTTACGCTCGTTTTTCCTCACCAAGGGAGCGGGCGCAGCAAAGCCGCCGAATAGTCTTCGTGTACATGTATATCACAAAAAATACCATGTAGTACTGAATACAAATATATAAAAAAATACATGTTTTCGTCAAATTCAACTCCTTTACATTATGATATAGCCAATTCTACGATATAGCTACGACAGATACACGGATACTAACCGGATTTATTAAGTTGACCGTAACATGTATATGTTACGGTCAACTTAATAAATCCGGTTATTATACATAATTACCGGTAAGTATTCATACTAACCACTGATTTTGTAAATGTAATAAATATAGCCAAAATCTGTGTGATTAACTACTTTAATCGGTTATTTTGATACTCACCAAGAGGGTTTTGTGAAATTAATAAACACTTATTAATAAACGCCCTTAAATTTTAAACATATTTTAAACATATTTTAAACAAATAATCCCCGATTTTTTGATCAAAATATCTCTAAACTGCAACAAAAACACTGTCTGCACCACAGAATTTACCCACAAACAAAAAAAATGCAAACTGTTTAACTACTTATCTATAACCGTTATACTTAGTGATTATCTGCTATCTGAATGTAAACCTAACAATGATTGTATTAACTACAAAAACTTAAATTCAACTTTACTTTAACCAATCACCTCTTTATTCTTCAGGACCCATAAGTTTTAATAATAAATACACCATTTAATCAATCATTATTATCTTATCAATCAATCAAAAAATCACCTCAATGCAAACATAACAAGAAAGAACGATAAATTAGATTATAATACATATTGTTTTGCAATAGCGATATATAAAAAAGAAATTAAATCTGGTAATATTTAATCGCAAATCAAATATGTTCTTTTTGCATAGCAAAAATGTTGTTCAATGATTGAACATGTTAGAGCAAAAGAAACATTCAATCTAACACGAAGGATAAAGGAAGCTTCGCTTCGCCCTGATATTTGCTGTGCGAACAGTATTTATGATGTGCGGTTTAATATTTTCCAATTAAATCTAATTAAAGCCTCAAAATGTTCTTAATACTATAAAGGCAGATCTTGGGCGTCCGCGTTTTCACTTTTTGCCAATAGTGATATTTTAAAACATATAAAAAAAATAATGCCTATAGTATTTTTAGGTACAAGAATGATAAAATTGTTAAATACAATTTGGTAAAATAAACATTAATTAGTGTGGTGCAGCAAAAGACACGAATTTTAGAAATCGATTGAAGAATTTTGAGTGCAAGTCAGTATTTTAGATTGACTAAGAATATTTTTGTAAATAAAACGGAATTTGTGTTCGAAAAGCCAGATATTTATTGTGAACAGTGTAAGAAAGATTAGCTTGTTTTGACTGGATTTATTATTAAGTTGGTGCTTGTTTTGTTAATCAAATGGTTTATTTGTAAAGTAGTCAGTTTTTTGGTATAAGGTAGGTTAAGATAATTGGTTTGCATAATTTTATTTTGAGCAACAGTTAAATCAAACATGGTTTATTAAAGATAAAATAAAACAAATAGTTAAATTCTTCTTAATATTGTCTGTCTATAATGCACAGTATTGCACAGGATGTTTATTAGATAGGGGTAAAATATTTTATATGTACTTAAGTTTATGTTTAAAGTATTTTTTGTTGTTCTTACATGTTCAACCTAACACGAAAGATAAAAGGTGCTTCTCGTTGCTCACCTTCCTTACCCTTCACCTAAGTTACCGCAGTGTTTTGCCCTGATATTAGCTCTGCAAATCAGTATTCATCACGGACGTGTGGTGATTTTGTATAGTAACCAGTTAATGTGATAAATCTTGCTGTATTAATTACTTTAACCATCGATATTGGTTAACATGAATAATAGCGGGTTAGTATGTATAATGACTGAATCATTATCGTGACCGTAGCATATATATTAAAGATATAGAGATTGGTAACATTAGATTCAGAATATCAGGTAGTTTTTGAAAAAGCTTTGCCGTCGCCGTTTTTTCGTATTTACATATTTGTTCACTCTGTCGTACAATCCTTTGGACAGATTGAAAACAAGTAGCACTGGCTGTAAAGTTCCCTTGCAAGCAATATCATACGGTTTTTAGGGTTCCGTACCCGAAGGGTTCCAAACGGGACCCTATTACTAAGACTCCGCTGTCCGTCCGTCCGTCTGTCACCAGGCTGTATCTCACTAACCGTGATAGTTAGACAGTTGAAATTTTCACAGATGATGTATTTATGTTGTCGCTATAACAACAAATACAAAAAAATAGGATAAAAGAAATATTTAAGGGGGCTCCCATACAACAATTCTTTCAATACCACATACAAACTTATGGATGCACCTGGTTACGTACATGGAGTGTGAAAGTAACCGCACCAATAACTTTGTAAACAATATTTTGCTGTGTAAAATCCAAACTATTCACTCCACACCATCGCTTCCATTGAACGGTGGTACGGAACCCTTCGTGCGCTATTTAGACTCGCACTTGACCGTTTTTTTTATTGTTTCTTACAAATATCATTATTCTAGGTCTACTTGGAGTACCCTATAGATTTTAATTCCCTTGCAAACATCAAGCAATTTCAGCAAAACTGTGATATCAATGGCAGTATCTTTTGATTGCGTTGACCTAGCTAGTAGGGTCGGACAATCAGACAGACGGACAACGAAGTGATCTTAAAGGGGTTCATTTTTTTTTAAGGTATGGAACCATAAAAGACATGTATTTTTCTTGGAAAAATAGGCAATTTATTTGTACGCAATTTGACAATTATGATAAACGTCTGGATTTTGTTTGTTATGCCTTCTGAGTATTATGTTTTCTGAACTTATGTATCGCAAACTTATGCATTTCGTCAATATGAATTTGAATTATGGATAACGTACTTTATCAAACATTAATTATTCAGATGTGTTTAGGTGAACGAAGCGAGCTTATCACAAGGCCACAATCCATCAAATCGTTTGGTGCACACTTTATGAAAAACACTATTTCACCATTATTATTACGAGTATAGGTTTGCGCTTTGAGATAGTGATTAAAGATCTTGTCTAGTTTCCACGAATAACCTTGAACTTTTATTTTCCAAATAAACTCAAAAACAAAACATAAAATAAATTATATGGACTGCAGCGCCTGTGAAACTCCATAAGGCCCATTGGGTGATCTTGTATTATGGGGCTGCGCTTTCTGCTAATATATTTGGGATTTAAATGTGCATTCAGAAGTTTGATTTTATGTTTTTATATATTAGGTCCATACATATGAAATTGGCGTTTTGCATGGGAGGAACATAAAGTCGTTTTTTTTTAAATATAATATATTTATTTAATCAAAGTTTATTACCATTGCTATCTATACACTTTTGCCATCTCATAGGTAGTTCTTCGATTCCTTTACTAAAAAAAACATTCGGACGGGAATCAATAAAATCTTTGAAGGCGGTTTGGACTGCCCCATTGGAGTTGAATTTTTTCCCTTTCAAAGTTATCCAAATTTCGAAAAAAATGGTAATCTGTTGGAGCAAGGTCCGGAGAGTACGGTGGATATCTTAGACATTCCAATTGAAGCTCCTCTAATATGGCAGCCGTCTGTTGAGCAGTGTGTGGTCTAGCGTTATCATGAAGCAGCAGTGGCCTAGAGCGATTAACCAGCCTCGGTTGTTTAGCAGCTAGCTTTTCCATCATGATTTGCAGTTGCTGACAATAGACATCTGCCGTAATCGTCTGGCAAGATTTAAGAAAGCTTTAGTGAACAACTCCAGCACTAGTCCACCAAATGCTCACAAGTAACTTTTTTGGAGTCAATTTTCGCTTGGGGCATGGTTTGGCTGGTTCGGCAGGGTTCAGCCATTGCGATGAGCGCTTCCGATTATCGTACAAGATCCACTTTTCATCACAGGTAATGATCCGATTTAAAATCCTTTCATTATTGCGACGGGTGAGTAATGCAACGCAGCAGCCAACGCGCGTTTGTTGATTTGCTTCACTCATTTCGTGAGGTACCCACCTTTCAAGCTTTTTCTCCTTCCCAATTTGCTTCAAGTAGATTAAAGCAGTTTTATCACTAACACCGCAGCCTGCAGCTAACTCGGACGTGGTTTGCGATGGATCCGTTTCCACAATAACCTTCAAGTCTTCATTATCATCTTTGGTCTCCGGCCGTCCACGGGGCTTGTTCTGCAGGTCGAAATTTCCAGAACGAAAACGTTGGAACCAAAAACGCACTGTGTTTTCTATTGCGGCACCATCGCCATACACATCATTAATCCTTCGAGCCGTTTCTGCAGCACTGGTGCCACGGTAGAACTCATACTCGTAAAAAACGCGATATTTCAAGTTTTCCATTTTGTAAGCTGAGTGAGGCAAGAAAAAAAACAATTGAGAAAAAAACAAATGAATTATAATTTTAGAAACAAAAATACATGAGTAAATAGCTGTATAAATTTGAATTTGGAATTCCTAACCATAGAGGAGATATTTGAGATCAAAGTGGCCAGTACGGCGAAACGCCAATTTCATATGTAAGGACCTAATATTTCAATATGTATACCCGTAATCTGGCGTCCTCTAAGTACAAACCTGTAATTAAGTCAATGTCTCGTTCATTTATTATGCCGTAAAGCCTATCATCATCATCATCATTATCATCCAGTACCATGTCGACATGGGCTTCTTTTATATTTCATTGCTGCTGTACCACCTTTTTCAGGTCATCACCGGCTGACAATAGAGCAAACAAATTAACCAATGCTAATATCTGTTGATAGGTGGTGTGTAACCAGACAATATGCAATTGCGACACAATCAAAGGACGACAAGGGGACATGGGTCCGAGGGGCCTCCCCGGAAGAACAGGAGACTATGGCGATGAAGGACCAGAGGGCCGTCCAGGCCAAGTCGGGGAACTTGGTGATTACGGCGACATCGGTGACCAAGGAGACAAAGGAGAAAGGGTAGGATATTTATATGTAATCGTTAACTTTAAATTATGCATTCCTCAATACGGTGCTTAGAAGAGGAACATGAACTTAGACGCTTAACGTTAACGCGAATCTATGAAACATCACATAGACAATAAATTAAACTGCTCTGTAAGTTTATCTAAAAGTGCATTCAAAAGGATATCGATTATAATAGGTTTTATAACGAGTATCTAGGAAATGAAGTCAAAGTCAAGTGAAGTTAAAGTCAAGTCAAATTTGGTTTAGTTTAGGGTGTAAGAATGAATGAATATTGAATGAAATTAATATCAATACAGTTTAGGGTGTAAGAATGAATGAATATTTGTAGATTGTAGCATTGCTAACGCTTTTACGTTTTATCTTCAGGGCCAAGGTGGACGATATGGACAGAGTGGGGATCTTGGCCAAACGGTAAGTTGTATTCTAAACATGGCGTAAAATAAGTTGGCTTATTAACGCACCTTTACTTAACTACGAGTATGTTTACGTGCATTAATATCGATTGTTATGCTGAAATAAAAAGAAAATCTACAAAAATATTGCCATGTCAGACATAGGCTAACGATGCTACTTACGAAGGCTTATATAAATGTCTGATTGCGAAATTCCAGGGTTTACCGGGGCCAACTGGTGTCAGAGGTCTGGCAGGTTTGGACGGTTGTAGTGGTGTCGATGGTATGGTTGGCGAGCGTGGTCCTTACGGGCCACTGGGCCAAAGAGGACCCCCCGGGAAAGCCGGGGACAAGGGGGACCAAGGAGAAGCCGGAGAGGGGGGTGTCAATTCTCGAGGGACGAAGGGATCAGCGGGAGTGCCCGGACGACAAGGAGCGCCGGGACTCCTGGGAGCTCCGGGCTTTGAAGGAGATTCTGGTCCACGCGGGGAACCCGGTGAAGAGGTAAATATCATTTTTAGTAGTGTTTCCCTCCCTATCTTTTGCATTATCGTATCTCCGGCGATATAATTTTGTTTACTTTAATACCCTATCATAAAATTCTCGATATTCTTGTTACCCCAAGATCAACGGGGGTTTTATTTGGCTGGCATTAAGAGTGTAAAAGTAGAGTAGATCCCTAACCGAGTAGTGGCCGAAAGAGGGAAAAAGAAGCGTGCGTCGACTAGCAGCCAGATGTGTCAATGACATTACCAATATCGCGGGGAAAAGATTCTTACCACCATACAATGGTAGGGATGGTGTGGAGTGAATAGTTTGGATTTAACATAGCAAAATGTTGTTTACAAAGTTATTGGTACGGCTACTTTCACATTCCATGTACGTAGCCAGGTGCATTCATTAGTTTGTATGTGGTATTGAAATAATTGTTGTATGGGGGGAGCCCCCATACAACATCCCTTAAATATTTATTTTATTCTGCTTTTTAGTATTTGTTGTTTTAGCGGCAACAGAAATGCGTCATCTGTGAAAATTTCAACTGTCTTACTATAACGGTTCATGAGATACAGCCTGGTGACAGACGGACAGACGGACGGACGAACGGACGAACAGCGGAGGCTTAGCAATAGGGTCCCGTTTGGCACCCTTCGGGTACGGAACCCCAAAAATGGGTAACTTAAATAAAACCTTTACACCGATGATATCTCGAATTACATAAAACTTTCAATGAGATTAGGGTTTTTCGATGCATTTGAGCCAGGTCTTCTTTCGGTGTCGCTGTGATGTGACGTCTCATTTATGAGACACCCAGTATAATAGTGGTGTATGTGAGTAGAGTATCTCTCGAGAGTTTTAATGCCTAATTATGTACAGTTACATACACTAGTTTATCTACACACATATCATAAGCTGTCTTTGATGTATTCAGGAACCGCATGTTTGACCGGCATTGTAGCGTTGAGTTGTTTAGCTTGTTCTGTAGTACCAACTTCACAGACAAACTAAGGGCGGCACGCAGGCGGGCGTCGGCGTTCGAAATTTGAATGTCATAATGTGACAAATTTTTGTACATTATGGTCATAATGTACAAATTTTCAGATAAGAAATGAGTTTTTACCAAATAGTTTACATTATTTTTTTATGATACGTGTGTAGATAAAAATATATTAATTATTGTTTTCAAGAAAACCACATACGTAGGGCACTTCTTGCTGTAGTAAAAATCATCGTTATGCCATGACTTCGTTAAGACACTGGTTGATGTTGGTAGTTCCGAACCCTCAATTGGTGACCAATTTGTAATTATTTGGTGATGTACGTAAGGTGACACATCTATTCATGTGACTAATCTAATAATTTGATGATCAATATTATTACTCGATGTTTTTTTAGGTGACCAATTTTATATTATTTAGTGGTTCAATTTAGTATAAAAATCTACTATTTTGGGAACCAACATGATTTATTAAGTTATCAAAAACTCATTCACTAAGTGAACAATTAAATAATATAACAACAACAACAAATTAAACAACAAATTTAACAAATTAAATAATACCCTCACAAAACTAAGATTAATTTGAATTGCCGCAAAGAACCGTCCCATAATTGTTATTTTCAGGGTCCAGCTGGTCCAAAAGGTGATGCTGGTTATAGAGGAGAGCCAGGCGAAGAAACAGTGGGGCCACCGGGTGACAAGGGAGACCGAGGGCGTGGAGGAGAACCGGGCGGAGATGCAAAATATTTTCAAATAGATGTGGACGACGTACAAGTCAACTTTACGATTCTAGCAAAAGGAAACATGGGCGACAAGGGTTACAAAGGAGACGAAGGAGTAAAGGGATACAAAGGTTATTGGGGTTCAAAAGGCGCTTCAGTAAGTAAATTAAACATACCACAGCTACTTTCTACTATTAACTAATTTCACTCGAGTGATAAACAATACAAAAAATTGCAATATGGTAGTTTGAATCTTATAATGGGAATGACCTAATAAACCATTTTTGTTATTAACATTAGGGATTTCGTGGAGATGACGGTCCTCAGGGTATTAAAGGAGATCAAGGCATTGATGGGCAAAGAGGAAAACCTGGGCACAGGGGTGCTCCTGGCCCTCCTGGTCCTAAAGGTGACCATGGGGCTCCAGGATACTCCGGTGAAGATGGCAGTGATGGACCTCCTGGGGAGATCGGAGCAAGTGGTAACCCTGGCAGACCAGGTGTGCAGGGACCACCTGGAAATAAAGGAAGATATGACGAGAACTTAGACGTGCCTCCTACACGGGGTGCACAAGGCCCTCAAGGTCCTGAAGGTTTTGACGGCCCCATTGGAGACCCGGGACGCGATGGGGATACAGGTGTGCCTGGAATCGTCGGTGCACCTGGATTGCCTGGTGTTAAAGGATTTCCTGGACAACCTGGGCCACCTGGCAAGAGACTTAAAGGAGAACCTGGATCTGAAGGCTTTAAAGGTTATGAAGGGCCACGAGGAGAACACGGAATCCAGGGACCTGCAGGACCAGTAGGCCAGAAAGGCGATGCAGGTGCAACAGTTACAGGGCCTCCTGGAGAAGATGGAACACCTGGCATTGACGGTAGCCCTGGTATCAGTGGAGATAGAGGGGATTACGGATTGGAAGGATCAAAGGGCTACCCAGGTCGCGGTGTTACTGGCGTTGGACCTCCAGGTGATGATGGTCTTCGGGGCCTTCCAGGAATCACCGGCGATAATGGCACGCCTGGGACGCCAGGTATTCACGGCGATAAAGGCATAAGAGGAGACGATTGTCCTTACTGTCCATCAGGCAAGTTGAAATACAATAGATCTTAAAATATCAATACACTTTATTTATTTTTGTAAAAGATATAGCTACGTACCGAATTAAAAAACTATAAGTTGTCTATACAGGCGAAGGTCGAACCGCAGTCCATCGGCCCGACCCTATCATACAAAACATACATATTTTCAATTTTAAAAGATTCGATAATGTGCTGTATCTTACCACAAAAGCGCTTTTCTAATTATTATTATTATTATTATTTTTATCGTTCTCTTAAAATCACGGTACCATTTGGTCGCGGTCCTTTTTGCAGGCTTTCATAGGGACATGGGTCCAACACGTTTATAATTATTGTTTATTTTGTATTATTGTTTATTATTGCACCATTATTACTGTTTATTGTCTTGCTTTTTGATGGGTAAATATAATCTGCTGCGCGGGCCTAGGCCAAGCGTCGCAGATCCTACTCCTGAATTATTATTATTATTTTGAGCCCATGGTGTCCCTCAGAGCTGATAACAACCATTTTTTGAGCTGTCATCCACCAGTTGTCATCCCAAAGACCTAGCTCCTCCTCCCATCATCTGGGTCGACGAGGCTAATACATAGATTAAATAAATAGTATACACTTTTAAATATAGGCTATGTTTGTGCCTGTAAATATTTGTATTAATTGTGATACGTCACTTTATTGACAACTTAACAATTTTTTGGAATTGTACACCTGACAAGTTTTGTCTTATCTTAATCTACGTAGTCGGGGCCACGTGGTTTGGTAGGATTGTCGTTATGGTACATAGTGCACTTATATTAACTCCTTTTTCCCAAAAGTACACTTCATTTGGGCCCGAATAGGAAACCCCAAGCCAAACAATGAATGACGAAGGATGGTGACCACGCTGAACACGCGGGATACGTCTGCTTGCTTCTTGGCTATTATTTGCATACACTCTATCATTCTGTTCGTTAAACCTTACCTCGACACCAAAAAATTTTTCGTCCGAAAAAGCCATTTTCGGATTTTTTTTCCCGCGTACCGCTTTACTTGTGACTTTAGCAGACTTGGGATCTATCAAACCTTTCTTCAGTCGTGAGTTGAGTAAATGTGCAGTTTTTTTCTGGGAAGCTCGTAGTCCAAGGTCTTCATTTAATATGCTTTTAACTGTAGTTTATTTTACCTCATCTGGAGAGCCAACGGCTTTTGCTTCCAAAAGGTTTTTTTTTGTATTCGCGCCTTCACTGCTTTGATCACTGCTGGAGTCCGGACAGTATGAGGACGACCGCTTTTCTGCTTATATTCTAATCTCGAATCTTCCCTGAATCGTTTGATAGTACGATAAACGAACCTCAATAATAATTTAATTTTTTTCAGCTATTTGAAATTCTCAGTTGGCGCGTGATTGCAGCAATTCAATGCAATAATCGCATCTCTATAGGCTTTTCGCGTCCACTCCATTTTTGAAAATAAAGAAAGTTACTGAAAAGCTATGAATTTAGTCTCTTAAAATATTCGTATTTCGGACGCCCATAACTTTTTTTTTGGTTTACGTTCTAAATTCGAAGTTTGGGGTATTGACAAAACTTATGGCCCGACTACGTACATAAATGCAGGATTTACGACTTGATGCTTTACTTATAAACTCAAAAATATTCATAAAAACCTATATGATGGATATAATATGTATTGAGGCCGAGATAATATAATATGTATACTACTCAAAAGAAAATAAGGGCCACTTACGTATTTCTGTTTTTAAGTAATTTTTTAGATGTAAACTAATTAATAAGTGACTAATTAATGATGTCCGGCCTCCTTCAGTATCCAACCTCTTTAATGCTGGTGTTTAAGTCTTACAGCTGGCCAGAAATTGAAGCAAATAAAAAAAACGAGTTTCAGGTCAAATTCCTTTCAGATGGAATCACAATTTTATTCTGTTAAAAAACTATTTCTGTCCATCTTTTGCTTCTTTTAACATCTTTTGTTAATAATGCCACGTCAACGAAGGCATATGGATACCATTACTGCCACCAGAGCCGTTACATTGATTGCTGAAGGTCATTCACAGCGGTCTGTAGCTTTGTCGTTGGGTTTCTCTCGCCGAGCCATCCACAATGTGTGGGATCGGTTCCAAGAGACTGGCAGTGTTGCAAGAAGGCCTGGATCGGGCAGGGTGCGAGCGACTACGGCACAAGAGGATCGCTACATCCGATTGAGTGCCCGTCGAGAGCGCTCTGTGACGGCACGTAAGTTACAAAATTGCCTACGGTCGACAACGGGGACTCGTGTTAGTGACCAAACGATACGTAATCGACTGCATGAAGACCAGCAAAGGTCCAGACGCCGAGAAGTACGAATTCCTTTATCTAGGGTTCAACGTGGAAATCGTTTAAGTTTTTGCCGCGAACATTCAGATTGGAGCATGAATCAATGGGGTATGGTGCTCTTCACAGATGAGTGTAAAGTGAAGCTTTGTAGTGATGATCGGCGGATAAGAGTATGGAGACGACAGGGTGAGAGATTTTCCGATGTCTGCATCAAGGAAATTGACCGCTTTGGAGGTCCTAGTGTGATGGTTTGGGCTGGGATTAGCTTACAAGGCAAAACTGAGCTGGTTTTCTTAAATCAAGGCACAGTAACTGTACAACGGTACATCGATGAAGTCATCAGGCCTCATGTGATTCCATTCTCACAGAGAGTGGGGCCAGGGTTCTGGTTAATGCATGACAATGCCCGCCCACACACAGCTCGGGCCACTCAGACTGTACTGGATCACTCCCATTTTCGTGTCCTACCATGGCCAGCGTATAGTCCGGATTTAAATCCAATAGAGCATATGTGGGACCAATTAAAACGAAGGGTTAGGGAGCATGAGCAAGAGGTTCACAACTAGCAACAGCTTATGGATGCTCTGAAACGTGCGTGGGGAGAGATACCTGATGAAAACATCAGAAACTTAATCGAGAGTATGCATTCAAGGCTCCAGGAGTGTGAAAACAGGAGAGGAGGACACACCCGTTACTAAACCATTAAAAAAACAGCTTGTGTCAGTTTTTGTTTTGTTTTGCAAAGAGTTTCTGTTTAGTTTTTGCTGTTGACAATGGACTAATTTCATGTTAATTGAAATAAGTGAAACAATTGACTACACAATTAAATGGTTATTAGCATAAGTTAAAACAAAAGCCTTGTTACATGTTATTTTAATAAATATACATTACTGTTTACTATATTTTTCACGGAGCAATCAAAATACTTAGTGGCCCCTATTTTCTTTTGAGTAGTATATATTGGGCGTGGTTTTGGTTGATTATTGAATTCATAATATGTATTCCTTGTTATGTGAATTATATTAAAGGATAATGAAAGTATTTACAGAATTATGTGAAATTTTAGGTGCTCCAGGTCTAAAGGGCCACCGTGGTGATGATGGTTTCAAGGGCTTCAAAGGAGACTACGGACGGCTGGGTCCCCAAGGACCACAAGGCTTAATGGGAGAACCTGGTAGGGCTGGTATACCCGGAATCAAGGGTTTTAGAGGCATCAAAGGTATTCCTGGAGAAATAGGACCGTGGGGCCCTAAAGGACCAAAAGGAATTATAATAAAACCTACCAGATCATTGACTATTGGAAAGATTGGATCAAGGGGCGACCAAGGTATTTTAAATCAGACTTTGATTTTTCAATGTCAAAATTGTATATCAGATATATTTATTTGAATTCATTGTGTTTTTTAAAATTTCCGTTTTTTATTAGGCCTGCCAGGAAAACAAGGTCTACTGGGTGATCCTGGAAACTACGGCCCTCCAGGCCCCGAAGGTTCTAAAGGACTTCCTGGAATGCGAGGTGACGAAGGCCTAAAAGGTTTTCCGGGTAAAGATGGTACTCACGCCGCAGATGGCACCCCAGGACGGCCTGGTATTTCTGCCAGGGTTTCAGCAAGTTTCCTATTTGGGCAAAAAGGAGAACCAGGTTACAGGTACGTTGGCAAATAAAGTAATGACTAATTACCCGATAATTTTGTCAAATCTTAATTACACACAGGTTTTTCAAGTCTTAATTACATAAAATTAATATATATCTACTAGGACGAATTAGGACGCTCCGCTTTTTCTCATAATCATAACCGGTAGCCATATAAAACGATTGCATGATACTTTAGTGTAATGAAGTATGGTAATGTACCGGGTGACATCATCATTCGGTGCCATTGTGGTGCCATTTTTAATTTATGTAATTTCATCGATTTCTCCAATACGGATGGAACGATTTAGAAAATTGATTTTTTTAAAGGGTTACCTTCCGATTGGTCCTATTTTCATCAGGTCAGGATTTGATGAAGGGATCCAGGAGAAATCGAGGAAACTCTTCAAATATTATAGCCAGACCTATAGCTATTTTTGTAATCTTCATAAGTAACTCGTTCATTTACTCTCGGGAAGTATCTTTTTGTGAAGTGGAACTAATGATGAATACCAGAGATATTCAACGGAATTGTTCAATACAAGGTAGCCTAGAGGTTGCGTTATGGTAACTTTATTAAGATTGGTCAGTAATGTATGCACTAGACTACCCTTTCCAGTTTATACGTATCCTATCCTGATAGGTTTTCTGGAAGAAATCTCTGTAGAGATAAGCTCGCCTTTGTTTTTTAATTTCGTTTATAATGTATTGTTGTAATTTTCTGTGCAATTAAGAATTGTGCATTGTATGCCCGTCATAATGCATAATAGTGAAATGGAAGTGATGGTGACCTAGGTACCAGGAAGCTTCTCAACAATTTATCAACGTCGGTCTGGATCTGATGATGGGATCTTGGAGAAATAAGGGAACTCTTTAATTATGAAGACACGAATGACACACAGGGCGTGTTTTGTATTAAATAGGCGGTATTGAACTTGGTTTTTCTTAAGTTTTACTTTTGGTTTAAATCATGATTAATTAAATTTAGCCGAGGATAATACCCTGGTCAGAAAAAACTTGCATAATACCCATTATTTCTGACTCATGCAGTTGAATTGGTTCTTTAGTTTTTGAGAATTCAAACGGTGAAAACACAAATCTCATAAATCTAGACAACGATTGGGAAAATGTAAAAAGTGAGAAGTATAGAATCAAAATTGTAGAGAATATTATCAGCTTTCATTGTGTTTTAAAACAAAACTTCCCATGATTCATCGTTTTTTAGATGTTGTCAGCAAAAAACTAAAAAACAAGACCTTCCTAGTTCCCCCTCTAGGGCTAACTTCAGAGAGTTCCCATGTTTGTCTCCTAACTAGTCCAAACAATGCTCCCAAGTCAAATTTTCTGCTTTCGACTTTTCCATAGGAACACGTAAACATTATTATCTTTTGAATACATATACCTAATTTAATTATTTTTGGTGACAAGAGTATTTTATTTAAGGTTAAAAAGGTAAGGTTGCACGTCTACAACTAAACATTTAACAATGGTATCACTGCCTCTTTTTTTTCTGCAAAAAATCGGCCAAGTGCTTGTCGGACTTTACACATTTAGGTTTCCGTACCAATTGTAGAATATAAGAATGAAAATGAGGGCAATTCAAAGAAAAAATTGATTTATCAATATATTGGTATTTGTTAGTAAAGTATACGTAATAACAAACGTTATCACCAAATTTTAAGATCATACTTCATAATGACCAGTTTAAAAAAAAATCTTCGGTACAAAAATTTGTAAAAAAAAAACTGTCTTTGGTGACTTCTCATGCCATTGTTTTCCAATATTTTTTAAACAAAACATACAAATCTACTCAACAACCTCTAAACAACGATACCCCATTTGATTAGGTAGGTCAAAAGGGCTTTAAAACTGTGTGGCTTTAAAACTGTGTGACAGACGACGGACGGATACGTGGGTGACAGCAATAGGGCCCCGTTTAGATTCTTAGGGTACGTACACAAAAAACAGACATTAACTCTATGCATCACACAGCTGTCAAACATTGAAGATGAAAGATATTCAACGATGAAGGAGTTTCTTTGGTTCCATCTATCGCTAGATGGCTGCCAACGCCATCTAGCGATAGAAAACTGAACTTCTCATACAAAATATTTTCAGAATGTTTGACCGTTTCTTTGTGTTTATCCTTTTTACCTAAAAATATTCTCCGGACTGAAGAGAATAGAACCAAATAGCAATTATACAAACCGGTCCGGCCATTTTAGAAGTTTAGTGGGACTAACGCGCGGCCATTCATTTTTATAAGTATAGATTAAAGATATAAAATAGAAATAGATAGATTCTCACGATAAAACTGTTGTAGGATGTAATGGTTCCATGCACCTTTAATATAATTATTAGAGTGGGCCAATTGTACTAAACCAATCAGCATCCGCTACTCTTAAAACAACCACCGATGGGCAAACACCAATGTCACCTTTGGAAGAAGCCTTCGGATCCCCATTCCTGAATGCCATCCAACCCAAGTCTGGCATCTGGCAAAGGCATTGGGACAACGTCTGTAACCTTCATGGCAAGCTATACGACCTCCCATGCGGTACTGCCAGTAGAAAATTCGAACACACTCTGGCCGACGAAATTGAGCATCTAACCAAATCAACCTACCCCTCTGAACGCGTATTAACCTTTGCTGCGGTCATACTTCAAAGAGACAAAAACGTTAGAAAAATGAAAGATATACTGAGACTACTCGATCGGCGCCTAAAACTCTGGGCAGACAAACTTTTCGAGGAACTCATCACGGAATCCACCAAAGCAGATAAATCTATATGGAATACAAGAAACCGGAAACAAAACAACAATGACCAAGAAACAAAATTATTCACACGACTGATAGGTACTACATGGAAAAACGCGGGAAGCGCTCAACTGGCTCCTCACAAAAGACACGAGCAAAGTTTTAAACCCAGACACTGAAGTTGATCCATCCGGTAAAACCGTCAGTGATGTGCTGAGAGAAAAGCACCCCCCGCCTAATACTCCAGATCCCGCTTTATTCACTCTCCCCAAAGACGTCACAAAACTCCAACCACTCCTTGAAATCGAAATAACTTGTGACCATGTCGAAACAGTTGCGAGAAAACTACACGGCGGCGGAGGCCCCACTGGATGCACAGCCGAAAACTGGAGAGATTTCCTACTCCGCTTCGGCCAAGCAAGCGCCCATTTAAGAGAAGCCGTAGCGCAGCTCACAACGAAACCATACCCTGGACCCAAATACAAGCATTAATGTCAAGCCGACTTGTTGCTTTAGACAAATGCCCAGGCGTAAGACCTATCGGCATCGGCGAATGCCTACGAAGAATATTATCCAAATGCATGATCTTAGCAACAGGCTCTGAAGTCACTGAAGCATGCGGCCAGTCACAGCTCTGCAGTGGACTGGGCAGTGGCATCGAAGGCGCCATTCATGCCATGACCGATGTCTTCCAAAGAGATTGCCAACCTGGTTCAAACTGGGGAATGCTCCTCGTTGACGCGAACAATGCTTTTAACGCCGTGAATAGACAACTAGCCCTCTGGCAAGCAAGAATATACTGGCCACACTGCGCCCGCTTTCTTTATAATACTTACAATGGCCACGCTGAATTGGTATTTCGCGATTCTGATACAAGACTATATAGCAGAGAAGGCGTAACCCAAGGAGACCCACTCGCAATGCCACTGTACGCGCTTGCAACACTACCAATAATTAACAAACTTAAAACCGAAAACACAGTCACACAATGCTGGTACGCCGATGACTCCTCCGCGCAAGGCACTTTCCAAAGCCTACGACAATGGTGGGACAACTTAAACAAAACAGGCCCAGCATACGGATACTTACCACAAGGTAAAAAATCATTTCTAATAGTGTCAGAAACTGACAAGTCTACCGCAGAAAAGACGTTCTCCGGTACCAACGTCTCCATAGTTACCGGCTCCCGCTTCCTAGGAGGCTACATAGGGACAGGAGGGGACGACTTCGTAAAAAAGAATGTAACCGAATGGATATCTATCATCGAGAAACTCACAACAATCTGCAAAAACTCACCTCAAGCCGCTTACACTGCCCTAACTAAAGCAGCTCAGTTTAAATGGTCCTTCCTACTACGTGTCTTAAAAAATTCAGAAGAACTTTTTGAACCCTTAACTAACACATTACACGACAAATTCATACCAACACTAATCGGAGGCGAAATCACAAAACTTGAAACCCAGCTATTTACCCTCCCAGTCCACAAAGGCAGACTTGCCCTTTCTGACCCCTTCAACACACCAAACCGTGCATACCAAATCTCAAAACAGGGATCTACAATACTTTCAACAGCCCTAACCGAGATAAAAGACATAAACCTTGCTGAACACTACAATTCTTTGCGTGACGCAAGAAAGGAAGGAAACAAGGAAAAAGAAACATACGAGAACGAAACTCTAGAAAGCATTCTAACAAAATTACCATCCAAAAAGAAAAGAGCAATAGAAAGATCAATAGCGACAAAAATGAAAACAAAAACATCAACATGGCTTTCAGTAATACCGACAAGAAAAAACAACTTCGACTTATCACCCCACGAATTTAGAGATGCCCTGGCCATAAGATACCACCGCACACCAATCTCCATGCCTGCGACTTGCGACGGCTGCGGCAATGACAACTTCAACGTGGACCACGCCTTGTGCTGCAAAACAGGTGGCCTTATCACACGCAGACATAACGAAATAAGGGATCTTTTCTGTGAACTGTGCCAGCAAGCCTGGGGAAACGTCACGAAAGAGCCAGTCATCTCCGAAGGCGATACTGGGCTGCGCGGAGACTTGGCTTGTCGGGGGGTATGGATTGCCCAGAGGGAGGCGTTATTTGATATCCGTGTCATAGACACCGACGCTCCCTCCCACGCATCACGCCCCGTAGCGGCTGTCCTTCGTTCAGCTGAAGAAGAAAAGAAAAGGAAGTACTGCGACCCATGCGAGACGCGCCACACCACCTTCACCCCTTTAGTAACCTCTGTCGACGGAGTTTTTGCTCCACAAATGATATCATTCACTAAACACCTCGCCGAAACGCTGGCGGACCGCTGGAACCGGACCCCTGCCACAATAATGGGCTGGCTACGAGCTAGAATTCAAACCGCCATCATCAGGGCCAGCAGCATGTGCATCCGCGGCACCCGCCATAGGTGGAATCGCACAGGCCTATATGAGGATGGAGCGGCAGTCCCACACGTCTTGAACTAGAATGAATATCTTATTTATATTCTCTGTACTTATTTTCATGATCTTTTGCTTAATAAATTTCTTATCGTTTAGAGTGGGCCATGTGCAAGGGTCAGAAGGGAAAATTGCCGGGCCACACGATGCGGTGCGGCGACGCGCACCGCACGAAACAATGCGAGACAGGATAATTATAAGCTTTTGTTGTTGTGACCCATGAAATAGATTTTGATGAAACACAATAACTGCAATATTTGATTTTTAAGAGCTATTCGTAGCTGGTAATCAAAACCACAGATATTGAAAAAAAATGGCAGAATCTGTATTATTGCACCATCTCCGTCGATAGTGTTGAATCTAAGGATCGAATTCTGGGAAGAAACGTCATATGGCAAAATAGTGGAAAGTGTTCATTTCCTAAAAAAATAACCTCATTCTGAACTGGTTACAATCTGTAATGTAGAGATGTATGCGAAGAATAATTTAAATTGAGTTTTGTACTCGTATTCGACAATGAATTATTTTATTTAAAAAAATAACACTATCTACTGTTTTGTCATTTGACAATAATTTCCAGCAATTCATCCTTATAAGCAACAAAATCGATTATTTCCCAGCTGGGAAAATAGGTTTTTTTTAATCAAATGACATAAAACATGTTTCATCAAAATATCAAGGTTTAGGAATCCTGTTACAATTTCGATTTCACCCTACTAAACCTTGTAAATGGCCCACTCTGTACATTGATTCGGTAGCTACATCATATGTACAAGTAATATACAACATTTTAACCCTTGCTCAAATGCGTAACGTACGCGTCATCGTAGAGAGAGAGAGAGGGAGATAAGTTACTATATAGTTATATTTAACATACTTTGTACAACCTTATATTCAGAGTCAGAATGTGAGTTCCAGCTTTAGGCTATGTTGTAATTTAATTATTATAATATTTTTCAGTGGCGAGCGTGGCGAGCCGGGAGAACCTGGTTTACCCGGGGAAAGTGGCGATTCTGCGTCTTCAAATATAAACTCAAAGGGGGATAAAGGTCTCCCTGGGCCAGTGGGAATGAAAGGTACGCAGGGTTACTTTTCACTTTTCGACATCATTTAATTAGCTGGCAATACCAAAAATTAGCTCTGTATAGTTCAATAGGGGACTACGGCAGTTATCCTGTCCCATTCTATATATTCACATTTCGCAACCATAAGTCATATTCAACTTAAAAAATCCTTTTTCAGGGTACTCTGGCTTCAAGGGACAAAGTGGTAAAATGGGTTACAGTGGGCTCAAAGGTATGGCAGGAGATAAAGGTTTTCCAGGGAGACACGGTGATCAAGGCCCGGAGGGACGCAAAGGTTTCCAAGGACTAAAGGGCAAGGACGGATTCTACGGTCCATACGGTAAAAAAGGTGAAACAGGGCCACCTGGGCGTCTAGCCGCTAAAGGAATTAAAGGATCTCGTGGAGACGCTGGTATACCTAACTTAATGGGAGAAAGAGGTTACGATGGAAAACTGGGAGAATCTGGTGACGCGGGGCAACCTGGATTTCCAGGAGCAATGGGTCGGGAAGGTCGTCGTGGGCCTAAAGGCAGTACTAGCCTTGATGGAGATGAGGGCCCCCCTGGACTGCCGGGTCTAGAGGTTATTATTAGTACTCTTATTTTATTAACTTTAGCATATATTTGCTTATTAATCAAATTGTTTGGTTTGCTGCCTATCTGAATTAAAGAAGAACGAAAATAAACGGACAAGTGTGGGTCGGACTCGCACACAAAGGACAAAGCACACGTTCCTTGCCGTCCCATCGTACAAGACAACTTAAGCAGAAAAAAATACAAAAAGTTTAGGTATATGCGAACTAGGTTCTGAAACTAGCACCACCCCCTACCATATGTACCATCATCATTCGCTGTGGAAGACTACTGTAAGGGTTCTTTTCCCATGCAGCCCAACACTTCAAAGTCATAAAACAAATGGTTTTTCAATAGTTTTTGCAATTCGACAAAAAGTTTAACAAAAACTAGGTTTTACCGCCACATGCTAGCTGCAAGGGAAATAAGTTTTAAAGTGGGCTTCCACTTCTGCTACTGATAGTACGTACAAATAGCAGATCCAACGTCAAACCAATTGCGCTACCGAAACGATTAAGTCGAAATTATTAATTATATTTGAATGACGATGATTTGGTAATTCGCAGGGAGATTTTGGTGATTCAATGTCCCACTATTGAAACTCGTCTCTTGTATGGGGACCCACTTTAATTAATAAAATCTCGTGTAGTTTATTATTGGTTGCTGTAGCGACAACAGAAACTAAATAGTACAATAATAACTACCTGTAAACTAAATAGACACAGAACAGATAGACAGAGAAACAGACATACAGACAGACGAACAGCGTAGGCTTAGTTATTAGTAAGGACCCTATTGGGTCCCGTTGGCACCCTAAAATGTACAAGATTAGTTGGTGCTATTAGTTGTTTTGTGGTTTAGGTTTACTTAAGTAGTAAAGTCTGTTACGAATTTTATACATGTATATCAAATTAAATCATTTATAATAAATACACTAAATAACCATAACTAATTTTATTTCCCAGGGTCGAAAAGGATTCCCAGGTATCACCATTCAGGGTGCACCTGGATTACCAGGTTCACCTGGAAGACCTGGTTTGAAAGGTTCTTTCGGTGATAAAGGACGGTCGGGTAAACTTGGTTTACATGGATACCAAGGACCCAAAGGCGAAAAAGGTATACCGGGACGAACAGGCCGAAGAGGTGAAAAAGGTGACGAAGGATTGACAGGATTTACAGGTTACCAAGGCATGGATGGTGCACCTGGAACAAAAGGACAACCTGGGGATGTGGGACAACCGGGAGAAACAGGCATCCCTGGATTTTCGGGTCCACCAGGACCCGCAGGACATAGAGGATCATCAGGGCCTAGAGGAGAAGACGGCAATCCTGGCATACAAGGTTATCCTGGTCTGAAGGGAGGAAAGGGTTTCCAAGGGGATGATGGGTTGATGGGAGCAAGAGGATTACGCGGTGACGATGCCTATAGCGGGTCAGCTGGAGATATTGGTGAGGCTGGTCTTACAGGGAGGCCTGGTAGGCCAGGTAAATTTGGACTCCCAGGAATGAAAGGAGAAGCTGGTCCACCGGGTGCAACGAACACGGGTCTTCCTGGAACTAAAGGTGTAAAAGGCAACAGTGGTTATCCAGGAAAAATAGGATACCCAGGTAGAAAGGGAGATCCGGGTAGCATTGGCGCAGTTGGTTTACCTGGACTACCAGGAGATCAAGGTCGCCCCGGACTACAAGGATCCGTTGGATATCCTGGAATACCCGGCCGAAAGGGCATTCAGGGTCTAACTGGAGTTTTTGGTCAGCCAGGCAGACAAGGTGAACCGGGGATGGCAGGCCAGCCCGGGTACATAGGTAGAAATGGTCTACCTGGGGACAAAGGCTTTTTAGGCCCTATTGGAAGAAGGGGCGAAGATGGGGTCCAAGGAGAACAAGGGGAAACTGGTAGTGTCATGTATGCACTGGCAACAAAAGGGGAAATAGGTGAGTATGGGATGGATGGGTTTCCAGGTGAACCGGGAGATGCAGGTGAACAAGGTTTAGAAGGATATCATGGGTTCAAAGGAACCCGAGGTGAAGCTGGTTACCACGGACTTTCTGGTGAAGATGGTGTGCACGGCTCAAAAGGATTCCCAGGAGACAGAGGTCCTCCAGGTCTACCAGGTTTAGATGGCATAAATGCAGAAAGAGGTGAGAGTGGGAGATACGGAATTGACGGTTTACCAGGATGGTATGGGCAAATGGGTCCGAAAGGAGCACCGGGTGAAATTGGAGAAGATGGTCCACCCGGCACCCCTGGTCAGCCAGGAATTGTTTACGTTGGACCCAAAGGCTTCCAGGGAGAGACAGGGCGGCCAGGACGCCCGGGATATCCTGGTAAACCAGGAGACACTTTCATTGGAAGACCCGGACTACCAGGACGTAGAGGAGATACTGGAGAACCAGGATTTTCATACAGTAGGAAAGGAGATCGTGGTGCTGTAGGCTACCAAGGATCAACCGGATCTGCAGGACCAGTCGGAGATGTTGGCGACCACGGTATGTCAGGTCGTCCAGGACTGCAAGGTTTATTCGGATTGAAAGGTGAAACGGGTGATGATGGTGCAGAGGGTATCGAAGGCATGCCTGGTCGAAAGGGCATGACAGGCCAGAAAGGTGATCAAATTTTCGATAAGGACATTACACCCGGAGAAAGAGGTGATCAAGGTCCCCCTGGTCTAGCAGGTTATCCCGGTAAAGACGGTAATAACGGAAATTTTGGCCGGGACGGTATACCTGGACTTAAAGGAGAACATGGCGATATAGGAGAACGTGGCGAAGCCGGAGATGAAGGGAGAGAGGGCCTACAAGGAGCCCAAGGCAGAGTGGGTCTGCAAGGCTACGTGGGCTATCAAGGTCCTCGCGGGCGACCTGGACCACCGGCGCTACCTCCACCGCTACCCAGCTCCAGAGGATTCTACTTCACTGTACATTCGCAAAGCAGTTTAATACCCCAATGTCCCTCAGGCACTTCTCCTCTCTGGGAAGGATATTCATTGTTACATATAGTAGCGAACGGGAAGTCACATGGACAAGATTTGGGTAATTATATTTTTATATTACCTACTTTAATGGGTTTGTGACAATTAAATCAAAATATTATTGACTAATTCATTATTGAACACTCCACAGGAGCGCCAGGCAGTTGCATGAGAAGGTTCTCTACTTTGCCATTTTTGTTCTGCAATATTAACAATATATGCAACGCTGCACAGCGTGACGATTACAGCTTCTGGCTGTCTACCGAACGGGACATGCCACCCATGATGACCCCCATTCTAGGAAACGACATCGTCCCTTACATTTCAAGGTAAATTGCTCTTCATTTAGTAAATAAGAAACAAATTTATGATGATATCTCAAATAAATAAAATTCAACTACTTAGTAATCAGTAACAATTATATTTATATATTTTTATATAATATATTTATTTAACCATGCGAGCGAGCGTCCGTGGTATGGTTACACGCTCGCCTTTCATGCGGCTTCCATACCCTATGCTTACCATGTACCAATGAGATAAGTATCTTTAGGCATATTACACGGACGATCTAACGGGCGACGACAAAATTCTAAGGAAACCTTGAGCTAGCTACTATCGCGTACGCATGTGTATGTAAATAATACAATTTTAATAATATGGCTCAATCTTACTAGGCCCGTGCCCCTCGACGTTAATGGGCTGGGTATATTTAATTATTTATCTTACAGATATGTTTCTTCTACAGGTGTCAAGTTTGCGAGACCCCTACAAGAGCAATAGCGATTCACAGCCAAGGCAATATCGCGCCGGCTTGTCCAAGCGGATGGATCGAGTTATGGGTGGGATACAGCTTCTTGATGGTGAGTTCAGTTTTCACCAGCTGTCCCGCAGTCTCACCCTTGTTGCATCCCACAAGAACAATGCATATTTCGGTACAAAAAGTACCCGACTAGGTACTGTCAATGTGTTTGGAGTAAAAATCTAACAAAAATCGAATTATCCATCTTTTCGTCCTTGGGAATGGGATCCTCAGCTATCTTTTGTGCAGACATTATACTAGGCCTCTGGGCCAGACTGCAGGATGCGGATATATTTAGATTTAGCGTAGAAACTGCTAGTGTCCGGTGAGGCGCCAGGGGCCATTTATGTTATTTAGCATCGCCGCTAAAGTAACATTTAAGTAAAGTAACATTTTTTCTGAGGTTCGGTATTGGTTAGATATCATGTAGGTTATTTAGATATCAATGTCAAGGGTTATCAATTATTAAGGCCCTTTTTAATTGTGAGCTATCTACCTATGATATGATAGCAAGCTATGAAGTATTCCATTTCATGTCGAATAAATAAATAATAAATAACATTACGTCATTTCAGTCGTCAGCCGGGCAAGACGCATCAGGACAGTCCCTGGTCTCACCAGGATCTTGTCTGAGAGATTTCAGGACGCGGCCCTTCATCGAGTGCAACGCCCTCGGTCGCTGCAATTATTTCGCTACAGCTGTTTCATACTGGCTTTCAACTATAGACAATATGTTTGAGAAGCCTGTTCAACAGACCCTAAAGAACAGCCTAGAGTCTAAAGTCAGCAGGTACGTAAAAACAGATATTATGCTGATCAGTAATTCAATGTTAAATAAAGAGTTTGAAGTAATAGCCTTTCTTCCTGTCTATTTCAAGGTGTTCGGTATGCATGAGGCCACAGCCGACCGCTACAGTGATCCGCCCGGACATCGCGGCGGTGGCGAACTCGTTCGTGCGGCCGCCGTCGGCCGACCAGTTCAGACGGCGACCCCAGGTGGATGAGCAGTACAGAAGGCGCCTCCGAAAAAAGATTCGTCCTAAACGCCTTCATACGTAGACGTGACGTCAGAGATACAAATGTGATATTTTTATATATATATCTCCCTACTATAGACCAAATAGAGGTCATATTGTTAATGTAGTCAAAAGCGGATAATAACGAAATATCATTTTTTGTGACAACCGTTTCGACTGGCCGCAGTCATTTCAATAGTCAATTAAATAGGTACATTTACCGAAATATAACTAAGAAATATGTATAATATAATTAAGAAATACCAAAATTAATTATTAATACAAATACATTCTCATAATAAGTGCGGCCCACTAATCGTAATTAGTTAGTTAATCTTAGGTAACTAATTTACGACACTATCACTGCCATTTGTAAGACCTTTTCCATCCCTACTCTACAATTTTCTACCCTCAATTCCAATATTAAATGCCATAATAAATAATGATGATAATAATAATAATAGAGTAATTTAGAATTGATCTACCTATGCTTAAAAAATATTCAAGCTAAGATCGATCGATCAACAAAACATTATTTGTTGAAGAAATTAATGCAAGGGAGCTTATTGTAAGTAACTTAGAAATAGGTAAATTTTAATGATACAGCATAATATTTTATAGTAGTATGAGTACCTACCTAATTGTAATATGGAACACACTTTTCGTAAGGCATGTTTGTATAAATAGTTAAATGCTGTATCACCTACTTGAAATAAACTAACATACTTATTTAAAGATAGCCAGATCTATTATTTATTTATTTTAATAAAACTCACCTTTATATACCGTCTATCACATCTTCTAGTATAAAGAAGATGCGATAGAAGGTTATAATTATCAGCATTTTCTTGATAGTTATGTGGTGTTTTAACTGACAAATAATACTAAGTGGCTTAGTAAATTATGAAAATGTATTGACTGTTTTCTTTATTCCATTTCACTTATATTTTTCTGACAATCAATCAAATATTGTCTTTGATACTAAGTCCAAGTGTTTAAGTTTGTGGTCATCAAGGTTGGGTCTGGCTTCATAGGCACAGATAGTGACACCATGTCGGTGGCCGGGAGTCCATTCTCCTTTCAAACCAATGTATGATATTTTGGTGTTGTCAGCTCCAAAGTTTGTAGGGAAATGCATAGTCAGGTGTGACACTGACGAGAATGTCACTATTCTGGGAAAAAAATAAGATCTGTTAAACATTGTACAGCCAAACTATCCAGATTCACACAGCACCATCATGGAGACTCAAAGTCTACTCAAATTACTAATTAGGTGTACATATGCAATAGTAAATGTAGCCCATATATGTCACCACCGATGGGCACAGGCCCAGATTCGATATTTTACCTTAACAATATGGTAATTCATATTAAGAGTGAGAGAGCAAAACAGTGCTGTTGTTCCCCTGCCTGCCCCAATGATTTGTCAAAGTAATTTCAACAATTTAATTTTTATTTACTTTGGAGTGTATTCTAAAAGGCCTTGGCTGTCCCTCTGGAGTTCAAACACTTGGTCAGGTTCTGAACTGATGTCATCAAATGTCATATTAGGCCTATTTTTGTATCTGAAATCAAGAATTAATTTTACAGTCAAGAAAATTGAATAAAAATCTGACAACTAGACAGTAGCAATTGAAAGAGATAAAAAGTAAGTGAATTTCAAAAGTGTAATACAAATTTTAAGTAAAAGCCAAAATGTCGACTATGTAATTCATAAATAAGTTTGATACCAAGGCCTGCATTAATAAACCAATAGCAGCCATTGGCCAGCCTCTTGGTCAAACGCTATGCAGTCTGCCCTCAAGTGACCATAGAGGACAGTTGTTCATTACATTAACTTACAGTCTAAGTTTGGCTGGATGGCTGCTATCATCGTCTGATGCTATCCGGATACCTTTGAGCTTAACATCTCCAGTAAATGGAATATTGAACAACAACTCTTCATCAGCATCACTTTCTACAAACTGAAAAATTAAACAGGTATAATTAAAGAATACAGATGCAGATAGACAGAGGTTTTGTAATGTAATATTGATGAATTTTTGGTCAGTGTTGACAAGGGTGGCCTTGAAATAAAAATCTAAGTCTTTTTCCTTTGGCGCCCCCTATCTACACTACAACTGGGGCTTCCGCCCCCTTATCAACACTCTGACCCTGAATTTGGGTAAGGGTAATTGCTAGTGAATTTTAAGACAACCAATTTCCAATTTTTCCCCCCAACATTCGCTGATTCAACGCCAAAGCCGAGATAGATATTTACATGTTCCGGATCCAAGCGTTGCATCCACGGCTTGAATACAGTCTTTCCTGATCCATCAATAGCTTCGTTCAGGCACTGTACATTATCCTTGTCTATTTTTTCGTAAAGGTTATACTGAAGTCCAACATCCTCTGCGGATGGTCCATGATCGTGGTCGCAGTGACCGTGGCAGTGACCGTTGGACATCTTGCAAGTATGATATTTTTGTTGCACATGTAACACACAAATTACTGACAATTATTTAATAACGAGACTGAGAGAAATAAACAGATCGATTTATCCAATTTATGATTTTCGTTCAATTTCGTAGCGATGCGCGTTTATGAATGGAATGACACTAATGAAATCACTCGATTATGGCAATCATTCGACGTATTCGAATGGAACACCTAAATCATTCGAATGGACACCTCACAACAACGAACTGCGACTGACAGCGATCGACGATTACTAATCAACGCGCCCCCACTAATGTGTATTCGCTAGTCGACAAAATCATTCAAACAATACGCCGACTGCCCGACTTGCAAGCAATATTCAACCATATGCTTATAACTTTAAGTTGCAGCCATTACATATTAGCGATTAGCGATTCGGAAATCATTCATCAAACCTGGTCCAACTCGATTGTTTAATATGTCCGCTTGCTTTTCTTTCGGTGATACGGCTGCAAGCAAGATTCAGTCCTATGGTCGATATCAGACATGTTCCGAATATGTAGCGATTTTGCCGAATACCGAATACCGAATATTCGGCGCTGCTCTTGGCCGAATCCCCGAATATTCGGCGGCTAATTTCGGGACTCAAATTGTCGACAAGTCACGACCGGCAATGCAAGGTCACTGCGTGCGGGCGGGAGAGGTGAGCGGGGGATTGCGGGGGTATCTAGTTTGTTTCATTTCTGATTTGCTCGAGTGACTCATGCATTATCTGTTTTGGTTGCTTTGTTTTCGTGAAAAAAGCAAGGTATTTCAACAATTAAGTAATTATTCTGTTAACCTCCGCGAATCCAGGCCGCCCCGGCGCGAAACAGCAAGGATCCGCGGCATATTTTGAGCCAACCCCCGCGCGGCACTTGACTGACGTATCAAGTGATTCTGTTAGAATGGTAACTCTTAGAACTATACAAATTGTAGATCTGAGTAGCTAATGAAACCCTCTCTTAGTTTATGCGAAAAAAACGTCACTGTGACCTTAGTTTATTTTTGTACCGACATGAGAATCACCGACTTCTATGAAAATGTTCCCTCTCGACACAAATCTAGCCGACATTAGAAAAACATCAACAAATATACATGTTGTTTGATACCTACGTAATCTACATAAGATAACCTTTTCAAAACAACAAAAACATTAGTGTGTTCTTAACAACACACTAATAACACTTTCTATATACACACTTTCTATAAAGAAACAATTCAATATTCACCATAAAAGCGCAGAAAAGATCAGTCAAAATTCGCGCGCGAGAAAAAGTGATTTTGTTTTTTCCAGTCTGAATGTTTTTTTCAACGAAAGACCACAGACAAATATGTTCATGGTAGAGTTTGACTAATGCCGCATTTACACTTGCCAAGCATGCCAACATTATGCACTAAAATTGTACCAAAATACCGGTTTGTAAACACAGCGTCACCCGCGCATCAATAGCTGCGCGTGGTAACCAACGGTATTTTGACTTTGCAGCTATTGATGCGTTCGGATACTGAGAGGTTAAAAAATAATAATGATAATTATAGTAATTTATTGTAAGTTTATGATGAAAAGTTCTGTTACATTGGTGTGATATATTTATTTTGAGGTTTCAATGTGTTTTTTTTTTTCTATTTTTCTATTTTGTATTCAGTCGAATGTTTCTTACTATTCAGCTGAGTACCGAATATCAAAAAAATTGCCGAATAGGCCGAATACCGAATAGTTACCGAATATTCTCTCTAGTCGATATTTTACAGTAAAATACAAACTACAGTGGTTCTCTATGGTTTCTTTATTCAAATTGAAATAAGTGGTCATCATTCGATCATTAGGATTAGCGATCGCTAATTTTGTAGTCGAATAATAATATTAGTAGTCGTCGGATCATTCGAGTCACAAACTCATTCACTATTGCACATCGCTAATTTCGTTCATTCAATAAATTGACAGATCCATTCAAACAAAAACTTCTTTCCTAAAAATGAACAGATCAGTGTGACCATATGTGGCAGTTTCCTGTCTTTTTGGCAGTTTTGGACTAGTAATTTAACCTCTGGCAGTTTATGTTGACGTTTTATTAAACTGGCAGTTTTTGGCAGTATTTTACAAAATTTAAGTATATTTCCCCATATCAGGGGAAAATTACCCAATTGTAAAACGGCAACATCCACTTTAGTTTATCTGTGGTGTGGCCCCTTCGTACTTCGTGCTGTGTTTATATTTCATTCAATTATGAACCGTAACATAATTATCATAAGGTTCTTTCATTGTAATTATTTTGTACTTATTTTGCATTGCACAATGCACAATATTTGATTACTTTTGTTTCTGACTTCAATGAAAACAGTTTGTTATTTACTACCGGCAATGAAACGAAAATATGAACGATCTTATCGTGCTGAGTGGGAGCAAGATCCGTTGCTTTCTGCATGGATATCCAGAGCGAAAGATGATGCAGATGTTGCATTTTGTAAAGCATGCAACAACAAATTAATTACGCGACTGTCTTCTTTGAAAGAACATGCACTTACTGTTAAACATAAGAAGAATATAATTGGATATAGTGGTAAGTCATCGGTAAGTTCTAAAATATTCACTTGTTTTTAAGAGTATCCGTTAATTATATATTTAGCTACTTTATACTAAAGCAAGTCACTTGTTGCAGGTGCAAAAATTTTTCAAGAATTCTCCGCTACAAGAAGAAGTAACTACTTTTTTCTTCGGGGGTAGAACTAAGAAACGCCAACAAAAAATAAGCTCTCTAATTTTATTTTAATTTTAATTATTTATAATCAATTAATGTACAATTTAATATAAATTCACTGACCTAGACCCTCCTTTCATCATAATTAACTGATCACTTCATATATTGTTGCATCATCTATTATAACCTCACACACAAGCACAATGGACCTATACGCTGAGCTGCAGAAGAATATGGATGAAATCACGGAGACCTTCAGTGAGCGGATGGGGAAGTACGAGCAGGAACTGCATGCAGCCACACCTACTCCAGGACCCCAGGACATCACCAAGCTGACACGTGAGTTCTCGGACTTCAAGTCTCTCGTGTGGAAGAGCCTCGGAATGCTGAAGAATTCACTGCAGCTTCTGACCCTCGGGCTCGACCGGCACGAGACCGCTGCGAGGCGTAAGGTGCAGCTGGTGCACGGTGTGCAAGAGGCGGCCAAAGAGGAAGCAGACATCATTTTGAAGGGTGTGCTCACTGACCGCCTCAAGGTGTCTGCAGAGTGCCTCCGCGACTTGAAGGTGGTGCATAGGCTGGGTGCCAAGGGGACGAAATCTCGGCCGCTGCTTGTACGCTTCGCAACGCACACAGCGCGCAATGAAGTTTGGAGTCTGAAGAAGGAGCTCAGGGGCGCGGTTTCACATATTACTGTGTCCGAGTTCTTGACCAAATCCAGACATGGTGTCTTCATGCCCGCAGGGAGGAGTGCTCTCCCCGCTTCTGTGGAATCTGGTCATTAACGACCTGATTACCAAGCTTAACGCTAATGGATACTACACCGTAGGATACGCCGACGATTTGGTAATCCTCATCACAGGTAAATTTGCGAGCACAGTGTGCAACCTTAAACAAACAGCTCTTCGCATCGTGGAGCGCTGGTGTTTAGAATATGACCTGGCGGTTAACCCAACAAAAACGGTAATGGTCATGTTCACTAACAATAGGGCTCTTGGTAGGTATACCCTACCTAAGCTCTTTGGAACGGAACTCCAGCTAGCAACTGAGGTGAAGTACCTGGGCATAACCTTGGACAGCAAGCTCAACTGGAGTAGCCACATCGACAACAAACTAAAGAAGGCGAGTATTGCTTTCTGGCAGTGTCGGAGAATGGTGGGGAAAAAGTGGGGACTTTCTCCCAACATCATTCTTTGGCTGTACGTAACGGTGATCCGTCCTCTTGTCTGCTACGGAGCTGTGGTGTGGTGGACCAGGACCAAACTAACCACAATGGTAAGCAAACTCCAAAGCTTCCAAAGGCTGGCCTGCATGGCTATCACAGGTAGTATGAGAACTACTCCAACAGCAGCAATGGAGGCCATGCTGTGTCTTCCGCCACTCCAGCTATATATTAAGCAGGAGGCCGCGTCATCTGCGGTGAGACTCAACACCTTAGGACTTTGGAGGAAAAACAGGACCTCACACACCGCCATCCTAGGGGAAGTTTACAAAAAATTTCCCATCTCTATGGCTTGCAGTGACAGAATCCCTAAACAATTTGTTTTTGACAAAAAATACAACATACAGTTACATGAAGACCATCGGGTTGAGGGGCTCGACGTTAAAGAGCTCAGAATTTTTACCGATGGTTCAAAAACTGAAGCAGGCACTGGTTCAGGCACCTTCTCGGAGGACCTAAACATCAAGATGGCCATTCCACTGGGTGCCCATAATACTGTCTTTCAAGCTGAATGCATGGGCATCATCTCGGCCGCTAATGCCATAGCATCGAGAAAGGTAAGAGATTCCTCCATTCGAATCCTCTCGGATAGCATGGCCGTCCTACAAGCCCTAAATAGCAACACTATTAACTCAGGGCTAATCTACGAGTGTCACAAACGACTAATGGAGGTATGTCAACACAACCGCGTAATCCTTCAATGGATAAAAGGACACAGCGGATCAAGAGGTAACGATGCAGCGGATGAGCTGGCGCGTAAAGGATCTAGCTTGACAGCGTATGGTCCCGAACCTATCATCCCTCTTCCCTTCAAGATGGTACGCTCATTTCTGAGAGAGTCGACCAGGAATGATCATGCCACTCTTTGGACAAACCATAAGGAGTGCAGGCAGGCTAAGCTGGCCTTGCCGTCCCCTAGCGCTAGGCTGGCTAAGACCTTGCTTCGACTTAGCAGGCCGCGCATGCGACTGGTAACTGCAGCACTTACTGGCCATGGTTTCTTTAACAAACATCTATATGTCCTAGGTGTTACCGACAGCCCCCTTTGCAGAGCCTGCTTGGAGGCAGAAGAAACGGCTGCTCACGTCCTCATGGAGTGCACAGGAGTAGCGGACTACAGGGCTAAACACCTCGGTCAATCGAGGGACCTTCCAGGGATAGTCGGTAACGTAAAGGGCCTACTGGCGTTCCTGGAGGAGTTGGGTTGGCTCGAATGATTCGCATTCCCACCCACACGCAAAATAGGCGCTTTCGTCGTCGAGTTGCGGAAACCAGCCCGTCTTACAATTGACAATTGACAATTATGGTGTCTTCATTGCAGCACGCAAGCACTTCGGAGTGAGCAACACTTGGACTTCTGATGGCAAGATACACCTGTTGCTGCCTGACGGGTCGCGGCAAAAGCTTGAGTGTTGGGCGGATTTACGGCCGCTAACTGATAAGTTTCCCAGCAAGGAGGCCCCCTTGCCTACCGGCATTGGGAAGAAACTGGCTGCGGGGACTATAGCTGGCTCCGCCAAAGGCGCAGTTACCGGGCGACCGGCGGCTCAGACGCAGATCAAGAAGAAGTAAGGTTAGGTTCGTCTGTCCGCCGCAAGCGAGTCATACTCGGCCTTCCATTTTCGCGATGCAGTGGTCATTTGGCTGTGTTAACTTTTTATTTGCGAGGTAGTAGCACTTTTTCTTTGCGTCCAAGAGTCTAAAGTACAATTTTCGGTTCTCTAGACAATATGACATGGTAGGTCTGTCACTGTGTTTTTTTTTTTTTTTTTTTTTTTTTTTCTTTTTCATTGTGCACGCATCTGCGTCTGTGTACTTTTTAACAGTGGGATCGAAACGCAAACCTCAAACTTTGTACTTAATTATTTTTAAAGTGTTTGTTGGCAAAAATGTTTGCGTATCGTTCGGGCTCCATGTCGCGGTCCTTTTTGCGTTTACCTCGCCGTGGCCTAACTTCCAAAACATTTTTCATGTTATGTTCTATTTTGTATCTGTGCCTTCACTGACCGCTGCCCAGTTGTTAATTTATTTTATCCTGTGTGTTGTTTATAACTAAAAGAAGTAGGTTTTCTGCTTACTTCAGCAATCGTTGTCTGGCAATGGGTCTAGGTCATTCCGTTAAGTTATTTACTTGTTTTTTATTTTTTTTTTGTTTTATTAACATTTACATTATTGTAGTATATATTTTTATACATATATCTATATTATTTACCTATATATAGTATGGATATCCATAATGATAGCTTCTTGTCGTGTGCTTCTAGCGATGAATTTATTAGTGCGGAAAGCGATATTTCCACTGTGGAAGAACCGCTTTCCGTCAAACTTAAAGACTGTCTTTGGTGGGTCAGGGAAAAATCTGAACATAGTGCACATCAATGCTCAAAGTATTCACACTAGCTACCCCGATCTCATCGAGGCTTTTTCTGAGCAACGTGTGGACGGCATCCTTGTCTCTGAGTCGTTCCTTAAGCCTTCACTCCCTTCATCCATGTACTCTCTTCCAGGCTTCAGGCTATATAGGAACGACAGAACCGGAAAGGCAGACGGAGGTGTCGCTGTTTACCTGCGTGCGGAAATTGCTTGTAAGGTGATTAATGTATCCCCTAGCCAGTACTCCGAGTCTGCTGAATACCTCTTCCTTGAAATTGTTCTTCATCACAATAAGGTGCTGCTTGGTGTCCTCTATAGCCCCTCTCTTCGTGTTGACTACTTCGACACCTTTGAATCCCTTCTTAATGATTTGACCCCAATTTACGACGACACTCTCATTCTTGGGGATTTCAACACCTGTCTCCTCAAAAATAATTCCCGTTCTGCCAAACTCAGGTCCATAGTTGATTCATTCAATCTCCACATCTTGCCACTTGAGGCCACTCATTTCCAGCCGCATTGTTCTCCCTCTCTTCTAGACATCATAATCGTCTCCAACTTGGATAAGGTTGCCTCTCACGGTCAACTTAACTCTCCTTTCTCCTTCCACGATCTCATCTACCTCTCCTATAAGATTAGGTGTCCGAAGAGCAGAACGAAATTCATAGATATTCGAAGCTTCAAAGGCATAGATGTGGAGTCCCTTAGGTCTGATGTCTCACTGGTCGATTGGTCCCCTGTCATCTTGAGCGAGAACGTTGACGACAAAATCCACAACTTTAATGCAATTGTCTTGGGACTTTACGACAAACATGCTCCCATTAAGAAAGTCAGGGTAAAACATCTGCCGGCGCCCTGGCTTAACGATGCTATCAAGCGCCTAATGGTTAAGAAAAATCGCGCTAAGTGTAACTACAAAAAGGATCCGACAGATGACAACTTTCCTACAAATGCCTTCGCAATCGATGCAATCGTCTCTGTCGAGACGCCAAGCGCCGCCACATCTTCGAGTGTATCGAAAGGTACACCCCAGCTCAGGTGTGGAAATTCTTCAGGACACTTGGTATTGGCAAATCCCAGGACATGCATTCGGGTGATGTTGATCTGAACGCTCTCAATCAATTCCTCTCTGCTCCACCAGTTGTAATGGACCCTTCTATCAAGGAAGCTACTCTTCAGAGTCTGCGCTCTAGGTCATTACCCAACACCACTCCTTTCAACCTGAACAATGTTGGAAGCGACACTGTAGGAGATGATAATATCTGTCAACGAATGATTCTAACTATCCTTGATGATCTGCTTCCGGCCATAACACATATTTTAAATTTCTCCATTTCCAATTGTTCTTTCCCTACTGCTTGGAAACAAGCATTAGTTATCCCTATCCCCAAAACATCCAATCCCACCTCCTTTAAAGAGTATCGCCCCATTTCTATCCTGCCGATCCTTTCCAAAGTCCTCGAATCCATTGTCCATACTCAGCTCTCCCATTATCTATCCTCTAAAAATCTACTTAATCCTTTTCAGTCTGGCTTTAGAACGGGTCATAGTACTGTTACGGCTTTATTAAAAGTGACCGATGATATTCAGGTCGCCATGGATCAAAGGCAGCTCTCGGTGCTGGCTCTGCTGGACTTCAGCAGTGCTTTTAACTGAGTTGACTTCGACATTCTCGTTGAACTTCTCAAATCTCTTAACGTCTCCTCCCTCTCTGCCACCTGGTTTGCTCTTACCTAAGGAACCGAAAACAGCGTATCAAGTCGGAGGATGCTTGTACGGAGTGGCGTGACCTCTCTTCCGGTGTCCCCCAAGGTGGCATTCTTTCTCCTCTTCTATTCTCAATATTTATCAATTCCATATCCGATGTCCTCTCTTCTTCCTATCATCTCTACGCGGATGACCTTCAGATCTATCGTCACTTCTCTCCTGATGATGTAAATTCCGCTGTGGAAGCGTTAAACGCTGACTTGGCTGGTATTAGTGGATGGGCATCATCATTTGGGTTGCTGGTTAATCCGAATAAGTCCCAGGCCATGATTATAGGTACCAGACACTCTTTAAACACGTTGCAGCAATTGTCTGTCCCTTCTGTAACTTATAACGGTACTGTAATCATGTATAGCGATAAAGCTAAAAACCTGGGTGTCATCTTTGATAATCAATTGTCCTGGTCAATGCATGTTAATGAGGTCAGCAGGCGAGTTTACGCAACTTTTCATTCCCTCAGGAGACTTCAGAACTTTCTTCCTCGCCAGACCAAAATAACCCTCGCTCAGTCCCTTCTTCTCCCCCTCATTGATTATGCTGATGTTTGCTGGGTGAGCGCAAATGAAGAACAACTGAACAAACTCGAACGACTTCAAAATCTCGGGATTCGGTTCATCTTCGGACTGCGCAAGTATGACCACGTATCTCAGCATCGCAGGGAGCTGAAGTGGCTACCGATTCGGCTTCGACGGGACTCTCATATCCTGTGTTTCCTTTATAATATTTTGTGGAACCCTCGTTACCCTAACTTCCTACGTGATCGCTTCGAATTTCTTTCTTCAAGCAGGCCTCGGAGAACTCATATGGCGTCTACGCTCAAAGCTCCAGATCGCTCCACTGCAGCCTACGAGCACGGGTTCAGAATCCGAGCCGTACGACTGTGGAATGAGCTTCCTTGCACTATCAGGGACAGTCGATCTCTAAATATATTCAAAAACCGGCTAAAGAAGCACTATCTCTCCCTTTCCAGTTAGATAATATATATATATTTATATGTATTAGTTTATTATACGGTTTATTCATATTTTTACGTTGTATTTAAGTAATTGTGTATGCAGTCTATTTTTAGCAATTAGGGTTATCAGTATAATACATACTGTTTGTAGTATATATTAGTCGTAGTATTTATAGAGTTTTATTGTACGCGCAGGTCTTCCCCCGCTCAACCATCACCTCTCCTACCATCTTGGTTTGCTGGAAGAAATCTCTTTTGAGAGATAAGCTCGCCTTTGTACATGTTTTTTTTTCTATTATAAGTTATCTGTATGACTGTTTTGCGTAGTACAATAAAGAAATTACAAGTAAAAAAAGCAGAACTTAACATGTGTGCTTTATTAGTTGAACATAACTTGCCATTTCGTCTGATGGACCATATGAGTGAGATTATTTCGAAGTGCTTTTCAAATCCTGAAGTGGCGAAAGAGTTTGCCTGTAGTAAAAGAACTAAAGCAGCTGCGGTAACACATAATGTTTTGAAACCTGAGTTAGAAAGGCAAATGCATGCTGATTTAAAATCATGTCAAAGCATAAGTACGCGTTCCCCAATGTTCTCTTTGATTATGGACGAAAGTACAGATGTTTCATCGACGAAAATGCTTGCTATTGTTACCAAGTATTATTCTGAGAAAAATCTAGCAAAAAAAACTAAATTTTTAACAATGGTAGATTTAGATGGTGAAACTGCACAAAACTTGTTTGACGCTCTTTCAAAGGCATTAAGAGATGCAAACCTCAATATAAATGATGCTATAGGTTTCGGCGCCGATACTACCAATATCATGTTTGGTGAACGTGGAGGAGTTATAGCTAAAATTAGGGAGGTAAATCCGCATTGTGTATTCATAAAATGTGTCTGTCATTCCACTGCTTTAGCGGTTAGTCATGCAAGTAAAGATACTTTACCAAGGTCTGTTAACCAAGTAGTTAAAGAGGTCTATGGGTATTTTGCTCACAGTAGCAAAAGGCAAAGGGAATTATCTGTTTTTCAAGACTTCACGAACACTGAAAATCATAAAATATTACAACATTACGACATTCGCTGGTTATCATTTCATTCGTGTGTCAGTAGGATTATTGAGCAATGGGATGCACTTAAACTGTATTTTCAAGGTCAATATTTGGAGGACAAAAATATTTCTAGTCAATTTTTGTGCGGCAGTTATAACGACAATATACTAAAACTATATTTTTATGCGTTAGATTATGTCCTTCCAGTTGTCAACAAGTTAAATACAATTTTCCAAGGAGATTATCCAACAGTACACACTATATTTAAAGACGGTTCTGAAATGCTTATGTCACTATTAAGTTGTTACATGAAAAGTAATTACAATAAATGAAATACATAAAATGCGCAGACCCAACTTAATCCAGATCCCAAATCTACAGTTGACTTTTTACCATTAAAAGAGATGTATTTGGGTGTAAACGTCAGCAGACAAATCGACCGTCTTGTCCAGGACAGTAGCCTGAAACCTGCGATTCATTCATTTCTCAATCGTATGCAATCATTTTTGATTGAACTTTGCAGTCAATTAAAAACCCTTTTGCCATTAAACACATTTTTTAAAGATTTACAATTTTTGGATCCTCGACATGTAGTGCATAGGGATATTTCATCTATAGCAAATATTGTCAGTAAATTCCCGAAACTTGCTAATGAAAATAATATTCAGGACATTGACAGTGAATACAGACAAATAAAACTTGACAAAAATGTGAGCGATTTATTAGAAGCGGGTGGAAGTAGTAATAAGAGTCCTAATCCATGTGTTGATGAGTTCTGGGGTGCTATCGGCAAAATGCGAGATGGTAAGGGAAATTTAAAATATTTAAACGTTTCGACTTTTGTAAAGGGACTGCTGTGCTTGCCCATGTCTAACGCAGCTTGCGAAAGAATTTTCTCTAAAATTAACCTGATTAAAACTAGAACACGCAATAGATTTCTAAATAAACACGTTTCCTCAATTTTACACGTAAAACAAGGCATAAGTGAATCTGGTGATTGCATCTCATTTCAACCAATGAAAGAAATGGTTAGACAGATGACTACGGCCATGTATAATGAGAGTGATAGGGAAGAGTACGATATAAATGCTGATGTTTGATTTTTTTATAGTTTATTGTATTCGGTATTTGGTTTACCCAATGAAAAAAAATACAAAAACTTTATAGGTAGTTTAAAGTTTATTTTTATTTTTATTTCATTGGGTAAACGAATAAACATGTAACTGTAATGTGTGTGTATTATTAAACAGTTTAAAATACCATGTGGGTTACTTATTATTTTAGAGACCCTACCTATATTTAATAAGTTGGCATTTTTTCGGCATTTTATTCAAAGTGTGTGGCACTATTTGGCAGGTTTTCATCTTAGGCATGGGCAGGATTTCCAAATTCAAGATGGTCACACTGGAACAGATCCATACGTGGCTTGTAGTGCTTGCATGGTATCGAAAATCTAATGAGGTGGGGGCCAGCAGGGTTTTGTGGCGACGGTTTTTGGTCTCCACAGCATACCAAACGCGTGACGTACTGGTTTCATAGAGGTATTCCCTGAATTACAAATTCCTGCTGCCGCACGCACGCCACGCGTTTATTTATAGTTTATTTTATTACTACTCACGCACGATTTACTAAAAAAAAACCCCTAGACTGTCACGCACGCGGACACATTTTGACCGATGCAAAATACCCTAGTCGTCTGTCACGCGGACACATTTGACCGATGCGTCAAGGCAGTAAATAAGGACCGTTATTTAATCAAATCGTTTGTCTATCTTGCTCACACATCGACTAAACTTGGCCGAAAGAACGGGAAAAGCATATCATCCTTTGTTTCTACTCTAAAGCAAGCATTAGCGGTTGACCGAGGTAATGAAATATCGCGCCCTCAGTCACGTGCCAGCGCTTATTGTGTGTGTGGTTATTGCTTTCCAAGATTATTGTATGGGGAGGCATGTTATTTTTATTGATTTATGTGCGATAATGTATTTAGATGTAAATAAAACACAAACATTTTGAAATAATGCTATATTTTTTCTTTTTTAACGACCTTTCTAAAATAATTGGGAAAAAATCACATACCCCTGATTTCAAATTAGAATTAAAATATATTGCTAGGCAAAACTGTACTATACTATTTTTATCCGGTAGCTTATTTAAAAGCAATTCCAACGATATAACTTTCTTAGATAGCTCCCATAGAAAAAACAGAGACACAAACATCACTCTATAGGCCCCTAAACACTAACGGCCTTACTTATAAAAAAGTTAATTCACTGTTTAGCTTAAGCAGTGTTTGTCCTCTTCACACGTCGACTAAATGTCAAACGAATTAACTTTTTTATAAGTAAGGCCGTAAATCACTTAGATATGGCGTACGAGTCTTTTTCTGTGGTATTATTTTTCAATGGGGTTGGCAACTGTCAAATTGGCGCTAGCATCACTTGTACTCATAACAAACAGATTTTGTATGAACATTTTAGCATTTTTATCAAAAAAAGCAATAATGCCGCGTTGTAGTGTAATTAGTTGCTCAGAAGTTGGAATTCATAGTTTTCCCAAACACCTAAAGTTGTCAAAACAGTGGCTGAAGGCGTCGTAAAAAATTAGTGATAAGCAATGGAACAAGGTTATGTCGGAATCATTTCGTGGAATCAGACTACGTAAAGCAGGGAAAATACTCGGGTGAGTTACTAAGTTATCATATTCCATGTACCTAGTTGATTGATTAAGTCGAATCTACAACAGAACAGACATTGACTGACAGTGGACACTGACATTGTATTATAGGGATTACATTCGAATCGATTTAATTAAAAGATCGGTTTTGGATGTCCTATTTTCAAACATTTTGTATTGTTTGTAGCTTAAACGAGCTTAACCCATGGACGTGTGAACTAGAATTGCATTTCCCTGAAGTAATCCCATCTTTTTTAATACAAACATATTCTTTCGATCCTTGCGCCTGATAAATTCAATCTCGAACGATTCGATTCGAAAAAAATAATAGCATCCCTACTTTTGAAGGTAGAGGCACAAGACGTGCTAGCGCCATCTGGAATTAGCTTTCACCGGCCAACCCCATTTAATTCATTGCCAGTAATAATTTTATTGAAATAAATTCCAATTAATGATTTTGATAATTTGATGAAATATTGCGTTGATCGAATTGTCACGGCGCACAGACTTACCGAGGGAGTCGAGAACTCCATCATATAATATGATATGATCTAGGGTCAATATAAACGACAACTTATTAATACAACCGAATATTAAAAAATAATTAAACAACGACTTATTTGGCTCACCTTTAGCGGATGACCTACTCTCTAGGGCGTCCAAACTTTTTAAAGCGTAAAGTTGGGGTTATTTGATCATCTTCCTGAAAGTTTCAGGTTGCGGAACTGAATAGTTTTTAAGATATTATTTTTTGAAAATCTCAAAATACTTTGTAAAATTATTTAACGAAACGCAAATAATATGTTTAAATCTGGTCTGTGGTCAAAATACATTACTTATGTTTCGCTGTACGCATATTTGAAAAGATGAGAATTCTCTAAAAAAAGGAGGAAATGTGGAATCGTTATTTGATAATACCTTTTTTAATAAAAACGTTCATTTAACTTGCAGTTTATGTTTTTTTATTTATTTTACGTCAATCAAATTTAATTTAGTATTTTTTTCATAAAATATCACTTTTGATAAATAAAAAACTTGCAATTTTTGTTTAAAACGGAACGCATTTTATTGGGGCGTTGGCCGCGTAGTTGTTTGGGCGGCCATTTTGTATCATTCAATTCTCGTACCGCGTCAGCAAACATCGTTTCCTTTCGTTTGAGTCGTTTTAAAGGGTTGGTTTTTATATCTTTCTAGTCGAATTTGACTATAATGAGCTGTTTTATGGATAGCTGGCAGTCACTTTTCATACCAAAGTGCTTTTATTTTTGTAAGGAAATGCATAGTTTTTTTTTAATCAAAGATGAAAATTGGAAAATTTCTGTAAACAAAACGTAAAAAAAAATAACGAAAAAAATAACTTTTATAAAAACAAGTTTTTATTCAAAATGAACTAAAAAGTTTAAAATAAATTAACTCCAATAACAAATATATCACTTTATAAGTTCATTGTAACCTTTAACGATAATTAAGCTTCTTCGTCTACGACAAAATAATAACATACCGTACATAATTATATATTTTAACATTAAAACCTTTTTCACTTTAATTGTTAAATCTTCCCGTTTATATCACAGTCCCAATTTTATAAATAAAAGCGTGTTACATTTTGATGGTATGATTAAGAAATGAAATGAAATTTATTTATGCATAAAAATCTTACGTCCTAGTTACAGCATGGCTCTGACTGCTAAACTAGGGCAACTTGCACGTGAGGAGCCAGAGCCTCAGTTGGCGGAACAATAAATTGACATTTTTGGACCTAAGATCAAATTCTAAATTCTAAAAACAACAATAATAGGTGGTAGGTAGTACTAGATAGTTAGATGATAATTTTTAGTTAGTTTATTAATCAAATAAATTTATATAAATAATTTAGCTTTGGAGTAGCAATATTTATATTTATAAATAAGTATAAACAATACACAGTAAAATCACTATTGCATGTATTAATAGGTAGATACAAAAAAGTCAACTACAGGAGACCCTCTATGGTGTCATAGTCAAGTTCTTTGAGCCATTCTATAAGTTTACCTTTAAATTGGTAATTATTTAACACAGATATATACTTTTTCCACTCAATTAGTACATTATATAGTCTCACTGATATATTACAGTAATGTCTCTTAGCAAATTCGCTTTTGGTTACAGGTAGCGGTATTAATTTAGTTCTAGCGTTTCTTACTATTAGATAAGGGACTACATATTGGTGGTACCTCCTAAGGCATTGGTATATAAATAGTTTTCTGACACTGAGTATTGGTGCAATCTTGTATACAAGGGATGTAGGATGCATACGGGGGAGAAAGAACATAACTTCGAGAACGGTTCTTTGAGCTCGTTCCACTTCAATCATGTGAGTCTTACAAGCCCCCCCCCATGAGGTAATACCATATTTTATAATGCATTGTTAGAGGGCATTAAAGGTCTGAACTAAAAGCCGTGAGTCAGCAACATGGCGCAACGTTTTGAAAACAAATATAAGTTTACGAATTCTTTTGGCTACCATAGTGATTTGAGTTGACCATCTGAGATTTTCCTCAATTTGGATGCCAAGATATCTTATTACACTAACTTTGTTAACCAATGGACAGTTGCAAACTTCATTATTTTTAGGCTTATATTTTTTTAATTGATCAGTCAAACTTTTGAAAACCTTCTTAAAGTTTTTGACACCACTACCAACTTTGACTTTTGTTTTCTTTACTTTATTCACCAACCAAGAGGCAACTTTTTCTCCTTTACTAGCGTCTTTGGAACGCATACGTGTCTTAGCCATATTGATCAATCGAATATCAGCCTTTTTTCTATCTTCACTATTATTAGAAATATATGCAATATCGTGTTGCAAACAAGCGTTATCTAATTTGTTGATTCCTTTTTCTCCTCTTGCTAAGCGTTCCCGTAAACGTGTACCTGGACCGCAGTACTGATAGCCTGGTAAATGTAACTCAAAAGGTAAATTATTTATTAAAGTATTAACAAGACCTCTACTTTTCATCATTAATAGATTAATGTGCATATAACGAAGGTGTCATGCTTATATATTATTCTAATGCACTAAATCGTTTTTTAAAATCCAACTGTTTTCATTCTTACTAAGCCTGAACCATTTTACAAAAAGCTTATTACCTTTTCTTTTTAAAACCTTTTAAATTAGATAAACATTTGGATATTTTGATTTAAGAAGTTCTTTTTCATTAAAACAACCTTTGATGTTTGGTTTTTGTTTTTTTTTGATCCTGTAAGATATAAGTGATGGGGTTAGTTTTATTTATACTTTTGATACAAAATATTTCTGAAGACCAGTTGGGTGTATAACCCTTATCAAAACAACTTTTATATTTACTGACGCGCACATGATCACCTTGATTAAACTTGTTTTTTTGAGCTAATGTATTTTTTTGGGCTTTTTTATATATTATTAAGAACTATACTTTCATTTTGATGATTTACTTCTATTGGCTTAAATCCAATTGTTCTATGTTTTGAAGCATTATAGTTCTTAATTACTTCCTTTAAAGGGTTACCAAACCATTTATAATTACCAACCATGTTAAAACACGTATATAACTTATTATTTAATGTGCTGATAAGTCTTTCCACAATTGATGCTTTTTTTACCGAAAACCTACGTTTTCGGTAAAAAAAGCTTCATAAGTTTTTGAAATTCATAATTATAAAACTCAGTTCCTTGATCCGTTTGCAGATTTTGAGGGGACCTTACACATTTCAATATATGAATGAATGAATGAATGAATGAATACTTTATTGCACAAAACAAACATACAGAGATATACAAAGAAAGATATATGTACAAGAGGCGCGCTTATCTCTATAAAAGAGATTTCTACCAGCAAACCCAGATAGGAAAGGAAAGTGGATTGTTAGAGTAAAACCTATTTGCACAACAAAATAATTCATACACAATAATAATATAAGTAGGTACATATACCTAATACTACTACTACACCTAATTTATATAATATTATATACATACATACATATCATACACATACAAGTTATATACATACATAACATACACATACAAATTATATATACATACTATGGAAGAGAGAGGTAATGATCTTTCAAGCGAATCTTAAAAACGTTAAGTGACGGACTGTCCCTGATGGCACTGGGGAGCTCGTTCCAGAGCCTGATAGCACTGATCCTGAATCCTTGCCCATATGCGACTGAGTTGTGTTGAGGAGTTGCAAGCAGCGACCGAGTGTTTGATCTCCGAGACCTATCCGAAGAAAGAAAATCAAACCGATCACGCAGGAAGCTGGGGTAGCGAGGGTTATGCAGAATATTGAAGAGTAGAATGAGAACATGGGTATCCCGGCGAAGACGAATTGGAAGCCACTGCAGTTCCCTACGATACTGGGAGACATGGTCATACTTACGCAGTCCGAAGACAAACCGAATCCCGAGATTTTGAAGTCGCTCGAGTTTTTTCAGTTGCTCTTCGTTCGCGCTGATCCAGCTGACATCTGCGTAATCAATGAGAGGAAGGAGAAGATACTGGGCCAGAGTAATTTTAGTATGACGAGGCAGAAAGTTTTGAAGGCGCCTGAGGGAGTGAAATGTGGCAAAGACTCGTCTACTAACTTCGCAGACGTGAGCAGACCATGAATGCTGATTGTCAAATCTTCCCCCGGACCTCAGCTCTGAGAACACGTCTTTACAGTGTATTTGTGGAATTAAACCATAAAAATAAAGAAATATTCAAAATTAAATCAGTGTTAAATATTAGGAGCGCATACATTCGTAGAAGGTGATAGCTGCGCACACACAATCGCCGACTCCACTACTACTAGCGCGCTGAGTCACCACCACCGTGCCCCGCCAACACTCCGCCCGCAGAACCGGTAGTACTCCACATCTACTACGCCCCGCCCATCCCCATTGACTAGTAAGTGCAGCTCCACCCATCACTTACTAACTGCTCACGCGTCTACTGCCTGTCGACTACTGCCGTCCTGGTACATTGCGCTAGCGGTACAGTATGGCTACCAAACGTACTCCGCCGCCGAAGTCGAACGCTTCCGTAATTTTAATGGACTCTGCCTCGGAATCAGAATTTGAGCAAGGAGCTGGTGGCAGTCTACCAAATCTTCCTGAGAGTGTAACACAGAATGTGAACATGGGACGTCTGAAGAGAAAACGAGAAGGCGATCTGGCTGAACTCAAAGTCGAAATGCGTGAACTATTTTCGACTTCAGAGACTGAGCAGCAAAACAAATTCCAGAATTTACAAGCCACATTAGCTTACATCAAAAAACAAAATCTGGCACTCGCTGCACAAAACACTGAGATACAAGCTTCAATGGAAATTCTCTACTTAAAGCATAATGACATTCAAAAGGAATTTGAAAGCCTCAGACTAGAACGTAAAGAACACCTGTCGTACATCAAGGACCTAGAGACCAGGCTAGAAAATATGGAGAGATACTCTTACGCAACTAAGTTAGAGATCAGGAATATTCCGAAGGAAACCCAGGTTGAGGATAAAGAAGAGCTGACTAAGATAACTATGAAAATTGGCACCGTCCTGGGGATACAAGTCCAAAAATCGGAAATAAGAGATGTTTACCGGGGATTTGCTAAACCAGATCGGACAAAACCACTAGTGGTTGAATTTACTTCTGTAATAATAAAGGAGAACATAATGAAGGGTCTAAAAAAATTCAACAACAAGAAAAACAACAAGGATAAACTTAGTACGAGACACTTAAGAATGAACTGCACTGAAACCCCGGTATACATCTCAGAGTGCCTCACAACCAAAGCAAGAAGACTACATTACCTGGCTCGCGACTTTGCTAAGATAAATGGGTATAGCTTTTGCTGGACCGCATATGGCAAAGTTTACCTCCGGAAAGCAGAAAACCACCCCTTCATCAGGGTAGACGATGAGGCCGTACTTAACAAACTGTAAGTGAATACTTCGCCGTCAGTCTGACTAGTGACGCTCATAGTATTCTATCTGCTCTTCGCTGTTACACAATTGTTATTTCTATATAAAAGAATGTACTCCACAATCACACACTACCACAACACTCTGAAACATTATGCTATACTTAGACACAAAACATATATATTAAGCTCTGCTACTCCATATATCAACTCCTACATCCAACACACACACTCACTAACCTGCGAAAATATCCTATACTCTCATATTCTCGAATCTGCTGATATTCTAAAACATATTATACAATCAAACCACTGTACTCCTAGCGCATTTGGAATGAAGTTGTTCGATTCAACTCTAAGAACTTTACAAACGAGCCCTAGCTACTACTTCCTTTACATTTACTCCAATTAATGTCATTATCAGTAATGATATAGAGCAAAGTGGCGAAATTTCTTGTACTACTATCGAAGAGCCTGGCGACTACTCCTCAATACTTAAACAAAACTACCCTAGGGATGCACTACGAATAATCACGGTCAACATTCGCAGCGTAAATGCCAACTTCGATTATTTTATGATATTTTTATCCAGACTAGACCTTAAAATAGATATAATTGTGATGACTGAATGCTGGATTCATGACCAAAGTACAATACCCAACATAAACAATTATAAAAGCATAAGTACAAAGCGTAGTTATAACCAAAACGATGGAGTTATTGTTTATACAAGAGAACACTTAGACATAGAGGCTTACGAACCAGATGATGTAGTGGACGGCAACTGCTTGGTACTGAAGCTAAAAAATGACTACACGATTATATGTTCTTATAGGCCATATTGTTTTGATAATCCAGCAAATTATATTGCTTCCTTGGACAGATTACTACATAGTATACATTGTAAAAATATTGTTTTTACGGGGGACATCAACATTAATATCATGCCTGACTCTCTTACTGGACAAACTGCTGAATATTTAGATCTTATGGCCGCTTTTGGACTTAGACAAGGAGTTGATCGACCAACTCACCAAAAAACTTGCTTGGACCATTTTATGGTAAAGTCGTGTAATAAGGCATACACAGTTGTATTCAATGAGTTCACAGACCACTGTCCAATTATGCTCATCATAGATAACAATGAAATGAAGAAAAATAAAACTTGTCATGAAAAGGTCCGTATAAATACTTAGGGCATAGGTCTACGCCTAAGGGATCATACATGGAATGAGCTTCTGGCTAGTACTGATGCTAATGTAGCAGCTGAGCTCTTAGTCGAAACTTTAAAAAATATTATTGAGGATAACACCACTGTTACTAAGGTATCTAAACGTAGAAAGCCACTGAAGCCATGGATTACGATAGGAGTAATAAAATCAATTAGGAAAAGAGATAAACTACATAAAAAATCTAAGAAAAACACAAATAATGAGATTATGAAAGAAAAGTATACAACCTACAGAAATATTTGTAACAAAATAATAAAAAAACTCAAAAAAGAATATTACGAGCAAGAATTTAGCAAACACTCTGGAAATTCTAAGGAAACCTGGAGGATTATTAAAGAAATCTGCTCACTAAATAAGACAAATGTCTTTACTTCTGATTTGCTCAATATAAGACCGACCCATGTAGAGTCGCTGGAGGAAGTCAATAACTACTTTACCACAATAGGTTACAAACTGGCAAAGGGCACCCTTACTAGGCTTAATAAAACTGAAGCGGATCTTGCATACCTAGCGTCCTCTAGAATTACACCAGCAAGTTCTATGATGCTGTATCCTACTGACCCAACGGAAATATTGCAAACTATAGCAACGCTAAAAACCAATAGTGCGCCTGGCTGGGATAACATACCTACTACTATAATTAAAACATTTTGTCATCTATTGGCTTCACCACTATCACACATGTGCAATTTGAGCATGGCCAACGGTACCTTTCCTACTATTTAAAAAAAAGGAATAGTCTGCCCAATTTTCAAAGCGGGGGATAGAAAATTGCCAACCAACTATAGGCCCATAACCTTGTTAACTACGATTTCTAAAATAGTTGAGAAGGTAATGAATAAAAGATTGGTCAGCTATCTGGAATCAAAAAATCTATTGTCAGGCAACCAATTCGGGTTCAGGTCGGGAAAGAGTACAGAGGATGCGGTGATGAAGCTGACGACGCTTGTAACTGAACACGTCGACAGAGGTGAAAAATGTGTGGGCGTATTCCTCGACTTACAAAAAGCGTTCGACACAGTGTGCATTCCTATCCTACTAGCGCGCTTAGAGAACATGGGTGTGCGCGGCTCCCCCTTAAGATGGTTTACTGACTACCTAACTAACCGCAAACAAGCTGTGCGCATAGAAAAGCTCTTGAGTGGGGTGCCTCATGCATGTATGGTGTACCACAAGGAAGTACGCTGGGGCCGACCCTATTTTTGGTATACATCAATGAACTCTGTAAACTGGATATGATAGGAGCTAACCTGATAATGTTTGCTGACGATACGGTCATTCTCTTTCATGAGACAAATTGGACCAAAGTGCAACGTCTAGCTGAGACAGGACTAGCTAAGGTGACATGTTGGCTGGAGGACAGTCTGTTATCGCTTAATACGATGAAGACCAAATATTTGTGCTTCAGTAAAACTGCTGCTGGAAGTCCAGAACAAAACTTCAAGCTTACTATACACACGTATCCATGCAACAGAGAATTAGTGGAAGGTGTTATGTGCGGCTGTGAAACTCTCTTGAGGGTGCCCAGCATAAAGTACCCTGGTGTCGTTTTAGATGATAACCTACACTGGGGTCCGCACATTACAGCGACAGCTAAAAGGATACGTAAGCTCATATTTGTATTCAAGCACCTCCGTTTATATGCAAATAGAACTCTGCTTTTACAGACTTATAGCGCCTTATGCCACTGCGTGATTGAGTACTGCATCTGTGCTTGGGGAGGTGCTCGCAAAACTATTCTACTGGTGGTCGAGCGCGCCCAGCGTGCCGTGCTTAAAGTTCTTCTGTACGCGCCCTGGCGGCACCCCACCACGCTTGTGTATAAAGAATCCAATGTGCTTACCATCAGGCAGACCTTTATATTAAAATGTATTAGGCGATATCATAGTACGACTCTTACCTGTAAGTACCAAGAGGATTTATCGTTTTCCAGTTCCACGTGCCATAAGTGCTTTTGCGCGTAGGCACTACAACTATGTAACACCTCGCTTGTACAGTACTATACACAATAAATTAAATATCTCAAAAGAAAGAAACTACACTTTAAAAAACAGAGTCTACACCTGGCTGAGATCCCACGATTATGAGGGCACCGAAAGCCTAATGGACTCTGCGTACTAAAACCATTATGATAAGTATATTACACTTACATTCACCACACTGCACTCACTACAAGCCTAACACACACACCTACACTAACAACTACACCTACACTACACTTGATAACTCTGGTTAATTATTATAATTCTTAAATTTTCTGTCAACTATATAAAATCTTTTTGTTTTTGTAGTTAATGTACATGCTTAACTACTTTATTAATTTCACAAACATTGTGACTATAATCGGGAAGAACTGTTTCCCTAGATACAGTTTAAACTAGTTAGGGAGACAGGGATCCACCAATATGGAATAAGGATTTATTGTGAATAAATATTTTTTCTTTCTTTTCTTTCTTTCTTTCTTTCAAAGATAACTCCTAGATTTTTTGCCTTAGTACTGTACGGAATTATGGTTCCATCATAAGTTACAGGAACAAGAGGCAGATGCTGTAACACACTATGGGAGTGTCTGGAGCCGACAATCATGGCTTGCGACTTACTGGGATTGACAAGTCAATCCCAGTAAGTCGCAAGCATGAGACAGAGCCCAGCCCCTGATGTTCTCGAGATCAGCATTTAATGCAACCACAGAAGAAATCATATCACTTGGAGAGAAATGGCGGTAGATTTGCAGATCATCGGCATAAAGATGGTAAGAAGAAGAAATGGCATCCGAAATGGAATTGATGAAGACATTGAAAAGAAGAGGGGAAAGAATACCACCCTGAGGAACTCCAGAAGAAAGGTCGCACCACTCCGTGGAAGTCTCCTCGGACCTAATACGCTGCTGACGACCTCTCAGGTAGGAGCCGAACCAGCTGGCAGCGGCCGAGCAGACATTCAGGGACTTCATTATCTCAACGAGGATGTCAAAATCAACACAGTTAAAGGCACTGCTAAAGTCTAGTAACGCTAACACAGTGATCTGCTTGATATCCATTGCCGATTCAATGTCATCGGTCACTTTAAGTAAGGCCGAGACGGTACTATGTCCCGGCCTGAATCCGGACTGGAATTGATTCAACAGCCTGTTAGAGGAAAGATAGGAAGAGAGTTGAGTGTGGACAATCGATTCAAGGACTTTGGAAAGGAAAGGCAGGATAGATATTGGACGATAATCTTTAAATGAAGATGGATTTGAGGTTTTGGGTTTTAACTTGAGGTTTTAACTAACGCCTTTTTCCACATATTAGGAAAATAATACTGAGATAGAGAGAAGTTAACAATGTGCGTAATGGCAGGTAGGAGGAAATCAAGGATGCTGTTGATCATTCTCGAGCAGATACTGTCGTCACCCACAGCTTTTGAGGAGATGGCAAGTACTGTCTTCTTAACCGTGTCAATTTCGACAAGACTGAAGTCGAATGGAGTGGTGGTGGGAGATGGCTTGGAGCGCAGAGAATGCAGGGTGGCATCTTTAACAGAGGGATTCATTACAACAGGAGGGTCGGAGAAGAAACTATTAAGACCATTGAGATCAACATCACCAACCAATTGATTCTGGGACTTGCCAACACCAAGGGTTCTAAGGAACTTCCACACTTGAGCCGGGGTATAATTTTCGATGCACTCATAGATATGGCGGCGCTTGGCAGCGCGACACATGTGATTACACCGATTGCGGAGACATTTGAAGGCAGCAAAGTTTTCATCAGTGGGGTCCTTTTGTAGAGGCTTTTGGCTCTGTTCTTCTTTGCCATCAATCGCTTAATGGGATCAGAGAGCCAGGGCGCAGGGAGATGTTTTACTCGAACCTTTTTTACTGGTGCGTGCTTATCGTAGAGTCCCAAAATAATTGTGTTGAAGTGGTGAATCTTGTCGTCAACGGTCTCACTAGTGATGACAGATGACCAATCAATCGAGGCGGCATCAGACTTTAGGACAGTAGGGTCAATACCCCTAAAACTACGAGCAAAAATGAATTTACCTCTGCTTTTAGGAGGCCTAACCTTGTACGATAGATACACTAGGTCATGGAAAGAGAAAGGAGAGTTAAATTGACCATGGACAGCAACTTTGTCTACATTAGAGGTTATCATGATATCGAGAAGAGATGGAGTGCAATGGGGCTGAAAATGAGTAGCATTGAGAGGAAGAATATGCAAATTGAAAGAATTGATAATGGCCTGGAGTTGGGCAGAGCGAGAGTCATTCTTAATAAGACAAGTATTAAAATCGCCGAGGATGAGAGTGTTATCATAAAGAGGAGTCAGCTCATTGAGCAGAGACTCGAATGTATCGAAGTAATCAATGTGAAGAGAGGGACTGTAGAGAACACCGAGCAGAACTTTATTATGGTGAAGACAGATTTCAAGGAAAAGATGTTCTGCCGACTCAGAGTACACATTCGGGGAAGCACTTACAACTCTACAAGGAATGTCGGAGCGGAGGTAAATGGCTACACCACCACCTGCCTTCCCAACTCTGTCGTTCCGATAGAGCCGGAAATCAGGCAATGAGTATATGGTGGATGGTAGGGACGGTTTGAGAAACGATTCTGATATAAGAATTCCATCCACATGTTTGCCACTAAACGCCTCAAGTAGGTCCAGGTAACTGGAGTGGATGCTCTGGGCATTTATATGAACCAGGTTAAGATTATTTTCCAGGCCACCAAAGACAGTCGAAAGTTTGGCCGATAACGATTCCTCCACAATGGAGGTGTCGTTCGCCATATTTGTATAATCATCGCTTGATGAACATGATAAAATACAGTTGTCAAAAATATTACGTATGCTATCCATATATAATAGTTTAAAATATAATATTAATACTTATAAATACAAATATATATGCTTGTTTTTACTTAATTATAAATATATAAAATATATACTATCTTAATCACACCAAGTTACTTGCCTGAACCAGTCCTACACTGGGTCTGCTTGGAGAGGAATAAACTAGGTACATATATGGAGAATTAACAGTAACACAATTTTCGAGACAAATTTGTAATGCTGGGTCATAACATAATCTTAACTTATAATCATCATTATCAAACACAAAACAAAATATATGCATGACAAAAATTCAATGTTACAATACTTGGATCAAAACATGCAAAGGTGAAACGCAAAAATAGATAAAAAAGAAAAAGAAAAAAAAAGACAAGTGTATTCTGTGGACAAGTTTGTGTCAACAACAGATTGACAGATGATGACATTTGACATAATGATGGGCGATTGTGAATTATTCCAATATTCGAATGGTTTGATACTACTAATATTAAGATTCGAATCCAAAAACAATCGATAACTAGTTTTCAAATTCGAATGAAATCGCTAGTTCATTCATTCACTTTGCCATACAAAATTGAGCATTAGTCTCGGACGATACAGTCTACTTTTATTTGATATTCGTATAAGTAGTTACTGATTTGCGAACCGCTAGTTCATTAATTCAGTTTGCTATACAAAATTGAGAATTTACTTGTAATTAAGGTTTACTTTTAGTTGTTGTTGTTACTTGTAGTTATAGCTATAACTACTTATTCGCGTCACTGCGTAACCATAGTAACGTGGTGGCGCCATTCTAAATCGTGTGCATGCATGCACTTTGTCACTCTCTGTCCCCTGCTACCCCCACCCCGCCAGCACACGCTAATCGTGTCCTAGAGTACAGTCGCGCAAAAAAGTTATTTAACGTCCGTCGTCGTGCGAAACCAGGTCCCGCTCGATGAAATTACGGATGAATGAGTTTAAAGACATCAGTGATTCTGAATCGGGTTTTTCTACTGACACGGGAAAGGGTTTCGCAACTCCTGGCCCAAATTTTGCTCCCATCCCACCATGTAGAAATGAAATCCTTTTTTATGTTTACTTTGAAACTTTTATACTGTAGATTGACTTCATATCTGGATGTTTTTTATTATTTCGAAAAAAATAATTCAATTCCAGCTACGAATATTTTGGTGGGCATCTGACGAGGAACTGATCTTTTATTGACGTGACAGATCTACTATTTAGTTGACAAATATATTATTTAGGGGATTATCAGTTAGGAACTTCGCGGGTAATCGCGTTAACTGTGAGCTCTGTGGTCTTATGCGTTTCACACTTGCTTCTCACACAGGAAATGCAGGTTCGAATCGTGACCATGTAACAATGAGATAATTAATCTATCTTAAGTATATAATACGTTCTAACGGTGATGGAAAAACATCATGAGGAAACCTTCATTACTCCGTAGCTGCGGCGATGGGCTAGCCCCCTATAACGCAAAATGGAGTATTAAATAACTGGCTCAAAGTGAGCACAATTGTGCCTCTGCCCCCCATATGGGAAAAGGCGTGACGCTATGTTATGTTATCGCGTTAACACTTTTGTCTAACATTATACTGCGCAGATAATTAAATATAGCAATCTACTGTTACCTTGCGCGTAGCGCGTCGCGTTGAACATACATCGGCACAAAATGGCGGGAACGGAAGAAGTTAACGCCAGTATGTTTGGTTATGATTCATTCTCACTTACACATGTTTCGTTTAAATATCTTTCTATTCAGTCGTATAAGTAAAAGATAACAACTAGCTTTCAATCAAAATAGTTTTTTATTGGGGCGCAATAAAGACTAGGAAAATTCGAATACAAACTAGTAACTTGTAATATTTATAAAGTTCGTTAACTGATTGAATTTACCATACGAAATTGAAACGTTTTTCTATGTAAAATACTCTGAAACAAAACATAGAGAACTAATAATGAAATTTTTATTATAAGGAATAAAACGATGCTCGATTATCGATTGTTCTAATTCGATTGATGAAGTTATTCGAATAATTTGAATAAAAGCTACAATCGATAACTTTATCGATTGTTATTCACAATCGCCCATCTTTAATTTGACATTAGGTATAAAATTTTAACAGACCTGAAGCGAAAAAATATAATTTAACTATGAGAATCGAGGGTTGTAAGAAGAAAAGTACAAAAATTCATACCCACGCGAAAATAAAATCGACTTGTGTGTAACCCGACCAAAATGCGAAGTGCGGTGAGGAGACCGCGTCGCCGACGAATCATTTCTTGATTGCAGTCACCTCAACCTTCTTGACGCCGGCGCCGGGACGACGTTTGGGTATTGGGGCAGGTGGCGCAGCAGCAGGAGCACCAGCCGCCGCTGGCTTCCGCGCAGGAGCGTCCTTGCCCCTGGGCTCAGTGGCAGAAGATGGAAACTTGTCAATCAACTCCTGCAGCTCCATCATCGACTCAACCTTTTGCCTGCACTTGTTTGGGAGCAACAGGACGATCCTGCCTTCAGATGACCAACAGTTCCGCATGCCGAAGTGCTTCCTGCCAGCTGCAAATACCTCATGTCTCGGCCTAGTCAGGAACTCTGACATAGATATGCCTGTCCCTTTCAATACAGTCTTGCCGATCCGAACATCCGAAGCGCACTGTGGTGGCAACTTCATTTGGTTGCGCAACACTGCCCGAACAGTTTCATCAGCCTCCTCATTAGCTACCTCCGGCACTCCATGCAAGAGAAGGATCTTGCGCCGTGATGCCTGCTCCAGACGGTCTTGTCCTACCAGCAACAGCTCCATTTGGCCGCGCACCAAGTCTAAGGCACCCCACACAAAGGCCTTGAACTCGGTAAATTTCTGGGCAATGGTGCTGATCTCTTGTGGGTTACTTGAAAGTGACATTGTGGCTTTCTCCTTGAGATCCTTCTCATATGCTGCCATCTGGGTATTAAAAGTGGCCTTGATCTGCTTCATCTTCTTGTCGAGCATTGTGTACAAATCCATGACTGTGTTCTAGTGATGAATTGAGGTGAGATGTTGAGACGTAAATTATTGACCCAGTGTAAGGGGGGGTTCAGGCCTAGTTTTTAATGAAAATTATTTCCATTAATTAAGGATTTAGATTTTAAATGAAATTATTTACAGACACACACTTTTTTGTTGCTACCCTCCCCAAAAAAAAAATATATCTAAGAATGAAGATGCAACTTCAGTCTTTGTTTTAGTTTTTAGTGGTTTCACCCAAGCAAACTTAGAGAATGCTTCAATAACAACTAAGATAAATTTATATCCTCTATTTTCACGGGCAAATGATTTAATATCTATTAAATCTGCTTGCCACAGATCACCTATCCCTTTTAAGGTCACATGTCGACGCGAAAAATTCCGACGTGCTTGTTTATGGATCTCGTCAATAATTTGTTGTCTACTTATGATTGCTGTACCCCTATCAGTAAATTGGTAATTTCCTCTTTTGTGTAATAATTTTTATTTATTTTTACTACTAAAGAATCTACTTGATTTTGTATTTTCCTAAGGTCATCATAGATTTCTAGTCTCGAAGGTATTGACTTTATGAGTTGATCGACGTAGGCTTTATTAGTTGCCTCGTCTGAAAATCGTGGTAACTTCAAACCTTTCAATCTAGCATGACGTAAGTCTATATCACTCTCTATATTTCCTGATTGTCGCAATCGTTTGTGTACATGATGACCAAATTTATCAATATTCATTTTATGAGTGTTGACTCGATGACAGGTAATAAAATACTGGTATTATGTATGAATTCATAGTTATATATTTAATCAATGATCCCGCTTTCCTGTAATTTATTCAATATTGAAATTATTTCTCCATCTAGACCAGTATTACCAGCATCACGTGATGCTATACGAAGTTATAATTTTTCAACTAGTTCATTAGGGTCATTCCAATAAACATAATCAGTATTTTTTTTCATTCGTTTCACTAAAGGCAATCCAGAACCTTGACATAAATTTTCAGTACTGCTGGTACAGTCTTTATTGTTCTTAAATAGCGGCTTAATGATATTTAGATATTTTGATCCCTTGTTAGATTTAATTGGTTTAGTTGAATCGAAATCTCTTCGATGTGCATTAGTGAGCAACAGTAGTTGCTTATAGTTTTCCAAATCTATTGAGGTGATAAGATCCATATCAGGAGATTTGTTAAACAACAATTCTGTTAATCCTGGTGTTGTGATATATTTGTTACCGTTCACTACAATGGATTTGTCTTTTAGAGTAACTCGAGATGACCCTAACATGTGTTTACCCCGAACCATTCTCACACCAAATGGAACATCTTGGTATACGCCGGAACTCATCGACCAAGAGAGAGAACTATTTGGGCTTTCATCATCACGCGCTGCTGTGTTGTATGATGTATTAGATAAGTTTAAATTATGGTTTTCGTTTTCAGATTCACTCGTACCGCTTTCGGTTTCAGATACAAGCAAACTTTTTGGTTCAGTTTGTTTTGATATTACAGTCAGCCTTCTTTTACTTTTTACGTCAGCAGTATCTCTTTCATTAAATTGACTTTCAGATAGCTCATCAGAGTTGCTACGCTTACGCTTTTTGATTAGCATCCATGGGGACATTTCCGCTTGTAAGTCTTCATTTGATGGAATCCTTTGAATATTTTGTTTCGAAATCTGGTTTAAAGAATCAGTTATGGGCTTAAACATTGTTTCTAGAACTAAATTATTGTTATTGTTATGTTCTTGAATCTGCTTTACTTTTCTTCTCACTGCATCGGCAGATTTAACTATATCTTTTTTTAAAGTCTTTTCCAGGTCCATTATTATTTCGTGTCTAGTCTCTGCGACATCAAATGTTATAGTGATTCAACTAATGCCTTTCAAGGACATAAATAGACATAGAATATGTTATTCAATAATAAATGCATCAAATTTAAATCGATAGCAACCACTGTTTTTTTCACAATCATTGTTTATAACAAGATAGCCATACAGTTCGCTCCAAATTTTGGAACACATATTTTTAAAATTATTCCAACTCATGTCTACATTTACGTGCTCATCATAAACATGTTTCATATTTATTTCATCCTGCTTGAAAAGAATGATAAGATTGGCGTTGTCACATACAAGTTGTTTTGGTACTTTAGTGTACGTTTGATTTAGATAAAAAGAATCTATATTTTTATGTCTACCCATTGCAAAGTAGTCTCTAATACTGCTTTGGTTTCCACATGCTACATCATCAAATATTATGATAGAGTTAGGTATAGCCTTTTCAGGGCTTGGTATGTTTTCATTTTCATGATATTTTGCGAACCCTACAGAAGGAACTAAACTCAAAACACGTTCCAAATATATGTATTTAGGTTGAAGTAAATATAAACATTTTTAAAACGAAGCCCTTCTTTATGCAGTAAGAGACTGACCATCAAATTAATTTTACCACAGTTCGATGGGCCACAAATTATACATCGAATAGAGTTGGGTAAGAGCAGGGGCGTAGCTACCGTGGTATTTGCCGTATCAATTATACGGGGCCCCCGGCCACGGGGGCCCCCAAAGTGTGTAAGGAAAAAGAATAAAAACTTTCTAATTTATTTTATTTTACAAATGACAAAATTCTATAAAGCAATTCCTTTTTTTCCCGCTTAAGCGTGCGTTCAAAAGTTAGCAACACTACATCGTTATGGCGGGCTGCGGGACTTCCCCGTTTTACTTACTTCATCTTCAACTCAGCGGGGAATCCCCGGGAATCCTTCATCGATATCGCGATGTACGTGTACGTTGTTGTACTTTGCATTGGATGTTAAACCACGGAGTGCAGTGCACTGTTTATTTACGCGCTTTATATAAATGTGCATTACATTGTAATTCAGTACAAACAATATTGTTCTTCTGGTTTAGCAGTATTAGTAACGATTTGTAAAAGAAATGAGTGAAAGAAAAAGAGATTATCCCAGCGGCGCTGAGAAAAGAAAAATTAAACAGAAAAGGGACGAGGTTATAAAAAAAGAGCCCAAATTTTTTTCATTTTTTCAGAGACAAGATACTGTGAGTGATTTAGATTGGAAAGGTAAGTACTACACTACTACCCAACCCATTTATTAGGGGCCCGTAGTGATAAACAAGGAAATCTTTTAATTTCGGTCTGTCCATCTGTCCGTCACAAAAAGTTGTCTCCCCCCTCGATTTTCACAATTATACTGTTTTTAGGGTTCCGTGCCTTGATTAAAAAAAACAAAATTCTAACTTATCTATAGGATCGATTTGTTTTGTTGTTTGTTTATCAGTCCGTATCGTATCGTTAATTGCGTGTTGAGAACTTCAGATGTGCAGACTTGCTTTCGGGTTCTCGTTTTGTATGGCCACTACACTACGCGCTGCGTTTAAATAGCACGCAGGTGTATAGGGGTTCCCTACTTGAAATCGAATGCCGTAAGCACGAAAAACACATGCTCGAAAACTATATCTCGACAGTTTACAATCTCGATGCATCAAAATCTCGAAAAGCCATAAGCGCGAAGCATCGGCTGCGCGAAGCTGTAATATATCGAAAGATGATGATCTCGACAGACTATTTGATCGAATTTATTTTATAAGTTTAAGTATGTATATTGATTCGTTTGATACGTTATTTATTGAGGCTCTTTAGGGAAAAATAATGAATCTAGATGTAACTATTTCTTATAAGTATGTAAATATAATTATTAAGGAGGGTAGTTGTAAAAAAAAGTAGTCTGTTTATAACGCTATGCAGTAAGATGTCAGTACATAGTTTCTGTTGGTGATGAACGTTTATTCAAGGTTCTAATTTTCGTAAAAATGTCTACAAATAATCTCCAAGTATCAAAATCGCAAAAAGGAAAAGACATTTTAATTCTAAATGGTTAAGTATGTATATTGATTCGTTTGATACGTTATTTATTGAGGCTCTTTAGGGAAAAATAATGAATCTAGATGTAACTATTTCTTATAAGTATGTAAATATAATTATTAAGGAGGGTAGTTGTAAAAAAAAGTAGTCTGTTTATAACGCTATGCAGTAAGATGTCAGTACATAGTTTCTGTTGGTGATGAACGTTTATTCAAGGTTCTAATTTTCGTAAAAATGTCTACAAATAATCTCCAAGTATCAAAATCGCAAAAAGGAAAAGACATTTTAATTCTAAATGGTTAAGTATGTATATTGATTCGTTTGATACGTTATTTATTGAGGCTCTTTAGGGAAAAATAATGAATCTAGATGTAACTATTTCTTATAAGTTTTCGAGCAGACTATTTGATCGAAAATACTAAATAAATCTTTTGTGTTATTTGATTAAAGATAGGTTAAAATAATGAGGCAACATTCATGTCAAAAAAACAACTTTTATTTATTAGTATAGAATCAACAAAAAAATAGTCATATTATTATAATTCACCCAGAGATTTTATAATTTTGTATTATTCGCAATACCTTTTAAAAAAATTAGTAGGTCCACTTTCTCTTTACTCTCGCATAATTTTGTAATAGAGTCATTGCGCTGTCGGTTTTTCTTCTTTGGTGGAGTCAATTTTAGCGCAAATTCGCTATCTTCACCGTACCTAGAAGCTAGACCGCATTCTTGGATTTTTCTCCATAAAGACTGACCGAAATGAAAAAAACAGCCCTTGTTAATAATAGTCGGAAATTCAATTTTAAATGCGTTAATCGCTGCTTTTTCAAAGTCAGATATGACGTGTTGTGGCTCCAGAATTATATTGCACTCAACAGCATATGTTTTGAGTTCTCTGAGAAAATAAATATAACACTCTTCAGTTTTCCGAGTAACAAATGCATACACCAAAGCCACAATCCTTTGATAATCGCCCTCTCCAACGAATCCATGAATTGAATATAGCTGCAAAAAATGTTCTGGGCAACACTGAAATGTTCCGTCCACTATCCATGTTTCAGACTCACTCAAAATTTCCAAATTGCTTTTAGTTGTAAACAGCAGTATACGTTCGTTACCAAATTTATAATCTTTCGCGAAAAATAATTCTCCATGCACTCTGTGTAATTCTTCTGGTATATCTATTTCTTCTAATGTCGTGGGTTCTTTCGGTTTTCCTTTGTTTTTGGCGCGTCTAATCATTTGTCGTAAAGCATTTTTATTAGGAACAGAACAAGCGCTTGAGCTCGGCACATTCACCAAATGTTTATTAATTATTTGCGCTGGGCGCGATGCAGAACTCAATGTGGCATCTTGTTTTATATTCGTTTTTAATTGCACTACTTCTTTTACACCAGGATCAGGCGCGTGACAATGAGCACTCATTTCTTTTATCAAGCAATGCATGCCGTTCCCTTCGGGTGACTCACTAATCATCGTACTATTACACTGATTTTGTTTTTTATTCACACAATACCAGTAATGTTTCTCCTTGACTCGTTTATTTATTGCCATTACGTAACCATTTAGAATTAAAATGTCTTTTCCTTTTTGCGATTTTGATACTTGGAGATTATTTGTAGACATTTTTACGAAAATAAGAACCTTGAATAAACGTTCATCACCAACAGAAACTATGTACTGACATCTTACTGCATAGCGTTATAAACAGACTACTTTTTTTTACAACTACCCTCCTTAATAATTATATTTACATACTTATAAGAAATAGTTACATCTAGATTCATTATTTTACCCTAAAGAGCCTCAATAAATAACGTATCAACCGAATCAATATACATACTTAAACTTATAAAATAAATTCGATCAAATAGTCTGTCGAGATCATCATCTTTCGATATATTACAGCTTCGCGCAGCCGATGCTTCGCGCTTATGGCTTTTCGAGATTTTGATGCATCGAGATTGTAAACTGTCGAGATATCGTTTTCGAGCATGTGTTTTTCGTGCTTACGGCATTCGATTTCAAGTAGGGAACCCGGTGTATAGTAATGCACGGACGGGCTGCAGGTGATTTTGTATCTACTAATAGGTACGAGCACAATCCGCGTAGAATCTGTGTGCGTCTGAACTGAACACTCTCTAACTGTGACCCTTAGTAACGTTATTTATTTATATATAACTCTTTTTAGTTTAGTATCAAAGCATTCGTATTTATTTTTTAACAATTACTCGTTTATTTTTAGATTCTTCTGAAGCATGTTCTTCGTCACATATCCATCCGGAAATAGAAGAAAGCCAAGCACATACTTTATCGGATGTCCATCCAGAAATCGAGGAACCCCAAGTCACGGCTGTCAGACATCTCACTATTGTCCATAGAGGCAGAAACTTTAGAAAAACTAAAATCATCATCAGCCATAAATGATTTAATAAATCAGTTTGCCGATAAAAAGGCAAGGAGAGTGAATATTTGAAATTCGATTTTTATTTGTAAAATGGGTAAATTATGTGATAAATAAATATTACTTCTCACAATATTTTTTTTCTTTTGTGAAAAATCTTTACCTCCATATAAGGGCCTCCAAAAAATTTTTTATACGGGGCCCCGACAAGGCACGCTACGCCACTGGGTAAGAGAGAGCCGTGTCGTCCGTTTCGTTTTATTCTGTCGAAACAATACTTTTCAAACTGTAATGATTGCTTTTGTTTAATAAATATCATATTTATTGAAATGGTTTAAACTCTACCACTGTTCGGAGACAAGTGTAAAGTTATTGTGTTTACATTGAATTTAAAGTATTTTTAATTGTCAGTCTTAATGTTAAATTCCACGCCTCAACCGAACGGGCGTGGAATCTTGTTAGGGATGGTTTTCACCAGGAGTATCACAAGTGGTACTGACCTTTGACGCCGTCGTGTTGCTTGCCGACACGAGGAGTCGCTGTCCGAATGCGACGAATTGGGGACCGAACCACTTTAACCTTTCACAACACGAAGCACTCACTCCGATGACTTGAATCTACTTATTTCCCGACGATTGTTCCGTGCTTATTATAATTAACACTCCGACCAGGCCCGACACCTGTGTTAGACAATTATTACAATTAAAATACAGCCAAGGCCCGACTGCCATGTGCCGACATTTTTCTCATGTGCAAAAAAAAAATAACCTCTAACTCGTCATCACGTTTCTATACAAGTGACAGCTGCTAGTTCCGTTTCCGATCACTCGCGGTCCGAGTCGCGCAACAAAAAGAGGTGCGTTCCGAAGCATAAATATTAAACAGTCACCCGCCCGGACAGGCCCGAACCTGTCCCTAATCAATAGGAAGGCGAGAAAGTGTTGCGACCGCTCTCTTGAGGACCGAGTCCCCCACCTTGACTTCTGCTGATCGAGGCGTGCCATCCCGACCCGTGTACAATTTGACGATCCGTCCTCGTCTCCATCTCAATGATGGCAGGTTCGCATCCTTAATCAGCACCAAATCACCGACTTGAGGGGGGCTCGTCCGGTCAGTCCACTTAAGGCGCTGCTGCAAGATGTGCAAGTACTCAAGGGACCACCGTTTCCAAAAATCTTGAGCTATCTGCTGCAACATCTGCCACCTAGTTAACCGACTTAACTTAACATCACCGAATGGGTATTCTGGCAGGGCGTTAAGGGGCTGACCTATCAGGAAGTGACCCGGCGTCAACGCTTCCAAATCATTTGGATCCGAACTGAGCGGGCACAACGGACGCGAGTTCAGTGTCATCTCAATTTTACAGAACAGCGTCGCAAGCTCTTCAAAGCGTAGAGAGGTCTCACCGATGATCCTCGTCAGGTGCGACTTAGCCGATTTAACCGCAGCCTCAAAAATTCCTCCCCAATGAGGACATCCCGGCGGACTGAAAACCCATTCAATCCCTCGTCGGGAGCAAGCCGTACCGATGGCGTCCTGGTTACCGTTCAGGAATTGAGTGACCTCCTGCAGATATCGCCTGGCTCCTACAAAATTTGTGCCGTTGTCCGAACGGATTAATGTCGGGAGGCCCCTTCGTGAGACGAACCGATCCAGACATGCGATAAATGCCTCCGTAGTGAGGTCACTGACCACCTCCAAGTGGACTGCCTTCGTGGCCAAGCACACGAAGACGCACAGGTATGTCTTCACTAATCGGGCGTTCCGTAGCTGTGAAGACTTGACCATGAATGGTCCCGCGAAATCCGTTCCGACACCCGTAAAGGGCCGGATTTCGTTAACCCTATCCGAGGGCAAATCGCCCATCTGGGGCGGCATCGTAGCCGCCTTAGCTCGATAACAAGGCAGGCACCGAAATACGACGCTACGCACTAAGCGTCTTCCCGATAGAATCCAGAACTCGCGCTGGAGAAACGCCATCAAGGCGTGGCATCCGATATGCCCATTCCGAATGTGTCGATCCTGTATCAACAGTTCGACCAACTTCCCTTTCCTAGGGAGTAACAACGGGTGGCGAGCCGCATAAGGCAGGTTGGCATTCCGCAGCCGACCTCCTACCCTCAGCAATCCTTGAGGGTCAATAAACGGGTTGAGCCGAGCCATAGCTCCCTTCAGTTGGACGCGTCCGCGTCTCAGAATGTCCAGTTCGGACTTAAAGTGCACCGTCTGCACGTTCCGTACCAATGCGAACAACGCATGGTTCCGTTCCCGTGGTGTCAGGACCTGTTTCCGCACCCGTTGCGCCTCAGAATTGCGACAATTCCGCGCAAATCGGAAGATCCAGGCGGTCACATTGACCAGCTTGTCGAGCGAGCTGTACCGTTCCAGCAGGCTGAACTCCTCTTCCGGCTCTGGTTGCGTCGTACAGACACCGACTGTCAAGGCGCCGTTCGCCGAGGTAACGCGTGGACTCCTTGGCCAATCCGATTCGGCTTGAGTCAACCATTTTGGACCCCACCACAAGGGATGTCCAACCAACTCCGGAGCGTGACACCCACGAGACGCACAGTCTGCTGGGTTCATTTCCCCTGGAACATGTCTCCAGATTAAGGGAACCTCCGAATTCAAAATCTGCGAAACCCGATTCGCCACAAAAATCTCCAGCTTGTGAACTGAAGCCTTCAGCCAGCATAACACGATCTGGCTGTCCGTCCAAGCGTAGACCGTATCTTCTAATGCTATTGACCCACGAAGAACCGTCATCGTAAGGTTGAGCAGACGAGTCAGGAGAGCCGCTCTCGAAAGCTCTAATTTGGGAATGGTCAGGCGAGTGCGCAACGGCGCAACCTTGCTCTTGGCCATGACCAACCGTACATCAACCTCCCCCGAGGAGTCGACCGTACGCAGATATACCGCAGCTCCGTAGCCCTTCTCCGAGGCATCGCAAAACCCATGCAGGGTGGCGGTGTATCGTTTGGTGGGGACCAACCTCCGTGGCAGTGAAATCCGATTGATGCCAGGGAGGGTCGAAAAGAACGAGTCCCACTCTGAGCTCAATGACCCGCCGATCGGGTCGTCCCATTTCAGCTCAGCAGACCACAATTGCTGCATAAAACACTTGAGCTGAAATGTTACCGGGGTGATCCACCCGTTTGGATCAAATGTCCTAGCCACCGTTGAAAGGACGTTCCGTTTCGTCCAGACCTTCGGGGAGTCCAACTCTACCCGATACGAAAACATGTCTGACACCGGCTGGTACTGGACGCCTAATACCGACAACATATTTGGATTTTCCAAATTTTCAAAAATGTGGGGATCCTGCTGGTAGTCATCCGGAAGACCAGACAGTAACTCTGGAGAGTTCGACATCCATTTCCGGAGCTCGTAACCTCCACCCCGTAAGAGCTCAACTAGTTCGTCCCGACGAGCGAGCGCCTCCTCTACGGAATCTGCACCGGTACAGATATCGTCCACGTAGAGATCCTGCTCCAGGATTGCTGCTCCTCTAGGGAAATTTAACCGTTCTCGATCCGCTAACTCCCGCAGAGTGCGAATCGCCAAATAAGGACTAGACCGTAGCCCGTACGTGTTGGTGTTCAGCTCGTACACCCTGATGGGCTGATCTGGGCTCTCTCGCTACAGTATCAGCTGATACCGTCTATCGTCAGGGTGAATGACCGTCTGTCTAAACATCATCCGGATGTCAGCTACAAACACAACATTGTGTCGACGGAACCGTGTGATAACATCCGCGATGTCATGGTTCAACTTCGGCCCTGAATGCAAACACTGGTTCAGGTTCATGCCGTTAGATGTTGATGCCGATCCATCGAACACTACCCGTATTTTGCCCTCCGGGGTCCTCAAGACCGCGTGATGGGGCAGGAAGCAGTGGTCTTCACGCTTCCAGTCGATACCCGAAACCGACATGTGGCCGAGCGACTCGTATTCCCGCATGAAGTCGACGTACTTCTGCCGGAAAATCCCGTCACGCTTCATGCGTCGTTCCATCGACAGAAGCCGCGTCTCGGCTGCATGGTGTGAACTGCCCAGCGGTGGGCGATCACTCCGGAATGGAAGATGTGTGAGAAATCGACCTGACCGAAGGCGACCAGTATTGTTCCGATAAAACTGTTCACACTCTTCTTCAACCGGGTCCAACCGGCGGACCGTAGGTGGTTCCTCCACCTCCCAAAACTTCTGTATCACCTCCGAGAGTACAGAACCGAATAAGGGACTACGAGTCGCTAGGCGTGGGGCAGCCGGCATGACCGGACCCATTACCGCATGGCCCAGTCTGGTGTTGACCGAAACCAGCCCAGTCGCCTGCAACACGTGGACACCTGGCACTAACAGGTATCCCAAGGCATCGACACCCTGTCCAATGTCTACTGGGCCCGGAATATCGAACTCCGGGTCAGCCAGTGACAACCCAGCGACCAACTGTCGCACCGAGGGCGACAACCGTACGTGAGGGTGTGAGCCCATCACATTAGGCATGACTAATGCCGTGACCGTCAGATTCACCGATGAATCCACCCGTGACGAGTGAGTAATCCGACATACTCCCTTAACGGAACCGACTTCCGTGTTCCCAATTCCCCGAATGGAATGTGGATACTCCCTTACCGATGCCCAACCGTCTTACAAGGTTGCACGAGACTTAGCACCCCTGGGCCCCCGAGTCCAATAGTGCTCGTGCCACACAAGATTTGCTGTCCGAACTCCACGCTATCACAGAGGCGGTGGGGAGCATGACCGTCTGTGGAGTGGCGGCACCCTGTAAGTGGGCGGCGTGTCCCTAGCGGGAACCTCCGCGGGATCCGAACCCGCTGAGACCTCCGTCGGCCGTGGAGTAACTCGGCTGCTGATATGCCACCGGCATATCAGACCGTATGTACATCAAGGGGTCCCAACCCGGATAATAGGCCCCTCGCTGTCTCGGTATCCGACCATACCGGACGGTGTACGGTGTGCCCGGTGGCCACCGTGGATGGATGGGGGAGAGCGGATCCAACCTGGGGCGCTCTAGGAATGGGGGCGACGTCCGACTGTTCGCCTCCCTGTTCGCCTCCCAGAGCGATGCGCAGGGTGGCGCAGAAGGTGGTGGGCTCCCAGCCTTCGCGCCACTCATAGGTGACATCTGACACCCGCCCGTAACACGCGGTGAGCCAGCGGCCCGAAGTCCTCGCTGACCCTGGACAGCGGCGACCGAACCCCGGCTATCCCGCATGTTACCCCCCCGCGCTGCCCCCTTTCCCTCGGGGGGGTCCCGTCCGCGGGTACCCCAGTCACCCCGTTGGTGACTCCCGTTGCCCGGAGGGGGACTGGGTCCGGCCCTGGTTGGGCCCTGTGGCCGACCAACCTGAGTCCGGCCCTGGTGACCGTCCGAAGGGCCTGACCGATTCAGGCACAACACGATGTGGTGCTTGCCACCACAGCACTCACAGGGGAACGCGCGCGAGCATTCGCTCAGCGTGTGCGGCCCCAAACAACCGAAACACAATCGGTGGCGGAAGACTAACTTCCTGCGGGCAGCTACCCCGAGCGCCTTAAAGTTGGCGCAACTGGTCACTTCATGACCGGCACTGTCGCAGTGCACACAGCCGTCACCCGACGGCGCGGCATTCAAAACGCCAAATTGTTTCGACCGCCCACCCCCCCGTGGGGGCGGGGGACGCGGCCCCTCTCGCATCCGCGCGGGTTGGCGCTGCCCACTGGCCTCCGTATCCAGTGTGTCACATCGCCTGCATTCACCCTCCAAAAATCCGTCAATTGGTCGAGCGTGGGCAGTTCCGTGCTACTGCCCCCATGCAGCTTTTCAAACCGACTTTGAACAGCTGCAGGCAACCGTGACAAAACCATATATAGAACAATATATGACCATTGGTCTACCGGAAGACCAAGGTTCTGAAGGGCCTTAGTGGCCATTAGCACAGGGTTGAGCACCTGTACTCGGATGTCAACATCCCGGGTTACTTTAGGGATGCTAAACAGCTTCCCCAGCTGCGCATCAACCAACCGCCGTTTGTGTTGGTAGCGGTCAAACAATATGGACCTGGCTATCTCATAATTGCCCGCCGTGACCGTTAGGTGACCGACCAACTCCTTCGATTCACCCCGCAGAGCCATCAATAGTTGGGCCAACTTGTAGGCGTTGTCCAGGTCGTCCCGACCGTGGACCAAACTATCAAATAAATTAATGAATGCCGGCCACTCATCAATTGCCCCACTGAAGGCCGGAATCTCCAGGTGTGGCAGCCGTCCAACAACACCCTTCGGGGGTGGGTCTCCGTTACCCTCCCCACGGTCATTCCTTCGCGACCGCTTAATTTTCTCCGCGCGACGCTCGATGTCGCCCAAGCATTCCATCGCTTGGTCAGCATCCGCGCAGAGCTGCAGCCACCGAGGCTTCATCCGTAAGCCCGAGAGCTTCAGCCTCCGCAGCCAGCCGACACACCTTCCCGACGCGTGTCATTGCGTCCTCCACACGCTTGAGCAGGACATCGTCCATGTCAGGTCGCTCCACATACTTATGAGTATGGGCGAGCCATCTCATTTCCTCCCGGACACCATGTCGCAGTACCGTCAAGGGCGAAGGTGCCATGTTGACCGATTTAATAGATTCTGGTCTTATACTTCACTACCGAACTAAGTATAGCCAGAGACCAGCACTTGCCCGTCAGCGCTGGGCACAGAAATTAAAACTAAGTTGTCAAAACTAAGGCAACCACTAAAAACAATTAAATCCTAAACAATATTTAATATGGTCGCCCTGTGGACATACACCTTATAACTATACACTCTAAATCAATTAGAGAATGCCACCATAAGGCACAATAAAAAATAAGACACAAAAATTTATTATAAGAAAAAAGGCTATTTTTAATATAATGAAGGTAGCTGTGAACCTTCTAGAAGTGGCCCCTCCGATATGACCCACACTTCCACTGAGGTCAGCAAAATCAGCTTAGTATTAAGCTTAAATAGCCTGACCCTGCTCTGTAATCCGAAATAACACTGCAATGCTATGGGACCCGACTGCAATACTATAGTCCGACCGAATGACTGTTTCTTATGCACACCGAGTAGTTTCCGACTACAAATTTATAATAATTGTTAACTAAATCGTCAATTATACGTTCACTAACCGAAAATGAACCTAAATTGTGGTATACCGACCACACGACTCACTCACAAAATGGTTGCTGACCAATCTGAGGTATCCACCCTCTCCCAGCTACAATGTGGCAAAAAAACAACCCTACAACCGTCCGTGAATCGATTTCCCACTAGGAAACCGCGCCTGCTACCAAATATTAAATTCCACGCCTCAACCGAACGGGCGTGGAATCTTGTTAGGGATGGTTTTCACCATGAGTATCACAAGTGGTACTGACCTTTGACGCCGTGGACCGGAATTCCAAAGCTCAATTCGAGGCAGGAATACGGGATGGGGACCACCAGGGGGGTGAGGGGAGTCGACTCTTACTCTCGTCGTAGCCCGATGCTGTCGCCGTCGTGTTGCTTGCCGACACGAGGAGTCGCTGTCCGAATGCGACGAATTGGGGACCGAACCACTTTAACCTTTCACAACACGAAGCACTCACTCCGATGACTTGAATCTACTTATTTCCCGACGATTGTTCCGTGCTTATTATAATTAACATTCCGACCAGGCCCGACACCTGTGTTAGACAATTATTACAATTAAAATACAGCCAAGCCCCGACTGCCATGTGCCGACATTTTTCTCATGTGCACAAAAAAATAACCTCTAACTCGTCATCACGTTTCTATACAATTGACAGCTGCTAGTTCCGTTTCCGATCACTCGCGGTCCGAGTCGCGCAACAAAAAGAGGTGCGTTCCGAAGCATAAATATTAAACACTTAACGTATTTATCAAACTGTAATAAGCGGTCAATGAAATAAAATTAGGTGAGGGTTATTGTTACATTTGAATCAATTAGAAATCAAAATAAATTCTTTGCATGTTTAGGTGGGGTAGTACGTACCTTATATTGTTCCTAGTCCAAGGCACAGTTAATACACTCACACTATTTTTATGTTTATATAGTTTATTAAAGCAGAAGGAACAACAACAGAAACAGAAACACACAGTCTCTTGTTGGAAACTCACTTCCCCGGAAGTAGAACTATTCAAGAGATTGTGTGGCCGGAAGAGGTTCACCATGAAGCTGTCGACCACTTAGACATAACTTATAATATTATCACTGCTGACAAGGTGAGATGGGCCATTAATAGCTTTAAACCTTTTAAATCAGCAGGACCAGATATAATCTTCCCAGCACTTCTACAGTGGGGTGGGGAACCCGTCATCAATATAATGGTCCGAATCATGAAAGCATGTCTTAGATTCGGATACGTTCCCAAAAGGTGGAGAGTAGTAAACGTAATTTTCATACCGAAGCCAGGAAGGAGCGACTACACTAACGCTAAATCTTTCAGGCCGATTAGTCTCACCTCGTTCTTGCTTAAGACTCTCAAACATTTGTGCGAGAGGCACCTGAGAGATGGAGCGTTAAAACATATACCCTTACACAAGAATCAGCATGCATATAGTTTGGGTAAGTCTACTGAATCGGCTCTCCATGCAGTTGTATCAACAATTGAAGAGGCGATTCAAAACAAATGCATCTGTCTTGGAACTTTTATTGATATAGAAGGTGCCTTTGACAAGACGCAGCATAGCAGTATAAGTGTATCTCTAACAAGGCATGGAGTGTCAACAGCTGTACACAACTGGGTCACAAACATGCTTAATAAACGTATCGTGCGTCTAGCTGGTGAGTCCCTGTCGGCGGAGGTAGTGCGGGGATGCCCGCAGGGAGGAGTGCTCTCCCCGCTTCTGTGGAATCTGGTCATTAACGACCTGATTACCAAGCTTAACGCTAATGGATACTACACCGAAGGATACGCCGACGATTTGGTAATCCTCATCACAGGTAAATTTTCGAGCACAGTGTGCAACCTTAAACAAACAGCTCTTCGCATCGTGGAGCGCTGGTGTCTAGAATATGACCTGGCGGTTAACCCAACAAAAACGGAACTGGTCATGTTCACTAACAATAGGGCTCTTGGTAGGTATACCCTACCAAAGCTCTTTGGAACGGAACTCCAGCTAGCAACTGAGGTGAAGTACCTGGGCATAACCTTGGACAGCAAGCTCAACTGGAGTAGCCACATTGACAACAAACTAAAGAAGGCGAGTATTGCTTTCTGGCAGTGTCGGAGAATGGTGGGGAAAAAGTGGGGACTTTCTCCCAACATCATTCTTTGGCTGTACGTGACGGTGATCCGTCCTCTTGTCTGCTACGGAGCTGTGGTGTGGTGGACCAGGACCAAACTAACCACAATGGTAAGCAAAACTCCAAAGCTTCCAAAGGCTGGCCTGCATGGCTATCACAGGTAGTATGAGAACTACTCCAACAGCAGCAATAGAGGCCATGCTGTGTCTTCCGCCACTCCAGCTGTATATTAAGCAGGAGGCGGCGTCATCTGCGGTGAGACTCAATACCTTAGGACTTTGGAGGAAAAACAGGACCTCACACACCGCCATCCTAGGGGAAGTTTACAAAAAAATTCCCATCTCTATGGCTTGCAGTGACAGAATCCCTAAACAATTTGTTTTTGACAAAATATACAATATACAGTTACATGAAGACCATCGGGTTGAGGGGCTCGACGTTAAAGAGCTCAGAATCAGAATTTTTACCGATGGTTCAAAAACTGAAGCAGGCACTGGTTCAGGCACCTTCTCGGAGGACCTAAACATCAAGATAGCCATTCCACTGGGTGCCCATAATACTGTCTTTCAAGCTGAATGCATGGGCATCATCTCGGCCGCTAATGCCATAGCATCGAGAAAGGTAAGAGATTCCTCCATTCGAATACTCTCGGATAGCATGGCCGTCTTACAAGCCCTAAATAGCAACACTGTTAACTCAGGGCTAATCTACGAGTGTCACAAACGACTAATGGAGGTATGTCAACATAACCGCGTAATCCTTCAATGGATAAAAGGACACAGCGGGTCAAGAGGTAACGATGCAGCGGATTAGTTGGCGCGTAAAGGATCTAGCTTGACAGCGTATGGTCCCGAACCTATCATCCCTCTTCCCTTCAAGATGGTACGCACATTTCTGAGAGAGTCGACCAGGAATGATCATGCCACTCTTTGGACAAACCATGAGGAGTGCAGGCAGGCTAAGCTGGCCTTGCCGTCCCCTAGCGCTAGGCTGGCTAAGACCTTGCTCCGACTTAGTAGGCCGCGCATGCGACTGGTGACTGCAGCACTTACTGGCCATGGTTTCTTTAATAAACATATTTATGTCCTAGGTGTTACCGACAGCCCCCTTTGCAGAGCCTGCTTGGAGGCAGAAGAAACGGCTGCTCACGTCCTCATGGAGTGCACAGGAGTAGCGAACTACAGGGCTAAACACCTCGGTCAATCGAGGGACCTTCCAGGGATAGTCGGTAACGTAAAGGGCCTGCTGGCGTTCCTGGAGGAGTTGGGTTGGCTCGAATGATATCGCATTCCCACCCACACGCAAAATAGGCGCTTTCGTCGTCGAGTTGCGGAAACCAGCCCGTCTTACAATTGACAATTGACAAAGCAGAAGGAATTAGGAGAAAGCACAGTAATAGTTCACAGACTATAGCACAGATTATAGCGAGAAGTAACAGTTCGAGCAAATGAAATACATAAGGCGTAAGCACATAAGCGAGGGAAATTAAGCAAGCGAGCGTAGCTTCGCCGTGTGAGATGGATCACGACTGATGAGGGACGCCACGCATGAGCTAGGCGACGCGCGACGGGTGGTGGCGCAGGAGCCGGTTTTGCTGTTGTTTCCATAACGCGCATTCCGCACGGTGTATCATGGCACGACACTCATCCGTCATAATTATATATAAATCAATATTGTTTATATGTTTTGAGTATGTGTAGTATTATGTTGTTATGTAACTGTATTGTATAATTATGTTTGTTTATATTTTGTATAAATATATTATTCTTGTAACTGTATAATAGTGTGATTGTAAATATAATAATTGTGTCATTGTACATGTGTGGTAAATATCTGTGTAATATAAATATGTATGGGTGAGGAGCCCACATCACTCCCCCCCAGAGACCGTCACTACGGGCGATAAAAAATCGGAAATCGTACCTGACGACCTGAACGTGTTGTTCTCAGCTTGGTGGAGTTGTCAACAGGTGGTTCGGGTTCCGTCTGTTCGGTTTGGTCTGACAGTATGTAGGCCGGTTTAAGGCGGTCTACCGTAACAGTATTTTCCTTCCCCTTTACGAGGACTTTAAATACTTGTCTCCTCTATCAATCACCTCGTGTGGTCCTGTGTAAGGAGGATATAATGCACCTCGCACCGCGTCTTCTCTTATAAAGACGTGACTAGAGGACGCGAGATCCTTGTGTATAAATATTTTACTTTTGGTATGGCGTGAAGCTGGAGCAGGTTGTAATTTATGGACGAAAGAACGTAGTCGCGTGGCAAATTCGGTTACATCGGTAGAACCTGTGTCACCATGTTCGAAAAACTCACCTAGTAGTCTTAGTGGTTCGCCATAAAGTAGTTCAGCGGAAGAGGCTTGTAGATCCTCTTTGAAAGCGCTGCGTATGCCAAGCATGACTAGGGGCAGGGATTCTTCCCAATTTTCATGAGCATAGCACATAATTGCGACTTTAAGCTGTCGGTGGAACCTCTCGATAAGTCCATTGCACGCTGGATGGTAAGCGGTTGTCCTTCTGTGTTTGAATCCAGCAATTTTAGCCAATGATGCGAAGAGAGCGGAATCAAACAGTCTGCCACGGTCTGTGACAATGTCGGTCATACAGCCGAAACGAGCAATCCATCCAGAAAGTAAAGCCTTAGCCACAGTCTCTGCCGTCATGTCAACTATTGGGAATACTTCTGGCCAGCGCGAGAAGCGATCAATCGCAGTCAGACAATAGCGAAAACCTTGTGACTGTGGCAGTGGTCCAATAAGGTCTATATGGACAAATTTGAAGCGTGCACGTGGTAAATTGAACGTGCCCAGTAAATTGAACGACAGTCTTTACGTACCCCTGGCCAGACGTAGCGCTCTGCTACTAATTTGGCAGTGGCGTTGGCTCCGGGGTGACCGAAAGAATGTAGGCTGTCAAATACTTGCTTGCGCAGTGGTTTGGTGATGAATGGTCTGGCAGTTGGTGTGCTGACATCACAGTACAGTTCTGCTTGGCTGCCAGGGATATTCAACTTTTTGATGCAAAGCGAAGAGTCTTCACCAAGGAGTTTGGACAGTTCTGGATTGGAAACCTGCGACTTGGCTAGCACATCAAGGTCAAGTGGTACCTGCAGTTCATCAACACGGGAGAGTGTGTCTGCGGCGACGTTATCTTTCCCTGCAATATGGCGAATGTCTGTTGTGAACTGGGATATAAAGTCCATATGCCTATAATGACGAGGCGAACAGTTACCTTTCCGCTCATGGAAAGAAATCGGCTTATGGTCAGTATAGACTATAAAGTGCCTAGCCTCTAGCATGTGCCGAAAATACTTAATAGCTTCATAAATTGCAAGGAGCTCGCGATCATAAGGAGAGTATTTTTGCTGCGTTGGGCTCAACTTACGTGAGAAGAATGCTAAAGGCTGCCATGTGTCGTCCTTATACTGCTGCAAAACTGCCCCCAAGGCCAAGTCCGATGCGTCTGTGACAAGCGCAAGTTTCGATTGGCAGTCCGGGTGTGCTAACATCGCGGCATTGCAGAGACTGTCTTTGGTGTCCTCAAAGGCTTTCAGCGTATCTCCCGATAGTTGAACTGGATGCTTTCACTGAGCCGGCTAATAAACCGTTCAGTGGTGCTTGAATTTGGGCATTGCGGGGCAGATATCGCCTGTAAAAATTAAGCATGCCCTAATATCTCCTGAGTTCCCTGATGGTCTTGGGTGCGGGAAAGTCGCGAATCGCCTGTACTTTAGCGTCTAGTGGTTTTGTGCCTGCTTCGGAGATACTATAACCTAGGAAAGTTACCTCCTTGGCGCCAAAAATGCACTTTGTAGTGTTGACCAGTATACCGTACTCCTTCATCCTGGTGAATAGTTGCCGTAGGTGCGACTCATGCTGCGTCTCATCCTTTGAAAATACGAGGAAATCGTCCAGGTAACAGTAAAAGAAGTCTAGACCTCGCGTCATCTCGTCCACAAACCTTTGAAATGTTTGGCCTGTATTCCTCAACCCGAAGGTCATAAAGGGGAACTCGTACAGGCCAAACGGTGTAGTAATCGCCGTTTTAGGGATGTCTGCCTTGTTGACAGGGATCTGGTTATAGGCTTTTACCAAATCTATGGTTGAAAAGACTCTGCAACCGGCAATGCTGTGGGCGAAGTCGTGTATGTGCCTAAGAGGATACCTGTCTGGTATGGTGCGTGCGTTGAGCATCCTGTAGTCGCCGCAGGGGCGCCAACCATTGTCCTTTTTAGGGGCTAAATGCAGCGCCGAGGACCATGGGCTCTCGGATGGCCGCGCAGTACCACAGCTCAACATCGCGTCGAACTCCTGCTTAGCTGTCTGGAGTTTGTCCGGAGTTTTTTTTTTTAGCTTGAAGATAGACTTTTATTGCGAAAGCACCGAAAGACAGTTGGAGTATGAAAGCGCTAGGCTTGTATATGGATGTTAAGAATGATTGCTGAGACTTTTCATGGCGTTTCATTGTTGCTGATGTAACAAAGGCAATCATTGGTGTAGATTTCTTGTCATGGTATAATTTAGTTGTAGATTGTCGTAATCAATGAATATTTGATAATACCACAACATTATCATCCATTGCTGCCATAGCTGGACCAGCTGACATAATTTCATTTGTAAAGGTCTCGACTGGTGATACAAAATTTCATAACATACTTAGTGAATTTCCTGAAATAACGTGACCATCTGGCACACCATTCATCCCCACACAAAACACTGAACACCACATCCGCACTACAGCAGAACCTCCCGTATCTTGCGCTCCCCGCAGGCTAGCTCCGGACAAACTCCAGATAGCTAAGCAGGAGTTTGACGCGATGTTGAGCTGTGGTACTGCGCGGCCATCCGAGAGCCCATGGTCCTCGGCGCTGCATTTAGCCCCTAAAAAGGACAATGGTTTGGCGCCCTTGCGGCGACTACAGGATGCTCAACGCGCGCACCATACCAGACAGGTATCCTCTTAGGCACATACACGACTTAGCCCACAGCATTGCCGGTTGCAGAGTCTTTTCAACCATAGATTTGGTAAAAGCCTATAACCAGATTATTCTCCCAAATGCGTCAAGGATAACAGACATGATAGTTCGCAACGAGCATTTCAGACTTTTACATGCTGGACCCAAGCTTTTATTATTTAACTTAAACAGTAATTTCTGGTTAATCAATGGTCTGCGGCATGTCAAGAAAGTAATTCACAAATGCATAACATGCTTCAAGCATAAGGCTGAAACTTCAAAACAGCTTATGGGTTGTTTACCTGCCGATAGAGTTTCGCAAGCAAGTCCGTTTGAGCGCGTCGGTTTAGATTTTGCTGGTCCTATAAGCATGAAACAGTCTAGAATCAGGAAGTCTATTATTATACTCTAAAGGATATATATGCGTATTCGTCTGTTTTACTACAAAGGCTGTGCATCTGGAGCTAGCTTCCGACTTAACCACCCCTACCTTTATAGCCTGTTTTAAGCGATTTGTTTCACGAAGAGATTTCTTCGTGAAACAAATCGCAAATATTGTCGCGTTGTCGCAATATACGTCGTGCGGGAAATCTCCCGCACGACGTATATTGCGACAACGCAAGTACCTTTGTAGGAGCTAGAAACCAGTTGGCCGATTTATATAAGGTTCTCCGCTCCCAAGACCATCAAACACAGGTAAATAATTATAGTTTGCAACATGGTATCAATTTCCACTTTATACCCAAGTACTCTCCTGTGTTTGGTGGTTTGTGGGAAGCGGCTGTTAAAAGCACAAAGCACCATTTGAAACGTGTACTTGGCACTAATGTACTCACCTATGAAGAATTAAACACAGTCTTATCACAAATAGAAGCGGTGCTGAACTCGAGGCCCCTCTTACCACTGTCTTCTGACTGCAACGATTACACTTACCTCACACCGGGGCATTTCTTAACTGGCAGGGCTCTTATGTCGTGACCGCAACACGATTTAAATGATGTACCTATTACTCAACTTAGGATGTGGAATGTAACGAACAAGATGGTATAATCCTTCTGGAAGTCCTGGCATAAACATTATCTTAATGTTTTACAGTCTAGGCCAAAGTGGAAAACTGACTGTCCTAATGTAAAAATAGGAGACTTAGTATTGCTACGTGAAGACAATACTCCCCCCTTTACGTCATGGCACGCATAACTAAGGTATTCCCTGGTGCAGATAATAAGGTTAGGGCCTTCGAAGTGGTGACATCTAAGGTCATGTAAGGTAATTGACCATGTAAGGTCAATTACAAAGGTGTGCCTCTTTCCAATTAATGGGGAGTGATGTTTTTTTTAATAGTTTCCTGGGTCATTTCCCGACAGGCATAGTATCATATTTACACACAATCAGATACCTACCTATTTTTGTCTATCCATGTGTTTATTGCCTAGTTTGCTGGCCTGGCGGATGGCTTTGTGTAACGATGTGTAACTTTGCTAAGCATAAATAGAATTTAAAAAAATATAAAAATGTGTTAAATATCTTTTAAGTAGTCTTTAATATAATGAGTGTATCCTCAAATTGTTTGTTAAAAATAACAAGTAAACCACTTTGTTGCCTACATCTTTTATGTAAAGTAATTTATAGTTAAATCACAGGGTACTTACCCAAAAATGTTCAATTGTTTATTGAATGTCATAAGCAAAACGTTGTTTGTAACATTTAATAAATTAAATAATATATAATAGTTAAGTAAATCACAGGGTACTTACCCAAAAATGTTCAATTGTTTATTGAATCTCGTAAGCAAAACATTGTTTGTAACATTTAATAAATTAAATAATATATAATAGTTAAGTATAATTTATAGTTTTACTATTACTCAAAATTGTTTGATTCACATAGTAGTAGTACCTTCTAATGTAAGCAATATTATTGCAAGGTTAAAATTGTTTCAAATTACATTTACATTGTTTAAAAATATCCTTTTTTAGAGGCGAGCATGTTGGCAACACCAACATTTAAGTAAATTTTAGGTGTTTTCTATTACAAAATAATGGCAACTCTGTTAGTTTTTAAATTCGTTTTCTCTGCCTCCATCGCTCACTGCGTGTGCGTTACTCAATCTAATTTTCGGTGCTTTCGCAATAAAAGTCTATCTTCAAGCTACGTGTGTGGTTTCCTTCCATCAACATGCCCAACACCGACCGACTCGCGTTCATCGACGTCGGCCATTGCTCACTAAATCCTCGTTCTTGTTGACCGTTTTTGTCCAGTCCTCGCTGCTACTGCCTCCAGCATTATCACTCATCTTCTCCAATAAGGTGTTTTTTGGGGTCACCATTTTAGGTGGGGTAGTCGTACCTGATATTGTTCCTAGTCCAAGGCACAGTGAATACACTCACACTATTTTTATGTTTATATAGTTTATTAAAGCAGAAGGAAGTAGGAGAAAGCACAGTAATAGTTAACAGACAATACTGTGAAAGATTGAATCTGATGGTATCCTAACATTTTCACATCACTACTAATGGTAATAATTTAATCTGTGAAATGTGACGTTTATACTTTTTAAATATGGCGTTCTCTCTCTTTCCGTCTCTTGTGAATTATTGCTTGTGTGGTGCTGCGCTGATAAAATATAATTCTAAATCTAATCGCTGTTAAACTGCTTCTGCTTGTATTTGTCGTAATTTGCGTACTATTTATTGCTGACACAATAAATACGGGAATATCAACCAGGAAGTATTTTCATTCCCGAAACCTTTAAACAACTACGCCACGTACTGCCCAATAGGTTATGGGACCAGCGTGTTCCCGCCCGGCACGGAGCCGAAAAATGTCGAATCAGCAGCAACAGCAGCAGTAGCTGCCCCAGCATCAGCCTAACCTTACTAACAATTACAACATTGAACGCCTGGTCGATGGCGCAACTACGCCACATGGAAGTTTGCCGTCAAGGCCATTTTGACCCTGGAGAATTTATGGAGCTGCATCACCGCGGCTAATGCGATAGAAGATCCTGCACGTGATCAACGTGCGCTAGCGCGCATTTCCTTGTCGTTACACCCGTCATGCTACCAATATGTGCGCAGTGCGGAGACTGCAAAAGAAGCGTGGACGAAGCTAGCAGAGATCTTCGAACACAAAGGACTGTATCGTCGCGTGGTGTTATTGCGCCAGCTGCATCGTGCGGAATACTCTCAATACACTTCTATGACCGAGTACATCAATGGTGTGATGATGCTTGTCCAACAACTTTAAGCTGACATAAATAAAATCATTGAAGACAGTGAAGTCGCTGAAATACTGTTGAGTGGACTGCCTCAGCAGTTTGATGTGCTCGTCTCGAGTCTGGAAACAGCCTGTCTCACCAAACAACTCACGAGTGAGTTGGTAAGAACAAGGTTACTGCAAGAGGAGTTGAGTCACAGTACTCATGAAGATAAGGCTAATGCATATTTCAGTAAGAAGAAATCTGTCTGTGAATAAGCCATGTAACACCTCTTCTCTGTATGTCCCATAAGCCTGGACATACAGAGAAGAGGTGTTATAAGAAGAAACGAGACAAAAAGTCAACACAGCATGTGATGTATGCGTCAGCGATGACGGCTCAAGGGGACAAACTCTTTGTTATGGACAGTGGAGCGACGGCACACATGACTAATGATCAGAATATGGTGAGGAACTTTAAACATAGTAAAAATGTTGTTTCTATTGCAAATGGAGATCAGTTAGTGTGCAATGGAACTGGTGAAGTGTCTGTATCTGATGATAATATTTTGCTAAAAGATGTGATGGTGGTTCCATGTCTATCCACAAATTTACTGTCTGTAAATAAGATTGTTGATAATGGCTTTGTTGTATGTTTTGATAAGAAAGGTTGTAGGGTTATGCAGAATTGTAAAGTTACTGGCAACCAAGTTCTTTTCGCAGCTAGAATGGGAAGTTTGTTTAAAGTGAAGGTACCGGAGAATGGGCATTCCATGCCTCTGCAATCTAGGCAAGGGACAGTGAGTGCCAATGCGGTGACAGTGCCGATTGATGTTCTACATCGTCGGCTGGGCCATCTAGGACAAAAAAGTATTGTTAAACTAAGTGGTGACGGTGCATGTACTGGTGTGTGTTTGCAGGATAAGGAGAAGCTTGTTGAGTGTGTGCCTTGTTTACAAGGCAAGATGCACTCCAAACCTTACCCAAGCAGCGCAACTCGAGCATCACAACCACTAGAACTCATATACAGTGATGTCTGTGGTCCAATGCAGGGCACCAGCGTGGGTGGAGCAAAGTATCTACTGACCTTCACAGATGACTACAAGGAAAACCTTTGGTTTTTTAATGAAAAATAAATCTGAGGCGAGTTCTCATTTTCTAGTTTTTAAAAATTTTGTCGAAAAGCAAATAGGGAAGCCTATTAAAGTTCTACGATCTGACAATGGGTCTGAGTATTGCAATGATCAGTTAAGGTCTTATTTGCAAAAGGAAGGTATTATTCACCAAACCTCGGTGCCTTACTGCCCACAGCAGAATGGTATATCCGAGCGTGTTAATAGAACCATTATGGAAAAGGCTAGATGTATGCTTCAGAACTGTGGTCTTCCGAGTCGCTACTGGGGTGAGGCCGTTATGACGGCCATTTATCTGAAAAACAGATCCCCTACCAGTGCGCTGTCGGGATCGGTTCCTGAGCGTGAGTGGACAGGTTCGCCTGTGGACCTTAGTCACCTGCGTGTCTTCGGCTGCATAGCTTATGCCTTGGTACCTCAACAAAAACGAAGAAAGCTTGATGCTAAGTCAAAAGCTTTTGTGTTCGTTGGTTATGGTGAAACCACTAAAGGATATCGTCTTGTTGACCCTCTTAACCCTCACAAAATTGTCTATTCTAGGGACGTTGTCTTTCTAGAAGACAAGTTTTATAATGATGGCTGTGTTTCATATGAGAGAGGAAGAGATTTTATTTCATTTGACATACATGATAATTATAATAAATCAAATAATGATATTATGGTCGATAATGAAAATAATTGTAATGATAATATTGAATCAAATAATGAGAATATTAATAATAATGACATTATTATTTAACCCAATATGAATGAAATTATAACTAGTGGTGAGTCTAATCATGAATTAAATGCATTTTCAGATGAGGAGCCAAGATCTCCAAACTCTGATCAGTACTGCACTGGTGACGACGGCGATGAGGATGAGAGCCCTCACAAGGATGCCCCCGATCGTCGGCCGGCGTCTGCACCTCAAGGAGGAGTAACTGGTCCAGCCGGAACTGAGACTGAACTCCGTCCCGTGCTTAGTACGAGAGGGAGCATACCCCAAAAGTATCGTGATTTTGACTTATCTAGTTATATGGTAGAGCAGACCTTTAATGAGGAGCCTACAACATATGATGATGCAATGAATTCGTCTGAAAAAGGTGAGTGGCAGTCAGCCATGCAGTGTGAGTATGACTCGCTATTGCGGAACAATGTCTGGCGACTTGTGGAACGGCCGAAAGGTCATAACGTGGTTAAATGCAAGTGGGTCTACAAGAAGAAACACGATGCAACAGGTAAGTTCGATAGGTACAAAGCTAGGTTGGTTGCTTGTGGCTTTACGCAAAAGGCAGGTCTCGACTACAATGACACTTTCTCGCCAGTTGTTCGTCACTCTACGATGAGAATTCTATTTGCTCTTTCTAACGAATTAAATTTAAGTATCGATCATGTCGATGTTACCACTGCTTTTCTCAATGGAGAGTTAGAAGAAACTATATACATGGAACAGCCAACTGGATTTACAAATGGTGATAATAGTAAAGTCTGTTTGTTGAATAAAAGTTTATATGGTTTAAAGCAGGCCAGCCGTATGTAGAATAATAGAGTACATGATGTTTTAGTTAAAAATGGATATGTCCAAAGTAAATGTGAACCATGTGTTTATGTTAGAAAATTGAAAACTGAGTATGTAATAATAGCTCTCTATGTGGATGACTTTACATTTTTCACAGTAACTGTCTAAACTCTATTTTACCATTGTTACAGAATGAATTTCAAGTTAGACATTTAGGTGTTCTGAAAAGTTGCCTAGGCATAAATGTCACTAGAAATAATGATATTTTAATATTGGACCAATGTGAATACATAAGGAGATTGTTAGTTAAGTTCAATATGATTAACTGTAAGCCAGTTTCCACACCATTGCCTGTTAACTGTAAGTTAGAAAAGTCTGACGATGACTGCTTACAGGATGAAATGTACAAGTACAGAGAGTTGCTAGGTAGTCTAGTAGTAGGTACTTGGCTGTATGCACTAGACCTGATATTTCATATGCATGCAGTCAACTTGGTCAGTTTAGTAACTGTTTTGGCTTAAGTCACTGGCAAGCTGCTAAGCGTGTTCTACGTTATTTAGCGGGCACCATTAACTATGGTTTGCATTTTGTCAAAAGTTGTAACTTAAATATAAATGCATACGCAGACGCAGATTGGGCCAATGATTTAACCGACAGAAAGTCGTATTCAGGCTTTGTCATTCGGTTTGGTCAAAATGTTATAAATTGGGAGGCTAGAAAGCAACGCTCTACAGCGCTATCCAGCACAGAGGCCGAATACTTAGCCCATGCTGATGTTTGCAAAGACATTTGTTTTGTTAAAAATTTCTTGTCGGAAATCGTAGACAAAAAAATAAGTGTAGTTGTATACAATGATAACCAAAGTACTCAGAAACTTTTGCTTGTTAAGGAATACTCTCATAAAAAGACTAAGCATATAGATTTGCGCTATCATTATGTAAAAGATCTTATACAGAACGGATTTATAAGTGTAAAATATTTACCTACAGATAAAATGATAGCCGATGTATTTACCAAACCATTGTGTAGAGAAAAGCATTGTAATTTTATATTTGACATTAATGTAAAGCCAGTCAGTCAATTGTAAAATTTCTAACATGTAGAGCTTTTTTGACTTCTATAAATGTAGAGTGGTCTCTAAATATTTTATTTTATAGAGTCAATGTAGAGTTTTTTGTTTTCTCTTTGTTAGCATGTTAGATGTAGAGCATGTAGATAATTTGACTATTGGCATGTTGTAATGTTAGTCTAAGGCGGAGTGTGAAAAATTGAATCTGATGGTATCCTAACATTTTCACATCACTACTAATGGTAATAATTTAATCTGTGAAATGTGACGTTTATACTTTTTAAATATGGCGTTCTCTCTCTTTCCGTCTCTTGTGAATTATTGCTTGTGTGGTGCTGCGCTGATAAAATATAATTCTAAATCTAATCGCTGTTAAACTGCTTCTGCTTGTATTTGTCATAATTCGCGTACTATTTATTGCTGACACAATAAATACGGGAATATCAACCAGGAAGTATTTTCATTCCCGAAACCTTTAAACAACTACGCCACGTACTGCCCAATAAATACCACAGATTATTGCGAGAAGTAACAGTTCGAGCAAATGAAATACATAAGGCGTAAGCACATAAGCGAGGGAAATTAAGCAAGCGAGCGTAGCTTCGCCGTGTGAGATGGATCACGACTGATGAGGGACGCCACGCATGAGCTAGGCGACGCGCGACGGGTGGCGGCGCAGGAGCCGGTTATGCTGTTGTTTCCATAACGCGCATTCCGCACGGTGTATCATGGCACGACACTCATCCGTCATAATTATATATAAATCAATATTGTTTATATGTTTTGAGTATGTGTAGTATTATGTTGTTATGTAACTGTATTGTATAATTAATTTTGTTTATATTTTGTATAAATATATTATTGTTGTAACTGTATAATAGTGTGATTATAAATATAATAATTGTGTCATTGTAAATGTGTGATGAATATAATAATAATCCTTTATTGCACAGAAAACACAGTGGAAATTATAACAGAAACAGTATGCAAAGGTGAGCTTATTTCTAAAAAGAAATTTCTTACAGCTAACCTGTGAAGAAAAGAGAAAAATAAAATATAGAGAGGTAGTCCTAGTGTACAATTAAGAGTTAAAAGAAATAAATAAAATAAATATACTATCAAATAAATCACAAAACACCCTACGTAATTACTATAAAATAAATAAATAGATATACATAAATACTATGAGATACCCACTATTCGGAAGAGAGGAGATGCTGTTTCAATTTTTTCTTGAAAGTGACCAAGGATTTGCAATCCCTTATAGCGCAAGGAAGTGCATTCCACAAACGTATTGCCCTTAACCTAAACGAGTGCTCGTAAGCAACAGTGTTGTGCTGAGGAATTGACAAAAGTGACACCGTGTGAGATCTCCGAAGTCTATCCCCTGAGAAAAGATACTCAAAACGTTCACGAAGATATGCAGGGTAGCACGGATTTCTCAAAATTTTGAAGAGGAAGGAGAGAATGTGCATATCACGACGAAGTCGGATCGGGAGCCAGCCTAATTCCCTACGATATTGGGACACGTGGTCGTACTTACGAAGTCCGAAAATAAACCGAATCCCGAGATTTTGGAGTCGCTCGAGTTTGTTCAGTAGATCTTCGTTCGCACTGGCCCAGCAAACATCGGCGTAGTCTATTAAAGGCAGAAGAAGGGTCTGAGCTAGCATGATTTTAATCTGCCTAGGCAGGAAGAACTGCAAACGCCGAAGAGAATGAAAGGATGCAAAGACTCGTCTGCTGACCTCACAAACATGGGGCGACCAGGATAATAGATTGTCAAAAACAACGCCAAGATTTTTGGCTTTTTCGCTATACTTGACAATGGTACCGTCAAATAGAACGGGATCAACATTTCTGCAACAAATTCTGCAACAAATTCTGCAACAAATCAAGTAAGTGCCGTGTACCTAGTATCATCACCTGAGACTTGACTCCGGGTTGACTAATAGCCCATACGAAAGAGACCATTTCCTGATGTTGTCGAAGTCAGCATTCAAAGCCTCAACAGTCGAAGTCAGATCACACAGGGGAAAATGCCGATAAATTTGAAGGTCATCTGCATAAAGATGATACGAGGAAGACAATACATCCGAGATGGAATTGATGAAAACTGAGAAGAGAAGAGGGGAAAGGATGCCACCCTGCGGAACACCTGTAGAGAGCTTGCACCATTCTGTAGTGACCTCTTCAGACTTGAGGCGCTGCTGGCGGTCTCTCAAGTAAGAGTCAAACCAGCGAACCGAGTGTGAAGAGACGTTAAGCGATTTTAAGATTTCAACAAGTATATCGAAGTCGACGCAGTTGAAGGCGCTGCTAAAGTCTAGGAGAGTCAGGACTGTCAGCTGCTTCTTATCCATTGCCAGTTGGATATCGTCAGTTACCTTGAGTAGTGCTGTGGTGGTGCTATGCCCCGGTCTAAAACCAGACTGAAAAGGGTTCAGTTAATTCATGGAGGAAAGGTACGAGGACAGCTGGGTGTGGACAATTGATTCAAGGATTTTGGAAAGGATTGGTAGGATGGAAATGGGACGGAACTCTTTGAAGGAGGACGGGTTAGACGTTTTAGGTAGGGGTAACACTAATGCTCTTTTCCACTGGCTCGGGAAGCAGTACTCGCTCAGCGACGCATTGATTATATGCGTTATGGGTTGTAACAAATGATCAAGTACACTGAAAACCATCTGAAAGCAGATCTTGTCATCACCTATAGCCTTTGACGATATTGCTAGCAAAGCCTTCTTTACTGCGCCAACTCCGACAGACCTGAGGTTGAAAGGTAAGCTACTGGATGTCTTTCTGGTGCGCAAGTAACGAATGGTAGCATCCTTGACAGGGGGGTCCATCACGACAGGGGAGACAGCAAAGAATTTGTTGAGACCGTTGAGGTCGACACTACCGGTAACTGCGTCCTGGGACTTACCAACACCGAGGGTCTTCAGGAACTTCCAAACCTGTGCAGGAGTGTAACTCTCAATACTCTCGTAGATATGGCGGCGTTTGGCATCTCGACAAAGACGGGTGCAACGATTACGGAGACGTTTGTTTAAGGAGATTATCGTCTGTCGGATCCTTCTTATATCTACATTTGGCACGGTTTCTCTGGGCCATCAGACCCTTGATGGTGTCAGTAAGCCAGGGCGCAGGGAGATGTTTGACCCTAACCTTTTTGACAGGAGCATGTTTGTCGAACAAACTCAGGACAATCGATTGGAAATGCTGGACTTTTTCATCAACGGGCTCACTACAGACGACAGGGGACCAGTCTATAGAGGCGGCATCAGACTCAAGGGAGCTGAGATCCATACCCTTGAAACTGCGAATATCCAGGAATTTCCCTGCGCGCTTGGGAGGCCTTAACTTGAACGAGAGATAAATCATATCATGAAAGGAGAAGGGGGCGTTAATTTGGCCATGCGTTGCAACCTTGGATATGTTAGAAACAATCATAAGATCCAAGAGAGAGGGGGTGCAGTGGGGCTGGAAGTGAGTTGCACTCAGGGGAAGAATATTTAAATTTAGGGAGCTTACGATAGACTGGAGTTTGGCAGAGCGAACATCATTTTTAAGTAAACAGGTATTGAAATCACCTAGGATAAGTGTGTCACTGTATAGAGGAGATAGATCATTAAGGATGCTTTCAAAAGAGTCAAAGTAGTCGATGAGGAGAGAGGGGCTATAGAAGACACCCAGAAGGACCTTAGTGTGATGGAGGCATAGCTCAAGAAAGAGGTGTTCAGCGGATCCAGAGTACAGACTAGGTGAGTGGCTGATGACTTTGCAAGAAATGTCGGAACGAAGATAAATAGCAACACCGCCACCAGCCTTGCCCGTCCTATCATTCCGATAGAGCCTGTACCCCGGCAGAGCATACAAGGTAGAAGGAAGAGAGGGTTTGAGAAATGATTCGGAGATCAGAATACCATAAATGCTCTGATCGCTGAAGGAGTCGAGAAGGTCGACATGACTGGAATTAATGCTCTGAGCATTTATGTGAACGACGTTGAAGTTCCTACTGAGGTTGGAAAACACACGTTTAAGGGCAATAGGCAAAACGTCGTCCGTGGACGACAATCCACTTCCTACGCTATCGGAAGCTTCACTTTCGGAGTAGGAGAAGTAATTATCACTAAATAAGAAGGTATCCATATGAGTAATTATAATATAGTAAATAGATATATAATAAAATAAATACAATAAAACCTACTAAAAACACAAAAAAATAAAAAAGTCAAATCCAAAAAAACAGAAAGGCCCGAACCCAGCCAAACCCTGGGTTTACAAAAGTATAGTACATATGGAAGAAAATAGATTATACAAGATAACAAATAATAGATGAGACGTGGGTGGGCAGCACAAACAAAAAAGAATCTATATCTGTGTAATATAAATATGTATGGGTGAGGAGCCCACATCACTCCCCCCCCATCACGTCGGGGTCACCAGTTTAGGTCGGGGAGTACGTACTTGATATTGTTCCTAGTCCAAGGCACAGTGAATACACTCACACTATTTTTATGTTCATACAGTTTATTAAAGCAAAAGGAAGTAGGAGAAAGCACAGTAATAGTTCACACACAATAGCACAGATTATAGCGAGAAGTAACAGTTCGAGCAAATGAAATACATAAGGCGTAAGCACATAAGCGAGGGAAATTAAGCAAGCGGGCGTAGCTTCGCCATGCGAGATGGATCACGACTGATGAGGGACGCCACGCATGAGCTAGGCGACGCGTGACGGGAGGCGGCGCAGGAGCCGGTTATGCTGTTGTTTCCATAACGCGCATTCCGCGCGGTGTATCATGGCACGACACTCATCCGTCATATTTATATATAAATCAATATTGTTTATATGTTTTGAGTATGTGTAGTATTATGTTGTTATGTAACTGTATTGTATAATTATGTTTGTTTATATTTTGTATAAATATATTATTGTTGTAACTGCATAATAGTGTGATTATAAATATAATAATTGTGTCATTGTAAATGTGTGATAAATATCTGTGTAATATAAATATGTATGGGTGAGGAGCCCACACATGCTTCCCTTCGCCTTTCCATACATTACAGCTCAATTTAAACATGTTCAAGCCGAAGCGGCAACGCGAAGCGTTGCGCGACGCGGAGAGGAGCGGAGCGAACGGCTTCTATTTCTATTTTCAGAAAATCTCCCCTTTTCTAACACCGTATCTATGATAATAACACCGTATCTGAATAGGGGAGATTTTCTGTTAGTTTTATGTTAATTTTAATAATTATTGTGCACATGCAAGAACTAAAAACGAAACTGAGGGGATTAGGTACCCAAACAATAGCTGCCTCACGCCGCCGTGTGACGATGGGTCGGCAGACGACAGCATAACCAGTTTCCAGGTAGTTCGCCCATTAGAAGAAGGCGATCAGTATCTTGGTTTTTACAGGTAATTTGATCTACTTTATAAGGCAATAAGGTCATTTTTCTTTCATAAGTATCATTCAATCGGTTTAAACAGATTTCTGAGCCGGCCGATACATTTTTTATTAGTTGAGTAACTACTGCCCTTTAGAGTTGACGTTTTGTGTGTTGATTGAGTTAGTATTGGATGTGTTTATTTCACTCACCGTGTCCAGTTGTAGCTGTAAAGCTCCCTGCACGTGTTGATTTTGAACTATTAAATTGTGTTGAGTTGACATTTAGTGCGCTTTTACGCTAACCGTGTCCAGTTGTAGCTGTAAAGCTCCTGCACGTGTTTATTTTGAACTATTAAATTGTGTTGAGTTGACATCTAGTGCGCTCTTACGCTAACCGTGTCCAGTTGTAGCTGTAAAGCTCCAACACGTGTTGATTTTGAACTATTAAATTGTGTTAAGTTGACATTTAGTGCGCTCTTACGCTATTTTTGCTCAGTGTGAGGAACTATGGCTAATTTTTCAAATCAAGAATATCCTGATATCATCTTTATGTATGGCCGAGCTGACGGTAATGGAAATTTGGCTCGACAATTGTATCAAGAGCGCTATCCTAATCGCAGGGTACCGAATGTCCGAGTGTTTTACAACACATATCGAAGAGTTGTCGAAAATGGGATACACCTAGTGGAACCTAGAGTCAACCCAGGCAGACACGCACCTGGCATCGAAGAAGACATTTTAGCAGCATTTGAAGCGGATCCTACTACTAGTACCAGAGTAGTGGCTCGAAACCTCAACATTTCACAATGGAAGGTCTGGAATACTATGCATCAAAATTACAAGTATCCGTTCCATGGCAGGGGTGTACAAAGTCTGGAAGAGCAAGATCCCCAAAGGAGATTACAATTCTGCCGATTCCTCCTCAATGCAGATATTGACGATCCGTGGTTTTTAAAATCAATCATTTGGACGGATGAAAGTAAATTCGATAGACAGGGCATTATGAACTTTCATAACCTCCACAAATGGGCCGACAAGGACCGCAATCCACACTGGAAGAAACAGGTGTCCTTCCAGAGAAAATTTTCTGTCAATATCTGGGCAGCAGTAATAGGCAGAGCATTGATTGGGCCCCACATCTTGCCAGATAATTTGAATGGTGAAAATTATATAGAATTCATGCAAAATGACTTACCAATACTGATCGAGGAATCCGGTGCCCCAATACTTGACACCGACCGTGAAATTATTTTACAACAAGATGGCTGTCCAGCTCGTTGGACTTTAATGGTTAGGGAACATTTGAATAATGCTTTCCCTCAACGCTGGGTTGGTAGAGATAGACCGATTCCTTGGCCCGCCCGGTCACCAGATCTGACCCCGCTGGACTTTTTCGTGTGGGGTCGGGCCAAGGAACTGGTGTACACGCATGAAGAAATAAATACGAGAGTAAAACAACTAATTGAAAGAATTAATGTAGCATTTAACACGATGAGGGGGGAGATGATTTTAAAAATAACCACAACCGAAGTAAGAAACAGAGCTCGAACTTGCATCCAAAATGGCGGCGGTCATTTTGAACACGAAAAATAAATAAATAAAATTAAAATGGTGTTTTAATTAGTCTGCCCCAAAATATGAAGCAATAATTTGTAAGATATCTTCTTGAATAACAATTTAAAAGAAAGAACGTTGATTAGGCATGTTTTCGAAATGGTTTGAACTAAAAAAAAACACTCTTGTTTTTTTTTAAATGAGGTCTGAAAACAGTATTTTTAATTTAAGATTTTTTTTTATCACCTTCAAATGACTCTATTTTTTTTTTCAAAAGACGGATATGCTTAGAGCGTATTTTTTTAGATTGGCTACACATTAATACAAAAAAATAAATTAAATAATCAAAAAAATACCATTTATTTTTTCATAAATTTGCAGTAATCTGTCAAAACTTGAAAAATTTGTTAAAAAAAAATAGTCAGACTTTGTCTGAGATAACTATGGCTTAATTTGATTACAATTGTCCACACCGTTAACGACAACACGCAATGAACTGCATACAGCGGAACGACTGGGAAAGAAACACTGTGATCGAACGGGATTTTTCTTCCCGATCGTCAACAGTGTGGACGATGGGGTGTGGAGTGGGAATAATCGACATTTTCCAAACATAGCGATAGCTGTCGTGTTTACCTAAGAAGTAATCACAGACTAGTTGCACCCCGGTTTAGACTAGCGAAGGTTAGCAATTCTTTCAAGGGTCAGTCAGTGCATTCTCTACTACAACAAGATACCTCTGGAGATCTTGAAATTGCCATTAAAAAAAAATTACATCAATGTAGATTACATTGATGTAATTTTTTTTTGTAATTTCTTTATTGTACTACACAAAACAGTCATACAGATAACTTATAATATAAAAACATGTACAAAGGCGAGCTTATCTCTCAAAAGAGATTTCTCTCAGCAAACCAAGATGGTAGGAGAGGTGATGCTTGAGCGGGGGAAGACCTGCGCGTACAATAAAACTCTATAAATACTACGACTAATATATACTACAAACAATATTATACTGATAACCCTAATTGCTAAAAATAGACTGCATACACAATTACTTAAATACAACGTAAAAATATGAATAAACCGTATAATAAACTAATACATACAAATATATGTGTATATTATATATATATATATATATATATATATATATATATCTAACTGGAAAGGGAGAGATAGTGCTTCTTAGCCGTCTTTTCTTTTTTGAATATATTTAGAGATCGACTGTCCCTGATAGTGCAAGGAAGCTCATTCCACAGTCGTACGGCTCGGATTCTGAACCCGTGCTCGTAGGCTGCAGTGGAGCGATCTGGAGCTTTGAGCGTAGACGCCATATGAGTTCTCCGAGGCCTGCTTGAAGAAAGAAATTCGAAGCGATCACGTAGGAAGTTAGGGTAACGAGGGTTACACAAAATATTATAAAGGAAACACAGGATATGAGAGTCCCGTCGAAACTGAATCGGTAGCCACTTCAGCTCCCTGCGATGCTGAGATACGTGGTCATACTTGCGCAGTCCGAAGATGAACCGAATCCCGAAATTTTGAAGTCGTTCGAGTTTGTTCAGTTGTTCTTCATTTGCGCTAACCCAGCAAACATCAGCATAATCAATGAGGGGGAGAAGAAGGGACTGACCGAGAGTTATTTTGGTCTGGCGAGGAAGAAAGTTCTGAAGTCTCCTGAGGGAATGAAAAGTTGCGTAAACACGCCTGCTGACCTCATTAATATGCATTGACCAGGACAATTGATTATCAAAGATGACACCCAGGTTTTTAGCTTTATCCCTATACATGATTACAGTACCGTTATAAGTTACAGAAGGGACAGACAATTGCTGCAACGTGTTTGAAGAGTGTCTTTTACCTATAATCATGGCCTGGGACTTATTCGGATTAACCAGCAACCCAAATTACGATGCCCATCCACTAATACCAGCCAAGTCAGCGTTTAACGCCTCCACAGCGGAATTTACATCATCAGTAGAGAAGTGACGATAGATCTGAAGCGTAGAGATGATAGGAAGAAGAAAGGACATCGGATATGGAATTGATAAATATTGAGAACAGAAGAGGAGAGAGAATGCTACCTTGGGGGACACCGGAGGAGAGGTCACACCACTCCGTACAAGCCTCCTCCGACTTGATACGCTGTTTTCGGTTTCTTAGGTAAGAGTCAAACCAGCTGGCAGAGAGGGAGGAGACGTTAAGAGATTTGAGAAGTTCAACGAGAATGTCGAAGTCAACACAGTTAAAAGCACTGCTGAAGTCCAGCAGAGCCAGCACCGAGAGCTGCCTTTGATCCATGGTGACCTGAATATCATCGGTCACTTTTATTAAACCCGTAACAGTACTATGACCTGTTCTAAAGCCAGACTGAAAAGGATTAAGTAGATTTTTAGAGGATAGATAATGGGAGAGCTGAGTATGGACAATGGATTCGAGGACTTTAGAAAGGATCGGCAGGATAGAAATGCGGCGATACTCTTTAAAGGAGGTGGGATTGGATGTTTTAGGGAGAGTGATAACTAATGCTTGTTTCCAAGCAGTAGGGAAAGAACAATTTGAAATGGAGAAATTTAAAATATGTGTTATGGCTGGAAGCAGATCATCAAGGATAGTTAGAATCATTCGTTGGCAGATATTATCATCTCCTACAGCTTTGGAGCTAATTGCTAGAAATGCTTTCTTAACCGCGTCGCTTCCAACATTGCTCAGGTTGAAAGGAGTGGTGTTGGGTAACGACCTAGAGCGCAGAATCTGAAGAGTGGCTTCCTTGATAGAAGGGTCCATTACAACTGGTGGAGCAGAGAGGAATTGATTGAGAGCGTTCAGATCAACATCACCCGAATGCATGTCCTGGGATTTGCCAATACCAAGTGTCCTGAGGAATTTCCACACCTGAGCTAGGGTGTACCTTTTGATACACTCGAAGATGTGGCGGCACTTGGCGTCTCGACAGAGACGATTGCATCGATTGCGAAGGCATTTGTAGGAGAGAAAGTTGTCATCTGTCGGATCCTTTTTATAGTTACATTTAGCGCGATTTTTCTTGGCCATTAGGCGCTTGAAAGCATCGTTAAGCCAGGGCGCCGGTAAGTGTTTTACCCTGACTTTCTTAATGGGAGCATGTTTGTCGTAAAGTCCCAAGACAATTGCAATAAAGTTGTGGATTTTGTCGTCAACGTTCTCGCTCAAGATGACAGGGGACCAATCGACCAGTGAGACATCAGACCTAAGGGATTCCACATCTATGCCTTTGAAGCTTCGAATATCTATGAATTTCGTTCTGCTCTTCGGACACCTAATCTTATAGGAGAGGTAGATGAGATCATGAAAGGAGAAAGGAGAGTTAAGTTGACCGTGAGAGGCAACCTTATCCAAGTTGGAGACTATTATGATGTCTAGAAGAGAGGGAGAACAATGTGGCTGGAAATGAGTGGCCTCAAGTGGCGAGAAGTGGAGATTGAATGAATCAACTATGGACCTGAGTTTGGCAGAGCGGGAATACTTTTTGAGGAGACAGGTGTTGAAATCCCCAAGAATGAGAGTATCGTCGTAAATTGGGGTCAAATCATTAAGAAAGGATTCAAAGGTGTCGAAGTAGTCAACGCGAAGAGAGAGGCTATAGAGGACACCAAGCAGCACCTTATTGTGATGAAGAATAATTTCAAGGAAGAGGTATTCAGCAGACTCGGAGTACTGGCTAGGGGATACATTGATCACCTTACAAGCAATTTCCGCACGCAGGTAAACAGCGACACCTCCGTCTGCCTTTCCGGTTCTGTCGTTCCTATATAGCCTGAAGCCTGGAAGAGAGTACATGGATGAAGGGATTGAAGGCTTAAGGAACGACTCAGAGACAAGGATGCCGTCCACACTTTGCTCAGAAAAAGCCTCGATGAGATCGGGGTAGCTAGTGTGAATACTTTGAGCATTGATGTGCACTATGTTCAGATTTTTCCCTGACTCACCAAAGACAGTCTTAAGTTTGACGGAAAGCGGTTCTTCCACAGTGGAAATATCGCTTTCCGCAGTAATAAATTCATCGCTAGAAGGACACGACAAGAAGCTATCGTTATTGATATCCATACTATATATAGGTAAATAAATAAAGATATATGTATAAAAATATATACAACAATAATGTAAATGTTAATAAAACAACAAAAAAAAACAAGTAAATAACTTAACGGGATGACCTAGACCTGGCAATGGCCAGACAACGATTGCTGAAGTAAGCAGGAAACCTACTTCATTCAGTTATAAAAAAACACAGATTAAAATAAATTTACATTTGGGCAGCGGACAGTGAAGGCACAGAAACATAAAATAGAACATAACATTAAAAATGTTTTGGAAGTTAGGCCACGGCGAGATTAACGCAAAAAGGACCGCGACATGGAGCCCGAACGAAACGCAAACATTTTTGCCAACACTTTAAAAATAATTAAGGACAAAGTTTGAGGTTTGCGTTTCGATCCCACTGTTAAAAAGTACACAGACGCAGATGCGTGCACAACGAAAAGTAAAAAAAAAAAAAACAGTGACAGAGACAGACCAACCATGTCGTAATGTCTAAAGAACCGAAAATTATACTGTAGACTCTTGGACACAAAGAAAAAGTGCTGCTACCTCGCAAATAAAAAGTAAACACAGCCAAATGACCACTGCATCGCGAAAATTGAAGGCCGAGTATGACTGGCTTGCGGACAGACGAACCTAACCTTACTTCTTCTTGATCTGCGTCTGAGCCGCCTGTCTAATGTTAATGTTAAAGGTGAAAATTTAGAAATTGTAGATAGCAAGGTATTCCTAGGAATCATCTTAGATAAAAAGCTTTAGTGGGGCCCACACATAGATAAGCTATCAAAAAAACTCAGTTCCGCAGTTTATGCAGTTAAAAAAATCCGTCTTTTTACGGACGTGGAAACAGCTAGACTAGTTTACTTCAGCTACTTCCATAGCATTGTGTCTTACGGCATACTGCTGTGGGGGAACGCTGCAGACATTAACATAATATTTGTGCTGCAAAAGAGGGCTGTTCGTGCAATCTACAATGTGGGTCCCAGAGAGTCCCTGCGTTGTAAATTTAAGAAAATTAACATTGTGACAGTGCCGTGTCAGTATATTTATGAAAACCTAATGTACGTCCACAAAAATATTGATTATTTCCTAAGAATAGCGACAGGCACAATGTCAACACTAGAAATAGGAATAAACTAGCTATACCTACTACTAGGCTCCATAAGGTTAATGTATCTTTTAAAGGGCAATGTATTCGCTTTTACAACAAAATACCGACTGAGTTACAAGAATTGTCTGTAAATAAATTTAAAAATGTTGTTAAAAATCACTTATGTAAAAAAGGTTACTACAAAATATCAGATTATGTAGAAGACAAGAAAGCTTGGGAAGGTGTTTGCTCCAATTCTGTAAAAAATAACGTATAAAGCTGGAGGCTTTCTAGTCGCCTCTTTGCCTCAAGCATCTAAAACATTGAGGTGACGGAATTCAAATTGAGTTCTATATTTCCCTGTACCTTAAACATGTGTTAGTTTAAGATTTGACATTCTCCAAATGTTACCTATGTTTTTCTTATGGAAATAAACTCTTTTTGATTTTGATTTTCGATTTTGTCGCCTGGTAACTGCGCCTTTGGCGGAGCCAGCTGTAGTCCCCGCAGCTAGTTTCTTCGCGATGCCGGTAGGCAAGGGGGCCTCCTTGCTGGGAAACTTATCAGTTAGCGGCCGTAAATCCGCCCAACACTCAAGCTTTTGCCGCGACCCGTCAGGCAGCAACAGGTGTATCTTGCCATCAGAAGTCCAGGTGTTGCTCACTCCGAAGTGCTTGCGTGCTGCTATGAAGACACCATGTCTGGATTTCGTCAAGAACTTTTTTTTTAAATATTTTGTCTTAATATTTAAAAAAATGTTACTGACGGACGTAGGTGTTTTTTTATTTTCATTTGACGTTGATTACGTGTAAATTCTACGGATTTTCGTTTTTTTTTTTCAGGACAAATTTGGACTAATTGCCATGAACAATTGAGCCAATTTTCGTCTTCATACGACGCGTAGTTTACGTGATCTCGAAAACTTAAAAATCGTACGCCCAGCTAAAACTTCGACTTCTCCAGAACCACAAGGAACAATTGGACTAATTATGAAGTGCCTGTGTACCAAGTTTCAGCCGTTTAGTTTTTTTTTGCTGGGCGTACATACAATTTTTCTTTAATTAACTCCTAGGAAACAACTTTTTGCTGGGCGTATGCTCACCCCGGTGGCGTTTTGTGGCGACATAATGAGGTCCGTGTGCGCCAAAGCTTAACTGACGCAGTGACATCGTCGTATTGCATCTGGCCTCACACTAGGATAGTGTATTCACTAAAATAGTGTGAAGCTGGACTTACGCTTTCTTCTCCATGGCGACGACCTCCGCTGAGGGGTCGCTCGGGTCGTTGTCTTCGAAGAGTTTCTCGGCTGTCGTCAGAATATCCTCGAACGGCAGATCATCCGGTAACTGTAATGTGGAACAGAGCAATCAGTGACCAGATTTACCATTATATTCCAGACAACGAGAAAACTCTCCCTCTAGGAAGTAAATGTGTGTATGTGTATATGTGTGAGACACATCATTCTAAAGACGACAAATTGACAGCTTGAGTTCCGACAACAAAGAAAATATAATCGCCATGTTTAATAAATTTTTGCTGCTGTAATTTTTTTACCATCCCCGTTAAAGTTATTGTTGCTGACCAAACTATAGACAATAAGGGTGCTAGTAATAACTTCCCATAAACAATATGCGATACGTTACCCGCGACAGAAGACAATGCAGCATGGCCATATCGCACTCGCGCTCATACACTGTCGGCGCGCGGTGAGCCACGATGGCGGCTGTCACGTACACAGGGAACCGTGGAGGCGAGCACAGGAAGTAGTCGTACAGCTGCACCACGTCTGTGTACTGAAGTGGACACAAAAAACAGCATGAGGAGAGCAACACTACTACGTTTTGCTTGAAAGACATATTGATGCTGTACTGGAAATGTAGTAGTAAAGATTGATGGTAATGAAACGAACCTTGTTGAGACTGTGTCCGAACCAGGTCAGATACCAGGGCAGAGCGAACATTGTGCCTACTGATGATCTGAAATATGAATAATAGTACATTACTGCAGACGCCGGGAAAGAAGGGCTTGCCGGCTGAGTAGGTATAGACGGATAGTGATACGAAGCCGGTAAGCCCTATTCACGGCCAGAGGCATGTATAGTGCTTTTCTCAAATATATGCAATGAAATAACAAAATACATCACACAAAAATTCAAGTTTAAAAATACTATTAATTGTAAGATCGGTGCGCCCGTTGATATCTTTTGCTTTGGGCATAAAATAAAAAAATATGTACTTTGCGACCTAGGTTTGCAATTTAGTATGAAATTCCTATACAGTTCTCTCGAATTGTGCGGCCCGAAACGTGATACTTCCAAGCCTGTTATAACGAAATTTCATTTCATTTGAGAAAATACATATATAAATGCATAACAAAGAATATTTGTTTTTGTAAGGCCCATATCCTGAAAGGCACAAGCATTCGCCAACGCGACCCGCTAGAAGACTAACACAATAGCTTCAACCATCGAATATGTCTTCTATTTATATTGTGATAGCCGATAAGTCGTGATTCACTCTCGTTCTAATATAGGCATAGTAGGATTAAGGACATACCGTAATAGGGCATGGTTCGACCTCCCTTAACTTGATAGCACCCTTTCATTTACGCCGAAGTCGAAGACACCTAGGTATTGTCAAATGCCCTTCTATAAAACGTTATACGTAGGCGGTCTCAAAAGTAGCCGACTTGGCATATAGATAGCAATACTGGCAGATTTTAATTTTTTATATTTGAAAGTTCGAATAATTTTGCGCATAAATTTGAAAAAAGAAGAATCTACGTTCTTTTAATTATGTTTCATAGACATTAATTGAGATTGATCTGAGTGATTTTACAAACATGGACAAAATTGGTCATCGATATGTCATACAATTCTTTCATTTGAAAAGATTAAGTCCAACCCGTATTAAAGTTGAGCTGGATTCTTCTCTGGGATGGTCTGCTCCTTCATTCTTAGCAATAACAAGTTGGGTCACTGAGTTCAATAGCGGTCGAATGAGCTGCCAAGACGAACATCACAGCGGTCTACCAAATGGAGTGACTACACCAGAAATAGTGAAAAAAGTACAAAAACTAGTATTGGAAGACCGTAGACTAAAAGTGCGCGAGTTAGCAGACATTGTAGGGATTTCAAAAAGTGCTATACATCGCATATTGACTGAAAACGGGACCGCATCCGAGGCTACACGTCAAAAACAGCTGTGCTGTATTTAAATATAGTGTTAATTTAAGTGTTTGTTAAGTCAACTAAAGTGTGCTAGTGCTAAATGTGGTCAGAATTGTAATTGTGATAAAATAATCGATCACGGACCGAAAGACAAAGGAAATTTCAAACTGCCAACGGAAAAACCCCGGGGGAGTATTGTTTTTCATATTTGCTTATTCATATTTTACAAGTATATGACTTGAACTTAACTATATATTTATACACTACATACTTCTCAACTCTCACTATTGTGAGAAACGTCCATCCTCACACCGCAGCGTCTTTGTTTTGTCTCTTAGCACTTGACAATCTGTTGACGATAAAACTAGCTGTTCACTCATATTTATTACACGATATACACAACACTTGCAAAACGACTAAAATTGTTAGATAATAAGTATAACTTCATTAGTTCAGGACATTTATACTGTTAACCTATATTTACTTGTAATAGTTTAATTGAAACTTGTTGACTTTGACGTAGAATAGCTATATAGGGAATTAGGAACTTTTATTAGTTACTATTAGTACTACAGCTACTAACTGCAAGTCTTCCTTCTGTTTTTTTTTTTTTTCGGAGCACCTATTCTTTTTTATTTTATTTCCAGGCATGGCATCCAACATTACTAAGCGGAGAATGCATACAGAGCAGCGTATTTCTAAACTGCAGCAACAACTAACTGACGCAGAGGAGTTAAACCAAAGGCTATTGGAAGAGCGCAATGAAAATGACTTTGAGATAAAAAGCTTGAAAGCCAAGAACTCACAGCTTAGAGATAGTGTGTCTACTTTGCGAGAAACACACGAGGAGTCGCAAAATGAGATTCAAAGATTGGGAAAACTTGTGGAATCTTTTGACACCCTGCGCACTGACCTTGCTCACTGCTTGTGACCGCAGTAAATTCCTCCAATACCAACTCAATGAGGCAAACTTGAAGTTGACTGATATGTGCATAGAAAAAGACTACAATGAATCTCGCCACATTACCTCTATCCAACAAGAAATAGAAGTAGCCAACCTTAGCACTATTGTTCAAGCGCCATGCAGACAAGCAGCAGAAAAATTAAAAAATATTTTCAAATAAATAAATTCATGAAGAATACTAGAGGTAATATAAAACTACTGAAATTAGCCTTGAAACGGCAATCAAAAAGAATATTAAGAATCTCCTTAATGCAAGAGCTCCGTTCGGACCTTCAACATGCCCGAGTAAAAATCCAGCATCTACATGACCTGCTAGCAAATAAACTACAATGTTATGCCAAAGAACAAAGTGTGTTAGCAGAACTCAGAGCCGCGACGTCTGAGTTGGTTCAGCTACAACGCCAGAATGCGGAATTGGTGGGCATTCTAATTGAGAATGAGGAGAATGAGACCAGCAAGGAGGACGAGCCCACATCACTAACTTTGGTCTCGACCCCCCTCAACGAGAGTGTTGCAGCGTCCACCGCTGCCCCAACCAAAAAACAGCGTCGCCGTCGCCGACGAGGAGGCACCTCGCAGCTCAACAGCGCGAGCACCGCGCCGCTCGCCGTCCCTGCTGAGGCGTGTGTCATGCCGCAAGCTGCCCCGAGGGCCGCGCCGTTCACCGTTGCGCACGTTGCGACGTTCGCTGCTGCGAATGCCGCGCCAACCGCCGCCACGTGCATCAAACCACACTCCAACACGTGTGCCCGCCACTCACCTCCACTCGTGTACCACCAGCTACCAAAATATGTGCTCAGAGAAAAACTCTGTTGTTCTCCGACAAAGTAGGTGCAGGATTTGGGCCTCTTTTACATAACCGGCTTAACCAGTGTTTGGAAGCTAGGTTCAAAGCCTTAAGGGGGTGTTAGTTTACTCCATTTAGAACATTTTGAGCCATATTTGTCTTAACCAAAGTCTGATAATTATTTTTTAGGGAACTTTTACGATTTTTATACCAAAAACCCAAAATTTGCCAATTAAGTGCAAAAGCAAAGTTTAAGCGGAAATGTCTATTTTTTTTAATGTTCTTCATTAGCCTAATGTCTGTTCAATAGTATCAAAGCATTTTAAAGTACCGTTTTAACTAAAAAAATAACTTCCAGACTAATTAAACTTTAGACAAAAAAAAAGGAAAAGAAAAAAAAAAAGATTTTAATTGCCTTTTTTAAAAAAAAAAAAAAAGCTACAGGTTTTCAGACACTTTTAAAAACATGCTGGGTTATTGTTCTTTCTTAAGAGGTATCATTTATCTAGATATCTTTACAATTTTTAAAGTTAGAGTGCCTGAACCAGTTAGGGGTGATAAATTCAAAATTTCAAAGAAATCAAAACAAACATAATTTATGCTCAAATAACTCTAAACTTGATGTCAATATCCGAGATTATTTATTAAACAGCGTTGTAATAAATAACCTTACCTCAACTAAAATGTAGAAAGGGGGCCTTGAAAAATCAAACAAAGGCCGGCCGCCGCCGCGCCGTGGCGACCGGCAGCGTACGATAACAAAGAGCTAAACCCAACTCAGGTACTTACGAATAAATTCTAAAAGCAACTTTGTAGCCTCGGCAATAAGATCGAAGTTGTCTTTATCATAGCATAATAATCGAGGTTAAATAGTCACGGATGGACCCGTTGTTTCGGTGACGTCATCTCGTCTCGTTTTTGAATTAAGATCTGTGTAGCGTTTGTGATTCACCGTGTTCAGTTGTAGCTTTACGCTCCTGCACGTGTTGATTATTAATTTTGGACTATTACTTGTGTTGTGTTAGCATTTTGGACTATTGAACTAATTGACATTTGAATTGTGTGTGTGTGCTACTGCCATGGCTGCATTTACAAACCAGGAACAAGCGGATATCGTTTTTATGTATGGCAGAGCTGATGCTAACGGAGCTTTGGCACGACGTTTGTACCAAGAACGATATCCGAACCGCAGGTAAAGTTATTTACAAAATAACATAACATAGCGTCACGCATTTTCGCATACGGGGTGGCAGAGGCACAATTATGCACACGTTTAGCGTCCGTATAATGTACTTAGGTACGTAAGATAAATTGCTTATCTCTTTGGTACATCAGGAATCGAACCCGCATCCCCTGGAGAAGCGAGGCTGATACCCACTGAACCACTTAGCCCTCTAGTACGGAGTAACTTCTAATATCGCATTATTTCAATTGCCATTTTGATCGCAATGATTTTTTTTTTATTTCAGGGTGCCTAACGTCCGTGTTTTCTACAACACGTTTCGTAGGCTTTCTGAATCTGGGATCCATCAGCCAGTATCCGGAGTTAATCCGGGAAGACATAACCCCGACGACGAGGAAGAAATAATCGCGGCCATTGAAGCGGATCCTACAACCAGCGTCAGAGTTGTAGCGAGAAACTTGAACCTTTCGATATGGAAAGTGTGGAGTACTATGCACCGGCAGAATAAGTATCCGTTTCACGGTAGAGGCGTGCAAGGCTTGCATGAAAACGATCCTGGGACAAGGATGCGGTTCTGCCGATTTATGCTCAATAGTGATATTGATGAAAGATCGTTTCTCAAATCGATCCTGTCGACTGATGAGTCCAAATTTTCAAGGCAATTTGATTGAGAAGGCATCACGAACTTTCATAATCTACATAAATGGGCTGACAAGGACAACAATCCGCATTGGAAAAACAGGTAAAAATGTTTATTAATTTAATTACAGACGTTCACGTTCAACACATCTTTAACAGAATACTAATTAAGAATGCATTTTTGTTTTAGGTGTCATTCCAAGTAAAATTTTCCATAAATGTATGGGCTGGAGTAATTGGACGAATATTGATTGGGCCACACATTTTGCCTGATATTTTGAATGGAGATAATTATCTGGATTTTCTCCAAAACGATTTACCAGCACTCTTGTATGAAGCCGAAGTACCCATACTAAATACGGACAGGCCAATCATCTTTCAACAAGATGGATGTCCAGCACATTGGACATCAACTGTCAGGGAATATCTCAGCAACTGTTTTCCAGGCAGCTGGATCGGCAGAAATGGGCCCATCCCTTGGCCCCCACGATCGCCCGACCTGACTCCACTAGATTTTTTTGTGTGGGGACGGGCAAAGGCGCTGGTATACACTACCGAAATAGCCACGAGGGAAGAATTACTTCAAAGGATTCAAACAGCTTTCACAACCATGAAACAGGAAATGCAGTTGAAAATCACCACGACGGAAGTGAGAAATCGTTGTCGCAAATGTATACGCAATGGCGGAAGCCATTTTGAGCATCAACAATAAATTTTATTTGAGCATAAATTATGTTTGTTTTGATTTCTTTGAAATTTTGAATTTATCACCCCTAACTGGTTCAGGCACTCTAACTTTAAAAATTGTAAAGATATCTAGATAAATGATACCTCTTAAGAAAGAACAATAACCCAGCATGTTTTTAAAAGTGTCTGAAAACCTGAAGCTTTTTTTTTTTTTCCTTTTTTTTGTCTAAAGTTTAATTTGTCTGGAAGTTATTTTTTTAGTTAAAACGGTACTTTAAAATGCTTTGATACTATTAAACAGACATTAGGCTAATGAAGAACATTAAAAAAATAGACATTTCCGCTTAAACTTTGCGTTATTAGCACTTGATTGGCAAATTTTGGGTTTTTGGTATAAAAATCGTAAAAGTTCAAAAATAATTATTAAAAAATAATTATCAGACTTTGGTTAGGACAAATATGGCTCAAAATATTCTAAATTGTCTAAACTAACACCCCCTTAAGGCTTTGCACCTAGCTTCCAAACACCTGTATGATGAGTACAGCACTATTTTAATTATGGTAGGAAATCATTCAAACATTAGTCGGAATGATTTGAATAAAAGTGTTGAAACACTTCTAGACTTACATAGTAGGATGAAATGCAAATTTATACTATGCAATTTTCCATATGCCTGTAATTTGACAGAACTACAGAACAAATCTGTGCATAGAATGAATATTCATTTATTTAATTTAATATGTCATTACAGCGATGCTATTTTATATTTCGACATGAATAATTTTATTCATAACTTTACTCTGACATAGGATACATTGTATCTGTCTAATAAATATAGAAAATTAGTAGCTACATTGTTAACTTATAATATATGTTTGCCAGAGGCAATTATGAGGGGAGCGACATCTTCGGGAGTAAAGTAAAAGGCTTGAGTGCGCAAATACTAGACTAATTTTATTATAGGAAATCCTAGCTTATATACTAGGTTGGTACATGTTATTAATGACGTGCATAACACATAGTGCGTGATGAATATAAATATACCTTATCTGTGACGGTCGTCAACTTATCTTAACATTACGTGGAAATAGATATTTCCGCATATCTGTGGCGGGCGTACGTGCCGGCACAATATGCGACGCAGTTATAGTTGGTTTAACCAAGTTCAACTAGACATCAGCTTATGTTAAGAGTAATATGACATGCACCCCTATTGGGAATTCACCTGTTAATTATACTTTGAATGCAACATTGGAATCTGTTCCAAGTAATTTAAATTGGTTCATAAGACAATAGAGGATATCTCTAGCATACAAGAGCCACTAAATATGTCAAAATGTAAGCCCTAGTTAAATATTGCCCACCAAAACATCCAGGGGCTACCTGGCAAAGAACTTGTATTAGAATTAGTTCTAAAAAATTCTGAAATTGATATTATTTGTGTTACACAACACTGGATGAAGGAAAATATGATGTCTTTTAACATAAATAATTACAAAATTGTCAGTTGTTACAATACAAAGACTGCTGATAGAGGTGGTTCTTTAATCTTAGTGAAAAATAATATTAAGGGGAAACAACGGAAAGAAATTCTTGCATTTACTGTTGAAAGACAAATAGAGGTATCCTGTGTTGAGTTAGATAGCCATATTATTGTTTGTGTCTTTAGGCAACCGAGGGATGAAAAAGGCCATGGCAATTTCGAAATATTTGAGAAAATTATGAAAAAAAGTTAATTATTTGTGGCGATCTTAATGTAGATTTGCTTGTAGGAACAACAATGAAACAACGATTAATAACTTTATTCAAATCGTTTAATTTATGTCATGTATTTTTAGAGCCGACTAGATTTACACTTACCAGCCAAACTTGCTTAGATAACGTTTTTTGTGACTGTGCTTTCACAAGTAAAAGTGTAATTAACTGCTTACCGTCCGATCACAGTGGTCAAACAGTTTCATTCCCAATTGCTATTAAGGATAAGACTGGTCCATCATTTTAAAGGCCTATTACATCCCATAGACTAGAGACATATACGAAAAACTTGGATATAAATTTGCCAGTACCGGATTTTAATGAACAGAACCCAAACAAAATCTACTCAGACTTCTTCAACATTATTCAGACAGAATCCAATAAAGCTTTCAAATTAAAGAAAGTCAGTGACTTCAACGGTAAATCCAAATTTAATGACTGGGTAACGTTTGGAATTCGTAAAAGTAGAGTTATCTTGTATGACCTTTATGATCAAAAAACCTATAACTTTGATCGAAAATTTCATGACTATTTTAAAAAATATTCCAAAACTTTCAAGTTGGTTTGTAGAACTGCAAAAACTTTACACATTAATAGAAAAATTCAAAATTTAAATAATAGAATGCAAACAGTTTGGCAAATAATAAACCGCGAAAACTGGCAAAGTTATACCAAGGGACAATGATTTCTGCCTAAAGATAGGTGATGATGTTGTTAAATCCAGCGCTGATGTTGCTCGAGCTTTTGAAACATTCTTCACCAATGTACCCGTACTCACAACAGACCGTCTAAATTCATCTCCATATGAAGCAGAGACTTTATTAAAACATAACACTAGTGTTTAATTCCACGCCTCAACCGAACGGGCGTGGAATCTTGAGGGGGTGGTTTTCACCAGCACAGGGAGTATCGCAAGTGGTACTGACCTTGACGCCTTGGGCCGAAACTCGAAAGCTCAATTCGAGGCAGGAATGCGGGATAAGGAGCAAAATGGGTGGGTGGAGAGGATTCGAATCTTACTCTCGTCGTAGCCCGATGCTGTCACCGTCGTGTTGCTTGCCGACACGAGGAGTCGCTGTCCGAATGCGACGAGTTGGGGACCGAACAACTTTAACCTTCACAACACGAAGCACTCACTCCGCTGATGTGAATCTACTTATTTTCCGACGATTATTATAGTTAACACTCCGACCAGGCCCGACACCTGTGTTAGACAATTGTTACACTAAAATACAGTCAAAGCCCGACGCCATGTGCTGACATTTTCTCTCACGACAAGAAAGTAACCTCTAACTCGTCATCTCGTTTCTGTACAAGTGACAGCTGCAGTTCCGTTTCCGCTAGTGATGTCCCGATCACTCGCGGTCGATCCGCGCAACGAAAACCGGTGCGTTCCGAAGCATAAATATTAAACAGTCACCCGCCCGGACAGGCCCGAACCTGTCCCTAATCAATAGGAAGGCGAGAAAGTGTTGCGACCGCTCTCTTGAGGACCGAGTCCCCCACCTTGACTTCTGCTGATCGAGGCGTGCCATCCCGACCCGTGTACAAATTGACGATTCGTCCTCGTCTCCATCTCAATGACGGCAGGTTCGCATCCTTAATCAGCACCAAATCACCGACTTGAGGGGGGTTCGTCCGGTCAGTCCACTTAAGGCGCTGCGGCAAGATGTGCAAGTACTCAAGGGACCACCGTTTCCAAAAATCTTGAGCCATCTGCTGCAACATCTGCCACCTAGTTAACCGACTTCACTTAACATCACCGAATGGGTATTCTGGCAGGGCGTTAAGGGGCTGACCTATCAGGAAGTGACCCGGCGTCAACGCTTCCAAATAATTTGGATCCGAACTGAGCGGGCACAACGGACGTGAGTTCAGTGTCATTTCAATTTTACAGAACAGCGTCGCAAGCTCTTTAAAGCGTAGAGAGGTCTCACCGATGATCCTCGTCAGGTGCGACTTAGCCGATTTAACCGCAGCCTCAAAAATTCCTCCCCAATGAGGACATCCCGGCGGACTGAAAACCCATTCAATCCCTCGTCGGGAGCAAGCCGTACCGATGGCGTCCTGGTTACCGTTCAGGAATTGAGTGACCTCCTGCAGATATCGCCTGGCTCCGACAAAATTTGTGCCGTTGTCCGAACGGATTAATGTCGGGAGGCCCCTTCGTGAGACGAACCGATCTAGACATGCGATAAATGCCTCTGTAGTGAGGTCACTGACCACCTCCAAGTGGACTGCCTTCGTTGCCAAGCACACGAAGACGCACAGGTATGCCTTCACTAATCTGGCGTTCCGTAGCTGTGAAGACTTGACCATGAATGGTCCCGCGAAATCCGTTCCGACACCCGCAAAGGGCCGGATTTCGTTAACCCTATCCGAGGGCAAATCGCCCATCTGGGGCTGCATCGTAGCCGCCTTGGCCCGATAACAAGGCAGGCACCGAAATACGACGCTACGCACTAAGCGTCTTCCCGATAGAATCCAGAACTCGCGCTGGAGAAACGCCATCAAGGCGTGGCATCCGATATGCCCATTCCGAATGTGTCGATCCTGTATCAACAGTTCGACCAACATCCCTTTCCTAGGGAGTAACAACGGGTGGCGAGCAGCATAAGGCAGGTTGGCATTCCGCAGCCGACCTCCTACCCTCAGCAATCCTTGAGGGTCAATAAACGGGTTGAGCCAAGCCACAGCTCCCTTCAGTTGGACGCGTCCGCGTCTCAGAATGTCCAGTACGGACTTAAAGTGCACCGTCTGCACGTTCCGTACCAATGCGAACAACGCATGGTTCCGTTCCCGTGGTGTCAGCACCTGTGTCCGCACCCGTTGCGCCTCAGAATTGCGACAATTCCGCGCAAATCGGAAGATCCAAGCGGTCACATTGACCAGCTTGTCGAGCGAGCTGTACCGTTCCAGCAGGCTGAACTCCTCTTCCGGCTCTGGTTGCGTCGTACAGACACCGACTGTCAAGGCGCCGTTCGCCGAGGTAACGCGTGGACTCATTGGCCAATCCGATTCGGCTTGAGTCAACCATTTTGGACCCCACCACAAGAGATTTCCAACCAACTCCGGAGCGTGACACCCACGAGACGCACAGTCTGCTGGGTTCATTTCCCCTGGAACATGTCTCCAGATTAAGGGAACCTCCGAATTCAAAATCTGCGAAACCCGATTCGCCACAAAAATCTCCAGCTTGTGAACTGAAGCCTTCAGCCAGCATAACACGATCTGGCTGTCCATCCGAGCGTAGACCGTATCTTCTAACGCTATTGACCCACGAAGAACCGTCATCGTGTGGTTGAGCAGACAAGTCAGGACGCTCCCGAAAGCTCTAAATTGGGAATGGTCAAGCGAGTGCGCAACGGCGCAACCTTGCTCTTGGCCATGACCAACCGCACATCAACCTCCCCCGAGGAGTCGACCGTACGCAGATACACCGCAGCTCCGAAGCCCTTCTCCGAGGCATCGCAAAACCCATGCAGGGTGGCGGTGTATCGTGTGGTGGGGACCAACCTCCGTGGCAGTGAAATCCGATTGATGCCAGGGAGGGTCGAAAAGAACGAGTCCCACTCTGAGCTCAATGACCCGCCGATCGGGTCGTCCCGTTTCAGCTCAGCAGACCACAATTGCTGCATAAAACACTTGAGCTGAAATGTTACCGGGGTGATCCACCCGTTTGGATCAAATGTCCTAGCCACCGTTGAAAGGACGTTCCGTTTCGTCCAGACCTTCGGGGAGTCTAACTCGACCCGATACGAAAACATGTCTGACACCGGCTGGTACTGGACGCCTAATACCGACAACATATTTGGATTTTCAAAATTTTCAAAAATGTGGGGATCCTGCTGTTAGTCATCCGGAAGACCAGTCAGTAACTCTGGAGAGTTCGACATCCATTTCCGGAGCTCGTAACCTCCACCCCGTAAGAGCTCAACTAGCTCGTCCCGTCGAGCGAGCGCCTCCTCTACGGAATCTGCACCGGTACAGATATCGTCCACGTAGAGATCCTGCTCCAGGATCGCTGCTCCTCTAGGGAAATTTAACCGTTCTCGATCTGCTAACTCCCGCAGAGTGCGAATCGCCAAATAAGGACTAGACCGTAGCCCGTACGTGTTGGTGTTCAGCTCGTACACCCTGATGGGCTGATCTGGGCTCTCTCGCCACAGTATCAGCTGATACCGTCTATCGTCAGGGTGAATGACCGTCTGCCTAAACATCATCCGGATGTCAGCTACAAACACAACATTGTGTCGACGGAACCGTGTGATAACATCCGCGATGTCATGGTTCAACTTCGGCCCTGAATGCAAACACTGGTTCAGGTTCATGCCGTTAGATGTTGATGCCGATCCATCGAACACTACCCGTATTTTGCCCTCCGGGGTCCTCAAGACCGCGTGATGGGGCAGGAAGCAGTGGTCTTCACCCGCATGTGGCCGAGCGACTCGTATTCCCGCATGAAGTCGACGTACTTCTGCCGGAAAATCCCGTCACGCTTCATGCGTCGTTCTATCGACAGAAGCCGCGTCTCGGCTGCATGGTGTGAACTGCCCAGCGGTGGGCGATCACTCCGGAATGGAAGACGTGTGAGAAATCGACCTGACCGAAGGCGACCAGTATTGTTCCGATAAAACTGTTCACACTCTTCTTCAACCGGGTCCAACCGGCGGACCGTAGGTGGTTCCTCCACCTCCCAAAACTTCTGTATCACCTCCGAGAGTACAGAACCGAATAAGGGACTACGAGTCGCTAGGCGTGGGGCAGCCGGCATGACCGGACCCATTACCGCATGGCCCAGTCTGGTGTTGACCGAAACCAGACCAGTCGCCTGTAACACGTGGACACCTGGCACTAACAGGTATCCCAAGGCATCGATACCCAATAAAATGTCTACTGGGCCCGGAATATCGAACTCCGGGTCAGCCAGTGACAACCCAGCGACCAACTGTCGCACCGAGGGCGACAACCGTACGTGAGGGTGTGAGCCCATCACATTAGGCATGACTAATGCCGTGACCGTCAGATTCACCGATGAATCCACCCGTAACGAGAGAGTAATCCGACATACTCCCTTAACGGAACCGACTTCCGTGTTCCCAATTCCCCGAATGGAATGTGGATACTCCCTTACCGAAATGCCCAACCGTCTTACAAGGTTGCACGAGACTAAGCACCCCTGGGCCCCCGAGTCCAATAGTGCTCGTGCCACACAAGATTTGCCGTCCGAACTCCACGCTATCACAGAGGCGGTGGGGAGCATGACCGTCTGTGGAGTGGCGGCACCCTGTAAGTGGGCGGCGTGTCCCTAGCGGGAACCTCCGCGGGATCCGAACCCGCTGAGACCTCCGCCGGCCTGGTAACGCGGCTGCTGATATGCCTGGCATATCAGACCGTATGTACATCAGGGGGTCCCAACCCGCATAATAGGCCCCTCGCTGTTCCGGTATCCGACCATACTGGACGGTGTACGGTGTGCCCGGTGGCCACCGTGGATGGAGGGGGGAGAGCGGATCCAACCTGGGGCGCTCTAGGAATGGGGGCGACATCCGACTGTTCGCTTCCCTGTTCGCCTCCCAGAGAGACGGGCAGGGTGGCGCAGAAGGTGGTGGGCTCCCAGCCTTCGCGCCACTCATAGGTGCCATCTGACACCCGCCCGTAACACGCGGTGAGCCAGCAGCCCGAAGTCCTCGCTGACCCTGGACAGCGGCGACCGAACCCCGGCTATCCCGCATGTTACTTCCCGCGCTGCCCCCTTCCCCTCGGGGGGGGGGGTCCCGTCCACGGGTACCCCAGTCACCCCGTTGGTGACTCCCGTTGCCCGGAGGGGGACTGGGTCCGGCCCTGGTTGGGCCCTGTGGCCGACCAACCTGAGTCCGGCCCTGGTGACCGTCCGAAGGGCCTGACCGGTTCAGGCACAACACGATGTGGTGCTTGCCACCACAGCACTCACAGGGGAACGCGCGCGAGCACTCGCTCAGCGGGTGCGGCCCCAAACAACCGAAACACAATCGGTGGCGGAAGACTACCTTCCTGCGGGCAGCTACCCCGAGCGCCTTAAAGTTGGCGCAACTGGTCACTTCGTGACCGGCACTGTCGCAGTGCACACAGCCGTCACCCGACGGCGCGGCATTCAAAACGCCAAATTGTTTCGACCGCCCACCCCCCCGTGGGGGCGGGGGGCGCGGCCCCTCCCGCATCCGCGCGGGTTGGCGCTGCACACTGGCCTCCGTATCCAGTGTGTCACATCGCCTGCATTCACCCTCCAAAAAATCCGTCAATTGGACGAGCGTGGGCAATTCCGAGCTACTGCCCCCATGCAGCTGTTCAAACCGACTTTGAACAGCTGCAGGCAACCGTGACAAAACCATATACAAAACAATATATGACCATTGGTCTACCGGCAGACCAAGGTTCTGAAGGGCCTTAGTGGCCACCAGCACAGGGTTGAGCACCTGTACTCGGATGTCAACATCCCGGGTTACTCTTGGGATGCTAAACAGCTTCCCCAGCTGCGCATCAACCAACCGCCGTTTGTGTTGGTAGCGGTCAAACAATATGGACCGGGCTATCTCATAATTGCCCGCCGTGACCGTTAGGTGACCGACCAACTCCTTCGGTTCACCCCGCAGTGCCATCAATAGTTGGGCCAACTTGTAGGCGTTGTCCAGGTCGTCCCGACCGTGGACCAAACTATCGAATAAATTAATGAATGCCGGCCACTCATCAATTGCCCCACCGAAGGCCGGAATCTCCAGGTGTGGCAGCCGTCCAACAACACCCTTCGGGGGTGGGTCTCCGTTACCTTCCCCGCGGTCATTCCGTCGCGACCGCTTAATTTTTTCCGCGCGACGCTCGATGTCGCCCAAGCATTCCATCGCTTGGTCAGCATCCGCGTAGAGCTGCTTCACTGCAGCCACCGAGGCTTCATCCGTAAGCCCGAGAGCTTCAGCCTCCGCAGCCAGCCGACACATCTTCCCGACGCGTGTCATTGCGTCCTCCACACGCTTGAGCAGGACATCGTCCATGTCAGGTCGCTCCACATACTTATGAGTATGGGCGAGCCATCTCATCTCCTCACGGACACCATACCGCAGTACCGTCAAGGGCGAATGTGCCATGTTTACCGATTCAATTGATTCTGGTCCTATACTTCACTACCGAACTAAGTATAGCCAGAGACCAGCACTTGCCCGTCAGCGCTGGGCACAGAAATTAAAACTAAGTTGTCAAAACTAAGGCAACCACTAAAACAAATTAATCCTAAAACATATTTAATATGGTCGCCCTTTGGACACACACCCTATGACTATAAACTCCAAATCAATCAGAGAATGCCACCATAAGGCACAATAAAAAATAACAAACAAAAATTTAGTATAGAAAAAAAAAACTATTTTTAATATAATGAAGCTGTGAACCTTCTAGAAGTGGCCCCTCCGATATGACCCACACTTCTACTGAGGTCAGCAAAATCAGCTTAATACCCCTTAAATAGCCTGACCCTGCTCTGTAATCCGAAACAACACTGCAATGCTATGGAACCCGACTGCAATACTATAGTCCGACCGAATGACTGTTTCTTATGCACACCGAGTAGTTTCCGACTACAAATTTATAAAAATTGTTAACTAAATCTTCAATTATACTTTCACTAACCGAAAATGAACTTTAATTGTAGTATACCGACTACAGACTCACTCACAAACTGATTGCCGGCCAATCTGAGATACCCTTTTCTCCCAACTACAATGTGGCAAAAAAACAACCCTACAACCGTCCGTGAATCGATGATTTCCCACTAGGAAACCACGCCTGCTACCAAAATGTTTAATTCCACGCCTCAACCGAACGGGCGTGGAATCTTGAGGGGGTGGTTTTCACCAGCACAGGGAGTATCGCAAGTGGTACTGACCTTGACGCCTTGGGCCGGAACTCGAAAGCTCAATTCGAGGCAGGAATGCGGGATAAGGAGCACAATGGGTGGGTGGAGAGGATTCGAATCTTACTCTCGTCGTAGCTCGATGCTGTCACCGTCGTGTTGCTTGCCGACACGAGGAGTCGCTGTCCGAATGCGACGAGTTGGGGACCGAACAACTTTAACCTTCACAACACGAAGCACTCACTCCGCTGACGTGAATCTACTTATTTTCCGACGATTATTATAGTTAACACTCCAACCAGGCCCGACACCTGTGTTAGACAATTGTTACACTAAAATACAGTCAAAGCCCGACGCCATGTACTGACATTTTCTCTCACGACAAGAAAGTAACCTCTAACTCGTCATCTCGTTTCTGTACAAGTGACAGCTGCAGTTCCGTTTCCGCTAGTGATGTCCCGATCACTCGCGGTCGATCCGCGCAACGAAAACCGGTGCGTTCCGAAGCATAAATATTAAACAACTAGCGTCAGTAATGTATATTTAAAATTTCATCATGTATATCCCCAGGACATTGTCAAAATGTTTAAATTACTTAACTTAATAAATACGGAAGACCTGTGGGGTATATCAGTCAAAGTCATTGGTTCAGTAATTATAGTTATAGCCCCACACTTAGCTTATATATTCAATAAATGTGTTGACGATGGGGCTTTTCCAGACCTCATGAAACACAGTAAACTGATACCTATGTTCAAGTCGGGAGATAAGGGCGATCCTTCAAATTTCAGACCAATATGTGTTCTTCCAACACTAAGTAAAATATTTGAAAAGATTATACTCAATCAAATGCTCTCACACTTCAACCGTACAAAACAACTCCACGCTAAACAATATGGTTTCACTAGGGGTAAATCGACTACGGATGCAGGTATTACCCTTATATCTCATATTTATTCTGCATGGGAGGCCGCACAGAATGCTATCGGAGTTTTTTGCGACCTGTCGAAGGCGTTTGATTTTGTTGATCATAATACGCTATTAATTAAATTAAATCATTACGGAGTTAGAAATAAAGCGTTGGATCTACTCAGATCATACCTCAGCAAAATAATTCAAAATGCAGATGTTAACGGCGTAAAATCTGATGGATCGGGTGTTAAAATTGGCGTTCCACAAGGTTCCATATTAGGCCCTTTCTTATTCCTGGTATATATTAATAATCTGCCTTTCATGGTGGAGAATTTAACTGACATAGTGTTGTTTGCTGATGATACTTCAATGGTCTTCAAAATTGAAAGACAAAAAGGAGATTTTGATGATGTTAATGGTGTATTGTCTTTAACCTTGAATTGGTTCACAGTTAATAATTTATTGTTAAACGCTGGTAAAACCAAGTGTATCAAATTCTCAGTTCCAAATGTCAGGCAAGTTGAGACCAGTTTAGTGTTAGACAACAGCACGTTAGAATTAGTAAATGATACGAAATTTCTTGGAATAACCATTGATATCAAATTGCAGTGGGGACCCCACATATTGGCTGGTAAATTAAGTTCTGCGGCTTACGCTGTTAGGAACATCAGACAAAGCACGGATATGGCTACATCTAGGCTATTATATTTTAGTTCCTCTCATAGTGTCATGTCCTATGGTATCTTGTTGTGGGGGAAAGCAGCGGATATTCAAACTATTTTTATTTTACAGAAAAGAGCTATTCGAGCAATTTATAATTTAAAACGAACAGACTCCTTAAGAGAGCTTTTTAAAGATATTGACATACTAACAGTAGCTAGTCAATTTATTTTCGAAAATAGAATGTATGTACGCAAGAACCTTACAACATTTTCCAAACTTAGCGATAGCTGTAATGTTAACCTAAGAAATAGTCACAGACTATGTTTTAGACTCGCGAAGGTTAGCAATTCTTTCAAGGGTCAGTGCATTCTTTACTACAATAAGATACCTCTGGAGATTTTGAAATTGCCATTTGAGCAATTTAAAAAGCATGTTAAAGCGACTTTGTCGAAAAAGGGATATTACAATGTTCAAGATTACTTAAATGACAGGACTGTATGGGGTTAATCTGGCTTAACACAGACCTTGCTGTTAATAATTTTGTTATTTTATTATTCCTGCTTATTAATCATAACAATTAAATTTTTCATATTTGTATTAGTTAAGCACAGCACAACCTATTTTTAAAAGAGATCTAAAAATCAATCTGTGGGAATTTCTACGCCCTTCTTCTCACACAGTGGTCCAATGTAGAGAAGAGGCAAAAAATTACGTTTGCTAAGTATATGTAAATATCTACAGTAATAAAGTACTTTGACTATTGACTATGACTATAAAAAATTGATCATGAAAAGCTGTGCGCTAGAGAAGTGCCGCGATTGCTCACCACTGAACCAAAGCAGTAACTTGAGGAAGTTTCGATGCAGTGTTATGAGAATTTTCCACGCAATAAAGCCGCCTTTTTAAGACGATTCAATAGACAAAAGACTGAAAAGGGAAAACCGGCTCCAAAGAAGGCAAAGTCAGTTTCATCTGCTGCTGGCAAGATCATGGCGTCAGTATTTTGGGATGCGCATGGGATTATTTTTATTGAATATCTTCAAAAACGCGAAACAATCAACGGCGAGTACTACGTAAAACTATTGCAGCGTCTGAGTGAAGAAGTTAAGAAAAAACGGCCGCATTTAACGAAAAATAAAGTGTTGTTTCATCAAGACAATGCACCGGTTTACAAGTCTACTAGGGCAAGGGTAAGGGCAAAATTAATGAGTTGACGTTTGAATTGCTTCCCCTTGCACGTTATTCGCCAGATCTAGCTCATTTTCCGTTCCCAAACTTCCCGCTAATGCAATGGCAAAAATTTATGAGTTGACGTTTGAATTGCTTCCTTACTAGTCACAATCACAGCGCTTGTGTCACGTCAGTGCACTATTTTTCATTGATTTTAAATGACGACTATTCAAAAATAATAACTAAAGCAATAAAAATTGAAGAAAACTAACTCCTTTCGTTATGCGAAGAATCATAATTTAGATACAGTACAAACGTTTCACTCAGTTACGCATGTGCTGTACAAGACCCCGCCCTATCTATATTGACCTGGACGCTGAACTGCGCATGATTATTCGAACTGCCCAGTGGAATTTCCCATCCGCGTCGGTCATGTGGTAGCTTCGACCCGTTCCTTGGAATTCGTGCTAAGAATATACGCAGTCCATCAACAGCCTTCCTGTCGGACGGTCGCTGTTTCGGTGCTTGTCGCTGTGGACGCCTTGGAAAATCATATGTTCACGGGACAGATGTTCGTTTTCATCGTAGAGCGCCACCTATACCATCAACATCGAGAGCCATCCAATTGTACAAAGAAGAGAAAATAGACATTTACACAGATGAAGGCATTGAATTGGAAGACATTGGGAGGGACACGATGCGTGAGAATACTGAGAATGTCGACAGAACAGCAGACATTGGAGGATCGTTTGTTGATCAATGGTCACCATTGATCAACAAACGATCCTCCAGTGTCTCTGCTGTTCTGTCGAAATTCTCAGTATTATAATTTTAAGCTTCAAAATTATCGTCAACCGACGCGATGATCTACCGGAATACGTCGTATCGCTGGGTCAAACGGATGACATATTCCGGACCATCGAAGACAAAAACCGTAAAACAAACACTTCTTCAACAAGATGGGTATCGTTCTTCAAGAAGGCGCGAGATGGTTGGTGTTGCACGCTATCAAGCACTCTAAGCCGGGACATCACCTACCAACTGCATGCAACCCTTAGAAAATGTGCAGAAGAGCTCATTATTTGGCGAACTACATCCTACCACCGAAGCAGATCAGTTTTCACTCCGCGATGTTGTTCATCACGACGACTGAGGCTGCCATAGGGCCGAGAAAAGGTCAACGTCCACCGACATGGCCTATCCAAACCTAGGTTACATACCATACCTAAACCCTGTACCTGATCGGGCAGATGACTCCAATCGCCTCCAGTGCCAACAAATCCAGTACACCTATAGTACCAGTGCCCAATCAACAAATCTCATTCAATAAAACGCGAATGTGCTAAGTGTTTATTGACAATTTTACTGTGACTAGAGGGTGTGCTGAACTGTGATGCAAGCCAATTACATAGCCAGATATAATAATTTATAGGTAATATATATATAAATAATTTACCTATAAATTATTATATCTGGCTATGTAATCAAGGTAGCTCAGACTCCCAGGCATGTATCAATCTGTCTTTACTGTAAATTTTAAATAAAGTTATTGGTTTAGATAGTAAGTGTTTTGTTTTACCTACTCTAAGATTAGATCTGAAATTAGGTAGTTCGGTAGGTGTGAAATTAAAATGCCTGAACTTCTGACATTTTCAATTAATTTGGTAACTATGTAGGTACTGGCTAAACGTGGGCACAATTGTGCCTCTGCCAACCCGTACGGGAAATGGCGCTTTGTTTTGTTGTCGGTTTGTATCTTTTACGAGGAAGGTATTGCCGAATGCACGTACTGCCGCTCAAATGTCATACTGCCGCTGCCGTTGTCCGAGCGAGAGACTTCGTTCTTTCGTCTGGATTGGATAGTACATCCATAGGTACCTACCTACCTGGGTAACTCTAGGTAGTAGATAGGTAGGTAGGTGCAGGCCCCGGAAAACCCTCAGTTTTTAAGCGAGCTGTGCCTTTCTTTCTCGCATAGGGTAAGGGTGGCGTGAGAGAGAGAGAGAGGTACAAGTCCCGCGACACGTTATGATTGGTGGCCTTGAATGCGCAGTAGTCACTTTTCTATACCTGTACATATGTACCTACATATGTATACCTGTAAACAATAATTCCTACCAACGTCACCCAGCGCTCTTAATTCGTTGCGCGACTTATACAGCTCGCTCAATCACAGATTGTATTCTAGTCTGATATTATTGATTCATCGACGACGAACTGTTGCCGTATCGTAGACGTATTTGTGATATTGGTTGGTACTTGGTACGCCGCCCGCCGCTCGTTCGATTGCAGCATTCTGCCGCCGCCGACGCCCCGCCGGGTAGCATATTCTGAAAAGCCCGTGGGGTACAACGCTGGGCCGCGTTGTGTCTCACGGGCTTTTCCGAATTTCAAACCTCTTGAAAAGCCAGAGCGCTAGAGCGCGACGCTGCGTTGTACCACACAGGGTTTCCAGCGGACACAGCGCCTGCTTTCGTGAATTGGCTTCTGGTTAAAAAACAAAAACAACGCGCTCATGTATTTCCTTATTTTAGTAATTTTAAATTTGTACTTCATATAGATCAAGTTCATTCAAGTTACGGCCGACTTTTCAGTTCTTTAGCCTATATAATTCAATCTGAGCTAGCCTCTTGCCTTACAAAATGGAGTAACGATAAACTGGCTAAAAGTGGGCACAATTGTGCCTCTGCCGCCCCGTAGGGAAAAGGCGTGACGCTATGTTATGTTATGTTAAAGGAAAATAATATCATCTATGATCCAATCATGGATTTGAAACTAGATCTTAAATATTTTTATATCTTAAGAAATCCACGCTACCCCTATCTTCGTAAACGTTTTGAGTTCTTTTCCTCCAAGGAGAGGAATCGCAGATCTTACACGGTGTCTCTTCTCTTAACTCCTCAGCACAATACTGTTGCTTACGAACACTCGTTCAAGTTAAGGGCAATCCGACTGCGCTAATAGGGAGAGTCCGTAGGATAGGGTAGTAGTAGTAATATTTATATATGCGCAAAGGCGATTTAATGTGTTAATATATATATATATATATATATATATATATCCGGAAAATAATGAGTACAAACAAATGAACACTTATGCGCAAAGGCGAGTTAATAGTTAGTATATATATTAACTCGCTTTTGCGCATAAGTGTTCATTTGTTTGTACTCATTATTTACCGTGCAATAAAGTATATTGTTATTTTAGACGTTGTGATTGGCAGCGTTTGCGATGATAGCTGCGGCGAGGGGCTAGTCGCATTTTACGCAAAATGGAATATTGACTAACATATACGGAAAAGGCGTGGCGCTATTGAAAAGCCAGAGCGCTACAGCGCGACCTTGCGTTGTACGTTGTATCACACGGGGTTTTCCAGTGCGTTAGCACTGTCAAAGCAGCGTGCTATTCAGACGATGAATTGTCAATGTTAATTGACAATTCATCGTCTAAAATCTACGATCAAGTTTCGAATCCAAAATTGGATCAGACATGACATTTTTTTTTTCACAGAACACAACATAGCATTACGCCTTTTCCCATACGAGGTGGTAGAGGCAATATTGTGCCCACTTTTAACCAGTTTATCATTACTTCATTTTGTGTGACAGGAGGCTAGCCTATCGCCGCAGCTATGGGGTTAATGAAGGTTTCCTCACGATGTTTTCCATCACCGTCAGAACATCCGATAATGTACTTAAGATAAATATATGTCACCGTAAGAAAGTCAAAACCGTAAGTTGATAAATTAACGTTTTTTTCTCGTAAGTTGGTCAACTATTGCCAGATAGTAAACTGTAAAGTATTGCTTAGTATTATTAAGACGCGTAAATTGATCAACTAATGGTTAAAACCGTAAAATAATAAACTGGTTTAAACTTTAATTGTAAACGAAATACCAAGGCAAACACTGCGGTAGTTTAGGTGAAGACTACAGGGGGAGAGCGCAGCGAAGCCCCCGAATCGTCTTCGTATTAGGTTGACATGTATGAACAAAATAAACGTAAATTCTAAACCCTATCGGTCTGATTTACTATCTGTCGATAGTTGATCAACTAACGCGTTAGTTTATCAACTTACGGTTTTGACTATCTTCCGGTGACATATACAAACTTGTCTCTTTGGTACATGATAAGCAGCAGGATTCGAACCTATATCTCCTGCGTGAGAAGCAAGCATGAAACACACTAGACCACGGAGCTATTTTAAGGATCCGAAGGGTGCCAAACGGGACCTTATTACTAAGCCTCCGCTGTCCGTCCATCCGTCCGTCTGTCACCAGGCTGTATCTCATGAACCGTGATAGTTACACAAATGATGTATTTCTGTTGCCGCTATAAAAACAAATACTAAAAATCAGAATACAATAAACATTTAAGGGGGCTGCCATACAAAAAACGTGTTTTTTTGCCGTTTTTGCAACAAAACTTATCTAATCAATAAAGCTCTATGTGACAGATTCATTTGTCATTTTACAAACAAAATTTATTTATTTAAGTGTTTCTGTTCAATAGGGCTAATCGGTTCAATATTGATTTATTGGAATAGGGCCTTAGTATACCTACCTAACTACGTTTTCTTGTACGATGTGTAAAAGTCCGACTCGCATTTGACCGTTTTTTTTCGTAGTGCCTAATTACCTACCTATACAAAATTTTACCAATCAATAAACATTTTTATACAGGCACATACATTGCTACTTGCCCCACACTAGGATACCCTATGTCTTAGGCAACATCACAAGCAGATTCCTTCCATTCCATTCCACACGCTCCACAGGTACAAATTCTGTCAAATTCTTAACATAAACAATAAACATACATGTACGGCTTCGGGCCGTGCACTCGTGATATTGATTGATAAATGATAAATTTGATTATGTATAAAAGTCTTGTATTGATAAAGAACAATTGTTGTTATATATTATTAACTATATTAGGATTGATATGAGCCACACGGTGTGCTTGCTGTCCGTACGTGAACTGGTAATAATTAATGGTTGATAGGTAAAGCAGACAACCCGCGTGACCTCAATTATAACTATTGCTACGGTGGCAGTGCACCGTACATGCTCCCGAGGGCAGAAAAGGAGCAATAACAATGCAATTAAGATTAAGTGAAAAATATACATTACTCGATACTACTCTTTAAATGATATATGCTAATGTTCCTATACCTATTTGCTTGATGTAGTTATGCAACTTGATATAATGCTTATTAGGAAATGATTTGATGTTAGGTACAAACTGAGTTCATTCATGGGAATGTAAACAATAAAATTTTAATATTAAAACAATTAACCAATGCTGAGTAAGTACTTATATCACTAATGTCTCATTGATAACGATTGTCTGTACGATCTTGTAAAAGTCGGTGAGGACGCTTTGTCCGTTTTACTTGCATTAATTGTTTCTTTTACAGCACTTTTCATCTCAAGTTGCTCACTGACTTGTTTTTTAATATGCTTGATTATCGGACTCATTAACACTGACACTCGCGCACTTTCCACACACACTGCTAAGCGGGGGCGGGGCGGGCGGTGGGGGCGGCGGACTGAGCACCGAGTCGAGACTCGGGCGCCGCCGCCTCCTCCTCTGCGCCTGCACGAGATCTCTGCCGGAGCCGACGTCGTTGCTGCAGTCGCCTTACACCCTGCACTGCTGCTACAGCGCAAACGATACACACCAACACATATATTGCTAAATAGTGGTGTACTTCATGATAAGAAATTCTGCTTGATAATTCTGAGTTAGCCTTTATCATCTTGATATTTTCTTTGATATCCTGTAACTCCTGAATCGGTCTGCTGTCCTCTGTTTCTACTGCGCTTAAATTGGTTGTTATTGCTACGTTGATAATGTTATTGATGGGGGATATTTGTGGGATCAACAAATTCACTTCTGCGTCTAATCTGCTGTAGTCCTGCTTATGGCCATATAAAATGACCTCATTCGTTTTAATTATGCATCCTTGATTGATGCTAATGATCCCCGTAGCCGTCAGCTGTTGCGCAGACACTTGGTCGCCGCACATGATTCTCAACTGACATATATCACAGCAGAAATAAAGGTAATGATTCAGCTTGTTCATCCCGACCCACTTATTAGAGCATGGTCTTGAGACGGTTTGACTTGAATTTGAGAGCTGCTCTGTTACGCATAAATCTTGATCTTTGTGCATTTGGTGAATCGACTTCCTGCTCCGACATAAATAAGTATCTCTAAATGCTTGATGTAGACATTCTTTGACATCTACTTCGGAGATTGATAAGTAGGCGTCTTTCTTTAAGTTTATTACTAGGTATTCTGATATTGGTATGACATTGACCATTTTTTGTTTGATTTTCTGTGGGACTGATATGCTTTTAAATATTTCGTAGGTATCTCTATTAAGTAATGGGATTTTTATTTCCATTATGAGATATTTTTCATCATTTTTGTTTTGACAGAGAGTAGTTGATATATTTGTCTCAAATTTGATTCTTTCCAGCGGGCAAAGTCGTGTCTAACGATAAGTGGCCAGATATAATCGTCAACTGTTGGTGAAGCTGATCGGGTGGCAATAGATGAATGATAGTTTTCCCCTTGTAAACATTTGTGGTGATGTCCAACAATTGTTCTTGAATGGCTTTTAAGTTTGATAAGAAGTTGTTTGCTATAGAGAGCGATAACCATAGCTCTTGGCTTCGCTCGACATTTTGGAGTTCTATATCCATTTTGCCTAATTTATTATTGATTTGATTTATATGCTTATTGATGTGCTTATGTTGCTTCTCCATTACTTCTTCTAAGCGACTCAAAACGCTATATTTTGCTTCGATAACTGATGTTTGATTCTTCCACATTGCGAATAAATGATTTTGATTATTTCGAATTAATTCAATATCTTGCTGATATTGTTGTGCGAACCGGTCATCCAATACTCCGAACAGTGTATTTGTAAGATACCCGACACCATTAATAAGCCCGCGTTGCTGTCTAGGTAGTGTCGCGCGCGTGCCGGCGCCGCCGGGGTGCTGCGTCAGGAGAAGCTCATTGTAGTATTGCAGTTCGGTGAATCCGTGTAGTAATTGGAGTATTACTACGTCATAGCGGGAATCCCTGTCTGCTTGATATAGTGCACATGCTTGTTTCAAATGATCTTGGTAGGAATTTAATGCTTTAGTGCCTTCCAAACAGATTGGAACAGGATTTTGAGTTTGGTTGATACCGGTGATAACCACCCCAATGGGTCGAATAACTTCGATATTTCCGACAGAAGATTCCTTTTGGAATATTTTGCTGTTGATGAGTCAATTTTTGATAAAAAAGTGAAATAATCATGCTGGGGGTTCCAAGATAACCCCAAAGTCTTCGTTGATTCCGCCTGCTTGAAATCGAAGCTTTCATTGGAGCTAGCATTTTTTAGGAGCTCTTTCGTGTTTGAGCTCCATTTCCTTAAATTGAATCCTGCGGACTTAAGTAGTGACATCAACTCCTCCTTGAGATCCAGTGCCACTGATACCGAGTGCGAGCCATGAATTAGGTCATCCATATAGAAGTTTTCCTCGAGAACGTTTGCTGCTACACTCTCTGGTTTGCTCTGTTTCTGCTCGTGAGCTAAATGCTTTAGAGTCATCATGGCCAAATATGGTGCTGCTTTTGTGCCATAAGTGACTGTGGAGAGAGCATATTCCTGTATGCTTGCTGACGGGGACGCTCTCCAAATGATTTTCTGATATTTTTGATCTTGCTCGTTGACCCAAATCTGACGGTACATTTTCTCAATGTCCGCGGTGTATGCAAACTCGTACTGACGCCACTTGATAATCATTGCTTGCAAATCCTGTTGCAAATTTGGGCCCCTCTCCATCAAATCATTCAAACTTTGACCTGATGACGTCTTCATGCTGGCATTAAACACAACTCGTAGTTTTGTAGTCGTCGAATCGGCTCGCGTTACGTGATGGTGCGGTAGGTAATAATCCAATTTATCACTACCTACTGCTGGCTTCATATGACCTAGTGATAGGTATTCTGAAATAAATAATTTATAATCACACACCAACACATATATTGCTAAATAGTGGTGTACTTCATGATAAGAAATTCTGCTTGATAATTCTGAGTTAGCCTTTATCATCTTGATATTTTCTTTGATATCCTGTAACTCCTGAATCGGTGTGCTGTCATCTGTTTCTACTGCGCTTAAATTGGTTGTTATTGCTACGTTGATAATGTTATTGATGGGGGATATTTGTGGGATCAACAAATTCACTTCTGCGTCTAATCTGCTGTAGTCCTGCTTATGGCCATATAAAATGACCTCATTCGTTTTAATTATGCATCCTTGATTGATGCTAATGATCCCCGTAGCCGTCAGCTGTTGCGCAGACACTTGGTCGCCGCACATGATTCTCAACTGACATATATCACAGCAGAAATAAAGGTAATGATTCAGCTTGTTCATCCCGACCCACTTATTAGAGCATGGTCTTGAGACGGTTTGACTTGAATTTGAGAGCTGCTCTGTTACGCATAAATCTTGATCTTTGTGCATTTGGTGAATCGACTTCCTGCTCCGACATAAATAAGTATCTCTAAATGCTTGATGTAGACATTCTCTTTCTCTTTATACTTTATTGCACAAAAACAGAAGATACAGATACAAAAAAATGGAAACTAGGTGTACAAAGGCGAGCTTATCTCTAAAAAGAGATTTCTTCCAGCAAACCTAATATGGACAGAATACATGAAATAACAGGTAGACCTATGTGCACAACGTTAAAAATATTAAAATAATAAACTAATTACTAATATGTACATAAATACATAATATCAATACAAATAGACAAAATTATACTACATATATATCAAAGCAATAAACCTACATAAATCTAGTATGGAAGAGAAAGATAGTGTTCTTTTAAGCGAGTTTTAAAAATAGAAAGTGACGGGCTGTCTCTGATGGCGCTAGGAAGTTTGTTCCAGAGCCTGATAGCTCGTAGTCTGAACCCATGTTCATATGCGGCTGTATTGTGTTGCGGAGTTATAAGCAGTGATCGAGCGTGAGATCTCCGAGGCCTATCCGAGGACAAAAATTCAAAACGATCTCGTAAGAAGACAGGATAGCGAGGATTAAATAAGATGTTATAGAGGCAGATGAGAATATGAGAATCCCGACGAAGACGGATAGGGAGCCACTTTAACTCCCTGCGATACTCCGAGACGTGGTCATACTTGCGCAGGCTGAAGACAAACCGAATCCCGAGGTTTTGAAGTCGCTCGAGTTTGTTCAGTTGCTCTTCATTCGCGCTCACCCAGCATACGTCAGCGTAATCGATCAGGGGGAGGAGAAGAGACTGGGCAAGCGTTATTTTTGTCTGACGAGGCAGGAAGTATTGTAGTCATTTGAGGGAGTGAAAAGTGGCAAAGACTCGCCTACTGACCTCGCTGACATGCGCTGACCAGGAAAATTGGTTATCGAAGAAAACTCCTAGATTTTTGGCCTTAGTACTATATGAGATTATAGTTCCATCATAGGTTATAGGGGCAATGGACAGATTCTGTAACAAGTTAAGGGAAAACCTGGAACCAATAATCAAAGCCTGGGACTTACTAGGGTTGACAAGTAGTCCAAAAGAAGTGGCCCAGTCCCTAATTCGCTCGAGATCGGCATTTAACATTCCCACAGCAGACACCATATCACAGGGAGAAAAATGACGATAAATCTGGAGATCGTCTGCGTAAAGATGGTATGATGACGAGAGAGTATCCGAGACGGAATTTATGAAGACGGAGAAAAGAAGAGGAGAGAGAATACCACCCTGAGGGACCCCCGCAACGAGGTCACACCACTCCGTTGAAGTCACCTCCGACCTAATACGTTGCTGGCGACCTCTCAGATAAGAGTCGAACCAGCAAGCAGAGACGGAGGACACATTCAAGGACTTCAGGGTCTCAACGAGGATATCGAAATCAACGCAGTTAAAGGCGCTGCTGAAGTCCAGCAGTGCAAGCACAGTGAGCTGTTTCTCGTCCATCGCATGCTGAATGTCATCGGTGACTTTAAGCAAGGCCGTGACAGTGCTATGACCGGGCCTAAAACCGGATTGCAGTTGATTCAGCAAGTTGTTTGAGCATAAGTAGGAGGATAACTGAGAATGGACAATGGATTCAAGGACTTTGGATAGGATAGGCAGAATGGAAATTGGACGAAACTCTTTAAAAGAGGAGGGATTTGATGTTTTGGGTAATGGGATAACTAAGGCTTTTTTCCACACATTTGGGAAGGAATTATTGGAGAGAGAGAAGTTTATTATATGTGTGATAGCTGGAAGAAGCTCGTCAAGTACGTTGCTGATCATTTTGGAGCAGATATTATCGTCACCCACGGCTTTGGAGGAAATGGAGAGCACTGCTTTCTTAACCGCATCAATTCCGACAAGTCTGAAGTCAAATAGAGTGGAGGTGGGAGCAGACCTCGAGCGCAGGTGACACAGAGTGGCATTTTTTAAGGTGGGATCCATGACGACAGGGGGAGCTGAGAAAAAAATGTTGAGACCGTTGAGATCAACAATGCCAGCCGCTTGATCCTGAGACTTACCGACACCAAGCGTTCTAAGGAATTTCCATACTTGAGCAGGTGTGTATCTTTCGATACACTCAAATATATGACGGCGCTTGGCATCACGACACATGCGATTACAGCGGTTTCGGAGGCGTTTGAAAGTGGCAAGGTTCTCGGCTGTAGGCTCCTTTTTGTTCAGGCATTTGGCTCTGTTCCTTTTAGTCATCAAACGTTTGATAACGTCGGTGAGCCAGGGTGCTGGAAGGTGTTTCACCTTAACCTTCTTGACCGGTGCATGCTTGTCAAATAGTCCCAGAATAATTGCGTTGAAGTGGTGGATCTTATCATCAACGGTCTCACTAGTGATAATAGGTGTCCAGTCAATCGACGCGGCATCTGATTTAAGGGATGCAGAATCAATACCCTTGAAGCTACGAATGTAAATAAGTTTTGCATTGCTCTTGGGAGTCTTAATCTTATATGAGAGGTAAATCAGGTCATGATAGGAAAAAGGAGAGTTAATTTGTCCATGTGCCGCAACTTTGTCCAAATTAGAAACTATCATGAGATCAAGAAGAGAGGGAGTGCAATGTGGTTGGAAATGAGTAGCGTTGAGAGGAAGAATATGCATATTGAAAGAATTTACAATGGACTGTAATTTAGCAGAGCGGGAATCATTTTTAAGAAGACATGTATTGAAATCGCCGAGAAATAGGGTATCATTATAAAGAGGAGTCAGCTCATTAAGCAAAGTCTCAAAAGAGTCAAAGTAATCAATACGAAGTGAGGGACTGTAGAGGACTCCGAGCAGAACTTTACTATGGTGAAGACAGATTTCGAGGAAGAGATGTTCTGCTGATTCGGAGTACTCATTCGGGGAGGCACTTATAACTCTGCAAGGGATATCCGAGCGAAGGTAAATAGCTACGCCGCCATCCGCTTTCCCAACTCTGTCGTTCCGATAGAGCTGGTATCCAGGCAGCGAGAACATAGTGGATGGTAAAGTTGGCTTGAGAAAGGATTCAGATACAAGAATACCATCTACATGTTTGCTACTGAACGACTCGAGTAGGTCCGGATAACTGGAGTGAATGCTCTGGGCGTTAATATGAACAATATTAAAATTATTCCCCAGGCCCGCAAAGACAGACGTCAGTTCGACGGATAGCGGTCTCTCCACAAAGGAGTTATCGCTCTCCGCACTAATATAGTCATCACTTGAAGAACATGAGAAGAAACTGTTATCAATATTACATAAACTATCCATACCAAATAAAATAAATATATATTAATAATATAATAAATATGCTAGAATGCGTTATCTAACACAAAATAAAACTACAACTACACTACTAAATAAATATTGACCTAGACCCTAACCACACAGGAGTGATGAAAGGAATCTGGTAAATAATAAGATCCCATAATATAAAACACAAAAGACAAAAACACACAGGGCAAAAGTCACGCACTTTTGTTTTGTAGACAGCGAGTCAAGATAAAAAAAAATAATATACAAATGTATAGGTTCGTAGACGATGCGGTTTGGCAGAAATCGGAACACAACTTTATATTTAAAAAGTGAGCCCAGGGTGACATTTCATGACAGTGACAGATTGACAAATGCAAGAAAAAAAAATAGTAATTTATAGTCGGGCAAATGCAAAGAAGTTCGAAGAATAAATAAACCTACCTCCCAAAGCATTGCACAAGAGAATTACCAGCATAGGACTTGTAAAATGAGGTCGTATCGCTGAATAACATGGCACGGCGAGCATCTGAAAACCACACTCCGGCTAACTAACCCCACATCACCAATCACTTCGCAGCCCGAGCTTGAGACGCACCTCTCCTCGTAACGACGCCTTTGACGGTGCCCGCCGAAGTCTGCGCAGTAGGTTTCTTCCCCTTGTCGGCTAACTGTGGGGCATCCTTACTGGGGAACTTGTTCATGAGCGGCCGCAACTCCGTCCAGCATTCGATCTTCTGGCGAGTCTTGTTGGGCAGGTGCAGGAAGATTCGGCCATCGGAAGTCCATGAGTTATTGACCCCGAAGTGTTTTCGCGCTGCCATGAACACATCATGCCGCGACCTTGTGAGGAACTCCGTTATGGTGATGCCGGAACCCTTGAGGGCTTTCTTCGAGTCCCACACCTCGCTACGTGCTTTGTAGGATGCAAAGCGCACTAGGAGGGGCCTAGTCTTGGCCCCCTTCGCCCCCAAGCGGTGCACCACTTTCACATCTCCAAGACATTCATCGGAGGACTTCAAGCGGCCAGACAGAACTGCAGACAGTACAGCAACAGGCTGTTCATCCGGTTCCTCAGCCACGCCATGGACAAGAAGGACCTTGCGTTTCATTCTTTTGACATTCTTTGACATCTACTTCGGAGATTGATAAGTAGGCGTCTTTCTTTAAGTTTATTACTAGGTATTCTGATATTGGTATGACATTGACCATTTTTTGTTTGATTTTCTGTGGGACTGATATGCTTTTAAATATTTCGTAGGTATCTCTATTAAGTAATGGGATTTTTATTTCCATTATGAGATATTTTTCATCATTTTTGTTTTGACAGAGAGTAGTTGATATATTTGTCTCAAATTTGATTCTTTCCAGCGGGCAAAGTCGTGTCTAACGATAAGTGGCCAGATATAATCGTCAACTGTTGGTGAAGCTGATCGGGTGGCAATAGATGAATGATAGTTTTCCCCTTGTAAACATTTGTGGTGATGTCCAACAATTGTTCTTGAATGGCTTTTAAGTTTGATAAGAAGTTGTTTGCTATAGAGAGCGATAACCATAGCTCTCGGCTTCGCTCGACATTTTGGAGTTCTATATCCATTTTGCCTAATTTATTATTGATTTGATTTATATGCTTATTGATGTGCTTATGTTGCTTCTCCATTACTTCTTCTAAGCGACTCAAAACGCTATATTTTGCTTCGATAACTGATGTTTGATTCTTCCACATTGCGAATAAATGATTTTGATTATTTCGAATTAATTCAATATCTTGCTGATATTGTTGTGCGAACCGGTCATCCAATACTCCGAACAGTGTATTTGTAAGATACCCGACACCATTAATAAGCCCGCGTTGCTGTCTAGGTAGTGTCGCGCGCGTGCCGGCGCCGCCGGGGTGCTGCGTCAGGAGAAGCTCATTGTAGTATTGCAGTTCGGTGAATCCGTGTAGTAATTGGAGTATTACTACGTCATAGCGGGAATCCCTGTCTGCTTGATATAGTGCACATGCTTGTTTCAAATGATCTTGGTAGGAATTTAATGCTTTAGTGCCTTCCCAATACGGTTGTAAATCGTAGTACATGATGATTTTCCAGTCTTCTGTGATAAGTTGCATGTTCGAAACCTTGTCCAAATAAAGTCCTTGCTGATATCTTAATTTGGTGACATTAATCATACACTGGGAACTAGATATCAGTGTCATGAAAGTCATTAATGCCATTGCCAATGATACGAAACTACACCCCTTTTGCTTGATTGGTTTATTTTGATATGTGAGACAGTTGGTAGTTTTGTTGATAGTGGTGGATTGCGAAACTTGATTCGAATCGGAATCGTTGCCTGTTGGTAATACCGATAACTTTATAATCGGCCGCTTCATATACCCATTCTTGGTTTTTAATGTGACGACTCTCACCAACGAATCCTTTCCACTATGTAACTCGACGACGCGCCCCATAGCCCACTTTCCGGTTGGTACATTATCATCGTGAATCAACACCACATCGCCGATCCTGATGTTGGCTTGTGAGTTCATCCATTTGCTTCTTGCCGACAACTGCGCAAGATATTCGCTCCTCCAACGCTTCCACAGATCTTGGAACACCTTTTGTGCTAGTTGCCATCTTGTCCGCTTATATCGTTCTGTTTCAAATATTGATAGTGTTGGCCCACCAGTTAGGAAGTGTGCTGGGGTCAAATATTCAAGGTCATCCGGATTTTCTGATAATGGGCATAGCGGCCTTGAATTTAAGCACGCCTCCACTTCTGCTAGTACTGTTGATAATTCTTCATATGTCAAAACTTGCTCTCCTAGGACTCTTCTTAAATGATGTTTGAGGCTTTTCACTCCAGCCTCCATTAGACCGTTTGCTGATGGCCATGCAGGAGCAGTAAAATGCCACTGAATCTCCATTTCAGTAACCTCCTTCAAAAAATTTTGATTGAATATCTGCTTTAACTCCTCATATTCTTGCTGAAGGATTCTGTAGCTATGAGTGAAGTTCGTCCCATTATCACTATATAAGTGGGTAACTTTTCCTCTGCGCGCCGACAGTCTCATCAGGGCGGCCAGAAATGCTGATGCAGTCAGGTGATACCAATTCAAAATGAACGGCCTTGGTTGCCATACATACGAATACTGCAACGTATCCTTTCGTCGTCCTGATCGAGCGTGCAGTACTGGATCGCATTTTTATATGACCTGTGTAGTCCACGCCTGTGTGTTCAAAAGGCCGTGATGGGTTACACCTTGCTTGTGGTAGATCTCCCATCATTTGATACTGCTTGATAGGTGCATGTCTTCGGCATTTAACGCACAGTCGAATCCATTTTTTCGTGGTCCTGATTCCACTGATGATCCAATATCGTTGCCTGATGAAACTCAAAGTTAGTCGCGCCCCTCCGTTTGTGTGCTTGATCTATTAATAACTCAGTAAAGCGGTATCTTAAGGTAATCTTTAGGTATGACAATCGGATATTTCATGTCGTCACTGATTGATGCATTTCGCAATCGTCCGCCAACGCGAAGAACGCCTTTGCTATCCAAAAATGGATTCAAACTGATTAGCTTGCTTTTTGATGACACGAGTTGTTTTTGCTGTAATTCAGTTATTTCTGATCCGAATTCTTTTTGCTGAGAATATTTTATAATAAATGTTTTTGCTTTATTTAATTCCGCGACAGATAGGTATGATTTTTTCGGACTTTGACTCTTGCTATTTGATATGAACCGTAGTACCCATGCTAGTACATTTACGGCTTTTGTAAGCGAGCTGTAGGAGATCAACAGGTAGTTGACGACGTCACTATCTTGCTGAGTGACTGCATTGACCTGGTGCTGTGTCGCCGAACTCTTGATTTCTTCCTGTGTCTCGTATACAGGTTGCTCCTGTTCCTCTGCTTGATAATTTGCTAGCCACGTCGGTCCATTCCACCACAGGGAATGCTCGTTAAGTTGTGTGGCGGTTACACCTCTACTGGCGCAATCTGCTGGATTTTCGGCTGATTTAACGTAACGCCAGCACGCTGCAGGCATTACTTTGATTATTTGCTTAGTCCTGTTTGCGATAAAAGATTTCCATCTCCCGGGGTCACCCTTGATCCAACTCAGGGCCACCATTGAGTCGCTCCAGCCAAACGTCTTGATATTGTAACTTGATAGAGACTGCGTAACTTTCTCCATTAGTCTTGTTAGTAGAAGTGCACTTAAAAGCTCTAGCCTTGGTAAGGACACCTCTTTACTCACTAGGACGAGTCTTGCTTTCCCTACTACCAGCACGATAGAACCTTGTTGCTCCCCGTTTTTCTTGATTTTACAATAAATAACGCACGCATAAGCTTTGATAGATGCGTCGCAGAATCCATGTAATTCTATTTTATCTTGCTCTTTTGTGCCCAACCATATGACAAGTTTTATCTTGTCGATATTATGGATATCTGATTTTATTATGATCCACTCTGCTGTTATATCTTCCGAAAGTTTCTCGTCCCACTGGAGCCCCGATTTCCAAACAGATTGGAACAGGATTTTGAGTTTGGTTGATACCGGTGATAACCACCCCAATGGGTCGAATAACTTCGATATTTCCGACAGAAGATTCCTTTTGGTATATTTTGCTGTTGATGAGTCAATTTTTGATAAAAAAGTGAAATAATCATGCTGGGGGTTCCAAGATAACCCCAAAGTCTTCGTTGATTCCGCCTGCTTGAAATCGAAGCTTTCATTGGAGCTAGCATTTTTTAGGAGCTCTTTCGTGTTTGAGCTCCATTTCCTTAAATTGAATCCTGCGGACCTAAGTAGTGACATCAACTCCTCCTTGAGATCCAGTGCCACTGATACCGAGTGCGAGCCATGAATTAGGTCATCCATATAGAAGTTTTCCTCGAGAACGTTTGCTGCTACACTCTCTGGTTTGCTCTGTTCCTGCTCGTGAGCTAAATGCTTTAGAGTCATCATGGCCAAATATGGTGCTGCTTTTGTACCATAAGTGACTGTGGAGAGAGCATATTCCTGTATGCTTGCTGACGGGGACGCTCTCCAAATGATTTTCTGATATTTTTGATCTTGCTCGTTGACCCAAATCTGACGGTACATTTTCTCAATGTCCGCGGTGTATGCAAACTCGTACTGACGCCACTTGATAATCATTGCTTGCAAATCCTGTTGCAAATTTGGGCCCCTCTCCATCAAATCATTCAAACTTTGACCTGATGACGTCTTCATGCTGGCATTAAACACAACTCGTAGTTTTGTAGTCGTCGAATCGGCTCGCGTTACGTGATGGTGCGGTAGGTAATAATCCAATTTATCACTACCTACTGCTGGCTTCATATGACCTAGTGATAGGTATTCTGAAATAAATAATTTATAATCTTTTGCTATATTTTGATTTCGATAGAATTTGCTTTCGAGACTCCGAAATTGGGCAATTGATTTTGATTTTGATGAGCCTAGCTTCTCTTCAAAGTTCGGTTTTAGGGGGAGCCGAACTTCATATTTTCCAGCCTCCCGGCATATGGTGGTAGACTTGTAGAAGTCGACGCACTGCTGATCATTTGCTGATAAACTTGATGACTCCGTGAAGTCTTCTACTTCCCAGAATTTCTGAATGTCCTCGATGTTATTTAGGACGACGTTACAATGAAACGTTTGGACGTTTCCGCATAAAATCCACCCCAAGCGAGTCTGCTGAGCTATGGGTTGGCCTTGATCGGTTCGATATATACCTTCCATGATAATATGAGAGTATACTTCCGCCCCGAATAAGATGTCTACCGGGCGACTGATGTGAAATTCCGGATCTGCTAAACTGATGTTGTTGATATGTGACCACACCGCCGGCTTGGTGAATGTAAAACTAGGCAGATTGTTGATGAGAGTTTTCATTATATGCACTTCCGAATCAAAGGTGTAGTCGCTGTTGATGGCTTTGCATGATATGCTCATCATCCCCTTGCAGTTGCTTTCTTTAACTCCAACTCCTGATATCACCCCTTTGCATCTCTGACGTAGCAAGCCTAAACGTTGAGCTGCATTTTCCGTGATAAGGGATGTTTGTGAGCCCTGGTCGAGAAGGGTTCGCATGATGTGATATCTCCCGTCCGATCCTTGAATTTGTAACATCGCTGTGGTCAACAAGACTTCAGGAACTTCTCGTTGCAATGATACATGCGTGTTACTCTTCCCTGGCTGTGATTGATAATTTGTAGGGCCGGATGACGAATTGTTGGCTTGCTTGAATGCTTCTCAAAGAGTGCTATTATGAAACCCACGGCAAGTTTGGCATCGCTTTTCAGAGAAACATGCTTTACCTCCATTGTCGTAAAGGCAATTATGGCATAAATTTAGTTTTTGTACCAAACTGCGTTTCTTTTGCGGCGTCATCTCTAAATAATTCTTGCAAAATAAATTCCATGCTCATTATTTTTACAAAGTGGACATTTGAACTGTTCTAGATTATATTGAGAGCGCTGCTTCCCATGTTGCGAAACTGTAGGCACTCGACTGCTGCTAAAAGCTTGCTTGTTAACTTGATCGTATTTTTGATTTTGATATTTTGGTTTTGATTGATGTCCTTGATTATGACTTTGTTTCTGCGAAGGGTATTCTTGCTTTCTTCGGGAGAATTCTAGGTTGGTGAACTTTCCTTCCAGGAACTCCAGAAACTCTTTGAGTGATGGCATTTCCCTTGGGGCCTTGATGTAATTGATGTAGTCATCATGCGTATCTGATTCCAACTTTTCTGACAATATAAATACAAGTAAAATGTCGTTGGCTATGTCACCACCCAGGTTTTTTACGGCATTTATACACTCGACCGTTGTGTCATGCATGCGCTTGATAGCATGAACTGAAGCTTGCTGTATGACTGGCAAACTCATTAAAATTTTGACATGAGAGTTGACAATTTTCTTTTTGTTATCATATCTTGTAGTTAAAATGTCCCAACAGGTTGCATAATTTTTCGAGCTTATCTGGAGATGTGAGACTAATCTCTCCGGCTCGTCTCTCAGCTTGCTTCTGAGATACTGCATTTTTTGTGCATTGCTTAGTGATGGATTATTGTGTATCGCTTCCGAGAACAGATCTTTAAACGGTATCCATTGATAAAATTGACCGCTGAATGTTGGGATGTCTATCTTCGGGGTTGATTTCTCGCGGTGCACCATCGACCACAGTTTGCTGTTGATTGCTCTTTTGAGGTTATTGTAGATCGTTTCCGTTTTTGTGAAAGTCCTCTCATAGTCTTGATCTATGCCCTCAAGTTCACTATCTAACTCCCAGTGAACTTTGTCGATAACTTTCCAACGCTCGCCGATGATCCGAAGCAGATCTTCCAATTCCCACTTTTCTGATACCGTCTCCAGATTGATGTTGGAGACAGTGCGCTGGAATGCTCGGAAGTTACTTGCTTGCTTTCGCAGCGTCTCATCCGCCTTGCTGTTGGTTCCGGTTGATATTATCGGCTCGCCGGACTGATCTTGATTTTTCTCTCCCCCCACGGCCGCTGGTACAACTTGCTTCACAACGTCTGCTTGTAATTCTTGATAATTTTCCAAGATATCTATTTAGAAGATAAGACTCCTTCGTAGTAATTTTCCGTAAAATATTGATGGCTTTTTTCGGTTTTACCACAAATAGTAATGTGATTTACTTGGAATTCATTCCAAAAGTCAGATAAAGTGTTAACGCGCTTTTTTAGATAAGAAGGAGTTTTCCTATCGCGACCGTCCTTTTTGAAGTTTTCGAGAAGCTTATCCATCGCTCCCTCTAATTCCTGCTGCTTGATGATAAGGTTCATGGTTTTCGCGGCCATGTTGCTTGCTAATAAGAGTTAAAATTGCAAATCTCTTACTTGAGCTGACGAGATAATATGATACAAAAATCCTGCTATATTCGCTCCTCGTCGGCTGCTCCTTGATTGAGTAGCTGCAAAGGGCGCCTTGTTGTCTCCGCTCCCTGATGACGGCCGCTCCTTGATTAAGCCGGGCCGTTGATGATGCTGATGTGCCGGAGTGAGAATCTCTTGATCTTATCCCCACTGACAGTAGCTCCTTGCTTGAGCTAGCTCGTCGCACTTGCTTTATATTGATAAAATGATTCGATTCCTTGCTTGAATCGAACGCGCACTGATAGTTTAATAATCCTTGATAGTCACTTGATGCTGATCCGTCCACGCACAGTCACTATTCGTTTTCACAAAAAATGACGCGCGTCTTTCTCACGCCGGAGGTCCAAAGTACGTCAAATGTTCCACGCGACGCGACGGTTTCGAAGGACCAAAAAAGATGTACGGCTCCGGGCCGTGCACTCGTGATATTGATTGATAAATGATAAATTTGATTATGTATAAAAGTCTTGTATTGATAAAGAACAATTGTTGTTATATATTATTAACTATATTAGGATTGATATGAGCCACACGGTGTGCTTGCTGTCCGTACGTGAACTGGTAATAATTAATGGTTGATAGGTAAAGCAGACAACCTGCGTGACCTCAATTATAACTATTGCTACGGTGGCAGTGCACCGTATAATACACTAAAAAGATTGTCTGAGGATTAGAAAAACGGCCGTAACTTGAATGAACTTGATCTATAAGAACTATAAATTTTTAATTACCTAAATTAGGAAATAAATAGGCGCGTTGTTGCGCTGTAGCGCTCCGGTTTTTAACTATAAGCTAAGTCATGAAATTGACGCCGTCACGCTGTACCGCTCTGGCTTTTCAGGCGGTTTAAAATTCTGAAAAGCCAGTGGGGAACAACGCGGCCCAGCGTTGTACCCCACGGGCTTTTCAGAAGACGCCGCCGGGTACCGGTTTGTGAGTGTATACTTACACTACGACATTGCGATGCTAATTGGCCCGCCCCCCAAGAATTTTGGCGAATGAGAAACGCAAAAAATGTTTTAAGTGCTGTGATGGTACAGCCGTCCTATGATCGTCTAGTTATTAAATTAAGGAGTGTATCGAATGCGTTTGATTAGTTCAGAGCCCTGCAGTGTCGAAAAACATTGATGTGCGAGAGATGTGACTCTAGCTAGTATTTAAATCCGCGTATTTAGTACCAGTGGATGTGTGTGCACTAGAAAGACTGGCAAGCAATATTGCTTGACAGTCTTTCTAGTGCAATTTTACAACTTGAGATGTTAAGCTTGGTTTACCCGAGGCCAGTGCTGGCTGGCTTGGTGTTGGCCTTGTAAAAACCTTGTATTGGCCTTATAAAATCAAGCCGATCCAGCGCTGTCTGTGAGTGCTGGGGTGAATAGAGCACCCGTCTAGCTATATTGACATGAGGCCAGTACTGGCTACCAGTCTCACTGGCACCGGCGCCTCTGTCTTCGTGTATCTGCCTGCATCTTAATACATAATTCATTACATCCCATAGTGAAAAGCCGGCTTATCTCCTTCACAAACTGGCCTCAATCCTGCACCAACTCCAGCTTGAGCGACCGCCCTGGATGGTTGAGTAGATCTCAGGCAGATGAAACTTCTCCCAAGATGGCTGTGGTTTGCGGCTAGTATGGTTTTTATAGTAGATGGGCACACCGGTAGCAGATGTACAAATTTCATCCCATAGTATAAGTAAGTTTAGAGCGCTGGGCGACGTTAGCAGGAATTACTGCGCATATGTAAAGCTATTGAAAAGTGACTACTGCGCATTCAAGGCCACCGCTCATAACGTGTCGCGCGACGTATACGCTGTCTCCCAGTAGCCCACCATAAATTTCATCATCATTGGATGATATATAGCTTTATGCTTTTTCGATACGGGGTGGCAGAGGCACAGTTGTGCCCACTTTTAGATAATTAAGTCCATTTTGCATGACAGGGGGATAGCCCATCGCAGCCACTGAGGTGGTTTCCCCACGATGTCCTATGGAGATATAAAGGTTTCCTCACGATAAAACTTGGACTTTAATGGAGTAAAAAACGCTTTTTCGTAAACAAAACCAACACAGCAGAACAGCTGGTCAATAATTCCGCCATCTTGACAAACAAGACACTCACTAAAAAAGCTTTCTCGGTTGCCTAAATTGATCACATAATATAAGCCATGCCTATCCCTGCTAATACGCTAAAATCAGTTTTGTGGTAACGATTTTTATAATCATGTGTTAAACAATGGTTTAAGTTTTTTGTTGACGGCAAGTGTTTAGTTTGGCCAAACTAAGGTCGATGGTCCGTCGCAAAAGACATGGCGTGTAATATGTGTGCCCAGAGACGCTACCGCCCCGCCACGGAGATACACTGGATTGACCTCTAGGGTCTCGTGAACCGTCAACCTTCTCTGTTCATTTCTACCATCGAAACAAATTAACAACTATTAGTGTACTTGGCACTCTAATCATCTAATCTTTATCCAATTATGTAGTAAGAACAAGCAATCAATCTCATCAACACTGCAAGGATCTGTCCAATGAGGCCTAGAAGGTGTCTAATTATAGTCCTATTAAATGAATACTTTTACGATACATTTCCTTTCGTACTTTCACCGTTAAATGTCCCACCGGCACGGCAAATCCACGTAACTCGGAGATGTAGAATTAGCCTACTTCTTAGTTTCGTAATCCCCGTAAAGCTCAGCAAGAAGGTATTGTGACTACGTCATTTATGCTTGTTTTTTAGATGCGGTAAAGCTCTGCCCACCTCTTCTAATATGCTGCTGGTCTAGACTTTAAGTTGACCTACCCTTCGTGAAAATTCTATCAAGTGTAAACTGGTAACTTCGTCTATCGAGTGGAACATAGTTAAGAACAGTGGTGATTGCATTTATGTAGTAAAACCCGTTAATTATCTATTTATTTCTGTGATACCGGCGTGATATTTGAAATACTGAGAATGACAATACAATCCCCACTGTTCTAAAACTTTATAATGGACCTTATGAATATATTAAATATAATAAAACCAGAAACATAGTAGAGCGCTTCGTTTATTTAAGAAATTAAGATCTACTTCAATTCAAAACGATTAGAGAAACTGGTTTATTACTTAGATTGCCTTTGACGGATCTTTGCTAAGGGCATTCGGAAATTTAGTTCCTAGGAATTTCTAAGGAGAAAACTGTTATGTTGAAACAAAAAACCTACTTAGACCATTATCTACTGGATAGTAGAGCCGTATTTACAGCATTTTGATTCATTTATACAAACTTACTCTAACATTATAATGAAATGAGATTCTCCTCTTTTGCTACGATTACAACTTAATTATGACAATTTCTGTCTCTGTTCATAATGATTTCCCGTAAATATTATAACCATAATTTGCGTGCTTACATACAGACATAAATAGCGTCACCACTTCTCCCATACGAGGTGGCAGAGGCACCATTGTGCCCACTTTGAGCCAGTTATTCTTTACTCCATTTTGCGTGCCCACCTTTCGTCAAAATGAGTTTATACCTCAACACCTGATACGATTACTCTATTGATTGCACTCACTATATTACACTTTGAATTACTCAATGGCTTTGTTTAATTTAAACACTCAACTACTGACATGACGCTAACTCTGCCTGAATCTACGATTGGTTCAAGTTATAACGAAGACCAGGTAATGCGACACGCATAATATTATCATAGACACTTGATGATAATTGTTACAGTGAACTACCCTATTGAACTTAGTGTTTTAATGGGTTTCACGCTTGTTTCCCACACAGGAGATGCATGTTAGAATCCTGACCATGTACCAATGAGATAATTAATTTATGTTAAGTACATTATCGGACGTACATTGTTTCGGATGAACGTTAAACTATGGGTCCCGGCTACTATCGATATGTTGTAGTGGTCGTAAAACCCCTCCTGCGTAAAACTAACCTGCACTGAGCGAAAGTGGTTGAGTATGGTTTAATCTTTCTCGTATCCGGGTAAAGGCCTATACCCCTCGGTAAGGATATTAATGGGCTGCTACAAACGCACTATCCTACAGTTACAATTAAACACAATTGACAACCGGTTAGCCTAACGGGCAACCCTGTCTACACAACAGCTAACACACACAACGCTAACAGTCCCGGTTTCGAATCTCGGTAAGGCCAAATATTTGTATATGAACATGAATATTTGTTTCTTAGCCTTGGATATATTATATATATTTACATAAGTATTTATCTCTATTTATATATCGTCGTCTAGTCCAATACCTCAAGCCTTGTTTGGCTTACTATGGGAAGACCATCTTACATACAATATATTACAAACGAGTAAATCCATTTCATAATTCATCAGTGCATTAAACATTAGTTAATTAGTTTTGGCTAGTTCATGAAGGCTAGGCCAAATCAAAATGGCCCTCTGTTCAGGTAACTTCACACGCCACATTCTTGTACATTGTAGTTTAGCTCACCGTTAAGTAGTGAAAATAAATTTATCAAACAATTAAATCAATAAAGGCACATTACCGAATGTAGCGGAGTTCAGGAACTTATCACTATTACTGCACTATACTTTACACATATTTCTAGTTGAGAGGTATGGATAATTTTACAATATTATCTCACAAATCCCTGAAAATGGGTTTCTCTACTTTAAATCTAAGTTTAAATCTACGTGATCGATCGGCTGCTCGATCCCGAATGCTCTTCCAAAAGTCCAGGGTTACTTCCCCGCACAGCCAGCAACCCTCCCCTCGCCTCGTTGGTCTTTGCTACTTCAATAGATAAAAAAGAAAGCGGGCAGTATATTCTTTAATTTAAGACTACAAGCCCGTCATCGTATGTTCCATCCAGGGCTGTCACTGATTAGGCCTATGTCTAAAACTGATCGATAAATTGGTTGGTTGTCGGATGGTACGCTATTTATTTTATCTACACATGTATCATAAACCCTCTTTACTGCGTTCAAAAATCGCACGTTAACCCTTAAGGTAGCAGGTAATTTTTTATCAAAAAAACACAATTATTCATGGTTTTTATGTTTATTGGTATGCTTAGAAAGGTTAGAAAAATACTTTTAAAAAATACACGTTTTTAGAAAATGAGAAATCGGTAGTATATTATACCATACATTGCTACCAGCTCGGTAAACTTTCTTACTTTAGGGATGTATGGTATAATATACATTTATCTTTTAGGGTAGCAAATTACTTTTTTATGTGGTAAGACATAAAACAGTTTCTCTTGCCTACATAACACAGATGTACATTACATTAAGTGCATATTGTACTGGCTTGACCTTTTTTGCAATATTTGCATCTTTGGTACGGTGAAGTGTTAGGCCAGTGGTCAATGCGGTCGTATCTCACGTCATCAAGAGGTCTCTCTGATATAGGTTTCTTTATTTTCTTGGTTTCTGGCACCGAATCCTGAACTTTTTTGATGTCGATCCTATTTCGTTTTAGAAGTCCAACACACACCTCGTAACGAAAATCTTTCAGATGGTCTTCTTTTTTTTGGTTGTTGCTCATTTTGTAGTGCCTTCGCCGGAGCAGCCATCCGTTATTTACACATATGTCCAAAATCTGGGAGAATATGTTTAAGTACCATCTGTGGGTTTTCATACTGGTCCGGTATAAGGCGATCAGCATATCAGCTAAATCCACACCACCCATATGCCGATTATAGTGTTTGACTATTTGTGGACAAGGAACATCAATACGACCTCTAGACTCCTTGTGAAATCTTTTCACTTTTTCAAGTAGATATGCATCGACATATGAACTCGCCAAGGTTACTGCCTTATTGTCGACTGCTTGACAGTAAGTTCCACGTCCTCTGTTCTTCATTACTTTATCAGATAATAAGAACTTTTTGGCATCTTTTAATCTATTTTGGCGTATTGTGCCCAAGCTGAAAATACCATAGTATTCTCGCAAATAGTGAATGAGCTCTAGGTACGTAAACCAGTTGTCAAAGTATACAACAGAGGCTCGGTTTTTTATGCTTTTGCATAAAGCCAGCACTGTTTTCGCACCAAGACTGAAGCGTTCCTCTTCTTCTTGAAACAGTATATTCCTGAATGTGTCGTCACCTGCATACAACATGAAATCATATATGATGCCGGAGACGCCAGCCCGCACAACGTTTTTGAAACCCCATTTACAAGGCTTGTTGGGGTTATATTGTCTTCGAGAACCCGCTTTTTTTCCTTTGTAAGGTATGATCATCTCATCTACACTGAAAACATTTTCTTCTTCAACAGAAAGATATTGGGCTCTGACACACTCGAGAAGTGGACGTAGTTTGAAATATATGTCTGACTGGTCGGCTTGGATGTTGTCTGTGAAATGAATGTATCTTCTGATTTGTTGAAAATGCTTCAGAGACATTACATCCGCAACTTTTGCGTAAGGTCAACAGGTTTTCCAGTAGTCTTTGTATGATGGCATAACAACAATCCCCATCAAGATGTTTATGGCCAAAAAGTCTTGTAATTCCTCTCTAGTCACCTTTATGGACTTTCCTGTCTCTTGAACGCTGTAAAGATTTGTATTGTTGCATATATCATCAATAAGGGCTTCTGGGAAAAAGCGATAAAAATAATCTACAGCAGACCAGTCACACGGGATTGTTTCATTGAAAACGGAGTCAGTTATCTCGGCAGCATGTTCAAACCTTGACTTTTTCCATCCGAAAATCAGTTTGTTTTTCTGTTTAGACTTCTTGATCTTTTTGGCTACTACAGCTGAACGTGTCGAGGAGATTGTAATACGCGTAGGTAATGGTGATGGCAATGAAGGTAATGACGATATTGAAGGGATAGCATCATAATTACATTCAGATGGATTCGGAAATACATGTGCTATAATTGGCGTGAGCGGCGTTTCCTGAGCTTGAACATCTTTATAACTTTGATTGTGTATTTCAGCAGTAGTTTGTAGTGTTTGATGGCGCGAACTGTCTCCATCTGAGTCTACTCCATAGGAATCGATGGACGGTTCGGGTGTACATGATATATTGAGTCGTTCTAGTGATGAATCTATCGACGGGGTAGGGGAAGAATCCGCAATGTTTATATTTTCTTCTTCACTGCTCGAGCCACCACTGAGATCGGAGCTGGCATTGATCTCAGGTACAAGCGCTAATATACGCTGACACCGATTTCGTGATAACTAGAACAAAAAATATCATGCCAGAAAGCACACAACACCATGCAAGCATAGGTACAAGATAGACAGACGTAAAAGAGGTACTTAAGTACCGAAAATTTTCTTGTTCAAGACAGTTGTGATGTGTGGAATACTATAAATAACTAAATTTAGCTGGATTCCGGCAAAAGTAGCAATGTATAGAATACTATACATAACACAAACTAGCATGATTTCGGCAAAAGTAGTAATGTATAGAATACTATACAGCCAAGTTGGGGTTAGTGAAAAGAAGTATAAACCAAAAAAATGTTCGCGATTTGAGCATTAGTATGCAGCTAATACATTGGTAAATCATATCCACAACAAACAACACATCCATTTGCCATAAAAATAAAATTATTCATAGATTTACCTGGGCGTGCGCAGCAGTCCTCCGCATCGTGACGCAATAATGACGTCTGTCAATCTATGTGTATAGACAACGAATAGTAGTATTTTTGTTTTGAAAGAGGAACGTTCCGAAATATTATAAATTTCGATAAAGACATCAAAAACATTGTAATTGAGTTGAATGATTTTGTTTCTTGGACTTGTATATTATACTTGTCAACGCTACCTTAAGGGTTAAGATCAGCATAATGTTAAACTACTTGGTAAAAACTCATTTCTTATCTGAAAAATTACACATTATGACCATAATGTGTAGTTTTTCTACATATTATGACAATCAAATTTCGAATTCCGACGCCCGACTGCGTGCCGCCCCTAGTTTGTCTGTGAAGTTGGTACTGACATTCAAATTTCGAACGCCGATGCCCGCCTGCATGAAGTTGGTACTACAGAACACGCTAAACAACTGCAGAGCCACAATGCCGGTCAAACATGCGGTTCCTGAACACATCAAAGAGAGCTTATGTGTGTAGATAAATTAGTGTATGTAACTGTACATAATTAGGCATTAAAACTCTCGAGTGATATTATTCTAAAACTCTCCTTCGGCTCGTTTCATAAACCCACTCTCGAGTATTAATGCCCATGCATTATGTAGCAGTCACATAAACTACTATTAAGGTTCAAAATCGCGATGCAATGATAAAAATATGGTAACGAAAGGGGTATATACATCGTAGGCAAGTACACTTGTTGCCTTTCATAAATACTTGCCCTTTAATAACCAGGGTCATTCCCATTGGTTCTTTATAGAGTGTGTTCTCTCAGCTGATTGTTAAAGAACAGCAATGTCAGAACAAATATTTACTAGTAATGTCTGCGACAATGCAGCGCCCGCGCCCGCGCCGCACCCCGCGCTCCGCGCCGCCGCGCATACCCCTGCGTCGCCCGCGCGCCGCAGCCGTGGGTCACTCCGCATCGAGCACGCAAACCACTAACCGCGTCACGCACGTCTGAGTGCATTTATTCTTTAACTACAACTACGTTAACTACTACAAATCGTAATATAATCATCATTACAACTAGCCAAACCAGCGTTTTATTGAAGAGGCTAGTTTCCTGAACATTTGGCGACCGTGACAGGACGAACAAAGGAAAGCCTGCCACCCGGCAACGCGTTCTTACCTAGCAGCGGACATTGTACCTACGAAGAAGCCACGGTGGACTGGATGGATGGACAGATGAGATGAGCAAACCCGAGGACCCAACAGCCGGATAAACCAGGGGAGTGCCCTTCCTTTTACCTACCTATTGCCCACCCTACCTACCTTGCGTACCTAGTTACACGTGTTCTTGTCTTGATTTGTGTTTGATTGATTTGATCTTTATTTGTGTGCCTACTTGTGTTCAAACGGTCTTTGTGCAGAATAATTTGTAACCTAAAATGTCGAATACTGATAGTGACCATTCTCAAGCGCCACGCGATATAAAGGAACTTGTTCGGTTGCGTGGCTCATTGAAGGGTAGGCTGACAAATTATGTTAACTTTCTAAATGCCGTTAGACAAGCCAATCAAGCGAATGTTACTGAATCACAAATTAAAGAATTAATCATGAGGAGTGAAAAACGAGAATCCATATTCATAGACTTTGATAAAGTTCAAACTAAAATAGAAATCATTTTTTGCTGACGAAGAACAAAATAAAGAAAGGGATACTTTTGAAAGTTCTTTCTATTCTAGCATGGCTAGGGCAAAAACATTAATAGAACATCATCCCTCTCAACAGCAAGAGAAAAGTGCAAACGTGAGCACTTGTTCTAATCATGAACATTCTAACGTAAAATTGCCAATCATTAAACTTCCCATGTTTGATGGCAACCCCTTTACTTGGTTGGAGTTTAGGGATACCTTCGATTCATTAATACATAAAAAGGAGTCCTTACCTGAAATAAATAAATTTTACTACTTGCGCTCATCCCTAGAAGGCAGTGCGTCCCATGTAATAAAAAATTCACATCCGACAATTTTACCGTATCATGGGACCTCCTATGTCAAAGGTACAATAACAAAAAATACTGATTAATAACCATCTTAGGGCGTTATGTAAAATTGAACCAGTAATACGTGAGTCTCATAAGTCCCTGAGGTACTTAATCGATGTGGTGAGCAAAAATTTAAGGGCTCTGTCAACATTTGGTCAACCAGTGGACCAGTGGGACACATTAATAATTTATATGGTTTCAACCAAGCTAGGTTCGGTGACAAGTGTGAAATGGGAGGAACATAGAAACAATCTAGAGGACTTGCCGCCCTTAAGTGGGTTTTTAGAATTTCTTCGCAATCGGGCGGATGTTTTAGAAACAACCCAGTCAAACCGAAATGAGAAACCCTCATCGGTGGCGTCAAGCATGAACACGTTTCAACGTTAAGTTTCAAAAAACATTAGTGAGTGCTGCTTCATCGAAGTACTCAAAGCCACCCTCATACCCACTATGTAGTAAAAATCACAGAATAATAGATTGCGAAACTTTGAAATCTTTATCGCCTGAAGGAAGACTGGACGAAGCCCTTAAGTTAGAACTTTGCTCAAACTGCTTGCGCAAAGGTCATGCCGAGCCGGACTGTCAGCTCAGTGGTTGTCGGCTATGTGGCAAGAGGCACAACACAATGATGCATAAAGATAATAAAGTACAAGTCTCACCTGTATCAATGTCACTCCGCATCACCGGGCAAGTTCTGCTTGGTACCGCGCTCGTCAAAGTCACTAATCCTGAAAATAAAAATATTTACCTTGCTCGCGCCCTCCTTGACGCGGGTAGACAATCTTCCTTCATGACCGAAAACCTGAAACATAAACTCGTAACAGTTAATCGTCATTCAGATTCATTAATAATATCTGGCATTAACAACACATAAGTTCCAATATCAGAAGCATGTAACGTAACGGTACAATCCAAAACAACCTCATTCAGCACAAACCTGAATCTATTAGTAGTGCCTCAGATAACGGGTCAACTACCTAACATGTCAGTTGACGTCACACAGCTCAGTTTACCTAAGAATCTTGAATATGCTGATCCACAGTTTTTCCGTCCAGCTGATGTTGACCTGTTGTTGAGTGCTGAGATATTTTATGATATACTTACCCCTGATAAAATATCGTTAGGCCATAACATGCCTATTCTTCAAAGCACGAAGCTGGGTTGGGTAACAGCCGGCTCTTTACACCTAAAAGAAAACAAAGGTCCACACAAACTTCATTGTCACTTTACAAAGGAGATAAGTGATAACTTGACAAAGTTTTGGAATCTTGAGGAAATTCCAACTTCAAAACCACTTATGTTCGAGGATGAGGTATTTTGTGAGGACCACTTCATTAAAAACACTACTCGCCTGCCTGATGGCAGGTTCTCAGTATAAATGCCCCTAAAGGAGCAACCTGAAAATGCATTAGGTGAGTCATACAAAATGGCAGCCAAAAGATTCATTAATATTGAGAAAAAACTCAATAAAAATCCTGATTTAAAACAGTAGTATAAAGACTTTATAAAAGAAAACGAACTATTAGGACATTTAACAAGCATATGAAACCTGACTATGGATACCGTAAAACGGGGTGTATAGGGATGCAGGGGGGAATAGGGACAAACTCGGGATTGCAACTTAACAAGACAGAAAAGCTACTATCTTCAATCAATTCCATATTTTTATGGTACAAATTCATAGTTGAATAAACGAGTTGTGAGCTGGCAACACTAGTTTGACATGAAGTCAGCAACAAATTGAAAAAAAAAGCCCTTGAATTGCTGTTGTGAAACTGGTGATATTTTGTGCTTCAAAACTTTATTGTTTCGGGTGTACGGATGGGGGCAATAGGGATGCAAAGATAGGTGAATAGGAACGAGACTTTAATCAATAGGGACCGTAATGGATCAATAGGGACAGGGTTATCACTAACAAAAAACATTATATTTTTTATTTTTATCGACTATCTACCTACCTATAATTACATAGATACATAGCGTCACGCCTTTTCCCATACGGGGTAGCAGAGGCACAACTGTGCCCACTTTCAGCCAGTGATCCAATACACTATTTTGCGTGACAGGGGGCTAGCCCATCGCAGCTATGGAATAATGAAAGTTTCCTCACGATGTTTTCCATCACCGCCGTTAGAACGTCCATATAAAGTTCTTAAGATAAATAACTTATAAAAAAACTTTTTTCTTTTTTATTCCAGATAAATGACAGACAGATAGATGCTGAAATTTTAAATGATCTCATGGATGATTCAGAGTAATAAATGAGACTTACTGTGACTGTAGAGGTTTGTGTTAATGTGTTTTTATTGTTTAATGACTTGTTGTAATTTTAACTGATACTTACTGTGAATATAGAGGTTTGTGTTATTGTGTGTTTATTGTTTAATTACTTGTTGTAATTTAAAATGATATTTACTGTGACTAGAGGTTTGTGTTATTGTGTTTTGATTGTTTAGTTTCTGGTTGTAATTTTAAATGAGACTTACCGGGACTGTAGATGTTTGTGTTATTGTGTTTTTATTGTTTAATTACTTCTTGTAATTTTAAATGAGACTTACTGTGACTGAAGAGGTTTGTGTTCTTGTGTTTTTAATGTTTAATGACTTGTTGTTATTTCAATTCTTTTTATTAATCGGCTAAGACCCAAATAGTTATTTTTTTAATAATAGATATTTGTGACAACCCTGATGGTTTTTCCCTATTGTCCCATGCTGGTCCCTATTCACCCCTATATCAGTATGAATAGGGATGGTGTATATTTTTAAGAATAGTGTAAAGCCCAACGATATTTGAATTTCTTTCAAATATTTTTCGTAAAATACTAGTTTAGACTCAAGTTTCTACATCATAAACTACATACCTTTCATAGAAATAAACAGAGAAAATCTTACGTAAAGTTGAGAATCGTCCCTATTGACCCCGTTTTACGGTACTACATGCCTCATCATGCAGTTATCCGTGAAAGTAGCGAATCAACGAAGGTCCGGGTTGTATTCGATGCCTCGGCCAAGACAACGTCACAAAAATCCCTTAATAACAGTGTGTAGGCCCTGTTGTTCAGGATAACTTGCTTGATATCCTGCTTAGATTCCGCCAACATAGATTTGTTATTACAGGCGACATACAGAAAATGTATCGCCAGATAATGATCGATGAGTCACAGCGCAATCTGCAACTCATATTGTGGCGCGAGCGTGAATCTAGCCCCCTTAAGGTGTTACAATTAAACACTGTAACATATGGCACGGCTTCCGCCTCATACCTCAGTACCCGTTGCCTACTGCAATTGGCTCTGGAATGTCCCGATAAAATAATATCAGAAGTCATTAAAAAAGATATATACATGGATGATTTATTAACTGGATCCGACAGCAAGGATAGTTTGATCGTACATAAAGGAACGTGTCACAAAGGTATTAAATTCAGCATGTTTTCCCCTGCACAAATTTCGCACTAACTGCCCACAAGTTTTTGAGGGTGACATTGAGACGAAGGCTCTTGACCTTGGTAAGCAATCAAGTGTACTGGGAGTGCACTGGTCTTCTAATACCGATACATTAACTTTTTCAATTGAGTTAGACAAAACCATTAAAATTACAAAAAGGAACATACTTTCTGATACATGTAAAATATTTGACCCCCTTGGTCTGCTCAGTGCATGCACAGTGAGTTTGAAAATATTACTTCAAAAGTTGTGGCAAATGAAACTGTCATGGGACGAGCCCGTGCCTAGCGATGTAAGTAAATCTTGGCAAAAAATGGCCAATAACCCTGATCATATACTTTCAGTCTCGCTGCCTAGACTGAGCGAATCGCCGCCGGTCAGCTGTGAGATTCACTGCTTCGTCGATAGCTCCCAGCTCGCGTAAGGCGCGACTGCTTATGTGCGATCTATTGATGACTCAGATCATGTAACAGTTAGATTACTTTGCGCAAAAACTCGCGTCGCACCTTTAACAACCATTACCATACCGCGTCTTGAATTATGCGCGGCGTTGTTAGGTGCTCGATTGGTTGCTAAAGTTTGTGAGGCCCTTCGTCGTACGATTGATCGAAAGGTATTTTGGTCGGATTCCGCAATAGTCTTAAGCTGGATAAAAGCTAAACCTAAAATCTTTAAACACTTTGTGTGCAACAGAATTGATGAGATTCAAAACTTGACCGACCGAAATGCCTGGAGACATGTACCTACCGACCTTAACCCAGCCGACTTGGCATCGCGAGGTGTCGAACCGAGTTAGCTCCTCAGCTGTAATCTCTGGTGGGAAGGACCTCGTTTCCTTATAAAAAACGAGACAAAATGGCCGCAAAGTCCTAACACCACAAAAAACTTACCTGAAATAAAAGTCTTACAAACTAAAATAATCACTGAAACTCCAGAATTCATTAAATTCTATAACTACTCTAGCTTAACAAAATTGAAAAGAATATTCGCGTACGTTAACCGGTTTATAAATAACTGCAAAAAAGGAATAAACTTAACCGGAGCAATTAAAAAAGATGAGAAATCAAAGAGTGTTTAAAATGTTTAATTAAAATTGCACAATCGCAGTCCTTTTTTTTATTATTTTTTTATTTAGCCATTAAGGTGTCCCCCTGCTGGGCAAAGGCCTCCCCCTCTTTCGTCCACACTTCCCTGGTCTGTGCCACCTCCGGCCACCCCGGCAAAAACTTGTCGAGGTCGTCCCGCCATCTCCATTTAGGCCTGCATCTACGCCGGTATCCGTCCTGTGGCACCCAGTTAGTGGCAATTTTTGCCCATCTATCTGGGTGCATGCGACTAACGTGGCCGACCCAGTTCCACTTTAGCTTAGCGGTCTGTGCACCCACATCAGCGATGCCAGTGAAGGAGCGCAGTGTGGTGTTCCTTATGCGGTCCGTCCTACGAACACTTAGGATGCTGCGCTCCAGTAGCTCTTCCAGGCGTTAGAAATGCGTCTATCGATTTCTTTATCCTGCCTGTTTTCGAAGGAGGCTCTCTGGCCCAAGTAAATATACTCATCGACATAATGTATTTCCTGCCCATCTACCTCGACCCTACGTTTGACACTGTTAGTCATGGCCTGGGTTTTTGAACGATTCATCTTCAGTCCAACCTCAAGGCTTACATTTCTGAGTTCCTGTAACATACGCTGGAGCTAGGGTGCAGATGGGGCAAACAGGACAATATCGTCGGCGAAGCGAAGGTTAGTAAGTCTTCTGCCACCAACGTCAATGCCTCGGTCTGCCCACGGGACCGCCAGCTTCTTGAAGACTTCCTCGAGGGTCCTATAATGAAGTCACACGTCCTATAATGAATCACAGTCCTATAATGAAGAAATAAAAATATTAAAAAATAAAAAGTCACTTACCTCCACTTCATTGTTACAGCTGTCTCCTTTTCTCGATGTTGACGGCGTGCTGAGAGTGGGTGGTCGGCTCAACAATACAAGCTTCAACTTTGAGAAGAAGCATCCAGCATTACTTGATGGAAATCACCACTTGACAATATTGTTGATGCGAGCCGAGCATCTTTGCTCTCTGCATGCCGGCCCTCAACTGCTCTTGGCTGCCTTCAGAGACCAGTATTGGCCCATTCGAGGGAGGATATTGGCCCGTAGAGTAATTCGTCAATGTGTAACTTGCACAAGGTTTCGAGGCAAGACCATGGAGCCGTTGATGGGCCACCTTCCAGCTAAGAGATAAACTCAAAACTATCCCTTTCAAATAAGCGGAACTGATTTTGCTGGTCCATTCCTCATTTCAAGCAAGAAAGGCCGCGGAAATAGAATATCAAAATGTTATTTATGTATATTTATTTGTTTCTGCACAAAGGCCGTCCATTTGGAAGTCGTTAGTGACCTAAGCACAGATGCCTTTATTTCTTGTCTAAAAAGATTCATTTCCAGGCGAGGAAAGCCAAGCCAGCTATTTTGTGACAATGGCACTAATTATGTTGGTGCGAGCAACGAACTCAGTAGAGTGTTGCAATCAAACCTTAATTTAATTCATGATTTTACAGCCGAAGAAGGCATTCAGTTTAATTTTAATCCCCCATATTCGCCAACATTTGGCGGCCTATGGGAAGCCGGCATTAAGAGCGCTAAATATCATATTAAAAGAGTTCTAGGTAATACTAGTCTTACATTCGAGGAGTTAAGCACACTTTGTACTCAGGTCGAAGATGTCCTTAACTCCCGACCCTTAACACCATTATCCCATGACCCACACGACCTTTCTCCGTTGACTCCAGGGCACTTCCTCATCGGACGGCCGCTGACATCTCTACCGACCCCAGCCACCCTGAAGCGAGGTATCCGGTACAACCTGAGCAGCGCAATGCGGGAGAGCTTTTGGAGGAGATGGAGCCAGGAATACTTATCCGAACTGCAACGGAGGTCCAAGTGGAAGAAACCTTACCTAGGCCTGAAGGAAAGCGCCATGGTGGTATTCAGAGAGGACAATCTACCGCCCATGAAGTGGAGGTTGGGACGTGTAGTACGACTATGTACAGGAAAGGACGGTATCGCCAGAGTTGCCGAGTTCAGAACCTTTCGAGGTTTAGAACAAAGAGCCCTAAACAAAGTGGTTCCACTGCATGAAGAGGAACTAGAGCTGGGGACATCTTCAGAACCTGATCGTGCCCGGCCCCAAGATGTCTGCGACAATGCAGCGCCCGCGCGCCGCAGCCGCGGGTCACTCCGCATCGAGCACGCAAACCACTAACCGCGTCACGCACGTCTGAGTGCATTTATTCTTTAACTACAACTACGTTAAAATCGTAATATAATCATCATTACAACTAGCCAAGCCAGCGTTTTATTGAAGAGGCTAGTTTCCTGAATAAGTAACTTACAAAAGAATAAGATTGCCAACCAACCAATTACGACGCCATTCACTCCACTTAGCAAAGTCAACATGTTAAATTTGCACATAGCGTTAATGACAATCCTACGTGGTTCTACCCCGAAACTTCGAGAAGTTCATGCAATATTTCTTTGCCAAACCACCCGTTGCGTAGGTCATCTCAATTATGTTGCAACTACAACACAGGTACGTGCGGACGCTTCCTAGCAGCGTCCGCGACGATGCCCTGTAACACCGCGACGACCTAGTTTTCGAATACCGATCCCGTCATGGCTTTACCAGCCAAGCGCGTGGACACCATCTTGGTGAACGAGCTCCTCGCCTTCGTGCAACAGAAGCTGGACGTGATGGACGAGCTCTCCCTGGAGCAGATCTGCTCGACCAGCTTCAAGGAGGCTGAGATCGCCGCCGCCAAGAACGTGCTGCACGAAACTGCCATCACCACCGTGCGCCTCGTGGCGCGGAGGGGTGCGAGCAGGAAAAAGGATTTCCAGGACATCTTCCGGGTGTTCAAGGAGACCGAACCCAACGACGTTCCGACCTACGTGGTCCGACCTTCGACGTCACGCGGCTGCTGAAGGACATCGTACGACTGCAGGCCGACGTCACCGAAATCCGAGGCAAGTTGGAGGCTTCGGAAGGCATCTGTGCTGACCTCAAACGTGAATTGTCGTCATTGCGTAAGGCTAATACCTCGCTGCCGACGCAGCAGATTGCCGACGCGCGCGACGACATTACGCCGGTCAGCAAAAATGCCATTACTGCAACTGACCTAGTTACGCAGCTTGCCAAGCCCGCGCCGACAAATACCGCCTTGCCTCGTGACGTCACGAAGCCGAGTCGACCAGCACTGGATGCGGTTTTTTCTGGTGTATCTCAGAAGGAATTGCATGCTGCTGTATGCCGCCGTGCCTGCCACCAGAAGCTGCGGGCTGCGCCGCGCGCGCCGAAGGCCAAGCCCGCCCATAGCCCGCCGAACGCGACTGTCGATGGAGAAGGCTTTATCCTGGTCCAAAACAGAAAGCGCCGCTCCAGACGCAGCCGCAATCAGCGTGGCACAGCCCCCGCTGGTGAGTGCAGCCTGAAAACTGCCGCTCCCACCGCTCAGCTATACATTTCCAGGATCGACACGAAAATTACCTGCAAGGACGTTGAACGTCACATCCTGGAAAAGCTAAAGAAGAATCCACCGGCTGGTCTCCAGGAGGTGAAGGTACAGATTGAGGTGTTGGAGTCAAAAAGACCCAAGAGTTCCTGTCCTTCAAACTTCGGGTGCCGGCGGACCTCAAGACGATGTTCCTGGCCAAAGATTACTGGCCGGAGGGCATCGTTTACCGACGCTACAGGGAAGCGAGAACGAAGATTAAAATCCCTAGCTAGGTTAGACAATATTTTGTGTGAGTTTTTATAATAAATTATGTATCTCTAGTTGTAAGGTATTTATAGATATGGGTTTTTTTCAACCTGAAATAAAGATTATGATTATTATTCTTATACAAGCGATAATTCAGCCCTAAAACAACAAAACAAAAAATGTTTGTCCAAGGCCAGTACAATGTCATACAGGAAGTCTAATTTCTCAAGTTCATGGAAGCAGTAATTTACGTCAAGGATATAGATTTACAACGCAATTTATGTTGTTTTAAGGAGAAATTTTATGGTTGCCAAAGTATCGTCTGGACACAGATTGAATAATAGTCTTTATGAAGAAAGAACGCTGTCTTGTTTAAATTATAATGGTGCCTGTCCCACGCTTAACATTGGCAGATGTCGGAGTGTTTCTCAGAATGATATTTTTTTAAATACCGTGGATGTGTTGTCATCTCAGTGCCTTTGATTGACCATTAGGGTGACTTCATTTGACAACTGCGTTGTGAAGTCGGAGCTTGTACAGTTTGAATTAAAATTGAACTAATTCATCAGAACAACTGATCTATTTTGTATGGATTACCTACGAAAAAAAACTAGTTAGGAACATAAGTTCATTAGCAAAAGTTGTTCATATTAATGGGTACTATCATTTCCTAAAAAGTGGTCAGCTAATTAAAAGTCACCCTGTATAGTAATAATTGTATTGGTTAAAGTCAACCAATTTTTTAAAAGAGATCTAAATTTAAATCTGTGGGAGTTTCTTCGCCCAATCTCTCCCACGGTGGTCCAATGTATAGAAAGGCAAAAAATTACACTTGATAAGTATATGTAAATATTTACAGTAATAAAGATTTTTTGATATTGATTTGATTTTGTCTGTTCCTGTGTTCCCTCGTAACTATTCAACTGCTCCACCGATTTTGATGAATGATACGTCATTAGATTTGTCTTGATGTCCCGAGTGTCACTTGTATAAAAAACATAATGGCGGAATGTATGCTCTTTTCTATGTAGGCTAAACAAACGTTTTGTCAAGACTCAAGTCAAGACGAGAATATTGCACCAGCTATGAATAATTCAGCATAGTTCTAAATTAAAAATTTACAGACTTCGTAATGTGCAACGAAAAAGCAAGAAATAAATGACGTCATATAAAAAACTTAAAAACCTGACTACGGTATTCCAAAAAGAACAAAACAAGCAGATAAGACACTTAAAATTTTTATAAATTAAAATGAATTGACTCGTAGTACCCTAGCTTCGCTCGGAAGTTCTACTTTTAGGTTCAGAATTCAATATCGCGCCCGTGAAACAAAAGAGTGCGTTAACCCCTTGGTTTATAATCTATATAATCATAATCTACTATTACTCGTGAGGTCACCCTCTATGAAAAAATGAGTAAATTATAAATATAATTTTTTATTTTCAAATAAACTTAATTCATTTCATTATACTCAAGTATTTCAATCATTAAATTTAATTATTATGAATGATAAGAATAATACTAGTCAATTTATAAATAAGAATAGAATTTATTTACATATGTATATAGCACCATTTTTAATATTACAAAAAGAAGTTAATAGACCAAATACATATTCCCCGCTTATTTTTCCACAGGTTGAATTTGTCGTATGGTTGAATGGTCACACATTCTTCACGGGATTTTGTAGGTGACAGACCTTGCATCACATTTTTTATGTCTGTTACAATATTATCTCGAGTTGAACTCTCATTATCACTAGGTCAACCAACGAAAAGGTAAATAAACAAAGGCGGAATGCATTTAGTGCGTTTTTAAATTTTTTCACAACATGGTGTATAGGGTAATACTTATGGAACTATAACATGGATGTAGGCTTTTTGCCGGATATGGTCAATGAACTTCCAAACGACCTCCAACATTTATATAATAATAGCCATAGTAATAAGTATATACAAGCATAAGATAAAAGATTTCCTCATCAAAAACTCTATTTTCAAATAATAATATTAAAATATATACCTACTTGCGAGATATTTAAGACTCTTGTTTCTTAATATTGTGTATAAGTTTTTTTTTAAATAAGTATCACTCTCCACTATAGATAAACTATCTGGTTTGAGTAGTGGTTAGTGGCTATTAAGTTATATATATTGTAGTCGGGATTAATAAATGGTTTAAAAATATATATCAAAAAGCTAAATATCAGTAAATGTTTTATATATTTTTAATAAAAAAATTATAAATCTCTTAAGTACAGCTATTTTCGCTTACTTACCTAAACAGGTATTTTTATCTTTGTAGACACCAAAACAAATCCTAGCATAGTGGACGGGAAAGTTGTTCAATCCAGCGATGATGTCCAATGTACCCCTACTCACAACAGATCGTCTTAGTTCATCTCCATATGAAGCAGAGACTTTATTAAAAAATAACACTAGTGTCAGTAAGGTATATTTAAAATTTCATCGTGTATATCCCCAGGACATTGTCAAAACCTTTAAATTACTTAACTTAAAAAATACGGAAGATCTGTGGGGTATATCAGTCAAAGTCATTGATTCAGTAATTCAAGTTATAGCCCCCACACTTAGCTTACATATTCAATAAATGTATTGACGATGGGGCTTTTCCATACCTCATGAAACACAGTAAACTGATACCTATGTTCAAGTCGGGAGATAAGGGCGATCCTTCAAATTTCAGACCAATATGTGTTCTTCCAACACTAAGTAAAATATTTGAAAAGATTATACTCAATCAAATGCTCTCACACTTCAACCGTACAAAACAACTCCACGCTAAACAATATGGTTTCACTAGGGGTAAATTGACTACGGATGCGTATTACCCTTATATCTCATATTTATTCTGCATGGGATGCTATCGGAGTTTTTTGCGACCTGTCGAATGCGTTAGATTGTGTTGATCATAATACGGTATTAATTAAATGAAATCATTACGGAGTTCGAAATAAAGCTTTGGTCGGTGTACCTAAGCAATAAAATTCAAAAGGCAGAAGTTAACGGCGTTAAATCTGATGAATCGGGTGTAAAAATTGGCGTTCCACAAGGTTCCATATTAGGTCCTTTCTTATTCCTGGTATATATTAACGATCTGCCTTTCATTGTGGAGAAATTAACTGACATAGTGTTGTTTCCTGATGATATTTCAATGGTCTTCAAAATTGAAAGACAAAAAGCAGATTTTGATGATGTTAATGGTGTCTTTAACCTTGAATTGGTTCACAGTTAATAATTTATTGTTAAACGCTGGTAAAACCAATTGTACCAAATTCTCACTTCCAAATGTCAGGCATGTTGAGACCAGTTTAGTGTTAGACAACAGCACGTTAGAATTAGTAAATGATTCGAAGTTTCTTGGAATAACCATTGATACCAAATTGCAGTGCAGTTGCAGACACCACATACTTAGATGAATTGGCTGGTAAATTAAGTTCTGCGGCTTACGCTGTTAGGAACATCAGACAAAGCACGGATGTGGCTACATCTAGGCTAGTATATTTTAGTTATTTTCATAGTGTGATGTCCTATGGTATTTTGTTGTGGGGGAAAGCAGCGGATATTCAAACTATTTTTATTTTACAGAAAAGAGCTATTCGAGCAATTTATAATTTAAAACGAACAGACTCTTAAGAGAGGTTGTTAAAGAAATTGACATACTAATGTTAATGTTAACCTAAGAGATAATCGCAGACTGTGTGCGCCCCGATTTAGACTCGCGAAGGTTAGCAATGCTTTCAAGGGTCAGTGTATTTTCTACTATAATAAGATACTTCAGGAGATTTTGAAATTGCCATTTGAGCAATTTAAAAAGCATGTTAAAGCGACTTTGTCGAAAAAAGGGTATTACAATGTTCAAGATTACTTAAATGACAGGACTGTATGGGGTTAATCTAGCTCAACTCAGACCTTGCTGTTTATAATTTTGTAATTATTTATTCCTGCTCATTAATCATTATATTTAAATGTTTCATATTTGTATTAGTTAAGCACAACCTATTTTTAAGAGAGATCTAAAAATCAATCTGTGGGAGTTTCTACGCCCTTCTTCTCCCACAGTGGTCCAATGTAGAAAAAATTACGTTTGATAAGTATATGTAAATATCTATGCTGTTTTTCGAGAAAGTTACGTTAGTAGAAAGAAGTAGAAAGTTAGTTACGAGAGAGTTACGTTTTTACTACCATTTCAGAAACTTATTTCTAGGTGATAGTTAATTGTTAACAAGATTTGAATGTAGAATCTCGGAAAACAACTTCGCGATTCCGTCATATTTTTTTAATAGGGATATAAGAAAAAAATCTTTAACTATTATTCGGATGATCCTGGTGTTTAGTGCATCGTTTGCCATATTAAATTTGTAGAAAGAATCTCCTAGGTCAACAAAAAAAGTTTTGGCCCAATGGATTTTTTTATTTTTATATTTTTAACTTTTTTGAAAAATCATCCAGAATAACTACTTTATTCTTAAAAAAATAAAAAATAAATAAGAAAACCTGCAAATATTTACTGTTATTGGTTGTGAAATGTTGTACGGTTCTATAATCCAGTAAACAAGCCAGGGTTAAAAGAAATTCACCACACAACAAAACACAATAGGAAGTAAATAACCACACTCTAAGAACCGAGGAAATCGAGTGAGACAACATTTGACAACAAGTTACTATCGGTGAACAATTGAATTATAGTGGTGCAGAAAGAGTCAAAAACAGGTGCGTCACTCTTGTTTTCATTTCGTTTCGAGGAACACCCGCTATTGTTTTCGTTTATTTCTATAATGCGGCGTTATCACGACGAGTTTCAACAAAGCGGCAACGTCGCACGTTAGGAAAAAAGTTTGGCAACGTGTTGCTAATATAAAATTTACAATGTCGCTCATGCGCTTATTGCCTTACATAAACCATGTTTTATAATTATTGATAAAAACAATTATATTCATTAAATCCCGGAGTATCAGTCCCAATCCCATAGATTATCCATATTAACATCAATGTTTGCGGTTAATGAACCTAAATAGCTCTGCCTACTCCGATCACTGCTTATTACGACGAAAGACCACAAATATGTCCGCTAAAAACACTACAGTGTTATTTAAAGGTAACAGAGTCATTGCGTAGTGGTCATTTCCACCTATTATTAAGCATTAGACAACCACATCGAAATGTTACATCCCAAACAATTATTCGTTGGGTCAAAGACACTTTGAGTCTTTGTGGTATAGACGTATCTATATTTATTGCACATTCGACAAGACATGCAGCGACATCTAAAGCGCAAAGATTTGGCGTCAATCTTGATGTAATTAGGAAAACTGCCGGCTGGAGCGGCAGCTCCAGGACCTTCGGTAGATTCTATAATAGAAATATAATGGGAAATTCTGATGATACTTCTTTTGCTAGAACATTGATGCTTCGACAGAATGATTAACTTGTTTAGCTTACTAAATATTACCTAATCATTTACTACGCAAGTTGCAGTATTGTCTTATTTGTTATTTTTATTTTCAATTTATATGACCTGTTTTCATAAACAGTAAAATGGTTAACTGATGATAAAAACTACTAGTTTCTTTTCATTTCCCTCTTTTAATTAATTAAACTGGGGATGTTTCGCAGTTTCTCTCAAATTCTACATGTGTTTAAGGCTGATCTCGAGAACGAAGCTTATGATGTATAATTAATTAATGATTAAACGAACTTACCAGTACGTGAAGTTCTATCATAATTATACGAAGAGCTTCGTCCGAAGAGATTAGCATCCCACCCACCCCAGATTTAACCCTTATTATTGTGAAACATAAGTATTAACTCTGCTTCAAACTAAATGACAAGTGGTTGGGCAGGGTCGAGCCAAACCAATATGGCTTTCAAAAATGGCAACCTTTTTTCAAAATTCATATCTCAACTATCAGTGCGATCTAGCGTCACCGTATGTGTTACTACATGTGTTTAAGGCTAATCTCGAGGACGAAGCTTATGATGTATAATGCCATCAAAACTATTACTAAGTTCATTAATTTGCCAACTTTGTATCGGGCGGGCGGTATGCATAAAGCTGATATTTGGCAGGTATTTAAGAATATACATGATTTTCTAGGTAGAAAGAAATGTTCAATTGTTCTTTAACCACAAAAACACATTATTTATTAAAAAAAATACAAATCTTGCTCGAATTGCCTACCATCATTGCGTATGCACGCGTAACATCGATTCCTTATTTCTACAGTTCGTTTAGAAGTTCCTCTTTAATTTCGGCGAATGCTGATTGTATCCGTTGGGATAAATCTTCTCTAGATTCTCTAGCGAAGACTTACTCTTTCGCCCGTTCCCAGATGAAGAAGTCCAAAGGGGTTAGGTGTAGAGAACGTGGAGGCCATGGACTAGGTCCATCCCTCCCTATCCACGAATTTGGGAAAATATTATCCAAGTGTTCCCTGACTGCAGTTCTTCAGTGAGCTGGACAAACCGTCTCGCTGGAAGACGATAGGCCTGTCTTCATTGAAAAGTGGCACCACTGCCAACAATTCTGGTAGGATATTGAGTAAACAATCAAGATAATTTTCCGTCCAGAATATCGGGTAGGAAGTGTGGTCCAATGACTTCATTTCCAACGACTTCTGCCCAAGGGTCAATCAACTTTTATTTGTCCAACGACAACCTCACCGTGTCCCTGATCAATAAAATTATTAATATTTATAATTATGGGTATTAATTGTGTCTGTTACATAGATATGTAAAATTTCTAATCATATCTATAAACATATTTGAAAAATAAATCATATTTATCTGTTTTTCACTGGTTGTCCAAAAGACCGGTAAGCTAGTTTCTATAGTATCACAGTTTGTCCCCAAGCAGCAGTGTACAACAAAACAATGATACTACGAAAAAAGTGCTATTGAACAGTTAAAGCTGTTATGCAAAATCATTTCTAAGTATGTATATTGTCAAGAAAACATGCTGTTTTCTTTATTGTTCTAACCAATATATTTTTTATATTGCATTTTACCTCTGTCCCTATAAACATCCACAAGTCGCAAGTCACTCGGACAACGGTACATAAGTTGTGAAAACGATGTGTAGATGGCGTGAAAGTATACCGAATAACAAGTCTGACTCCCTGACCAATAAAAACGCTCAGCCGCCATTTTGACTTTACCGAAGCCGTGGCGTCAGTCGTCGGAGAAGTATCTGACAGAGTGGGTGGCTTTATTGTCGGTCCATCGGACCACCGCCGGATACATGTAAGTAAATAATATTTTGCTAACAATTATATTGCACTAGATGTTATTTTATCTATAAAATAGGTACTGTGAAGATGAGATAAAATACAAAATCTCATTAGTATTTAAAAGGCGGTTTAAAATTTCAAAAAAGTCACTCGGACAACCGGTCACTTGGACAACAAAATGGTTGTCCATAGAACATTTTGGTTGTCACTAGAACATAAAGATTGCGAACGAACTTTTTGTAACATTACATTCAGTGATTAATGTAATTTTAATTGCTTTTTACTTTTTATTTTTGGAGGATGGGTTTGACAGAGAAAGAAAAATCGCGATGCTATAGAGAAAGACCCAGAAAAACTGGCTGAACGGAAGTTAAAGAAAAGAGAAAGCTATCATAAAAACAAAAAGTTGATATCATGTTTGGAGCCAGAAGAACAAAAAAAATTGCAGAATTATTTGAAATTTCGAAAATAACAACAGAGAAAACGACAGAAAAGAGTTCATGATATATTTTATGACACACCTTCAAGTTCTCCATTTATTTTGCAGGAAATCAATGTACATTAAGAACAAAATGTACCCACTCCTTCTGTGTCTCCCGATGCAGAAGAAATTGACAGCATACAGAAAGACATTCCAAAGAATTACCCTCTGTCTGGAACTAAAGAAGTGCACCAAATTTTCTCCACTATTCGTGGAAAAATAATGTTCCGTAATTTAAGCTGTTTCTGCTCAAGAGGATGGTGTGACTGCTTATCTCAAAACATTTTTCAAAAATTCTTACCCATATCAGCTTCAAGAAACACTCATTTCCCTGTTAATACTTGTGAAGACATACCTCGACCTGACGATTTCACTTTGAGTTTGATGCCAGTTTCAAAAGCAAATATGAAAGACTGTATATCCAATGATGATGACGTTCCTTTAAATCAGTTGGCATCATCGAACAAATCGGATATTTTGTTCACACATCCAACTGGTGCTCGACACAGAAGCATCTACAGGAGTGTATTAGCTCTTCTGATAACTCTGATGATGAAACGAATATTGCAGAACCGCAGCCATCAGTATCAAGGCAAAACGACGAATCACCTGGAATTGGCGATTATTGACTTGTCAAAGTTTTTGGCAGCGGAGGTAAATCATGCCATACGTATGCATGTGTTGCTTAAAGCAATATCGAAGACGACGGAGAGATTAAAGTCACATTCCTGACATGTGTGAAAGGAGGAAAACTTTTTATCCTTGATGAGAAAGATAAATCATATGTGGCATATGAAGACATCATTAATAAACTTCAATCAAGAAGTTCAACGTAAGAGAGGTGATGATTATTTTAAGTTTTCTTTTGACATTAATGTTTTAGAGAAATAATTTTTGTAGTAGGTGGGTATTCTTGTCACTTGTTTACAGGCTTGTTGATCTCAAATAAACTTAAAATATTATTTTAATATTTAAAATATAATTAGTAAGTAACTAAATGCTAACTTGTCATCCAAAGAGATTGTAATAATGAGACTGTTTATTCATAAATAATGTAAATCTGCCGAAAACTACTTAGACGAGAAATGTTGAATTCCTAGCCAAGTTATTTTCAGGCATTCGTAGGTGTTTATTTAATGTAAAAAAGCCTATTGTGATCCGAAATGATTCTTATAATAAGACTGTTCATTAATAAAGACTGCAGGTGTGTAAGAAAAGTTAACTAGTTATTTAAAATACTTAGTGGTCCAGGGGACAGATATAACTAAGTTCGTTGGAATTTTGCATTATTACTTTCCAAATACTAAAAAAACTGCTCTGCCCTTCGTAGAATAGTAATATATATTAAATAATCTACTCAATAAAGTTGAAAAAACCACAAAAAACGTAAAATTTCAAGATGCGGACATTAAAAAGTAGATTGATTGCCAAACATTGATATTTAATCTCCTCTGGAAACGCCTATGTCTTTTGACCCGTGGGTTCTGTCCTTTCGACGAACAGTGGTGCAGATTGTGGAGATTTAGAATTGTAAATTTGTAAATCTCTTTTGTAAATTTGGACTCGTCCGCCCGTAGGATACTTTGAAAAAAGTCACGATCCTCCAGGTCTGTGTGCAGCAGAAAACGACAAATCCGGACACGTGTTCCAAAGTCGTTATTTTCGAGACCTGTACAATACGGATGAGACGCATTTAATATTGTGAACATGTATATAATTGAAATGAGAAGTAGGTACACAACCGTAAGAGACAAAGTGATGATTGGATCAGTTAGGATTGGGTTTCAGGCAATGTGATATTAGTTGTATCTACTAAATTCTGTAAGAAAATGCGTACCTTTCATAGGAGGGTAATAAAATGCATGTTTGTCATTATGCCGAAGAACCTTCCTCACCTTCCAGATTGAAATGTCTAGCAATAGAGCCACATTCCCAATGCTATAGCCTCAAAATCTGTTCATCCAATTCGACGTTATGTCGAATCACTATCCCTCTAAGTTCACTACATCTTAGAATGCCAGTTTCACGTAAGCGTCGGTATGTCGGTATCAAACCTCGGCAAATACTAACAATGCTAACAGCAATAAGCCCCGCGGCCGCTCGCCACATACGATAATTCTTAGTCCAGTACAATATAAGGAAGTATTCTGAAAAATCTTAAGAATAAAAAAAGTCTCGGAATAGACGAGATTCCACCCAGTCTACTTAAAATAAAACATGTGCAGAACAATTGACATAACCTTTTTTTACTTATTAACCAATAATTTATGAAGGTGTTTCCCCGACCTACTCAAATATCCTTAATAAACCTAAACATGCGAAAAATTCTAAATACGATCCCAGTAACTGTCGCCCAATTGCTCTCTAAACCTCTGCTTAAAAAAAAACTATATGTAACAAATTGTACGCCTTCTGTGAAAAACAGATCGAATACTTCAACTGTTTATATATACAAGAGGCTCGAAAAACGAATCAATGATAAAAATACGCAATAGGTATATTTCTTGACATGACGAAGGCATATTCAGTTATATATATATATATTAGTAGTTTATGTGACTGCTACATAATGGAGGGCATTAATACTCGAGAGTGGGTTCATGAAACGAGCCGAAGGCGAGATGTACAGTTACATACACTAGTTTATCTACACACTTATCATAAGCTCTCTTTAATGTGTTCAGGAACCGCATGTTCGACCGGTATGGTGGCATTGATAATTCCTTTGCACTTGTTTAGCTTGTTCAGTAGTACCAACTTCACAAACAAAGTAGGGGCGGCACGCAGGCGGGCGTCGGCTTTCGAAATTTGAATGTCATAATATGTAGAAAAATTATACATTATGGTCATAATGTGAAATTTTTCAGATAAGAAATGAGTTTTTACCAATAGTTTAACATTATGCTGATCGTAACGTGCGGTTTTTGTACGCAGTAAAGAGGGTTTATGAGACGTGTGTAGATAAAATATTATATCGCTAAAATAGCTATGGTAGAATACCTACAATATTTAAATTAGTTCTTATAGACAGCTATAAGAGCTAATTTGCTTGCGAGTGGCGATGTTCGGAATGAAAATCGTAAAACTGGCAACCGTTATTTCTATATTCAAATGTTTGGTTATTTTTAAATATTCTGTTGTATTAATAATTTGTGGGTTTTGTTGACCACCACTAGTCCATAGGAGTGGACAGAGGCGAAGCTTCGGGAAGAGGTCTATTGACCTGACCCCAACTTCCCACTCCCCAGAAGATCCCTCCCTAGATCGATGGAAATGACAACTTTGAAGGGAACTGTCAAGCGCATTATCTTTCTGCGGGGCTTCTACTGACCCAACTTAAGTTTTGTTGGCCATTTTTTAGTGAAGTGTCGATGCCGATAGTTACCAATGAGGTACACGATAAAATCACCTTTTCATTGAAACTAATATTTTATTTTATAATTCTTTATTGCACACAGATATTTAAAAGATTACATTAAGAGATATGTACAAAGGCGAGCTAATCTCTAAAAATAGATTTCTTCCAGCAAACCGAAGCATGATAGGATAATGAATCATGGAATGGTAGGCAGTGCACAATACCTAATCTATATTAAATACATTTAAGTAAATTAAACATGTATAAATACGAAAAATAATAAAACACAGACCTGACTACTTAATAAGTACCAATGCATACTATATCTGTATAAATACTATAACTATCACGTGAGAGTGAGGAAGTACTCTTTTACCCGGTTTTTGAAAGAGAAGAGTGGGACTGTCTCTTATAGTTCATTGAAGTGTTTCCACAGTCGGACTGCCTGCAACCTGAAGGAGTGCTCCTATGTCGAGGTGCTCTATGCCTTGGAGTGGCTAAGAGTGAGACCGTGTGAGATATTCGCTGCCGATCTCATCAAAAGAGTACGATAGGTACTCAAAGCGGTCTCCAAGGTAGCTGGGGTAGCGTGTATTTTTCAATTAATTGAAAAGATAATAAAGCATATGGAGTGTCTCGGCGGCGAAGAATCGGAAGACACCCCAACTCTTTACGATTTTGAGAAACATAGTCGAATTTTCGCACTCAAAGATAAACCGAATCCCGAGATCCTGAAGTCGTTCGAGTTTGTTCAGTAGATCTTCGTTCGCGCTCGCCCAACAGACATCGGCGTAGTCGATAGGAGAAGGGACTGAGCAAGGGTGATTTTGGTCTGCCGTGGCAAGAAGTATTGATTTTATAACAATCAAAATCAAATGTACTTACCTATACTATAATCGCAAGTAACACTTCGTTCGTCACTGGTTACTCCGACATTGTGATAATGTCTTCGATCTCTTTTTCTATACCTAAATAATTTTATTTGAACCTATTAATTTTCTAGTTTCTTAACATCTTTTTGGAAATATTGTCTCCAATCAATGTCACGATTTCCCAGTACTTTTCTAGCTCGAGAATGGATTATTAGATTTTTCCTTTTCATAAAGTCGAAGAGGTAGGTAGCCGATGCCATTAGAAATACACAATTACAGCTGCAAGCTTCAACGTGAGCAAAATCCAAAGGTCAAGTACTGCGGCCTTTCGCAGTACTACGACAAAGGTGACGCAGGGCCTACTCTCCAGACTCCGTCCGTCTCTCTGTCCGTCCGTCCATCCGTCCGTCCGTCCGTCCGTCCGTCACCGGGCTCTATCGGATCAACCGAAATAGGTAGAGAGCTGATATTTTCACAGAATGTGCATTTCTGTTGCCGCAACATCAACAAATAATGAAACATACCGATTTTCAAGAATTGAAAGATGTACCTATAGAATAAATGATTGGTATGGCCATTTTCTTAGCCATTTTGTTGTATTTGTTTATCGGTGAAAATAGACTCTCCCGATCTTATCGGAAAAGATTTTTAATTGCAGGTATTGAGTTTTGTGCTTAGTTATTTGTCATTATATGATTAATAATTGCTCATTTGAATTATAATCAATAATATTTAGTTTTTTATCATATTTGATTTTATTTCTGTAAATAAGTTATTCAATTTCAATCCACTTCCGCTTTCAATGAGCAAAGAATTTCGTTAACCTGAGTACTGTAGTGCTTTCAGCACTAATGTAGTGATCCTAACCACTAGACGTCACTGCCTAATTGATAACAATGAAGATAAAGACGTTGGTTTGCGTTTGTGGTTGTTTTTATTCGGTTTATTTACACTTTTTATAAAAGGGATCCACAACTGGCTCGATAGCCATTAAGCTATCCTAACTATAAAATTTAGACCATTCACTGGCCAAAGCCTACGGTGAAGTGTGTCACATTGACTTCTCACATCCAAGTCTCTTTCTTTTTAAAATTAAAAAATAAGTAACAGTGTCAAAGTGACACCCACTCTAAAGAGGCCCGCATACAATACAATCGCATAAATAAATATCGAACCTTGCAATCATTCCCTCCTCCCTTCAAAAAAAAAAAAACCGTTGGATTTTTTTTTTTTCAAAGTGGCAACCCTAACTCAAAGTCTAAAATCTAAAATGACAACCCTATCTCAAAGTTTAAAATCTAAAAAACATTAAATGTTAACATTAAGTTAGTTTGCTATGCTTGAAATCTAGAAAACAGTAAATATGCCGCAAGCATGATTTCAAATAACATCAAGTACCCTAATCCTTATCTGTCTAACCATCCCATTTAGCCTGCTCAATTAAACATTAAATAACAAAACCAAACTACACTTAAGGTGTAGGCTATGGACCTTAAAAAACTTAAATTATAACACCCTATGATCCCATCATACAATTATTCGCCGCTTAACACTAACCTACCTAACGCTAGAAAACTCTCTTTTACAATACGAAGGCAAACAGCTGAATCTAGCTAAGATTTAGCTTCTCGAATGGTTATCATTCAACAAACTTTCTGACACTAAAAACTAGCGAAAAACTTATCAGACAACTATAATACCTCCGTTCCTAAAATTAACACAACTCGATCTTTGCATTTACAATTGTGAACACATTGTGAACTCTTTCCACCGAATGGAAATATCTCAATAATTAACGCAGGCAAAGATCAAAGAAAAAATTATCATTTTCAAATATAGGAAACGTCAACCATATTAACAGGATTAATCTATAGAACCGTATTACTAAGCCACAGCCTAAGAATGAGTTCATTAATATTCGTTCCAATAATACGATGAAATCAACTAGCTAGCTAGTTAGCTAACACTACCATGGACAAGCTCAATTCAGACGAAGCAGAACTCTCTAAAAGGATTGATCTAACCGAAATGCCTGCCTCAAACTCATTTTTTCTTCAACCAACTACCGAGAGCGAAGTAGAAACCCTTATCTTCAATAGCAAGTCCGAAAGCTCACCAGGGATTGATGACATCCATAACAAACTACTAAAAATCATCTCAAAACAAATATTAGTACCACTGATTCACATATTTAATAGTAGTATATCAGCTGGGCGCTTTCCACAGTGCTGGAAAAAAGCAGCGGTAATATCAATCTTCAAGGGCGGTCAAAGAAAGGAACCCTGCAACTATCGTCCAATTTCACTACTAAGCGCTCTCTCCAAGCTGCTGGAATAGGTTGTCAACAAACGCCTTATAGCATATCTAGAATCACGCCAATTATTAGCTGAAGGACAGTACGGGTTTCGCCGAGGCAGGTCTACGGAGGGTGCAGTCACTTCTCAAGGTTGTCAGCACAGAGCTGGATAGGGGCAAGGCTTGTGTCGGCATATTCCTGGACCTGGCAAAGGCTTTTGACACTGTCTCACCAACCATATTGTCACGTAGGCTGGAAGCCATTGGCATCAGAGGGATCGCCTTGGAATGGTTCTCCAGCTACTTAAACCTCAGAACCCAGTGTATCAAAGTTGGTCAACTCATCAGCCCATGGAGCAGCATACCATTTGGTGTGCCGCAGGGCAGCGTCCTCGGCCCGACCCTCTTCCTAATTTACATCAATGAAATCTGCAACTTGTTCAGACATAAAAAGGAAGTGGACGTGTTCTGTTACGCCGATGACACTGCTCTGATATTCTGCGGAGAGTCATGGGAACAGACTCACAAACTGGCTACGACCTGCATGCGCGATGTCAATAACTGGCTTCAGAATAGTCTACTGACATTAAACACCAGCAAAACAAAATTTATCAGTTTTCATAAGACAGCTGCATCCCAACCACCCCCCGAATTCGAAACTGTTATGCTACACTCTTGCCCGACTGATTCTCATACATGCGACTGTCCCGGCATATCTAGAGTGGCGCAGATTAAGTATCTGGGAGTTATCCTGGACGAGAAGTTGACTTTTGCACCTCATGTCTCTAGTATGGCGAGCCGGGTACGCAAACTAATCCCTATATTTAAGCACTTGCGACAGGGAGCTGATCCGGAAGTTTTGAGGCTGGTCTTCCTGTCCTTCTGTCAGTCCTTGCTTGTATACTGCATCACAGCATGGGGAGCCACACACAAAACCACGCTCATAACTCTGGAACGAGCACAGCGATCGATCCTAAAAGTGATGACGAGGAAACCATTCCGCTACCCCACAAAATCAATCCTCAGCGAATGCAATGTACTTTCAGTACGCCAACTTTACATTCTCAGGGCATCACTTCTCCAGCACAGAATTTCAATTAATGCAGAGGATTTCCCCCGTCTCTTGGAAAAAAGAATTTATAGGGTGCAGCTGCCAGCAGTGAACACGACATTTGCGAAAAGGTTCAGTTTCTTCGCTTTGCCACACCTATACAATACAATATGCAAGCACAACGAAGTCAAAACTACCACTGTATGCGAGTTAAGGGTTAAGCTCTTGAAGTGGCTAGTGACATTAGATTATGATTCCACTGAAGCGCTTCTCGTCTAAAACTTCTCTTTCTAAAACAAATTCAGAATTGCTTATTTACTTATTTATCTATCCTTATCCCTAATTATATATAGATATATATTGTTTATGTGTGTAGTATATTTTATATTACTATTTCAGTGGTCTGGGAAGGTTTGGTCACCTTGGTATGTAAGAGTTCCCTAATTATAATTATTTTTTATTTTATTGCTGTTGCTATCCCAAACTCAGGACAACACAACATTGAAATTTCATTATAGACCTCCACGATACAGGTTATACCTAGTGTGTGGGTCATAAGCATAATATTAGACTGTTACATAACTTTGCGGTAAATAAATTTATTTTTTAATTTTTTATTTTTTATTTAGCTTTAAAACCGATACTACTACATACAAACATCTTAAATAATCCATTGGAATTCAGTAAAATATCTTTTACTATTAACAGTTTAAGATAATCGCCGTGAGTTGCAACCAATTACCCAAGTAAAGACACTACAAAGAATCTCGAATGTGTATCGAATACCCGAGTTATCCCACATCAGAAATTACTTTCATTGAGAAACCTTCGTTACCAACTTCGTTATACAACCCTTACTCTCCCCTTACCAAATCATCCCAACTCTATACTTTAAGAACGCGGGAACCAAAACAGAACCCTATGACGAATAGCTATTGCCTCGTCATACTGCTCTCAAAGATAAAACCAGGCGATCGGTTCAAACATTATTCGAACTGTCGTTTATAAAAGTTTCTCATATAAAGGTAATCTACCACGGAAATCTAGTATGTTACAGATATTTCTTGGGTCTTTGGTGCACGGTCCTCATTAGACATCATAGTTCAGCAACAACATGAAAAGAAACACCGGTTAATGAACAATTCATAACGCTACCGCATACACAACCCACAAACCATCAACCGGGATAATATTGTATTATACTCCTAATGTATAATTATTTAATATCAGACGAACTCCTCAACGCAGCACAAAGCGTTTTAAACGATTTGTGTTAACAATAACGCCCCGTGATCGTGAGTTCAGACGACGAATCAGCACATTAGACCTCCCAACGATCTCAATGACCTTGTATGGTCCTTGATACAGACGTGCCAACTTCATACATCTTCCCGTTATCCGCCTTGGTACGTATAACAAAACGCGCTCGAGTAACTCGCAAAATAGCCGAGTGGCCTCTTGGGCTATTGAGAAAATTTATTTCCCCCGCAGGTCAGTCTTAAAATTTTAAAAATATTACCTACCTTATTTCCTTTCTTGACACGGCACGCACGAAGCTATATAAAGCTCTATCTCCTTATCGGCTTTCAGCATGAAATATTTCGACCGAAACCTCTTCAACGTCTTTGCGAGACCCAAATGACCTCCTGTCCACGCCTCATCATGTAATTCGTTCATTACATTTTGAAACAAAGACCTAGGCAATACTAATACCTCCCTTATTTCTCCATCTGTACGTACGCTTTTATATAGTAAATTATTCCTCAAACAAAAACCGCTACGCCACGCTTCCGGACGTTCGCTCAACCGCGTTAACCATCTACTACAAAATGAATCGTTCTCTTGATCCGCCTGTAACGACTCTACATCAATACTAAAAACTTCCAAACCATCATCATCAGGTTCAGAACGAGAAGTTGACTGAGGTCCTTCTGTTTCCCGTTTCCCTTCTTCCATTAGCGGATTCCTACTCAAAAAATCTGCCACTACATTGCTTTTCCCCGAGCAATGAACTATCTCGAAATCCCATTCTTGTATCGCTAACGCCCATCGCGCTAACCTACCAGACATATCTTTTTTCGACTGTAACCAACATAACGCGCTATGGTCTGTAACCACCTGAAAATACGATCCCCAAAGATAATGCCTATAGTGCCTTAATGCCCATACTAACCCCAGACACTCTTTCTCCGTCGTACTATATTTTTTCTCCGCATCCGTTAACTTTCTAGACGCATAGGCAACCGGACTCATTTTTTCAACGCCCTGCAACAATACTGCACCTAACGCCTCGTTAGACGCATCCACATAAACTCTCGTAGTAACCGACTTATCCCCCGAATAATAGGAAAGTATTGGCGCACTACACATAACCTTCTTAATATACTCGAACGAATTCTGCAATTCTTCATTCCATTGAAACTTTACCCCCTTTTTCAATAACTTAGTGAGAGGTAACGATATTCTCGCAAAATATTTTTATATAATAAGAAAATAAACCTAATAATTGTTTCACATCCTTCGTAGATGTGGGAGTTGGAACCTGTTGCATAGCCTTCAGCTTTTTCTCACTAGGTTTTACTCCTTCATTCGAGATTAGATAACCTAGCATCTCAATCTCGCAAAAACCGAATTTACATTTGGATGGCTTGAAGGTCAAGTTCGCTTCTCTAAACCGCCCAAAAACTTTCTGCAACGTATCGGTAAACTCCTCGAACGTTCTACCATACACAATTACATTGTCTACGTAAACCATAACCCCTTTAAACCTTAAATCCGCTCAAACTTTATCCATCATCCGTTGGAAAACCGCTTGACTCGTTACCAAACCGAACGGAACAACATTAAATTCATAAAGACCCGTGGTCGTGACGAAAGCCGTTTTATGCCTACCTTCCGTAATAACCGTCTGCCAATAACCTGAATTGAGATCTAACTCCGCAAAATACTTGGCCCCGGCCAAACTGTCGACAATGTCTTCTATCCGCGGAATAGGATAATTATCCCTACAAATTTTCTTATTTAATTTCCGATAATCTATACAAAACCTCCATGAATCATCGGGCTTTTTAATTAACACAACGGGCGCAGCATAAGAACTAGTGGATTCCCTAATAACACCTAGTTTCAACATCTCCGCGACCTGCTCCTCAATAATTTCTCGTTGCACCGGCGAAACGCGATACGGGTGACAATGAACCGGCTCTTCATCATAAGTCTTAACATCAACCGACACTATCTCCGACCTACCTAACTGCTCAGTTGCAAACGCAAATCTATCCGCATTCCTATCCAACAACGCTAATAATACCTGCTTATCATTCTCACATAAATCCTCATTTACGATAAACGAATTTATTTTACGAATTTATCACGTCACGATCCTCGATAACCGTGGTTTCCCCGAAGTTCACTTGTTTCCTTCTAGAACCGTCTAGAAAGTCCGACCCTATCTTTTGTTTTGAAAGAATCCCTACGCACATAACATTTCGTTTTACCGGCGTCGTGTTTTGTTTCGTATGGAAATTATTGAAAAACGGTATTTTTCCCTGGAAAAACACATACACGAATGAAAAAAATCAATATTCATACCGTTCTTTATTAAAAAATCCACCCCTAAAATAATGCTACAATTCAAATCAGTTACTACTAAAAATTCCTGTGAAAAGCTAAAATTGTCCAAACTAAAATCTATAACACATTTCCCTACAATTTGCAGCAAACTTTCATTTACCGCCTTAACCCGTCTTTTCTCTTCTTGCACACATCTCGCACCCACTTGATCTGCCACGGCTAGGCTGATTCATGAAGCTGTAGCGCCTGTATCTAAAAGAGCTACCACGTTTACATTTGAAGAATTTAATAAAACTGATGGTCTGACCTGCTGATCCGCCTCGACTGCGACGATCTTTCCCATTGGTCGTTTCGCTTCTGTGCTACGCTGCTGAGCTCGTCTGAGGCCCTCATTCCACAGGTCAGCCTGGTCACCGCTATCAGGCTCTAGCGACGACGTTTTGCAAAATCCGCTTGCCTAGGACGCAAATTATAATTATTAGTATGTGGCTCCTGACCACTTGCCGACGGCGAAACATTCGGCGTTCGTCGTAGGTCTTGAGTAGGGCCTTGATTATATTGTGTGTGAAACGGTCTGTCTCCCCCCCCTATTGCTATGGGCCAAATTCGGTCCAAAAGTTGCCGGGTTCCTAAGCACATTTACATTATCATCACTTCCCGGACTTAATTTCTCCATCTGTACCAGTACCGCCCTTAGCGCCTTCTTATCTACAAAATGGCTCAATATTAATTTATTTCTAAGATAGTTTTGCAATCCTCTTAAAAATTGCGTTATAAAAATGTCATCTTTGGTAACTCTAGCCTTCCTCGCCAGGTCCCCTAAATAATGGAAGTAGTCCAACAAACTTCTTTTCTCTTGCTTGGCATTGTAGAACTTCTCTGCAAAGTCTGTGCTTCCAAACTCCTCATTAAATTTATTCACCACCTCGTCAAATGTCTGGGCACTGCCCCTAATTTCTCTAAAAAAATATAAGGCTCCACCTTTTAAATACGAAGGAAATAATAATTTTAATTCCTCCGACGATATAAATTTCTTCCTCGATGCAGCATCTCTGAAGTCTTCTAGAAAGTCTTCAAAGGACTCCTGAGGACTCCCCGAATAACAAGTTGACAACTCCTCCATCATGAAATAATTTCATAAATTTTTTCACAAAATGTCCGGCGCTATAAAAATCTTCCCACAATATTTTTCTATTCGATCCTTCACTCGCTTGGCAGGTCGAGGTAATTCCTAAATAAAAAACTTCAGTACAGAAATATACGTCCCAATGCACATTCGATCCTTCCTCGATTCAGCAAGGTCTGGATCGACGATCACTATCCTCTTCTATTGCGTCACTTCTTATGACGTCACCTTCCTACTGAAGCAGTCTTCTTATTTCTCCGGCTCGTTTGGCGCCTCCGCCAATGTAGTGCTTTCAGCACTAATTGGCACTAGACGTCACTGCCTAATTGATAACAATGAAGATAAAGACGTTGGTTAGAGTTTGTGGTTGTTTTTATTCGGTTTATTTACACTTTTTGTAAAAGGGATCCACAACTGGCTCGATAGCCATTAAGCTATCCTAACTATAAAATTTAGAACAGTCACTGGCCGAAGCCTACGGTGAAGTGTGTCACATTGACTTCTCACATCCAAGCCTTTTTCTTTTTAAAATTACAAAATAAGTAACAGTGTCAAAGTGACACCCACTCTAAAGAAGCCCGTATACAATATAATCGCATAAACAAATATCGAACCTTACAGTAAATAGTTTAATACTTACATACTCATTATTCTATACATTATATTATTCAAATACAAGAGACAGGCCATGGCCATCAGCCAACAATTGAAAACACATTACTAGACACAAATGCTAACAAACAGAAGATAGAAGATATTGGTAACGATAAACAAGTGGAGATATACTGCGAAGTAACCCAAAAGAAGAATAAGGAAACCCATCCAGAAAACGGCATGACAGATAAAAGTAAAGCTAAGAATGAAACACTAAACAAGAAGGAGACAAGAACAAAGATATTTATTATTGGTAACCAACAGGCAAGAGGAGTTCAACATGCACTACAAATTCTTGTAGGGCCGAGGTACTTGGTTATCTGTTTTTGGAAATCTGGAGCAAAACTGTGTGACCTGACAAATATAGCGAAAAAGGAAATATCAGAACTGGCCAAAAGTGAATTTGTGGTTCTAATATGAGGCGTCAACGAGGTCAACCTATTCGACTTTAAGTCCCAAGCCATTATTTGGTTACATTCTGTGCCGGTAGACTATCTTAGTCATATTTCCACGTAATGTTAAGATAAGTTGACGACCGTCACAGATAAGGTATATTTATATTCATCACGTAGTTTTGTAGTAAAAGTTGTATATAACCTTAGTATTTCCTATAATAAATTAGTCTAGTATTTGCGCGCATCTCAAGCCTTTTATTTTACTCCCGAAGATGTCGCTCTCCTTATAATTGCCTCTGGTAAAGTGGTGACCCGACTTCTGAACATCAGCAACCTTCGGTAATAGCAGCATGGACCCAGCCGCGAAGAAAACTCCGTGTGCTGCCACCTTAGAAGTGCAAGCAAGAAGCACTTCGTCCAAGATCGCCAAGCCCCGACTTCGGTTTGCATTCCTATTTCAAACCACGCTGCAGAACTCCATAATCCAGACCCCACCCAAACCAAGACGACATCAAGCAAGCCATGACCGGACCAGATTTGAAAACGGATCAGAAACCAAGAGATAAATAATTTCAACTGAAGATTTCCTGCATCGAACTCAAGATACCGCAAGAACAATGAACCAATAGTCAGCTGACTGCTGATTTATCAAAATGAAGCTCGCACCAGCAGAAACGAACGCGTTGGCAAATTCATTCACAGCAAGCAGCTTTTCAAGTTCAAGACATAGAAAGCCGTTCCAGCCCCCAGAAGAGTATTGAAACATCATCGATATACCTAATTCAACGAATATTGAAATCATCCAGGAAGAACATCGCACGAAGAATAATGAAATCACTAAAGAGAGAGAGAGATATACATATCGATTGGTGTACAAGATGTGCCCTATGTTGCCAAATCCCAAAGTTTTTAGGCACACAAATTTCATCAATCGACAACTTAATATCCACTCAAGAGTGAAGAGCACGCACGTACATATGACGTACGAGATCATTGACTGCCTACAGCCAAGGTTACAGATTTAATGCTGACGCTGATTCAGCACAATCATCCTTGTGTTAACAAACAGTGATTACCACTTCAACGACGTGTAAATTGACTCATCTATTCCTGAAAAACAAGGGCGGCTGCAGCACCAGACGACTCTCCTGCGGATCTTTTCCAGGTTATAGGTTAGGTTAGTTTACTAACCGCGAAGCCCCATTTTCCTAGTGTTTTTCTGTTTTCCAGTTTTTAGTTTATTTTATGTAGTGTGCGGTCAGATACAAGACTTGCCTGTAGGTAAATATTAAGTAATTTATTGTTAACGCTGAATTATTATGTTACTTTTCTGATATGTAGTAGGTACTGACCTATGTTCTTTTAATTTATCGGGTTTGATTAGTCAGTAGTAATTCTTTAAACTTATGTAGAATTCGCATAACCGTAGTTCCTTTATTTTTCTAATTCGTGTAAGATTTAACTTAGATTAAATTAAAGTATGCACAATTAAGATCCAATTTAAAGTTATTTTGATTTATTTAAGGTTATTGTTTGATTCTAACTTAGATTTTTGTTAATTGTTATAAGTACATTCATTTTTTTTTTCCCTAAAGGGGGGAGTACCTGTGCCGGTCGACTATATTAGTCATATTGTGACGAAACAAACATTTAGTTTATTTCTCAGTAGGTAGAAATATATTTTTTTTAAAAAATCTCCAAAATGTGGATAAACTTTAAGAGGTATGAAATAAGTTGTGAATCATAAATTTAAAATGAATATGGTTTAACTTCACCGTTGCTTTCAGTGGATGTCGAATTATGACCATTTTACACATTTGTGATGTTGTTTTGAAGTGTCGCATTTGACATGGCTCATTCAATCGAAACTCATACGTAAGGGTGTTTAGTTACGATATAGTGTGGTGGGTCAAACAGATGCGTAGTTAGTTCAATGATGGAGGTACAGATCGCGGTCGATCGCCTTTAGATTCCAGATGGTTTGACTCAAAGTAGAACTTTATTCAATATAATTGCAATAAGATGTTTTATATAGAAAACAAATGGGTATTATTTTATTTAGATTAATTTATGATGTTATAAAGTCTATTTCTGGTTGAACTGTGTGATCTAAAATATAAAGTGTGCATACGGTGTGGACCAGTGACCAATCAGAGCACTGAGTTTCGAAAGGAAATGAAACGAACCAATGAGAATGACTCGCGGAGTTTTACATGGTGTTTTGGCGAGCACGCCTGGGGAGGACGTTTTGGTGGGAATAGAGGATATAAAAGGGATGGGTCGAGATGAGAGGGGGCTTTTTGTTGCTGGTCGTCGAGTGAAGTGTGTGTTAAGACTCAGAGGGGAGCCATTCAGTCTCCGCGTCAAACTACTGTGAAACACGTCTTTCTGGAATTATATACAGTTCGATTCGCCGTTTTACGCGTCTTGAACTGGGATAGTTGTGATTGCGTGTTGCAGTGGATTTTTGTGAGTGTCTGAAGCGCCGAGATATACCTCGGTTCCTATTCTTTAAATCAACCTACCCCAAATTCCAAAACTATCCTTGGGTCGTTAGATAAGAACTTTTAGGTAATTTATCTGAGTCTGAGTCTGGGCTTGGAGCGACCCTAATTTCCTTTTTCCTTCACCATAGGGTTCCTGGATTGGCTCTTAGGATATTCGCGGGCTAATCCTCTCCTCATTACTTTCGTGTAGCGAGTTTTGAAATTCCCACACACACAGTCATTAAACATACAAACACATTCAAATCAAACTCAACCATTTTCGAGTGGTGTCGATGATGGACGTGGTATAACACTAGGATTTTAGACTAGGCTAGACAGGAGTTTAGTTGCGGCTAAACCTAGGTTTTCGAGGTTATGTAGTTAGGGAGACAAACACGATTATTTAGGTTTATGTAACAAACAAGTATCTGAAATTCGTATGACTACAAATAATTACGTTATTTCCTTCTCACTCTTGAAATACCTAAATACTTATAAAACTATCTAACAAACTAAATATTTTTTTTGATTGTGGCTGTTTTGATCTTTCTTTTCTTGACCGTATATCATGTTGGTTGGCCTACCTAACTTTACATTAAATGACAAACATATTCTAATTCTATATAGCATGTAGATTTACGTGGTTACTTGGTCATTCACAAAACACACACATACAAATTTACTCTACAAGAAGCTGACATTACTATAAGAACACTCTACTAGATTCTACACGGCCTAAGGTTTATTAGCAGTCATTCTTCCCTTCTGAAACGCCTCCGATTCAGAAGGTCGATCATTCTTACTGCATTGGAATTCGAACGAACTTGTGCTTTCCATTTTCCAAAGGCTGTCACTGCTTTGAGTACTATCTGGTTCATACCTTTGTCGTAAGCACGTAGTGCCTAGACTTCTTACTCATGGACTGGAGAACTACTCGCATACCCCGATTAAAAGATGGATTTGTACAATTCGGATTGATTTGACATTGTAGTACAGACCCTGGTCGCATCATTCAGGGACGCTCATCGCCCCTGTTTAGAGTGAAGTTTACTTCGCTGTAGAATGCCTGTGGATGGCCTGAAATCCGATAGAATCAAACCTACACACACGCTACATTATCAATCTAGTGACCTAAGTAGTTACGCTGAATTTACATATCTTAAAACTAATTTATATATAAAATATCTGGATGAACATCAACATGGTTACGGAATAAAACTTAAAAGACGGGTAGGTGCAAATAAAAATATCCCGTAACCGATCAACAAACATGTTGGACTGATGGATGAGAGATATCACAATATCAAATCATTTGATTGGCAGGTAAACTAACTCGAGAGGGCTTTGAGTAGATTCAGGCGGTCTCTAGGTGCTGGTGTATTCAGTTGGCTAATTCAGGTCTTCAGCAGTCTTAAATTAAAGTCACGTAGATTGTGTATGGGAATGTGTGGGAGGAGGATGGCCCCAAAACAGGTGAAAGATAACGCCAAAAGCGTACTAATGAACACATAGTTAACCCTATGTTTAATTGTAAATTGTGTTTACAATTTTGAGTGGTTGTAAGCATTATTTTATAAAATTTAAGCTTATTTTGCTTAGCCAAATCTAACTTCGTCTGTCTTGGGTCCGTAGAACTCGGTTGACCTCCACTGGGTTGGGCGGGGTTAAGGGGCCCGACCTTAGGGCCCGGGTCCCTTCTGGACGCGAGCTCTAGCACAAACCCTCCTTTATAAACTCATGTATTCGAAATGTCTTTTAAATGGTTATTTACTTGGAATTTATTCTAATAAGCTTGGAATCGATGCTTATCAATATTTTTATGTCACTTATATTCATCACTGACTGAGGAACCTCATGACGATACTGTTAACCAAAACCACCCTAAAAATAACTTTAGGTTATTACTATCACACCGTCTGCTGTCCTACCCATAGACGATCACCCACTACTTTGGCCAAATCAGCTAAATAAGATACTCGCAATCGTTGGTATTAGAATCTTTCCAATTGAAGAAATATTCCAATAAAAATGCGTAAGGGTTAAATTCCGTCTGACATTAAATTAATGGTTAGCTGGTTATATCTTTAAATTTACTTTTCATAGAATCGTTCGGTTAACTCGTGGGGTTTATTCTTATTATTTCAACTAATTCGAGGGGGGGTTGTTACAATATTTCCACGTAAGGTTAAGATAAGTTGACGACCGTAAGGTATATTTATATTCATCACGTAGTTTTGTAGTAAGTTGTATATAAGCTTAGTACTTCCTGTAATAAATTAGTCTAGTATTCGCGCGCATCTCAAGCCTTTTACTTCACTCCCGAAGATGTCTCTCTCCTTATAATTGCCTCAGGCAAACATTCAAACAGGAATGTTAAAGTCATAGTTACTGAAATACCATATAATAAGAATCTCCGAGAGCGGAAACTGAACTACGAACGGAAATTTATCTGAAATCAATATGATATTGTGTCTTTTCTGGATATGGAATACAGCCGGTTTCTCCCAAAAGGGGACTTTACAAAGAATCTGAGTAGGAATCTTCTAAGAGAGTTACTTAAAATTAATTACACTATTTTAATGAAGAACAATTCTCAGAAATTGGTCCAGTCAAGGAAATCAATAGGGAAAAAACTGGTCGATAACTGTAGTCAAACCGACTCTGAATTAGTTGCAAATAACGCAAGCATTGACAATTTAAACAGTAACAATGATAATGATGATAATGATGATAAACATGCAAATAATTACATAACCGTAAACACTAACAAAAGGAAACCTGACAAAACTATCACCAATAATACTTTTTTTTCGTGTATAACACTATTACCATTGATACATCAAAATATTGACGGCTTAATTACCAAATCAGACCCATTGACTGTTCACTTAAATGAATTAACTGAAGAAAACAAACAAGTGGACATAATCTGTATAACGGAACATAATATGATGGTAAGCGATGAGGTCCATTTAAATATACCAAACTTTGCCCACTTATCAAGACGAAATAGAAATGGCGGTTCATGCATTCTAGTGAAAAAAGTCACAAATTCAAGACAATTTCCGAGGTACAAAACCTAAGCATTCCTAACGTAATTGAGGGTTGTGCCATCGAACTAACAGAACATAATATAATTATTGTATGTTTATATAGAGTACCTCCACAAAAAGATAAAGCTAATCTTCTTGATGTATTCCTCACTAAATTAGACGATATTCTCAAACTTTTCTACTACAAGAATAAGCGTTTAATAATCGGAGGAGATTTCAACATCGACCTACTTAAAGAAAATGGTACTAAAACAATTTGTAGAACTATTATGGAGTTACAATATGAAACCGCAGTTTATTGAATCTACTCGTCTAAGCAGTGGAACTTGTATTGACAATTTCATATATAACGTACGTGGATGCAAGGATGAAGTTATAGAGCTCGAACTCTCTGACCATACAGCGCAACTACGACATTTCCCTGTAAAAAAGAGCTATTCAATGCCTGATTACATTATTGTGATTACCTTAGCGATGAAAATATCACGAAATTCAATAATTATCTATCTCAGCTTAAATTTAGCGACGTTTACGACACCAACAATACCGATGAAGCATTCAACTCATTTTATGATATTTTCACACTACTGCACGATCTATGTTTTCCCATAAAAATATTTAAGATTAACACGTTTCATAAATCAAATTGGGTTTCCAAAGTTATTAAACGGTGCTGTAAAAGAAAAAGGGAACTTCTTTGGAAATACAGAAGGCATCCCGATCCTGTCAATAGAGGTTTATTTAAAGAGTATTCCAAACGCTTAAAAAAGATAATAAAATTTACACAGAAATCACCAAATGACTACATAATTAAATCATCTACAAACAAATGTAAAGCGGTATGGAAAATAATTAATAAGTCCAAAATAAATGCGCCAAAAGAGTATATAAAAAGTATACGGCATGACGGGACTTCAATCACAGACCCAAAGGATATAGCACAAGCTTTCAATAATTACTTTATAGATCAAGTGAAGCCCCATAATGACATTCATTCCAATAATAATAATACCTCAACTACAATTGCGAAACATAATACAATTAATGCTAATAATTCAGCTACATCTTTGATATTTAACTCAAGCAAATCTATGTTCATGACTCCAACAAACACCTATGACATCCACAAATACATTCTATCTCTTAAAAACACAATTAGTACCGGCAATGATGGAATCTCGACTAAAGTTATTAAAGCTGTAAGTTCTATATAGCGCCTGTTATCAGCTACATAGTTAATATTAGTATATAAAACGGTATTTTTCCCAAGCGTCTGAAAATGACAGTGTTAAAGCCACTCTTTAAAAAAGATGATAGGGAAATTATTAATTTCTATAGACCGATAGCCCTTATACCTATTTTCTCAAAAATATTTGAAAAGGTTATTTATGAGAAACTTTATCATTATCTAGAATTTAATAAATTATTGACGAATGAACAGAAGGGATTTAGGAGAAACAAAAATATTAATATGGCGGTATATGACTTTTTACACAAAATAATGAAAAATGTTGATATAGGTACACCTGTGACATTATTATTCATGGACCTTACAAAGACATTTGACTATGTGGATCACAACACTTTGCTAAATAAACTAAGTCGTTATGGCATTTGAGGTAATGTACAAAACCTACTTAAATCATATCTGAGCGAACGCACGCAATTAACACAAGTTAACAGAATATGACAAAGACAAAGACAGAGCTTGTATACAGATCTGAAATTAGAAATATTCATTACGGTGTAGCTCAAGGGAGTGTACTAGGTCCCCTGTTATTTATTATATACATTAATGATTTTCCCAAAGCCATACATCACCCAATGGTATTATTTGCTGACGACAGTACCGTAACATTTGTTGGGGAAAATCTTGACGACTATGAAATTGACATAAATAATACTTTGAAATTTATAATTGAATGGCTTGATAACAATAACCTTATAATTAATCTTGACAAAACGAAATTGATGACATTTGCATTAGGGTGTAAACAAGGTGGTAAGTGAGCGACTGCGGTCCTCCGATGAGGGAACCCTAAGCGCTGTATAGGAAAATATCAAAAGAAAATATACCAATCCAATAGGTCATTGGACTGGATGCAACGCTCAATAACCTGCGACAACTTCGACGCAGCAACTAGCGCCCTTTGGTATGTGCTTAAGTACCCTTACATTTTTTCTGAAATTTGACAAACGGTCAAACGAAGGTGGTGGCGCAACTACCCCCGGAGCATCCTGGACTGGCAACCGCGCGGTACGCGACTGGCTACTCCCGTGGATGCGGCTAATGTGCACGTTCAAGCCACGTGGAACCACATACTGCTTCAACGAACCTGGACAGTGGGGTCACAAAGCTGTAGGCGCACTCATAATAAATGCAGACAAACATAATAAAGTAAATATCACAGATTACAAGCCAAATTACATTCAATATAAATGAAAATAGGTACATTAAAAATAAAAATAATAAAAATGTCAAAGCAAAGCTTATGTCAAAGAAAATTTCCATATTAATTTTCTTGAGCCAGATAAACTAATTACAAATAGCACATACCATAGCAAGCCTTTAGCTTTAAGTTATTTTAAGATATCGGCCTCTTAACAAATAGGAGACAACTTTGGACAAATACACAATTGTCACTTATGTGGTATACACTATTCTTCGCTTGAACGACGGGTGACGATTAGCGCGTGGAGGTGACTCACCGCTGCCGCTGCTGGTTACCGCTGGCGTGGTGCTGCACGCGAAGTTGACGCTTAAGCGGCTCGCGGAACCGTGAAAGTCGCACGGCAGCCCGCCACAGCTGATCCACGTTCATACCGCGTGATCAACGTATTCACATTTATTTTTCTGTTATAAAGTGCATCCCTGCTTATGATACCGGGATAATTATATGCACAATTTGATGATGATAATGTTGTATTTCATTTGTACACGTTTCACTTGGTTAAAGGACCGTTTTTCTTACGCTTAGCGAATAAAAATGAGAGATGCACTTACAGACGCTGATTAATGGCCAAGCGGCGCGTCGCGAATTCAATTTTATTAACCTACATTTGACTTGTAATTAATTTGTGTACTAAAATGTAATTTGCATACCTATGGTTATATCATGTGAAAATAACATTAGATATCTAAGACACCTTATGTACACTATGATAAGCAAATAAAGTTTCTATATCTATTTCTATTTCTACACAAAACTATTTTTCAATGTTGAATGTAGTCCTAAGTAGTATTTAATATTTTATTATTAAAAATTAAATAGGTATGTACTCGTACAAAAGACCGTCGTTTTACGTTTTTCCGTGTTCAATGGTATTGAACCCTTCACGTGCGGGTCCGATGTCCTACTCGCACTTGACCGGTTTTATTTAAATACATCTCAACTTTTGTTGTATCACATATTAACAGCTGATAAAAATCTCTACTACTTTGACATTTTTTACCTATACCCAATCGTTGTTTAGGATATGATGTTCGATTCCAAATCGATATTCGATCGATGGTTTCTGAACGGTCATTTTAATTTGACGTTAGCTGTCAATCTGGCAGTTTTGAGAACTGACAGACGGAAAAAAAACCTCGCAATGAAAACGCGTGTTGATTGTTGTTGAAATTAAATCAAAGGGCATCTGGAATGTATTCGGGATTCCCTCAGGATTATTAATATAGCTGAGTGTGCCGTTGTCTCTCGAACCAGATAAAGTTCGGATTTTCGTGCCCGATTCGTATTTACCACGTAGAAACATAACCTGTGTTGGACCACTGTGCTCATTGACGCTGGCCCGCCAGTCATACCTGGTTGGCTGAAGAACCTGTCTACCAAGAAGAGCCTAGGGCGCGCCCGGGCCTTGCAGAGAGACAGGAGGTTGACGGGACCGAAGCACAGACCAGGTTAGATCTACCCCACATAACTTTAGCTCGGTGAATCGCCGCGTTCATCACTTCTTGGCACCTGATCGTCACGCTACCTCGTAGCTGATGGGCCCCTACGAGGTCATTAGGTGCTGAGAAGCCTGAACACTTTGGTATCAGAGCGTGGTTTCCTGAGATTTGCAGCCGTCAAGGGCTTCAGGAAAGCACGACTTGGGACTATCAATCTGTAGGTATCTAGGCGGTTAGGTAACTTGTTTGTTCCTATATCCACATAGATTGGTAGTATTTGTAAGCTATAAGTCTATTGCTGGTAGTAGACAGACAGATATTACAGTTTTCCCTAAATGACCAGTTGTACTGAGATGTGACTCAGAATAGTAGGTACTCAACTTAGGTACGCATTGTATTAGGTACATTGTAGGTAAATTGAAATTTGCATTGAATTACTAGTTAGTCAATCTATTAGTGGTCTAGTAATGGCATTGAAGGAATGTTTTGGTTAACATAGGTAGTTACATCTATTGATAGCAGGCTATTACATTGTTTTCAGTTTATTGTGCAGCAAGTGTATAGCAATTTATAACTTGTACTAATATTGACTATTATCTGTGTGTGTTATAATAATAAAGGGAAACTAACTTGTTATTTACAGGTTTAGAATATTAGAAGTGTAGCATAATTTATATAGATATAAAACTCGGTTCCTATTGTTTAAGGAAAACAACATTATTTAAGTTATAGTTTAGGGTTCCCTCGTTTGGGTTATAAACTGAAGGGTCCAATAAAATTGAGTTACTGCAAATTGTGAGTAAATATCGTTCCGATCATGTCGTTATCTGAAATCTAGAAGGGTGTTTCTAAGGAACTCAGATGGTTTTCCTCCGCACACGGTCTGATAGACCGTTTAGATAGGCATGATGTGGTATTGGAGCGGTCTATGGACGTTAAGGAACGTTACAATAGGGTGCTCGAATTGTCCGCGCAGGCGGAATCAGTTGATGGTTGTGCACCTGACAGGCTGTCACGGTTGATAGGGGATGTCGACCAATGTATGGAGATGGCAGCTGCTATCACGCAGAAGGCTGCGGACATACGTAGACAGCGCGAGTCCAGCCATGGTGGTGACATTGAAGCACCCCTGCCGCATCAGGGATCGGGGACCAGGTTACCCGTGATAACTATGCCTACCTTTGACGGCGTGTCCGGTGAATGGATGAGCTTCATCAATCTGTTCGACAGTTTGGTGCACTTGCGATCGGACATTACCAAGTCTGTCAAGATGGCTCAGCTAGTGGCAGCATTGAGGGGTGAGCCTAGGGAGCTGGTCGCTCATTTGACAGTTACGGAGGGCAACTATGAGACGGCCAGGCAATTGTTGGTCAGACGTTACCACAACAAACGGAGGTTGGCCGATGCCCAACTGAACCGTTTGTTTAGCATCCCGGTTGTGAACAAGGTCGGGGCTATACAGACGGAGGTTTTGAACCCATTGTTGTCCGTCACCAAGGCTCTAGAGAATCTTGGACTTCCGGTTGGTGAATGGTCGTACTTACTGTTGTACATTGTACTTTCCCGCCTACCCGCTGACGTGCAGACTCGTTTCGAACAGTCTCACGGGAGGTCGGCCGAGGACCTGCCCGCCTTCTCCGACTTGGTCGGATTTTTGGAAGAGGAGTCTCGACGGGCAGAGAATTTGGGGTTGACGGTCACCCATCCTTCGGAGCCACAGAGAGCTGCCGGGAGCGCTGTGAGTAGGGGCCCTCCGACGAGGAAGGACCGCACCAGCCGGCAGTCATATGGGACTGTGAGTGCATTGACCCCACATAGTGAGACCTGCCCATGTTGTAGGCAGATTGGCCATGCTGTGGCCAATTGCAATAAGTTCGGGGAACTTAGGGTTCAGGGACGGCGCCAGATAGCCAAGCAGCGGGGCTGGTGTTTCCTGTGCCTCGGGCCACACATGGCTAGGGACTGCACGCGCACACAAATGTGCAGATATTGTGGTGGGGCCCACAACAATCTGTTGTGCATGAACCGGTCCGGCCAACAGCCACCACAGGGCCGTACCCGGGGTGACACGGCAAGGGGCCCTGAGAATTCGTTTGCGACTCGGAGCGCAACTCAGGGGCCAACGTCCCCACGTGCACAGGGCAGTAGTAGGGTGCAGGGCCGCACTCAGGGTCATCACATGGGGGGCCCTGAGTTTTCGGTTGCGACTCAGCATCTGACTCAGCGGGCAATGGGGCCACAAGCACGCAGCCACCCAGGAGTGCAGGGCCGCACTCAGGGTCATCACATGGGGGGCCCTGAGTTTTCGGTTGCGACTCAGCATCCGACTCAGCGGGACATTGGGTGTGTTGAGCAGGCCGTAACGGGCGGGTGGCATGGGACACCTTCGAGCTATGCGGGTGCGGTTCGGACGCCGCCTCAGTTGTCGCCCCGCTCATCGCCTCGTCCTCGTCGGTCGCATGTGCTGTCCCCCCCGCTCATGGAGCGGCCACGGTTGAATTCACGCCCACCCCCCTTCGGGGGGCGTCGTAGGGTGGCAATGGAACCGGCGCGTGGGCCATTTGTACAATGGGACCCTCTGGCGTATAGCTGCCTACCTGATCGGTTACAGGCAGATTGGGGCCCCGGGGGCCCTCGCTAGGAATTTGCGGCCCAACAATTTGTTGCCCCCCAACCGGAGACGGTGGTGTTACCGATCGCCTCTGTGCTTGTTTGGGATTTGGCGGGCAACCCAACATACGTTCGCGCCCTATTAGATTCTGGAGCTCAGGGCTGCATTGTATCGAATGATTTAGCAAAATGGTTGGGCCTCAAGGTAAATAGGTATAATAAATCAATACGGGGCGTGGGGAATGTTATGGTTACGAATGTAGTTGGTCAATCGGTGATCACGTTCTCTCCACGTTATGACATTTTGTCAAAAACATCCGTGCAAGCTTTAGTAATGACGCATGTCATGGGCAGACACCCCTTGGTGAAGTTGAATCCGGCCGTTCGATTCCTGACATCAGGACTCAAGTTGGCGGATCCCGATTTTGACACTCCAGTTCCGGTCGACATGCTACTGAGAGCAGAGGTTCTGGGTAGGTTTCTGTTGTCGGATCGGCGAGTTCTTCAGCCGGACGGGTTGATTGCTGTGGATACTAAGTTTGGCCACGTGATCATGGGTCCGGCATTGCCAATGGTTAGGCCTGCCGAGTCAGATGGCATACTTATTAGCTCAGCGTTGTCAGACGCTATCCAACGTTTCTGGGAGATAGAGGAACCTCCCACCGTTCGTCGAGTCGACGCAGACGAAGAAGAGTGCGAGTTGTTTTACCAGAATAGTACTGGTCGCCTTCGTTCTGGTCGTTTTGTAACTCGACTGCCTTTCAGGGCCGATCGACCGCCACTAGGAGGATTCTCCTAGATTTAGGAAGATGGCTGAGACGAGATTGATGTCGATGGAGCGTAGGATGTCAAGGGACGCCGTATTTAAACAAAAATACGTCGATTTTATGAGGGAGTATGAGTCGTTAGGACACATGTCGGTATCGGGTGTGGACTGGAGATCTGAGGATCATTGTTTCCTTCCACACCATGCCGTCCTGCGAACCCCTACCGGCAAGATTCGAGTTGTTTTTGATGGGTCAGCACCTACCTCGAACGGGATGTCCCTGAATCAGTGTCTACATTCGGGACCCAAGTTGAGTCGTGATATTTCGGATATTCTCACGAGCTTCCGGAGACACCAGATTGTATTTGTCGCAGACATTCGGATGATGTTAAGGCAAACGGTAATTCATCCTGCTGACAGAAGGTATCAGTTGATACTTTGGCGTGAGTCCACGGCCGAGCCAGTCAAGGTCTATGAGTTAAACACGAACACGTATGGGTTACGGTCTAGCCCGTATTTGGCGATGCGTACCCTGCGGGAGTTGGCGTCGCGTGACCGTGTGAGCTATCCTAGAGCCGCCGCTATCCTGGAGCAAGATTTGTATGTCGATGAAGTCTGCACAGGGGCAGCCAGTGTAGAGGAAGCTCTGGACCGACGTGACGAGCTCATTCAATTGCTGGAACGAGGCGGCTATGAACTACGCAAGTGGATGTCCAACTCCCCTGAGTTGATGGCTGGTCTCCCAGATGAGTTTCAACAAGACCCGCACGTTTTTGAGAATCCTGACAACCCTAACATGTTGTCAGTGCTTGGAATTCAGTACCGGCCCGTCCATGATGAGTTTACCTATCGGGTGGTTTTAGAAACACCGAAGGCCTGGACGAAGCGGTCAGTACTGTCAAAGATTGCGAGAACGTTGGACCCGAATGGATGGATTTCTCCAGTCACCTTTGCTCTCAAATGTTTTATGCAAAGGCTATGGGCGGCTCCGTTGACCTGGGACACCCACCTCTCAGGTGATTTGTTGACTGATTGGACGCGAATGTTCACCTCGCTATCGGACATAAATAATGTATCGCTGCCGAGGAAATTGGTCCCTGCTGGGGATTACAGGGCAACCCTTCACGGGTTTTGTGATGCCTCTGAACGAGGGTTTGCGGCAGCGGTTTATTTGCGAACCGTCACCTCCACCGGGGAGGTCGACGTGCGTTTGGTTTTGGCAAAAAGCAAGGTAGCGCCTATTCGGACAAGGATGACGATTCCAAAACTGGAACTGTCCGGGGCTGCTCTTTTGACCAAACTTTTAAATCACACTCTAACAGTGTTGCATGGGTCAGTGGTTTTGGAGGATACGGTGTACGTGTGGACGGACAGCCAGATTGTTTTGTGCTGGCTGAAGGCTTCGGTCCATAACTTAGAGGTTTTTGTTGCGAACCGTGTCTCCCAGATTGTGTCGTCTGAGGTCCCACTGACCTGGAGACATGTACCAGGAGAATTGAACCCGTCTGATTGTGCATCCAGGGGATGTCAGGCTCCTGAACTCGTTAGACACCATTTGTGGTGGGGACCACCCTGGCTTGCCAAGAGAGAATCGGACTGGCCCCACAGCCATGTAGTAGTATCTTCGGATCATGGCCCCAGAGCGGCCGTGCATGTTACCCAGAAGGCTGAGGACCCTGACACTGACAATTTTGTAATTATTTATGTTAAAAGACATCATATTTTCCTTTAACCAATGTTCTGTAATACAAATAACATCAGTGTCCGAATTATTAAGAAATAATTCTAATACAAGTTCTTTACCAGGTAGCCCCTGCATGTTTTGATGGGTAATATTTAAGTGGGGCTTACCCTTTATCTGAATATTATTTAATATAGGGGTTATTATTAGACTTTTTTGACTTATTTAATTCGGGCAAGATATTACACATTTTTGATCTCCTATGCTTGCTTGATATATTTATTGGCTTATGTATGCTAGAGATTTCCTCTGTTGTCTTAAAAACTAATTTAAATTACTTGGAATGTCTTCCAATATACCTTGTCTGTGCTCAATAGAAGCAGTCAGGTTAGCCAAATTCTTGGCTGTAATACTAAAAAAATAAGATAGCGACACAGCTACCTGTCGTTTGTAAAAATATGAAAGGTAGTAACTACATTTGGTCAAATAAACATTATTACTAACATAATTGTTAGAGTCAATCAAATGAATCAAACTATTATTATATGACATTGTATGTAATGTCATATTTAGCTTATATCTAAGATCATTTTCAGCTTGTGGCAATCTTTTACTGTATGGGAATGTAAACATAACAATTTTATTAACATTCAGTGAGCAAAGTGTTTCAAAATATTTAATTAGGTCCCATTTGTTTACCTCACCCCTATTTCCAAACATGAGTATTAAGTTTGATTCAGGTGTCAGATCAAGTGTCTTTGTTATTTTTTGCATAACATCATGAAAACTGGAGTTTGGTAAACAGTTATTTATGACTGAGTATCCCAACTTATTCAATAATATGCCTAAGTTTCTTCCAATTTCATCACAAAACATGACAGTTTTGTTTGTAATGCTTTTGTGCGACCCTGAAATCCTGGGTCGGATACGTATTTCAAGGCTCGTGGTTGAAGCTGGTCTCTCCGGCTGTTACAAGGAACGTTGGCAGTCACACAAATGATTGGCCACCAAAGAGTCATAGCGTTCCTGATTACTATGAGACAGTTTAAGCAGCTCATCCATGGCCAGGGAGTACTCCTCAGTGGCCTTTTGAGATTTTTCATAGCGGGCAGTAATAGATCTCAAGCAGCCATTGACAGTGGCAAGTTCAGACTCAAGATTTTGCAGGTCTTTCTCATATTTTGTTTTATTAATTTCTAACTCTGCCATACACATTTTAAACTTTTCCAAAATATCTATTTTACTCTTATTATATAAACTTATATTGAGATTTTTATGAGATTTTAATTTTTTTGATGTTTGAGTGATGTGTTTTTTAATTTTAACATATCTTTTTGATGCGTTTTTGCTGCATGTTGAACCAGTGCCCACCACTGAGTCTTCATGAGTCAAATCAATCACTGCACTGGACACATCACTACATGCAACAGAAACTTGGCCGGTCGACTTATCCGCTAATATCAATTCCTCAAATAAATTTTGGGATTTTTGTGCTGCTGAACCATGAGACTCCTCTTCTAATTGTGTGATTTGGTTGTGGGCATCAGACAGGTCCTTTTCCAGGGTAGAAATTATCTTCAAAGCAAACTCATATTCAGCAGCGCACTGATCAAAACCATTATCATTTTTGACCTATTTTGTTCTTCAAGTACATTTTCATATTGTGAGTGTAAAGTAGACAGCTCGGTTTTTAGTTTATTATTATTACCTAATGCTTCTAGCAATATTTTTTCATTGTCCTCCCGTTCACAAGTCAACTGGCTACACAATTCCCTAGATAGTTTTAATTCTTCTAAAGCCAGGTTAAGTTGGGATTCTACTTGGCGTGCTTTACGGGTCTGCATGCGACTGTCCATTATAGATATGAAAGGAAAATAGTATGTATCAGTGTCAACAAACTACCAGAATAATTGTCAGCCAATTGAGGTTATGTCAGCTGAGCCGATTTATTTGGTTGAAATTAGATTCCAGATGTTATGTTTTCGCTTAGAATACACAGAAAGTAGAACGAAATCACTCCGAACCGAGAATAACAATGACAAAGATAAATTTCTGTAACCGAAAAACAATTGGCCAGTTTGAATCAAATACAAGTCACTCACATAAAATATTTATATTCACACGTATATTTATGATTATCCTATTAAATACAACAAGAATTGTAGTTTAATTACACAAGAAAACAATTTATATTTTAATTTTACATAGGATAAATCTCTGTCGGTTATTGACCTCAGTGTTGCCACAAGCTGACTCCAATGAATCCTGAATCTATATTTTTATGTCTTCCCATAGCAAAGTAGTCTCTTATACTGGTTTGATTTTCACATGCGACATCATCAAATATAATGATTGAATTAGGTAGCGCATTTTGTGGCTTCAAATCGTTTTCTTTGTCATGATATTTTGTGAATCCAATCGATGGAACTAAACTAAATACATGTTCTAAATATAAATATTTAGGTTGAAATAAGGTTTTACAGTAAACGTAAACATTTTTAAAGCAGAGTCCATTTTCATGGAGTAAGAGACCTATCATCAAATTGGTTTTACCGCAGTTAGATGGACCACAAATAATACAACGAATTGAGTTTGGTAGAAGAGAGCCGTGCCTTCTTTCTTCTTTTATATTTTTAAAACTATATTTATGAAGTTTCAGTGAATTTTTCTGTTTTACAAACCTCATCTTGAATAAGTGTAAGGTTCATACTCTACGACTGTTTAGAATACAATGACTTTCTCAGCAATTTATCATAGAATTTAAAGGTAGGACTTATTTGTGCACTACAGTTTCAGGTCATGAAATATGTTGTGGGGTTGGACGATAATTTGTATGGTAACTTTCAAAACATGATAAGTCACAAAAATATCATTTTGTTTAAAAATTATAGGTAACTTGTTATTTTCTATGGACACTATGATTTGAGTGCATTTATCTCGACTCCATATTTGATGGATAAATAACGTTTTTAGTTACTCCTCATATACCTACCTAAATCAAAAATAAAAAACAAAGTATTTTAAGATATAAACTGTATATAATATTTGAGACTTAGGTGTAAAGGTTTTAATGTACAAAATTTAACAAAATTACGAACTAACCTATCACTAGAAATAACAACATTTTTTTTTAATAACTATCGCTTATCCTTTTCGCAATTTTCTTAACAAGATTATCGGTCATATCCATAATTTTTTCAATTGGATCTAACAATATGTGCTGAGCGCTCACAATAGGCTCCATCCCCGGCTGCAACGTTGACTGGTTGCTGCTGCTTGCGCTGTGTTGCTCCACGAGGTCGAACACCTGATAAGATAGATAGATAAATCAATTATTCAGTAAACATGGTACACAGTTACACACATAAATTATAAACAACAAAAATATAAATTACATTAACAATGCATTTTGTAAACTATACAACAAAAACATTTAAAACGGATGCACAACAGTGGCTCAAGTACATGAATTATTAAATAGATAAAAGAGATAATTATGTATTAATGATATAAGTTTAATAGAAACTTCACCTGGATCTTAATAAGTCGTAATCCTTTTTGTGGCTGCTTACACATCACGAATGATCCACCATCCTCCACAGAAGACCTCTTCCTAGGTCTACTTGGAGATTTCGTCTTTATATCTGTGAGAGGAGGTAGCGGTAAAGCCGGAGCAGGGGGAACTTCCTGCACATCGCTGTCATATCCAGCTAACATATTCTGCACGTAGTAATATGGGTTCGTGTCCTCTGTCATTATTCTGAAAAAAAAATACGTGTTATAAAATGGACGGACACTCTAACGATGATGGAAATCATCGTGAGGAAACCTTCATTGCTCCATAACTGCGGCGATTGACTAACCCCCTGTCACGAAAAATGGAGTATTGAATCACTGGCTGAAAGTGGGCACAGTTGTTCCTCTACCACCCCGTATGGGAAAAGGCGTGACGCTATGTTATGTTATAAAATAGATGTCTGGTGACAGACGGACGGACATCAAAGTCTCAGTAATAGGGTCCAGTTTTTACCTTTGGGTACGAACCCTAAAAAAATATAATTAGAACGAGAACTCTTGAGCTTACTTACCAAAATTAAAGCTGGTATTCGAACACGTGTATTTCTTTCGATCTCGTCGGCGTGAATGAAACGTGTAAGGCACCGGTAGTCATTATTTCACAAAATGGATCATATTTCACCTGCTCATCAAAATGTTATACTCAACTACTTAATGAAACCCGATGCGTGAGACTCACAAATAAATATGCAATGGAAGCGATTTTGAAGTCAAACGCGCTAAACGTCATAATAACATTATATTAGTTGTTGATATCTAAGGTTTATATATAAGGTGTTAAATAAAACAAACTTATAGCTTTAAGAACATTTATTAAATCTATAACAATATAAGGATCTACATTAATTTTATCAATAAACAAAACAATGACCACCCACATCGATCATTTATGCAATACAGCATACCAACCTTATAACTAACATTTAATTTTAAAACAAAGATTGGAAATGACCCCAAGACATTGTCGCAATCTTATCACTTAAAACTATACGTTATATCATCATTCGATGAAAGAGCAACTTTATTTAGTTCCTTGGTGAAAATCTGATGTTGTAATGATTTCAAAAACACATTTTTTCGTCGTACTATTTCAACTGTTTCTAAAACTCTTTTGTAGTCAGATAAATTTAAACTACGAACTGCAGCCTTTTTGATACCTTTAGCTTTTTTGGTAACACCTTTAGTTGATTTAATACAATAAAGTTTGGATCGCAAACCTATAAAGTCTTCAATATTTTGACCACCAAGCTCGTCTTTGAATAACCCTGGAATTTTGTTATTTTTAGGTATTATTCCATAAATATTATTGTCAGGGTAGTTGCTTGTGTCAAAGTAATGATGAAATTTATTCCTTATGTCTGCATAAGCATCATTCGTCTCTATTGAATATAGAAAGCTATCAGTATCTGTGTAACAAATTTTCATTTTATCCTTATAAAATGGTTTCATGACTTCATAGTTAAATTCATACATGTGATATTTTGACAACTCTAAAACAGTAAAACCTATGTAGATGGGTTTATTCAAAAGTACATTGTCAGGTTTCATCTGAATGGCAACGAAATTTTCTGAAAAAATTGATACACTGTGGAAATTGGGTTTTGCAATCAGTAGATCTGCTGCAAATGATTTTTTTGTTTTTTTGAATTATCACTCCATTTATTTACTAATTTTATATCTACGCGTTTTTCTACATTTTCTAATGTTTTCCCAAATATACTGTTATTCAATAATTTAAAAAAGTCTTGCTCGAATTGAGATTTTGCAGTTTTTCGTAAAGCTGTATTCAAATCAATGTATTTTTTGAGAAAATGACTTTGTTTGAATTGAATGACTCTATAAATATTTTTTAATATTAATCCATTTTTCAAACACGTTTGTAAATGTGTGTAGTGAATAACATAACGAAATTTATCGTACAAGTTTGGTATCAATTTTGATGTTTTCGAACCAGGAGGAATAAAATTTTGTGGGCAAAAAGGGAAATCATTATGCAGATCATGTAAGTGCTCTGGGTATTCTAAATCTACTTCTAGTATATAACCAAATTGAGAATCATGAGGAATACATTGAATATCTAGTTTGTCTACATCAGTTTTAGTCATCATTTTAAAATCTGAACATGCTAAATAACCGCACATAGCATAACCATATAAATTATTACAATCAATGTATAGCAAATGCTTTTCAACTTTACTTGGGTCATAATTTGGTAAGTATTTATTATTTGCTTTTGCATAACGATTGGAACATAAACAAACTCCGCCTCGTATACCACTTTGGATCATTCGATATATTTCTAAGTCACTAATTAGTTCCAGCTTAACTTTTGTTTTGAGTAACATAGCGTCAAAGCTTAAACTAAGTGCTGTAATGTAAAACGTCGGATCTAACCTATAGTTATCCATACAAGCCTTTCGAAATTTCTCAAAAATATCAGCCAAAAGGATAACATCCGACATGAGGTATAGGTCGGTATACTCCCCCATGTCGACTGTATTGAAAGTGTCCCAAACTTTTATAGCATGCTGGTAGTCCAAGTCAGTAATATGTTCACTAGTCAAGGTACTGAAGAATTTGCTTTGTTCGGGAAGACTTGTATGATTTCCACCCTCTTACGTGTTCATAAGGATAAACACCTTTACGTCGCATTAAATCAAAACATTTACCTTCTGGAAAATACTTTTTTAAATGAATAAAATCCTCAGTATTGAGATTATCACATAACTTATCCAAACTTGTAGACAAAAAGTTAAATGAATCAACAAAACGAAAAGCCACAAATTCATTATTTGTTTAATCTCTGAAAAATTTCGTGAAAGAGATATATTTTTCTTTATTTTTTATAACAATTAATTGCAATAACTTTTATAGGACCACAGGTTTCTCCTAACTGTTTAATAAATAAATGACTGTCGTACCCTGATAAATTATGGAAAAATACTGGGTCAAATTTAGGTACAACAAACCGAATGTTGCAGTAAGAATGCGCCGCACCACGATAACGCCCTGTCAAGTGACAGTGATCTCTCACACGGTCATCTAGTAATATTTCAGAGCAAATATGACAACATTTTGCATTTTTATAAGTTTCATTATCATTTTCGTTAAATTCCATAGGGACTTCCTTTTTTAATATTGAATGTATTCTTGAAACGTCATGCTGCAAATATTCCAAAAATATCTTATCGCTATTAGGTCCTCGGTATGTTCTATACTTATTAAGTTTAGAGTTGTATGAACTAACAATATAGTATCCAAAAGCAGCAGGTACGTGTTTATGGGTTGAAATCGTTCCATTGAACCCTTTATTATCATTTGTTATAGGTAAAGGTTCTAAAAAGGATTCAAAATCCGCGTATATAGTAAACGGTAAACATTGCATCCGTTCAAAGTGAGTAAACTGTGTAAAGGTACCTTCTTTTGGGAGTCGAGCAGAGACACCACCACAAACGTGAGAATTAAGCTTTACATCGTCGTTAAAAAATATGACACATTCGTCACAGAAATAAATTTTACCATGATGTTTTGTTGTTTGAGAGCGAAGTAAGCGACCAAGGTTACGTATCAAACAGTAATGTGATTTCGCACCGTTTTCAAAATATAACAAATTAATGTGTGTTTCTCTTTTTCTTGCTGTTTTAAACAGTGGACCGATAATATGTTTCTTATTTTTTAGACCAAATACATTTAAGCTTATCTTTTGATTATTTTTTTCAAAAAGTTTTATATCTAAAATTGACACGGGGAACGTCATATTATTCGTATTGAGAACTTCACTGTAATGGGGGTAAGACGTGACTCTATCTGCATTTTTTTTGCTGGAAACAAAGCAGCTGTTACACTCCACAAGAAACAAAAATTGTCATAACTTTTGATGTTAATGCAAGCCCGTTTATTTTTGATTAACTTAGGTAACTCAATGTAGCTTGATCCTCGTAATGGAATGTACTTGTTTACATTTACCTCTAGGTACAAATTATTTAAAAAAGACCATCCACTTTCTCGGTCTTGAAATTCACTAATCTTTGTTGAGATTATATTTATAACTCTATTGTAGATGTCATTGAAATCATTGTTTGTAAGAAATACTATATTTTCTGTAGCAAATGACTTTATTTCTGATGCATCGTTTCTTGGTAAATAAAATTGAGCAAAAAAACTCAAAGTTGACTTTCACTGTATGATAAGAAGCTACTTTTGCGTCAATGATTTGTCTAACGTAGCGGCGCAGGCGAGCGATATATTCAATCGGTAGGTCGTGGTTCGCACTTGGGTCGGACTCAGAAACCTCCAACAGTTGTTCATTAGAATGAACTCGATACGAAGCTATACGGTTCCTAAATGCACTGTTGATTTTTGAAATATTGGTGCTGACTTCAACCAAACTATTATTTTTATGAATAGTTCTTCTAAGATGTGCAGAAAACCCTCTACTTTTAATGGACTTGTCACAAACTTCACAAAATATGTCTTTACCTGGCATGTTGAATTATAGGATTGTATTTTAAGAAATCAAAATGTTTAAAATGATGCAATGTTCACCGTTTATATGTGCGTACATGTAAATTTATTCATCTGATTCTTAACTTATCATTAAATCAATTTCAATAATAAAAGGCTTATTCATATTTGACGTTATCGAGTTGGAAGGTACCCTCGTGGGTAAATTTGGCTTAAGCCAACTTTATAAATGTGTGGAGTGCATCCAGCTCCGGTGCGCTGTCATCAACCTGATATCTCAGATTGACAGCTGCCTTCCAGTAGCGTTGGTGCGCTTTCACATTTATAATGTCAGCTTTATTGTAGACCCTTAACTCTACAAATAAGTTTCCCTCGAGATCTTCGCTGCGTTTTAATAGTCCACCGGCGACGCGGCGCCAGAGCACCGACTTGAGCAGATTCACCTTAGCTTCAGCTATCGTTGTTGCATCCTCTTCTTCCCCAAACAATTCGGTGAGAGTAAATTTCCCTCCGGATGTAGCACGAGTTGAAGCTGTCGCTGACGTGCGCGATGTTGATGCTGTCGCTGACGTGCTGCTACCGCCGCTCTTCTTTTGCTTTGCGTCGCGACTCGCACTACCTCCACCGCTCGTGTTTGCCGCTGCCACCTTACGTTTCTTTGTCTCCTTAGGTGATTTAGTCGTACCCATCCTGAAATGATAAACAATATTCTATTAGTGACAATGCATCAAAATTACTCATCTCGATTTAGAAATACAATTTAGATAAGGCTGTTACCAACCGAGTGGTGGTGGAAATAATGTAAGTATTGATTTTATGAAAACACAACTTATTTAAAAATATTTGAGAGTGGGACGGTCTTTTACTAGGAGTGAGACACACTACAGGTTACGCATAAAAATACATACGAGTGGTGATCCTCGTCTTCTGAATCTAAATTCAGTAACGAGTTTGCTCTTTGCTGGCGCCACTGCTTCTCGCTGATGTTGGGGGTGAGGGTTTCGTTCTCGGTGTCAGACCTGGTTATAAAAAAAAAGTCAAATAAAAACAAAAACTACGATCACAAATATCATAGTTTAATTTAATCTCACTCTCACACTCTCTAAACATTTCCTTTTCCTTCATTTTGTTGGTATTATACTAGACGTACAGACACAAATACTTATAGTACATACTCGTAATTTACAAACATTGGGTTCGTCTCATATTATTATATCTATACATGAGGTCTTACTTAGATTCTCTATACCAGGTTTCGAACCCAGAGACTCCCCCAACAAAAGTAGGCACGGCTACTGCTAACTTAGTTAATTACGCCTTGCAGTCTCCACATAAGATAATGATACGATCGCTCGCTATGTGTGATGAGTTCTAGTGGTCTCCATAGAACTACATTAGTCTAGTACCGAGACGACTACAATTCAGCGTAGATACCATTGAGTTGAGACTGTAGGGTTAGGACAATAAAAATAAAAAAACTTACGAACATTTTTTCTATTCCTCTGATGAGATTTCACTACTGCACTTTATTTTACTGCACTGTAGAAGGTTGATGTTTCACGCTCGCCGAAGAAATTATAACTTTTTTGTAATAAATTCGGTCATTTTATACATATTTTTTTGATGACTGCAATAAAAAAGCAATGGTTATACCTTTACCGTATTACACAAAACATGTGACGATCAAATTGATATCTATGCAAAACTCATTCAATAAACTTTCCAAAGAATACCTAATGTTGAGTATCCCTGACTAGTGTTAAAACTGCTAACTAAGGTTTAAAACCGTGTGATTCTTAGGTATCGATTACAACGTTTCATCATCACAAGCTCATGTATCATGACGACTTAGGATTATATTATTATGCAGCTTACCAGCAACCAAACTATTATTTTTATGAATAGTTCTTCTAAGATGTGCAGAAAACCCTCTACTTTTAATGGACTTGTCACAAACTTCACAAAATATGTCTTTACCTGGCATGTTGAATTATAGGATTGTATTTTAAGAAATCAAAATGTTTAAAATGATGCAATGTTCACCGTTTATATGTGCGTACATGTAAATTTATTCATCTGATTCTTAACTTATCATTAAATCAATTTCAATAATAAAAGGCTTATTCATATTTGACATTATCGAGTTGGAAGGTACCCTCGTGGGTAAATTTGGCTTAAGCCAACTTTATAAATGTGTGGAGTGCATCCAGCTCCGGTGCGCTGTCATCAACCTGATATCTCAGATTGACAGCTGCCTTCCAGTAGCGTTGGTGCGCTTTCACATTTATAATGTCAGCTTTATTGTAGACCCTTAACTCTACAAATAAGTTTCCCTCGAGATCTTCGCTGCGTTTTAATAGTCCACCGGCGACGCGGCGCCAGAGCACCGACTTGAGCAGATTCACCTTAGCTTCAGCTATCGTTGTTGCATCCTCTTCTTCCCCAAACAATTCGGTGAGAGTAAATTTCCCTCCGGATGTAGCACGAGTTGAAGCTGTCGCTGACGTGCGCGATGTTGATGCTGTCGCTGACGTGCTGCTACCGCCGCTCTTCTTTTGCTTTGCGTCGCGACTCGCACTACCTCCACCGCTCGTGTTTGCCGCTGCCACCTTACGTTTCTTTGTCTCCTTAGGTGATTTAGTCGTACCCATCCTGAAATGATAAACAATATTCTATTAGTGACAATGCATCAAAATTACTCATCTCGATTTAGAAATACAATTTAGATAAGGCTGTTACCAACCGAGTGGTGGTGGAAATAATGTAAGTATTGATTTTATGAAAACACAACTTATTTAAAAATATTTGAGAGTGGGACGGTCTTTTACTAGGAGTGAGACACACTACAGGTTACGCATAAAAATACATACGAGTGGTGATCCTCGTCTTCTGAATCTAAATTCAGTAACGAGTTTGCTCTTTGCTGGCGCCACTGCTTCTCGCTGATGTTGGGGGTGAGGGTTTCGTTCTCGGTGTCAGACCTGGTTATAAAAAAAAAGTCAAATAAAAACAAAAACTACGATCACAAATATCATAGTTTAATTTAATCTCACTCTCACACTCTCTAAACATTTCCTTTTCCTTCATTTTGTTGGTATTATACTAGACGTACAGACACAAATACTTATAGTACATACTCGTAATTTACAAACATTGGGTTCGTCTCATATTATTATATCTATACATGAGGTCTTACTTAGATTCTCTATACCAGGTTTCGAACCCAGAGACTCCCCCAACAAAAGTAGGCACGGCTACTGCTAACTTAGTTAATTACGCCTTGCAGTCTCCACATAAGATAATGATACGATCGCTCGCTATGTGTGATGAGTTCTAGTGGTCTCCATAGAACTACATTAGTCTAGTACCGAGACGACTACAATTCAGCGTAGATACCATTGAGTTGAGACTGTAGGGTTAGGACAATAAAAATAAAAAAACTTACGAACATTTTTTCTATTCCTCTGATGAGATTTCACTACTGCACTTTATTTTACTGCACTGTAGAAGGTTGATGTTTCACGCTCGCCGAAGAAATTATAACTTTTTTGTAATAAATTCGGTCATTTTATACATATTTTTTTGATGACTGCAATAAAAAAGCAATGGTTATACCTTTACCGTATTACACAAAACATGTGACGATCAAATTGATATCTATGCAAAACTCATTCAATAAACTTTCCAAAGAATACCTAATGTTGAGTATCCCTGACTAGTGTTAAAACTGCTAACTAAGGTTTAAAACCGTGTGATTCTTAGGTATCGATTACAACGTTTCATCATCACAAGCTCATGTATCATGACGACTTAGGATTATATTATTATGCAGCTTACGTATTCTATTTTAGTTAGGTTTAACCCTTAAATGCATCTTGTATCGAAAATGATACAACGAAAAAAAAAAAAAAACAATAAAAATAAATAAGTAATTTATATGTGTCTTAATTCTTTGTTAAATATACTATTGTATATTAAAATGAGGAAAAACATAAAAAATATGAAAAAAAAAAACATAACTTCATAAATTTGACAATTTGATCGCAGAGAAAAAAAAAAGGTAAAATTGATATATTTTTTAAAATCGCTATAAATTCATTTTAAAAAAAATTATTAAATTTAAAATAAATGAAACTTGTTGTCAACTTAACTTTTTAATTTTGTCCACACATACAAAAAATAAATTAAAATAATAGGTTCTTAGGGGGTTTGAAAAAAGAAAAGATTAGGTAAGATTTTTCAAGTATTTTTTAAGTTATTAAGTATATATATAATTAAGTATTTATCATCAAAAAAGAAAACATCATGCATTTAAGGGTTAAGTTGGGACTAACTATACCGATATAGGTACTTACCTTGTTTTTTTCCTGGCTGACAAATGCAACTTTTTTGCATCAATTACTGATAACAATCATTATATGTATCTTATGATTTTGGTACTATATTTGGGTTCATAACCAGATGCGAGTGAAGTTGTAGGCTACAGCTGGTAGCTAATAGATATGACAAATTCTTGTTCATCACTTCAAAACAAGTGCTGAAATCGATGTCTAACTTTTTTTGATAACACGGTACATGTATATTTGGGTAAACAATAAACCAAATTTCATCAAAGTTGTTAATCTACATATGCTGTTGACTGTACTTTTATTGCAATTATGCTGATTAAGGTAAGAGATTCCGAGAGCCGGACACCTACGTCAGCGTGAGCCCGCCGTGGGAACGCAGGGTGTCCATTACAGTACATGTTCGTATACGTACATGGTATAATTACAGTGTTCGTTTAGAATCCCACAAAGAAACATTGCTTGATATTACTTAAAAAAATGTGATTTTTGGTTTTCCTAAGCTTGCCGATGGAATCCTTTATTTTTGTCAGGTAAATGTCAAAACTAACTACCTTAATCCATTTCCGAAGGCTTGATTTTCTTGTTGTGTCACACAACAGCTTCTTGTTAAACTTATCAGATATTTGCTCTAACGATATATCTGATTGCATACCAATTTTAAAATCATTGGTAGGTATACTCCATTTCATGTACCATGGCCCGATGCACTTGAGACGGTCATTAGGCGTTAACAATAGGATTAGTGATAACAAAAGATACCTGGCCAGACCCTTTTGCGGCGTGGTATTTTACATGCAACCTAATGATCTTGATCGTTTAACCGTTTTATATAAAATATACCTCGCAGCCAACAGAGTCTACTTGAACAAAGGGTTGATTTTTCTGATGGTTTTTCAATTTTGTATTACCTAACACACAACAAAAAAAAATCTGAACGAAGGTCTGCATTTCTGATGGGTTTATTATTAAAAAAACCTGTTGGATATCAGCTACAACCTGAGTGAAGGTTTGAGTTAGTGATGGTGGTACATTATAAACTCCAACAAGAAATCACTTACAACCTGAGTATGACTCTTGATTGTCTGATGGTCTCAAACTTACCTATGATCAATTCAAATCAATTGTATATAAAGAGCCTCTCAGACATCAACGACAAACCTGAACATGACTTTGATTTGATGTTGGTTTTACAAAACAGGAACGTGACACATTCCAGACAACAATGAAACTTCGCAATGGAACCTAGTTAACGTGCTTACCTACAAACATAAAACGGAATTTTCTCATTAGAAACATGGTTAAAATCGTCTTTAAAAACCAACAATCACATTAATCAGTGAATTACTTACATTGTGTGTTTTGTGTGAGCATTTCATAAACAGTGATTGTACTCCACGGCGTGACGGGGCGATGGTGAGTCGAGGTTATATTTTTGTTACTTCCATGCTTGCGGAGCGGATTGAAAGTGAAAGTGGGGGGCACAATTAATCTAATGTATATGGATTTCGATCGAAGGAGTAAGCTGTGTATTATTGTGGCACATTGGCTCACTTCGATCGAGCGGAGCGCAGCGGAGCGGAGTGGAGCGAAGCGGAGCATTGTGACGAAGTCGCAGCCTACCATTAGCATTTGGTATGAATAAATAGATATCTACAGTGTAGGGTGGTCTATTAGCATTTGTTATGAATAAATAGATATCTACAGAGTAGGGTGGTCTATTAGCATTTGGTATAAATACATAGATATATACAGTTAAGGATGGTCTCTTAGCATTTGGTATAAATAAATAAATATCTACAGTGAAGGGTGGACTATTAGCATTTGGTATATATACAGTGTAGGGTGGTCTATTAGCATTTGGTATAAATAAATAGATATCTACAATGTAGTGTGGTCTATTAGCATTTGATATATTTTTTTGTACTTTGAGTATCTCTTTTCATGAGATCGGCACCGGATATCTCACTCGGTCTCACTCTTAGCCACGCCAACGCATAGAGCACCTCGACATAGGAGCACTCCTTCAGGTTGCAGACGGTCCGACTGTGGAAAGCACTTCCCTGCACTATAAGGGACAGTCCCACACTTCTCTTTTAAAAACAGGGTAAAAAAGCACTTCCTCGCTCTCTCGTGATATTTATAGTATGTACACAGATATAGTATGCGTTGGCACTTATTTAGTAGTCAGGTCTATAGGTATTTTATTATTTTCCGTATTTATACATGTTTAATTTACTTATATGTATTTAATATAGATTAGATATTTAATAGCCTCGGTTTGCTGGTAGAAATCTCTTTTAAGAGTTTAGCTCGCCTTTGTAGATATGTTTTCTCTTAATGTAATCTTTTAAATATCTGTGTGCAATAAAGAATTATAAAATATAATATTAGTTTAGATAAAAAGGTGATTTTATCGTGTACCTCATTGGTAACTATCGGCATCGACACTTCACTAAAAAATGGCCAACAAACTTAAGTTGGGTAAGCCCAGCAGAAAGATAATGCGCTTAACAGTTCCCTTCAAAGTTGTTATTTCCTTCGATCTGGGGTCTTCTGGGGCGTGGGGAGTTGGGGTCAGGTCAATGGACCTCTTCCCGAAGCTTCGCCTCTGTCCACTCCTATAGACTATTGGTGGTCAACATAACAACACAACTTATTATTACAACCGATTTTTTAAAAATAACTAAACATTTGAATATAGAAATTACAACAATGCCTTTGCCAATTCGTTTGGCAAAATTCCCCTCCTTCTGGTAGAGTGGGTATGTAGCTGTTTGTTTTGTTTTTAAAAAGAAGGGTGTTATAGGTTTGAAGCATCTGTCTGTCTGTCCGTAGCACTCTAGCACCCAAACGGGTGGACGGATGTTCATGTTTTTTTAGTAGTATCAAGATTTCACTGCAATGGTTATTAGATATATTTTATTAAAATCGATTCAGCGGTTGAAAAGATATCAGCCTAAATAGGAAATAAGTAAAACAAATTTTAGCCGTAACGTTTCATTAATATTTATGGGGAATTATGATCTGCCACAGATTTACAGAAACAACATTTAAATTTAATGCCACGCGACACGCTATTGGGCGCAACGTCAAGGCGTATGATCTGTCATGAACATGATGTACTCAGAAATAAGAGCCATGTTTTATCAAAAATACAAAATATTGCTTTGATGTTATCTGAAACGCACTTAAGCAAAGCGTGTACTTACCTGGATGAGAGTAGTGTTGTGCTGCCGCTTGCGCCAGTGTTCACACGCCGTCAGCGAGCGCACGTTGACGGTTCCATCGCCGTCGCCCAACGCTAGCGTCGGGTACCCGTCCAGCCAGCTTCCAGGTTTGTAAACCCATCTGTAAATATTGTCATAATTTTATGCGCTGCGTTATGTTACGACTTAATAGATATCTAACTACAAAAACTCCGCCCCGCTGACGATGACTATCCAATGGCTGCACATGCTGCCGCCTTAGTGCATTGTGACGAAGTCGCAGCCTACCATTAGCATTTGGTATGAATAAATAGATATCTACAGTGTAGGGTGGTCTATTTAGCATTTGTTATGAATAAATAGATCTCTGCAGTGAAAGGTGGACTATTACCATTTGGAATAAATAAATAGATATATACAGTTTAGGATGGTGCATTTGGTATAAATAAATAAATATCTACAGTGAAGGACGGACTATAACCATTTGGTTTATATACAGTGTAGGGTGGTCTATTAGCATTTGGTATAAATAAATAGATATCTACGGTGTAGGGTGGTCTATTAGCATTTGGTATGAATAAATAGATCTCTACAGTGAAGGGTCGACTATTACCATTTGGTATAAATAAATAGATATAGGTATACAGTTTAGGATAGTTTATAAGCATTTGGTATAAATAAATAAATATCTACAGTGAAGGTTGGACTATTACCATTTGGTTTATATACAGTGTAGGGTGGTCTATTAGCATTTGGTATAAATAAATAGATATCTACAGTGTAGTGTGGTCTATTAGCATTTGATATATTTTTTTTGTACTTTGAGTATCTCTTTTCATGAGATCGGCACCGGATATCTCACTCGGTCTCACTCTTAGCCACTCCAAGGCATAGAGCACCTCGACATAGGAGCACTCCTTCAGGTTGCAGACGGTCCGACTGTGGAAAGCACTTCCCTGCACTATAAGGGACAGTCCCACACTTCTCTTTCAAAAACAGGGTAAAAAAGCACTTCCTCGCTCTCTCGTGATATTTATAGTATGTACACAGATATAGTATGCGTTGGCACTTATTTAGTAGTCAGGTCTATAGGTATTTTATTATTTTCCGTATCTATACATGTTTAATTTACTTATATGTATTTAATATAGATTAGATATTTAATAGCCTCGGTTTGCTGGTAGAAATCTCTTTTAAGAGTTTAGCTCGCCTTTGTAGATATGTTTTCTCTTAATGTAATCTTTTAAATATCTGTGTGCAATAAAGAATTATAAAATATAATATTAGTTTAAATAAAAAGGTGATTTTTTCGTGTACCTCATTGGTAACTATCGGCATCGACACTTCACTAAAAAATGGCCAACAAACTTAAGTTGGGTAAGCCCAGCAGAAAGATAATGCGCTTAACAGTTCCCTTCAAAGTTGTTATTTCCTTCGATCTGGGGTCTTCTGGGGCGTGGGGAGTTGGGGTCAGGTCAATGGACCTCTTCCCGAAGCTTCGCCTCTGTCCACTCCTATAGACTATTGGTGGTCAACATAACAACACAACTTATTATTACAACCGAATTTTTAAAAATAACTAAACATTTGAATATAGAAATTATGGTTGCCAGTTTTGCGATTTTCATTCAGAACATCGCCACTCGCAAGCAAATCAGCTCTTATACCGCAGCTATAAGACCTCATTTTAAATATTGTAGATATTTTAGACCCTAGCTATTTTAGCGATATAATATTTAAGAGTGCGTTCAAATGAAAACATACAGTAATCGGATAGCTTAAAGTTCATTTTTATGACTTCAAGCTCTAATAACTGACTATAATATATTGGGTGCTTACCTATGAAATTGGCGAATTTACTTACAGATTCAGGAGTTCATAATTCGAGTAATTGTATATAATATATAATATATAATGGCTATTTCCAGTTTTTTTTATTGTTTTAAAATTAATTTCAATATATTACATATACTTATTAAATTTCCTTTTAATTTTCAGTTTGAGAACTAAAATGTTATCTTAAAAATCAGTCTCCTAAATGTCATCCATTTTCATGATAATATTCGTAATATTTTTTTACAGCTGCAAGTTTTAAAAAATTAGGTATATACAATTTTCTGTTAGCTAAATGTTGTCTCATTCATACACACAAAGTTTACAAAATTAGGATCTGTCATTCCTAAAAAAAATACAAAAATGTTTGAACTGAAAATTGAGTTAACATCAATTTCTCCATACAAAACGCCAATTTCATATGTAAGGACCTAATATATATAACTGAATATGCCTTCGTCATGTCAAGAAATATACCTGATGCGTATTTGTATAATTGATAATTTTTAGGGCCTCTTGTATATTTATAAACAGCTGAAATAGTCGATCTGTTCTTCCGGAAACCATTTTGGGAGTTATCAAAGAGTTTATATTTTTCACAGAGTTTATATTTTTTTGTTACGCATAGCTTTTTTTTTTGAGGCAGAAGTTAAGAGAGCAATAGGGCAATAGTTACTGGGATCGTATTTAGAATTTTTTGTTTGTTTAGGTTTATTAAGGATATTTTGAGTAGTTCGGGGAAAACTTTGATTTAAAACACCTTCATTGAATGATTGGTTAATATTAGGTACTTCCTTACATATGAAATTGGCATTTCGCCGTACTGCCCACTTTGATCTCAAATATCTCGTCTATGGTTAGGAATTTCAAATTCAAATTTATACAGATATTTACTCATGTATTTGTGTTTCTAAAATTATAATTCATTTGTTTTTTCCTCAATTGTATTTTTTCTTGCGTCACTCAGCTTACAAAATGGAAAACTTGAAATATCGCGTTATTTACGAGTATGAGTTCTACCGTGGCACCAGTGCTGCAGAAACGGCTCGAAGGATTAATGATGTGTATGGCGACGGTGTCGCAATAGAAAACACAGTGCATTTTTGGTTCCAACGTTTTCGTTCTGGAAATTTCGACCTGCAGAACAAGCCCCGTGGACGGCCGGAGACCAAAGTTGATAATGAAGAATCGAAGGCTATTGTGGAAGCGGATCCATCGCAAACCACGTCCGAGTTATCAACAGGCTGCGGTGTTAGTGATAAAACTGTTTTAATCCACTTGAAGCAAATTGGGAAGGTGAAAAAGCTTGAAAGGTGGGTACCTCACGAACTGAGTGAAGCAAATCAACAAACGCGCGTTGACTGCTGCGTTGCATTACTCACCCGGTACAATAATGAAAGGATTTTAAATCGAATCATTACCTGTGATGAAAAGTGGATCCTGTACGATAATCAGAAGCGTTCATCGTAATGGCTGAACCCTGGCGAACCAGCCAAACCATGCCCCAAGCAAAAATTTACTCCAAATAAGTTATTTGTGAGCGTTTGGTGGACTAGTGCTGGTGTCGTTCACTACAGCTTTCTTAAATCTGGCCAGACGATTACGGCAGATGTCTATTGTCAGCAACTGAAAATCATGATGGAAAAGCTAGCTGCTAAACAACCGAGGCTGGTCAATCGCTCTAGGCCACTGCTGCTTCATGATACCATATTAGAGGAGCTTCAATTGGAATGACATCCACCGTACTCTCCGGACCTTGCTCCAAGAGATGACCATTTTTTTCGAAATTGTGATAACTTCTTGAAAGGGAAAAAAATCAACTCCGATGTGCCCAATGTGCTTACGCAATGAAGGTCGACAATTCGAGCATGATTTGTATTTTTTTTATTAATAATGTGTTTTTGTGATTAAAGAACAATTGAACATTTCTTTCTACCTATAAAATCATATTTATTCTTATGTACCTGCCGAATATCAGCTGTATGCTCACCGCCCGCCCGATACAAAGTTGGCAAATTAATGAACTTAGTAATGGTTTTTATGGCATTATTGTACATTATTAGAAAAAAGAACTTTTTAAAAAACTTGCAAGAAAAATAGCCTCGTTAAGTTTTTTTTTATTGCAAGTCAAAGATGATTCGTTACAGAATTTCACTTCTTGAAAAAACATTTGTGAGTCAATTAAAATAAAAACTAGATGTTAATTTCCAGTATTGACTATATACTACTACTATAGAACCTTGGAACATTTCACAACCAATAGCAGTAAATATTTGCAGGTTTTCTCATTTTTTTTAATTATTCAAGTTTAAAGTAGTTATTCTGGATGATTTTTCAAAAAAGTTAAAAATATTAAAATAAAAAATCCGTAGGACCAAAACTTTTTTTTGTGGACCTAGGAGATTCTATCCACAATTTTAATTTGGCAAACGATGCACTAAACACCAGGATTAACCGAATTATATTTAAAGACTTTTTTCTTATATCCCTATTAAAAAAAGAGACCACACAACTGAAGCAAATCTTCTTTAGCTCTAATGCTTCAAAAATACATCTCCTGCACTGTGTCTGGCTATGAGATGAAGAGAGAAAGAAAATGTGCGCGCGCAACTCTCGTTTTCCTCGCCCGATCACACTTTTCGTAAAGCTCTCGCCATGCATTCGCCAGCTCACTCCCCAAGTCAAGCGTGCGTAAAGAAGTTTTATTTCAAAAATATGACGGAATCGCGAAGTAGTTTTCCGAGATTCCACATTCAAATCATGTTTACAATTAACTATCACCTAGAAATAAGTTCCTGAAATGGTACTAAAAACGTAACTATCTCGAAAAACAGCATTGGGTGTCATCAATATTTTACAACTTTCCTGTTCACTATTCTAGGATTTGTTTTGGTGTCTACATAGATAAAAATACCTGTTTAGGTAAGTAAGCCAAAGTAACTGTACCTAAGAGTTTTATGAATCTTTTATTAAAAAAATTCAAACATTTACTGAGTGAAATTCGGGTTAGTCCACTATTGCCACTGTCTCCTTTTGCCACACCTTTTTGGCGTATCGCTTTTTCGCTTAAATGTTTTAAGGGAGAAAAAATAAATAAAAAATATTTAGATTTTGTTTCATTTATGGCATGTACCTTTAATTTCACACTGCCAGGTGCGTTACAATCATCTAGCAAATCGTCAGGTTAGGGGAGTAGTCCAACCTATAATAAGTAATTTAGGATGATACTGGAACACAAAAGTACCCACGTATTGCTACAGTGATTCATAATTACTGTTTGACCTTAGATAATTCCGATGTCAATATATATTTTTCAGTTCTCATTCTCGTCTGTTAAAATATTATCTCGAGTTGAACTCTCATTAACACTTTTTTGTCTTCCAAAATTCGTCGTCACGTTGTTTGATAAAAATAAACTATCAACAGTAAATCGGGACCAAACCAGATGGCAAGCATGTAAACGTTTTATTTTGTTATATGTAACTGACCATAAATTTGGTAATTCCACGAGTGATTTACATTGATAATTCTTCCAACATTAATGCTTTTTCATATATATTTTTAAACCATTTATTAATCCCGATTACAATATATCTTACTTAATGCTATCTAGCCACTACTCAAACCAGATAGTTCATCTATAGTGGCGAGTGTTACTTACTTAAACAAATTTTCTTTTACACATATTACGAAACAGAGTCTTAAATATCTCGCAAGTAGGTACCATATTTTAATTATATTATTTGAAAACAGGATTTTTATGAGAAAATCTTTTATCTTATGCTTGTACTTATTGCCATCGCTATAAATATGTCGCAGAAGGGTCAAGACTGATGGTTGAGGGCGTTCCGAGGATGGGTGTGATGGGTACTCGAGCATTGGAGGCAACAGTTTTGTTATAACAGAGTTTATTAACTTTAGGGCACGAATCGTGTACTAGACACAGAATAATGACACTTGATTCTGGGAGCACTAGTTAACTAATATACTAATAACCACACTAGACACGGGGACTGGCTATCTGTGGGCAAGTCCAATAATGTGGGAGGAGGTGCGCTCCGTACGACTGCTCGATACAGACTGACTGGCGCGCACGCCCTTTTTATAGAATGCACACCTAACCTCCGAATTAATGGCCCAACCTAAGCGAATGCATGTATCGCTTGTGTCACCGTACTTATCTCTACTACCTTACGCTATAGCTATATCTCAATTCGTAAACTACGACACGGCCAACCTGACACTACAGTCGTCCGCGACTGTGTTATCTGTGAAACAACAACTACAATTCGCTCGATCATCCTGACTCTTAAGTGGTATCTCGATTTTTCACAATAGTTTTAGGACTGTCTTACCAAGCACACACAATTTAGAAAAGTATTCAAATAATCAATTTCTCTCACTAAAATATTCTCACGGATTCTTTTCATCCCCGAAGCCCAGCCTAAGGTGTCCGTGCCCACGGAATCTTTTACTAGTGTAGCCCCACCCTACCGTGTCCGTATCTACGGAATCTTTTGGTCTTGTCCGTGCCCACGGATTCTTTTCATCCCCGAAGCCCAGCCTAAGGTGTCCGTGCCCACGGAATCTTTTACTAGTGTAGCCCAACCCTACCGTGTCCGTACCTACGGAATCATTTGCGCCATCTGTGCCCACAGATGCAACGCCTTCTTCGCAACGGTGCCATCCCGTGGCCAACCCCAACATGTCCGTACCAACGGAATCCAACCCCAACATCTCCGTACCATCGGAATCCAACCCCAACATCTCCGTACCAACGGATTCCAATCTCACCATGTCCGTACCAACGGATACTAATCTCATCTTTGTACTACAAGATCAAGATGAGGTATTCAAATATTTCATAATACTATATTGTGTGCCTCGTCGAAACTGACACTCGACTAGGATGTATGCTATTTGTCTTAATATCACATTGAATCTTATTGTCTTAATATCACACCAAATATCACATTGAAAATTAATTGACTTTGTGAGTTAACTAACAAATGACTAAGTAAACCATGAATAAATAAGGTTAAGATAAGATTATTGATTGCCAGGCATTACGCCTGGCAGTGGCTTCTGGTGAAGTTGTAACACAGCCTTCAGGTCCTTTTTGTGCGAGTTGTGCGTTATCCTGCAACAATAAAAAAACAGCACAGTATCCGTTCGGCTCTGCCTCACTAAACCACAGGAAATTGATCACCACTCATTGATAAAGATCTATTCAGACTCTAAGACCCAAGTCAATTTCAGTTTCAAAGTCAAACCATCATTTATTCACTGTATAAAACTCATATTCTCATAGCCAAATTATTCAAAATATTATAATAGCCAATGATCAGAGTATCCAATACCACGAAACAAACAAAGCCTGTTTGTCATCTCCAGCAACATCAACCAGTGGCTCCGCGAGAACAGTAGACCTCGCTTGATTAGAACATCAAGCTTGTGGCTCTGCTAGATTTACATTCGAATTTTGTAGATCGATGATGAGTCAGCCATTGACAAAAATGACGGAACCGTAAACGTTTGTTACCATTCTATTTATTGGTTCAAATTGACTGAATTTTTTCAATTTTCCTATTCAAATTGTAGCCTATAGCAACTTCCATTCTTCTCCCCTTTTGCACATTCCTTGCAATATCCTGTGCAGAATGAAGTCTCTATCTAGTGCGCCTATCAGATCCGATTGGAATCCTAAGACAAACGACGGCACAGCAAACATATTTTCTACGATAAAAAATCGCGATCATTAAAAAAAACAACAAGAAACTTGTGCGCCTTACAAAATCGGCTGAAAAATGCTACATAAAGGCAAGAACAGACAGTCGGACAAAGACAATTTTACCAATCTTGAAACTGGACGTCTCGCACGTCCGGTCAACCAAGATAACCACAAAAATAGATATTCAGACGATAGTAACTGTCACATTCGTGCTCTAAGCTCACCAACATGTTCTACCTCTCCAAAGATCATAATCACAACAGTGTTCTTCAAGAATCACTTTACAGAGTCAAACCATTACCCTCTCTGGCCTTTGGCAAGACCCAACCAACTGAACCGCGCACACCTTACTCAATCATCACAGCATAATAGAAATAGTGACTTAATATTTGAAACTCTTGCATTTTCCGCAAACTATCTTGCAGCTTTGCCCAACAAAGCTCAACACTCTCCTTCCAGTCTTGCATCGGCCCAAATCCGTGTCTGAAGGACACGAGGCGATAAGAGTATCTGAATTTACATCAAATTTTAAACCCAATGTCTTAATGACAACAAACAAAATCCTATTCTAAATAAAAATACTAGTAGCCCTGTGGGCAGTAGACCTCGCTAACAGGGGCGACTGTGAACTCATTTTTTAGGTAAGTAATAAGTAATTTTAGATTAAATCAAAATCAAATAGTAAAGTAGCCGCACCAATACTTTGTTAACTACATTTTGCGATTTAAAATACATACAACCTATGGACTTTTCACGAAAATAGTTATAGTCTATTTCACTCACTCTCATGATCTGTATAAATCCTCTTTCTTTACTAATCCGTCTCCTACTTCGAGGAGTCCAAACTTGGTATGTTTTGAAAAGATTTCTAGGATTTTTAGAAAACAGGCAGCCGAAAGGTAATTGTGTAGTATATTTTTAGAACCGGCTCATGGAGCCCTATAATTTGATACCTCAAACGATAGGCTTCAGAAAAAAAAATAACCCATACAAAAAAATAATGACGTCATAACTCCCCCCCCCCCCCAAGGGGAAAATCGGAAAAAGCTCTCGACAAAACAAAATAAAATTTTAATTCAAGGAACACGTGTGCCGAGTATTATGAGGATCGCTTGAAAACTGTGAACCCTAGACCGGAACTGACAGACCTAGAGACAGAAAAAAGCAAAATTGGCCTCCTATCTTGTCAAAATGGAGCCCTTCGCTCACATTGCTCGCTCGGTCAAAAATGTTCGAATACAACTCAGCTTGAACACTATGAGCGCACTTTAAAGTATTGAGATCTAGTGTCTGTCCTTCATCATCCATCAGCTATTATGAGTCCTAGAGGGTTGGCTCTAGTCACTCTATTTACAGTGCAATCAAAAGAAAAAATCATCACCAGCTGTGAAATCTCAGTGTCAAGTCAATCTCGTTTCAAATAGTTACTAACACGATTTTTGCAGGTATTTAGGTAGGAGTAAGACTTTTGGTTTTTGCTGAAATTTGCCACATTACGACTTGAACAGAGTAACTCCACATCCCTCTCCTGCAAAAAGGCTGCACTGTACAAGCCTACACCAAGTAATCCATGTTCGTAGAAAGACTAGGGCATTACCCAAACGTAGGCTTGGTCATTCAACTGCTTCAATTGCAGATCTTATGAAAACACAAATAGTAAGCGAACTGTACCAAAATAATTGGCGATAACAACGAAACAAGAATAGCGTCAGAAATCAGCTCGGACAACCTGCCATAGAATCAAAACAAACTGAATAATAACAACTCGAAGAATATAACAGATCAAGAACAAGAGAGCCGCTTTACACCAAAAGATAAAATCAAACCACAGGCCCAACTACAATCTATGAACTTGTAAATTCAACAAAGTCTTAACGATTGCTCCCACTGCAAGTTCTATCAGCCCTTCCGTATGCAGTAGATAACCATCTCAGTCGCGTAATTATCACTCAAAGAGCACTGCTACACTTAGTATGCAGCCAACCATTTATCATTAATCGTTAGGTATTCATTGATTAATATGACATTTGTTCAAAATGTCATTAGCTATAGTCTATCCATACTAAGAAGCAACTGGAAAGCTAACCTAAAACTTCATAAAATACACTTTTTGAACACTGGGATGTTACCAAAACAATCGGAAAGAATCGATATTGTTTATTCAGTTGAACTAACAGAAGAGTTTTCATCGTCATCACTGCTATCCGCACTTAGGGATATAATTAGTTCATTTTCAACTATACTGTCTATTCTAATGTCTCTTTGCAAATCTTGTAAAAAAAACCTTTGTTTTACGTACAACTTTCCCCATTTTCAGCACAGCCATCGGTCAGAGTGTCGATAAAGGGGCGGAAGCATCATTTTACCGGTGCTGAAGGGTGCTCGGTATTATTGTGTGTAAAAGTGGCCTATCGTTATCAGACTCACGTGCGAAATAGTGGTACAATTTCATCAATTATTCACGAGCTTGACTATTTAGCGTTTTTCCTCGTTTCGACATTATAAACAAATCGGCAATCGGGGTCCAAATTATATCCAGGTTATTATCATTGTCCAATAAGAAAAGCCGGGCTAGTAAAAAACAATAAAGAGCACACAAAAACACACTTTGACCTTCTGAGGACAATGAAACTTCTTTGACACTTTGACAACCACCATCACCACAGAGTACTTTTCTACCTGCTAAGGCCCGCCACACACATACGTTCCATCGTCGTTCCGCACCGAAACGCCGGAATCACGGATTTCGAACGCAATAAGCTTTCCAACTAATCAATCAATATCAGTTTGGAAAGTATCGATAACATTGTAATTATCAAAGCCTATGAGTCTCTTTTTTTGTGACTTTTCCTCTAATTTATTCGTAATCTTTCATTTCATCAGGGAACACACGGTACTTGCGTCACAATAAAAAAAAACAAAATGGCTCACCAAATGATTCAGTTTCTCGAATGGGGTCTCGACTATGGATCGACACGACCCTGGGATCTGGGGCAGATGCTGAACAGCAACGTGACGACGTCGACAGGTTCACCACAACCGAAGCAGAAGATTGCTCGGCTCATGGCCGGCTGCTTCTTCCTCCAAATTCGAGTCCAGGAGCTACCTGGTCACTGCACTCTCAATTCCGTGATTCTTTAGTAAAATCCTGAGCGTAGCGAGGAGCAGTAGCGGAACCCACTCTATTAGATTTAATTGGTCCCGCCTGCATTTTTATTTATAAAATTTTACATTACATTAAGTGTCTTATCTCCTTGTTTTGTGCTTTTTGGAATACCGTACTCAGGTTTTTAAGTTTTTTATATGACGTCATTTATTTCTTGCTTTTTCGTTGCACATTACGAATGTAAATTATTAATTTAGAACTATGCTGAATTATTCATAGCTGGTGCAATATTCTCATTTTGACTTGAGTCTTGACAAAACGTTTGTTTAGCCTACATATAAAAGAGCATACATTCCGCCATTATGTTTTTATATCAGTGACACTCGGGCTATCAAGACAAATCTAATGACGTATCATTTATCAAAATCGGTGGAGCAGTTGAATAGTTACGAGGGAACACAGGAACAGACAAAATCAAATCAAAATAAAAAAATATTTATTACTGTAGATATTTACATATACTTGGCAAGTGTAATTTTTTGCCTTTCTCTACATTGGACCACCGTGGGAGAGAATGGGCGAAGAAACACCCACAGATTGAAATTTAGATCTCTTTTAACAAATTGGTTGAGTTTAACCAATACAATTATTACTATACAGGATGACTTTTAATTAGCTAACCACTTTTTAGGAAATGATAGTACCCATTAATATGAACAACCTTTGCTAATGAACTTATGTTCCTAACTGGTTTTTTTTCTCGTAGGTATTCCATAAAAAAATGCGATGAGATGTTCTTATGAATTCGTTCAATTTTAATTCAAAATGTCAGTTGTCAATTGAAGTCACCCTAATGGTCAATAAAAGGCACTTCCAACATTTTTTGCGTTTCTCATTCGTCAAAATGCCAATTAACATCGCAATGTCGTGGTGTGAGTATACACTCACAAACCGGTACCCAGCGGCATCTTCTGAAAAGCACGTGGGGTACAACGCTGGGCCGCGTTGTGTGCCCCACGGGCTTTTCAGAATTTCGAGCCGCTTGAAAAGCGTTTACCACACGGGGTTTTCCAGAGCTAACATTGAAAATTCATCGTCTGAATAGCCCATGGGGCACAACGCTGCGACCCATGCATGCAATAGGCGTGAAAGAGAAAGCGGATTAGCGCACCAAGTTCACAACTTCTCACCGGTGATTTGTGGTCATTTTGTTTTGATGCAGTTATTGTTAGTATCGTAACAGAAATGTGCGAAACAATAAAATACCTGTTATTATTTTCGGATGAGGATTTTGAGTTGATAAGATTTGACGATGACAATAGTGGAGAACAACTTTTCTCGTGCGGGTTGCGGTGTAAACTGAAAAATGAATGTTACGGAAAACAGTGTGATAAGTTAATCAAAATATTATATTTTAATACCTACACCAACTGGATAACGAAGGACGATATTCTAACACAATACGATACGTTTCACTAAATAATATGTGTGTCAACCTGTACATATCAACAACAACAATCTATAATTGTGTCTATTATTTGTATGTTTCACTTATTTTTGTTTATATAGCCCTACCTATTTCCTGTATCAATTTTTTACGTTTTAAAGGTAAACTACGATAACTTGGTGAGTAAATGACAGTAACAATGTCTCTTACGAACAATCTCTCAAGGTTCATTTTCGTAATTATCCTAGATAGAGATTAGCAATTTCACAGAATGTCCTATTACGTTTTTGTCTCCGCAGGTAGCACCAAATAATGAACTAGGTACCAATACAAAGCGACGAGTTTAAATAGCCCCTAACATTTCAACATTATTCAAGTACCTCCCTTCCTAACAACATAACATAGCGTCACGCCTTTTCCCATATATGGGGAAGCAGAGGCACGATTGATTTAATACTCCATTTTGCGTGACAGGGGGCTAGCCCATCGCCGCAGCTATCATTGCAAACGCTGCCAATCACAACGAACAATTTACTATATTGCACGGTAAATAACGAGTACAAACAAATTTATACTTATGCGCAAAGGCGAGCTATTATATATATATATTACTAGGTACTACTACCCTATCGTACGGACTATCCCTATTAGCGCAGGGAAATGCGTTCCACAGTCGGATTGCCCTTAACTTGAACGAGTGTTCGTAAGCAACAGTGTTGTGCTGAGGAGTTGAGAGAAGAGACACCGTGTGAGATCTGCGATTCCTGTCCTTGGAGAAAAAGAACTCAAAACGTTCACGAAGATAGGGGTAGCGTGGATTTCTTAAGATATTAAAATATTTAAGATCTAGTTTGAAATCCAAGATTGGATCATAGATGTTATTATTTTCCTTTAACATAACAACACAACATAGTGTCACGCCTTTTCCCGTACGGGTTGGCAGAGGCACAATTGTGCCCACGTTTAGCCAGTACCTACATAGTTACCAAATTAATTGTAAATGTCAGAAGTTCAGGCATTTTAATTTCACACCTGCCGAACTACCTAATTTCAGATCTAATCTTAGAGTAGATAAAACAAAACACTTTCTATCTAAACTAATAACTTTATTTAAAATTTGCAGTAAAGACAGATTGATACATGCCTGGGAGTCTGAGCTACCTTCATTACATTGTCAGATATAATAATTTATAGGTAGGTGCTTGCATCACAGTTCAGCACACCCTCTAGTCACAGTTAAATTTTCAATAAACACTTAGCACATTCGCGTTTTATTGAATGAGATTTGTTGATTGGGCACTGGTACTATAGGTGTACTGGATTTGTTGGCACTGGAGGCGATTGGAGTCATCTGCCCGATCAGGTACAGGGTTTAGGTATGGTATGTAACCTAGGTTTGGATAGGTCATGTCGGTGGACGTTGACCTTTTCTCGGCCCTATGGCAGCGTCAGTCTTCGTGATGAACAACATCGCGGAGTGAAAATTGGTCTGCTTCGGTGGTCGTGGGCTGCGTGGCCTTTAACAGGATAAATTTCGACCCAGCCACGCGCTCGTCCGCGATTGGTTATTTCGACACCAAGATGAGTATTTTAATTATTATTAAACAACAAAATGTTAAACTAAAATAGTCGCATTTGGATAGCGTGCAACTTGGTGAAGAAGTGTTTGTTTTACGGTTTTTGTTTTCGATGGTCCGGAATATGTCATCCGTTTGGCTCAGCGATACGATGTATTCCGGTAGATCATCGGGTCGTTTGACGATATTTTGAAGCTCGTGACCATTGATCAACAATCGATCCTCCAGTGTCTCTGCTGCTCTGTCGATATTCTCAGTATTCTCACGCATCGTGTCCCTCCCAATGTCTTCCAATTCAATGCCTTCGTCTGTGTAAATATCTATTTTCTCTTCTTTGTACAATTGGCTGGCTCTCGATGTTGGTGGTATAGGGGGCGCTCTACGATGAACCCGAACATCTGTCCCACTAGTTAGTCCCGTGAATATATGATCTTCCATGGCGTCCAAAGCGACAAGCACCGAAACAGCGACCGTCCGACAGGAAGGCTGTTGATGGACTGCGTATATTCTTAGCACGAATTCCAAGAAACGGGTCGAAGCTACCACATGACCGACGTGGATGGGAAATTCCACTGGGCAGTTCGAATAATCATGCGCAGTTCAGAGTCCAGGTCAATATAGATAGGGCGGGTCTTGTATAGCGCATGCGTAACTGAGTGAAACTTTTGAATTGTATCTAAATTATGATTCTTTGTGTAACGAAATGAGTTAGTGTTCTTCAATTTTTATTGCTCTAGTTATTATTTTTGAATAATCGTTATTTAGATATTAAAATCAATGAAAAGTAGTGAACTGACGTGACACAAGCGCTGTGATTGTGAATATGTGTAAGGAAGCAATTCAATTGTCAACAAATTAATTTTTGCCATTGCATTAGTGGACTTGTAAACCGGTGCATTGTCCTGATGAAACAACACTTTCTTTTACGCTTGATGCGGCCGTTTTTTCTTAACTTTTTCACTCAGACGCTGCAATAGTTTTACGTAGTACTTGCCGTCGATTGTTTCGCGTTTTTGAAGATATTAAATAATAATTATCCCATGCGCATCCCAAAATACTGACGCCATGATCTTGCCAGCAGATTAAACTAACTTCGCCTTATTTGAAACCGGTTTTCCCTTTTCAGTCCATTGTCCATTGAACCGTTTTAAAAAGTCGGCTTTATTGCGTGGAAATTTCTCCAAACACTGCATCCAAATTTCCTCAAGTTGCTGCTTTGGTTCAGTGGTGAGCAATCGCGGCACTTATCTTGCGATTAGCTTTCATGATCAAGGTTTTCAGTCAATATGCGATGTATAGAACTTATTGAAATCTCTACAATGTCATCTAACTCGCGCACTTTTAGTATACGGTCTTCCAATACTAGTTTTTGTAATTTTTTCACTATTTCTGGTGTAGTCACTCCGTTTGGTCGACCGCTGCGATATTCTTCTTGGCAGCTCATTCGACATCTCTTGAACTCAGTGACTCAATTTGTTATTGCTATAAATGAAGGAGCAGACTCTCCCAGAGTAGAATCCAGCTCAACTTTAATACGGGTTGCGTTTAAACCTTTCAAATGAAAGAATTGTATGACACATCGATGACCAATTTTGTCCATGTTTGCAAAATCACTCAGATCAATATTGATTAATGTCTATGAAACATAATCAAAAGAACGTAGATTCTTCTTTTTTCAAATTTATGCGCCAAATGATTCGAAGTTTCGAATATAAAAAATAAAAATCTGCCAGTATTGCTATCTATATGCCAGGTCGGCTACTTTTGAGACCGCCTACGTATAACGCTTTATAGAAGGGCATTTGAAAATACCCAGGTGTCTTAGACCTCGGCGTAAAAGAAGGGTGCTATCAAGTTACGGGAGGCCTTAGGTCGAACCATGTACTATTACGGTATGTCCTTAATCCTACTATAAATACCTACATTAGAACAAGAGTAAATCACGACTTACCGGCTATCACAATATAAATAGAAGACATATTCGATAGTTGAAGCTATTGTGTTAGTCTTCTAGCGGGTCGCGTTGGTGAATGCTTGTGCTTTTCAGGATATGAGCCTTACAAAAAAAAATATTCTTTTTATCACCCCTGCTCTAAAAATACATACTAATTATACCAATTAGAGGGAAGAAACGCCTTTATCCCGCCCTTCAAATCCTTTCATCCCAAGGTATGGAAGTTTGTATGAAAATCCTTCCGACCCAAGGGTGGGAAGTATGTATGAAATTCCATTACAAACCCGTTTTTTTTTTTTTTTTTATTTGTCAGCAGTCATACTGCAAAGAGACATTAACTGTCTACTAATTAAATTTCAAGTAAATTGTTACTGGCCACATACAGTTTTTTTTTTACCAGTTACCAACCTCCTTGGTGCATACAGAAAATTAAAAACGAAATTATTTTTGTATATAAAACGCGCGGAATCACGGAAGAAGTGGCTGCATGACCTTATGATCTTAGCCTACTCCAGAAACGGGCGAATAAAAAAAGGAAAAGCCCGCGCATTTTCGCAAAAACTTCGATTGATTTAGCATTTATCTTTGTGTTTTTTGTAAAATATGGATACTTCGAGCGACAGTGATGATGTTATCCCTAACACACCGCCAGAACTATTAGAGACGGCCCAAGAAGTTGTTGATAATCTGTTGCCGGAAAAATCTAAATGCATATACAACAGTACTTATGAAAATTTAATACGTTGGCAAAAGGAAAAGAAAACGACTTCATTTTCTGAAAATGTATTGCTCTCGTATTTTAGTGAGAAAGCAAAACAATATAAGCCGAGCACGTTATGGGCTATGCATTCTATGCTAAGAACCACGATTTTAACAAAAAATAACATCAACATAAAGGAGTACCCGAAACTGACCGCATTCCTTAAAAGGAAATCTGAAGGATTTCGCAGTAAAAAGTCAAGAGTGCTGACTGCAACAGAAATTGATAATTTCTTACAAAACGCCCCTGATGACCAATACTTGGGACTGAAGGTAAGTCCTGGCTTTTACCTGTTTATGATTTCCTTTTGCATTAACGTAGTACATACATACTTACCTAATTCTTGTCTATAATTTTACAGGTCGTCTTGATTTTAGGCGTAAATGGTGCCTGTCGTTGCTAAGAACTGACCAACATATCTACAGATGACCTCGAAATTCATGGAAATGTTATGCTAGTGAAGATACCAGACACTAAAACAAAAATTCAGAGATCTTTTGTCATTGGTGACATTTTTTATACCATCGTAAGGAAATATAGAGAACTACGACCTGATAATTTGAGTACCAAGCGCTTTCTTTTGCAGTACAGAAATAACCAATGCGTAAGACAAGTTATGGGCAAAAATAAAATTAGTCAAATCCCGAAAATAATCGCTACGTTTTTAAATTTGCCTAAACCAGAAGAATACACCGGACACTGCTTCCGCAGGACTTCTGCCACATTACTAGCTGACTCGGGAGCTGATTTAACTACGATCAAGCGGCACGGTGGATGGAAATCGAGCAAAGTTGCCGAAGGCTATATAGAGAACTCAATAGGAAATAAAAAACGGATCAACGAACAAATAACAGAATCAATAGCTTTCACTAATAATCCAGCTTCATCATCGCTTCAGCCTCAGCCGAGCACAAGCGCGACACTAATGCCCTTACCAGTGGTTCCTCCTAGCTCATCACCGCAGCCTTCTTCAAGCCTTCAACTAACAACTCAAGATGTAAACATGTCTCAAAATATCAAGATACCCGGACAAAATGTAACATCTTATAATAGCTGCACTTTTAATAATTGTACTTTTAACTAAATATCAACATTTCTATGCATTTATGTCTATAATTTTCCTCGTAGGTGTAATAAAAAGCACTATACATACCTCAGGATAAAGTACAGTTCCATACCTCAAATGGTTTGCGCCCCTCGCAAGCTCGTGGCGCAAATGCCATAATCTCGGTATGGAACTGTCACTTTCTTCCCTCTGAAGTAATGTACTATTGTTATGCATGTGATATATGTATTTTCTCAATCATGCAATGAAATGTCGTCATTACGTGCGTTATAACAGGCTTGGAAGTATCAAGTTTCGGGCCGCACAACTCGAGAGAACTGTAAAGGAATTTCATACTAAATGGCAGACCTAGGTCGCGAATTTTTTTTTTTAAATTTTATTCTCAAAGCAAAAGATATCAATGGGCGCACGGAACTTACGATTAGTACTATTTTAAAACTTTAATTTGTTTTTTGAGTGATGTATTTTGTTATTTCATTGCATATATTTGAGAAAAGCACTATAGATGCCTCTGGCCGTGAATAGGGCTTGCCGGCTTCGTATCACTATCCGTCTATACTACTCAGCCGGCAAGCCCTTCTTTCCCGGCGTCTGCAGCAATGTACTATTGATGTTACAGATAATCAGTAGGCACAATGTTCGCTCTGCCCTGGTATCTGACCTGGTTCGGACACAGTCTCAGCAAGGTTCGTTTCCTTACCACAATGGTAAGGAAACGAACCTTGCTGAGACATGCTACTTACTCTACCTACCTATGTACCTATTGTTATCATGCGTTAGCATTACTCATTAGGCTTACTAGTACCTATTTACTTTCTCATATCCTAATTAGTTCAACCTTGATTCATCCTGTTTTTGTAACTTTCCACTGTTTATGTTCTCATTAGATAAATTGTTTACTTTCCCATCTCATTATGAATTAGATAGTATTTGAAGCAGAACGATTGTACTATTAAACAATTCTATTTCCAAACTCCGATCAGTAAGGAGTAACTCTGTCCAATCGTAAAACTAATTGTAAAGTAAGATAAATATATTATCTTTTTAAAAAAGTCAGTTTAAATCGCTACCACGTAACAATTTGGCGCAGCCGGTAGGATAAGTGTGGGTACATTGACGAGTTGAAACGCAAGCAGAGAAGGACAAGCATCGCCGAGACCTCTTGTGGTACCTGAAAGGTTAAAAAGAAAACTCGCCGGACCTACAAATGATCCCGATATAACTGTTACTCTGGTAAGTGGTTGGATTGATTTTGCTCACTCTCATCCCTGTATTTCCCTATCTAGATCTCTAAATCTCTAAATCATAATATATATATTATATACTTTACTTCCCAACACAGACTGAAAATGACTGAAGCCAAAGTATTAGTTCCTAACGAGATCCCTATCACAACTCTTTTAAAACTGGTACCAGAATTTGATACCAACAAATCAGACCAAGTGTATAGATACGTAAGATCTTGTGACTCAGCCTTCGGGCTTGCCTCAGAAAGTCAGAAGGAAGTCCTTCTGACATAGGCATTAAATAAGGTCACGGGACCTCTCTCTTCTGATGTCCACGTAAAAGTATATACATCATGGCCAGAATTAAAAACATTTCTTATATCAAAATTCTCCCAAACCAAGACACTTGGTCATCTCAATATAGAACTGCAGTCGATGTTCCAAAAGGGAAACGAATCCGTAACAGAATACTACATCCGGGTTGATTTATGTAGGAATAAAATCATGGAAAAACTCTGTGCAGAGACACTTGACAATACGCTCGAGGGCAGAAAGGTCACGACAGAAGAAGCTGCCCTGAACGTATTTATAAATGGATTGTCATCAGACATTGGGGTAATGTTGAGGACAAAAGGTTTTGCAAATCTAACGGACGCGGGGAATTTCGCGATACAAGAAGATAAAATCAGAAGAATGAACAGGGCTAGGCAATACCTATTTCGTGCTACACCATCTAAACAACAGTCGACCCCCAGCCGCACTTTCACTCCATCTTCCCAACAGTCAACCTCCAATCGCAGTTTCGTACCTGCTCAAGTCACCAACCCAAACCGAACTTGCAATTATTGCAAGAAACCGGGGCATTAAATACAAGAATGTAGAAATAGGATATTTAATAACAACAAACGAAAGGACCATCAAACGACGAGATCAGGAAACTGAAGTCATCTAACTTCATCGACAAAAACACAACAACATTTAAATATATTTACTTCACGCTAGGACTATTTGCACTAAGCTACATCATATTCAAGATTTGCAAGAGATGCCCAAATGGCATCATAGATATCCCAAGACGACGCCGCAATAACGGATGTATCCAGATATTTAACAACTGCTTCAGATCTAGAAGAGCACAAACTTCTCACCAGATGCAAATGGTTACTGTACCAAAACCCCTGGAACCACCTGCATATCCGAAGATGAAGATGAAGAAGTATCTACACCAAAAAGATCAGGCTCGCATGCCCAATCTTTATTCTAAGGGGGGAGGTGTTACATGTTACTTACTCTACCTACCTATGTACCTATTGTTATCATGCGTTAGCATTACTCATTAGGCTTACTAGTACCTATTAACTTTCTCATATCCTAATTAGTTCAACCTTGATTCATCCTGTTTTTGTAACTTTCCACTGTTTATGTTCTCATTAGATAAATTGTTTACTTTCCCATCTCATTATGAATTAGATAGTATTTAAAGCAGAACGATTGTACTATTAAACAATTCTATTTCCAAACTCCGATCAGTAAGGAGTAACTCTGTCCAATCGTAAAACTAATTGTAAAGTAAAATAAATATATTATCTTTTTAAAAAAGTCAGTTTAAATCGCTACCACGTAACACCATCAATCTTTACCACTACATTGCCAGTACAGCATCAAGAAGTCTTTCAAGCAAAACGTAGTAGTGTTGCTCTCCTCATGCTGTTTGTTTGTGTCCACTTCAGTACACAGACGTGGTGCGGCTGTACGACTACTTCCTGTGCTCGCCTCCACTGTTCCCCGTTTACGTGACAGCCGCCATCGTGGCTCAACGCGCGCCGGCAGTGTATGAGTGCGAGTGCGATATGGCCATGTTGCATTGTCTTCTGTCGCGGGTAACGTATCGCATATTGTTTATGTTTATGTTTATAACTCTGACGGGGATGGTAAAAAAATTACAGTAGCAAAAATTCATTAAACATAGCGATTATATTTTCTTTGTTGTCGGAACTCAAGCTGTCAGTTTGTCGCCCTTAGATCGATGTGTCTCACACATACACACATATACAAGGCTTCCTAGAGGGAGAGATTTCTCGTTATCCGGAATATAATGGTAAGTCTGGTCACTGATTGCTCTGTTCCACATTGCAGTTACCGGATGATCAGCCGTTCGTTGATATTCTGACGACAGCCGAGAAACTCTTCGAAGACAACTACCCGAGCGACCTCTCAGCGGAGGTCGTCGCCATGGAGAAGAAAGCGTAAGTCCAGCTTCACCATTCACTATCCTAGTGTGAGGCCCGAAGCAATACGACGATGTCACTGCGTCAGTTAAGCTTCGGCGCACACAGAGATGAGCATACACCGGGGTGAGCATACGCCCAGCAAAAAGTTGTTTCCTAGATGATTTCTAGTGTACGGAATAATTTGTCTAACATGCCCTGTAAATATCGGTAAAATTTCGGAATTAGTCCTATTAGAGTTAATTAACCCAGATTTTATGGGATTTTGAAAATTGGATCGCAACTTTAACACTTTAAGATACGGTTCAAATCCTATGAAATAAAATTGATTGTTTTATCATTAAAGAAAAACTGTTTTAGTATTTACGCCCAGCAAAAAAAACTAAACAGCTGATCGAAGGCTGATGAAATTTGGTACACAGGTACTTCATAATTAGTACAATTGGCATAAAAGCAAAATTGGTCGCTCTTGTGGTTATGGAGAAATCCAAGTTTTTCGACATGCACAGGTGAAGGAGATTAAAAAAGACGCGTTGGATTAGGGTAGGCTGCTTTCGGGAAAATAAGTGTTCAGGCTTCTCAGCACCTAATGACCTCGTAGGGGCCCATCAGCTACGAGGTGGCGTAACGATCAGTTGCCGAGAAGTGTGAACGTCGGCGATTCACCGAGCTGAAGTAATTGGGGTCGATCTAACCTGGTCTGTGCTTCGGTCCCGTCAACCTCCTGTCTCTCTGCAAGGCCCGGGTGCACCCTAGGCTCTTCTTGGTAGACAGGTTCTTCAGCCAACCAGGTATGACTGGCGGGCCAGCTTCAATGAGCACAGTGTTCCAACACAGGTTATGTTACGTGGGAAAAACCAATCGGCCACGAAAATGCGAACTTTATCTGGTTCGGGGAACCACAACACACTCAGCTATATAGACAATCCTGAGGGAAACCCGAATACATTCCAGATGGACTGCGATTTAATTTCAATACCCTAACCAAAACGCGTTTACTTGCGAGGGCTTTCGTCTGTCAGTTGTCAAAAAAACTGCTAGGTTGGCAGCTAACGTCAAATTCAAAATGGCCGTTCAGAAACCATCGATCGAATATCGATTTGGAATCGAACAATCACCCGCCCGGACAGGCACCCAACTGTCCCCTAATCTACGGGCAGCCGAGACAACGTTGCTACCGCTCGTTTTGGAACCGAGCCTCCTACTAGAACCTCTGCAGACCGGGGGGTCCCGTCCTTGCCAGGGAACAAGTTAACAATGCGCCCCCTGCGCCAACGTAGTGGCGGTAGGTTAGCATCCTTAACCAGAACGAGGTCACCAACACTAGGGGGGCTAGTTTTGTCAGTCCACTTAAGGCGCTGTTGTAAGATATGCAGATACTCGAGCGACCAACGCTTCCAGAAATTCTGAGTAAACTGCTGCAACATCTGATACCTTGACAACCGATACAATTTCACTCCCTCGAAGGGGTGCTCGGGCAACGCGTTAAGTGGCTGTCCTATCAAGAAATGGCCTGGGGTCAGAGCCTCCAGGTCATTTGGATCCGAGCTGAGCGGACACAACGGTCGCGAATTGAGAACGGCCTCGATCTTACAAAACAATGTCGCGAGCTCCTCAAAAGTCAGCGCGGTCTGACCTACTATACGCCCCAAGTGCGTCTTAGCTGACTTAACTACGGCCTCAAAAATCCCACCCCAGTGGGGGCAAATCGGTGGGCTGAAGGTCCACTGTATACCCCGACGGGAGAGGGCCGTTCCAATATCCACTTTATTTGCATCCAAAAAGTTGACTATCTCTCGTAAGTATCGTTCCGCACCGATGTAGTTAGTGCCGTTATCAGAGCGGATCAAAGTTGGAAGTCCCCTTCGAGAAACAAACCTATCCAAACAAGCAATGAAAGCCTCTGTCGAGAGATCAGTAACGAGCTCGAGATGTACCGCCTTGGTGGATAAACAAACACACATAGGTACGCCTTGTATTGCCTAGCGGTACGCAATCGTGAACTCTTCACCATAAACGGTCCTGCAAAATCCGTACCAACACCTGAAAACGGTCTGACCTCATTCACACGATCAGGGGGCAAGTCCCCCATGAGAGGTTGCATCGTGGCAGCCTTAAGTCGATAACAAGGCATGCACCGAAACACGATGTTCCGTATGACACGGCGGGCAGATAAGATCCAAAACTCCCGCTGGAGCGTGGCCAACAACGCGTTACAGCCGGCATGCGCGTTTTTAATATGACGATCAGTCACCAGCAATTCAACTAACTGTCCCCCCTTGGGGAGCAGAAGTGGGTGACGAGCCGAATACGACAGATTCGCATTGCGCCATCTTCCTCCTACCCGAAGTAACCCGGTCGAATCAACAAAGGGGTTGAGACGCGCGACGGCTCCCTTCAATTTCGATCGTCCACTTCGTATAATCTCCAATTCTGCCCCAAACTTCGAGGACTGTACCAACCGGACCAAATTCAATAGCGACTCGTTTCGCTCTGCCGGAGTCAGAATAGGGTTCAACGTTCGCTGATCGCGAGGAGTACGACAATTTCGAGCGAATCTCCTAATCCAAGTGGACACGTTTATCAACTTGTCAAGTGAGCTATACCGGTCCAGCAGAAACCCGGCGTCAGGGTCCTCAGCCTTCTGGGTAACATGCACGGCCGCTCTGGGGCCATGATCCGAAGATACTACTACATTGCTGTGGGGCCAGTCCGATTCTCTCTTGGCAAGCCAGGGTGGTCCCCACCACAAATGGTGTCTAACGAGTTCAGGAGCCTGACATCCCCTGGATGCACAATCAGACGGGTTCAATTCTCCTGGTACATGTCTCCAGGTCAGTGGGACCTCAGACGACACAATCTGGGAGACACGGTTCGCAACAAAAACCTCTAAGTTATGGACCGAAGCCTTCAGCCAGCACAAAACAATCTGGCTGTCCGTCCAAGCGTACACCGTATCCTCCAAAACCACTGACCCACGCAACACTGTTAGAGTGTGATTCAAAAGTTTGGTCAAAAGAGCAGCCCCGGACAGTTCCAGTTTTGGAATCGTCATCCTTGTCCGAATAGGCGCTACCTTGCTTTTTGCCAAAACCAAACGCACGTCGACCTCCCCGGTGGAGGTGACGGTTCGCAAATAAACCGCTGCCGCAAACCCTCGTTCAGAGGCATCACAAAACCCGTGAAGGGTTGCCCTGTAATCCCCAGCAGGGACCAATTTCCTCGGCAGCGATACATTATTTATGTCCGATAGCGAGGTGAACATTCGCGTCCAATCAGTCAACAAATCACCTGAGAGGTGGGTGTCCCAGGTCAACTGAGCCGCCCATAGCCTTTGCATAAAACATTTGAGAGCAAAGGTGACTGGAGAAATCCATCCATTCGGGTCGAACGTTCTCGCAATCGTTGACAGTACTGACCGCTTCGTCCAGGCCTTCGGTGTTTCTAAAACCACCCGATAGGTAAACTCATCATGGACGGGCCGGTACTGAATTCCAAGTACTGACAACATGTTAGGGTTGTCAGGATTCTCAAAAACGTGCGGGTCTTGTTGAAACTCATCTGGGAGACCAGCCATCAACTCAGGGGAGTTGGACATCCACTTACGTAGTTCATAGCCGCCTCGTTCCAGCAATTGAATGAGCTCGTCACGTCGGTCCAGAGCTTCCTCTACACTGGCTGCCCCTGTGCAGACGTCATCGACGTACAAATCTTGCTCCAGGATAGCGGCGGCTCTAGGATAGCTCACACGGTCACGCGACGCCAACTCCCGCAGGGTACGCATCGCCAAATAAGGGCTAGACCGTAACCCATACGTGTTCGTGTTTAACTCATAGACCTTGACTGGCTCGGCCGCGGACTCACGCCAAAGTATCAACTGATACCTTCTGTCAGCCGGATTAATTACCGTTTGCCTAAACATCATCCGAATGTCTGCGACAAATACAATCTGGTGCCTCCGAAAGCTCGTGAGAATATCCGAAATATCACGACTCAACTTGGGTCCCGAATGTAGACACTGATTCAGGGACATCCCGTTCGAGATAGGTGCTGACCCATCAAAAACAACTCGAATCTTGCCGGTAGGGGTTCGTAGGACGGCATGGTGTGGAAGGAAACAATGATCCTCAGATCTCCAGTCCACACTCGATACCGACATGTGTCCTAACGACTCATACTCCCTCATGAAATCAACATATTTTTGTTTAAATACGGCGTCCCTTGTCATCCTACGCTCCATCGACATCAATCTCGTCTCAGCCATCTTCTTAGATTCTCCTAGTGGCGGTCGATCGGCCCTGAAAGGCAGTCGAGTTACAAAACGACCAGAACGAAGGCGACCAGTACTATTCTGGTAAAACAACTCGCACTCTTCTTCGTCTGCGTCGACTCGACGAACGGTGGGAGGTTCCTCTATCTCCCAGAAACGTTGGATAACGTCTGACAACGCTGAGCTAATAAGTATGCCATCTGACTCGGCAGGCCTAACCATTGGCAATGCCGGACCCATGATCACGTGACCAAACTTAGTATCCACAGCAATCAACCCGTCCGGCTGAAGAACTCGCCGATCCGACAACAGAAACCTACCCAGAACGTCTGCTCCCAGTAGCAGGTCGACCGGGGCTGGAGTGTCAAAATCGGGATCCGCCAACTTGAGTCCTGACGTCAGGAATCGAACGGCCGGATTCAACTTCACCAAGGGGTGTCTGCCCATGACATGCGTCATTACTAAAGCTTGCACGGATGTTTTTGTCAAAATGTCATAACGTGGAGAGAACGTGATCACCGATTGACCAACTACATTCGTAACCATAACATTCCCCACGCCCCGTATTGATTTATTATACCTATTTACCTTGAGGCCCAACCATTTTGCTAAATCATTCGATACAATGCAGCCCTGAGCTCTAGAATCTAATAGGGCGCGAACGTATGTTGGGTTGCCCGCCAAATCCCAAACAAGCACAGAGGCGATCCGTAACACCACCGTCTCCGGTTGGGGGGCAACAAATGGTTGGGCCGCAAATTCCTAGCGAGGACCCCCGGGGCCCCACTGTGCCTGTAACCGATCAGGTATGCAGCTATACGCCAGAGGGTCCCATTGTACAAATGGCCCACGCGCCGGTTCCATTCCCAACCTACGATTCCCCGTAAAGGGGGGTGGGCGTGAATTCAACCGTGGCCGCTCCATGAGCGGGGGGGACATCACATGTGACCGACGAGGACGAGGCGACGAGCGGGGCGACAACTGAGGCGGCGTCCGAACCGCACCCGCATAGCTCGAAGGTGTCCCATGACACCCGCCCGTTACGGCCTGCTCAACACACCCAATGTCCCGCTGGGTCGGATGCTGAGTCGCAACCGAAAACTCAGGGCCCCCCATGTAATGGTCCTGAGTGCGGCCCTGCACCCTGGTACTGCCCTGTGCACGTGGGGACGTTGGCCCCTGAGTTGCGCTCCGAGTCGCAAACGAATTCTCAGGGCCCCATGCCGTGTCACCCTGGGTACGGCCCTGTGGAGGCTGTTGGCCGGACCGGTTCATGCACAACAGATTGTTGTGGGGCCCACCACAATATCCGCACATTTGTGTGCGCGTGCAGTCCCTAGCCATGTGTGGCCCGAGGCACAGGAAACACCAGCTCCGCTGCTTGGCCATCCGGCGCCGTCCCTGAACCCTAAGTTCCCCGAACTTATTGCAATTGGCCACAGCATGGCCAATCTGCCTACAACATGGGCAGGTCTCACCATGTGGGGTCAATTCACTCACAGTCCCATACGACTGCCGGTTGGTGCGGTCCTTCCTCGTTGGAGGGCCCCTACTCACAGCGCTCCCGGCAGCTCTCTGTGGCTCCGAAGGATGGGTGACCGTCAACCCCAAATTCTCTGCCCGTCGAGCCTCCTCTTCCAAGAATCCGACCAAGTCGGAGAAGGCGGGCAGGTCCTCGGCCGACCTCCCGTGAGACTGTTCGAAACGAGTCTGCACGTCAGCGGGTAGGCGGGAAAGTACAATGTACAACAGTAGGTACGACCATTCACCAACCGGAAGTCCAAGATTTTCTAGAGCCTTGGTGACGGACAACAATGGGTTCAAAACCTCCGTCTGTATGGCCCCGACCTTGTTCACAACCGGGATACTAAACAAACGGTTCAGTTGGGCATCGGCCAACCTCCGTTTGTTATGGTAACGTCTGACCAACAATTGCCTGGCCGATTCATAGTTACCCTCCGTAACTGTCAAATGAGCGACCAGCTCCCTAGGCTCACCCCTCAATGCTGCCACCAGCTGAGCCATCTTGACAGACTTGGTAATGTCCGATCGCATGTGCACCAAACTGTCGAACAGATTGATGAAGCTCATCCATTCACCGGACACGCCGTCAAAGATAGGCATAGTTATGGCTGGTAACCTGGAACCCGATCCCTGATGCGTCAGAGGTGCTTCAGTGTCACCATCATGGCTGGACTCGCGCTGTCTACGTTTGTCCGCAGCCTTCTGCGTGATAGCAGCTGCCATCTCCATACATTGGTCGACATCCCCTATCAACCGTGACAGCCTGTCAGGTGCACAACCATCAACTGATTCCGCCTGCGCGGACAATTCGAGCACCCTATTGTAACGTTCCTTAACGTCCATAGACCGCTCCAATACCACATCATGCCTATCTAAACGGTCTATCAGACCGTGTGCGGAGGAAAACCATCTGAGTTCCTTAGAAACACCCTTCTGGATTTCAGATAACGACATGATCGGAACGATACTTACTCACAATTTGCAGTAACTCAATTTTATTGGACCCTCCAGTCTATAACCCAAACGAGGGAACCCTAAACTATAACTTAAACAATGTTGTTTTCCTTAAACAATAGGAACCGAGTTTTATATCTATATAAATTCTGTAAATAACAATTTAGTCTCCCTTTATCACTACAACACACACAGATAGTCAATATTAGTTCAAGTTATAAATTGCTATAAACTGAAAACAATGTAATAGCCTGCTATCAATAGATGTAACTACCTATGTTAACCAAAACATTCATTCAATAGCATTACTAGACCACTAATAGATTGACTAACTGGTAATTCAATGCAAATTTCAATTCAATATCTGTCTGTCTACTACCAGCAATAGACTTATAGCTTACAATACTACCAATCTATGTGGATACAGGAACAACCAAGTTACTTAACCGCCTATACCTACAGATTGATAGTCCCAAATCGTGCCTTCCTGGAGCCCTTGACGGCTGCAAATCTCAGGAAACCACGCTCTGCTACCAAAATGTTCAGGCTTCTCAGCACCTAATGACCTCGTAGGGGCCCATCAGCTACGAGGTAGCGTAACGATCAGTTGCCGAGAAGTGTGAACGTCGGCGATTCACCGAGCTGAAGTAATTGGGGTCGATCTAACCTGGTCTGTGCTTCGGTCCCGTCAACCTCCTGTCTCTCTGCAAGGCCCGGGTGCACCCTAGGCTCTTCTTGGTAGACAGGTTCTTCAGCCAACCAGGTATGACTGGCGGGCCAGCTTCAATGAGCACAGTGTTCCAACACAGGTTATGTTACGTGGGAAAAACCAATCGGCCGCGAAAATGCGAACTTTATCTGGTTCGGGGAACCACAACACACTCAGCTATATAGACAATCCTGAGGGAAACCCGAATACATTCCAGATGGACTGCGATTTAATTTCAATACCCTAACCAAAACGCGTTTACTTGCGAGGGCTTTCGTCTGTCAGTTGTCAAAAAAACTGCTTGGTTAGCAGCTAACGTCAAATTCAAAATGGCCGTTCAGAAACCATCGATCGAATATCGATTTGGAATCGAACAATAAGTGACATCTTCAAATCCTCACTCCCACAATGCATGAAGACCAAGTTGTAGTTATAGTTATAGTATATCGCGGGCCGCTTTTCCGCAACTCGTCGTCTTGAATTTGCGCCTATTTTGCGTGACGTGGGTTGAGGGCACTACTCCTGCCAACTCAGCTCCTGTAGGAAGCCTAGACCCTAAATATAGCCGACGACTTCCTGGCCACCAAGGAGACCAAGGTGTATAACCAATGTATCTTGTCCATCCTCACCTGTGGAGCCGAAACATGTACGCTCATAAAGCATAATGTGCATATTATAAAAGTAGCACAAAGAGCGATGGAGCGTTCCATGTTGGGTATCTCTCTCGCTTCGTTTTCCGTCGAAATACGACGGAAAACGTAGGTCGCAGATGTAGGCAAACAGATGACGAGATTGAAGTGGAGATGGGCGGGACACTTGGCTAGACGGGAAGACGGACGGTGGACCAAAGCAGTCACAGAGTGGTGGCCACGGGGAGCGACAAGGCCAGTGGGCGTACCACCAGCCCACTGGTCCGACGATATCATCAAGCGGATCTTATCAATGCGGACTTACGTTTTTGTTGGTACATATCATTATTTTATTTATGTCAAAGTCAAAGTTCTTTATTACTGGATATTTACAACTGTGGGAGAAGGAAGGCGTAGAAACTTCCAAAGATTAATTTTTAAATCTTTTTTTAAAATTTGGTTGTGCCTAACTAATACAAATATTACAATATTAATTATTATGATTAATAAGCAGGAATAAATAATTACAAAAATATTAACAGCAAGGTCTGTTTTGATCTAGATTAACCCCATACAGTCCCGTCATTTATGTAATGACAAAGTCGCTTTAACATGCCTTTTAAATTGCTCAAATAGCAATTTCAATATCTCCAGAGGTATCTTATTGTAGTAGAGAATGCACTGACCCTTGAAAGAATTGCTAACCTTCGCTAGTCTAAACCGGGGCGCAACTAGTCTGTGATTACTTCTTAGGTAAACACGACAGCTATCACTAAGTTTGGAAAATGTCGATTATTCCCACTCTTTCACACCCCATCGTCCACACTGTTGACGATCGAGAAAAAAAAAAACGTTCGATCACAGTGTTTATTTCCCAGTCGTCCCGCTGTATGCAGTTCATTGCGTGTTGTCGTTAACGGTGTGGACAATCGGGAAAAAAAGTCCCGTTCGTTCACAGTGTTCACGACCAAAACTTTTTATTTTGCACTTGGACATCTTCTTAAGTTCTGTTTTGTATGTTTGCCAATTTAGCTGCAGAATTTCGGTATCTGTATAGTCCACTCTTCACACTCCTAAACTTTGGCACTTTGCTTAGTAGTTATGCTCTTGAGTTTTTAAGACTTGCGATCTCGGAGTTATATGTTTTTGGTACACCGGGAAACGTTGGCGCAATTATTCTTCGTTTCAATTTGTGTATCGACTCGTCAATTTGGGACTTCTCAAAATCTGGCCTACATTTATCAGGCGTTTCTTCAATAATATGATCATTCTGTAGAGAATTAAGTATAAATAAAATCTAATGAGAGATATGACAAAATAATCACTTATTAATTATTAATTCTTAATCGGCGATGGGGGGTAACGTTGGTAGGTAAAATTGCTACACAAGATCATGTTTTACATTAACAATACTGCACCAATAATTATAAAATTCAAATACCTGGGTATGAGTAAAGGTTGTTGTGAGCGAGATGACTAGTTAAAAATCATGGATGAATGAACGAGTAGTTTTCCCATACGGCAGGTTCACAATTTAGCCCAGTATCAGCCAGATAATCAATACTATAATTTGTGTGACAGGACCTAGTGCCGCAGCTTTGGAGTAATTAAGGTCTCCTCAAGATGTTTTCCATCGCCGTTAGAACGTCGAAATAATGCACCTATCATCTCATATTCATTTATTATACCTACTAAAGATAATGCTGACCATGTACCAAATGAGTAAAGAAAAATGTTATTGGAACATGTCATAACCAGGATTCGAATCCGCCATTCCTGCGTGAGAAGCAAGCTTGAAATTCACTAGACCACGGAGCACTTCTTAAATAAAAGCTTATAATTGTAGGTACCTATACATACCTACATAGCTGACCTTTGTAACTAGGTAGTCAGATGCAAATCTAGTGCAACCTTGATATCTGTCAACATAGGCAGATTCATTAGTATTTATAGTTGAATATTTAAATATAATAAAGAGTCATTAATGGTCCGCACTTCCTCTTCATTGGTGACCCCGACGTGATCACTTACCCGTCTGAAGCACCCAACTGAAGCTCATCTCGGAAGACTACACCACAACAATCTCAACAGTCTTCTGACTGCAAATTAAACTTTGAACGAATCCGAAAAGGACATTACGGAGCCAACTAAATTCAACAACGAAGATGAGCCAAGACAACACTTTCAACTTCCCCATCAACTCCAGTTGCGACAACATGATCATCAACTTTGGATGCGGACCCGCAACATCCACCATCTATCACGGTCACGGAACTCTAGCACTACAACATAGGAAGAGGACAACACTGGACTGACGCACAAAAACAAGGACACTGGATCGACGCACTACTTACGATACAGGACTACGCATCACGGCAACCAAACCAAAATTCAAATTCAACCCAGCCAAGGATAACGCGGAAATACATATGACATATACCTATACAACACACGACACCTCGAGATGCAGCAGCCTCAAAACGTACGCGCACTCAAGCTATTCCCACGCATGAAGCTGCAGCTGCATGGAATACGAGCGAAGACTCTTCCCCTTGCACGCGGAGCGGCATCAGAGCGGCAGCAACACGAATGAGAGTGCGATCTGCTCACTACAACAGGGCACGAGCGACTTCAATCCGGAAGTCACAACCGCTCGTCGCCGCTGAAACGGCATCAGCGCAAACGTGCGCATGGCCAGTCAGGAGTGGTCAGCGACATGAGACGCGGGCGGAAGCAGTTGTGGTCAGAGCTGGATAGGCCGGCCGCACACCAACGGGAGCAGTTCAACGGGGGACACAACGCATTCTTCAGTTATCGTTGGTCGCCGCCTCAAATAGGCTCATCGCCGTTACCTCACCGTTTCACGCTTACCCCATGGAGCACACCACTACCATCAACCTAGAGTCATCAATCTGCCAACATCAATCAAGAAACTGCACGGCTGAAAGGAAATGTTCCATCTGTGTTTTCAAGTGTCACAGAGTACGGCGGAAAAAGCTCCTCAGATGACACGATGCACAGCAGCCCCACAAGTTGCAGCACATACCGCCGTGACGAGATGCAGACACACGTAGACCCCAATCATAACATGGAAGCCTATCGACCGAATTTCCTACTAATATAATAACAAAAGCGGGTCAAGACATAGCAACAGCAAGTCAGCAAAAATTTGAAGAAAACACGGCCTGGCGAAATTTTTTACCTACTGACATTATTTCTATTAATTGTTATTTTACCTTAACCTTGTGTCTTTTTATTCATAGCTCAACCAAATTGTAATTTTATCTATTTTATTTATGTGGCACATTTATTTTCAAAATCAAAGGGGGAAGCCATGTAAGTACCTATACATACCTAACCTCCAAACCACTAAACTACTTTTATGTGCCCTTCTTGTATGGTATTGGCAACCTCCATGAAGTAAAACCGTGCCATGCTTTCGTTTTATATAAACAAGCTCTGGTTTGCCACTTGAACTCCCTGCTCTATTTTGTTCCGATATGACCGAATGACATGCAATGACCAAGGCTAACTCTAATCTGCTGCATTTGTTTTCCGTTCAAATCTTCTCACGCACCCCTTCTGGGGCGTGGGGATTCGGGGTCAGGTCTTCCCGAGGAATCGCCTCTGTCCACTCCTGTGGACAGGTCATCGGGTGGCCCTTGCGGGCGGTGGTGTTCATGTGGCGCTGGTATGCAGTGGGTGATCGCCGGCTAGGCAACCAGGTAATGTGCGGGTGTTGTGACGCATCCCCTTCGCCAGCCTCATAACAAACTAGTCTACTGTTTCCCATCTTTGTCTCGTTTGTCGCGTTGCTCATATAGCGGGGGACGCCGTCGATGGTACGAAGAGAGTGGTTATTTTGGGCTCGGAATCTCCGTTTGTTCGTCTCCGAGCACAGGGCGTACCATGCCGGGGCTGCGTAGGTGAGGCGGGATCTCACTTAGGTCTTGTAGATCCCGCATTTGTTTTCAAAGTAACTACTTACATATATCACCTCAAATATGCACCCTGCCCCACAGGGCTCTTATTGGCTATTTCAAGTGGCATGATATTTTCAAAGTGGCAATACTTGAATCTGAGAGAGTCAGCCTATGAATTGAATTTTGGTCTATTTCCTTCATATTTCAAAGTTTGACAACCAAAACTGGATTTTATCCGTCATAAGAACATTTAATTGTTACTGACGAAGGACTACGTAGGACTTGTCAGCTAATAAGTAAATACATAGTATTCCGCACCACTGCCAGCTGGATTTGGTGCATTAAATATCTGCTCTGAGTGGCTGTGAGTTGCGGCGGGACAGCTCCAAAAACTGCCTTGATTCGCAAATTTGTTCATGTTTACAGATAAATTTCCGCAGATAAATTTGCAAGCTTTGCCAGATTTAACTGTGTCCAGATACATAATTGCAAATCATTTAGAACTGAATACAAAGGCTAATGTAAAACTTCTAAGCAAATTGGGGCTATGATGGGGCTTCAGTACAAAGCAATTTTAAGAAAAAGGCCGATTTTGATGACTCAAGTATCTTGATGATTAGTTTGGTTCCATTAAGACGTAAGTCCGCAATTTAGAAATCCATCTCTGAGATTATAATCGAACTTTTCTACATTTATTTTCTTGTGGGGGCTGTCATTTATTCAAAGAGAGCAATGAAACTTTGTTTCAGTTTCAGTTTCAGTATAGTCACTAAACGTTCTCACTCTCACGGTCGCACTTTATAGGCTACTTCTTGTGGAGAAATCGAATAACTCGAAAATTTGGAGGTTAATATTGAACTTTTCAACTTTTATTCTGTCACCAATTCAAAGAAATCAGTGAAACTTCTTTTCAGTGCAGTCACTAAATGTTCTCACTCTCTTTCTCTCTCTCAGGTCCTTTATTTATGGATATCACACTGGCCAAACGACCTGATATTCCTGGAACTAAAATGTATTTTGCTTCTAAACGGTGTCACTGAATCTTTATTAATGGCGGTTGTTCATGGCTCCTTCGATGTGGAGAAATCATTAACCTGAACATTTTGAGGTTATAATCGAACTTTTCCACATTTATTTTATAATGGGGCTATCACTAATTCTGAGCAGAATTTATTTTATTTCATTTATTTTATTTATTTATTTATTGCATACATGTGGTACATAAGATGTCATATAACAAATAAAGACCCTAACATGTGCCCTGCTAGGGCATTGCAAACATAGTTTTAAAATAAAAACTAAAACATAAGATAGTAATCTACTTCCTATGGTACAATATCTTAATCTTATAGAAATCTTTCTTTTCTTTATAACAAACTATAAACGTAGTAAAAATAAAAAGTTTGTAAAATTTTAACATTTAACAAATTTTACTATCTTTGTTGGGTAGGTTCGTTATCATAGAACTCTTCTAGGTTGTAAAATGTATTGGCTATTAGGAATTTATGTAGTGTGTTCTTAAACTCTTTAAAGTTATCTAGGTTTTTTATAGAAGGTGGTAAGTTATTATATATTTTTACGCACATGTTGTAAGGGCCTGATGATAAAAATACTAGATTAGAGTCTGTGGCAGCTAATCTAGGTCGAGGTCTAAGGTTTGCTGGGCGTTCGCGCATAGGGAACATGTGTAGATGTTTTCTTACAAATAATGATAGTTCTAAAATATATATCGAAGTTAAGGTGAGGATTTCGTAGGTTCTGAAATATGGTCGACAGCTGGTCATTCGGTAGACCGAATGACCAGCTGTCGACCTGCTGTTAGAATTATAGCTAATATAGATATTAGCTATAATTCTAACACACTTCTTTTTTAGAACGAAGATGTTGTTTATGTCGACACTCTTTCCCCACAGTACGATGCCGTATTGAAAACGAGAATGTGCGTATGCAAAGTAAGCTTTCAGGGCGGTTTCTAGATCTGTTGCTTTCTTAATTTCGTTTAGGGCGTATGAAAAGCTAGATAATTTAGATTTCAATTTGCTGATATGATGTTTCCAGTTGAGATTCGAATCAATGTGAATTCCCAGGAAGCAATAGTTGTTCACACATTCAATTGACTTGTCCCTAAATGAAAAGTTTATCTCAAGTGGAGTCCTTTGGTACGGATGAAACTGTATTAGTTTAGTTTTATTAAGGTTAAGTTCGAGATTGTGGTCTTCGAGCCAGTTGACGATAGTATCAAATGTGGAGTTTAGATGGTTATTTAATGAGTGGACGTGATTGCCTGGGATTAGAACAGAAGTGTTATCTGCAAATAGTGTGCACGAGTCTTCGATAACTTTCGGAAGGTCGTTTATATAAATCAAAAACAGCAAACATCCAAGAGAGCTGCCTTGTGGGATTGATCTGTGTACGATTTTAGTTTTTGATTTTACTTTAGAATTCTAACCTGTCTGATGGTTGTAATGATCTACTTCTACATGCTGTGTGCGTTTATCTAAGTAGGAAGCGAACCAATTAAGGGCTATGCCTCGCACGCCGACTCCTGAAAGTTTTTTAATCATGATATTGTGAAGAACCCGGTCATAAGCTTTGCTCATGTCGAGAAAAATGCCAATTCCGTTTTTTCCATTATTAATAACGTCTAAGACATTATTTATGTATTTAAAAACTGCTAGTGTAGTAGACCTTGCTTTTCTGAATCCGTGCTGATTATCATTAAAAACATTAAACTTTTCGCAAAATATGTAAAGCCTGTTATACATTGCGATTTCAAAAATCTTAGCAAATGAAGACAAAAGGGCGATTGGGCGATAGTTATTGGTGTTTTGTTTAGAGTCTTTTTTGTGTAACGGTCTGATTATCGACTTTTTTAATAACGACAAAATAATGCTATTTTACGATTTACTTGGACCAATTATCCAATATAAACATTATAAAAATAATTTGCTCTAAAAAGATAAAAATCGTCACAAAGTTACCTTTTTCTTTATAAACACTGTTAGTGATGTAAATAAAAAATAAATCCATCGATCGATCAAAAATAATTAAATGCAACAATAGTCTGCATTCAATTCAGATTAGATGTTTGAAGTCCACGATTCATTTTAATCGATATCTTTAAGCTAGTCGTCGCAGCATGAATCTAAGACTGACAGATGTCAAATGTGTTTTTTTTCTTGGCCTTCAGCGCCAGCGAAAATTCGAATACCTACTGAAGGATCAAATTATATAAAACTAGCTTTTACCCGCGGCTTCGCCCGCGTAGTAGTCGGATTTACGCCATGCTTTGGATTGTGCATATTTGTAGTAATATACCTGATGTGTTTAAAAAAGAGAACAAAAATAATTCTGTAAGAGTTTCTGGTATTCCAACGTAGAGAACCGTTGTAAGTATATTTGTACACATGTCCGGAAATTAAATCATTTAGAATGTTGAGTATCGCAAACAGTCGTGAAATGCACCGAGAGACAGAAATCTACTGCAATACGTCTCTGTATACAACGTTCCGAGATTTGTTGTTCTCTGCGTAAATATAGAGATTTCTAGCTCTCGATACACGTGAACAGCCAACGTAGAGCTGCCCGTGCGAAAAGCATGGGGTGCCCAGATGAATGCCTGCCACTTTTAATGTTTGCCCTTGGCTCTTGTTAATAGTTATTGAAAAGGCCACTTTCAATGGGAACTGCAGGCGTTTGAATTGAAAGGGCAAGTTCGTTGGGATAATAGGTATTCGCGGTATCAATACCGTTTCTCCCCTGGCCTCGCCGGTGATGATGGTGGCATGCACGATGTGCCTTTTCAGCTCCGTGATGCGTAACCTGGTGCCATTGCACAACCTTGGAGCATCCAGGTTACGCATCAGTATGACAGGCACACCCACCTTCAGTTCCAACTTGTGTGACGGCACTCCCGAAAGCTCTAAAGAGTTAAGAAACTCTACTGGATATGTTGTTGCATCGTCATTGGTCATCACAGTATCGATTGATGTGTAAGTAGTTACCACACCCGGGACTTGATCGATAATTTTTTTATTAATTTTTCCCACCGACTCGTTTTTTGGCGCCATGATGGCTCTTTCACACAACCACTCCTCGTTGCTCATGTTTTGTTGCAAGCTCGGAAAAACCATATGTATTAGGATCTCTTCCGAGGTTACAACATTACAGAAGTGGCTTTCAAATTTGATAAGGCCTTCCGCATCCATTGCCGTGCGGCCTTCACCGATTTTGAGGAGGTTTTGAGCAAAGATTCCGGATTCTTGGTCGTTGTGGAGCTGGACTCTCATATTAGTTGTGAGGTGCAATCTCTCTACCTTTGCCCATATTGGTGAAGCTTTGAGACAAGCGTTGATTTCGTCTGCCGGAGTGCCGCGCTCAATGACCGGCAGCGTCTGCCGGAAGTCACCTGCGAGCAAGACGACCACTCCACCCATTAACGTGCGGTTGCCACGGATGTCTTGCAAGCTGCGGTCGAGCGCTTCAATCGCACGCTTGTGTGACATCGTGCATTCATCCCACATGATCAATTTGCATTGCTGCACCAGAGCTCCACGACCACTGCTCTTGCTTATATTGCAAGTGGGAGTTTCCTCACCCGCAAGGTTCAGTGGAAGTTTAAACACCGAGTGGGCAGTTCTGCCTCCGCTGAGCAAGGTCGCTGCTATCCCAGAGGACGCAACAGCTAGCGCAACATTCCTGTCTTTGCGCAGCTGCGCCAGCAGCAAATTCAACAGAAATGTTTTGCCTGTGCCCCCTGGTGCGTCTAAGAAATAGAGACCCCCTTCTTCACTCTCCACGCGGCTTACTATTTTATTGAAAACTTGCCTTTGCTCAGGTAACAACTGAGGCTCAGTTTGAGCAACTTGAGCTCCTAAGGCTGCGGTATCATAACTGAGCTCCCTGATCAAATCATTGCACAACTCTCCTGTTCGTTGTGGGGTGGGCATGCCGAAATCAGAAAGCCGCTTAGACACTATTAAAAATACTTTGTCCTCAATAAGTTTAAGCGCTTCGTTGAAATATATATCATCGTCGGTCTGTGCTGTCTCTCGGTACCTGTGCGCGATGTCTTCCGATAAAGCGGTTTTATATTTATCCCAAAGTTGCAGGGGGTTCGAGAGTCCGCAAGTGCTCAACATGATGGCGAAGAGCTCTCTCAACTTGGCCGCTGATCGGCACAATACGGCGTCCTCCATCGTAGAGTCCCAGTGGCCGTCATCTTCCAAAAGTCCCTTGGCCTCACACGCTTCTCGGAACGTAGCCTTTTCCTGTCCATCGACTGTTTTAAGGGCCTGAAAACTGATCGGGCCCCGGACGCGGGTCAAAAGCAACCGCGCGCAGTAGAACTCAAAGTGTGTAACGTGTACGGTATATATTCTGCCCAGAGCATCCGACGCCTTCACACCATGCCAGCCTTCCACGGGGTTGCCCTGCACACGACGCTTCCATTCTTTCCGCGCAGCGTTCCATGTATAATATTTTGGCACTTCCGCGTACAGCAATATTTTGGCAAATTCGTCAGTATGGCACAGACGGAAAAACGCTGTAAGTGTAGTCGTCGGCGATGTCGCTACTCGATCGCGCAAGTTAGCCTCTGTGAAGTAAATGCGCTCACCGTTTGGAAGATGTACCGCAAGATGTATCACTGTCGGGTACCTCTCGTGAAGCGGTAAGCCTAATATTCGCCATGCTGCCTCGTTGCTGCTCACGTATCGACCAGCTTTAAACATCTGCACTTCGTCTCGTGTGTTAATATTGGCATTGCCTTGCTGCTGCACAATAAATATGGCCTGGTCACTGCCTTTGTTGATGTACTTACAAATGTATTTAATTGCCTGAACCGAGTTGCAAAACTCTACATTAATGTGAGCATCAAACATTTTGCAAAGGAGCGGCGAGTAAGGAACTATCCAGCTATTGTCTACTACGACGTCTTGCGCGGTACCCCTGATTTTAATTGTGACTGTACGTCCCCCTACCTCGAGTGCTCGGCGTCTGTACAACGGATACCCGTTATCATTGGTTTGGGTCTCTTTTAACAGTGCACGAGGATACTTTTTTGTGCATTTCCTGTTCTTCATACACGGGGACGTAGGATTCAGGGTTCCACATGGTCCGTGAATCATGCTCTTAATGATCGTGTCATATAGTTGTTTGTCAACGTTAAGGTCTGGTAACTCAGCTGATATCACTTCATCGATTTGGTTCGGAAGCAATTTTTCTTTTAACCACAGCAGCAAGTGCATGTGGGGCAAGCCACGCTTTTGCCACTCAATCGAATACATGAAGCACTGCGCTTCGCCAAATACATGCCCTTTCGTGAGGAGGGCCACCAGCTTTTGTACTTTGATTTAAAAAATTCGTGCTACGATATCGTGCCGGTCCGTCGGTTTTTGCCCACCCATTAATTCATCTTTAATCTCTTTCCAGGCTGGGTTGCACGTGAAGGTAATGAATAAGTCCGGCCGCCCATAGTTCCGAACGTAGGAGAACGCGTCCTGGGTGTATTGGTGGAGGTATCGTGGACTGTTCACGAACGACGATGGCAGGATCACCATCTACCCTAAGTCATTCGGATTCACATTGCCATCGTGCGCAACAGCATCTTGCAAGTGAACGTAATTTTCTGCACGCAACTTGCTTTGGTTTAGCGCTATGAACCTTAGACGCTCACTCTCTATCTTAACGTACATGTCTACCAAAATTGGGATAGAAGTACCCTACACCGCAGCGGCAAGTTGAAGTCGTGTTCGCGGATCATCAGGTGGAACGCGTAGAAAGCCATGCATGATACATTTTTGTTCAGGATCGGTTGCCCAGTCGCCGGATTGGTTTGAGGAATACTGAAGTTATATCCAACTTGTCCTTTCCAGAACATAATGGGATACTGTAGCGCATCGTAGAAGCGGTGAGTGTCAGCGATCCTGGTGAGCGTGTCGTTGTGCTTGCGTACGACGATGTCTCTTGGGGCCGTGAGGTCGGCGCCCGCGACCACAGCCGCCACCTCGGTGACGGCCGGCGCGTTGTAGCGGCGCGCGTACTGCCCGCTCGGCACGCGGTCTGGGTTGATCACAACCTTGCAGCTCTCATCAGGCATGTTCTCGAGAGCTGATTTAAAGTCATGCACCAATTTATTGTGATCGTGCAGGACGTTTTGTATTTTCTGGACAGTCGCTCGTTCCACTCCATGAATAATTTGACACTGTCTATCGGTTTCTGCCTCGTCGTCTCCCATGAAGTAAATTTGCAAAAATTGTGCTTGACCGTTGGGTGGAGGTAAAAGTGACCCTATTTTATGATGCACTTGCCCCTGCACCGTAAAGGTTGGTGAAAACCCAGACATCGCGAGAATTCTGTCTGCCCCAAAGGAAGTCATGTGAAAACATGAATTATATTTTTTTATTCGGTTTAGGAAGCGCCGTGACTCATCAGTCTCGCCCAAAAATAATTCCCTTAAAGGGTCGACCGGCTCCGCTAATGTGGGGATGGCTACCTTGCCCCCAGAGCAACACATTCCCGCCGTTTCCTCTTTCCATTTCAGTGCCCCACAGAATCTGCAAGCCTTGCAGTGGGGACCCCACATAGATAAATTGGCTGGTAAATTAAGTTCTGCGGCTTACGCTGTTAGGAACATCAGACAAAGCACGGATGTGGCTACATCTAGGCTAGTATATTTTAGTTACTTTCATAGTGTGATGTCCTATGGTATCTTGTTGTGGGGGAAAGCAGCGGATATTCAAACTATTTTTATTTTACAGAAAAGAGCTATTCGAGCAATTTATAATTTAAAACGAACAGACTCCTTAAGAGAGCTTTTTAAAGAAATTGACATACTAACAGTAGCTAGTCAATTTATTTTCGAAAATATAATGTATGTACGCAAGAACCTTACAACATTTTCCAAACTTAGCGACAGCTGTAATGTTAACCTAAGAAATAATCACAGACTATGTGCGCCCCGTTTTAGACTCGCGAAGGTTAGCAATTCTTTCAAGGGTCAGTGCATTCTCTACTACAATAAGATACCTCTGGAGATTTTGAAATTGCCATTTGAGCAATTTAAAAAGCATGTTAAAGCGACTTTGTCGAAAAAGGGATATTACAATGTTCAAGATTACTTAAATGACAGGACTGTATGGGGTTAATCTGGCTCAACACAGACCTTGCTGTTAATAATTTTGTAATTATTTATTCCTGCTTATTAATCATAACAATTAAATTTTTCATATTTGTATTAGTTAAGCACAACCTATTTTTAAAAGAGATCTAAAAATAAATCTGTGGGAGTTTCTACGCCCTTCTTCTCCCACAGTGGTCCAATGTAGAGAAGAGGCAAAAAATGACGTTTGCTAAGTATATGTAAATATCTACAGTAATAAAGTACTTTGACTATTGACTATTGACTATTGACTATTGTTCATACGGTCAATTTTGATGAGTCTATGGTTACTATAATCTAAAGTATGATCGTAGTCGAAAGCACATTTTTTGAAAACTCCCCACATATTCCTTGAAAATATTTGCCGACGTTCAGCTTGTCGTTGGGCAACAGCGTTTCGGCGCAGATCTGCCTCTTCGACTGTTTCAGAGGCTCGTTGAGAAGCCATGCGCTCTGCGTTCTCTTGACGTCGTAAAGTCGCTTCCTCTGGTGTTTCAGAGGCTCGTTGAGAAGCCATGCGCTCTGCGTTCTCTTGTCGTCGTAAAGCCGCCTCCTCTGGTGTTTCAGAGGCTCGTTGAGAAGCCATACGTTCTGCCATATCCCTTCGTCGGGCATCCGACTGCTCTTGTGTCTCCGCAGCAATCTGAGATGCAATGCGGTTAGCGTTCCGGTGACGTCGAGCATCAGCCTGCGCTGAGGTTTGAGATGCTCGAAAATTTGCCGGACGCGCCGCTTGCTCAATTCTCCGCTGTTCAGCATGAACAGAAGATTCTTGCTGTCTAACTATCTTCTTAGTTCGCGCTCCTTGTGAGCTCGACGAAAGATTTCTCAATTTAAAAAGTTACAATGCCAATTACAATTCTATGCGAAAGAACCACAGTTAACCTTTAACTAAATAGAATACCTTGTTGTAATTATCAAGACAAAAGAGACCAACTATCGAGATAAGAGAGAGAGAGAGAGAGAGAGAAACTTTAGCAATAAATCAACAGAACAACCTCAGTCAGTGCTTGCTTCATAATCTTCTCACGCATCCCTTCTGGGGCGTGGGGAGTCGGGGTCAGGTCGATGGACCTCTTCCCGAAGAATCGCCTCTGTCCACTCCTGTGGACAGGTCATCGGATGGCCCATGCGGGCGGTGGTCTTCTTGTGGCGCTGGTATGCAGTGGGTGATCGCCGGCTAGGCAACCAGGTCGCGTGGCAGGCGGCGGCGGTCGGGCGGGCGCGCGTGGTGCGGCGCCAGTTCGGCGATGTGCGGAAGGTGTGATGCATCCGCACGCGCGAACATGCCCTTCGCCAGCCTCTGGACAAACTGGTCCACGGTTTCCCGGGTCCCTCTGGATTGTCGCGTTCCTCACGTAGCGGGGGGCGCCGACGATGGTACGCAGAGAGAGGTTCTCTTGGGCTCGGAGTCTCCGTTTGTTCGTCTCCGAGCACAGGGCGTACCATGCCGGAGCCGCGTAGGTGAGGCGGGATCTCACATAGGTCTTGTAGATCCCGAGCTTTGCCCTCAGAGGGAGGCTGGAGCCGAAAAGTGGACGCAGCTTGGCGCGTGCCACCTTGACCTGGCTGACGACGTTGTCGACGTGTTGCTTCATGGTGAGCCGGCGAACAATGGTCACTCCCAGGTACTTCACCTGCTAAGACCACTCGATGTGCTGTCCCTGGAGCTGGAGCGATGGTGGAAGGAGACTCTGGCCTGTGATGAGCGCCTGCGTTTTCCCAAAAGTCGCCACTTGGCGAGCCAGTCGGGGAAGATGTCCAGGGTGCGCTGCAGTTTGATGGCAGCGTGCGGAGCCTGGAACGACGACGCATAGTAGGCTGCGTCGTCTGCAAAGAGTGCCAGCTGGGCACCCGGCCCGACGGGGATGTCGTCCGTGTATCGGGCGTAGCAGGCGGGAGACAGGCAAGAGCCCTGGGGGACGCCGGCTGCGACGGGATGTTCCTCGGAGACGGCGTCTTCCACCATCACTCGGAAGCGGCGATTCTTCAGGAAAGAGGCGATTGTCTTGACCGTTCTTCTTGGGGCAGGGGACGTCGACAGCTTGTATAGCAACCCCTCGTGCCATACTCTGTCGAACGCCTTCTCCATATCCAGAAGTACCGCGACAGTGTATTCTTTTTTGTTCAAACAGACCGTCATGTCATTCAGTACTCTGGTGAGCTGAAGCGTCGTAGAATGCTCGGGCCTGAAGCCGAACTGTTCCGGGCGCGGCTGGATGTGGGGCAGTAACTTCGCTAACAGGAGCTTCTCAAACACCTTTGAGATGGTGCTCAGTAGGGTGATCGGCCGATAGCTCTCAGGTAGCTTGGTGTCCTTGCCCGGCTTGGGCAACATGATGACCAAGCCCTCCTTCCATTGGGTTGGAAAGTGACCCGTGCGCAAGATACCGTTAAACAGGCGCGTAACGGCCGCCACAGTGCGTGGCGGCAAATGTAACAGCGCCGTGTTGGGTATTCGGTCTGCGCCCGGGGCTTTCCTGGGATTGGTACGTCGGAATGCACGCACAATCTGGCCGGGCGTGACGACGATGGGGTCCTCTTCGGGAGCTATCGGCGTGGCGAAGTACTCTCGCAGGTGTCTCTCGACTGTTGCGACGTGCTCCACATCATCCGTTGGGTTCGGCTTGAACTGCTTCTCGAGGCATTCGGCGAAGATCTCCGCGCGGTCTTGGGCTCGGAATCTTGGTAGGCCGTCGCTGCCCAGGATTGGTCGAACAGGAGCAGGAGTGGTCGACGTGGCGTTCCCAAGATTCTTCGGCGTGGAGGTCAAGTTGGCGCTTCAGCTCTGCCGTCATGGCGTTGAGCCTGGTCTTCATCGTGGGGCAGCGGGTTTGCTGCCAATGCTTCCGGAGAGCGCGCGTAGTTCAGCAGGAAGAGGAGTGGGCTTCCCCCCGCGAGCTACGGTGTGCGATGATAGGTCGAGCGCGTCTCGGATCTGGGTGGTTAGCAGCGATGCCAGGCGGTCAACGTCTTCCGGCTGGTTGACGGGGCAACTGGTGGAGGGTTGGTCAAGGGCGGCGGTGAAGGCGCCCCACTGGTAGCGGCGACGTGATGCTGGCGGAGATACCCGGGTGGGTAGATCCGCCAGGACGAGAAGAACAGGCCTGTGGTCCGAAGGGAGGTCAGGGAGAACCTCCTGGCTCGGCGGTATCCGGAGACCTCTGACGACCACGACGTCGATGATGTCCCATCCGGCCCGCGTGTCGAAGTGTGTGGGCTCGTCGGGACCGATGACGTCGTAGTTGTGGCTCACGGAGTCGGCATGGATGGCGCGTCCAGCTGGGCACACCCTGGTGGAGTTCCAGGCGGTGTGCTTGACGTTGAGGTCGCCGGCGATAAGTGTCGGGTGCGGCGACTGTAGCAGCCCCCGTAGCTCGGCGGTGCGGATTGGTGTACTGGGGGGCTTGTAGGCGGCGTAGAGTCGCAGCACCTCGCCGGCGACCTGGAGGTCGACGCCCAAAGCATACAGGGATGAATACTCCTGGGCGTCGACGAGCTGGTGGACGATCTTCCTGCCGACGATGACTGCCAAGCCTCGAAAGGTTCGGCCGCTGGAGGTCTTCTCGTCCTTGCGGTAGACGAAGTAGCCGGGCAGCGACAGCTTGTCGCTTCCGGCTAGGTGTGTCTCGCTGATGAGCATCACGTCGACGCGGTAGTCCCTCAGGAACACGTGGAGCAGCCGCTTCTTCCCTGTCAGCGACTGCGCGTTCCAGTGGACGACCCTGAGCGGCTCATGCATTGCGGAGCAGAGCGGTGAGTCTGCCCAGGGCAGTGGGGTCGCTGAGGAGGGCGAGCAGGGCTGTGAGGTGCCCCAAGTCCTGCTGCCCTATCGCCGCAGCCGGAGTGGTGGCGCCAGCGGCGGCCGCAGTCTCGCTGGCGGCGAGAGTAGCCGCCGCGGCGCCGGCGGCTGGTGGAGCCGTCGCCTTCTTCTTCTTCTTCCCCCCCCCCGCTTCGTCTTCTGCCTGGGGGCTCCGTCGTTCGCCTGCGCTATAAGCGAGGCGGGCGCCGTTTGTTCCTGCAGATCGGGACGTGGCGGAGGGGGAGGCTGCACCTTCTTGGGCCCGGGCGCGTTGGTGAGCGCCACAGTGCCGGCCTTCTTGTTCCGCGCCTCCTGGCGGAACACGGGACACGTCGCATTATTTGCCGTGTGCGGGCCACCGCAGTTGGCGCACGACGGCGGCTGGTCTTTCGGGCGGAGGCATTCCCGCGCCGAATGGGGACCGCCGCAACGTACGCACGCTAGGGGGCGGTGGCACATATGCGACGAGTGCCGGAATTGCTGGCACCTGTGGCACTCAGTCAGTGCTTCTTCATAATCTTCTCACGCACCCTTTCTGGGGCGTGGGGAGTCGGGGTCAGGTCGACGGACCTCTTCCCGAAGAATCGCCTCTGTCCACTCCTGTGGACAGGTCATCGGATGGCCCCTGCGGGCGGTGGTCTTGATGTGGCGCTGGTATGCAGTGGATGATCGCCGGCTAGGCAATCAGGTCGCGTGGCAGGCGGCGGCGGTCGGGCGGGCGCGCGTGGTGCGGCGCCAGTTCGGCGATATGCGGAAGATGTGAAGCATCCGCACGCGCGAACATGCCCTTCGCCAGCCTCTGGACAAACTGGTCCACGGTTTCCCATCTTAGGTCCCTCTGGATTGTCGCGTTCCTCACGTAGCGGGGGGCGCCGACGATGGTACGCAGAGAGAGGTTCTCTTGGGCTCGGAGTCTCCGTTTGTTCGTCTCCGAGCACAGGGCGTACCATGCCGGAGCCGCGTAGGTGAGGCGGTATCTCACGTAGGTCTTGTAGATCCCGAGCTTCGCCCTCAGAGGGATGCTGGAGTCAGTCAGTGCGTGTCAGTGCCGGCATATATGAAGTAAGCTTGAAACCAAACCATACCGCGATGTAAAATACATGCAGCGCCATCTAGTGACATATTTATGAAAAAAAAATATGGATGCATTTTGAACATCCGACGGAATCAGTGATTATTTTTCGGGATAAAATGTAGCCTATTTTTTAAGTCAGGGTATGATCTATACACATCTCAAAATTCAATTAAATCTGTCCAGCCGTTTCAGCGCTAAAGACTGACAAACATATAAACACACACACAAACTTTCACGATTATAATATTAGTGTGATGATCTTAAAGATTGAGTGTGAGGGCTCTCTTGATGGGATGCGGTCATTTTTGGAACGTTTGTTATTTTGAGTAAATTGCAAACTTTCGGAAATGACCACATTCACACAAGCTTTCGAGTACCTATCATGTTTTTAACAATAGCTGGCAACGTCATAATATTTTTTCATGAAAAGGAGATGGTAACTGTTTCAAGATGGATCATTTTTCATGAAAAGGAAATGGTAACTGTTTCACCATAGGTAGATCATTTAAATGAAAGTGTCTGTTTGTGTTTGGTAACTGAATAGGCCTTTCCATTCATATGTTATGGCGCCAGTGGACGGGTGGGGTTTTAAACACAATAAACTCAACTGTACTATGAACACTGATATATTCTTGTTAATCAATACACACACAATAGAGTATTCACAAGTATGCTGAGAGAGAGAGGTGAGACCGGCAGTTTATTAGCAGAGGACTAGAGACTGATCAACTTTTACGACTTCAGATTGTAACTGCCCTAGAATTCAATGAATTCAAGGCGAATATCAAGCATATGATATCACACTTCATCACGCTGCAGTCAAACAGATTAGAAACCCTGGAAGAATCCCAGTCAACCAGATTAGACGCACTGGAAAAACTCATCATGGATATAAAGACCCAAAATACAAAAATCGATAAAATAAACTCCGACATCGAAAAAGTGCTAAACGTCATGTCTGATCAAATTGCGTCTATTGAGACAAATGTCGTTAAACTTGACAAAGAGCGCATTTCCATGGCCCAGCAAATCACGGCAATTCAGGATAGAGTTGATCTTTTTGATCGACATCTGACAAAAACATCGATTGAATTATGTAAAGTCCCTAAGAAGTCTAGAGAGACAAAGGATAATCTCTATCAATTAGTGCAGGAGCTCTCAAAAACCTAGGTATAAGCTTGCAAATCGCTGATATTCGTGATGTGACTCGTCACCCATCGAATAAAGAAAGCAAAACCTCTTCGATAATTATCGAATTACATAACACACTCACTAAATCAATGTTCCTGCAACGCGTAAAGCACTATAACAAAGAGAAAAAGAACCAAGATACGCTAAACTCGTCACACTTAGGACTCACCCGAGAAAAAACTCCAATATATGTCTCGGAACAGCTAACTCCAGCCACCAAGAAGCTACATTATCTCGTCCGCAACTTTGCTAAACAACAACATTACGCCTTTTGCTGGATATCAAATTGACAAATACTTCTAAGGGAGAAGAGCGCAAGCCCGCATGTTGTGATCAAAACGGAATCCCAGCTTCAAGCCTTAATAAAGCCAATCAGTGAGTGACTAGACTTCTTTACATATAATATTTATTTTCAATAGCTTTTAAATCTTACCTTGTCTTAATACCTAACTTAAATTGTAAACACTGTCAACTGATAACACAAACAAACAGACTGAATAAAATACTGAACACCCATAAACACTCAACATTCACACACATTAATTACCTACATTATAACAAATACCTACCTGTTACAGCTGACTAGTCACAGCCAAGCACACTGTGCGAAAATAATATCATAATCATAACAACAGCACCCTACTTTGTTTCTAAGCTATCATATCGTATGCTACATACATATTTATGCAAATGCCTTTCAGTTGACTTAACATACCATTGTAAACGTCGTCCTCCTGAACTCGGCTTTGTTTTGATCCAATGGCGAATAATGTAACCTCCCTAATTAATAGTCTGGACGAACATAATGTGTCAAATGTCACTACCTGTATCCCAGATAACTGTAAACTATACTCCACCCACACTGGCAATCAGCAAAGAATACTTACACTCAATATCCGCTCAGTTAACCGTAATTTACTAAGTCTTGAGACCTTATGTTATGTTATGAATGTAACATTATTGTCCTTTCGGAATGTTGGTTTGATTGCGCGTCTAACACTAACATTCCAACCTTAAATAACTAATCAAATATATAATAAATAATCAAAGTGACGGTGTGGTTGTTTACATTAGATGTGATCTTGCCCACTCAGTGGAAGAACTTGATTTGACGGGTACCGCCTCTGGACTTTTATTAAGACTAGGCTCAGAGACAGCAGTGATTTGTGTTTATTGCTCGCCCTCCAACTATAATATCGACACCTTCTTACAATGCCTTGATAGAATTCTACCAAACCTAAAAAACTATGGAACAAAAATTTTAATTGGTGACATTAATGTAAACATTACACCCTCATCGCTTGATGCTGTATCACATAATTACCTAAACCGCCTTGCGTTTCACGGCTTTCTTCCCACGCATGATCTACCTACCAGAGGTTCCAGTTGCTTAGACCATATTTTTATTCGATCTCAACTCTCATCCCACACCTTACTGATAGAGTCTAAAATAACAGATCACCTTCCGACACTATTCCTCTTAAACAATAAGCAATCCTATAAATCTGATAATATCACTATTTCTAAAATAAATTATAGTTTACTTGATATGGATATACACAATGCTAACTTATCCACTATTCTTAATATGACCGACCCCGAGATTGCAACAAATAAATTGATTAGTACCTTATCAGGGATGATTTTAAAGAATTGTGTTCTACTTCAACTATTCCCAAAAAGCGCAGGCCTCTTAAGCCCTGGATAACTCCAGGTCTTATAAAATGTATGCGCAACAGGGATCACCTACATAGAAACTGTAAAGCCAACCCAGACAACGAAATACTAAAAATAACCTACTTCAGATAAAGAATTTTTTGTACCAAAATTTTAAAGAAAACCAAAAGACAATTTGACACTATTGAGCTAGAAAAGGCAAGCAAAAATATTAAAAACTTATAGGACACAATAAGAAGACTAACTAACTCCACCAAATCTGTAAAATCACCTACAGAGCTTCTTAAAACTACCATATCACCAATACACTCATGCAATGAAGTAAATAAGTTTATTGTGAATATAGGCAGGGAGCTGGCTGATAGTATATTACAACTACCACCATCGACAATATCAATCCCACCACCTCAATCTTCTTCCACACCGATGACATCCTCCTTTGCTTTACTAGAAACAGATCCAGATGAAGTTTTAAGTGTTATACGGTCACTGAGACCATTTACTGCCACCGGTTGGGATGGAATCTCTACAGTCATTCTTCAGAGATACATAAAACCTCTAGCTCCTATTCTTAGCCATATCTTTAATCTCTGCTTCCTGAATGGTATCTTATTTTAAAAAGGCTATTATTCATCCCATTTTTAAGAGTGGAGATAGGTTGTCTCCAACGAATTATCGTCCGATTGCTGTCCTTACGTCGCTCTCAAAGATACTTGAACGAATTATAAATAACCGACTTCTCACCTATCTAGAAAATAATAAAATCCTCTCACCGCAACAATTTGGTTTCCGCAAAAACAAATCCACAACTAACGCTGTTTTAAAACTTATCAATAATACTGTTCAAAACCTAAATAACAACAAAAAAGTCTTAACAATATTTTTGGACCTCGCCAAAGCATTCGATACTGTACCTATCCCCACTCTTTTATTTAAGCTCTCTTCGATAGGAGTAAGAGGCACTCAACTTAATCTGTTTCGGTCTTATCTCACGGGACGTCCCCAAATGGTCAAAATTGAGCAATATCTTGGCAACGAACTTGGAATATCCTATGGGGTACCACAAGGAAGCGTTCTCGGTCCAACGCTGTTTCTGGTATTCATTAATGATCTCTGCAACCTCGATATTCCCAGTGGCTCAATAACTTCTTATGCTGATGATACTGCTTTAACGTTACTGCCAACACTTGGATCGAACTACAGTGTCTTGCACAAACGGGTTTTAACACCGTTCAAAAATGGCTGCTTACACACTCCCTAATACTTTATACTACAAAAACTAAATTCATTCCGTTTACTGCTTCTTCGGTCACTATGCCTCCTTTACCTCTTACTCTTCGTGCCCACTCGTGCACAGACCATATTAACTGCCAATGTCCAGAGATTTCTTCTACTGATACCCTTAAGTATCTCGGTGTCACGATAGACAAACACCTCACTTTCAAAGCCCATATTGACAGCCTCAGCACTAGAGTTCGCAAACTAATATACATATTCAAAAATCTTCGAAACATTGCTAATGCAACCATCATTAAAAATACTTATCTTGCCCTTTGTCAATCTGTTATAGCCTACTCAGTAGGCTCTAACAGATTGATTGAGGCACCTCCCCAGCAGGGGATACAGTAGGCCCTACCGTATCCCCTGCTGGGGAGGTGCCGCAAAAACAACAATGAAACCCCTAGAAATAGCTCAACGCGCCATCCTCAAAGTGGTAACTAAACGCCCTATTCTACTTCCCACAGTTCAATTATACAGTCTTTGTAAGGTACTATCAGTCAGGCAACTATTCATTTTTAATACAATAATATTGTAACACCACCTTACACCATACGAACCTACTATGAAACGACGTTATTTTCACTTCCATACTCAGCCACACAACATTGAATTAGCATACATTACTTTTAATAATTAAAACCAAATAGTGAGGAATTAATATAACCTAAGGTATTAACAAAATAATAAGTTAATATCACATTCGATACAAAATAAATTAGAATTTATTAACGCCAACTAAACGTTTGAACTTATCGGTGTGGCATGTTGCAGGGATAAATACCCCAAATATATATACACACGAAATTAAATGCTAGGATTACTTCTAAAACTTGATGATTCCACAGATTCAAAGTCTCACAACTCATTTTGACTCTATCGCGTTAAATAAATAATAAATCTAGCCTTTGGCTGCTTTTATACTTGTGTCTTGAACAGTAATATCGTAGGACAGTGAGAGAAACAGCTATACATCGCGTATAGCTATGTCCCTATACTATTCTATATATGTACATTAACAAAAAATTCATATATTTTGGTTACTTTCATTGTTAATAAAAAACAAAAAAATATATTTGTTAAACTTTAAAACCAGTTAAAAACAGTAACTACTAAGAATATATTTAATCCAACATAATTTTCAAATACAAAGCGTGCGTAAATGGGGAAGAAAATGCTAAGCTTATTACAGATGGCGTTGGATTCGTCAGACCCATAACAATCTGTCACTTTGAGTTTGTCGGTTCGGTGGCTATTTCTTGCGATATTTGGTGAAATGGTGGTGTTTCTGTTTTTGCGAGTAAAGGGGAGGGATTTTAAAGGTTCGTAAAGTGGACTTAGCCAGAAGGTAAATAATTGACGAATTATGTTAGAAAACAAATCAAATAAACTGCGGTTGCATTTCGTATATTTTGAGTAAATTATAAACGAAGTAACACATTATTTAAAAACATGTGTATATAACCCATAAATAATATATTTATTTTACAGGCTTGAGTAATTTCACGGGAAGCGTAACTTTAGAATTCCTCAGGACCATGAAACTGATGACATAAAAAAATATTTACCGCTTTTGGAAAGCTTTCGTGATCTAAATAGTAACAACATACTTTAAATTTTAGGAGGCCTTGAAATTCCGAATATTAGTCGAATTTTCCATAGATTTCTCTCTTTGGGAAAGTGGTGATTACCATTTTTATTACACCCTATTGCCACACAATGCGTTATTCTACGATAGTACGATAGAAACGTAAACAACTTTTTGTTGAGATTTTGACAGATCTCGTCGACTGTTATGGGTCCGATGTTAGCAGCGCCTCTGGTGGCGAGTTTTTTTCAGTTTTATTCCCCATTAAGACAACATAAAGACTTTAACTAAAAATAAAACCTTCAGATAAGAAAATTAAATAATAGAGAACAAAGTGGGAATATCAACGATCCGTCATCCGATCAATTTCTACCTACTTGTATTGTACCTACATAATTCCATTAGTTTCATTTTCTTATAAACAATTGCATGGTTATTTAACTACTCTATAGCGCTTAAAGTGGCACTTATGCTTACAATCAGTCGATCATCTTATTGATTGTCAATGTATTGGTGGAATAATATCGTTCCGCTACCAAATGTCATGTTTTTTAGAAGAAATGGAATAGTCTGCCTTGATGATTTAGATTATATATTCACCCTCAAAATCGTCGTTCATTCGTATTCATTGTATAGTTAAATCGCAAAAAGCGATGTCCCCATATGAATGGAAAGGCCTATTCAGTTAACAAACACAAACAGACACTTTAATTTAAATGATCTATGGTGATACAGTTACCATTTCCTTTTCATGTAAAATGATCTATGGTGAAACAATTACCATTTCCTTTCCATGAAAAAATGATCCATCTTGAAACAGTTACCATCTCCTTTTCATGAAAAAATATTATGACGTTGCCAGCTCTTGTTAAAAACATGATACTCGAAAGCTGGTGTGAATGTGGTCATTTCCGAAAGTTTGCAATGTACTCAAAATAACAAACGATCCTAAAACGACCGCATCCCATCAAGAGAGCCCTCACACTAAAGCTTTAAGATCATTTTATATAATTTGTTTCTTCGGTAGGTATTCGAATTTTTGCTGACGCTGAAAGCCAAGATAAAAAATCACATTTGAAATCTGTCAGTCTTAGATTCATACTGCGGCGACTAGCTTAAAGATATCGATTAAAATGAATCGTGGACTTCAAACATCTAATCTGAAATGAATGCAGACTATTGTTGCATTTAATTATTTTTGATCGATCGATGGATTTATTTTTTTGTGTAACATCACTAACAGTGTTTATAAAGAAAAAGGGTTTACCGATGTAACTTTGTGACGATTTTTAGCTTTTTAGAGCAAATTGTTTTTATAATGTTTATATTGGATTATTGGTCCAAGTAAATCGTAAAATTGCATTATTTTGTCGTTATTACAATAAATATGTATTTTAACTAAAAGGCAATCGTGAAGTAACATTGTTAACTTTCAAATAATGAATAATATTGAATGCCCCATTACAAAGTTATACTGTTGAATTTTGATGAAAATGTGATCTTTTATCTTGGCTCAGGTAAAGTGATGCAAAACTATGATCCTTAACGACTTATGCGCACGCTGTGCTAATAGAAAAAATATTTAGAAGAAATCCAAAATCTATATTCATTTACGCACTCACGGAATCAACGATTTAATCAAACGATACGCGGATACCGAATAGATCCAAACACTACTTTCGGTTCGGTCTGTATTTGAGTCAGTTGCAAACAGCGTTAAATAAAGTTCTTGGATCGCTACCAACGCATTTTCTCCACCGCGCCTGACAGAGCTCTAAGGATCGATACATGAAAACGACAATACTATTCTCGGAATAACTTTGACAACGCCATATAAAGTATAAAGTTGTCAAACTGATTCAGCGAATAGTACTTACAGCGCTTACTAGCCGTCGGGTCTAGGACAAGTGGAAGATGACAAACTGGTACCCGTGCCGCTACCTGTTGAAGAGCAGCTCGGGGCGGTAGTACACGTAGATGCCCACCAGCACCGTGGCAGTGGACAGCAGTGTGCGCGCCGACAGAGTGCGGCGCAGCAGCGGCGGGGCGAGCGCGGCGTACAGCGAGCGGCGCAGGCGTGCACGCAGCGAGGGGTCGCGCGCGACGCAGATCTCCGCCTGCCGCCGCCGCAACCGCTCCTCTTCCAGCTTGCGGAGCTCGGACCTGGAACATTCATGTACGGTAACAGTACACGCAAGCTTCTCAGGCAGGATAGCAGAAGGTTTCTTCATGAAAACATCTTGAAGAAACCTTCTGCTCAGAATTAGTTATAGCCCCCTTAGAAAATAAATGTGGAAAAGTTCGATTATAACCTCAAAATGTTCTGGTTAATGATTTCTCCACATCGAAGGAGCCATGAACAACCGCCATTAATAAAGATTCAGTGACACCGTTTAGAAGCAAAATACATTTTAGTTCCAGGAATATCAGGTTGTTTGGCCAGTGTGATTTCCATAAATAAAAGATCTGAGAGAGAGAAAGAGAGTATGAACATTTAGTGACTGCACTGAAAAGAAGTTTCACTGATCTCTTTGAATTAGTGAAAGAATAAAAGTGGAAAAGTTTAATTATAACCTCCAAATATTCGAGTTATTCGATTTCTCCACAAGAAGTAGCCTATAAAGTGCGGGCCGTGAGAGTGAGAATGTTTAGTGATTATACTTCAACTGAAACTGAAACAAAGTTTCATTGCTCTCTTTGAATAAATGACAGCCCCCACAAGAGAATAAATGTGGAAAGTTCGATTATAATCTTAGAGACGTATTTCTAAATTGCGGACTTACGTCTTAATGGAACCAAACTAATCATTAAGATACTTGAGTATTCAAAATCGGCCTTTTGCTTAAAATTGCTTTGTCCTGAAGCCCCATCATAGCCCCAATTTGCTTAGAAGTTTTACATTAGCCTTTGTATTCAGTTCTAAATTATTTCCAATTATGTGTCTGGACACAGTTAAATCTAGCAAAGCTTGCAAATTTATCTGCGCTCCTTCGTCAGTAACAGTAAATGTTCTTATGACGAATAAAATCCAGTTTTGCTTGTCAAACTTTGATTTCAAAGTTTGACAAGCAAAACTGGATTTTATTATACTGGATTTATTTCATATTTATGAAGGAAACAGACCAAAATTCAATTCAGTGGCTGACTCTCTCAGACTCAAGTATTGTCACTTTGAAAATTTAAGTGACGTTAACAGACCCAGTGCCTTTTCAGCTGAATATATATTTTTTTCATTTAAGCTGGTCTGAACCTTATGAATATCTGCAGGCTGTTTAATAAGATGGTCCAAAATTCTGCTTACACCTTCATTAATATTGTCCTCTAAAGCTTTTACTGTTGACCATAACAGTTCTTCTGGAGACAAGGAATGATTTAAAGTTTGAATACATCTTCTTTTTTGTCTCGATCCCAGTTTTTAGAATGGTTTCCTCAGAGCAAAGGAAGTGGAAGCTTTATGTACACTAGGAGGTAAATTTTCTATATTGTCAGATGGCTCAACGTCAATAACATCAACTTGTTCTCCTTCAGAAGCAGAAGCAAAGAAACTGGGCCATACTATGGGACTTTTTAACCACTTTTCATTATTTTTACGAAAATGATTGAAATAATGATTAGCAGCAGTCCATCTTTTTTCATATTAGAAGTATACTTCCAACAAAATTATGATAAAATCACAAGGTTTTCTTCATTTATTTGCAAACCAAGCTCATGTTTTAGATGTCACAAAAATGTACACCATCCGAAAATGTTTTAAGCTTTTCTTTTAAAAGCATAAATAAGTTCACAACATGTTTTGTATCGATCGCGAATACTTGAGAATTGCAAAGAAAGATAGTTAGCACTGTTGGTGAACACTTGAAATAATTTATAAAGGCCATAACTGGATCCTCCTTCTAGGCTTAAAATAATTTAATAATTTGCTGTACAAGATCAACAATTAAGAGTAAATACCACAAAATATGTTGTACGCTTGCAGGTTGGTTAAAACCGTACACCTATACAATGCGTCATCTATTTCACTCATACGGTATGAACGAAATTACTGTAATATTGTTTAAATGTATTCAGTAATAATGGTCCATATAGAAATCTATATGATACTGAATCCTGGACAATCCGAATGCTGGACTTCCTTGGACAAATTGCACGATTATGTTAATGGAAGGAAAAATAGAAAGGTGCAAGAACAACAAGGTTAAGACCACCTGCACGATTCTGTAGTCATAAGCAGGAATACCTTCAACTTGGTCTACACAAGGCAATACACGCAATCCAGGACGGAACAAAATGGAGATCATTGGTCAAGCTCTGTACCAATAACCATGCCAGTCACGATCAGATGTAATGAATATTATTAGTAAATGATGTCTATGTCAATGTAGATCCTCAGCCATGAGGAAATTACTAGAAAGAATAAGTAATAATGCGTATGCTTCATTTATTAATAATTTTAGAGTAAATTCAACTCTATCAGTGTAGTGGGTAATCTTGCCAAAAGTACTTAAGTTCAGCTTCGTTTATTCGGAGAAGCGGGAAGTCCAGGGTCATTTTATATATGTGGTGTTGTACGCAAACACTCGTAGATTAATTACCATCCGATCACAGCGGTCAATCAGTTTCATTCCCAATTTCTAGTAAGGATAAGACTGAACCATCATTTTATAGGCCTATTACATCCCATAGACTAGAGATGTATACGAAAAACTTAGATATAAATTTGCCAGTACCGGATTTTAATGGACAGAACCCAAACAAAATCTACTCAGACTTCTTCAACATTATTCAGGCAGAATTCAATAAAGTTTTTAAATTAAAAGAAAGTCATTGACTACAACGGTAAATCTAAATTTAATGACTGGGCAACGTTTGGAATTCGTTAAACTAGAGTTATCTTGTATGACTTTTATGAATAAAAAACCTATAACTTTATTCGAAAATTTCATGACTATGTTAACAAATTATTCTAAAACTTTCAAGTTGGTTTATAAAACTGCAAAAACTTTATACATTAATAGAAAAATACAAAATTCAAATAATAGAATGAAAACAGTTTGACAAGTAATAAACCGTGAAACTGGCAAAGTTATACCGAGGGACAATTATTTCTGCCTAAATATGATGTTGTTTAATGCAACGCTGAGGTTGCTCGAGCATTCGAAACATTCTTCACCAATGTACCCTTGCTCACAACAGATCGTAAAATTTTATCTCCATATGAAGCAAACTTTATTAATAAACAACACTAGCGTCAGTTATTTATATTTAAAATTTCATCATGTATATCCCCAGGACATTGTCAAAACGTTTAGATTGCTTACCTTAAAAAATACTGAAGACCTGTGGGGTATAACATTCAAAGTCATTGGTTAAGTAATTCTAGTTAGAACTCCCACGCTTACCTTATTCAATAAATATGTTGACGATGGAGCTTTCCCAGACCTAATGAAACTCAGTAAACTGATACCTCTGTTCAAGTCGGGAGACAGAGGTGATCCTTCAAATTTCAGACCAATATCTGTTCTTCCGGCACTAAGTAAAATATTTGAAAAGATTATACTCAATCAAATGCTCTGACACTTCAACCGTACAAAACAACTCCACGCCAAACAATACGGTTTCACTAAGGGTAAATCGACTACGGATGCAGGTATAATAAGTATATCATATATCATATTTGTTCTGCATGGCAGGGAGTTTTTTGCGATTTGTCGAAGGCATTTGATTGTGTTGATCATAATACAATATTAATTAAATTAAATCATGACTTAGGTGCATCTAAACGGTGACACTAAGAGTAAAAGAAAGGCAGTGCATAAAAAAATATAGTTACATACAGTGTCTCTATGGTCTTTAGTTTGAAGATTCAGGATGGCCGAGAGGCCTAATATCAGCCATCTGATACCATCGATAAATAAGGGTTATCGATGGTTTGCCTTGTAATTTTCAGAGTAGGTTTTTGAATTGCTGGACAAATTTGATGAACTTCAAGGAAACCAGTTAACAGAAACTCAACATATTTTTCAAGATTGATATGTAGATTACATTGATGTCATAATATTTCAAAAAAGTTAATAACTTACAGACGTGGGCGATTTTATTTTTATTTTCATTTGACGTTAATAATGGGTTTTTCAGGACTAAATTTTACTAATATCCATGAAAAATTATACCAATTTTCGACTTCATACGACACCGAGTTTACGAGATCTTGAAAACTCGAAAACGTACGCCCAGAAAAGCTTGGATCTCTCCATAACCACAAGAGCGACCAATTTTGCTTTCTATGGACCAATTGGACTAATTATGAAGTACCGTGTACCAAGGTTCATCAGCCTACGATCAGCCGTTTAGTTTTTTTTTGCTGGGCGTATATACTAAAACAGTTTTTCTTTAACCCACTTGTTACTAGCGTTTGATAAAACAATCAATTTTATTTCATAGTTGAACCTTATCTTAAAGTGTTAAAGTTTAAAATTGCGATCCAATTTTCAAAATTCCTTAAAATCTGGGTTAATTAACTCTAATAGGACTAATTCCGAAATTTTACCGACATTTACAGGGCATGTTAGACAAATTATTCCATACACTAGAAATCGTCTAGGAAAAAACTTTTTGCTGGGCGTATGCTCACCCCGGTGGCGTTTTGTGGCGACATAATGAGGATCGTGTGCGCCGAAGCTTAACTGACGCAGTGACATCGTCGTATTGCTTCTGGCCTCACACTAGGATAGTTAATAGTGAAGCTCGACTTACGCTTTCTTCTCCATGGCGACAACCTCCGCTGAGAGGTCGCTCGGGTCGTTGTCTTCGAAGAGTTTCTCGGCTGTCGTCAGAATATCCTCGAACGGCAGATCATCCGGTAACTGCAATGTGGAACAGAGCAATCAGTGACCAGACTTACCATTATATTCCGGACAACGAGAAATCTCTCCCTCTAGGAAGCCTTGTAAATGTGTGTAACGGTGAGACACATCATTCTAAGGGCGACAAACTGACAACTTGATTTCCGACAAAAAAGAAAATATAATCGCTATGTTTAATGAATTTTTGCTACTGTAATTTTTTTACCATCCCCGTCAAAGTTATTGTTGCTGACCAAACTATAGACATTGTATAAGGGTGCTAGTAATAACTTCCCATAAACAATATGCGATACGTTACCCGCGACAGAAGACAATGCAGCATGGCCATATCGCACTCGCACTCATACACTGCCGGCGCGCGGTGAGCCACGATTGCGGCTGTCACGTACACGGAGAACAGTGGAGGCGAGCACAGGAAGTAGTCTTACAGCCGCACCACGTCTGTGTACTGAAGTGGACACAAACAAACAGCATGAGGAGAGCAACACTACTACGTTTTGCATGAAAGACATCAAGATGCTGTACCAGAAATGTAGTGGTAAAGATTGATGGTAAGGAAACGAACCTTGTTGAGACTGTGTCCGAACCAGGTCAGGTACCAGGGCAGAGCGAACATTGTGCCTACTGATGATCTGAAATATGAATAATAGTACATTACTGCAGACGCCAGGAAAGAAGGGCTTGCCGGCTGAGTAGTATAGACGGATAGGGATACGAAGCCGGCAAGCCCTATTCACGGCCAGAGGCTATAGGCGAGTATAGTGCTTTTCTCAAATATATGCAATGAAATAACAAAATACACCACTCAAAAACAAATTCAAGTTTAAAAATACTCGTAATAATCGTAAGTTCCGTGCGCCCGTTGATATCTTTTGCTTTGAGCAAAAATTAAAAAAATATATACTTCGCGACCTAGGCCTGCCATTTAGTATGAAATTCCTTTACTGTTCTCTCGAGTTGTGCGGCCCGAAATGTGATACTTCTAAGCCTGTTATAACGCACTTAATGACGACATTTAATTGCATGTTTGAGAAAATCATGCATAAAAAATAATATTTATTTTTGTAAGGCCCATATCCTGAAAAGCACAAGCATTCACCAACGCGACCCGCTAGAAGACTAACACAATAGCTTCAACTATCGAATATGTCTTCTATTTATATTGTGATAGCCGGTAATTCGTGATTCACTCTTGTTCTAATGTAGGCATAGTAGGATTAAGGACATACCGTTATAGGGCATGGTTCGACCTAAGGCCTCCCGTAACTTGATAGCACCCTTTCTTTTACGCCGAGGTCTAAGACACCTAGGTATTGTCAAATGCCCTTCTATAAAGCGTTATACGTAGGCGGTCTCAAAAGTAGCCGACCTGGCATATAGATAGCAATACTGGCAGATTTTTATTTTTTATATTCGAAACTTCGAATCATTTGGCGCATAAATTTGAAAAAAGAAGAATCTACGTTCTTTTGATTATGTTTCATAGACATTAATCGAGATTAATCTGAGTGATTTTGCAAACATGGACAAAATTGGTCATCGATATGTCATACAATTCTTTCATTTCAAAGGTTTAATTGCAACCCGTATTAAATTTGAGCTGGATTTTACTCTGGGAGAGTCTGCTCCTTCATTCATAGCAATAACAAATTGAGTCACTGAGTTCAAGAGATGTCGAATGAGCTGCCAAGAAGAATATCGCAGCGGTCGACCAAACGGAGTGACTACACCAGAAATAGTGAAAAAAGTACAAAAACTAGTATTGGAAGACCGTATACTAAAAGTGCGCGAGTTATTGTAGGGATTTCAAAAAGTGCTATACATCGCATATTGACTGAAAACATTAGTCATGAACATCTGTGCGCAAGATGAGTGCCGCGATTGCTCACAACTAACTTGAGGAAATTTGGATGCAGTGTTTGGAGAAATTTCCACGCAATAAAGCCGACTTTTTAAAACGGTTCAATGGACAATGGACTGAAAAGGGAAAACTGGCTTCAAAGAAGGCGAAGTTAGTTTAATCTGCTGGCAAGATCATGGCGTCAGTATTTTCGGATGCGCACGGGATAATTTTTATTGAATATCTTCAAAAACGCGAAACAATCAACGGCGAGTACTAAGTAAAACTATTGCAGCGTCGAAGTGAAGAAATTAAGAAAAAACGGCCACATGTAGCGAAAAAGAAAGTGTTGTTTCATCAGGACAATGCACCGGTTTACAAGTCTACTAGGGCAAGGGTAAGGGCAAAATTAATGAGTTGACGTTTGAATTGCTTCCCCTTGCACGTTATTCGCCAGATCTAGCTCATTTTCCTTTCCCAAACTTGAAAAAGTGGCTCGGCGGGATTTGTCAATAATGAAGAGGTTGAGTCTGCTGTTGGTGGCTATTTTAGGGAGCTTGAAACAGACCACTATAAACAGGGTATTGAAGTTATCGAACATCGCTGGGTAAAGTGTATTGCGTTAAAAGGAGACTATTGAGAATTAAATAAGTTTTGTTCGAATTATTTTTTGTTATCTTTGTTTGGCCGCTTACTTCTGGGACTACCGTCTTGCAGAATGCCAATGACGGCATTATACTTAAAACAATGGCGTGCCTTGCAAGCTGTATGCCATATCGGAGAGATTGCCAATAAAGTAATATGCCTGAAATGTGAAAGAAGCAGTATGCCATAAGTGAATGCCTACAAAGCAAAATGCCTGATTGCATAAATGCTTACAAAGATACATGGCCTTTTTACAAGGTCCATAAATAACACATGTATGGGTATGACATCCCATGCAACATCAATTTTATGGGATGCAATAAATGTATTGAGTATTGAGTAAGTAGTTAAATGTTCTGTAAGCAAAATAGCCAAAGAAGTAGAAACCTGGTCAGGGCCTCGTCCCTCGCTCAGGTCGCGAGTTATTTGCCTATTTGCTCGCGTGCCCCCGGGAACACAATATCATAGAGCTGCTGGCCGCTTGCCTGAGGTCATGACGTATGTACGGATGAGGGTACAATTAATATAATTCTATTGATTTTCCTCCACTTTCCCCTTGTTTTCCGTTTCAATGGGTACTTACTAAAATTATTTACAAAATTCAGACTATTTTCGACAAAATTATAACAGAGAATGTCGGTCAGGACAAAAAGCAATTGAACATTTTATTAAATCCAAACATATTTGATCAGCAATAAAAATAATTTAATTTTTTTATCTACACAAGTATCATAAACCCTCTTTACTGCGTCTTAAAACCGCACGTTAAGACCAGCATACTGTAAAACTATCTGGTAAAAACTCATTTCTTATCTGAAAATTTGTACATTATGACCATAATGTGTAATTTTTCCACATATTATGACATTCAAATTTCAAACGCCGACACCCGCCTGCGTGCCGCCCGTACTTTGTCTGTGAAGTTGGTACTACAGAACAAGCTAAATAAGAGCCGGTCAATCATGCGGTTCCTGAACACATCAAAGAGAGCTTATGATAGGAGTGTAGATAAATTAGTGTATTTAACTGTACATAATTAGGCATTAAAACTCTGTAGTTTTAATGCCTAACTCGCCTTCGGCTCGTTTCATTAACTCACTTTCGAGTATTGATGCCCTCTGTTATATAGCAGTCACATAAACTACTATTAATTCACTTTTTCATCTTTGTGCAACCCTATCGCTTACGCTCAATGATCTATGCAAACAAACGTCGCGCGGTTGGAGTAGCGTTCTCACCCATCAGTGTGCGTGCAAGAGACATATTTATGCTTGCAGTTTACTCCAAGTATTATTATAAAAAATATTTAGGCTATTATAGCGTAGGTATTTACGCTTTTGTATGACTGTTATGCATCTGTTACGAAGTAAATTTATCTAATCTGTGACCTGTTTGGGACTTAAGGTGGCCACGGGGTAAATACTCCGCGGTAAAAAAACTGGTATTTTCCCGATTTACTTATTTTTTATTTATAATTGACCATACAATGCTGTCGCTTCGGACTAGTGGTGAGACCATTTTGTCACCCCAGTGTGATAACGGGTAATTTATTTTCCTTGTGGTCACATCACTACTGAATATTATATATTATTTTGAGATATATTTTGACAGGTGTCACTAGTTTTGATAGGTGTTACGGTCGTTGCTTGTCAAAAGTAGTAAAACACGTAAAAAAAGTCATATTTTAAAAGAAGTGACCCCTGTCACAAATAGTAACAAGTTTCAAAAGAGGTAAAAGATGTAAAAAACTAGTAGGTGAGGTCAAAAGTAGTGACAGATGTCAAAAGTGGTGTCAAAATATATTAACACTCATTAAATATAATATTCAGTAGTGCGATCTTGTTTAAAGTGGTTTGAGTAAGAGGAAAATAAATTATTCGTCATCACACCGGTGTGACGAAGTGTGTAACTGCAATTGTGAAGAAATGGGAATATAAAAAAAGGTTAATTTTTCTGCCCACCTAGGCAAACATAGGCTTTTTTTGCATTTCAATTAGTCTTGATTGTGTATTGTGACGTAACGACATCAAGTGGCAAGTAGTAATACTATGTACTAACTATTTCAGCTACCCACTAACAGGTGGCATATTTGGGAATTTCCGCATTGGTTCGAGAAAGTTCTGGTTCTAGTTTTTCCAATCACTTCTAGATGGCAGTAATTGCATAGGTATAAAAAGGCTAGCGGCGCTATTGAGAGTCAGTTTGCGTGGGAAAGGCGATGGAAGCGAAACTGACTATTGTGAAATAAAGTTACAGCCGTGCATAAGAGTACTTTGATTAGACTTGTTTTATGTGTGATTTATTGTTACGGAAAGGAAGCACAAAATCTACAGTGAATGCAGAAAGTTCCAAGATAAATGGAACTTTCAGTATTTTGTGATTGAGTCCATTAATAACTAAATAAGGCGCTATGTTTAATGTGTAATGAAACCATAGCTGTTCTCAAAGAATATAACATTAAACGTCACTAGGAATCGAAACATCTTCAAAATTACTCTAAATATCTATATTTAGAGTAATTTTGAAGATGTTTCTATTCAGCAAAAACACTTTTAAATATATATTTAAAACATAAAAAGTGTTTTACTGATCCATTTTTGCTGCGCAAATCAGTATTTTTGATGTGCTATTAAATTCCAGCCAAAAGATATTTAGAAAACTTTTAACATCACTGCACTCTAAATCAATATCTTGAATTTACATAGGATTATAACATTTTCTGTGGCTGTGGTATTTTATATGGAACTCTTTTAATAAGTTTATATATCTTAAAGAGGTATAAATGGGATTATAGCACTAGCTATAAAGGTAGTAATATATTTCTATATATAAAGCTAATAAAGCCTTTAGAAAAATATATAGTATAAATATAAGCTGAGGTGGGACTGGAAAAGCCAGCCACACTCACCACACCGCCAACTCAGGCACTTTCGGTAAGAATTTCGAGATGAACGATAGCTCGTTGTATTTGTCTTGCCAAGAGGAATCCAATGAGCCCCATTTCAAAAGTATCACCTTAAGGGGTGAGCTTCTACAGCTACAAATGCACCACAGATATGTGGTCGGTACTTTTTTCAGAAATTACACATTTTCATCGTAATAAATGAACTTGGTCGACAGAACTAGACCGTAGTACTTCTTTATCAAGTTGCAAGTGCTTGGATCATTTATAGTAGCACAAGTAGCAGTCACTTGTAACCGAAAAATCATCACAGGATCCATGTGCTTGAGATTGTTAGATTCAGAAAAAAAAAAATGTGTACACATTCAAGCTGGCTGATTTTCCGATGGAATTTACTATAATAATTTTGGATGAATGTGACACTAGTAATATCTCCAGAACGTACTGGTATAATTTGAAAACCACGCTCTGATTCTGGCTTTCCCCTTCCCAGCCTCTAATAAATTTCAATCATATTTTCAGCATTAGTACTCGAACATTATTCGCTCGGGACGGACGGCTATTTGAAATACTCACTCAATTGAATATTCTAGCAATAATCTAGCAAAATTCTCGGTGGTCGGAATTTGATTCTATGGAAAATATATATGCAAATAACATTGCGAAAATGGATGAAAATGCCGCATTCAAAAATACTGATCGACACGAAAAAAGGCTCAAAGACAAGGCTGAGGTATTATTGATCTCCCCACTGGAATTATTAAAATTTATTTATTTATTTATTTATTTATTTATTTATTTATTCTAGGAGAACCAACAGCTAATACATCACATGAAGAAAATTTAAATAGAAATATGAAGCCAATTACAGGAACTCACAAATAGATATCGCACAAAAAATAGATCAGTGATACGCACATTCAAATAACGGCGCGCACACACAGCAGATGTAGGTATATAAAAACTACAAGCATATAATTTATCTTACAAAGCCGAAATAAACAAACAACCTAAATACCTAATACATTACACTACAATAATACTACATAAACATGGTAAACATATGGTAAACAAATCGCTCAATCAAAAAATACACTACTTAAATTTCGCCTCACAGATGGAACTACACAATTAAATATATCAATCTCAAGCTCTTTCGTCGCATTGTTGAAGTTTCGACTAGCACGGTTAAGGAAACTATTTCGTCTGTAGTTGGATGATATTCGCCTTAAAGAGATAGGGGGGAAGTGCCTTTTGGACCGAGAAGGGATAACAAATGACAGTTCTTGGAGCAGTTCTGGACAGTCAATGCCGCCGGTTGTGATTTTTAGCAAGAAAGTAGCGTCGGCTATTTCTCGGCGCCTATATAATGGGATCAGATGATGCTTCTTGCAAATATTAAGGTAATTTGAAGAATTATAAGGATATTTAGATTTATAACACAAGTATTTAATATTTTTTTTCTGAACACGTTCAATTCTATCTATATAAATATTGTAGCAAGGATTCCAAATTTGGGACGCATATTCATGTTTGCTCCGAACCAAGGAGCAAAACAAAATTTTAAGTGTTTTGGCTTGAGTAAAATGAGCGGAACTCCGCATTATAAAACCTAATGTTTTCAGAGCACCGCGGACAATAGTATCTATGTGGGTGTCAAATAAAAGTTTGGAGTCGTGTATTACCCCCAAGTCTCTCATACATTGGACTTTGTTCAGAGGTTGACCTTTAAGTTTGTAGGTAGTTGGAATTAAATTTCGTTTTCTAGAGAATGTCAGGAAAAAGCATTTCAACGGATTCAAATCTAATTTGTTATTCTGACAATACTCATCAAGTCGCTCGAGGTCTGACTGTATTAAAAGTGAGTCACTGCTCGACTTTACCTTCATATAAACCTTCATATCGTCAGCAAAACAAAGTAGTTTAGAATGTATAAAACATTTACTAATATCGTTAATAAAAATATTGAAAAGCAATGGCCCAAGCAAAGAACCTTGGGGGACACCACTTGGAATAGTCACCCATCCCGAGATATAGTTATTGACTACAACAGCCTGAGATCTATTGTCAATGTAGGAAGAAAACCATCTGAGCAAATCACCACTGATTCCAATGCCATGTAACTTGGTTAATAAGATGCCATGGTCAATTCGATCGAAGGCCTTACTATAATCAGTATAAATTACATCAACCTGAAAGCCAGCGTCCATCCCTTCAGTGACATACTCATTCAGGAGAACGAGATTAGATACAGTGGATCGGCGCTGCACAAAACCGTGTTGGTTGGGACTAATAGAATTCTTTAAAGCGCAGTACACTTGATTGTACACAATTTTTTCCATGACTTTCGATAATATACATAATTTAGAAATTGGCCTATAATTTTTGATGTCTGTTTTTGGTCCTTTTTTATGTTCTGGCGTGATAAAAGCAGATTTCCATAAAGGCGGAACAATACACTCGGAGAATGTATTGTTCCGCCTTTATGGAAATCGACCGGTAGGTCGGCTGCGGCGTCACCGCCAACTGCCTACGAGTGGCAATAAGCACGCCACCACCGCGGGTTTGTCCCGTTAAAGCGAGGTCACGGTCCCGCCGCCATACAACGTACCGGTCATCAAATAACTCCGAGTCCAGTATTCCATCCACCAACCAAGTCTCGGTCAAAATAATTATGTCATAGGCCTCCTTAACTAGATTACGGTAAAATGTTAACGTTTTCGAACGCAGACCTCTCACATTTTGGTAATAAATAGTAGGATAATTAATGCCCGCAAACGAGTTATCGAATGTAATAACTTATAAATAACATAGAATAGTTACTGAGTTGATTAAATAATGCACTAACCGGAAAATGTATAGAAATAAATAGGCATAAGCGAAATAATTTGAAGAACAAACGAACGCGTAAATACCATCCAAGGTAGAACGAAAAATCATTACCATAAGGGCGAAAGAGCGAGATAATTGATGTAATTGTAAGCGAATAGGAACAAACGAGACAAATATATTTAAAAGTGCAGTGAAGCAGTGCATGGTAACAGCCATTAGCGATAAGCCCGAGCGACAAACAATAGAAGCGGACTGACCAGGTAGATCGCACAGCGATACTCAAACATTCATGCTCTCGTAGTGAGAACACAACTAAACACATCAATACAATTATTATGGGCAAAAATACTGATACGCGCCGAACTAGAGAAATTTGTTTAAATCACGCTCACTGTTTACAATGTACACATTGGAATTATCATCCTTACGGACGTGGATTTTACAGTACTTGACCCAAACGTGCTCATAGCCCTTTTCCTTAAGCGATTTTTTAGTTTTGGTTAATAGTTTTTTATTTTCCGGGGTCAGATGGTCATTTAAATAAATATTTAGAGCACTGCCTTGAAAGCCAATGTCTTCCGCTGTGACCTTCTTCTTCAACCTTGCCGACGCTATGAAGTCCTCCTTTATGAAGCGATTGTTGAAACGAACTATGATCAACTTCTCCTTTGAGTTATGCACTGGAACTCGTGATATGTAGTCAATACTACTTCTCTCCACTTTGTGACCAATGGCAGAACATATGTTGTCCAGTATCGTGAAAAGGTTTTCATTTTTTTTGAGAGGAACACCCTTTATCTCCACGTTGTTAACGCGTTGAAGTTGTTCATTGCGAGCCAGATCACTTTTTAGAAGGGAGACTTCACTGGTCAGCATCGCGACTTTGTCTTGGGAAGCCTCGAGCTCCGACACTCTCTGCTCCACGTTCGTCAGGGATGTTGAGTATTCGTCCAGTTTGTCAGTAACAAAACTCCAAGAGTCCTTGATCTGAGACAGCTCGGTTTTGAGAAGGCCAACATCACGCACCAGCCCAGGAAGACAGGCAAGATGTTTTTTCATATCCCGTAGCTCGTTCATGACAATATCTAGGTCCATAATCTTCGTTTGACCCGGCGAAGCTTCCCTCTTCTTGCAGGACGGACACTTCCAGCCTGCTCTGCGATCTGGTCCAAGTTTTCGGTAACCCTGCTCAGAAATGCCAGCACAGCAATATCCGAATTCCTTTTTACAGCCTGAACACTGAACGAGGTCATTAGCATCAGCTTCACATGCGGCGCAATGCATTGCAATAAATTAATAGAAATTCAAACGGTTGTATAGGTGAACAAAGTTTGGGAATCACTGGGGTTCTTAAACTGCGATAACTACGCTGCGAGCGTGCGGTCGCGTTGAGTGCGCGGACTGGACTTTTCTCAAAAGTTCAAGTTCAAGTTCAAGTTCAAAGATTTTTATTCATAATAGCACACAAATTGAGACTTAATGAACGTCATAACATAATCAAGAAAGCATAATATAACATTAAGTAGGTGCCTAATTATTACATAGAACATAATATATAGGGTGCAATGAACTGGTTTAATGCCAGATGTCGGTGTCTTGTAAAAAGTAATTAATTTTATAGTATTATTTATTGCACAAAGTGTGTTTTATGCATTTTTTGAATCGAGCTTCAGTCAAGTTTATAATTTCTTTCGGAATTTTATTGTAAAAGCATATACAGTGTCCCATAAAAGAACTGCTAACTTTTGTGAGTCTGAACATTGGAAAAGAAAGTTTATGTTTATCTCTAGTTTGCACATTGTGGCGGCTATCAATGGTTTTAAAGCTACTGATATTTTTCCTCACATACATTATGTTTTCATAGATATATTGACTTGCAAATGTTAGGATGTTGGTTTCTTTGAAGAAATCTCTCAGAGATTCTGTATTACAAAGCTTATAAATAAATCGGATCACTCTCTTCTGCAAAATGAAGATGGTTTCAATGTCAGCAGCCCGTCTCCATAGTAGTATTGGACATAATGCTATGGAAATAACTAAAATATACAAGCCTAGCAGTTGCAACGTTAGTGAATTCCCTGATTCTTTCAACCGCATATGCTGCGGAGCTAAGTCTATGTGCTAATTTTAAAATATGGGGACCCCACTGTAGTTAGGCATGAATAGTGATGCCGAGAAATAAAGTTTCATCTACTAGTTTTAGTTTGTCTTTCCCCAATACAATGTTACTCTCAACTTGCCTTACATTAGGTAAAGTAAATTTTATGCACTGTGTCTTTTTTGAATTCAGAAGCATGTTATTGGCAGTAAACTAGTCTAGTACTCGTAATAGAGCATTATTTCTTTCCTGTAAGTCATTTTCCTGTCTACTAATTTAAAAAATTAGTGACGTGTCATCTATCTCTGACATGTTTTGTACCATGATTCCCAAATCATTTACATACACCAGGAAAAGACTAAACGAACCTCCAGAATCTTACCACTGGTACGGTAATTTCGAAGACCTAATGAGAGGGAACAACGAAAGACCCGTTCGACATTCCCAGTCGAATGGTGAATCTAGAAGAGCACGATTGAAAAACTTACTGAAGGATGAACATGCCCCGTCTACCTGTTTCTGGATGACTCTCTGTATAATTTTCGCTATAACTGTAATTATTTTGATTGTATTATCGTATAGGCCTTCTATAAATGGATATAAGTATATAATTAAAGAATGTTCATGTTCCTTTATATTTGGAGTTTCTTGTCTCTTTATACACTATTTTTTACACATATTCACGATCACAGCACTGGTGTCACGTCAGTTCACTACTTTTCATTGATTTTAATATCTAAGTACCGATTATTCAAATATAATAACTAGAGCAATACAATTTAAAGACCACTAGTACTAACGTTTCACTCAGTTACGCATGCGCTGTACAAGACTCCGCCCTATCTATATTGACCTGGACGCTGAACTCCGCATGATTATTCGAACTGCGCAGTGGAATTTCCCATCCGCGTCGGTCACATCGAACCGTTCCTTTTAATTCGTGCTAAGAATAGACGCAGTGCGTCAACAGCCTTCCTGTCGGACGGTCGCTGTTTCGGTGCTTGTCGCTGTGGATGCCATGGAAAAACCTAATCATATAGTCACGGGACTAACTAGTGGGACTCATGTCCAGGTTCATCGTACAGCGCCACCTATATCATCAACATCGAGAGCCAGCCAAATGTACAAAGAAGAGAACATAGATATTTACACAGATGAAGGCATTGAATTGGAAGACATTGGGAGGGATACGATGCGTGAGAATACTGAAAATGTCGACAGAACAGCAGAGACACTGGAGGATCGCTTGTTGATCAACGGTCACGAACTTCAAAATATCGTCAACCGATCCGACGAACTACCGGAATACATCGTATTGCTGGGCCCAAAGGATGACATATTCCGGACCATCGAAGTCAAAAATCGTAAAACAAACACTTATTCAACAAGATGGGTATCGTTCTTCAAGAAGGCGCGAGATGGATGGTGTTGCACGCTAGGAAAACTCTGGATGTGGAGAATTCTTTGCCTAATTCTTGCTGTGAGCATTTCCATTTTGATAATTATGTCAAAACGTAAACCAATGCGTAGTGTTTATTATATTTATGAATAAAGTACTCTAGGTTAGAAGTAATTTATCATATTGATAACTAAAGTATTTTAGTTTCGTAAGACTTTGTTGTTTTATGATTACAATCTACTTTAGTCGGTGACCTCATCGTGATGTCGAATTAACCAATCGCGGACGAGCGCGTGGCTGGGTCGACATTTATCCTGTTAACGGTCACGCCCGATCGTACCCAACAGGTTTTCTGATGAAATCTATGGAATTATTGATTTCTCGCAAGTTTCTGCGTATCTTAAAATATAATATTTACGCAGTGAAAACGAAGATGGCACTTCACTGAAATTTTGATATTCACCAAGTAAAATGCTTATGTGAGAAAATTTCCTCGTGGCCCGCAATACGTGCTTTCTCTTTTTAACTGAATTAATTGATATTTCCTTCCCACTTGAATTCAAAATGGTTGACTTGAGTTTATACGTTTCAAAGTATACAAATTTATGTGTAGAATTTATGACTTTTAATGGCTTAATGGGTGGATTTATGCTAGAGAAAAGTTATTTTTTATTGTTAGTTTTTTGACTCCAATTTCAAAGTTTTAATATAAATCAAGTTAAAAGTACAACCTACTATTTTTGAATTTAAAAAGTCGTTGATATCTGCCAGTTCGTACGAACCTTCGGGTATTTCAATAACGTGATCGTCACCATAGTGGAACATGTAATTCGTATCTATATTAGGTATAGAGTTGAAGGTAGAAAATAAGACGAGACCGCATTCATATTCACCGTTTAGCTCCAAAGCAGGCGAATAATTTGTTGATAGGGCCGATTTACACCTAGTTACTGATAGTGTGAACGACATCGTTATAATGAGCTACACACACAAAGCGTCAATTTAAATGTTGATTCCAAAAGCGTTTAAGAAACTTAATACACAAATGTCCGCAATTGTATGAGTTATTTTTTGATAATTTATATAATTATGGTTTTAGATCTCCATAACTGTCAAAGTACTCGCAATTATTATTAATTTTACAATAGGCTACCCAGTGCGTTCCTGGATTTTGTGAAGTATCTAAATTTAAAATTGCGCATTCAACACGATTTGACTTACTAGGCAAAGTGTCTCTCATGTAAACTCCTCGAAAATATGGAATATCATGAGTATAATTTAATAAATCAATATTACTAAGCGCGCGCCTGGGTAACCTTTTAATTAGTTTTTTGAAGAATGTACACATAATCCCTTTCCATTTTTGTATGGTTTGATATTCAACCCACGCCCTAAAGCGATAGATTCCATCATCTTGTTATGGCGCTCCGATTCAGCAAGATCTATTTTTGGCTGAATTGTAATCGTTTACTGCTTTAGTTATATCTGCAGCACCTCCTGCTAGAGAACCCAATGCTGATAATCCTCCAAATATGGGGATAAGTGGGAGGATTCCTCCTGTTTTTGGGATGGAAATAACTCTAGGCACTCTAACATTACTATTGTTCTTTTTGTGAAATATTTTTTTTGCCGCTATGTGAGCGAAACGAATAGCATCATTATGATTTTTAGGTTTTATTTTTTTCATATGTGATTTCAGTTTAGCCAGCGAAGATCTTAATATTTAAGTACCAGCCCTGATTTTAGTTTTCTTTTCATAACCTTATTCACCAACCAACATGATAACTTTTCACCAGTGATCGTTTCATCTTTTGATCGTAATTTTCGCTTAGCCATATTTTTCAGGATTATGTCCGCTTTATGTCGATCTTCCAGATTTGAATAGTTATCATAAGCTATATCGTGTTGCATACACGCGTTATCTAGCGGATTAATACCTTTGTCTCCTCTTTTCAACCTTTTTTGTAAACGAGTACCTGGACCACAGTAGTTATAGCCTGGTAAATGTAAATTGTTTATAAAAGTATTCAGGAGTCCTTTCCCTTTCATAACTAGGATACTAATGACGAATAATTCATTTGAAGTGATATAATATAACATTTAGTTTTTTAAAATTGAATTTTTATCAATCCAACTATTTTCTTTTTGACTGAGTCCTAACCATTTTACATAAAATTTATTCCCTCTCTTTTTTAATACCTTTTCTACCAAAAATGTATTTGGACATTTTGTACTTTGGAGTTCCCAGTCGTAGAAACAACCTTTGATTGGATCACCGTGTTGGTCTTTTATGTTGTAAGTCGTTGGTGCAGAATTTATTACTTTTATAACCTTAAATAATTATGTTCATCAATGTGGTGTATATATTTGGTTATAAGACAAAAGAGGAAATCTCTAGCATACAAGAGCCACTAAATATGTCAAAATGTAAGCCCCAGTTAAATATTGCCCATCAAAACATCCAGGGGCTACTTGGCAAAGAACTTGTATTAGAATTATTTCTAAAAAATTCTAACATTGATATTATTTGTGTTACAGAACACTGGTTGAAGCAAAATATGATGTCTTTTAACATAAATAATTACAAAATTGTCTGTTGTTACAAAAGAAAGACTGCTGATAGAGGTGGTTCTTTAACCTTAGTGAAAAATAATAATAAGGTGAAACAACGGAAAGATATTCTTGCACATACTGTTGAAAGACAAATAGAGGTATCCTGTGTTGACTTAGATAGCCATATTATTGTTTGTGTCTACAGGCCACCGAGGGATGAAAAAGGCCATGGCAATTTCGAAATATTTGAGAAAATTATGGAGGAAGCCCTCACTAAACTATGTAATAACAGAAAAAAGTTAATTATTTGTGGCGATCTTAATGTAGATTTGCTTGTAGGAACAACAAAGAAACAACGATTAATAACTTTATTCAAATCGTTTAATTTATGTCATGTATTTTTAGAGCCGACTAGATTTACACTTACCAGCCAAACTTGCTTAGATAACGTTTTTTGTGACTGTGCATTCACAAGTAAAAGTGTAATTAACTGCTTACCGCTTACCTTCCGATCACAGTGGTCAAACAGTTTCATACCCAATTGCTATTAAGGATAAGACTGGTCCATCATTTTATAGGCCTATTAAATCCCATAGACTAGAGACATATACGAAAAACTTAGATATAAATTTGCCAGTACCGGATTTTAATGAACAGAACCCAAACAAAATCTACTCAGACTTTTTCAACATTATTCAGACAGAATTCAATAAAGTTTTCAAATTAAAGAAAGTCAGTGACTACAAAGGTAAATCTGAATTTAATGACTGGGCAACGTTTGGAATTCGTAAACTTGCATGACCTTTATGATCAAAAAACCTATAACTTTGATCGAAAATTTCATGACTATGTTAAAAATATTCCAAAACTTTCAAGTTGGTTTGTAGAACTGCAAAAACTTTACAAATTAATAGAAAAATTCAAAATTCAAATAATAGAATGAAAACAGTTTGGCAAATAATAAACCGCGAAACTGGCAAAGTTATACCAAGGGACAATGATTTCTGGCTAAAGATAGGTGATGAAGTTGTTAAATCCAACGCTGATGTTGCTCGAGCTTTTGAAACATTCTTCACCAATGTACCCGTACTCACAACAGACCGTCTAAATTCATCTCCATATGAAGCAGAGACTTTATTAATAAATAACACTAGCGTCAGTAATGTATATTTAAAATTTCATCATGTATATCCCCAGGACATTGTCAAAACGTTTAAATTACTTAACTTAAAAAATACGGAAGACCTGTGGGGTATATCAGTCAAAGTCATTGGTTCAGTAATTCTAGTTATAGCCCCACACTTAGCTTATATATTCAATAAATGTGTTGACGATGGGGCTTTCCCAGACCTCATGAAACACAGTAAACTGATACCTCTGTTCAAGTCGGGAGATAAGGGTGATCCTTCAAATTTCAGACCAATATCTGTTCTTCCAACAATAAGTAAAATATTTGAAAAGATTATACTCAATCAAATGCTCTCACACTTCAACCGTACAAAACAACTCCACGCTAAACAGTATGATTTCACTAGGGGTAAATCGACTACGGATGCAAGTATTACCCTTATATCTCATATTTATTCTGCATGGGAGATATAAATAAAGCGTTGGATCTACTAAGGTCATACCTAAGCAAAAGAATTCAAAAGGCAGAAGTTAACGGCGTAAAATCTGATGGATCGGGTGTTAAAATTGGCGTTCCACAAGGTTCCATATTAAGCTCTTTCTAATTCCTGATATATATTAATGATCTGCCTTTCATGGTGGAGAAATTAACTGGCATAGTGTTGTTTGCTGATGATACTTCAATGGTCTTCAAAATTGAAAGACAAAAAGGAGAATTTGATGATGTTAATGGTGTATAGTCTTTAACCTTAAATTGGTTCACAGTTAATAATTTATTGTTAAACGCTGGTAAAACCAAGTGTATCAAATTCTCACTTCCAAATGTCAGGCAAGTTGAGACCAGTTTAGTGTTAGACAACAGCACGTTAGAATCAGTAAATGATACGAAGTTTCTTGGAATAACCATTGACATCAAATTGCAGTGGGGACCCCACATAGACAAATTGGCTGGTAAATTAAGTTCTGCGGATTACGCTGTTAGGAACATCAGACAAAGCACGGATGTGGCTACATCTAGGCTAGTATATTTTAGTTACTTTCATAGTGTGATGTCCTATGGTATCTTGTTGTGGGGGAAAGCAGCGGATATTCAAACTATTTTTATTTTACAGAAAAGAGCTATTCGGGCAATTTATAATTTAAAACAAACAGACTCCTTAAGAGAGATTTTCAAAGAAATTAACATACTAACAGTAGCTAGTCAATTTATTTTCGAAAATATAATGTATGTACGCAAGAACCTTTCAACATTTTCCAAACTTAGCGATAGCTGTAATGTTAACCTAATAAATAATCACAGACTATGTGTGCCCCGTTTTAGACTCGCGATGGTTAGCAATTCTTTCAAGGGTAAGTGCATTCTCTACTACAATAATCTTATTGTAGTAGAGAATGCAATGATACCTCCGGAGATTTTGAAAGTGCCATTTGAGCAATTTAAAAAGCATGTTAAAGCGACTTTGTCGAAAAAGGGATATAACAATGTTCAAGATTACTTAAATGACAGGACTGTATGGGATTAATCTGGCTCAATACAGAACTTGCTGTTAATAATTTTGTAATTATTTATTCCTGCTTATTAATCATAACAATGAAATTTTTCATATTTGTATTAGTTAAGCATAACCTATTTTTAAAAGAGATCTAAAAATCAATCTGTGGGAGTTTCTTCTCCCACAGTGGTCCAATGTAGAGAAGAGGCAAAAAATGACGTTGCTAAGTGTATGTAAATATCTACAGTAATAAAGTACTTTAAAAATCTCCCTTATACTTGCTGATACGAACAATGTCACCTACACAATACCTAGGCTTTTTGAAAGGCATAGAATCTTGTTTTTGATTTATGTAGTTTAAAATTGTTGATTCATTCCTCATATTTACGTCACCCGACCTGTGTTTTGTAGTCCGATGCACTGTATTCTTAAAAGTGGCAACTGCCTCAAACAATGCTTTATCAACCCACTTGTAGTTGCCAACTAAACTGAAGTATTTAAACAGCTTTCCTTTTAATGTTCTTATTAATCTTTCTGCTATAGATGCTTTTTTAGTTGTGTATGTTGAGTAGTGATTAATCTTATAAGTTTTCATAAGATTCTGAAAAATACTGTTATAAAATTCAGTTCCTAAATCTGTTTGTAGGTTAACTGGCACACGACCTTTTTCTAAAATATTTTTAAAGGCCACGCTGACTTCATTTTTAGTTTTGGTTTTAACAGAACAGCCCATGCATATTTAGAAAAGGCATCAATCACAACTAATATATACTTAAAACCTTTGTTAACTTTGTAATAATTTTTAATGTCACAAATCATCAATACCTTTTAGAATCACTGCACGGCGTAGAAAGTTTTTTCTTGCGGTTTTATGTATTTAATTAACAACGCATTACTTACTCATTTTGCATGGGAGCTAACTCCTAGCGCTATTATGTGATCTCTTATAAGTTTACCCACTTCTACTGTTGTGCACATACTACGTAACTGAGTCTTTAATAGTTGTATATCAGTCTTTGTATTTTTTATTTCCGTCAGAAAATCTTGTTGTTTACAATATAATTTATTATTTTCATCAATATACTCCTTAGTAACAGCTTCATCTGCACCCTCAGGTAATTTTAATCCTTTTAATCTGCTCTGTTTAACGTCAAAATCACCATTTTCATTTCGGACTAGCAGTTTGTTTATTGATATTTTATCTGTCATATCCATAACTCGCATCCTTTTGTGCACATGGTGACCAAATTTGTCAATATTCATCTCGTCATTTAAGTTACAAGGCTAACATACAAATAAAATAAAATCAATCAATCAAGTTTTCATCTCACGCACCCATTCTGGGGCGTCGGGAGTCAGGGTCAGATCATCGGATCTCTTTCTGAAGAAGCGCCTCTGAGCACTCCTATGGACAGGTCATCGGGGGGCCCTCGCGGGCGGTAGAGATCTTCTCACTTGGGGTGTTCCGTTGGATGATCGCCGGCTAGGCAACCAGGTCGCGTGGCAGGCGGCGGCGGTCGGGCGGGCGCGCGTGGTACGACGCCATGTCGCGGATATGCGGATGTTGTGAGCTATCTGTGAGTAGTGAGTTTGCTTTGACGTAATTAGATTTAATAAATACTTCAATAGGGCTGAAAATACCTTTACAATGGTTAATTTCGTAGGGTTGAATTTTATTGCATAGAAGAGACGTTTTTAGTACCATTTTTTCAATAGTATTTAGATGTGGTTCAACTGAGACGATATCCACATGGGTTACGACTTTCCAAAAGTCGTTATAAAAATGTATTGTTATTGCAGGGTCAAAGTATAGACCAGGATAATGGACAATAGGTCCATCTTCGTACTCGACGACAGCAGCATAACAAATTAATAACCTGAAAAGAAAATGTATGCTTTCAAGTCACAGCAGCGTGTTTGATCAAGTTGGTGTGATATTTCACATGTTTTCTGCCTATGGCTAGGGTCACGTTATGTTTTCCGTTAACCTTCACAATTTTATATGGACCTCTCCAAATTGGGGACAGCACTTTTCGTAGTCGATGATGATGTTTGAGATAGACCATGTCACCTGTTTTATAAGTGACTTCATGAGTAGATTGATCATAGTGAGCTTTGGAAGTGTTTTTACTTTTTATTATATGTTCAAGGGCTCTTTCCCGACTGAACTTCATCCTATATTGCAGGGCACGGACGTATTCGTCATATGTGACTGAATTATTAGTTTCATAGAGAGAACTAGGAATAGATGGTTTATGACCATAGAGTAGTTCATACGGCGTGAACTGCGTTGTAGTATGTGGAGTGGTATTATAGGCTAAAACGGCTGTGGCGAGGAAACAATGCCAATCATTTTGATTGTCTTTGACGAAGGATTTGAGATATTCTTTGAGTGTAGCATGACTACGTTCTAGGGCACCATTTGTTTGTGGATGATAAGGGGTAGAAAATAGGGGTTTGATTTTAAGATTTCGGTGACCTGCCGAAACATTTCGGGGGTGAAACATGTTCCTAAATCTGTTAGGATAGTTTTGGGAATGCCAAATAGTGACATGAAGTGAACAAGGTTTCGGGCTACTTCTTCACTTGTGGAGGAAATCATAGGATATACACATGAAAACTTTTTCAGGTCGTCCTGAAGAGTTAGGATAAATCGGAATTTTCGGAAGCCAGCGTCGCGTAGTGGACCGAAAATGTCGAGAGCTAGCCTTTCGAAAGGTCTAGTAGAGATAGAAGTAATTTCCATAGGAGCTTTATTACAGGCAAGAACAGGTTTGTTGATTTGACAGAGTTTGCAATTTTTAACATATCTTTCAATGTCTGCGCGCATAGACTTCCAGTAGTATGCGGCTTTGATGCGATTAAACATTCGTTTAACGCCTGGATGACCCGCCTGGATGACGCGATAGTGGAGTCGTGGTTTTCCTTGAGAATTCGTGGAATTTCAGCTGGAGTAGGATAGATAAGCTGATTCTTGTAAATATGAATTTTAATGTTTGTTTTGTGGAATATATAAGCGATTTCGTATATTTCGTATATATTTATTGCACATAAAACAACATAAGATATAATAAACAGAAAGGACATCTACAAAGGCATGCTTATCTCTAAATAGAGATCTCTTCCAGCAAACCCAAGGTTGATAAGAATAATTTAATATACAGGATAGACCTATGTGCTCTGATAAGATACATACATATATTACGGAACTATTGAACTAACTGCTAGATACACTACATACACAAGTACATAAATATTATATAAAAATATAAATACACCTAAATAAACTAATATATACAAAGCTCAAATCTAGGATAGAGAAATATAATGCTCCTTCAAACGATTCTTAAAGACGGGCAGAGATGGACTATCTCTGATAGTGCAGGGAAGCGAGTTCCAGAGAGTGATCGCCCGCAATCGAAAACAGTGCTTGTATGCGACGGTGTTGTGATGAGGTATAGAGAGCAGGGAAGCCGTGTGAGTTCTACGTGGACGAGCCGAAGGGAGAAATTGAAAAAGCTCACGGAGAAAGCTAGGGTATCGAGGGTTGGTTAAGATGTTGAATAGAAGAGTGAGGATGTGTGTGTCCCGACGAAGACGGATCGGCAGCCATTTTAACTCCTTGCGATACTGCGAGACGTGGTCGAACTTGCGCAGTCCGAAGATAAACCGAATCCCGAGATTTTGAAGTCGCTCGAGTCTGTTCAGTTGCTCTTCGTTGGCGCTAGCCCAACAAACATCGGCATAATCGATCAAGGGGAGAAGAAGAGATTGAGCAAGAGTAATTTTTGTTTGATGGGGCAGAAAGTTCTGAAGCCGTCTTAGTGAGTGAAAGGTGGCAAAGACGCGCCTACTGACCTCGCTGACATGGTTAGTCCAGGAGAGTTGTCTATCAAACATGACACCCAGGTTTTTGGCCTTGTCACTGTAGGCGATTAGAGTACCGTCATAGGTAACCGGCGGTATGGGCAATTGTTGTAATACGTTTAAGGAGTGTCTAGTACCTATAATAATCGCCTGGGACTTACTGGGGTTCACCAGCAATCCGTATGACAAAGCCCAGGTTCTGATGTTCTCAAGGTCAGCGTTCAGTGTGTCTATAGCCAGGTTCACATCACTAAAGAGGAAATGACGATAAATCTGAAGATCATCAGCATAGAGATGATATGGGGAGGAGATAACATCGGAGATGGAGTTGATGAAGACAGAGAATAAGAGAGGGGAAAGAATACCACCCTGAGGAACTCCCGCCAAAAGATCGCACCACTCAGTAAAGGTCTCCTCAGACCTTATGCGCTGCTGGCGATCATGTTGTAAATTTTAGTATAGGCCAGTTTATGAGAAATCAGAGATGGCGATATCGGTTTCATTTGGATTTGCTTCGAGAATTTTATCTCTCAGCTTTTGCAACACGTTATAAATGATGCGGAAAGAGGTCTCATCTTAATGATGAACTTTTGTAAACAAGAAAAAGTGTGTCTTATCTTTATTTGCTGCCGACTGTACGGTGCATGTTTCGCGTTCGGCGTTCAAGATAGCTGTGCTGTCATCTGTCAGCTGACTTATCAGTTCCTCGCAGTGGGGCATAGATGAATCAAAGTCTAATGAGACGGGGCAAGCGATTGATTTGATTTTAGAGAGGTGTAGAGCTTCTGTATGTTCTTCGATTTTCGTATCATAACCTGGTAGGTTTTTAGTAAATTGTTTTTTGAAATAGGCATCATATGTGAGGTTGTTAAGGGAGCTTTGATCAATGACATGAATGGGGATTCGAGATAATACATCTGCGTTGGAATTGAGTTTACCCTGTTTATATATGATTTCGTCGTATTCTTCGAGTTTTAGGCGCCAGCGAATGAGACGGCTGCCTGGATCTTTGATGTTGAAGAGCCACGTTAAGGCTTTGTGATCTGTGAAGATTTGGAATTTGTAGCCCGATATGTAAGGGCGAAATGTTTTTACAGCGTATAGGATAGCCAAAAGCTCTTTTTCTGTGGTAGATTAATTACCTTCACATTTATTTAGAGTTCGCGAGGCATAAGCTATCGGTTTGGCCTTACCGATAGGGCCCTGGGAGAGCACGGCACCGATTGCATAGTTGCTCGCATCGGTAGTGACGATGAAAGTTTGGCTGAAGTCTGGATACTGAAGCAAAGGTGCTGAAGTTAACTTTTCTTTCAGGGTTTGGAAGGCCTTATCTTGGTCGTGAGACCAGACGAATTCAACATCCTTCTTTAGAAGAGATGTGAGAGGTTTTGTGAGTTTGGAAAAGTTTTCGATGAATCGGCGATAGTAGCCGATGAGGCCTAGGAAAGATTTGATTTCTTTTTATTTCTTCTTTTCACGGAACCCTAGTTCCGTGGTACAGGAAAGTCAGTCACGGCCTTGAATTTGTCCGGATTCGGAGAGATACCTTTATCGGTGATGATATGACCTAGGTAAGTAGTCAGTAGTCATTGAGACGTCTGTAGTCTATGACAATACGCCATTTGCGTTTGCCGGAGGCATCCATCTTTTTGGGGACCACCCACACTGGTGCACTCCATGGAGAAATAGAAGATTTTATGATATTTTGTGCAAGCATTTTCTGGATTTGACTTTCTACTTCGGATTTGTGACATTCAGGGAATCGGTATGACTTCACGTTTATTGGTGGGGCATCCTTGGTATTTATTGAATGCTTCATATCATTTGTGCAGGTAAGTGAGTCTCCTTCCAGATAAAATATATCGGAATACTCGGAGCAACAATCCAAGAGAGCTGTAAAGATCCCCCCCTTTATGTTTTTATATTTTATATTTTAACCTATACTTAACAAAACGCTTTTAAGCATATGTTGATTGCAGAAATATTCAAAAGTAATATTTCTCAGTATAATGGCCAAATGTGGTCGTATTACTGTGGTAGGACTTGCTACGTTGTGTAATTTTTTGATTCAGCAATCCCAGACTCTTTTAGAGGCATGAAATAGGTAAAGAAAATCCATGAGAAAGAAATTAATAGTTTGAGATGGAGGTGATGTAATTCGTCATAAAAATTTGTTTAGAAAGATTTGGAAAGATCCTTGGACGAGGCAAACATCGAATAATTATAAATTTAAAGAAGGTAGTTACAGTTCCCTAAATCTAGATTCTGTCGCTGTTGTCATAAAAAAATGGGGGAAGGGGGGAGTGGTAGATGCCCCAAACCTCGCATCTACCTGTGAATTCCAACCAGCATTGCTAAGTGAAAGATCTCGCATCTAGATTAACATCTAGTTGCGAGATCTGTTGAATTCCCTTTAATGAGGAGTAAGGACTTCCCTAAGCTTGGCACAGGATGCTACAATAGGGCCTAACGGACTCTAAGTGACGCATGTACTTATATCAAATGACAAACTTGGAGCTATTTTGATATTCCCTACGGGTGTGATTCCTTGACCGAATGCAAATCATGTTAATTCGTTAGCATTCCCGCAGTATGAAACTGTGACAACGCCACGTGACTCGGAAGTATTCGCGGTCAACTGTCTCACTCTGACAACCGCGAGAACCGGCCAGCAATAATTTAATTCGCGGGGTTTGGAAGACATATTCCCATCCTTTCTTACGCGTGGCGTGTCCTACTCCCTTGTCATCGGGCACCACTGCTACTCGCCATGACAATATGTACATCCCCTACCCTGTAAGACTTTTCAGGCAATCACACCACCTACAAAGGGGCAGATCCCTATTATTCGCCCAAATTTGCAATATGACACAACCACCACATCACACAAAAGTATAAATTACAATTCAATATACAATACAAATAGCCAACAGGCACTCCGGCTACCAGGTAGTGAAGTTTTAATCAACACCAAACCGACAGCATAATTCTTATTTGTAATAAATAACAATCAAAAATAGCTTCAATTGAAGCAGGCTAGATAAATTAAGTATATGTAGGTTTTTAAGAACGCTAATGCAAGCTCTGTCATTCGTAAGAATTTGGTATAGTTAAAAAACTTCACGGAAGTTGGAGAAAAATGTTACCAGAGTAGTTCTATAAAACGTTAATAAATACAAGTGCCAAGTAGATTAACGCAATACTATTGTGTTACCTGTGTAACTTAATTTTACAGAAATTTAGAACACAAAGGAAGGGAAATAAACTAATCCGTCAGTTTGATTATTACAGGATGAGCTAACTGACAAAGAACTCAACTGTAATTTTAGTTCAGGATATATGGATGGGGAATGCCTACCTAAGCGGCTAGCCAACGACAGATCTACCTTAATCAGTTTTGAAAACCCAGTAACACGCATCTCATGTCGACGCAGCTATTTAAATAGGCGAACGACAGTGCTACGCATTATGGATTATCATTACACGCTTTGTACCTACATAACATTTTCCGTTTGTTATTCAGATTAGTATAATGAGGAGTCCGAGTCGAAATAATTAACTCAAAGTTCCAGTAACAATTACATACGCCCCTACTAAGACCGAAACTTCTACTATATTGACACTGCCTTGTGGTGTACAGTTCAAAAGGACAAGCAACGACAATATTGACAATACACGGTACCGGTATTTAAAGTGAAGAGCAATCAATAAATTAGGTTAAGTAAACTGTGCATCAAACCAGACAGGAGTTCCCGGTGCGCTGAGATGCCGCGCGGAAGCAGGTCAAAGCTCACCTGATCAGCCGGCTGATGATCAGGTACAGCCACGCGTTGCTAAGCCAACAAGCGCGAGCGCAGCCCCTGGAAATGTCTGCCCGATACGAAATGAGTGATAGGTAATAGCAAAGTTTTAAGCAAGTTCACGTCGCGAACCCGAATCTTCCAAATTACGCGTAACATAAAGATAGATATATAAACAACAGTAAAATATAAATCACAGCATGTACAAACAAGATTAGGCACACGTCACCGGATTGTAATAAATACTTGACAAAGTGGGCTTAGGCCTATTCCTCTGTCAACCACGAGAGCTTGTTAAACCTAATAAACTTTATCATTCTAGGCTGCATCAGATCAATAAATATGATTCAAAACGGCAAAGAAATGCGTCTTGCATATCTTAAAATAAATTAAAAGCGTTGATAAATTTATTAACTATAACTATTGAATTATACTTAGTGATCTGGATTCGGACCAGATTAATTATAATTCTCCGTGGTCTAATGGGCCTCACGCTTGCCTCTCAAATAGAAGATGCAGGTTCGACTCCGATGTACGACATACTAGCCCCTTAATGATAAATTTATTAACTATAACTACTGGATGATAATCAGTTCTCTGGATTCGAATCAGATTAATTATAAAGAGCTCCGCCCACGCTTGCCTCTCACACAGAAGTTGCAGGTTCGACTCCCGACCATGTACCAATGCGACAATCAATCCAATTTAAGTACATTATACGGACGTTCTAACGGTGATGGAAAACATCGTGAGGAAACCTTTACTACTCCATAGCTGCGGCGATGGCTAATTGTCAGCCAAGGCGGAGCATGAAATAACCGGCTCAAAATAGGCACAGTTGTGCCCCTACCACCCCGCATGGGAAAAGGCGTGATGCTATGTAATTATAATTCTCCACATCTTTGAAATGTAACAAAATAAAATAGACTTACCACGTTGTGCTATTCTTCACTCGACAGCCGATGCCTACCACGTGTACCTTTACTCACCACTCGGCGAAGGCCTTTTGACGCCGCAGACTCGCCTCTCGCGCCCGGCACCAGAAAAACTCCCGCACTTCCTGTTATTCCGCTTGATGAAGTCTCCTCGCTGTCGACTCCCCTGTTCCGTGTCTAAACCCGGTCTCCCCTACTCTGTCAAAATTTCGTCCTTTCGGCGTATGCGCAGCCTACCTACTCTACTACCTACCCTTCCAGTCTCGACCAATCACATCGCCAAATCTCATTCAAGACTACGCCCCTATGTCATCTCATTGGCCCATGTACTCATGGTGCTATCAGGATTATTATTTTAACAAGCATAATAGTTAGCCTATTTAGTTCTTTCCATGCCTAGATCCACCCCAAGAAATAGAACGATACTGACGATACTGATACATGAAAATTTTCGCCACCGCCTATAAGATGTTGTTAATATTAGGTTTTCGCTATATACTTTATTTGGTTCTTTACGTCACACACTTGCCCAAAGTGGGTGATAAAATAATTAGCAACCAAGATTAAATATATCAGGATCTCATTTTAGTATGTTACCTAAAAACAATGATTCAGTGAATGGTTATGAGCCTAATCTAACCTATCAGAGCTCCATTAATTTCATCGACGCGAATGGCCGAGTCGGCAGTGCCCTGCCTACGAAGCCAAGGGTCCCAGGTTCGAGTCTAGTGGGGGCAAATATTTGTTCGATGAAAATGGATGTTTGTACCCTAGTGATATCTGTATATCTATCTTAGTATAGTATTTATAAGTATGTGTAACGTTGTCTAGTAACCAAGATACAGGGAATCCTAGTTTGGGCCAGATCAATGTGTGTAAATAGTGCCCAAGGTATTATTATTATTATTAATTTATTTCAAAGATGCCATACGGCATTCATTTAGTGGGGTTCCAACAATGGCATCGATCCCTGGCTTTATTTAGACAACAACGTTTTAAAATAATAAAACATCCGCGCCGTAACGGCCTTTTTACACAGTCATCATTGAATTACTGCAGGACAGAGTATTGTAAAAAATAACAAATTACAAGTTAAGACTTGCTTACCCAGAACTTTGTATTTCTTGCCATGGTGCAAGTAATTGGCCAGAAGATAAATAACCTTTATTTTATTATCTCGAATAATCATAAGAGTGACTTTGTGATAGACTAAATTACTTACTTCCTAACAAGCCATACATAGAACTGAGTTTTGGCTAAATGGTTCTGGTCATTGTTTCTTTTAAGTCTAACAAAACTAATCGGTGCACATTTGTTTACAGTCAGATTTTATTACTTTATTACTTAAGTTATTCCCAAAACTCCAACAAACCGATACGAACTACCTTTCTTGATTTTATGATAATTTTGTATGATTTAGTTAAACAGTGCATGTTGGGATCGTTACAGAGCCTTTTTCTCTTCCTGGTTGAGATGTGAATATCGAATTTGACTGAGAACAAGCTCTAAGCGTTAAGATGGCGATGAAGAGATGTTGTTCATAGGAATCGTCTTTGTAAAGATTTGACAAGAGGTAGTATCATCGAAAGGAGTTAGTTTTACCTTGAAATCAGTTATGCGAACTGGTGATTCGGTGGTGTTTAGGATTGAGACAAAGTGCGTTTTTGTTTATATGAAATTGTAAATTGATTGTGCCAAGAGTTTCGGTATAGGCATCCTTATCTTTGGATACGCCTTTGAGTTTGATGATTTCAGAGAAGAGTTTGGGATTCTTTGTGAAGCATAAATGCTTTATTATACTGACACTTGCGCCGGTGTCGACTAAGAAATCGATGGGTTTAGCATTATGTACCGTATTGAGGTATGTATGAGTTAGAGACACATTTTTACTCATAGTAGAGTGGATTTGGATAGAAGTTTTGTTATTTGATTTAGTACATATAGTAGGACTCAGTTCATTCTGACAGAATGCCGGCTGAGGTGCATTGCAGGATTTAGTATAAGAACAGCGGGACTCGCCTCTTTGGGTCGAGGTGTAAAAGATTCAGTGGGACTCGGCCTTTTTAAAGAAACAGTGTGACTCGCTTTTTTGGGTCGAGATGTATAAGATTCAGTGTGACTCGCCTCGTTGGGTCGAGATGTATAAGATTCAGTGTGACTCACCTCGTTGGGTCGAGATGTATAAGATTCAGTGTGACTCGCCTCGTTGGGTCGAGATGTATTAGATTCAGTGTGACTCGCCTCGTTGGTTCGAGATGAATGAGATTTAGTAAAACTCAACATATTTAGTTGGGATGTATTAGATTTATGACACGACTTAGCACTCAATATAGAACAAGCCTTGGTAGGTTTAGTATTGCCGTCTTGAACTATCGACATCGGTATGCACTTATCCGAAATCGGTTTTAGTTTAACGCGTTAGTATTATTTCCATAGTCATAATTTTGTGCATCAGTGTCACGTTCTGGATCCGCATTATCAGTGTTGCAAAAATGTTCTGGTCGCGCATTATTGTCGGCATCGCAGCAATGATGGAGGCGCGCATTATCAGCGGCAGAGTGACCGGCACCTGAGTTACGAGGAACGGGTTGCGAGGTGCGGTGACGATTGTTGTATTCGCGCTTACGGCATTCGTTTATCGTGTGACCCTTGTTTTTACAATAAGCGCATGATTTTATAGAATTATTTCTCACAGGGTAATTGGAGTTTTGGGAACCCGAAGGTTGAGGGACATGAGATATTTGTTTTGGAGGCCGGAATTTATTCCGGAAGCACTCCGAATTAGAATGGCCCTGTTTGTTGCATATTCTACAAGATTTGAAAGGGAGCCTTTGGAAGGTTCTTTGTAGAGAGACGACCTTTTCTTCATCGCAGGCTAGAGAGATAGCATTGCTTAGTGAGGAGGGTTTTCTGCATCTTAGTACAGTCGAGACGTTGGGGTGTAAGCCTAGAATAAATGCATTTAACGCGAGATCCTCCATTGCAGATATTCTACCGAGTAGTTGGTTCCGGTCAGCACAGGTCGTTACTATGTCCGCCTGAATCTTTGTCAAACATGACTCGACGCGGAGACGGAACTGGGTGACTGTTTCACTTGAGAGTTGTCTGCTGTTTTGCAGTTCAATGAGGAGATGGGACAGGTGTTTCTTTACACCGGATGTATGTCTTAGAAAGCGCCTTAGCTCGTCCCAAGTTCTAAAATCTTTAAGGCTGCATTTTGTGGCAGCTTTTCCCTGCAGTAGGGAAATAATAAATTTACACAGAATTGGCCTCTGATCCGGAATGCACAGATCCACTGCATTTTGGTAGCTAGTCAGGAAGGCGGGGAGAGATTCTCTATCACCGTTAAATGGTTTCACGAATTTACATAAAAACATTAGATCCATTTTATCCTGTTTTTCTTCTGACTTTTTACTTCAGTAGACATTTTGAAATAGTGATTTAGACGTTGGGGTTTAGAGAGCAAAGATTGAGATATAGAAAAAACAATAGCACTGAATAGACAATACAAACAGAAATAAAATTACTTACAATATCAGATGAGTCGACATAGTAGAGTAGTTCGCCTTAAGATTAGTTTTAGAGTTTTAGTTATAGTTTTAAATTCCAAGAATCGCTTTTAGTAGTGTTCCACGGCTTACGCGAATATGAGACGGAGGTTACAGGACTTTATGTTTTATAGTTTGATTTCTACACTTCACTTTTATTTTAGGTATTCACTGCACTTGTTTTTAGATTTTACTCGATGATTTTGAAGATGTGAGGTCCCGAAGACTGCCTTCCTCAGACAGATGGTAGAATGGTGAAGCGGAGTTGAGACCGGTGATGGATGCGGGCTCACGCAAAATAGCGGAGGCTTACCGTCGAACCAGGGAAATTTGCTGCTAGGCTGGTTGTGCTGACGTGATGCGGGCTCAACCACGAGGGGGTTGAGGCTTAACGTCGACCACAAGGGCTGGAGTGAGCAGCGCGGGCTTAACCACGAGGGGGTCAAGGCTTACCGTCGGCCACAACACTGAACACTTTTCGCGAACGGGTGACCAGAGGGGTGCGAGATGCCAGGGTTTATCGGAAACCTCTAACAGCATCCCACTTCTGACACCAAAACTGTCAGGCGGCCCGTCCTAAGTGTCTTTTTTTAAAAAAGATTTTAATTCGCTGGAAAGGATTTATTAGATTCACAGTACAAATTACTAACAACCCTTATTTTAATTATACCGCTAGGCGAGCTATGCGCCTAAACCTAAGCAACCCGATGAATTTTGTGTCTGAACTGACTGGAGCCCAAGCGGCTTCCCCTTTTTATAGCCTCGGTCAAACCGCGTGGTGCAATATGGAAAATTATAGTAAAACTGATGATTAATCGGTAATACGGAACAATACCTGGACATAACAGTACGCTGATGAAACTTGGTATACAGGTACTTTATAATTAGTCCAATTGGTCCACTCAAAGCAAAACTGGTCGCTCTTGTGGTTCTGGAAAAATCCAAGTTTATGCTGGGCGTACGATTTTTGATTTTTCGAGATCACGTAAACTACGCTTCGTATGAAGACGAAAATTGGCTTGATTGTTCATGGAAATAAGTCAAAACTTATCCAGAAAACAAAAAAACGAAAATCCGTATAATTTAGCCGTAATCAACGTCAAATGAAAATAAAAAAACTGCCTACGTCCGTAAGTAACTTTTTTTTAAATATTATGACATCAATGTAATCTACATTTTGCCTTTATTTTACTCCTAGTATCACCGTTTAGATGCAAAATGCATTTTAGTTGAAGGAACATCAGGTCGTTTGGCCAATGTGATTCTCATAAATAAGGATCCGAGAGACAAAAAAGAGTGAGAAAATTTAGTGACTGCTCTGAAACGAAGTTGAATAAGTGACAGCCCCATTATAGAATAAATGTGGAAAAGTTCGATTAAAACTCCAAATATTGGAGTTAATCGATTTCTCCACAACGAAGAAGCCTAGACTGACCGTGAGTGTGAGAACTATACTGAAACGAAGTTTGATTGCTCTCTTTGAATTAGTGCAGCCCCATTAGATAATTAATGTGGAAATGTGCAAAATATAGGTACTACGGCGAAAAGTGGGACGTATTTCGAAATAGCGGACTTACGTTTTTTTGTTAAATAACATTATTTTATTTATGTCAAAGTCAAAGTTCTTTATTACTGTAGATATTTACATATACTCAGCAAACGTCATTTTTTCCTCTTCTCTATATTGGACCACTGTGGGAGAATTTTTAGATCTCTTTTAAAAATTGGTTGTGCTTAACTAAAACAAATATTACGATATTAATTATTATGATTAATAAGCAGGAATAAATAATTGCAAAATTATTAAGAGCAAGGTCTGTGTTGAGCTAGATTAACCCCATACAGTCCCGTCATTTAAGTTATGATGAACATTGTAATATCCATTTTTTGACAAAGTCGCTTTAACATGCTTTACTAAATTGCTCATATAGCAATTTCAAAATCTCCAGAAAGAATTGCTAACCTTCGCGAGTCGAAACCGGGGCGCAAGTGGTCTGTGATTATTTCTTAGCAAAACACTACAGCTATCGCTAAGTTTGGAATATGTTGTAAGGTTCTTCTTCTTCATAGAACATACATTATATTATCGAAAATAAATTGACTAGCTACAGTTAGTATGTCAATTTCTTTCAAAAGCTCTCTTAAGGAGTTTGTTCTTTTTAAATTATAAATTGCCCGAATAGCTCTTTTCTGTAAAATAAAAATAGTTTTAATATCCGTTGCTTTCCCCCACAACAAGATACTATAGGACATGACACTATGAAAGTAACTAAAATATGCTAGCCTAGATGTAGCCACATCCGTATTTTGTCTGATGTCCCTAACAGCGTAAGCCGCAGAACTTAATTTACCAGCTAATTTATCTATGTGGGGTCCCCACTGCAATTTGCTATCAATGGTTATTCCAAGAAGCTTCATATAATTTACTAATTCTAACGTGTTGCTTTATAACACTTAACTGGTCTCAACTTTCCTGACATTTGGAAGTGAGAATTTGATACACTTGGTTTTACCAGCGTTTAACAATAAATTATTTCCTGTAAACCAATTCAAGGTAAAGGCAATACAACATTAACATCATCAAAATCTTCTTTTTGTCTTTCAATTTTGAAGACTATTGAATCAAACGCTAAATTTTTCTAACTCCGCAATGATTTAATTTCATTTATATCGTATTATGATCAACACAATCAAATATCTTCGACAGATCGCAAAAAACTCCGATAGCATCCTGTGCGGCCCCCATGCAGAATAAATATGTGATATAAGGGTAATACCTGCATCCATAGCTGATTTACCCCTAGTGAAACCGTATTGTTTGGCGTGGAGTTGTTTTGTATTTGATTGCGTGGAGTTGATTAGTTTGGTTCCATTGAGACGTAAGTCCGCAATTTGTAAATCCGTCCGACTAAGGTTATAATCGAACTTTTCCACATTTATTCGCTACTGGGGCTGTCACTTATTCTGAGCAGAATTTTTCATCACGCTGTTTTCGTCCGTTACGTTCATATGATGTTCGGATCTCATTGGTACTTGGTCAGCACTGACTTCGAACCCGCATCTCCTGCGTGAGAAGCTCGCGTGTACTGTAACTGTACATGAATGCGGCGGCGGCAGGCGGAGATCCGCACCGCGCGCGACCCCTCGCTGCTTGCACGCCTGCGTCGCTCGTTGTACGCCGCGCTCGCCTCGCCGCTGCTGCACTGCACTCTGTCGGCGCGCACACTGCTGGCCACCTCCTTAGAGCTTAGAGCTTAGAGCTCTGTGAGGCGCGGTGGAGAAAATGCGTTGGTAGGGATCCAAGAATTTTATTTAACGTTATTTGCAACTGACTCAAATAGAGACCGAACCGAATGTGGTGTTTGGATCTAATCGGTATCCGAGTATCGTTCTGTTTAAAACGTTGATTCCGTGAGTGCGTAAATGAATATAGATTTTGGATTTCTTCTAAATATGTTTTCTATTAGTGCGGCGTGCACATACGTCGTTAAGGATCATAGCTTTGCATCACTTTACCTGAGCCAAGATAAAAGATCATATTTTCATCAAAATTCAACAGCGTAACTTTGTAATGGGGCATTCAATATTATTCATTATTTGAAAGTTGACAATGTTACTTCACAATTGCCTTTTTAGTTAAAATACATATTTATTGTAATAACGACAAAATAATGCAATTTTACGATTTACTTGGACCAATAATCCATTTTAAACATTATAAAAATAATTTGCTCTAAAAGCTAAAAATCGTCACAAAGTTACATCGGTGAACACTTTTTCTTTATAAACACTGTTAGCCCTTTCGCTAAAATAATGACATAAGAATTAAGGCAAATTTTATTATGTTGCCCCACAAATGCCTGCAAGTCTATTTGACGTCTGTCATAAACGTTCCTTTTTAGGTTCTCTGCGTCCCAGCTGGTTAGTTATGTTACACAAAAAAAACAATTCCTTCGATCGATCAAAAATAATTGAATGAACAAAAGTCTGCATTCAATTCAGATGTTTGAATTCCACGAATCATGTTAATTGATATTTTTAAACTAGTCGCCGCTGTATGAATCTAAGACTGACAGATGTCAGATGTGATTTTTTATCTTGGCCTTCAGAGTCAGCGTAAATTCGATTACCTACTTAAGGAACAAATTACATAATATGATCTTATAGATTTACTGTGAGGGCCCTCTTGATGTGATGCGGTCGTTTTTGGATCATTTGTTATTTTGACTACATTGCAAACTTTCGGAAATGACCACATTCACACCAGCTTTTGAGTATCATGTTTTTAACAAGAGCGGGCAACATCATAATATTTTTTATGGAAAGGAAATGGTAACTGTTTCACCATAGATCATTTAAATTAAAGTGTCTGTCTGTGTTTGTTAACTGAATAGGCTTTTCCATTCCTATGGGGACATCGCTTTTTGCGATTTTAATATACAATGAATACGAATGAACGACGATTTTGAGGGTGACAATATAATCTAAATCATCAAGGTAGACATTTCCATTTCTTCTAAAAAACATGACATTTGGTAGCGGATCGATATTATTCCACCAATACATTGGACAAGTAATAACACCACTTTAAGCGCTATCGAGCAGTTAAATAACTATTCAATTGTTTATAAGAAAAAGTAACTAATGAAATTATGTAGGTACAATACAAGTAGGTTGAAATTGATCGGATGACGGATCGTTGATGTTCCCACTTTGTATTTTATTATTTCATTTTCTTACCTGACGATTTTCGTTGGAAGCTATTTATAGTCTTTATGTTGACTCAATGGGGAATAAAACTGAAAAAACTTGCCACCAGAGGCGCTGCTAACGTCGGTCCCATAACAATCAACAATAGATTGACGCATTGTGTGGCCATAGAGAATAAAAATGGTAATTACTACTTTCCTACAAATTTTATACTGAAAAATCAATGGAAAATCGCCTAAGATTCGGAATTTCAAGGCCTCCTCAAATTCGAGGTATGATGTTAATATTTAGGTCACGATAGCTTTCCAAAAGCGGTCAATACATTTTTATGTCATCAGTTTCATGGTCCTGAGGAATTATGAAGTTACGCTTCCCGTGAAATGACTCCAGTCTGTAAAATAAATATATTATTTTGTTTTTATGTTTACATGTTTTCAAATACAGAATGCAATGTTGAAAACTAAAAAAGGACGTGTTACTTCGTTTATAATTTACTTGAAATATACGAAATACAAACAAAGTTTATTTGACTACTTGTTTTCTAGCATCATTCATCAATTATTGACCATCTGGCTAAGTCCAATTTACGAACCTTTAACGTCCCTCCCCGATACTCGTAAAAACAGATACACCACACTGTCACCTAATATCGCAAGAAATAGTCACCAAACCGAAAAACTAAAGTGACAGATTCTTATGGACCTGACGAATGTAGTGCCATCTGTAATAAGCTGAGCGTTTTCTTCCCTATTTACGCACGCTATGTATTTGAATGTTATGTTAAATTAAATATATTCTAGTAGTTACTGTAATGGCTGGATTTAAAATGTTACACATTTTATTTTTATTATTGTAGGTACATATGTAGAATAGTATAGGGATATAGCTATACGCGATGTATAGCTCTTTCCCTAACTGTCCTACGATATTACTGTTCAAGACACAACTATAAAAGCAGCCAAAGTCTAGATTTATTATTTATTTAATGCGATAGAGTCAAAATGAATTGTGACTTTGAATCTGTGGAATTATCAAGTTTTAGAAGTAAACCTTGCATTTAATTTCGTGTGTGTAAATATTTGGGATATTTATGTCTGGAACATGCCACATCTATAAGTTTAAATGTTTAGTTATCGTTAATAAATTCTTATTTATTTTGTATCGAATGTGATATTAATATAGTATTTTGTTAATACCTTAGTTGTTAGGTTATATTAATTCCTCACTATTTGGTTTTAATTATTAAAAGTGATGTATGTAAATTCAATGTTGTGTGGCTGAGTATGTAAGTGAAAATAAGATAGGAGCCCTAAATATACGAGCATTTATAATAAAATATAGAAATATGTAGTTAAAATAATCGTCTTATTTAGGTGTTGACGTGCTTCTTAGGCGGGTTGGCAATGTCTGTGTACTGTCGGTTAAGGCATTTTGTTTTAATTGATTTGAGCCAATGGAGACACAACAATACAAGTAAATGCAGAAAACAAGGACAATGTCAACCTGATCTCTAAAACAACCGATGTTGTTAAATTTAATAATTGCTGTTAAAATAAAATATTTATTCAATAGCGCGAAAAGAATAATATTCGAATTATAATATATATATGTATATGTGTTTTTTTCTGTTACCAAGTTACAGATTATTGCGGTACGCTATTCACGATAAGCAAATAAAAAAACATGTACCATAAAGCTTTACCATGTCACTAGTTGCTATCTACATTAGTATTAAAATAAAAGCTTTATAAAATGGGTCTTTATATAGTCATTGTTATTTATCACACACATTTGTATGTTTGTATGTCTTTCACGATTTTGTACGGCTGATAAACATAAGTAGGGAAGCGAAGTTAGGTAATGTGGTAATGAAATTATTTTTAGCTTAATAATTATAAGTTTATAATGATTATACTATGTTTTAATTGTATGTTTAGTTACCATATTTATTTATATTCCTTATCGCTCGTATTTTCAGAAATGTCGACGATCGTTTGGAGCTTTGAATGATTCGGAGATTACAATAAAAGGCATATTAATATTTATTTTCTTTATTTTCCGTTTAACCATACCGTTACTTTAAATAACATGCTGTGAGCTTAACATTTTTATCTTGACGTAATTATTATGTAATTTGACTGCTGACGATTCTTAATTACTAGTCTAACTAAATTAAATATATGAAAATGTGCCATACGGGGCCTTCTAGCATTTTAAAAATAAAGCACATTTTATTCAGCAGTTCGTCATTGAATAATCCGTTTTATCACAGCCGTAATAGCTTTAAACCTTTTACAATTCGTAAACAGTCAGGCCTTAACCAATTTTTCAACGTAATGAGGATTATGTGAATTATAATCCACACCATACACAGCTTATAAAAAACTTTAGGAGCACATTTATTATCACGAAGTTCCTACTCTAAAAACATATATTTTACATTTATAGCAAATATGAGCTTGTAAATAAAAGCGAATATATTTTTCTATAAGCTACCAACAATTTTTTGATAGAATTTTTGAGTTATAGGTGCAATTGAAGATTATGATAACATTTTGTCAGTATGAATTGTATGTTTGCTTTTTTATCATTTTATGTTAACATGTTGACATGGCTGGATTTGCAAAAACTAATTAATTAATAATTTATATTAAAAAAAAGTTAATAAGATTATTTTTTTATAATATGTTACAATGTTCGAATATCAATAAAACATCTCAATAAGAAGTTGTTAGAGAGCATTCTCTTTGGCAATTGGCTTTGAGAGCTGAATTAATCTATTATAGTGTATACAACATATATTCGTCGGATCCGCCCATACAAGACAAGGGACCAAAAAAACAAAGTGTATGTCCTAACTAGCTTTCGGACCTAGCACCACCCCTACCCTACCGATAGCGGATCCAACGTCAATCCTATTGCGCCACCGAAATCATTTATAGCAAATTATGATTTATAAAATCTCGTATTTGTAGCTATAGCGGCAACAGCAATACACATTTGTGAAAATTTCTACTCTAGCTGTCACAGTTCTACAGATAGAGCCCGGTGACGAACGGACAGACGGACACACAGTCGGACAGCGGAAGCCAAACGCCGCCACATCTACGAGAGTATCGAGAGCTACTCTCCTGCACAGGTTTGGAAGTTCCTGAAGACCCTTGGTGTTGGTAAGTCCCAGGACGCAGATGCCGGTAGTGTCGACCTCAATGGTCTCAACAAATTCTTTGCTGTCTCCCCTGTCGTGATGGACCCCTGTGTCAAGGATGCTACCCTTCGTAACTTGCATACCAGAACGACATCCAGTTGCTTACCTTTCAACCTCAGGTCTGTCGGAGTAGGCGCAGTAAAGAAAGCTATTCTAGAAATCTCGTCCAAGGCTGTAGGTGATGACAATATCTGCTCTCAGAAGCTATTCAGTGTACTCGATAATGTTTTACCACCCATAACGCATATAATTAACGCGTCGCTGAGCGAGTACTGCTTCCCAAGCCAGTGGAAAAGAGCATTAGTGATACCCCTGCCTAAAACTTCTAACTCGTCCTCCTTCAAAGAGTTCCGACCCATTTCCATCCTGCCAATCCTTTCCAAAGTCCTTGAATCAATTGTCCACTCCCAGCTGTCCTCGTACCTTTCCTCCATGGATTTATTGAACCCTTTTCGGTCTGGTTTTAGGCCAGGGCATAGCACCACCACCGCACTGCTCAAGGTAACTGACGATATTTAACTGGCAATGGATAAGAAGCAGCTCACAGTCCTGACTCTCCTTGACTTTAGCAGCGCCTTCAACTGCGTCGACTTCGATATACTTATTGAAATCATAAAAACACTCAATGTCTCTTCACACTCGGCTCGCTGGTTTGACTCCTACCTGAGAGACCGCCAGCAGCGCATCAAGTCTGAAGAAGTCACTACGGAATGGTGCAAGCTCTCTACTGGTGTTCCGCAGGGTGGCATCCTTTCTCCTCTTCTTTTCTCAGTTTTCATCCATTCCATCTCGGATGTATTGTCTTCCTCGTATCATCTCTATGCAGATGACTTTCAAATTTATCGGCATTTTCCCCTGTCTGATCTGACTTCGACTGTAGAGGCTTTGAATGCTGACCTCGACAACATCAGGAAATGGGCTCTTTCGTATGGGCTATTAGTCAACCCGGATAAGTCTCAGGCGATGATACTGGGTACACGGCACTTACTTAATTTGTTGCAGCATAGGTCAGTTGCTCCCGTGCTTTATGACAGTACCATTGTCAAGTACAGCGAGAAAGCCAAAAATCTTGGGGTTTTTTTTGATACTCTTTTATCCTGGTCGCCCCACGTTTGTGAGGTCAGCAGACGAGTCTTTGCATCCTTTCATTTCCTTCGGCGTTTGCAGTACTTCTTGCCTAGGCAGACTAAAATCATGCTAGTGCAGACCCTTCTTCTGCCTTTAATTGACTACGCCGATGTTTGCTGGGCCAGCGCGAACGAAGATCTACTGAACAAACTCGAGCGACTTCAAAATCTCGGGATTCGGTTTATCTTCGGTCTCCGCAAGTACGATCACGTGTCCCAATATCGCAGGGAATTAGGCTGGCTCCCGATCCGACTTCGTCGTGATATGCACATTCTCTCCTTCCTCTTCAATATTTTGAGAAATCCGCGCTATCCCGCATATCTTCGTGAACATTTTGAGTTTCTTTTCTCTGGGGATAGACTTCGGAGATCTCACACGGTGTCACTTTTGTCAATTCCTCAGCACAACACTGTTGCTTACGAGCACTCGTTTAGGTTAAGGGCAACACGTTTGTGGAATGCACTTCCTTGCGCTATTAGGGATTGCACATCCTTGTTCTCTTTTAAGAAAAAGTTGAAACAGCATCTCCTTTCTTCCGCATAGTGGGTATCTTATAGTATGTATGTGTATCTATGTATTTATTGTATTCTATTAATTTATTTTATAGTATGTGTAGGATTTATTGTGATTTATCTGATAGTATATTGACTTTATTTCTATCTTTTAAATCTTAATTGTACACTAGGACTACCTCTCTGTAAATATTTTTTCCTTTCCTCACAGGTTAGCTGTAAGAAATTTCTTTTTAGAAATAAGCTCACCTTTGCATATTGTTCGTTGTATTTTTTCCATTGTGTTTTCTGTGCAATAAAGAATTATTATTATTATTATTATTATAAGCTTAGTAATAGGGTCTCGTTTGGCACCCAACGGGTACGTAACTCCAACAAAAGTGAGATTCCTCACAACAATAACAATTAAAAAATCACGTTTGGCAACCAGGCAATAGCTGTCGAATATCAAGTATGTAGTCCGTTTAATTCGTTAGTTTTGAGTTTTTCATATTTTTTTTCTATTTTTTTACACGCTCATGCATTGGTTCTGGCCCCTCACTGGGATAGATAACCTGTGTCATGGGTACCAGAAACAGCGACGTCACACATTAATATACAAACACCAAGAATTTATTTATTCTACTTCACCATCTGGGAATGCATGAACCCGGAACGTCTTGCTTGGGAAGCCGGAGCCTCGACCCGCAACGCCAGAAGTTACTCTGTGGATCATACAGACAACGCCGGTATGATATGCTTCTATACGTCAACCTATAGCGGTTTACACAGAGTGCGTAGGCAAATCGAATTTAAATCGTTATAATTCACTCGAGTGTACTCGGATTAATCTCTGAACAAAAGCCTAAAACCCGTCACAGCAAGCGGCTAATAAAGATCAGTACCTACAGGAAGTTCAGTTCAGTTCAGTTCAGTTTATTTATTGCATTCCATATATAATATAGGTGGAGATTATCATTATGGACCTTGTCCAGGTACAGCAATTTGCGAGAGGGCGATATTACAATATTGCAATATTTCTACGTACTACTTAATTTATATATAAATTAAATTGTATCAGATACTTATTTATATAATGTTAGTTTTCATATGTTTGAAATTTTTATTCTATACCTATTTTAATAATTATAATTCGTCATTTAAATAATCATTTACACAATAATAGCATTTAGTAATTAATAGTTGTTTTAATGAACTTATAAATATGGTAACTCTAGTTTCTGTCGTCAGATGTTTTGGTAACTTATTATAAATTTTTGCAGTCATTACTAGAGGGCTTGAAGAGTGTATGTTTAGTCTAGAAGGTGGTAGCGCTAGTCCTTTTCTTGGTCTTAGGTTGCGATTCGTTGGCATCTGATCTTGGCGTTTTGTGTAAAATTCAGGATATTTTCGGACGAATTTACAAGTTTCCAGTATGTATATGCTAGGGAGTGTGAGGATTTTGTGTTCTGTAAAGTGTGGCCTACAGCTGTCTCGAGGTTCAATATTTGTGAGTATGCGTATTAGTTGCTTTTGTAGAGTGAAAACGCTTTGTGCGTTAGTGCTGTTACCCCACAGTAGGATACCGTAACTAAGCCACGCATAAGCATAGGCATAGTAGGTAACTAAAGCTGTTTTTAGGTCCGTTGACTTTTTTACCTCCCGGAGAGCGTAGGTAAATCTAGATAGCTTGGAACGTAAGATTTGGGTATGTACTTTCCAATTTATATTCGTATCTATATTCAAACCTAACAGGGAAAATTCGCTCACCGTTTCCAATCTTATGTTGTTGAATGTGAAATTTATGTCTAATGGTTTTTTCTGAGGTGGGTGAAATAACATTAATTTAGTTTTATTGAAATTTATCTGAAGGTTATGATCGTTTAGCCATTTTATAGTACTATTTAGGATAGTTTCTAGTTTATTATTTATTTTTAGGTTATTTGCGCAAGGTGTAAGGATAGAAATATCATCGGCAAACAACACACATGGATCGCTCATGATTCTGGGGAGGTCATTAATGTAAATTAAAAATAATAAGCAACTAGCGACACCGCCCTGGGGGATTGAACCTTTAATGTCTATAGTATCAGACTGGAGTTTAATAATTTCTTTGATATTCTGGTTCAAGTATTCCATCTCCACGAGTTGTTTTCTATTGCTCAGGTAAGAGGAAAACCATTTATGAGTTATGCCCCGTATTCCCATACTATGCAATTTATCTAACAATATATCGTGTCGGACTCTATCGTAGGCTTTCGACATATCAAGCAGAATACCAATGGCATATTTCTTATCATTTATTATATTTATAGCCGTTTGTATATATTTAAAGACCGCTAAAGATGTAGACCGTCCTTTCCGGAACCCGTTCTGGCCTTCGTTAAAGAGTTTAAATTTCTCACAAAATTTATACACTCTATTACACATTGCCTTCTCAAATATTTTTGAAGCCGTCGGCAGTAGAGCGATAGGACGATAATTTGTTGTTTTTAGTTTAGAGTTTTTCTTATGTACTGGTTTTATGAGAGCAATTTTAAGTAGGTCTGGGAAGGTACCTTCAGTGAAAGATTGGTTAATCATGAGGTAAAAAGGTAGAGTCAACTCTTCTGCACATTTCTTAACCAATTTAGGAGGTAAACCATCTATGCCGTGACTATTTTTACATTTTAAGTTTTTAAGTATGTTATAGACTTCTTGTTGGGTTACTGGGTAGAGAAACATGGTTTGTTTGACTTGGTGGTTCGGGTAGCGCCTGCTAGCTCTCGGTGAAGGGCTCTCTCTTGCGTTGCCCACTGATGCAAAGAAGTCATTGAATATTTGTACTATCCTATGGGGGTCTGAAATTATTGTATTGTTTATTTGAAGATTGATGTTGTTATTTTCTTTTTTGGGCCTTTTGTTGGTGCATTCGTTTATTACATCCCACATAGTTTTAATTATATTGTTTGATTGGGTAATTTTTCTTTTATAATGATTCTTTTTAGAGATGATAATTGTTTTTTTAGGGTTTTCTCGTATTTTTTATAGTAATCGGTAAGTATTTTATTGTAGTTTGATTTAATTGTAAGTATTTTTAATAATCTTTTTGTTTCGCATGACTTTTTTATTCCAACAGTGAGCCAATGTTTTTTATTATTACTTCGTATCTTTATTTTACGTAGAGGTATGCAGTCATTTAATATTTTATTGATTAAGTTATTAAATATAATATATTTTTTATTTACATCAGTCTTTATATTTAGAGCATTATACCAGTCAATATTTTTAAGCGTGTTTTTAAATAATGTTATATTTTTACTATTGAATAATCGCATTGTTTTGGTCCACGTTATTTGTTGTGTCAGTTTTGGAAGCTTTAAATGTAATATGGTGTAAGGATGTGGTATATGCGTGGAATAAGACGAGTATCGGCTTCAAAGTACAGTCGTATAATGTCTCTAGATTCATACAATACCGGGCTATATATAGATGTAATTAGGGTTCGGGTGTGCATACACTACACCTTCCCCCTTTTTTTGAAAGAAAAAATATACTATATCTTATTTTTTATGATATTTAAAACAATTTAGAATACAAAATATAAAAACAATAATCTGATAACTCATTTCTGTAAAAATAACAATAAAATAAATCATCTGTGTAAAAATAACAATTTAAAATTCAAAATCTGTGTAATATGTAAATATAACAATTCAATATACAACAACCATTTTTTTTTTTTATATTCCCGATACAATTTTAAAACACTTTCAAAACAAAATATTACCATTTATATAAATTCACACTGTAATCGATTAAAAAATATATGTGTTAAAAAAACGATATAATGTTCTTATTAAATTCGTAAAATAGTTAATGATTACATAGTTAATATCTGTTCCAATATTTTATGAAACTTAATTATAATACACAAAATATTATCTAACCTGTTTACGATATAGGAACGATATAGACGACATGAAAAATTTATTTTTAATACATAGAATTTTTTAAAAAAAAATTATAACATTATTCCACTACAATTACAAAATTACACATGTTTCATACCTTCTGTATCTCTTTTTCTTTTCTTCGTTTATGTATTTATTTATTCAACTCTTATTCCATTAATCACAAACTACTTTATTTTTCATTTCCATAATACCTTCTCAAAACTCACATCAAAATATTTATCAATATAAAACTTCTTTCCAAAACTAACCAAAATATACTCGCTTTTCTCATACAATCGCTATCAATCAAAGTCTCTATTTTATTTCATTTTCCACTTCATATAGGTACTTTAATTATCGGGATCCGGACCCTTAATATTCACATGTAGTGAGTGCACATTTATAGGTACTTTTATTATTTATTTATTTATAGACGTCTTTCATAAGGTACTTTTTTTTATTTCCACAATACTACCATTATCTGGCTCCAGGTCTACCTGCCTGAACCTGCTCCTACTCGAGAGCTTATAAGGTCATCGATATCCCACTTTCTCACAAAGGAAACTCGTCCACATCATGATCGAAGAGGAAGGATTCGTGCCTTGTACCTTGTACCTGTACCTTTGAGACTTTGATGATTATACTATAACATATCGGACTCGCCAATAGTTACGTACCAAACTATAACATAACTTAAACACAATCCAAATGAATCCTTCGAATTTTAAGACATTCTGTAAAGATTGGATGATCAGTCCAAATTTTTCGAAAGCTTACTAAATGAAGTGTTCCCAGCTCACTCACTCTGTGGCCTAGAGTAACATATCCTGCACATTCCATACCATCTCTCAAATTCATACTTTTTAATCCTAACGACAACCATAACCAACATTCCCAAATCCAAACAAAAATACAACTTTTCTCTATGTGCTTAATACGTAATCACATAACTCAAAACTTCAAGTCTCCATAACAACATTCAACTTTTTATTTCATTTCATTTTCATACTTTTCAACACTCACTATCAAACAAACATTTTCTCACTTTAAAATGAAGTATCCGAATCCTTAGTGACCATATCCGCTGGTCAGACTTTAATCTATTAATAAACTCGAATGCAATCTTTAAAATAAAAGTAACTAAGTGCAATTTCTAAACAAACTTTTGTAATAACCCATCGGTAGTGGTTCCGTCGTTTGTAATATATTTTAAAATCTTTGCTGAACTACTTTTTCATACTAAGTATATCTTACACATAGGAACAAAACCTGAAATTCATACATTCTCAAACTTTTATTCAAATTCATGCAATGGGTTCCATACTTCATCTCTCTGCGGTACCCTAAACTTGTTAACAATCATGCATCACCTTATAAGTATCTTCCATATTAGTCAACTGAAACTAAACCTTTCATTCTACATAAGTCGCACTGCGGTAACTTGAACTACTAATTATTATAATAACAATTCTGTTTCTCTGTAATCAAAACATGTGTCAAGTTCTAATCTAATTTGGATTCCTCTGCAGTGTTGCATGTCCATATTTGGATCGCCTGCGAACACTGTATTGTATTACTATAATTTTAAGATAAACTGGAACTGTAACCAAGTCAAATGAACAAATGAATCATTTATGTACTTGATTGTACATTTGGAGTAAATCGGAATTAAGATGCAATAAGTTTATAAAATAGTACTGGGTATATTAATGACTTTAAAACAACAAAACTTGTATCTTCTTACAAATTAACCACATTCTACCCATATTTCCAATCAAAATCATCATCTTAAAAAAAAATATATTACTACTTATCAAAATCATCTAAAATAACTCATGCCAAACTAATTTAATTTACTTTTCTTTCGGCCTTCATAATTATCTCCATTCCTAAAAAAATATATCAACCATCATTCATACTTCTCTTGCTGACAGTACCTACTGTAACTTTTCATTATGCCATTCTTCGACATACTCTTTTACTTTATGCTCTCTTCATTTGAAAAATAATTATATTGATATTGATTCGAATCGTCAACCCTTTTACAATGTAAAAATCTTCCCAACACGTAATTAATACTTCTAAACAAATAATAAAATTCACTTACATTTTATAGGATTAAATAGATACCATTGTCCAAAACACACATCACAGACATCGTCGCACGTGTCGTTCTTGTTCAGAGTCAGCTCATCCTGGGACCCGTACATCTCCCAGCTGCTCCTCACTTGACCCGTACGGTTACGCCCGGCGCCCTGCAATCCACATCACTGGCTTGAAAAAACGCCCGGCACCCGGCAGCAAGTCTTCTTTATTTATTTTTCTCTCTTGTTTATGGTATCTTCTAAAATAAATGTCTGTCTTCCATATTTATCCATCTTCCATGATTATCTTCTCTATTTTTTCTTCTTTAATTATTTCAATTATATTCTTTCTTCTTTAATATCTTCTCTTTTATCTTCTTTGTCTTTCTCTGGCTGCAAACTTGTCTTCACGTTCTTCGTAATTATTCTCTTCTCCAGGATTTTCTAATTATTAAAAGTATTTATTTATTTGATGCACTGCCATTCGGCACAGCACTACCTCGCGAGAGGTAGGCTGGCCTGGCACGGTCGCCATGTAAGGATGTGGTATATGCGTGGAATAAGACGAGTATCGGCTTCAAAGTACAGTCGTATAATGTCTCTAGATTCATACAATACCGGGCTATATATAGATGTAATTAGGGTTCGGGTGTGCATACACTACAATGGTTCCAGAGTGATTAGAAAATCCCAATTGCTCGATAGAAGTGTAGAACAAGTTTTTATTTAGATTTGTGAATATTAGGTCTATACATGTTGATGAGCTAGCTGTGTGGTGTGTTGCCTGTTTTATGTGTTGGGTTAGCTTAAATTCTAGCATGGATTCAAGAAGTTTCGTTGTCTTAGGATTATTCTTTAGTATATCTGTATTGAAATCTCCCCCTATCACAACATTGAATCGAGGAAATTTATTGTTTACAAAATTAAGCATTTTATTTAATCGATCGTAAAAAACGTCCTTCTCTCTTCTATTCCAATATAGAGACACTATAATAAGGTTTTCATTTGTTAATTTAACTGCACACATTTCAACCACGTATTCAATGGACATATTGGTTATATCTGTTAACTCCGCATATTCAATATGGTCCTGCAGTAGGATGCACACGCCACCTCCTACTCTATTTTGTCTAGAGAAGGATGTTGCAAATTTATATCCGCTAAAATTAAGTAACTCTATTTTTGCTTCAGTTAGCCAGGTTTCTTGTATACATATAGCATGATATTTCACATTCTGATTTATGAATGATTCTAGTAAGTCTTGTTTATTGTAGAGGCTTTGGAAATTTTGGAATAATATATTAAAATATTTATCTGTGTCTGCGAAAGGAACTATTTTGGGTGTAATTGGAGTAGTTATGGTGATGAAAATTTTCTATGTTCTTCGTGTAGTTGTTATGGTGTCTTTTGGTCTCTACATTTGTTTCAGTTGTGGCATTTTATGTCTGGGTAGACTTCATTTAAATTTTTCTTCCGTCCAGTTGTGCACCTCGCGTGAAAATGAGCACTTCCTTACCTCCGTAAACGTTTCGCACACATCGTACCTTGTGTAGATGGGTATTAAAACACAAACTGGATGATTAACTAAGTAACTAAGGAAACGGGTGTTCATGTTCTCATGCTGTCTCAAGGGATTAAATATGGCCAGCGCCAGGGGACGCGAACAAAGAAATGCATCTTTAGCTTCAATTCTAGGCTAAACTAGACAACATAAAAATGTAGGATAAATATATGTTATAAAAGGTCTATTAGAGATGAGAATGGACTTTTAAAATTACCGGATATCTGTTACATATATTTAATACTTAAAAATATGTTTCGCAATGCATTATTATTCAACTAAATGAACAAGCGCTCGGAGACGAAATCAGTTTCCTATATGAAACTTACACGCAAAAATAGGTAAAAAAAGGTTTTTTTTTGTTTTTTTATTTTATTTTTGATGTTATTATTAGAGGAGTTTCGTAATATTTTCAATAATTTTCTTGGTCTCGGAGCTCGGAATGCCCCGCGGGGCTATGCGCGGGAGCATGCGTCAGATGCGTCAAATTTACCTATATACCTTAAATTACAAAACAAGGATTTATTTTTATAATAGGAATAAAAAAAATGTTGAAATAAAACAACAAAATATACGCCGTATTATCTTAAAACAATCAGAGCAGAAATTACGTCAGGTGTGTTTAGACTCTAGAATCTAAGTAAGAGTTCATGTGCAAAGAGTTTCGTTGATCGTTTTCGAACTCGTGACGTCACAAGCGACGCCATGACCTCTGGAGTATTTTCGGCGGAAGTTGTAACTTGGAAACTAATGTGTATTATTTTTCTTACTTAACTTGTGCTAAAATATGATTGAAATTGTAATAAATATATATATAAGGGCTTTAAGAAACAGTTTTTAAAAATCACTTACCAGGCAAACAGTTAGAATCACAGATATCTCAACATAGGAGATAGGGCGTTCAGCCTATTTTGTATGCAAACTGATTGTCGCAAGCTGAATTCACGCACACAACGTATAATTAAATAAATACAACGAACACGCACGTAGAATAACCACTTACACATTTATCCCTACTCTCGTATTGGCAAAGCAGTTATGTAACTGTATCGTGCGCATGAGGCGCACATTGTTTCATAAAGCACGCACACAGCACACACAGCGTCATGGATATTAAATTTATTTCCTATCTCTCTCGCTAGTAGATAACGCTAATGAGTATGAGGGAGACGGAATCTGGATGCGACTCAAATGGATTACTTCCTCGGAATATTTTGTTAATCGTGTTGTTTTATTGAAGAAATATTGTATTTTCAGTATTTACCTTTGAAATGTTATACCCTTGTTATGGAAATTTGTCGACTCACTGCGATTTCACATAGGACAACTGCACAGGCCGGCATTATAGAAAATAAAGCTAAGTGTTGTCAGTTTTCTAAGGCGATCGGCGCTTGCTCTCGGGAATTCTCGCTGAGAACAACTAAATGCACTGTATGCACACTGTGCATACAACGGTCAGCCGCTACGCGGCGGCTTGCCCTCTCTCTAATATTCAATGCTCTGTGGTTAAAATAGAACATGATCATGAACAGCCGTGGACAGCATATCTAACATAAGTATAATTATTATATCTTTCAACCGTAAGGTCCATATTACACTAGCATCAAAGGTAACAGATGAATTTACCTAGTAACATTATTTCATATAGTCTTGTGAATTCATATACTATGGCCTGGGGGAAAAGTTGTTCACTTCTGCAGGAAACATTTGGGACCCACAGCCCTGCACGGTCCCCCTGGGTTATCCTGATAAGCAATAAATCAACACTTGTAAGGTTCCCGAAAGCGAACCCGTTCAAAATTCATGAATTAGGAAATTGATCGATATTCGACGTCCATGGTCTCAAATAAAGTTTTATTCGACGTCCATGGTCTCAAATAAAGTTTTGCAAGGACCCCAAGAGAGCATTCGTCTATTAAATACTATTTCACTTTGCCCTACACATATTTAGGCAGCAGACTTCCACATCCACCACGACGCTACATTCGTGAATTCAGCGGACTTGCTCCTGTAGACGCGCTGACTATCATCTCTTCGTGTGTCCTTGTCCGCAGACATGACTGTCACTATGTAATCGATGGCGCGCTGGTCGTGCAGTATCCTGAGATGCTCGGCGCTGGGCAGTGCCACCGACTTGACGCGTTGCCCCTGAAAGTTAATTGGATTGTTAATGTCGTGGATTGTGAATTATTTTCTTATTGTCTCTTGGGCGCAACTATGCCTTTGCCACTTCGTTTGGGAAAATTCTCCTCCTTCTGGTAGATTCGGGTAAGAAGGTGTGTAGCTGTTTGTTTTGTTTTTAAAAAGAAGGGTGATATAGGTTTGAAGCATCTGTCTGTCTGTCCGTAGCACTCTAGCACCCAAACGGGTGGACGGATGTTAATGTTTTTTTAGTAGTATCAAAATTTCACTGCAATGATTCTTAGGTATATTTTATTGAAATAGGTTCAGCGGTTTAAAAGATATCAGCCTTAATAGGAAATAAAAGAAACAAATTTTAGCCGTAACGTTTCATTTATATTTCGGGGTGTTTTATTTTTTTATTTATAGATAGTTAATGAATTTAAAGAGGGATTCAGATAACTTGTCCATTCGCCTTTAAATTGGTAGCAATGCAACATGCTTTTGAAAAAAGTGTAAGCCAAAAGAGAAAATACAAACTCATAAATGTTTTTTTACGTTTCTGCAAATGATACCTAAGAGAACTTAGGTATTATTTGCATTTAATTAACGTAACGTATTTCGTATTGTGACCAGGTTGTAAATGCCTACAAACCTGCTATATTATTTTTTGAAAGCGGAGAATTGTGATCTGACACAGATTTACAGAAACAACATTTAACTTTAATTCCCCGCAACACGCTATTGAGCGCAACGTTAAGGCGTATGAACTGTCATGAACATTATGTACCTACTCGGAAATAAGTGCCATGTTTTATCAAAAATACAAAATATTGCTTTGATGTTATCTGAAACGCACTTTAGCATAGCGGGTTACCTGGTTGAGAGTAGTGTTGTGCCGCCGCTTGCGCCAGTGTTCACACGCCGTCAGCGAGCACACGTTGACGGTTCCATCGCCGTCGCCCATCGCTAGCGTCGGGTACCCGTCCAGCTATCTACTGAGTAGGGTGGTCTTTGGTTGCATTTGGTATAACTAAATATATATCTACAATTTAGGGTGGTCTTTTAGCATTTGGTATAACTAAATAGATAGAGAACAATTTAAATGACCACCAAAGTATTTTTTTCTTACCAAAATGGATAAATGTTCACCAAAAGTTGCAGAAAATATCAGGGCAAAATACTGCGGCAGCTTAGGTGAAAGGTAAAGGGGGTGAGCGAAGTGAAGCCCTCTTTATCCTTCGTGTTAGGTTGAACATGTAAGAACAACAAAAAATACTTAAAACATAAACTTAAGTAAACAAAACATAAAAAGAAGTTTGGTGATCATTTATCCAAACACAATTTGATGGACATTTATCCATTCTGGCAGTCATTTCGAATTTATTGGTAGTAAAATATGTGCATTTTTGGTAATCGTTTAAACGCTAGCCAAATAGATATCTACAGTGTAGGGTGGTTTATTAGCATTTGGTATAACAAAATAGATATCAACAGTAAAGGCTGGTCTATTAGCATTTGGTATAACTAAAAAGATATCTACAGTGTAGGGTGGTCTAGCGAACACCCCCGACATATTGAGGAAACCTAAAACGTCGAAAAATTGGTTCACTTATTTCCTTTTTAGGGTGATAAGTGAAAACTTTCGAACTACTGAACCGATTTTGACAAAATATAGCTAATAACTATCGCAAGGGTCTATCTACTACCAATTAGAAAAAACCGATTTTAATCCGTCCAACGGTTCGAGCGCTAGAGTGCCCCAGACAGATACAACCAGAATATTCAAACTCATATCGACTCTCGTTTTCGTCGGGGTTTAAAAATTCCTACCTCTCCACAGTGCTGATGTTGGTTCCGCAGATACAGTGCACCTCAACACCCGGCGCCGTGAAATCACTCTTAAACTCCTCCGTATGCTGCCGCATCTCCCACGCGTTGGGAAGCTCCATATTACTGGAATTCAGATGGAACATTTCGCTCATATAAAAACAACGATTAGGTTATAGGTTAAAAGTGTCAAAGTTGTAGATAATTTTATCAGCTATTAAGCTGTGTTAATATGTAATACAACAAAATTTCCAATGACGCGTCGTTATCGAGATGTAATTTAAAAATCATAAAAGGGGACCTTCTTCGCAAAGGCTCTGCTTCAGCTTTGCCATAGTACTGCGCAAGTCCGCATCGACCCTGTTTATCGATTTCGATTTTGCTCACGTTGAAGCTTGCATCTGTAATTGTGTATATCTAATTGCATCGGCTACTTCTTCGTCTAAATGAGAAGGAAAAATTTAATAATCCATGCTCGAGCTAGAAAAGTACTGGATAATCGTGACATTGAATGGAGAAAATATTTCCAAAAACATGTTAAGCAACTAGAAAATGAATAGGTTGAAATAAAATTATATAGGAACCGAAGAAAAGATGGAAGATATTATCACAAAGTCGGAGTAACCAGTGACGAAAAAAGTGTTTCTAGCAATAATATTATAGGCAAGTACATTTGATTTTGATTGTGATAAACAATCAGTACTTCTTGCCACGGCAGACCAAAATAACCCATGTTCAGTCCCTTCTGCTGCCGTTATGTCTGTTGTAACGCCGGTGTCTGTTGGGCGGGCGCGAACGAAGGTCTACTGAACAAACTCGAACGACTTCAGAATCTCGGCATTCGGTTTATCTTTGGGCTGCGAAAATTCAACTATGTTTCTCAATATCGTAAAGAGTTGGGGTGGCTTCCGATTCGTCGTCATTAAATTCCTTCTTATCTTTTTAATAAATTGAAAAATACACGCTACCCCAGCTACCTTCGCGACCGCTTTGAGTATCTCTTTTCATGAGATCGGCAGCGAATATCTCACACGGTCTTACTCTTAGCCACTCCAAGGCATATCACCTCGACATAGGAGCACTTCTTCAGGTTGCAGGCGGTACGACTGTGGAAAGCATTTCCCTGCACTATAAGAGACAGTCCCACTCTTCTCTTTCAAAAACAGAGTAAAATAATACTTCCTCTCTCTCACGTGAAAGTTATAGTATGTATACAGATATAGTATGCATTGGTACTTATTTAGTAGTCAGGTCTATAAGTATTTTATTATTTTCCGTATTTATAGACGTTTAATTTACTTATATGTATTTAATATAGATATTGTGTACTGCCTAAACTTCCATGATTCATTTTCCTATCATGCTTTGGTTTGCTGGAAGAAATCTCTTTTTATAGATTAGCTCCCCTTTGTACATATGTTTTCTCTTAATGTAGTCTTTTAAATATCTGTGTGCAACAAAGAATTATAAAGTAAAATATTAGTTAGTAGTTAGTAGTTCAGACGACCCGAATGGCCGAGTCGGCAGTTACCCTGCCTACGAATTCAAGGGTCCCGGGTTCGAGTCCCGGCGGGGGCAACTATTTGTTTGATGAGAACGGATGTATGTACCCTAGTCATGGTTGTTTATCTATCTTAGTATAATATTTATCTATATAAGTATATGTATCGTTGTCTAGTACCCAAAATACATGGAATCCTGGTTTGGGGCTAGATGAATGTGTGTAAATAGTGTCCAAGTAATTATTATTATTATTATTAGTTTAAATAAAAAGGTGATTTTATCCTGAACCTCTTTGGTAACTATCGACATCGACATTTCACTAAAAAATGGCTAATAAACTTCGACACTTCACTAAAAAATGGCCGATAAGCGCTGACAGTTCCCTTCAAAGTTGTTATTTCCATCGATCTAGGGAGGGATCTTCTGGGGAGTGGGGAGTTGGGGTCAGGACAATGGACCTCTTCCCGAAGCTTCGCCTCTGTCCCCTCTTATGGACTAGTGGTGGTCAACATAACCGACAACTTATTATTACAACAGCATATTTTAAAATATCTAATCATTTGAATATAGAAATAACGGTTGCCAGTTTTGCAACTTTCATTCCGAACTCGCCAGTCGCAAGCAAATTAGCTCTTATACCATCCTAAGTCCTCATTTAAACATTGTAGGTATTCTACCATAGCTATTTTACCGATATAATATTTAAGAGTGCGTTCTAATGAAAACATACAGTAATCGGATAGCTTAAAGTTCATTTTTATGACTTCAAGCTATAATAACTGACTGTAATATATATAACTGAATATGCCTTCGTCATGTCAAGAAATATACCTATTGCGTATTTTTATCATTGATAATTTTTAGGGCCTCTTGTATATATTTATAAACAGCTGAAGTAAGATGAAATAAAGGTACAGTTAGAATTATTTTCGCTGAATGAGCTACAAGAGACTGTTTTGAAACTGAAGGCGCAAGTGAAACACCGAGACCAGTCCGCCCTACTAAACGATATTGAACTTACCTGTATCCCGGAATTAGAGGGAGAATCTGTGCTACATATCGTGACTGCAGTAGCAACGAAGCTTGGCGTGAAGCTGGACGAACGAGATGTAGTCAACGCGGCGCGCGTTGGGGCCCCCCGCACACCGGAAGCAAGGTCAGCAGCAGCGGTGGTGGCCAGTGACCAGCCTCAGAAGATCAGGCCACGGCCGACTGTAGACCAGCTGACGCGGCGCGCCATCCGCGACGAGATGCTTAAGAGCGCAAAAGTCCGACGCGGCACGACTACTGACGGTCTGGGTCTCCCACCTCATACTCATCAGAAATTGCACGTAAATGAACGACTGTCGAGAGAAAACCGGGTTCTACTCGCTAAAGCCCGAGAACTTGGGAAGCGCTGGCAGTTCATATGGACCAAGGATGGCCTGGTGCAGGCTAGAGAATCCAAAACATCTAAAATCAATTACATACGATGTGATGATGACTTGCACCGTATTTTTGGAAACCGCACTAGTCCTGTTAAAGTCTAATTATCAAACACTATTACTATCTTTAAGCGTGTATTATTTACTTATAATTTTACTCAATTTGTCAATCACCGCTGATTCCGTGTCTTACTTTTGTACTTTCGTCACTTACTATCTTTGTATTATTTGTGGGTCACTTTTACACCGCGGCGTGGTTTGCTTATACAGCCAAAATAATCATTTTCAATTTTATGATAACAATATGTCCAGCGTTTACTGGTCCAGCATTGTTTACGCGAGGGTGAACACGTTGCTACCGGCCGGCGGCAGCGACAAACTGGTTTCTATAAGGCCTAGCACCTCACAAGATACTCATCATTTCACTACAAATCTAACATAACCTGAATATACCCGCCTTACATTATTATCACAGAATCGTCGCATAAACTTCCTATTCTTATCAAGCATTTCTATCACAAAAACACATCTACATCTACCTAAAACCCGAGATATATTGTACACATACCAATATACCACACTTGAAATACACACAGTTATATTATTATTATTTTTTTATAAAAAGAGCTAAGTAATAACCTACTTACAATTTCATTCTGGAATGCGGGGTCTTTAAACACTGGGCACGATGAACTTATTGTAGCTATATTACAAAGATCACCAGATCTTGTCGCCATAAACGAGACATGGTTGCGTGAAGGTGAATTAGGCCGAGCCCCATCTATTCCTGGTTACCGTTTACGCCATGTAGCTCGCCCCACTCAAGTTCGCCAAGCACGAAGTGGAGGTTTAGCCTTCTACATTAGAGTTGGTCTTCGGGCTAGGATTTACCCTCACCCTGAATCAGATTCCCAAGTTGAACAGCTCTGGCTATCCCTTAGCGTCAAATCTTCAAAGATTATTGTTGGTACTGCCTATCGCCCGCAATGGATGGGCGTTGATACATTTCTTGATGCGCTGACTGACTCTATAGCAACGTTTTCCAAATTTGATCGTATCATTCTTACTGGGGATTTCAATATAGACATGTTGAATAGAGAAAATATCATGACAAAAAAACTGCAAGAATTTCTAGAGTACGCTCGTCTTACAAACTGTATTACTGAACCCACACATTTTACAGATCACAGCGCCACTTTGATAGACCTTTTCTGTACAAAAGCCACCGCTTCAAATGTTTCAATAAATCATATCCCAGACCTCGGCGCTCATGCATTATTGACAGTTAAATTAAAGGTTAAAAGGGATAAATATCCAACATTTAAAACCACTTATAGACCACTTAAGAGCATACCTATGAAATGCTTTGAGCATGATTTAAACGCTGTTGATTGGGATATAATTGCAAAAGGAGCCAATGTTGATTCAATGGTCGCAACCTTAGAGGGATATATTCTCGACTTGTTCGATAAACATGCTCCAGAAAAAACTACGACCATCAAAGATCGACATATGCCCTGGTTAACCAATAATGTCAGACTGATGATGCAGCTAAGGGACAAAGTACATGCAACTTATAAGAAATCCAAATCTCAAACTCATAAACAGGAATACAAATCTCTTAAAAACCTCGTAATAACCAGTCTTTTTGCAGAAAAGAGGGCATACTTTGAGCACCACATCAACAATAACACCAAAGACCCAAATCAGTTATGGAAAAAACTTCGTGAAACGTGTATTCCTAACTTCAAAAAACCAAATGAACTTCCTGACAACTTTGCTGATCCCAACGATATTATGTCTCATTTTATGAATATCCCCGGGGAAGATCGTGTAAGAATATCAGATCTCACCTTTTACGAATACCATAGGTTTGATCCTGGTGTTTTCCGACTTAAGCAAGTGAATGAGCATGATGTCAGTAAAATTATTCTTAAACAGAAGCCTGTGGTATGGACAAAATTACAATGGATATGTTAATTCTCACATTACCACAAACACTTAAAATAATTACTCATATTCTAAACCAATCCTTGATTACCTCTATATTCCCATCATCTTGGAAGGCGTCTATTGTCCGTCCGACCCCAAAAATAAGTAACCCCAAAATAATATCTGATCTACGACCTATAAGTATACTACCGTACCTCTCTAAAATTCTCGAAAAACTTGTGTACTTTCAAGTAATTTCATTTGCGGAAACACACGCCCTTCTTCCAAAGTTTCAATCAGGTTTCAGAAAGAATCGTAGTATAACGACTGCACTTCTTGATGTTGTTGACAACGTATTAGCATCCCAAGACTCTGGGAATGCCACGTTTCTCGTCCTAATTGACTACTCTAGAGCATTTGACTCCATCAATGTGGATTTAATTCTTTCCAAGCTAAGCTACTATGGATTTGAAGTAAATACGATTAAGTGGTTTGAAACTTACCTCAAAGACCGCAACCAACAAGTAGTCTTAACAAATAGTGACGGAACCAAAAATCACTCTCAAAAAGTCACCACCTGTAGAGGTGTTCCTCAAGGGTCCATATTGGGTCCTCTGTTATTTATTCTGTACTGCGCAGATATCACAAGCTGCATTCACCATTGCAAATATCATCTATATGCCGATGATTTACAGCTTTATATTGAAGTGAACAAAGAATCGCTTCCTGATGTTATGCGGAGGATAAATGCGGATTTAGAACGTATAACAACTTGGTCCTCCAAAAATGCGTTGGTCCTAAACCCAAAAAAATCAAAGTTCATGATACTCGGCTCGAGACACTAGGTGAATACTATTGGCGATATGAATCCACAAATTGCTATATCGGGGGTACCAGTGGAGCGAGTGCGTGAAGCGCGGAACCTGGGTCTAATCATGGATGAGGAGCTGCGTTTTGACAAACATGTTCTCGAGCTCGTCAAAAACTGTTTTTACAGGTTAAATATTCTTTACAGAATTCGGAAATTCCTAAAAGAAGAAATACGAGTGCAGCTCTGTGAGGCGTTAGTGTTGTCAAAGCTTAACTACTGCATCACAGTATACGGGCCGCGTTTTTATAAGCGCACTGAGCGATTGGTACAGAGAGTGCAGAACGCCTGCGCTCGCTATTGTTACATCGTCCCACCACGTACTCATATCACGCCCTATCTGAATCGAGCAAATGTTTTAAAAATGAAAGGCAGACAACAATTTCAATTTGCAGCGCTCTTGTTCGGTGTTATAAAGAGAGAGATACCTGAATACCTTCACGAAAAGCTCTCCTGGAAAGTTTCAAATCACCACATGAACCGCAGCTGAACAAATATACTCTCCATTCCCCGGCATCGGACTGCTGCTTTCAGGGGTAGCTTCAGATATCTGGCTACAAAATGCTGGAATAATATCCCTCCGCCAATTCGTGAAAAAATTACTTTAACCAGCTATAAAACAGCATACAAAGCCTATTTACTAGCCCTTCAAAAAGCGGATAACTGAAGCTATCTCTGCAGTCTGCATCGGCAGCCTTCGTTTCTGACCCCCAAAACCTCTTGCATTTTTCAAACATGTTTGTACTTTATTCATATTTATTATAATTACTGTGCCTATTAATTTATTGATTTATCGTACTTCATACCATTATTTACATGCCACACACAAACTCTATACTCATATACCCTACATTTATATTATGCTATTTATTGTTTATATCTCTTATCTATGCATATTACGTAGTCTAATCAACACCGTACAAAACAACACACTCAGTCACACCGGTTCCGACAGAATACCAGCGCTTCAGGTCCTCCTGTAGGCCCTGTAGCATAATGCTGAGCCGGAGCCGTTTCACCGTCGCCGTATACAACCAGCACACTACGCTGTTTTCTTAAGAAGCCATTTACATCACATAATATACCCACTTTTGTTGTTGTCCATGTGTATTCCTATTTTTGTATATTCCTATTTCGTGCTATGTGTTGTGTATTGTGACGCTTGAATAAACGCATATTCTATTCTATTCTATATTCTAAGTAGTCGATCTGTTCTTCCGGAAACCATTTTGTGAGTTATCAAAGAGTTTATATTTTTCACAGAAGGCGTACTATTTGTTACACATAGTTTTTTTTTTTGAGGCAGTAGTTAACAGAGCGATAGTTAATAGTGCGATAGTTATTGGTATCGTATTTATAATTTTTCGTATGTTTAGGTTTATTAACGATATTTTGAGCAGTTCGGGGAAAACACCTTCATTAAATGATTGGTTAATATGTAAAAAAGGTAATGTCAAATGTTCTGCACCAATGATGTGGAACCTTTCGTTGAAAATGTGTTAACCAACACTAAGCCAATACCGTCTACAAGTAGTTCTGGGCAATTACCAGATTGTGAACCACCGGGGTTGGCGGAGAATCCTCCTGCTACAATATCTAACGGTCCTAACGCTGGAGTACTGGAGTTACTGGGTGAGGACCCATCTGTGATAAAAACCCTTGCTAAGGATATTAACCCTGACTTAGCGCTACGCTTTCAACATTCGGCAACAAAGGGAATATCGAAGGAGCTTCGTAAAGAGCTACAGGACAAGTACCTACGGCCAAACAATTGTGCGCTCATAGGTGCACCTGCAATTAACCCTGAGATGAAAGCGGCCATAACGGAAATTGTTCTAAAGAGGGACAAGGGCATTGAAGTTAAGCAGAAGCAGCTGGGTTGTGCCATCTCCGGTATTGGTGAAGCATTAACAATTCTTCTGTCCGAGGAAAATATAAACACAAACGTAATCAAACCATTAATAGACGCTTGTCGTCTTTTATGTGATTGCCAGAATATGGATTCCGTATTACGCCGCAACTTCGTGCTGTTTAACCTCAACTAAGGCCTAAAAGAACAATTACAGAAAACTACGGTTAATAGTTTCCTATTCGGCACAGATCTAGCAAAAACAATCAAAGTAGCTAAGACAATTTCAAAGTCGGGATCAGAACTAAAGACTACTCCGGTTAAGAAAACTGCAACTGCCGTGAATAAATCTAGACAGCAGCCAATTACCGCTCCAAGAAACAATTTAAACTGGAAGGCTCCTCCCCCCAGTTACAGGCCCAGGGGGTCTCAGAGGATGAAGGAGCCGGCACCAGCACAGAGTCATCAGCGCACATCCTACTACAGGACATCCTATCGAGCGCCGCCGCCACCACCGCCGCCACAGACCCGATGCCGTCGATAGACTCGGTGAGACTCGCCGGTAGGCTTCTACAGTTCTATGACCAGTGGTCTTTACTTACCAATGACCCATTAGTAATTTCATGGATATCTGGCTACAAAATACCCTTCTCACGACCGGTGCAACAGACGAATATTTCCAAAGTCCCCACTTACTCACTTGCTGAAAGAATTAACCTAGAAATTTGTATCAACGAATGATATCTATAGGTGCAATTTCGCAATGCCAGCCGTGCGAAGGGCAATTTATCTCAAGTATATTTCTCGTACCTAAGCCAAACGGTAAACACAGGTTTATACTCAACTTAAAACAACTTAATATATTTATAGATACAGAACATTTTAAACTTGAGGATTTACGCACAGCGGTCAAGCTAGTTTCTGAGGGTAGTTATATGGGTACTTTGGATTTAAAAGATGCATATTTCCTGATTAAAATTGAAGACGAATTCAAAAAATATCTTAGATTCCAATTTGGTGAAACCAATAATTTATACCAATTTAATGTGCTACCGTTCGGCTTAAATACAGCACCCTTTGTATTTACAAAGGTGATGAAACCGGTTTTTAGATGAATAAGTTCCTATCTACCTATCTACAATAAACTTAGATGACCTAATTTTGATTGGTAATAACTATGAAACTTGTTTAGAAAACATTAATATTACAAGGCATCTATTAACTTCCCTAGGATTCTTAATTAATGAACAAAAAAGCATTTGTGTTCCTAATCCATCGTGCAAATATTTAGGTTACATACTAGACACAGAAAAATTTAAGTGAGTTTACCGACAGAAAAAATCATAAAGATTAAACCCATGGTGAAATCACCATGCCCCGCATTATGAGCTTGTTCCGCCCGCCGCCTAATGTACCTGTGTAATGAGCTACCATTTTTAGAGTTTTGCGCTAATCAACGAGTTTGCCATATTAAAGATGATATTAAGAGATACTATGACGAGAAATGTGAAAAAATTGTTTGTCCCGTTTTTTATTAAAAACAAAAAATGAGTTCTTTACAAAAGAACCTCCAATACAATTGGAGTATTTTAAGAATTTAAAGCGTTGTAAAATTCGTGACTTTGCAAGTCTAGTAGGCTTGCTAACATCCGCATGTCTTGCTGTTGAATACAGCTGGCTGTATACTAAAGACTTCGAAAGATGCAAATATTTTAATTTAAAAAATGATCCAGATAATTATGATAGGAGTTGCCAAATACATTAAAATCAGAATTTGATTGGTGGTCACGCGCTATTTCTAGCACAGCTAGTAAAATTAAACATGACGAATACTCATTGGAATTGGAATTTTCAGTGATGCTTCTACTACGGGGTGGGGCGCAGCGTGCGGTGAGGAAACGGCTAGTGGCATATAGAATGAGGAAGAACGTAGCAAACACATAAACTATCTTGAAATACCTGCCGCGTTTTTTGATCTCAAGTGTTTGCCAAACATCTAAGCAATTGTCAGATTCTTCTTCGCATCGATATCACCACGGCCATAGCATACGTCAATCGTATTGGTGGTGTTCAGTTTCCTCACCTCACGCAGATAACGAGGGAACTGTGGCAATTTTGTGAGAGTAGACGTAGAATTGTATTTGCTTCATACATTCGGTCAGCCGATAATCATGTCGCAGACGCAGAATCAAGGCGCTGTCATCCAGAGGTTGAGTGGGAGTTAGCGGATTTTGCCTTTAAAAAAATTGTAGATACATTCGGCTAACCTGTCATTGACTTATTCGCTTAGTCGTTTCAACAAAAACTGTATGAAGTATGCATCTTGGCATAAAGATCCTGATGCCTTTGTTATAAATGCTTTTACGTTATCTTGGTCAGGATTCTTCTTTTATGGTTTTCCACCTTTTACAATTATACTAAAAGCCATCCGAAAAATTATCAACGATAAAGCCATAGGAATATTAGTAGTTCCTTATTGGCCTACCCAGCCCTGGTACACATTTTTCATGAAGCCTTTAGTTACCCAATCTATAACATTTAAATCTAGTCAAGACCTCATTTTTTCTCATTCCAGCATCCGCCATGTACATCACCGAGTTACCCTGGTTGCCGGAGTATTGTCAGGGAGTCGCTATTGAAGAAGAGTATACCAGGGCCGGCCATAGATATTATGTTGGCTTCAGAGGCAGAAACCACCGTCAAGCAATATGATTCCTGTCTAAAAAAGTGGTTCGTGTTCTGTACTTCTAAAAATGTTGATGTACTGGAGGCCTCGATTCCTTATATTTTAACTTTTCTTACACAAATGTTTAATGAAGGCGTCCAATATGGAACACTCAATAGTTGTAGGTCCGCTTTGTCTTTAATCCTGGACACAAATATCGGAAATGATGACAGGGTCAAACGTTTTTTCAAGGCAGTTTTTAGATATGGACCTCCATTACCAAAATATTCTTTGACATGGAATACTTCTCAAGTACTAGATTATTTAGGGAATTGGTACCCAAACGAGACTTTAAATCTAGAAAAAATAAAAAAAAAGTCAAGACACATTGCTAACTATTTCTAAAATCGACATTAGGAATATAAAAAGATTTTTCGATAAAATTATCATAAAATTTCCGACATTTTGAAAACCTCCCGTATCGGATCAGTTCAACCTGTTCTTGTATTGCCTTATTACGACGAAAGACCACAAATATGTCCGCTAAAAACACTACAGTGTTATTTAAAGGTAACAGAGTCATTGCGTAGTGATCATTTCCACCTATTATTAAGCATTAGACAACCACATCGAAATGTTACATCCCAAACAATTAGTCGTTGGGTCAAAGACACTTCGAGTCTTTGTGGTATAGACGTATCTATATTTACTGCACATTCGACAAGACACGCAGCGACATCTAAAGCGCAAAGATTAGGCGTCAATCTTGATGTAATTAGGAAAACTCCCGGCTGGAGCGGCAGCTCCAGGACCTTCGGTAGATTCTGTAATAGAAATATAATGGGAAATTCTGATGATACTGCTTTTGCTAGAACATTGATGCTTCGACAGAATGATTAACTTGTTTAGCTTACTAAATATTACCTAATCATTTATTATGCAAGTTGCAGTATTGTCTTATTTGTTATTTTTATTTTCAATTTATATGATCTGTTTTCATAAACAGTAAAATGGTTAACTGATGATAAAAACTACTAGTTTCTTTTCATTTCCCTCTTTTAATTAATTAAACTGGGGATGTTTCACAATTTATCTCAAATTCGACTACGAAGCTTATGATGTATAATTAATGATTAAACGAACTTACCAGTACGTGAAGTTCTATCATAATTATACGATGAGCTTAGTCCGAAGAGATTAGTATCCCACCCTCCCCAGATTTAACCCTAATTATTGTACAACATAAGTATGAACTCTGCTCTAAACTAAATGGCGAGTGGTTGGGCAGGGTCGAGCCAAACCAATATGGCTTCCAAAAATGGCGACCTTTGTTCAAAGTTCATATCTAGTCACATACGGTGACGCAAGATCGCACATATAGTTATATGTGCGATCTAGCGTCACCGTATGTGTTACTACATGATTTTAAGGCTAATCTCTTCGGACGAAGCTCTTCGTATAATTATGAACTTCACGTACTGGTAAGTTCGTTTAATCATTAAATATTGTACAATATTAGAAAAAAGAACTTTTTAAAAACTTTCAAGAAAAATAGCCTCGTTTAGTTTTTTTTTATGGCAAGTCAAATATGATTCGTTACAGAATTTCACTTATTGAAAAAACATTTTGAGTCAATTAAAAAAAACTAGATGTTAATTTCCAGTATTTTTGACTATAATAGAACCGTTTAACATTTCACAACCAATAACAGTAAATATTTGCAGGTTTTCTTATTTTTATTTATTTATTTAAGTTTAAAATAGTTATTCTGGATATTTTTCAATAAAGTTAAAAATATTAAAATAAAAAAATCCGTTGGGCCAAAACTTTTTTTTGTGGACCTAGGAGATTCTATCCACACTTTAATTTGGCAAACGATGCACTAAACACCAGGATCATCCGAATTATAGTTAACGATTTTGTCTTATATCCCTATTAAAAAAATATGACGGATTCGCGAAGTTGTTATCCGAGATTCCACATTCAAATCTTGTTTATAATTAACTATCACCTAGAAATAATTTCCTGAAATGGTACTAAAAACGTAACTATCTCGAAAAACAGCATTGGGTGTCGTCAATATTTTACAACTTTCCCGTCCACTATGCTAGGATTTGTTTTGGTATCTACAAAGATAAAATAACCTGTTTAGGTAAGTAAACCAAAATAGCTGTACTTAAGAGATTTATAAATCTTTTTTTCAGTTCTCATGCTCGTCTGTTGAAATATTATCTCGAGTTGAACTCTCATTATCACTTTTTGTCTTCCAAAATTCGTCGTCACGTGGACTGATATAAATAAACTTTCAACCTTAAATCGGCAACAAACCAGATGTCAAGCATGCAAATGGTTTATTTTGTTATATGTAACTGACCATGAATTTGGTAATTCCACGAGTGATTTACATTGATAATTATTGCAACATTAATGCTTTTTCATATATATTTTTAAACCATTTATTAATCCCGATTACAATATATATAACTTAATGCTATCTAGCCACTACTCAAACCAGATAGTTTATCTATAGTGGCGAGTGATACTTACTTACAAAAAAATATTACGAAACAGTCTTAAATATCTCGCAAGTAGGTACATATTTTAATATTATTATTTGCTTATTATGCTTATATATATACTTATTGCTACGGCTATTAATATATAAATGTTGGAGGTCGTTTGGAAGTTCGTTGACCAAATCCGTCAAAAAGTACATCCATGTTATAGTTCCATAAGGATTACCCTATACACCATGTTGTGATAAATTAAAAAACGCAGTAAATGCATTCCGCCTTTGTTTATTTACCTTTTCGTTGGTTGACCTAGTGATAATGAGAGTTCAACTCGAGATAATATTGTAACAGACTTAAAAAATGTGATGCAAGGTCTGTCACCTACAAAATCCCGTAAAAATGTGTGACCATTCAATCATACGACAAATTCAACCTTTGGAAAAATTATCGGGAAATGTGTATTTGGTCTATTAACTTTTTTTTGTAATATTAAAAATGGTGCTGTTACCAAATATATGTAAATAAATTCTATTCTTATTTATAAATTGTCTAAAATTACTCTTATCATTCATAATGATTAAGTTTAATGATGAAAATTATTAATTATAATGAATAAAGTTTATTTGAAAGTAAAAATTTATATTTATAACTTACTCATTTTTTCATAGAGGGCGATTGATAAAAAGTAGAGTGACCTCACGAGTAATAGTAGATTATGATTATTTAGATTATAAACTGTTATGAGCGATGGAAATGATACAACACCGGTTGGTTATAATGCGTATAATCGACTGCCGTCTCGCATCGCGGCCGCAGCCGCGGCACCTTACCTTTAGCAGTGACTACCTACATATCTAAATTTAACATTCCTCCACCAATAGTTTAAACTTCATCTAAAATAATTGCTTATAACTAACCGCGCTCCTGTTCCGTTTAGGGATGTTTACTGATGTGCTTTCTGCAGCACCAACTGTTGCAGCTGCCATTGATGCTTGAGGGAGAGGATTATCTATTCCAACTGTGGCGTGCTCACATTCTGACCCCTGTTCTGCCTCGGCGGTTTCTGCTGGAGCTTGCTCCGCTCTGGTTAATGGGGCCGGCGCTGGCGAAGCCTCACTCTCTGGAGCCATGCCAGTAAGGTCGATCGTAGCTGGTGGATGATTGATCGTCGTAGTGACGTAAGCTGGCATCATCAGATCTGGTTCTGGATCCGGAATATTCTGACTCTGCGAGCTGACCTCCTCCCCTCTATACTTCAAAATCTGGTTAGCATGCTTTTTTAGTATAAAGCCATGTTCTATAAGTTGTACATTAAATATAGTAGAACCGAGTTTCTCCACAATCTTTGCACGTGCCCAACTACACTTATTGTTTTTAAATATCTTAGCTAAAACAGTTTCTCCTGTATTAAAACTTACAGATCTATTTCCCGTATAATTCTCACACTGTAAAGACTGTTGTCAGCGGACGGTTTCGTCAAGTGTGGCGATGATGAGGGCGACATCGGCTTCAACAAATCTAGCCCACATTGCAAATTGTGACTTATTTGTCGTAATATGTTTTGAATTTCTATATCGTAATAGAAACTCGTTTAATTTACGGTTTATCAAATTAATGTTACATCCCGATAAAATAATTGATTTTAATGCCTTTTTAACTATTTTAACATAGCTCTCAGCTTGTCCATTGCTTTGTGCGTTATATGCTGGCGATGTTAAATGGTTAATACCATTCAAGGAACAGAAATTTTCAAAATCTGAGGATACAAAGGATGTTCCATTATCAGTACATATTGTGTTAAATTGTCCAAATCTAGCCATCACTTCGCAAAGTTTATCGATAACTATTCGACTACTGTATCCAGTTGAAACATAGTAGCATTCAACCCATTTTGAATACGCATCAACTATTATTAAATAGACTTTGTTATTTAACGGGCCCAGTAAATCTAATTGAACGCGATGCCACGGACGCGGAGGGAAGGGCCAGGGAGTGAGGCACGCGCGGCACACGCGGGAAGGGGCGCAGAGATTCGCACACACTGCATGCCGCCACACACTGCTCAATCTCCACGGCGAGACCGGGCCACCAGAACCTAGTACGGGCTTCAGCCTGCATCTTACTAATACCTAAATGCCCACTGTGCATCTCTTTAATGACCACAGATCTGGTCTGTGTTAATGACCCTATTGCGTAAACAACTAGGTACTATCAATTTGTATTCTCTCATTACGCAATCGAGCTCCACTGATAGCTCATGTCGACAAGCATAGTACGGTTTCAGTAAGTCATCAGTAACCTTCTCAGGCCATTTGCCCGTGATGAAATCCTTAACCCGTGAAAGGACATGATCTGATTTAGTTTTATCACCTATTTCTTGTAGAGAAATATAATTATCTCCCTCACATACGAAATTTACATAGACCGCGTTATCAGTATCACAGTTATCAGAGCGCGCACCCGTTGCTATTCTCAAGTTAGAAACCGATTTTATACATACAGAGCGACTAAGAAAATTAGCTGTGTTGTGCGCGCTACTAACATATTCAATTCTATAATTATACGCTGATAGGAAAATAGAATATATTTGCAATCTATTAGCGGTTATTTCAGGTATGCCTTTGTCTGGATTGAAAATTGATAACGGAGGTTTATGGTCGGTTCTTAAAATAAAGGGTGTTGCCAGCCCGAACAGATAGTAATGACATTTTCTAACCCCGAAGACGATTGCTGTCGCCTCATTTTGTATCTGGCTATATCGCTTCTCGGCCTGGTTTAGCGCGCGCGATAAATACAACAAAGGCTTATCAACGCCATCTTCTACTTGTGATAATATAGCACCGAGTCCAGTAAGAGATGCGTCAACCGTTAAAATTAACTGCGCATCTGGATTTAAATGTGCTAATACTTTATCAGATGCGAGTTTGCTTTTTATTTTCTGCACTCATGATGTCATGATCAGAATTCCAAGACCATGGAACATTCTTTAGTAATAAATTGTGCAGCGGACTGAGTATAGACGAAGCATTTTCAATAAAATTTCTGTAATAATTTACCATGCCGAGAAAAGACTAACTGTGATATTTGGCTGTTTTGCTTCTGGTCTTGACTTTACCTTGTCTGGAGATTTATGCACCCCATGACAATCAATAATAAAGCCCAGATAGGATACTGAGTCTTGCAACAAATAGCACTTATCTTTTTTCAAAACTAATCCGGCCTGTTCTAATACTTCAAAAACCTTATTTTATCTTTCAATATGTTCTTCCCGAGTCCTGCCTGTTACTAATAGATCATCCATGTATTGTAGAACACCTTCGCCTAGATCTGATAATATACCTTCTAAAGTTCTCTGAAAAATCGACGGTGCGCTGGATAACCCAAAGACTAGACGTGTATATTTAAAGAGCCCTTTATGTGTGTTGATACAGGTCAGCTGCTGTGATGACTCATCTAAAACTAGCTGATTGTACGCAGCTGTCAAATCCACTAAACTACTAAACTGCTGGCCGCCATGCAGGTTTGAAAACAGTTCTTCTATTCTAGGCATGGGATATTTCTCCACTACCAGCTGTTTATTTATTGTTCCCGAATAATCAGCACAAAGGCGTATCTTTTTATCTTGTCTAATTACAGGTACTATCGGACTTGCGTAGTCGGAAAACTTTACAGGTACTAGTGTAATGGTACACGAGAGTCGGTACATTAGATACTTCATTCTGCGTGATAGAGGGCTAGCCCAACGCCGCGCTGTTTTGAATACGAGAATCGGTTCAGACAACGTTTGGGGGTTTTGTGTAGCTTACTGGCAAAGTTAGCAAAAAAAACAGAGCCGATGCGTGGGTTGATTCGTGGAAGTTTTCAGGCCAAGTTTTTTTTGTCGCATTCCTGCGAGATGTGTAGAAATCAGAGCCGATTTGGCTGCGCGTTGAATAAAATTATGAATAACTAAATAATGAAAGGTTATTATGGAACGATACGGAGAAAGCTATTATGTAGATTGCAAATATACAATTGCGATTGAGGTATGATATGGAGGGTCTGACACCTCTGGATTGAATATCATTCTAGTGGTCTTTTGCTACGCGCACCTAGTGGTCGGGTAATGCTTAATTAATCGCAACAAGCTTTTATTGGTCAGCGATCAACAGATTCTGTGTATCGGCAGTACCAAATGATTTGAGTGATAACCTACGGTTGATCATAGTGAATATGCGTACACACAATTTGTAGAACGGCGGATCTGCATGGCATGGTTGAAATTGGACCCTGTGTAGTTAGTGATAAGAAGCTTCGCTTGGGCAGAGCGTATTTGCAAAGGACGCATGTGAGGCGTATAAATACCAGAGTCTGGGAGGGGAGAGCATTCAGTCTCTGCGTCTAGCCACTGTGACAGTCTTCTTCACGAGTTCTAAACAGTTTTTGTCTGCCGTGTTACGCGTCAGAACTATACGAATTTGTGACTGCGAAGTTTCAGTGGGTTTTCGTGAGTGTCTGAAGCGCCGAGATATACCTCGGTTCCTAACCTTTATATCAACCTGGTCTGTTTGGGAATAAATAGAGGACTAGCACTCGATTGAAACGCCCTTGTAAACGAGACTGGATTTATTAACATACGACGGTAGTATACAGATGCAAGTACCCGCACATACTTATTATAGATATACACTATTATCTCCCCCCATGTTTACAAGATAAATAATAAAGTATAACACAGTAATAATATCTACCTATTTATGTAATTTTATGTTTAAATGCTATGTGTAATGCCAACATTAAATCTAGACAAATATTATAATTTTATTTCTATAAATGACAACTATCTTCCTTAACAACTATACACCTTATAATCAAAGTAATGCAAAGTAAACTAATACCTATATTTATAATTAGGTGAAACCGAACCTTTTCATTTATTTATTGTCTAATTGGAAAACCATAACGTTCTACTGGTTTCCGTATCCGTTTAGAACGATCCGCCGTTACTTGATCATCGTTATATCTATCTACAATCATCGGACTTCCTACCTGGTGTCGAATGGTGTCCGGTGTCCCGCCGCCGGCAGGGCTGAGCCTCGCGCCCCTCGCCGGCGACGTGGTCGCCGCGCTCGCTCCCGGCGGCGCCGCGGTGCTGGTGCCAGCGCCGCTGTCACGCTCCACATCGTCGGACCTACCTGCAGATGGTTCACTGTGTGACTCCACAGTGGCACGCGTACCTGGGCTCATGAAGCTATCTGTTATTTCGCCATCATCATTCGAACATTCCGTTACATCCTTGAACAATTGATCTGCATGTTTCTTATATTCTAAATTTTTATACTTTACAATATATGTTACTGGCCCCTTTCTTGCATTAATTATACCCTTTTCCCAAGAAAATTTATTTTTCCTAAACAATTTAAAGAAAACCGTTTCTCCTTCTTCAAAGTTCCGCTCCTTACCCCCTTTACCCCTGATTTGAGCAGCTTGTCTCTCCATGACTGTGTCACTCGCACTTGGTCGCAGTAGATCAAACTGCGTGCGCAAGTCACGACCCAGGAGTAAGCTAGCGGGCGTGCGTCCCGTTATACTGTGCGGGGTGGACCGATATATCATTAGAAAGTTGTGCAAGGATATCTCAATATCCTGACTTTCCCGCATTGCCTTTTTGATGTAATTTTTTACTATTTTAACGGCATTTTCTGCCGCACCATTACTACTTGGTTTGTATGGTGTCACTAATATATGTTTGATTCCTTTGCTGACCATGTACTCTTTAAACTCGTAACCGCTAAAAGGCGGGCCATTGTCGGAGACCAACTCCCGTGGATACCCGAATTGACCAAATAAACATTGCAGTTTACTAATTGTACATTTTGCTGAAGTGCCGCCTACTCGGTATGCCTCAATCCACTTGGAGTGGGCATCGACTACCACTAAATAATATACTGTATTACCCGATATTGTGAAAAAGTCAATGTGTAGTCTGTACCATGGCTCCTGTGGCCACACCCACGGGTGTAGTGTGGCCGCGGCCGGCGCCGCTCGCTCCCGCGCGCACGTCTCACATGCGCGGCACGTGATCTCAATGTCGCCGTCAATACCTGGCCAATACACATAGTTACGAGCAAAATTTTTGCTCTTTACTATGCCCTGATGAGTCATGTGTATCATGTTCAAAATTGCCCCGCGTAATGTCAATGGTATTACAATGCGATGGCCATATAATATGCACCCTTGCTCAATACTTAAACAAGATTTTATCTCGAAATATTGTTTCAAATCTGCGTCTTTACAATATTGCCAGTTTAATTTAATTGCCTGTACCAGTTTACGTAATACTGGGTCTGTCCCAGATTCTTTTGCAACTAGCTTCCAATCGACCGGTAATGATTTTTCAACGAAATTTATGTAGGAATAAGTTCGGCTGTGATCTTCATGGTCAATGACCGGTATGCGCGATAAACTATCAGCCAAACAATTGTGTTTTGTTCCGATGCATTTAATTTCGTAATCGTATGCCCCCAAAATAATCGCCCACCTCTGAAGACGACCGGCTACCATGAGTGGTATGCCTTTCTTTTCATGAAATATTGACGCCAACGGTTTACAATCCGTTATTAAAGTAAAATGACGGCCGTACAAATAATCATGAAATTTAGTGACTCCAAATATTATCGCGAGCCCCTCGCGACAAATCTGTGCGTAATTCCTCTCAGCCGGTGAGAGAGTGCGCGAGGCATGCAGCACGGGCCGCTCGCGCCCGTCCGCCGCGCGCTGGCTCAGCACGGCCGACACTCCGCACGGCGACGCGTCACACGTCACCAGTGTCGGCAACGAACTATCAAAATGAGCCAGTACCGGCGCCCTAACTAATGCACTTTTTACTTCATTAAATGCTTTTTCGCATTTTTCTGTCCAGTTAAATTTTGTATTTTTAACTTTCAATAAATCATATAATGGACTGAGACAATCGCTTAAATTTTGTATAAATTTGCCGTAATAATTAACTAGCCCCAAGAAAGCTCTCAATTCTTTCACGTTTGTCGGTACCGGTGTATTATTTATTGCATCAATTTTTGGTATCTCTGTTCTCAAACCTTCTGCGTCTATTATATACCCTAAATAAGAAATGGACTTTTGAAAGAATTTACATTTCTTCGGTGCCACCCGCAAACCAGAATCCGACAATATCTTAAATACTTCAAGCAACCGCTGCCAATGATCATTATTATCGACCCCACTTACCAACAGATCATCCAAATAAACAGTAACAAACTTCCTTCTAAATAATTTTTCCATTATTCGTTGAAATTTACTCGGGGCTGACTTAACGCCGAATGGTAATCTGTTATAGCAAAACATTCCCTGTAATGTAACTATTGTACACAACTTTTTAGAGCCATCCTCTAATAGCACCTGCTGATAAGCTTGTGATAAATCGACTTTACTGAACAACTTACCACCCTGCAGCGACGCAAAGATATCTTCGATCTTCGGTAAGGGGTACTTGTCGTCCACTAACACTGGATTGAGCGTAGTTTTGAAATCTCCACAGAGTCTTACCTCCCCCGACTTCTTCATGACTGGCACGACGGGCGTGCCCCACTCGCTCCAGTCGACGGGCGTGATGATGCGCTCGCGCTGCAGCCGACGCAGCTCCTGCTCCACCGCCGGCCTCAGCGCCAGCGGCACGGGCCGCGCCCGGCGCCAAACCGGTTCCGCGCCCGCAATCACCTCTAAACGAATCACACCTTTATTGAATGTACCAATCCCTGATTGAAATACATCTGGGAATTTCTTTACCAGTAACTTTTGTAACTCACCGTTATCCGGATATCGCACCTGTACTATGCTGTTTACCACAGCCCCTGTCGTGTTTGGAAATTTAATGTCAAAAACTCTCATCCAATTACGACCTACTAGTGATGGGCTAAACTCATTATCGATGACCAGTAACGGTAGGTGATTTACAGTTTTACCATTTAACTGTACAGAACACATAAACTCACCTTTCGGTTTCACCCTTTGACCTCCATACATTTTTAAATGTGAACCACACGGCCTCAACTTACAGTTATTTTTGTCAAAATACTTTTTATACGTCCCGTATGAGATAACACTCACAGCGGAACCCGTATCACCCTCCATATCAATACGAGTACCATTTATCGATAACTTAATGATCCATCGATCGTCACTATCTCTATCACCTAATTGGTAAACACATGGCTCTTTGCCGTCAGACCCAGAAGATGACGATTCCGCGTCTTCATATTCGTCATTCACTTGATGCACAGACTTATGCTTACGCAACCGACACATTTTCGCCAGATGACCGGCTACACCACACACATAACACTCGCTATCGATGAAAGGGCAACGTTCCGCTGGATGCTGGCCGTCACATCTAAAACAGCGTTGGGCGGCGCTGCTCGATGCTCCTCCACGAGCTGACCGACGAGCCCAGTAGCCGCGCCCGCCCCGGCCACTGCCACCGCCGCCGCGGCCGCCGCGCCCTGCGCCGCCACCGCCGCCGCCGCCTGAGATCGTGGGTCGGGGGCGCTGCCCGGCCCCCGCGCCGCTCACGGCGAACACCGCCTCATCGCGGGTTTCTTCGGTCGTGGCCTCGCCGCCACCTCCTGACCTTGAGTCTCGTACTGCCGCCTCCAACGACAGCGCTAATTCAGAAGCGCGCTGGAACGTCAAGTCCTCCTCGACTAACAACCGTTGTTTTATTCGTTCGCTTGCCAAACCGTACACAAATTGGTCACGCAAGTTTTCTTTGAGAGATTCAACCGTCCCAAACTTGCATGGTTTACTAAGCTTCTTCAACTTCACCAAATACTCCGTAATAGACATTCCTTCCGTTTGTTTACATGCACGATAAATCATGCGTTCCGCGATAAGCGACCGCTTCGGAGACAGGTGATCTTCGACTAACTTCACGATTGTGTCAAAGTGAGTTACCTCGGGCTTCTCTGGGTAACAAAGGTCGATTATAAGATCCAATGCTTCTGTTCCCACAACAGCAACCAAATATTTAGAATACATCGACGTGCCAACCTCTTGAAGCTCGAACCACGCCTTCAACCTGCTTACGTAAGTCGACCAGCGGTCAGCGTTCACCTTGAATTCTCGTATACCACTCAAATCCGGAATATTTTTCGTGACCAACACTTTCTTATCGTCGTTCGGCATTTTGTTCACGTTTTAGCACTGTTTAGATAGCTTAATCGTCGCCAAATGGTCTGTTTGGGAATAAATAGAGGACTAGCACTCGATTGAAACGCCCTTGTAAACGAGACTGGATTTATTAACATACGACGGTAGTATACAGATGCAAGTACCCGCACATACTTATTATAGATATACACTACAACCTACCCCTAATTCCAAAACTATCCTTGGGTCGTTAGGAAAGAACTTTTAAGTCAATTTATCTGAGTCTGAGTCTGGGCTTGGAGCGACCCTAAATTCCTTATTCCTTCACCATAGGGTTCCTGGATTGGCTCTTAGGATATTCGCGGGCTAATCCTCTCCTCATTCCTTCGACTAGCGAGCTTTGAAATTCCCACACACACAGTCGTTAAACATTCAAGCACATTCAAATCAAACTCAACCATTTTCGAGTGGTGTCGATAATGGACGTGGTATAACACTAGGTTTTAGACTAGGCTAGACAGGAGTTTAGTTGCGGCTAAACCTAGGTTGTCAGGGCATAGGGAGACTGTTTGATCGATGAGGTTCCGCGGATGGAAATAACAAATTCAGAACAAAGTTAAACCGGTGTCAGCACAGATAACATATCCTGTTGATATTTTGACATTTGTGTGTTATCGGGGACGCGCGAAGAGATCAATTTACAGTCTAAAGTTCATTGTTTAGGTCCGGGTAGGTGTTTTGCATTGCCTTGGGTCAGATTGGATTCAAGTTGCATTTTTAAATTAAATGTAAATTTCGCTGGATATCTAATGTGTAAGTTGAGTCGGTATATATGATTTGGCTCAGCCCAGGACGTGCTGCGGCTAGTGGAATTCATAGTTCGGTATTTATCGAATTATGCACTTCGCTATGGTGTGGGTTAGATATCCTAAAACAATAATGCTTGCGTTTCGATAACATCCAGCTCAAATTGCGCTGAGTTGAAGGTTTCAAAACGTTACGGACCTTTTGAGGTAACCGCTAGTTCAGAACCCATTTCGGAACTCAAATCGCAATTGTGTAAACCGGTCTTTTCGGATCGTTATTGCCGTGAATCAAATATATAATTGGAACCACCACAAGCCGCTACTAGCGAGCACATGAAATATAATTGAGTACTCACGTCGTAAAACTACGACGGATATCTATACTATAACTGTGATCGATCACTAAAACTAAAACTAAAACTAAAACAAAAGATGTTCCAAAGCGCTCATATGTACAAAAACCAGATGGTGCCATCACATAAAATATAACAACGATCGTTTTGGCGCAATACACCGCTGACTGATGCGAATTACCGGCTCGCGGACATATATGCTTTCTCTGTCTAACTTGAAACTGTAAATTCTTGAACCAATCTTCGTTCGACTATTGTACGCCTGACGAATTTCTCAACGAACGAGAAATTCAGACTAGAGAATCATTCTTACTTACAAATCTTACAGCTGAATCGGGTCCTCTCATTTTGGGATAGAAAGAATAGACGATCATAGCTACGTTAGCGGCGGCTCAGACCTTAGCCTGGTGCCGTTACAGATTTTTGGTGCCGAGACGGAAGGATATCCTAGATAGTCTGATACCTAGATATTCCTAGATATTCTAAAAGAATCAAGGTCTAACGAGTTACTTTTAAAAATAACACTACGTAGAAACGATTTTAAACAGTTCAGTTTTGTAAATAAGAAATAAGCAAAAAAAAAGGGGCATTGGTTTCAGACGAGCTACGACTAGAAAAAAACGTTAGTCGGGTAGCACGAGACGATAGCACGGGTTGACGACCCGAATGGCCGAGTCGGTAGTGACGCTGCCTGCGAAACCGGGGGTCCCGGGTTCGAATCCCGGTGGGGCAAATGTTTGTTTGATGAGAGCGGTTGTTTGTACCCTAGTCATGGTTGTTTATCTATCTAAGTATAATATTTCTCTATAAGTATATATAACGTTGTCTAGTGCCCAAGATACAGGGAATCCTAGTTTGGGGCTAGATCAATGTGTGTAAAGGGTGTCCAAGGTATTATTATTATTAATATTATTATTATTATTCACTTTCACACACAAGTGAAATGGCGTCAGGGCAGGTGACGCAATTGTTATCTGAAATAGTGAAAAGATTAGACAGTTTGGAAAGGGGTTCCAGCACGAGCAATGCTAGTAGGACTTCGGACAGACATACTGATAGACAGGAACTAGAGACGTTTGAACAATCGGTAGAAAAACGTCAATCATGCATTGTGAAAATGACACAGAAGTTGCCGATATTCGATGGGCGGAATTCGGAAAATCCGATGATTTTCTTAAGAGATTTAAAGGCTTATATTAAAGTCTCGGGAGATAGTTCTAGGGCTTTGATATGGGCAACGGATAGTTTGGTAGGAATTGCGAAAGTTCGAATGAGCATATACAGAGACTCATGGCGAACCTATTAGGATTTTGAAAAAGATTTCAGAGAGGTATTCTGGGGTGATAATGAACAGGAATTAATTAAGCAAAGATTCCTAACTGCGAAGTTTGATTCTAAGAAAGGTCAAAGTATGGAAGAATTCTTTGCCTCTCAATTGAATAGCATATATGAGCTTACGATACCGTTTACTGATACGGAGAAAATCAACACGATTTTCAGACAGTTGCCGCGTGATATTCAGGTAGCGTTTTTTGCTAGAAAGGAGTCAATGTCTATACGTGATGCGGTCGAATTTCTTCGGCATTTAGAACGGAATGTCGATGGGGGATTAAGCGCGATACATGGTTCGGAACCTATGAATACGAATAACGTGAGGCGGGATAGCTATATGCGTGGGCAATATCGAGCTATGCGGGTAAATACGATACGTTATAACGCGGTGAGTCGTAGGAATAATTATAACGCGGGAACGAAGGGGCAAAACGAATTTGGGACGCGTGGTCGCGGTTATTTTCGCGGTAGAGGCAGACAGCCGCAGCCTAGCTTCAAGGCAATAGGGTTTCAGAGGGGTTCAGGAGATACAGAGGCAGGGCAAAGTTCAAGTGACAGGAATAATGCGATAAGTCAGAATTCAAAAAACTAGTGGACTCGCGCGGGTCGTTCGCGCTCAGATATTTATTACGGTTCGGGTGGACAGCCGATCAAATTGGGAAAAAGCATAGACTGTATGATTTGTGTAATTTGGATTCGAACGTGGGTGTGAATGAATTTATTCAATTATTAGCGCATAAAGCGCACGGATATGCCGTTTGTTTAGAGGAAGAATCTAGATCGAATTGTAGAGATCGAAATGACAGACGTTTACATACGATATTCAGAGACGACGATTCGACTGAGTGTGGGCGCGAGTTATGTAGTACTTTGACATTACCTGAGATAGATGTGCGTATTGGGAATATTGTTGTAAGGAGTTTGATTGATTCGGGGAGCGAAATCAGCGTAATAAGTCGGAGAGTGTACGAAGAAGTGTGCAGTCAATTGGGAAAACCGACGGAAATACCGATTCCAAGTTTGAGAATCACAGGTGCATTTGGAGTCAGTAAGGAAAAGGTTGATAAATTAGTAACGTTACCATTAACGATAGGTGAATGCGTTATCGATACTCCAATGCTAGTATTAACAAGGGTGCCTAAAGATTTAATTTTGGGGTTTGATTTTATACAACAGACGCGAGCCAGTTTAACGTGTGAGGGTAATAAGAGGCTAATTATACGAAGCGCCGGGCGGATGTGTGAAATACCATTAGGTACTGGCCCTAATCAGGATTTTTGCTGTTGTACAATGGAAGTACAGAACCAAGATACCAGTAGAAATATGATAGAGGAATATGTGAATAATTCATCAATACCTGTTGAACACAAAACAAGGTTATTGCCGGTGTTAAATAAACATGCAGAGTTGTTTAGCGATAGGATAGGTCGGACAAATAAATATATACATGAGATAAAAATGAGAGATGAAACGCCTTTCGTAAAACGAAGCTATCCCATACCGTTCGCATATCGCGATAAAGTAACAAAACGATTGGAAGAAATGGAATTTATAGGTATTATTAGCAGGCAATCTACGGATTTCAGCAGTCCATTGACTTGTACATTAAAGAAATCAGGAGAGGTCCGTATTCTTCTAGATGCACGACAATTAAACACTGGAATGGTCGGGGAGGTTGAAACCACACCTTTAATGAGTGAGATATTGCAATCCGGGCGCCGGATAAATTACATAGGAGTTATTGATATCAAAGATGCGTATTTTTCTATACCATTATCAGACGAATCTAAACGATACACGGGTTTTGTATATCAAGGCAGAAGTTATGTTTACAACGTTTTACCTCAGGGGTTGAAAACCAGTGTGGGTTCATTTTCGAGGGCGATGGACTTAATTCTAGGGCCAGAGGTTAGGTCATATTGTTTAAATTTTGTTGACGATTTGGCAATTTTAACTGAGGGTGACTTCGAACAGCATTTGTCTCAAGTGGACACGGTTCTGAGTAAATTGAAAGACGCGGGCTTCACATGCAAACTAAAAAAATGCGAGTTTGCACAAAAAAAGGTCAAGTTATTGGGGCATATTTTGTCTACACAAGGTTTGCAGATGGACCCGGACAAAATTGAAACACTTAAATTATATCCGTCACCCAGAACTGTCAGGCAATTGAGGGCGTTTTTGGGGTTCATAAATTACTTTCGGAGGTTTATAAAAAATTTTGGAACATTAACACAGCCCTTGTACAATTTATTGCGGTCTGGAGTCAAGTTCATCTGGAGTGCGCAGATGCAAAGTGCTTTTGACGAGATAAAAAATCAATTCTCAGAAAGTATAATTTTGAGTCAGCCATTGGCGGGAAAAACATATTATGTTCAATGTGACGCCAGCGCTATAGGAATTGGGGGCTATGTTTATCAATTAGATGAATCGGGCCAGGAACGAATTATAGGGTTCTGTTCGCAGGCATTCAAGGGTGCTCAGACGAGATGGGCTACCAGTGAACAGGAAATGTATGCAGTTATATACACTCTAAAGCGATTTGAGATATACTTGCGGGGAGAAAAAGGTTATTATTAGAACTGATCATAAAAGTTTGACGTTCATTAAGTCGTGGACTTTATTGGGTGCACGCGTAACGAGGTGGATTATGTTTTTAGAGCAATTCGATTACGACATAGAATTTGTGCGAGGAACTGATAATCAAATTGCCGACACGCTAAGCAGGCAGATAGCGGGACCTGGAGGCATGATTGACAGTACAAATGTTCAGCCGGGGATATTCTGGTTTCAGGCATCGAATACCGCAAGTGTTATTTCGAGTTTACGGGACATTGCGAGATTACAAAGCGAAGATGAGCGGTTAAATCGAATTAGCGGTTGTATCAGACGTAATGTAGTAGATACGGGGACAAGAGGTTTTGAAAATTATAAGCTAGTAGGTGATACGTTATATTTTCACGTGCCGAAGCGGAACGTACAGTTGCTAGTAATTCCGAAATCACTACAGGAGGAACTTATTTTACACATACATGAAGAAATAGGTCACTACGGCAGATATAAAATATTAGCACTGATGAAGGACAGATATTATTTTCTTCATATGAGTAGGGTGATAAGCGCGGTGATAAGAAGTTGTGACATATGTCAAAAGGTCAAACCAAGTACTAACAATACCGTTGGTCCTTGTACACCGGTGTTGGCGGAAAAGTTGGGTGAGAAAGTTTTCTCGGACCTTTATGGGCCATTGCCCGTAGGTAAATTCGGATATCAATATATATATGTGATTCAAGACGTGTACAGTAAAGTAATAAAATTATATCCAATGCGAAAAGCGACAGGTAGGAGCGTGCTCGCTTGTACAAAGAGATTTCATAGTGAAGTACCTATCGAAACTATAATTACGGACTCAGGACCACAGTTCATATCGAAAGTTTGGGAATTTGGACTCAAACAGCTAGGGATTCGAGTCACTCATACGTCGGTGTATTGTCCAAATTCTAATAGCGTAGAAAGAGTGAATCGCGAGCTAGGTCGGCTGATTAGAACTTATTGCGGCGGAAGTAATCGTAGTTGGGTAGACGTGTTACCGGACATTCAGGATTGCTATAATAATATCGAACACACAAGCACAGGCTTTGCGCCTAATGAGTTAGCGTTTGGTAGGCGGGAACCGTTAACTATTGACAAGGAATTAGGCGATGAATGGTTATTAGGCCATAGTGTGCGAAATTCGGAACGGGTGCGGAATGTAGCGATAGAAAACTCTAAAAGTTCTAGTGAACGACGTAAGCGACAGGCGGACAAACGGCGTAAGTTAGAGGTCTATCGTATAGGTGATTATGTGAAACTTAAGACCTTTGTGCGTTCAAATAAAGAACATAAAATCATGCGGAAATTTTCGTTGTTGTATAAAGGGCCTTATGTTATTTCGGCAGTGGTATATCCTAACTGTTATACGTTAGTAGATCCGGGTTCTAATGAGATATTGGGTAACTTCAATACTATAAATATAGCCAGGTATTATGTGAGGACGAATAAGGGCGTAGATAAATAAGATAGTGTATAAAGGTTATATAATTAAGCTGTAAGCTGTAAATTTGAGTAACTACTTTGTAGATTTAAGGATCTTGCATGGTTTGGAAACAAAACAAAAAAAAAAAAAACAAAAAAAAACAATTTGTATATATATAGTAATACGAATTAGGATAAATTGCGGGTAAGCGAGGTTGTATAGTAAGATAGATAAATAAGATAAGACAGGAGAGAACTCAATCGAGTTGTGTAAATATTATATACATAATTGACAGATTCATCGGTCGGTGTACATGATTTGAGATGTCCGAACATATAGAGTAGATATGTACAAAGTATGGGTAGCATAGTGGTAATGAGATCCTTGCGCCATGTTAACTGAGATAAACAGTGTCTCAAGGTCTGGGAGGGGGCTGTAATGGTACACGAGAGTCGGTACATTAGATACTTCATTCTGCGTGATAGAGGGCTAGCCCAACGCCGCGCTGTTTTGAATACGAGAATCGGTTCAGACAACGTTTGGGGGTTTTGTGTAGCTTACTGGCAAAGTTAGCAAAAAAAACAGAGCCGATGCGTGGGTTGATTCGTGGAAGTTTTCAGGCCAAGTTTTTTTTGTCGCATTCCTGCGAGATGTGTAGAAATCAGAGCCGATTTGGCTGCGCGTTGAATAAAATTATGAATAACTAAATAATGAAAGGTTATTATGGAACGATACGGAGAAAGCTATTATGTAGATTGCAAATATACAATTGCGATTGAGGTATGATATGGAGGGTCTGACACCTCTGGATTGAATATCATTCTAGTGGTCTTTTGCTACGCGCACCTAGTGGTCGGGTAATGCTTAATTAATCGCAACAAGCTTTTATTGGTCAGCGATCAACAGATTCTGTGTATCGGCAGTACCAAATGATTTGAGTGATAACCTACGGTTGATCATAGTGAATATGCGTACACACAATTTGTAGAACGGCGGATCTGCATGGCATGGTTGAAATTGGACCCTGTGTAGTTAGTGATAAGAAGCTTCGCTTGGGCAGAGCGTATTTGCAAAGGACGCATGTGAGGCGTATAAATACCAGAGTCTGGGAGGGGAGAGCATTCAGTCTCTGCGTCTAGCCACTGTGACAGTCTTCTTCACGAGTTCTAAACAGTTTTTGTCTGCCGTGTTACGCGTCAGAACTATACGAATTTGTGACTGCGAAGTTTCAGTGGGTTTTCGTGAGTGTCTGAAGCGCCGAGATATACCTCGGTTCCTAACCTTTATATCAACCTACCCCTAATTCCAAAACTATCCTTGGGTCGTTAGGAAAGAACTTTTAAGTCAATTTATCTGAGTCTGAGTCTGGGCTTGGAGCGACCCTAAATTCCTTATTCCTTCACCATAGGGTTCCTGGATTGGCTCTTAGGATATTCGCGGGCTAATCCTCTCCTCATTCCTTCGACTAGCGAGCTTTGAAATTCCCACACACACAGTCGTTAAACATTCAAGCACATTCAAATCAAACTCAACCATTTTCGAGTGGTGTCGATAATGGACGTGGTATAACACTAGGTTTTAGACTAGGCTAGACAGGAGTTTAGTTGCGGCTAAACCTAGGTTGTCAGGGCATAGGGAGACTGTTTGATCGATGAGGTTCCGCGGATGGAAATAACAAATTCAGAACAAAGTTAAACCGGTGTCAGCACAGATAACATATCCTGTTGATATTTTGACATTTGTGTGTTATCGGGGACGCGCGAAGAGATCAATTTACAGTCTAAAGTTCATTGTTTAGGTCCGGGTAGGTGTTTTGCATTGCCTTGGGTCAGATTGGATTCAAGTTGCATTTTTAAATTAAATGTAAATTTCGCTGGATATCTAATGTGTAAGTTGAGTCGGTATATATGATTTGGCTCAGCCCAGGACGTGCTGCGGCTAGTGGAATTCATAGTTCGGTATTTATCGAATTATGCACTTCGCTATGGTGTGGGTTAGATATCCTAAAACAATAATGCTTGCGTTTCGATAACATCCAGCTCAAATTGCGCTGAGTTGAAGGTTTCAAAACGTTACGGACCTTTTGAGGTAACCGCTAGTTCAGAACCCATTTCGGAACTCAAATCGCAATTGTGTAAACCGGTCTTTTCGGATCGTTATTGCCGTGAATCAAATATATAATTGGAACCACCACAAGCCGCTACTAGCGAGCACATGAAATATAATTGAGTACTCACGTCGTAAAACTACGACGGATATCTATACTATAACTGTGATCGATCACTAAAACTAAAACTAAAACTAAAACAAAAGATGTTCCAAAGCGCTCATATGTACAAAAACCAGATGGTGCCATCACATAAAATATAACAACGATCGTTTTGGCGCAATACACCGCTGACTGATGCGAATTACCGGCTCGCGGACATATATGCTTTCTCTGTCTAACTTGAAACTGTAAATTCTTGAACCAATCTTCGTTCGACTATTGTACGCCTGACGAATTTCTCAACGAACGAGAAATTCAGACTTATCATTCTTACTTACAAATCTTACAGCTGAATCGGGTCCTCTCATTTTGGGATAGAAAGAATAGAAGATCATAGCTACGTTAGCGGCGGCTCAGACCTTAGCCTGGTGCCGTTACACTAGAACACCTTGGTCCACCAATCTTTTGATTTCCGTTTCAACACTTTCACGGAGAACATAAAGTAATGGTCGTGCTTTACGGAATACAGGTTTTGAGTCTGATTTGAGTTTGAGCTTAACGCTAATATTCTTACAGCAACCGAGACGCTCCGAAAACAACTTTGGATACTTTTTGCTAATTTCGTTTAGAACGTCGTTACACATGTTGATAGAGGTTACTTGCAAGTCGAACCTAGTGATAAAATTGACCATACCCACAAGCCTCTCGTAGAAACCGCCGAACCATGGCGCTAATTGAGGGATAAACCGCCACTTAATCTTCCTTTCTTTATAATAAGGTCGTTTCATAACTTCGGATATTAGTTTAAAATTAGTGGCGTTATCAGACATTATTACTGTGGGTACGTTTCTAGTAGCTACGAAACTTCTTAAAGCAAGAAGTCCTTCTTCCGCTGTCAAATCTCTCACGACTTCCAAATGTACGGCGCGTACGGTAAGACAGGTAAATAGGCAAATCCATCTCTTCTCCGTCTTTGATTGGGTTTTGACTAGTATCGGGCCTAGATAATGTATGGTTATTCGAAGAAGTAAGACAGAAATTTACTTCTACAATGGCCGTTTGCATAAAGGTTGGTCGCACATCGTTCACGAGGCCTAGTCATAAAGGAATGGTAGGCTCGGAGGCTCCGTTGCTTTCTTTCTCCCTTTTGGGTGTTTCCGCTGTGTTTCCTAGAAGTATCTTTGGGCAAAGAAGCAAGCGATGATACCTGTCTCCACAATTTATGCAAGGTTGCTTGAGGTTGTTGCTACACTCTTGGGAGTTATGTTCTGCTCCACATAAGATGCATGACTTCCTGAACTTCTTTTTAAATGGTTCCATTGAAGATTGTCTATCTTGATCATTATCAGACTTCCTTTTCAGCCCCTGGTCTCTTGAAATTGAAGTGTAATTGTTTCGTTGTCCGTTATTGTTATTCTTAACTCTATAATTACTTCTTTCTCTTCCGAATCTAGGGTTATTGAATCTTTCGCTGGTGTGCAATATTTAAGTAGTGTAGTTGCCTGAAGTACTTCCGCTTGTTTGAGAAATGAACCGGTTGGCATCTTCTTTGGCAGATATCAACTTCTCGAGCTCTTTCCTTATTTCCGGTACTGAATCATCCTGAGCTCTTTTCTTCAGCTCATAGATTGTCTCTTCAGGGAACTTTTCCAGTATCACGAACCGCAGGTAGCTTTGAGTATCGTCTTCACCTAAAGATCTTAACACTCTGAGATGGGTTTCTATTTCGTTCAAAACATCCCAGCTCCTCCACCATGTCGCGAACACTCGTCTTTCATGGGAAGTTTATGTAACTACAGTTGGTAGAGTATATTATGAGCATGACAGGCGTTGCGATGGAATGAGATAAAGATGTCTGAATCTTACCTTTCTCTCCTGTTCATTTATTCGGATTCCCATGTCTATCGCCCTCGGTAGGATCGCTCCCGTCGCCTGGTGGTACCAGCCTGCAGGGTTCCAGAGCACCACCTGCAGTTTTAAGCGGACTATGACGTCAGCGTCCTCACTGAGCATCTCGGGAATCCGTTAGGGATTTATCTGGGCTACTATGAGAGATATAAGTTAAGAACTAGGGAAGTCGGGTAGATCCTACACATGTGTATAGACAAGTGAAAAAATGATTTAGTTGGTAAACTAATTTATTTGATTTAAATAAAGAAAAAATGTGTCCACGCAGAAAACCAAAGAGCAGAAGAGGGGAAAAAAATCGCGTCAGTGTTGCCAGTAATATTTGACACCTGACAGTGTTGCTATCATTATAGCTAAATATAGCTAACTAAATTATATTTAAGTTTATGTTACATTATATGTTTAATTTTATTATTAAGCATAGTTGGGCCGGGGCCGAAGTTAACAGGACTTAGAAACTAATTGGAACGTATTTTAAACAACAAACTAATGCAGTAGCAAAATTTTGAAAGGTTATGCAGATTTGGATTGAATTCTCTATAAAGTACAGTAACAAATGATTTAACACCAAGTGAATATTGGAAAATGTATTATTAGGATACAAGTCTAGAATTTTAATTAATACAGTTGTGCTTATCAAAAAGGGTTTAGTGAAAGGTAGCAAAATTAAGAACCTAAATGTTTAAAGCACATTATTAAACAAACACTTACTATATTTTCCTATTAAATATTGAGTACTTAATCTACAACATCATGTTTCTCTATTGTTACATGTTTATGATGATAAATTATAATTATGGTGTGAAAATTAGCTCTATGGCAGGTACAGGATATGGCCAGCTTCGTCGGCAACAAACGTATTTAGAAAAGGATCGATTTATCAATCTCGCAACCAATAATTGGGATTTATATGAGTACCCCCTCTTACCGAATGCTACAAAACATACTTGGGCTATAAATACTTCCACCCAATTAGAAAAGCCGCGGTATGTAATCATAGGTTTGCAAACCAATCGCAATAACAATGGTGCAGATGATGCTTCACAATTTCATGAGTTCCCAGTAGAGTCACACCCATCCTGGTAACATTGTGGGAAACAAACTGGGAAAAATATTGAATGTGATTCCCATTTTGTCATACCCTTGTGTAACAGTGTTACAAACCTGCACTATTAACTTCCCACTTTGCCATACCATTGAGCATGGATTATCATAAGTATGTAGGTGGCTATAAATAATAGGATAGTAAAAATCAAAATGATTTATTTTTATATTTAAACTTTAAGTCAAAAGTAGAAGAAAGGAACTGTAATTTGGAATTCGTTACAATTGCAAATGTAGGTAACTTCTTTTCATATTACTATAACCAGGGAGAGAGTACAGAGAAGAAGGTAGACTAGGAAAGAAATGATTCCGACACGAGTATACCGTCAATACCGTATTTAGACCGCGGCTGGGTATGGGAACATGAACTCTGTTGGTATATCTTCAAGCGCCTGGAGAAGGACTCCCCTGTCAGATCTTTGCTTCAGTCAGGACGAAATGTAGGAGTGTGCAGGGTTTCAAGGAGCTGGTCTTCAGATTAGCACGAAGCCGGTAGAGGCAATTGCTTTGATGAGCTGGTCAGTAGAAAGGCATTTCAAAGGTCCTTGGCTCGTCGTGGGATTCATTTCCCTTCGGGTAGTGGGGAACGTTAGTGGTACGGCGGTGGTGCAGGAACCCTGGAAAGATGCCAGTATAAGTGTTAATCCAAATTAACATAATAATTCATTTTGTAAAACATCGATACTTAAAAATTACCGATCGATTGACATCATTATACTTTCTGTTTGTTCATGTCGAAACATCACTAAATCTTTAATGCAAGAAGCTTTCGTCGCTATCGGTCGTGTCAAATTTTTTGTAATTTAGTAGCTTTTCGTTGCGTAACTTACTGTTTCTCATAATTGTACCGTGTCCTGGAACAATTAATAAACCAGTGCTATCATCAAACTATCTCCATCGTTCGACTTTTCACCATCATCAACCTTGATCAACCCCCTTTTGGCAAGGGCGGACCGCGTGGCGCAGCAATCAGTTTCCAAAGTACATGTGGGTGGTGACCCATCTTCGTCCAGATGCCGCCTGGTCTGATAGCTCAGGTCTGGCTGACATTGGACATTCCTGCTGCAGTCATCATCCGTGGCTTTGGAGCGGACAAGGCCACGTTCATCATCCAGGTTCGGAGTGCGGCATTGGGGTTAAAGAGGTGATACCTACCCCTATCACATCATTATTTAGGTTTCCCGGGTGGGACCTATCTTTTCATCGAACACTAAGTATCGGAAATAATAAAGCGACTGCAATGTTCCTTGATCCTCGAAGTCCAAGACGCCGCTACGGAGAGCCACAAAGGTAGCTAACTATCAAGGCCATTGCAATCGATCACGAGCTGTAGAGAGAGAATGAATAATACACAGAGATAATTATAGGCAAAGGTAACAATGGGTAGGAAGCCAAACGTTTTACAATGCATATCCAAGCACTGGGGCACCAAATCAGCAGATTAAGTACACAAAAATAAACTTTATTCAGTTAAAAATTATGTACAAAGAAATTCACATTACTGAGGTAAAAGACAAACTTCTTCTAATACTGAACAAAATTGGCTAAAGGATACATTCTCATAGTTCAGAGGTCAAGCGAGAAATTACTCGAGTGTCAAGCAAAGAAACCGGATGACAGTCAAGTTTTCAACATGACTTTAGAATATTTTATAAACTAAAACTATAGCAAACTCTAAGGCCAGTAATATAAAAACTAAGACCTATTTGCTATAACTACGAAATATAACATACAGTATTACAGTACCCCCCTGTGTAGGGTAGTATTTTACCTAAGGAAAATCCGCCAAGGCTCTACTAAGTTCAAAAAAATATAACAGTCAGGCTCTGCACATACGTTACACATTCTCTTAACTGTCCAACACCAACATCACACAAAACTCACCCCAGAGTCTACACAAAAATAGAAAGTGTAGACTCAACATTCCATACATGGTGGCAAATTAGTCAGCATAGTCACCCAAACCTAACTGAAAGAGATGACAAAGGTCTATGAGAAAAAATAAAGATGCGGACATAAATAATGAGCCACTTAGTAGAGTAGAGTAGCTTATACTAGGATTTTTAATTTGAGGCCAGGAATGTAAACAAAAAACTGTCATTTTCCAGTACAAAAAGAATAATATGAATGTCAAAGTCAAAGATTTTGTTCTAAAAAATGAAAGTACTTTGTTTACATTCCTGGCCTCAAATTAAAAATCGCAGTTTATGCTGAGTTGCACAAAACAAATTTTAGCATTTAAGTTTTGAATAAACTTTCATCACGAGAATCATGATTTTCTGTCGCACGAAACCCCAAATCTAAATATTTAAGCATAATTTAATTTTAAATAAAAACCTGTCAAACTCATGGTTATCTTCGAAATTACGTTGTTGAAACGATATTTTGTATCCTTTAGCGTCTAATTTGACACTTATTAACTTAAAATTTAAGTTGCAACAATCCTGTACTGAACCCGTTTAAGTGGGAAAATGGGGGATTGTGTCTCAGCTGTTTTTGACATATCAATAAATCCTAACCTAGTTAAAACCTAAAAATCATTTGTAAAGCTGAAAAATTCGAGTTCTCTAGGTGGAAAGTTGTTGATATTGTTGGTAAGAATAGTTAGTAGTACCTGTTGGACACGCAACGCTGTACATTTGATATAGGTAAGTAATGCACCATTATTTGTTTTTGGATCCAGCTGCAAGTTTTTCATCTGAAATATTATTCTTCACATTAGGAGCATACCTACTTAACTTTACCTTGATTGCAGAACATGTCGGATACCTCATTGTCTTCGCTATCTTCAGATGAAGAGCGAATACCAAGGACATGTCATGATAGAGAAGATCTCTTCAACAAATATGATGAGCATGAGTTTATGGAACGGTTTCGATTGTCAAAAGCTGCTGTCCAACAAATACTATCAAGGATACAATATAACCTTTCTCCTTCAACTGGAAGGTCAAAATCAATTGACGCAATGACGCAGCTTTTAGTGACACTGAGGTTCTATGCAACAGGCACTTTTCAGCAGTTGTTGGGCGACACAATTAAGGCTAACAAATCAAGTATATGTGGAATAGCTGGCTGAAACTTTTCTAAAAATGCCTTCTGATGAAGAAATTCATAATGTTGTCGAAGATTTCATAATAATTTCATAATTTCTTTATTGCACACAAATAATTATATTGACAAGATATATATTAAAATAGTGTACAAAGGCGAGCTTATCTCTAACAAGAGATCTCTTCCAGCAAACCATGTCAGGATGAGATAGGTTAAGCACAGAGCACGGGTAGACCGATGTGTACAACATACCTTAAATTACAACTCAATAAACTACATACATAAAATATACATCCTAAATATAAATAATATTAAATATATATAAATTATAAATACATAAATACTACCTATATTTCTAAAGAGATAGGAAGTGCTTCTTCACACGACTTTTAAAGATATTGAGAGTAGGACTATCCCTGATAGTGCAGGGGAGTGCATTCCACAACCGAATGGCCCGGAGTCTAAACCCGTGCTCGTAAGTTGCGGTGTTATGTTGTGGGGTCGTGAGTTTAGAAACTGTGTGGGTCCTCCGAGGCCTGCTGGAAGAAACAAATTGAAAACGGTCTCGTAGGAAGGTTGGATAGCGTGGATTCCGCAAAATGTTGTAGATTAGGTGGAGGATGTGAGAATCCCGACGAAGACGGATTGGAAGCCACTTCAACTCTTTGCGATGCTGTGATACATGGTCGTATTTGCGCAGCCCGAAGATAAACCGAATCCCGAGATTTTGAAGTCGTTCGAGTTTGTTCAGTAATTATTCGTTAGCACTGACCCAGCAGACATCAGCAAAAGCGATGAGGGGTAGAAGAAGAGACTGAGCGAGAGTGATTTTGGTCTGTCAAGGCAAAAAGTATTGAAGTCTCCTGAGAGAGAAAAAAGTAGCAAATACTCGTCGACTGACCTCGTTGACATGAAATGACCAGGACAGCTGGTTATCGAAGATGAGACCCAGGTTTTTAGCTTTATCGCTATACATGATGGTGGTACCATTGAAAGTGACAACTGGAATAGGCTGTTGCTGTAACAGTTTTAGAGAATATCTTGTACCTATAATCATAACCTGGGACTTACTCGGGTTAACCAGGAGTCCGAAGGATGAAGCCCAGCTTTTTATACCCTCAAGATCTGCGTTTAGTTTCTCCACAGCAGAGTTTACATCATTAGAAGAAAAGTGGCGATATATCTGGAGATCATCAGCATAAAGATGATATGAGGAAGACAGGACATCCGAGATGGAGTTAATGAAAATCGAGAATAGGAGTGGAGAAAGTATACCGCCTTGAGGGACGCCTGTAATGAGGTCACACCATTCAGTGGAAGTCTCCTCTGACCTGATACGCTGTTGCCGATCCCTTAAATAAGAGTCGAACCAGCTGGCAGAGGAAGAGGAGACGTTCAGGGATCTAAGAACCTCAATGAGAATGTCGAAATCTACGCAGTTGAAGGCACTACTGAAGTCAAGTAAAGCTAAGACGGAAAGCTGTTTGCAGTCCATGGCTAGTTGGATGTCATCTGTGACTTTCAGCAAAGCCGTGACGGTGCTATGTCCCGTTCTGAATCCTGACTGGAAAGTGTTCAGAAGATTGTTGGAGGAAAGGTGATAGGAGAGCTGGTTATGGACAATGGTCTCAATGACTTTGGAGAGGATGGGCAGGATTGAAATGGGGCGATACTCTTTGAAAGAGGCGAGACAGGGAGTTTTAGGTAATGGGATGACTAGCGCTCTTTTCCACACTGAGGGGAAGACACCATTTGATATGGAAAAGTTAATAATATGTGTGATAGCAGGCAATAGTTCGTCTAGGATCAACAGTAGCATTTTAAGGCAAATTTTGTCATCGCCTACAGCTTTTAAGTTGACAGCCAATAATGCCTTCTTGACCGTTTCGATTCCAACATTGCTTAACTTGAATGGTGTGGTGTCTGGTAAGGTCTTAGAGCGAAGGCTCTGAAGCGTAGAGTGTTTGACAGCGGGATCCATCACAACAGGCGGGGCAGAAAGAAACTGGTTGAGACCATTGAGATCTACATTACCAGATTGTAGGTCCTGGGACTTACCCACGCCAAGCGTTCGTAAGAATTTCCACACCTGGGCTGGAGTATAATTCTCAATGCATTCGTGGATGTGCCGACGTTTAGCATCGCGACCATTTGTAGGAAAGGAAATTGTCTTCTGTCGGATTCTTGCGGTATCTACACTTGGCAGTGTTCCTCTTGGCCATTAGACGCTTGATAGTGTCTGTTAGCCAAGGGGCAGACAGGTGTTTCACTCTCACTCTTTTTATGGGTGCGTGCTTGTCATAGAGACCCAGTACCACAGAATTGAAATTGGCAATTTTACTATCAACGTTCTTACTTGAAGTGACAGGGGACCAGTCAATCGACATGGCATCCGACATAAGAGAGTGTTGGTCGATATGTTTAAAGTTACGGATGTAAAGAAATTTCGCCCTGCTCTTGAGAGGCCTAATCTTATACGAAAGATAGACGAGGTCATGAAAAGAGAAAGGAGAATTTAGTTGTCCGTGTAGGGCGACCTCGTCAACATTGGAAGTAATCATAATATCGAGAAGTGAGGGAGAGCAATGTGGTTGAAAATGGGTGGCTTCAAGAGGCAGAATATGCAGAGTAAATGAGTCGACTACGGACTTGAGTCTGGTAGAACGTGAATTATTTTTAAGGAGACAGGTGTTGAAATCCCCTAGAATGAGAGTGTCTTTATATAGTGGTGTAAGTTCGTTAAGAAGTGATTCAAATGAGTCGAAGTAGTCGTTGTGAAGAGAGGGGCTATAAAGAACACCGAGGAGGACCTTGTTATGGTGAAGAGTTATTTCGAGAAATAGATGTTCAGCAGACTCGGAGTACCGACTAGGGGATGCGCTGATCACCTTGCACGGAATTTCCGCACGCAGATAAATAGCGACGCCCCCATCGGCTTTCCCGACTCTGTCATTCCTATACAGCCTGTATCCTGGAAGAGAATACGAAGAAGATGACAGTGAAGGCTTTAGGAATGACTCAGAGACAAGAATGCCGTCCACGCATTGATCACAAAAACCCTCGAGAAGGTCCGGATAGCTGTTATGTATACTTTGAGCATTGATATGCACGATGTTTAAATTTTCCTCTACACCACCGAAGACAGTCCTAATCTTGACGGATAAGGGTTGTTCCAAAGAGGAGACGCCACTTTCCGCACTCAAAAAGCTGTCAACATCGTCGTTTGAAGCACAAGAGAAAAAACTTTGATTAATAATATCAGGTGGATTGGTATCCATATGAGTAAATACTTATTATAAATAATATTATACCTACTAACTAAAATTGATGATTAAACGAACTTACTTGTACGTGAAGTTCTATCATAATTATGCGAGGTGCTTCGTTCGAAGAGATCAGTTAACTGAAATAATAAACCTATTACATATTCATTTGTAGTTTTACCCAGGATTCACCACATAGCACTGTATTTGACAGAAAAAAAAAGGTTATTTTTCTTTTTATTTTTCTGTGAGGTAGGTAGGTCCGCCCTGCCATTGAGACTACCCGTCATTTAGTTTAGAGTAATCAACGTGCAATTTGATATTTTTAGAATGATTTGGGTAGGGTGGGAGGGACCGACTGATCTCTTCGAACGAAGCACCTCGCATAATTATGATAGAACTTCACGTACAAGTAAGTTCGTTTAATCATCATGCTCATGCTTCGTTCGAAGAGATCAGTTAGCTGAAATAATAAACCTATTACATATTCATTTGTAGATATTGAGAGTTAATTCTGAAAATATCAACGCCAATAGAAGAATTAATTTCTATTTAATCACTCAATCAAAATCACTTTAGCAGTCTATAATTTGTAAATAGATATAACAAATAAAGAACAAAACACATTGTTTTGTACAATCAAATGTAACAGTATCTTACTATTCTTATTCATCTATATCATTATTAATGATAGCTCTTGCTAAGGTTGCCGAGTCGGTCTTATTTATGCTTCTTTGATAAAATTTAAAAAATGTTTCGGAATTGTTGCTCCAGCCTGCAGTTTTTCTGATTAGGTCAATGTTCACACCTAACTGATGGGCCTTACATGTAGCGGCGTGCCTCGTGCTGTGCGCCGAGAATATGGAAACATCGATCCCACTCTTAAGGAGCGTGCCCTTTATCCAGCGACATAGCGTCTGCGTAGTCGCTGCTTTATGAGGTTTTCTGCATCCTATAAATAGGCTATCAGTTTTTCGTAACAATGAAGTCTTATCAATGTAATCAACTAGTGTCTGAGCTGGACAAATTTCTTTTTTCTGTAAAAAGTAGGGTAATACTAATAAAGGTTGAGTGGTTCCTTTCTTTGACGTTTTAATTAAATCTGGTATTTTAATTAGGATTTCATTACATTTTGTTTCAATGTTCTTTATATTAATTTTTGAAAAAGCTTGGACCCGGTGAGCCGTAACAAGAGCTAACAATGTTATGCATTTTTTCGTCAGTTGATCTAGTACTAACGAATCATTTGGATACCAAGTAGCCAAGTGGGATAAAACGCACGTGGTATCCCACGTTACATTATATTTAGGCATTGGTGGACGTAAACGAAAAACACCTTTAAAAAATCTTATTAGTCTTTCATCCTTGGAGATACTAGGGCCCAAAATCAGGGAAAGTGCTGCTCTGAAACTATTCAGACTACCATATTTACCACCAGCATCGAAACACATAGTTAGAAATCTTAGTAAATCGGGAGTTGACGTTGAGTATACGTCAAGAGAATTTTGAACGCAAAAGCCGAACCATTTTTTATAACAAACATTGTATTGTTTCAATGAACTTTCAGCCAGGGAGGCGAGCATTATGTGTTCCGATGTCTCCGGGACGCTTCTTCGTGATAAGGCTCCCCTGATAAAATCCCTGCAGCCAGGGTAAGACGGTTTTGAATGTTGCCGCAACTGGAATGATCAACAACTATATTGTAATTGTTTGATTTAAAAGTTATTAATTGCGAAACTAATAGCTTTTTATACAAGGGGTACCAGGGTTGCGTCGGCCATAACGGTACTATTTCAATGCCTTTTGCATTATCATTCATGATTTTTTTAAGTGTCTTTAATATAAGTTGAAAAGGAGGAAATGCGTAAAAAAATTGTTGAGACCAGCTGACTGTAAATGCGTTTATTGCAAAGGCGTCTGGGTCTCGATGCAAAGAAATGTATTTTTTGCATTTTTTATTCGTGCGGCTCGCGAATAAATCAATTGATGGTATGTACGCCAAAATTTTAAGTAAGGTAAGAGAACATATTAAATGTTAAAGACCATTCTATATCGGAATGGTTACGCTATTCTTTATCAGCTAAGTAATTATCTGACGATTTTATATAATATGCATATACAAAAATCTTGCGGGACTCGCACCATTGCCAAATATCCTTCGTGACCTTGGTTAAGTGTGGAAATTGTATTCCACCCATACGATTGATATAACTAATAGCAGTTGAGTTATCAACACGTAAAAGTATTTGACAATCGTGTAAGTCCCTTGCAAAGACCTTTAAGGCAAAAAGGGCAGCCAAAAGTTCGAGATAATTAATGTGCTGTGTTAACTCCGCCGACGACCACCGGCCACTTGCAGTCTCTGAGCCACAAGCCGCTCCCCACCCCGTAGTTGAGGCGTCAGAAAATATCTCAACCGAGTAGGTATCATCCTTGATACGGTTCTCGGGCTTCACTAGGGCCTGTAGCCACCATCTCAGGTCGTTTTGCAGTTGATAAGGGACATTCATGTAACGATTGTAATCATCATGACCTTTTAAGTTAAGATATTTACAATGCTCCAACTTTTTAGTATATATAACCGTACTCTACGGCTGGACACGCAGAAACTAACAAACCAACTAGTTTCGCGAAGTCTTTAATTTTGCAGCATCTTACATTCATAAACAGTATAATTTCCTTGATCAAGCGTTCTTTCTTACTATCTGGCAAAATAATTAGGAATTTTTAGAGTCTAAAATAAATCCTAGAAATGTGCATGTCATTGAGGGTACTAAGCAACTTTTTTCAATTTATGATAAACCCTAAAGCTGTGAGCAGTTTAACTGTGATATAAATGTTGTCCATGCAGTCGTCATATGAATGTCCAATCAAAAATAAGTCGTCCAAATATATAGTAGACATGAGGCCCGCTAATCTTAGCAATTTAACCACAGGTTTCATTAGCTTCGTATAGACAAAGGGTGCCGTATTTAAACCAAATGGTAAGACATTAAACTCGTAAATTTTTTCGTCAAATTGAAAACGGAGAAATTTTTTGGAGTCTGGTTGGATTTTGAGCAAAAAATATGCGTCCTTAAGGTCACAGGTTGCCATGTAACAATTTTGAGTCATTAATTTTACTGCAGTGCGCAAATCCTCTATTTTAAAATGGTCAGTCTGTATATGTGTATTTAATATTTTTAAATTTAAAATAAGTCTTTTCTTGCCATTTAGTTTGGGCACAAAGAATGTGCTTGAAATAAATTGGCCCATACAGGGAGCACACTCCGATATAGCACCAATTTTTTTAAGGCTATCAATAATTTTATGAAAATCTCTTATTTTGGTTTTTGTCAGTATGGGTGTAGAAGGTACAGTGTTTTGTGACACTTGTTTACAAAATTGTATCTTGTAACCCTCGATCCACGAAAGAATAGTCCTACCTTGTGTTAACAGAGACCATTGTGTAGCAAATGCGGCCAAACGACCAGCGTATCGTACCTCGTCTAGTAGCGGCGGTTCGGCCGCGGCTGAAAGCGCGATGTCTTCGATGAGTTGGCGTGCGGCGGTGGCGGACGGCCCGGCGGGCCCGGCCTTGCTGCCGCAGGCGGGTAGGTCTGGTGGCTCCTCGGCGGCCCCGACTACCTGCCAGTCGGAGGGGGAGCCTTCCAGTTTAAACCACGTGAAGTCGATGGTTGTGGCTGGTTAGTTTTCTTATTTTTACCATAAGCAACTTTTATGTCCGCGCCAGACTTTGACACTGCTTTTGCAGTCTTTAACGTTTCAGCCAAGGTTTCCCCGAAAAGGTATTTGTCTATCTTGGTTTGTATTAGGTGGTCGTTTACGTCTTTTTTTAAAGATGACAGAGCAAAGTATCGTCGTTTTGCCGAGTCAGAGTGCAAGATGTCACACATCAGTTTCGCCACGTCCATTAGTTGTTTAATGAGAGCCGAAACTTTGTCCTTTTCTTGCGTTTTGGTGGTCATGACGTCACTCAAACAAGCTAACGCGGTGGCAAGTTGTTTTTGTCTGTTTTCTATTCCCTTGTCTCGTTTCAAACTTGCTTCTTGTATAGCAACCTTTATCTCTGGGTTGAGTATCGGTGGAACCATGCGAGGGCAGTTGGCTGGAATCAGGTGATTTTTACATAATTCCTTACGAACATCGTTTTTCAATCCATTGATAATGATGTGGTTTAGGCGATTAACCAGGCCAGCGTGAATATCCTTGCCAAAGTCTGTGGTTTGAGTGGGATCATCGCCTAAAATATCCACGAAGTCAACATCGGTGGTAATAGTTGCATCGTTGACAGTAACAACGGAAGTGTGAGGGCCGATGTCTTCGCAAGCGATCGGGCAAGACTCAGTGTCATGAGGGGGCAGCGACGCAGGAGTAGACGGCTGACGGGCAAGCGGCTGCGCCATGCGAGCGCGCGACGCCGCCGCCGTAGGTGGCTCCAGGAAATGCGCGCGCGCGGGCGGCGGTGACTCATTTGTTGATAATAAATCACGATTGACAGCTGATTTCAACTTTTATCTAGGAGCGTTACAGTCATCATCCGAGAAGATATCCGTTGTGTTTTCCGTTGCTGCAAGTAAAAGAGAAAGGTTGCAACTCCACTGAATTGAACGTCTTTCCTTAACAAAATGGTAGATGTAACAATTCCAATGAATTTAATTTTAATTTTGTATTTAATTGTTAATTAAGTGTTAAACCTCGTAAGGGAGGATATAATAGTTTAGTTTTATATTTATTTTATAGCTATTGTAGTATATTTATTTATTTATTTTAAATGGATATCATAAACAATTTCACAGACAGTTTTTTCTCTAGCTCTTCTAACGGCGACTCTCTTGGTTCAGGAGGTGTCGACTCCCTTGCGGACGCATCATTGTCTAGCAATCTGAAACGAGTGTTCAACAAGTCGGAGTTCAATTTCAATGTCGTTCATATTAATGCCCAAAGCATTCCTGCTAGTTACGCTGATCTCCTGGAAGCTTTCAGTGATCAGATTATACATGGTATTTTTGTATCCGAATCATTTCTGAAACCATCTCTTCCTTCCTCCATGTATTCTCTGCCAGGGTTCAGGCTCTATCGCAACGATAGGACAGGCAAAGCAGATGGCGGGGTTGCTATCTACTTACGTTCTGACATTCCGTGCAAAGTCATCTGCCACTCGCCAAGCCTGTACTCTGGTTCAGCTGAGTATCTCTTCCTTGAGATCAGCTTGCACCACAACAAAATTCTTCTGGGTGTATATTACAGCCCCTCACTTCGTATCGATTACTTTGATTCTTTTGAATCTCTACTCAGTGACTTGACTCCTCTCTATAGTGACACTCTCATTCTCGGTGATTTTAACACCTGTCTCCTGAAAAATAACGCCCGCTCTGCCAAACTTAAATCTATTGTAAATTCCTCTAACTTACATATTCTTCCCCTTGACGCTACTCACTTTCAACCGCATTGTATTCCCTCCCTTCTCGATCTCATGATTATCTCCAACATAGCCAAGATGGCTGCTCATAGCCAGCTTAATGCCCCATTCTCCTATCACAATCTGGTGTATGTTTCATACAAAATTAGGCTCCCTAAGCGCAAAGTCAAATTCCTTGATATTCGAAGCTTCAAAGGTGTGAACCTCGATTACCTGAAATCAGATGCCTCATCTGTCGATTGGACCCCCGTTGTAACTGGTGAGACCGTTGATGACAAAATCCTGAAGTTCAACTCAATTGTCCTGGGGCTGTTCGACAAGCACGCACCAATGAAAAAGGTCAGGGTAAAACATTTTCCTGCTCCGTGGTTGACAGACGCTATCAAGCGTTTAATGGCAAAAAGAAACCGTGCGAAGGGGCGATATAAGAGAGACTCAACCGATAACAATCTCCTAACATTTAAACGCCTTCGAAACCTATGCAACCGCATGTGCCGTGACGCCAAGCGACGCCACATCTATGAGCGTATAGAAATGTACACCCCAGCTCAGGTCTGGAAATTTCTTAAAACCCTTGGTGTTGGCAAGTCCCAGGAATTTTCTTCAGGTGATGTCGATCTCAACGGTCTTAACCAGTTCTTTTCTTCTCCCCCCCTCGTGATAGACCCCGCCACAACGCAGGCAACCCTTCGTCATCTACGGTTGAAGGCTGCAGTCTGTACCTCAACGTTCAACTTTAGTCTCGTTGGAATCGGCGCAGTTAGAAAGGCAGTGCTAGCGGTCACATCCAAAGCTGCTGGTGGCGACAACGTCAGCCATCAGATGATCCACAGCGTCCTTGAAGATTTGCTCCCTCCAATTACCCACATCATAAACTTCTCTCTATCAGCTAGATCTTTTCCTAGTCTGTGGAAGAAAGCTCTTGTCATCCCACTGCCCAAAAATTCCAATCCCTCCTCCTTCAAAGATTACAGGCCCATATCTATTTTACCTATTCTCTCCAAAGTCCTTGAATCCATTGTCCACTCCCAACTCACCTCCTACCTTTCATCAAACAAACTTCTCAATCCTTTCCAATCTGGCTTCAGACCAGGGCATAGTACTACCACAGCACTCTTAAAAGTCAGCGATGATATACAGCTAGCCATGGATCAGAGGTTGGTTACGGTGCTGGCCCTGCTTGATTTCAGCAATGCCTTTAACTGCGTCGATTTTGACATTCTTGTCGCTATATTAACATCGCTGAATGTCTCCTCCCACGCTGCTGGCTGGTTCGACTCATACCTGAGAGGTCGTCAGCAGCGCATTAAGTCTGAAGAGACCGAAACTCAATGGTGTGATCTTTCCTCAGGAGTGCCTCAAGGTGGTATTCTCTCTCCTCTTCTTTTTTCAGTCTTTATAAACTCCATCTCCGACGTCCTCTCTTCTTCGTATCATCTGTACGCAGATGATCTACAAATTTATCGCCACTTTTCCCCCTGCGATGTAGTTTCATCCGTGGATGCACTGAATGCTGACCTCGAGAATGTGAAAGACTGGGCCTCATCATACGGGTTGTTAATAAACCCGAATAAATCACAAGCCATGATTTTAGGAACCAGGCACACTCTTTCCTTGTTACAAAAACCCATTGTTCCCGTATCATATAATGGCATCACAATAGAGTACACAGATAAGGCGAAAAACCTTGGGGTTATTTTTGACAACCAGCTGTCTTGGTCTCCACATGTCAGCGAGGTCAGCAGACGGGTCTTTGCGTCTTTTCACTCCCTCAGGCGTCTGCAGTACTTCTTGCCGCGGCAGACCAAAATCACCCTTGCTCAGTCCCTTCTCCTGCCGCTAATCGACTACGCCGATGTCTGTTGGGCGAGCGCGAACGAAGATCTTCTGAACAAACTCGAACGACTTCAGAATCTCTGGATTCGGTTTATCTTCGGGCTGCGCAAATTCGACCACGTCTCTCAATTTCGCAAAGAGTTGGGGGGGCCTCCGATTCGTCGTCGCCGAGACTCCCATATTCTTTTTTGTCTTTTCAATATATTGAAAAATCCGCGCTACCCCAGCTACCTTCGAGACCGCTTTGAGTATCTCTTTTCAGGAGATCGGCAACGGAGATCTCACACGGCCTTGAATTGGTTCACAGTTAATAATTTATTGTTAAACGCTGGTAAAACCAAGTGTATCAAATTCTCACTTCCAAATGTCAGGCAAGTTGAGACCAGTTTGGTGTTAGACAACAGCACGTTAGAATTGGTAAATGATACGAAGTTTCTTGGAATAACCATTGATAGTAAATTGCAGTGGGGACCCCACATAGATAAATTGGCTGGTAAATTAAGTTCTGCGGCTTACGCTGTTAGGAACATCAGACAAAGCACGGATGTGGCTACATCTAGGCTAGTATATTTTAGTTACTTTCATAGTGTGATGTCCTATGGTATCTTGTTGTGGGGGAAAGCAGCGGATATTCAAACTATTTTTATTTTACAGAAAAGAGCTATTCGAGCAATTTATAATTTAAAACGAACAGACTCCTTAAGAGAGCTTTTTAAAGAAATTGACATACTAACAGTAGCTAGTCAATTTATTTTCGAAAATATAATGTATGTACGCAAGAACCTTACAACATTTTCCAAACTTAGCGACAGCTGTAATGTTAACCTAAGAAATAATCACAGACTATGTGCGCCCCGTTTTAGACTCGCGAAGGTTAGCAATTCTTTCAAGGGTCAGTGCATTCTCTACTACAATAAGATACCTCTGGAGATTTTGAAATTGCCATTTGAGCAATTTAAAAAGCATGTTAAAGCGACTTTGTCGAAAAAGGGATATTACAATGTTCAAGATTACTTAAATGACAGGACTGTATGGGGTTAATTTGGCTCAACACAGACCTTGCTGTTAATAGTTTTGTAATTATTTATTCCAGCTTATTAAATAAAAATAAATCATAATTGTATTAGTTAAGCACAACCTATTTTTAAAAGAGATCTAAAAATAAATCTGTGGGAGTTTCTACGCCCTTCTTCTCCCACAGTGGTCCAATGTAGAGAAGAGGCAAAAAATGACGTTTGCTAAGTATATGTAAATATCTACAGTAATAAAGTACTTTGACTATTGACTATTGACTATTGGTCTCACTCTTAGCCACTCCAAGGCATACCACTTCCGCATATGAGCACTCCTTTAGGTTGCAGGCGGTCCGACTGTGGAACGCACTTCCTTGTGCGATAAGAGACAGCCCGACTCTTTTCGCTTTCAAAAACCGGGTAAAAGTTGTTGTATGTATATTATTATTATATGTAAACTTTATGTACAGGTTTATGTATGTATTGATACGTATTTAGTAGTTTGTTAGATACGAGTATGTATTTTATTTACCGTATTTTATAGATATGTAATTTACTTATATGTATTTTATTATTGTTTAGATATTGTGCACTGCCTACCCTTTATTGATAAAATTTCCTGTCATGCCTTGGTTTGCTGGGAGAAATCTCTTTTTAGAGATAAGCTCGCCTTTGTACATATGTTTTCTCTTAATGTATCTTTTTTAAATAACTGTGTTCAATAAAGAATTATGAATTATGAATTGAACGCAACATAGTTACGATGTGAACATACCCTGTACGGTTCGAGTTCGAGTAATAAGTAGGTAGGTATATGTAAAATTTCATTGAATTTTACGAACCTTTGTTATCGCGATTCATTTTACTCCTGAAATGTGAAATATTGCGCGGAATCTTCTCGAGACAAAGACCTTTGTCGCTTGGCACGATTTAACTTTCTTTCCAGTCGACAAAACTTCTTGCTTAGTTTCTCGATATCCCTATCACGCTTCCTCTTCGGCATTTTTCACAGGATAACTGTTAATCACTTGTCACTAACGGTCAGGAAAGCGTTTATGCGTTCGCAGTGGCGAAGCACTGTAACGTGAATGACGGGTAGTCTCAATGGCAGGGCGGACCTACCTACCTCACAGAAAAATAAAAAGAAAAATAACCTTTTTTTTTTTCTCTCAAATACAGTGCTATGTGGTGAATCCTGGGTGAAACTACAAATGAATATGTAATAGGTTTATTATTTCAGCTAACTGATCTCTTCGAACGAAGCATGAGCATAATAATGTAATATACCTATGTATTAACTAATAAATATTTTTTAAATCAATAACTAACTAGAACGGCTGGTTTTAATCACTAAGCAGTATGCTTAGACCTAGACTCTTCTTAGGAGTGATGAAAGCGATCATTACAATATAATCTAAAAAAACATTACAATCGAGTAGGTATATATAGTGTTGCTAGTTTTCGTTGAACAACAATTAACAAAAAACAAAGATTAATTTTAAATACATTTATGACATCGTTGCACTACACGAACACGGCAGTCAATAAAAACAATATATATATATACATATATGCACACAAAATAGAAAACAAAACGAAAGGCAGCCACGTATCTGTATCCGAATGAAGACGTGATTGCGTCAAAGTGACAGTGACAGAAGACAGCAGACAGAAAGGAAGCAAAAATTAGAAAAAAAAAGTTCACATACACGATGAAAAATCAATACATATGTAATGAAAGCAGTTGTTGGAGAAAATATTCATTCCATGGAAAGAGACCTATGCACGAGCGGTAGAGGTACGTGGTCTTGTGGAGATGCGATGACATAACCTCACTTAGCTTGTGCACCCCTCCTGGTCGTGATGGACTTGATGGAGCCAGCGGTCGCGCTCGCAGCGGGCTTCTTCCCCTTGTCAGGCGTTGGCGAAGGGCCGTCCTTGCTCGGACACCTCGACGTCAGCGGTTGCAGATCACCCCAGCACTCCACTTAATGCGAGACTTGTCTGGCAGCGCGACGATGAGGGTAAGTACTTGTATAAGACACATTGAATTTGGGGGAGGGGGGCGTGGAGGGGGGGAGGGGTGGGGGAGGGGAGGTCCCCCACCTACCCCCCCTTTTAGGAAACCACTAGTTTTTATGTTATGGAGGTCCAAAGATTGAAGAAAATGCCTACATTTTTTGGATTTCGGGGGAGTTGGAGGCGGAGAGGGGTTGGAGGAGGGGTTGCCAGGAGTAGGGGGTCGCCTCGCTCCGCTCCGCTTCGCTCCGGCTCCCGGGTCTGCTGTAACGTGTGAACCTAACAAACCTATCTTTAGTTTTTAAACAGGAAGTGACCTAAAGCAACCAATTTGGTTCTGATAAACTCTATAAAGTAGTTAGTAAGTAAACAAAGCCAAAGTCGTCCAGAGAATCACGGATAAAACGAGAGCGCAATAGAACATTCACGAAACACGGAAGGAATCGGAATGAAATGAGCAAGTAGGGGGTCGCCTCGCTCCGCTCCGCTTCGCTCCGGCTCCCGGGTCTGCTGTAACGTGTGAACCTAACAAACCTATCTTTAGTTTTTAAACAGGAAGTGACCTAAAGCAACCAATTTGGTTCTGATAAACTCCATAAAGTAGTTAGTAAGTAAACAAAGCCAAAGTCGTCCAGAGAATCACGGATAAAACGAGAGCGCAACAGGACATTCACGAAACACGGAAGGAATCGGAATGAAATGAGCAAGTAGGGGGTCGCCTCGCTCCGCTCCGCTTCGCTCCGGCTCCCGGGTCTGCTGTAACGTGTGAACCTAACAAACCTATCTTTAGTTTTTAAACACGAAGTGACCTAAAGCAACCAATTTGGTTCTGATAAACTCCATAAAGTAGTTAGTAAGTAAACAAAGCCAAAGTCATCCAGAGAATCACGGATAAAACGAGAGCGCAACAGAACATTCACGAAACACGGAAGGAATCGGAATGAAATGAGCAAGTCATTATGTCAGAAAATACAAAATTGCTGACGCAAATTTCTACCATTACAACAAAATCTTGTAATTTCTACTAAAATCATGTACCAATATCCAACGTTGGATCTTTTGAGTTTGACATTTGTCGTTCCGAGATTGGCCAAGTTGTAAAAATCGCGTAAACATATTTTATAATTAAAGTGCTAAAATGATGTTTCATAAATCAGAAAATGGTATCAGAGGATAGCTAAGGACCCCCCCCTAACCACCTAAGTACTCCAATCTTCAAATTTCAATGTGTCTTATATAAGACCCAACCCGACGATGATCCTGCCTTCCGAGGTCCAGACGCTGCTCATCCCAAAGTGCCTGCGCGCCGCTGCGAAGACTTCATGGCGCGTTTTTGTTAGAAATTCGGTCACAGTTGTGCCCGAACCCTTGAGTGCTTTCTTCAGTCCCCACACCTCGCTGCGGCCTGCCAATGTTGTGAAGCGAACAAGCAGGGGTCTGGTTTTCGCCCCTTTCGCACCTAGTCGGTGAACCACGCTGATGGCACCAATACAGTGGACGGACACCTTGAGTTGGTCAGCAAGCACCCTCTTCAAGACAACATCTGGCTGCTCATCGGCCACCTCAGGCACACCATGCACCAGCAGCACCTTTCGCCTAGAAGCAGTTTCATGCCGGTCCAATGCCAGTGTCAGTAGCTGCAGCTGAGATTTAAGCATACCAAGGCACTTCCAAGTGAGGGATTTGAAGTCGGCGAACTCACTTGCGAGGCTTGCCAAGTTCTTCGGGGCAGGAGCAGGTGTGGCAGCATACAGATCCCTCTCATATTTCTCCATTCGCTCACCAAAAGACTTGACAATGTTCTCCATATTATTTGCCAACTCAGCATGCAGATTCATTGTTGTGGGATGTTATTGTGAAGTGATTTATGTAAGATAAACAATTGAATATGTGATTTATTAGAGTCCAGGTCAGTATTCTTATAAATAAATTTCCATTAAATGGTTAATTGTATTTTTAATTAATTTTAATTTAGAAGCTAATAAAAATGATTGTTGTAGTTAGGACTACCCTCTCCCAAAAAAAAAAAAAGATTTCTATGAACTTGCAGGATTTCAAGTTGTGTAGGTTGGTTGGTTTTCTTACTTTTGTCTGCTAGCTGTAGCTTGTTTGTAATAGCATTCTCGTAATGTAACTATAGAAAATAATGTTTACTTTTTCGGTTCTAGGGGCGGTTGATTGGACCCACGTAAAAATCATAAGCCACGGTAGAGATTTAGCTGAAGTGTTCCGCTGTCGGAAAGATTTTTTTTCAATAAATGTCCAAGTGGTTTGTGATTCCAAATAAAAAATAAGGGATATAATTGCTCGGTGGCCTGGGTCAGTGCATGATAGCACTATTTTTAATAATTCGCCTCTATGTTCAGTGCTAGTGTAATAGTACACGAGGTTCGGTACATTTGATACTTCATTCTGCGTGGTAGAGAGCTAGCCCAACGCCGCGCTGTTTTGAATACGAGAATCGGTTCAGATAACGTTTGGGGGTTTTGCGTAGCTTACTGGCAAAGTTTGCAAAAAAAAAAAGACGCGTGGGTTCATTCGTGGAATTTCAGTTCAGGTCAAGTTTTTTTGTCGCATTCCTGCGAGATGTGTAGAGATCAGAGCCGATTTGGCTGCGCGTTGAATAAAATTATGAATAACTAAATAATGAAAGGTTATTATGGAACGATACGGAGAAAGCTATTATGTAGATTGCAAATATACAATTGCGATTGAGGTATGATATGGAGAGTCTGACACCGCTAGTTTGAATATCATTCTGGTGGTCTTTGCTTCGCGCAACTAGCGGTCGGGTATGCTTAATTAATCGCAACAAGCTTTTATTGGTCAGCGATCAACAGATTCTGTGTATCGGCAGTACCAAATGATTTGAGTGATCACCTACGGTTGATCATAGTGAATATGCGTACACACAATTTGTAGAACGGCGGATCTGCATGGCATGGTTGAAATTAGACCCTGTGTAGTTAGTGATAAGAAGCTTCGCTTGGGCAGAGCGTATTCGCAAAGGACGCATATAAATACGAGAGTTTGAGAGGGGAGGGCATTCAGTCTCAGCGTCTAGCTACTGTGACAGTCGTCTTCACGAGTTCTAAACAGTTTTGTCTGCCGTGTTACGCGTCAGAACTATACGAATTTGTGATTGCGGAGTTTCAGTGGGTTTTCGTGAGTGTCTGAAGCGCCGAGATATACCTCGGTTCCTACCTTTATATCAACCTACCCCTAATTCCAAAACTATCCTTGGGTCGTTAGGAAAGAACTTTTAAGTCAATTTATCTGAGTCTGAGTCTGGGCTTGGAGCGACCCTAAATTCCTTTTTCCTTCACCATAGGGTTCCTGGATTGGCTCTTAGGATATTCGCGGGCTAATCCTCTCCTCATTCCTTCGAGTAGCGAGTTTTGTAATTCCCACACACACAGTCGTTAAACATTCAAGCACATTCAAATCAAACTCAACCATTTTCGAGTGGTGTCGATAATGGACGTGGTATAACACTAGGGTTTTAGACTAGGCTAGACAGGAGTTTAGTTGCGGCTAAACCTAGGTTGTCAGGGCATAGGGAGACTGTTTGATCGATGAGGTTCCGCGGATGGAAATAACAAATTCAGAACAAAGTTAAACCGGTGTCAACACAGATAACATATCCTGTTGATATTTTGACATTTGAGTGTTGTCGGGGACGCGCGAAGAGATCAATTTACAGTCTAAAGTTCATTGTTTAGGTCCGGGTAGGTGTTTTGCATTGCCTTGGGTCAGATTGGATTCAAGTTGCATTTTTAAATTAAATGTAAATTCGCAGGAGATCTAATGTGTAAGCTGAGTCGGTATATATGATTAGGCTCAGCCCAGGACGTGCTGCGGCTAGTGGAATTCATAGTTCGGTATTTATCGAACTATGCACTTCGCTATGGTGTGGATTAGATCTCCTAAAACAATAATGCTTGCGTTTCGATAACATCCAGCTCAAATTGCGCAGAGTTGAAGGTTTCAAAACGTTACGGACCTTTTGAGGTAACCGCTAGTTCAGAACCCATTTCGGAACTCATATCGCAATTGTGTAAACCGGTCTTTTCGGATCGTTATTGCCGTGAACCAAATATATAATTGGAACCACCACAAGCCGCTACTAGCGAGCACATGAAATATCATTGAGTACTCACGTCGTAAAACTACGACGGATGTCTATACGATATCACAAACAAATATTATAAACTGTGGTCGATCACTAAAACTAAAACAAAAGATGTTCCAATGCGCTCATATATACAAAAACCAGATGGTGCCATCACATAAAATATAACAACGATCGTTTGGCGCAAAACACCGCTGACTGATGCGAATTACCGGCTCGCGGACATATATGCTTTCTCTGTCTAACTTGAAACTGTAACTTCCTGAACCAAACTTCGTTCGACTATTGTACGCCTAACGGATTTCTCGCGAACGAGGAATTCAGACTTATCATTCTTAACTTACAAATCTTACAGCTGAATCGGGTCCTCTCATTTTGGGATAGATAGAATAGACGATCATAGCTACTGATAGCGGCGGCTCGACCTTGGCCTGGTGCCGGTACAGATTTTTGTTGCCGAGACCGAAGGATATCCTAGATAGTCTGATACCTAGATATTCTAAAAGAATCAAGGTCTAACGCGTTACTTTTAAAAATAACACAACGTAGAAACGATTTTAAACAGTTCAGTTTGTAAATAAGAAATAAGCAAAAAAGGGGCATTGTTTTCAGACGAGCTACGGCGGTTTAGTGTTCAGGATGGCCGGCCGGCGTAGAAAAAACGATAGTCGGGTAGCACAAAATTCACTTTCACACACAAGTGAAATGGCGTCAGGGCAGGTGACGCAATTGTTATCTGAAATAGTGAATAGATTAGACAGTTTGGAAAGGGGTTCCAGCACGAGCAATACTAGTAGGACTTCGGACAGACAGACTGACAGACAGGAACTAGAGACATTTGAACAATCGGTAGAAAAACGTCAATCATGCATTGTGAAAATGACACAGAAGTTGCCGACATTCGATGGGCGGAATTCGGAAAATCCGATGATTTTCTTAAGAGATTTAAAGGCTTATATTAAAGTCTCGGGAGATAGTTCTAGGGCTTTGTTATGGGCAACGGATAGTTTGGTAGGAATTGCAAAAGTTCGAATGAGCATATACAGAGACTCATGGCGAACCTATTCGGATTTTGAAAAAGATTTCAGAGAGGTATTCTGGGGTGATAATGAACAGGAATTAATTAAGCAAAGATTCCTAACTGCGAAGTTTGATTCTAAGAAAGGTCAAAGTATGGAAGAATTCTTTGCCTCTCAATTGAATAGCATATATGAGCTTACGATACCGTTTACTGATACGGAGAAAATCAACACGATTTTCAGACAGTTGCCGCGTGATATTCAGGTAGCGTTTTTTGCTAGAAAGGAGTCAATGACCATACGTGATGCGGTCGACTTCCTTCGGCATTTAGAACGGAATGTCGATGGGGGATTAAATGCGATACATGGTTCTGAGACAATGGATACGAATAATGTAAGGCGGAATAGCTACATGCGTGGGCAATATCGAGCTATGCGGGTAAATACGTTACGTTATAACGCGGTGAGTCGTAGGAATAATTATAACGCGGGAACGAAGGGGCGAAACGAATTTGGGACGCGCGGTCGCGGTTATTTTCGCGGTAGAGGGAGACAGCCTCAGTCTAGTTTCAAGGCAATAGGGTTCCAGAGGGGCAATGATAGTTCAGGAGATACAGAGGCAGGGCAAAGTTCAAGTGACAGGAATAATGCGATAAGTCAGAATTCAAAAAACTAGTGGACTCGCGCGGGTCGTTCGCGCTCAGATTTTTATTACGGTTCGGGTGGACAGCCGATCGAATTGGGAAAAAGCATAGACTGTATGATTTGTGTAATTTGGATTCGAACGTGGGTGTGAATGAATTTATTCAATTATTAGCGCATAAAGCGCACGGATATGCCGTGTGTTTAGATGAAAAATCGAGACCGAATTATAGAGATCGAAATGACAGACGTTTACATACGATATTCAGAGACGACGATTCGACTGAGTGTGGGCGCGAGTTATGTAGTACTTTGACATTACCTGAGATAGATGTGCGTATTGGGAATATTGTTGTAAGGAGTTTGATTGATTCGGGGAGCGAAATCAGTGTAATAAGTCGGAGAGTGTACGAAGAAGTGTGCAGACAATTGGGAAAACCGACGGAAATACCGATTCCAAGTTTGAGAATCACAGGTGCATTTGGAGTCAGTAAGGAAAAGGTTGATAAATTAGTAACGTTACCATTAACAATAGGTGAATGCGTTATCGATACTCCAATGCTAGTATTAACAAGGGTGCCTAAAGATTTAATTTTAGGGTTTGATTTTATACAACAGACGCGAGCCAGTTTAATGTGTGAGGGTAATAAGAGGCTAATTATACGAAGCGCCGGGCGGATGTGTGAAATACCATTAGGTACTGGTCCTAATCCGGAATCTTGCTGTTGTACAATGGAAGTACAGAACCAAGATACCTGTAGAAATATGATAGAGGAATATGTGATTAATTCATCAATACCTGTAGAACACAAAACAAAGTTATTGCCGGTTTTAAATAAACATGCAGAGTTGTTTAGCGATAGGATAGGTCGGACAAATAAATATATACATGAGATAAAAATGAGAGATGAAACGCCTTTCGTAAAACGAAGCTATCCCATACCGTTCGCATATCGCGATAAAGTAACAAAACGTTTGGAAGAGATGGAATTGATAGGTATTATTAGCAGGCAATCTACGGATTTCAGCAGTCCATTGACTTGTACATTAAAGAAATCAGGAGAGGTCCGTATTCTGCTAGATGCACGACAATTAAACATGGGAATGGTTGGTGAGGTTGAAACCACACCTTTAATGAGTGAGATATTGCAATCCGGGCGCCGGATAAATTACATAGGAGTTATTGATATCAAAGATGCGTATTTTTCTATACCATTATCAGACGAATCTAAACGATACACGGGTTTTGTATATCAAGGCAGAAGTTATGTTTACAACGTTTTACCTCAGGGGTTGAAAACCAGTGTGGGTTCATTTTCGAGGGCGATGGACTTAATTCTAGGGCCAGAGGTTAGGTCATATTGTTTAAATTTTGTTGACGATTTGGCAATTTTAACTGAGGGTGACTTCGAACAGCATTTGTCTCAAGTGGACACGGTTCTGAGTAAATTGAAAGACGCGGGTTTCACATGCAAACTAAAAAAATGCGAGTTCGCACAAAAAAAGGTCAAGTTATTGGGGCACATTTTGTCTACACAAGGTTTGCAGATGGACCCGGACAAAATTGAAACACTTAAATTATATCCGTCACCCAGAACTGTCAGGCAATTGAGGGCGTTTTTGGGGTTCATAAATTACTTTAGGAGGTTTATAAAAAATTTTGGAACGTTAACACAGCCCTTGTACAATTTATTACGGTCTGGAGTCAAGTTCATCTGGAGTGCGCAGATGCAAAGTGCTTTTGACGAGATAAAAAATCAATTCTTAGAAAGTATAATTTTGAGTCAGCCATTGGCGGGAAAATATTATTATGTTCAATGTGACGCCAGCGCTATAGGAATTGGGGGCTATGTTTATCAATTAGATGAATCGGGCCAGGAACGAATTATAGGGTTCTGTTCGCAGGCATTTAAGGGTGCTCAGACGAGATGGGCTACCAGTGAACAGGAAATGTATGCAGTTATATACACTTTAAAGCGATTTGAGATATATTTGCGGGGAGAAAAAGTTATTATTAGAACTGATCATAAAAGTTTGACGTTCATTAAGTCGTGGACCTTATTAGGGGCACGCGTAACGAGGTGGATTATGTTTTTAGAGCAATTCGATTACGACATAGAATTTGTGCGAGGGACTGATAATCAAATTGCCGACACGCTAAGCAGGCAAATAGCGGGACCTGGAGGTATGATTGACGGTACAAATGTTCAGCCGGGGATATTCTGGTTTCAGGCATCGAATACCGCAAGTGTTATTTCGAGTTTACGGGACATTGCGAGATTACAAAGCGAAGATGAGCGGTTAAATCGAATAAGCGGTTGTATCAGACGTAAGGTGGTAGATACGGGAACGAGAGGTTTTGAAAATTACAAGCTAGTAGGTGATACGTTATATTTTCACGTGCCGAAGCGGAACGTACAGTTGCTAGTAATTCCGAAATCACTACAGGAGGAACTAATTTTACACATACATGAAGAAATAGGTCACTACGGCAGATATAAAATATTAGCACTGATGAAGGACAGATATTATTTTCTTCATATGAGTAGGGTGATTAGCGCGGTGATAAGAAGTTGTGACATATGTCAAAAGGTCAAACCAAGTACTAACAATACCGTTGGTCCTTGTACACCGGTGTTGGCGGAAAAGTTGGGTGAGAAAGTTTTCTCGGACCTTTATGGGCCATTGCCCGTAGGTAAATTCGGATATCAATATATATATGTGATTCAAGACGTGTACAGTAAAGTAATAAAATTATATCCAATGCGAAAAGCGACAGGTAGGAGCGTGCTCGCTTGTACAAAGAGATTTCATAGGGAAGTACCTATCGAAACTATAATTACGGACTAAGGACCACAGTTCATATCGAAAGTTTGGGAATTTGGACTCAAACAGCTGGGGATTCGGGTCACTCATACGTCGGTGTATTGTCCAAATTCTAATAGCGTAGAAAGAGTGAATCGCGAGCTAGGTCGGCTGATTAGAACTTATTGCGGCGGAAGTAATCGTAGTTGGGTAGACGTGTTACCGGACATTCAGAATTGCTATAATAATAACGAACACACAAGCACAGGCTTTGCGCCTAATGAGTTAGCGTTTGGTAGGCGGGAACCGTTAACTATTGACAAGGAATTAGGCGATGAATGGTTATTAGGCCATAGTGTGCGAGATTCGGAACAGGTGCGAAATGTAGCGATAGAACACTCTAAAAGTTCTAGTGAACGACGTAAGCGACAGGCGGACAAACGGCGTAAGTTAGAAGTCTATCGTATAGGTGATTATGTGAAACTTAAGACCTTTGTGCGTTCAAATAAAGAACATAAAATCATGCGGAAATTTTCGTTGTTGTATAAAGGGCCTTATGTTATTTCGGCAGTGGTATATCCTAACTGTTATACGTTAGTAGATCCGGGTTCAAATGAGATATTGGGTAACTTCAATACTATAAATATAGCCAGGTATTATGTGAGGACGAATAAGGGCGTAGATAAATAAGATAGTGTATAAAAGTTATATAATTAAGCTGTAAGCTGTAAATTAGAGTAACTACTTTGTAGATTTGAGGATCTTGCATAGTTTGGAAAAAAAAAAAAAAAAAAAAAAAAAAAAAAAAAAAAAAAAAATTTGTATATATATATAGTAATACGAATTAGGATAAATTGCGGGTAAGCGAGGTTGTATAGTTAGATAGATAAATATGATAAGACAGGAGAGAACTCAATCGAGTTGTGTAAATATTATATACATAATTGACAGATTCATCGGTCTGTGTACATGATTTGAGATGTCCGTACATATAGAGTAGATATGTACAAAGCATGGGTAGCATAGTGGTAATGAGATCCTTGCGCCATGTTAACTGAGTAAACAGTGTCTCAAGGTCTGGGAGGGGGCTGTAATGGTACACGAGGTTCGGTACATTTGATACTTCATTCTGCGTGGTAGAGAGCTAGCCCAACGCCGCGCTGTTTTGAATACGAGAATCGGTTCAGATAACGTTTGGGGGTTTTGCGTAGCTTACTGGCAAAGTTTGCAAAAAAAAAAAGACGCGTGGGTTCATTCGTGGAATTTCAGTTCAGGTCAAGTTTTTTTGTCGCATTCTTGCGAGATGTGTAGAGATCAGAGCCGATTTGGCTGCGCGTTGAATAAAATTATGAATAACTAAATAATGAAAGGTTATTATGGAACGATACGGAGAAAGCTATTATGTAGATTGCAAATATACAATTGCGATTGAGGTATGATATGGAGAGTCTGACACCGCTAGTTTGAATATCATTCTGGTGGTCTTTGCTTCGCGCAACTAGCGGTCGGGTATGCTTAATTAATCGCAACAAGCTTTTATTGGTCAGCGATCAACAGATTCTGTGTATCGGCAGTACCAAATGATTTGAGTGATCACCTACGGTTTATCATAGTGAATATGCGTACACACAATTTGTAGAACGGCGGATCTGCATGGCATGGTTGAAATTAGACCCTGTGTAGTTAGTGATAAGAAGCTTCGCTTGGGCAGAGCGTATTCGCAAAGGACGCATATAAATACGAGAGTTTGAGAGGGGAGGGCATTCAGTCTCAGCGTCTAGCTACTGTGGCAGTCGTCTTCACGAGTTCTAAACAGTTTTGTCTGCTGTGTTACGCGTCAGAACTATACGAATTTGTGATTGCGGAGTTTCAGTGGGTTTTCGTGAGTGTCTGAAGCGCCGAGATATACCTCGGTTCCTACCTTTATATCAACCTACCCCTAATTCCAAAACTATCCTTGGGTCGTTAGGAAAGAACTTTTAAGTCAATTTATCTGAGTCTGAGTCTGGGCTTGGAGCGACCCTAAATTCCTTTTTCCTTCACCATAGGGTTCCTGGATTGGCTCTTAGGATATTCGCGGGCTAATCCTCTCCTCATTCCTTCGAGTAGCGAGTTTTGTAATTCCCACACACACAGTCGTTAAACATTCAAGCACATTCAAATCAAACTCAACCATTTTCGAGTGGTGTCGATAATGGACGTGGTATAACACTAGGGTTTTAGACTAGGCTAGACAGGAGTTTAGTTGCGGCTAAACCTAGGTTGTCAGGGCATAGGGAGACTGTTTGATCGATGAGGTTCCGCGGATGGAAATAACAAATTCAGAACAAAGTTAAACCGGTGTCAACACAGATAACATATCCTGTTGATATTTTGACATTTGAGTGTTGTCGGGGACGCGCGAAGAGATCAATTTACAGTCTAAAGTTCATTGTTTAGGTCCGGGTAGGTGTTTTGCATTGCCTTGGGTCAGATTGGATTCAAGTTGCATTTTTAAATTAAATGTAAATTCGCAGGAGATCTAATGTGTAAGCTGAGTCGGTATATATGATTAGGCTCAGCCCAGGACGTGCTGCGGCTAGTGGAATTCATAGTTCGGTATTTATCGAACTATGCACTTCGCTATGGTGTGGATTAGATCTCCTAAAACAATAATGCTTGCGTTTCGATAACATCCAGCTCAAATTGCGCAGAGTTGAAGGTTTCAAAACGTTACGGACCTTTTGAGGTAACCGCTAGTTCAGAACCCATTTCGGAACTCATATCGCAATTGTGTAAACCGGTCTTTTCGGATCGTTATTGCCGTGAACCAAATATATAATTGGAACCACCACAAGCCGCTACTAGCGAGCACATGAAATATCATTGAGTACTCACGTCGTAAAACTACGACGGATGTCTATACGATATCACAAACAAATATTATAAACTGTGGTCGATCACTAAAACTAAAACAAAAGATGTTCCAATGCGCTCATATATACAAAAACCAGATGGTGCCATCACATAAAATATAACAACGATCGTTTGGCGCAAAACACCGCTGACTGATGCGAATTACCGGCTCGCGGACATATATGCTTTCTCTGTCTAACTTGAAACTGTAACTTCCTGAACCAAACTTCGTTCGACTATTGTACGCCTAACGGATTTCTCGCGAACGAGGAATTCAGACTTATCATTCTTAACTTACAAATCTTACAGCTGAATCGGGTCCTCTCATTTTGGGATAGATAGAATAGACGATCATAGCGGCGGCTCGACCTTGGCCTGGTGCCGGTACACTAGAAGCCGGTCACTTTGGTGAATACTTTTATTGGGTGATAGTGGATATTTTTGAAAAAAATATTTGCTAACCCAATTTGTCCGTCCAGCGACAGCAAGCAACGAAAATTATAATAGAGCCCACGTCACTACCAGAAACACTGTTGAAAGGTGTTTTGATGTCTGGAAAAGGCTTCCTTGTCTATAAAAAGGCACCCTCTAATACTACATAATACATACATAGCGTCATGCTTCTTCCCATACGGGGTGGCAGCCAGTTATTCAATACTCCATTTTGCATGACAGCAGGCTAGCCCATCGCCCATAGGATTAACACTTTTTAAAATTTAACAGGTTTCACATTGAGAAAAACAAGCACCAATTTAAATGTGACAGCAGTATTGCACAACATTGCTATAGAGCTAAGGGATGAAAAGGGCTAAATCTGGACTTTGACAAAGATGAAGCCACAATTGAAGAACTGCACGATGCATTCCGGCATGGCGAGGGTACATCTGTCAGAACCACTTTAGTGAACACTGTTTGCATAAATATTAATCACCAACATGACCAATATGTACTATCGACAAAAGTGAATCCTGACCCACAATGGAACCTTGTAAAATTAACACCGTGCACTGAATCAACCTGACTGACTGACTGACTGTTACAAGGTTCCATTGTGGGTCAGGATTCACTTTTGTCGATAGTACTTTAACTTCTAACATGGTGTCTTGACATCATCGACAAAACTCAAAATGTATTGAAAAAAATGTGTATTTTTTTTGATAGCTCACATATCAAAAGGTGTTTGTTTAGAACAGTAGATACCCCCCTAGGGTTGTTTTGGTTCATTCAAAATAAAAATAAAATGTATATTTTAAAATTTATTATTGTTTCTCCAGAATTGCTATTTCTAACTTCAGTGTTTTGGCCAACAGCTGGTGTTCTTTTTATCGGAGCCTTATTTCTTGATACAGCCGTCGCATCTCCAAAATTGAATTTTCGTATTTCTTTTTGAAGTAAGCATTTTTATAATAACTTGTTTTTTTTCAGGCTTGCAGACAGCATTTCAGTTCGGCCTCGAGTTTCTGGAAAAAACAAGGTTAACTATGAAATCAACAAGAACCCACACCGATTACAAAAAGTTTTTTTTAAACAATACCTGTTCTGTTCTTAATTTGGTTTCTGCATTTTATATTTTTCACATTACGACCTGTAAAAAAAAGAACAATACGATATAATCATAACATAACTAAACAAAGAGTCACGCCTTTTCCTATACGGGGTGGTAGAAGCACTATTGTGCGCACGTTAATTATTCAATACTTATTTTGTATGTATTATTGAATTAACACCAAAATAAAAGCTACCTTTTATTTTTTTCAACAGCCATGTTTGTCTCTTCTTCTGGCTCTGTCGTTGCCTCTGCAGCTGTGTCAAGTTATCAAAAAAATATTCAAAATTATTTTAGTGATACAATTTCAAATCTGTACTTCAGTATGCAATAGCATCTTGAACCTAATAAATGATTACCGTTAAAATATGAAGCAGCACTATCAAATGGGTTAAAAAGGGGCTCCACTTGATCCTTAATATGTGCCAAAATCTTCAAATCTTTTTCTTGGATTGCAGGAGTGAAGCATCCCCCGCCAGTTTTTTTACGTTCAATCTGAAAGTCATTAATTTCATTAAATAATAAGAATATAATTATGACGGAAGGTTTAAAAGATGTATTATACAACACTTTACACTTACTTTATCAGGTCGGTCTTGGAACTTAAGCGTCTTCAAATCCAGATTCCCATCCAATTCATATGTGTGCTCGCTGCTGGACTCCACAACCTCTGCTCTTGTCCTCTTCTCTTCCTACAACTTACGCAGGTAGTCAGCTTTCTAGGAAATACAGCATCAAGTTACTACAGAAATAAGTATTCAATTCCAAAAGTTAATTACCAACAAATGTTCATAAATTGATAGGTAGGTAGTTAGTTACATTTGATGAAGCAAGAGCTTTTCTGGCGGTTTGCTTCATATTTTCATAAGCATGCTTAAGCTGCTCTGGTGTTCTGATGCCACTGGTAGCGGATGAATTGTAGCTTTTGGCTAACTGCATCTAAGCATCTGCTTTTTGTTGGAAAATCGTGGGGCCTATGGATTTTGACTTTGTGGTATCGTTGTACCTAAAAAGAAGAAAATGTATTAGAAGATGGTTAGGTTTTCGAGAGGCTACCATGAAATCGGGCTCTGTTTAGCCACCGGTTACTTACCTTTTACCCAATAACCTCACATTTTCTTTCTCAGCCTCTGTATAATTTGGCCCTCTTTTCCGAGACGCCCTCTCTTTTTTCGGACTCGAAGCCATGTTGCCCTTCCTTCTTCTTCTTTTAGAATTGATGATTAATCGAACTTACCTGTAAGTGAAGTTCTATCATAATTATGTGAAGGCTTTGTCCGAAGAGATTAGAGATATACTTGTAGTAGCACGTAGTGTCTGCCATTCATCCACTATAGTTAAAATACATAGGGTAAACCAAAAAAAACTTGTTATCGAGTGTGCCTTGTTGCTAGCCCCACGCACCCAATCACCCAATGGATCATTTAGTTCAAAGCTCCAAGAGTACCAGGTGTAATATTCCACTACATGGGTTACATTGGGCGGGCGGGAACTAATCTCTTCGGACAAAGCCTTCACATAATTATGATAGAACGTCACTTACAGGTAAGTTCGATTAATCATCAATTATGTTACAGGCTTTGTCCTTTCAGATTAGAGATATACTTGTAGGTTTTGAAAGTCTAAGTGGAATATTACTAGACTATTGAAAAACCACAAACAACTGTTACGAATTTATTTAATGAAACATTAACATGTCCCATTACATTCTTCTATCAGTACTCAAGACAATGAAGGTGAATATCTTTAACCTATGATTAATTTAAATATTCATTCAAAAGTTTTATGTACTTCATAATATGCACCTAATTCAGCAGGGATAATGCAAATTGGTGATTATCATTATTTACAACATTTCTCTGGTAGAACCGAGCAAATACAGTAGATCTCCCGCTCCATCCAGCGGTACGTCTGATAGTGTCTATATTTACACCATTTTTCTCGGGTCTCGGTCAAACTCGGGCCTCGGAACCCAAACCCAACATTCATATGCGAATCCACTCTTTCTGTAACCAGAACCGATGTGAGTGTGCGGAGATAGATCGTGTCGACACCATCAAATATCTGGGAGTAACAATTGACCAGAACCTGTCCTTTAAGACCCACATCTCCGATACAGCGTCAAGAATGAGAAAACTTATATTTGTAATGCGCGCGCTACAACACTCGGCTCGCAAAAATGTCCTTAGACTAGTCTACATAACCTTGTGCTACTCAGTACTGAGCTACTGCATCAAGGTATGGGGCGGATCTGGAATAACTGCTATGCTCAAACTAGAGAGAGTTCAACGGTCGGTGATCAAAGTAATGCTAAAAAAGCCATACAGTTTCCCGACTGCAGCTCTATATGCAGAAGCAGACCTACTCACCACACGCCAAACATTCATCTACAGAACTGCCACTCATATGCATCGCCACACAATCCACAGCACCAATTACGAAGAACTGCTGAAGAAAAGGGTCTTCCGTTTTCCGATAACTGAAGTCAAAACCTCATTCGCCCGCCGCTTCCCTAAATTCTTATCAGCATTTATATACAACAGGGTTCTTAAGCACTGTGCCATTAAACAGTGTACGGTAGGGACTTCTAAGCTCCTTATTCTTAAGTGGCTAAAAACCCTTACATATCGAGAAACAGAGGATCTCCTGAAAATCGACTCGTAATCCTTGTCCCTACATCCTTTCCCCCTCCCAACATCCTTCCCTAGATTGTATATGTATATCTAGTATGATTAAATTATAACTTAATTTGCAACCACTTGAGCTAACCATGTATTATCATTTTTTTTTGTTTTTTGTTACATACTTTTACAACACTTCATGCCTGTCACACTATTAAAGATTATTATTCTATTATTACACCAAGAACACCTCTGGCCAGCCAATCATACATAAAAATAGAGCCAACATTATATCAAAGATCCAGGTCCTCACGATACAGGTCTAACCTAGTGTGAGGGCCACTGGTAACTTTTACTTTGTATACGAGTCATTTATTAGCAAGTAGGTGTCAATGTATTAAATTAAGAGTATCTGTAAACCTTTTGTTACAATAAACTATTTCTATTTCTATTACTATTTCTATTTCTACTGTTCAAATTGATACAAAACCAGTTGTTGCAATACCCTCTTTTTCGAATATTTGTGATATTATAAGGGCTTTGGGCCACAACTATTTTTATTTTCCAGAAAAGATCTATTCGTGCTATTTATAATTTAAAACGAACAGACTCCTCAAGAGAGCTTTTTAAAGAAATTGACATACTGTAGCTAGTCAATTTATTTTCGAAAATATAATGTATGTACGCAAGAACCTTACATCATTTTCCAAACTTAGCGATAGCTGTTATATTTACCTAAGAAATAATAATAATAATAATACCTTGGACACCATTTACACACATTGATCTAGCCCCAAACTAGGATTCCCTGTATCTTGGGTACTAGACAACGATATATATACTTATATAGAGAAATATTATACTTAGATAGATAAACAACCATGACTAGGGTACAAACATCCGTTCTCATCAAACAAACATTTGCCCCCACCGGGACTCGAACCCGGGACCCTTGGTTTCGTAGGCAGCGTCACTGCCGACTCGGCCATTCCCATAATCAAATAAAACATAAAACAAATAATAATCACAGACTATGTGCGCCCCGGTTATTGCATCTATTTAGTATTTCTATTCTTTCAAGGGTCAATGCATTCTCTACTACAATAAGATACCTCTGGAGATTTTGAAATTGCCATTTGAGCAATTTAGAAAGCTTGTTAAAACGACTTTGTCGAAATAGGGATAATTAAATGTTCAAGATTACTTAAATGAAGGGACTGTATGGGATTAATCTAGCTAGCTCAACACAGACCTTGCTGTTATAATTTTGTAATTATTTATTCCTGCTTATTAATCATAAGCATATTTTTTTAAATATTTGTATCAGTTAAGCACAACAAATTTTTAAAAGAGATCCAAAAATCAATCTGTGGGAGTTTCTACGCCCTTCTTCTCCCACAGTAGTCCAATGTAAAGAAGAGGCAAAAAATTACATTTACGAAATATATGTCAATATCCACCGTTATGACTACGTTACTTGCCTTTTACTTCTTTAGCAGCTGTACAAAGCCCTTAGAAGACTGAAACTAAAATTAAAAGGAGATTTTTGTTGTAATTTACATTTACATACAGGCACATACATAGCTTCTCGCCCAACACTAGGATACGCTGTATCGTGGGAAACAGAAACAGCGATGTCACAAACATATAAACATCCAAGACCTGTTTTTTTTTTCTTTACACCCAGCCGCGGATCGAATCCGGGACCTCTCGCATGGTAGGCACCACAGCCGCTGCGCCACAGAGGTCGTAAGTGCGTGACACCGATTTGGATTTTGAACGGTTCTTCGAGCCCGGTTTTAGATATGATCTATGTTTGTATAGTTGAGCTAAGATGTAAACGACAATGGCAGAATTAGTATGGCAAACGCGCTAATAATCTGTATACAAGAATTTCGTCGAAATACGATTCTCCCAAAATTTTTAAGACCACTTAAAGCATTTTTCGCTGGAAATTAAAGCACGAGTTTTTAAACATTACCTTAATCGGTACACGACAATTGCAGTAACGACATCATTGTAACGGAGGAAAGTGTTTTAACCTCTTGAATACCACCGGCGTTAGATAACGTCTCTTTTCCGGTATAGGTTTTAAATTTTATTACCATGGCATAAGGTTCAAAATCGCGACCCGTCCCAACTACCCTCGGTTATGAGAGGTTAAGGTAACTTTCTGTTATTTGATGCTTGTACGCCCTCTCGCAGCACAGAGGTACTGATTCTCTGAATACAGGAAGGTTTTCCATAAACGCTATGCCTACTTTGTAATGTGCTTAGTATACTGGTATCGACATAAATGTGTATTCATATGTAAATGAGCAGATACTGTCAATATACTTGTAATGGTTAACATGCTAGCTTCTGTACTCATACTCACATAATATAATTTGAGAAAAAAATACGGATGATTTATATCCATTTATGTTTATTACAGTTAAAATTACGCAAATACAGATACTTAACTTGTTTAAATCACAGTAGCTATATAACTGTTTATGCTGTAATGGTACACGAGAGTCAGTACATTTGATACTTCATTTTGCGTGACAGAGGGCTAGCCCAACGCCGCGCTGTTTTGAATACGAGAATCGGTTCAGATAACGTTTGGGGTATTGAGTAGCTCAGGGGCAAGTTAGCAAAAACATCATATGTAAATGAGCAGATACTGTCAATATACTTGTAATGGTTAACATGCTAGCTTCTGTACTCATACTCACATAATATAATTTGAGAAAAAAATACGGATGATTTATATCCATTTATGTTTATTACAGTTAAAATTACGCAAATACAGATACTTAACTTGTTTAAATCACAGTAGCTATATAACTGTTTATGCTGTAATGGTACACGAGAGTCAGTACATTTGATACTTCATTTTGCGTGACAGAGGGCTAGCCCAACGCCGCGCTGTTTTGAATACGAGAATCGGTTCAGATAACGTTTGGGGTATTGAGTAGCTCAGGGGCAAGTTAGCAAAAAACAATGAGCCGACGCGTGGGATGGTTCGAGGAAGGTTACAGGTCAGGTTTTTTTGTCGCATTCCTGCGAGATGTGTAGGGATCAGAGCCGATTTGGCTGCGCGCTGAATAAAATATGAATAACTAAATAATAGAAAGGTTATTATGGAACGATACGGAGAAAGCTATTATGTTGATTGCAAATATACAATTGCGTTTGGTTGGTATGAGATGGAGAGTTTGAGACGACTAGTGTGAATAGCATTCTAGTGGTCTTTGCTTCGCGCGCTAGCGGTCGGGAAGGCTTAATTAATCGCAACAAGCTTTATGGTCAGCGATCAACAGATTTTGTGTATCGGCCATACCGAATGACTTGAGTGATAACCTACGGTTGATCATAGTGAATATGCGTACACACAATTTGTAGAACGGCGGATCTGCATGGCATGGTTGAAATTAGACCCTGTGAAGTTAGTGATAAGAAGCTTCGCTTGGGCAGAGCGTGTTCGCAAAGGACGCCATTTTTTTCTTTCAGACATGTGGGGTGTATAAATACGATTGCGGGGGAAGGGAGAGCATTCAGTCTCAGCGTCTAGCTACTGTGACAGTCGCCTTTCACGAGTTCCAAACAGTTTTGGTCTGCCGTGTTACGCGTCAGAACTATACGAATTGTGATTGCGAAGTTTCAGTGGTTTTTCGTGAGTGTCTGAAGCGCCGAGATATACCTCGGTTGCTATCCTTTATATCGACCTACCTCAAATTCCAAAACTATCCTTGGGTCGTTAGATAAGAACTTTTAGGTAATTTATCTGAGTCTGAGTCTGGGCTTGGAGCGACCCTAAATTCCTTTTTCCTTCACCATAGGGTTCCTGGATTGGCTCTTAGGATATTCGCGGGCTAATCCTCTCCTCATTCCTTTCGAGTAGCGAGTTTTGAAATTCCCACACACACAGTCATTAAACATACAAGCACATTCAAATCAAACTCAACCATTTTCGAGTGGTGTCGATAATGGACGTAGTATAACACTAGGTTTTTAGACTAGGCTAGACAGGAGTTTAGTTGCGGCTAAACCTAGGTTGGCAGGACATAGGGAGACTGTTTGATCGATGAGGTTCCGCGGATGGAAATAACAAATTCAGAACAAAGTTAAACCGGTGTCAACACAGATAACCTATCCTGTTGATATTTTGATATTTGAGTGTTGTCGGGGACGCGCGAAGAGATCAAATTACAGTCTAAAGTTCATTGTTTAGGACCGGGTAGGTGTTTTGCTTTGCCTTGGGTCAGGTTGGATTCAAGTTGCATCTTTAAATTAAATGTAAATTTCGCTGGAGGTCTAATGTGTAGGCTGAGTCAAATATATATGATAAGGCTCAGTCGAGGACGTGCTGTGGCTAGTGGAATTCATAGATCGGAATTTACCGAAGTATGCATTTCGCTATGGTGTGGGTTAGATCTCCTAAAGCGCTAATGACTACATTTCGATAACATCCAGCTCAAATTGCGCAGAGTTGAAGGTTTCAAAACGTTACGGACCTTTTGAGGTAACCGCTAGTTTAGAACCCATTTCGGAAAATCAAATCGCAATTGTGTAAACCGGTCTTTTCGGATCGTTATTGCCGTGAACTAATTATATAATTGGAACCACCACAAGCCGCTACTAGCGAGCCATTGAAATATCATTGAGTACTCACGTCGTAAAACTACGACGGATATCTATACGATATCCCAAACAAATATAACAAATCGTGGTCGACCACTAAAAGAAGTTCCAAGCGCCCATATATACAAAAAAATAAATGGTACCATCACACAATAAATACAACAAAGATCGATCTGGCGCAATACACCGCTGACGCGAATTACCGGCTTGCGGACATATATGCTTTCTCTGTCTAACTTGAAACTGTAACTTCCTAAACCAAACTTCGTTCGACTATTGTACGCCTAACGAACTTCTCAACGAATGAGAAATTAGACTTATCATTCTTAACTTACAAATCTTACAGCTGAATCGGGACATCTCATTTTGGGGTAGATAGAATAGACGATCATAGCTACGGTGGCTCCACCTTAGCCGTTAATGCCGTTACAGATTTTCTGGTGCCGAGACCGAAGGATATCCTAGATAGTCTGATACCTAGATATTTTAAAAGAATCAAGGTCTAACGCGTTACTTTTAAAAATAACACAACGTAGAAACGATTTTAAACAGTTCAGTTTTATAAGTAAGAAATAAGCAAAAAAAAAGGGGCATTGTTTTCACAATTCTTTGGACGAGCTACGGCGGTTTAGTGTTCAGGAATAATGGCCGACCGGCTTAGAAAAAACGTTAGTCGGGTAGCACGAGACGATTCACTTTCGCAAACAAGTGAAATGGCGTCAGGACAGGTGACGCAATTGTTATCTGAAATAGTGAATAGATTAGACAGTTTGGAAAGGGGTTCTAGCGCGAGCAATACTAGTAGGACTTCGGACAGACAGACTGACAGACAGGAACTAGAGACGTTTGAACAATCGGTAGAAAAACGTCAATCATGCATAGTGAAAATGACACAGAAGTTGCCGACATTCGATGGGCGGAGTTCGGAAAATCCGATGATTTTCTTAAGAGATTTAAAGGCATATATTAAAGTATCGGGAGATAGTTCTAGGGCTTTGATATGGGCAACGGATAGTTTGGTAGGAATTGCAAAAGTTCGAATGAGCATATACAGAGACTCATGGCGAACCTATTCGGATTTTGAAAAAGATTTCAGAGAGGTATTCTGGGGTGATAATGAACAGGAATTAATTAAACAAAGATTCCTAACTGCGAAGTTTGATTCCAAAAAAGGTCAAAGTATGGAAGAATTCTTTGCCTCTCAATTGAATAGCATATATGAGCTTACGATACCGTTTACTGATACGGAGAAAATCAACACGATTTTCAGACAGTTGCCGCGTGATATTCAGGTAGCGTTTTTTGCTAGAAAGGAACCAATGAATAGTCATTGGTTCCTTTCTCGTATAGACGAGATGCGGTCGAGTTCCTTCGGCATTTAGAACGGAATGTCGATGGGGGATTAAGTGCGTTGCAGAGTTCGGAGACAATGAATACGAATAACGTAAGGCGGAATAGCTACATGCGTGGGCATTATCGTGCTATGCGGGTAAATACGTTACGATATAACGCGGTGAGTCGTAGGGATAATTATAACGCGGGGAAAAAGGCGCGAAACGAATTTGGGACACGCGCTCGCGGTTATTTTCGCGGTAGAGGTAGACAGCCTCAGGCTAGTTTCAAGGCAGTAGGGTTCCAAAGGGGCAATGATAGTTCAGGAGATACAGAGGCAGGGCAAAGTTCAAGTGACAGGAATAATGCGATAAATCAGAATTCAAAAAACTAGTGGACTCGCGCGGGTCGTTCGCGCTCAGATATTTATTACGGTTTGGGTGGACAGCCGATCAAATTGAAAAAAAACATAGACTGTATGATTTGTGTAATTTGGATTCGAACGTGGGTGTGAATGAATTTATTCAATTACTAGCGCATAAAGCGCATGGATATGCCGTGTGTTTAGATTAAAAAGTCGAGATCGAATTGTATAGGCCGCAATGACAGACTTTTACATACGATATTCAGAGACGACGATTCGACTGAGTGTGGGCGCGATTTATGTAGTACCTTGACATTACCTGAGATAGATGTGCGTATTGGGAATATTGTTGTAAGGAGTTTGATTGATTCGGGCAGCGAAATCAGTGTAATTAGTCGGAGAGTGTACGATGAAGTATGCAGACAATTGGGAAAACCGACGGAAATACCGATTCCAAGTTTGAGAATCACAGGTGCGTTCGGGGTCAGTAAGGAAAAGGTTGATAAGTTAGTTACGTTACCATTAACGATAGGTGAATGCGTTATTGATACTCCAATGCTAGTATTAACAAGGGTGCATAAAGATTTAATTTTGGGGTTTGATTTTATACAACAGACGCGAGCCAGTTTAATGTGTGAGGGTAATAAGAGGCTAATTATACGAAGCGTATAATTAGCCTCTACGGTCCTAATCAGGATTCTTGCTGTTGTACAATGGAAGTACAGAACCAAGATACCAGTAGAAATATGATAGAGGAATATGTGAATAATTCATCAATACCTGTTGAACACAAAACAAAGTTATTGCCGGTGTTAAATAAACATGCAGAGTTGTTTAGCGATAGGGTAGGTCGGACAAATAAATATATACATGAGATAAAAATGAGAGATGAAACGCCTTTCGTAAAACGAAGCTATCCCATACCGTTCGCATATCGCGATAAAGTAACAAAACGTATGAAGGAAATGGAACAGATAGGTATTATTAGCAGGCAATCTACGGATTTCAGCAGTCCATTGACTTGTGCACTAAAGAAATCAGGGGAGGTCCGTATATTGCTAGATGCACGACAATTAAACACGGGAATGGTTGGGGAAGTTGAAACTACACCTTTAATGAGTGAGATATTGCAATCCGGGCGCCGGATAAACTACATAGGGGTTATTGATATCAAAGATGCGTATTTTTCTATACCATTATCAGACGAATCTAAACGATACACGGGTTTTGTATATCAAGGCAGAAGTTATGTTTACAACGTTTTACCTCAGGGGTTGAAAACCAGTGTGGGTTCATTTACGAGGGCGATGGACTTAATTTTAGGGCCAGAGGTTAGGTCATATTGTTTAAATTTTGTTGACGATTTGGCAATTTTAACTGAGGGTGATTTCGATCAGCATTTGTCTCAAGTGGACACGGTTCTGAGTAAATTGAAAGACGCGGGCTTCACATGCAAACTAAAAAAATGCGAGTTCGCACAAAAAAAGGTCAAGTTATTGGGGCATATTTTGTCTACACAAGGTTTGCAAATGGACCCGGACAAAATTGAAACACTTAAATTATATCCGTCACCCAGAACTGTCAGGCAATTGAGGGCGTTTTTGGGGTTCATAAATTACTTTAGGAGGTTTTTAAAAAATTTTGGAACGTTAACACAGCCCTTGTACAATTTATTACGGTCTGGAGTCAAGTTCGTCTGGAGTGCGCAGGTGCAAAGTGCTTTTGACGAGATAAAAAAACAATTCTTAGAAAGTATAATTTTGAGTCAGCCATTGGCGGGAAAAACATATTATGTTCAATGTGACGCCAGCGCTATAGGAATTGGGGGCTATGTTTATCAATTAGATGATTCGGGCCAGGAACGAATTATAGGGTTCTGTTCGCAGGCATTTAAAAGAGCTCAGACGAGATGGGCTGTCAGTGAACAGGAAATGTATGCAGTTATATACACTTTAAAGCGATTTGAGATATATTTGCGGGGAGAAAAAGTTATTATTAGAACTGATCATAAAAGTTTGACGTTCATTAAGTCGTGGACTTTATTGGGGGCACGCGTAACTAGGTGGGTTATGTTTTAGAGCAATTCGATTATAACATAGAGTTTGTGCGAGGGACTGATAATCAAATTGCCGACACGCTAAGCAGGCAAATAGCGGGACTACAAAGCGAAGATGAGCGGTTAAATCGAATTAGCGGTTGTATCAGACGTAGGGTGGTAGATACGGGAACGAGAGGTTTTGATAATTATAAGCTAGTAGGTGATACGTTATATTTTCACGTGACGAAGCGGAACGTACAGTTGCTAGTAATTCCGAAATCACTACAGGAGGAACTAATTTTACACATTCATGAAGAAATAGGTCACTACGGCAGATATAAAATATTGGCACTGATGAGGGACAGATATTATTTTCTTCATATGAGTAGGGTGATTAGCACGGTGATAAGAAGTTGTGACATATGTCAAAAGGTCAAACCAAGTACTAACAATACCGTTGGTCCTTGTACACCGGTGTTGGCGGAAAAGTTGGGTGAGAAAGTTTTCTCGGACCTTTATGGGCCATTGCCCGTAGGTAAATTCGGATATCAATATATATATGTGATTCAAGACGTGTACAGTAAAGTAATAAAATTATATCCAATGCGAAAAGCGACAGGTAGGAGCGTGCTCGCTTGTACAAAGAGATTTCATAGGAAAATACCTATCGAAACTATAATTACGGACTCAGGACCACAGTTCGTATCGAAAGTTTGGGAATTTGGTCTCAAACAGCTGGGGATTCGGGTCACTCATACGTCGGTGTATTGTCCAAATTCTAATAGCGTAGAAAGAGTGAATCGCGAGCTAGGTCGACTGATTAGAACTTATTGCGGCGGAAGTAATCGTAGTTGGGTCGACGTGTTACCGAACATTCAAAATTGCTACAATAATATCAAACACACAAGCACAGGCTTTGCGCCTAATGAGTTAGCGTTTGGTAGGCGGGAACCGTTAACTATTGACAAGGAATTAGGCGATGAATGGTTATTAGGCCATAGTGTGCGAGATACGGAACAGGTGCGGAATGTAGCGATAGAAAACTCTAAAAGTTCTAGTGAACGACGTAAGCGACAGGCAGACAAACGGCGTAAGTTAGAAGTCTATCGTATAGGTGATTATGTGAAACTTAAGACTTTTGTGCGTTCAAATAAAGAACATAAAATCATGCGGAAATTTTCATTGTTGTATAAAGGGCCTTATGTTATTTCGGCAGTGGTATATCCGAACTGTTATACTTTAGTAGATCCGGTTTCAAATGAGATATTGGGTAACTTCAATACTATAAATATAGCCAGGTATTATGTGAGGACGAATAAGGGCGTAGATAAATAAGATAGTGTATAAAAGTTATATAATTAAGCTGTAAGCTGTAAATTTGAGTAACTACTTTGTAGATTTAAGGATCTTGCATGGTTTGGAAAAAAAAAAAAGTATATATATAGTAATACGAATTAGGATAAGTTGCGGGTAAGCGAGGTTGTATAGTTAGATAGATAAATAAGATAAGACAGGAGAGAGCTCAATCGAGTTGTGTAGATATTATATACATAATTGACAGATTCATCGGTCTGTGTACATGATTTGAGATGTTCGTACGTATAGAGTGGATATGGACAAAGCATCGATTAGCATTGTGGTAATGAGATCCTTGCGCTATGTTTAACTGAGATAAACAGTGTCTCAAGGTCTAGGAGGGGGCTGTAATGGTACACGAGAGTCAGTACATTTGATACTTCATTTTGCGTGACAGAGGGCTAGCCCAACGCCGCGCTGTTTTGAATACGAGAATCGGTTTATATAACGTTTGGGGTATTGAGTAGCTCAGGGGCAAGTTAGCAAAAAACAATGAGCCGACGCGTGGGATGGTTCGAGGAAGGTTACAGGTCAGGTTTTTTTTGTCGCATTCCTGCGAGATGTGTAGGGATCAGAGCCGATTTGGCTGCGCGCTGAATAAAATATGAATAACGAAATAATGGAAGGTTATTATGGAACGATACGGAGAAAGCTATTATGTTGATTGCAAATATACAATTGCGTTTGGTTGGTATAAGATGGAGAGTTTGAGACGACTAGTATGAATAGCATTCTAGTGGTCTTTGCTTCGCGCGCTAGCGGTCGGGAAGGCTTAATTAATCGCAACAAGCTTTATGGTCAGCGATCAACAGATTTTGTGTATCGGCCATACCGAATGACTTGAGTGATAAACTACGGTTGATCAGAGTGAATATGCGTACACACAATTTGTAGAACGGCGGATCTGCATGGCATGGTTGAAATTAGACCCTGTGTAGTTAGTGATAAGAAGCTTCGCTTGGGCAGAGCGTGTTCGCAAAGGACGCCATTTTTTTCTTTCAGACATGTGGGGTGTATAAATACGATTGCGGGGGAAGGGAGAGCATTCAGTCTCAGCGTCTAGCTACTGTGACAGTCGCCTTTCACGAGTTCCAAACAGTTTTGGTCTGCCGTGTTACGCGTCAGAACTATACGAATTGTGATTGCGAAGTTTCAGTGGTTTTTCGTGAGTGTCTGAAGCGCCGAGATATACCTCGGTTCCTATCCTTTATATCAACCTACCTCAAATTCCAAAACTATCCTTGGGTCGTTAGATAAGAACTTTTAGGTAATTTATCTGAGTCTGAGTCTGGGCTTGGAGCGACCCTAAATTCCTTTTTCCTTCACCATAGGGTTCCTGGATTGGCTCTTAGGATATTCGCGGGCTAATCCTCTCCTCATTCCTTTCGAGTAGCGAGTTTTGAAATTCCCACACACACAGTCATTAAACATACAAGCACATTCAAATCAAACTCAACCATTTTCGAGTGGTGTCGATAATGGACGTGGTATAACACTAGGTTTTTAGACTAGGCTAGACAGGAGTTTAGTTGCGGCTAAACCTAGGTTGGCAGGGCATAGGGAGACTGTTTGATCGATGAGGTTCCGCGGATGGAAATAACAAATTCAGAACAAAGTTAAACCGGTGTCAACACAGATAACCTATCCTGTTGATATTTTGACATTTGAGTGTTGTCGGGGACGCGCGAAGAGATCAAATTACAGTCTAAATTCATTGTTTAGGACCGGGTAGGTGTTTTGCTTTGCCTTGGGTCAGGTTGGATTCAAGTTGCATCTTTAAATTAAATGTAAATTTCGCTGGAGGTCTAATGTGTAGGCTGAGTCAAATATATATGATTAGGCTCAGTCGAGGACGTGCTGTGGCTAGTGGAATTCATAGATCGGAATTTACCGAAGTATGCATTTCGCTATGGTGTGGGTTAGATCTCCTAAAGCGCTAATGACTACGTTTCGATAACATCCAGCTCAAATTGCGCAGAGTTGAAGGTTTCAAAACGTTACGGACCTTTTGAGGTAACCGCTAGTTCAGAACCCATTTCGGAAAATCAAATCGCAATTGTGTAAACCGGTCTTTTCGGATCGTTATTCGATCGTGAACTAATTATATAATTGGAACCACCACAAGCCGCTACTAGCGAGCACATGAAATATCATTGAGTACTCACGTCGTAAAACTACGACGGATATCTATACGATATCCCAAACAAATATTACAAATCGTGGTCGACCACTAAAAGAAGTTCCAAGCGCCCATATATACAAAAAAATAAATGGTACCATCACACAATAAATACAACAAAGATCGATCTGGCGCAATACACCGCTGACTGATGCGAATTACCGGCTTGCGGACATATATGCTTTCTCTGTCTAACTTGAAACTGTAACTTCCTGAACCAAACTTCGTTCGACTATTGTACGCCTAACGAACTTCTCAACGAACGAGAAATTCGGACTTATCATTCTTAACTTACAAATCTTACAGCTGAATCGGGACATCTCATTTTGGGGTAGATAGAATAGACGATCATAGCTACTGATAGCGGTGGCTCGACCTTAGCCGTTAATGCCGTTACAATATCACATTTATTTGTATAAGTTAGTTTTAATCACAACAATCACAGTCGGTTCATTGGTAAAATCATCACATAACATCAAACAATGTTCGATTAATTACAGTCTTAATAATATCAATATTAGGTCTCAAATTAAGTGCTTATCTCTAAATGATTGGCACCTCCCGAGTATAAGTGTACATAAAAGTGTAGTCAAATTTTAAGGAGTTATTAGGGACATCATAATGAGCAACTTTCGACATGAAACATCTTTAGAGTAAATTTATTTTTAACCTCTTCACGCTCAGCCAAAATTGGATATATACAGAGATGAAAAATAAAATTGCTCTGATAAAACTGTTTCATAGTGAAAATTGTTCAGAATGATGTCTCTAACAACCGCTAATTTGACTACACTTTTATTTACAGCCTTTATATACAATCACATGGAATATAAATTATGATTTATTATCATAGGTACAAAAAAATAAATTCAGTCAAAATAAAGTAAGCATTATTGCTAGATCTCTAACCCAACGACATATTTGTGTAAATAAGGCAATGGGGTAAAATATTTGAAGAATTATAACAGTTTTTAGGTTTTAAATCATCAAAACAGTTCCAAATTTTTTTGTTAGAGCGATAGCATTTGCATGTGTAGTATCCCATTCCCATATTTCCCGCGCCTCTTTTATAGTCAATGATGGAAAGTATTTTGTAAAATATGCCTTTCAATGTCAACTCTTTGGGTATATCATTAATGTTACACGGATTAGTGTTATGTATTTCAAAAAATATGAAATCTTGTAAATCGTAGTAGTTAGCAATTTTACCACTACAAGTATCAGATTTACAAGATCTTTCTTCATCATAAATTAGAGCTGCTTCATAAAGCACCCTAAAATCCTCAGTTTTTATCATTTCGATATTAAGTGGAATGTAACTACATTTTTTCGCGGGATTGTCGTTTACTTCACAATTTACATTTGTACATTTAAGGTATCGTTCAGCACTGCAAAGCCCATATTTTTTTGAATTATCGACTACTTCTGTTATATTGCTTACACAGTTTGCCCAGTTCCCATTTTTCGATACCTCATTCTTATAAATATCTGATAATATTCTCGATCGCAAGGTATAAATTTCTTTCGGTTTTGGTTTTTTAGATTTTTCGCCCATTTTATTTTTATCTAGTCTGGCGGCTCCCTTTCGTTTTATATTTTTATATGTTATTAAACTCCTGATTAATTTTGATAAATCATTTTCTAGTTCTATCACGCACTTTCTAATAAACGATCTCTCTAAGAAAGCTATGGACAAACTTTGAATGAGTGAATCGATTTGAATGAGTGTTCGTTTTTAGTGTGTTGTCTCAAACTATGTAATGTGTAATGGATTCCTTTCACAGCAACCCCAGTGTGTCTGGGTTCAGGCTTTTAGTATTTTTATTAATTTAGAGTTATTCCTCGTAAGGCGAGGATTATATATTAGTTTTATATCTATTTTTAGCTATTGTAGTATATTTATTTTATTTTATGGATATTATATATAATTTGGAGTTCTTGTCTCAGAATCCTTTCTAAAACCATCTCTTTCTTCCTCCTTGTATTCTCTGCCAGGGTTCAGGCTCTATCGCAACGATAGGACGGGTAAAGCTGATGGCGGCGTTGCTATCTACTTACGTTCTGACATTCCTTGTAAAGTCATCAGCCACTCGCCAAGCCTGTACTCTGGTTCGGCTGAGCATCTCTTCCTTGAGGTCAGCTTGCGTCGCAACAATATTCTTCTGGGTGTATATTATAGCCCCTCACTCCACCTCGATAACTTTGAATCTTTTGAAAAGCTACTATGTGACTTGACCCCTCTCTATAGTGACACTCTCATCCTCGGGGATTTTAACACTTGTCTTCTTAAAAATAACGCCCGCTCTACCTAACTTGAATCGATTGTAAAGTCCGTTAACTTACATATTCTTCCCGTCGGCGCTACTCACTTTCAACCACATTGTACTCCCTCCCTACTCGATCTCATGATCGTCTCCAACACAACCAAGGTAAGCTGACCACACTCATGGTCAGCTTACCGCTCCCTTCTCTTACCACGACCTGGTTTATCTTTCATACAAAGTTAGGCCCACTAAGCACAAAGCCAAATTTCTGGATATTCGGCGCTTTAAAGGTGTGGACCTCGACTCCCTTAAATCCGATGCCTCATCTGTTGATTGGAACCCTGTTATGACTTGTGAGACCGTTGAAGACAAAATCCTGAAGTTCAACTCAATTGTCCTTGGGCTTTTCGACAAGCACGCACCAATGAAAAAAGTCAGGGTCAAACATCTTCCTGCCCCGTGGCTTACCGACGCCATCAAGCGTTTAATGGCAAAAAGAAACCGTGCAAAAGGGCAATATAAGAGGGACCCGACCAACGACAATCTCCTAGCTTTTAAACGCCTCCGTAACCTGTGCAACCGCATGTGCCGCGATGCCAAGCGACGCCACATCCATGAGCGTATAGAGATGTACACTTCAGCTCAGGTATGGAAGTTCCTTAAAACCATTGGTGTTGGCAAGTCCCAGGAATCTACTTCAGGTAATGTCGATCTCAACGGTCTCAACCAGTTTTTTCTTCTCCTCCCGTCGTGATGGACCCTACCACTAAGGAGGCAACCCTTCATTGTCTACGGTCGAGGGCTGCAGTCCGCACCTCACCGTTTAACTTTAAGCTTGTCGGAATCGGTGCAGTTAGAAAGGAAGTACTAGCTATCACATCGAAAGCTGCTGGTGGCGACAACGTCAGCCATCAGATGATCCACAGCTTCCTTGAGGAGTTGCTTCCTCCAATTACCCACATCATCAACTATCGGTGAGCTCCTTTCCTAGTCTGTGGAAGAAAGCACTCGTTATCCCACTGACAAAAAAATCCAATTCCTCCTCTTTCAAAGATTATAGTGTAACAGCATAATGGCTAAGGTCGAGCCACCGCTATCAGTAGCTATGATCGTCTATTCTACCTACCCCAAAAGAGATGTCCCGATTCAGCTGTAAAATTTGTAAGTTAAGAATGATAAGTCCGAATTTCTTGTTCTTTGAGAAGCTCGTTAGGCGTACAATAGTCGAACGTGGAGATTGATTCAGGAAGTTACAGTTTCAAGTTAGACAGAGAAAGCATGATTAATTTTCCACGCCTACCGAACGGCGTGGAATCCTGAGGGGGTGGGCTTTTGCCAGCACGTGGGAGAAAAGTGAGTTGAATTGTTACTGACCTTGTCGTCGCAGACTGGTAGATCGAAAGCTCGATTCGAGACAGGAATGCGGGAGAGGAGACAGTTTTGGGATAGGAGAGGAATCGAAACCTTGCCGTCGCTGCCGACGCTGTCGTCGGCGTGCTGCCTGCCGTCACGTGGAGTCGCCGCTACCGATACGACGATGTCCAATCTACACGGATCACTTGACCGCTGACGCGAGTCTACTTATTTCCCGACGATGTAGATGATTAACACTCCGACCAGGCCCGACGCCTGTATTTACTAATTGGTACACCGAAATACCATCAATGGCACGATGCCTGAGCAGACATGTTGTTCTTCCGATGAGAAAAGAGTAAAGATAACCTCCAATTTTTTCCTCTCGTTGGTACGAGTGACAGCTGCGGTCCGTTTCCGCTAAGTGATGTCCCGATTACTCGCGGTCGATCCGCGCAACAAAAAACCGGTGCGTTCCGAAGCATAAATATTAAACAGTCACCCGCCCGGACAGGCCCGAACCTGTCCCTAATCAATAGGAAGGCGAGAAAGTGTTGCGACCGCTCTCTTGAGGACCGAGTCCCCCACCTTGACTTCTGCTGATCGAGGAGTGCCATCCCGACCCGTGTACAAATTGACGATCCGTCCTCGTCTCCATCTCAATGATGGCAGGTTCGCATCCTTAATCAGCACCAAATCACCGACTTGAGGGGGGCTCGTCCGGTCAGTCCACTTAAGGCGCTGCTGCAAGATGTGCAAGTACTCAAGGGACCACCGTTTCCAAAAATCTTGAGCCATCTGCTGCAACATCTGCCACCTAGTTAACCGACTTAACTTAACATCACCGAATGGGTATTCTGGCAGGGCGTTAAGGGGCTGACCTATCAGGAAGTGACCCGGCGTCAACGCTTCCAAATAATTTGGATCCGAACTGAGCGGGCACAACGGACGCGAGTTCAGTGTCATTTCAATTTTACAGAACAGCGTCGCAAGCTCTTCAAAGCGTAGAGAGGTCTCACGGATGATCCTCGTCAGGTGCGACTTAGCCGATTTAACCGCAGCCTCAAAAATTCCTCCCCAATGAGGACATCCCGGCGGCCTGAAAACCCATTCAATCCCTCGTCGGGAGCAAGCCGTACCGATGGCGTCCGGTTACCGTTCAGGAATTGAGTGACCTCCTGCAGATATCGCCTGGCTCCGACAAAATTTGTGCCGTTGTCCGAACGGATTAATGTCGGGAGGCCCCTTCGTGAGACGAACCGATCTAGACATGCGATAAATGCCTCTGTAGTGAGGTCACTGACCACCTCCAAGTGGACTGCCTTCGTGGCCAAGCACACGAAGACGCACAGGTATGCCTTCACTAATCTGGCGTTCCGTAGCTGTGAAGACTTGACCATGAATGGTCCCGCGAAATCCGTTCCGACACCCGCAAAGGGCCGGATTTCGTTAAACCTATCCGAGGGCAAATCGCCCATCTGGGGCTGCATCGTAGCCGCCTTGGCCCGATAACAAGGCAGGCACCGAAATACGACGCTACGCACTAAGCGTCTTCCCGATAGAATCCAGAACTCGCGCTGGAGAAACGCCATCAAGGCGTGGCATTCGACATGCCCATTCCGAATGTGTCGATCCTGTATCAACAGTTCGACCAACTTCCCTTTCCTAGGGAGTAACAACGGGTGGCGAGCCGCATAAGGCAGGTTGTCATTCCGCAGCCGACCTCCTACCTTCAGCAATCCGTGAGGGTCAATAAACGGGTTGAGCCGAGCCACAGCTCCCTTCAGTTGGACGCGTCCGCGTCTCAGAATGTCCAATTCGGGCTTAAAGTGCACCGTCTGCACGTTCCGTACCAATGCGAACAACGCATGGTTCCGTTCCCGTGGTGTCAGTACCTGTGTCCGCACCCGTTGCGCCTCAGAATTGCGACAATTCCGCGCAAATCGGAAGATCCAGGCGGTCACATTGACCAGCTTGTCGAGCGAGCTGTACCGTTCCAGCAGGCTGAACTCCTCTTCCGGCTCTGGTTGCGTCGTACAGACACCGACTGTCAAGGCGCCGTTCGCCGAGGTAACGCGTGGACTCATTGGCCAATCCGATTCGGCTTGAGTCAACCATTTTGGACCCCACCACAAGGGATGTCCAACCAACTCCGGAGCGTGACACAATCGACCTGACCGAAGGCGACAAGTATTGTTCCGATAAAACTGTTCACACTCTTCTTCAACCGGGTCCAACCGGCGGACCGTAGGTGGTTCCTCCACCTCCCAAAACTTCTGTATCACCTCCAAGAGTACAGAACCGAATAAGGGACTACGAGTCGCTAGGCGTGGGGCAGCCGGCATGACCGGACCCATTACCGCATGGCCCAGTCTGGTGTTGACCGAAACCAGACCAGTCGCCTGCAACACGTGGACACCTGGCACTAACAGGTATCCCAAGGCATCGACACCCAATAAAATGTCTACTGGGCCCGGAATATCGAACTCCGGGTCAGCCAGTGACAACCCAGCGACCAACTGTCGCACCGAGGGCGACAACCGTACGTGAGGGTGTGAGCCAATCACATTAAGCATGACTAATGCCGTGACCGTCAGATTCACCGATGAATCCACCCGTGACGAGAGACTTATCCGACATACTCCCTTAACGGAACCGACTTCCGTGTTCCCAATTCCCCGAATGGAATGTGGATACTCCCTTACCGAAATGCCCAACCGTCTTACAAGGTTGCACGAGACTAAGCACCCCTGGGCCCCCGAGTCCAATAGTGCTCGTGCCACACAAGATTTGCCGTCCGAACTCCATGCTATCACCGAGGCGGTGGGGAGCATGACCGTCTGTGGAGTGGCGGCACCCTGTACTGCCGCGCTTACGATAAACGCACTAACTAGGTTTTGATACTTTCCGAGAAAAACGCGCTCAAAGTTTTTATTTTTATTTTGCTTGTTTCTCCAGAACTAAAAGACATACCGGCATAAAAATTGTACCAAAACAAAGATAAAAGTATGAAGAATGCCAAAAATACAAACATTTATGAAAATTAAGTATAGTTTTCTGTATAATTAAAAAAAAAGCACTTATAGCTAGTAGAATCCTATGGCTTAAGCCCATGACACTAGACATAAATGCATCAACTACCCTACTTGATGCATTTATGTTTAGTAGATTAATATAGTGCAGGTTTGCTTTAACCCAAACCTTTAATAATACTTATGATAAGTGCATCAACTACTACAAATAATGCGTTTATGTTAAGGAAAATGGCTAAATATGAGAAGATATAACACAGATATGAAAGTTTTTGCAATATTACGGACGCTCTAATGGCGACGGAAAACCTAGTTTATAAGGTTTCTCTATAACTTTTATACTTATGGTGTGCAATAAAGTTATATTCTATTCTATTCTATTTTATTCTGTGAGGACCCCGTTGTGCCTCTGCCACCCTGTATAAGAAATGACGGACGCTATGTTATTTTGCCACATTAATTAGGGAAGAATTAAAAATTAAAATCAGTTTTCAAATCAGTCTTTGTATGTAGTTCTTACAAATAAATGAAATTAAAATAGCTATATAGGTTGTATTACACATATTGACTGTTTATATATTTTTATCTATCAATTATGTTTGTTTTTATTTCTTAGATACAATATTTAGCACAGTCTTATTTAACGGCACAACCTATTACACAATTCGTACTGTAACAATCATATTAACTTATTTTTACTGTGAAATAAAAACAAACATTTTATTATAATTATATTTAACCAGTGTCTATGACATAGTTTGAGATCAAAATCACCATAAAACTAAATCAGTCAAAAATGTATTCTTAAAATCACTAAAAAAGGTACTGAGTAAAAACTTTTAACGATACAGAATCACAATATTTAAGGCACATATAATCATCACAGTTGAACATTTTAAAGATACTTTATACTTCCTATCATTAAAATTTAAATAGAATTAAACTTCAGTTGCAATTATTTCTTCTTTTCTGTCCCTTTTAATTCCTTTAGGCGATGTTTTGTTGCAAACTTCCGGAAAAGATTGGTTCTTTTTTATTTTAACCTGAAGGAAATCCAATGTTTTTCAATCTGCCACATGACTCTCTTTGTACTTAAGTGAGAATTCACCCCTTTCTGCTTTGATCGACATATATCTTTCAGATAGACTCTTGGTTGTGTATTTTTTAATTTCTGTTGAGACCGGACGTCCTCGAAATTAAAAAAGTCGGAAACAGACATAGCCTTCACATAATTTTTCCTATTATTGCATTTAGACACGATTTCAAGGAAGTAATCAAAGTCGTACAGTTTCTTGTTCTTCATGGCTAATTCCACCTGATGGTGGAAATTGTCTTCCGACATGTAGCTGTGGCCTGGTTCGAAGTATTTCACTATGATTATTTCTGTTGATGTGAGACCACTGTTGACCATGTTTACGAGAAAACACAGCAAAGCCCAATTCTTGTTTTGCGCTGCACAGTTATCAGCCCATATGTAAATTTCCTTCGCATCTCTTTTGCTCAATAAAAATGCTCTGAAAGCGGATATTATGTCTTCTTGATGACGACCTGAAATTGTTTCATTCCACAGTACTGCAATCAGTACATTATCGTCTTTGGCATTTCGAAGCGGAACGAAACTTTCGTTTAATGCTATAATTCTATGGCAAAAAATTGCCGTTTTATACTGATCGATTCGAGGTAACATTATTACCTTCTGTAAATTGACAGAGAAATAAATTTTGTCTTTTTCAGTTGACGCTAATAGAACATCCTTTTGATATTCAATTCTTGATGTTGTGTACCGAAATTTATGCGTCTTGTGCTGGACGCACCTTTCGCAGGATGCTTCATTCGTGCATTCGGTGCTAGTTAAATGCAACTTGAATGAGGCGCATTGTTCGCATTCCTCATTTCCTAGATGAGCAAATGAAATATTCATTTCTCTGAGTGTTATTCGATATGTTTCGAATGATACCGATATATTTGGGTATTTAGGCATAAAGTTTTTATGCATCATGGTTATGTTTATGTCACTAGGTAAATACAATTTCTTCGGGGCATGCTCTCGACGATAGTGAGAAATCATCGGATTGTAACTTTGAATATGAGCTCTGATTATGTCTTTATCTATCACATTGGTGCGTTCATAACTTCCTCTTCTGTCTTTCTGTTCATCTATTTTCTTGTGAAGTACAGTATTAATGTGTCTATTATTGTTGGCGTTGTAACCGAGCGTCGTCAAATACATTTTATTTTGTAAACCTCAACTCTTTTGTTATTTACTGATAAGTAATATCTGTGGGAAAGCCCTCTCTTCGCATTTGCATCCGTGCGTGATACAGTTCTAGTTTTTGGTTCATACGACTCAACTGTACTTTTTATGTATATCCCTCTTGATTCGTAGTTTAAATTTATGTATCGATCATGTATGATTTGTCTTTCTTTGTTGGTTATCTTGGACGTACACTTTCTACGACATTTGTCATCGCATGGAGGTTTGAGCGACAATTTGTTATCGTCATTTTCTTTCTTTATCTTTGAGCGTTCTGAAAGAGGTAGATCAAATTTGCGTCTTTTACATGGTAAACCGGATTTTGTAAGGCCTTTGTCATTTATAGTTGGCGTTATCTCTTTTTCAGAAACAACTGCTGCTGGTCTTGGATCTTGGATTGCCATTTGCGGAGAGTTCATATTGCATATTTCATCAGTTGGTCGTTGTGAAATTACTGGTCTTGAAATAAGTACATCTGATCTTGATGGAAGGCTGGGTCGTATTGAAGTACTTGGATCATTATTGTGGACAACAGCATGTGTTACTATCCTGTTACAAGTATCTAAGATGTTGAGGGATTTCATTTTCTTGCCATTGACAGGTTCGTAATTTTTATCTTTGACGCTGTCATCCGAGTCAAAGTCCAAATCTGTGTCATCTTCATCTGGCATAATTTCGTAGCATGTCAGAGATGGACGCGTACAAGGTGGTGATGGCTGCAGCTTTGATGTGTTATTAAACTGTTTTGTGTCGATCTCGTGCACGATTGGTATGGACGAACCATATTCATTTTTGAAATCAAAAATGGTCGGGAAATCTAGAGAGCGAGACCATAGTTTTTCTAAATCTGTAGGGATTGGTTCTCTTTGGGTGACTATGATGGTAGAAGCAGTTGTGCTCTGTAGATTCGGAGCACGTAACTTTTTAGTAACTGGCAACGGAGTGGATTCTATTTCTTCATTGCGTGAAACTGCCAAAGCTATAATCTGATCGATTCTACTCATGTTTACCTGAAAATAATAATAATTAGTAAGTAACCTGTTTTTATTTATGTCACGGTAATAACATTAATTTTATACCGGGTAACTCATGTGGTTAAACAATACCAATATATTTTTAATAGTGGAAAGATATCAATCATATCAAATCTATGCCTAACTTAGAATAATAATAATAACACATAGAATGATAGTCTCCTTGTCCCGATTGCTCTCAAAGTGAGGCAAATAGTGGATACATGTGTGCGTAGACTTCACTGTGTACTAGTGTCTAGCCACCCGGTGCAGCATGTTTTTAATTGTCTCACTTTTTTGCGTGGACTCGGTTTCTATTCTAAGATGCCTATCTAATTTATGACGTATTTCTATCTACTTATGAAGTTAGTGAACAAACCATTTACGCTCTGTCATCTGACTTACATACATATGCAGAATTTCAGCTCAAACGGAATACGGGAAGTGGGTCAAATTTAATATATGCAATGCAATATTTGATTACAGACCCACACGCACACTCATTCACATAGTCCAAGATAGGTAAATTAAACAGAATAAATTTAAATAATTTTCGTTTGATATACTCATAAATTACTGATCGTGTAACAATTGGAAGGAAACTTACCGCGTAAATATGGCTGCAAGCCTGCAACACGCGCCAGCCCGGTTCGGTGGTAGCGTCGCGACTGGCAAAACATAAAATTTCCCTTCCCGATGCCATTCCCTACCCCCGCAGCACGGTGTTCGGGTCCGCCTTGCCTAATATAAATGCATTATCTCATACACTTAATGCGGTTTCATTTGTAAGACAATATAAATATTCTATGTTTTTCTTATTATAAGCGCACTATCTCAAGTTAATGCTATTATTCTAACCACGCCGCGAATAATGACCATAAGGACTGCTAGCAATAAATGCAATAACTAAGACTTAATGCATTTATGACTAGCAAGCCCCATTATTTAATATAGAGACTGCTAGGTATAAACGCAATAACTCAGACATAGTGCACGTACGACTAGTAACCCATTCAAAGCCAGCAAAACAAGTCTGTACTAACTATAGATAGTGCTTTTTTGATAAGTAAAGTAGTATCAAAATCTTAGTTAATGCGTTTATAAAAACTGAAAAACCGGTTATATCAAGATATCATGAAATGTCACTTTGGGAAAGTTGTAGATCTCGTTTTCCTGATACCGGATATGTATATAACTCAATTTCGCCAAAAACCTTAGTTGATGCGTTTATCGTAAGCGCGGCAGTGTAGGTGGGCGGCGTGTCCCTAGCGGGAACCTCCGCGGGATCCGAACCCGCTGGGACCCCCGTCGGCCTGGTAACTCGGCTGCTGATATGCCACCGGTGGCATATCAGACCGCATGTACATCAGGGGGTCCCAACCCGCATAATAGGCCCCTCGCTCTCCCGGTACCCGACCATACCGGACTATGAACGGTGTGCCCGGTGGCCACCGTGGATGGAGGGGGGAGAGAGGATCCAACCTGGGGCGCTCTAGGAATGGGGGCGACATCCGACTGTTCGCCTCCCTGTGCGCCTCCCAGAGCGACGGGCAGGGTGGCGCAGAAGGTGGTGGGCTCCCAGCCTTCGCGCCACTCATAGGTGCCATCTGACACCCGCCCGTAACACGCGGTGAGCCAGCGGCCCGAAGTCCTCGCTGACCCTGGACAGCGGCGACCGAACCCCGGCTATCCCGCCTGTTACCCCCCGCGCTGCCCCCTTCCCCTCGGGGGGGGGGGGGGGGGGGGGGTCCCGAGGGAAAGGGGGCAGCGCGGGCGGTAACAGGCGGGAATTATAATTATAATTATTAATTAATTATTAATTAAAATTAATTAATTTATTTATTTATAATTAATAAAAAAAAAAAACATAAATCAACGACAGGACTAAATAAACTGAAATATATCCAACAGCAAATGAATGCACCCCAATTGAAATTGAAGCAGGACGTCAGTACACGCTGGAACTCGACATATGACATGCTGGATAGGGTCATAAAGATAAAAGAAGCATTGATTGTCAGACAAGATTTAGTACTATCCTCTGAAGACTGAAAGGTGATCGAAACTGCAAACACGTTTTTTTTTTTTTTACGAAGTCACTAAAGAAATATCGAGTTAGAAAATAGTGAGTCTCTCAAAAGTTATCGTGTATTGTCAGCTGCTTTCGCGGAACATAGACCAGCGCGTGTCGCAAGAAGAAGTAGGAGATGAAACCCAGATCAAGAATCTGCTGCGGTCATTGCAAGAGCAATTAAACAGATGTTTCAGCACTATAGAATCGAGTGTGTTGCATGCAGAGAGTACAATACTGGACCCCAGATTCAAGCACCGAGGTTTCCGTAATGACCAAAACTATAAAAAAGCTCTATCAAGCCTCAAAATGAAAGTGGGAGCAATGTGACCAGCAAATACGCCGTGCCTGGCTGAACCTGCGCCTCCTTCTGCTGCTGCATCAAACGCACCATCTATAACCACGGTAGATTCTATCTGGAATGAGTTTGATAAGGAAATTGCAAACCTGGTTCCGGCAAACAATACAGCGGCGGGGATAGTAGAAGTTGAAAAATATCTGCAGGAACCAATTATTAATAGATCAGAAGATCCATTGCTTTGGTGGCAAGCAAGAAAAATGGTATATCCTCTGTTATACAGATATGTAGTCAAAAGATTAAACATTGTCGCAACATCAGTTCCCTGTGAAAGGTTATTTTCAAAAGCAGGGCTAACTTTGACTAATCGAAGGAGAAGACTAAAGGCGAAAAAAGTATCGCAATTACTGTTTATAAGACAGAACTATAAGTAAAATAATATTTGAAAATATGTACATACCACTAAAAAATAAGACAAAAATAAAAAGAAAAGAAAAAAAAACAATTTAAATAGATGTTTAATATAATCTTGTATATACAATCAGATGATTTATAAATACTCCAGAATTACGCACATTTCGAGCTATTTTCTTTAATCATTAGTTCAAACTAAACGTGTTGATTATAAACTTAATCTAATAAAACTAAAATAAAAAGTAGTTGATAAAACAGTTGTATTGTATAACTCTTAAATAGTTAAAATTTAACTCTTGAATGTGCATTCAACTCTGCGAAGACACCATCACGATTATATTGTTAAATATGAGTGTTGCTATAATTTCATAAGTCATTATGTACAAATTGGATAATATTATAAGATCATTTTGTTATCTGTCAACAGATGAATATTAAGAAAATAAACAGAAAAATACTTATACCACTTAAAAATAAGACATAAAGATAGGTAAAAAAAGAAAAGAAAAAAAAACAATTTAAATAGATCTTTAATATAATCTTGTATATACAATCAGTTGATATATAAATCCTCCAGAATTACGCACATTTCGAGCTATTTTCTTTAGTCATTAGTTCAAACTAAACGTGTTGATTATAACCTCAATCTAATTAAATTGAATAAAAAGTAGTTGTTAAAACAGTTGTATTGTATAACTCTTAAATAGTTCATCGTTCATCAATTTATTCGATAGTCTGGTCCACGGTCGGGACGACCTGGACAACGCCTACAAGTTGGCCCAACTATTGATGGCACTGCGGGGTGAACCGAAGGAGTTGGTCGGTCACCTAACGGTCACGGCGGGCAATTATGAGATTGCCCGGGTCATATTGTTTGACCGCTACCAACACAAACGGCGGTTGGTTGATGCGCAGCTGGGGAAGCTGTTCAGCATCCCAAGAGTAACCCGGGATGTTGACATCCGGGTACAGGTGCTCAACCCTGTGCTGGTGGCCACTAAGGCCCTTCAGAACCTTGGTCTGCCGGTAGACCAATGGTCATATATCGTATTATATATGGTTTTATCACGGTTGCCTGCAGCTGTTCAAAGTCGGTTTGAACAGCTGCATGGGGGGCAGTAGCTCGGAACTGCCCACGCTCGTCCAATTAACGGATTTTTTGGAGGGTGAATGCAGGCGATGCGACACATTGGATTCGGAGGCCAGTGTGCAGCGCCAATCCGCGCGGATGCGGGAGGGGCCGCGCCCCCCATCCCCACGGGGGGGTGGGCGGTCAAAACAATTTGGCGTTTTGAGTGCTGTGTGCACTGCGACAGTGCCGGTCATGAAGTGACCAGTTGCGCCAACTTTAAGGCGCTCGGTGTGGCTGCCCACAGGAAGGTGGTCTTCCGCCACCGATTGTGTTTCGGTTGTTTGGGGCCGCACCCGCTGAGCAAGTGCTCACGCGCGTCCCCCTGTGAGGGCTGCGGTGGCAAGCACCACATCGTGTTGTGCCTGAACCGGTCAGGCCCTTCGGACGGTCACCAGGGCCGGACTCAGGTTGGTCGGTCACAGGGCCCAACCAGGGCCGGACCCAGTCCCCCTCAGGGTAACGGGAGTCACCAACGGGGTGACTGGGGTACCCGCGGACGGGACCCCCCCCCCGAGGGGAAGGGGGCAGCGCGGGGGGTAACAGGCGGGATAGCCGGTGTTCGGTCGCCGCTGTCCAGGGTCAGCGAGGACTTCGGGCCGCTGGCTCACCGCGTGTTACGGGCGGGTGTCAGATGGCACCTATGAGTGGCGCGAAGGCTGGGAGCCCACCACCTTCTGCGCCACCCTGCCCGTCGCTCTGGGAGGCGCACAGGGAGGCGAACAGTCGGATGTCGCCCCCATTCCGAGAGCGCCCCAGGTTGGATCCTCTCTCCCCCCTCCATCCACGGTGGCCACCGGGCACACCGTTCACAGTCCGGTATGGTCGGGTACCGGGAGAGCGAGGGGCCTATTATGCGGGTTGGGACCCCCTGATGTACATGCGGTCTGATATGCCACCGGTGGCATATCAGCAGCCGAGTTACCAGGCCGACGGGGGTCCCAGCGGGTTCGGATCCCGCGGAGGTTCCCGCTAGGGACACGCCGCCCACTTACAGGGTGCCGCCACTCCACAGACGGTCATGCTCCCCACCGCCTCGGTGATAGCATGGAGTTCGGACGGCAAATCTTGTGTGGCACGAGCACTATTGGACTCGGGGGCCCAGGGGTGCTTAGTCTCGTGCAACCTTGTAAGACGGTTGGGCATTTCGGTAAGGGAGTATCCACATTCCATTCGGGGAATCGGGAACACGGAAGTCGGTTCCGTTAAGGGAGTATGTCGGATAAGTCTCTCGTCACGGGTGGATTCATCGGTGAATCTGACGGTCACGGCATTAGTCATGCCTAATGTGATTGGTTCACACCCTCACGTACGGTTGTCGCCCTCGGTGCGACAGTTGGTCGCTGGGTTGTCACTGGCTGACCCGGAGTTCGATATTCCGGGCCCAGTAGACATTTTATTGGGTGTCGATGCCTTGGGATACCTGTTAGTGCCAGGTGTCCACGTGTTGCAGGCGACTGGTCTGGTTTCGGTCAACACCAGACTGGGCCATGCGGTAATGGGTCCGGTCATGCCGGCTGCCCCACGCCTAGCGACTCGTAGTCCCTTATTCGGTTCTGTACTCTCGGAGGTGATACAGAAGTTTTGGGAGGTGGAGGAACCACCTACGGTCCGCCGGTTGGACCCGGTTGAAGAAGAGTGTGAACAGTTTTATCGGAACAATACTGGTCGCCTTCGGTCAGGTCGATTGTGTCACGCTCCGGAGTTGGTAGGACATCCCTTGTGGTGGGGTCCAAAATGGTTGACTCAAGCCGAATCGGATTGGCCAATGAGTCCACGCGTTACCTCGGCGAACGGCGCCTTGACAGTCGGTGTCTGTACGACGCAACCAGAGCCGGAAGAGGAGTTCAGCCTGCTGGAACGGTACAGCTCGCTCGACAAGCTGGTCAATGTGACCGCCTGGATCTTCCGATTTGCGCGGAATTGTCGCAATTCTGAGGCGCAACGGGTGCGGACACAGGTACTGACACCACGGGAACGGAACCATGCGTTGTTCGCATTGGTACGGAACGTGCAGACGGTGCACTTTAAGCCCGAATTGGACATTCTGAGACGCGGACGCGTCCAACTGAAGGGAGCTGTGGCTCGGCTCAACCCGTTTATTGACCCTCACGGATTGCTGAAGGTAGGAGGTCGGCTGCGGAATGACAACCTGCCTTATGCGGCTCGCCACCCGTTGTTACTCCCTAGGAAAGGGAAGTTGGTCGAACTGTTGATATAGGATCGACACATTCGGAATGGGCATGTCGAATGCCACGCCTTGATGGCGTTTCTCCAGCGCGAGTTCTGGATTCTATCGGGAAGACGCTTAGTGCGTAGCGTCGTATTTCGGTGCCTGCCTTGTTATCGGGCCAAGGCGGCTACGATGCAGCCCCAGATGGGCGATTTGCCCTCGGATAGGTTTACCGAAATCCGGCCCTTTGCGGGTGTCGGAACTTTTTTGAACTTTGAACTTTATTTATTTATGTTTTTACAAAATTGAGCTTAATATATAATATTACAATTACTGATAAATTTGTTTAGCTAATAGGTACAGTGGTTTGCTGGCCCCGAACTAGGTAGTCCTGTATTTCAGGTACCAACTCACCAACTCACTATAAATTAATTACAAATACAACATGAACTCATTGTGAACGGTAACTGGTTATGTGATACAATAATGCTTGTGATATCCGAGTAAAGTTATTATGCTAAATTAATTGGTTGATTTTGGATTTATTAATTTCTCTAACATGCTAGAGAAATATGAAAAATATAAATTAGAATGATTAATTGTATGTAATGTGATAGTGTAGTGTATGTGTTAGTGTGCATGTGTGTGTGTATATGTGCATGAGTGTGGGTGTGTGGTGTTAGCATAGATAATTTAGTGTACAATAGTTTACAGATAAATCGATATGAGTTATATATATAAATATACGTAAATGTGTGTGAATTTGCGTATTAAGCGATTGTGTAATTAGGTAGATAATATTATTTTAGCCCGACCTTTAATACATTTTCTGTCTCATCATAAGTGAGTTTGAGAAGCCAATTTTGCAAAGTATTCTTACAGGAATGGTATGTCATCGGGTAAACTTGTAGCTGTTTATTAATGCGGTTATATAAGAAATCTTCCATAAAAGTGTGCTGGGTCTGAAAGAAGCATGTTCTTGATTTAATTGTGATGTGAACCATGTCTTTCCTGCGTTTATCTGCAAACAGCATAGGGTCAAACTGCGTGGTGGAGTGGCGTCGGAGAACTGATCGTTTGATGTAGAGTTGACGGACTGTGAGCACCCTGCAAGACTGGTATAGTTCTAAGGTCGGGTACCTATAGGGTTTACAGGTCATCACCCTTAGGACGGACCGTTGTGCACGCTCCAGTTTTAACATGTAAGTCTTGCAAGATCCCCCCCAGGACGTAATACAATAGCCTAGGATGGATTGGCACATAGCGTAGTATACCTGCGTTAGGAGTTTGGAGTCGGCCACTGAACGCAATCGCTTGAAAACCCATAGAAGTTTTCTGACCCGTGTTGTTATCATGTCTATATGATTCTTCCATCGTAATTGGTCATCGACTATGACTCCAAGATATTTTATAGAGTCGCGGAGGAACGGATTTCGCGGGACCATTCATGGTCAAGTCTTCACAGCTACGGAACGCCAGATTAGTGAAGGCATACCTGTGCGTCTTCGTGTGCTTGGCCACGAAGGCAGTCCACTTGGAGGTGGTCAGTGACCTCACTACAGAGGCATTTATCGCATGTCTAGATCGGTTCGTCTCACGAAGGGGCCTCCCGACATTAATCCGTTCGGACAACGGCACAAATTTTGTCGGAGCCAGGCGATATCTGCAGAAGCCACTCAATTCCTGAACGGTAACCGGACGCCATCGGTACGGCTTGCTCCCGACGAGGGATTGAATGGGTTTTCAGTCCGCCGGGATGTCCTCATTGGGGAGGAATTTTTGAGGCTGCGGTTAAATCGGCTAAGTCGCACCTGACGAGGATCATCGGTGAGACCTCTCTACGCTTTGAAGAGCTTGCGACGCTGTTCTGTAAAATTGAAATGACACTGAACTCGCGTCCGTTGTGCCCGCTCAGTTCGGATCCAAATGATTTGGAAGCGTTGACGCCGGGTCACTTCCTGATAGGTCAGCCCCTTAACGCCCTGCCAGAATACCCATTCGGTGATGTTAAGTTAAGTCGGTTAACTAGGTGGCAGATGTTGCAGCAGATGGCTAAAGATTTTTGGAAACGGTGGTCCCTTGAGTACTTGCACATCTTGCAGCAGCGCCTTAAGTGGACTGACCGGACGAGCCCCCCTCAAGTCGGTGATTTGGTGCTGATTAAGGATGCGAACCTGCCATCATTGAGATGGAGACGAGGACGGATCGTCAATTTGTACACGGGTCGGGATGGCACTCCTCGATCAGCAGAAGTCAAGGTGGGGGACTCGGTCCTCAAGAGAGTGGTCGCAACACTTTCTCGCCTTCCTATTGATTAGGGACAGGTTCGGGCCTGTCCGGGCGGGTGACTGTTTAATATTTATGCTTCGGAACGCACCGGTTTTTTGTTGCGCGGATCGACCGCGAGTAATCGGGACATCACTTAGCGGAAACGGACCGCAGCTGTCACTCGTACCAACGAGAGGAAAAAATTGGAGGTTATCTTTACTCTTTTCTCATCGGAAGAACAACATGTCTGCTCAGGCATCGTGCCATTGATGGTATTTCGGTGTACCAATTAGTAAATACAGGCGTCGGGCCTGGTCGGAGTGTTAATCATCTACATCGTCGGGAAATAAGTAGATTCGCGTCAGCGGTCAAGTGATCCGTGTAGATTGGACATCGTCGTATCGGTAGCGGCGACTCCACGTGACGGCAGGCAGCACGCCGACGACAGCGTCGGCAGCGACGGCAAGGTTTCGATTCCTCTCCTATCCCAAAACTGTCTCCTCTCCCGCATTCCTGTCTCGAATCGAGCTTTCGATCTACCAGTCTGCGACGACAAGGTCAGTAACAATTCAACTCACTTTTCTCCCACGTGCTGGCAAAAGCCCACCCCCTCAGGATTCCACGCCGTTCGGTAGGCGTGGAAAATTAATCATGCTTTCTCTGTCTAACTTGAAACTGTAACTTCCTGAATCAATCTCCACGTTCGACTATTGTACGCCTAACGAGCTTCTCAAAGAACAAGAAATTCGGACTTATCATTCTTAACTTACAAATTTTACAGCTGAATCGGGACATCTCTTTTGGGGTAGGTAGAATAGACGATCATAGCTACTGATAGCGGTGGCTCGACCTTAGCCATTATGCTGTTACACTATAATCTTTGAAGGAGGAGGAATTGGATTTTTTTGTCAGTGGGATAACGAGTGCTTTCTTCCACAGACTAGGAAAGGAGCTCACCGATAGTTGATGATGTGGGTAATTGGAGGAAGCAACTCCTCAAGGAAGCTGTGGATCATCTGATGGCTGACGTTGTCGCCACCAGCAGCTTTCGATGTGATAGCTAGCACTTCCTTTCTAACTGCACCGATTCCGACAAGCTTAAAGTTAAACGGTGAGGTGCGGACTGCAGCCCTCGACCGTAGACAATGAAGGGTTGCCTCCTTAGTGGTAGGGTCCATCACGACGGGAGGAGAAGAAAAAACTGGTTGAGACCGTTGAGATCGACATTACCTGAAGTAGATTCCTGGGACTTGCCAACACCAATGGTTTTAAGGAACTTCCATACCTGAGCTGGAGTGTACATCTCTATACGCTCATGGATGTGGCGTCGCTTGGCATCGCGGCACATGCGGTTGCACAGGTTACGGAGGCGTTTAAAAGCTAGGAGATTGTCGTTGGTCGGGTCCCTCTTATATTGCCCTTTTGCACCGTTTCTTTTTGCCATTAAACGCTTGATGGCGTCGGTAAGCCACGGGGCAGGAAGATGTTTGACCCTGCCTTTTATTTTTTCATTTTGTGACTGTTTTAATTTTATGTTTTAAGACAAACATTTTTTGACTGATATATTTTTTTCTTTATGTTTTAAGTATGTAGTTGACATTGGAATCACTTATGTTTTGTTGTAAGTACAATTAATTTAATGTTTGATATTGTTTGATAATAATTATATAAATAGTATTAGGGATATTTATGACTGAATTGAATGCGGATTATTTAAGCTATATTTGACATTATTATTGACTGTAGATTTCTAATTAATTTATTTGGCAACAATTTAATTATTATTATTATTATTTACTACTATGGTGGAAATTTTTAAATGTGTGTTGGAAAATAGAAATGTAGTAGGCAAGTATGAGTGTAACTAAGGCAACATGTCCTCATTGCCCCGGTTCCACAAGGGAATTTATTGTTCCGCGTGGTTTGAAGTCTCACATTGGGCAGGTGCACAAAAATATTGTTCGACCGCAAAAGTCACAGCGACGGGGCGGTAATGCGCCTGCAGATGTCGCTGGCATTTCACCTGCTGATGTGGTCGGTAGTTCGCCACCGCCGACGCTCAGTGATTTGCCTTCCTTGAGAAGAAATGTCCGAGTTCTAAAACACGTCCCCAAGGGGGCCAGAAGTCTGGCCGCAGGGAAGTTGTCGGAGCTTATTGAGAGGTGTGTGGAGACTAATGAGACCAATGATTGGCAGGATCTCCTAAGCTTTGCTTATTCATGCCTCCGGGTTCCTTTGCCCGATGACAAGGGCCGGTCTCTTACCAGTAAGGTAAAAGACAACATTACAGCTAGTTCTCTGGGCGGCCTTCAGTCATCGGATGTTCATTCAAGGAAGGGAGGTAATATTAAGTACGTCGAGTCCAAGGTTCACGATGGCGACCTTGGCGGTGCTGTTCGGATCCTCCTGTCTAACTGCTCTGTGGCAGATGACAGTGAGGAGACTTTGGAGTCCCTGCGGCGAAAGCACCCGCCACCGTCACGTGACCTCCACTTCCCTCCGGATCCCGCCCTCTCAAGCGAAACATTGGCGGTTGAAGCGGCTGACGTGTTGGAGGCAATCACGTCTTTCAATAGCGGGTCCGCAGCGGGCTTGGATGGGATCCGCCCCGATATACTGAAGGAGTTGATTTCAGTGGCGGTTCCAATGTCAACTACATACTTAAAACATAGAGAAAAAAATGTTTGTCTTAAAACATAAAATTAAAACAGTCACAAAATGAAAAAATAAAAGAATTAAAAATCTAATTCTAACACAAAGCAAAAAAAATGAAAAAATAATATAAATACTTTCTAAGTTAGACGGGTTTCGAACCAGAGCGACCTCTTCGTTGAATTTGTTCTCGGCCGAGAGCGAGGCCCGCTGAGCCACCAACGTTGTGCGATTTCTTGGCGAAATAGAAGTATCAATGCAGCATTTGTTATTTCATAAATGAGCGGTACATCGAATTGACATAATATTTTCGCTTGACACCCACTGTGCCATATGAACGTTCACACTGAATGTAGATTTTTCACTAATACTCGACTGAAAATCACTGTCCTTCTTGAAGAAAACACGCACAACAAAGCAAATGGGTGCACTAGCCCGCCTGAGCGTTTTGTGTCGTTTAGTTTGTTGATTTATTGCCGCTTGAAACCGCTTGGTGTCCTTGTCACTGTTTTGATGTAATTGTCACTTCTCAGGTTGTGATAACACTAGATAATAGCAGTTTATGTGACTGCTACATAATGGAGGGCATCAACACTCGAGACTCCCCATCCATCGTATGTCTACAAATATAAAAGAATGAGTAGTGAACTTGTTCAAAATGCACCAGATGGATGGGGAGTTGGCAAAACCCAGAAAGGTTGGATGACAGGCGAATCTTTCTTCGAATATGTGGCGAATGTCTTCATTCCCTACTTGAACAAATCCGGAATAAAATTACCAATAATCCTGTTCCTGGACGGCCACAAGTCGCATTTGACAATGCAGCTCAGCGAATTGTGTCGGGAAAATGGCATAATCGTAGTGGCTCTTGTCCCCAATACCACGCACATGTTGCAGCCATTAGATGTTGCTGTGTTTCATCCGTTAAAGCAGAACTGGCGGCAACTTGTAAAGAAGTGGCGCATTGACAACGACGGACATGATATCACCAAATTCAATTTGCCATCAGCTCTGCATAGTTTACTCCTTGAAAGGAAAGAATCTTTTGCAAACAATGTGAAAGCAGGATTTCAGACGTGTGGCTTGTATCCTTTTGCAGCTGACTTTGTTAATTACAAAAGAATTGTACAAAACACCAACACAAAGACAAGCAATGATAACTGCACGCAACATACCATATCGGAGTCTAGCTATATCACATATCTGGAAAGTAAAATAGATCCGAACTTACTCAAAGACTTTCATGCTACATTGGAATCAGGCAAGGACTGGGAAGGCAATAAGGAGGCGTCATTGTTATATGATACTTGGCTGGCTTTTAGAAATGATAATACTGCAACAATGTCATGGGCTGTCTTTGAATCTCATGATGCTGAAAACGCTGTCAGAGAAACGAATTCGCCAATGCTTCTTGATACATCATGCAATCAATTACATTTTGATACTGACACTGTAAACGAAGAAATCTTCTGCAATACATCTGCGAAAAATAGTGGATTATAAGAGACTGGCACGCCTGCCATCAATCCGCCCTGTGTTCAAGTGTCTCCACGTTCTAGTCATCAAGAGGATACACCTAACGAAAACAAATCCTTGAACGATCTGGATCAAAACAAAATGACTACAGTAACAAGCACAGTTGAGACAGACGAAAATAGATGCAAGGCAAAATCAGTGAGAGATTTAGTGAAGGATTGTGTATTATACCCAGGAAAAGTAATACCTAAAAATACTAAAAAGGCAATGTATGTCCCTTCAGTTATAACGTCAAATAAATGGCGGGATATTATGAAAGCAGCTGAAAAAGAAAAATCCTTGAAAAAAACGAAGAAAAAGAAGATAGGCAGAAAAATCAAACCAAAAAAGAAAATAGTACCTGATATAATTTCGTCTTCTGATGGAGATAGTGAGGTCAACTATATTGAAAGCGGTGAAAGAGAATGGAATGACTTGAGTGATACAGATAAGGAAAAAATAGAGAAAAAGGGAAATATAACGAAAAGAAAATGTCTACAAAAAAGAAAAAGGAGAATATCTGAGACTGATGACACGTGTTCTGAATCAGAGTTACCCCTGAATCAGTTAGAAAACTCAGTAAACACTAAAAAGGGTAAATCTGATTTTAAAACTGGATCCTATGTTATTATTAAATATGAAGGAGAATATTTTCCTGGAAGAATTGAAAATCATGCTAGAGGCCTTTACGAAATTAGCACAATGATATTATCTACCAATAATACTTTCCGATGGCCAGAAAGACCAGATAAAATTTGGTACACCATGAACGATATCGTGGAAGTTGTAAATTAACCTGTCAAGCAAAATAACAGAGGCTTTTTTAAAGTAGCTGAAATGGAGAAGTTTTTGCCAGACATATATAAAACTTCAATATTTATTTTTCTAATGAAAACTGAATTATACATAAACATAAATAGATCCTCAGAGAGTACCTCACAATAATAATAGATTAAATTGTCTAGGTCTGTAATTTGTTATGTTGTTACTGAATTGTTAATATTAAGTACATAATAATTGAATCGTGTTCTTCCAGAACGTGTCAATCTACAACTGGCCAGTTGTGGATTGGTACGTTATGGCCAAACACGATCCAATACCATTTTGTAATGATAAGTTTTTGATTATTTTGAAATTTATTTTGTTTTATTTATGATTGCCAGAACTGGCACATGATGTGGCCAGAAATGGGGTGAACCTGGCCAGAACCGGCACAAAATGACTTATATTTTTATTTTTATAATATTTTTTTATCCATCGTATGTTCTAAATAAAAAAAGGTTACTTTAAGCAAGTTTAATATATGTTTAATGCCTTTTATCAAAGATCATGTCCTTGAAAGCAACAACTACAAATTATGAAGGCCTCAAAGTGGAAAAATCTCTTAAGATGGCCAAAACCGGGTCATCCACCCTACGATGCGATATCCGTCGTCTGAATATCCGACTAAGATGCCTTTTATAGCTTTCTTGTGTAGCTTTTTGCGTTTTTGTTTTGGAACGTGCGCGTAGCATGTGCTAAGTGCTCTCCCTCAGTGTCGTTTGCCGCGGCGGCCGCGACCGCAATTCCCGTGTCTGGGGCACCGCGCCCCCCCCGCCCCCACCAGTGAGGCACCCGGTGCCGACTATCACGCGTCCGCCTGCCCCACCGGCGACCACGACAGTGTCCGCCCGCCCTACGCGCACCGCCACCGCGCCCGCGAAAGTGCCCGCCCGCCCTACGCGCCCCGCCGCCGCGCTCGCGAACCCGCCCGGCGCCACCGCGACCGCAACAGTGCCCGCCCGCCCTATGCGCCCCGCCGCCGCGCCCGCAAACACGTCCGCCGCCGCGCCCGCAACAAGGCCCGCCCGCCCAATGCCGCCCGCCTCTACCGCCGCGCAGAACGCAGCCGCGACCGCCACCACCACCGCCACCCCGTCGGGAGGCGCTGCGCCGAAGCAGCCCCGCCATCCGCCCCTAATAGTGCTCCACCTGCCGCCGGCGCCGCGGCGGCTACTCTCGCCGCTAGCGAGACTGCGGCCGCCACTCGCGCCGCCACTCCGGCTGCGGCGATAGGGCCGCAGGACTTGGGGCACCTCACAGCCCTGCTCGCCCTCCTCAGCGACCCCACTGCCCTGGGCAGACTCACCGCTCTGCTCCGCAATGCATGAGCCGCTCAGGGTCGTCCACTGGAACGCGCAGTCGCTGACAGGGAAGAAGCGGCTGCTCCACGTGTTCCTGAGGGACTACCGCGTCGACGTGATGCTCATCAGCGAGACAATCCTAGCCGGAAGCGACAAGCTGTCGCTGCCCGGCTACTTCGTCTACCGCAAGGACGAGAAGTCCACCAGCGGCCGGGCCTTTCGAGGCTTGGCAGTCATCGTCGGCAGAAAGATTGTCCACCAGCTCGTTGACGCCCAGGAGTATACATCCCTGTATGCTTTGGGCGTCGACCTCCAGGTCACCGGCCAGGTGCTGCGACTGTACGCCGTGTACAAGCCCTCCAGTACCCCAATCCGCACCACCGAGCTACGGGGGTTGCTACAGTCGCCGCATCCGACACTCGTCGCTGGCGACCTCAACGCCAAGCACACCGTCTGGAACTCCACCAGGGTGTGCCCAGCTGGACGCGCCATCCTTGCCGACTCCGTGAGCCACAACTACGATATCATCGGTCCCGACGAGCCCACCCACTTCGATTCGCGGGCCTGTTGGGACACCATCGACGTCGTAGTCGTCAGAGGTCTCCGGACTCCGCCGAGCCAGGAGGTTCTCCCTGACCTCCCATCGGACCACAGGCCAATACTTCTCGTCCTGGCGGACCTGCGCACCCGGGTCTCTTCGACAGCATCACGCCGACGCTACCAGTGGGGCGCCTTCACCGCCGCCCTCGACCAGTCTTCGACCACATGTCCAGTCAACCAGCCGGAAGTCGTTGACCGCCTGGCATCACTGCTGACCAGCCAAATCCGACACGCGCTCGACCTATCATCGCACACCGTAGCTCGCGGGGGGAAGCCCTCTCCTCTTGCTGCTGAGCTACGCGCACTCATCTGCGATAAGCGCGCTCCCCGGAAGCAGTGGCAGCAAACCCGCTGCCCAACGATGAAGACCAGGCTCAACGCCATGACGGCAGAGCTGAAGCGCCGACTTGATCTCCACGCCGAAGAATCTTGGGAACGCCACGTCGAGTCCATGGGCGACCACGTCCCCTCCGTGCATCGCCTATGCCGGGATTTGTCGACTACTCCAACTCCCGTCCGACCAATCCTGGGCAGCGACGGCCTACCAAGATTTCGAGCCCAAGACCGTGCGGAGATCTTTGCCGAATGCCTCGAGAAGCAGTTCAAGCCGAACCCTACGGATGATGTGGAGCACGTCGCAGTAGTCGAGAGACACCTGCGAGAGTACTTCGCCTCGCCGATAGCTCCCGAAGAGGACCCCACCATCGTCACGCCCGGCCAGATCATGCGTGCATTCAGACGTACCAAGCCCAGGAAAGACCCCGGGCGCAGACCGCATACCTAACATGGCGCTGCTACATTTGCCGTCACGTACAGTGGCGGCCGTTACGCGCCTGTTTAACGGTATCTTGCGCACGGGCCACTTCCCAACCCAATGGAAGGAGGGCTTGGTCATCATGTTGCCCAAGCCGGGCAAGGACTCCAAGCTGCCTGAGAGCTATCTATATTTTAATATAATTAGCTATATTTTAATATAATTAAATCATAATTTCTTATATATTTAAAATTAATTACTACTAATAAAATAATTTTATTTTTAAAATAAAACTAAAAATATACTATAATTTGTATGTAAATTTTATTAAAAACAAAATTCTTAAATCATAAAAAAATTATTTATAGGCCGATAACTCTACTGAGTACCATCTCAAAGGAGTTTGAGAAACTCCTACTGGCGAAGCTACTGCCCCACATCCAGCCGCGCCCGGAACAGTTCGGCTTCAGGCCCGAGCATTCTACGACGCTTCATCTCACCAGAGTACTGAATGACATGACGGTTTGTTTAAACAAGAAGGAATACACTGTCGCAGTACTCCTGGACATGGAGAAGGCGTTTGACAGAGTATGGCACGAGGAGTTGCTGTACAAATTGTCGACGTCTCCAGCCCCAAGAAGACTGGTCCAGATCATCGCCTCCTTCCTGAAGAATCGCCGCTTCCGAGTGATGGTGGAAGACGCCGTCTCCGAGGAACACCCCGTTGCAGCCGGCGTCCCTCAGGGGTCCTGCCTGTCTCCAGCCTGTTACTCCCAATATACGGACGACATCCCCGTCGGGCCGGGTGCCCAGCTGGCACTCTTCGCCGACGACGCTGCCTACTACGCGTCGTCGATCCAGGCTCGGCACGCTGCCGTCAAACTGCAGCGCACCCTGGACATCTTGCCCGACTGGCTCGCCAAGTGGCGGTTGTCCGTCAACGTTGGGAAGACGCAGGCGCTCATCACAGGCCAGTCCCCCCTTCCACCACCACTCCAGCTCCAAGGACAGGACATCGCCTGGTCTCCGCAGGTGAAGTACCTGGGAGTGACCATCGATCGCCGGCTCACCATGAAGCAACATGTCGACAACGTCGTCAACCAGGTCAAGGTGGCACGCGCCAAGCTGCGTGCACTTCTCGACTCCTGCCTCCCTCTGAGGGCGAAGCTCGGGATCTACAAGTGCTACGTGAGATCCCGCCTCACCTACGCGGCTCCGGCATGGTACGCCCTGTGCTCTGAGACGAACAAACGGAGACTCCGAGCCCAAGAGAACCTCTCTTTGCGTACCATCGTCGACGCCCCCCGCTACGTGAGGAATGCGACGATCCAGAGGGATCTCAGATGGGAAACAGTGGACCAGTTTGTCCAGAGGCTGGCGAAGGGCATGTTTGCGCGTGCGGATAGCTCACAACATCCGCACATCCACGACATGGCGCCGTACTACGCGCGCCCGCCCGACCTGGTTGCCTAGCCGGCGATCCTCCAACGGAACACCCCAAGTGAGAAGATCTCCACCGCCCGCGAGGGCCCCCCGATGACCTGTCCATAGGAGTGGACAGAGGCGCTTCCTCAGGAAGAGATCCGTTGATCTGACCCTGACTCCCCACGCTCCAGAATGGGTGCGTGAGAAGATTGCATGATTGATTGATTATATCGCGTCATTCGTAAAGAGTCATTCAGAGAAGTCACTTATGATCGAGAATAAAGACCATTGAAAGCAACATCGGAATTTTAATATATACAGTCCACCGCCCCCAACTGCCTATCAAGAACAGGGTAGATGAAGCGCAATTTGGTAAAATCATCCTTGAAAAGTAGGAAATAGCGGTATTTGGTAAAAGAATCCGGGAATGGCCCGCAGACCAGCGTGTATGAGTTCTGCTGACGTAGAGGCTCTAGCTCGCGTACCAAATTCTAGACGATGAGCTTATTTGCAAAACCGGTTTCAGTTCATTCAGATGAAAAATGTGATAGAAAGATGTGAGAAAACCTATCAGTCTAAAAGAGTGAATATAACAAGAGGCGTTCGACAAGGTTCTATTTTGGGACTGTTCTGTTTATAACTTTTATTAATGATCTCATAAATTTTATTGATAATTCTGCGTCTGAGGTAGAACTTGTTATTTTTGCAGATGACACAAACGCTATAGCTGCGGCAGATAGCAATGACGAACTTAGTTCCATAGTTAATGCTACTCTTTCACTGTTCTTCAATTGGTTTACAAATAATAATCTCCAACTTAACTCCTCCAAAACAGGGGCAATTATCTTTAACACTACAGCGAAAAATAAAGAGACTATAGATATATATCTTAATGGTGCACAAATTTCACTAGTAGATGAAGTAAAGTTCCTGGGTGTGCATATAGACTCACTGCTTAACTGGAAATGTGAATTAAAAGCTATAGAAGGCTTTATTAGTTCAGCTTGCTATGCCCTTAGAAGTCTACGCGATGAACTTACAAAAGATCAGTTGAAGACTGTATACTATACACTTGTGGAATCTAAACTTAGGTACAGCATTAAATGGTGGGGGAACAGCTACCAATATAACATAAAACAGCTTTCACGATTCAAAAAAGGGCAATTAGGATAATAGTACGAGCACCACATTGGGAATCCTGTAAGCCTCACTTTGCAGAACTTGCAATATTGACATACATATTCATGCGACTTGAAGAAACGTCTTTACAATATAGAATCGGAAGCTGAACGAAAAGTACGTCTTAGCTCAAGAAGAAAAGACCTCGAACAGAAATTATGTCCTCGCCTTAACATTGTGCAGCATAGTGCCCGCTATCAGGCTGTTAAATTGTTTAATAGGCTACCAATAGAGTTAAAATTAACCACTAATTATAATAAATTTGAAACGCAATTGAGGTACTTTCTATTGGAAAAGGGTTATTACTCACTAAACGAGTTCACGGATGATCAAAATTGATTAATATTGATTATTTTGTTGTAAATGTGTTTGTTTGACTGAACTTTATTGATATAACATTTAGAATAGCATATTAAATTATTATTATTAGAGTAAGATTTTATTATTTTCAACACAATGTATATTGTACAGAAATAAACTAAACTGAAACTGAAACTTTGCCGTTAATGCATCCTTCGCATAGGTCGTGGTCGGTGGGTAAGTCAATACCCAGTTCCTGCTTAACTAATGCTCTGACGTGCCTCTTATTTTGGTGTCCAAGACGCTCGTGGTATAGTTGTGTCTAGGTTGTCATAAAGACTTCGAGTTGTTGGTTGGTTGGTCGTTGGCTCTATTTTCGTTACTGCGAGTTTGTAGAGTCCACCTTTTAGGCATCGATTACCTGTGACTTTCGTTTCTCCGTCAATGGTTAGTCGACATTGCTTTGGGGTTGACGAGAATATGCTGCTGGGAATACAATCGTGGGCAGCTAGTACCGAGAGTAGGTTTCTTTGTATAGACGGGACATACCATACATTCAGCAGTGTAATCGGTACCTTATTTCCGTTGACTAACGCTTCTATCAGTAGCATCTTCCTTTTCCGACTGCGCGAACTGTATTTCCGTTGGCTGTGGTTACTGTTGACATTTCGTCGAAACGTTCAAAGGTATGAAATAGGTCGCTCCGATTCGTGATGTGGCTTGTCGCACCGTTGTCGATATATCAGTTGTCTCGATCACGGTCTGCGTTTCTATTGTTTATAAACGCAGTTCACGCTTATCAAAATTCTTATTAGGAGGGATCGGATTCGAGCTCTTCGGAGGTTTGCCGTCGCTAACCCATTTAGAACAGTTTTTCACTCTGTGTCCATATTCAAGGCAGTAATTGCATCTGAGCGTTTTATCCTTCCGGTTCTGATTGTGTGTACTGTGCTTAGTGCTCATCGATGCACTTAGAATGTCTTGATCACTTGAACATATATCGGAAGGTTTACTGGATAAGGCTCTCTCGTAAGCACAAACGTGGCTCGTCAAATTGTCTATAGTCCTCTCGACTTTTGGTATTAATAGCCAGGTGCTTCTAAATGAAAAGTATTCTTCGCCGAGTGTGTTTAATATCTTGCAGATTAGAAGAAGTTCGGGTAACTCTCTTTCATCAGCACGTGTCATCTCTTGATTTAGATCGGTCCAGATATTTTTCAGCTTGCTCATGTGCGTAGCGATGTCGTCAACGCCGCACACAAAATAATTACCTATATATACTGCATTAACTTTACATATAATTAATATAAATACAGTAACTTTTACAAAAGAGAGAGGTAGTGCTCTAGGCTGCGGGCGGTCCGACTCTGGAACGCACTTCCTTGCACTATAAGAGACAGTCCCACTCTTTTCTCTTTTAAGAAACGTATTAAAGAGCACTACCTCTCTCTTTTGTAAAAGTTAAAGGAATTATATTAATTATATGTAAAGTTTATGTAGTATATATCGGTAATTATTTTGTATTTCCTATCTGTATTTTATAGGTATTGAATTTATTCCTAGGCATTTTATTTATAGTATTTATTGTGCACTGGCTACCCTTTTATGATACCAATTCCTATAATGCCTTGGTTAGCTGGAATAAATCTCTTTTAGAGATAAGCTTGCCTTTGTACATGCATTTTCTTTTACTGTAACTTTATAAATATTTGTGTGCATTAAAGAATTATGAATTATGAATGAAGTAAAATATAAGTACAATACACAGTCAGGTCATAAGTTCTGTCACACAATAAAAACTTTTGAATTTAGAACGCTGGCCACAAAAAAGTTTATTGAATTCTAATTTCGAATTTTTCATAAAAATAAAAATGTGTACTTTTTAGAATTTTCCTCATTTTTAAATATGGAGTGGACACTTAAAGAAGACCTTGTCGCAGTTATTGCGTTGCATCGTTGCGGTTACGCGCCAATTCAGATTTTCGACTTACTGAAAAATTTGAATATAACCAAAAGATTCGTTTATCGTACCATAAAACGATACAATGAAGACTCTAGTATAGATGACAGGTCAAGAAGTGGTCGCCCTCGCTCTGTTAGGACTCCAGCAGTGATAAAATCTGTGAAGGCGCGAATTCAAAGAAATCCCATACGTAAGCAGAAACTGTTGGCCCTTCAGATGGGGTTAAGCAGGACCACGGTGAAAAGGATGTTAAATGAAGACTTAGGGCTTAGGGCATATCGAAGAAAAACAGGACATCGTTTGGACGCTCGTTTAATGGACCTGAGACTGAAGAGATGCCGCGCTTTGTTGAAGCGGTACGCGGGAAAAAAGCATCGGGAAATTCTTTTTTCGGATGAAAAAATTTTTACCGTGGAAGAGAGCTACAACAAACAAAATGATAAGGTGTACGCACACAGCAGTGAAGAAGCGAGCAACCGTATTTCGCGTGTCCAACGAGGTCATTTTCCATCCTCGCTCATGGTTTGGTTGGGAGTCTCTTATTGGGGCTTAACTGAGGTACATTTTTGTGAGAAATAAAAACGAATGCAGTTGTGTATCAAAATAGAGTCCTCAAGAACCTTGTGGAACCTGTTTCTCATACCATGTTTAATAACAGGCACTGGGTATTCCAACAAGATTCTGCGCCAGCTCATAGAGTGAAAAGCACACAAGACTGGCTGGCGGCGCGTGAAATCGACTTCATCCGGCACGAAGACTGGCCCTCCTCCAGTCTAGATTTGAGTCCGTTAGATTACAAGATATGGCAACACTTGGAGGAAAAGGCCTGCTCAAAGCCTCATCCTGATTTGGAGTCACTCAAGGTATCCTTGATTAAGGCAGCCGCCGATATTGACATGGACCTCGTTCGTGCTGCGATAGACGACTGGCCGCGCAGAATAAAGGCCTGTATTCAAAATCGCGGGGGTCATTTTGAATAAACTTTATTACCATAAGAATCTATGTTTTATTAAGTTCATTTTGCTATATAAATGTTTACATAAATAATAAACATGTCTAAATTATTTCATATTGCACATGTGACAGAACTTATGACCTGACTATGTATATTGAAAAATATCAGCAGGCATCTACGAGTATAATGTCTATAGGGATATTTTGACGAATCGTGAATGCCGGATCCCGTGTGAATGAGCTCTCCTCTTATAACACATATGAATGGGAGATTAGTGTTGTTATAGTAGTTTGTGTTAGTCTCCGTTTTTTTTTTCAGTAGCATTATGATGCTCATGCACTCGGCTTGGAAGACGGTGTTGTGGGCACCTAATGATGTTGATTTCTTCATGTTAAGATCTTCCGAGAATGCCCCGGCGCCTTTACCTGATTTTTTTTTAGAACCGTCTGTGAAAATCCTTAGTTCTTTTTGATTGAGGCCCTCCCAAGGGTCTTCATGCAATTGTATTTTATACCTTTCGTCGAAGACATATTGCTTAGGTATCCTGTCAGTCGCCGCTTCTAAAAGCGGTTCCTTACCTATATACTCATCGAGTATTTCAGTGTGGGGTACCCTAGCATGTCTCCATAGGTTGAGTTTTTTAAGACGCATCGGAGTTGCAGCCGCCTCTTGCTTGATGAAGAGGTGAAGCGGCAGCAGATCCAGTATGACTTCCAAGGCCGCAGTGGTTGTGGTCCTCATGCATCCCGTTGCTGTCATGCAAGCCAGCTTCTGGAGTCGTTGTAGTTTAGCTTCGACAGTGGATAATTTGGTTCGTGGCCACCAAACTATCGCGGCGTAGCTTATGATCGGTCTGATGACAGCGGAGTTTAGCCAAATGGTAGTTTTCGGGGTTAGCCCCCAGGTTATACCTACTATTCTTCGGCACTGCTAAAATGTGACAGTCGCTTTGTCAATCTTGTTATTCAGATGTTTGCTCCAATTCAGCTTGCTATCTAGTATTACACCTATGTACTTTACCTCAGCAGCAAATTGTAGCTCTGAACCAAACAAACTGGGTGGGCGATAGTTGCCCAGATTTCGCCTGTTGGTGAACATTACCTTTTCCGTCTTATTTGGCTTGACTGATAGTTCGTTTGTTATGCACCAGCGTTCCACGATCCGCAGTGCTGCTTGGGAGACATCACATACATACAGTACTTGTGACGATTCCACTTGTTAGTATCACTATATCATCGGCATATCCTACTTTTAGCGCCATCCCCTGTTGAGGCACCTCTGGACGGTCACCTGTCTATATAAAGAAGCCCGCCATCTTGTCTCGTTCATTTGCCCGCCATCTCAGTGCATAATTAGTGTCAAGTTCTTGTAAAGTGTTTAGTTTTTCTTTAGTTGATTTGTTCCTTTTGTTTGAAGTTTGTAAATTCGAAATAAATAAGCATTAGGGTTTGTGTATTTTTGTTTTTATGAAAATCTATCGTAGTTTCTAAAGAAAAAAGAAAAGTCCACTGAAACAAAGGGAACAAAGCAAATAACAATTTTGTCTGATTACCTAGGTACATGTTTTGAACAATTTAGGATCCTTGTTCTATGATTGAGTTTTGAATCAAACTAAATCACATGAGTACGTTTCCTGATACGCTTTCGAAAGGCCTCGTAGTAGACCTCGTAGTTCATTGAAATATCGTTCACGAAAAGGCTCACGTGGTTGAGAAAGGTCGCGTTCGCGAGTTCGAAACCAGGATAAAAGTAATGCGCGATCTCGAACTCGTTCAAAACACAAATCGGTATCAAGGTCACGAAGCAATACTTGCAACCTGCGATCGAATTCCCGTGGATCTCGAAGTAGGCGCTCGTCTGCCCAAGGGCGTTATTATCGTTCGGTAACTACGGTTACGGTTAGGTTAGGTTAGGTTAGGTTAGGTCAGGTTAGGTTAGGTTAGTAGCAAATAGTTAGCAAATATTTAATATACTGCAAATAATTGATATATCTAAGGGCCCCGGCAGTGATAAGCTTCCATCTGTTTTTGTTCGCAACTGTGCCAAAACCTAAGCGGTTAAAAAGTATGGACAAAGGTAATGCTAGCATTACCTTTGTCCATACTTTTTAACCGCTAGTTCAACCATGGTATTTATCCAACAGCGTGGAAGATAGCACATATCATACCAATTCATAAAAACCGGTCAAGTGCGAGTCTAAATCGCGCACGAAGGGTTCCGTACCACCGTTCAATGGAAGCGATGGTGTGGAGTGAATAGTTTGGATTTTACACAGCAAAATATTTTTTACAAAGTTATTGGTGCGGTTACTTTCACACTCCATGTACGTAACCAGGTGCATCCATAAGTTTGTATGTGGTATTGTTGTATGGGAGCCCCCTTAAATATTTATTTTATCCTGTTTTTTAGTATTTGTTTAACAACTGTTTAACAACAATTTCTGTTGCCGCTATAACTAGCGGCAACAGAAATACATAATCTGTGAAAATTTCAACTCTCTAGCTAGCTAGGTTCTTGAGATACAGCCTGGGGACAGACGGACGGACGGACAGCGAAGTCTTAGTAATAGGGTCCCGTTTGGAACCCTTCGGGTACGGAACCCTAAAAAAGGGACTAAAGCTAACATAGAACATTACAGACCCTTCTCTATATAAAACGTTTTTGGCAAAATTATGGAAAAGGTCGCACATGAACATCTTTATCCTATTATTTCAATAAACATACCGACCGAACAGCACGGTTTCTTTAAAGGGCGCTCTACTGTGACAAACTATTTTTACTGGTGATGTGCTTACTGGCATGGACAAGGGAGGGCAGGTAGATGTGATCTACACGGATTTCAAGAAAGCATTCGACCGTGTAGATCATTTCATATTACTGCGTAAATTGCGTGAGCTAGGGATAAGGGGGGATCTGCTCAGATGGCTGGAGTCATACATAAAAACAGAAGTCAAACAGTCGTCGTGGCAGGACACCGTTCCGAGTTCATCGCTATCCCATCAGGAGTGCCACAGGGATCACTGCTGGGACCACTCCTCTACATTGCCTTCCTATACGATATAAGCAGTTGTTTTATCCACTCATAGTTTCTTTTATACGCCGATGACAAAAAAGTGTACAAAAAGATAAATTCAACTTCCGATTGTGCACTTCTACAGAAAGATCTTTGTAGGCTAGGTGTCTATTATACGGTAAATAGAATAAGTGTTAATCTCACTAAATGCAATCACCTGAGCTTTACCAGAAAGACTACATAAGCCAATATTTTACACTTGCCAAATTAACAACAGGCCAATCGAGAAAGTTAAATCAATAAGAGATCTAGGAGTTTTACTCGATTCAAAGCTCACATTCTCTCAACATATAGACGCTGCTACAGACAAGGCCTATAAGAACCTGGGTTTTGTACTTCGAACGAGCCAGGCATTCACTGACCCACTGTGTATAAAGGTTCTCTACTACTCGTACGTGCGCAGTGTTCTAGAATACTGTAGCCCTATCTGGCGACCCCAATATATATGCCACATTGAGTCAATTGAATCATTACAACGCAAATTCATTAAACATCTTAATTACCGCACTGGCTACCATTCTCCTTTGAAGAGCTACAATACTTCGTTGGAAAAGCACAAACTGCAAATACTCGAGGACAGGAGGTGCCTCCTGGATATGCTATTTCTTCATGACCTTTGTAATGGAAGGCTGAACTGTCCTGAATTAATCTCCTCAGCTCTTCGGTTAAATGTTCCGAATAAAAGAACTAGGCACACTCCTCTCTTCCATGTCCCCCTATCTCGGTCTAACTATGCACAAAACTCAGTCATGAATAGGTGTCATTTAAATTACAACAAGCTTTCGAAAGATAAGGACCTAGACATTTTTAACACCTCTAAACAGGTTTTTAAGAAAAATATTATTTGAATTATTAAAACAAACAGATACATTGATGATGTGTCATACGAAAGCCTACTCACCTATACTCACCCTGCTTAGTGGAAATTCAATAGACACAGTCCCGATCCCAAGACCATCGTCGTCGTAGGGCTAAGCAGATACAGGTACAATTACACTCACACCACTACACAACATATGCAACCTACACTACTTACACAACCGGCACACCACATCTCAAATTGCAATAATATAAATTAAATTTTTAAAACTAAATCAACAATAGTTACATATATGTATAACTAGGTATAACTTTGGTTATAATTTCTATATATAAGTATAATCGCCAAGTACGTTTGTCTTATAATATTTAAACAAAAAAATGAAAATCCGTTATTGGCTAATATTAAGATTATTTTTCTTGACTTACATAATTGTATTAGCAATGGATTTTTTAAGATAAATAAATAAATAAATAAACTTCAAACGAGATTTTAAACTGCTATGTCCCGGTAAATCAGATTATGCTAATATCCTATTCGCGGCAATACAGACTACCTCTGATGAGTACAGTACATATGCGGAATACGCGCGTCGTACACATTGCGTTATCGAGTAGTTCAGGGGCTTAGTGACGAGTTGAGAACGCTCATCATCATCCGCGGCATTGATAACGCTCAAGTACGTGCAGCTGCTGCTCATGCAGAATTGACGCCTGATAAACTAGTTTCATTCTTGTCAATCTACGTAAAGGCGTCTCGGCATAAACAAGATGAACGTCGTCAGCTCGCACCCAAAACACAAGCTCCTCCACGCCCCGTTCTTAGCGGTGACAGGAAATGTTACACTTGTAACCAATGTGGACACACAAGTCGTGATTGTCCCAAAAAGTCTTAGATCACTTTAAATCCACTGACCCTGGCTAACACGAAAGGCAGCTTTCGCCAACACTTCCCGCCCAGTTAATGTCAAACAATTTTGATGATGACTTACTTGGTCTTGCCGGATATTTTCGATGATACGCGACTAAATAAAAGATTACGCGACTAAAACTGCGCCTATGACCCGGTTGACAAGAAAAGATGCATGTTTAAATTAAATGACTTTTGTCTAGTGACTGAATGAATGAGCTTGGCTATGACCTGCATCACATAACAAAAAATGAAAGAAATGCATCACGCCAACGGCAACGGTCAGGTAGAAAGAAGACCACCCAGATGTCAGCACTATACCTGTTGATTGGCACCGAAGCAACTACGCCAATTATCCGTGCCCTGGTACGTGACTTAGCGGCTGATAATTCGACCAAATCGCGAGGCTCTACGTGAAGTCGTCAGAAGCAGGACTCGTCAACTCCTAAAAGATAATCAGGCCAACAGGATGAATATAAAGACAGGAAAATATGTGAGTTTAAACTTGTCATGCTATCACATTTCCTATAAAACTTGTTCTCGTTTCAGACAATGATGATTTGGATAAGCCTACGTATGCTGCCCCATCGGCTCTGCCAAGTGCTGACCTACCGATGCCCTTGCTAGACCTCGGTCAAGACAAAGACTTCGCGGGTCCTAGTGGCACCACTTTTCCAGGAGCTCGGGTCGAGGACGACCCTGTGTCAGGAGAGCCGTTTTAGCGCCATCCCCTGTTGAGGCACCCCTGGACGGACACCTGTCTATATAAAGAAGCCCGCCATCTTGTCCCATTCATTCATTGGATAGTTTCCACCGTCGCGCACACGGATCTCCGCTTCGCCGTCCCGCTGCAGTTCACCCGCCGCTTCGTGCGAAGCGGACGTGTGTAACACGCGCCCGTGCGCGCCGCGATCACGATACCCGCGCCGCGAGTGTTCACGGAGGGGATTATCACATCGGGACGGACGCCGGCTCTGCCTAAGGTCGTGCCTGGTGTGTAACCCTTTCCGTGACGCCAGCTCGTCCATAGCCCGCCGCTATGGACGAGCCCAAAAGCCCTTTTAAGGGCTACAGTGCCAGTGACATTGTGAGTGTTTGTGTTAGTGACAGTGACGATGCCGTGAATGCGAACAGCCCGCCGCTGGGTGAAAGCCCGCGCCGGCGCCGCGCGCAGCGATCGGCATCACTAGAAGGCCTGCTCCCTATCTCCACGTCGACGGAGTACGGGTCGCCCGTGGTGCGGCGTCCTGTGTCCCCGAGGGCAGAGCTTGAGCTGGACGAATTATATTTAATTCGGGCCGCTCAAGCCAACCTGTTTTCGGCGGGCCTACTTCGTGCCATGGAGGCATACGTCGCCGCAAGCCGCGCTGCCCTGTCGGGCAAGCCCACGGCTTGTATCGGCGCCGAGCTCCTCGACGCGCAATTAGTGGAGCAGGCAAAAACGCGGCCTTTGGTGCTGCCACCAACCTGCGGGACGAGGCGCCCGCGTAGCGAAAGCCCGAGCGACGAGCTGCGTCTCCGAGGAGATGGAAAGCGAGTCCAGCTTGCGGACTCGCCGACCCCGCCACCGACGAACCAGCCGCCGCCGAGGAAGACGGGCCTCGACATGCCGTCGCTGTCGCCCTGGACGGGCGCACTTCAGGCACCCGCCCCCGCCCCTGGACTGTCCGCCGCCGCGAGTGACTATGAGAGTGCTTCAACACAAACAGGTACGAGTGTTTTACCTAATAAGTGCTCTCCTACAGTGTCGTTTGCCGCGGCGGCCGCGACCGCATCCACTGTGTCTGGGGCACCGCGCCCCAGCACCGCGTCCCCCCCCCGTTCAGTGAGGCACCCGGTGCCGCCAACCGCGCGTCCGCCCGCCCCGTCGGCGACCACATCGCGAGTGCCCGCCCGCCCCACGCGCTCCGCCGCAGCGCCCGCGATAGTGCCCGCCCGCCCTACGCGCCCCGCCGCCGCGCCCGCGAACCCGCCCACCGCCGCGACTGTGCCCGCCCGCCCTACGCGCCCCGCCGCTGCGCCTGCGAACCCGCACGCCACCGCACCCGCGATAGGGCCCGCCCGCCCAATGCCGCCCGCCCGCCCAACGCCGCCTGCCACTGCCGCCGCCCAAACCGCAGCCGCGATTGCCACCGCCACCGCCGCCCCGTCGGGAGGCGCTGCGCCACAGCAGCCCCGCCAGCCGCGCTATCCGCCCCTTATTGTGGAGGTCCTACCCAACAGGGCCGACCACTTCAGGGCGATAGCCAGCGAGCTCGGCCGGGCTCCCAGCGCGCGCGCCTACCAAAAGGGTGTGCGCTTTACCCCAACGGCCGATGACGAGTACCGGCTTGTGCAACGTTACCTGTGCAGGCTGGAGAAGGACCACGGTGTGAGGTGGTTCTCATACTCGTTGCCGGCCGACAAGACCCAGAAGGTGGCGATCCGCGGGCTGCCTTTTAACACCGCGCCGGAGGAGATAGTCGCGGCGCTTGCAGGACTCGGTGTGGAGGCCGAGTACTGTAAGCAGATCCGGGCGCGCAAAGGAAGACCCGGCTGCATCTTCTTCGCCAGCCTGAAGAAGAATCCAAACCGTGCCCCCGGCGCTGTGTACGAGATCACGGAGCTCTTGTACATGCCGGGGGTGAAGATCGAGGCCTGGCGCTCGAAGCAGGGCCCGGCCCAGTGCCACAGGTGCCAGCAATTCCGGCACTCGTCGCATATGTGCCACCGCCCCCTAGCGTGCGTACGTTGCGGCGGTCCCCACTCGGCGCGGGAGTGCCCCCGCCCGAAAGACCAGCCGCCGACGTGCGCCAACTGCGGTGGCCCGCACACGGCAAATAATGCGACGTGCCCCGTGTTCCGCCAGGAGGCGCGGAACAAGAAGGCCGGCACTGTGGCGCTCACCAACGCGCCCGGGCCCAAGAAGGTGCAGCCTCCTCCTCTGCCTCGTCCCGATCTGCAGGAACCAACGGCGCCCGCCTCGCTTATGGCGCAGGCGAACGACGGAGCCCCCAGGCAGAAGACGAAGCGGGGGGGGGGGGGAAGAAGAAGAAGGCGACGGCTCCACCTGCCGCCGGCGCCGCGGCGGCTACTCTCGCCGCCAGCGAGACTGCGGCCGCCGCTGGCGCCGCCACTCCGGCTGCGGCGATAGGGCAGCAGGACTTGGGGCACCTCACAGCCCTGCTCGCCCTCCTGAGCGACCCCACTGCCCTGGGCAGACTCACCGCTCTGCTCCGCAATGCATGAGCCGCTCAGGGTCGTCCACTGGAACGCGCAGTCGCTGACAGGGAAGAAGCGGCTGCTCCACGTGTTCCTGAGGGACTACCGCGTCGACGTGATGCTCTTCAGCGAGACACACCTAGCCGGAAGCGACAAGCTGTCGCTGCCCGGCTACTTCGTCTACCGCAAGGACGAGAAGACCTCCAGCGGCCGGACCTTTCGAGGCTTGGCAGTCATCGTCGGCAGGAAGATCGTCCACCAGCTCGTCGACGCCCAGGAGTATTCTTCCCTATATGCTTTGGGCGTCGACCTCCAGGTCGCCGGCGAGGTGCTGCGACTCTACGCCGCCTACAAGCCCCCCAGTACACCAATCCGCACCGCCGAGCTACGGGGGCTGCTACAGTCGCCGCACCCGACACTTGTCGCCAGCGACCTCAACGCCAAGCACACCGCCTGGAACTCCACCAGGGTGTGCCCAGCTGGACGCGCCATCCATGACGACTCCGTGAGCCACAACTACGACGTCACCGGTCCCGACGAGCCCACCCACTTCGACACGCGGGCCGGATGGGACATCATCGACGTCGTGGTCGTCAGAGGTCTCCGGACACCGCCGAGCCAGGAGGTTCTCCCTGACCTCCCATCGGACCACAGGCCAGTACTCCTCGTCCTGGCGGACCTGCCCACCCGGGTCTCTCCGCCAGCATCACGCCGACGCTACCAGTGGGGCGCCTTCACCGCCACCCTCGACCAGTCTTCGACCACATGTCCAGTCAACCAGCCGGAAGACGTTGACCGCCTGGCATCGCTGCTAACCACCCAGATCCGAGACGCGCTCGACCTATCATCGCACACCGTAGCTCGCGGGGGGAAGCCCAATCCTCTTCCTGCTGAGCTACGCGCACTCATCCGCGATAAGCGCGCTCTCCGGAAGCAGTGGCAGCAAACCCGCTGCCCAACGATGAAGACCAGGCTCAACGCCATGACGGCAGAGCTGAAGCGCCGACTTGATCTCCACGCCGAAGAATCTTGGGAACGCCACGTCGAGTCCATGGGCGACCACGTCCCCTCCGTGCATCGTCTATGCCGGGATTTGTCGACTACTCCAACTCCCGTCCGACCAATCCTGGGCAGCGACGGCCTACCAAGATTTCGAGCCCAAGACCGTGCGGAGATCTTCGCCGAATGCCTCGAGAAGCAGTTCAAGCCGAACCCTACGGATGATGTGGAGCACGTCGCAGCAGTCGAGAGACACCTGCGAGAGTACTTCGCCTCGCCGATAGCTCCCGAAGAGGACCCCACCGTCGTCACGCCCAGCCAGATCATGCGTGCATTCAGACGTACCAAGCCCAGGAAAGCCCCGGGCGCAGACCGCATACCTAACATGGCGCTGCTACATTTGCCGCCACGTACTGTGGCGGCCGTTACGCGCCTGTTTAACGGTATCTTGCGCACGGGCCACTTCCCAACCCAATGGAAGGAGGGCTTGGTCATCATGTTGCCCAAGCCGGGCAAGGACTCCAAGCTGCCTGAGAGCTATCGGCCGATAACTCTACTGAGTACCATCTCAAAGGTGTTTGAGAAACTCCTGCTGGCGAAGCTACTGCCCCACATCCAGCTACGCCCGGAACAGTTCGGCTTCAGGCCCGAGCATTCTACGACGCTTCAGCTCACCAGAGTACTGAATGACATGACGGTTTGTTTAAACAAGAAGGAATACACTGTCGCAGTACTCCTGGACATGGAGAAGGCGTTTGACAGAGTATGGCACGAGGGGTTGCTGTACAAATTGTCGACGTCTCCAGCCCCAAGAAGACTGGTCCAGATCATCGCCTCCTTCCTGAAGAATCGCCGCTTCCGAGTGATGGTGGAAGACGCCGTCTCCGAGGAACACCCCGTTGCAGCCGGCGTCCCTCAGGGGTCCTGCCTGTCTCCAGCCTGTTACTCCCAATATACGGACGACATCCCCGTCGGGCCGGGTGCCCAGCTGGCACTCTTCGCCGACGACGCTGCCTTCTACGCGTCGTCGTTCCAGGCACGGCACGCTGCCGTCAAACTGCAGCGCACCCTGGACATCTTGCCCGACTGCCTCGCCAAGTGGCGGTTGTCCGTCAACGTTGGGAAGACGCAGGCGCTCATCACAGGCCAGTCCCCCCTTCCACCACCACTCCAGATCCAAGGACAGGACATCGCGTGGTCTCCGCAGGTGAAGTACCTGGGAGTGACCATCGATCGCCGGCTCACCATGAAGCAACATATCGACAACGTCGTCAACCAGGTCAAGGTGGCACGCGCCAAGCTGCGTCCACTTCTCGACTCCAGCCTCCCTCTGAGGGCGAAGCTCGGGATCTACAAGTGCTACGTGAGATCCCGCCTCACCTACGCGGCCCCGGCATGGTACGCCCTGTGCTCGCAGACAAACAAACGGAGACTCCGAGCCCAAGAGAACCTCTCTTTGCGTACCATCGTCGACGCCCCCCGCTACGTGAGGAATGCAACGATCCAGAGAAACCTCAGATGGGAACCAGTGGACCAGTTTGTCCAGAGGCTGGCGAAGGGCATGTTCGCGCGTGCGGATAGCTCACAACATCCGCATATCCGCGACATGGCGCCGTACCACGCGCGCCCGCCCGACCGCCGCCGCCTGCCACGCGACCTGGTTGCCTAGCCGGCGATCATCCAACGGAACACCCCTCGTGAGAAGATCTCCACCGCCCGCGAGGGCCCCCCGATGACCTGTCCATAGGAGTGGACAGAGGCGCTTCTTCAGGAAGAGATCCGATGATCTGACCCTGACTCCCCACGCCCCAGAATGGGTGCGTGAGATGATAACTTGATCGATGTCTCATTCATTCATTCGGTCAAATCCCGTGAGCCTTTTCATTTAGGAATCCAATATTGTTACTGATTACTTTGTGTTTCTCAGTGCATAATTAGTGTGAAGTTTTTTTTAAATGTTTAGTTTTCTTTAGTTGATTTGTTCCTCTTATTTGAAGTTTGTAAATTCGAAATAAATAAGCATTAGGGTTTGTCTAATTTTTTTTTATGAACATCTATCGTAGTATCTAAAACGTATAATAGTGTTGTGTATTCAGTTTGGTGATGAGGTCGTTTGCCACCAGGTTCCAAAGCAGCGGCGAGAGGTCACCTCCCTGGGGGCATCCCTTCGCTACCAATGCGTGGTTGGATTCGGTTGAAGTGAGTTTAATGGATCTTTTACTCAACATGTTACCTATCTAATCCACCATGACTACATTTGCTCCGTGTTTGACCAGTGCCGCTCTTATGCTTGTGAATTTAGTCTTGTCGAAGGCTCCTTCAATGTCAATGAAGATTCTTAGGCACATAGACTTGCAGTTGATGGCTTCTTTAATTTTGCATACAACAGAATGAAGAGCTGATTCTGTAGATTTACCTTGACTGTAAGCCTGCTGATTTTGATGCAAGGGTATGTTACTCAGGGCCTTCTCTCTCAGATCTCTATCGCATAGCCTTTCCATTGTTTTCAGCAGAAACGTGGTAAGGCTGATTGGTCTAAAGGATTTAGGATCTGACTAATCGCTCTTACCTGGCTTGGGTATGAAAATTACTTTTACCTCTCTCCAGTGTCTCGGTTCATATCTGTGTATCAGACATATCACCATGACATTGGTTAATGCCAGAAATAGTTGGTCTCTATACTTTAGCAAACTAAAGTGGGGAGGAGACTAACCATTTATATTCGCCGGGAATATGCCGTCCAGTCCCGGCGATTTAAACGAGTTAAAGCTGTTGATTGCCCACCGAGTTTTTTGTGGGGTGATTATCTCGAGTGCAAGTACCCACTGCTCCTCTTTCGGTGTAGTCTCTTCCTCCGTCCAGTTGACCGTCCTTAGTAGTTAACAGCCAGGGAAGTGTGTCTGTACTAATGTACATTCTGCCTCTTCTGGAGTGTTGGTGAGTGTGTTGTCCGCTTTGCGCAGGGATCCAAGGGTTTGTTTGGATTGTTGGTAGAGAACCTTCCTTACCCAGTTCGCCTGCGCGCAGCTCTTGATGTTGCTGCAGAACTTGCGCCACGAGTTTGTACTTCTGTATCGTAGGCGCTTTTTATACTGGGACTTAGCTGCCTTGTAGTTGTCCCAGTCTTCATCTGCAGCTGTGTTCATTGCCCTGTTTAGTAGGCACCTTACTTTACTTTTGAGCCTCTCCCAGCTCTGACTCAGACTCAGAGCTGGAGTGGGGAGGTCCAGAGCTAACCTGGCGAGGTGGGGCATCATCTCGGAACTAGACACGGCGTGCGTCTGTGGTTACCCGAGACAGACGATTGCGCACATGACTGGGTGCCCTGCGTGCCCGACAACCTGCACGGACAAGGAGCTGTATAAGGCTACCGAGCGAGCTATTGCGGTTGCGGCCTTTTGGGCCGCCCGTATCTGAGATGACCGTCGACTCGAAAAGAAGAAGCCTCTCCCGCTCAGGTCCGCACCAGTCAGCACCGGCGTTGACCCTTGCCACTGGAGTTGCTCGGGGGAATGCATGGTGGTAGCTAACCGTAATGGCCTCAGTTAGGTTGCTTACCTGGTGTTCTATAGCCTTGGCACCCGATGTCCTTGCCGGTACTACTTGGTGTTTCAGGAGCTGATCCAACCGTTCGCCATATTGCTCTCGGTCAGTTCGGAGCCGATTGCGCTTTGGACTTGCCTCGACTGTGTTTACCTGAATGTAGTTTGAGATGGCTCTCGACGCTTCTTCGGTTGCAAGTGTTATATCAATGATTGTTCTACTGCGCTTGGTGACGGATGTTGGTTCTGAACCTATATTAACAATGTTAAGGTTGGTTGTCACTAGATATCCAACGAGAAGTTTACCTCGGTCGTTGTTGTTTTTCATCCCCCAGAGAGCGTGATATGCGTTCGAGTCCGTGGCTGCAGCCCGGATTCTTCGCAGTGCGACACCAACCTCATCATACCATGCGGGGGTGGAGTATTCTCCTCCGGCATGTAGACGGAGGCGACAACCATCTCTGGTAGGCTGGAAGGTAGGATTGTTAGAGGTTGCACATGTATATTTATAGAAGTGTAGATACAGGCTCGGGGGTTAATACAGTTCGTATCCGCAAACAACTCACCTCCAAGATTTCGGAGTCCGCATATATTGCCTCTACTGATCCACGGCTTCTGGATTAGGGCTAAGGCTGTGTGGTTAACTTCCAGCCTCTTCCTCAGCTGAGCTGTTCTGGTTTCGCTGTGGTGGAGGTTTGCTTGCAGGATGTTATTGTCGTGGATCGGCTTTCCCCGGAAAGTAGGGCCCGCGTGGTCCAACGAGAGTTGCATGGCCTCCTGCATCAACCGCCCTTGCAACAGCTCCTGGATTTCTTGGGCCTGCTGCGTCGATAGGTGGCCGGTCCCCTTGGTCGTAGATGTAGATAATTGTATGATGTGGAAAAAACAATAAAATTCACCAGGAAATTTAATCCAATATTATTTAATTATAATCTGACCAATATTAGCATAAAAAGGGTAACGCAACGGGTAACGTTCTTTACTCGAGAAGGTAAACCTGTTTGTTAACCGCATCTCCTCACTTACTAAGAAAACATTTCACCAGGTCTAAGCGTATTTTAGTAATTAATAGTAAGTGACTGTTTGTTACCTAAATAAAAAATAAAATAAAAAAAACACTGAATGTCTTCAACAAACTTGCTGAAGTAATCTACTATTAATAGATGGTTATTTCCTTTGTAATAAAATAAGCCCACGCTAATCTTTTCCCATGGTCTACCTGGAATGTTAGGACTTATAATATTCTGCTTCTTATTTTGTTTTCAGTGTATCTGACAACCTTACAGTAAAAAAATTGCCATATTTATAACCTAATTATAAAATAACACTTTACAGTACCTGTGTGAGCGCTTATCGCTCTTCTGAGCTGTTGACACGAGTAACACCACCAAACACTTTCAACTCTTTATTAATTGTCTCTGCACATTTGTGTCTCAATTACCACTTAGAATCACAATCTACGAATAAGTCGAGTCGCGTTATCTTCTCACGCACCCTTTCTGGGGCGTGGGGTGTCAGGGTCAGATCATCGGATCTCTTCCTGAAGAAGCGCCTCTGTCCACTCTTGTGGACAGGTCATCGGGGGGCCCTCACGGGCGGTGGTGGTCTTCTCACTGGAGGTGCTCCTTTGGGTGATCGCCGGCTATAGGCAACCAGGTCGCGTGGCAAGCGGCGCCGGTCGGGCGGCGTCTTCTGAAAATCCCGTGGGGTTCAACGCTGGGCCACGTTGTGTCCCATGGGCGTACCCAGGTAGGGGCAGGGGGGGGCTGCTGCCCCCCCTAGAAGATAAAATAAACGTCAACTTTTTTTGTTTCAATATACCTGACCGACCATCTTCTCGAAACAGGTATGAGCTGCCCCCCCCTAGCTGAAATCCTGGGTACGCACTTGTTGTGGCCCACGGGCTTTTCAGAATTTCGAACCGCCTGAAAAGCCAGAGTGCTACAGGGTTTCCCAGCGCTAACATTGACAATTCATCGTCGGAATAGCCCGCAGGGTACAACGCTGCGACCCATGCATGCACTAGGCGTGAAAGAGAAAGTGGATTAGCGCACCAAGCGCGTGCGGTGCAAGGTCACAACTTCTCACCGGTGATTTGTGGTCATTTTGTGTTGAGGCATCAACATTTATTAGTTAGTTAGTTATTGTTAGAATCGTAACAGATATGTTCGAAACAATAAACTACCTGTTATTATTCTCGGATGAGGATTTGACGATGACAATAGTGAAGAACAAATTTTCTCGTGCGAGTTGCGGTGGAAACTGAAAAGCGAATGTTACGAAAAACAGTGTGATAAGTTAATAAAAATATTATCTGCCAATGCCGACACCAACGGGATAACGAAGAGACGATATTCTAACCCAATGCGATACGTTTTCAGAAAAGAATATGTGTGTCAACATGAACATATCAACAATAACAAGCTATAATTTTACTATTATTTGTATGTTTCACTTGTTTTTATTTATATAGCTCTACCTATTTCCTGTACTTATTTCATATGTTCATTTTTAAAGGCAAACTACGATAACTTGGCGCGTAAATGACAGTAAAAATGTCACTAACGAACAATCACACAAGGTTATTTTTTGTAATTATCTATACCTAGATAGAGATTTGCAATTTTCACAGAATGTCCTATTTCGGTTGCCGCTATAGGTAGCACCAAAATAATGAACTACGCAGGTAGTTAGGTAAACGAGATGTTATGAATTTATGGGCGAGAGACCAATACAAAGCGACGTGTTTTAAAACTAAGGTCACAGCACAGACTTGAATGGTCACAATGACATTTTTTTCGCATAAACTAAGAGAGGGTTTCATTAGCTACTCAGATCTACAATTTGTATAGTTCTAAGAGTTACCATTACAACTAACGTCAGTCAAGTCCCGCGAGCGGGTGGGCTCAAAATATGCCGCGGATCCTAGCTGATTCGCGCCGGGGCGGCCCGGATTCGCGGAGGTTAATAGCTCCTACCAAAACACCATTATTCAAATACCTACCTACCTAAAAACATAACGCCTTTTCCTATATATGGGGTGGCATGGCCTACCTACCTAAAAGTTTATTTAATGCACCCAGGTGAATGAGGTGAATAAAGTTTTCTATATCTATTCTAAATAGTAGTTTATGTTTAATTTTTCCACGCCTACCGAACGGCGTGGAATCCTGAGGGGGTGGGCTTTTGCCAGCACGTGAGAGAAAAGTGAGTTAAATTGTTACTGACCTTGTCGTCGCAGACTGGTAGATCGAAAGCTCGATTCGAGACAGGAATGCGGGAGAGGAGACAGTTTTGGGATAGGAGAGGAATCGAAACCTTGCCGTCGCTGCCGACGCTGTCGCCGGCGTGCTGCCTGCCGACACGTGGAGTCGCCGCTACCGGTACGACGATGTCCAATCAACACGGATCACTTGACCGCTGACGCGAATCTACTTATTTCCCGACGATGTAGATGATTAACACTCCGACCAGGCCCGACGCCTGTATTTGGTAATTGGTACACCGAAATACCATCAATGGCACGATGCCTGAGCAGACATGTTGTTCTCCCGACGAGAAAAGGATAAAGATAACCTCCAATTTTTCCTCTCGTTGGTACGAGTGACATCTGCGGTCCGTTTCCGCTTAGTGTTGTCCCGATTACTCGCGGTCGATCCGCGCAACAAAAAACCGGTGCGTTCCGAAGCATAAATATTAAACAGTCACCCGCCCGGACAGGCCCGAACCTGTCCCTAATCAATAGGAAGGCGAGAAAGTGTTGCGACCGCTCTCTTGAGGACCGAGTCCCCCACCTTGACTTCTGCTGATCGAGGCGTGCCATCCCGACCCGTGTACAAATTGACGATCCGTCCTCGTCTCCATCTCAATGATGGCAGGTTCGCATCCTTAATCAGCACCAAATCACCGACTTGAGGGGGGCTCGTCCGGTCAGTCCACTTAAGACGCTGCTGCAAGATGTGCAAGTACTCAAGGGACCACCGTTTCCAAAAATCTTGAGCCATCTGCTGCAACATCTGCCACCTAGTTAACCGACTTAACTTAACATCACCGAATGGGTATTCTGGCAGGGCGTTAAGGGGCTGACCTATCAGGAAGTGACCCGGCGTCAACGCTTCCAAGTCATTTGGATCCGAACTGAGCGGGCACAACGGACGCGAGTTCAGTGTCATTTCAATTTTACAGAACAGCGTCGCAAGCTCTTCAAAGCGTAGAGAGGTCTCACCGATGGTCCTCGTCAGGTGCGACTTAGCCGATTTAACCGCAGCCTCAAAAATTCCTCCCCAATGAGGACATCCCGGCGGACTGAAAACCCATTCAATCCCTCGTCGGGAGCAAGCCGTACCGATGGCGTCCTGGTTACCGTTCAGGAATTGAGTGACCTCCTGCAGATATCGCCTGGCTCCGACAAAATTTGTGCCGTTGTCCGAACGGATTAATGTCGGGAGGCCCCTTCGTGAGACGAACCGATCTAGACATGCGATAAATGCCTCTGTAGTGAGGTCACTGACCACCTCCAAGTGGACCGCCTTCGTGGCCAAGCACACGAAGACGCACAGGTATGCCTTCACCAATCTGGCGTTCCGTAGCTGTGAAGACTTGACCATGAATGGTCCCGCGAAATCCGTTCCGACACCCGCAAAGGGCCGGATTTCGTTAACCCTATCCGAGGGCAAATCGCCCATCTGGGGCTGCATCGTAGCCGCCTTGGCCCGATAACAAGGCAGGCACCGAAATACGACGCTACCCATTAAGCGTCTTCCCGATAGAATCCAGAACTCGCGCTGGAGAAACACCATCAAGGCGTGGCATCCGATATGCCCATTCTGAATGTGTCGATCCTGTATCAACAGTTCGACCAACTTCCCTTTCCTAGGGAGCAACAACGGGTGGCGAGCCGCATAAGGCAGGTTGGCATTCCGCAGCCGACCTCCTACCCTCAGCAATCCTTGAGGGTCAATAAACGGGTTGAGCCGAGCCACAGCTCCCTTCAGTTGGACGCGTCCGCGTCTCAGAATGTCCAATTCGGACTTAAAGTGCACCGTCTGCACGTTCCGTACCAATGCGAACAACGCATGGTTCCGTTCCCGTGGTGTCAGGACCTGTGTCCGCACTCGTTGCGCCTCAGAATTCCGATAATTCCGCGCAAATCGGCAGATCCAAGCGGTCACAATGACCAGCTTGTCGAGCGAGCTGTACCGTTCCAGCAGGCTGAACTCCTCTTCCGGCTCTGGTTGCGTCGTACAGACACCGACTGTTAAGGCGCCGTTCGCCGTGGTAACGCGTGGACTCATTGGCCAATCCGATTCGGCTTGAGTCAACCATTTTGGACCCCACCACAAGGGATGTCCAACCAACTCCGGAGCGTGACACCCACGAGACGCACAGTCTGCTGGGTTCATTTCCCCTGGAACATGTCTCCAGATTAAGGGAACCTCCGAATTCAATATCTGCGAAACCCGATTCGCCACAAAAATCTCCAGCTTGTGAACTGAAGCCTTCAGCCAGCATAACACGATCTGGCTGTCCGTTCAAGCGTAGACCGTATCTTCTAACGCTATTGACCCACGAAGAACCGTGTGATAACATCCGCGATGTCATGGTTCAACTTCGGCCCTGAATGCAAACACTGGTTCAGGTTCATGCCGTTAGATGTTGATGCCGATCCATCGAACACTACCCGTATTTTGCCCTCTGGGGTCCTCAAGACCGCGTGATGGGGCAGGAAGCAGTGGTCTTCACGCTTCCAGTCGATACCCGAAACCGACATGTGGCCGAGCAACTCGTATTCCCGCATGAAGTCGACGTACTTCTGCCGGAAAATCCCGTCACGCTTCATGCGTCGTTCCATCGACAGAAGCCGCGTCTCGGCTGCATGGTGTGAACTGCCCAGCGGCGGGCGATCACTCCGAAATGGAAGACGTGTGAGAAATCGACCTGACCGAAGGCGACCAGTATTGTTCCGATAAAACTGTTCACACTCCTTTTCAACCGGGTCCAACCGGCGGACCGTAGGTGGTTCCTCCACCTCCCAAAACTTCTGTATCACCTCCGAGAGTACAGAACCGAATAAGGGACTACGAGTCGCTAGGCGTGGGGCAGCCGGTATGACCGGACCCATTACCGCATGGCCCAGTCTGGTGTTGACCGAAACCAGACCAGTCGCCTGCAACACGTGGACACCTGGCACCAACAGGTATCCCAAGGCATCGACACCCAATAAAATGTCTACTGGGCCCGGAATATCGAACTCCGGCCTGTCAGCCAGTGACAACCCAGCGACCAACTGTCGCACCGAGGGCGACAACCGTACGTGAGGGTGTGAGCCCATCACATTAGGCATGACTAATGCCGTGACCGTCAGATTCACCGATGAATCCACCCGTGACGAGAGAGTAATCCGACATACTCCCTTAACGGAACCGACTTCCGTGTTCCCAATTCCCCGAATGAAATGTGGATACTCCCTTACCGAAATGCCCAACCGTCTTACAAGGTTGCACGAGACTAAGCACCCCTGGGCCCCCGAGTCCAATAGTGCTCGTGCCACACAAGATTTGCCGTCCGAACTCCACGCTATCACCGAGGCGGTGGGGAGCATGACCGTCTGTGGAGTGGCGGCACCCTGTAAGTGGGCGGCGTGTCCCTAGCGGGAACCTCCGCGGGATCCGAACCCGCTGGGAGCCCCGTCGGCCTGTTAACTCGGCTGCTGATATGCCACCGGTGGCATATCAGACCGTATGTACATCAGGGGGTCCCAACCCGCATAATAGGCCCCTCGCTGTCCCGGTACCCGACCATACCGGACTGTGAACGGTGTGCCCGGTGGCCACCGTGGATGGAGGGGGGAGAGCGGATCCAACCTGGGGCGCTCTAGGAATGGGGGCGACATCCGACTGATCGCCTCCCAGAGCGACGGGCAGGGTGGCGCAGAAGATGGTGGGCTCCCAGCCTTCGCGCCACTCATAGGTGCCATCTGACACCCGCCCGTAACACGCGGTGAGCCAGCGGCCCGAAGTCCTCGCTGACCCTGGACAGCGGCGACCGAACCCCGGCTATCCCGCCTGTTACCCCCCGCGCTGCCCCCTTCCCCTCGGGGGGGGGGTCCCGTCCGCGGGTACCCCAGTCACCCCGTTGGTGACTCCCGTTGCCCGGAGGGGGACTGGGTCCGGCCCTGGTTGGGCCCTGTGACCGACCAGCCTGAGTCCGGCCCTGGTGACCGTCCGAAGGGCCTGACCGGTTCAGGCACAACACGGTGTGGTGCTTGCCACCGCAGCACCCACAGGGGGACGCGCGTGAGCACTCGCTCAGCGGGTGCGGCCCCAAACAACCGAAACACAATCGGTGGCGGAAGACCACCTTCCTGCGGGCAGCCACACCGAGCGCCTTAAAGTTGGCGCAACTGGTCACTTCATGACCGGCACTGTCGCAGTGCACACAGCCGTCACCCGACGGCGCGGCACTCAAAACGCCAAATTGTTTTGACCGCCCACCCCCCCGTGGGGGTGGGGTGCGCGGCCCCTCCCGCATCCGCGCGGGTTGGCGCTGCACACTGGCCTCCGAATCCATGGTATCGCATCGCCTGCATTCACCCTCCAAGAAATCCGTTAATTGGATGAGCGTGGGCAGTTCCGAGCTACTGCCCCCATGCAGCTGTTCAAACCGACTTTGAACAGCTGCAGGCAACCGTGACAAAACCATATATAATACGATATATGACCATTGGTCTACCGGCAGACCAAGGTTCTGAAGGGCCTTAGTGGCCACCAGCACAGGGTTGAGCACCTGTACCCGGATGTCAACATCCCGGGTTACTCTTGGGATGCTGAACAGCTTCCCCAGCTGCGCATCAACCAACCGCCGTTTGTGTTGGTAGCGGTCAAACAATATGACCCGGGCAATCTCATAATTGCCCGCCGTGACCGTTAGGTGACCGACCAACTCCTTCGGTTCACCCCGCAGTGCCATCAATAGTTGGGCCAACTTGTAGGCGTTGTCCAGGTCGTCCCGACCGTGGACCAGACTATCGAATAAATTGATGAATGCCGGCCACTCATCAATTGCCCCACCGAAGGCCGGAATCTCCAGGTGTGGCAGCCGTCCAACAACACCCTTAGGGGGCGGGTCTCCGCTACCCTCCCCGCGGTCATCCCGACGCGACCGCTTGATTTTTTCGGCGCGACGCTCGATGTCGCCCAAGCACTCCATCGCTTGATCAGCATCCGCGCAGAGCTGCTTCACTGCAGCCACCGAAGCCTCATCCGTAAGCCCGAGGGCTGCAGCCTCCGCGGCCAGCCGACACACCTTCCCGACGCGTGTCATTGCGTCCTCCACACGCTTGAGCAGGACATCGTCCATGTCAGGTCGCTCCACATACTTGTGAGTATGGGCGAGCCATCTCATCTCCTCACGGACGCCATACCGCAGTACCGTCAAGGGTAAAGGTGCCATGGTTACCAATTCAATTGTTTCTGGTCCTATGCTTCACTACCGAACTAAGCACAGCCAGAGACCAGCACTTGCCCGTCAGCGCTGGGCACAGAAATTAAAACTAAGTTGTAAAAACCAAGGCAACCACTAAAACAATTAAATCCTAAACAATATTTAATATGGTCGCCCTGTGGACCTACACCTTATAAATATATACTCTAAATCAATTAGAGAATGCCACCATATGGTACAATACAAATAACACACAAAAAGGTATTATAAAAAAAAACTATTTTTCTAGAAGTGGCCCCTCCGATATGACCCACACTTCTTTTGAGGTCAGCAAAATCAGCTTAATACCCCCTAAATAGCCCGACCCTGCTGTGTAAACCGAAATAACACTGCAGTACTATAGAACCCGACGTTCTACAGCAAGTAATACAATCTAGTTACTTCGCAGAATGACTGTTCAATCTTTTATGCGCACAAACAGTAGTTTCCGACTACAAATTTATAATAACTGTTACCAAATTGACACTTATACTTTCACTAACCGAAAATGAACTTTACTTGTGGTACCGACCACAGACTCATTGCCGGCTTGCCGGCCAATCTGAGATATTCTTTTCTCCCAACTACGATGTGGCAACAACCCTACAACCTTCCGTGAATCGGTGATTTCCCACTAGGAAAACCGCGCCTGCTACCAAAATGATTAATTTTTCCACGCCTACCGAACGGCGTGGAATCCTGAGGGGGTGGGCTTTTGCCAGCACGTGAGAGAAAAGTGAGTTAAATTGTTACTGACCTTGTCGTCGCAGACTGGTAGATCGAAAGCTCGATTCGAGACAGGAATGCGGGAGAGGAGACAGTTTTGGGATAGGAGAGGAATCGAAACCTTGCCGTCGCTGCCGACGCTGTCGCCGGCGTGCTGCCTGCCGACACGTGGAGTCGCCGCTACCGGTACGACGATGTCCAATCAACACGGATCACTTGACCGCTGACGCGAATCTACTTATTTCCCGACGATGTAGATGATTAACACTCCGACCAGGCCCGACGCCTGTATTTGGTAATTGGTACACCGAAATACCATCAATGGCACGATGCCTGAGCAGACATGTTGTTCTCCCGACGAGAAAAGGATAAAGATAACCTCCAATTTTTCCTCTCGTTGGTACGAGTGACATCTGCGGTCCGTTTCCGCTTAGTGATGTCCCGATTACTCGCGGTCGATCCGCGCAACAAAAAACCGGTGCGTTCCGAAGCATAAATATTAAACATATGTATGTATGTATGTGACTGCTTCATAATGGAGGGCATTAATACTCGAGAGTGGGGTTATGAAACGAGCCGAAGGCGAGTTTCATAATAATATCAGAGAGTATGTACAGTTACATACACTACTTTATCTACACACATATCAGAAGCTCTCTTTGATGTGTTCAAGAACCGCATGTTTGACCGGCATTGTGTCTCTGCAGTTGTTTAGCTTGTTCTGTAGTACCAACTTCACAGACAAACTAGGGGCGGCACGCGGGCGGGCGTCGGCGTTCGAAATTTGAATGACAGTACCAAATTCACAGACAAACTAGGGGCGGCACGTAGGCGGGCGTCGGCGTTCGAAATTTGAATGTCATAATTTGTAGAAAAATTACACATTATGGTCATGTATAATTTTCAGATAAGAAATGAGTTTTTACCAAGTAGTTTACCCTTAATAAGGCAAAGGGAAATTATTTCCCACCAAGACATATGTTCGAAAACCATTTTTTTGGTGACAAGATGGTACATGGAATGAACGGAACCATAGAGAACAAGATCTTCGTAGATTTTATTTTTTATAAGCTGGCAACACTTAAAGAAAAACGGTCATTTTGAACTTTTATTCAATGTCAAAGTCAGTGAAGAGTAATTAACAACAAAAAACCGGCACATTTTCGGTCGTTTCGCAGAAAAATCACATTTTTATTCTACAAAAAATCCCGTAAGTAGGTTTGAATTATATTTCACGTAGAATAAATATTGTAGGCACTGTTTTGTATTGTTTTCATGTCCTCAGCATGATCCAATAACTCAATAAATTCAAATTACCAAGTGGGAAAATAATTCCCTTAGCCCGATGCGAATTCTTTCCAAATATATACATAAATCGTTAAAGACCCGGGAATGTCGGAACGGTAAGAAAGGAATTTCGTCAATTTTATTTATCGTTTCGGTTTTCAGTTGTTGGTTGTCAATTTATTTACGGGTGCGTTCATAAATTTCAAAATGGCGGCACGATGTTTCCGCGGGTAGTACAGCTTGTATTTTGTATTGGTCACTCAAGCTATCATTTATTTCTAGGATTTAAGAGTAGAACAATGAATAGAAAAAAAAATCTAATAAAAAGCTATTAAACCATGCCTATAATATTATTATTTTTTCTAAATATTATTAATAGAAAAAAAGGAAAGTTAATTACAAATTACATAATTAGTAAAAATGCTAAACTTAGGAGTAGGTACACGAAAAATAGGAAAGAAGGCCTTTATTAGATTTATCATCACAACTTTCAGCCCACATCACCATCATAATCCAATGGCCGAGTCGGCAGTGACCCTGCCTACGAAGCCAAGGGTCCCGGGTTCGAGTCCCGGTGGGGGCAAATATTTGTTTGATGAGAACGGATGTTTGTAACCTAGTCATGGTTGTTTATCTATCTACGTATAATATTTATCTATATAAGTATGTGTATCATTGTCTAGTACCCAAGATACAGGGAATCCTAGTTTGGGGCTAGATCAATGTGTGTAAATAGTGTCCAAGGTATTATTATTATTATTATTATAATCAGCAATATTCATCCACTACTGAACGTAGCCAGCCCGTTTCTAACCATTACTGAATAAAATAAAATAGAACAATCGAAGTCAGGGGCAAGTACTAGTATCTGAACAAAAACAAAAGTACGATAATTTGTAAATACATAACGGGCAATGGGAATTATTTTCCCACTTTGCAACACGTTGCACATACGTAATCGGGCAAGGGGAATTTATTTCCCACCAAAAAAAAAGAACACCCCCCCCCCCCTTTCCCCCTTTTTAAGGTACTTTTTTGAAATCTGTGATACCTATTTATCCTAAATCCACCCTCAAATGTGTTCTAGCTCTCATACAAGCTCAGGCCTTATTAAGGGTTAACATTACGCTGATCGTAACGTGCGGTTTTTGTACGCAGTAAAGAGGGTTTATGATACGTGTGTAGATAATAGTAGTTTATGTGACTGCTACATAATGGACGGCATTAATACTCGAGAGTGGGTTTATGAAACGAGCCGAAGGCGAGTTTCATTATAATATCACTCGAGAGTTTTAATGCCTAATTATATACAGTTACATACACTAGTTTATCTACACACATATCATAAGCTCTCTTTGATGTGTTCAGGAACCGCATGTTTGACCGGCATTGTGGCTCTGCAGTTGTTTAGCTTGTTCTGTAGCACCAACTTCGGGCGTTCGAAATTTGAATATCAGTACCAACTTCACAGACAAACTAGGGGCGGCATGCAGGCGGGCGTCGGCGTTCGAAATTTGAATGTCATAATGTGTAGAAAAATAACACATTATGGTCATAATGTGTAATTTTTCAGATAAGAAATGAGTTTTTACCAAGTAGTTTAACATTATGCTGATCGTAACGTGCGGTTTTTGTACGCAGTAAAGAGGGTTTATGATACGTGTGTAGATAAAAATAATTTTAATGCACGCAGTTGTTTAAAGTTTACTAAAAGTGTAAATGTACGTAGGTGAATCAGTTCAGGTGAATCAATTTTACGGAGGGTCAAATTTACACCTGTCAGAGATGAGAGAATGGAGCTACAGAATAATACTGAGGGTACTTTAACGATCAGCCCATAGGATATTAATTAAATAAAACAATTACATAATTAAAAATATCAAATTAAATTTTGTTTATTCCTTTAACTTATCAATACCTATCAACCTGTCATTCATTTATTATACCCATAGAGTAGACGATGCAACAATAAAACGATAACAATGGTCTAGGTCTGGCCGCACCGTGTCTGCCGCACCAGAATCGGACTGTACAATCACGAGCCCAGATGTCTATGAAACGCTGCTTAAATCACCCGATACGTGACCTAAAGGATCTGACATCTACAGATAGGGTTGCCAGCCCGGGAACAGCACGCTCAGGTTGGCGGGGTCCGCGGCGGCGCGCAGCAGCCGAGCGATCTGCCCCTCCACCGCCACGCCGCCCGCCGCGCCTCCCTCCGTGCCCGACAGCTTGCAGCTCACCGCCAGCAGAGTGCGCTCCGCGAGCCCACCTCCGCCGCCGCCGCCGCCGCCTGCGTTGTTTTGTGCTGTAATAGCGAATGACGGAATGAATGACACCATCATTGCAGGAATACGTCACCACCATACAGCGTAGGCCACACTGCAGGCCTAGCGCGGTGCATTGCGTGGGCGCGATATATATATAAATCATAAGGAACTGCCGCTTGTGGCATAGTGAAGTGCCTAAGGCGGGTGCCTAGCGTTGTGACTCCACTTTTCTTCGAACAACCCAAAAAAATCTCCATTTCTCTCTGTAGCTGAGAAGGAATTATTCAAAACTCATAAAAATGCACTTTACAACAAGTCTTTGAAATTTGGTATAATGAGGAATGGTCTTAAGGATTTAGGAAACGCGTGTACTTGTGTACGATCATGACCGCTCAGTGACAATGACGCGATGACGACGGTCAACTTTTAATACATTGTTCTGACCTTTTCATAATCCATTTCTCTTAGGTTTATAACTATAGTCAGGTCATTTTAATAGGTAACATTTGACGTTTGATCAAAATTCAACAACGTAACCTTGTAACGGCGGGCATATAATAATATATTTTTTTGTTTTGTTAGAACTGCACAATTGCTTAATTTTTTTCAATTACAATTACATATTTATTGTAGTAATGACTGATACGAGTAATTTTACGATTTGCTTTCACTAATAAACCATTCTAAACATAATAAAAAATTTCTGATCTAAAGAACTGAACGTCGTTACAATGTTGCGTCAGTTAACCCTTTTTCTTTTTGAACACTAGGGATGTTACTCTAAAAATCGAAAGCTGGTAGAATCGAATGCAATGATTACTTGTGAAAAAATATCACCATAAATTAATAACCACGTTGTGAATATAATAAAATATAATAATATTTATTATTCTTTTAACGATAGTTAGTTTAAGTAGTAACGACAAAAGACTGCGTCATGTAATGGCGACAAGACATGGCGTCATCGACAGGTACTGGTGTTGCCAGCAACATCTCACCTAAATTGTACCTAATGATCAATCATTTTTCTATTTAGTTATTTTTTGTATTTTTATAGATATATTATTATGTTTTATAGTTGTTTATGTGACTGCTACATAATGGAGGGCAGTAATATTCGAGAGTGGATTTATGAAACGAGCCGAAGGCGAGATTCATAATTATATCACTCGAGAGTTTTAATGATGTACAGTTACATACACTAGTTTATCTACACACATATCATAAGCTCTCTTTAATGTGTTCAGGAACCGCATGTTCGACCGGCATGGTGGCATTGATAATTCCTTTGCACTTGTTTAGCTAACAAGCTAAACAAGTGCAAACTAAACACAGTAGTACCAACTTTACAAACAAAGTAGGGGCGGCACGCAAGCGGGCGTCGGCGTTCGAAATTTGAATGTCATAATATGTAGGAAAATTACGCATTATGGTCATATATAAAATATTTTATCTACACACGTATCATAAACCCTCTTTATTGCGTACAAAAACCGCACGGTACGACCAGCATAATGTTATACTACTGGGTAAAAACTCATTTCTTATCTGAAAAATTACACATTATGACCATAATGTGTAATTTTTATATTATGATATTCAAATTTCGAACGCCGACGCCCGCCTTCGTGCCGCCCCTACTTTGTCTTTGAAGTTGGTACCACAGAACAAGCTAAACAACTGCAGAGCCACAATGCCGGTCAAACATGCGGTTCTTGAACACATCAGAGAGAGCTTATGATATGTGTGTAGATAAACTAGTGTATGTAACTGTACATAATTAGGCATTAAAACTCTCGATTATTAATGCCCTCCATTATATAGCAGTCACATAAACTACTATTATGTGTACTCAAGTTTACGTTTTAAGTATTTTTTGTTGTTCTTGCACGTTCAACCTAACACGAAGGATAAAGTGGGCTTCGCTTGGCTCATCCCCTTTACCCTTCACCTAAGCTACAGCAACATTTTGTCCTGATATTTGCTGTGCAAATCAGTATTTTTGATGTGCAGTTTAATATTTCCCTATTTACACATATACAAACCGATTAATTTTACTAGATACTTGTTCAATGTGCGGTTTCAAATTGAAATCATTGTCAATTGTAGGAATTTCACCCTACCCTCACATTTAATCATTTGATTATTACAGTTTATATACATGTCATTAATATTATTGAATTCATTAGATTTGTCTTTGTTAAATTTATTTGTAGGTTATTATTATTAAGCCAGTCAACTACCTTTTCTATAGTTTTTTGTAAGTCAGATTTGTGAATGTCAATTGAATTATTATTAGAATTAGAATAATTGTTATTAATATTATTATTGTCATTAATTGTATGTATGTAAATTGATTTTGAAACACAAAGTAGACCTTAGACTTCTCACATTCTAGAATCTATGAAAGTGGTATTACTCAATTACTCAAGATGTTGCGTCTAATATACGACTTTATATTAAAAAATCCAAAGATGTATACCAAACCAGAGTAGCTACGCTTTTTTCCATTCATCACCTCCCATCTAAGTGCACGGCCTAGAACTAAAACATCATATTCACCATAGCGTTTTTGAATTGCGACAGCGGCACACTCACACCACCGCCCAAAAGCTCCACAAGTGTGGCCACAAGCCCAATAGACGTGTCAACATGAACAATATTTTTAGGAAATTTGTGCTTTGTTTGAGGAGGAGGAAGTCCTCAACTCAATTTTAACTTGGAGATCATCAGAATACAAGTGATAATTGTTGTTAAACATGCAATAAGTGTTTTCTACTGCTTCTGAAAATATGAAGAAGTAGTCCGCGAAACATATTATTACAACGGAGGTGTGAAGGTTGTTACGAAACTTTAATAAAAAGGCATTTGGCTAGCCTTAAGAAAGCTGGCCGTTTCAAATGCTTTTGCTGATTTTTAAATGGTTTATTAGTGGATGTATAGATGTGTTTGCGCCGGTATAGTGCGATTACGGGTGCCTTGAGATGCGCCTTCTGTGGGTCGATACTGGGATTACCACCCGGTCAGATCTCGTCTTCTTGTCTTTGGTAATGGACCAAGAAGGCGCCCAAAGCAGTCTGGCCATAAACAATCGAAATCGAGTGTGTCAGCTGTCGATATGAACAATAACAATAAAAAGTGTCATTACCGCTCCTTATTAATTTATTTGATATAAACCCGAACCAGCCTCAATATAAAAGCTTCCTTCAGAAAGCTATTCCGGACTCCCCAAACTTCCATTGCGGCCACCCCGAATTCCCATTGCCCTGGAACGGCAGCCGAGATCCACCTAACGGTAAGTCCCCCTTCTATCCGTAGTGGGCATTTCCCAGGGTATCCACGAGTCCGTGCTACAACAAGATGTTTTCATTATACGCGAACCGACGGAAATAATTAGTTTGCGTTTTTTTTTTATATCGCCATTTAAGCATTCGGGACCGTGGGTATGTGGGAGTATTTGGGTGGGGAAACGACGAATTTACCGATTTTGTAACGTTAGAAATCGTCCAAAGTTCATTGTCTTCGTGGCCATTCACTTCGACCTTGAACTTGACCGTTCGTGTACATTTCGCAGAAAATTTCATGGTTTTGCCATTTTTTACGCTCGAAGTCCGAGTGTAGCGCCGTATAAAATCTTTGAAAGGTCGCCTTTGTTTTCCATTAGGAAATAAAGTTGAAAACATGTAGAGGTACTCCATGTTTTCAACTTTATTTTCTAAGACCTTTATATAAGAAAGGTGTTCTGCGCGTTCTCTTCTCAGACTCTCTAGCTCTTTTTGTATCTCTCCTTGTTTGGTGAATAATATTTCCATAGAGGATTATGTGTTGTTGTTTTGAGTTTTTATGTCAGTTATTGAAGTCTGGGACTCAACCAGTTTATGATTTTGCTGTTTTCAGTGTTTGAGAGCATAGCGCAAATCTCATCTCTCATTTCTGTCAGCTCGCAATCGCTTTGTTTTCGGATTCTTAGAACTGTGGCTGCTTTGAATATTCATTAAGTTCGGTATGCTACCTCCGACGATGCTCTCTTCAGATTCAGATAAGCTGCCAGTTACTAAGCCATCATTAGGCGGCGTGCGATCTACCGGCATGATGTATCTCGTATGTAATACTCTAGAAATGCCCACTGAAAATGTCATTCCTATAGCGCGTATGTTGGGAAGAAATTATAATATAAATGGTTGCGTGACACGTGACTTATTTCAACAGTGACAGTTTGTAGTAAGCCTTTCCAAGACAACGAAGTAGAAGTTAGTTCGAATAAGTAATAAAAATTATTTTTACTATAACACTAAATAAACACTACCAAATTAAATTGTTATAAAATCTATCCAAGTAAACAACCTGTGTCACTTAAAAGTTTGCCATTTTTGGAAGAATATATCACCTACCACTGACGGATAAACAATATACGGAATATAAAAGATACTCATGTGTTAGATGTTTTATTTAACTTCTCAGCTATCTCCCTTCCACAATTTTCTTTTATTACTTTATTTTCATATAAATAAGGATAATTGCGGACTAATTCTATTAAATTATCTTCAAACAAATCCTGAATGAACGAAAACGACGCCGCGCAGTGCAGAGTACCCGCTCCCCACTTCCCCGCGCTTGCCCTTCGCCGCATACTGCGACGCAAGACGGGACCATCGTAGACGTTTTTCATACGATTACGTGTCCGGCACCGCATGCCACAGCGTTGTGCGTTGCGATCGCGAGACCAAAACTTTACGCCGAAGCATGAGTCGGCGGCGAGGAAAAAAATCATGACGCTGCGTCATATCGCACCGCGTACTGCAGCGCTGTGCGTAAGAGATGATAAATTTTTCTAAAGCGATTAAAATTCCCAGATGTCGGAATTACATAATTAGACGGCAGAAGCAAGCTACCTGCCTATATTACTCCTGATTTTATGTGTGAATGACCAACAATTTACGTCATCTTCCTTGAAAAAGTGAATGAATGACAGATGAATCTACACACTACAATCGTGACACAAACAGCTTTTAGGAACTTCTTGAAACAGCCCCTGACCGCCATACCCAGTTAAACACAAGCCATTCATTAAGAATGGCTTGTGTTTAAACGATTACCAACAAATTCGAAAATTTACTACCAAGAAATTCGAAATGACTGCCAGAATTCGTAAATGATCACCAAATTGTGTTGGATAAATGATAACCAAACTTTTTTTTACGTTTTGTGTACTTAAGTTTATGTTTTAAGTATTTTTGTTGTTCTTACATGTTAAATCTTCATCTTCGCTTCGCTCACCCCCTTTACCCTTCTTCAGGCTACAGCAGTATTTTGGCCTGATATTTTATGCAACTTTGATCATTTACCCATTTTAGGAAAAAAATATTTTGGTTATCTTATATTAATATAATATTTTGGTATTTGTTGCCATTAAGAATAACTCAGTGATTTTGCATGTTAATTCAAATTTAGAATCGCATTAATGGTTCATTGAATGACTGAGTACGGCGGTTACCACCATACCTAGAGTGGTTTAATGATTCATTAAGGATTACTTATTTGTACATAAATTTTAAATTTAGAATATCATTAATGGTTCATTAAATGACTCTAAGTACGGAGGCTAACGCCATACCTAGTGGTTTAATGATTCATTAAGGATTTATTTAATGAACGATTTTGTATGTAAATTCAAATTTGGAATCGGATTTATGGTTCATTAAATGAGTGTGAGTATGGCGGTTAGTCTATCAATACTTATGCATGAAATATGCTACGGTAGGTCATAGAAAGCATACCGATAAGACTGTTATCAGCCGCGGCCGTGACGTTCTGTTTTCGGTTTGCCTCGGCCTGTGTGATGGTCCACGAGTACAGTGGGTCGCACAACAGAACCTCCAGTATAGTCAGCAACACCTCGTGATTGTCGCGTAGCAGCTGCATGGTTTTCTCGCAACACCTGTGACATACATTGGTTGGTCAATCAAATCTAATGAATGACCCTATGGTATTGGTGATAACATTGGAACTTTAAGAAAGAAAGATAGATAAATGAAATTAAACGTTTATTTATTTGCTTGAAATGTGGTACACAGATAGATACCTATAAATATACTTAGTTAAATATAAACTGGGAGGATGGACAGGCATAGCCCAGGATAGTGAATTGTGGTTGCAACATGAGACTGCTTTTACCCAGCAGTGGAACTCTTAATAGCTATTTAAAAAATGTAAAGTGTAAATGTGACCATAGTATTGTCGGGCAGTGATAAACTTTAACTGAGTGTTTTTGCAGGCGGATCCTTATAAAATCGCTCACTCACATGGCATCACTCAGTAGAAATGGCATGAGAAAATAAAGATTTTCGGCTTCTCCGAAACATCCTCAAATACACAGAGAAGGGACTCGCCTTCTAAACATCCCCTCGACGCCGCAGCAGCCGAAGCCCGCGACGATGTCCTGCGTGAGACGGAACGGAACCGTCTCCGGGGTAGGCAGGACTTTCGCCTGGTCAAACGCAATGCCTGGAAACAAATGTTCATGTCGAAAGAATTTTGCGAAGTCAGTATTAGAAGCTATTACTCGTAAATAACAGTAATTAATCTAGGGCCATTGTAACACGTCATATTAAAACATTTGTCTTACACAGCTTCATAATGCTTGCAACAGCTTTAGAACATCGTTTAAATTAAATGGATCGATACGGACTTCAAACGTCTGTGAATTTAATGCAGTTAGTTATCATTGCATTACATTTTTGTAAAGTTGTCATCTTTTGGGTGACATCCCTAGTGCTTAAAAAGAAAAAAGGTTCATTGACGTACAACCTTGTAACTTTGTAACCATGTTTATTATGTATAGAATGGTGTTTTAGTCAAAATAAAAATAGAGAAATTGCCTTCTTTTGCCACAATTACAATAAATTTGTATTTTTAACTGAAAAAGTGAAGCAAAAAGAGTTGTTGGATTGAAATTTGAAATGTTACCTCTTACAATACTATAAATTAAGTAAGCATGTTTTTTAAAGGACTATTGATACACCGCCACCATGCGAGAATTGCTACATACACGAGTCACAGACAATGATTATTCTGATTGCAGATGAAATTGGTTTGGATTCTGATTTAATGAAATGATCTTACCGAAGTCAATGTGTATCACCTCGGCCGTATTCTTGTCGATGAGAATGTTTTGTACGTGCCTGTCGCCCAGGCCCATGATGTACCCGATCATTGAAGATGTTGCCACACTGAAGCAATTAATTCAATAAGATCTCCTATGATCCCGCAACAAAATAGTCAAATATTCGTTTGACCTGATACATAACGTGGACTCATACACCAATGTTCAATTCATTTCTATAATATCCAGCCAGATTCTAAAAAGGTCAGAATCCTAAAATAATCTATTCCTAAAAGGACGGATTCCTCTAAGGACAGAAGTACAGAAACTACGAGAAGTTTATTTAATTTTCATGAGCCACACAGACCCACCGTGGTGGAGTATGGCCTGTTTCCCTCGGTGGGGACATTCATGGGCTACATTTATTATTATAAAAGTAAAGTTCATCCATCACCAGAAACTCTTCTAGGACTAGACCCGTAGAAAGTATATTATTTGACCGTATTGTAAATAGATAGAAAATTCATTGTAGAGCTCCTTGGTCTAACGAGTTTCACGCTTGCTTCTCACAAAGGAGAAGTAATGACAGCAAGAGTTTTTATAGATCAACTATGTACAAGTAGTGACAGCAAAGAGTTTTTATGCTGGAAAAATATTACTATAAATGACTTTAATTATTAATGAATACATGTAATTGTCAAAATAAGATGACTGACCATTTATTTTCATAAAATTACAAGCAAACTAAGAAAACATGTATAGCTTACCTACCTGTATTTTATTTTCCTCACAAAGGTGTTGGAAAACTTCGTATGAGACTCGTGAGCAATTGGTAATACATACATACTCAGTTCTTTACTGCTCTCGGATTCGCTGCGCTGCGGCTCGAGCTGGTAAACCAACCTCGTATGTTATGACTTTACTGACTTGTTTCATAATGTACTTACTATATATTAAGTACATTATCGGACCTTCAGTGTTTCGGATGATACGTTAAACTGAGCCAGCGAGGTGGAGTATGGCTTAATCTTACTCGTATCCGGGTAAAGGCCTGTGCCCCTCGGTGGGGTCATTAATGAACTATATTTATTATTATTATATTGTATTTTTTGTCCAAAGGAATCCGTCCTTTTAGGAATCGGGGTTTTTGGGAGTCTGTGCTTTTAGGAATCTGGCCTTATAGGAATAAATCAAGTTTTTAAACTGGCGGCTGGCTATGTGTACATTGCTCAGCGAGTGAGCGGCCAGCTGTTGACGTTTCCTTTTTGACACATCGCTAGTTTAGCGGCGTCTATTCAGTATTGCTTAGCCAGTTGGCCCGCTTACTGTTAATCGTGAAGGGGCAAACTAGTGAAGGGGCAAACTAGAAATGTCCGTAACCGACGAGTAAAAGCTAGAAATACAGGGTGATTGGTAGATCGATGCAAAGACTTAAAGCGAAGCTAGTACAGACCATTTAGAACAATTTGAACTATGTGCAAATAAATCTTGACGACTGTTTTCCCAATTGCTGGATCGGCAAGACGGACCCATTCCTTGGCCCAGTTCACCAAACCTGACCCTAATGGACTTTTCTGTGTGGGGCAGGGCCAAAGAACTCGTCTATTCAAACGAAGCGATTAACTCGAAAGAGGAGTTGGATTCAAAAAGAAGACTAGCTTTTGATATCATGAAAGAGGAGATGATGTTGAAAATTACGACCACAGAAGTCAGAAGGCGGGCTCGTGCTTGTGTGTGGAACCTAGGTTCTCATTTTGAGCAAAAATAAAATAAATTAAAAAACCGGTCAAGTGCGAGTCCAACTGGCGCACGAAGGGTTCCGTACCTCCGTACAATGGTAGGGATGGTGTGGAGTGAATGGTTTGGATTTTAAATAGCAAAATGTTGTTTACAAAGTTATTGTTGCGGCTACTTTCACACTACATATACGTAACCAGGTGCATTCATAACTTTGTATGTGGTTTACAGATAAATAAAAAAATAGAATCTGTTTTTTAGTATTTGCTGTTATAGCGGCAACAGAAATACAACAGCTGTGAAAATTTCTACTATCACGGTTCATGAGATACAGCTTGGTAACAGGCGGACGGACGGACGGACAGCGGAGTCTTAGTAATAGGGTCCCGTTTTACCCTTTGGGTACGAAACCCTAAATACGTTTAAATCAGTATGTCTAAAAAAACTATTCTTTTCCCTTAATCTGGTTTGTAGGTCTGAATTTCAGGAATGTGTATGGCACCTGCGTAACTGATACCTCAAATGATAGAGTAATAACCAAGCATGTTTTTAAAAGATTTGCACATAAAAGCTTTCACCGTTACTTTTTTTTATTAGGTAAGAAAAACTTGTTTTTTTTTTTATTAAAATTTGTCATGCTCTTCAAAGGTCTCTGTAAAAACTAAGTCTGAAGTAGCGCATGCACAAATAAAGATATTAGTATGCTTATTAAGTGTTCTATCAGAACTAATTAGTTGTAGCAGTTATTGCCGATTAACTGTGAAAATCTGGGAATTTTGGCCAAAAACAATAAGTCATCAATAAAAAAAATACAGTCAGACTTCGCCATAGGCATATTTAGCTCAAATGGTTCTAAATGGTCTGTACTAGCTTCACTTTAAGTCTTTGCATCGATCTACCAAACACTCTGTAAATGCCAAGATCGCAGACTAGTCCCAGTCACTACCTACCCCTCTTCTGGGATGAAGGCGTGAGCGTTTATTAACCCCCGACGACGAAAAAGGGGTGTTATATGTTTGATGCATCTTTCTGAGTGTGTGGCACTCTAGCGCTCAAACGAAAGGGCGGATTTTAATACGGTTTTCTGTAAATGATAGTAGACATCCCTGCGATTTTTCTTAGCCAAGTTTTATACAAATCCGTGCAGTGTTTCGAAAGTTATCAGCTTAAATAACAAAAAAATAAGTTAGTCAAATTGTAGACATAAGGTTTCATTTGCTGTGTCAAGCACATTTAAAAAAAATTGTAGTCATAACAAACCTCTTGGTGTAGGCCAGCCGGCGCTCGTACCAAGTGGCTGGGTCGAGGAAATGCTCGGTGAAGAAGTGATGGAAGACCGGCTTGAACTCGCGCAGTATCTTCAGGAAGGCGCGCAACTTCTCCGCCTTGCTGCGGCCCTCCTTGTGTAGAGTGCTGAGCTTGGCGCGGGCCGCGTTGCAAGAGATGTCCTGGTGAGACGGGGCAGAGGGAATTCAGTACGGTGAGATCATATATCCAAATATATATAATAGGAAATATGAATTAATTTAATTTTTGCTTTAATTTTCACTTATGTCTTTATAATAACAAATAACTCGACTGCATGTTCTTTCAATACCACATACACTTGGTTATGTACATGGAGTATTAAAGTGGCTGCACCAATAACTTTGAAAACTAAATTTTGCGATCTAAAATCCAACCAATTGACTTGTTACGAAGCCTATGACACTCCCACAACAAAACCAACGACATCTAATTTATTAAAATACGCTCAAAAAACATTACTTTTTTCTCTTTTGCAGTCGGGTAAAAATACAATAACTTATTGCCAAAAATCACGGGTACAAACAGACAGTTGAAAGTTTGGCGCGAAAACGGACATATAGCGGAAGTTACGGAATTCGCGTTATCAGTCTGGGACAGAGCTATGCATAATTTTTCTGTTTTCGCATAGAATAAGAAAGGGAGGCTGACGCATAGCTCTGTCCTTTATTGACAACGCAGCAATTGGTGTTTTGAAACAAGTTTCGTTTCACGTTACTTTAAATTTAGTATTTTTTGTTGGAATATCAATACCAAATAAAATAAAAACGTGCAAGATATACTCCGGGCCTTCTATGTTTTTAGGTCTCAAAATATTATTTAATGTGATAATACGAGGGGGCTTGGATACGCCGAGACGATAGGACATGTCCCGGATTCTCCGTGGGACAATAGGCCATATTTTTTTGCCCAAATGACCCATCTGTGACTGTGATTTTGTTGATGTGAAGTGATTCTTGAAATAACATCTTACAATAATATGTAATATGTGCTATTACTTAAAATGAAATGATTTCTGTGTTTGTTATTGTGTGTTATTTGTGATAGATATGGGTAAAAGTGCAAAGATCTCGGAAGCGCGGGCGCAGACGGGATCCTTTGAGAGAAAGATAGTGCAATCCTTAGAGCAGATTCGGGTGAGATCCTTTCACTACCTAGAACCACAACGAATATACGTTCGATAAAATGGGTAGAATTACTTACATCAGATCAGAATGGTCAAAAACTTACATTTCAACAGCGAAATTGGCCTGGAGCGTACGCCGCGTCACCGTTATGTTATATTCTGATAAACTAGCCTTTATTCGAGAAAATCCATGATCTATGTGATAAAGTGTTGATGACGATGATTATAAGGTGGGACGCCCGCTGAACCTCAGGCTATCGTAACAATTTCACCCAATTCCCAGTGCTTGGGCACTGGTTACTGTTGAATCAACAGATGTCCCTCCCCAAATCTTCTTGTTCGTTTAATGAATTCTAGGATGTCGCTAAACTTGAGTTTGACAAATCGTCTGCTTTAATGTTATCCATCCCTAGTGTTAGCCATCTTATGTTTGAATACATTACGCATTCTCCCAAGAAGTGCTGGCTACTTTCCTCCAAGCCACAGTGAGGGCATGATGGGTCCTGTACGAGCCTTAATAATGATAGGTGTCTATTTAGTTTGCAGTGACCTGACACCACACCTACCAGTATTGCTAAGTTTTCCCTACTAGATTAAGTAAATACTTAGCCTTTTTGGGGTCTATCTTAAGATAAACGTCTTAGACTGCCTACAGTCTTTGTTGTTCTTCCATTCTTGGTTTGCATCTCGCGTAGCTATAATGTTGAAGATGTTCTTTATGACAGTCGCTGATATAGGTAATCTTGGTTCTGGTCCAATAAAACGCTCATCAGCGTTCTTGCTAGCTCATCTGCTTTTTCGTTACCGTGAATCCCTTCATGGCAGGGGACCCATGCGATAATTATTTCTGATGTTCTTCCCAAAGAGTTAAGACTGGCCTTACACTCTTTGACTAGTGCAGATTTATACATTGGTTGCCTAAGCGCTTCTAAAGCTGCCTGACTGTCAGAATAAATTACTACTATCTTGTTTTTGATTTCTGCTGTTTCCCTTAGTGCTTCAGCGCTTTCCATTATGGCGTACATTTCCCATTGGAACATGCTGGCATATAGCCCCAAGGCAACTGATTTGTCTTGTTTATTACTGTCCATGATGCAAAACCCAGCTCCTGATAGTTTTGTGCTCTCTCTTCTTGAGCCATCCGTGAAGCATGTTACCACCGGTTGGTCTGTTTCTATTTGCCAATTTTCTCTTGTTCCTATATGGATTCGGTATTTCTTAACGAATCGTATTGCCTTCTGTATCAGATCGTTGTTTGCCAATAGCATTGCCAACTTTCCACCTGACGTTTCTACAATGGAGGCATGACCTGTGTCTATAGAGTTGCCTTTCCATTCTTTGTTCATTTTCGTTCTGTACCGGGCTCACATTTAATTAAGTGCCGTCTGTTTCGGCGATATCTGACGCCGCCCTGTTTTCGTGTCCCAGACCGTGGGCTGTTGACCTCTTAACTACTTTTGCCCGTGATCTTGTTTAATGATCCGTCAAAATGACGTCGTCGCCAATATTCAACTCAGGCAATTCTTTAGCATGTTGATCATAGTACATTTTGCTTTTCTATAGATTATATAACAATTACCGATGAATAGTCATTATCATTAAAGAAAGCGAAAACAGATTCGTTTTCATTAATTGGAAGTAATACATCTCGATGTACATGTAATTTACAGTTTAACCCGCGTCCCATCAACAGTTGTGCAGGAGAGCTCAAACCATTTTGTGGCGTGTTACAATAACTGAGCAGACCCAAGTAGAAGTCTTCATTGCTATTGATCGATTTCACAAGAAATTTTTTGATTTCATTTCATTGTACTGCCCGTTCACTTTTTCCATTGGATTGGGGATAGTTTGACGAAGACTTTATGTGTTCGAATCCCCATTCCAAACAAAATCGTTTAAAACCACGGCTGGTAAACTGAGTCCTATTATCACTAAAAATGTCTCTGGAATGCCGTGGCATGAAAATATATATTTTAGAACGTCTATCACCGTCAAGGAATGAATATTATGAAGTGTTGATACTACTATAATAATCTATATATAATAATACTATAATAATAAAGTTTGAATAATAATCTACTACTACCAAAATCTTTTTTCTTATATTCAAAGATATCTGCACCCACTTTGTTCCAAGGCAAGTGCGGTATCTTAACAGGAATCATAGGCTCTTTACTAGGCCTGTTTGAACACTCCTGGCATACTTAACATCTTTTGGAATATCTCTACATATCTAATCTTTTCTACATATTTATGGAAACAGCTGGTTTTGTTATATCAAAATGCCACGCTAGCTATGCGCGCGTGGCGTCTTCGCCGAACTATCCCCAATCCAAATCATCAAATTTTTATCATTATTTCATCATTTTTTAACTACTTAAATTGGCGTATTAGAAACATTATTTTTAAAGGATAGCGGTTTTGACAGTGCTTTTATTTACATGTAAATTTACATGTTTTTAAAGGATAGCCGTTTTGACAGTGCTTTTATTTACATGTAAATTTACATGTTTTTAAAGGATAGCGGTTTTGACAGTGCTTTTATTTACATGTAAATTTACATGTTTTTAAAGGATAGCGGTTTTGACAGTGCTTTTATTTACATGTAAATTTACATGTTTTTAAAGGATAGCGGTTTTGACAGTGCTTTTATTTACATGTAAATTTACATGTTTTTAAAGGATAGCGGTTTTGACAGTGCTTTTATTTACATGTAAATTTACATGTAAATAAAAGCACTGTCAAAACCGCCATCCTTTAAAAATAATGTTTCTAATACGCCAATTAAAGTAGTTAAAAAATGATGAAATAATGATAAAAATTTGATGATTGATTAATCATCGTATGTACTTAGCCTTAAATGGTTTATTTATTCACAGCATTATTTATTACAATAGTGGCTTAGATTTAGGTGCTTGTATGCGTGAATAAGTAGGTTGAACTGCAAAATATTAATAACTAGAATTGTACAAGCCAACCTTGTACAATGCGAACGCGGCACTTATCAGCACGTTCTAATTTCTATATAATTGTATTTTAACTATTCACATATTGCAGTTCTACTTACTTAATCGCCGTAGCACCTAAATCTAAGCCACAACAGACTATTTTTAGAGTGTATTTCATTATTATAAAAGTAAAGTGTTTTCAACTATACAAGGAGACTCTTTAACTTCCAACTGACAACTTAGCTAACCCTGAGTTGTATGTAAGGCTGTGTGGATCCCACCAAAGACCATACATCTTTTTGGTCCTTCGAACCGGATCGGTTCTTCAAAACTCTGTGATTGGAGTGTTGGTGTTGGGCAACTGTGACGGAAGCGGCAGCGAGCAGGAAGGCACACCGGAACGTGATTGTACGCACTGAGCACGGACCTGATCTCATGAACCACCGACAGGCAGTGTATCCCGACCACTGTATCTATCAAGAATAACATATTAACGGCATAGCAGCTCACGCAGAATAGAACTGTCCTCCACTGCAGGGAGTAATCAACTGAAGACAACAAGTCTTACGCAACAAACGCACTGACGCCGGCCGTAGCCGAGTGTATGAAGGCAAGAGCAGCCTCATCTTTCTGACACCTGAACCCACAAATCTGGTGTATAAAGACAAGAAAAGTCTTATTCTACTCGTACAGCATCAATCTACAAGATCGGTGGAAATTGGTTCATGAACTGAAGAAACTACACATACAAGCACAAAAATGATCGGAAAAATCATCGATCTTCAGCTCATCTCCTTCGAAAGTATAAAATCGATATGTACCAACTTCAAGAAGGATGGGGCAGATCGCAAAACTCTTGAGTACCTGGAACAGCGCATCAGTGCTCTGGAGGTAAATTGGCTTGAGTTTAGCTCGAACCACAAGATACTGGCCCTAGCAGGAACAACGGACTACGACTACTTTAAGGAGGATGTGTATAACAAAACCAAAATAATGTACGAAGAAACTCTACAGATCATGGTTGACATGAAAAAAGGATTAGCCCCGACAGCCGGAGTTTCCCAGAAGGCTGTACTGGCTCCTGCGGTTCTGCGACTATCCACCGGATCACTAGCTTCGCCAGGGACCTCAGGAGCAAATATGGAGGTTAACCAACAAGAACAGACCCACGTTAAGCCCGCTGATGTTGAAAAGGACAGGAAAACTGACTTACTGCGGCAACAAAGATTCAACTTCAACGCACTGAAAAGAGTTGTTTCTAAGATTAATCTTCAAGATGTGAACGAAAAGTGGGAACTAGAAGACCATCTTAAGGTATTAACGTCTAAGTGGGATGCTATCGATATAACATCCACTGGGAGATAGAATACCTGCTTCAAGGCTCCAACTCGGATTACGCCATTGAGTATAACGAATGGGAAGAAACTTACGATCGGTACAAATCTGAGATCAATAAGAAGATGTGGGCCAACATGCACTATCAGAAAAGCACGCCGAAAATGGAGTTACCAGAGTTTAACGGCGACTACATCAACTGGACATCCTTTAAAGACCTCTTTCTGGAAACTATACATATAAACCCGCTACTTTCTAAGACGCAAAAAATGCAACATCTGAAATCAAAGGTCAAAGGAGAAGCCGAAAAGTTAATTCAACATTTGAACATAAGTGCCGACAATTATGATTCATGCTGGGATATCATTTGCCACCGTTACGACAATAAGCGGCTGCTGTTTACATCTCACATTAATACACTTTTGAATCAACCTACCATCCAGAATCCTAACGCTCTCAAGATCAAGAAGCTACACGACACTACTATTGAATGCTTGAATGCGATAACGAACATCGGAATCGACATCTCGACCTGGGACCCACTCATAGTGCACCTGATAGTACAGAAGCTAGATCCTGAAACCTACAGCGATTACATGCACAGCCTCGAGGATCCAAGAGAATTACCAGACGTAGAGGCATTTGTAAAATTCCTAGAGTCTTCTTTCATGACTTTAGAGACCCCTAACCCTGCGAAATCTGGAACTCAAGGAAATTCGCATACTCGAAAGGAAAATAATTTCGCCGATCAAAGGTCGACTAATTATAACAAGTCTGTGAAGTGGACAAAGACCTACCATACGACGATTCGAAACTGTCCACTCTGCAAAAGCGAGCACGTGTTGATGAACTGCCCTACGTTTGCTGACATGAGTATTGAGGCACGGAATGCGGCAGTCAAGCAAACGCACGTATGCAAAAACTGCCTATTCAGTCACGAAGGTCGAAAGTGTGATTTAAATAAAACGTGCAAGATATGTAAAAGATTTCATCACACGTCCCTGCATAATCCGGATATCAAGAGAAGGATAACCCGGAATCCTACTACAACCCAGAAGAGCAATCACGTAAATGGAAAAAGAGAAGTGCTTCTGACCACAGTACAACTAATGGCAAAGGATGTAACCGGGAATCATGTTGTATTGAGAGGATTGCTCGATCAAGGATCACAAGTTAACCTCATTACGGAGAACGCAGCCCAACTCTTAAAGGTACCCAGGGAACGCTACAGCGCGGCTATTTCCGGGATCGGATCATCACCCGAGTCCAGTAAGGGACGTGTGAAAATTGAGTGCAAGTCTTTAAACTCAAACTTCACCTTCAAAATCGAGGCACTCGTTATGAGAAAATTGATGAACGATCTACCGAACACATCGGTTGACAGGACCGACTGGAGCCACTTAAACAACATCAAGCTGGCTGATCCCAATTGCCATCAACCAGGCCGTATCGACATGCTACTGGGGGCCGAAGTATATGCAGATATCATCATGGACGGACTTCTTAAACAAAATCAACAATAACCCGTTGCTCAACAAACAAAACTGGGTTGGATCTTAAGCGGTAATACGAAGACATACAATTGCTGTGTAACGCTGAACGACATCGAAGACTTATCCCGCTTCTGGGAAATTGAAGATATTACCACAGAAGAACAGTCAAGAGACGACTTTTGTGAAAAATACTACAAGCAAACTACAAAACGACTGCCAGACGGTAGATACGTTGTGAAGATGCCTCTCAAGGAGGACATCTCGACTAAATTGGGATACTCAAGAACCCAAACAATGTCACAATTTTTTCAACTAGAGAAGAAAATGGCGAGACAGGAAAAACTTGCTGTCCAATACAAACTCTTCATAAAGGAGTACACCGATCTCGGTCACATGAAACCGTCAACAACAACCACTCACAACTCGACGGCGCTTCAATCATACCTCCCCCATCACGGTGTTATTCGAGAAGATTCCGCGACAACTAAACTTAGAGTTGTCTTCAACGCTTCAATGAAAACAGACACGAAGTACAGTCTGAATGATTGCATGGAATGTGGACCAAACCTTCAAAAAGATATTTTGACCCTTATCATCAAATGGCGTACCTATCGTTATGCTTTAACTGAAAGAAAATGTTCACGACATCGAGAAAATGTACCGCCAAATTCTAATTGATGAAGAACAACAAAGCCTACAAAAAATCATATGGAGGGAGTCCCCGCATTTACCATTACAAGAAATGCAACTGTGCACCATAACGTATGGGACAAAAGCGGCCCCATTCTTGGCCATGCGAACTTTACAAAAATTGGCTCAAGACGAAGGACATGCATACCCACTAGCCGACAAGGCGCTCCGAAGCGAGAGTTACATGGATGACCTAATTTGCGGAGAAAACACCTTAGAAAAAACCGAGGCGCTACAAGTCCAACTCAGCGAACTTTTAAAAAAAGGGAGGATTTATACTGAAGAAATGGGCCTCCAACGAGTCCTCAATCCTGAAAGATCTTCCAGAAAATTATAAACACCCCCACGTTACCATCGACCTTAAACAAAAAGAAGCAATGAAAGCTCTGGGTCTTAGGTGGAATACGAAGACGGATGTATTCTGTTTTCACTGGGAACTAACCGACAGAAAAGGAAAGATGACTAAACGAACATTCTTATCCGATATCAGCAAGATATACGATCCCCTTGGATGGATCGCACCTGTAGTCATAAAGACAAAAATATTGTTTCAAACCCTGTGGCTGACAAAAATGTCCTGGGATGACAAGCTGCCTCTTGAAATCGCCAAAGAATGGGAGCAGTTACGCGGCGATATACCGAACATAAACAACGCCACTTTACCAAGGTGGATATCGTATACGTCACACAACATACGTTTGGACGGATTTTGCGACGCCAGCGAAAAGGCATTCGGTTGTGTGATTTATACCACAACGGACGGCGAGTGCGGACAGCGAAAAGTAACGCTACTGGCAGCAAAAACAAAAGTAGCTCCAATCAAGAAAAAGCTGACATTACCAAGGCTAGAACTGGAGGGGGCTGTTCTACTATGCAGATTAATGGAGAAAGTGACCAACGCCTTATCAGAGTTTCCAACGACGGTCCACTTCTGTACTGACTCACAAGTAGTCTTAGCGTGGCTACGAGGAGATTGTTCTCGATGGGACAAGTATGTGGCGAACAGGGCGTCATATATTAACAACACGTTCCCGCAAGGAAACTGGCATTACGTCAAGACCGGCGAAAACCCCGCTGACTGCGCTTCAAGAGGCCTTCTCCCCAGCCAACTTACCAAGCATACGCTTTGGTGGAACGGACCTGAATGGTTAACAACCACAAATGATCTACATGACGACATAAAACCTGACATCACACATGCATACGCTGTGACGAAAAACGCTGAGTCGAGCAGCGCGCAAAAGATAGCGGATACCGCACCCCAACAAGGTGTGATACATGACCTGTTACAACGTAGTAGTTCATTGACGCGTGTAGTACGAGTGCTCGGCTGGTTGTTACGAGTCAAAACAAAGCAGAAAAATAGCTACTTGACACTTAACGAGCTGAGAGATGCATTGCACAGAGTTGTAAAATGGGTTCAAGAGGCAGAATTTAAAGAGGAAATCAAGAGCCTCAAGGCGATTGACTCTGTTCCTAATAAGATTAAATTGCTAAAACTATATCCCTACATGACGAAAATGGGGTATTAAGAGTGGGAGGACGCTTACAACAGTCTTCTTTACCTGTGGAAATGAAACATCCTGCAATTCTGCCACATACGGGTCGTTTAACTGAATTTATTATCCTAAAAGCCCATCTGCAAACTTTACACGGAGGAGCCAGGCTTACCCTTGCCAAGATCAGGCAGACATTTTGGATAATAGGTGGAAACCGAGCCGTGAAGAAAGCGATAAGATTATGTGTCAAATGTCACAGATACTCATCCACGAAAACTCAACAACTAATGGGGAATTCACCAGAAGTACGCATCACCCCATCCAGGCCATTTACTCACACTGGAGTAGATTTTACCGGCCATGTAGAGGTGAAGTTAAACAGAGGAAGGGGCGTTAAAACCAGCAAAGGTTATATTGCGATCTTCATCTGTATGGCCACCAAAGCAGTACACCTAGAACTGGTTTCAGACTTGAGTACGCCAACTTTCATAGCAGCACTCAAGAGGCTATGTGCATGGAAAGGAGTGCCAGCCCAGGTCTACTCTGACAATGGCAGTAACTTCGTCGGTGCAGACAAAGAGCTACGACGAGAATTTAAAGCCTTTAAAACCATGATGTCGACTGAGTTCTTCGAGGAGATTAATAAACTTCAAATTCGATGGCATTTTAACGCACCAATTTGGCCATCCGCTGGAGGATTGTGGGAGGCGGCTGTCAAGACAATGAAGCATCATCTACGCAGAGTACTTGGTGAACAAAAGCTGACGTATGAAGAGTTCAGTACTCTCCTATGCCAAATAGAAGCCTGCATGAACAGCCGTCCTTTGTGTCCTCTTTCTGAGGATCCAGAAGATCTGGAATATTTAACACCGGGTCATTTCTTGACTGGGAGCGCTACCCTAACCCTGCCACAAGAAGATCATACAGATGAAAGAAAAATTGACATGAGGAAAAGGTGGAGGGTCACGGAATCGAAGTCACAACACTTTTGGAAACGGTGGTCAAACGAATATCTTCATCAGCTTCAAGAAAGATCAAAATGGCTACAGAAAAAAGAAAACTTACAGAATGGCGATTTAGTTCTAATAAAAGAGGCCAACTTACCACCTGGAAAATGGGCAATGGGTAGAATAATTGAACAGCATCCCGGAGAAGATGGACTCGTTCGAGTAGTGACGATGAAGGCCAAGGGCGGTGAAATCAAGCGCCCCATAAGCAAACTAACACCCCTCCCGATAAATAGAAGCCAACGAACAGATTTCGACGAACTGGGAAAATCGGAGGAGTGTAAGACTAAAAACTCATCACCCGTGTTAAAACGCGGAGGAAAAGTGAGCAGCTTCCTCACCTTACTACTATTATCATTAATATGCCTGCCATCAATACCTGTGTCTCGAGCTGAAAACATCGATATGAAACAGTACAAGATCATCACGATTGAAGAAGACCGACCGATGTACAATCGAACCATCTGAATCATGACCCACCATAAGCTTATTTTGCTAAACCCCTTAAATGCAAGTAGGTCGAAATTCGCTTGAAGGTTTATTTCCTTGGTAACGAACTTGTTATCATTTGATTAGACACTGACATTTTGATAGATCTTACAAGTTTGAAAGTTTCAAACGAATTATCAGGCAAAAGGGTCATGATTCAGTTGGTTCGATAGTACTTCGACGAAATCGGAAAAATACAACTAATCCACGACGAATGGAACCTACTTGTTTACTACAACTTATCTTCGTACTGGCAAGCCACGAAAGGCCTAAAAACATATATAGATCACGTAGATCAGATGTGTGCTAAAGCAAAATCACAGCCGTGTCTACTTATGACAAGACAGCTCACCCACGAAATCTACCAACTTATAGATTACAACAATTTACTCCTGTCTCATCACCTGAACAGATAATCAAGAGGGTACTTCAATGGAGTGGGAAACCTTGCTCGCACCCTTTTTGGAGTACTAGATGAAGATTTCGCGCAAAAATACACACAGGACATAGAAAACATGCGGACAAATCAGAAATACCAACTACAACTGATAAAAAACCAAACAACTATAATTGAGGCAGAGGAAAATATCGTCCAGAAAAACGAGCAATTCGTGAAAAATCAATTCCAAGTAATAAGGGATTATATTAAACAATCGGAAGAGCAAATGCGCACGACCGAAAACCGGGTCAGCAAGGTAGAAATGCTAAGTAGCAATAACCGCAAGCTCCTTGATAAACAGCTTGAAAAAACTCAAGGGATGCTCATGAATGCGTTGACCGACATTTACAGAGGTCATCTGGACATAAATCTTTTCACCCCTGATCAACTAAGTAAACAGTTAGAACGAATTTCGAGTTCCATGCCTAAAAATCTAGCGCTGCCTATCAAAAACCTGCAAGATGACGCCGAAGAACTCTACAAACTTATTTATGTAAGGGCGAGATTAACTCAACAGTACCTGTTATTCGAGCTTCATATACCGCTTGTAAGCGATGATGAGTACAGCCTTTATCGGTTGATACCGACCACCGTTAAAAATGGAGAAAGATATACGACGGTTACAGACACGGCGGCATACATCGCTGTAAATCTAATAAAAAATACGTACATTGAATTGGAAAACCAAGATGTGTCACAGTGTATGTCAACAAAAGATTCGCTGCTGTGTCATGAACATCACCCGATACATAACTCACAAGGAAATAACACTTCATGCGCCGCGAAACTGCTGAGTCAAAGAACGCAAGTTCTATGCGCTGCGAAACAAATTCCGTGCAGTGATTACTGGGTTCAATTACACAACAAAAACTCATGGCTCTACAATTGTTGCGATGAGTATCAGCTAAGAATAATATGTAAAAACCTTGCTACGACAAAACAAATCAGCAAGCAAGGGATCGTTGCCCTAGGTCAAGGATGTATTTTGCAACGGTCAGACATTACGATACATTCCTACAACTCATACGGAAGCAAAATGACGATGGGCTTCAACTTGAGTGTGCCTGAAATTCCAGCACCAAACTACATGGCATCTAGTAACTTCAAGAACATTTCACTTCATCTTAAAGAAGAGGATCACAGCAAGGAATATCAAGATATCGAAAAACAAATATCGCAACAAAAGAGGAACGAATACTGGCTGAATTTAACAAACTTATCGACGCACAGCATTGTAAACATCGGAATTACAAGCCTCTTATCGATAGCTGTCATAATAGTCGCATTGGTTTGGTGCATAAGGAAGAAATGCATAGGTCGCCGGCCGTCCCCAAGGATCATGCAATCCCATGAAAACCAAGGATTTGAGATGACAGAGACAGTCAGGCGCCCCAATGACAAACAAACGAAGCAAGAAGTCGGAAAGTCAAGATTCAGTTTTGACTAAAATATTTATTAATTTACTTGCTTTGTGAGCTGTTGTGGTTTAGCACTAAGTTAACTTCTCCCTCGGGAGCATGTACAAGCCAACCTTGTACAATGCGAACGCGGCATTTATCAGCACGTTCTAATTTCTATATAATTGTATTTTAACTATTAACATATTGCAGTTCTACTTACTTATTCGCCGTAGCACCTAAATCTAAGCCACAACAGACTATTTTTAGAGTGTATTTCATTATTATAAAAGTAAAGTGTTTTCAACTATACAAGGAGACTCTTTAACTTCCAACTGACAACTTAGCTAACCCTGAGTTGTATGTAAGGCTGTGTGGATCCCACCAAAGACCATACAAGAATACTATTTTTAGAAACTAGAACTTGCTCATAATGCTGCGTTTGCATTGTACAAGGTTGGCTTGTACAGTTTGTAGGTATAAAAACTTTTAGCGGATATTGAATAAAAAGTAAAATAAAAAGCACCAGTGCGCTAATTTAAAGTGAAAAGCAATAGCGCGTAGTAATCTCAATTATGAACCTAAATTCATTGCCATTGTCATCAGGGTGGAGTGGCTATTGCGGGAAAATAGAAATATTACACATAGGGTGATTCAGGATGAACTGAAGATTGGATCACAGGCAGTTTCTACTATCCTACATGACACCTTAAATTCAGGAAGGTTGCTTCCCGGTGGATACCTCATTCTCTCACAGAAGAGCAAAAATACCGTTCTACGATCCTCTTATAAAGCAGCAATCCACGCAATGGGTGTTTGAAGAGGACCAGTTGCCCACAAAGTTTAGTCGCGTCAGAGCGTTAATAAAAAAAATGCCTTTTTTTTGACGTAGTGGACCAGTAGCAGTAATTCCGCTAGAAGACCGTAGAACAGTTACTAGGGAATAGTATTCCGAAGTTTGTCTGCCTCAAGCCTTTGGGGAGTTGAGTAGTGAGCGCCCAAGAAGCGGTGTCCAGCTGCTAGAACCATCGACTATTTGTCAACTTCGGGGGTACAAATGTTATCCCATTGTCCGTACAGCCCAGATTTAGCTCGGGGCTCGGCTTTAAAAGAAATGCTTCGGGACGAAAATTTCACACCGCAAACGACGCCGTCGAAGAATTTAGTCGGTTATTTTTTACCTCCACCAAGATGCGTATTTCAAATGTTTTGAGGACTGGTTTATTCGAATGCATAAGTGCATAGTTGGAGGGAAACATTTTGAAAAACTGAAAATAAACTTTTTTGATGTTCTAACTATTTTTCATTCAACAAAAAAAAAAGGAACAGCCCTCGTATTGCACTTTTTGAAATCCCTACAATGTCTGCTAACTCGCGCACTTTTCGTCTACGGTCTTCCAGTACTAGTTTTTGTACTTTTTTCATTATTTCTGCTGTAGTCACTTCATTTGGTCGACCGCTGCGAAGTTCGTCTTGGCAGCTCGTTCGACCTCTTTTGAACTCAGCGCGACCCAATATTTTATTGCTGCGAATAAAAGAGAAGACTCTCCCAGAGAAGAAACCAGCTCAACTTTAATATGGGTTGGACTTAAACCTTTCAAATGAAAGTATTGTATGACATATCGATAACCAATAATGTCCAAGTTTGCAACATCACTCAGATCAATCTCGATTATGAAACAAAAACAAAATAGGCACCATAGATACTTCTTTTTTCAATTTACGCGCCAAAACATTCAAACTGTCGGCTACTTTTGGGCCGCCTACGTATCTATCAAAATGGTGTACCCACTCCAGTTAGTAGGTCGGTTCTGGAGGGCTTGACAGCAGTCACTCACCTTGGATCGGTACCTAGCGTGCGCGCCGACGCCCCGGCCGCCGCCACCGCCGCCGCCCACCAGGTACGCACCGATGGGCGTCGTGCCCTCGCACCACTCCAGCACGCCGGAGCGACGCGACAGCGGCACCACCTGCCGGTAGTGGGGAACACACGCCATAAAGTGGGACGAGGTCACTCGGGTAACTCCTGTCATAATCCGTTTTATGAAATGAGGTAAGTCTCTGACTCTAGCTGTCGCAGAATAGTTTTAGTTCGCGTCAGGGTTGGCAAACAATTGTGGTTGTGGCGTGGACAACAACAGGTTGTGGCTCTGGCTACCATGCGAGAGGTCCCGGGTTCAATCCCGGCTGAGGATAAAAGAAAAACAATCCCCAGGTCTTGGATGTTCATATGTGTGTGATGTCGCTATTTCTGGTTCCCACGACACATGCTATCCTAGTGTGGGGTCAGAAGCGATGCATGTGCCTGTGTATAAATGTTTAAAGTTCATGTTAATCTATCAAAATTTTGCCACCTGCATACCTTGTACGTCCGTATGAGAAGTTTGTTCCTGTTGGTGACCGGGTTCAGTTCCAGGAGTGTGTTCACGATGTTGAACACTTGCTGCATCACGGCGTCTTGCCGAAGGTCATCTTCACCCTAAAAAATTAACAGTATTAGGAAGCTTAACCCTCCCAATAACCATAAAAAAAAAAAATGGCTATAAAAAGCCAAATTGTCATGGCGGCCAACCGATTATTATATTTTTTTCATTTACTCAGTCAGTCGACCAATTGAGTATGAGATACGAGAGAGAAGGCACGTTCATCCTCTATTTCCGGTCAGTATTGTTAGAAGTAAAAAAGGATAGTGGGTAGTAGTAATTATTTTATAAAAATCAATATAAATATTATTCCAAGTCCATACCCTATACCGTAGTGTTCATGCGCGAGTGGAAGGTAGGTAAATTAAAATGTAATGCAAGTCCACACTAGGTACGCGAGTGGGCAGGCTAAGTAAAAAATCATGAGACAACAATAGTACATTATTGCAAAGGCCGCGAAATAGGCAATTGCAGGTCGAGTATAAGTTTGAAAGCCGAGCCGTGGGCGGGGCGAGGACTTCACTAATACGAGACAGGTAATTGCCATTTCCGCCGAGGCATATTTAGTGCTTTTCTCAAAAGAATGCAGGAGAAAAAAACATACTTTTTATATTATACATTTAATTTAATTAATAATTATAATCAATTTGGCTTCTGACCTTAAATCTGGTGGAGCACAATCAATCTTCATTTCACTCTCTGAACCGTCGAAACTCCTTTTTATTATTAAATTTATATAAAATGAGTATATAAATAACAAATCAAGACGAATTTTCAGCTTTGTCAATTTTCTAATTATCACCTGTGCCGAAAGACGCGCATTTATGGCTATGTGCATACATAGCCATAAATGCGTATAAAGCATAAATACAGCCACGTGAACGCAATTTGTACTAAGCAAATAGACTTTGATAAAAGCCAAGATTGATAAAAGAGATCCAATCTCTATTTAATAGCTCCAGCACGCTGTTTCATACAAGATTGCTGGAGCGTTGTAATGTTCCAAATTCCAAAAGTGGCCAAGTGCGAGTTAGAAGCCTCGCCCATGAAGGGTTCCGTTGTAGAAAGTAATTGTGTGACTGGATGTTTGTGTTGTCACTTTGTTTTTCATAGTGTTTGTATGAATGACAAAGTTATAAAAGTTAAAGGGGGGGGGGGGGGGGGGCACAAATTTTTCCACTTCGGAAGGGTCTGTCTGTTTAACAATTTACTTTGAAGAAAAATGGTTTCATGTTTCAGTTCCATGAATGGGGGAAGGGGAGCCCCTTTTAATTATTTTAATTTTTGTATAAAAATCGTAGAGCGGTTCACAGAATAGATCTACATACCAAGTTTCCACTGTGTAGTCCTAATAGTTTCTGCACAAAGTTGCTGTGACATACGGACGGACAAACAGACTTGACGAAACTATAAGGGTTCCTTGTTTTTCTACGGAGCCCTAAAAACGCTCGAGCAATGGATTTGTTTTTTCCGTAAATTCGATACTTCGCGTGTTTTTTTTTTTCGAAAATAATGACAATATTTCCATGAATCTTTGAGAAAAACACTAAACTCTATTTTTTGATTCCGTAGAATTCTGAAATTTCATAAGCGTTGCTACTAAACTAGTGGCCCTGTGGGCAGTAGACCTCACCAACAGGGAGGACTGTGAACCAATTTATAGGTAAGTATTTTAGATTCAATCAAAATCAAGTAGTAAAGTAGCCGCACCAATAACTTTGTAAACTTCATTTTGCGATTTAAAATACAATCTATTGACTTTTCACTAAATTAGTTTAGTTTCAGTAAATTATTTCACTCACTCTCATAGTCTGTATAGTATACCCTCTTCCGTAAATCGAGCGTTCGGGCGGGTCAGGCAAGCGACCGGCAGCTCGGTGATATTGTGTTTCGGCGGGGGTACGCGAGCGAGTTTGTTTTTGTTTTTTTTTTGTTTTGTTTTTCAAAGTTCTTTATTAGATAAATACATTTTAACATATCAACATAAGACACCGTCATTATGAGTATACATATAAATTGTATTGTTTGTTAGGCTAAGGCACCTCTTAAAACTTTCAACAGCTTAATTAATATAATTTTACATTGTGTTCAACTATTTTAATAAAATATCAATAAAATACTGGTGCATTCAACTTGATATGTTGAATACAAGGCTCGACCGAGATCTCGGTCTCGGTCTCGGTCTCGGCATTCTCGGCTACAAATCCAACCGAGAAACTTGTCATTCTCGGCTATAATTAGCCGAGATTCTCGGTCATGACCGAGATTGTAACATTGTTCGGATCGGCATTCAAATTTTACCGCGCGTGGCAACGCGCCGCAGCGCGTAGTCGATTGGTGTAAGTGCGTGAGAGAGCTGAATTGTGATTGGTTGAAGTCCCGGCTGGCGAACTGCGGGCCGGCCGCTTTCGCCCCATTCGAGCAGTATTTGTAATTGTTTATGTTTACAATAGTAATGAGTGGAAGTTTGTTTTAACACAGTAAATTGAAATAAGTTCTTTTAAGTGTTGTGTTGCTACTTGCTGTGATTACTTGTTGTTGATACTTGTAAATTGATTAATTACACTGGTTTGGTGAAAGCAAGATCATTACTTATAGTTTTGCGGTGGAATATAAAGCGGGTAAGTTGTTTTTATAAATATAAGTAAATTAAATATATATTACAGATTGATAGGGTTTTGTGACGTTATGCGTATGTTTTTTGCTGAAAATACGTAAGGTTTATAATTAATTAAATACCTACAATTAAAAATAACTAAACACATGGTTTGTTTGTCAATAGGTACCTATAGCACTTGCAAAGCTTTTTGCTAAAATCAAATACGATACGTAGGTTAGGTACCGTTTCTTAGTAAAATTAATCGAAAATTGGTTTTGATCTAAGTTAACGACTTATTTGTTTTTTAAACAATAATCTTATCAGGTGCTATTTTTTCAGTTTTGTTTCGATTTAATGTGTTTAATGTTTATGTTTACTAAGAAGGTATAATATTGTATTGTTGCAGATGAAAACTAAATATGCCTAAAGTAAATCCTATTTGGGAATATTATGAAAAAAATATTGTATTACATCCATCAAAGGCTACTTGTAAGTCGTGTAGTAAAACGGTGTCATTAGGCAGTCCTCAGCCCAAACATCAGACTATCAAAGGTTTGAAACTGCACCTGTCGAAATATCATTCATCTGAATATGAACACTATGAGAATAAACTGGCTGAAATTGCTCACGAAAATAGTTTGAAACCGGCTATTTCAAAGCCCGTGCGCCTTAATATTGATATTGATATAAAGCATCAACCTACTATAGAACAATTAATATCTCATCCGCCTTCAGCAAAATGGCCTGATGATCATCAGATTGTCAAACGAATTGATAAAGCAATTATGGATTACATAATTGTGGACATGCAACCTTATACTACAGTGTCAGGTGAAGGATTTAAACGTTTGAATTTCGCTGATCCATCTGGGCCAAAACGATACAAATTGAAGTCCGAAAAATACTTTCGCAGTCAGTTAATGCCTGAAACATATGAAAAGGTTCAAGCCAAAGTGGTATCTCTGTTAATGAAAGCTGATTGGATAAGTTTTACTACTGATATATGGTCAAATCCTACAAAAACTTGTTCGCTGCTGAGTTTTACTGCCCATTTCGTTCGGAAAGAACAGCGCCTTAAAGTGGTGCTGGCTGCGACTGTTCTGGAAGACGACCACACTGGCGATTATATAGCAGAAAAACAGAAATTGCCGAAACTTATAACATTGCAAAAAAAGTTCACTTGGAGAAAGACAACGCTCGCAACATGGTCCGCGCCACTCGAGTAGCTGAATTCACATCGTTGGGTTGTGTTGCTCATACTCTGCAGTTGACGATCCATGATGCCATTTTTTCGGTTGCAGAAGTTGAAACGCTGATAAAAAAATGTCATAAAGTAGTCGGCCATTTTCACAGGAGTGAACAAGCTCGAAGACATTTAAGTACCTTTCAAAAAACCTTAAATTTACCGGAGCATGCGCTTTTTCAAGATGTCGAAACCCGGTGGAATAGTACCTACTTAATGATGGAACGACTGCTTGAGCAAAAAAATGCTTTGAACCTATACCGTATTGAAAAAGGAGGCATACTAGAAATTAACAGTGATGAATGGAATTTCATGAAAGATATAGTGAACGTTTTGCAATGCTTTTACCAAGCCACGTTGGATATCTCTTCCGACTCGTCCTGTGTTTCAGTGGTAATACCGTTGGTGGCAATGTTGAATGGAAAATTGGCGCCAACACAAAACATTCAGTCCTTTAATGACCAGGAAGATGATAATGAAATTGCTGAAATTGGAAATCACGCAGAGACGATGAAGAGCAAGCTACTGGATGCACTTAATCAGCGGTTTTCATTTGTTAAAAGTTGTTTGCCACTAGTTACTGCAACACTGATCGATCCACGGTTTAAAACTAAATATCTAACTGAAAGCGAAGTTAACTCAGCCAAACTTCATATTATCGAGACTCTCACTCTCAATGAAAATGTAGGATCAGATTCTCGTGAGACGACATGGGCATCTTCAACTAACTCGTCAAACATGGCTGCAACAAGTCAATCCAACTTATGGGCAGCTCATGATTCGATAGAGTTGGAAGACGAGCCAATGACCAATGACGAATACAGTTCAAGCTCTGTGATCGAAATAGCGCTAGAAAGCTTTCTTAGAGAGCCAAGACTGCAAAGAAATGCTAATATTTTTGAGTATTGGTTTTCGTCGCCTTATAAGGTGCTTAAGCCCGCAGCAAATAAGTTTTTATCTGCGCCGCCTACTAGCGTAGCAAGTGAACAACTTTTTAGCAAAGCTGGACAATTGTATGACGAGAGACGACATTCTTTGAAGGGCGAAAATGCCGAAAAATTGCTTTTTTTATGTTATAATATAATGTTATTTAACTTTGATTATTAAAACAATTAATTTTGTTAAACAATTAGTAGTGTATTAAAAAGCAAACAGTATAAAAAAAAAATTTCACGCTTTTTCTATTCTCGTTCTCGGCTCTCGGTCTCGGCCGAGATATTATTTTATTCTCGGTCTCGGTCTCGGTCTCGACCGAGAACGAAAAACCCATCTCGGTCGAGCCTTATTGAATACTTTTCACATCGACATTCCTATACTAACACATCGCGCAATACGAGTAAGTGCGGGTATGTAGAAAACAAATGCACACTGCCCGGCTAGGCGACGACACACGGCCGGCCATGGCAACAAGAGATAGGTAGGAGCCGTCGTAGTTTACTCACTGTTTAGAAAATAGTGATGGGGCAGCTTATAACTTTTATAAGTATTAGCATACGATAAAGTATGTAGACGTGATTTGCCGATAGATGAGACAAGACTATTGCTGTGGTGTGGATTTTTATCGATATAAAATTTTCGAGATATGTTTAGTACATAAGGTTTTATTTTTGGGAGCTGAATTTTGCCATGCAATTTAGAAAGGTTGGTGTAAAAGGGAGTATTAAAAGCTGTTTTTAGGGCTTTATTTTGCACTAATTGGAGCTTATCGAAGTTTGAGTCACAAGTACTACTCCATACTGGAGCAGCATAAGTGATACAGGGCCTTATTAGTGTAGTGTACATCCTAAGTTTGGTGTATGCGCTCAGATTTGATCGTCTGTTGAGGATCTGGCTTAGCCCACATAAAGATTTAATTCCCTTTTGATGTAGTGCCTTTGTTTGTGTCGTCCAGTTCAGTTTTGTGTCCAGAATAATGCCGAGGTATTTAACACTTTGTTTCCACGGTATTTTGTGTCCATTAATGGTGAGCTGTCGTGTGGGGATTTGACGTTTCCGGGTAAAGAGGATAGCATCAGTCTTAGACCCATTAAGTTTAAGTTTCCACTTAGTGAAGTACTCATGTAAGAGTTCTAGGGACATATCAAGTCGACTTATGACAAGATCAATATCCTCAGATGAAGTAAAAACAGCTGTGTCGTCAGCAAAGCAGGCCAGCTGCGTACGGGGTTGTTTAGGAATATCGTTCAAATAAACGAGAAAGAGGTAGGGTCCCAAAACAGAGCCCTGTGGTACACCTGCTGGGACACCGTATATATCCGATTCGGTGATACCGATATGTACTTTGAACCGCCGATTTTTTAGGTAGGACACTACAAGCTTGACCAGTTTTAGAGGGACTCCTATTTCAATTAATTTATGCGCTAGGCCGTCACGCCAGACTGTGTCAAAGGCCTTTTCGACATCGAGTAGGTACATTCCTGTAGTGCTGTTTTTGTTGTGGTTGTCAGCAATATTTTCAGCTACACGTGCCAGTTGCTGGACAGTGGAATGTCCTCTGCGGAAGCCAAATTGTTCTGGCAAGAGGTGAGGGTCACTGTAACGTGCTAACCTTGAGAGGATAAGCCGCTCGTACAGTTTTCCCAGGGTAGAAAGCAGGCTAATCGGTCGGTAGCTTACAGGATCTGACTCTTCCTTTCCTGGCTTCTTGATCGCTATAACTTTAGCAAGCTTCCAGGCTGATGGATAGTAACAAGTCCGTAAGCATCCATTGAGAATTTTCGTCAGTGAAACAATACCCTTTTGAGGCAGATTTTTTAACAGAATATTGGTTATGCTATCGGGTCCAGGGGATTTGCGACTTTTGAGGCTACGGACGTGTTTCCAAAGTTCCTTAGGACGGATGGGATGCAAGATAGGGTCATCATTAGGACTGTAATTACTTAAAAGGTTAACATATCTATTAACGATGCCAGCAGTATCGGCAGAAGGGACCCAGCTGGACGTGAGGAGCATGTTATTGTGGAAAGTTTCTGTAAGAACATTGGATTGGTCGTGAATATCTTTAGTTAACGAGCCATCAATATTTTTAAGGGGAGGTATTACACAGGATTTCCGGTTTAGGGAACGAACTAATTTCCAAATGTCGGAGCTGGGATTATCGACTTTACTCAGTTTTTTATTCCATGTTTTGTCGTTGTGTGCTTGGATGGCTATTTTAATCTGTTCCTGGAGATTATTCATGGCTGTTCTAAGGGATCTGCGAACATTTGGGTTTGTTTCACGTTGGTCATGTTTGCGAAGGCGGTTTTTGTTTCTTATTAATTTTTTGATAAACCGGGGCAAAGGAGTAGGGCTGTCAGAAATTTTCACTTTGGGTACAAATCTATCTCTAGCTTCTGAGATAATGTTGGTAATATCACTCACAGCATCATCTAAGTCGGTGATAGAATCATACACCTTAGCGGAAAGGAAAATTTTTTCGTTAAGAAATGAGCGGAAGCTGGTCCAGTCAGCTTTAGGATAGTTAAAAAGCTTCATAGTTTCACGTAAGGGGGTGCCTTCGAGGGTAAAGACCACGGGGAGGTGATTTGAGGAGAGGGCAGGTACCGTAAGTAGGCCGGAGATATTTGTAACATTTTTCACTAAGCACAAATCTGGAGTAGATGGGATATTATCTGGGTTATAATGTACAAGGGTTGGACTATCCGGGGCATGAATTATAAAGTCATTATCTAGCATGTGGTTTACAAGCGTTTTGCCGCGATTGTTGGAGGAGGGACAATTCCAAAGTGTATGCTTCGCATTGAGATCACCCATGATAAGAACTCTTGGGCCTAGTTTCAATAAAATATCCAGGTCAGAAGTAGAGATCTCTGAGTTAGGTGACTGGTAGGCTGCAATTACTGAATACTCATAACCTGACAATATTACTCGAACACCGATGGATTCCATCGTTTGGGTAATTGGAATGGATATTCGTGTATGTTGAAGGTCCGACTTAATTAGTAGGGCTACGCCTTGACCTTTGCCGTTATTGGGGTGTTTGTCCTGCCGATAGCACACATATCCGGGAGTATTTAGCAGGGCATTAGTGGATAGTCTTGTCTCATTTACCGCAAGAATGTCTATTGATAGGTCTAGGAGTAGATCAAGAAGATCATGAATTTGAGACCGAATGCCATCTGCATTCCAGTACATTAGATTAAGAGCGTTTGCACTAAATGTATTGCCCAAGATGTGTCAGTACAAGTATGACTTTGTCAACCATTGAGTCGCATGTAGTGAACTGATCTTTTATTTTCCTAATCACTGAAAGTATTTGTAGCATCTCTGAAGTACTATCGTCGGGTTATTTGCCCGAGTAATAACCAATAACCCTTGAGCGAGTGACGAGGCCCTGCTTTTATGATCAACGGAAATACCATAATTCTAAATATTTACATATATAATATAGAACATTGGCCGGAAACAACTGATTGGAGTGCAACGGAATGTGCTAAAAATACTTCTGAGATGACTGGCGTGGGTCTGTCAAGTGTTTATAAAATTACCAAATAATATAAAGACACATAAGAGTATCAAAAGCCGAAAAAGAGTGGTCCTCAAATATATTTCATACAAAAATATGACGAATTTACCACATTTACTAACAAATAAAATGTCATGGTACTGGTAGGTAGGACTTAAATGTTCAGACTCGTGTTGAAATTTAAAAATATGCCCGGCGAAAAAGGTTTGTAATCTCTGACATGTCAAATATTAAATCGTAAGAATTCTACGGAATTATAAATCAGAGTATAGGTACCTTTTTAAAATAATTTCTTATATAAAAAGTCGACGTTATTCCTTGATAATAGAATTTAGCCTGATACAAGGTAAAGGACGTTTTAATAATAATACAATTCAATAAACATAATTCAGATAAATCCTATACTACTCAATGATAACACTCGCAAAACCGTACCTTGATCAATAACGTCCTCTGTTTTCCGTCGGAGCCCTTGCAAGTCATCTTTTTTGGACAATGGAGACCGCCAACCAACTCGAAGCTATCCGCAAAAGAGACTATGGCTGAAAGGTGCAAAAAATTAAAAAAGGTTAACATTCTGGACGCAATTCAGTTCAAGAGAATGTAACTCTAGCATCTTGAACAAGTACCTATAAATCGTATGAGCACGAATATTTTGTTAAGCGTAGTTGTGTTGGTGATTTTGCATGTCTGGATGCTAGAGCACAATCAATACTTACTCATGTAAATGAAGCTGAGGATGCTAGAGCACAATCAATACTTACTCATGTAAATGAAGCTGAGGATGCTAGAGTGCATTTCAGTTTCCCTTTGCCGTTAATTTGGCTGACTTCACGAAAAAATGTGTGAATACAATATCCAGTTGCCAGATTCACAATGCAATTCCCGCTGTCATAAATAAGGCAGCCGGTCTATAGGATACCTACAACCTCGTCACAACATGAAATATGTAAATTATATACAAAGTATCGGCAACGTATATGAACATTTATATTATTAGTTGTGATATTTTCTCCCTAACTTTTGGGAAACTCATTTTCCAAAACACTGGTTTTATTGCTGACAACTTAATCGCGGAGGGATTTAAAGCTGAAATGTGAACCAGCGCTGCTTTGATCGGAGATATGTGCTTGCGTGCGTGCAGGTCATTCGATTATTGATCGTGGACCTGGAAACTCACCCGGAAAGTAAGTGTAGACACAGTCGTGTCTGATCGGTAGCGTGATGGTGGGGATGGGGATCTCGTCGAGGTTGCCCAACTTTCGGATCGGCTCCGATTTGGGCACCTCCTGTCGCGAGTCCTTCGTCTTCGATGTGTAGTTCGCGAAGCTTATAATAGCTGGAATAGGAATTATGAATATCATGTCGAATAGACCACGAGCGTATTAAAACATTAAAATACTATAATTTAATGCCACAACTTTCTCAGTTTGGCGCGAAAACGAACTTACAGCGTTGTTATCAGTAAGGGACAGAGCTATGCGTCAATTTCCTTTTCCTTTTTTCGCATAGAAAAGTAAAGGGAGACTGACCCTTACCTCTGTCCATTACTGACAACAACTATTACGTCACTTCCTCTGATGGGGTGTTTTAAAACAAGTGCTGTTTGATGTTACATTATATTCGCATTTTTTGTTGAAAATAAATTGAAATCGATTGCGAGTGTACTCAACAGGCCGGCAAGTCGACGTGTTTCACATGCGAGTTACGAATTATCGATATTACTATTAGATCAAACCGGCTCAATTACATTAATTAGGATGCACTCAGCAACCGAGTGATCTGTAAGAGAGAAATCGTGAAGAAATATGTGAGATATAGGGAAATGATCCGTGGGCAAACAATATAAAGTGCGAGTCTTCCAGTCGCGGTACCAGCGCGGTCCCAGGCACCCGGAGCTACACACAGAGTAGTTCGGCGTCTCACCATCACACAGCCTCTCCGTCTGCTCGACGCGCCGCTCGGCCGCCGCGCCCCGCGCCGCCAGCTCCGCGAGCAGCGCCGCCGCCGCCGCCGCACGCGGCTCCTCCCGCCCCGCGCCGCCCGCAGCCCCCGCGCCGCCCGCAGCCCCCGCGCCGCCGCCCCGCACGCGCCCCGCCGCGTTCAGGATGCGCAGGTCCTTGTCGGAGTTCTTGAGAGAGAAGAGGATGGGCAACGTGTGGTGGGGGTGCTCGGTGGCGCATTTCTCTGTGGAAGTTCAAACTCGTTAACCCCTTAACGCATGGCCCGAACCGAAATGGATCGCGATTTTCAACCTTATTGTTTGGTAATAAAGTTCGAACCCTATGAAATCATATACGGGTTAGCATGCAGTAAAGGGTTAACACTGAGTTGCAGTAAACACATATTTATATAAATGTAGGGTTTAGGAGGGGTTTTACAACTACTACTACTACTACTACTACTAAGTAGCGATAGTCAGAGTAGTCAGCCGGGACCTAGGACTGAACATGTCATCCGAATCACTGAACATCCGATAGTGTACTTTAAATAAATAAATTACATCATTGGTCTGAACATCCGATAGCGTATTTAAAATAAAAAAATATATCATTGGTACATAGTCAGGATTTGAACTTGCATCTCCTGTGTGAGAAGCAAGCGTAAAAACCCATTAGAACACGAAGCTGTTGCGGGTTGCACCAGTTGCGGTAACGATCTTTAAATTTTAAAGCCCCGCAAAACGCTAATGGGCGTCACGTCAAGGCGTGTTAACAGTCATGGATATTTGTACTCAGAAATAAGAGCCATGTTCATAAAAAAAACTTATTTTTTATGAAACTGACATTAACGTTTTGCGGGGCTTAAAGATTTAAAGCTTGTTTCTGCAACTGGTTGTAAATGTCATGGCTAGTAACTGGGCGCCATTTGTGGTTTTTTCCCTATGATTAATTCCGAATTTCGGATAGCTCACTGACAGGGGCTTGGGATCGGTTTCGCTCACAGAATGGGGTTTTATCTAAATTCTAAATATAATTAAACATTTTCCTATTATTTTAGTATGATACAAAAAATCTAGTTAGAATTTCCATTTTCGCCTTAATTACAATTGGAACGCAACTACAATAAAATACAAATGTCCAAGTACCCTAAAAAGTAGATAAAAATATAATTTTAGCATAATTAAAAAATCGGTCAAGTGCGGATCGGACTCAGCGGCGAAAGGATCTGTACCAAAGAACAAGAATACTTAAGGATAAAAAAAATACGAACTTGTTTACAATACCAGACCCTACTAAAAGCTGCCACAAAATTTGCGTTTATAATATCACACGTCCTTTGTATGGGGGATTAAAACAAGTGCCTTGTATAGGGAACCCCTTTATTTTGTAAAACATAGTGTAATTTGTTGCAGTAGACGCAACAGACACACATTCTGTCAAAATCTCACCTCTCTACCTGTTACGGTACACGAGGGGCGGTAGCGGGGCGGTTGTCCATGTTGCATGGTTGCATTACATGCGGTGTGCCGAATAGTAATGCCACATAATCGACTGCGTATCGATTAATAATCGATTTTTAGATGTGCCCCAGAATCACACTACTATCGATAGTAACGATTTTCTCGATATAATCGATTAAATCGACAGTATTGCCTCGTAATCGACATGTATGTCTATTTTATTGAGAAAATCGATACTTTCGATTGTCCCATTGAAAGTATGAGTGATTTTGGGTGAACACTCTCGATTTTGCGAAAGCCGATTACTAGGCAACAATAGGCCGAAGCCTTGAATGTCTAAAGATCACTCACTCAATATCATCTTCAGATTGATGTTGAAGGCGTCGTCTCCGTCGCTGAGCCGCGGCGCCAGCTGGGGCAGCACCGGCACATACTTGCGCGCCGGCACCGCCAGCAGCAGCCCCTCGAAGCCCTGCGCGGACTCCTCGAACCGGAACGCAGGGTTGTCTAGCCACAGCGAGATCACGCGGAACACGGATAAGTTGTTCTCCTCGCAGTTTATCAGGGACAGGAGGTAGTATCTGAGAGAGTAAATAGCTTGTGCTGATACGAGAATATATACAGAGTGTTGTTTTGTAAAGTTACGGCAACTCAGGGGTGGTTATTTACACGAAAATGAAGCTCATATATATATGTAAAAAAATAGTGAATAATAACCTAATTAATAAGATTGATTATACACCAACAGTCTCACTAATAAAGTCTTATTTCTCCGTTATAACAATAAACATTTTACACACAGGTACATACATTGCTTCTGGCCACACTAGAATACTCTGTGTCGTGGGAACCAGAAACAGCGACGCCACACACATATAAACATCAAGACCTAGGTTTTTTTTTCTTAACCCCCAGCGGGGCCCGGGACCTCTTGCACGGTAGGCAGAGCCACAAGCGCTGCGCCACCGAGGTCGTCAAAAAAACACACAGTTATATTTATTTTGCGCGCTGGCGCTGGTATATTTTGCGCGCTGGCGCTGGCATATTTTGCGCGCTGGCGCTGGCATATTTGGCGCGCTGGCGCTGGCATATTTTGCGCAAAAACAAGTTCAAACACGTTTTTTCGGCATAATGGTAACCAAATCTTAAAGAAAATTTCATTGTGTGGTGATATTTATGGATATTTTGATGGTGAAATTGAACCACTTAATAAGAAAAATGCATTTTCCAGTTCTTTGAACAACTCGAAGCTACCCAATTTCATGTAATAAATTAATTTTAAAATGCTAGCCAAAGTTGGAAACTGGTTTCCGAACGTACTTTGTTTTTGACTGATTCGCTTGGTTATTTTGTCATTTTTGACAACGAGCTTATGATGGAGTATTGTATGTTTTTATTATTTTTTGTGGGGGCCAGTTCTCCAATATGGAGAATTTGCACATCCACTATGCTATGGAAACTCAAAATACTCAAAGTCTACTGTTTAATGATTTTCTTACTGATTCAATGGCGGGTAGTCAAATTGACGTATTTTATACCGATCATTGTAAGGCTTTCGATAGAATTGACCTTGTTAAATAGGTACTTCTCAGAAAGCTGTATTTTAGGAGCTTTAAACAGGAAGTGAGCTGTTTGCGGCTTAATTTTTTCGCACCGGAAAGGAAGTTAAGTAAGCTACTCTCAATATTAGGCTTAAAGCCAGGTAAAATTGCTATATTTTCACGAATGTTATCAAAGTTTGTACCTCTAAATTCATTATGAATTTTACTTTGTTGTGACATCATTGTCGATTGCGACACAATTTTTGTTATTATGAACATGCAGCGCTACTTGTGACGATAAATGGAACTAAAACTTTTAAAGCAGCGTATCGAGGATGGGCTCTTTGTGTATGTAGGCGCTACGCTACGAAGCCGCTTTGACGAACGCGAAGTGTTCAAGCAATGCGGCTCAACGTGAGGTAGCCGCATTATAAAACAGCGACGTTTTTCAATCTGGCGCGCCTGTACCAAACAGCGTGTTCTACAATATGGCTGCGACATAAACACCAGAAGCCTTTAAAAACAGTTGAAACTTCTGCAGCCATCTTCGCCACGCCACAGTTTAATATATTTTTCACACCTTTCATTCGGAAAAGTAAGTTTTGCTCCACGACGAGAGGGAGCAAAATGCTACTTTTCTGTTCAAGCTACTTTTTTTATATATTTATTGGCATTTTAGCATTTCCGCAATGTGCCAATTGAACACAGATCAAAATAATCGGATGTATTTATGAAATTACATTACAATTGACTACGATGACGAAGTCGATTAAAAACGAACATGTTTCAAGTTTTAACTTTAACTTGAAAATTTATGAATTTTTCGTCATATTTTAAAAAAATGTCACAATAAATTATATGTTTTACTGAAATCAAAACTATCGATGACTGTTATTGTGATATAATGAATATTGACATCCGAAACCATTGTAATATTTGATTCGATTATTTTTACAAATTAGTGAAAGTATACAGGAATATTTTATCTGTGGTGACATTTCCTTAATCCTTCACAATCCGCCATTATAAAAAAAAGTTATTCATTACTCATACTCTGAAAGGGGGTCATTGTTCATCCAGGCACCGTGCTGAAAGTGGTACATGCCTGCTCTAAAGCAGAAAAGTATTAAAAAAAATATATATGAATCGCAGTTTATATTGAACAACGCAATGGTAGTAACCTATACAGCCATAAAACGGAAGTATTTTTTTTAATGTTATGCTCAAAGTAAAAGACATCAACGGGGGCACCGAAATTACTTTTTTTATGAGTAGTATTTTTAAACTTGAGTTTGTTGTTTGTTTTTTAATAAAATAATTTTGATTTCAAGTGACTTTGTTTTTAATAAAATAATTTTGATTTTAACTGACTTGTGTTTACTTTCCTCGTATTCGTAATGAAAAGTAGAGTGTTTTACTCGGGTGATAGCACCCATTTCTGCCTCGAACTATTGGCGCTCTCACTTCGTTCGAGCGCCAAAACATCTCGTCAGGAATGGGTGCCTTTCAGCCCTCGGTTAACAATCTACTATTGTTTACGTTGTTCGATTACTGTAAAAGTGGTGAAAGTATAATTCAAAGCATATATATATATATATATATTCAATGTACCGCCCTCGCCGTAAATACATCATTTTGCTTCCTTGTGACACAATAACTATTTTCATACCTTTCATTCGGAAAATGAAGTTTTGCTCCCCGACGAGAGGGATCAAAATGCTACTTTTCTGTTCAAGCTACTTTAATTTATTCATTGGCATGCAGCATTTACGCAATGTGCCAATTAAACACAGATCTTAATAAAATAATCGATTGTAATTTCATCATAGCCGATTAAAAACGAACATGTTTCAAGTTTTAACTTTAACAACGCTTTATGAAAATTTAAAAAAAAGTCACAATAAAATATATGTTTTACTGAAATGAAAACTATCGATGACTGTTATTGTGATATAATAAATATTGATATCCGAAACCATTGTAATATTCGATTTGATTATTTTTACACATTGGTAAAAGTACACAGGAATATTTTATCTGTGGTGACCTTTCCCTAATCCTTCACAATCCGACATTATAAAAAAAAATGTTTACATTGTTCGATTACTATAAAAGTGGTGAAAGTATAATTCAAAGTATAGTTTTTTATTAGAGCATTTAATTAAAATTTTCCTCCTAGTCGGTGTGAAAAGTTGTATGTGTTACTCAGGAGCAAAATTATTTTCGTCTTGGGCGTTAACGCTTGAATCCTTCGTTAAGCTCAGGATTCCAAATTAGAATCCCTCGCTACGCTCAGGATTCTATCGTAGAATCTTTCCCTTCACTCTGTATTCAATGTACCGCCCTCGCCGTTAATACATCATTTTGCTCCCTTCAAGGGCGTCGCCAAGGGGGGGCAGGGAGGGGCAGCTGCCCCCCCCTAGAGATCCTAAAAAAGTTGCCAAATATAATGCAACCAAAGTCCTAAGTCTTTGAGTTGATTTATTGAACAATCATTCCCGTACGTCGAAACACGAATGAATTCACCAATTCCATTCCTAATATTCCGTACGCTCAACAACGCTCTGCATAACTTTATCGTTGAAGCGTGGGAGGGGGAGTGGTTAAACAACATGCGGCCGCGCGGCGCCTCGCGCCGCCCGCGCCCCCCCCCCCGCACAGCCGCCTTTGTTTTAGCGTCTAGTCTGCGCGTTAGCGTTGCCACTGCTGGACGCTTTTACGTTTGTTTTGTGCGCTATTATCAAATCTAAATAGTTGCTGTGACCACATAATCAATATGGACATCAGAAAGTTTTTTGGTGAGTATCACTTGCGTTTAGCTTTCGTATTAACCATCCGTAAAATAATGTCAATTGATTTGATTATAAATGCTGATTTTGCATTTGTATCGGTTTTTAAAATCGCAAAATATCCGTTTCTAGGCACAATATCCGATTCTTAAGGGTCGTCAGTTTAAACCAAAAGAAATATTGCTCAATTTAATGGCTCAATCGAAAATAGGACCGTATAACCATAGCTTAAAGTAGAAAATTGTATGAAAGAATATAGGCAGTACCGATTCGGCTCGCGTACTCCGGCGCGTGCGTGTCGTCGCGCCCGCTCGAGAGTGCTCGGGCGGTTACCGCCCGAAATAGCTAGGACTGTTGATATAAAAAATATCGTTGACGCTCGTCCTTGCGCGGGCTCGAGCCTGCCGCCGTCTTGAAGCGCATTTATGCTTTCAATGTGAATTGCGGACCAGAACAAGTTGTAGCTATTTCAAATATTTTGTTTTGCAGTTTTAAAAAGAAAGAAACCTGAAGGAGCAAGCAGTGACAGCGATGATTCCATGGGTGAACTGACCAGACCTAGCACATCCAAAGAACCGGACTTTGTTCCCGACTCTTCGATAAATGACTGCAACGAAAATGACATCGGTAAATTTATTGGACAAGCAACAATGTTATCGACTGAAAAGAAGAAAGAATTGCTAGAAAACACTTGGTCTCCGTCTGCGACGTATGACTTTGCGGAAGACGCTAAACATTTAAAGAGGAAATTCAATTATTCATGGTTGGAAACGTACTCTCCGTGGTTGGCCTATTCCAGGCACCAAAAAGGAGCCTTTTGTAAATATTGTACGTTGTTCCCGCCAAATCCAAATTCTTTTAAAGGCGTATTAGGGTCATTTATCATAAGGCCGTTTTGTAAGTTCAAAGATATTCACACGCATTGCAAAAAGCACATGGAAACCCACTTCCATAAAATGGCACTGGAAGCCGCTAAATCATTTCTTGGAAGTGTGCCTGTAGATTTAAAACTCAACAAATACTCCCAGGGCATTATTGAAGTTTATATGTTTATATGAAGGCACCGAAAAATTATAACATCTATTATCTCCTGCATTACGTTTTGCGGGTCGCACGACTTAGCTCTGAGAGGAAAACATTATGGCGAAGGTATTCTTGAGGACTTATACAAGCTACGAATTGACGCGGGAGATTTAATTTTGAAGAAACACATTGAGCATTGGAAAAAGAATGCAAGCTATCGATCGATTGATATTCAAAATGAAGTTATCGGAATTTGTGGAGATGTTATTAAGGCAGACATTGTGAAAAAAGTAAAAGAAGCAGACGCTTATAGTGTGTTAGCAGACAAAACAGCTGATATTTCCGGTACTGAACAATTATCGATTGGGCTGCGATATTTTGACGAGGAAGCCAATGAGGTCCAAGAAATGTTCGTCGGATTTGTTGAGCTGAAAGGTCTGGATGCAAAATCTATTGCATATTGCATCGATGAGTTTCTGATAAAAGAAGACCTTAATCCTGCTGATAAATGCGTTGGTTTTGGATTTGACGGTTGTTCGACGATGTCCGGAAAAGACAGTGGAGTACAAGCGATCCTGCGCAAAAAATATACCAAAGCATTGTTCTTTCATTGCTCGTCCCATAAACTGAATCTGGTAATAAATGATCTCAATACTCTTCCTGAAATTCGAAACAGCATGGGAACCACCAAAGATATTTATTTTTTTTTGCGGGAATCTGTTTTGAGAAGAAAATTGGTACCTAATATTGCCAGGCTCTGCGAAACAAGATGGAGTGAGAAACATAAAACTATCAGAGTATTTAAGGAGAATTTTCCTATTATATTGGAAGCCTTAGAAACCTTATCGCGTGAAGGAAACAGTGCGACTCGAAAAAACGCCTTTCAACTCCATGCGGCTGCTTCTAAAATTTCGTATATACTTTGTATTACTTTGATAGCTAAATACTCTGCTTTGTTGGAACCTGTTGTCAACGCACTCCAATCCATAGCTTTGGATGTGGTTAAGGCCTCGCAACACGTCAAACGCATTTTGCAATTGCTTAAGAGCCACCGTGATAATCCCGAAAGAGTCACAGATGAAATTATTAAGTATGCCACTGTTGTTGCGGAGAAAGTCGGCCTGGAGGAGGATATCACTTCAATGCCGCGCATTGTTGGGAAACAACGTCATCGAAGCAATCACCCAGCAGAAAGCCCTTCAGAATTCTGGAAAAGATCATTAATAATACCATACCTGGACTCCGTTATTACATCGCTTGAAACACGTTTTGCTGAAGAAAATACTCCATCATTTGCTTTATCTAAATTACACCCCGCACAAATGCAAACTATGTCAGTCGAAAATCTCATAGAAACTTGTGAAACTATCGCTCAGTTTTATAATTTACCAAACATAAGAAATGAAGTCGAGCTTTGGCAGCAATTCTGGCATAATAAACCAAACTCAACAGATCAAACCGTTGTTGATATCCTAAAAGAAGCAAAAACCTTCTTTCCCGACACGGAAAAAGCGTTGAAAATTTTGATCGCTCTTCCATGCACGACGTGTACGGTAGAGCGATCGTTTAGCAGCCTCAGGAGACTAAAAACCTGGCTAAGAAGCACTATGAGTGAAAATCGCCTCAATGGTTTGGCCATGATGAGTGTGCACCGAAAACTAATACATGGAAACTTACAAGATTTTAATAATAAAGTGGTCGATAAGTTTACAATGAATCCCCGAAAATTATGTTTTAATTAACCTAATATAAACAAACAACGACCACTATAGTATTAAAATCTGGTAATTTTAAAAAAAATACGCGGTACGCTGTACACTTATTCAATTTCAAACTCCTTTTTATTCTATTTTTCTAATAAATGGTGTTATAAATTATTCACAAGTTTTTTATTGTATAATCAAGAGTTCGTGCTCGTGTTGCTTCACACATTGGACTCTGTACTGTCACAGAATATATACATAGGATACTGTTGTTATTACAATCGCTGTAGATGCAAGGCTCGTAGTACAAGTGAAAAGCTTCATGTGATGTCGACTTTACCTACAATTCATACCTTTGTAGTAGGTAAAGTCAACTTGCCCCCCCCTGGGCCATCGGCTGGCGACGCCCTTGGCTCCCTTGTGACACAAATAACTACTGTAGTAACATGGTTAGGGTCTATCAAGATACCTATTTTATATTTACCTCATAGCAAGATCTAGAAATCTCTTTTTCTCCGCCATAGTGCTGGTGATTTCCGCTTCGTCCAAGTTACTCATCTTCTCATTTGTTACGATTGCTTTATTCAGTTCATGGATCTCATCCCTGGAACAGAAGAATAGTCTATTCTATAATGATGTTACACTTCACATACAGCCTATTTTTGTGTTCTTGTAGAAGAAATACATCATGACGATTGAGCCAAATTTATCTTAGCTACAGCGGTATTGCCATACATACCTAGACAATGCTTTATTCTGTGTACTTCGCAGCGAGCTCGCCGCATCTTTCATACTTTCCATACATTTTACTTTATTCTCAAATATGGGCGACTTCATATAAGCAACCACCTGAAATATATAACAGATAGTAGATATACGAGTAGCTATCTTAATAGTAGTTTATGTGACTGCTACATAATGGAGGGCCTGCCTAATGCCTAATTATGTACCGTTACTTTATCTTAGTTAGTTTATCTACACACATATCATAAGCTCTCTTTGATGTGTTCAGGAACCGCATGTTTGACCGGCATTGTGGCTCTGCTGTTGTTTAGCTTGTTCTGTAGTACCAACTTCACGCAGGCGGGCGTCGGCGTTCGAAATTTGAATGTCAGTACCAACTTCACAGACAAACTAGGGGCGGCATGCAGGCGGGCGTCGGCGTTCGGAGTTTGAATGTCATAATATGTAGAAAAATTACACATAATGGTCATAATGTGTAATTTTTCAGATAAGAAATGATTTTTTACCAAGTAGTTTAACATTATGCTGATCATAACGTGCGGTTTTTGTTTATGATACTTTTATGATACATGCGTAGATAAAGTTTATTTTTTCTACGACTTAGATAATAAAGGCCCGCACAATAACAAGTCGTCGAATAAAGTCGTTGTTTATTTCGTATGCATTAATTTATGCCACTTTCGTGTTTTCTATAACGGAAACCAGAAAATCATTGTGATTTATTGTTAAAAATCGCAAAGAAGCGTTTGTATGACTTGGCAGTATGGAGTACCGAAGTCGAATGACACTTTTTTAAATGTTTTTAAAATGCTGTCTCGTGGCGGGAATTAGCTACTCTTTCCTTCAATATTGCAACATACATATTGTAACTTAATTGAAGTGAACAATGAAAAATGATAAAACTAAAAAAATGTTTCATGTTTCCAATATTGAAGGCAAAACTCGGGCTTAAACGAGCCATTTTACCCCTTTATGTAACTTCCCACCCGAGCCAAATGGCTTCTTTTATGCACTTGTTGTATGATTTACTATTATAAGTGTATCATGGTATACTTTTGGTCTTAAATATCTTATTAAACAATGGCCGGAATTACTATAAATAAAAACAAAAACCCGCGACACAATAAATTAAACATTAAGTCTAAAATGTGTCTCACATGTTTCCTTGTTAAGCTGATAACTTTCGAACTACAAAACCGATTTTAAACATCCTCCGGCATTAGTAAACTTTAGTTGAAGACATGTTTCTGTTTTTTCTAACAAAAAATACGGAATCGCAATGAGTTGTTTTATGAGAATTCGCATTCAAATCCAGTTAGCAGTGAATATAATATAATATAATATAATATAATATATATGAATATATATATTATATTATTAATGCTGCCAAATAATTGCTGAAATTGTACTAAAAACGCAAATATCCTGAAAAGCAGCATTGGATGTGTGTGGGCAATATTTTACACATTTGCCGTCCACTATGCACGGGTTTGTTATGGGTATATAAAGATAAAAGACCTGTTAACAAATGTACATGTACAAAGTACCGTTAGTAAGAGATTTATGTTTTTTTTTAAATATAAATATTCAAAAATTCACTGACTGAAATTCCCATTGTGATTCGCGTTATCAACATTTAGGGTCCAGTTTGCACTCTAGAATGGCGGCGTCGCCTGATTTATGTTTTGCAATATAGGTAAGTTTTACAAGTTTTGAGGTTGCTAGTATCGAGTTTAGGGTCAATATTGCATTCCAAGATGGCGGCCGCGTCAAATTTGTTTTGCAATAGGGGTATGACTTTCCCGTTAGCACTTCGGAGTGAGAGCAGGTCGCTTTGCGCCAGCGAAAATAGATCGTGAAGAATATATACCTAAACAAGCCGTACAGTAGTCCTCCTACTTACGAAATGGACATACATACATATGATTTAACATTATTTTACATTCACATTCATTTAGTTCACTGGGTTAGTGATAGTATATAAATTATGGTTTCACTGCGCATTTCAAGGTTGCGCCTGCGCCGGCTTATTTATTTAAATGGGTATGGCTTTTAGGGTGCTTGTAATGAATTAATAGTTAATTTTACAATCAAAGATGGAGGCTGCATCGAATAAAAATTGTGCATTATGGGTATATTCTTGAATGTTTTTATGTTGCTAATAACGAATTTAGGGTCAATTGTTCAGTCCAAGACGGCAGCCGTGCCATATTTAAGCTTTGCAATATGGGGGGTATGATTTTCAAGTTTTTTGGGTGCTCTTAACGAATTTAGGGTCCATTTTGCATTCTAAGATGGCCTCCTCGCCAAACATTATTTCGTTAATTAATAATGACAATGACGGGAAAAAAGAAAAGAGAGGTCACCTGTTTATATTCGGCATCAGCAAACTTGGCGATGTCGTAGTAGACTTTCAGCTTAATGCCGGCCTGGTCGCTCTCTCCCAGGACTTCCAGGCTACGCTTCAGATACTTGTCTATAATGTCCCTGGCGCTCTCACACTTCGACTCGGCCATCCATAAGCCGTACTGCCTGGATAAACATTTAATGACTTGAACGCTCACGTAAGGACTATCCAGTCCTGAGAGGGGAAAGAAAACCCCTTTTTTTTGGTAGAGGGCACTGTATGTTTGTAATACAAAGAGTTTTATTCGTCTGATTGAACTTGATAAACATTGTCAACAGCAACAAAGAGTTTCATTCATGTCAGGCTCTATGAATATCTGACATTGACTTTTCATTTCTCTGAATAACGACTCTTTGCCTTAATTTGCTTTACTTACTTTTACTCTGTGATCAGTATACCTGATGCCAAGTTTCTTTACGCCTGACTGGCGTCTGGAGGGGATAGCGGTGCATGGGAACAAGAGAGATGTATATTCGGGCGAGAAAGAGAGGTGACACTTGGCGTCAGGTATAACCTCAGATGAACGAAACTCTTCGCTTAAATAATCTGTGTTTATTTATTCTACAAACTTGTAGCGCCCTCTACGTGGAACTAAAATGATAGTATGCTTCCCCATTGGCAGACATCACGTAGAGTTCTGAAGATTATATTGTAGGCATTTGTGGGGGAACAACAGATTATTTGCCTCAATTTTTCTGTATTTTTTTTCTTTTCCGGCCAGCTATGCAAGAAAAGTGTTAAAAGAATTATCAATTGTCGTGTCATATCTCATTCCGTATTGATTTAATTTATTGATATATTTTGTCACTGTGGTTTGAAAACATACAATATTGATGTCGCTGGGAAATGAAAACATTATATAACGCGCTCACCTCAACGCTGCCGCAGATAAGGTCACTTCGGTGGTATCGGTATACATAACGTCGCGAATAAGCGACAGAGCGATGTCCTTATGTCCCTTGGCCCAAGATATCTGCCCCTCGACCATGGACAGTTCTCCTGTCACTTGACACTTCTTCGCCATAGCTAGCAGACGCTGCGATAACGGGATCCTTTGGTTTGATAAACCCAATTCTGGAAATGAAGACACAGTTTTTATATATTTCTAAGGTTTTTAGCTAATATATTTACATGTTTGATTTTTCATCTGCATCAGCGTCGCGGTGACACAAATGTTCGACACAGTTACACAATTCTAACTCCTGACTCACTGACTGACTGACATAGCAAGCAGTGCACAGCCTAAACCGCTGCTCATAGAGACATCAAACTTTGTTCAGTAGCATAGAGTAGCTCTAAGAAGGGAATTGGCGAAATTCATCTAATATGGGAGGGGGGGGGGGGGGGGGGAATTGACGGGTGATATTTGTATGAAGATCAAAAAGTAGTTAAGTTAAGAAGCAATTAAATTTTGCAGGTAGATAGTTTAAAGGTATGAGACATCAAATAAGCAAGTGATTTTTCAAATTTGCGTCACCTTGACGGTTACACATACAAACACACATAAAAATGCTCACGCCTTTACCCAGAAGAGGGGTAGGCAGAGACTAGAGCCCTCCATACGATCCTGGCATACACCTCTCGCTTCCTCAACATTCAAGTCACTTCATACAAGCTCGTCGCTTACGTGTACTTCTAATTTGCCCCTTCCCTAATAAATCGCCAATTCGGTAGCACCAATAGGACCTTCTTAGGCGTCCTCGTCCGCCGCGCCGGCTGCATTCACACCCGCTATAATCTGCTAAGTCAGTAGATTGTAAGAAACTTAAAAACTATGTAGTAGGTACAGAGGAGAGGTTTAAATGGCTAATCAGGGCTAAACTTTGTATGGACGAGCCATTTTTACACGACTTTGCGCGAGCGAAGCCGCGGACACCTACCAGTCATCTGATAAAAGAAAAGTTACCTGCATAAGTCAACTGCAATTTAACGATGTCTTTCAACGAGCTGCAATTCTGTTTGGCGGCATATTCCAAAATGAGGCTTCGTTGCGATATCAGCGCTTCCGCGTGCCTGAAGTCATGGAACGGGGCCAACTTGTCCACCTGCCACCTGTCCAGCAGCTGGCACAGTGGCAGCTCGCCGCTCCGTACAGAGAAGTACTCCTCTATGTCGCTGAACATCTGCAGTTGCGACACAGCGGTGTACACACTCTGACAGTTATCCATGTTCAACTTTTGGCACAGCTTGGAAACCGCTAGCTTCGCTTTGCTGAGTGGTAGTATGAGTTTCTCCACGAACCCGTGCGTTGTCGCGGCGGTGGTGAGGCAGTCCTTCAGGCAGGCGTAGCGGAATTCTTTTAGAACGGAATGTATATCGACGTTGGGACTTTTCAGTTTGTTCTCCGTTTCGTTTGTGTCTACGAAAACGCTCCAGTCACCTGAGAAAAACCATAGAGAACGTTAGAGAGTGCGTACAAAGGGTTTTACGGTGTTTTAATTTTGCGTCCGTCTGTGTGTCTGTCCGTGGCACCCTAGCGGTCAAACGGGTGAACGAAGTTTATTGCGGTTTTCTGTGTACTAGACTTCCCTGCGTTGGTTCTCATGTTTTATTTAAATCTGTTCAGTGGCTTGAAAGTTATCAGCTTAACAAGGGAACAAGTGTCACACTTGTTCCCTTGTTAAGCTGATAACTTCTTGTGTTGGGGATGTTTTAAGTTTTTCATTTATTCTTATCTTATCTGAACTAAAACAAGATAACTATAACTATAACCTAACGTACAGACACATTTATTGCTTCGGGCCTCACACACGGATACCGTGAGTCGTAGGGACGAGAAACAAACAATAACACACACATATAAACATCTAAGACCTGGGCTTTTTTCTTTCAACCTCTCCAGCCGACATTCGAACCCTGGATGGCTCGCTTGGGAAGCGCAGCCTCGACCGCAACCCCACAGAGGTAGATATTTAGTATCGCCAGAACAGGAAATAGTTCCTTACCCAAGAAGGACAGGCACTCATACTTGACGTCATTGAGCTTCTCGTGGTCTGGCAGCGACTTGATGTACTGCAGCGCGAGATGGTGCATCCCCGACTTGTGCAGCGACCTCACCACCCCGCACTGCAGCGCCGCGTCACACTGCGCGTCGCTGCCGGAAGACATCGCGATGTCGTGTTCCAGCAGAGCGTCCGAGTACTGGCGCGTGTTCATCAGATGTCGTCGCTTCTCTTCCTCGCTGGTGAGGTGGCCGCTGCCACAGCCGTTTATGGCGTCTAACTCGCCAATCGATGTGAAGCACTGGGAGGGATAGAAAATATGGATCACAAAACCATTTTAGCAGCCTATATGAATATCGCAAGGTTGCCTGGCGCCTGAGCGAAGTCACCCTCTCTCCTCTCGCCGACGTTGCATCTCTCTTGTTACCCTGCGCCGCCACCGCTTCCAGGCGGGACACTTAGCGCCAGGTATATTTAGTTTGGTAATTATAATTGGTCACGATATATGGGCACTAGGTGCACTGAACTGAATGTAAAAATATGCCGCAGTATTTTAACTGTAAATAAAATGGAAAAAAGAAATCCTTAAAGGATCATTTCGTTATCGGCCTGTCTCTCCGTTTGTCCGTCTGTCTGTCTGTCAAGACCCATTTTCTCAGGAACGCGTGGTGCCTTAAAGTTGTGAAAAATCTAACTCATAGGTAAACGCAATCAAAAGATACGGCATTTAAGCCACAAATGTGCTTGCCATGAATCAAAACCTGTAGGGTACTTCCCGTTGAACTAGGATCACGAAAAATGGCAAGAAGCAAGGTCTTAATGTAATTAAAATATCGGAAAACAGTCATTTTGAAGTTATATTTAAAAAAAAAAAGAGGTTTGTGCGAAACCCTCGAAGCGCGACACTTGGCCGTTGTTTTTTCTTGCACTTCATAGGTATATTACTCAAAAAGTGCCAGGCAGGCTACAAGACGCAAGCGCAGGTAACTACTCACCTTCCGAAATATGCTCTGTATCTGCTCGCCTCCCGGCAACTCGGCCGTGAGCTCGGGCGCTGGCGGCGGGGCGCCCCCGTTGCGCGCGCTCGCACACAGTTCCCCGTAGTAGAGCGCTGCGAGACTGTTGTCCGAGATCGCGGCCGCCCAAGCAACCTTGTCATACTCCAGACGTAAGTAGTTGAGAGATTCGTTGTCTTCGTGGCTGGAATTAACGTTTATTTTATAGGTTATGCAGGTAGTTAGTTCACCACGTTAAAATCTTAAATTAACTACTTCGATGGCAGCTACGTGGGCCTTTGCTCCCACTTGGTGGCGCTGGCGTGGTTGGAGGCAAAGAGTTTCATTCTTCTGAGGTTAGGTTCAAAAACACGTCACGCGATGTTTCAAATACACTTGACACTGACAAAATTAACCTCAAATGAGATTAGCACGCCATCTATAAGGAGTAAATATAATTTGACAATTTTTACAGATAGACTACCTAATTTTTGAAGTTAGTTAAAAATTGGATGACAAATCGATAGCCAATGTTTTAATGCGGTGTAAGTCTCACCGTTTGATATAATGGCTCCGTTGTAACCGCACGAAGTTCACAACGTTGAGCAAGTCTTGAATGATCAACTTGTGCTCGTGTCCCAGTTCATTGATCTTCCTGGACAGACTGTCCGCGCTGTACGAGCTCGACTCCTGGTAGGTCTTGTCCCAGAAGTAGTTCAGTAGGCTGTTGATCTGATCAGCGAATACAAACACGTGGTCCGCCTTGCACACGTGGAGAGCGACGCCGATCAGAGACGGTAGTATGCTGCGGCACAGGCTAGGCTGCAGGATGACAACAGAATCAAATGTCACATAAACATTTCAGGTACCCTGTCTGGCTGTAGACTAAACAGGCTTTTGTAAATCTCAAATTACGCAGAATAGGAGTATAAAGCAGTTGTTTCTTTCTTTCTTGTTGGTCACGAGTGTCAGCTTTCATTCGCTAACATGTAAACGTAATTAGATTATTTTTGCTCGATAGAAATTCTATTTATATCATATGAATTCCTATTCCCCTAAAAGTAGTGATATTCTAAGTTCCGCTTTCGGGGCGCCAAGCCTTAATGATTCTTTCAAAGAGCAGCTATCATACTGAAAATAAAACAATACTGGTAAAATATGATTGCACTTAAATTGTATGTACCTAAGGTGCACTCTTACCTTGGACTTGCAAACGATGCCTAAACTGGAAAGGTAGTTGTCTCCCGATGCGACAACATCCAGCAGCGCAGTCGTCAGCCTCGCTACCCACTGCCCGTGCTCCTCAGACTCCGCCGGTATCCAGAACTCCGGGGCTGCGAACGCCTCAAACTTCGCTGGGTTCAGTTGAAACTTCGCCTGCACAAAATTGCTGTTTGCGGGCAGGAATTGCCGGAGTACCTGCTGGTCCACTTCCCCTAGATCTGTATAATAAATAAAAAGGTACTTGCTGTACTGTAGACAAAAAAAAGTCCAACAGCGGACACGCGCTCCGCAGGTTCTGCGTATATCGCATTTTTTGTGAAGGATCTACAAATTTACGGTTTTCGGATGTTTTCCTTTACTTATGCTCTAAGACCTTGCTTCTTGACAAATTTCATATTTCTAGATCAACGGGAAGTACCCTTGTAGTAAGTAAGTAGGCTTTGAATCCCTTGCGAGATAAGCTAATTCAGCAAATTTGCGACATAAACATCCGAAGCTCTTTATTGCGTTCACCTAGAAGTTTTAATTTTTCACAGCTCCAAGGGGCCACAGATCTGAGGTTCAAATTTAAAGTGTGTTACAAAAGGTGGTGCGTTACAATTTAAGCTGACTGCAGTTCAGTTTAAATTGTAACGATCTATAAGCCGATGGTGCAATGTTTTTTTTCTTTTTTTATCTTGTATAATGTGGGTACAACTAAGCAAATATCAAAAAAAATCCGGGCAACTTTTGGCTCTAAAAGTCATTCACTGTGCGTTTTTCTAAACTTTCAGACCCAGTACTTTTAATCTTAATTAAATTTGCAACATTTCAAGCCCAACTGCAGCTCTTATAAAACCTATATGCAAGATAAAAACATAAACTAATACACCACCAATTGCAACATAAAATTGCTCTACCGACTGGCGTATAAGTAATAATATTAAATTAATGTTGATACCAGCGTTCCTGAGAAAAAGGGTCTTGAGAGACCAACAGACAAAATTCGACATAAAAAATTCTTTCTTTTCTGAACATATTAACATATGTTTAGAAAGAGTAAGTAATTTTTTGTCCTTCTCCACATTATTTTGCCCTTCTTCACCCACAGTGGTCCGTGGGTGAAGTAGGGCGAAGCAACTCCCTCAGATTGATTTTTAGATCTCTTTTAAATGTAGGCAGTAAGCAAGCATTATAAATAATACGGAGGATTAAACAATTACAAAATTATTCAGCAAATTCTGTGTTCAGTTAGATTATCTCCATGCACTCTCGTCATTTATGTAATAATGTATATTGTAATATCCCATTTTAGATAATGTGGTTTTTACATGGTTTTTAAACTGCTCAAATGCTAATTTCAATCCCCTTAAAAGAATTGCCAAGTTTCTCGAGTATAGACAGGGGTGCACCCCGGTGAAAGATAATTGCATTCATAATTTTCACATTAATTTTACATAATATAATGAATGTATTAATTAATTTATTTAATTTAATTAATATAATTTAAATTAATTTATTAATTGACGACCCGAATAGCCGAGACGGCAGTGACCCTGCCTGCAAAGCCATGGGTCCCGGGTTCGATTCCTGGTGGGGGCAAATATTTGTTTCATGAGAACGGATGTTTGTACCCTAGTCATGGTTGTTTATCTATCTAAGTATAATATTTATCTATATAAGTATGTGTATCGTTGTCTAGTACCCAAGATACAGGGAATCCTAGTTTGGGGCTAGATCAATGTGTGTAAATAGTGTCCAAGGTATTATTATTATTATTATTATTATTATTAATTAATACATTAATTATATTTTCGAAAATAAATGGACTTGCAAGTTAGTATGTCAATTTCTTTAAAAAGATATCTTAGGGAGACTGTGCTTTTTAAATAATAAAATGCTCGAATGGCTGTTCTCTGTCATATAAAAATAATTTTGAAAATTCCGCTGCTTTCCCTCACAATATGATAACATAGGACATGACACTATGAAAGTAACCAAAATAGACTAGCTTTGCTTTAGCCAAATCCGTTTTTTGTCTGATGTTCCTAACAGTGTAAACCACAGAAATTAATCTGCCAGCTAATTTATCCATGTGGCGCGTGGGGTCTCCACTGCAATTTGCCATCAATGGTTTTTGCAAGAAACTTCGTATCATATACAAATTCTAACGTGTTTCTGTCTAACACTAAACTAGTCTTAACTTGCCTTACATTTCGAAGCGAGAATTTTATACACTTGATTTTACCAGCGTTTAACAATAAATTATTAACTGTGAACCAAAGGCAGACAGAAGGACAACCAAGTGATCCTATAAGGCTTTCTTTTTCCATTTAAGATACGGGACAATAAAAACGGTGTTATGTTTCTGGTTGAAGATAACGATTAGAAGAAGTGGATAAGGATCTAAAGTTATTCAGGATTTGGAGAGGATGAAGAGGGTTATTGAGTAGATGAAGAGAATTTGGAGAAGAGGATAGGGTTAGGGTCTGGAGACGGCGAAGAAGCTAGATTTTAAAGAACTCAAACAAAGATTTGCCAGCAGATCCCAGATCTAATAGAGCGGTATTTACCGGTTCGATTCGGTTTCTTTCAAACGTCTATTTTGGAAATGCAGTGCTAATTAGCCAGTACTCAGAAAGAATGCTCACCAAAAGCAATTTTCCCCTCCCGGTATTTTAGAAGTCGCGCCAACGTCAGCATCACCTTACTGGCGACTGCCGGGTTCTCATCAGTCAGGAGCTGCGAGAGGCACTTCATTACCACGATGGCGAAGTACTGTGATGGTCTCATGTCAGTGACGTGACGGGAGTCGGGCGGCGCTATCATCACCAGGGTTTTCAGATCATAGGTGCCCATTGTGGAGAGGCAGTCACACGTTTCTAGAATCGTCTGGAAATTCGGTTTTGGAATTCTAGTCAAAACGGATACTTTTTAGGAACTGCCAAAACGGTAATTTTGTTTATGAGGTCTATCAAAAACTAGCATGTGACCACATTATGAAATGCTGTAATTTAGACACAAAATTGAGTCTATACAATACAACTGCTGGATAACATTATACATGATTATACAAATTATTAGTTCATTCTACTAAACTAGATTGTATACGAACATTCATTATGAAAACTTTGGAGTCTCAATTACCTTGTTGTCCGGCTCGGATACCAAAATATTATTAAGGATATTGATAACCTGATGTAGCAAACTCGTCTTGCAATCTTCAGAGAAGCCTTTCAAGTTTAGATCTCTACATAGTTTGTTGATCAGTGGTTTGTTAGCTTTCAGGGTCCTTTTAAAATTATATAGTACTTCAAAACTGGAACGAAACACGATATTAATATCCAGTGAAGTCATTTGAAAGACATGCATACAGAGCGAAATTGTATTCAATTTCGTCTCATTAATAAGTTGTCTGTAACCAGCAAAAAAGTTGCTGTAGAATTTCAGCGCTGCAGAAACCAATCTTGCACAAAGGTAGTTAATTCTTTGCGTATTTTTCGTACACACCTTGGGCATTTCAAACTCGCCATAAAAGTGATCAAGGTTTCCTTGAACTCCTTCATAGAGGCACAGCTCAGTCTGTTGCTTGTTTGGGAGAGAATGTCCATGCCATCGACGCGGTCGCTCGAGGCCAGATACTCCAGCAGGTCATTGCACTCGGCAGCAAAACCCTCGTCCTTTTTTATCTTCAGGACGGACAGAACTATTGGCAGCGTCTCGCGGAGAATATCGCCTTTCTGCGGCAGAAATCTACGCAGAAGTGTATCAAGCGACCGAAGGTACAGTTTCAACTCGCGTTTGTCTTTGGACGATTTTGCGGCGTGTAGCAAACTGCTGCAAGAGAAATTGCATACGAAGTGGTCCGAGTTAAATCCCATAGGCACGTTCTCAATGAACTTGAGGTAAGAGCTGAGAGAGAGAGCTTTGTATTCGAGGATGGTTTTCTGTAGAACACTCTCCCAGAGTTTCAGTATTACTTTCGAGATCACCATGGGTTGGTTTTCGCTAAGGTATTGCATTATATCCTCATTAATCAATTCCTACAACAAAACAAAAATAAAAATAAATATCGCCATGCCATATGCTTTACAACATAGAACTACAATCCAGTTTGATGATCTGATGTACAATTATGTCTATTCGAGGCGCTCATGATGAAAAGGCCCCGATGCCTATAAATAGCTGTCTATAAGTCTAACGAATGCATGTCAGCATCAACTTACCCCGTAGTACCGCAGCACAGCATTGAACACTTCAACGGGATAGTAGTAAGGCTCCGTAGGTTGTGGGATATCCAATCCGAAGACTGCCTTGGCATCTTTACAGTCAGCCAGGTGTAACGCACTCAATAGAACCAGCTCACCCATATTCTCCACATACAGGTTACTCCATTTCTCATTCCCCAACACTTGTCTGGTCAGTTGGAACATGGTGTCCGCATTCTTCGCTCGCTGGTCGTAAGTTAGCTGATTCAGTTGATTCCGGTAGTGCAGATTGTACTTCTCTGCTACGACGTACGGCAGACAGAGCACGATTATAGTGCAGAAGCAGCTCTAGAGGATAATTTAAACAAAAAGTAAAACTTTACAAAAATTCGCCTTCAATTAAAGCCTATTTGTTACAAAACATACCAAAACATATTTTCATGAATGAAAGAGTTCCTTTTATTTCTCCATGATCTTATCATCAGATCCTGACCGACGTTGATAAATTGTTGAGAAGCTCTCCTGGTACGGGTACGGCGGTACCATCACTTCCATTTCACCATTATGCATTATGACGAGGATACATCACTGGACCCACTTAAACAAAGTTATCATATCGCACCCTGGGACATACTTAGTCTTGAGCAGTTTTGTTGAGCATCTGTCTGTGGTTTTCATCATCGTAAACTCACGATTTACTATGAAAATTACATAAATCGCTACAGGCCTGCCTATAATATTTGAAGGGTTCCTCGACCTCTCCAGGATCCCATCACCAGATCCTGATCTGATGTAAATGGTAATTGTGAAGTCGGTTAAAAATCAATAAACACTTAGGATTCGATAAACTTGGCCACCCCCTTCCCTTCACACTGACCAAAGCCAAACAGTCCTTTTGATAAGTGTACACATTAAATGGCTCACCTCAATAACATCTTCAACGTTCGTGTTTGTATCATTAGTTATTTGAAACAGGATATCGCTGTCCTCAATTTTCCCTTCCTTGGCCCAGAGTATCTCAGCAGGCACGACCCACTTCAGGTGGGCTTTCAAAAACGCAGCAGTGCTACTGAGGCCTAATAGATATAGCGGTAACTCGGCGAGTTTATAATTCGCCGAGAACCAAGAATGCGATAGCGCTAGGATGTGCCTGCTCAAATACTCGTCGATTCCTTTTAGCGATATCAAATTCGCTATTTTGTCTAGTACTTTCTTGACTAGATTTTTGTCCAGCGATTTCTCCTTCTGCACCTTCAGTACGGCGGCGACGACGTTGTTGGTTAGCGTGCTCTTGGTATGCGCGAGCGCAACAAACTCGTGGAGAACCGTCAAAGTCCTGTTCGCCAGTTCGTCGGATAGCATTTGCTCGGTTTTACCATTGACCTGAGTGTTCAAATTTTACTTTGAGATTCAAAAATAAAAATTATCGTCCCAAATCGTTATCCCTGGGCGGAAATATCTCTATACAGAATGTAACACAAATGTATAGTCATATTTTAGGGGGCTGTTACGAAAATGAATAAATTATGTTACCTTTCAATGAAACAGATTTGTTCAGAAGAAGAACCTAATTTTTGCACTTCTTTGAACGGGGCGATCAGCCAATTTGTATATTTAAATCAGATGGTCATGATATAAAATAAATTAGCGATATAAATGACAAAAACACTTACATCAATAAGAAAGAACTCGAGAATCCCCGACAGATGCGTCTCAATATTCGTAGGCTCGTAATCAACAGCCACGTACTTCAACATATAGCAGCAGTACAGTCGGACAGAGTGCATATCACATTTGGTCGCGGCAAGCAAAGACTCCTTGAAGCTGCTCCTTTGCGCCTGGTCTCTGTTCAACTGTTCGATCCGCGCCACACACTCGTATATCAGCGCAGCAACATGCGGGGGGTAGTATTGCTTCTCGCACCGCTGCAACAGCCCAGTGACCATGATGAGGCAGTTGCCTCGCATGGTCGCTGAGGCATGTGACCACAGCATGTCCAACATGCTCAGCAATATCTTCAGAAGTCCACAGATCGCCTTTGAGTTGCGAAATAAGTCCTTACACATGTTCTGCATGAGACCGAAAATTCGTTCTGAAATCGGAGGTTAATCATAACTTATTGACTTGCAGATAAAGGATCTAGCCTTTCCACCGGGTGGCTAACTGAGGAACTAAGCTAGTGTTGCGGTAATAAAGCTCGCATGAAATATTTCTCACCTAATGGACAAGTTTCAGCTGCTACATCGATCAACGTCTTCATGCACTGAAAGGCGCAGTCGATATCCCAGAAATATTGAAAGTTGTACAACTTGTGGTCTAATATCAAATCCAAAATTTCTTCCCTATAGTTGGAGTCCTCCTTACAGTACGCGGCCAACAGGCAGATGCAGTTCCGTCTCATGTCCGCGGGATTCGCATCCACGTCCATGTCATCCTCTTCCTCCTTTTCGATGTTTCTGTTAATCGCATCATGGACGCAGATAAAGAAATCTTGCTCGATCATCGAACGGACATCAGTGCTGAGAGATTGGTTATAGCTGGCTGACAGAATAGCTTGCACGTTATGCAGTAACTCTGTTTGATCTGAGCTCTCCTTCCCTTTGGACAACAGCGCAGTCAGCGAAGCGACTAGAAATCGTAATGACGCTTTCAATAAATCATACAATTTGCTCTTCTTAATTTCGTTCAGGTCCTGGTTAGTATACTTGACTAGCATATCAGAATAATTTAGAACAAGTCTAATGTACTTCGAGTACTCAACCAGTTTGGTTTGACAGCGCTTCGCATTCTCTCGCTGTGCTATCAGTGTCGATTCTAACACTTTCTGTATTTGCGCCTGTACCAGCGTATGTACTTCATACATTCTTGCACAGTCATTTGTGACCGGTTGGTTTTGGTGCAGGTCAAGTTCGAACTCGCTGAACAATATGCATTTGTCCACAGTGTTGAAGAGTATCTCGTGCAATGTATCATCGCATGCGGTCGGCTTGCGCACGGCTTTTAAGTCAATGTTCTGATTTGAGATCAGTCTCAGAAATAGGTCTTGTAGACCAGGCATGTCCGTGCATGTGATATCAGCCGAAATGAACCATTGGAAAAACTTCAGTTTGTCAGTAGGGTCGTTGTATTTTGTGAAGAATACGCTAAGAATCAGACTCAGCGTTTTCACGCTGTAATCTGTAACCGGCATGGCGGTGTCTTGGTATAGTTTGACCAACGGTTGCACGTTTTTGTAGTTGATGACGTGGCACATCAGAAGACTCTGCAGTACTCCATGCATGGCTTTGTGAACAAGGTTACTCAATGTTGAATGTCTGAAAGATTTAAAGTACCTTGATCATTTTCAGAAGCGTCAGCTCAATTTCGAAATTTCAACATCACAAATTAGAAAAGTGATTCAAATAATTAGAAATATGTAAATAAAAATTGAGCTAAGACTAGCAGAAAGAGCAGCCTTGTAAGGGCACGTGAAAGTTGTCTTGAGAACTTGTCTATGAACTGCAATTCTTATACTCTAGCGTCTGCGAACTGTACAGTGCACTGTACTATTATTTTATTGAGTTTATTTACAAAATAAGATTTCAATGATATTCGCGGAAACTAAACATAAACTTAAATTACTATGTCAAAGCTCAAACTTATAGCTGTAGTAGTTTCTTCATAAAGTGTGCCACATGGGGTGCTTGAATGTGGCTTAGAGGTAGGCGCGCTTCGTTCGTCCAATAATTTCCGCTAAGAAGAAAAGGGCAGTTACCTCACGCAAGAGTTCCATAAAGACAGAAGCACCCTGCTGCCATCTACCTCGTCGAGGTTGGAGTCTGTCTGCGCGCACAAGTTGCGCAGTGTCCGCCCGACCAGCTCCTCGAACATGCCCCAGTGCAGGCCGCTGTTGTTGCACGTCACGTAGTTGTCGAGGATGTGGAGGAGCGACAGGGAGTCGCCGGCCGACACTTTGTCGCCGCAGTTCTTTATGTAGGTGGTGGTGATACCGAGCCTGGAATGCGAAGCTGTGTCAGACATATACATATAGTCCAAGTCAGGATTGATGGTATTCCCGCACACCTCACGCATACCCGCATACGCACAGGCGCTGTGTCTCCTTTGTCATAGTGTTGCGCAAGTCCTCATAGACCCTGTTTATCGATGTCGATCTTGCTCACGTTGAAGCTTGCACTTGTACTTGTATAATTAAAATGGCATCGGCTGCCTCTTCGTCGATATGAAACGGTAACATCCAAAAATACATTCTCAAGCACGAGAACTAGCTAGAAAAGTACTGGAAAATTGTGATATTGAACGAAAAAATATTTCGAAAAACATGTTCAGAAACCAGAAAATTAATAAATACCCATTATCAAATTGTATACGTAGCAATAGGAAAATAGGCAGAGATTAAAGTCCTTCACTTGCAACGATCCTGGCATATATCTCTCGCTTCGATAACATTCACAAGTCTCTTCATACAAGCTCGTCCGGTTTCGGGAACTTCTAATTTGCCCCTTCACTAATAAACCGCTAATTTGGCCTTTGTAGGCATCCCCGTCCGACGGATTCACACCCGCTGTATAGATCCGTTTCTTCAATCTCCTTTCATTCACCCTTTCAAGGTGGCCATACCATCTAAGCTGACCTTTCTCTATCCATGTCACTATAAGTATCTTCTTTCCTGTCACATGTAATCCTTATTTAGTTAGCTGGCTATCGCCTAAGACTAATTTTATAATATAGTAGTGAGACAAAAGTGGCCCTGTTGTGGGTATGAAAACTGGATAAATGGAAGTCATACCACAAAGAATGATTTTGCCGCAATTCGTCTATGAGATCTGCAAATGTCTTGTTTTTGTTGAAAGCTATTTTTTGCCTTTTACTTGAACTGGCAACGTCATCTTCTACCGGCCGAGCTGGCGGCATGTTGAACACCTAAAGAAATAAGAAATAACACTCATTATGGTGTAAGGAGCAACCGAGATCGTTAGGGGGCTTCCATTAATTACGTGAGAAGTTTACGGAGGGAGCGGATCGAACCGAATATCACCGAATCTCATGTGGGGTCTCACTCCGCAAATAGCACTTATTCGTCAAAAACGCCTCACTTAATTAATGTTAGTTGTATTAACTTTATTCAACTAGCTATCTTAGTTGTCGAATCCGTTAAATCGATTCGAATGCGAAATTACATAAGTCATTCAAAATCAGTATACGTTGTTAAAAAATGCAAACTGCACCTGATATAAAACTGCTGCCGCAAGACTAAACAGCTGCTCGCTGTCTTTCGTAATAGTTGTCTTCCGTAATAACTTAGAGTCTGTCGTCTTTTGCAGCACCTTTACTTCAAGGTATATCAGCTCCAGAGCACTGTTAAGGTGCCTGTTCCATTTGTTCCAGCTGTAGGCCAGGCTACCCTGTTCATTCTGAAGTCTGCCTTGTGGGTGGTGGAGCAGCACTATCATGTGGAACAGTTTGAAGAGAGAACACTGAAATATATTGAACACATATTTTATAGAAACGACTTATTTATTAAATACTATGTAGGTTCACACTGCGCATAAAAGCTTTGTTTTGAATTGCTAAAATAAACAATGAGTTGGTTGGTCCTCAATAACTTCACATGCTCTAAGGTGTTAGGTCCTCTGTTTCATTTATCATTATTACCATCAACTAGATAAGGAATCTACTGCTGAGCATATGACACTCAAGGATTTAACACTCACCTCGGTCCTGCGCAACCCTCGTCCATTATTTACTGTCTACCCACCATTTTTTTTTAGGTTTCCATACCCGAATTGTGCCAAACGGGCTCCTATTACTAAGCCTCCGCTGTCCGTCTGTCCGTCCGTTTGTCACCGGTCTCTACCGAATCAACCAAAAAAGGTATATGCCAAATTTTCACAGAGGGTGTATTTCTATTGCCGCTATAACAACAAATAATAAAACATACGGGTTTAAGAATTAATAGTAGTACCCATAAAAGAGATTATTTGTTTGGCCATTTTCTTAGCCATTTTGTTTTATTTGTTTATCAGGGGAGCTCAAAAGAGTTTCGTTTATCTGTGGGCGAACTGTACTGGACTATCCCGATATTATCGGAAAAGACCATTAAATGCGGGTTTTGAGTTATGTGCTTAGTTATTTGGTATTATAAGATTAATAGTTGCTTCGAATATAATAAATAATATTTATTATACGCTTAATAATTGCTCATTCGAATTATAATAAATAATATTAAGTTTTTTATCATATTTGATTTTATTTCTGTAAATAAGTTACTATCAACTTCCGGTTTCAATGAGCAAAGAGTTTCGTTAACCTGAGTACATAGTTCAATACTTATATACTACATACACAACTCTTTTTTAATGTTTCGATATAAGGCCTTGAATGTAGTCCTACCTAGTATATAATATTTTATTATTAAGAATTAAAGGATTATCCTCGTACAAAATACTTTCGTTTAACTTTTTCCGCGTACAATGGTATGGAACCGTTCGCGTGCGGGTCCGACGTACTACTCGCACTGGACCGGTTTTATTTCATTACCTTCTTTTTGTCAAAGTTTTGATTGTAAAACGTAATCATCGTCCCGAAAATTGTCTCCGTGAGCTTGCACATGGCTAGTCTGTAGTCTGAGGACAGCTGCAACAAAAACAGCAACATTAGATTATGAAAAGTTTCATAGATTATGAGGAAAGAGTAGCTGTGCCCTGCTATAAAGTACCTGGTGTGTTAATTAATGTCATATGCTAATTGTGTTTCCCAGTAACTGTCCAGAATTTTCACCTATCACGCAAAAGGAGCGTATAGTCAAATGTGGGTAGAAATCCGTGCTCCTGCCACCCACCTCACATGTGAACGGGTGTCCAATGTGACTTCGAAAGTAGTTAGATCGATTTTCATTTTACCGAACACCATTGATGGATTGCTTGCTCAGTTAGACGAAGCCTTATATCGACGAAGCTTTAATTCACCGATGTTACGTGTCATCGAAAAGCGATTTGAAGTATCAAATCTTCTGCCACACTGCGTCCCACTGATATTTATTGGGTATAAAATAGTTGCTCTGGGCCGGCTGCTCAGTGGTCAGCAGCGCTTCAAAGTATACAGGTGTCCCTAAACTCAACGTCAAGCGAGCACCAGGCGAAAAGTGATGAGCCAACACACACGAAACATCGAACACATCACGAAATACATAAAATAATCCGAAATTTAAAAAATAAAAATAGTTTCGGTAAGGACGAATTACCACCAACACTAATAAGACAGCGCGCAGACGAATTAACTTTACCTTTAACTATCTTGATAAACTAATCATATATTGAGGGGACTTTTCCAGACATACTTAAAAAAGCAATCATTAAACCTATACATAAGAAAAATTCAAAGTCCGACCCAAATAATTACAGACCCATTGCCATACTTTCAACAATTTCGAAAATTTATGAAAAGTCTATGTGTAATCGCGTTTACTCTTTTTGCGAAAAATACAAAATCTTTACAGAGTCTCAAAACGGTTTTCGCAAGAAAAGATCGACAACTATGGCTTTATACATTCAAGAAGCTCTAAGTATCATAAATAAGAAATCATACGCGGTGGGCCTTCTTTTAGATATGTCTAAGGCATACGATAGGGTGAATCACAAAATTCTATTAGAAAAAACTTTACAGAATAGGTGTGCGCGGAACAGCCCATAACTGGTTCACTTCATATTTGAAAGATAGAGTACAATCTGTCGAAATACAGCAATCGAACAAAGAAACTAACCAAATACAAAACGTACGCTCAACTGATAGGACATTAAATTCATCAATACCCCAAGGAAGTGTCCTGGGGTGTCTATTGTTCCTTATATACATCAATGATCTCCCTAAAGTAACGAATAGTCACTGCGTGCTGTTTGCGGATGACGTATCCTTACTGGCCCCATCAGAAAATAGCTCCCAACTGAACACAAAGCTTACTTCTACATTAGATCACATTACTAATTGGATGACAAACCATAACCTTCAAATTAATTATAATAAAACTAAAGTAATGATATTCCACCCCCGACAAAAAAAGCAACTTGATTTCATCTTCACCTATAAAGGTACTCAAATAGAAATAGTAAACCGGTTCACTTTGCTTGGAATTCATATAGATTCACACGTTAACTGGAAACAACACACCCAAAAAATTTGTAACAAGATATCTCAGTTTTCTTACGCACTTAAAGAAGTTAAAAAATGCACTGATCTGAAAACTGCACTTGCGGTATACTATGCATACACTTTTGCATGGCTCAGCTACGGCATACTTTTATGGGGAAACAGCACAGGTGCGCCAGCAATACTTATTTTACAAAAAAAACTTATACGGATCCTAGTAAATATCAAACAAACGGACAGTTGTAAACCCTTCTTTCAAAAACTAAATATTCTGACTTTACCATGCTTATACATATACGAAATGTGCAAATTCGTCCGTGATAATAGGAATCTTTACCATAAGCGCGGAGAAATCCCCGTAAACTACTCTTTAAGACATAAAGACAGACTCATCCAACCCTGCACTTCTACTCTAAAGATGCACTCATCTAGTCCTTATGTTATGAGTATCAAAATATATAATAAATTACCCACCCTACTTAAAGATGAAACGAATAACGTAAAGTTCCTAAAGAAATTAAAAACTATATTAATTAATAAAACATATTACAGTATAAATGAATATTTCATAGACACATCATTTGAGACAAATAAATAACTTAAAATTACACTAACACGCAGATATATATATGTATACATAACACTAATTTATAAATATATGCATGTACATCACAATAACACACACACCCTCACACACGCACAAACGTACACATAAACATACCTCAATAATAAATATTTTATATTAGTCCTTAGTATTATACCTCTATACTATTGCAGTGCCCTATGGACAGGGTCCATAAATTATACCTAAATTTAAGAACAAATGTTTATGTACTTTATGGAAGCAATAAACCTAAATTGAAATTGAAATTGAAATTGAAAGCCAAGCCAATACAGGATCTGGTAAAATAAAAAGTAAAACAGAAATGTGACTGTAATTAGATTTTCACAAGTTAAAATGTAATTAACTACTTACCTTCCGATCACAGCGGTCAAACAGTTTAATTCCCAATTAATAGTAAAGATAAGACTGATTCATCATTTTATAGGCCTATTACATCCCATAGACTAGATACCTATGAAAATAAAAATTTGCCAGTACCGTATTTTATCGAACAGAACTCGAACAAAATATATTCAGACTTCTTCAACATTATTCAAACAGAATTCGATAAAGTTTTTAAATAAAAGAAAGTCAGTGATAAGATAACAACGGTAAATCTAAATTTAAAGACAATGCAACGTTTGGAATTCGTAAAAGTGGAGCTATCTTGTATGACCTTTATGAACAAAAAACCTTTAATAGAAAATTTCATGACTATGTTAAAAAATATTACAAAACTTTCAAGTTGGTTTGTAAAACTGCAAAAACTTAAATAACTAATAATAAAATTAATGTGTAACATTAATAGAAAAATACAAATATTCAAATAATAGAATGAAAACGGTTTGGCAAATCATAAACCGTGAAACTGGCAAAGTTATACCAAGGGACAATGATTTCTGCTTAAACATAGGTGATGATGTTGTTAAATCCAACGCTGAGGTAGCTCGAGCTTTTGAAATATTCTTCACCAATGTACCCTTACTCACAACAGAGCGTCTAAATGCATCTCCAAATAAAGCAGAGACTTTGATAAAAAAAACAACACTAGCATCAGTAATGTAGATTTTAAATTTCATCATGTATATCCCCAGGATATTGTCAAAAAGTATAGATTACTTAACTTGAAAAATACTGAAGATCTGTGGGGTATATCAGTCAAAGTCATTGGTACAAATAATACTAGTTATAGCCCCACATCTAGCTTATATATTTAATCAATGTGTTGACGATGGGGCTTTCCCAGAACTTATGAAACACAGTAAACTGATACCTCTGTTCAAGTCGGGAGAGAATGGTGATCCTTCAAATACCAGACCAATATCTGTTCTTCCAGCACTAAGTAACATTTTTTAAAAGATTATACTTAATCAAATTCTCTCACACTTTAACCGTACAAAACAACTCCACGCCAAACAATACGGTTTCATTAGGGGTAAATCGACTACGGATGCAGGTATTACCCTTATATCTCATATTTATTCTGTATGGGAAGCCGCACAGGATGCTATCGGTGTTTTTTGCGATCTGTCGAAGGCATTTGATCGCGTTGATCATGATATGCTGGATGCTATCGGTGTTTTTTGCGATCTGTCGAAGGCGTTTGATTGCGTTTATCATGATATGCTACTAATGAAATTTAATCATTACGGAGTTATAAATAAAGCGTTGTATCTACTAAGATCATACCTAAGCAATAAAATTCAACAGGCAGAAGTCAACGGCGTTAAATCTGATAGATCGGGAGTAAAAATTGGCGTTCCACAAGGTTCCATATTAGGCCCTTTCTTATTCCTGGTATATATTAACGATCTGCCTTTCATGGTGGAGAAATTGACTGACATAGTGTTGTTTGCTGATGGTACTTCACTGGTCTTCAAAATTGAAAGACAAAAGAAGATTTGATGAAGTTAATGGTGTACTGTCTTTAGCCTTGAATTGGTTCACAGTTAATAATTTATTGTTAAATGCTGGTAACACCAAGTGTATCAAATTCTCACATCCAAATGTCAGGCAAGTTGAGACCAGTTTAGTTAACACTAAACTGGTCTGACAGCAACACGTTAGAATAAGTAAATGACACGAAGTTTCTTGGAATAACCATTGATAACAAATTGCAGGGACCCCACATAAATAAATTAGCTGGTAAATTAAGTTCTGCGGCTTACGCTGTTACGAAAATTAGACATAACACGAATGTGGCTACGTCTAGGCAAGTACATTTTGGTAATTTCATAGTGTCATGTCATGTCATGTGTGTCACAAACGACTAATGGAGGTATGTCAACATAACCGCGTAATCCTTCAATGGATAAAAAGACACAGCGGATCAAGAGGTAACGATGCAGCGGATGAGTTGGCACGTAAAGGATCTAGCTTGACAGCGTATGGTCCCGAACCTATCATCCCTCTTCCCTTCAAGATGGTACGCTCATTTCTGAGAGAGTCGACCAGGAATGATCATGCCACTCTTTGGACAAACCATGAGGAGTGCAGGCAGGCTAAGCTGGCCTTGCCGTCCCCTAGCGCTAGGCTGGCTAAGACCTTGCTTCGACTTAGTAGGCCGCGCATGCGACTGGTAACTGCAGCACTTACTGGCCATGGTTTCTTTAATAAACATCTATATGTCCTAGGTGTTACCGACAGCCCCCTTTGCAGAGCCTGCTTGGAGGCAGAAGAAACGGCTGCTCACGTCCTCATGGAGTGCACAGGAGTAGCGGACTACAGGGCTAAACACCTCGGTCAATCGAGGGACCTTCCAGGGATAGTCGGTAACGTAAAGGGCCTACTGGCGTTCCTGGAGGAGTTGGGTTGGCTCGAATGATGTCGCATTCCCACCCACACGCAAAATAGGCGCTTTCGTCGTCGAGTTGCGGAAACCAGCCCGTCTTACAATTGACAATTGACAATTAGTGTCATGTCCTATGGTATCTTATTGTGGGGGAAAGCTGCGGATATTCAAACTATTTTAATTTTACAGTTAAGAGCTATTCGAGCAATTTATAATTTAAAACGCACTGACTCCTTAAGAGAGTTTTTTAAAGAAATTGACATACTGACTGTAGCTAGTCAATTTATTTTCGAAAATATGTTGTATGTACGCATGAACCTTACAACACTTTCCAGACCTCGCGACAGCATCATCAGATCAGCTCCATGTTATAGAAATATTATATAGGACCAAAGGACTTGATAAGACGAATCGTTGCGTCGTTTTATTACAGAGTTCCCATGGCCACCTCCCGGCTCCATCATCAGATCAACTCCATGTCATGAAAATATTGTATAGCGCTAAAGGACATGTCAATAAGCATCAAACGCGGCCAAACTCAATAGGGCTGCGTCGTTTAATTACAGAGTTCCCATAGCCACCTTCCGGCTCCATCATCAGATCAGCTCCATGTTAACAAAATATTGTATTCTCATCCGATTTACACAGGCATGCCAAAATTCAGCCTAATCGGAAATCGGGAAGTGGGTCACAGGCCCGAAATATTTGAACCGAACATACAACATACATACATACAACATTATAATAAAAAAGGCTTTAATTTCATATGTCACTTTCGAAAATATTTGCTTATTTCTAAATTACACATCCCTAGTTACATATTTAATTACTCTGACAACAAACTTAGAAATTCTTTTTACCAACGACGGTTTTTTTACCAACATGATCCTTTATAACCATACTATTAATTAGTCACAAATTGAGCAGAATATTACTGTGTCGTGGTTTGAGAAAATCTTGTTAGTCAACATTGAGTCATCATAACGGAAAAAAAAACATTCTGTACTACCCTCGGCAAGTTTATTCGAAAATTCGCCTATTTAGTAATGATTTTGAAAATGTATTTTAACACTAGCTTATCTATCAAAATTAAAAATAAATAAGAGTAAAACCTTATCATAGTATTATCAATCAGTTAAATTTTAATAGAGCGCTACCTAAATTCACTGTGCATTCAATTTTTTTTTTATTTAAAACAACGATGTTAGGTAAATACTGATTTCCGCAGGATATTCTTGTCCATCACCACCCTGCATGTATCCTTTGGGCAGTGCTAACGAGCAACAATCCATTAACGAAACCTTTTCTTTTCAGGTTCTCTTCTCAAAAGAGAATCTGACAAAGAGACACTTGACACTGGCATAATGAATGACCTCCAAAGAGATCGGACGACATTAATTAAGAACCTAAGTAAAAACAAAAAAGCAACAAACAAATTGTTGTCCTCTCCCAATGAACAATCAAGAAGAACTTATAAAACGTAATTTCTGTACTTTAACTAAAGTTGGAAGTAGTTAATCAAAAAGGTTACCTGATCTGATCTGCCGTTTAAATGTATTTAAACTTGCGTCGGCAAGTAGTTATTCGACAAAACGTTGCATCGGTTAATTAAGGCTTCGTAGAAATAAGACATTGTCCAACTGAGCAAGCCATCAATAGTGTTCGGTAAAATGAAAATCGATCAAAGGACTTTCGAAAACAGATGAAACCCTATATAAGAACACGCATGACGACACATGTTAATATGTTGTGTAACTCACACTCTCCAACAAATGCAGCAATATATCAATGATGACTTCTTGAACTTTCTTATCAGTGGTAGGTACAAGGAACAGTTCCTGCAGCCTCGGCAGGCTGTCTCGCAGCGGGTTGATGAACTGGCAGCTGCTGCTACCGTGCTTCACTAGCAGCCATATCAGCCGCAGCTTGGTGAACTTATCCAGAGCTGACACGTTTGAACTGCACACTGAAATGCTCACATCTAATAGTTCTGGAAACAAAAAATGTAGTATTTATTAGAAGGGGCACGATGTAAATATTATGGTAATGGATAGATAAGAATCAAGTGCTAATAATTATTAATAATAATTAATTTATTGTTAATAAATTCAACCACTTGCACCAGACAAAGAAATAATGTGTAACTAACTAACTCCAAATAAACAGTTTTTAAATTAAACATCAAATTAATTGTTTACATTTACCTTCCCACGTCTTTGGTGATATGTATCCCATATAGAATTCACATGGTATAACATATTTATAAATCAAGTTGATGTATGCATCTCCAATAGCTTTAGACATTCGGTGGCTCTTCAATATGTAGAGACAGGCTGTTGTGATTCTTTCACATTTAACATAAGCTTTTCCTAGAAAAGTGAGAATGAAAAAAATTCAAATTTCTAGAAAAGTTACAAATATTACACAAAATTAACAACCATCTAAAATAAAATGTGAGTCTTTATAAATGCACATGTCACACAGAGTTGAAGAGGATCAAATTGTATCAATAAAAAATAAAAACCCGCTTTTACCTATTTTTTTACAGCCATTTTTATTTCATTTCATTTTTTTTTAATTTTTTTCGTTTACAATGTACGAACTGCAAAAAAACATATACAGGGTATTTGGTAGAACGTTGCAAAGCCTTAAAACGAAGACAGAACAGACCATTTAGAACCGTTTAGGCCACACTTGTATCAGCCGGAGTCTACCGTTTCGTTTTTATCGATTTTATTGTTTTTGACGAAAAAATTCAGAATTTTACAGTTACAGTAACAGGTCATAAATGCGAATTTGGACAAAAAAACAAACATTTATTGTTTCAGTAATCTAACAAAACTTGTTCTAAGTGTCTGTGACTTAATACTTGGTTTTAACAGACTTTTGAAGTGCTAGAAAATTTCCTCTACCTTTAAGCATGTTTTTTTTTTTTGCTTCAAGTTGGTGGCGCACATTGAAAGTTACATGAATCGATAGAGGAGTATGGTAAGGCGAAAGTTTCTTCGCGCTCAAACGGATGGGCTAATTTTGATGAAATCAATGGTAGGGAGGTAGGAGGTAGCTAACCAAATGAAATCAATTGGTATGGAGGTAGCTGAAACCCTGGATTAACACTTAGGCTACTCTTTATTCTGTTGCATTGCTGGCAAAGTTGTGGAGACGAAGTACTTGAGCTGGCTGTGGCGCCCTCCAGAATAGCCGCAACCTTGCTGAGTGGCAGTACCGTACACTCAGTGTTCAAGCTCCCGATAAACCTTGCAAATAAATAAACACCCACATGCATTAACAGCAAAAGTAGTAGTCGCGGTGCTCTATTGCAATGGTGCAAATTGATCGTGTGGGACGAATGCACGATGTTACACAAGTGAGCTATTGAAGCACTGGATGGCAACTTGCAAGACATTCGTGGCGCCTTAGTCGTAAGTGATTTCTGGCAGACGCTGCCGCGTGGCTCTAGGCTTCGCCATTGTGGGGTATGGTGGAGCAGTTACAGCTGAAGAGCAACATGAGGGTCCAGCTCTTCAATGATCAGGAGTCTGAACTCTTCGCACAAACATTCCCCGAGGTCGTTGAAAGTCGCGTGCCGACGGACGCTAACGGCCAAATAACTTTTGACAGCCGGTTTAGCAATGTTGTAAGCTCGGAATAAACTTATTAGTGAGGTATTTCCGAAAATAAATATAGAATATGAAAATGGGCCAGCGTAAAAATGGTTATGAGCATAAAAGTTCTTATGCTAGTCGTCTTTGTTATAATTTCTGTAAAATAGCGGATAACACCGCGGGGAGCAGCCAGTTGTAACACAATGTGCTAAAGTGTTACGTTTGCGAAAAATTAAATTATGTAGAGCAATAGATGCTTTTAAAAAATCTCCTCTGCCTGTTTTTTTTTAAATTGCAGTTTGCAGCTTTGCAACCGGACTTTCACCATAACGGGCAATCATTGCGAGCTGGTTAAGAAATACACATAACTACGCCCAAGTCAATGCACTACATGCACACATGCAAACTAGCACAAAGAGCCATGGAGCGTGCCATGCTAGGCATCAGGCTGTCAGACCGTATCCGTAATACCGAAATCAGACGCCGAACCAAGGTGGCTGATGTGGGTAAGCGGATAGCACGGCTTAAGTGGAAGTGGGCAGGACACTTGGCAAGGCGAGAAGACGGAAGATGGGCCAGTTCGGTGACACAGTGGTGGCCAAGAGGAGGCCAAAGATCGGTCGGCAGACCATCTGCCAGATGGTCCGACGATGTGGCGAGGGTGGCAGGAATGCAATGGACGCGGGTTGCGCAGGACCGTTCTGAGTGGCGTGTTTATGAGGAGACCTATATCCAACAGTGGGTCCCCTGAGAGGTTGATGATGATGATGCTGATTCCATATCATAAAATTTTGGTAACATCTTTCGTACTGCTTCCTTAACTTAGCTGGTAGCTAGTCATCTGCCATTTTTAATATCCGTTCCTGTCGCGGATTTCGTGAGTACCTACCTAATTGATTGGACAGACATGAAAACTTTTTTTTTTTGAATTTTGAACTGTCCTAAAGTAGAATTTTTAATTTGAGGCCAGAAATGTGAACAATGAACTTTCATTTTCCGGTACAAAAAATATAATATGAATGTCAAAGTCAACGGTTTTGTTCTAGAAAATGACAGTATTTTGTTTACATTTTTGGTCCCAAATTAAAAATAGTACTTTAGGTGTGTAAAAGTAATATAAAACGACCGAATTCTGAACCGATTAAGTTGAAGTTTGTTATATACGTAAGTCTTGAATTTGGGGGGCAATTTTGGGGGCTTACCAGAAAATTAAATAAAAATATTTTCATGACCTGAGATACGTAGAAACTACTACTCCGAAAAAAATAGGTAATATGTGTCTTCACTGTTTTATTTATTTATTATTAAAGTAAATTCGTACATGACAGAAAAAATAAATTCGTCGCATAAAGTATCCAAACTAAATATTGATATCAAATATATTACATTAAACACCAAAAGAAATTATTATTCAGGTCAATTATATTCGATTATTCATATTCATATTCTTTATTGCACAGAAATCTTAATAGTAAGGTAACAAAAAAATTTATGAGCAAAGGCGAGCTTATCTCTAAAGAGAGATTTCTACCAGCAAACCTAGGCAGGACAGGAAAAATTGTGCAACAGGAGAGTCCTAGTGCGCAATAAAACTGTACACATCTAATTGTTTACAACTAAAACATAATAATGTAATAAATTATATATACTAAATAAAATACAAAAGCACAAAATAAAATATATATTAAACATATACTACTTATATATATATATATTATATATATATATATATATATATATATATATATATATATATATATATATATATATATATATATATATATATATTATATATGTATACTATATATATATATGTATACTAATACAAATATAAAAGTACCTATCACGAAAGAGAAAGGAAATGCTGATTCAATCCTGTCTTAAAAGTGAAAATTGAGGGACTGAGGATATAATGTTGATTATTCAATCAACATTATATCCATTCATCTAGGGTAAATAATTACATGACAACACTATCATGCATTCTTCTCACAGAACCTTCCACAATCTCGCACAATATCCCTCCATGCATCACCAAACTGTGCTGCAGCCAAGTGTGCATTGAGGCTGTCCCGCGCCCGGATATTTCAGTAGACCTATATTACATATTTTTACAGGAAAATTAATGAGACATTTATGGTTTAAATAGGGGGGCACAGCTAGGGAGCCAATCAAAAATTAAATTAAATTAAAAAACAAACCGTATCGTATGCCGAACTTATTCGAATATCGAGCTGGCCACGGCGAGCTGAATGAAACAAATTTTATCTACACACGTATCATAAACCCCTTTACTGCGTAAAAAAACCGCACGTTATGATCAGCATAATGTTAAACTACTTGGTAAAAATTCATTTCTTATCTGAAAAATTATGACCATAATGTGTTATTTTTCTACATATTATGACATTCTAATTTCGAACGCCGACGCCCGCCTGCGTGTTGCCTCTAGTTTGTCTGTGAAGTTGGTACTGACATTCAAATTTCGAACGCCGACGCCCGCTCACGTGCTGCCCTAGTTTGTCTGTGAAGTTGGTACTACAGAACAAGCTAAACAACTGAAGAGCCACAATGCCGGTCAAACATGCGGTTCTTGAACACATCAAAGAGAGCTTATGATATGTGTGTAGATAAACTAGTGTATGTAACTGTACATAATTAGGCATTAAAACTCTCGAGTGATATTATTATGAAACTCGCCTTCGGCTCGTTTCATAAACCCACTCTAGAGTATTAATGCCCTCCATTATGTAGCAGTCACATAAACTACTATTAAATATAACAAAACCAGCGTTTATTGCTAGACGTTGCAACTGGATCATAACATAAGTTTTCACATTAATTTACTTTAATAAAATGCTGTTTTTAGAAGCCTTGCTTTTTATATGTTCTCGCAGCAGGTGCGAAAATTAGAGTATATTCCTCGGGGATAAAGCTGTTTTGTCTTGGGCGCGCTTGAATCCGTCACTGCACCCAGGTCTTACTTTTTATTCCCTTGCATCGGCATACTCACTATGAGAGTATTGGGCAGTATTCCGATTTTCCATAACTGTTTGGCAGTTCTACAAAGCACTTCAATACAAAAAGAAATTTCAATATTAGATCGAGTTTTAGTTTTAAAAACGGTTTAAGTTAAAGGAAATGTCAAGTAAAATCAAATATAGGCAGTCAGTTTGAAGAAGAAAAGAAGTCTGATAGTGAACGTAAACTATGAATACTAAACTAACTTATCCATCTAGTTCCAACCTGACTCAACATAAAGTAAAGCAAAGTTACGTGAACTAACCTAAGCAAAGCTAAACTAACCCAATCTAATCTAACCTAAGCTCAGCTAAGTGAGCAACTAAATAAATTGTTGTGTGATTCTAAAGGCGTTAAAAATTACTTACTAACAAAATAAACTAATACTTTGAAATTCGACGGCTCTTATCTACTTGCCATGAGATATTATTTTAATTAATAATTAGTATAATAATCTCACGCAGGACAGGAGATACAGGTTCGAAAAACGCTATGATATATTATGATATTAGTATTGACTCCTCTGGGCCGATTCCAGAGACCGATGTCACTAGTTAACTTTATTAATGTATCTTTCTCTTTCTTTTGGCAAACAATGAAAACCCGGTAACAAATGAGATATTCAGTATTCTTGTTAGACTTTTCTCACTAGGCGGAGCCCCGATTTGATGAGTAAATGTGGCAATAGTTCCAATTTCATGTCTTTTTCTGATACAAGTGTTTGCCATTCCTGAATAGGCAAGTTTTTATAAATTATATGAATTGTAGATAATATTTTTTATTGTTTTATTACATTAGCTCTCCATGGTCTAGTCTAGTGGGTTTCAGGCTTGCTTCTCACGCGCAGGTCAAGGCTACTATCGCTACTTGGCGATATGTTTCGTAATACCCATCCATCAACCCAAACTGAGCCAGCCTGATGGAGTATGGCTCAATCTTACTCGTATCCGGTAAAGGCATGTGCCCCTCGGTGGGGACATTGATGGGCTAGATTTATTTATCTTTTAGATTTATAATCCACTGGAAGTATCATCAGGCTAGGATTAATCTTAGTTCCGAAAAGTGAAAAAGGGGTATCACGGTCTTATTTAAAAATAAATAAATAATTAACTTAGAAACATAATGTAGGTGCATTTTGAAAGTTGATGAGATGGAGAATAATATTTCGTCATGTCATAGTTCTTTTTTAGGGACCAAATTCTGAATTAAACTGCAATTACTAAAAAAGTAGTCGATAAATCACAATTGTTCAAAAACAAAGCGTAATTTTAGTAAGCAGTTAACACTTTTTCTGCATTGTTTTGAAGCTGGCATATACTGCCTGCTCTTCATCATTACTGCCTGCTCTTCATCATTACTGCCTGCTCTTCATCATTACTGCCTGCTCTTCATCATTACTGCCTGCTCTTCATCATTACTGCCTGCTCTTCATCATTACTGCCTGCTCTTCATCATTACTGCCTGCTCTTCATCATTACTGCCTGCTCTTCATCATTACTGCCTGCTCTTCATCATTACAATCCAGTTGATTTGACCACGACAAACCCTTTCAGTCCAAAGTTGTATATTTTTTTGCAATTGGTGCGTGGTCACGAAAATATATAATCAAATGCCTGTAAAAAATACATATGGGGGGATTTTTTTTAAACATTTTTTTGTCGATAAAATAGGGTCCTCTTTAACCCTATTTAATATGTCCAGTTTATGAAAAATCACACTGTATATGAACTTAACAATAAATTAAAATAACGTAAAATAACGGGCTTATTTTAAAAACAGGCGCTCCGCTCTCGTCATATTTATATTCCGCGCCAGCGCCACCACCCATGTCCTACGACGGAAAGTGAAACTACATACGCTAATCTCATCGGCAAAACGAGATGCTGGCGCCGCGCCGCATAGCGCGCCGCGGCTATCGGAATTGACTACATTGACTGTAAAAATAATTTCTTATTATGGTATCTTTTTATGAATGATAATTATCTGACTAATTTGTAAAACTTTACTCAAATAATACCAACTGTTTCAACGGGCTGCAGACGGAGTTAAAAATAAATTTTAAACTGAAAGTAGGTAAAAGTGGCACTTTCCGCACGCTTTGGCTGCTTGAAAAATGCATGTTTTCGAGCTATAGTAGATTGTTATAGTAGATTGTTAACCAAGGGTGGAAAGTGACCCCTTTCACCCGAGATATTTCTAAGTGAGAGCGCCAATAGTTCGAGGGTGAAATGGGTCACTTTCACCCGAGTTAAACACTCTACTTTTCATTTCGACTGTGAGGTAAACACATTTTCCGAAAGGGACTTGACATTTTTAAAAGATCTCCAGTTCATGAAATGGATGTATGCTATAAGATATCTCTCGTTAGGGCACAGCGGTAATAGATTGTTTAAAAAAGCTTTTGCCTGTTCTTTTATCTCATCAGGAGTTAAATCAATGTCAATGTTACTGGAATCGATCAAAAAAAGACACGGTATTTATATTTAATCTCGTTTTCCCACTTTTTCTATTGCAAACTTTAATTGTTTTTTTTTTACTTGATTCTGAAAAATGTTAAAATACACATACTGCCAACATTGGAAAAGTTTAAAAAACATATCTATTGGTTTCATTTTTTTTTTTAATAATATGACGTAACTCAATTTTCATTGACTCCGTGGAAAATCGTAAAAAACATAAATAAAAACTTTCCGCCCTAGGGAATGGAAAAGCAATTTTCCACCCGGCTATCTACCCATGAAAATTAAACTTTCCAAGCAGATTTTTTTATTAAAATGCATATAAAGAATCGGGAGGGGCGTTTTATATTAGTCGTCGATGAAATTTGACCCCCTTTACCACCTTTATAAAGACACACTGTTGAGTATAACAGAGAAGTGTAGGTAGTCATATTTTAAGAGGTTGGTAAAGCCATTGACAACAAACAAACATTTACATACAGACACTTACATTGCTTCTGGCCTCACACTAGGATACCGTGTCATGGAAACCAGACACAGCGACGTCACACACATATAAATATCCAAGACCTGTTTTTTTTTCATCACCCCCAGCCGGGGATCGAACCCGGGACCTCTCGCATGGTAGGCAGAGGTCGTCAATTATGATGTCACTAACTACAGTCTATGAAACCAATGTACTGAACATACGAGTACATTCTGCCGTACAAGTACCGGGAATTGATCATTTAATTCTAATTCCAAATTCAAATCATTTCTTTCTTTGTCGCTAAGTTGGCACAACTATGTTCTATCCTGGCGCGGAGTTTGAGCACCATCTGTCATTTAGTATTTTACAGTGCTCGATTTTGTTAGCTCATCTCAAGTGTCTTTTGCGATTTTTATAATGGATAAAAACATATAACAAAGAGTTTGTCTCAAATTTTGTATCGTAAATGGAATTTTGTCTTCAGAGTCGCTGAAAATGTTACAGAAAACTAACGGTGCATCGGCTTTATCAAAAACACGTGCATATGAGTGGTATGTTGCATTCAAAAGCAGTCGAGATTTGGAAGATTTGCCTCGCTCTGGTCGGCCATCAGTCTTCAACTGAAGTTAACATCGCTAAAGTGAAAGAAATGATGACAGAAAATCGTAATTCAAGTTTGAGAGAGATAGACGCTGAACGTTCTGTGTCTGACGAATCGATTCATACCATTTTAAACAATCGCTTTACGTTAACGCTCGACTAGTCCCGAAAGAACTGGATTTTCTTCAAAAATTCAATCGCGTAAAAATTCCTGAAGACCTGCTAGAACGAGTTAATCCCGACCCTACATAGGTAAAACGCATTATTACACGTAAACGATCGCTGCCAAGTAGATTCAATTTATACCGACTTCCGGAAGGCCTTCGATAAAGTTAATCATCGCATCTTTTGTAACAAACTGTCCTCAGACGGTGTACACGGTAATTTTCTTCGTTGGGTGGAATCTTAGGAACATTTGGGATCGTAGTCAGATCACAGCCCTAAAAGGACTCTAAAAGGAAGTTATTCTGCAAGGATCCCTATTAGGCCCTTTATTTTTTATATTTTTTATGTACGACTTGGTGTCTAAACTTAAAAGCCTATGCTTATTGTACGCCGATGATCTCAAAATATTTACTCGTATCCGCACGCAACGCCACTGCACTGCCCTTAAGGAGGATCTGCGTACCCTGTCACATTGGTGTACAGACAACCGCATGTTAGTGGCTGCGGACAAGTGCTTTGTGATAACAATGACACGTAACCACAACCCTGTCCAATTTAATTACACCTTAGATGATGTCGCATTGCAGAGCAAAACTGAAGCACGTGATCTGGGAGTTGTATTCGACGAGAAGCTAAGCTTCAACCAGCATTGCTCCGCCCTCCTCGTCAAGAAATGTAACCAGCTTATTGGTTTTATCTTACGGGTTACCAAGTCGTTTAAAATCCAGCAAGCATGATCATACTGCATAATACACTTGTCCGCTGATGGTTGGAGTAAGCGTCTAGCATATGGTCGCCAATGTACAAAGTCCATATCGACCATGACCATGTAGAGTCGGTCCGGTTTTCATCGTATGCTTTGCGCGCGTTTCGGGCTTCGTCGTTCGCTAAGGTGACAGCTGGCGTGAACGATTCTCTATAGAAACCCTTGAATCGCGCCGCAGGCTTCAAAGTCAAAGTCAAAGTACTTTATTACTGTAGATATTTACATATACTTAGCAAACGTCCATTTTGCTTCTCTACATTGGACCACTGTGGGAGAAGAAGGGCATAGAAACTCCCAATTCAGGACCTGATCCACCTACACAAAATAATTAACGGCACCATTACAACTTCTGTCCTCTCAGACATTAACTTCCTCCCACCCACCAGATCAGTTAGAAAGCCACATGCCTTCTTGATCCCGCCGTGCAGATCCAACATCAGCGCTAACAACCCTACTCTTCGTACGTGTCGCTACTTTTACGAGCTTTCTGCCAGCGAAGACGACGTCCCTGATATCTTCCACGATCCATTGCCTTGTTTTAAGTTTAAAATGCGTAATGTCTCCAAATAATAGTTTCTGTAAATTGTTTAAATTCTGCAGATTTTCATTAACTACGTACTCGTTTTTTATAACCCGTTGTCATGTTATACCTATATTTAAATCATGTCATATTATCTTCAATGTTGTTTTTGTGTACCAAAGATAATAAATAAATACTAGGATGAGACATGGGTTTAAGAATTTGACAAGCAAAGCAGTCAACAAGCTTCGGAATGGCGCCTTCCAACTGAACCGAAACCGAAAAAACCACGCCTAAGTCGATCAAACTCTAGGCGACGTCGACTGTTTTCTTTGACTATCGCGGTGTTGTGCACTCGGAATTCTTGCCAAAAGGTCAGACGGTAAATAAATAATATTATATGAGCGTTATGCAGCGTTTGAGATTTGAAGAAATAAAATTCTTTGATTTTGCTCCATGACAGCGCGCCATCGCACAAGGCCATCTTTGGAAGCGATTTTTTTAGCCAAGAACTCAACAAATACCATCGAACAACCACCGTATCCGCGGGATATGGCTCAGGTCGACTGTTTCCTCTTTCCACAACTGAAATTACCACTTCGAGACGCTCATTTTCAGTCGATAGATATAAAACAGAATTCGCAGCGAGAACAGAAGTAGATCCCAGAAAATGCGTTTAAAAATGTTTTGATAATTGGATAATTCGTTGGCGTAAGTTTATTATTTCGGAAGGGGCCTTCTTTGAAGGCGATAAATCAATTTGGAAGAATAATCAATATTTTGTGCTTCGTTGACCTTTTTCCGGTACTTTCTTGACAGAGTAGTACAATGGATATTTAAAGTGGTAATTTTTTGTTTTAATTATTGTTCATGTGGACCTCATAGACACATAGCAGTGCATAAAGGATAGCCCAAAAATAATAAATAACCCCGGAGATATTGATAGGTCTCATCGTGACATCTCTAATAACAAAAATGACTAGAAAAATATCACACAGATCTAGTTTATTTTTTTAAACGGTTTTTGGAAATTCGCCGCTTTCTTTTGGTTTTTTCCAAGCCATTGCTACAAATAAAGACGATTTATTTTTGGAATTATACAGGGAATAGTTAAGCTATCGAACACAATCATTTAAAATTAATCAACTTGTGCAATAGTCTTATTATAAAATAGAAACACGTTTGATAAATATGTATGGCGATCGTGGTATAGCATCCCCATAAAATAAACGTGTTTTTGCAGTATACTTGTACGATGGTACGGAACCCTTTGTGACCCGGGTCCAACTCGCTCTTGACCGGTTTAGGTCTTTATCGACTCTGTGACTCATGCATGTACCGAAGTCACTTCCCGTATTAATAGTTTTATTATCATTATATATAATAAAACTAAGTTGATAAAATGTGCGTGCCGATAAAACTTAAAAAGGAGTCCCGGCACGATAAAGGGACTTATATAGTGTGATAGCCCTTTATCCCCCCTCGAAGAAGAAAGTTCCCGTTTTAACCTAAAGGGCGTGTTTTTAAAGATATAAGGGCTTTTCCAACTTTTCAACTTGGATATTAAGTGTAGTGGCGCCATCTGTTGTCGAGTATTTGAACTTCATTCAAAACAACGATTATTTGGGTTGCATTTCTAAAGGCGCTGCGAGCAATTGCAGCATGTGTGGAGTAATGGCGCGAAATTTTAAATTCCTATTTCAATAGTCTTAAATTACATTTGTTACTATAATAAAGTTATTAAATTTTGTGTATTTATACAGCAGTAGCTAACTTATATTTTGGAGTTAAAGCGACATAATTATAGTTATTCAAATTAGTTCTGAAAACATTTTAAAATTTAAGTTTTTAAATTTCGCGCCTTTTCTACGTATGCTACAGCTGCAGAACCTATTGTTACGGCGGACGATAATGTCGAGAACATTCTAGAGGTGTGAGAAAGAAAATATTCTCAAACTTTCTCGAATATCCTAGAGCCTAGCTCTCTGAATATATAAGAGCCCGGTGTCGCCCGCCAGAGTTAGTTCGATTTGAATAGCGAAACAAGCGATTTCGAAACGAAAAGGAAAGAAGTTATCTGTGAGCCTTTATTTTGAAGTATCACGTGTGAGTATTTTTAAGCGTGTTTAATTAATTCTCGATTTTGAAGCGAAGAAGAAAAAAGTTGTCTGTGAGCCTTTATTGTGAAATATCAAATGTGAGTATTTTTAATACTGTGTTTAATTAATTCTAATGTTTTTTTTTATTTTCTTTTAATTGTAATTTCCTTAACCTTCAAGCAGTCGCGCGACGTTGAATCGATGCCTTCTATATATATTTGGCCGTAAACAAAATATCGCGCGACCGCTTAAAGTTTATATTTTTTTTTCTTTGTTTCAACGTACCCCACGTTTACGTAACAATATATTTGTCTATAAAATGTTTATTTAATTTATATTTTAAAAAATACAATGCCTAGACGAAGAGGAGGAGATCTTGCCAGTTCTGCAGCGAAACGGCGGAAACAAAAATAATATCGAAGAAATGAAACGTAAGAAGAGCACGAAGCACGTTTACAAAATCAACGAATCAGAATAAGCACCATGAGAAGCAGAAAAAGAGAAGAAAGAAAAGAAAATAAAAGTATTGAAGAATCGAGAATTTTAAAAGATAATCTAACAAAGGAAGCATTCTACTACGAACCGACGAAAAAATATTACAATCATAAATATGTTGTAATCGGAAAAATTAATAACATTTGCCAATTTTGCCACGCGGAAAAATTCAGTAAAGAAACACCAGGAAAAATTCGATTACCTCCAGTGGAAGCACCTCCGCGGGAATTTCTACATTACATGACCGGGGAACACTAGAATCAAAACACTTTCTTCAAAATATAAGATCATACAACTCCTGCTTTCAAATGACTTCTTTCGGTGTTACTTCGACTAACACTAATAGAAATGATTGAATATGGATTTTCAATTCAAGGGCAAATTTATCACAAAATAGGATTGTTACTGCCAATGCCTAACGAAGACTATAAATTTCTGCAAGTATATTTCATCGGAAATGAAGAATAAGAGATTTATCAACAATGCACAAATTTTAATGGATTGAGACGCGAAATAATCCAAGATGCAGAGGATCTTACACAAATACAATCAACTGATTTACATATTCAAAACAACATTAGACCGCATGATTTCTGATCACTATAAAATTGTAGTTCGAGCCGATAAAAGACCACGTGGAGAACACGAACGTAGATTTAATGCACCTCAGATAGATGAAGTCGCCATCGTAATTGTGGACAATGAAAATACAAGCCGTGAAATAATTGTACAACGAAGAAGAAAAGGACTACAACGCATTGCAGAGACACACCGTTCATATGATGCTCTTCAATATCCGTTAATATTTCTGCATGGAGAGGACGGATATCATTTCAATATAATACAAATTCATCCTGAAACAGGCATGGAAACGAACAAAAAAGTCACTTCCAAGGAGTTCTATGCTTACCGCTTAATGATCAGAGACAATGAAATACACAATCACATAGTCAACACTCGCCGTTTATTCCAACAATTTCTGGTAGATATGTACGCAAAAATAGAAGCAGAACGGATGCTTTACATAAGACAGAATCAGAAGAAACTACGCACAGAAGAATACATCCACCTTCGAGACGCGATCATAAAAGACGACAAAATTGACGATATTGGAAGAATGGTAATCTTACCCTCATCATACATAGGAAATCCAAGACATATGCACGAATATACTCAAAATTCCATGACCTACGTAAGAAAATATGGACGACCTGATCTCTTCATAACATTTACATGCAACTCATCATGGGCAAACATCAAAGAACAACTAAAATACGGACAAACCTCCAAGGATCGACACGACATAATAGCCCGAGTTTTTCGACAAAAACAAATAAGATTTATTGAAGTCATCACAAAATACCACATCTTTGGAACCGTTAGATGCTGGATGTATACAATCGAGTGGCAAAAACGAGGATTACCTCACTCACACAATCTCATATGGCTACACGATAAAATTTATCCCACGGATATCGACAAAATCATCCAAGCTGAATTTCCCAATCCACAAAAAGATCCGGATCTTAACAACATAGTAGTGAAAAACATGATTCACGGACCATGTGGACCATAAAACTTCAATGCGCCATGCATCATGAGTGATGGAAAATGTACAAAAAAATATCCAAAACCATACTTGGACGATACAAAAACTGAAGACGACGGCTATCCCAAATATAGAAGACGATCACCGAGAAATGGTGGCTTCATAGCAAAAATACGAATACAAGGCAGAGTCGAACTGGAAATAGATAATCAATGGGTAGTACCATATAACCCACTACTTTCCAAAATGTTCCAAGCACACATAAACGTTGAATACTGCAATTCAGTAAAATCTATAAAATATATATGTAAGTACGTAAACAAAGGTAGTGATATGGCAGTATTTCAAATAGTCCAAAATAGCGAACAAAATAACAGAAACTCATTCGCTTAGAAGATAAATGTTTAGCAATAAATAACCAGGCCTTAGTAGAACTTGGAATGCCAGCACCTCAAAGAAATGCTTTCAGTGTGCTAAACTACGAAATTACAAAGGAAAAAAGCTACAACGTCAATGAACTACTTGAATACATTGCTCACAACAAACCACTCCTCAATGACAATAAAAAAAAGTTTACAACGTTATAATGAACCGGATAAATAACAACACTGGTGGAATTAATTACTTGGACGCACCAGGAGGCACCGGTAAAACGTTCCTAATAAATCTAATACTGGCGGAAATACGTGCTAAAAAACATATCGCACTGGCACTAGCATCATCCGGCATTGCAGCCACACTTATGAAGGAGGACGAACTGTCCATTCTGCCTTACAACTACCGTTGAATATAGCCGAACAACAATTCCCAGTATGTAAAATCTCAGGAAAATCTGGACGGGGTCAACTTCTAAAACAAGCTAAAATTATCTCCTGCGATGAATGCACCATGGCCCATAAAAAATCACTAGAAGCCATGAACAGGACATTACAAGAATTGCGAAAAAATTCTGAAGATTTTCGACAAACACTTCCAGTTATTCCCAAGTCAACACCAGCAGACGAGATCAATGCATGCTTAAAAAAGTCACATCTCTGGCCACAACTACAAATACTGCAATTAACAAAAACATGAGAGTTGAATTATCAAAAGATGAAACAACAGCACATTTTGCTAAAATACTTTTATAAATAGGCGAAGGTACATATCCTACTGACCAAACGACCGGCCTCATTGAACTCAATAGTGATTTCTGCAACATAGCCACTACTGAAACCTAACTAATCGACAAAATGTATCCAAATATTATTCAGAACTATACCAACGTAGAGTGGTTATTTCAAAGAGCAATTTTGGCCACTGAAAATAATATTGTTGACGATATCAATTTTAATATTCTAAAGAAAATACCTGGTGAAGAGAGAATATATAAATCGATCGACACGATGGTATCCATTGAAGAAAGTGTCAACTGCCCTACTGAATTTCTAAATCTTTACAAGTACCAGGAATGCCATAACACTGCCTTCGTCTGAAAATTACATCTCCAATCATACTACTCAGAAATCTCAACTCCCCAAAACTATGTAATGGAACGAGGAGGATCTTAAAACAGCTATTGAATAATATCATTGAAGCTGAACTTATTTCTGGAAAGAACAAAGGACAGTATTTATACCTAGAATACCAACTGATCTCTTCTGAATTGCCATTTCAATTTAAAAGATTGCAGTTTCCAAATAATTAGCTTTTAGTTTTAAATTTACAAAGCGCAAGGGCAAACTTTAAAATATTGTGGCATCAACCTCAAATAATCCTGCTTCTCTCACGGTCAGCTATGTAGCTTGCTCAAGAGTAGGAAATTCGAAAAATTTATATATATATACACCGGACAATAAAATGAAAAATGTTGTTTATAAACAAGTAGTGTATATAATATTTTTTTTACTTTTTACGTCATAGTTTATTTTTTTATTTCAACTACCACGTAATCTCATATCAACTCCCGAGCGAAGCCGGGTATCATAGCTAGTGACAACATAAAAGCAATAGGTACTTTGAACTATTCATAGCCACTCATGCGTGGATCAGACTTTAAAAGTCTGATTATGTTTCATAGGTTTTGAACTTTATTATCAAGCTATAAGGTTCAAAATCGCGGGCCAATTTTTGGTGCATCCACGCATGACTAGGAAGAATGTTTTCTATTAAGTGGAAATAATATTAAAAACCTTGATTTATGATACAATTTTGGGATCACCATGTATCACGCATTTTTTTTAATAATGGGCACCACGAGCTTCACCAATTTTTTTACCACAGCTAATCAAACATGGTTTTTCAATAAAATAATTTAACTTTTTTCGTGTTTCCTTTTTTATAGTAAGATTGTCGATGGTCAATTATTGAATTAGTTTATATAACAGTTTAACTATTCCTTGTGAAATACCATATTTAAATAGATAAACGTGAGGAAATGTCTTTATTTGTATAAATGAATCGTGGCGAATTTCCAAAAAAAAAGAACCAAAAAAAATAATTAAACAATTCGAAAATCATATTTTACTGAGGTAAAAAATATATTTAGACAGGTTATGATGAGATCGATCAATAGTTTTAGGTCATCCAGAACAGGCTGTCCCAAACTATTGATAGGCCAAATAATATTTTGTTTTAAACGACGTACCTTTGTTGGACCCTGTGACAGTCATATGCAGTAAACTGGTAGCAAGTGGCTTCACGGCATTTTCAAAGGACTTAGAAGTGTCGAACTTTTCAATTTCCTAGAAAGACAATAAAAAGTCACGGAACTATAACAGTGCAATTCTCTGCAAACTGGGCCTGAAATAAAGTTATTGTTGGAATAGATGTCTACCTAAAAAATACGTATTTTTTGTTCTCGAAAATATTGAAGTTAAAAATTTGGAATAATTATTTCTGTTGCCATAATCAGACTTTTTATTATCATCTTCATGTGATTGGAGAAAATAAGAAACTACAAAATAAATTAGCCAAAATTATTGCAGGCGTTTTAAGTGTCACAATATAATATTAGGCATAATTTAGTGTTAAAAGTTATTTAATCTACAGACGAACATGCGGTTCCTGAACACATCAAAGAGAGCTTATGATATGTGTGTAGTTAAACTAGTGTATGTAACTGTACATAATTAGGCATTATTTATCAGTCACATAAACTACTATTTTAGCCTCCATTTTATGTTCATAAAGGGGACTGTCTGACAGGGGACAGTTCATTTGATTTTATTAGAAAATTTATAATATCAGCCCACATTCACCCACTGCTGGGTATAGGCCTCTTCTTTACCACGTCATCTACTCCGGTCCTAAGCCTCCCTCATCCTCTGCTATAATTTGTCTATAATAACAATATCAATTGTCTAATGGTGAACACACACTTATACATCATCTACATCGAACAAACCAAAAGGATCGAATTTTAGAATTCTTTACAAGAAATGTCCACGCCAAATCGTCCGAATATAGTGAACCTAAGAAATCTTGATGACATCATAAATTCCGACGGTGCAGATAGGTGTATGTTCACCAACGACCTTCAAGCTGTAATCCTCACCATTGAAACCTTCATGAAAATGAAATTTGACACTGCTAATAAATAGCCCAGAAATAGTCCAGAAAGAAAGAAAAATAGTCCACTTATAGTTTCGAAGTTATAGCTATAGGTTGGTAAGGATTACAGCTTGGCGTCAAGCTGTAATCCTCGTCTCTCGTGCAAGCAAACGGAAGGGCCTATCGTCTTGGTTTAGGTTTCAAAAATTAGACCAGAAATAGTCCACATGACATGCCAAATTTCAGAAATAGTTCTTCAACGATTACAGAGTTATTAAGACATATTGATGAGGATTACATCTTGACCATTTGATATCATAAAATACTTCCGGACCGCCTACGACTTTCAGTTCGATATTTGTGCCAAAAAACAGCCTAGAAATAGTCCACCGAAACAATAATATCTTCCATCTGGTTTACTTTGAAGAAGTGCATTAAAAATCGCACATAAATAAATAACAATAACAATGCCTCCCCATACAATAATCCTGGAAAGCAATCACCACAACCACACCACCACTCAATAAGCGCTGGCATGTGACTGACGGCGCGATATTTCATTGCCTCGGTCAACCACTAATGCTTAATAGACAAACGCTTTGATTAAATAACGGTCCTTATTTACCGCCTTTTACGCATCAGTCAAAATGTGTCCGCGTGACAGACTGGGGTATTTTGCATCGGTCAAAATGTGTCCGTGTGACAGTCTAGCGGTTAGGGTGTCAAAGACGTCAATTAAGTTAAAATTTATAAAACTGAAAGCTTAAATCTCAAAAGTAAATGTTTGCTCGGAAAAAAAATAACACCATTAGAATGCTGATAATTTTCTTAATCTAACAGTATATACCTTATTATTAAATTCATGCCATGTATATATTTTAAATTTATAAACCTTTGAAAGCTTAAATCTCGAAAAGTAAATGTTTGCTCGGAAAAAGAATAACACCATCGGAAAGCTGATAATTTTCAGTATATCTCTTATTATAAAATTCGTGCCGCACTATTCTAAAGCATAATTTTGATGTAACAAAGCTAAATTAAACTGACAAATTTAACAAAGCAAAAAGAAATGGTCAGTGTCGATAAGGGGGCGGAAGCCCCCCCTTCGTTAGCACTGGACAGCATGTGTTTTTCCAATTGCTAATAAAGCTACATATGTAGTGAAGTGGTGCACAGTTCGCGGCAAGTTTCTTTGGCTCTGAGCAAGCTGTTACCTCTCTCTCTCCACCACTTTTCCTTAGAGAGAAAGAAGGGCCACAGCTCGCTTAGAACCAACGAAACCGGGCACGGCCCTCTAAACATGCTCCCGGTTTCATGAAATTTGAAACGGTATTGTGCTTGAGCTGAAACCTTTAATTGTAGTTGTTTGTTACCATACCTTCAATATATATTCGTGCACATCGTTAAAAAGAGCATCCCAACTGTAGCCTCTTTTCTTCTGCGAATTCTCGGTGAGCAGGCAAGGGGCAGCATTTCCCGAAAGAAATGTTTTCAAATTCTCAGCCGCCTTCTTCCTTTCGGTGGCTCGTTCAGAAGCAAGCCCTCTGCTGCTCTCTAGAAGCGATGTCTCTAAAGACATCTCATCAAATTTAACGGGACGAAAATTATGCAAAGCAATTTACTGAAATTGTAAACATAAAACTTTGTTTATTTCGCAAAATTCGCACCAATATGTACCTACGGTTTTTTTTCGGCCGATTAAACGAAAGACAGAAAGAAGCACAGACAGAACAAATGGGAAAGAGGTTTTTATTTTTCATGACGTCTACTTAAGGTTCCTCTACACGTTGGCTAACCCATTCACCACCGATCCATTTCATTTATTCGAATACGTACTGGCTGCTTTTTGTACTTTATTTAAGAACAGCCAATCAGCCAACTAACTTTGGTTTATGCTGCTGCACATTTATTATATATGTAGATTAGGGACAGAGCTCTTCCCTATAAATGTATAATAAAAAATTTGTACGACATGGAAGTACAAAAACGTCCAATGGGAAATGGCGTCCATCACAAATTAAACTTAAGATCCGTTCGGAACGCTTTGAAGGCATTGTAGACGTTGACATGACAGATAAACAAATCATTTTAACCACATTTTGTCTTCGAGCAACGCGGTCTTCCTTACGGAAGGGAGTCGCCATTCGCACCATTCCCCTTTGTTAAAGTACAAGCCAAGGCGGACCTATGCATCTAATAAAACTAGTTGTGTCGCTCGGATTTCGAATAGACCGAGTCCATTCGCGCTAGTGAGAGAACGTTACATACACTTAAAATGTCGAAATGCACTGTTTTCTGTTGTTAAAAGAGGTCTGGTACATCAAACTTAGCAAAAGATCGTATTACATTTCACATGTGAGTGAATTTTTATGGTATAGTTTTGCTATTCAAATACATTAAGACACCAAATTTACTGTAAAGCCTGGGGGGTTTTGGTATAAAGGACGATCGATCGTTACAATCAACCACGCTCTGCTACCACAAATGTTAAAGTACCTCTTAGGGGTGTCCTTAGCGGGCCCGTAAGACTTTGGAAATCTAATTCCTCGACGTAAGAGTTCTTTAACGAAGGTGTTACCGCGCCCTTGTCTTAATAACTAAAATACCAGGTGTGTGTCCTGCGGTGGTGACGACCTCGCATAATTATAATAATTCGCGGTATCCTTATGTTGTGTTTGGTACCTCCATCAATAATTTTTTGCCGCAGCTTAAACATATTTAATAGCACTATTACTATTTTTAGATTTCAGTTTCTGAAGATGTCCTTTTATTTTAGATAGATAGTTTTAAACTTTTGTATTCCAGAGCCGGTTTTCAGTTTTGTCTTCATTACTTTATTAACCAACCATGACGCAATCTTTTCACCACGTTTAGCATCTTTCGATCGAAGTCTCTGCTTCGTCATATTAAATAAATCTAAATCAGCCTTATGTATATTTTCTAAATCCGAGAATTCGTATACGCTATGTGGTGATGCAAACACGCGTCATCCAATGTGTTAATGCCCTTGTCACCTCGTGCTTCACCAGCTTTGTTCCAGGACCACAATAATTATAGCCAGGTAGATGTAACTCGAAAGGTAAATTATTTATCAGACTGTTAACTAGACCTCCACCTTGCATAACTGATTATAGACTAAGGTTACGTTTTATACTACACTCTTTTTATCAATCCAACTATTTTGAGTTTTATCTAGACCTAACCATTTAACAAATAACTTATTCCCTTTTTTCCTTATGATTTTTTCAATTAAGTATACATCACGATATTTAGCTTTCTGGAGTTCTTGGTCGTAGAAACATCCTGAAATCGGTTGTTGACGGATATCTTCAATCAAATAAGTTATAGGAATAGTGCTGTTTACCTTCTTGATAACAAATAATTCAGTCGACCAATTGGGTGTATAACCTTTTTTCTTTTGCTCCTGTTGCGTCACACGATGTTTTGAGTGATTATAAGAATTAACAACATTTTCTAATGGTCCACCCAGCCACTTGTAATTACCTTTGAGACTAAAATACTTATACAGATGTGATTTTAATGTGCTGATTAACCTTTCCACTATAGATGCTTTTTTAACGCAATATGTAAAATAATTATTTATTTTGTAGATTTTCATCAGTTTTTTGAATTCTTCGTTATAGAATTCAGTTCCCATATCCGTCTGTAAGTTATTTGGTCGTCTTCCACTATTCTCCAAGATACTTGCGAAGGCTTTATACATTTCATGTTTAGATTTAGTTTTGAGGAGTAGAGCCCACGCGTATTTTGAGAAGCAATCCATCACTATAAGAATAAACTTATAACCATGATTGTAATTCTTCAATGAAATAACGTCAATCAAATCTGCCTGCCATAAATCATCAATTCCTTTGGGAAGCACCGAACGACGAACAAAATTTTTTGTAAGTCTTCAATGAAATAACGTCAATCAAATCTGCCTGCCACAAATCATCAATTCCTTTGAGAAGGACTGCACGACGAACAAAATTTTTTGTAAGTCTTCAATGAAATAACGTCAATCAAATCTGCCTGCCACAAATCATCAATTCCTTTGAGAAGGACTGCACGACGAACAAAATTTTTTCTTGCATTTTTATGAATTTCGTTTACCCCTTGCTGCTTCATCTTTAGTCAACGATTTGACGGTGATATCTAATTCACTCCTCGTATAAACATCCTTTATAAAGTTATTCAGGACACCTCTAACATCTTTCAATGATTCGTTCAGTAAAAATTGAACATCTTTCCGTAGATCATTAATCTTTTTATCAACGTATTCCTTATTGACGGCATCGTGTGATTCGTGTGGTGACTGTAAACCTTTTAATGGAGACGATTGAAGATCAAAATGTCCCTCTTCATTTTTAGTCAACGCATTATCAGTAAAATCAAACAATTCGGATAAACGTAAACGTTTATGAACATGCTGGCCGAATTTATCAATATTCATAATACCGAGTATTATACCGGATACTCGAGTTATTAGTAGAGAGGTTGACAATGAAGTACACATCAATAATTTAGGCAGGATTATTTATTCTAATTAAGCAGACCACTTTCCTTAAGTTTTTCTTTGATGGAAATTATCTCATTATCAAGTCCAGTGCTTCCAGCGTCACGAGATGCAATAAGTAGTTTTAACCTTTCCACTAGCTCGTTTGGATCATCCCAGTAGACATAGTCAACATTTTTCTTCCATTTTTTCAGTATTGGTAAACCAGAACCTTGGATGTTATTGCTACCATGTTTAACATTAAAGAGAGGTTTAATAATATTTAAGTATTTTATTCCTTTGTTGCTCTTTATTGGTTTACTTGGATCATAATCTCGTCTGTGCGCATTTGTCTCCAGCAAAATTAGCTTATAATTCATCAGGTCTGCCTTGGTTATACCTACTAAGTCTGGTGATTGGTTAGTTAGCAACTTCATCAATCCGCAGGTCTTATTGTAACAATGTGTTCCCACTGTAATGGTTTTTTCAGTAATAGTAACCTTGGCTGACCCCATCTTAAGTTTTCCTCGGTCGAATCTTATCCCAAAAGGAGTATTCTTTAAGTACTCGGATGTAAGTGACCATGACGAACAATTTTGGTTATGACTGCTGTTATCAGACTCGAGAGACTTTTCTGATATGTTAGATTCATTTCCATCATTACAGTCTTTTTCAGAAATATCGTCTTCTATTTCCATTAAACGATCTAAGTTTTGCGTGGGTGTCATAAATTGATCCGAATGTCTGTTTTTTCGTATGGTTTCATCGGCTATATTCCAGTCAAGGGGTTCATCAACTTCATTGTCAGAGGTCGACTCTTCATTTTTAATTGGATTTTCCATTTCTTTACTCTCTGTTTGTCTCATAGCATTTGTAATTTTATTAAGGGGGCTAAGAACTGGCTTGAAAACGTTTTCTAAAGCCTTTCCGTATTCTGATTCAACGTTACGCATTTTTTTAAACTTTTTATTCACTGCTTCGGCAGCAGTTACGATTTCCTTTAAGTTTTTCTCCATATCCTGTGTGCTTATCCTCTTGAAGAGCTAGTGTGATCTTATCGAATTAACCTACATTTACATAGTCAGGTCAGGTCAGTTCTGTCACATGTGCAATATGAAATAATTTAGACATGTTTATTATTTATGTAAACATTTATATAGCAAAATGAACTTAATAATAAAAAGATTCTTATGGTAATAAAGTTTATTCAAAATGACCCCCGCGATTTTGAATACAGGCCTTTATTCTGCGCGGCCAGTCGTCTATCGCAGCACGAACGAGGTCCATGTCAATATCGGCGGCTGCCTTAATCAAGGATGCCTTGAGTGACTCCAAATCAGGATGAGGCTTTGAGCAGACCTTTTCCTCCAAGTGTTGCCATATCTTGTAATCTAACGGACTCAAATCTGGACTGGAGGAGGGCCAGTCTTCGTGCCGGATGAAGTCGATTTCACGCGCCGCCAGCCAGTCTTGTGTGCTTTTCGCTCTATGAGCTGGCGCAGAATCTTGTTGGAATACCCAGTGCCTGTTATTAAACATGGTGTTGGCAACTGGCAACATTATGTTAAGTTTTTTATTGCCTTTTAATTGTGTGGTTTCCGTTTCCCTTTTTTTTACTTGAACTTCAACTCCAACATGTAGTGTGTGCTTGCACGGAATAAATTCATAATTAGCAGAAAACAAGTGTTTCAAGTCTACCAAAACCCTAGGCTCCCGCATAACATGGTCCTCCGAGCCGGATATGATGTAATCAGCGCAAAAAGTGGCCTAGCAAGTGAAATTTTGGCGAAGATAGTGAGTGCAATTTCCCTGGTTCCCGCCATATTGGATTCCAGCAAGAGGTACTTTATGCACACTCCACTCACGCTATACACCAACTCTGAAGACTGAACAAACTTCTTTTCAATCAAGAGATAATCCTTGGCGAACAACCTTACAGTCATCATTCTTACTGAGGTTGTCAGATCTTCACGAAGCTACCCCAGCAAATTATCGAAGTATCTGCGAGAATCCGAGCAAATTTATGATTATCTCATCAATTCTCTGCACGCACCTACCATTCAAGACAGCAAATCCATACAAATTCATCAGTTTCAAGCAGTTTAAAGCACACAAGAAAACATTTCACAGAAAAATTGCAATATCATCATCAGTTTCCGCCGATACCCGCCATTTTTTGATATCAAGAGAATTTGCAAGAAAAAACCAGATAGTATCTATCTTCGCAAACGTTCGTATGTGGCACAGTTGGCAGCACTGCACGAGTGGCGTAAGTAGGACGGAGAGCTGTTGGTGTCTTTCTCGCACTCATGTCGCCTGCCGGACCTCGCACTACGTTCAACGCAAGCTTCATGTAACAGCCAGCCAATCGGGAGGAGTTGCAGCCTAGAAGCTACCCGAGCACGCCCGAGTCGACCCGAGCGCCGCCGAACATCGCCTACCGCCCCAGCCAGCCGACCACCGATGCTATTCATTCCGTCTCTGTAATCTGTATACGCCATTTTATTTTCTAAAAAAGTTGTTGTCAACAAAAGTTTAGTTTGGAGATATTTAGCTACAGTGATTTTTAGTTGATTTGTTTTATCGGCATTAGTAATTGCAATACTAAATAAGTGTAAATATTGTAAGTGAAAATGCCTGATCTAAAGGAGCTTGTTTGTGCCAGGGGCTATTTAAAAGCAGGCCTTACACGCTTGCATAATTTCGTCGCAACAGAAGTTTTCCAAAACAGTAGTGTCGCTTTATTGGAGGGAAAAAGGTCTAAATTAGTAGAAACATACAAACAATACGAAATCAAAAACGTGGAGATCTTAGTTCTAAACCAAAATGATACTGAAGATGTCTCGGAAGCTGAGGAGTTTTACTTCTCCACGCTTGCGAAAATTGACGAAGCCCTTAGGAAAACAACGCCGCAAACATCGACGCCGACGGCAAATCCCCCCATGGCACGAACGAAACTGCCAAGCATAGAAATTCCACCGTTCACAGGTAAATACAGTGACTTTCTCCAATTTATGAATATATTCCACTCTGTGATCCATAATAACAGCAGTCTAGATAATGTGCAAAAGCTGTACTACCTTCGCAATTTTTTGAAGAACGAACCTCTTGATTTGATCAAGAACCTCCCTATCTCTGAGGAAAGTTATTCAGAAGCGATTGAAATTATCAAAGATAGGTATGAGAATTCTGGGCTCATTGTAAATGATCATGTCATGCAACTTCTGGACATAAATCCTATAAAAAGTTCTGCGCAATCACTGAGAAGCTTTGTGTCAAATGTCAAACAGAATATTGCTGCAATAAGGAATTTGGATTCTACGGTTGACACTTGGGATCCATTACTAATCTGCATTCTCTCCCGCAAATTAGATTCCTACACATTAAAGGCATATCAAATGGACCGTGACGTCAAACAAAAGCCCAAGGTAAAAGACTTTCTGGAGTTTCTGGAGCGCAGAGCTCTGGCACAGGAGAATGTTGATGCCAATGGCCAACAGACACCAAACAACTACAGAAGCAAAATGCCCACCGCTGCTGTCAACATAACCACTAAGCAGGATAATCCAGACAGACTGCCATCATCATGTAAGTATTGCACAAAATCTTCACACAGACTGTATAATTGCCCCAAATTCAAGTTGATACCAGTAGCTGAAAGAGTCACATACATAAAAGAAAACAAACTGTGCAACCGATGCCTCAATTTCCACTCCGGAAAATGCCGGTTCCACTTCAGGTGTAATACCTGCAAAAGAAATTCACACCATACTCTTCTCCATACAGAAGAGAGTGAGTCCCCAGTGGTTTTGCTTACAAATAACATGTGTAATAACCAGACTTTGCTCCCAACAGCGAATATAAGGCTAGTAAGTCCTGATGGGAAGGTTTTACATATCAAAGCCCTGCTTGATACTGGATCACAGGTGTCATTTGTCACTACAAAAGTGATTAAAAGGTTGGGCATTCAACCAAAAGAGACGAATATGAATGTGATTGGAATAACCAAAGTGAATAACAAAATAAAGTACAGTGTTCCGCTTGAAGTACATTCTCTCGCTCAACTTTTCAAGCTAACTGTCAATTGCAATGTAGTTGAGCAAATAACGTGCAAACTCCCTCAACAGAAATTCGAGCAATTTGAAATCCCATCTCGAATTCAATTGGCAGATGTAAACTATAACAATCCGAGCGAAATTGATATGCTGATGGGATGTGATGTGTTTTTCCAGGTGCTCCTGCCGACCCAACCACTTCAGCTGCTTAAAAGTGATGGACAAACTGCCACTACTTCTGCTGCTGCCCCGTGCTTAATCAACACGCGATTTGGTTATGTGGTAGGAGGTGCAATACCTGCTTTAACTACTCATCTATCAAATCAGGTAACCTTACTATGTAATACCTGCAACTCGGACATCAAAGACACCTTGCAACAGTTTTGGAAAACCGAAGAGGTGCCACAGATTTTTTGTGAAAAATCATCTGAAACTGAGCAATGTGAGGAAATCTTCAAATCCACTGTTAAGTCAAAAAACAACCAGTTTCAGGTGGACTTACCACTAAAGGTCCCTCTAGAGCAAGTCAATGACTATCTAGGTGATTCCTTCAACCTTGCTCTCAATAGATTCCTTAACTTAGAGAAAAAGTTGCATAAGAATGAAACATTGTTTCAACAATACAAGAAATTCATTGATGAGATAATTGAACTAGGCCATGGTCACTATGTAGACATTCAGGATTACGATTTTCAAAACGACCCTATCTATTTTCTCCCCCATCATGCGGTCTTGAATGAGAAAAGTGTGACAACAAAATTAAGGGCAGTCTTTGATGGTTCGATGAAGACTAATAAGAAAATATCGCTTAATGACATCCTGCTGAATGGTCCGATAGTTCAACGCGATTTATTTGAAATTCTCATGCTATTTCGCTTTGGTGAGCATATGTTTACTACAGATTTAAAGAAAATGTTCCGATGTGTGAAACTTAACCCCTCACATTCCTCTTTGCAGAACATCCTGTGGAGAGAGAGTCCCAGTACTGAGATAAAGTGCATCAGACTGGATACCGTGACATACGGTCTGAAAAGCTCCAGTTTCCTTGCGACACGTTGTCTGGATGAACTTTCCACTAGGTTCAAAGAGGAACTACCTCTAGCTTCAGCAATATTGCAAAATTCAACCTATGTTGACGACATACTGCATGCTGAAAATGATGTTAACAAGCTCATTGAAGCAAAAGCGCAGTTAATTAAAATTCTTTCAAAAGGGGGATTCCAAGCACATAAATGGTCATCAAATGTTCCTGAAATTCTGGACAATATCCCAAAAAAGGAACTGCATTTCGATAATATCGACTTAGAAAACAACGATTTACATATGAAAACACTAGGTATTCAATTCAACGTAAAAGATGATAACTTCATCATCTCATGCCCAGAGCCTTTTGGCCAAAAGAAAGTAACAAAAAGAGAAGTTCTCAGTTATATTTCAAAATTCTATGATCCTCCCGGGTTTATAACACCCATCATTATCACTGCAAAAAGTTTTATCCAGAAAACGTGGTCTGCGGGGATAGACTGGGATTCTCCCTTGACAGATGATCTGCAACACGAGTGGTTGTTGTTTGTACAAACCTTAGCCAACATGTTGCCAATATCACTGCGAAGAAACATACCTACTGCAAACGCAGTCGCTATACAGCTAATTGGCTTCGCTGACGCTGCTTCTTCTCTGGCATATGGTTGTTGCGTATATTTAAGGGTGATATACGACACGGGCGTAACATGCATGTACTTACTCTGCTCTAAATCAAGAGTGAACCCACTTAACAAAACACTCACCATTCCACGCCTGGAACTGAACGCTGCACTACTGCTTTCTAAACTCATAACTAAGGTACAAAACTGCATCACTAACAAAATAGCTGTACACAACACATATTTATTCTCTGACTCAAAAATTGTGCTTGCATGGATTGAGAGTCAGCAAACACAGCTACAAGCATACGTAGCGAATCGTGTGAAGGTCATCACTCAGCTGACAATGGGTTACACGTGGCATTACGCTCCTTCACAAGAGAATCCAGCTGACTGCATTACCAGAGGCGTATCTCCGGAAGACCTCGCGCATAACGACATGTGGTGGAACGGCCCCACATTTCTACGTAATAGTGAGTATAAGTTTGATAAAGTTGAGCTACCCACCGTATTGCCGGAGCAGAAGACAGCGCAAGCAGCTGTAATTGAAGTACCTGCAGAGACATCTCTGTCATGTTCTACTGCCGATGCCAATAATCGGGGCTCATCCGATTTATTTGAAAGGTACTCTGATATCAACAAAATGACTAGGGTCATAGCTTATATTATGAGATTTTATAATAACTGCAAGGACAGGTCAAAACGAATTCAGTGCAAGTTTTTGACTTGCAAAGAACTTGAAAGTGCTTTAATATTGATTGTAAAGTCTGAGCAAAACGCTCACTTTTCCAAAGAAATTGCGCTTTTGAAAAATGATCAAAATGTGTCAGACCCATTGCAGTCTTTACACCCATTTCTTGATGATAATGATGTCCTAAGAGTAGGTGGCCGTCTCCACAACTCTGAACTGTCTTACAAACAGAAACATCCTGTGATTTTACCCAAACTATCAAGAATAACAGATATGATTATTCGCAATGAGCATCTCAGACTACTGCATGCTGGACCCAAGCTTTTGTTATCCAACTTAAACAGTAAATTTTGGTTGATTAACGGTCTGCGACATGTAAAGAAAGTAATTCATAAATGCATAACTTGCTTCAAATTAAAGGCTGAAGCCTCAAAACAGCTTATGGGTTCACTGCCAACTCAAAGAGTTACTCAGGCCAGTCCGTTTGTACGTGTAGGTTTAGACTTTGCAGGTCCTATTAACGTGAAACAATCTAGAATTAGGAGATCTGTAATCTCAAAAGGCTACATATGTGTCTTTGTATGTTTCACAACCAAGGCAATACACCTTGAGCTGGCGTCTGACTTGACCACTCCTACCTTCATAGCCTGCTTTAAGCGGTTTATTTCACGAAGAAACATCCCACACAACATATTCTGTGATAATGGAAGTACCTTTGTAGGAGCTAGGAACCAATTAGCTGATCTATACAGAGTACTCCGCTCCCAAGAACATCAAACACAGGTAAACAATTATAGTTTACAACACAACATAAATTTTCACTTCATACCCAAATACTCCCCTGTGTTTGGTGGCTTATGGGAAGCGGCGGTTAAAAGCACAAAGTACCACATGAAACGTGTTCTTGGTACTAACATACTTACGTATGAAGAATTAAATACAGTCCTCTCTCAAATCGAAGCGGTTCTTAACTCAAGACCCCTATTACCATTATCTTCCAACTGTGAAGATTTTGCATACCTTACTCCAGGACATTTTTTAACTGGTAGGCCTCTTCTTTCATGCCCACAACACGACCTAAGTGAGGTCCCTATTACAAAACTCAGGTTGTGGAATGTAACTAACAAAATGGTGCAATCCTTTTGGAAGTCCTGGCACAAACACTACCTTAATGTTCTGCAATCCAGACCAAAGTGGAAAACTGATTATCCTAATGTAAAAGTAGGTGATTTGGTTTTGTTACGAGAAAATAATACTCCTCCTCTGACTTGGCCCATGGCTCGCATCACTAAAGTGTTCCCTGGTGCTGACAATAAAGTCAGAGCTTTTGAAGTAATGACATCTAATAGAAAAGCACATGTAAGGTCTATCACTAAAATATGCCTATTTCCTATTAATGATATTGATAACTGATAAGATATGTCATCTTTATCTAGTGTTCCTATGTGTATTTACCTAAAATGTATAAAAATAAACGTAAAAAATAAATAAAAAAGAGTTAAGTGTAAAGTTATAAATGAGATAGTTATAAGATACTATAATAGGTATAGATAGTATATTTTTTATGTCTTTGTCTTAGACTTAGAGGCAATGCCCAATATAAAAGTATTTATGTACAGAATATTAGTATTAAAACTACTTATAATAAGTATAATTTAAACTTTATGTGCCTACTTAAGATGTGCCTAACTTTGATTTAACTTTAGTTTAAGCTAAATTTACTCTTCCAATGCCCAATATAAAAGTGTTTATGTACAGAATATTAGTATTAAAACTGCTAAAAATAAGTATAATTTAAACTGTATGTGCCTACTTAAGACGTGCCCAACTTTGATTTAACTTTAGTTTAAGCTAAATTCACTCTTCTAATATTTTTTTAAGGTCCTGTTATTTCAAATATTCTTTTCATGGGCATTAATGTATGGTCACACTCCGTTCAATAGTGGTGTAAAATGAATAGTTGTATAACTATAAGTGTATTTTTTTAAGCAGGTAACTATTTTGTTTGCCATTCGCGGCCCCCAATATGTTGGCAACTGGCAACATTATGTTAAGTTTTTTATTGCCTTTTAATTGTGTGGTTTCCGTTTCCCTTTTTTTTACTTGAACTTCAACTCCAACATGTAGTGTGTGCTTGCACGGAATAAATTCATAATTAGCAGAAAACAAGTGTTTCAAGTCTACCAAAACCCTAGGCTCCCGCATAACATGAGAAAAAGGTTCCACAACGTTCTTGAGGACTGTATTTTGATACACAACTGCATTCGTTTTAACGCCTTTCTCACAAAAATGTACCTCAGTTAAGCCCCAATAAGAGACTCCCAACCAAACCATGAACGAGGATGGAAAATGACCTCGTTGGACACGCGGAATACGGTTGCTCGCTTCTTCACTGCTGTGTGCGTACACCTTATTATTTTGTTTGTTGTAGCTCTCTTCCACGGTGAAAATTTTTTCATCCGAAAAAAGAATTTTCCGATGCTTTTTTCCCGCGTACCGCTTCAACAAAGCGCGGCATCTCTTCAGTCTCAGGTCCATTAAACGAGCGTCCAAACGATGTCCTGTTTTTCTTCGATATGCCATTAGCCCTAAGTCTTCATTTAACACCCTTTTCACCATGGTCCTGCTTAACCCCATCTGTAGGGCCAACAGTTTCTGCTTACGTATGGGATTTCTTTGAATTCGCGCCTTCACAGCTTTTATCACTGCTGGAGTCCTAACAGAGCGAGGGCGACCACTTCTTGACCTGTCATCTACACTAGAGTCTTCATTGTATCGTTTTATGGTACGATAAACGAATCTTTTGGTTATATTCAAATTTTTCAGTAAGTCGAAAATCTGAATTGGCGCGTAACCGCAACGATGCAACGCAATAACTGCGACACGCAGGGTTATTACGTATCTTGCAAACAGTAAGCAATCGACAAAAATTGCGCAATTTCTGCTGTCAAAAGTCACATTCTTATTATGCAAGAAGCAATAGCGGCAGGGTTATTAACGGTCTTCTTTAAGTGTCCACTCCATATTTAAAAATGAGGAAAATTCTAAAAAGTACACATTTTTATTTTCATGAAAAATTCGAAATTCGAATTCAATAAACTTTTTTGTGGCCAGCGTTCTAAATTCAAAAGTTTTTATTGTGTGACAGTACTTAAGACCTGACTGTGTATATACGCTCACTGAGTAAAAACAAAAAACGTGTCAAACTGTTTATAGCACCCTTTATTTTTTTCACAGTCTTTGTTTAAGACCAAGTAGCTGTAAGAATCACTCCATATTGTTGAACACATTTCTCGAAATTCATTCCACGTCATGTCCGTGTTAACATGTTCATCATATACATGACGTAAATTAATGTCATCTTGTTTAAAAAGTACAAGTAGGTTTGCGTTGTCTCTAACGAGTTGTTTGGGTATTTTAGTATAAGTTTGGTTTAAATAAAAACTATCAATATTTTTATGTCTACCCATTGCAAAATAATCACGCATGTTGTTTTGATTTTCACATGTAACATCATCTAATATGATTACTGAGTTTGATTTCGCTTCATCTGGGCTGAGTACTTGTTGGTTAGATTGAAATTTAAAGAACGATACTTTCGTAACTATATTCAGGACCTTTTAAGAAATTCATATTTTGGTTGATGTAAAGTTTTTGAATAAACGTAAACATTCTGAAAGTGAAGTCCATTTTCATGCAATAGAAGACCAACCATCAGATTCGTTTTTCCACAGTTTGACGGGCCGCAAATTAGGCATCGTATGTAATTTGTTAACAAATTACCGTGGCGAAGTACTTTGTTAGTTGAATCAGAAGTACGTAAATTGTCTAAGAGTTATGTACTTTTTTTGTTTCAAAAATTTCATATTGAAAGCGGTACGATTCATTTGAGAATCGGTGAAAGACTAAAAACATTAGGTCTTAATAATGTTATATTGTATAGTGCAGGATCAACATATTCGGTCCACAAATGAACCCTATGAAAGGCTTTTAGATATTTCGATCCGTCCGTCCAACGATTACAAAACCCCATTGTTTGTTCTGGATCACATATGAGGGAACCAATATCTGAGATCGGTGCATAGTCGATCGATTCGAAAACCCCATTGTTTGTTCTGGATCACATCTTGTCTACTGTAGGAAACCACTTGTAGATATGTGATCCAGAACACACTATTATTACCTACTCAGAGTGGGAGCCGGAGTAGGAGCCGTAGAGGGAGCCAGAGTGAGAGCCGGAGTGGGAGCCGAAGTAGGAGACTGTGCGACGTTTGCTGCGACGTTGACGCAGGGTTTCGCAGAGCTAGCTGCCTTAGCAGCGAAGGTTTCTCGCTGCTTGTTGACAGTCTTATGTGGCGGCTGCCTCATGATATTGTTACCCTCCAGTGAGTCGCGTTTACTGGGTATCGCACCGAATTGCTGGCTTTGTAGCTCCACCCTCTCATCTAAACCAGCAAACGATGCCAGCATCTTTCCCAACATAACGGCGATATTAGAAAAGTCTTCCCTGACTATAGTTACTTCATTCGACCCACTGCCGACCGGAATTGGATTGCAGTCGCCGTCTGTCGCGTTGGTTCTCTCAGGCCCTCTTGTGGTAGCCAGGTGGTTACTCGACGTAGGGTACAGTATTTTCCTATACTGGGGGGAGAAAAATTTGGACGGGGAATATTTGCTTTTCGTGGATTTACCGAAACCAACGGATTTGAAAAGCTCAATTTTCCTCTTTTGTTCTTCCAATGATTTTATCATTTTCCATTGTAAGATTGTCTATTTCTCTATTAGCAACTTCGACCTGCAGACGTAGCTTCTCATTTTCCTCTCGTAAATCCTTCAGCTCTTGACTATTATCCGTGATGGTAGGCAGGCTTTGTGTAGATAAATTGAGTAGTGAATCATTTGCTCCAGAGTGCACGGTTGTCTGTCTCGGCTTTCTATGGGTTACGTTAGTTGTAATCGGGGAATTTGGTGTGTTCATTGTAGTAATACTCAGGGAGCAATTTGCCACACAAATCGGTTCTAAAGGCTTACACGCACTATTTATTTATGGTTTGTATTTAAACGCTTAACAAATAATCCCTGTTTTTTTACCAAAATATCTCAAAACTGCAACAAAAATACTGCCTGCACCTCAGAATTAACCCACAAAACAAAATCAATTTTATAAACTGTTTTACTACTTATGTAAAACAGTTATACTAAGTGATTATCTGATATCTGAATGTAAACCTAACAATTATTTTATTAATTAAAAAACTCTAAACACGACTTTACTTAAATCAAGCACCTATCAATCTTTGGGGCCCATAAGTTTTAATAATGAAAACACCATTCAATCAATCGCTATTATCTAATCAATCAATCAAACAATCACCTAAATACAAACATAATAACAACAAAGAACGATAAATCAGATTTTAAAACATATTTTTTGCGATTGCAATATATATAGTAGTATTAATTGCACGTCATATTTTCCCAGCAAAAATGTTCAACAAAAACACTCATGTTTCTTATGCACTTAGATGTTCAACCTAACACGAATGATAAAGGGGGCTTCGCTTCGCTTACCCCCTTTACCCTAAGCTACCGCAGCCCGCACCACTTCGCCCTGATATTTGCTGTGCAAAAAATTTTGATGTGCGGTTTAATATTTCCAAATCAAATCTAATTAATAAGCTTCAAACGTTTCATTGTAAGATTTAGGCTTTATATATATTATAAATACTTTAGCAGGGCGTCCGCGTTTCCATTTTATGCCAATAGGGATGTTTAAATTATAATTTTCATTTAAAAAGAGAATAAATTTAGCTATATTAGTAAGTTTTTCAGGTTAAATAATGACAAAATTGTTAAGTATAAATTGGTAAAGTCAACATCAATTAGTGTGGTGTAGCAAAAGATACGAGTTTTAGAAAGTCCGTTATTTATATGGAGAATTTTGGGCGCAAGTCTGTATTTTAGAGTGACTAAGAATATTTTTGTATCGAAAACGTAATTTGTGTTCGACAAGCCAGATATTTGTTGTGAACTGTGTAAGAAAGATTCACTTGTTTTTTTTTAGGATTTATGATTTTGTTGGTGGTGCTTGTGTTGTTAATCAAATGGTTTATTTGTAGAGTAGTCAGTTTTTTCGTATAGGGTAGTTTAAGCAGTGAAGATAATTCGGTTGCATAATTTTATTTAGAGCTACAGATAAATATTCCCCTTTATTTAATATCACAACAACGCTATTATTTGATCACACTGTTGTAGCGTTTACTTTATGATGCAGAATAATCAATACAAAAAATCAAAAAAGAATCTGGGCCGTAAGGGCTCGAACCCACGCTCTTTAGATATGTTAGCAAGCACCTTATCCGCTGAGCCACCGCTGGTTCACGGCGGTTTCGCGAAAAACCTAAATGTATCCATGTCCGTCAGGGTGCGAGCACTCTAGTAGTAATTATGTATATTGTCAATATATGGCGTAAGTCGTTACTTGGTAACGATTGCAGCGTTGTGTCGATTGATGGTTATTCAATATTGTACTTAAGAGGCTGAAAGTTCAATTCAAGTTCAATCAAAGTTCAATTCAATCAAGTAAGTAAAAATTAGGAAATCTAAGTTTAAGCTCAAGCCTTATCAAGTAAAATTCCACTCCAAATCACGTAAGCAGCCCGCAAATGAAATTTTGAAACTAACATACTCACGCTACAGAAACTGTGGAGCACAATTAAAGACTTATGTTATTCAAGGAAACAAAATAATACAGCTCCTGAACTTCTAACTAAAACTAACGACCACACCACCTCCCTGAACATATGCAATGAATATTTCGCTAACGTAGGCAACGATTTAGCCACAAATATTTTAAAAGAAATTAATGAAAACGAGGACAGTCTTGCATCGATGATCTCGAATGACCGACCTCAAGGTGATTCTAATTTGCTACAGCCAACTGACGAGGAAGAAAATGACTGTATGATTCAGGGGCATTGGCTGTATGATGATGAATAAACTGAAAGACTTCGTGATAAAGCCCTTAGCCCATATTATTAATCTCAGTATGTCAACAGGCACTTGGTCTGGAAAACGGCTGTGGTTTTTCCCATACACAAAGCTGGGCCTAAAGACAAACCCACTAATTACCGACCGATCTCTTTGCTCCCTGCTTTCTCCAAATTACTGGAGAAGATGGTCAACAAACGACTGGTTGGTTTTCTTAAACAAAAAAAACTACTATACCACCGCCAATTCTGGTTTAGAACGGGCATCTCGACAGAGGACGCAGTAAGCTCCCTAGTGCGGCGTGTATACTCTTTGCTGGAGGAAGGAAAAACGGTGTATTGGCGTCTTTCTTTATCTGGCAAAGGCTTTTGATACAGTGTCAACGTCCATTTTGTTACAAAAGCTACATAACCTGGGAATTCGTGGCACTGTTCTTGCCTGGTTTAAAAGCTACCTGTCCCTTAGACGCCAATGTATAAAAGTAGGTGCGTACCTGAGTTCACTTAAACCCGTTAGTTTTGGCGTACCACAGGGTAGTATTCTTGGTCCTACCCTTTTCTTAATTTACATTAATGATATATCATGTACTAATTTACCTAAATCTCTTTTGTTATGCTGACGATACCGCCATTATATTTCATGACACTTCCTGTAAAGAGGTTTTTGATATTGCCGAACACGATAACACAGACGTCGCAAAATGGCTGAGACAAAACCTGCTCACATTGAACACTGCAAAGACAAAATATGTATGTTTTTACAATACAGAAGCCTTCAGACCAACATCTCTGCCTAATATAAAAGTCCACAAATGCGAAAATACACATAATCCATGCCAATGTCCTGGTATAAGTAATTTTACCTCTATTAAATACCTCGGTATATCAATAGATGAAAAATCTTAATTTTAAAGACCATATTCAAGCACTGTCAAGTAGGGTTCGCAAAGTTACATATTTAATGAAACGTCTTAGAAACTGTGCAGATTAAGTACTCTTAAAAAAAGTATATACTGCAATTTGGGAGGCAATTCTTACATACTGCATCTCGGTGTGGGGCGGGACGAACAAAACCGTTCTACTTAACGTAGAGCGTGCTCAGCGCTCAGTACTAAAGGTCATGTTTGGAAAACCGGGAAGATACCCCACCGATTAAATCTACAGTGAGTCAGAACTACTCAGTGTCCATCGTTTGTTTATTCTTAGATCTGCCGTCCTTATGCACAAAACCATCATTAATTACCCACTATATAGTGAACTTTTAATTAAACGTGTCTATAGAATGCCCACAAGTGCTGCGAATACCTCCTTTGTTCACCAACTCCCTGATCTTATGCGACCCCATATCTATAATAGAGCCAACAGCGCATTTGATTTCAGACACTGCAAACCATACGAAGTTAAAATAAAATGTCATAAATGGCTTTTGACCCTAACACACGACGCCTCTAAGTCGATTCTAAGTATTAAACAATAACTCTTTTTCATATTAACGTCCTATTTAGACATAATTATTTGAATTGTTTATTTATTTCAGTCATGTGTTAGTAAAACTTACCTACACTACATATTAAAATGCTATATTTTAATGCGCTGTGATAATATTATATTTTATATTTTTGTATTCCTGTTAGTGATTATTTTTGTGTAATTATGTCAGCTTTATTTATATTATTAATAAATAATATAAATAAAGTACTTACCTACCTTTTACAATGTACTTAGCTAACACCCATTGTTTTATCCGTAAAATAGTACCCACGATACAGGTTTTGCCTTTTGTGGGCCCGCAGGTTATCGCTATAGCTTAATACTTCCTTTGTGATATCACTTAGTTAACCTAGCTTTAAGTATCATTTTTCTAAATAAAATATATTTTTATTCTTTTTCTTATTTCCATTACAAATCTCCAAATTCACTCGACATTATCGCGGGCCACCCGATCGAGACGACAATGCGATGTCAGTCCCAGATAACCTCAAAACGTCATTTCGACACAACGAGAGAAATAAGGTGCGTTCTGAATTGCACTAACGAGTATGTACGACTGCGTTTGGGTCCGAACAGTCACCCGCCCGGACAGATCCCCAACCTGTCCCCTAATCTACGGGCAGGTGAGATAATGTTGACAACGTGAGGTCTGAGCGCCCTACTAGAACCTCTGCAGACCGTGGGGTCAAATCCTTTCAAGGTAACAATTCATAATTCATAATTTATTTATTGCACACAAATGATATAAAAAAGAGTTACATAAAAATAGTGTAAAAAGGCTAGCTTATCTCTTATAAGAGATCTCTTCCAGCAAATCAGGTTAAAGTTGGAAATGTTGATTGCTGAGCAGGGGTAGACCTATGTGTACAACAATATGACGAAATAAACGAGTAGTTACATAAATATTAATAAATAAAATAAAACATATAATTACTATAATTATATACTAAATACTTATAATATAATATATACTCGTTTATTTCGTCATATTGTTGTACATACAGGTCTACCCCTGCTCAGCAATCAACATTTCCAACTTTAGCCTAGTTTGCTGGAAGAGATCTCTATTTAGAGATAAGCATGCCTTTGTAGATGTCCTTTCCGTTTCACTATATCTTATGTCGTTTTATGTGCCATAAATATTGTTGCGCCGGTAGGTTAGGTCAAAAACTTTGAACGTCAATTTCAGTGCTTTAGAGGCGTTTTCAGCAGGCTGAAAAGTCATTTCAGGCCGTTTCAGAAGTTACTCTATCACATATCTAAAGATCGAAATTTCACCCAAGTTGCCGTCGTTTTCAGGCGCTTGAAACATGTTTTCAGTCCGTTTCAGGGCACCCTCTATCAGATGACGCCATAACCTGAAAACCCGTTTTCAGGCGTTTTCAGGACCCCTTATGGGCCTCTGAAGCACAAATCGTTATATGGCGAAATATCCGGTAGGAGTGACAGAGATAGCACTACTAGAAAGAGATAGCTATACTCGGAACATTCGAGAAGTGTGTGACAGAGATAGGGCTACTAGCAAGAGATAGCTATACTCGGAACATTCGAGAAGGGAGTGACAGAGAGTGCACCATTAGAGAGAGACATATATGGTCTCGAATGTTCTCGGCCCGCACGCTGGTCCTTACTAGAACTAGAATATTCGCGATATGTGTAGACAATGTGTCCAGAGCGGCTCCGCGGGATATAAAAGGCGCCGATGGCCGGCGCGAGTTAGTTTCATTTTAACTGCGATCGAGTGCTAGTACAAGGATAATCGGAGAGAAAGACTCTTAGTGTGAATAGTGAGTGCATAATTAGTGAAATAGTGTGTGTGTTTTAATTAGTAGATTTTAAGTACAGTTCGTGTGAATTGTAAGTGCGTAATTTGGGTAATAAAGTGAGTGTTTTATTTAGTGGATTAATTCGTGCTTTTCTATCAAATACGAACCCCACGCTCGTAACATTTGGTGTCAGAAGTGGGATAGAAAATGCCGTTAATGCCACGAGAAACCGAGCCAAAAGGAGTGACGACGCGAAGCCAAACGTCTGGGTCTGGAGACTCGACGCCTGGTACGTCGGAATCACCTGCTCCAGCTGCACAAGGAGTAGACCTCAACGTTATCTTCGTCCTCCTAAAGGAACAAGCGAGAGAGCTAAAGGAACAGTCGCGAAAACAGGAGGAACAGGCACGAATGCTTCGTGAGGTACATGAGTCCACGACCGAATGGAAGAGAGAGTTGTTCGAGGTCCAGGAAAAACTGGCCGATATGGATGAAAAACTAGAGAGTCGAGTCCATGATGTCGATAAAAAAATTGAGACCTGTGAGAGCCGTCTCCAAAAACTTGAGATCAAAGTGGCTAATGGTCCAAGTACCTATGTACCCGACGTGGTAGCTCATCGTGGACTGCCTATAAGCTGCAGTTCGAGTCTGTTTCCCAGGCTAATGGTTGGAGTAAGGAGCAAGCCAGGACAGCACTGACGTTGGCGCTGCGCGACGAGGCTCTTACCATACTAGAGGCTCTGGGAAACGACCGGACGTACGACTGCCTTCTTGAAGCGTTGGAGGCACGATACGGTGACAGTCACGTGGAGCACGTGTACCAAGCTCAGTTAAAGGACAGGACACAAGGACGTAACGAGTCCTTACAACAGTGGGCCCTGGAAATCGAGAAGTTGGTTAGGAAGGCCTATCAACGTACGTCAGCATCCTTTGTGGACAGTATGCTGGTGCAGGCCTTCATCGATGGGATCCGGGATCTGGAAGTGAGGGCAGCCGTGCGATTGGGACATCATGGCAGCCTAAAGGATGCAGTAGCCCACGCTCTCGAGGTGGAAGCTGTACGACAGGATTCATCCAGGCCTTTCAGGGTGCGAGAAGTATCGACTACGAAGCAAGTAGATTCCCGCCGCGAATTTGGGCCACGTTGCTACCATTGTGGAGAACGTGGTCACCTGCAGTCAGGCTGCCCGAAAAGGACTAGGAGGGACAGAGACCCCGCTCCAAGGACAAGGAGCGGGCCAGGCCATCGCGCGAAGATCGCAGCGAGCGGAGCGAGAGAGGGGATCGAAGCCAGCGGGACCGAGACCGCGACCGTGACCGCAAGCATCGCAAGGACAGGCGTGACCGGTCACCGCACAAGCGCGGCTCGCGACGTCGCTCGCGCGACCACCACTAGAGATTCACTGAGGTATCACATAGCACCTCCAGCCGTTGGCAGACGTAAAGGCACGAGAGGAGCTCCCGCAGCAGCGGCGGCGGGGGGCTCAGCTCGGACCGGCGCGAGCGGGAGCGCGGCGAGCGGGACCGCAGGGACAGGGGGGACCGCGGCGACAAGGACAATGATAAGAACTGATTCGGTTAGCGACGAGTGGAGTGATGAAATCATGCAGCAAGCGCAACAAGAGGACCCTGACGTGAGACCCATTTTTGATTGGATTAATGCTGGCGCACCTAAACCAAGATGGTGTGATGTAGCTGCTATGAGTGCGGTAACAAAAAGCTACTGGGCACAATGGGATAGCTTGGTTATGCATAATGGCGTTCTATGTAGAAAATGGGAATCAACAAATGGGAAGGATGCTCACCTGGAAGTCGTTGTCCCAAAGAAAAGGGTGAAAGATGTTTTGAGAAGCTTTCACGATGGAACATCCGGTGGACACCTTGGAGTAAAAAGGACCCTAATGAAAATTCGGCAACGCTTTTATTGGATTCACTGCCGAGAAGATGTTGAAAATTGGTGTAAACGATGCACTAACTGTGCATCAGTCAAGGGACCGCATACCCGTAGCCGAGGAACACTCAAGTTGTACAACGTGGGAGCCCCTTGGGAAAGGGTTGCATTAGATGTCGCAGGACCATTCCCAGCATCGGACTCCGGAAACAAGTACATTCTTGTCGTGATGGATTACTTCACGAAGTGGCCTGAAGTATTTGCCATTCCTAATCAAGAAGCGGTAACCATAGCTGAAAAGTTAGTGAACGAAGTATTCTGCCGGTTTGGGGTACCACTCGAAATCCACAGTGATCAAGGAAGAAACTTCGAGTCTGCGGTCTTTCAGGAGACTTGTCGCATAATGGGAATTCATAAGACGAGGACTACGGCGTATCATCCACAGTCAGATGGAATGGTTGAGAGATTTAACCAGACACTGGAGAGACATCTAGCCAAGGTCGTTGAGAGCCATCAAAAAGATTGGGATTGGCATATCCCCCTCTTCCTGTTGTCTTATAGGTCGGCAACTCACGAAAGTACGGCGGTTACTCCATCGTATGCGAATTATGGAAGAGAACACCGTCTGCCTGCAGATCTCCTGACTTGACGTCCGCCCGATACACCAAGGACCATCACGGAATATGCAAGTGATTTGCGGGATCGGATTGATGATGTTCACAGCCTGGTACGTGAACACGGGCTCCACGCTAGCATAAAGATGAAAACCCGATATGACCGGAAGTCTTATCAAGTGGGTTTTGAGGAAGGTTCGTTGGTGTGGCTACATAACCCTATGCGACGAGTAGGAAAGTCCCCGAAACTATCTCCGAATTGGGAAGGGCCTTACAAGGTAGTCACCAAAATAAACAACGTCACGTATCGAATCCAGCGGAATCCTCGTAGTCCGAACAAGATTGTTCATGTTGACCGGCTGGCCAGATACCATGGAAATAATGATGCTCGGGACGAGCATGTCTTAGGAGGGGGTAGTGTTGCGCCGGTAGGTTAGGTCAAAAACTTTGAACGTCAATGTCAGTGCTTTAGAGGCGTTTTCAGCAGGCTGAAAAGTCATTTCAGGCCGTTTCAGAAGTTACTCTATCAGATATCTAAAGATCGAAATTTCACCCAAGTTGCCGTCGTTTTCAGGCGCCTGAAACATGTTTTCAGTCCGTTTCAGGGCACCCTCTATCAGATGACGCCATAACCTGAAAACCCGTTTTCAGGCTTTTTCAGGACCCCGTATGGGCCTCTGAAGCACAAATCGTTATATGGCGAAATATCCGGTAGGAGTGACAGAGATAGCACTACTAGAAAGAGATAGCTATACTCGGAACATTCGAGAAGTGTGTGACAGAGATAGGGCTACTAGCAAGAGATAGCTATACTCGGAACATTCGAGAAGGGAGTGACAGAGAGTGCACCATTAGAGAGAGACATATATGGTCTCGAATGTTCTCGGCCCGCACGCTGGTCCTTACTAGAATATTCGCGATATGTGTATACAATGTGTCCAGAGCGGCTCCGCGGGATATAAAAGGCGCCGACGGCCGGCGCGAGTTATTTTCATTTTAACTGCGATCGAGTGCTAGTACAAGGATAATCGGAGAGAAAGACTCTTCGTGTGAATAGTGAGTGCATAATTAGTGAAATAGTGTGTGTGTTTTAATTAGTGGATTTTAAGTACAGTTCGTGTGAATTGTAAGTGCGTAATTTGGGTGATAAAGTGAGTGTTTTATTTAGTGGATTAATTCGTGCTTTTCTATCAAATACGAACCCCACGCTCGTAACATTTGGTGTCAGAAGTGGGATAGAAAATGCCGTTAATGCCACGAGAAACCGAGCCAAAAGGAGTGACGACGCGAAGCCAAACGTCTACGATACGATACGATATAAATTTCATTTCATTTATTTTCCACTTATACCTATCATAACAGGCTAGGCCCAATTCGATGGGTATGGTATGTATCATACAAACATTATATTTTACTTAAAAAATAAAATAAAAATAAACTATAATAGGTGCTCACTGTAGCACAGTACAAGCAACGCCATTCTTCTGAATTCACTCCGAGCAACATGGAATAGGTCGACGTGATCCGAGATAAGGTTTAGAGCGTGTGCGGCGCGTGTGAGCGGTGCCTGCGCCAATAGGTTCGTGCGCGCGCGCGGCACCAGCAGCAGCGGCGGCCGGCGCCGGCGGCCGACGTACCCGTCCGGCACGCACACTCGCAACTCCCCCAGCACTACGGGTTTGCAGATCCTGCCTACAAGGACGCTGTGCACATATGTTACCAGAGCCAGGTCCCTCCTTACCCTCAGCTCATAGTACCCCACCATTCCTAAAATAAAGAGTGTAGGATACATTAAAGGATAAAATGGATAAACTCCATACTGCCGCCTATACAAATATCGCATAAATTTATTTTGGATGCGTTCGACCATAAGGCGATATTTTGTATCATGGGGTGCCCATATTATTGCGTTTGACTCTAGCTGACTCCTAACCAAAGCATTATAGACACTCACACTAGCTGTAATGTTTGTGAAGGTACGCCCCATTCGAAGGATGAACCCTAGGTTCCTAAAAGCCTTTTTGCAGATATTCTCAATATGCTTACTATAGTTGAGGTCAGAAGTCAACTGAACGCCTAGGTCTCTGACGTCATCAACTCTCTCTATGTTCTTATCTCCCAATGTGTAGTCTGAGATGATTGGATATACTTTCTTTGTGAAGGATATAAGAGCGCATTTGGAGACGTTGAACTCCAGTCTATTGTCCATACTCCACTGAACTACCCGGTCTATGTATTCTTGCAATCTCTTACAGTCTGACGCACTACCTATTTGGTAAGAGAGTTTTAGGTCATCCGCAAATAATAAACAACTAGCATTTTTTACAACTTTCGGCAAGTCGTTTATCATTATTATAAATTCAATAGGGCCCAAATTACTGCCTTGACTTACTCCAGATCTGGTGAAATATGTATCCGAACGATAGCCATTGTATTCCACATATTGTTTTCTATCGCTCATGTAGCTAATAAAGAACCGTAACAGATTTGTAGTACAACCGATGTCCGATAACTTCTTTAACAGCACATCATTATCAACCAAATCGAAGGCCTTTTTGTAGTCAAAGTACGCCGCATCCACCTGTCCCCCACTGTCAACTGCTGTGATAACTTGAGACATAAAGTTGAGGAGATTGCTGGTGGTACTACGAGATGAGCGAAAACCATGCTGAGCATCCGCTAGTTGTGGCTCAATCTGGGCTGTGATTGCACGTTGGATAGCAGATTCCCAAACCTTTGCCGGCATTGAAAGCACTGCCACTGGCCTATACCCATCTACATTTGCACTGGCCCTCCCCTTTGGTACTGGAATTACCCGTGTTACTTTCCACCTATCTGGGAAGACTGAGGCTGTCAGACATAGGTTATAAATGTAGCACAACGGTTCTGCTAAAGTCATACGACAATCCCGAATAAGATATGCCGGAATGCCATCTGGCCCCGCCGAGCGTTTCAGTTTTAACCGCCTCAGCGCGCTACGAACCTCCCCGAGCTGTAGTCGGTCCACCTGCACTCTTGCCGCGGTAGGCTCCACCTCCGCCATAGCGGCGGTGACGTCAAGCTTGGCGCGTTCCGTACTGTAAACCGAGTGAAAGTAATTCGCAAACTCCTCGGCGCACTCCTCCGCTGACAATACTCTTTTATCCTTAACGATTTTTTGTGGACACCTATTCCCCTTCATAGATTTTATATAGCTCCAAAATGCCTTTGGGTCTTCTATTAAATGATTTTGTATGCGATTTTTATACTGTTCTTGGGCTAATAGTATAGAACATTTAACCCTCGCTCTGCAAACTGAAAACTTTTCGTAATCTACAGTAGATTTGCTAGATTTATATTTTTTATGCAGTTCAGCCTTTAATTTAATGTCGCGAATCAAGTCTTTTGTGTACCACTCAGGATAGCTATACCCAGAGTTTATACATTGTCGCTTTTTTTTCGGAACACAGTCATCAAAAATTTTATTCAAAGTGCTATAAAAGAAATCTAGACAATTTTCTACGCCATCCATCCCATATATCGGTCTCCAGTCCACCCCTACTATAGCAGAGTGCAGTACAAAAAAATCTGCCTTGTTGAAATTCCAACCGGTCGGCTCGCTCTGAGGTTGTTGGTTACCGTGTTGTGCTAAGTTATCAGTGGATGCGCTCTCGCCCGGCGGCGGCGGCGGCGGCGGCGGCGGCGGCCGGCCACACAGCGACACTGTGACCTCGAGAGGCGGGTGATATACGTCTACCTTCACCATCGGCGAGTCCGCTGCGCGCACGCACACGCTCGATCCTATCCCGCCGAACTTACTCAGTACCAAATCAAGCTGCCGATCGTCGCAATTAGGTACCATGTTGCTCTGAATGAACCCACAATAGGCTACCCAATACTCATAATAAGTGGCGGTTTCCTTAGTACAGGAATTTAAATTGAAATCCCCCATAACGATGACGTTGCTGTACGCATCACAAAATTGTTCAATTATTCTAAACATAACTATATACTCAGACTCACTACTCCTCGGTGGGATATAAATACTACATAATAAGAATATCAATCTGTTTTGTTTGTACACCGCACCGGCAACAAGTTCGAATGTGTGAGTGTCAACATTTACACTACCCGGCACTGCGACTCGACGCATCTCCAAACGATCTGTGGCCACGAGAAACGCTCCCCCGTGCTTACGTCCGTCCGCTCTATCGCAACGAAGAATGTGAAACCCTTGCGGAACTATTTCGGCGTCGTTGATATATTCTATATGTTCAGGCCTCTCGGCACCTAATGACCTCGCAGGGGCCCATCAGCTACGAGGTAGCGTAGCGATCAGATGCCAAGAAGTGAGAACGTCGGCGTTTCACCGAGCTAATACTTATGAATCTATCTGACCTGGTCTGTGCTTCGTTCCCGTCAAACTCCTGTCTCTCTGCAAGGCCTGGGTGCACCCTAGGCTCTTCTTGGTAGACAGGTTCTTCAGCCAACCAGGTATGGCTGGCAGGCCAGCTTCGACGAGCACAGTGTTCCAACACAGGTTATGTTACGTGGGAAAAACCAATCGGCCACGTAAATGCGAACTTTATCTGGTTCGGGGAACCACAATACACTCAGCTATATAGACAATCCTGAGGGGAACCCGAATACATTCCAGATGGCTTACGATTTAATTTCAATACCCCAAATCAATACGCGTTACATCGCGAGGGCTTTCGTCTGTCAGTTGTCAAAAAACTGCAAGGTTGGCAGCAACGTCAAATTCAAAATGGCCGTTCCGAAACCATCGATCGAGTATCGATTTTGAATCGAACAATCACCCGCCCGGACAGGCACCCACCTGTCCCTTAATCTACGGGCAGCCGAGACAACGTTGCTACCGCTCGTTTTAGAACCGAGCCTCCTACTAGAACCTCTGCAGACCGGGGGGTCCCGTCCTTGCCAGGGAACAAGTTAACAATGCGCCCCCTGCGCCAACGTAGTGGCGGTAGGTTAGCATCCTTAACCAGAACGAGGTCACCAACACTAGGGGGGCTGGTTTTGTCAGTCCACTTAAGGCGCTGTTGTAAGATATGCAGATACTCGAGCGACCAACGCTTCCAGAAATTCTGAGTAAACTGCTGCAACATCTGATACCTTGACAACCGATACAATTTCACTCCCTCGAAGGGGTGCTCGGGCAACGCGTTAAGTGGCTGTCCTATCAAGAAATGGCCTGGGGTCAGAGCCTCCAGGTCATTTGGATCCGAGCTGAGCGGACACAACGGTCGCGAATTGAGAACGGCCTCGATCTTACAAAACAATGTCGCGAGCTCCTCAAAAGTCAGCGCGGTCTGACCTACTATACGCCCCAAGTGCGTCTTAGCTGACTTAACTACGGCCTCAAAAATCCCACCCCAGTGGGGGCAACTCGGTGGGCTGAAGGTCCACTGTATACCCCGACGGGAGAGGGCCGTTCCAATATCCACTTTATTTACATTCAAAAAGTTGACTATCTCTCGTAAGTATCGTTCCGCACCGACGTAGTTAGTGCCGTTGTCAGAGCGGATCAAAGTTGGAAGTCCCCTTCGAGAAACAAACCTATCCAAACAAGCAATGAAAGCCTCTGTCGAGAGATCAGCAACGAGCTCGAGATGTACCGCCTTGGTGGATAAACAAACAAACACACATAGGTACGCCTTGTATTGCTTAGCGGTACGCAATCGTGAACTCTTCACCATAAACGGTCCGGCAAAATCCGTACCAACACCTGAAAACGGTCTGACCTCATTCACACGATCAGGGGGCAAGTCCCCCATGAGAGGTTGCATCGTGGCAGCCTTAAGTCGATAACAAGGCATGCACCGAAACACGATGTTCCGTATGACACGGCGGGCAGATAAGATCCAAAACTCCCGCTGGAGCGTGGCCAACAACGCGTTACAGCCGGCATGCGCGTTTTTAATATGACGATCAGTCACCAGCAATTCAACTAACTGTCCCCCCTTGGGGAGCAGAAGTGGGTGACGAGCCGAATACGACAGATTCGCATTGCGCAATCTTCCTCCTACCCGAAGTAACCCGGTCGAATCAACAAAGGGGTTGAGACGCGCGACGGCTCCCTTCAATTTCGAACGTCCACTTCGTATAATCTCCAATTCTGCCCCAAACTTCGAGGACTGTACCAACCGGACCAAATTCAGTAGCGACTCGTTTCGCTCTGCCGGAGTCAGAATAGGGTTCAACGTTCGCTGATCGCGAGGAGTACGACAATTTCGAGCGAATCTCCTAATCCAAGTGGACACGTTTATCAACTTGTCAAGTGAGCTATACCGGTCCAGCAGAAACCCGGCGTCAGGGTCCTCAGCCTTCTGGGTAACATGCACGGCCGCTCTGGGGCCATGATCCGAAGATACTACTACATGGCTGTGGGGCCAGTCCGATTCTCTCCTGGCAAGCCAGGGTGGTCCCCACCACAAATGGTGTCTAACGAGTTCAGGAGCCCGACATCCCCTGGATGCACAATCAGACGGGTTCAATTCTCCTGGTACATGTCTCCAGGTCAGTGGGACCTCAGACGACACAATCTGGGAGACACGGTTCGCAACAAAAACCTCTAAGTTATGGACCGAAGCCTTCAGCCAGCACAAAACAATCTGGCTGTCCGTCCACGCGTACACCGTATCCTCCAAAACCACTGACCCACGCAACACTGTTAGAGTGTGATTCAAAAGTTTGGTCAAAAGAGCAGCCCCGGACAGTTCCAGTTTTGGAATCGTCATCCTTGTCCGAATAGGCGCTACCTTGCTTTTTGCCAAAACCAAACGCACGTCGACCTCCCCGGTGGAGGTGACGGTTCGCAAATAAACCGCTGCCGCAAACCCTCGTTCAGAGGCATCACAAAACCCGTGAAGGGTTGCCCTGTAATCCCCAGCAGGGACCAATTTCCTCGGCAGCGATACATTATTTATGTCCGATAGCGAGGTGAACAATTGCGTCCAATCAGTCAACAAATCACCTGAGAGGTGGGTGTCCCAGGTCAACTGAGCCGCCCATAGCCTTTGCATAAAACATTTGAGAGCAAAGGTGACTGGAGAAATCCATCCATTCGGGTCGAACGTTCTCGCAATCGTTGACAGTACTGACCGCTTCGTCCAGGCCTTCGGTGTTTCTAAAACCACCCGATAGGTAAACTCATCATGGACGGGCCGGTACTGAATTCCAAGCACTGACAACATGTTAGGGTTGTCAGGATTCTCAAAAACGTGCGGGTCTTGTTGAAACTCATCTGGGAGACCAGCCATCAACTCAGGGGAGTTGGACATCCACTTGCGTAGTTCATAGCCGCCTCGTTCCAGCAATTGAATGAGCTCGTCACGTCGGTCCAGAGCTTCCTCTACACTGGCTGCCCCTGTGCAGACGTCATCGACGTACAAATCTTGCTCCAGGATAGCGGCGGCTCTAGGATAGCTCACACGGTCACGCGACGCCAACTCCCGCAGGGTACGCATCGCCAAATACGGGCTAGACCGTAACCCATACGTGTTCGTGTTCAACTCATAGACCTTGACTGGCTCGGCCGTGGACTCACGCCAAAGTATCAACTGATACCTTCTGTCAGCCGGATGAATTACCGTTTGCCTAAACATCATCCGAATGTCTGCGACAAATACAATCTGGTGCCTCCGAAAGCTCGTGAGAATATCCGAAATATCACGGCTCAACTTGGGTCCCGAATGTAGACACTGATTCAGGGACATCCCGTTCGAGGTAGGTGCTGACCCATCAAAAACAACTCGAATCTTGCCGGTAGGGGTTCGTAGGACGGCATGGTGGGGAAGGAAACAATGATCCTCAGATCTCCAGTCCACACCCGATACCGACATGTGTCCTAACGACTCATACTCCCTCATGAAATCGACGTATTTTTGTTTAAATACGGCGTCCCTTGACATCCTACGCTCCATCGACATCAATCTCGTCTCAGCCATCTTCCTAGATTCTCCTAGTGGCGGTCGATCGGCCCTGAAAGGCAGTCGAGTTACAAAACGACCAGAACGAAGGCGACCAGTACTATTCTGGTAAAACAACTCGCACTCTTCTTCGTCTGCGTCGACTCGACGGGCGGTGGGAGGTTCCTCTATCTCCCAGAAACGTTGGATAGCGTCTGACAACGCTGAGCCAATAAGTATGCCATCTGACTCGGCAGGCCTAACCATTGGCAATGCCGGACCCATGATCACGTGACCAAACTTAGTATCCACAGCAATCAACCCGTCCGGCTGAAGAACTCGCCGATCCGACAACAGAAACCTACCCAGAACGTCTGCTCCCAGTAGCAGGTCGACTGGGGCTGGAGTGTCAAAATCGGGATCCGCCAACTTGAGTCCTGACGTCAGGAATCGAACGGCCGGATTCAACTTCACCAAGGGGTGTTTGCCCATGACATGCGTCATTACTAAAGCTTGCACGGATGTTTTTGTCAAAATGTCATAACGTGGAGAGAACGTGATCACCGATTGACCAACTACATTCGTAACCGTAACATTCCCCACGCCCCGTATTGATTTATTATACCTATTTACCTTGAGGCCCAACCATTTTGCTAAATCGTTCGATACAATGCAGCCCTGAGCTCCAGAATCTAATAGGGCGCGAACGTATGTTGGGTTGCCCGCCAAATCCCAAACAAGCACAGAGGCGATCGGTAACACCACCGTCTCCGGTTGGGGGGCAACCAATGGTTGGGCCGCAAATTCCTAGCGAGGACCCCCGGGGCCCCACTGTGCCTGCAACCGATCAGGTAGGCAGCTATACGCCAGAGGGTCCCATTGTACAAATGGCCCACGCGCCGGTTCCATTGCCACCCTACGGCGCCCCCCGAAGGGGGGTGGGCGTGAATTCAACCGTGGCCGCTCCATGAGCGGGGGGGACATCACATGCGACCGACGAGGACGAGGCGACGAGCGGGGCGACAACTGAGGCGGCGTCCGAACCGCATCCGCATAGCTCGAAGGTGTCCCATGCCACCCGCCCGTTACGGCCTGCTCAACATACCCAATGTCCCGCTGAGTCGGATGCTGAGTCGCAACCGAAAACTCAGGGCCCCCCATGTGATGACCCTGAGTGCGGCCCTGCACCCCTGGGTGGCCGCGTGCTTGTGGCCCCATTGCCCGTTGAGTCGGATGCTGAGTCGCTACCGAAAACTCAGGGCCCCCCATGTGATGACCCTGACTGCGGCCCTGCACCCCTGGGTGGCTGCGTGCTTGTGGCCCCATTGCCCGCTGAGTCGGATGCTGAGTCGCAACCGAAAACTCAGGGCCCCCCATGTGATGACCCTGAGTGCGGCCCTGCACCCTAGTACTGCCCTGTGCACGTGGGGACGTTGGCCCCTGAGTTGCGCTCCGAGTCGCAAACAAATTCTCAGGGCCCCATGCCGTGTCACCCTGGATACGGCCCTGTGGACGTGGGGACGTTGGCCCCTGAGTTGCGCTCCGAGTCGCAAACGAATTCTCAGGGCCCCATGCCGTGTCACCCTGGATACGGCCCTGTGGAGGCTGTTGGCCGGACCGGTTCATGCACAACAGATTGTTGTGGGCCCCACCACAATATCCGCACATTTTTGTGCGCGTGCAGTCCCTAGCCATGTGTGGCCCGAGGCACAGGAAACACCAGCTCCGCTGCTTGGCCATCCGGCGCCGTCCCTCAACCCTAAGTTCCCCGAACTTATTGCAATTGGCCACAGCATGGCCAATCTGCCTACAACATGGGCAGGTCTCACTATGTGGGGTCAATGCACTCACAGTCCCGTACGACTGCCGGTTGGTGCGGTCCTTCCTCGTCGGAGGGCCCCTACACACAGCGCTCCCGGCAGCTCTCTGTGGCTCCGAAGGATGGGTGACCGTCAACCCCAAATTCTCTGCCCGTCGAGCCTCCTCTTCCAAGAATCCGACCAAGTCGGAGAAGGCGGGCAGGTCCTCGGCCGACCTCCCGTGAGACTGTTCGAAACGAGTCTGCACGTCAGCGGGTAGGCGGGAAAGTACAATGTACAGCAGTAGGTACGACCATTCACCAACCGGAAGTCCAAGATTCTCTAGAGCCTTGGTGACGGACAACAATGGGTTCAAAACCTCCGTCTGTATGGCCCCGACCTTGTTCACAACCGGGATACTAAACAAACGGTTCAGTTGGGCATCGGCCAACCTCCGTTTGTTATGGTAACGTCTGACCAACAATTGTCTGGCCGTTTCATAGTTACCCTCCGTAACTGTCAAATGAGCGACCAGCTCCCTAGGCTCACCCCTCAATGCTGCCACCAGCTGAGCCATCTTGACAGACTTGGTAATGTCCGATCGCATGTGCACCAAACTGTCGAACAGATTGATGAAGCTCATCCATTCACCGGACACTCCGTCAAAGGTAGGCATAGTTATGGCAGGTAACCTGGACCCCGAACCCTGAAGCGGCAGAGGTGCTTCAATGTCACCACCATGGCTGGACTCGCGCTGTCTACGTATGTCCGCAGCCTTCTGCGTGATAGCAGCTGCCATCTCCATACATTGGTCGACATCCCCTAGCAACCGTGACAGCCTGTCAGGTGCGCAACCATCAACTGATTCCGCCTGCGCGGACAATTCGAGCACCCTGTTGTAACGTTCCTTAACGTCCATAGACCGCTCCAATACTACATCATGCCTATCTAAACGGTCTATCAGACCGTGTGCGGAGGAAAACCATCTGAGTTCCTTAGAAACACCCTTCTGGATTTCAGACAACGACATGATCGGAACGACACTTACTCACAACTTGCAGTAACTCAATTATATTGGACCCTCCAGTCTACAACCCAAACGAGGGAACCCTAAACCACAACTTAAACAATGCTGTTTTCCTTAAACAATAGGAACCGAGTTTTATATCTATATAAATTCTGTAAATAACAATTTAGTCTCCCTTTATCACTACAACACATACATCATCATCATATATTAAGGGGTCTTGTCGTCCCCTGTCGTTGCAGCAACCTCCAGTACTCTCTGTCTTGGGCCTTGGTCTTCATCTCCTGGTACGATCCACTATGGCTCCAATTCTTTAGTTGGTCTGTATATCTTCCCCTAGGACGCCCTCGCTGGCGTTTGCCCTCAAGCTTGCCCTCTATAATTGTAAGGAGGAGTCCTTCATGTCTTAGAATGTGTCCTAAGCACTTGGCTCTTCTGTTTGCTATGGTTCTTATGATAGCTCGGGTCTCTTTAGCCATTCTTAAAACCTCTTCATTTGTTCTTTTCTCTGTCCAGCTAATTTTTAGCATCCTACGCCAGCACCACATTTCAAAGGCTTCCAAACGCTCTATGTCTTTAGTTGTCATGTTCCAGCTCTCGCAGCCATACAATGCAATACTCCATACAAGTGTTTTGATAAGTTGCTTCCTTACTCGTATGTTGATTTTGTTGCTGTAAATATTTCTATTTGTTGTGAAAGCTCTTCTTGCAATGGCTATTCTGGTGCGTATTTCTTTATCACTTCTACCTGTTTCTTCAATGATGCTTCCTAGATATGCGAATTGCTTAACTTGTTCCAGTTCATTCCCGTTCAATATTATCTTGATGGCAGGGCTTTCCTTTTTGGCCGTCACAAGTACTTTCGTTTTCTTAACATTAATTTTAAGTTTGTATTTTTGAAAAATTCTGTTCATGGTTTCTAGGTTCGCCTGTAGCCATTCTTCAGATTCCGTTACTAGGGCAATATCATCTGCAAATCGGATCCACGGTATATTATTTCCATTTATCTTGACTCCTATGGAGAATTCTCTAATTTCGTTTATAGCCTCTTCTATGTAGATGTTGAATAGTAGTGGGGATAAACTGCACCCTTGTCTTACTCCTTTGCCGATTTTGCCTGTTTTCGTGACGTCTTCCATCGTAATCTCTGTCTTTTGGTCAATGTACAACGCCTTTATTATTCTTCTGACCTTCCAGTCAAATCCCTTGTTCTTCATTATTCCGAATAAAATATTCCAGTCAACATTATCGAAAGCTTTCTCCAGGTCGATAAAGCCGAGGTACGTATTAAGGTTAAGCTCTAGTCTTTTATCTATTATATTTCTGAGTGCAATTATAGCTTCTCTTGTTCCTCTGTTCTTTCTAAAGCCAAATTGGTCTTCACTTAGGTTTTCTTCAATTTTTGTATGTATTCTGCGCTGTATTATTTTAAGTAAAATCTTGGATGCGTGTGACAATAAACTAATGGTTCTATAGTTTCCACATTCTGTGGCATTTCCTTTCTTTGGCATCGTGATTGTCCTGCTGGTCGCAAAGTCTTCTGGTACTATACCCTTTTCATAGCATTCTACTATTATGTGGTATAGTTGTCTTCTGGTTTGTGGTCCGCTATGTTTCAATAGTTCTGAGGGTATTTCGTCTCTTCCGGGGGCTTTACCGTCTTTAAGCTCGTTCAGCGCTGTCTCAAATTCTGACCATGTTATGCAAGGTCCCCTATTATCTTCCTCCACTTCATGTTCCTCTTCTATAGCCGACTCCTCCAAACTGTCTCCTTTGTATAAGTCCTCTATGTATTCAATCCACCTCCCTGTTATGTCTTCTTTGTCATAAAGTAGTTTTCCTTCTGTATCTCTTATCACTTTACTTTTAGTTGCTGCCTTCTTTTGCATCATTTTAATTAAGTTGTATCCTTGGGCTACCAAACCTTTTGTGATAAAGAACTCGATATCTTCACAATGTTTTTCTATCCATTTAGTATTTTCTCTATCACATAATGTTTGAACTCTGTTTTTATAGTATTTGTACATCTTTTTATCTTCCTCCGTTTTCTGGCTTCTGTGACTGTTTCTACGATTTATTGTATCTATGATCTCAGGTGTCACCCATCCTTTTCTTGGTTTCCTCTTAGATTTTCCTAGAGTTTGCTCCGCCGATTTTCTTATTATACTAACAAAGTTCGTCCAGTTATTGTTCAGGTCATTATCTTCCAAACCTAACTTGGTCAATTCTTTGTCTGTTTCGTTACCAAAAGTTACTCTCAAATCTTTGCTTTTGAATTGTATCATATCGGCCTTGAGCCTCGAGTTGCTTTTCCCCCTTGGTCCTCTTTTACTCTGTGCCATTATGCACTTCGCCATCACTAGGTTATGGTCACTATCAATATTCGGACCCGGGTACGCATGGCTTGTCAGAACGTGCCTTCTCTCTTCAGTTCTTGTGATAATGTAGTCTATCTGATATCTTGCCACATCTCCGGGCATCTTCCATGTGTACCGTCTTCTCTTAGGGACTTGGAATAAGGTATTAGTTATGCACAGATCATATTGTTTGCAAAATTGTATTAACCTTTCTCCTCTTGAGTTAGTTTTTCCAAGACCCCAACTGCCCACGTGTCTTCCGTTTTGGTTTTCTCCCACAACCGCGTTAAAATCGCCCATAATATATAGCCTGTGATCATCTTTAACCCCTCTTAGCAAGTCGTCTAGTTGTTCATATATTTCTTCTATTTCCGATTCATCGTGTGCTGAAGTTGGCATATATACCTGGATTATAACTGTAATGGGTGCAGTATTAAGCGTTATCAGAAGTAGTCTATCACTTATGTGTAGTGTATTCATAACCTTGAGTCCCATGTCCTTGTTTAAAAATATTGCAACCCCATTACTTCCCCCTTTGCCCCCACTAAAGATGATTCTATAGTCATCGTACCAGTAGTCTCCGTTACCCTCCCAGCGATGTTCACATATACCTAGTATTTCGACTTTCGTCTCGTCCAGGATGTGTAGGAGTTCTTCTGTTCTCCCTGTCTTATGGAGCGTGCGCACGTTCCACGTCCCTATTTTGCAAGGGTTTCGCATGGCATCATCGACAGCCTTGCGTCTGTCTCTGGTATTCTCATTCCATCGCATATCTTCTAGAGGGTTTCGCATGTTAACGACCGACACAGCCTCCGTGCTGTGCCTGCCGGACTCGGGCCGCGACCGCGGCCTTCTGTCGATTAAATTCCTTTCCTTTATTGACTTTTTCATGTTTGCTGCTATATGTAGGGAAATTAATGTGGTGGTATCCCCCTTGCCTTCCACATCGCAGTGACAAGGCCATTCTGTTGGTGCAACTCCGCCCTCGTTTCATCGTGCAGAAACCCATCCGACTTGCTGTAGTCTTCGGCTTTCTGCCCGTACTGCCACCGCTGCTTCCCGGTGTCAGGGGAATGCTTATTGAATGGCGGCATTATCACGCCATGTCACAGGGTTGTCGTTGGAAACTGTAGCTTTTTGCTAGAAAGCCCTTCCCACCAGGCTTCCCACTACTTCCTATTAACCTTGCCGCTTCTTGGTCGGGGACTGCTTATTCAATATATTCGCAGCTAACCATCATATCTAATGGCCGTTCACTATCCGCCACCTGTGACCCCTCGGGTAGCCTGCAGCTCAGCCTCCGAACACATACAGATAGTCAATATTAGTTCAAGTTATAAATTGCTATAACTGAAAACAATGTAATAGCCTGCTATCAATAGATGCAACTACCTATGTCAACCAAAACATTCATTAGCATTACTAGACCACTAATAGATTGACTAACTGGTACTTCAATGCAAATTTCAACTCAACATCTGTCTGTCTACTACCAGCAATAGACCTATACTTACAATACTACCAATCTATGTGGATACAGGAACAACACCAAGTTAGCTAATAACCGCCTATACCTACAGATTGATAGTCCCAAATCGTGGGTTCCTGGAGCCCTTGACGGCTGCAAATCTCAGGAAACCACGCTCTGCTACCAAAACTGTTCAGGCCTCTCGGCACCTAATGACCTCGCAGGGGCCCATCAGCTACGAGGTAGCGTAGCGATCAGATGCCAAGAAGTGAGAACGTCGGCGTTTCACCGAGCAAATACTTATGAATCTATCTGACCTGGTCTGTGCTTCGTTCCCGTCAAACTCCTGTCTCTCTGCAAGGCCTGGGTGCACCCTAGGCTCTTCTTGGTAGACAGGTTCTTCAGCCAACCAGGTATGGCTGGCAGGCCAGCTTCGACGAGCACAGTGTTCCAACACAGGTTATGTTACGTGGGAAAAACCAATCGGCCACGTAAATGCGAACTTTATCTGGTTCGGGGAACCACAATACACTCAGCTATATAGACAATCCTGAGGGGAACCCGAATACATTCCAGATGGCTTACGATTTAATTTCAATACCCCAAATCAATACGCGTTACATCGCGAGGGCTTTCGTCTGTCAGTTGTCAAAAAACTGCAAGGTTGGCAGCAACGTCAAATTCAAAATGGCCGTTCCGAAACCATCGATCGAGTATCGATTTTGAATCGAACACTATACATCCTGTCTCCGAGAATACGAATAAGTCTGCCGTCGAGGCATGGAATTCGGAACGTAGAACCTCAAGTTTAGACCTCAGTCCTCTAGGGTTTTGATAGTACACTACATAATAATCATGTTTGGTCGTTCTTTTCCTTCGGGTCTCTTCGAAAAAACCATTCCCATTCGCAATACTTTATTCTTACCGCCCAATTTTTATCTTCACATAGTTTGTCATATAAACTAAAAGATGCATAGCCTCTCTTTTTTTGTGTTTTAAGCTTTCAACCTTTGTTTCCGCTTTTTCACCGCAGATTTTTTTAACAAATGCTGCCATTGATTCCACTGATGTGTCTTTTTTTACGTTCCACACATGAAGAAACTTTTTCTGCTCCGTCCCTTCAATTTCAATAGACTGTGTACATCTTCCTTGTCTAACTTCTTTTCGAGGGTACCTTTTCTTGGTCCGATTTATCGTTTGCCAAGCACCTTCTTGGTTATGTTGTTTTTCTTCCATGCCGCTGTTGCTAGTAACCGTCGCCGATAAATCCTCCCCTTTCATGGCCCGACTTTCCTTTGCAGGCAATTTTTTTGCTATCTTTTGATCGGTTTGCTTTACAATGTTAGCGAATGATGGTCTTACAATAGTTGAAAGCTCCGTCGGCAAAGCAGTTTCTTTCGTGACCTCCTTCTGCCCATTTAGTATAAGGTTTTCCAACTGTTCCAGCTTTTTGGTGTTTTCCTCAACTACCTTCATATTTTTGCGAAGGTCCTTCATTTCAATTTCGATCGTCGTAAGTTGTTCTTGAAGACGGTTGAAGCTCCTCACCTGTAAATCTTGTTGAGACTTCATCTCCATCTAGACCTCCTTCAGAACCCGAAGTATTTCCGCGTTATTATTGAGATTAGCTGTTTCTTCCACGTTACGCAAACCTCGCGGCTGAAGGTTGACGAAGCTACTCGGCGTAAAGGTCTCGTTCATCCCTGGTATCGCTTGTCCAAACTTGACTGGTGTTTCCGAATTACCCATTTTGGGGATACTGCACCTACACGCTGGGCATATCCAGGAACTCTTGTAGTTCTCACTTAAGTCTTCGAACTGCTCATTGGTCAATCCAAGGCACTTTAGGTGATATAGCTTTTTACACCTCTCTTGCGAGCACTCCATAAAAAGTATATCGTACAATGCCGAATCACACCCATCACACTTCGTACCCATTAATTTTATGATATTAATAAGTACACTATTTAATTCGAGCGTATGCACGTCCGATCAGTCGCGCGCGCGGAGCTACTAAATGTGCTAATAAATACTTACAAACATACTACCTGTAATTCTAAAGAGAGAGGTAATGCTTTTTTTTTTGTTGGAGGGGAAAAAATGGAATTACCCATGCCCAGGAGTCAGACCTCCCTGCTATGTCCGGGTCCCCACATATTGAGCGGGCATCAGCTTGTGTGGTATACGGACTAAAAACAACCCCTTTGTGTTTACAGTTGTCTTACTAAAAATTTACTGTGAGCCATGGCCTCGGTTTATGCTGAAGGCTTTCTACCTGCAATTTGCCCTTTTTGGCGATATATATGTGTATATGATATATATGGGAGGAGTTTGCCTGCTTACCCGATTTTATGAGCGGACATCAGCTCATAGTCAACGGGCATGATAGCGGCATATTAGGGGGGCAGATAGCCCCCGCTATATATATAATTTTTGAAACCTATCCTAATCCTAAACTACTTTATATTTGGGTCATTTAGGGGGGCTCTGACCTCAGTCCGGGAGGTTTAAAGGGGCAGGGGGAGATTGTGTGTTCTTCGAATCAAGACGGTGATCTCTTTCAATCCAAATTTGGTATCTGAGACGCTGTAGTGCTTCGGGAACACAGCCTTCGTCAAGTTGACGTGCCTGAGGGGCGGGGGTGGTTGGGCTTTAAGAGCTTTCGTGATATCGTCCTCCGGTTTTAGGAGGACGTCTTTGGGGCGCATTTTGAAAAGGTGTTTCTTATTTATATCTGGGGTCGGATCATAAAGGGATGCTTGTACTATAAGCGGGTTTGGGTGGCTAGATGCATTAATGAAGTAGCGTTCGGACGCTTCTTTCATATATTGCTTTACTGCGGGGAGTGTAAAGTCACTATGGAGGTCTACGTATCGCATGTACCACGGGGCACCTACGGCTTTTCGCATGAAGCGGTTTTGTAAAACCTGAAGGGGCTTAGGGGAGTGGGAGCAGTGTGCAAAGACTGGACTTGCATACGTGAAGACCGGACGGATGCAAGTACTAAATAGAGTTATTTTGCAGCGCAATGGGAGATTGCTTTTACTTCTCATGAGCGGGTGAAGCCTACTCATATAGAAATCTGCTTTGTCACGGACCGTTTTAATGTGGGATTTGAAGTTTAGACGGGAGTCTAATGTCACGCCTAAATACTTCACTTTATTTTCCCAGGGGATAGGGCGGTCAAAGAGGGTGATTTCGGGTAGTGTAGAGGACGCGCGGTCAGCTCGAGTCTTACCCCTTGAGAAAAGCACGGCTGCGCTTTTCTCGGGGTTCATCTCTATCCTCCATTTGAGAGCCCATTCACCGAGGTCGGTTACTGCTTCCTGGAGAACTTGACAAACGCGCGCCCTCTTTCTACTGGTGTAATAGAGTGCCGTATCGTCAACGTAAAGGGCTAGCTCGACGTATGGCGTGCGGGGGACGTCTTGGACGTAAAGTGAATAGAGGGTGGGGGAGAGAACTGAGCCTTGCGGGACTCCGGCGGCTATGGGGTGGGGCCTAGAGCGCGATTTTTCTACTCGATAGCAAAAACTGCGCTCAGTGAGGTAGTCTTTGATAATGAGTACAAGCCTATCGGGGAGGTTGAGTTGGTAAAGTTATAAATAAGACCATTGTGCCAAACTTTGTCAAAAGCTTTCGCTACGTCAAAGAATATGGCACCGGTATCTTTGGACTTTGCCGTTGTGTGGAACGCTTTGTAAATGTGCTCCGTTATGCGGTGCACCTGTTGGACGCACGAGTGTTTTGGGTCTAAAGCCAAACTGCTCGTTGGGTATGAGGTTTTTATCTATGTAAATGTCTTTGAGTCGGTTGAGAATAAGCCTATAGCGGATAGGTGTTCAGGACGTTGAATAAAACACAGGATTAACTTTTAACTGGTAATTAGAAGGGCACGAGTACATCAAGTGCAACGCGTGAGATCTTGCTCCCAATGCGGTAGCTGGCCGACTGCCGACGTCACCGCGCGATATCGGTCACGTATGCGTGCTTGAATTGAGTGATAGTTATTTTAAATGGACGCGTGCCCGTTAACCACAATATTTACCTGAATTCTAACTAGGTAAGTACATCGATAAGTAGTTCAAATAAATCACGCTATCTCTAAGTTCTTTCTTTCAACAACATCCCAAGAAGATAACCTAATGGAAGCCTTACCAACGCTGAGATGGTAACTGCCTATTCACCGCAATTGCTGACCAAATTAATCACCTATGTCAATTAACATGCAATCACACTCACATTCGTAAGGACCTAGTTAAATATGTAGAAGAAAACGGTGATGAACAGAACAAAGCTCGCAATCACTGAGCCTGAAATCCTTAACAACTCAACACTGAAAATCTACGCAATTACGGTACTTGGGCTGGAGAGGAGATTATAATACCAGCTGCCGAATACTTTCTACTTAACGCAACAATCCACCAGCAAAATACACCATCGCTCACATTCACGCCCAAGAATCCAGCGGAAGCAGTGAAATCTATCAACCTCAACGTCACAGGACACCACTACGACAGCGTTTACTTGCTTGAATCGCCAAATTTACCCACGGATCAAGCAACCGATAACCAAACTGATAACACCATACTTTCGCCGATACTTAATGCAACACCCATGAACTCCTCAGGGTCAACCATAACATCAACAGAAGACATCCCAGACAACACCGGATATACGATGATACGAAACAGCCCCATATTTAAACCACAAGTCACATGCGAGCGTATGCGCATTGCTACTTGGAAGGTTAGAGGATGCGCCGAAATAACTAAAAGACTCAACATTGACGCGGAATTGACTAACAAAAACATAAACATAGCCTATATACAGGAAACAAACATGATACATATGTCAAAACACTATCTCTGGTATCTGAATGCTCGCATCGGACAAGACGCTTTAAAGAAATACAGGAAAAAGGGATTATAGGAACAAACCTCCTTCACAATATTGCACACAAATATTTTAAAAGTTACATCAAAAGAAAATGCATGTACAAGGGCGAGCTTGTCTCTAAAAAGAGATTTCTTCCAGCAAAACAAGGCATTACAGGAATTGCTATCATAAAAGGGTAGGCAGTGCACAATAATTACTATAACTAAAATGCCTAGGAATAAATTAAAATATCTGTAAAATACAGATAGCAGATACGAAATAATTACCGATATATACATAAACCTTACATATAATAAAATAAATACAATAACTTTTACGAAAGAGACATGTAGAGCTCTTTGATATGTTTCTTAAAAGAAAAAAGAGTCGGACTGTCTCTTATAGTGCAAAGAGGTGCGTTCCAGAGTCGGACCGCCCGCAACCTGAAAGAGCGTTTATACGCAGCGCTGCTATGCCGCGGAGTAGCTAAAAGTGAATAATTAAATATCATCGGAAAACTGCTCATGGCAAACTTAAAAGTAGAAAGACGAAAATTCTTATAAGAGACCCCATAAACAACCAGTGAATTGGACGTAGTTCCAATACGAACCGTAAACGAAATCAAATATCTCGGCACATATATTACGGCAGGACATAGGACACAATAAAAAAGAGGTGTCGGCAAGCCATATGCAATTCCAAGGCCCTAATGCATTTTATAAAGAAATCCAACATAGACTGAAATATAGTGCGCCTGATTTACAAAATGGTCATTGCACTGTTTATAAAATACGGACAAAAAGCGGCAACCCTCACTAAAGCAAACAGTTGACAGTCAGTATATGAACGCCTGATCTTCAGAGACATGTTTGAGAACGCCAGAAGCTATCCAAGATACCACAAAATTCATGATTGACTACAGGGTAAAACGATAACCAAACGAATCAATGTTACAATACATATTCTGCGACGCCCACAACAGCACTTACTACACGCTCCATTCAAATACGAAGCAAGGAAGAAGAAAGACGGCCGACTTATATACACCTGAAAATATTTCCTTAATCATGACATCAAATACTACGGTGAAGAACACAGTTACTGGACAGAATCATCACACAACAGGGACGAAGTCAGGATGGCCTAGAGGAAAATATACCGTATTCCAGAAACAGAGAGCGAAAGCGAAACTGGGATCTTACCGGATAACCCAAACGGACACGACTCACGAAACTCAACTAATAACAATAACTGAAAATAGAAGGAAAACAAGAACTTGAAGAAAACAACAGCTGCTCTCCAAATCCCACATCCTCCCCATTCCACATATCCTATATTGGCTTCAGGCTGAAGAGTCGGTCGATTGAATTCACTATCCTTCCCTTCCTACAGAGCAGGTCATTCCGCCCCCCCTCAAAACTTGTGCCCTCTGGTATGCCGGCCGAAAGACCGGAACAGGTTTAGAACCCTGGCTGGAGAAGCACCATTCATTCATTCATTCATTAAATTTCTTGTTATTTTTCAGGTGAGGGATAAGTGCTACGCGTACTGCGGGTCTTCGAAGTATTCCATTTGTTGTTCGAATATCAACGACTCTTATTCGTCCGTCTCGGCCAGGGTACACTTTCTCTATTATTCCTTTCGGCCAGGTGTTTCTAGGATTATTAGGGTCAAGTATAAAAACCAGGCTGCCTGCTGCCAGCGGCTGCTCTTCTTTGTGCCATTTCTGTCTGGGCAGACGTGTCGGTAAAACTTCCCTTATAATAAGTCTTGACGATGGGTGACGGCCGTCGAGGATTATCGGTATTTTGGCTGACAATTGGACGTCGCGTACAGCATCTATCCGAGCGCCAACTCTCATCACTCCAAGTTCATCTAAGAACGGTGATAAATTTCGCGTTCGCCTAGTTTCTATTACTTTGTTCTGTTGCAGTAATTGTAATTCGATGGGGAATGATTCTCTTTGAGCTTGTTTTAATATTAATATCTCGGCTTGTTCCATTACTGAAGGATTTATATCTTTGCCTCGGCCTGTCTTTCGGCGACACTTGTCAACGAACAGTAACATATTTGCTGTGCATCTCAACAAACGAAGCCAGGAGCTGAATCGCGTCGAATCAGGAACAGGTAAGTTGGATTTATCTATTTTATTTTGTATCACGTTTACAGTTTCTAAGACTTCTTCATTAATAATGAATTTCCCTTTTTCAGATGGCCAGTCTTCAGACTTCTTGTATAAAAAATCGGGACCACAAAACCAATCACAGTCATTGGGTAATTTATAATTATTGCTTTTTGTAGCAATATCCGCTATTACTGAAGGATTTATATCTTTGCCTCGGCCTGTCTTTCGGCGACATTTGTCAACGAACAGTGACATATTTGCTGTGCATCTCAACAAACGAAGCCAGGAGCTGAATCGCGTCGAATCAGGAACAGGTAAGTTGGATTTATCTATTTTATTTTGTATCACGTTTACAGTTTCTAAGACTTCTTCATTAATAACGAATTTCCCTTTTTCAGATGGCCAGTCTTCAGACTTCTTGTATAAAAAATCGGGACCACAAAACCAATCACAGTCATTGGGTAATTTATAATTATTGCTTTTTGTAGCAATATCCGCTACGTTCAATTCTGATGGGACGTAGTTCCATTCGTTGGATTTTGTCAGCTGATCAATTTCACCCAGGCGGTTGGCAACGAATACTTTGTAGCTGCGAGTATCATTGTTTATCCAGTGCAGCAATGTTGACGAATCTGTCCAAAAGTATATTCCGTTTGATTTCATTCTATGCTCGCGTTCTATTGTTTCAGCAAGTCTACATCCAATCACTGCGGCTTGTAATTCTAGTCGGGGTATTGAGACCGGTCTAATGGGCGCGAGTCTACTCTTGCTCGCTATGAATGACACGCATACATAGCCGTCTTCACACACTTTTCGCCAGTAGGCGACTGCTGCGTACGCTGAGGGTGATGCGTCGCAAAATACCTGCAGTTGTTGTGATAAGTCCTGACTAGAGCTGGGGTTCAAAGGACCTTGCTCATGTACTTTCGTTGATGCTTGAAAATACCATCTGGGTATACGAATGTTCGCCAATGATTGTAGTTCGTCAATCCACTCTTATAAATTGTTTATCAGTTATGCGTTCATCCCATTTTATATGTTCTTTCCAAGTATTTTGAACGATAATTTTCGACTTGATTGTGAATGGGGATAAAAGGCCATAAATATCGTAGATCGACATAATAATGCGTAGCACTTCTCTCTTTGTTGGCTTTTCTTCAGCTTTCAGCAATTTTTCAGGAATGCGCCGCAATGACAGATCAAATGCGAGTGTCAGTGGTAGGATACCACAATAATCCAAGTGTGCGCTCGCTCATGTTCTGACCTCCAAAATTAACGGCTGGACGGCTCTACGGCTGTCTGGCTTAAGGTCTCTTTCGGGTTCATTTGAAGTCCAGTTAGCAATTTCAAAATTGCCTTTCTTATGTATATCCGTGACTTGCTTTATAGTATTTATGGCTATATCATTTTGTTCAAAACTATCTATATAGCCATCCATGTAATGATTTTTCAGAATAGCATTAACCGCTCCGGGCATTTGGGTGGCAAATCGCTTGGCATTATGGTTCTTCGCGAACTGAGCGATGAATGGTGAACAGTTGGCGCCAAATATCAGTGATGTCATAGCGTAAGTCTTGATGGGTTCGGATGTGTGATTGCGCCACAAGAATCTTAGAGCATTTTGATCTTCCTTGATTATTTTCACACGAAGAAACATGTCTTTTATGTCTCCCGTCACTCCCACGGGACCCTCTCTGAAGCGTAACATTATCCCTAGGAGCGACTCCAGTAGGTCAGGCCCTTGAAGTAAGTAGTCGTTGAGCGAGTGGCCTCGGGAGCTGGCAGCGGCGTCGAATACCAGTCTCATTTTATTTTTATTCGGGTTATCTACTCCGAAATGCGGCAGGTACCACATACGACGTGTAGTGAGCTCATTTTTGTGCACTTGTCGGGCGTAGTTATTACGAAAGAGATGGTCAATACGCTCTATGTATCGTTGAGCGTACTCCTCATTCCGTGCCATTTTGTTTTCTATGTTTAATAGACGTTTGTAGGCTGTTCCGTAGGAATCTGCCATCTCTGTCTCGTTCTTCCATGGCAACCCAATGTACCATTGTCCCGTTATCAGTTTTGCAGTTTTTTGAGTAATAGCCACAGCTTTTAAATGATCTTTGTTTTGGCGCGGCGTATTGTTTACGCCTAATGTTTTACCAAGTCTTGCAGTTCCTAATCGTTATCTGCTTGGTCAAGTAATGATGTTGCCGGCGCAGTATAGCTACTGTCGTGCGCATGTGTGCGCGGCTGCCACTCGTGATGTAAGCGGCGGCGGCGGCGTGGTATCCTCGCGTGTGTGCGCGTCGGTCTCGTAGCAATGGCTGGTTTCACGATCGACCGGGAGCTCGAGGGGCGCGCGGTGGCGGCGGGGAGGGGTAGCGCTAGCCAAGAACATCAGCTGTGCAGTGGTGATGCCGGGGCGACGCATAGGTGCAGGTACGATTCCGTGCACGCACCAACCCAATGACGTCAGAGTTGCACATGGTTCGCTTTGTTTTCCAAGCAGAGTTTTTTGTGGCGCTATTAGGTGATAGTTGTCTTGCCCGATTAAAATTTTAGGTTTGACGTCACTATTAACATAGTCCTTGATATCACGTCTGTGTTTATAATTATTAAGTTGTATTTTAGAAAGTTGTTGCACTGGTAAGTCCAACTCGCGTATTTTGCGCGCACGTAGGTTGAAATATTCATTATTTTCATTTGATAGTTTCACGTTTACTATTTCAGTTTCACACGTAAGTTCACCAGAGTTCCAGATACCGTTGCGCCGTCATCAAGTAACGCGTAAGTAGGTACGACACCATTTGGTCCATGAATGTTCACGCGTACAACTTTCAGCATCACTGAAGCGTTTTATGACGTATTGGTATTGGTCACTACCTCACTCGATTGATCACTGGTCTCACTATAACTTTCGACCTCGTTTTCACGGGTGGCGTCATTCGTAGCGACTACGTCCGTGTTGTCGCTAACCGTAGCAATAGTAGGGTCTGACGTAGAGGGTTCGCTCGTAGCAGTGTTCGTAGCAGCACTTGTACTTGAATTCGGCCAGTGAAGAAGTTTGTGATGCAATAAACCGCATCCATCGACGTCACAGGCGGCGGCGGGACAGTTATCTCTGTTGTGTTTTGAGACGAGACACTTGACACATAATCTGTTGTTTTTTACAAAACGCCACTATCCCTGCGCAAAGCACGTCTAAATTTTGTGCAATTCGGCAGTGAGTGTTTGTTGTTGCTGCGACAGAAATTGCACTTTGTGTCACTTCCACACGCTAGTTACTAGTTATTATTCTGTGCTTCCACTAAATGTCTGCAGGAGAACAGATTGAGATCGATATATATTTCTTGGTTCGTCAATCTTCTTTTTTATGTCGACTTGACTATGAATGTGGCTCACTCCTGCCGTAGCAATTTTCTCAGCTTCTGTGTGTAGAATTTCGGCGAACATTTCTAGTTTAGCCCTTACAGTGTCTTGATGCGCATAAAGATAATCGGCCCATTTTGTTATAAGTGTACTGGGGCATTTTGATACAACGGAAGTCAGTAGTTCTGGGCTCCGTAGATAATCGATCTGATGTATGGCTTGGGCAGCTGCCACAAAGTTTTTAATTTTGATAGCAAAACTTACAATCTCTGTATGATAAGTTTGTGGTAACGGTGGTATCTTCTTGATTTGCGTGACAATTTTGGTTATAATCGTTTCATAACGAAGTTCCAGTGTCTTCATAATTGTAATATATCTACAGGAGCGATGCAATCAAACGACCAGCTAAACTGAGACTGACTTTATTGACAGAACGCGGTAGGTACACAATATGTATAACTACCCACATACATGACATCCTCCCACACTTAATCTAGAAACACCATATAATTATTACATAGTAAGTATAACATAGCAGTGTCTCAATATTCCATTTTGCGTGACAGGGGGTTAGCCCATCGCCGCAGCTATGGAGTAATGAGTATTACATAGCACAGAGTAAATTATATGTTACATAGTATCATCATCTAAGATAGAAACATTTTCCTAAATATTACACAGAAACAGTAACAGTAAACAGCACAGTAAGAACCAGCATAAACTTTAATCTACATATATTTCAAAACCATAACGAGTGGGTGGACGTCGGGCGCGTAAGGGCCGGCTATCTACTAGATAAATCTGCGGTGGCGGTGTAGATATCGGCGACGCGCGCGCAGAGCCCTCTCGGACGGAACCTGGGACCGCGACCGGCGAGAGCGGTCCAGTTTCCTGCTGTGCCTGCGCAACCGGTGACAACGCAGTCACTTAGACAGGTGCCGATGTTGTTGGTTCTATACCCGCTTGACAAGTCGGCCGCGCTTGTATAGTTTCCGGCATGTAGGCTATACTCTGATCTTTGATCAGCTGATCGATATGCCTCTTGTGTATACTCTCTCCCTCTCGCACTCGGTAAGACAGCGGACCTAGCCGAGATTCGATAACCCCCGTCTTCCAATAACATTTATTGTTCGCATAAACCCTAAATAATACTTCCTCCCCCGTTGCAAATTCCCGCGTTCCCCGGTTACTTACTATATGCGCCTCCATTTGCCTGCGCTGTGCCGCTCGCACGTGTTCAGCAGGGTCGGGGCGAAGAATGTCAAAACTAGTTCTCATAATTCTTTTCGTCAGCAACTCCGAGGGTGTGCGCCCCGTAGTGGTATGTGGTGTACAACGATGCCTCATCAAAAACGTCTGCAATGCTACATCCGCGTCGCATTTATCCCGTGCTGCTTTCCTCAGGCACATTTTGACTAATTTTACGGCATTTTCTGCCGCGCCATTACTGCTTGGCTTGTAGGGTGACACCAAAATATGTTTTATCGCCCCTTGTTTCATAAAATGCCCAAATTCCGCACTAGTAAAGGGGGGTCCGTTATCAGAAACAAGTTCGTGCGGATTTCCAAACCTTGAAAATACCTCCCGTAGGCGCGTTATGGTGACTGCCGCGCTGGTGCCGCTCACTCGCCACGCTTCCAGCCACTTTGAGTGCGCGTCTACGAGTACCAAATAATATGACTGTGCCTTTGGTTACAAAAAGTCTACGTGCACTCTGTACCACGGCAGCTGCGGCCACGCCCAAGGATGCAAAGTCGCCCGCGGCGGTGCCGGCCTCTCCATGGCGCAGGTGTCGCACTCGCTACACATGCGCTCGATGTCTTCGTCTAGGCCGGGCCACCACACGTAGCCGCGCGCGAACGCCTTCGTGCGCGCCACGCCCTGGTGCGCGTCGTGCAGCGCGGCCAGCACGCGTGCGCGCAGAGCCATCGGCACCATCACGCGCGCGCCGCGCAGCACGCAGCCGTGCTCGATGCTCAGCGAGTCCCGCACTCGCCAGTACGGCTGCAGCTCCTTATCCTGACAATACTCCCAATTACCTCGGAGGGCCCGCAATACCATCGACAGCGTTCGATCCTTTCTGCTGCTGGCTGAGATGTCACGATGATTCAGCGGTGTCCCTTCTTCTATAAAATTTAAGAATTCATACGTCACCTTCGTGTCTTCGCTATGGTCGTCGGAGCGTGGCAGTCTGGACAGGCCGTCCGCGACACAATTCTCTTCGGACTTTACACATTCTATTATGTAATCATACCCCGATAATATTATGGCCCAGCGCTGGAGTCGGCCCGCGATCATCTGCGGTATACTTTTGTCTTGTTTAAAAATTGCAGCTAAAGGCTTGCAATCAGTTGTCAGCACAAACCGTCTACCGAATACGTAGTGGTGAAATTTCTGCACCGCATAAATGATGGCGAGCCCCTCGCGGCATATCTGCGCATAGTTGCGTTCAGCTGGCGAGAGCGCACGCGAGGCATGCGCGACCGGCCGCTCCTCGCCGGCCGCGCCCGCGCGCTGCATCAGCACCGCCCCCACTCCGTACGGAGACGCGTCTTAGTACAACCTCAGCTCCGACTCAGGGTTGTAATGTATCAACACTGGCCTCTTAGCTAGCAACTGCTTCACCTTCTCAAAAGCGGCATTACAATCCGTGGTCCACTCATAAACCACACCTTTTTTTAATAAATTGTGCAACGGATGCAGCAATGTACTTAGGTTTGGTAGAAACTTACCATAATAGTTAATAAGGCCCAAGAATGCTCGCAGGCGCGACACGTCGTTAGGTACCGGTGCGTTGACAATGGCATCTAATTTTTCTATTTCTGTGTGTAAACCGGTCGCATTAATCACATAGCCTAAGTACGAAACTGCCCTTTGGAAAAATTTGCACTTTTCTGGCGCTACCTTTAGACCGGAATCACATAGAATCTTAAATACCTAGTACTGTAATGGTCGGTATCACTCACACCGGTTACTAAAATATCATCTAAATAAACCGCTACGTATTTCATTTTTAGTAAATTCTCTAAGATTCGTTGGAATTTACTAACTGCGCATTTAACACCAAACGGCAATCTATTGTAACAAAAGTTACCCCTGTGTGTCACTATAACACACAACATTCTTGACTCAGGTGACAACTTCACCTGTTGATAAGCCCTGCATAAATCTATTTTACTAAATAACTGCCCTCCCTGTAGAGTGGCAAAAATATCATCTATGCGCGGTACGGGATATTTATCATCTACTAAAACTGGATTTAACGTTATTTTAAAATCACCGCATAAACGTACTTCGCCGGAACGTTTGATGACTGGAACTACTGGAGTTCCCCAATCGCTGGTCTCTACGGGTGAAATTATGCCCTCACTAACCATGCTTCAATTTCGCCCTCGATTTTATCTTTTAGTGCGTAAGGTACCTGCCTTGGTCTACAATATACCGGCTGTGCGTCGGCCGATACGCATAAACGCACGATGCCTTTGTTGAAAGTTCCTATACCTGGGGTAAATACATTAGGATATGTGCCTTTGAGTTGCTCGAGTACCTCCTTATGACGTAACTTGTTGTCCTTCACCCCGGCTGCGCCTGCACACTCCGCCGATACCGAGACCGCCAATACGTCATCTGTTTTTGTACATTCTATGCCCAACGCTGACATCCACCGCCTACCTAGCAATGCCGGGCTATCTTTCGCACTCACAATGATCAACTCTAAATTGTTTACAACTTTATCTTTATACATCACGGAACATTTAATCATACCTAACGGTGGCACACTTTGTCCACAGTACATTCGCAGTTGAATTGTTGTAGGTACAATCTTCATATGAGAAAAGTGCTTGTGGTATGTCGCGACTGGGATCGCGCTCACACCTGATCCACTGTCCAGCTGCATGTACAGTTCCGTACCGTTGACCAGCACCTTCCTATACCAAGGACGGTCACTCGCACTACCACCCTGAATTACGTATACCGGCACGTCGTCGTCCTCGTCGTATTCGTCACTGTAATTATGATTTTCGATGTCACTGTACGAATATTGATCGACAACCACATTGTTCACATTTCTACGCATTTTACACACTTTAGCTATGTGCCCCTTTTGTGAACACACATAGCAAACTGAGTTTGCAAAACTGCATCTTCCTTGCTGGTGGGTGCGCGCGCACCGACCACACTGCTGGTCGACCGGGCTGCCTGGTGCGTGGGGCGCCCGCGCCGCCGCCCCCGCTGCCGCCGGCCGCGCCGGAGCTCCAGGCCCTGGCGTGCGGGGCCGTGCCGGCGCGCACCGCGTGCACGCCCTCGCTGCTCGGCGCCGCCGCCACCACGTCACTGGCTCGCGAGTCTCGTTCCGCCGCCTCCAACGACAGCGCCAGCTCTGTCGCGTGGCTCAGCGTCAGCTTGTCCTCGGCCATCAGCCGGAACCTGATGGCGTCGCTTCGCAAGCCGTACACCAGCTGGTCGCGTAGGTTCTCCTCCAAGTACTCCAGTTTGACGAAGTTGCAATCTTTCGCGAGCTGCCTCAATTTAGCCAAGTATTCATTGAGCGACTGCCCCGCCCCTTGTTTGCAACTGCGAAAACCGATCCGTTCCGCGACCTCGGACCGCTTTGGCGATAAATTAACTTTTAATTTGGTTACAATATCTTCAAACGGCACTGAATCTGGCACTTCTGGGTAACACAAATCGATGATCAAGTCCAACGCGTCCGGCCCAACGACCGCCACGAGGTACTTGGTGAACTTCTCAGGCGCAACTCCGTTCACTTCAAACCACGCACGTAACTGTGTGATGTAGGTGGCCCACTTCCCCGTACGCACATCGAACTCCTTAAAATTGCATTTAGATCCCATCTCGTTAGCCAATATGTAATATATCTACAGGAGCGATGCAATAAAACGACCAGCTAAACTGAGACTGACTTTATTGACAGAACGCGGTAGGTACACAATATGTATAACTACCCAAATACATTACAATAATAATGGAAGGTGATGTAGTACCGATGAGAAGTGAAGCAACTGTCTCTTTCGCTCCACCACGTAGACAGCCATTAAGACGTGAAATATTTTCGGTGTCACTAAAATTGCACAAGTTCGTTGAGTCTTCATAAACTTTCTTGAACTGGAGCCACTCGAGCGGGTCACCGCTGAAAGGTGGCAAGCTCTTGGTAGTCGCTATTCTTGACAGCAGCTTTCCGTTGGCGTTGGCAGTAGTGGTGGCTATCTCTTGGATTGCTCGGGCCAGCAGGTTGAAATCTGAGTGCGCAGTGTGTGCTGCTGGCGGCGCGGCCGGTGGGGGCGGCGCGTGCAGCGGGGACGCCGCGCGGGGGCGGCGGTGCGCGGTGATTTCCCGATGGTTGCTGTCGAGCCATTGTTCCACAATGGGTACTGACTTGTATGTCACCTCGGAAAGTCGTGAGCTTCTTCCAGACTTACGGGACCACTCTTCGTTGAGAGCAGCTATGTTTGCAGCTAGTTTTTGGTCGACCAGCTTTTTCTCAATCTCCGCCTTATCTTGGGCGACTTTTTCAATTTTTTCTTTATCTATTTTTGCCTTTGCCTCGGCAGCTTCGAGCTAGTACATCCTTCTTTGTGCAACTACAGAACTCGTAGTGTGAGAGCTGATCTTTGAGCTCGAGCGTGCTTTGTTCGTGTGCTGAAATTTCAATCTACCCACATTTTTTGGTGGCGAGCAATGGGCGAGGTCGTCGTCTCCATGCACCGGATGAGGGTTTCCTTCCACAGAATGCACAACACGGGATGGCCCTGGCGCTGACATGGCATTTACATTGGCGCGCGCTCGGCGAGTTTTCACCATGTCGCTGTCCGATTTCGGCGGCGGCGTATTGAACATTCCAATCACAATCACCAGCTACTTCCCAGTCTTTGAACGATGATTCGGCTCGAGGACCAGTTTATAGCGGATAGGTGTTCAGGACGTTTGTTTAATATTTATGCTTCGGAACGCACCTCCTTTTGTTGCGCGACTCGGACCGCGAGTGATCGGAAACAGAACTAGCAGCTGTCACTTGTATAGAAACGAGATGACGAGTTAGAGGTTTTTTTTTTTGACATGGAGAAAATGTCGGCACATGGCGTTCGGGCCTTGGCTGTATTTTAGTAGTAACAATTGTCTAACACAGGTGTCGGGCCTGGTCGGAATGTTAATTATGTAAGTAAGTGCTTCGTGCTGTGAAGCTTGAAGTGGTTCGGTCCCCAATTCGTCGCGTTCGGCAGCGACGGCGACAGCATCGGGCTACGACGAGAGTAAGATTCGACTCCTCTCCTCCCACCCCTTGTGCTCCTTATCCCGTGTTCCTGCCTCGAATTGAGCTTTCGAATTCCGGTCCACGGCGTCAAAGGTCAGTACCACTTGTGATACCCCTGGTGAAAACCAACCCTACCAGATTCCACGCCCGTTCGGTTGAGGCGTGGAATTTAACATTTTGGTAGCAGGCACGGTTTCCTAGTAGGAAATCGATTCACGGACGGTTGTAGGGTTGTTTTTTTGCCACATTGTAGTTGGGAGAAAAGGGTATCTCGGATTGGTCGGCAATCAGTTTGTGAGTGAGTCGAGTGGTCGGTATACCACAATTTAGGTTCATTTTCGGTTAGTGAACGTATAATTGATGATTTAGTTAACAATTATTATAAATTTGTAGTCGGAAACTACTCGGTGTGCATAAGAAACAGTCATTCGGTCGGACTATAGTATTGCAGTCGGGTTCCATAGCATTGCAGTGTTATTTCGGATTACAGAGCAGGGTCAGGCTATTTAAGGGGTATTAAGCTGATTTTGCTGACCTCAGTAGAAGTGTGGGTCATATCGGAGGGGCCACTTCTAGAAGGTTCACAGCTACCTTCATTATATTAAAAATAGCCTTTTTTCTATAATAAATTTTTGTGTGTTATTTTTTATTATGCCTTATGGTGGCATTCTCTAATTGATTTAGAGTGTATAGTTATAAGGTGTATGTCCACAGGGCGACCATATTAAATATTGTTTAGGATTTAATTGTTTTTAGTGGTTGCCTTAGTTTTGACAACTTAGTTTTAATTTCTGTGCCCAGCGCTGACGGGCAAGTGCTGGTCTCTGGCTATACTTAGTTCGGTAGTGAAGTATAAGACCAGAATCTATTAAATCGGTCAACATGGCACCTTCGCCCTTGACGGTACTGCGACATGGTGTCCGGGAGGAAATGAGATGGCTCGCCCATACTCATGAGTATGTGGAGCGACCTGACATGGACGATGTCCTGCTCAAGCGTGTGGAGGACGCAATGACACGCGTCGGGAAGGTGTGTCGGCTGGCTGCGGAGGCTGAAGCTCTCGGGCTTACGGATGAAGCCTCGGTGGCTGCAGTGAAACAGCTCTGCGCGGATGCTGACCAAGCGATGGAATGCTTGGGCGACATCGAGCGTCGCGCGGAGAAAACTAAGCGGTCGCGAAGGAATGACCGTGGGGAGGGTAACGGAGACCCACCCCCGAAGGGTGTTGTTGGACGGCTGCCACACCTGGAGATTCCGGCCTTCAGTGCGGCAATTGATGAGTGGCCGGCATTCATTAATTTATTCGATAGTTTGGTCCACGGTCGGGACGACCTGGACAACGCCTACAAGTTGGCCCAACTATTGATGGCTCTGCGGGGTGAACCGAAGGAGTTGGTCGGTCACCTAACGGTCACGGCGGGCAATTATGAGATAGCCAGGTCCATATTGTTTGACCGCTACCAACACAAACGGCGGTTGGTTGATGCGCAGCTGGGGAAGCTGTTTAGCATCCCAAGAGTAACCCGGGATGTTGACATCCGAGTACAGGTGCTCAACCCTGTGCTGGTGGCCACTAAGGCCCTTCAGAACCTTGGTCTTCCGGTAGACCAATGGTCATATATTGTTTTGTATATGGTTTTGTCACGGTTGCCTGCAGCTGTTCAAAGTCGGTTTGAACAGCTGCATGGGGGCAGTAGCACGGAACTGCCCACGCTCGTCCAATTGACGGATTTTTTGGAGGGTGAATGCAGGCGATGTGACACACTGGATACGGAGGCCAGTGTGCAGCGCCAACCCGCGCGGATGCGGGAGGGGCCGCGCCCCCCGCCCCCACGGGGGGGTGGGCGGTCGAAACAATTTGGTGCTTTGAATGCCGCGCCGTCGGGTGACGGCTGTGTGCACTGCGACAGTGCCGGTCATGAAGTGACCAGTTGCGCCAACTTTAAGGCGCTCGGGGTGGCTGCCCGCAGGAAGATAGTCTTCCGCCACCTATTGTGTTTCGGTTGTTTGGGGCCGCACACGCTGAGCGAGTGCTCGCGCGCGTTCCCCTGTGAGTGCTGTGGTGGCAAGCACCACATCGTGTTGTGCCTGAATCGGTCAGGCCCTTCGGACGGTCACCAGGGCCGGACTCAGGTTGGTCGGCCACAGGGCCCAACCAGGGCCGGACCCAGTCCCCCTCCGGGCAACGGGAGTCACCAACGGGGTGACTGGGGTACCCGCGGACGGGACCCCCCCCGAGGGGAAAGGGGCAGCGCGGGGGGTAACATGCGGGATAGCAGGGGTTCGGTCGCCGCTGTCCACGGTCAGCGAGGACTTCGGGCCGCTGGCTCACTGCGTGTTACGGGCGGGTGTCAGATGGCACCTATGAGTAGCGCAAAGGCTGGGAGTCCACCACCTTCTGCGCCACCCTGCCCGTCGCTCTGGGAGGCGACAGGGAGGCGAACAGTCGGATGTCGCCCCTATTCCTAGAGCGCCCCAGGTTGGATCCGCTCTCCCCCATTCAACCACGGTGCGCACCGGGCACACCGTACACCGTCCGGTATGATCGGATACCGGGACAGCGAGGGGCCTATTATACGGGTTGGGACCCCTTGATGCACATACGGTCTGATATGCCGGTTGCATATCAGCAGCCGAGTTACTCCAAGGCCGACGGAGGTCTGAGCGGGTTCGGATCCCGCGGAGGTTCCCGCTAGGGACACGCCGCCCACTTACAGGGTGCCGCCACTCCACAGACGGTCATGCTCCCCACCGCCTCTGTGATAGCGTGGAGTTCGGACGGCAAATCTTGTGTGGCACGAGCACTATTGGACTCGGGGGCCCAGGGGTGCTTAGTCTCGTGCAAACTTGTAAGACGGTTGGGCATTTCGGTAAGGGAGTATCCACATTCCATTCGGGGAATTGGGAACACGGAAGTCGGTTCCGTTAAGGGAGTATGTCGGATTACTCTCTCGTCACGGGTGGATTCATCGGTGAATCTGACGGTCACGGCATTAGTCATGCCTAATGTGATGGGCTCACACCCTCACGTACGGTTGTCGCCCTCGGTGCGACAGTTGGTCGCTGGGTTGTCACTGGCTGACCCGGAGTTCGATATTCCGGGCCCAGTAGACATTTTATTGGGTGTCGATGCCTTGGGATACCTGTTAGTGCCAGGTGTCCACGTGTTGCAGGCGACTGGTCTGGTTTCGGTCAACACTAGACTGGGCCATGCGGTAATGGGTCCGGTCATGCCGGCTGCCCCACGCCTAGCGACTCGTAGTCCCTTATTCGGTTCTGTACTCTCGGAGGTGATACAGAAGTTTTGGGAGGTGGAGGAACCACCTACGGTCCGCCGGTTGGACCCGGTTGAAGAAGAGTGTGAACAGTTTTATCGGAACAATACTGGTCGCCTTCGGTCAGGTCGATTTCTCACACGTCTTCCATTCCGGAGTGATCGCCCACCGCTGGGCAGTTCACACCATGCAGCCGAGACGCGGCTTCTGTCGATGGAACGACGCATGAAGCGTGACGGGATTTTCCGGCAGAAGTACGTCGACTTCATGCGGGAATACGAGTCGCTCGGCCACATGTCGGTTTCGGGTATCGACTGGAAGCGTGAAGAACACTGCTTCCTGCCCCATCACGCGGTCTTGAGGACCCCGGAGGGCAAAATACGGGTAGTGTTCGATGGATCGGCATCAACATCTAACGGCATGAACCTGAACCAGTGTTTGCATTCAGGGCCGAAGTTGAACCATGACATCGCGGATGTTATCACACGGTTCCGTCGACACAATGTTGTGTTTGTAGCTGACATCCGGATGATGTTTAGACAGACGGTCATTCACCCTGACGATAGACGGTATCAGCTGATACTGTGGCGAGAGAGCCCAGATCAGCCCATCAAGGTGTACGAGCTGAACACCAACACGTACGGGCTACGGTCTAGTCCTTATTTGGCGATTCGCACTCTGCGGGAGTTAGCGGATCGAGAACGGTTAAACTTCCCTAGAGGAGCAGCGATCCTGGAGCAGGATCTCTACGTGGATGATATCTGTACCGGTGCAGATTCCGTAGAGGAGGCGCTCGCTCGACGGGACGAGCTAGTTGAGCTCTTACGGGGTGGAGGTAACGAGCTCCGGAAATGGATGTCGAACTCTCCAGAGTTACTGACTGGTCTTCCGGATGACTACCAGCAGGATCCCCACATTTTTGAAAATTTGAAAAAATCCAAATATGTTGTCGGTATTAGGCGTCCAGTACCAGCCGGTGTCAGACATGTCTTCGTATCGGGTCGAGTTGGACTCCCCGAAGGTCTGGACGAAACGGAACGTCCTTTCAACGGTGGCTAGGACATTTGATCCAAACGGGTGGATCACCCTGGTAACATTTCAGCTCAAGTGTTTTATGCAGCAGTTGTGGTCTGCTGAGCTGAAATGGGACGACCCGATCGGCGGGTCATTGAGCTCAGAGTGAGACTCGTTCTTTTCGACCCTACCTGGCATCAATCGGATTTCACTGCCACGGAGGTTGGTCCCCACCAAACGATACACCGCCACCCTGCATGGGTTTTGCGATGCCTCGGAGAAGGGCTACGGAGCTGCGGTGTATCTGCGTACGGTCGACTCCTCGGAGGAGGTTGATGTGCGGTTGGTCATGGCCAAGAGCAAGGTTGCGTCGTTGCGCACTCGCCTGACCGTTCCCAAATTAGAGCTTTCGGGAGTGGCTCTCCTGACTCGTCTGCTCAACCACACGATGACGGTTCTTCGTGGGTCAATAGCGTTAGAAGATACGGTCTACGCTTGGACGGACAGCCAGGACACCACGGGAACGGAACCATGCGTTGTTCGCATTGGTACGGAACGTGCAGACGGTGCACTTTAAGTCCGAACTGGACATTCTGAGACGCGGACGCGTCCAACTGAAGGGAGCTGTGGCTCGGCTCAACCCTTTTATTGACCCTCAAGGATTGCTGAGGGTAGGAGGTCGGCTGCGGAATGCCAACCTGCCTTATGCGGCTCGCCACCCGTTGTTACTCCCTAGGAAGGGGAAGTTGGTCGAACTGTTGATACAGGATCGACACATTCGGAATGGGCATGTCGGATGCCACGCCTTGATGGCGTTTCTCCAGCGCGAGTTCTGGATTCTATCGGGAAGACGCTTAGTGCGTAGCGTCGTATTTCGGTGCCTGCCTTGTTATCGGGCCAAGGCGGCTACGATGCAGCCCCAGATGGGCGATTTGCCCTCGGATAGGGTTAACGAAATCCGGCCCTTTGCGGGTGTCGGAACGGATTTCGCGGTACCATTCATGGTCAAGTCTTCACAGCTACGGAACGCCAGATTAGTGAAGGCATACCTGTGCGTCTTCGTGTGCTTGGCCACGAAGGCAGTCCACTTGGAGGTGGTCAGTGACCTCACTACGGAGGCATTTATCGCATGTCTCGATCGGTTCGTCTCACGAAGGGGCCTCCCGACATTAATCCATTCGGACAACGGCACAAATTTTGTCGGAGCCAGGCGATATCTGCACGAGGTCACTCAATTCCTGAATGGTAACCAGGACGCCATCGGTACGGCTTGCATCCCGACGAGGGATTGAATGGGTTTTCAGTCCGCCGGGATGTCCTCATTGGGGAGGAATTTTTGAGGCTGCGGTTAAATCGGCTAAGTCGCACCTGACGAGGATCATCGGTGAGACCTCTCTACGCTTTGAAGAGCTTGCGACGCTGTTCTGTAAAATTGAGATGACACTGAACTCGCGTCCGTTGTGCCCGCTCAGTTCGGATCCAAATGATTTGGAAGCGTTGACGCCGGGTCACTTCCTGATAGGTCAGCCCCTTAACGCCCTGCCAGAATACCCATTCGGTGATGTTAAGTTAAGTCGGTTAACTAGGTGGCAGATGTTGCAGCAGATGGCTCAAGATTTTTGGAAACGGTGGTCCCTTGAGTACTTGCACATCTTGCAGCAGCGCCTTAAGTGGACTGACCGGACGAGCCCCCCTCAAGTCGGTGATTTGGTGCTGATTAAGGATGCGAACCTGCCATCATTGAGATGGAGACGAGGACGGATCGTCAAATTGTACACGGGTCGGGATGGCACGCCTCGATCAGCAGAAGTCAAGGTGGGGGACTCGGTCCTCAAGAGAGCGGTCGCAACACTTTCTCGCCTTCCTATTGATTAGGGACAGGTTCGGGCCTGTCCGGGCGGGTGACTGTTTAATATTTATGCTTCGGAACGCACCTCCTTTTGTTGCGCGACTCGGACCGCGAGTGATCGGAAACCGAACTAGCAGCTGTCAATTGTATAGAAACGAGATGACGAGTTAGAGGTTTTTTTTTTTTGACATGGAGAAAATGTCGGCACATGGCGTTCGGGCCTTGGCTGTATTTTAGTAGTAATAATTGTCTAACACAGGTGTCGGGCCTGGTCGGAATGTTAATATATTATATTAATATATTATAAAATATTATAAAAATATATTAACATTCCGACCAGGCCCGACACCTGTGTTAGACAATTATTACTACTAAAATACAGCCAAGGCCCGAACGCCATGTGCCGACATTTTCTCCATGTCAAAAAAAAAAACTTCTAACTCGTCATCTCGTTTCTATACAAGTGACAGCTACTAGTTCCGTTTCCGATCACTCGCGGTCCGAGTCGCGCAACAAAAGGAGGTGCGTTCCGAAGCATAAATATTAAACAGTCACCCGCCCGGACAGGCCCGAACCTGTCCCTAATCAATAGGAAGGCGAGAAAGTGTTGCGACCGCTCTCTTGAGGACCGAGTCCCCCACCTTGACTTCTGCTGATCGAGGCGTGCCATCCCGACCCGTGTACAATTTGACGATCCGTCCTCGTCTCCATCTCAATGATGGCAGGTTCGCATCCTTAATCAGCACCAAATCACCGACTTGAGGGGGGCTCGTCCGGTCAGTCCACTTAAGGCGCTGCTGCAAGATGTGAAGAATTATAATTAACATTCCGACCAGGCCCGACACCTGTGTTAGACAATTATTACTACTAAAATACAGCCAAGGCCCGAACGCCATGTGCCGACATTTTCTCCATGTCAAAAAAAAAAACCTCTAACTCGTCATCTCGTTTCTATACAAGTGACAGCTGCTAGTTCCGTTTCCGATCACTCGCGGTCCGAGTCGCGCAACAAAAGGAGGTGCGTTCCGAAGCATAAATATTAAACAGTCACCCGCCCGGACAGGCCCGAACCTGTCCCTAATCAATAGGAAGGCGAGAAAGTGTTGCGACCGCTCTCTTGAGGACCGAGTCCCCCACCTTGACTTCTGCTGATCGAGGCGTGCCATCCCGACCCGTGTACAATTTGACGATCCGTCCTCGTCTCCATCTCAATGATGGCAGGTTCGCATCCTTAATCAGCACCAAATCACCGACTTGAGGGGGGCTCGTCCGGTCAGTCCACTTAAGGCGCTGCTGCAAGATGTGCAAGTACTCAAGGGACCACCGTTTCCAAAAATCTTGAGCCATCTGCTGCAACATCTGCCACCTAGTTAACCGACTTAACTTAACATCACCGAATGGGTATTCTGGCAGGGCGTTAAGGGGCTGACCTATCAGGAAGTGACCCGGCGTCAACGCTTCCAAATCATTTGGATCCGAACTGAGCGGGCACAACGGACGCGAGTTCAGTGTCATCTCAATTTTACAGAACAGCGTCGCAAGCTCTTCAAAGCGTAGAGAGGTCTCACCGATGATCCTCGTCAGGTGCGACTTAGCCGATTTAACCGCAGCCTCAAAAATTCCTCCCCAATGAGGACATCCCGGCGGACTGAAAACCCATTCAATCCCTCGTCGGGAGCAAGCCGTACCGATGGCGTCCTGGTTACCATTCAGGAATTGAGTGACCTCGTGCAGATATCGCCTGGCTCCGACAAAATTTGTGCCGTTGTCCGAACGGATTAATGTCGGGAGGCCCCTTCGTGAGACGAACCGATCCAGACATGCGATAAATGCCTCCGTAGTGAGGTCACTGACCACCTCCAAGTGGACTGCCTTCGTGGCCAAGCACACGAAGACGCACAGGTATGCCTTCACTAATCTGGCGTTCCGTAGCTGTGAAGACTTGACCATGAATGGTACCGCGAAATCCGTTCCGACACCCGCAAAGGGCCGGATTTCGTTAACCCTATCCGAGGGCAAATCGCCCATCTGGGGCTGCATCGTAGCCGCCTTGGCCCGATAACAAGGCAGGCACCGAAATACGACGCTACGCACTAAGCGTCTTCCCGATAGAATCCAGAACTCGCGCTGGAGAAACGCCATCAAGGCGTGGCATCCGACATGCCCATTCCGAATGTGTCGATCCTGTATCAACAGTTCGACCAACTTCCCCTTCCTAGGGAGTAACAACGGGTGGCGAGCCGCATAAGGCAGGTTGGCATTCCGCAGCCGACCTCCTACCCTCAGCAATCCTTGAGGGTCAATAAAAGGGTTGAGCCGAGCCACAGCTCCCTTCAGTTGGACGCGTCCGCGTCTCAGAATGTCCAGTTCGGACTTAAAGTGCACCGTCTGCACGTTCCGTACCAATGCGAACAACGCATGGTTCCGTTCCCGTGGTGTCCTGGCTGTCCGTCCAAGCGTAGACCGTATCTTCTAACGCTATTGACCCACGAAGAACCGTCATCGTGTGGTTGAGCAGACGAGTCAGGAGAGCCGCTCCCGAAAGCTCTAATTTGGGAACGGTCAGGCGAGTGCGCAACGACGCAACCTTGCTCTTGGCCATGACCAACCGCACATCAACCTCCTCCGAGGAGTCGACCGTACGCAGATACACCGCAGCTCCGTAGCCCTTCTCCGAGGCAGAAGGTTGTCCATAGATCTTCGCCATGAAAGGTTTCGAAGTCGCGGCGTCGGCGAAGTGTGATGCCGGGGCGGGCGGCGAGCAGCACGCCTCCGCACACGGTGGCGAGGTCCCGGCGCAGTACGCTCCAGCCTCCCGCAGTCACCTCGGCGTCTCCGATAGACGAGTCTAAGTAAGTTTCTGTAGAGGCGACGAGGTCCTGTTGAAAAGTTATTCCGCCAAAACTCTAACCGGCTCTTTATACTTCTAACGTTTTGATAGAGTATATCGAGGGTCTTACCGGGGATCGCTTGCGTACTATCCTTGCGTACCAGACTTCGGTCTTGCTCCTCGAAAGGGAATCCAAGGTTTCACTCTGGCGTTGTCCGGCCACATCTAAGATACTTACACTTTTGTAACACATTGCACATAACCTAACCTAAAATATTTATTTTATTTTATTTAAAAGTGCAATTATTCCTGAAACCTCGGAAAATATTTAAAACTAGCAGCTTTTATAGTTACCTAACTAAAACAATTCCTAAATCAATTTCGATAAAAGTTGGTAATAAAATAAGCATGTGTGCGTGGATAGGGGCGGCTACAAGCCCTGAGGCCTAGGCCCAATATCGCAAGGAGTTAAAGTGGTTGCCGATCCGTCTTCGCCGGGATTCTCACATTCTCAATTTCCTCTACAACATTTTACGGAATCCACGCTATCCAACATTCCTACGAGACAGTTTTCAAATTCTTTCTTCCAGCAGGCTTCGGAGAACTCACGCATTTTCTTTGCTCACAACTCCACAGCATAACACCGCACGTCCTATGAGCACGGGGTTAGACTCCGGGCCATTCGGTTGTGAAATGCACTCTCTGGCACCATCAGAGAAAGTCCTATTCTCAATATATTTAAAAGTCGAGTGAAGAAGCATTACCTCCAGCACCCGTGCAGGACGGTCGTACCTATTTACTCTCTCCCGCTGCCGCCCCGGCAGCAAGTGTTTCCCTCTCTTTCGCCCGCGCCCGCGCCCACGCCTGCGTGCGAGAGAACTCTCTCTCGCACGCCCGTGAGACCCCCTCGGGTCAGTCTGCCGCATGTGTTGTGCCCAGGTTGGATTGGTTCCAGTCAGGTCGTTTTATTTATTTACCTATTTTTCGCTCTCTGTCCCCATTCTTCTGTTTTATTATTTTGTACCACTCACCTCGGACCGCCTGGATATAGGCGGAGGCGGTTCGAGACACAAGTAGGTACTCAACCACACACTAGGCTACACACCCAAGCCATAGCCCCCCCACCAGACACTAATGAACTTATTGAGATAGGTAAATATGTGTCGTCGGTCCCCTTGTTGTTGGAGTATGTACTCCAACAACTGTCTCCTTTCCCTCCGGATCGGCCGTTGATCCAAATTATTAGAGCCACTGATCCCCCCGCTAGCCCCTCAACCAGCTCCGAAGCTGACTCGCACCCTCGCTCGCGCTCGCGCCGGTTCTTGCATCCCCCGCGAACCCCCCAACCCCAACCCTCAGCTCTCTTTCCCCTGTAAATTCACCGCCATCCAAATTCAATGAGGAAACTCTATCACCCCCGTCATCTCTAAAAACAAAAAGCGGAAGAACCGGTCTTCCGTGTCCCCCGTAAGCCCCGAAGCCAAACAGATCAGGCCCGCTGCCATGTCTCTGTCTCCGCTAACCCCAAAACCCACACCGCGTTCAACAAATTCCCCCCCCCCCCCCGCGCCCCGAACTCTGATCCTTCAGAGCCCTCCATCCCCCACCGGTACCGCGAATACCGTAGCCCCACCGACCCCCGCGCCCCGCGCTCGCCCCCCACCACCAGTAATAGTCCGAGACCGAATAGAGAGACGAGAAACCGCCTGGACTCGGGTATCGATCCATTTACAAAGAAATGGAATTAAATATACGTCCGCGCTTACATCAGCCGGAACCCGCGTCCAGGTGGCAGAGTCCAAAAGCCACCGCGCCATAACTAAATTCTTGAGGGCGAACCATATCGCCTTCCATACTTACTCACTCCCCGAGGAGAGGACTTTCCGATACTTAGTCCGCCCCGTCCCTACAAACCTCCCCACATCCGAGGAAACCTACTTAATTATGGCAACAAATATAATGATCTCCAAAATATTTTTTTCCTACCCAAAATGGATAAATGAACACCAAAAGTTGCAAAAAATATCAGGGCAAAATATTGCGGTAGCTTAGGTGAAGAGTAAAGGGGGTGAGCGAAGGTGAGCCCCCTTTATCCTTCGTGTTAGGTTAAACATACTTACATAAGAACAACAAAAAATACTTAAAAAATAAACTTAAGTACACAAAACATAAAAAGAAGTTTGATGATCATTTATCCAAACACAATTTGGTGGACATTTATCCATTCTGGTAGTCATTTCGAATTTATTGGTAGTAAAATAGGTGTGTTTTTGGTAATCGTTTAAACATAAGATCTTAATTATTCTCGTTGAACTAAACGTGAACAGTGCATCAGTGTGTGTTGCGAATTATTACTGTTATTTAATCAGTGTTTATAGTTTGTAAGAGACAAATGAGGTTATGAATGCTCATGGTGGCGTGCTAGATGTGCTCCTGCTGCCGGAGAGAGTCCGTGGCGTAACCATGCGCGACTCCATGTCAGGCAGCCTGGTGCCACACACTGACGCCAACCACCCGCCTCTCGACATCCATGTGCCGCTGTTGAAAGCTCAGGGCTCGGACCAGCGATCCGGCCGCCTGAATCCTAGCAACATTAGCGGGCACAATGAATGGATTTTTGCCAAGGGCAACCACGAAGTCCTTTACGATCTCATGTGTAGCGTATCTTGGGAAAATGTTGCCAAAGCTCCAGATGTGGACACGATTCCGGGGTCGGGCATTCCGGGGCCGGGCATACTGGGCCGTGCATTGCTCTCCCCCGCCTTAATGCGATCCAGTAAACATCCCCAAAAATCAGGCCTGACGTTTCTAACGTTCCAGTTACAACGAAAATCCGTTAGTTGGTTCGCATATAACAACTATCTTCTGTTGTGTGTCATTTTCGATGGAGAATAACGCTTTAGGGGTTTCATTTCACGATTCGCGTAAACTTTTGCATGCGTCTGCAAGAAGTTTTTGATAAACTTTTAACGGTGAAATGGGCTGGAAGGAATGGGTTTCAGCTGCACATTCACCTACTAAATTGGGCGAGTATGCTGTACTCGGCGAGGGGAGAAATTTCTTTATTTAAGACACGGGGGTGGCGGTGGGCCGATGGAGCGCGGGGGTGCTTAGGCGTGAACGTTGTCATTCCGTTATTTCTTGTTATTATCAGTGAATTTTTTGTCAAGTTTTGCCGCCCCTAATATCTGGCCGCCCTAGGCCCGGGCATACTGGGCCTTAGGCAAATCTGCCACTGATTTATTACGTTTACCAACAGATGATACACCTTAGACATAAGTCTACAGACATCCGTCTTACCACAAAAAACTTTAACCATTGTTTAACACATGATTATAAAAATCGTTACCACAAAACTGATTTTAGCGTCTTAGCAGGGATAGGCATGGCTTATATTATGTGATCAATTTAGGCAACCGAGAAAGCTTGTTTAGTGAGTGTCTTGTTTGTCAAGATGGCGGAATTATTGACCAGCTGTTCTGCTGTGTTGGTTTTGTTTACGAAAAAGCGGTTTTTACTCTATTAAAGTCCAAGTTTTATCGTGAGGAAACCTTCATATCTCCATAGGACACCGTGGGGAAACCTCCTTAGTGGCCGCGATGGGCTATACCCCTCTCATGCAAAATGGACTTAATTATCTAAAAGTGGGCACAACTGTGCCTCTGCTACCCCGTATCGAAAAATCATAAAGCTATATATCATCCAATGATGAAATTTATGGTGGGCTACTGGGAGACAGTATATACGCCGCGCGACACGTTATGAGCGTGGCCTTGAATGCGCAGTTGTCACTTTTCAATAGCTGTACATATGCGCAGTAATTCCTGCTAACGTCGCCCATCGCTCTTAACTTACTTATATACTATGGCATGAAATTTGTACATCTGCTACCGGTGTGCCCATCCACTATAAAAACCATACTAGCCGCAAGCCACAGCAATCTTGGGAGAAGTTTCATCTGCCTGAGATCTACTCAACCATCCAGGGCGGTCGCTCAAGCTGGAGTTGGTGCAGGAGTTAGGCCAGTTTGTGAAGGAGATAAGCCAGCTTTTCACTATGGGATGTAATGAATTATGTATTAAGATGCAGGCAGATACACAGACAGTGGCGCCGGTGCCAGTGAGACTGGTAGCCAGCACTGGCCTCATGTCAATCTAGCTAGACGGGTGCTCTATTCACCCCAGCACTCGCAGACAGCGCTGGATTGGCTTGATTTTATAAGGCCAATACAAGGTTTTTACAAGGCCAACACCAAGCCAGCCAGCACTGGCCTTGGGTAAACCAAGCTTAACATCTCAAGTTGTGAAATAAATATTGCTTGCCAGTCTTTCTAGTGTCCGTTCAGCAATATTTATTTTACATCTTGAGATGTAATTTATATTAGATTATATCCCATAGTGAAAAGCTGGCTTTATTCATTAAGGACCCCTGGAATGAAAGGAAATAAAGCGAAGCAGTAATAACACCACATTTTGATATCAACATTTTAATTTTTTTTATTAACAATTTCATTAATATCGCCAATTCCTTGAAAGATTTTCTATCTCCATTATTAATGTTTCTATCTGAGGGATTAATGTTTACACCACAATTCATGTTCATCTTCTATCACATTTGTGGGTTTTTATTTCCATATTTGATTCAAGTATGTATGGCGGCTTTGCTGGTGCTGAAAAGACAAGATTTCAATTAAATTATACCAAAATGCTAAGGTAGAGGTGGATGAAACACTTGGTTAGAGGGGATGACGGACAGTGGACCGTAGCGATAGAAAATACAAGGGGAAAGATAGGGCCATCCAGTGGGCATTGTCCGACGATATTATCAAGTCAACATCTCTCTGCATGCATTTGGCAAAGAACTTTGGAGACTGACGCGATAGAAGAGACTTGTCTTTGATCGACTTGACTCACTAACCAAGAGGCCTATGCCCAGAAGTGGTTTGATGTGTGGTGAAAACGATTATGAAGAAATCCTGGAAAATTAGGTGTTGTTTTATTGATCGCCATCACTACCCAGGGTAAGTGCAGGGCGGGCAGTATGATCCAAGAATTTCCTTTCCTGAGCAAGGGATAAATAATAATATCCCGATCCAAAACAAACAAATTGTCTGACGAACTACAGACCTATCAACTTAAGCTGATACTTGCATTTGTGTGAGTGATCGCCAAAAGTACAGTTAGTAAAACACATACAAATAAAATCAATGTTTTATTTAAACGAAGTCCATAAAACACAATGTTACCAACTGTCCAATTCTCGACCTCATAATGACTGAATCTTATAACTCTTCTACTCCGCTCATTGCATCTTCATCTTCACTCTCGTCTGATGATTCATCAGAGTCAGAGCCTGTGTTAATAATTAATCGTTCCGTTATATCGTCGATTGTAGGAGCCATTAGCAGCAGCCAGGAGCAGTAGGAGCCATTTCACTAATATTTCAAACACAATCAATCACATAAAATTACACGTCTATCTGCTACCAGTACCGGAGGTGAAGTGATGTATGTGAGCGGGCGGCAGGGAAGCGGTGCGTACACACGTACACTCACACAAATGCAAGTATCAGCTTAAGTTGATAGGTCTGTATCAGTGACAGTTCCAAGTGTCGTTCCGTTCCGTTTCGCTGCTTATTTTTTAGTCGTGTTTGATAAAAGTACTAAAGTGAACGGTTTTTCTACACAAAAATAAGGATTTACCACCACTTTACCTAACCATGTTCTATTACTAAGTTAGTAATTACATTAAGCATACAATTTTCCATCAAATTATGTATTCATTCATGTTATTCGGGTAAAATTAAACTATGAACGTTTTTTTAAATATTTTTTCATATTGTGTTGTACGGCCCTGGAAATTCAGTCCTTTGAGGCAAGTTGATGAACGAACGAAATCAACTGAATGATCTAGCCGTTTTTTAGTAAGATACTCACTAAACACTTTTTTGTGGTAACGAAATTTAGAAGCTTGCTAACCATTTGTTTACTGATAGATGATGATTTTGCTAAACAAGTGATCATACTGTGTTTTTATTATTTTTGTAGTAAGACGCGTAAAGTTTTAAAAAGAAGTATGGGTACACCCAATTACAGGTAAACATTGCATGCACAAGTAACATGAAAAGTGGACGCTAAACTAGGTAATTCCATGTTATTGCTACTATAATAAACTTTAACTAAGTAATATTTTTTATAAAACTTTGAAATTAAACAAAATCAAATAAAGGGTGCTTTCGCAAACAGTTTGACACGTACGTTGTTTTTACCTAAGTAAAAGTATATATAAATGCAGGTTAATTCGATAAAATTACACTAGCTCTTCAAGAGGACAAGCACACAGGATATGGAGAAAAACTTAATGGAAATCGTAACTGCTGCCGAAGCAGTGAAGAAAAAGTTTAAAAAAATGCTGAACGTTGAATCAGAATACGGAAAGGTTTTAGAAAACGTTTTCAAGCCAGTTCTTAGCCCCCTTAATAAACTTACAAATGCTATGAGACAAACAGAGAGCAAAGAAATTAAAAAAACCAATTAAAAATTAAGAGTCGAACTCTGACAATGAAGTTGATGAACCTATTGACTGGAATATAGCCGATGAAACCATACGAATAAACAGACATTCTGATCAATTTATGACACCCACGCAAAACATAGATCGTTCAATGGAAATGGAAGACGATATTTCTGAAAAAGACTGTAGTGATGGAAATAAATCTAATATATCAGAAAAGTCTCTCGAGTCTGATAACAGCAGTCATGACCAAAATTGTTCGTCTTGGTCACTTACATCCGAGTACTTACAGAATACTCCTTTTGGGATAAGAGTCGACCGAGGAAAACTTATGATGGGGTCAGCCAAGGTTACTATTACTGAAAAAAACATTACAGTGGGAACACATGGTTACAATAAGACCCGCGGATTGATGGAGTTGCTAACTAACCAATCACCAGACTTAGTAGGTGTAACCAAGGAAGACCTGATGAATTATGAAATGAGGGTAGCCTCGACTGAGACAGACGTGTTTTGTATCGGTCTATACAATTTAATCAAATATCCGTGTAAAAGTGAATTATCGCAGCTACAAATCATATTTCATTAATCTTTATCACTAGTTCTTTGGAAATAATAAGTATTTGGACTGTGTACCGGTGTCTTTGCTGCCCAAAAAGTGTTTTTAGTGTCGCCTCACACGCCCCTACCGTGCAATAACGTCACTGTGCTGGTGACTCAACATCTTCGCGCCGCAGAATAAGCAATCAAACTACTTGTGTCCTGGAACCTGCTACAACGACGATGGTTTGCAACAAATGCTCCACGGCCTTAAAACTAGAAGACTCCCTGAAATGTTGCACCTGTCAAAAACACTTCCATTACAGCTGTGCGGGCTTAAGTGATTCAGACTACAAAAAAATCCTGCCCATGAACAAACCCAAATGGAAGTGCACTGTGTGCAAACCACTGAAGAAAGGGGTGTCAGCTAGCCCGCTGGCCACACCAGAGGACGCCGCAATCCCGGAAATTAGTACAATAGCCCCGATGACATCAATTGTGAACATAGACTCGAGTAAACTTTTTGCCTACATGGACGAGAAATTTCAATCATTGGAAAAGTCGATGCTGAAGCAGATTACTGAGCTTGAGGAATCCGTCAAGTGGATGAGCGATAAATACGACTCTGTCATAAAAAATATGGAAGCCCAGGGAACAAAGCTGAAGATGCTGCAGGTCGAAAACAACTCGCTGCAAGAGTCGGTGAAACTCCTCGAGACAAAAGTTGCACACCTGGAGGATGACTGCTCTAAGAGAGACCAGTGGTCGAGAATCCGGAACGTCGAGCTGGTCGGTGTACCCGAATGCGACACGGAGTCGCTACCCGAGATCGTCGCCAAGGTCGCTGCATACGCCGGAGTGCCGCTGCAGCCCAGCGAGATGGAGTTTGCCACCCGCGTCCAGGCGAAACGCCCTGTCAAGGGGGTCCCGCGAGCTATCGTGGTCCAGTTCCGCGACCGAGCGACCAAAGACCGCCTCATTCATGCTTCTCGACAGTGTCCTGGTCGAATGACTACTCAAGACTTAGGAATGGACGGTGAACCCCGAAAAATACACGTCAACGAACACCTCACTGTAAAAAATAAACTGCTATTCACTAAATGTAAGAAAGCCGCAAATGATAAAGGCTACAAGTTTATTTGGACAAAAAACTGTCGCATTTATGTCCGGAAGGCCGAGGGTTCACCGTATATTCACATATCTACAGATTTGGACCTGGTAAAAATAGAATAATATTTGTTGCTTTTTTGTTCGTATCACTTCCTAATCATAAATGCAATGTAGCTTACACTCTTAACATCCACAATACTCAACATAACTCATTCACACCTACACATAACACACACACACATACACTCACTAAAACTATTTACATTGGTATAATGGCAATTACTAGCAACGAACTTATTACAACCCTAAAGTCTACTGATTTTCTTCGATGCGCGAAAAGAGTAGATGCCCAGAACGTTTCCCTACATATAACAACTATATATTTTGACACCTCAACTATCATAAGTGCTAGCCTCTAACAATAATAATCTTCGCTTATACTACCAAAATGTTCGTGGTCTCAACACTAAGACTTTAGCTTTCTGTAATAGTGTTCTAAACTGCGACCACGACATTATACTTATTACTGAAACCTGGTTGCAGGAGGGTGTACTTGATTCTGAACTCACTAATAGCAAATACACCATATTTCGCCGTGACCGCGGTTCCAAGGCGGGGGGAATTCTCATGCTATGTGCCGCGCGCCTCAATGCACGTCTGCGTACCGACTGGCAGCGTGACCACCTCGATGTCGAATGCATATGGGTTACTATAGAAGGACGATCGTTCGGTTCGCAGCGCGATGTTCATATCGGGCTGATTTACATACCGCCCGATTCACCTAAATGCAAGAAGCATGCTCAACGCATTATCAACTTCACAGGATGGTTGACGGACTTTGTTACTGCGTACCCTGATGACTACCACATAATAACAGGTGATTTTAACCTAAGTATGGTCCGGTGGGAAACGGGTGAACCAGTACATATTAAACGAGGAACGGTTGAGCTGCAAAATTCGGCATTCGAACTGACACATCACGCTAATCTTCTTGGTCTACGTCAGTTTAATCGTCATACCAATGTGTCAGGAAATACATTGGACTTGCTTTTTTCTTCATTTACCTTAGATGTTACTAAATGTGATGATCCAATGGTCAAGGAAGACCCCGCTCACACTACATTAACTGTAAATGCAAATGAGATTACCATGCCTCCCTTGCCAAAGATCCCGCGTCGTAAGTATTTATTCAGAAAAGGTGACTACACAAAAATAAATGATGCACTTCGGTGTAATGACTGGACCCATATTCTTAATCATGGTACTATAGACGACGCAGTTACAATTCTATATGATAAAATAAATAGCGTGATAAAAGAGTATGTACCACTAGTCATTACTAACACATCTAACCGCTACCCAATATGGTACAGTCGAGCACTCATTAACATTATCAAGGAAAAAAGCAAAGCACACGCACAATGGAAGAGCTACAAGAATCCAATTGACTATGCCACATTCTCACTCCTCAGAAAAAGACAAAAAGATATGGTAGTTGATTGTCATAAATCATACATACAAAGATCACAAACTATAATAAAAAGGGATCCTAAACATCTTTGGTCATATATAAAATCAAAGAGAAAAAGTGACTCCGGGTACCCAAGTACCATGTATACAGGTAATAATAAATTAAACAACGAAAAAGAGATCTGTGAAGCCTTCAGCGCTTTCTTTGAAAAAATGTTCAGGAAGCCAGCCGATGCATACCCTACTGTAGAGGCTCAAGATAGATATATAAACTCGATTAACACATTAAACATAACTACAGAACACATTTCCAAACTATTGAAAACAATCGATCCCAACAAAGGACCTGGTAATGATGGCATTCCACCAGGCTTTATTATCAGATGTAAAGATTCACTATTGGAACCCCTTAGTATTATATTTAACCGTTCTGTAAACGATGGTGAGTTCCCTTTGAAGTGGAAGGAGGCACTTATAGTGCCAATACATAAAAAAGACTCAAGATTGCACGTAGAAAATTACAGACCGATATCTATCTTAAACACATTTGGAAAGTTATTCGAAAAATTGATTCTTGACAAAATCTACCCCATTCTAATGCAAGGCATCCCAGAGGAGCAACATGGCTTTATTAGGGGTCGTTCAACCACATCTAACTTGGCCGTTTTTGTTAGTGACGTACTTCAAGGTATGCGCTCTCATGGACAGGTGGACGTGATCTACACTGACTTTGAAAAAGCCTTTGACAGAGTAGACCACATTATCCTGCTTCAAAAGCTGCAGACACTAGGCATACTTCTACGCTGGGTAAAATCATACGTATCTAATCGTCGACAGGCTGTGGTCATAGCTGGACACCGATCTAACTACATTGATATACCCTCTGGAGTCCCACAAGGATCCTTACTAGGGCCCTTACTTTATGCAGCTTACCTCTTCGACATCAATGAATGCTTCAAAAATGCTAAATTTCTACTTTATGCTGATGACAAAAAGATCTACACTAATATTAAAAGCGTTGTTGATTCGAAAAATCTTCAAGAGGATTTAAACCGAGTAGGAGACTACTATGTCAAAAATAGAATAGGTGTTTACACATCCAAATGCGTACATATAAGCTTCACAAGGAAAACTAATCCTATATCAACTGTCTACAAACTTAATAATGTACCCATAAATAAAGACACTTGCATAAAGGACCTCGGTGTCATACTTGATTTTAAATTGACATTTTTGGCACACATAGAATCAGTAAAAAGGAAAGCTTACAGAAATCTTGGCTTTGTAACACGAGTCTGTAAAGACTTCACAGATAGTACTTGTATAAAGATTATTTATTTTGCGTACGTTCGCAGTGTCCTTGAATACTGCAGTCCTATTTGGAACCCACAATATACAAGCCATGTAAATGAAATCGAGAATATGCAAAAGAAATTCCTCAAATTTCTCAACTATCGCACCCGAAACCCAAACCTAAGCTACGCCGAATCATGTAACAAATACAAACTACTGACTCTAAAAGACCGGCGTGTTATAGCCGATATGTCACTTCTGCATGATGTGTGCTCCGGTACTCTCGACTGCTCCCGTTTGGTCAATGATATTATCAGGTTATCTGTCCCGGCAAAACGTACCAGGCACACTCGAACTAAACTTTTTCACGTCCCTTACAACCGTACCAATTTTGCATCTAACTGTACTTGTCTCAGATTGCCTAATACTTATAACAAACTTTTCTCAGACATTGACCCATTCTGCGCCAGTAAACCTATGTTTAAGCGGAAAGTAGCGCTGAAGTTATTAGAAGACGACAAAACTGTATTAGACTAACGCCATGTAAACCTACTCTTACCATCGCAACAATACAACTTTGTAGATTATTTATCGAATTAGAATACATCGAGTTTTTAGCTGTAATTGCCATTCATCTAACACATAACACACACACAAACACAACAATACTAACTGATAAACACACACACACACACACACACCCATAAACAACCTTTCACACACACGCATACACTGCACATATTACTGTACACTGTACCCTACAACATAATATGGACACAGATGTTTACTGTTTTTAAGTTACCTACCTACCTGTCTCTTTGAGTGTACTCTCACCTGTTCTTATTTGACTATTTACATAGTGAAATCCTTAATTGGCCTAGTTATTTAATCTACATTCTTGTTTAATTTTATGTATGGCTGTGGATTTTTGTTCAATAAATAAATAAATAAATAAATAAATAAATTATAAGTTAATGTTGCTAGAGACAAATGCGCACAGACGAGATTATGATCCAAGTAAACCAATAAAGAGCAACAAAAGAATAAAATACTTAAATATTATTAAACCTCTCTTTATTGTTAAACATGATAGCAATAACATCCAAGGTTCTGGTTTACCAATACTGAAAAAATGATGTTGACTATGTCTACTGGGATGATCCAAACGAGCTAGTGGAAAGGTTAAAACTACTTATTGCATCTCGTGACGCTGGAAACACTGGACTTGATAATAAAATAATTTCCATCATAGAAGAACTAAAGGAAAGTGGTCTGCTTAGTTAGAATAAATAATCCTGCCTTAATTATTGCTGTGTACTTCATTGTCAACCTCTCTACTAATAACTCGAGTATCCTAGCTCGGTATTATGAATATTGATAAATTCGGTCAGCATGTTCATATACGTTTACGTTTATCCGAATTGTTTGATTTTACTGATGATGCGTTGACTAAAAACGAAGAGGGACATTTTGATCTTCAATCGTCTCGATTAAAAGGTATACAGTCACCACACGAATCACACGACGCCGTCAATAAGGAATACGTTGATAAAAAGATTAATGATCTACGGAAAGATGTTCAATTTTTACTGAACGAATCATTGAAAGATGTAAGAGGGACACCTCTGAATAACTTTATAAAGGATGTTTATACGAGGAGTGAATTAGATATCGTGATCAAATCGTTGACGAAAGAGTGGTAAACGAAATTCATAAAAATGCACGAAAAAATTTTGTTCGTCGTTCGGTGCTTCCCAAAGGAATTGATGATTTATGGCAGGCAGATTTGATTGACGTTATTTCATTGAAGACTTACAATCATGGTTATAAGTTTATTCTTATAGTGATGGATTGCTTCTCAAAATACGCGTGGGCTCTACCCCTCAAAACTAAATCTAAATAATAAATGTATAAAGCCTTCGCAAGTATCTTGGAGAATAGTGGAAGACGACCAAATAACTTACAGACAGATATGGGAACTGAATTTTATAACGAAGAATTCAAAAAACTGATGAAAATCTACAGAATAAATCATTATTCTACATATTCGGTAAAAAAAACATCTATAGTAGAAAGGTTAATCAGAACATTAAAAATCACATCTGTATAAGTATTTTAGTCTCAAAGGTAATTACAAGTGGGTGGGTGAACCATTAGAAAATGTTGTTAATTCTTACAATCACACAAACACATCGTGTGACGCAACAGAAGCCCGTGAAAGTAACTAAGTGTTCGTGATTACGTGAGAATAAGCAAGTACAAAGGATGTTTTCAAAAAGGTTATACACCCAATTGGTCGACTGAATTATTTGTTATCAAGAAGGTAAACAGCACTATTCCTATAACTTATTTGATTGAAGATATCCGTCAACAACCGATTTTACGATGTTTTTAAGATCAAAAACTCCAGAAAGCTAAATATCGTGATGTATACTTAATTGAAAAATCATAAGAAAAAAAGATAATAAGTTATTTGTTAAATGGTTAGGTCTAGATAAAACACAAAATAGTTGGATTGATAAAAAGAGTGTAGTATAAAACGTAACCTTAGTCTATAATCCTTTATGCAAGGTGGAGGTCTAGTTAACAGTCTGATAAATAATTTACCTTTCGAGTTACATCTACCTGGCTATAATTATTGTGGTCCTGGAACAAAGCTGGTGAAGCGATTAGCACGAGGTGACAAGGGCATTAACACATTGGATGATGCGTATATGCATCACGACATAGCGTATACGAAATTCTCGGATTTAGAAAACAGACATAAGGCTGATTTAGATTTATTTAATATGACGAAGCAGAGACTTCGGTCAAAAGATGCTAAACGTGGTGAAAAGATTGCGTCATGGTTGGTTATGATATAATAAAGTAATGAAGACAAAACTGAAAACCGGCTCTGGAATACAAAAGTTTAAAACTATCGTATCTAAAATAAAAGGACATCTTCGGAAACTGAAATCTAAAAATAATAATAGTGCTATTAAATATGTTTATGCTGCGGCAAAAAAAATTGATGGAGATACCAAACACAACATAAGAATACCGCGAATTATTCCCCTCCCCAAAAGTGGAGGCATTCTTTCCTTGATCTTTGCCGGCTTGTCTGCTTTAGGAAGTCTTTCTGGAGGGGCAGCTGGAATAGCAAAAAGTGTTCATGATTATAAAGATGCTCAAGAACGTTTGCGTGAATCTAAACGTCACAATCAAGTGATGGAGTCAATTTCAGTGGGTAAAGGATTATACTTACAAAAAAGGTAGTGGCTTGTTTATTAAAAATATGAACTTGTCTTCAAAAAACTAATGAAAAGGCTACCTAAACGTGCTCTAACCAATGTGGATATCATCGCATATGCTAAAGAAATACCATATTTTCGCGGAGTCTACATGAAAGATGCTTTGCCAAGAAAACCAAGAAGTATAGAATGTGGTATAATAAATTTAGACGACTCCTACAATGAAGGGACGCACTGGGTAGCTTACATAAAACTTAATGATTACTATGAATATTTTGATAGTATTGGAAACTTGAAGCCTCCGGCACAAGTTGTGAAATATCTTAATACTCCTTATTTGTATTATAATTATACTAGATATCAGGCTTATGATAGTGTCAACTGTGGACATTTATGTTTAAAGTATTTGCAAGATTTTTGGAATAAACATATAAATGATTGATGTAAGCGTTTATTTTCACCATTGTTATAATGTCATTCACCCTATCAATAACAGGCAACAAATCACTTTTAACAACGAATTATTCTCCTACATTACAACTAGAGGGAGAGTATGAGTGCGCTTTACTATACCTATCCACCTTTAATTCAATTCCAAACGTTGATAGTAAAAATAACAAGTTTTATTATAGCGCAAACGATGTTATTGAACTTCCTGAAGGAGCGCACGAATTGCAAGATATAAACGATTACCTTAAAGGAAAATTAAAAGATATTAACTTTAATTTATCTTGTAACAATAATACATTAAAAACCTATATCTTCAGAACTAAAGCTATTCATTTAGAGAAAGAAAATAGTCTTGGAAATTTATTAGGATTTGGTAATCAGACGCTCGAAGCTAATATATTACATGAATCACAACATCCTGTCAACATTCTTTCAACGACTGTAGTGAGGATTGAATGTCATATTGTAAGCGGATCATATATAAACGGCATATCTGGTCACATTATACATGAGTTTGCGCCAAACGTCCCACCAGGATATAGAATAATAGAAATACCCAAGAACGTTATTTATTTCACCGTTAGCCAAAAGAATATAAACAGCTTAATTATCAGGATATTGGATATTAAAAATAATTTAATTAATTTACGTGGTGAAGAAGTTCAACTGTATTTACATCTTAAGAAAAATGATCGAGTTCAATAAAACCTTACCAACGCAACACAAAATAATTAGTCACACTTCAATCTCTCGCAAGGAAAGAGCTGGGAAGAAAAAATAAAAAATTCCTGAAATTAATCGGACTCTTAAAATGAGTAATATACTAGATATTTTGAGTGCACCTGTTTATGACAAGTATTGATGGTATTGAGATTCATTCGTATAAACCTTACGTCACTAGTTTCAATCGTAATAATGAAATTCTTATACCAATTAATCAGCAAGATCTGTACCTACTCCCGTCAGCAAGCACGTTATATATGGAAGGTGCTGTCAACGTGGTTAAGCGAGAAACAAAGGAAAAGGTTACTAGCGTACAGTTTACATATAATCCGCTGCTATACTTTTTTCAAGATATTCGTTATGAGCTAAATGGAGTTGAAGTTGATAACGTGAGAAACGCAGGAATTACTTCTACAATGAAGTCATTTTTGTCTATGAATGACAATGAGTCCAAAATGTCGAAAGCGTGAGGTTGGGATATCAGCGGTACGAAAAACACGCAATCGGGGAAATTTTCAGCGTCGATACCTCTAAGTAATATCCTAGGATTTGCAGAAGACTATAAAAAAGTTGTAATCAACTGCAAACATGAACTCGTTCTGCTTCGCAGTAACACAAACCCTAATGCATTAAAATTAAATACTGGAGAAGTCGTAGAAGACGTTGAAATTCATAAAATTGTATGGCGAGTTCCACATGTAAAAGTATCCGACGCAGAAATAATCAATCTTCTTCGTTTGTTAGAAAATGATAGATCTATTCAAGTTCCATTTTGAAATTGGGATTTGTACGAATATCCCTTGCTGCCTAGAACTACAAAGCATACATGGTCAATCAAAACATCTTCTCAGATTGAAAAACCTAGATATGTCATACTAGGGTTACAGACCAATCGCAAAAATGATGCTTACAAGGACATGTCAGAATTCGATCATTGTAATTTACGTGATGTAAAAGTGTATCTAAACGCGACCTACTTTCCATACGATAATATGAACGTAAGTTTCTCGAACAATAATATAGCTATATTATACGAGCAATACGTTCTATTTCAGCAGTCTTATTATGGCAGAAGAACTGAACCATTGTTTAAAGAAGAGAGTTTAAAGAGGTAGCTCCTCTATTCGTTATAGACTGTTCAAGACAAACCGATAACCTGAAATCGGGGCCCGTAGTTAATGTGCGCTTGGAGCTCAAAGTCAAAGTCAAAGTCAAAGTACTTTATTACTGTAGATATTTACATATACTTAGCAAACGTCAATTTTGCCACTTCTCTACATTGGACCACTGTGGGAGAGGAAGGGCGTAGAAACTCCCACAGATTGATTTTTAGATCTCTTTTAAAAATAGGTTGTGCTTAACTATTACAAATATGAACAATTTAATTATTATGATTAATAATCAGGAATAAATAATTACAAAATTATTAACAGCAAGGCCTGTGTTGAGCTAGATTAAGCCCATACAGTCCTGTCATTTAAGTAATCTTGAACATTGTAATATCCCTTTTTTGACAAAGTCGCTTTAACATGCTTTTTAAATTGCTCAAATGGCAATTTCAAAATCTCCAGCGGTATCTTATTATAGTAGAGAATACACCCTTGAAAGAATTGCTAACCTTCGCGAGTCTAAATCGGGGCGCACACAGTCTGTGATTATTTCTTAGGTTAACATTACAGCTATCGCTAATTTTGGAAAAATAAAAATAGTTTGAATATCCGCTGCTTTCCCCCACAACAAGATACCATAGGACATCACACTATGAAAGTGACTAAAATATACTAGCCTAGATGTAGCCACATCCGTGCTTTATCTGATGTTCCTAACAGCGTAAGCCGCAGAACTTAATTTACCAGCCAATTTATCTATGTGGGGTCCCCACTGCAATTTGCTATCAATGGTTATTCCAAGAAACTTCGTATCATTTACTAATTCTAACGTGCTGTTGTCTAACACTAAACTGGTCTCAACTTGCCTGACATTTGGAAGTGAGAATTTGATACACTTGGTTTTACCAGCGTTTAACAATAAATTATTAACTGTGAACCAATTCAAGGTTAAAGACAGTACACCATTAACATCATCAAAATCTGCTTTTTGTCTTTCAATTTTGAAGACTATTGAAGTATCATCAGCAAATAACACTATGTCAGTTAATTTCTCCACCATGAAAGGCAACTCGTTAATATATACCAGGAACAAGAAAGGACCTAATATGGAACCTTGTGGAACGCCCATTTTAACACCCGATCCATCAGATTTAACGCCGTTAACTTCTGCCTTTTGAATTCTATTGCTTAGGTATGATCTTAGTAGATCCAACGCTTTATTTTGAACTCCGTAATGATTTAATTTAATTAATAGCGTATTATGATCAACACAATCAAACGCCTTCGACAGGTCGCAAAAAACTCCGATAGCATCCTGTGCGGCCTCCCATGCAGAATAAATATGAGATATAAGGGTAATACCTGCATCCGTAGTCGATTTACCCCTAGTGAAACCGTATTGTTTGGCGTGGAGTTTAGAGATGAGATTATTGGTTGTTTTTTATTATTGGTTAATGGTTCATTGATAAAAAAAATATCAATAATTTTGTTGGTTGAAAATATTACTTGATATTTTTATTCAATCAACCATTCACCTCACTGACTGACATATCACTTGTTAAACTGTGTTTTATCCTAAGAGAAATAGAGCATACAATCAAAAAGCGACAGAAATATCACTTCCGTTTGTTTAGAATAAAATATCCCCAACAGTAATGAGCAAATATGTGCTATCGTAAGAGTGATAGAGCATACAATTGATTAACTTGCTGTACCTAACTAAATGAATCCTGCAACGTTGCCGCTCCTAATTCGACCCGAGCGACAGAAAGCGCGACGTTGTCAAATCTCCTGTTAAACTCTGACTGAAGTTGATATGATATTTTTATTCGTTATTGCGTTAGTGTTAATTTTGTGTAGTGTTAATGGTTGATGGTTATATTCCCGCCCGGCGCGGACTTTGAGCGGAGTAGTTGATATGATATTTTTATTCGATAATGTTAATTTTGTGTAGTGTTAATGGTTGATGGTTATATTCCCGCCCGGCGAGGACTTTGAGCGGAGTAGTTGATATGATATTTTAATTCGCTAATGTTAATTTTGTGTAGTGTTAATGGTTGATGGTTATATTCCCGCCCGGAGCGGACTTTGAGCGGAGTAGTTGATATGATATTTTTATTCGTCAATGTTAATATTGCTTATTGAATATCATGGTTGTTTTTAAATATTAGTTAAATTTATTGGTTGATGGTTATATTCATCATCTATAGTGGAGTTGTTTGGTACGGTTGAAGTGTGAGAGCATTTGATTGAGTATAATCTTTTCAAATATTTTACTTAGTGTTGGAAGAACAGATATTGGTCTGAAATTTGAAGGATCACCCTTATCTCCCGATTTGAACAGAGGTATCAGTTTACTGTGTTTCATGAGGTCTGGGAAATCCCCATCGTCAACACATTTATTGAATATATAAGCTAAATGTGGGGCTATAACTAGAATTACTGAACCAATGACTTTGACTGATATACCCCACAGGTCTTCCGTATCTTTTAAGTTAAGTAATTTAAACTTTTTGACAAAGTCCTGGGGATATACATGATGAAATTTTAAATATACCTTACTGACGCTCGTGTTATTTTTTAATAAAGTCTCTGCTTCATATGGAGATGAATTTAGACGATCTGTTGTGAGTAGGGGTACATTGGTGAAGAATGTTTCAAAAGCTCGAGCAACATCATCGCTGGATTTAACAACATCATCACCTATCTTTAGGCAGAAATCATTGTCCCTTGGTATAACTTTGCCAGTTTCACGGTTTATTATTTGCCAAACTGTTTTCATTCTATTATTTGAATTTTGAATTTTTCTAGTAATGTGTAAAGTTTTTGCAGTCCTACAAACCAACTTGAAAGTTTTGGAATATTTTTTAACATAGTCATGAAATTTTCGATCAAAGTTATAGGTTTTTTGATCATAAAGGTCATACAAGATAACTCTACTTTTACGAATTCCAAACGTTGCCCAGTCATTAAATTTCGATTTACCGTTGTAGTCACTGACTTTCTTTAATTTAAAAACTTTATTGAATTCTGTCTGAATAATGTTGAAAAAGTCTGAGTAGATTTTGTTTGGGTTCTGTTCATTAAAATCCGGTACTGGCAAATTTATATCTAAGTTTTTCGTATATGTCTCTAGTCTATGCCTATAAAATGATGGACCAGTCTTATCCTTAATAGCAATTGGGAATGAAACTGTTTGACCACTTTGATCGGAAGGTAAGTAGTTAATTACACTTTTACTTGTGAATGCACAGTCACAAAAAACGTTATCTAAGCAAGTTTGGCTGGTAAGTGTAAATCTAGTTGGCTCTAAAAATACATGACATAAGTTAAACGATTTGAATAAAGTTATTAATCGTTGTTTCATTGTTGTTCCTACAAGCAAATCGACATTAAGATCGCCACAAATAATTAACTTTTTTCTGTTATTACATAGTTTAGAGAGGACTCCCTCCATAATTTTCTCAAATATTTCCAAATTGCCATGGCCTTTTTCATCCCTCGGTGGCCTGTACACACAAACAATAATATGGCTACCCAACTCAACACAGGATACCTCTATTTGTCTTTCAACAGTAAGTGCAAGAATATATTTGCGTTGTTTCACCTTAATATTATTTTTCACTAAGATTAAAGAACCACCTCTATCAGCAGTCTTTCTATTGTAACAACTGACAATTTTGTAATTATTTATGTTAAAAGACATCATATTTTCGTTCAACCAGTGTTCCGTAACACAAATAATATCAATGTCAGAATTTTTTAGAAATAATTCTAATACAAGTTCTTTTCCAGGTTATCCCCTGGATGTTTTGATGGGCAATATTTAACTGGGGCTTACATTTTGACATATTTAGTGGCTCTTGTATGCTAGAGATTTCCTCTATTGTCTTATGAACTAATATAAATTACTTGGAACAGATTCCAACGTGGCATGCAAAGTATGATTAACAGGTGAATTACCAATAGGGGTGCATGTCACATTACTCTTAACATACAAAGGTTTAGTATAATTATTTCTACACTCGTCATTTCCTACTGGCACCCTAGTTATTTTCTCTACAATAACAGGGTCATAAATATTGTATGCCAATAATTTGGCAATTTGTCACTTAGATGACGCAGGTACATACATTGTATCCCTAGTCAGTATAAAATTTCGAATAAACTTATTCGTATCAAAATATAATACTCGGTCCCGATGCCCAAAGGTCAACTTATACATAAGCCCGTTGAGTCTAGAAATCCGGTCATTTTGTGCCTCTGTTAGAGCTTTGGAATAGGGAAAACCACACAGAATAATTTTCCTTGCCCGGAGAGATACTATAGATTCAAAGTAATTAATCAAATCGTCTTGTTGAACTCCTGTGGTGTTCCCTATTTGTAATACAATAGTTGTATTACTGTCATACTCCCTATTAAGCATGCAGTTTACTATCTGCATGTAAGATGCATCAGACATACAAATGTTTTCTACATGCTGCCGTAAGTTATTCTGCAGCTTGATACCTAAACCTACACCTAATTTATCTGAGTACACTTGACTTGAAGGCACCATTTTTAACTGAATTGCTGGTGGGTGTTGATCGCAAATGTCCATCTAAGGCATCACAGGTTGATGTGTTGCTATGGCCCGTGGTTCCATTTGATGCTACTGATGAACCACATGAATTGACTACATATGGCTGTGCTGGATCTCGCAGTATAGAGGCCGGTGTCATGGGCATGCTGCATGGTGATGACAAGCAAGCCCGCCCGCTGGCAGTTTCAGTTCTCTTCCGCTGCTGGGGGCTCAGCTGTAAAGGGGCTGCTTTCCCCGGCAGGTCTTGTGGTGGTGGCAGGGCTGGCAGAGACAATCCTTGTTCAGAGTCTTCCATGTTTGTCTGATACAAGGACTGAAAGCTCTCAAGATTGCTTTTGCTTAGTGCAATCAACTCATTCATTGATGAGATGCATTCATCATACTGAGTTTGTACTGTTGAGTACTTGCATGTGATGTCCACTAACTCATACTGCAGATTTTCGAACCGAGTTTGTAGTTCAGCCATGGCTAGCTCATGTTCTATTTTGCTGGTAAGAAGTTCCTTCTGACACTCAGACACCTCAGCAACTAATTGAATTTTTTGTCTGTGCTTGGTCGAGAGTGAAGTAGAAATACCAGATCAAACCTCTGCGTATTGTCTTATTCTGAATGATTGCTTAATTGAATATAAACCATTAAGTAATATCGTTAGAAAACTATCATGAATACGGAAACTTTATTTGTCGATATACAGGGATTTAAAAGTAACGAAAATGATTTTATTGTTAAAGAACTTGCGATATCTACTGCTGAATACACTCAAGTATTTCTCATTAAGCCTCCGTGTCCTTATCGATGTTTAACTGATGTGGAAAAAAAGCACGTGAAATGGATTCAAAACAATCTTGGGTACAGATGGGCCGAGGGACACATAGACTTTCTTCAATTCAAAAGTATTATCAAACCATATCTAGAGAACAAACTTTTAATAGTTAAAGGTTTAGAAAAGGTAAAATGGCTTAAAGAATTGTGTGAGAACTGTGCAATAACAAACATAGAAGAAAAAGGGTGTCCAAATTTAAAACAGTTGTTAGAAATGTTTAAATCGCATCTCAATGATTTCAGTTGTGCTCTACGAAACGTATTGTGTATTAAAAAATGGTTTAAAGATAACTAAATAGCTATGTAACTATTTTACTATTGTTATAAGAGTGTATGATTTCTTACCGATTAGTTTTAAAAATGGTTATTAATAAATGATTTTATTTCATCATCTCTAAACTACACAAGAGCATAAATAAAACATCAAAATAAATTAATAGGAACTTTTATTTTTACTAATTTTATACACTAAATTCTCTGACAAGTCCATTATTTCATCAACTACTTCCGATTGTATGTACTGTACGCTTACAACACTATCATCTGAATTTGTAGAAGTCTGAGATCCATTTAAGTCATGAATTTCTATCTTAATCAAACGAAGAGCTCTTTTCGGGGCCTTTGTTATTACGTATGATGATAACACTGCAGGATTTAATTTATTTCTGTCCAATCTGTTATTTTTCTTCTTTTTATTTTCCTTAGTGTCTTGACTGGGTGTAGAATCTTGCAGAACGTCCTCATAATTTTGAGGCTGAGCATGTTGGAACCACAAGTCGGAGGGATCCATTGACTGTAAAACGAAAAACATGATATAGTTTCCTGTGAAACTAAACTTTATAAAAATCATATAAAAATAGTCAGTATGTTTTTTACCTCGTTTAATATAGACATATTATCTTGGTGTAATGAACCGCGTCCTCTTCTTTAGCTACCTTCTTTAGAAATGGTCATTGTTACATTGTAATTAAACAAATCACCTAACCTTGCATTTCTTCATAAAATTATGCTTACGTTATCATGTTTTTTAAATTGAGTTCATTGAACGCAACACGTGTAATAATCACGTTGCGATTAGTCATCATAATCATTTCAACGTTATCGCTTATGTTACATCTTTTAGAAATCATCCTGAAGTTACCTCTACATACAAGTCCACTCCGTTTGATATCTGACGACTGTACCTAACTATGTATGGGGTATGTTGTAACAATAAGCTTAGAAATAAACACAAAACATAATCCGAGAACACATTATTTATTTTAATATAACAATATTCACTTAAAAGCTAGTTTTGAGTCTAGTTATCAGGTCAAAATGTCGTCAAAAGTTAATATTTTATTTTTAATATAACAACATTCACATAAGCTATAGTTTAGAGACTAATTATATTCATACATATACAGCTTAAAATGCTGATTCATGACCCCATGAAAGAGTTGATATTTTATTTTTTAGAATGATGCGCTTATCATAATTACTAGAGAGAGCTATTTTATTAAGCGACTGTGTGAAAATTTCATGTTTTAATGACCTAAATAACATATTTTTTTTCCTAACTAAATTATTATCTAATAACACACCTTTATAGTCCTTGAAACTCAATGTTTTACAACAGATTTTTTGGTTCCTTTAGCTTTTTTTAATTCAGTATCTTCAGTTTTTATATCTTTGTCTCAACTATAAGCTGACCTCCTAGCTCGTCTTTAAATAACCCAGGCACTTTTTTATTATGCCTTCTTATACCGTACATATTATTACCCGCGTAGTTGCTAGTGTCGAAGTATTGAGGGAAATTGTATTTTATGTCTTTGTAGACATCTTTCGTTGTTATGGAATACTGAAAACTGCCAGTGTCTGTTTAACACATTTTTATATTAGGGCCATAAAAAGGTTTCATAACAGAATAGTGAAAGTCGTACATATGACTCTCAGATATTTCCAAAACACCAATGTAAATCGGTTTATCGAGAGTATTTTTGTCAGGATTCATCTGAATTCAATTTTCAATTCTAAATTTTCAGTAAAAATAGTTGAGCTATGGTAATTACGTCGAGCTATTAGTTGCTCTGCGCCTAAATGTTTTTTCGTTCTATTATTATTATCAGACCAATGATTTACTAATTTAACATTTAACCTTTTTTCCGTATCTTCTAGGGTTTTACCAAAAATGCTGTTATTTAATAATTTAAAAAAGTCTTGTTCAAATTGAGAGTTAGCTTTTTGCCTCACTTCCGTATTTAAATCAATATATTGTTTAAAATATGGACCTTGTTTAAATTTAATAACTCTGTGTATGCTTTTCAATTTTAGTCCATGTTTCAGACACGTTCTCAAATGAATATAGTGTATGACATAATTATATTTATCATACAAATTCGGTATCACTCGTATTACTCGTTTTCGATCCAGGCGGTACAAATTTTTGTGGGCAGAAAGGTAAATCGTTATGATATTCATGCAGGATATTCTAGATCGACATCAAAAATGTAACCTACATCTGAATTGTCTTGTTAACAGAGAATGTCAGAAACTTGAAACACAGGATTTTCAATCAATTCAAAATCAGAGTGCGGTAAATAACTACAGATAGCAAATCCGTACAAACTATTACAATCTATATACAGTAAGTAATTATCAGGATCCGAGGGATTGTAGTTCGAGAGGTACTTATTATTAGCATTGGCATAGCGTTTATCTTTTTCACATTCGGCGGGTTCGATTGCCGGTTAACATAGCCAATAAAAAAAATAGAATGCAGTTCAAATTCTTTTTTCAAATTAAATAGTCTTATTTTAGTAAAATATTTTAGATAGGTACCATATTGAACCCTCTCGCTCCCACTCACATTCGTCATTCCATCGACAAAACATGCTGGAAATACCTGGATTCTTACTGTTCAAGGTTGGAATGGTTGTACATGTATTATCGTAAATTATAGATAGTAAAATATACTTAGCTGTAGATACGATGCTCAGAGGGTTAAGGTACTTTCCCTCCATGTAGCATAGCTGTTGGACAGCCTGTATATGTACTAGATATGAGCGCCGACAGCAGAACCATCGGCGGCGGCGCGCCGACTAAAAAGATTCGGCGGCGGCGGCGTAGTCGGCGGCGCGACCTTGAAATGAACTGGTATGAGGGAAAAAATTAAATGCCATTATATAATTTGAATTATCGTTTTTAATTAGAATAAACATTTGTAACATAGCATAGCATTAAAAACAATCAATATTTGCTCAAAATAAAAACCTGTGTTTACTCGATATTTTACTTAAAACCGTCACTGACAACTCGCTGAATTTCTTTTTGGATAGGTACCTCTACCGCTGCTGTCGCCATTTTCTTTTTGTGCGCGCGGCGCGTTGTTCGCTCGGCGTAGGTAAGTAACCGAAGTCCGAACTGAGTGGTTGGTCGGCGCGCCGACCGGGTATGGTGGCGGCGGCGGCGCGGGGGGGGGAAGCCGGCGGCGGCGGCGCGCCGGCGCGGTGCTCGTATCTAATATGTACACATTTTCAAAGCATAAGTGATATATTGAAGTGGGTTATGAATTATGATGCAAAATATTATTACAACAAAGCAAGTACTTGTTAAATAATGAAATCACAAACAATTTGACGGCAAAATATGCTGCAGAAACTGTAGTCTGTCTCACTAAAAGTTGATTAATTATTGAGTGGCTATTAAAATAATTACTTAACAACTAGTATCTCTAGGGCTTGCATATAATAACCAAATTGTATCACAATACCCAGATTCACGACGAGAACACGTGACTACCACATATGCGTCACCTGCTTTAATAATTATTTTGGCCTTACCATTATCGAAGGCTGCATGGATTCGGGCCTAAAGGTCAAACAGTCAGTTATCTCTGACCGCTTCAAAATAATGCATAGCTCTATCTCCGCGTTAAAAGCGCAATTGTCTTGGTGTATGACAGGCTCTTGTAACTGAAAACCTTCCGATCGGTATTGTAAAAGGTTATCTATTACATATTTGGCCGGTTCGATTGCCGGTTAACAAGGGCAATTTGTTTTAAAACTTATAATGGTGTTTGAAATAGATTTTTTATAGTAGTTTATGTGACTTGCTACATAATGGAGGGCATTAAAACTCGAGAGTGGATTTATGAAACGAGCCGAAGGCGAGTTTCATAATAATATCACTCGGAGAGTTTTAATGCCTAATTATGTACAGTTACATACACTAGGTTATCTACACACATATGATAAGCTCTCTTTGATGTGTTCAGGAACCGCATGTTTGACCGGCATTGTGGCTTTGCAGTTGTTTAGCTTGTTCTGTAGTACCTACGTGCCGCAGGTGGGCGTCGGCGTTCAGACATTTGAATGTCAGTACCAACTTCACAAACTTTCAGACAAACTAGGGGCGGCACGCAGGCCAGCCTCGGCGTTCGAAATTTGAATGTCATAATATGCAGAAAAACTACACATTATGGTCATAATGTGTAGTTTATCAGATAAGAAGTGAGTTTTTACCAAGTAGTTAACATTATGCTGATCGTAACGTGCGGTTTTTGTACGCAGTAAAGAGGGTTTATGATACGTGTAGATAAAATAAATTAAAGTCTCCTTTTAGTAAAATATTTCAGCTACCGTATTTAAAGTATACTTTCCCTCCGTGTAGCATAGCCGTGGGACACCCTGTATATGTTTATATTTTCAAAGCAAAAAGTTATATATTATAGAGAGTAATGCTACAAAATATTATTACAACAAACAAGAACTCGTTTTAATTAAATCACAAACAATTTGACGACAAAATATCCTGCAGCAAGTTTTTATTCTATTTAGCAAAAGTTGATTATTGTCGAGTAATTATTTAAATGATAATTTAATAATTACTCAACAACTACTGTATCTCTAGCGCTTGCATATAATAACCGAATTGTATCACAATAACCAGATCCACGACGAGAACCCGTGACTATCACATATGGGTCACCTGCTTTAATAATTATTTTGGCCTTTCCATAGTCGAGGGCTGCGTGGATTCGGGCCTCAACTTCAGACATCCAGTTATCTCTGACTGGTTCAAAATAATGCATAGCTCTAACTCCACGCCAAAAGCGCAATTGCCTTGCTGTATGACAGGCTCTTGTTACTGCAATGATAGGACAAGGTGGTCTTGCGTGTGACAGTATTTTCGCTGTACGACCAGAATTAGTTAGGCATATTATTACAACAGATTGTGACCTCATAGCCAACTCTACAGCACTCACGCAAAGAGCTTTCGTGGGCTCAGACAGAGGGCTCTGCATTAAATCTATATTTCCGTAAGTACGTGGCTTCCAAATAATACGTTCAGCATGTCTACAAATAACACCAGCAGCTGCTATACAGTGCTCTGCCATGCGAATTGTATCATAACATGGAGCCATATTCTTTAAAGGCGAATCAAAATTAATCTCCAAAGATAGGACATCGGCTCCGTCTAATACAAGATTGGCAATATCTGTCACACAAAGAGTCGGAATTTGTTCATTTAAGACTGCTTTACAAATGCAAGGTTTGCCACTTTCATTGCATTTTGAGAGTATTATTTTCAAAGCGATGAATATTTTCTCAATTGGCAAGTCTGTACTTAGAACGTTTCGATCCAAAAATATTCCGTCGGCCTCACATAATATTTCATCAATGTTATCCAGACCTAGAACTGACTCAATTGAAGCTATAATCAGGATATGTTTGCCTTTTTCTGCAAGAAAGTCTCTAACCTGGCGTATATCATGTCCATTCTGAGCATTAGGAACTAAGACAGCATCTACATCTACACCCACTGCCCAGTTAATCTGATCTTCTATGTATTCGAAAGGTTGTTCAGACTTGTCACTGCATGATATAGATGCTATGCTGTCTCCGTGTCCACTGGGTAGCTTTTCTATTTCTCGGGGAATCTGAGATATACTGATTGGCATTTTTGCGCCAATAGTACCTCCAACCAGTACTAGACATTCTAGGGAGTCATCACCAACTTCTTCAACCTGCAGTTTTATTTTTCCTGAAGATAAACTATCTATGAATACTATATCACCAGGCTGCAGCTCCGTCAAATGGTCCCATCCAACAAAAATACAGTCTGCAGTTCCACATTCACGCCAACTAACATCTGTGGAGAGCCTAAGCGTATCTGATTGAATGATTTCAACTGTCGTATGAGGTCCGCCTTTGAGATCTCCGGTAATAATATCAGGACCACGCACGTCGACTATCAAAGCTAAGGGATAGACATACTCAAGTTCAGCACTGTAGTTGTAGACAGCTTGTCTGATACTTTGGACAAGCTGGGCGCAGGCATCCGGTTCTAAGTCCCGCATATTGAGACGAGCAATCGTCATACCACATGCTATAAATCTTTGTATGGTGGCGGGCTCTCTATTATGAATTCCAATGTCACACATAAGTCCTGTCTGCAATTCCTCGCAAGGATTCTCGTGTAGATTAATACCGCACATATGTTTTAACAATGACGCCTTGGGACCTTCATCTTTTTGTTTGAAATCGGGAGCTGCCTCCAAAGGGATGTGCCATGGCAGAGCCATTGTATGTTCTACCTTTATAAAAATCCTTGTAAATAGAAAAAAATATATTATAAGTACAGCAAATTGTATTTAGATAGGTTGACGTGACAGATATCAAACCATTATTTTTCTGATTGCCTAATAAAAGCTAAAATAATACTTCATTCAACCTAAGATTAACGAAACTCTTTGCTTGATACCTCTATGCATTCAACTGAGCTAGAGCCATAAAATAAGTAAGCAGTTACGATAATTTGAGGCCAGAGGCAGACATACACAACAACCTTCGTTGACACTAAACCCTGATGTTTTATTCCGTAGAATTCTGACAGCTATAATTTTTTGACATGTCAGAGATTACAAACCTTTTTCGCCGGGCACATATTTCAATTTCAATACAAGTCTGAACATCTGAGTCTATACATTTTATTTGTTAGTGAATGTATCCATTTTATTAAGTGCGGCGTTCGTAATTAAAAGGGGATTTACGGCGAGTGATAATTACGTCCCTTTTCATCACAAACAGTAAAAAACTACAAGGAATGAAAACATATTTTTATTAAAATCTCTAATCATCGTTAATACTAATATCACTTTCTTCATCATCATCATCATCGCTGACATGAGTTATTAAAGAGTCTGCGACTGTATCAATCACATTGTCGAGGATGACGATTTGATTGATACACCACGAGGACGCTTCTTTCTGGGAGACAGAAAGTCTGTCTCTTGTGCTCTGTCAGATGGGGCTGCTTCCCGGGAAGGGCCAGGCTGTGACTCCATAACGTTTATAAAAATCAACAAACAATCACAACACGAAAAAACAACAAGAAAAAACTTAACAGAATAAGAGAAACTTAACTAATTTAACAAGATAATAACAACAAATAGCAGCAAACACCGAGAACACATGAGCGCATTGGTATATCTTTGCTGAAATCATAATTTGTTCGCCATATATTTCGTAGCGCAGAATCACGTTCGAAATGTTAAATAATTCTGCATCCATCTGACAAAGCAGGTCTTTTGAGTGCACACTTTTAAATTATTCGCTGTGGGGTTGTTAAGTGTTAAGTGTTAGTTTAGCTGTTAACAGCTAAATGTAGATAGCCACAGTACAAATATTACTCCCACGTCAACGGTAGTACCTTGTTTACGTTTGTATCAAGTATCGGGTTTCGATTTTGTGCTTATAATTGCGATATAAAACCACAAAATGTATTCGCTGATGACTGTGCGGGAACTTCAAACTGAGCTTCGAAGGAGAAATGCATCAGTAGCTGGAAAAAAGCTCATCTGATAGAAAGGTAAACATGTTAAGAATTCGGGGTAATGTTTCGTATTTTCCTCAAATTGATGAAATTCATTTACAACAATGTGGTTTCTGTTCAAGGTTGGAGGCTTACGACCGAAACAAACACTTTGGAGGGTATTAAGACATTCCAGAAGACCATCCTGATGTACAGTGCCCTCAGATACATACCGAGATATCAACGCTGATACACCACTTCATAACATAAGCAAATCTCATCAAATTATGATAAACAGTATCTGATCGTAAATCTATTTACCGCCTTTTTAATTATTTATCCCTAAATAATCACTTTCATTGAAATACAATGCACACAGCCGCGAATCAGTCGCGATGCATTGCTTGCCTTTGAAGTTTTTTAATACACAAAGCACTTTCCCACAGTCTTCTTCGTGAGAAATTGGCAGTTTTGCGCCCTATTGTGTTTAGCATCTCTGATGTTTAGTAGAAACTGGTTATTGAGCGTGAAACAGTCGAATTTGCTGTCCCGACGCTGCCGCTGTTAACAAAACAGCGAGTGAAGGCACGCTGCGAGTAGAAGGGGAGGAAGGGCGCCGGGGACGTGGCTACTCGCAAAAAAATAGAATATACTTCTATTTGCCTCACTTCGCTGATTACTGATTAGTAATCACTCACACTTAACACTGGCTGTCCAAACGTTGCTAGCATTTTACACTTCGCAGCCACACTTTACACCTGCACTTTACACTAATCAAAATGAATAAAATAATAATTGTCCTCATAAAGAACCTTATGATATGTGAAATGTCAGAATTCTATGGAATAAAAAATCAGAGTTTAGTTCCATGATTTGTACCATGATGGAACTAATAATAATTTTTATCAACACTAGTTCCACTATGAATAGAACTTGAAATAATGATACTGTTACGCCGCCGGTAGATTAGGTCAAAAACTTTGAACGTCAATGTCAGTGTTTTAGAGGCGTTTTCAGCAGGCTGAAAAGTCATTTCAGGCCGTTTCAGAAGTTACTCTATCACATATCTAAAGATCGAAATTTTACCCAAGTTGCCGTCGTTTTCAGGCGCCTGAAACATGTTTTCAGTCCGTTTCAGGGCACCCTCCATCAGATGACGCCATAACCTGAAAACCCGTTATCAGGCGTTTTCAGGACCCCTTATGGGCCTCTGAAGCACAAATCGTTATATGGCGAAATATCCGGTAGGAGTGACAGAGATAGCACTACTAGAAAGAGATAGCTATACTCGGAACATTCGAGAAGTGTGTGACAGAGATAGCACTACTAGAAAGAGATAGCTATACTCGGAACATTCGACAAGGGAGTGACAGAGAGAGTGCACCATTAGAGAGAGACATATATGGTCTCGAATGTTCTCGGCCCGCACGCTGGTCCTTACTAGAATATTCGCGATATGTGTGGACAATGTGTCCAGAGCGGCTCCGCGGGATATAAAAGGCGCCGACGGCCGGCGCGAGTTTAGTTAATTCTTAATAAGACAACTGTAAACACAAAGGGGTTGTTTTTAGTCCGTATACCACACGAGCTGATGCCCGCTCAATAGGTGGGGACCCGGACATAGCAGGGAGGTCTGACTCCTGGGCATGGGTAATTCCATTTTTTTCCCCTCCAACAAAAAAAAAAAAAAAAAGCGAGTTTAGTCCGCCCACCGCCGCGACTGTGCCCGCCCGCCCTACGCGCCCCGCCGCTGTGCCTGCGAACCCGCACGCCGCCGCACCCGCGATAGGGCCCGCCCGCCCAATGCCGCCCGCCCGCCCAACGCCGCCAGCCACTGCCGCCACTCAAGCCGCAGCCGCGATTGCCACCGCCACCGCCGCCCCGTCGGGAGGCGCTGCGCCACAGCAGCCCCGCCAGCCGCGCTATCCGCCCCTTATTGTGGAGGTCCTGCCCAACTGGGCCGAACACTTCAGGGCGATAGCCAGCGAGCTCGGCCGGGCACCCAGCGCGCGCGCCTACCAAAAGGGTGTGCGCTTCACCCCAACGGCCGAAGATGAGTACCGGCTTGTGCAGCGTTACCTGTGCAGGCTGGAGAAGGACCAGGGTGTGAGATGGTTCTCATACTCGTTGCCGGCCGACAAGACCCAGAAGGTGGCGATCCGCGGGCTGCCTTCTAACACCGCGCCGGAGGAGATAGTCGCGGCGCTTGCAGAACTCGGTGTGGAGGCCGAGTACTGTAAGCAAATCCGGGCGCGCAAAGGACGACCCGGCTGCATCTTCTTCGCGAACCTGAAGAAGAACCCAGACCGTGCCCCCGGCGCTGTGTACGAGATCACGGAGCTCTTGTACATGCCGGGGGTGAAGATTGAGGCCTGGCGCTCGAAACAGGGCCCGGCCCAGTGCCACAGGTGCCAGCAATTCCGGCACTCGTCGCATATGTGCCACCGCCCCCTAGCGTGCGTACGTTGCGGCGGTCCCCACTCGGCGCGGGAATGCCCCCGCCCGAAAGACCAGCCGCCGACGTGCGCCAACTGCGGTGGCCCGCACACGGCAAATAATGCGACGTGCCCCATGTTCCGCCAGGAGGCGCGAAACAAGAAGGCCGGCACTGTGGCGCTTACCAACGCGCCCGGGCCCAAGAAGGTGCAGCCTCCCCCTCTGCCTCGTCCCGACCTGCAGGAACCAACGGCGCCCGCCTCGCTTATGGCGCAGGCGAATGACGGAGCCCCCAGGCAGAAGACGAAGCGGGGGGGGAAGAAGAAGAAGAAGGCGACGGCTCCACCTGCCGCCGGCGCCGCGGCGGCTACTCTCGCCGCCAGCGAGACTGCGGCCGCCGCTGGCGCCGCCACTCCGGCTGCGGCGATAGGGCAGCAGGACTTAGGGCACCTCACAGCCCTGCTCGCCCTCCTCAGCGACCCCACTGCCCTGGGCAGACTCACCGCTCTGCTCCGCAATGCATGAGCCGCTCAGGGTCGTCCACTGGAACGCGCAGTCGCTGACAGGGAAGAAGCGGCTGCTCCACGTGTTCCTGAGGGACTACCGCGTCGACGTGATGCTCATCAGCGAGACACACCTAGCCGGAAGCGACAAGCTGTCGCTGCCCGGCTACATCGTCTACCGCAAGGACGAGAAGACCTCCAGCGGCCGAACCTTTCGAGGCTTGGCAGTCATCGTCGGCAGGAAGATCGTCCACCAGCTCGTCGACGCCCAGGAGTATTCATCCCTGTATGCTTTGGGCGTCGACCTCCAGGTCGCCGGCGAGGTGCTGCGACTCTACGCCGCCTACAAGCCCCCCAGTACACCAATCCGAACCGCCGAGCTACGGGGGCTGCTACAGTCGCCGCACCCGACACTTGTCGCCGGCGACCTCAACGCCAAGCACACCGCCTGGAACTCTACCAGGGTGTGCCCAGCTGGACGCGCCATCCATGCCGACTCCGTGAGCCACAACTACGACGTCATCGGTCCCGACGAGCCCACCCACTTCGACACGCGGGCCGGATGGGACATCATCGACGTCGTGGTCGTCAGAGGTCTCCGGACACCGCCGAGCCAGGAGGTTCTCCCTGACCTCCCTTCGGACCACAGGCCTGTTCTTCTCGTCCTGGCGGACCTGCCCACCCGGGTATCTCCGCCAGCATCACGTCGCCGCTACCAGTGGGGCGCCTTCACCGCCGCCCTAGACCAACCCTCCACCAGTTGCCCCGTCAACCAGCCGGAAGACGTTGACCGCCTGGCATCGCTGCTAACTACCCAGATCCGAGACGCGCTCGACCTATCATCGCACACCGTAGCTCGCGGGGGGAAGCCCAATCCTCTTCCTGCTGAGCTACGCGCACTCATCTGCGACAAGCGCGCTCTCCGGAAGCAGTGGCAGCAAACCCGCTGCCCCACGATGAAGACCAGGCTCAACGCCATGACGGCAGAGCTGAAGCGCCAACTTGATCGCCACGCTGAAGAATCTTGGGAACGTCACGTCGAGTCCATAGGCGACCACGTCCCCTCCGTGCATCGCCTGTGCCGGGCTTTGTCGACCACTCCTGCTCCTGTTCGACCAATCCTGGGCAGCGACGGCCTACCAAGATTCCGAGCCCAAGACCGTGCGGAGATCTTCGCCGAATGCCTCGAGAAGCAATTCAAGCCGAACCCAACGGATGATGTGGAGCACGTCGCAACAGTCGAGAGACACCTGCGAGAGTACTTCGCCACGCCGATAGCTCCCGAAGAGGACCCCATCGTCGTCACGCCTGGCCAGATTGTGCGTGCATTCCGACGTACCAAGCCCAGGAAAGCCCCGGGCGCAGACCGAATACCCAACACGGCGCTGTTACATTTGCCGCCACGCACTGTGGCGGCCGTTGCGCGCCTGTTTAACGGTATCTTGCGCACGGGTCACTTTCCAACCCAATGGAAGGAGGGCTTGGTTATCATGTTGCCCAAGCCGGGCAAGGACACCAAGCTGCCTGAGAGCTATCGGCCGATCACCCTACTGAGCACCATCTCAAAGGTGTTTGAGAAGCTCCTGTTAGCGAAGTTACTGCCCCACATCCAGCCGCGCCCGGAACAGTTCGGCTTCAGGCCCGAGCATTCTACGACGCTTCAGCTCACCAGAGTACTGAATGACATGACGGTTTGTTTGAACAAAAAAGAATACACTGTCGCAGTACTTCTGGATATGGAGAAGGCGTTCGACAGAGTATGGCACGAGGGGTTGCTGTACAAGCTGTCGACGTCCCCTGCCCCAAGAAGAACGGTCAAGACAATCGCCTCTTTCCTGAAGAATCGCCGCTTCCGAGTGATGGTGGAAGACGCCGTCTCCGAGGAACATCCCGTCGCAGCCGGCGTCCCCCAGGGCTCCTGCCTGTCTCCCGCCTGCTACGCCCGATACACGGACGACATCCCCGTCGGGCCGGGTGCCCAGCTGGCACTCTTCGCAGACGACGCAGCCTACTACGCGTCGTCGTTCCAGGCTCCGCACGCTGCCATCAAACTGCAGCGCACCCTGGACATCTTGCCCGACTGGCTCGCCAAGTGGCGACTGTCCGTCAATGTTGGGAAAACGCAGGCGCTCATCACAGGCCAGAGTCTCCTTCCACCATCGCTCCAGCTCCAAGGACAGCAAATCGAGTGGTCTTCGCAGGTGAAGTACCTGGGAGTGACCATTGATCGCCGGCTCACCATGAAGCAACACGTTGACAACGTCGTCAGCCAGGTCAAGATGGCACGCGCCAAGCTGCGTCCACTTTTCGACTCCAGCCTCCCTCTGAGGGCGAAGCTCGGGATCTACAAGACCTACGTGAGATCCCGCCTCACCTACGCGGCTCCGGCTTGGTACGCCCTGTGCTCGGAGACGAACAAACGGAGACTCCGAGCCCAAGAGAACCTCTCTCTGCGTACCATCGTCGGCGCCCCCCGCTACGTGAGGAACGCGACAATCCAGAGGGACCTAAGATGGGAAACCGTGGACCAGTTTGTCCAGAGGCTGGCGAAGGGCATGTTCGCGCGTGCGGATGCTTCACATCTTCCGCACATCGCCGAACTGGCGCCGCACCACGCGCGCCCGCCCGACCGCCGCCGCCTGCCACGCGACCTGGTTGCCTAGCCGGCGATCACCCACTGCTCACCAGCGCCACATCAAGACCACCGCCCGCAGGGGCCATCCGATGACCTGTCCACAGGAGTGGACAGAGGCGATTCTTCGGGAAGAGGTCCGTCGACCTGACCCCGACTCCCCACGCCCCAGAAAGGGTGCGTGAGAAGATTATCAAGCAAGCGAGTTTAGTCCCCATGGCTCACAGTTAATTCTTACTAAGACAACTGTAAAAACAAAGGGGTTGTTTTTAGTCCGTATACCACACGAGCTGATGCCCGCTCAATATGTGGGGACCCGGACATAGCAGGGAGGTCTGACTCCTGGGCATGGGTAATTCCATTTTTTTCCCCTCCAACAAAAAAAAAAGCGAGTTTAGTTACATTTTAACTGCGATCGAGTGCTAGTAGAAGGATAATCGGAGAGAAAGACTCTTTGTATGAATAGTGAGTGCATAATTAGTGAAATAGTGTGTGTGTTTTAATTAGTGGATTTTAAGTACAGTTCGTGTGAATTGTAAGTGCGTAATTTGGTTAGTAAAGTGAGTGTTTTATTAAGTGGATTAATTCGTGCTTTTCTATCAAATACGAACCCCACGCTCGTAACATTTGTTGTCAGAAGTGGGATAGAAAATGCCGTTAATGCCACGAGAAACCGAGCCAAAAGGAGTGACGTCGCGAAGCCAAACGTCTGGTTCTGGAGACTCGACGCCTGGTACGTCGGAATCACCTGCTCCAGCTGCACAAGGAGTAGACCTCAACGTTATCTTCGTCCTCCTAAAGGAACAAGCGAGAGAGCTAAAGGAACAGACGCGACAGGATAAAGGGGGCTTCGCTTCGCTCACCCCCTTTACCCTTCATCTAAGCTACCGCAGAATTTTGCCCTGATGTGATTTTGCCACTTATTGGATAAACTTAGAAAAATTTTCTTGATTGAATATGTTTTTATTCTAAAATTTGAAGTTTTCTTTGAGTTGGTGCATCACTGTTCAGTTTACCTATTCGCTAATTCCATATGAAGGAAGTAAAATCTCTACAAATACCACCACTTTCTAGCATTTATCTAGGTGTAAAAGTACCAGGACAACATACATTTGTAAGAGGTAAATAATTGTTAAAAAATTATAAGTATCAAACACCTAAAGTGGAACCAGTGATAACGAAGTTATCATTAGTACGATTATTTCAAGTTCTATTCATAGTGGAACTAGTGTTGATAAAAATTATCATTAGTTCCATCATGGTACAAATCATGGAACTAGTGTCAACGAACGCACAACAAAAACCCTCAAAAGTTTATATCAAGCCTACACTACAGTGTGCAGCAAGTTACCGACGTAGAAGGTTAATACGATGACATGGAGGCGGTGGTATCTAATATTAGTAATAAGTTCATTTGTATACAGGTGTACATTAAATCCTCGTCACCAGAGGCCTTCTATACAAAGGTAAGTATTTACAGCATGCGTTTCCAGTTTGTCACATCCATCTTGGTAAGACTGTTACAAACTGGGAAAAAAATCCTAGTTTGTAACACTGTTACCAACTGGGAATGAAAATAGGATGTGATTCCCACTGTGTGACACCATTGATCATGGATTGTCTTGAGCTATAAAAAATTGGATAGTCAATTATCAAAATACTTTAGGCTACATCTATTTATTTATGCGGCGCACCCACAGATATCGAGAGATAGGCCCTTGGCGCTAAGCTTGTATCGGAACCAGTGTCGCCGAAAATTAAGGGATTAAATATGGCGAGAAATGCATCTTTAGCTTCAATTCTAGGCTAAACTAGACAACATAAAAATGTAGGATAAATATATGTTATAAAAGGTCTATTAGAGATAAGAATAGACTTTTAAAATTACCGGATATCTGTTATATTTAATACTTAAAAATATTTTCGCAATGCATTATTATTCAACTAAATGAACAAGCGCTCGGAGACAAAATCACTTTCCAATATGAAACTTACACGCAAAAATAGGTAAAAAAGGCAACATTTTTGGTTGTTTTGTTTTATTTTTAATGTTATTATTACAGGAGTTTAGTAATATTTTCTATAATTTTCTCGGTCTTGGAGCTCGAGCTGCCCCGCGGGGCTCTGCGCGGGAGCATGCGTCAGTCTGCTTCGACGCGATGCAACGGGTATTTGTTTTCTTTGTCTAATTCTCAATGCCATTGGCCTATGTTCAGCCCTTAAGAACACGCGCCATCTACACTACTCATACATCAATCCTTCCGCATTTATTGGTCAGTGCAATGTCATGCACCTATCGTCCGAACACACCTACACTACAGGTACACTAGCTAGCCGTGCTAGTGCTGGGACATAGCAAGGACAGCGTGTTTCATCAATCCATTATAATTTATAGACAGTGGTATTCATGCCGGGTTATATAAATAAAATAATACTTTGTTTGTTAATATGACATATTTATTTTACAAGAAATACCTATTATATGTTTACAGGCTGTAACACATACGGGTTACCAAGCCGAAAAGGATTGTTTGGGACATGATTTTGAACAACTTTCTCAATGCATCTGATTTGATCAGAGAAACGTTATTTTTTACTTCCCCATACAAATCAGCTGACCGCTCGGCCCAAAATGTACTGCAAAGTGAAAAATAATGTTGCTCTGACCAAATCGTTTTAATAGAGAAGGATGTTCAGATTAATGTCTTAACAACCGCCTTTCGGCATATATACCCTTTCTGTATAATCCTGTACAATACAATACTACCTATATGAATGAATGAATGGTGCTTCTCCAGCCAGGGTTCTAAACCTGTTCCAGTCTTTCGGCCGGCATACCAGAGGGCACGAGTTTTGAGGGGGGGCGGAATGACCTGCTCTATAGGAGGGGAAGGATAGTGAATTCAATCGACCGACTCTTCAGCCTGAAGCCAATATAGGATATGTGGAATGGGGAGGATGTGGGATTTGGAGAGCAGCTGTTGTTTTCTTCAAGTTCTTGTTTTCCTTCTATTTTCAGTTATTGTTATTAGTTGAGTTTCGTGAGTCGTGTCCGTTTGGGTTATCCGGTAAGATCCCAGTTTCGCTTTCGCTCTCTGTTTCTGGAATACGGTATATTTTCCTCTAGGCCATCCTGACTTCGTCCCTGTTGTGTGATGATTCTGTCCAGTAACTGTGTTCTTCACCGTAGTATTTGATGTCATGATTAAGGAAATATTTCCAGGTGTATATAAGTCGGCCGTCTTTCTTCTTCTTTGCTTCGTATTTGAATGGAGCGTGTAGTAAGTGCTGTTGTGGGCGTCGCAGAATATGTATTGTAACATTGATTCGTTTGGTTATCGTTTTACCCTGTAGTCAGTCATGAATTTTGTGGTATCTTGGATAGCTTCTGGCGTTCTCAAACATGTCTCTAAGGATCAGGCGTTCATATTTTCTTAGTCAAGAACTGACTTTCAACTGTTTGCTTTAGTGAGGGTTGCCGCTTTTTGTCCGTATTTTATAAACAGCGCAATGACCATTTTGTAAATCAGGCGCACTATATTCCAGTCCATGTTGGATTTAATTATAAAATGCATTAGGGCCTTGGAATTGCATATGGCTTGCCGGCACCTCTTTTTTATTGTGTCCTATGTCCTGCCGTAATATATGTGCCGAGATATTTGATTTCGTTTACGGTTCGTATTGGAACTCCGTCCAATACACTGGTTGTTTATGGGGTCTCTTATAAGAATTTTCGTCTTTCTACTTTTAAGTTTGCCATGAGCATTTCTCCGATGATATTTAATCATTCACTTTTAGCTGCGTATAAACGCTCTTTCAGGTTGCGGGCGGTCTGACTCTGGAATGCACCTCTTTGCACTATAAGAGACAGTCCGACTCTTTTTTCTTTTAAGAAACATATCAAAGAGCACTACCTGTCTCTTTCGTAAAAGTTATTGTATTTATATTATTATATGTAAAGTTTATGTATATATCGGTAATTATTTCGTATTTGCTATCTGTATTTTACAGATATTTTAATTTATTCCTAGGCATTTTACTGCCTACACTTTTATGATAGCAATTCCTGTAATGCCTTGTTTTGCTGGAAGAAATCTCTTTTAAGAGACAAGCTCGCCCTTGTAAATGCATTTTCTTTTGATGTTTTAAAATATTTGGGTGCAATATTGTGAAGGAGGTTTGTTCCTATAATTCCCTTTTTCCTGTATTTCTTTATAGCGTCTTGTCCGATGCGAGCATACAGATACCAGAGATAGTGTTTTGACATATTTTATGTATCATGTTTCCTGTATATAGGCTATGTGTATGTTTCTGTTAGTCAATTCCGCATCAATGTTGAGTCTTTTAGTTATTTCGGCGCATGCTCTAACGTTCCAAGTAGCAATGCGCATACGCTCGCATGTGACTTGTGGTTTAAATATGGGGCTGTTTCGTATCATCGTATATCCGGTGTTGTCTGGGATGTCTTCTGTTGATGTTATGGTTGACCCTGAGGAGGTCATGGGTGTTGCATTAAGTATCGGGGAAAGTATGGTGTTATCAGTTTGGTTATCGGTTGCTTGATCCGTGGGTAAATTTGGCGATTCAAGCAAGTATACGCTGTCGTAGTGGTGTCCTGTGCCGTTGAGGTTGATAGATTTCACTGCATCCGCTGGATTCTTGGGCGTGAATGTGAGCGATGGTGTATTTTGCTGGTGGATTGTTACGTTAACTAGAAAGTATTCGGCAGCTGGTATTATAATCTCCTCTCCAGCCCAAGTACCGTAATTGCGCAGATTTTCAATGTTGAGTTGTTGAGGATTTCAGGCTCAGTGATTGCGAGCTTTGTTCTGTTCATCGCCGTTTTCTTCTACATATTTAACTAGGTCCTTACGAATGTGAGTGTGGTTGCATGTTAATTGACATAGGTGATTTATTTGGTCAGCAATTGCGGTGAATAGGCAGTTACTATCTCAGCATTGGTTGGCTTCCATTAGGTTATCTTCTTGGGATGTTGTTGAAAGAAAGAACTTAGAGATAGCGTGATTTATTTGAACTACCTTTGTCTACGATTAACAGATCGTACGGGTTGCGATTGTCAAAGTTTGTGCGTATCTTCGTGCGCCCTTATTCTCGGTAGAGAGCCGCTTAGGACAAAAAGTCTCCGATTTTATTGTTGTTATTGTTCATCAGTGGAAATCTTTTGTTAATTGCCTGTTTTCTGGAAGATGGTGAAATTATCCTTTTATGATGTGCAATTGTTTGCTGTTTCTCGCTATTTCTCAGAATATGCAGTTATGTAGTAGACGGGCTTGCATTATTGTTTTTTTTTTTTTGTGGGCTTGTCGGACCGGATAAAGTTAGAAATAGTTAAGTTTTGTTTTACTGTTATTGGGTAGGTTCCTGCCTAGTTTTGTATTTAGGTATACCTATCCTACCTACTAGTACGGCACTGTGCCTGTGGAATGGTTTGGAGTTGGCGTAGTAATTTGAAGCGAGCGTGGTATCTGTTTATGAAATGGTATTTAGCATTACGAAGGGGGTTAACTGCCAGATATAGAGTTCGTTTTGCCTTTTGATCTGAGTTAGGGCTATCATAATCGCAGCGATCTCATCAGGTTGTTGCTCAGCTAGTGAGACTCATTGCCCTGATATCACCTACTTCAATTCACTTCATTAGTGCATATTAGTTAGGTCCGTGACTCGGGTCGAGGTTCAGTCCGTGAACAAGGCCCTAAAGATGAAGTACCCGGTTGTATCTGACCCGGCGGAGGGGGATGCATGTGTTTGTGGCGTGTGAGTGTATGTGTCGGTCCGGTAAGTATCAAAGTCTTTGGTCATCTTATCTTGAGTTGTGCATTTTGGGTAGGCCGGGGGAAGGTGTTTAGATTTACCGCTATCATATTATCTGTTTTTGAGGCGGGTGGAACTTGAGTGTACTTTGGTTGTCGCGCTGTATTTTGGTATGGGAAAATTGAGATGCTGTAGATTTGACTGGTTATTGATTAAGTTTTGGGGCTCTATTATGTATGCGCTGTCGTAGTGGCTGTCGGAAAAGGTCAAGTTGATAGTTCCGACTGCGTTATATTCTTGTTGGGGGCTATATACGATTGATTGGCCATTTTGTTGATGGATCGCTACACTTATTACGTAGAACTCCGCGGCTGCTATGATAATTTCTTCACCTCCCCGCGTGCCCTGTATGTGGAGATTTTTTATGTACTCAGTGAAAGCTTCTGCGTTTGGTGCGTCGATCGCAAGTTTGATGCGTGGATAATTGCAGTTAGCTTCCACGTATCTAGCTAAGTCGCTTCTGATGTGGGTATGGTTGAATGTCGCTCCAAACAGATGGTTGATTTGGTCTGCAATTGCATGGAATAGGCAGTTTCCATCTCTGGGCATTGGTAGAGTTTCCATTGTAAGATGGATGGATGGGAGAGCCTCGTGCTGTTTTAGCTAATATGAATGTGTGTGTGGGTTGTTTCTAAGAGGTGTACGGCCGGTATGATGAGAGACGCTGTTTGGCCTTTTACGATCTATTTTTATTCTAATGTTTCCCGGTATTTCCAAGATCGTCTGAAGCCATAGAATGACGCCAGATGTGTGAGGGAACGTTGTGGGCCTTTTGTGCTTCGGAGCTTTTTCAATTGTTCCTAAATAGCAGTCAATTGTTTTGTCTAGTTTCTGGGAATTTGGTGAGATGGCCTTTTTATGGCATGCACGTGTTTAGTTTTTGTTTATTGTCGGGTTTAGTATATTTGTAGTTTAGCTACGTAAAAATAATTCTAGGATTGTTAAGTTTTGGGTTGGCTTATTCACAGAGTTTCAGGGTTTAGTGGAAGGTTATTGTTTATGACTGTTTTGAATGGTCTTTCGAAGATGAGGAGAAATGAAATCTCGAGGAGAATTATTTCGAATTTATTTTCAGGCAAAGCAATATAAGTATATGTAGTTATAATAATGTTTTATTAGTTGATTTTGATATTGCGTAGGTAGGGAATTGTTATATCCTGCCTATGACGCACATATAAATGTGATTATGTTTTAGTCAATAGGGGTGACCGCGGCCGCGGTAAGTGGTGGTTTATTATTGTCAGGCGGCGAGTGGTCCTGAGAGAAATAAAGTTAGAGATAGGTAATCACTATCAATGATGTCCTAATCGGAATGATCTCACCAGGTTGGTGTGTTTAGCGACGGTGGTGGTGGAGGCAGTAGCGTTGAGGGTATGTTGCGTAGGCGTCGCTCGCTGCCGGCCTGTCGCTGCGTGTCTCAGACGTGCACCTGGCCTAGAATTCTAGGGCTTGCACAGGTGGGATGCCTAAGAGTATCGCGCAGTTCTCTGGTCATTCATTACACTTGACCGCACTAGTATCATCACAATCACTGAAATGCGCGGTATTGCACAGATGGGGTGCCTAGATGGATCGCGCACATTCCCCAGGTAACCCTTACAGTAACACGCGGTATAAGCCAGGCTCGTTTTCGGGCCTCCGGAGGCAGAACAAAAGGCACGCGCCGGGGATGAAAACTATTGTTTGTTTAAATGCGTTTGCGAGATCTCAGGGGGACACGTCCGTTCGGTCCGGCAACACAAACGCCACCTGTACAATACAATACTACCTATAGACAAGAAAAGTGAAAATATTTATTAAGAACTTGGCGTTTTGACAATTTAGGCGTAGCATTTTTGCTAAGTAATGCAGTCTTATATTAGTATATCTTCTCATTAGAGCTTTGATTAGTAATATTAGATGATTACCCAATGGGTTTTGTTCGAGTTGGTAAAAAATCTATTTCATTCCATCGATTCAAAATCATAATTCTCACTATCACTATTCCCATCACTATACGTCGTCTCTGCGTGCGTGTAACAGTTCGCCTCCGTACCTCGATGCATATTTACTTTCGTATTTAGATAAGTGTGAAATATTCATTGCGTGTTAGCTTGGCAATAGTTAGTGAAATTAAGATACAAAACAAGCAATGGATAAATAAACCTAGCGAGAACAACATGACATTGCCACTTTAATGATCACCTCGTGACGAATTTATTGTGACTGATTTATTTCCGTAATAATGTTTATTTCTTGTGTTTTAAGAAGAAATAATAGTTTGAATGAGACTTACAAGTGATCTGTTACTCCGCCGTTCTTGGAGTTCACAATCCCGCTTCTATTTTTGCACATGAGTATAGCACAGGTCGGCATTTTCGAAAAACAGCGGAAATGAATTCGTCACTGCGGTCGCCCGGTGACTACCGAGAATTTTTAATATGAAGACTATCGGGGCTAGATTTGTTCGCACGTGCAACGCCCCTTAACCTATCTCTCGATATCTGTGGGCGCGCCGCTGCAACTCTTTACTGAGGCTCATCCTCGCCGGGAGAAGAAAGTCGTCGATACTTGCGAGTCGGAAACTTGTCACTGTATGTTCGCGTGCTGATGAAACAGCGGCTCGTCCTACAAACTCTGGGAGTTTCGGTTCATTGGATAATTTTACCTCGGACAGTCTTGCGTCCAGGTATTCTTGGCCTCGGCTAGCCACGTGACCTCTACATCACCGAGTGATGGGTTAATGATTTTACCATAGAGGTTACGTGCGCTGTGGGCCGAAGACAAGAAGGCCGGGAGCGCCACATCGAAGATTTTCCGGATCCCCAGGCCACCGTGTCTGATTGAGAGGGTAGCTTGGGTCCAGCTTCATCCATCAAAGTTGGAGTTTATAATTTTGAATGAAAACGTAGAACAGTTTGAGAATGGGAGGGTATTTCCAAACGAAGGAGGTATGTAAGCTTTGGTACAAAAAGCAAAACGTTATGATAGAAAAAAAAAACATAAAGGGCGGATTTTAATCGGTGAATTTTGAAATTTGTTCATCCACGAAGCTGGGGATTCCCGTTGCCGTCCTCTACTACTATGGGGGCCCCTCGGAGGCGGAGAGAGTTTTTGTCCAACTTTTATGTTGGGGGCAGCTGAGTTAAATTTTGTGATGATGTTAGTATTTTCAGCGGGCGTGATGTTATCGGATATGAATTATTAGCATTTTAAGAAATTTCACTCTAGTGGCGCGGGGCGGGTTATTCGATACTTAGTTTTTAATTTGACTTAGGTGGTAGTAAATTTTAGTTCATTATTTCTAGTGTTAATTGTATGGCTATTTGAAAGATATTTGCTATTTAATTGTAATTTTAATTAAATAAATTCTCTTTATTTTTTCATTAGATGTTAAATTTCTTAGATCTATTTTTCTTAATTCTGTTGTTAGGTGTTTCAAATCATGTTTTAAGTTTTCAGCTTTGCCTCCTATGGCCCCGACGTCTAATTTGGAATTTAGGCTAGTAACGATTGGATGGAAAGGCAAACTAAATATTGCCGGTCCGACTGGGTCCCCTGCTGACGGCAAACGGCCGAATATAGAAGGTGTTCCTTAATAATTAATAATAAGTTCGATTTTAAAATAAGTTCGGCAATTAGAGAAGCGGCAAATTTGCATGGGTATACTTATACTTAGTATTGCTATATATAAAGTTATTTAGCGCCCTCAGACCAGGTTTTTTTATGTCCCTGGTAGGACTTTATAAGCACGTATATGTTACTTATGTAGAAGATTTGGCTTTCAGGTTAGTGAATGACTTGAATTATTAATCTTATCTTTCTTTGTAGTAATGTGATTCTTTGTTTACGCAAAAATGTGTAATTACATTTAAAAACCAAATGAGAAAAAACAAGCAAGTCGCCATTTTGTGTATGACACATGTCGGTCGACGCACCTTTGTTGCCATTTTAACGGAAGCCAAGAAACAGTGTTCTTCGCGTTAAAAATTAAGACAACCGTTATTATTTATGAAATTTAACTATTTGTATTCTCTAAAATGTCCACTTCATAGATAAAATTAAAATCAAATCAAATTGTGATCCGATAGCTATAAAACATCTACTTTTCCAAATATCATTGATTCTAGTGCCATCTGTTGACTATAAGATAAATCTTAGAGCAAGATAGCTTCGGAACACTGTTGTAGAGGACGCCACCGTTTATCAATAATTCAATAAGTAAGCAAGTATCCTCCCCCTGGTGCTGTCGAATATGCGTAAACAAACAACCGTCTTACCACAAAAAACTTTAACCATTGTTTAACACATGATTATAAAAATCGTTACCACAAAACTGATTTTAGCGTCTTAGCAGGGATAGGCATGGCTTATATTATGTGATCAATTTAGGCAACCGAGAAAGTTTGTTTAGTGTCTTGTTTGTCAAGATGGCGGAATTATTGACCAGCTGTTCTGCTGTGTTGGTTGTGTTTACGAAAAGGGGTTTTTAATCCATTAAAGTCCAAGTTTTATCGTGAGGAAACCTTCATATCTCCATAGGACATCGTGGCGAAACCTCCTTAGTGGCGGCGATGGGCTATAGCCCTCTCATGCAAAATGGACTTAATTATCTAAAAGTGGGCACAACTGTGCCTCTGCTACCCCGTATCGAAAAAGCATAAAGCTATATATCATCCAATGATGAAATTTATGGTGGGCTACTGGGAGACAGTATATACGCCGCGCGACACGTTATGAGCGTGGCCTTGAATGCGCAGTTGTCACTTTTCAATAGCTGTACATATGCGCAGTAATTCCTGCTAACGTCGCCCAGCGCTCTTAACTTACTTATATACTATGGCATGAAATTTGTACATCTGCTACCGGTGTGCCCATCCACTATAAAAACCATACTAGCCGCAAGCAATCTTGGGAGAAGTTTCATCTGCCTGAGATCTACTCAACCATCCAGGGCGGTCGCTCAAGCTGGAGTTGGTGCAGGATTTAGGCCAGTTTGTGAAGGAGATAAGCCGGCTTTTCACTATGGGATATAATGAATTATGTATAAAGATGCAGACAGATACACAAAGACAGTGGCGCTGGTGCCAGTGAGACTGGTAGCCAGTACTGGCCTCATGTAAATCTAGCTAGACGGGTAATCTATTCACCCCAGCACTCGCAGACAGCACGGGACTGGCTTGATTTTATAAGGCCAATACAAGGTTTTTACAAGGTCAACACCAAGCCAGCCAGCACTGGCCTCGGGTAAACCAAGCTTAACATCTCAAGTCGTGAAATAAATATTGCTTGCCAGTCTTTCTAGTGCCCGTTCAGCAATATTTATTTTACATCTTGAGATGTAATTTAAATTAGATTATATCCCATAGTGAAAAGCTGGCTTTATTCATTAAGGACCCCTGGAATGATAGGAAATAAAGCGAAGCAGTAATAACACCACATTTTGATATCAAGATTTTTAATTTGTTTATTAACAATTTCATTAATATCGCCAATTCCTTGAAAGATTTTCTATCTCCATTATTAATGTTTCTATCTGAGGGATTAATTTTTACACCACAATTCATGTTCATCTTCTATCACATTTGTGGGTTTTTATTTCCATATTTGATTCAAGTATGTATGGCGGCTTTGCTGGTGCTGAAAAGACAAGATTTTAATTAACTCTTTCGCGGACGATGACCGAATGTCAAGTATTACGTTTTGGACACATAATTTTGTGCGTAAACCGAAGGAGCGAGTGAGAAGGAAGAGATAATTTTTCTATGTGTGCGAAAATGGTCTAATATGACACTATCCAACCTGTGAAAGTACCTACATGGACACAAAGAGCAGGGTTACCTATAACTGCAATGGAAATGCGAATTCTATAGAGTTTCCGTCCAAAACAGAGGGTCAAGGAACAAATTCTATGGAATCCGCGTCACTATGACTTCTTCATTGACGTATTCTTGGGAATTCGCTGACCGCTATAGTGTTAAATTATACCAAAATGCTAAGGTAGAGGTGGACGAAACACTTGGTTAGAGGGGATGACGGACAGTGGCCCGGAGCGATAGGAAATACTAGGGGAAAGATAGAGCCATCCAGTGGGCATTGTCCGACGATATTATCAAGTCAACATCTCTCTGCATGCAGTTGGCAAAGAACTTTGGAGAATGGCGCGATAGAAGAGACTTGTAATTGATCGACTTGACTCACTAACCAAGAGGCCTATGCCCAGAAGTGGGTTGATGTCTGCTGAAAACGATTATGAAGATTTCTTACCTTTTCTGTTTCGAAATTCAGGAAAATTAGGTGTTGTTTTGTTGATCGTCATCAGTACCCAGGGTAAGTGCAGGGCGGGCAGTAAGATCCAAGAATTTCCTATCCTGTGCAAGGGATAAATAATAATATCCCGTACCAAAACAAACAAATTGTCTCACGAACTTTCAGTGACAGTTCGTTTCGTTCCGTGTGTCGTTCCGTTCCATTTCGCTGCTTATTTTTTAGTCGTGTTTGATAAAAGTACTAAAGTGAACGGTTTTTCTACACGAAAATAAGGATTTACGACTATTTTACCTAACCATGTTCTATTACTAAGTTAGGAATTACATTAAGCATAAAATTTTCCATCAAATTATGTATTCATTCTTATGTTATTCGCGTAAAATGAAACTATGAACGTTTTTTTAAATATTTTTTCATATTGTGTTGTACGGCCCTGGAAATTCAGTCTTTTGAGACTGAATTTCCGAACGAAATTAACTGAATGATCTAGCCGTTTTTAGGGTTCCGTACCCGAAGGGTTCCAAACGGGACCCTATTACTAAGACTCCGCTGTCCGTCCGTCCGTCCGTCTGTCACCAGGCTGTATCTCAAGAACCTAGCTAGCTAGAGAGTTAAAATTTTCACAGATTATGTATTTATGTTGCCGCTATAACAACAAATACTAAAAAACAGGATAAAAGAAATATTTAAGGGGGCTCCCATACAACAATTCTTTCAATACCACATACAAACTTATGGATGCACCTGGTTACGTACATGGAGTGTGAAAGTAACCGCACCAATAACTTAGTAAATAATATTTTGCTGTGTAAAATCCAAACTATTCACTCCACACCATCGCTTCCATTGAACGGTGGTACGGAACCCTTCATGCGCGATTTAGACTCGCACTTGACCGGTTTTTTTAGTATGATACTCACTAAACACTTTTTTGTGGTAACGAAATTTAGAAGCTTGCTAACCATTTGTTTACTGATAGATGATGATTTTGCTAAACAAGTGATCATACTGTGTTTTTATTATTTTTTGTAGTAAGACGGCTACTCTCTGTAAAATCTAGGATGATACCTGACAGCTGTCGGAATGACATTACTAGTACTGGGAATAGGTCGATATAAATATCGATATTTCGACAAGTACTTAACTGAATAAAGACCTGTCATTATTCTATGACTGAATGTTTCAATTAAATGAAACAAAACGGAACTAGTAGGTAACACGTTTTTATTCGTGAAGTAAAGGTTCACAGCCTAAATCATTATCAAAATCAAATCCTGATTCTGAGTCACTGGAGCAATCTTGCAGATTAATAACCAGTTCCTGGGTACAGTGTATGTTGTCAAATAGTTCATCGCGCTCCCAATCTTCTTGCATAAATTTTCTAGTTCTTTCGACGACTTTTTTCCAATCTCCCGGTGTGACATGTTCACAAGCATTATGCAATAAAGTTGTCATTTTATTTGCCGTAAAAGGCGGTGTTGTGTTATGTCTGGCTGCGTGACCTAGAAACAAAGAAAATAATTAAAAATAACGTAACATCACATGGTTTTGCAGAAAGAAATCTCTTTATTATTAGTCCCGTACAACATTGGTCCCGTGCTGGTCCAATTAAAAGAATACACCGGCTGCATCTCTTCCTGTGCATGTCGTAAAAGTCGACTGAGGGAATCAGGGGAGGGCTGGTTCGGTTAGGCGATGAGCAAGCAATTTGTCACTAACAGTTCCTTTATACACTTGCCCCTAAACTGCTGAACGTGGCTGTAGGATCGCTTATGTGATCCTGCAGCTATGGCTAACCCTGTATGGGAATATAGCCGTGAGTATACATATATAATAAAAAACAATATATAAACACGTTTACCTACCTTTGAGTTGAGCCCAGATCAGTTCTATTGGATTGTAATGGCAGTGGTGGTGGTATGGTGGTAAACGGATGACAGTACGCCCTTTTCCTTTGCAACTTTATCCAAGATATATGTTGGAGTTTGGGGTTTATGTATTTCAACTAATCTCAGTACATAGCTTATACTTCGGCATTGTCTCGTTGGCCTCTACACCTTTGCTTTGCAGCCAAGAAATAAGTTTTAAGATTTTCGGTTGCTCGAGGTTGGCGCTTTATCTTTTTGCACCGAGTGGTATGGAGCGTTGTCCATTACGATGACATGCGGTTCATTAAAATTGTCGAGAAGAATTAAAAACCACTCCTTAAATTTTTAAAAATTCAACTCTTCGTGATATTCAGTAGTCTTTACTGATTTGAATGCCAATTGGCAATTGGGGCAAAACCTGACGACGTCCCAGCATGAGCAATAATCAGTCTTTGCCCTTTTCCTTCGGGAACTTTAGTAGTAGATTGGGCTGCATCATCAGTCCAAGACTTTGAAACCGTGTGGTTTGCGTTGAGCCATGTTTCATCGAGAAAAACCACTTTGTCCCAGTTTAAAACATGTTTTACCTGGCGCAGAAAATCTATTCGTTTAAGCACAATGTCTCTTCGCTCAATTACAATTTTTCTTTTGTCACTTTTTTTGTAAGTGAACACAATTTTTTTCTTGAGTCTTGGCTAGGGATGGTAAGCTGGCTTTGAACAAATCTGCGTCTTTGAGGGACATAGCTAATTTTCTTAGTGTTGGTAGTTCGCCCCTTGTGTAGTAACCATAAATATGGTGCGAATTGAAGCGGCGTCAAAATCGTCAATATTTGTGACGGGACACTCCGGTTAAAAACTGAAAGCTCGTCGTAGATGGCAGCACTGTTGAGTGTTCCTAAGAACCGCCATATTGACTATTTGTTGTTGTTTGCTAAATTATTCGATATTAGATTAGATATCACAATAAAAATGTATTGGACCTGTAGTGTAGCTAAGTTAAAAGACGAGCTTAGAAAACGGAGAGTAACGGAGTAGAAAAGCAGCTATAGTTGAAAGGTATGTGGTAGGTTGGTCGCAACTCCGGCTTAGACATAAATTAAACGTCCGAATGTATCAACAAACTTTTAATATGCACGAACACGGTACAAAGATAGAAAGAGAAAGTTTATAATTTTGCTGTAGAATAACCGAAAGCACAGAGGAGAAATTCTCAAGCCGTACAAGCACAAAGCACAATAATTAAATGATAATATGAGCGCAAGCGTATAGCGGGAGCGAGTACGATAATTTACATCGAGCGACGAGCGCACAGCGGCAAGGCGTTATGAGTACTGGCGCGGGCGCCGGGCCCGCCATCGGCCGCCGCCGTCGTCCACGCAGATAACGGGATTCTCGCATCGCCGCATCTAATATGAAAATAGGTTTGCTTGTCCGCTTGTACAAAATGTTAATTTAAATATTAATTAAAGTAATTCAGCTAGTATTAATTAATGTTACTTTTTTTTTTTTTTATTATTTACCAAATTGAGAAAAACATCTTAATTATATACATTTACATCACATAAACCACGGAGGTGTGTGCGTGATGCTGGAATTCGTGCGAACAGGGTACAATCATTAATTATTAAATATATTTTTTACTTTCTACATGGGTACATGGGCATTTCGTAATGTATCGTGCCGTTACGTTACATTACGAAATACCCAAGTTGTTTGTATTTATATAATAAGTTGTTTGTATTTGTGTATAATATATTAAAACAGTGAATAAGTTTATTTATCCATCTATCCATCAAAAGTCAGAGACGAGTAACTTTGGGACCGGATCGAACAGATGGAATGGATGGTGTTGATGAATGGTGTTGTTCCGAGGCTGCAGTAATAATGAAGAATTTTTTTTATTTGAATTTTAGTGTATTAGGGGTGAATGATGCTTTAAGTTCGGTAGGCAGGCTGTTCATCAGTCGTGGTATGATAAATTGAGTAGTTCGCTCACCATAGTAATTTCGTGCTCTAACCGTCACTAGTTCGTTATTTGTCACCTTGCGAGTCTGGATGCTATGTGAATGGGAGACAGTTTTGAGTGTATGGATGTCAGCATATTGTTCTTTGATTATATTATATTTAACTTTAGTGTGGATTGGTAACATGTTGCAGTGATTGAATAAACCATTATAATCAGCCGAGTAGTTTAATTTTGTTTGTGGTGATACTATTAGTTTTAGAATTTTTAATTGTAGTTTATATATATTGTCTAAGTATGTATTAAAAGTGCGTCCATAACTAGACAGTCCATATGACACTATTGACTCTGCAAGAGCGTTATATAATAGTATCCTGGTTGAGAATGGTATTCGGTTCTTTATTATATACATCGTTGCCAGGAACGCGCGTATCGCGTATCGCTATGAGAGACTATGAGGCATGTGTCGTCGGCAAATTGGTATGATGTGCTGTGTGAGGTGATGTTGGGCATGTCATTTACGTAGGCCAGGAAGTGAAGTGGGCCGAGTGCGGAACCCTGGGCAGTGCCTTCGGTTACCAGGGTGTTGTCAATTTTGGCCCGTATATGACGGTTGCGCAAGTAGTCTGAACACCACTTCAACAGAGGACCCCCTATACCACTAGCGTCGAGCCTGTTCACTCTCATCATGTTTAAGTGTATCAAAGGCACGAGAAAAGTCAATGAACAGTGCTAGTACGTGTGTCCTATTATCTAGTCGCTGGTTGATGTCGTCGGTGAAGTGCACGTTGCAAATACTTATTATAGATTTGTTTATATATTATAAGTTTTTAGAATTAAGTTTAGTTTTATGTTTTATATTAAGTTAACAATAATTTTATATTTAATCAATAAAACTTATTTAATAATTATTATAGCTAACAGTAGGTATTTAGTACACTACAGGTAAGTTAAAAACTGGCATTGTTATGATTTAAAGGTTATGTTGCGTTTTTTATGTAAAGTCCATTTTTTTGTTATAGATTACAGGCGTACGACAGGAATAACCTTGTCGGAGTTGAAGACGAACTTGAGGATGAGATTCCAGTTATTCCTGACTTAGAAGAGTTCAGGGATGTGAATGCCAGCACTAATCTTCCAGGTCTGTCTAGACGCCATATTCAAGAGTTTTCACAAAGGTAAGAGAGCATTGAATCTTGATATCTTTGTCTTTTAGGATATTACTAAGACACATTATACATAGGTATCAAATTATCAATATGTTGTTTCAGGTTTCAAGTACAGAATAAAGGAAGACTTATGTACGAAAGTAGAAGCCTGGTAAATCTTCGTGTTGCTTTTGAAGGATACCATGTGTACTTTCATGCGCAATGCAAAGCGCAGATGAAGAAGCTGCTATACATAGTTCTGCTTAAAATGGATGCTAATGGCATGATTGAGAAGAGCCACTGCGAATGTGCAGCTGGAAGTGGGCTAGAAGCACATTGCAAATATGTTTTCACGCTCGTCACGGCATAGAGGATATGGTGAGGACAAAAACTATAATTGTACACAAAATTTGCACGGAAGTACTGATGACATTTCAGAAACCCAAAAAAGTGTTCTATTATTCTCCGATGGAATCTCATCATTTACCCAGTAAGAGTAAGAAACCTTCAAATGTCTTATTATATTGTCCAATTAAAGAGGAAGATGTAATGGAAAATTACAAAGATTATGTAAAAATCTAGCAGTAGGGTTTGCTGCTAACACTGGAAGTAAAATCTTCAACTTGTCAAACCTGCCAATCCATATGCTGTCGAAATGGACCATGACATGCTATTGGAAGATCTGTTGCTGAAAAATCTAAACCAACAGCAAGTGGAAGATGTGTAAGTTAAGACAACTCTGCAAGATGCCTCCAAAGACTGTCACTGGTTCAGAAGTACTCGAATCACAGCTAGCAACTTTCATGCTGTGTGCCATAGTAAGGGAAGTACGAGACAAAAATTGGCAAACAATATATTATGTCCAAAAAATTTAAAACATAAGCCACAACTCACGGAAAAGTACACGAGTCTGTTGCCCTACAAAAGTGTGAGACCTTCCTTAGTGAAAAAGTGGATAGATGTTTGTTCATATCGCTCACCCACCCTCATTGCAGCCTCTCTTGATGCTTTGCTGCAAAATGAAACTTTAATTGAGGTAAAGTGTCCTTATGTTGCCAGGCACCAGGCTATTTCGCCAAATGCGGTGCCTTATTTGTACGAGTGGGATGGTGAATTAAAACTTAAAAAAAAACATCAGTACTACAGTCCAATTCAGGAGCAACTGTTTTGCACAAATTTTAAATATTGCAATCTAGTTACGTATGTACGTACGTATTAATCTAATTTACGTATATCGATATGGTAGTAATATATATAGAAAGAAATGAGGAATTTATAATGAATAAAGAATGGTTTTAAAATTAGCATCCTTTTATGAAGAATATTTGCAACCAGCGATTTTAAATAAATACATGTATAAATATTATGATTCTGTAATAAAACCAAAAATAAAATATATAAACATACTTAGTTTTATTTTATTGCTACTACTTATTACATAATTTTTTCTTTAAAATTACAACACATGAAGCACACAAAAAATATTTTAGATGCAAGGGGTACAAAATTATGGTGTAATTCTTCTTTTAGAATTTTGTAAGTTTTTGTTAAACCTATCAAACGTTCAATGTGAACACACTGACTTGCCAACTTTCTATCTTTCAGTAATTTCAAACCAGGTATTTGACCTGGTCCTTTTAAAAATGTAGGGATGTTCAAAGTAATATCTTTTCCAATAAACATGTCTTGAATATTGTATCCCCTGTCAGCGAGAATGCTGTCCCCTGGCCTTCACTTCTTTACCAAGTCGCTTCTTTCTACAGTTTGCCGGTCACTAATGGAGCCAGCATACGCAGGTGAGCAATATGACAGCAAACCTCCAGGTGTAGTTCCGACTAACACCTTTACTATGTTTGTAGCTGCTACATGATGCTTGTTGCGATAAAGGTGCCCAGGTTTTTGAATTTTTATACTGTGCTGTCAATGATAACTCGGGTGTTCTTATCATATTGTTTGAAGTATTGCACTAATTCTTTTTCAGGCCAGATATCTAGTTTTTTTCATAGTTGGATAGTCTGGATAGATCTTTTACAAATAATATCTATATAATAGGAATATTTTTCGATTTATGGACCCGTTTGAGTAATACAAGCGCAAGAAACAAATTGCGATTCACAAGACCATCTATTGGATTTTCTGCAAAGTTGTATAAAAATACCCAATGGAGATGATACATGAATGGTAGACAAAAAATACAAATTCTGTTTAAATTGATAGCCCCTAACAAGAAAAATTACAGTGTCGTTAATAATTTTAAGCAATTGAATTAATTAACATAATTTCGTGCCAGAGTGCATTGAATTTCAACGAAATATAACTTCATGTTTCGTGAAACATTGAAACATTGGTAAGTGTCAATTACATGTCAGATTATAAATAAAAAAATTATTAATATACATATTTTTTAAAAAATGTCAGTGGTTACACATATTTCAATACAACTCCCATCTCAACTGTTTCGACAGTTCTTAAAAAGTATCTAACTTGACGAACGTGCATCATCCCAATTGTTCAAAATGTTACTGTTCCTACCGCTTATGACTGCTGTAAAAGTAATTAACATCCCAAATGCTGAGTAAGTTTTTTATAATAGTGGCTTTTACTTTGAGAGGTTCTTGATATATCTTCTTATTTTGAAATGTGGTGAAGCCGAATCGTTAAATATTTTTCAGCATTTATATATTTAATAAGATTTATTTTGTGTTCTGTTTCGGCGAAAGTGTGTTCAGAGTATAAGTTCATGAAAACACTTTCATTGCCAACAATTTTTTCTAAATTTTTTGTGATAATATATTTATATTGCCTTTCGTTGCATAATGTGATGTTTTCTTTTATAATCTTTCGTAATACCATTTCGCAAATGCAAAAAATATTAAACATATATTTTGATGGAAAATGTAACGCTCCTCTTGATTTTAAAATTAGTCTGTGAAAATATAGCTTTTCTTCAGCACACATCCACGCAGTACATCTTCCACACTTTATATTTTTACTAGCAGCGAAACCCGGCGTTGCTTGGGTTAAAATAGATCGCATGTTTTTAATCAGGTAGATCGATTTATTCAAAATATATAGTCACAGTATTGACATATATAAACAAAACAATGATAAAATGCATGTGGCCTGGTTAGGCTTAGAGTTCAATAGAAAACTGTAAACCTCTTTTAACATCCTCCCGTTTTGGTGAACGTTATAGCCTTTACAGGGTTAAACCCATAATGCCACATATAAATACCAGTCTTGGTTTAGACACAGGTTTTGTCAGTATGTCAGCACATTGATATTGACTCGGAACATATTTTACTTGTAGTTCATTAAAGCTCACAAGTTCTCTGACATAGAAATGTCTTTTAGCGATATGCTTGGTTCTTCTATGAAGCTCCGGGTTCTGTGCTAGCTTAATAGCTGCTTGATTATCAACCTGCAGAGTGGGAATTTATTTCAAGACAGTAATTTCTTGAAATAGATGTTTGAGCCTAACTATTTCACGAGCTGCTTCGCTCGCGGCTACTATTTCCACTTCAGTGCTTGATATCGCTACTGATGTCTGTTTTCGGCTTGCCCATGATACAGCACCACCAGCATACATGCACAGTATTCCAGAAGTAGAGCGTCCAGTTTCGAGATCTCCGCCATGATCAGAGTCACTGTAACATTCTAACACTCCAGGACTGTGTTCCTTTTTGTATACAATGGATGAGTCAATTGTTCCTTTAAGGTATCGGAAAATGCGTTTGAAATTTACAACATCTTCATTTGATGGATTATCCATTCAGTGTTCTACATACGACACTTATGGTGTAAGAGATATCTGGTCTGATTCCTGTCATTAGGTATGCTAATGCACCGAGAGCTTCTCTATAAAGGAATTTTACTTCATTGTGTTTTTCCGTATCAGTCTGTGCTTCTTTGATTATAGGAGTACTGATAGCCTTGCAATCACTAATTCTGAATCTTTCTAGAAGATTAAGTATGTAGTATTTCTGATAAACTTTAATGGACCCATTTCTGTCTTTTAAGATCTCTAATCCAAGGAAGAAAGAGGCTGGCTTTGTTGTAATCTTGAACTTTCTTTTTAGTTCACTAATAAACTTCTCGGATTCTTTTTCGTTTGTTGAGGCAATCAAGCCATCGACAACGTAAAGTCCCATGATTATCTTATTTCCTTTCCTGTTTCGAATAAATAAACATGGATCGCTGTCACATTGCTTAAATCCGATTAATTTCAAGTAATCAACAATACGTATGTTCCAGCACCTTGGAGATTGTTTAAGACCGTATAAACTTCTCTTTAATTTACAGACTCGATTTGAACCATCACTAAACCCTTCTGGTTGACGCATGTATATGTCTTCGTTCAATGATCCATTTAGAAAGGCGGTGGCTACATCAAACTGTATTAGAGAGAGTCCTTCGTTTGCTGCAACACTTAAGATTGCTTTGATTGTCGCCATTCTAGCAACAGGACTAAATGTTTCGTCATAGTCTATTCCTTTTTCTTGCGTATAACCTCTCGCTACGAGTCGAGCTTTGTACTTATCAAGGCTTCCATCAGCATTGGTTTTCTTTTTGTAGATCCATTTACAAGAAATCAGTTTCTTGTCTTTCGGTTGTTCTACTAGAGACCAAGTCTTGTTGAAATTTAGGGATTTAACCTCGCTTTCCATAGCTTTCAACCATTCAGTTTTTTGAGAACTTGTAGCTTCTTTGTATGTTCTCAGTTCATCCGAATCATTAACAATAGCAGACATAATGAAGTCGTCATATCTTACTGGAGGGCGTATTGTCGATCTGTCGCGAAGATATCTCACTGCAGGAATTTCGTCATGATCTACATCAGATTCTGGTTCAGGAGTATCATACATTTCATCTTCTTCATCTTGACTGTGTTAATCATCTTGTATTTGAGGTATATCATCAGAAGATACTTCAGGTTCGGGATCTTGTACTTGTATATGTTCAGAAGATATTTCAGGATCTTGTACTATTTCCTCCCTTGCATCAAAGATGGGGTGATTTACTTGTGTCTTAGGGAAGCTAATCTCAATTTCAGTTGTTGCTTGATCATCTGCTTCTGGAGCATCTAATCCTAATCCAACAGATCTGATTAGTGATTCATTAAATTTTACATCTCTGGACCTGATCAATGTTGGTTCGTTATTTTTGTTAAAGCCGAGTAACCGATAGCCGTTATCACCGCCGTAGCCAATTAATATACATTTTTGACCTTTTTTGGAAATCTTTGTTCGCTTTTGTTTAGGTACGTGTTCAAAACATTCTGTTCCAATAACTCTCATGTATTTTATGGAGGGTTTCTTCTTAAACCATAGCTCAAATAGTGGCTTACCTTCTTCAGAAGTCGGCCCAGTTCTGTTTAAAATGAATGCAGCCGTTCTGATGAGCTCGGACCAACAGGCAAGTGAGAGTTCTTCATGAGCGTGCATCACAGTACGTGCAGCTTCGACAAGAGTTCTGTTTTCTCTTTCACAACACCCATTTTGTTCCGGTATATACGGCATCGTGAAGCAGTGTTGAATACCGTACGATTGGAGTATTTTCTCAACAGCTTCATTTTTGAATTCTCCACCATTATCGCTTAGGACTGTTTTTATAACATGACCAGCCGTTCTAGCTTCTTTTATCATCTGTACTAACTTATCTTTAACTTCGGATTTGTGTTTCATGAAGAAAACTTGACGATATTTGGTGTAGTCATCTTTAAACAGTACAAAATAACGCAATTTCGTGAATGAATTTGGGAATGGGCTACACACATCAGTATGTATTATTTCACCTGGTTCTTTAGCTCTATCTCTTGTTCCAAATGTATGTCTATGTGTCTTTCCATAAATACATCCTGTACATAATTCAGAGTCGAGTTTCACTTTGATACCAAGTTCTTTTTCAATCAGCTGCTTTACGTGTCTTTTGTTCTGATGAGCAAATCTTTCATGAAACAACTGCAAAGTGTTTTCTGTTGATACTATATTTAGTTCTGGATTTGGACACCTGAGAGTTTGTATATCTAGCTTGTAGAGACCTCCATATTTGATCCTTGTGCCAATTAGTTTAACTCTTTCATTATGTATCAGTTGACATGATTCTCTTTCAGAAGTGAACACACTGTTTTCAAGTTTATCTTGAGCAGCAAGAACAGAGAATAGGTTTCTCTTTATTTCAGGAACGTACCATACATCGCATAGTGTAATTCGATCTTCTTGACCATGGACATAAGCTATCAATTGAACTGTTCCTTTTCCGATGGCTTTCGTTGTCGCTCCGTTAGCAGTTGTGACCGTTTCGTTCTTTGTGAAATGTTGAAAACTGGAGAATAATAATAATACATTTTGATGTGTGACGTGACTTGTAGCGCCATTATCTACATACCAGTTGTCAAGAACTTTATGAGTCGTCTCTGTCTCGTTTGTCTCAACTTGCATTAAGGTCAGGTGGCAGTTTTTATTATGAATACCTTCGCTTGTCAGTGGTTTTGATGGTTTGGGAGGTTTCCCATCCGAAATCCACTTGCGGCATTGTTTGACGTTATGCCCGAAAAGTTTACTATACTCACTCTTCTTCTTTGATTTATGTGAAGTATTTTGTATGACTAGTGCTTGCGCGTCTGAACTTTCAGCATCTTTAGTTGTCAAAGATCTTTCATAACTACAAATCTGAGCTGTCAGATTGTCAATGTTACGATCATTTTTGGTCAAGAGCATCCAGCTTGATTTGAACGGGAAGTAACTCTCGTCGGGTAGCGTTTCTAGAATCTTACATATGAGTAAAATCTCTGGAAGTTCATATTTCGCTTCATCCTTTTGTAGTTCTACCTTTAGTTCATGCCATATATTTTTCAGCTTAGATATATGCGTAGACATGTCATGAAGGGGATCCTTTCGATAACTGAATAAACTGTAGCACAGAGCTTTTATCCTCAGAAGTGCCATCAAATAAAGTGTGCAATTCATCCCAGATTTCTTTGGCACTGGTTAATCTCATCACTTTTTGGGCTCACCTTTAGCGGATGACCTACTCGCTGGGGCGTCCAAACTTTTTTAGCATCATGTTGGGGTCATTTGATCATCTTCCTGAAAGTTTAAGGGTGCGGAATTAAATAGTTTTTAAGATATGATTTTTTGAAAATCTGAAAATACTTTGTAAAATGATGTAACGCAACGCAAATAATATGTTTAAATCTTGTCTGTGGTCAAAATACATTACCTATATTTCATAGTACGCATATTTGAAAAGATGAGAATTCTCTAAAAAAAGGAGGAAATGTGGAATCTTTTTTTAATAATACCTATTTTAATAAAAATGTTCATTTAACTCGCAATTTATGTTTGTTTATTTATTTTACTTCAATCAAAGTTAATTTAGTATTTCTTTCGTAAAATATCACTTTTTATAATAAAAAAGTTGTAATTTTTGTTTAAAACGGAACGCATTTTGTTGGGGTGTTTTGCCGCGTTTTTGGTTGGGCGGCAAAGTAGTAATACCTTTTCTAGTAGTTTCGCGAATGTTCTATTTTCTTGTTCTCTCGATATTTACAAGCAAAAACAACTGGCTAGAGTAGGTTATTGTGGCTACTTTTCAATCGGGTTATAGGTTATGTTAGAACGTTGAAGAAGCTAAACCGGAGCGGAGCGTATGCAAAAAAAAAACGATTGGCTAGAGTAGGTTATTGTGGCTACTTTTCAATCGGGTTACAGGTTATGTTAGAACGTTGAAGAAGCTAAACCGGAGCGGAGCGGAGCGCAGCGTATGTAAACAAAAACGATTGGCTAGAGTAGGTTATTGTGGCTACTTTTCATGTAAATTTTGATGATAGCATTATGGAGCATTTGTGGAGGAGAAAGGTGTCGAGGCAGAAAAATGACCCTTTCGAAGAAATAAACTAGGCATTTCCGCGCGGGGGGAGAGTAGTAGGGGGGGTGGCATCTACCCCCTTCCACCTCCCCCCACTTAAAGATCAAGGTCAGTCTAAATTTTGTTTTATTTTAACAACATAACCTCAAAACATTAAATAATCATATCTCAGAAAATAGGCATTTCCGCGGGGGGGGAGTAGTAGGGGGGGCATCTACCCCCCTCCCCCACCCCCCCTCAGGGTCAACAAAAGTAGGTCATCCGCTAAAGTCCTTCCACTTTTTGTAGTGTACTATCTGACATATTAGCCATTAATATAAGCATTGCTGCACTATCGTATTCATTATACTGTTGTAGAGATTTATCGTATTCTGCAATAGCATTTGAGGTTGCTGTAGAGTCTGGTGAGGTTGGTGGCTTTAAATTACCGCTTATTGTATCCAAACCTCTTGGAGTTCCTCGCAGTAGTAGGAGTACTTTACAGCGCCATGTCTGCCAATTTTCTTTACCTTCTAATCTCCCAATACCTATCAACTTTACAGCTGGTTGGAGTAGCCATATTGACAGGTTCCGTTAGAATTTGAAAATTCTTGCTTGAAAACGTATATTGTTCAGAAAAATTACTCACAACACATATATTTACGTAATACATTTTGAATTTATTGAAAAAATACCGAGATCTGCTACCATATTCAGGTGGATCGATTTATTCAAAATATATAGTGACAGTATTGACATATATAAACAAAACAATAATAAAATGCATGTGGCCTGGTGAGGCATAGAGTTCAATAGAAAACTGTAAACCTCTTTTAACAGTTTAATGGTATATAAAATATTTAACGATCCACATTTTAACGTAGATAAAATAGAATTTTATCTTAGATATTGAAAGACTTAACCCCGGTTTCTTGGGCGCTGATCAACGTTAACAATTTGGTTAAACTGATTAGAATCAATCACGCTCCGATATTATTCAAAATAGGGGCACGTGATAGGCTAAATTCAGTTGAACCAATTTGTTAACATTGATCATCGCTCAGGAAATCGGCCCTCAGTCGACCATTAAACATGCGGTGTATAGAAAGTATAACAAATTAATTAACAAATTGAAATAATTATAAGTTCAAACACCTTAGTACATCGAAAAGTTATGTTTTATTTACACAATTATATACATATTATATTAAACATATAACATATGACAAATACATATTATATTATACATTTAAACTTTTTTTTTATTTCTTTTTACAATTCTTGTTTATAGACTACCCGCCTTATTCATAAAACTTATCAAACATACGATAGCTAAAATGTGCTTTGTCCTTTTCCCACAAACACTAATTTCAAAGTGACAGACAAAGAAAAACAGATTATAACGGCATTATAGTTAAAATAGGTTTTTTAGACGTTTATGAATAAGGCGATATATTTATTGTTTTATTGTCCGGACTGTAAATGAACAAATTTCTAGGTGATCCTACTCGTGAGCAACAACGTGTGCAAAGCATGGTTCCTTTAAGTCAACGCCACAGTATTTGAATGTTTGGCCCTGTGCTTTGTTGATCGTCATGCTGTAAGCCAACTTCACCGGGAATTGTAAGCGTTTAAAAGTAAAGGGCAATCCATTTGATATTAAAGGTATCCGTGGTATAAATACTATTTGTCCTTTTTCTTTACCAGTCATTGTACTGGCTTCGATGATGTTATTTTGTAGCTGATTGATGCAGAGTCTCGTACCATTACACAATTTTGGCTAAGTCAGATTTCGTAATAAAATAATTGGTGAACCAACTTTTAACTTGACGCAGTGTAATTGAATTCCTGGAAAATTTATTGAATTTAAAAATTCAGTAGGGAAATTAACGCTTTCATGTGCATCATTCATTGTATCAATGGACATGTAAATTTTCTCTTCTCCCGGAATTATTTCCTGGATGATGTTGTTGATGCCATTAATAATGTCATTCTTCGTGGCTAGAATAATTCGTTCGCGTAACCACTCTGAATTAGAATAATTCTCAGCAATATTTGAATATACTTCATTTATACGTTGTTTCGGTGTTTCAACAGCATTGCATAACTCTTTAGTTAATGTAATTTGGCCAGTACTTTCGTCTATTGGATAGGTGCCATCTCCTAGTTTTTCAGAAAATTCTTGTGCATAGGCACACTATTCAGCAGATGAATAGTCATCTCCTGAATTAATTTAATTATTTTAACGTGTTCCCATTTTACTGACTTCACTGAATTTAGGTTTATATACATCGAAATTTCTAATACCAGAGCACTCTAAAATATTCAGATAGTTTGTTCTTTTTCATTTGTCAAAATCACTTGAATTTGTTCACTGTCAACTTCAATGGATCTTTACTCGACTGCAAACACGATCAAACTGACGAAAAGTAGTAACTTTTCGTCAGTTTGATCATTCAAAATTCAGTAGAATTTCGGTTTATATACCATAACACATCGAAATTTCTAGTACCAGATCACTATAGAATATTCAAATAGTTCTTTTTCATTTGTCAAAAACACTTTGATTTGTTTACCAACTGTTCACTGTCAACTTCAATTGATCTTTACTCGACTGCAAACATGATCAAACTGACGAAAAGTCACTGAATTTCGATTTATATACCATCGAAATTTCTAGTACCAGAACATTCAAGAATATTCTTAACAGTGACAGCTTGTCCTTTATTCTTTAATGTTTTCGATCGTTCTAGAATGTTGCAGAACACAAAATTATTCCCGATAATGACAGACTACCCTGTACATTTATGAAATTTCTAAATCTAATAGTAGATCGTTATAGAATATTCTGGAATATTTGGACAAAATCTAGAAAATTCTAGAAATCTTTGATGATTAATTGCGGACATTTGGAACTTTCCAGATCATTCCAGATATTTCTAGAACTTTCTGCAACATTGGAATGTTCGAATCGATTTTAACAGTTGCACACAATTTTGAACTTTCCAGATCATCCCAGAAATTTTTAGAACTTTCCAACAGGTCTCATAAGTTAGAAAAGGACAGATATATATTTTTCCACATTTTCGCCACCCACAACCACCCACTTCCACCCACCGCGACCAATCTCCCTTACTTTCAGCAGGAGACCAAGGGGTACCTATTTACCACCACAACGGGAAGTTGATAGGAGTTGGTGGTGATGGAGAAAACCCTGTATTTACGTATGCACATTAGCATTATATATATATATATATATATATATATATATATGTCGGATTAAGCGTTGGAGAGGGCGGCGGCGAACCATATTCATCCTCGGCTTCGTCACAGTCCGACATCTTGTTTTGGATGAAAGATAGAAACTCGTCTTTGTGCAATCTTCCTTATAATTATTGAGTTACTCCACGCAATTTACAAAGTAATTTACAATTGCGATCGATCTGATAAGATACGATTTGAAAAGACGTAGCGAGTTCCGCCCTTGCGTCCGTTCGACACCGTTTTTCAATCAAAAACCCAACATGGCCACCCGCCTCTGTGTTTATGGTCTTTTTCGCCGCGTTCCATTATTACTTCCCACCTGTCAAACCATACTGAAGGCTGCGTTCATACTTTGACGTTTCCGTCAGTGTGGCCATAAACAAAATCAGCACAGACCAAGGGCGGACCACGCTCAAGCATTGTTTGACAGCGCTTGACGTCTCAAATGTAATCAACAATCAATTAACAGAACTACACTACACACAACATTCATCTGGTAAAGCGTTATCCACGACACGGCCATTTCTGACGAGTCACACGTCCTCGTGTGATCCTGCAAAGAAACATACAATCTACAATGCTCGGCCAGACCTGATTATCAGAAAAATTACACTAGGGTAGATACACAATATTGACATCTTCATCACCAACATCACCTCATTTCACTACATGTCCATACAATTTTACAAGATTTATTCTCTCTTAGACTAGAAATTTCATGCAATTTGTATCACATCTGCAGTGTTCCAAGCACAAATTCTTATCTCAGGTTACGCTCCAAGCGTTCCTCTGCAGTGCTCCAAGCACAAATTCTTATCTCAGGTTACGCTCCAAGCGTTCCTCTGCAGTGCTCCAAGCACAAACCTTATATTCAGGTCAAGCTCCAAGCTAACCTCTACAGAGCTCCAAGCTCAAACTTAAATCTAAGGTCACGCCCCAGGCGTACCTCTGCAGAGCTCCAAGCTCAAACTTAAATCTAAGGTCACGCTCCAAGCGTACCTCTGCAGAGCTCCAAGCTCAAACTTAAATCTAAGGTCACGCTCCAAGCGTACCTCTGCAGAGCTCCAAGCTCAAACTTAAATCTAAGGTAACGCTCCAAGCGAACCTCTGCAGAGCTCCAAGCTCAAACTTAAATCTAAGGTCACGCTCCAAGCGTACCTCTGCAGAGCTCCAAGCTCAAACTTAAAACACAGGTGAAATGATCATCACTCTCAGTACCAGCTTACACAGCTAAGCTAATCGATATTCTGCAGGCTACTACTACAGCACGGGACCACTTCAGATCCGTTCAACTCAGTATCACTCAACTCTTCAACTAGATCACGGTTTTCAGGTATCTTTCTCAATCGATCATGAGCAAATTTATAAGTCCTCCTAGAGTCTAACGCTTTCACAACATAGCGATCGCCATCTTTTAGCTCTATAACTTTAATAGGACCTTTGTACTTGGGATCTAATTTAGTTGGTTACGTTCATCATGTTGCAACAGCACAAAATCCCCCACTGAAAATTTATCTAGTCTGGCTTTATTAGAGTCAAAACGTTTCTTGTCTTGTAGAGCATTCTTAAACATGCCCTCCATAGCTTTGACTCTAACTTGTTCGATATCAACCTTACTCTCCTCAGTAGCTAACATTAGATCTAGATGTCGCGCTACCCTACCAATGAGCAACTCGAGCGGGCTCGACTTAGTGACACGATTTTGTGAACAGTTGATAGCCAATTGTACGTCAGGAAGGGCATCCTGCCAGGATTGATTTCCAGTTTCGACTGCTGTAAACATATTTTTTAGCGTTCTCATACGCGTTCTACTTGACCATTAGCTCTACTACTACCCGTAGCGATCAAATGCAATTTGATATTACTGGTGTCACAAAACTCTCGAAACTCACGACTAGCGAAGCATCTGCCCTGGTCGGCAATTAGACGCGTAGGTGCACCAAACAATGATGATGCGTACTTGACTGCGCGTATACTACTCATGGTGTCAATGTTGTGAGTGTAATAGAGAAGAACGTACTTTGTAAAGGAATCAATAAGGACAAAGACGTATTCCTTTTTGTCGTTCTTACCACTCAACTTGCCAGTTGCATCTACGTGTATAGTATGCCATGGAATTGCCACTTTAGGTATAGGATGAAGTTAAGCTTGAACTTTTCCTGAATGTGTCTTCGATATTTTGCATGTTACACAATTGTCTACAAATTTTCTCACAAATTTTGACATTTGTTCAAATCAATATGAGTCATACAACTTCTCAAGGGTCTTCTCCCAGCCTAAATGCATTAGGGTCTCATGCGTATTGTTAATAACGGACCATCTAAGTGACCTAGGCAAAATGGGCAGGCAACGTGTTTTCCCATTACGTTGGATCTTGCGATGAAGTACCCCATTACGGACTTCATAGGTTTTGGCCATTTCGTCCGTCAATTGATTGTCATGCAAATCTGAAATTAACTTCGAGATGTCACTGTCTTTCTGCTGCTCTGCGAGCAACCAATTGCCTGTTAATTCAGCTACATCAACGCGCTTTATCTCAAGTCTCTCACTTACCTTATCAAGGGTTGCAGGCAATGGGTTCCTCGAAAAGAAGTCTACATGACACATGCGGTCACCTTTTCGATGAATAATCTCGAAATCAAATGCTTGGAGAAAGGCCCACCACCTATGAACTCGCGAAGTGAGATCCAGTTTCTTTCGAGAGGCTTGTAGCGAACTACAATCGGTAACTACCAGAAATTTACGACCATGTAGGAAGTGGCGAAAATGTTTGATTGCGTTCACTACCGCAAGTGTCTCGAGCTCATAAGAGTGATATTTAGATTCAGGTGTGGTAGTGCGTTTGCTGAAGTAGGCAACTACCTTGTGCTTACCATCTTTCTTTTGAAATAATATCGCTCCATATCCAACAGCACTGGCATCCGTGTGCAATTCGATCGGACAGTCTGGATCAAATATCATTAAGATGGGCTCATGTGTCAAAACAGTTATTATACTTTGGCGGATAGCTTCGTTTTCAGTGGTCCAATCCAGCCTGCCTTTGGAGGAAGAAGTCAGAGCATACAAGGGAGCCATTATCTGTGAAAACTTTTCAACGAACTGTCGAAAGTATGAGGCGAGGCCAATAAATTGGCGTAATTGGGTCACAGTTTCAGGGGGTGGAAGAGCAGTCAAAGCTTGGATTTTCTTCGGGTTAGGCCTAATCTCACCATGGCTAATGACATAACCGAGATATTCTACCTCTTGTTTGAGAAAGGCACACTTTTTGAAATTCAGAGAAAAGCCCTTTTGAGTGAGAATTTCTAGGACAGTGGATAATCGATTAAGACCTTCTTCGATACCAGAGGCGACGATTAGCACATCATCCATGTAAACAACAACGAATGAGTTGGTCAAATCTCCTAGAGCCTGAACTACAGCACGCTGGAAATGAGACGGCGCATTTCGTAATCCGAAGGGCATAGCAACAAACTCGTATTGGCCTTCATTCGTAACGAATGCCGTCTTTTCTGTAGAATCAGAATCCACGGGGATCTGATGGAATCCTGATGCCATGTCCAATGTGGTAAAATATTCTCCGTTATGTAGACGAGCTATTTGATCTGATATTAAAGGCAAAGGGAACCGGTCAGGAACTGTATTGTCATTAAGTTCTCTATAGTCAACGCATAGCCTGTGACCGCCATCCTTTTTATTTACTAAAAGAATGTGGCTGGCAAATGGTGAAGCACTAGGACGTATAACACCTGCCCTAAGTAGTTCGTCAATTCTATCTCGGACAACTAAACGCTCTTCCGTAGACATACGGTAAGGCCGGCGACAAACCGTTTTATTAGGACCTTTTAAGCGAATTTTCATTGGTTCAGTTTTTGCGCGATGGTCAGGAATGCCGGTTATGAAATGTTCTTTGAAATCATTAAGAATCTCTATGAGTTTTGGTTCAGCATTTGAAGGGAGATCCGTGTCCATTTTCTGTAAATTAATATCTTGGTCTGTGTCATCCAATTTACAAACATCAACAATTGTAACCCTGATTAACTGAATTTGGTTATGAGTCATATGAACAGCTAGTCCTTGTCTTATTATCTCTCGTCCTACCATGATATCTTGTCGCAAGCAACAGTCCGGCAAGACATGAAAAAGAATCTCAAGACAGATGTTATCAATCTCAACTACAGCCAGAACTTGAATAGTACTTACTACGCTAGTCTGACCTATACCTGTCATCGTAACCACATAACTTGAACGTTCCCCACTAAATTTGCAAGCAACTGACTCTTTCATCAAGGAGCACTCGGCTCCAGAATCATAGTAAAATGGAAAGTTCTCACCTAGGTGTATAAGGTTACCACGCGGTGCCAAAAGCTCGCAGAGGTCCACTCGCCGCTCAGTAGATGGGCCTGGCTGTCCTATTTTGAATGTCTTGTCAGTATTTTTCGGTCTTTTGCAGTTTCTCGCGAAGTGCCCCACATCGCCACAATTGAAGCACACGTTGGGTTTCGGCGCCATCAGTGGAGTCGAAGCTTGTGAGGGTGTTCTTGAAGCCAGTCTTGCGGAGTTTTGCGTGGAGATGATGTTGTATCTCGTTTTACATTGCACAGATTTGTGCCCGACTTCACCACATTTGAAACATTTAGGTGATTCGAATTTACTCTTGAACCGTTTTGCTTCTAGAGCTTCATTGTTGTAAATTTTCCTTTTATTGAACGAAACTGCTTGCAGTTCTTTCTGTAGCTTTCCTCTCGTTTGTATTTCCGTGGTAAAAGCTAGGTGTTCTACTTTCGGACCAGCAAATTGTGAGATATGATCAATAACGCTCGATATAGCAATTTGTCCCGGAGTCATGTTTTTCCACCGTGAAACAAGCGTGGTAAGCATCGTGGCAGCATAAGATGTCAAAGCCTCTCCTTCTTTTGGCCTTTGATTTGTCAGGTTTATCAGAAAGGCAGCCGCAGTATCTTGCTTGTCATATCGTGCCAAAAAGAGTGCTTTAAAATCACTCCATGTCATGTCAGGATAGGTAACTTGTGAAAGCCAGGTTAATGCTTGACCTTTCAGAGCTTTGCTCAAAGTAATTACAAGAGCCGCACATTGTAAATTTCTTTCTGTCATACACAAATCTGCAGTTGTCATCCATGCGCGAGCATCACCATGCTTTCCGGGATCAAAATCAGGTAAATGAATCTTTTCTTTACATTGGGACATTTTCATTGTTTCCAGTAAGGTCATAAAGTTTCTGTTTTGCTGTTCCATCAAAAGAAGCCATTTTTCATCTGCATTACCTGGATTTTGCGTTCTGGGTCCACGACGTGAAGCAGCAGGAACAAATCCCACTTCTGATGTCGGATAAAGCGTTGGAGAGGGCGGCGGCGAACCATATTCATCCTCGGCTTCGTCACAGTCCGACATCTTGTTTTGGATGAAAGATAGAAACTCGTCTTTGTGAAATCTTCCTTATAATTATTGAGTTACTCCACGCAATTTACAAAGTAGTTTACAATTGCGATCGATCTGATAAGATACGATTTGAAAAGACGTAGCGAGTTCCGCCCTTGCGTCCGTTCGACACCGTTTTTCAATCAAAAACCCAACATGGCCACCCGCCTCTGTGTTTATGGTCTTTTTCGCCGCGTTCCATTATTACTTCCCACCTGTCAAACCATACTGAAGGCTGCGTTCATACTTTGACGTTTCCGTCAGTGTGGCCATAAACAAAATCAGCATAGACCAAGGGCGGACCACGCTCAAGCATTGTTTGACAGCGCTTGACGTCTCAAATGTAATCAACAATCAATTAACAGAACTACACTACACATAACATTCATCTGGAAAAGCGTTATCCACGACACGGCCATTTCTGACGAGTCACACGTCCTCGTGTGATCCTGCAAAGAAACATACAATCTACAATGCTCGGCCAGACCTGATTATCAGAATATATATATATATATATATATATATACATAGTCAGGTCATAAGATCTGTCACATGTGCAATATGTAATAATTTAGACATGTTTATTATTTATGTAAACATTTATATAGCAAAATGAACTTAATAAAACATAGATTCTTATGGTAATAAAGTTTATTCAAAATGACCCCCGCGATTTTGAATACAGGCCTTTATTCTGCGCAGCCAGTCATCTATCGCAGCACGAACGAGGTCCATGTCAATATCGGCGGCTGCCTTAATCAAGGATGCCTTGAGTGACTCCAAATCAGGATGAGGCTTTGAGCAGGCCTTTTCCTCCAAGTGTTGCCATATCTTATAATCTAACGGACTCAAATCTGGACTGGAGGAGGGCCAGTCTTCGTGCCGGATGAAGTCGATTTCACGCGCCGCCAGCCAGTCTTGTGTGCTTTTCGCTCTATGAGCTGGCGCAGAATCTTGTTGGAATACCCAGTGCCTGTTATTAAACATAGTATGAGAAACAGGTTCCACAAGGTTCTTGAGGACTGTATTTTGATACACAACTGCATTCGTTTTTACGCCTTTCCCACAAAAATGTACCTCAGTTAAGCCCCAATAAGAGACTCCCAACCAAACCATGAGCGAGGATGGAAAATGACCTCGTTGGACACGCGGAATACGGTTGCTCGCTTCTTCACTGCTGTGTGCGTACACCTTATCATTTTGTTTGTTGTAGCTCTCTTCCACGGTGAAAATTTTTTCATCCGAAAAAAGAATTTCCCGATGCTTTTTTCCCGCGTACCGCTTCAACAAAGCGCGGCATCTCTTCAGTCTCAGGTCCATTAAACGAGCGTCCAAACGATGTCCTGTTTTTCTTCGATATGCCCTAAGCCCTAAGTCTTCATTTAACACCCTTTTCACCGTGGTCCTGCTTAACCCCATCTGAAGGGCCAACAGTTTCTGCTTACGTATGGGATTTCTTTGAATTCGCGCCTTCACAGCTTTTATCACTGCTGGAGTCCTAACAGAGCGAGGGCGACCACTTCTTGACCTGTCATCTACTCTAGAGTCTTCATTGTATCGTTTTATGATACGATAAACGAATCTTTTGGTTATATTCAAATTTTTCAGTAAGTCGAAAATCTGAATTGGCGCGTAACCGCAACGATGCAACGCAATAACTGCGACACGATCTTCTTTAAGTGTCCACTCCATATTTAAAAATGAGGAAAATCCTAAAAAGTACACATTTTTATTTTCATGAAAAATTCGAAATTCGAATTCAATAAACCTTGTGGTAGGTTGGTCACAACTCGGGCTTAGACATAAATTAAACGTCCGAATGTTCCAACAATCACTTTTAATTTGCACGAACACGGTACAAAGATAGAAGGAGAAAGTTTATAATTTTGCTATAGAATACCCGAAAGCACAGAGGAGAAAGTCTCAAGCAGTACAAGCACAAAGCACAATAATTAAATGATAATATGAGCGCAAGCGTATAGCGGGAGCGAGTACGATAATTTGCATCGAGCGACGTGCACACAGCGGCGAGGCGTTATGAGTACTGGCGCGGGCGCCGGGCCCGCCATCGGCCGCCGCCGTCGTCCACGCAGATAACGGGATTCTCGGATCGCCGCATCTAATATGAAAATAGGTTTGCTTTGTCCGCTTGTATTATTATAGCTAAGAGTAGGTATTAAGTACACTACAACCTTTTTGTGGCCAGCGTTCTAAATTCAAAAGTTTTTATTGTGTGACAGAACTTATGACCTGACTGTGTATATATGCAGGTAGCATTTGCCATGATTTGCATAATGGCAAATGCCAGACACCCAATGATCAATTTGCGGTAATTATTGAATTAAATGACACTGTATTTGTTTGGAATCCATTCTTTTTCATCGTTACAATTTCCAGTCATTTCGCCAAACTTTATTTACTTTAGAAAACCTAGTAAAAATAATATTAAATAAAAGAAACAAATAAAGGCTATAAATTAAAGTCAAACTCTAAGTCAAAGGCATTTATTTGCAAATATATGTGTTTAGGATGATAGGTAAAGCGGTGGATGTATATTGAACTTTATAATTACTGGTTCCATTTACTTCAAAATCGATATCTGGGGATCCGGTTGGACTATAATCATGATTCTGAAGTCAGATTTTGAAATCAAAGCAAATAGGACCAGTAAATACGAAGTTAATAAAGCGGCCATTTTTTCAAAATCCAACTTCAGAATCATAATTGGACTCCAACCAGCAAATCGGACCAGTCAATACGAAGTTCAAAATGGCGGCCACTTTTTCAAAATTTGGCTTAAAATTTAAGAAGTACCAATTTATCATAGTATAACAACATCCCGACCAATTACAGAGCTGCCAAAAATAACTTCGCTTAAATAAATAATCGAATTATAATTTGAACTAAATAATACCGTATTTTCCCATATTTTGGGTAATTTTGCTTACGTGAATATAGGCAACACTGGACTTGTGATGAATGAATTATTTTGTTCTTGTGAACGAAGATTGATTTTAATGTTTTACTGGAAATAAGTGATTATTTATTCATTTACCTATGAAATGTAATTCCTGAATATGTTTTTTCCTCCGGTTACTTCGGTTTTTACAACACGTTATGTCGTACCGCCTTTGTTGACGCCTGTGCGCATAATGGCCGACTAATGTGTTAATGTGTGCTTGTCGGCATGTGTCGGCTAGTGGTGGTTAATATAACGTATAGCCGTTAAAAATAGCACGCTATTTATTGGTAATGAATAGCGCGTGCTATAAGTTGAATCAGATAGAGCTATATTATAACGACACGGAACGACGCCATGTGCGCTACTACTAGCGCCTGCCGACTTTATAGCATTACGTTAAAAATAGCATGGCAAGTGATTTATTAGTCGACCGGTAGCTCGCAACCGCGCTGGATGTTGCGCAGTTTCGCGCGCTTTCTCGTACTCGATCGAACGTAACCCGTAAACGTTGAGTCTCGTGTAATCTCTTTAAATGTAAATGTCAATATTTGTGTGATGATCGAACGATGTATTTTAGACAGTTACAGTAGTGTTTGTAAATAAATAGTACAGTGACCGATTATGTGTTTTAACGATTCACAAAACATACACAAAACATTTTCAAATTAATATTATAATTATTTAGCAGACTATTAATCTAGCGCCAGATTGTAACATAGCGCTCGCTAACGTTAACACATTTACAACGCCTTCGCCTTTGACGCGTTCGTTATAACATAGCGTCTTAAATTGCATGCTATAAAAATATAGTATATTCCATACAGCATGTTATCAAAATATAGCCGTTATGACCAACACTAGTGTCGGCCAGCGTACGTACGTACACCGAGCTGGCCGACTCTGAGCGACACACTTGTGTTGTAAGCGAGACTAATGGTTTATGGCCTTTAATTTTTCCGAAGAATTCTGTTCTAAGTTCTGAGAATTTCTCTGTCAGTATTTCCCAGCATACTTTCTTTTGGACCGTACCTTGTTATGATCCGGAAGATAAGTCCCAGAGACAAGGCATGTCTGTTAGTATTAGGAGCCCACCACGTCCGTTCCACTGCTTGGCAACGACCTCGCTCCCCTTCTTCCACTCTTGGCGGTCTTGAGCGGTCACCCACCAGTTCTTGCCCAGAGACCAAACTCGTCGCTCTATCTTTTCCTGGGTCGGCCACGCTTTCTCGTTACATTTGTAGGAACCCATTTAGTGGCTCTGTACGCCCAGCGGTTCGTACCAGCACGGCCCAGTCCCACTTCAGTTGGGCAACCTTCTCAGATACGTCAATGATTTTAGTCTTGGAGCGCAGTTTAGTATTCCGGATTCGGTCAAAAAGCCGGACATATTTCTCTGACAACGATTATGAACTTTTGCACGTCTCCTTATATAGGCTCTTTCATGGACCAAAAGCTCTTCCAGGCATTGTCGACTTATTTTTTCTTTTTTTGCCTTTAAAAAAAGGAGTCTAAAAACTCGGTTAGAGCTTTTTTTTGCTCTCGCGTCGCTATTTTCATGATTTCACACGTTGTAATTAATTAATTTATTATATTTGGGACATCAACAGCAAATAATAGTATAGATAAAGTCAAAGTCAAATTTCTTCATGTCAACAAATATCAAAATATTTTTTCCTACCCAAAATGGGTAAATGGTAACCAAAAGTTGCAGAAAATATCAGGGCAAATGAAGTGACCTACTTATATAATTAAAAGTGAGTAAAAAATAAGAATAATAGTACATTAATGAATGAAAGTATGTAATATAAACATATACTGGATAAAGTGCACTGTGAGGAGTATAACTGTATTGTGAAGGTGTGTGTAAACACGGTATTTCGTCGTAGAGATATGCATTATAGAGGACCCAAATGGGGACCCTGTGGCACCCCCGATGATATGTTTATGAAGTTTGAATTATGTCCCCCAACAACCTGGTACAATACGAGGTAATCCACCTGAAGTGGTCAACGTGAATTCCCAAATGGAATAATTTGCGCAACACGATGATGATGATTTAACAACACATGCGCGCGCACAGGCAGCTGCTGCGCCACTGCGAACTGACTTGAACTGACCACCACCATGTGTGGTGGAACAAGCGTTTACACTGTGGGAAACGCCAGCTTCCATACACGGTTGGTAACCCACGCCCGTCCACAAGGATTGTGGGAAGGTCTAACGAATTTTTCTTGCAAACAAACGTCTACACAGTTTTAAACCCCGTGTGGAAACGCTTGTAAAGCCTTGTACGTAACAGTGTGGACAGAATCGCGATCTGATTTTTCTCAAAACTAAGAAGGAAAACTTTTGTAGGTTCCAAACCCTCTAAAATGTGTGGTGCACTTGAAACAATACTTAGACCTACAGTATTAATAAGTTTCTCTATGACTTAGACCATATAGGTACTCTTCCTCCAATCCTCTCTCTCGTTACACACTGAGATACGATTACGATGCCGACTCGACTGCCGCGTTTCGCTAGATATGCAATGAATGAGTGTATAACTTATCATTGGAGGCCGCTCGGTCGGTACGCATTGTATAGGTCACAGAGTACATTATTATTAGTCTTGTACATGTATACTGACTGAAAGTTCATCTCGGACCGCACCGCAATACAAGGATGGACAGTTTCAAAATATTGAGTGCTTTTGCTCAAACAATTTTAAGTTTTCGTAACTTACAGACAATAGTCACTCTTTTCTTTTAGTCAAATCAACGACTTATCGTGCTATGTCGTGTTGTGGGGTACCTATTTGTGAAATATTTGTGTTCATTAAAATTTGTGTATAGGCCCAGTTAGTGACGCTGGAGTTCAAGGTTTCTCATAATTGGTATGTATTCTAAGCAGTCGTTTATATTCCTGTAGTTTTCAATCTTTGGAAAGTAAATAAAACTCTGTACTATGCCCTGCTCGAGTGGGTATGGGATGTGGGCTTGATATTTCACGTTATTGAACGTATGCCATGATATTGCAAAGGTAAACAAGTGGCTAATCAGTGAAGTCTTGCTTAGAAAGCACCCCAACATTGGTGACTGGATTCAGAATTCACGACTGAGGCTGATCTATTGGACCTGTTGCTGAAAGCAAGACCGGACCTGTTTAAATATTACATTTGGAATTTGACTGGTTAGTCAAAAATTAAATTAGTCAAGTGCAGGTCGGACTTACACAGGAAGGGTTCTGTACCATTGTTCAGGAAAACTTATGGACAAAATGTTTATATGTATGAACTGGGTTTCGATACCAGTCACTACATATTGAAGATTCACTGTCAAACCAAATGCGCCAACAACAATAAAAAAAAAACTGATTTATAATATTATCACCCCTCTTGTATAGGGGGTCCCCCTTTATGTAAACATGGGCACAACTGTGCATCTGCCACGGTCAGAGTGTCGATAAGGGGGCGGAAGCCCCCACAGGCTATCTAAACGCAGAAAAAATTCTAAGTTTTTTTTCCTTGGCGCCCCCTTATCTACACTCCCCTCTGCCACTTCTTATGGGAAATGTCGTGACGCTATCTGAACTTTTCTTTACTGTTAACCCCTAAAGGCATAGGATCTAATTCAATATTTACTAATATTTTTTTTAAATTTTGCACCAGATTTTAATTTGTCCTTGTTATTTTTAATTGTTATAATAAATATAAAGATATGTCACATTAGGTTAGGCCTCTATTCATCTGTGAAGAGCCTTTTTTTAACATTGAGTCCTATTCCTCTAAAAGTAAGCTGAAGGAAAAATTGTAACATAATTTATCCAGTAAGTATTTCTGATATATTTTTTACAACAATTTTTTTTTCCAGAAAAAGCATAAAAAATTTTTAAAACATTAATTACAAACAAATTAAACCATCTTTTGAAGGATTTTTTAAAATAATTTAATCATAACATGTATATTCTTTATCGGTTTTTAGGGTGTTTGAATATTTTCAGTGTTATTGTTATCATATCACTTAACAGTTGATGATGATTATGAGGTGGGATGCCCGCTGAATCACAGGCGGGTGATTGGTCCTCTATCGTGACTATTTCACCCAATTACCAGTGTTTGGGCACTGGTTACTGTTGGATCAACAGATGTCCCTCCCCAAATCTTCTTGTTCGTTTAATGAATTCTGGTATGTCTCTAAACTTTAAGGTTGACAAATCATCTGCTTTAATGTTATCCATCCCTAGTGTTCGCCATCTTATGTTTGAATACATTACGCATTCTCCCAAGAAGTGCTGGCTACTTTCTTCCAAGCCACAGTGAGGGCATGATGGGTCCTGTACGAGCCTTAATAATGATAGGTGTCTATTTATTTTGCAGTGACCTGTCACCACACCTACCAGTATTGCTAAGTTTTCCCTATTAAGATTAAGTAAATTAGCCTTTTTGGGGTCTTTCCTTAAGATAAACATCTTAGACTGCCTACAGTCTTTGGTGTTCTTCCATTCTTGGTTTGCATCTCGCGTAGCTATCTTATGTTCTTTCTTATCTGATATAGGTAATCTTGGTTCTGGTCCAATAAAATGCTCATCAGCGCCGTTTCTTGCCAGCTCAACTGCCTTTTTACCGTGAATCCCTTCATGGCATCGACCCATGCGATAATTATTTCTGATGTCTTCCCAAAGAGTTAAGACTGGCCTTACACTCTTTGTCTAGCGCAGATTTATTCATTGGTTGCCTAAGCGCCTTTAAAGCTGCCTGACTGTCAGAATAAATTACTACTATCTTGTTTTTGATTTCTGCTGTTTCCCTTAGTGCTTCAGCGCATTCCATTAAATTCAAAGTCAAAGTACTTTATTACTGTAGATATTTACATACTACAAACATAATTTTTTGCCTCTTCTCTTCATTGGACCACTATGGGAGAAGCAGGGCGTAGAAACTCCCACAGATTGTTTTTTAGATCTCTTTTAAAAATAGGTTGTGCTTAACTAATACAGTAATAACAGCAAGGTCTGTGTTGAGCCAGATTTACCCCATACAGTCTTGTCATTTAAGTAATCTTGAACATTGTAATATCCCTTTTTCGACAAAGTCGCTTTAACATACTTTTTAAATTGCTCAAATGGCAATTTCAAAATCTCCAGAGGTATCTTATTATAGTAGAGAATGCACTGACCCTTGAAAGAATTGCTAACCTTCGCGAGTCTAAATCGGGGCGCACATAGTCTGTGATTATTTCTTAGGTTAACATTACAGCTATCGCTAAGTTTGGAAAATGTTGTAAGGTTCTTGCGTACATACATTATATTTTCGAAAATAAATTTACTAGCTACAGTTAGTATGTAAATTTCTTTAAAAAGCTCTCTTAAGGAGTCTGTTCGTTTGAAATTATAAATTGATTGAATAGCTCTTTTCTGTAAAATGAAAATAGTTTGAATATCCGCTGCTTTCCCCCACAACAAGATACCATAGGACATCACACTATGAAAGTAACTAAAATATACTAGCCTAGATGTAGCCACATCCGTGCTTTGTCTGAAGTTCCTAACAGCGTAAGCCGCAGAACTAAAATTATTTCAAACTTCAAGATGATTTACGGCATATCATCATGCGATGGCGACGCTATCCCATATGTCTGGTATCCGACATTGTCAAAATGTACAGGCAGGTGAAGGTGAATGTGCAGCAAACCGATTTCCTGCGTCTCCTGTGGCGCGAGAAACCAGAAGATGCGATCCAACATCTGAGGATGTTACGAGTTACTTTTGGAACTGCCTCCGCACCTTACCTTGCTGTCCGCAGTTTACATCAAGTGGCATATGACGACGGCAAAGATTATCCCCTGGCATCTGAAAGAGTTTTAAAAGAGTTCTACATGGATGATCTGATGACCGGCTGCAAATCTGTGGAAGAAGGAAAACAAATATATAAACAAATGACGGAATTACTAAAAGGTGAACGGTTTTGAACTACAGAAATGGAGCAGTAATTGAAGAGTTATTACAGGAAATAAACGAAGATCCTAAACCACAAGAAGGAAATTTAAAAATAAAGACAGATGCATGCATGAAGATTTTGGGGCTTACCTGAAATAGAACATCCGACGAGTTCGAGTACACAGTGCAGCTACCTCCTGTTTCAGCACCTGTAACAAAAAGAAAAGTCATATCCAACATTGCGTGCTTGTTTGACCCTATAGGGTGGTTGGCACCAGTAATAATTACAGCGAAAATATTCATACAAAAGCTATGGCTCTCAGGAATCGAGTGGGATGATGAACTACCGACTCAATTACTGAAAAATTGGCTAAGCTACAGAAACTATTTAAGTCAACTTACCAAATTCTGTGTTCCATGATGGATCAACACCAATGATGACGATGTAATTTGCGAGCTCCATGGGTTCTCTGACGCGTCAAATGAAGCTTTTGCTGCAGTTGTGTATCTACACGTCGTAGATAGTCGGGGGAAGATATACGTAACGTTGATCACGTCGAAAACGAAAGTTGCACCTATCAAGCAAATCTCTATACCAAGGTTGGAGCTTTGTGGGGCAGTACTTCTGACTAGATTGTTAGTTAAAGTAGCTGAAATCATGGGTTTTGAGAAAAGAAACATCCACGCATGGACTGATTCGTCAATGGTTCTTGCATGGCTCAATAGCAGACCCAATCGGTGGAAAACTTTCGTTGCGAACCGCGTATCGGAAATAATAACAGCATTAGAGCCACAACAGTGGTCACATGTGTCTTCAAAGGATAATCCTGCCGATTGCGCATCACGGGGAACAAAGAATCTGAAAGAAGAGCCGTTATGGAAACAAGGTCCTACATGGCTGAAAGAAGAAAATATTGATTACAAAAAGGCCAAGTCAACAGAAACACACTTAGAAGAAAATACAATAAAGATTTGTTTAGTGAATCGCTGTGACAATGAGGAAGAATCAAACGCAGTAGTCTTGTGTCGGTCATGTACGAAGAACGAATAGGAAACTTTACTGTTGCAATGAACGAAAATACGATCGTCGCAGTCGAGGCGGATCAGCAGGTCAGACCATTAGTTTTATTTAATTCTTCTAATGTAAAAGTGGTAGCTCTTTTAGATACAGGCGCTACAGCTTCATGCATCAGCCCAGCCGTGGCAGATCAAGTGGGTGCGAAATGTAATGCTCCTAGCACCAATGTCGTACTCCTGAGCACCTCTCAGGACCTCAGCACCTCACCTCTCAGATAAAGACGTTGGTTTGCGTTTGTGGTTGTTTTTATTTGATTTATATGAATAGTTTACACTTTGTATAAAAGGGATCCACAACTGGCTCAATAGCCATTACTCTAATCCTCACTATAATTTAGCTCAGTCACTGGCATGACATTGACTTCTCACAACCAAACCTCTTTCTTTTTAAAATTACAAACAAGTAACAGTGTCAAAGTGACACCCACTCTAAAGAGGCCCGTATACAATATAATCGCAACCTTATACAATATAAACCTTACAATCATTCCCTGATGAGGCGTGGACAGGAGGTCATTTGGGTCTCGCAAAGACGTTGAAGAGGTTTCGGTCGAAATATTTCATGCCGAAAGCCGATAAGGAGATAGAGCGTTATATAGCTTCGTGCGTGCCGTGTCAAGAAAGGAAGTTAGGTAGGTAATATTTTTAAAATTGTAAGACGGACCTGCGGATGAAATAAATTTTCTCAATAGTCCGGGAGGCCACTCGGCTATTTTGCGAGTTACTCGAGCGCGTTTTGTTATACGTACCAAGGCGGATAACGGGAAGATGTATGAAGTTGGCACGTCTGTATCAAGGACCATACAAGGTCATTGAGATCGTTGGGAGGTCTAATGTGCTGATTCGTCGTCTGAACTCACGGTCACGGGGCGTTATTGTTAACGCTTTGAGCTGCGTTGAGGTGTTCGTCTGATATAAAAAAATATACATTAGGACATTAAATAATTATAGGATTAGGATAGGAACATTAGGATATTAAATAATTATACATTAGGAGTATAATATAATTTTATCCCGGTTGATGGTTTGTGGTTTATGTATGCGGTAGTGTTATGAATTGTTTATTAACCGGTGTTTCTTTTCATGTTGTTGCTGAACTATGATGTCTGATGAGGACCGTACACCAAAGACCCAAGAAATATCTGTAACATACTAGATTTCCGTGGTAGATTACCTTTATATGAGAAACTTTATAAACGACAGTTCGAATAATTGTTTGAACCGATCGCCTGGTTTTATCTTTGAGAGCAGTATGACGAGGCAATAGCTATTCGTCATAGGGTTCTGTTTTGGTTCCCGCGTTCTTAAAGTATAGAGTTGGGATGATTTGGTAAGGGGAGACTATGGGTTGTATAACGAAGTTGGTAACGAAGGTTTCTCAATGAAAGTAATTTCTGATGTGGGATAACTCGGGTATTCGATACACATTCGAGATTCTTTGTAGTGTCTTTACTTGGGTAATTGGTTGCAACTCACGGCGATTATCTTAAACTGTTAATAGTAAAAGATAGTTTACTGAATTGCAATGGATTAGTTGAGGTTTATTTACGTAGTAGTATCGGTTTTAAAGCTAGTTGATTTCATCGTATTATTGGAACGAATTTTAATGAACTCATTCTTAGGCTGTGGCTTAGTAATACGGTTCTATAGATTAATCCTGTTAATATGGATGATGTTTCCTATATTTGAAAATGATAATTTTTTTCTTTGATCTTTGCCTGCGTTAATTTTTGAAATATTTCCATTCGGTGGAATGCGTTTACAATGTGTTCACAATTGTGTATGCAAAGATCCGAGTTATTATTAATTTTAGGAACGGAGGTATTATGGTTGTCTGATAAGTTTTTCGCTAGTTTTTATTGTCAGAAAGTTTGTCGAATGATAACTATTCGAGAAGCTAAATCTTAGCTAGATTCAGCTGTTTGCCTTCGTATTGTAATTGAGAGTTTTCTAGCGTTAGGTAGGTTAGTGTTAAGCCGCGAATAATTGTATGATGGGATCATAGGGTGTTATAATTTAAGTTTTTTAAGGTGCATAGCCTACACCTTAAGTGTAGTTTGGTTTTGTTATTTAATGTTTAATTGAGTAGGTTAAATGGGATGGTTGGACAGATAAGGATTAGGGTACTTGATGTTATTTAAATTTATGCTTGCGGCATATTTACTGTCTTTAAGATTTCATGCATAGCAAACTAACTTAAAGTTAACATTTAATATTTTTTTGATTTTAGATTTTGAGATAGGGTTGTCATTTTAGATTTTAGACTTTGAGTAAGGGTTGCCACTTTAAAAAAAATAAAACCGTTGGAATTTTTTTTTTTTGAAGGGACCCCTCCCTCCCTTGCGAGACCCAAATGACCTCCTGTCCACGCCTCATCAGGGAATGATTGTAAGGTTTATATTGTATAAGGTTGCGATTATTTTGTATACGGGCCTCTTTAGAGTGGGTGTCACTTTGACACTGTTACTTGTTTGTAATTTTAAAAAGAAAGAGGTATGGTTGTGAGAAGTCAATGTGACACATAGGGAATACAATCCCGGCCTTTATTTGGGATCCCGGGATTTCGGGACTGAATGAAGACAATCCCGGGATCCCGGGATAGTCCCGGGATTAGGGTCACAAACAAAAACACGCCTAACGAATCAAAGTTTTTAGGTTTATTGGAGACACAGTATTTATAATTTAACTTTGTCAGACCATACTTAGTTGAACAAAATATATACTTCTTAAAAAAAGATAAACAATTACTTAAAATTATACATTTTGTTAATCATCTTACACAAAATGTATCATAATTATCTTAAAATAAAGATAGGAACTTCTATGTTTGGTAATATTTGCAATTGCAACCTCTTTTTATCTAGTACAATGTATTTATTTATTATAATTTAAGTGTCACTTATTCTAAATAATCAAAAATAGGAACTTCTTTTAACTTAACCATTAATAACAAAACTAAACAGTCATATTTCTCAACCTCTCTATTAACTTTCATTTGTTGCGAAAGTATGATCTTAGGAACAATAAGGCGTCCAAAGTTTCGTCGCCAAGCCTGCTTCTCAATTTGTTACACATATTTGCAGTAGCTGAAAAAGCTCGTTCGGCCTCGACAGATGTTGGAGGTAGGGAGGATGTCCAATCCAAAGTATCATTTTTAACAAGGTATTCCAATACAGAATTACTATGTTTTCGTTTTAACAGCGGCGGTTCTTCGTTGTTTTCGTTAGGTGAAGTAGATGGCCTGGTTATTTTTATATTATGCTTTGATGATAGATGAGTATGCAATCGTTTGGTCGATCCTCCTGAAGTCTTCAGTATACTCGGGCATTGTTTACATTTTTCCGTTTGACTATCTTTGGCGACAAGAATATTACTCCATATTGATGTCGAGTCTCCATCCTTCTTATGTTGAATAAATAAACTATCTTTGGAAAGCGACATTCTTCTAATTTGCGAAGTTTTTTGCCATGAATACCTTTAAAAGAGCAAAAAAAGCCTTCATCAGCGCAACAAAAACATAACTTACTTAATTACTTAAACATAACTTACTTAATTAATTACTTAATTTCAATAAGCGACATAGCCGTTGGTTTAAGTATGCAAACAGACATACAAAACAGGTAAAAGTAATATTAAACAATACTTACTGGATAAAACATTTCTCACATCACCAGTTGAACCTCAGACAGAGTTGAACAATAACAACTGTCAAACAAAACAATATGGCCGACATTGTAAGATTGCGTTTACGAAGACTGGTACACATGGTTAAATAAAAGAAATATGTTACCTGGGTAAATTAAATGGATAAGATAACCCAGGCTGGGTTATCTTATCCATTTAATTTACCCTTTTTGTCAATCCCGAAAATCGCGGGATTAGCAAATTTTAACCCAAAAATTTAGGGACAGGAAAATGACCGGGATCCCGGGGATCGGGATCCCGGGCCTGTATTCTCTAGACACACTTCACCGTAGGCTTCGGCCAGTGACTGAGCTAAATTATAGTGAGGATCAGAGTAATGGCTATCGAGCCAGTTGTGGATCCCTTTTATACAAAGTGTAAACTATTCATATAAATCAAATAAAAACAACCACAAACGCAAACCAACGTCTTTATCTGAGAGGTGAGGTGCTGAGGTCCTGAGAGGTGCTCAGGAGTACGACATTGGTGCTAGGAGCATTACAGTACTTACCACATTGAATCCATTCGTTGATGACGAAGGGATCTTGAGAATCGGTGGCAGGTTACATCATGCGCAACTCAGCCAAGATATGAAGCATCCAATAATCCTTCCAATGAAGTCGCACTTCACGGATTTGATGATAGTTAATGCCCATGAGAAAACGCTGCATGGAGGCCCTCAGTTGATGCTCAACTACTTGCGTTCGAAGTACTGGATCGTAGGGGCTAAGCAATTAGTCAAAACCTTCGTTCGAAAATGCGTGCAATGTATTCGTCATGCTGCTCGCATCAGACATCAGCTTATGGGACAGCTACCATCAGCAAGGGCTACTGCTTCTTGTCCTTTCTTTAACAGCGGCGTGGACTATGCCGGACCTATCAATGTTCGAGTCTCAAAGGGTCGAGGCAATCGATCGTACAAAGGTTACATCTGCCTTACAATTTTAAACTATTAAAACAATTTTAAACTACCACCTATAGACAGAACATATTCACATTTCTCAATAACATAGACACAAAAAGTTATGTTATTAGTGTGAGATCGCGCGGTGCGATCACAACTGTACGCTTGTACGCATTTGTGTGCATGACGCGCGCTATACACCTTGAAGTTGTCAGCGATCTGACATCTCTAGGTTTCATAGCTGCTTTCAGGCGATTTACAGCTCGTCGTGGTCACTGTGCAGATTTATGGAGTGACAATGGGACGAATTTTGTGGGCGCACACGCGAGCTATAGTCCTTATTTGCTGAAGAAAGATCAAGCATAGCAGTCGAGATCGCCAAACAACTGGCTAACAATGGCAAAAGATGGCACTTCATCCCTCCTCATTCTCCCAACTTTGGAGGACTGTGGGAAGCGGGAATCAAGTCGACAAAGCACCATCTAAAACGGATCATTGGAAATTCAACTCTCACGTTTGAAGAGATGACTACAGTGTTGTCTCAAATCGAGACTTGTCTCAACTCAAGACCAATTTCGAAAATAAGTGACAATCCTGAGGATCCAACTCCATTGACACCAGGACATTTCCTTATTGGAGAACCTCTTGTCGTAGCACCTGATGTCAACTATGAAAGGTTGGTGCAAGAATTCTGGCGTCGATGGGCAAGAGAATATCTGACGCAGTTCTACCATCGGTATAAGTGGACCAACAAAACCCCCGAACCGACTGTTGGAGATGTGTTAGTGGTAGAAGACGATATTCCTCCAGCTAGATGGTTGTATGGCATGGTAGTAGACAAACACCCGGGGCTGGACGGACTTACAAGGGTTGTCAGTTTGAAATGTAAAGGTAATGTTATTAAACGACCAGTATCAAAATTGTGTTTTTTACCAGTATCTTCCGAGTAAAATCGTGTTAAATAAGTTAAACGTTAAGTTTCGTTTCTGTACCTAACAGAAATGGTTAGTTTTAGTTTTGATTGTATGATTTTTATTGTATACAAAAAGCATATATTCTAGTATGTAATATTCTAGTAAGTATAGTTTATTGACTAAAGAGACTATACATCTCTGTTATTTATATTTTAATTATTTTATTATGACATGAGACTCTTTACATCTCTCAGAAACAATAATTAAGTACTTTTTTTTTTTTTCTGATAATATGATAATAATACCAAATGTTCTGTAAAAAATGAAATGAAATGACATGTGAAAGTGCCCTTGTGGCCTATTTACAGAATAAACGTTTTGAGTTTTGAGTTTTGAGTAAGATATTTTTTTTGTTAACCATCGATTGGTTTGTTATGTTTATTTTGTTATGTATACACTACTTTGTTCATGATATATTTTACGACTAGCCTGTTTGTGTCACGGTGGTCGGAATAAATGAAATTTTTGATTATTTCCTTGGTGGTCGGTATGTTTGACCGTTCACCAACTGCTAGTTGTGGGCTTTCGCCACTAGATGGCGCTGTCGCTAATTCCTACATCGCGGTTGCAAAGTTTTTATGTCTTAGATTAAGTTGTCGATTTAAGTTATGTTATGCATTCTTTTTTTATTGCAATATACGCTTTATTGGCTATATGCGTAGTATTATTTTTGGGATGCAGGAGGGAATGATGTTTTTTTCTACAGATTCTGCACCTAGAATTGAGGCGACAGGAGAAGACTGAGTGGCCTGTTCCTAAACAATTGAAACATAACCCGTTCGACTGTACGAATTTACGACGAGTGTCAGTATCTGTTTTTGCGAAATTTTTACAATTGCTTAGTTTATGATCTTCCGTACAGTAAGTAACAACATGACATGGTTGCTACTTGCAACATGAACTTTCGGATTGGCGCATGGAGTGCTATTGACCTGATTAGGTTTCTGTGAGATATTGGTTTTAAACAATTTAGGATCTATAAATTCTAGAGCACGTGATCTAACTTCTAAAAAGTCTTTGAATTCATTGAGAGTGGGCAAAACATTTGCACTTTCACTGACTTTTAACTCCCACTGCTTTCGAGACTCATTGTCTAACTTTAGACCAATTATTTAAATAACAATTATATCCCATGTACTAACATCTATACCTAAATTCTTGAGTGCAGAAAGACATTCATTTGTGTTATCTAACAACTCTCTTAGTGCGCTTGCAGACTAAGTAGTGACATTCTTTTGGCTCATGAATTTTCTTAAGATACAGTTTGATAGATATCTTTTGTAATCGTATCTGTCTTCCAATTGTTTCCAGCATAACTTGTAGTTCTTGTGTGTGATTGGCATGTGACGGAGAAGTTGTTCGGCTTTTCCCGTCAAGTGGCTTTTGAGATAATGGAGCTTTTGTACCTCATCTAGCGCCTGGTTTTCGTGTACCAACGATGTAAATAAATCACGGAAGCTAGTCCACTCTGCATACTTGCCCGAAAACGACGGTATTTAAATTTTCGGAAGCTTTATACCGCACTCCTTACTTGTCGTCGGCTGAGGACAAGGTTTGCTTACTTCTTTCGGCTTAAACTTGTCGAGAGCATCTTGTACTTCTTGTAGTTCCGATTTGTACTGAATAAAGAGCTCTTCGCAATCGTCGTACAGATCGTTTGTGCTATATGTACTAGCCTGCAACTCTGCCTCATCGGAATCATGTACTATCTTCGTATGCGTTAACAAAAACTGAGACCACAATTCAAGCAATGCTTACGATCTAGTGGTGAGGTACGCCGTTGAAGCAAGTCGATCTTTCGGAGACTTCTTAAAGTTTACCCTGGCTTTGTTTATTCTACTATATAAATCTTCTTGTACCTTGATATTTGCCTCCATCTTGCTTTATTTACAAGTTAATTTAACCAAAATATGTCTTTGAGCTGCACTCTTAACAAAAAATGCTATGTTTCTGTTCCTATACAGGGTGACAGTAAAACCTCTAGCTATATCAAAAGAGCGTACTCCTTGATAAAAGTACAAAATGCATGTTTTGTTACTTTCGTCTGCTTTCATAGTAAAATATTAAGTAATCAACCGTCAAAGTATTCCTACTAGTCCCGAATAGTGTTGTTGCCATATTTACCGCCCGCCCAGTGTTGATAACATCGCACCGCGGTTTCGCTTTATGTAGCGCGGCGCTTTCACTGATGTGCTGCGAACTGAAAAAATTATTAAAAACAGTGATATTAAATACGTACCTCAAACTTAGCTGTTAAAAATGCAATCCGTTCCTTTCTAAACACAGTCTTGCACGTTTCACTGCATTACGACGCACTTTTCTTAAGACTACCACATCACTTTTTACAGCGTCAAATGCACTTGTGATGCGGTCTTTAAGTTATTGCCGGTCCTGAACCTCGTCCCAGTAGACACGCCGTTTTATTTCGCCCCACAAAAAGAAATCACAGGGTGTGAGGTCCGGTGATCTGGCAGGTCAAGGCACAGGCCCTCCGCGTCCTATCCACTGTACTCATCGTCCAGGTAGTTATGAACAGGTCGCGCGAAATGAGGTGGTGCTCCGTCTTGTTGGAAGAAAAAATCTTGTAGATATGCGGGCGGCACGTCCTCTAAGAAGTTTGCTATTACGCCTCGCAGCATATCTAGATACGTGCCCGCGGTCAGGCGGCCTTCGATGAAGTACGGCCCAATGACTTTATCTTCCACGATGCCGGCCCACACATTCACACTGAAGCGCACTTGGTGATGATGTTCTCGTATACATTTTGGGTTACTGTATGACCACCAATGTTGATTGTGCTGGTTGTAGAGCCCTACACGAGTGAACATCGCCTCGTCTGTCCATAGGATGTGCTTGTTCCGATTTTGTACCAGCCATTCGCAAAAATTGCGACGACGTGGCGCATCATCTTCATTTAATTGCTGCACTTTTTGAAAGTGGTATGGATGCTGTCCAGTAGAGTTCATCAACTTCCACACAGAATACTGGCTGATGCCGAAACGATGAGCTGCGTCTCGCGTACTGTTTCGAGGGTTGCGCTGAAAGTACTCCAATATAGCGTCTTCTACCTCCACAACCAGACGCGGCGCGCCTCCACCATAAGCATGGCTTGGCACTGTGAACTGGCCATAATCCAGAAGCCGTTGGTTTGCCGCTAAGATGGTTTGACGGTGGGGGACAGTGGCGTTAGGTAGTCCTTGTGCTTGGAGCCGAGGGATGCTCTGCGTCTCGTACAATCTTCTGGCTTCGTACAGGTTTTCTCCACTTTGGATGTACACACGCACCATCTCGTAATATTCACGATTAGAGTACATCTTGTATGAGCGCATCAGACGGACACGGACTCAAAGATAAAAGTAACAGCGCGGCGGCGGGGCGGCGAGGGGAATTTGTAGCTGCGCACGTCAAACCGCGATAAGGCGACTGGACTGGACTGGCGTCGGGCAGTCTGGCTGGCGGCAGCGGCGCACGTAAAGGCATTGCGGGGGTGAGATGGGCGGGTGCGGGGTGCGGTGGGCGGATTAGACACCGCGAGTCACATAACGCCGCCCTGAGCGCGTAGGTTGTCTTTAAATTCGAATATGGGAGCTATTTCCTATTAATCAAATATGCAAAAAAAAAAACGAAAAAAATGCTTTTTTGTTTTCTACTAGTGATTCTGATTCCAAAATTTTATTATAGCTAGGGGTTTTAAAGTCACCCTGTATAAATGTCTCCACTTCATAAAAATATTAGGTTCAATTTCAGATAAAATTTCAGAAAAATAATACAAGTTCCAAATTTCACAAATTTTTCTAAGTGTTTGTAACAGTTTAAATTCTATAGAACATCGGGCATGGGTTCCCGTAGTATCACTTTTAACTAAATTATTCAAAGTCCTAAACTATACCGGTATCGGCAGTGCATTTGGTATAAATAATTTTGAAATATAAAATGGGATGAATGTAAATTCTACTGAGTAAGCAAGCGTTCTTAAATAGATGTACCGTCAATTTTGGATTGCGTACTCTTTCTTCGATGGTTTGGTTCTTATTCAACCGAAACTCTTTGCTTTAATAGATGTAGCATTAATTTTGGATTGCGTACACTTTCTTTGATGGTATGGTATCTTTAGTTTATTGTTACTCTACAGACTTAGGTAATACTCGCCATGTGTATAGTTTTTCAGTTTTTCAATAACGAGCTCTTCAATTGCATCGAACAGCAGATCTGTCGTAGTCATAACAAAAACAAAGACTGAATATTTTAAATCGAAACTTTCGGGACTGGTTATTTGAATTACAAAAGTGATCTTACTTCTGCTTCTTTATCGGTCCCTCAATGCTTAGTATCGTGACCCCATGCTCTCCTCCATTGCTAACGGTTCTGCGTTGTGTAGAGTATCCCCTATCGCCTCTCCAATCTGGCGGACCATCTAGTTGGAGCACGTCCTCTGGCGCGTTTGCCTTATTATATTATTATTATGATAAGCTTCTCGAGTTGGTGCCTAGGTGAGCGCATATTGTGACCGAAGAAGCTTAGGGTTATTTCACGAAAATTTACGAGAGCCGTTTTGTGATAATCAGTTCACTCAGAATGGACACGTTAGTTCTCATGGCGGTCCACGGAATTCTGAGTAGTCTTCTCCAGCAATTCGAACGCGTTGATTTTGCTGCGTTCCTGGCTCTTCAGGCACCAGATGTCTGCACCGTACATGAAGATCGAGAATACAAGGGAATACTCCTATTCTTTCAGATCTTCTCCAGGTTGGTCATCGCGCTTTTGGCCATGCCAATACGTCGGCTCAGCTCTCTAGAACAGCTGCCATCGCTACTCAGCGTTTACCCCAGATACCTACACAAACTCATCTACTTTCTCATATCCAGCGAGGGTACATGACGGCTGGAGTACTTGTCCTCTTGACTGGTTGATCTTAAGACCGTGTCTAATACTTTCATCCTCAATTCGCTTGAGTAGTTCCGCCATTTCTTCTTCGCTGGACCCAAGTACTGTCGTGCCATCTACATATCTGAGGATGGTAAGCTTTTCGCCGCCCACTTACTCCGCCACTCCACTCCTCCAGCACTCTCCTCATTATATATTCGCCGTACAGGTTGAATAATTTGGGTGACAGTATACAACCTTGTCGTACACCTCTCTCAGTTCTGAAGGCTTCTGACTTGGAGTCTTCCAACTCTACAAAACTGGTTCCCTCGAGGTTTAAATTCTGAATCAGGAATGTTAGATGTGGAGGTACGCCCATTTCGATCAAGATGTCAAACACAGTGCTCCATTAAACGCAGTCGTAGGCTTTGGCGTAGTCAATGAACCAAAGAACCAAGGGCTTATTAAACTCACGGACTTTTTTTATGAGTAGGCGGACGTTTAATATTTGCTCCCTGGGCCCCTTTCCGGAAACGATCCTGCTTGTTCACAAGGAATTTGATCGTCGATAGTGCACGCCAGGCGTGTGTTGAGAATGTGCAGCATGACTTTACTTGCGTGTGAAATCAGAGAGATGGTTCGATAGTAATCACATCTCCTCGTGGAACCCTTTTTTATGAAATGGGATTATTGCCGACTGTGTCCAGTCTCCGGCCATGCACCCGTTTTACATACCTTCTGTAATATGGATTTTAATGCCTTCTGGTCCAAGGTGTTGAAGCATTGCTGCTGATACTCCATCAGGCCCTACTGATTTATGCTTCATCCTCATTACGGCTGCTTGCACTTCAGTTATTATGATGCCAGGTTTTTCACTGTGATTGTCTTACCTCCTGTTGACCTCGAGCCCTCCTATTTCCAGATATAGCTCGCTACAGTACTCCCTGCATCTTTGCAGAACCTCCGTGAGGTCTGTTATGGCGTTACCATTACTGTCGTCTACAATCCATGTCTTGGGCTTGAAGGGCTTGCTCAACGTTTTGGCTTTCTTGCACAGGTCTTTTGTTTGTGACTTCACTGTGTGCTGCTCTGTCTCCTCACATATTACTTTTATCTGGTCGTCTTTGTCTCGCCTTACTGATCTTTTCTCTTCCCTGTGTAACGCGTTTTATCTCTCTACATCGGCTTGACTTTTAAGACCGTCTAGCTTCAAACTTCTCCTTTCATCAATCATCTTCCAAGATTCGTCGCCAATCCAGTCTTTCTTCTTGCTGTATCTCTTGTATTGTCCGCTTATTTTATTGCGATTGCGCCTTTTAATTTAATCCATTCATGCTCGCTAGAATCAAAGAAATCCTTTTCCATTTGCAAGGCAAAAAGTTTTGGTTTTATAGCTTTACCAAATTCTATCAAAGCTGGTTTGGTCAGAGCAACAGGCTTTATTGGTCGCTTCTTCGTGCTTTTGAGACGAAGTTTTAAGTCCTCTACTAAAAGCTGAAGGTCGCTGCCGCAGTCAGCACCCGGGTACGTCTTCGTGTTGGTGATTGACGATCGCCATCTTGTTTGGATCATGAAATAGTCAATCTGGTTCCTGTATCTATCTCCTGGGGCGACCCATATATAGAGTCTTCTAGGGTGTTGTTTGAACCACGTGTTCATGACCGTAAGCTGATTCTCTACACAAAAGTGCAGAAACGTTTCACCACGTTCATTTCTATTTCCTAGGATATAATTACCTACGATTGTACATAATAACCTTCGCTTTAAAGTAACAACGGTTATTTCCCGAGATGGCATAGTTTTAGTAGCTCTTGCAGCTGGGCATAGAACTGTTGCTCTTCCTTTTCAGTTTCCTTTTCATCCTTGCGCGTGGCTGGTGCATATATCTGAATGACATTTATCGGCACCGGTTTCGCTTTGAGGTTCAGTGAGATCATTCTGTCGTTAGCAGCCTGGTATCCTTTCACGGCTCCCTGAAGTCTTCTTGGTGCTATGAAAGCCACCCCATTCCTGCTGTGGTTGTCGGTAATACAATATATTGCCTTGGTCTGTGACAAAATGACCATTGCCTCTCCAGTGGACTGCACTGAGACCTAGGATGTCGATCTTGCACCTCAGCATTTCCTTCTTCACAACTTTCAACTTGCCTGGTTCTAACAGTCCTCTCATGTTCCAGGTTCCTACTCGCAGGTGTTGGTTCAGCGGGGATTTAATCTACGAACTAGTATCACCACCGGTAGCATTAGGATCACTGGCCGCCCGGTGATCCGCGACACAATGTCGGGTAACGGTGCCGCTGATAGTAGCACATTTCACACCATGCAACCCGGAAATGCAATGGCGCTGAGGGCCAGTCGGATTGCATGACATATTCGTATTTCTAGAAGACATCGCAAGGGCTTTCTTGGGAACATACTGTAGTGGTTTCCCGTTGCCTTCTGCACTGCAAAGGTGATCTATCAGTGAGAAAATTATAAAATTGCACTAGAAAATAATTTGCCGTGTAGCGTTGTAGTGCCGTACAGAGTAAAATATACAGGATAAATCATAAAAACTTAAACGAATTCATCAGCTACATATAAGGTAAATATTTATTGATGTTATTCGTATATTTTCTTGTATTTTATACATTTAATTGGATACATTACGGTAACGAAAGATTACCCAAATCATTTCAGCCCAGAAATATCGATAGTGATGTGAAAAAGATTATCGATAAATTGTATAGTAAGAAATAATAGTGCTTAATTGCATTGATTTGATCTGTATTTATGAACCTTTTCCACAAAGCAAATTTCCTAACAGGAAGTTCATGATTTTTTGGCAGATAGTTGGGGTCATGCTTAGCTTAACCTGAAAGTTTCAGGTCAAGGAAATCAATAGTTTTTCAGATGAGATTTTTTGAGAATCTTTGAAATTTTGCTTTTGTATCAACAAAACGCAATAATAACGCCAAAAGCTTGTTTCTTGGCGTTTTTGGACTTTTGCTTATTTCAATGTGTACTTTTAAATTTACTGAGATTCAGAGTAGGTTATTTTGGCTAAATTTCAATTCGATTCTAGGTTAGGATTCGATTATAGAAGAAACAACCCGGGAGCGGAGCGTATGCAAAGAAAAGCCCAATTTGGCTAGAGTAGGTTATTGTAACTAAATTTCAGTTGGGTTATAGGTTAGGTTGGAACTTAGAAGAAGCAACCCCGGAGCGAAGCGTATGCAAAGAAAAGCCAAATTTGGCTAGAGTAGGTTATTGTGGCAAAATTTCAATTGTGTTATAGGTTAAGTAGGAACTTAGAAGAAGCAACCCCAGAGCGTAGCGGAGCGGAGCGATTGTAAAGAAAAGCCAAATTTGGTTAGAGTAGGTGAGAGTATAAACTAACAGAAAAGGTCAACAAACTAGTTAAGAAATTTTTATACTCCGAATTTAGTCATTTCTTTACAAACATCAGAAAAACATCTTCGATACTAGACATTTTCTTGAGGGTGGAGTACCGGGGAGGGGTATCTACACCACCCGCCTCCCCTCCCCAAGGTCAAGGTCGTGCGGTGAAGTCCTTCCTGATTAAATACTACTATTGCTAAATGAGTGGATTGCGGTGGTATCTCGCGGACGGCAAAAACATGCGCGAATTTTCAAGAAGATTTTACTGCAGAATGATTATACCAGCAAAATAATATCGCAGACTAATACAACTACTATATCAATAGGTACTAATCTCCCGTTCACATCTGCTAATGACCTCTAAGATACTGTTGGTGATGCCACGCATTGTGCTTCAGTAAGGTAGCCGTTCTCTAGTGATGATGGCATGGAATCCACCAGTACGCCTCAACAAATATGCCCGTTGCACTTCACGCTTGGCAACCCCAGCAATATCATAAAAGCACTGTTATACTGGACGAGCAGGGCTTTGAGAGTCTTTTGGGAAAAGTTGACCCATAAGCTGCACGTGTAGATTGATTGACAGTGTGCCTTGAAGAGTGAGATTTTCACTGGCTTTTTACAATGTGTAATCCTTCGAGCCAACATATTCGCCCGACCTGCCAAAGCGCTGCGCTCCCACTCTATGACTAGGTCATCCCTCAGGTGGGTTAATAAACTCTTGTAGCAAGACTTAAACTAAACTGCCCTGCTTTTTCGTACTATTCTTAGTACGGACACAGAATACTTAATAGTACTACGTACAGAAAGATTACTCCTCAAATACTCTTAAATAAATAGCTACTATCACTGCGCGACAATAAAGCGCAATCTAGCTCGCACCTGCGCTACGTACAACAATCGCAAAGCACCTACAGAATCGGTTGCCCCGCCCGTGCAGGCTAGATTGCGCGGCATTACTACGCCTGAGAGCTTCTTTTACTCTGACATCACAAGGTCGTCTTGAAAACTCCTGTCTCGCTTGACCACGGTAGGGTTACCTATGTTCGATTTGTGTTTGTGAATTTTTAGTCCACTCTGTCTAAAGAGAGTTGTTATTAGTACTTATTCAGGCTATTGGTAAATTCTAAGGCTAGGTAGGTACCTACCTCCTTACTTATGTAATTGTCATTTGTTTTATACTGGGTCTAAAGTGTTTACTTTTAGTTAAACAAAAACAATTAAAAAGGAATCGAATTTTATTTGTGAACAATTCCTTTAGACACCCTAAAATGTTAGGTAATTGTTGTTGCAAAAATCACAGACAAGTTGCTTATGAGGATTGGCTAGCGCGCGACGCGACTGCCAGCCAAGCGAGCGGCAACATAACTGAATTCCCGCCCGTCGGGTTGGCCGTTCGAACGTACCTATACTGTAGAGTAAGACCCCCCTGGTACGGGCAAGCAGGTCCTGCTTTATAGCAGAAATCTTATGAGTTGCAAGTAACCCCCCAGGTCCTCAATCACTTTATGACCCAGGTATTTGAAATTGGTTATTGAGTGTATTACCATATAATTTTATTCAAAGACTGTTTATTTATTTCGTAGTATGTAAATAAGTTAACACTCCGACTTTGTTTATCAATAAAATTTTAACGATGATAATTAGCTCATAGGTATATACAAGTCTTCTGAAATATCGATAAACAAAGTAGGTAAACTATCTATAATTTTTGTCGACAGACGATTTTGTCATACCTACTTACATCGATACTTACTCCATCACAGGTTATCACTAAAATTGTAAGCGAAATGAATCCTACCTGTCCTGTCAAAACTATATTGGTTTCAGTCATACAAAGTAAAACGGTCGTATGAGTAAAGAGTGTCGGTAAATTAACTAATGTACATGGAAAATATCCGTCCCTCTATTTACTTACTTACTCTGTGGTCACACCACTGGGATAAGCTCGCCTTTGTAAACTATCTATAGTTGAATGAAATGAGCAAAGCGTTTGTTTAGTATTTTTTGTTGGATCGCACAAAAATATAATACGGTAAAATCTCGGGGTTCGCGTCAAATACGATGCCCCTTTATCGCAGGTTGTTTTGATATTTCGGCGGGTTATCGCTTTGAGCGCCAAGAAGCAATCACAAAACGCAGCCGTAGTTCGCTTTGCTTGACTGCGTGTCACGTTTGTTCTCGGGTGGAATATTTATGACTGAATTGACTGAATTCTAATTGTCAAAATCATGTACAAGTGCATTGTTATTGCAACTCTGGGACGCTAAAATTTGTTTTTGAAATTATTTTCCCGCTGGAGATTAATATTATTTCTTGTAGCACAAATATCAAAACAATGTTTTTAGTTTCTGACTTCTTAGCGCGACCGTGAAGGTTGAGATTGTTACGTCATTTTGCCTTAATTGTGAATGATACGGACATATTTTGGCCTGGTGGTGTACCTGATAGTGTTGGTTCGTATTTGGACAAATAATTTGATGTGTATAGTGAATGTGTTGTGTGATTAAAGAGCGAGTACATTATTCAGCGTGGATTCACCGGCTGCACGAATGATGCCGCCATGTTACGAAGTTTGTCTGTCAACCACTACATAGTCCGCAGTTCTACAATTTCTATTTTCCTGGGTACGTCGTACATGCTCGCTGACTAAATACTAGCTTACAATGATACGGAGTCTCTGTTTTGTGTATATTCATTTCAGAATATGCTTCTAGCGTCCAAAACATTAGTTTCATCCGATTGTTTATCATTCTCTATTGACTGTCAATGTTATGACGTCATAATGAGAGTTTTTTGCGCCGGATTTCCACCCTCTCCCAACAGAAATAAATTTTCCTTTACTGCTAGTTTCTTCTCATGTTTAGTATTGTATAAAACATTCTTTATACCTATTTAGTTGAATAAGAATGTTAAGTTAACCTAATATTACTTGCAACTGCAACCATCCTACTAGTCACATCCCTTCTATCTAAAGGCTATTACTACATTTACCGCAGTTCTGCAATCACAATGGGGCATGTTTGCTCCGAATCACACACATACAGTTATTAGTTAAAGATGTTGAAAGAAGTTTAAAGTGCTCTTTGAGGTGTCAAATCCATACACCCATGATAATCAATGTAAGGTACTGAATTCATTTTTTTAGGCATCAAATGGGTCAGAGTGTTGATAAGCTGTTTTGTCTAGGGACAAAAAAGTGCTTATGGGACTTGACATGTCAAATTAAACCAAAAGATATAAATATAAAAAATATATATTGTGCAGTTGAATTGTGAAGCTAAATTGGTTAGATATTAATATTTGTATTACATGCCGACACTACTGCAGGTATAAAAATACATGATATCACCTTCAAAACCAATGGCGCATGTAAGAAAAGGCGTTAATTGTGAATGATTTTATAAAATATTATAAATAAGTTTCCCAATTTCTTTTAAAGAAAGTTACAAGTTGCATGAAGTATTTTTGTTCTAAATTTCAATTCCACGGCTTCACAAAATGCAGTTGTTTGAGTTGACTTGTCTACTCGTGCAGAGGCGACGGCAGGGTTCCAAATTATTAAGATTATATATTATCAAGCAGCGTATATTGCTGCTTGACAATTATCTGATAATTAACCAATAATTATCACCAGTGTAAGAAATAAATTTATTACATTGTTTCATAACAAATGCATTATAATTTGGACAATTCTAACAAAAACAAATAAATTTTATGGTTTTTATTTCAAAACCAACACAAATTAACAATGATTAAAGTAAAAATCAGTGTCGAGATTCAACATTATAAATATATTAAATTGGAGTGACCAAAGATCCCAAAGGAATATCATCATCCAATGATAATTCTATTTCCATTGGGGGTGTTGCTGCTGTAGCTGGAGTAGAAGTTATTTGTCGTCCTAATCCTAATAGCAAGATCTTGCTGCTTGGATGTGTTTGTTTGGTTGTAATATTTGAACATGAATACCAGCTTTGCAGCCTTTTCATTTCCTAATCTGTTTCTTAGCTTTAACTGCACTAGCCCAAATGTTGAAAAACATCTCTCTAACGCAGCAGTTGAAGCTGTTGGGGTTAGTAACTTTTCACAAAACTTTATGTACTTTTTTTATGGCCTGTACTTTTCTTTTTATGGCCATCTCTCTTCATCTTCTGAAGTCACAGAAATCAACCACATCAGGTGTTCTTGAATGATTCGCCAAACTTGAATTTGGGAAAAGGGTGAATTTTTGCTGTTAGTGCCATTATGAAAGGAGCGAAGTTTTCACTTCTTCAGTTATGAAGTCATATGCTTGTTTCTTCTGTTCATTGTTTAGGTTTTGACCAAGGAACCAGTGATCTAGACTATTCGCAGTATAATGTAAGCCTAGCTGCGCCATTTCTCTGCGTTTCAGAAATAGTTTTTTTGTTTTTGCCATTTGGTCTGCACCACCCTATAGGTCAAATTCGAGTTTATTCCATATTTCAACAGCTATAGCTATTGTGGTAGTATTACGTTGCATCCTTCGAGAGCTGATGCAATGGGTGACCATGTTTTAAGGAAATCTACAGCATTCATCATAATCTGACAGTCATTCACAATTTTTATAACATCACTGTCGATTTTTTCTTTATGGTCTTGGCTGACTTGAACTTAAAGCCCTCTATTGTCCAGATATGAAAGAATAGCGTCGCTCATCGTGTACCATCGTACTTCTAGAGGGAGAACTAACTTTTTACAACCTGCTGGTTTGTATAGAGCTGCTGGAATGTGATGGTTGTGGAAGTATTTTATCACTTTGACAATTGATGCAGTAACTGCAGGGATTAATAGGTTAATATTATTTGTTTGTTAAACACAAAATAATTTAAAGAACAATAAATATTTATGGAAAATCTTCCTTTATTACTCTACAAGTATTGTAGATTACCACTGGTAAGAAATTACAAATGTACAACGACGCTACATTGCACCATATGTTCTCTATAGGATTTCAGTTAGACTATTTACTGGGCGCTGTTAGAATTATGGATCATTATCTTGCCCCAGAAAATGATAAAAAATCATCAGAATCAAGCTTTTATTTAAAACTAGCCATTGCCCGTGGCTTCATTCACATGGAGTTGTGTAAAAATAGTCAAGTGCGAGCCATACCTCAACACAAAAGGTTGTGTACCAAGTTTTTTATAATACATACCTATGTATTATTTATCTGATAACCACTGCATCTCTGAAGAGCGATTCTTGTTCCTTTACTTTTAACATCGTGTTTGTATCCAGTCATTTACACATATCCTTTCCCAAGTCTATACTGCCTACCTGCTTTTCAACTTCATAGGTCAAGAATTTTTTGAAGTTCATACATGTCTGGGTGCCAAGTTAACTTTGGCGTGTATTCCTAATTTTTACCTTTATGGGTCAAGTATTATTTGGGTTTCTTATAAACTCTAACGCCCCCTTATCCCCCTAGTGGGGACAGAATTGAGAAAAAATAATATAAAAATAAAAATCCATTTTAAAAACATTTAACAGGCACTTGCATTGCTTCTGGCCCCACACTAGAATACTCTTTTGTCTTGGGAACCAGAAACAGAGACATCTCACACATAAATGTCCTGAGGATTTAATTTTTTCTTTATCCCCAGCCGGAGATAGAACCCAGGGCCACTCCCATGGTAGGTAAAGCCACAACCGCAGCGCCACAGAGGCCTTTAGAATATCTGAACTTACATCCTGGATCTTTAAACTTGTCTCCCAAATTTCAGATTCATAGGTCAAGTATATTTATTTTCATACAAAGTTGACCCCCCATTCTCCCCCCCGCCCATTACATCATAGCAGAAACTTGCAAAAAATATTTTTGGATGTGACATATTAATACAATTATATGCCTGCACCCTCATAAAAATTCAGTAGAATATCTTGATTAATAGAGACAAAATACGACAATTTAAAAAAACATAGCAAAACTGAAATGAGGTATAAATATGTGGAGTACTGTTATAAAAACGCAACTGCTTTGTTGTTTATAATTTTAAACAAATACTAATTGAACTAATTAATGCTAAATATCCTAATGTAGCTTATTACATATCTTTTAATGCATATTTATCACGAAAAAATTTAAAAATCTAATGGTGAAAACCGGGCGAGCTGTCATAACAACTTTTTTTTTATGGACACGCTCATAGGTCGTTATATCGCCCGCGATTTGGATGCGTTCAAAAAAATACTTAAATCGTGTTCTGTAACGCTAGGTCACTTTGAAGACATTTGCTCATTCATCAACTACTCGAAAAATCATGAGTTTAAAAATTTACATAATTATTGTATGAATAAAAGTGTTTTGTGAGTATGGGTAAGCGGTCGAAATATCGTCCCTATCGACCCTATCGATATAAAGGGTTAAGGGAGGAATTTCGCGAAATCCCTTCTCAATGCTATCCTATGCTATATAAGGAACCCCTGTACAAACTGTCATGACTCTAGGTCTACCCGTTTAGGCTGTGTGTTGCCTATCAGTCAGTCCAATATGTTTTAATGATAAAGATAAAGATTTTTATTTGCTAAGATAAGGGTGGGCAGTCGATGGTCAGTTATATATACATTATGAACACCTTATCTGCTATTAATTTTAGCATGCAAATATTAAATAGTCCACATTACACTGAAAAAAATAAATCTTACTGTTAGTATTGCTCTAGCTTATTAAATTATTTTATATGTAAGTTTTATATTTAATAAATTCATCTACTGAATAAAAACATTTCTTTAGAAGCCTTTTAAACAGTTCAGATTTAAACTTATTAATTGAATATTCTTTTATCTCTTCAGGTATTTTGTTAAATATTTTAACGCACATTGCAGGACAATTCTTAAGATACAGTGATGTACGTGGCGTATGATTATATATTAACCTATTCGGGTTTCTCGTATTTCTTGAATATTGTTCTTGGGCTCTTTTAAATAATTTTGGATTAAGTTTTACAAATTTTCCTATTTCCAGTATATACAAACATGGTAATGGCAAAATATTTAATTTAGTGAAAATTGGTTTGCATGATTCATTTGGGGCCATACCACAAATTGCACGAACACAGTTCCTTTGAGCAATAAAAACTTTATTAATATCAGTGCCGTTTCCCCAAAACTACAAGACCAGATCCAGCATCACTCGATTCTTTCTCATTGAATAAATTCCAATACTTAACAGAAAGACACCACCATGCTTTATTGTCTTTGGATATTTAGCATTGAATAGTCTCGTTGATAGGGCAAGGAACATATCCTTCGCCATAAGAATGTATCACATTATTGAGTCTCGTTAGAAATCAGTACTTTTTATCAGTGAAGATGGTCCAGTCCAGTCGAAATACTTTCAGGCAAAATCTAAAGTGGCTTTGCTGTGCTGCCTGGTAGATATGAAAAACCTTTTCAAAAGTTTGAATTCAACTATTCGCCTCTGGAATAATGTTTCCGATTATAATAATGTTTTTTATATGAATTGTATGTCTTTAAAACAGTAAACTTTAGTCAAATGTATCTTTACTTATGCCTCCTTAGGTTGTTTTGTTGTTTATTTCTGTTGTCCTAATTTGCTTGTAATGCGTTATTTAACACAACATTGCGTCACGAATTTTCCCATTCGTGGTGGCAGAGGCACAGTTGTGCCAATGTTTAGCCAGATATTCAACTCTCCATTTCGCGTGACAGGGGGCTAGCCCATCGCCGCAGCTATTGAAGATTTCCTCATGATGTTTTCCATCACCGTTAGAATGTCCGTACTTAAGATAAATTGGTACATATTCAGCACCGGATTCGAACCCGCATCCCCTACGTGAGAAGCGAGCGTGCAACCACTAGACCACGGAGCTCAATTGAAATGTTAAATGACTAATCTCTCTCTAGTAGAGGCGTTGTTACTACAAGTTTGAAATGATTCCGGCTATTCTCCTCTACAGGTCGTATTTCCCAACCGATTCTCGTGAAATTTTTAAGCAGGTTCGATAATTGTTAGAGATGGGCCGAATGTGGTTTTAACCGAATACGAACTTCGGCCGAACATTCGGTTAAAATAAAAAATTCGGCCGAACTTCAGCTTACTTCGCCGCGATTTCTCGAGAGCGACACGTCATGATTTGTTTACGCACTTACATGAATTGTCGAAATGAATAGATGCACCCCGCCGAACTAGAAGTGTTTTTTGTTTATTTATAGTTACGCATTTAAAAATACGAAGTTTATTTTGTTTAGTTTAGGCAAAAATTTATAACTAATTAAATTTAAAATAAATGACAATGATAAAGGCCTAATTTTATTTTACATTATTATGATAAGTATGATTTCTATTCTATCGATTTCAGTCAAAATGCAAGTGAGTATATATTTTTTTTTGCACCGAATGTTCGGCATTTAAACCGAATTTCGGCCGAATGCCGAAGTTCTGTTCAAACTGCCGAACTTCGGTCAAACCGAATGTATAACGATTTTCGGCCCATCCCTAAGAATTATATGGATTTTTTTGTCGATTCAGTTCAAACGGCTTGACAGATTGTAACAAATGAAATGTTGTTGGATTCGTGGCGACCGTGAGAGTGGCATAGAGAGTGGCAATACAGTGAAAAGTCAATAGGCTTGATTTTAGATCACAAATGTAGCTGACAATAGTAGATTTCCTACGAGTTCGCAAAGGCGTATATTTACGAACCGCGAAGCACGAGCTGAAGGGGTCGTAGCGAGGCTCGTAAAGAAGCCTTTTCGAACGAATTACGAATAGATTTTTTCCGCATGAGAACCTAAAATCAAGCGGCAAGACCTTTGATGTTAGAAGGCGGGAAAATATATTTATTTCCCGCTTTTCAGGACAAAATTACGAAAAACCTTTTACAACGAATACGTTTTATTCATAGGTTGTACAAGATTAGTATATATTTACGTACCCGACTTAAAGCACTTTATTTTGAAAGCCCACGCGAGGATCTTGAAAAATAATTTTTAGCCCGCAAATATCAACGCACAAAATCAGCCATTTAAAAAAAATCGCTATCGAGACGAATCTAATTACGTTTAATTTATGGAAAATGTTCAGTCGTTGAGTAGTTACAAGGGAATCCAGGAAAATATTTACATACAGGTCTAAAAAGTAACCCTAATATTTTTTTTAACAAGGGAATCCAGGAAAATATTTACATACAGGTCTAAAAAGTAACCCTAATTTTTTCGCTGCGCTTCAGTTGGATAAAACCGGCCAAGTGCGAGTCGGACTCGCGCATGAAGGGTTCCGTACCATTATCTAGAAAACGGCAAAAAAAACACATTTGTTGTATGGGAACCCCCTTAAATATAAATTTTATTTTTATTTAATTATTTATTTTTAAAGTTAATAACTCAATATTCTGTGAATATTTCAAGCGTCTACCTGTTGCCGTTATCAATATCGGGCAATTAAAAATCGTGTTTGTTGTGTGGGATTGGGAGGCCCCCTTAAATATTTGTTTTATTTTAATTTAATAATTTATTTTTAAAGTGTATGTATAACTTAATATTCTGTGAATATTTCAAGCGTCTACCTGTTGCCGTTATCAAATCGGGCAAAAACGAGCAAAAAATAAGTTTATTGTATGGGAGCACCCCTTTAAATATTTATTTTATTCTGTTTTTTAGTATTTGTTGTTATAGCGGCAACAGAAATATACATCATCTATGAAAATTTCAAATGTCTAACTATCACGGTTCATGAGATACAGCCTGGTGACAGGTGGACAGACAGACAGACGGACAACAGAGGCTTAGTAATAGGGTCCCGTTTGGCACCCTTCGGGTACGGAACCCTAAAAATGAGGGAAATCCAAAGAAAAAGTCTGATTCATCAATATTGGTATTTGTTAGTAAATACTAATAAACATTATGGAATAAAATGTCACCAAATGTTAAAGTCATAGGTCATAGGCATATGATAAGGCAATGGGAAGTTAGAATTTTCTTTCGTGCAATAAAAAATAAAAAATCGCTGACTTTGGTGGCCTCTCATTCATTTGTTTTCCATTATTTAAAAAAAAACTGTATTTATCTAATCAACGATACCCTACTCGATGGGGTAGGTCTTTTTTTTCGCGCCCCCCTTTGACTGTATAGGAACCCCCCTTAAAACATAAAAAAAAGACATTTTGTATGGCTTTGGCACATTAAGCTGTATATTGCGAGAATTTGAAACTTTCACCGTTTGGCTATAAAACCTGTGTGACGAGACGACGGACGGACGGACAGACAAGTGAGTGACAGCAATAGGGCTCTGGTAGGACCCTTTGGGTACGGACCCTAAAAACCTCTTAAGCGATGGAGAATTTCACCCTCCCCTACTAATAATTATATTTATTTTGAGATATATTTTGTTCGGAATGAGCCCGAGTTTTTTTATATAGGCTTTGAAACATCGCCTTTAAATCGTATACTTTTTTGTTTTTAAACAATAGAACAGGATTTTTTTTGTTGTGGTAAGACCCCATTGGCTCTTATGCTGGAACAAAAGTGTCAAATTTTTAACCAACTTCAAAAAGGGCCCCCCCTCGGAAGGTTGCCAAACGGGACCCTATAACTAAGCCTCCGCTGTCCGTCCGTCCGTCCGTCTGTCGCCGGGCTCTACCGGATCAACCGAAATAGGTAGAGAGCTGAATTTTTCACATATGGTGTATTTCTATTGCCGCTATAAAAACAAATAATGAAACATACCGGTTTTAAGAAATTATTGGTATGGCCATTTTCTTAGCCATTTTGTTTTATTTGTTTATATCTTTGTTTATCTTATCGAAAAGGATCTTTAATTGCAGGTATTGAGTTTTGTGCATAGTTATTTGTCATTATACGATAAAAAATTACTCATTGGAATTATAATAAATCAAATAAAGAGTTGACATATATTTGATTTTATTTCTGTGAATAAGTTACTCAATTTCTATCAACTTCCGGTTTCAATAAGCAAAGAGGTTCCTTAACCTGAGTACATAGTTCAATACTTACTTACATAATCAAAATTCTTTTTCTATGTTTCGATGTACGGCCTTGAATGTAGTCCTATATTTAACCTAGTATTTAATATTTTATTATGAATAATTAAAAAGGTACACTCGTACAAAAGACTGTCGTTTTACGTTTTCCGTGTACAATGCTATGGAACCCTTCGTGTGCGGATCCGACGCCCTACTCGCACTTGACCGGTTTTATTTTTAGCTGGTTTCTCAATTCGGTTTAATGTTATTTTTGTTTTTAACCAACTTCAAAAAGGGCCCCCCCTCGGAAGGTTGCCAAACGGGACCCTATAACTAAGCCTCCGCTGTCCGTCCGTCCGTCCGTCTGTCGCCGGGCTCACTTTTATTTTAGGAGGTTCTCAACTCATTTGAAAGGGTGAACTTCTAGTATGATACCATTTTTTATATTAGAAATTGATCTAGTAATTTGGTTTCCATAAAAAAAATAACGAACTATTATGACCCGTGCTCTGTCCCTCTGCTATCATATCTTGCAAGTTGAATTTGACCCACTTCTCGGTTTCTGAATGAGCTGAAATGCATGCATATGTAAATCGGTTGACAATGCAATATTTATGTGACATGGAGCTGATCTGATGATGGTGCCGGTGGTCACGGGAAATCTGTAATAAAACGACGTAACACCATCGGGTTTGAGCTCGTTTAATTCGTTTTGAAAAGTACTCTGGTCCTAGATGATATCCAGGGTCTGATGATGGAGCCGAAAGGTGGCCATGGGACCTCTTTAATATAACGACATACCCCCATCGACTCTTGAGCTCGTCGGATTTGTCTTGACAAGTACCTACTCTGGTCAGGGATTAGTTTCTTACTTTTTAGGGTTCCGTATTTTTTAGTTATATTTTACAAATAATGAAAGCGTATTAAAAAAATATTTGATTTCCTGTGATTTTTGTGTGGTGTTTACGGTCATTCTCACAAGATGAATTCTGGCCATATGTATTTCGCTGAGTCGTGTAATTTATGTGGATTTTCCTGCACATGACACGTTTATATAGGTTGTCCTGCGGCTATGCCACATGAAGGGAAAATATCTTAAAACACTGTAGATAGAACAATTTATTGGAAAACCCCATTCTTTTATATATATTTTTAGCCTTTATAGTATAACTTTAATTACTAAATTGTTACCTATATAAACGTATTATTATGACGTAATTAAAAAAATAACAGAACGCTAAAAACCTCAAAACAAGCTTACACCTTATATATATTTAACAGTAATTTATTTAATGAGTATTCTATTATTAAAAAACAATGTCAAACATCCACAAAAACAGTTTCGTCATATAAAAATAAAACACGTGAAAAAACAACTGACATAAACAATTACACAAACAAACCGTCCCAAGAATCTCCCGGCCCAAAGGTGCCCATTACACTGGCAGCGTTCCCGCGCTGCACAGCGAGTGAGATTCTCTGGACCAGGAAATTCCCAGAGCGGTTGTCAAACCCTCGGTCCCTTAAGCGGCGCCCAATGTCCCTGACAAAGGCCCTACCCTGCGAACCCCATACCCCTGTAGTCTCGACGGCCAAAGGAACGAACAGATAACTTCCCATCAACTGCGCGTATTTAATGCATTTCTGCCGTGCCGCTGACTCGGCAGCAGCACCCGGGGTTACTACAGTTGAGCCGATGTGGGATGGAGCAAACGTGCACACACAGGTCGCATCCCATAAAAGACAACGACCCCTCTCCCACGGGATTAACGTCAGACCGTCCGGTCGTTTTCCGTCGCTGCGACACAATCCAGGAGGTTCAAGAACCGCCGGGATGTTTGCAGAGACGAGTGGCCTCCGGACGATGTCGTTAATTGAGTGATGGCGAGAGAGTCTCCCTGCACTCCGAACACAATGCAGCCCGTGACGCCCCAGCAAATCAACTGCAGCACCGCCAACACAGCGATGTGGTTCGCAGATTTCGCAACCTAAGCGAATTGCCACAGCCACACGCAGGGAGTTGTCATCTAAAAAGGTGCCCAACTGCGGAGATGGCAAAGCATGTAGCCAGGCGCCAGACTCTGGTTGGGATGCTGCAAGCAGGCGGGCATGTTCGGCTCCCGTGCTCTGCTCCACCAGCCCGCCAAGGGATTGACTTGCACAGCTCATTTATATTTTCTTTCGTCGTCGCACATATCGTCTTTTATATTTAAAAAGAATTTGAACTCCCCTCAAAGTTTTCTTTTAAATCGCCTGTGTTAAACAGTAATCGGACCCGCCAAATGTAGAAAAAAATAACCCCGTAAATTTATGATACCTTTCGAAAGTATAAGGATTATTTTTCATTCACTAGTAACAGAATAATAATTTGGCTCGAGTTAATTATTAGAAACACGGCAAAGTCAGTGAAATTACATTTTCCTCAATACTTTTTCATAATTAAATAACATTGAAATTAATCGCAATAGCATCGTTAGAAAAGACGACATGAGTAAAATAATCGTGGTCTGATTGGCCGACTTTTGGATTTGGCAGGTATTGCGATTGATATCAGGAATTCAGAATAAAACTACTGGCCATTGTTCTCAGGGTGCTTATTATTTTATTCTAACGCAAAGGTGTCTCGAAGGGCCTACGCGAATTTCTATGGACGCCCTAACGTGTTTCGGGCACGTGGTTAGAGTTTTTTTTAACACAAGTTACTGCGTTTTTCGCACTGTCGATTGAACCAATTATAGTGGCACATGACCAGTTACTAATTTACTAGTGAGCGTCCAATGCGTTACGTGATCCATTTTCTATCAATCATTACGTAGGTAGAGGTATTACATGCTCTGTTTTTATTTTATTTCAGATAACTAAATACCCAAGTCTACCTCATTATTCGCAACGGAGCGCGAAAGTCCAGCATTGACTGGCGAATCCCACACCAATGAACTATTTATGCCAGTTTTGGCCTACGATGATGCAAGGTAGGTGATCAATTGATTTATTTGATTTAATCTAATTGTGAATTATTCTTATAATCATCGCGATACACGTCATGTATTGAGATTTTGAGACTGCCCGATGAATTGAGAAAAAAACTACCATGGATCCATTTATAGCGAAATTTAGCAAAGCAAAGCGAAGCAAAATTTAGCGAAAGCCAAATGCTATTCACGCAATAGAGACTGGCTTCTTTCTGTTAACGGCAGCTATGCTCCCTCTCGGTGACGCTGGCGTAGTTGGAGCTAGGTTCAAAACCACGTCACGTGACCTTCAGATATACTTGACACTGGCAAAATTAACCTCAAATGAGTTCAGCACGCCTTGTTGTTCATTAAGAAGTAATTAGAATTTGACCACTTTGACAAGTAGACAGGCTCCAACTACACCAGCGCCATCTGTAATGAGCTTTGAGATTAGGTGCCATTGATGAGCTTTTCATTTCCATTTCAGCTTTACTATCCTATAATATCATAGCTTCTGCCTAACCTTATCATCAGTGAAGGGAATAAGTAGAGCAAATGTATTTAAACATTGAAACACAAATCTCGATTGGCGACTTTCTTCGATATTTTACATCACTCAAAATACTTGAGTTATTTTTCGATATAGTAAAATTTTGTTGGAGGAAATCTCCTTATAGATTTATGGTCTCCATTCTTTGAAGTTAAGGAACATCAGCTCTACATATTGCGACCACTGCGATAGCTTTATCCTTCTGCTTTATTGTTATTCGCAATGCTTCTCATACGGCATGCAAGTTTTGCCACTCTTTGCTTTCGTATCTAACTTCACCTCATTTTAAATAAATAATGATGGGTCTGTAAAATAGAGATTACGCAGTACGCGGTATCTAAACAGCCGCCCATAATCGATGCTCTACTCGGATTACACCCACTTTTATCAAAATACTTAAACCCAGCTTTTTTCACAAATATAATTTCGCTTTTAGACCTGATCACTGATCCTGTTGACTACATATTCAGATGTAGTGATCGAAACATTTCTAATTCCGCAGCATTTAATCTGTTCACCGTTTGTTACTGTGACGCTACAATCCAAAAATGAATTATCTTGAAACCAATCTGCTACCAGCCTTGCGCCAATCCTCATTGGGTTCCGGGACCACAAGCTCCCATCCCAACGTCCAACGATTTGTTGAGTTCGATTTTTATGATATATTGATCAATCTTGCGAATTTTGTATCTGTCGATTTCTGTACATCCATAACAATACAAGTGATTTCTCCATATCCATAATCATACTATTTCGAAAATTGATGGATTGATCGGTAGTGACCCTGCCTATTAAGCTGACGGTCTTGGGTTCGAATCCCCGTAATGGTAAATATTTGTTTCTTTGTCTTGGATGTTTTCTATCTATTTTCATAAGTATTTACCTCTATCAAATATATCGTCTTGTACCCATAACACAAGCCTTGTTGAGCTTCGTATGGGCCTAGTTCGATTTGTGTAAGATTGTCCTCTCATCATCATCATCATCATCAGCTCTTGTCATCCCACTGCTGAGCATAGGCCTCTCTCAAAGCACGCATTAGCTACGGTCACCCGTCAGTCTCTTCCACTGCTTTCCAGCCACCTTAAAAATGACATCTATTGGTAGTGGTCTAAGTGAAACGAAAGTTTACACTCCTTGATAGGTCTTTATTGGACGGTGGTCGCAATAATACTACAATTTTGCTTTTTTTTTTTGTTGGAGGGGAAAAAATGGAATTACCCATGCCCAGGAGTCAGACCTCCCTGCTATGTCCGGGTCCCACATATTGAGCGGGCATCAGCTCGTGTGGTATACGGACTAAAAACAACCCCTTTGTGTTTACAGTTGTCTTATTAAGAATTAACTGTGAGCCATGGGGCATGGACTACAATTTTGCTTAAAAACTAGCTTATATTTATACTCCGGCTAGGGGACCGTCCATTGTTCTCCGCGCGCCGGTTGCAGGGATCGCGGCAGGTACTCGCGGTCCTTGTCGGCGCGCTGCACTTGTCTCGCTCGCACCTTCCGTCGGTCAGTCGACCGGTGTTGGTTGCGCCGGCCGGGGCTCGCTGTCCGTAACATCATCTGACCATCGGGCCGGTGGTCTGCCCGCTGTTCTCTGTCCTGTTCGCGGCCGCCACTCTGTGGCTGCCTTGGTCCACCTTCCGTCCTCCCTTCTAACCAAGTGTCCCGCCCATTGCCACTTTAGCCCTGTCATGCGCGTACCCACGTCTGTGACTTTGGTAAGTCTGCGGATTTCAACGTTTGGCACGCGGTCAACGAGGCTGATACATAGCATGCCACGCTCCATAGCCCTTTGTGCGACTCTAATTTTGTGAATATTGGCTTTTGTGAGCGTCCATGTTTTGGCACCATAAGTGAGGATTGGCAGGACACATTGGTTGAATACCTTGCTCTTCAGGCATTGCGGGATTTGTGATTTTAGGACGTCTTCTAGTTTCCCGAAGGCAGCCCATCCTATCTGGATCCGTCTAGTGATCACCTTCTCCTGATCACTTTGGCCAAAGGATAAGTTATGTCCAAGATATGTGTATTGATCTACTGCCTCTATAGGGCAGTTACCTGCGATAACAATAGGTACGTGCTCCGGATCACTACACATGATCTTTTTCTTGGACATATTCATTCTAAGGCCAACCTTAAGGGATGCTTCATGAAGTTTTTGGAGCATTCTTTGGAGATCTTCGACTTCTTCAGCTAGGAGGATCAGATCGTCGGCGAAACGCAGGTGTAACAAGCGTGCGCCGTCTATATTGAGACCTCTTTCGCTCCAATCTAGTGTCTTTATTATATCTTTCAACACGTTTGTGAAGAGTTTGGGCGAAAGATTATCCCCCTGGCGCACGCCCCGGTCAATGGGCACCGGTTCGGTCAAAGCGTGCATGCGCACCTGCATCGTGGCGGCCCTGTACAGCTCCCAGAGGATATCCACATACCTTTTGTCAACATTGCAACGATGGAGAGAATCTAACACGGCCCAGTGCTCGACACTGTCGAAAGCTTTATAGTCGACAAAGGCGAAGCATAGGGGCCGGTTGTACTCGTTGCATTTCTCCATCAATTGCTTGACCGTATGTATGTGGTCCATAGTTGCGTGTCCACTCCGGAAGCCAGCTTGTTCTACAGGTTGGTACTCGTCCAGGACTCGAGTCAGCTTGTTGCAGAGGACCTTCGCGAACAGCTTATAAACTTGAGAGTGGAGGCTGATGGGGCGATAATTTGACAGTTTCGCTTTGTCACCCTTCTTATGTAGAATCGTGACTACGGCATTGTTCCACGATTTCGGAATGATGCCTTCACTGAGCACTTTGTTGAAGAGTTTTGTCAAAACTTTTAGTACGCTGGGACCTCCTGCCTGTAGCATCTCCACGTACACACCATCCCCTCCAGATGCCTTCCCACGTTTCATTATGATCAGAGCAAAACCCACTTCATCTTCTATGATGGGAGGTAAGCCATCTACGTGATCCTTCCAAAGATGCTCGGTAGGTTCAGCCCTGGCGTCTGACGCGTCTGGATATTCTGGTTCCAGAGACTGACGCATAAAGCTCGGCGTAAAACTCTTCAACCATTTTTAGTATTTGGTCACGATTTGTGACAAGATTCCCGCTTCTGTCATACAATTTAGAAATTTCAAATTTAGATTTATTCAACTTCCTTCTAAATACTTTCGGACCTTTATTTTGTTTAATTGTTTCAGTTATGACTTTAGTATTATATTTTATTAAATGGTTGTAGCTCCTCTTGGTCTAAATCTGTCGCGTTTCTCATCTCCCTCCTTCGTTCGAATAGTGAGAGCGTGTCTGGTGATAGCTTCGTTTCACTTTCTTTCTTCTTGCCAATATGTTTTTTCGTTGATTCAACGATGGTTTTACAAAGATAATCACAAAGTGTGTCCATATCCAGGTTCTCTTCCAATAGCCCATCAAAAGAATTCTGCAATTCCAGATGTAATTCTTTTTGGAGAAATTTATAGCCAACGCTATAAAATTTTACTGCTTGTGACTTTACCATATTTCTCCGTTCTTTAGGCAGGTTATACCTGAACTTGGCCCTCACTATGCGATGATCACTGCTGGTCTTAAGTGGCTTAAAACAGACACATCGGTGATATTGTTTTTATCCGAGGTGATGATGTAGTCGATTTCGTTCTTAGTTCGGCCGTCTGGACTCGCCCATGTCCATTTCCTTGAAGGAAGCTTTTTTAAAAAGGTGTTCATAGAGTAGAGGTGGTGCCTTTCAAGGAAATTTACTAGGGTCTGTCTTCGCGGGTTCCGACTACCTAGCCGGTATTTTCCCACTGACAGTTATTGTTTTAGTGGATTGTCCTCTAATATTTATTTATTATTTATTTATTATTATAGCTAGATAACTCTTCGATAACGAGCAACCAGCCAAAATAGATCGTACCTTTTCCACAATTGACATGTTAGTGCATTCTGCAGTGACATCCTGTTGTGAATAACAAGGCACGCTCTTGTCCGATGTTCTCTTCTTATTATCAAACACACATTTATGGTACCTTTTTCCACTATGAATCTACTATGCAACGTCATCCGGTGTGGGCAATAAGAAAAGGCACTCCATCAATGAAGTTTTCGACTACTTTCTGCACTGACGAACACATCTATTAAATTTCCGCAAGCAGAATGATAAAATTCTCCAGTTTGTTGTGATATTTCGACTTAAAATCATTTTCAGTTCAGTTCACACACAAAAATGTTCCACTATTAACTATTTACTAAATTAATACTTCATGTTATTCCCTGTGTATTTGTGCTGATTTATGGCAAACGGGTCTAATATGGACAATTGTAAAACTAGTGGAAATAGATGTTGTTAGCAAGTGTATTTATTTATGTGTATAAATGTAAATATTCATGCAAAAGAACATGTCATGTAGATTATGTAGAATATGCCTGATATAAAAATAAAAGTAGCATGTACAGCAGAGATTACGCAGTACGCAGTATCTGCAACAGATACATATATTGTGAGAGGTTAAAGTGGAGTCCATTTCCAGCTAATTTAAACCTGTAATACCTTAACCGCAAATTTATTTAGTTTTTTTTCCAAAATGTGTCATTACGAAAAAACTGCATCTCTTTGGGTAACTTTTTGACTGTTGTTTGTTAGCTAATAATACATCAATGATTCTGTCGATAAGCTTAAACATAACATTACATAGCGTCACGCATTTTCCCACACGCCACCACGTATGAGAAAAGGGTGGCAGAGGCACAATTGTGGACACTTTAAGCCAGTTATTCAATACTCCATTTTGCGTGACAGGGGGCTAGCCCATCGCCACAGCTATGGAGTAATGAAGATTCCTCATGATGTTTTCCATCACCGTTAGAACATCCGTATAATTTACTTAAGATAAATCAATTATCTCATTTGTACATGGTCAGGAATCGAACCTGCATCTCCTGTGTGAGAAGCAAGCGTGAAACAGATTAGACCACGAAGCTCTTTTTAAGCGTAAAGTTAAAAACTCTTGATTTAGATGCAGCGAGCACATCATCAGTCATATTTTAGAGGGTTGTTAGAAGGACAACATTCTGAACAACTTTCACTAAGATATCGATTTGATCAGACCTACATTATTTTTCACTTATCCGCACAAATCGGTCGGCCGCTAAGCCCTAAATCTATAAACTCCTTGTTCGGGACAAATGAATACATTGTTTTTCTTATTGTTCATACTAGATCCTTTCCAGAAATGTAAAATTTTCACACTCCACAAAATTCTAACTAAAGGTCTAACTAAATATAACATAGTGAACACAACTAGATGGGAGAAAAAACTTATTCAATTTTGAATTCTCCATACAAAACTGATCCCGAAACCTTGCATGGTACTTTGCAATTATTGCTACAGCTTTTTGTTCAATTGTTGGTGAAAAATAATTTACCACTGTGGATAGCTAATAAACAAGGATATTTTAATCAATTTATACGCTCAGTCACATCATTTTTTTTGGACATAACCGCTGTTACAAAATTGAAAATTAGTAAGTTTTCTCATCACATGTGTTTACAGTGAGCGTTTTCGCAGCGAGGGCGTTATTTGTCAAAGCCATTTGACAAAAGTTATGGTTAAAAAGTTACAAGCGTTTGAACGTGGCCGCGCCATTAAAATGCAGGGGACCGCACGGCCATGGAGATCTTTAAAACTGTTGAGTGAGACTGAAAGTTAGGCAAATAACCAATTGAAGTTGTAAAAAAATGTAACGATATAGAAAAAATCCTAGGTTTATATTTCAGGATCTTTGAAATAAAAACCCTCATGGCCGCGACAATGAAACGGTGAAAAATACGTTATCGCCGATATCTTGTTGAAAAATGCTTCGCAGAGCTCGGAACTTTTTGTATAACCCAGATTTGTATTTGTCATAATTTGTAAAAATACAACAAAATATCCTAGGTTAATATTTCAGGAGCCGCAAATACCCATGGCTGCGCCATTGTAACGGTGTAAAGCACGTTATCGCCGATACCTCGCTAAAAAAACATCGCTGAGGTCTGAAGTATAATGTAAACTTAGATTTGAATTTGTCAAAATTTGTAAAATTACTCCAAAACTCCTAGTTTTATATGACAGATGCTGTAGTACGGACCTACGGTATCGCTTAGAAATAACTCGTGATTATCTTTCAAAGAAACTAAGTTTTAGCGAGTTGTTTTTTGTAAACAACACATATTAATATGTAGAACTAACGAAAGTAGACAAAAACATATTTTTGCATGAGATAAAAAACCTTTAATACATTTTGAATGTTTTTCTAACACTAGGTGTAAAGTTTTCTGTAAACTATAAGCCATGGTCACCCTGTCGAAACATTAGACATTTATATATGATTATGACATAATATGATTTTGTCTATTTTAGTTAGTTCTACATATTCATAGGTGTTGTTTGCAAAAAAAGAATTCGCTAATACTTATTTTCTTTGAGAGATAATTCCAATTAATTTCTATGTGGGAACAAAATGGGGTCTAAACCTGAATTACTCCAAACCCTTTAATTTTCGGATAGGGTATACAGGGTGGAATTTTGTGACACCACCTGGAGGGCAAGTACTCTAAATAATGGAGGTAGCAAATTTCCCTCAAAGGAAACATTCCTTTATTTTTGAAAATAAACAAAGATTTTGAAAAATACGCTTGCCACAACCAGGAATCGAACCGGCTAAAATTCTAAAAAACATCATCCTGTACTTTTATGGCGTCAATCGACAGGGTCAATTTTACTCAAGGATCCATCAGATAGGTACAGATGTAGTGAATAATCCTTTCCTATCGGCAAAACTCGGAACAACGATAACACCCGAATGGTGCCGATGTGTCTATGAATTACTGTATTATTAAATTACGTGTAGGTATCAAATAAATCGCATACTTTATTTATCAATGTCAAATGTCAAATTGCCCGTTTGACGTATATTACACTGAGATGTTAAAACCACCACGATTCTATCATATAAAGAATTCGTTAGGTAAACAAAAATATAACTAGTTACTGAGGACGTTTTATTTCAATAAAACGCACTGATAAAAACCAAATTCCGGTTGGGATGATCTAATGATTCTATAAGGATTGGAACCCCAAAAGTCTAACTATAAGTCAAAACTACAGTAGGATTTTGCAGACCTTTTTAATAACAATAAATTTTTGTAATTAATTAAAAATACTATGACATAACAAAAAAGACACCTCAACATAAAACAAAACAAACCAGCAGAGAATTTAATATAAATAAATATGATTTTCTGATTGGATGAACGACTTCGATTATGACAGCGGGATAAGAGGAGGAGGAGCGGGGTGGACAGTGTGATGCGAAACAATACTTCCAACTTCCATATCACAGTCAGAATCAGAACTATTTTCTGGTGTATCATCGTCAGAGTTTTCATGAACGGTGATTACAAAACTAGCCATATAATTTTCCAACTCAGGTTCGTGTTTTCGGTACTCGTTTTCGCATTTGATGGCGTGGTCATATACTTTGGCCCAAACATCGGAACCAATCATATTAACCTTTTCCTGTACCAATTGTTTCACAGTAGTCATATTACTGATGTTTCTTTTGGATACGTATCCCTTTATTTGAGACCATATGTTTTTAATCGGATTGAAATCAGGATGATATGGTGGCAATCTTAGTACGCTGTGTCCATATTCGTTCATAAGTTTATCTACATACAGAGTATTCTACAGTCTTGTTTGTACTTGCAAATAATTTCATATATTTCAAGTTTTGTTAATGACGGATCAATCGGAACGTTATGTTTGGATAGCCAATCAATCATGTCTTGCTTCCTGGTATTTGAATTAGGAGGTTTTTCTACGTACTTATTATGATATGCAGCATTATCTACTACTAGTACCGAATGTGGAGCTAAGTTTGGAATGAGTTGATTACGAAGCCATTTTTCATAGTTTTCATTGTTCATCGCGTTGTGATAGTCACCTGTTTTATCAGTAGACTGATACATTAACAATGCCCTAGGTATAAACCCCTTTCTACTACCAGCGTGCACTATTATAAGACGTTGTCCTTTAGAAATTAACTGTTTCACTCCGTTTTCTGACGAGTCAGCTCAGCTTTTACCTGCCAAATGTGAGGTATGGATGTATGTTTCATCCATATAAACAATCTCTCTCCCTTGCAATCTGTACTTTTTTATCGCGGCTAAAAACTTTACTCTTTTTAAACGAACATCATCTTTCTCGATAAGTAATTTTCTGTTGTTTTCAACTTTTTTATACCGAAATCCCATTTTTCTAAGAATTTTTCTTAGCGTAAAGTCACATCCCTTAAAATTTATGGCTTCGGATAACTTGGACTTCAGGGCTTTAATTGTAGGTACTTGTTTGTATATCAAATGGAAATTATACACTAATCGGCGTATAACGTTGTAGTCAAAACCGTCAAGACCTAGACAAAATAATCTATTTGGTCTACCCAACTTTGCCGACTTCGGACTATTGGAGGTGGATTGATTTATGTATTCTTTTTGCAATATTTTATTTACTGTTCGTTGAGAAATTCCACTGGCCTCCGAAACTCGTTTTTGGACTTTACAAAAGTAAGCAGTATAGTTGGTATGTTTGAATTTATCATTTTCAGTTAAGAAATATAAATAAATATTGAAAATAACTTCGCAGGCTTGCCGATCTAAACGTTTCCCTTTTCTTAGTGCTTTCGGCATGTCTGTTATAAATTGTTAATGTGGATCGAATAAAATCAATGTTTATTATTTACAAAAATGACAGACAAGAGTGAAATGTAAAGTAAAAAAAAAATATAGGTGGCCTGCATTGCGTGGAAAATTTTTATTACACGAGTCCATGAAGTTTATCACAAAATCTAACATAAATATCAACAAAATATTTCTGTGGTATTAACTACTCTATATAGATACTTCCTCTTGCAATGCGACCGTTCCCTACGTTGTCTCGATGGGTACTGAGTGCGAGTGAAGTAGTAAGACAAAAACGAACATTTCCGAGAAAATACGAAAGGAAAGGATTATTCACTACATCTGTACCTTGTGTTGTTCACAATATCATCTTTACGCGTGTTTGTAATGCAGACTCTTTTGGATGAGACCTATTTTTTTTGCGTGTGGCATAAATGGATCTATCTGGAAACATATAACCTTATGCTGGTAATACAGTGTATACTAGACACTGTGGGGACATTAATGGGCTACATGTATTGATTTTATTATATGTACGTACATACCATTACACACAATGAACCATCCAAATGTGATATTCCTTTTCCGAGCAAATTCCGGTGTGATGGCTGCTTTAATACTTCTTGAAAACAATAAGTAGAACTGCTCTCAACCCACTTTTTAACATTCACGAATTAGCGGTTTACTAGGTGATATTTTTTTTTATGAAAAATCATGAAAACAGGGTTATTTAGGACATCCGAATGCCATTCTGAGGGCATCTACATAAACTACGTCAACAAACAGCCATGGTAATATTTTCGGGAGTGTTACCGCTATAAAAATCACTGGGTTCAGCGAGAGCTACCCCAGCTTTAAAATCAGTTAAATGTCCATTGGTCAACTACATTTTACAATTTCTTATAAAATTATATTAACATACATAACATACCTAGTCTGGCCATAAGTTCTGCTACAAATTAAGAATTCAAATAATTTTAAATATATTGTCAGCTCATTTGTTTCACTGGGACCTAAATAGGGTTCGGTCTTCTGGGAAACCCTTATTTGATCGCAGCAATCCCAGCTGGAGAGATGGAGTAAGGTATGAAAGAGAACCGTGTTGCAATCATCGCGCTTCACATGTGTAACAAAATACCAGTCGACATTTTCAATGTCCCAAAAGTCTCTCGATTTAATATGAAAGTACACGACTAAATTATCAAAAGGTTCACCGGGATGTCCTCTATCGATAACAGATCCCAAAAAAGGCCGTCCGCGAGTTTCCAGGACGCCAGCAGCGATCCAAGCCTATGACGATCGCATTCGTGGAAATCCTCTACTCAAACAGAAAATCATGTCTATGTAGAGAGATGAAAACACCAGCCAGGACCACGTACCGCATCAACAGTCAACACCTTAAGCTCGGCGCTTATCGTCGAAGAACCGGACATGGCCTGAAAGTAGCTCTGCATAGCATTAGAGCCAAGAAGCAGTGGCAGCAGCACGCGAAGTTGATATCAACGAATTCTTTTTTGGATGAATAAAATATAACTAAAAGATTATTTGAACCTACAAAATGATCGAGTATACGCGCATATCTCTCAAGAGGCGTCTGAGAAGGTTGCCAAAGTGGAAAGAGGCCACCTCCCGGCCTTAGTGATGGTTGAGAGGGGGTCTCGTGCGAGGGGGTCAATGAGCTATATTTTTGCAAGCAAGGCCTAAAATCAAAGACAGAAAGAGAACAGTCAGTGTTGAGCATTTTTATGTTGATCTGATAAAATAGGAAATAATTCATATTATTGAAATATATTTTGGTTATTTTTTGCTTTCCTAATATGATTTAGCACAATTTATTTGTAGCCAGATAAAAAGATGTAGGTAAACAAAATGTATATAGTATAGTCATTTACATTACTTGCGTAGGTACCAAAGAAGGTACATTAAATTAAAATTTATTCATTCCTGTATTTATTGTAAATTAAAATATTATTGTTGTCCGGTTGTTGTATGGTCTACCCCTTGCTCGCCTTTGTACACTAATTTTATGTAAGTCTTGTTGTCTGTATTATGATTATTCAAAATATTGGTTAATTATACTCTACAGGGAAATATTAGGCGTTTAGTATGGAGAAATAAAAAAAAACTCAGTTTTCAGTACATTTAGATGTTTTTAGGAATGATTAATCCTAATTTTATAAAACTTTGTGTTATTGAATGAGAGAACATTTAGCTAATACCAAAGGAGAATGCTCACAGCGTATGAAAAAGAAAAACCCAGGCCCGACACAAATAAAATGTACCTCGCAGTTAAGTGTATAATTAGTACATTGTTTACCAAAAACAATTAGCACAGAATTCGATGGCTAAGGTTGTGTTTTTGCCTTTTGAAGTTTTGCAGGCGCTCAAATAATAACTGAATATTTATTTAGTAAAAATTTATTATTCCAGTATTTCACATTAATATTTAATATTCCTTTAAAATAGTATTTTTAAAAGTAAATACCTACCTAGTTAAGAACTAAATGTTGGAACTCAAAGACTAGATACAAATACAAAAATGTTTATTTGTTCATCATTATTTGTAACTATGTTTTATATTATTTACAGTGTTTCAAATGATGGTACCTAATAATATTGGGTGTACAAATATTAAACTTATTAAATCTAAATTTAAATTTAGTTAAAAGATAATAAGTTTAATATTTGCTTTTGTATTGGTCTAGCTAGACTATCAGATTTTGGAATAAAACGATAAAGTCATTTTTTGAGGCGTTTTACCATACCTGTTCACAAACATATGATGCATACCAACATAATAGGTGCTTTTGGTTCTATTTAGTTTTCTACGTGTAGTACGATGTTTTCTATAGATAATGCGGGAGGATTCTTCTTCCTAGATGCCTAGCCCATCCGAAGTCATACAGAACTGACATATCTACGTTTTATATTATTTACAGTGTTTCAAATGATGGTACCTAATAATATTGGGTGTACAAATATTAAACTTATTAAATCTAAATTTAAATTTAGTTATAAGATAATAAGTTTAATATTTGCTTTTGTATTGTTCCAGCTAGACTATCAGATTTTGGAATAAAACGATAAAGTCATTTTTAAGGCGTTTTACCATACCTGTTCACAAACATATGATGCATACCAACATAATAGGTGCTTTTGGTTCTATTTAGTTTTCTACGTGTAGTACGATGTTTTCTATAGATAATGCGGGAGGATTCTTCTTCCTAGATGCCTAGCCCATCCGAAGTCATACAGAACTGACATATCTACGTTTTATATTATTTACAGTGTTTCAAATGATGGTACCTAATAATATTGGGTGTACAAATATTAAACTTATTAAATCTAAATTTAAATTTAGTTATAAGATAATAAGTTTAATATTTGCTTTTGTATTGTTCCAGCTAGACTATCAGATTTTGGAATAAAACGATAGTCATTTTTAAGGCGTTTTACCATACCTGTTCACAAACATATGATGCATACCAACATAATAGGTGCTTTTGGTTCTATTTAGTTTTCTACGTGTAGTACGATGTTTTCTATAGATAATGCGGGAGGATTCTTCTTCCTAGATGCCTAGCCCATCCGAAGTCATACAGAACTGACATATCTACGTTTTATATTATTTACAGTGTTTCAAATGATGGTACCTAATAATATTGGGTGTACAAATATTAAACTTATTAAATCTAAATTTAAATTTAGTTATAAGATAATAAGTTTAATATTTGCTTTTGTATTGTTCCAGCTAGACTATCAGATTTTGGAATAAAACGATAAAGTCATTTTTAAGGCGTTTTACCATACCTGTTCACAAACATATGATGCATACCAACATAATAGGTGCTTTTGGTTCTATTTAGTTTTCTACGTGTAGTACGATGTTTTCTATAGATAATGCGGTTTTCTATAGCCCATCCGAGGTCATACAGAACTGACATATGTTGAGCGTGGCTTAATTTTCTATGTACACACAACTACAAACTAAATCAATATATTTAAACGTGGTTCTATTACAAGACGCCAGATGGCGCTAATATTTTTAGAAGAGGATTTTTGGATATTAATTATTGCTTTGAAATAATAAATAAAATAAATGTTTACTAACTCAATATTCAGTTATTGTATGAGCGCCTGCAAAACTTCAAAACGCAAAAACACAAGCTCAGCCATCGAATTTCGCTCTTATCCTTTTTAATTTTGAAACCAGACTGGACTGGACCAGATTTTGAGCTTATTTTGAGCGCCCAGAATACGAAGTTTCAGAATTTGAGCTCGAGCGGTTTTCGAAAAAAACGCAATAAAACACCAGCAGTGCAAAGTCCGAGTAGAGAAGTGAAACTCGCAGGGTATTTGGACATGATTTTGAGCTCCCAGAATATGCCAACAGAACTTCTCTAACTTAAGTAGTTTGCGACAAAAAAAAATAAAAACCATTTACACAACTATATCATCTAGATAGATGAAATTAGTGTGTTTTTACACTTTTTATCTAAACCACTATAGCTAGAAATCTGAAATTTTGTATTTAGATGAAATTTAATTTCAGAATTACAGGAAAAAATAAAACAATTTAGAGGTGTTTTCGTATTTAAATTCTATCGAGAAAATTTCATCCAATCGCGTTTTCCTTTAGTGAGAATCTTAATCAAATACTCAATAAACGTTAACCCAAAATCAAATCTGTAGATGACTTCATGGTGGAGTAAATGGATTTGAAAAAATCACCTTAACTATCGTTCCAGCATTCTTCTAACATATTTAATTACATACATATTTTTTTTAAATGCTTTTTTATTTGTTTATGCACAAATTGCCACATATTTCTCTACTATCGATATAAAACTTAAACACAGGTGTAACTCCAAAGGTGTGCCTATATGTATTGGTATTTATCAATATGATATGATTAATATTAAACCTAACAATTTCAGGTGTAAAAAAGTATAAAATCGTATCGTTGTAATATCATATCTATCTATGTCGTGGAAATATCGTAAAATTAGTCATTTCATGATGTGGGCGACCATTTCATGGTCTGGCCGGGCATTTCATGAAATGGTTGTCATTCATGAAAACATGTCTTTTTAAAAGCATTTTTATTCAGTACTAGTGGTGATGTAGTCTAGTGGTTTCACGTTCTTCTCACGCAGTCGCAGGACCATGTACCAATGAGACAAATAATTCATCTTAAGTACATTATCGGACGCTCCGTGTTTTGGATAACACGTTATGCTGTTAGTTAGGTCCCAGCTACAATCGCTACTTGGTAGTAATAGTCGTAAAAAAACCCGCACTGAGTCAGCGTGGTGGAGTATGGCTCAAGTATCTTACTCGTATCCGGGTAAAGGCCTGTGCTCCTTGGTGGGGACATTAATGGGCTACATTTGTTTTTTTTTACTTGTCAAACTAACACTAAGACTATTCGTTTCGCTGGCCCCCTTTAGTCTTCACCTATAAGCTACGCAGTGTTTCGCCTTAAAATATTTCTTCATTCAATGATACTTTACGGTTCGCCACATCATGAATCATGATTTAATCAATCTTACGATATGGCCACGACATATATATGACAAACGCAAATCATTGCCTTAGTGCAGTGTTGGATTGTAAAAAAAACTTCACAGTTGAGGAAAAAATATATGAAACAACTTGGTGTAAATGTTGCAAAATACTGAGATAGGAGTGCTTCCAATAACCAGTCGCTGAACTAAAATGTGTATCAACTAGATTTCACTATTTCTTTCATTGGGCGCGACCGGCGCGCGGCGTCGTCGGTGCGGTGATATCGATTACGTGATTGATGTAACTTCTCCGACACCTAATGTTGTATTTTAATTTTATACGCCATATGATGACATAGTAGTTTCTAAAATGACGTTTTTTATTAAGAATAATCCTCTAATAATATCTTATGGTCCCTTGTTGCGACCCTATGAATGATTTATTTATATGGCTTTGTTTAATTCCACAAAAAAAATACAATTCATTCACAATTTAACGGTTTCAACCGTTAGTTGATCAACTAACGCGTCATATAGCAAGCAGTACGCTACAGTTTACTATTTGTCGATAGTTGACCAACTTACGAGAAAAAAAAACGTTAGTTTATCAACTAATGACTATCTTCCGGTGACATATATATAAATTAATTAAAATATAAACTATATTTGTCTGGACCCCTTACGGGTAAAAGCCGACCGACCGTATCGACCTTTGTGGCCCTGCGGTTGTGAGACTGCCCTGACTACCGTGCGAGAGGGCCCGGGTTTGAACCCCAATGTTTGCACGTGTGTGATGTCGCTGTTCCTGGTAGGTACCCACGACTCAGGGAATCCTAGTGTGGGTTCAGAAGCAATTCAGGTACTGTGCAATGTAATGTGCAATTTACATACAGGCGTGTGTAAATGTTTATGTTGTTTAATTCATGATGATACATAGGGTCTTTCATGTTATGAAGTACGTATGCCTAAGATTTTATTTCATATTACTATGTTTTATTAAAGTTTCCATTTGACGACCCGAATGGCCGAGGCGGCAGTGACCCTGCCTACGAAGCCAAAGGTCCCGGGTTCGAGTCCCGGTGGGGGCAAATACTTGTTTGATGAGAACAGATGTTTGTACCCTAGTCATGGTTGTTTATCTATCTATGTATAATATTTATCTATAAGTATGTGTATCGTTGTCTAGTACCCAAGATACAGGGAATCCTAGTTTGGGGCTAGATCAATGTGTGTAAATTAGTGTCCAAGGTGTTATTATTTAAAACTTAAGAAGTACCCATAAGGAGATACAAAAAAAAATATTTCTTTTTCAAGTCCATGTACTTCACTCTACGGATTTCATTTTTTGGGTAAATGTTTATTGCGTATTTTATTTAGACTCTCACTGAATTTTCTCGATAGAATTTAACTAAGAAAATACCTCTTAATTGTTATTTTTTTTCGTGTTATTCTGAAATCCTAACAAATTTTATTGCGAAATTGCATTTAAAAAGTGGATTCGTAAACTCTTCTTGAAAATATTTTTGACAAAATAGCGTAGTTTTTTATGTGGTTTGAGTAGAGCGCATTGTTTGCGCTCTCTTTTTTTCTTATGTGGTAGTAATTAACGCTGTCACTTTCGTTTCGATGCGTATTCCCGCATTTTAAGGTAACGAATTACTATCCCAATTGGTCGGTAATGGTTTAGCAGCCGGTAATGATGGCGACGGGGCGACGGCGGCGGCGGCGGCGGCGGCGGGAGCGGCAGGCGGTCACCATGGTGACGTCTCCGCGTGCCTCCGCTCCTGTCGAGATCGCGATCAATCCAGGCGGAGGTCGCCGGCGCGGCCGCTGCGCACCGCCACCGCACCCCCTCCCGCACCCCCGCACCCCCCAGCCCGCTTGCCGCCCGCCGCCCGCAGCACCACGCGCAAGCATTCGCTCCGGAAGATGATGCTGGCATTACCCTCCGCAGCAGCAGGCCCTAGCGTAAAATGTATTACTGCATTACTCGGAACGATATCGCTCGTAACAAGCTCCAACTAACGCGGCCTCCCATCTGTTGTTATGTATCTTATATTGTACCGAGTGTTACTATTAAAATCGTTTATTGGACCCATCGATAATTAAGGCTACATGTCTTTTTGCCTTTACATTAGAAGAAATCCTATACTATCCCGCTGGTCGCTATTAGGACTAGAGTTATTTCACTTCTATGCAATGATTACTAACCACGTAACACAAATCATTCAAAAATCTGTTCGCATTTTTCTTTCTGCCTAACATGCAGACAGGGCAAGTATGACGAAGGATAACTGATGACATCGGTACAAGAACGGTTAAAACAGACTTGCTACATTTTAAAAACGGGCTAGACGGGATGAATTTTGAATTGAAAATTAATTGCTATCCTAAAAATGAATTACAGATCCCGGGAACAAAATATGCTATGAACTACAAAACAACTGTATAACAGGGAAAGGAGCGTGACCTTGACCCCCGAACATAGGCCTAACCTGCCTCAAAAGTGCTCCGTGGAAGGTTGGCGGTCGATAGGATAGAGTCAGTGCGCAGGCGTCCCGCTTCCCGCCCACCGCACCGGCCGCCCATCGATCCGAGCGCCCGCCCACGTGACGCAACGCATTTGCGGGGATTCCACATGGACTCGCTTTTATATTTCCTACATGTGATCTCGTCTCCGACTTCGGAAACTATTAGATAGGAATATAACTCTGAAGTCTGGCGTAGTCAAGAGCTCGACACACGGCCTTCTTAATAACCTTTATATCTCAATAAATTAAACAATCCATTCGATCTTAGCATTTGCAATCAAATTATGTATCTCAGTCTGGACACCGCTTTTACGAATTCACTGCTAATTACTTTTCAACTTAATTATATGGCTCATATTGTTGACTGTACCTATGATAAACACGCGACTATGAGTTAATTATTGTGTTACGCAGAGGACAGGCAAGCTTGATCCCCAACCAATATGTTACGCCATTTATCTTCTCATTATTAGTTTCATTTGAGTAGATTACTTTCGATCCCTTGTGGCATCATCTCATAATTCGATGTTAAAAGGTAGGGACTTTATTAAACTCTTGATTAAGTTAATATTTGTAAAACGGCGTGTAATTGCTTCACTCGAAACGTTTATGGCTATATTATATTAATTAATCCGCGAAATTATCATTAACGATGGGCTCTTCATTTTCTTAAAAACATAACGTAATTAGATTTGAAGGATAAGGTTCTCTACGAGCTCTGTTCACAAACAAGATCTCACAAATAAGCACTTAAGTACATACCTGTGCAGTACACAAATACGCACTGTGGATACAGAAAAAACCACGCCCTTTTCTTTTAAAATATTTTATTTAGAGTTAAAAAAATGATGTTGCTTTTCTCTACAGTTAAGGCTAGCCCCCGTCAAGCAAAATGGAGGATTGCATTTACAGGCAACGTGGGCGCTACTCCTATACGGGAAAAAAAGTGAAAAATTGAACATGTGTTTTTGTTTCCAAAAAACCTGGAAATTATATATTACTTCCACAAGTTTCGATCGCAATCACATACGTACCTGCATAATACATAGAAATTCTTATTACTTCCACAGGTTTCGATAGCAATCTCATACAAGCCTGCATAATACATAGAAATTCTATATTACTTCTACAAGTTTCGATCGCAATCACATATGTACCTGCATAATACATTGAAATTCTATATTACTTCCACAAGTTTCGATCGCAATCACATACGTACCTGCATAATACATAGAAATTCTTATTACTTCCACAAGTTTCGATAGCAATCACATACAAGCCTGCATAATACATAGAATTTCTATATTACTTCTACAAGTTTCGATCGCAATCACATATGTACCTGCATAATACATTGAAATTCTATATAACTTCCACAAGTTTCGATCGCAATCACATACGTACCTGAATAATCCATAGAAATTCTATATTACTTCCACAAGTTTCGATCGCAATCACATATGTACCTGCATAATACATTGAAATTCTATATTACTTCCACAAGTTTCGATAGCAATCACATACAAGCCTGCATAATACATAGAATTTCTATATTACTTCTACAAGTTTCGATCGCAATCACATATGTACCTGCATAATACATTGAAATTCTATATTACTTCCACAAGTTTCGATCGCAATCACATACGTACCTGCATAATACATAGAAATTCTATATTACTTCCACAAGTTTCGATAGCAACCACATACGTACCTGCATAATACATAAAATTTCTATATTACTTCCACAAGATTCGATCGCAATCACATATGTACCTGCATAATACATTGAAATTCTATATTACTTCCACAAGTTTCGATCGCAATCACATACGTACCTGCATAATACATAGAAATTCTATATTACTTCCACAAATTTCGATAGCAACCACATACGTACCTGCATAATACATAAAATTTCTATATTACTTCCACAAGATTCGATCGCAATCACATATGTACCTGCATAATACATTGAAATTCTATATTACTTCCACAAGATTCGATCGCAATCACATATGTACCTGCATAATACATTGAAATTCTATATTACTTCCACAAGTTTCGATTGCAATCACATACGTACCTGAATAATCCATAGAAATTCTATATTACTTCCACAAGTTTCGATCGCAATCACATACGTACCTGCATAATACATAGATAATCGTTGATATTGTTTCAATGTCATGATTTAATACGCTATATTATTGTTTTTCACACGTATTGGGTAGGTACGCGACCCCTTTCAAGTTCAAAAATTCTAGCCCTCCATATGATCTCCTTTATCAAAAGGTAAGAGTCTATCTATAAGACTCATAGAACAGAAAGAACCGTTAAGGTGATATGTAAAGGCAGGAATACGAATCTAAACGAAAGTGACAGCGTTAATTACTAACACATAAGAAAAAAAGAGAGCGCAAATTTGCGCTCGACTCAAACCACATAAAAAATGTTTAAAAATAAACTACGCTTTTTTCCCAAAAATATTTTCAAAGGTAGTTTACCAATACATAATATCCACATTTTGAATGCATTTCCACAATTAAATTAGTTAAGATTTCAGAATTACATAAAAAGCATTAAACATTTAGAGGTATTTTTGTAATTAAATTCTATCGAGAAAAATTCATCGAATCGCGTTATGTGACAACAATAAAATACTCCATAAACATTTACTCAAAAATGCTATCTGTAGATGTCGTGGAGGAAATGTCTTCGAAAAAAAACCTAGATTTTTTGGTATCTTCTTAATGTTATTACAAGATGCTCAGTGCTGACCTTTAACATATAGGCGCACCGAGCGAGGGATATTAAACGAATCTTGTATGTGACTACTCGACTAGCCGTGTGAAGTTTACTGGGTGGCCCCCCCCCTTAATAGGGTTCCGTACCCTAACGGGAGCCTATCACTAAGCATCCGCTGTCCGTCCGTCCGTCAGCGGGCTCTATCTCATGACATGAACCTCATTAGTTAGAGTTAAAATTTATGCGGGATGTGAATTTCTGTGGCCGCTACAGCAACAATTAATTAACTAGACGCAATAAAAAAATAAAGGCGGTCTATATTTAAGAGACCTGATTGTTTGCGTTTCACTTGGACATGTTTGCTAAACACAGCGCTATAGGAACGAATTAGAAACCACTGTAGTAAGCGAACCTCTATCTCAGTTTTCCCTTCATGAACGAGTTACTGTTAGGATAAGATTACTTGAGGATTGCTAGACTCTTCGAGGATCTGAAAGCTGAATGCGTGTGGACTCCGACTCGATCTGTAAAATAACTTATCATCACATTTGTCCAAATGAGCTCGTTTATTCCCGTTAAACAGGGAGCAAAATAGCGCTTTAATCCCTAGGGAGGTACATCAACTTTTTGATTGTGTTGCCAGTCCGAAGGAAATACTCACTTTCGCCACATTCTAATTGACCGCTTTAACCACCAAAGAGATGTTTTAGGCTAGCTAGACTAGGCTGAGAGGATAGGTATATAATTTATTGCTTAGTAAGTCTATAGTACACCGTCTTTCAACGATCTTTTGGCGCGTGGCGGCGTTTATTGCGTTAACCTAGAAACAAGTGATCCTATAAGGGTTACTTTTTTTCCTTTTAACCTCTCAAAAACGGAGGATAATTGGCAGGGGTCCCGATTTTGAAGCTTATGCCATGGTAATAAAATTTAAAACCTATAACGGAAAAGTAGCATTAGCTGACGCCGGCGGTATTCAAGAGGTTAAGGTACGGAACCTTAAAAAGTAAGATAGTTAGACGAGTCCTCAGCGGGTTCCAGAGCAGGGTATGGTATGGTAGGTATGGTTGGATACAAGTACGTAGACTAGATTATACATAACATAGATAGATAGATAACAATAGTATTTAGGTAGATAGTACATAGACACAAGAACTAGACTACAACACTTAGGATAACGAAATACAACTTTGAACACGGGATAAAACGATACCAAGAGTCTGTACTGTGGAAGGGCGCCTTTGTTACAGATTGCTCTTTGCTAGGTAGATAGATATTTGCAGAGTTCCCTCGACTTCACCAGTATCCCATCATCAGATCCTGATGATGGGATACTGGTGAAGTATTTTATATACATATTTACAAGAAATTAATATAAAAGATTCCGACGAATCGAGAACCCCCTCCTTCTTTGAAGTCGGTCAAAAATGAATTCGTACTTACGCTTGTTTAAATAATAAAACTCGACTTGACTTGATAAGATAAGAAGTTTTCGATGCGTCGAATGTACCCCTCTAGAGCACCGTTCCATGCGTCATACGAATAACCTTCAAAGCTGCGGTAATGGCGCTACCATATTTAATATCGACTCCATGACTTATCCTGTAAATTGCAACTAAATATTTTTCCAAGTTGCCTGATGACGCCGTCGAGACCAAATTTGTGAATGATTTCTTGTAATATCCTCTTGAAAATAAACTTATAGACTTGTCGTGTCGCTCCACGTTGCCCATAACTTGACTGCACAGCCATTGAACAACTAACATAAGAACAATATTATGCCAACACATTCTATCTATAAAAAGCGAATACTTCTCGTATTAGAGAAAAAATATCTTGAAATTTCGACTATTTTTGGCCCTTGTGTTGGAGGGTGAAAAGCAAAGATTTCACCTAAGACTACTGACAGATAACGAAATTAAGAACAAGGCAAAATAGCAATTTACATGCTTTTCTGATATCTATAAAAAAGAAATTTGAACATACTAGAGCAAATGAGGAGAGGTATAAGTCTGAACCTATGCTCAGGTGGCATCTTCATCTTTTACATCGCAAAGAGAATGGCTCTTGAAACCATTGGATTACTCTTCTTGAAGAACGAATTGATTTCTCTTGACTCCTGTTACAAGGTGTCATTTTGCTTGATGGTATCTAGTGTGTAGAAATTAAGACTGAGGATTTAGAATTAGACTGTTACAATGTTAGTTTTCGAGGAGTTTCGTGGAAGCTGATGATGTGTCATGTTAAACTATGAACAGCAGCTGCCAGAAGGAGCAAACTGGCTCAGAAACTGAAGGCTCCTTTGACAATCGCAATTCCTGCAGAGGAATATAAGAGGATGGTACAGGATTCTACCAAGTGTTAGCATGGAGTCACCTAAGAGGCTGTTGAGAATTATGATGCGGCCAGATTTGAGGGAGACAAGAATGTAATGGGTCATGTGGGTTGTCTTGGACATGCGTCGCAAAAAAGCTGGGATGGAATATATCAATTCCATAAGGGTTTAAGAATTATGACCCAATTACAGCATTTGGGTCACATGTCTCATGCATTACATACGATGACTCTACATTAAGAAGCTCATTGAAGCGGAGGACGATTCCATTGCATGTTTTATTTTCTTACAAACTTTCATGATTCACACATTGTTTTATTAACAGATTGCTTTTTGTGAGGCAATTGTTTAATTTGCACCGTGGTATTGTGGCGTGGTGCCCATGATAGTGCATGTGCACAATCTCTACCTAGGGCGGCGTAGCGAGTCGAGTCGACAGACTGAGTTGAAGCGGAATTAGAATGAAGTGCGGGCTTGCTTGTCGGCACGGCCGGCGCAGCGGCGGCGGCGGCGGCGGCGGCGGCGGCGGGCGGCCCGGCGGCCATGTGCCACGTCATTGCCGTGACCCACTGACACAGATCCGCGGGGCCGCTTGCACCGATATCTGCACCCGCCTGCCCGCCCGCTCCCCCCCCCCCCCCCCCCTTAACTCTTCCTCTCGGTTGCTGCTGCTGATTGTCATTCAGTCACTTGCATTTTTTCTTGTTACACCATTACCCAGTTCCCTCAAACAGATCCAAATAAGGATTCTTGAGTTAACCATATTAAAACATAAGTAAGGAAAGTTTAGTCCTAAAAATTATGCTAGATTTTCCAATTCGTTATTGGAATTCAGCTGTTTTACATAGTACAAATAACCTGAAGCAAATGAGTAATTGGGTTTATAAGCTTAAATCACTTAGGTATATATGTTATGCTATATGAGAAAACAGCAAACGCTTTTAACCGATGAATATAGAAAACCGTGTTTATGAATGGATAAAAAACTGTCATCCATCACATAAATATAATAAACATTTTATTTGTTTTATCAACTAAAATATAAAGTAGGTAAATGATTGCACGCAATTTGCGCTAAATAATTTATCAACGATCTAAAGAAGTCCCCAATTATGTAACAACATGCATGACCTTGTTATCTAAATTGTGCACTTGACACAAATGCTTCACTTTCATGTTCGCTGTATCAACGACGACGTGCATTTCACGAGGCATTCGCATCGCACGTAGTGTCTGACGCCGTCGCCGAACCGAACCTTATGTTCACTATTACGAACCGAATACTGATCCGCATAATTTTGGAATAAATGATCATGCTGAACCGCTAATCATATAATAATTAAACTCCTTAGTTTGATAGCTATAATTAGATAGCAAAAACACTCACAAACCAATGTAAAGGAGTTATTTACGAATATGTATAAATAAATATTTGTCAATAACTTATTTCATATTAGAGTTCTTCAGATGATTGTATAGATTTATCTATATTATAGGTACTTTTATATGTGTATCATATCACAACAAGTGAAGCTAATGAAGGAGCAAAAACAAATTCTTCTACCTGTGTCTAGCAATACGTTTTAATTCGGGCGAGATCGGCAAGTTTCGCCGACCAGTTTTCTGCGTAGATATTCAGTCGTAGAGTAAGCAGGATCGCACTAGAGTGTCGTGGGTTTCGGAGGACACGAGTGTGACTATAGCAGCGATAGCCTCCTCTGATCCGACTGCGCCGGTCGCGTGCAGATAATTTGTGAAGCGGCGACGGAAAAGGATGTATGTATATGTACGTCTCGTCTTTCAGTTGACTTTCATCGTCGTTTTGTAGTGAACGTTTCGCACGGATATTGACGAAATTCGCAATTTATTGTCGAGACGTAATAGTGCAAATACACGTTTTTGAGAGCGGGACGAAGTGCTAACGGAGTGAGAAATCGGTGGGCTTGCCAGATCACGTTGAAATTATTTAAGTGTTTATAAAAAGTCATAACAGAGAAGAGCGTCGCGTCAAGCGTGGCGCAATGCAGTGTGTGTTTATTAGATGCGGCTACGTACTGTGTCTAAGGTTGCTTGGAGGAGAGTGTGGTCAAGGGTGCTGCGGCTGTGAGCAGCTGGCTGCCCTGTAGCTAGGCCAGGCTAGCGCCAGCCACCGCCAGCGATGCTGCCCATGCTCCAGTCGGAGCCAGCACTCAATTGTGCGGCCCATTCAGGCGGAGGGCACACAACGCCTTCCCCCAGCCTGCCGCCTCCGCTAACACCAGAATCTGAAGCTGATGATCTCGTATTTTTCGATATCGATGTAGCGATTGAAAGGTAATTTGTTAAATGTCATCGTAAATGAGCATAAGCATAATCTTAGTAAAATGTGCAATTGCAACTGAGTACGGAGGCATGCTTAATGATATTACATTGAATGTTAATAGCGCTACATTATCCACAGCTTTTAACTTTCTTTCGGATCTGTGCGTGAGGCATCGCGTGATGCGAGCGATGCTGGTGTATCACATATACTATGTGATGTCGTAACTAGACTTTTCTTTACACTGAAGGCGATTGCAATTAACCGCAGGTTTTAAAACATGCAAAAGATTTGGTTACTTTAAACTTATGAAAAAACGAGTTCGCTTCCAAATGAAATTATGCATTCGGAATTTGCGGAAGGCGAAGGACGTCCGACGTAAGAGTGTTGGATAACTTTACCGAATTAAACGGATTTTTATTAATGTAACAAGAGCAGCGTCTTACAAAACTTGTTAAAATGGCTTGGATGGAGGTGAGATTCTGTAAGGCTCACTTGGAGACAGCCTTCGTTCGGTTTCTCGGTATCGTTTCGTGAATCGTGGTCTCGTGTATGCTGTGTGTGGCAACACTGGCATCATCGGATGACTCACGGACGATGGACCGAGATGAAAGTGCCTGTATAGTACACATCCAATCAGCCAGGCTTCTCCACTGCAATATTACGGTAATAACAATCTGCGGCATTTTATGAGAAAATAACAGCTTGCTTGCACTTTATCAATTTCGTTATCTTGCCGTGAAAACACATGATAACAATTCACTACGCTTTGCAATGTTGAATGATAACCATGATATTTTTGAAGGACATCACAATACCTATATAAATACATAGGTAACCAATTTAAACACCTAAATGAGCATAAACAAGTCCAATGCCTTTCAAATGATCCTTCCTTACCCACAATTTTTTCATTATGGTACATTTTATGGTTGGGTCCGAGTCACACAATGAGATGAGAACCTCAAGAGACCTTACTGTATGTTAAAAACTAAGGTTAAGCAAATTTCCTAACATATATAGATTTTCAAAAATCCCTGTTCCCCCGAGCCCTTGGTCGAAAGCCTGCGAACCTTTTAGGCTGGTTCTCATTCATAGTCAAGTCCTACTCCCAGTGTCATCTCATCGAAGTTCTGACTACAGATTCGGACTCAAGGATTTGGATGTAGCACATAGGGTAGGCCTGGGCTTATCATAATTGTCTAAGTTTCTTAGATCACGGCCAGGCAGCCCAATGCGACCTTACACACTTGTGTGGCGACCATTACATCCGACAACCTAACAAACCCCAAGACGATTTTTTTCTTCTGGGGTTTGTCGTAATGATATTGAAATTTTCTTTGTCAATGGATGGAGGGTCGATTCTCATGGTATAATAATGGTGCAAGATAACTGAACTCCTTTAAGCTCGTAGATCATCGTATCCTAAACGTGTTTGGAGTAGTTCTAATGGCCCTGTGAACATAAAATAATCATAATTTATATTTAAAAAAAGGAAGGAAAGTGTTTCGATGTCTTGCAATCGTTTCCACTAGCTGAGGATACTTCCTCCGAATTACTATTCGTATTGTAGTAGAATAAAATAGACTTCGCAGTTTAGATATTTCAAGTTTCAGGTATTCTATTCCAATCAATTACATGGCAATGTCATATAGGTGATATAAAAATTAAATTTGGTACAAATGTAGTTTTACCCTATTGCAAATTTGAAGTACAAAGTAGGTAGGTATTAAGATTTTTTAAAGTCACAAATTATTACGTAATCATCTCAATACGTCCCCTACTCAGCATCTAACTCTACACATAATCATTTACACCAGTATTAGCGATAATTTGATTTGTAAACATATATAATAACTAAATTGGGGCTAGATCAATGTGTGTAAATGGTGTCCAAGGAATTATTATTATTATTATTATAAATAACAAGTCAAAATTACAAATATCATAGAACTCTAGAAAACACTTGGCTCACATTAAATAACTAGCTCTCATAAGAGTAATATTCAGACAAGTCATAGAGAGTCATCTGAATCAAATATAATTTTAGTTTATTCAGGAACATAGAGCCTGTAATGTTTTTAATATTATTTGGGAGACACATATTACATACCTCAATTGCATCTAATTTAATAGAGCGAGTATATGTTCTGCTAAACGGAACCTCCAACATGAACAGTATCTTTCATTAAACCTACTACTTCCACCTGAAGCTCTCTGTGGATTTTTTCTGGGCAGCGTCTTACCAATTGACAAAGCTCGATTACATCATCGAGAGCCGCTGCGGTATGAAGTTTTAACTTCTTCAACGAGGACCCACAGGATTCCATGCTTGAAGTGATCCCATTTGTGATGCGTATTGATTGCTCTCTTCTGAGGGACTACTAACATCTTTTTAATATCAATGCTATTTCCCTACACTGCCAATCTATATAATACCCTGTAAAGCGGCTTCCTTTGATTCCAGCAATTACTTCCAACTTTTACTTGCAGTTTAGGTTGCAATCTGTGTAGAAATTTGACATGTGGTACGAACTCTATTTTATTGTTATTGTTTTCAATGTCTAGAAGAGGCCCATGAGTGTTATAATTACGGAAATGCAACAATTCTGTTTTACTGACGCTTGTGCTTAAGTTGAGCCGATTAAGCCAATTGATCAATATGCCAGTAGTGGTATTTATGAATTCGGGTAAATTTGCGTAATCGCCACGGTTGAACTTGAAAAAAACTGATACATCATCATCCGCAAATAAAAATAATAATAACTTATTATTATTTGATGAGGGATGGCAGATGATTTACGTACAGCAAAAATAATATTTTGATAACAAGCATTGATTAGCAAGCTAGAACTTCGTCAGCAGACCATTTCATGTTTACTACGTAACAAACTGCAAAATGTGGATCAAGTTTTAATATGACTTGACACAGCACTTGGCCAAGTAGTATAATTTATTGTACAGATAGAGACTGACCATCAAAAAGTTGCGCTATTCATAACCACTTCAGTATAATTGCAGTCGTTTTAAAATTACGTAAAAATTGCAAATGAGCCGTAGCCAGCCAGACACGATATTTTAAAGATTTGTGACGGAAATACTTGAATATGCGCTCTTCATGTATCATTAAGAATTTATACAGGTGATTTGTTATTCGATACATATATTGTGAGGCTTAAAGAAGAGCACATTTCCAGCAAATTTGACCCTGTAATATCCTATCCGAAAATTAATGGGTTTAGAGTAATTTAGATTTTAATAAAAAAAAAAACTTGCCATAAATGTATCAATTACGAAAAAAACGAAATACTTTGGGTAACTTTTTGGGTGTAGTTTGTACAAATGATATTGTGGAAGAAATATCACGATGAGAAAAAACGCTCTTAAGGGTGATACGTAAAAATATATAAAAAAGGAATACGAATAAAAACGAAAGTGACATCGTTAATTACTTCCACATAAGAAAGAAAAGAGAGCTCAAACAATGCGCTCGACTCCAACTAAAATAACGTAGTATCAAAACCACATAGAAATTGTTTAAAAATAAACGACGCTATTTTATCGAAATTATTTTCAAGGATAGTTTAAGAATACATAATATCCACATTTTGAATGCAATTCCGCCATGAAATTAGTTAGGATTTCAGACTTGCAAGAAAAAATAAAACAATTTAGAGGTATTTTCGCAATTAAATCCTATCGAGAAAATTTCACCCAATCGCGTTTTCCTTCAGTGAGAATCTTAATCAACTGCAATAAACTCAATAAACGTTACCCAAAAAATCAGATCTGTAGATGACTTTATAATGGAGTAAATTGATTCGAAAAAAACCCAGTTTTTTTTTTGTATCACCTTAATTTTGATGCAGTGAGCTTATCCACGAGATGAGAAAACTTTGCAAAGCAGCGTACCAATTTGTATAAAAAATCCTTGTTTTATCAGCTTTCCATTGTGGTAAATAGTTTTAAAATGTCAAAAAAACAAAACAAAAAAATTGCAATAATAGCAAAGTAGTGGAGTCTATTTATAGAGTCTAGTAGAGATCTAGAGTCACTTTTAAATGGAATCAGACCCACCCTTTTAGCAACTAGTGAGGCATACCGGAAGAAATGATTTAAAAAAGTGATATTCTATTGCATGGAAGAAACATGGCGGACTGAAAAAAAAAGTTACTTCATTTTGTACCGATTATGCCTGTATACAGTAAATATACCTTTTTATTTATGTTGTGTATCTTGGAATTGGAAAGTTCCAATTATATATAAACAACAAAATGATGGTCATCGACTCAGGAAAATGGAGAAGACTCCGTATGTCAGTACAATCCGTTTCTAAGTAGGAATATACGGATGGTGTTGATATACGAACGAGTATACGGATGGTGCTGATATACGAACGAGTACTACTTACTTATGTCCCTTTACCCCTATGTGGGGTCGTCTGGGGACGATATGAGTATTCTCCATGTCCATGAGTATTTCCTGAGTCCATGGCCATCATTTTGTTAAACTGCCACGTATTCCCTGTTTCCCGGGCTTCTGCCAAGACCGACCTCTTCCATGTTTGCGTTGGTCGCCCGCGACGCCTGGATCCTCCCACAGGTTTCCATTCCAGGGCCTTCGCAAGGTATGCCCTATCCCTCGCCACTTGTGCTCTTTCACTTCCTGGGGGTTAATGATGGGTAAAGTACACGCTAAAGTTGGAACCTTGCTCTGATGACGACATGGCGTCCGTCACTGTCGTACTGACGCGTCGAGAGCGAGAGCGAGCAAGAGAGGGAGGCGAAACGCATTCCTCGCAGTTGGCAATTTAACTTTGTGGCGTAGTAAATTAAGAGTGCAAGATCGATTGCTTATAAAATGAAACTTCTTGTGTCCCTTCCCTGGCGAATGACGTTGCGAGGTGAAGTGCCCTATTGACACGCGGGATACAAGATAACAGATTACCTATCTCGTGATACGCAACTCTCCCTACTCTTGTAGGTTTTGTGGCCATGTATGCCTGGGACTGTTTACTGGAAAAGTGTACAATATTCCTCTCATTATAATTTTATCTCTCACAATAATTGAAGAACCTAACAAATAAGTGATTTAACTGTCTGAATCAAAGCCCCCATTACTTTTACGAACTACTCTTATCGCTCTGCATGTGACATTCACTCGATACCATCCACTTTAATTTGTTTGTTGTTAATACTGTCGTACATTATGCGATCAACACGACATACTCCATCTCTTGCCTAGTGGATTGAAATTATTGTTGTTGTAGTAAGAAATGCGTCTTGCAGGCAGGAAAGATTTCTTAACATATTTTAATGATACCTTACTAGAAATATAAATTAAATACCGATCTTCTCGGAGTTCAGAGGCTGGGGAAGGAAATACCCGTGTCAATAGAAATCGATCGATACACGTGTCTATGAATCCGAAGGCGGGATAATCAAGAAGTACAATCGAAACTGGAGAGGGCGACTTGTCTTGGCCGTGACATTAAATACGAAATACTCGAAAAGTGTCCAAGGGCGCTGCCTGCCCTGGTATAGCCTTGACCGTGCCTACTGCCTAACACAGAAGCACGGGGCTTCCGGTGTGGCGACTTGCCGATAGCGACAATTATGCGTCATCCAACCAGCCCCAATCTGCCTAAACAAAGGGCTAGTGGTGACTAATCTACAGCATAAAGCATTCTGTGAGCGAGCATCTCTCTCTGTCTCTCTACACATGTGACTTTCAGAAACTTTTACTTCTAGACAACGCGGTGTTAAGATAATTACTCAGGTAATTCTCCATTACCATTATTATCTAAGTGCTGGCGTATGTTACGGTCATGTGAAATCAGTGTCCTAAATCTGTCGAACACGTTTAATTCATACTAGCTTGTAACACCATAACATAATTCCACTTCTAGGATAGTACTCTACATTTTATAAAGAAATGATTATACAAAAATTCAACACAAATCCGTTAATTTGAAATACCTCTGTGAACGCTACACCCACCTATGTACCTACTTTTTTTGGAGATAAGGGGAGTGCGAATGTTAATGCCATATATAAATGTTGTAATTATTTGTTTATCGGGGGAAAAACAGCTACCTTTGTGAGTCGTGCCCCAAGGGTTTCTTAGCTTGAATTAGCATGCAAAACATTGAACGAGCACGACAGTCTTTAAAATATAGCCTAACATTTCTGTATATCCACTTTCATTGCGACATTCCAGCTCATTTTTGCATGACTCCACACGGTTTTCGCCTTCTATCATCCATCACCAGCTTAACTTACACATCATCGCCAAATATTACCACCTACGGCTTTCCATGTTACAGTTTGGGGTACTGTTAGTCATTCCTTCCAGTACCGTACTCGAATGACTTCCTGATCTACGGATTATACAGAAGAGACTCAAATAATTCGATGAATTGCGAGTCGGACTCGCACACGAAGGGTTCTGTACCATCGTATAAGAAAATACCCAAAAATACAAGTCTCTTTTATGGGGACCACATTAGTTGTTGCTTTAGTTGCAACAGAAATTCACATTCTGTGAAAATTTCAACTCTACGCTTCATGAGTTACTTACAGAAGGATGAAGAACAGACAGACAGACAGACAAACAGACGAACGGAAGGATAGGTTTTTAGGGTTCCTAAAAAGGGTATCCAACTCACAATTCAGCTTATGTCATATGTACACAATTTAACTCAATAGTCGTGTCGCCGCCTTACAGGGTATAAATGTCATCGTAAGATTGTCAATACCGTTAGTTTAACTAACGCATTAGTTTGTAAACTATCGACAAGGTTTATAATTTACGTTTCTTTTGTCCTTACATGTCTACCTAACACGAAGACTATTGGGGGCCTCTCTGCGCTCGCCCCCTCTTGTCTTCATCTAAGCTACCCCAGTGTTTGCGCTGGTATTTCCTTTGCAATTCAAGTTTAAACCAGTTCACAATTTAACGGTTTTATTATAAACTACGCTTCATATCGTAAGCAGTACGGTGCAGTTTCTCGATAGTTTATAAACTAACGAGAAAAAAACTTTAGATTATAAACCAACGGTTTTGACAATCTTTCGGTGACATATATATACCTAGTCGGTCCTTAAGTTCTGTCACAAGATTTTTGATAGATAAAACTCAGCAATAAACTTTGTCTTATTCGTATTATACATGATTAAAAAGCTTATTTTATACGAATCAAATTGCAATACAATACATTTTGTACGATTAACGCAATATGACAAAAAACCTTACAACCTTAACTTGAGACAATCGCGAACCCAAAACACGCCGCAACTGACAAAAATACCACTAACCACAAATTTAATAAAAAAACAGTGTTCCAGATAATCAACAAGGTTTTTTTTATTTATTCTGAAACCTCGATTTTAGACCATGCTTAACAACTAGCATTTGATTTTCTGTTAGCTTTCAGTTCCAACTGCTCCCAAAGAGAACTTTACGTACTTTTTACGTTTTCAGAAAAACGTATAAAAATGATCTTGTGGGCAACAAGTACACTACGTAAAATGTGAATGTGAAAATTAGTTTTACCCAGACTTAGTTATTTTATGCTTCAAAATGAAGGTAACGGGTTCAGGGAGGGTTGTGACTAAAATCTCACGTAAGTTTGAAAGGTTTTAAGAGTCATGGAAAAAAGATAAAGTGAATCACGTCCGTATTTTTGATTTTGTAAAAAAGTGCAAAATCTCTGAAGAAACTAGCATTTGTGTAATATGGCTTTAAGCATTTAAATCCAATAATCGTTCTAATTTATCAGTATTTAATGAGCTATCAAACCATATATAGTATTAAATAAAATAAAACTTGGTATTATTTACTATGCGGCAAAATATTTGTGACAGAACTTATGGACCGACTAGGTATATACTACAAGCTGAAGCTCCAGAAAGAACTTAAAAGGATGTCTTGGATAAAACAGCTTACAGCAGCAAACGTCATTGATATAGTGGCCAACTGAATTTCAAATAGGTAAATGGCGACAATGCAGCGCTCGTTGCGGATGTCGAAGCGCGGGCTGTTGAGTGTTGAGTAACCATTGTAAAAGCGAAACCTTCGCTCTCTGCCTTGCCAGACCAAATGTACAATAGGTATACCACTTTCACCCATTTGGATCGTAACGCCGCGCCGCCGCCGCCGCCGCCGCCGCCGGTGACGTCGACGGCTATTTCATAAACGCTGTCGAATTTATCAGTTGCGTAACTTGCTAAACTGCCAATAAGTGACACTGACTTGATTGGTGCTTATTTAGAAATCTGGTACCTAGTCATTCATTCGAATAGATGGCTGTAGTGGCAAGCTACTAGCAAGTTGCTAGGCTGGGCCGGACGCATCCTGTGCCTATTAAAAACCCGAACAAAGCCTTCCAAATATTCTCGAGCTGTATTTTTATACTATTTCTGGTCACGCTTATGGCGCGTTGTTATTCCGAACATTATTATTTCAAGGTTGCGCCGCCGCCGTCGCAGTGAGGTTGCGTAGTGGGGCTCCGCGGCGGCTCCTCGTGGCTCGCTCTCGATTGGCGGCGATACATAGCGGTCTCCCTTCCTCCCATGTGCTAACCAATATGTTAGCCTGCTCTGTCCTTGCTGTATAATACGATTCGCGTCCATGTTAACAACAATTCCTTGATAGACCTATGTACTTACTCACAACACAGCACACCTAATGGCGTAGGGGGTACCTGTGTCAACATAACAATATTTGACAGCGACCACATTGCGATTATCGGCATATCAGTAGGTAAATATACAAAAAAAATAACTACTTGCGATTTGAATTTGTAACAGAACGATTAGATGGAAACACACAATCAATAAAAATTCATTACGTCAAAGAAGTTCTAGTGCTAGTTTGTAGGTAGGTAGAGGTTTGCGTTAAAAGCTACAAACGATTTCGATTTCATAATGTTTGCAAATATCAGATGATTCATATTTTTTATTGTGCTATTTTGCACAATGTACTTCTATTGCGAGGGATTCCAAACAAATAATAAGTTTGCTTTTTAGCTAATGCTGCTTACTGTATAAAAGCAATAGTAAGTAGTAGGTATCAGAGTTATCTGTGCTTTTGGCACCAACTATACTTTTCATATCATATTCACCCCGCTATCTGGGGTCATCCATCTCTTATGTTTTGTCTTTAGGGTTTCTTCGAGGGTTATTATGTGGAAAATACATCTAGCTGGCTGATTGACATGACGTGACGGATTCAAGGACTAGTCTGGCTCACTCTACTAAATATGCGGTCATATCCTCTTTTTCCTGCTCTTTTATATTAATATCCTCATACAGTCCGTTGAATCCATAGAAAACGTTGTCATAAACATATTATATTATGTCTATTATAGGTTACTGCAGAGAAAGTAGCTATTAATTATAACTATAAAGTCCTAATGAATGAATATAATACTACTATTATTTACTTGTTGCTTTATTGTTTTATATTAATTAGTACCTATAAACATTTTATGGCGAAATTTCTTGTGTACTTATATTTAAAAACGGATAAAATTTCCTTGTTGTTAGAATCGGAACCAGTGACATCCAACTGGGAGACACATGGAGGGGGATGCAGGACAAGATGAGCGTTTCCGCATCGGTTAAGAAAATAAGGAAAAAGCCCGACAACAAACCACAATCACAGCTGTACGTATTGTTCCCAACTACTTTACTTATAGGGCGGATGAATAACTGCTTACCATATTGACTAAAAAGTTATATCCAAAAATAAAACATTTTCATCCCAAATTAACTAAATGTTCACCAACATTTTACAACATGTTTTATATACTAAACTAGGGGTCCCAGGTTGTATTACAAAGTTGTGACCTAACAAATCTAACTTGAGTATTCGGAAAGTTACATATGGCAACCACTGTGGTTCAGTGAAAATACATGGGGCATTCACTTTGGTGAACATTTAACATATTTGGGAGTCAAAACTTATATGTATAGGTAAACAATGTACTCATTGTCCTTTATTACACGACAGGTACTTACTAGTCGGGATTCAGTCGATTTACCTCAATGCTGAACGATGTATAAATAAATAAACAATAGTAATATAATAACAACATAGTGCCGCGCCTTTTCCCATACGGGGCGCAGAGGCACAATTTTGATCACATTTAGTCAGTTATTCATATACTCCATTCTTAATAATAATTGTTGGGAAAATAGACGTAATCGCGACTATATACATGGTCATAATAGCAACAGCTTTTAAAAAGCTACGTGGTCTAATGTGTTTCAAGCTTGCTTCTCACACAGGAGATGCAAATCCGAAACCTGACCATGTACCAAGGAGAGAATTAATTTATCTTAAGCTTTGAGTAATAATGTATAAATACTAGAGACGTTAGCTCGAACAAAATATGTGCCCGGCCTCTTGACGAAGGCGGGCGTGTCAGTTGCCATAGATAAAAATCTTTGCGCTCAGATGCAACATGCCGAAGACGTACCTTTGCCCAAAAGTATACCTATCGAGTGAATCCTGCCTGCCTATACTGGTTGCATACTTTTTTAAGCGCAGGCGACCTATAATCTGTATTTGGGAATAAAATAAAAGAGAATATGCACATATCCAATATTTTAATGGGTTTTTTTTATTGGTTGTGATGATGTTAGTCATTTTAATAAATAAATTGACAGTTCTTTATTTCGTCAGATGATAATTATCATTAATTAATTGCGTAGTAAAACATGAGCGGTATTTCTGCGCAAGGGTCTACCTGTCACTGCTATGAAATTTATCTTGGGCTTGCTGGAAGCAATCTCTTGTTAGAGATAAGCTTGCCTTTGTAAATGTCTTTTCCATAAGCTTGTAATGTGAATTTTCATGTGCAATAAAAATTTACAAAATATATGACGTGCATAACACGTTGATATTCGGAAATGACACATCTGCATGTAAAAATCTTGTTACTCTTTTATTTTCAAAGAGAAAACATGGCTGTCGCTTTGTTGATTTTGTAATTCACGAAATATTATTGAATATGCGTATTTTACTGATAATACAGGGTAATTAATATGAAAAGTTATTCCTCGGCTTTTTTGTCTGTACGGTGTAGTTTTTACAGTACCGCAGAGCACATGACGGCAATATTTAGTTTCTTATCAAAAGCGTCACGGCTCGGCAAGCGCTTCGCAAAGAGCCACAGACTGAATTTGTTTTGAGTTAATTCACTCTACTTATAGCTGCAAGAATGTTAGTTTGCGCGCCTACTCTAGTATTTATACATTATTACTCAAAGATCTTAAGTACATCTTTGGATGTTCAGTGTTTCGAAACCGCTCCATCAACCTGCACTGAGCCAGCGTGGTGTAGTATGGCTCAATCTTAGTCGTATCCGGGTAAAGGTCTGTGCCCCTCGGTGGGGACATCAATGGGAAACTTTTATATAATTAGGTAATGGTATTTACATATTTATTACCGACGCCTACCAAGGTAATAGTCTTATAATCATGCATCACCCATTGGCTGGTTATCACTAGCGGTGGTGGATGTAGCAGCGTGATGAGTAATTACGGACATCCATCACCGTCGATCCTCAGCTATGTGTATACTACAATACTAAACACAGCCCGATATTTTATAATAATTATCTACTACAGCTGTGTTATACAATCCAGTACATATTACCTTTAGAGTGTGCTTTATATAGTTAATAACGGTGACAATATTTTCTCTCACCTAAATTTTGATTTGTCACTAAAATACGATACTCTAATTATTATCTGTTCCTGAAAAAAAAATTGGTCATCAAATTAATCAAGTCACTAAATATGGATCACCAAATAATTGTAAATATGTATACTAAATAACAGTTTGATAGTTCGTTTCTATTGCTTGAATAATAGGTTTGTTTTGTCCTCATAAAAGTAGATCCTTCATCAAATTAATATGTTGGTTTCCTAATATCGCATCAAATCTGCTGAATTGCAAGCGAAATATCAGGCAAAGGGTAGGTGAAGGCTAAAGAGGGTGTGCGACTGAAGCCCCCTATAGCCTTCGTGCTAGTTTGACATGTAAGAATAATAATTGAAACAAAATGGAAAACTTTAGAAAAAACCGACCTCAATCAAGCATTTTTGTTACAAAACATACCCATATGTGTCTTCATTAATTAAACCCTTCCGTGCGTAATTTTAAATGAGGCATCGGGATTTTGATCCTTATGCCATAGTAATAAAATTCAAAACTTGTACAATTTTTCAACCGTAAGCCGGATCAACAAACTTGAAGGGTTGAGAGTTCTCTTTCCATGATCTCATCATCAGATTCTGACCGACGACGTTGAAAAATTGTTTCTCTCCACCTACGTCACTATCACTCCCATTTCATCACCATGCATTATGACGAGCAGTTATCATATCGTAACCTGGAGGATACCTCGTTTGGTGCAGTTCCGGTGGCCATCTGTGCTCTTCGTCATTATTTCCACTTCACAAAATTTTGTGTCCTGAGAGTTACTATGAAAAATACAAATATCTTCAAATATATATATATAAATTAAAAGTCCCTTTTTCTACAATGAAACTAAACACATCTAGCCCACACTCCATGGTAATTAAAATATATAATAATATACCTAATAATATAAAAAATGTCGAGTCACATATGTCTTTTATAAAACAACAAAAAAATTACCTAATTGAAATATGCTATTAGGACATGAATGAATTCTTTCAAGATATTAATTAATTAATTAATAAAAACAATTTAATAAGATAAGATACTTTTATCTACACACGTATCATTCAAATTTCGAACGCCGACGCCCGCCTGCGTGCCGCCCCTAGTTTGTCTGTGAAGTTGGTACTACAGAACAAGCTAAGCAACTGCAGAGCAATGATCAATGCCACAATGCCGGTCGAACATGCGGTTCCTGAACACATCAAAGAGAGCTTATGATATGTGTGTAGATACACTAGTGTATGTAACTGTACATAATTAGGCATTAAACCTCTCGAGTGATATTATTATGAAACGAGCCGAACACTCTCGAGTATTAATACCCTCCATTATGTAGCAGTCACATAAACTACTATAATAGCTCTCAATCATCATAATGAAATAATAATAATACAATGAAACTATAGTAATTGTATTCATATTTACATATTACTTATTATTTAAAATTTTATTGTGTAAAATAATAAATATGTGAAGATACCTACCTACTTATTTATTAATATGAATTACAAAGCCCTTACAGGGCTCTATATTGTCATCTAACAACCTGTACCTATATACAAATATGTTACTATTGTACTATAACAATGTAGAAAGCAATAAATAAATTGAATTGAATTGAATTGAATATACACGTTAAGTGTCAGGTCTACTATTTATGTAGGTACTTACCTAACCAATCTAATAATTTGATGACCAATATTATTTCTCGGTGATTTTTAAATAATGTTTAAGTGACCAATTATGTTGTGATGCAATTTAGGTGACAGGTCGGGAAACGACGTGGGAAAGTGAGGGACAGAGCTATTTCGAGAGTATAACTCTTGTCTCTCACTTTCCCTCGTCGCTACACCCCGCGCGGGGGTAAACATGCTACGGGAGCAGCATGCCGAGCGCGGCGCGGGTTTTGGAAGCTTTTCGTTTAACCCCTCGCACCCCCAGCCACTTGGCGCCGACACAGCTCGTCCCCCAGGCACACTTAAGCCCGCGCTGCGCGCGACACTTGACTGACGTATCAAGTGATTATGTTGAAATGGTAACTCTTAGAACTATGAGAGTGCTAAATATGAGTAGCTAATGAAACCCTCTCTTAGTCAATGCAAAACTAATGTCACAGTGACCTTCCTTTATTATTGTACCGACATGAGAATCACAGACATCTATGAAAATGGTCCTTCTCGACAAATCTAGCAGACATGAGAAAAACATCAACAACATATACATGTTATTTGATACCTACGTAATCTAAATAACATTACCCTTTCAAAACAATAAAAACATTAGTGTGTTCTTATATAAACTGTTCAATATTTCAGCGTTTGAAATTTTCCAAAAATACGGAAATCGAAAAAGTGTTTTTTTTTGAGGCACGTTTGGAATATTTTTTTCTATGAATGACCATAGACAATTGTATCGGATTATAGACTTTGTCTTATTGAGCGTCTGGAAAATCTTTAACAGTACCAACATGACAAAAATTGGCCAAAATATACCGGTTTAAAAAAGCGCGGGAGCGAGAGCGTCATATGACGCTTGGGGGACGGACGGTACTCGAGGCGAGCGTCATATGAGGCTTGGGGGATTGTAAGGTTAAACAATAAACGAACCTAGGCTCACGCATCTAATTAGAATATTTTTGTGTTAAAGCCTTTTTAGACCTGACTGTACCAACACTCTCATGGAGCCGGCTGGGAATATATTTATTTTTATTTTTAGATGTCGTGGAGCCGTGTGGGAATCAATGTATGAACTTTTATGGAGCTCTAGAAAGACCCAATCGCTATACCTTTCAAATATAAAAAAAATGGCCAAATGCGAGTTCGACTCGCGCACCGAGGGTTCCGCTTATGTCACTTTTTGTGACGGAACTCTAAATTTACGATTTTCAGGGTTTTTCCCTTACTTGTGCCTTGCTTCACGCCAAATTTAATGCTTCTAGGTTAGCTGGAAGTACCCTATAGGTTTTGATTCCCTTGCGAATATCGAGCAGTTTTAGCAAAATTGTGACATATGTGGCGGGTATCTTTTTATTACGTTGACCTGTAAGTTTGAATTTCTCACAACTTTAACAGACCACCGACCTGAGTAATATATATTAATTTGAACTTGATATAGTTATGCGTTCATGAGAAAAAGGGGTCTCGACAGACGGATAGATAGAGAGACAGACGGACAACGATGTGATCGTATAATGCTTCCTTTTAAGGGTTCCGTAGAGAAACAAGGAACCCTTATAGTTTCGTCAAGTCTGTTTGCCCGTCCGTATGTCACAGCAACTTCATATAGAAACCATTAGGACTACACAGTTGCAACTTGTTATGTAGATGAATTCTGTGAACCGCTTTAAGATTTTTATAAAAAAAATATATTTTTCCTTTTAAAGTACGGAACCCTAAAAATCGACCCATCAGAACACGTTAATACACGAGCTGTCTTTTCTAGCGATGTCATTGGTGGATTTGCCAACTTAAAGCGTATCGCGGATTGATGTCGTAGTTACAGAATAAAGCTGCAATTAGCGAAAGTTACTTTTTTATTGGATAAACTGACGAATTTAAGAAATTGACGAATCAAATATTATCTATGCATTGACGAATTAGCGAAACTGACTGAATAACGAGGATGGCGAATCAGGTAAAATGACCAGTAGCACTATTATTTATCTTTGACATATAGGAATTTATATCGCAATTCATTTCAAAAAGGCTTATGTTTAAACGATTACCAAAAAATTCGAAAATTTGCTAATAATAAATTCGAAATGATTATCAGAATTAGTAAATGATCACCAAATTGTGTTTGGATAAATGATCACCAAACTTCTTTTTATGTTTTGTGTACTTAAATTTATGTTTTAAGTATTTTTTGTTGATCTTACCTGTTCAACCTGACACGAAGAATAAAGGAGGCTTCGTTACCGCATTATTTTGCCCTGATATTTTCTGCCTTTTTTTGGTGATAATAAACCCATTTTGTTTAAGAAAAAATATATTTTGGTGATCATTTAAATTGTTATCTTTCAAAATTATGATTTGATTCATTTTTGCATGTTTATATTGTCATTTGACCTATCGGAACACGATGATTTCACACGAGCTGTCATTTAAGGCGACTGCCATTTTCAATTAAAAGGAGTCATACTTATTTGACCACCAGTTTTGCACCGTCTCGGCAGATGCATTGTACGAGTATGTAAACATTTTGGTGTAACGTCCTACCATATTGAAGTCAAATTAGGTAATTTTTACACAAAATTATGTTTTAAAAATATAACTGCTTGAAATATACAATTCTGATATCGATGAACTTTTTATTACTAACCCTCGTCCGCCGGTCTGTCCGTCCGTCTGTTGGACCGTCAGCGGGCTGTATTTCAACCTTAATAGATAGCGAGATGAAAATATCACAGAATGTTAATTTTTGTTGTCGTTACAGCAACGAATATAATTTATTGTATTTAAATACACTAAATTATATCAATTGAAAGGGGATCCCATACAAGAGACGTGTTTTAACATTCAAATATGATCGTAGATTTCGCGGCTTAACTCTTGGTTGTGGTGGCGCAATATGTTTGAACGTTTGATCCAAGTTCGGACATAATATTATTTTCTATTTGTTGTTTGCATCTTTTTTAATTTTTTTAGTGCTTAAGTTTTCTTGTACGATGGTACGGAACCCTTTGTGTCGCATCATCCGACCTGCACTTGACCGATTTTTGTATATTTATAAAGGCTTCAACATCAGTCTGTCATGCATTTTCCATAGTCCAATAGCCAAATCCAAAATTCAGCACCGATACGGGAAAGCCGTTAATACATTTTTACATTTACAAACGTTGTAATCTATATAGAATTTAGTAATCAAAGTACATTTTTACATTTACAAACGTTGTAATCTATATAGAATTTAGTAATCAAAGTACATTTTTACATTTACAAACGTTGTAATCTATATAGAATTTAGTAATCAAAGTACATTTTTACATTTACAAACGTAATCTATATAGAATTTGTAATCAAAGTACATTTTTACATTTACAAACGTTGTTAATCTATATAGAATTTAGTAATCAAAGTACATTTTTACATTTACAAACGTAATCTATATAGAATTTAGTAATCAAAGTACATTTTTACATTTACAAACGTTGTAATCTATATAGAATTTAGTAATCAAAGTACATTTTTACATTTACAAACGTTGTAATCTATATAGAATTTAGTAATCAAAGTACATTTTTACATTTACAAACGTTGTAATCTATATAGAATTTAGTAATCAAAGTACATTTTTACATTTACAAACGTTGTAATCTATATAGAATTTAGTAATCAAAGTACATTTTTACATTTACAAACGTTGTAATCTATATAGAATTTAGTAATCAAAGTACATTTTTACATTTACAAACGTTGTAATCTATATAGAATTTAGTAATCAAAGTACATTTTTACATTTACAAACGTTGTAATCTATATAGAATTTAGTAATCAAAGTGAAGCCATTATTATTAGTTGCATTTAACATCTGGCCATAGTAGGGACAGAGCTATGCCTCCTTCTCGTTGTTTCACTTAGAAAAGATATCAATGACGAATGTGTAAGACCTCTAGTATAGAATTTACTTAGATCAAACTTTGAATCCCACATGTGCGTTGACCTTCGCCATTTAGTCCTGCTCCGCTACATCAGCCCAATGACTGTTTCCAGTAACAAGTGTCACAACGAGAAGCGTCGCCGCGAGCTCGAGAACGAGACGATCAATCAGTTGGAAGAGCTTCTCGGCACCTGTCTCGCGGAGGTCAAGCAGCCGGACAAGAACGGCATCGTCAGGGAGGCCACTCGACAGATACAGGTCGGTACCTACATATTCCTACCACTGGTGGCTCTTCTACGCGTCCGGATGCGCGAGCTGGCGATCACCCACTGAAGACCAGAGCCACCACGACAACCACCGCCCGTGAGGGCAGCCCGATGACCTGTCCATAAGAGTGGACAAAGGCGAAGCTTCGGGAGGAGGCCCATTGACCTGAACGCGACTCACCGCGCCCCAGAAGGGGTGCGTGAGGAGTGATTCTTCGCACTTTTGTACGATTCTTTACTGCATCTGCCCCACAATCCATTACTCTAGGTAGATGCCGCAAATGCACCTCACCGCAAAATAATCTGGGCCCGCAGAATTATCTTATTGATAACCCAGGCCCCATGCAAGATATACAAACTGGCGGCATTCTCAGTGACGGAAACTCTATTGGGTACTCCCTGTTAGTTTTTGGGATGTCTGTCGACTCTACAGCAGTGTGCCAACTCTACCCAACAGGAGGTGTTAAAACGGCGGCGCGAGTGTCCGGCAGAGTGCCCGACGCGCCAGCGCGCGCTGCCGCCGCTGCCGCCGCTGCAGGGTGGCGAGGTCAGCTCCACGCAGCCGCAGCAACCAGGCGAGCCGTTGCGCTACTCCGAAATCACCTCGCTCATCGAGGTAACATCCCATCCGTACACATTGAATCTATCCGAGATTACAGAATCGGTGTGTCTGTCTGTAAGTTTGTCCGTGGCATCCCAGCGGTCAAACGGGTGGACGGATTTTAATGCGGTTTTCTGTAAATGGTAGTTGTAGACTTCCCTGTGGTGGTTCTTAGATATGTTTAATAGGCAAAGGCTGCATATCCAAAATGTCCGCTGGCTGGTCATTCTGATCCAGTGGTCGTGGTCCTTTCTTCATTTGTAATACGTTGTTAAGGACAGCTTACTTGCAGGAAAAGAATCGTAAACCTTTGCCTTTTGCTGCTGCCAACTGCAATTCTGCTCGCGTAATATGCAATAATGGTGTCCCAAGAACAATGGATAACCATGGACCTGTAGATAGGCTACATCATGCACCCTCTTAAAAAACAATTGACTCTTATAAAAATATCACTGTTTTCGATTTTTTTGTGGAACTTTCTCTTAGTTTTTTTCATGCAATTCCAACTAATGAAGACATTTCTTCATATATATAAAAAAGTGCAACGCAATCACTGAAAATCAATGTATCTACCTTCTTACCAACTAGTGGTATTGAGCCGTGCAGCCAATACAGCGCCATTGTGTTGTGCAAAGTAATTTCCGAATGACATTCGCCCATCGCCCATCGCCCAGGCAAACGTAACGAGTTTCTGTGAAAAATCAAATGATGTCATATGAGAAGGAAACCAGTTGGTAAACTTAGGCCTTTTGCTGTATTTTCCTCAAAGCAATGACCTATGCCAATTCTATTAAGTTATTCTGTCATGTAGTCAGCAGTTATGAAGTAAAAATATCAATTGTAAATTTATTGACTGTGGGCATGATCTACCGATACAATACCAACAACACTCAAATATACTTAAATAATAATAACTATTTATAATTACAGAACTCGAGATAAGATGAGAAAATATATTATTCCTGTTCCAGGCACTGAAGCATTATACGAGCAACCTTGGATGGGTGTTGTTAGAGATCAACTCTGACGGAGATATTGTATGTGTGACAGACAACATCAAAGAGCTCGTGTACCAAGAGAAGACACAGTTGCACAAGACGTCCATATTCTCTCTGTTGGACGTCGACGACCATTCGAAGATTCGGCCGCTGTTGACTAACGTACAGTCGTTCAGCTGGGGCACTGGGGACATTGATAAGTTTGAAGCGGTTCAAGCCAAGCTGCTCATACCGAATGTCAATGGAAGAGACGGGTAACTATTCGTCTATTTACTGCACATAACACAACATATAACAAACCAATACACAGAAGATATGTACAAAGGCCCGCTAACTATTCCAATTCATAGGGCACCTCTATTTGTCGACTGACACTGAAAACGAATAATGACGTCACGGTAAGAGCTCTATAGTTAAAAACATCTTTGACCACGTTGTAATAGTAGTTTATGTGCCTGCTACATAATGGAGGGCATTAATACTCGAGAGTGGGTTTATGAAACGAGCCGAAGGCGAGTTTCATAATAATATTACTCGAGAGGTTTAATGCCTAATTATTTACAGTTACATACACTAGTTTATCTACACACATATCATAAGCTCTCTTTGATGTGTTCAGGAACCGCATGTTTGACCGGCAATGTGGCTCTGCAGTTGTTTAGCTTGTTCTGTAGTACCAACTTCACGCAGGCGGGCGTCGGCGTTCGAAATTTGAATGTCAGTACCAACTTCACACACAAACTAGGAGCGGCACGCAGGCAGGCGTCGGCGTTCGAAATTTGAATGTCATAATATGTAGAAAAACAACACATTATGGTCATAATGTGCAATTTTTCAGATAAGAAATGAGTTTTTACCAAGTAGTTTAACATTATGCTCATCGTAACGTGCGGTTTTTGTACGCAGTAAAGAGGGTTTATGGTACGTGTGTAGATAAAGTACATTATGTATGATTCATATGACCGATTGATAATTAATTAGTAATGTTCATCTCATATTCATGTCATATCATATAGAAGAAATCAATAGTTGAGGAAACCGGTCATTGAGTGTGTTTCGCGCATCGAGGGGTTCCGCACAGAGTTGATCGCAACTGCAACTGACAGTTTCAAGTGTTAGTGCGTAATTTTACCATATTTTCTTCATCGTGAATATACTTAAATTTCCACAATTAAAGAAGACTTCCTCCGTCTATCTTTTAAAGGTAAAGGTCAGTTTTAAGTGCAGAACTCAAAAAATTAAGCATCAGAAGTAATACTTACTTATTATGCGCTATCAAATGACTAATCTCTTGATAAATTCAATATGTTAATATTGCTATTGATTCTGGCAGGAATTAGTTGTCCATTGTTAGGACGTCACCAAGTTTTTAAAATGTTATCCGATAAGACGATTTAGTGAACTCGTCCACCTGTAGATTAATCATTGACAACAGTGCTGCTAAATGTGTCACGAAATTGTGACCTTCACATTAAAATGGTTTAATTCGACGTCAGTTTACGCAATTGCCTGGCCCCAATTTTATCACAAACTGTATGTATCTGTTGGATGAAGATATAAATGAAGGTTATCACTGGTAAGTTAGAAGAGATCACGATAGCCACATTTTTTCCCCGATTGTTCCAGAAATAATTTAATGTATTGTCTTGTCTTACATTGTCTCACTCATCATGAGCTGGATAAAGTTTTATCTAGCTAAGCCTTAGACTTTGTTGAGCTTAAGCCTAATCCGGGGAAGAAAAATCCAAAAGGAATTTCGTGCTCAGCCTCTGATTTTGGTTGTCACGACACAATATCATAGCTATATATATGGGGCTTTTGAAAAGTGGAGCTTGCATCGTTATATGTCCCGGCAGGTACGTGGAGGCGCTGATCCACGCGGCCGGCGTGCGCAGTCCGTCGTCGGAGGCGGCCGGCTCCGTCATGTGCGTCATCCGACGCTGCGAGGACGCGTCGGCTGCAGCCTGTCCCGCCGACGGCGCCCTGTCCGCCGCCGTTGTACCCTCCAAGCTCCAGGACCACCTCGTCTTCAGACTGGACACCAACCTTACCATTATCTGTGAGTACACCGCGCTGTCGGTCTTGAGCCGACAATGCAGCAGTACATCAATACTAGCAATACTAGGGGGGGTACCACAACGTCATAAGCCGATTCTGATTAGGCCAACTTATCCGTTGGTATTAGGTAAATAAAGCGCATTATGCCGTATTGGAATGGAAATTGTTGACTTGGTGAGGTTGTAAACCCCTGATCTGTGTTACAAAAATGTCTTATTACAGGCTGCCGTATTCGCACATAAACCTATTCTTATTTCAAGTTTGTCAAGGTTGACAATAAGAGATTCTTCAGAGTCAAAACAACTCCAAAACTGAAATCTTATGTGTAATTATAATAGTTATTCGTCATAACAGGAAATATAATTTTCACTGTACTGCTCGAAAATGTTGCAAAAGATGAACAGCCGCAAAACACTGAATAGTTAACAAGGACAACAAAAACATTGTTGGCTTTATTGTTATGGTTCTGTCAAATGTCAACAGATGGCGCTTCATGCCATGTCGGTTTTTACCGACATAGCGTACTTACGTCAACGGCACTTCGGTGAAAGCCTGACTTGTACTGTCAATTGCCGTAGATGGCGGACCAAAGACTTTCGTTCATCTGAAGGCGGACTCCGCCAGGCGGAGTTCGAAACCTAATTTATATAAATTATTATACAAAAAAAATATTTTTCTGTATAATCAATTTTATTTTCTCGCAGTAGTAATGAAAAGCAGACAGCCTCTACTTACAACAATGTACTATTTCTTTCAGCTTGTGATTTAAGTGGCTTAGAAGACTGTTCGAACTATAACACTGCTCTCGTGAACACCCCCTACTTGGAGTTGGTGGAGGCGTGCGACCGCGCCCGCGTCGCTGCGCACCTACAGTCGGCCGCGTGTCTACCGGCACCGCCTGCCGTGTGCGAGCCTTATCGTCTGCGTCTGCGCACTGCCCAGCAGCAGCAGCAGCAGTTGCCGCCGCTGCGTGTCACTGCGCGATCGCGACTCTTCCTAGGCCAGCCCGCAACCCTCGACCCCGACTTCATCATGTCCACGCACACCGTGCTCGCCGACGACGACGTGGGCCTCGTGGAGACCGGCGTCGTGCCCGGCCCGTGCCTCGCGCCCGTCGGCGGCCCGCTCATGACCTCCGCCGCCGTGACCGCCGCCGAGCCGCGCTACGTGCCGAGCCCGGCCGGCTCGCCCTTCATGAACGAGTTTGATCTCGACCCGTGGGCCGCGCTGGAGGCGCCGCGGCCTGGCTGGCGCGAGCTGGCCGACATGGCGGACGAGCGCAAGGAGGCAGGCAGCCCGCTCACTCCGCTGACGCCGCTCACGCCGCGCACGCCGGCCACGCCAGCCGAGCCGCCGCCGCCGCCGCCGCAGCCGCCGCAGCCCGAGGAGCCCAACCGCCTGCGCTCGCTGCTCAGCAGCCGGCCCGGCGACCGCATCCTCAAGGGCATCCTGTCCGAGCAGGAGGACGACGAGGCCACCTCCAGCGAGAGCTCGCAGCCGCACACGCCGCACACGCCACACACGCCGGCGCCGCATCAACACCACCACAACCAGATGCAGCAACACAACGACGGCACCATGCTGCTCAGAGTGAGTCATGTTCACTATTCCTATCTACTCGATAGCAAATATTTTTTTCATTAGACCCTTCGTTTCGACGATATAGTGATACGTGTGTGCACAAGAACACATTGATACTCATTCGTGAGCCGATAAGTCATTGAGGAGACTTCCGACCCGACCACGAACCCTTGTTTAACGTAATCCACTTGCACAGATACTGAACGAGAAATCCGACGACGACGGCGACGAGTCGTGCCGGCGTGGCGGCCACAACCTGCAGCAGAGCGCACTGCTCACACAGTTGCTGTCCACCAACAACGGGCCCAGCAACGGTCGCTCGCAGTCGCAGTCGCAGTCGCAGTCACAGTCGCAGTCGCAGGACGCCAGCGACTACCTCGACCGCATGGCAGCTAAGCGCAAGATGGACGACGGCAGGGGACAGCCGCCCGCAAAGCGGTCGCCGTCTGAAATACAGCAGGTACCTGCTAGCACTAACTAACATTACATACAAATCTATTGCTATTTCTTAATTGACCGAGGTCTGACGATAACTTAATTTGTTTGGCCTTCGGAGAGACGGGATATTTTGCTGTCGTCGTGTAGCCAAGTGATGGTACTATGTATTTATCAGTATCTTAGGGGCGTTATATTATATATGTAATAGTTCTAAACAGTTAACGTTACACACAATTACGCAATTACAAAATTTAAGTTAATGACAGTATTTAGCGGCCGTCATGTCACTCAATGGCTTTTTCCGTAAATGTGTTCAACATCCTATCTGCTGTAATAAATCATCATCACCGAACCTCCAGTTGTTTTTTAGCCACACAGATGTGCCGCACTTGTTTATGTGTGTCGACAACGCCATTCATAACAGTGTTGTATACCCAAATTAGAACTGAGACAATTACTGATAATAATGCATACTGTAGGTCGGCTATAGAATTGGGGCACGTTTGTCAGAATTAATCGGCGCGTTAGCAACTGGGTCACCCATCCAAACCTGTCAAGGTTCACTGTCACGGACGGGGCGTGTGTGTGTGTGTGTGTGAGTAAAGTGGGGCAGCAATGTGTGCCGTGCATGTCGTATGATGCAACTTGCGACAGTGGCTTCCGCGCATTGACCCTGAGAATGAGGATAACTGCATGCTGCGGGTTGTGCCGCGTCAATAATTCCTCTTAATGTGATTCATGAGTAGGCCTTTAGGGTTATTTATTGAGTCATGTGTTTACGAAACAAATGGGTGTTTATATTTTCATATGGTTTATATTATAGCATGTTTTCCAAATTCCGGAATTACAATATACACAGCTATAACGTGCTATCAAATATACTGACTATTATCTGACAATTAGTAAAATATATTGAGAACCTTCTTATTTCTACGGCACAGCAGACACGAAAGTATGATTACATAAGCAACGTGTGGGCCTGTGTGACTTTAGGGTTCGGTACCGGAAGGGTGCCATACGGAATCCTATTACTAAGCCTCCGCCAAGCTTATCTCTAATGACCGTCACCAGAATAGTGAAATCACATTCATACTGTACCGTACCCAGCAGGTGTCGTCGAGCGGCGCGCCCCTCACCGCGCCCAGCTCGGTCGCGTCGACCATGTCGGCCGGCAGCCCCGCGGGCGGCAGCAGCAGCGGCAGCGGCATGTCGCCGCTCTGCCAAAAGAACCAGATCCTCGTGTCGCTGCTCGCCAAGCAGCAGAGCACGCCGCTGCCGCCGCCCGGCAGTCTGCGCGCCGGCTTCCTGCCGCTGCCGGGCGCGCCTCCGCCTGCCGCTGCCGCCGCCCGTGCGCGCCTCCCGCAGCACCCGCAGCACCCGCGCCAGCACCACTCCACGCTCTCTAACATCCTCGCCAACCAGTGAGTGTGCTGGATATCTTACTGTTTGCTTTTAGAGCTGGTTAGGTAACTTGATGGTTTTAAATGACATAGTTATCGAGATATTTTACTATATTTATCACTACCCAATCTAGTCAACCAAGTCAATGAATAAGACTGACATTCCATGTGTCCTCCGCAGCCCACGAACGAGCGTGAATGGCAGCCCCTCCGGTGCGAACCCTACCGCGGAGTGTTCGAGCGCGAGCATGCAGTCGCACGCCGCCGCGCTCGCCGCGCACCAGTCGCACCAGCCGCACCAGGCGCACCAGTCGCATCAGCCGCACCAGCCGCATCAGTCCCACCAGTCGCAGCTGCACATGGTGCTGCAGAGTGGCGCGCGCGCAGCCTATGTGCAGCCGCCTCCGCCGCACTACGCCGCTCCCAGCATGCACATGTACAACAACCAGCAGTGAGTACACCTCTACAGCCCGCGCCAGGTCTCTTGGCCTCTGAGCCAGCTGTCACCTCTCTCTCTCGCTCTAGTACCCATGCGCCTCCCCTCCAAACGGAGTTAACAATCTTAAATACCGTCACAAAATCACGGAGATTGTTCGTGTAGCTGAACATTGGTGCGTACAAGATACAGTCAATTTAGTGAGTAGGTGGACAATACGCAAAGTAGAACAATGAGTAAAATAGTAGGCTAGAGTTAGTCATATCCCAGATCGTTGTTCAGCCACGGCCGTTATGTCAGGACTATGTTTACTACTTCAATGTGTAGGCATTTTATGCCTCTCAATTTACATTTGAAAGTTTTCTGAATATTTACTACACTTAAGGATTTATTTGATAGTTTGTGAATTTACGCACGAAATTTTCACGATATTCAAACTCGAATTCTTAAAGTCTAGACACAACTGAGACCTGAGAGTCTTACTCTTCCCTTTGTATTGGTCTAGAATATCCGATTTTGGAATAAAACGATGATGTCACTTTTGAGGCATTTTATCATATTGTGCACGGTACTAAGGAAGGATTTTGTAACAAGTTCCCCGCTCCGCAGAGGAGGCAGCCAGCGTCCGCCGGCCAGCCATGTGCGCTCGCTGCCGAGCGACCAGGCCCTGTCGGACATCCTGGACACGGTGCTGGACAACATGCCCGACGCGGACCGAGCCGCGCCCGAAGTGGTCGCGCTGCTCGGGCTCGAGCTGCGGCAGCCGCGGCCCGACTACACGCACCCGGTACGACCTCTTTCGTCGCCGCCTTCAAAAAAGGAGGTTCTCAATACGACGGGATCTTTTGTTGTTGCTTTTTTATGCATGTTTAGCGATTTCTCCAAGACGGAGGGAGCAATTCGGAAAATTCTCTTTTTGTTTGACAGGGTTTAACTTCTGATTGGTCGCATTGACACCAGTGGGTCGACCGCGCAAGCCCCGTCGGCAACGGTGACAGCTTCATTTTGAGAGCTTCGTGTTTTAACGCGCAAGAATTAACTTTATCATTGTCACAATACGGCAAGTCAATTGATGCGTCGGTATCGGGATCATGCCGACGGCGCTTCGGCGGTTGACCCACTGGTCAGGATCGGGTGATGGGATCCTGGTGAAATCGAGGGAACACTTTAAATATTATAGCCATACTTATCGCGATTTCTATGTTATTCATAGTGCCTCGTGCATTTACTCTCGGGACGCATCATTTTTGAAGTAGAACTGATCATGAAGATCCCAGTTTGCCACTGAAACTGCTTCTCAACAATTTATCTACGCCAAGCATTTGTTATTATGGGATCATTGAGAAATCAAGGGAAAATAAATTATCTTCAAATAATAAAGACACACCTTCATATATACCCATTTAGGTATGTTTTAAAGTAACTCGTGCATTTTCTCTCGGAAAGAATGACTTGGTGCAGTGGAACTGGTGATGAAGACTACAGATACCCACGGGAAAAACTCCATTCTAGGTATTGATTGGATTGGGATTAGTGGTGGGATTCTTCCCGGAAACGCGTCCTTATATAGAGTTGGTAAACTGTACAACGACAGGTATTCGGCATACTGTAATTTATACCATGATAAGGCAAACATATTCCATAACAATAAATAGGTTTTAGCGAGAGGCATCAAATCAAAAAATTACACACATCACACACTTAATTGTGTATGTGTATCACACTTGTGTGGGATGTCAAACATTGGCGAAAACTTGTAATTGGTTTAGACATAAGCATTTATCTGTACCGTAAAATAAATAGCTGTAAGTTTTTCAAATAAAATAAAATAAACAAATTTTGGAAGAAAAGGCGGAACAGTTCTGGGGAATAAATAGCTGTAATTTTTTCAAATAAAATAAAATAAACAAATTTTGGAAGAAAACGCGAAACAGTTCTGGGGAAAACCCAAAAAGGGGTTTTTCGCAAGTTAAAACGTTATTTAATGTGTCAAGTGTTTCATGCACCATCAGTGTGGTGAATTTGGATAGAGGACATATAAACAAACATGACTGTCACACAATATATAATACTACCCTAAAAGGTCGTTGTGTGCTCACAATACATTAGGCATGATAGTCTTAGGATTTCACGAAGACTTCATTATAACCTGAGATCCCACCATTTATTAAACAAAAAACTATAATCAATATTTGTTTACATTCTGACTGAAAACTGAGTTATTGACAGACGGGAAAACTATTGACATCTGTCAATTTTACAGGACAGATAACTTATCGGCGAAGGAATTTGAGCCAAAGAGTTTAATTCATCTAATTTAGGCAAACTTCGCTGTAGAGGACAAATGAAGGACGTTCTGTTTTTTACGGGAATTTCAGAAATACTGTAATATTATTTGAAAGGAATAAAGCAATTTATTTAACCTGTAGATTCTCGTAAACCCTAAAACGGAACTTTTACGTCACCTAGAGTACTGTAAATTCTATTGTAGGCATTTATGGGCAAAAACATAAAATTTGCCTTGTTGTGTCATTATTTTTCTTTTCCGGCCAGCAGAGAAGCGAAAGGGTCAACTATCTCAAACACAATTATCTCGAAATGGTTTTCTCAGTTTGATGCCCTTGAAAATCTTTTACATACCGAAGTGTCTGAGGCACACGGTCGGATCGATAGATCCTTCCGCCACTTTATGAAAATCAGTTAAATGGAAAGACTGACGACAATTCATCTACAGACTCACGAAAATGGATAGACACCAAAGAGATGTCATGATATCAAATAGCAATTCAATCATGCATATCGCTTTAATTAGTAACTAATCAAAATCCAATTTCATTTCCAGGGTATGAAAGAGGAGAACGATAGCATATTACGGATAAAACAGACACTGATGCAGTGTGAAAAAGTTACCAAAATTCCCGTCTCGTCTAGTCCTGGGGCGCCGCCTGTGTACCCCGTACAGAGTCCGGTAAGTTTAACCACTAACTAGTATATTACTCGTAAGACAATCTAAATAATGCAACTACTACCTACTCACGCAAAGGCTACTGCACCGATTTGGATGAAAAATAAAATAAACTAATAACATATAGTTTATTCCGAAAACAATAGTCGGTTCCGTTGATACAAGGAAAAACGTCAATCGGACGAATAAAACTAGTTTTATTCGTCCATGATCAGGTTCTCCAAATGCAAAAACTGAGGGACAGTTTCCGGAGTATATCTGATATATTAGACAGATTTTGATTTTTGATTTTGAAAGTTTGAGCGTGAAAATAATTAGATCTAAACAATGTTTTAAAAATACTTGTCATGTATTTTTAGAATAATAACGAAACAAAATAATAACATCAAATAACTAGAAATTCGTCACCATGCAGGGTCCATCAACATGCAACATCGGCAGCGGCATGTACCAGGCGCAGGCGCAGGCGCAGGCACAAGCGCAGGCGCAGGCGCAGGCACAAGCGCAGGCACAAGCGCAGGCGGCGGCGGCAGCGGCGGGTGCACGCGGCGACACAGACGGGCGGGCGCGCGCGCTGCAGGAGCAGCAGCGGACGCGACTACTGCAGATGCAGCGCACGCAGCAGATGCATGTGTCGCCGGAGGTGAGACTAGATACGTACCAGGCGCAGGTGCAGACTTTTTTACTTGAATTCCGACACATGACATGATTTTTGACTTGTCACGATTTTGACGAGGTTTCATGATTTTTGAAAAGTGCCATAAACTTTGAAGTTTCAAGTGCTCGCACCGTTTTATCTGTGCTCATTTGTAGGAGTTTATTCGGTCTTGTTCATACAAAAGCAACGTAAAACCGCTCCTTTAGCGACAACGAATTTTTTTGTTTGTTTTATTATAGTTTTCATTTGATTTTTTAATGACATTATCATTAACATGCATCGTTATTGATTTTTATTGTATTTAAATTAGTTAGCGGTCTTCTCATATCTAAATATTAATAGTGTAATATATCACTAATCGCCGGGGTTTGTCATTGAATGATTAATCACGACTTATTTGATTTGTCTCAGGGTCATTAGCGCCACCATGTTGATTGATCCCAATTACCAATGTGCTGTTCTGTCAGGTTCATATAGGAACAAATTATAAACGACACATAAAAGATAACTAGCAAACAAACATGCTTTGAGGGCTCACGTATGTATCGGTCGGCAAAGGAAACATACATGAGTTTATAATTCGATATCGGGGGTTGGGCCGCCTCCCTGTCACGCAAAAACTGATGTTGGATAACTGACTAAAATTGGTTGCATTTCTGTATGTATACCCTCATGGGAAAGGTTGTGACATGTAAGAAACATGTAAATAGATAAATAAACCCTTACAAGACATTTTCAACAAGAAAGTGATTTGTCATGTTTCAGGCGGAGGCAGCGCAGGGGGACCTGGGCTCGACGATCAACGCGCTCGTCAACTCCGGCAACCCGCCCAACGTGTCGCTGACGCGGACAGACTACCACCACCTCTATCATCAGACCAGTGAGTATTAACACAATACGATATCATTTACAAGGAAACTTTTGGGGGTGGCAGCGTTCTGATCTTACTTTACAAATGTGTCTTGTTATTATTTGCCTCGCTATCGATGTAGATTGTTAATTTAAACCTGCTGAGACGCAGTGAACCTAAAAACGACTTGTTTGACAGATGCCACCTAGAGTACTGAAGAGTCTATTTATTATTTATTTATTTAATTAGATACAAACGGTCATGTGCATTATGTTTAAGTTGAAATATAGTAAGAACATTTAGACCTATACGGTCCTACCACAAAAAACTAACCATTGTTTAACACATGATTATAAAAATCGTTACCACAAAACTGCTTTTAGCGTTGTAGCAAGGATAGGCATGGCTTATATTATGTGATCAATTTAGGCAACCGAGAAAGCTTGTTTACTGAGTGTCTTGTTTGTCAAGATGGCGGAATTATTGACCAGCTGTTCTGCTGTGTTGGTTTTGTTTACGAAAAAGCGGTTTTTACTCCATTAAAGTCCAAGTTTTATCGTGAGGAAACCTTCATATCTCCATAGGACATCGTGGGGAAACCTCCATAGTGGCCGCGATGGGCTATCCCCCTGTCATGCAAAATGGACTTAATTATCTAAAAGTGGGCACAACTGTGCCTCTGCCACCCCGTATCGAAAATGCTTAAAGCTACATATCATCCAATGATGAAATTTATGGTAGGATACTGGGAGACAGTATATAGCCGCAAGCCACAGCAATCTTGGGAGAAGTTTTATCCAGGGTGGTCGCTCAAGCTGGAGTTGGTGCAGGAGTTAGGCCAGTTTGTGATGGAGGTAAGCCGGCTTTTCACTATGGGATATAATTAATTATGTATTAAGATGCAGGCAGATACACGAAGACAGTGGCACTGGTGCCAGAGTACTGGCCTCATGTAAATCTAGCTAGACGGGTGCTCTATTCACCCCAGCACTCGCAGACAGCACTGGATTGGCTTGATTTTATTTATTATATATATATACACAGTCAGGTCATAAGTTCTGTCACACAATAAAAACTTTTGAATTTAGAACGCTGGCCACAAAAAAGTTTATTGAATTCGAATTTCGAATTTTTCATGAAAATAAAAATGTGTACTTTTTAGAATTTTCCTCATTTTTAAATATGGAGTGGACACTTAAAGAAGACCGTGTCACAGTTATTGCGTTGCATCGTTGCGGTTACGCGCCAATTCAGATTTTCGACTTACTGAAAAATTTGAATATAACCAAAAGATTCGTTTATCGTACCATAAAACGATACAATGAATACTCTAGTGTAGATGACAGGTCAAGAAGTGGTCGCCCTCGCTCTGTTAGGACTCCAGTAGTGATAAAAGCTGTGAAGGCGCGAATTCAAAGAAATCCCATACGTAAGCAGAAACTGTTGGCCCTTCAGATGGGGTTAAGCAGGACCACGGTGAAAATGGTGTTAAATGAAGACTTAGGGCTTAGGGCATATCGAAGAAAAACAGGACATCGTTTGGACGCTCGTTTAATGGACCTGAGACTGAAGAGATGCCGCGCTTTGTTGAAGCGGTACGCGGGAAAAAAGCATCGGGAAATTCTTTTTTCGGATGAAAAAATTTTCACCGTGGAAGAGAGCTACAACAAACAAAATGATAAGGTGTACGCACACAGCAGTGAAGAAGCGAGCAACCGTATTCCGCGTGTCCAACGAGGTCATTTTCCATCCTCGCTCATGGTTTGGTTGGGAGTCTCTTATTGGGGCTTAACTGAGGTACATTTTTGTGAGAAAGGCGTAAAAACGAATGCAGTTGTTTATCAAAATACAGTCCTCAAGAACCTTGTGGCACCTGTTTCTCATACCATGTTTAATAACAGGCACTGGGTATTCCAACAAGATTCTGCGCCAGCTCATAGAGCGAAAAGCACACAAGACTGGCTAGCGGCGCGTGAAATCGACTTCATCCGGCACGAAGACTGGCCCTCCTCCAGTCCAGATTTGAGTCCTTTAGATTACAAGATATGGCAACACTTGGAGGAAAAGGCCTGCTCAAAGCCTCATCCTGATTTGGAGTCACTCAAGGCATCCTTGATTAAGGCAGCCGCCGATATTGACATGGACCTCGTTCGTGCTGCGATAGACGACTGGCCGCGCAGAATAAAGGCCTGTATTCAAAATCGCGGGGGTAATTTTGAATAAACTTTATTACCATAAGAATCTATGTTTTATTAAGTTCATTTTACTATATAAATGTTTACATAAATAATAAACATGTCTAAATTATTTCATATTGCACATGTGACAGAACTTATGACCTGACTATGTATATATATTTTATTTAGGCCAATTCAAGGTTTTTACAAGGCCAACACCAAGCCAGCCAGCACTGGCCTCGGGTAAACCAAGCTTAACATCTCAAGTTGTGAAATAAATAATGCTTGCCAGTCTTTCTAGTGCCCATTCAGCAATATTTATTTTACATCTTGAGATGTAATTTATATTAGATTATATCCCATAGTGAAAAGCTGGCTTTATTCATTAAGGAGCCCTCAAATGAAAGGAAATAATGCGAAGCAGTAATAACACCACATTTTGATATCAACATTTTTAATTTGTTTATTAACAATTTCATTAATATCGCCAATTCCTTTAAACATTTTCTATCTCCATTATTAATATTTCTATCTGAGGGATTAATGTTTACACCACAATTCATGTTCATCTTCTATCACATTTGTGGGTTTTTATTTCCATATTTGATTCAAGTATGTATGGCGGCTTTGCTCGTGCTGAAAAGACAAGATTTCAATTAAATTATACCAAAATGCTTAAGGTAGAGGTGGACGAAACACTTGGTTAGAGGGAATGACGGACAGTGGACCATAGCGATAGAAAATACAAGAGGAAAGATAGGGCCATCCAGTGGGCATGATATTATCAAGTCAACATCTCTCTGCATGCAGTTGGCAAAGAACTTTGGAGACTGGCGCGATAGAAGAGACTTGTCTTTGATCGACTTGACTCACTAACCAAGATGCCTATGCCCAAAAGTGGGTTGATGTGTGCTGAAAACGATTATAAAGATTTCTTACCTTTTCTGTTTCGAAATCCTGGAAAATTAGGTGTTGTTTTGTTGATCGTCATCACTATTCGGGGTTAGTGCAGGGCGGGCAGTAAGATCCAAAAATTTCCTTCTTGAGCAAGGGATAAATAATAATAATATCCCGAACCAAAACAAACAAATTGTCTGACGAACTTTTCAGTGACAGTTCGTTCCGTGTGTCGTTCCGTTCCATTTCGCTGCTTATTTTTTAGTCGTGTTTGATAAAAGTACTAAAGTTTTTCTACACAAAAATAAGGATTTATCGCTACTTTACCTAACCATGTTCTATTACTAAGTTAGGAATTACATTAAGCATAAAAATTTCCATCAAATTATGTATTCATAATTCATTCTTATGTTATTCGCGTAAAATGAAACTATGAACGGTTTTTTTAATATTTTTTCATATTGTGTTGTACGGCCCTAGAAATTCAGTCCTTTGAGGCTAGTTGATGAACGAACGAAATTAACTGAATGATCTAGCCGTTTTTTAGTAAGATACTCACTAAACACTTTTTTGTGGTAACGAAATTTAGAAGCTTGCTACCATTTGTTTACTGATAGATGATGATTGATGATTTTTCTAAACAAGTGATCATACTGTTTTTTTATTATTTTTTGTAGTAAGGCGGATAGCATCCTAAACTAAGTAAAAACAATACTTAATCCGAAATAAAATTTAGAAAGTACATTAGATATTATTTGAAGCCAAATTGCTTGAATCCGCCAATACGAAAGATATCTACCACAGAGATTTAAAGAGAATATAAGCATGCATGACCTTGTCGCCGCTGTCGATACAGTTATTAAAAGGTTCAATCAATTCAATCACAATTTGCAATCTGCTTTTTGAAAATAAACAAAGATGTTTCAAATAAATCAACATGACTAAAATTGTTATTGTAAGATTTACAACTACGCCTAATATAACTATTGGCCAAGTAACAACTCCCGCTACTCTTAATTGAGAAATGAGACTTATTTCTAAAACTGCGTTCCTGCTAGGTACTCTTAAATACAATTTTGAGAGAAGATCTGGAGCATCAGTATAGTTCAGTAGTTTATATAAAAAGAGTAAATCCACACGCTGACGACGATAGACTAGCGAGGTAACCTTATGACGTTTTGAAGACGTGACGTAATCAGAATATGCAAAACCAGTCCGAAAGTCCAAAGATTTTACAAACTTTTTTTGTAAGTTCTCAATCCTACTGATATATGTATTTCTTAAAGAAAGGATTCCACACAGTCCTCGCGAATTCAAGATTGCTACGAACAAAGCAATTGTACAACAATTTGTAAGTAGAAGCTTTTTTAAACGGTTTTCCCACTTGCTAAATAAATCCTAACTGCTTATAAGCCTTATTTAATCACACATTAAATAAATAAATTTTTTCAATGTTTGGTGCAAACGTTAACTCCGAGTCCATTAATACACCCATGTCACGAGTCTGTGGAACACGAGTAAGCTTTACGTTACAAAAAGAGTAATCATATATTACAGAATTATATAATATACATCCTATACCTAAAGGCATTGTATCTCAGGATATAATAAAGTACCGCCCCATCTCAAAATTATGTATATTTGGCAAAATTGTTGAAAAAATTGTAACAAATCAAATAACAACTGTTGTTAGGCAACATATTACACCCTCACAACATGGTTTTTATAGGGGGAAATTTTGAGATGGGGCGGTACTTTAGTTTATCCTGAGATACAATGCCTTTAGGTATAGGAGTTATCCAGGCTCTCTTCCAAATATTGGGCAAATACCCATTATTTATACACAGGAGATAAATTAAAGTATGCGGTAAAGCGAATGCAGAAGAACACTCCCTAATCATCAAAGGGTGTATCCCGTCAGGACCCGCGCCCTTATTGACATTGACAGATTTGAGATGTTTCAATATATTATTTTATGTTATCTCAATAGTGCATAGATCCGGTACAGCATCATTAGGAGGCAGGAGGTCACTAATATCAGCAACCGGATTCGAGCTCTTTTCAAAAACGGAGTGAAAGTGTTCATTAAATAAGTTACATATCTCGTCCCCGTCACATGAAGAAATTCCATTGATTACAATAATCTAAGATCATGCATTAGCATGATCTTAGACAGCCCTGAACTTGATAGAATTGATTTTACAAATGACCAGAAATATTTAGGATGTGTATTTATTTTATTTTAATATTGTGTGAATTTGTGGGGCAACAACATTAAATTTGCCTGAATTGTTATGTCATTATTATTTCTTTTCCGCCCACCAGAGAAGCGAAAACGTGCATGGTAGTATAAAGTGGATGATATTTTGATACAAACTTTCTCCTTTTCAGGTCAAATTGGTTCAAATTATGGTACAAATAAAATCACTTCCTCGCAACAAAACCCAATGTTGATTCGGCAACTGAGTGTAAGTAATATTATTCACTTTCATCATAAAAAGTAACATTATGTAATTTAGGTAATGCATTCCAAATCTAGGACTATTCTTTTTCGTCCAATATCAAGAAGACCGCTTCTCTTGGTTTAATTTAGGAATAGCTCATCCAACCGCGAATATATTTCACTTATCTACGTAGAGTCATCGTTATCGTTCATGTTTCCAGACGAGCAGCGCCGGCGCAGGCAGCGGCGGAGGGTACCCGCACGGCGCGCGCAGCCCGGCCTCATCACCCGCCGCACTGCACACGCCGCTGGCACACGCCGCGTCCCCCGCCTCGACGCACCCTCCGCGCGACCCCGCCTACATGCGGCAGCCGCCGCCGCGGCCGCAGCTAGGTACACGCAGTAGCAGCCGCATGCCGGGACACCGAACATTTCCGTACTTACTGAACGTAATGCAGTCAACGTCGTCGCGTCTGCGCTCGTCGAGTTAATGCCTTCGGAAATGTTCGGTGAATGAGTGCCAATGACGATGAAATGTGAGGCGTGTATTTCTTCGTTATCGCCGATTGCGACGCGGATGATCGGATAAAAATACGCCCCACTTACGTTATGTTTTATTTGGTTGCGAGACGGAACGTTCCGTTCTGTTCTCGCGACCGAGTGCGTGATAAGTAAAATATTATGCAAACTCCAGTCTGATCCAACAAGGACCCTCCCCTCATCATGGCGGTACGCTTTTTGACTAAACTATCGAGTAGAAAATTTCTATCTTAATATATAGTTTACTTCTGATTCGAAGCATGTCCTCTTCCATTCTTCAGCATGATATTTAGAGTTACCGAATTATATTTACCGATATATTATCAATAGAGCCCGTATCTATATTTTTGTGACGAGTTTTCCTGGTACACGAGAAACTAATTGCATGCCTAGAGAGCTTCAATTATTGACAGTTTTGTGAGTAGTTTCCGCCGTCCCGCGGTCCCGCGGTCCCGCGCGCGGGCAGGACGAGAGGCGCGAGAGGCGCGAGAGGCGGCGACCGTCGACTGTCGCCGGGCAGGTCACGTGGCGCATGGTAGGCAGTGACAGTATATCGCGAGTGTCTGCAGTGGGCGGCTACTACGACGAGAGCGGCGGCTACTGCAGCGAGTACGCACGCCGCACGCCGTCGCACCAGCCGCACCCCGCGCACCCCGCGCATCCCGCACACTCCGCGCACCCCGCGCACCCCGCGCACCCCGCACTCCATGAGCCCGGTGAGTTCTGACTGCGCCGTGGAGACGCGACAGAGACGCGCCTTGCTCGAGCCGCTTAGTACTGTGGAGGCTCGATGTGCGTACTTCTTTAATTGTTTTCGCATTTGAAGCGTCTTGCGAGCAAGTATCGATAATTAAATCGGCGCGGTGACACATTCATAGATTAACATAATTATCATGGTAAAGTATATGGCAATCTAATTTTTGAGGTGGTAGCACAGATATCGAGAGATAGGCCCTTGGCGCTAAGCTTGTATCGGAACCAGTGTCGCCGAAAAATAAGAACACGCATACATTTACACCACTCGTACATCAATCCCTCCGCTTTTATTGGTCAGTGCAATGTCATGCACCTATCGTCCGAACACACCCACACTACCGCAGGTATACTAGCTAGTCGAGCTAGTGTTGGGACAATGCAAGGACAGCGTGTATTATCGATCGATTATAATTTATAGACACTGGTATAGACAGTCGTATACAATGCCGGGTTCTATAAATAAAATAGTAAATTGTTTTTAAATACGACATATTTATACGACATAAGAGACCCCTTTGCCTCTCTTCTTTTTTTCAACAGAATCCTTACAACTAGAAAGAGAGGCAAAGAGGTTTCTGAAGGTAGAATAACTGTGAACTCTTCGGACCTGACTGAAAGCATCGGAATTTCCGATCAATACTTATAACACCCCATTATACTTCGTCGGGCGAGGTTTTAAACAAACTTAAAATCTAAACTGCCTGTTTGGCAATCATTGGAATAACTAACAATAAACTTACGTATTATGAGCAATAAAATAACTATATTTTTACATTAACTATATTAGTAATTGCGGAATGATAAAATCTATCGATTCAAAAACATAATTCTCCTATCAGTATCCCCATCACTATATGTCGTCTTTGTGTGCGTGTAACAGTTCGCCTCCGTATCACGATGCATCTTTGCTTTCGTACTTAGATAAGTGTGAAATATTCATTGCGTGTTAGCTTGGCAATAAGTAGTGAAATTAAGATACAAAACAAGCAATGTATAGAAAACTTAGCGAGAACAACATGACATTGTCACTTTAATGTCAATTCGTGACGAATTTTCCGCGAATGATTTATTTTCGTAATAATGTTTATTTCTTGTGTTTTAAGAAGAAATTATAGTTGGAATGAGACTTACAAGTGATATGTGACACCGGCGTTCTTGGAGTTCAAAATCTCGCTTCTATTTTTGCACGTGAGTATTGCACAGGTCGGCATTTTCGAAAAACAACGGAAATGAATTCGTCACTGCGGTCGCCCGGTGACTACCGAGAATTTTTAATATCTAACCTGTCGGAGCTACATTTGTTCGCACGTGCACGCCCCTCAACCTATCTCTCGATATCTGTGGGTGGTAGTGACTGCGGAACATGGAAAGGTACTATTAGAATGGCTTTTAGGCGCATTTATGCCGTATTTGATTGCAATTTCGAGTTGCGAGTATGAAATTTGTACAGCTTTGCATGGTAAATTAATACATTATTCTGCTGAAATTATATTACGTATTTTATATTATTGTATGTACAGTTTTTCCATTACTTTATTGTCATGCAACTATTGTGAATCGATTTTTAACCATGCTATAAAGAAATCTTGGATCGGCCTGATAATATTCGACAACAATTGGTTTATTGTCTCTATAAGGAGCGATTCCCACTAGACATACAAGACAGAGAAACTATACGCAAACAGAGACATACAGAGAATAGAGACAGAGACATAACATTGCGCGCGTCTATTTTCATGTCGTGCCTATGTCTTGACTGTTCAGTGGGCAACACGCCAGGCCTGCGCGTTCTCTAGCTTGACAGTCAGCTCGCTGTCCCGCAGGCTCGGGCGGCGGTGGAGGCGGTGGCGGCGGTGGCGGCACCTCGGAGTACGTGCGCAACGAGCTGCGCAACGTGGTGGGCGCACGCTCCTCGCGGCCCGACCTGCAGCCGCAGGCACCGCCCGACCTCGACCCGCTGCTCAACTTCGACATGACCGCGTCGGGTGAGTACCTACCAACCAACCACACCATCACCATCACCACGCTGAATGCCCGTTCGGGTGGAATCGGGAAGCGACTGCGACTGATTTGTCTAAATTTTACCGCAATGAGTGTAAGTTGTGTGCGCTGACAATCCACCATGAATGACGCCTAGAAGACAAATTAAATGGCACGCGAGATCCAACATTACCAAACAGCAATTCTGTTTCAAGTATAGTTTGTGGAGATGAAACTGATATCCGGAAGCCGGCTTAAATGGCCTAAATTTTCTATCTGCCGGATAATATAGTAGTTATGTGACTGATACATAATGAAGGGCATGCAAACTCGAGAGTTTTAATGTCTAATTATGTACATTTACATTCACTAGTTTATCTACACACATATCATAAGCTCTCTTTGATGTGTTCGGGAACCGCATGTTCGACCGGCATTGTGGCATTGATATTTGCTCTGCACTTATTTAGTCTGTTCAGTAGTGCCAACTTCACAGACAAACTAGAGACGGCACGCAGGCGGGCGTCGGCGTTCGAAATTTGAATGTCATAATATGTCGAAATATTGATACATTATGGTCTTAACATTATGTATCAATATTCAGATAAGAAATGAGTTTTTACCAAGTAGTATATCATTGTGCTGGTCGTAACGTGCAGTTTTTGGACACAGTAAAGAGTGTGTGTAGATAAAATTATTTATATTCGGCCAGCAGGATAATAAATTAGGCTCCAATTTTATTAATGTTTTATGACGAAGAAAAATATTTATTCTTTATATAAAATATTTATTCTAAATTAGATACTGTATTATTTCGACATAACAAATATTGTAACCATTTTGTCGTCCGTCAACAAAATAACAGAAGCTTCAGTGAAGATATTAATCATAGTTCCTAATATTTCGAGACCATAAAACCAAAAAGCTCCTCTTTTGCATGTTTTAATTTTATTTAGTATCGATTTTCTACTTAAAATACGAATTTAACCTGCTGAGACGCAGATAACCTAAAAAGGAACTTTTTTGAAAGACGTCACCTAGAGTAATGAAAATTCTATTGTGAGCATTTGTGGGGCAACAACATACAATTTGCTTTAGTTGTTGTCATTATTTTTTCTTTTCCGGCCAGCAGAGAAGTGAAAGGGAGTACGTGAAACGGAACGTGTTTTAAAACACCCATCGGCGGAAGTGACGTCCTAAATGTTGGTCGCCCTCCCATTTCCAAAACGAAAGTACGAGAAGAGATGGACGCCTACAGATTAGTTAAATAAAGCTGGCACGTTGACAGTACTCACACTAATGCAATTTTACTATATTTAAAAATGGATGATTTTATTCTGACCTCGAAATGGGTAAACAATCGTGACACGAATGCAAAAAGATCACTATATTTATAGGGTACGGTACGTAGATTCGATAGCCGTTGTTGCGACAAACGTTGGAGCGATTTTTTTTTCCACTGCCTCATAGGTTGGAAAGCTTATGGACTCGAATGATGTAGTCGCGAAAGACGGTGTTTCGAAAAACATTTTCACTGCCTCATACGTTCGAAAGCTTGTCATTTCGATGCATTCAGTCATAATGTGTATAAAAGAAATTCAAGAAGTAATTATTTTTACTACCAGCAATTCATAATTTAAATGCCTATGAAATCTTCGATCTAATTAAATCGTACATCACACATACTTAACTATTCGCGAGTCTAGCGACATAGATTTATAGGTATTATAATTGCGCAGTTTGTTTCCCGTTCCTGCCTAGATAATATAATGCATATAATATATTATCTTGCATATAATGCATATAATAATAATAATAATATTTTATTTATTTCAGACAATTAAGATCCATAGTTAAATACTAGTTATTAAGATAATTTAAAAATATTACGATGTTATATTCTGGGTATGGAGCTACACCCAATGTCGCAGCATTGGGGAGTCCCACATGTCTATAAACACATTCAGCATCCCGTTACTGCGGCCGCGCAGGCGGGCGAGTGCAGAGGCGCTCCCTTTTCTCATTATTGCGTAGAAGTCATCAGTGCGCGCCTCTGCGAACATCCCGAAGCACTGCATCTCCACGGCAGCCGCAACAGGACCCTGAATGCGTTGTTATATTGGACACGTTTTTCGAATCAGGGTCTTTCGCGAATACATCATTCGAGTCCATAAATAAGCTTTCGAACCTATGAGGCAGTGGAAAATAAATTCGCAACGTTTGTCGTAACAACGGCTATCGAATCTACGTACCGGACCCATATTTATAAGCAGTAGCAAAGGCAAAACAATAACTGTCCCCTTCATACTCATTAGTTTGACCGCGCGCGAGGGAGACTGAAAGACTATACTTGACGCCCGTGCAGTGCAACGTCGCGCCGCGCGCTGATTGACAGACACTACACAAGCGCAACGTGTAAATGTGTTGAACGTGCCAGCTTTAGTTAACCGATCTGTAGCTCTGTCCCTTAAAGTGTCACGATTGCATTCAGGACGTCACTTCCGCTGATGGATTTTCGCCCCAAACTGTCAACTTTCGTTATGACCACGCGCTTTTGGATTTAAATTATAGTATTTTAATGATTTAATATGGTCGTGGTCTATGCGTCATGATATACTTGAAAATGAAAGCTTAATAATATTAATTCATGTTTTCTATTAGTACTCATTCTGCACTAGTACAAGTTGTGGTGGATGAATACAAAAGACATGGTTTAATCAATGTATGGACGACTGCCCCAGGTTAAATTAGGTTACTTAAAACAAACAAAATTACCTCAAGCCATCGCGTTTGCAACGAACTTCGATTACGAGCGAAAAAAGCGTCACTTACGCATACTTCGCATTACGATGCGCTAATAGACAATGTTCGGCAGGATATCAGGCTATACGGTTCCACGGTATATCGGGTAACCCGCCAAAATCCGTTTCATCTCTAGTAATATGTGATTAAGATACTTTTTACTCGGATACTCGGTTGCCAGTTGGATTGGCTTCTAGTATAAGGATTACCTGCCAATTTCACAGGCTTCATGAGTCTCTATTGTCGCGCTGTAGGAATCATTATGTTATAATATAAATATTATAGTCATGGTGTAGCGGCAAAAATATAACAGCAACACATAACGCAGGAAACTACAATTTCCTTCTCGAAGAAGGAAGACGAGACTGTCAAAGATTTGTATTATCGTTGATGAAGTTTGAGTAATACTATTATTAATAATGATCAAGCTTACTCAAGCTTTGTGGCGATTAAAACTTATAATAATAAGTGGTTACGTTTACTAAAATTTTACTTGTAAGACAAAATCATTGTTTATATACATAGGTATTCGTATTGATGTTATGATAAACTTGCGCATTAATGTTTGTTACTAGTTTTATAAGTATCCTATAAGTCAATACTTACAGGTATATTTTATTTAACAGCATAGGAAGTTAGTTCATAAAATAAAACGTGTTCAAGTCGTCGAATCTGAGAGTCATTGGTCACATTCGACAGTATGTCGTCTGACGACTACCCTGTCTGGCTGCGTCGTCGGTAGCGCGTCCGGCGACATGTTGTGTACGAGTGTGTCGGTAGTAGGTGCGAGCGGTGCGGGCGCAGGCGCGGGCGAGGCACGGGCCGCTGCCGTCGCCTCCGCCTCCGCCTCCGCCTCCGCCTCCGCTTCCGCCTCCGCATCCGCCTCCGCCGCCGCCTGGGAGCCGCCGCCAGCCGCGGTAAGCAAGCAAGCGCCGCAGGACAATCAATCAATCAATCACTTCACCACTTACTTCCCTATCGGTTTTAATGTTTGTTTGTAGATTTACATTGATTACGTATTGAGTCTTTTGTGCTGCGTGTGTTGTTCATTCGACTATCGACTGAATTTCATTATTATTATTATTATTATTACTAGTCTATTCAATTAGATGCTGATTTATGAATGAGAAATGTGCCAACTGAAAGCTGTTTGTGATTTGCATAATAGTGCGAATTTAAAATAAGATTATGTGAATGTGGGTAATCTTTGCAGTGTCAGGGGGAGATGTCGTGCGTCTTGAACTTAACTGCTTTCCTCAGTGCAAACTTCATCACAACATGAAACTTCTTAAAATCATCTTTTCACTTGTGTTTCGTTACCACTGCGATTCATTTGTTTGTGTGACCTGTAACGCACGGAGTCGTTCCTCTTCACTCCTACCTGCATTGGGAATATTAGCCATACACTTCGTACTTCGTCTTGGTACATTTCTGTATTTGCAAGCTTTTGTGATGTGATGTCTGATAATGATAATATTACTATTATTATACTTATAAGTAGTAAAAATTATACCATATTTCATTAGTTGAGGTATTTATAAATAAGTATAATTGCTTCTAGGGGATATATTAAGATAAGCGAGAGCTTTATATTATTTAAATTTTTAGGATGAGCTGGCATGTCTTAGTGAGATCTGGTGAAGGTTATAATATATCGTAGCATCGTTGCAACAAGTACTATATAATTATAAGTATTGATTTCGCAACATAGTACGCTTATTGTTTGCTTTCGGAAGTTTTTATAGCGTTCAGATTATTTCGTTTGATTGAGTGATATGATTACGTAGAAGATTTAGCGAATTCGAATTAAAAGTTTCATGCCCCTTGATTTAGTAACAGCATTCATTTATTAGATACGAAAACATTAGACGTCATCACTTGTTTGTTTCACTGATGCGTGCGTCGCATCTTTTGGAATTTAGTGAGATATAGTCTAGTATAAATGAATATTGTTTCGAAATATCATGGCCGGCATTCAGCATTTTCATGCATGATTATTGCGTCATTTCAGACAGTCGGAATACTTCTTCAGATCGAAGCTTATTAGGATTTTATACTATTTAGATATTTTCAAATTGTAAAAACAGAATATTATTTGTTCCAATTTATCAGGTTTATAAACTCCCGCTTTGAATGAATTTGAGTATAGCGATTTTTATTTTCTCAGGGAGATTCTTTGCAAATGAATCTTCACGCTGCCTATCATTCAATTGCAATGAACAGTTAAATTCTATTGCGGACTTATAGTGCAATCTATACAGATGCCACAGCTTTTCAATACGATATGTGGTCCTACAGAGTGACTGTCACAATCATGGCCCAAGCAGAAGCACACTTTTATCGTAAAGATGTGACTCAGGGCACATGGCTAGGGCCAAAAGGGCCTCCTAATATCCTCACATACTGTCGGAAGACGTGAGTTATCTGTTTAGACTGCACCCTACTGTGTCAGTTTGTACTGAGTGTCTCCTTCTGTGCTACACAGAGTACTACGGAGGCGGGCACGGCGGCGGCGGCGGCGGCGGCAGCGGCGGCAGCAGTGCCGGGCGGTGACTCGACGGCGGGCTCTAAGGCCTCGCTGCTGCAGAAGCTGCTGTCGCAGTGACGCGCCCCGCGGCCCGCGCAGCCCCCTCGCCCCCCTCGGGCCCCTCGGCCCCCGCAGACGACGGCAAGCAGCGAGCGATGAGCCGCCAACATTGCATTTATGACCTCGGCGCGGCGCCCGCCGTTGCCCGCACAGGATTCCATCGTAACGAGCCTCCTCACAGAAGTTACGGTCTACGCGGTACCTCTCTGGCTGTAAAACTCACCTCGATGTGAATAACATAGTACATATTTATAAACGACGTCTTATACGTTAATCGTAGTGTTTTAGTGAGATTGTCGAGTTGTAAAAATATTTTAATAAAATCGATAAGTTGTCGCATATTTTGTCTTCAGTTGAGTTGAGTCAGAGAACCTGATACAGGATATATTTTTTGGATTTCTGATAATTTCTTAACAATTTAGATCGAATCCTTATTTCTTTTTCGACACGAAATTTGACGAACGATCGCGAATAAGCGATGAACTCTATTGGAATGTGATGTACAATATCTCTGTTTGTATACTTAGTATACATCTTTGATGTGAGTTGTACGATATAAATTGACAATGTGCAATACTGTATAGAAATACATATTTTGGCGTTGTGAACGTTTTGTATTATAGATCAAGTCATATGTTACCTGTTAAGGCAAACTAATTTGTATTATAGTAGCGTTAATAGCGTGAAACGGTTTCTTTTGGAGAAGAAGTTGATTTTTCTGTATATAATATGTTGTTAAATTAAACTGTTGCTTTATTGTACATATTTTGTTATAAATTTTCTTTCATTCTCACATAATATTTTACGTGTAACATTTGATACCATTTATTGATATTGTTTGTATAATAAACATTTTTATTATTTTATAAAATTATCTTACTCAAAATAATACATGCAAAAGTGTTATTGGATATATTTGTTTAAGTTTGTCCGCTGCGAGCGGTTTGTCTGCTGTCGTGCTCCTCTAGAGCTCTAGAGGCGGTACTGAATGATGTCACATTGTTTCAGGGGGCTGCGAGGGTCGTCATTCAGAACTATCTTACTATGAAACGTTCGGGTTTTACCAACTTAAGTCATATTCTCCGAAACGAAAGAGAGTGAAAAGTCTAGATTTCCTTTCTTATTTTTCAAGTTTCATAGTAGATATGCCACCCTAGCCAACTTGCATCCGCTAACTTATCACTCGCTACGACGCTAATAAAATGTATGCGTTTTTTCTTTTACCGTGCAAAAGCATCACGCGATTACGAGTGATAAGCTAACGAATGCGACTTGGCTGCGGGGGGCTGGTTCACAATAATGTCTCTTGTAACCTCCTACAACGCATATGTTACCAGCTGCGCCGCGCGCCAGCAAGCCAGCCAGCGCACTAGGCGCGAGCAGCAAACACTGTCTTGCTTGACTACTTAATATTAGATGTTTACGTAAACAATTGCTTGTTATGTATTTTCCAAGGTACATATGATGTAATCACTCGCTAAGTACTATCGATTCTTAAAATACATGTTAAAAGTAATCAAGTATAGACATTGTCTCCGGGAAGGCAAACTATACCATAAGTAACAACGTTGTGTGTAAGTTTCCAAGCGCGGCAAAATCCATATAATCGGAATAACTATATGTTACTTATAACTTGTAAATGTCGTCGTCACCTTTTTTTAAACGGAATGTGCGGAAGCGAAAATTTGATGTCATCGTAGGGCATGTAAAATAATCTAAACATGAGATATTGTTGTATGTACGTGCGGCGCGGCGCTGAGGACATTCGCGATCAGTAGAGTTGATTCCTCGTGTGTTGGGAGTACCTCGTTATGTGTTGGGAGTACCTCGTTAAGTTTTGGGAGTACCTCGTTGTGTGTTGGGAGTACCTCGTTGTGTGTTGGTAGCGCGATGCGTGCAGTGTTCACAACCTTGTTGCACCACTTCGTGTCGACGTTAGATAATAAGATAATTAGAATTTTGCACAATAAAAGTGTACATATTTTCTATTATCTCGGCATTACTCATATTTTGTAAATATTACGAAAAGTGACTAGTTTTTCTCAAAGAGAAGACGGAAAATGCCACGTAATTATAAATTACAATCAACACGGAATACTTGTCAACTTTTAACTTAACTTATTGTAAGATCTATAAAATAATAATTGTGTGGTGTATTTTGAATGAATGTTGCAGATTTCCATTCGTTAGATTCGGTAAACCAACTCGAATACCTAACAGTCTGTCCACTGCGACCATACCATATTATTTGCGCCCGGGACCATGAAACTACGGAGGACTCCCTTCTCTCTTGCTCTCTCTTGCTCTTGTATATTGTATATGGGATATTCACGAAACTATGACGTATCGAAGCAGTAAGCGCAAACAGTCCAGGAGCACTATTCTCACACAATATCACCTCTCGATAAAATACGGATATCAAATAATTCCCACACAAAATCACTCGATATATGGTGTCGATCTCCGTATAACGAATACGCGATAATTACCCCTCCGACCTTATATCGCGATAAGGCTTCTGACAGCAGGTAGATGTGACCGCTACTAACGCAAACATTACATGTCTAATCACTCTTGTACTACGGCAGGTTACAGTAGATTTATTGGATAAATTTTCGCTCAATCGATAATAATACTTAGCTTAGTGTACATATATGCCAAGCGATCATTGAAAAAATAAGAACAAACGTAACCTTTTAGCTGTAAACGCATGTAAAGTACTTAAGGGTATCTTTTGGGATTCATTCTTCATAAACTGTCCACCCTTTTCAGAACACTAGTAAGTAGATTTTCAATGCATTCATACTAACTAGAGGAAGAGTTTTCCTACACCGCATCACAGCAGCATTCTTCTAGTTGCTATGTCCGTCTATGTAATGCACCCAGATAAACTGCCATGTGATGTGTTAAATGCCTACCTAATGATGAACGTACAAATATCTGATACATATATAGAGATTACCCATTAAACAAACAAGATACCTACCTAATCTGTTTAAGATATATTTAAATATTTTTATACATAATGACATAGTTACTATGTATAGATTACCGACCAAATCCCTTTTGTCGCAATCGCAAACGCAAATAACGATATGCATTCAGTGAACGATAAATAGATCCGTTGCTTTGTTAGATGACTAGTAATGTGTGGACGTAGCGCCCGATGATTGCTGTAGACGTTCTACCGATAGCTGTTGTCACGTTTTATTTGATTTTATAAAAAATACAATACATGAAAGTGAAGAACTTTATATAAGTACAACTGATGGCCTTTGTCGTGTGACGCTGTTGAAACAGATAATATGGAGTCTATTTTCAAATCGAATTGATATTTCAAATAGTGCAGTATAGATATGCCGCCACAAGGTATAAGATCCAGTGTAAGAAAACTTATATTTTTGCTATTGTGATTGATACGAGACTCACGGCAGAGTTTATAAACGTCCAAATATAATTGAGTTATCTGCATCATGTAATGTCGAATAAGTATAAGGTGCCTGGAATTTAAAATAAATTATATTTTTCCAATACATCCATGTTGAAAATTATTTTTCTTAAATGTTTGAAATTAGACATGATCAATTATTGCGGTATACAAAATTAAATTGGATCACCAATTATTTATCCCCTTGTGTTAAAGCAATATTCATTTACCAGTTACAAAGCTACTGTATTTACCTTATAGTCGCCGGTGCCTAACTTGGCAAGATTTTTAAAATTAAACAAAAATGATCACTGTTATCTTATCATAGAATATAATCTAATCTATGTTTTAAAAAAACACACTATTCTTGCCAACTTAGATGCCGGCTACTGTAGCTTCTGATTGTAATTAAACTTCTGACTGCACATACCCACAAAGTACCATTTTAAATTTACAGCATTGTTAATAATTGCTTTATCTTACGACACAGCACAGCACATAACATTTTACTCGTTGGGCTTTGAATTAACATCTAATAAGAAAAGTCCATGGAGTGCTTGATTGATGTGCTGTTAGTTGAATGTATCAGGAGCAGTAAACGCAGTATGTACACATCTCATGACATGTGCCGACTATTATGTCTTCCAATATAACTGACCACTCAACCAGACTGTGGAATATTAACCGTAACTGCTGCGAATATGACAGGAGCACTTGTTTACAATAAAGCAAACAAAATGAAAATAATAATAAGATAATGCAATTACAGCAACGAAAATTACGTAATACCCGTAGAACCAGATCGATATTTTCATACCGTGAGACAAAATTATATTCATCGTGTAAGAGATTGTGTCAGCTATGTGTCTTGTGAATGAATAAATGATACCTCATGTAAAGTAATTATATATTCAGTGTACCGCCGAGTCGTGACAAATTGTACAAACAGACGTGAAACACATAAAGGAATCTTTTAAAATTATTATTTTTGTTATGCAATTCCATTTGATGTCCCCGTGAAAATGTTGTACGATTTGTGGCGATTGTATTAAAACTAAGCAAATTAAAATTTTATGACTAAATAAACGCATGGAAGAAGAAGAATACGGTCTATATTTGAATTGTTACAATGTACCTTTAAAGTTTTATCGATAAGCATTGGGAATGAACGATTGCTTTCAGGATATTATTAACGTTATTTGTTTAATTTTATGTAGCATTAGCTTTTCCATGGAAAAGTTGTTATAAAATGATAGGGTCCAAATTTTCCAACAAATATTGTAGTTAAACCTATATTGCACATTTTGGAAAAAACTATTCCGTGGAAAAGTTTTGATCACTTAGGCATGTAATAGAAATAGGAAACATGGATGTGTACGGGAATCTTTGTTTCATATGGAAAACATAATTAGTTTTAGAATGCCACTGCGATGGTGATAAATAAATGTATATTAACGTTAGAATTGTGCTGCACACTGCCAAATGCGAATATCTAAATGTCTGATCAGAATAATGATCACCTAGTAATAGGCCACAACTTGAACATCAAGGGACAGTGTGCAGTGTAAGCAAGTAAATAGAACCGGATCTCCATTGGATTATAAAATAGATTTCTGAATGAAGTTACAAACAACGAACAGATACGTGGATTGCATGTTACATTATTATACTGTTCGATAAACCAAGGAAATCAATGTGTGATATTCATATGCTATAATATTGTGTAAGTAGACGACAGTTGCTAACACAATGAGATTACTCCCGTACAGCATTGTTTTGTTTTTGTATAAAATCATATCTCTGTCTTGGCCTGTCGTCTACACTTAGTTTGTACATTTCCTATTTTTAAGCTTGCTCTTTCAAATTGGTGATTATTGTTTTATGTCGTTAACGTTTCATTAAGAAAACTAATTGTGTTTTTCTCGGTAGTTAGAGATAGGGACGTGTGGTACTGTTACAGGTCAATCGCAGAAAGGATTCTTGTAATTTTGCTCTTTCAACATTTTGGGGTAATGTTTACACAAGATGACGCCGGGGTTCGCTCGCGGCGGTCGGGAATACGAGGTTACGGGTTACGGGACACTTACGGGACCTCACCTACCTACGAGAGCACTAGAGCTCCTGAGCGACTCCGCAGACCTCTAGCCTGTATCAATTACATAGTACTAGTCTTTGCTTAGGCAACCTATCTTTTTTGCGGGTGACCGTTAAGTCTGTGTTATTTAGTTGTTCATTCAGCTGTTAGTATTAAGGCCTTTTGTGTTGCTGTGCATTTCTACACGTTGTATGTAGCTATGTTTAAAATTGTAAATAGTTTCATACATTATATTTTTACGACTAGGATACACAACCAAAGTTGTTATAAAGTGACGGTTGATTAAGTAAATAATAAATTTAATATAGGTCGTTATGTTTATTTTTAAGAAATGATACAAATTATGTCTACAGAAAAACATACATATATCGTACATCCAAAGTTTTGTCGAAGCCTTTTACACAACCGCCCTGATATTAAAAACGAATTTATTATTTTGGTAAAAAGACAGATAATAAATACAAAAATATAAATATAAAATATCTTGCAGAGAAAGATACCTACGGTTAATCAGTGGCTTACTCTTTTTCGTTCCTAGTAGCTTATTCCGGCTCATTTAGTGTTGGTCAATTAAAAAGGACGATGGAAATTTAATGTAAATGTACTAACAACCTCAAGACACAGATATTTTAACCATCGACGAAATCCGACATGAGTACATACGTTACTTTAAATTGTATTTTTTGTACATTCTAGACTCGAAAATACATTAATATCTAAACAAGGAGTGTTTTACTTTTCAAGTTACCTTCAATATCCACATGTTAAATCAAGGATGTCAGCAAGCAAGTAGGAACTGTGCTTACCAAATAGACTTCATCAAAACTTGGTAAAAAAGAACCGAATGTGTAAGTACTTGGATCGTAGTTAGCTGTGTAGTGTTAATTGTAATTAACAGTTCAGCATATGCAGGATGTATCATTGGTACATCATTCGTTTGCCTGCTGCTCTCGCTAGAACTCTACTGTAATACATGAAATAAATGTTACTTACCCAGAATTAATTTTCCAAGTCGTTTAGCTAGACGTAATCGATATGCGAACGATACGGATATGATACATATGGTGGCATTGTGGTTAGAACATTTCTCGTTCGAGTATGTGGCGTGTGTCCTGTTTACTTTCGTTGTGGTAACAAGTTTGCGTAACATGAATTGGCTGGCAAGGTGGCACAGAAGATGCAGTCGGAAGGCAAATGTTCAAATAGAACAGGTAAGTGCATTTAATAGCTAAACTATCAGCCCATCTATTATTCTTTACTGAACACAGCTATTTAAAAAGATTCGTTAAGAGAAAAAATATGTGCAACGGCAAGCTTATCTCTAAAAAGAGATTTCTTCCAGCAAACCAAGGCATGAAAGGGCATAAATAAGTAAATTAACTATCTATAAATAAATATTATCTATAAAATACGGAAAAATTTAATACATACACGTATATACAAAACTACAAAAAAAGCACCAATACATACATGAACCTGTAGAAATAGTTTCCATATAATAATATACATACTACAATTACCACAAGAGAGAGGAAGTGCTCTTTTACCCAGTTTTTGAAAGCGAAAAGAGTGGGACTGTCTCTTATCGTACAAGGAAGTGCGTCCCACAGTCGGACCGCCTGCAACCTGAAGGGGTGCTCATATGCAGAGGTGTTATGCCTTGAAGTGGCTCAGACCGTGTGAGATTTCCCGAAACGAGATACTCAAAGCGGTGTCGTAGGTAGCTGCGGTAGCGCGCATTTTTGAATATATTGAAAAGATAAGAAAGAATATGAGTCTCGGCGATGACGAATCGTTGCGATATTGAGAAACATTTGCACAGCCCCACGATAAACCGAATCCTGAGATTCTGAAGTCGTTCGAGTTTGTTCAGTAGATCTTCGTTCGCGCTCGGGCTACAGACATCGGCGTAGTCGATTAGAGGTAGGAGTCCCTTAGCAAGGGTGATTTTGGTCTGCCGCGGCAAGAAGTACCTACTGTAGACGCCTAAAGGATATCTCATCAGACTCTATTGTGATGCCTTTGTATGATACGGGAACAATGGGTTTTTGTAACACGGAAAGCGTGTGCCTGCTTCCTAAAATCATGGCTTGTGATTAGTCGGGTTTATTAACAGCCCGTATGATGAGGCCCAGTCTTTCACATTCTCGAGGTCAGCATTCAGTGCCTCCACGGATGAAACTACATCGCAGGGGGAAAAGTGGTGATACATTTGTAGATCATCTGCGTACAAATGATACGAAGATAAGAGGACGTCAGAGATGGAGTTGATAAAGACAAAAAAAAGAAGAGGAGAGAGAATACCACCTTGAAGCACTCCTGAGGAAAAATCACACCATTGAGTTTCGGTCTCTTCAGACCTAATGCATAGCTGACAACCTCTCCGGTATGAATCGAACCAGCCAGCAGCGTGGGAGGAGACATTCAGCGAGGTCAATATAGCGACAAGAATGTCAAAATCGACGCAGTTAAAGGCATTGCTGAAGTCAAGCAGGGCCAGTACCGTAACCAACCTCTGATCCATAGCTAGCTGTATATCATCGCTGACTTGCTGTGGTAGTAAGTACTATGCCCTGGTATAAATCCAGATTGGAAAGGATTGAGAAGTTTGTTTGTTGAAAGGTAGGGGTTGAGTTGGGAGTGGACAATGGATTCAAGGACTTTGGAGAGAATAGGTAAGATAGATATGGGCCTGTAATCTTTGTAGGAGGAGGGATTAGAAATTTCGGGCAGTGGGATGACAAGTGCTTTCTTCCATAGACTAGGAAAAGATCTATCCGATAAAGAGAAGTTGATAATGTGGGTAATTGGAGGGAGCAACTATTCAAGGACGCTGTGGATCATCTGATGACTGGATTTGGATGTGATAGCTAGCACTAACACTGCCTTTCTAACTGCGCCGATTCCAACGAGACTTAAGTTAGACGGTGAGGTACAGACTGCAGCGTTCAACTGTAAACGAAGGGTTGCCTCCTTTGTGGCAGGGTCACGAGTTGGGGAGAAGAAAAGAACTGGTTAAGACCGTTGAGATCGACATCACCTGAAGCAGATTCCTGGGACTTGCCAACACCAAGGGTTTTAAGAAATTTTCAGAACTGACCTGGAGTGTACATCGCTATACACCCAAAGATGTGGCGTCGCTGAGCGTCAAGGCACATGCGGTTGCAGAGGTTTCAAAGGCGTTTATATGCTTAGAGGGGGCTAGGAGACTGTTATGGGTTGGGTCTGATAGCAAAAACAATCCGTGCAAAAGGGCGAATAAGTAATCGCCCTTTCGCAAGGTTTCTTTTTGCCATTAAACGCTTAAGAATTAAAGTACCCATACAAGAGATTAGATATAAGTAGTGTAGCCATTTTCTTAGCCATTTTGTTTTATTTGTTTATCGGTGAACTGGACTCTCCCGATATTATCGGTAAAGATATTTAATCGCGGGTATCGAGTTGTGTGCTTAGTTATTTGTTATTATATTATTCATATTTGCTTATTCGAAGTATAATAAATAAAATTTAGTTTTTTATCATAAGTATTTGATTTTATTTCTATAAATAAGTTACTCAATTTCTATCCATTTCAATGAGCAAAGAGTTTCGTTAACCTGAGTACATAGTTCAATACTTATACATACTACATACAGAAAACTTTTTTTCAATGTTTCGATGTACGGGACTTGCATGTGGTCCTATACCTAGTATTTAATATTTTATTATTAAAAATTAAAAAGGTATACTCGTAAAAAAGACTGTCGTTTTACGTTTTTCCGTGAACAATGGTATGTTACCATTCGTGTGCGGGTCACACGTCCTACTCGCACTTCACCGGTTTTATTTATTTGACCTAACAACGACTTACAGTTCCCGTTACAGTTTCAGTTTCAGTATTTATTGTGTCATATAAATAGGTACATTTCACTTATAAGTAGGTACTCTATAATTATATGGGCCCCGTTAGGGCATTGCACAGTGACTTAAATAACTAGATTATCATTCACATTGGTATAGAACGACATTAAATATTACTTAGACTTATAGTTACCTTTCTATATTGCATTCTATTTTATCTTAACTATACATATTATATAATATTTTATCTTAACTATATATTCTGTTTATGGGGGGACTATTGTGTGTCAAACAACACAAAAACCTACATCTATAAACAGTCACTGAAAAATTCTTGGGTGGAGTAATATGCTTTTTCTAAGAGCAGCGTGGTTAATTTTTTTGTAAATGTTTTTAAGTTTAAGTTTTTAAGTGTGTTAGGTATTTTATTGTAAATAAGAATGGACCTGTATTTGGGACTACTTTTATAAATTTCGAGTTTGGGTGCTGGGAGTATGAGTTTTGTGTTTCTGCGAGGGTTTTTATCGAAGATGTAAAGTTGTATGTTTTTGTGTACAAATGTGGCTATTTCCAATATGTATATGCATGGGAGCGTTAGTATTTTTTCATACCTGAAGTGAGGTCTGCAACTTTCTTGTACATGTGTATTGGTTATAATTCGAACGCATTTTTTCTGCTGTATCAGCAGGTCTACGAAGTTGGTACTATCTCCCCACAGGATTATACCATAGCGGAGCCACGCATGTGCATAGGCGTAGTATGTCGATAAAGCACATTTTTTGCTTGTATTAGATTTAAGGGTGCTTAGGGCGTACGTGAAACTTGATAATTTATTTTTGAGGTTACTTATATGGATTTTCCAATTTAATTGAGAGTCTACTGTTATTACTAGCAGCTTGGTATTCTTGACTTCTTTTATGTTTAGTTCGTCTATCAGGGGTTGTAAATTTAGTGGTTGTCTTTGGTACGGAGCGAATTTAATTAATTTTGTTTTGGTATTGTTTATTTTTAAGTTATGCTGGCTTAAATATTTGCCGATAGCTTGGTAGGAGTCCTTGATGGTTGTAAAGAAGTTGGAACTGGGGCACTTAAATAAGAGGGAGATGTCATCTGCAAACATGGTGGTTTTGGTGTTTGTAATATTAGGTAGGTCGTTTATGTACACAAGAAACAGGACACAACCGGTTACACTGCCTTGCGGTATAGACCAGTTAGTGGTCTGGGTGGGGGATCTAACACTTTCCAAAGTGCCCAAGGTGTCATCATAGTGCTCAATTTCTACGTATTGGGTTCTGTCCGTAAGGTAAGATTTTAGCCACTGTTTTGCGCTTCCTCTGACTCCAACGTCATTGAGTTTAGAAATTAACAGTTTATGGGAAACTCGGTCATATGCTTTCGACATGTCAAGAAGTAGACCTACTGAGTGGTTTTTAGTATTAATGTAATCGTAAGCTTCCTGTATATAGCTAAGCAGAGCCGTTGTCGTGCTTTTCCCTCTGCGGAAACCGTGTTGGCTATTGTTGATCAAATTAAATTTCTCCAGAAAGTTGTATAGGTAGTTGGTGACTGTCTTTTCGAAAATCTTTGAAAAGGAGGAGAGTATTGCAATGGGTCTGTAATCTGTTTTGTTTCGTGGATCACCACCTTTTTTATAATGGGTTTTATTTTGGCTAGTTTGAGTTTTTCTGGGAAGCAGCCTTCACTAAGTGATTGGTTTATGAGAGCGGCTAGTGGAGCGGTAAGTTCTGTGTTACAAAACTTTAGTAAAATAGGGGGTATGTCGTCGTAGCCTGAACTACGTTTGTTGGGAAGGTTCCTTATGATTTGATTGATTTTCGTTTTTGTCATTGGGCTCAGGAAGATACTGTTGAGACAGTTTGTTACAGAGGTGTTAATTGTATTTTCGTTTACTAGTTCATCAGGTTTGCCTACAGATGCAAAGTATTCATTAAATGTGATGGAAACAGCTGAGGTGTCAAGTTGGCTGTCTATTTTGTCTAGAGTTATGTTGCGAGGTGGAACATTTCGGTCGCCCTTTGTAATGCGTTTTATTATTTTCCACATTGTTTTGGTTTTATTTGTCGATGTGTCCATTTCTCTTACATATATATTTTTCCTAGAAGATTTGATGCATTTTTTTAAAGTTTTTGAATAAAGTTTGTAGTATTTTTAATGACAGGGCTCTGAGATTGGTTATTTAATATTCTTAACACACGCTTATGTTTACAGGACCTCCTCAGTCCTTTTGTAAGCCAAGTTTTATTCTTAAAGGGTTTCATTTCGATTTTTGTTTTTGGTATATAATGTTCCAGGATTTTTTGTATTTCCTTTTCAAAACAATTGAAATTTTCGTTGATATTTTGGCTTGGTATTATTATTTGATCCCAGCGTACTATTGTCAGAGCAGTTTTAAACTGCGTCATGTTTTTAAGACTGAAAATTCTCTTTATTGTTGTTATGTTTTCCCGTAAATAATTCGGGGAGAAATCTATGTCTATTACTACGGATTTATGGTCTGAGATACCATGGTCTATTACTGACACTGTTTTTGGAGAGTTGTTACAGAAGGCTAAATCAATGCAGGATGAAGTATTTGGGGTTACCCTCGTAGCCTCGTTAACCTGTTGGCGTAGATTTAGTTCTAACATGAGATTTATTAGTTTCCTACTGTCTACCGAGGGTATTATTTGGTCGATGTTGTAGTCGCCTACGATCATAATGTCGTATTTTTTGTACTTTTTCTGTAGCAGAAGTGATAAATCGTTAAGAACATTATAGAAGGTTTCTATGTGGCGGTCAAATCTATGAAGGTTTATTATTAAAGTGTTAGGGGGCGCTTATTTCAATAATACTTTCCACGGTTAGATTTGATATGTCTTTGCATTCGGAGTAATCTAATTGGTTCTTTACAAGAATAGCGACTCCACCTCCTTTACAAGAGCCTCGGTAAAAAGCTGAGGCAAATGTATAATTTTGAATGTGTATTAAATTCCTTTGGTTCGATTTTATCCATGTTTCCTGTAAGCACAATATTTGATAATCAGTTTTCTCTATAATTGACATATACATCAGTTTTATTTTTTATACTCTGCATATTTTGAACAAATATCAAAAAATGTTTAGGACAGTTATTAGTATTTTTGACGAAAGGACTGGTTATTTGGTTGTAAAGGTTGTTGGCTAGAATATCGAGGTACTTGGTGTGAGGGTTCGGAGCCAGTCGTGGTGGAGGTGCGATTTGCAGTAGACGTTTTGTCAGAGACGCGTGTTGAGGTGGGTACTTCAATGCCGTCTATCATCAATCTGTTGTTCCGTATCGTGGCATGTTTGCCGCTGGCTCTGGCTTCGCGTATAGTTTTAGTAATTTCGTTTTGTTTTCGTAAGTCTTCTCCTTCTAAGTATTCCGTTATCTTGATTCCAGTATTGTAAAAACAATGTTTATTTAGTAGAATAAAGTTTGTCATATTCTTGCTGAGTAGTTCCAAGGCTAGTGGTCTCATGTGTCTTCTTCTGCCTATACGACTTGAGCTCTCGATGTATCCAAACAGGTTAATGTTGAGGACATCATTAAATATGTATGATACGCGTTCATATAGCTGAAGGTCAGTTTCTTTGTAGTATTCTGGAAGTCCATGTACTACTATTTTCTTGCAGTTTTCTGAAATCGGCTGTGGTTTGTAGTTTTCTTGCACCTTGTATAGGTCTTTTTGCAGCGTTGCAATTTCATTTTCTAATTCAACTATTTTTGTGTTGAGGTTTTTTATTTGAGTCGTCGCTGAGTCTAAATTTATGGATATTATATCTGTCTTTTGGTGAAATTCATTTCTTAAGTTTGACATTGCTTTGTTTATTTCTTTGTGTATGAGCGTTTTGAAGTCATTTATGAGGAGGTGGTTGTTGGAGCTGAGTTTTTCTGTTATGATGTCACCTAGCTGCTGTAAGATATTACTTGTTTCGGTAGTTGTTACTGACTCATTGTGTAGTAGACTTGATGCAGAGTTCAAAGTGTTTCCTTGAATTGTTTTGTTGCTAAGGAACAAGTCTTCGGTAGAGATGTCAGCATTTGGGAAGCGATCTTTCCTTCTTAATGTTACATTTGTGTCATCTGATTCATCCTTGCTTTTTTCTGTCATTGCGTAGAGGTCTGATTTAACAGTAGGGGTGTTGGTGTTATCTCGTTTCGGCATTTTGCAGATGCACTCTTGACATTTCCATGTCTTTTTGCGTTCCATTGACATGAGATTCATAAACAGTTTTTCGGATACCCCGGCGCAATCTAAGTCGTATGGTTTCGTACACAATGAACATACCAGATAGTAATTTGTTTGAATGCTTTGGTGGCAGCCAGAACATCTATGCCTCTTGACTTCAGCCATGTTAGAAGAAAGATATTAATTATTGGTGGGTAGGTGTTCCTGCAGGCTATTTGATGGCGCTAATTTAATTTATTTCCAAAATTTGCTTTAGGTGTTTTACGGCCTCTGGTGGTGAGTAGCAGGAACTATTATTTTCAATTAATTTGATATGATCGATTTGTACTCCCCAACGCCGGGAGGTGGCGCTGAAAAATTTTCGCCCTCTGTTGGTGAGTAGCAGAACTACGACTTTTGGTATGATCTGATTGATTATGGATTAGTACTTCCCAACGCCGATAGGTGGCGCTGAAAATGTTTGCCCTCTGTTGGTGAGTAGCAGAACTGTGGCCTTTGGTATGATCTGCTGCTGTGTGGCGTTCAAATATTTGAAAAATTTAACGTTTTACGTTCGGTTTGAGGTTATATTTTTGGACTCACTTCGAGAACACGCTTGTTTCCTGGTATTCCTTAGCTCATGGGATAGCTAGGGAGCAGTTTAGTGATGCTGTACAGTCCGGGGTGTCTTTTTATTGGGGTTTCACTTGTTAACACTGCATTGTTTGACTTTCACAGAATTGTTTATATCTCACTATTTCTTCACAGAAACTTGTAGATAACGATTTTGCTGAGTTAATTTTGTAATAGTAATGTTTTGAGTCAACATTTACACTGGTTTTATGATTGTTACTAATTTTTGTTATTAAAATGCACGGAGCAACTGTTTTCGTGGAGCTAGCGCCCTCTGTCCTCAGCCTCAGCCTCTGTTACGTAAGAACAGCCCTTTAATTGGACAGTACCAGTACCATAAATGGATCTAGTGATACACTTGTGTATCGCTAGTACCTTTAAAAACTACACGAGTTAAAATGTCCAGGGTTTGCTTGCTAAACAAATGACATTTATTCTACTGATAAGTACATTAAAAAACTTAAAAGCTCACCTTTTTCCTATTACTGTAGCACCATTTATTTATTTCAAGACACACCAACAACAGTACGTTAACAAATTCAACAATATAGATAGTATGTAAAAAGTTCGTTTATTCTTACTAGTTCAATTGGACAATTCTTGACTGAACTAGTGGGATTTTTTCCCTTTAGTTCAGTTGAAAATACTTATAACAAGCTTTTTGCCTGGTTTAAATTTTTAGGTACACTAGTATTACTAGTTTCACGCATGTTCCTAGATGGGGTGGCAAGGCATAACTTCACATAAATTAACATTATTGCTTTTTTTACAGATGCCATGATTTTGTTAGGTGTCATGATTTTGTCAGGAGCGTTGATTTCGAGAGGTGTCAAGTTTTTAATACTACGCTTTCATGAGTCATGTTCTTCTTCTTTACTTTTAATGGTGGTCTAACAACAGTTAATATCATGAGTCATGTTGTTGTAACTGGCATGGCTGTGTTGTCTGTGTCTCTGCCACGCCATTTGACAGTTTTATATTTTATTTTATACCTGTCAAAAATAGCGACACCCACAGAACTTTGGTAGGCAGAACACATGGACCCTGTACCTAGAAAAAAAGGTGCCAACAAAGTGTCACATAAAATGGCTGCCTTCTAGTAAAGGACAAATGCGAGAAATATCGATAACAATAGAAAATATAGTTTGGAAGACTTTATAATAGCCGGCCGGCGTTACACTTTTCCTTGAGAAATTGAAATAGATAATGTTTTCCCGAATTCATTTTCTCACTCAATAATAGGTTAACCTCTCAAAAACCGAGAGTGAGGCTGGGACGGGTCGTGATTTTCAATCTTATGCCATAGTAATAAAAGTTAAAACCTATGACGGAAACGTGACGTTAGCTAACGCCGGTGGTATTCAAGAGGTATGTTTTTTTTTCATATTTTTATCACTTCTTAGCCATCTTTCGCAGTATATTTTAAGGCCACCCAAACTCAAAACTCAAACTCAAACTCAAAACGTTTATTCTGTAAATAGGCCACAAGGGCACTTTCACATGTCATTTCATTTAATTTTTTACAGAACATTTGGTATTATTATTGTCTTGTCTTGTCTCACCTCTTGTCTTTATCAAAATAAGGCTCGCAATATTTTTCTCCCTGACAACAATACTACGCATTTGTAGCATTTAAGCGACCGAGACAGCTTCCGTCACGAATCCCGATATATACTCCACAACGCTTTCGGAATATTCATCCAGGTTAGCTCCTATTTATTCAACATAGGACTCTTTTAAGTCGCTATGGTCTTCGTCAATCTCGACTAAACCGTTTTTTCGAAGACGAAGTAAATAACGCTATTGGACAACTTCATAATTGGTTTACTGTTAACAATCTCGAAAAAAACTAAATGTATAAAATTCACTTTGCCTAATGTTAATTCCTTAAAAATGATGTTATATTAAATAATGATCGGTTAGAGTTTACTGATAGTACAGTTCTCCTGGGGATAACACTTGACTCGAAACTACAATGGAGCCCTGACATTACATCTTTATCGGGAAGACTAAGTTCAGCTGCATATGATGTGAGACAAATCAGACAGCTGAAGCATGTAGTTACGGCGAGAATTGTTTACTTTAGTTATTTCCACAGCATTATGTCCTATGGAATTTTGCTGTGGGGAGGAGCTGCTGATATTGACTCAATTTTTGTTCTGCAAAAAAGGGCTATTAGAGCAATTTATAACAGGGTGACACGTTTATGAAAATATCATGTACGTTAGGAAGAACATAAACAGCTTCACTAGAAATTTTGACAGGCAAGCGAAATAAAATTGACTAACCTTTTGTTAAAATGCATATTATAGTTTAGATGATTACATTGATGACAAAGAGGTATGGAGCTCTGATTTTCCAGCGCACCACAAGATCCATGCACACGCTTCTAACACATGACCTATTTTTGAAAAAAAAAAAGGAGCAGGAAAGAAAAGTAGGCCGTGTTGCAGTGTACGAGTCTCTCGTGACACTTAGCAGTAGCCGAAACAGTAGTAGTTTTTCTTGCATTATAGAGATTCAAATGACATTCAAAAAGTGTTCGTAAGAATCTAATTTGAATAAAAAATAAGTTTTCCGTCAACTTCTTCAACGTTTCTTTGTTGGGAAATCTGAAAAAGAAAACAAAGTACTTAATGAATTAGATTGAGAACAGTTTAGTGTTAGATAGCAGCACTTGATGAACAACATTGATAGCAAATTGCAGTGGGGACCCCATAGATAAATTAGATGGTACACTAAGTTCTGTGGCTTACGCTGTTAGGAACATCAGACAAAACACGGATGTGACTACATCTAGGCTATTCACGTCCTATAATATCTTGTTGTGGAGGAAAGCAGCGGATATTCAAACTATTTTTATTTTACAGAAAAGAGCTATTCGAGCAATTTATAATTTGAAACGCACATACTCCTCAAGAGAGCTTTTTAAAGAAATTGACATACTAACTGTAGCTAGTCAATATATTTTCGAAAATATATTGTATGTACGCAAGAACCTTACAACACATTCCAAACTTAGCGATAGCTGTAATGTTTACCTAAGAAATAATCACAGACTAGTTGCACCCCGGTTTAGACTCGCGAAGGTTAGCAATTCTTTCAAGGGTCCGTGCAGTCTCTACTACAACAAGATACCTCTGGAGATCTTGAAATTGCCTTTTGAGGAATTTAAAATCCATGTTAGAGCAGAGCTATTTTGTCGAAAAAGGGATATTACAATGTTCAAGATTACTTAAATGACGGGACTATATGGGGTTAATCTGGCTCAACACAGAACTTGCTGTTAATAGTTTTGTAATTATTTATTCCTGCTTAATAATTATAATAATTTATATTGTAATATTTGTAGTAGATAATCACAAGCAATTTCTAAAAGAGATCTAAAAATCTATCTGTGGGAGTTTCTACGCCCTTCTGAGAAGCGGCAAAAAATTATGATTTCTAAGTACATGTAAGTAGGGTAACATTGGGGGTTCTGCATCACAAATTCGCGCCGCTCGCTTCGCTCGCTCCGCTCGGTTTGTGCTGCAAAACCCCACAATGTTATCCTACCCTGCAGGTTTTAAACGGCAACCTGTTTATTCTGAAGTGTGTCTAATTCATACTGCACCTCTTTTCTATTGACTGATGACGACCTGAGCTACAAAATCTTATTGTACGCTATGCAGTTAACAATTAGTCTGCTTGACAGACATAAAATAATGAAAATTGTGTCCACTAAGTGATCAATAATTTTCATTTCAAGATATAAAAAATAGCAGCAAAACCTTCGCGTTTCGAGAGATGTCTTTACTTGATACGTGGTACGTGGTACGTGGCACTTGTTGCGACATCTCTCTCAACACTTAGGTTGGTCTGGTATGTGGCATATGGTACTTGGCACTTGGTATGTGGTACTTGTTCCCTTGCGGTTATGTCTAAAGCTGCTTTCGGGTTGCCCAAACCCTAATCACCTCAAGAGACAAATTTGCATGGTTGACAATGGGACATGTATAAGAGCAGTAGTAAATCGGGCCAATTTAACTAAAGCATCTCACACAGAACCAGTCTAACTGTAGTTTATCTTACACTTCTTATATACTAAAAGAATGAAAAACTTTGATAGCGCGATGTAGGACTTGATTCATTTTATACTGGAGAATTAAAGTTTTAAACCTGAATCCATATTATGATGACCCTTGGAACTCTGATGACAAGGTTGTGACGTATTTCATTCACACTGCATTTGTTTACTTAGAGATGTCGTAGCCATATCGTCGATTTGGCCATATCACAATATGGTCAGAAATGGCTTGACCATATCATGAAATGGGTTGCCATATCATGATATGACCTGTTTTAATGAAAACATGTCTTTTTAAAAGCATTGTTATTCAGCACTGCATGATGTTTTTTTTGTGTTATACATGTCAAACTAACACGAAGACTATTCGAGGGCTTCGCTGCGCTCACTCCCTCTAGTCTTCACCTAAGCTACCGCAGTGTGTGCCCTAAAAGATTTAATCGATTTATGATATTTCACGTTTGGCCATATCGTGATATGGCCAATTCGATGATATGCCTACGACAGAGATATTCCTTATAAGTGTTCCATGTCATAATCATAACAAACTTATGCATATAAGGAGCTATCACGAATAAGGAAGGCGCTATGCGCTTTATACAGGGTGTTGATTTGTAAAGTTACGCCGAGCTCAGAGGTGGTTAAATACATGATACTAAAGCAAAAATAAATTTTTTTTTTCAGTAAAAATTAAATTAATATTTTTTTGATTTTACAAATATTAAAAAAACATAGAAATGTCGTCCAAAAAGTGTTGCACTGGGTGGATTGAGGTTCGGGGCGCGGGGAAGAGTCTATTAGCACTCGGGCGCGGTGACTGGGGGGGGGGTGTATCCACACTTTTAGGTAATTTCAGGAAAATTTTCAGATGGTAAACTATCGGCTCTGAGTCGGGTGTAACTTTACAAATCAACACCCTGTATGAATCCATTGCATTGAGAGCTCAACATAATTCAGTTATCCTAAACAATTGTCTCAAAAACCATGCTCTTAAAAACCCTGCTTACATTGAAATTTTCACTGCTTGTTTAGAGTGGACGATATTTTTAATGATGCCAATAAACCCATCAATGTATTTAAAGGTACATCTCATAACCATTTAAAAATTATGTTTCTAATTACACACTTGTCCTTATCCAGTACAACCATTGACCAAATTCAGTCAGCTAAGGCAGCGTTCATACAATGATTGTTAATAGTTGGAAACAAAATTGATAATAAGTACTTGAAATATACTAAGTATAAGGTTCAAAATCCTATGCCATTAGATTTTTTTAATTTTTTTTATTACACCGGTTAACAGTATTTTTTCCATTGAAAGTTCGATGTTGATGCACCTTTATAAATCAAAGCTTATAAATATTGATGCAACTAGATGAAAGCCGCTTTTCTAATACTTGCGTCGATATCTTCGAGTGAGCTCGTGTTTTGTGAATTAGTGCTGCTGAAGAACTGAAGACATAAGTATGTAAGTTTGATTTTTTATCACTTATGGATCCCGCACTTGGATACCTTGTGTCATGGGAACCAGAAACAGCGATAATACAAACATGTTAATCTCTAAGACCTAGGAAGGTTTTTTTGTCCCAACGGAATTAGAATCCGAAACCTCTAGCATGGTAGGCAGACGTACAACCGCTGCGCCACCGAGACCGTTTTTTTTTTTTTTTTTTTTTTTTTTTTCATTCTATTAATATTTTAGGTGGTCCAGCCCATTTGATTCTGACGTAGACGAGGAGATCAGGAGCGAAGTTCAGAAGAAAAAACCTGCTGCGAAGGCGAAAAAAACTTCAACCCCTAAAGCGAAAAAAGCGGCGGCAATCCCAACACCAGCACTAACTGATGCCGGTTCTGAGTCGGATGAGGAGCCCATTCCTTGTGCTCAGCCCAAGAAACGGAAGAGAATTGCTACCTTCCCAGATTCCGAGGTAAGCTTTAATATTATTTTATTTAAACAACCATTTCTCATGTTTTAAACTAAATGTAGCATCTTGTTTGAATAATATTTTATGCTCGTCTATTTTAATTTTTTAATCATTATTTACTTTTATCTGTAGCACAAACATGTAAACATTCAAGATCTGATGTTTGTTTTTTATTTAGTTATCCAGCCGGGATTCGAATCCGCGATCCCTCGCATGGTAGGCAGACGCACAACTTCTGCACCGCAAGCCCCGCCCCTAATTTTATTTGTAATTACTTTGATTAACTTTTGATTAAAGATATACCAAAAATGTTTCGTAAAAACAATTTCCTCTTATCTTAATCCAACTTAACTCACAGTTTTAAAATAATTGCTAATAATAATTGATTGACATGCATATTTTACTAGTGAAATTACATTGACAATGTAAAATATATTTTTTTTAAATAATAGCGAATGCCTATTTCACATCTTTACAGGATGAGCTAGAGCCGATTCGTGCATCAGCGCTCAAGAACTTTCTTTCACGTCGCACCGGCTCGGGGTGTTCATTCCAGTCCGATCCTTCACGTCGAGGCGAATATTATGTGGAGCTACGGGTGTACAACAGCCGTGAGTTAGAGGGAAGCAAGTTAGGAGATCGGGACAGATGTAAATTGGCTTTGATACATATGAAAACGAATGTAAATGGAGATGCTCCCCTATGGCATTCGATTTCAAAAGTAGTTACTGATAGTAAGGAGCAATTCAAGGGAGTAAGACCAGTCATTTATCCTTTGAATATTATGTAATGCAAAGCTGTCGATATCCGAATATCGCAAGCGTAAGAATCAGCCTCCGTCTGTCATTTATCCTTTGTTTTTTTAAATCTTAATATTTTTAGCAACTTATTAACATAAAAATTCATGTAATCAATACAAGTCATTGTTATAATTTTTTCATCGTTCACATAATTTGATATTTTACTAATCTTTTACAACAGCAGTATTTGATTAAATAGATAATTCTCTTACCTACAGATAAAAATGGTTTATTGTCAAGAATGTCAAGCATATGTCTCACGATTATCTTCTCACAAGAAAAGTAGCATTCACAAATCTAACTGTTTGATACGAACTGAGTTAAGCAATGTTAAAATAATAGCAACAGCGTTTAGAAATAGAATAATCAGTTATAGAGTCAATCCTGAAAAAGAATATCTTGTACCTGATTTTTTTTTGTCAGATAACTATTCTACCGTTAGTAATCTTATAAGCACCCTTCTAAGAAAACATCGATCGTTAAAAGTAAACATAGAACTTTTTATTACATATAATCTACCTAAAGATAACACTCAATCTTTAAAATCATTTAACACAAAATATACCATGGTATTGCAAAGTACTGATATTTCCGTTTTATACCATGATTTATCAAACCTTTTGCTAATGAAGTGCTTAGAGTTTGAACACGCAGAGTCGGGGTGGACTATAGAGTCAGTAAGTCATTTGGAGATAAACATTGCGAAATTTAGTCCGTTGAAAGCAGGATCGTACATACCACTTCCGAAAAGTATTCAAAACACAAAGTCTTGTCTAAATATAAAAAATAATGATGAGTACTGTTTTTTGTGGAGCATTGTAGCACATTTATATCCTGCAAAAAATAATCCCAATAGACTTTCATCTTACCCTCATTTCTCTAACTTTTTTAACACTTCAGGAATGTCATTTCCCCCCAGCTTTAAATGTATTAAATGGTTTGAAAGACATAATACGGGAGTGAGTGTCAATATTTATGGATTAGATGAACATGGTAGTATAACAGGTCCTCTATACAAAACTTTGCGAAGACGTGTTGAGCATGTGAATTTGTTATTTATCAGTTGTAAATCGAAAAATCATTTCTGTTTAATTAAAGATATGGGAAAGCTCTTACACAACCAACTCACGAAACACAAATCACGAATTCATCTTTGTGATGAATGCTTCATGTACTTTAGTACAGAAGAGAAGTTAGCAAGTCATAATTGTGCAGGGATACAGACTGTTCTTCCTGAGGAAGGCAGCAAAACAGGTTTTTCAAATTATGAAAGAACACAAAGGATTCCAATAGTGATATATGGTGACTTCGAGAGTTTACTCCGCGAGTATTCAGATAAACATAAATCCACTCATGTAGAGAATGTGCAGGTACACGAAGCAACTTGTTTCGGTTATTTCATTTGTTGTAAGTCTAATCCAGAGTTAAATGATTATGTTTCCTACAGGGGTTCCAACTGTTCTCAAAAGTTTTGTGAGTCAATTTGCAAGGATTTGCTTCGTTTACATAAAATATTATCTGTACAAAGAGAAATGACTCCCTTAACAGAAGAAGAAAAATTAAGAGTGGAAAATACAACTAACTGTCATATATGTAAAAAATCATTTTCTCTCGAAGATACAAAAGTTCTAGATCATGATCACTTTACTGGGAAATTTAGAGGACCTGCACACAATTCATGCAATTTAAATTGTAAGACTTGTCCATTCATTCCAATAATTTTCCGTATCCTTTCTGGTTACGATTGTCATCTATTTATTGTAGAGCTATCTAAAATATGTGGTCGCATTAAACTATTACCAAAAAACAAAGAAAAATATATTTCCTTTACAAAGTTTATCCCACTTGACAGACAACATACTGCTCAGCTGAAATTTGTTGATTCTTTAAATTTTTTGGATTCAAGTTTAGATAATCTCATTAAAACACTTGAAACCGAAGACTTCATTAACTTAAAGTCATTTTATGAAGATGAAAAGATGTTTAATTTAGCTCGGAGAAAAGGTGTCTTTTGCTATGACTATGTAGATTCGTGGGATAGATATAATGAGACCACATTACCAGACAGAAACAAATTTTATAACAAACTCACTTCTGAGATTATTACCAATGATGATTATAATCATGCTATGAATGTTTGGGAAACATTTGGAATGAAAACTCTTGGAGACTATACAGATTTTTACTTGAAATGTGATGTTTTATTACTTTCTGACGTATTTGAAAAATTTAGATTTATGAGTCTTAATCATTACAATCTAGACCCTTGTCACTATGTTTCTTCACCATCTTTAAGTTGGGATGCTATGCAGCTTTATACAGGTGTTGAGTTAGACTTAATATCAGATGTTGAAATCTATCAAATGTTTGAAAAAGGTATCAGAGGGGGTTTAGCTCAATGCTCACGACGGTATGCAAAAGCGAATAATAAATATTTATCCGATTATAAACCTAACATATCTTCAAATTATTTAATGTATTTTGACTGTGTTAATTTATATGGATATGTGATGATGTCAAAATTACCCACCGGAAATTTTAGATTTTTAAAAGAAAATGAATTGATCAATTTTAATGTCATGACGATAAGTTCTCATAGTGATACAGGTTTCATTCTTGAAGTAGATTTACATTATCCTTCTGAAATTCATGACAATCATGCAGATCTACCGTTTGCTGCAGAACAATTAAAGGTTCCATTTCCCCTTGGTAAAAATATAAAATTAGTATCCAATTTATTTGATAAATATAAGTATGTGATTCATTATGTACATTTACAAAAATGCTTAGAACATGGCTTACAATTACTTAAAATTCATAGAGTTCTTTCATTTGATCAAAGAGCATTTTTAGAACCTTATATAACTCTCAATACAACTCTAAGACAAAACGCAAAGTCTGAATTCGAAAAAAATTTTTTCAAGAAACAAAATAACTCAATTTTTGGTAAGACTATAGAGAATAAGAGAAAGCAGGTAGATGTGAAACTGATAAACATTTGGTCTGATTCATCAAATAAAACAAACAAATATATTGGTGCTGAAAAATATATAAGCGCTCCTAATTTTAAAAATTTGGCCATTATTTCAAAAGATTTGGTAGTCATACAGATGGAGCCCTCAAAAGTCATTCTGGATAAACCAATTTATGTAGGTTTTAGTATATTAGATCTAGCAAAAACACATTTATATAATTTTCATTACTCAGTAATGAAAAAAATTTATGACAAGAACATCCAACTATGTTACACAGATACAGATAGCCTTCTGTATCTTATAAATACAGAGGATATTTATGAAGACATGAAAAAACATATTAAATATTTTGATACTAGTAATTTTAAGTGTGACAATGTGTACAATATGCCATGTTTAAATAAACAAATTCCAGGATATGTTAAAGATGAGATGAGTGGGGATGTTATTTCAGAATTTGTGGGCTTAAGAGCCAAGTTGTATTGTATAGAGACAAATAAAAACTGTTCAGTTAAGAAAGCCAAGGGTGTGAAAAAATGTGTTGTAAAAAAATTGGATATTAATAAATATAAGGATGCTTTATTTAAAAACATAGAATTTAAAGATTCAATGTATTTTATACGATCTAAAAATCACTGTGTCTATACACAAAAAGTAAATAAGGTTGTTTTAAATGCAAATGATGATAAAAGACAGATATTAAATGGAAGTTTTAAAACATTGCCCTGGGGACATTATTCCACTATATTTTAAGAAATAACCTGCTGTTGTAAATTAATTAAAAAAAATAAACAAAATTTAACCATGTTATATCTAAAGTGGAATCATCACTTTAGATATAATGTTGTTAAATTTTGCGGTTTAACTTTGTAAAAATAACCAAATGAGGTTTTATGTATTTGTAGTTAATATAATTTGCTCCATGTACTGTTGATATTTACTCGCTTATTCCAATAAAATAATATTGTTTAACCTTATTGTTTGTATCATTTATTGAAACCCTCCAGTTCCTTAACAATGTAGAGCTTGTCTTATCTCAAATGACGCACCACCTCATTTCTCATACAAGCAGATGGAGTTTAAAGTGGAGAGGCATGTCATTTGAGCTGAGACAAGCTCTACTTTGTAAATTTTTATCTACTGAAGTTTTTATCTATCCTAGTTAAAATCTCATTAAATAAATTAAACACAAACTTTTAAATATCAATTTATTCACATTTACATTTACATGGGATATATTTATTAGATAAAATAGTATGAAGTCATCGTATACTAGAATAAGGTGAGATAGCTAACATAAATAACAAAAACTACTTATTGATATTAATTATCACTATTATCACATATTTTTTTTGAAATTTTTCTAATTAAATTCTCAGTCTCTTCGAGTACATCCTCATATAAATTTTTTACCACATATTGCACAACAACATTTCTATTCTTATTTCGTTCGTCTAGTGCCTCGATTTCAATTTTTATAACACATGATCCCGAAGCATTTTCTTTTTTAATAAAGGAAGCATCATTCAGTTTCCTTTTTTTAGGGGCAATGGTTTTTTCCTTCTTCTTGGATTCCAACCATGCTATCCTCCTATTTTCAGCTTTATCTAGCCAAGCGTTTACATCTTGACCTTCACCCCCAACACCGAACTCATCAATCAAACTAGGGTCCACAGCTGGGGGGCTAACATTGTAGTAGTTGAAGACAGAGTTCTCCGACATTTCTGAAACAACATTCACATGTTTTTTAAAACTTACTGCAGCAATGATTTGAAGTATAATATTATTTTTAAACAGACATGTAAAATAGGTACTCACTTGTAAATAATAAAGTTGCTTGAATAGTTTATTAGATCCTTGAGACTGGAAGTAATCCCTCAGAGCTCTAAGACACTTAGATGTGCACACTGATTAGGTTAAATATACACTGATATAAAATAAACTGCTTGTGATGAGTATAGACTGAGCGAGGGGAAGGGAGGGTTGTTTAGGTTTTGTTAATATAAAAGGAGATCTGCTGACGTAAGTAAAGATGAAACTTAAAACGGATACATTTTCTAGGAATTTCAGAAACTAATCAAACTTTTATAAGTATTCAATAACATAATAATATACATACATACATACATACATACATATGCTTGAACCTTTTCACCTAAGAGGGGTAGGCATAGACTAAAGATCTTCATTTGCTATGATCCTGGTATACTATATGAAATCTATTCTTATGCAAACAATAAATACACATGCTATTTAATGTATTAATAGCTCATTATGTCATCAGAAACTAAAATGAAGTTAATCAAACAACCCGTTTCTTTAAATATTTGTGAAATAAAAGTTGATAAAAATACTAACACTTTTAGACATAGCATTCTTTTACCAAATTCCATTCGCTGCATAATATGCGGGCCATCGAATTGTGGAAAAACAAATGTAATGATAAGTTTGTTATTAAATGAAAATGGGTTAAAATTTCATAACATTTATCTTTATTCGAAAACAGCTTTCCAGCCAAAATATCTATTTTTAGAGGAAGTGATAAGATACATTCCAGAAATTAAATTGTTCCTGTTCCAAGATGAAAAAAATGTTATTCCACCCCACGATGCTTTGACAAAATCAATATTTATTTTTGATGATGTAGTCTGTGAAAATCAGAGTGATATACGTAATTATTTTTCCATGGGTCGACATAAAAAAATTGATTGTTTTTATTTATCGCAAACTTACTCAAAAATACCTAAGCAGTTGATTCGAGATAATGCTAATTTATTAGTTATCTTCAAACAAGATGATGTAAATTTAAAACATATTTATGATGAGCATGTCAATTCTGATATGAGTTGGCATAGATTTAAATCAATGGCTACTGATATATGGAAAGAAAAATACGCATGTTTAATAATTAACAAAGATTGTGAGCTAGATAAGGGAAGGTACAGGAAATATTTTGATATATTTATTAAATTAGAATAAAAGGATTATATATTACTGTCATTAGAAAAAAAATACCACTATAGTGCAAGCTATAAGAACGAACAGAAGTGTACAATTATTAGTACTTTAAAATGGATGTAGATATAAAAAAACAAATAATAAAATCAGTAAGGAATATTAAAAATAAATTAAAAATACTGAAAGAGGAAGAAGATATTTCAGAACGTAAACAACGTAAGATATTAAAACCCATTACTGATCCGTTAGAGTCGATAGTCTCGATACATAAAAACGAAGAGAATAAAAACAATCAAATGGAAGCTTCCAATGAGAATAATGATGATTACTTTAGCTCATGTACAAGTGACACTAGTATGCATACTGAAGATGAATTAGATGATAGTATTTTCCATGATGAAAGGAATAAAAACATTACTTATGGTATAAGAAACGAAGGAGGCAAAGTACTAATAGGAAACGTTCCCATCGTAATAAAGAAAACTGAAGATAGTTCAGTGTTTAGTATTAAAGATAAAAGCTATGTCATTACTCCAGGTCTATCAGAGTTGTTGTTTGAAAATAAACCTAAGATAGATTTGATCACAGAACAAGATAGGTTACTATATAAAGATATTTTAATTGCTACTAATGCACATAGAAGAGGATTTATTCCATCAGGACAAATACAAGGTAATTCAGGAATAAAATATTCAAAAATAATTAAGCCTTTATTTCTTGAAACTGAAACAAAAAAAGTACAACAAGGTGGTAGTTTACCAATATTAAAAAAATATAAATCAAATACTGATTTAGTATACTGGGACAATCCTAATGAACTTATTGATAGGTTAAAACTTTTAGTTGCCTCAAAGAGTGCAGGAAATACCAATCATGATAATGAAATAATTTCTATAATAGAGGAATTAAAAGAAGCAGGTATTATTAGAGAATAAATAGAGCGTAAACTTTTTCATTAAACTAGTTTATTACTGACGGGCTAGCGATGAACATCGATAAGTTTGGACATCATGTATTTAAACGACAGAAAATGGATAGTCACTCAGATTATCTGATTTGTAGTATGACTGATGGATCTTTAAATAAGCTCCTTAAAAATATTGTAAATCCAGTAGATGCTGGAGATTGTGTGAACAAACAATATGTTGATAAGAATATAGAGAGCTTAGAAATTAAACTCAAATCAATAAACCAAAATCTGGCACAAATTGGATCAGAAATCAACAGTATCAAACAAAGTATAGAGTCAGTGAAACAGAAAATTAAAAAAAAATGAGTAAAGAAATTGTAGTGAAAGAAATACATAAGCAAGCAAGAAAAAATTTTCCAAGAAGACATGTTGTGATGAAAGACATTGATGATTTATGGCAAGCTGATCTAATCGACATGCAATCTATTTCTAGAGAAAATTCTAATTTCAAATACATATTGGCTGTTATTGATGTCTTTTCAAAGTATGCTTGGGTATATCCTTTAAAACAAAAGAATATGGAACAAACATTTAAAGCATTCCAACATTTATTTAGTAAAAATCGTATTCCTAAAAATTTGCAAACTGATTTAGGAACTGAATTTTACAACAAGAAACTTAAAACATTGTTCAATCATTATAATATAAATCATTACTCAACATATTCTACTAAGAAAGCTTCTGTAGTAGAAAGATTTATTAGAACCTTTAAAGGTATTATGTATAGATATTTTAGTTTAAAAGGAAACTATGTTTGGTTTAGTCATGATATTCTTTCAAAATTAATAGAAATGTATAATGGCAGAATGCATAGAACAATAGGTTTGAAACCCAATCAAGTAAATGCAAGTCATAAAGAACAGATATTGCAAAAATATAAAAATAATATACGTTTAGATAAAAGGTTCATACAAAATAAAACTATACTTAAGTTTGGAGATTATGTGCGTATAAGTAAGTATAAAGGAACTTTTGAAAAAGGGTATACACCAAATTGGTCGACAGAAATATTTAAAATTATAAAAATCCAGAACACAGACCCTGTCACTTATCTCCTAGAAGATGCTAAAAAAAATCCTATATTAGGATCGTTCTATATTCAAGAATTACAAAAAACTAGACATCCTGATATTTATCTTGTTGAAAAAGTCATAAAAAAGAATGGAAATAAGCTATTCGTAAAATGGTTAGGTTTGCCTTCTAATGAAAACTGTTGGATAGATAAATCAAAAGTTTTATAAGCAAAATATACAAGTTACATTCTCATTCTGATAATACCTCTTCGAAAAGAAACATCTTTTCATACAATTTTTATAAATAGTATTTTACAATTCGTTTAGATTACAATGGTGATGCAAAAATCAAAAACAAATAAAAAAAAATGTATTAATAAAAATGACAAAAATAATATCAAAAAAGGCACTGGAATGAAAAAAACTTTTAAAAATATAGTTTCAATTACAAAAAAGCATATAAAAAAATTTAAACCTCAATGCAAAAAGGCAGCTATCGAACTCGCCATGGCTGTTGTTAAAGAATTGGGTTCAGATTCAGATGAGTCTGTGATTACCCCGCGTGTGATACCTATCCCAAAAGTTGGAGGATTCTTGCCATTGATACCGATATTTGCTGGACTGTCTGCTGCTGGTGGTTTGGCTGGAGGGGCAGCTGGCATTGCTAAAGCAGTTAATGCTATTAAATGCGCTAAGGAACGCTTGAAAGAATTAAAACGACATAACAAGAAAATGGAAACACTGTGTATAGGAAAAGGATTATGTCTCAAAGAGCGTGGTGATGGTTTGGGAATTTATGTAAATAATAAAAAAAACTAAATCATAGGCTACCCAAGAGAGCGCTTACTAATATAGATTTACTTAAATATGGTCAAAACATTCCATTTTTCAGAGGAGTGTTTATGAGGGATGATTTACCTCAGCATCCATTAAAAAAGGAATGTGCTATTATGAATCTTGACAATTCTGAGAATGCTGGAACTCATTGGGTAGCCTATGCAAAATTAGATAATTATGTAGAGTATTATGATAGTTATGGTAATTTAAAGCCACCAGAAGAATTAATCAAATACATAGGACCAAATATATTTTATAATTATGATAACGATCAGAAACGTAACACATACAAATGTGGTCATTTATGTTTAAAGTTTTTAAATGCCTTTTGGGATCTAAATAAATACTGAGTACTTTACGTTTGAGTTCAGTTGTTGCAATGTCTGTGACTCTAACAATCGTTGGTAATAAATCTATTCTCCAATCTGAATTTACATCTCCTTTGAGTTTAGATGGTAATTATGAGTGTGGTTTATTATTTTTTTCCACATTCAATTCAATTCCTAACATACATGAAAGCAATAACGTATTTGCATATGGGAATAATGATGTGATAAAAATTCCAAATGGCATTTATGATTTATCTGCTTTAAATGAATATATAAAATCGAAAATGGAGAATTGTAACATTATGATTCATCCAAATAACAATACTTTAAAATGTTCTTTATTTTGCACTAAACCAATTGATTTTCGCGTGAAAAATAGTATCGGTGCAATGCTTGGATTCTCGAGTACGATTTTGGAAGCGAATAAATGGCATGATTCAACTCATCCAGTGAACATTATACCAGCGTCTGTGATACGAGTCGAATGTGATCTAATACAGGGCTCTTTTACAAATGGTTCACCTACACATATAATACATGAATTTGTGCTTAATATTCCATCAGGATATCAAGTTATTGAAGTACCAAAAAACGTTATTTATTTCCCAATAAAAAATAAATACATTTCATCAGTAACATTAAAAATTTTGGATTTAGAGGGAAACCTAATTAATTTTAACAACGAAAAAATTCAACTGCGTCTTCATCTAAGGAAAAGAAATGATAGTCTTCAATGATAATCATGATGTCTATAAAATAAACAAAAATAATAAATCTAAAGCCATTATCAAGAGCAACGTGAAACAAACCACACGTAAAAAGTTAAAAATAATTACAAAAAGTAATAAGGAATTTCTTCAAACTTTGGGGTTTAAAATATGAGTATTCTAAAAATATCAGATTATCCGCAGTTCGATAATTCTATCGAAAGTTATGAAACGCATACCTACAATCCCTACAATAATAGCTTTAATGAAAATGATGAAATAAGAATACCAATTCATCAGCAAGATATCTACTTACTACCATCATCAAGTGCGATATACATCGAGGGAAAATTTTGTGTGCAGGCTCGAGATCTGGCTGGAGTTATCAAAAAAAAAAAGTTAATCTAACTAATAATGCAATTTCCTTTCTATTTCAAGACATTAGATATGAAATGAATGGTGTAGAAATAGATCGTGTACGAAATGTTGGAATAACAACAACTATGAAATCTTTAGTATCTATGAGTAGTGGAGAAAATAAAGTAGCAGCTATATGGGGTTGGAACATAGACGGATTTCATGATCAAGATGGTAGTTTTTACGTCTTACTACCATTAAATAAATTATTAGGCTTTGCAGAAGATTATAGAAAAATAATAATAAATTGTAAACATGAACTAATTCTCAATAGAACTAGTACAAGTTTAAATAGTGTAGTTACTGACAAAGATGACTCTGTTACAGTAAGTTTACAAAAAGTGCAATGGCGTATGCCTCATATCAAGGTATCTGACCAGCAAAAGCTTACTTTAATAAAACACTTAGAGAAAGACAAACCTATACAAATCGCATACAGAAATTGGGATCTATATGAATATCCATTATTACCTAAATCTACCAAGCATACATGGTCTGTTAAAACAACTTCACAATTAGAGAAACCACGTTATGTTATATTTGGATTACAAACAAATAGAAAAAATAATAATGTTAAAGACAGTGCCATTTTCGATCATTGTAATTTGAAAAATGTTACTTTATTCTTAAATTCTTACTATTATCCATACGATGCTCTTAATTTGAAATTTGATGAAAACAAGTACAATATATTATACGATATGTATGCTAGATTTCGTCAGTCGTTCTATAATCTTCCTGTAGACCCGTTGATTGATCACCTAACATTTAAAACTAAAGCTCCGTTGTATGTAATTGATTGTTCACGGCAAAACGAAAATTTAAAAACAGGACCTGTTGATGTACGTTTAGAAATTGAATGTGAAAAGGATATTCCGGATAACACAAGCGCATATTGCTTAATAATAAACGATCATCTGGTAGAGTACAGACCTTTAAGTAATATAGTACGAAAAATATCATGAAATCATCAGCTATTGTAGATGTACAAGGATTCAGAAGAGAAAATAATGAATTTATTATTAAAGAAATTGCTATCATTTGTGGTGATCAAGTTCAAGTTTTATTAATTCTTCCACCTTTTTCATTTCACCACCTTACATACACAGAAAAGATGCAAATCAGATGGATAGAACGAAATAGAAAAATTTTCTGGAATGATGGCTTCATTACCTATGACAATTTTTTAATGAACACGCAGCCATTCTTGGTTGACAAAACAATTTATTGTAAAGGGGTAGAAAAAGCGACTTGGATTAAGAATATATTTAATCATGATGATGTTATAAATTTAGAATACGTTAAATGTCCTAGTTTGTTAAGTTTGCATAAAGAATATAGATTTTGTAATGATATTTTAAATTGTATGTATCATCCTTCATTTTGTGCACTAAAAAATGTTACATGTTTAAAAAAATGGTGTACTTTTTTAAAAATAATATAAACCATCGTTGAAATATCTTTTTTTTATTTTTCAAATACCTTATTTCCTTTTGTAATTTATAAGAAATATATACGCATAGCGTAGGCGGCGTACCCGTCCTATCAGATAAAAAAAAAACAGTAAGATTCTGTAGCTCAGATCGTCATCAGTCAACATAAGCAATTGAAAAGAGCTGCAGTACGAATCAGACACACTTCAGAATAAACAGGTTGCCGTTTAAAACCTGCAGGGTAGGATAACATTGCGGGGTTTTGCAGCACAAACCGAGCGGAGCGAGCGAAGCGAGCGGCGCGAATTTGTGATGCAGAACCCCCAATGTTACCCTACTCATGTAAATATGTGTAGTAATAAAGACATTTGATTGATTATATATCAGAATTCTATTTTCCTATACCATTAAATAAAATTATTAATAATTTGTTGAAATGACAATGGAAATGTTTTTTTAAGTATCATTTTTGAAATATTATGTATGTTTTGATTTGTTTTGACTGGACTCGATTATCCTGATTAATAATAACGATTGCGAAGTTTATCCCCATGTTATGGATGATGAAATTCCGTTTGTTTACATAAAGTGGAAGTATTTGACAGTGAGAAATTAGGAACAAAATGTGAAGATAGTGCAAATGAGTATAAAATAGTAGAAAAAGAATCTGAGATGATGAAAGAAGTAAATGATGAGACAAAAATGTTAGAACAGGAAAATAGAGAGTTATCTAATGGTAATAGTAATAATATGTCGAAATATTGCAATGAAGAAATTGAAATTGGACCACGTTGTGAGAAAATTGTACCAATTAAAGTGATAAATTCAGAGTTGAACGAAGGAATATTGTTAGACAGGTTTAAAGTAATGGAAGGAGTTTATTTGTGTCCAAGTATTGTTAAAGTTAAAGATTCCAGAGCGGTAACGGCATGTTTGAATACAACAAATAAGTCAGTGAGAATCAAGATATTAAATATGAAATTAGAACCACTAATGAGCGTTGAAATGGACAATAAAGAGATAATGAAAGTAAATAAAGTCAAAGAGATTTCTTATTTTGAAAGTGGTCATTTAAATAAATTAGAACAAACATTGCGAACAGGAAATTTAAATACAGAAGAAAAAGAAAAATTGGTAGAATTGTGTAAGTAATATAACAGCATAGACGGATATTCATTGACGTGTACAGATACAGTCATGCATGAAGTTCCAGTATCAAGTTGATCAAGTCAGTATTAGTATACCCATTAATACCAAGTTTTATAGGTATCCAGAAGCTTTGAAAGGAGAAGTTAATGATGAAATTGAGAATCTTTTGAAATATAATGTCATTAAACCATCAAACAGTTCATGGAATTCACCAGTATGGGTAGTACGAAAGAAACAAGATGCTTCAGGCAAGAAAAAATGAAGATTACTTATAGATTTTCGGAATTTAAATGAAGTAAGCATAGGAGCTATATATCCTTTGCCACAAATAAATGATATTCTTGATCAATTAGGTCACAGTACTTTACGATATTAGATTTGGCATCAGGATTTCATCAAATTAAAATGGATCCTAAAGATCAAGCAAAAACAGCGGTTAGGTCATTATGAATATAATAGAATGCCATTCAGATTGAAAAATGCACCAGCAACAGAGGTTGATGAATAATCTCTTAACAGGAATGCAAGGAATAAGATGTTTTATTTACTTAGACGACATAGTAATTTACGGAAGCTCATTTCAGGATCATAACATTAAATGAAAAGCAGTTTTTGAAAGGCTCGCACAACATAATTAGAAATTGCAACCTGATAAATGTGAATTTCTCAAAAAAGAGATCATGTATTTAGGACATCTAATTACTCAAGAAGGTGTTAATCCAGACTCGAAAAAGATTGAAGCAGTTAAAAACTTTCCAGTTCTCCTAAACATATAAAGGGATTTCTAGGTCTTGCAGGTTATTATAGGTTTATAGATAACTTCAGTCAAATGAGTCAACCACTTACCAAGCTTTTGAAAAAGAATGTACCTTTTGAATGGACAAGTTCGCAACAAAACGGTTTTGAAACCCTAAAAGATAAGTTATGTGAAGAATCTATTTACAGAGATATCCAGATTTCAATGAAACTTTTAATTTGCGATGAAAACAGTCGCGAGTAACTTTGCTATAGGAAGTGTGTTATCACAAGGACCTCCTTCACAAGATCTTCCAGTTGCAAACGCGAGTAGAATTCTTAATACGGCTGAAACAAATTACTCAACTACAGAAAAAGAGTTGTTAGCTATTGTATGGTCAGTCAAACACTTCAGGCCATATTTGTATGGTAGAAAGTTTAAGATTATTACCGACCACATACCACTAACATTCAATGACGAAGACCCTGGTTCACGATTAGTTAGATGGAGATTATTAATAGAAGAATATGACTATGAAATTATTTATAAGGAAGGTAAATTAAATAAAAATGCGGACGCCTTGAGTCGCATTAATCTTAATCATCTTTGCAGGTTCATATGATGACAAGAAATAAAGAGACTTATTCGAACTTTTTGAAAAAAATGGAAACAAAACCTATTTTATAGATACCGTTAGAAAAACAAAACAGCACAGATATTAGCTTTGAAAACATTCAAGGATATAAACTTAAATGGCATAAAATTAGATCTATAATACGATATGTATTTAAGGATACTGATATATAGATCCATGGTTATCATGACGTTGTCATGACTGACTCTAAGAGGGGAAGACATACCGTTGATTATGGAAGAAAACCATTCCAGACCAGATTTCATAAAACTTAAAAGAAAATTTAAAAAAGTATTATTGGGAGAATATGAAAAAGGATATAAAAGATTTTATTAAAAAATCAAAACGTGTCAATAAATTAAAATTATTAGGAAAAGAAATAGAAGACCGATGGAGATAACGTCAACATCTACTGAGGCATTTGAAAAAGTTAGTCTTGATATCGTAAGACCTTTACCATTAACAGAAAGCGGGAACAAATTTATTTTAACATCACAAGATCAGTTGACAAAATTTTCATAAGCTTATGTAATTAATTCCATAACACGATGCAGAAAAAATAGCTGATTGTTTCATTCGACATTTTGTATGTAAATTTGGTATTCCAAAAAAAAAATTGACTGATCAAGGAGCAGATTTGAACTCTAACTTATTAAAAGAAATCTCAAAATTATTTCCGATGCTTGAATGCGATGAAATGATTGAAAAACACAATCGTGATGAACAAGATATTTTTTCTTCACACGTATCATAAAACCTCTTTACTGCGTCCAAAAACCGCACGTTACGATCAGCATAATGATAAGCTACTTTGTAAAAACTCATTTCTTATCTGAATATTGAACATTACGACCATAATGTGTAAATTTTCTACATATTATGACATTAAAATTTCGAAGGCCGACGCCCGCCTGCGTGCCGCCCCTACTTTGTGTGTGAAGTTGGTACTACAGAACAAGCTAAACAACTCAATGCCACAATGCCGGTCAAATATGCGGTTCCTGAATACATCAAAGAGAGCTTATAATATGTGTGTAGATAAACTAGTGTATGTAACTGTACATAATTAGGCATTAAAACTCTCGAGTGGTATAGTTCAATTTCAAAACAGTGAAATAATTTTTAATAAAAATTTAGAGATTTTAAATAATTACACAACAGATTTAACATTTAAACTTATTGATTTAAATTTAAAACACATTTGTCACTATTCACTTTGATTGTAACTGAAGTAAGTAATGACATTTCTTCGATAGTAAAAGCTATTTTATTTGCTTGGAATAATGCATTTGCACCCGATTATAATATCACCAGAACAATATTTAACAGAATTAAAGAAAAGCGTTGGACATTATCAAACTAAATACACATTAGAATTAGATATAAGTAGAGCATCAGAATTATTGTCATTGACTAGTTTGGTATCATATTAAATGAATGGAAAATCGTGTTTATTATAAAAACTCCTCTGATTACACAAACGAATTATGATTTGTATAAGTTAATACCAATTCCTATTCCAAACGGAGATAATACGTTTACGTTTATTTTGCTCAAAGTTAATTATGTAATGATATCTAGTAATAAGCTACATTATACTACTTTTAATTATCTGTTGACATGTAAAAAGCTATCTATAAATAGATACTTATGTTTGTCACCCTGATATGATATTGTACAATATCTTCTCTAACCCAAGTTGTGAGACATAAATTATGTTAACAAATGAGAAACTACTATCAGATTGCGACACAAGATTAAGTTATGTTAATAATGAACAATGGTTAAGACTACATCATGAAAATAGTTGGTTGTTTGTAACTCCTTTTATCTATACTCGTATCATAAACCCTCTTTACTGCATCTAAAAACCGCACGTTAAGACCAGCATAATGTAAAACTATTTGTTAAAAACTAATTTCTAATCTGAAAATTTTTACCTACGTTATGACCATAATGTGTAATTTTTCTAAATATTATGACATTCAAATTTCGAACGCCGACGCCCGCCTGCGTGCCGCCCCTAGTTTGTCTGTGAAGTTGGTACTACAGAACAAGCTAAACAACGGCAGAGATAAGATCAATGCCACAATGCCGGTCAGACATGCGGTTCCTGAACAGATCAAAGAGAGCTTTTGATATGTGTGTAGATAAACTAGTATATGTAACTGTGCATAATTAGGCATTAAAACTCTCGAGTGATATTATGATGAAACTCGCCTTCGGCTCGTTTCATAAACCCACTCTCGAGTATTGATGCCCTCCATTATGTAGCAGTCACATAACTACAATTAAGACTACTGCAACATTAAATTGTAAAAATAGTGAAACATTAGATATTTATTTTTTTATCTAAACACGTATCATAAACCCTCTTTACTGCGTTCAAAAACCGCACGTTACGATCAGCATTATGTTAAACTACTTGGTAAAAACTCGTTTCGTATCTGGAAAACTACACATTATGGTCATTATGTGTAGTTTTTCTACATATAATGACATTCAAATTACGAACGCCGACGCCCGCCTGCATGCGGCCCCTAGTTTGTCTGTGAAGTTGGTACTAACATTCAAATTTCGAACGCCGACGCCCGAAGTTGGTGCTACAGAACAAGCTAAACAACTGCAGAGCCACAATGCCGGTCAAACATGCGGTTCCTGAACACATCAAAGAGATATGTGTGAAGATAAACTAGTGTATGTAACTGTAGATAATTAGGCATTAAAACTCTGTATAACTGTACATAATTAGGCATTAAAACTTCGGCTCGTTTCATAAACCCACTCTCGAGTATTAATGCCCTCCATTATGTATCAGTCACATAAACTACTAATAGTGTTATTAGTAGTTTATGTTATTAGTAGTTTATTCCTGTGTAGGAATAATAATAATATCAGATAATTGTAAACTCTACACTGCCAATGTAAACTTACAAAAGATAGATAGCCTTAGAAGAATCTCGTAATTGTTGTAGTAGAGTTACTAATTTTATAACTTTAAATGTTAATAGAGATAATACTGATGTAGCATTATAAGAGTTACCTGATGATGTTCAAACTCCATTAAGAAGAAGCGCTAGAATAGCAAAATTAAAAGATTTGTAATAGATAGAATGTAATCGTTTAATCATAATCTATGTAGGTTGATAAGTTAGATTTAAAAAGAAAATAAAATTACGAAAACCGACGAGGCCGTATGAGCTTGAGCCTTTGCTTTTCCGACAAAAATATATTAGTCTAGGAATTTGCCGCGTTTTTGTTTTCTTCAAATACATAAAAGTTAAGTTTATTTTAATTTATTTTTATAAATTAGTTAATGTTCTAAAAATACGTTACGATGTTAAATCAAAGCGACAGTGACAGCGAATTGTCGGATTCCATTAGTGCAAATGCTGCCGCAATTATAAATAATTTGCTTCCAACAAAATCCAAGGAAAATTATTTAAAAACTTATGAAGAATTTTCAACGTGGAGAAGTGCGAAAGGCCTGTCAATTTCAGAATCAGTACTTCTTGTCTATTTTGATTATTTATCCAAGACAAAGAATCCGAATGCACTTTGGTGCATATACGCAAAACTGAAAGCTACAATAAGCATCAAACATAGCATTGAAATAAATAGATTCACGAAATTACTGGCTTTTTTAAAAGAAAATCAGAAGGGCATTGCGCAAAGAAGTCTAAAATTTTTACGACTCAAAATGTGGAAAAATTTCTTAATGAAGCTCCTGACGAAATTTTTCTGGCCACAAAAGTAAGTATACATGATTTAACTATGAATATTTCGTATCTTAGTAATGGTAATTATTCTATATATTTACCTGTTTTTTATCTTTGTTATAGGTGGCCTTAATTTTTGGACTCAATGGTGCTTGCCGCGGATGTGAACTTGTAAACTTAAAAGTGGAGGACGTTGAAAATCATTCCAATGAGTTGCTGCTGATTAATGTAAAGGAAAACTAAGACAAAGGAAAATCGGTCATTCATCGTACAAGGACAATATACTAAAATCATTCATAAATACCAAGCATTACGTCCCACCAACATGGAAAACAATAGATTTTTTATAAACTATCGGAATGGGAAATGTACTCGACAAGCCATCGGCAAAAATAAAATTAGCAATATGCCAAAGGAAATTGCTAAATATTTAAAACATAAAGATGTTGAACTCTACACCGGTAACTGCTTTAGAAGAACTTCGGCGACTTTCTTGGCGGATTCAGGGGCGGATATTACGTCAATAAAAAGACACGGTGGTTGGAGCTCTGATAGAGTAGCTGAGGGTTATATCGAAAGCTCAATGGCGAATAAAACCATATGAAGCAGTCAAATTAACAAAAATATAAAACTCAATCCATCAGAGCCACAACCATCAACTTCCGGCATCTTATCTTCGTCCGTAACTCACGAAGCACCACCACCACTATCTCCGACGTATACTATCTACAATGAAACGCAAGTTCCTCAGACGCAAGAACAGAGAAATACTCAAATCAACTCATCAACAATAAATGTACCAAACAAAAATGTAACTCTCTCTATCAATAATTGGACCAATGTTTCGAATTTTCGAACTTTTACTGTTAATTGTCATTATTTTTAATATAGGCTTATCTCATATTATTGTTGTGTTAATTTTTTCGCAAATGGTACGAAAAGTAGAGTATTTTCCTCGGTGATAAAGGTGTCTTAGTCTAGGGTGAACTTAAATCACTCGCTACACTCAGGACACGTCTTAAATCTCTCGCTTCGCTCGTGATTTAAGTTTTTAACACCCTCTCTATGCTCGGGAGTAAACCTCGAGTCCTTCGTTACATCCCTCGCTACACTCAGGACTCGTCTTAAATCTCTCGCTTTGCTCGTGATTTAAGTTTTTAACACCCTCTCTATGCTCGGGAGTAAACCTCGAGTCCTTCGTTACGCTCGCGATTTAAATCGTCACCCGCGACAGAAGACACTGCTTTATCCCCTTGGTTAATAATCTACAATTTTTTTCTAAGGGGGGTGGTGTTATGTACTTATGACATTATGATAAGAGTTGGTATTTGTTGTTCTCATACTATATTCAGATAATAGAGTCATTAGTTTTTTTTTGTTAGCCCATACGTCGTTATTATCGATCAAGCGAGTCTGGTTGCGACTATTTACTTTTCCCATATTACTTTGTATAAAGTATCAGTCAAGAAGCGTGTCCAGTCAGTTCAGTCTCAACAATCACAGAAGTGTAAGCTCTCTGCTCAAAAGGTCTCATCTCCTACCTTTCAAAGTATAATAAAGTACTAAGTGTGTTACTACTGAATATCCGTGTTTTTCCTGATCAACCCACTGGCACCATAACATTAAGTGGGATTGCAAGCTGCAGCTAGATATTAGAACTCGGTGATTTGATTATGTTATTTAGGATAAGAGATTTAGAGAGATTTGAGCAAATCAATCTAACCACACAGTAGCAGCAGTTATTTCTGGATTCATGAACCCTTCGGGTACCGCAACAGGGTTTCGGCGATGTTTGTCCGTTTGTCCTCTTGCATTTAACTCGTCGAAGCACAACAAGATGCTATATCCTACCGGCTGCGCCGAAACTGTTAAGTGATGTGGATATAAACTGATTTAAAAAAGAAATAACTTTATTTGTTATAATTTTAACAGGGCTTCAGCTTCAACAAGTTTTGTATATAGAATGCACACAGTACTATGATAGGTCTTACTTAAATTCGATACTTGTTTGTATAACATCAAATAATGAGACTGAGAACGGTAAATAAGGAAGAAAGTTATTTTACAATAACAAGGTCATTAGTTAAGCTAATGTCTAAAGATCAGCTCATAAGAATACACGAATGAAAATAGCAGATAAGGACATACAGAGTATGCAAGATATATAGAGTAGGTGAAGAGTTTTTAACACAGTTGTTTGTCAACTCTCAGATAAACGAAACTCTTTTCTCTGTGTGCCAACTCGTATTTCCAATGTTTCAATGTTCAATTTTTAATTAATGTCTCCAATTCTAATTAAATTTAGCCTTATTTCGTATTAGAATAGTAATCTTATTAGAATGCTTTACCTTAATCTCCCATTTGCACCTATATTTCTATTATGTTCCACCTAAAATGTGTTATTCAATTTGCAGTTCCCTAAATTAAACTTGATTTACTGAAATATTTTATTATAAAAGCAATTGTTAGTCATACAGTTTGGTTTAAATGATGCGTTATCTTCTATCATCCCTTACACTGTAATTAACTCCAACACAAGTTGTCTTGATACAATTATTTTTCAAAATCTGCTTTTTAATGTCATACAAAAAATGGCTCTTCTTGTAAGCTACCTAAAAGTACCTACTCTATTTACAAGTGATTCACATTACCTTTGGAAAAAGGAATAAATATTTTCATGTTTACAGTAACTTGAGCATATCAGCTGTGAGTAGCCAAAACCTCACAGTTATAAGATTAACAATTGTACAAAAGGTCGATTTAAAAAAAAGTATTTTCAAAATTCATAATTAATTTCATAATTTTCCATTCTAATAAAATATCCAATCATCACCCACGCTATTAAAAACAAACAATCGAGCAAGCCAAAAAAGTAAAGTTTTGAGATCAATGCAGTGAAAATCCGTATCCATGCTATCGTATCCTCCTAAAGTCAACCGTCAGACCCCGTCTGTCAAACAAACCTTATTTCGGCAAGGGGCTACCGCGCATTCAATTTGATGAAATTTCGTATGTTTTACCAGGAAGAATACATTAATTGATGCCTTACGGTGATAAACACTATCGGTTTTACAAAGCAGGTTTCTTCAAATCAGACGGAAATCCAGATGATGTTCCGTTGGTAACGGCACGGCATCTTGGTTTGGGACAGAATTTAACTCACAATCTTAATATCGACGTGCTTGTTAGTTTAAATGAAATATAACTTTCCGCTCCAGACCTGAAAATCACCAAAACACTCAAAATGGCAACAAAAATAATCAAATCTTCCGTCGAAAAGCGCGCAACCTTCCCTCGAAATCGACATTTTGGACTAAGTAGCGGTAGGTGTTCACTTCAGTGCGCATAAAATTATTCATTCATTAGCTAGCCTGGTCCTTCCTGTAAATTTTTAAATATGCTAGAAAGAGATAGAGATAGGTAAGAGCCGCGAAATTTGCCTACCCACAGCGACCGTATTTCGACTTGTTGATATTCAAGGGGTTATGGTAAGTTGAAAGGTGGAAGCAGACGGTTCACTCGGATGAACCGAGTGACTGGTTAATTTTTCTGGCAATCCATGTTCACACGGCTGATGTGGAATGAAATGGAAATGAACATTCATTTCTTTTTTATTTCACTATGCCGTCCAATGCGGTCGTGTGTCTTGGAATAAGTTAAATTTGCGACGAGTTCATTAAAAATTATTTAAAAAGAAGCAAAGAAAACGTCGAATGTGGTGGGTGCGACCATGGATTGCAAGAAGACATTTATTGGGAGCCTCAGATACAATGTTGAGAGAACTAGCCAATGAAGATCCTGAATCATATGGCAATCATATTCGAATGGACAAAAGTAAATTTGAAGAACTTCTACTACCTGTTGCTCCGTTAATAACGAAAGAAAATACTTTAATGAGAGATTGTATACCTAACCGAATAAAACTTCAAATTGTTGTCTTGTTGTCCTTATTGTCTTTATTTTAAGTTTAATGTCTGATTCAGTCACGTTTAAGCCTACATCACTAATCAGAGATTTCATAGCGTTATCCCCTGTTTTGTCTCGATACCCGTCAAGTTTGCTGTTCTTTGTGGAACAGCAAACTTGACGGGTATCGATTGGTAGTTTTTAAAATTATCTTAGAATAGTAGGGTATTTTGTTCGTTCCACTTGAACGCCATTTCAACCTGACGGACGTCCGTCTGCTACAGGCCTCGACGCAAAATGCCCGAAATCCGAATGCGAGTGAATGGTCTCTCTATGTTCAGACTATTCACTTGTTGTTCATTCGGAGTGCGAATGAAAGATGCGAATGAAAATATCCAACATTGTTGGATCGGTTCACTAATGAATTCATTCGGCACTTTTCTTTCATTCCGTGTTTAGACGTTTCACTTCGAGTGAAAGATGCCGAATGAAAGTCGAAAATGAACGGGAAATGAACCGTCTGATTCCACCTTAACGAAAAGGTGAACCACGGGTAGATTTTTTTAACCTGTGGAACTACTGGAACGCTTGTTTGTTCCACGGGAGTTCACGGGACAGTGTATCTCTAGTACCATTCATATTATCGGACAATGGTACTAAAAACGACATGTGTCCCTACTACCATCATTGGAACTAGCGATACACATTACACAAGTCTGTCAGTCACTAGTTTCATTGATGTACTGTCCAATGGTACTACAGCAATAAAATAAACGGAAACGGGTATGATTTAATCGTACACCAAAAATACTGATTCGCACAGCAAAAAAGGTTCAACAAAAACACTTTAAATATTTTATGTGTACTTTGGTTTGTTTTAAAACGCTGGCATCAACGCATTTGTAATGCGGTAATTTTAATGGTACAACTGCGTGAACCCGCTTTACTACTACTGCATCAACTTTTAATTTATTCCTTACTAGACCTTACTGCTAGCTAACATTGAACTCGAATAATATAGAAAAATAAAATATAATGGGGTCACAAACGGTCTACTGGTTTTTTCCGATGCTTGACTTACCGTTTACTTCCGTCCACTTTCCCAATCAGTCTACTTCCCAATCCGTCTACTTTCCTCTTCTGTCTACTTTACTTTACTTTCTTTTAGTCAGATGGGTTCTTTGCAAAGGAACTTCTTTATGAATTTTTTGACAGGTGTCACTATTTTGATAAGTTTCACTATTTTCACAGGTGTCGTGATGATTGACAGGTGTCACAATTTTTACAGGTATCACTATTTGACTGGTGTCATGTTTATGAACAGGTGTGACTATTTTGACAGGTGTCATGATTTTAAACAGGTGTTAAACTAAAAACTCTCATATCTCTGAAACTACTGATCTTGAACCACTAGTATGTATAGAGATATGATAGCTCTAGCGAGATCTTTATTTCGGATGACAGGTGTCAAACCAATAACTGTCATATTCCGGAAACTACTGATCCTAGACCACTGGTATGAATGGAGATATGACAGCTCTCTACAAGATCTTCGTTTCGGATGACAGCTATAAACTAAAGACTGTCATATCCCAGAAACTATTGATCCTAGACCAGTTGTATCTATGGATATATGACAGCTGTCAAGGAGATATTTATTTCGGATGACAGGTATCAAGATGTTGACCACTGTAAGAATCATAAAAATTATGAATTACCTCTGCCACCTAATATGGGAAAATTATGATATTTTTCTAAGTTAATTCTACATTTGACTTTCTGAAAAAGTCCAGTCAAGTCCATTTCCCATACAAAATACAGCACAAATTATTATAAGCCTTTTCTGACATTTTGCGTTCTAAAACCGAAATCCATCTGTGTTTCGGACGGAATACGGTCGTTTCGCGTTTGCGCCGTCGATATGGCGATTAGTTATAGTGCACTTTCTAAACGCACCTTGATGTAATATATTATAGTAGTATTTTTTTTTTGGGAATTATCCAATAATATCACTCCCTCGGCATCTATCAATACAGCCACTGAGGGTTTATTCCTCAGGAATAATCCGAACTAAACTTAATGAATTGACGCCACGCAAAGTCTAGTAGAGGAAGTGAAGCATATTTGGAATACCACTTTGTTTTTTGGCTCTACTAACTTTTGTATGACTGCTAAAATCGTGATAAAACATTAATAAGGTAGTAAAACGACCTGTTTATCGGTCTTGAAAATATCAAAAACAATTGAACATCATCAGTAGGTAAAATTTCAAGCCGAACACAAAATAGCTGAAACCTTGTCTAGAGATGTGGTGCAGGTATTTTGGTATAGTGGTATTCCAAATTGTATTCACCATGCTTAGCTAAAAAATGTGAGGCATGATAATAGACATTTTCTTCTAAGATAGTTATCTTAGAAGAAAATATAAGTTATTGAAAACTAAATCTTATAATGTAAACAAATGAACTCAAATCATTGCCTGCTTATTGTTGGGTATTCCAAATTACCTGCACTATACGAACTGGGTATTCCCATTTACCTACACCATTCTAAAATTCGGAATATTCCAAATTGTCTTCACTAATATAAAATTATATTTTATTTGTACGATACCTTATGCAAAATGAGGAGTCCGAAATAATCATCAAAACCAAATCTTTTATTTTAAACTTCTCTTATTATAATTCTAAACACTAGTTTAATCAGTTCACTTGTTTTTTTATTACTTATTTGCAATAATCACAAACGTATGAGCCGGTGTCGTAGCCAGCACATTCACAGTGCACCCAAAGGTCACACATGAAACACCGCACCCATGTTTCCCCCCTCTTGTCCTCACTATACTTACCATTGCAGAAAAAACACTCTGCATCACTACTAGACATTTTACACCAAAAGAATCTTCGATTTCTCCAGACGTATCCGAGTTGCGACTATTATATGAAATTGAAGACAGGCTGTCAGAGTCATCATTATTTATTTCAGCGAGTGCCTGTTTCCTGCTCTTTTTTCCTTTTACTTTTTTCAAATTATCTGCCTTTATCTTCTTTATTTCTTTCGTTTTTTGGCTTTCTTTTCCTTTGTTTGTTCTGTTTTCAAAGGTTTCATGTTCTTCTTTTTTATGTTCTTGCCCTTTTTGCTCTTTCCTTTATCTTTTCTGTTTTCAAATTCTTGTTTAATCTTTTGTCTTTCCAGTTTTTCCAGGTTCTTGCTCTTTTTGCCCTTTCCTTTATCTTTTCTGTTTTCCAATTCTTGTTTAGTCTTTTGTCTTTCAAGGTTTTCCAGGTTCTTGCACTTTTTGCCCTTTCCTTTATCTTTTCTGTTTTCAGCCTTAGGGGTTTGTAACCTTTTTATGTCTATTGCTTTCTGTTTATCTAACTTTCTAATTTCAGCCTCCTCGAGTATTTTTTTTATAAGGCGAACTTGTTATGATCGCCGATTTTGCTGGCTTACGACCTCTGTTAGACGTGCGTTTTGTTAATGCTGGCAGTGGTGAAATATCATAAGGTGACACATGCGTGTGGGATATAGATGGACGGGCCTGCTTGAGGAAACAAGTTTTCCTGAACTTCATATATCAGAGCAGGAGGTGGTCTAGCTTGGTTCGGTGGTGCTGCTTGAGACGAGGTGTCTGCTTGGCAATCATTTAATAATGAGGCAGGAGGTGGTCTAGCTTGATTCGGTGGTGCTGCTTGAGACGAGGTGTCTGCTTGCCAATCATTTAATAATGAGAGAACTAATCCTCTAACTAATTTATTTAGAGAAGGAGGACTTGCTTGGTATAGTAGACCTGTTTGAGGCAACGAGTCTGGTTGAGTCAACGTGTCTGATTGACCATCATTGAGTAGTCCTGCTTCTTCAAGCATGTCTGCCACTGATGGTTTTCCTTGATCTGCATTCATCAGTACAGACAAGGAGTCTGGTTGAGTCAACGTGTCTGATTGACCATCATTGAGTAGTCCTGCTTCTTCAAGCATGTCTGCCACTGATGGTTCTCCTTGATCTGAATTCATCAGTACAGACAAGGAGTCTTGTTGAGTCGACGTGTCTGATTGACCATCATTGAGTGGTCCTGCTTCTTCAAGCATCTCTGTTACTGATGGTTCTCCTTGATCTGCATTCATGAGTATAGGATCACTTGTTTCGTCGTTTTCATCACCTCTATCATCATTTCCTTCATTGCGAGCAGCGATATAGTCAGCTTCTGAGAACACGTGCCTGTTCAGTGGGTATATGCCACCAACTCTGAATCCGTTGGCAGCGATTGATCCATTCATGCACTTTAGGTATGCTATACCAAATAGTTCTACAATATCATATTGTGTCAGCAGTTTGTTATTTCCGCGCAACCACATCCTGATCTCTTCACTGTAGTGAGTTTTGAGCGGAGCCATAAACGATCTATCCAAGGGTTGGATTTTGTGGGTGCAATGGGGTGGCAGTGAAACTATTGTAACATGCTCTCTTCTTGCTATGTCCACCAACTCAATGTTTTTTGTGTGGCTGTAATGCCCATCTAATAACAAGAGGACAGGCGAAGCCTCAGTTGGTCTCACGAACTTGACAAAATGCTCAAACCACTGGGTGAACAAATACGTCTGTAGGGATGAGCTCTCCCAATGGATCCGAGCGGAGCACCTCTCATCAGGGTTTCGGTCATATTTTTTCTTGGAAAAATAATCATGGGAGGCACAAATAATCCTGCCGGACTCATACAAGTGACTATAGTTATCAGTGAACCTCTTTCTGCTGATGATATAGCACCGATTTGTTTCTTCCCGCGCCGGCCAATCACTTTTGGAATCTTGCTTTGGACTATAGATAATCCCGTCTCATCAATATTGTATATTCTGTCTGCACTGAATTTTTTCTCTTCATATGTTTTCTCCAAGATGTCATAAAACTCATCCATACTTTCTTTATTAAATCCACGAGCCCTGGCAAACGAGGTACCCGTGGGCTGCCTCATGGAAAGTCGATCTTTGTTTCTCTTTAAAAATCCTTGGAACCAATACCGGCCTGCCATTTCATTTCTGAAAGGGTTTGGTAATTTGTTTTTTTTGCAAGCTGATAGGCCAATCGACGCATGTCAGTCTGAGTTAAACCATACAGTGTACTTTCCATTTCCAAAGCGTAATCTGTTAGCTCATTTTCAAATCGTTCATCAAAAACTGGTTTTTGACCGTTTTTTTTTTTATAACAGGGCTTCAATAGGTGAATCTTTTTCAGAAGCCAGGCGGAAAAATGTAGTCCTCGGAACGTTGAATATTTTGGAGGCTTTCAAGTAACCCATTTTGTTTTGGCGTACTGCCATTATTGCATCGGCCATGTCTTCCTTTTGATACAATTTTCTTTTTTTTTACGCCATTTTCTGAAACAACATCAATATATACACTAGGGGGAATATAAACACAAATCGTCATTTACTTACTTATGTGAAATTATTTTATCTCAACGTACAATAGTTATTTGTTACACAAGGGATGATAGAGAGCTATTTTGAATGAAGGTCCAATTTGGAGCCCTTGCGAGCGGATCGAGTCTACCCGAGATGAGGGCGATTATAGTTCGAGGGTGAAATAGCTACTTACACCCCGAGGTTAGCATAATACTTTACATCATTCGAGCGAGGTAAATTAATCGGAAGGACTTAGAACGACTGCGTTCGCAGATGTTTATGTATGCTGGTTTTAAAATGTAGATTATTGTATTTATAGACCATATCAAAAAACGGGAACCGTCGGAAATTAGTAGTTTTAGAGTTATATTTTTAGTAATCGCCATTTCAAGCATTAGGGACACGAGATGTGGGAGTATTAGGGGGGAAAGATAAAAATGGCTGATTTTATATCGAAAAAGCCGTTGAAAGTTCACTGATCTCGACGTTATTGTCCTTGACCTTGACCTTTCGTGAATTAGGCTGTTTTTTTCAAATTATAGTGTTTTTTTCAATACCCGTGTTTTGACACCCAACAAAACATTTCCATAACCCTCAAACTCACAACACTTTAATTTACACAGCGAATTTAAACATAGACTTATCAGATTTTAATACATAATCGTAAATTATAGTTGTAAGTTTTAGTGCTATGGGAAAATTTATGGTGCCAAAAGACGTGTGTTAAATTTCTGAAGGAAAATTTGAAAAAAAAAATTGAAATGATAAATAATTTTGGAGAAAATTGAAAAAAACCACGATTTTTTTGTTTTTTTTATTTATTTATTTTTGCGATTTTGATATTTTTATTTTATAGATCATAGAAATTCTATGTATTTTTTTTTATTTTTTCGATAAAGTGAAAAATAAACAAAATATGTTTTTTTTTGGGAATCAGTTCACACTTGGCCGATAGTAAAATTTGTCAAGCATAATGAGTGGAGTTCTTCGTCATGCTCAGCTCGGATGATGTAAAAAATTAATTTGGAATAGTAATGGTGAACATTAATTGGAATAACGAATTCCAAATTACTATCACCCCAAGTATTCCAAATTAGCAACACGGCGTGATTCGACATAACCTCAATTTGTGGTTTACTAAACACGCCTATCATTAAAATCACACCTAATTTGCGCAATTTAATTGTTATCTGATAACACTGCTAAACAGTGACAAAATAATACACAGGATTACACCAATAAAAACAGATTCAATGTCATACCTTATTTTTTCTTATATCGCTGCTTGCACTTTTCGGTATCTGGACGCCATATTAGAACAATGGTGGCTCCCTGTCAAAACCTAATCGTAAACTGCCAATGTCTGCTAAGAGTTTACATTCATACAATGGAGATGGCGCTACTTATATCTGTAATACCTTGCTATTCCGAATTGCCAGCAGTATTCCAAATATGCTTCACTTCCTCTATAGAGTGATCAGAAAAGTTGACATGGTGCGAAGCTATGGTATCGGGCATAGTAAAGTGCCGGTTGATGCTATGCGAATAAATCAATTGTAATACATACATGTAGATTTTAATGTTGCCAATTAACAAATTAAATGACGAAGTCACTGCTGAAGTTCTAACAATCTTCATTGGTATTCGGTGATACAAATGCACCTTTAATATCAAGCTTCGCTATTCGAAAGTATATGAGCTTCTAAGTGAACCTAAATTAAATCATGAACTTAAGTCCACCTAAGAGTAGCAATGAAATGAAGTTACTGCTATTGCCATATAATTCATGAATAATTTAATAGTGCTGCGCTACTAGAGGTCTACTACGAACTCTCAAGTTCAAAACCGCACAACGCACAGTAAATCTACTGAATAAATCGCCCTTGAAAGTAGTAGGGTAGGTAGGTTAGGTAGACGTACCCCATCCCACCCAGCGTCCCGATACTCCCGCGATCCAACCGAACCCCGCGGGGGGTGGTGGCGAAAGCCGGGACCCGGGACTCGGAAAGATTCGAGCCCTGCCTGGGCCCTTCGTTCATACGTACTAAACTAACTAGTCCTGTACAGTGCGTTCGGCCGTCCGCACGCTCGCGTGGCGCACCCTGGCTTACGAGACTCCTGTTGCATGCGTAACTGATAAACATGAGTTGTATTGCGAAGTGGGTTGTTATTGTGTGGCATGCGGGTTGGTAGGTGCGCAGGAGTGCTATAGTATGCCCTGGAGTTGCCCGTGGTCTCGTGCGCGCCGGCCACCGGTGGTCAGCGCGCCTCTACATCTACTATTGCAGGTAGGATAACTTTATTGGCTGCAACATATTTGAATAGCTCTTGGCTCACAACGAATACAAACTTGTAACTTTGTAACTCACTAGACACAGTAATACCTGCCTAAGAAATTCATTTCTATAATTGTTTATCGGTGTTTTTTTAGTGTCCATAGGTGCAATAAAAAATATGAATATTCACCCAGATGGGTGAAATGTGCTTAGATTTTCATTAAGTGAAGTTGCAAATTTTACTTCGAGGTAGGTAGGTACTACCTAGTGTAAAAAAGTTAGCACTTCACCTAATCCGTTAAATATGTAGGTGTAGGTATCAAGGCAAACTTTGAAACTACCGGACTTAATTTTGAATTTTGTACCGTACTTGTACCGTCTTTGATCTCATGCTATACAAGCTACAATGTATCCTAGATAGATAGTAGCAGTGAATGAACCCATTATTATTTTTAATAACTCCCTTTAAGAGCATCTGTGTCCTGACTTGACTGCCTTTTACCACTTGGAAAGTCGTATACGTTAACGGATATTTTTGAGAGAGATAATATTTATTTCAAAGTGGTATGTCAATGCCATATCTATCTATACCACTATGGAAGAAATAAAAATACGGTAGTAGGAAACTACGAGGTACACCTACCAGACACTTTAGGACTTGAAGTTGAATCTACGAATTCGCTAACTACCTACTAAGGATTATATACCAAAAATCTTTTCAAGGTTTGTTTTTCTTGATATGATTTCCGATTAGGTTTTAAAGTTTTATGTTGTCATATATTATGTGGCCATAGAGGGGGCCGTAATTTTTAGGATATAAGATATAGGTCGTCAGGGACATAAATGACGAAGCGAAAAGTGATGTTTATTTGTCATGGTAAAAGCGGAATCGAAAAATTAATGAGTAGTTAGTCGGGATCTATGTTTTTTTAATATAAAAATATATATTGGTCGTTCCGAAAGTTATGGCCTGAGCGGAAGACTGCAAAAAGTAAAGCTGCCCTGGCATATGTACCTAGGTATTCAAAGAATTAGTCAAAGAATTTAATATTCCTATAGCGGATTTCTCTAATTCAGAAAAATTGTCTAAATACCAAATACCAAATACCAAATGTCTTTATTACTGTAGATATTTACATATACTTAGCAATCGTCATTTTTTGCCACTTCTCTACATTGGACCACTGTGGGAGAAGAAGGGTGTAGAAACTCCCACAGATTGATTTTTAGATCTCTTTTTAAAAATTGATTATGCTTAACTAATACAAAATATAATATTTAGTCATTATCATAATTAATAAGCAGGAATAAATAATTACAAAATTATTAACAGCAAGGTCTGTGTTGAGCCAGATTAGCCCCATACAGACCCATCATTTAAGTAATCTTGAACATTGTAATATCCCTTTTTCGAAAAAGTCGCTTTAACATGGATTCTAAATTGCTCAAATGGCAATGTCAAGATCTCCAGAGGTATCTTGTTGTAATAGAGAATGCATTGACCCTTGAAAGAATTGCTAACCTTCGCGAGTCTAAACCGGGGCGCAAGTAGTCTGCGATTATTTCTTAGGTTAACATTACAGCTATCGCTAAGTTTGGGAAATTTTGTAAGGTTCTTGCGTATTGTATTGTATTGTATTGTATTTATTTATTGATAAATTATAAATTTACATGTCATTTGTTCTTAATAATATTTAAATGTAAGTAATTAATTAATTACTAAGTAATTTGTTTATTACAAACCATTTTTTTTTTTACTTATGTTTACTTAATGATATTATAATTATGTAGAATTCTAACACATTTAATTAGATCAATTTCATGTCAAGTATTAATTAATTAGTTTCATTTCAATAAATAGTCTGATCGAGTGAGTCACGTCCGAAAGAAGTCATCAATGGTATAGTAGGCTTCCATCATAAGCTTAGCTTTAAGTTTTTGCAAGAATATTGCGTCACTATCTACCTGTTTGATTACTGGTGGTATTGAGTTGTATATCTTAGGACCCATAACATTAAGGCATCTATCAGATTTTGCTAGTCGTCGCATTGGCAAATAAAGTTTATCTCTCTGTCGTGTGTTCAGATTATGGCGGTCAGAGTTTTTAGCAAACATGCTCAAGTTGCCTCTGACGTATCTACCTACCTCCAGTATGTATAAACTCGGCAGTGTGAGGATTTTATACTTCTTAAAAAGTTCTTGTGCAGGCCAATCTCGCGGTTTACCTGCTATGATTCGGATTGCCCGCTTTTGTAATTTAAATGGTTTGTCTCTGTTTGCAGCTGTTGCCCAGAGATCAATCCCATAGTTTAGTATGGAGTTGAAGTACCCGTAATAGGCCAGTTTTATGTTCTCAGTGGTTAGGCTGGGACCAAGTCTTTGTAATGCGTGGCACGCCGAAGACAGCCGGGCACACAATGCATCAATATGAGGCGACCAGGTTAGTGCAGAGTCAATAGTGAAGCCCAAGTACTTTACCGTCTCAACCTGAGGGACAAGGATGCCATTGCACATAACATCTAGATGGAGGGGTCTTGTTTTTCGCAGCTGAAAATGCATCAGGTTTGTCTTGTCGACATTTAATTGCATACCGTTAGCAGTGAACCAGTTAGCGATTTGGACCATAACCTGGCTCAGTTTGGTTTTGAGCATGCAGTAGGTATCAGCTGCAACTATGACACAAGTACGTACGTACGTACATTATATTTTCGAAAATAAATTGACTAGCTACAGTTAGTATGTCAATTTCTTTAAAAAGCTGTCTTAACGAGTCTGTGCGTTTTAAATTATAAATTGCTCGAATAGCTCTTTTCTGTAAAATAAAAATAGTTTGAATATCCGCTGCTTTTCCCCACAACAAGATACCATAGGACATGACACTTTGAAAGTAACTAAAATATACTAGCCTAGATGTAGCCACATCCGTGCTTTGTCTGATGTTCCTAACAGCGTAAGCCGCAGAACTTAATTTAACAGCCAATTTTTCTATGTGGGGTCCCCACTGCAATTTGTTATCAATGGTTATTCCAAGAAACTTCGTGTCATTTACTAATTCTAACGTATTGCTGTCCAACACTAAACTGGTTCCAACTTGCCTGACATTTGGAAGTGAGAATTTGATACATTTGGTTTTACCAGCATTTAACAATAAATTGTTAACTGTGAACCAATTCAAGGTTAAAGATAATACTCTATTGACATCATCAAAATCTTCTTTTTGTCTTTCAATTTTGAAGACCAGTGAAGTGTCATCAGCAAACAACACTATGTTAGTCAATTTCTCCACCATAAAAGGCAGATCGTTAATATATACCAGGAATAAGAAAGGGCCTAATATGGAACCTTGTGGAACGCCAATTTTTACCCCCGATCCATCAGATTTAATGCCGTTGACTTCTGCCTTTTGAATTCTATTGCTTAGGTATGATCTTAGTAGATCCAACGCTTTATTTCTAACTCCGTAATGATTTAATTTCATTAGTAACGTGTTATGATCAACACAATCAAATGCCTTCGACAGATCGCAAAAAACACCGATAGCATCCTGTGCGGCTTCCCATGCAGAATAAATATGAGATATAAGGGTAATACCTGCATCCGTAGTCGATTTACCCCTAGTGAAACCGTATTGCTTGGCGTGGAGTTGTTTTGTACTGTTGAAGTGTGAGAGCATTTGATTGAGTATAATCTTTTCAAAAATTTTACTTAGTGCTGGAAGAACCGATGTTGGTCTGAAATTTGACGGATCACCCTTGTCTCCCGACTTGAACAGAGGTATAAGTTTACTGTGTTTCATGCGGTCTGGAAAAGCTCCATCATCAACACATTTATTAAATATATAAGCTAGGTGTGGGGCTATAACAAGTAATATTGAACCAATGATTTTGTCTGACATACCCTACAGGTCTTCAGTATTTTTTAATTTAAGTAATTTAGTCTCTTTTGGCAATATTCAGTCTTATGGCAAACATCCTGTGAAAATGACACATCAGAAAATAAATAAACTTGTTAGTCTCATTCTCATGGCATGACCCCAGGAGGGGCAGCCAGTGGCCGGAATTGGCAACATTCAGACTCTATCGACATTTTATTAATTTTAAAATAGTTATAGATTAAAAATTGTGCAAAAAAAACAAACTACCTAGATTATTGAATAAATGATGTATCGATAAAAATACACTTACTGTTTGATGGTATATAACGGTATTTGACTGCTAGTCAAAATAGATACTTTTTTGGAACTGTCAAAATTTAATTTGTTCAAATAATTTTGTTCACGAGTTTTAGGAAATACTATCATGTGACGTCATAGTCAAATGCTGTCTTTTTAACACAAAATTGAGTTTATAAATACAACTGCTCGAAATATACAATTTTTATATCGTCCAACGTTTTTGTTGAAATAGGTTCAGCTTCAGACACGTTTCTAGATTTATTGGACTGTCTTGTCAAATTATATTGCCGTATTACGACAGTATTATTTTCCAAAGTTGAAAATTGCGTTAGGGGCCGGTATTTCACACAATCAAACCACTTAACGCTATACTTTCATAATTAACCATTCCTCGCACACTTACATTAAAGCCATACCTGGGGTTCCGTACCCGAAGGGTGGCAAACGGGACCATATTACTAAGCCTCCGAGCTCCGTCTGTCTCTGTCTGTCTGGTCTGTCTAAACGTCACCCCTATCTATGGGGTGCCATGGGAGCCCATCTGATGAACCGTAAAGGTAGATAGTTGAAATTTTCACAGAATGTGTATGTCTGTTGCCGCTACAGCAACCAGTAATGCATTAAATGAGATTTTATAAACTAGTGGTTCTGTGAGCTGTATTCCTCGCGAGCGACACAGAAAATTTTAAATTTTCGAATAATTTTCCACCTCTTGAAGTTTATCGGATGGACAAAAGGAATTATTACAAAAACACTTAAACACTAATAACCCGACTGCATTTTCGTTCAATACCACAGACAAACTTATGAATGCACCTGGGTACTAACGCCAATAACGTTGTTATCCCATATCTCGTTAAGCTCGCCTTTGTACATGTGTTTTCTTTTGATGAAAGTTTTAAAACAATAATAAATATCTGCCATTTAGAAAAAAAACTGAATCGACAAAAAAACACGAGAATCGCGGCCTGTAGAGGAGAACATTCATATGTTTCATAAGCATTTTTGTCCAAACTGAACGCAGACGCTTCGATGGCTCGGTCAATCGAAGGGGGTCTGCAATACAAGAGATGGCGTGTTGCAAATGTAATCGATATAATTTCACGTCATGTATTCATCGTTGCGCAATTGGTTTGACGTATTGGGTACGTTATGTCTAGATTATGGGGGTTGGTGCTTGTTTGGAAATCTGGTTCATACATAAACTTTTATGCTTTTGTTTTATTATTTTTTTGTCTTGTATGATGATTGGTACGGAACCCTTCATGTGCGAGTCCAAACCGCACTTGACCGTTTTTGAAGAGCATGCCATTGTAATTCTCTACCTGCAGTATCCGTGATCGGTCACATTCACAATGGGATTGTAAACAAAAAGTTATTTTCTTTCATCCACTTACAATGCAATGAATGAGCAGAAAGATCTTTTCATTTGCCCGTGTTGTAACGTAGATTACTGATTCAGTTCAGTAGTGAAGGTTGCGGGGATAAAGCGGAGTCCGAGCTAGATAGAGTAGGTACCTAGGTACCGAACCTACGAGTAAGTACAAAAAATGAATATTTGTACCGACATTTAAGTAGGTACCCCGCTGAAACGTATTATGTAGAGGTTTGTTGGTGCTGGAGTGTGTCGTATCAGCTGGAGGCTTGCTCGCTTCAGTCAGTACTCAGTCGTCTCGTTTCGTTCAGTACGGGTAGACGTAGCCAGCTGCAGCCGCGCGCCCGCATAGCGGCTCACAACCACAACATAACAACCAATACACGATAACGAACTATTTAGATTATCCACCATGTACCAAAACAGCAGGTATTCACAGTTTTGTGGTTAAAATGGAGGGTCGCAACGAAGTGGTGTATCCGCAGAATTAAAGTAATCGAAAAATGACGCGAAAATGAGAAAAAATGCCGTGGAACTGTCTATGGGGATATCAGCCGCCTCCACCTTGCAATGTGAGCGGACCTCTACATCTTCTGCTGCAGGTACATACCTACTGCTAAGTCTGCATATTTTTACCATATGAAAATGTCTACTTTATTTTTTTCTTCAAATACTAATAATATGTTTGCCACTTGCATATAGATAGGTACCTACAGTGAAAAAAATAAGATTTTATTCACTAACAGCTCATTCATAGTTTGCATGAACGCCTGCAAGACTTCAGGAGGCATAAATAACACTAGCCATCGAAATTGTTTTTTAGAATTACTAATAGGTACTAATTATGCTACTTATTAGCATATGATATATTAAGTTCGCGCCGGGCTCTTGAACGGTTTGGAGGAAGTTATTTTTTGAGGATTTTATTTGTCTTGTTAGGCTAGATGGAAGATGCCCTACATACCTACCTTATCTGGTGCTTAAGGGGAAGGAAATGAAAAGACCTATTGTAAATTAAGTAGTCTGTGATGTTGGTACCGGCATCGGTCATCATATCAGCATTATTGTAGGTATTCAGGGCCTACCAACTAGACGTTATTGGCAATCTGCTGCTGTGGTGGGGCTATGTGTAGGTATACAGGATCAGATCAGAAATCGTAAACTACCTATGACATTGAACCCGGTATAGGCTTTGACTTAGTGATTTGAGTTCTTGTTTAGTTACCACGAAGATAAACTCAAAAAATAAAACATATTGTATGTATGGACTGCAATTGCCAATTTTACCATAATTACAGTAGGTATAATAATTAATTGCAATTCATAGACAAGTTCTCAAGAGATCACCTTTCGCGCGCCCTTACAAGGCTGCGCTTTCTGCTAGTTTTGATATGCTGCACGGTCGTAAGTTACATGACTATGTAGGTACCTTCCTACCTGCCTAAAGGTCCGAAGAGCCAATCGAAGCTATCTTAAAATCGAAGCTATCGCCTCGTTTTAATTTATAAGTCTACCCTCAACCATATTACCTGTAGCACTCTTTCTCTTTTTGAAGCGCCTGAAGTAAATGTTAATTAACTTATCAATTGCTCTCCTAAAATTAACTTCCGCCTACACCAGCCAACATAGCAGCCAGGCAGGTAATTTGAATTTCCGGCTCTAAACAAGCGGTTGTACTTGTGACCTAATTATGAATTTCGGCACTTGGTTGTAACACAGCCCACAGCTGGCTTGACCTACTGAACCAATTTCGGTATTGGCTTTGGCGTAGTGCAACCTGCAGGAGGGTATCAACAGATGCACATTTTTGCATTGGCTTGCCTATTATCGTTGGATCGCAGGAGGTTGTCAACAATTTCCCACGCAGTTCGAGACTAATGAGCACAATAAAAGATAATTGGTGCAGAGAAGCTGCCGCCACACGCTGGCTTGGATGTGCTGTGACGTGAAATATTTAGGGTTCCGTAAAAAAAAGTATTGTCTTTATATATTGACAGTCTGTTATTTAAACTATAAATAAATATGTAGGCATCCAATTAAAGACGAAGTTTTTTATTGAAAATATACCGAAACCTAAGATAGAAGTTAGTTGAACGTTGTTAAAAGAACATAGGTAAGTACTTACTTAAATATATTATCTTGTCGGAATTTCTAAAGAACGTGAGAAGCTGGGTATGTATTAATGCACTCGGACCTTCATACCGGTCCTTCGAGTATTTTTTCGCTCTAGTGAAACCGCTGCCCTTAGAAGAAATGAGATTGACGTACCTACCTACCTAGGTAGGTACGACAACGGCGCAGCGGTTATTAATCGTGGTCTTGTGATGCATATCAATCTACCGTGTTTACCTTATACTTCTATTTAAGTACCACAAGATGACTATTTGCTGTAATCCCATTTACAAATGATATCAATGATATTTGATGATGATATAGGTACAATGGTCCCACAGCCACGTTCAGCAATGAGGTTCATAAATATGTAGAGTCAAGTCTAGAATGTGCAACATACTGCTACTTGTCACAGCTACTGTCTGTCTGCTCTGCTGCTCAATATTTTACAATGTTCCGCTTCATGTGCTTAGTATTGTAGGTACCTACCTACCTACCTACTACACGAATGCGGTAAATTACACTCGCCTGGATAGCGAAAGCTTGGTTGGTTGGTTTTTGCTTGGTTAAGTATGATGCTGATGAATAGCTCTGTTATAATTTTCACGGGAAAATATAAAGAATTTACTCTTCATATATCTACCTACCAAGTGTTCATTTTCTACTTATTCTGTATGAAAAATTGTCTCTGTGGAGTGACCAATTATTTTGGGTTTTGCTTTTCGTACGAGCTTGCCTTGTCTGGCATTCGCAGTTATGTTGGTAGGTATCGTATTTAAAGCAAAAATCATCACTTTAATTATTCTATTTAGTTGTCATTAATTATTGTTTCAAAAGGTAGGACAGGTAGCTCTCTATTGTGACTCTATTTTATAGACGTCTTGCCCTTGATGGGTAGATAGTGGTGAAGTTAAAGGTGGAATGCTAATGCGACATTGCTCGTTTCTGGTGTTGTATTCTGGGCACATGATGAGCTAGCCATACCATACCGGTAAGTAGGCAGAGCGGTCTGACAGCCACAACTTCCGAAGCTTGCGCAAGCCCATGGCGAGTCGCGATCCACACAGCCGCGTCGCCGCGCCGCCGCCGCGCGGCACCGCCCACGCGCTACCAAACAAACACGACCAAGTTCATTGTCACAAATATTCAATATTCAAGATGATAACAATTTGAATATTAAATTTTCTCGACCAACTTTTCTTTCAGCTGTTCGTGGCAAGTCACGGCGGACCTAAATATTTTGATGGTTTCTTTCTCTACTGCTTCCTCAACTGGTTTTCACTAATTTAATTTGATCCCGTGAAGCTTAAGATTGTTTACTTTATCATAATGTGAATCTGCTGTCGGGCATGTCTTTGCGTTTATATTCGAAATTCCTGAACCATGTCTTGAACTCTCTCGGATGAATTGAATAGCTTGCTTCTGAGTGTAATTGCATTCCTAACTATTCTTCAAAAGATATTCTCAGTGAATCGTGGTACCCATATTGTAGCCGTCATCCCAAAGCGAAGCGCCCGTGCGCCGTGAGCTCGAGTCTTTGTTTCAATATATCTCAGTACATCTTAAATACATTCATTGTGTTTGTCTATTCATTCATGTCTTTATCTCGCTTATAAGTTAATTAGGAGCATGTGTGGCGTGAGTTCTGGGCACAATGCATCTTTCAGATGCGGCGTCTTTGATTTCACTTCTCTAGACTCTACTATGATATAATGAACTCAGACATAATGCAGGTTTATTGGTTATTTCATTGTTCCGTACGAAGTTATTGCTCCGGGATATCTGGAATTAATTCTAAATGGTAACCTCTGGCTGGTCCGCGCCCATTGACCATTAATTTAATAAAGGCTGACTGCATTGCAGCCACTGGTCAATTGTTCCAATTGCAAAAGGTATTGTGCTTTCGCCAATAGGTGATCGCTTTTAGTGGAATTAGAAAATAATGCGATCATTACCTTTATATGTGACCTTTCATTTTGGGCCATTGGAAACTGTTACGAAATGTCCCTCTTTGTGGCCCTCACGTTTCAATAAAAGGCTCTATTGGAGCGTTCGCCATCACGCTGTCATTGTTGGACGGACATGGCCGGACTCGCTTCAACGAAGCCGATCCGGGTAACACTATCCGGCCGTCTCCAACCACCTCGCTTCAATGGAACTTTTCGGACCTTCGAAGCCAATCTCCATTCCCATAAAATTGGAGAGAACGAGGAAGGCGTAAATAATAAATACTCTGTAGTCAATTGCCACTCTTATTTACGTTCCTCGGTCGGCATTGTGTGAGACGGGTTGTCGTCGTGAGAAGCGCTCTCATGTGAGTATGAGGCGGGTGACACGGCCGTCCGTTGCGGCAACTTATCTTATTATAGAGGGGTTACAATAATTCGATTGTGGGGAACGTCCGAAAACTCTACCCAAACAACATGCGACAGGACGTTTTGTTAGTTTAGTTGTCCAATTTTGTTAAGTGATCGCATTTGGGACTAATACGCGGCCGTCCTGTATGTAAGTCTGGCTGGTTGAATGACTGTCGGGAAGTATAGATACTGTCTGTCCTTGTAAGGGTTCTCTCTGGCTGGATAAACGCGATGATTTACGACGCATTCCTGCGGACGAGTGAGCGAGCACGGAACCCTCCATCATTGACCCAAGCCGGGTATACCACGGGAACCAGATAATCTCATTCAACTGATGAAAGACAGCGGCTCTTTGTTACTCACTTGTTAAAGTTCACTCTCGGTTGCATTGGTATAGTAGGTACTACAGATGTTGTTTGGTGGCCTGATTCGAGAATTCAGTGAAATCAGCACAGATGCGTCAGTCCAGGCTGAACTCGGTTGTTAAGTTTCTAATTTCTTCTTTTGATAGGCATATTATAAAATCACATGACACCATGTCGATAACGGATGTTGCGTCACAACGGTCAAAACGGCCAATGTTTGGGCCGGAAGCACGTGGCACGGAAGCCCCGTGTAGGGCGCACACACTGTTTGAATACCCACTACCCGCAGGACGTCAGCCGTCAGCAAGCCACTCAAGAATTTGGGGCCATTTTGTACAAATTGCTGATTTTATTTACTGACGATTTCAATACAAATAGTATCACTTTAAACTTAGAGACATAGAGAGAGAGCGAGAGAGAGGGAGAGATTTACTTATAAAAGAAGGGCTGAAACGGCAAGAAATTAGAGAGCTTTTATTTTGATTGGGCGGCTTAACCGCCACTTACATTTCAGATGGTTTAATATACGACGACCCGAATGGCCGAGTCGGTAGTGACGCTGCCTACGAAACCAAGGGTCCCGGGTTCGAGTCCCGGTGGGGGCAAATGTTTGTTTGATGAGAACGAATGTTTGTACCCTAGTCATGGTTGTTTTTCTATCTAAGTATAATATTTCTCTATATAAGTATGTGTATCGTTGTCTAGTACCCAAGATACAGGGAATCCTAGTTTGGGGCTAGATCAATGTGTGTAAATAGTGTCCAAGGTATTATTATTATTATTATTATTATTAATATGAGGGGTGGCTGATATATTATATTATCGACTTTGTTAAAAAACGTTTTGGGAATTGAACTGGCCTCAATATTTTTATAATGCTGTTAAGGTGATACGAAAAAATAGAAATAAAAGGAATACGAATGTAAACGAAAGTGACAGCGTTAATTACTTTCAAATAAGTAGCGTAGCGCGAAACCACATGAAAAAAAATCTAAAATAAACTACGCTTTTTTTCAAAAATATTTTCAAGGAGAGTTTACGAATACATAAAATCCACATTTTAAATACAATTTCGCAATGAAATTAGTTAGTACTTCAAATTAACAGGAAAAAATAAAATAATTTAGTGGTCTTTTCGTAATAAAATTCTATCGAGAAAATTTCATCCAATCGCATTTTCCTTCAGTGAGAATCTTAATCAAATACTCAATTAACGTTAACCTAAAAATCTAATCTGTGGATGACTTCAAAGTGGTAAATGGATTTAAAAAAAACATTTCTTCCGTATCACCTTAAGATGAATTAAGATCTTAGTTAAAATCGTAATTTTCATTTGTTTGCGAGCAGCGTTGAGCTGTTGATATTGCTGTTGCATCATTTCGGAAAAATAAAAGGTTTTCAAAACAAAATGATTGGAATTGTTATTTATTAATTTTTAAGTTTCTCGGCCGGGAAGAAGGGTAAAATATAGATATCGTTCACCTTAATTTGGGAGGGGGAGGTGATGGGGAGGGTAGGGAAGCGCCCATGTCCCCCTAGGATAGTTAAAAAAGTGACATAAAGCAACCCCTATAGATGGGAGGGGGTTGGTACCCCTGGAACATCCCGCTAAGCTGGGACCCCCCTTTTTTGAGGTTACGTATAGACGTAACCTCAAAAAAAGGGGGGTCCCAGCTTAGCGTTTAACATAGACATAGGTCTATGTTAAAATATCCCTAGCTCCGGCTAGTATGGGTCTGCGGCGGCGATAGGTACACTGCAGAGCATCCACCCGAAAAAAAAACTCATGATTAAATGTTGTCTTTATTTGCATACGCTTCGCTCTGCTCCGCTTCGCTACGCTGCGGTTTTGCTTGTTGTAAGTTCTAACCTAATCTAAAACCCAATTGAAATTTAGCCACAATAACCTAATCTAGCCAAATATGACTCAATAAATATAATGCTGCTTGAACTCAGTCTTCACAGTTTTTATTTTTTAATAAATGGCAGAATTGAGTTTCTGTTCGCGTATAAGTCTTTGAATTTAAATTTAAATCGTAATTTTATTAAACCAAGTCTCCGGCAATAAAAAATACGCTAAATTGCCACAAGACCGCATAGGAAGCTCTCCCCCTCTAGGGGTTGCATATTTGCATCATGTCACTTTCATAGCAAAAATTATGTGGACATAACCTCAAATTTTCACAAAATTATTTAATTCTCAAAAATTATACATTTCCTCGCAAAAAAACTATACTAGGGGGACAGGGGAGCTCCAAATAACCCCTCTCCATTAACATAATAATAAAAATCGTGTGTACGATATCTATAGCCAACCCGGGAAGAAAATAGGGTTTTTCTCGGGGTTTTTGAGGTAATTTAGAATTTTCGCTACACTAACCGCTATACCCTAAAATGACTCACCAAATTCAGACAGGGTTTGAAAATTGGTGTGATATACTTTTCACGTTTTCTTGGACCTGAACCTGCACTCAAGTAATGTCGTCTCATAAATAGTCCAGCCTTGCAAACGACTCTTGTAATTGACTTGATTTCCAGCTTTCTTTGTAGAAATAACTATGAAAATTGTTATTTTTCAATCAATCAATTTCTTAATTAATGGCTTCCATCGTTTTGATGATTCTGCCAGTGTCGAAGTATCAGCGATGGTACATCTTTGACAGCATTAGTTATTGACAACATACTATTTGATCTATGTTTTTTCATATGCTTCATATAGTCTTTATCTATGGCTCTCGCTGCTCGCTGGCCCCTTGGGTGAGATAAACGAAACTCTTTTTCTTACTTACTCTCTGGGTGGAATAACGTCAAATTCAAAAACAAAAAAAACATGTTTTATGTTAGGGAGATTGGAAGGAAAACAGTTTTATTTAGACTGGAAAAATCAAGAATTTGGTCTTTCTTCTACAAATCTCTGAAGTGCGAAGATCTAAGTGGCCAACTGGCCCGGGTAAAGTTGAAGAAAGAAGAAGTTATTTCTGATTCCATCTAAAAAGTAATGTTTGTCTAAGTCGCAAAGTCAATTATGCACTCCTGTGCTGTTATACAAAGATATTGGTGCACCGTCCATCTTACAGCACAGAGTATTATGGTAACTTACAGCACAGAGTATTATACTAACTTACAGCACAGAGTATTATACTAACTTACAGCACAGAGTATTATATTTACTTAGAGCACAGAGTATACTACTAATTTACAGCACAGAATATTATACTAACTTACAGCACAGAGTATCATAGTAACTTTACATCACAGAATATTATACTAACTTACACCACAGAGTATTAGTAGTTATTATTATTAACTTTAAGCCTCTTGTTGCACCCGATTTCAACCTAGACACTTTATTTTGTTTGCGTAAAGGTCATCAACTTTTTCCTCGCAGCACGTCTAATGTTTCTCGGATAAAATTTCGGTGCTGAAATTTAAACATACTGCAAAAACATCTGGCCGAGCAAAAAATATTACGCTCCGAAAAACACGATCAGTAGCAGCTGCCAAGCGTGTCTGCACTACGAAGTATTTTGCTTTGATAAAGATTATTTTTGTTTTGCGCGTAATTTTGTCATTGTAATTTATTTTGTTTACGTATTGTTAATAAAAAACTTTTTTTGATTAGAAGCCGCAGACGCATTGATGGTGGTGCATTGAACTATCAGTGGTGTTAAATAGTAAATAAAAATGTAATTTCACCCACTGACGCGTCATGAATCACCGAGTATGAATGGAAAGGCAATAAAATATACTCATTTGTACATAAACAGGGTCTAAATATAAGCGCGACCACCTGGCTGCTGCTTCGAGTGCAGGGAGTATTATTTATGGCGCACCACACACCAAGTAGTACAATAAAGAACTGCAAATATTTCTTGACTTTTTCTATTATTATCCAAAGGGGTTAAAAATTAACCAATAAATAAAACGAAACGTATAATAATCATCAAGGCAATACAAAACCAAAACTAAAATATCTACTTACTGTAGAAATAGAACACGATGGACGTAAAGATGCTTTGCATCAAACAATAACTGTTTCGGGTTTGTCACCAACTTGGCCTATGACTGGTTTCCTGTACAGATGAATGTATATGAACCCTAAGGTTAGCCGGTGGCTAATTGGATAACATTCAAGTTTCATGGTCGGATGGCCTCCGATTATTCAGATTGCCCATCTTACTATGCTAGTTAGACGACCCTGGGACGACCACGTGGGTGGGCCTTACTAAAGACCGATTCATATCGATCGATAATTCCGCGTGAATTAGATTGAAAATTTGGGAGAGCTACGATACTTCGTTGTGCTGTCTATCTGAATAATGGTTTGTTTTGGTGGGTCCTTTTTGTAGCAACAACAAAAAAACAAACCAAAATGTATTCCTAATCGTATCTGTGGATGGGCTACTGTTAAGGCGACACATGAAATATTTCCTATCGTTATAACTTTTTCTCAACAATTAACATACCAGACCCGGGTTGAGGCACAAATATGACCAGTACGTAGACTAAATTCTATGGCTTAGACAATAAAGTCCAAAACCAATGAATAGTTTTGCAGTCTTACTTATTACTTGCCTTCCAATATTGAACTTTTTTGTAATCACTTTACAGTCTACACTACATTAACCCTTGTACCTGACCGCGGACCCGGGACTCGATCGTGTTAGCTCGTAGCAGATACGGCTTAGTTGCAAGATTTAATTTTACCAAAAAACACCGGTTGTAGGTAGTTTCTATGATACCCACGGTCAATAAAAGTGCAAATGAGAAGCATCATAAATCTTGTTTTAATAACAGGATTCGTTAAGAAGTTACATAGCTTATTCTGAACTTAATTAATTGTAGGAAAATTTAAAGCGATTAATTTTGTGTTATAGGAGTTTTATTTTCATAAATATAGTTTTGTGTTGTAATTGTAGTCAACGGCTATTTTAAGGTGATACAAAAACTTTTTTTTTTAATCCATTACGTTTATTGAGTATTTGATTAAGATTCTCACTGAAGGAAAACATTTTTGATGAAATTTTCTCGATATAATTTAATTACGAAAAGACCTTTCCTGTCATTCTGAAATCATAACTAATTTCATTGCATTCAAAGTGTGAATATTATGAATTCGTAAATTCTCCTTGTTTTTTTTTTGAACAATTTTTTAAACAATTTTTATGTGGTTTAATTGACGCTACGTTATTTTAGTTTGAATCGAGCGCATTGTTTGCGCTCTCTTTTCTTTCTTATGTGGAAGTTATTCACGCTGTCACTTTCGTTTAAATTCGTATTCCTTTCACACATGCTTTTTAAATTGCTCAAATGGCAATTTCAAAATCTCCAAAAGGGGGTGTTATAAGTTTGAAGCGTCTGTCAGTCTGTCGGTCTGTCTGTATGCCTGTCCGTGGCACTCTAGAAGTCAAACAGGTGGACGAATTTTGATGCCGTTTTCTGTAAATAAAAGTAGACATCTCTGCGGTGGTTCTTGAATAGCTAGAGAACTGGAGATGTTTTGTTTGCACAAACAGTTACTAGTTTTTTTTTTTTTTTGGTGATACTGCTTCAAAGTTAACCCATTAAGTAAACATGCGATATTCGGTTTTCACCATAAGTCTGTATTATAGTTTTTTTTTGCTTTGGTCGGTTTTTTATTGTTTCTAAATATTAAATTAACTCTATTTTTACCTAATACCAGCAAAATACCTGGACTTAATCACCTAGATTAGGAAAATTGGTGCGAAATATGTTGAAAAGTGGGATTTTTCCTCGAAAATGTTTAAAGGCCCCTTACTCGAAAACGGTAAATTTTCGGTTAGGGTGTTTCATAGTAACAATGGTTGGTTTTGATCCGTGCTAGCATCTCCCAACGTATGTAGGTCGACTTACCAGTCACCCTGTATATATATATATATATATATATATATATATATACATATATATTTGGTATCGCCTTAACTGTAGGTAAGCACGGGTAATATCTTTTGAGTACCTACCTAATAAGCATAAAGTTTATAATTAATCCTTCAGAAATATGAATATACAACAAATATTTTAGTTTTATGACTTACCTCACTAATAAACAAATAGTCTGTGCCATCAGACAATTAAAAAATTTACATTTTCGCTATGTAATAATGGCTTCAGCAATTTATGAAAACAAAAGCAAGTCCAAATTTTGAAGAGCTGTTTTCTTAACAAAACAAACTTGCAACCAATAACCAAGTGATGCGAGCGTCATAAACATTCTAAAAGTTATTTTAAGCTAAGTGTGACATGACAATGTGAGTTAAGCGTATATAACGTAGCGGGTCTCATGAAAGCCCTTCTCTCCGCTCTGTAGCCTGCCCTTCGTCATGTCACGTCATCGGCGGCGACATTCTGAGCAATTAACCTGTCGCCAAGCTCATCTTGCTGGTGTTGCTCGTCTCTTTGGGAAGCAACTACGTTACTTTTACCTATTCGAGTTATGTTAGTACTTCACTGGGTCGAAAACAAGAAAGTTTTAATGGATTGTGTAAAGGTTTTTAATTTAGGTAATGATTTTACAAGCACTTCTACTTGTTCATCTTTTTCTTCCTAAGTTAGTATGCTCACAGACCTGATTGGTTTATTTGATCAAAAACAGTAACTACTTGTAGGCATATCTTAATTCACAAGGAAAAATTTAATTTTTACGATGTTTTTTTTTGCCTATTGTTTACTAATTCGGTCGCGGATTTCAAATATCTCGTCCGTTTTATTGTATCAGCTCTAGTTTTTAAAAAGGTAGCTACTTTATTTGAAAGTACCTCCCATACATTTGGGTTTTAAAAACCTCAAAACGGACATATTTTATGAAACTTATGATGGCCAAAAATAGTGAACGACCACAGTTAAATGCGAAAAAATCATCAGAAAGCTATTTGTTACTCTTGGCCATTCGAACGAAATCATCATCCTTTTAAACGATTTTATTTAGCTTGCCATGTTTGTTGTAGTTTTTTATATTATCTTGAAAAGATCAAATGTGCCAAACAAAGGAATCCCATGCATTATTATCAACGTCAGCCACATAACTGTAGTACATAATCTAGTAAGGACCGTCCACTTATTGGTGCACCTATACAGCCATAAAAAAATTAATTAAATATGCCTGATTTAAGCTTTTCAAAAATCCCAAATTTATGGAGGTACGTTATAATTTAGAGCATTAAAAAAACTAGAGCTGTGATACAGTAATTCCATAAAACAAAATAAATGTTGAATTGTGTTTTCTTTAGTTGGAGGCTACGGGAGAAGATAATGTTCGGAGTTTGTGCGCTCCAAACAAAGCAACAAGACGAATAAAATGCCTTGTTTGGAAGTTCCATGATACTCGTATCTACGAGTAGTCATAAAGATTTAATAGACAATTGTTGACATTCAGTTGTTCAAAAAGGTTCCGGACTCATAAATGGCTCCCGCTACCGTTACCGAGCCCTCGTTACCTTTGTTTTATTTCAAAGGAGGCACAATGCAATTTTAAGTCCGTTCTTTATCCAGTGGCCTTATTATGTTTTCATGCGAATATTCGCAACACCAGTCAAATTTTAAAATCCACCAATCGAACACGGTTATTTTACACGAGCTGTCTTTTCTTGCGATCTGATTGGCCGACGGTTATTTGACACGAGCTGTCTCTTCTTGCGATGTGATTGGCCGACGGTTATTTTACACGAGCTGTCTTTTCTTGCGATCTGATTGGCCGACGGTTATTTTACACGAGCTGTCTTTTCTTGCGATCTGATTGGCCGACGGTTATTTGACACGAGCTGTCTTTTCTTGCGATGTGATTGGTCGACGGTTATTTTACACGAGCTGTCTTTTCTTGCGATGTGATTGGCCGACGGTTATTTTACACGAGCTGTCTTTTCTTGCGATGTGATTGGTCGACGGTTATTTTACACGAGCAGTCTTTTCTTGAGATGTGATTGGTCGACGGTTATTTTACACGAGCTGTCTTTTCTTGCGATGTGATTGGTCGACGGTTATTTTACACGAGCTGTCTTTCTTGCGATGTGATTGGTCGACGGTTATTTTACACGAGCTGTCTTTTCTTGAGATGTGATTGGTCGACGGTTATTTGACACGAGCTGTCTTTTCTTGCGATGTGATTGGTCGACGGTTATTTTACACGAGCTGTCTTTTCTTGCGATCTGATTGGTCGACAGTTATTTTACACGAGATGTCTTTTCTTGCGATGTGATTGGTCGATGGTTATTTTACACGAGCTGTCTTTTCTTGAGATGTGATTGGTCGACGGTTATTTTACACGAGCTGTCTTTTCTTGCGATCTGATTGGTCGACGGTTATTTTACACGAGCTGTCTTTTCTTGCGATCTGATTGGTCGACGGTTATTTTAAACAAGATGTCTTTTCTTGCGATGAGATTGGTCGATTTCGAATGTCGAAAATGAATATATTAACGGAAAAATAAAATTCTATTACTTTCATGACCTCCATGACACACCGAATTTGCGAAGAATGTAGCGCAACGACCAAACAAAGCATGAAATGTATATTTGAAGGGCAACAAATATAATGAACACCAAAATAATTGTTTCTTACCCAAAATGGATCAGATCACCAAAAGTTGCAGAACATATCAGGGCAAAATACTGCGGTAGCTTAGGTGAAGGGTAAAGGGGGTGAGCTAAGCGAAGCCCGCCCTTTACCTTCGTGTTGGGTTGAACATGTAAGAACAACAAAAAATACTTAAAACATTAAACTTAAGTACACAAAACATAAGAAGAAGTTTGGTGATCATCGCTGCCTACGAAACCAAGGGTCCCGGGTTCGAGTCCCGGTGGGGGCAAATATTTGTTTGATGAGAACGGATGTTTGTACCCTAGTCAAGGTTGTTTATCTATCTAAGTATGTGTATCGTTGTCTAGTACCCAAGATACAGGGAATCCTAGTTTGGGGCTAGATCAATGTGTGTAAATGGTGTCCAAGGTATTATTATTATTATTATTATTATTATTATTTACCCAAACACAATTTGGTGATCATTTACTAATTCTGGCAGTCAATTCGAATTTATTGGTACTAAATTTTCGAATTGTTTGGTAATCGTTCAAACACAAGCCAATTTGAAGTAGCCTTAGGTTACGTGAAGCATCCGAGTGTTCATACAGTGAGTACTTGACGTCATGGTGGTGTTTCAACACTGAACAAACAAGGACTGAGCCTCAAGCAAGACGCGTGTGCCCATTACAAGGCGACATCATCGTAAATAGTGTGTATCAAGCAGTTACGTCTTGGAAAATTACTTGTTCATTTGAACAATTCATAGGCATGGAAACTTAAAATGTTTCAATATACTCACTGAACTCAATGAACATCGTTGTGCTAAGTAGATGTTATACAAATGAATATGTTCTACTATTTCTTGCTCTCAGTGCTGATACCCACGGTAATAATTTCATCAAAGTCGTTCTTTGTCACACACACTATCTTCAATTTCTTAACCCGTATAGTCGAATAAATATTTAATTTGATAGAACGCCGTGATAACAGGCTGTAACGAAGATAAATAGTTTACGTTTATTAAATTTAATACGCTGTATAAGTATTACGTACGTCAATTATAATTGTTGCTACACAATAGTTGACGATACTGTTGCACTGTTATGCACGATGTTAAATTACAACAATTGTTTTAGTACCTCGGTTTGCCTATCTAGTCTATCTAAATACGTCAACCTTCATCATGACATGCATCTCTGTATAACCATCGCTTACATAATGCCTGCTCAAATAGAACTATATTACACGTTCAGTTTTAAATAGACAACGAACAATAGAGTAACATCAATGCATTCCAGTTCGCCTACAATATATAAATGCCTGAAGTTAGAAGGCTACGCAATGTAAGTGATGAAATTAATTTGTTCCAGAACATTTTTCATTAGAATTGTACGTAACCAGAAGCGCCTGCTTCGGAAAATTTTGGCATAGAATGTTACACTGTTGCATACATAAAAATATTTTTCCATACATTGCAATTTAGCAATCTAAAACGCAGCATCAATTTAGATTAGGACTTTTTTGTCGGGTTCACTATGTAAATTCGCCGGAATTTTGGAGATTTTGTGGAGATTGTAAAAATATTTTTTTTTGGAATGTTTATGGTATAAGCAAAAGGAAAAACAATATTTCAATTGGCCCCGAAAATGGTGTTTTTATTGATTTTGGGTCCTAGCGGCTGACCGACCTATATGAAGAAGTCAAAAATAAAGTAGTTCTGATCAAGTCGGTTTCTTAGAGAAAGTTGTTCAGAATTATGTCCGTAACAACCCCTTAAATATTACTAGGTACACCTTTCTGTGACACCATATATAGCACGGTACCACATACAATATTTAAGATTGTTTGGATGATGGTGCATCCAAACAATCTTAAATATTGAATGTGGTATAGTTTGTTTATAAAATGATAAAAGAATGTACTTATAGAGAACCCAAGTGAACACAACTACCCAATGATCGATAAATAATAATAATAACTTATAAAACGTTTATTTATATACTTAAATATAGTTGGAATTAGGTAAATCAAAAAGGATTCCTTTAAGTATTTTATCTCTTTAAAACGAAATACTTTTGGTCTACCGCTACTTTAGCAATTTAAGCAAGCAAAAAACCGGGTTAGGGGTCATCAATAATATTTTGAACTTAGTTTGCCTACAGTTAAATCTAATATTGTTTTTTTACTTCACTCAGCTTATTTGAAGACGCACTAAATATTGAGTTTGCTGATTGAAGAATCTGATAAGAAAAAGTAAAAGTCGATTTTGTAGATTAACTTAAGATATTTGTGAAACCTTGCTTCTTCGTCCTTGAAACGGGTTTTCAGTAAACTATTTTAGTCTTCTTTGGAACAAATTAATAATTCTACAGTGAAAACTGATTAACCGTGACATCTCTATTGAGAAAATAACCAAGCAGAAAGATGGATGAAAGATGAGAAAGATGTCTTAGAGTGAGCTCGGGTAAGGTAAGATGAGAGAGAGAGCTGACAACTCGCCCAGAGCCAAACAAACTTTGCGTGAACCATAAAAAATACGTCTGATAATGATATTTTGAATAATACTCAAAATCTCTAAAAAATCTCTAATCTCTATGAATCACGACTATTTGCGACCCTTTCAGCAGTATAGTCTTTACTTTGCACGCTCTATACGCCGCTCCTGGCGCACGCTTTGAACCGACTATCGCTACGCCGCTCTCCGCTTGGTGAGCATTGACGTTATGGCACTTGAAATAACTTTAATTTAAGATTTGATGGTCAAACTACCAGGTTTTCCAGAAGTGGCAGAGGCATAGCATAACATCTGTTTTCTCAGATAGGATGGCAGGGGCAAAACTTCACATAATACATATAACTTGCCTACCTTCATAAAATGTTTGAGCTGTCAATATTTTTGACAGGTATAGATATTTTTGACAGGTGTCGTTATTACTGACAGGACTTACTAGTTTTTAAATGTAGTAAATGTAGTTTTAGCCTGTTGTTATTGAGTCTACGTATGGCTCGAGCATTAAAGTGTCTGCAAATTAATTCACATAAGAACCGAACATATAACAGACTCTAGGCATATTAAAAATATTGTAATTTGTCACACCTGTCAAAAATTCGTAATTACTGGCATGTGTTTGAAATAGTGAAAGATATCAAAAATATAGACAGCTGTTAAAATAAGTGTCGTCTGTCAGAAACAGTGACAGCTATCATTTTTTTTAAAAAGGTAGGAGGATGGTTTTATTATGTAAAGTTAAGCCTCTTGTATGTATCAAGCTTCCCCTTAAGTTCATAAAAATACGGAGCGGCGAAGGGAACATACGCTCGTGGCGGGAGCGACATGCCGACAATACATCGTAGTCGGAATGTTTCGAACAGAGCGGCGTAAAGTCAGAGCGACGTAAAAACAACAATTCACAATAAAATCTACCACCGGCCTTACCGTGGAATTTCTATGACAATAGTTGTGTAGTGGTGGTGCCTGTGCAATTACCGTGGCTACTATAACAGCGTCCAGTAATTCAAAAATCCCCAAAAATCTATTTTTCTCGTAGTTCATAGCAATATCACATTCCACATGCGGAACCTCGTTTAGAGGAGATCTACACAACATTAAGTCACGTAAACACAAAACGTCGCCAGCCAACAATGAAATGTTTATTTACCGATGCTCTCAATTTTTTGCATGAAGTCCTTCCGAAATACACTCAAACAAGATGAGCGAAATTACAAGTTACGAAAATATCAAGTATCATCAAGTATAACCGGAGAAACGTTTAATATTAAAAGGTATTAAATAGGTTCTAACCAAAGCAATTGAAAGTAGATGTTTAGTGTGATATTTCTTTACTAGCACTGCATAAAATAAATCTTGTATTTACTGTGTCTTATGTAACCTTACAAAGATATTATTGTGTTGAGTTAACTTCGTTAGGAAAAATAGGATTTAACGCCATTTTGCTCTCTGTGTGAAATAATTTGATTAATATTCCTCGAAACCAAATCATTAAAAACAAGAGCTTATTTAGAGTTTTATGTATGATGAAGAAGAAATATTAATTACTTAAATATACGTATATAATTAATTACTTACATAAAATAAGAATGAAGAAATATTAATTACTTACATACTGAGAATCATCTCAGTATGTAAGTAATTAATATTTCTTAAGAAAATGTAAGCTTATGTTGAGCACTATCATGTTCCTTCATGTGTAAATCAAATAATCCATATAAATCTATTCTTTCTCCGGTTCCGTGGGCTCGTTTGTTTAAAAGCGATTTCTTCCGATTTTGCAAATAAAAATAGCATGCGTTTCAAGTTTCTAATGCAAACTACGGCATAATTCAGTCATATAGACGCAAAATTTATTTCTGTGTTCGCCATGTTCATAATCATGTTGAGTGTGTGTTTTTTAGTTGATAAGTCCTCCATTATCTTCTTTAGTACAATTACAAAAAGCAAAAAAAGGTAAAAAAAATACTGCGCTAAGTTACGATCGAATCTTTGAAGTACAATACTCATAGTCTTAGCTAAGCATTGCAGATATCTTCAATGCTATTTCATGGTCTTATGTCATTCTACGAGATATCTCTAAGCCCGATGTTCAAAGCTCTCTTAAAACTAAATTCTTAATTAAGGTTAATCTAGGCGAAGTAATGGACTTAACTCTCCCTTAAAATTGTCACAAATGCGTGCCCACTTTTACTTAACTGACTCTCCAGGGATATCTGCAAGGGGTATTCAGACATATTTAAGATTTACCCAAGACAAAGAGTCGAATTAGTCAACCTGTCTTGTAGATATCTTCGATAGTTTTTTTAAGATATTTCAATGCAACTTGGGCATTTCATGTTTTCCGTTATTGATCTTGTAATTAAAGTGTGATCTTTCTTCTTGTGGTGAATTTGGTCCCCTGTGTCTCACAAATTGGGTTCTTGTATTCATTGAATTCCCGCGTCCATTGAATCGTGTGAAAGGTGTGAAGCCGGATGGCGGCCTGGCCCGGCTGGGTCGCAGGGTCGGCATGTCACCGGAAGATTGAAAAAAATATTTTATAAACTATTGCGTGAGATTATAAACCAAGGCTGGCCAAACCTAGGCCCGCCATGGCATTTGAATTTGCCCGCCATCACTTCGGTCAGCCGACTAGCATATTTTGCCACTTCCGTTCCGTAGCCGAAGGGTGGCAAACTTGACCATATTACTAAGCCTCCGCTGTCCATCCTTACTGTATTTCTGTTGCCGCTACGGCAACAAGTAATGAACTACAGGAGATTTTATAAATTAAAGGGGTTTCCCATACAAGAGACTTTTTATAACGCCTGCGAACTAATATCATTGAAAATTTCGCGGTAGCTCCTACCGTCATGGATGGCACAATTGGTTTGATGTCGGATCCGCGATCTGTTGGGACTGGTACCGAGACCAAGCTCGGGTAATTTTTTGGGTTTTTGTTTTATTATATTATACTTATTGTTTTTAGTTCTTTTACAATGGTAAGGACCCGCACTTACGGTTTTTTTTGTGCATAAATTTCCTTATTTATGTATTAGTAGTGATGGCCCGGCGCCGCCACAATCTAAGAAATGTTGCTCACCTGGAAAATCTATTGGCCAGCCGTTTGATTATGAGCAGGTCGACAGATTACAACTTATCGATGGTTTACAATCTCGCGAGATATATTTCGTCAGTTTATAAACCAACGGTGATCATAATCTTACGGTGACAGACATATTTCACGTGTCGCCATCGACTCACGCGCATGTCGGGGCCGTTCTGTCCAGTGTCCGTGCCACGCTTTACTTGCACATTACAAAGTCGAGGTGAATATGTATGCTATTAACTCCATTAACCACGGTGTGGGTGGTCTGAAGCTCCTTGCATCAGTGAATATGAAAATACGAAAATACATAGGTACTGAGAGGGTACTGATGCGGGCCACAGGCGAGGCGTGGCTTCAGTAGAACCGTACTTGTTTAAGAGCCTAACAGTCAATGATGATGAGGAGCTGTCAATTGCAGAAGATAGCGGGGTAACAAACCTTATTTAGTAAAAAAAATACTTTGCTGTATTATTTTTTCCGTGAGATTTCCCAATATTTTAATAGTTATTCTGCTATTCGGGGCAAAGACGAATCCATCAAATAAGAGATCATTAAAATCAGTCCAGCCGTTATTGAGTTATATTATAAGTGGTGGAACTAACCCGATTTTGTTTTATATTTTACTAGCTGAGCCCGCGAACTTCGTACCGCGTTTAAGGCCAATGATGAGTGACCTTTCAATATCGGACGATGGCGGAGTTCCAAAACTAATTTATTTGAAAATTTTTTTTGGTGATGTATATTTATCTCTGTAAACTTTTCCCATATTTTAATAGTTATTTTACTATTCGGGGCGGAGGTGAATCCAAGAAATAAGAGATCATTAAAATAAAATAGGTTCAGCCGTTCTTGAGGTAAATCTAACCCGACATTGTTTAATATAGATTTATTTATATATAGATGTGCACCTGTGTTTTACCGGTAGGTACGTAATGAAGCGCTACCAAAGTTACAGAAGAAGTTGTGAAACCGTACCGAGATTAGTTTAGGATATTGGTACAATCAAAAGAAGAGGAAAAAAAATACGTGTACACGTTACTATTACTTGTAAATATCTATAGTAATAAAGAACATTGAATCTTGAAATTAGAATTGCCTACCTCCACCATCAGGTGTCAACTTTGGATTACAATCGTGGATATAAGTTTTTTGTACATTATACTTGAAAGACAAATGACAAAATTAAAATAGGAGATTTTCGGGCTCAAAAACAGAAGGATCCACAAACAAATCAATGTGCTTTGCCTTGTAAAATACAGAACAGACAACGAAAAAAAATAGTATTCGATCTAAATGTGTTACTAAAATTGGCTTCTTCTAGATCGCGGGTTCCCAACCGGGGGTACGCGTCCCCAAGGGGGGGGGGGTCCAAAGGGGGGCGCGGTGAGCGGTTCCAGAATTGGATTTATTAAAATTATTAATTACTTGTCGTGTCGCGGAAATGGATTTTTAATGTGATATTCAAAATGTGGCTTGCGCCATCCCTTACTAGAGCTCTTCATTGTTGGGCTTGACTCAATACTCGAAATACTAAATATATTTCCTCTCTCTCTCTCATAACTCCCATTTGGGGGGGGGGGGAGCAGAGATTTATGGAGGCGCATAGTGAAAAAGTTTGGAAGCCTATGACTAGAATTTTTAAATCAAAATTTCCATTCATATCTATTAAAATTAAAATTATTGATTTTAATAGATCCAGTTCTGGAACTGATCGCCGCGCCCCCCTTTGAGACCCGAGTACTAGATAAAGGCAAAATTGACTTGTTTGCGGAGAACCTGCAGCATATTAAAACAGAAACCCTAATTATTACGTTACTGAGTTAATTTGAGTAAACGTTTCTCCCGGATCGTATCATTATTTATCATCAAAGTAAATGTTGGATAGTTCGATAATTTGCATTAATTCGGTGAACTTCGGTCTGGTCGAGACGACGAGGGAGTGGGTGGGTCACGGCTGGTTAGACCACGGAGCGGGACTGCATCACCGGACCAACCAAGAGGTCCAAATTACTTGATACGAACAATTACACAATATACCATCTATATACCTTTATACTTACATTCGTTCTACCACGACATCAACATAGTTTGTTGCCGATGTTACCATACATTTGTTATAGGTAAAAATATGACTTTCACAGTGATAACCTTATCTACTACCAAACTCCTATTACCTAGTCACCCATTTATCTTGGAGCACTGATACGCGGTTCAAAAGTTATCAACTTTTCGCTTGCATCACCCACCGCGACTGCGTTTCGTTCGGCTAGTAATGTGTTTTGGTAATCACAATATTATGTTAGGGCCTCACCCTCTAACTCGTACGTACCTGGGGTGACGGCTGAGGTATCCTCGTAATAAGTCACCTAGAGTGAGGGGTTCGTCAGGGAGTGGCCCTTCCTCCATTCATCATCAGTCATTGCAGGGGGCAATACCAACGACATAATATTTATAAAGCTCGCGTTACGGTTTGGTCATAAAAAGGCACTGTTGTTAATCAAAGTCACGGTACAGTACGATTATTTTACTTCTATGCATACTTCTCGGCTTTTGTTTTTTTTTTTTATCGTAAATCAATTAACTGTTTACAGATTCTCTTCATGTCCTCTTCATGACATGATACACCTCTGTGCCAAATCTCAAGTTTCTAGGACATCTTGATGACTTGCAGCAACTAAAACCTAGAAGTGTCAATCGGTAAAGTTAAAGTAATGGTACTATACCTATAGGTACAATTAGGGTTTATTTGTTCTCCACACCGTAATTTTATGTTTTATTTTTAACAGACTTCAAAAAAGGAGTTGGTTTTAAATTCGGTTGTATTTTTAATTGTTTTTAGGGTTCCGTACACAAAGGGTAAAACGGGACCCTATTACTATGATGCCGCTGTCTGTCCGTCTGTCACCAGGCTGTGTGTCATGTACCGTGATAGTGTCTAACTATCACGGTTGAAATTTCACAGATGATGTATTTCTGTTGCCGCTATAACAAATACTAAAAAACAGAATAAAATAAATATTTAAGGGGGCTCCCATACAACCAACGTATTTTTTTTTTGCACGTTTTTGCTCGATATTGATAACGGCAAAAGGTAGACGCTTGAAATATTCACAGAATATTGAGTTATATTATTCACTTTAAAAATAAATAATTTAATTAAAATAAAACTAAAGTTTTCAACTTGGTGAATTATGTTATTTACAATAATATTTCTATTAGTAAAACACAACTCATTTTGAGATCTAAAAATCATTCTGTGGCAGTTTCTTCGCCCTACTTCTCCCACAATATGTAGAGAAGAGGCAAAAAATACGAATGCTAAACATAAACATAAACATTTACATACAGGCACATATATTGCTTCTGGCCCCCCACTAAGATACCCTGTGTCGTAGGAACCAGAAACTGCGACGTAACACACATATAAACATATAATTATGTACAGTAAAGCCAAACCAAGAATATAAACACATCGCCAAGTTGCGGAAAACCTATGAAACTATTTTCTTCAACTTGCAACACTTTCCTTAAAAAGTAATTCATGTCATCTGTCGATTCCTGTCAAAGTGGGGCGCCGATTGTGCATGGTCTATGTCTTGTGTTTTGTGAGTGATAATGCCTAAAACTATAAACAGTGGCGTAAGAAAAGTTATTCATAATCTATCGAAATATTTGTCGGATAGAAAGTCTGAAGGATTGGACTCTATTCCTATAAATAACATCACCAGCCATGTTGTAATGTAAATTGGCTAATTTTTAATTATTTCTAAGTAAAATATTTCGTTGTATATAAAAATAAATCTAAAACCAAAAAGAAAAACAATCTGGATGTTTTTGATTTGCACATAAATTAATTAGTCATAAAATACATGAGTTTTATGCTGTCCGAAAAGAAGTACCGAGTTTAAAAAAGGCTAATTGCAGCTCTTAAAGAATCCATATTTTTTTTTGATGACAGAGAATCTCTTCATTTACTCTTACACAAATTAGGTTATAAATATAAAACATTTAGAAATCAAAGGACAGTACTTATGGAGCGTCATGATATAGCGACATGAAGGGACAGGTTACCTATATGAAATCAAAGATGTAAGGGAGAGTGGTATGCCTGTTCTATATCTTGATGAATGTTATATCCATACTTCGCTCAATCATGCAAAATGTTGGCAAAGCGATAATGAGCCCGGCGTATCTAAATCTGTAGCTATAGGAAAAAGATACATAATTGTTCATAGTGGTGGCAAGACTGATTTCGTCCCGAATGGTTTGTTAATATATAATGACAAAGAAAAAAAAACAGATTTCCATGATGCCATTAATAAAATTAATATAAAAATGGGTATTGAATAAATTATCACCCAATCTAAATGATCCCACCTGTCATGGAGAATGCTAGATATAATTCTAGCCAAATTAACAAACCTCCAAGCTCGGTTAATAGAAGAAATTTGCAGAATGGCTTACATCAAATAATATTGCCTACCCTACCAAAGCCACCAAAAATATGTTATTGTTTTTGGTAAAACAAAATAAACCTGACCCATTATACGAGATTGATAGTTTAGTAAGGTCACAAAATACTACGACTGTCGCTATTTCATTGTGACCTGGATCCGATAGAAATTATATGTGGCATAGTAAAAGGAAAGGTTGCCACAAAGAATGTTTGTTTAGATAATATTACGTTCCTGCAGCTTGTACAAAACAATTTTCAGGATTTAACTGCTGATACATGGAGTAATTGCTGTTATTAAAAACTAGAAGAGGAATATAGATGCAGGGGACTGGTAATTGATAGAGAAATTGAACAACTTATTAGAAATGTTGGCGGCAGTGATAGTGAAATATCCAGTCATACAACTGACAATGAGTCTGTTATGTTTATAATTGAACTAGTACAATCTATCATGAAGATCATGAAATGTCATATGAATCTGTTGAATATTTAGATTCTAAATTTGATGACTAATGAAAAAAATGAATACATAATCATAATGGTTTTATTTTCTATATTTTAACCCGACTACAGGTACTTACTTTAGTGGAAGATTATTTCATAATGATAAAAAATTATAGTAGTTAATGTGATTTCCATAATGAGAGGCTTCAATATACGAGTGTTTCATAATATAATAACAACATACGAGTATTTTAACGCCTAATTATGTATAGTTACATACACTGCTTTATCTCTGCATATCACAACCTCTCTATGATTGTTAAGTTATAGTTATATTTAAAATGTAACTTCTAATAAGTTAGATTTTAAAATAAGTTCGGCAATTAGCGAAGCGGCCAATTTGCATCGGTATACCACACTTAGTATTGCTAAATATAAAAGTAATGGAGCGCCCTCAGACCAGGTTTTTATGTTCCTGGTTGGGCTTTGATAATATAAGTTTGACTTTTGCCTTTTGACTTTTATGATACATAATATAAGCCATGTTCAGTAAAATACGCGAAGCAGGTTTTATATATAATATAACAAAGAAATACTGTTAACTCAATTTGTTCCATAAGCTGATCTCGTTAAAGGATGTTGGCTCGAAAACAAAAACAAAACCTTAGCAGAGCGTGGTTTCGATCCACGGACCTCTGGGTTATGGGCCCAGCACGCTTCCACTGCGCCACTCTGCTCTCCATTACAGCTGCCAATTTATGGTAGTATCTCCTGTACCTAGGCTCGAAATATGAAGTTAACATTACTTCTGTACTTTTCCCAGTCAGCGAACGCATAAATTAGGTAAAGCCCGGTGCGGCGATCCGTGGCTATGGAATTATTTCTAATTGCAGTCGAATGAAAACAGCATTGGCAGAGCGGCACCCGCAACCTTTGCACCACGACCCAAAGGGCCCGCTCAACCGAACTTAATTGAACCTCGTAATTAATGTGACTGACCGAATAACGTTCATTGTTCCGGCCCATCAATACAATTTTGAAACACAGCTAGCAAATAACAATTAAACCTATAAAACAGTAGGGACCTTCTGTAGTTATTACTGGAGCGACCGAAGCCGCCGTCACTTATGCAAGCCTTCTTGCCGTCTTTTTGTTATTTCCTTATCAGAATAGCAAAACATTGAAGTCGGTAATAAAGATAAGGAAAGTCATGCAGTATACCTTTTGTGGTAAAATTAAACATGTTCCTATGATTGTCAGCAATTTAGTTGCAAATTGCGTCGGACTTAGATGTGAATTTGGAATAGTTGGAACATTGTCGGCAATTAAAATTATTTGTTAAATTTAGTCAGGGCATATTACCCTCTGTAACTATTATCCCTTCTGGCCACTATAAATAATCCGAGTAGGGAGGTATCACTTTCGTACCCACCTATTCCTATTAAGTCTTGTGGTAGCGGCTGACATTCGTCACCACACTGTTCCCTACGTGACTCAATTCCAAATCACATTCCGCTGAAGCTCTTCATGTCTATATCTCCATAATGTTTGTTTTCGCTGGGCTTGAGCCGTTGTTTCTGATGATCCCGACTTTGACGCTTAGGAGGATGTCACGTCCCATGTTTGGGACTCACCGCCGCGGCTGACCTGACATATCACGAGTTACACCTGGCTTACGATGTTTTCGAAATAAGCATTAAGTTCGAAAGTTCCAAAGTGGCTTCAAACCGTGCGTTCTCTGAATATTAATCGTTCAATGCACAGATCAATGATACCTTTGTAAAACACACACGGCCAATTTCGATGCTCTACTGTGGTTCCATGTTAATTTGGTTGACTACAAACAGGATTCAGACACAAAACAGTGCTCATTATTCAAGGCAGAGCGGAAAACACCAAACTTGGAGACAGAGCCAGCCATTCCTCACCACAGTATTGGATATTTATTTCATGCTCGGATGCCGGATAGCTTTCTTGTAATTTTTATCAAACGATTTTTCGAATTATTCTTATTTTAAATGCTTATTTAGTATGAACTTTTTATTTCAGTTCAACATATTTTTACTCGTATCCGCGTAAATGCCTTTGCCCCTCGATGGGGACATTAAAAGTGCTACATTTATATGTATTTACTTTACTTGCCTAAATTAGGTATATTCATTTATTTTCACCTCTTAGATTTTCATCTATATTTATTTGAACGTTGCTCTTTTGAAATTTTCTTTTATTTATCTTACGCGATGATTGATGAAGTCGTTAACACTCTGTCTGTGTCGGTTTCTCAGAATAAAGGGGACTCTCCTACAACTTTTTATTAATATCTAAGTAAAGTGTTGTAAAAGTTGTAAAGACCCCCACGCTCTGCTGTCAATACATTGATTTCCGGCTTACCTTTCCCCACGGAGTTTTTGTAGAGTCAAACTCGGCTACAAGGGATCTTCGGAAGAAATAGCTATAATTTACATCCTTAATGTATCAAGTTGCCTAGAAACTAAAAAGAATTGTTATTTACACAATGCTTTAATGTAACGCTCATCCTTTGGTTAAAATATCGTTGTGTTTTTATTTTGAGGAGAAGTTAGTAAGATGTTTGTACAGCGTTGATCTTAAAGGAACAGAAGGTGGAATTAGCTCCTCTCATCAAAGTTTCGCGACTCATACATGCACCGTCTCGGTCGTCGGTTCGTGGTTGGTTGGAAAACTTGGATAAGGGCATGGTGTGTAGATTAGGTTAGGGTGGCTGCATGCCAGACAGGCCCTTCTGCAATTTACCGCAGGGATTTAGCGAATTACTCCACAATGAATACGTTTCCGAGAATTAGGGTCGAGTTGTGTTGCACTTCACTGTCGCTCTATTGTGTTCAAGAATTACGATCCGGCACCTTTACCAGCACCCTGTCCCAAACCCACTTTGTTCAAGTGACGCGTAAAAGAGAACGCTAATTGATTGCATTGGGCGCGGTATTATCAAAGATACAATAGTCGATTGAGTTTGTTTGTCTAGCTAGCTAGTCACACAATAAATAATATTGGGTTCAAATAAAGGTACAGAGGTCTTCCTGCCATGGGGTCAGATTTCATACTGTTCGGAGTTATTTAGACAGAAAGTAAAAGTATGCATCTGCGGAGTGTATACGTACGTATTACTTAGTTAGGGTGTAGATATCAATGATTCATGTTTAAAAGTAATTCAATACTGACGCAGAGAGTACATCGTATTGGCCAGCTGTTCGACTCATCTTTTCAACAACAACACATATTATAACTAAAATCCTCACAGAGAACTTTGCGACGCACGCAACATTGCACCTTTTCCCTTAAACCTTACCCAAACCCAAAATCCGAACAGTTGTACAGATTTTTTGTTGCTATTTGGCACGGGTGTCTCAAGGAAATATGTACTTACTTAACAAGAAACGCAGGTGCTTACCAGAAAAACAGTTGCATTACTGCGCGTGACACCTTTGTAACGTATCTTATTTGACTGAGGTTTATGAGTACCTCTGTTAAACAGAGAAACAAATGTTTCCTTAAGTAACCTCTGAAAGTTTTCTAATAAAACGAATGTAAGATGATTTAGAGCAAAAAGCAAACAGTATACATAGCGGAGCATCGCTAATGTTACTCACGTAGAAATACGCGGAAGCTGTGATAACCCTAAATAAAGCACTCGTGGTCTACCAGACAGCAACAGATCTGATGTCTGGTGTCGTGTATTTGTTTAGTGCGGTCGAACATTATAGATAAAACAGAGACGTGATTTATTTCGGTAGCGAGCATCGATCATGTGGCGCGCAAATGCGGCGCCAATGGTCTCTGGCGGCGCCTGTGCGCACGGAACAGATCCCTGTGACGTCATCGCATCGTCCTGTACCTTTAACGTACTTTCATGTACTTACCCAACCCAGCCGATTCCAGTACAGTGCTGTGCTCAAGAAATTCATATTTGATTGTACCTTCCGAGCTCCGTGAGCCATAAACGATAAATTACCTAGCACACCGTGAAGAGGACTTCCGTCAGATATTCTCCCGGCTCACTCAACTAGGGAGATCCTTTGCAAACTGCTTATTACAAAGAATATGCATCTAATTTTCATCTTGTACGCACAGAGCACTTAATGTAATCGCATCCTATAGAAACAGCGGTACCTTACTTACACATTTCCTCTACTGCGCTAACTAGGAGTAAACCTAACGAGATCTAATTTGTAGCTGTCAGTTGTAATTTGCAAACACGTGTAAAATATGTCAGGGCTTTAACCAGATAAAGGATCCTGTCGTTGAAAATGGTTTTATATTGAATGTAAATGCAATGTTCAAAGAACAAATGATTGGTATCGTGGTGAAGCTAAGCTTGCTTGAGTGAATGGTCCCTAGCTGGCTAGAAGTGGGTAATTATTTACTCACGCATTGTCCTGTCAGACGGCTAGCGGCTGGGCGGTCTGCATTGCTAAGTAGAGAAAATCTTTGAAGACGCTGTCTGTACCTTCAGATGACCCATATTATATTACTGGTTCTATGCCGTGTTGTCATGGCATTATCGAGATTATAAGCTGATAAAGAGTTACATGGCACATGAATATCTCTGAGGAGGGATAAGCCGGAGATGTGGATAGCACATGATGAATACTACTTATTATTCATGATGTGATAATGGACTTTAATGGAGCCATATTATTGGTTAAGTGAACTAAGTAAAGAAACTTTGATCTGACTTCAAGGATTCTGACCAAACTACTGAAATGTTGTGATGGGCATCATAGCGGACAAAATAAGAAAAGTTTTCAATAGTCGTGCCCGCAACTTGAATGGTCCCGCCTCCCACAGACTGTTCCTTTGGTCCATTGTTAATAGCGCAGTCGGCTGTGCTCGTCATTGGCCGGTAAGGCACGTCGGGTCTTGCTTGGTCGTGCCAGCTATTAATACCTGGGAGACACCGCGTGGGGCTCCGCTGCAGGCATTCGGCCCTCGCTGGACAATGGCGTCGCCGTTTCACAAGCCCACACTAAAAACTCTAAAGCGCCAGGTTGCCCCAAGGTGTTTGTTCATCTTGACACGACCCGCTTCACGATTGCTTCTAAACAAGCCCAGTCCTGCCAAAAGGGAAATCTGCTCCAACACTGAGAGCTAGTGATCTTTGTTAGTAAGGAAATTGCTTTTAAAATACTTCAGTATATCACGATAAGTTATACACATATAGGTACAGTATATACAGTCTTTCGCTCAATTGGATTTCTTTTATTTACATAAAAGCATTCAAAGCACGAAACACAAAGCGGTTGACTTATTGAAAAGGAGTCTCACCCAATCTCATATGTTGACTGACTTTAACGGTAACTAAAGATCGGATTCCCATACAATTGGAGTTTAAATGCGGTTTCAAAAATAAAGCATACACAAAGCAAATAGAAAAATATTACCTATTTTAGCAAGATTTTAAATCCAGAGTCTGCATTGCTTTAGAAAAAACAATGAAATGAAAAAAAGAAAACGGAAATTTATTGCCATGACACATTATAAAGGAAAAGAGTAGATTAACTTAGACTAACTTATAAATAGAACTTATAAATAGAAAGCTCAGCAAATGCCGTCTCTTAAAGTAAACAATAACAAAACGGCTCTGGTTTTCAGCATGCACCATGCATGGTTGTAGACATATATACACTGACGAGCAATGAAAAAGTTCCAGTGACAGCATCAAATTACTCCTAAACGGGAAAGGCTAGCTTAATGACGCCGTCTGCAATATTGAAGTACATTTAACAGCGCATCAGAATATTACCAATTAAAAAAAATACTTTTCAATTTATGAAGCTAGGTTCTATGTTTTAGGAGATATTAAGGTGTTTGTCGGCATTTTGTGGGTGTAACTTTTTCATTGCTCGCCAGTGTATTCAAGGGCTTGTTGCAAGGATTTCAAATTAATAAAAACAATATTTAAGAATATAAGCAAAAAAGACCATTCTCCCCCGTTAACTCCGAACATACTTAAATATTTACTCAAATATTACAGGAAAAATAATGAAGTATGTGTGTGGTTTTAATAAGGGGGCAAATAAAAATATACTCCAAACTGTATCGTGAGACGTGTCTATTGAAAGCGCTTGTTGCGAGAATCTTAGATACATTTTTTTATGAATCTGAAAGTTCAAAAATTATTTGAGTAAATAGGCAAAAAAGACCATTCCGCTTCCCTTACGACCGAAACTTCTGATCCTAAATATATAAAAAACGTAATATACTTCTTATATATACGTCTTTATTTCAATATTACAGGAATAATAATGAGAAATGTATGGTTCAAATCCAAATCAGAATATTAAAATAAGTTTTTAAAACCGTTTCATGTGACATGTTAAATAAAAGGGCACGTTGTAAGGATGTCAAACCCGGAAGGATCTCCGGGAAACCTGGAAAATTTAGTAAAAAAAAAAATTCAGAAAATAGGCAAAAAAATACCAGTCCTCCACCTCTTTTTCTACGAATCTAATGAACCGATAATCGGAATTATCGGAAAAATAATGGATTTACACACAGAAAAATTAAAGATTCCTAATACCCATGCAAGAAACATTGATATGACTGTGCGGTAGTAAGAGACCCTTCGTGCGCGAGTCCAACTCGCACTTGACCGTTTATTTTGTATTCATTTGACTGTGTGTGTTTTGTGTCAATTTTCCTATTTTCTCGTTGCAGAAGGAGGGCATTGCGCAGGCGCACGCTTTCCGCAGCAAGTCGTTCCGCAAGCCACGGCCCTGCCACTGGTGCCACCAGCCCGTCAGCCAGGGTTTATGCTGTAGAGGTGAATAATCACAACTTAATGCTTAATTTTTCATTTCCCTGGTTACTTTAAGACAGCAACCGTTGTTCTTAAAGCTGGAATATTTCCTCCGTTCCTAAACAATCAAGTGTCAAGACTTGTCTGACTGAATAATTGCTAGATTAGTACCTACATACTCGTAAATATGTTTATGCTATTTTGCATATTGTTACATACCTAATCGTAGTACGAGCAGTATAAATCACTTCAGCAAACTTTATTTTGTATCTTAACTGTCGCCGCCGCCGCCGCCTCCGCCGGCCTGGGACCCATCGTATGCAGATTCTTCCACAATCCTGACATTTAGAGGTCAGTGACTACTAAATATGACGTCACTATCCACGGTACCCGTCTCTAGACAATAAAAACAAATGTCACGTTCCAAAACTCAATTGCACAAATCTACTTGTATAACATTAACGACCATGTTTTTACAACCAAAGAAGATGTTAAATTCTAATCGATGGTCTTGGAAGCGATGAGCATAGACCTCGCATACTTGCATGGCACGGGAATCGAATAGCAAACGATAGATAGAGTTACCATTTTACTGCATAAAGAAATTATGTTGTATTTATATTTGTAAGCAATCTTTCTGTTGTTAGCTCCGATCATAAATGTGGGTTTACATACAGTGACATGCTTTTCCGATCTGCACTGTTTTAAATATTTTTTTGTGTGGACCTGAATCAACCTTATTTGTGATCCGATCAACCCTTGTCTGAACTGTGTTTGCGTGACTACATTTAAACATCGACATGTTTTACATGTTCTATCGAAATTACATTAGGTTGGATAATTTTATATTTTATCGTTTACGATTAAGTAGTTTCTTGGGGTTTCCCAAAATGTCAGCCGAAAAAACCTTGTAAACAACAACAGCATAACCTTTACTATCAATAATATAATACTTAGCCTAAGATGATTATTACGCTAATACAGCAGAACTTATGTTTCCATGTACGTTACCTATCATCTATATGTGTGAATGGCTTCACCCATACTTTACATTCCAACTTCTGTGGTTGTTTTGTTAAATAATACCTATTTTCTGGATGGGTTATGGAAATAACCGGAAATAACCGGAAAATAACAATTACCCTTTTGTTCCAGTATGCAAATACATCTGCCATTCAACATGCGAGAACAAGGTAAGAAAATATTTCATACCTATAGCTACCTAATTAATAGTAGAGCCATTGTACCTAATGCTAATTTGTATTGGCAGTCTATTGTTAAATTCTTTATGATGCTTTTGGTAGAAAAATACATTTCAGTTTTCTATCGAGCTCTTAAAACCTATTCTACTTGGTAGCCTACGCACCTACATGGGATTGGGTGTTGACAAGAATCAAAAATTTAACAATCTTAAATTTTGTTTAGATATTAATGAAACGCAAGTTTCAAACCTACCGCAAATCACTATGTCTAGCACAAGTACACACACATTCAACCAATGTAGAGTTATTTTTCCTCTACATTATTTAATATGAATGAGTGTTTGTATCGAATGAGCACTACTCTACATTGACTACAGCGCCCTCTGTGCTGTCGCTTAGTGACTCATCTGCGCAGACGCACCCACTACACATTTATGGTCGGCATTACACAATGCAGAGGAGACTTTTAAGTTACAATAACTCACCGCTAGATGACTCGTGTGTGTTACTTATACGTAATTAATACATATGTGTCACCGTAAGATTGTCAAAACTGTTAGTTTATAAACTGCCGCGTTAGTTTGTAAGCTATCGACAAATTGTAAACCAGACCGATGGTGTTTAGAATTTACGTCTCTTTTTTTCTTAAATGTCAACCTAACAAGAAGACTATTCGGGGACTTCGCTGCGCTCGACCCCTCTAGTCTTCACCTAAGCTACCGCAGTGATTGCCCTGGCATTTCCTTTGCAATTCAAGTTTAAAAAAAACGTTAGATAGACTATAAACTAACGGTTTTGACAATCTTGCGATGACAGATTTGCGGTTATCATTTCGGTTTCATATGTTGTTCATATCATAAACATAATCATACCCATTTATACCCTGAATGTAGTACAGTTTAATGCTTACATTAACTAATCCGTAAATAAGTATAAGAACCTTATATAAATCTTACACAATAACAAGCAAACTGCAACATTTACCGCTTTACGTGCTACTGGCAATAATTTTCGGCTTAACTGATATTATTATAATAATTTATTCGTATTATAGCAGACAAGTTAAGGCAGCAGTTTAGTTAACAGTCTGATACCGATCAACTAACCACTGCTGGTCACGGTTCTATTGTGTTCCTAAGTTGGTGAAACTCGTGCCGAAATATCATAAACTTCATATCTATTCATAGGTAACAGGCTGATTAGAATAATTGGAATCACAGTGTGTACAAACGGTATTTAAGTAGTACTTACAAAGAAATTAGACTGTAGCATCTAGATTCTAGTCGGTAGTAATATAGCTTGAGGACAGGAAGGCTAAATTCAACAATTCTTTCTAGAGCCAGGTCAAAGGAAATACACCAAAGTTCATCAAATGTATATAGTCGATTAGCTAAAAGACTCCAATTCAGCCAATCAACTACAAAACTGCTGTCATCCTGTCTGTCAGCAGAGCTCACTTTTAACTTAAGGATATGATGTAATAAGTGTATATACTAGGTAATCAGGCTCATCTAAGCTTGTTTACACTCTGCTATAATATAAATTAAATCGCAGTATCTTGAAAAACCATCTTGGGAATTTATATATATTTATATGTTACATGATATTGCATAGTGAAAAGTAAGCTTAAGTAACAGGTTCCACGTCAAATTGCATAATATAATCATAATCTTTGGTAGATATACCTACCCTGAAAGCGCTTTTCACGAGATTCCAGCTTAGATCAAAGACAGAACGAGGCAAAATGTCCATATTTATATTGAGGAATATCTTGTGTCGTAATCAGCTGGCGGTGCTGCAGGCGACGGCGGAAGTCCTCTCATATCTCCGCCACGGCTTACTGATCATCTAGTCCCTCGCGGATATTCAAATATACTTTACAATTATTTATTTAGGACTTTATATTGGCTGCTTAAATGTTTCATAAGCCAGATTCTTTCTTTCTTGAGTTGATTTGCCATTTTGCCAAGAAATTCTATCCTGGGTCACCCCTATTTTTATTCTAGGCTACTTGGATGCAAGGCGTAGGGTGGCACACTCTGATGTCCTGCATGCAACTGCGTTGTAAATAGTAATTTCCTATGGAAGTTTTGTACGATATTAATAACATATTAGAAGCTGGGAGGGCCATCACGCACGATGTGTCTGCAAAGGGGCGGGCAGGAGGCTTCGTGCGTCCGTGCTACTCCGCCGCCGGCCCGCCACGTCCTTGATTTAAGAGTATACCGGCGCATCGTGCGACGCGCACAGCGGCCACAAGCGAATTTGCATCGCTAATGAAACCTCTCCGTTACTTCTGCATACAATTATGAAATTATTCGATAAGGTTTCCATTATGAATTCGCGGAATTTACTCTTGTTACAGGTATCAGCGATCTTTTTAGATGTACCTATGTAAGGGGATGTTTTGACGACCTCTGTGGCGCTGCGGTTGTGGCTCTGCCTACCATGCGAGAGGTCCCGGGTTCGTTCCCCGGCGGGGGAAATTTAAAACAACCGGTCTTGGATTACGTGTGATGTCGCCACGACACAGGGTAACCTAGTGTGGGGTCATAAGCAATGTATGTGCCTGTATATAATTTTTTATGTTTATTTTTATGTTTGAACTGCGATTGTGTGCTTGGCCACCAAAACAGGATAGGGAATCTGCGCCCTTCAATTTAGATTATTCGATAATTGGGTCAATTTCCCTTTGTCAAGATACCGCGGAAATATATTGATCAGACGTGCTACCACACCGGTGTGTGGGTACTAAATTGGTGAATTTATCCAGAGTGATAATGACAAAACGCCTTATCGCGTCCTCTGACACGGCAATCAATCAGTTTCCCGCGCAAGCGCTCACACTCACATGCAACACGTTACACGACCGACCGACCGTGCGAGATTGGTATATTATCTTTAGACTAGCTGATGCCCGCAACTTCGTCTGCGTTGACTTTAGAAATGAAAAGATGGGGCGTGGTCAGGGGGGCCGAGAGGAACATACTTTAATGTGTATGAAGCAACAACTACAGCACAACAAATCGACGAAATTTGCGACCCTTTCTGGCATTGTGAAGTATTAGAGTTTAATAAGGATAAGGCTGGTTCCCGACAGTACCCTTTAATCATCATCATTAACATTGTTAATGATGATGATTAAAGAATTTCTTTAAAGACACATTGTCTGTTTTTTCCTCTTGTGACAATATAAAAAGCTTATATGCATTTGTTAACCGCGAGCCACTTATTAATTGGCTTGGGAAAATCTATCAAACCTTAAGTCTATTCCAGCAGCCTTCCAGCAGCCGTAACAGTCTGGCACTGTTAAGCAGCCCGAAAGACTTTAACAGCGCCAATTTGTCTATTTATTTAGCAGCAGTTGTTTATTCTCTTTCTTATCCGCCTTCCCTTCTTCCATATCAATTACGTTCTCGGCTCCAGAAAGATTTAAGAGTTCCAATTTGTCCAGTAGTCGTTGTTGTTTCCGTTTCCATGGGGGGCTCCGTGGGGGGCTCCGTCCCCCCAATCCCCTGTTTTCCTCCGTAACAATGACGTTCACGACCCGCACGCTTGGGTGCGATGATGCTGGGTGAGTGTTTGAATCAACGGATGGTTAACACCTGTATACCCGGTGGTTCATACATACAATTTGTACAATGCATATTGAATGGTAGTGTTAGCAAATGCAAAACGATTATTTTGTTGGTGGGTTAAACAAGGGGCTAAACAAGTAGACCTTATTAACTGTTTAGATTCGATGAACAAAGTTAGTGTAAAAAAATGTAGCTATTGCACTTCCCACCTCCTTAAGCCCCCGTCCTCTCCTCGATACCGAGTAGGTAGAAGCTTAACAGCTCCAATGTCCAGCAGCTGTCGTTGGTTTTGTTACAACGAGGGGGCTTCACCCCCCGGACCCTCCGTACCAACAATTTATCCAACATATTTTGTTGTTTCTTTTTCAATGGGGGGGGGGGGCTGCCGATTATGTTCATGAGACGCCAGAAATGATTAACAGCTCTCTAATTTAAGTATTTTTCAAGTTGCATCTGTTCGTAATAACGCAATATTTCTATATATAACAAACCCTTAAAATATAACCTGTCACACCCTGTACTTGGAAAAGTCTTTAAATGAAGAGTACTGTTTTTACACGTCCCGATTTTATTAAAACAAAGACTTAAACATTGTTGCTAACTATACTCTGTCTACCTGTGCAAACTGTATGAAAATGTATTTAGTAGATCTTTCCAAAAATCTTTAAACGACTTCCTTTAAACGGTTCCTTTTTTTTTCAGCCGTCCGATTGCAACAAATAAAGCCTAAACTTTCTCCCTAATTGTGTTCTATCTGCCTGTACAAACTGCATGAAAATCGTTTCAGTAGTTTTGACGTTCTCGTCTCGTAGAAACAGACCAATGAATTCTAAAATTCACAGATTTTTGCTCTATTGCTGTTCTTTAGTCGTTTCTAATTATTTTTTATTACTTATCTTCAATGTACAGACAGACCAGGTTCTACTGTTTTATTATATGAATTGATATTAATTGATATATTCATAGGTACGTAGATACTTAATTAGAGGTGGTTAAAATGTAACCAATCATGCCGAAACTGTTATTTACTGATTACTCATCTGAGGATTCTGTATTTGAAGTATAAATACATCTCCTAGGCAGGACGATCTTGTTTCTTTAGATTTTTAATTAGTTCTAAAACATAATAAACGGCTGGAGCCTAATTTTCATCAGTTGGTGCGAGTCCCAGGTTCAATGGAATCAATAGCAGCATTATTTTCTCAAAATAAACCGTTGTAGCTTTTGAAATGTAAATTGTATCGTAAAGCGGCACGAAAATTCGATCTCAGGCGCGCAGGGCGTGGGAGGGTCGCACGCGCAGAGATTCACAACACACACAACACATCGCCCGGCAGGTTGCTAGTGCAGTAGTGCTAGTACCAAAATCGTTTATTTCAATTATGAGACCATTTTGATCAGCGGTACCCAATTTTATTTATTCTTTGATATTTTACTATAACAATTACAATAATGTATTTGCGATATTAATTAAGATTGATGAGGAGTGGGGTGTTGCAGCAAAGAGAGGATGAAACCTTAAATGGTACAATCAGCAAAATATGTTAGTTTCGTTATATTTTGTCTCGAGAGGTAATTATGTAGAATATGGGGCTTACGCCCCCGCACCACTCGTAGCAGCGCAGGCGCACGCACGCTGCCCTCTCGGCCGGCACCAGAACATTGATTTCACGCGCGATACATTTTAACGACTCTCAATGACTGGCACAGAAGATTGTTTAATCAATATTACTTAATAAATTGGAGGTGATTGATTTTAGAGGTACATACATTGGATTATTAAGGGAATATAATATAATATTAGCTTATCGAGTGTCTCTTATCGTAAGATTCCTAATCGTTGAATGAAACCACATAAGAAGATCCTCACCTTTTTAAATTTTACGTATGTAATGAATATGCTCTTTAGCTGTAAACAACGCTGTTACATCTAAAAGGAAAAAAATATCTGAGTAAAATCGCCATTGTCCAAGCGCCGTTACAATATGGGTACAGATCGGTTAACTAAGGCTGGCACGTTCACAGTACTCATACAATTTCACTATATATGTTTGAAAATGACTGATTGTATTCTAACCTCGAAACAATCACAATAACGCGCGTCGATTGACTAGAGATGTGAGGCTGGTATTTTTTCTTTTTATTATTAATTTAAATCAGATAACATGATCTATATAACATTGAGTAATTAGACAGTAGGTAATGAATACAATTCTGTTTTTCACTATACTACTACACATAGAATAAAATAAAGCTAGCACCCTCGGCATATGAACACCCGCATGCACCAGGTGTTCGATGCTGAGTCCATCGTGACCTGGTGATTTGCCTCTTTTCATACCCCTAATAGCACTCCTCACCTCTTTAGCTATTATCCTACGTATTTCGCTGTCAACATCAAGGTTTGACTCTGTCTCAGCATCGTACACATGCTGCGATTGCGGCCTGAGGGGCAAAATTACTTTAAAGTGGTCCTGGTCCTTGAATATATTGGTAATATCGATGGGCTTATTGATTGATACCGTCTACACTTTTAAACCGATTGGTAATAACGGTAATAATATTTAATAAAAATATTTACAATTATGTGTATGTTCTAAATAATATACAAAACGCCTTTTCCTTTGCATCCGCCATTGGTTTTGAACTTGATTTCACGTATTTTTCTATCTGCAGTAGTGTCTGCATGTAATACATACATAAATATCTAACCGATTTAACTGCACAATACGCACAGTAGCGAGCATTTAACCGTGCACTTTTGGGATTAACGGTTAATTTACAACTCTACGATTGACACGTGACACAAATGCAAAAATATCTCTCTACATTTATAAGCAAAAGCAAAACAATAACTGTCTCCTTCATACTCATAAGTTTGACCGAGTTGAAGAGAGACAGACAGACGCAAAGTGTAAACGTGCCAGATTTAGTTAACCGCTTTACCTACTGTTGCGCTGGCACCACCGGAGTCGATACACGCGTGACGTCATCCATCGAGCCCCCATTGAAACACTTGTTCAAACAAATTGTTTAGCCGAACGCATAAGTAATAATTGTTGTTAGGTATTGCTCTGGTATGCTGTTATGTGATCCCGTTAAACAACGGTTGGTTTACACAGTACTGTGTTTTGGCTATTGCCATGCTTCCTGTTGTTAATTATTCTAAATATACATAAAACTTTTCAAATATTGTTAGAGAACGATGTTGCTCTGCGGCAGAAGTACAAGTAATAGCATCTGGACTATCTAACCTAAGTCTAGGCCACTTGAATCATTCAATCCAATCCTTATTCAGTAATTGCAGTGCCATCGTGGGGCCACCTTACCCCTTTCTACACGGAAGACAGGCATCAACCTTACTGCTAATGGGGAATATTGCCTTAGATGAACGAAACTCTTTGGTTAAATAGATGTTGCGTCAATTTTGGATTTGGGTACACTTTCTTCATTCTTTTGGTCTTTTTGGTTACAATGTTTGACCTACAGAATTACGTAATATGTGCCAAGTGTATAGTTTGTCAGATCACAACGACCTCTTCAATGGCACCTATGCCCGCCCTTGCTCCCGCTTGGTGGCGCTGGAGTAGTTGGGGGCAAAGAGTTTCATTCATCTGAGGTTAGGGTCAAAACACGTCACGTGATCTTTAAAATACACTTGACACTGGCAAAATTCATAAATGAGGTTAGCTCGTCTTATATTATGAGAAGAAGTAAATCAATATTATATGTATCTAGTATTTGGCAACTTTAACAGATAGACAGCCTCCAACTACGCTCCAAATACACAAGCGGTATCTGCAATGAGCTTTATGAGATTAGGTGCCATCGCATCCAACAACGGATCTGTCATATTCATAACTTAGACAAAGACTGAATATAGGTAAATCGAAACTTTCGGGAAACATTATTTTAATTATAAAAGTGTCAAAGAAGTAATTATTAGCACAATGTAAAATTTACATGAGAAATCATAAAAACCTCAGACAAATTCAGACAAGACAGATAAATATTAAGTAATTGATGATAAGGTACCTGCGTGTAGTAAGGGCCACAGTCTATTAAGGGCCACTCTCAGAAAAACACACTCTCAAACGTTTTACATGTTTCAACTCACGCACACTTAGAAAGGACCAATAGCAACGCTAATCTTATAGGGCACGTAGCCCACGGGCCGCCATCTTGTCAGTTGCCACGCATTCATTGCGAGCGATAGACGAGCTTTACCGTGTTACTATTATTTTTTTGTGAAAATATAGAAATATTGTCAAAAATACGCTGTTTTCTGTGGTTTTCAACATAAAACAATAAATTTAAGTTAATAGTGTTGTCTAATCAAGGTAAGTTTTGACTTTTCATTAATAAATAAAGACATTTTTAAAGAGTCTCGCATGATTCGTTGCAAAGCCTAATAAGGGCCACATTCGTGGCGGGTAAATGGGCCGGCTCTTATTAAACATATGAAAATATTACTTTCCAATCACACTCAGATAATTAATTGCTTAAAATACCTGTTTTTTTTTCTTTTTCATTTGGTTTAGGCGTTTGGGAGACAAGATATATTTCATTTCTTTTTATCATTTCTTTGTTGAAAGTTAAAAAAGTCAAGTATTAAAGTTTCCAAAAAAAGGGTCAGAATTCGTGAATCTCTAATTATGTTTTGCTTGCTTGATATCTTTTGCAAAAGCTTATTTTGCTTGTACAGGATCATGGAACCACCTCCTAAGAAGAAACGAGGTTCGTGGACACTGAAACAACTAGAAGATGCTATGACTGCCGTCCGGGGAGGAATGTCACAACGTGCAGCAGCCGCGCGTTATTCTATTCCCAGAAAAACTTTAGTCAATCATTTGAAAAGTGGCAAAGTCGAAAAACAAATTGGGCGTCGTACAATTTTAACAAAAGAGCAAGAGACTGATTTGGCCACGCGAATAAAAAGACTTGCTGCTGTAGGCTTACCGTTAAAACCAAAATCAATTCGACACCAAGCGGTTTTTGTGACGAAAATGACATTCCAAACAAATTTAATCGCTCCAAAAAACGAGCAGGAAAGGATTGGTTAAAATTGTATTTGAAGCGAAAATCAAAGCGAAAGGTACAGATCTTAAATCCAGGAAGGGCTCAGAAAGTTAATTAACCAATCGTAAATCAGCACTTTAACGAATATAAAAAAATATACGAAGAACTGATTAGAGAGAGCCCCGTCGTCTATATAATATGGATGAAAAAGGTTGTAGGTTAACCATACATAATCAACCAGTGGTCTTAGCAGAAAAGGGGGCTAAAAATGTGCCCTTAGTTGCACCAGAGCACGCAGAAAACGTAACTATTGCCATGTGCGTAAATGCAGTAGGCACTGCTATCCCGCCGATGATACTGTTTAAGGGGAAGAGAATGAAGCCAGAATTCAATGATAATTTGCCATCTGGATCATTGGTACGAATGGCAAAAAAGGGTCCATGACAACGTTTCTGTTCACAGAATTCATCCATCACTTGGGAAAGTACAAAACTCCCGGCAAGTGTTTACTTGTTTTTGATGGCGCTTCTTGCCACTTAGATTATAGTATTGTAGACGCAGCGGAGAAAGAAAATACAGTTTTATACTGTTTGCCATCCAACACCACTCACTGGCTCCAGCCACTTGACAGAAGTGTCAACAAATCATTTGAGGTTTACTGGGATGAAGAAGCTTTATCATATCTGTACCAATACCCCGGCAGAACAATTACCAAAGCCAGATTCAATTCCATCTTAAGCAAAATATGGTCTAAATGTATGACCCATTCCAATATTGTCAACGGGTTTAAAGCTACCGGGCTTTATCCTTTTGACCCAAATGCCATTCCAGATGAAGCCTATCAACCGTCAATACCGACCAATCACCCGATGCAAGAAAACCAGGTCGGAGAACTAGACCAGTCGCAAGTGTCTCCGACTCCTGGCCCTTCAGGCTTGAGAGCCCAGCGCGCAACACGGAGCCATAGCAGTAATTCGGATGGCTCGCCTACCTTCTCCTGTTAGCAGTGTTGGAGTAAAGAAACGTTTGGTTGACTACACCACAACAGATTCTGGTTCTGAAGAATCTGAATCAAATACGCCTAGCGCTGCAATCAGAAGACCGATTACTTACAACTCCGATTCTTCCGTCAATATGACGTTTTCGCCTCATAAACGTCAGCCGCTATATAGCCAAATATATAGCTCTTCTAAAGATGACGATATCGTGGCTGCGGCGCGAAGAAAAGAACGTACTCCCTTTAAACCTGTCGATGTATCTTCATTTGTAAACATCAACAAAAGAAGGCGGGAACATTCTTCTACAGAAGACGATTCAGAAGACGAGGTTCCATTAGTCAGGTTGAAGTCTCAGAAAAGCACAAAAACTGAATTCCGACAACTAATACCGACACCAAACTTAGGTATCGTGAAGAATACACCAAGGCGTAAAGCCATCATTTACAGAAAGAGAAAACAGAAAAGACATCCAGAAAAAGAAAGTAAAAGAAAACGAACAGAAACGTAAGGAAGTAAAAAGTAAGGACAAACCTAGCAAGAAGGCAAACTCAAAGAAAGAATGCACAAATAAAAAAGGAAAGGCATGTCAAACGAAAAATAGTGGAGCTATTAAAGGTAAAAACAAAGGGAACCATGCAGATGATAAATGGTACTGCTATGCTTGTTTCACAGAAAATTTTGAAGACATGCGACAATGCCCAACATGCCAAAGATGGTACCACGAGGAATGTTTGGGCCTTACGACGACGTTGATTTTGATTGCTTATTCTGTAATTATAATTAGACATTTATGATCTGAATGACTGATCCGTTTATAGAGAATCATCCAAGGAAGGACAGACTGATCTCATTATTTTTTATGTGTGATCTCAAAATTACTTTTCATAAGTGTAATAAGGGCCAGTATTATCTTTCCAATGTTTATTTTTATTGTTTTTGAAAAGATTTAAAAAGAGTTGCCAATAGTTTGTTAAAAATGTAAATTCTTTGTTTAAAATATACATGTTTAAAGTGTTTTCGAAATAGTTTTGTTTCTGTGAGTTTAATAAGGTCCATTATTTTGTTTTTCTATTAATTAAACATTTAATTTATATATTTTTGATGCCAAAAGTTGATGTATGCTAGAAAAAAGTAATATTTTGTATTTTTTTCTTGATTTCATATCTTAAATTATAAGTTGGAAAGTGGCCCCTTTTAAAATACCGTGGTTTAATAAGGTCCACAATAAGCTTTTTTTAAAAGATCTAAATTAAATTCACATCTCATATGTTTCACCAACATTTTTACTTTTTCTTTATCCCAATAAAGCAAATATTCTTCTAAAGACTTGTTTATTAATACATTATTTTTTAATTAAGGTGGTCCTTATTTACCGCACTTACCTTATTCATAGGTTTTTTTTCATTTCATACATTTTATTGGATACATTAAATGGTTAGGGGAAGATATAACCCAAATTATTTCGGCCCAGAAATATTAGATGTAGGTACGCTTATAGTAGCGTTTTTACAACAATTTATGTTTCCCTTCTAATACAAAATTATAGGCCCGACAGATGGAACGCAAATTATCACAAATCTCGAGTCCAAGATAATTCGATAGTTATGTGAAAAAAATATTATCGATATATAGTTAACAATAAATAATAATGCTTAATTGCAATCATTAGATCTGTATTTATGAACCTTTTCCGCAAATTAACATTGATGTGTGAAATTTTATGTGCGATTAAAACTATCCTTTCTAGGGTTCCGTACCCGAAGAGTGCCAAACGGGACCCTATTACTAAGCCTCCGCTGTCCGTCCGTCCGTCCGTTATTACAACAAATACTAACACAGAATAAAATAATTATTTAAGGGGGCTCCCATACAACAATTATTTCAATACCGCATACTAACTTATGAATACACCTGGTTACGTATATGGAGTGTGAAAGCAGCCGCTCCAATAACTTTGTTGCTATGTAAAATCCAAACTATTCACTCCACACCATCCCTACCATTATACGGTGGTACGGAACCCTTCGTGCGCTAGTTGGCCGGTTTTTATTTTAGATTTCCTCGTAAAAAATATTGCTAAAGCGTGGATTGCGGCGCAGACTAAAGCAAAATGCATACCAACACTAAATCTTCCGTTCACATTAAAAGTTAAAAGAGTAAGAGCTTACTCACACGGGACCGGACATTCACGATTCGTCAAAATATCCCAAAAGACATTATTCTCGTAGATGTAGCTGACATTTTAAAAGGTACGCAGTTTGCCTCAGCACTTCGTCACGGTACATCATGGTGTATAAAGAGATTATTTATTTGTAAAGACATTGCTATGATGTGTAAATGTTTTATTAATTGATTTTATATTTTTCAATAATAAAAATAATAATATTTATTTTATTTCGGAGCACGAAAGGACCCATATTTTGTTAGTAACAGACAATCTACTTGACTATATTATTTTCTTCATTATTATATTACACGTAATCCAATCTATTTCATATAAATAGGCCTGTCTGTGGCACGGCTCACAGCAAAAACGGATTAGCAAAAACACTTTTTATGATTCTTGATATTCTTACATGGATCTTCGCTTCGCTCACCCCCTTTACCCTTCACCTAAGCTACCGCAGTATTTTGCCCTGATATTTGCTGTAAAAATCAGTATATTTGCTGTGAAAATCAGTATTATTGATGTGCATTTTAATATTTCCCGTTTTTCCCACACTCTTAGTGTTCCTCCAGTCACAGCACTCCCCCAGTGTTTGAGTATTGGGCCGCCGTCGAGCCGACCCGCAATGACCTCTAGGATGCTGTTGGTGCTGCAACGCGTTCTGCTCAGTAAGGAGGCCGTTCTCTGACGTATGATGGCGTGGAATCCCTTAGTACGTGCCTCGACTAACATGCCCGATGCACTACAGTAGCGCGGCAGTACCAGCAGTATGTCATTAAAATAAGACCTCTATATTGTTTGTTTGTCGACATTATTTAGACAATGATCATTAGCTCATAGGTGAATACCAGTCTTCTAAAATATCGATCTTATAATATTTGTCGTTCGCCGTTGTTATTATCGATACGCTCCCCATCCCTGGCTGCCACTAAAATTATTCGCGAAAATAATCCTACCTGTCCTGTTTAAACTATTCAGGTTTCAGTCATAAAAGTAAAATGGTCGTATGAGTAAGGAGTAAGGAGTATCGGTATATTAATTTTGTTCATTAAGCAATATTTTTATCTGCAGATGTCAAAAAATTATAGGTTTTGAGCTGTCACGATCGCATTCACTCAGAGGCCAGACAAGTCTGTGAAGATCAACTGTGAAGATTACGCAAATATTTTTGGTAGATTACTATGTGGCACTGTGTGTGTCTTCTGAGACATGTCAAACAATGTCAAAAAGTTCTGGATTTTGACAATTAATTTCTCTGATTAACGAAATTGCTTAAACTTGCTTTACTTACTTACTCTATGATTTATTTGTAACCTCATAACGAAACTCTTTGCTAGAACTTGCTTTGCATCACCATGCTTGGTAGTTTAGACCGACAGTCACCAGCTACCATGGTGGGTAAACTGCCTTCTTCGTTCTCAGAACGTGCGATAACAGCAAAACAAATGCTAATTCAGTTTGTTAGTGCGAAGTGTCGTTTGTGCGGGTGCGGGCCGTGCTGGCACGCGACAGGATTGCATCTCCCGCTGTTACCTGGAAGCGGAGGCTGCGCGGCAGTGCGGGCGTCGAGGAGTCAGGTGCAACGCTCGCGCGGCGGCGGCGACGCCTGCGCGCGCGCACTCCGCCAGTGACACCGCGCGCCCCGGCACGGCAAGCCCACGCGCCGCAAACCACCGCCACTTTCGCGATAAACATTCGCCAAAATTCACACCGTCGACTAACACAACTTCCATTTATAGTCAGCCCTCCGACGGGCTGCTCTATTAATACCCTCGTTCCGCCACCGTGGGTAGAGCCTGGGGCGACCTCGATGTGATCAGATCTGTGCGAATATTGTCATATTTGGTAAGCAAAGCCCCGAGATACGAGTATGGTCCTGCCTGAGAAGTTTCAATTGAATAAGTATAAGCTTGTACGAGTGTGAGATGAGGTGAAAAGAAAACTGTGAGATGCTGTCATCCCACCAGTAGCGCACTCTGCTAACTGCTAGTTTTAAAGATATAGTGGGCGTCTGTTTGTTTACATTTTCCCATGACTACTAAATCTAGATATTCTTACTATCTTTATTATATGGCTGGGTGGGATAAGTAGGTATTATGATTGATATCTACTATTTGCATTAATATCTATAATTTGAGATGTTTGTATACTATTTGTTAGTTTATGCTTACGCTCCAATGTATTGCTTACAAAAATAGTAAACAATACAATAAGCATTTCTGTATCAAAATTGTATGTAGGTAGTTATAGTTAGGAAGGTTTACATTTAAAATTAATCATTTAATGAAATGAAATGAAATGTGCAAAAAAATCGCTTTGCCAAATGAGCGGTAAGTTTACAATATTTTACATTTTGATAGGAATGTCATTTTTTTTGTTATCTAAAGTTTTATTAGTTTCCGAGATTAGTTTCAATGACGATTGTTACCGATACGATAACAGTGTTTTCAATGCTTATCGATAAAACGTAACATACATTATACAAACCCTTGAGTCACGTAGCTACAGTGCTCTACCCACACTGGCTTTGCGAGCGAAGTAGAGATTTTTTTGAAAAAAACAATAAATACTTTTTTTTATAACTTCATTGAAGTCTACGGTTTTGTAGTGATCGTGTTACCGCAAGAGCAATCTAACTAATAGCAAATTAACTTCCGAGTTCAAACACCTTTGTTATGTTGTCCGGCAGTACTAAACAATACGCAATACATTCTCTAATGAGTGCTAAGTGAAGAAAGCCGGACTGTACAAAACCAAACTAAGTATAGTTGAGAGATGAGCAGAGAACTGAGAGAATCTCGATGGACACGGAGAGTTTGAAAGTGAATCTTGATACCCTGATAGTAAGTGAAGGAAAATCCTGTGATCATCCAACATGATGTATCGGAACGGAAGACACTACAGCACCAGCAGTGACTCCACATCATCAGGCCGCTCGGACCCGCAGGTAATGTCATTTAATCACAGATTCTGTTCGCCACGGACTCTTACAATCAACAGTGTTCGCCATTTCAAGACGAGTGAAATTCGTTTCGGTTAAGGCTTAAACTTGTTCTTGTTGTTTTCATCAGTCTCGGTTATGTCTTATAGCTGTTTATATAAGGCTGGGTGCGCTTGAGAATCTTCAGCTAATCCAGATTTAAGAGACAGTCGTGAAACAGAGTTAAGTTTTGCAGAAATTTGCTAGTTAATAATCTTTATTTTTGAAGATCTTTCCTATCACAGAGATAATGATAAGAAAGAGAACTATCTTTTGATATTATCCAATATTTAATATCAATCAAAAGATCAAGTTGCTAGCAGCATTATGAGCGAGTAGTGTCAGCATGTTGTTCTAAAATAATAAATGGTTCGGAACAATGTCAGCTTTGATTGTGTGTGCCCGTACGCCTCGGGTCAAAGATTTCTAGACAATGATAGGCCGCGGCTCGTACGTTACCGGCGACCGGCGAGCACTCGTCTGTTCAATACTCTCGAGCTGACTTGAGATTTTGCTTGAGAACAAGACAAAATAAAACAGAATAACGAGACACGACCGACTTACACTGAAGCGGGGGTCATGTGACAGCGAGGTAATGTGGAGTTTACAATTATTCTAAGAATCGTTGTTTTTGGGAGTCTTATTAAATTGTTCTCGTAAATGGTTACACGGTGTTAAATATGAACCGATTTGGTTTTCGATTAAATTTTTTGTAATCGATCCTGGTTTAATGTAGAGTTCGAGTAAATGCGGAGCAATAACGAGTAAACTTAAAAGTATAGGAATCTAATAAAGCAATGAGATCGCGCATTCCTCCTGCGCAATGCCACCCGGAGAGGGAGGGATTCGCTCCAGAAATGGAAACTAAGATCAGATGCACCGTCCGAGAGAATGCGCCCTGCCCGCGCTGCTGCGCCCTGCGCCCGCGCCGGCGCATGCCCGCGGCGATGCAATACCGATGCTAAAACGCATAACATTATATACAGCAGACTTAATAAGCGGTTTAACTAACCATTTGAATAAATAATTACGGCCTTTCGAAATGGCAAGGGATATATATCGGCATAAATCAGTATTAGACAATGATAATACCCATAAGTATGGGTATGGAAGTGTGCGATCAGAACATTCAGCCGACATTCATGAGCTCTTGCATAGACTTTCTCGTCTTAGATCTAATCTTATTGAAATATCACTTATAGCTAGAGAATATTGTATGGTAAGGACAATATTCGTGACAAAATTTGTAATTAATTATAAATCACTCTACCTACTCAAGGTATGGGCAGTTAGTAATTAGTGCGGTTCATAATTGATTACTAATAAATTATGAACCACACGCAACACAAATAAAATAAAAGGGCGTTTTTTTGCATCTCTTCTCGTTCGTGATGTTACAACAAATTTACGGTTTTCGTAATTTGTTGTTTACTTATGCTATTTAGTTCTTCTATCTTTCCATTAAGTCTAACAACTCTGATTAATCATGCATTTTTTATTACCTTGGTTCTTGACGAATTTAATGATTCTAGTTCCATGGAAAGTACCCTATATATACATATTTTGATTCCCTAAAGGGTGACGAAATATGCGGCAGTATTATTACGACATATCTTTTGATTGCGTCGACTTAGAAGTTTCATTTTTTCACAGTCATATGGTACTACATACTTAAGTAATTGATATAAATTAATATCTTCACGTGTTCCTGAGACAAAGGACCTAAGACTCTAGTGTCTCTAGTTTTTAATAGATCGTTTCACGAGGGTACTTTTCCAGATCTGTGGAAGTACGCGCGCATTGTGGCAGTCCACAAAAAAGGTTCCAAGTTGCCGGTTGAGAACTATAGGCCGATATCCATCTTAAACGTTTTTAGTAAGGTCATGGAACGTGTAGTGCATGAACAAATATACGACAATATCTCACGCAATATCCCTGGTGAGCAGCATGGCTTTGTACGTTCGAAATCTACAACAACCAACCTGGCTTTATTTGTGAATGGGGTTCTAAGAGGTATGGACAACGGAGGTCAGGAAGACGCAGTCTATACTGACTTCGAGAAAGCGTTTGATAGAGTGGACCACGTCATACTGATGCGCAAGCTAGAAAGACTCGGAATACAGGGGGATCTGCTTCGCTGGACCGAATCATATGTTAATAAAAGAAGTCAGGCAGTTGTGATCGGAGAGAGTAGGTCTGACCGTACCTGCATACCATCCGGCGTACCCCAGGGTTCTATCTTGGGCCCTTTAGTTTACGTTGCGTACCTGTATGATATCGGACACTGTTTTAAGCACTCAAATTTCCTCTTGTACGCTGACGACAAAAAAGTCTTCATGAATATTAAATCCTTACAAGACTGCGTCAGATTGCAGGAGGATTTGAATCGCTTGTCAGTCTATTACGATATTAACAGGATAAACGTTAATGCAGCTAAATGCAATGCCATCTCCTTCACCAGGCGTACTTAGCCAATTGTCCACACTTACCTACTTAACAACATCCCAATCCAGAAGGTGGACTCCGTGAGAGATCTGGGTGTCCTGCTGGATTCCAAGCTAACCTTCGAGAATCACATAGCGGCAATCACTAAGAAGGCCTATAGGAACCTTGGATTTATCTTAAGGGTGAGCAAGCCCTTCACGGATGTGAGCTGTGTGCGCATACTATATTATGCCTATGTTCGAAGTGTTCTCGAGTACTGCAGCACTGCCTGGAACCCACAGTATGCAGTGCACGGGGACATGATAGAGCGCATACAGACCAAATTTATTAGGCACCTAAACTTTCGCGGCAATTTTGTGAATGATGACTACACTGCATCGTGTCATCACCACAACCTCCACAGCCTCAGGGACCGGCGTAGTATCTTGGACATGCAGCTCCTTCACAGCGTCTACCACGGCTATGTTGATTGCCCCGAGCTGGTTAACGAGCTGCTACGACTTAGGGCACCTACTACTCGAACCCGACACGCTGTCTCTGCACTCCTACATGTACCCTTTGCCCACACTAACTACGCGGCCAATTCTCCCAGCTGCCGCCTGCCAAGAACGTACAACACACACTTTGCAGATCTGGACATCTTCCACCTGTCACGCGGCCAGTTCAGGGGGCACTTAATGCTCCAGCTGAAAGACAGCAAACATCAAATCTGCTGAGGTTTTCTCTCTCATTATACAGTTGCGACTATATGTATCTATGACTGTATCTATCACTCACACATTGACTTAACACATACATACAAACACACTCCTAAACACATTCCCTTCCCATTCCTATTGGACTGTATCCGGTACTTCTAAATTGTTTTATAAATTGTTTAAGTTTACTGCCATTTTATGTTCGGCCTAAAAAATGAAAGCCTTTAATTGGCCTATGACTAATTTAAGTTCTTTGTTTATATTATTTTTGAATTTGTGCTGTAGGCTTAGTTAAATAAATAAATAAATAAATAAATAAATAAAGACGGTCAGATAGATAGACGGACAACAAAGTGATCCTAAAAAGTTAAAAAACTTTATTAAAAATTATAATGACTCGACTAAATCATTACACTTCAAATTTCTGAATAATCGTGCTTGTTTTCCGGACCGGTATTCAGTTATTTAACTGTGCAATCAAGGCTTGTTATAACTAAATTCTCCTTAACGTTCTAATAGCCTATCAGGTTTAAAAAACCTCTTATCAAGTAAAAAGAGTATTTGCACTACCTCGCTGGCTGTGCTGATTCATATGCAATGTGAGTAAACGTAACTTTCGTTAAATTAGCATTGAATCATCAGTTTTCAATGGAATTTCCTGCACCAATGCCTAGTTACGAGGAACGTCGATAGGCTAAACGCTAATGACAGATTTATGTAAGAGCCGCCAGGAAAATGTTCCGCCGCCGCCGCCGCTGTGGCTGGCCGTATTAGCATGCTGCGGCCAGTCCGGCGGCTTTCCACTGAGCGGCTGATATGATAACTGATAGCATTCTACAGGCTTCGGCACCGGCCCGTTACCAGGCTTGCCGACTCGAGTGAGATACAGGCACACCACACTACAGCCTGGCGTCCGCAGCGCTCGATTAACTAGTTAATCGGCACGTTGCGCGACAAATTTATATGTCACCGAAGTCGCTGCAAATTGCATTAGACTCGGTGGAGCTTGCTCCATACCCTGGTAGGTACAGAACTTCAGCTTGATCGGTCGATATCGTAAAATGTCACCTAGTTCTTCCGGGCACTGAGCCTGCCTGTGTAGGTACTTGCTAGAATCAGGATTAACTACAGTGTAATCCGGTCCAACGCTTGAGCTATGCGATCTACATCGTCGTCGGAACCACTCGGTCTATTTTAAATCTTCACTTGACATCTACTGGCGCTGTTCTCCTAAATGCAAATAAGGTATAAATAAGCGAACATTTAATACGCTTCACCCGTTTCTAAACACAAACACTGTATTATTATGGAAAACTGTAAAACCACAGTTAGGAATTTGACGCTTAAATATTTTACCAAAACAAAATTATAACCGCTTATACTAATTGTTCGCAGGTTTCTAAAGATTTCTCTACGCTAGACTAATGGTTGTTTTGTTATCACCAGTCACGTGAAGTCAAGGCTCATTTCACTTAGGTATTCGGAGTTTCACTAAAGCCATTTCGTTTTTTTCAATTTGAAGGTTCCATTATGAAACTCAAACTATTTATTTTGAAATATGTATTTCAAGTTAAAAAATGTTTCCCATACAGATTTTGAGTTATGATGGGCAGTCGTTGCGTTACTCAACATAACGGTGCAAAAGTTGTGTACTTTCGGAAGCCTTGATCATCCTCTTTATTATTTTCGAGGCAAACTGTAAAAAGTACAATAAGTCAAGTTGGAAGTGGAAACACAAAGCAAGGTCGCCCGCCCTCAGCCCTGTTAGCTGGTTCTTGCGGATGCACACGGTCACCAGGTCAACCCTTTGCAAATAAAACATGTCTTCTTCTCGTATATCTGCTTAAATCACGTCACATATTTCATTCAAAAGCTTCTTTATGCGAAGATTAATATGGTACGATGTCAAAAACGGGAGATACGAACATATTTGCGAGATAAGGCCCCTGATCGAAGAGACAGACTGAGATACATGTGAATTTATTTATATATCTTCGCTTCAGTGAGTTTTTTTTGTTTTGTTTGCATACTTTCGTCGGCATCCTGCGCTTCATATGAGTAACACTAACACGATCTCAAATAAACCTTTTAGACTTGCTTATACAGCACGATCTAGAAAAAGGTGCGAGCCTACCCACACATTAAATAAAACGTTCATTAGAGAAATAACCCACTACGTGCAACGCAAAAACCATAAATAAACAATCGTTACATGGAAGAGGAAACCGCATAGATAAAGAAACAGAAACATTACACTGCTCGCCCCCAATTGACCCGGTACCAGCAGTCAGTCTGTGAATTAGCCTTAGCTAGCATGTTACACGAAATAACATCGCGCCACGAGTTATGAGCGGTGGCCTTGAACGCGCAGTAGTCAGTTTTCAATACCTGTGCATATTCGCAGTAATTCCCGCCAACGTCGCCCAGCGTTCTAAATTCGTGGCGCGAGGTATACACTGGCTAGCATGTTACACGGGCTAGCATTTTACACGGGCTAGCATGTTACACGGGCTAGCATGTTACAAGGGCTAGCATGTTACACGGGCTAGCATGTTACACGGGCTAGCATGTTACACGGGCTAGCATGTTACACGGGCTAGCATGTTCCACGGGCTAGCATGTTACACAGGCTATCATGTTACACGGGCTAGCATGTTACACGGGCTAGCATGTTACACGGGCTAGCATGTTACTCGGGCTAGCATGTTACACGGGCTAGCATGTTACTCGGGCTAGCATGTTACACGGGCTACAAGAGATCTTTAGTGTTGACACTATTTTTAGGGATCTTCATTAACTTTACGTATGAACGCTAACATATTGCAGAGACGTAAGTTTTGGTTTTAGAAATAATATGGTTGGTAATTAGAAATAATAAAGTAAAAAGCTTGATGTGATGCTGACTTTATAGACACCTCGCAACAAAAGAAGGAAACATCGCTTGCGGTTATTGACTTGATGGGACTTGGCACTGGCATTCCGCGCGCTAATCGTCAGATGACAAGCACATTTTTTGCCCTTCCAATCACGATTCCGATGGTAGATAGAGCAGATGGAACATGAACGATAATCGATTTCATGTTAACAATTCCATGATTGACATCAAAATATAATCAATTTGTTTTAGATTTTCCTGTGTAAAAAGCTGATAGGATATGGTTGTTTTTCTTGAGACAGGTATCTATATTGCTTACATTATGAAAAATCTATTGTGCCTAACCTAATGTTTAAATTATGGCTTACAGCAAAATGTATTGCTATCGTTGAAAGCCTTTTTTAATGGAGATCATAATACTTACCCCGCTTCGTTGCAAAGCGTGGAAAATAACTATGTGCAATGATTTATGTTTACCATGGTCGAATGAGACATTCACATCATTTGTGCGTTTCCGTAGAGAGACGTAATAACCGTATAGTTATTCACATTTCCCTATTTATCATTATGTCATCATGGGTAATGAGAATAAAAATTGTCTTTGTGGAAATATTTAGTTGGTCCGTTTTAAATTTTGTCTCGGTGGTCGGAGAATGGCTATCCGCCGACGCATGCAGCATTGCGTTGCGTGAGAAGAGAGTGTGTATCGCGGAATACTGAATCTGATTGCATTTTAATTTGCATCGAGTGCCGCCATAATTTCTGTGATTGAGTCGTCTCAGGCGGATGCCGACTGCTGCCTGCAGCCTCGTCGTGACTGCCTGAGCTGCCAGAAACAACATAAACACTTCATCTCACGCATTTTCCTCCAAAATTAAGACATAAGAATGTCTGAGTGAATGTCTCGATCAAGATTGCATGACACCGATACAAGCAGTTTATAATTTTACAATCTTGCATAAAAAATAATAAGCCACACCGCCGTTTCATTAAATAACCCGTACTCTGTACCTAATAATTTATCAATATAAACAGATCGTGGACTAATTAGGGGTATTAAAGAAATGGCGTAATCAAAGATTATTATATCAGGGAGTGCACCTAGTTATAATATAAATTACATTTTAAATATTCTGTAGTATCCCTATCACTATCATTATTCAAAAAACAAGTAGATGTTTGTGTTTGTAAAGTCTTCAATGCTAAATAATGATGACAGTCTCAATCTACAGTCAAGACCGCAGTTGGTAGGCCCATAATGTGTATTCTGTACGTAAGTAGTCCAAACCCTAAATTAATTGAAAATACATTTTGCCTGCCTGTGCTCAGATATCAACAAAGAAAACGTTGCGAAACACGTGCGAGTTTTTAATAGACATCCTCTTAAAAATCGACTTCTCCTTCATCGACTCCTATAAAACTGCTAATCTGAATCGAGGCTGGTAAATAAACAGTAGCACCGCACCTAAGCACATAAAAAAGAGCTGCAAAAATAAACATGACTGTATGGGCTCGCGGTTTCCTGACCAAACTAATAAAGGGAGTAAAGTGCAGGTCTGCACTCGATCAGGGCTAATGGGCCATCGCTGGCTATAATATGGTATAGAAGAGTATGGCTGGGAGTGGTAGTGGGTTGGCCGGTTTATTTTTACAACTGCATGTGTGCTTTCGACTGTCTCGTGCTTGTAAATGGTTAAACACTAAGGAAACGTGCACGTTACCAATAGTTGCCTCATTTTTGACAATATGAAACCTATTGCAAACTGGGTTATTAAAATTTTATTTAATTTATTAAAGCTTATTTTTAGAAAAAATCACTCTATAGGCTCTTGTTCCCAGAAGTTTTAAGTTAATAGGTTGAGACTAGAGTAGACCGTTTTGACCTATACGATATCGATGTCATGTTTTCTGAAGACTAGTTGCGTCGCACTGAGATAAAATAACAAACTGCATTTGGGTCTGAAATCTGAGCATAACGCTTCCAAGAAGAATGTGTCTCTGAATTCAATTGAAACCACAAGAATGCCGATTCATTTGAATTCTGTAAAAACGTTTTAAAAATTTGTCGCAAAGAGTTTCGGATTTCGATGTCGAAATATGATATTAAAGTAAATAAAACGACGAAAAGGTTAGGCAGTAGCACCTACCTAGAAGTACGACTAATACTACGAGGAGTTCCTAATATGTTATGCAATGCTTGTTTGTACTTACGTGTAGATCTACGGCCGTGAACCTAATTTATCCAAGGATTGTATCGAGATAGTGATGTAGGAGAAAAAATAAAACATGTTCTGAAGATGTTCTTTTGTTACGCTTATCTAGCCTTTGCGGGTGTGCCGTCTGCCCTTCTGTTCCCATCATATGTCAATCCGACATCACAATTCCTACTAATGAATACAGACGCCGTCGGTGCTTAAAAACATCTCATTAGTTGTTGCAGTGAAAAATGCATGCTCGTCGGTGTGTGACCCCAGGTTATGCCAGCCGGTCCCCGCCTCTAATTCACTCCACTATCTAGCCACTAGCATTAGGGATAGAGGGTTCTGGAAACATTGTTCGTTCATGATACAAAGTTAATTGCATATTTGAAGAGCACTTCCAGAACTAACCTCGAGATTCCCACCTAAATCTCGAGGTTCGGTCTGGAAGTGCTCGTAAAATAAAGTAGACACGACGTGCAAAAGTTTTCTCCGCAACAACCTTTTAGAAACTGTGTTCTTTTATTTACTTACTAAATAGTCTCTGAATAGGTAGTGTTTGCTTACTACAGCAGCGAGCGGATACTTTACTTATTTACGTGCAGGTGTATGAAATAAAAAGTAACAATGGAACGTAAATATTGCAATGTGGGCGTAATATAAATGGAAATGAGAAAGCTATTTTGTTTACATGTACATAGATATTCATCTGTGATTCAAGTCACTGAGCGGAAAATCGACCGCTTCACCTTGACCGGACACGGCTATAAACATCAGCGGAAATACCCTACTATCTACGACTTTTAGCTAATAACGCTTGCTTTTGTAGGAAAAATAAACCACTATTACATATATTTTATACTTACATAATCGATGATACAATTATTTCACAAATGTAAAACAGAAGTGCCACATCTGGAACTCGTAAAATAGATAATGTTGGCCGGCTTGTACGAACTCTATCAATTCATAGTTTCTCTGGTTTCATCCATTAATTTGCATCTGTCCAGTGTTTGGAACACTGAGCACCGATGACATGTTTCTCCATCCCGCCAAATTGCAGCCGCTGCAGCAGACGAGCGCAACTATTCTTATTCTGTGCGCTGCAGGCAGCCTGCCACCCACGACCTGTCAAACTCACCGGGACGCGAAACTTCTTACAGTACAAACTCGCTGAACTGTGTTTAATCAGTATAAATAATGGCCATATGAGATTTCTCTTTGCCCCTCAACAAATTGCAGTCATGTACCGATATGCGCGTAGTTATAAATAACTGTATCTTAATGAGTTGTTAACACGTTGCGAGGCGCATTTTAAATGCGCGATCGGTTCCTTTGTCATCGAGATTGTGTCGTCGTCAGCTGACAGCCCTGTAATTTTGCCATTCTGTTCATCAGCCCACTTTATTTATGAAATATTACGTGTATGTAACCTGCACTCCACCCGGGACCATCCATCATTATCTTTATACTCGTATCACCGAGAGAGAGTTTTAAATGCCGATGTGCGTAGGTAGGATATAATTAATGTAGATACTGCGTTTACTCTTATTTCACGAAAGCAGAGAGATAAAAAAAAATGTTTGTATGTACAAATTCACCGCTGTTTAACCCTTGCGGGAAACCAGTGGTAAATTGTGAAAAGAATTTTCTTCTTTCCCTGATAAAAGAAAACATGTCCAGCTGGCAGATGGTGTAGTGAAGAGCTATCGTTTCTCTAATGCAAACGTTTATTTTCTATTTGCTTTATTATTTATGGTAGAAACCTAATATTATAAGTTTTCCTTCGCTGGCGATACACCCGCCAGTCGCGGAGATGTCACGGACGAACACAATAAGCGTAAATTGCCGCCGAAGCCCGAGGGCGCAGGCTCCGGTAAGGGCTCGCTCACATCACAACATCACATTATACGCCAATAGTCAAAGCCACATTACCAGCGATCTCCGTGAACTATCTGTCACTTTCTCTGCGCAATCTCACACACTTCTTGCAGTGCAAGAAATAGCACCGGCTGCTGGTGAAATATTAATATAAGGGTAATACCCGACTACTCCGCGAAGGAGAAGTCCAAGGTCGCTAATAAAATATTGACTTGCATGATGTAAGACACCTACATAATCTTTTTATTTTTTACTTAAGCAAATTTATACACCTGCAGATATATCATATTTTATGGCAGTAGTCTTACCTAATTATTCGCACTAGTATTCTATCGCTATCCTCTGGGAGTCATCGTCGCAGAAAATAAAACTGAACCACTTTGTTTTATTCAAGGTGTCACTGAGCCTGGAACCTCGGGAGCCGATGCGGCCTGCCCCCGCCCCCACCTCCGCCGCCGCCCCCGGGAATCTACCAAACAAAGTAAGTCACACCCATATTCCTCCAACCAGGGAATTCTACCACAAACTTTAATTAAAATCTCAACTCAAGCATTTCATGTGAGTACCACAATAAAGATTTTACCGCAAATGAGATTATACAATATGCGAAAAGCTTTTAAACGATTCCAAACAAAAATCAGAACAACGATTGTTATAATAAAAATTAATTCTCCGAAATTATTTTACGAAAGCCGCTCGAGCGAGAGGTGTCGCTCGATCGTTACGATTACGACCAAATTCGGTTATATCGGCAATATCGCCGTATCCTCCCATTGTAAGGAGGTGCGAGATATGCCTGACATGAAAGGCTGTTTGCAGCTGAAAATTGCTGGTATTACTTCCCATTATGATTATGATTATGGCACATAAACAAGAGTGGCGTGATCGTCGAACGCGAGGGCCGCATGGTTAACGCCGAGCCTCAGCTTTCGTCGCCTTATTTTCACAAAAGATTGCGAGTTATCGGGTAGAGCAGAGCCCTTTTCCCATTCTGAGCTATTGTTATGCCTCACTTATGTATATGCTCTCCACCGCGATCCATTGTTTGTGTAAGCCCTTGGTTAAACAAATATGAAACAATATACATACCTAGTTTTGGTAAATATTACGATTCGCAGCGTTCGTGATCTGTGGATGTGGCTTTCTGACTCGGCCTCTGTGTTTGAATACATGCTACCTGGAAGTGTTTGTACTCGCGTTAGCTAGCTTGAATGATCTAGTGTTAAATGGCTTTATTGCTCTTGCGCCGAAGACGAATACAAACCAAAGTGGTGGTTAAATAAAAACTGGACCACGACTTACCGAAAATTCTTTCAAGCAAGTAAACATGTTGCCGACTTATCCTGGGATTTAGAAAGTGCTAACGACAACACAAACATGCCTCAAAGTAACGAAGCGAGCTCGAAGCGAGTGCATTCCCAAACTCTACATCTCGCTTCCTGTTTGTTCGCTGCAAACCACTCTCCTCTCTAGAATCGACTGTAATGTGCGGGGTGTCACAGATGGGTGTGGCCATCCTTTGTGGGATCATACACGATATCATTCTGAGCAACATTTCCAAAGTACAATTGTATTTTCACGTCTGTACACTATTTGTAACAAGCTGTTATTATAAACCTATGAAGACCTAATTTTAACCATCTTTCATGAAATCACAGTGACCAAACCTTTAAATGTGGAACTATCTTTGCAGTTTCTAATGTGTTTTGAATTAGACAATTATTTTGAGTTACGCTTCGCCCTTGAGTATAAGTGGAAAAAAATATCATTCTGCGAAGTAAGGTCGGAATTGTAGTGTGACCTTTATATGTTGGTCTCATCACAGACCAATATCTCATAAACATCGCATTATATCTACCTAGATTAAAATTTGAAAATAGGAATAAGTATTACCTTTGTTTTACATTATCTAGGTAGGTATCGACAGATATCCGGGCGAGTTAGTACATGGACTTTAGAATACCAAGCTAGGGCACAAAGAGCTTGTAAGCTCTGTCGTAAGCTCTAGTAGAACACATCCGCAATAACCGCAACTCAGCTGCGGAGGGTGTCTTGTAGAGCAGAGCTTTATAAACTAGGAACTGGACCACAAAACGGGAATAAGTTAAGTTCCTATTGGGTTAGCTGGATAGGAAATATACCTGAACAAACATTAACATACCGACACATACGCGAATGTGACTTGTGCTTGTATATTCGGCCTAAGACTACGGGGCGCGGCGGTGCACGACAAGGATAGGAAAGGTAATCCTTGTATAGTAGCAGTTTCCAAACTGCTACTATACAAGGATTAACAAACCATCCATGGTTTACTTGTAAGCTTGCATAATTTTGATGAATTTTGCCAAAATGCCCAATAATAAAAAAAATATATTTCTTTATTTTCCGTAAATAATAACTTATATTTAGAAAACGACATTCTCAGGGTTCTGTACCCGCAGGGGGCCAAACGGGACCCTATTAATAAGCCTCCGATGTCCGTCTGTACGTCTGTCCGTATGTACATACGTAGTACGTCTGTTCGTCTGTCTATTTGTCCGCCTGACTGTCAGTCTGTCCGTCAGCGGTACGTAACCATGAACATAATAGGTAGAGAGTTGATATTTTCACAGAATATGTATTTCTGTTGCCCCCCAACCTATAACGAATTTCACAAGATTTTTTTATAAATTAAAGTTACACAATACAAGAGATCTCCCGTGATATACCAAACCAATTATTAAAATATGATCTTAGATTTCGCGGGTTATCACACACACACACACACACACAGGGTTGTTGTGGTAGCGCAATTGGTTTGATATTTAATATCTGTGTTCGAATCCACGTTCGGACATAATATTATTTTCTTTTTGTTTTATTTATATATTTTTTACTGCTTAAATTACGTCGAGTCTACGATGGTACGGAACCCTTCGTGTTCGAGTCCGACCCGCACTTGACATATTTTTGCCTCTTCTCTACATTGGACCACTGCGGGAGAAGCAGGGCGAAGAAACTCCCACAGCCCCTTAAAATAATCCTTAACTATCGGTAATAAATGAATGTGTAATAAGTAGATAGTATATTGTGTAACCTCTGCGCAGGCACAATTACTAGGTACTTAGAACTAGCAATCATTTATTCTTAGTAAGTTCTGGCCACGAGTCCATAATAGCCAGATTGACGTCTGTCAAACACCGGACCTAATTCGTCTGCGATGCGAACCAATTTTAGAACAGTGTTTACATAAACAGCGGATGCTGAGATTTGTTCTGCTCACGTGTTACTTGCTTGTACTACGTAATTAATTGATAATCGGGAGAAAAACCACATTTATATTGTAAGAACTTTCATAACACCCTAAAAATATATGACATTTTAGATCTGTGTGTCGCACTACGAAAATTATAAGTATGTATGTTCCTATCCTATCTACTAGTTCATGGTAGTATTGACGGTGATATCACACTTGGGCTCACTTGACACACACACTTGAATCTGTTGAAATTGCTTTGACTTTGGCTTATTTGTGTCAAATTATATTCCAATTCCAAAGACATTTAACTTTCCTTCCCCGACTAATGTTACGATACTTGAACACAAATATCTATCACGATTCAAGAAACAGTGAGCGGCAAGACTCTACCAAAAGAGAATTTCTTCATATTTTAGGGTGATGAATTGATGATGAATAAATAAACCAAGCTGAACAATGTGTACTCAACATATCTGAGTTGGACTTAACCTATGACTTGGTGACTTGAATGATGTGTGAAGGCTGGTGGCGATGGCGTCCCCTCGATTGATTCAAGCTAGCCGGCTGGCTGCCATGCCAGCCCAGTGTGCAGCGGGCACGCGAGCCGGTCACACCGTGCCGCTCAGTGTGCCGTCGTTTACTTCACAAGACACCAGACACCGCCGGCTAATGACGCGGAAACACACAATTAGCGCGCTTTTGACAAAACCGCGTCTTAACTGTGACCCGCGAAGTCCAAATTTCAAAAGTGCGTCAAAGAAATCTCGTTGAAAGTCTTCAAATTCGATTAGTGTGCAAACTGCAGCATTGTTGTTGTAATCCAGGTAGTTTTGTAAATACCGATGGTGTGTGAAGTAAAAGGTGAATGTATCGGGAGATTTTGGCGGCACCGAGATGAAGTTGTTCAAGAGGAAGCTGTCGTTCAGTGGAGATAAACAGAAACGGGTTCCCAGCCCGGGCCCCCTGGAGTTCGAGGTAATGCCCGCACTGCCGACTAAAACAACAATATCGGTGTTAAGTTTCGGGAATTATGACACGACACGAGACAACTATCTAATTGTTTAGAAATGCGTTCACTAGGAAGAAGCGTAAAATTTCCCCCAATGTTTTTAAATTAAAACAGCATCTATACTAGCCGGTTGACCTCAAATGTAGATGAATTAGGTATTTCTGAGTAAGCTGCTGAATGAGTAATGGAGGACGAAATGTAAATTAATTAAAATCCAATCCTGACCGCCGCGTTTCAGGTTGATTTGAATAAGGGGACGATAAGCCTGCAATAGGCTCTTAAATATTTTTTCTCGACGAGGTAGCTCAACACAGTATTCGCAAGTAATGTGGAAGGCAAGGTTATCTTATCAGCGGAGGCCGCGAGTACGATCGACGATGATTTCACCACTGCCCCGCCGCCGCACATAGAGGTGTTTGGCCAAGCTGGGGGGACAAAAGTCAATTTTGACAAACACCTTTTAGGATTAATTAAACAACGCGTCTTAGTAGCCAGATAGATGCTACACACAAGGCAATCCCTATTAGCCCCGCCCACCCCCCGCTATTACCCGTATTTGTGACCAGTACAAACTTGTTCGATTTTCGGATTACTTCGCCGCAATTTTCTCGCTGTAATTAAAATTAATTAAGAAGTTTTTCGGTGTATTTCACAAATGGAGATCATGGGTTATGAAATTACAGGTAAAACCGCATATTTACTACGAAAATTCACTTGGTATATTATAAAATAAGCTTTATATATGGCGCATTGATTTTTTTACGTTATTTTTTTAATTGCTAAGCGATTAGTTATAGAGTGTCACGTGTCGCTACATTTTAAGTGTAGTGTCCTTACATAGACCTCTTGGTAACAAATTGCCAAAAAAAACGGTTATATTTGCTAATCTTCGTTATAATTATGATTTTATGGAGCTCTAGGTAGGTATAAAAAATAATTTTTTCTACTTTAGAAAAGAAAAAGGTTTTAACGCAATTCTTATTTTATTTTAGATACTGCAAAGTTATGTCTAGAAAAAGAATTTACGATTTGATGCAAGCACAGAAATTACCGAATTTTGAAGCGAAATTAAAGTATATAGACAAGAAACTTTTAATGGAGATTGAGCCAAGACTAAATTAAAGAGTTTAAGGATAAAGTTAATACTCTTAAAACTCAGTTTAGAAGAAGATGGGTAAAAGCTAATAGACAGGAAGAGCTATTTTTGAAATATAGTGCTGATTGGCTGCAATTTACTTTGAAAAAACAAATTATTCCCATGAACATACTGGCACACCATTAAAATTATTCAACGGCTCATGAGAGAGAAGTAAGAGAAGAAATATGAAATAAAGAAAAAAAATAAAAGAAGATGAAACATATGTATAAGAAATACCTTAGAACATTACAAAATATTATAAGAAACCTTAAAATAATATAATATGGGGATAAATAACATTGACCTCCCAGATTTGTCAAATACCTCTTTATGTGCGCCGCGCCGCGCCGCGCCGGTAACAAATACATAGTGTGCGCTGACAAATGTAACAACTACGTTCGTCTCATTTCGTAACTCGTTCGGGAATAAACGAGCATTGCATGAATCTGACTTCACGACTTTTTTTTTGTATTAACGTAGAGAAAAATTGGAAAATCCGGCTAAGTGCGATTCAAGCATTTTCAAGATTTTAGACCAACGGGATGTAGGTTATGATTCCCTTGTGACTATCAAGCAGATTCAACGAATTTGATGCATAAAAGGCCGTATATTTTGATTTCGTTGAACTAGAAGTTTGACTTTTTCACATCTCCAAATGACCACAGACGTCAGAAATTTGTATCTACTTCAACTTGATACTTCTACAAGTACCTGAGGAAAAGGGTCTTGACACGGGGCCGGTTCCTTTTTTCCTTTTAAGGTACGGAACCCTAAAAACGGAAACAATGATGCCAGTATCTACTTAATTTTCTACGCCTACATATACATATAGCTATAATAATTAGGGTAAGAGCTCCGCTGATCGAATTTTCTAGCATATCTTTCAATATCTAGCAGCGGACCAGCGAGGAATCAACTGATGTTACTTTTTTTGTAGTTTGTATTGGCAACAAATATAATGAACACCAAAAGTTGGAAAAAATATCAGGGCAAAATACTACGGTAGCTTAGGTGAAGGGTAAAGGGGGTGTGCGAAGGGAAGCCCCCTTTATCCTTCGTGTTAGGTTGAACATGAAAGAACAACAAAAAAAACTTAAAACATAAACTTGAGTACATAAAAACTAAAAAGAAGTTAGGTGATCATTTATCCAAACACAATTTGGTGGACATTTATCCATTCTGGCAGTCATTTCGAATTTATTGGTAGTAAAATAGGTGCGTTTTTGGTAATCGTTTAAACATAAGCCGTTTGTATTCACTCATCCACTCACGCTTCGTACATAGATAAAGCAAACTGTAGGAAAACACAGTGGCCATGGCAAGGAGTTATTCTAGCTCGAGCCGGACTAGGTATGAGATCAATATCTAATTTTAAAACAAGACATTGGAATGGAAGCTGAGAAATTGAATGACGTTATTGAATAGCATCTTGTACGCGGTATCTAAGTAAGTAATAACAATAAAGTTAGATCCACAGACTAGATCCTATCGTCAATTACGCTAATACGCGGGTACTAATAGTTAGCTATTGTACCTGTCATAGATAATATCCTAGATACTTACTTTCCTGTAAGGCGGTCGTGTACCTATTGAACAGCAGTTATTTTGGGTTAGTAAATAATCTTAAGAAAATATTGGAGGAAAATAATAATGGGTAGGAGATACCCATAAAATAAACTATATAAAAATCATACCCAAGTAATCAAAATTACCGTAATATTCAGATATTATTTACATCGCATTTTGATAACCTCGGCGATCTTTGGTCGGCGGCGGTATGTAGTGTTGTACAAATTGTGGTCGGCGCGGGCGCAGCTGGATCACAGATGTGCCGAATCGTTTAATGCTGTTGCTTCGGAATGTCTATAACATTTGATTGAATGAAACACCGTTTATTTTTATTGAGGCGGATACACTGATTCTGCCCAAAGTAAAGTAAATCTGAACAGTTTCCGGGTTCGAGTCCCGGTGGGGGCAAATATTTGTTTGATGAGAACGGCTGTTTGTACCCTAGTCATGGTTGTTTTTCTATCTAAGTATAATATTTATCTATATAAGTATGTGTATCGTTGTCTAGTACCCAAGATACAGGGAATCCTAGTTTGGGGCTAGAGCAATGTGTGTAAAAAGGGTCCAAGGTATTATTATTATTATTATTATTATCATTTACTGCGATAATAATTTAATAAACAGTGTTCACGTTGTACAGCATTTATAAAGATTCTCGTTCGTTCATATAGGTAGATATTTCGTGCTACAATGACATTCATTGTATTAACTCCTGACGTGGAACATGGATAACCACATTGAATCCCCAAGTCGGCTTATCAGTTCGAAAACACGATGAAAGTCGTAATGGTAATGAAACGTTAAGTGCAGACGCCCACGTGGCTATCGAAGACAGCAGATCGCCGAAACACCTCCGAGTTTAGTTGTTATCGTGATGCGTTCACTGGCTTAACTCACTGCGAAGCATATTACAAAGTGTTTAAACTTTACTACGGTCAAAGTATGGCTTCATATGCTATGGCTATAGTAGAGTCGGCTTGCCGTCTAGCGCTTTTTGTAGAGACGTCGTATACAATCCACACATAGGTAGTGCATGCAAGCGTTGCGCTCACGTGGGTGTTTATTATCTTATCAACGTACTGGTTAATCCGCTGTGCTATTTTTCGTATACACAAAAGTGTATACATGCGAGTGGAGGTTTCGAAATGAACCTGTCGACAGAACTAAACGGTACAGTCTTACAAAACGGCAGTTTATTTTGACACGTGCGTGTTTCGTTGACACTGCGCACGCGACGATGAAGGCAATACTTTCGTTATTAACTATGACTATGGCTTACTTTATTGATAGTTACAATAGAGTGGCGTGTCATTGAGATGTACTTGAAGCAGTAATGAATGAATATTGGCCAAATTACTTAGATTTTGATATGAATAGACATGATGTAAGTTGCAATTATCCAAATATTGGTCGAAACTTTACTTGAAAGCGTTTCGTCCTTTGTTACCAACACAAAATAAGTATGATATTTTCGTGTTTCCGACACACATTTAGATTTTGAATGATGCTTATCATGTTTATGGTTGAAATAACGTCAACGAGCTATGGGGCTGCCTGCTATCTGTTGTAACCGTCACTGTGTCATCAGGTCATCCATCAATCACGCGCCTATTTATTTCATATGGTAATTTAATATCCAACATCCTGCCGGTTATGTGCAGTTTGTTGCAAAGTTGTCCACACGGCACACTAGTAGGTACCTCACGTGAGCTGAATGTTCAATCATCGGCAATTGATCTCTTCGGCGCTGCAAACCTATTTAAATGACACTCAGCAGAATACGCGATCAAACAAATCTAAAAGGTAATTAAATGCTTGATGGGCAAAAATTTTTTAGTTGCTGTTGTAAATCTTGCCTCTGCCACCCTTTATGGAACAAGGTATGATGATTATTGTACTACAAGTAAAAGCTAATTCTCTCTGTAACGATTTAATCACGTAGAGTACCTACATATTTGTATTTGAATGTAGGTAATATGCTGATATGCTTGCTTGTGCACATATTTTACGCTATGCTAAGTCAGTATTCATCTAAACGCGGATTTAGAAAGCTTTGTCAGTAAATCTTTTGTTTCGTAAAGCTTGCATGTGTTTCTGGTAGGAATACCAGAGTAGAGAGTAGAGCAGTCACAGAACATAGTAACAATGTATCTGTGACCACATCCGTGTGCTAATGCTGTGTCTAATCCTGATGCTACACTAGTCGTTATATGCTAATTAAATTTGCAACAGTTACGTCTCCTCTGCAGGATTTTGTCTCTCTCTATGGTCACGCGGGAGTCAGATTTAGATAAACTTGAGTGAACGATGAACCTATACAGTTGCTACTAAACTATTCCAACGTGACGACAAGCGACGTTGAAATGTCATATAGGGTGAAATACGCATGTTCCGAGCAGCATCCACAAGGGTGCTGGGATTTCCACTACATCCTCAACCAAAATCATAAGATAATATTATCTTTAGACCTATTTTACGTAAATGTCCCCTTCAGCCAAAAAACAAGTGTTTTATTACAATGGAATCAGCTGAGAAGAAATCATTCGAAATTTATAAGAATAGTAGTTCTCTTTGAGCCAAAGATATGTCAAAGATGAGCGTTCTTCGATATTTCAAAAGTAAAAATTTGTCAAGTCGTAAAAAACCTTTAGGTCGCAAGCTTTGGAGCCGGATTCGGCTGACTTACAACCAAAATGCCAGATAGAGACATATCAGACATGATGCACTGTATCATAAGAATAATTATAACAATCACAATCAACCACTATATGTGAAAGAATAGCCGTTCTTCGAAATGTCAGAAATAAAAATCTGTCGAGTAAGTAGTATGAAAAATTTAGGTAAAAATAAATATATTTTGGACCAATTTGTGTTTGAAAATCGATTTCTAGTTCAGTTAGAAATTAATTCCTCGCTTCCTACTCAAGATATTATAGATATAGAAGCCCACATAAAAATACCCACACAGATGGCGGTAATATTCGATTTATAGGCCACCAGAGGTCGCTCACAAGTTGCTTGTGGTGGTTTCCTACATCCTTAAAAGACTATTGCTAAGACGATTGTTATGAATTCCCCCTAAGCTAATTTTGATTTCTATTTCTTTTGTTTCCGTTTTCCTCAAACCGCAATATTCTTGTCACCAGGATGGGGCCCGGTTCACGGACACGAGCTGGCGGATCCACCGAGAGTGGGGCACGGCGGATGCGCCGCCGCCGCTGTCGCCACCGCCCGTGCGCTCGCCGCCCGCCTTGTCCGCGGCCGCGCACGCCAACCATAATGGCATTTATGACACCATCACGGTGAGTACAATGTTCTAAAACTACCTAGGCGCGAGGAGGCACCAGAACTGCTAGCGCGCACGGTGGCGCGTCGGCAGCTTCGTTTGGTCCGGGTGAGGGGCAGCCTCAACGCACTGTTGGCTACAGCACCGCTGAATGATCTGTTTGTTGGTGGTCCATGGAGGAATATTGAGCGAGAATGTGTAAATCCTCGTATGAAATTGTTATTGATATGATGACATTTATTAATTGAATTAACTGACATGACCTTATTGAATTGAAAATTAACCGCTATTGTAGTTAAATAATTTAATCTAAATTTTATATAATTTTTTGATAAATGTTAATGATTACTTCGTTGTACAAATATCATTATTTGTACAACGCTTTGTAGCTGTAATGTTGTACGAATTCCTTTTTTATTAAATAAATAACTGATACCATTAAGAGCTGAGTAGAAAGACAAACTACCATGCAGTTTATTTGATACTAAAATAAGTAATTGGAATATGCAATACTATATATAATAAATTAACAAAATTGTCCTGACGCCAAATATTAATATTTTAGCGGAAACTTCGATGCATACATAGATTACCTAGTAGTATAGTTCGTGTAAACAGGTACAAGACTTGATCAATATTAATCTATGAATGTCAAAATAGTTTAGATTCTAACTCGGGAGAGAGGTATGCAGATTAATCCGAGTAGAAATTCTCGGTTGGTAACAATTCGGTATCTTGAAAACAGGGTTTATTTCATATTGACAAGGGTACGCTTTGAATGTACGCGATAATAAAAGGTTTAACTGCTGCCTGGCTTCGTAGGCCATAACTCGTTTATTTATTGTTAATCCCATTTTCAGTGACTTTATTGTGTAGTACAGCAAAGCAGTGTATTTCGTCGGCATTTGGTTAAATGAGACATTTAATTAATAGCCCGGGCCGTTTTAAGGCGCTACCTCGTCCGTGCAAAGGTCCCCGTTACTCCAGGCGGAAAGACCCGCAGTGTGAGAGGGACGGAATCGGGAAAAAATGAAAAAAACGGAGCGCTAACCACAGAAAAATTGTTTAAAAATAAACTACGCTAATTTGTTAAAAAAAATAAGGAGATTTTGCGAATACACAATATCTACATTTAAACGCAGTTCCACAATGAAATTAGTTTGTATTTCAGAATTACAGGAAAAAATAAAACAATTTAGAGGTGTTTTCCTAATTAAATTCTATCGAGAAAATTTCATCCAATCGCGTTTCCCTTTAGTGAAAATCTTAATCAAATACTTAATAAACGTTAACTTCAAATCTGTAGATGACTTCATGGTGGAGTATATGGATTCGAAAAAAACTCCATTTTTTTTTCGTATCACCTTAAGGAATGGCGTTAAAGCAAATGGCTAGCCTTTTGATTAATATAAAGCATCGTAGGAAGCGCTTAACAACCAGCCTTACTGAAAGTCAGCGTTTTGATTTAGAGGAATGGAGAACGGGCCCGATTTGATTTTGCGAGATGGAGGCAACCCAACAGCTGATTCATTTCAGAGTCAACTAAGTGCCCGCCAGATAAGTCTGCAGGAAACGACTCCAAATTCCAAATTCCAAATGTCTTTATTACTGTAGATATTTACATATACTTAGCAATCGTCATTTTTTGCCACTTCTCTACATTGGACCACTGTGGGAGAAGAAGACTCGCACGCCGTACATAAGTGCAGGCTTCGTTGGCGAGAACACTAGCCGAAATACGAAGAGTTTGCTACAGGTCACTTTTACAGGAATTCTAAAGATTGTGTTACGTCACAACTTTTTGTACCTACCTAAACCTGGAGTCCAGCGAAGCAGAGCGGAGCAATTCGATCCCGTGGTGTATGGTAAATCCGTCTTGAGTTAATCATTTGCTTACGCACGTTCAGGCAACTCGTTAAACGTTTCATTCAATTATTTGCCCGACTGACATTATGCCATTTCAATTAACGCCGACCCCTAGTTAACGGCCCGGGCTTTTACAAAGTGCTTAATTTATCTTATCTTATCTTATCTTATCCTAATTTATCGACATGTGCAAAAACATAATAATATTTGAGGTACACATGGAAATTATTAATCATTTTAATTATTCTGAGATATAAGATTTAAGCACTATATTGAGGCTAGTAACAAGTTCCATTTGAAACGTACATCACAATTCAACAACGTAATCTTGTAACGGGGTGCACATAATACTATTTATTTTTTCAAAGTTAGAACTTAACTCTTTTCAGTAATAAGCTCATTATTTATTTTAAATAGAGCCCGTGGTCTAGTGTGGTTTCACGCTCGCTTCTCACGCAGGCAGGCGATGCGGGTTCGAACCCGGTGCTGACTATGTACCAATGACATAAGTAATTTATCTCAAGTATGTGATGGAAAACATCGTGAGGAAAACCTTCAATCTCCTTAGCTGCGGCGATGGGCTAGCCTCCTGTCACGCAAAATGAAGTATTGAAAACTGGTTAAACATGGGCACTATTGTGCCTCTGACACCCCGTATAGGACAAGGTCTGTATCTTGTGTGTCTCTTGTTATTGTAAATAATTGCAATAAAGATAGAAGAAGGCAATTTTACGATTTACTTTGACTAATAAACAATTAAAACATAAATAGTTAAATGTTAAATGTGTGATAATAATAATTTTTTGTTACAAAAACTGAACATCGTTTTACAAGGTAACGTCGGTAAACCCTTTTTCATTTTGAACACTAGGAATGTTACCGAAAAAATCGATGGATCAAAAATAACCGAAGGCAATGATGATTGCATTCAATTCACAAGTCCGTATCAATTCATTAGTCCTTACTAAGACTGACAGATATCAAATGGGACCTGTTACATTGGCCTTAAAATAATTCGAAAAATCTTTGTGTAAAATAAACGCTGAAACTTAAATACAATAATGTAGTTTTTGACAAAATGTACTTTGGAAATTATATTTTATGAACGGAGGCTAAAAGGACAGCGGCCTAATAATTATTGGAATTTTAATTTCGGTTTCGGATCCGGGCGGATACCTACTATTTCGAACTGGTCAAATTATCTTCTTCTATTCAGTGACTTCATGAAGTCACTAGAAGAAGTGAATTTGACATTCAAGATGTTTATTTTGTTTTTCCAAAATTCTGGAAGATACCATGAGATACATACGTACCCAGGTCACCTACTTACTGGAGGTAATTGAAAATATGATACGATAAATCATAAATTAATAATATTGCTAATTAATGGCTTTAAAGATCTCTACATTTATTAATAGATTTTACAACCCAAGAAGCAGTATTGTAATGGTCAAACTGTTGAAATATGATTATTCCCCTCATCACATATCTAAAATCAATTGAATTTGCACCTATAAGACAACTTATTCGAATGCTTGCACATAAAGCTGTCTAATGATTGTAGCGAGAAATTAATTCGTGTACGTGTTGTACGTTGAACCACGACGCACGATGGTGATATATTTATTCGGCTATTAACTAGTCAAGAGATACCTACTGATGGATGTTGGAAGATAACTTGAGCGGATCTCTGTAAATTGATTCAAATAAGCAGGTGTGTGCGGGACGTGGAATTAGCTAGATGAACTGCGCTTGCGCTGCACTCGACTCGACATTGACGACATAGAAAGAAACCTCGGCTTTCCAACCATAGATTTGCATTAACGGCCCATAAATCATAATCCAGGATTTATGGTCAGGGCTCTCATGTTCCCCGCTAATGCACTATTGTGGCCGGCGAATCGTAAAACCAAGGTTGCCGTAAAACTATTGCATACCTGTCAAACTAGCCAGTTTCTCCAACCGGAATTCAATTTACGAAGTAATGTTTACCGATTGTACTGCACATAGGTATGAGTATAGTCTAGCCGGTAGGTTATGTAGCCTCGAATCGCCCGTACCCATGTCATGACATTTGTTTCTACATTTCCCGCGTACCTATTTGAAGTGAACCTTCTCCCACAGCGGTCCAATGTAGAGAAAAGGCAAAAAATTCACTTTGCTAAGTATATGTAAATATCTCCAGTAATAAAGAACTTTGACTTTGACTTTGAAGATGCAGTTAGAGTCAAAAACTTACGACATACCATACGTGTACGTCAAGAGCTGTAGCTCCTGAGAACACAAGCTCGCGATTATTTGTTATTATTAGACCTACCTACTAGGTATACAGACTTAGTCTTACTAGGCGCATGTACGCCTACGCTTGATTCGTTCTGCATTCGAACCATTTCCAATGCCGCCGTATTGTACGGAACTTGTAACTCAAGAATGTGTCAAGGAAACAATATGATTGTAGCACAATGTAACTCAAAGTTTAAATGAAATTATAATTTTACGATGGGTTGAAACTTGATTTAAACAAACGCGGAAAGCAGTAATATAAGCCGTAGCGTAAGTTATCAGTTGAACATTCATGCACATTCATGCAGAGCAACCTAGCCATCTTTACTTATTCAACTAAAACTTAAAACTACCCAATGTTTACGTTTAATGTAATTCAGACATTTACATGTTCTCCTGTTCTGATGTCATAGATAGAGGATCACCAAAGTTCGTTCCTCTCTACCTAATATAACATAACTATCCTAATATAACATGAACTGATGAGGCAAATTCTGACTATACAGTCAGATAATAAATGAAAGGTTACAACAAAAAAGCGCCCTGTATACGTTTTGACAATTTCCGCAGTCGGAGAGGGGGCGGGGCGGAGGGGTGCCCTCTCAACAAAGAAGTTTCTGACGGATGACCCTACGTGACGTGACGTCATTTAATGGCGGCCATGACGTCATTTGACACAAACAAATGATGCACTCTAAGCGACTTCCGAACGGCTAATGTTTAATTTGATGACAGGACTTTGTATTTAATTCCTATTCCCAAGAGTTGTAATATGTAGTGAGAAAAGTTTGCTAAAATATGGCGCAGGATGTCCGTACCTTAGAGGTCTACCTAACATAGTTATAATATACCTTGGGCAAGATGTACTATATTAGGTAGTTGTTGAATTGAAATTAAGAGTGTTTGAAACGGAGAGTTAAAACACAGATAATAAAAAAAAACCAATAAAACTCAATCCATTCCTGGAATTTGATTGAGAAGAACAACATTGTGTCCCTAGAATAATCCATAGAGTCGGAGCTCAGCACAAGGTCGAGCGAGATAGTACGTCAGCCTCTTCAAGTCGCGAAACACTGAATATTGTAGAGTTATTTGAGGCTGCTGAAGGTCACAGAAAGTATGTTGGTCGATTCAGGAGTATAAGTTTTCCAAAGGCTACGTGCATTTCTTAATTATATTTTTGGAAAGAAATTTCTACTTTATGCGTACATTTTGCGGGCAATGTATTCCTTTTTATTTTCTTATTTCCACATTAACTGCTGGATATTTTGCTATGATGAAGTATGATGTCACATTTTAAGTGCTGCACAAGGATAATTGCTGTTTAAATGGATGAAATAAACCTGTATTGTATGAGTACGTATACTCGAGGTTTGCGTAATCAAGCATTATTCGCATAGAGACTGTCACGAAGCGTATGGAATTTTAATGCTTATAACCTTAAAATGTAGGTAGATTTAGTAAGATAAGTACAAAGCGGCGCTATGCGCAAATTCTTAGGGTAATTGTGCGTATCTGCAGCCACCTAACGCAATTTTCAAATTTAGAAAATCGAACTATCGTAATTATAACATCAAAGTATTCGGTGTTTTTTGTTATCGATACTTCATTTATTCAAGAATCTGGGTTTATATTTTTTTACGCAATTTTGAACCTACAACGATTTTTTAAATAATTAAATATCCAAAAAGTCCCAATGTCACTAATTCCGGTCACTCTGCTTCTAATTGCACCCCCTACTAGGGGGTCATCACATGAGACTAAACAGTTTATTCTTTTCTTAATTTTAGTTTGGCAGGTTGTTTGCCATAAATCTGTTTTTTGTATTTTTGATATATTTATACCTTCATATTCTTATTCCTACCTTTATAACTATATATTTTTTGACATGAAAAATGATTATTAAATAAATGGTTGAGTGCTTACTCAATGCTTGATTTTCTTTCTTGTGTCTCTATCGTTCTCAATCTAGGTAGACTACCATAGGTAACTAGTTTCATCCTAGACTAAGCAAAGAACAAAATATAATATGTGTGCGTCCACACTAAAATTAACAAGTTCAAAAATTTCAAAATGTTTCAAAAATCCTTCCAAATTGATACAGTATCTTGTAAACGGTATTTTTGGGTAGGGTGCTTCATAGTATGTTACAATGGTTAGTTTTTTACCCATTGCTAGCACCTTCCAAGTACATCGATTTACGTGTATCCCTGCCGTTATATTTAAATTTTATTAATTTGGGTATTATTCATATTATATTTTTTTCAATTCGGCATTCATTATGTATGACTAATAATATAATTCACTACAACATTACTTTTAGATATCTCGGTAAAATACAATATTTACCTAAATAGTAAACTACTTACTTAACAGGCTTAAATAAAAAAAAATACTCTACGAAATATTATACTATCTAATAAAAAAACGGTACATTACCCCTTTTATCTACACACGTATCATAAACCCTCTTTACTGCGTACACAAACCGCACGTTACGATCAGCATAATGTTAAACTACTTGGTAAAAACTCATTTCTTATCTGAAAAATTACACATTATGACCATAATGTGTAATTTTTCTACACATTATGACATTCAAATTTCGAACGCCGACGCCCGCCTCGTGCCGCCCCTAGTTTGTCTGTAAAGTTGGAACTGACATTCAAATTTCGAACGTCTACGCCCGCCCGAAGTTGGTGCTACAGAACAAGCTAAAGAACTGCAGAGCCACAATGCCGGTCAAACATGCGGTTCCTGAACACATCAAAGAGAGCTTATGATATGTGTGTAGATAAACTAGTGTATGTTACTGTACATAATTAGGCATTAAAACTCTCGAGTGATATTATTATGAAACTCGCCTTCGGCTCCTTTCATAAACCCACTCTCGAGTATTAATGCCCTCCATTATGTAGCAGTCACATAAACTACTATTAACGTACGGACGCCATTAGAAGCTCCGTTTTATCTAAATACAGCCTCCCCCCCCCGGCTTCAGTTAGATAATCCACAGATTTAGTGTTGGTATTGCCGGTCACCTCAATTTTCATTTATTAACAAAATAAAGCTTAAAAAAGTAATCGGAAATCAAAATCAAATTCAAAAGAAAAACAAGCAATAAGGATAAAACAATCCGAAATATGACTCATCTTCCGGGCTCCGAGAATTAGCGAATTTTGGGCAAAAACGAACACAATCTCTCGCTTCGCACTTTGACATGTCACTGTGCATGGCTGACAAGGGCCAGTTTTGCCAGTTTTTGGACAAAAATTCGACCAAAAATTTAGTTTATTTAAAAAATCATAGTTTACAGATTTGGATAATAGTAGAACCCTTCATTCCGAGCCATAAAGATCAGGGGGCTGCAGTTAAAGGGGCGTCTGCAGTAATCCTATTAAAAAAAAACGTAAAGAACGACACGATAAAACTGAAGATGCTTTTAATAGATTTCATATAGGAAGCAAGAACCGTTGCGGGTATAGTACCTACCTACCTATACATTGTTGTAGAGACTGGCAAGTGAGCAATAGATCGACGAGTGATATTGAGGGCCGAGACATTACATATAGCTTTTTATGACAACTGCGAGGAAATAAAATTAATTATGCAGAAAAGATTTTTTTAGATAAATAAGGTTTGGAACTCCGCCTGGCGGAGTCCGCCCTCAGATGAACGAAACTCTTTGGTCCACCATCTACCGCAATTGGTAGCGCAAGTCAGGCACGATTTTGCCGACGCGAAGGCATGACGCACGCTTTGTCGGTAATATAATAACCGACACGGCATCGGCATGAAGCGCCATCTCATTCGAGGCGTTGAAATGTGACAGGACCATAACAATCAAGCCAACAATGTTTTTTTCTGGCCTGTTCAAACAGACCAGAAATGTTTTTGCTGTCCTGGTTTACTATTCATTGTTTTGCCCCATTACTGACCACCCTACGCCACATTTCGGGGCAGTGGACTAAAATAGTGGTGCCTAGAAATTGTAGGTTTGGTGGGTAGAGTATAGAGTATAGTTTTATCGTACTCTCGTATACTTACACGATCTTTTAAAATTCATAATGCCACTTATAAATTGGCAGTTTATCTATCTAAGAACACCATCCGATTTAAACTTTAAACCTTACCCGTACAAGTTGGCCAACTTTACGATTGCGATAAAAACACATATTTTCTTACATCATTTGCCTGGAATTTTAATGTTGCCGGCAGCAAGCGCAAAAAGGCGATGTTTTTACAAAAACATCCGCACTACTCCTTTGTCCCCAAATTATGTCATCGCGGTGACGACTGACGCAAGATTGTAGATTCTATTTACATTATAATTTAAGTATTAATATACATAGTTAGTTAGAGAGGACTGATCCAAGTAAGTTATGTATATAGTAAGGTATAATCGTATTTCTGCGAACAGCTCGTGGTTCAATCAAGATTTTTGTTTTTATCTTTTTAACTGAGACCCAGGTTCAATGTTTTGGTCGTAAATCATGCGATGTCCGGTGCATCAGTGACCCAGAGAGCACGGGACCCGGGGACCACCCGCGGATGCCGCCGCCGCCGCAGCCGCCCCGCGACATCTACAACAGATACCCATCTCCGGCGTCAGGTGTCATGCGCCCGCCGACACGCGTCAGCTCATAAATTAAATTCGACACTTAGACAATGGCATTAACTGCGCCCGCGCCGGCCGCTCGGAGATCCAGCGATATAGTCCGTCGTAATCTTCTATCAAAACAACTTGACGCACGCTCTCACGTACTTTTTGAGCTCTACCGCCAGACTACATATACTTGCATGAAGCATCTGTATACACGAATCGATCGATACTATTGAAACATCAAGATCATATTTCAACACAATTAAATCCCCCTGTCGATGTGTAATGGCCCGATAAAGTGTAATTAATATAAATTGCTTTTAGCCATAACTGGCCGTCAAAGAGGCCGCGCCATTCGGGATTCATGTTAGATATCTTATTGGGCAGCGTCCCGATCGCAAACTTTCTCACGATGGGTATTACGATATCGGACGTCAGATCCGATCGGATGCCCCGCGCCGTGGAACACTTGACCCGTGCAAATAAATGCTTATATCATAGATCTCATTATCTGAAGCCTTCGGCGATGGCTAATCTTGGCTGCAAGTCGTTAACGAAAATGCATAATGTTAACTCCGTTGCAACGAGTGTGAAATTGCTTTTACAGAAAAGATAAGTGAAGAATTTAACAAAACACGCCTGCGAGTGCTCAGCGTATGTCAACAAGGCTGAGGCGAAGCATTCCTTGGAGCCATCGCCGACGGGTCAAATACGTGGTTTATGCCGCACGTATGACGTAGAGTACAAGTATGTAAGGTACAGTTATGCTCGCTCAAATGGGATTAAATAAAAGACCGTAGTTAACGCAGTCTGACTGCTTCTTTCTAGCGCAACATAAGTCAACACGGTAGATAGCATGCTTCCATAAACACGGGTGCTTTAACTTGACTGTACGCATTCCTACGAAAACTGGTATCTCATTGCCACTGACAGCTACGTTTTGTTTGTTCGAAACGTTACACAACACAGACTAAGTTAATTTAATGTTTGAGTAAATATTTCGGCAAACTCACGCATGAAGCGCGGCTGTCTATAGAAACACGGTACGTATTGATGTTAAATAATATAACACGATCACAGCGATGATATGTACTTAGTAGTCTTCAAACTATATATCACATTTCCTTATTCTGCCGCAACTATCCTACCTGTCCTGACGGTTGGTTCATGCGTATCGTCGCGTCGCGTTCATTATTAACTTCTGGCGCGTCATCTTCACTGTAGCAGTAATTTTCAAACAATTTAGGGAAAGTCGGTGTGTCAAGGTTCGCGGTAACGAGTTGATATAAATTTGAAGTGACGTTTATCTAAATCGCCGACGGGCATGATTGCTCGTACGTGATTGGCACGCACGAGTTGCCCTCAGCTCGCGACTGCAGGCTGCAGGTGACAGCCGCTCATGGGAACCAACGACTATGATCAATACTTGACTCATATTTACTTTTATAGCCGAGTGCTGAGAAAAAACAACTATTTGATTAAATACCGAGAACTTAGAAAGAACCTAACCTAACCAGATAGGAACTGGGATAGTATTATCTCTGTATTGCATAACCTTTTTTTATGAATGTCTACAGGGTGATTTTTGAACCCTACCTATATTGAATATCATGATTCAGAACCACTAGTAGAACAGAACGTAGTAGTCATTCGACCAAGTTAAAACTTAAAAAGCTGACGCCAAGTTCAAGCCCTATTTTTTTTATCCCCGATGCGGATGCGAATAAGTCGTTTATACATGTACACGAAAACGAGGGGACGAACTCTGTCTTCTGATAGTCAAGTCAACACATATTGCACGACAAAAACGAATATACGGCACTTATAGCCAGAATTATCGATGCCCTGGCACCCCCCCCCCCCCCCCCGGGCTCACCCTCGCCATCGTGTGTCCGCGGGCGGAATGTACGGTGACGACACTATTCGGCAACAGTAGGAAAACTTTGACCGTCGATAACTTGAAAAAAAACTATTCAAGAAGATCAAAGTAACATAACATGTATTTTGTACTTAAATCATAGAGTAGGCTTCTTCTTTATAGCTAGAGGTTTTAAAATCACCCTGTATATACGGCTAAGTTAGTGACTTGCGGCTCTCTTATATAATTGGTTAATTTCTGTAAAGGTAGGTATAACAACTTGTCAGCAAGAATATCAAGCATACAAAAATATAAACCTATCCTAAAATTAGGTACACACAGTAATTATGATTGCGATTACAACATTCTAGTTTATATCAAAGTGAATCCGCCATAAATTTAAATATGCCGCCTACACATCATCAAGCATGGCACAGTTAATCCGTGGTAGGTGAAGCAGAAGAACAACTTTGTTTACGTGTCGCGTGCAATGCGCGCCGGCGCACGCGCGTGCGCGCTGCCGGAAGTTCCGCCACGCTAATACTAGTGCAGCGCAGATGCCGCGAGCGCGCGCTGGGGCGCCGCCCTGCTAGCTGCCCGCCCTACAATCTTTTGGAGCGCGAATACGAGTATTATAGTATGATGTCTCTGCCACGGCACATTTAACTAATGTGGGGGTAGATGTGTAAATTCATTATATTTTACTGTACAAATTGTGACACTGATGGGGTATAAATGGATGGATACGGGAACTGTTAAAGATAGTTTCATGTTGTTGTAGTTGAAAATACGCAGTCGGAAAAGCTTTCCCCCATGTTGGTTTGGGACAAAAAACAGATTGCTCTCCGCTACCTAATTTGTTCACGTAATAACAACCATAAATAACTAATCAAGTTCAGTTCCGTTGTCACGTCATAATGAGTAGCGCAGGTTTAAATCATGCTGCAGCGATTAGTTTACACGAGTAAAAATAAATATCGTAGTTAAAGCGGGGTCGTGTGGGTTTGAGTTTTATCGTTGGGGTATAAGGATTACTTTGGGTTAGGGTGGTCATAGATGATTTGGTGGTAGAGTAGTGGTTGCTAGGCGACGCGGCGTCGTCGCCAGAGGCGCCGGGACGCTGCGGCTGATGGCAGACTCCGTAGTGGCCGCCGCCCGCCGCCCGCCAGTGCGTCGCCCGCTCTCACACGCGCCGCCTACGTTGTCGCGCGTACTACCGATACCAACACTGATACGGATACTGCAGTGATTTGAATGCAGCGAAAAAATGTGAACACGCCTTCACGGTTGGTGCTGAGTGATGTGGATGCGGTTTGGGAGGAAATTGATATGTGTGGCTCAAGTGATCACGGATCTATCGTAATATTCCGAATTGGAATCCAGTCGGATGTGTTTTTAGTGGCTCTTCAGTGATTTGTGGGTGTGAAGTGTTGTGGTTTTTATAACAAAATAGATAGATATTTAGTATTTACACGTAGTTTGTGCCAGTTAGTTCATATGGCACAAAACTAGACATTAGTTGAATGATAATGTTAACACTGCGATAAGATATGCAAAACGTGCTCTAAGATTATAGTATCTTTCCCACATCAAGAGTGAAATAACACGACATTGTCGAGACGTTAATAACTGCCTAAGTATCTACGTAGTTAGATGTAATGGCAGATACATTTCGGTTCTTGCTTCTGAATGATGTTGAATCATGAATTAATCATGTTGTTGACAAGCTTGACAGAGATTGATTTCACATAAAAAACGGAGACAACATCTCCTCTTCACTTTTTGTGATAAGATGATTAGAGCTACTTTCCATTCATCGTACATGTGCTATTTGCGATACAGAGAGTAGTTTGTGTTTATGTGAAGTTTATTTGTTATAGCCTATATCACATTAAACTATCAATAGAATCATTAGATAATTGAAAATTCGCTCTTACTAATCAAGCCCATTCTTTCAATGCAGTGCTGCAGCACGCTATATACTAAGAGCCTAATAGCTATACAGCAAGAGCCACTATATCCCATCGCTCATTGTAAAGCACAAACAAACGAAACTCAAAAAATTGCCACGTCTGCACTGAAAGGCTCCAAGCCAACTGAAACGGAAATAAAGAATGTCTAGGGCGCGAGCTGTTTGGCGCTGCTCTTATTTAGATGAGGCACCCTTCGGTCGTTCACCCCCGGAACTGAACTATGGCAGTCACGAGCGAAAAGGTCAGGGTTATGAACGGGCTCACTCGAACATATACCTATGACACATTTTGTATCGGATACTGTAACAATGTTGCTTCAAAGGATGTAACGAGAAATGTAGAGTCAAATGAAGATGCCTGAGTTACAAACTACTGAACGTATCATTTTGAAATTTTAATGCGAATCATTTTACTCGTTTTGCATAAATTCATCGTACATGAAACATAAACGATACGTCGCGTCGCAATGCAGAGAAGCGTGTCTGAGGCCTCGGGCGCATGCAGGACTTCACAAGTGTCTCTCTTGACTAACGTTGAGTACAGACACATGTCTATGAAGAGAATGTAGAGTATCCTTTGCTCCCACATACTGCACTATGCTAAAAGCCATGTCCTTTCACTTTATGTGTGTGTGTGTGTTGAGTGCCTCGAGTGCGAGTGCAAGCCTTTGTTCTTGACTAATGAGGAATCGGGAAGTGCTAACCAGAGTGCCCAATAGATAAGCATGTTTTGCTGATCTTTCGATATATATCAGGATATTAGTTGAGTAACCATCCAAATATAAACATAGGGATAAAGGTACATATAATTTAGAGATGACTAAGGAAGTAAAAAGTGCCAATTTGAAAATCTCCATTTTCGTTGACAATTACTAAATGTCAACTAATCTGATTGGCACAGGGCCGGATAAGTTGCAAATAAGGAGCCTTATACCCAGCAGTGGGCGGAAACAAGCTGCCGATGGTGATGATGATGATGATGAACTCATCGGATCTTGGTTGCCAATTATATGGAATCAAATTGCAGTGCAATACTTTCGCTATATAACAAGAATCTTCCAAATATGTAGGTAGCTGAAAATGTACTTAATACCTGAAAGTGCGTGCCACAAAAGTTGGTGTCCAATAAATTGTTAAAACCTATGAATTATGAACTCTTTCCCACAAACCATGAGCCCACAAACATAGTAGTTTAAACCGTGTGGTGCGATGCGCGCGCTGGTGCGCCAGGCGAGCGGTACGGACGCTGCGCGTGCGCTGCACCGGCTCGCGTTTGCGCTGTGGCGCGCGGCGTTCCACCTGCAGCGCGGGCCGCAGCGCGCGCGCCGGGCCCGCAGCGCAGGCGGCGGCGGCGGGGACGCACGGAAGCGGAGGATGGTAGGTACCTCTGACATATTTGGGGTCCATTTTGGGACTTTTGGAAGCTATCGTGTCCTTTTGTTTCTTTCAAGGACTCCATACCCAAAGAAAGCCTACGTGGCCTTCTTACTGAATCTTTTGTCATTGTTGAATTAATTCCACTATGCGAGTGTAGTCCAAGTCAGGATTGATTGTTGAGGGGACAGAGGAAATCGCGGAGTGGGTGACGTCCCGCACACCCAGAAAGGCCCTGCTTCACCTTTAGACCCTGTTTATTGATTTCGCATTTCACATTGAAGCTTGCACTTTGTACTTGAGTATTTAAAACTGCTTCGGCTGCCTCTTCGCCTATACGAATAGGTAGAATCCAATAATCCATTCTCAAGCACGAGAACTACCTAGAAAAGTAATGGATAATTGTGACATTTAACGGTAAAAATATTTCGAAAAACATCTTGAGACACTAGAAAATTAATTGTACCCAGTATCAAATGATATAGTTTTAGAAAAAGAGATGGAGGATTTTATCATAGAAGTCGGAGTAACCAGTGACGAACGAAGATTCCTTAAGTGTTTCTTGTGACAATAGTATACTTAGGTACATTAGGTACATTTGATTTTGATTGTGATAAATAAAATAATAGTATAAATAAAAAGGCGATAATAAGTATACAACCCTATTAACGACATCGACTACCTAAATAAAAATGGCCAATAAAATTGATTGGATAGTACATATGCCTAGAGATGGATATTTTTTTCAATACCAAGAAATCATGTGAGTACATAAGCCAGCTATTGAAATCATATGAAAAACCCGGAGTAACAAAAGTCTTACTAGTTTATAAACATAAAGCATGCAATATTTAAAGGCGGGTATAAAAAAAGCAGATAACGCTCCACTTTATTAGCCGACGCTCTCGTTCTCGACTTAGGCGTAATTTGTCTAAATATAAGTTGCAAGGGGGTAGACAGGGGCTAGCAAAGGCCGCAGTAATCACTTAAGCCACACCTAGGGCAATCAGGGCATCGTTTATCAGCGTTATTGGAGCGGACTGGGCCCATCCGACTTTCTGAGCTCTTGCTGGCCGACAACGGTCGACGACGCTAGTTCACTGGATAAACACTATTCATTATATATGTAGCCCATTCATATCCCCACAGAGGGGCACAGGCCTTTACCCGGATACGAGTAAGATTAAGCCATACTCCACCATGCTGGCTCAGTGCGGGTTAGTGGAGAGGATTTTATGACCACTACCAATAGCGATGTTAGGGGACTTACAGCTGGACGTGTCATCCGAAACACTGAACGTCCGGTAATGTGTGTAAGATAAATTAATTAGCTCATTGGTACTTGGTCAGGATTCGAACCTGCATCTCCTGTGTGAGAAGCAAGCGCAAAACCCAATGGACCACGGAGCTCGTATAAAATAAATGTTGCCCATTATACACTGATAACTAGTGGCTCTGTGGGAACATAGCGAGCGAGCGAGCGAGCCCTTCGACATACATACATAATTAAACATATTGTCACGACTGACGGACAAAAGGCTTTATAATAATGCGATACAAATTTGTTTTGCGCAACAATTTAACGAAGAAAGTCCAATTTTAAATTGAATGTTTGCTGAATGCTGAATGCTTGAATTTTCCAATTTCTATGCAGACTTTTGAGCAAAATAGGGGTTTAAGTTTTGGCGATTACTCGCGTTCCCTTGGTCCTAGGAGGTCAAATCTGGTATCTACGGGTTTGTCTCGTGAAGGCGGACAGAGCTGCGTAGTCTGTTAAGGTATGTATTTACCGAAATAAAATCAAAAACTGAAATCCGCTATAACGAATACGTACGCTACAAGTTGCTACATAAATTCAAATGCGGTGCGAAATTGTATTTTATTCTTCTTGTAATAAACAGATTTTCTTATCACTTTGGCAGACTTTTAAGTTTATACACTCATGATTCAAGCTAGTAAAGAAACCAGCAGCTTTAATACTTTTTTTTTGCGTAACATGAGATTTGCTTTCTTGGCCTATTGACTTTATTGGCTTTGACCCAGTAGTTTTATTTTTATTATGAAAGCAAAATCGAAGCAAGCTCCAAACGATACGTTTCACACGACAAAAACAACAAACATAGTATTGTATTTCCACGTCTTGTTCGAATTGCAGAATGACGGCATTGACCTTGTCGAAACTTGTAATCGTAATCTGCACTGTTGCTTCGTTGTTCCTAAAGTATATATTTTATTGAAAGATGTTAATTGTTTCAGCCTCGAGCAGTTAGTGCACCGACAACACCGGCATGTTTCGGATTCAGTAGAGAGGTACGTAAATAGGTAATTGTAATTTTAAGTGTAATTTTGTATTTATGTATGTATGTTTTTGTAATAAAGGCTTTACTTTAATTTAAATTAACTGATACGTGCACGTTTCCATTCCCCTCGTAAACGCCACAGAAGTAAATCTTGCACAATTTCTTTCAATACCACACACAAATTTATAATTACACCTGGTTACATACATGCGAGTATGAAAGAAGCTGCAACAATATTTTTGCAATTAATATTTTGCTATCCTAACACACAAGAAAATTAAATTATAGTTTAAAAAAACTAAAAAACACACTTTTAAAGCACTTAGAACTAAAAAAATAAAAATAATTTTTAATGTAACCTTAAAACAATAATGAATAAAAAATATTATTATTATTGTGAAACAAAAAGCGTCGGGCGCTCGATATACGAAAGATATGGAACAAAGCGCCCGACGCTTTTTTTTCACAATAATAATTGTATTTTTTATTCATTATTGTTTTAAGGTTACATTAAAAATTATTTTTAACTTTTTAGTTCGAAGTGCTTTAAAAGCGTGTTTTTTTAGTTTTTTTAAACTATATTTATTTTTCATTTTTTAGTTCGAGTTTAGTTCGATTCACTTGCTCTCACACAGAGGTTGTGTGAGAAATTAATTAATCCTGGCGATCCTAATCAGGTAATGATATAAACTTATGAAATTATTACATTGTCGCTGATTCTTGATAAGTGTACAAAGTTTAAATTGAATCTGTCAGTTTAAAGTGGGTCAAAATCGAGACCAAAGGAGTCGGTTACATACAAACAAACAAACATGCAGGTGAAGCTAATAAAAGCGTGATAAAAATACCTAATCCCCATGCAGCAAACTAAATAAATAGATTAAAGTTTCTGACTGGATTCTTCTACCAAATGCAGTAGTCTTATGTAGCCAAACCTGTCAACTACCTCTAGCGGAACACCGTCCAGTGAGATTGCTGGTGGTTCCGCATCTCCCTGCGATATCACTACGGTCTTCTTCGCGTTGATCGACATAGAGAACATCGCCAAAGCGCTTGAGAACTTGTCCATGAGGCACTGGAGTTCCTCTGCGCTGCCCGAGACCCTCGGGGCGGTCACTCGTCTGCCTGGCACCGGCCTCGCTCAAGTTTAGCGATACAGCGAGGAAATGGTGCCAGCATATTGGGCACCCTGCCGCCCGGCACCAATCTTGTTTTTTTTTTATTTTATTTATTATAGATTTTAGATTCCCATACGAGGTGGCAGAAGTACTGTTGTGCCCATGTTTATCCAGTTATTTAATACTCCATTTTACACGACAGGAGGACTAGCCCATCGCCGCAGCTATAGAGATTGAAGGTTTTCTCACGATGTGCTTTCCGTCACCGTTAGAACGTCCGTAAATGTACTTGTACTAATCTAATTGGTACATGGTTACTCCCGCATTCAAAACCTGCATCTATTGCGTGAGAAACGAGCTTGTAACCAGGACCAGGAGCTCTTTTTATGGAGCAATGAACGGCTCTGTCTCTTTTCTTCAATAACACATTTTACCTTCTTTTAGTTTGTGACCGAACTATAAGTCTATACTTGATTTTGTTCTTAATGAAATCGCATTAGAAGTACTACAACCATTTTTAATGGCTGTTGTCAAGGGAGGAGCCATTTTGCTAATATTTTAATCCGCACGGGAGCAAAACATAAATTTGACAAAATTTCGAGGAAATTTGAAGGGCTTTAGCTTGATCCCTAGGGTTTATATTAAGATTTGCGGTTTTTAGCCTTTTTTGTCACTATACGATTAATTATTGCTCGAATTATAATATATAATATTATGTTTTTTGTCATATTTGCTTTTATTTCTGTAAATAAATTACTCAATTTCTGTACACTTCCGGTTACAATGAGCAAAGAGTTTCGTTAACCTGAGAATATAGTTCAATACTTACATACTACATACAAAAAACACTTTTTTCAGTGTTTCGATGTAAAGACCTTGGATGTGGTCATAAGTAGTATTTAATAATTTATTATTAAAATTAAAAAGGTATACCCGCACAAAAGACTGTCGTTTTACGTTTTTTCGTGTACAATGGTAATACTGTAGTGAATAATCCTTTCCTTTCGTATTTTCTCGGAAATGTTCGTTTTTGTCTTACTACTTCACTCGCACTCAGTACCCATCGAGACAACGTAGGGAACGGTCGCATTGCAAGAGGAAGTATCTATATAGAGTAGTTAATACCACAGAAATATTTTGTTGATATTTATGTTAGATTTTGTGATAAACTTCATGGACTCGTGTATTAATGCAGGCCACCTATATTATTATTTTTTGACTTTACATTTCACTCTTGTCTGTCATTTTTGTAAATAATAAACATTGATTTTATTCGATCCACATTAACAATTTATAACAGACATGCCGAAAGCACTAAGAAAAGGGAAACGTTTAGATCGGCAAGCCTGTGAAGTTATTTTCAATATTTATTTATATTTCTTAACTGAAAATGATAAATTCAAACATACCAACTATACTGCTTACTTTTGTAAAGTCCAAAAACGAGTTTCGGAGGCCAGTGGAATTTCTCAACGAATAGTAAATAAAATATTGCAAAAAGAATACATAAATCAATCCACCTCCAATAGTCCGAAGTCGGCAAAGTTGGGTAGACCAAATAAATTATTTTGTCTAGGTCTTGACGATTTTGACTACAACGTTATACGCCGATTAGTGTATAATTTCCATTTGATATACAAACAAGTACCTACAATTAAAGCCCTGAAGTCCAAGTTATCCGAAGCCATACATTTTAAGGGATGTGACTTTACGCTAAGAAAAATTCTTAGAAAAATGGGATTTCTGTATAAAAAAGTTGAAAACAACAGAAAATTACTTATCGAGAAAGATGATGTTCGTTTAAAAAGAGTAAAGTTTTTAGCCGCGATAAAAAAGTACAGATTGCAAGGGAGAGAGATTGTTTATATGGATGAAACATACATCCAAACCTCACATTATTCAGGTAAAAGCTGGGCTGACTCGTCAGAAAACGGAGTGAAACAGTTAATTTCTAAAGGACAACGTCTTATAATAGTGCACGGTGGTAGTAGAAAGGGGTTTATACCTGGGGCATTGTTAATGTATCAGTCTACTGATAAAACAGGTGACTATCACAACGCGATGAACAATGAAAACTATGAAAAATTACTTCGTAATCAACTCATTCCAAACTTAGCTCCACATTCGGTATCATAATAAGTACGTAGAAAAACCTCCTAATTCAAATACCAGGAAGCAAGAAATGATTGATTGGCTATCCAAACATAACGTTCCGATTGATCCGTCATTAACAAAACTTGAAATATATGAAATTATTTGCAAGTACAAACAAGACTTTGTAGAATACTCTGCGCAAATTAGTATTTTTGATGTGCGATTAAATACTGAATAAAATAAAAACTTGCAAAAGAGGAGCATGTTATGTTTTTAGGTCTCAAAATATTATTAAATGTGATAAATGTCTTGACTGAAGGTTCTCACTCAGGTGATGACATTAATATTGACATGTATAATTCAATAGTTTTAAGTAATAATAATTTACAAGTTAATTAAGTAAAACAATGTACATAAATTTTAATAAATTCAAAAGAGCCATCATTTTAAATATAATTTATAGTGGAAAAATTCTACAGGAGGCTAATAAGGAGACATTTGGAGGTATTAATAGATCGATAGATCGTCATTTAAATCGAAAAACTAACAATTTAGATTTGTGTATATAGACAACAAAAATATAGATTTGTCTTTTTATTATGAATTGACTGCGGAAATTTACAAAGAAAAATACTGATCGAATGCCTAATAAGGTTATGTGGATTATGTTTTATTACATAAAAAAATGTGTACAGTCCATTTACGATATGAACGTGACCACACATCCCTCGAAAGAGCAAAAAATGTCCTGATTTAGCAAATAGATCAAGTTATTACCTAAATTAAAAAATCGCTAATACACGGAAGTTTTCGGCGAGTTCTAGCTCAGTTGAGTATGAGTATGTAACCGATGACAAAATTTCAAGCTGGAGCTGGGAGGGTGAGAATGTAGCTGCTGAAGAGCGTTGGTTGGACTTTTACACTCACTTCCATGCTAACAATCTCAACTGTACGGACTTCAAGTCCTATTTCTTCCTCCCCGGTTGAAACATGAAAACGAGGCGACGAAATACTCTTCTGGCAGTCAAGTCCACGAAAATAATATTCTGACCCCCGGTTTTTAAAAGGGAGGTCAAATGTTACAGGCAATTCGAGGAAGAAAATCCCTTGCAGAAACCCGGTGTTAGCCGAATGAACGGTGCCTAAAACCAGAATTCTCAATGACCATTAACACCACTGAAAACTCACAGGAAAGCTATTTCGTTTACATGGATGGCATCATCATAACATTTTTAGGACTCCGTACCTTTGAAGGAAACAAGGAACCCTTATAAGATCACTCCGTTTTTCTGTCCGTCTGCCAATTTGTCAAGATCCTTTTTCTCAAGAAGGCGTAAACATATCAATTTGAAATTAATAATGTTGTGAAAAAAACAAACTTGTAGGTCCATGCAATCAAAATAAACCGCCGTTTTTGTCACAATTTTGCTGAATTTGCTTGATATTAGCAAGGTATAATATATACTTTCTGATGACCTATAGAATCATGAAATTTGGCAATAAGCAAGGTCTTAAAGCACTACTAAAGGGAAAACCTAAAAACCGTAAATTTGTTGCACCTTCATAAAAAATACGATTTTTGCGGAACCCTTAGTGCGAATTGGCCGTTTTTTTTTGTTTATATCCAAAACTATTTTTAAAATAATGGGACGGACCTCAATAGTCGAATCGGTTCCTAAATATTAAGGGTCCCACAAAAAAAAATAACCCCTGTTCAACATTTGTTTGTAGACGAAAATGTATGGGATTTAACGTTTGTTTTGAGATTAACCTTTGTTTAATATTTTTTTGGAGTAACGGTGCACGTTTACAGGGAACAAACATCAAAAATAATAATATATACATCCGAATTGAGAACCCCTTCCTTTTTGAAGTTGTTAAAAAAAGCAGTTAACACAGCAATAAGTCCTTTTTGGGGTTTTGTACCTTAAAATAAAATTAAAAATCCTATAAGCGTTGTCCGTATGTCCGTCTGTCAAGACCCTTTTCCTCAGGAACGTATAGATATCATGTTGAAATAATACCGATTACTCAAGTCTGTGGACTTTCGAAGTTGTGAAAATATCAAACATATAGGTCAGGGCAATCAAAATATACCTCCGTTTATGTCATAATGTTGCTGAATTTGCTCGATACTCGCAGGGTACTTCCCGTTGACCTAGAACAATGAAATTTAGCAATAAGCAAGGTCTTACAGCACAAAGAAATAAATAAGTCCTAAAACCGTAAATTTGTAGTTACTTCACAAAAAATGAGAATGAGTACCCTCGATGCCCGCGTCCGACTCGCACTTGACTGTTTTTTTTTTCAACTTCCTCAGGCGTCCAGTTTTGACGAAATAAATGGTCACGTTAGTATGGCCCCATATGATTCTTCCAAAGCTATGCTCGTAAATATTTTGCCATTACGTCCATGAAATCGTTAAATTTGTAAAATTCAACCGACAAATTGAAGTATTTAAGAAAAATTCCGCTACTTAGTTGCTAACCTAATACATGCTAATATGCTAATATAGTCTGAATCATCATAAAGTGCACATAACGATCTGGATTAAAAAACATAGATATTTAGGGACAAAAAAAAACTCCCCCCTCCCAATTTTTTTACAGCTATTTTAATATTGGAAACAGATAAGAAATGTATTAAGCAAAAGATTCATGAAAATAAGTACAGAGAATATAAATAAGATATTTTATTCTAGTTCAAGATAGTACGTGTGGGACTGCCGCTCCATCCTAATATATAGGCCTCTGTTTTAATATTGGAATGCTCTATCTGAATTTCTCGACCATGAATGTCATTAATTGATAGTTAATATTAATAGATCATTATACTTTCTTTTTGTTGTAAAATATTTATTAATTGCATGTTGAAATTAATAGCTGATAAACTATTATATTACCATCTACGTACTTGTACCCTTATCTTTTAGCAAATAAAAATCTTTATCTAATTATATTTAAATCTATTTCCTCATTAATACCTCAGGAATGCCTTTGCTCCGTATATATCTTTAATTAAAATAGTTTTGCTTGTTTTATCCTATCATAGTGTAACCGGTTAATCTAAACCTTATCATAGTTATGTGATATCTAAACCTTATCATAGTTCTCGATGGCTATATGATGGTGATAAGTATAGATCGATTGGTTGGTGCACTCGTTCGTTCCACCTATTTCATTATGTGTTAACGTAGTGCGAGTTGATGTTATTAAAGTAGAAATAGTTATTTTTAGTTACGGCTTAGCTGTTCCGGTGTCCGGTAATCGGATTAGACGCATGGAGGGAATGACTTGTGTTCGGCCGCTGCATTGCGTATGCGCCTACGCGCTCTGTGTCACTTTCACGCAGCTAAGTTAAGACGCGCCTACGATCGTTTCCGATTGCAGCTGTACCTTTAGTACCTCCCGCTACCTACCTTACTTATTTGTTCGATCTGTCACGAGCATTCTAAAGCAAATCAGGAGTTTCTCTCATTAACACTTGCAACTTATGTGCATAATGTTTTCTTTGCTAATAAGATGAGGCTTAGGATGACAAATACTTATTTCCCTGAACATAATTTTAACTTTATAATCTCACGCAATGCCTAAATGGTTTCCCACAGACTCTCTCCCATTGATGAAGAGTCAATGGCTTGACGCGTCAGATGTCAGTCGCGGGAGAAAATATTGATTACGCGGAAGATTGACAATGCCTTTAATATTTTATGCATGAGATATTTCTCTTACTTAAGGTTTACGCGAAAGAGAGTCGAAGAAATATGTCTAGTGGAAGAATCATTACTTTGCAACAGTCAATAGTCAAAGTACTTTATTACTGTAGATATTTACATATACTTAGCAAACGTCATTTTTTGCCTCTTCTCTACATTGGACCACTGTGGGAGAAGAAGGGCGTAGAAACTCCCACAGATTTATTTTTAGATCTCTTTTAAAAATAGGTTGTGCTTAACTAATACAAATATGAAAAATTTAATTGTTATGATTAATAAGCAGGAATAAATAATTACAAAATTATTAACAGCAATGTCTGTGTTGAGCCATATTAACCCCATACAGTCCTGTCATTTAAGTAATCTTGAACATTGTAATATCCCTTTTTCGACAAAGTCGCTTTAACATGCTTTTTAAATTGCTCAAATGGCAATTTCAAAAACTCCAGAGGTATCTTATTGTAGTAGAGAATGCACTGACCCTTGAAAGAATTGCTAACCTTCGCGAGTCTAAAACGGGGCGCACATAGTCTGTGATTATTTCTTAGGTTAACATTACAGCTGTCGCTAAGTTTGGAAAATGTTGTGAGGTTCTTGCGTACATACATTATATTTTCGAAAATAAATTGACTAGCTACTGTTAGTATGTCAATTTCTTTAAAAAGCTCTCTTAAGGAGTCTGTTCGTTTTAAATTATAAATTGCTCGAATAGCTCTTTTCTGTAAAATAAAAATAGTTTGAATATCCGCTGCTTTCCCCCACAACAAGATACCATAGGACATCACACTATGAAAGTAACTAAAATATACTAGCCTAGATGTAGCCACATCCGTGCTTTGTCTGATGTTCCTAACAGCGTAAGCCGCAGAACTTAATTTACCAGCCAATTTATCTATGTGGGGTCCCCACTGCAATTTGCTATCAATGGTTATTCCAAGAAACTTCGTATCATTTACCAATTCTAACGTGCTGTTGTCTAACACCAAACTGGTCTCAACTTGCCTGACATTTGGAAGTGAGAATTTGATACACTTGGTTTTACCAGCGTTTAACAATAAATTATTAACTGTGAACCAATTCAAGGTTAAAGACAATACACCATTAACATCATCAAAATCTCCTTTTTGTCTTTCAATTTTGAAGACCATTGAAGTATCATCAGCAAATAACACTATGTCAGTTAATTTCTCCACCATGAAAGGCAGATCATTAATATATACCAGGAATAAGAAAGGGCCTAATATAGAACCTTGTGGAACGCCAATTTTAACACCCGATCCATCAGATTTTACGCCGTTAACTTCTGCCTTTTGAATTCTATTGCTTAGGTATGATCTTAGTAGATCCAACGCTTTATTTCTAACTCCGTAATGATTTAATTTAATTAATAGCGTATTATGATCAACACAATCAAACGCCTTCGACAGGTCGCAAAAAACTCCGATAGCATCCTGTGCGGCCTCCCATGCAGAATAAATATGAGATACAAGGGTAATACCTGCATCCGTAGACGATTTACCCCTAGTGAAACCATATTGTTTAGCGTGGAGTTGTTTTGTACGGTTGAAGTGTGAGAGCATTTGATTGAGTATAATCTTTTCAAATATTTTACTTAGTGTTGGAAGAACAGATATTGGTCTGAAATTTGAAGGATCGCCCTTATCTCCCGACTTGAACAGCGGTATAAGTTTACTGTGTTTCATGAGGTCTGGAAAAGCCCCATCGTCAACACATTTATTGAATATATAAGCTAAGTGTGGGGCTGTAACTAGAATTACTGAACCAATGACTTTGACTGATATACCCCACAGGTCTTCCGTATTTTTTAAGTTAAGTAATTTAAACGTTTTGACAATGTCCTGGGGATATACATGATGAAATTTTAAATATACATTACTGACGCTAGTGTTAATTTTTAATAAAGTCTCTGCTTCAAATGGAGATGAATTTAGACGGTCCGTTGTGAGTACGGGTACATTGGTGAAGAATGTTTCAAAAGCTCGAGCAACATCAGCGTTGGATTTAACAACATCATCACCTATCTTTAGGCAGAAATCACTGTCCCTTGGTATAACTTTGCCAGTTTCGCGGTTTATTATTTGCCAAACTGTTTTCATTCTATTATTTGAATTTTGAATTTTTCTATTAATGTGTAAACTTTTTGCAGTTCTACAAACCAACTTGAAAGTTTTGGAATATTTTTTAACATAGTCATGAAATTTTCGATCAAAGTTATAGGTTTTTTGATCATAAAGGTCATACAAGATAACTCTACTTTTACGAATTCCAAACGTTGCTCAGTCATTAAATTTAGATTTACCGTTGTAGTCACTGACTTTCTTTAATTTGAAAACTTTATTGAATTCTGTCTGAATAATGTTGAAGAAGTCTGAGTAGATTTTGTTTGGGTTCTGTTCATTAAAATCCGGTACTGGCAAGTTTATATCTAAGTTTTTCGTATATGTCTCTAGTCTATGGGATGTAAGAGGCCTATAAAATGATGGACCAGTCTTATCCTTAATAGTAATTGGGAATGAAACTGTTTGACCACTGTGATCGGAGGGTAAACAGTTAATTACACTTTTACTTGTGAATGCACAGTCACAAAAAACGTTATCTAAGCAAGTTTGGCTGGTAAGTGTAATTCTTGTCGGCTCTAGAAATACATGACATAAATTAAATGATTTGAACAGAGTTATTAATCGTCGCTTCAGTGTTGTATCACAAGCAGATCTACATTAAGATCGTCACAAATAATTAACTTTTTTCTGTTATTACAAAGTTTAATGAGGGCTTCCTCCATAATTTTCTCAAATATTTCGAAATTGCCATGGCCTTTTTCATCCCTCGGTGGCCTGTAGACACAAACAATAATATGGCTATCTAACTCAACACAGGATACCTCTATTTGTCTTTCAACAGTAAGTGCAAGAATATCTTTCCGTTGTTTCACCTTAATATTATTTTTCACTAAGATTAAAGAACCACCTCTATCAGCAGTCTTTCTATTGTAACAACTGACAATTTTGTAATTATTTATGTTAAAAGACATCATATTTTCCTTCAACCAGTGTTCAGTAACACAAATAATATCAATGTCAGAATTTTTTAGAAATAATTCTAATACAAGTTCTTTGCCAGGTAGCCCCTGGATGTTTTGATGGGCAATATTTAACTGGGGCTTACATTTTGACATATTTAGTGGTTCTTGTATGCTAGAGATTTCCTCTATTGTTTTATGAACTAATTTAAATTACTTGGAACAGATTCCAATGTTGCATGCAAAGTATGATTAACAGGTGAATTCCCAATAGGGGTGCATGTCATATTACTCTTAAAATAAGCTGATGTCAAGTTGAACTTAGTTAAACCAACTATAGCTGCGTCGCATATATTATAAGCTAACAATGTAGCTACTAATTTTCTATATTTATTAGACAGGTACAATGTATCCCGTGTCAGAGTAAAGTTATGAATAAAATTATTCATGTCGAAATATAAAATAGCATCGCTGTGATGACATGTTAAAAAACAAACACTTTATATCATAGTTTTCCTATTTTATGCATACCTGTTAGTATTTCATGGACGACACTAATTAAATCTTATTTATTACTGATGTTTAGTTGCAAAGTTGAGTTCCCGTTACAGTTCTGTTCATCAACGAACATCTACTTAATACAGGTAGATACAAAGACCACATATGGCAATAGTGAATAGCCGTAAAGAGCTTAATGTTCTTGATGGAATTGTGCAAGCTCGCACTGAGAGACGATGCCGCAGCGTCAATAAGATAACACAGCAAATCTACATAAAATTATTTTGACCCACACAGTATGAACTGGTCTATTTCCAAGTTCTGCGTAATTCCCTTTTAAGTATGAATAAATGTAAATGAGGTTCGCGCTCGTCATAAGCTTAATAAGCAATTAATAAGATTTTATATTTTTTTAACCGGTTTAAAATTTATTGCTGCCATCATCATCTTAGAAAAAAATGTGTTATTAACAAATTCAGATTGTCGAGGTTTGTCTTTTCCAATTAGGCATGATTTAAATTAGTGAAGTTTGTGTTATGCTTACGAGCTAATACCTATTTAATTAAGAAAAAATATGAGTAAGGGCGCTTAAGATAAAAGGCAGCTAAAGCTGAATTCGTTCCGACACAATCACAAAGTATTAGAAATTCACGACAATCCCATGGACCCATAAAGTAAACATGTGGCTTACGTCTGCTAACCTAGGAGCCCGCTGGAGCCCTGGGGAGCAATGGGCGACCCCCGGCGTGATCCTCACGCTGTCTCGTAAATCTCCAACTACTGCCGCGCGCGACGTCATAATGTATGTTGTCAACCGAAGACTTCGACCTCCCTGACCTCGAATGTAAAACAGAATTCCCGCAATCGACGTGTAGGTAGTTAAGTACACTTTGACTTGACTTTTTTGGGTAGTTTTAATTAGGAATTTAAATGGGAATACAATGTTAAACTGACCATCTTCTGAAGAAAGGCTATTTAAAGGCTATTAAGTATTTCTAATTGGTAATCGCATAATTTAACTGGAATGAACGTGGGTCTTAGTAGGTATGTCTAGTCTAGGCTAATTATATCCATCTAAAGGTACACCGCCAAGGTATTTTAAGACTTCTTAATGTCTTTTTTTCACAATATGATAAGATTCGTTGGTTCACCGAAGTTGGAGCACATAGGCTATGCTGATCTCAACTTTCTAAGGCCTTGCTCTCTGACCTCAAACATATGCTCTACATTTCTCAAAGGTCGCCCTTAGTTACCGAGTCGAATCTATGATTTCATGATACTCGTAATATTCGGTTGTTCTTCATGAATTCATACTCGTTAACATGGAATTACTGCAGTTGCAATATAATTACGTAGTTTAAACTACCAAACCGTGCGTGCTATTACTTTAATTTGCAGTAAATTAGTTTTAACCCCTCTATGACGCAGGTGGACACACATCTGACAGATCTAGCCTGCAAACACTACTGTTGTTGTACCAATTTTGTCCTGCGCGCGAATGTCGCGGGTGGACGGTGCCCGCGCAGCCAACATTGGTTCAACAGTAGTTTACAGACGCAGTTCTGTTAGATGTGTGTCCACCTGTGAGATTAAGACGGAACAAAATCAAAAAGATAGGGTGAATTGTACCATCTTTATTTAGCAGCTGTTAAAAAGTCCGGAGTAATTCACCCATTAATATTGGAAACCTTAGAGAGCAACTTCAGTTGCTTTATTAGTCCATTACACAGGGCCGATGGATATGTCTAGAACCCGTCAATAATGCATCTTTAGCCTTAATTCGAGGCCATACTATTTGGGAGCAAATGTAAAAAAATTGATGTTATATAAGTTTATTGGAAAAAAACTCATGGAAAACATAGACTATAAAACATCGGCAAAAAAAATCTTGAAAAAATATAAAAGTGTACGTATTATTATTACATTATTTACCTTCTCCGATGGGGTTAAGTAGAACTACAGTAAAAAGGGCATTCAATAAATGAGCTTACCGGGAAAACCTTCACATTTGCTTAATTCACGAATCAAGAAAATCTGATTCGATAAATCCCAAATCTTGTTAAAACCTCCCGTTTGTTTCCCACAAACACTGCGAAATACTTTTTCTGACAAAAAATGTTTGATGTCGAAGAAAGCTTTAACAAACAGAATGATAGAGTGTAGGCGCATAAAAGTGAAGAACCGAGCGTATCCCACTTGTTCAGCGTGGTCACCATCCTTCGTCATTCATGATTTTGGCTTGGGGTTTCCTATTCGAGCCCAAATGTGGTGTATTTTTGTGAAAAAGGATTAAAACAAGTGCACTCGTGTACCAAAACACAGTCCTAACAATCCTCGTGGGACCTCTTTTACAGACAATGTTCAAAAACAGACACTGGGGATTCCAGGGACTCTGCACCAGCTCATAAGGCAAAAAGCACTCAAAATTGGCTCTCATCCTGTGGATACGAATTTACGAGACGACGACTGGCCCTCCTCGAGTCCAGACTTGAATCCATTGGATTATAAAATATGGCAGTACTTAGAGGAGAAAGTCTGCGCTAAACCTCATTGCAATATGGAGTCACTCAAAGCATCCCTGGTCCCTGACGAAACCCAGTGGCCAATATTGAATGGAATTCGTGCGTGCTTCTATCGATGACTGACCGCGCAGATTAAAAGCTTGAATCGAAATAGCATAGCATTCTGAATAGTTTGAATGTCATTTAAATCTGTATTTTGTAACCTTTCGTTTGATATATAAATATTTGTATAACAGAGATTTTTGTGTCATTTATTTCATTTATTGTATGTGACAAAACTTATGGCCCCTCCTAGTACTTAGTTTGATACTCTGTGTCTCCGTATTTAACAACAACTCTCTTCCCCAGAGCGGTCCCCGGTCCATAAGCTACCCCGGCGACGCACCGGCCGCCTCCCGACTAGACCTTTGCTACGTGGCGGAGCGCATGCTAGCCCTCCACCTGCCGGAGCGGGACGCGCACGCCGAGGCGCAGGCCGCGCACATGCTCACCAACAAACACGGCGAACGATTTATGGTGAGTTACTTCTACTCTCATATGCTGGTGTATATGTTACGGCTAAAGCTAGGTGTGAAACTAAACTTAAGTTTAGCCGGCTAGTCTTAAGATTAATTTCGAGCCTCGGCTAATGTCCGAAGTGATGTTCGTTTGTGATAACGGATGTCATCTTTAATCGGCTAGACTGCACATTAGCCGATGCGTTTCGGTTAATGTTGGACATTAGCTAGCTAATGTTGAAAACGAAGTATTCGTGCGACTGCGGGGAGCGGGGCGGGGTAATTTTATTCAGATGAGAAAGCTATTTCTAATATCAGGGCAAAACACTGCGGTAGCTTAGGTGAAGGGTAAAGGGGGTGAGCGAAGCGAAGCCCCCTTTATCCTTCTTGTTAGGTTGAACATGTAAGAACAACAAAAACTATAATAATAAGTATTTTTTGTTGTTCTTACATGTTCAACCTAACACGAAGGATAACGGGGGCTTCGCTTCACTCACCCTCTATATCCTTCACCTAAGCTACCGCAGTGTTCACGGCTACCGAATCATTATCATCACTTATTCCAGATTAAGACGGTAATTTTTCAACATTAGCCTATAGGTATACTGAAAAATTTAGTCGGCTAATGTCAACCATATTTTCTCATCCATCTTTAGCCTCAACAGCGTCGAGGCTAAACTGCAGTTAAGCCGACTAATGTTGAAATCATTTATCGCAATGAACATTATTTAGGACATTAGCCGAGGCTCGAAATTAATCTTAAGACTAGCCGGCTAAACTTAAGTTTAGCTTCACACCTAGCTTTAGCCGTAACATATATAACAAACAAGACTGATAGCGTCACACCTTTTCCCATGTGGCGGAGGCACAGTAGTACCCACGTTTGGCCAGTTATTCAATAGTACATTTTGGAGGCTAGTCCATCCGCACCTATGGAGATATACTAGTTTTGATCGGTCACCGATGCTGGAGGCGACACAACTAAATTAATTTAAGAAGTATCTGTTGAAAATAGAAGCTATTGCTACCGCACAAGAGCTGTCGGATTCAAGGTTGTCAGTTTATTGCTTTAGTTGGATTTGACACGTGAAGAATCGCACTGACTATCTGATTTGCACAGGTGAACTTGAGAATATCGAGAGCGCTTCCTGCTGAGATAGTAATCTATGCTTTACCTCGCGCGGCGGCGTCTGGATTCTAATATCTTTAATTAATAGGAATTAGAGGATTCTAGGAACCTATTTGATTGACATACATAGCCTTTGTGATTAACACGGATTTGGCTAGTTAAGTCTGGAAGGACTGATCAATGATCTGCTCTGATGACTGTTATGAACTTAGTTCCTAGACTATGCACGCCACGAATTCGTAAAGCTGCAGTACGCAGTTAATTAAAATGCTTTATGGTGCACGTGGGCCTGATTCTGTGCAGATTGGATCACCATAGACTACCGTAAGCTGCTACTTGCCTAGGTTGTAAAACAGAGGTGTTTCCGTGTTTTGTTGAGCGGGCTGCAACTTTCGGTTTCGATTGATATCTCTATTTTAATCGAGCATGCTTTACGTTTATTTTGAGAATTGAACATTATCTTGAAATTGTTATTAAACCATCCTTATGTAGGCTTCCCGCATCTCCCAAACTACTTCGAGTTAAGTATACCCGTAGTAATCGTAGTTTGTTTCTCTCAATTTAATATCCATCTGACAGAGTTGCTTCAAGGAAGAATCAATATCAAAATTAAAATATATAGAAGTTAACGTTTGAACAAAGGTAACGATTAATAAACCCTAACGTTTTTGTTCTATCTCATTCCAGGTGTTTGAAGTCAGCGCCGAGGGTAGCAGCGAAGGTCGTGTTGCCAGGAGTGTGTTTGGACGAGCCAGTTCCCTGGGCTGGTCGGGAGACCTGGCCCCGCCACTCGAGAGGCTTTGTGCGGCCTGCAAGCACATAGAGAGCTGGCTGGCTGCGCATCCGAAGAATGTCGCTGTGCTGCTTGCCTGGTACGTATATTTTTTATGTAGTGGAAACGTTAATGCCAGCATATGTAGGCATTAATATTTTTATAATGGCTATCCTTCTTGCATGCGAAAAAGGTTGATGCCCTATAAGTTGACACATCACAAGGAGGTAATACAGGTTTGCGCCAAAACTTCAATAGTATTTTAAAAACTCTACGATTTAAGATTACGACAAATTAATGTCCTTGTTCTTTTCCTCTTTCCAGGGGCAGCAGAGAACGACTAGGGGTGCTAGTGGCAGCATACATGCACTATTCAGCGATATGCGGTGCGCCGGAGCACGCCCTAGACCGATACGCCATGAGGAGATACCTTGACGATCGCGTACCGATATTTCATCTCCCATCGAATAAAAGGTTAGCCGAGGAAGTGTAGCTCCCTTCCTCCCTTGATATTAAATTGTTTTGTGGAAATAAAAAATAAGTTTTTCTCAAACATGCAATGAAATGTCGTCATTACCTGCGTTACAACAGGCTTGGAAGTATCACGTTTCGGGCCGCACAACTCGAGAGAACTGTAAAGGAATTCCGTACAAAATTCTTCCGGCCTAGGCCGGGAAGTATTTTTTAATTTTATGCTCCAAGCAAAAGACATCAACGGGCGCACTGAACTTACGATTAGTAGTATTTTTAAACATGAATTAGTTTTTTTGAGTGGTGTATTTTTTATTTCATTGCATATGTTTGAGAAAATCAGTATTCATGCTATCACTATCCGGCCTTCCTACGGTTGGCCGTCTATACCTACTGAGACGGCAAGCCCTTCTTTCCCGGCGTCTGCAGTAGGTACTGTACTATTATTTTCACAAAATAACAATTTTTATGCATTTAAGGCTTTTGCAGTGCGTTTTCTTTCTTTCTATTTTTCACTACTCATTTGCATCTGTAGCCTTATAATGTAATTCGGACATCTAGGAATTTCAATCACTTTTCAAAATTTGGCCAATCACAACAACAATTTCACACGAGCTGTATTTTACTGCGACGTTGCTTGTTTAAGCGATGTTCTGATGGGATATTTTACTGCGACGTTGCTTGTTTAAGCGATGTTCTGATGGGATATTTTACTGCGACGTTGCTTGTTTAAGCGATGATCTGATTGGATATTTTACTGCGACGTTGCTTGTTTAAGCGATGTTCTGATTGTATATTTTACTGCGACGTTGCTTGTTTAAGCGATGTTCTAATGGGATATTTTCTGCGACGTTGCTTGTTTAAGCGATGTTCTGATTGGATATTTTACTGCGACGTTGCTTGTTTAAGCGATGTTCTGATGGGATATTTTACTGCGACGTTGCTTGTTTAAGCGATGTTCTGATTGGATATTTTACTGCGACGTTGCTTGTTTAAGCGATGTTCTGATTGTATATTTTACTGCGACGTTGCTTGTTTAAGCGATGTTCTGATTGGATATTTTACTGCGACGTTGCTTGTTTAAGCGATGTTCTGATTGTATATTTTACTGCGACGTTGCTTGTTTAAGCGATGTTCTAATGGGATATTTTCTGCGACGTTGCTTGTTTAAGCGATGTTCTGATTGGATATTTTACTGCGACGTTGCTTGTTTAAGCGATGTTCTGATGGGATATTTTACTGCGACGTTGCTTGTTTAAGCGATGTTCTGATTGGATATTTTACTGCGACATTGCTTGTTTAAGCGATGTTCTGATGGGATATTTTACTGCGACGTTGCTTGTTTAAGCGATGTTCTGTTGGGATATTTTCCGCGACGTTGCTTGTTTAAGCGATGTTCTGATTGGATATTTTACTGCGACGTTGCTTGTTTAAGCGATGTTCTGATTGGATATTTTACTGCGACGCTTCTTGTTTAACCGATATTCTGATTGGATATTTTACTGCGACGTTGCTTGTTTAAGCGATGTTCTGATTGGATATTTTACTGCGCCGTTGCTTGTTCAAGCGATGTTCTGATTGGATATTTTACTGCGCCGTTGCTTGTTCAAGCGATGTTCTGATGGGATAATTTACTGCGACGTTGCTTGTTTAAGCGATGTTCTGATTGGATATTTTACTGCGCCGTTGCTTGTTCAAGCGATGTTCTGATGGGATAATTAACTGCGACGTTGCTTGTTTAAGCGATGTTCTGATGGGATATTTTACAGCGACGTTGCTTGTTTAAGCTATGTTCTGATTGGATATTTTATTGCGACATTGCTTGTTTAAGCGATGTTCTGATTGGATATTTTATTGCTACATTGCTGGTTTAAGCGATGTTCTGATTGGATATTTTATTGCGACGTTGCTTGTTTAAGAAGTTTCACCCATGTAGAGAGTTGAAAATTTAACAAGATGTGCCGCTACAGCAACAAATTATGAACTACACGAGATTTAATAAACTACACAGGTTTCCCATACAAGAGAGGACTTTTAACATTGTTGTCACTGCGAATTACTCAATCATCATGTTTCAAAAATTCGAGGTTCCCGTCATCGTGGTGGATGGCGCAATTGGTTTGACGTCGGGTCCGCAATCTATCGAAAACGAGTTCGGAGTTTCTTTTTTGTTTTTGCTTTATTATTTTTTGTCCATAACTTCTTTTTCGATCAAGCGAGTCCTGCCTGTGAGAGTCCTACACGCACTTGACAGTTTTTTTGTAGTTTTGAGTTGGTAGCTAGAGAGATGCTATGGTAGGACCTCGGAAAATCCCGGTACAGATGATTTTGCTGATTTTTCCTTGATGCATTTAAAAAGTCGCTTACTATCGGAAATCATCAGGTTTCAAGTTTTCTTTATTTAAACCGCCATTTCTAGCATTCGGTACTGGAGCGATGTGGGAGTAGGTATTAGGGTGGGAGCGACGGACTTGGCCGATTTTCGTTTGCGTACAAAAGGGTCTAGCAGGCTAAGGGAACAATATTTGCCCACGAAAGCGATCTGGCTGATTTTTATGGTGGTGCACCGGTTTAAACCAAGGTTACTGTGTGCCAAAAATCAGCCCTCGCTACATACTACTAGTCTAGTACTTAAATACTGGTGTTGTATTGCAAATGTCTTTTTTTTGACATGACGCACCACGATTTTTGAAAATGTTTTTGTATGCACTTGTAGAGGTCTTTAGTAGCCTATTTCGAGATTTTTTTTGGTAGATGTACCTCCGCGGCAAGTGTCAAAAAAATGTACTAAAACAAAATAACTATGTTTTTTTTGACTAACGTTTAATAGTAAGGCCCTCCGTAAAAATATGCATTTAATAGTTTATTTTATCCTTATTCATCTTGATTTTATTTGGTTATTCTAGCTTGCGTGTATTACCTAAAATATTAGTTTAAAAGATACCTTGATGATTTGGTATTATGTCAAATATCTCTAAAACAAAAGAAGACCGAGGGCTGATTTTTAGCGGGCTTAAACCGGTGCACCACCATAAATATCAGCCAGATCGCTTTCGTGGGCCAATCTTGTTCCCGTAGCCTGCTAGACCCTTTGTATTTCGGCAAAGTAACCCTTGTTCCGCTGCGTCCTACTATTCTAATATCCTAGTTGCGTATCAAAGGACGAACCTAACCTATCCTACAGGTATCACACTAAATTCATGTTATGGCTCTGTAATCTCGCTCGCTCCGCTGATTGCGCATTAACCACTCACCTCCCATGGTATTTCTAGAAATATTATTTTCGTTAAAGGTTTGGAATTTTATAACCATGGCATAAGGTTCAAAATCGCGATACCTCCCACATAGGCTCGGGAGGTGAGTTGTTAACAGTCAAACCTAATATAACCTACACCTTACCAGTTATACACCAAATTCGTATTCGGCTAAACTAAACGCAATCTATGATTTAATTAACAAAAAAAGGAAAAATGGATACCACGGAACTAACGTCTTTTGCGTTAGGTTTCTACAAACATATACTAAAAACTCAATGCTACAAATAAACTCACAGATTTCCAAAAAATCGTATCTGAAAAACTTTTGAGTTCCGAGTCAAATAGTATGACACACCTTAATATTTCAGGATCGTATTTATACTCTGTCCAATCCTTTATTGAACTTTTGACATTTCCTTATTGCGAACGGTATAAGACATATTTTTCGTTGCAGGTGTCAAAAGTGTAGGGATTTTATCTGTCAAAAAACCATTAATAGAGTGGACAAAGTATAGAATAACCCCAACTATCCTATAAATGTACCCTCCGGGGTGTGCATTCTATTATTAATGCAGTCATCTATATTTGGGCGGTATAGTCGCATTTTTTTGAGAAAACTTAACTTTCAGCTAAGAAAATGCATAAATATACAAAGTGTCATTGAATAAACGCAAAACCTTATACACCCCAACTTATTTTTTAATGATAAAAATATTGAGAAATAAAATACAGATATTTGCCTCATATTGAAGAAAATATTTGAGACTTGAGTTGTTTTGTCATTTCTGACAAATTCACAACTCTGTGGTGCGTGCGTGCCGCAGCCCGCGAGTTCAATCAAATTATGCGTCACATTTCGCACGTCATAGTAAGTTCCTATTTAGAAATAAATCAATGGAAAGATGAAGTAAAACTAAAATTTAGGTTAGGTACCGACTTCAACACAACATTGCAAAAATCTAGGCACTTCGAATACCCCGATCCGCCCTCACTAACAGTACAGTTTGCGCCAAGTTTATTTGGCTCTGAGCGAGTGGTACCTCTCTCTCACTCACCCCAACCATACCCTATGAGTGAAAGAGAGTCCCCACCCGCTCAGAGTCACAGAAACTTTGCTCGGGCGAGATCTTTAAATTATCTTCGGATAAATTAGCGTCGGAAATTATCTAGCCCGTAAATCTTTACGGGCTAGATAATTTCCGACGTATTGTACTTACTTGTACATACCATTCGCTCGCGATTTGAATGCACTCCAAACGGGCTGTGTTTGTGTGAAATTACGGTGGCAGTCGCTGTGACACTCGTACCACGAACCGTTCAAAGTACACCGACACAGCTTGATTAAAACTGCCATTGTGCAAGTACTCTCACTATTTCACAATATTCCACATTTGTGTATTGAAATGAAATTGCTTGCCACGCGGCATACATGCGCTCGCGCACAGTGCGGTGACGGACTAAACAAAACAAACAAAGAGATACCCGCACCCCTCACCCCTACCCCTTCCCCTTCGTGATTTGCACTCGCTCACTCGATCGATGTTTCCGCCGACGCGACCGCCACGCAGAGACTGTCTCTTTTTTTACATACGGATGAAGAAAGTAAACCTACGAAATTATCCTTTCGTTTTGCTTTGAAAGGAAAACGAAATCAGGTTTAATTTTGGTGAGCGGCCACCTGTGTGAGCTTCGTTTCAGCGTGAGTAGAGCCTCGGCAGGGGTCAGTTAAACCCCAATAGTACACTTATCAAGAATAATTTAGATATATTGCTCAATAATGCTCTCGACTAAACATAACCATTGTTTCGCCAACAGATACATCGACACGTTCGCTGGTCTCCTAGCTGGCCAGATCCGCGTGAACGCAGCTCCGCTCCACTTGACGCACGTGAGCGTGGCGGGGGCGCTAGCGTCGCCCGCCACGCCCGCCATCGCCTTCCTCAAGATCTATGAGAACTTCATCTGCGTCTACACTTCCGGTACCTATGCTCGCATGAAGATCGCCTTATATTTTCTTTTATGCTCGTATATCAGTGTTCATTAAAGATTTATGCATCACGTATATTTGTACGTAATTAAAAACACCATGCTGACATGTTCGGGCTCTCCCAATTAGTTGGATCGTTGAAATCCTAGGAATAGGACTTTAGGCACGTTGAGGCGGTGAACCAGTCAAGCAGGCTGCAAGTGCCCAAAAAATTTGCCCCGTTAACGAGATTTAAAATAATATAGTCGGTATTTCACCGTCTGATCAATCAATTAAATTCTGTCGAATTGTTAACTTTGTATTAGATGATGCAGTCCCTGATCGTCATTTGGACAACAAAAAGCAAACACAAATGGACCTTACCAACAATAACATATTCTACCTACTCCCAGGTCTGTACAACGTGAGCGGCGGCGGCTGGACCGTCGGCATCGGCCGTCTCCCCCTCCGCGGCGACGTGCTGGTCCGCGCATACCGCCGGCCGGCGCATGCGCACGCCACGCAGCGCCATCTAGTGTTCGCCTGTCAGTTCCACACCTGCGCCGTAGCAGACCACACGCTCTCCTTCACTAAGCTGCAACTCGATCACGCTGCACATGGTATGACGAATGGAAAATAACCTTTTATGCTGGTTACTTTGCACTCCATTCATGAACTAAATAATTAATCATCTATCAAGCGTAGATGTCACTTAGTGCGATATCTGAGCCCACTGGAATTAAACAATTACCCAAAGCTCAGCGCTTCTTACCGTTCGTACTTTACTAATGTATTTCTAAAATATCTTTAGCTTTGGCACAGAGTATCGTTTGGGTTACCCGCTAGTGGGGCCGAGGTCTTACTGAACCACTAGTTCTATAAAGATCAATCACACTTGTAGTGATTTTTGGATTGTCACGCTTCATACGCTTATTCACTCTTAATAGAGTATCGGGTTCGTGTTGTATAGATCCGTAGGCGAACCCGATGAATATTCTTGACGTTTGATCAACTGAGTGGATTGATACAAATAACAGCTTATCTACAAGATAATGTTTGGCTTCAATATCGTACATTGCACTGATCACATACGAGCTACACTAGTGTGCAATGCAAGTTTTTGTGGAAATATCTCCCACAGGTCATTACAATATTATCAGCATTATCATAATCATCAAGTCATAGCTATCTAATACCTTGTTCAATAAGTACCCAACATAGCAGGTAGGTGTCCCGTTCGGTATCTGTGCGTGTGCTCTGCATCTTGTATCTAACTAACTTACATTTAAGGCCATAGCGTCTTAGTACACCTAAAGCCATCACATCTACATCACAATTTACTGTGACGAAGCTTCGCACCGACTTACATCCCCCCTCCCGCAGACCCGTCGTTCCCCGCGGACGGCGCCGTGGAGCTAGTGTTCGCGCGCGGCGAGGGTGGCGGCGGCGGAGCGGCGCCGGCACCCACACCCGCGGCGCCGCTCCGAGCCGCGCCGGACGCGCTGGCCCGGACCGACTCTCTTGAGCACCTACGACCACTGTCGACTATCACGGACGATGATGCTGGTGAGTACTGCACTAATATCCTAGCATACGAGGGGCCTTCAAGATATTGTCGGTATCGGTTTGTTTTTGCTAGTGATAATGGTAGTTTTGCAAAATCGAGATTTTCCAGACATTCCTTCAACAGCAAAACATCAGAATTGATACTTTAGAGAAGAAAATGTCTGAAGTATGTCACGTTACGAAGGGTTGGTTGCTAAAAGCCTATTTAAATCAAAGAACCATTAATATTTAAATTGTATACAACGAAAGAAGGTTTTTTAACATGCGAAACATGCCAAAAGTTTCCAAAAGGATCTGCACCTCAGATTCGAGTTCAGCTTTGTTCAAGTGACGAGCCATTGCACTCAAGTAAGATATTTACCTACCTATCAAGTAATATGTACCTATGCCGTAATCAAGAGAGATAAAAAAAAAATCTAGGTCGAAAGAGTTAGGCAAAGAGATCCGATTTAGTCACTAGTGGGAGAGAATTGTGTAAAATAAAAACCCGCTGAGCGCCAAAACTGTCACGTTACGAGTACAGGGTTGGTGTGAATAACCCACCGTAAAGGAAGCTTAATAAAGGAATTTAGAGAGTAGGTCCTAAAAGAAATGATAGAAAGAAATTAGAATAAATCCGATTTAATGTGTAAACTTGTCTAAGTTTTCCTACCTTGAAACGGGTAGAGATTCCCTAACTAAGGAAAAAGAACAGTTACAATATTTACAAGGTTTATTTAAAAGTAGAGATACCGCGGCTAGGCTGTGGAGGTTTCACAGAACTCAGATGGTTAAATTTGAAGGCCTGTAGAGAGACTCCTCTGGCAGGTCTTCTGTAGGGATGCGATGTCTTCGAGGGCTGGTCGTGACGTCCTCTAGGAGTAGATACCTAGGTTAAGCAAGAGATGTGCAGGAAAGGTGCCAGGAACCAGGAAACAGGGATGTGCAGGAAAAAGTGCCAAGAACCGGGAAACACGGGTGTGCAGAGGAACCCTGAAAAAGATCAGACCAGTCTAAGAACTTGAGGTGAAAGTGATTACAACGCTCCTTGACGCTCGTAGACCGTCGTCACACGCAGATGCCGCGACGGAAAGCCTCTAGGACCTAAAAAAATCCTTGATAGCTAGCTAACCTAGAGTCTAGGTTAGCTAGCTATCAAGGATTTTGTAATCGAGTCAGAAGCTATAGGGATAGAGACACAGAGATATTTACAGACAGAAACCAGAAATGACTACGAGCTAGACAAATATGTACATACCCAAGATTTCTGGACAGCAATCAGCTACACAAATTAACAGTAGGAATTCTATTTACACATTTTTACAGAAGATCGTTTATTGAAGAAGTACTTGCTTTCAGCTCGGAGTTTAAGAAAATAGTGAAGAGTGGCGATCGAAGAATCGTGACAGGAGAATACTAGACTTGAATTTCAAACAGAAAAATAAACTAACCAGCCAGTCGGCTTGCAAAACAAAGAGTTTGCTACAATCTATGTACAAGAATTGAATAATAGTACCAAACTAACTACATAAGACCTAATGACTGGCCCCTGGGAAAGTTAATCAGGGCGTCGTGATGTTGATCCGGCAGTTGAACAGACGGGCAGGACAAGGAAGCACCGACTTCTTAGTTCCTCCTCCTTAAGAGATTTTCAGACGAAATACTAAAATATCTTGGTTTTTGAAGTCTCAAGAAAACTGTTTTTCCTTCCAGACTTCGAAACTTCAAACATGTTTTGATTTTGAATTTTGTCGTCACTCCACCCAAGTTGCCGGTGAGAGCCGTAGATAAAGACTATATGAAGCGTATGGAAGCGTATATATTTTTTTATCAAATAGCAAGTTGTCAAAAACTAATGCTGCCAAAAATGTACACAATAACAATTTTCATAGTTATTCCTATAAAGAAAGCTGTAAATCAAGTCCATAATGATGACAAGGTTGGACTATTTATCAGAAGACAATACTGGAGTGCAAGGCTCAGGTCCTATAAAACAAGAAGAGGATATCAAACTAATTTTCAAATCCTGACTGTATTTGGTGAGTCATTTTAGGGTACAGCGGTTAGTGTAGCGAAAACCCTACAAGTAAAGTTTGACATCCGCTATTTCTGCTACAAACACGCAAATCGATCTTTTCATAGCAGCAGTTTCCGACCAGCCGACTAGTATGCAGACTAAAATTACCCAAGATGACTGCAAGCTTGCGTCGAATCAGGTCAACTCCATTAAAGAAAAATACTAATGACCGACAAGATGCAACAAACCAGCTGACGCAGATTGGTCAAAAAGTGGAAGAAATTGTTGAGGTTTTATGTAGAAGAATAAGCAAACTCTGTTATTTATCACAAGCCATATTATATTCATAGAAACATTACCACGACACAATCTAGGAGAATGAAACCATAGCAACCAGTCAACATTACTAGTGTGGAGACACGCAGCTAGTGCTGTAAATCTCAACACTCCTCCTAAATGATAACATGGTTTACAGTTATTATTTAATACACAACTATATCTAACTTAACTAAACAAACAGTAAACTAACCAACTAAGAATTAGCACAAGAACTTATCAATGCATTTATAAAACTTCTCTGTGCTCAAACTTTTAGTCATAACATCCGCTAAATTTTCAGTGGTACAAATATGTTCTATACTGATCACCTTATTGACAACCAAGTCTTTTAAATAATGAACCCGTATATCAATGTGTTTTGTACGCTTAGAATTCTCGTAATTCTTGGCCATTGATATCGCACTTTTGTTGTCAACAAGTAACACGGCATTTACATTACAATTTAAGTGTTTACATATGCCTTTTAAATTAACGATTTCCTGTGCTAATGATGCGGCAGCTATGTACTCGCTTTCGGCAGACGATAAAGCTACACATTGTTGCTTCTTTGAAAACCAAGCAATGGGGTTTTGCCCTTGTAGGATAATACCACTGCTAACACTTTTTCTGTCGCTTCTATCTCCAGCCCAATCGGCATCAGAAAATCCGTATAAATTATTGTCATTTGTCTTTTTAAATAACAATCCCTTTTCCTTCGTTTCTTTCAAATAAAGTACTACTCTTTTTCCAGCTTTCCATAATTCTTCGTTCGGTTTATCTAAAAATCTGCTCAGATATGATACTGTAAATGTTAAATCCGGTCTTGTTGTAACAGTAAGATAAATTAGACTTCCTATTAGTTCTCGATATGGTGCATCTAAAACTTTTGTATCGTCCTTTATTTCTATATTGTAATTTCTTTCCATGGGAGTTTTAATTCCGTTACATTCATCCATTTTGAATTTAGTCAATATCTTTTCAATCATTTTAGTTTGTTTCAGTTCTAAGGTATCTTTATTTCTTTTAACTTCCATTCCAAGAAAGTACTTCATTTCGCCCATACATTTTGCGTTAAACTCCTCCTTAAGTGCTTTAATAGTATCTTCCCCGTTTCCAGTGATCAGGATATCGTCTACATAAATCAGCATCCAGCAATCTTCTTTGTAATACAAACTGTAATCATATTCTCATCTTTGGAATCCATTAATTAGCTTTCGCAAATTCGTCAAGTGTTTCATTACAACACTTTGGTGATTCAACCAATCCATACAATGCTCTCTTTAGTTTTAATGCTGTATTATTATTTTTAATTCTAGTCCTTGAGGTATTTTAATAAATACATCAGACTTCAATTTTCCATTTAGGAATGCAGTAGGAATGTCCAGTTGAATAATCTTTAAATCATCTTGTACAGCTTTTGATAAGATCATTCTTATTGTAGAATGTCTAGCAACGGGTGCATAAATGCTGTCGAAAATATCTTCTTTATTTTGTTGGAAGCCTCTAGCTACCAGTCTTGAATATACCTTACTTGTTTCACTTCTTCGTTATTTTTGAACTTAATGTCGCTTTCATCAAATCTTACATCTCTGGAAATAATTATCTTATCTTCTTCTGAATCCCATAAACTGTAACCAACAGTTCCATAACCTACCATTCTTGTTTGTTTTGCTCTCTTGGCTAACTTGTCCGGTTTGGGTACTATAGTAGCCCAAGCTTTGGAACCAAATACGCTCAATCTCGATAGGTCGTTTTTACCAAAAAATATTTCGCTGGGTGTCTCTATTGATGTAATTACTTGATCGTATATCTTTGGAAGAGATAGACAATTTGGTCTTCTACATCGACGTTTACGTTGATTGCCGCTAATTCACTAAGGATTCCTTCAAATCTTAGGAAATATTGTTGTAAGTTGCTTTCATTGTCATACCGCATCGTTGAGCTTCCGTTTTAAATAAAATTTGTTACAGACTGTTTTCCGTTCAAATATTGCCTCTAATGACGTTAACATTCCTTTGGTCGTATTCGCATTTTTTACAATGTCAATATATTTGTCGCTCAGACATTGATCCAAAATTGATTTAGCTCGTGAGTAATCTTTCGAAAATAATACTAGAGCATCTTTATCTGTCGGTATCTCTTTTAACGATACATTGCTTAATTGCTTTTCTTCCAGCAGTAATTTCAGTCTAAATATCCAATGACTGAAATTTGAATTTTCAGTCAAAATCGGCAAGAGAGACCCCGCAGCTGTCATCTTTCTTTCTTATAAATTTCGCCGATATTATTTGTCCGTGGATCGCAACCCAATATATTTTTATTTACTTACTGCACGCGCTCTGCTACCATGTTGAGGTTTTATTTAGAAGAATAGGCAAACTCTGTTATTTATCACAAGCCATATTATATTCATAGAAACATTACCACGACACAATCTACATAAGAAGGGAATGAAACCATAGCAACCAGTCAACATTACTAGTGTGGAGACACGCAGCTAGTGCTGTACATCTCAACAGAAATTCAACAGTACTCCCGCTTTTACTCTATTGAAATCGGTATTGTACCTGAGATTTGAGATTAAGAATCAACTGATGATCTCATATATACGTATTAAGCACATCTAATGTTTACATTTGAGATTGAGATTGAGTCAAAAGATTTTCGCGATGTCTATCGCCTTTATGGTGTACTCGATACCAAAAGATTGATCCTGGTTGAATTTGTTTCGATGGCCATCAAAACCGCTTCTCGTCTATATAAATGAACTGTGCTTACAAAACTTGCAAAATTGTAACCTTCGCAGATGATACTGTATTGCGCTTTTGTAAAATAATATGTAAAGACGAAAAAATAATTGCGAGAAAAAATAACTGAAGAGAGTTTCAAATATGCACTTGCCTGATAACGTTTTAACGCGGAATGTATCTGTACGGTTACACCGTGCATATAATGTTTTGTTAACGTGGCAGTTTACTCAGCCCGCATATTTCTACCGTAATAAATTTAGTTGACCACTTACAGTGAAGACAAAATGACGTGTTTCATTACTACCACTACTTTACTACTTCATTCGTAACAACTCACTACTAGAACTTTATACAACTGTGTGGAAAGTGCCGTCTACTAAGCACTTGATCATACATTATGGTCCTTCGAGAAAACTCAGTGTGTTCTGTGGTTTTTGGACTGTGGGAGCATTGAGAAGAACTGTGTGCGACCTACGACTCTACGGGTCGAGCTACGAAGAAAACTTAGCGTGCGCTGACAAAATCAAGCATCGCGACTACTTACTACTGATGAAACAAGCAAGGGACACCGTCTACTACGTGTCGAACTCATCAACTACATACTACTCATACTTACTGAAACTAAAAGGTACCAACTAAACATAACTATGGCTGAACTACAAACTCAGAGCAAAGTCTTTGAAAACATAAAAAGTCTCTGCGCTAACTACAAAAAGGACGGAGCAGAAAGGAAGAAAAGGCCAGACTATCTCACGAAGAGACTTGTATCACTTGAAACTCAATGGAAGGATTTTGAGCAAAGACATGCATTATTATTGGAATATGAGGAAAAAGATATTGAATATTTTAAGGAATGTGTCTACGAAAGAACTAAGGAGATATATACAAACACTAAAGAAAATATACTACAACTCATGTCTCAGAGCCTGCAAGAAGACGACTTTGACAAAACTTCAACTACAAATGATGGTCTTACTGGAGAAGAAATGACCAAGAAGGTAGATGACACAAGTACCAAGGTCAGAGAGCTACTTACTAGACAGGAAGGAAACTGCAAGGCCATTGACAGGGCCATGTCGAAAGTGAACATTGAAGTGAATATCACATATCACAATCAGAACCAAGCGTTTCAATATAACACTGCCGAATTAGATGAGATTGACAAGAAAATTAACTCGCAGAAAGACCGCAACTATCTCCCATCATCGGTCACAATCCACGACGTCCATCAATACGCGATCAGCTACATCCTCCTAGCAGCAGCATTTACGGTCCTAGTCATATGGATTATAAGAAGATGCTGTCCTCACATCTGCACAAAAATGAGACGCACGCAAGCTCGCATGGAAATCATCGAGCTACAGACGCTATCCAAAGCGAAACAGCAACAAGCGCAGAAGGCGCATCCCACTTCAGCTGATGGTGATAATATCGCCTTTAATTTTGACTAACTTAATTTCAACCCAAAATTCTTAAGTACTGTGTTTAGTTATTAAGTTGAATTTTATAAGATATACTTCAAGTTTGTATTATGCTTGTATTATGTTGCTTTGAATGATTTTATTTTACTGATTACTTTGTGTTATTAGAGTACAGTTTACTACCCCTACTATCTTTGGGGTTTCGGAGCATGTACGGTTACACCGTGCATATAATGTTTTGTTAACGTGGCAGTTTACTCAGCCCGCATATTTCTACCGTAATAAATTTAGTTGACCACTTACAGTGAAGACAAAATGACGTGTTTCATTACTACCACTACTTTACTACTTCATTCGTAACAACTCACTACTAGAACTTTATACAACTGTGTGGAAAGTGCCGTCTACTAAGCACTTGATCATACAGTATCTAAGACCAAATACATTACTTTCAGCATGAGGAATAATGGTCAAGCCCGAGTGAGGCTTTGTATTGAAGGCCCATACGTGCCAGAATCGTACCACGTTTTCATGCCCATTCCTTACGTACACCACAATGATTAAATATTTGGGAGTTATGTTTGACCAACATTTAAACTGGAAGGAACAGGCACAGTACTTAACCATAGAGTTAGGAAGTTCATTTGTATTTTTTGAAAACTACGACACCTCAAGTACGCATTTCTGATCAAATCAATATATATATTTCAGTCTTTGCTAGTCAATAATTTCTTACGCAAGTAGGACGTGGGGTGGGACTGACAAAACAAATCTAATACAACTGGAGAGACCTCAAAGAGCTGTCATTAAAGTCATAAACTTTAAAGACTTCCTATACATTACTAACGATCTATACTATGCGCTATATAAAGCTAAGTCCCTTACCCTTCACGACAAACCCAAGTATGCTACTGATGCTGGTCGAAACATCACTGAGAAACGTAGGAAAGATCTCATGTATGAGCTACCGTATTGTCGCACTATGTTTATTCATTCCTTTGGTTACTACTGTGGACTTTTACTTTATAATAAAATAGCAGTATTCTGACAACAATCTACGACGCAACTTCTTACTCCTGCTAAAAAATTCTGGAGAGGCATCTTCTAACTTTAGACTATGCTCTCATGGAAAGAAGCTTTTGGAAACTATGAAATGATATAACTACCTATAACCTATATAATATAACAAAAATTATATCTAATATCTCGTTCATGTAAATATCATACCTATTATACTGTAATTATATGTGAGACTTTTTACAGTGGGGACCCCACATAGATAAATTGGCTGGTAAATTAAGTTCTGCGGCTTACGCTGTTAGGAACATCAGACAAAGCACGGATGTGGCTACATCTAGGCTAGTATATTTTAGTTACTTTCATAGTGTAATGTCCTATGGTATCTTGTTGTGGGGGAAAGCAGCGGATATTCAAACTATTTTTATTTTACAGAAAAGAGCTATTCGAGCAATTTATAATTTAAAACGAACAGACTCCTTAAGAGAGCTTTTTAAAGAAATTGACATACTAACAGTAGCTAGTCAATTTATTTTCGAAAATATAATGTATGTACGCAAGAACCTTACAACATTTTCCAAACTTAGCTATAGCTGTAATGTTAACCTAATAAATAATCACAGACTGTGTGCGCCCCGATTTAGACTCGCGAAGGTTAGCAATTCTTTCAAGGGTCAGTGTATTCTCTACTATAATAAGATACCTCTGGAGATTTTGAAATTGCCATTTGAGCAATTTAAAAAGCATGTTAAAGCGACTTTGTCAAAAAAGGGATATCACAATGTTCAAGATTACTTAAATGACAGGACTGTATGGGGTTAATCTAGCTCAACACAGGCCTTGCTGTTAATAATTTTGTAATTATTTATTCCTGCTTATTAATCATAATAATTAAATTTTTCATATTTGTAATAGTTAAAAACAACCTATTTTTAAAAGAGATCTAAAAATCAATCTGTGGGAGTTTCTACTCCCTCCTTCTCCCACAGTGGTACAATGTAGAGAAGAGCAAAATTGACGTTTGCTAAGTATATGTAAATATCTACAGTAATAAAGTACTTTGACTTGACTTGACTTGACTTGAGATGAGCAATTCTCTGCCGTCAAAAACTCATTAAGTGCATGGTTTTATTTAGTTAGTAAACTGACATGTTTTTATAATATATTAAAAATAAATATTTCTAAAATCTTTTTGAACCTCTAAAAAGTCATTGCAAATTGGGTGCCACGGATGCTTACAGCACCGCAGAAACAACCGTGATTTTAATGTTGTGAAGGGTTTTTGGAGCTTTGTGGTGAAAATCCTACTAGTAATCGTATTGTACCGGAGACGAACCATGGGTTCGTCATGATGGCCCTGAGAACAAACACGTAGTCAATGCAGCGGAAAAAAAAAGAGTTCACCACCTCCGAAGAATTTTAAAGTCACGCAATCAGTCGAAAAGCTCATGGCAATCGCAGTATTCTGGGACTGGAAAGTTATTTTGTTCATTTTATATACAAAACGACAAAGCATAACTAGAGCGGTATGCCATTATGCGTAATTTTTAGGAAGCCTTTAAAGATGACGCGGAAAACTGACCTCGTATGTGTTGCTCGTCCACAACAACGCGCAGCTTTACCCGGTGCGGGTTACCAAGGCTAAATCATCCACCTTACAGTCCCCTCGCTGATTACACCGCGGCAGCATCCGTTGCCCCGTAAACCGACCGTCGAGGGAGGACGTGAATAATTTTACACGCCCCAAAAAGCGCTGTAAATATTTGGGCATCTGACGCCACCACCATCACGACCACCACCACCCACTCGAAGAAAATGGCACGAGCTACGGCGGCGAGCTTACATTTCCCCACTTGTCTACCAGAGACCAACTTTAGCCGCCGCCATCCGCCACCGCATCCCTGCAGCCTCGCAGACGTGCGAGGCCAGTCGCATGGCTACGATGGCACCTACCTCCGAGAGAAAGGTCGAAAACACCGCCGCTACTGCTGCCCTAAGAGATTTACGCCCCTTCCCACATCTCCCTCCGCCAGGCCACCTGCCCCGCAATCCCAGGGCAAGGCACCACTCGCCACTTCGCCACCGTAAGCCGCGCAAATACCGGCTGAGCCGCCCGCGCCACCCACCAATCAACCCACTACCACCATCGAGGTGGAACACCTCCCAGGATGGGCAGAACACTTCGCCAGGCTCGAGGCGAGTTTAGCCCACGCCCCCAACGCGCGTCCTTTCGGGAAAGGAGAGCGCTTTACTCCGCAGAGCCGATCAGACGGCCTGTAGATACGGAACCATCTCCTCGTTTTGTTAACTCCCCGAAGTGGATCGCCCATTGAAGATCGCCGTCGAAGGCTCCCCGTTACCACCAACCTGGAGAAGGTAGCTGGTGTCGTGGCAGGCATCGGCTATCCGGAGCAGCACGTGCGCCAAATCCGTCGGATGGACGGATGCCTCTTTTTTGCCCTGTTGGCCGAAAAGCACACCCCTGCGAGTCTCCAGCGCCTCTACGACATGAAAAAGCTTCTGTTCACGTCGGGAGTCAAGCTGGAGGGCTGGCGAAGGCCGGGTGACCCACCTCATTGCCACTGATGCCAGGCATTTGAAGGCCACACAGCGGTCCCAAGACAGAGCCTGCCACATGTGCCAACTGCCGAGGCAAGTAAGAGGGGGCTTAACATCCCGCCCCCTATTCCAACAAAACCCAGCTGGCCCGCTACTACTACTACTACCTCTACTGAAACAACCCACACTGCAGCCCTACCACGGTGCCCCTGCTAACCCACCCACGGCTAGGGGAGATGCGCCGAAGTCTTACAGTAGACGAGGCGGCAAGAAGAAGGGGAAGAGGGCCAACCCAGAGCCTTCACTGGTCCCTCAGACCACACCGCCTCCGGAGCCATAGCGAGCCATCGTGCCCATCCTGGTAAAGCGTCCAGCACCACCACTGACCGAGTAATGCCCACCACGGCACCTGACGACTTCAAAGCTGAGCTGTTGGCGACCCAACATCATGGATGGGCACGATCCACTACCGGCCCTGCTCCAGGGCCTCACCTTGCTGACGGCCGCACTCGCAACGCACATTGCCTGATTCCTGATTCGGCCCTTGACAAGCAGGGGCCATTAAGAAGCGGGGGCAATTAACCCATAGCCATAAACAGCCTTTTTTCAGGGAAGGAAGAATGTTTTATTTTTGGAGGGTATATAAATAATAATTTCATGCATTATGAAGTGTATTGAGGTTGCAGAGGACTTCGTAGCAAAATATAATTATTTAAGTTTTTTCTGCCGTTCCTTTCATAACTATTCCTAAAATACCTTGAATTTCCTTCGTACCATTCACGGCGTGCTTGATAGATACAATACGGCATTATATTGCTAAGATACGGCATGATACACATAGCTAGCTGTATTGACAACGCAAATGCCCGAATCGCAAGTGTTACGTTTTCCTATATTAGTTTGGGCTGCATTTGATCCGTTTGGTAAAAGGTTGTGGTGAGCCCCCGGTACCTTAGAGCTGTAAAAAAATAAACTGGTAGGTCCGAAACTCAGAAGAAAAGTCCGTTTATGCGTCGTATCGCAGATTTTGCTTGATATTCGCAAAGGAATATGACCTAGGATCATACAATTTCGCACGAAACAAGGTCTTATAGCGCACAAGTAAAGGAAAAAATCCATTGCGCGAAACCCTCAGTGCGCAAGTCCGACTCGCACCTGGCCGTTTTGTTTAACATTGCATATTTTTTCTTACCGTTTTGAACGTCTTGACAACTCCGTGTAGATGTCGTAGCTATGTCGTAACCATATCGTAGAATTGAGCATATCAAGAAAAGCCAACCATTGTTGAATTAGAACGTTCATCGAACGAAGAAATATGTTAGGGCAAAACACTGCGGGAACTTAGGTGAAGAAGAAACTGAAACAATAAACAAACTGAATACAAATGCTTTTTAAAAGTCATGTTTTCGTGAAATTAAACCCTTTCTGATCATTTCATGAAAAAAATAACTATATCATTTTATGGATGGCCATTTCATGAAATGATCAATCCTTCGCCTTCCTTCGTCTTCACCTAAGCTACCGCAGTGTTTTGCCCTAAAATATTTCTTCGCTCAATGAAAGTTCTAATTCAACCATGGTGGGCTATATCATAGAGAATACTACGATATTGTTACGACATAGAAATATACCTATATGTCAATGTTATGTTTCCCCTGCAGGACGCAATAACATTGCTACATTGTATAGGTAGTGTAGTGATAACATAATTGCAAGCTTGCAAAGCGCTTTTTCGTGCCATGTAAGCAGGCAACGGAAAGAGAAAATTGCAGGCACACATCCTGCTTTGCACTTCGTCTGAGTAAACATAGCTTTTATGGCCGCACCTACCTAAACAAAACCTTTAGAAGTTCAAATTAGTGGTAATCACTATTACTTTGTTATTTTAGGAACGTGAAAATGGGGTAACAAAACAATACGGTGTGAACAACAAAACATATTGTGAGTGAAAAGGACTGGTGCTGTAATATTTTTGGCTAGTATTTAATCGCACATCAATAATACTGATTTGCACAGCAAAAAAGGATCAGCAAAAACACTTTTTATGTTTTAAATATTTTATGTGTACTCAAATTTATGTTTTAAGATTTTTTGTTGTTCTTGCATGTTCAACCTCACACAAAGGATAAAGGGGGCTTCGCTTCGCTCACCCCCTTTACCCTTCAACAAAACTACCGCGGCATTTTGCCTTGATATTTGTAGTGCAAATCAGTATTTTTGATGTGCAGTTTAATATTTCCCAAATTTTTTGTTGGCGTTTGGTGGCACCTTTCCACTTTCAACCTTACAAGCAAAGTTTAAAACCGATAACTTCAGTGCTTAGTAATTCATAGCTACTATAGCTACCTACCACATACAGGCAAATATAATAACAGTTTGGAAATTCCAGACTAGAGAGAAATAGTCGTAGCACATTAGCATAACCTAAACAATGTGCACAAATCTATCTTTTTGAATTTCTACTTCATAATCTGTACAGCTGAAATTCGTATGGCACATCAAAACTGACTAGATAGTCTAGCTCCAACTAGTCTAGGGTGTTTGGTGTCGCTAGACTAGCAGAAATATGATAGCTGTAGGCATAATCCTAAGACCTACTTGGCATGTATCACTGTCTCATCGGCAAAATAACCAACGCATGATTTCTATTCATCGTAGACGTACCTGCGTATTAACCATGAGACGTATCAGATTCAGTTTGTGGCACTGGCACACCTCATTGCTCGTACATATTTTGACTCTAGATAATTAACGATGACTGATGTTACGGCCATTATATCACCTCAAGGAAAGACATATCGCTCAACAAAATAAACCGCCACTAACTAGCTGACCGCGACATCCTCCTCGAACGAAATCGGAATCGAAATATCCCCACTTCCCAGACCCATTGAGCTTACGACCAATAAAGCTATTCCGAGAAAATGAAGCGGGTTATAGGTAGTTATCAGTTGACAAAACGACAGTTACAGTTATCGTAGAGGTGGTGCTGGCTGGTTCGTGCCACCCTGCAGGTGTGGTGCTATTTCTGTTTGCACGGCGCGCCGCCGCCGCCCGCCCGCCCCAGTCGCCCACAGTCGCCGCCGCAGACCGGCGCCCTACGCCCGCGCGCGCGCCATGCAACTCGATTTATACCACACGACCTAACCTTACATGTGACAGTGCAAATAAACACAAAAACTACATTTCGTTTCAAATAAATCAAACGTCAGTTGAATATCGTGTCGGATTAATAACAAGTTGGAAAGGGGAATCTGGAGCAGAATTCGTCCCGCGTAAAAATGTTTTACGATCTCGGGAATCTGAGGAGATAATAATCCAAACGAGGTGAGTGGGACAATACGAGCTTTACAATGTAACAATTTGTCTCAACAACAACGCCTACGTGTTAATTAAACTCTCTTTGGGAAAGTTCGAAATTAGTTTCTTGAGTGATTAATAGGTACAGCACACCATAATACGTACTTGTGGGCAGTGGACAATGGTGAACTTTAGAAGTGTATCGAATTTAGTATTTGTTGTTCGTGTTTTGAGACTCGGTGTGGTCGACTCGCGGCGCCTGCGCTTGGTCTCTAATTGAGCAGCGTGTTGAATCGCTGATGTATGTCCACCGGCACCGATTGAATGACGGACGTGCCCTTAGGGCCAAATCTTTCGCCACGCTTACGATTTGATTTGATTTGATACGATAAATAAATTATGTCATGCCGTATTCATCATAGTTTTGCAAGGCATTTGCGAAATGTTTTACTTTATAATTAATTAATACAACCTCTCTAAACTCACTCATAAAATATCGATGTTTAACAAGACTATCTTTATCTTACGATTTAGCAAATAATAGGATGCGAAGTAACAAACTAATACAGGATTTACTTGTACTAAGAATGTGTCCTCTGTTTAACGAACCTACCTGTACCTAACAACTCATAATTAATGACATTAAAATCAATTGAAGACCTAAATATTCACTTCCAATAAATATTTTGGCGCAACCGTTTACCGTAAACGTTGTAAATATAGCAAATTTACGTTGCTACGAATATGTAGCCATTATTATGGACCATTAACTGAAGCCACACTGATCCAGTGGTCCTTGTATCCCAGCAATACAGTCCATTAGTGGAAGAGTGGAGGTATTACTTATGTGTATTTGAACGATATGCTCGGTGCAAAATAATTAGGTCAGCGAGTCGGGTTTTTGCTTACAAGACTGTGATACTGAACAGGCATTCATACGGATACAATACGAATGCCCACAATAGTCGACACTACAGCAATACTATTTGTATTTATCCCGAACTCCGAAATGGAATTTGGGTCGCATGGTCCGGATGCCCAACTATTTGAGACACTCAAAGACATGTCTAATCTGTCTAAGAGATAATAAAAACACATTTTAGCAGCAGTTTGCATTCGGTTATATGAATTGATTTAGAAGCTAAGTCAATGTTAATCGACATATTCTCAACCTGTCTCAAGGTTGTTTGTTTGTATCATCAAACAAATCGAAAGTGGCAGCCAGACAGAAATAACCACGAAGATAAGAGAGAGGCACACATGGCCACCAAATAATAAATCTTGCTTACGGTTAACAAACTATGGTAGACCAGCACTTTTCCTGTGGCTTTATCCGTGCAGACTACTAATATGAGCTCTGACACTGTGACATTTTACCCAAATTGATTCAGTAGTGAAAACTACTGAGAACAAGCATATAGCGTGGATTGACAATCATATTCTCTGGGGAATTCACCATAATGAGTACCATCGTTTCTCAAAATTTGGTCAGAAAATTTCAAGGTACCTTTAATTTTGTGTTCTCAAGAGTAGGATAAGATAACTTTAGCACAGCTATAGTTGTATTACTCTTATATGTTATACCGTTGGAGTTCTCAGTGTAACAGGTCCTACATAATCGGTGACGTTCCGGTTATTGTCGTTAATGCTGTCACTCTTGACCTCAGTGCCACCCAGTCTACCTGAGAAAACATAAATCTTCCTATAAGGACAGATTGCAGAAAATATGAGGTGGAATAGACTTTGCACATTGACTACTAAACTTGGCTGAAGTCCTATAGCTCTCTTGTTCTATATTTATTTAAGTTGTTGGATGTGGTATCCCCACTCTCAGACAACTACGAATTACGATATAACTCAGCTTTGGGTCTATATACGCTTTAAACTAAAACTGAGAAGAAGATACATGTTCATGAACCACGAACTGCCTTAAATCACGATAGAAATAAAAGAGTTAAACTGGTTGTCGAGCAAGCCGACGCAAAATATCCAAAAAGATAGTGGGGCAGGTAGAGATGCATAAATAAGTGGGCTTAGTTCGTTAGCTGGCTTATGGAGATAGTATTTCGATACTATGGAGCGGCCTTAAATGATCACGCCACGTATAAACACTTAGCCGAGCTGTGGCTCAAGCAGGAATAATTACCAGAGTGAAAAAGTTTTCGAGTTCAGATGAAATGAGCATTATGTCATTGTACACTGATCTCTCTTTTTGCACATGTTTTCAGGTACACTTCAGACCAAAGTCACGTGTTCGCAGTGAAGTGGTAGAATTTGCAAGTTCATTGCTTATTGTTCATTGCATTACCTAAATAGGTAGAACGCTTTAAAATTAAAATAAAACATAACATTTGCACAGACCCTAGTCTCCCACTAGAATACTTGGTATTTGTTGTGGAACCAGAAAAAGTGAGATACTTAACTGTATGTTTTTTTGTGCAATAAAGAAAATTACGATCTGTCGCAAAGGAGAGTCGTAATATTTGGATGCTTCATAGATAGTACCTCCAGCGGATCAGACTCGGTCTGTGGATGACATCATACTGGATCGGCCTCGTCACGCAGGCGCTCACCTTCGGACGATACGCTGCGGATACGAATCACGAACAAATTGAGGTTTCTGCAAAACGTATGAATAAACCTGTATGATAGATAAGGCATAATTTCCACAGCTGACGGCAAGGAATCGTATGGTTCTCAAAGACGTTGCCGTCGTGTATGTAGGTATACAGTATTAATGTCGCCTTCCGTGCTTTGATCGTGGGTCATAGGAACTAAGATATTGCAATAACACAACCGTACCGGCAAAAATAAAATATCCCGAAAGTTGGGCCATCTCAACTTTTATAAATTAGTATATTTCACAATAACATCTGTCCGCACCTATAGGTGTGGAGTTGTGGACGCACAACTCGAATTTGAAACGTCTCCTAACAACAATGTTACGCTCATTTTCGCCTGTTAACGAAGTAAAATAACACTCGCGGTACGCATAAATCAATAGAGTAACGACGTCGAATTATTCCCGGTCCATTGTTACGAGTGAATTATGTGTTTTAAAAAACATTTTAAAGAATAACATGTCTTCTGAATTGACAATTAGACTAAGGTAGTTTTCGTCATCGGCAAACGACTGAATGGTGGGATTGTTCATCATCAATGACTTTTATTATCTCGACTATTGAAGCAGGCGAGGTGACATAAAATATGTGTTTTATTATTAGATAATACTCGAGATTTATCTCAGTCTTATCTGGAGAGTTTTGAAAACTCTATTCCTAAAACTAAAACCTATCATAGTTTCAAGGGCTGTCATTAACTCTATATCCCTAAAATCCACTCATTACTTACTCCAAAAGTTTCAAAAGTATTCCATGAACAAACGCTCCCATCAGCCGACCGCACTTCAGTGGTCACAGGCCGCGGGTGTCTCGGCGACACATCCTCTTCCTGCCGCGGCGCCGGCGCACATTTCGTAACACTAGCGCTGCGCCCGGCTTCGAGCCGCGTTATTTTCGGTGACATCACAGAAATAACTGCGTCTTCCTCAACATTGCTCTATCCGAGCTCCGGACTCGCGGTCGCCGACGTTGCTATCTTCTAACGCTAATTGCGTTATTGACATGCTCGGTTTAGTTCGGTTTTGTAATCGACTGGCAGCCAGAAAGCTGGAGCGGCTATTCTTCGTTCATTACCGAAACGACTTTGAACTAGATTTCTTACAATGAAAAAATAAATCATAGGAAATCCAAGCCGCTGTCGTGACATTGGCGAGTTGTACATGATTGATGACTTCACAACTCTGTTATTGAAGAGTAAAGGAAATCGTATATAAAAGTGCTTTAGCAACCGCAGAACAGTTTGCGTTCATTATGCAAATGATCTCGTAAATGTAGAGCCGTGTGTGTCTCATTAGTATGCGGTGTTTACTGGCCTGACAGCTTTAAGCATGGGTGATGCACTCATTTTTGTCTGAAGTTACCGGTCTTGCTGCTAACAACGGTTTACGAGTAACCTTATAAGTTTCTTAATGGAAAAGGATTTCCACGCTAGCTACTTAGGTACCCACTAAAGCCAGTACGGCACGATTGGCGTTATATTAAACTCATGGATGCTAATTTTATGTCAATTTGAATAGGTGGGTTGCTTATATGTAAAACAAAATGCCATTTAATTGACTTCATTAGTTTCTTCTTCGCCACAATTTTATTCATACCCACGTTAAAAATCTTTTTATAACCCTGTCACAAATGTATTTAGGTAAGGATACTTAGACATCATATCATAAGGTCACTTCCTTGTTTAGCAACATCACGCCACCTTGAACTGTCTCGGCTCAGTACGGATTCCTCAGCGATCGATAACTTTTCAGAGTGAATGACAATATCGAGGCTGTACTAGATCAGCGTTGCGTCACACCTCCTGTCTCGTGGATATGTTTGATCTCTCCCCATTTATTGTCGACACACACTGGCACCGTAGGTTTGAAGGGAACATTACCTTTGTACACTTGTTGTATCTTGTACATCTAAATTTTCTCTAACAGTAACACACTACATATACATCTTACATCTTAGATACCCTATATTAGTATGTACTAGGGAATTCGGGATCCCGGCAAATTTTTCGGGATTCGAATCTCGGGATAATAGTTGTGGAATCCCGGGATTTCCGGGATTTGAAGTAAAGCCAGTTTCTCCCATATGGCGTGAATTGTCAAAGTCATGCAGGTCCTGTTTTAGCGTCCATTACTAGGTCCCAAATACAGTCCGTGAAATGCAATACATCATCATCATCAGCTCAGCCCACATCGACCCACTGCTGGGCATAGGCTTCTTCTCTATAGCGCCAATCCGCAATACATAATGCAATGCGGGTTGCTCAATTCGGGTCGCGCGGAATACAGCGAGCCGTGCATTACAGGGTCTGTTTTTGTTGTTGGCCTGCAAAGAGCGAGTGAATGAAGTGTTGAAGTCGCAGTAGTAAAGCAATTTATATGTATCAATTGCATAGCAATCTTGATATGCTTAAATACAAAAGATAATTCACTTCACTCTCTACTTAAGTCATAGGGTTATTTGTTATTATATTATATACGATTATTTTTAAATAATAAGTACCCACGCATTGATCACTAGCGTCCATTAAGTCCAAATGTGCGATTGCAATAATAAAAGACTGAATACATACCGATATTTACGTACCGTTCGCTTTTTTTTTAAAACTCTACAATCTCGGTATTGCGTTTCGTCAATCCCGTAATCCCGGGATCGGAAAAAAGGCCCGGGATCGAATTCCCTATACCTTCTGCTTGTTATTTGTCTACCTCAGATCAACAGTCCTATCAGTATTCGCGCGGCGAGATTGTGGCGGGCGGTGCTCTACATTAGTTCCTAGAGCTCGTAGATTATCTCCTGTTCGTTGAAAGTGTTTTTGCACGCATATCTTTGCATAAAGAAGGGGCTTGATTCCCCGGCATTCCGTGAGACAACGGTGTCACCCCGTTCCCGGTGTAACGGGAACGCTTCTAGTCCTTATAAGGATGCGGTTCGTCCGCGCGGGCACGGGCGCGCGACCGCGAGGCTGTCTGCAGCGCGCTAGTGCCCGTGCGGAACTGGCGTGAGGTCGAGGACGACTCCATCAGATAAACATCACAGTAATGGCCCTATTTTCCGATGCGCTTCATTGTATGAAATACGATGATTAACCATTTATCGATTTTTAAATCATCTTTTAATTTCTGATCGCCGAACAACAGTTAGCAACAATTTATTTAAAGGTTACCACACAATTTATTTAGGTAAATTACGAGTATACGTAGTATTCTGTTCAACAGATCCCTACCATTCAGTATTCAAGAACGTTTCAAATGGTAGTTTAATTGATTTTGCTTACGTACGCAGATATGTAGGGGGTAGGTAAAGTACATAAATACTACGTACGCAGATATGCAGTTAGCAGGTAAGGTATATAAATATAATATTTATATTCGTATTTCCCTGTTCTCGGTATTGCTTCTAATTAGTTGATAGGTGGAATTTGCTCACCTATCATAAAATGTTCATAATAATTATAGTAATTTATCTTAAGTACTATTATTGTAATTATACGGGTTCTAACGGTGATAGAAAACATTGTTAGGAAACCTTCAATCTACAAATCTGCGGCGATTGGCTAGCCCCTTGTCACGCAAAATGGAGTATTAGGAGAATAACTGGCTTAACGTGAAGCTATGTAAGTTTGTACATATTATCATAAAATATTTTTCACGTATACAATTGCTCCGAGGCTCGGCTCGGTGGCTCCGGTTAGTTTATTGGAGCGAGTCGAATCCAATTTAAAAGCTATCTTTAATTAAAGCGTCTCTAAACAATTTGTTCCGAGTTGTCATTGCATACTCACGGACCGACACTTCCCACACTGCCTAGCTGTCCCTGCCCTATGTTTTAGTTTTGTGCTAATTTGAAAATAGTATTTAGGTTAGTACCTATCTAACTAAACAACCTTAAAGCCTCATTAGAATAAAATTCTGGTCTAGGTGAGAACGCCAACGGGAGCAACTCTGATTCGGGTTCGGGCGGCGAGGTGGGTGAGGCGGGAGAGGCGGCGCACACGTTCGGGCCGCTCGACGGCTCGATCTACGCTCGGGTGGTGCGCGCGGCGGGCGGCGGGCCTGCGTCGCCGCTCAGCGCCTCCATGGACTCGGGCATCAGTTCGGCCGGCCGCCGCGCCGCGCCCTCGCCGCCCGACGAGCTGGACGCGCTGCTGGGCGACATGCTGCGCACCGTCAGCGAGCTGCCCGACGCGCCGCCGCCGCCGCAGTCGCGCGTCGCCCGCCAGCCCGACATACCGTACCACGCGCGCTCCGACTCCGCTCCCTTCACGTACGGCGCGCCCGGACTGCGGCCCGGCATGTTGCGCGCGCCCAACCGCCTCGCCAGCCCCGAGCTGGTGCGGCGGGCTCTGGGGGGCCCACGCGCCGGCTACCGCCCCATCGAGGACGACGACGAGACCCCCGCGCCTCGCGCCACACCCTCCAGCCCGGCGCCCGTGTCGCCGCGCACCACGAAGAAGCTTACGCACGAGGACGTCACCACCACCACCAACACCCTGCCACTGAGGAATGGGGGCAGGTTAGTGCCATGACAAAATGTATCATGTAAATATGCAGCACCTGATCTTTGTTGGGCCCTTGACCCCTCCCTTGCTAAGCACAAGTCCTGAAATATTTTTTCCTGTTTCAGGTCTCTTTCTGACTGAGTATTCCGTATCCTATCGTTTTTAGGGTGTATTTATAAAGGGATACCTAATGTTCACCATGATGATGCATAGGTATCTAAATGTGACTCAGAAATATGTTGCACCTTTTGAAACCTAGCATCCTAGAAGCGGACGAAACCATTTGTTCGGTGGGCACTCCTTATATGGCGTTATGTTGACATTAGTGACCATACAATACCAGTCTATGTTTGAATCTGAGAATATCTGGTTTATTCCATAATCGATATTAATGAGTCTCCTGTATGAAGAAAACCAGTTTTCAAATTGAATAAGTTAACATCACTGCAAAATGTTTCCCATAGCGTGCTCAATAAAAAATGCAAACAGTCCAACCGCACTTGAACTTTAAGAGCTTTTATTGAGGATGTAAGATCTCAATCACATTCGAAAGGAGTCTTTATTACAAGTCTTTTATTGACTTTTTCTGTGTATAAAGTTGAGATTGTATAAATGAGAGAGGGATCTGGCGGCAGATGTAGTATAAACATGTGTTCCTGTGCTGTGGGCGTGGAGGCCGCTCCGCCAACACCGCTCGCCTTGCAATCTGTTTACATTCACAGCCTCAATATTTACACGATATTCTTAAACAAAACTGTTTCTTATTACATTGGCTTCCACTTCTGGGTAAAAATACCACTGGAGAAACAGTTTTATCAGTTCAAGACAAGACACAGATCATCCACGTTTCGCTTTGTTTGATATCATAATCAATTTGGAAAACTACTGTTTTTTCTCAAAAATCACGAGAGCCATTACGTACGTTTTTTTTTGCAAAAATGGATAGATTTCATATAGTGATAATGATGTCTGTTTCTTCGACAAACGCCCTCTTATTTACCCGCACCATCTATTCGAACCACTTCAAGCAATGAAGAAGAGCATAAAATGTAAGTACAACAACCACAAGCAATCACACTGCCACTATACTCCAGTCCGGTTTATTATGTTTGGTTATGGATTTATTATCCACTTGTAATCTGTAGTCCTACTTAGTGGAGTTGTCGCCGGTCAGTTCTGTGAACTGGGTAGGGTTGAAAGGAACTACCTTTCTCACAATAATAAATGATTAAGATGGCAAAATTTACATTGGATAGATACAAATAATATGTGAGAAATTGATTGATGAGATTGTCTGGCATGTGAATTATGAAATTTATAACTACTTAGTGCAATAAGCCAAGTCACAGCTCGAGCACAATCCTCACGAAGTCGGCATTGCATCAAGAAATACCATTCCAATAATGCCTCGCCCGCTCCAGACCGCATTAAATGCAGCTTAGTTTATAACAGGAACTCGTAGATCACTAAATGATAGATCTGTAGTGCGTAGGTAGACCGACCAGCGACCGATCCCGTGGGTGGTAATTGAGAAACTGACAATAACTACAGGCTCAGACCACAAAAAATCTCAATGAAAACCATGTACCAGTAAAGTTTATACAATTTACGATCCACCGACCCTCACCGCTATGGTTATCGCAATTGTATTTCCGTATTGGATATTTATTTTGAGCAACGCCATATTTCTGGTCTAACTTATGATATTACCTGACTCCAGGCCGACATCTCAATCAGGAGATGATAAATAGCTGATTATATTATTATAATCTTCATTCCTCGCGACGTACATCTGTCATTTTGATGGGTAAATAAAAGCCATCTGTGTAGTGTGTGAAGGTAGTTCGATGCAGCTGGTCCATACGTGCATTATGTATGGCCAATCATCGAGTATGTCCCGCCCCGCCCGTCTCGGCAGCAACTAGGAGCAAATTGCTGCTATTACATCGAGTGCAGTACCTACATGCGCCAGCAGCGATCACCATAATGTTGTCTCATTGTCTAGTTATCGAAGACTTGCCGAGATAAACTGTCCGTGGACCGAAGTTTAAATGTAGGGACATTATGTACACACTTGATTATTGGTTTGCATACTTTACATGAGTACCATCATTAATGTCTATCCGCATCAAGGGACCGTAATTTACAGTCAATTAGAAAGGCTAATTAATTTAACTATACCAGGGAGGACAGCCGATGATAGCTAAGTGATAGGACTGATACTGGTGGTAAGACCAGCTACCGTTCACGATATAGACGCGATATCTACTTACGGGTAATGATATTGTAACAAAACATGATGGACTTAATGATAAACTGTCAAGATAGTGATTTCAGTTGTCGATCAAAGTTACCTCCACTAACGGGAGCTTATCCAATCAAACATAGCTTGCCCCATGACGTTGCACAAAGTATTCTGCAATAGTTAGATAGTATCGATCAGTGTTTTGTTTTACAACTTGAATCATAAATAACCAATCTACCGACACCTTACAATAGGCGCTGCTTCACGTCCCACTGACATATTGACGACTTCCTCTAATTATTCATCGTCATGCTGTTTGTACATAAGCGTATTCATATATGAAACGGAAGTATTGGGCATTACTTTAATTAAGTTAGGTGTGGGTTGGTCCGTGGCCAAGGGCCTGCACGCATCGTTCCGCAACATTACCAACCACAAATGTACACGTTTAGCTGTAGGTACTCTTATAAAGCTTATTGCTGATAATTTATGTGGCGCCTTCTTGCTATTAACGTCTCTGGCTATACCAAGTCAAAGTGAGTTACAAGTTTAGTATCGTGGGTTGTGTTTATCACATCTATTTGTGATTATTCTAATTAGAGTTAATCTAAGAGATTCTACAAATCTAGATTATATTCCTTGAAATGTAATCAATCGTTTAGCTTGCCACAGCTTCCAGTCCAATAACATCAAATAGATATCACCAAGGCTGAAAACATGCACTACCTATTTGAGATTGAAAATCCGAATTATAAATAAATGAGAGATCTCCGGTGGCCTAGTTTGGTGGTGCCGGCGACACTCTTTAAAACAACTCTGGGTACAATGTGAAAGCATAAATCTTCGATATTGCTCAACAAAAGCTGTCCGTAGAAACTCGAATCGAATATTGCCATAGCACCATATATGCAGCAGTGGCCCATGTTGTCTATCACGCATGCCAGTCTCCAGTCACTTCGGAAGGCGCAGTCGTCAGTCAGCGATTCAGGGATCGTGTGATTGCACTATACATGCTTTAATAACTAGCAGTGCCGCCGCGCGACACAAACAAGTTGCTATTTCGAGATAAACGTCGCCATAAACGGGGCGGTCGGCTCCAAACGGCACCAAACAGAATCCGTATACCTATCCCATGCCAATACCAATATTACTTTCAAATGAACACTATTTTGTGATCCACCGTACCACTAAACGTTACGAAAATAAACCATTTAAGCAGTAGCGAGGAGCTATCACCAAATAAAGACCCAAACATTTCAATATTCATATCTTACACAACCCACAGCTTTGAGACGTGACGATACGGGCAAAAAAATGCGCGTTTGACATACATGGGCATCTTAACCTTCAGACCTACGCATGATAACGCCAGCTGAGCAAACGGATGACACGTGCCCTTACGAATGTCTGTTTAACAACTGATTTCTTTTGTCAGTAGGTGGTTGAATGGAGACTCGGATTACACCGAACGACCGCCAAGCAGCGCGCGGAAAACCCCGGAGGAAAATGGCACTTGGAGATCAGCAAGCGCCTTGGGCTGGCAGGAAAGTCGCGTGCGAGATCTTCGAAGGTCGGAAAGCAACAACGAAGGTGGTTCTGGGCTGACCTGGCTGCAGAGGCAACAGCAGAAGCTTAGAGAACGAAGAGAAGCTAGAGAAAGGGTGCAGAGGTTACCATTGGAATGGGAGGCACCTTCTAGACATGTCAGAAGATCTGCTAGCCATCGGTAAGTTTCCGTATAATTTGATCTTCACATTTATTCTATAAAACCCTTCCATTTTCATCACAGTTACTTGTAAAGTAATCTTATATAGGTACTAAAACCATACTTTTGTTGTCTTTCAGGGTGGACGGTTACACGAGCGACACTACAGCTTTCGCAGACGACGACGATGACTTCAGCGTACCCTTACACGTGAACACTAGGACAGCACTTCGCAACGACAGCATCAGCCCGCAGGCTCCTGACAGGTATTATCATCTTCCGCCTGACGATTTATATGTCTATGATACGATACATTTGTTTTTAAGTAATTCTGACTAAATGACAGTCAACCTGATAAAATGTACGACTATTTTCTAATTGACTAACCATAATGCCTCCATTTACCTCGCTAACTGGCCTGGTTTATTCCAGGACATCATCTAGGAAGTTCATGTACAGTGAGAAGATGATGACACGAGAATGGAGTAACCACAGTACACCCACTGGTACGGCGCCAGATCTACTCACTCTCGCAGAATCGATAAACGACACTATGGCTGTAAGTACCCACCCACTGATCTGTTCCCATAAACTGAGCCATATTTCACCACACTAACTCAATGGTGGGTGGTGGAGGGATGACACGTATAATGATCAAAGTGACTCTCAGAAGTTACTCCTCTGACACAGCTTCATCAGTGAGAAAAATTTCATTGTGGGTTAATTTTAAAATATCGTAACGTTGGTCTAAAATAAGTGCGTTGTCCTAAAATAAGGAGATACTTAATAGGTCAATATTACGCTATAATTGAAATGGCGTTAGGATGTAATCCAATTTTTTGGGTAAACAGTACAGTATTAACATCGTAAAAATTGGTCACACAAAATAATATTATCTTCTTCAAATAAAAACACTATGTAATAGAAAAAAGCGCACTGTCCTCTAAATTTGTATGATATTTATAAACAAGAGTATAATTATAAAACACAATCAAATCAAAATCAAAAATCAAAATGTATTTATTGAGCCAAAAGAAACATAATTATAAAAACTTTTGTAAATTCTAAACCCCAAACTAATATTAATTGTATCTTGGGGTTTAGTGTTTCCGTTCTGGATGAACTTAATTAAAAATTATGTTGTCACAGTCTATGTAATGCACTTAACAAAACAAGTACCTAATGCCTACTAGATTAAATTAAAAGACAAGCCTAAACAATTATGGCTCACTTTTTAAGTATCTTACTACAAGTATTATTTTAAATATATCTGATATAATATTATATGTATATGAGTAATTATTATATTAATAACACCATTATATTATAATAGACATACTTAAATATATATATTATATTATTATAAACTTACATAAATATTTATTTAACTATTAAAATTAAATGAATATAATATTTAACTATACTTAGATACATAGATATTCTTATTTTATTTAGATTCTCGATAATGTATTGTTTCAAGATAGCAAATGTAATATTATTACTTATCAGCACAGAAACTTACTTTGTAAAGCGAAATTGTATGGTCACGGTAATGTAGGGTAGGTTAGAATTAATAAAAGTTTGGCATGGTAACAGAAAGCATAGCAAGTTAACAACCACTGTATGGTGGCCGGGCTATCCCTATGTTCAGGCTTAGTGCTAGGATCAATCCGCACTGGTCAATAAAGAATGGTCAAGAGTCCAATACTAATTGACCCAGTCCGCCTTCACCATGTACCCAGTATAGGGCCAACATACACTGGTCACAGGTTATGGAAAAAACTGTAGCCAGAGACCTATGCTGTAGTAGAAGCGACATAAAGTATGATTAGTTAATAGTTGTTTAGACAATGTAGGTAACACAATTTTATGGGCTTAGTAGCTTTTCGGTCTGATCATAGTCCAGTTCTTGTAAATATTTTTTTAGTATTCTAATGCAAGTAAATTTGTTAAAGCAATGAATATTGATTATTTTGTTTATCTTATTGTAAATAGTTGGCCCAATGTAGTTAATAAACCTTTTGGCAAATGAAGTTCGTATAAAAGGGATTTGGAATATTTTATGCATAAGGCGTCTATTTTTCTTTTTTATTAGATTGGTGGAACTGGTTGAGGAATTTTGATGTTGATGAAGTACAATTGCTTTGATGTAGGATTGGCGTACTGAAAGTATTTGGGACTCATTATATACTTTAATAGTAGGGTATCTTCGTGGTTTATTTATCATAATTTTTAGTACATATCTCTGGGCTCTTTCAAGGTTCAGAAGGTGGGTTTTATAGGCACCACCCCAGGCTCTGATGCAGTACGTTAACAGAGAATGAGAGAAAGCAAAGTATACGATTTTTAGGGTCCGCAAATCAGTAATATGCCTAAGAGTTTTGATTATATTTACGGTTCTACGCACTCTCCTCACCGTCAAGTTAATGTGGTCAGCCCAGGATAGATACCTGTCCACTATAACGCCTAGGTACCGAATTTTCGAGACCCTTTCCAAGTCCTCGCAGTTACAGGCAGATGAAGTCGGATTACAAGAGTGAATCTTTAAGGCAATTTCGTTTTCGCGCAGTTGAGTGGTACACCTTGTACTTAAAGTAATAAATTTGGATTTACTAACATTGAGGGTAAGTAAATTTGCGTCGAGCCAGTTGGCTATAGTGGAAAGGCCAGCGTTAGCTATAGATGCCACATCTTTCCATGTCTTGTGGTGAAACACAATAGCTGTGTCATCGGCAAAAGTAACAATTTTGCAGTTTGTAAGTTCCATTTCACATAAGTTATTTATGTAGACTAGGAAAAGGGTTGGACCCAGAACACTGCCCTGTGGGACACCAAAGCTGACTGTCATAAAGTCACTAGTAGTTGAGTCAATTTTAACAGCCTGTGTCCTGTCACTGAGGTAACTTTTGAGTAGTTCTAGAGGTAAACCCCGTATCCCTAAGACGCTAAGTTTCTGTAGGAGGATGGGGATGGAGACAGTGTCGAACGCTTTGGCAAAATCTAGGAATATAGTTGCACATCTTTCGCCTTTGTCGAGTTTGTCGACAATATGTTTAGTTAGAACCGTGACAGCATCTTCCGTAGATTTTTGTTTTCTAAAGCCAAATTGATTATTTGAAAGGTATTTGTTTGACTCTAGATAATTAACTAATCGTTTGTTGATGATTTTTTCAAATAATTTTGATAGAGTTGGCAATAATGAAATGGGCCTATAGTTTCCGACACTGTCTACATCTCCACCCTTGTGTATAGGCCGAATAATAGATTTTTTGAAAACGTCTGGAAATATTCCTGTGGCAATACAGAGGTTAAACACATAAGTCAAAGGTGAAGTTAAAAATGTATTTAAAATTTTAAGAATAGTGGCTGTAATTCCGTCCCATCCGCAAGACGAGCTATTTTTTAGGGATTTTATGAGATTAGAAACTTCAACCTCATCAGTAGGGTAAATGAAAAATGAACTTGTTGGCGTTACTGGTTTAGTATTTGTAGGATTATAAATAATTTGATTTACATTAACATTTTTTGTAGATATTATTTTATTAGCTAAGTTTTTCCCCACATTAGAGAAGAATTCATTAACGCGATTAATAGACTGGTAGCGTGTTTTTTCAAGAGCTAACAACGGCAATGCTTCCGTAGACTTCTTATTTAAATAACATATGTTTTTAACCGTGTCCCATAACTTTTTAGGGTTGTTAGAGTTTTTAGCTAGTTCGCTTTTTTGATGTTCTCTCTTCAGTGTTACCGTATTTATATATGTCACTGTAAGATAGTCAAACCCTTTAGTTGATCAACTATCGACAGATAGTAAACCTGACCGACAGGGTTTAGAATTTACGTTTCTTTTGTTCTTTCATGTCAACCTAACAAGAATACTATTCGGGGGCTTCGCTGCGCTCGCCCCCTCTAGACTTCATCCAATCTACCGCAGTGTTTGCCCTGGTATTTCGTTTGCAATTCAAGTTTAAACCAGTTTACTATTTAACGGTTTTAACCGTTAGTTTATCAACTAACGCGTCATATAGTAAGCAGTACGCTACAGTTTACTATCTGTACAACTATCTGTCGATAGTTGACCAACTAACAAGAAAAAAAAAGTTTGTTTATCAACTAACGGTTGGGACATTCTTACGGTGACATAGATTTCGCAGTTTATATGAAGAAGTTAATGTAGTATGATAAAATGATGTGCTAGTTACTTATGTATTTAGAGTACGCATAATTAATGATATGATAAAGTGATAATAATTTTATCATCGCACTTCTTTGTGATATCAGTATAGTCCGTAATTGAAGTGAATTCATCTTTATTTAAGCTGAATTCACGTCATTTGTGATTGCCATTTTTCTCAGTGTAGGCTATACGAGTATAACAATCCGTCACATTGCGAGAGAGTATCCTTTACCAACACCTTGATGTGGCATCCGAAATATTAGTCGCTTCAAAACCAACCTCAAACGTACTTACCCTTCTACTACCAAATTTTGATAATCCCGCTCGATTGGTTAGGATGTTCTAATGCCAACCTCTCGGCCATGAATGAAGTGAAGTCCACATCTTGTCCGGTCGGCAGATTTCGCTTGCGCAGAAAAGCTTAACCCGGTACTTCGGGGGGACTTTAGGTCTTCGCTGACCTAACGACCCCGTTGCCGTAAAGCTAAAGAATGGATCATTCAAATATGTATTTCAGGTTGTGCTCTGTAGAAGATATACTTTATATTGCCAACATAACTAAGCAAACAGCTTAGTACCTATATATCTTACAAGGCATAACCTAAAACCCCTATTTGGATGAACATTATTTAGCAATATGGGAACAGGGTCGTATAAGTAAGCGATGACCTTTGCTACTTGTGTTATATGTGTGGATACGACATGTACTTGTATGTAAAGGTTGTATTTTGTGTTGTATCAGCGAGAGCGTTCCTCGAGCTGGTCGCGCGCGGAACTGCGCTCCGGCGCCGGCACGCCGCTGTTCCCCACGCACCCGCGCACGCCCTACCCGCCCACGCCCACGCCCTCCGTCGCCAGGCACAAGACGCAGACGCTGATGAACAGGTACATGCGATGGACTGTGAGATGGAAGGTAGATGTAAAGAGGAAAGATAGATGTCATGCAATGTACACTAATAAACGGAATTAGCATGGTCAGGCTGTATACAAATTAGCATGAGACCGGCCCAGCTTGATCCGTTTTTTACTGCAAAGAGATGGATAATCAGGTAAACAGACAAATTAACGGATAAAGAATATGTAGATGAGTTGTTGAAAAGATAAATAGTCATCGAAAGACGCATACGCTTACACAAGCGGGTGTTCAGTTCAGTCCCTGCGCTCCTCTGTTGTGAGTTGCCACACAATTGTGTTTTGAACACAACTTGTTAATATAGGTTCAACAGATTTCCCAATTTCTAACAGTATTTTGTCTTTAACAGAAAAGAGCGCGAATACAGCCCCGAGTCGGAGTACCGCACCATGAACGGCAGCGCCGGGTCGCGGCGCTCCAGCCTCGGTAACGCGGAGCCGCAGCATGTAGAGCCCGAGCAGGTGCGCTTCGTGAGAGACACCAGCCACCTGTGGTACAAGCCCAACATCTCCAGGGACGACGGTGAGTGTCCCACGTATACTCGTATGTAGCACCACTTAGCTAGCCTCCTAGAAGCAGCGCTCAATCTCTCGGACAACAGCCACCAGGTACAAACCCAACTCTGCAAAATGCAACGAGTGTATGTAGCTGCCATGTAATAAAACCCTCATGGGACTGTAAGGTAGGTTGTATATTGTATACGGGCCTCTTTAGAGTGGGTGTCACTTTGGCTCCGTTACTTGTTTGTAGTTTTAAAAAAGAAACAGGATTGGATGTGGAAGTCAATGTGACACACTTCACCGTAGGCTTCGGCCAGTGACTGAGCTAAATTATAGTGAGGATTAGATTAATGGCTATCGAGCCAGTTGTGGATCCCTTTTATACAAAGTATAAACGAAACTAAAACAAATAAAAACCAATCAGTTTTTACCAAAGTCTTTTATAATTAAACTTGCTAGCCCTACAGATTAGGTAGGCAATTATAATCGTATAGCGCTGAAATCCAATCCTCTTTATTTTTTAAAACTGCAAACAAGTAACGGTGCCAAAGTGACACCCACTCTAAAGAGGCCCGTATACAATATACAACCTACCTTACAGGACTATGCGAGATGCTATAACATCATCATCATTAGGCCCTTTCATCTGGACAAATGATTTACAATGTCATGTTAATTTATGTTTACAGCCATCGCCGCACTCCAATCCCTCCCAGAAGGCTCGTTCATCGTCCGTGACTCAAACTCGTTCCCCGGCGCGTTCGGGCTGGCAGTCCGCGCGGCGGGCGGCGCCGGCGTGCGGCACTTCTTAGTGGAGCCGGCGCCACGCGGAGTGCGCCTGCGCGGCTGCCCCGACGAGCCCGTGTTCAGCTCGCTCTCCGCGCTGGTGTACCAGCATACGGTGACGCCGCTGGCGCTGCCGGCGCCGCTCAGGCTGCCTGACAGGTAAAAATGCTTGATCATTTACTAATCGCTGAAGATTCTGCGCGCGAGTTTAAGTCATTGGTGTATTAACAAATGATTATCCTAAAAATAGTCGACGCTAGAGGGCTTGAGGGTCAAGTCCTCTAATCGAAGTAACTGCTGACGATCGGCCGACGAGCGACCGGTCCCGTACACATCTTTGCTTTCGTTATCTATCTCAGACTATTCTTTGATTGATTCGGCTGTACTCGTACCATCCTGATATCTTTGAAGCTCCAGACACCGGGGCCAGGCTGTCACCTCATTGTCCTGTACATTCTGATTTCCTCTTGGCATGACTAATCGTAATGTCACCCTGGCAGAGACCCGTGGGCCGGCGGCAACACGAATGCCGCGGCGCGTGCTCTGCTCGCCACGGGCGCGGCGTGTCACGTGCTGTTGCTCGGCTCGGAGAACACGGAGGCGCTCACCGGCCCCGCGGCAGTCAAGCGGGCGGTGGCCAATGTGCTGCAGAAGAAGGTAACACGGAGTCTTCACGTAACTCGCGAGCGGCTGGACCGATTTAGATGAACTTTTTTGTAAACTCTTCGTTGAAGTCTTAGGAATGTTATATTTACGGAGAGTGACATTTTAAAAACGCAAAGGAAACCGCCAAAAATATATACCTAACTATAAATGGCGTTATTCTCATCAAAAAATAATGCTGGATTATTTGTATTTTGCCCAAGTTTCCTTCGCCGTTAAGGTTGCTGTCCTGTAAAACGGTTAAATGTCAATAGTTTCCCCGTCTGTCAATAACTCAGTTGTCAGTCAGAACAGATTATAATAAAGTCTTAGTGAAAGAAAGCAATCATTCCTAGTGTAATAAGTGGGTTCAAGGTCCACTCAGGGATCAGAATAAATAAACAATGAATAACGAGAAGAAAAGGGAGTGAAATAAGCCACCTTTAACATTTCGGCAATATTCATTCTGAGTTTTTTATAGTTTTACAATTGATATTATTTGGGACCTGTGTTAAATATTCATAAAAACTGTAAAACAATGTAATTCGTCCATCATTTTATAGTGAAGAGTTGATCGTCTTTTGATCAATTTTCTGTAGCTCTATTTTTGAATCACTCGCTTCGGAATCGAGTGCCCGCCAAGCGACACGATTGGTAGAGACTAGTTAAATCGAGTGATATGAACCAATCGTTGCGCTTGGCGAGCGCTCGCCACGACGCGAGTGATTCAAAAATTGAGCTCTGAAGGGTTTTTGTTGACGACATGTGAGTGATGACTTTGATTTTTTCGTTCAGAAACATCCAGCCGTTCAAAAAATTTGATCAACTGACGTCACGAGGAGTTTTGCTTTGAACAATATTAAAAAAAAATATATCCAAACGAATAATTCAGATTACTTAAATAGATACGTTTTGGAAAATATTGAACGTATTTTATCCCACAGGCGCCGGCGCACACGGTCCACTTCAAAGTATTTGGCGGCGGCATCACGTTAACCGACTCAGTGAGGAAGCTGTTCTTCCGCCGCCACTACCCCGCCCCCGGAGTCTCGTACGCCGGCCTAGACCCGGACGAGAGACGATACAAGCACGCTGACAAGGGAGTTGTTTCTGAGAAGTGAGTGCGATTCAGTTTCACTTCGCACTCGTGGGTGGCTCATCTAGTGTATCTGTTCAGTTGGTTCTTCTACGCTACCATAGGGTGCTCATTCCATACAGATTAGATTTAGTAACCTTTCGTAATCCAGAGATGGCGCTGGGAGTAATGATTGTAATTTAAACGCCATGGCTTCAGTCAAAATACTTCTAGATGGCGCTAGGGGACTCATCTTAGAATATAAATTACCGTCTTATTAATAAAAACACTCTATTCTGTTGTTAATCCTTCCTTACTCTCAGACTAGACTCTCAGGTTAAACTCGGAGTAAGTCTGGTGTAAAATTGTTATTAATAAACATTGAGTAATCTTGGAATAACAAAGCATGCCTTACGCTTAGATTAGCAGGTGATCTAAGGCAACCCTAATTATTTAAAAGTAAAAAATGGTCTAAAATGACTAATTCCAGGGCCGTAAGACCCAAAAAAAAAATACATCCGTTTTTTAGATAGTTATAACAATAATATAATACCTTGGACACTATTTAAACACATTGATGTAGACCCAAACTAAGATGCCCTGTATCTTGGGTGCTTGACAACGATACACATACTTATACAGATAAATTTTATACTTACTTAGATAGATAAATAACCATGACTTTTGTACAAACATCCGTTCTCATCAAACAAATATTTGCCCCCACCGGGACTCGAACCCGAGACCCTTGGCTTCGAAGGCAGGGTCACTGCCGATTCGGCCATTCGGGTCGTCACTACATTAGTACAGAAGTTACTAATTAAATAATTCATAATAAATGAAAGTTTATTTTATATATATCTTTATTGCTAAAAACACAAGATTAAATGTACATTATATATTAACTTAAAAACCACCAATCACACTGTTCTGCCAATGGACATAAGTTTGTGGCATTTTAATCCACTGAGCGATATGTGGTACTATTGCTAAAGCAACTTGCTTGCATACGAGCGACATTGAAGTCTCGACTCATTGCGCTTGTATCACCAGCATCATCTTGAATCTGTTGAAATCACATTAAAATTCGCAATTAACTATGAATATGTACTTCGATAGGCATTCTATGACCTACCTCTCCGCGGGCCCATATTCTTATTGCACTCAAAACTTAATATGGGGAGGGATGCGACCACCTCTAGCAAATCCAGATAAATAAATTTTAATCATGTTGATTATAAACATGGCAGTAAATCGGGAAAACCTGCAATTGTACTTATTTCCGCTTCTTCGATTTCTTCTAATGGATTGTAATGGATTTTGTAAAATGTTACTCCCCTTCCTAGTGAAGGGTCGTTTTAAAATTCTTGCAGTAACCTCAAATCATCCAAGTAATAGTCTCTTTCAATTATCACCACAAACTATGAAACCCGGTACGATCTTGAAATATTATTTACAAAAAACTAGGAATTAGATTAATTAGTACAACCAAAACCTTTTCTAAACCAAAATTACACAAACTATGAATGAAACTCCGAAGCAAAACCAGAGAACAAAACAACAATAATAGAAACATTCAAAATGGCCGTTATAAAAGAAAGTTACAAATGTCAAATTACGCCATAGATCACACTAGTTTGTCCTTACTCCATCGCTAAACTAGGTGTAACTGTTGGTCCGAGAGTAGAGTCGGATTAGTGCTACTCAATGTCACTACTACTCACACCACGTTTATTAATAATGAATTTCCTTAATACTGGCCTAATACTTGGAGTAAAGTTACTACTGTGCTAGTCTATGTTTATTAATAAGACGAATAAATGCTACATAATTGCAAATAGGTTGATTTGCAGTAAATATTTTTAAACTTTATAATCTATTAGATGAAAATAAAAGTGTCAAAGAACAATAGGTTGTTATATTTATTTATAAATATTATAAATATTTATTTATAACTTCAAAAGGATTAACCAAAGCATTTGTTTGTTTGACTATATTGGGGCACGAACTAAAGTCTCCTCTGTTTGCAGACGCATCTTCGCGTTCGTGGCTCGCGCCAGCACCGGCGGCGACAACCAGTGCCACGTGTTCGCCGAGCTGGAGCCCGAGCAGCCAGCCACCGCCATCGTCAACTTCGTCAACAAGGTATGAGTCTAGATGAGCGGAATCATTATTAAAAACAAATATTTTAATCCCACTTACAAACTTATGAATGCACCTGGATGATTTACTTATGAATACATTTATGGAGTATGAAAGTAGCCGCACCAATTAACTTTGTAGTTGATTCAGTTTTAGGAAATTTGGCTCAAACGGCTTGACAATATTTACCAAATGAGGTGTCGTTGGATTTGTGGAAACCGTGAGAGTGACGTAGGCTTTATGATTTTTAGTCAAAAGTCAATAGGTTAAATTTTAGATCGCAGAAAAGTAGTTAACAAAGTTATTTGTGCGGCTACTTTTATATTCCATTTATGTAACCAAGTGCATTTATAAGTTTGTATGTGGTATTGAAAGAAAATGCCGTCGGGTTATTTGTTTTATTGGTTTTTATAATATCTCCACTTGTTCATCTGATAAACTTCAAAGGGTTGGCGGGTGTGAGGGGTTGGAAAATAATGAAAAAAAAAACACTAATTTCCCGTGTCGCTCTCGAGGTCTAAAGCTCACAGAGCCACTAGTATAGCCTATGTGACTCCCCCACCTGGGAGGAATCCACGACACCTCATTTATTAAAATCCATATAGCCGTATCCATTTACATGCACTCGAAAAGTGCAACAAAAGCAACAACTTAAACGAAGGAAAAACAACACCCTTGCGTCCAATGTGCGAGGGTCCCTTCACAGAGATGATTGGGTACATAAGCCACATATGCAAGCCCGCGAGCGAAGAGTATAAAACAACACCCTTGCGTCCAATGTGCGAGGGTCCCTTCACAGAGATGATTGGGTACATAAGCCACATATGCAAGCCCGCGAGCGAAGAGTATAAAACAACACCCTTGCGTCCAATGTGCGAGGGTCCCTTCACAGAGATGATTGGGTACATAAGCCACATATGCAAGCCCGCGAGCGAAGAGTATAAAACAACACCCTTGCGTCCAATGTGCGAGGGTCTCTTCACAGAGATGATTGGGTACATAAGCCACATATGCAAGCCCGCGAGCGAAGAGTATAAAGAACGTGAACCTGTCGCCCCGCGACCGAAATCGGTCGGATAATCATCGTAATCACATTGATAAGGGGTCAGCTTAGTACAACTTTCAGACGTCGGAGTAAAGAAGGTCTTTCCATCTACCTTACTTACTCTCCAACCCAATATCTGTACTATCGTTCTCATAGTTGTTTTTTTTTTCAGGCTTTACTTGGAAACCAACAAAAACAGGACATCATCTGAAGAGACGAGCAGACACTAACAGAAAAGAAAAACGTACTTGATAAAACATTGTGAATAATGTTTGTTTAACTCAGTTAAATACGAAGTATTGTCCAAAATGTTTTAAACTTTAGAATAGCTAGATGATGAGCATGATGTATGTACTCACCTGAGAAGATACTACTTCCAGTGCAGTCGATGAACAGCTATTATGGTAGAGTTTTCATATGTATTAACTTTTTGAGGATTGAATTCTACGACTATTGAAATGGACCTTGGTAAAAATTAACATTTCGTCTATTGTGTAAATGTATTGATTTTACAATGATTTTCTTTCCATTAAGCTTTATTTTCACCAAGTACAATAACATTAACCAAGTAGATAGCCATCTACTATGATAAAATTATATTTACATTAATACTTTAGCATAGGGAAGGAACTAACTAGTCTCATGATAATTTAATACATAGTTAGTAGTGATATCATGCGTGCCTATAATATATTAATAAGCTTCATTTTGTCATAGAGCATTAGAAAGTTTAGTCAGTACCTAATTTAAACAACTAAACCAATTAAGTACATGCTATTACATAGTACAAACAGTAACATTGAAAGTACAATAGAAGTGTATATAGTACACAGGGAAGTTTTGTTTGAAGATCTAATGAAATAATATAAATAGCCGCGGAGCTGGCGAATACAACGAAATACCTTAAGTTATGTATCGGAAATTAATAAGGCATCTATTTACAAATTAAAAATAATATGTATGTTTTGTCATATTATGCAATAATAGAAAATTGGCTTTACATACCTACTACCTACATATATGTACTTTGATTTTGGTGCTTACGTCTAAGTTAAGTACCTATAATCTTAATGTCTTATGATGCTGATGAAAATGGACGTGACGTTAAAGTGAATATGCATGTATCAATACAATGACTCTGACAAAATTCTTTATTAAGCAAAATAACATAAGTACCTCGAGCTGCCTTAAAATAACCCAGTGAATTCCAGTTCATGCTACTTAAATAGGTACATAAAAATATCTAGGTATGTAACACAATTTATTGTAACAAATAACTGTTGTAAAATGTATTTATTGGTTATTATTACATTCATTAGAAATATTAATCAATGTGTTTAATTAGTGATGAGGGAGGACAGAGAGGAGATAGTAACCTCAAGCACAAGGGTTTATGTAGTATTTAGCACCATAGCAGCATCGTATAGTGTTTTTAGTCGAAGCTGAAAAATGAGTTTGTGTGGGTGGCACGTGTAGGCGAGATCTTGAAGCGCGGAGCTGTTCTCTCGCACGTATCGTAGACATGTGTCACTCACAAACACATTTTTCAGCTTAAACCAAAAGCACTGTATTTGTAAGTACATAACATGTACTAATCATATTTTTGCTACAAGCTAAATCCTATTTAGGTATTTACCTACATCATAAAATAGTTTCAAGATATGTAAGACAAATACTTTACCAGCCTTAAGTATTTGTTAATTTACCGAGTATCTATACAAAAAGGATAAAGTCATTGTACAACTAGAGCCAATTCCATAGCCATCCATCGTTAGTATTCAAGTATCAAGTGTCAATGTGTGCGAGCCGAGACACGCCGTTTTCTGGCATGCTGCGTGCGTCATTCTTCAGACCGGCCGAACCTGAGATGGCCGTAATCATCGAATAGATCGGGCTCATCACGAAGGGCTCTGTTATGAATGATCCCGTAGTCTCGGTAGTGCCGCGAGCGTGCCGGACGGATGTCCTCCTCATCGTCAGGGATAGACAGATGGCGCAAGCTGCCGCCCTCGCAACTCCTCAAGAGAAACGCTAGCGTAGCTGTTAGAGATAATACTATGATGGTGGGCACCCGCATTGTTAGGCTGTTCGCGCAGACTTCCAAGCCTGAAAACCTGAAAGTGATTATAACGATTTTACTTCCTTAGTTATTTGACCAAAGAGGTTGCGATGTCACTGATTCCCTCGGTATAATTATAAGATTCTTTGTCTAAGGAATATCTGTAGAATTGAGCGGGCTGATTTCATGGGAACTTTTTCCAAAAAACTAGAAACATCAAAGACGTAATAGTAGAGTTTGCACCAAGGGGATAAATCATTGTTTTATGTCACGGGCGCGACATTGAATCCTTAACGTAACGAAGGACTCCTGATTTGAGTCCCAAGTGAAGCGAAGGTGTTATGAGTTAATTTTCGAACGAAATGAGGGAATTAAGACTGAGTCCTGAGTGCAATGAGTGATTCAAGCATGCCCAAGACAAAACAGCTTTATCCCCGATGCGTATACTCTACTTTTCGCACCTCCTGCGAGAAAATATAAAAAGCAAGGCTACTAAAAACGGCATTTTGTTAAAGTAAATAAATGTGACAATTTATGCTCGATACACTAGGCCAGTTGCGACGTCGTGCAACAATGGCGGGTTTTGTTTTATTCAAAATATGTTTCATTCAGCTCGCCGTGGCCTGGCTGGAGGAGCTGGGCGGTGAGCGCCGTGCGTTTTTCACGAAAATAGATTTCGATCACCTGCTCGAAAATTACACATTATATATCATGCAAACCTTACTTAAAGCAAGTCATTATAGCTCAGGCTTTAGCGTTGACATAGAGTCGTACTGAATTTCATTATATTACAACCTAGATCACTCCAGGGTTTAAAGAACTTTCACTTCTCGTAGTTCTTATTGATATGGACTTAAAATCTAATTTCGTGAAATACGCACGGCGCTCACAGCAAATTCAAGCTGGCCACGGCGAGCTGAATGGAACAAATTTTAAATACTACCCGCGATTGTTGCAAGACGTTGCAACTGAACTAATAATGTATGAAACATACATTTTCACATTTATTATTTTAATAAAATGCTGTTTTTAGTAGACTAGCGTTTTTATATTTTCTTGCAGGAGGTGCGAGGAGTTTAGTCTACTTCTCGGGGATAAAGCTGTTTTGTCTTGGGCACGCTTGAATACCTCACTCCACTCAGGATTCAGTCTTAATTTCTCGCTTTGCTCGGGAATTTACTCATAAAACCCTCGCTTCCCTCGGGGGAATCTGAAGTCCATATCGCGCCCGTGACATAAAACAGTGCTTTATTCCCTCGGTGCATAATCTACTAATTAACCCTGGAGTGATCTAGGTTGTGATATAATGAAATTCAGTAAAACTTTATGTTACCGCTGAAGCCTAGAGCTATAATGACTTGCTTTATGTAAGGTTTGCTTGACATATAAAGTGTCATTTTCGAGCAGGAGGTGCGAAAAGGAACTTAATGTAGCGGATGAAACTGGGACAATGTAACAAATAATATTTTACAGTAGGAAAATTCAAGTATAAGTAGTATTCGTGATCTAAACTTACCCTTCAACATCGACCTCTGGACAAAGACTAAATTTAGCAAATCCCTGTTTGCCTTTTTATAGGAAATTCGCGGACCTGAAACAATAAACAACACCCCCATTTTAATATTCCCCTTGCAGCCCCAAACGACTGGTTTCGAAGAAACAAGGCGTAAGAGTAATAAGAATTGACATGTTTCAATTATTCGTAATTTCCAAGATAATCCCGTTAGAAAATCCACAATAATTTTCCCTATAAAGAAAAAAACAGGCGATAGAGTTTGTTTTGTACTATGGTAGAGTTGTAATAATATTCGCTAACTCCGTGGTACATTTTTTTTTTACTTTGTAGTTGAACGAAGTAAAATTAAGGAAGTATTGTAATCGTAAAAAAAATCGAGGTTGAGATTTTGATGGGGATAGGCTCTCATCGTTAACTTAGTCTGAAAAAGTGAAAAAAATATGTGTATGTATGTGTGGGTGTGCGTGTGTATGTATGTATGTATCGATGGCTGTTTTCCCTTGTCAGCTCTAGAGCCTAAACCACTGAACCGAATTGGATGAAATTTTGTATTGGGGGTTATTTTGTAAATATCTAGGAACATTTTTAGGATAACTTGATTATGTAAGGTTAAACACAAATACAAATACAAATTAAACACATTTATTGAGTTTATTCAAAAACGTGACTACCTAACGTTTTTTTTCAAATTCTCGTCATAGTATCTCTTAATATCATCTATAACATGGCATACTCGGTTATAACCGCAAAACTCTAAAAATGGTAGCTCCCATACAATATGCACACAGCGCCATATATCCCGTTGGTGCATTAGGCGGCGGCGGCGGGCGGAGCAAGCTCATAGTGCGGGGCTTGCTTAAAGTAGAAAGGAGTTGTTTTCTATGGTGGAGTGGTTGTTAGGGAAATCATTCTGAATAACTTTTAGTATGGGGCCGACTTGATGAGAGCAACTTTATTTTTAACTCCACCATATAACTCAGGTGAGCGCTAGGCCCGAAATGTACTGAGATAAGAAAAATAAAGTTGCTCTGATCACGTCGGTTCCATAGTAAAAGTTGTTCAGAATGATGTCCCTAAGAACCATCTTTCGGCTTGTAATTCCCTTTCTGTTAGAACCTGTATCTTTATCTTAGAACATCTTCAAACGTCTCCTAAACGCCTACACACGAATATCCACATACTATTATTTAGATAACAACACCGAAAGCATCATGCGAGGAAGTTAGTACAGGGTGGCCTGCACTATTTATTTTACTTAGAATTGTTCAACCGCGACAATTTACTCTTAGTTTTAAGGTTATAATTTTTTAATTTTTAATTTTTAAATACTTTTCGACCTAAAGTTAACCTTTTCTGGTTAGCGCGAAATATATTCCCACCAAATATTCAACATTATGTATCAGTATCAAAACCAATGAAATTTTTGAATGCTTTCATAAGCAAGGAATGGGGAACTTAATGGGGAATCAAAAACTCAGTAGGTACAAATCTAACTTTTAAACTAAAACCACCTACACCAAGATAACCATTGGCTGGACTTATCAGTGGTGGTTAAGTACATTGTCATTAGATGAACTCTGTCTATAAGTATACTCGTTTATAATGCCATGTAATACGTGCGTACTTGACTGTCAGACAGACAGACTTCGTAGCCTTGTTTTCGTGTAAGTATTTTGACGATATTCGCGTCTCGACCGCGGAGGATGAAAGGCTTAGTTTTTTTAAAGTTTCTAACTTACTTAAGTTTTTAACGTTCTTTGTTTGCATTTTTTGCACTTATGTGATATGTGCCGTATTGTAGTTAGCTCACTTTTCATTGTGAGCTATAATATGTAGGTATTAGATAAGGCTCATAGTGAAAAGTGAGCTTTATTTAATGATTATCGGGAGACAGATTTCGTAGTCTCGTAATTTCCGATAACGATCTGTCATCATGTGGTCGATAAATAATTTGTTGGCGTCCAAATTTGACAGGCAAGACGATACATTCCAAACTTCTGACTTTTGAATGACTGAAATTCAATTATAACTATTTCGAGGTTTAAGCTTAATATAAGAGGCAACATAGGACGTTCCGCATCTCCGTAACCACTTGTTGCCTGAAACGTAGTGCCTACTTGATGGTGGTATGGGTGTGCAACCGTTTCTATCTTTCAGCCTTAGACATTGGTCGGTTTTATCATAATCTTGTACAAAGACGACATTCGCCTCCCGACAGGGGGGGAAGAAATAGGGCTTGAACATGAAGTCGTATTTTTAAGTTTTTACTTGGTGATTATTTGAAATCACTATTGTTAATCTCGTCGTACTAGCCCACTTTTTGTGTTTGATTTGACAACGAGAAGGGCATTCTCTACAAAACCTTCTTGTCTGCCTGCTTGAACAACGTTCCACCTGTTCCCTTTCAAAACTGGTTCCAAACCACCGTTTACTTCAGTTGCCAACATTTGGCAGTTGACTGAGACAAGTGTATGTAGGTTTCGACGACCTGTGTGGCGCAGCGGTTGTGGCTCTGCCTACCATGCGAGAGGTCCCGGGTTCGATCCCCGGCTGGGGGTAAAGAAAAAAAAAAAAAAAAAAAACCCCAGGTTTTGGATGTTTATATGTGTGTGACGTCGCTGTTTCTGGTTCCCACGACACAGGGAATCCTAGTGTGGGGCCAGAAGCAATGTATGTGCCTGTATGTAAATGTTTATGTTTTATGTTTTATCTAAATAAAGAAGAGGCTTTTTTTTCACGCTCATTTTCCTTTATTTAATGTAGATGCTCTCAACGCCTCTACGTTGTAACGTTCAAAGAGCACTTTTCTATTCGATTTCGTTTTTTTAAATATATTTTTTGGAGCAATTTTCGAAAAATTCTCTTTTTGCTTGGAAATTAATGTCTTCCTTTTTATAACATAAAATATAAATCTAATCCAATAGTATTTTATAATGTCGAAATCATTAATTTCTAGTTTCCCTGTTTTCCGTTCCCTTTTCTTGTCAGGGGTTGAGATTTTAGAATTAGTTTCTTGAGCCTGTTTCTCTTCATTGGTTCGTTTGTAGACAAATCGTTCGGAAATATCTGTAACACAGGACATTTGTTTCTTTATGCACTACTACGTGGGGCGCACTGTAAGTTTCCGGAATGAATATGAAAAAATACTATTAAAGGTACAAAATTAATTTATTGTTTTTCAAAATAATCTCCCTTGGCGTCTATGCACTTTTTCATTTGATGAAACCAGTTTTGAAAACTTTTGTGCCACTCCTCTGTGGTGACCTCTGAAACGTGTTTTTCATACTCCTCGACAGCCTCTTCTGGTGATGAAAATCGTTGACCGCGTAATTGGTTCTTAATTTTTAGGAACAGAAAAAAGTCACAAGGTACCAGGTCGGGACTGTATGCAGGATGACTCATGAGTTCTACATTTTTCGCCTTCAAAAAGTCGTTTGTCTGTCTGGCCGTGTGTGAACTAGCATTGTCGTGGTGCAGGATGATACGGCGTTTATGGTTATTTTTACGGAGTTCGTCAATAACTTCCGGCAAACAAATGGTCGTGTACCAGTCACTATTCACTGTACGACGATTCTCTAAAGCAACAGTAGCCACGTGTCCAGTTTTATTAAAAAAAGAAGCAATCATCCGCTTAGATGCACTTTTCACGCGCGCCACTTTGGTTGGTTTCGGCTCATCTTGAAAGACCCATACGCTCGATTGCTGCTTTGTTTTGGGATCGTAGCAATAAATCCATGTTTCGTCACCTGTTACTATGTCCCACACCAAATTTGACGCACCTTCGTTGAATCTGGTAAGCATGGCACTGCACCAAGTGACGCGGTCCGTTTTTTGAGCCTCGGTCAAGTTGTGTGGGATCCACCGCGAGCACAGCTTTCTCACACCCAAATGTTTGTGTAGGATTAATTGTATTTGACTCATGCCTATTTCTAAGGATGCGCGAATTTCATGGTAGGTCACATGCCTGTCTGTTTCAATCATACGGCGCACAGCATCGATGTTTTTGTTGGTCACAGCGGTGGACGGCCGACCATCGCGAGATTCGTCACTGAGATTGATACGACCACGCTTGAATTCTGCAAACCAGCTATAAACAGTTGTTTTGCATGGTGCTTCATGCCAAAAGCTGTTTCAAGCCGAGCGATGCTCTGTTGAGCTGTCAAATTACACTTAAAATCGTAGAAAATCATACTACGAAAATTTTCCCGAGTTAAATCCATGTTGATGCAGACACACAATTTTTTAAATGGCGCCACAAGGTAAAAACAAAAGGCAGTCAGATGAAACAAACTGCACTCTACAGCCAAAGAGTTCTATTTTCAAATGTTGCAATAAATTTTTAAATATTGTTTATGTAAGTGGCCAGTTCCGGAAACTTACAGTGCGCCCTATGTATAACATAATACACCGAAATCGCTTTAAAAAATATGTGATGAAATTACTCAGGTAACTACTTTCAGATTGTGATTTGGAACCAGTTTTGACGACCGGTTGAGCCTAGCGCTGAGTGACCCTGCCTACAAATCTGACGGTCCTGGGTTCGAATTCCCGTAAGGGCAAATATTTGTGTGAAGAGCATGAATATTTGTTTTATAATTTCAGAATTTCTTTATTGCACACAAAATTTAATGCAAGATAACATTTAAGATAAAACAATGCACAACGGCGTACTTATCTCTAAATAAGAGATAATTTCCAGCAAACCGACTAGAGAGAAAGAGGTGATTGTTGAGCGGGGATAGACTAATTGTGTACAATTGTACGACATAGACTACATAGATAAACAAAATAATATACACTTCAAAATAAATACCTAAACCTGTTTATATAACTATCTAAGCCCAAATATAAAAACGAATACTTAAATACTGTATAAGTATAATAAACTTAATATATATATACCCTAGTCATGGTTGTTTATCTATCTAAGTATAATATTTATCTATATAAGTATGTGTATCATTGTCTAGTACCCAAGATACAGGGAATCCTAGTTTGGGGCTAGATCAATGTGTGTAAATGGTGTCCAAGGTAATATATATATATATTTTACCTATATATATATATATATATATATATATATATATATATATATTTTACCTATATATATATATATATATATATATACATAAAGTATATAAATAAAATAAAAAACATACATACTAATACCTATGCTTGAAGAGAACGGTAGTGCTCTTTAACTCGACTTTAAAAAATGTTGAGTGTTGGACTGTCCCTAGTGATGGAGGGGAGTGCGTTCCACAGCTGGAGGCCTGGATTCTAAACCCGTGCCCGTAGGACACGGTGCTATGCTGTGGTAGGGTGAGCATGCAAACAGTCTGAGTTCTCCGAAGCCTGCTGGAAGAAAGGAAAGAAAAACGTTCTCGAAGAAAGGAAGGATAGCGATGGTTACGTAAAATATTGAACAGGAGATTGAGGATGTGAGTATTCCGGCGAAGACGTATCGGGAGCCACTTTAACTCCTTGCGACACAGCGAAACATGATCATACTTGCGCAACCCGAAGATAAACCGAATCCCGAGGTTTTGAAGTCGCTCGAGTTTGTTCAATTGTTCTTCGTTCGCGCTGAGCCAACTGCATAATCAATGAGAGTTAGTAGGAGAGGCTGGGCAAGGGTGATTTTAGTCTGTCGAGGTTGGAAGTTCTGAAGTCTCTTTAGAGAGTGAAAGGTATCAAAGACACGATGACTGACCTCATTGACATGCTGTAACCAGGACATTTGGTTACCGAAGATAATGCCCAGGTTTTTAGCTTTCTTACTGTACATGATTATGGTACCATTGAAAGTGACAGGAGGAATGAGCTGATTCTGCATCAGATTAAGAAACTATCTGGTACCAATAATCATGGCCTGGGACTTGGTCGGGTTAACCAAAAGACCGAAAGAAGAAGCCCAGACCCTAATACCCTCTAGATCGGCGTTCAGTGCCTCCACAACAGAATCAACATCGCAAGGAGTGAAGTGGTGATAAATCTGGAGGTCATCGGCATAGAGATGGTAGGAAGAGGGCAATAAATCTGAAATGGAGTTAGTGAAAATGAACGCAGTTAAACGCACTACTAAAGTCCAGCACCGTGAGCTGTTTGCTGTGCATAGCTAGCTGAATGTCATCCATGAGTTTCAATAAAGCAGGGATGGTGCTATGGCCTGGTCTGAATCCTGACTGAAATTGGTTCAGAAGATTATTTGTAGTGAATTAAGATGACAATTGGGAGTGAACAAGCGACTCGAGGATTGCTTGGCAATGCATTGCTTGGCATTGCGTTGCTTGGCATTGTTTCTTAGTCTTGGATGTTTTCGGTGTATTTATCTGTTAGTGAAAATGAACGCAGTTAAACGCACTACTGAAGTCCAGCACCGTGAGCTGTTTGCTGTGCATAGCTAGCTGAATGTCATCCATGACTTTCAATAAAACAGTGACGGTGCTATGGCCTGGTCTGAATCCTGACTGAAATTGGTTCAGAAGATTATTTGTAGTGAGGTAAGATGACAATTGGGAGTGAACAAGCGACTCGAGGATTGCTTGGCATTGCATTGCTTGTGTAACGGCCCCCAGCGCCAAGGTCGCGCCGCCGCTATCTACTGATAGAGCCTATGATCGTCTATTCTATCTATCCCAAAAAGAGAGGACCCGATTCAGCTGTAAGATTTGTAAGTTAAGAATGATAAGTCTGAATTTCTCGTTCGTTGAGAAGTTCGTTAGGCGTACAATAGTCGAACGAAGTTTGGTTCAGGAAGTTACAGTTTCAAGTTAGACAGAGAAAGCATATATGTCCGCGAGCCGGTAATTCGCATCAGTCAGCGGTGTATTGCGCCAGAACGATCGTTGTTATATTTTATGGGTGATGGCACCATCTGGTTTTTGTATATATGGGCGCTGGAACTTCTTTTAGTTTTAGTGGTCGACCACAGTTTATAATATTTGTTTGTGATATCGTATAGATATCCGTCGTAGTTTTACGACGTGAGTACTCAATGATATTTCATGTGCTCGCTAGTAGCGGCTTGTGGTGGTTCCAATTATATATTTGGTTCACGGCAATAACGATCCGAAAAGACCGGTTTACACAATTGCGATTTGATTTTCCGAAATGGGTTCTGAACTAGCGGTTACTTCAAAAGGTCCGTAACGTTTTGAAACCTTCAACTCTGCGCAATTTGAGCTGGATGTTATCGAAACGTAAGCATTATTGTTTTAGGAGATCTAACCCACACCATAGCGAAGTGCATAGTTCGATAAATACCGAACTATGAATTCCACTAGCCTCAGCACGTCCTGGGCTGAGCCAAATCATGTATACCGACTCAGCCTACACATTAGACCTCCAGCGAAATTTACATTTAATTTAAAGATGCAACTTGAATCCAACCTGACCCAAGGCAATGCAAAACACCTACCCGGACCTAAACAATGAACTTTAGACTGTAAATTGATCTCTTCGCGCGTCCCCGACAACACTCAAATGTCAAAATATCAACAGGATATGTTATCTGTGTTGACACCGGTTTAACTTTGTTCTGAATTTGTTATTTCCATCCGCGGAACCTCATCGATCAAACAGTCTCCCTATGCCCTGCCAACCTAGGTTTAGCCGCAACTAAACTCCTGTCTAGCCTAGTCTAAAAACCTAGTGTTATACCACGTCCATTATCGACACCACTCGAAAATGGTTGAGTTTGATTTGAATGTGCTTGAATGTTTAATGACTGTGTGTGTGGGAATTTCAAAACTCGCTACTCGAAAGGAATGAGGAGAGGATTAGCCCGCGAATATCCTAAGAGCCAATCCAGGAACCCTATGGTGAAGGAAAAAGGAATTTAGGGTCGCTCCAAGCCCAGACTCAGACTCAGATTAATTGACTTACAAGTTCTTTTCTAACGACCCAAGGATAGTTTTGGAGTTTGGGGTTGGTTGATATAAAGGTTAGGAACCGAGGTATATCTCGGCGCTTCAGACACTCACGAAAACCCACTGAAACTTCGCAATCACAATTTCGTATAGTTCTGACGCGTAACACGGCAGACAAAACTGTTTAGAACTCGTGAAAGACGACTGTCACAGTAGCTAGACGCTGAGACTGAATGCTCTCCCCTCCCACGCTCTCGTATTTATGTGCGTCCTTTGCGAACACGCTCTGCCCAAGCGAAGCTTCTTATCACTAACTACACAGGGTCTAATTTCAACCATGCCATGCAGATCCGCCGTTCTACAAATTGTGTGTACGCATATTCACTATGATCAACCGTAGGTGATCACTCAAATCATTTGGTACTGCCGATACACAGAATCTGTTGATCGCTGACCAATAAAAGCTTGTTGCGATTAATTAAGTATACCCGACCGCTAGACGCGCGTAGCAAAGACCACTAGAATGCTATCCAAACTAGCGGTGTCAGACTCTCCATATCATACCTCAATCGCAATTGTGTATTTGCAATCAACATAATAGCTTTCTCCGTATCGTTCCATAATAACCTTTCATTATTTAGTTATTCATAATTTTATTCAACGCGCAGCCAAATCGGCTCTGATCTCTACACATCTCGCAGGAATGCGACAAAAAAAAACTGACCTGTAAACTTCTCCGAACCATCCCAAGCGTCGGCTCTGTTTTTTTTTTTGCTAACTTGCCACTTAGCTACGCAAAACCCCCAAACGTTATCTGAACCGATTCGTATTCAAAACAGCGCGGCGTTGGGCTAGCCCTCTATCACGCAGAATGAAGTATCAAATGTACCGACTCTCGTGTACCATTACAGCCCCCTCCCAGACCTTGAGACACTGTTTATCTCAGTTAACATGGCGCAAGGATCTCATTACCACTATGCTACCCATGCTTTATCCATATCTACTCTATATGTACGGACATCTCAAATCATGTACACAGACCGATGAATCTGTCAATTATGTATATAATATTTACACAACTCGATTGAGTTCTCTCCTGTCTTATCTTATTTATCTATCTAACTATACAACCTCGCTTACCCGCAACTTATCCTAATTCGTATTACTATATATATATACAAATTGTTTTTTTTTTTGTTTTTTTTTTTTTGTTTTGTTTCCAAACCATGCGAGATCCTTAAGTCTACAAAATAGTTATTCAAATTTACAGCTTACAGCTTAATTATATAACTTTTATACACTATCTTATTTATCTACGCCCTTATTCGTCCTCACATAATACCTGGCTATATTTATGGTATTGAAGTTACCCAATATCTCATTTGAACCCGGATCTACTAAAGTATAACAGTTAGGATATACCACTGCCGAAATAACATAAGGCCCTTTATACAACAATGAAAATTTCCGCATGATTTTATGTTCTTTATTTGAACGCACAAAGGTCTTAAGTTTCACATAATCACCTATACGATAGACTTCTAACTTACGCCGTTTGTCCGCCTGTCGCTTACGTCGTTCACTAGAACTTTTAGAGTTTTCTATCGCTACATTCCGCACCAGTTCCGTATCTCGCACACTATGGCCTAATAACCATTCATCGCCTAATTCCTTGTCAATAGTTAACGGTACCCGCCTACCAAACGCTAACTCATTAGGCGCAAAGCCTGTGCTTGTGTGTTCGATATTATTATAGCAATTTTGAATGTCCGGTAACACGTCGACCCAACTACGATTACTTCCGCCGCAATAAGTTCTAATCAGTCGACCTAGCTCGCGATTCACTCTTTCTACGCTATTAGAATTTGGACAATACACCGACGTATGAGTGACCCGAATCCCCAGCTGTTTGAGTCCAAATTCCCAAACTTTCGATATGAACTGTGGTCCTGAGTCCGTAATTATAGTTTCGATAGCTATTTCCCTATGAAATCTCTTTGTACAAGCGAGCACGCTCCTACCTGTCGCTTTTCGCATTGGATATAATTTTATTACTTTACTGTACACGTCTTGAATCACATATATGTATTGATATCCGAATTTACCTACGGGCAATGGCCCATAAAGGTCCGAGAAAACTTTCTCACCCAACTTTTCCGCCAACACCGGTGTACAAGGACCAACGGTATTGTTAGTACTTGGTTTGACCTTTTGACATATGTCACAACTTCTTATCACTGCGCTAATCACCCTACTCATATGAAGAAAATAATATCTGTCCTTCATCAGTGCTAATATTTTATATCTGCCGTAGTGACCTATTTCTTCATGTATGTGTAAAATTAGTTCCTCCTGTAGTGATTTCGGAATTACTAGCAACTGTACGTTCCGCTTCGGCACGTGAAAATATAACGTATCACCTACTAGCTTGTAATTTTCAAACCCTCTCGTTCCCGTATCTACTACATTACGTCTGATACAACCGCTAATTCGATTTAACCGCTCATCTTCGCTTTGTAATCTCGCAATGTCCCGTAAACTCGAAATAACACTTGCGGTATTCGATGCCTGAAACCAGAATATCCCCGGCTGAACATTTGTACTGTCAATCATACCTCCAGGTCCCGCTATTTGCCTGCTTAGCGTGTCGGCAATTTGATTATCAGTCCCTCGCACAAATTCTATGTCGTAATCGAATTGCTCTAAAAACAGAACCCACCTAGTTACGCGTGCACACCCAATAAAGTCCACGACTTAATGAACGTCAAACTTTTATGATCAGTTCTAATAATAACTTTTTCTCCCCGCAAATATATCTCAAATCGCTTTAAAGTGTATATAACTGCATACATTTCCTGTTCACTGATAGCCCATCTCGTCTGAGCCCCCTTAAATGCCTGCGAACAGAACCCTATAATTCGTTCCTGGCCCGAATCATCTAATTGATAAACATAGCCCCCAATTCTCATAGCGCTGGCGTCACATTGAACATAATATGTTTTTCCCGCCAATGGCTGACTCAAAATTATACTTTCTGAGAATTGTTTTTTTATCTCGTCAAAAGCACTTTGCATCTGCGCACTCCAAACGAACTTGACTCCAGACCGTAATAAATTGTACAAGGGCTGTGTTAACATTCCAAAATTTTTTATAAACCTCCGAAAGTAATTTATGAACCCCAAAAACGCCCTCAATTGCCTGACAGTTCTGGGTGACGGATATAATTTAAGTGTTTCAATTTTGTCCGGGTCTATCTGCAAACCTTGTGTGGACAAAATATGCCCCAATAACTTGACCTTTTTTTGTGCGAACTCGCATTTTTTTTAGTTTGCATGTGAAGCCCGCGTCTTTCAATTTATTCAGAACCGTGTCCACTTGAGACAAATGCTGTTCGAAGTCACCCTCAGTTAAAATTGCCAAATCGTCAACAAAATTTAAACAATATGACCTAACCTCTGGCCCTAGAATTAAGTCCATCGCCCTCGAAAATGAACCCACACTGGTTTTCAACCCCTGAGGTAAAACGTTGTAAACATAACTTCTGCCTTGATATACAAAACCCGTGTATCGTTTAGATTCGTCTGATAATGGTATAGAAAAATACGCATCTTTGATATCAATAACCCCTATGTAGTTTATCCGGCGCCCGGATTGCAATATCTCACTCATTAAAGGTGTGGTTTCAACCTCCCCAACCATTCCCGTGTTTAATTGTCGTGCATCTAGCAAAATACGGACCTCTCCTGATTTCTTTAATGTACAAGTCAATGGACTGCTGAAATCCGTAGATTGCCTGCTAATAATACCTATCACTTCCATTTCTTCCAATCGTTTTGTTACTTTATCGCGATATGCGAACGGTATGGGATAGCTTCGTTTTACGAAAGGCGTTTCATCTCTCATTTTTATCTCATGTATATATTTATTTGTCCGACCTACCCTATCGCTAAACAACTCTGCATGTTTATTTAACACCGGCAATAACTTTGTTTTGTGTTCAACAGGTATTGATGAATTATTCACATATTCCTCTATCATATTTCTACTGGTATCTTGGTTCTGTACTTCCATTGTACAACAGCAAAAATCCTGATTAGGGCCAGTACCTAATGGTATTTCACACATCCGCCCGGCGCTTCGTATAATTAGCCTCTTATTACCCTCACACATTAAACTGGCTCGCGTCTGTTGTATAAAATCAAACCCCAAAATTAAATCTTTAGGCACCCTTGTTAATACTAGCATTGGAGTATCGATAACGTATTCACTTATTGTTAATGGTAACGCTACTAATTTATCAACCCTTTCCTTACTGACTCCGAATGCACCTGTGATTCTCAAACTTGGAATCGGTATTTCCGTCGGTTTTCCCAATTGTCTGCACACTTCTTCGTACACTCTCCGACTTATTACACTGATTTCGCTCCCCGAATCAATCAAACTCCTTACAACAATATTCCCAATATGCACATCTATCTCAGGTAATGTCAATGTACTACATAAATCGCGCCCACACTCAGTCGAATCGTCGTCTCTGAATATCGTATGTAAACGTCTGTCATTTCGATCTCTACAATTCGATCTAGATTTTTCATCTAAACACACGGCATATCCATGCGCCTTATGCGCTAATAATTGAATAAATTCATTCACACCCACGTTCGAATCCAAATTACACAACTCATACAGTCTATGTTTTTTTCCAATTTGATCGGCTGTCCATCCAAAACGTAATAAATATCTGAGCGCGAACGACCCGCGCGAGTCCACTAGTTTTTTGAATTCTGATTTATCGCATTATTCCTGTCACTTGAACTTTGCCCTACCTCTGTATTATCTGAACCATCATTGCCCCTTTGGAACCCTATTGCCTTGAAACTAGCCTGAGGCTGTCTACCTCTACCGCGAAAATAACCGCGACCGCGCGTCCCAAATTCGTTTCGCCCCTTCGTTCCCGCGTTATAATTATTCCTACGACTCACCGCGTTATAACGTAACGTATTTACCCGCATAGCTCGATATTGCCCACGCATGTAGCTATCCCGCCTTACGTTATTCGTATTCATAGGTTCCGAACCATGCAACGCACTTAATCCTCCATCGACATTCCGTTCTAAATGCCGAAGGAACTCGACCGCATCCCGTATAGTCATAGGTTCCTTTCTAGCAAAAAACGCTACCTGAATATCACGCGGCAACTGTCTGAAAATCGTGTTGATTTTCTCCGTATCAGTAAACGGTATCGTAAGCTCATATATGCTATTCAATTGAGAGGCAAAGAATTCTTCCATACTTTGACCTTTCTTGGAATCAAACTTCGCAGTTAGGAACCTTTGCTTAATTAATTCCTGTTCATTATCACCCCAGAATACCTCTCTGAAATCTTTTCCGAAATCCGAATAGGTTCGCCATGAGTCTCTGTATATGCTCATTCGAACTTTTGCAATTCCTACCAAACTATCCGTTGCCCATATCAAAGCCCTAGAACTATCTCCCGAGACTTTAATATAAGCCTTTAAATCTCTTAAGAAAATCATCGGATTTTCCGAACTCCGCCCATCGAATGTCGGCAACTTCTGAGTCATTTTCACAATGCATGATTGACGTTTTTCTACCGATTGTTCAAACGTCTCTAGTTCCTGTCTGTCAGTCTGTCTGTCCGAAGTCCTACTAGCATTGCTCGTGCTGGAACCCCTTTCCAAACTGTCTAATCTATTCACTATTTCAGATAACAATTGCGTCACCTGCCCTGACGCCATTTCACTTGTATGCGAAAGTGAAACGTCTCGTGCTACCCGACTAACGGTTTTCCTAAGCCGGCCGGCCATTATTCCAATGCCCCTTTTTTTTGCTTATTTCTTATTTACAAAACTGAACTGTTTAAAATCGTTTCTACGTTGTGTTATTTTTAAAAGTAACGCGTTAGACCTTGATTCTTTTAGAATATCTAGGTATCAGACTATCTAGGATATCCTTCGGTCTCGGCACCAGGAATCTGTAACGGCCCCCAGCGCCAAGGTCGCGCCGCCGCTATCAGTAGCTATGATCGTCTATTCTATCTATCCCAAAAGGAGAGGACCCGATTCAGCTGTAAGATTTGTAAGTTAAGAATGATAAGTCTGAATTTCTCGTTCGTTGAGAAGTTCGTTAGGCGTACAATAGTCGAACGAAGTTTGGTTCAGGAAGTTACAGTTTCAAGTTAGACAGAGAAAGCATATATGTCCGCGAGCCGGTAATTCGCATCAGTCAGCGGTGTATTGCGCCAGAACGATCGTTGTTATATTTTATGGGTGATGGCACCATCTGGTTTTTGTATATATGGGCGCTGGAACTTCTTTTAGTTTTAGTGGTCGACCACAGTTTATAATATTTGTTTGTGATATCGTATAGATATCCGTCGTAGTTTTACGACGTGAGTACTCAATGATATTTCATGTGCTCGCTAGTAGCGGCTTGTGGTGGTTCCAATTATATATTTGGTTCACGGCAATAACGATCCGAAAAGACCGGTTTACACAATTGCGATTTGATTTTCCGAAATGGGTTCTGAACTAGCGGTTACCTCAAAAGGTCCGTAACGTTTTGAAACCTTCAACTCTGCGCAATTTGAGCTGGATGTTATCGAAACGTAAGCATTATTGTTTTCGGAGATCTAACCCACACCATAGCGAAGTGCATAGTTCGATAAATACCGAACTATGAATTCCACTAGCCTCAGCACGTCCTGGGCTGAGCCAAATCATGTATACCGACTCAGCCTACACATTAGACCTCCAGCGAAATTTACATTTAATTTAAAGATGCAACTTGAATCCAACCTGACCCAAGGCAATGCAAAACACCTACCCGGACCTAAACAATGAACTTTAGACTGTAAATTGATCTCTTCGCGCGTCCCCGACAACACTCAAATGTCAAAATATCAACAGGATATGTTATCTGTGTTGACACCGGTTTAACTTTGTTCTGAATTTGTTATTTCCATCCGCGGAACCTCATCGATCAAACAGTCTCCCTATGCCCTGCCAACCTAGGTTTAGCCGCAACTAAACTCCTGTCTAGCCTAGTCTAAAAACCTAGTGTTATACCACGTCCATTATCGACACCACTCGAAAATGGTTGAGTTTGATTTGAATGTGCTTGAATGTTTAATGACTGTGTGTGTGGGAATTTCAAAACTCGCTACTCGAAAGGAATGAGGAGAGGATTAGCCCGCGAATATCCTAAGAGCCAATCCAGGAACTCTATGGTGAAGGAAAAGGAATTTAGGGTCGCTCCAAGCCCAGACTCAGACTCAGATTAATTGACTTACAAGTTCTTTTCTAACGACCCAAGGATAGTTTTGGAGTTTGGGGTTGGTTGATATAAAGGTTAGGAACCAAGGTATATCTCGGCGCTTCAGACACTCACGAAAACCCACTGAAACTTCGCAATCACAATTTCGTATAGTTCTGACGCGTAACACGGCAGACAAAACTGTTTAGAACTCGTGAAAGACGACTGTCACAGTAGCTAGACGCTGAGACTGAATGCTCTCCCCTCCCACGCTCTCGTATTTATATGCGTCCTTTGCGAACACGCTCTGCCCAAGCGAAGCTTCTTATCACTAACTACACAGGGTCTAATTTCAACCATGCCATGCAGATCCGCCGTTCTACAAATTGTGTGTACGCATATTCACTATGATCAACCGTAGGTGATCACTCAAATCATTTGGTACTGCCGATACACAGAATCTGTTGATCGCTGACCAATAAAAGCTTGTTGCGATTAATTAAGCATACCCGACCGCTAGACGCGCGTAGCAAAGACCACTAGAATGCTATCCAAACTAGCGGTGTCAGACTCTCCATATCATACCTCAATCGCAATTGTGTATTTGCAATCAACATAATAGCTTTCTCCGTATCGTTCCATAATAACCTTTCATTATTTAGTTATTTATAATTTTATTCAACGCGCAGCCAAATCGGCTCTGATCTCTACACATCTCGCAGGAATGCGACAAAAAAAAACTGACCTGTAAACTTCTCCGAACCATCCCAAGCGTCGGCTCTGTTTTTTTTTTTTGCTAACTTGCCACTTAGCTACGCAAAACCCCCAAACGTTATCTGAACCGATTCGTATTCAAAACAGCGCGGCGTTGGGCTAGCCCTCTATCACGCAGAATGAAGTATCAAATGTACCGACTCTCGTGTACCATTACACTTGGCATTGTTTCTTAGTCTTGGATGTTTTCGGTGTATTTATCTCTATTAAATATATCGTAGTCTAGTACCCATAGCACATGCTTTATTGAGCTTACTATGGGCCTAGTTCGATTTGTATTATATTTTGCTCTGATATATATTTATTATTTATTAGTATTATTGTTTTCGATAAATTAGGACAATTATATTTAAATCCACCAAAAAAAATAGGTAGATTTTTAAATAAAATCACCACCTAGAAAAGTGTGATTTTTAATAATTGGTGATAAAAAAATCCATATCTGGCTGCATTGACCTGTCGCAGCAGCAACGCGTTCATTCGTATTTTCGAATGGTATTATTGGAGCTTGGAGGCGTTTCTCTTATCTCATAAAAAATAACACCTTAAATAACTAGCTGTCCATCACTTTTGACAGGTTTCCGCATTTTATTTGCACTTTTCGGCAAGAAGGGCCGGGCCTAGTTCTAATTTTGTCCACCTGAACAGAACAGCTAACTAGGTGGCTCTGTAGATAAGTTTTGGCTATTTGTCTTACTTCTTTAACACATTGAATGCCAAATACATATATATATATATATATATATATATATATATATTATATGTATACGTAGTTGGCATTCAATGTTAAAGAAAAATAAAAACAAAAAAACCAAAGTCAAGTGCGAGTAGGAAGTTGGACACGGAAAAACTACAGTATTTTTACAAGCACGCCTTTTTAATTCTTAACCATAAAATATTAAATACTAGGTAGGACTACACTCAAGGCCGTACATCGAAACATTCAAAAAGAGTTTCATGTATGTGGTATACAGGTTAACGAAACTCTTTGCTCATTGAAACCGGAAGTGGATGTAAATCAAGTAACTTATTTACAGGAATAAAATCAAATATGATGAAATACTTGATTTTATATATTATAATTCAAATGAGCAGTTATTAATCGTCTAATGACAAATTACTAAGCAATTCATTTAAATATTTTTTTCGATAATATCGGGAGAGTCCAGTTGATTAATCATTTCATCAATGAACAAATAAAACAAAATGGCTATAAAAATGGCCATACAAATAATGTCATGTATGGGTACTACTTTTAATTCTTGAAAACCCTCGTGTACTATCATTTGCTTTTAAAGCGGCAATAGAAATACACCCTCTGTGAAAATTTCAGCTCTCTACCTATTTCGGTTGACCCGGTAAAGCCCGGTGACAGACGGACAGACGGACGGACGGTCAGCGGACTTAAGGCTAAGACTTAACCCTAAAAAGCGCTTTGTAATTGTACTGCGCTTGACAGTTGCCTTCAGTTATGTTTTTTTATAGAACATGGCTCTTAATTCTGAATGCATGCCCATATAATTTCCCGCCTTTTTATTTTATTGTTTAAAAAAACGAAGGAAAAAATTTTTGCCAAATTATTTTAAGACTCTAATTGTGTACCAGAAGTTTTAAACCTAAATTTCATTTGACTGTCATTCTTCAACTCCCAAACATTGTGACATATTAGCGATCAAATACGGTATACAATGGGTGTTAATTCAGAATTTGAAACATTTGAACAACAGTTCTTAGAAATTATTGGTGAATTTCAATCCCTCAGCGTAAGTACTTATTAGTGTACTTACCTACTACACATCCTAATCATCTCAACTTATGCCCGCCCGTCCCGCCTCAAATCCACATCACGTCAATCAAGTCTCAGTATGGCAGAGAGTGTAGTTGGAAAACAAAAGCTTATGTTGCTTAGTGCTTGTGTATATATATGGGCCACAAGACAAGCTCTGATTCCCATTTGACAGACCTTAGAGTCCCGCCTCCGCAACGCCCTCCGAGCGGAGACGAGCCGCGCTGAGGCGGCAGAGGCTGCGCTCGCGGCGTCCGAGCGTGGCGCCGCGGACGCTCGTGCCGGCGCCGCGGCCGCTACCGCCGGCGCCGCGCAAGCCGCCGGCGCGCTGAACCGGGCCAATGAGGAGGTCACGGCTGTGAAGATACAGATGGAAGTGGCAGTAAGGACGTTCTTCATCCCGTCACAACTCACAAAGAAAGGGAAATGAGATCGGGCTGCTAAATCTGTTCGCATGTAACGGGAAATAAATTCGTTCAATGAAATTGTACAATAAAGTAGTATAAGTAGACCATAGAACTAACACTATTTAGAGTTTAGATTTCTAGAGAGATAGTTAAGATTTCTTTTTAACTTTACACTGATATCGTCTGCTCGCTATGCTTACAAGGAGCGCCAACGCAGCCTCCTCGAAGAGCGCTGCTCCGAGCTCACCCAGCAACTTGGCGCCACCGAGCAGGAGCTGCATCAGCTGCGGCCGCTGCAGGCCGCCACCGTGACGCAGCAGCGACACTACCAGGAGCTGCAGGACCGCGTGAGGACCGCCACTGAAGCTGCGCGCAAGTTAGTGCATTACCCATATACATACTTAGGCCTCCCGGGCTGTACTTTTGTGTTACGGAAGGCCGACAGAAACACCAAGTCTTCTGTTGGAAGTCTACACTAACAGTGTATTTTATATTCTTTATTGCGCAGAAAATACACGGTGTCCAAATAGACTATCGGGTATTTGTTTGTTCAACAAAAAAATAAAATAAAAAAACCGGCGAAGTGCGAGTCGGACTCTCGCACGAAGGGTTCCGTATCATTATCTATAAAAACCGCAAAAAAAATATCTTTGTTGTATGGGGGCCTCCCTTAAATATTTATTTTACTTTAATTTAATTATTTATTTTTAAATTGTATGATATAACTTAATTTTCTGTAAATATTTTAAGCATGTACACCTGTTGTCGTTATCAATATTGAGCAAAAACGAGCAAAAAATAACATGTTTGTTGTATGGGATATTAAATATTTAAATATTTGTTTTATTTTAATTTAATCATTTATTTTTAAAGATAATATATAACTAAATATTGTGTGAATATTTCAAGCGTCTACCTGTTTCCGTTATCAATATAGAGCAAAAATGAGCAAAAAAAAACACGTTTGTTGGTAGAGGTGACCCCTTCTTTTTTTTTGTATTTGTTTTTATAGCGGCAACAGAAATACATAATCTGTGAAAAATTTAACTGTCTTATTATCACGGTTCATGAGATACAGCCTGGCGACAGACGGTCGGACAGACGGATACAGAGGGTTAGTAATAGGGTACCGTTTGGCACCCTTCGGGTACGGTACCCTAAAAACTACTAGTAATTAATTATTATTTTTATAGTTGATTATTGGAACAAAAAGTGGAAAATTATTTCGAAAATATAACGTTATTAAAATTACTGGAACGAAGATTATCAGCTTAACATGGAATAGTGGTCAAACGGGTGGACAGATTTTAATTAAGTGTTCTGTAAATGGTAATAAACTTCCCGGCGGTCCATGGTTTTTAGGGACCCTATTACTAAGACTCCGCTGTCTGTCTGTCACCAGGCTGTATCTCATGAACCGTGATAGTTAGGCAGTTGAAATTTTCACAGATGATATATTTCTGTTGCCGCTATGACAAGAAATACATAGAAAAACAGAATAAATTTAATATTTAAGGGGTCTCGCATACTACAATTCTTTCAATACCACATACAAATTTATGAATGGTTACGTACATAGAGTGGGAAAGTAGCCGCACCAATAACTTTGTAAAAACATTTTGCTATGTAAAATCCAAACTATGCACTCCACACCATCCCTACCATTGTACGGTGGACGGAACCTTTGGTGCGCGAGTCCGATGCGCACTTGGCCGGTTTTAATATATATGTTTTGTTGAATCAATTTAACAAATCATATCAAAAAAGACTTAATTACTAGTCGTTTTTGTTTTATTGTACAAATCAATATACCTCGTGCCACGAATTAAGAGCACTGGGCGACGTTGGCGGGAATTACTGCGCATATGTACAGGAAAAGTGACTACTGCGTATTCAAGGCCACCGCCCATTACTCGTGGCGTGAGGTATACCGTGGGTATACCAGATACTCTTTTTGGACACCTTGTACAGACAGTTACAAGAAATGTTATAGTCACAGTAAGTAATTAAGTAAGTAAAGATATACTAAGAATATGTATTCCCATTGCGTTTAAGGTTTTCTATGCTAGAGAAGGCGTGAAAGCTAAATCTGGTGCACCGTGTTGCTGGTGCATCGTGCCCGTGAGGGGTCTAGGGAAGTATGTAGTTGGAGAACATAGCGTAAACCACATTTAGAGGTACAAAGTGATGTATGACTACCCCTCAAAAAGTGTCAAATCTATTTGTGTATACCTATTTCTCAGTGAAGTGAGTCGCCTAGAGACGGAGCTGCGGCGCGTGGAGCGCTGCGCGGGCGGCGGCGAGGAGGTGCGTGAGCGCGCGCGGCTGGCGGCGGCGGCGCATGCGCGGGAGAGGCGTCTGGCCGCCGCTGAGCTGCAGCACAACACCAGGGAACTCATGGCTGCTAACTGTAAGTGAAACAGAAGACATAATCAACAGAAGTAATAATTCCCGACTTCTGCAACTTCCTTTTCCCTTAAAGTAATGTAAGACCATAGCTGTTTCTATATTCAACTTTCACCACACCCATGCTTCTTTCTACAGCCCAGATCGCTCGACTCAATGGCCTCGTAGCTGAGCAAAGCCGTCGGCTCACCAAGCTTGACATCAACTTGCCTGCAAGGATCACAACCATTTCCTCGACGGAGGCCGAGGCGCTGGTAGAAGCCCGAGCGGCTTTGGAAGCAGAGAGGGCAGGAGCCGCCAGGCTAGAGAGCGCTTTATCAGCAGCCTTAAAGGATAATGCGGCCTTAGCTGCAAATATGCACTCTGAAGATGTCGCTGCGCCGCCGATATTACCTTCTTCGCCTAAGGAAGCCGGCTCTGCCAGTACAAATGCGCTGGATTCTTTTCTTGCTGATTAATGAACGTGTTGTTGAAGTTCAACCTTAATAACTTATCTGAAGAGTGCAGGGGTAACTTATTTTAACTTTACTTCTATGTGTTCTGTGTAGTTAGGTACCTACCTATAGTTAAATAACGATATGTTTATGAATAACTAAACTATACTTATTTAAGTTAAAATATATCCTTCTGTAAGTTTATTTTTCATTATATTTGATTCAAAATTTATGAAAACTACTTACAGTGTAGTAAGCAAATAAACCAATTTACTTATCTATCACAATAGCGTTTTGTGTTAGGTATGTACATACTACTACTAGAACATTTGTAATATGCCCCCTGAGTACAGCTGACGCAAATTTTGTTGGCGTCTGAATGCTGCCGGAGGGGGTAAATATTATCTCATTTGTGGCAAGCATGCATGGTTACAAGAGAGGTGCTTACATGGGCTAGAGAGAGAAGTGACCGTTCGCTAACACGCCACAAAACTTTGCGGTATCTGTACCTATCATATAATGATGATGACCTTACACTTAACATAAGATACGTATGACACATCGCGTCATGGCAAGTTAAATCAGACAAAAATATGTATGTATGTGGGTGTCCATAATAAATAACGTAGGTGCATAGGAATGTATAAAGTTACATTCAACATATTATAGATATGTCATACTGTCCTCTATAAATGTAAAACTGCTACGAATAGGTACATAGTTTTAATGGAAGTGTGTTTAAGTTTGCATTTACAAGCCTCACCACAGTATACACAGGCAAATAAAGTTGTGTGGAGAATTGGCCGAGACTCAGCCACGCATTGTGCTCAAACACGTTCCTAGGAATGCAAGAGGACCACTCTCCTCGTCCCGAGCCGACCCCGTCTCCGCTGATTGTATACAGTGATATCTTACCCAAAGTGATATCATACATACCTACCTACTTACACAGAATACACGCAATTGCAGAATATATGCACATAGAAGTCAATGCATGCAGTGCCGAGATTTTAGTTTACATGGATGTACCGACCGATGCCAAAATAATAGTTATTATCATCGTCATCTTCGTCCTTATAAGATTTGTAAAGCAACCACCCATGGACCGTTGACTCCTTTGTGTACCTACGCGAATTAATGCTATGAAACTTGCACACATATTTAGTACCAAGGCAGGCGGCCATCGTTATAGGTATGTACCGTAGGTACTCCTACATAGAAGAGAAGAATCTTAAGCAATAAAATGTAGAGCCGATATTGATATTGCTTATTTGGTAATACCATTGATTAAGCTTGTGTTGTAAGGCTGCCATAACTTCCTCAGACTGAGGATTTCTCGGAGTGCCGTGGGTGTATGGTTGCAGTGCGAATGGTCAGTACATTTTTCGCAAGGTCCGCCCCACCTGCGGCTGCCATGCTACGGCGGCGGCGCGGCGGCGATTGCGTTGCGTAGGCGCAGAGCCACAGATAGCTAGCGGAGCCTGCCTCCTCAGTTACACTACACCACTAAGAGTGGACCCACGCCGCGTCGGTCCCAACAACACAAACTATGTGCACCCAAATGAAACGATCTGTGATATAGTGTTAAGTTACGTGTAATCTGACTTTGGAAGTGTTCAATCTATAAAACAAGGGCTTAACTCATGAAAGGTAAGTCGATGTTATTCGAGAAATTGGGAAACATGCTGTCCTGTTGTCTGCAGTTATTTCGAAGTTGCATATAAGTTTGTTTTTGTTGTTTATTTACCTACTTTTGAAAACAAAGTCATTGAATTTAAATGTAGAGTCGTAAGAGGCTCTATAAATAAATGGGATCTGAATGTTTTGCTCTGAAAGACAAACCGTTCTATCTTAGAGCAGAGAGAAAGTTCCTGGCTTAACCACAATAATAAATTCGTTCATACTGACATGTTATTCTAGAGATAGGTACCCGGATAGAGCCTGGACAACAAAGACAATTGCCTATTTTATGTAGTATCAAAAGACATTAGCATTAATTATGTACCTCACATCTGTCCTTTACCTACACATAAAGCACGATACATGAATGACATGATAAGTTTAGTACGCAAATTAATACAATAATAAGCTGTTAATAGAATTTGAAGTGAGTTCTACTGTACCTGAGCTAAACTCCGACGATACTCTACCAAGCATTACATAATAAAAACTAAACATTGACCTAGGTTCTCTGATGTACCTAACCAACTAGTAAGAGCGAAAAAGTTATTGAAGGCGAGAATCAATGCCACAGAAAAATGAGAATAATATGTCATGCTCTCTTGTCTTACAATCAACTTAAATCTATAGTTGCTTTGTAGCTACTCTGGCTCGATCGCTCAAATAAAAAACTTGAACATTTATTTTTCCAAAAAAGGTAATGAAGGCTGGTCCGCCGACGCACGACGTTGTTGTCTCAGTGAGTCAGGCAGGCTGTGTCACACACAAGGACGATGAGCTCAATGTTATAAATACGAGAATTCAATACACCTAACACAACACCGACATACCGACTAATGATGACAATATCACCTACAACAGATGTCTCGAGAATTACAATAGGTCATTTAATTTTCCCTAGGTGGTCTTTAGATCTAGTCTTATCCATCGTTCTACCTTTGTAGGTAAATGTACTAAGTCAGTCTAGCTAGTCACATATCTGCATAATAGGCCAAGACAAACAGACACGGAGAACCTATATTGCTGTTCACTATGCAACACTATAGTAATTATCACGTTTAGAACATGCTGCTGGAAGGCTGTTAAGGTTTTTTTTTATGGCAAAGGAAAACGCGCTTCTATTGAGTAACATATTGAATGAAACAGGCAGGAATTGTTTCTTTAAAGACAACGTTGAATTAATCTGTAGTCAACCATTAACATGGGCATACTCTTTTAGTTACTCTGATAACTCTAAATTTAACGTCACTTCTCATTGAAGTTAGTTTTTGGTTTCTATTGTTTTCAGAATAATGGCACGCTCAATAAATGGTTACTGCTTCTTTATAGCAGTCATTGCACCAGTAGTTGTACAATGGTAAGTAAAGTAACAGTTAATCGTTAGTATAAAAAGTATTAATCCAATTGCTGAAATTATTTATATCTTACAAGATTGGCCAGGCGCGATCACGCCTTTCTGGACATTGTTCCCGCGTCATTTATGGGGACTATGTAATGTAATACATGTTATACAGACTGAGCGAGTGAGTGAGTTTGAGGGCCGAGTCAAAGGAGAGGCTCTAAGGTCCCCATTACACTATCATCTATATAATGAGTATGGGTGAGAAAGAAAGCGCTATGATAGGATCATATTTATATGAAAGTGTTATATTACACTAAGGGGCCGAAGAGATGCATCTATTACACGTTTCACGACTATCGCGAGGAAATAAAAATCAATTCTCATTATAAATTTTCTTACGACCGACTTTGCAGCCTCTTTTCATTCGGTAGGCGTCAACGCGTTCCTTATAATCACTGTCACTAGATGAATCCATTGTACTAAGATCAAACTTTGGTTAAATTTCGTAAATTAGCGCATCTAAAATTACAGACAATAACATTTCCCTCTCTCCCGCCTATTTATATAATTCGGAACTCGAAACGGGGAAGGCTTTGCCCAGCAGTGGGAAACCGTTTAGGCTAAGTAAAAATATAATAGTTGCGAGGCCCTAGGCCGTAAGCCGTGGCCGACCCACCTACTATTAAACGAGGAATATTTTTAACTATATGTATATGTTTTGAGTTCTCGAAAACGGCGCTAAAGTTTTCGATAAAATTTGCTACACCTGCTCACAAAAATTCACGAGAATCCGTTGAGAATGTGGCCTGTAGAGGAATAATATCCGGACATACGAAAGCATTTTTTCTCAATCCTGAAAGTGCTTTGCTCGCTCGGTCAATACAGCGATATTTTGTCTGACCGTGAACTCATCATCCCTTACTCTACGTAGGTTGGTCTCGGCTAGATTTCACTTTAATGTTTCTCACGATTGTATGTAATGATGTAAATCACTCGATATGACGATGACGCTTCAGTTGACGTCACTTGCTGGGCACTTCAAGTGATGATTCACTGCTATAAACATTATTATCTCTATCATTAGCGCTTATGATTTGGACTTCCCTAATATTTTCGTTGCATTTTAGCATATCGGTGGTGGGCCCTCGTGTCCTGCGACCTTACACCCAGTATCGAGTGGCAGTGTCTGGAGGGTCACAGGCGCAGAGCCTCTACGTGGCCGTCGAAGGTCGAAGGGCCAACGGAGAGCAGTTCACGCAAGGAAGGGAAGTGCAGGTCCAACCCGCTTCGTCAAGGGTTATTGGACTAGAGGTAAGTACCTAAGATATGCCGAGCGTGGGTAGACCCGACGGGAATGGTCGCAGTCGTAGATCATAATCCAGACAGTGCAGTGTCAACCGTGGGAAGTTCTCATTGTGTTTTCACAAACGCTCTCAAGGTAGGAGAGAGAAAGCAAAAATTCTTATACATTGTTATATAACAACTCGGCATTTAAATTTCAATGGGCTGAAATCAGACCACATGGTAATAGTTCCACAGACACGATACCAACCAACCTCACATGACATGTAAGGTTGGTTGGTTTATTATTAAATATGTTTTATTATGGTCTGTTTATCGTTCTCAGGTCGGGGACCCTGGGCCTGGGCACTACGAGCTGGTAGCGCGGTCTACATCAGGTCCTCAGTTCTCCTCCTCAGCACTCCTCGTCTACCAGTCCCGGAGCTTCTGTGTCTTCATCCAGACTGACAAACGAGTCTACCAGCCTGGAGACACAGTCAACTTCAGGGTTATTGCACTGGACAAGTAAGATACTAGCAATAGACGGTTGGTCAAGCCAGCACTGAACTACTTGGTAGATTAGATTTTATTTAATACGATAAGATAATTGAGTAGGTCTAGGTACCGGTATATTTATGTATAGCCAAATCGGTTAAAGCATTAACTTTTAAACCTAGGTATGTCGTAGTCTTACTACTTTGATATTTTAGATAATAACATACAATGATACGATCCCAGATTTCCTAATGTCTCACTACTTATATCTGAAGAGATGCTGGTTCGATGCCTGACCATGTATCAATGAGATAATTAATTTATCTTAAGTAAATATAGTGATGAAAAACATAAGTTTCCGATATGTTAAGCTCTAGTAATCACTGTCCGGCCTCCACGATACAGATTATACCTAGTGTGGAGACCACAAGCAATCTATCCCTTATACATGCAGGGAAGCCCTACCACAGATTACTAAATAGTTACTACGGCACTACTTAGAACAATACTTGTAATTTGGCAAATAAAGATGTTTGAATTTGAATTTCAGACATCGTGAGGAAACCTTAATTACTCCATAGCTGTGTAAATGGAGTAATGATAAACTGGTTCAAAGTGGGTACAATTGTGCCTCTGCCAACCCGTATGGGAAAAGGCGTGACACTATGTTATGTTATTCAACCACCTGCAGCTTGATGTAATCTCACAACGCACCGTGCCTCATTCAAGCCACAAAAAAGCGTGAGCAATTGATACGGAACTTTCCATTTCGATACCGCCGCCGCGCCGCCGCCGGTACAAAGAAATGTGCGCGTGAGATTACGTTCTATTACGTTGCACTAGTGAGGTTGAGTCGCGGGTCGTTGACACCTAGCTGGTAACTGGGCATTCGCAGGTACCTGCTGCCGCTGCCTGGTGTAGTGGACGTGAGTGTGCTGGACGCTGGCGGCTCGCCGGTGCGCCAGTGGCCCTCCGCGCCCTTGGATCGAGGAGTGCTCTCTGCAGAACTTCCCCTTGCGGATCAACCTTCCCTTGGAGAATGGACTGTTCAGGTACATCCTTCTAATAAGGCCGTTACGCGATACCATCTTATTTTTTCCGTTTAATATTGACTGGTTCTTTTTATATTACGCGTTTTGTGGAAACATTTCGTATAATGCGAAGCGATTGGAACTGGGGTAGTAAAAACGCTAATCAGAGACTAGGCTAACATACTGATCTCGACCGGGAGAAAAACCTGTTTAGCGAGTTTACATTACATACCCTGCTGCAAGCAAAGTATACTTACGATAGCGGGAATGTCACGTTCAAATTGAACGGGTAACTGATCAATGATAGGAATATGTTATTGCTTTAGGTACCTACTCTTAAAGAATACGTGCACGGATAAATAAGGAATTCTTGAACCTCAAGATTAATGTTGTTTTCGTCACTTGTAGTTAAGGTGATACGAAAAGACAATATATATTTAAAAGGAATACGAATGTAAACGAAAGTGACAGCATTCATTATTTCCACATAAGCAGGAAAAGAGAGCGCAAACAATGCGCTCGACTCAAACTAAAATAACGTAGCGCCAAACCACATACAAAATGTTTAAAAATAAACTACGCCATTTCGTCAAAAATATTTTCAAGGAGTTAACGAATATATAGTATCCACATTTGAATGCAATTCCGCAATGAAATTAGTTAGGTTTTCAGAATTACAAGAAAAAATAAAACAATTTAACAATTTAGAGGTCTTTTCATGCTTAAATTCTAACGAGAAAATTTCGTCCAATCGCGTTTTCCTTCAGTGAGAATCTTAATGAAATACTCAATAAACGTTAACCCAAAAATAAAATCTGTAAATGACTTTATAGTGGGGTAAATGGATTAGAAAAAAAAACCTATTTATTTTTTCGTATCACCTAAAGCTTAATTCTGCCGACAGACCTAGCGAGAAGACAATGGCGTGTTTTATACAATGCCTAGACTTAGAATAGAAAGCTTGTCGCCATTCAAACTAACGATAGAAAGGTAACAATACTCTATGGTTACTCGCTTGGTCGGTAAGACCTCCCGGCGGCGAACTATTCACGAGACTTAAGAAAGCCGTTAAAACAAGCTTGCTCTAGAGTTAGGGGAAAGAAGGTTGAATTTCTGTCTGATCTACAGTTACAGTGTAGCAGATGTTTCTTTCTTTATGACGCTGCAGGAAAAACGACCTCTTCAGGGTAACAATATAGGGTACATAGGAATGAAATAAAGGAAGGAAGGAATAAAGGAATTCCGTACCCAAAGGGTAAAAACGGCACCCTATTACTTAGACTCCGCTGTCTGTCTGCCCGTCCGTCACCAGGCTGTATCTCATGAACCATGATAGTAAGACCGTTTTTTTTACAGATGATGTATTTCTGTTGCCGCTATAACAACAAATACTGAAAAACAGAATAAAATAAATATTCAAGGGGGCTCCCATACAACAATTTTTTCAATACTACATACAAACTTATGAATGCCCTGGTTACGTACATGGAGTGTGAAAGTAGCCGCACCAATAACTTTGTAAACAACATTTTGCCATGTAAAATCTATCAAACTTTTCACTCCACACCATCCCTACCAATGTACGGTGGTACGGAACCCTTCGTGCATGAGTCCAACTCGCACTTGTTTTTTTTTAACCCTTGTTTATCTGATATAATCCAAACGCAAGTATATTTGCTTTTGGATTATACCAGATAAACAAAATTCTCGGGATATGATGTCAATAGTGGACTCAATAAAGTTATAAAGTTTCAATTGCATAGCTCATAATTAAATATAATTTTTGTTTGTTTAAATGAAAACTGAAATTTGGTTTGTAAGCTAGCATACAAACAAGAAACTAATCAGGAACTTTTATCCCCCAACCCTGTACCGGTGTGAAGTTGGCAGCCAAAAGTTAGTAGCCAATATAATCTGACCAAATTAAGGAGGTACTTTTTCATATAACACTAAGGGCCTTTATGATAGGTTTAAGGCAATATAAATGGTGTCTAGTGCCTGTTGATGAAACCCATACTTCCTTAATGAACCATGTACCCTAAAATGACGACATAATACTCACAATATTCAATATAGATAGTTGGCTGTGGTACTTGTGGTCTTCTAGTCCGATATTGGTATTCAAATGTATTCTAGATTATGCGTTAAGACCTATATAACCTAGCAAGACACAGCTTATTTACTAGCCGAACCTCCATCGTGGTCAAAATCACCAGCAGCGGTTTCAAGGTGGAGTACACAAATTCAAAGTTTCACATTCAGTCGGCTTTGGTACTGTCTTCTCGTTCGATATTAGCATGTAATAGTGTTCTCGATTATGCTGTAAGACCTACTTAACATAGTTAGATACACGTTATTTAGTAGCCGAATCTCCTTTGTGGTCATAAACACCAGCAGCGGTTTCAAGGTGGAGAAAAAAAATTCAAGGTTTCTTTTTCAGTCGGCTGTGGTAGTGTCATCTCGTTCGATATTGACCTGTTCAAGTATTTCAGGTTATGCTTGACGACGTTCCTAACATAGCTAGATCCAGTTTATTTACTAGCCAAACTTGCTTTGTGGTCAAAAACATCAGCAGCGGTTTCAAGGTGGAGAAAACAAATTCAAAGTTTATTTTTCAGTCTGCTGTGGTAGTGTCTTTTCGTCCGATATTGACCTGTTTTAGTATTCAAGATTATGCTTTGAGACGTACTTAACATAGATTTATACAGGTTATTTACTAGCCGAACTTGCTTCGTGGTCAAAAACACCAGTAGCGGTTTCAAGGTGGAGAAAACAAATCCAAAGTTTCTTTTTCACTCAGCTGTGGTAGTGTCTTCTCGTCCGATATTGACCTGGTTTAGTATTCAAGATTATGCTTTAAGACCTACTTAACAAAGCTAGATACAGGTTATTTAGTAGCCGAACCTCCTACGTGGTCAAAAACACCAGCAGCGGTTTCAAGTTGGAGTACACAATTTCAAAGGTTCACATTAAGTCGGCTCTGGGACTGTCTTCTCGTTCGATATTAGCATGTAATGGTGTTCTCGATCATGTTGTAAGACCTACTTAACATAGTAAGATACACGTTGTTTAGTTGCCGAATCTCCTTCGTGGTCATAAACACCAGCAGCGGTTTCAAGGTGGAGAAAAGAAATTCAAGGTTTCTTTTTCAGTCGGCTGTGGTAGTGTCTTCTCGTTCGATATTGACCTGTTTTAGTATTTCAGATTATGCTTGACGACGTTCCTAAAATAGCTAGATCCAGTTTATTTACTAGCCGAACTTGCTTTGTGGTCAAAAACATCAGCAGCGGTTTCAAGATGGAGAAAACAAATTCAAAGTTTATTTTTCAGTCGGCTGTGGTAGTGTCTTCTCGTCCGATATTGACCTGTTTTAGTATTCAAAATTATGCTTTGAGACGTACTTAACATAGATTTATACAGGTTATTTACTAGCCAAACCTGCTTCGTGGTCAAAAACACCAGTAGCGGTTTCAAGGTGGAGAAAACAAATCCAAAGTTTCTTTTTCACTCAGCTGTGGTAGTGTCTTCTCGTCCGATATTGACCTGGTCTAGTATTCAAGATTATGCTTTAAGACCTACTTAACAAAGCTAGATACAGGTTATTTACTAGCCGAACCTCCTACGTGGTCAAAAACACCAGCAGCGGTTTCATGTTGGAGTACACAATTTCAAAGGTTCACATTAAGTCGGCTCTGGGACTGTCTTCTCGTTCGATATTAGCATGTAATAGTGTTCTAGATCATGTTGTAAGACCTACTTAACATAGTAAGATACACGTTGTTTACTTGCTGAATCTCCTTCGTGGTCATAAACACCAGCAGCGGTTTCAAGGTGGAGAAAACAAATTCAAAGTTTATTTTTCAGTCGGCTGTGGTAGTGTCTTCTCGTCCGATATTGACCTGTTTTAGTATTCAAAATTATGCTTTGAGACGCACTTAACATAGATTTATACAGGTTATTTACTAGCCGAACCTGCTTCGTGGTCAAAAACACCAGTAGCGGTTTCAAGGTGGAAAAAACAAGTCCAAAGTTTCTTTTTCACTCAGCTGTGGTAGTGTCTTCTCGTCCGATATTGACCTGGTTTAGTATTCAAGATTATGCTTTAAGACCTACTTAACAAAGCTAGATACAGGTTATTTACTAGCCGAACCTCCTACGTGGTCAAAAACACCAGCAGCGGTTTCAAGTTGGAGTACACAATTTCAAAGGATCACATTCAGTCGGTTCTGGGACTGTCTTCTCGTTCGATATTAGCATGTAATAGTGTTCTTAATTATGCTGTTAGACCTATTTAACATAGCTAGATACACGTTATTTACTAGCCGAATCTTCTTCGTGGTCATAAACACCAGCAGCGCTTTCAAGGTGGAGAAAAGAAATTCAAAGTTTCTTTTTCAGTCGGCTGTGGTAGTGTCTTCTCGTTCGATATTAACCTGTTTTAGTATTTCAGATTATGCTTGGCGACGTTCCTAAAATAGCTAGATCCAGTTTATTTACTAGCCGAACTTGCTTTGTGGTCAAAAACATCAGCAGCGGTTTCAAGATGGAGAAAACAAATTCAAAGTTTATTTTTCAGTCGGCTGTGGTAGTGTCTTCTCGTCCGATATTGACCTGTTTTAGTATTCAAAATTATGCTTTGAGACGTACTTAACATAGATTTATACAGGTTATTTACTAGCCGAACCTGCTTCGTGGTCAAAAACACCAGTAGCGGTTTCAAGGTGGAGAAAACAAATCCAAAGTTTCTTTTTCACTCAGCTGTGGTAGTGTCTTCTCGTCCGATATTGACCTGGTTTAGTATTCAAGATTATGCTTTAAGACCTACTTAACAAAATTAGATACAGGTTATTTACTAGCCGAACCTCCTACGTGGTCAAAAACACCAGCAGCGGTTTCAAGTTGGAGTACACAATTTCAAAGGTTCACATTAAGTCGGCTCTGGGACTGTCTTCTCGTTCGATATTAGCATGTAATAGTGTTCTCGATCATGTTGTAAGACCTACTTAACATAGTAAGATACACGTTGTTTACTTGCCGAATCTCCTTCGTGGTCATAAACACCAGCAGCGGTTTCAAGGTGGAGAAAAGAAATTCAAAGTTTCTTTTTCAGTCGGCTGTGGTAGTGTCTTCTCGTTCGATATTAACCTGTTTTAGTATTTCAGATTATGCTTGGCGACGTTCCTAAAATAGCTAGATCCAGTTTATTTACTAGCCGAACTTGCTTTGTGGTCAAAAACATCAGCAGCGGTTTCAAGATGGAGAAAACAAATTCAAAGTTTATTTTTCAGTCGGCTGTGGTAGTGTCTTCTCGTCCGATATTGACCTGTTTTAGTATTCAAAATTATGCTTTGAGACGTACTTAACATAGATTTATACAGGTTATTTACTAGCCGAACCTGCTTCGTGGTCAAAAACACCAGTAGCGGTTTCAAGGTGGAGAAAACAAATCCAAAGTTTATTTTTCACTCAGCTGTGGTAGTGTCTTCTCGTCCGATATTGACCTGGTTTAGTATTCAAGATTATGCTTTAAGACCTACTTAACAAAATTAGATACAGGTTATTTACTAGCCGAACCTCCTACGTGGTCAAAAACACCAGCAGCGGTTTCAAGTTGGAGTACACAATTTCAAAGGTTCACATTAAGTCGGCTCTGGGACTGTCTTCTCGTTCGATATTAGCATGTAATAGTGTTCTCGATCATGTTGTAAGACCTACTTAACATAGTAAGATACACGTTGTTTACTTGCCGAATCTCCTTCGTGGTCATAAACACCAGCAGCGGTTTCAAGGTGGAGAAAAGAAATTCAAAGTTTCTTTTTCAGTCGGCTGTGGTAGTGTCTTCTCGTTCGATATTAACCTGTTTTAGTATTTCAGATTATGCTTGGCGACGTTCCTAAAATAGCTAGATCCAGTTTATTTACTAGCCGAACTTGCTTTGTGGTCAAAAACATCAGCAGCGGTTTCAAGATGGAGAAAACAAATTCAAAGTTTATTTTTCAGTCGGCTGTGGTAGTGTCTTCTCGTCCGATATTGACCTGTTTTAGTATTCAAAATTATGCTTTGAGACGTACTTAACATAGATTTATACAGGTTATTTACTAGCCGAACCTGCTTCGTGGTCAAAAACACCAGTAGCGGTTTCAAGGTGGAGAAAACAAATCCAAAGTTTCTTTTTCACTCAGCTGTGGTAGTGTCTTCTCGTCCGATATTGACCTGGTTTAGTATTCAAGATTATGCTTTAAGACCTACTTAACAAAGCTAGATACAGGTTATTTACTAGCCGAACCTCCTACGTGGTCAAAAACACCAGCAGCGGTTTCAAGTTGGAGTACACAATTTCAAAGGATCACATTCAGTCGGTTCTGGGACTGTCTTCTCGTTCGATATTAGCATGTAATAGTGTTCTTAATTATGCTGTTAGACCTATTTAACATAGCTAGATACACGTTATTTACTAGCCGAATCTTCTTCGTGGTCATAAACACCAGCAGCGCTTTCAAGGTGGAGAAAAGAAATTCAAAGTTTCTTTTTCAGTCGGCTGTGGTAGTGTCTTCTCGTTCGATATTGACCTGTTTTAGTATTTCAGATTATGCTTGGCGACGTTCCTAAAATAGCTAGATCCAGTTTATTTACTAGCCGAACTTGCTTTGTGGTCAAAAACATCAGCAGCGGTTTCAAGATGGAGAAAACAAATTCAAAGTTTATTTTTCAGTCGGCTGTGGTAGTGTCTTCTCGTCCGATATTGACCTGTTTTAGTATTCAAAATTATGCTTTGAGACGTTCTTAACATACAATTATACAGGTTATTTACTAGCCGAACCTACTTCGTGGTCAAAAACACCAGTAGCGGTTTCAAGGTGGAGAAAACAAATCCAAAGTTTCTTTTTCACTCAGCTGTGGTAGTGTCTTCTCGTCTGATATTGACCTGGTTTAGTATTCAAGATTATGCTTTAAGACCTACTTAACAAAGCTAGATACAGGTTATTTACTAGCCGAACCTCCTACGTGGTCAAAAACACCAGCAGCGGTTTCATGTTGGAGTACACAATTTCAAAGGATCACATTCAGTCGGTTCTGGGACTGTCTTCTCGTTCGATATTAGCATGTAATAGTGTTCTTAATTATGCTGTTAGACCTATTTAACATAGCTAGATACACGTTATTTACTAGCCGAATCTTCTTCGTGGTCATAAACACCAGCAGCGCTTTCAAGGTGGAGAAAAGAAATTCAAAGTTTATTTTTCAGTCGGCTGTGGTAGTGTCTTCTCGTCCGATATTGACCTGTTTTAGTATTCAAAATTATGCTTTGAGACGTACTTAACATAGATTTATACAGGTTATTTACTAGCCGAACCTGCTTCGTGGTCAAAAACACCAGAAGCGGTTTCAAGGTGGAGAAAACAAATCCAAAGTTTCTTTTTCACTCAGCTGTGGTAGTGTCTTCTCGTCCGATATTGACCTGGTTTAGTATTCAAGATTATGCTTTAAGACCTACTTAACAAAGCTAGATACAGTTTATTTACTAGCCGAACCTCCTACGTGGTCAAAAACACCAGCAGCGGTTTCAAGTTGGAGTACACAATTTCAAAGGTTCACATTAAGTCGGCTCTGGGACTGTCTTCTCGTTCGATATTAGCATGTAATAGTGTTCTCGATCATGTTGTAAGACCTACTTAACATAGTAAGATACACGTTGTTTACTTGCCGAATCTCCTTCGTGGTCATAAACACCAGCAGCGGTTTCAAGGTGGAGAAAACAAATTCAAAGTTTATTTTTCAGTCGGCTGTGGTAGTGTCTTCTCGTCCGATATTGACCTGTTTTAGTATTCAAAATTATGCTTTAAGACGTACTTAACATAGATTTATACAGGTTATTTACTAGCCGAACCTGCTTCGTGGTCAAAATCACCAGCAGCGGTTTCAAGGTGGAGTACACAAATTCAAAGTTTCACATTCAGTCGGCTTTGGTACTGTCTTCTCGTTCGATATTAGCATGTAATAGTGTTCTCGATTATGCTGTAAGACCTACTTAACATAGTTAGATACACGTTATTTAGTAGCCGAATCTCCTTTGTGGTCATAAACACCAGCAGCGGTTTCAAGGTGGAGAAAAAAAATTCAAGGTTTCTTTTTCAGTCGGCTGTGGTAGTGTCATCTCGTTCGATATTGACCTGTTCAAGTATTTCAGGTTATGCTTGACGACGTTCCTAACATAGCTAGATCCAGTTTATTTACTAGCCAAACTTGCTTTGTGGTCAAAAACATCAGCAGCGGTTTCAAGGTGGAGAAAACAAATTCAAAGTTTATTTTTCAGTCGGCTGTGGTAGTGTCTTCTCGTCCGATATTGACCTGTTTTAGTATTCAAAATTATGCTTTGAGACGTACTTAACATAGATTTATACAGGTTATTTACTAGCCGAACCTGCTTCGTGGTCAAAAACACCAGAAGCGGTTTCAAGGTGGAGAAAACAAATCCAAAGTTTCTTTTTCACTCAGCTGTGGTAGTGTCTTCTCGTCCGATATTGACCTGGTTTAGTATTCAAGATTATGCTTTAAGACCTACTTAACAAAGCTAGATACAGTTTATTTACTAGCCGAACCTCCTACGTGGTCAAAAACACCAGCAGCGGTTTCAAGTTGGAGTACACAATTTCAAAGGTTCACATTAAGTCGGCTCTGGGACTGTCTTCTCGTTCGATATTAGCATGTAATAGTGTTCTCGATCATGTTGTAAGACCTACTTAACATAGTAAGATACACGTTGTTTACTTGCCGAATCTCCTTCGTGGTCATAAACACCAGCAGCGGTTTCAAGGTGGAGAAAAGAAATTCAAAGTTTATTTTTCAGTCGGCTGTGGTAGTGTCTTCTCGTCCGATATTGACCTGTTTTAGTATTCAAAATTATGCTTTAAGACGTACTTAACATAGATTTATACAGGTTATTTACTAGCCGAACCTGCTTCGTGGTCAAAAACACCAGTAGCGGTTTCAAGGTGGAGAAAACAAATCCAAAGTTTCTTTCTCACTCAGCTGTGGTAGTGTCTTCTCGTCCGATATTGACCTGTTTTAGTATTCAAAATTATGCTTTGAGACGTACTTAACATAGATTTATACAGGTAATTTACTAGCCGAACCTGCTTCGTGGTCAAAAACACCAGTAGCGGTTTCAAGGTGGAGAAAACAAATCCAAAGTTTCTTTTTCACTCAGCTGTGGTAGTGTCTTCTCGTCCGATATTGACCTGGTTTAGTATTCAAGATTATGCTTTAAGACCTACTTAACAAAGCTAGATATAGGTTATTTACAAGCCGAACCTCCTACGTGGTCAAAAACACCAGCAGCGGTTTCAAGTTGGAGTACACAATTTCAAAGGTTCACATTAAGTCGGCTCTGGGACTGTCTTCTCGTTCGATATTAGCATGTAATAGTGTTCTCGATCATGTTGTAAGACCTACTTAACATAGTAAGATACACGTTGTTTACTTGCCGAATCTCCTTCGTGGTCATAAACACCAGCAGCGGTTTCAAGGTGGAGAAACAAATTCAAAGTTTATTTTTCAGTCGGCTGTGGTAGTGTCTTCTCGTCCGATATTGACCTGTTTTAGTATTCAAAATTATGCTTTGAGACGCACTTAACATAGATTTATACAGGTTATTTACTAGCCGAACCTGCTTCGTGGTCAAAAACACCAGTAGCGGTTTCAAGGTGGAAAAAACAAGTCCAAAGTTTCTTTTTCACTCAGCTGTGGTAGTGTCTTCTCGTCCGATATTGACCTGGTTTAGTATTCAAGATTATGCTTTAAAACCTACTTAACAAAGCTAGATACAGGTTATTTACTAGCCGAACCTCCTACGTGGTCAAAAACACCAGCAGCGGTTTCAAGTTGGAGTACACAATTTCAAAGGATCACATTCAGTCGGTTCTGGGACTGTCTTCTCGTTCGATATTAGCATGTAATAGTGTTCTTAATTATGCTGTTAGACCTATTTATCATAGCTAGATACACGTTATTTACTAGCCGAATCTCCTTCGTGGTCATAAACACCAGCAGCGCTTTCAAGGTGGAGAAAAGAAATTCAAAGTTTCTTTTTTAGTCGGCTGTGGTAGTGTCTTCTCGTTCGATATTGACCTGTTTTAGTATTTCAGATTATGCTTGACGACGTTCCTAAAATAGCTAGATCCAGTTTATCTACTAGCCGATCTTGCTTTGTGGTCAAAAACATCAGCAGCGGTTTCAAGATGGAGAAAACAAATTCAAAGTTTATTGTTCAGTCGGCTGTGGTAGTGTCTTCTCGTCCGATATTGACCTGTTTTAGTATTCAAAATTATGCTTTGAGACGTACTTAACATAGATTTATACAGGTTATTTACTAGCCGAACCTGCTTCGTGGTCAAAAACACCAGTAGCGGTTTCAAGGTGGAGAAAACAAATCCAAAGTTTCTTTCTCACTCAGCTGTGGTAGTGTCTTCTCGTCCGATATTGACCTGTTTTAGTATTCAAAATTATGCTTTGAGACGTACTTAACATAGAATTATACAGGTAATTTACTAGCCGAACCTGCTTCGTGGTCAAAAACACCAGTAGCGGTTTCAAGGTGGAGAAAACAAATCCAATGTTTCTTTTTCACTCGGCTGTGGTATTGTCTTCTCGTCCGATATTGACCTGGTTTAGTATTCAAGATTATGCTTTAAGACCTACTTAACAAAGCTAGATACAGGTTATTTACTAGCCGAACCTCCTTCGTGGTCAAAAACACCAGCAGCGGTTTCAAGTCGGAGTACACAATTTCAAAGGATCACATTCAGTCGGTTCTGGGACTGTCTTCTCGTTGGATATTAGCATGTAATAGTGTTCTTAATTATGCTGTTAGACCTATTTAACAAAGCTAGAAACACGTTATTTACTAGCCAAATCTCCTTCGTGGTCACAAACACCAGCAGCGCTTTCAAGGTGGAGAAAAGAAATTCAAAGTTTCTTTTTCAGTCGGCTGTGGTAGTGTCTTCTCGTTCGATATTGACCTGTTTTAGTATTTCAGATTATGCTTGACGACGTTCCTAAAATAGCTAGATCCAGTTTATTTACTAGCCGAACTTGCTTTGTGGTCAAAAACATCAGCAGCGGTTTCAAGATGGAGAAAACAAATTCAAAGTTTATTTTTCAGTCGGCTGTGGTAGTGTCTTCTCGTCCGATATTGACCTGTTTTAGTATTTAAAATTATGCTTTGAGACGTACTTAACATAGATTTATACAGGTTATTTACTAGCCGAACCTGCTTCGTGGTCAAAAACACCAGTAGCGGTTTCAAGGTGGAGAAAACAAATCCAAAGTTTCTTTTTCACTCAGCTGTGGTAGTGTCTTCTCGTCCGATATTGACCTGTTTTAGTATTCAAAATTATGCTTTGAGACGTACTTAACATAGATTTATACAGGTTATTTACTAGCCGAACCTGCTTCGTGGTCAAAAACACCAGTAGCGGTTTCAAGGTGGAGAAAACAAATCCAAAGTTTCTTTTTCACTCAGCTGTGGTAGTGTCTTCTCGTCCGATATTGACCTGGTTTAGTATTCAAGATTATGCTTTAAGACCTACTTAACAAAGCTAGATACAGGTTATTTACTAGCCGAACCTCCTACGTGGTCAAAAACACCAGAAGCGGTTTCAAGTTGGAGTACACAATTTCAAAGATTCACATTAAGTCGGCTCTGGGACTGTCTTCTCGTTCGATATTAGCATGTAATAGTGTTCTCGATCATGTTGTAAGACCTAATTAACATAGTAAGATACACGTTGTTTACTTGCCGAATCTCCTTCGTGTTCATAAACACCAGCAGCGGTTTCGAGGTGGAGAAAAGAAATTCAAAGTTTAACATTCAGTCGGCTCTGGTACTGTCTTCTCGTTCGATATTGGCATTTAATAGTGTTCTCGATTATGCTATCGGACCTATTCAACAAAACTAGGTACATCTATCTTTTAGCTGCACCTCCTTAGTAGTCATAATCACCAGCAGCATTTTCAAGAAATGTCAATAAGTTTATACGCTGCTATTAGCCAACAGATGGCGGTAGGTTAACCATTTGATTGCTTTCGTATTTAATAGTAAGATTATTGAATGTAATAAATAACACGCACTTTTTTTTATTTTGCGTGTTAATTTTGGCGAAAAAGCTTTACCTACGTCAAAATGCTGCTCTTATCTAATATATGTCGTAAGCAACGGGCGACTTCATATGATCAACATGAATCTTCTTTTCGTCCGATATTGGTATTGTAAAGCAGTCTAGATTACGATGTTAGGTCTATTCAACAAAGCTAGACACAGCCTATATAATAGGCGCATCTGCCTAGTAGCCGAAATCACCAGCATCGGTTTCAAGAAATATCAATTAGTTGAAACGCTACTATTAGCCAACAGATGGCGTTAGGTTTGCTTGTCGATTTCGTTTTGATTTTAAGATTCTAATAAATAGGTTTAGTTTCGCTAGGAAGAATCTCATGACCGTTGCGTGCCAGAAACAGTTGTATTTTTACTAGCTGTTCGTTGCCCTATTTTATTTTGCTAATCAGACAGATATACCGTATGGCAACACTACCTGTGCGTTAAAGCCACAAGTCCGAAATGATAAAAGTGACCATAGATTATACCTAGTCCAACATAGGATGATCTCTGACAGCTTGTCACTGTGACTTTACTAGGCATGGGGATAATGTCGAAATAAATTATCGATATTCTGACGATATTATGACGACCCGAATGGCCGAGTCGGCAGTGACACTGCCTATGAAGCCAAGGGTCCCGGGTTCGAGTCCCGGTGGGGGCAAATATTTGTTTGATGAGAACGGATGTTTGTACCCTAGTCATGGTTGTTTATCTATCTAAGTATAATATTTATCTATAAAAGTATGTGTATCGTTGTCTAGTACCCAAGATACAGGGAATCCTAGTTTGGGGCTAGATTAATGTGTGTAAATGGTGTCCAAGGTATTATTATTATTATTATTATTATTATTCTAACCAAAGTTTCTGAATGTTTCAAGCAAATCAAACAAAAGGATGTTGTAACATGTTTTTATTCTTGTTAAATCGGTTCACAGCCCAAATCACTATCATCAAAGTCTGATTCTGACTCGCTGGAGCAGTCTTGTAGATTTATAATCAGTTCCTGGGTAGATTGGTCGAATCGTACGTCACGCTCCCAATCATCTTCCATAATTTTTCTTGTTCTGTCTATGTCTTTCTTCCAATTGTCCGATGTGACACTGTCACATGCATCCTTCAGTAACTTCAGCATTTTATTTGCTGTAAAAGGCGGTGTTGTATTATGTCTGGCTGCGTAACCTGTAACAAAGAAATAAAATACATATAAAACACACCATGGCTTGTTGGAAGAGATGTCTTAATAGCTAATCGATGTTTTATTAGCTAATTGATGTTTTATGAGATATTTTTACATTCTTATCTTCCTATGCTATCAAAATGTATTTGATTATAATTTTATGTGAGTACAATAAATTACAAATATTAATCTAATTGACTTTTTTTAAGCAAACGAGAGAAATGCGAGCGATGGTGAAAGAAACACATAAGCACGTTTACCTTTGACTTGAGCCCAGATCAGCTCTATCGGGTTGTACTGGCAGTGGTATGGAGGTAGCCGAATTACAGTATGGCCCTTTTCTTTTGCTATTTCATCCAAGATGTATGTTGGAGTACGGGGTTTGTGTATACGGACCAATCGTAGTAATTCAGTTTTCAACATCTTTTCGTTGGCCTCTATACCTTTGCTTTGCAGCCACGAAATTAAATCCAATTTCCGGTTGCTTGACGTTGGTGCTTTATCTCTTTGTACGGAGTGGTACGATGCATTGTCCATCACGATGGTATGCGGTTCTTTCAGGTTTTCCAAAAGAGTTAAAAACCACTTTTTGAATCTTTCGAAATCCATTTCTTCATGATATTCGGTGGTCTTTACTGATTTAAACGCCAGCAAACAATTCGGCACAAAGCCAGACGACGTCCCAGCATGTGTTATAATTAATCTTTGCCCTTTGCCTTCGGGCACTTTTGTAGTTGACTCAGCTGTGTCATCCGTCCAAGATCTTGAAACTGTGTGATTTGCGTTTAGCCACGTTTCGTCCAGAAAAACCACTTTGTCCCAGTTTGAGATCTCTTTAATTTTTCGGAGAAAATCAATTCTCTTGAGCGCAACATCTGTCCGCTCCATTAGTATTTTTCTTTTGTCACTTTTTTTGTAGCGGAACCCGATGCTTTTTAGTGTTTTGGCTAACGACGAGTGGCCACCTTTAAATAATTCAGCGTCTTCAAGAGATGTTTGTAGTTTTCTGAGTGTTGGTAACTCTCCACGCGTGTAGTACCCATAAATATGGTTCCGGATTGCTGCGGCATCAAAATCGTCAATTTTTGATATTGGACACGTCCTCTTCCTTTTTTTATTTGGCGTCGACAGTTTTTGCTCTTCGTTTTCCTCTGTCGTCGTTGTCGCAGATGATTGCTCACCATACTTTTCTCTGCTGACACGAATCACTGTAGCAATCCCGATTCCCAGAGCATCAGCAACTCTGTTGCACGCTTGTGTTAATGGCAACAACGGTCCGCCATTTTGACTCTCGCGTTCAAAGTATTCGCGCAAGCGAATCACAAACTCCCGGCTTTCACTATTTAAAACAGTTTTCTTTGTTCTTTTTGGCATACTGTATCCAAAAACAGAACAAACTTAACAAACAAATAACAGCAAAACTCAACAAATTAATAACAATAACGATAACCGAATGGAGACTGAATGAAAACACGTGGCGTATACAAGGCGTTGGCACTCGTACTGAACAAGATGGCAGAATGGCAGATGCAATGCAATCAAACAAGATGGCGGCATGGCGCGGTGAAGCCCACTCTACACACTCACGCGCAAAGCCCGCGAAACATGCATGAATGAATGAATGGGATTTCATTATTGTTTCACGCGCGAGTGTGGAGCGCCCATGAAGCGCCACTCGTTAAAAATTCAGTTTGCTTTTAACAAAAATAAAACTATTTTTTATCGTTGTTTTAATAGTATTTCTATTTCATTTACCTTGTTGTTTGCAATCTATTTTATTTACAAAATATCATCAATATTCTATTATATGTTTCGAGTCAAGATCGATAACTTGTCTTACGATAAGTGTAGCACGTCACTATTTGCCAATAAAGTATTTAAATTGTCTCTATACATTTTACCGTCGAAAAATACGATACTTCATAGGCGTGTTTTGACACTGACAGCTGTCAGAGATCATCCTATGTTGGACTAGGTATAGTTATTATCCTTCACTTACAATCAGACAATAAAATTAGAGGATCGGGCATGCGGAGTATGTAAGTCTTGTAATGTGCTGGACCTAAGCTTATCTTCCCGGATCTTCCTCCACGTACGACTTTTCGCTGAATGTCGTGCTGGTCTATACGATCACTATTTTGCGCTGACACATTTTCGTTAGTTCAGACCGTCGCGTCGGCGTATTCGTCGAAAACTGTCAATGTTCTAACAAGTTACCTTAGCTAGACAGAGAAATTAAATAGAAAATAGTTTTACAGCACAGCAAAGATGTTGATTTTGTTATTTTAGCCAGAACAAAATATTTATCATTAATTGACCGAGCGAGCGAAGGGCTCCATTTCAACAAGATAGGAGGCCGATTTTGCTTTCGACTAGGTGTATGTTTCTTATTCCTGGTATATATTAACAAACTGCCTTTCATGGTGGAGAAATTGACAGACATAGTGTTGTTTGCTGATGACTTCAATGGTCTTCAAAATTTAAAGACAAAAAGAATATTTTGATGATGTTAATGGTGTATTGTCTTTAACCTTGAATTGGTTCACAGTTAATAATTTATTATTAAACGCTGGGTAAAACCATGTGTATCAAATTCTCACTTCCAATTCCAAATGTCAGGCAAGTTGAGACCAGTTTAGTGTTAGACAGGAACATGTTAGAAGAAAATATGATACAAAATTTCTTGGAATAACTATTGATAGCAAATTGCAGTGGGGACCCACATAGATAAATTTGCTCGTAAATTAAGTTCTGCGGTTTTCGCTGTTAGGAACATCAGACAAAACACGGATGTGGCTACATCTAGGCTAGTATATTTTAGTTACTTTCCTAGTGTCATGTCCTATGGTATCTTGTTGCGGGGGAAAGCAGCGGATATTCAAACTATTTTTGTTTTTTTTTGAGAAAAGAGCTATTTATTCGAGCAATTTATAATTTAAAACGAACAGACTCCGTAAGAGAGCTTTTTAAAGAAATTGGCAACCTACTAACTGTAGCTAGTCAATTTTATTTTCGAAAATATAATGTATATGTACGCAACAACCTTACAACATTTTCCAATTTTAGAGATAGCTGTAATATTAACCTAAAAAATAATCACATAATATAATAATAAAATACTTAGGTACCTATAAATTGGTTCACAGTCCCCCCGGTTAGCGAGGTCTACTGCCCACAGGGCCACTAGTTATATTTATTTTGGAGAACACTTCTACACATTGATAAGCAGAATAAATAAGTTAGTTCAAATTAATAGTTTTTGGGCCGAGAACAATGAAAAACCTAGGTCTTTACCAACCACCTCACTTAATAGGTCTATTATGTGAGGTGGTTGGTACCTAGTTATAGTTACCTACCCAGCTGAAATGGGGTCCCGTACGTAGCTGCGAAGAACGTTTATGCGAAAAACATTTTGACTGTGTCATAGTTTCAAATGGTTAATACTTGGATCCCAGCACCCTGAACGTGCCCCCTGGGTAGTGCTAACAAGAAATAAAGCAATCTCAAGACGTTACTTTTTAGGTTCTCGAGATTAGGATCTATTAGGGTTAGCGAAGCGAGCCAACAACCTGGCAAATATTTTGGTAGGTACTTAGCGTAGGGTACAAAATAGTTATGTATATAGTTATATATATATATATATAGAATTATTAATTGGACAATAGAAAACTAGGACTGAATCCGAAAACTCGTTGAAGAAGAAAATGTAACAGAACATAACATTCCAAAGATTTTGGCAAATCATCCCCAAATAGCACCCAAAAGAAACAAAGTGACAGAGAATATTATTTCAGCAATCACCGCGGAGAAGAGCACAATGAGCACTATTGATTATATTCTATCTAGAGAAATAGGTACACGTTATTTATTGATATAAAGCTTTTGATTTGTTCATTTTTGTTATTTTATATTGATTATGATTTACGAATGGTAATTTAATGGCTCATAGTGCCCTAAGTCTTAAGCGCTCGTGTTGTGGGCTCATGGCAACCCATGTCGCGTCCATCTATTTGGTCGTCCGTATCAAACATTGTCAATAGGATAAAACTGCCTCTGCATGTATTTGTGCGTGAAATTGAACTAATAAACCTTATAAGGCTTAAGTTTTGTGATTACAGCTTGAACATATCAAATGTTTAAGCTGTAATCCTCACCAATATGTCTTAATAACTCTTACATCGTTGATGGACTATTTCTGAAATTTGGCATGTCGTGTGGACTAATTCTGGACAATTTTTTGAAACCTTAACCAAGTCGATAGACCCTTCCGTATGCTTGCACTTATTATTTTTGTATATTATTATTTCTAGATTATTGTATACTATTTTTAACAGTGTCAAATTTCATTTTCATTACGATTACAATGGTGAGGATTACAGCATTACAGCTTGAGTTTTGTGAGTGGCGGGGATGCAAGTGGCGTGTTTTGGGAGATTTGGGGATGTGATTCCGATTTGTAAGGACAAAAGTACAATGAATATTGTGAAATAAAAACATTGATGAAATATTCAAATTGAAATCAATTTTATTTTTATTTGCCATAAATTAAGTAGGTACGTAGGTACCGATTTTGTTATACATATATAGGGAGGTTTTAATCCAATATGCCAGACCATTCAAATAAATTATTTCTGTGTATTCGCAATAAATGTCAGTACTTCGGAACGTCCGGTGTTACCAGTACTAGGGAAACCGCCACTAACCATTTATGCTAGTTTCACACGAGGGCAGAACAGTTGCGAACAGAAGGGAGGAACAGAACTATGCGTCAATGGCTGCATTTATATTATAGATATCTAGCTTTGTTGACTAGGTCTAAAGCATAATCTAGACGTGTGCCTCAAGCCTCAAGCACCAAAGAAAAGTTGTTATTCCGATTATACCGAAGCATAAAAGTCCGATGGAAATTGTGAATGAACAAAAACATCGATGAAATGAAATTACAAATATACAATATGAAAGCAGCCATAAGATCTGCCACTGTAAATATTTATTAAAATGTTATAATTAAAAAGCTATCAACGAGTACACCTAACGGCATCTGTTGGCTAATAGCAGCGTTTCAACTTATTGATAATTTGTTGAAACCGTTGCTAGTGATTTTGGCTACCGAGCACATGCGGCTAGGAGATATGCTGTGTCTAACTTTGTTGAATAGGCCCTAAAGCTAAAATAAATCTAGACTGCTTTACTTTACCAATATCGGTCAATTGAATTGTAATTGTATTGTAACATGTAAATATGTCGTGAATGTTTATGTCGATCTGGTAATAGTTGTAATAAATCGGCCCAGAAGAAGAAGATACCCTTATGTGATGCCACACCTTGATCATATGACGTCGCCCGCCGCTAACGCCATCTAATAGATGATAGAAGCATTTTTACGTAGGTAAACCTTTTTTCCCAGAAATATTCACAAGCAACATAAAAAATATAACATACCTATTAATTCGGCTAATAATTATTTATGTATGTGTCTCTACAGAGCCACAAAGATCTTAAGGCACTTGGATGAGATAGACATGAAGGCGCTACTTATAGCTTTTTAGCATGTTTATAGCACCACCTCTCTCCCTCTTTCTGACACGATTTATACGAAGGCAGCGATAGTTGTGATTTCCGCCACGCGCTCCTTGTGGCATAAGATCCTTGTGGCACTGTATCTATTTATATGAATCTTAAATCTTACTATTAAATCAAAAACAATAGAATAGTTAACCTAACGCCATCTGTTGGCTAATAGCAGTGATTCAACTTATTGACATTTCTTGAAACCGCTGCTGGTGATTTTGACTACTAAGGAGGTGCAGCTAGTAGATAGATGTACCTAGTTATGTTGAGTAGGTCTTGTGGCATAATCTGGAGCACAATTAAATGCCATTATTGGACTAGAAGACACTAATAAAGCCGGCTGAAAGTGAAACTTTGAATTTGTTTACTCCACCTTGAAACCGCTGCTGGTGTTTTTGACCACGAAGCAGGTACGGCTAGTAAATAACGTGTATCTTACTATGTTAAGTAGGTCTTACAGCATAATCGAGAACACTATTAAATGCTAATATCGAACGAGAAGACAGTACCAGAGCCGACTGAAAAATAAACTTTGAATTTGTTTTCTCCACCTTGAAACCACTGCTGGTGTTTTTGACCACGAAGGAGGTTCGGCTAGTAAATAAACTGTATCTAACTATGTTAAGTAGGTCTTAAAGCATAATCTTGAATACTAAAACAGGTTAATATCGGTCGAGAAGACACTACCACAGCTGACTGAAAAATAAACTTTGAATTTGTTTTCTCCACCTTGAAACCGCTGCTGATGTTTTTGACCACAAAGCAAGTTCGGCTAGTAAATAACCTGAATCTAGCTTTGTTAAATAGGTCTTAAAGCATAATCTGAAATACTAAAACAGGTCAATATCGAACGAGAAGACACTACCACACCCGACTGAAAAAGAAACTTTGAATTTCTTTTCTCCACCTTGAAACCGCTGCTGGTGTTTATGACCACGAAGGAGATTCGGCTAGTAAATAACGTGTATCTAACTATGTTAAATAGGTCTAATAGCATAAACAAGAACACTATTACATGCTAATATCGATCGAGAAGACAGTCCCAGAGCCGACTGAATGTGAACCTTTGAAATTGTGTACTCCGACTTTAAACCGCTGCTGGTGTTTTTCACCACGAAGGAGGTTTGGCTAGTAAATAACCTGTATCTAGCTTTGTTAAGTAGGTCTTAAAGCATAATCTTGAATACTAAACCAGGTCAGTTTCGGACGAGAAGACACTACCACAGCCGAGTGAAAAAGAAACTTTGGATTTGTTTTCTCCACCTTGAAACCGCTGCTGGTGTTTTTGACCACGAAGCAGGTTTGGCTAGTAAATAACCTGTATAAATCTATGTTAAGTACGTCTCAAAGCATAATCTTGAATACTAAAACAGGTCAATATCGGACAAGAAGACACTACCACAGCCGTCTGAAAAATAAACTTTGAATTTTTTTTCTCCACCTTGAAACCGCTACAGATTTTTTTGACCACATAGAAAGTTTGGCTAGTAAATAAAATGGATGTAGCTATGTTAGGAACGTCGTCAAGCATAATCTTAAATACTACAACAAGACAATATCGAACGAGAAGACACTACCACAGCCGACTGAAAAATAAGCTTTGAATTTGTTTTCTCCACCTTGAAACCGCTGCTGATGTTTTTGACCACAAAGCAAGTTTGGCTAGTTAATAAACAAGATCTAGCTATGTTAGGAACGTCGTCAAGCATAATCTGAAATACTAAAACAGGTTAATATCGAACGAGAAGACACTACCACACCCGACTGAAAAAGAAACTTTGAATTTCTTTTCTCCACCTTGAAATCGCTGCTGGTGTTTATGACCACGTAGGAGATTCGGCTAGTAAATAACGTATATCTAGCTATGTTAAATAGGTCTAACAGCATAATCAAGAACACTATTACATGCTAATATCGAACGAGAAGACAGTCCCAGAGCCGACTGAATGTGAACCTTTGAAATTGTGTACTCCAACTTGAAACCGCTGCTGGTGTTTTTGACCACGTAGGAGGTTCGGCTAGTAAATAACCTGTATCTAGCTTTGTTAAGTAGGTCTTAAAGCATAATCTTGAATACTAAACCAGGTCAATATCGGACGAGAAGACAATACCACAGCCGAGTGAAAAAGAAACTTTGGATTTGTTTTCTCCACCTTGAAACCGCTGCTGGTGTTTTTGACCACGAAGCAGGTTCGGCTTGTAAATAACCTGTATAAATCTATGTTAAGTACGTCTCAAAACATAATCTTGAATACTAAAACAGGTCAATATCGGACAAGAAGACACTACCACAGCCGACTGAAAAATAAACTTTGAATTTGTTTTCTCCACCTTGAAACCGCTGCTGATGTTTTTGACCACAAAGCAAGTTTGGCTAGTAAATAAACTGGATCTAGCTATGTTAGGAACGTTGTCAAGCATAATCTGAAATACTTTAACAGGTCAATATCGAACGAGAAGACACTACCACAGCCAACTGAAAAAGATACCTTGAATTTCTTTTCTCCACCTTGAAACCGCTGCTGGTGTGTATGACCACAAAGGAGATTCGGCTACTAAATAACGTGTATCTAACTATGTTAAGTAGGTCTTACAGCATAATCGAGAACACCATTACATGCTAATATCGAACGAGAAGATAGTACCAGAGCCGACTGAATGTGAAACTTTGAATTTGTGTACTCCACCTTGAAACCGCTGCTGGTGATTTTGACCACGATGGAGGTTCGGCTAGTAAATAAGCTGTGTCTTGCTAGGTTATATAGGTCTTAACGCATAATCTAGAAAACGAATTTATTAATCATTGTTCAAAATATAGTTTACAATTCGATTAATCTACAGGAAACTTCGTCAACAACTTAAAACTAAACTTAAACACTTGCTAAACTACAAGATATGGCAGGGAAACAACTTAAAAATTATATGCTTCCAAATAATAATAACCTACTTAAATAATAAATAAATCTAAAATACATAAAACTACACAAATAAACCACCCCAGTACGCTCCCGGACCAAAGGTACCCATTACGCTGGCAGCGTTGCCGCGCTGCACAGCAAGTGAGACCCTTTGCACCAGGAACGCTCCGGAGCGGTAGTCATGGCCTCGGTCCCTCAAGCGACGCCCAATGTCCCTGATGAAGGCCCTACCCTGCGATCCCCACACCCCCGTGGTCTCGACGGCCAATGGAACAAACCAATAACTCCCCATCAGCTGTGCGTACTTACTGCATTTCTGCCGCGCCGCCGACTCCGCAGCCGCACCAGCAGTCTGCATGGTGGAGCCTATATGAGATGCCGCGAAAGTGCACACGCACGTCGCATCCCACAAAAGGCTACGGCCCCTCTCCCAAGGTATCAAAGTGACACCGTCCGGACGTTTCCCGTCGCTGCGACACAAACCAGGCGGCTCAAGAACCGCCGGTATGTTAGCCGAGACGAGAGCCCTCCGGACGATGTCATTGATGGAGTGATGACGAGACTGCCTCCCTGCACTTCTGACGCAGTGTAGTCCGTGACGCCCCAGCGAATCGACTGATACACCGCAAACACAGCGGTGTGGCTCACAAATGCTACATCCCAACCGAAGCGCCACGGCCACGCGCAGGGAGTTGTCATCTAGATGGGTGCCTAAATGAGGAGATGGCAACGCATGCAGCCAAGCACCAGATTCCGGCTGGGAGATCGCGCGCAGACGAGCAAGCTCCGCTCCCGAGGACTGCCCCAACAACCCGTCCATTGTCGACTTACATATCTCCTCATCCCAGGAGCGCTGCACGCCTGGCTTCTCCGGAACGTCTCCCGCCGGGCAACGTACCCGCCACAGCTGAAGAGCCTCGTCCGCAAATGGGATGCTGAACCCGTCACCATTAATATTCAAAATACGAGTGACAAGCTCCAACACCCCCCGCGAAGAGGCTAAAAAGGCGGGGAGTTCCGTGTCCCGAAGGCGACGAACGCCGAGACCACCAAACCGTATAGGCATCGCTGCCTGCGACCACTGTGAGGGAGACATATTAACGTTTAAAATAGTCTCCAAAAGACACTTCAACGCCTCGTCATAAGCGTCTGTCTCCCCTCGGCACAGCCAAACCGGAGCAGTTCGCAAAGTATAGGTTAACCTTGGCTGGGACAGACAACTCCTGAGAATAGTAAGAGCCACATGCGCGGACAACTCCTTGAGATGTGGCTTAGCCCCAGCTATCTAGAATACATTTGAATACCAATATCGGACTAGACGACCACAAGTACCACAGCCAACTATCTATATTGAATATTGTGAGTATTATGTCGTCATTTTAGGGTACATGGTTCATTAAGGAAGTATGGGTTTCATCAACAGGCACTAGACACCATTTATATTGCCTTAAACCTATCATAAAGGCCCTTAGTGTTATCTGAAAAAGTACCTCCTTAATTTGGTCAGATTATATTGGCTGCTAACTTTTGGCTGCCAACTTCACACCGGTCAACCCTGTCATCTCGGGGCTGGAAGTTTGTACGACTACTTATTTCAGGTTTTTTTGTAAATCAAGGGATGTAAAACTCTTTAAATTAAGGGATGGACATAAGCGAGTGCAAGAAGCCCAATGTGTACCCGCTGAGTTTGATGATATGCTGGTATGCTATCACCGTACATGCTAAAGGGCTAAGTTTGAATAATGCTATTATTGATATTGGGTCATCCACGGTCTCTTGTGGACAGGATTTTGTAGCACTTTCGTGACTAATTTGCAAGGTGTTCCTTATAAATATTGATTGTAGTACCTAGTAAGCACAACAGTCAGCTATAGTCGAATATAATCGCCGAAGAGCCAAGTATCGCCCTGATCTCTCAGGAAACAGTAAACCTATAAAGAAAAAAGGCAAATATAGAGAGTGGGCTATAAAAAGGAACCTCTGATGTGCAAGAAATACACCCCAAAAAACGAAAGTTAAAGTCTTATGAAACTACAAAAACAAGTGAAATTAATTACGTAAAAGTAAATTGACGCCCATGTGACGGTAGCGAAACGGCCAAGCCACATATTTTGACTAAGGTGTAGACTTTGTGAAATTAGGGCTTGTGAGTTAGGGCTTGTAGGGTTAGGGCGTGTGGAGTTAGGAGCTTGACTCTACATGAGATCTGATAACTTTTTGACAGTGCGGGCCATAAGGTCTCGCCTTGACAACATTTTGCATGAAAATGTTTTTGGTGGGATAACGATTTCCGTAAGAGCTTAAGAAATTTAAATGTCGTTGCAGGTAGAAGCGAAGGGCCAGACATATTCCCGACAGATCTTGGTCGCCGACTACGTTATGCCGAGATTCCAGATGGACATACAATTGCCCAAGGAGGTGCTGTTCAGTGATGGACGTTTTGTCGCTAATGTTACTGCAAGGTACTTATCTAGAATTAGACCCAATATTTATACGTCTAGTTGTTTTAATTTGTATGTAAACCAACCCTAACTAACAGCAAACACCGACATGAAATCCTCTAGAAGTGTTTGTCCTATCAAACAACATCAGAAAAACAATAATACTTTTCTAATCAAAAATCTTGAGGTGTAATCTTCTCGCACAAAGCTGTCTTTACTCATTGTTTTTCAATGCGCGCCAGCCTCCATAAAAATACAAGAATATTGTTCGAACCAATTTCATTCACTTCACAGAAATAATTGCTTTCATTTTCATTTTACTTTTCCACGTAATAGCATTTCTACATGACGATTGTCGTGTCGACACGCATGTGAAAATAATAGTATTTCTTATGATCCATCGTCCAATGTCGATTTTATGACAAAGAAGACATGGGAACTCTTCTAAATGAGTTATGCATTTTTGATGACACTGGAATTAATAAATGTGGAAGCACGTTGACGTATCTTTTATTTTCAGACATTTCAATGGTTTACCTGTACGAGGTGAATTAACTCTCTCTGCTTACGCCGTCTTTTTCTCCGGCGTTCTACAACCAGTGTTTTCATCACCTTCCCGAAAAGTCACAGACTTTAACGGCCAAACAGCAGTGACCTACGACCTCAAGACTGATCTAGATCTCGCCGAAGATGCTGCTAGACCCCTGGTCATCGAAGCTGTCTTGGAAGAGAAGGACACGCTTATTCGGCAAAATATATCAGCCAGGATACTTTTGGTCCGGACGCCATATAGACTAAAGGTTACGGCTCCTGAATATTTCAAGCCTGGTCTACCTTACAATGTTCAGGTAAGCAAAACACTTATTTCTATATGAAATTCTGACTCTTAGTTTCGACACCAGAAATTAAATAATTTATTAAATATAAATTAATTAATCATGCTTCTCTCAGGTCGAGCTGGTGGATTCCTCAGGTAAGATAATGGATATGGATGGAGACGCAACGGTAGAACGTCTTTGGGACGATGGAGCTTCGGTAAATGTGACCACCATCAAGTTGAAGAAGGGCGTTGGCATTTATACATTGACGCCTAAGGAGTCATATGGCACGTTAACGCTCAATCTAGTGGTAAGATACTTCACATATTTATTTCATCCTGATATTGTTATCACCGATTTCTGCTGTCATATAAATGATTGATTTTGACAGGTGAAGTACAAAGATGTGGCTGAGCGCATAATAAACGTGGCCAGCAGTGCTCCTTCTGGTGGTCAGTTCCTCACGGTTGAGACATTGAGCCGTGGTCCTTCAGTGGGCGGAGAGATGAGAGCGAGGGTCTCAGCTACAGAACGAATGGACCTCTTGAATTACGCTGTTATTGCTCGAGGTGATATAATCCACGCTAGGACTCTTGAGGTATGAATTATTTGTGTCAATCTAGATATTTTAATCTACAATGAAACTGTCTTCGTTATTTTGCTCCACCTGTGACTAAAACTGAAGTTAACACATTTATCACTATATCGATACTGACTGAAACTGAAGCTATTTATCACTATATTGATATTTCAGCTAAGTCCAGCTCGTGGCAGCGTGGATATATCTGTACCAGTGACTTCAGAAATGTCACCAGGAAGTATACTGCTGGTATGGTACCCAAGACGCGATCCTCTGAAGAACACTATCGTTTCATCTGCCTTCTACGTGCCACAACAGAATTTGCTGCAAAATCAGGTGAGACGTGCGTGACAGACATCGTGTATTTGTTTCATGTTTGTTCAGATCAACAGTCTTCCAGATCCGAAGATACCTGATCTAAAAGACCGACAGAGACGACATGTATCCATGTACACTGTAATGGAACACAAACAGCATAGCCATACATTAATGTTGCTTCCCATATCTAGGTATCAGTAGAAGTCGCAGGCAGCGGGTCCAGACCCGGTGGAGCTGTGGAGCTGAGGGTCACTGGTGAAGGTGGTGCACATGCTGCTCTGTTGGCCGAAGACACAAAAGCCATCGCAGCAGGCTTAGCCGCTGATGACGGGCTTGGCAGTGGCCTCAACTTGATGACGGTATTTGGACACTAGAGATCTTTAACAGAATCCTTATGTATATAAATTAAACAATTTATATTTAAATTAGCATTATTTCGCAGATCGAACGCGAAGTCGAGAGTTTCAGCGGAGTACTACATTCGGTTTTCAAGAACGAAGACCACCAGACTTTGGCTGGATTCGACCTGGGCGGAAACTCGACGGCAGATGTCTTCCACAACGCTGGTGTTGTTATTTTGACAGACAGCATAGTTGGACGCAGCGATGATGGAGGTAGGTTGTGAACTAAAAATATGGTACGTATTACTCCTCCCTAAAAACATCGGAAAGACGAATAAACAATTCACTAATGTCTCTGCATGTCTCTCTCATTCTCAACTTATCATATTTTTTTAGGGCAAAGAAGACCTCCTGGCCCTGTGGAGTCCGGCACGAGACCGCCTCTGGCCGGTCCATATGCCTTCAGCCGCTTTCCCGCCCCGCCCGCGCCCAGATACTACCTCAACGTCGCCCCACAGCCTACTTGGATGCTGGCCAATTTCTCTCTAGGGTAAGATTTTAGAGTGTAAAACAGATCTGCCATTCATGTAGAAACTGCAAGACAAAATTCTGATAATATAAAAACTTTCTGATGGCCTCATAAAATATCTCTTTTCACAGAACCGACGGCAAAGGCGCTGTAAACCGGCGAACTCCGATCAATTCTGGGGAGTGGTCGGTCGGGGCATTTGCAGTTCACCCCACACTGGGCCTCGGCCTGGCTGAGCCCCAGACCTTCACCACTGGCACGCCACTAAGCATCAACGCAGAACTGCCCGCCACTTTACAGAAGGGAGAGACGTTGGCCGCTGTTATAACTCTAATAAGCTCTCTGACCGTGGATACATCCGTCGAGGTCACCTTTCATAATTCGGAGCAGTACTTTGAGTTTGAACCGTTGGAGAATACCGTTGATGCTGGTAAAAGTAAGCGGTCTCTCGTGAATTTATAGTAGTGGTGGTGGTAATAAATATCCAGAAGAAAGAATACAGCCATTCATTTAATGCAAAATTCATTCTTTTCAAACGTACACTCACCAGCACTGATGATGGCTATCTGCCTTATACGAATACCTTTAATCCCCGTAGAGTTTCTTGGTGCTATCTTCTCTGACTGGCGTATTTTCGGAGCTCTGTTAGAGTTTATGGATGAATCACCACTTGAAAGGGATATTTTCTTTTAAAACTCAAACCTTAATCAGTCATGTACTAATTAGTTTAGTTGATCATATTTGATTTATTTTTATTTTTATCCATGTTTATGAGACTTAAGTAAGTGTTTGACTTCTTGTAAAAGTGCACAATTTTTGCTTATTTGCAATTGCAAGTTTGAGTTTGAGTGACTTTGATTTTGTCATTATTTTCCAGAAATCGAGCTATTTCGCCGCCTGCGTCTAACGGTTCCCGCGAAGGGTTCCGCCAGCACAGCGTTCCTGGTCAGTGCGGTGCGGAGCGGGGAAGCCCCCATCATCGTCGAAGCGAGCGGCAACGGGATCTCGGGGTCCCTTTTCAGGACTATTGATGTTTTGGTAAACAAAAATGAAGTTTAACGCTGCTTTGCTTTGCTAAAGCGTTGCTTCAAGGTTGGCTATGATTCGCTTGAAGGGACTCTTGTTCTTTCTTGAATACGATTGCGATTATTGCAACAGTTATTTATTGTTCTTAAGTTTTTTTTAAACAATTTACCATGTTGGATAGCTGTTAAAACATAGATGATTTTTTATTAATGTGTACGCTCAGTTGCATTTTTTTGACAAAATCTTATACAATTGAAAATTAGTTAATCACGTGAGTGAATGGGCTCACTGCATCATGTTTTTACTTACAGAAGTTATTCCGAAGAATCATTGATGTATTAGCTAGCTAACAAGCCACTCATTAAGAGTTACCCAATGTAATTAAGTTTTCTCGTAATGGAACTTTATGATAAATAACTTAAATTACCAACTCGAAACCATTAAATTTCGGACCGAGTATTAAAGAGTTAAATTTGCTCTTGCTTGAAATGGGCTTTACTTTAACCCCTCACAATATATGTATCGAATAACCAGTCACTCTGGAAAGCGACTTCACATACTATTCTCTCCATCAGGACGGCTACGAAGAAGAGCTCTGGTCGTGGGCCCTCGTCGACGGCCGACGCGGGGTGGCTCGCGTCAACGTGTCATTGGACGTGCACCCGGGCACGCGGCTTGGCTCTGTGGGGCTGAAGGCAGCGGGAGACATTATGGCGCCGGCGTTGCACGCGTCGAGAGCACCGCCGATCGCCGCAGCGGACCCTGCCCACGCTTTGAGGCCGATGGCTGTTGCCACCGTTCTCCTTGATTACTTGCAGGTGAGACTTTCTCAGACAGATACGTCGACTAATTTAAGAAATTCTCATTGGCACAGAAAGAAGCAAGTTACGGCCCGGATACCATCAAATTTGCTGCCGTTATCATGACACTTTTTAGTAAATGCCTATTCTAGTATTACAGGACGATTACACTTTCTTGAAGCTATTATATTAGAATTATTATCGCAGGCAACTAACCGTGACGAGGTGGCGATCACGACAGAGGCGCGTGCGCAGGCCGCGGCCGGCTACCAGCGCCTCATGGCGTATAGGAAGACCGACGGATCGTTCGCTGCCGAAATCGACGGAGAAAGTGACGTCTGGTTAGTATATCATGCCCTGTTTCCCTTTTCTTTTACAATTTTCATTGTGGAATACCGAGGGTACTTTCTTCACATCCGTCAGCTCCAATTTAGCAGCATTTGTCAACAAATAAATCCTCTCTTGGTATGGGGAGTCCCATTTGTATTGAAATCTCTCCCTCCCCTCAGGATGACAGCGACTGCGACCCGCTGGCTGTCCCGCTCGGCGCGCCACCTCGCGGTGCAGCCGGCGGGCGCGGCGGGCGCAGCATGGCTGGTGGGGCAGCAGGGTGGGGATGGCGGCTGGAGCCCCCCGCCCGCGGCGCGCCGCGCACACCCCCGCGCCATGACGCCGCTGCCGCTGGCTGCGCATGCGCTGCTGGCGCTACTCAGCAACCAGGTCAGTTGGTTGACTTGGTTGCTTTTGTAGTTTTGTGGAGTTTTGACATGACATCCTGAGCTCTCCAAGATATCAGAGTATTTCTCGTCTGATACTCCTGTAAAGCTGTTTTTACAATCTAGCGTGCTCGTTTGACATGTTTACGTCTAACAGCCGTAAACATGTCAAAATATTGTTACGAGCGTGGGGTTCGTATTTGATAGAAAAGCACGAATTAATCCACTAAATAAAACACTCACTTTATTACCCAAATTAGGCACTTACAATTCACACGAACTGTACATAAAATCCACCAAAACACACACACACTATTTCACTAATTATGCACTCACTATTCACACGAAGAGTCTTTCTTTCCAATTATCCTTGTACTAGCACTCGATCGCAGTTAAAATGTAACTAAACTCGCGCCGGCCGTCGGCGCCTTTTATATCCCGCGGAGCCGCTCTGGACACATTGTCCACACATATCGCGAATATTCTAGTAAGGACCAGCGTGCGGGCCGAGAACATTCGAGACCATATATGTCTCTCTCTAACGGTGCACTCTCTCTGTCACTCCCTTCTCGAATGTTCCGAGTATAGCTATCTCTTTCTAGTAGTGCTATCTCTGTCACACACTTCTCGAATGTTCCGAGTATAGCTATCTCTTTCTAGTAGTGCTATCTCTGTCATTCCTACCGGATATTTCGCCATATAACGATTTGTGCTTCAGAGGCCCATAAGGGGTCCTGAAAACGCCTGAAAACGGGTTTTCAGGTTATGGCGTCATCTGATAGAGGGTGCCCTGAAACGGACTGAAAACATGTTTCAGGCGCCTGAAAACGACGGCAACTTAGGTGAAATTTCGATCTTTAGATATGTGATAGAGCAACTTCTGAAACGGCCTGAAATGACTTTTCAGCCTGCTGAAAACGCCTCTAAAGCACTGAAATTGACATTCAAAGTTTTTGACCTAACCTACCGGCGTAACACTACCCCCTCCTAAGACATGCTCGTCCCGAGCATCATTATTTCCGTGGTATCTGGCCAGCCGGTCAACATGAACAATCTTGCTCGGACTACGAGGATTCCGCTGGATTCGATACGTGACGTCGTTTATTTTGGTGACTACCTTGTAAGGCCCTTCCCAATTCGGAGATAGTTTCGGGGACTTTCCTACTCGTCGCATAGGGTTATGTAGCCACACCAACGAACCTTCCTCAAAACCCACTTGATAAGACTTCCGGTCATATCGGGTTTTCATCTTTATGCTAGCGTGGAGCCCGTGTTCACGTACCAGGCTGTGAACATCATCAATCCGATCCCGCAAATCATTTGCATATTCCGTGATGGTCCTCGGTGTATCGGGCGGACGTCCAGTCAGGAGATCTGCAGGCAGACGGAGTTCTCTTCCAAAATTCGCATACGATGGAGTAACCGCCGTACTTTCGTGAGTTGCCGACCTATAAGACAACAGGAAGAGGGGGATATGCCGATCCCAGTCTTTTTGATGGCTCTCAACGACCTTGGCTAGATGTCTCTCCAGTGTCTGGTTAAATCTCTCAACCATTCCATCTGACTGTGGATGATACGCCGTAGTCCTCGTCTTATGAATTCCCATTATGCGACAAGTCTCCTGAAAGACCGCAGACTCGAAGTTTATTCCTTGATCACTGTGGATTTCGAGTGGTACCCCAAACCGGCAGAATACTTCGTTCACTAACTTTTCAGCTATGGTTACCGCTTCTTGATTAGGAATGGCAAATACTTCAGGCCACTTCGTGAAGTAATCCATCACGACAAGAATGTACTTGTTTCCGGAGTCCGATGCTGGGAATGGTCCTGCGACATCTAATGCAACCCTTTCCCAAGGGGCTCCCACGTTGTACAACTTGAGTGTTCCTCGGCTACGGGTATGCGGTCCCTTGACTGATGCAAAGTTAGTGCATCGTTTACACCAATTTTCAACATCTTCTCGGCAGTGAATCCAATAAAAGCGTTGCCGGATTTTCATTAGGGTCCTTTTTACTCCAAGGTGTCCACCGGATGTTCCATCGTGAAAGCTTCTCAAAACATCTTTCACCCTTTTCTTTGGGACAACGACTTGCAGGTGAGCATCCTTCCCATTTGTTGATTCCCATTTTCTACATAGAACACCATTATGCATAACCAAGCTATCCCATTGTGCCCAGTAGCTTTTTGTTACCGCACTCATAGCAGCTACATCACACCATCTTGGTTTAGGTGCGCCAGCATTAATCCAATCAAAAATGGGTCTCACGTCAGGGTCCTCTTGTTGCGCTTGCTGCATGATTTCATCACTCCACTCGTCGCTAACCGTATCAGTTCTTATCATTGTCCTTATCGCCGCGGTCCCCCCTGTCCCCGCGGTCCCGCTCGCCGCGCTCTCGCTCGCGCCGGTCCGAGCCGAGCCCCCCGCCGCCGCTGCTGCGGGAGCTCCTCTCGTGCCTTTACGTCTGCCAACGGCTGGAGGACACGGACACGGTGTAACTAAAAGTTTTTCGTACCTACCCTCGGTGTTTGTTTGTGCGGATTCACACACTCGCCGCCCCCGCTCTTCTCTCTTCGGCTCTTCTCCCCGCCCGTCGTGTGCTCACTGCGCCCGCAGTGACGTCATCGCATCGCGGCTGCCTACGTGCTTCTAAAGCTAGAAGCGCAGGACACGTCGCGGTGCCGCCACCACCACCCACGGACCGACCCCAAACGGAGAGGAGGAAGGAGAAGAAGGAGAAGAACACGCCCGTCTCCGGAGTTGACTCTACGCAGCACCTGTGGTGTTGATCGACTGCTCGCCGGCACTTCACTGGGCCTCCTCGGATTTATTCGAGGTCTCACCCGGTGGAGGAAGACCGCGTTAAGTCGGCATCACAGAGCCTGCAAAACTCCGGAGAAGTAAGAGGAAGACCCCGTTTTTAACGAGATGAAGAGAAGCCGAAAGCCGGAGGACCCACCCCCCCCGCCCCCCGACGAGCCGGATCCGCCGGATGTGCGGATCCAAATCGACCGACGACGGCGCCGTGTAATTCAAGTCGTGAAGCGCGACATATTTACCGGCGAGACGTTCGACCTCGCCGGCAATCTGCTCACCCGAGGAGAACACGGCGCCACCTCCAGCCCCATCACGGGCACACCGACCCACGAGGGGGGCAGGGAAGAGTTCTTCCGCCCCCCCCCCGACTCACCAACTGAATTCCCGGCCGAGGTGCCGGCGAATGAAGACGCAGCCCGCAGAGCCGCGGCAACCGCCCTGCTCGCCTCCTTATCGCCACCACCACCGCCGGCGATGAAGAAAATCCCGGTGCGGCCGACGCTGCCGACGAAGTTCCCCAACCTAAACCTGGGGAACGCACCGGGGGCCGTCCCGAGGCCCCCTAACCCGCTCATACGGGTGCTACAGGAGTCTGCGCAGACAGAGTCGCGCGACCCCAGTATTAGCAGTGAGTGGGCGGAGCCAGCGTTGGCCACGCCCCCCGTCGCACCAACCATACCAACCGCCGACACACCGAACCCGGACTCGACGGAAGAAGCCGAGATGGTTGAAACACCACAAGCCACGCCCCCAAGCGGGGTTTCTTACGCCGCGGTCCTGGCACAGCCGCCGAAGCCCCAATCGCCGCGACCCCCCACACCACCAGCGACCGCCACCGGTGAGCCCAAGCCGAAGAAGAACCACCCGCCAATCGTCGTGGAGAACCTGCCGGCCTGGGCTACACACTTTGCCCGGCTGAAGGAAGCCCTAGGCCATGCCCCCAACGCGCGACCCTTTGGAAAGGGGGTCCGCTTTACGCCGCAGAGCCCGGAAGAATACCGGCAAATCGTCCGGTATCTGGACGAGGCGGCCCGCGCCGACAAGACCATCTCATGGTTTTGTTACTCTCTGGACGCGGACCGCCCCTTCAAGATTGCTATCCGAGGGCTCCCGGCAACCACCCTGCCCGAAGAGGTCGCCGCAGCGCTGGCCAGCGTAGGCTTCCCGACGCAGCATGTCCGACAGATTCCCGGCCGGATGGGCCGCGCCGGCTGCCTGTTCTTCGCCCTGCTGGCGGAGAAGCAGACCCCCGGCAGCATCGAGAGGCTCTACAGGGTGAAGGAGCTGCTCTGCATGCCGGGCATCACCATCGAGGGATGGCGCGGCCCAAAGGGGCCCTCGCAGTGCCATCGGTGCCAGTCATTCGGCCACTCATCGACCAACTGTCGCCGCCCTGTACGCTGCGTGCGATGTGGAGAAGGGCACGCAGCTACTGACTGCCAGCGGCCAAAGTCAGAGGCCGCCACCTGCGCAAACTGCGGCCAAGGCCACCCGGCCAACAGCCGCCGATGCAAGGCGCTGAAGGAGGAGGCGCGCAAGCGCGGCATCACTATCGCGCCGCCACTGCCGCCCCAACAACAGCGCCCCAAGAAGACCGCGCGCCCAACGGCCCGCCCGGCTGCCCAACCCGCGGCCCGCCCGGCTGCCCAACCCACGGCCCGCACGGCTGCCCAACCCGCGGCCCGCACGGCCCCTCAACCTGCGACCCATGCCGCCACTCAACACGAGGCCCGCCCCGGCCCCTCCACACACCCAGATGTGGAGCCGCTGGGGTCACCAACATCGCCGCCGATAAAGCGCCCCCGCCTTGCCCAGCCGGGCGAGACCAAGGGCGCCACCATCAGAACGCCGGCCAACCCGCCCACCACCCGAGGCGAAGAGGCGAAACCCCGAAGGAAGCGGGGCAAGAAGCGCCGGAACAAGAAGAAGGCGTCTGAAGAGCCCGCCGCCGAGCCGCCACTTGAGCCCGCCCAACCTGCGAGCCGCCCCCCACTGCCAGCCCGCCCCCGCCCACGGGAGCCGGCAGCACCCGCAGCCCTATCCACGGAGCGCCAGGAGGCTCCACTCATGGCCGCGCTGCTCGACGCCATCGACCTTATCAGCGCGGCCATACAGGCGATCGTGGATAGACGCGATCCGTTGCAGCCCCTGCTGCGGGGGTTATCCACACTAAAGGCCACAATCTCGTCCGGACACAATGCCTAAAGACCTAAGGCTTGTGTACTGGAACCCGGACGGGATCACCAACAAGATGCAAGACCTGAGGCTACTCGTGCAGGAGCATGATGTGCATGTCGTGCTTCTGTGCGAGACGAAGCTGCACCCCAGCCGAGAGCTCCGACTGCCCAACTTCTTCGTGTACCGCCGCGACGAGTTATCTCCGAGGGACGTGCCGTACAGAGGCACGGCGGTTCTCGTGAGACGGGACCTCGTCCACGAAGAGTTGGAGCTGCCCGCCTTCAAGACGACGCGGTCCATAGGCGTCCGTCTGAAGACGGCCGACACGGAGCTCAAAGTCTTCGCAGCCTACAAGCCTCCCGGCGACGTCCACCATTTCTACCCGGAAGACATCCGAGCGATGATGGAAGGAGCAACCCCCACACTGGTCGCAGGCGATCTCAACGCCAAGCACCACCAGTGGGGGTCCCACAGCATCAACTCCGCCGGAAGGGCCCTACAGGAAGATGCTGAGAACTCCAACTACGAAGTTCTCAGCCCGGGGGCCCCGACACACTACCCGACGAACCCCATGCATCGCCCGGATGTACTAGACGTCGCCCTGGTCAAGAACGTACAGTTTCCCATCGCCATCGGGGAGCTGTACGACATCGACACCCCCCACCTGCCTATCTTACTGGTCCTCGGGGTGGAGGCCGATCTCACGTCGGCACCGCGTCCAAGAACGAAGACGGACTGGCACAAATACCAGCTGGAGTTGAACACAACGCAGCTCCCCGGCGGTGTCTCTACCAAGGAAGAGGTAGAAGCCGCGGCAGTGGCCATCACCACAGCCATCACCACCGCTCAAGCCGCAGCCACCACCACCAAGCCACCGCCGGTTTTGCGGAAGGAGAGGCTCCCTCCACACCTCCGCAAGAAGCTGGACCTCAAGCGCCGTCTTCGTCGAACCTGGCACCACACGCGCTGCCCTGTGATCAGGGCGGAGATCAATCGGCTCGGAGAAGAACTGCGCGCGGGCATCATCGAGCTGAGGGGACAGTCCTGGGAACGCACCATTGACCAGGCCTCCCAAGATGACACCGCCCTTCACCGCCTGAACCGCAGCCTGCCGTCAACTCCCGAGCCGGTCTGCCCCATGTTTGATCACACGGGCAGGCGCCGCTACGCCGCACGAGATCGAGCCGCCATCCTGGCCGACCACTTCGCTGGGCAGTTCCAGCCCAACCCCATCGCCGACTACGAGCACAACGCCGCTGTTGTGGAGCGCGTAGAGCGCTTCCTAGCGGCCCCCGCGCCTCCCCTCGCCGGCGACTACTTCATGTCGCCCCGCGAAGTCCGGAAGGTGGCCCTGAAGCTGAACCAGCGGAAGGCCCCGGGCCCGGACGGAGTCGTCGCGGGGGCCCTAGTACAGCTGCCAAGGAGAGCCGTCGTCTCGCTGACGCGGCTGTTCAACGGCATCCTGCGCACCGGACACTTCCCCGCCCTCTGGAAGGAGGGCAAGGTGATCGTCATCCCCAAGCCGGGGAAGGACAGAAGACACCCGGGAGGCTACCGCCCGATCACCCTGCTGCCTCATATCGCCAAGCTGTTTGAGCGCCTGCTGTTACGGAGAATCCTGCCCCACATCCAGCTGAGGGCAGAGCAACATGGCTTCCGTGACAGCCACAGCACGACGCTCCAGTTGGCGAGAGTCCTACACTACCTGGCGTCGGAGCTGAACAGGGTTCGATACACCGTCGGGGTCTTTCTTGACATCGAGAAGGCCTTTGACCAAGTGTGGCACGAGGGGCTCCTCTTCAAGCTCCTGGACGCAGGTGTGCCCCCAATGATCGGGCAGATCGTGGCCTCCTTCCTGGAAGACCGGCGGTTCTTCGTCTCGGTCGAGAATGCACACTCCCAGACGAAGGCCATCAGCACAGGAGTCCCGCAAGGCAGCTGCCTTTCGCCGGTGCTCTACGCGCTCTACACCAACGACATCCCCACACTCGAGGGCCATCTCGAGGAGGGGGTGGAAGACGTTGTGCTCGCCCTCTACGCAGACGACAGCGCCTACTTCGCGTCGTCGCGCAAAATTGAGCTCGCCTGCAGGAAGATGCAGCGACTCCTGGACCTGCTGCCGCCCTGGCTGGACAAGTGGCGGACCGCGGTGAACGTCGGGAAGACAACAGCCCTGTTGACCACCCGCTCCCGCCGTCCGACCCCGCTACAGCTGAGGGGCCGGGACATCGAGTGGCAATCGATGGTGAAATACCTCGGTTGCAACATCGACTGCTCGCTGCGCATGGTCCCGATGGTGCAACACTGCATCAACCGGGCCAAAGCCGCGCGGGCAATGCTCCGGCCTGTTCTGTCGTCCAGCCTGCCTCTGAGAGCCAAGCTGCGGGTGTACAAGGCCTATGTGCGCTCGCGGCTCACCTACGCGGCTCTAGCATGGTACGCCCTGCTGTCGAAGACCCAGAAGGCACGGCTGCAGCGGTTCCAGAACATCTCCCTGCGGGTGATCACAGGAGCCGGGCGGTACGTGCGCAACACCACCATCATGAGGGATACCCGGATGCCCACCGTGGAGAAATTCGTCGCGCGGCTGGCACGGCGCATGTACGACTGCGCCGACAACAGCCGCCACGCACATCTCCACGACATTGCTCCGCATCACGCACGTCCGCCTGAAGGCAGACCACTCCCAAGAGAGTTGCTGCTCATCCCACTGTCGCCAGTGTAAGCCCGCAGAAGAGGGCGAAAGCACGGCACAGTGAAGAAGAAGAAGCTCCCGCACCGTTGTCGCCAGTGTATGCCAATAGACGGCGAAAGCACAGCATAACGAAGACCACGCGAGGCCCTTGACAAGTAGGGGCCACCCAAGACCGGGGGGGACGTTACCCCCCGAGTTGACGCCGCGGGCATGAGGCAACCATAAGTCCTCGACCCCGCAACCGTAGTGGTTCTCGCGCTCCGCGCGAGAACACACTCCGCAGACCACACGGCTGGAGGTGCTATGTGATTCCTCAGTGAATCTCTAGTGGCGGTCGCGCGAGTGACGTCGCGAGCCGCGCTCGTGCGGTGACCGGTCACGCCTGTCCTTGCGATGCTTGCGGTCACGGTCGCCGTCTCAGTCCCGCTGGCTTCGATCCCCTCTCTCGCTCCGCTCGCTGCGATCTTCGCGCGATGGCCTGGCCCGCTCCTTGTCCTTGTCCTTGGAGCGGGGTCTCTGTCCCTCCTAGTCCTTTTCGGACAGCCTGACTGCAGGTGACCACGTTCTCCACAATGGTAGCAACGTGGCCCAAATTCGCGGCGGGTATCTACTGGCTTCGTAAACGACACTTCTCGCACCCTGAAAGGCCTGGATGAATCCTGTCGTACAGCTTCCACCTCGAGAGCGTGGGCTACTGCATCCTTTAGGCTGCCATGATGTCCCAATCGCACGGCTGCCCTCACTTCCAGATCCCGGATCCCATCGACGAAGGCCTGCACCAGCATACTGTCCACAAAGGATGCTGACGTACGTTGATAGGCCTTCCTAACCAACTTCTCGATTTCCAGGGCCCACTGTTGTAAGGACTCGTTACGTCCTTGTGTCCTGTCCTTTAACTGAGCTCGGTACACGAGCTCCAGGTGACTGTCACCGTATCGTGCCTCCAAGGCTTCTAGAAGGCGGTCGTAAGTCCGGTCGTTTCCCAGAGCCTCTAGTATGGTAAGAGCCTCGTCGCGCAGCGCCAACGTCAGTGCTGTCCTGGCTTGCTCCTTACTCCAACCATTAGCCTGGGAAACAGACTCGAACTGCAGCTTATAGGCAGTCCACGATGAGCTACCGTCAAAGGGGGGCACTTTGAACCTGCCGCCTCCGGACACCGATGCGTCGGGTACAATGGTACTTGGACCATTAGCCACTTTGATCTCAAGTTTTTGGAGACGGCTCTCACAGGTCTCAATTTTTTTATCGACATCATGGACTCGACTCTCCAGTTTTTCATCCATATCGGCCAGTTTTTCCTGGACCTCGAACAACTCTCTCTTCCATTCGGTCGTGGACTCATGTACCTCACGAAGCATTCGTGCCTGTTCCTCCTGTTTCCTGGCCCGTTCCTCCTGTTTTCGCGACTGTTCCTTTAGCTCTCTCGCTTGTTCCTTTAGGAGGACGAATATAACGTTGAGGTCTACTCCTTGTGCAGCTGGAGCAGGTGATTCCGACGTACCAGGCGTCGAGTCTCCAGACCCAGACGTTTGGCTTCGCGTCGTCACTCCTTTTGGCTCGGTTTCTCGTGGCATTAACGGCATTTTCTATCCCACTTCTGACACCAAATGTTACGAGCGTGGGGTTCGTATTTGATAGAAAAGCACGAATTAATCCACTAAATAAAACACTCACTTTATTACCCAAATTAGGCACTTACAATTCACACGAACTGTACATAAAATCCACCAAAACACACACACACTATTTCACTAATTATGCACTCACTATTCACACGAAGAGTCTTTCTTTCCAATTATCCTTGTACTAGCACTCGATCGCAGTTAAAATGTAACTAAACTCGCGCCGGCCGTCGGCGCCTTTTATATCCCGCGGAGCCGCTCTGGACACATTGTCCACACATATCGCGAATATTCTAGTAAGGACCAGCGTGCGGGCCGAGAACATTCGAGACCATATATGTCTCTCTCTAACGGTGCACTCTCTCTGTCACTCCCTTCTCGAATGTTCCGAGTATAGCTATCTCTTTCTAGTAGTGCTATCTCTGTCACACACTTCTCGAATGTTCCGAGTATAGCTATCTCTTTCTAGTAGTGCTATCTCTGTCACTCCTACCGGATATTTCGCCATATAACGATTTGTGCTTCAGAGGCCCATAAGGGGTCCTGAAAACGCCTGAAAACGGGTTTTCAGGTTATGGCGTCAACTGATAGAGGGTGCCCTAAAACGGACTGAAAACATGTTTCAGGCGCCTGAAAACGACGGCAACTTGGGTGAAATTTCGATCTTTAGATATGTGATAGAGCAACTTCTGAAACGGCCTGAAATGACTTTTCAGCCTGCTGAAAACGCCTCTAAAGCACTGAAATTGACATTCAAAGTTTTTGACCTAACCTACCGGCGTAACAATATGATAGATACTAAACCAAGATCTAGAAACCTTGGAACAGGCTAGTAATATTAGTATTGTCAAAAAAAATAAGCGTGCAGCTCAGAAAAATCGCTATTATAATCATTATTAATTGGCTAGGGAGGAAGAATAATAAAATCCTGGTCTTGGATGTTTATGTGTGTGTTTTTAGTGGCCAAAACATCGACACAGGCTATAATAGTGTGGGGCGAGAAACAGGTATGTGCCTATATACGTATAAGGTGTAACAGCAAGGTTTAAAGACGGTTAAAAAGCAGAAATATTTTCGAGACTGGATTCCCGTGATGGACGCACATTTTTCCATATACATGACATACATACATAATAGGTATCTACAAGTGTCTACGGAAACCTTGATGTGCGAGTCTGACCAGCACTTGACCGTTTTTTTTAATCTTATCTAAATACTGTGATTGACCTCTAGAAACTCTTATGCAACCGATTTATTTTGAGCGGAAACAACAATATTGTCTGTTTGGCCGAAATATGTATTGAAGGAAGTATGGCCTGTTCGGATGGACGAGGAATATTTAACATTAAAAACAAATACAATGGCGCTTGTTTAGTTTGGAATATTTAAACAAAAAAAAAACCGCTTGAATTTATTAAAATATAATTGTTTCACTTATTAAAATAAAAACTTTATTGATATATACACTTTTTCTAACTAACTTTCTTACGAGTTTATTTTTAATGTCTGTAATGTAATTTAATCTTCCACGTTTTAAAATCAATGCACTTTTAAAAAGCCTTCAAATCAACCCCCCATCAAAAATGAAGAAGTTTTACCTTTGGATTAATTCAGGCTATACCATACTACCTCCACAGGCTAGCGAGATCCTGCACAAGGACGCGATCAACATGGCCATCGCCTTTATCAGCCGCAAGCTGCCCGACGAACAGGACCCGTATGCCCTGGCGGTGGCCGCATGCGCGCTGGCTGAAGCCAAGAACCCTCGGGCTTCGTTTGCTCTACAGCAGCTGAACACCCATGTCAATGTTACTGGTGAGAAGATTTTACTATCGCCATCTTCGCTCGGGTAAGGACACCCTCAGTCCAAAGCTATTACATTGCATGAGGTTGAAAATCGCAATGCAATTTACAGCGTCTGCGAGCTAGTGTTAACCCCTCAGGATCCCCAGGCGCAAAATGTTCAGTCAAGGCCCCATGGCAACAGAACAATGACTAAAGCATCATATGAAGCCAATTTTATTTGTGTTGAAAACACAGGCGTTATATGACCAAGATTGGTTTGTGTGTGGACGCCTGATGAACCAAACTCAATCGTTTAATCATTATTCTGTGGTCCTTCCATAGTCAAAATACCAGAAATAGACATTCGAATTCATTCGATCTCGGACTATGCGCTCGCAAGATTTCAAACGCTGATATTGAATTGTTTCTAGGAGAACACACTAATATTTTTATTGTTTTGAGAAGGTAATCTAGGGTAAATTACGTAGGTAGTTATGTCAGTCGACAATAGAGAGCCTGTTGTTTCAGCAAACACTACAATAATAGTACATTACTGCAGAGACCATTAAGTAAGCCATCCTGGACGAATCCGAAGGCACGTCAACCTCTATGGTACGTCCTTTTTATTAAAGGCCCTTAACTGCCAAAAACCTCCTTAGCTTATCTATCATTGAAAAAAAAAAAACTATATTTAAATATGATATTATTAATTATATTAGTAATCGGATTTCATACTTACTTACTGGACACTTTTACGTTTTCCTGGACACTTCTAAAAATTGTCCAGGATGAGTCACTTTCGGATACTATTTTCACAGATGTTATGGGAACATTTCATAATATTTTTGAGAAAATGCTATATTATAATGCTATATTATCGGTTTGTTACCCAGCTATGTTTAACGAGTAGTTTTTAGTTTTAGTCTAAGACGAACACTCTTGTAGAGCACAGAACCCTCTTGTAAATTTTATTGAATAAAATTGTGTTTTTTAAAACTCCCGCCCCTCGCCGCGAAACTTAATTGGCGCAGCCGGTAGGATTGCCGCGCGATTTTCATCGTGAACTATCGTGAGCGTTTTCACGCGTTTTTACGGGATTCCTCGTAGATAAGATAAAGTATGTGCAGAGTGCAACAAGGTGTCGTCTATTACTCAAGGAGGGAACATGAGCAGTCTGTTAGTAGCCCCAATCACTATTCCAGTTTTTCTCTTATCCTTTTCCAACTTTATAGGTAGAGAATATTCTTTCAAGTCTTTCTAACCAATTTGATGGAGACAATAAATTACTTACCTATTTATACGTAAATGTGAATATGTAATAGGATGTTGTAGGATAGAGAACAATCACGATCAAGATATTTAATACGATACATATTTAATATAATAATTTTAAAACTCATTGTCAAAGCAGCAGCTTTAGTTAGCGAAAGACATGATTTAGACACATCGCAGAGGCTTAAGAAAGCATTAGAAGAGCATTTTGGTGACCCCCGTTCCGAGGAATGTATAGCGATCGAACTAGAAATATTAAAAATATCAGGCAATGAAAGTTATCTCGATTTTTTTGATCGTATCCAACACGTCAGGAGCACACTTATTTCGAAAGTAAAGGTATTAGGAGGACGAAAATATCAGGGCTAACAAAATCACTTTTTACGTCAATACCGCGATGAACGTATTTCTATACAATTTAACGGAGTATTTCCTACAAATTGTCCGTTTGAAAGGAACGCCTTAGAAAAAGCCCTCAGCATAGTATTGGAGGAAGTAAACTTCTTATGTCAATACTAGCGCAACAAAATGAACAAAACATCACAAAATCATCAGACAAAGATACCAAATTAATTTTAAAATTCAGTACCTGTAATTGAAAAGCTAGTACGAAATCATCAAAGCTTTACCCCTATGAAGGCGTCTTTCAATCAAAACAACCAACAATTCAACTTTGGCATTCCAAAAACAAGAGTGGACATTTTAAATATCACTACACACCCCAATCAGGAACCCAAGTTGTGTCACAGCCACAACAACACACAGGATTTAAACCCCAACTTCCACAGATAGGATTGAAACCACATTCCCCATAAAATCTGATGACAAAATATATCAAAAAGAGTAAACAAAAGACTCAGTAAGGACAAACATCTGTACTCAGAAGCCTTAGAGACAGGAGAAATAGCCAAGAACACTGTCCCAATTCAAATACAAAACCGCGAAACTAAAGTACCAATTAAAAATATTAAACGTCCTGCGCAGGAATCACCTCGTCCTGGCGGCGGCTAACATAGTCCAACTGCAGGCCCTTCAACTGCAAGAATTAAATAAAAACCCAGGTATTCTTGCCATAAAGAGAGGATACGCTTTATTAAGTAAGGATCATTGGATGATCGACAAACAAGTTGATATTCAGCCAATAGCTGAAGACTTACAAACGAATGTTTTGCGAACATCCGAATTGAGTAATTTAGTAGATAAGCTTAATCTCACACATCATTTTATAGATTTAAGAGTGCAAGTAGATTACATAAAGAAGCTCACCGTAGATAAGCTGTCTCAGGTAGTCCCCACAATTAGAATTAAACGTGGCTTAGTCAACCCATTAGCTTCCATACTTAAACTGATTACAGGAAATCTCGATGACAACGATGACATTTAATATGATAAATATATTAAAAAAATCAGAGAATCACAAAAGAAAATGTATATGTACGGTCATCACTGATCTTAAAAGGGAGGTAGCAGAAAATAGTAGAATGGAATATCCCAAACATGTTAAAACTCAAATTGTAAGCTCAAATAATTTACTTATCCATAACTTTCAGTCTATACGCATTAAACTGGATGAGATAGAAACCAGTTTGGCATTAAGTAGATTAGGTATCTTACATCAATCCATTATAGAATCAGATAAGCTCTTAAAGCTCTTAGAACAGATAAATAAATATGAAAAGATTATGTACGCACCAACTTTGGATAACTTGGTCAAAATAGAACAAACCATATTGTATTAAAAGTTAACTTAAAGGGAAACCTTATTGAATATCTTTTTGAAAATCCATTGGTGGGAAAAGACACTTAAGTATACTATAAACTAATCCCACTCCCTCTACTAATCTCCGATCAAACTGTTGCTATCCTACCTAAACATCCTGACATCCTAGTGAAAGGGTTAACGATAATACCACTCACAAGTCCTTGTCAAGAAATCGACGAATCCAACTATCTCTGTCAGAATGACCAACTGTCCCAGTACAATCAAGAGACCTGCATCATAGAATTAATGACTTACGCGCCGTGAAAGTGACGTCATGTACTTTAATAATAATACCTTGGATACTACTTACACACATTGATCTCTCACACATCGCGCCGCCACTGCCGCCCCAACAACAGCGCCCCAAGAAGACCGCGCGCCCCACGACCCGCCCGGCTGCCCAACCCGCGGCCCGCTCGGCTGCCCAACCCACGGCCCGCACGGCTGCCCAACCCGCGGCCCGCACGGCCCCTCAACATGCGACCCAGGTCGCTACTCAACCCGAGGCCCGCCCCGGCCCCTCTACACACCCAGATGTGGAGCCGCTGGGGTCACCAGTGTCGCCGCCAATAAAGCGCCCCCGCCTTGCCCAGCCGGGCGAGACCAAGGGCGCCACCATCAGAACGCCGGCCAACCCGCCCACCACCCGAGGCGAAGAGGCGAAACCCCGTAGGAAGCGGGGCAAGAAGCGCCGGAACAAGAAGAAGGCGCCTGAAGAGCCCGCCGCCGAGCCGCCATTTGAGCCCGCCCAACCTGCGAGCCGCCCCCCACTGCCAGCCCGCCCCCGCCCACGGGAGCCGGCAGCACCCGCAGCCCTACCCACGGAGCGCCAGGAGGCTCCACTCATGGCCGCGCTGCTCGACGCCATCGACCTTATCAGCGCGGCCATACAGGCGATCGTGGATAGACGCGATCCGTTGCTGCCCCTGCTGCGGGGGCTATCGACACTGAAGGCCACAATCTCGTCCGGACACAATGCCTAAAGACCTAAGGATTGTGTACTGGAACCCGGACGGGATCACCAGCAAGACTATAGACCTGAGGCTACTCGTGCAGGAGCATGATGTACATGTCGTACTTCTGTGCGAGACGAAGCTGCACCCCAGCCGAGAGCTCCGACTGCCCAACTTCTTCGTGTACCGCCGCGACGAGTTATCTCCGAGAAACGTGCCGTACAGAGGCACGGCGGTCCTCGTGAGACGGGACCTCGTCCACGAAGAGTTGGAGCTGCCCGCCTTCAAGACGACGCGGTCCATAGGCGTCCGTCTGAAGACGGCCGACACGGAGCTCAAAGTCTTCGCAGCCTACAAGCCTCCCGGCGACGTCCACCATTTCCACCCGGAAGACATCCGAACGATGATGGAAGGAGCGACCCCCACACTGGTCGCAGGCGATCTCAACGCCAAGCACCACCAGTGGGGGTCCCACAGCATCAACCCCGCCGGAAGGGCCCTACAGGAAGATGCTGAGAACTCCAACTACGAAGTACTCAGCCCGGGGGCCCCGACACACTACCCGACGAACCCCATGCATCGCCCGGATGTACTAGACGTCGCCCTGGTCAAGAACGTACAGTTCCCCATCGCCATCGGGGAGCTGTACGACATCGACACCCCCCACCTGCCTATCTTGCTGGTCCTCGGGGTGGAGGCCGATCTCACGTCGGCACCGCGTCCAAGAACGAAGACGGACTGGCACAAATACCAGCTGGAGTTGAACACAACGCAGCTCCCCGGCGGTGTCTCTACCAAGGAAGAGGTAGAAGCCGCGGCAGTGGCCATCACCACAGCCATCACCACCGCTCAAGCCGCAGCCACCACCACCAAGCCACCGCCGGTCTTGCGGAAGGAGAGGCTCCCTCCACACCTCCGCAAGAAGTTGGACCTCAAGCGCCGTCTTCGTCGAACCTGGCACCACACGCGCTGCCCCGTGATCAAGGCGGAGATCAACCGGCTCGGAGAAGAACTGCGCGCGGGCATCATCGAGCTGAGGGGACAGTCCTGGGAACGCACCATTGACCAGGCCTCCCAAGATGACACCGCCCTTCACCGCCTGAACCGCAGCCTGACATCAACTCCCGAGCCGGTCTGCCCCATGTTTGATCACACGGGCAGGCGCCGCTACGCCGCACGAGATCGAGCCGCCATACTGGCCGACCACTTCGCTGGGCAGTTCCAGCCCAACCCCATCGCCGACCACGAGCACAACGCCGCTGTTGTGGAGCGCTTAGAGCGCTTCCTGGCGGCCCCCGCGCCTCCCCTCGCCGGCGACTACTTCATGTCGCCCCGCGAAGTCCGGAAGGTGGCCCTGAAGCTGAACCAGCGGAAGGCCCCGGGCCCGGACGGAGTCGTCGCGGGGGCCCTAGTACAGCTGCCAAGGAGAGCCGTCGTCTCGCTGACGCGGCTGTTCAACGGCATCCTGCGCACCGGACACTTCCCCGCCCTCTGGAAGGAGGGCAAGGTGATCGTCATCCCCAAGCCGGGGAAAGACAGAAGACACCCGGGAGGCTACCGCCCGATCACCCTGCTGCCTCATATCGCCAAGCTGTTTGAGCGCCTGCTGTTACGGAGAATCCTGCCCCACATCCAGCTGAGGGCAGAGCAACATGGCTTCCGTGACAGCCACAGCACGACGCTCCAGCTGGCGAGAGTCCTGCACTACCTGGCGTCGGAGCTGAACAGGGGCCGATACACCGTCGGGGTCTTTCTTGACATCGAGAAGGCCTTTGACCGAGTGTGGCACGAGGGGCTCCTATACAAGCTCCTGGACGCAGGTGTGCCCCCCATGATCGGGCAGATCGTGGCCTCCTTCCTGGAAGACCGGCGGTTCTTCGTCTCGGTCGAGAATGCACACTCCCAGACGAAGGCCATCAGCGCAGGAGTCCCGCAAGGCAGCTGCCTTTCGCCGGTGCTCTACGCGCTCTACACCAACGACATCCCCACACTCGAGGGCCATCTCGAGGAGGGGGTGGAAGACGTTGTGCTCGCCCTCTACGCCGACGACAGCGCCTACTTCGCGTCGTCGCGCAAAATTGAGCTCGCCTGCAGGAAGATGCAGCGACTCCTGGACCTGCTGCCGCCCTGGCTGGACAAGTGGCGGACCGCGGTGAACGTCGGGAAGACAACAGCCCTGTTGACCACCCGCTCCCGCCGTCCGACCCCGCTACAGCTGAGGGGCCGGGACATCGAATGGCAATCGACGGTGAAATACCTCGGTTGCAACATCGGCTGCTCGCTGCGCATGGTCCCGATGGTGCAACACTGCATCAACCGGGCCAAAGCCGCGCGGGCAATGCTCCGGCCTGTCCTGTCGTCCAGCCTGCCTCTGAGAGCCAAGCTGCGGGTGTACAAGGCCTATGTGCGCTCGCGGCTCACCTACGCGGCTCCAGCATGGTACGCCCTGCTGTCGAAGACCCAGAAGGCACGGCTGCAGCGGTTCCAGAACATCTCCCTGCGGGTGATCACAGGAGCCGGGCGGTACGTGCGCAACACCACAATCATGAGAGATACCCGGATGCCCACCGTGGAGAAATTCGTCGCGCGGCTGGCACGGCGCATGTACGACTGCGCCGACAACAGCCGCCACGCACATCTCCACGACATTGCTCCGCACCACGCACGTCCGCCTGAAGGCAGACCACTCCCAAGAGAGTTGCTGCACATCCCACTGTCGCCAGTGTAAGCCCGCAGAAGAGGGCGAAAGCACGGCACAGTGGAGAAGAAGAAGCTCCCGCACCGTTGTCGCCAGTGTATGCCAATAGACGGCGAAAGCACAGCGCAACGAAGACCACGCGAGGCCCCTGACAAGTAGGGGCCACCCAAGACCGGGGGGGACGTTACCCCCCGAGTTGACGCCGCGGGCATGAGGCAACCATAAGTCCTCGACCCCGCAACCGTAGTGGTCCTCGCGCTCCGCGCGAGAACACACTCCGCAGACCACACGCACATTGATCTCCAAACTAGGATTCCCTGTATCTTGGGCACTAGACAACGATACACATACTTATATAGATAAATAGTATACTTAGATAGATAAACAACCATGACTAGGGCACAAACATCCGTTCTCATCCAGCAAATATTTGCCCCCACCTGGACTTGAACCCGGGACCCTTGGCTTCCTAAGCAGGGTCACTGCCGACTCGGCCATTCGGGTCGACGTATACTCAGATGCCCAGTTCTATTGGAGCGTCCCCGTACAAAGTAACCGATGGATCCTTTACAGTAGAGAAAAAAATATACTCTCTAGAACATGCACAAACGAAGTAATATTTCGGCAGAACATACATGGAACCTATATACTTACATTTGATGATCCATGTGAGGTAAAAATTGGAAAGTAAATTGGAAGTAAATATCAGTCTGAAGATGCATACAGTAAGAATTGAAAGGACCGTTTACCCAAAGTTGCCCATTGTAAATCTACCTACTCTACAAATCCCAGTGAAGGAAACGTCGTCGAAACCTATTAATTTGGAAGACGTAGATCTCGCTTTATTAAGCTGCTTTCATACCTCCTGGAAAAAAAGTGAAAATAGTGAAAGTGAAAAGGTCATTATTTCAGTGATAAGCATGTGCATAGACTATTAAGAATAAGAGCTCGAATTTCTCCTTCTTCAAACGAGAACTTCGAACTTAAGGAGGGAGGAGTTATGTCAGTCGAAAATAGAGAGCCTGTTCTTTCAGCAAACAATACAATAAATGCTCTATTCTAATTCTTAGTATCCCACAGGACGTTGGTAACGAACAAATGTTCGACTGTAGTATAGATACTTCAACTCAGTTGTGCGCGCGGCGCTATGTGTGGGTAAACCTTGTGCATATACAGTGACTTTATGCGTGACAAGAGGTACAGTCGGGTACAAATACAAATACAGTTATCGTGTGCAGGAGCGCTAACTTGTTGTGTTTGATAATATACGGGTTCTTAAAAAAACAATAATTTGGTATAGGCACACTGTAATTTAATGTTTATGTATTGAACATATTACTTATTCTGAATCGCTACTTAAAAAATCAAATGATGAATTGTCGGATTCGCTGCTCTCACCAAGGTTGATTACGATTTCTGACTCCATGTCAAAATGTCGATAGTATTCTTCTTCTTTCTTTTATACATGTCGACAAGTATTAACCCACATCTCTCCATCAATTTGACTTAAACGTTCATTTATTAGTTCCATTATTCTCGTCAAATTTTGGTCGACATTATGCGAAGCAATATAATTTTTTTAAATTCCCCACACATTTTCTATGGGGTTTAGATCAGGATGATATGGTGGCAGTCGAAGAACTTTTATGCCATATGGCTGAAGTATGTCATCAATTTTATAACAAATATGGTTTTCTTTGTTTTTTTTTAATCAAATCATACAGTTAATTTTTTTTCATATCTAGATTAAAAACTATATGTTTTTCTGTCAGCCATCTTTGCATATCTGTTTTTTTGGAATTAGAATTTGGAGCTCTGTCATTTTGAACATTATGGTATGAGTTACAATTACAGAGTTAGGTGGCAGATTCGGTACAAGACGTTCTTTTAGCCACTTTTCATAGTTTTCTGCGTTCATGTTAGAGTGATAATCATCGGAAACACTATTTGCTTTGAATGTCAGTAGTGCGTTAGGAACGAAACCTTGTTCTGAACCAGCATGCACAATGATAATTCTTTGTCCTTTAGACATGTTTTCCTTTAAAGGTGGTCCATCTTTATTACCCCATCCTTTGTTTTGCACATGACTAGTTAAGATATAGCTCTCATCTGTATATACTATACACCGATTTTCTTGACGCTATCTGAGTAAGTTTTTCAGGTAAGAAAACCGTAGTTTTTGGATGTCATGCCACTCTATAATAACACGTCTGTTATCCACAGTTTTTCGCCATTTGTATCCCAACTTTAACAAAGCTGTGCGCAGAGTCGAAATACTTCCATCATAATTAAGTTTCTCTTGAAATATTCTTTTCAACTTTAGCAAGGTAGGTAACTCGTGATGTTCTAAATGGTAATTTTGAATAGTTGAACGTATAACATCAACGTTAAAGTTATCTAATTCTAACTTCTTTGAACGTTTTTTGCGGTCTTTATGCCGAGATTTAAATTTAGAGTCAGATTCTTTTCCTTCAGCCAATATAGTAGTTATTGTTCTCTCTGATACCCCCACTGCCATTGCTGTTCTTTTCCGTACGCTGTTTAAATGTTCACTTAATTTTGATATTAAAATTGGACTTGCACTGCAAACTGGATCACTTACTAGTTGCAATATATCTCTCGCATCTTTTTTCAGAAATTCGTATACCTTAGCAATGGTTTCTCGAGTCTGATACAATAATACATAAACGTCAACAAGGATATAATATTTCATTTCATTTTAATATTATTTAATTTTTATAGGAAATAGAATCATAATAAAAATTAATTATATCTAAATTTAAAATTAACAAATATTTACCTGACTCCTTAAACATTTTCTCCGCGAAGAACTAGACATTTTTGTTAACGACTGTACCCATAAGAAAAAGCGATAAGAACACGTCTTGATCGGACGACGAATGCCGCGTCACTGTCACACAAATGAAACCTGTATATTTACAAGCGCACGCACACATAGCGCCGCGCGCACAACTGAGTTGAAGAAACCCATCTTTAGTTTTCAAATAGAAAGTGACCTATACCTACCAAACAATTCGGTTCTGTGAAACTACATGGGGTCCTGTGCCGGTGGCGACTGTGCGGGTTGCGGGTTGCGGGGTGAAGAAATACCTAATAGTTAGTTTAAGTCTTAGACGAACCCTCTTGTGTCACATTATATTAAATAAAATTATCTTTTTTAAAACTCCCGCCTCCCGCCGCGAGACTTATCTATGTATGTATCAAACAACATATATTTGTTGTTGTTATTTTTCTCATGATAGCCGATTTGTGTCGAGGGGTAGCATTTTCTTAATAGTCTTGGATTCTCAGGCCGGTATGAAAAATATTGAAATTACCTTGATTTTCACACACAATAAGAGAGGGTTTCTTCAGCTACTCAGAATTATAACTCTTATAGTTTTGAGTAAGTTCTAAGTGCTACCAATCAGAATCACTAAGCAGAATCCTTTGATAAGCAGTCAAGCGCTGCAAGCCGGGCGGGCGCCAAAATGGCGTGGGCTTTGGGCCGCCAGCCCGGAGGTCGGAGAGGTTAATAAGGATCCTGCGAAAATTGACCTGCCTGGAAGGCTGCAGCGCGATAAATGCACGATTTGGACCAAGCGAGTGACGGAAGATTATCGGAGATATTTATCCGAAATGTCGGAAATTTTCCAATAACTTTCATAAATTCTGACGTATTCTGCGTTTTCTGTTTTGCGCTATCTTCGATGCCATTTGTGTACTTCAGACAACTGGGGCCGCAAGCTTTTCGGCTAGGAGCACTGCAACCCATGGCTGCGTGCCAACAGCTCCGATCGAAAATTCCGCTAATAGTACTATTTTAAGGAAGATTTAGGAAGTATTTACCGGTAATAGCGTAATATTTTTAATGCAACTAACAATACTTAGATGGTATTTTAAGTGTTCAAATCACTCCATTTGTGCATCTAATATCGGCGAAGTGGCGCGCAAAGGACTCACACACACATATATAGATTTTGTAGTAATTGGAAGCGTTAGTAAATTTCGGCACATATTTAAAGACGCCATTTGGGTTTGTGCGTAAGCGTCTTGACTCTTGACTAGATCACTAAAGGTATCGGGGTTCAATTCTCTAAGCGCAATACTGCTTTTGAACTTTTACACTGACGAGCAATGAAAAAGTTCCAGTGACCTAGCACCAAATTACTCCTAAACGGGAAAGGCTAGCTTGATGACGCCTTCTGCAATATTGAAGTACACTTATCAGCGCATCAGAATATTACCAATAAAAACGTAAATAACGTGTTCAAATTTTAAATTAAATGTTTTAAAAAATTGGGGCCATTTGGCAAATAAAACCAAATCTTTAAGTAGGGGTTTTATTAGGTGTAAACGTAGGTTTTGATAACTCAGTACTTGGTGTTTCCTCCATGTGCTATCAATACAGCTTCTAAGCGATCGGGCATGCTGAATACCAGATTCCTCGGCATATGCTGAGGAATGTTCTCCCATTCTTCGATGAGCGCGGACTTCAAGTAACGAAGAGTAATTGGAGGTGGAATGGAGGTGGAATTGGAGGTGGAACTCGGTTTCTCACACGTCTGTCAATCTCGTCCCAAGCATGCTCAACAGGATTCAAATCGGGGCTCCTTGCTGGCCACTCCATTTTGTGGATTCCTACGTCCTGAAGATACTCATTTACAACTTGAGCAGTGTGGGCCCGTACAATATCGTGCATGAACACTGCATTGTCGCCCATATTGGCCAAAAACGTACCAGCATGTTCATTGAGAATCTCATTGATGAATCTCACAGCATTTAGGTTCCCGTTCTCGATTGGAACTAACGCTGTTCGACCCTCTGCAGAGATATCAGCCCACACGTGAACGGTACCTCCGCCGTGGGACACTTTTTCTTCAAAACTTGCTTGTGCAAAACTTTCTCCTGGTCGTCGGTATACTCTTTTACTCCCATCATGATGGTACATCATAAATCTTTATTCATCAGAGAACATCACTCTGCACCATTCGTCTTCACCCCATTGTGTATGCTCGCGGGCGTATCGCAATCGGGCAACTTTATGATGCTGTTCCAGTTTTGGGCCATTTGCTGGCCTGTAAGGCTTCAATCCTCTTTCGGCAAGACGTCTCCTGACTGTCCACTCGCTTATTGGATCCCATCAAACTTGCAGATGTTGTTGTTGGACCGCAACTCCCGTCTGGTGTCGATTTCTTAACATGGCTGCCGCAAATAATCGATCTTCTCGGACTGTTGTGCACCTTGGCTTGCCAGTACCTGGTCTTCTCAGGTTTAATCCAATCTCCCTTAACCTTTGGATCACTCGTCGGACAGTAGTATGTGTCACGCCCATTATTCTGGCCGTATTTCTTTGGCTGGTCCCCAAGTCCACCATAGTGATGATTCTCCTCGGGTGATAGAGGCATGATTTATGGGTACGAGAGCCATAAGACTTTACAATTTAAGAATCCTTTCACAACGGCGAAATCAAAAGCAAAACAAAAAACGAAACAAATGTAATCCGAAATTTTCAAACCCCAAAATTTAGTTTTTGTACTTTTTTTATCCACGGCTTCAAAAATACCACAATTTAAAAAAGTTTAAGTTTGCATAATAAAATTTTCATTATACTTTTTAATTTATGAAGCTAGGTTCTATGTCTTAGGAGATATTAAGGTGTTTGTCGGCATTTTTTGGGTGGAACTTTTTCATTGCTCGTCAGTGTAATTTGTTTTATAATTTTATTTCACGACATTATTTTAATTGTAAAATATATTTTGCTTTTTGCGCGATGCCATTCGCGTACTACAGACACTATACACAGAATCTCGTTAACAACAGAAACGACTCAATGGTGGGGCCGCAAGCTGTCGGGCTCGGAGCACCGCAACCCGTGGCTGCGTGGCAACAGCGCGGAGGCCGTCACCGCCGCGTGGGGCCTGCGCGCCATGCTAGCGGAGAGACAGATCGACGAGTCGGTGCCCGTGGCCAGGTACCTGCTGGCTGCGAGCAAGCCGGACGACCTGGATCCTGACGTGGTCAGTTCAATATTCATCTCATTCATTCAATACTCATCCCCAGTTCATACTTCTCCGGTCTGTTTATCTACCTATATGTATAGCTAGAATGCGCAAAAGTACTGATGGTAAGAAATTATGATGTTTTGTTATTTTTTTCTAGACATTATACGCGGTATAAAACTGTAGGTAGGTAGGAACTATTCGTGTTTTTTCAATATACCTACATAAAATAGAATGAACACCAATAAATATGTATCAACATTAGTAAAGTAGTGACTTAAGTAATATTGATTAATGTTAACCGGTCCATTACCGCGCTCACGCGCGAGGCTCCGCGATTTTGAACCATGGTACTAAAATTCAAAACCTGTAAAGGGTTATAGTACATTTCGTACTAGTTTGCAAAGGCTTATATTCACGAACAGAGAAGTTTACGGCACGAGACGAAGGCGTGGATAGCAGCGAGGTTCGTAAAGTAATAGAAGGTGTTCAGGCTTCTCAGCACCTAATGACCTCGTAGGGGCCCATGAGCTACGAGGTAGCGTGACGATCAGGTGCCAAGAAGTGATGAACGTCGGCGATTCACCGAGCTGAAGTTATGTGGGGTAGATCTAACCTGGTCTGTGCTTCGGTCCCGTCAACCTCCTGTCTCTCTGCAAGGCCCGGGCGCACCCTAGGCTCTTCTTGGTAGACAGGTTCTTCAGCCAACCAGGTATGACTGGCGGGCCAGCGTGGTGAGCACAGTCTCCAACACAGGTTATGTTTCTACTGGTAAATACAAATCGGGCACGAAAATCCGAACTTTATCTGGTTCGAGAGACAACGGCACACTCAGCTATAGTAACAATCCTGAGGGAATCCCGAATACATTCCAGATGCCCTGCGATTTAATTTCAACATCCTAATCAAAACGCGTTTACATTGCGAGGGCTTTCGTCCGTCAGTTGTCAAAACTGTCAGATTGACAGCTAACGTCAAATTAAAAATTACCGTTCAGAAACCATCGATCGAATATCGATTTGGAATCGAACAATCACCCGCCCGGACAGGCACCCACCTGTCCCCTAATCTACGGGCAGCCGAGACAACGTTGCTACCGCTCGTTTTAGAACCGAGCCTCCTACTAGAACCTCTGCAGACCGGGGGGTCCCGTCCTTGCCAGGGAACAAGTTAACAATTCGAGACACAACGGCACACTCAGCTATAGTAACAATCCTGAGGGAATCCCGAATACATTCCAGATGCCCTGCGATTTAATTTCAACACCCTAATCAAAACGCGTTTACATTGCGAGGGCTTTCGTCCGTCAGTTGTCAAAACTGCCAGATTGACAGCTAACGTCAAATTAAAAATTACCGTTCAGAAACCATCGATCGAATATCGATTTGGAATCGAACAATCACCCGCCCGGACAGGCACCCACCTGTCCCCTAATCTACGGGCAGCCGAGACAACGTTGCTACCACTCGTTTTAGAACCGAGCCTCCTACTAGAACCTCTGCAGACCGGGGGGTCCCGTCCTTGCCAGGGAACAAGTTAACAATGCGCCCCCTGCGCCAACGTAGTGGCGGTAGGTTAGCACCTTTAACCAGAACGAGGTCACCAACACTAGGGGCTAGTTTTGTCAGTCCACTTAAGGCGCTGTTGTAAGATATGCAGATACTCGAGCGACCAACGCTTCCAGAAATTCTGAGTAAACTGCTGCAACATCTGATACCTTGACAACCGATACAATTTCACTCCCTCGAAGGGGTGCTCGGGCAACGCGTTAAGTGGCTGTCCTATCAAGAAATGGCCTGGGGTCAGAGCCTCCAGGTCATTTGGATCCGAGCTGAGCGGACACAACGGTCGCGAATTTAGAACGGCCTCGATCTTACAAAACAATGTCGCGAGCTCCTCAAAAGTCAGCGCGGTCTGACCTACTATACGCCCTAAGTGCGTCTTAGCTGACTTAACTACGGCCTCAAAAATCCCACCCCAGTGGGGGCAAATCGGTGGGCTGAAGGTCCACTGTATACCCCGACGGGAGAGGGCCGTTCCAATATCCACTTTATTTACATTCAAAAAGTTGACTATCTCTCGTAAGTATCGTTTCGCACCTATGTAGTTAGTGCCGTTATCAGAGCGGATCAAAGTTGGAAGTCCCCTTCGAGAAACAAACCTATCCAAACAAGCAATGAAAACCTCTGTCGAGAGATCAGCAACGAGCTCGAGATGTACCGCCTTGGTGGATAAACAAACAAACACACATAGGTACGCCTTGTATTGCTTAGCGGTACGCAATCGTGAACTCTTCACCATAAACGGTCCTGCAAAATCCATACCAACACCTGAAAACGGTCTGACCTCATTCACACGATCAGGGGGCAAGTCCCCCATGAGAGGTTGCATCGTGGCAGCCTTAAGTCGATGACAAGGCATGCACCGAAACACGATGTTCCGTATGGCACGGCGGGCAGATAAGATCCAAAACTCCCGCTGGAGCGTGGCCAACAACGCGTTACAGCCGGCATGCGCGTTTTTAATATGACGATCAGTCACCAGCAATTCAACTAACTGTCCCCCCTTGGGGAGCAGAAGTGGGTGACGAGCCGAATACGACAGATTCGCATTGCGCAATCTTCCTCCTACCCGAAGTAACCCGGTCGAATCAACAAAGGGGTTGAGACGCGCGACGGCTCCCTTCAATTTCGAACGTCCACTTCGTATAATCTCCAATTCTGCCCCAAACTTCGAGGACTGTACCAACCGGACCAAATTCAACAGCGACTCGTTTCGCTCTGCCGGAGTCAGAATAGGGTTCAACGTTCGCTGATCGCGAGGAGTACGACAATTTCGAGCGAATCTCCTAATCCAAAGTGGACACGTTTATCAACTTGTCAAGTGAGCTATACCGGTCCAGCAGAAACCCGGCGTCAGGGTCCTCAGCCTTCTGGGTAACATGCACGGCCGCTCTGGGGCCATGATCCGAAGATACTACTACATGGCTGTGGGGCCAGTCCGATTCTCTCTTGGCAAGCCAGGGTGGTCCCCACCACAAATGGTGTCTAACGAGTTCAGGAGCCTGACATCCCCTGGATGCACAATCAGACGGGTTCAATTCTCCTGGTACATGTCTCCAGGTCAGTGGGACCTCAGACGACACAATCTGGGAGACACGGTTCGCAACAAAAACCTCTAAGTTATGGACCGAAGCCTTCAGCCAGCACAAAACAATCTGGCTGTCCGTCCAAGCGTACACCGTATCCTCCAAAACCACTGACCCACGCAACACTGTTAGAGTGTGATTCAAAAGTTTGGTCAAAAGAGCAGCCCCGGACAGTTCCAGTTTTTGAATCGTCATCCTTGTCCGAATAGGCGCTACCTTGCTTTTTGCCAAAACCAAACGCACGTCGACCTCCCCGGTGGAGGTGACGGTTCGCAAATAAACCGCTGCCGCAAACCCTCGTTCAGAGGCATCACAAAACCCGTGAAGGGTTGCCCTGTAATCCCCAGCAGGGACCAATTTCCTCGGCAGCGATGCATTATTTATGTCCGATAGCGAGGTGAACATTCGCGTCCAATCAGTCAACAAATCACCTGAGAGTTGGGTGTCCCAGGTCAACTGAGCCGCCCATAGCCTTTGCATAAAACATTTGAGAGCAAAGGTGACTGGAGAAATCCATCCATTCGGGTCGAACGTTCTCGCAATCGTTGACAGTACTGACCTCTTCGTCCAGGCCTTCGGTGTTTCTAAAACCACCCGATAGGTAAACTCATCATGGACGGGCCGGTACTGAATTCCAAGCACTGACAACATGTTAGGGTTGTCAGGATTCTCAAAAACGTGCGGGTCTTGTTGAAACTCATCTGGGAGACCAGCCATCAACTCAGGGGAGTTGGACATCCACTTGCGTAGTTCATAGCCGCCTCGTTCCAGCAATTGAATGAGCTCGTCACGTCGGTCCAGAGCTTCCTCTACACTGGCTGCCCCTGTGCAGACGTCATCGACGTACAAATCTTGCTCCAGGATAGCGGCGGCTACAGGATAGCTCACACGGTCACGCGACGCCAACTCCCGCAGGGTACGCATCGCCAAATACGGGCTAGACCGTAACCCATACGTGTTCGTGTTTAACTCATAGACCTTGACTGGCTCGGCCGTGGTCTCACGCCAAAGTATCAACTGATACCTTCTGTCAGCCGGATGAATTACCGTTTGCCTAAACATCATCCGAATGTCTGCGACAAATACAATCTGGTGTCTCCGAAAGCTCGTGAGAATATCCGAAATATCACGACTCAACTTGGGTCCCGAATGTAGACACTGATTCAGGGACATCCCGTTCGAGGTAGGTGCTGACCCATCAAAAACAACTCGAATCTTGCCGGTAGGGGTTCGCAGGACGGCATGGTGTGGAAGGAAACAATGATCCTCAGATCTCCAGTCCACACCCGATACCGACATGTGTCCTAACGACTCATACTCCCTCATGAAATCGACGTATTTTTGTTTAAATATCCATCGACATCAATCTCGTCTCAGCCATCTTCCTAGATTCTCCTAGTGGCGGTCGATCGGCCCTGAAAGGCAGTCGAGTTACAAAACGACCAGAACGAAGGCGACCAGTACTATTCTGGTAAAACGACTCGCACTCTTCTTCGTCTGCGTCGACTCGACGAACGGTGGGAGGTTCCTCTATCTCCCAGAAACGTTGGATAGCGTCTGACAACGCTGAGCCAATAAGTATGCCATCTGACTCGGCAGGCCTAACCATTGGCAATGCCGGACCCATGATCACGTGACCAAACTTAGTATCCACAGCAATCAACCCGTCCGGCTGAAGAACTCGCCGATCCGACAACAGAAACCTACCCAGAACGTCTGCTCCCAGTAGCAGGTCGACCGGGGCTGGAGTGTCAAAATCGGGATCCGCCAACTTGAGTCCTGATGTCAGGAATCGAACGGCCGGATTCAACTTCACCAAGGGGTGTCTGCCCATGACATGCGTCATTACTAAAGCTTGCACGGATGTTTTTGTCAAAATGTCATAACGTGGAGAGAATGTGATCACCGATTGACCAACTACATTCGTAACCGTAACATTCCCCACGCCCCGTATTGATTTATTATACCTATTTACCTTGAGGCCCAACCATTTTGCTAAATCATTCGATACAATGCAGCCCTGAGCTCCAGAATCCAATAGGGCGCGAACGTATGTTGGGTTGCCCGTCAAATCCCAAACAAGCTCAGAGGCGATCGGTAACACCACCGTCTCCGGTTGGGGGGCAACAAATTGTTGGGCCGCAAATTCCTAGCGAGGGCCCCCGGGGCCCCAATCTGCCTGTAACCGATCAGGTATGCAGCTATACGCCAGAGGGTCCCATTGTACAAATGGCCCACGCGCCGTAAAGGGGGGTGGGCGTGAATTCAACTGTGGCAGCTCCATGAGCGGGGGGGACATCACATGTGACCGACGAGGACGAGGCGACGAGCGGGGCGACAACTGAGGCGGCGTCCGAACCGCACCCGCATAGCGCGAAGGTGTCCCATGCCACCCGCCCGTTACGGCCTGCTCAACACACCCAATGTCCCGCTGAGTCGGATGCTGAGTCGCAACCGAAAACTCAGGGCCCCCCATGTAATGACCCTGAGTGCGGCCCTGCACCCTAGTACTGCCCTGTGCACGTGGGGACGTTGGCCCCTGAGTTGCGCTTCGAGTCGCAAACGAATTCTCAGGGCCCCTTGCCGTGTCACCCTGGGTACGGCCCCGTGGTGGCTGTTGGCCGGACCGGTTCATGCACAACAGATTGTTGTGGGCCCCACCACAATATCCGCACATTTGTGTGCGCGTGCAGTCCCTAGCCATGTGTGGCCCGAGGCACAGGAAACACCAGCTCCGCTGCTTGGCCATCTGGCGCCGTCCCTGAACCCTAAGTTCCCCGAACTTATTGCAATTGGCCACAGCATGGCCAATCTGCCTACAACGGGCAGGTCTCACCATGTGGGGTCAATGCACTCACAGTCCCATATGACTGCCGGTTGGTGCGGTCCTTCCTCGTCGGAGGGCCCCTACTCACAGCGCTCCCGGCAGCTCTCTGTGGCTCCGAAGGATGGGTGACCGTCAACCCCAAATTCTCTGCCCGTCGAGCCTCCTCTTCCAAAAATCCGACCAAGTCGGAGAAGGCGGGCAGGTCCTCGGCCGACCTCCCGTGAGACTGTTCGAAACGAGTCTGCACGTCAGCAGGTAGGCGGGAAAGTACTATGTACAACAGTAAGTACGACCATTCACCAACCGGAAGTCCAAGATTCTCTAGAGCCTTGGTGACGGACAACAATGGGTTCAAAACCTCCGTCTGTATGGCCCCGACCTTGTTCACAACCGGGATGCTAAACAAACGGTTCAGTTGGGCATCGGCCAACCTCCGTTTGTTGTGGTAACGTCTGACCAACAATTGCCTGGCCGTCTCATAGTTAACCTCCGTAACTGTCAAATGAGCGACCAGCTCCCTAGGCTCACCCCTCAATGCTGCCACCAGCTGAGCCATCTTGACAGACTTGGTAATGTCCGATCGCATGTGCACCAAACTGTCGAACAGATTGATGAAGCTCATCCATTCACCGGACACGCCGTCAAAGGTAGGCATAGTTATGGCAGGTAACCTGGACCCCGATCCCTGATGCGGCAGAGGTGCTTCAATGTCACCATCATGGCTGGACTCGCGCTGTCTACGTATGTCCGCAGCCTTCTGCGTGATAGCAGCTGCCATCTCCATACATTGGTCGACATCCCCTATCAACCGTGACAGCCTGTCAGGTGCACAACCATCAACTGATTCCGCCTGCGCGGACAATTCGAGCACCCTATTGTAACGTTCCTTAACGTCCATAGACCGCTCCAATACCACATCATGCCTATCTAAACGGTCTATCAGACCGTGTGCGGAGGAAAACCATCTGAGTTCCTTAGAAACACCCTTCTGGATTTCAGATAACGACATGATCGGAACGATACTTACTCACAATTTGCAGTAACTCAATTTTATTGGACCCTCCAGTTTATAACCCAAACGAGGGAACTCTAAACTATAACTTAAACAATGTTGTTTTCCTTAAACAATAGGAACCGAGTTTTATATCTATATAAATTCTGTAAATAACAATTTAGTTTCCCTTTATCATTATAACACACACACAGATAGTCAATATTAGTTCAAGTTATAAATTGCTATAAACTGAAAACGATACTTACTCACAATTTGCAGTAACTCAATTTTATTGGACCCTCCAGTTTATAACCCAAACGAGGGAACTCTAAACTATAACTTAAACAATGTTGTTTTCCTTAAACAATAGGAACCGAGTTTTATATCTATATAAATTCTGTAAATAACAATTTAGTTTCCCTTTATCATTATAACACACACAGATAGTCAATATTAGTTCAAGTTATAAATTGCTATAAACTGAAAACAATGTAATAGCCTGCTATCAATAGATGTAACTACCTATGTTAACCAAAACATTCATTCAATAGCATTACTAGACCACTAATAGATTGACTAACTGGTAATTCAATGCAAATTTCAATTCAATATCTGTCTGTCTACTACCAGCAATAGACTTATAGCTTACAATACTACCAATCTATGTGGATATAGGAACAACCAAGTTACCTAACCGCCTATACCTACAGATTGATAGTCCCAAATCGTGCCTTCCTGGAGCCCTTGACGGCTGCAAATCTCAGGAAGCCACGCTCTAGCTACCAAAATGTTCAGGCTTCTCAGCACCTAATGACCTCGTAGGGGCCCATGAGCTACGAGGTAGCGTGACGATCAGGTGCCAAGAAGTGATGAACGTCGGCGATTCACCGAGCTGAAGTTATGTGGGGTAGATCTAACCTGGTCTGTGCTTCGGTCCCGTCAACCTCCTGTCTCTCTGCAAGGCCCGGGCGCACCCTAGGCTCTTCTTGGTAGACAGGTTCTTCAGCCAACCAGGTATGACTGGCGGGCCAGCGTGGTGAGCACAGTGTCCAACACAGGTTATGTTTCTACTGGTAAATACAAATCGGGCACGAAAATCCGAACTTTATCTGGTTCGAGAGACAACGGCACACTCAGCTATATTAACAATCCTGAGGAAATCCCGAATACATTCCAGATGCCCTGCGATTTAATTTCAACACCCTAATCAAAACGCGTTTACATTGCGAGGGCTTTCGTCCGTCAGTTGTCAAAACTGCCAGATTGACAGCTAACGTCAAATTAAAAATGACCGTTCAGAAACCATCGATCGAATATCGATTTGGAATCGAACAGAAGGTCTAGAATTATATACGTAATACTAAAAATAGAGCTCCGAAGTCTAGTGGGTTTCACGCTTGCTTCTCACGCAGGAGATGCAGGTACGAATTCGGTGGTGACCAAGTACCAATGGGATAATTGATTTATCTAAGTATCGGTCGTTCCGTGTTTCGGATGACACGTTAAGCTGTAGGTCCCGGCTACTATCGCTACTTGGTAGTAGTAGTAGTCGTAAACCCCCTCCAACAACCCGCACTGAGCCAGCGCGATGGAGTATGGTTCAACCTCACAACCTCACTCATATCCGGGTAAAGGCCTGTGCCCCTTGGTGGGGACATTAATAGACTACATTGATTTATTACGTAATACAATCAGATATGTTGCGCTTTGAAGTAGAACTTATGATTTGTGAATTTGTGATGGGGTGTATTTTTTTATTAAATTAACTATACATAAATTGAAGGAGACAGTCTAAGGTCCTATAACTACAATAAAATACGCTTCGTCATAACTAAACATAAGAAACAAAATACATATCTATAAAAATAAACCGCCCCAAGAAACGCGGGTAAAATGTATTGGCTTATGTTCAACAACTCACCAAAGGGAGTAAATAGTTACACGCAAAAAATACATTTTCATTCCAAATTAACAAAATGTTCACCAAAATTTGACACCCTATTAAATAACAAGGATCGCGTCGCTCCGTTCTGCTTCGTTTCGGCACCAGGTTGGGTTACAAAGTTGTGACCTAACAAACCTAACTTTAGTATTCGGACGGAAAGTGACCTATACGTAGTCCATGTCAGGATTGATGGCCAGAGAGGAAAGAGGAAATCCCTGAGGGGGTGACGTCCCGCACACCTACCGCGCACCCGCAAAGGCCCTGTCACAGTGATGCTCAAGCCCGCCTCGACGCACTGTTTATCGACTTAGATCTTGCTAACGCTGAAGTTTGCACTTTTACTTGTGTGATTAAAATAGTATCGGCAGCCTCTTCGTCTTGAATCTAGATGAATAAGTAAAATGTAATACTCCAATCTCAAGCACGAAAACTACCTAGAAAAGTACTGGTACATTGAAAAATATGTAGAAAAGCATGTTCAAAAACTAGAAAATAAATACCCAGTATCAAATTATAGATTGTATCATAGAAGTCGGGAGTGACCAGTGATGAACGGCGAACATTTGAATTTAATTGTGATAAATAAAATATTAGTTGAAATAAAACGTTAATTAATGTTAATTATCAACTTTCATTTATTTTCATCGACTACCTCACTATAAATGGCCATTAAACATGAGATGGATAGTAACTTTCTGTCCGAATACTAAAGTTGTGTTGCTATAGCAACCAATACGGTTCTGCGAAACTACATGGGGGCACTGATTTGGTGAACATTTCACATATTTGGGAGTCAAAACTTATATCAAAACTTATAACAATTTATTGTTAAATGCTGGTAAAACCAAATGTATCAAATTCTCACTTCCAAATATCAGGCAAGTTGGGACCAGTTTAGCGTTGGACAGCAATACGTTAGAATTAGTAAATGACACGAAGTTTCATGGAATAACCATTGATAACAAATTGCAGTGGGGACCCCACATAGGAAAATTGGCTGGTAAATTAAGTTCTGCGGCTCACGCTGTTAGGAACATCAGACAAAACACGGATGTGGCTACATCTAGGCTAGTATATTTTAGTTACTTTCATAGTGTCATGTCCTATGGTATCTTGTTGTGGGGGAAATCAACGGATATTCAAACTATTTTTATTTTACAGAAAAGAGCTATTCGAGCAATTAATAATTTAAAACGCACAGACTCCTTAAGACAGCTTTTTAAAGAAATTGACATACTAACTGTAGCTAGTCAATTTATTTTCGAAAATATAATGTATGTACGCAAGAACCTTACAAAATTTCCCAAACTTAGCGATAGCTGTAAAGTTAACCTAAGAAATAATCACAAACTACTTGCGCCCCGGTTTAGACTCGCGAAGGTTAGCAATTCTTTCAAGGGTCAATGCATTCTCTACTACAACAAGATACCTCTGGAGATCTTGAAATTGCCATTTGAGCAATTTAAAATCCATGTTAAAGCGACTTTGTCGAAAAAGGGATATTACAATGTTCAAGATTACTTAAATGATGGGTCTGTATGGGGTTAATCTGGCTCAACACAGACCTTGCTGTTAATAATTTTGTAATTATTTATTCCTGCTTATTAATTATGATAATGACTAAATATTATATTTTGTATTAGTTAAGCATAAGCAATTTTTAAAAAGAGATCTAAAAATCAATCTGTGGGAGTTTCTACGCCCTCCTTCTCCCACAGAGGTCCAATGTAGAGAAGTGGCAAAAAATGACGATTGCTAAGTATATGTAAATATCTACAGTAATAAAGACATTTGGAATTTGGAATTTATCCTCTCATCAGTGAGTAATTTATAAAATTGCTTTTCAATTGGTGTAGGGATTCCACCGTTTCCACAGACTAGGGGTTAAGAATATTCGACGGACAAATAGTTTCGACGGACAAAGGCTTTTTAAAAAGCGCATTGGTTTTCAAAAGTTTTTTTTTTAAACCAGGGCAGATTATATCAATAAAGTCGTAATAAAGAACGTATCATATTGTCGTCCTGCTGAATCTGAGCACGAGTTCTGATGATGACGTGTACTGTGGTGCACTTTTTTTTTTACCTGACCTGATATCTCTGTGTATTGTCGATAGCTGGAAGCTCTGGCGTCGCTCGGCCAGTCGATCAGGTCGTCAACGAAGATGAGGATATTGGCAAATGTGACTGGATCCGAAGAGCCCAGGCAGTTCAACATAGACGAAGATAATGCACTCATCATTCAAACTCAACTGGTAAGCTAAAAACATAGATTTCCAAGCATAAAGAGATTTACAGCAGCAGTTCTAAATAGTAAAAACCTGTTGCTAGCTTTTGCAAAAAAATATATTCACTGCCACTTGAGTTAACCAACCACAACATACATACGAATGTTCGCTAAGCTCCACGTCGGAATAGTTTGCGCAACTGTAGGCTGCATCGTTTAGATATTTTGTCTACTCTATTAATGGATTTTGACAGCTCACGGCTATGAAGTTTCGTATTGTTAAGTTAAAATTTCATTAAGATAATATTGGACTTCATGGACGGGTACCGCCCCCTTATTATAGTGATGTGCCACACATAACGATGAACACGATTGTGCCCCAGATTACAAATAAAATCGGTAGAAATAAATGCAAATATGTGAATTAGGTGTGATATGTAATTCAAAACAAAGACAACAATATGTTAAGGTTAACAATATGTAATTGGTTTCACCAATAAATTAAAATATTAACATTATATAAAGTTTTGCATTCTTCTTAGTAGCATAAAAATGAAACAACTAAAATAGTTTAATTCCTTTTATTAACATGAGTCGTCAGAATCATCATTTATTCTAGATTCGTCCGATGAGGAGTCTTCAGTAATTTTAATGATTAGCTCTTGTGTTCCTTAAGTATCAAATGCAATGTCACGGTCCCGATCAGTCATTATGACTCTCTGTTCTCTCCACCACACTTGCCCAGTTCTTGGCCGTCACGTGGGTGCAAGCGTTTTTTAGTAATTGCAACATTTTATTCGCTGTGAATGGGCGGCTTATGTTGTTTCTTGCAGCATGCCCTTTTACTTGTGCCCTACTTTTTTTAGTTCGATGGCGTTGTAATGGCAGTGATATGGAGCAATGCTAAGAACGATATGACCATATTCTGCTGCCATTTCATCGATCACATACAATTTTGGTTTCTTTTTGGTTTTTAATACTTTTAACAATTCTATTTTTAACATGGAATCGTCCACATTTTCTCCATTTTCGCGTAGCCAATTAATAATTTCATGTTTTCATTGGCTTACGTTGGCATTTTGTCAATTTGGCGAGAGTGGTAGGGCGTGTTATCAATAAAACATATTGATGGTTGTTTCAAAGATAGAAACATCTTCTTGAACCACTCTTCATACACCTCCGCATTCACTTCTTCGTGGTGATCGCCAGATTTCTTTGATTTAAGTGCCAGCAGACCTTTTGCTGTACCTGCGTGGCAAATGATGAGGCCTTCGCCTTTTCCCACTGGTACTGCGGAGGTGGAAGCAGCAGTGTCGTCAGTCCAGGATCGGGATACGGTGTGTTCCACCATGCATTGAGTTTCCATGTGTACCATTTGTGATTCCATGTGTGAGTGGTTCCATGTTTCATCCGTAAAGACAATATTTGACAAATCTTGATTTTTTTTGCCTCTCTTAAAAAATCAATATAATAATAATAATAATAATAATACCTTGGACACTATTTACACACATTGATCTAGCCCCAAACTAGGATTCCCTGTATCTTGGGTACTAGACAACGATACACATACTTATATAGATAAATGTTATACTTAGATAGATAAACAACTATGACTTGGGTACAAACATCCGTTCTCATCAAACAAATATTGCCCCCACCGGGACTCGAACCCGGGACCCTTTGGCTTCGTAGGCAATATGAGTGCGTTCCATTTATATTTTTCATTTATCTGTTTTTTTATACAAAAAGCCACTTCTTTTCAAAGAAACAATAAGTTTTCTTAAAGTTGGAATTTAGTTTTTTACATGATGACGAATGGCGTCAGCTTCAAAATCGTCAACTGCCGTCACATCTCGAGGCCGACGTTTTTTTTTTTGGTGTAGAAGGCTTGTTTTGTTCTAAGCCGCACCTGCCGTAGGCTTCGGTAGTAATTTTTGATACAATTATACGACTGATACCCAACGCAGCGACAACACGGTTTCGCACTGTTTGCGCGATAGGTAGGTATAAGCGGACCACCATTTTGATTTTCTTTTTCAATGTTATCATGAAGTTGTAGCACTAATTGTCTCGATTGTCCTTTCAACACACGTCCATACGGCATTTACACGCTCAATGTACTCAGATCAATCTAAGTACTCCCAAAAATTGTACCGAGGAAAGCGAGTGGAGTGACAGACCACGTCAAAATGGCGGCCGGATGGACGGTCAGTTGATGTTGCCAGTTGACGTATATATACTTTTCTATAATTTCGATTATAAGGTTCTTTAGGACATCACTAACTTGTCAGTCGTCGAGCTGTCAAAAAAACATTAATGGAGTGGACAAAGTATAAGTAGAAGTAATTTTTAAATTATACGCCAATAGAGTAATGCTACGTTCCAAAAAGTGGCACAATAAACTAATGCACCACCTTTTGTCACAAACCCTTGAGATTCGAACCTCCACCTCTCTCTTACTTCCCTACCTTTATTACCATTCTCACTCCCTGACTCTAAGCACCAGTTTCTGAAGGAGTGGTCAAATGCAACAAGAGATTAATCCAAAGTAGCGGCGAAACTTTAGCGGTTTAACTTATTTCAGCCAATCACTTTGACTGGCTGAAATGAGTTAAACAAGGGTCACAGCTAACTTTCCTTTCGAAAGCGGGCGTCAACCACTTCGATTTCCTATAGGTACGCAACATAAAGAGCGCCGCCGCGCGCAGCGAAGGCCGGGGCTTCGCCGTGCTGGGCCTGTCTGCCGAGGCCGGCACCAACGTGACCGCGGTGTGGCCTCGCTACACTCTCGACCCGAGGGTGGACGCCGTGTCCACCAAGGACAGGTTACAGCTCTCGATCTGTGTCGGGTAAGAGGGAGGCTGACCTCCGCACTCAAAGGCATCTAATCATCATCTGTTAAAGATTACTTACAGGCGATTTTTCAATCCCCAGATAAACGGACAGATTATTTGACATCTCAGTTTGGTGATTTGTAAAAAAAATAGTCGTAGCAGTTTCTCGCATGTGTCGATTCGGTGGCTTAAATAATTTGGCCTATTTTTTCTTGGGATTTATCTCCCCATGTCCGCATTCTTTTTCAGATTCGTCCCACAAGGCACGGAAACCATCAGTGGATTCACTCTGCTAACAGTGCAACTGCCTTCCGGTTACTATGCTGATATAAACACACTCACTGAATTGAAGGTAATTAACATCTCGACTGTGCCTCGGAAACCCGGTAGTTAATTAACTGGTACGTCGTCGCCAATCTAACAATGGTCGCAGGTATTTCCAAAAAAACGTCACCGAACGTCCGTTTGCACGACAGAGACCTGTCAAACACATGAAAGAGACGATTAGCGTAAAATGGATATCTCTTGCAAGTGCGATATCCATTCTACTATCTATGCTTTCACGTATCTATAATGTTCTATGTATAGGCCGCCCCTCACGTGTCTGCCGCTCGGCTCGAAGCGGCCGGCAGCCGCGTGCTGGTGTGGCTGTCCCCGCTGGGCCCGCGCGAGCGCTGCGCCACGCTGGCAGCGCCGCGGGTGCTGCCGGTGGCCAGGCAACGCCCCGGGTACGCCACGCTACATGATTTGTACGACTCCAGTGAGTATAGCCCGCGCCAGGTTTCCTGTCTCTCGCCCTTGCATGCATCTCTCTTGTACCCATGCGCCGCTACCCCCTCCAGGCGGCATCCAGAGGCCAATAAAATTGGCGTTACGTGTATGATTTTGTACTAGCTAAGGTTTATCCCATAATTCGCTGCAAAAATGTTAAAAAAACAGTGATACCATTGTAAAAATGATATATTTATATGTTAGACTATTCAAAAAATATATATATGAAAATGAAAAAGTCCCGATACTTAATGAAAAAGTTACCGCTAAAAAGTCATGTCAAATGTACATGACTTATTAGCGGTAACTTTTTGCGTTGGTATTCTCAACACCAAAGGTAGGAACACTGTTAATAACTTATGCAAGAAAATAATTTAAGAAAGGGGAATATTAAAACGATCGAATAAAAATCTATTGGGCGAATGACCAAGAACAGCGGAATTTCCTGAAATGATCGAAAAAAATACTGAATTGCGCGACAAAAACACTGATTTGCGCGACTCAATTACTGAACGGTTCAGCCACCGCTTATTGAGTGAATAAAGACTGTCTGGGCGAAGCGGTGGGTCAGGCTAAGTGAAGGATAAAGGGGGTGAACGAAGCGAAGCCCCCTTTACCCTTCGTGTTAGGTTGAACATGTAAGTACAACAAAATCCAACGCTCATTTGATATTTTGTGTTACTCGAATTAAGGTTTTCAAGATACTGCTTTTAGATTTCTTGTCGCGCAATTCAGTAATTTTGTCATAAAGAGTAAGCAAAAACTGGATTTACAGTCATACGTTTAAATAATACCCAAAAAAAAAAAAAAACAACGAACAAATATATTTTTTTCCCGAAAGTTGAATAATATCAATTGGATTTTACGATTATCATCACCGAGATGTTGTGAGGCCGTTTCCACACTAATTATTACTTTACTAATTAATTACTATTTTTTTGTGGATTTATCTAAATAGAACACTGCGACGATTCGAGTTAATAATTTAAGTAAATCATTTATATATATTTCAGTTTTGAAAAGAATAACAATGTAATAATTATTCACACCGTATCCTTTGAGCACGGGTTTAGACCACGGGCCATTCGGTGGTGGAATACACTCCCCTGTACCATCAGGGACTCTGAATATATTTAAAAGCATTACCTCTCTCTTTAGAATTATAGGTAGTATACATATAAGTATTTATTAGTATATAATATAGTAGTAGTACATTATAAGTACTTAGTTTAATATAATAATTTATATTATTTATTATTATGTATGTAAGTACTCGTTTATTTCGTTATATTGTTGTACACATAGGTCTATCCCTGCTCAGCAAATAACCTTTTCACACATTTCATTCGGAAGTAAGTTTTGCTCCACGACGAGAGGGAACAAAATGCAACTTTTCTGTTCAAGCTACTTTTTTAATTTATTTATTTTCATGTATCATTTACGCAATGTGCCAAATGAACACAGATCTTGATAAAATAATCGATTGTAATTCCATCGTAGTCGATTACAAATGAACATGTTTCAAGTTTTAACTTTAACAACGTTATATGAAAAATATATATACGTTATATACGTTATACGAAATTTATCGGCATTTTCCCCTGTGTGATCTGACTTCGACTGTAGAGGCTTTGAATGCTGACCTCGACAACATCAGGAAATGGGCTCTTTCGTATGGGCTATTAGTCAACCCGGATAAGTCTCAGGCGATGATACTGGGTACACGGCACTTACTTGATTTGTTGCAGCATAGGTCAGTTGCTCCCGTGCTTTATGACGGTACCATTGTCAAGTACAGCGAGAAAGCCAAAAATCTTGGGGTTGTTTTTGATACTCTTTTATCCTGGTCGCCCCACGTTTGTGAGGTCAGCAGACGAGTCTTTGCATCCTTTCATTCCCTTCGGCGTTTGCAGTACTTCTTGCCTAGGCAGACTAAAATCATGCTAGTTCAGACCCTTCTTCTGCCTTTAATTGACTACGCCGATGTTTGCTGGGCCAGCGCGAACGAAGATCTACTGAACAAACTCGAGCGACTTCAAAATCTCGGGATTCGGTTTATCTTCGGTCTCCGCAACTACGATCACGTGTCCCAATATCGCAGGGAATTAGGCTGGCTCCCGATCCGACTTCGTCGTGATATGCACATTCTCTCCTTCCTCTTCAATATTTTGAGAAATCCGCGCTATCCCGCATATCTTCGTGAACATTTTGAGTTTCTTTTCTCTGGGGATAGACTTCGGAGATCTCACACGGTGTCACTTTTGTCAATTCCTCAGCACAACACTGTTGCTTACGAGCACTCGTTTAGGTTAAGGGCAATACGTTTGTGAAATGCACTTCCTTGCGCTATTAGGGATTGCACATCCTTGTTCTCTTCTAAGAAAAAGTTGAAACAGCATCTCCTCTCTTCCGCATAGTGGGTATCTTATAGTATGTATGTGTATCTATGTATTTATTGTATTCTATTAATTTATTTTATAGTATGTGTAGGATGTATTGTGATTTATCTGATAGTATATTGACTTTATTTCTTTCTTTTAAATCTTAATTGTACACTAGGACTACCTCTCTATAAATATTTTTTCCTTTCCTCACAGGTTAGCTGTAAGAAATTTCTTTTTAGAAATAAGCTCACCTTTGCATATTTTTCGTTGTATTTTTTCCATCGTGTTTTCTGTGCAATAAAGAATTATTATGAAAATTTATGAATTTTTCGTAATATTTAAAAAAAATGTCACAATAAATTATATGTTCTACTGAAATCAAAACTATCGATGACTATTATTGTGATATAATGAATATTGATATCCGAAACCATTGTAATATTCGATTCGTTTATTTTTACACATTGGTAAAAGTACACAGAAATATTTTATCTGTGGGTGACCTTTCCCTAATCTTTCACAATCTGTGGTTCTATTACTGTAAAAGCGGTGAAAGTATAATTAAAAGTATAGTCTTTTTTTTTGAGCATTTAATTTAAATTTTCCTTATAGTCGGTGTGAAAAGTTTGTTTGTGTCACTCAGAAGCAAAATTATTATCGTCATGGGCGTTAACGCTTGAATCCTTCGTTATGATCAGGATTCTAACTTAGAATCCCTCGCTACGCTCAGAATTCATCTTATCCTGGTTTTCTGGAAGAGATCTCTTATTAGAGATAAGCTCGTCTTTGTACATTATTTTTATGTAACTCTGGTTTTTTTATATGAATTGTGTGCAATAAAGAAATTATAAATAATGAATAATAAGTGCCGTATATTCGGTTAAGTCGTGTATTGTGCAACATTAATTGTCAAAAGGCAGATAAAATTCCAACATTTCGACATGGAAGTTAAGTTTTTAATGTCATAGCAATCATTGAAATAGAACTGCAAACAAAATATGTTTCATTTTTATTGGATACCAGATTTCATAATTTTTTTCCTATAATCATTATCTATTCTAAATTTCTAACTTAACTAACTCGGTGTGTAATCGATATAAAGAATCGAATGGCGACGGCAATCAGTTTGACGTGGCCATTTGATTTCGTGTTTCCCAGACATATACCACTAGAAGAGATATTAAATTTGTCAGAGAAGAAATTTAAAGGCATTGTTAAAAAATAGGGGCCAAGTGCGAGTTGGACTCGCGCACGAAGGGTTCCGTAGATCTATAAAAACGGCAAAAAATCACGCTAGTTTGGGAACACCCCTTAATATTTTTTTAAAGTAAATTTATTACTAAATATTCTGTGAATGTTACAAGCGTCTACATGTTGCCGATATCAATATCGAGCTTAAACGAGCAAAAAAATAAACATGTTTGTTGTATGGGAGCCCCCGTGAAATATTCATTTTATTCTGTTTTTTGTTGTCTAATTGTTGTCATAGAAGCAACAGAAATACATGATCTGTGAAAATGTCAACTGTCTTACTATCATGGTTCATGAGATACAGCCTGGTGACAGACGGACAGACAGACGGACGGACAGCGAAGGCTTAGTAATAGGGTCCCATTGGGCAGGAAGGAACCTAAAACATTATGTTATGTTCAGGCTTCTCAGCACCTAATGACCTCGTAGGGGCCCATCAGCTACGAGGTAGCGTAACGATCAGTTGCCAAGAAGTGTGAACGTCGGCGATTCACCGAGCTGAAGTAATTGGGGTCGATCTAACCTGGTCTGTGCTTCGGTCCCGTCAACCTCCTGTCTCTCTGCAAGGCCCGGGTGCACCCTAGGCTCTTCTTGGTAGACAGGTTCTTCAGCCAACCAGGTATGACTGGCGGGCCAGCTTCAATGAGCACAGTGTTCCAACACAGGTATGTTACGTGGGAAAAACCAATCGGCCACGAAAATGCGAACTTTATCTGGTTCGTGGAACCACAACACACTCAGCTATATTGACAATCCTGAGGGAAACCCGAATACATTCCAGATGGCCTGCGATTTAATTTCAACACCCTAATCAAAACGCGTTTACATTGCGAGGGCTTTCGTCTGTCAGTTGTCAAAAAACTGCTAGGTTGGCAGCACCGTCAAATTCAAAATGGCCGTTCAGAAACCATCGATCGAATATCGATTTGGAATCGAACAATCACCCGCCCGGACAGGCACCCACCTGTCCCCTAATCTACGGGCAGCCGAGACAACGTTGCTACCGCTCGTTTTAGAACCGAGCCTCCTACTAGAACCTCTGCAGACCGGGGGGTCCCGTCCTTGCCAGGGAACAAGTTAACAATGCGCCCCCTGCGCCAACGTAGTGGCGGTAGGTTAGCATCCTTAACCAGAACGAGGTCACCAACACTAGGGGGGCTGGTTTTGTCAGTCCACTTAAGGCGCTGTTGTAAGATATGCAGATACTCGAGCGACCAACGCTTCCAGAAATTCTGAGTAAACTGCTGCAACATCTGAAACCTTGACAACCGATACAATTTCACTCCCTCGAAGGGGTGCTCGGGCAACGCGTTAAGTGGCTGTCCTATCAAGAAATGGCCTGGGGTCAGAGCCTCCAGGTCATTTGGATCCGAGCTGAGCGGACACAACGGTCGCGAATTGAGAACGGCCTCGATCTTACAAAACAATGTCGCGAGCTCCTCAAAAGTCAGCGCGGTCCGACCTACTATACGCCCCAAGTGCGTCTTAACTGACTTAACTACGGCCTCAAAAATCCCACCCCAGTGGGGGCAAATCGGTGGGCTGAAGGTCCACTGTATACCCCGACGGGAGAGGGCCGTTCCAATATCCACTTTATTTACATTCAAAAAGTTGACTATCTCTCGTAAGTATCGTTCCGCACCGATGTAGTTAGTGCCGTTATCAGAGCGGATCAAAGTTGGAAGTCCCCTTCGAGAAACAAACCTATCCAAACAAGCAATGAAAGCCTCTGTCGAGAGATCAGCAACGAGCTCGAGATGTACCGCCTTGGTGGATAAACAAACAAACACACATAGGTACGCCTTGTATTGCCTAGCGGTACGCAATCGTGAACTATTCACCATAAACGGTCCTGCAAAATCCGTACCAACACCTGAAAACGGTCTGACCTCATTCACACGATCAGGGGGCAAGTCCCCCATGAGAGGTTGCATCGTGGCAGCCTTAAGTCGATAACAAGGCATGCACCGAAACACGATGTTCCGTATGACACGGCGGGCAGATAAGATCCAAAACTCCCGCTGGAGCGTGGCCAACAACGCGTTACAGCCGGCATGCGCGTTTTTAATATGACGATCAGTCACCAGCAATTCAACTAACTGTCCCCCCTTGGGGAGCAGAAGTGGTGACGAGCCGAATACGACAGATTCGCATTGCGCAATCTTCCTCCTACCCGAAGTAACCCGGTCGAATCAACAAAGGGGTTGAGACGCGCGACGGCTCCCTTCAATTTCGAACGTCCACTTCGTATAATCTCCAATTCTGCCCCAAACTTCGAGGACTGTACCAACCGGACCAAATTCAATAGCGACTCGTTTCGCTCTGCCGGAGTCAGAATAGGGTTCAACGTTCGCTGATCGCGAGGAGTACGACAATTTCGAGCGAATCTCCTAATCCAAGTGGACACGTTTATCAACTTGTCAAGTGAGCTATACCGGTCCAGCAGAAACCCGGCGTCAGGGTCCTCAGCCTTCTGGGTAACATGCACGGCCGCTCTGGGGCCATGATCCGAAGATACTACTACATGGCTGTGGGGCCAGTCCGATTCTCTCTTGGCAAGCCAGGGTGGTCCCCACCACAAATGGTGTCTAACGAGTTCAGGAGCCCGACATCCCCTGGATGCACAATCAGACGGGTTCAATTCTCCTGGTACATGTCTCCAGGTCAGTGGGACCTCAGACGACACAATCTGGGAGACACGGTTCGCAACAAAAACCTCTAAGTTATGGACCGAAGCCTTCAGCCAGCACAAAACAATCTGGCTGTCCGTCCACGCGTACACCGTATCCTCCAAAACCACTGACCCACGCAACACTGTTAGAGTGTGATTCAAAAGTTTGGTCAAAAGAGCAGCCCCGGACAGTTCCAGTTTTGGAATCGTCATCCTTGTCCGAATAGGCGCTACCTTGCTTTTTGCCAAAACCAAACGCACGTCGACCTCCCCGGTGGAGGTGACGGTTCGCAAATAAACCGCTGCCGCAAACCCTCGTTCAGAGGCATCACAAAACCCGTGAAGGGTTGCCCTGTAATCCCCAGCAGGGACCAATTACGCGATACATTATTTATGTCCGATAGCGAGGTGAACATTCGCGTCCAATCAGTCAACAAATCACCTGAGAGGTGGGTGTCCCAGGTCAACTGAGCCGCCCATAGCCTTTGCATAAAACATTTGAGAGCAAAGGTGACTGGAGAAATCCATCCATTCGGGTCGAACGTTCTCGCAATCGTTGACAGTACTGACCGCTTCGTCCAGGCCTTCGGTGTTTCTAAAACCACCCGATAGGTAAACTCATCATGGACGGGCCGGTACTGAATTCCAAGCACTGACAACATGTTAGGGTTGTCAGGATTCTCAAAAACGTGCGGGTCTTGTTGAAACTCATCTGGGAGACCAGCCATCAACTCAGGGGAGTTGGACATCCACTTGCGTAGTTCATAGCCGCCTCGTTCCAGCAATTGAATGAGCTCGTCACGTCGGTCCAGAGCTTCCTCTACACTGGCTGCCCCTGTGCAGACGTCATCGACGTACAAATCTTGCTCCAGGATAGCGGCGGCTCTAGGATAGCTCACACGGTCACGCGACGCCAACTCCCGCAGGGTACGCATCGCCAAATACGGGCTAGACCGTAACCCATACGTGTTCGTGTTTAACTCATAGACCTTGACTGGCTCGGCCGTGGACTCACGCCAAAGTATCAACTGATACCTTCTGTCAGCCGGATGAATTACCGTTTGCCTAAACATCATCCGAATGTCTGCGACAAATACAATCTGGTGCCTCCGAAAGCTCGTGAGAATATCCGAAATATCACGACTCAACTTGGGTCCCGAATGTAGACACTGATTCAGGGACATCCCGTTCGAGGTAGGTGCTGACCCATCAAAAACAACTCGAATCTTGCCGGTAGGGGTTCGTAGGACGGCATGGTGTGGAAGGAAACAATGATCCTCAGATCTCCAGTCCACACCCGATACCGACATGTGTCCTAACGACTCATACTCCCTCATGAAATCAACATATTTTTGTTTAAATACGGCGTCCCTTGTCATCCTACGCTCCATCGACATCAATCTCGTCTCAGCCATCTTCCTAGATTCTCCTAGTGGCGGTCGATCGGCCCTGAAAGGCAGTCGAGTTACAAAACGACCAGAACGAAGGCGACCAGTACTATTCTGGTAAAACAACTCGCACTCTTCTTCGTCTGCGTCGACTCGACGAACGGTGGGAGGTTCCTCTATCTCCCAGAAACGTTGGATAGCGTCTGACAACGCTGAGCCAATAAGTATGCCATCTGACTCGGCAGGCCTAACCATTGGCAATGCCGGACCCATGATCACGTGACCAAACTTAGTATCCACAGCAATCAACCCGTCCGGCTGAAGAACTCGCCGATCCGACAACAGAAACCTACCCAGAACGTCTGCTCCCAGTAGCAGGTCGACCGGGGCTGGAGTGTCAAAATCGGGATCCGCCAACTTGAGTCCTGATGTCAGGAATCGAACGGCCGGATTCAACTTCACCAAGGGGTGTCTGCCCATGACATGCGTCATTACTAAAGCTTGCACGGATGTTTTTGTCAAAATGTCATAACGTGGAGAGAACGTGATCACCGATTGACCAACTACATTCGTAACCGTAACATTCCCCACGCCCCTTATTGATTTATTATACCTATTTACCTTGAGGCCCAACCATTTTGCTAAATCATTCGATACAATGCAGCCCTGAGCTCCAGAATCTAATAGGGCGCGAACGTATGTTGGGTTGCCCGCCAAATCCCAAACAAGCACAAAGGCGATCGGTAACACCACCGTCTCCGGTTGGGGGGCAACCAATGGTTGGGCCGCAAATTCCTAGCGAGGACCCCCGGGGCCCCACTGTGCCTGTAACCGATCAGGTATGCAGCTATACGCCAGGGGGTCCCATTGTACAAATGGCCCACGCGCCGGTTCCATTCCCAACCTACGATTCCCCGTAAAGGGGGGTGGGCGTGAATTCAACCGTGGCCGCTCCATAAGCGGGGGGGACATCACATGTGACCGACGAGGACGAGGCGACGAGCGGGGCGACAACTGAGGCGGCGTCCGAACCGCACCCGCATAGCTCGAAGGTGTCCCATGCCACCCGCCCGTTACGGCCTGCTCAACACACCCAATGTCCCGCTGGGTCAGATGCTGAGTCGCAACCGAATACTCAGGGCCCCCCATGTAATGGTCCTGAGTGCGGCCCTGCACCCTGGTACTGCCCTGTGCACGTGGGGACGTTGGCCCCTGAGTTGCGCTCCGAGTCGCAAACGAATTCTCAGGGCCCCATGCCGTGTCACCCTGGGTACGGCCCTGTGGACGTGGGGACGTTGGCCCCTGAGTTGCGCTCCGAGTCGCAAACGAATTCTCAGGGCCCCATGCCGTGTCACCCTGGATACGGCCCTGTGGAGGCTGTTGGCCGGACCGGTTCATGCACAACAGATTGTTGTGGGCCCCACCACAATATCCGCACATTTTTGTGCGCGTGCAGTCCCTAGCCATGTGTGGCCCGAGGCACAGGAAACACCAGCTCCGCTGCTTGGCCATCCGGCGCCGTCCCTGAACCCTAAGTTCCCCGAACTTATTGCAATTGGCCACAGCATGGCCAATCTGCCTACAACATGGGCAGGTCTCACTATGTGGGGTCAATGCACTCACAGTCCCATATGACTGCCGGTTGGTGCGGTCCTTCCTCGTCGGAGGGCCCCTACTCACAGCGCTCCCGGCAGCTCTCTGTGGCTCCGAAGGATGGGTGACCGTCAACCCCAAATTCTCTGCCCGTCGAGCCTCCTCTTCCAAGAATCCGACCAAGTCGGAGAAGGCGGGCAGGGCCTCGGCCGACCTCCCGTGAGACTGTTCGAAACGAGTCTGCACGTCAGCGGGTAGGCGGGAAAGTACAATGTACAACAGTAGGTACGACCATTCACCAACCGGAAGTCCAAGATTCTCTAGAGCCTTGGTGACGGACAACAATGGGTTCAAAACCTCCGTCTGTATGGCCCCGACCTTGTTCACAACCGGGATACTAAACAAACGGTTCAGTTTGGCATCGGCCAACCTCCGTTTGTTATGGTAACGTCTGACCAACAATTGTCTGGCCGTTTCATAGTTACCCTCCGTAACTGTCAAATGAGCGACCAGCTCCCTAGGCTCACCCCTCAATGCTGCCACCAGCTGAGCCATCTTGACAGACTTGGTAATGTCCGATCGCATGTGCACCAAACTGTCGAACAGATTGATGAAGCTCATCCATTCACCGGACACTCCGTCAAAAGTAGGCATAGTTATGGCAGGTAACCTGGACCCCGAACCCTGACGCGGCAGAGGTGCTTCAATGTCACCACCATGGCTGGACTCGCGCTGTCTACGTATGTCCGCAGCCTTCTGCGTGATAGCAGCTGCCATCTCCATACATTGGTCGACATCCCCTATCAACCGTGACAGCCTGTCAGGTGCGCAGCCATCAACTGATTCCGCCTGCGCGGACAATTCGAGCACCCTATTGTAACGTTCCTTAACGTCCATAGACCGCTCCAATACCACATCATGCCTATCAAAACGGTCTATCAGACCGTGTGCGGAGGAAAACCATCTGAGTTCCTTAGAAACACCCTTCTGGATTTCAGATAACGACATGATCGGAACGATACTTACTCACAATTTGCAGTAACTCAATTTTATTGGACCCTCCAGTCTACAACCCAAACGAGGGAACCCTAAACCACAACTTAAACAATGTTGTTTTCCTTAAACAATAGGAACCGAGTTTTATATCTATATAAATTCTGTAAATACAATTTAGTTTCCCTTTATCATTATAACACACACAGATAGTCAATATTAGTTCAAGTTATAAATTGCTATAAACTGAAAACAATGTAATAGCCTGCTATCAATAGATGTAACTACCTATGTTAACCAAAGCATTCATTCAATAGCATTACTAGACCACTAATAGATTGACTAACTGGTAATTCAATTCAATATCTGTCTATCTACTACCAGCAATAGACCTACAGCTTACAATACTACCAATCTATGTGGATACAGGAACAACCAAGTTACTTAACCGCCTATACTTACAGATTGATAGTCCCAAATCGTGCCTTCCTGGAGCCCTTGACGGCTGCAATCTCAGGAAGCCACGCTCTAGCTACCAAAATGTTCAGGCTTCTCAGCACCTAATGACCTCGTAGGGGCCCATCAGCTACGAGGTAGCGTGACGATCAGGTGCCAAGAAGTGTGAACGTCGGCGATTCACCGAGCTGAAGTAATTGGGGTCGATCTAACCTGGTCCCGTCAACCTCCTGTCTCTCTGCAAGGCCCGGGTGCACCCTAGGCTCTTCTTGGTAGACAGGTTCTTCAGCCAACCAGGTATGACTGGCGGGCCAGCTTCAATGAGCACAGTGTTCCAACACAGGTTATGTTACGTGGGAAAAACCAATCGGCCACGAAAATGCGAACTTTATCTGGTTCGGGGAACCACAACACACTCAGCTATATTGACAATCCTGAGGGAAACCCGAATACATTCCAGATGGCCTGCGATTTAATTTCAACACCCTAATCAAAACGCGTTTACATTGCGAGGGCTTTCGTCTGTCAGTTGTCAAAAAACTGCTAGGTTGGCAGCACCGTCAAATTCAAAATGGCCGTTCAGAAACCATCGATCGAATATCGATTTGGAATCGAACATGTTATAAAGCATATTATAGGTTAGATGATTACATTAATGACAAAGAGGTATGGAGATCTGATTTTCCAGCGCAACACAAGAACCACGCACATTGAATGTAACACAAGACCTAGTTTTGAAAAAAAAAAGAAACAGAAAAGAAAAGTAGGCCGTGTTGCAGTGTACGAGTTTCTTGCGCCGCTTCTTCTCCGCTGCCATAACACTTTCCGAAGCGGAAATTATAGATTCAAATGACGTTCAAAAAGTGTTCGTAAGAACTATTTTAACTTTTGACTGGTGACATGGTTTTTGTGTAACGTAACTGGTGACGAGGGGACTGAGAGGCCCACTGCGGTATCTAGTATAAATCATAAAAATTAAGTGTGGTAGCTAGCCAGAGTATGTAAAAACTGTGTTATCATATATAAATGGATAAAATAAAACAAATAACTATATTCTGAATATATTTTTTTGTTATGATCTTGCAATTTTAATGTATGTCGTCTTAACAATCAAAAAACTAGAGATGAGATCACAAATTACATAAACAAAAAATTAATCAACATATTTTGACAAAAAAACACTTTTTTCTATAATATTGAAGTAATAATGAATTAAGAAAAAAAACAACTAAAATCAAAAATGTATTTTCACGAAATTGACAATGGTCGAACTTTGCCAATTTTTATATGCAGTCTGGGCATAATTTTTTTGCACACTGCAAGCACACACGTTTCGGACATGATTCAAACTGGTAATTTGATTGGCGCTTTTATCGAGGAAGACAACTGGCTCCTGTTTTCCTGGAGTTTTGATTGTTCTCGGTTAAAAATTTGAAAAAACAATACAACAAAATTACGTAAAAAATTACGTAAGTGGTGACATGGGGTCTGAGAGACCCCTGCCGAACTTTACGCCAATGTAACTTACCGATTTGAGCCTGTCCGACACAGCTATCCCCTTCTACGGCATGGACGCAAGTAAACTCGAAGCTACTCAGGTGATGAGCCCAAGGAAACCCGGAGAAGGTGCCAAAATGTTGTTTTACTGACGCCGCTGGGCTTGTAAGACCCCTTGTCACCAGTTAAAGGTTAAATAAAAAACTGAAGTTTGAAGATTGAGTGAAAACATAATAATCTTCATTCAGGGTTTGCAACACCTGCACGCTCTTCTAAACGCTCAAGAGTTCGCGACGCATTCTGGCCACAAGCCGCCTAGACACCTAGTCACGCCCGCCACAGCTTCTATAGTTACCGCTGAATCGAAGTCGTCGCAGTGTACAACATCATTTAGATAAATCGACAGCAAATGAGAAAATTGCATGCAACTGTACCGTTCAGTGTAAACGCGGCCTATGGCAAATGTTAATGTTTTTATAGCAGCTAATTATAGGATACACTTTAGAACCAGCACCAGCGACCCGTTCTAGCTTCGCACGGCTATCTATCTTACATAGGAGGTAACTTCGATGGTATACTTCATAGATATACTTCACGGTACGCATCACAGATATCGAGAGATAGGTTGAGGGGCGTGGCACGTGCGAACAAATGTAGCTCCGACAGGTTAGATATTAAAAATTCTCTGTAGTCACCGGGCGACCGCAGTGACGAATTCATTTCCGTTGTTTTTCGAAAATGCCGACCTGTGCAATACTCACGTGCAAAAATAAAAGCGAGATTGTGAACTCCAAGAACGCCGGTGTCACATATCACTTGTAAGTCTCATTCCAACTATTATTTCTTCTTAAAACACAAGAAATAAACATTATTACGAAAATAAATCATTCGCGGAAAATTCGTCACGAATTGACATTAAAGTGACAATGTCATGTTGTTCTCGCTAAGTTTACTATACATTGCTTGTTTTATATCTTAATTTCACTACTTATTGCCAAGCTAACACGCAATGAATATTTCACACTTATCTAAGTACGAAAGCAAAGATGCATCGTGATACGGAGGCGAACTGTTACACGCACATAGAGACGACATATAGTGATGGGGGTAGTGATAGGAGAATTATGTTTTTGAATCGATAGATTTTATCATTTCGCAATTATACTAATGTAGCTAATATAGTTCATAATAGGTATTTTTATTGTTAGTTATTCCAATGATTGCCAAACAGGCAGTTTAGATTTTAAGTTTGTTTAAAACCTCGCCCGACGAAGGATAATGGGGTGTTATAAGTATTGATCGGAAATTCCGATGCTTTCAGTCAGGTCCGAAGAGTTCACAGTTATTCTACCTTCAGAAACCTCTTTGCTTCTCTTTCTAGCTGTAAGGATTCTGTTGAAAAAAAGAAGAGAGGCAAAGGGTCTCGTATGTCGTATGTCGTATAAATATGTCGTATTTACGAACAATTTACTATTTTATTTATAGAACCCGGCATTGTATTCGACTGTCTATACCAGTGTCTATAAATTATAATCGATCGATGATACACGCTGTCCTTGCATTGTCCCAACACTAGCTCGACTAGCTAGTATACCTGCGGTAGTGTGGGTGTGTTCGGACGATAGGTGCATGACATTGCACTGACCAATAAAAGCGGAGGGATTGATGTACGAGTGGTGTAAATGTATGCGTGTTCTTAGTTTTCGGCGACACTGGTTCCGATACAAGCTTAGCGCCAAGGGCCTATCTCTCGATATCTGTGGTACGCATCTACGACGAAATGTCCGATTAATAGTCTTCAACTTCCGTTTTGACCTTTCCCGATATAAGTATGTTCAACGATATATGAATCTATAGATTTAATTGCAATATTCCAGAACCAACTCGAGCGCTACATATGTCAATGTCTCCTCAGGTCACCGCGCCCGCGTGTTCTTCCAGCCAGTGACGGCGCATGCGTGCGACGTGTGCCGCGCGTGGGAATCGTGCGCGAGTGCGTGCGGCGCCGCAGCCTCGCGCCGCGCGCCTGACGACAGCGCCGCGCCGGCTGGCGGCGAGGGCGCGGCGCCGGACAGTGCTGATGCTGCAGCGTCAAGCGCGCTCTTGGCAATTGCTGCAGTGTTGCTCACGTTGCGATAATAACAGGAATCCTGTCTGACAGACTGACCGCTTGAACAACAGGAATCCTGTCTGACAGACTGGCCGCTTGAACAACAGGAATCCTGTCTGACAGACTGGCCGCTTGAACAACAGGAATCCTGTCTGACAGACTGGCCGCTTGAACAACAGGAATCCTGTCTGACAGACTGACCGCTTGAACAACAGGAATCCTGCCTGACAGACTGACCACTTGAAAGCGTTTCTGTCAGTTTTTATTTATGACAGACAACGCATCTCCGGCATATACTGAGCATACCGTTACTAACTTATTAAAAATTATATGTAACAAACATTGACGTCACCCTAGTCGATCATCGAAACGAAGATTGTCTACTTGCAATGAATGTATTAAATGTAAATAATTCTTAGATATTAGCCATAATTTCGATTAAGATAACAAAGTATTCTTAAAATAAATATACTAAATGGTAAATTGTTTTTATAAGTACCAGCTGCAGTGGTATTTAGATCTCCATCTTCCTCATCAGCCAGTGGAAAAAGCCCAGGATGGAGAAGGACATCGTAAGCGGCGCTGCACCTGCTTTGATCCACGCCCACAAACTGAAGCACGGAAAATAAAGCAATTATTTGTATGCGCCACTATGAGCGGAGCATTCTGAAGATATGGATACTTTTTTTTTTTTATTAAACTTTTAGCCTATTTTAAAAACTTATTTGAATGTATACACAGTCAGGTCATAAGTTCTGTCACACAATAAAAACTTTTGAATTTAGAACGCTGGCCACAAAAAAGTTTATTGAATTCGAATTTCGAATTTTTCATGAAAATAAAAATGAGTACTTTTTAGAATTTTCCTCATTTTTAAATATGGAGTGGACACTTAAAGAAGACCGTGTCGCAGTTATTGCGTTGCATCGTTGCGCTTACGCGCCAATTCAGATTTTCGACTTACTGAAAAATTTGAATATAACCAAAAGATTCGGTTATCGTACCATAAAACGATACAATGAAGACTCTAGTGTAGATGACAGGTCAAGAAGTGGTCGCCCTCGCTCTGTTAGGACTCCAGCAGTGATAAAAGCTGTGAAGGCGCGAATTCAAAGAAATCCCATACGTAAGCAGAAACTGTTGGCCCTTCAGATGGGGTTAAGCAGGACCACGGTGAAAAGGGTGTTAAATGAAGACTTAGGGCTTAGGGCATATCGAAGAAAAACAGGACATCGTTTGGACGCTCGTTTAATGGACCTGAGACTGAAGAGATGCCGCGCTTTGTTGAAGCGGTACGCGGGAAAAAAGCATCGGGAAATTCTTTTTTCGGATAAAAAAACTTTCACCGTGGAAGAGAGCTACAACCAACAAAATGATAAGGTGTACGCACACAGCAGTGAAGAAGCGAGCAACCGTATTCCGGGTGTCCAACGAGGTCATTTTCCATCCTCGCTCATGGTTTGGTTGGGAGTCTCTTATTGGGGCTTAACTGAGGTACATTTTTGAGAGAAAGGCGTAAAAACGAATGCAGTTGTGTATCAAAATACAGTCCTCAAGAACCTTGTGGAACCTGTTTCTCATACCATGTTTAATAACAGGCACTGGGCATTCCAACAAGATTCTGCGCCAGCTCTAGAGCGAAAAGCAGACAAGACTGGCTGGCGGCACGTGAAATCGACTTCATCCGGCACGAAGACTGGCCCTCCTCCAGTCCAGATTTGAGTCCGTTAGATTACAAGATATGGCAACACTTGGAGGAAAGGCCTGCTCAAAGCCTCATACTGATTTGGAGTCACTCAAGTCATCCTTGATTAAGGCAGCCGCCGATATTGACATGGACCTCGTTCGTGCTGCGATAGACGACTGGCCGCGCAGAATAAAGGCCTGTATTCAAAACCGCGGGGGTCATTTTGAATAAACTTTATTACCATAAGAATCTATGTTTTATTAAGTTCATTTTGCTATATAAATGTTTACATAAATAATAAACATGTCTAAATTATTTCATATTGCACATGTGACAGAACTTATGACCTGACTATGTAGATTGAGTAATGGATGTCTAAATACATTTTATCTACACACGTATCATAAACCCTCTTTACTGCGTTCAAAAACCACACGTTACGATCAGCATTATGTTAAACTACTTGGTAAAAACTCGTTTCGTATCTGAAAAACTACACATTATGGTCATTATGTGTAGTTTTTCTACATATAATTCAAATTTCGAACGCCGACGCCCGCCTGCATGCCGCCCCTAGTTTGTCTGTGAAGTTGGTACTAACATTCAAATTTCGAACGCCGACGCCCGAAGTTGGTGCTACAGAACAAGCTAAACAACTGCAGAGCCACAATGCCGGTCAAACATGCGGTTCCTGAACACATCAAAGAGAGCTTACGATATGTGTGTAGATAAACTAGTGTATGTAACTGTACATAATTAGGCATTAAAACTCTCGAGTAATATTATTATGAAACTCGCCTTTGGCTCGTTTCATAAACCCACTCTCGACAGGCTAGACATGATTGCCTCGTTCTTCTTATGATTTCACTAAGCTTTATTGTAATCTGAGATCCCACCACTTTATAATACTATAATTCCAATATTTGTTTACGTTCCTTCAACTGAGTTCTTGACAGACGGGAATATATTTGACAGTTTTACAGGACAGCCAACATAACGGCGAAGGAAATTTGAGCCAAACAGTTTCGTTCATTTGAGATTTTAGCTCTACTACGCTGTAGAGCAGGGGTCTCCAAACTACGGCCCGCAGGCCAAATCCGGCCCACCACCAGTGCCATCAATTCGGCCCGCGACAGCTTAAGACTTGTGTCATCAATCTGGCCCACGACAGCCAATGTTTTACTGTTGTTAAATGGAAGAGAATGAAAACACAGAATGATAATTATTCGGTTTTATTTACTTGCAAGATAAAACTTTATGACAGAAATGATGACGCAGAAAACTCAACTTAAGTATCTAACCTTAAGCATATAAATAACTAACAAATAATTAAATTGAAATGAATCCCACTAATAAAACTATAAAAAACTAATGAGATTTAGGTAATTGTGATTTTCCACCGACAATTGTTTGTAGTTGTGGATTAATTTTACTTGTATCAATCATTAAAAGAGATTTAAGATGCTCATCGGTTAATTTAGATCTGTAAACATTCTTTGTGTACCTCATCTTGGAAAACGTTTTCTCACACTAGTATGTAGTACCAAAAACAGAAAACAACCCACGAGCAAATTTATGCAAATTATCAAATTGTGCCAGTGGTAGACTAATAAAATTCCAACAAAGGTGAATTTTGATATTTGTTCTTAAACATTTAGACTTCCGGAGCCAGAGTTTCAATCTCAGAATCAAAAGGATTTTGAAAAATCTTAATTTCGTTCGCAATGACATCAAAGTCTGAGTAACGAGTATCGAAATATATCTTTAAAGCACTCAAAGTCTCGACTGCCAAATCGACGGGAAAATCAGTCTCAGTAGTGTGGCTGAATATTTCACATGTGTGAAACCTTTTTTACGTAATTGCGATTGGAAAAGTATTATTTTCTGCCTGAACGATTTGATATTGGTGTATAAATCAGGGAGAAACTGATTTTCTCCTTGCAATCTCAAATTCAGTTCGTTCATAAGATTTGTCAAATCGACATAGAATGATAATTTCCACAGCCATTCACTATTCCCTAAATCAGCACACGTTGCTTCTCATTAAAAAAAACTATCTCTGCTCGATGTTCAAAAAAGCTCTTAAGGACTTTTCCGCAACTAAGCCAGCATAGCCGCAGTATGACCTCTTCAATAAACTCGCGGAATTCTCGGTGATCTGATGAAGTTAACAACTGATATGACTGGTTTTAGAACTTCAGACAAATCCAAACATTTCCGCACAAGGACTGTTGATGAATGATACAATGTAAGACAAATGGTTTTGAACCACCAACATTTTCTACAGCCTTGACACAAGTGCTACCACTCCTTTACTTTTGCCTTCATCGGTGGTGATAGATTTCAAGTTTATCCATCGAAGTTTCTTTTTAGTAATGGCATTTCAACAACCTTAAAAATATCTGCCCCAGTTGTCGTGCTGTGAAAACTAGAGTCTGGCAAACGAAAGCGTGACCTGGAGTTTTCTTAAAAGTTTCTATATGGCAACAATATTATGCTGTCAAAGGCACGTCAAACGACAAAGTGATAGATATTCACACTCCGTTCCGTTATTCTAAACCTCTGTCTCTCTTTCTAGCTGTAACGCTTCCGTACAGCAGAAAGAGAGGCAAAGATCTTTAGAATAACTGAAGGGAGTGTAGTGATCTATGTTAGTGATACCACATAGAGGTTTTATGAATTCTACCACGTTTTCTCAGGTCACGCTTTCGTTTGCCAGACTCTATCAATATCAAGAAGTTCTTCATACGCTTCATAGCTATTCGTGTAGTTTATCTACTACACGAATAGCTATGAAAAAATCAACACTAGAGCAGTATCTGACATATCCGTTGACTCATCCAAGGCTAGAGAAAACCACTTAAGATGTCCATTTTTGTCAGACAGTTGAGACGATGATGATGATTTTCTGCGATGTCTTGCAGCCACGGTGTTGGCTGACAAACTGACACCTTTCAATAAATTTACCTTTTCGGGGCATATTTCTTCAGCTACTGCAATCAAGCATTATTTTATCATTTCTCCATCGGTGAATGGTTTTCCACGTTTTGCAATTTCAAGAGCCACACGAAAGCTGGCGCGAGTTGCAGACTCTTGCTCAGTATCCGCGCTTCAAAGCTTCAAATTTTTCTGTCCGGAAACTTCCTGTATATTTAGAGTAATTTTGAAGATGTTTCGATTCACAGTGACGTTTAATGTTATATTCTTTAAGAACAGCTATGGTTTCATTACAAAAAAAATAATCACAAAATACTGAAAGTACCATTTATCTTGGAACAATCTGCCATTACTGTCTATTTTTCGCGTATTTTCGATACTAATAAATCACACAAAAAACAAGTCTAATCAAAATACTCTTATACAATACACGGGTGTTACTTTATTTCACAATAGGCAGTTTCGCTTCCATGGCCTTTCCCACGCAAACCGACTCGCAATGGCGCCGCTAGCCTTTTTATACCTAAGCAATTACTGCCATCTAGAAGTGATCGGAAAAACTAACCAGAACCTTTGAGTAATAATGTATAAATATTAGCGTAGGCGCGCAAACTGACTTTCTTGTAGCTATAAGTAGAGTGAATTCACTCAACCCCAATTCAGTCTGTGCTGCTTGCCGAGCCGTGACGCTTTGGATGCAAGAATAAGAAACTAAATAATACCATCATGTGCTCTGCGGTACTGTAAAAACTACACCGTACAGACCAAAAAAGCCGAGGAATAACTTTTCATATTAATTACCCTGTAATATCAGGAAAATACGCATATTCAATAATATGTGAATTACAAAAATCAACAAAGCGACAGCCATGTTTTCTCTTTGAAAATCAAAGAGTAACAAGATTTTTACATACAGATGTGTCATTTCCGAATACCAACGTGTTATGCACGTCATATATTTTGTAAATTTTTATTGCACATGAAAATTCACATTACAAACTTATGGAAAAGAATTTACAAAAGCTCTAACAAGATATTTCTTCCAGCAAGCCCAAGATGATAAGGACAAATTTCATAGCAGTGACAGGTAGACCCTTGCGCAGAAATAGCGCTCATGTTCACTACCGCAATTAATTAATGATAATTATCATCTGACGAAAATTTAAAGAACTGTCAATTTATTTATTAAACTGACTAACAACATCACAACCAATGAAAAAATAAAATCCCATCAAAATATTGGAAATGTGCATTTTCTCTTTTATTTTATTCCCAAATACAGATTATAGGTCGCCTGCGCTTAAAAGTATGCAATCAGTATAGGCAGGATTCACTCGATAGGTATACTTTTGGGCAAAGGCGACTGTACGTCTTCGGCACGTCGCATCTGAGCGCAGATTTTTATCTATGACAACTGACACGCCCGTTGTCGTCAAGAGGCCGGGCACATATTTTGTTCGAGCTAGCGTCTCTAGTATTTTATACATTATTACTCAAAGGCCAGAACCAGATTTTTCTCGAACCCATGCGGAAATTCCCAAATATGCCGCCTGTTAGTGGGTAGCTGAAATAGATAGTACATAGTATCACTATTCACTAGTCACAATACACAATCGATAGTAATTGAAATGCAAAAAAGCCTATGTTTGCTGAGGTGGGCAGAAAAATAAAAATTGTTTTGGCCATTGGAAGATACCGAAAAAAATATGATGGCCCTAAGGCTTCAAAGTATGGAGACCCCTGCTGTAGAGGACCCATGAAGGATATTCTGTTTTCAACAGACTTCAAATAGGAGGAGGTTCTCAATTCAACAGTTATTTTTTTAATGTGTGTTACGCGATTATTCCGTCAATTTTAAATATTGTTTTAAACATGAACATTTACATACAGGCACATTGCTTCTAGCCCCACACTAGTATACCCTGAGGCGTGGCAACCATAAACTGCAACGTCCCACACATATAAACATCCAAACATGGAGATTTTTTTTTATACACAGCCGGGGATCGAACCCGAGAACTCTCGACAGCCGCAGCGCCACGTTTTGATTAATAAGTGATACTACAAAATTGCAAAATCAACGAAAACAAAAAATATACACAGATGACGTTTTGGTTTGTGGTTCCGTGTAGCAAAAGTTTTGATGGGGACTTTTAATGTACATAGACTTTATTCGCATACCGATCGGGGAGGAAGTAATAGGACTTGAACTTGAAGTCGTTTTATAGTAGTCTTGAACGTGGTGAATTATTTACGGAAATTTCAGAAATCCTGCAATAGTTTTATAGGAATAACGCCATTTATAGGTAACACCTGTGGGTAACACATTTATCTCGAAATGGTTTTCTCAGTTCGATGCCCTTGAAAATCTTTTAAATAACGAATTGCCTAATCAACCAATTATAATTGCTGACAAAGACAGCTCGTTTTAACAATTACATACAACATAACATATAGGAATTTGAATCGATTATGAAAAAAAATGCAAACTACAAAATTCTTCGCAAATCGCGACCCTTCCCAACTACCCTCGGTTTTTGAGAGGTTAATGGTGTATTTCGCCTGTTCTTTGGAGCTTGACATTCCGATGAATGTGGCGATTCTCTTTTTGCAGAAATTGGTGGTGGGGCAGATGAACCTAGTAGGATGGGGAGAGGAGATTTGGTTAACCGATGGCGATGGTGGGTGGGGTGAATTTTCCGCAATATTATAAAGCTGAATTTACAATTATGCCACCATTTTTTAATTTTAAGTACCGAGGGCACGTTCAAAAACATATTCATCAGAAATACTGGAAATGATCAATATCAATTATAAATATAAAAAGTGTCATAAATAAATTGATAACGTCTTTACAATTTCCATTAGGCTAATTGTATGTTTAATGATTCATCGTCTAAAATCTATCTCTAATCTAAAATCTTAACGTAATTTCCTATTATACAAAACCGGTAATCTAATAAAATACGTGGTGTAACTGTTCTGAACATTATTATATCATTCTTTTTAGTTGACAGCTAGCAGACCAGAGACAAGCTAACCAGGTTTGACCTTGACGGATTAGCAGGGCAACGGCGGCTCACCTTTAAGGCCGTCACATTACGATTTTAAGCAGTCCTGTTTAAGGCCTGCTATTCAACTGCACGGAATAGGGATGGTTTCTTAAAAGTTGGTATTAGGCCTCCTGGTTGCCTAGCGGGCGATCACTCACTGCAGACCAACGCCACACGACGACCACCGTCCGTAAGGGCCACCCGATGACCTGTCCATAGGAGGGCGAAGCTTCGGGAAGAGGTCCATTGACCTAACCCCGACTCCCGACGTCCCAGAAGGGGTGCGTCAAAAGACCAAGATTGTCAGTAGTACCTACAGTCTACGCCAGAATGGTCATAAATGTGGCAGGGATTCGATCTAATAGACTGTCTAGGAAACTTCTAGTAGAATAAAAAGCCTAATGGGACGCCAATTCGGGATAGTTACCAAAAACTTTCTAATCTACGGCGTAATGCCCACTAAACAGACAATACTCATAACTCAAAATAACCGAATGATTACTCATCACTGCTGCGGCAGCACTGCAGCGTGCTGCCAAGTTCGTAATCATACCTTAAAGATCTATTCAAGAAAATGTTATACTTACTCATAAGGGTTGTCCGAAATGTAATAGGGTTGCGGCGTCGGTACTATTCCCGAGTCGGCGATGAACACCCCTATCCTGGGCTGGTCGTTCGGGTCCGTTGGAATATGCTCCACGAGATGAGAAATGGCCTGACCTTCCACTACCTGAAGATTGGATCGTAGGTACTCAATTAATTTAAGCTACATTCTGAAGGCACGTACATAATGTGACCCATATATTCGAAGAAATATCAGTGTTCTACATGACTTATTGAAATTTTGCAAAATGTGCATGCTTGAACTGTAGTTTATTATCATCACTTGCCCAAAACTGGTGAATGTTCTCTGTATTTTCAAAGTATGGAAAACTGATATGCGCACATTTAATTATCTGTTTATGTTGAATCTTATTTACCCCCTACTAACCTTTCCAATAACTGTATGAAGACCATCTAGCCAAGGAGTTCCAGTGAGAGTTATGAAAAATTGACAGCCATTTGTGTTTCTTCCTATAAATGAAATATAGATACATAATTATAATTACTTATTCATATTAGACAGAGGCATTTAAACAAACTTAATAATAAATTTAACATATAATTTAGATAAATTATAATGGTTGTGTATTATTATGCAATAGACAGAAAAGGGTCCCGTTCGTAGCTGTTAGGAACGATAGTGTGAAGCACGCTGTTGCGAAAAAAATTGAGGCTGGTTCAAAGTTTCGTACGTAGCACTCCCATGGTCCGCGGGCGAAGTAGGATGGTAAAGATGCGGGGGCTGCGGGGGCTGCGAGGGCGGGAAAGAAGAGCGCGGGCGGCGGGATTTTACGGCTTCCTTTTGTTGCCCGTTCACTAAACGCTACTTTACTATCGCTATTTGTAAGTTTATCTAATTTAAAATTGTTTTCAAAGCTATCTGAAAGTTTGTTGAATAAGTCCGTAAAGTGATCATTTGCTTTTTGAGTATTATTTTGAGTAGGTAAGCAAGCTACTTTGTAAATCTTGTTTAAATTATTCAATTTATTGTTGTGATCGGCCTACGCAAGACTACTTCCTATGATTTTAAATCTAATTCTAAGTTGACACTTTGTCCACTGTCATCAGACTTTAAACAATTTACTGTATTATATTCTTCAAAATTTCGCAATCGCAGAAGACGTTATCAAGGCAGGTTGCAGTAGTTTCAGTTATTTTTGAGAGCTCTGTAAAGATGTTGACAAAATTAAATTATTTAAAAATTATTATTAATTTAGTATGTTGTAATTACACAGTCAGGTCATAAGTTCTGTCACACAATAAAAACTTTTGAATTTAGAATGCTGGCCACAAAAAAGTTTATTGAATTCGAATTTCGAATTTTTCATGAAAATAAAAATGTGTACTTTTTAGAATTTTCCTCATTTTTAAATATGGATGGACACTTAAAGAAGACCGTATCGCAGTTATTGCGTTGCATCGTTGCGGTTACGCGCCAATTCAGATTTTCGACTTACTGAAAAATTTGAACATAACCAAAAGATTCGTTTATCGTACCATAAAACGATACAATGAAGACTCTAGTGTAGATGACAGGTCAAGAAGTGGTCGCCCTCGCTCTGTTAGGACTCCAGCAGTGATAAAAGCTGTGAAGGCGCGAATTCAAAAAAATCCCATACGTAAGCAGAAACTGTTGGCCCTTCAGATGGGGTTAAGCAGGACCACGGTGAAAAGGGTGTTAAATGAAGACTTAGGGCTTAGGGCATATCGAAGAAAAACAGGACATCGTTTGGACGCTCGTTTAATGGACCTGAGACTGAAGAGATGCCGCGCTTTGTTGAAGCGGTACGCGGGAAAAAAGCATCGGGAAATTCTTTTTTCGGATGAAAAAATTTTCACCGTGGAAGAGAGCTACAATAAACAAAATGATAAGGTGTACGCACACAGCAGTGAAGAAGCGAGCAACCATATTCCGCGTGTCCAACGAGGTTATTTTCCATCCTCGCTCATGGTTTGGTTGGGAGTCCCTTATTGGGGCTTAACTGAGGTACATTTTTGTGAGAAAGGCGTAAAAACGAATGCAGTTGTGTATCAAAATACAGTCCTCAAGAACCTTGTGGAACCTGTTTCGCATACCATGTTTAATAACAGGCACTGGGTATTCCAACAAGATTCTGCGCCAGCTCATAGAGCGAAAAGCACACAAGACTGGCTGGCGGCGCGTGAAATCGACTTCATCCGGCACGAAGACTGGCCCTCCTCCAGTCCAGATTTGAGTCCGTTAGATTACAAGATATGGCAACACTTGGAGGAAAAGGCCTGCTCAAAGCCTCATCCTGATTTGGAGTCACTCAAGGCATCCTTGATTAAGGCAGCCGCCGATATTGACATGGACCTCGTTCGTGCTGCGATAGACGACTGGCCGCGCAGTATAAAGGCCTGTATTCAAAATCGCGGGGGTCATTTTGAATAAACTTTATTACCATAAGAATCTATGTTTTATTAAGTTCATATTGCTATATAAATGTTTACATAAATAATAAACATGTCTAAATTATTTCATATTGCACATGTGACAGAACTTATGACCTGACTATGTATAGTGTGATGTCCTATGGTATCTTGTTGTGGGGGAAAGCAGCGGATATTCAAACTATTTTTATTTTACAGAAAAGAGCTATTCGAGCAATTTATAATTTAAAACGAAGAGACTCCATAAGAGAGCTTTTTAAAGAAATTGACATACTAACAGTAGCTAGTCAATTTATTTTCGAAAATATAATATATGTACGTAAGAACCTTACAACATTTTCCAAACTTAGCGATAGCTGTAATGTTAACCTAAGAAATAATCACAGATTATGTGCGCCCCGTTTTAGACTCGCGAAGGTTAGCAATTCTTTCAAGGGTCATTGCATTCTCTACTACAATAAGATACCTCTGGAGATTTTGAAATTTCCATTTGAGCAATTTAAAAAGCATGTTAAAGCGACTTTGTCGAAAAAGGGATATTTCAATGTTCAAGGTTACTTAAATGACAGGACTGTATGGGGTTAATCTGGCTCAACACAGACCTTGCTGTTAATAATTTTGTAATTATTTATTCCTGCTTATTAATCGTAACAATTAAATTATTCATTTTTGTATTAGTTAAGCACAACCTATTTTTAAAAGAGATCTAAAAATCAATCTGTGGGAGTTTCTACGCCCTCCTTCTCCCACAGTGGTGCAATGTAGAGAAGAGGCAAAAAATGACGTTTGCTAAGTATATGTAAATATCTACAGTAATAAAGTACTTTGACTTTGACTTTTGACTTTATGCAACGGGGAGTCCACCAGCAAGTCTATATTGAAGTCACCGCAAATAACTTCTTTTTTGTTACTACTAGAAGCTACTCTATGAGTATTATAATTATAATTTGAATGAACTGAAAATGAATGTTCCTACTTTAGCTTGTCAAATTCATACGTAGCACTCCCATGGTCTGCGGGCGAACGGAGGACGAAAGATGCGGGGGCGGGAAAGAAGAGCGCGGGCGGTTCCTACTACGCGCCCCGCCGCCCGCGCTCTTCTTTCCCGCCCTCGCAGCCCCCGCATCTTTTGTCCCCCGTCGCCTGCAGACCATGGGAGTGCTGTATACGAATTTGACAAGCTTTAGATACTGAACTACTTATGCCCAAAGGCATCTGTTGATGTATTTAATAATGCATTACCTACCATTTTCAAACCACATTTTGTGAGTTAGACTGTAAGACCAACATTTGACTTCAAAATAATAATGATGTCCTCTTCTATCGCACCGGATCTAGCTCGGACCTCTTTGTTGAATGCACCGTTTTCAAGTTTGTGCTTGCGGTAGCATGGCAAATCTGGACTAATACAACTCACAAATAAAATTAACCACTTCCACTTTCAAATTGACACCTGCATAGACACTTCACTGATACTATTACATTTTGTTATATTATATGCAATGCACGCACTGTGTTTACTGCCGAAGACGCTTACTGACATAAAAACAGACCTGCAAGGACACGAGAAACTCCGCGTCATTCATAAAACCATAAAACATGTCTGTACAAGACTCCACACTTTGAACTCGATTTCCTCGAAATCAATTTTGTTCCCTACAGGTCCCTTTTGCGTAACCACCACTCACATATGGTGGTTGATTTATTTCCCCTCATTGAATCAAGCATTAGGTACCAATATGCAATGATATATGTGCGGGGTGCGGGTGTGGTTGTGGGTGTGTGGGCCTAGTGATAGGGCTCGCTTCGCTTACCATAATATTTTTCTGTTGTAAACCTAAAAAGTATCGTCTTGAGATTGCTTTGTTGCTCGTTAGCACTACCCAGGGAGCATGTGCAGGGTGGGTGATGGGATCCAAGTATTTCCATAACAACCAAGCATTGGAAATTATGAAGCAGTCAAAAAGATTTTTTGCAGAAACATTCTTTGCGACTATGTTCTTCCTTCGGAAAAATGGCCATTCGAAACTTTCAACCAGCCTCAATTTTATTTACAACAGCGTGCTTAACACTAGCGTTCTTCGCAGCTACTTACTGGACCCGACAGAAACTGTTACATATCCAATTTACCTTTGTTTGCCATTGATACAAATCCTGCGCCAATATGTTGGGTGTCCAAATTCTCATCGTCAAAAGTTTCACCATAGATGCTTATTGAGCCTAAGCCATCATCAGAAACCACATCACCACCTGTAATAAAATACAGTGTAATATTATGTGTCTGTAAACTGGCTACAGAACTGTGATTTGATGTGGGTATCACGAGGACAAGTATAGTTTAAATGAATTAACTCTCTATAATTTGAATCATAGCTACCTTGAATCATGAATCTTTTGATAACCCTGGTGAAATGAGTCCCCTTGTAGGATTTCCCATTAATTCCTTTAGTAGCCAATACTTTAAAGTTCTTGACAGCTTTAGGAGCCAAGTCCCCAAACAGACCAATAACCACTCTGCCCAGAACTTTTTCTTCAGTGTGAATATTGAAATATACTTGATCTGTGACACGGAATTGCCTCGCCTGAAATTATGGAACATAATTGCACTACTATAATATGTAGACAATGGTAAGGAGATTGCTTATATATCAGTAAGTTTTGGTAAAGTTAGTAAAGCCATTTTAAACTCACATCAGCAGTAAAAAGATATTGAGTCAAATATCCTAGAAACAAGATATATTTAAAGCAATGCATCTTTGCAATTGGGTTTACACACTCAACACCACATTAAGCACTAGCAAGAAACAAGGGTATTGATTAGTGAATTAGTGAGAGGTTCCATATGGAAGCATATCAAGTGAAGCCCTACATCATATGGACAGCTTAGTTCAACCACTGACACCTATTACCTATAGATATGTAAACTACAGTGTGAGTAACTGACAAAGAAATGAATGCAGAATATTAGATCAATTGAGTAAACATTACCTAAGCTACTGATATCAAATTTCTTCAATTTCAACCTGCTGATCTAAGAATGGCACAATATAGATTTCCATTGTAGATGTAGCATCAACTGTTGATGACTGTTCCTTGCTGGAGCCTGAAGCCAGCTGCTTGGTGTGGTTCCATATATGCAATTTTAGTTTGTCATTTCGTGTAAACTCTTTTTTGCAACCAAATGTCTCATTAAATGGACATGAAAACATCTTCCTGGTTTGATGAGTTCTCATATGTCGTTGAAGAATATCTTTCCTTTTGAATGAGTAGTTACACACGGAACACACAAATTGACTCTCTGCATGCTTTAGCATATGTGTATTCAAGTACTTCTTCATGTGGAAGCTTTTAGAGCAGACATGACATTGATATGATTTAGTCTGTTTATGTACTTGCAAGTGTAATCTAAGTCTCTTGTCACTTGCAAAAGTTTTATTGCAATGGATGCATGTTTTTTTATGATTTTCTGTTGACTGGTGCAGTAACAGACTATCTTTTTTTTTGAATGAAGCATCACAATGTTTACATTTATACAGCTCTGATTTTAGACAATCTTTGTTTGATTCTTTGTGGTTTTGTTGGTGTGTTGCGATATCTTCCAAACAATTAAATGGTGCACTGCAAATATGACATGAGTACTGTACTTCATGGTGTTCCTGTGAAACATGGTGTAAAAGTTCTTTCATATGATCCACCAATTTAAGACATTCACTCTGTATACATTTAAACTTCTTCAAACTAAGATGGTGCTTCAAATGTGCTCTGAATTGACTATAGTTGGTAAGAATCTTGTCACAATAAGCACAAGTATAGCTCAATGCATCCACTGTTGTAGTCTTAGCAGTGGTGTCACTGATTCCGACAGGCCAAACTTTATGGGATGACTCATGCTTTTGAAGGTGAGAATTTTGACCAAAACAGCGTCCACATATTTGACACTGATATGGTTTCCCATTATGTACTTTCATATGCACCAATAGGCTTTTCATCTTTTTAAATGTTTTCTTGCACAAACTGCAAAACAATAAAGATTCAACTATTTCAGTTTTAGCTGTAGGTGTGTTTACTGATATTTGAAGCTTTTCTTGGGACAAATCTGAATGTCCTGGCTCACATTTTTCAGTTTCTAAGACCGACAATGTCACTTGTTTACTTTGCCTTTGATCACTTGAGCTTGTACTAGCCTCAACATCTTTACCACACTTTTGCCTTTTATGCTCCAGAAACAACGGTAAATAGGTAAAAAATTGCTTGCAATATCCGCATACAAAAAAGTCATCTTTTGATGAATCCAGCAGTAGCAGTTCAGTCATTTATAAAGATGAGATGAGTAGAGTTGAGAAGTCGAGAAGCAGGCAGAACTTGCTTGACAAATCGGCTCGTTAGCAGATATTTAGGAACTGTCAAAACACTGTCAAAACGTTTTGTTCACAAGTTGAATGAATGAATGAATGAATGAATGAATGAATGAATGAATGTTTATTTACCATAAATGAATTACATTTCTATTTCTTATTTAAGTTGTACATATTCTAAGTTATATTATTTTATGTGGTCTCGTTGATCCATACACTAGGAAGACCTGTATTGTATGGAACAGCGTTTCCGTCTTAAATGTGTATCTTATACAATTATATATTATTATTATTTTAACAATATCTTAAGTTTCTTAAACAACATCAGTAATAATTATATCAAGATAACTAAGTATTACATTTAATTGTATATATTTAAGTTTTATTTATTTTTAAGATCTCTATTCACATACACATTATCTATTTTGTTTACTTTTGTATCTTAAACATTTTTCCGTTCTTATGTAGTCTAGGCTGAGAAGCCATGTTTTCACTATTCTGATACATTTATTTTTTACTAGTGGATATATTTTTGGTATTTTATTAATTTTATTGTATAGGTATGGACCTAGAAATGAGTGTGAATGCTTGGCAAAAGCTGTTCGGAACAATCTCGTAGTCACAATCTTATACTTAAGACGTCTCCCTTCATTTAGGGTTTGGGTTATATGGTGTGGAAGCATGGTGTTTTATTAGTAGTCTACTTATGTATAGTTGTCTATGTTTAGAAGATCAAGTGATTTGTAAAGCTGGCTGTTGGAAAGCGATACGGACGAAAAGTCATTACTTTGAGATGTGATCTTTGGGCTCGTTCTAGAGGTAGAAGGTCGGTACTGTAAGTTGTTAAGACTGATTCACTCAGACCATAGTATATGGTCCTAAGGAGGTTTGTATCAGCAGATAAATCTAAGACACGTAGCAACGTGTCTTAGATTTTTAAAGATATATATTAGTTTTCGTGTTCTTACTATTATGTTCTCTATATGTGTTCCCCATTTGAGGTTTTTATGTAGTATGACTCCTAGGTATTTAATGGTATCAGTCCTTGCCAGTGCTTGACATCCGCACAAGTGCTTGTTACCACATCTTTCCAGGTGTATGTGTAAGTTAAATTCTGTGTTTGGCTGACATGTTTTGTTGATGCTAAAAGTTATGTATTTTGTTTTGGCTTTATTGAGTGTTAGCAAGTTATTATCAAGCCATGTCGCCACCTCTTTCAGTCCCTCCTCAGATGTTTCTCTTACACTTTGCCATGTCTTACCATGGAATATAGTGGCAGTGTCGTCGGCGAAGGTAAAAAATGATGCGTCTTGGAGTGTGAGATTACACAAGTCATTAATATAAATAAGAAAAAGAGTAGGACCAAGGACACTACCCTCTGGTACTCCGTAGTTTATGTGTTGACCTCACTTATCAGTTATCCTATTTTAACTCTTTGTGATCGTTCAGTCAGGTAGTCCCTTATCATTTTTAAAGAAATTCCTCGTAGGCCTACTGCCTCTAACTTTTTAAAGAGACCAGTGTATGATACGGTGTCAAACGCTTTTGCGAGGTCCAGGATAACACCGAGGCAGCGTCCCCGGAGTCGAGGTGTTCAATCACTGTCCCCACAAGAGCCACCACGGCGTCCTCCGTGGACCTCTCGGTTCTGAAGCCGTATTGGTTAGACGACAGTATTTTTTTTTTTCAAATATTTTCTTTAATTGCTGGGCCTATCCTTATCGCCGTCTTTGTGTATGGGGGAAATTATATATTGTTTAAGGGCTTTTGGAAAGACACCAGCAACTATACAAGTATTAAATATATGTGTGAGGGGGGCTGCTAACTTTTCCTTTGTAAGTTTTAGTAATTTAGTTGAGATGCCATCCCATCTTGTGACTGAGTCTGTTCTTAGTTTATTTATTGTGCTTATTATTTCTAGTTCGTTAGTTAGGTTAAATGAGAAAGTTTGCGGTTTTCTCGCTCGGAAATTTAGTGCATCTGTAGACATTGTCTACCACGCGGGTCTGCGACATGATAAAATTAAAAATATATATATTCCCAGCCATTGTTGGTACAGTCACTTCAATAAACGACTCATGTCATGACCCTTCGATCTTAGGGAGGCATTTTTTATCATCACTCTCTGCATTCGGCCAGTATTTCACGTCACGTCACGTTACTATTTTATTTTGTAACTGTGATTTTGCTAAGTTTAATTTGTCTAAGATTTTTTGTGCTAGATTTGTACCAACGTTAGAAAAGTATTTATTTACTTCTTTCAAAGCCTCCTTTGGATTATCATCAGTCAATAACTCTACGGGGGGGTGGGCCACTTTTGTCATATTACCATTTGTTATTATATATCTTTTACTGTAGACCATTTTTTTATTATTATCACTATGTTTTTTAAGTTAATTGGCTTCGTAGGTACGTTTAAGGATTTTAAGGATGTAGTTACATTTATTTCTATATTTCATGTAATTAATTTGTATTTTTATGTCATTGTCTACTTTCTTGGCCTTTTTATGTCATTTATCCCTTTTTCGCATACACTTAATTAATCCAGGCGTGATCCAAGGTCTTAGGATTCGTTTTGAACTTGGTATAGTTACTATATGTGTGTTGTTTATTATACTAGTGATTTTTCTACTGAATATCTCATAGGTTTCGTTTGGTTCATTATTGGTAAAAATGGGTGAAAAGTCCGATTGTATGATGTCAGAGGCAATTTTATTAAGATTCTGTTTTTTGATTGTGTTATTTGGACGTTGATGGTTAACATCTAGATTCAAATACAGTATGACAGGGCTGTGGTCAGTCACGTCTGTTTCTAGCACCAGCACAGTGCCTTTACTTGAACTTTTTATCATTAGATGGTCTAGACAACTGTTCGCTCTAGTTTTAATTGTGTGACCTGGAAGTATACCTGTTGAGGTCATTATGTCTAGATAGTCGTGGGTCCAGATGTCCATTGTTTCCGGGTCAATATTAATGTTAATATCGCCAGTTATGATTACGTTCTTATATCTACTTATTTCTTGTATGTATTCTTTAGGGATTTTAGAAATTCGGTTGGGTTACGTTTTTCGGGGGACCTATAGATGCCTATTATTATTGTATTTTTACCAATTTCTACTGCTATACAGGTACAATCCGTTATATTGTGTTCTAAAATTTTACATTTTATGTTATTTTTTACGTACATTACAACGCCGTCGTTTTGATTTTGCCAACGTTTGCTATCATAACTGTCGTATCCACATGGATACGACATATTTGGGATCTTTGGGATCTTTGATATTTGGGATCTGAGGATAGCATTTGAGCCAACATTCGGGTAGAAAAATCACATCATATTCAATCTACATGCTTGTAAGTAACACACGGAAGGTATCCATGTTAACAGACGAAATACTCCCTATATTTTGAGTTATTACCTTTGGGGCTTGATTTTTATGTATAATAATAATACCTTGGACACCATTTACACACATTGATCTAGCCCCAAACTAGGATTCCCTGTATCTTGGGTACTAGACAACGATACACATACTTATATAGATAAATATCAATACTTAGATAGATAAACAACCATGACTAGGGTACAAACATCAGTTCTCATCAAACAAATATTTGCCCCCACCGGGACTCGAACCCGGGACCCTTGGTTTCGTAGTGTTATAACCCTGTTTTCTTTGTAATAAAAGCTAAACAAGCAGATCACCTTGTAACGTGTATATTTCCATGATATTCTATTGCAGAGTCAGCCCTTTGGTTACCTGCCATTTACTTGAATAATATTTTTTTTAGTCAGTTAGAATTGTTCAATTGCGAGGAGCGGTCGCCTCCACTTTCAAGAAGTTATAAAAGTTGTGTCGTAGTGATCTTGTAAGATTTGTCAAAAGACAATAAAACTAGTTAGGCGAACATTGTAGTTTTTTTTTAAAAAGACAGACACCATAGGCCTCCTAACAAATTGGTGTCAGAAGTGGGATTCCAAAGAGGTCATACAGACATCTAAGGAATCCGAATCCCTGGCCAGTGTTTGTCCTGATCGACGATAAGACTCGTGCCTAGTACGAGCCCGCATCAGCTACAACCTAACTGTCTTGATCCGACGGTCAGTCTCCGCCCTCTGAGCGTGAGCCCGCGATCCAGAACACTACCACTGCGGGTACTCCATTCAACGTGCCCGACGAACAGCTCTAGCTCATCATCACCATCGCCCAACATCCTGGGTGCATTATCCTGCAGCCCGTTTCCAGCCAAAAATCTAACACGCCGCCTGTCGCCGCGTGGTCACCAAGCGCTGTCACTAGACACGCGTCACGCGCTGCCTGCCCACGTCACGCAACCTGCCGCGTGATACCATCGCCAAGCCCGAGAATGCAGCTTAAGACCAATATCGTCGTGTGTCTGTGAGTTACAAAACCCGTTTACTTTTGTGTTCTACCGTTTTCATGTGAAAGTGTTTTTTTAAGTCCTACTTTTAATTTTACCTGCTACATCTTATGTTTTACGGTGATTTATTTTTACATTTATTTTATTGGTATTGTCAAACATTTTGTCTAAGACTACCTAAACATAGCACAATAATTAATGTCTGACGTCAAATCCGAATCTGAAGATTCCAAATTAAAATCGGAACTTCCAGAAGGTCACGAATCAATCAGTTCAGAATCAGACGCTTCTCATACTTCCTCTGACTCTCATTTTGGATCTAGTGTCGACTTATCTGCTATTCTTCCAACCAACATGCCACCAAAAGTCGATAAAAATGCTGAAATCTCCCTGTCAGTATTGACTAAATTTATAAAACCATACAATGGTGATAAAGAATCCCTTCCAGCATTCCTAACTAACTGCGATAATGCTATTTCGTTGGCAAATGCGGACCAGATCAATGTCTTGTGTAAATATGTAATATCCCAACTGGAAGGCAAGGCGCAGGTTGCCTGCAGCCTCAAAAACTTCGATTCATGGGACGGAATAAAAAATTTCCTTCGAGCAACATTTGGAGAAAAGAAACATGCCACACATTTACTTGTTGATCTTCAAAATTGTAAACAGTTGCCATCTGAAGATGTGACTCAATATTCGATAAGATTAGAATCGATCTTGACACGCATGCAATCTGATATTTATTATAATTGCAAACAGCCAAACGAACTCGTAGGGCGAATAGCTGCCATGGAGGACCTTGCCCTCAACACATTTTTGTTGGGCCTAAACTCCTCAATCTCCAACATAGTGCGTTGCCGTAACCCACCTAAATTAAATGACGCTATACAATGCGCAGTTGAAGAGGAAAAATTATATAACCTCACCAAATCGTCGTCTTCGTCGTTCTACCGAGCAAAACAATGCTCGTTGTGTCACAAGAAAGGGCACACTTCTTCTGAGTGCTTTAGGAACAAGCCTCAAAATCAAACTCAAACCCAACGATCATACGCCGTCAATTCAAGACCTGCTTTTGATTCTCTCCAAGGTCCTAAACAGTGTAGATACTGCAAAAAACAGGGTCACACCATTGACGAGTGTTATAAATTAAAATATAAGAATTCCCAAACTTCCCAAGGTCAAGATCCCTCACAAGGTACTTCGGCACAGGCCCATGTGCATAATGTCTATGATGAACCTTCTGATGATGCTTTAAACCAAGAATGATTTCGGTTGTGTGCCTGCCGAAATCGCTTAATCAAAACGGCACAAATAACAAACCCTTTGAGGTCATCTCTCAATTATCATACGCCGATGTATTAAAGAAATCCCGGACTACAGTTCCGAGGTCATCTCAGGTTACCCTGAGTTCTACTCTGCCTAAACACCAGAGTTCTACGATTAAATCCCGGAATATAGTTCCGAGGTCATCTCAGGTTACCCTGAGTCCTACTCTGCCCAAACACCAGAGTTCTACGATTAAATCCCGGAATATAGTTCCGAGGTCATCTCAGGTCACCCTGAGTCCTACTCTGCCTAAAGACCAGAGTTATACAATTAAATCCCGGGACATAGTTCCGAGGTCATCTCAGGTTGCCCTGAGTTCTACTCTGACTAAACCACAGAGTTCTATAAATAAATCCCGGAACACGATTCCGATGTCACCTCAGCACTCGCTGAGTCCTACTCTGTCAATACAAAAAAGTTTTCAAAACAATTCTCAAAATCAAGATTCGGGAAATATTAAAAACTTTGAACTAACTGAATCCGACCCTGTCCCTGATTTTATACCAATTCTCGAGACTACTATAACTAATAAAAAAATATCATTACCACACATTTATTTGCAAACTAAATACGCTGTGAATCCACTATGCTTGCTGATCGACACTGGCGCAAGCATCAGTATAATTAAAAACTCAAGTTTGAAAGAAACTCCTGCACTCTCACGTGAAATTGTAAAAATTAAAGGCATAAGTAAATCAGAATCCTTAATTACAACATTGGGCACCTTCCAGCTGTATATTGACTTACCCTCAGAAACAATCAATTTTAAATTCCATGTCACAAATGACGATGTGTGCCTCGAAGATTATGACGGAATAATCGGAAGTGATTTTTTCGGACATTTCAAAGTTAACATTAACTACAAATTGAAAAGCATACACATTCGCAATGTACAGTTGCCTATTGTTTATAATCAACCTACCTACATCATACCGGCTCGCAGTGAAGCCGTTATCGAGTGCGGAATATCAAATTACTCACACGAGCTCTACCAAGATAACGAGGCCCTCGTTTTAGATCATCTTTATTGCGAAGGTGTTTATGTCGCTAATTGCATAGTTTTAATCAAACCAAATGGCAAAGTGAATATCTCAGTTTTAAATACTACAAACTCTAACGTCAACGTCAAAGACTATGCGGTGGAATTAACACCCATTGAGAAATCAGAAACGACATCTGATTCTTGTCGTAAAATAAACTCTATTTCTGTTTCTAATTCTGATCGAATAAATCAAGTCTTAAATCAATTACGCTGTTATCATCTGAACGATGAAGAAAAAGCAACTCTTTTTGAGTGTTGTCGCAAATACACTGATATCTTCCACCTTGATGGTGAATCCCTGACCTATACTAACGCCATCGAGCACACTATTAACTCCGGTGACTCTCCCCCTATTCATGTAAAATCATATCGATTTCCTGATTGTCATAAGGAAGAAGTCGATTCTCAAGTACGAAAAATGCTTGATCAAAATATTATCCGCCCCTCTATCTCACCATGGAGTGCTCCCGTATGGGTAGTCCCTAAAAAAATGGACGCTTCCGGCAAGAAGAAATGGAGGATTGTTATCGATTACCGCCGTTTGAACGACGTCACAGTTTCTGAAAGTTATCCTCTACCACTTATCACCGACATACTCGACCAACTGGGTCATTCTAAATATTTCAGCACTCTTGACCTGGCAAGCGGATTTCATCAAATAAAGATGAGTGCTTCAGATGCCCTCAAAACAGGATTTACCGTTAGTACTAACTCGAGCGTCACTGGCCACTACGAATTTGCCAGGATGCCCTTCGGGTTAAAAAATGCTCCTTCTACGTTTCAGCGTCTCATGAATACAGCTCTTTCAGACCTTCAAGGCCTTCACTGTTACGTTTATCTCGACGATTGCATAATCTACTCACATGACCTGGATTCCCATATGACCAAGTTACAACTTGTCTTCGACAGGATGCGACAATTCAATTTAAAATTACAACCTGATAAATGTGAATTTCTCAGACGGGAAGTCGCTTACTTAGGACACATAATTACAGACAAAGGAGTCAGTCCCAATCCCGAAAAAATTAAAGCTGTTACTGAGTTCCCAGTACCAACCAATGTAAAGCAAATCAAATCCTTCCTTGGTCTTGTCGGTTATTATCGACGCTTCATTGAAAATTTCTCGAAAATCACAAAACCCTTAACATCACTACTCAAAAAGGATATCCCTTTCGATTGGACTTCAGAACAAGAAAACGCTTTTCAACTCCTCAAGGTAAAGCTCACCACTGCACCTCTACTCCAATATCCTGATTTTTCTGCCCCGTTTGTGATCACAACGGATGCTTCTAATTATGCGGTAGGTGCAGTCCTTTCACAAGGTGATATAGGTAAAGACAAACCTATAGCCTATGCATCCAGAACCTTAAACAAGCCTGAAGGAAATTATTCGACCACTGAAAAGGAATTACTAGCCATAATTTATGCTGTCAAAACATTCCGCCCTTACCTTTTTGGTCGCAAATTTAAAATCGTGACGGATCACCGGCCATTAGTCTGGCTATTCAACGTTAAGGATCCTGGCAGCCGACTTATTCGCTGGCGCCTTAAACTAGAGGAATACGACTATGAAATTGTATATAAACAAGGTCGCCTTAACTCCAACGCCGATGCGTTATCGCGTTGTCCTGTGAATATCATTGATTCCCAAAATCTACTTAACTCTCCATATGAAAAATATTTTAAGGAACAATTTACAAATAGAATCCCTACTCCAAATACCATAATGGAAGAACATACCGAAGCTCTCCATCTATCTAAGCTTAAATCAATCGCGTGTCCCGTCTCACTGGACTTTGACTATTCTATGCCACATTGTGAAGAGCTAATGTCTCAACTAAATTCCGCTGACTTACTTGATTCCGAACGCGAACCATTTACGATTAAAAGCGTAAATATGAATAATAAAATGTACTACTTTCTATTCACAAAAATCCACCACTACGAGGAAACTAAATTTAAGGATGTATATAATTTACTCATGAAACTCCGAGACCAGATTCTGGAAGATAGTCCGGAGACCACAGACCTTGCATTACCAGATTTTTCCGATCCATTCTCTAAGATAGCTTACACAAAGATTTATAACATGATCTCTCACATTTTCCACAACACGAACATTAAGATACATGTTTATAAAAATCAAATGATTTACCCAACTCCTGCCGAAGTTCCTAAAATTCTCAAAGAAAACCACGATTCTACTATCGCTGGTCACCCAGGTTCAAAACGAATGTATAACAGAATCAAGGCCTCCTACTACTGGAAAGGCATGCGGTCTGATATCGAAAACTATGTCAAAAATTGTAAATTGTGCCAAATTAACAAACCCTTAAGGATATCAAATAAAGCCCCTATGGAAATAACTTCTACCTCCACTAAACCATTTGAACGATTAGCTCTCGACGTCGTAGGTCCCTTACCGGACGCTGGCTTCCAAAACTTCAAGTTCATCTTGACACTACAAGATGACCTCACAAAATTCTCAAGCGCCTACCCTATGGTCGGTGCAACAAGTGAAGAGATAGCACGTAACCTAGTGCATTTCATATCCCTTTTCGGATTTCCAAAACACATCCTAACAGACTTGGGTACCTGTTTCACATCAGATCTTTTCAAACAACTGACAGAAATTTTAAAAATTAAGCCCCTTTTTACCACTCCATATCATCCACAAACAAACGGAGCTCTTGAACGCTCTCATGCAACTCTAAAAGAGTATCTTAAATCATTTGTCAATGAAAATCAGAATGACTGGCATTGCTACTTATTTACAGCTATATTAGCCTACAATACCACTCCACACTGTACTACTGGATTCACACCACACGAACTTCTATATGGTTATAAACCATCTATTCCCAACTCATTATACGATACGTCTAACAATACTACCTATAGTGAATATATCCGTGCCCTGCAATATAGGATGCGTTTCAGCCGTGAAAAGGCTATTCAGAACATAATAGCAAGTAAAGAAAGGTCAAAACAATACTACGATGCTCATTCTCGCGATTCACATTATAAAACCGGTGACATGGTTTACCTAAAGCAGCATCATAGGTTACGCAAGGCTCTATCCCCTATTTGGAAAGGTCCATATAGGGTTGTCAAAGTACATAACAAACATAATGTCTCTTTACAAGTGGGCCGTAAACATGTCAAACACCATACTAATGAAATTAAACCTGCTAACTAGTCTAAACATAACCTTTTTCATTATCCTTGTTTCCAGAGCCTTGCTCTACGGATGCAGCGCTGAATCGAAAATCACGCCAATAGTTCATAGCCCAGGAATTTACTTTGAACCCGTAACTTCGATTAATTTCTATAACGACTACTGGAAAGTAGTAACACACATTGAGCTTATATCATTACATCCTTATCTTGATAATATCGAAACACTTTTACAAAAATCTGAGAAACTTTGCAATAAAATACAACTATCAGATTTGATCCAATGTAAAGAAGCTTTCAGCCCTATCGATGTTTTAGTGCAATCAAATTTAATTAAACTGCAATCACTATCTCACATAACTTTGAGTAAATCCCAAAGTAAAGTCAAGCGATCTCTAGAATTTGGTGGGGAAATCCTGAAATTCTTTTTCGGAACCCTGGATGCCGATGATGCCAGAAAATACGATTCCGCTATCGAATCGTGTAAGAAAAGTGAAAATGAACTATTTCACTTGATGAAGGATAACATTCATGTTGTTAAATCTACCATAAATAATTTTAATTCTACTATTTACAAACTTAGTCAAAATGAAATCAAAATAAACTCCCAAATTGACAACATGAATGGGATCCTGTCTCAAATTACCAAGATAGACAACGAACTGTTCTATATCTCTAGGATAAATAGTTTACTAAACATCATAGAAAGTTCTGTACTTTCTGTATCGAATTTATTAGATACTACGTTAAATGCTATTTTATTTTCTAAGGTCAATGTATTACATCCTAGTGTGATAAGCCCTTTAAATCTGTTCAATGAGTTATCAATGCATAGTAACCAACTAGACAAACGTCTGGACTTTCCATTGCCACTTAACGTAAACAATATCCACTCTATAATTGACGCGTCCAAACTTAGTTCCTATTACTACAACAATAAAATAGTGTTTGTCCTGCAGGTCCCACTGATAACGTCAGAAACATTCATGGTTTATAAAAACATACCTTTACCTACTCCACATGATGAATCACGGGTTACCCGTACTTTTGCGCTCATTCAACCTTCTGATAACTACATTGGACTTAGTGATAACAGAATTCATTATGCTATGTTTAATAATCTAGACAAATGTAAGTTTATTAGTGGTAATTATTCTATATGTGAACTAGTTTCAATATTTTCTAGCTTAGGTAACCCTAACTGTGAATCTAAGCTCCTTACGGAAGTGACATTATCACTACCTTCCCAATGTTTTTCAAAACTACTCATAGGCCAGATAGATATTTGGCAAAAGCTTAGTAATAATAGATGGATTTATGTACAGTCCGATCCTAGCAAACTTACTATAAAATGTCACGACGATATTGTCGACTATTCTATCATAGGAACTGGTATAGTTAAACTAACTGAAGAATGTATTGGATTTTCAAGGACTATCCAACTCATGCCAAGTAATTCTTATACTAATATAATTAAGTCTCCTCTAGATATAACTTTCGATATTACACAAGATGACTGTTGTAAGAAAGAAGTGTTTAACAAAACCTTACCTCATTTAACCCCTATCAATTTGAGCAAAATTAACTTAGAGTCCTTGAAATACGCATCTCACCACCTAGATAATTTGGAAAATGAAATAAATAAATTACAGTCAGAGTCACACTTTATAAGATATGCTCAATACTATTCAACGTTTACTTATGTTTTGATTATTTTGATGTTTTTATTTATAGGATACAAACTGTATAAATGTTATAGGTACCGGAACATTAAACCGGATTCTGGATGTTGTATACAGATTTTTAATCAATGCCACAACAAAAAGATGGTGAAACATAACTCTAATATTACCAACTCCATAGAAATGACTGATGTCTCCTCATCCGAAGATGAGAAGAGGTCAATCAAATCTTTACCAGCCCCTCATACAAGTTTTAAATTAGAATATAAACATCCATCCAGAAGGAACCTTAACTTTTAGTTTGATAAGATGCTAAACTAAGTATAATAACATTTTCTCAATTTTCCCATGTATTGTAAAATGACTTCTTGAAATCAAATCGGTTATCTGCTTATTTATCTTTCTTCATTATTATCATTATCATGTATTTACTTCGCTTCATTCTTAGGGATGAAGCTTCGTCAAAATGGGGGAGCTGTTATAACCCTGTTTTCTTTGTAATAAAAGCTAAACAAGCAGATCACCTTGTAACGTGTATATTTCCATGATATTCTATTGCAGAGTCAGCCCTTTGGTTACCTGCCATTTACTTGAATAATATTTTTTTTAGTCAGTTAGAATTGTTCAATTGCGAGGAGCGGTCGCCTCCACTTTCAAGAAGTTATAAAAGTTGTGTCGTAGTGATCTTGTAAGATTTGTCAAAAGACAATAAAACTAGTTAGGCGAACATTGTAGTTTTTTTTTAAAAAGACAGACACCATAGGCCTCCTAACAGTAGGCAGCGTCACTGCCGACTCGGCCATTCGGGTCGTCCTTCCGGGTATCCTTAAGATATATTTTGCATTCTTCGGGTTCACAGCAATATGAGTCAGCAAATGCAATATTATCAATTTCCTCATTTGTTTTATCCATTTTTTATTTTGAGAGAGTTAAATGCGTGTTAAATATTATTTTAGTTAGTAATATTAGTAATATTAATAATATTAGTAACATGTTTATGTAGTACCTATGTGTAAGTAGTTTATGTTGTGTACAATGTTCGTGCTGTTTGTGTTCAATTCCGAGTTGTATTATATCGTGGCGTTTGTATATATAGATATGTAGGTAGGTATGTGTGTCTTTTTTAAAGATATTGTTTGACTGTATCGTATGTACCAACATTCATTCATTATAACATGCAATGTTAAAACGTGCAACAGGCCTAGATAGGCTAAGAGAAGATAAAGAAATATAGTTTTTATATTAGTAGGAAACAATTGACATCCTGCATTTCTGGCTCTAAACAACATATTATACACAGTCAGGTCATAAGTTCTGTCACACAATAAAAACTTTTGAATTTAGAATGCTGGCCACAAAAAAGTTTATTGAATTCGAATTTCGAATTTTTCATGAAAATCAAAATGTGTACTTTTTAGAATTTTCCTCATTTTTAAATATGGAGTGGACACTTAAAGAAGACCGTGTCGCAGTTATTGCGTTGCATCGTTGCGGTTACGCGCCAATTCAGATTTTCGACTTACTGAAAAATTTGAATATAACCAAAAGATTCGTTTATCGTACCATAAAACGATACAATGAAGACTCTAGTGTAGATGACAGGTCAAGAAGTTGTCGCCCTCGCTCTGTTAGGACTCCAGCAGTGATAAAAGCTGTGAAGGCGCTAATTCAAAGAAATCCCATACGTAAGCAGAAACTGTTGGCCCTTCAGATGGGGTTAAGCAGGACCACGGTGAAAAGGGTGTTAAATGAAGACTTAGGGCTTAGGGCATATCGAAGAAAAACAGGACATCGTTTGGACGCTCGTTTAATGGACCTGAGACTGAAGAGATGCCGCGCTTTGTTGAAGCGGTACGCGGGAAAAAAGCATCGGGAAATTCTTTTTTCGGATGAAAAAATTTTCACCGTGGAAGAAAGCTACAACAAACAAAATAATAAGGTGTACGCACACAGCAGTGAAGAAGCGAGCAACCGTATTCCGCGTGTCCAACGAGGTCATTTTCCATCCTCGCTCATGGTTTGGTTGGGAGTCTCTTATTGGGGCTTAACTGAGGTACATTTTTGTGAGAAAGGCGTAAAAACGAATGCAGTTGTGTATCAAAATACAGTCCTCAAGAACCTTGTGGAACCTGTTTCTCATACCATGTTTAATACCAGGCACTGGGTATTCCAACAAGATTCTGCGCCAGCTCATAGAGCGAAAAGCACACAAGACTGGCTGGCGGCGCGTGAAATCGACTTCATCCGGCACGAAGACTGGCCCTCCTCCAGTCCAGATTTGAGTCCGTTAGATTACAAGATATGGCAACACTTGGAGGAAAAGGCCTGCTCAAAGCCTCATCCTGATTTGGAGTCACTCAAGGCATCCTTGATTAAGGCAGCCGCCGATATTGACATGGACCTCGTTCGTGCTGCGATAGACGACTGGCCGCGCAGAATAAAGGCCGGTATTCAAAATCGCGGGGGTCATTTTGAATAAACTTTATTACCATAAGAATCTATGTTTTATTAAGTTCATGTTGCTATATAAATATTTACATAAATAATAAACATGTCTAAATTATTTCATATTGCACATGTGACAGAACTTATGACCTGACTATGTATAGTCACTTCTCAGTACTGTTTTTCTTCAGGGAGCTTAGGTGTGCTTCGTTTTTCACCATTATCGCTTTCAGTCCTTGGGCTTTTCTTAGGAAGACACGGCCATTGCTCGTCCAGCAAAAAGTGTACTTGTACGTCTTGGCAAAATCTCTGGCCAAGATATGATGCCGGCTGGCCTTGCGAGTAAGATGTTCCGAAACGAATATGCCTTTCGAGGCACCGGGTAGCCTGAGCTTCGTTGTATTTAATTTTGCTTTTCCGCTGCGTTCCGATTTTTTTTATGGTTTCGAGGAGCTTTTCATTCGACTCGTTGGATGCAAATTCTACGATGATAGGGTTGTTTTCAGGGTTTCGTATGCCACGGGTTCTGTAAATGTTGCGAATTTCAGATGGGGCTATTTATACTTTCAGGAATTCATGTAGTTGCAATAGAAAGTTCGTGAGAGATTGACGAGACTCTCCTTGTGAGAGCGGGATATTCTTGAGTTCTATCATATTATTCCTGATGTGACGTTCAATGTCTTCCACTCTCTCATTTAGAGATTCTATTTCGGTCTCATAGCAATTTTTGCCGTTTTCCATCTTTTCTATTTTTTCGCGTAGTTCTTCGTTTGTCTCAGTTACCCAGGTTATAGATTTTTCGATATCTAAGTTGGTTTGTTTTATCTCTTGATTTTGTAGATTAACTTTTTTTATATCGCTTCTTAATTGTTCCATTTTAATATCCTGGTCTATTTTCCATGATGTAAAACATGCTTTGTATCATAGACATCATTTCGCCCTTGAAAGAGCGTAATTCATCCACATATTGGTCCGGGGAGCGTGCAAGCTTGTTAGTTCGTTGTGACTGGTAGTTATTAGGAGTAGTTTCCAGTTCCGTGCAAGCCCCTGCAGTCTTCTTTGGTGATGTTGATGATGCCATGTTGTAACACAGTTATTTTAGTTGTATATAACAGTAGTTGCCGTTCTTGAGCCTAGTGGCACCCTCTTATGTCGGTGCGTTGTGGCATTTTATAGATAGCAGCAGGCTAGCTGGTTTCGTTATAAATTATGCGCGCGCGCTTGATGTATTTTTACTTTGGTAAGTTGGTTGCAGTGGCTTCGGTATGAGTTGTTTGTATACCGAATCGACTAAGGTGTTTCCGATGTATTTGTGGTTAGATGTTAAAAACTATACTGTATGTAACTTGATTTCTACATCGAATAAATACCTCTAAATGGTCAGTTCCAGGGTTTTCCACACTTTCCCGGATGCACTGCACTGTTAATATCTGTTTGGTTATAGTTTCATGTCGGGTTATTTGCTTTATCTAATTATTTCACTTTAATTACTGCGGAGGTTGTTTACGTGCCTATATTAAATGTACTCTGTGTTACGTGCCTTGACAGGTGAGACGGATATCCGAGTTAATACATATAATCAAGCCCCGCAGGTCAAGAAACGATCCGAAAATGGCGTCCGCTCGCATGCTATCTCGCTCACATACTGTCGCTGTCAATGTGTGACTACACATTGAAGCATGCGCTGCAAAAAATTTAGTCTGGATGTCTGAATTCGCTGTCCACGCTATCACGCACACGATACTCACACGTTTTGAACGGTGGCCTTGAATGCGCAGTAGTCATTTTTCAACACCTGAAAACGTCGCCCAGCGCTGTTAATTCGTGGCGCGAGGTATATCTAAACGCACTCCGAGTAAACGTTGAATTAGTTCCGTTGCCTTTGTTGTTTTCGTTGATATTCATTCTTATTTTTTTTTGTTGAGTTTGATTGTTATTTTTTTCGTTAGTACGTTTGATTTTTATTTGTTTTCGTTACGAACGTTGACATTTTGTGATTGAACAATGGCTTCACGCAAACATGGAAAGATTCTTCACAGTTAAAGTTAAAGCGATGGCGACTAATTTATCGATACCGAAAATAATGAAGGAAGATAATTATACGTCGCGCCACACGTTATGATCGGTGGCCTTGAATGCGCAGTAGTCACTTTTTAATGCCTGTACATATGCGCAGTAATTCCCGCCAACGTCATCCGGCGCTCTTAATTTGTGGCGCGAGGTATACCTACACTTTATTATATTAGCTCTAACCAAGGGAGTCTCACTCTACGTTTAGTTTAGGTACGTTCGACAGGCCAACACGACGGGCGGGAATCCAGTTATGTTGCCGCTCGCTTGGCTGGCAGTCGCGTCGCGCTAGCCGCTCCTCATGAGCAACTTTTCTGTGAATTTTGCAACAACATTTTAGGGGGTCTAAAGGAATTGTTTACAAATAAAATTCGATTCCTTTTTAATTGAATACCTTTCTGTTTAACTAAAAGTTTAGACCCAGTGTAAAACAAATGACAATTACATAAGTAAGGAGGTCCTGCCTAGCCTTAGAATTTGCCAATAGCCTGAATAAGTACTAGTAACACCTCTCTTAGACAGAGTGGACTAAAATTCACAAACACAAATCGCACGTAGGTAACCCTACCGTGATCAAGCGAGACAGGAGTTTACAGGACGACCTTGTGATGTCAGAGTAAAAGAAGCTCTCAATCGTAGCAATGCGGTGCAATCTATGCGGGGCAACCGATTCTGTAGGTGCTTAGCGATTGTGCGCTTTATTGTCGCGTAGCGAGAGTAGTAGCTATTTCTTTAAGTGTATTTGAGGAGTGATATTTCTGTACGTAGTACTATTAAGTATTCTGTGCCCTAACCTAGTTAATTGAATTGTGTGGGTGGTTCACATATTTCAATGCTCAAAAGGATTCCGAGCGTTTTTTTTTTTGTATTTTGTGCCCTGGTTGCAAAGATCTTTGCGCCACCCCGAGGGACAATCAATCAACTTCAGTGTTGCTATTGTCAAAGTTGCTGCACATGACGCAAGCGCATAGCGATACCATAAAATATAAAACTTACAGAATTTAGTTTTAATTTTGTACTCCAATGGACAACACAAGGATGTTTTTGGCACGTGGCACAATTCGGAAACCATCCTATAAACGTCACGTGTAATGTGTGTGCACTATGCGACACGAAAAAAAAACCAGTGGCGCTTTTTCCAAGTGCCAAAAGATCCTTGTTGGACTATAGGCATTTTTAAAGAACATTTTTCGTTTGGCAGCTCTCTCGCTTGCTCATTGCAACAGTTTCAATAAAGCCGTGGACAACAGCCAGCAATATTTTATTATTATTTCAGGTAAACTTGCAAAACAAGCCAACAAAAAGATCCGTACGCCGAGTAAGGGCAGAAGAGGCAGAAATAATACACGTGACCCCATGGACAGCTTCAATATATATGACCAAGACTTTGAAAGTGATCAGTCCATGGAGAATTTTAACCCACTAATGGAGGGGATTGAACCAATAATGGATTCACATGATCAGGATGCAGCTGGAACAAGTGGTTTATACTCGTAAAACCTTAAATAGACAAATTTAAAAAATCCTTAAAAATGTTAAGAATCATTAATCACAAACAATAAAAAATAATAAGTTATAACGAAAAAGTCAGTAGGAAACATAAAATTCTCTTCGCTCACCCCCTTTACCCTTCACCTAAGCTACCGCAGTGTTTTGCTTCGATATTCTACCAAAATATATTTATTTCACACACGGTGGCCAAATAGGTATTCTTAAAAATCCCTGGCCATTGTATATATCACCTAGGTAGGGTATGTAATTGACATCATAATACGATCACGAATCATTTTATGGGCAAATATACACTTTTCTTAACTCAAAGATCTCCGTGGTCTTATATTAATAATATTTCATACATACATATTGAACGCCCCAGGTTTTATATATATTGCCTAGGTATTATAAAGAATACCCGCATTGTACAGATTGCCGGTAACATATACATGATTACTCAAAGCCATGGATTGATCATTTCATTAAATGGCCAGCCATTTCAAGATATTATAGTCAAATATTTCATGAAAGGATCACAAAGGGTTGAATTTCACGAAAACATGTCTTTTCAAAAGCATTTGTATTCAGTACCTACGTGGTGTTTTTTGTGTTATACATGTCAAACTCACACGAAAACTTCGGGGGCTTCGCTGCGCTCGCCCCCTTTAGTCTTCACCTGAGCTACCGTAGTGTTATGCCCTAAAATATTTCTTCGTTAAATGAAAGTTCTAATTCAACCATGGTTGGCTATTCAGATAAAGTCAATTCTACGATATGGTGCTGCGACACAGTACACCATCCGATTTATTTGATGATGATGATTGATTGATAGGGCAAATGCGTGATTATAGCACCTACAATTGGGCAAGTGAATGAACAAATTAAAAAAAAACAACTGTCAAGTGTCAAACTGATATTTTTTTGGTTATTTAGTTATTTTGTTTCTTTTAGGTACGTTGCAGCGCAATCGCAAATAAACAAAAAATAAGAACGTTTCGGTTGCGTAGCTTTGCATTGCAATTGCACCGTTACGAGTTAGCTATATAATTCGAATAGATACATAACATAGATCTAACCATCAAAGTCAAACAGATACAGTCAGATATACAGATTTGCTTCAAACATATGAATACCAGGTATAATTAATTATAGTTGATTGATTCTTCTCTGTTACTTTCTGTATTTGAAAAGATTTTCTGGTTGTAGGGTTCAAAAAGCGATATTTTTTCAATATTTACAAGTGGCCGGTTCCGCCCCCATAATGAAAGAAACTGACCGAATTTCTATTACCTTTTGTAAGTATGTAATATCATAACGGAATATTTCAGGTAACAAGACAAACATTGAAATGACTGTAAACAATTCTATTGCACACCAGCGGTTGGTTCTTAGCGGAGATCGAGAAAGGTAGGCCTGCTCATAACTGTTCCTGTGCTTACCTTTTGTAGTACCAAACTAGTCAAAAACAAAGGGATTCAAGTCAATTATGTTGCATGGTCAGACTCTCCTTTTAAAATATTACAAGTCTAGCATGGCTAAAATACACATTCAAGATCATGAGATGGAGAGTGTTAGGTTATCAATAGGAAATCAATCATGCTACTTTGTCTGCTCATATCATCAATATAAGAATCTGTTGAGCTGTCATCTTTTACCTTCCAGGTTCAAAGAGCTTCTTCGTCGACGTCTCATTGAATGTGGATGGAGAGATCAAGTAAGAATGTTGTGTCGAGATGCAGTCAAGGAAAATGAAGGCAGCAATGTGACACTAGACACACTGGTAACCAGGGTCACCCCACGTGCCAGGGCATTGGTTCCTGACACTGTTAAAAAAGAACTCTTGCAAAAAATCAAAACACATCTATTAACACAAAAAGACCAATAGAAATCTGCTAAATTCAATTTTACCACTGCGAGATAAATGCAGGAGAATTCCAATTAGTTTATAAGTAAATAAATACAGCTCTCATTACAATCAACAGTATATTTATTTTTATCAACATTCACACATTTATTTTGAGAATAAACAAAGAAATATACATTAATTGCTGCCATTAGATCCCATTTGAATGTCATGCATGATTGTTCAACAACTGAATTTATGTCATGGTATTCACAAATTAATTCCCCCTGGATTGGAATATTTTTCATCAGGATTTGAAATAAATGTACGGAATCAATACTCTACAAAACCTAAAACAAGTTTTACTTCTTACAATCCAGAGTTGCATTCTTTACTGCTCGCAAAATTCACTGAACACAGGTAACTAGACAACATCTTGTTGAGCAAAATGCTATTGCTCTTATTAATGAAATCAAGAGATTTCTGACGCTGACGCGAGACACTGAAGACAGTGGGAATCACAATATGCAAAATTATTGAAGTATGTTTTTATCAACAATAAATTGTATGTACCTATTTAAGTAGTTGCGCAGAACAATATTCATATATTTGGCTACCAAAGAAATAAATATTTCCATGTATTGGAGAAATTAATGCTAAAAGTAATTTGATTAAAATTTTGGTGTACATTCTAGGTGGCTGGTGAGATACACGAATAGAAATTAATTTAACGACAAAAAAGATAATGGATGAATATCATTTCATAGATTTGAATGAATCTCGAAGCACTGTATATTGCTTCCAGATTAATTCAAAAATTATGAAATGATAGTGACATGTAATGGCTGATCAAATTTTGGGGAATGATGGCGCCCTTTATTGTGAACAATTTTTTTGGATCTACCATAGTAACCACGGATCTGCTGATCGGATCAATCATATAAAAATTATTATGTTTTTCATTTGCGAACCCCTCTGGTTCTTTTGGTATGATTTTTCATGATGCTGGGTGATATCATTCTCCAAAATATGGTCAGCTAATTAAAAGTCAACCTGTTTACCTAGTTGTTCAGTTGGTAATGGGCGACAAAGTTATATCTTGCATGAAGATTTTGATGTAGGAAAACCATTGATGTTTTCTTATCTTTTACCAAATTATAAAGAAATTAAAGTAACTACTCAGTGCTCCGTCTGTCTGACATAAATACAAAAAAACCTGTATTCCTGGCTGTGGCACAGATTTAATTAGAAAAACATAAATTAATACCTACCAGTAACGAAATAAGGATCCAATATTCCTTATTTACATTACATTAAAGCTCTTATCTGTGTGATCTCATCTTTTATTATGTACAATCATACACATGTGGAATGTAATTTGGACTTTCTTCACCTCGCAAGAGGTTTCATTTTTATAACAATAACATTATCAGTACTCTCTTAAACATATTACTTATTTCATATTTAAAACTATTTTTGAACTTACATATATTTATTATAGGTACATTATCTAGGTTCTACTTTTTTACATCAAGCAATTGATAAACCTTTATACAATACTGCTGTTATCATAATATGTGAGCAACGTCAGCTTTATTTTGTAGTAAAAATCCAACACCAGAAGTATAACATGTAAATATTTGCAATATCGCATCACGATGCCTCCTCCTGGGGCTCCTGGGCCAATAGTTTTTAACGAATTGGGACAGTGGGGTTTACAAATGTTGTCCACTTTATATTTCACCTAGACATCAATCCTAAATAACATTTACAAATATGATAGATAAATGCTTCTTTGTAGTTCATCCTCTTGTAGCATCACAACTTATATAGCTATATATCTATATAGCCTTCCATTATACATAAATAAACCATAATATTGGAGATAATCTAAATTGTAAAAGAGATTCATTCATAAAAGCAAAAGACATTTTGATAAATTTATTTTTTATAGAATTAATAGTTTATTCCTATTCTGTGGAAATGGCTCCACTGAAGTTTGCGTATACTTTATTTAGCTTACACTTACTTTTTTATTTTCAAAAATATATATAAGATTGATTTAGATAATATTACTAAAACAGTATTACAAACCATCAATTGAAATTCATATCACAACCATTGCACATCTGTGCTCATTTTATTCCTTTGGCCATATTCTGATTCAATCTGAAACTACATTCTAAATAACAATCACCAAATCACCACATGTTGAAATAATCAATAAAAACAATTTATTTATACCTTACGTCTACAAAATCAAATCATATCAGCTGCCAATGCATTTCCAATAAAATAACAATAGATATATATATAATATATATATAAACAATAACAATTTCCACTTTTTGAGTTTATATTAATTTTCAGTGAGCAAAACGAAATATAGCTTTAGCTGTAGTCAAGACAAGTAGGTATTAAAAATAATGTAAACAAACAACAGTCTGCCGATAATTCTGTCGAACCTAAATCAGAGTTGTAAAATGGATCTATGGCTGGGAATTTTGTCAAGTCTCACTCATATATTTGTTTCTTTACATTATTTTAAATAACCACTTGTCTTGACTATCGGCTTCGTGCAGATTAGATACATTCACGAAGCGGTCAAGTTACCTCAACGTGGTCCCTATGGCACACGTAATAAGGGCGGTACTGTAGAACGTACAGAAGGGACTCGAGTACGAGTAGCTAACAACAGTCGTGTACGTTCCTCAATATTATAGCATGCATGAATAATTATGTATACTAGGTACGTATTATGGCCATGAGCCAATTAACGCAGCGGTAGCCGAGACATGCCGCATATCTAACAATATTTATCTCTCACGTATAAAATAAATTAGCATATTTTGATATTGCAGCCGAGTAAATCGGGATTTATGGCGAGATACGATTTATATCCTATCCAAATTACGTTTTCAAAAGTGTCAGCACGCTAAGGGCCTGATCGAATAGGCCCCCTACTATATAAAAGTTTTAAATTACGTAACACATCGCTTATAATAAATAATAAAAGTGGTATTCACGTGTATGAGCAAATCAGACCATACGCCACTAAGTCTAATCCCTTATTCGCTAAATCACTCCCACGATTCTTCCCAACCGCACCGCAGTCACACCAAAATGCCACCTAGTGTGACTATGGTTACTGTTATTGTTCCGTAGTCACACCACAGCATCCGAACATACCCTTGACCATTTAAACACGTGTTTTCCCAGATGGGGTGGCAGAGACACAGCGTAGCCATGCAAGTCACAATAACTTTTATTTTCCCAGGTGAGATAGCAGAGGCATCTTCACTTAGTACATCTAACCTTCCTACCATTATGAAAATTTTGGCAGGTGTCACCATTTTTGACAGGTGTCACTATTTTTGACAGGTCATGACAGGTGTCACTATTTTTGACATGATTCTGACATATCAAATGTGTCAAAATAGTAACACCACACCCTTAACGATAAAAACAAAAGACGATCCAATTAGAGTTACATTTTAATTCTATCTTACCGTTTCCAAATACTGGCCAATAGTAATTTCATTATTAATTAATTCCATGTTTTTTTAATATTAAATTGTCTTTTTCCATTAATAAATTGCGTCTCATATATGAATTGGTATTTTTTTCAATATTTAACTTTTAATCAAGCTTGATCCGGCCTCTTCTTCCAGTAAACTGACTAATTTAATGATAGTCATGTTATTTTTATTGACCCTTTTATTCGACTGGGAATGCCAATTTTCTAAAACATTATTAGTACGGTGACGTTCGTTATAAATACATTATTAATTTATGTAGTCATCATTTTAACCATGTGTTTTTCAAATACCTCATAAATACTGTTAGTTTGCACCATTGTACTCCTCTGCCTGGGACTGGATATAACTCCATCCATCCCTAACTTTGTCTGCTGGTAAAAGGGGAAGAGAAGCCCATAACGCCACAATGCCGCGATATAGTTTCGATTTTATGCCGATGGTCTTGCTTTTCCTCGAAATACTGTTGCTAAAGTGGTAATAACATCTTCTAATTGCAATATGTAGGAAAAAAAACTTTATGGCATACGTAGCAACAAACTCAGTCATCGTGAACCTCTTCGTTGGAGCCCACTCTGGTAATATTGTCGTTAATAAATCAAATAGTGCGAGATATGTGAATTCTTTTTTAACGCTGATTAAGGCTCATTAATTACTTGATCCAGGAGTACTCTTCAGATCCCCGTGAATGGAGAAAAGCTGCATAAATGGTTTAGGTGTACTCTTGAAAGTACCATCAATAAAATATTCCTTAATTGTTGACAGTTGTTCTTTACTTTCGGAAGAACAAAACAATAATAATCTAGAACCTTCATATTTGTAATCCGCTATATGGAATTTATTAAATTGTGCTGGTATTTCTACTTCATGCAATTGAGTGAAGACCGTTTTCTTTACTTGCAATTTCTTATTTTATTAATTTATTTATTAATTATTACGTGCCGAGTATAGGCTGTGCCTCACATTATCAAACGATAGTACGTCGTTGATCAAATGTAGACCTTTGTTAAATATGGGTTGAATATGTTTTTTTTTAATATTAGGCACCGATTCGGCCGATGTGCCAGCTTCCGTTTTCATTTTGTCTACACAACATAATATTTCATTACCAGCTGAATCAGGCTTACATTCTAAAGTATGCTCAACACGCTTTTAAACTTTTCCATTCTGAAAAAACGAAAATCTGTAATTATAAGGTGCCGAACTATCCGCTCTCACACTGTAAATATTGTAAAGGACGCGTTTTATCCTGTTTGTTTAGGATGCTTTCGCGAGTAGTAACAGATCCGACGCATCTCTGTTGTCGTTTTTTTACTGCAAAACCAAATGATGCTTTTATTAGCATACATGTAATATTTATAGTATCGATGCCCATCGAATAAAAGCACTACGCCACGCTTTCTTACTAAAATTCACTCAGCCACAATATCCATTTTAACAGACATTGATAACAAAATAATGACAAGATAAAAAAAATGCGTAATTAATATTTACCAGTACTTGAGACTAATACCTCATTTATAATTATTATAGGTTGCAAACTTCTTTATTCCCCTCTTCATAGTACTGCACGCACCATATTATTCATATAATTATTTTTTCTCCAACATGCAATGAAATGTCCTCATTACGTGCGTTGTAACAGGCTTGGAAGTATCACCTTATCGGCCGTACAACTCGAGAGAACTGTAAAGGAATTTCATACAAAATTGCAGGCCTAGGCCGGGAAGTTTTTTTTTTAATTTTATGCTCAAAGCAAAAGATATCAACGGGCGCACGGAACTTACAATTAGTAGTAGGTATTTTTGAACTTGAATTTGTTTTTTGAGTGGTGTATTTGTATTTCATTGCATATGTTTGAGAAAAGCAGCATACATGCCTCGGCGGAAATGCCAATTGCCTGACTTGTATTATTGAAAACCTCGCTGCGGCTAGGACTTCAAACTCATTACTCGTCCTGCAATTGCCGACTTTCCCCGCGATGGCAGTAATGTACTAATATGTACATTTATAATAACAAATAATACAATTATGTGTGTTAAATAAGTGGTTCGCCTATGGTGCTTCGACACATCGATCCACGGATGTCAAACCAGAATCCCTTGTTCTGAATTCGACAGAATCGCGATTCGGCAAACTCCTACACGACAGATTCTTGGATTGGGCACTTCTGAATTCGACAGATCTATGTAAATCTGTATGGAGATATGACAGCTCTCGGCGAGATCTTTATTTCGGATGACAGCTGTCACTAATTTATACCTGTCAAAAATAGTGTCTAGTTTAAATTATGACACCTGTTAAAAATAGTGACAAAGGTCAAAATGGAGACACTGTCAAAAATAGTGACACCTATCAAAATTATTACACCTGTCAAAATCATGACACCAGTCAAGAATCGTGACAGCTGTCAAAATCATGAAACTGTTCAAAAATAGTGATACCTGTCAAAAATGGTGACAGCTGTCATTTTTTTATAATGGTAGGAAGGTTAGATGTATTATGTGAAGATACCTCTGCCATATCACCTGGGAAAAGTAAAGTTATTGTGACTTGCATGGCTACGCTGTCTCTGCCACCCCATCTGGGAAAACACGTGTTTAAATGGTCAAGGGTGTGTTCGGATGCTGTGGTCGGATGGTGGTGAGGTATTTCCTGAGTACCTGTTCCCACAATGTTCTCCGAGTTAGCGAGCAGGGCCCCGAGGCAGCTAGGGCGGCGGACGGTGCGGGTGCGGGTGCGGGTGCGGGGCGGGGAGCGGCGGCTGCATGCGGCGGCGCGCGGCGCGGGAGTGCGGCGCCACGGCGACTCGCACTAGTGAGGACGCGAGTGCGATGCGGGACGGTGCCAGCACGCCGCCAGGCAGCCTGGAAACCACAAGTTATAACTTACAAAACCACCATAAAAGTTCCGTTATTCTGCTCTCATATATTGTCTTGTTAGCTATAAAGTATTTTTTATATAATTAATTCACTTCCTCTCTCAGCAAGCAGGGGTAGGGGCCTGATTCAGATTTATATGTGCTGTCGCAATTTATGTTTCCAATGACATAAGTGTTTTGTGCAGGGCCAAGGTGCTAAATTCACATGGAATCGCATGCATGCATGGAAATTCACACCACAACAACGGATGCTACGGCATATGCAGCATCAGACCAACACGACGCTGATGCTGCGTATTTAATTTGTAGTACCATATGATAGTACTTACCGTACAAGTACAGAAGTGACGGCAGCAAGTCCATCGCCAGTCGGCTCTATAGCGACGGGCCGGACGTCGGGCGCCCGGCGCCGCCGCCCCGCCGAGGGAGGCAGGCTTCCGTTCAGCACCACCGTCACCGCCGCGAACGGACGCTTCGCCATGTGCAGCATCTACAGGGAATGTGATAGTTAGCATCGAAGAACCAAAACTCAACTTCCTTCGTCACCAGTCAGAAAGTTTTGTTTATAGACCGATATTACCCTGTCAGCGCACATTGAGCTGCAGAATGATCGACCAGATATCTGTCTCTGATATGAGTGTGCACTGACCCAAAAGAGGCCAACAATAGGCCGATGGTCTGACAGCCATTTCATTTATGGTCATGAACATTGTTTATAGTCAAGAAAGGCTGAAGACTGCATTGCAGTATGCACTGTTATAATAATATTCAAGGGTGAAATAAAATGAGATAACGACATTAAATTGTCATTACAAAGAATAGGCCATATGACTCACCTCGACAACGTGTCTCCGCCTCGCCCTACGCACGTCAGCCGCCTGCTTCGCCTTCCACGCGACCACGCACGCGGCCAGAAACAGGAAGAAGCATGAGAAGAACACGCTGAAGAACACAAACAAGTCTATGTGCAGCTGGTCCTGTCTGAAGAACACCAGCCCAAAGCCAGCCGCGCCTTCCTCCGTAGGCAACGCTTTGATGATCATGTAAAACTTCGTATGGGTCAAGTCATGGATGTTTTGCGGGAGGGTCAGGACCAATCTATCGCGGAGATTCCTCACACGAAGTAGAATGTTCCGTCTGTCGACCGTCACGTACGTCGCCAAGTCCTTCGCTTCGTAGTCGGCTAACGTATATTCAGTCTTATCGTGGTACCAGGATGTCCGCGGTTTTTCTGGGAAATGGTCGTCGAATGATGGTATTTTGTGGAAGGGCTCGTGTTTGTAGTACGAAGGGTCTAGTTCGACGACGTGCGAACCTTCGGTACCGTTCACAGCGACCACGAAGGAGCTATCGTTCGGGCTGAGGTACAAATCGACCGCGCCTTGCGTGACGTCGACTATGACGCGGATGTCTACGTTCATGTATCGTGGGTTCACAGCGACAAAAACCGTCTGACCGGTATAGAGCGGGCGCGGTTTGATCTTGCACTCGTCTGGAAACAGAAAGCATATATTTTAATCAATGCTTTTTGCTAGTACATACCAGAAGACTGATCTGAGAAATGCGTTCGTCCGTCTAAGACTTCGACGAAGTGTGAGACGTGTCCTGAAGTGACGTGTAATGTACACTTGTCAAGAAGCCCATTGGCCCACCCGGTGCACGCAAACTATCACAATTCTCAGGTCTCGTACGTACTGTCAACGATTTAGTCTGATCAACTGATCATATTTGTTGATTTTCGTACACAATATCCGTATTAGTAACATTATTTCAAAATTGGTTTGTAATAGTTTATTACAGCAATAATAATTTACATGGTATTTAAATTTGCCACCAATTTGTGTTGTTGATTGGCTGTAAAATTAATTATTGGAAGAATTTTCGTTTTAAATTAGTGACGATAATTTATTGTAGTAATTTTCAGATTCATATTTCTTTATTGCACACAGATATTTAAAGAGTTACATTTATAGAAAAGATATGTACAAAGACGAACTTATCTCTAAAAAGAGATTCCTTCCAGCAAAAAAAGGCATAATAGGAAAATGTATCATGAAAGGGTAGGCGGTGCACAATATCTATTTACACATTATATAGTAAGCAATATATTATTAGGATATGCAACTCCACTTAGTAAATCAGGGGGCTTTTTTGGTCGAGAAAGAAACTGCAAGAAAACTCAGGCCAACTCAATAACTTTTGCGAGTTTAGTTAGTAATTAATTATTTTTCATTTAAATATTCATTGATCTCGTAGTATATTCTATTTTTACGGATTCTAGTAATTTAAATATAAGGTATATAATGGGAAATATTATCCTGCACATCAAAAATACTGATTTGCACAGCAAATATCAGGGCAAAATGCTGCGGTAGCTTAGGTGAAGGGTAAAGGGGGTGAGCGAAGCCATAGACAAATAAGTAATAACACTGACATAGTCATACAAAACAGCGTAACCTGGAATTTAGTCACCAGTACGCGAACTAGATGTCACTATAGGTATCGAAGCCCATAAATTGAGCATTTTCATGTATCATCTGGAAGAGCTTGACGGCCTAACATGCAAGCACTTGTAATAGTTAATATCAATAGCGCGAGATGGCGTTTACATAAAAAAATCAGAATTTGCGTTCCGTTTTTAATTAAACGAATGTTTGTCTGCGTGATGCTCGCGTGATGTTTCTTTGATTTCAGCTATAAGATATTTTTTAAAACCCCACTCGTTTGCAAAATTTATGTATTTCAGTACCTACCTACCTACTTACCTAGTATTTTTCGTTACTTCACAGTGACGTACTATTCAAATTAAAATTCAAAAAGACTTTATTTCCATAAGAAACACATAGGTAACATTTGGAGAATGTCAAATCTTAAACTAACTCATGTATAAGGTACAGGGAAATATAGAACTCAATTTGAATTCCGTCACCTCAATGTTTTAGATGCTGGAGGCAAAGAGGCGACTAGAAACCTCCAGCTTTATACGTTATTTTTTACAGAATTGGAGCAAACACCTTCCCAAGCTTTCTCGTCTTCTACATAATCTGATATTTTGTAGTAACCTTTTTTACATAAGTGATTTTTAACAACATTTTTAAGTTTATTTACAGACAATTCTTGTAACTCAGTCGGTATTTTGTTGTAAAAGCGAATACATTGCCCTTTAAAAGATACATTAACCTTATGGAGCCTAGTAGTAGGTATAGCTAGTTTATTCCTATTTCTAGTGTTGACATTGTGCCTGTCGCTATTCGTAGGAAATTTATCAATATTTTTGTGGACGTACATTAGGTTTTCATAAATATACTGACACGGCACTGTCATAATGTTAATTTCCTTAAATTTACAACGCAGTGACTCTCTGGGACCCACATTGTAGATTGCACGAACAGCCCCCTTTTGCAGCACAAATATTATGTTAATGTCTGCAGCGTTCCCCCGTTATTGCTTTTTAAGTCAAATGGAACGTTACATAAACCAAAACAACTTTACTTCTTGCTGAATTATTTCTTGTCATGTCAATCAAGTCATGTCGCCGCTCGCCACTCAACAAAATTTTTGAAGTGAAAATTTGTGTAGTATACCACGTCAACCTGTATCTGAACCTGGACTCCGTTTCTCCCGCCTTACCAGTGACCTAAGCTAAAACTTGACTCCTGCACTCCGTTACTCCCCCGCCTAACCTGTGACCTAAGATGAATCTTGACTTGGAATCCGATCAAAGCCTCCGAAATGTCTTACGTAAAGTGTTCATACCGCAACTGTCGAAGCACAAGTCGGGATGTATCAGTATTCCGCTTCCCCGTGAAAGATGAAGGCCGACTAATACTTTGGCTGAGAAACTCTGGTAAGTTATATTTTTTTACAAGTAATATGTAGGTACCATAGTGGTAAGGTAGGTAATATGGCCCGATATCATATATGAGTGAATAACCCAAAGAATATATTTAAAAATAGTTAATTATTTTTTATGTAACTGAAGGGTCCTTATATAAAAAAGTATTATGTTGTTATTAATGATTGATAGTCACTAAAATCCAGTCATCCATGGCATGGGTACCCTACGAAGTACCATTGACCGTCCATTTAACGTAACATACGGGTGGTACAAAATTAGTTATACATATGTTACCGAAGACCCAAACGGCAGTGTACTCAAATGAGTTGGCTGATATTGGATCTCTGGACCAAAGCCCTGATTAGGCCAGACTAAAAACATTATGAAGTTTATTTCCAAATTCGAGTCTTAAATTGAGAGTACAACATTTTTATATTCGTTTTCACGACATAAGCATGTTGAAAAGTGCATTGAGAGGGGGACTAATATCCGCAGTCGGAAAACCCCAAGATCATGGATAAAATAAGTTTGTCTATGCCAAGCTGAGATGCTGGATGCTAAGATATAAAAAGTTGGAACTGTCAATTTGCTGACTCAAATTAAGAAATGGACATTTTAGGGTGTTGTATTTCTAAAATTGTTGCAAAAGTTTCTCTTAATCATAAAATTTCAGAACTAACGCTATTTATCATCATGAGTCCTATTTAAATAGATAATCTAATAATTATGATTTAAATTGGAACCCCCAAATGATATTATAAATGACCTAGATCATATGTTAACCTGTAAGTGACCTTTGTGACCCTGAAGATTTTCATAGATATGTCCCTAGTACAATAAATAACCTTAAAATAATAACACAAAATATACGCAGTATAGGATGCAATATGCCTGGACTTTAATCGCTCTACTGACTGAACTTAAAGTAGAGTGCGATATTATTATTTTAACGGAATGCTGGCTGTCGTGTAATCCCGTCATCCCAACTCTAGAAGGCTATAAATCAAGTGCAAACAAGACCTTCTGTAATCAAAATGACGGTGTTGTCATTTACTACAAAGACAACATTAGTTTAACCATACACGAACCTCGTTTTGAAGAAGGAAATTGCCTGATCATCAAACATGGTAACGACTCTGCTATAATTGCCATCTATCGCTCTCCATCTTACAGAAAAACTGATACTTTTATTGCATCACTGAGCGAGGTTCTTCAGGATTTCTCTTCATTTAAAAATATTGTTGTTGCTGGAGACATAAATATTGACGTAATTTCAGAAAACAACGACACAGAAGCTGAAGCCTACTTAAATCTTATAGCTACTCATGGGCTTCTTGTTGGACATAATTTTTTAACCAGAGATGCTAGCCGCACATGTCTTGATCATGTTCTTGTTAAAACTAAAAGGGAATTTAGCGCAATAGTACTGAACTCTTCTATCACTGATCACAAAGCTGCCTTTTTGTGTCTCAATTTGGATCAGAAGAGACTGTTGCTTCCTACTACTTATGGTAGACTAAACTTCCAGGCTTTTGCACAAGATCTAAATAGCACCAATTTTACTCATATTTATGAGTTTCTGGATCCAAACTCTGCTATGAATGAATATTCAAATAGTCTTGGACAGTAACACAACAACTCACAAGGTTTCATGTAGCAAGAGGATCATAAAACCATGGTTAACACCGGGCCTTCTTCGGTGCTTACGAAATAGGGACAAGCTACACAAAAAGTATGTCTAAACCAGAAAATGAAATTATTAAAATAACATATCATAGATATAGAAGCCTTTGTAATAACTTATTAAAGAAGCAAAAAAGACTGTATGACAAAACATTAATAGATAAAGCGGGCAAAAATAGTAAAGAATTATGGAAATTTAAATTATCAAATCGATTGATTTGATAGTATAAGTGATTACTTATACCACAAAAACTAAAAACAAACCGAACAAACTACTCAAAATAAAAGATACACCATCTGATTCAGTTGAACTAGTCAATAATTACTTTGTAAATGTGGGCAAAAAGATAGCTGAGAATATAAATAATGACCAATACACAAATCACAAAGAATGCTATGTCTGATAGGAGATCAGACTCTTTCACCTTGTTAAATAATTATGTCTACCGACTGTGAAGAAATCAGTAGACTAATTATGCAGCTAAAAAATGCGTGTTCTGTAGGATGGGACAACATCCCGAACAAGATTTTAAAGGAGCACAGGAGCATTTTGGTCCCTCATCTATGCCACATTTTTAATCTTTGTTTAGAAATGGGGATTTTCCCTGACGCTCTAAAGAGATCAGTGGTCATACCCATCCATAAGGGGGGCGAACGCGACCGTGTTGACTGCTATGGGCCAATCTCGATTCTCCCATCACTGTCTAAAATCCTGGAACGAATTATGAACATCCGATTTTTTAATTATCTCGAGAACAACAATATTTTATCTGACAGACAGTTTGGTTTTCGCTCCAGGAAGTCCACGTCTGATGCAGTCCATCTTGTTACAGACTTTGTAACAGAGTGTTTGGATAGAGGCGAGAGATGTATAGGGATCTTTCTCGATCTGGCCAAAGCCTTCGACACGGTCTCGACCGCACTCCTTGTGAATAAATCGACACCCTGGGTGTGAGGGGCACACAACTTAACCTTTTTAAAAGTTATTTGTCAGAGAGGAAGCAAAGTGTCGAAATAGGTGACCATATGAGCAGCACCCAACCAGTCGAATGGGGGGTTCCTCAAGGCAGCATTCTGGGTCCCACCCTTTTCCTAGTCTATATTAACGACTTATGCAACCTTAAAATCCCAGATGGTAATATAGTTACCTATGCCGACGACACCGTTTTGCTTTTTAGTGGTAAAAAATGGACAGAAGCTTTCGAGAGTGCACAACATGGATTCGACATTATATCTAAATGGCTTCAGAAAAATATTTTAACCCTTAACTCTGACAAAACTAAATACTTAACCTTTTCTATAAATAATTCCACTCAACCCCCTAAAAACCTCAAAATTACCTCACATGGTTGTACTGATGTAAATCTTTGCACTTGCAAACCATTAGAGAGAACCTCAACTATAAAATATCTTGGCATAATTCTAGATGAAAATTTAAATTTTAATCCACATATAGTATCTTTAAGTGCTAAAGTTCGAAAATTTATATATATATTTAAAAATCTACGACATATTACTAAAGCCTCTGTTCTTAAAAATATTTATTATGCTCTATGCGAATCCCTCTTACGCTATTGCATATCATGCTGGGGAGGAGCAAATAAATCTATTCTTATTACCTTAGAACGTGCTCAACGTGCAATCCTAAAGGTGTGTACCTTTTTAAACCCAGATTATTTCCAACGGAAGAACTATATAATTACTGTGAAGTCCTATCAGTTAGACAATTATTCATTCAGAGTATCCTTCTAAAGCAACACCAAACACTTTATTACAAACCACTATCAAAACGTCGCAAAGATAAAGTATGCATAACCATCTCTTGCAAAACAAGTTTTATACAGCGATTTTTAAATTTCTGGGCCCACATTTGTATAATAAAATCTGCCTATCGAAGATATTTACTCAAAAAATACATATGAATTCAAAATAACTATTTACAATTGGTTGAGGTTAAATAATTATGATGCAACAGAGAAATTTATAACCATCCTAAGTTAGTATCTCTCATTAATTTCTTAGTAAACATGTAGGTGCTATTGTATATCAAATACATTATAACATTCATTACACACTACACTCTACATACATGCATTACACTTATCAACTTCTCTTTCATAACTCATACTATAAACACTCCAATAGCGATTAGATGCCTTTTCAAGTAAGTTTTGTGTCACATATGTAAAAATTAATTCCATTTTATCAATCAACTTTTAACTATTATATAAGATCCTAAACTTTATAACTTTAAATGTTACTATAAATTTAAATTAAGTCAAATATTTTAACTGGATGTACATAATTAAATTACAGAACATTTTTCTTTTTTGTTAGACAATATTGTTGCATATGAGTAGGGAGGAGCGTATGTTACTTATCCCAAAACACAGGGGAAACTCTATTTTGGGGAGTAACGACTCTTATATTGTCTGTACCAATGTATGACAAAACTGTAGCAATATTACTGAATAAACATTATTATTATTATTATTATTACTTCCCATTTTCGGATAAATAAGGGGATTATGCAAAACAAACAGTTTGTGCCAATTTAAAGGTATTTATTTTAATTTTACATGTCAACAAGACCTCCCCAGAAGTTTTAAAAGTGAGAACTCCACAAAAGTTCTACATGAGGACGACGACATCCACATCGGGCGACGTATACGTGCCTCCATCAACGTCAAATACGCAGAGATTCTCGAGGAGATGTCTTTTTGAAGACCCCAAACCAAGTCGACTCTGCCTACGAAGCCAAGGATCCCAGGTTCGAGTCCCGGTGGGGGCAAATATTTGTTTGACGAGAATGGATGTTTGTACCCTAGTCATGGTTGATTATCTATCTAAGTATAATATTTATCTATGTAAGTATGTGTATCGTTGTCTAGTACCCAAGATACAGGGAATCCTAGTTTGGGGCTAGATCAATGTGTGTAAATGGTGTCCAAGGTATTATTGTCGACCACTCTTTAAATGTGCTCAATACGCATTTCCACGAAATGTTGTACCACCCACAGCTTAAATCGAAACTGTTCAATGCAATTGTTGGCCATTTAAATTGCGATGTACAACATCAACACTTAATAAACCTCTCGTGTACAGAAAATTTGCACTAATTGATAAATAAAATGATTTTAGTGAAAATATATTTTTATTGTAAAAGTAAAAAAAAACAATGTATTAGAGCTTAAACAAAATCCAAAATTGAGAATAATAAGCCATAAATGATTTACCTACTTATTGAATTATTACTCCGTAATGGGTGTTATAATTAGTCCCGCAGAATGTACTGAATCTTCTGTGATGTCGATAAATACAAGTGATTGGTTAGCTGCGGTGCAATCGGACGATCCAAAATTAAAAAGAATTATGCATGTTGTAATGGAAAACCACCCGACAATATTATGCATATAAAAAAGGGTTTATCGTGTCGTGAATGGGAGGTTGTAAAGAAAGACGAACTCAGGCTTGGAATGGGTGGTACTCAAGGCAAGCCGTTAGGGTGTGGCAAAACAAAACTATGACGATGTAGGACATTTAGGAATAGATAAGACTTTCAGAAAAAAATCTCGGGAATACTGATTTCTATAGACGGATTTACAAAATTAATACTGATTAAAGCCTTAAAAAGTACTGATACAAAGTTACCAAGAGATTACTTTTATACATTTGGGTTTCCAAATCGATTAATTTCAGATAGAGGGAGTAGCTTTACAAGTGTTTTATTTGGAAAGTTTATAAAAATGTTAGGAGTCAAACACATTTTAAATGCTGTCTCAACGCCAAGATCTAATAGCCAAGTTGAACGGAAAAATAGAACCATTGCTGAAGCCTTAGCAGCTGCGAACAATGGACTACCTGAAATGGAATCTGAATTTATTTCTAAATTACAAAGGTCGTAAGAACGTATACGCGTTAGAAACGAAGTTCCTCCTATTTTAAAGTTTTTCAACATAATTTATGCAATGATTGGCTAATTTTTGTACACAAGATAGTTAACGAGTATAATTAGTTTTTCAGGACCTATCCACATGACCAGTGAGTTTTAAGTAATTTTTGATTGTTTTCTCGTGAGAGCCGTTTTTCTATCAGTCGAACAAGCCGTAAAAGGACTTTTGATTCTTGAAATAATGGCAAAAATATCGGATAGACACAAATGAATATATGATGAAAGAAGAAACATTTTAAAACTTATGTTCCTTCTTTCATTTCATGACCAATCAAAAACACTACTCACCCGACGAACTTCCATTCATGAAAATTACAATCAAAATAGTCATTTCAGTGAGTTTTTCTAGATAGTAATCGTGTAAGTTCCGGTAGAATCACAACCTATTTTTTATCGAGGATGTGAAATCACTTATGGCTTAGAATATTGCGTATTTAACACAAATTTATTTGGTTATTTTACTACGATATAAATATATATTCCGCTCACGACCGGGCCCGCTCTCATTCCCGGCTGAACGAAGCCTGTTCGATTCCAAATCGATATTCGATCGATGGTTTCTGAACGGCCATTTTGAATTTGACGTTGCTGCCAACCTAGCAGTTTTTTGACAACTGACAGACGAAAGCCCTCGCAATGTAAACGCGTTTTGGTTAGGGTATTGAAATTAAATCGCAGGCCATCTGGACTGTATTCGGGTTTCCCTCAGGATTGTCTATATAGCTGAGTGTGTTGTGGTTCCCCGAACCAGATAAAGTTCGCATTTACGTGGCCGATTGGTTTTTACCACGTAACATAACCTGTGTTGGAACACTGTGCTCATTGAAGCTGGCCCGCCAGTCATAGGAGGTTGGCTGAAGAACCTGTCTACCAAGAAGAGCCTAGGGTGCACCCGGGCCTTGCAGAGAGACAGGAGGTTGTCGGGACCGAAGCACAGACCAGGTTAGATCGACCCCAATTACTTCAGCTCGGTGAATCGCCGACGTTCACACTTCTCGGCAACTGATCGTTACGCTACCTCGTAGCTGATGGGCCCCTACGAGGTCATTAGGTGCTGAGAAGCCTGAACACTTTGGTAGCTAGAGCGTGGCTTCCTGAGATTTGCAGCCGTCAAGGGCTCCAGGAAGGCACGATTTGGGACTATCAATCTGTAGGTATAGGCGGTTATTAGGTAACTTGGTTGTGTTCCTATATCCACATAGATTGGTAGTATTGTAAGCTATAGGTCTATTGCTGGTAGTAGATAGACAGATATTGAATTGCATTACCAGTTAGTCAATCTATTAGTGGTCTAGTAATGCTATTGAAGAATGTTTTGGTTAACATAGGTAGTTACATCTATTGATAGCAGGCTATTACATTGTTTTCAGTTTATAGCAATTTATAACTTGAACTAATATTGACTATCTGTGTGTGTTATAATGATAAAGGGAAACTAAATTGTATTTACAGAATTTATATAGATATAAAACTCGGTTCCTATTGTTTAAGGAAAACAACATTGTTTAAGTTGTGGCTTAGGGTTCCCTCGTTTGGGTTGTAGACTGGAGGGTCCAATAAAATTGAGTTACTGCAATTGTGAGTAAGTATCGTTCCGATCATGTCGTTATCTGAAATCCAGAAGGGTGTTTCTAAGGAACTCAGATGGTTTTCCTCCGCACACGGTCTGATAGACCGTTTAGATAGGCATGATGTGGTATTGGAGCGGTCTATGGACGTTAAGGAACGTTACAATAGGGTGCTCGAATTGTCCGCGCAGGCGGAATCAGTTGATGGTTGTGCACCTGACAGGCTGTCACGGTTGATAGGGGATGTCGACCAATGTATGGAGATGGCAGCTGCTATCACGCAGAAGGCTGCGGACATACGTAGACAGCGCGAGTCCAGCCATGATGGTGACGCTGAAGCACCTCTGACGCATCAGGTATCGGGGTCCAGGTTACCAGCCATAGCTATGCCTATCTTTGACGGCGTGTCCGGTGAATGGATGAGCTTCATCAATCTGTTCGACAGTTTGGTGCACATGCGATCGGACATTACCAAGTCTGTCAAGATGGCTCAGCTGGTGGCAGCATTGAGGGGTGAGCCTAGGGAGCTGGTCGCTCATTTGACAGTTACGGAGGGTAACTATGAGACGGCCAGGCAATTGTTGGTCAGACGTTACCACAACAAACGGAGGTTGGCCGATGCCCAACTGAACCGTTTGTTTAGCATCCCGGTTGTGAACAAGGTCGGGGCCATACAGACGGAGGTTTTGAACCCATTGTTGTCCGTCACCAAGGCTCTAGAGAATCTTGGACTTCCGGTTGGTGAATGGTCGTACCTACTGTTGTACATTGTACTTTCCCGCCTACCCGCTGACGTGCAGACTCGTTTCGAACAGTCTCACGGGAGGTCGGCCGAGGACCTGCCCGCCTTCTCCGACTTGGTCGGATTCTTGGAAGAGGAGGCTCGACGGGCAGAGAATTTGGGGTTGACGGTCACCCATCCTTCGGAGCCACAGAGAGCTGCCGGGAGCGCTGTGAGTAGGGGCCCTCCGACGAGGAAGGACCGCACCAACCGGCAGTCATATGGGACTGTGAGTGCATTGACCCCACATAGTGAGACCTGCCCATGTTGTAGGCAGATTGGCCATGCTGTGGCCAATTGCAATAAGTTCGGGGAACTTAGGGTTCAGGGACGGCGCCGGATGGCCAAGCAGCGGAGCTGGTGTTTCCTGTGCCTCGGGCCACACATGGCTAGGGACTGCACGCGCACAAAAATGTGCGGATATTGTGGTGGGGCCCACAACAATCTGTTGTGCATGAACCGGTCCGGCCAACAGCCTCCACAGGGCCGTATCCAGGGTGACACGGCATGGGGCCCTGAGAATTCGTTTGCGACTCGGAGCGCAACTCAGGGGCCAACGTCCCCACGTCCACAGGGCCGTACCCAGGGTGACACGGCATGGGGCCCTGAGAATTCGTTTGCGACTCGGAGCGCAACTCAGGGGCCAACGTCCCCACGTGCACAGGGCAGTACCAGGGTGCAGGGCCGCACTCAGGACCATTACATGGGGGGCCCTGAGTATTCGGTTGCGACTCAGCATCCGACCCAGCGGGACATTGGGTGTGTTGAGCAGGCCGTAACGGGCGGGTGGCATGGGACACCTTCGAGCTATGCGGGTGCGGTTCGGACGCCGCCTCAGTTGTCGTCCCGCTCGTCGCCTCGTCCTCGTCGGTCACATGTGATGTCCCCCCCGCTCATGGAGCGGCCACGGTTGAATTCACGCCCACCCCCCTTTACGGGGAATCGTAGGTTGGGAATGGAACCGGCGCGTGGGCCATTTGTACAATGGGACCCTCTGGCGTATAGCTGCATACCTGATCGGTTACAGGCACAGTGGGGCCCCGGGGGTCCTCGCTAGGAATTTGCGGCCCAACCATTGGTTGCCCCCCAACCGGAGACGGTGGTGTTACCGATCGCCTCTGTGCTTGTTTGGGATTTGGCGGGCAGACACCCCTTGGTGAAGTTGAATCCGGCCGTTCGATTCCTGACATCAGGACTCAAGTTGACGGATCCCGATTTTGACACTCCAGCCCCGGTCGACCTGCTACTGGGAGCAGACGTTCTGGGTAGGTTTCTGTTGTCGGATCGGCGAGTTCTTCAGCCGGACGGGTTGATTGCTGTGGATACTAAGTTTGGTCACGTGATCATGGGTCCGGCATTGCCAATGGTTAGGCCTGCCGAGTCAGATGGCATACTTATTGGCTCAGCGTTGTCAGGCGCTATCCAACGTTTCTGGGAGATAGAGGAACCTCCCACCGTTCGTCGAGTCGACGCAGACGAAGAAGAGTGCGAGTTGTTTTACCAGAATAGTACTGGTCGCCTTAGTTCTGGTCGTTTTGTAACTCGACTGCCTTTCAGGGCCGATCGACCGCCACTAGGAGAATCTAGGAAGATGGCTGAGACGAGATTGATGTCGATGGAGCGTAGGATGACAAGGGACGCCGTATTTAAACAAAAATATGTTGATTTCATGAGGGAGTATGAGTCGTTAGGACACATGTCGGTATCGGGTGTGGACTGGAGATCTGAGGATCATTGTTTCCTTCCACACCATGCCGTCCTACGAACCCCTACCGGCAAGATTCGAGTTGTTTTTGATGGATCAGCACCTACCTCGAACGGGATGTCCCTGAATCAGTGTCTACATTCGGGACCCAAGTTGAGTCGTGATATTTCGGATATTCTCACGAGCTTTCGGAGGCACCAGATTGTATTTGTCGCAGACATTCGGATGATGTTTAGGCAAACGGTAATTCATCCGGCTGACAGAAGGTATCAGTTGATACTGTGGCGTGAGTCCACGGCCGAGCCAGTCAAGGTCTATGAGTTAAACACGAACACGTATGGGTTACGGTCTAGCCCGTATTTGGCGATGCGTACCCTGCGGGAGTTGGCGTCGCGTGACCGTGTGAGCTATCCTAGAGCCGCCGCTATCCTGGAGCAAGATTTGTACGTCGATGACGTCTGCACAGGGGCAGCCAGTGTAGAGGAAGCTCTGGACCGACGTGACGAGCTCATTCAATTGCTGGAACGAGGCGGCTATGAACTACGCAAGTGGATGTCCAACTCCCCTGAGTTGATGGCTGGTCTCCCAGATGAGTTTCAACAAGACCCGCACGTTTTTGAGAATCCTGTCAACCCTAACATGTTGTCAGTGCTTGGAATTCAGTACCGGCCCGTCCATGATGAGTTTACCTATCGGGTGGTTTTAGAAACACCGAAGGCCTGGACGAAGCGGTCAGTACTGTCAACGATTGCGAGAACGTTCGACCCGAATGGATGGATTTCTCCAGTCACCTTTGCTCTCAAATGTTTTATGCAAAGGCTATGGGCGGCTCAGTTGACCTGGGACACCCACCTCTCAGGTGATTTGTTGACTGATTGGACGCGAATGTTCACCTCGCTATCGGACATAAATAATGTATCGCTGCCGAGGAAATTGGTCCCTGCTGGGGATTACAGGGCAACCCTTCACGGGTTTTGTGATGCCTCTGAACGAGGGTTTGCGGCAGCGGTTTATTTGCGAACCGTCACCTCCACCGGGGAGGTCGACGTGCGTTTGGTTTTGGCAAAAAGCAAGGTAGCGCCTATTCGGACAAGGATGACGATTCCAAAACTGGAACTGTCCGGGGCTGCTCTTTTGACCAAACTTTTGAATCACACTCTAACAGTGTTGCGTGGGTCAGTGGTTTTGGAGGATACGGTGTACGCGTGGACGGACAGCCAGATTGTTTTGTGCTGGCTGAAGGCTTCGGTCCATAACTTAGAGGTTTTTGTTGCGAACCGTGTCTCCCAGATTGTGTCGTCTGAGGTCCCACTGACCTGGAGACATGTACCAGGAGAATTGAACCCGTCTGATTGTGCATCCAGGGGATGTCGGGCTCCTGAACTCGTTAGACACCATTTGTGGTGGGGACCACCCTGGCTTGCCAAGAGAGAATCGGACTGGCCCCACAGCCATGTAGTAGTATCTTCGGATCATGGCCCCAGAGCGGCCGTGCATGTTACCCAGAAGGCTGAGGACCCTGACGCCGGGTTTCTGCTGGACCGGTATAGCTCACTTGACAAGTTGATAAACGTGTCCACTTGGATTAGGAGATTCGCTCGAAATTGTCGTACTCCTCGCGATCAGCGAACGTTGAACCCTATTCTGACTCCGGCAGAGCAAAACGAGTCGCTGTTGAATTTGGTCCGGTTGGTACAGTCCTCGAAGTTTGGGGCAGAATTGGAAATTATACGAAGTGGACGTTCGAAATTGAAGGGAGCCGTCGCGCGTCTCAACCCCTTTGTTGATTCGACCGGTTTACTTCGGGTAGGAGGGAGATTGCGCAATGCGAATCTGTCGTATTCGGCTCGTCACCCACTTCTGCTCCCCAAGGGGGGACAGTTACTTGAATTGCTGGTGACTGATCGTCATATTAAAAACGCGCATGCCGGCTGTAACGCGTTGTTGGCCACGCTCCAGCGGGAGTTTTGATCTTATCTGCCCGCCGTGTCATACGGAACATCGTGTTTCGGTGCATGCCTTGTTATCGACTTAAGGCTGCCACGATGCAACCTCTCATGGGGGACTTGCCCCCTGATCGTGTGAATGAGGTCAGACCGTTTTCAGGTGTTGGTACGGATTTTGCAGGACCGTTTATGGTGAAGAGTTCACGATTGCGTACCGCTAGGCAATACAAGGCGTACCTATGTGTGTTTGTTTGTTTATCCACCAAGGCGGTACATCTCGAGCTCGTTGCTGATCTCTCGACAGAGGCTTTCATTGCTTGTTTGGATAGGTTTGTTTCTCGAAGGGGACTTCCAACTTTGATCCGCTCTGATAACGGCACTAACTACATCGGTGCGGAACGATACTTACGAGAGTTAGTCAACTTTTTGAATGTAAATAAAGTGGATATTGGAACGGCCCTCTCCCGTCGGGGTATACAGTGGACCTTCAGCCCACCGATTTGCCCCCACTGGGGTGGGATTTTTGAGGCCGTAGTTAAGTCAGCTAAGACGCATTTGGGGCGTATAGTAGGTCAGACCGCGCTGACTTTTGAGGTGCTCGCGACATTGTTTTGTAAGATCGAGGCCGTTCTCAATTCGCGACCGTTGTGTCCGCTCAGCTCGGATCCAAATGACCTGGAGGCTCTGACCCCAGGCCATTTCTTGATAGGACAGCCACTTAACGCGTTGCCCGAGCACCCCTTCGAGGGAGTGAAATTGTATCGGTTGTCAAGGTATCAGATGTTGCAGCAGTTTACTCAGAATTTCTGGAAGCGTTGGTCGCTCGAGTATCTGCATATCTTACAACAGCGCCTTAAGTGGACTGACAAAACCAGCCCCCCTAGTGTTGGTGACCTCGTTCTGGTTAAGGATGCTAACCTACCGCCACTACGTTGGCGCAGGGGGCGCATTGTTAACTTGTTCCCTGGCAAGGACGGGACCCCCCGGTCTGCAGAGGTTCTAGTAGGAGGCTCGGTTCTAAAACGAGCGGTAGCAACGTTGTCTCGGCTGCCCGTAGATTAGGGGACAGGTGGGTGCCTGTCCGGGCGGGTGATTGTTCGATTCCAAATCGATATTCGATCGATGGTTTCTGAACGGCCATTTTGAATTTGACGTTGCTGCCAACCTAGCAGTTTTTTGACAACTGACAGACGAAAGCCCTCGCAATGTAAACGCGTTTTGGTTAGGGTATTGAAATTAAATCGCAGGCCATCTGGAATGTATTCGGGTTTCCCTCAGGATTGTCTATATAGCTGAGTGTGTTGTGGTTCCCCGAACCAGATAAAGTTCGCATTTACGTGGCCGATTGGTTTTTACCACGTAACATAACCTGTGTTGGAACACTGTGCTCATTGAAGCTGGCCCGCCAGTCATAGGAGGTTGGCTGAAGAACCTGTCTACCAAGAAGAGCCTAGGGTGCACCCGGGCCTTGCAGAGAGACAGGAGGTTGACGGGAGCGAAGCACAGACCAGGTTAGATCGTCCCCAATTACTTCAGCTCGGTGAATCGCCGACGTTCACACTTCTCGGCAACTGATCGTTACGCTACCTCGTAGCTGATGGGCCCCTACGAGGTCATTAGTGCTGAGAAGCCTGAACAAAGCCTCTCAGAGGCAGGACGTGCACCGCCGTTGTTGAGAAAATCGACGCCGCCGACATTGAGTGCCTCCCTACTTGCGCTAGAGTTTTAAGTCCGATCGGCAGTATTTGATCGTTTTATTATATTGCATAAGTACTGTTTGTTGTAGATGAGTATTTAGGGTATAAGACTTTCAAATAACTTTATAATTAAACTTGTTGCTATTTTTTAGGATGGGGAACAAACAGATATAATTTGCATTAGGCAAAAAAAGAAAACGTCGTTGTCCAAGGCCAATGAAGCTAAAATATACGATACCTAATTAAACTAGAAATCGTAAATAAATAAGATCTTGGATACTTGGAGCACATTTTTGTTAGTACTAGTAATATCAAAATATACCCGAAAACACCATTATTACGAATAGGTAGGTACAGAAGTTAAGTGTGTTTCTTTGATACACAGACCCAATTAGACGAAAACCAAGACTTGAATGTTCCCGGTGTGGTAAGTGAAGGCTTACATATGTACCTAACTATAAATTATTTTTTAAATCTAAACTATACTTTGAACTTATTTCAACAAAAGTGCTTAATATTTACTAGTTCTAATTAGTCTGAAAACGGTTTTATAATTGTAATATAACTGTATAATATGTATAAATATAATATATTATGTATTCTATATTGTGTCTGCGCAGTTTTAGCAGCAAGAGGATTGCATCTTATGTTTTTAATTAATGATTTTTGGAATGTCTTAATTTGTTATTTTGTTTCCTAGAATGTCATGTCACTTCTTTGATTAGCTTTTATATATAAATACATAATTTTCCCACCGATATTTTTAAAACACTCATAAAACCAAAAAATATGTTTCTATAATCCACGAGTCCTGAACAATATGTATATAAGATTTTTGTAGATATTTTCTAATCATATGTATATTTTTTATGATAGTTGTTGTATCTATTTGAAATATTTAAATACTTTCTTATTTGGTTCTATGAATATCTAGGCTGTTAATAAATTGTTGTTATATTCATTAATTAATATTAAATTATAGCCGTCTTACCACAAAAAACTTTAACCATTGTTTAACACATGATTATAAAAATCGTTACCACAAAACTGATTTTAGCGTCTTAGCAGGGATAGGCATGGCTTATATTATGTGATCAATTTAGGCAACCGAGAAATCTTGTTTAGTGAGTGTCTTGTTTGTCAAGATGGCGGAATTATTGACCAGCTATTCTGCTGTGTTGGTTTTGTTTACGAAAAAGCGGTTTTTACTCCATTAAAGTCCAAGTTTTATCGTGAGGAAACCTTCATATGTCCATAGGACATCGTGGGGAAACCTCCTTAGTGGCCGCGATGGGCTATCCCCCTGTCATGCAAAATGGACTTAATTATCACAACTGTGCCTCTGCCACCCCGTATCGAAAAAGCATAAAGCTATATATCATCCAATGATGAAATTTATGGTGGGCTACTGGGAGATAGTGTATACGTCGCGCGACACGTTATGAGCGGTGGCCTTGAATGCGCAGTAGTCACTTTTCAATAGCTGTACATATGCGCAGTAATTCCTGCTAACGTCGCCCAGCGCTCTTAACTTACTTATACTATGGGATGAAATTTGTACATCTGCTACCGGTGTGCCTATCCACTATAAAAACCATACTAGCCGCAAGCCACAGCGATCTTGGGAGAAGTTTCATCTGCCTGAGATCTACTCAACCATCCAGGGCGGTCGCTCAAGCTGGAGTTAGACCAGTTTGTGAAGGAGATAAGCCGGCTTTTCACTATGGGATGTAATGAATAATGTTTTAAGATGCAGGCAGAAACACTAAGACAGTGGCGCCGGTGCCAGTGAGACTGGTAGCCAGTACTAGCCTCATGTAAATCTAGCTAGACGGGTGCTCTATTCACCCCAGCACTCGCAGACAGCACTGGATTGGCTTGATTTTATAAGGCCAATACAAGGTTTTTACAAGGCCAACACCAAGCCAGCCAACACTGGCCTCGGGTAAACCCAGCTTAACATCTCAGGTTGTGAAATAAATAATGCTTGCCAGTCTTTCTAGTGCCCATTCAGCAATATTTATTTTACATCTTGAGATGTAATTTATATTAGATTATATCCCATAGTGAAAAGCTGGCTTTATTCATTAAGGGCCCCTCGAATGAAAGGAAGTAATGCGAAGCAGTAATAACACCACATTTTGATATCAACATTTTTAATTTGTTTATTAACAATTTCATTAATATCGTCAATTCCTTGAAAGATTTTCTATCTCCATAATGAATGTTTCTATCTGAGGGATTAATGTTTACACCACAATTCATGTTCATCTTCTATCACATTTGTGGGTTTTTATTTCCATATTTGATTCAAGTATGTATGGCGGCTTTGCTGGTGCTGAAAAGACAAGATTTCAATTAAATTATACCAAAATGCTAAGGTAGAGGTGGACGAAACACTTGGTTAGAGGGGATGACGGACAGAGGACCTTAGCGATAGAAAATACAAGAGGAAAGATAGGGCCATCCAGTGGGCATGATATTATCAAGTCAACATCTCTCTGCATGCAGTTGGCAAAGAACTTTGGAGACTGGCGCGATAGAAGAGACTTGTCTTTGATCGACTTGACTCACTAACCAAGATGCCTATGCCCAGAAGTGGGTTGATGTGTGCTGAAAACGATTATGAAGATTTCTTACCTTTTCTGTTTCGAAATCCTGGAAAATTAGGTGTGTTTTGTTGATCGTCATCACTACCCAGGGTAAGTGCAGGGCGGGCAGTAAGATCCAAAAATTTCCTTTCCTGAGCAAGGGATAAATAATAATATCCCGAACCAAAACAAACAAATTGTCTGACGAACTTTTCAGCGACAGTTCCGTGTGTCGTTCCGTTCCGTTTCGCTGCTTATTTTTTAGTCGCGTTTGATAAAAGTACTAAAGTGAACGATTTTTCTACACAAAAATAAGGATTTACCACTACTTTATCTAACCAAGTTCTATTACTAAGTTAGGAATTACATTAAGCATAAAATTTTCCATCAAATTAAGTATTCATTCATATGTTATTCGCGTAAAATGAAACTATGAACGTTTTTTTTAATATTTTTTCATATTGTGTTGTACGGCCCCGGAAATTCAGTCCTTTGAGGCTAGTTGATGAACGAACGAAATTAACTGAATGATCTAGCCGTTTTTTAATAAGATACTCACTAAAAACTTTTTTGTGGTAACGAAATTTAGAAGCTTGCTAACCATTTGTTTACTGATATATGATGATTTTGCTAAACAAGTGATCATACTGTGTTTTTATTATTTTTTGTAGTAAGACGGTAGGTGTTTTTCCAGATGGACTGATAATGGTCTTGTTGAAGTCAAGTTTAAATTATTGCAGGCGGGGGGACATACAAATCCACAAAACACTAATAATAAATATTAATATATTTGGGTCATAAGTTTGTCCCCCCTGCAGTAATTTAAAACATATAAATTATATTTGTAATGCATCAAAATATATATGTTATTTATGTAGGTACCTAATAAAATATAATACACGGTCCTCTATTTCTCTTCACACTAAATTATAGAGCTTGTTTTTCCTTTTTAGTGGTTATTTTATCCAGTCGGTGTTTTTTTATGCTTTTTAGTGTACCGCAGTCGGGATTTTTGTATTTTTAATCATGTTATTTTTTGACATGATTTTTTGTTTTTCTTCGAGTAAAAGCGTTACGCTGCCCAATTGCATCTAGAAATCAAAAAGACCCAAAAGTGCAGTGTTATGTGTAATAGTGATTAAAGGTTTCTCTGAATAGTAAATTGTTATAAGTGAATTATGTGTGTGGAAACAATAATTGTATTTATTGTCTACGTGTACAGTGAATATAATTTGAATTACGAAGTGCAGTGCTAATAAAATGCAAAGTGATAAAAGGAGTAAGTTAGTGTACTCCTACAGTACAGTGTAGGAAGCAGGAATAATTACGCGTCGAAAAAGTATGCGAATCGGAATGTTAGTGACTCTTATGTGCAAAGACATAAGGTTCATTTTATCTGAACTAGAACAATTTTTCACTCTGGTATTTATTCCCGCTTGAGCCACTGTACTTGAATGTCAATCCTCAGTAATAGTAATCACGCTTACCCAGCGATTTGCCATCGAAGCACAGTTTATTTTCAATGTTGATGGTCTTGTAGCACTGATGTCCGTTCCGCGGGTCACCCATGTATCTGAAAGGTAATTCGAATTGGATAAAATAGAGACAGCTGTAACATTATACTGTAGTCACATCAAAAAAGAGATTTGGTAGTAAGTAATGAGCGAACGAGGTTTTTTCCCAGAAGAACTGCACTTCCCTCATTCACTCACTCATTAGCAGACAGTATACGTACAGGTCGCGGCACTTGACGCACTGGTGCCGCCAGCACTCCTGCGCCGAGTTCTTGCTGGACGACGCGGTCTAGCACGACACGTCGCTCTCCGTGTTGTTGCCGCAGTTGCACTTCCTTCATTCACTCACTCATTAGCAGACAGTATACGTACAGGTCGCGGCACTTGACGCACTGGTGCCGCCAGCACTCCTGCGCCGAGTTCTTGCTGGACGACGCGGTCTAGCACGACACGTCGCTCTCCGTGTTGTTGCCGCAGTTGCACTTCCTTCATTCACTCACTCATTAGCAGACAGTATACGTACAGGTCGCGGCACTTGACGCACTGGTGCCGCCAGCACTCCTGCGCCGAGTTCTTGCTGGACGACGCGGTCTGGCACGACACGTCGCTCTCCGTGTTGTTGCCGCAGTTGCACTTCCTTCATTCACTCACTCATTAGCAGACAGTATACGTACAGGTCGCGGCACTTGACGCACTGGTGCCGCCAGCACTCCTGCGCCGAGTTCTTGCTGGACGACGCGGTCTGGCACGACACGTCGCTCTCCGTGTTGTTGCCGCAGTTGCACTTCTCGCCGGTCACCGGGTCGCACGTGTCGCCGTGGCCGTGGCATTCGCAACTGCGGAAAAGGGTAGATAATTAGGTTTTTTCACTATACCTATGTGATCTGTTGGCAAGGATCCCTTAGTAAAATGAGTTGAATTTAAGCCGGGTACTCATTAGCGAGCTGTAACGGTGAAAAGATCCTAGTGGGTTAGTACGTAGTCCGCGAGCCCACCGCGAGTGCCCGCAGCAAGACGATGAATGAAGCTTCTCAATGCCGTACCCACTAGAACCTTGTTACTGAATCTGCTCGGTTGCAGTTTCAACTCGCTACTTAGTGCCCGGCTATATAAACCAATTCATCATCATCTGACAGAGCTTCCTTTATGTACCAAAACTTGCAAATCAACTCACGGCCGACAGGGATCCCTGTAGTCTTCACTCCCCCGGAAGTACCCCTCAATGCATCTCTCGCACCGCGGCCCGTCCGTGTTGTTGGCGCACCGCACGCAACGGGCCCGGACTCCTCCCTCCCGGTACAGATCGTCGTCGACGGCCACCGAGTCAGTCGGCTCGCCGGTACACACGCCGGTGTGGCCGTGGCAGTGAGTCAGGCACGGGATGCACTGCCCGTTGTCGGCCGGGTCGCCGACGAACATTGGCTTGCACTTCTCGCATTGGTTGCCCTGGGAAGCAAATACATTTTCGTATCTTGTCATACTTGGTGGGAGGAGAGTTAGGAGAACTAATTGGTACCACTTTACTTTCTCAGCGTGATGTGGCATAGGAAAAGTAACAAATTGATGTCCCCATCGAGGGGGCTGTGCCCTCGCTCAGAATACTACTCCACCAATGCGTCTCATTGTGGGTTGACAGAACCGGTCAGCGCCTTGGCCAACGCGATACGTCCCGTCAGAAGTTTCAAAGCTGTAATTGGACCATCGAAGATCTACTCACCATCGTGTTATTATGGCACTCGATACACTTGTCCAGCTTATCCGGTCCTTCGCAGTCCGAGTGTCCATTACATTGGCACTGTATGCTGCAGTTGGCGCCCACATAGCCGAAGTCGCAGCGACACAGGTCGGGCTGCAGACACAGACCGCGCACACAGCCCTGCGAGCAGACTGCCACGCAGCTGCCGTCGGCGCGCTTGTAGCCGCTGCCGCACGCGCACTCGTAGCCGGCCGGCAGGTCGCGGCACACCTGACCAAACTCACCGGTTATCATATGGCGTTCAGTTTCGTGGGATATTATAATTTCACCCGACAGCAGAACAATTTATAGAATTTATCGACGACTATCTGACTGATTTGTGGTGTTGCGGTCGAGGGTGTGATGCTTCCCAAGGGAGGGGTGCCGGGTTCGAATCGGGAGGACGAAAAAAATACAGGTCTTGCATGTCTACATGTTTGTGATGTCCCTATTTCTGGATCCCACGAAACAGGGTATCTTAGGGGCCAAAAGCAATGTATGTGTGCGTGTATGTAAATGTTATGTTAATTTTATTGGGTTAGACAGCGAGGCTTATAGTCGTGATCGAAATTCGAGAATCACCTACTCCATTGGTCTCGGAAATGCCAGCTAGGAAATTAAGAATGTAGGCTAAATCACACAAACCCTATGTGAGCTTCGTATTCGATCCAACATATACTCAGGCAGTGATCCTCACCTCAGATTCGGCTTTACACTGATGGTGTCCATTCTCGCACTCGTTCTCGGGCGGGCACCTCGTGTAGTGCCACGTGAACGTATCATTCGTCACGTCCGTGGCCTGCCGCACGCCGCCGTACACCGCCGCACACGTCGTCTTCGTCGAGTAGTCGAGAGGCGAGTCGATGGAGCCCTCGGTGCAGGTCCCTTCTCCGTTGGCGCCTTCGACGGCGCACCAGCCGCAGTGCGAGTGGTGCAGACACTCGGAACACTGCTCGAAGGTGGAGCAAGGGGCGGGGCATTTGTTTTTGTCGGCTTTGGTCAGGACGAGGCCGCAGACGCCGCCGGCGCAGTAGACGGGCTGGTAGGCGGGCGATATGCACTTGCCGAGGTAGGTCGCCCAGTGGCACTCGGCGAAGCCTCCCTCGCCGCCGTCGAGGGTGAGGCAGGCCTGGCAGTCGGCGTGCGTGTGGCAGCGGCCGGGACACTGCTCCTTGGCTCGCAGACTGGAGCGCCCGGGCTCGTCGGTGAGCGCGCAACTCCAGTTGAACAGCTCTAGGGGGTCTTCCGATATTCGAGTTAATTGGCCTGTTGGACGGAGTGGGTTTGTAGTTGCAATTGATGATTACGTGTTTTCGATTAGTTTCGACAGAGTTTATGAGATAATCCATGGCCAAATTATGGAATCTATCTGCTTAGCTGTCATCCTAGACGTATTGGAGCATGGCGACTGCTTACATAATGGTGTCCCTTAAATTCTACTCCGCCTGCACCTATAGGCTATTCTGGTCACTAACGGAAATTTTGTACAAATAGTAGATACAGTTTTCGTAAAAGTATAGTATTACCTTCTTTATAAGCCCGCCTAGTCCAGGTGCACTGACTAGTGGGGCACTTGTCGCAGTCAGATGCGACACACTTGAGCTCGGGACATTGGTCGACGTCGCTCACGTAGCTGGTGCCGGCGTTGCACTTTATACTGGTGCACGACTCGTCTGTGGGCACGCACTCGCCTGGGACAAAGTGGAGAGGTTTTATAGTTGTTTCAGCTGTTGTTATTGACGTGCACTGGCTGCTGATGGGTGATAAAACTAAATAGCCAACATAAATTACAATGTTGTTATGTCTCACTTGAAAAGGAATTTTGTAGAGTTGATTGATTCTTAGGCTCAATGTAAGGCAACCCTATTAAAAATAATTTGATAGGGAAGAGTCTGAATTGAACCTGATACCGTAAGACCCGTAACGCAAACACTAACCTACCTACATTATATGGAACTCTGAAAATGCCAAAAGTAACTAACGAACAAGAACGTGAATTCGACAGATCTTACGAGGATGCCACAAGTACTCGCATTCGTATCGTAAACACCAACATTGATGTCACCATAAAAATGAACAGCAAGCTCTTCGTACCGACAGCAGCAGCGCAGGACTCGCACCACCGACAGGCCGGCTTCTCCTCCGGGTACAGTGGCCAGGCGGCTAGGCACGTTGCGCACGACGTATAGTTCTCGCACGTGCGCTGCGCCACCAGCTCCGCGCCGCACGCCTTGCCCGCGTTCGTCGATACCCGGTCACTACCTGCAAGATAATCATATGCAATAAACCAATCTATACTTATAAAAATGAATCGCTGTGCGTAAGTCTTACTAAATCTCTAAAATGATCGGTTTGTATAAATCCTATTCGGTTTTATTCTCCTCAGTCCAGAGATTTAGATAAAAGAAAATTACGAAAAACGCAAAGAAACAACCAAAAAATCGAAAAATATTTTGTATGGAAAGTTCAGCCTCTTACGCTACATAGCGTTGGTAGCCATAGATCACTCAAACTCTTTCGTCGATAATTAATTAATTTACTATATGCAACCTCTCTGTTGGTAGCGGGACTATGTTTGACAGTGCGATGCATAAAGCTTGTAAGCAGAGATTCGTTAATCTGGTCTGATATACGTATCAGACCAGATATTATGCTCAACAATGGGCCGATGACGTCGATATGGATTTCAGAAACCTATGAAGGTGTCTCTAAAATGATTAACGAATAGTTTTATGACGGGGAACTATGAGAATACGAAAAATGAAATGCGACGCCGCGCCACGGGCAGCTAGTAGCTTTTAAAAAATTACCAATCACAACACTCGTATTTCACACGAGATTGGCCAAGATATGAAAAGCCCTGCGTAGGTTTTCACGACTACTGCAAGGAAATACTAATCGATACGGCAAGGGGGCGTCAGGGGCAAGTCTGGACGCCGTAATACAAGGCCTGACTATCTGCAGACGTTTCGGACGGGGTGACTTAAACAAAAGGTGAGGGTTTCGAGGAAATTGGGATCTCTTCGATATGTTCTGGACACGATAACGGGCTATCGGCTAGCTTTTGAGGGAAGACCCCTTCTCGTCCAGCTTTCCAGAATTCCTAAAACCTCGAGACTAGCTAATCAAAATCGATGGAATATATTTTCATATACCAGTTGCCCCGGCCCATCGACCCTTTCTTCGGGTCATTTATGCAGGAAAATTATGTCAAATGACTTGCCTACCCTTCGGCTTGGCAACAGCCCCAAAGGTCTTATACGGCCAATATACGAATTGGGTCGTGCAGAAACTAAGAAATCATTGCCCCGCGGCTTGCGGCTGACCGTCTACTCAGACTTTCTCAAAGTGGGCGATAACGCCCCCTTGTGGACGCTGGAGGTCTAGAGGGCGGCGTTTAGGGACCCAGAAAAAAATAGGGGGCGTTGGCGTGGTTAATTTCATTTGTAATTTTATTTAAGTACTTTATATTATAAAATTCATTAAAATAAAAACCTACATACTACTAACTCCACAATATTTAGTTTATATTTCTTGCTGTATGATTGAATAAAAACTAAAAATAAATAAGCTTTTCTAGGATAGCCCAAACGCAATCAAGTTGTAACAAGTTTTTGTTAAATAACGCGATTTGTGCAAACCTGTAGCAATCAGCTGGTTTCGATTATATTTGAGCTTGTCACATTTCTTTTATTTTCATTTGAGGTTTCGCGCGCAATCTTTTAACAAGTATTTAAGTACAACACTTTACGTACATATTTGCAAAAACAAAACCATGTCGGAAGCAAAAAAGAAGAGACGGAATACAGTGCAGAATACATTAAAAATCTTACAAATCCTTCGTTGCCTTTGTGCCATCTTTGTTCGAAAACATTTTCAATGTGCAATCATCTGAAGACTATGTCAATTTTCGATTCAGTTTGATGAGTCCAATTTTCCAACTAATGAAGCGCTATTGTTGTCTTACGTGAGATTTATTAAAGTTGAAAAATAAGTCAAGACCTATTGTTTTCTAGAAATTTAGAGACAGACACGAAAGGAGAAACCATATCTGGAAAAGTTTCGTGATGAAATGGAATTCCCTTGTAGAATATTTTATCAGCTGCTACAGATGGCGCTCCAGCTATGACAGGATGTCAAAAACGCTTCATAGCGTATTTAAAAACAAAATTACAGATGTGCTTGCTATACATCGCGTCATTCATCTACAACATTTGGTTGCTAAACATTTAAGTGAGCGACTGTTTCAATCACTGCAACATGTCATCAAAGCAGTCAATAAAATCCGAAACAACGCTTTAAAAGACAGATTATTCAATCAGCTTTGCGTTGCTATTGACGAAGATTTCAATCGATTGATCTTTCACACAGAAGTGCGTTGGCTATCAAATGAAAATTGTCTGACTCGATTTTACAATCTGTTTGACTCTGTCATAGAGTTCTTGGGAAACAAAGACACAAATTGCGCGACAAGCTCATCACATCAAATAATGATATCGTATATCTGACAGACCTTTATAAATTGTTTAATGATATGAATCTCCAACGTCAAGGAGATGATTTCAATGAAAGATTCCAGGACATTTTGAAATTGAAAATACCATACTGGGTGTTGGATCCTTTTTCAAATGGAAACACAACAATATCACCCCTGCTGGAAGAAGAACTTATAGAACTGGCAATGAACGACGAAAAAAAATCAAATTCAAAATTGAATACCAACAATTTTGGCTACAAAAGCCAATCGCGCAATTGTACCCTGGATTGTGGTCGATTCTTCAAAGATTTTTGATTGCATTCCTATCATGATATTTGTGTGAACGTGGATTTAGCGCTGTGGCAACGTTGCTTACTAAACAGAGAAATCGTTTGCATGTTACCGAACACGGCGACTTACGACTGCTTTTTAGTAAAATCGAGCCTGATATTAACAAACTTGTTAAAAGTCATCAGATTCATTCCTCCCATTAGATTAGTTTTAAAATTAAAGCTGCTTAGGTACCTATCTATTTCGTTTATTATTTTTAATGTTATAAGGTTGCGTTTTAATTGCTCTCACTGGTTAATATGTCTCGTTTAGAATGTAAGTTTAAACTCCAGACCAGCCTGATATAGCATACTATAATTAAATTAATTAAAGTATATATGTTATGAATGTCATTATGGTTTTTAAGCTTTAAGAATGTAGATGGGGCGCTGAAAAAAATAGATTTTCAAAGTTGGTGGTAGACGAAATAAGTTTGAGAATCCCTGGTCTACCTCGATGATTTTTTAACAGCTTCTACTGTCCACAGAAGCTAAAAAAGTGCGCTTCTCGTGTGAACCCTCAAGTCCCTGAAGTCTCAGATAGATGGTAAAACAGTCTATTATGAAGCCTTAGAAATCCTTAGAACACCTCAGTGTTACACGTGACCCGTGGCAGAACGAAAAGAGGCTACCCCAGGAGAAGGTAAAAGTGCTGAGGCGCTAAACCCAGAAGATCGACCTCGAACAAAGTAAGTCTGAAGAAAATTCCAAGTTTGTTGGGTTCATGGAATTTCGCCAGATTTGTGGTTCCACGGGGTCACAAGAAATCGCGCGTCCTATAATCATTAAACCACCAGCTAATGAGATCAGACCAGGTCTTTACAAGACCGCTACGGTTTAGCAAAATATTCACTGGTGGGCACGCAACTACATGTCGCGATCCCTTCTACCCTTTCCTCCGACAGAACACTTCCTATCCACAGATTCCTCTGTGAAGGGCTTCGGCACGCAGCTCGATACACTGATGATGTCAGGAGCTAGCAAAGGGGAAGGATATTAGAAAATTCCAGTCTATTGGTTCAAACAGACAACCGAACCGTAATGGTGTCTAACGAAGGCGGCTCGAGGCCCCAGCAGCTGCTCGATTTAATGTAAGAGGTACTTTTTGACGTACATCATTTTCATAATGACTGTTTTTTACATTCCCGGCCGATACAACTACGACGCCGATCATTTGTCGAGAGCAAGAGTCTCAGCGGAATGTCATCTGCAGAGCAACAGTGCCTGGTAAGTCCTGGAAATCGAACTGTTTACGTCCAGGAACGCGCACATTTGATGAACCCCCAAGCAGAGTTTTAAAATACGTTCAGTCAGGACTGGCACCACAATCTGGCGTGGATACCTCCGCCACTTACCTACTAGTGGCCCGTAGACCTCGCTAACAGGGGGGACTGTGAACCAATTTATAGGTAAGTATTTTAGATTCAATCAAAATCAAGTAGTAAAGTAGCCGCACCAATAACTTTGTTAACCACATTTTGCGATTTAAAATTCAATCTATTGACTTTTCACGAAAATAATCATAGTCTATTTCACTCACTATTATGGTCTGTATAGATTCTCTTTACTAATCCGTCGTCCGTCGTCTTTACTAAAATACAATCTATTGACTATTCACGAAAATAGTTATATATATATATAGTCTATTTCAATCACTCTCATGGTCTGTATAGATCCTCTTTACTAATCCGTTTCCTACTTCGAGGAGTGCAAACTTGGTATGTTTTGAAAATATTTCTCGGATTTTTAGAAAATAGGCGGCCGAAATCTGTAGTAAATTTTTAGAACCGGCTCATGAAGCCCTTTAATTTGATACCCCACAGATAGGTTTCAGAAAAAAAAAACATACAAAATCGGGAAAATCGAGAAAAGCTCTCGACAAAAAAAACTTTTAATTCAAGGAACACGTGTGCCAAGTTTTGTGAGGATCGCTTGAAAACTGTGGCCCCTAGACTGGAACTGACAGACACGAGACATAGAGACAGACGAAAGCAAAATCGGCCTCCTATCTTGTCGAAATGGAGCCCTTCGCTCGCTCGGTCACTTATTTTGCTATTATGTTTGATACGCATGACCTTACTTTGCTAAGATGCAATTCTGATAATTGCATAAAAGAGAAAAAATCAATATTTTTTTGGCCAAATTACGGCTCCAAGACGTTTAAACTCGTACAGGCAGTCTGGTTGGGGTCTACTAGCTTGTAGCTCGAACTCTAAAGTAGACCCCGAGTTCTGGGTTACCAAATTGTTAGAAGTATCGCAATCTCGCAGAGGTAATTTAGATTCCTTGTTCATTAGCACACGTGGCACAACCAAAGCCCGTCCAATAGCACTGCTTTATCAAATCTATTGAAATTATTTTAATAAATGTATTTTTTTGTTTGGCATCACTTTTGTGATATTAATTTATGCGCAGAACTTTTGCTCCATGTTGTATATATAAATATATAATTTCTTGTCTATTAAAGATGTTTAATAATTTACACAAAAGAACTCCTAGTCAAAAGTCACATCACAGCGTTTTTCACTCAGCAGCCGACACCAAGCACTACCCAATATTATAGGCTCAAAGCGAGGTAAAAGTATAATATAGCAATTTTACCTCAAAATAAAATTATTATTATACAGACATACATCGCTTTGAGCCAAGGTAAATCGCTGCCTGCTGTGCATATTCCTGTACATCGCACGATCGTGCCACATTCGTAGGCATAATCTAAGCTCATTCATTTAATTGAGTTGCCAAGTTGCCAATGACCAGACAATCGAGCGCGCCGCATGGCACTACCTTTGCCTTCGCGCAATTTCAGTAACTTAACGCGCGAACTGTTGCCGTGGCTCAAACCGGATGTGACATCTATCTTGGAGTTTTAAACAGGAAAAGAGCCTTTTGGGGCTTTATTCATCGCACCGGAAAGGAAATCAAGTATGTTACTCAATATTATATATAGGCTCAAAGTGAGTTAAGTATGTATAAAATAACACTTTTATTTTCAGGTAAAATTGCTATAATTTGCTCAGGCCGGGATAAAAGATATTTAGCTTATGATATGAGGCAGAGTCGTCATCAGTACATCGTCTAAATACAACTTCGATGGTTGGTTTCCGAAAATGACGATAGTCAAATAAACTTATGGACGGAGATAAGTTACCTTCACACCCCGGCCGATCCACGGAAAAGCACTTGGTATAATTCACGCCACTGCAGAAGCTACACCAGTTGTGGCTCCGACACTCGAGCTTGCTGGCGCTCCACAGGGAACAGAGGTCCTCGGGCATGGCGATGCGGGTGACTTGGCAGTGGGCGGAGCCGGTCCAGCCGCCGATGATGTAGACGTAGCCTTCGTTCTCCGACTCGACGTCGAGGGCCATGGCGTGCGCTATGGTGGGCGGCGGGGCGTGGCCGACGATGCTGACATCTGCGGATGGGTATTGGGAGGATTCAGTTCGGGTTAGTGGATAAATATATCGTGGTTCAGCTATTGCAGGGTTTCTTGGCGTGTGACAGAGGTCACCCTCTCTCCTCTCGCACATGTATGCATCTCTGTTGTGCCCATGCGCTGCTATCCTCTGCAGGCGGCATTATAGCGCCAACAAAAATAGCGTCAGGTGTACCAATCTGATGCCAATCGCTATAAAATAGCCTCTGCGGTCAGGAATTCGACATTTATTCTGAATACAGGTGATGTACGGTGTACTGCCACCGTAGCATTAGTTGTAAGTAATTGAGGTCACACGGGTTGCCTGCTTTACCTATCAATCATTATTACCAGTTCACGTACGGACAGCAAGCACACCGTGTGGCTCATATCAATATCATTCTATCATAATTATTCGTGTGTTAACTAATTGTTCTTAATCAATACAAGACTTTTAAACATATCGATTCTATCATTTATCATATCAATCACGGCCCGAAGCCGTACATCTTTTTTGGTCCTTCGAAACCGTCGCGTCGCGTGGAACATTTGACATACTTTGGACCTCCGGCGTGTAAAAGCGTACGTCATATTTGTGAATACGAATAGTGATTGTGCGTGGACGGATCAGAATCAAGTGACTATCAAGGATTATTAAACTATCAGTGCGCGTTCGATTCAAGCAAGGAATCGAATCGTATAATCAATAGCAATCAAGTGCGACGGGCTAGCTCAAGCAAGGAGCTACTGTCAGTGGGGCGAGGATCAGTAGATTCTCATTCCGGCACATCAGCATCTTCAACGGCCCGGCTCAATCAAGGAGCTGCCGCTATCAGGGAGCGGAAGCAGCAAGGCGCCCGTTCCAGCTACTCAATCAAGGAGCAGCAGACGAGGAGCGAAGATAACAGGATTATCGTTTCATCTTATCTCGTCTGATCAAGTAAGAGATTTCCAATTTTAACTCTTATTATCAAGCAGCATGGACGCAGAAACCATGAATCTGATCAGCAAGCAGCAGGAATTAGAGAGAGCTATGGATAAGCTCCTCGAAAATTTCAAAAAGGACGGTCGCGATAGGAAAACTTCTTCTTATTTAAAAAAGCGCGTTAACACTTTATCTGACTATTGGAATGAATTCCAAGTAAATCATATTACTCTTTGTGGTGAAACCGATAAAACCCATCAATATTATTCAGAAAATTACTACGAGGTAGTCAGGCAAAAGTACTTAAGCATCAAGGACATCTTGGAAAATTATCAAGATTTACAAGCCGACGTGGTGAAGCAAGTTGCACCAGCGGCGGCGGGGGGAGAGCAAAACCAAGATCAATTTGGCGAGCCGATGATATCAACAGGAAGCAACAGCAAGACGGATGAGATGCTGCGGAAGCAAGCAAGTAACTTCCGAGCATTCCAGCGCACTGTCTCCAACATCAATCTGGAGACCGTATCAGAAAAGTGGGAGTTAGAAGATCTGCTTAGTACCATCGGCGAGCGTTGGAAAGTTATCGACAAAGTTCACTGGGAGTTAGATAGTGAACTTGAGGGCATAGATCAAGACTATGAGAGGTCGTTCACGAAGTCGGAAACTATCTACAATAACATCAAAAGAGCAATCAATAGCAAACTGTGGTCAATGGTGCACCGCGAGCGATCAACCCCGAAGATAGACATCCCGACATTCAACGGCCAATTTAATCAATGGATACCGTTTAAGGATCTATTCTCGGAAGCGATACATAATAATCCATCACTTAGCAATGCACAAAAGATGCAGTATCTCAGGAGCAAGCTGAGAGACGAGCCGGAGAGATTAGTCTCACATCTCCAGATAAGCTCGAAAAATTATGTAACCTGTTGGGACATTTTGACTGCAAGATATGATAACAAAAAGAAAATTGTCAACTCTCATGTCAAAATTTTAATGAGTTTGCCAGTCATACAGCAAGCTTCAGTCAATGCTATCAAACGCATGCACGACACAACGGTCGAGTGTCTAAATGCCGTAAAAAACCTGGGTGGTGACATAGCCAACGACATATTACTTGTCTATATATTATCAGAAAAGTTGGACTCAGATACGCATGATGACTACATCGATTACATCAAGGCCCCAAGGGAGCTGCCATCACTTAATGAGTTTCTGGAGTTCCTGGAAGGAAAGTTCACCAGCCTGGAATTCTCCCGAAGGAAGCAAGAAAACCCTTCGCAGAAACAAATTCATAATCAAGGACATCAATCATCATCAAAATATCACAATCAAAAATACGATCGAGTTAACAAACAAGCATTTAGCAGTAGTCGAGTGCCTACAGTTTCGCAACATGGGAAGCAGCGCTCTCAATATAATCTAGAACAGTTCAAATGTCCACTTTGCAAGAATAATGAACATGGCATTTATTTTTGTAAGAATTATTTAGAGTTGACGCCACAAAAGAAACGCAGTTTGGTACAAAAACTACATTTATGCCAAAATTGTCTTTATGACCATGGAGGTAAAACATGTTTCTCGGAAAAGCGATGCCAAACTTGCCGTGGGTTTCATAATAGCACTCTTTGTGAAGCGTTCAAGCAAGCCCATAACAACTCGTCCGGCCCTACGAATGATCAATCACAGCAAGGGAGAAGTAACACACATGTATCATTGCAACGAGAAGTTCCTGAAGTCTTGTTGACCACAGCGATGTTACAAATTCAAGGATCGGACGGGAACTATCATATCATGCGGGCCCTTCTCGACCAGGGCTCACAAACATCCCTTATCACGGAAAATGCAGCTCAACGTTTAGGCCTGCGACGTCAGAGATGCAAAGGGGTGATATCAGGAGTTGGAGTCAAAGAAAGCAGCTGTAAGGGGATGATGAGCATAGCATGCAAAGCCATCAACAGCAAATACACTTTTAATTCGGAAGTTTACATTATGAAAACTCTCATTAACAATCTGCCTAGTTTTACATTCGACAAGCCGGCGTGGTCACATATCTACAACATCAGTTTAGCAGACCCGGAATTTCACATTAGTCGCCCGGTGGATATTTTATTTGGGGCGGACGTATACTCTCATATCATCATGGAAGGTATATGTCGAGCAGATCAAGGCCAGCCCATAGCTCAGCAGACGCGCTTGGGGTGGATTTTATGCGGAAACGTCCAAACGTTCCAGTGTAACGTCGTCCTAAATAACATCGAGGACATTCAGAGATTCTGGGAAGTAGAAGACATCACAGAGCCATCAAGTTTATCATCAAGTGATCAACAGTGCGTCGACTTCTACAAGTCTACCACCACACGTCGGGAGGATGGAAAATATGAAGTTCGGCTCCCCCTAAAACCGAACTTTGAAGAGAATCTAGGCTCATCAAAATCAAAAGCGATTGCCCAGTTTCGTAGTCTCGAACGCAAATTCGACCGAAATCAAAATATAGCAAAAGATTATAAATTATTTATTGCGGAATACCTATCGCTAGGCCATATGACGCCGGCAGTAGGTAGCGGTAAATTGGAATATTACCTACCGCACCATCATGTAACTCGAGCCGATTCGACGACTACAAAATTACGAGTTGTGTTCAATGCAAGTATGAAGACGTCATCGGGTCAAAGTTTGAATGACTTGATGGAGAGGGGCCCAAATTTGCAGCAGGATTTGCAAGCACTGATTATCAAGTGGCGTCAGTACGAGTTTGCATACACCGCGGACATTGAGAAAATGTACCGTCAGATTTGGGTCAATGAGCAAGATCAAAAGTATCAGAAGATCATTTGGAGAGAGTCCCCGTCAGCAAGCATACAGGAATACGCTCTATCCACAGTCACTTATGGCACAAAAGCAGCACCATTTTTGGCCATGATGACTCTAAAGCATTTAGCTCACGAGCAGAAAGAGAGCAAACCAGAGAGTGTAGCAGCAAAAGTTCTCGAGGAAAACTTCTACATGGATGACCTAATTCATGGCTCGCACTCGGTAGCAGCAGCACAGGATCTACAGAAGGAGTTGATATCTCTACTGCAGTTCGCAGGATTCAATTTAAGGAAATGGAGCTCAAACACGAAAGAGCTCCTGAAAAATGTTAGCTCCAATGAAAGCTTCGATTTCAAGCAGGCGGAATCAACGAAGACTTTGGGGTTATCATGGAACCCTCAGGAAGATTATTTCACCTTTTTATCAAAGATTGAATCATCAGCAGCAAAATATACCAAAAGGACTCTTCTGTCGGAAATATCGAAGTTATTCGACCCCTTGGGCTGGCTATCACCGGTATCAACCAAACTCAAAATCCTGTTCCAATCTGTTTGGAAATCGGAGCTCCAGTGGGACGAGAAACTTCCGGAAGATATTACAGCAGAGTGGATCAAAATAAAATCAGATATCCATAACATCGACAAGGTAAGACTTGCCAGATGGTTGGGTACAAAAGAGCAAGATGAAATACAATTACACGGATTCTGCGACGCATCTATCAAGGCGTATGCGTGCGTTATTTATTGTAAAATCGTGAGAAACGGGGAGCAACAAGGTTCCACCGTGCTGGTGGTCGGAAAAGCAAGGCTCGTACCAGTGAGCAAAGATGTGTCCTTACCAAGGCTAGAGCTTTTAAGTGCACATCTACTATCAAGACTAATGGAGAAAGTTACGCAGTCTCTATCAAGTTACAGTATCAAGACGTTCGGCTGGAGCGACTCAATGGTAGCCCTGAGTTGGATCAAGGGTGACCCAGGGCGATGGAAATCATTTGTCGCAAACAGGACGAAGCAAATAATCAAAGTAATGCCTGCAGCGTGCTGGCGTTACGTCAAATCAGCCGAAAACCCAGCAGATTGCGCCAGTAGAGGTGTAACCGCCACACAACTAAATGAGCATTCCCTGTGGTGGAATGGACCGGCGTGGCTAGTAAACTATCAAGCAGAGAAACAGGAGCAACCAGTTTACGAGACACAGGAAGAAATCAAGAGTCCGGCGACACAGCATCAGGTGAATGCAGTCACTCAGCAAGATTGTGACGTCATCAACTACCTGTTGATCTCCTACAGCTCGCTTACAAAAGTCGTAAATGTACTAGCATGGGTATTACGGTTCATATCAAATAGCAAGCATCAAAGTCCAACAAAATCATACCTAACTGTCGCGGAATTAAATAAAGCAAGAACATTTATTATAAAATATACACAGCAAAAAGAATTCGGAGCAGAAATAAATGAATTGCAGCAAAATCAACACGTATCCGCAAAAAGCAGGCTCAACAGTTTGAATCCATTTTTGGATAGCAACGGCGTGCTTCGCGTCGGCGGACGATTGCGAAATGCATCGATCAGTGACGACATGAAATATCCGATTGTCATACCTAAAGATAGCCGCTTCACTGAGTTATTAATAGATCAAGCACATAAACTCACTTATCATGGAGGAGCGCGACTAACTTTGAGTTTCATCAGGCAACGATATTGGATTGTCAGTGGAATCAGGACTACGAAAAAATGGATTCGACTGTGCGTTAAGTGCCGAAGACACGCACCTAGCAAGCAGCATCAAATGATGGGGGATCTGCCACAAGCAAGGTGCAACCCATCACGACCTTTCGAACACACAGGCGTGGACTATACAGGTCATATAAAAGTGCGATCTAGCACTGCCCGATCGATCAGGACAACGAAAGGATACGTTGCAGTATTCGTATGTATGGCAACCAAGGCCGTTCATTTGGAATTGGTATCCGACCTGACTGCATCAGCATTCCTGGCAGCCCTGAAAAGACTGACGGCGCGCAGAGGAAAAGTATCCCACTTATACAGCGACAACGGGACCAACTTCACTCATAGCAACAGAATCCTCCAGCAAGAATATGAGGAGTTAAAGCAGATATATAATCAAGATTTTTTTAAGGAAGTCACTGAAATGGAGATTCAATGGCATTTTACTGCTCCTGCATGGCCATCAGCAAACGGTCTAATGGAGGCTGGAGTGAAAAGCCTCAAACATCATTTAAGAAGAGTCATAGGAGAGCAAGTTTTGACCTATGAAGAATTATCAACGGTACTAGCAGAAGTGGAGGCGTGCTTAAATTCAAGGCCTCTATGTCCATTATCAGAAAATCCGGACGACCTTGAATATTTGACCCCGGCACATTTCCTAACTGGTGGGCCAACATTATCAATATTTGAAACAGAGCGAGATAAACGGACAAGATGGCAACTAGCACAAAAGGTATTCCAAGATCTGTGGAAGCGTTGGAAGAGCGAATATCTTGCGCAGTTGTCTGCAAGAAGCAAATGGATGAACCCACAAGCCAACATCAAGATCGGCGATGTGGTGTTGATTCACGACGACAATGTACCTACCGGAAAGTGGGCTATGGGGCGCGTCGTCGAGTTACATAGTGGAAAGGATTCGTTGGTGAGAGTCGTCACGTTAAAAACCAAGAATGGGTACATGAAGCGGCCGATTATCAAGTTGTCGGTACTGCCAACAGGCAAAGACTCTGATGGTAGCGAATCAAATCAAGTATCGCAACCCACCACCATCAACGAAACAACCAACTGTGTCACATTTCAAAACAAACCTATCAAGCAACAAAAGGGGTATAGTTTCGTTTCATTGGCAATGGCATTAATGACGTTTATGACACTGATATCAAGTTCACAGTGCATGACTAATGTCACCAAATTAAGAAATCAACAAGGACTTTATTTGGACAAGGTTTCGAACATGCAACTTATTACAGAAGACTGGAAAATCATCATGTACTACGATTTACAACCGTATTGGGAAGGCATTAAAGCATTGAGTGCCTACCAAGATCATTTGAAGCAAGCATGTGCACTATATCAAGCAGACAGGGATTCCCGCTATGACGTAGTAATACTCCAACTACTACACGGATTCTCCGAACTGCAATACTACAATGAACTTCTCCTGACGCAGCACTCCGGCGGCGCCGGCACGCGCGCGTCGCTACCTAGACAGCGACGCGGGCTTATCAATGGTGTCGGGTATCTAACAAATACACTGTTCGGAGTATTGGATGACCGGTTCGCCCAACAATATCAGCAAGACATAGAATTAATTCGAAATAATCAAAATCATTTATTAGCAATGTGGAAGAATCAAACATCGGTTATCGAAGCAGAATATAGCGTTTTGAGTCGCTTAGAACAAGTAATGGAGAAGCAACACAAGCAGATCAATAAGCATTTAAATCAAATCAATAATAAATTAGGCAAAATGGATATAGAACTCCAAAATGTCGAGCGAAGCCAAGAGCTATGGCTATCGCTCTCTATAGCAAACCACTTCTTATCAAATCTAAAAGCCATTCAAGAACAATTGTTGGACATTACCACAAATGTTTACAAGGGGAAAACTATCATTCATCTATTGCCGCCAGATCATCTTCATCAACAGTTGACAATTATATCTGGCCACTTATCATCAGACATGACGTTGCCCGCTGGAGAGAATCAAGACTTGAGACAAATATATCAGCTTCTCTCAGTCAAAACCAAAATGATGGAAAAGTATCTCATAATGGAAATAAAAATCCCATTACTAAACAGAGATACCTACGAAATATTCAAAAGCATATCAGTCCCACAGAAAATTAAACAACAAATGGTCAACGTCATACCAATATCAGAATACCTAGCAATTAATTTAAAGAAAGACGCCTACTTATCAATCTCGGAAGTAGATGTCAAGGAATGTCTACATCAAGCATTTAGAGATACCTATTTATGTCGGAGCAGGAAGCCGATTCGCCAAATGAATAAAGATCAAGATTTATGCGTAGCAGAGCAGCTCTCAAATTCATGTCAAACCGTTTCAAGCCCGTGCTCTAATAAGTGGGTCGAAATGAATAAGCTGAATCAGTACCTTTATTTCTGCTGTGATATATGTCAGCTGAGAGTCATGTGCGGCGATCAAGTGTCTGCGCAACAGCTGACAGCTACTGGGATCATTAGCATTGATCAAGGATGCATAATCAAAACCAATGAGGTCATTTTACATGGCCATAAGCAGGACTACAGCAGATTAGACGCTGAAGTAAATTTGTTGATCCCACAAATATCACCCATTAACAACATTATCAACGTACCAATATCAACCCATTTAAGTGCAGAAGAAACAGAGGATAGCCGACCGATTCAGGAGTTACAGGATATTAAAGACAATATCAAGATGATAAAGGATAACTCAGAACTATCAAGCAGAATTTCTTATCATGAAGTACACCACTATATAGCAATTTATGTGTTGGTGTGTATCGTATGCGCTGTAGTAGCAGTGCTGTGTTGGAGACGACTGCAGCAGCAGCGACGTCGGCCCCGGCAAGGACCTCGCGCAGGCGCAGAGGAGGCGGCGGCGCCCGAGTCTCGACTCGGTGCTCAGTCCGCCGCCCCCGCCACCCGCCCCGCCCCGGGGCCCAGCAGTGTGAGCAGTGTGTGTGAAAAGTGCGCGAGTGTCAGTGTTAATGAGTCCGATAGGCATATTAAGAAACAAATCAGTGAGCAAATTGAGATGAAAAGTTGTGTTAAAAAACCAATGAGTGCTAGTAAAACAGACAAAGCGTCGTCACCGACTTTCACTAGATCTTATAAAAAATCATTATCAATGAGACTTTAGTAGTATAAGTATCTACCCAGCATTGGTTAAATTGTTTTTATATCATAATTTTACATAAGTTTACATTTCATGTTTAGGTAGAGATTAGTTTTAAATGAACTTAGTTTGTACCTAATATAAAATCATTTCTTAGCAAGCTTTATATCAAGTTGCATACCTACATCAAGCAAATAGGTATTATAGGAACATTAGCATTATATCATTTTTAGAGTAGTAATCGAGTAATTTTCTTTGAAGTGTTATTATTCCTTTTCTGCCCTCGGGAGCATGTACGGTGTACTGCCACCGTAGCATTAGTTGTAAGTAATTGAGGTCACACGGGTTGCCTGCTTTACCTATCAATCATTATTACCAGTTCACGTACGGACAGCAAGCACACCGTGTGGCTCATATCAATATCATTCTATCATAATTATTCGTGTGTTAACTAATTGTTCTTAATCAATACAAGACTTTTAAACATATCGATTCTATCATTTATCATATCAATCACGGCCCGAAGCCGTACAGGTGATACACCTATTTTAGGAGACATGGACCCATATAACTATGTACCTATATGTCTTATACCTGAATAAAAATTATTACTATTAAATGATTTACGGATTTTGGAAATTGCATTGTATTGGCGTCACAATTCGGTTTTCGACGAGGTAGTCTAATAAATCTAGGAGCATGTCTGAAGTTGAAGCATTGTGTACAAAATGGCTTATCAATATCAGAATGGTATATTTCCAGCAATGGAATTTTAGAGACTCAAACCATTTTGACAGTTTCAAGTATACATTTTGGCATGCAGTCGAATACCGTATTCAGAGAAGAAGAAAGAAAAGCTAAGAAAAAAACACGTATCCATCAACAAGGGAAACTACCAGAGCGAAATCAAAATTGTAAAAGTGAGTATCAGTACTGAAACTTACCCTTTCCGAGTCCGATCCATTGATTGCAGCCATACACGTAAGCTATGAGAGAGTCTGATCGGTAATCCGTCGGGTCAGTTCTGCCGCCAAACACGATCATGTAGTCGTTGGTCGTCACCGCTGAGTGTAGATAAGTCGGTTGCGGCAGATTCCCGTACGAAGTGACCATGCTCGGGAAAGAAGGCAACTCACTCCACCTCTTTGTCGGATAATGGAATGAATAGAGCTTATTTGACAGCATTGTACCGTTGTAACCATAAATAATTCCACCGTAGACGTATAGACTCTGCGATGGCGCGTGGTACACCGTACTGTGCCCGATTATTCCGACCGGTCGGGGGCCGGAACATTCCAGTTTGATCCACTTGTCGTTGTCCAGATCAAACTCCCACATATCGGCCATGAAGCCGTCTCCTAATGAGAACCCTCCAATCAATACCAAGCTCTCATATTCTAGATACTTCTGAAGCGTCAGAGTATGCCCCGCTAATGGAGGCGGGTGTGACTCCTTGTTCTCTATGATACTCCATCTCTGGTCCTTCAGGCTGAACTGCCAAAAGTCGCCGAGCGTCTTGTTGTATCCGGTCTTCTCTTGCAAGCTCAGTCCGCCGTAGATGTAGATGTTCTGCTTAGAGTGGTATATTTCCGCCGCATGGAAGTATCGGCCCTCGGGCATTTTGGCGTCCGGCGTCGCCTCCACCGTGACTTGCATCCAGGTGTTGTTTTTCGTGTCAAAGAATCGAATGTCGTTGAGAGGTCCGTGAGAGAGCGAGTAGCCGCCGAACATCCAGAGTCCTCTCCTGTCGGCGACGAGGCTATGCCCGAACCTCGGCAGCGTCTTCCTCAGGTGGTCGAGTCCGTCGGACAGATACTCGGAGTTGAAGAGCTCCGTGAACACGAGCTGAGTCTTGTCGAGGCTCACGGAGCAGTCGTCGCCGCCGAAGCCGTCGGCGCAGAGGCACCGGCCGTAGCTCGCGTCGCACGCACCCGCGCCCGCTGCCTCGCTGCAGTTGTTGCGGCAGAGGGCGACGTCGCAGAAGGAGCCGCCGGAGCCCTCGCGGCACACGCAGTGTCCCCGGATGCAGACTCGCGGCGGAGCGCAGTGCTGCGAGCACGCCAGCACGGTGTACACGCCCTCGAAGCCCTGGCCGGGCCGGCCCTGCTTGTAGTGCACGGTGAGGTTGCCGCTGCGCGCCTCCACGACGCCCTGGGAGGCTCCGTCGCAGAACACGCCCAGCAGCTGGCTCTGCTGCGTGTTGCTGAGGTCGGGCACGCCGCCTAGTCCGTCGTACACGTACACGGCGTTCTCGTCGCACGGCACGTTCAGCGTCGTCGAGTTGATCGTGAACTGGATGACGGCGTTGTCGATGTCCTCGGCGGAGATGATCCACAGGCACTCCTTGGACGGCCCGATCGTGTCGAGGTCCGGGTCGCTCTTGTAGGAGCCGATGCCCTCGGTCTGCGTGGCGTCCAGCATGCCCCGCGGCTCACACCGATAGAAGCAGCGGCCGCCGTGGCGCGGGTCACCGTAGAACTTGGGCTTGCAGCGCTCGCAGTTCTGCCCCTCGGTGTTGTCGACACAGATGCACTCGCCACCGGTCACGTCGCAGACGCCGCGTGTGCGGTCACCGTGCTCGTTGCAGTCGCAGCGGCGGCAGCCCTGGCCAGCGGTCGCGTTGCCGTGCGAGCCGGGCTTGCAGGCCGAGCAGAACTCGCCCTCGGTCCAGTCCTGGCACTCGTCGCAGCGGCCCACGCCGCCGCGGCACGTCGAGTGGTTGTGGCAGCCGCAGTTCTGCGAGCAGTCCGCGCCGGTCCAGCCGAGGTCGCAGTGGCACTTGTACTGCGGCGCGCCGAGGCAGTAGCCGTGCACGCAGCTGTTGTAGCACGTGCGCATGCAGCTCTTCTTGCCGTCGCCGATGTAGCCCTGCCGGCACTTGCACGTGTAGGAGCCGTGCGTGTTGTTGCACACGGCGTTCTCGTGGCAGTCGTGCAGGCCGAGCCCGCACTCGTCCACGTCGGGGCACTGCGCGTACGCCCAGCCGGCCGCCGCGGCAGTCACGTTGAGGGCGGAGGCGCAGTCGGCGCGCGAGCGAGTGAAGTCGCCCTCGGTGCAGACGCCGTGGATCGGGTTGTCGTGCGAATAGCACCAGCCGCAGCCCATGCTGCGCAGGCACGCCGAGCACTGCGCGTGCGCACCGCACTGCTTGCACTGGCCCGGGCCCGCCCGGCGCGTCTCGTCACCTGAGGCCGGCGGCGCCGAGGCGCGGTCCAGCCACTCGCGGCACAGCCCGAACTGGTACTCGCTCGTGTACACGCTGAAGCTGAAGCACTGGCGCGTCGCCTCGCACCACACGCAGCGGCCGCGCTCGTCCAGGCAGTGCGCGCAGTCGCGACGCGCACGGCACGGCGCCGGACAGTGCGCGGCGGCCAGCACGGCGCCGGCAGCCCTGCCGCGCCGCGCACACCGCGCCTCGTCCGCCCACCACTCGCAGTGCGCGGCCGCCACGCAGCGCGCACAGCTGATGTAGTTGGAGCAGTTGGGACAGGCGGCAGGCTGCAGCGTCAGGTAGCGCCAGTCACCGTCGCCGCCGACACACGTGGCGGTCTCGTCGGAGGCGCGCGACTCGCAACGTGACGTCAGCTCGCACCAGCCGCACGCCGCGTCCGCGAGGCACAGCAGGCAGTTGTCGTATTTGTCGCACTGACCGTCGGAGTACGGCTCCAGGAACTCGAACGTGAATACCTGCAACATTACTTTTATTTTTATTTATTTATTTATCTTTATTTAGAAAGAAACAAACAGTATCTTGTATAATACATTGTTACAATATAGGGTAATAAGAATTATAGACCTACAGTTTCCTTAAATAGAGTATGAAAACCATACTACAATTCAATAGCATCCTAATTCTAAACCATGTAACTTATATAGGTACTAAAAATAAACTGGAAATAGACATTCTAATTTGTAAAATCGATGCTATAAAAAATACCTTTACATTCTGACAAAAATAAAACATTTTTTTATATGAACAGACAGAAAATGCAATAAAAGTCAAATATCTAATTAAAAACTATTAATACACTTCAAGGTTTGTTGTTTGAAGCTACAAAAATTAACACTGAAAATATCCAAATTTTGAAATTTATCATCATACATGCTCTTCTAATGAAACCGTTTCTTGCGTATGAAGTTCGACTACGAGGAATATAAAAGAGATTCTTCTTTCTACATACTCGCTCACAACTAATTCTAAATCTAATTAAAAACTATTAATACACTTCAAGCTTTGTTGCTTGAAGCCCCAAAACTTTACACTGAAAATATCCTAATTTTGAAATTTATCATCATACATCCTTGTATGGTCTTCTAATGAAACCGTTTCTTGCGTATGAAGTTCGACTACGAGGAATATAAAAGAGGTTCTTCTTTCTACATACTCGCTCACAACGACGGGGTACGATACGGAATCGATAATATTGTTAATGACTTTATAAAGAGTAATAACATCAGTGCATTCGCGACGCAGGCTCAAGGGTGAAATATTGTGTCTTTGTGAAATATTACGAAGACTTGAAATGCTCGCTTGCTATTTGCTTCGCTGCATTCACCTTCGACACGCTTGAACCCTCATTTCGAGAGTAATCGCTTACCTTCGCACTCTCCTGTGACTTATTATGCAGCAGCTCCATCTTGGCGTGGTGGTGCGACGGGTACAGCCCCGTGTGCAGCGAGTCGTTGGCGTGCATGTCGACTGGCAGACGGCCCGGGCCCAGCGCCGGCCAGCTGACCGCGTGACAGACGGACGGCGCGGCGGTCACGTTGGCGACGGACTCCGTAGAGTCGCCGAGGGTTAGAGTGATGTTGGAGTAGCCGGCACACACGTGGAGCGTCTGCAAAATGATGGATATTTGTAGATAACATTAACTTGACTACATAACTATAAATAAATAAATTGAAACACCCCCGTTTAGTAGACCCATACCGGTGATTCACTCTGTGAATGTAATTTTTTCCTTATCCAATTTAATCGCACTACCCAGAATTTCAACAAACCTCTCCAGTCCCGTTCCAGCTCTGCGGTATCCTCAGCCAGCCCCTGAGCCTCGCCTCGCTGGGTCCGCTGAGAATGTGGTTACTGCCACCCCCGGTTACCCAGTCCACAGTGGTCGCGTTCACTACAGAGACGCCATCGGGATGGTTCCAGTCCGCGGGTTGTTGGTACCTGCAGAAAAATACCAAGTTTAACAGGTAAAGTACAAGTTCCGCATTACTTGCTGTGGGCTTTAAATATATCCTTTTTGTGTTATTACAGCGAGATAACAAGGCCTCGTGGATCTTCTTCCATCTATCTTGTCGCCACAGCTTGACATTGCCTTCAACCCTGGCTTTTTCATGTACCTCTGTAGATTTCTTCAACAATATACTTTCGGCCAACCTCTATTTCAGTGTCATCCAGCAGCAATCCATTATTGATCGCTTTGGGCTTCGCAGCTGGATGGACACCAACGTGGGTTCGATTCATAATCAGTCTCGCTCGCGCACTCATCGTGTATGGTTGTATCGGTTACGCGACTACGCAGTATAACGGCTACCAGAGGCAATGACCTCTTCAGTGTTGAAATGCAAAAACTGCAACATAGTGATTTGCGAATTGCTTGCCTTTGTGCAAAATAAGGTGGATGTGATGGTGGAAGAAAGCCTTGTGCAAATATGTTCTACGGCTTTTACAGACGAAGAAATTGAAAAGGCCAAAAACCTTTTATTCGATTCCGTAAAGAAGAAAAAATCTACAAGAAGACGAGAAGGAAAGACCCAGAGGAATTTGGATGACATAATATGTCTGATCAAAGAGACCGATCCTGAGGAAATACCAATCTTCGTTGCGCGTGACCTTCAAAAACTACCTCCGGTCACTTTCGATCATGTAGATGTCACTAGGCTTCTTAAGGAAATCGTCTTGATCCAAAAAGACCTGGGTGTTATTCAAAATAACTACGCGAAGAACGCTGAAACTGAATATGTGACCATCGAAGAATTTGAGAAGCTGAAATTGGAGATCAACCAGTTGAAAGTTGCTAGGCAAACACGCGATATTGAGCCTAACGTCAACCACAAGAGAGGTGGTTATCGCCAGGAGGAGAGTTTCGACGCTCATAACAGTGGTCCCATGGGGCTGGTGAATCTTTCTGACTGTCGGCACCCTACCCTATCGTCATATGAGGGTACGCCGAGAATAACGCCATCGCGCCCGTCCTTTGCATGCGTAGTGCGCAATGTACCCGACCCGTCTCAGCTGTCTGTGTTATCGGCGGCCGAGCCAGCGCGCGTGGAGGCCCACCCGCGCGCCGCGGTTTCTACGGCAGCGGCTAGCGAGCGCACCTGTGAGGCCCCACCGAGGTTTCCAACGTCGTCGAACACTGAGAATACTGCCTCTGTCGCTGAAGGCTGTAATTCGAAGAAAGTCCTTGAACCTAATGATGGATGGGTGACTATTAATAGAAAACAGAAGAAAAATAGTTTCTCTGGTAGAAAGGGTACAGCAACGGTGAGCCCGTCGTGTAAATTCAAGGCTGCGGATGCCAGAATCCCACTGTTTATTTACAATGTGACCAAGGAAGCCTCAGTCAAAGATGTTGCGGAATATATATTTAAAAAGACCCAAATAACAGTCTTACCACAGAAAATTGATATGAAGGTGCCTAAAGATTACGATTCTTACAAAATATACATACCTAGAAAAAGCTTGTCATTGTTTGATGATGATTATTTATGGCCTAATGGTATTTTCTTTAGAAGATACTATTTATTCAAGAACAACGGGATTTTCACGGCCCAGGCCGCTATCGATTCACAGGCCTTGCAATAAATCCCACATCGCAGCTAAAACATAGCTATTGTATGCTGGCAAGCTTCAACTGTAAATCTTTAATGAGAGCCATAGACCATGTCAGAGAGCTATGTACTAAGATGGACATTGTGGCGCTCCAGGAGACCTGGCTCATGCCCCACGATCTACCGTACCTAAGCAGCGTCCACCCTGACTTCGCGGCTACTGGAGTGTCAGCTGTGGACACATCGGCGGGAGTGATACGGGGTAGACCATACGGAGGTGTCGCTATATTATGGCGTAAAAGTGCGTTCGATCGAGTTTCGGTCATCCAGTGTAAAAGTGTTCGGCTGGTGGCTGTAAGGTGTGAAGTGGCAAGTCGTTCTGCGATATTCTTTTCAGTATACATGCCTACAGACTCGAAGGTAAATCTAGTAGATTTTACTGAGTGCCTAGCTGAAATAAGTGCTATTATCGACGACAACAACGCTGACAATGTATACATACTTGGGGATTTTAACGCTCACCCAGGTGAGTTGTTCTGTCATGAGCTACTTTTATTTTGTTCGGACCAAAAGTGGATATGCGCGGACATAGAATCGCTAGGCATTGACTCGGGCACATATACCTATATAAGTGACGCTCACGGTAGCAGTAGGTGGCTTGACCATTGTGTAACTACCAGTTTAGCGTATCAAACTATCAGGAACATTGAAGTGCGGTACGACGTCACGTGGTCGGATCACTTTCCACTGCAAATTGAATGTGACTTTACGGTACTTTTACCTACAATTAATATACCTACTCCAGCACAGTGCAAAGTAATATGGGGTAATAGGGACGAACATCAACAGTTAAGACATATACGGACTTGTGTAATAGACAATTAAGATCCGTTGACTTTCCACCAGAGCTGAAAGATTGTGGTGATAAGATATGTGCTAATCGTGATCATAGAATAGTAATAAGTAATCTTTATACCAACATAGTCAGTATTTTGTGTGAATCTGCTTCTATCAGTTATCGCGGCCGTGATCCTTCTAATAAAAAATATGTTGTTGGTTGGAACAAACATGTAATGAGGTTTCATAAGGATGCTCGATTACACTTTCAGACATGGCTATTGTATGGGAAACCTACTACAGGATTTATTTATGATAATATGAAAAAAACTAAAAAGTATTTTAAAAACAAACTGAAATGGTGTCAGGACAATAGTGACCGAATCAAAATGGACATAATAGCGACAAGTCACGAAGCCAAGGATTTCAAGAACTTTTGGAAACAAACTAATAGATTGAGTCCAAAGCCCAGCCAACCCGTGAGTGTGGAGGGCCTGACCGACAACAAAGACATCGCTAATATGTTTAAAAATCATTTTACTGTAGCACCTTTATCTGTGTCAACTGCGCCGAGGTTCGACGCTCACACCCGTCATGCTGAGGAACGTGCATACCACAGATTCACTATAAAAGACGTAGAGATGGCCTTACGCGGTATGAAACGTGGAAAGTCGCCGGGACATGACGGGTTGAGTGTTGAGCACTTAAGACATGCGGGTGTGCATCTCCCCAGAGTTCTCAAAATGTTTATTAATGCCTGTATTGGACACTCTTATCTACCTGAGGATTTAATGAAAACTATTGTAGTACCTATAATAAAAAATAAGACAGGAGATGCCAGTGATAAGGGTAATTATAGGCCTATTTCTTTGGCAACTACTGTAACGAAGGTGCTGGATAGTTTGCTTGACAAAACACTTACTGCATCTCTACATTTACATGATGCACAATTCGGGTTTAGGGCCGGGTTGTCCACAGAGAGTGCAATATTGTGTCTCAAGCAGACTGTCCGGTACTACACAGATAGAAAGACGCCGGTATACGCCTGTTTTCTTGACCTATCTAAGGCTTTTGACCTCGTTAATTACGAGATCCTTTGGGACAAGCTGACAAAGGAGACCGACTTACCTGATGAGCTTATTTTTATGTTTAAATACTGGTATGAAAATCAACGCAACGCTGTCAGGTGGGCCGGCTCATTAAGTCAGGAATATAGGCTTAATTGCGGAGTACGGCAAGGTGGGCTAACGTCTCCTAAATTGTTTAATAATTTTATAGACAAACTGATTAGGGAACTCAGCAACAACGCCATGGTAGGGTGCTCGGTTGACGGCGTCATGGTCAATAATATTAGCTATGCTGATGACATGGTAGTCCTGAGCCCTTCGATCAGAGCGCTTAGGCAGCTGCTGGGGATCTGTGGGTCATATGCCGAATCACATGGTCTTAGGTACAATGCTAAAAAGAGCGAGCTGCTAATATTTAGGGCCGGCAGTAAAGTACCATCGTGTGTGCCACCTGTCCAGCTCTGTGGTATTCCTTTAGTCAGGGTCACGCAGTTCAAGTACCTGGGCCATGTGGTCACGGACAGGCTCACAGATGACCTGGACATGGAAAGGGAGCGCAGGGCGCTGGCGGTTCGATGTAACATGCTGGCTCGCAGGTTTGCACGGTCCACTCGAGAAGTGAAACTCACATTGTTCAGAGCGTACTGTCAAACCTTCTACACCTGCAGCCTGTGGGTTAGTTACAAGCAGAGGACCTACAGCGCTCTGCGTGTTCAATACAATAACGCGTTGAGGATTGTGTTGGGGCTGCCGCGATTCTGTAGCGCCTCAATCATGTTCGCAGAGGCGAAAGTCGCCGACTTTTTTGCGATTCTGCGAAAAAGAATCGCTTCAATAATGATTCGTACACGCGGCAGCCCGAATACAATTCTCGATACGTTGGCAAATAGGATCGACAGCCCTATTATGAGACACTGGGTAGGTGTACATCTAGCTCCTAATAAAAAATGATGTACCTAACTGTGTTTTTCCTGATTGCTTCATGTAAATAATGATGTGTAATACGTGTGTGTAAGTGGTTATGTGTGAGGGTAGAGATATGTGTGTGAGGGTATGTTTGTGTGTGTATGCCTATTAATTTAATTATGCTAAAATTAAAATTTTATTTTGTATATGTTGTGTAAAAATATGGATTATTTATATCTGAAATAAATTGATAAATAAAAAAAATAAAAAATCATCCTTTACAGATAGATAGAGCTTGTTAGTTGTGTATTTTCGACCAAATAATTAGTTTCATTTTTGTCCCGCATCATAATATTTCCAGTATGTACCTCAGGAAAGTGAGCCCCGGCCGTTTATCAAGTAACTTGCACTGGTCGGGGCTGGTGACCTCGGTGCCGGACGCACCCCACCAGCCCGGGTTCTGCGAGGGCGTGTCCTCGCCGCACACGCCGTAATTATCTGCGAAAAAGGAAAACGTTATAAATAATTAAAATAAACATGGGCTATTAATGCCACCACCGAGGGACACTGGACTTTACCCGGATACGGGTAAGATTGAGCTTACTCCGCCACGCTGGTTTCGTGCGGGTTAAGGAGGGGTGTCGGGCTAGAGGCCAACCCGACTGTCAGAAGTTATCAAGCTGGCCTGTAATACTCCCCACCCCCCTCATTCCCAATAACTCGGCGTACCCTACTGGAACACACGATTCACTCGACAAACACAAATAGTATCGGGTTGACCACCGCGTGGTCTTCCCAGCGAGACCGACTACACACGCAGCAATTAGAAGCTGGCCAAAATATCACATAGACCGCTCCCACGAAGACGCGGAGTTACGACATTGACTAACAAACACGCGTTATGGGAATGGAATTCAATAATATTAATTGATTTCCATAATTAATCTCCAAAAACCGCCGGACATTTTTCGAGGGAAAAACTAATAAGACTTTCCGTGGTGGGCGCCATTTTGACATTTTCGGTCAGGTGCCGGGCGGGACGTGGCGCCCGCTGCGGCCAGTTGCCGTTCGAACGAATAAGGAACAATGCAATGTCAGGTTAACAGCTAAACAAAAAGCAATAGAAAAAAAGAGGGGTGCGTTCCGAATTCACTTTAGCTATCATGACGAAAAAGTGATTGGGTACGTTGGGTTCTAAACAAACAAATAATGGTTAACTAAAAGCAGAACTAAGAGCATGTACAAACAGAGAGGAATTTTCAAGAAAAACATTACCGTCTCGGTGGTGGCAGCGCGCGTTGTGGACGCACCAGCTGCACACGTGCAGGCCGAGCCGCGCGCTCACTGACGGCAACGGCGCGCGCCGCCCCGGAGAGTGCACCAGGCACGAGTGGCAGTCGCCCAGCGCGGGGCAGATGCCGCCGCAGCGCAGCGACTGCAGGTTTGTCGTGCAGTTCGAGCCGATCGTCCGCCCGTAGCAGATCTGCGGGGGAGAGCGGGTTGTGAAGAGGTGCGACCGTTTACGAGAGGAATACGTAAAGAAGGCAAGCAAGACATTTACATAGAGTAAGTAAGCGCATGGAGGTCATTTGTTTTTTGTCATGTGTTCAATGCCAGATGGATATCCGGCAAACAATGGACTTGCTTGCACAGGATCGAGTTGAATATCGTGTATGTAAAGGACTTATACTGCTTATACTCAACAGTGGATCCCTTACAGGCTGATAGATGATTTGGAAGTAACTCACGTCATCAGCGGAGCACCAGCCGCACTCGGGGTCGGCAAGGCACTCGGGCTGCGAGCGGTGCCGCGGGCACGCAGACTCCGGGTCCGTGTTCGTGATGCCGGCCTGCCAGCGCGGCACCACGTAGTCTATACTATATGCTATGTGACTTACATCATCAGCGGAGCACCAGCCGCACTCGGGGTCGGCCAGGTACTCGGGCTGCGAGCGCTGCCGCGGGCACGCCGACACCGGGTCCGTCTTATATGCTATGTGACTCACATCATCAGCAGAGCACCAGCCGCACTCGGGGTCGGCCAGGCACTCGGGCTGCGAGCGGTGCCGCGGTCACGCAGACTCCGGGTCCGTGTTCGTGATGCCGGCCTGCCAGCGCGGCACCACGTAGTCTATACTATATGCTATGTGACTTACATCATCAGCGGAGCACCAGCCGCACTCGGGGTCGGCCAGGTACTCGGGCTGCGAGCGCTGCCGCGGGCACGCCGACACCGGGTCCGTGTTCGTGATGCCGGCCTGCCAGCGCGGCACCACGTAGTCTATACTATATGCTATGTGACTCACATCATCAGCGGAGTACCAGCCGCACTCGGGGTCGGCCAGGCACTCGGGCTGCGAGCGGTGCCGCGGGCACGCAGACTCCGGGTCCGTGTTCGTGATGCCGGCCTGCCAGCGCGGCACCACGTAGTCTATACTATATGCTATGTGACTCACATCATCAGCGGAGCACCAGCCGCACTCGGGGTCGGCCAGGCACTCGGGCTGCGAGCGGTGCCGCGGGCACGCAGACTCCGGGTCCGTGTTCGTGATGCCGGCCTGCCAGCGCGGCACCACGTAGTCTATACTATATGCTATGTGACTCACATCATCAGCGGAGCACCAGCCGCACTGGGGGTCGGCCAGGTCCTCGGGCTGCGAGCGGTGCCGCGGGCACGCAGACTCCGGGTCCGTGTTCGTGATGCCGGCCTGCCAGCACGGCACCACGTAGTCTATACTATATGCTATGTGACTCACATCATCAGCGGAGCACCAGCCGCACTCGGGGTCGGCCAGGCACTCGGGCTGCGAGCGGTGCCGCGGGCACGCAGACTCCGGGTCCGTGTTCGTGATGCCGGCCTGCCAGCGCGGCACCACGTACGCTAGTAGGTCGCCTGGGGATAAACATGAGTATCTATATTCAGGCACGTATGTAGCCGCTTGCCTTTCGTGATGAAATTGACTTGGACGTGGTCATAGACTTCTTCTTTTCTTGAGACGTGAACAACTACAATTGTCTCACTTGCGCCATTCCAGTAAACCAAAGCTAATAAGATAGCTCGATAAATCTTTCACGTGAGGTACCGATGAAAAATGGCTCAAGTAAAAGTTATCGTCAGTATATTTTCGGGTAGTATTTAAACTACTACGAAAATCAAGATTTTTGATTGACGAAAATACAGATTTTGTCTGTCAAAATTACTGCATTGCGCCACTAGATATCTAAAAACGGTCAAGTGCGAGTCGAACTCGCGCACGAAGGGTTCCGTACCACAGTACAATGGTAGAGATGGTGTGGAGTGAATAGTTTGGATTTTACACAGCAGAATCTTGTTTACAAAGTTATTGGTGCGGCTACTTTCACATTCCATGTATGTAATATGGTGCATTCATAAGTTTGTATGTGGTAATGAAATAATTGTTGTATGGGAGCCCCCTTACATATTTCTTTTATTCTGTTTTTTAGTATTTGTTGTTATAGCGGCAACATAAATACATTATCTGTGAAAATTTCAACTGTCACGGTTCGTGAGATACAGCCTGGTGACAGACGGACGGACGGACAGCGGAGTCTTAGTAATAGGGTCCCGTTTGGAACCCTTCGGGTACGGAACCCTGAAAAAGCAACACTGAAACCTTAATTCGAGAAACATAAAATACAAAATGAGCGTCGGATTTCGTTGAAGCTCGTGAAGCTTTGGCTAAACCATTCAGTGTTTTTCGCGCAAACCAGTATTTTGTCACGCAATTCAGAATTGCTTTCGCTCATTTCATGTAATTTTGCTGTTCATCGCTCAATTAGTATTTTATGGGATCGTTTTATTATTACTTCCCTATTTATTCCCGGTTAAACTTTTCGAGCAAGTGGGCCGGTCTTTTCGACAGACTAGTGCTAGATACACCTGACGCCAATTATGTTGGAGCCCGAATGCCGTCTGGAGGGAGGAAAGGGCATACAAGGGCGAGAGGAGAGGGGGTGACTTCGCTCACACGCCGAGAAACTTTGCGATAGAAACTGCACTCACCGTTGACGTTCCCGTGGTAGCCGCCGGCGAGCAGCAGGGTCGACGGTGGCCTCAGCGCAGCCGCGTGCGCGAACACGCCCTGACGCTTCGGGTAGTACTTGCGGGTCTGCCAAACAAGCGGCTTCGTGTTACAAGGATTTCAAAATTAGCTAATTTAAGGCAAGCAATTTTAGACCAGAGGTGCTTAATCCCATTGGCACAAAATGAAAAATGAAAAGTTGTCGAAATGGGAAGTGCTGGAATGGACCTAAAAGTTCAGATCTTGACAACTACCCAATGGGGAGCAAACTGTCAAATTAGTTCCACTTAGAGGGCGCTAAAAGTTTGTAGATAGTAAACACAGAGTAAGTAAGCAAAGAGTATCGTCCATCTGAGGTTACTTACAAATGAATCACAAAATAAAAGTTAGTGAATAAATTTATGCACGGAGTTTCGTTATTCAGAGATATAAATATTCGATGTCCAGATATCCATAGCAAGCACCTGAGATTAATGAAACACTATGTTCTTTTGTTACTGTTGACAATGTTTATCAAGTTACAAAACTCAGATGAATAAACATTATTTGTGTTACAAACATACAGTGCCCTCTACGAAAAAGTTATGCGTAATCTCCCCATTCGACCACTTTCCAATTCAACAACGTTCCATTTCGACAACTTCTCAATTCGACCACTCCCCAATTCGACCAGTTCCCAAACCGAAAACTTTCCAAATTAACAACTTCCTAATACGAAAACATTTTACTCATGTTTCCTTCTAACTCGTGTGCAGCCCCCGAGGAGAGAGATTGATAAGCCATGGCGTTTCAGGGTTAAAGTAGTGAAAGATTAAATGAGTATTCGCCCTTGACTCGCTAGACTTGGGAAGTTGTCGAATTGGGAATTGGGAACTCATCAGGACCTTGTCATAATGGGTCAAATTTATCGAATTGGCACAAAAATTTAAAGTTGTCGAAATGGACCTACAGGCCTTGGATTTCTCTAGTATCTTTCGTTACGGTTGGATTTCAATAGGCACCCGTAACATACCCCGTTGAACAACCCCTTTGCTTCATTATTTACTTTTACCTTTCCTAGCACATCTAGGGGTATCCACGCGTGGCAGCCGAGATGGTAGATGTACATTTGTCCGTCGTAGCAGATCTCCTCGCGATTGTGCCGGTGCGAATACCCGCCGAACACTACCAGGTAGTTGCCTGGAATTAAGGAAACACGCCATGTACGTACTCACTGGGGAACATGGGACTTGACTCGAAATAGAGTAGGATCGAGCCATAGTCCACTACGCTGGCTGAGAATGTAAATGCCTAAAAGTATACAGGCAGGTGATGCCATCTAGTAACCAGCTTATAACTACAACGTCCTGGGTAATAGTTGCGTGGACGTGTTGTGTGGTGTGTGGCAGTGTTGTTAATGTGGGTGTGTTTGAGCAGCACGCCAGCTTGTGTCCGCTATTTCAACTCCTGTGTAGAATAGGTAGTTAATTCCACACATCTCTGACATATTGACGGTGGTGTGGTGGTTAAAGGCGGCGGCGAGACGCAGGAACTACCACGAATGTATTGGACTTACTTTGAATCTATTAATGCACTTTTTGTGAATTTGATTGTGATTTAAAAAATTTTTCGTCAGTAAAAATTACAATATTATCCTGCCAGTTAAAATTTAAATATTGGCGAGCGAATTGTAGTCTTGATTGGCGATGGGCTGGTGATAAAGCTATTTTCCTCGTTGGTCGATAGCAACGAATGCCGCCTGCATGCAGATGTCGACGCACTACATCCATAGATACTCCATGCTGCTGGGCCGTGGAACGAGTCGTGGCAAAGGGATGTGCTGTATGAGCAGCTATAATTTCTCGGTGGCAGGCACAAGCAGGGGTACACGTGAAAGATTTCTGACCACGTTTCAAGTTATCTATCTCGCCTGTGCTAGCATACCGCTTTATCCATAATTGGACGGATCTTCTCTGCAAATAAATAAAAACATTGTGAAGTCTTTCATTATTCGTTTCGTGTTCTAAACTTGTAACTTGTCTCTGTGTGATATGTATGGATCTATGTGATCTGAAATAAAGACATTAAATTGAATTGAATTGAACTATTTACGCCTGTGTCAAAGGTCATACTGAGCTCAGTTACAGCTGCCAAAAAAGCTACGTTATTTGGATGACTATAATATTGGACTTACGTTATTTGCAATCGGCGAGCTATTTCGCTAATGCTCACATTCTCCTCTTGCAAAACAATGATTTTTACCTTCATAATCGCCGTTAAATGATGCATTTCGTCAAAAAACATTAAATCAAAAAATTACAACAGAATTACAAAAGCTGATAAAACAATCACACAATCGATAGGGAGCAAATAAACAACAGTAGATAGATAGATAGATAAATTAATTTATTCATTGCAACATGGTACACACACAAATACATAATTTTAACTCAAACTTTAAGAAGAAAAATCTGCAAAAAGAAAACAAAACAAACAATAAATAATAAAATTATACAAGCAAAACATTAAGGTACGGTAAGGATAACTATGTGGTATTGTGACTGTACCGCGACAATAAAATGGCCCTGATTCAGCAATGTCACAGACGAATCTGCGACGCTGATATTCTGCTAGAGCCAGTACGGACGAGACAATGGTCTGCTCAAGTACACATTTAACAACGTAAAATATGATGATTTTAATAAAATTGTTGAATAAAATAAATTGTATTCTAGAAGATTGTATAAAAATTATAGCATTAAAATTATATCATTAAAATTTATAGTAATAAAATAAATGAAATTAAAAAAAAAAACGGTCAAGTGCGAGTCTAACTCGCGCACGAAGGGTTCCGTACCACCGTTCAATGGAAGCGATGGTGTGGAGTGAATAGTTTGGATTTTACACAGCAAAATATTATTTACAAAGTTATTGGTGCGGTTACTTTCACACTCCATGTACGTAACCAGGTGCATCCATAAGTTTGTATGTGGTATTGAAAGAATTGTTGTATGGGAGCCCCCTTAAATATTTATTTTGTCCTGTTTTTTAGTATTTGTTGTTATAGCGGCAACAGAAATACATAATCTGTGAAAATTTCAACTCTCTAGCTAGCTAGGTTCTTGAGATACAGCCTGGTGACAGACGGACGGACAGCGAAGTCTTAGTAATAGGGTTCCGTTCTTACCCGTTGGGTACGGAACCCTAAAAATATAGCAATTTGTAATAAAATTGATGTCAGGGTTACAAGTAAGATTAAATTGAAAATGTCATTAGGATTATAAAATAATAATAATCAGTAGGGAATTAATCATAGTAATAATATAATTGGAAACAATATAAATATCACAGGTAACAGGTAGATTAGCTTCGTGCCGTTCCCTAAATTTTCTGCTGTAGTATCAAATACTTTCTATAGGCACTTCTAAACCCAGCCTTACTAGTAAGCAGCCGAAGGGATGGTGGGATGTTATTCCAGCACTTGGTGGCACGGTACTTAAAACTGCCACGGAAAGCTGCACCCTTGTGTCGAGGCATTGAGAGAAAAGGAGCAACTCTCTGGGACATACGCCAGGTAAGTTTGTCACAAAGATAAGAAGGTGTCCTCTTCACTATAACCTCAAACAACAGCGTTGAAAAATACAAATCCTGTCATCCTTAAAATATTTGCCCTGTTTAAAAATGGCGTAATGTGCGTTTTGGGGGGAATTACGAAACAGAACCTGGTACAGGCATTTTGTACTCTTTGTTTTTGTGTTTTCTCAAATAGACACGCTCCATACACTGTAATACAATAGTTAAGCTTGGATAGTACTAAGGCTTCACTTAACTGTATTCGCAGGTCAACGCTAAGAAGGTAACGGATTCTATACAAAACTTTAAGCCTATAGAAGCAATTCCTTACAACCTCAAGGACATGTCCCTCAAAACGAAGTTTGTCATCCATAAGAAGACCCAGGTTTCGCGCTTCCCGGACCCGTGTAATGGCGACCCCATTTACCAGGACCTTCGGATCATGCATAGCTATTGCCTGTATTTGATTTTTTGAGCCCAATATCATACACTTCGATTTATTTGGGTTAAGGACTAGAGTGTTAGAAGACGCCCATTGCGATATACGGCCCATATCTTCATTCAGAGCCTCCACTCCCATACGGGGATCATTGTCAACTGATATATAAATTTGAAGATCATCGGCATACAAGTGATAATTACTGTTAATTATACTTCGAGTGATGTCTGCACTATATATTATAAACAGAAGGGGTCCAAGTATGGATCCTTGTGGGACTCCTCTATTAAGGGTAGCTAGCTGTGACTGCATCTGAGATCCGTCTGTCTTATCCAGCACTACCCGTTGACAGCGATTGTTAAGGTAGCTACTAAACCATTTTATGGTAGGAACATCAAAGCCATAGAAAGCCAGTTTTGACAGCAGTAGTGGAATGTTTAAAGCATCAAAAGCCCTGGAAAAATCTAGGAGAGCGAGTATGGTTCCCCTGCCCTGGTCCTGAGAAGACAGGATATTATCCACCACATCTAACAGGGCCGACGCAGTGCTACGCCCCTTTCTGAACCCGGACTGGCGCTGAGGCAGGATGTTATTACTCTCACAGTACTTTGAGACCTGGATATATATCACTTTTTCCAAAATTTTAGATAGATACGGTAAGATACTTATTGCACGTAGGTCACTTATATTTACAGGGTTGTCAATTTTCGGTATAGGACGGACATTCGCAGTCTTCCATTGGGATGGAAAAATTGAAGAGGCTATAGACCTATTTACAGTAGCAGTTATGACTTCAAGAGTACGAGGCAGGGTTAGTAAAATCATAACTTCGGTTATTCCATCAGCTCCTCTAGCATTTGAACTTATAGCAAGGATTGTTTTGGCTACATAGCTCTCATCTACCTGGTCTAAGAAAAACTCAGCCTGATATCTATTAAATTCAAAATAGGTTAGACGCGAAATAGAAACCGCACCAGCGCCAGGAACTTTTAAAAAGTTTGAATTAATTTGATCAGGATCATTGAAATGTTCAGGTAAACCACGATTATTTTTAAAATTTGGTAAAATTTTATGATTTAAGGTTTTCCATAATTTTTTAAGAATTATGAATGTGCTAGTTGATGTGCTGCTCAAAATAAGCTTTCTTCTCACCATACAATGCCACATTAACAAGATGCTTTAGAGACTTATACTGCTCTCTATCCTGTTCAGTTTTTGATATGCGTGAACAAGCATGCGCATACTTGTAAGCCAAGGTGTCGGTTTGCCCCTAATCATAGTCTTGGTTAACGGGGCATGTTTGTCATATAGCTCTAAAAGGTGCCTCCCAAAACGTTCTACCATATCAGTAGATGTCAGGTGCAATGTAGCGGACGACTAACTAAAACATACTACTTTTTATTTACTGACTTATTCTCATATGATTGTGGGTAGGCCTTTTTAATTTATTTGATCACAACCAACGCTTCTTTGAGTCAGTTTTACACTTGCCCCGCTCAACGTTTTATAAATCGCTCTGGCTACTAACCATGACTAAGTCATAAGTCACAGCCACAAGTCTTGTGGGTGCTTACTTCCATTACTACTGATGTCAAGAATGTTAAAAAGCATTTAAAAATAATAACTACTATATATTCTTACGTGCGGGATTTGAACCCATGATCGCCCCCGCCGCATCAATACATAAACGCTAAACGCGCATCATTAGCCACATGGACTATCAACAGCTATGAGAGAGTGGTTGAAATATGCTACCAGTTATTACAGCCACAGCCGCCGCCTCGCCCGGCTCGTAGGCATTCCGTAAGCAGTTCGTGTACGCTTCATAGATGGCAGGGAGAAGCAGGCGACTGTACGTACTCACTGAGGAACATGGGACTTGACTCGAAATAGAGTAGGATCGAGCCATAGTCCACTACGCTGGCTGAGAATGTGTTGATTATTATGGTGGTCACACTGGTGACCAATTGAACTGACTTGTTTTAACCCATCGTAGGTTTCTGAAATCCACATCGCCGTTATCGGCCCGTTGTTGAGCATAATGCGCATCGCCCTCAGATTAACGAAACTCTTTGCGTACAAACTTTATGCATCGCACTGTCAAAAAAAATTTTTCACCAAAAAAATCTAAGTCGCTGAAAGCGGTGGTATTATATACATATATATATATATATATATATATATATATATATATATATATATATATATATATATAGATAAGGGGGCACGACACTTAGAACAATTTTTATCCAAAAAAATATATTTTTAACTTTGATATTTTCACTTGCGCATCTTGTAGGGTGACTTACAATCATTTATGTAATTTGTATGTTTTCCCTAGGACCATTATACACAGTCTGGTCATAAGTTCTGTCACACAATAAAAACTTTTGAATTTAGAACGCTGGCCACAAAAAAGTTTTGTTGAATTCGAATTTCGAATCATTCATGAAAATAAAAATGTGTACTTTTTAGAATTTTCCTCATTTTTAAATATGGAGTGGACACTTAAAGAAGACCGTGTCGCAGTTATTGCGTTGCATCGTTGCGGTTACGCGCCAATTCAGATTTTCGACTTACTGAAAAATTTGAATATAACCAAAAGATTCGTTTATCGTACCATAAAACGATACAATGAAGACTCTAGTGTAGATGACAGGTCAAGAAGTGGTCGCCCTCGCTCTGTTAGGACTCCAGCAGTGATAAAAGCTGTGAAGGCACGAATTCAAAGAAATCCCATACGTAAGCAGAAACTGTTGGCCCTTCAGATGGGGTTAATCAGGACCACGGTGAAAATGGTGTTAAATGAAGACTTAGGGCTTAGGGCATATCGAAGAAAAACAGGACATCGTTTGGACGCTCGTTTTTAATGGACCTGAGACTGAAGAGATGCCGCGCTTTGTTGAAGCGGTACGCGGGAAAAAAGCATCGGGAAATTCTTTTTTATCACACCTGCTCTGAAAATACATACTAATTATACCAATTAGAGGGAAGAAACGCCTTTATCCCGCCCTTCAAATCCTTTCATCCCAAGGTATGGAAGTTTGTATGAAAATCCTTCCGACCCAAGGGTGGGAAGTATGTATGAAATTCCATTACATACCCGTTTTTTTTTTTTTATTATTTGTCAGCAGTCATACTGCAAAGAGACTTTAACTGTCTACTAATTAAATTTCAAGTAAATTGTTACTGGCCACATACAGTTTTTTTTTACCAATTACCAACCTCCTTGGTGCATACAGAAAATTAAAAACGAAATTATTTTTGTATATAAAACGCGCGGAATCACGGAGGAAGTGGCTGCATGACCTTATGATCTTAGCCTACTCCAGAAACGGGCGAATAAAAAAAGGAAAAGCCCGCGCATTTTCGCAAAAACTTCGATTGATTTAGCATTTATCTTTGTGTTTTTTGTAAAATATGGATGCATTTATGTCTATAATTTTCCTCGTAGGTGTAATAAAAAGCACTATACATACCTCAGGATAAAGTACAGTTCCATACCTCAAATGGTTTGCGCCCCTCGCAAGCTCGTGGCGCAAATGCCATAATCTCGGTATGGAACTGTCACTTTCTTCCCTCTGAAGTAATGTACTATTTTCGGATGAAAAAATTTTCACCGTGGAAGAGAGCTACAACAAACGAAATGATAAGGTGTACGCACACAGCAGTGAAGAAGCGAGCAACCGTATTCCGCGTGTCCAACGAGGTCATTTTCCATCCTCGCTCATGGTTTGGTTGGGAGTCTCTTATTGGGGCTTAACTGACGTACATTTTTGTGAGAAAGGCGTAAAAACGAATGCAGTTGTGTATCAAAATACAGTCCTCAAGAACCTTGTGGAACCTGTTTCTCATACCATGTTTAATAACAGGCACTGGGTATTCTAACAAGATTCTGCGCCAGCTCATAGAGCGAAAAGCACACAAGACTGGCTGGCGGCGCGTGAAATCGACTTCATCCGGCACGAAGACTGGCCCTCCTCCAGTCCAGATTTGAGTCCGTTAGATTACAAGATATGGCAACACTTGGAGGAAAAGGCCTGCTCAAAGCCTCATCCTGATTTGGAGTCACTCAAGGCATCCTTGATTAAGGCAGCCGCCGATATTGACATGGACCTCGTGCGTGCTGCGATAGACGACTGGCCGCGCAGAATAAAGGCCTGTATTCAAAATCGCGAGGGTCATTTTGAATAAACTTTATCACCATAAGAATCTATGTTTTATTAAGATCATTTTGCTATATAAATGTTTACATAAATAATAAACATGTCTAAATTATTCCATATTGCACATGTGACAGAACTTATGACCTGACTATGTATATAGAGATATCGATATGACAAAAATCGTTATGACGTATATCTCGAAATCGGTGAGGTGCAAGAGGAAAATGTATATGACCAAAAGTGATGGCAAAGAGCAGCACTTTAGGATTCCGAAGTAAAAAAAAATAGTAGAAAAAAAGTCGCTGGATGACGAGTCCAAATTTTTCTTTTTATCGAATTTTTTTTTTATTTTTTTGGGCCCGCCCCCTTTTCTACACCCTAACGCTAACGCATGACGGCCACAAAAAGTGATATTTTTTAAATATTTTACAAGTGGGGGCTTCCGCCCCTTATCGACACTCCGACCCAAAACCTTCCATGAGAGTCACTAGCACTTGACTGGGGCATAGGTATTTGAAATTGGAACAACCTGTGTATACATAAAACAATAATTTTTATTTTAGATGACCCTATAGCGCTGGAAGTTATAGACGAGCCGGTTCAGCACCAAGAGAAAACAGTGAAGAAAGCAGGGTTGAAATGGTGCAGTTGAAACTTCGAAGATCCCATGACCATCTACGTATAAATAAAAATTCATGAGCATTTTTTGTTGGTTTGGGACGGATCGATCTGTCTGTTTATCTGGCTGTTTATTTCTTAAGGGTGTTATTTCTATCTTATTTGTTAAGCTGTAAGCATTCTCTAATAAATGGGCTGTATGTATCTATATTTTGATTGAAAGGAAAGATCTTAGATGACTATTATTTCATAAGTAAATACAAACTGTATGGTTATAATTATATAAATGAGAAATGATTTGTTTGTTGATGGGTAAATTGTATAAAGAGAAAATTGTAAATAGGATTCTTATTAAACTGGCCAATTTCTGGTTAGTTACTTACTGGTTATTTTACTGGTTGAAGTGTGTTAGCAGTTAAGCAGATCTGACAGAATAATTTTCATCTCCCCCTCCAGCTTGGGGTTAAACAGGCATATATAAGGCCATTTCAGGTTCAAAGAGATCTTTAATATCATCATTATGAGATAATGCGATATTATGTAGAACAGCACAGGCTACAATTGTATTCATTGTAGTGTTCAATTTAACTCGTAGTCCCATGGACAGGCAAGAGAATCTCCCTTATTTTTAGGACCGTAATGGAAGTTAATAAATATTTGCGGAAAGGGTAACTACTGCCTCCCAGAAGGCCATCGCTTCCATACATTATGCTCTCAAAGTCAACCCGTAAGTGTGAGTCGTTGAATATTGTGGTGTCATGCCATATTTCGCAATCTTTCTGCTGTCGGCCCACCTGGTGACTGAATTTCTATGTAGGTGCAGTCCGCCGCTCCACCGATCCCGGATAAGCCGCAGTAGTTTCCTCTCTTCCTCATTTGATAGACCGGAAAGATCAGACCAATCTGACTAATGACTAATATTTTTAGCTGAAAAGTATTACTCAAAGAAAGTTCGAAATGTTTAAGTTTTTAAAATATTTATAGGCACTTTGCTACTACAGAAGTAGTACCTTTAGCTTTGGTTTTGTACAAACACCCTTGGAAATAGAATAATACGATGTTATAATCGGAAAATTCGAGATAACACGCTGGTAATTGCTGAACAATCTCCAATTACAAATCGAATGTCAATGCCTTGTCAACAGTCTGTTAACATAAAGAAAATGCTTTCAGTAACCCAAAATGGCTTTGGAGATTTGAAATTAGCGTTGACAAACCTGTTAACAGTCTGTTAGTTGAATCTTCCATCAACCCAAACTACATTTCAACGGAGATTAACAGTCCGTTACGTAATTTTCAGGAAAAAATGTGTACCGGAAACCGGGCGTGAACTTTGATACAAAATATTTTAGATTTTTTGGCTGTTTCTTTGCGTTTTTCGTAATTTTAATTTTATCTAAACTGACTTAGGAGAATAAAACCAAATAGGATTTATAGAAACCGATAGGGTCCATTTAGAGATTTAGTAAGACTAACGTACAGCGATTCATCTTGTAACGGAAAAGGTGTCACCATCTCTTAGGTTACTAGGTTTTTGTACCTTAAGAGCCTTTGCAGCCCAGATTTTATATAGGAATTTTAGGAATAGTCCACTAACCTATAACAGTAGAAGTATGGAACGCTCTCTCTCTGGGCACGTATGTGTCGCGTAAGTGCGCTCTGGGATAATGAATCTCGCTCCAGTGTCGGTGGTCCACGTCGAACGCGAACATCCGGTCGGAGAGCTTGGAGAATCTGAAATATAACAAGACTGACTTCATGGTATGTAGGTGCGGTGGGGATTCTTATGATCTTTTCACCCAGATTTAACTTGTGAAATCTGGGTGAAAAGATCATAATCGATCATAATTCGAAATAATCATAAAAGATCATATCTGAACATAATTCTCTATTGTTTTTTCTACAGCATTCGTATACTTCAATGGGCAAAGAAACATACGTAGATATGTCAGTCTTTAACACAGCAGCAACGTCATGAATTCCTACAACTTCTGGTATCATACAGATGCCAGGTTGCCTCTAAAAACCTTTAAGAAATTCCTTGAACATGAATTTATTTCTTCCAGCAGACCTCGGAGAACACACGCAGTTTCCATGCTCACAACTGCACAGCATAACACCGCTTTCTATGAGCACGGGTTTAGACCCCAGGCCATTCGGTTGTGGAATGCACGCCCCTGCACCATCAGGGACAGTCCTACTCTGAATAGATTTAAAAGTCGTGTGAAGAAGCATTACCTCTCTCTTTAGAATAATAGGTAGTATTCATGTAAGTATTTATTAGTTTATAATAGTAGTTGTAGTTTATTTTTAGTATATTATTATAGAAATAATATAATTTACCCCTAGTCTACCCCTGCTCAGCAAACAACTTTTCCCATGTTAACCTGGTTTGCTGGAAGTGATCTCTTAGTAGAGATAAGCTCGCCTTTGTACACTATTTTCTTGTTATTTTGTAAGATTTGTGTGCAATAAAGAAATTATGATTAATTATGATGAATAATCTAGTAAACATTTTCTGCTTCACTAGTGATGGCGCTACGGTGACAAGTTCTCTAACCTGGCTACACTAGCCACCACACCTCCGTACACGAGTATGGAATGTGAGTAGATGTGGTAGACCGCCGTGTGCGCCGCCACACGCACGTCCAGCTCCTTGCCACCGCGCAACTGCACGTGTTGCCACGACTCCGTGCTCGCTTCTGATAGTCTGATCTTGAACATGCTGCAAAAACATCGTTCAGTTAATGTATGTAGAGTTTGTTCGCTGAGCGGGAACGGGAACGGGAACTCGTGTGAAATAGCCAGTCCATACAAACATTAACCTCCCTCCCCCTCACTCCTCGAAATTTGAAAAATCACTTTCTTGGTTGACATCTTGTTTTAATTTTCATTCAAACTTCATCCCCCTAGACATACATATATAAACCCCTGTACAAAGTTTCATGTCTCTAGGACCAGCGGTTAATTTAGGCAGTGCGTTGATATAACAGTCATTCAGTTAATAAGTCAAGACTTTGAATTTATATATGCAAAAGCTACTTGTGGAACTAAAGTTAAGTTTAGCTGGCTGAAGTTGGAAATTATGTTAATTGCGATAAATGATTTCAAAATTAGCCGGCTAAACTGCAGACTAGCATCCACGCTGTTGAGTTTAAAGATGCGTGAGATTGATGATGTCATGATGATTATATTTACGCCGGCTAAATTTAAGTTTATTTTTTAGCAGGAACAAGTAATGAATGAGCCTACTACACCGCGTCTAGCAAGTTGGTAACACCCTCGCTAGTTGGGAACCCATCGCTGCCGTGATGAGGGGAATCCAACCATGAGATGCGGAATACAGATATCTATACTAATCTACAGCTGAAGGTTAATCATTATGAAATTGTAGTTACTGCAAATGTCATTGAATTGCACCGAGCAAACTCACAGAGATGTTTACCTAGCATTCCTGAGTTATTGTTTTCCTTTTACATGACTTTTATGCAAATTAAAGAACGTTACGAGGTCGGAATTTATTATGTTAATGAGCAGATTACCTCGATGAGAAATCTCCATCTACTGTGCTCCCGCCGAAGAGATATAAGTCATCTCCAACTGCTGTGAGCGTGTGCCTAGTGAGTCCTGGCGGCGTGAAGGTCGAGTTCACAGCTCGGAGAGTCCAGTGGTGCGTCACAGCATCGTACATCCACAGCTCCGATGACAGGCTGCCATCGCTGAGCTTCCCTCCATACAGGACGAAACCGCTACCGAACCCGCAAGCCGAATGCCCGTACCGAGGCTCTGGCTTCGTATTATTCGACTTCAAAACGCTCATGAACTCCGGCGGATCGGTAAAGTGTAAATAGCTCTCAGGATATGGCGCCGGAGATTGAGAGTACATGAGCGGAATCGACGTCTTGTCATGAGAGAATGAGGATAGTAATAGATTAAATAATGAAGACCTGTTTCCTATTTGCAAGCTGCCGTCAACGCTGCCCTGTAAAGATAAATAACAATTAAAATAATATGAAGTACAAACTTGATAATGGCCATGGGCACGCATGGAAAGTAGTTTGGTCTAGGTAGGGCAGATTCTCACACACAATTGCCTACATTTCGAAGTTAATTTTTCAAGGGCTTTGAATTTTACAAACTAAAGGTGATTGATTAATATGGGATATAATGATTCATAATGTTTATGCGAAAGATTGTTTACACCTTCATTACATCACAGAATTATACAATTACAATTGGTACTATTCTATAAGTACTAATTGTAATCACGAACAATGCAATATAAAATAATACAGGTACAAAATAACAATAAAAATGTGTTAACCTTCGTAAAAAGCGTCAATAGTGACTGATCAATTTCCTCGTTAGTAGGGTATCTCCGCAATACCTTTCCATTCTCATCATACCATTGACTAGCAGAGAATCTGTAACAATATAATAATGAGAATGAATAACAGTGACAATTCAACAACTGAGTTGAGTGATCAACATAAAAGTGTGTCAAAACAACACTATTACTCAATTAAAAATGCATTTATTTATCCTCATTATCGTTGGAAAGGGCATGAGGCTAACAACCTCAGGCACATCAACATGAATGTAATAATTTCTTATATAATAAATGGAAAAACCCCAAAGATATCATCACATACTTGTAAACTTCTAGTGCACCTAGCACTTTATTCAGATCATATCCTCCAAAAACATATAGAGAGTCTGTGTGGTTGACATAGACGGCAGAGTGAGCTGCCCTCCGTGTCATGCCACTCTCTGTCCTTGACAGAAAGTGCCAGCTGTTGCCATCTTTGTCATTCTTCTTCAATGAGCAAGATTCTCCTGAGTACCTGCAGCAAAATACTTTAGTCACTAGTATTTGAGGAATTAAAATAAACCTGATGAATATATCTAAAGATAGTCCTTTAAAAACTCGCAATCCAGTCACAATAAAAATAAAAGATTTCCAATATTACATGGTGGTGTTGCCAGGGTTCGAATCCTGGCTGGGGACGAAGGAAAAAAAACCCTAGGTCTTGGATGTTTATATGTGTGTGACCTCGCTGTTTCTGATTCCCACAATACAGGGTATCCTAGTGTCAGGCTAAAAGCAATGTATATGTGCCTGTATGTGAATGTTTGTGATTTTATTACAGCATCTTTTTTCAAAAATATTTTATTTTATTATATCAATGCATCTAGGCTTACCCTCTTTTACACAAACATCTATCGCCATTACATTGGCCGTTTCCAGAACAGGAATTTGGGCATAACTCCACACTGCAGTCTTTGCCGCCCCATTTGTACATGCAGAAGCATTTGTTTGAAAGGCACAGACCCCGACCAGTGCAGTTGTTGGGACAATTGTGAATGGCGTACGAGGCTCTGAACCCATCCAACACATAATTTGTGTCACTATACAGCAGTATTAACATCTGGAATTATTATTAGATATTTAACTTTTATGGTCACACTGATATTTTGAACATGTTCTTTATATTCTACTCTACATCTTTAGTTTTGCAGATAATTTTAACTACTTGGGTAGATACTCACATAACCACTTGAAGCTGTGATATTCTGTGGCTCTGTTTTACCGCTGAAACTACCCAATAATGGTGAATCAAAGGAATCCCCATCATACACAAACACGTAGTCATATGAGCACTCTGTGCCCATGCGGATGAAGCTCAAGGTGATGTACTGGCTCTTGTTTGCGGCTTTAATTAGCCATTCACAGTGTGAGTCCTAGAACAAGAAGGTCACATCAGTGTATGCTCTTTAAGGATTGATTCTGGCAGGTAATGCTGTGAGACTAACTTGTGTGTAGTTGGAGGTGCTGGGGCCGTCTGTGATGATGCCGCTCGGCTCCGTGAACACACGGCGGGACTTGTCGCACGGCGCCGAGGTCGCTGCCACTCGGCACAGCGCCGCCAGGCAAAAGCAGCTGATCACAACTAAACCAGCACACTTCTCCCGAATACGTGGGTAAAACATGCCTCTTCGAGATTCCTTCCGAACATAGGTCAAATATCAAAGCCATATAATCGTGAATTGCGACAAATATCACTAAATGTAAAATAAACAAAACTCATTTGAAGTAATAGATGACATCTACTTCAAGGCTAACCACTTTGTACGATTATACCACGGTGACTGGTAAAACTATAGCACTCCAGCAAATAGTAATTGCTGGTGTATAATCTTGACTTGAATTTCTTCCCGTTTTGTGGCTTGTTATTACTTTCTAACTAGTTTTTTTAAGAAATAAACATTTCGCACTAGAATTTCTACACAACACATCCATCACCCAGTATTTTGACATATTTTTTTTTTGTGACTTCAATGAAATTGTCAATGATCGATACGTATTCAGCCCACAAATTCATGGATTGATATTTACTCAGCCTATAATAAAAAAAAACTTGCTCATTAATAGGGTTCCGTACCCGAACATCAAAAACAGAGATCATTTGGGGTTGGTTTTCCAACACGAACTCATTCGTATGAAGTTGAGGGGGGGAGGGGAGGGAGGGGGGGGGGGGGGGGGGGGAAGGAAGTAACCCCCCTCTAAAATATCCAGTCTAGGAAATGTATGGTTTTTTTTGTTATGAATTTTCAAAAATCCATTTTGAGGTTATTTTTTACTATAGGATTTTTACAAAAAGTAATTGTTTGTAGTATTGATGTTCGAAATCGCCTTAGCTCCGGCTACTAGGGCTCATAAAAAAGGCAAGTATTTAATTGCACATCAAAAATACTGATTTTGTCATGTTTTATTCATAAACCTACAAGTTAGGATAGGATACTATTAGGTACTTTTTTGTGCTATTGGGCAAAATACTGCGGTAGCTTAGGTGAAGGGTAAAGGGGGTGAGCGAAGCGAAGCCCCCTTTATCCTTCGTATTAGGTTGAACATGTAAGAACAACAAAAATACTTAAAACATAATAAGTGTTCGCTGATCCTTTTTTGCTGTGAAAATCAGTATTTTTGATGTGCAATTAAATACTTGCCTTTTTTATGAGCCCTAGTAGCCGGAGCTAAGGCGATTTCGAACATCAATACTACAAACAATGACTTTTTGTAAAAATCCTATAGTAAAAATTAACCTCAAAATGGATTTTTGAAAATTCATAACAAAAAAACCATACATTTCCTAGACTGGATATTTTAGAGGGGGGTTACTTACTCCCCCCCCCTCCCTCCCCTCCCCCCCTCAACTTCATACGAATGAGTTCGTGTTGGAAAAAATACCCATAATTTGAAACAATATGCATATTCCAATTTCGGCGGAGCGGAGTTTTTAGGAGCCAAAAGGTCACGGGCAAGAACGAGTGGATTCGTGCTGGAATAGATCAAGGATCAGCTGCGTAGAAACGCTTCTTCAGTCCTTTTCTTACCCGATACACTCCATCGTAACGTCAATAGATACTGGTAAACCTATAGTACTCCAGCAAATACTGAATGAAAAAATTGCGTAGGTTTTTCTCGCGGCAGATATCGCAGAATATCGATCGCGAAAATGGAAATGCTGAGTCGGCTTTTCTGTTCTCCAGCGCGGGTCGAACCGTTTTAGAGACACAACATTGCTGTTGGTGGCTTGATATGTGCATGTACTGTTATAGTGTTCTAATTCAGTAAGTAATATGTATTTCTTCAAATGTTAATTAGACCAAACAGATTCAAGGTAATATCCAATGGTGGGTTTACTACCCAGCTTCGTATACCTATGTAACGCTTCATCCTTAGATATACCATTAATACAGGTTGTAACAGAGAGGTAGTCACATTCACATCACAACAACGTATGCTTAACCTTATTAGTTACTAGATTTTCCATGATGTATTGAGAGAAAATTGTCTAATCCATGTAATGTATTCAAACAAGTCAATGTCGTGATTCATCACATCAGAGTCACAGCTTGTACCATATTTATCAGGTGAAAATTAATAAATCGTTAGTGAGAAGGGCACGTGAGCCTCCTAGGGCTGTTGAAACTTTTTCATCCGGAATGAAGTGATAACCGCTAATGACGCTTCCCCATCGCGCCTAGTCATCCACTTAAAAGGCGGTGAAATTAAATTATATTACGGCGGTATTATCACCCAGCTCTTAATAAACTGAGCGTATCTCAAGAGACAGGCAGCACTGAGGCTGAGAGGATGTTGGTCAGAAAGGCCTTTGCCTAATATAAGCGTCTTCTTAAAAGCGACTGCACACTCGCACAACCTTACTATATGGATAGAGTACTTCCATACCAACCAGTTAATATTATTCCTTTGATCTAAGCTTTATCCGTTCCGAGATAAGTGTTACTAAATGTTGCCATTTTTGTTTGCGATCTTATCTTGTTAATTTTGATTATGTAAACACTGTTGGTACCTTTCGTCAAGTAAGTAGTAACATCAAGTCACCCATAACGTTCAGCCATGTTAGTGACTTATCCAAGGGTTTCGAATATTTTTTATGGCAGCTGGCATATCCACTGGCGCAATTATTTTTTCAAAACTTTCCCGCAAAACAGTGTAAGTAGAATATATGGGTAGATGATACTTATTCATCTTATCCTAACGCTGGAAGAGATCTCTTGTTAGAGTTAAGCCCGGGCGAGTGTACAAGGGCTCGTACACATTTTATATGTTATTACCATTTCTATATGTTGTTTGTGTGCAATAAAGAAATTATAAATTATGAAGACATATTTTTATGTCGATATTGCATTTCCCATCACTATATAGAAATCTCCGACATATACTCTCCTCTGGTTCGTTATGTGGTCCTTCAACCTCACATTGTTTTTCCGTTTTTTTTCGATTATCCTTAGTCGGAGCTCCTGGGCGAGGCCAGAGTCACTCTTTACAAAAGCTATGAATATAATATTTTTTGAAAAATATGATCTTTCGCGAAGATATACGCCATATAGTCGAGCCAGTCGACGTGGGGTTGAAAAGCCCACGTCGTACCTGGTGAAGAACGCAGGGTGGGGCTGCTGGATCCCCCATCGCACCGTAGGAAAGTGAGTCAACAGAAGTCCCGCCCGCAGGCAGCGTGTTAAAGACGTATTCAAGTATTTAGCCGATTATGACTTGACTTACGTCAAGGGTGACTCAATGTCATTTAGTGGCGACTTGATGATACTTAGGATGACTTGACGAAATTCGGGTACAAACAGTGTTTATATATTAAAATAAACAAGATGGTACTAAAATACTGGTAACACTTAGTAGCGTTTGTCTAGTTACGGATGTAGTTTAGAACTGAGCTGCCATACATTAAATTGTTTGTATGGAAGAACACTATCCATCTAGCAAAACCGGTCAGTTTTTTTTACATACAAAGCACCTTAAATATACAATTTTATATCTGCCAAACTTACTAGGCAGTATGTCGGCACAGCAAACTGCTAGGCACTGTGCAGCTACTTTAAAAAAGGCGCCAGGTACCCATAGATTTTCAGCATATGCCTTTGGTCTAAAAGGAATACAATATAAAAGAAAGCGAGGCGTTAGGCACGTCCACCTACCTATTATAGGACTCTTACGAACGGTGCTGTACGTACAAGGTACGTGACGAAACATGGATTTATTGTTTATTAGGACTCCTACTTCTGGATGTACGAGCATCACGAGGTGTGCACAAACTCGTCCTTGATAGCCCGGTGACCGCGCGTGACGACACATTCTAAGCGGACGTTTACCATGCAAATTAGTTGACCACCGCCGCGCCGGATACTTTTTTTTTAAAAACTCAAACAACCAAACAACACACGTTTTCATAATCTCTGTTTACATTTATCCCGTGTTTTCCGGCTCTTGGCAGTCCGTTTGTAAACAACGATATGGAGTTCGTGTTTACGTCTGAAAACTGTCTTTAGCACTGATTGGAACTTTGGGTACAGTCAACTATGGCTAAATATAGGTGTGATCTGTGAAAAAGGCATACTTTTGGTAAACTAAATTTAATCCGTGGTGTGGATCACCACAACTCTCAAGATGGAACATAACACCCAATTCCAATCTAACTAAACCATCAATACCATCGACCGCTACGATGTCGTCTCGTTTTTACGTCCAAGTGTTAGCCATTTACAAAGCGTTCCCAAGGGAGAAGCTCGCTGTGTTACCAGCATCATCATATAAATGGGGCATTTAACACCCTTGGCCGGACGGTCCCGTGTCGCGCGGCGCGATCGGGCGCACCTTATCGCTGATAAACTATATTTGTTCTGGTCAGAATCGGCAGAGATTTAACAGGGTCACTGGCTATTAACAGAGGATTACGTGTCCTTTCTAAAGACCTTTTGAATTAAATTTTCACGTTACGCCGGGTAGCGTATGGTTAGGTGGGTGGGGTGGGACTTACTCATACTTGGGAGATCGGCAATTTGTGGTTTGGTCGGTAGGTCACGAAATTTTGAGAGCATGATTTCGCAGCTAGGCAAAGGTCTAATTTCACGTATCTTCCCCTAGTTAGGGTTAAACGATGTTTTATTTGGATATATTTTTTTATCAATTATAATTGGCCAGAGTTCATCGGTAAATGTTAAAAGCGACACACTAGCAAGTCAAGGCGAATCATTTCATTTACTAAACAAAGGGAGGAAAACAAACGAGGGCAGCATAGGCAATAGGCATGCGATTTATCGAGCATTGCTATAAATCAGAGGCCTGTCGATGTGGGGCAGCCCTGTCCACCCACCGAGGAGCGCGGGTTGATTTGTCGCGTTCATCGATGTAGTGTGTGAGTAGAGTAGGGATGGGCTGCTATCGATACTTGATTCGAGAAGAATTACAGTAACCCTGACTTTTCTGCTTTGAAGATGTTCAAAGGATCCGTACCAATTTTTAAAAACAATTTCAAATTTTATCCTATATTGTTGTGTGTTTACTTATCTGTCTTCAGGCATCTCAAGTTATTTTTCAATTTTAATAGGGTTCCTATAAATGATTGCTTAGCAGCTAGGCTAGAAATGATAGAAAATAAATGATGGCAACATTTACAAACTACTGCGTGTTTTTAACACGCTTTTATCAGGTTTACCTGTAAATAAGAAAATATAATGCGCGGCGTATAAGTTCGACCAAAATGGCGGCGGCGTTACGCCGGCGTAAAATGTATCTGAAACAGTCATTTTTACCTGCGCAGACGCCGCCATTTTAGTCCAACTTATACGCCGCGCATTATAAGTAACTATGTAAACAAATCTTGCAATTTCAATTTGACCCACTTCCCGGTTTCCGATTAAGCTAAAATTTGGAATAATAATGTAAGTTCGGGAACAATGCTGTATTATGAAACCATCGAGATGATCTGATGATGGAGCCGGATGGTGATCACATAAACTGTGTAAAAAAATAACGCAATCCTACCGAGTTTGGGCTCTTTACAATCGTCTCGGTGAGTTGTTGATGGATTAGCGAGGGTATCGAGCTGATCTGATGATCGGACCTGAAAGTGGATGGTGAAACTCTTCCCCTCATGTTTGGAATCATTTGATTTCTTTTAACGTGACGAAATATGTGTGTTTTTTAGTTTTTAAACTAGCTAATTATATATATATATATATATAATTATATATATAATTATATATAATCATCATAGTTATATATATATATATATAGAACTATGATGATGGCAACCTTTATTAGCGGACTACTTACTGGGTGTTCTAGCCACTTCCAGTTTTACCGTCATTGAGACGCTTGAGTGGCTAACAGACAAACCAATAATTATATATATATTGGTTTGTCTGTTCGTTTGGTTTGGCTAGAACACCCAGTAAGTAGTCCGCTAATAAAGGTTGCCATCATTTATTTTCTATCATTTCTTGCCAAGGTGTACAGGAGGCGCTATGACTCCTTGCTACGCCATAGCAGACTTTCGACTGCGTAGCAATTGAGTCAGAATACCTTTTAAAATATGAGTCGATATTGCGGGTACCACACTGCTTTCCCAGAGAATGAAGCCCTCAGTAAAAGATCCCCACGCGGTCAAGAATATCTTAACTATTTATTGAGGAGTCGTTCAGCCCGCTTGCATAATGACATACCATTCCAGACAAATACAACTTGCCCAATTGATCCCAGTTTGTTTTTCCTTATACCAACTTTCTTATCGTCATTATTGGTCATAGATAAAGGGCAAGCTAAGCAAATACAATGGATGTGCAATTCACAAAGTGGATAAATAGCAATCAAGTAAAACCAGGCTGTTTCCGTAACATCTCAATGAATACCGTGACGTAACAAATGGACAAGTGGAACACTGACCCGTACTTAACATAGGCCGGTGTTAGCTGTGACCTAATTTCAGATTAATACGCTTAAGCGGAAACCTCACTAAACAGGTTCAAATAGCACACGGAAGGAGGAGGCGATACGGAAAACTAGTGTCGTCTACAAATGAGCTAATATCTCACAATATTTACTTTACTTTCTTCGCTATTAGGCAAGTTTTGGGACTGAGTAGATTTATAGTTTCCTCCCTGTTCATTATCTGTATTGAGTGCGTAGAGGGACGCTGCTGGCTGCCGCGCGAGGCATAAATCTGAATAGAAGCAGGCAGCTCACAGCCGGCCCTCCGGCCTCCGACCTCCGACCTCCCGCCGACAAACTTTCCTCGCCTTTGACAAAACTTCTAAACAAAGTTGAACACATTGAATAACTTTTACAATACGAGATAGTCGTCCGGAAAAGTGTCTCAATAGACCTAATCTCTTTTCAATTATTGTTTGATTTACAACCACGACGTCCGATTGGCGAAATGGATTGGAAGGAACAAAACTAATTCCTTCGTTATTTATTGCAATCAATAAACATGGGGCAACTTAATTTAATTCGACCGCAGTCCATAAGCTGCAGAAAAAGAAGAGAATTATTGCGCCATAACGGGTTGCATGTCCAATGTTTTCCGTTCGGTGCTGCCCCCTTTTCTATTTGTTGGCATTTTTTGTCGGTAGTTAAGAAAAACAAGAGCGCCATAACTCTTGCACCGGTTGATCAGATATGCCGTAATGGTAGTAATGGATCCGCTGGTCAGCCGCCCGCATGCAAATAAATCCTGCGGACCGATGCAGTGATGTGTGGAAAATGGCTACCACCCCTTACCCCTTGCCCCTTGCCCCTTGCCCCTTGCCTGGAGGTAACCCTGCATGACTCCTGCCCCTTTGACTTTTCTTCTAGGTAATAAAAATACTATTCAATCCATTTTGCTGAAACTATTATGAACCTGCAATTCATAAAACGCGTTGTGATTTTTGTAGCAACGACAAAAGTATTATGACTTTAAAATGGAAATCAAAATTGCTATAAGAGTATAGGCAGTGAATGAAGGCTACTTTAAATTGTTATTTGAACAATTGCGCACCCCTTTTGTATAATAATTTGGTATTATGGATAATTTTGTTATGTATGTCTGTTCTGTAGTTATTGCTGGAACATAGTCAGATATTTGGAATGATTTCTTTTCTGCTATCAACCTTTGACATTTTAAGTGTTTGGTGGTAAACACTACCTGCTCAAACCGATCATAGACTTACATGCTACATCAGCTATGGTTTGCTAAAGTACACAAGCTCATTCGTACATTTCTTACGAATGGGCTCCTTCAACGTTCAACAGTTTTATTGATATTGCACAATCCTAAATGAAAGTCATAAAAATAATACAAAGGATCAATATAAAAAACATCCAAAGACAAGTAACAGTATCTCGTGCCGGACAATCTTTACCTGCGTAGCTTAGCTCCGGAAAGCGAGCAGTGATAAAAGTCAGAGCAAATGGCAGTCAATAAAATAAATAGCAATGGCTTCTGTCTGTAAATAAGTCTGTGCTGTGTTGGGGAGCGGGGGTGTTTTCTGCGGGGGGGTGGTGTAGATCGTCTTTTTTATTGGCGCCTCGAATAGCTCTCGAAACAAGGAGAGGACTTGCCTCCCGCCGACGCAGCAGATTACGCTCGAGATTAGAAATGACATCTCACCGGAGACGACACGCTGCGACACTCAAAACTACTGTATTTCGCTAAACAACACTCCCAAACCACCTCAATTCTTTACAGAAAAAGAAAATTCTGACAACTGACGACCTACGTCTATCTTTATCTTTCCCTAATCCCTTCAAACCCACTCAATGTCTATTACTTCTTTATAAATTGAGTAAGGAAGTGAGGATAGAGTAATATATTCTGGTCGTATAGCGCTTCGGGTTGCGGGGTTTCAGATAAGATGTATTAATTTGTAAGAATTTGTCGCCGGACCCTCGACCCTGGTACACAGGATTCCAATCACGCACGACAAGACCCGTAATTGCACCTAATAATTTCTTTAAATAGCGCTGCGGTATTGTAGTGAGTGTAGACACCGTCCCCTATCCTATTAGCATTCGTTTGGTGATTTGGAATTGACCGTTTAATTTGAGATAGTTACTCGTATTTAACGTACCACAACTTCTGATAGACTAATACAGCTAGGACCTGCTCAATTAGTCTAACAGGTTTTTTCACCTTCGTCGTCCTGTGGGGTTAGAACTCTCAACATGGTAATCTCGTCCATTTGAAGATTTATTAATTAACATACCTACACTATGTCACTGCTTTTTACCAGTCCAAGATGGCAGAGGCACAGATATGATATGATGAAGAATTTCAACGTTCCTAAAATAAAGCTTTACACGTGCACTACCACCCCCTCTGCGATATATCGCTATTTCTTTAAACGCGACGCTCTTTAGCTTTAGGGTAAGCATTTCGTCACGGGCCATGTTACATTTGTCTCCATACGTATTAGTTGGCGTCGCCGGTGTCAATGCGTCGCCGCGGGCCTTCGCTCCCACGGGCCTCGTCAAACGTGCCGGGCCTAATCCAATCACGCTGGGGTCACGGTGGAGCCGACAGTACCCCGGGCCTTTACGACCTAATCACGAGTAACAACCCATTGGAGTGAAACAACTGATGATACGCTTACTCACAGGTGGTGCTGGCTGTTGAATTGAGGACTCTCACTTCAGTGGAAACTGTTCAAGATACAGCGTGGATTACTACTACTACAGGAAGCTTTTAGTGAAGTCACAAAAATTGGGTCAAATTCATCGTTGATGCTCAAATATTATTTCCATGAAAATGTCTATAACGCTGTAGCACCGCCGTTACGAACTTTGCTACGACGTAGCGCGTACCGATTCGGTTCTGTTAATTTCCGTAAGCACCTTACTGTTATCTTCTTGACACTTCACCAGCCCCGTTGTCGTTTCATAAGACGCCTTAGCTTATGCTAATGGAGTATTGTAATTCTCTTATCACGCTTTGTCTACCTACCTCTGGTACTGGTACTGCACTTGAATTAATTTCACATAACTCAAAACACAATTATTATTTTTACGGTACTTAAGTCGTCTCTGCCTACCTGTCTTCGGATTATTAATGCAACTAAAATCACCAAACTAATGTAAACAAATTAACCTAAGACACACCTAACCTAACCAACCCTGAGTCCTAAATTACGAAAATAATATATGTTTTCATAATACGAGCTAGATTAATAATATCTTTGATAAAATAGAACAACAAAATAAGCAATCAGCCAAGATATGTTGTACGTACACCACCAGAGTGGAAATTATGTTAGAATGCCTTAGCCATTTTAACTATTTGTTGTCTTGTTCTTGCCTTGTCTCAGTTGAAAGGAACTCTTTGATCATATTTACATTTTTACTATTCATGATGATACAAGCGACTCCAAGACACTCTTAAGCATTTGGGCGGAAGTTGAAATTTTAAAATTAAAATGTTGTTACCGTAACTTCAGTGGTATTATTTTACCGATCTGATTGTCAAAAAATCTACTTTATGGAGTTTTAGTACTTCCCTTCAATTTTTCTTGTTGAAAAACTACCTCCAATAAAGACAATTGTTGGACACCTTCGCCCAATTAGTCACCGAACGAATAACCGTAACATTTTCATCGGTGATGAGACCACGGGTCACGGAGACCCCACGGATCCTGGGACTTCGGGTCTAATGGACCCGCACGAGTAGGGTGACCATAAGTTTACATGGATCAGCGTTTCTGAGGCACTTCCAGCTTTAGAATGAAATAAAGATAGAAACAGTCATCTTAAAAACATCACCTTCAAAAGTACTTATCATACACATATCTATAGATACTTTTAATTTTACTGTTCGCCGTTTCACTCCACTTATTTATGTAAAGGTACGAATAGATGCAACTTGTTGAATATGTCATCTTAATTTAATAATAGACACAAACTCTACATTAATTTTGGTAACCCTACACGCTAGAGGGGACCCGCAATAAGTCAGCATGGCCACTGATATCTCAGAATCAATGACTGCCCCACTATGATACATAGGATTAACCAGCATTTATAGTTTCAGTTCGGTCCGCCGAATTAATATTGCGGAAATAACTCGTATATTTTTATGGCCCCCAGTGATAAGTTAATAGCTCGGTGTAATGCTTGGCAGTTATTGAGATGTAAAACCATAGATTTATGTCATCACCATCAGGTCCAGTCAGGTAAGTTACTTGTAAATTTAATTGGAACATACATTATTCCTCAGGAATTCAATGCACACAAAATTACTCTCTAAATATCTACTTTTTGGCTTTGATCGGATCTAAATGGCACTCAAATAGTATAGAACCACGTAGCACTGCCTAACTAAGGTCAGGAGAATTGGACAACATTTTGGACACGACTCCCGCTAGAATGTTTGCTATTGAATATAGAGTCTAAATCATTTTTGTGAGAATTTCACAAAGGATTGGGGTGAAGTCTCATCGGCACCTGTCGTCGCTATGCCTTCAAATTGGCAGCGCGATGCGGAATACGGGTCACAAACAATGCGTGCTCTTATTTTAAAAGGAACACCCGAAGACGACTGCTTGTTAACGTGGACAGGTTATAGAGAGGAACAGTAACTCTGCTGTCGACACAAAGCAGGTTGTGCAATCAAGTATGTACTATCAGTGGCAGCTGTAGAGACCCATTAAAAAAACCCTTGCAGCTAGCATGTGGCGGTAAACCCTTGCTTTTGTTAAACTTTTTGTCGAATTTCAAAAACCTTTTGTTTTATCACTTTTAAGTGTTGGGCTGCATGGAAAAATAATTCTTACAGTGGGTCTCCACATTTGCTGTTGGTGTTTCCTTAGTACTTACTGCTACCACCTTTCACCAGTCACCACTACCGCAGAACTTCAAACTAATTATATCTTTTTCATCATTTAAATATAGAAAAATCTGATTCATGTTGGGTTCATGCCGCTTTCTCTGCCTGTCCCTATGGTGACCAGGGCCACTCAAACTATTCACTCAACATCTTTAAATCCATATGCAATCTAAGCGCTCTGATGAAATAACTCCAATAACGCGGTTTAAGCATCTAATGGCGCTTTTCCCATAGGATTCGTGTTTACCGCGCATTTTATCACGTCTATATTACATTTTTGTTTGAGTGAGTCGCGAATTTTGACATTTAGCCGCCATAAAGTGCGCGACAAACGCCAGTCGCGCGGGGTACGCTACGGGTGCAGGGCTAGATTCCTATGGAATAGAACCAATAAATCCTACACAACCTGCGTTACTGGCCCTCCTAGACAGCACGGCAGGAACGTGCCGCGGCGCCGCCGGTAAACACGTGGGTAGATAACGATCTATTTGGATTGCCTCTATATTTCATTTTTCCCCCGTGCAGGCAGCGCAGCGCTAACTAGATAGAGCGCAAGAATACGGGCGCTCCGCTACCCATGCCCAGTGTCAAGTTGGATGTTTGTTTTCCTCTTAAATCGGATGTGATTGGAATAAAAGAAATGCGGATTGGAAATGCCCTCTCCTGATCCTATCTACTCCTCTTGCAAACCCAGTCTGGTACCCATGTGGACTAAGTCCAACATGGGAAATGTAGGTAAATTCTAAAAAGGACATAAATTTCGCTATGAATAAATAAACAAACCCGTAGGTGATTATCAGGACTACGACAAACGGCTAGAGATGTCCAAAGTCAGACAAAAGCTACTAAACTCATACATACAGTATAGGATTCCTCCTTCATAAATATCAACCTTTAACCTAAGTAATGTAGAGTTGAGAGGTTTTTGAACTTGATTTAAGAGGAACTTAATAATTGAAAGGTGTCTACACGAAGGCGTGATGTTACGGTTAGTTACATTTTTATCAAAGAGGGAATTTCAGTGGTCAGCCTGTCATGACTTGAGTACACTCTCAAATAACCAACTTATCTCTACAGCTGTACATTAAAAGACCGCACTTATTCATAGTGCCGTAGAACTCATTTCAGTCTGCAGAAAGCGTGTCAGTAATGCAATCACTATCGTCCGTTTGCTGTGCACGCAGTACGCAGCTTGCATCAATAACCTCGATAGAGATGTCACCCCAAAATCTATGTAGTCAATGAGAATCCCACACCCGCTAAAACATGAATAGTCATTATTTAAATACAGGACAAATGCCAAACAATAAAAATATTGGCCGGATGAAACCTTTACAGAAAAACCATGAGGCTTTTGTTACTATGCTCAGGCGATGCGACGACGGCACGGCACGTTTCCACGATAGGTAGATCGCAGTACAAATTTTGTATCTATGACGTAAGCAATAGGAATAGCGCCATGGCCAAAAGGTGCATCGCTGCTGCTTCGCTGCTCGTCAGTCTCGTCACCGATACGCACTGAAGGGGTTTTATTATTTTTAAAGTGCGCGCTCGTTTGCACGCGAATGGGCCACTTAACCACGGAAACAGGCGACTTCCGATTCTCTGACATGACGAGAACATATTCCAAGCCAAACCGTTGCTATCAAACGCATACTTAACTTTAAGAGGATGCGCAAGTGGATTGAGGGTTTCGTGGCGCACTTAATATGATAAGTACTCGCAATTTCTTTTCTCTCAATAACGATTATTACCCTACTGACTCGTTACACTATAAATCGAAACTAAACATATAGTTGCTTTCAATAAAATTGCTTGGAATTAGTGTTTCTGTCCTGGGTTCCCGGGAATGGGATTTCCCGGGAAATAGTGCATTCCCATACCCGGGTAACTTAAGGCGATTCCCGGGAATTGTAATATGATTAGGTGCTCTTAAATAATACACAAAAACGTTAAGGAACAATAACATTTTCACAAGCAGTTAAATATCCAGTGGGCCAGCTAGCCTACTTCAAATAAGTTTTATTTATTTATTTGTTTGTCATTTTCAGATTTCAATTTTAATATCCAATAAATATTTAAACATATTTCGACTTGAGTGTGTCACTTGAATGTTTCTGTGAGCCAATCGTGAAAAGTGTTGATTGTGTATGGACACCCTGAGTGTTAACCGTTGCGCAACTAGTCTGTGATTATTTCTTAGGTTAACATTAAAGCTACAGGAAATAATGAATATACTCATGACGCATCATGAGTAAATTCAGTATTTCCATTTATTAATTTTTATCCATTCAGAATTTAAAAATATTGTACCTTTTTAGCGTTAGCTTTAATTTTAACCTAAGAAATAATCACAGACTAGTTGTGCAACGGTTTAGACTCGGTTTAGACGATACCTCTAGAGATTTTGAAATTGTCATTTGAGCAATTTAAAAACCATATAAAAGCAACTTTGTTTAAAAATGGATATCACAATGTTCAAGATTACTTAAATGACGGGGCTATATGGGGTTAAACGAACTCAAAACAGAAATCTGCTTATTATTTATAATGATTAATAATGATGTAATAATTGTACTAGTTAAACATAACTAATTTTTAAAAGGGATCTAAAAATCAATCTTTGGGAGTTTCTTTACCCTTCTTCTCCCAAAGTACGTTTTCTAAGTTTAAGTAAATATCTATAGTAATAAAGTAATTTTGATTTACGATTTTGACCTTCTTTAGAATTTAGAAGAGATTTACGATTTCCGGTTTATGGCTACATCAACTAAGAGATAGTTTTTCAATGTTGATAGCTCATCAGTGGAGCACAATTTCAACAACAATCATTAACAGATATGAGAGAAATAATAAGTGCGATATGTTAAGTAGGTAACTTGTAAATAATTCTACATATTTAATCGAAACAAGGTTTCAAAACTACATCTAAATAGCTGTTCTGGTAGGTAATAATAGAAAACTCAATATTTTTTTATGATTTCCCGGGACCCGGAAATTCTCGTCAATTGGAATTTTTATTCCCGGGTCCGGGGAATCAAAAAAGTCCGGGAAAACCGAAACCCTACTTGGAATTGAACATGTTGCGATTTGATGGCCTAGTTTACGAGTTGGTATGATATGCCGACGGCCAATAGGCGTCGGTCCGGTCTGTCACAAGTGCGGGAGTCACGGAGTCGGTACGTACATACGGTAGTCGGTAACTACCGGAAGAGGATCGGACGTGACGGGAAACGTGATCAGGGTGATAATGAACCCGCTGGTTGGGGTGCGTTTTCAATGTACTTTAAGGTAGGATTTTTACCCGACTGCTTTCAGAAGGGAGGGTTACGTTATTCGAATTGTGTATTTATGTATGTGGGTATGTATGTAGATTTCTATGTTCCCTGTACGGCTGTAGCATGAACGGCTCGAAGGATTTTAACATATGAGGTGTCGTTAGATTCTTCTTAATAGCCCGAGTGGCACTGGGTACAACAATAAAAAACAAAACGGCAGATTTTAGACGACATTCAAACATTTTTTTTACCAAACCCATCGATTGGGTAACAAAATGAAGGGTTTCCAATAGTGATTCCAAATATACGTATAACTTGCAGTTTAAGTTTCAAGGGAAAGGTAAAAAGTTTAACGAAAATCACTACCAGCGCACAGAAATCCAACGAAAGGCCATGGATAGCTCTCCATGGCCTTTCGTTGGAAAGTACCGTCAATCTCCGGAGTATTTCCTTAAACTTAAATAGAAATAACGTATTATTAGTTAAAAAAAAGTTTGAAATAAAAAAATAATTAAAATAAAACAAAAAACCCGACTGCATAAAATTACCACAAAAGAGAAAAAAACAAGCTCTTTAATTTAGTGTGAAGAGAAATACAGAGAACCGTATCTGTTATTTATGAAGGTATGTACCTAATAAAATACAATACCCAGTCCTCTGTATTTCTCTTCACACTAAATTAAAGAGCTTGTTTCTTTCCTTTTTAGTGGTTAGTTTATGCAGTCGGGTGTTTTGTTTTATTTTAAATCTTTTTTTTACTATAATTTGTCTACCACTCAACAGAGAGTGCTGGAGGTTGCTGCAAATACAGGGGACGACAAGACCTTAAATACATAATGATGATATTGATGGTATCTACGTTAATGTAAACCCCAATGTGGTATCATCACAAGTTATGTAATTCGAAGAGACCATTTAAATAAAAATAAACAACAGGTTGAGGTTGAGATACGCGAGTGTTGGGCCTTATAAATATTAAGTATTATGTTTTACAAAAAGTTAATTTAGCAAGATCGCTAGTCTGTAGCAATTTTCGGAAATTTCATTCCCAGCTGTTCTATTCTATTAGTATCACTTGCATATGTTCGCACGAACCCCAACTTACTTGACGCTCGGTGCAGTGGAGACGCATCCCTGTACGTGAGGAAAAGCTTTCTTTTGAATATCGGCGCATGTCAATTTGAGTGTTCCCTCGTCTTCATCTGTAGTATCAATGGGTTGCGGGTGACCCCTGTCTTGTCAGTTTGCTTTAAATATTGTTATAGTACATAGAATCACTTAATACGCTGGGTACTTTCGAAGCTACGTGCTAGGTAGATATACCGTCACAAGTTTACATATTTGTGAAATACTCTATAAAAAGCAGAACTTAACTTTAGACAGTTAACTTTAATGATTTATTTATGAGTTTTAACAATTAAAAGCTCATAAGATACACCGTACACCGAAAACTTGACAGAAGCAGTAAATTATAACATTCCTCACAACAATGTTATAATACGCTTTAATGTGTATTTATTGCCGTTCAAATGAAAAGCCGCTTCGGGAAGTCAATAATTTGCAACCCCACAGAATCTGGTTGCGGCGGCGGCGGCGGCGGCGTTGGGCGGCGTAGCGGGTAACGCACTGATTCTTATTCATTGAGCGCGAGGGCGGGGGCGGCGACCGCGACCTAACGATTTGATAATGTATTCACTTGATAAAAGCGGAAGGTGGTACTTCGCGGGTGCCGCATTAAAAATCCAATTATAGCGGAACTAAACGCGGCAAACGCTCACCGCCCGGCTATTTGTCAGGGATAAAAACTGTATTCTAAATTTAATTTCACGCAATTTTTTAAAATTTGGGGGACAGTCGGATTGTTATTTTTTATTGAGAGCCAGTTATTCAGTTTATTAATCGGCTGTTATGCGAACTTTATGGGAGCGAGGGGTGTCCCAGATTATAGATTGTAGACTTGAGAGTTGAGTTTTAATAAATTAGTATAACTACTTAAGTAAGCACTAGTAAAAACTAGTCTGTACCTAGCGAGTCTGTTAGTAGAAAGCTGAACTTCTAATATACAAACTTAAGTTTAGACAGGCGGAAGTTAGCCATTATTTCAAGGGTCAGTGTTATTTTTCTATTGCTACTACAACAAGATGTCTCTGGAGATTTTTAAATTGCCATTTAAGCAATTTAAAAAACATGTAAAACACCTTTGTCTAAAAAGAGATGTTACTTACAATATTCAAGATTACTTATATAATAAGAGTGCATGGGGTTTTTAGATACTGGTACAGTAATCAGAGTCACGGTATAAAGTGGGCAGATTCACTTCCGAAGAAGCATACAAATTGGAATGTGGTATACAACCAACTTACTTCTCCTAATCTTTTTAATCTTTACGTAGATAAGCTGATCAGTGAACTCAGAAGTACCCGAGTCGGATGTCACACTGATGGACAATTTATCTAACTAATATTATAAATGTGAAAGTAGCGATGTTAGGATGTTTGGATGTTTGGTGGTTTGGTGGTTTGGATGTGAGTGTGTGTTTGGGCTTCAATCACGCTACCTCTGTGCTAAATTTCATACAAAAACGGCTGAACGTAATTGTATGAAATTTAGCACAGAGGTAGTTTATGAGCTAGATTAACATATAGCATACTTTTTATCCGACTGCACCAGAAGGAGGGTGACGTTATCTCGGTTAATAATAATTCCTAGTAACACGCAGTTGAAGTTGCGGGCATCAGCTAGTTAATAATATTTCGCATGAGCCCCTCGATTAGTGGACTGCGTAAACTTCTACGCATTTGTGAGTTCATATGCGGAGGCCAATGCAAGATATAATGAGTTAATCATATTCAAGTCAGGCAGTAAAACTTATACTGATGTGTCTCCAGTTATGTGCAGTTCAGATATTCAGAGGAGCTGAATAGGGTTGCAACATTGAAGTAGCTGGGCCACTGGGTATCCGAGGACTCGAAGGATGTCTGTGACAATGAGAGGAGACGTAGGTCGTTGGCAGTTCGCTGTAATATTGGGTGTTTACCTATGAAATTGGCGAATTTTTCTTCCAGATTCAGGAGTTCATAATTCGAGTAATTCAATAGCTATTTCCAGTTTTTTTTTTATTGTTTGTAGTGTTATGTTACTTACATGTCATTTTCCAGGATTTTCAACTGGATACTTGCTGAGCTGTACAGCTTGTTATTTGGTATCACCTTTATTTTCATAGGACCCTGTAACGTTTTAAACCATAAGAACACATTAACAAATCATTTTCGCTTTGTATTTTCACACTATCAGCACTTCTAAATCGATAGCGAAGGAGTTTACCTTTGGTGACCTTGTATTTGGCTTTCTCCGAAACTCTGCAATCTCGAGCTTCGTGCGCGCTGGTGCGCTACCTTTTTATATTCATTGTTACTTCATTTACTTCATGGTTTTCTTGTTGTTTTCTGTATTACGAGCCTGAAACCAAAATCTTGACATATGTTGATGTCGTTGTTTATCTGGTTGTCATGGCAATGTCCATTCAAACTCGTTAGCGGTCGGATATGTTTGCTTCAATACTTTTACAAAAATACTTTTTCTCTCTTGGCCACTCACAAAAATTGCTTTTAATTTAAATAATTTTTAGAACTCGCCAAAAATGTAGTGTAACGATACGAACCTAACCAGAACCTAACAGAAAACAACCAGGATAAAATTTAGTAGTGACAGTTTATTAGAGTTATCAGTGATGACTATAGAAAAATGATACGAAGATGAGGATGGATGAAATGAGAACAGGTTTTTATAAAATACAGATTAAGTATAAAAAAGGAAGCGGAGGACACGGAGAGTAGGAGGCCGATGGAGTGATGACCAGGATGCAGGTGTAGCCGAGAACGGGTAGGTGACGAGGAGACGAGGGTTGAGGCTCGCAGGATCGCGTTGCAGTAACGGCTCGCGTAACGGCTCGCAGGATCGCGTTGTAGGAACGGCTCGCAGGATCGCGTTGTAGGAACGGCTCGCAGGATCGCGTTGTAGGAACGGCTCGCAGGATCGCGTTGTAGGAACGGCTCGCAGGATCTCGTTGTAGGAACGGCTCGCAGGATCCCGGGGTAGTGCGACCCCGGGATAAGGCCTTTAGGTGGTTCTTCTCGCTCAGAAGCTGACGTGAGACCCAAGAATTTCAGAAATGTTCCGCTCTTATACCCTTTTTGGAGAGTTCTAAAAATTATTTAAATTAAAAGCAATTTTTGTGAGTGGCCAAGAGAGAAAAAGTATTTTTGTAAAAGTATTGAAGCAAACATATCCGACCGCTAACGAGTTTGAATGGACATTGCCATGACAACCAGATAAACAACGACATCAACATATGTCAAGATTTTGGTTTCAGGCTCGTAATACAGAAAACAACAAGAAAACCATGAAGTAAATGAAGTAACAATGAATATAAAAAGGTAGCGCACCAGCGCGCACGAAGCTCGAGATTGCAGAGTTTCGGAGAAAGCCAAATACAAGGTCACCAAAGGTAAACTCCTTCGCTATCGATTTAGAAGTGCTGATAGTGTGAAAATACAAAGCGAAAATGATTTGTTAATGTGTTCTTATGGTTTAAAACGTTACAGGGTCCTATGAAAATAAAGGTGATACCAAATAACAAGCTGTACAGCTCAGCAAGTATCCAGCTGAAAATCCTGGAAAATGACATGTAAGTAACATAACACTACATGTTTTAAATTAATTTTTAATATTTTACATCTACTTATTAAATTTTCTTTTAATTTTCAGTTTGATAACTAAAATGTTATCTTCAAAATCAGTGCCTCCCAAATGTCATCCATTTTCATGATAATATTCGTAATATTTTTTTACAGCTGACACTTCAAAAATTATATAAAATTTTCTGTTAGCTAAATGTTGTCTCATTCATACACACAAAGTTTATAAAATTAGGATCTGTCATTCCTAAAAATAATACAAAAATGTTTGTACTGAAAATTGACTTAACTTCAATTTCTCCATACAAAACGCCAATTTCATATGTAAGGACCTAATATGTTGGCCCGCAGGTTGGCACGCTGGAGCAAGGACGTACTGACGGTGTTTCTACACGTGCAGCCTGTGGGTGGGTCAACTGTACGCAGGGGGCATACAGCGCCCTGCGAGCCCAATACAACAACGCGTTCAGGTTGGTGATGGGGCTGCCGCGGCAATGCAGCGCCTCCGCTATGTTTGCCTTATGATTATCTTATCAGACATCGCTGACGAAGCACGACCGCGCCAGCACCAACTCCATCCAGAGGGAGGAGCGGTGGGACTCGCCGCTGCTGGCGCACTGGGATGAGTCTACGTGAGTGCGTAGAGACCGAGGGCCCCAGTGGTGGGGATTCCATCCTCTCTTTAATGCTATATTTTTATTATTCATTATTTATTGGTCAATAAAATATTTTGAATTGAATGGAATTAATCTAACTCCACACAGAACTCGCTGTTAATAACTTTGTAATTATTTACTCCTGCGTATTATTTATATATATTGTTCGATTCAGAATCGATACTCGATCGATGGTTTCGGAACGGCCATTTTGAATTTGACGGAGCTGTCAACCGAGCAGTTTTTGACAACTGACAGACGAAAAGCCCCCGCAATGTGACGCGTATTGATTTTGGGCATTGAAATTAAATCGTAAGCCATCTGGAATTGTATTCGGGCTCCCCTCAGGATTGTCTTATAGCTGAGTGTATTGTGGTTCTCCGAACCAGATAAAGTTCGTATTTACGTAATATAACCTGTGTTGGAACTGTGCGCGTCGAAGCTGGCCTGCCAGCCATACCTGGTTGGCTGAAGAACCTGTCTACCAAGAAGAGCCTAGGGTGCACCCAGGCCTTGCAGAGAGACAGGAGTTTGACGGGAACGAAGCACAGACCAGGTCAGATAGAATCTATTTACTTTAGCTCGGTGAAACGCCGACGTTCTTGCTTCTTGGCATCTGATCGCTACGCTACCTCGTAGCTATGGGCCCCTGCGAGGTCATCGGGTGCCGAAAGGCCTGAACATATATATATATACATAGTCAGGTCATAAATTCTGTCACATGTGCAATATGAAATAATTTAGACATGTTTATTATTTATGTAAACATTTATATAGCAAAATGAACTTAATAAAACATAGATTCTTATGGTAATAAAGTTTATTCAAAATGACCCCCGCGATTTTGAAAACAGGCCTTTATTCTGCGCGGCCAGTCGTCTATCGCAGCACGAACGAGGTCCATGTCAATATCGGCGGCTGCCTTAATCAAGGATGCCTTGAGTGACTCCAAATCAGGATGAGGCTTTGAGCAGGCCTTTTCCTCCGAGTGTTGCCATATCTTGTAATCTAACGGACTCAAATCTGGACTGGAGAAGGGCCAGTCTTCGTGCCGGATGAAGTCGATTTCACGCGCCGCCAGCCAGTCTTGTGTGCTTTTCGCTCTATGAGCTGGCGCAGAATCTTGTTGGAATACCCAGTGCCTGTTATTAAACATGGTATGAGAAACAGGTTCCACAAGGTTCTTGAGGACTGTATTTTGATACACAACTGCATTCGTTTTTACGCCTTTCTCACAAAAATGTACCTCAGTTAAGCCCCAATAACAGACTCCCAACCAAACCATGAGCGAGGATGGAAAATGACCTCATTGGACACGCGGAATACGGTTGCTCGCTTCTTCACTGCTGTGTGCGTACACCTTATCATTTTGTTTGTTGTAGCTCTCTTCCACGGTGAAAATTTTTTCATCCGAAAAAAGAATTTCCCGATGCTTTTTTCCCGCGTACCGCTTCAACAAAGCGCGGCATCTCTTCAGTCTCAGGTCCATTAAACGAGCGTCCAAACGATGTCCTGCTTTTCTTCGATATGCCCTAAGCCCTAAGTCTTCATTTACCACCCTTTTCACCGTGGTCCTGCTTAACCCCATCTGAAGGGCCAACAGTTTCTGCTTACGTATGGGATTTCTTTGAATTCGCGCCTTCACAGCTTTTATCACTGCTGGAGTCCTAACAGAGCGACGGCGACCACTTCTTGACCTGTCATCTACACTAGAGTCTTCATTGTATCGTTTTATGGTACGATAAACGAATCTTTTGGTTATATTCAAATTTTTCAGTAAGTCGAAAATCTGAATTGGCGCGTAACCGCAACGATGCAACGCAATAACTGCGACACGGTCTTCTTTAAGTGTCCACTCCATATTTAAAAATGAGGAAAATTCTAAAAAGTACACATTTTTATTTTCATGAAAAATTCGAAATTCGAATTCAATAAACTTTTTTGTGGCCAGCGTTTTTATTGTGTGACAGACCTTTTGACCTGACTGTGTATATATAACTAACTATATTTATAGTGATATTTGTATTAGTTAAACACCACCAATTTTTAAAAGAGATCTACAAATCAGTCTGGTGGTCCAGTGTGGAGAAGAGGCAAAAAAAATACGTTAAATATGTTCAGCACGTGTAATACACGTATATTATGATCAAATCCATATAGAATATGTCACTCTCCAAAAATCAACGACACCTCATTTGTTAAAATCTGTCAAGCCTTTAGGGCTAAACTTTTTTTACATTTTCGACCCCAAATCTTCGCCATATAAAAAAACAATCGACATTTTCAATGTAATTATCGAACCTGCTCACTAAATTTCACGAGAATCGGTTGATGAATGCGACCTGTAGAGGAGAACAGCCGGACAGAAATCCAGACATTATGAAAGCATTTTTGTTCAAGCTGAAACGGAGAAGCTTCTTACGCCTCGCTCGCTCGGTCAATAAAAACAAATAACCCGACTGCATTTTCTTTCAATACCACATAGCAACTTATGAATGCCCCTGTTACAATGGAGTATGAAAGTAGCCGCGCACCAATAAATAAAACTCCATAGCTCCGCTATTTTTGAAAACATTCCAAATAATGAATCGACCAAAAAAAAATATTATGACGCTTTTGCTGCAGCACTATTTTAAGACTCAATTGCCTGAATTTACGAATGGAGAAGTTCGTGGCCTAAATGAAGTAGATATAATTTCGTTATGGGCCCGTGGTCCCAATACTTTTTGCCACTGCACATGAAATTTTACCTATATACTCATGGAAAGTATATGAGCATACATATCGATAATACGCTGGGTATTGTCAAATGCCCATCTTTGCCATGCGCTATTCCTCATAAAGGAGAGACTTCCCAATTCCCGAAAAAATATGTGAAGACATCTTTTTAATTCAATGTGTATGAAAAATGGGAACTATACGAAAAAAAAAATACTTAATATATTGTTCACCTAAAAGAGGCATTTCATGAAATCTTAAAAGATATTTACCATTTTGATGGTCCATGGTCCTTGTGTCAAAAAAATTGGTATTAAAATATCTTAAAACTATTACTATTTTTTAATACTACTACTAGTCTCAGTGGTTTTTGAAAAATTAATAAAACGCACCCAATTTTCGTACTGTTCTGAAGCAGCGACTGATGTGACGGCCATGTTGCAGTATGAGCTGCTATGAGTTTAATTTTAATATGAATTTGTCCAAAATTTTAACCCACCTATCGAGTTGCTAATTTTACCGATATCTTAAGATCTCATCCGGAAAAGTAAGTGCAAGAAGGTGAGATCATCTCGAAACCCTAGCCCAGAATCTTAGGGGCAGACGGCCAGTGGCGTCGTTACAAACTGCCGCCTCGGTACAATAACTGCCGGGACAAACTAGCCTATAAAATATCAGCAGCGAATAAATCAGTTCGGCCGTGAGGTCCCTCGATCCACCCTCAGATCGACCGCGTACCGTGTCGCAGACTGGCTAACCACCCCGCGATTTATGCTCATGGAAAATTATGTGATAGATAAAATATTAATTGACGGTCCTGTAACATTGCCCAATTGCCATTGCGTGACAAATATAAAAACTAATAGTTAGCTGATACTAAGAGTAGTGACAACAACAAAAAAACCGGTCAAGTGCGAGTCTAAATCGCGCACGAAGGGTTCCGTACCACCGTTCAATGGAAGCGATGGTGTGGAGTGAATAGTTTGGATTTTACACAGCAAAATATTATTTACAAAGTTATTGGTGCGGTTACTTTCACACTCCATGTACGTAACCAGGTGCATCCATAAGTTTGTATGTGGTATTGTTGTATGGGAGCCCCCTTAAATATTTATTTTATCCTGTTTTTTAATATTTGTTGTTATAGCGGCAACAGAAATACATAATCTGTAAAAATTTCAACTCTCTAGCTAGCTAGGTTCTTGAGATACAGCCTGGTGACAGACGGACGGACGGACGGACGGACGGACAGCGAAGTCTTAGTAATAGGGTCCCGTTTGGAACCCTTCGGGTACGGAACCCTAAAACAACGAAAAATTCAACCATATCCTAAAAGTTTGATTACCCAACTACAGGAAAACCAAAAATAATTTCTATGTATGCGTGTATTCTACTACTACTATGTATGTTCATTTGTATCACCATAACATTTAAACTATGTACTTATCAGAATTTGACAAATGAGGTGTCGTAGAAGCGTTTTCATAGTCCACTGGATTTAGGCTATATGACGTCACACTTAATTCAATATGGCGCCCTCTAGAGGGCATAAAGTCACAGATATTTTTTTAAAGTTTTGAACATGGTCGTGTTTGGTATCAAATAAAAGGGCATAATAAACACATTTCATTTTTTATATATTATTAACAGTTGCTCACTGCTTTGCTTGCTTAGTTCGATAATTCAGCATAAATGTAGCATTCGTTCAGTCATTCAGTTGTTATCTAGGTAGTATCCAAACACTAAGTTAAATTGACTAACGCTATCCAGAATTTGACAATTGAGCTATCGTTAGAAGCGTCTTGTTTTGATCGTCCACTACTTATGCTAGGCTTTGTGACGTCACACTACATTTAATATGGCGCCCTCTAGAGGATTTTTGAAAAGGGCCGTGTTGGGTATCAAATTAAACATTCCAAATCTATACGTTTATATATTATTAGCTCTTGCATGCTGCTTTGCCTGCATTTAATCAAATCGTGAGAAGGAGATTTTTAGTAAACGGGTTTTAGTTTTAGAAATTTTTGTCTTGTTTTAATCTTTGCTTCGTTAATGTATTTTTTTTGTCGCTGCGATCATTCAAAGCAAAATGTCAGCAATAGAGATACATATTAGGGAATACTGAGAACAGAATTTCTTTTATTTTAACCCGAAAGAGAAAGTATAGGGTACGACAGCGAAGATGGGGCGAAACGCTCATATCACGCATGCTTTCACTCAGGGCGTAAGAATAGAAAAATGAAATCTCAGATTCTGTATTCAAGTCAGCGTGCGTGAAACATTGGGGAGCATGGTTCGGTAGTCCCACACCGCCGCCACAGCTCTGCCACCGCTCTGCCACCGCTCCGCCACCGCCGCCCGCCCCGTTCTGCAATCCCTACCGTGCCTCCAACACGCACTGATTGAACGAACGCGACAAGTTAAACGATTTGAAACAATTTAATAGAGATCAAATATTCGAGCCCCCGCAGACGCCCGCACTAACTTTTGAAGTTTTTCCCTCGCTAAAGGGATTATCGGCGAACGGAAGCTTAGGGTGGGATATTTTATGGGACTTGTGGATATTTTTCTATTTTTCCCAATTTAGCTTATGTTTTAGTTGCAGTTTGGAACTTTTTCAATATTTTTGTTGAAATTCATAGGAACCTACTTAATTTGTGTAAATAGTAAGTCTTTCTCAGTACAACGTGGACAGTCAAAAATATTAACTTTAAAAAAAAACGTTAATATTTTTGACTGTCCACGTTGTACTTAGAAAGACTTACTATTTACACAAATTAAGTAGGTTCCTATGAATTTCGAGCTAGTCAATAAAATAATTTGGAAACTTAAAAAAACAACTCTGTTAATCAAAAGCGTTTACTGACGAGGGCCAAGTCCGCTCAATGGAATTTTCTGCAGAATGTTCCTGCTACTTACAACAATAGGTATGTCTATCACACGAACGATTTCAGCTCTACCTCTATTATTATAGTTTCTGATCGAGTTCACGTATCTACTCCACTTCTTGGCTCGAAGGCTATCAACGTAAATATCTGCAGATTTTCATCGAGTCATTGCTTGAAGTTCCATCTGGGATACCTGCTTGTAATTTGATCCTTAGGCTTGGCGATTATGGTTCTTTTTGTGATCGGTGATGGAGTTGGGACCTTGTCGCAGGATAGGGTGGGTTTGCGATTACGTTATGATAGGATCAGGGCTCATCGGAGCGTGCACCTTGCGGGAGCTCCCAGCAAGTGCTGCAGCACTACTCTCTGTGACGCTAATGTCATTTAAATCGCGACGAACACTTTGTGCTCTCCTACTATTCACATTCTACAGCGTGGAATAGAAAGATTTAGTGATATTTGGGGAGAATATCATACTTAGAGACGTTTCCGCATTACGTATCATGCATGATGGTCGGTTTTGGTTCCCCACTCTTTGCTCTACTTATTCAACGCAAGAAAATCACGCTAGATTATTATAGAACTTTAGGATAAAAAAATATGTTTTTGTTAACTACTTAGTCTTTCTTGTTACACAATATTATAGCACCGATGTATAATGGAGCAAAACGATACCACTATATTCCCCAATCGGCTCATCCGATAAGCACAACCGACCGGAACGTCGTCCCCTCGCACATCAATCGCACTATCGATTCCAATTCAAAAGTTATGGCCTTGTTTTAACTATAAAAGAAATAATAAATCAATATTTTGATACAACAAATGTGGCAGTTTAGATACCACCGAAATTTCCAGAGTAAGTGCCACCGAAATTGTGGGGGCATGTCTGGAACTTCCTGATTTTCACATATAGATATTTCTGAGCAGGCTTCGCATTACAATTATTTTATTTTGGCACTAGCAACTTAACTAAAGTTAGTTTATGACTCGCTTCTGATACCTAATTATCTGTCTTATGGTTTCGTCGAATCGCTGCCATAGTATCACATGGACCTTCGTGTGGGTGTATTGCGCACTTTACTTGCAGGTATAGTTGTCGATGTCGTGTTGCATTTCACCAGTCAGCAGTGAGGAGTTTCCTGTTAACCGAGACATCGCCTCTGCAACCGTCTACTTATTTTTTAATACAGAAAGGAGGTACCTAAGGTAAACTGCGTTGTTTGTAATATGGTGTTGTGTTAGGTATCCAAGATAGGATTACTTTCAAAAATCCACATCAAAGTCTTCAAACCTTCTGTATGTCTTACTTACCAGGAATCAGCGAAGCAATATAATCTCTCAAATTCAGTTTTCAATAACTGTCATCACGTTAAATTGAATTCGTAGATCCTTCAAAGTCCGTGCCCCCAGTAATGAATGACCCGCTTTGAGAAATCGTAATCCTTTTCCAAGACGTCCTCGAGGAAACGTATGAACGTCTGCTGCACTACTTGGACCGATTTAAATATATATTTTTGTACTAGAGGACGGACCAACACAATCATGACTAATCGGATCAGCGCAAATGGGCGGTCATTTGGCGGAACTATCGGACTTCTCCTCGGAAAATATCCCGAGCGTTTTCATCTGGTATCGGCTATCGGCTATCTAAAGTATTGAGATAATAGGTGACCGCGGGGCCGAGGGGAGGGGTGCAAGTGTCGGAGGGGGTGGCTCCTCGGTATAATGTAAGTGTCCGGGGCGACATTTGCACCGAACGGCCGCCGACCTCCGCACTTACTTATGCGGTTTTTAATATTTTTATTGTAATGGCTTCGGCCACTACAGGGAGCTGCGGGACATGGGATGCGAAGAATTGAGACAGAGTTTGCCAGACCAGGATATGTCTGGTACAGTACAAAATGCATAGCTTTGATTGAAAGTAGGAACGACATCATGAGAATGTAATTAGTACTCGTAGATAAGTTTTCCAGATTAATTCTGATAAAAGTAAATAATTTCCATGTTATTTGGTACACGTCGCGCGACACGCTATGAGCGGTGGCCTTGAATGCGCAGTAGTCACTTTTCAATAGCTGGTACATATGCGCATTAAGTATTCTGTGCATATGCGCAGAAATTCCCGCCAACGTCACCCAGCAGGGCAAGCAAGAAGCAAATAAATTTTACACATGGAAATCAATTTGAAATCATCCCGACTTCGTCAAGCGTTACTTTTTAAGAAAAGTGTGTTACTGAAAACTGACTTCGAGACAAGCGTGTAAGTTTTGAAAATAGTTATTAAGATAACAAAAAGGGGTTTCTTGAGTGTTGCTAGGATCATTGCGCTTCTCCACGGCTTTTCCGTGCCAGATCAAAGAAAAACGTGTAAAAAACAGCTGTGCCGTGTCCCCTTCGGACACGCTGTCTCCGAGTGACCATTATTGTTGGCGCGGTGGTCGTCGACGCCGTAAAACGCACCATAAACCATCCATCTACCGGTGCAGAGATGCGCGCATAACTGACTAACAAGCAGTTATTGAAATTTATCATTATTATTATTATTAACGGAAGGAATTTGGATATTAATGTTTAGGACAATATGTTCATACGCCATCTGATAGGAAATGGTGAAAATAGATATAGCTGAAAGATCGAACTAAATTAAAATCCTTGGCAATAACCACCTAGCCCCTAGGTACTGCCTGTTCCTCTCTGTCTGCGATTAGTTGAATATCTCTTTCCTTAAAGTAAGACGGTATAACTTCTTACTAGGTGGTTGTAAGCCTATACCTATGGAATACTCCGTTTTACAAGACAAAGTTGATACTAGCCTAGATGTCCATCACATCCATGCTGAGCCAAGGATGATTGAGATCAGACACGATGCTGAAGCTCGCAGACAAAGGTGACTCTAACTCAAAACTCAACGAAATATGACAAGACCGTGAATTCTGTACAAAGTAGTGATATTAATAAAAAGAGAACACAGTCCACGTGCACGACTGAACATAATATATGACCTGATATAAAATCTGTCAGTGCCCATTTATGGCGGCGAGGCCCTGTTATTAAAATGTAGCGGGGCGTCAGGCTGGGCGCGTCGTAGACCCGGAGCTTCCCGCTCTCTCTGATTTATTAGCAGACCAGCAGTATTTTATTCGACGGGCGCCTCAAGAAATCTATAAGTTTCCGCCGGGCAGAGTCAGGGGACAATCCCACTAAATATTGTCTCCGCTCGGTCTCTGAATAGCTATAGCTATAAAGGTTACCTGTCTCTACATGTTTATTTATTGCATAGTATCATTTGATAGTGAATTAATTCGATTGTGTGGCGTATACTTGTAGCATTCCTATCCTGTGGCCCTTCAGCAGAATTGAATTATTTTGTTACTACGGACTAACGTCGAACTATTTTGTCTCTTTACAAATAAGGCTTCAAACATAACGAGGCGAGCTTCAGAGGCTTGTAATATCAAATGAACCCAATTTTGAAATCTCAAATTCTCAATCTTATTCCGTCCTCATCACATCCAGAGGTTCCGCGTGAAAAGGTTTCTCTAGATAAAGGCAGATGTCTTTTGCTTAGTTCTGTGACATTATACGTAAGTATATGGTTATAGATACTTCCTATGTTTTATGGACTGCGCCAGGTATTTAGGTAATTTCATAAGCAGTGTATATGTTACGGTCAATTCAATAATTCCGGTTAGAATACATAATAACCGGTAAGTATTCATACTAACCACGGATTTTGGTGAATGTTATATATATAGCCGAAATCAGTCCGATTTCGGCTATATTTTTTTAACCGGTTATTATTAATACTCACAAAGAGGGTTTTGTGAAAGTAATAAGACATTCTTAATCAAATATGGTTTATTAAATATAAAATAAAACAGATAGTTAAATTCTTCTTTATATTGTCTTTCGATAACGCACAGTATTGCACAGAATGTTTATTAGATAGGTGTAAAATATTTTATGTTTACTTAGTTTATGTTTAAGGTATTTTTTGTTGTTCTTACATGTTCAACCTAACACGAAGGATAAAGGTAGCTTCGCTTTGCACACCCCCTTTACCCTTCACCTAAGCTGCCTATGCTATTAGCTGTGCAGATCAGTATTAATCATACCTATATTGACGTGTGGTGATTATAATTATATACTAACCGGTTAATGTGATAAATCTTGCTGTATTAATTACTTTAACCATAGATATTGGCCAGTATGAATAATAGCCGGTTAGTATGCATAATAACCGAATCATTATCTTGACCGTACCAAATGCACAGGGTATTGGCTTCAATTAGGGTGGATTTATTTAATTTTAAAAGACTCTTGTAGGGACTAAAGGTGACGATTCCAAATAAAAGAGATGAAATAGACTACATGGACACAATCACAAGTATATTCGGTCACAGTTGGTTACAGAATGCACACTAACACAGCGATACACTGCTGTTTGGTTATCCATATAAGGGTGGATGTTTACATACAATATACCTGTTAAAAGAAGTCCCGGCAAGATCTATGTCACGGATTCATCCGTCATTTTACATACAAACTTTATGGTTTAACCGTTTATTAGGGCTTGTAATGCTCAACTAAATAAACTAAAAAACTAACTTTTTTAAATAAAAATATTTCAAACCATATCTCAAAGAATTGTACGAATAAAGAAGCAGCACTATAGAGGTATAGACTTATTTCTCTCTTAACGACCTTTCTGCACGGTCCTTTAGTTCAGTATTAAGACTCCTATATTGGCACTGGAAGCGCTAGACGGAGAATCTTACTTTTCAAGGTCTATATGAAAACTGATGCTATTGAATCTCATAAAAGTGATAAATACTATTCTTATAGGAAATGTATTCACCTATTTAATGAACAGACCATATTAGGTAATTGTTTGATAGTAATGTCAAATTGAGTAACGCGATGCGTTTCCGAATTTTGCTTTTCCCCGACATTTTGAACCCTCGTAGTTTGGGGAATATCATAAAATCTTATGAAAATATAGATTCAATATAAAGATAAACTCTTTATTCAGTTGAATAATAGATTAAACGGTCGACTTAATTAATTTTTAATAGCAATATACATGAATTTCTTGCAATTATACAATTACAAGAAATTAATTTTCCTTTCGATGAAACACGTGTCATTGTGGCGTAAATAAGAAGTAAATGATAGCCTCTATCAACAATCGACGGGTCTATTTAAGACTCATGACGAAAATGATGACGGAAGCAAATGCTGTCATTTAATTTAATTGTAACCATGAATTTGATAAATATGTACTTAAAATTATCTCTCTATTTCTTAAACACCCACACACACACACATACCACACTGTCACACTCAAAGGACAACCTCCCCACCCTGTGTTTTTATTATTGAATATTGTATATTTTTATTTATGAGCTGCCTATGTTCTTACCTTCTTGTTTACCCAATTAAATGCTAAGGTCGTATAATTAATTAGAGTCATTAATTGGGCTATGTAAAATATTACTTTTTAGTACACTCCATCTGTATCGTGCTGTGGAGTCAGTTCCCAAATAATCAAATAAGTTTTTTTCCAACCGACTTCAAAAAGTCTCAAAGATTCTCTTTTTTTTATGTTTGTTTCGCGATTACTCCGTCAATTATGAACCAATTTTGATGATTCTTGTTTTGTCATACTGGAAAGGTCCCGTATAAATTTTATCAAAACTCATTTTGCGCTTTTTGAAAAAATCAACACATACAAAATATATACACAGATCACGTTTCGATTTGTGGTTCCGTGCAGCAAAAGTTTTTATGAGGACTTTTCGTGACGATAGACTTCATCTCAACCCGACCGGGGAGGATGAAACAGGCCTTGAACGAGAAGTCGGTTTTTTAAGTTTTTAACTTGGTGAATTATTCATTACAAAGTAGTACAACTCGCGTGTCCTGTGCGACTGCGAACGAGTTCCCATTCCCAGGTCCCAGGTCGTGAGGTCAGTACCAGGTGAGACCTCACGAAAATGGGTCACATCAGTCTTCTCCGCAAACATTTGAAAATAGAACAGGGCGTGGTTACAAATTTGGAGCGCGCGCAACATATTCCAATACTTTGTCTAGTAGGGGCTCTTAACTGTGATTCCTCGCTAACGAGCGCCTCGTCAGTGTCATGATGACAATGACATGGCGCCGCCCACAGTCACCAGAACAACACTAATGACGACCCCGGATCCCCTACTGCTGCAGCCTCCCGAATGTCACTCACTCTCGGTGTCGGGACATGCCGTAGCGCGAGGTTGATTGACGTAACGCCTTTCTTTGCTGTAATTTGTCTAATCTACTGATCTCCCAGCTTTGTTTTTAAGCAGTTTAAAGTAGGTTTTTATAGGGTGAAGGGTTGATCAGTTACTATAATATTATACTCTCTTTATTTTAAAAGTGTTACAGTTTTTGAACGTAGTCTTAGCATTAGTTCAGGAAAACACTGAAGCCCTCGGGACGCTTAGCTTAAACTCATTAACCGGTCAATGAATTACGTCGGCAAGTCCAATTATGTGATTGGATTAACCACCCACGGTGATGATTCAACGCCTGCCTGTCGTGTCGTGGGTACCTACTTATGTGACACGTCACGGCTACTTTTCGTTCGACATTCGCAGCTTCAAATATATTTTATCTACACACGTATCATAACATAAACCCTCTTAACTTCGTCCAAAACCGCACGTTATGACCAGCATATACAACTCGGTAAAAACTCATTTCTTATCTGAATATTGATACATTATGACCATTTAAGATATGTATAAATTTTCGACAAATTATGACATTCAACTTTCGAATGCCGACGCATGCCTGCGTGCTGCCTCTAGTTTGTCTATGAAGTTGGTACTACTGAACAAGCTAAACAAGTGCAGAGCAATTTTCAATGCCACCATGCCGGTCGAATATGCGGTTCCTGAACACATCAAAGAGCGCTTATGATTTATGTGTAGATAAACTAGTGTATGTAACTGTACATAATCAGACATTATGTATCAGTCACATAAACTACTTAAGTATATACCCCTAGAACTAGAACAAAAGTAAAGAGTTTAAACAAAACAGTCCACCCCTGAATGGTGGTTCGTTTTTAAGAGTATTGCTTTTGGTTCCAGCACAATTATGTTTGTAGGTATTTAGCCGTACGTAGGTATATGTGCTAGTCCCTCTTGCGTAATTCCGTTAACATTAGCATTAGCTATTAACGATAAAGCGATAATTCTATCATTTTAGCCCCAGTAAGTGACCCTAAAGTCAAATCAGGTAATTGTAATAATTCTGCCTTGACATTTTGCAATTTAGAAATTTTGCATTTGACATGGTAAAACCGAGGTTATTGAACTTAGAGACACATTTACCCAGTTACAAGTAAATAATAATCATCATTTTGCAGCTGTGTTGAAATTATTGCTTAACTCGTGCAAATTGTATAAAAACAAATACATAATTTTGATGCAATTATACGTGCTTACGCCATACCTACCTGTGATTTAGTTAACAACCAAATAAATACCCATGTTTTTTCCTTTAGTACGTTTGACGTTTTCGAGTAGCAATTGTACTAACTAGCTTTAAGGTCGACTTGCACCAGATTTTTCTGCTTCTCTTCATTCAGTGCCTCTCCACTTCTGGATGTTGGCAGTCAGCTTTGAATATTCCTCTCGATCTTTCGCCATGCGGATCAGGTCTTCGACGATGGCTATACTGGTCCACGTATATTCGTATAGTTTGACCACTTTTGATAACCGCCACTTTAAACACAATTTAAATAGAATACGGCTATGTTTAGTGGGATCCTGGCTGACAGGCAATTGACCTTGCCGTTCTTGACTACGTAACTTGATCGTGTTCTATACGTCGCGCCGCACGTTATGAGCGGTGGCCTTGAATGCTCAGTAGTCACTTTTCAATACCTGTATAGGTCGCGCAGCGAATTAAGAGCGCTGGGCGACGTTTTAGTGGGAATTACTGCACATATGTATATATTGAAAAGTGACTGCGCATTCAAGGCCACCGCTCATAAGGTGTGGCGCGACGTATACATATGCGCAGTAATTCTCGCCAACATCGCCCAGCGCTCTTAATTTGTTGCGCGACTTATACCTGCTTAAGTTGTCTACAATCTATATTCAGGTGCAGATCTCCCTTCTGTTATGAGAGGTCATCTGGTACCGAATTGTGTAACCCTTAAACTATGACTACATAACTATACATAACTTCCTGTTACATTCCTATGGATAATCGCAAATCGCATTAACGTGTAGGGTCATTAGAACCCAATTGTTTTGCTCCGGGTTTCAGTTCGAGGTTCGGGTTGAACCTTGCCCTACGATTATCAATCACCACGCAATAGGTAGGCGGCGCCCTAGGACCACACGCTGATTGAACACTTGTCCCGATAATTGTCGTGTGGTTTGCTCCCAAAATACATAATTGCGTTAATGCGATTCGACTTCAAATCGGGCTGTTGAGTTGCACAAAGCAGAGTTAGAAATACTTAGCTGATTGAATCTGGAAATGAAAAAGTACAGTGGAATAAAACATATAATTGTCCCGAGCCTCTTATATTCATACCTTAATTTGGGGGATCTACTTCTCCTGCCGTCACCTCGCCGCATCAAGTTTTCTGTCTATTTCCATTCTAGTCCTCTCAACATCTTCTATATTACCGATGGACAGCTTATTAAATTTTCCAATTAGGCAATAATAAACATATACATATTATGATCCGATGTTAATAAAAGGATTCCACATTGTCCGTGCTTATTATGAAACGCTAACCTTGGTCTTGTGCCATACGACACCGCCGCCATGTTATTTTGAATGTTATTCGACTCCCAGCTTCACCTTACTCATACGTTGTATGTAGCACCACTTACTTACCTACCGTGTGCTACTGTGTGACAAAGTAAAAGTAACATGTCACGTGTCTTATTGCAACTTTAAATGTCCAATATGCGATATAGGTATATCTACATGCAGATTTATGAACATTACATTAAAATGTATACGCCTACTTTAACAGTGTGTGTAAATAATTATCTTTCTTAGTATCGTATCACCACTTAGAACCAAAAACGTATATCTTAAAAGTGATAGCTTTTTATTTTCACAGTGGTCCAATGTAGATCAAAGAGGTCAAAGTCAAAGTCAAAGTACTTTATTACTGTAGATATTTACATATCTACAGTAATAAAGCAATAGTAAAATAGCAAACGTCATTTTTTGCCTCTTCTCTACATTGGACAACTGTGGGAGAAGAAGGGCGTAGAAACTCCCACAGATTGATTTTTAGATCTCTTTTAAAAATAGGTTGTGCTTAACTAATACAAATATGAAAAAATTAATTGTTACGATTAATAAGCAGGAATAAATAATTACAAAATTATTAACAGCAAGGTCTGTGTTGAGCCAGATTAACTCCATACAGTCCTGTCATTTAAGTAATCTTGAACATTGTAATATCCCTTTTTCGACAAAGTCGCTTTAACATGCTTTTTAAATTGCTCAAATGGCAATTTCAAAATCTCCAAATGACGGATTCTAAAACAAAGACATAAGTAGACAAAGACAAAAAAGATATTTGTTCGTTTTATATTATTTATAGTGTTTCAAATGATGGTACATAGTAATACTGGGTGTACGAATATTAACCTTATTATATAACATCTTAAATCTAAATTTAATCTAATAGTAGTTTATGTGACTGCTGCATAATGGAGGGCATTAAAACTCGAGAGTGGGTTTATGAAACGAGCCGAAGGCGAGTTTCATAATAATATCACTCGAGAGTTTTAATGCCTAATTATGTACAGTTACATACACTAGTTTATCTACACACATATCATAAGCTCTCTTTGATGTGTTCAGGAACCGCATGTTTGACCGGCATTGTGACTCTGCAATTGTTTAACTTGTTCTGTAGTACCAACTTCTCGCAGGCGGGCGTCGGCGTTCGAAATTTGAATGTCAGTACCAACTTCACAAACAAACTAGGGACGGCACGCGGGTGGGCGTCGGCGTTCGAAATTTGAATGTCATTATATGTAGAAAAACTACACATAATGACCATAATGTGTAGTTTTCCAGATACGAAACGAGTTTTTACCAAGTAGTTTAACATAATGCTGATCCTAACGTGCGGTTTTTGAACGCAGTAAAGAGGGTTTATGATACGTGTGTAGATAAACATATTTAGAGTAGTGGACATAAGAATAGTATTTAATATCTTCAGAAAATAAAGTTTAGATTTGTTTGATTTGATTTTCAGAGATTTACCTACCTACTAAAACCTAATCGTATCTCGTGCGTTTAAAAATCTTGCTCTAGTATTTGACGTGCTTATCTGCGATCTAATTTACATTACAAATAAATCGAAATAATCACGTTACAAATCATACGAGACAGGTCAGTGTTGTGTTCATGTGTTTATTGAAACACTTGACGCAACACGCGGCCTCAACCCAGAAATGGCGGAAGCGCCGATCCTGTTTTGTCACGTAAGCTGGGTGCCGGCGTATTTTATACGAAATCGGACAGTCTGGTTCATTTACCTCAAAAAAAAATATTTTGCTGTCCTCTAGAAGGTTTAGAAGGAGGACACTTAACTTTTCATGTGTCAAGCTGGAGGCATTAAAATGCGTATGGAAAAATATCCTGGAGATTCTCCATTTCAGTGTATAAGTAGCACATGATGTGTTTACGTTGCAGTTTCTCCTTCTTTTTCTATTCTTGACCTTATTATTATCTATTTCCTTCACAAAATCGTGGAAATGTACTCATTAATACCGAGGTGACTAAGTATTTTGTAAGCTTCCGCTGCGCGACCTATTCATAGTTCTCAGGCGAACAGAGCTGGGTATGTGGGTACGTACTTAAAAAAATCAGAATGTCTTCTAGGAAGAGTGAAGTGGACAAAACAAAGTCTTGTTATCGCTGGTACAATAAGTAGGTATACACATTTGTTATTGGTTACAATGTTGTTTGTGGAAGTTATGACATCGACAGGATGTCGCCAGTAACCTGATACTTTCATTCACAACACTTCTTTTAAAATGTATCTTTAGAGACGATTAGGTATTTTAAACCAAGTAATAGTAGATTGTTAACAAGCGTGGAAAGTGACCAATTGCACCGGATATTAGTTCGAGGGTGAAATGGATCACTTTCACCAGAGTTAAACACTCTACTTTTCATTTCGACTGTGAGGAAATCACATTTTCCGAAAGGGACTTGACATTTTTAGCAGATCTCCAGTTCATGAAATGGTTGTATTTCTTAGATATCTCGCCTTAGAACACTGCGGTAATACACTGGACAGCAAATAAACCGAGCCACCCGCTACCTAGGCACTCTAATTCGATTTTCTCAAAAACTAAAAAACCTACAATTATCAAAGTTGTACCTACAGAAAGTGCGTTTCATGGTGATTAAAATGAAAGGAAACTCATTGGGTTTAATCAATATTTCAGTGTTTATTAAGGATTTTACAAAGAAGAGTCGTTTTCCAGTCGTGACAATCGTTAGTAATGATAAAGTGAAAAAAAAATTAAAGCCAAAAACAAAGATAAAATCAAAAAAAAGTTTTTGATCAATATTCCGTATTCCCTCCCCTTGCTCGGATAACTGCCAGCATCCTTGTATTCATCGACCTTACGAGCCTGACGATAAAATCTTGAGGAATTGTATTCCACTCCTCTTCAATTGCGATTCGCAGCTCTGGAAGCCTTGTTGGAGCAGGTACCCGGGCTCGAACCCGACGTTTCAGCTCATCCCATAAGTGTTCTATCGGATTCAAGTCCGGGCTTCGAGCTGGCCAGTCCATCGTACGAATGCTGACGTCGTGTAGATACTGGGTCACCACATGAGCAACATGAGGCCGTGCATTATCATGCATCAATTGCATATCCTGTCCGATATATCCTGCGTAAGGTACCACATGGTCTGCGAGGATTTCAGTAATGTAGCGATGAGAAGTCAGTCCACGTGTACGGCCCGTCGGTTCGATGAAAACTAACGCCGTATGTGCTGTTAACGAGATGCCGCCCCAGACCATTACAGATCCTCCTCCATAAGCAACAGTTTCCTCGATGCAACACTGAGAATAACGTTCTCCAGGGCGACGATATACTCTCTGACGTCGATCACTTCCATGTAGACTCACCCTGGTCTCATCAGTGAAGAGTACATTACTCCACTGCTCTAATGTCCAATCCCTATGCTCTCGAGCAAATTCAAGTCGTGCTCGACGGTGTGCTACCGTTAATGCTGGGCCTGTTGCAGCTCTTTTTGGGGTCAGGTTCCGTTCAGCAAGTCTCCTTCTGACGGTATCTGAACTTATGACCACTTGGCGTTCGTCACGCAGACTTTGTTGGACTTGAATTGCGTTGAGGTGGCGATTTCGCAGAACAGTAAGGTGGATATAACGATCATCTGCTGCTGATGTAGCCCTAGGTCTGCCCGTACCTGGACGGCGATCGAATGCTCCAGTCTCTAGGTATCGTCTGTAAACTCGTTGCACCGAAGATCTGCTGATTCGAAGCCTTCGAGCGACTTCACGTTGCGCAATGCCTGCTTGAAGTAATGCTACAGCTTGAGCTGCTTCCTGAGGTGTTGTATCCATTATTAATCGAAAAAAGTAGCAAAAACACACGCGTCTGAGCAAACGATGGGCAAAAACTAAAGAAATGATAAGAAATATCCGACTACCCTCATTGTAGAGAAAAAGAACGCTAATTTCAAACTCTGGTGAAAACAGAGCAAATCGTTAGCATTGTGTTTGTTGCTTGATTACAATGTGAGTTGACGGTACTTTCGAATTAATTTGTAGTCATTTTAATCACCATGAAACGCACTTTTTGTAGGTATAACTTTGATAGTTGTAAGTTTTATACTTTTTGAGAAAATCGAATCAGAGTTCCTAGGTAGCGGGTGGCTCGGTTTATTTGCTGACCAGTGTAGATTGTTAATAACAGCGTTTGCCTGTTCTTTTATCTCATCGGGAGTAAAAGCAATGTCATTGGAATTACTTTCCGAAACCATTTTAAACCAAAAAAGGCACGGTATTTACTTTACACTGTAGTGCGTCGGGGATGTTTGTTGAGGCACGTACTGATGGATGGACTGAATTTCACGCCATCATACGAAAGAGGACGGACTCCTTACTTAGCTGAACGCGTAACAGCCAGCGCCAACAGCATCCTGCAGGTCATTGCGGGTCGGATCGTCGGGCCTATACTCAAACACTGGGTAAGTGTTATAACAACGTATAGGTACACTGACAGTGTGTGGAAAACTGAGTTCCACAGATAGGTCTTTTTATTTGAGATGAATGCATAGAGATTGAGTATGCCTCCTGAATATATTAAATTGAACTGTGTTAGTCACATTTTAATATTTATTTTTATTTTATTTCATATTGCAATAACCTTGGTTAGTGTGATGTAATTTTATTTGATTTGGTTTAATTTAATTTATTTTTTGATTGATTTAATTTAAGTTGATCAAATTTGAATTTAACTTTGTATGACCTAATTTTAATTTTAATTGAGTTTTATCATTTATTTGTCATTTTATTAGTAACAAACTATGGAACCTTTGTGATCCGAAATAAAATTATTATTATTATTATTATTATTATATTTATATTCAATCTCGTGGTCCCGCTTTTTCTGTTGCAACCTTTAATTGTTTTTTTACTCGATTCTAAAAAAAGGTTAAAATACACATACTGCCAAGATTAGAAAAGTTTTAAAAAAGTATCTATTGGTTTCAATATTTTTTTTATAATATGACGTAACTCAATTATCATCAACGTGGCTAATCGTGAAGAAAAAAAACATTTCCACCCTAGGGATGGAATAGTACATTTCCTACGAGTTCGCAAAGGTTTATATTTACGAACCGAGAAGTTTATGGCACGAGCCGAAGGCGAGGGTCGTAGCAAGGCTCGTAAAAAGCCATTTCGAACGAGTTAGGAATATAATTTTTCCTTAGGAAGAGAACCCAAAATCAAGCGGCGAAGGTGCTATTTTTAGGTCAGAAGCCGAAAAAAGCAATTTTTCACCCGCCTATCTACCCATGAAAATTAAACTTTCCGAGCAGGAGAAATGAAATAGTACATTTGGTACGAGTTCGCAAAGGCTTATATTTACGAACCGAGAAGTTTACGGCACGAGCCGAAAGAAGAAGAAGAAAGAAGTATTTTCGAACAAGTTACTTATACAATTTTTCCCCCTGAGAATCCAACACCATGTGGCGAAGGTGCCTTTTTGAGGTTAGAAGGCGGAAAAGTAAATCTGTTACATCATCATTGTCTTCTAATTGATTTGCTGAGGATAATGCATGACACGATTATTGAGATTTTAAGATTTATATTCTACGAGTAATATTGTTACATATGACGTTTAGTCTTTAGAGTAAATTTGCTGAATGATCAAGAAAACGGTCTACATTGTGCTTATGACAATAATCGCCTAACTGTAGTGGCGTGATGACTGCCTGTAGAAAAAATAAAACATCCTATCTTCAACAATACTGAAAGAATCGGTCATGGTTGGTGCCGTTCATTTGCTGAGAATCACATCGACGGCGGCGGCGGCGGCACCCCGCGGTGCGATGTGGTTTCACGCCTCGTGCGCGGATTACTGGCGAGAACACCCTTCTGAGAGTCGTGGTGGTATCTATGGTAAGGCTGTATTGTGTTGTGGTGCAGTAACTTGTATGTGTTTCTGTCATGTCTGGATCCGCCGCACATCTGAATAGCACAGAGTGTGACTAAAAGATCGTCATGCCTTGTCCCTAACGAGATTACAAGGACACCCTTTTGCACCCACGTTTAGCCAGTAGTTAAACACCCATTTGTGACGTTGATTATTATTTATTAAAACGTATTACTTAATGCAAATCTTGTACGTTTAATGAACAAATATAGGCTTTATATTTATCAAGGATGGAGATTATGTTGATAAAGCCATCTCTCCTACATCCAACTAGGATGGCACGACACCTCACTGCCTTTGATGCGTCTCCTGCGACGCGTTAAACGATGCTGAAGCGAGCTGAGCGAGGAGGCAAGGGCTTCGTAATTCATTTAAATCACACGTTTAGAACGTACGCGAGGTGATCCCGTAACATCACACGCTTGACTCACACGAGGTAAGTACCTCCTGTTGATGTACCAGCTTTAATGTGATGATTCAAGAGAAGGAGATCAGTATGATGAAGAGTTACGAGTATTTAACTTAAAGTCCTATGAGATGTTTACTTCCCGTGGGGTAATAACTCGTCATACTTGTGCTTAGAATATAGTGTATATTTCACAGAGACAAAAATAAGGCAGAGGAAACGTATTTTACTTCAGGTTTGGTCGAATCAGCCCGCATATCCAATCACAACACAAATATTAATATTGAATATTCTTTAAATGCTTTTTAAGTCTAACTCAGTACCGAGAAAGTAATACCTTCAAGAGCATTGTAATGAAAAATAACAATGCATTGAGAACCTATAGGAATACTTAGGTATTGTGCTCGAATTCAATACGGAGAACCATGCGACAGCGCGTTCCTAATCCGCAGATCCGTCCAATAAAATTCCTATTACATTCCGGAAAAAACGACATATTCGGTTTGCTCAAATCCTTAAAACGTCATCCAGATATCCATTACATGTCTATTAAATCTTACGACATATATTTGTTGGGGCGCAGTCAGCAGTAGGCTCCCCCAGCAAACACCGGCGCCGATTACACGCCCGACCGACCGGAGTAAACGAATAATGTACATGTCGAAAGACGAATACCAAATGTTCTCGTCTCGTCAAAGTTTTGCATACGCAAACGGAGTACCCTTTCGTTGTGGAAATGTGGCACGCCCTTGGTGGTATGAATGAACCAACAAACGCGCGGTAACAAAGGACACGGCCCTTTTAAGTGCTCGTGCATCTCAATCGATATGTCCCTTCAATATACAGTACCTGTGGGTAGTCCCTGTCTAGGTTCAAGTGTTTCATTTCTGTCCTTAGGGTCTTGTTTATATATTACAAGTACTTAGGCTCACCTCGTAGCTCTTATGGACTGGCAGTGTTACTTTAACAGTGGCGATATATCGGAGTAAAAAGAGTTTGTTAGTTTTGTAATTATTGTGAATCTTTCTTTTAGGTATAACTTTAACATTTAGAGTAAATTCATACCCAAAATAAAAATAACACTATTAACAAGAGGTTTCAAGGAAAATACCGATCAACTTAACTCTGCATACAAGAAACACCGCAGTGCTACGAAGTGCTACGGCCGCCCGCGGCGATTCCACCGGATGGCTACGGACACTACGAGATTCGTAGCGAGTGTCACAAGTATTTGCTAAAGACCACTTGACAATATTGAAACGTGGCGCTGCATTTTGATCGAAATATGAAGTATTTTGATATTTAAATTCTATATATAGTGATGACCGTTTTGGTGTGGGTACTTTTGTAGGCAAGAAGTTAATTTAGATTGCTTTTTTTCACAAAGCACAAATTAATAACTAATACTAAGATAATACTAATAAGTGGGGGTGGGCAGGACACTTGGCAAGGACAGATGACGGAAGGTGGTCCAAAGCGGTTACAGAGTGGCTACCCAGAACCGCACAACGACCAGTCGGCAGACCACCAGCCAGATGGACGGATGGCTCAGGACCGGGGTGGATGGCGTGGTAAAGAAGAGGCCTATACCCAGCAGTGGGTGAATGTGGGCTGATGATGTTCGTGTTACAAAGCCAAGATTCCTGTATGCTTTCTTTCTTCTCTTAGTACTTTTATTTATAGACACATTGTTCAAATGGTAATTAGTTGCTATATAATTCGATTTCCTTGTAAAGCTTACATGCACGCATTTGCTGTGTTTACACCTATCCTATTTTTGTCGTGGTATCTCATCTCATCCTCTTGAAGATATTGTGAATCAAGAATTCTTCTAACGTTAATGAAAATCTTTTTGTCATCAGCATAAAATAGAAATTTTGGCATTCATCATTGTTTGTAAGTGGGTAACGCCTGATTTACTATCACCATATGTGTATATGAATGTGTCTGTATATTGTAATCTCAACAAAACAGGCTCATGATTGTAAGAATGGGAGCCAAATTCGAGATGGGATTGAGATCTGAATGGGTGCCAAGTTCTATAGATAATTATGATATTCAATTTGGTCTAACAAAAAGTATGGCTTGGTCGTTTCATGGAACTAGTATATCTGAGTGTCTGCAATGGATAAGCCATACTTTATGACACAACTGGATATCAGGATTATCTATTGTACTTGGCACTCATTTAGATCTCAATTCTTTTGTAGGTGAAGTCTCTTGAATTTGGCCCCATTATTAAAGTGATGAGACTGTTTTGTTGAGGTAATATTACTTTTTGTAAAGAAACATTTTAAAATATGCAATTTTTCAAGGACAATTCATGAGCTAAGCTTATCTGTAAACAAAGAATTCTTCCAGAAAAGCCAGGAAGGACAGAATAGTTTATAAATGCAAACTGACAGTCCTAGAGCACAATATAAACTATAGGTGTATTTATATTAGCTGCCATAATATTACTACTCACCGAGGGACACAGACCTTTCCATGAATAGAGATTAATAAAGTTAACAGTAAGGAGCAAGCTTAGCCCTAGTGGCCCTAGGCAGTAGACCTCGCTAACAAGGGGGACTGTAAACCAATTTATAGTAAGTATTTTAGATTCAATCAAAATCAAGTAGTAAAGTAGCCGCACCAATAACTTTGTTAACCACATTTTGCGAATTAAAATTCAATCTATTGACTTTTCACGAAAATAATCATAGTCTATTTCACTCACTATTATGGTCTGTATAGATTCTCTTTACTAATCCGTCTCCTACTTCGAGGAGTCCAAACTTGGTATGTTTTGAAAATATTTCTTGGATTTTTAGAAAACAGGCGGCCGAAAGCTAATGGTGTAGTAAATTTTTAGAACCGGCTCATGAAGCCCTTTAATTTGATACCCCACAGATAGGTTTCAGAAAAAAAAAACATACAAAATCGGGAAAATCGAGAAAAGCTCTCGACAAAAAAAAACTTTTAATTAAAGGAACAAGTGTGCCAAGTTTTGTGAGAATCGCTTGAAAACTGTGGCCCCTAGACCGGAACTGAGAGAAACGAGACATGGAGACAGACGAAAGCAAAATCGGCCTCCTATCTTGTCGAAATGGAGCCCCTCGCTCGCTTCGCTCGCTTGGTCAATTAGTGATTAGGGCTACATTTCTGAAATTTGGTAACCTGTGTAATTTCATGGGCTTTAAGGTATAAGCCAAATGTAAAATATGTTTAGCTTCAATAGTTTTTGAGTTATCAAGGGGCAAAAAAAGCTTGAAATGGTTTGTGCAATGTAATACATGACTGGTGAGTCGCCAGTATCTATGCATGCTCGGGCTTGGCTTGACACACTGCCGAGTGTGTTGATATATTCATTGTGTGCCTACAGCATTTAGATATATTATTATTTGCTGATAGCCTGCAATTCTCGGCAGTTCGTCGAATCAGGGTTAGGTATTGAATAAAACTGAAAGTTAGATGAGTTGGCAAATGCGACTTGACATTCTATGAACCCACTGATATCAGGGTTGAGGGCGTCTTTATATCTTCACTTACTTATTATCATTACCTACCTAAGTTTTGTCACATTGATGAGTTGATGACTACATTCTACTTTACTGTACTGATCGTTCTTATATGGAGAAATGTTGCTATCCAATTTTCACTAGATAGGTATTTATTTCGTAGGCTGGATATATAGGCCTGCAATAAAAGTCGATAAAATATGTTTAGAAAAAATTTATTTGCCATTTAATTTAGAGTTCGGCTACTTTAATTTAATTTAATTTAATTTACTCTCAGCAAGTGTAAATTATCGGACTATACTTATTTATATCTATCTAAGTAGTTGATCCCAAAAATAACCAACCTGGCATATATATAGAAATACTGGCTGAAAAATTAAAAAATAAATCGAAAGTTCGAATTTTTCGAAAGAAGAAGCTTGGTTCTTTTGTTTTTGTTTCACAGACACTAATAGAGATTGTTGTGAGTGATTTTGCGTGGACAAAATCTGTCATCGATACGTGATACAATACTTTCATTTGAAAGGTGTAAGTGAGTTTAAAAAAGGTCGATCGCTGCGATCGACCAAATGAAGTGGCTACGCCAGAAATAATGAATAAATCCAATAATTTGTATTGGAAAACCGTAGTGCGCGAGTTAGCAGACGTGGTAAGCCTTAAATAATCGATCAAGTGCGGATCGGTCTCGAAGGGTTCCGTAGCATCGTAGAAGAAAACTTAACCACAAAAAAATAAATGTCCATATATGGATTCGAACCCACCCCCGTAAGATTGCGAAACCGATATTATTCTAATTGCGCCACCACAACCATGTAGCCGCGAAATCAAGGATCACATTTGGATCATTATGGTTTGTTATATAGCGGGGGGACCCCTTTAATTTATAAAATCACTAGTAGTTCATTTGTTGCTGTAGCGGCAACAGAAATACACATTCTGTGAAATTTTCACCTCTCTTCCTACTACGGTTCTTGAGATACAGCCCGCTGATGGACGTACGGACGGACAGACGGACGGACGGACAGCGGAGGCTTAGCAATAGGGTGTCGTTTGGCATCCTTCGTATACGGAACCCTAGAAATGTCGTAGGTATTGAATAAATGGCTAAGCCTGGACACAACTGTGCCTCTGCCACCCTATATGGGAAAAGCAGTGAAGCTATCTATATTATTATATTATGTTATATGACTTAATTTTGTTGTTAAAAACTATTTGAACTGTATTCAAACAAAGCATATAGGTGCCGATTTTAAAAATCGCCTGTCCAAACCGAGGATTGGACCGCCACATGTAAAAAAATCCCTGTAATTTTATATTACCGATCGAACGGCTTAATCCTTAGGATCATTTTAGTCTAAGAAACATTAATAAAAGGGAGAACGTGAAAAAAAATCTCGTAATAGTCATTCTTTAAATCAGTCAGCAGTTGTTAAAAAAAAGGTCAAGTGCGAGTCGAACTCGCGCACGATCGGTTCCAAACCACCGGTGGTAGGGACACACTATAGGGACACTACAATGGTAGGGATGGTGTGGAGTCAATAGTTTGGCTTTTACATAGCAAATGTTGTTTACAAAGTTATTGGGGCGGCGACTTTCACACTCCATGTACGTAACCAGGTGCATTCATATGTTTGTATGTGGTATTGAAAGAATTGTTGTATGGGTGGGGGATTGGGAAAATTTTAACTGTCTAAATACTGTAATAATGCTCATGAGATACAGCCTGGTGACAGACAGCGGACTCTTAGAAAAATAGGGTCCCGTTTTTACCCTTTGGGTACGGAACCCTAAAAACACGGCAAAATCCATGAAAAGACAGTTCATAACCCTAAACATTTTTAATTAAATGTTTTTAAACGCGAATGAAGCATTCTTTCAATAAAATGCTCTATCTACAATATTTAAGGTACTTTCCCTCCATGTGGCATAGCCGTGCACGTGGGACGGGACATCCCGTATGAGGACAAATTCTAATGAGTCTATATAGGTCCACCGGCTTAAGCTGAGCTTCGTCTGGCAGAATAGCGTTTTTAGTTTTGTATTATATTTAACTTAGATTAGACTCAATGGATAGTATTATCGCAGAGAAAGGACTTACTTGGAATTTGTACAGTGAAGGCCCTCATAGAATTCGATATTTGAATTTGGTTTTCCTCTTATTATTTATCGACGCGGCCAATTTTCCCAAAAGAAAAGGAATGCTCGATTCAATTCGAAATCAAAAATTTGTAGAATCTTATTACAAGCGCGCTGAACATCTTGTATGGTGAGCACGTATTTTCAAAATGTTTGCAGTTTATTATTTGTTGTTAGAGCGGCAATAAAAAAATACAGCCTCTGAGAAATTTTCACTTCTCTGCCTATTTCGGTTGATACGGCTCTACCGTATGTCACGGTGACGGATGGAGGGGCGGTGACGGATGGAGGGGATAGACCGACCGACGGACAGCGGAGGCTTAGTTATAGCGTCCCGTTTGGCGTTGCGCTGATCATATCAGCTTCATAGTTAAAAATGTTCAGAATGATGTCCCTAACAACCCCCTTAAACATGACTACACCTTTCATTGACAACCTGTGTAGAGGCGCATACCTTCTGGCCACACACTAGTGTAGCCTGTGTCGATGTGGTGGGAACTAGAAACAGTGACGTCACACACATAAACATCCAAGACCGGGATTTTATTATTCTTCCTCCCCAGCCAATGAATAAAAAAATCACGTTTGTTGTATGGGAACCCCCTTAAATATATATTTTATTCTCTTTTTTAGTATCACTATTTTGTTGTTATAGCGGCAACCGAAATACATCATCTGTGAAAATTTCAACTGTAACTATCACGGTTCATGAGATACAGCCTGGTGACAGACGGACAGACAGACATACAGACAGCGGAGTCTTAGTAATAGGGTCCCGTTTGACACCCTTCGTGTACCGAACCTTAGAAAGCAAGCGTGCTTGTTTGTATGAGGATGTTTTGCATTCGACCTCATTTGTCTATTTGAAGCGGCCATTTGTCTAACTGGGAAGCGAAGCTGTTTTGGATTCTGGCCCGTCCTAATTAAAACATCAAAGCAGTATAACGGCCGACTTACAGCATTTCTGTATCGTTTTCGCATTTTGAGTTAGTTCTATAGTAGCATTACAAACGTTTATGCTTATTTGGGCACAAATTATACGGCTAGATCCTAAATCGTTTCACAATAGTTGTTTAATTGCATTACAGGCGCAATATACATATATTAGCATTATTATAGTCAAAGAAGGTATCAATTGCATGTAAGCATTATTATGGTCAATGAAGTTTGCAATTGCATTAAAGAAGGGGAAATATTAAACTGCACATCAAAAATACTGATTTGCACAGCAAATATCAGGGCAAAATGCTACGGTAGCTTAGGTGAAGGGTAAAGGGGGTGAGCGAAGCGTTAGGTTGAACAGGTAAGAACAACAATAAATACTTAAAACATAAACTTAAGTACACATAAAATATTTAAAACATTAAAAGTGTTTTTGTTGATCCTGTTTGGCTGTGCAAGCAGTATTTTTGATGTGCGATTAAATACTAGCCTTAAAGTAGCTATATAAGTTTAATTGAAAATTTTCACGCGCCTTCGATATTTTGTGGTTTTGATGGTATACAAAGATATGTGCGAAATAACCAAAACAATTGAGTTTTCCTGGAATAAAACCAATTTTGTATAATTAACATAATAGTATTGGTTGGGCAGTATTAAATTTAATTATATCATTACTATTAGGTCTATTGCTTTTATAAATACGTTCGAATTATAATACTTTTTCTAAATAAAATACTTACAAAATTGTGTCGGTCTATAGGTGAGTGTGAATGTCAGTGAGCCTTTATAAAGGTTAATTGGTGCCGCTAGCAGTATAAATACTCACACGTGAACTATTATTTAGCCAGAGGCCAGAGAGAAGACTTTTGAAGAACCACTGTAGTGACATTGTCTATAAAGTAGTTCTTTATGGGTTTACCAGTATACCAGTAGACTTGATGTAGACTGAAATAGTGCCAATACTTGAACGCAGTTTTGGGGATCCTTGAGCAAAATCAATAAAACCCATTTCAGAATTTTTGTACAACTTGAATCCGTTTGCCAAGAGTTGATAAAAAGGCTTGCTGAACGCATTATGTTTATAATAAAATGATTATAAAAATAATATGGTGCTTTCAACAAAAAAAGTAGATAGTTCATTTGACTACTTGAAATATCACTCAGTCAATAAGGACATATTATTATGATTATATAGATATTATTTCAATGCCGCCTCACCATGGAACTTACTCTGATGCAGTTGCCTACTGCCTGTGATGTCCTGTGCGCGCTCTGCACTCTGCAGGGGAAACCGATTTTGTCAGTTCAGTTTGAGAGAGACTCACATTGCGGTTGTGCTCGTGCGTGTCGTTCTTCAAAAGTCTATAAGTTTTTTTTCCACAATAATTGTATAAAAAGGACCATTATATATTTCATTCTCGGTGTAGTATAGTCAGGTAAAGTAGCCATCATATATAGTTGTAATTTTAGGATGGTTAAAAATTTCCGAAAATTATATTTTATGGATGATGCTTTTTAGTAATATTGTTATCTCATTTTCAGTAATGTTACAAACATTACAGTAATGTTACAAACCATACAATGCCGTATAATATACTGTGATAGGGTATCAAGAGAAAAAGAGAACAAGATACCCCTAAGAGATTTCGAAAGAATAAGGATAATTTAGATAAGCAAAAGAGTGGAAAAAAAAGACAGCCAAATGACGATAAAAAGGAAACTGAAGGGAAAAGCAGGTAAATTCTAGAACAAGAAATGGAGAAAGAAAAATATTCCTTTAAATAATATGAGAGATGCTGATAACGAAGGTTTATTGATTCGTAGAGGATTCTAAAAACTATTTTTAATTTTATTATTAGGTACATCTACATCTTATATACTTTCAAGGTCTTTGGTACAGTTACTGTTAATAAAATATGGCAGAACAAAGACGTCAAAATATCTGATATAACTCTTTTGCTAGGTCGATTAAAGTTATTCAGATATGTTTGCATGCTTTATTCTGTCATACTACTTGAATACTGCCAAGTGCAAACCACTCCAATCCCTGAAGATCTTGTAAGTACCTACAGTAAAGATAATGTGAAAAGTCTGCCTAGGATAATATAAATAAATGTTTTGAGAAGTATGTTTCGTGTTTTTTTAAGAACCTTAGGTCGATAGGTAATATTTCTGGAATCAAACCAATTAGAATTTCGCGAGATCTTTTAACGTTATTTGGTTGATATTCCTTTCAAAAGCCCATCCCATCCATACCACCCCACCCAGCCCATGACGACCGGTTTAGCCTAGCGGGAAGTGACCCTGCCTATGAAGCTGACGGCCCTGGGTTCGAATCCCAGTAAATACAAATATTTGTGTGATGAGCATGGATATTTGTTTCTTAGTCTCGGATGTTTTCTATATATTTACTTAACTACTTTTTTCTATTAAAAATATATATCGTCATCCATTACCCACACAAGCCTTTTTGAGCTTACTATGGACCTAGTTCAATTTGTGTAAGATTGTCCTCTTATTTTATTATTATATCTTATATTTTCACAAAATGAAGAACATTTTAAATATTTATCAATGTCATCTTCATTTTCGTCGGAGCTCTCAGGTCTTACATTTTTATCATCAAGCGGACAGGAATAAACAATGTTCTCATTATTCGCAATAAAATATTTTTCAAAATACGAGGATTCCGTATCGTATGTTCTTCTGATGTTGACTCGTCCTACTTAATTTTGGTGACCTATGGAACCTTATTTGATATCGTTACAATGCCTCGCATGAATCGTTTTGTTGTGCATTGATCGGATTCGAAGACATCATAATATAAAATATCAATAATATATAATATCTATACGTCCACCTTAAAAAATGCTGTTGTTTTGTTGATCATATTATAATAATTTCGTGGTTTTCCCACGAAATTAATATATATGCAGCTTTACGCATTACAACAACTCACGTGTATTTGATTAAAGAGCTGTTAGCTTTACAACATAAAACGGTTGATCTTCAATAATGCAATTCACGCTTATGCGGTTCAGCAGTACGAGGCTTTTACTTACCACTCAAAAGTGCTCTTATACAACAAAGGGCAATAAAAACTGCTCAAAGTTGTATGACGGATTTACGGTTCCTTATAATGGTAACAGTTTGTGCTATTAAGCAGCATTAGGCATCTTGCTACTTAAAAGTGCTATTGTAGAACCAAATCCTCTAAAAACTACTGAAACCTGTATAGCGGATTTACGTGGCATTACCATGGTCCATGTTTATGCTATTAAAAAGCATTAAGTATTTATTTACTACCTCAAAATAATGTAGATCCAAATGACCCAAAACAGCTGAAACTGCTACAATATAGTTGTCAATATAGTTGTCAATATGGTTAATAATAATAAGCCTGCATTTTGCCAAATTTCATGATTCTAGGTCACCCTATAGGTTTTTATTCCCTTGCGAGTATCAAGCAAATTCAGCAAATTTAATGTGATATAAACGGCGGTATTTTTTTATCGAATTTACCTTTTTTTTATTATATGTTCACAACTTCAAGGCCTGAGCAATTGATATTGGTTTCAACTTAATACCTCCACTCGTTGACAGACTTATAGGCAGACAGGCATAAATTTAGAGTTATCGGATTTTTCCCTTTAAATTTTCATCAAATTTCATGACCCAGGGTCAACCGGAAGTACCCTATAGGTTTTGATTCCCAGCAAATTCAGCAACAGACATAAATGGCCGTATTTTTTGATTGCGTGGACCTAGAGAATTTGAATTTCATAGCTGCAAGGGTCTACGGACGTGAGTAATTGATATAAATTTCAATTAAATACCTTGTTGCGTTCCTGACAAAAAAGGGTTGTGACATAAGGACCGACATGCGGAAAAAAAAGTGATCTTATAAGGGTTCTTTTTTTTCATATTAAGGTACGGAACCCTAGAAACATTTAGCGAAAAATAAAGTGTTGTTTCATCAGGACAATGCACCAGTTCAAACGTCTGCTATTGCAATGTCTAAAATTAATGAGTTGAAGTTCGAATTACTTCCTCATGCACCTTATTCGCTAGCTCCATCGGATTATTTTCTGTTTCTAAACTTGAAAAAGTGGCTCAGTAAAAGATTTGCCAGTAATGGTCGCAGTGTCTGCTATTGATGGCAATTTTGAGGAGCTTTGGCACTGATTCACTGTAAAAACAGGGTATCGAAGCTATTGTACATCACTGGGAAAAGTGTATTGCGTCAAAAGGACACTATACAAATTGAGAAAGATATAATTTTTTCTCCAAATGTTGTGGGTTTTTTTTGGTAGGCCGGTTATTTCTGGGACCACCCTCATATAGTAGCATTAATAAGATTAAGCACATGTGGACATGCAATGAAGCCATTGCCTTCACACTGTTACACCATTTAAAGCTATTATAACTGTGCCAATTTAACGCCCGATCGCTTCCGTTTACTGGTATTATAAAGGGATTGAATTTTCCATTATCATTATTTTTTTATATTATTTTGTCTGAAAAGCCGTTACAACAACAGAACATTAACCACACGCGTTGTACATAGCGTCAATCCTTTTCCCATTCGCTGTGGCAGAGGCACAATTGTGACCATGTTACTACGTGTGCCAGTTATTCAATACTCCATTTTGTGTGACATGGGGCCAGTCTATCCATTTCCTAGTGGTAGAGTCGTGTATTTTCCCATGCTAGTCATGCTGTTTTATTTTTTATTTAGCCTGTAGTGTTTCCCACTAAAAATAAGAAAATTATAATAAATATAATTTAAAAAATAGCAGCAAAAATTAACCTCGGTGAAATAATCTTAGAAATTAATAATCTACAGAGAAATATGAAGATTAGCAAATTTCGCGAATGGTAAATGCTGCAAATGAAAAAATATTTCTTCTATTAAAATACGATTTTAGGAAAACGTATGCCACAAGTAAAATAATGGTTTTTAGGTTTTTTACACTGAAATAATATATTTTTTTGCTTCGGTGACGCGTAAATTATATCTGTACATACATACGAGAATGTATGTAGTATATATGTTACCGGCAATCTGTATAATCCCGTATTATATATAATCCCTAGGCAATATATATATAATGCCTAAAACGTGCAGGTAAGGTATAAAATTTATTTTATAATAATACCCAATGCGCAGCCGGTAATGTATGTAAAAGAGTAAAACTTTGCGGTAGCTTAGGTGGAGGGTAAAGGGGGTAAGCGAAGCGAAGGCCCCTTTAACCTTCATGTTAGGTTGAACATGTAAGAACAACAAAAAATACTTAAAACTAAGTACTTTTGTTGTACTTACATGTTCAAACTAACACAAAAAATACTTAAAACTAAGTATTTTTTGTTGTTCTTACATGTTCAACCTAACACGAAGGATAAAGGGGGCTTCGATTCGCTCACCCCCTTTACCCTCCACCGCTGCCGCAGTGTTTTGCCCTGATATTCTGCCAAAATCTATTTATTTTACACATTGTCGCTGGCCAAGTAGGTATTCTATATAATCCCTGGGCATTGTATAAATTACTTAGGGAGAGCCTGTAATGGACATTAATATTTATAATTTTTCATGCATTGCCTGAACGCCCCAGGCATTATATATATATGTCACCGTAAGATAGTCAAAACCGTTAGTTGATAACCTAACGCGTTAGTTGATCAACTGTCGACAGATAGTAAACCAGACCGACAGGGTTAAGAATTTACGTTTTCAGGGATTCAATAGGCCGTCGGAAACACATGATGTGATGTTGAAAGTATTTAAAGAATGTAAACAAAGATTGTCATCAAGACAAAAACTGCCGACCGAAATTTCGACCACACGTCAGCAAACAAAACCACGTGGTGTCTATTCTAGCAAAACCTGACCTACAAAGCTAATTTGAAGGACATCGAGAAAAGGAGAGTGACCTGACGTGGCGGCAACCAAACTGATGAGTCGCCCGTGCCGCCGCCGCCGCCGCCGCCGCCGCCGCCGACGACTTTCAGCAGTGCCGCTCAACTTACGACTGGCAACCTTACCGTTTGCATGTGAAACAACTCAAACTCGCCTGTATAACCATGCAGTAAGGTGGAGTGGAGCTACAGCAAAGCAGACTGGTTGGTAACGACCTATCGATTGGCAATAGTGCCTAGTTAGCAGTTGCGATTCGAGCGTCGCCCCGCCCCTCGCAACGCGCCCCTCCACCGTCCTCGTCGCTCCTTTGAGGATCGCTGATTGTAGTAGGAATTTAGAGGAAGCCTCATGATTTCAGTTTTCTGCTGGAGCAGTAACTGGAGTAGTAACTACAGTAATGGGTGCTGCTCAAATTGGACGACAGTCGGTACAAAGCTAAATAAAGGCGATTCTTCCATAAAATTTTGCGATTATATCACCCCGCTCACTATAGTAGACCCTCGATTTCTAGTATCGCAGTTAGCTCGAAGTAAGCCTGACTCAACGACAAATTATAATATCAGAAACCTGTCACAGCGTAAATCCATATCATGCAGAATGTTTGGAAAAACTTCACAGAAGCAATGACCCTCGACCCAAAGCGGCATCGATCGGGAATCAGGAGCCTGCTCAGCACGAGTCAGCAGTCTCACGCGCCGCACACTCAGCCCGACGTAAGCACGCTGCCATTCATGCTGGCCGCCGCCGCCGTGAAACGTTAACAGATACCGACTTGCACACGGTGGGAAATGCGAGTTTTCACGTTTGTTGACAACAAATTGGTAGGGTTGAACTTTGCTGATAGCGATGGTAAACATTGGCGAGACGTTCACAGAGCGTTTTGTACAAGCAAATCACCAAGATAGAACTGTACCTTTCATGGTGTTATTATAATGGATGGACGTACGCATTCAACCGTACTCGTCTTCAAAAGATCTTTCTATGGGTGTTTGTTAGTCAGGCATTAAGTAAATCTTAATAAAACCCAGGGCGTACCTACCTACCTGTAGAGACAACTCGTCAAGCGATCTATTCATCCAAATAAAACCGGCAAAAAACAAAAGCACTTGAAAAAACACAAAGCTACATCCAGCAGAAATATCTAGGTGTGTTTGTTAGTCAGGCATTAAGTAAATCTTAATAAAACCCAGGGCGTGCCTACCTACCTGTAGAGACAACTCGTCAAGCGATCTATTCATTCAGAATATTCAAATAAAACCGACAAAAAACAAAAGCACTTAAAAACACAAAGCTACATCCAGCAGAGTCACAACGTGCCAGTAGCGTCGACCCAAAATCGAAGTATTGATTCTCCTCCGTGCTTCGTCAGCAGAATGGAGACTCGCTGGCTCTGCCTTATACGCGCCCTGCTCCGAGAAAAACAGACCAGTCCCCGTTTCATTCGCTTGCAACAGGTTCATGTACACAACGTTTACTATGAATGTGATTCAATGTGCGGAGGAAGGATGTTTGATATTGAAAAGTTTAAAATGCAGAAATAAAAATATTTATGTTGCCTTCGAATAGGATATTATAATCTACTTACATGAAAACACTAGTATTAGGAGTGAGAAGTATTGGTGGGGTGAGAGAAACAAGGAACCCTTATAGTTTCGTCCAGTCTGTCTGTCCGTTCGTCCGTATGTCACAGCAACTTTATGCAGAAACGATTAGGACTACACAGTTTAAACTTGGTATGTAGATGTATTCTGTGAACCGTTTTACTATTTTTATACAAAAATTTAAAAATTAAAATAATGAAAGGTGGCTCCCCATACATGGAACTGAAACAAAAAAATAATCATTAAACCTATATGTGTGAGGTGTCTATAGATAACGTCGAGGTTCCAGAAACTATTTTTCCTCAAAGTAAATCGTTAAAGAGACAGACCCTTCCAAAGTGGAAAAATGTGTGACCCATCTAACTTTTAATTTAAGAGAGTGAAAAATCCGCAAAAAATATATGCTGTATAACTCAATACACACTTTCAACGAAAATTAGTTTGAACAAAATAAAATAAGCAGTTTTTAGTGTATAAAACATTTATTAAAAACCGTAAAGACAACTTTGTCATTCATACAAACACTATGAAAAACAAAGTTACAGCACAAACATAATACTTGCTACAACGGAACCCTTCATCGGCGAGTCCGACTCGCACTTGGCCACTTTTTATATTGTCCTCCGGGAGACCAAGCTTGTCATTGTCTGATTCTTCAATTTCATACGCTAACGTAGATAAGTAACTGTTTTAATAACTGCCTTAATCTGCTCGATCAAAAATTCTTTTCAACATAATTTCGATAGTTTGTCAGATGGAATGTTATGAGGTCTACCTTCGGGAGACGAATAAGAGCTTGGGATACACATAGTTACCGTCTATTGGGAATCAATTCCTAACTTACATAAAACTAGTACATTATGGATGCTGATACATCATAGCTGCTGATAAATAGATTTGTCTTACTTATTTTTTGAAAATTAGAAATCGCTCCACTAGTTTGGGCTCTAAAGCAAAAATACTGGAATTATAATATCATCCAGGTAAACGAAATTGTGTATAATTGCTTTACTGTGACTTATCAGTGGTGCTGTTTAAGGTCATTGTCATAAGATGCATTCTGTCTATAATACCGTATATTCCTTTATAATGCCACGTATGAAACAGATTTCGTGGCCTTGTTTTCGTGTATTTTGACGACATTCGCGTCCCGACGGTGGCGGAAAAAATAGGGCTAGGTTTTTTTTATGACGTCCCGAATGGCCGAGTCGGCAGTGACCCTGCCTACGACGCCAAGGGTCCCGGGTTCGAGTCCCGGTGGGGGCAAATAAGATGAGAACGGATGTTTGTACCCTGGTCATGGTTGTTAATCTATCTAAGTATAATATTTATCTATATAAGTACGTGTATCGTTGTCTAGTACCCAAGATACAGGGTATCCTAGTTTGGGGCTAGATCAATGTGTAAGTAGTATCCAAGTAATTATTATTATTATTATTATGTTTTAACTTGGTGAATTATGAGTGGTCTTTACGTTCTTTGTTTGCATTTATTTTTTTCACTTATGTGCCGTATATTCGTATCGTATTAAGCTGACTTTTCACTGTGGGACATAATATGTAGGTATTAGATTATATCCCATAGTGAAAAGTGAGCTTTATTATATTATTGATTATCGCAAGACAGATGTGGTCTATTTAATAATTTGTTGGCGTCCAAATCTGACAAGACTATGCCTTTCAAACTTCTGCCTTATAAAGGGTTAACGCAACATATATTTGTCCTTTTGCATATTTTTTTGCCAAGTTCAATCACTGCTCTTTCGAGGGTTGTACTATGTAGTTTATGAACTGTGACCGCCCAGCTTAATATAAGAGGCAACATACGACGCTCCGCATCTCCGTTACCCCTTGTTGCCTGAAACGTACTATGTAGTAGTACATATTAGTAGGTGTGGGTGTGCAACCGTTTCTATCGTTTAGCCTCAGACCAATAGTGTCATCATCACCTAGTACAAAGACGACATTCGTGATTATTTAAGGGAAATATTTAATAAACAAATAAGAATTGTAACCTACATAAAAATACATAAAAGTCGACTACTACAACAGTTTGCAAATGGTATTCCCCTACTACTTAATGCCGAGTTAATCCTATAACCAGTGAATGCTGCCTATAACACAACAGAGCGTCACGCCTTTTCCCATATGGGGTGGCATAGGCACAATTGTGCCCAATTTAAGCCAGTTATCCAAAAAACCTCATGATGTTTTCCATCACCGTTCAACGTTCATATAATGTACTTAAGATAAATTACTTATCTCATATATACATGTACATGGTCAGCACGGGGATTCTAACATACACCTCCTGCGTGAGAAGCCAGCGTGAAACCAACTAGACCACGGAACTCTAATCTTATAAATCCCTAATCCTTTAAATAATTGTAATGTAATTGTAATTCTGAGATAGTGACCACAATGCTCGCAAGACTCATTTCTGGTGCTGAATTATCTCCTCCATTAGCTAATGAGATGGTGACCACAATTCCCGGAATCGCCAGTCATTTCCTGATGCTGAATTATCTCCGCCGTCAGTAACTTAGATAGTGACCACAATTTCCAGGATCGCCAAAGAATTTTCTTAATCCTGAATTGTCTCCGCCATCAGCTGCCGATCTGATGACCACAATTCCCAGGATCGCCGGAGTCTTTGAAGAGATCCGGTCGCTGCGTCTGTTATCTGTTTCTGTCTCGTTAAAAGGGAGATCTCCGCACCAGGTAAAGTTAGACCTGGAGACGCTGCTCTTGTTTTGGATGAAATACTTATACATCGTATGCTAGATATTAAGTGACGCCACATGCTTCAGCTTTGTTAAAATTAATTCACTCAGCATTCCAGTGTTTTGGGCTCCGTTATTCAATTGACTATGGTGGGCAATTGCCCACCCACCAATGCTGACCGGTAATTTCACAGCTGATTCGTAAATGATTTTTTACAATTATTCAAACTACTATTCATATCATGACAGGGCTGATAGAGTTGAAATCTTGCTTCTATTGTGTGATCGGCAGAATGACGGATCTGACTGGGCAGCCCTGAGGATGGCTTGCGAGGCGTTTGATGCGATCGAAGCTATTTGTGTCGATGAACTTAGCTCAGATACCTGTCAATTGACTATGACGGGAGGTAGGTGTCTGAGATAAGTTGTCGCACACACTCATAGTTGCATGGGCTGTGGTAAGTACGAAAGTTGTGTGCATCGAGTAATGAATCCATATAGACCGAGCGAGCGAAGCCTGCGAAGCGTCCAGTTTCGATATTGGCCAAAAAAGCCTTAGTCCGTCTGTCTGTTCTCGCCTACATATCGCATTGTTCAGTCAGCAAATTTTTAGTCGATCGCGATTTTTTTATTTAGGGGGAAAATAAGGATGAAAGGGAGGTAACTTTGCTGTAGCGTTATTAATCGACGGATTTCAATCAAATTTCAGAGGCACACTAAGGATTCCATTCTACACAAGATGTTGCGAAAAAGATTCAAAAGGGAGGAGTGGAGGGGGAGCGCTTCGGGGTATTTTCGACCCCACTGTAGCTATGTTGCAAATAAAGCAAGACACCAGAATTTTCTGTGACTAATTTGCCACAGAATTTGCCTATTAACATTGTGGCCTAAAAAAGACCACAATGTATTTATATTGCCTATATAGGCATATTCCCAAAATTTTGTCAATTTAAACTGATAGATTGGACAGCGTTTGAAATTCCCTCATTTTGTCACTGACTGACTCATCATCAATCATCAAAATTCTAATGTGCTTCTAGCAGACCTACACATACAGTTTACAAACTTTTAAAGGTTAATTCAATCCGACTAGCTAACTTATTTGATATACTTTCTGTATACCATCACTGTTGGTAACTTTATCATCGGCTTATCATTAAAAACTGTAACTCAATAACCTCATAATCACGACCTATGTGGTGTTTCGGTTCGAGGCTCTGCCTCCCAAGCCAAGAATAAAATAACCAAGTCTTGGATGTTTAAATGTGTGTGACATTGATTTTTCTGGTTCCCACGATACAAGGTATCCTAGTGTGGGGCCAGAAGCAATGTTTATGCCTGATACATATAAATGTATAGGTTTTAGATTTTTGACGTGATAACGTCTATTAAATCTATGAACGCTGGCCGCACGCACGAAAAAGTGTCACGTTTCATTCTCATGTTCCGCCTGAGCCGAGCGTGCAAGCAAGAGCTCGGAACAAGCGATAGAGAGGCACGATCGGCCTAAGCGTTTCTTATGGCGTTATCACGTAAAATGATCGTCCATAAAATGACTTTACAGACAACCATATATAATATTCAAAATATACGGTTCCGTTTCACAAGTTTTGCACTAACTTGCATCTAACCAAGGGCACCGAGTATCAATGAACCTATTCAATTAGAAGTGGAAAGTGTGACGTCACGATTTGGCCTTGTCACTGGAAAAACGCGCCGAGTTGTCCCTAGCTCAGCGCTGGCTCTGCAGAACTCCGCCGCGCCACTTCAGCAGGGGTTGTCGCTCCCTGGGCTGCGATCTACATCTAGCTGGCATTTGTAGGGTTTCCGACTGAATAATTCAGGTGAATTTAAGGTTGTGTTTGGCCTTAACCTTAAACGGTGAAGAACATCGACCGAAAATTTTAAAACAAACTCATCGTCGCGCCATTTTTTACGAGGCGGCCAATTATTCTTTTAGTTTCGAGTCAATTTTAAGGTTCCGTACCTTAAAAGAAAAAAGGAACCTTCTAGAATCTCTTTGTAACCCTTCTGTTTGCCTGTCTGTCTATCCGCGTGTACGCGTGGAGGTATCAAGTTGAAAATAATATCAATTACTAAAGTCTGTAGTCCTATAGATAATTGGAAAAATTAAACCTGTAGGTCAATGCAATCAGAAGATACCGCCCCGCCGCCGTTCATGCCGCTTATTTACTGATTTTGATTAATACTACTTCCCGCTGACCTAGGATCCTGAAATTTGGCACCAAGCAAGGTCGTAAAGCACAAGTAAAAAAAAAATACTGTAAAATACTAGTTTCTTCAGCAAACAAATGTAAGACAATAATTTGGCAGGCAGTCAAAATAGATAATTTTTTAAAAAATTGACAAAACGGTAATTTTGTTCGTGAGTTCTATGGAGTATACAGACTTGTAAGCTTGTAATTTTCAATTTTCTATAATACAAATACTAGACTAATATCAGAATTGTATATTTACAATATACAATTCTGATATTGTCAAGATGTACTTTTTATACAAATAGTTTCAACTTCAGATATGATTCTAGATTTATGTGACTACCTTGACCAATACCAAATTTGTTGTTCGATCCTTCGGTGTGCGAGGCCGAGCACTTGGCCGATTTTCATAAGTGATGTAATTAAAGCGTAGACACCTCGGTGGGATGCAATATTTGTATAGCGCCATAATGAGTCACGGTTTTGTTAAAAGAGTGAAGAGTAGATATGAATAAACTATTCGATATATATGTTATAGTAAGGTATTCTAACAGTCAGCTAACATCACTGGTTTTCGTTGAATAAATTTGACTGGAGATCAACTTTATTGCAATTTTGTTACAATTTTGTATTTCATTTACATGTTCCTGTAGTCTAGACTAGACTAGACCTTCTTGGTACTTGTTACTTGTCCGAATGCCTTGACTGCTGTTTGAATAAAGGGCCGCTTAAATGTCATGCCGAATGAACAACAAGTTGTCAACAACAGTTGTCAAAGTTAATCCGAGAATGGTGTTTGCTCGCGTTCTATCTGCCATGTGCATGAGTCGTGCGTGGCGCTGTCATTTCTCGAGCGAAGATTGCGACCGACAGCATGTCTTGGAGTGTTCGCCAAACTATGAGTTGACAGACTATACATTATACCAACGACTTCTGTTAGGATTTCTATCTATTACTAAGCCTCCGCTGTCCACCTGTCTGTCTGCCCGCCACAGGGCTTTATCTCATGAATAGTAATAGCCAGAGAGTTGAAATTTTCACAGAATGTGTATTTATATTGCTGCTTCAGCGGTACATATGACCATATATGTTTTATAAATACGGTATTTGACTGCTAGTCAAAATAAAAACTTTTTAGGAACTGTCAAAACGGCAATTTTGTTCACGAGTTCCATGAAATAATCGCATGTGACGACATAGTCAAATGATGTCTTTAACACAAAATTTAGTTTTTAAAATACACCTGCTGGAATACAATTCAGTTCAGCTTGAGACAAGTTTTTAGATTTATTGGAATACCTTGACAAATACCGTATTCAAGGGGGTCCCCATACAAAAAGACGTGTTTTAATATTGTTTCCCCTGCGAATTACCAAATCGCACCGTGGCGCAACTGGTATCGACGCCAAGTTTTTAATAGTGGTTTATTATTTTTTAGTCCTTAAGTTTGTTTCTACGATGCTACGGAACCCTTCGTGTGTGATTTCGACCCACACATGACCATTTTTTTCGAATATAATATCCAACTGCAGAGAGACAAAGCAAGAAGAACCCAATATAAAATAGTTCAACAGCTTGGACCTGAAAACGAAGAGCCAAACGACCATTAATTATCAAGATAGACGACCATAAAATTGGTCATTTTGCCGCCGGATTTGCAGTAACAATGGTCATAATTCTCCTCGACTTCATTAACAGGCCTCCATTTGCATGACAGCCTGAATCTATGTACAGACTTATATCTACAGCCGTTATATGAAAGTGCTTGGATGTGGGAGAGAAGATCTTTAGTTTAACTTGAAAAGCGCTTGCAGCTGCTTTAGGTGGTAAATTCGGTCCGCGTAAACGGTAAATTTTCAACGAACAAAATCCAGCTGTCACCGAATTATTTCGATACAATCTATTTTCTAAACTTAGATGCAGTTCTTCATTTCATTTTATGAAACGGAAAATTAATATCATAGAAATAAAATACTTTTTGCATCTCCAAAAAAAAATGTTTTAAAGTTTTATAGTTCAATGGCTCAACTTAGCCTGTGTGGAGGCAGTTACGATACCTACTCGTAGTATCTAACGATTCTGTAGATACAGCAGAATTACTGTAGTACTTTTCAGCTAAACTGTAAAGCGAGAATAGCCGCTGAAAGGGTCCCACGTAGCGAAGAGTTCTGGGAAAGGCGGCGATACCGGTCGGGCGTGGCTTGCGTAGACACGCCCCCCTCCGTTCCCCCGCCGCCGCCGTCGGACACCGGCCGCCCCTCCGTCGCCCGGCGCTAGTTGAAGCGCTTCTAGAATATTCCAACATAATTGGTTACACTTAAATTACTTCCAACAATCAAACATAGCGTCACGCCTTTTCCCATACGGGGTGGCAGAGGCACAATTATGCCCACAATTAGCCTTATTCGATACTACGTTTTGCGTGACAGGGGGCTAGCCAATCGCCTCAGCTATGGAGATTGAAGGCTTCCTCTGGATGTTAATGAACTATTGATGAACTACATATATGTGTAGTAGAAATAATAACGTTATGTTAAGTAAGTAAATGGTATTATTGCAATGTATATTTACGTATGCTAAAATTTTGTTGACGAAGGAGATAGATCAGATATAAATATTCTGCTGCTGCAGAGACTGGACTGGAATGGACATACCATTTCTAAAGGCGACATAACTCAAGTTAAGTGCTAGTGGCTCTGTGAGCTGTAGATCTCGCGAATAACACTTTCTTTTAATAACACATACAAACTTAGGATTGGACCTGGTTACGTACATGGAGTATGAAAATAGCCACCAATAACTTTGTAAACTACAATTTGCGGTCTTAAACCAAACCTATTGACTGTTCACTAAAATTATGTAGCCCGTTACTCTCACGGCCTCTACAAATCCAACGACACCTCATTTATTAAAATCCTTCAAGGTTTTGGACTGTAGCGGTTTTTTGAAATTTTAAAACCCCCAAATTTTAAAATTTTCCATAAACTGAATTGACAAAAAAAAACAATTATCGAACCTGCTCACAAAAAATCACTATTAATAATTAATCTATTGAGAAATACGGCCTGTAAAGGATAACATCCGGACACATATCCGGACATAAGGAAGCTTTTTGCCCAATCCTGAAACGGAGACGCTTCGTCGCTTCGCTCGTTCGATCAATTAAGTACAAACTGTACTGTAAACTTTAACTGAACTGTAAACTTTAACTGTACTGTAAACTTTAACTGAACTGTAAACTTTAACTGTACTGTAAACTTTAACTGAACTGTAAACTTTAAAACTGTAATTGTAAACTTTAAATACGGGAGCACTTGTTGTAACCATTTCTATTTTCAAATCCAATTCCTTACCTTTACAATTTTGCATTCAATATTATGAAAACTATTAAAATAAAAACTATTGTTGAATTTCATCGTAGAATAGAACATTTTTTAGGAACTAGCATCGGTATTTCATATGTTGGTTGATATTAAACGTTATAAATAGAAGTCATTATCCTATAACGAATATGTACTTTAAAACGTTAATCCTATTACATGCTATTACTATACCTAGTTATTCTAGAAATATACTGGGAACATACGCCATACACTCGTACTTACAGAGAGTAACAGAAAGTGTGTATGTATGTGAATATGGACAACTCCTAGCTTCATAATTATAATAGAAAAGCAAAAAAAAAGGTCATTCCATGCTACATATTGTTAACGTAGCTATAGGCTACCTACCTACATGAGATTTATAAAGCGATTGCAACCTTGAACTGATTCATGTATCATCCACTGCAACAAACTTACTAATGAGTAGGTACCATGCAACATTCTCTCTTATCATTACTATTTGACACCAGGTTCATAATAGACCGTATCAAATTACGATCGTCACACGTTTACTGCAACATTGTAGGTTTCCTGTTGATACTTACCTACTCATACAAACCAACTTCTTGCATGTTTCTGTAGAGGTATGTAAGTGCCACATACAGTGCTGTATTACATGTTGGTACAGTACAGGCGAGACCCGAGAAATATGTCTGACTGCGTGAATCCATCCGTATAAGACTTCGATGAAGAGACTATTACTTAAGTTTCGTCAGTATATGTTACTCTTGTCAAGTAGTCCATTGGCCGGCCCTGTGGGCGCACACTATCACAAATTTCATCCCAGGTTCCGCCTTCTTGCCTGTATCATAATGGGTCTATTATGTATGACCATCCATTTGACAAATGACCATCGACTATCTTCCTATCTTTACCGTGTTTCGTTCAGTTCCGAGCCGCCACTGGGTACAAAAAGTCCGTCGTTTCAATTTCTACAAGATATGTGAAGTTTATTTCTAAGGCGGCTCCGTATATATCCTAAGACGAATGAACAGGGTAGGTAGGGCCTACCCCTTTCTATGCTCGCCTGATCTTCTCTTTTCATGTTGTTCTTCACTTCGTAATGTTAACACTAAATTTGGACAAGGTATCAAATATGGACGTCTTAAGTAATTCTTTAATTATTTATTACTAGCCTGCAAATACATCTGTGTGTTCCTAGAAAGTATCATTTACCGAGATAACGTTACCCTTCTTCTGGTGCAGTCGGATAAAAAGTATCCTATATGTTAATCTAGCTCATAAACTATCTCTGTGCTAAATTTCATTCAAATCCGTTCAACCGTTTCTGGGAGATTGAGGCACAAACACACAAACATCCAAACGTCGCTGGTTCACACTTATAAAATTATTTGGATACTTCCCAAAACATTTATATGTTTTGGGAAGTATCCCGTATATGAGTTCACCGATTTCTTCGTATCCATTCTTATACCTACTTGTATTGTAATCCGAAGTCACATTGCGACAGGGTGGCTACCTGCAGTAACTCCCACTGGTTCCATTTCCATTCCACGTCAGTAACTCATGTAGGTACATACCTACCAATGCTCATACCTACCGGCCAGCAAGCATACGACCTCTTTTCCTGCTATTGTTAAGCAACTTTGCAGTTACCTACACTGTGTTGCACAATCAGAGAGCAACGGAAGTCATTGGACTCAATTTGTTGCGATTACAAGTGCCTAACTCGTGACTTACGTCGAACAATGATTTGATATCTCCACAGAAGCCTTATGAAAAGCCGGACATTATTTAATGCTTCCTACCTGTGATTTTCACAGATATCGTGTCATTCACAGATTCATTCACAGATAGAGTTATCGACATAGACCTGAATTACAGCAAGCTGTAGTGCCAACGTGAAAACTTGCTTATATTAGCTGGATGGAACACTGAGGATCGGAAACTGATTCGAATTATGGAAGAGTCCTCAAGCACTGGGCTGTCTGAGTGTCTGATAGAGAATGATAATAAACTCATTGATTAATTCAATTAGTATTAAACAAACAAACAGCGTCACGCCGTTTCCCCTACAGGGAGGCAGAGGCGCGTTTGTGCCCATGTTTAACTGCATTTTAAATTAAAGGAGTGGCCAATAACTGAAAAACTTGGGTACGAATATGTGCCGTGTGGGGAAAAGCGTCACGATTTGACGATAGGTATATAAGTATAGTCGCACCAGATTTTACATGACATGTATGCGAGTATATACCTCTGACACGTAATACAATAATAATAATAATAATAATAATAATAATACCTTGGACACTATTTACACACATTGATCTAGCCCCAAACTAGGATTCCCTGTATCTTGGGTACTAGACAACGATACACATACTTATATAGATAAATATTATACTTAGATAGATAAACAACCATGACTAGGGTACAAGCATCCGTTCTCATCAAACATATAAGTGGCCCGGGTAAACCGGGACAATACAAGTGGCCCGGCTATATTCTGCCCAACTCACGTTACAAATTGATAATTTACTTTCTGTTCCCTGCCACAATATATACACTTTCTGCTACGTTGTCTAACTACCACAACAAATTCAGTTGAGTTTTCTGATTCTTTAATTTTAGTGTTTCTAAATTGTTCTATCTATCTCTCTGCAGTGTTACTGATACCTATTAAGTTAATTTTAAGAAAGTTGAGCAATAAAAAATTTGTTTTATCGAATAAGTTTATTAGGAAAACACAAATCCTAATTACTTAGTATTCGTCATTTACGTATATATAATATTTACAATTAAACACATAATCGCCATCAGATTTATCGTCACTTAACAATACGTTTTAGTAATTAACGAAGCTTATGCATATCTTACGACACAACCATACATTTAACACGGTGTCCGAATACCTCACGTTCTGATACGAGGGTTGATTGTTCCACCATAATGAACAAAATACTATTTTAAAAACTGGAACTGATGATAAACTTCAAACTTAACAAGTACCCCGTTTGGAGGGCGCAGTTGAGTTGTGCGAGCATTAGGGGCGGCGGCGCGGGCGGCGCTACTGGTAGCGCTGCCAGGCGCAGGAGGAGGTGGCGGCGGCGGGCGGCGCGGCGGCAGCGTGGCGCGACGCCGCGCCCTGCCGTCACAGCTCCGAAAAGAACTCGGGCGAGGAGTGCGGCGTGGGCGGCGCGTGGTGGTGCTCGCGACCCGCCAGCGCCAGTCGCTGCTTGAGCACGTCGCGCTCGTGCGTCACGCGCGCCATCTGCAGCTGCAGCACGTGCAGCTCGTCCTGCAGCGAGCGGTTTGTCAGCTCGAGCTCCTGGCGCTGGTGCAGGCGCTTGCTGCGGCAGTTCTGCGCATAGCCGCGGTTCTTGAGTGTGCGCCGCTTCTGCTTGAGCCGCGTGACGTCCTCGCGCGGGTAGCCATGCAGCCGCTTGTTGAGCTCGCGCACGCTCAGCGACATGAGCTGGTCCTCGCTGAGCAGGTCGTCGCCGCACGACGCCGGCTGGTAGTGAAGGTCGGCGCGCGGCGACAGGCCCGAGCACGAACTGCCCGGGCGCAGGTGGTGCGGCGCCGCCTGGTGGTGCCCCGGGTCCCGCCACTCGCGCCGCTCCCACTCGTCAAACGGCTGGCACGGAGCCGTGCGCATGTCGAGCGGCTCGCGCATGTGCGGCAGCCACAGCACGTCGTCGACGAGCGCGGCGGCGGCGGAGGCGCGGCACGGTGAGCGCGCGAGCGGCAGGTGCGGTGGCGTCTCGGGCGGCGTGCTGGGGTCGACGGCGATGGCTAGCTGCGGCGGCGGGTATGGCCCCGCGTCGGGCCACGGGCGGCAGGCGCGCGCGCACGCCGGCGCGTCCGGCAGCTCGTGCCAGGCGGGTGCGGCGCCGCGCTCGCGCTTCACCAGGTTGTGGTCCTCGAGGTGGTCGAGCTCGAAGTTCTGCACGTACTCGTCGGCGAGCTGCTCCTCCTCGACGTGCGGCGCCGCGCGCTGCAGCTGCAGCCCGCCGCCCGCCTGCGAGCACTCGGTGAGCGCGTGTTCCACCATGGGGGTGCGTGCGGGGCGCGCGCCGGACGGGGACACACTGCCGTGCGTGACTCCGCGAGCGAGGATCCGCGCGCCGTCGAGCGCCCGCCCGCCGCGCGCCGGCTCCGCCCTCCGACCATCCGCCGACACCTCTATATCCGACGCCGTAAGCTCTTAAACGCCATACTACTAAACGCGACGTGTATCAGTGTGATACAAACAATATATTCAACACAATCACTACATAGATACTACAACGAGAACACTACTCTATCTATACATTAAGATATTTATTAGTAGGAGTAGATACGTTGGTAGATATCTACGTATCTACTTATATAGGTAGCAGCGTGCAGACGAAAACAATCAAAAACTAATTAAATCAATAAAAATAAATATAGCATTAATGACCCCATCGAGGGGCACAGGCCTTTAACCGAATAGGACTAAGATTGAGTCTCTAGAAACTACACCACGCTGGCTCAGTGCGAGTTGAGGGAGGGAGGGGTTTCATTCATTTTGTTGCACTATAAGGAGGAAGTACGCGAGTGCTATGATAGTAGTTTATGTTACTGATACATAATGAAGGGCATTAAAACTCGATTGTGAGTTTATGAAACGAGCCCAAGGCGAGTTTCATAATAATATCACTCGAGAGTTTTAATGCCTTATTATGTACAGTTATATACATTAGTTTATCTACACACATATCATAAGCTCGCTTTGATGTGTTCAGGTACCGCAGGTTCGACCGGCATTGTGGCATTGATCATTGCTCTGCACTTGTTTAGCTTATTCAGTAGTACCAACTTCACAGAGAAAGTAGCAGCAGCACGCGGGCGGGCGGCGTTCGAAATTTGAATGTCATATGTCTAAATATATTATTCACATAAGAAATGAGTTTCTACAAAGTATAGTATGTATATCATTATGCTGGTCATAACGTGCGGTTTTCGGACGCAGTAAAGAGGGTTTATGATACGAGTGTAGATAAAACCACTAAATTGGCACAGGAGCTACTAGACCAACCCAAGGCTTCATTCCTTTGTATATATTTTTCTAGTAATTACAAGAAAATATTTATAGGTACACACTTTTTTACGATTGTATAAAATTTATTCACTAGGTCTGAAATAAATAAACCCGCATGAGCACAATATTTGAACATTCCAGTATCATGTATATGTATATGATTCTATAATTTGCTTACTAGGAGGTTACTGCGCGACACAAGACACAACGAGCTACGGTTGTTGTAACGCTTGCTACGCGCTACGCAGCAGTCGAATCAACCAATTCGTAAGGCTTACTAAGGGTAACTGAATTCAAAATCAAAAAATCAAAATCAAAATCAAAAATCATTTATTTCCATAGGATGTTGTTACATCACTTAGATCCGTCATTACATTTTTTTGGGTGAGTTCACTAACACAATGGCGGAATCTGTGGAGAAGAGCTCACCGAAGAAACTCCACAGTCGTCGCATCTTTTGCGTTTCCTTTTTTAAATAAAATATTGTCAAATTACAAAATGAATGCTAATTATATATCGAAACAGCCTGTTACTCAAACAATCTATTCCCATGGACATCTGTCCTCTAAGTAATCAGATATCCTACAGTAACCTTTTTTATACAATTTCTGTTTTATTATTATTTTAAACTTGTCTAAAGGTAAGTTTTTAATATCAGTAGGGACCTTATTGTAATAGCGTATACAATTGCCTTTAAAAGAATTACTAATTTTATGTAGTCGGCTTACATAGGCAACCAACTTGTCTTTATTTCTAGTATTAAAATTGTGTATATCACTGTACTTCTGAAAATTAGTTATATTTCTTTTTACATACACAAGATTGTCATAGATATATTGAGACACAAATGTCAGAATATTGATTTCTTTAAACTTTTCCCTCAGTGACACTCTAGGCCCTAATCTATAAATTTCACGAACAGCCCGTTTCTGCAGAATAAATATACTATTAGCATTCGCAGCGTGACCCCACAATAAAATACCATAGGTCATTAGACTATGAAAGTAACTAAAGTAGACTAGTCTAGCGGTGTCTACGTCGGTAAGAGCTCTAATTTTTTTAACTGCGAACGCTGCTGAACTCAGTCTGTTCGACAATTTATTTATATGAGGATCCCATTGTAGTTTGGCGTCTAAAGTAATGCCCAAAAAGACAGTCGACTGCACAAGGTCCAATCTCTGTCCTTTTATAAATATGTCTGTAGTTACCGGGTTCACATTGGGTAACACGAATTTAATACATTTAGTTTTCTTTTCATTAAGTAATAAATTGTTAACAGTAAACCAGTTCACTATACTAGAGATAGCATTGTTTACCTCGTCATAATTTGATTGCTGTCTTTTAACTTTAAATATCAAAGAAGTATCATCGGCAAACAATACTAACCCATGTTTTGCTTTAACAAGGTAAGGTAAATCATTAATATATACTAAAAACAAGAAAGGACCAAGAATTGAACCTTGCGGTACGCCCATACTTATTGAAGACCCAGGTGATCTTTTCCCATTGACATCGACCATCTGAACCCTATCTGTTAGATATGACTCCAGAAGGCCAAGGGCCTGATCTTTTACACCATAATGGCGTAACTTCCTGACAAGAGTGTCATGTCAATTGACTATTTATTTGTTTATCTACACACGTATCATAAACCCTCTTAACTGCGTACAAAAACCGCACGTTACGATCAGCAAAATGTTAAACTACGTGGTAAAAACTCATTTCTTATCTGAAAAATTACACATTATGACCATAATGTGTAATTTTTCTACATATTATGACACTCAAATTTCGAACGCCGACGCCCGCCTGCGTGCCGCCCCTACTTAGTTTGTGAAGTTGGTACTACTGAACAAGCTAAACAAGTGCAAAGGAATTATCAATGCCACCATGCCGGTCGAACATGCGGTTCCTGAACATTAAAGGGAGCTTATGATATGAGTCTAGATAAAGTAGTATATGTAACTGTACATAATTAGGCATTAAAACTTTCGAGTGATATTTTTATCGCCACTCTCGAGTGTTAATGCCCTCCATTATGTAGCAGTCACATAAACTACTATTAAAATGGACCTATACGTATATACAATCATTTATTGTGTATTATAGAATATTCCAAATTACAGGTTACCTTTTTGCTAGACATTACGATTGTGAAGTAAATAAAACTGAAATAATGTTGCACTATTGATATAAGTTTCGCCCTTTATCATGTTTAATATGCACTCAATACCTTTCCATTATCCAATGCCATTTCTTCAATACGAAGTAACAGTTCGGCTCTAATTATTATCATAGCTCCATCCTAATTTCCCTCAACCGAAACAGCGAGGGTGTAGAGTAGACTGTAGAGTTATTTTACAATAACTTAAACTGGCCGCCCAGCACAGCAGCCATGAGGCAGGCGTACAACGAGGCCGATTTCACGCATCGACGAACAGAGGGTTTACCAATAGCACGATCCCTCCCGAATTACATTTAGCCAGGGCTTACTCGCTGGTGGCTGGCTGATTCTGATGACCATATGGATGATTAAGAAATAAATTAAAGATTGTAACAAAATGTATATACATATACAGTATATACAGTTATTATTTATTCGTGTGGCCAAAGCCGTCCAGTCGTTCTTGACTAAATATACAATGTTGAGGTCTTCAGCCATTCAGCTGCTTCGGCTTTGTTAATGTTTACAGTGGTAGTAAGTATCACATTTGTAGGTTCCATCGGCTATTCGTTTTTAGTACAAAAATAGCAGCACCCTCGTTTTAAGATTAGCTCCCTTAATCCTTTTTCCAATTTTTATTAAAACGTTATTATTCACGTAAGCTAGTGAGTTTTTGGGTTCCAACCATGCTTTCGTAGGCCCTGTACTGTACCATATTTTAGTCCATGATTTCGTTTTGCGTAAAAAGGCAAATTGTATATACGTATATTCAATATTAATTAATAAATTATTAAATCGCCAGTAGAGTGGACACTGCATACGAGTATAAAGTGTACGTACGCGTTAGCGTTGCAATAGCGGTCATCGTCTCCTGTCTACCACTGTACGCTCCTGATTGGGTTAGCGATACTTACGTGTAACGTAGCGGTCACCGACCGTTACCAAGGTTACCATGTATGATTCGATTCGAAGTAGCAGATGGGTCAACAACCGCTACCTATCGCAACACTAACGCGTACCCGAATATACCTCGCGCCACGAATTCGCCCAGCGCTCTTAATTCGTGGCGCGAGGTATACCCATCGTCATAGTGACCTCAGAATACGATGCCGAGGCTAAGCATTTAACCCTTTGCCATTATCCAGAAATAATTGAATCAACTTGTTATTATGCCTGTCTTGTTTAACTAGAGTGGTGGTTTTGTAATGATATGCATTGAATATTGCTCTCTATGTAGGGGGTAGTAATTATTAACAGAGTGAAACAAGACAATAACTTGTAAAACTAAAACCCGACAACTAAATCATCACGCTCTGAAGAGTATGAAACAGATTGCCACCGTGTGGTCACTTCTAATGATTATACCTACTAAATGCAAGCAGGTAGGAGCAAGAGCTAGTAATTACGTAGACAAATTAATATTGCTGCACGGAATTTTTCCCAATTCATTTAATTAAACTTAATGCCAAAACTGTTACTAATCTGGATATATGGGTAAACTATTTAGCTTTATTTTACAAAAATAAGATCTTGGACATATTATCATATGCAACGAAAGAATTAAAAAACATGATATATGGTAAACGGAATGGAAAATTCCGGCAAAGAAGTATTTTCTTGGTTACCCTATTGTTTTATTTCTCAAATATTTAAATCAGTTTCAGGAAATTAGGTGAGCTCTAGTTCTCTTTCCCTTAACGTTGGACCATTATTTACGGGATACTCTGATGTAATATATACTTATTACGTGTGCTTATTAAGCCCTTTTATTTGATACCCGACACTGGTTTCTTTTATTTAAATCAATAAACCAATACACTATTTAGTAATCTGTGCCAATACCCTCTAGAGGGCACCATATTGAATAAAGTGTGACGTCACATCCTATAACCAGTGGACAATCAAGTTGTACCTGATTTGTAAAAAAAAAAATATGTAGTTTAGATATTTTCGGTGACCTCTGTGGCGCTGCGGTTGTGGCTCTGCCTCCATGCGAGAGGTCCCGGGTTCGATCCCCGGCTGCCCAGCCAAAAGCAAAAAAACCCCAGGACTTTGATGTTTATGAGTGTGAAGTCGCTGTTTCTGGTTCCCACGACACAGGATATCCTAGTGTGGGGCCAGAAGCAATGCATGTGCCTATATTTTTTTAAAAATGAGCTGATGAACATACAATACATACATTCATACCGGTCAAACACATAAGCCCCTTTTGGCTTCAATGTAGTCGGGTATATCAGGTGACAAATCCGATAAATGTTAGTAAAATATCTAAGAATGGTGAATTTATTGTAATGTCGGTTTAAGAAGACTATGAGATAAGCATTGATAGCTCATATAATATCAAAGTTTATATTTTTTTACACAAACAATTCAGTCAGACATCAGCTCAGACTGAAAATGTTCACAAAATTCTTATTCGATTGGGATATCAAAATGGTCTTGCGGAAATTGGCTTTAGACGCCTTTATCGACATACAGCCAGTTGCAGAAACGATCTTTAAATTTTAAAGCCCCGCAAAAGGCTAATGGCGGTTCAGTTCCATAAAAATTTGTTATAACAGTCTAATTTTTCTGAGTACATAATGTTCATGACAGTTCACACGCCTTGACGTTATCCCCGTAGCAATTTTTCGGGGCTTTAAAATTTTAAGATCGTTCCCGCAACTTAGTGTTGCCAACTACCAAAAGAAACCAGTCTTTCATTCTTTCTTTGGCAGAAAAAGACATATTTATCTGCAATGCTATAGGTATATATTTGTAGGTATTTTACAAAGTGATAACGCGTTGCAGGGAGAGTAAAAGTAAGTCTTAGTTCAAGTAATTTTTTTTGCCCTTCTCTACGCTGGACTACGACGAAAGTCGCCCTGTCGAGTTACCGTGAGGAGCGCAGTGGGCCGTGTGCTGACGCCGCAGTCACTGTTTGATCGCCGCGGTCAACATTGTTAGCGCCCGCCGCCGCGCCGCCCCGCCGCCGCCCTGCTCGAGGTACGGTGCGGAGGCGGGTTCACAATGCTTCTCATATTGGGGATACAGTATTGTAACTACAGGCATAGGTAGTAACGCTGGCGTAAGTGTGTGGTTTTTGGATGTACATTAAGTTTTACTTTTACTGTTTATGTAAAGTGTGTAGTATCTACATACCTACTAGTGGCTCTGTGAGCTGCAGACCTCGCGAATGACACGTTCTTTCAATAACACATACAAACTTATGAATGCACCTGGTTACGTACATGGAGTATGAACTGACTAACTAACCAACTAATCAATTAATTTATCGAATCAAACCAATTCAAATAATTATCTGTTATTATGTAATTACTTAATGTTGGATAAGTTTTTTTTCTATAAGCGGGCTGTGTTCGCCTTTAAGTAGACAAACATCTAAAATGTAAACTTTTAAGAATTATATTAAAAAAAACATGTATTGTCTGTTGGCAAACCTGAAACAAATAAAATAAAAATAAATAAAAAACTTTGTCAACTAAAGTCTCAAACCCAATCTATAGATTTTTCGCTAAAATAATACAGCTATAATCCAACGACACCTTATTTGCTAAAATCCATCAAGCTGTTTGGCCTGTAGCGGTATTTTGAAATTTGAAAACACCTAAATCGCCATTTTGAAAAATTTACAATAGCTCAATCGACAAAAAATCCTATTTAACTATCAAACTTGCTCACAAAAATTCTCGAGAATCAGTTGAGAAATGCGGCCTGTAGAGGATAACATCCGGACACACATCCGGATATACGAAAGCATTTTTGTCCATATCTGAAAGGAGACGCTTCGTGCTTCGCTCGCTTGGTCAATTATGGTACTTAAGTTTGTGTTGTACATAATTTAATATTATATAGATATTTTCTTTTATCTGTATTAACATTGACTATCCCCCATAAGCAGTTTATAATTAAACTTTGTATATGTTACGGCTAAAGCTAGGTGTGAAACTAAACTTAAGTTTAGCCGGCTAGTCTTAAGATTAATTTCGAGCCTTGGCTACTGCGGGGAGCGGGGCGGGATAATTGTACTCAGATGAGTAAACTATTTCTAATATCAGGGCAAAACACTGCGGTAGCTTAGGTGAAGGGTAAAGGGGGTGAGCGAAGCGAAGCCCCCTCTATCCTTCGTGTTAGGTTGAACATGTAAGAACAACAAAAACTATAATAATACGAGTATAAGTATTTTTTGTTGTTCTTACATGTTCAACCTAACACGAAGGATAAAGGGGGCTTCGCTTCGCTCACCCCTTCATCCTTCACCTAAGCTACCGCAGTGTTTACGGCTACCGAATCATTATCATCACTATTCCAGATTAAGACGGTAATTTTTCAACATTAGCCTAGGTATATTGAAAAATAAACTTAAATTTATTCGGCTAATGTCAACCATATTTTGTCACCCATCTTTAGCCTCAACAGCGTCGAGGCTAAACTGCAGTTTAGCCGACTAATGTTGAAATCATTTATCGCAATGAACATTATTTAGGACATTAGCCGAGGCTCAAAATTAATCTTAAGACTAGCCGGCTAAACTTAAGTTTAGCTTCACACCTAGCTTTAGCCATAACATATACTAAACACATCATAACTTATACCAACATAAATTGAACTCGTCATTTAACCCTTATTAATAATAAGAACTTAATGGGTCTGTGTAGGATGGACATGTAGTTATAGACTACGGTATTTGACTGATATGCAAAATAGATCATTTTAGGAACTGTCAAAACTATGAAATACTAGCATGTGACGTCATAGTCAAATGCTGTCTTTTTAACATATAATTGAGTTTATAAAATACAACTGCTGGAAATATACAATTCTGATATTGTCATTTTTTTTTGTTGAAATAGGATCAGATTGGGTACGTTTCTAGATTTATTGGAATACCTACTCAAATACCGTATTCTGCCTTGCCGCAACACAGTTTCTACTAGCGCGGGGGCTAGCGGACTATATATCTTCTGCTGGTTCAACTACCTAGTAACTTCCGCCCTATTTTATAGGATACCCACAATATCTAAACAGAGTTTTAGGTATGTGGTAGTGGGGGCATTACATACTATGCCGAGCCGACCCCGCACTGAACACTAAACCCAAACACATCACTCCCGCACCACTACCCTACCGCAGGTACCTACTCAGTTAGGACTATGGATGCAGTAATTCTACATAAACATGGGTGGGTCCAGTCATGTTCTTTTGTCCGTAACGTACCTCCGTATCGTATCAGCATCGCGATCCAAGAACGCTAGTTTGGACGCCCGGATCGGCTGCGATCGAGACGCGCCGTACAAGAACATGTCTGGACTACATTATTACTCAAAGGATGGACCCACCTTACGCACCACCGAACACTTGTGTAACGAATACATATTCAGAGTGTATCAAAAGTGTGAAACCCCAAGCCCGCTCAATTTATATGTAAGAATGCTACGTTTTCTAGATCTTGCCCCTAAACCTACATAATGTTGAAGTACCTACATGGTCAGTATATCTTTCTATCTATCCGTGAGCAAGTAGTACCCACTGTACCCTCTCTAGTACAAGCCCGCAAATGTTATTATATGATTTCCCGACTACCAACACGTATTCCTCTTGTGTTTGACTTCGTTTGTTAATTGCCCATTTTGCAAGCATCTGTTTAATTTGCTTACGCATTTGCTTTGCTCTACCTACTTACCCCTTTAACCCTAACGTTAATTTAAAACCCTTAACACAAATGGTTCGCGCTTCTTCAATTACTTACTATACTGAGGAGGGCAAATGCTCTCTCTACCTATAACTGAGCCCCGATCACAAATATTTGATAGATCAAACAAGTAAAGCGAGTCCTTGAAATGATCTTTACTCAAAAATGCTTATAATTGACGAGTTTTGTTTCAAAAATGGTCAAGAGCAAAAAGTTTTTATGCAGAATTTGGCTGTTGAATAACAAGCACACTAGGAAAAAAAACAGAAGCGCGGGGAAGAAACAAAAGCACGGCACGGTGAATTTTTTTGGGTTTTCGATCAATTATCGTGATAATTACATTTAAATTACTCGCATTGTTTGAGTGCTTGTAGGCATGGGGCTGCGCTTCGGCAACCAACAGTACCGCCAGCAACCCAGTCAGTATTAGACCGCGGCAGTAATGTAGGTACTATTATTTCATTTATATCATTGTGTGACGCGTAATTAACCGAGAGAACGGGTCCGTTTGGAGACAATCTAATAGTTATGATAGAACTGAATGATTTATTTTTTTAGATGCTATACGCTTATTTTCTGTAGATAAACGGGCACTAGGATCAGACATAAGCATCCTATTGACAGTACTGCACAATTTGGAACCCGCCAGTAAAACATTACTTTAACTTTTGTAATACCTGAACCCTTATTTTTTCGAAGACAAACAAAAAAAAAACCCTTACCCTATTATACTCTGTAGGTTGAGTTTTAAGCGTTCCCAGAGCTATGTCACGTCCGCGCACCTATCAAAGGTCCTTCATCAATTGATCAGCCCCTCGCTCGGCCGACGATACATGCTTTGTCTGCTATCCTCCCATCCACAGCCAGTTTATAAAACGATAATTTGGTTCTAGGTCGAACCACCCTGCAAATATTTAGTATCCTGTCGCGAATGATACTTATACTCTGATATGCACTTTTCATAAATCTGGCCCTATCTCTATCTCCTATTCACTAATTTCGACTCCTGACGAAATTATCCATAGTTTTGCCATGTTTTTGCTTCAATTGGACTTGCTCCTTGCTTGACAGAAACATATATCCTACCTTAAAATCTATCAAACTAAGGCTTCACCGCCGCCGTAAACTCGACCCTCGCAATGGTCAGCGGGTGTTTTGTGTCCGCTACACTCATAATTATTTTCGAGTATCGCGGGGTTCGAGTTGACGGCGGTCCAGCTATATCGGAAGCATCATTGCTGCATCGATTTCAGAAATTGTTTAGCAGATACGGCAAAGAAATTATCGCTATACCTCGCCTAGATCAAAGAAAAGTTACTCGAGCGGAAAAGTCCAATCTAGCAATAAAACAACAGTGTAAGCGTGTTTACAAAGACGAAGTTAGAACTGTGACCTTGATCAGATAATCGGTCATCAGCCCCGTGACTGGGTCGAGGGTCGGGGGTCGCACGTTTAGCTTAGATCAGTCGATCGTCTGTCTGTGCTGTGCGTGCTGTGATGTACCGTTGCATAACATAAATAAGGTATAGATTGTCTATTATAGGAGAACGGGTACACCTTGTCTGTGTGAGTGGTCAACATTCACTCAAAACATACAAAACATTAAATATTATTTTTTAAATGATAACCATATACAATTATGAGAAAACATTATATTAAAAAAACCTCATAAAATAAACATCTCCTTTAACAAAAATATAAAATTTAAAAGCATTCAGTATTCATTCTTAATTATAGATTTGTGATTTCGTATTATAAAAATTTTGTATATAAAATTATCAAAAACGTTTTAAATAAACCTGTAACATTAATTCAATAAAAAAATAAAATTATTTCATTAATGGTGGGATTTTAAAATCCCTCAAAATATGTTTAAAGGCAAGACAAATACCACTTATATCTCTATTAAATTATTACCATTACCTAACCCATGATACTAAAATTCATAGGTAATAAACAGATACAAATAGACATATATTTTGAATAAACACAAATTTCTATTGCACTTCAACAAGAAAAGTATCACTCTTAATCACAATTATTGCTTAAATAAATAAATGGTGGTTTAGACATTATAGTCAGTGAGAATATTGCTTGATTTCGATCCATTCCCTAGACGGAATGAAGATAGAAGATAACATGCTTTTTTCTTATCTTTGACAAATGAATCAATCTTTACTTGATTTTACACTATAAAATTTAACATCAATTATCAAACATATATGTTATACTTAAGATAACACTTACCGCTAGTAAAACATTCAAAAGTGTACTAAAAGACTGACAGCCCAGTTAATCCTTAAAATAGTGTAAAAATTGTTCTTTTATTTTAGTATTTTTTATACTATAGTGCAGCCTTAAGTATGACCAGAATCAATCTGATAAATACAATAAAAAAATATGGGGAAAAAGGATAGTGGTAAAAGCAAAATTAATAAATACAAGTTAATAAGATATAAAAACCTTTAAAGCATCAAAATAAATAATGAAATTATCCTAAATGCATATAGAATGTATAAAATAGATTATGGAATCTCGTGACAAAATCCGAATTGTGTCTAGCGGCGGCGGGCGTACAAAATAAAGCAAGCAGTAAATTGAAATAATTTCACGATGTCGACAACCAAGCGACACACAATACTATACATCTATGTTTCAGTCAACCGAGAGCTGATGAGATAAGTCGATAATTCAGACATCTCAGCCGACCGACGAATATTTGATAGACCGAAAAAGTAAGCAAGTCCTGAAATTATTTTTATGTTACAGTACTTTTGTTCAATTGGCAACAATTAAATTTGCTTGCTTGTTCGATTCGTGGTCGGGCGCAAAATTATCTTGCTACATTTTTCACCGGGTTGACCACTGACTGACGGGCCTTCGTCGAAGTCGCACCCCAGTTCTGTTCACCACAACCTACTCGATGCTCAGATGCCTCAGCGCGTAGTCGTGGTAGTACATCATGATGGCCAGCGGCTGGCCCAGTATAAGTGAGCTCCACACGATAAGGTTGCCCCACCGGGGGCCTAACTTGCGTTCCGCGATGCGGGATATCACCGAGAGGGGCAACTGGCCCATCATGCCCAGGAACGCCCACACTTTGAACATTTGGAGTGGCACGCTGACCTGTGGACAACCCAAATATCCATATGTTAAGACATAAATATGTCGAAATTACTATTTTATTTCAAAATCTATAAAATGAATATGAAATCTAGTTAACTAAATATAATTCCAATCATTTCTTTAACTGTCTTCTGAACTGTATCTGTGTGTATCTTATCAGTGAATAAACGTATTCTTATCCTTCAAAACGTCCGTGGTCTAGAGCGGTATTCGTACATCGGCAACATTCGTGCCGTGCAGGAGGGTACTGGATGGGTGACCGTTTCTATGACATATTTGTTCTGGGTGCTTCCGTGTTGGTCCCGGCTGCTATCGCTACTCGGTGGTAGAATTATAAAGCTGTCTCAGAGGCCCTAATAGGGCAGCTTGATCACTTCTGAGAGTCGGGTTGCCCACTAGCCGAGCCCGACAACCCTCCATCAATCCGCACTGAGTCAGCGTGGTGGAGTGTGGCTCAATCTGACTCATTTCCGGACGAAGGCCCGTGCTCCTCGGTGGCGACATTCATGGGCTACATTCATTATTATATTTTTATTACCTATTTTATTTGGCGAGGTTTGTTTGTGTGCGTGTGTGTGTGTGTGTGTGTGTGTGAGGGTGTATGTGAGTGTGTGTGTGTGTGTGTGTGTGTGTGTGCATGTGTGCATGTGTGATTACCTGTCAAATGGTCTGATGACACAGAGAGGATAGCAGTAAAGTGGCCAAGTGCAAGTCAGACTCGCCCATGAACGGTTCCGTTGTCGTTATTATGTGAGTGAATGTTTGTGCTGTTACTTTGTTTTTCAGTGTTTGTATGAATGACAAAGGTATCTTTGCGGTTTTTAATAAATGTTTTATATCTTAAAAACTGCTTATTTTATTATGTTCAAATCAATTTTCGTTGAGAGTGTGTATTGAGATACACAGCTTATATTTTTTGCAGATTTTTCACTCTGTTACTTTAAAAGTTAGAGGGGGGACACACATTTTTCACTTTGGAAGGGTCTGCTCTGTCTCTTTAACGATTTACTCTGAGGAAAAATGGTTTCAGTAACCTCAACGTCATTCTTAAAGACCTATCTATAGACACTAGTCTTGTGCCTGCTCGGTCATTAGAGAGAGCGCTCCGTACTAGCACATTTCAGTCAGTGTACTAGTACACTCTAACAACTCTATTAGTACTATTAGGACGTTGGATCTTATGAATAAAAAATATGCCTGCTCGGTCATCACATCAGAGAGCGCTCCGTACTAGGACATTTCAGTCAGTGTACCAGTAAGATCTAACTTTAGCTTTATTAGTACTATTTATGACATAGGATTGAATAAAAAATGGAGCTATTAGGTTAAGCTTTCTTTTCGTGCAGAGCAGAATCTTGAGGAATATTATACTCTGATAATATTAACATATTTATAAAATTCTATGTGTCTGTTTGCATAGCAGAAATAAAAAGTTAAATAATATTTGATTTCCATTCATACTTAAACAGGCTTAGGACTGTCATTCTAGACAAGATGTCAATGCCGTGTCTGTGTCTGCGAGAGCGAGTCGGCTTGGCTCAATGCCTCCCGCCCGCCGCCCCGCTCTCTCGGAGCGATGTCCTAATAGTCCTAATAGACCGAATGTCCGATTAGCGTAGGGTAACGTTTCTTTTCGTTCATTGAACAGTAACGTTTCCTATTCCTTCTTCGTACATGACCGACACAAGACTAATAGACACCCCACACATATAGATTTGATGGAAAAAAAAATGTTTTCAGTTCCATGTACATCTTCAGTCATCATCATCTTCACATAATACATCTACATACCAAGTTTCAACTCTGTAGTCCTAATAGTTTCTGCATAAAGTTGATGTGACATACGGACGGACGGACGGATTGACAGACAGACTTGAAACTATAAGGGTTCCTTGTTTCTCTACGGAGCCCTAAAAAGGATGTGGGTTGAACAGGTCCTACACGACACGGAACAGCCTATACTCAGCAGTGGGTATTCCCTGCCGGGCTGATGATGATGATGATGAGGAGTGAATGTGTGTGTGTGTGTGCTTTGTATGCACAATGGACACTGCATAGTGTAACTTAAAGTATCTACCACAAGATTGGCAAATTACCAGATATTCATGAAACAACGCCGAGATGATGAACACAACGAGACTGGCGTGGAACTTGCTGTAGCCCACCGTCGTCATCGGTATGTAGACGTGCCGCACGGCCCACACGTGTACAGGCATGTTCCACGTGCGCCAGAACACGTCGATGTTGTTCGCGTTCCACCAGTCGCTGTAGAAGTTCCGGTCCGCGAAGTGCAGGATCTCGCCCATGAGGTTGAGGAACGAGTGGAACGTGAGGTAGAAGAAGCACAGCCATATTAAGTGGTTTGGCACCTGGGGATAATATATAAATGTAGCCCATTAATGTACCCACCGAGGGCCACAGGCCTATGGCCCGGATACGAGTAAGATTAGGCCATACTCCATCACGCTGGCTCAGTGCGGGCTGGTGGAGGGGTTTTACGACCACGTTCACATAGCGATAGCAGCCGGGAACTACTGCTTAACGTATCATCCGAAACACTGAACGTCCGATAGTGTACTTGATAACGGAAATATTAAACTGCACATCAAAAATACTGATGTGCACAGCAAATATACTGATTTTCACAGTAAATATCAGGGCAAAATACTGCGGTAGCTTATGTGAAGGGTAAAGGGGGTGAGCGAAGCAAAGCCCCCTTTATCCTTCGTATTAGTTTGAACATGTAAGAACAACAAAAATACTTAAAACATAAAATGTGTTTTTGCTTCCTTTTTTGCTGTGAAAATCAGTATTTTTGATATGCAATTAAATAAGATAACTTGATTATCTCATAGGTACACGGTCAGGATTCGAACCTGCATCTCCATTGTGAGAAGCAAGCGTGAAACCCATTAGACCACAGAGCTCGTTGGGGGGTTACTACCAACTCTTACAGCAGGATCTAAATAAACTGAACTGCCCTGCTTTTCCGTACGTAAGAATAGTACGCAAAAGCAGGGCTGTTCAGATTAGATTGTGCTGTAAGAGTTGTAAGAGCTGGTAGCCACACACGATAACTTAAAAGTATTCGGGGCCGGGAGGGTATGTACATGTTTTAATTACGCTCTATCTTTAACCTACATACCTCGAAAGATAAAAGAATTGCATTAATTTTGTCACGATTTCAATGCATTGCAATCCGAAAATGTTAGTAGTTTTTCTAGCTGAACAGATTGAATGTCGAATTAAATGCGTTGTTGCTTTAATCCCTCGCTAGCCTCAGGTTTCAGTTCCACGATGTCTTGCCTTGTGATACAGATTATTCTTTGTCTTTATGGATTAGTCGCCAGTGGTTGAATAGGCCAACAACTGTTCAGTGGTAAAGTGCAGTATGTACTACTAATGGGCTAGTGCCTCACCTTCGAGTAAGTTAAAATTTGGGTTGGCAATTATTCATCCGGGTATTTATAAATGGCATTGCTATTTGTTAAACGCAAAATCTGATGGTAGACTCACAGCCAACTTGAGCAATCTTTCCAAAATCCTCAGGTAGTCCATGTCAGAAAAGTGCTCCACGGAGTTGGTGACTGAAGGGATCATCCATTGCTGGAACAGAGCCAGCACAAGATGGGACCCAAAGATCACCTCTAGGATCCTCTTGGCCAGGAATCGTTTACGGATGCTGTAACAGGGTTAGTCATGAGGGTATTTTTTGGACAACGGATGGAAATTGCTCTATAACGTGTTTAATGCCGATGGACCAATGACATCTCCAAGTCCACCGGGTACCAGTGGATGAGGTTCGGTTGGGGGTAATTAGGAGGAGGCCTTTACTCAACAGTGGGTTCAGAAGGATGGCTAGATAGATAGATAGATAGATAGTGTTTAATAATAACTGTAATGGAAGATGTATTTTTTTTAAATTTAGAGAAGAAAATGAAAGAACATTGTCATTGTCAGTTTCTTGCAAAACCGACAGGGATTATATTCATGCCTGACCCTTCGACCGTAAAAGTAGTATGATCGACTTGGCCTTGGAAGCCTTGACCTTAGCTTAGCTAGCTATGACTATGTTGGAACAGCTTATCATTAGAAACGCTTGCTATAGCGTAACATTACATAGTAGATCTAAAAATAAAAGCATCACAGGTGACTGAGTTGTCTTGTTTAATCAGTTCAAAGCGCATAAATAACATTACCTACATACATCCGCTAAAGGCAATATATATGAAATTTTGTGACTATGAAATAGGCAAGCACTGAACACGGCGGAGTCAGCAGCTATTAGCGACATATTTAAGGTGTTTGCCTCTACGGTACATGTAATATGATTGGTAATACACAGTGATAATTAAAACACGTTAATATAATTATTAAAAACCGGTCAAGTGCGAGTCTAAATCACGCACGAAGGGTTCCGTACCACCGTTCAATGGAAGCGATGGTGTGGAGTGAATAGTTTGGATTTTACACAGCAAAATATTGTTTACAAAGTTATCGGTGCGGTTATTTTCACACTCCATGTACGTAACCAGGTGCATCCATAAGTTTGTATGTGGTATTGAAAGAATTGTTGTATGGGAGCCCCCTTAAATATTTCTTTTATCCTGTTTTTTAGTATTTGTTGTTATAGCGGCAACATAAATACATAATCTGTGAAAATTTCAACTCTCTAGCTAGCTAGGTTCTTGAGATACAGCCTGGTGACAGACGGACGGACGGACGGACGGACGGACAGCGGAGTCTTAGTAATAGGGTCCCGTTTGGAACCCTTCGGGTACGGAACCCTAAAAAAACCCAGACACCCGTAGCATGGCGACCCCGCGGGGTGTATTGACGCGGGAAAGTGAGGGGCAGAGCTATGCGCTATATAAAGCTCCCTCACCTTTCGCGACACCCCCCCCCCCCCTCCCCCGCGCTCGGCATGCTACGGGTGCAGGTCTTGGATGTTTATATGTGTGTGACATTATATGTGCCTGTATATGAATGTTTATGTTTATGTTTATGTATAAGTACTAGCAAAGATTTGCCAAACTCCCACAAACATCAACTTATAAACGGAGCGTTTATGTTGCCTTGCGTGAGTTTGTTGTGTGTGTCACGGTTCAACTACATTTGCCGGGATTTTTGAGAATTCGGCAAACTTTGGCAAGCATATAAATCAAGCATGTGCATGCAGGACAAGCACGAATAGTACTACAAGCAAAACCAAACTAACCGTGTCGTGCGGGGAAAATTCAATTCATAGCACATGGTCGGGGCCAGGAGGAAATAAAACAGGTCTTTCAGGTTCAGGTTTTCTGGATATTTGACGAGAGCGGAGGCAGCCGGGTCACCGTTCTTCTCCTCTTCTATTGTCTCTGCAAGGGGGAGTGGTGAGTCCTCGTGAAATGCTCCTAGTTGTAGTTGTAGGTATCGCTATTGTTTTTCCGTTGGTGATACAAACAGGCCACCTCTCTCTCACATCCCACCTTAACCTTTGCGAGAAAGAGAGGTCATAGGTCGCTCAGAGCAAAAAATACTTGGCGCGAACTCCATGTTGTGATGTGTCGAAGTATTATAGTATCTGTGATACTACGCATCTCCTCTCTAGTTATGTTTTAAAAGTGGAAGCTTAAGCACGGAATTTGCGGAAAGATGTAGAAAAGTGCTAATCCTACATACAAGTAACTAAATAAGATGATTACATAAACCACCACCAACGTTCAGTGCAGTCTAAAAAGCATACTTAGGTAAGCAGAAAAACGTACTAAGTAATTGATGAAAACTGTCAGATAAGATAAAGTAGAACTAATCAGGGTATTGAACTAATATGGCTAATTCAACATTGTGTCGATATCATTATTTACCAACAGTCTACATTTGGTCTAGTTCTACTCGTATATAAGCATTTATGATAAAGATGTGACGTTAAGAAAAGAAGTTGAAAATTTACATTTGTGATAAGTAAGTAATCGAGAGGAAAGTAGGTAGGTCGTATCAATGACTATGGAGCTGTGAGAATGTATTTTGTAATTACGTATAAATTGTTTAGTTTAATTTGGCTAGAATCGCTGGAATGTAAAGGAGCATAAAACACAAATAGAAGAAAACGCACATAAAAATATATGTACAAAAGCTATAAAATTAGATACAATGAAAACCTATGCAAAAAGGACAGATCGTGCAAAAGAAGGAGATTGTAACCACTATTTTTACTTACGATCGTCCTCCGCGTGAAGAACGTCTGTAAATTCAATATTACCATCAAAACGGAACTTGCATAAGTTGTTATGCTCAATATATGACAAGTACACATTAGAGGATGCAGTATTACCCATTTCATCACAGGATAAGTAATTATTTCGTTTTGGACTTTGATACTCAATAGAGATCAGACTTCATATATTTTAAACATGATATAACATCTAATGTATTATTTTCCCAATAGGGTGTGGTAGGGGCCGACATTTTCAGCGCTCTGATGACGTCATAGCGTCCGTCACTGACCCATCGAGGGCGAGAGTGAGCGAGAGGGAGGGCAAACGCATTCCTCGCGGGTGCCAACTTAACTTTGTGATATATGAATACTTACTCCAGTTAGGAGCAGAAAGGCTCTGTCTGCGCAGCTTGCTGATGGCATGCCGTCCCTTCGCGACGCCATCGCGACACCACTGGTTCGTCTGCACGTAGCTCCACAACTTGAGGAAGAGAATCAGGTACAGCATGCATACCGTTGTGATGCCAACTGGAAACAAGAGGCACGACATTATCCTCAACATGGTTCTGACCGATTTTGGTTTCAGCTCTTTTACGGCTGTTGAGAGCTGGCCTTCATATGGCTCATGTCCTACACAGGCACTTGTATTGTTTCTGGAGAAAACGATTCATTCTCACAACAACCAAACTAGGATTTGAATATTCAATAGTTATCTGGTTTAGGCAGAATATCAACCACTCGGCTAGACAAACATTAGTTAAACACTACAAGACTCCTAATAAATTGACTGAACGTGCGAAGCGTCCAGTTTCGAGATTGGTCAAAAATGCCATTTTTCGCCTACAGGTACAGGTCGCGTTTTTCAACCGATTTTGAAAATATTGGCACACAAGTTCCTTGATATATATTTTTTTAGACGATCGCCATTTTGGATTGGGGGAAAAAGGGAATGGGGGAAGTTTGCTGCAGCGTTATGTATCGACGGATTTCAATCAAACATTTGAGAGGCACACTGAGGACTTCATTCTACACAAGATGCTGCGAATACAATCTAAAGGGATTGGAGGGGGAAGCACTTTGGGGTAATGCTAGTAGTGTTGCAGATAAAGCTAGACACCTGAATTTTCTGTGACTAATAGGCCACAATTTAATAAGCAAGTTCCCAAAATTCAATCAATTTGCACCAATGGCTTCGAACAACAGCCGTTCAAAGTTCCTTCATTTTGTCACTGACTGACTCATTATCGATCAGCAAAATTCTAATGTATTTCTAACAAACCTACAAGCTTGAACTTTTAAACACGCGAGGTCTAATGTTCTCACACCACACCACACCACTAGTTTATTAAAAGTTGAATGATCGGCCACAAACTACACTAAGCTAGCTGTGGTCTGGTTAAACTTCGAAAAATGGACTATGCTTCTGATTAAGATGTAATATGCTGCTTTAGTTAATATCCTATTTTATAAAATCCACATATTGTAATATATTCTTACCAAAACTGAAATCTTGCCCCTTGTGATGTATAACAGCCACAGGCAATGTGATAACAAAGAGGATATTTGATATTTGCAGCATCACCCCGAGCGTCTCAGACACAACTGCCTGAAAATATATAAATCAGAACAGATGATGTACCTAAAAATACCAAAATGGTGGAAAGTAGTACATGAAGTAAAAGTAAATAGTGAATACTCACTGCCGCTATTCCCTTTTCAATTAACAAACTCAGTACTGGGGGAACAACACCAACTAGAAATAACAACATAAAAACATTAAACAAGTCACATTTGGAGAAGGACATACTACAAAATAATATTGAGGACAAAAGAGCAAGAAATTCATCCCTTGATACTGGGCCCCCTTTAGGATAGAGAGCTTGAGTATTACTTCGTTTATACTCACATATTACCAAAATCACAGATGGATATTGACGATTATTTCCCTCATTATAGCCAGTCAGCAGAATAATCCACTCAATAGGGTTGACTCGAACTCCATACCTGGAAAATATAAGTTACATTCAAAGGTCAATAAGGTGATCATAATTTGTTTGTCCCGTCAACCCATATCTAAAGAAATAGCAGCCTTAGTTTAAAATTATAAAATTTTATGCACAATTCAGTAGAAATTAGGCATATGATTATGATTATTACCTATGTAAATATTAGAGCTGAAACGAATAGTGATTTAACCGAATACTAAATGCCGAATATTCGGCTGCCACACGAACGGAATAGCCGAATATTCAGCAGGACTTAGTGCAATTTCATCATATTTTCAAGACATAACTTGTTTGTGTTTTCGCGGACGGAAGCTGGCCTTGTATATGTCGGCGGCCGACTGTATATGTTAATGTGTATTACGATATGGCGGCGTTTCATGAAATACGCCGTTGTCTATGGGGCACCTCATGATGTGCCCAAACCAAAATCGGGCAGATCAATGAGAACCAAACGTTTGTCGATATTCCCAGTTAAACGCTTGGCCACATCACGATATGGCCAAAAGATAAAATGTCACATCGTAAAATAGTTAAAATTTTACGATTATAAATATTTATTTCATTTTTACAATGTTTTTTTTTTGTTGTTACATTTATGGTAGATGACTATTTCTGTATACCTACTGTTAAAAATAATTATCAATAAATATTTTTCTTAGGTTATAAATAAACCACATCAAGAAAAGTAGGATGGCCATCACACGGGAGTCGGTGGTCTACTATTGGGTATCCGAGTATGATATTTTAGAGACTTTATTACCCTTATTATTAAATGTTGTTTTTAAGCTCCGGTTTTGCTTCGAAGTTCCAACCTATCCTATCACACAGCTGAAATTTTGTTAAAATAACTTACTCTAGCCAAATTTGGCTTTTCATTACTTTCAGTCGCAAGCTCGCTCCGCTGGTTGCACATAGACATTCTACTCAACCTACCGAACCAAATCTATTATCTATCACCCTATTTTTCGATATGCCGAGCTATAGGTTGGGAATCGTCGAACGTTGGGCTTGAATAAGGCGGATTTTACATGGCGGATCATGAAATGCCACCATATCATGATATGCCGAAGCACATTATGATCTACCGAATTGGACAATCGGCCGACGACTTATAATAGTTTATCAACTAACGGTTTTGGCTATCTTATGGTGACATATATAAAAACAAGCGTTTTGCCTAAAAACGCAGAAATAAATGTGTTCATTCATCACCCCTGGTTCATTTCAGATGTTACTAGTATTTTTGTTGTTACTTTATAAAAAAGTATGTTAACCATATACTTTTTCTTGCCGATGACCAAAAGAGGAGTTTTATAAGTTAGAAGCGTCTGTCTTTCCTTCATTCGTTCTGTTTGTATGTCTGTCCGTGGCACTCTAGCGAACAAACGGTGGACGGATTTAATTGTGACGCATTTTTCTGTAAATGGTAGTGCTCTTCTCTGCGATGGGTCTTAGATAAATTTTGTTAAAATCAGTTCAGTTGTGAGAAAGTTATCTTGTTAACAAGGAATACCGGTCAAACAGGTTGACGGTTGGGTTTGAAATTAAACCATAATGTGGTTTAATTTCTGGTTTATTTTTATTTATAGATATTTTGTGATGATAATACATAATAAAATGATTTTTATTTATAGTATTTTGTGATGATATGAATAAAAGTTTTATTTCTTCCGAAGCATGATTACATGTTATTTATAACTTCAATAAAACAGACATTCCATCTTTCGTATTCGGTATTCGGCCGAATAGTAAATTAAGGCCGAATAGGCCGAATACCAATTAGTTTATGAATATTCGGTTTAGCTCTAGTAAAAATAACCACTCACTTCAACAAGTTCTCAAGTCCAAGGCGCAGTCCTCCGATGGTGAGCATAAGGAAGCCCCAGTTGACCAGACCCGTAAAGTTTGTGAACTCGGATGTCCATGAGAACAATGAGTCTCTCGGAATGTGGCATCTGGAATCATGTCAATTAGGCTTGCTGACGTTTGGGACACAAATTACTATAGCTTGTCAAATTCGTACGTAGCACTCCCATGGTCTGCGGGCGACGAGGGACAAAGATGCGGGGGCGGGAAAGAAGAGCGCGGGCGGCGGGGCGCGTAGTAGGAACCGCCCGCGCTCTTCTTTCCAGCCCTCGCAGCCCCCGTATCTTTCTTCCCCCGTCGCCCGGAGACCATGGGAGTGCTACCTACGAATTTGACAAGCTATAGGACACTGTTTCCGAATTGACCCATTTAGATATTCATATTTTAAAGTGACGATTCGGACACCATCAAAAATAATGGTTTTGTGCCGTCAATTAAAAAACTTAAGTTGCCAAGACCAATCCAACAATAATTTATTGTAGAAGTCCGGCTAGCCATTTTGATGGTACTATCATAGTATTATAATGGTTTTATAATATAGGATGACTTTTAATTAGCCGACCAAATTTCAGGGTTCTTTCAGGTATATTTCGGACGTCGTCAAAACACCGTTATGAGGTGGATTACTCGAAATAAAAACTAACAATTAAAAATATCTCTTCTCTAGCTTAAATCCAACCATTAAGCCCTTAAAAGTCAAAAATTCTACACCTATAAATTTATATATGTTGAAACGTATAAACTTAAGTCAACCGTTTTGAATGCAAGTGGAATCATTGAAAACAAACTTGTAAACAACTCCGTGTCAGAACCTTTATTGTTGGAATTAAGCTTAACTTTTCATTCCAAAAACTCAACATCAGACCATCTCGAGACATACCCACTTTTAGACTCCCGTATATTAGGACCAACCTCGGTGAGACTGCTCCATGCGACTACAAAAAACCTACAATCTGTACAAGTTCTTTTATTTTTATAGTTTTCCCTTTACTGGTGCTCTAAGACCATGCATCATGCCATATTTCATGGTACTAAGTCAATGGGAAATACCTAATAGGTTTTGATTTCCTTTTGATTCCCTTGCGAATTCCTACAAATTCAGAAAATTTGCACGGTCATATTTTTTGATTGCAGGTCCTAGAAATTTAATTTTATCACGCCTCCAAGGGTCCATAGACTTGACTAATTGATATCAATTTCAACTTGATACCTTCAGCGTTTCTGAGTAAAAGGGTAGTGATAGACTGATGGAGGGACGGACAACGAAGTGATCCTCTAAGGGTTCCTCATTTTCCTTCACGGTACGGAACCCCAAAAATATGCTTGCAGCACCATACATGTGTTAGAAAGCTATAAGAAGAACTACAAATATATAATAACTCATGCTAGAGGTTCTGGTTGGGGAAAGTTTTCCAACAGTGACAGTTTCGTACGAGGTTGGGAGGGGGAGGGGGAGGGGGGGGAGGGGGAGGGGGGAGGGGGAGGGGGGAGGGTAGGTAACCCCTCCTGTAAAATATCCAGTCTAGGAAATGCATGGTTTTTTTGTTATGAATTTTCAAAAATTCATTTTTCGAAAATCGATTTTTACAAAAAGTCATTGTTTGTAGTATTGATGTTCGAAATCGCCTTAGCTCCAGCTACTAGAGCTCATAAAAAGGCAAGTATTTAATTGCACATCAAAAATACTGATTTTCACAGCAAAAAAGGATCAGCAAACACCTATTATGTTTTAAGTATTTTTGTTGTTCTTACATGTTCAACCTAATACGAAGGATAAAGGGGGCTTCGCTTCGCTCACCCCCTTTACCCTTCACCTAAGCTGCCGCAGTATTTGGCCCTCCAGTCTTTGCCCTGAAGTCCAACAACACAGCAAAAGTCGTCGAAATAGCACAAAACAAGCAAGAGAGAAAATTCACGCAACTCGAAGAAAAACGGAATGACTTGACACACACACACTAACCCAGCAACATTTTTTTACGTTCAAACAGCGACGGTACGTTCCGTTCCACACATTCTAAGTCTAATTGACATTCATCTTAGCCAAAATTTATAAATTTATTTAATAATATAAAAAACTGGATAAATGGTTCAAGGTAAACCCCATCTACCCCCTAGTAACCAATTTTACTAAGTATCAAACTGTCAGTGTTGGAAAACCAACCCGTTGTGTTCATTTGTAGGTACATAATTCATTGCATTGTGACATAGAATGCTATCCTCTGTACTGTCAAACCAAAAAATGCAAAATGGCCGCTTCTGTCATGGGGTCGCACGCGAACTCCGCGCGCTAACGTCCCGTTTCATAATGACGATATCTCTATTTTTTCTATGGGAGCTCTCTAAGAAAGTTATATCGTTGGAATGGCTTTTAAATAAGCTACCGGATAAAAAAGAATAGTCTAGTTTTGCCTAGCAATATATTTTAATTTTTATTTTAAATCTAATTTTAAATATTTTTTTTTTCCAATTATTGTAGAAAGGTCGTTAAAAATTAAAAAATATAGCATGTTTGTAGTTTATTTACATCTAAATATGTTATCGCACATAAATAAATAACAATAACATGCCTCCCAATACAATAATCCTGGAAAGCAATCACCACAACCACACCACCACTCAATAAGCGCTGGCACGTGACTGACAGCGCAATATTTCATTGCCTCGGTCAACCACTAATGCTTGCTTTAGAGTAGAAACAAAGGATGTTATGCCTTTCTCCTTCTTTCGGCCACGTTTAGTGGAAGTTTGAGCAAGATAGACAAACGCTTTGATTAAATAACGATCCTTATTTATCGCCTTTTATGCATCGGTCAAAATGTGTCCGCGTGACAGACTGGGGTATTTTGCATTGGTCAAAATGTGTCCGCGTGATAGTCTAGCGGCTATAGAAGTAGAACAGTATAGCAGTGAACTGAAGTAGCAAGTTAGACAGAACTATCATTTTTCTCACTCGCTCCACGCCATTTTTATATGGATGCAAAAAAATGTTTATATATATTGATTCATTCAACAATTTTTTAAATATGCTATATATAGCATATTTAAAAAATTGTTAAATGTTGTTAAAAAAATTGTTAAAAAATAATTGAATGTGAAGTATTTATATATAAATACTTCACATTCAATTATTCACAGTCAAATTGTAATGGGGTTTTAATTATTGACATTTTGAAGGTGTTTTTAGGTAATTAAGCTTGGTAAGATTTTTACTAAAGGCATGTAATCACATTTTATTCATAATTTGGTTATTTTCTGAGATCTGGCAAATGGGCTGTGAGGACTGAGGGACCACACTTTAAGGGCTGTATCTTCTAAGTATTATTTTTAAAAATACCAAGATTTATTTTACAATTACATGGAGACTTTTACTAAATCCCTGGTAACTTAAATCAAAAACCCGAGCTTGGTACCTCAGTCCTCACATTAATTTTTTGTTAGCAACTATCTATGACAATAGATTAAGATTGCTAATATCAGCATAGAATGCTATAAATATACTCATAAAATTTCCAAGGCCTGCTGTTTACAGCATGTCCTGTAAAATTTAATCAACTAAATATTCCTAACACACAATAACCTCATAACACCATACAAACTGGATCACTAGAAGGTAAAACTTGATTAATAGTAAATACTCACGGTTTATCATACTGTAGTTTTCTGGCCTTCTTTTCCTTCGCTGATATCTCCTCTGCTGTCGTGACACTCTGTGCCCTTCTGCACCTCAGGGAGTTGTCCTCGGTGTCGGTAGACATAGCCTACCCGTTGCAGATAGCCTTGCCGGTCCCAAATTAACAGTACTTCACTTGCCTTTCGGCAACCTTCATCCAAATTGAGGTAAATAAACTATAAATGTATAATAACTCTTTGCTATCGGTAGGTATCGTCACAGATATTATAATACTATCGTATGTTTCTTATCAACTGGTCGACTTAGGCCGAAAATGCATTATCTACTCTGAATGATTATGCGATACGTTATTCGCGGGCAAGTCGGTTCACCTTATACGCCGCACATTATACAAGCATTTGTAACACGATTTTATTACCTACTTTATAGCAACTTTCAGTATATAACAAGGTACTCTGTGAAAGCAACGTTTGTTGGTCAAAATGTTTACAAATTACAACGATAATCTCCATCCACCCTTCTTCTGTCAGTGCTGTCAGTGTATGTATAGATAGACTAAATAATGTACTCTGTGTAGTTATGTTTCTGTTCACAGAATAAAATATGTGGTAGGTAGATAGAAAATAAATAACAAATAAACAAAATCAATCAAAAACCGTACAATGGTGGATGGGGTGAAGAGAATAGTTTGGATTTAACATAGCAAAATGTTGCTTACAAAGTTATTTGTGCGGCTACTTTCACACTCCATGTTCTTAACCATTAGTTTGTATTCATTAGTTTGTATGTGGTATTGAAAGAATTGTTGTATGGGAGCCCCCTTAAATATTTATTTTATTCTTTTTTTTTGGTTTTTGATTATAGCAGCAACAGAAATACATCATCTGTGAAAATTTCAACTGTCTAACTACCACGGTTCATGAGATACAGCCTGGTGACAGAGACAGACAGACAGACAGACAGACGGACAGCGGAGTTTTAGTAATGGGGTCCCGTTTTTACCCTTTGGGTACGGATCACTAGAAACACGAGAAATTGCTGTAACCGCACGCAAGCCACATTAGTTTATGTAAAAAGATCGGTCTGCGAAATAGACAGATCCGTAGGCATGCACCGCTAATCCCTTTTTCGAAGCTCGAAAGTTCGGCCGGCTTAAACTGATAAATGTGGCCGAATTATATTTTGACGGCTGTGCTTACAGTCTTTCATTTTGCATTTGCCATGTATGTGCTGCCGTTTTATAATTAAGAGAAATGCTAACTTTTTGCCGGAAAAATACTACAAAATGCTAAATATTTTTTTAAAGTGCTGAATAAAATGACAATTTAATTTAAAGTATTTATTAAACAAAAATAAAATCTTACGTCTTCTATTTCGAAGAATACCTGAAGGTAAAGTATTTATTAATAAAAAAACAAAATCTTATCTTCTATTTCGAATAATACCTGAAGGTCATCAATAGGTTCGTCTTGTTGTGAAGTTGACGGCCCACTTTCATCAGTTCTTTAATACCCTTTATGAGCTTGAGCACGTCATCAGAAATATTATAGGAATGACAACATTTTCCTGGAAGCCTAATACTAGGGATGCAACGATAGGCCTTTTTGCCAATACGATACCGATATCGATACGCTTATTGAATTAAAAATGAAGGTTCAATAGATAAAATACAAGTCAGTTTTTTTTTTATTAGGTAATATAAAAAATATAGACAGGTTGCTAAAGTTTTAGTAGGTAATTAAAATTAACAATAATCAGATTTAATTTAAATATAGAGCGCAGGGTTTCCCCGAGCGTAGTTCGTGCCTCATTTGCAACGAAATAGAAGAAAAAACACGCGCGTTTACATTGCATTTTTAGCGTGCCTCGTTAGCAACGAAATTGACAAGACAACACGCGCGTTTACATTACATTTTTAAAGCGAGAAATTTGAAAAGTATCGTTGTAACGGCCATAAAAATATCGTCGATGCCGATATATCGGGAAACCTGAAATATCGCTGATATATCGGTATCGGTTGCATCCCTACCTAATACCAACTTTTAAGAAATCATCACTATTCCGTGCAATTAAAAAGCAGGCCTTAAGAGGATACCTCGTCCGTGCAAAGGTCCCCGTTATTCCAAGCGGAAAGACCCGCAGTGTGAGAGGGACGGAATCCAGGGAAAATGGCATAACGTAGCGCAAACCACAGAAAATTTGTTTAAAAATAAACGAAGCTATTTTCTCCAAACATTTTCAAGGAAAGTTTACGAATACATAATATCCATATTTAAAACGCAGTTTCGCAATGAAATTAGTTAGGATTTCAAAATTAGGAAACAATAAAACAATTTAGAGGTATTTTCGTAATTGAATTCTGTGGACAAAATTTAATCCAATCACGTTTCCCTTCAGTGAGAATCTTAATCTAATATTCAATAAACGTTAACCCAAAAATTAAATCTGTAGATGACTTTATAGTGGAGTAAAACCTGATTTTTCAAAAAACCTGTTTTTTTTTTCGTATCGCCTTAAACAGGACAACTTAAAATCGTAATACGGCGGTCTCAAAGGTGAGCCACCGTTAGCCTGCTAATCCGCCAAGATACGGTTGGCTTGTCTCTGTTCTGCTAGCTGTCAACTAAAAATAATGAAATAGCGTTATACGATTCACATAAGCATCTCTCTTTCCCGCTAGTAACGTTCAAAACAGTAATTTTATTAGATTACCGTATTTTATTAGAAAAAATAAATAACGTTAAGATTGAATGAATGCACAATACATTTTTAAACATACAATTAGCTTAATGGAAATATTGTAAAGCTGTTATCAATTTATTTATGTAACTTTTTATACGTATTAATAGAGTAGCTGTTGGAGTATTGGTTCTGTTGCCTGAGACACCAAGGTCAATATTTCCAACTCCTTTGACAGACAAACTCTCTTTGTTCGCGGCAGATTTTCTTCTTTCACTCTCTAAAGAGACTTCAGAACTTCCTACCTCGACAGACCAAAATCGCCCTAGCCCAGTCTCAACTTCTACCTCTCATTGATTATGCAGATGTCTGTAGGCTCAGCGCGAACGAAGAACAATTGAACAAATTCGAGCGACTTCAAAACCTCGGCATTCGGTTTTTCTTCGGGTTGCGCAAGTATGATCGTGTTTCGCTGTATCGCAAGGAGTTGAAGTGGCTCCCGATACGTATTCGCCGGGATACTCACATCCTCAATCTCCTCTTCAATATTTTACGTAACCCTTACTATCCTTCCTTTCTTCGAGAACTTTTTTCTTTCATTTCTTCCAGCAGGCTTCGGAGAACTCAGACTGTTTCCATGCTCACCCTACCACCTCACAGCACCGTGTCCTACGGGCACGGATTTAGAATCCGGGCCATCCAGCTGTGGAATGCACTCCCCTCCACCATCAGGGACAGTTCAACACTCAACATTTTTAAAATTCGAATTTAAGAGCACTTTCTTTGTCTTCAAGCATAGGTATACAATTTATGTATTTTTATTTTATTCATATACTTTATATATATATATATATTAAGTTTATTATACTTATACAGTGTTTAAGTATTCGTTATTATAGTTAGGCTTAGATAGTTATACCTACATAAACAGGTTTAAGTATTTATTTTGAAGTGTATATTATTATGTTTAGGTATGTAGTCTATATAAAGCAATTGTACACAATTAGTCTACCCCCGTTCAACAATTACCTCTCTAAGTCGGTTTGCTGGAAGAGATCTCTTATATAGAGATAAGTGCGCCATTATGCACTGTTTTGTCTTCAATGTAATTTTGCTTTAAATTTTTGTGTACAATAAAGAAATTATGAAATTATGAAGAAACAAAATAATGAACATTGGAATGCTGTCAAGAGATTAATGTGATGCTTGCAGGGTACAAAATATTGGAATCTCACTTATAACCAGGATGGTAATGCAAGACTAGCTGGGTACTGCGACGCTGACAGGGCGAGTGATGATCGTGACAGAAATTTGTGTACTGGTTACGCTGTTTTTTGCGAGCCATTGGTTAACTGAATTAAAGCCCATCTGCGCAACCTCAAAGGTAAGTTCCCAGGTTTTAGCGGAAAAAAGTAAAGGCGTGTCATCTGCATATTTTACCTTGAGGTAGATTTAAGTTGCACAGGTCATTAATGTAGATGAGGAACAGGGTAGGACCAATGATGTTACCCTGTGGTACCCCATAAGATATCGGTAATTCGGCACTACAATAATCTCCTATTTTTACAAACTGTGTCCGGTCCGTACGGTAATCCTCCAGCAGTTTCAATTGAACCCCACAAATCCCCAGAGTATTTAATTTGTGCAAGAGTATGGGTACAGAGACCGTGTCAAAGGCCTTTGCCAGGTCTAGAAATAATACCTTGGACACTATTTACACACATTGATCTAGCTCCAAACTAGGATTCCCTGTATCTTGGGTACTAGACAACGATACACATACTTATATAGATAAATATTATACTTAGATAGACAAACAACCATGACTAGGATACAAACATCCGTTCTCATCAAACAAATATTTGCCCCCACCGGGACTCGAACCCGGGACCCTTGGCTCGTAGGCAGGGACACTGCCGACTCGGCCATTCGGGTCGTTAGATTAGATATGCCCAAAACCTTATCGCCACTATCCAGATTTTTCACAATGTAATCCGTGAGCTCGTGTACTCCATCACTAGTGGATATATTGCGGCGGAAACCAAATTGGGATTTAGAAAGTAGTTGGTTGTCTTCAAGGTACTTGATCAACCTAGAATTAACCAGACGTTCAAGCAACTTGGATATTGATGGCAGAATAGAAATGGGTCTATAGTTGTTGACACGGTCTCTGTCACCAGACTTGTGGATTGGGAGGATCATGGACTTCATGAGGGATCTAGGGAACACCACTTGAGATAGGCACAAATTGAAGATGTGAGTGAGCGGACGCACAAAGAAATCTTTAAAGAGTTTAAGGATCCTATTTGAAACTTTGTCCAAACCAACTGCACACACACCCTTAAGACCTTTAATTGGAGTCTCGATTTCATGTACATCGGTCTCTAGCACAACAAAAGATTCCACTCTACTCTCTGAAGAGGTTAGTATAGGAACGTGTGCGTCTACGTTACCCATCATTTTCTTCGCTAAACTCTTCCCTAACAAAAAAGTCATTTACTTGGTCAGTTGTGTTTTCATTGCCAGGGGGACCTAACCACCCATCAGCGTTAGACTTTACCTTTTTAGTACTTGAGATTTCTTTTATAACTCTCCATAAATCCCTTGTTTTTTTTTTCATGTGTTCTTTTCAGTTTTTTTAGTAGATTATTGCAGAAATTTCTCTACCTTTTGTATGTGGTTTGTAAAACCAGGTTATCAGGCGATTTAGTAGATTTTTTGTGTAGTCGGTCTCTATTTCTCATGCAGCGAATAAGACTGTGATCCATGGCTGTATCACTTTCTGTCGGCGTGACAACTTTTTGGAGGATGTATTAGCATCACTGTTACGGAATAAACATTATTTCTTAAACTAATGAGGCACTTTTTTTTTTCTTTTGCTCTAACTGTGCTCTATTTATGGGCATAATAATGAAACGTGAATTCACCGTGTGTGCGCTACCATAACGGACACGATTAAAGGACGTTTTTTAGACCATCAGTGCTACACAATCTGTCCGCAAGCCGGCGCATGGTGTAATGTAAAATGTAAATGTAAACAGTTAACAAACCGCCAACCCACGCAGGACACGCCGCGGGCGTGACTATGGCCCAACCGATGGAAAAAGAGAGATTGCTTTAGATGTGTGAGGTAGTAGGAAGACTATGTTCAGAAGTCTATTAACCTCTTAAGCCCTGGTAACGCTATTGTGGTTCCATTGTGCCATTATAGATATTGAATTTTATAAAAATTACATGAGGTTTAAAATTGCGATGCCTCATTACCAGGTCCAGGACTGTAAAGGTTAAAAAAATCTGACAATACGACAATATTGTCACTTTTTGTCAAATAAGTCGAATTGTCACGAGTCGTAGTATTGGCGTGACTCACGTCAATACCGTTAATTGAGTCCAAATGCGATGGGTAAATACCGACTGTCAGACTAAGTACCCTTATAATAAACGCATCATAATATGTGACATTTTACCTGTCGAATCTCTAAGATAATATTCTTTGACTTATTTGTCATGGTATTTCACAAATTTATCACAAGACATATCAAGGTATGGACAATATCGAGGTATGAATAGGTGATGCCATGAGGGGGATATTAAAATAAAAACTGGTCAAGTGCAAGTCAGACTCGCGTACCGAGGGTTCCGCACAGGGTTACATTTTTTGTGAATGAAAAGGTTTGTAGAGTTCAAAGTTCAAATTTCTTTATTACTGTAGAAATTTACATTTACTTAGCAAATGTATTTTTTTTACCTCTTCTCTACATTGGACCATAGTGGGAGAGAGGGCGAGGTAACTCCCACAGATTGTCCGACTGTTCTTGTCTATCGAATCGAATTCTAATTGCGAAACCGCAACCAACCAGTCAATTGATCTACCTTCAAAGAGGACACTAGACATTTGGGTTATCAAAAAATTGCATGCCCCTACTTATACTGTCTATATCTAAATGTTATTTAATTGCGCAGGACAAACTAACATGACAGTTTGAATGGCTATTAATGGCATTTATTCCCAATAGATTTACGAGTGTCACTTTTTTATGCCACATTTTCGTATATTTATTAGCCTATCACGATAAATATCACGATAATATAAACGTGGCAATTAGAGTTATTGTATTTTCTTTAATAATGAATATTCTCTGCGGTTTTTGAAATTTCAACTTAAACTTCTTGACCATAATTTTAACTATTTACATATCCTTGAACATTGTCGTCGTTCCGACTGGGCCGGACTATAGCGTATGTTAATTTAGATTGGTCGGACTGGAACTATGTCTATCCGGGATCGGCTACCTCTTCTGGAACTATTACTGTCCGGAGCGACTCATAATTTCTTTAGTGCACCCAAAATTTAACGGAAGGTTACATTAAAGACAAAACAGTGCACAAAGGCGTACTTATCTCTAAATAAGAGATCTCTTCCAGCAAACCGACTTAGAGAGTGAGAGGTAAGTGTTGAGCGGAGGTGGACTAATTGTGTACAAATGTACTACATAGACTACATAAACATAATAATATACACTTCAAAATATATACCTAAACCTGTATATATACTATCTCAGCCTAACTACTGCAAAGTACAATACAATTAATAAATATATAAAGTATATACATAAATGGTAAATATTAAACTGCACATCAAAAATACTGATTTGAACAGCAAGTATCAGCGCAAAATGCTACGGTAGCTTAGGTGAAGGGTAAAGGGGGTGAGCGAAGTGAAGCACCCTTTATCCTTCGTGTTAGGTTGAACATGCAACAACAACAAAACATACTTGAAACATAAACTTGAGTACACATAAAATATTTAAAACATATAAAGTGTATTTGCTGATCCTTTTATGGCGTGCAAATCAGTATACTTGATGTGCGATTAAATACTAGCCTAAATAAAATAAGAATAGATACATACCTATGCTTGCCGTGTGGTCTGCGGAGTGTGTTCTCGCGCGGAGCGCGAGGACCACTACGGTTGCGGGGTCGAGGACTTATGGTTGCCTCATGCCCGCGGCGTCAACTCGGGGGGTAACGTCCCCCCCGGTCTTGTGTGGCCCCTACTTGTCAGGGGCCTCGCGTGGTCTTCGTTGTGCTGTGCTTTCGCCGTCTATTGGCATACACTGGCGACAACGGTGCGGGAGCTTCTTCTTCTCCACTGTGCCGTGCTTTCGCCCTCTTCTGCGGGCTTACACTGGCGACAGTGGGATGTGCAGCAACTCTCTTGGGAGTGGTCTGCCTTCAGGCGGACGTGCGTGATGCGGAGCAATGTCGTGGAGATGTGCGTGGCGGCTGTTGTCGGCGCAGTCGTACATGCGCCGTGCCAGCCGCGCGACGAATTTCTCCACGGTGGGCATCTGGGTATCCCTCATGATTGTGGTGTTGCGCACGTACCGCCCGGCTCCTGTGATCACCCGCAGGGAGATGTTCTGGAACCGCTGCAGCCGTGCCTTCTGGGTCTTCGACAGCAGGGCGTACCATGCTGGAGCCGCGTAGGTGAGCCGCGAGCGCACATAGGCCTTGTACACCCGCAGCTTGGCTCTCAGAGGCAGGCTGGACGACAGGACAGGCCGGAGCATTGCCCGCGCGGCTTTGGCCCGGTTGATGCAGTGTTGCACCATCGGGACCATGCGCAACGAGCAGTCGATGTTGCAACCGAGGTATTTCACCGTCGATTGCCACTCGATGTCCCGGCCCCTCAGCTGTAGCGGGGTCGGACGGCGGGAGCGGGTGGTCAACAGGGCTGTTGTCTTCCCGACGTTCACCGCGGTCCGCCACTTGTCCAGCCAGGGCGGCAGCAGGTCCAGGAGTCGCTGCATCTTCCTGCATGCGAGCTCGATTTTGCGCGACGACGCGAAGTAGGCGCTGTCGTCCGCGTAGAGGGCGAGCACAACGTCTTCCACCCCCTCCTCGAGATGGCCCTCGAGTGTGGGGATGTCGTTGGTGTAGAGCGCGTAGAGCACCGGCGAAAGGCAGCTGCCTTGCGGGACTCCTGCGCTGATGGCCTTCGTCTGGGAGTGTGCATTCTCGACCGAGACGAAGAACCGCCGGTCTTCCAGGAAGGAGGCCACGATCTGCCCGATCATTGGGGGCACACCTGCGTCCAGGAGCTTGAAGAGGAGCCCCTCGTGCCACACTCGGTCAAAGGCCTTCTCGATGTCAAGAAAGACCCCGACGGTGTATCGGCCCCTGTTCAGCTCCGACGCCAGGTAGTGTAGGACTCTCGCCAACTGGAGCGTCGTGCTGTGGCTGTCACGGAAGCCATGTTGCTCTGCCCTCAGCTGGATGTGGGGCAGGATTCTCCGTAACAGCAGGCGCTCAAACAGCTTGGCGATATGAGGCAGCAGGGTGATCGGGCGGTAGCCTCCCGGGTGTCTTCTGTCCTTCCCCGGCTTGGGGATGACGATCACCTTGCCCTCCTTCCAGAGGGCGGGGAAGTGTCCGGTGCGCAGGATGCCGTTGAACAGCCGCGTCAGCGAGACGACGGCTCTCCTTGGCAGCTGTACTAGGGCCCCCGCGACGACTCCGTCCGGGCCCGGGGCCTTCCGCTGGTTCAGCTTCAGGGCCACCTTCCGGACTTCGCGGGGCGACATGAAGTAGTCGCCGGCGAGGGGGGGCGCGGGGGCCGCCAGGAAGCGCTCTACGCGCTCCACAACAGCGGCGTTGTGCTCGTAGTCGGCGATGGGGTTGGGCTGGAACTGCCCAGCGAAGTGGTCTGCCAGGATGGCGGCTCGATCTCGTGCGGCGTAGCGGCGCCTGCCCGTGTGATCAAACATGGGGCAGACCGGCTCGGGAGTTGACGTCAGGCTGCGGTTCAGGCGGTGAAGGGCGGTGTCATCTTGGGAGGCCTGGTCAATGGTGCGTTCCCAGGACTGTCCCCTCAGCTCGATGATGCCCGCGCGCAGTTCTTCTCCGAGCCGGTTGATCTCCGCCTTGATCACAGGGCAGCGCGTGTGGTGCCAGGTTCGACGAAGACGGCGCTTGAGGTCCAACTTCTTGCGGAGGTGTGGAGGGAGCCTCTCCTTCCGCAAGACCGGCGGTGGTTTGGTGGTGGTGGCTGCGGCTTGAGCGGTGGTGATGGCTGTGGTGATGGCCACTGCCGCGGCTTCTACCTCTTCCTTGGTAGAAACACCGCCGGGGAGCTGCGTTGTGTTCAACTCCAGCTGGTATTTGCTTGAAAAGAAAGGTAGTGCTCCCTAACTCGACTTTTAAAAATGTTAAGTGTTGAACTGTCGCATGGTGTAGGGGAGTGCATTCCATAGCTGGATGGCCCGTATTAAAAATATATTGAACAGGAGATTGAGGATGTGAGTATCCCGGCGAAGAAGTGTCGGCAGCCACTTCAACTCCTTGCGATACAGCGAAACATGATCATACTTGGGCAACCCGAAGATACACCGAATCCCGAGGTTTTGAAGTCGCTCGAGACTTGTAAACGAAAGAAAGACCCATCCGGCGGCGGTCGTTCCTGGGTAGAACCTATTGTAAATAACCCTAGACAGGCGACAGTGCTGCCAACTGCTAGCTTTACATGCTACAGTAGGTAGGTAGGTTACAACAAAATGACAATTTCTGACAGTCATTTTTATTTTCATTAATTCCAACCAGAGAGTTCAAAATGTAAAAAACGCTTTGCTTGAATCTTTACTTACCGATTTTAACCAACCTTTCAATTTGTCCATATTTTCCCACTCCGGTCTGTATTTCTGTGCGTACTTTTTTTTTCAAAGGTAAATCCATTTTCAAATTAAATTAAAACAGCGGGCATTAGTTTTATTTGGATTTCAGAGTAGCGTGTTCTATTTAGGTCACAGAACACAATTAAATTTGGCTTGGTAAGTTCCTATTCTGTCGTAGCGCAGCAGGAAACGAGGAATTCCCGGAATACGGCGACCCACAGATAGAGTACATTATTGGTGATAGATGCTGTACCTACCATAGCATCTATCACCTATAGATTCGCGTTTAGTTTTGATTTTTTCTTTCGTGACTCGGTACCCTACTATATGAATCTCGATAGCCTCACGTTGCTAGAAAAAACCGGTCAAGTGCGAGTCTAAATCGCGCACAAAGGGTTCCGTACCACCGTTCAATGGAAGCGATGGTGTGGAGTGAATAGTTTGGATTTTACACAGCAAAATATTGTTTACAAAGTTATTGGTGCGGTTACTTTCACACTCTATGTACGTAACCAGGTGCATCCATAAGTTTGTATGTGGTATTGTTGTATGGGAGCCCCCTTAAATATTTATTTTATCCTGTTTTTTAGTATTTGTTGTTATAGCGGCAACAGAAATACATAATCTGTGAAAATTTCAATTCTCTAGCTAGCTAGGTTCTTGAGATACAGCCTGGTGACAGACGGACGGACGGACGGACGGACGGACAGCGGAGTCTTAGTAATAGGGTCCCGTTTGGAACCCTTCGGGTACGGAACCTTGAAAAGTAGCTAATTTCATGACATTGTAGCTGTCTGTCACCAAATAATAGCTAGATCTAGCTATAAAAATGCTAAGTTGGCATCACCATTCATTGCCCTATCCCCTTGCCCTGTCCATAAAATTAATAAAAACAAACAGTGAAAAAGCGCGGGAAACCATTGAAATAACCAGGCGGGATTTTCGAAGTTTTTATTATTTTCACATCGATTACTCGTGTATCAATCGGGGTTTTTAGAAATAAAAGGCGTCTGGAGACGAATAAAAAGAAACCAATCATGGGGAAGGTGCGAACAAGAAAGAGAAAAAAGATGAGGCTGAAGAGAAAAGTGAAGGAGATTCCACGTCGTCGTCCGAGTCAGAGGTCGAAAGCGCAGATAAGTAAAAACCTTATCTGGTAACAGATTATAAGAGACGATACCCTGAGGATTCCGGTGCTACAGAATTTGTAGTATTCGTAGAGTCTTCCAATGCGGATATACCTATAGGAACCCGTGACCTAATGTCCATATCTAGCTGTATCAAAAGGCTTAATAAAGGAATCAAATATTTTAGGTCAATGAACAAGTTCAAAATTGCCATATACTTCGAAAAAGCCAGCCTTGCTAATGCCTTCTTGAACAATGCTACATTTTTAAAAGACTACCAATTTAAGGCCAATATACCAGCTTCAAGCACTGAAATTACTGGTATAATTAAAAATGTACCCACCAACTTGACAAACAAAAAGATATTCACAGTGCTATCAAGTTACAAGAAAATAATATCTATTCGAAGATTCACAAAAAGGACCAAAGTTGATGATAACTTCATTCAAAAGCCGCTGCAGACAGTAGCCATCACCTTCGCGACGTCAGTTCTTCCAGACAACGTAGATTGGCGGCATGACATCTCAGCGTATGTTCCACCAGTCAAACAATGTTTCCGGTGTCTCAGGTATGGCCATTTAGCAAAGTTTTGCAAGAACTCCGAGCGCTGCTCCATCTGTAAAGAAGACCACTCATATAAAGTTTGTAAAACTCCGATCGAACAGGCCAAATGCTTCCATTGCGATGGCAATCACGTTAGCATTTCAGCTCAGTGTCCAATTAAGCAAAAGAAAATACAAGAAAACAGACAAAAAGTTCAGACACCATCATTCGCTGACATATTCACAAATGGAAATTTCCCACCTCTCCGCCCTAAGAAGCCTCTTGATCTCTTGACATTATTAAAATCAAATGACAAGGCACTGAATCTCTTAGTGCAAAGCATTATAAAAATTATAACATTAAATAAGACACAAGATACCCCAATATCCTCTAAAAATGTGTTAGATGTTTTAAGCGATTTTTTCAACTCCAGTGATACCAAGAACATTAGTACAAATTCACAGACAAATTAAAGATAGTACAGTGGAATGCTCGAAGTCTGTTATGTAATCGTCATATTTTTACTCAATTTTTCTATGAAAATAATATTGACATTGACATATGAGCTTTAGTTTGCGAAACTTGGCTCAAGCCTACACAACGTTTAAATATTAAAGGATACTCAATAGAACGCAATGATTGTGGCAATAAACACAATGGTGTTGTCATAGTCATTCGTAACAACATACAATACAGTAGATTAAAAACATATTTTGATGATTCACTTCAGAATATTGCTATCAAAATAAACTTTAATAACAGTTCATTATCAATGGCCAGTCTTTATATCCCGACAAATTGTAGTCCTACTTTTAGAAAAACCAAATTTGTTAATTTTATTAATACCTTACCACAACCATGCTTAGTAGCAGGTGATTAGACGACCCGAATGGCCGAGTCGGCAGTGACTCTGTCTACGGAGCCAAGGATCCCGGGTTCGAGTCCCGGTGGGGGCAAATATTTGTTTGATGAGAACGCATGTTTGTACCCTAGTCATGGTTGTTTGTCTATCTAAGTATAATATTTATCTATATAAGTATGTGTATCGTTGTCTGGTACCCAAGATACAGGGAATCCTAGTTTGGGGCTAGATCAATGTGTGTAAATTGTGTCCAAGGTATTATTATTATTATTATTATTATTATTATTATTATTATTATTATTATTATTATTTCAATGCACATCACACCATGTGGGGTTGCCAATCTGTCAGTCCTCGTGGAAGAGATGTCCTCGACGCTGTTAATGAATAACTGGAGACCAAATGGTTTGGATTTAACAATAGTCAGTCCCTCTATAGCCCTTAATTGCAATTGGACAGTATATGATGATCCCCTGGGAAGTTATCATCTACCCACAATAACTGAGATTTTGTTCAACACTATCACTGATTCTTCTACAAACAACTTTATTTCTCAAAATAACACAGCTGCACTCAAAAGACCTAATCTACGGCTAGTAAATTGGAATAAGTTTTCAAAGCTCGCCAACACTATGCTTAAAGAATTTATTATTAACCATAACGATCCTCTACAGTCTTACTATGACTATTGTGATATCATTCATAAAGCTATTAATCAATCGATGTTTAGAAGTCAGGCCCAAAATTCAAATATGATTGTCAATTGTCAATTGTAAGACGGGCTGGTTTCCGCAACTCGACGACGAAAGCGCCTATTTTGCGTGTGGGTGGGAATGCGACATCATTCGAGCCAACCCAACTCCTCCAGGAACGCCAGTAGGCCCTTTACGTTACCGACTATCCCTGGAAGGTCCCTCGATTGACCGAGGTGTTTAGCCCTGTAGTCCGCTACTCCTGTGCACTCCATGAGGACGTGAGCAGCCGTTTCTTCTGCCTCCAAGCAGGCTCTGCAAAGGGGGCTGTCGGTAACACCTAGGACATATAGATGTTTATTAAAGAAACCATGGCCAGTAAGTGCTGCAGTTACCAGTCGCATGCGCGGCTTACTAAGTCGAAGCAAGGTCTTAGCCAGCCTAGCGCTAGAGGACGGCAAGGCCAGCTTAGCCTGCCTGCACTCCTCATGGTTTGTCCAAAGAGTGGCATGATCATTCCTGGTCGACTCTCTCAGAAATGAGCGTACCATCTTGAAGGGAAGAGGGATGATAGGTTCGGGACCATACGCTGTTAAGCTAGATCCTTTACGCGCCAACTCATCCGCTGCATCGTTACCTCTTGATCCGCTGTGTCCTTTTATCCATTGAAGGAAGTTTGTGACACTCGTAGATTAGCCCTGAGTTAATAGTGTTGCTATTTAGGGCTTGTAGGACGGCCATGCTATCCGAGAGTATTCGAATGGAGGAATCTCTTACCTTTCTCGATGCTATGGCATTAGCGGCCGAGATGATGCCCATGCATTCAGCTTGAAAGACAGTATTATGGGCACCCAGTGGAATGGCTATCTTGATGTTTAGGTCCTCCGAGAAGGTGCCTGAACCAGTGCCTGCTTCAGTTTTTGAACCATCGGTAAAAATTCTGAGCTCTTTAACGTCGAGCCCCTCAACCCGATGGTCTTCATGTAACTGTATATTGTATTTTTTGTCAAAAACAAATTGTTTAGGGATTCTGTCACTGCAAGCCATAGAGATGGGAAATTTTTTGTAAACTTCCCCTAGGATGGCGGTGTGTGAGGTCCTGTTTTTCCTCCAAAGTCCTAAGGTGTTGAGTCTCACCGCAGATGACGCGGCCTCCTGCTTAATATACAGCTGGAGTGGCGGAAGACACAGCATGGCCTCCATTGCTGCTGTTGGAGTAGTTCTCGTACTACCTGTGATAGCCATGCAGGCCAGCCTTTGGAAGCTTTGGAGTTTGCTTACCACTGTGGTTAGTTTGGTCCTGGTCCACCACACCACAGCTCCGTAGCTGACAAGAGGACGGATCACCGTTACGTACAGCCAAAGAATGATGTTGGGAGAAAGTCCCCACTTTTTCCCCACCATTCTCCGACACTGCCAGAAAGCAATACTCGCCTTCTTTAGTTTGTTGTCGATGTGGCTACTCCAGTTGAGCTTGCTGTCCAAGGTTATGCCCAGGTACTTCACCTCAGTTGCTAGCTGGAGTTCCGTTCCAAAGAGCTTAGGTAGGGTATACCTACCAAGAGCCCTATTGTTAGTGAACATGACCATTTCCGTTTTTGTTGGGTTAACCGCCAGGTCATATTCTAAACACCAGCGCTCCACGATGCGAAGAGCTGTTTGTTTAAGGTTGCATACTGTGCTCGCAAATTTACCTGTGATGAGGATTACCAAATCGTCGGCGTATCCTACGGTGTAGTATCCATTAGCGTTAAGCTTGGTAATCAGGTCGTTAATGACCAGATTCCACAGAAGCGGGCAGAGCACTCCTCCCTGCGGGCATCCCCGCACTACCTCCGCCGACAGGGACTCTCTAGCTAGACGCACGATACGTTTGTTAAGCATGTTTGTGACCCAGTTGTTTACAGCTGTTGACACCCCATGCCTTGTTAGAGATGCACTTATACTGCTATGCTGTGTCTTGTCAAAGGCCCCTTCTATATCAATAAAAGTTCCAAGACAGATGCATTTGTTTTGAATCGCCTCTTCAATTGTGGATACAACTGCATGGAGAGCCGATTCAGTAGACTTACCCAAACTATATGCATGCTGATTCTTGTGTAAGGGTATATGTTTTAACGCTCCATCTCTCAGGTGTCTCTCGCACAAACGTTCGAGAGTCTTAAGCAAGAACGAGGTGAGACTAATCGGCCTGAAAGATTTAGCGTTAGTGTAGTCGCTCCTTCCTGGCTTCGGTATGAAAATTACGTTTACTACTCTCCACCTTTTGGGAACGTATCCGAATCTAAGACATGCTTTCATGATTCGGACCATTATATTGATGACGGGTTCCCCACCCCACTGTAGAAGTGCTGGGAAGATTCCATCTGGTCCTGCTGATTTAAAAGGTTTAAAGCTATTAATGGCCCATCTCACCTTGTCAGCAGTGATAATATTATTAGTTATGTCTAAGTGGTCGACAGCTTCATGGTGAACCTCTTCCGGCCACACAATCTCTTGAATAGTTCTACTTCCGGGAAAATGAGTTTCCAACAAGAGACTGTGTGTTTCTGTGGTGGAAGAGGTATATGTTCCATCGGGTTTTTTAAGCGACCCTAGCCTGGAGTTGCCTTGTTGAGCTAGTATTTGCCTTACCCGATTTGCTTGATCAACGGTTTCAATGTCGCTGCAGAATTTCCTCCATGAGTTGCTGCTTTTGAACCGTAGTCGTTTCTTCTACTTGGATTTGGCATCTTTATAGTTGTCCCAATCCTCATCAGCACTGGTGTTCATCACCCTGTTTAGCAGTCTTCTGATCTTAGCACGCATCCTATCTAGATCAGGACCCCACCAAGGCTGCCCCTTGATGTTGGTAGGCGCTGGTGTGCTAAGCGGGCAAGTTGAATGGTAGCAGTCTATTGAAGTATTAGTAAAATCTGTTACCTGTTGTTCGATTTGTTCGGGTCCCTCCGGATCTGGTAGAGTCTCAGCCCAAGCAAGTCTTTCACCTAGGATAGCTCTGTACCTGGTTCTGTCAGTCTTGCGTGGGTTTCTCTTAGGGACAGTTGGGGAGAACGCTGCGTTGATCTCGAAGCGTATCCATCGATGATCAGAGCATGACGCCTCGTTGGACACATGCCAGCCCCCAACGTCGTCGGATATGTCCGCCGTTGCCAGGGTAATATCAACGATAGTTCTGCTCCGCTTGGTAACAAAAGTTGGTTCAGAACCTATGTTAAGCACATTAAGGTTTGTAGTAAATAGGTATTCAACAAGTGTCTTACCTCTGCTGTTCATATCTGGCATGCCCCACAGTGGGTGATGCGCGTTCGAGTCGGCCCCAACGATGAGCTGGAGGCCCGACTTCTCGCAGTGGTCCACCAGCCGGCACAGGTCGTGTGGAGGCGGGTTGTCCTCCGCAGGCATGTAGGCGGAGGCCACCACGAGTTCGCGGCACCTAGCTGTGTCGGGCAGTTGCAGCCTTATGGCACACAGGTCCCTGGAACAGAACTCTGTTAATGGCTGTGCTGGGATGTTGTTAGTAGTTATGATGCACGTACTAGGGTTATCGTGATCAGTTGTACCGAAAAGCTTACCTCTCAAATTGGCGAGCCCTCGAATGCTACCGCGGTTGATCCACGGCTCCTGGATCAGAGCCACGGCAGTGCTGTTTGCCCCCAACCAGCGTCTTAACTGGGCCGTTGCAGTTTGACTGTGTTGGAGGTTGGCTTGTAGGATTTTACAATCGCGGGAGAGGGACGCCATTTTTGGTCAACCCCTCCTCCACCTCCAAGACGAGTTCCTCCTCCAGCCGCATGGACAGCTCCTCGCCCTCAGAGGGCACCACTGCTGGTTCTGGCTCATCGCCTTCACCAAGCAGCATCGCCTCCCAGTGCGCGTGCCCGTCCTGCGGTTGAGCAGCAGAACTTTCCCCGACTGCATCGGGGCCTGTTTGCTGCCGCTCTGGAGTGGAACTCTGGGGCATAGCTGTTGTTGATGAAACCCCAGTGATGACCAGCTTAGAGCTGGTCTGCGCTACCACCGGTGGTTCCTTAACAAATTTCCCACCGGGTCCCTGAAACCGAACCACTACCAAAAAGGAGCTGTCTGCCCCTTCCCAGCAGGGACGGCACCACATCTTCAGGGACGTCTGTGATGAGAAACAGGTTGTCCTGCTGCTCATCCACTTTCTGGAGGAGCCATCGGTCAACCTGTGCCCACTTGTTCATAAAGTGGAGGACTACGCCGACGTCGGGCGCAGACTTCCACTTGCCTCGTTCGTTGGGTATGAGCACCCCACATCGAACCCTGCGGACCATCTCCGATTGGCGTTTCACCACCAACTGTACGTTGGATGGTGTAGACACACCGGAGACACACTCCCGCAGCCAGTTCAGGGAGTATTCGTCCTCCACGAACAGTTTAAGGTGGCCGTCCTCGTAACGAGGCTTGCCACCGAATTTGGGGTTTTCCTTGCTCGGATCCGCCAACGTTTCCCTCAAGATTTTGTCATCAATCTCGTTGAGGATGAGCGTTGACAGATCCATTCAAATATGAATAATAATAGCTCGAAACAGACAGGAAGCAATTTTAAATACCGGCATCCTCCTCTGCCATGGTGGAATGAAAAGTGTGCTAATGCAGTTCAAAAAAGTAAGGAAGCTTTTATTATATTTAAACAAGATCCTAGTAATTTAAACTACATTAATTTAAAAAAATGCAGGCTGAGAAAAAACTTATTATTAAATTAGAAAGATTAAATAGTTGGAAGGAATACTGTACTGAAATAAATAGATCCACTCCAATTTCTAAAATACGGCAAACTATGCGTAAATTTAATAAATCCTACAGTAAAAGTACGAAACTAAATAATAATAATGAAATATTTTGGATAAATAACTTTTTAAGGAAATATACACCTGACTTTGTTTCACAACCAATGCAAATAAATAATACTTCTTCCGTAAACCCCACCAATAGTTTCATTATCAATCCATTCACCATAGATGAGTTAAAAGCAGCTATCAAGTCACGTAAAGATACAACCTTTGGTTTAGATTGCATTTCTTACAAAATGTTTCAAAAACTGGAAACAGATTGCCTTGTGAAATTTTTAAATATTTTAAATTTACTCTGGGAACAATCAATAATTCCAAAAGAGTGGAAACAAGATTGCTTGGTTCCAATTCTAAAATCAGGATAAGATCCAAATGATGCAGACTCTTACCGTCAACTTTTTGAGCAACTTATGAAACAACGTCTTGAGTTTTATATTGAATCCAATCATATTCTTCCAAGAAATCAGTTCGGGTTTCGTCGCGGTCGGTCAGCAAGAGAAAGTATAGGGCATCTCTTCCATGATACTGACGCTGCGGTTAACAGTAATAAACATCTTGTCTGTATTTTTTTCGATATTGTAGGAGCATTCAATAACATTAATCATTCTGTGTTATGTACCATTCTTTCTTCTTTGGGAATACCTGAAAAATGTGTTAGGTGGATTTATGAGTTTATCAGTGGAAGAGAAGTTTATGTTAAGATGAGTTGCAATAATATTTTTGGGCCTAGATTGTCAGCTAAAGGCGTCTGTCAAGGTGGCATTTTGAGCCCTTTATTTCATATTCTCTACATCCACAGGCTCAATGAAATGTTAGGAACAGAAGTCAGCAACTTACAGTTTGCCGATGATTTGGCTATTTATTGCAGTGGTAATAACATCACACACAAAACTCAAAAATTAAATTTAGCACTGGAAAAATTACATATTTACTTTCAATATTAAAATCTAGAAATTAGTCCAGCTAAAAGTAAAGTAGTCATATTCTCAAAGAAAAAAGTCATCCCAGTTAAGCTACAATATGACAATAACTTATTACCAATTCAATCTCAAATAAAATTTTTGGGTGTAGTTTTTACACAGAATCTCTCATGGTGTAGATATGTTGATTGCATAACGGAACGAGCTTTAAGAGCTACCAACACTTTAAGATCTTTGGTTGGCAGCCATTGGGGTGCCGATCCTAAGATTATTTTAACTCTATACAAAGCCCTTGTAAGAAGTCACTTTGACTATGTTTTTTTCTGTTATTGTATAGATCCAAAATTAGTAGATAAACTTGAAAAGATCCAAAATATAAATTTGAGATTAATCTTAGGAGCCTTTAAGTCATCTCCAATAAATTCAATGCAGGTTGAGTGTAACTTGTGTCCATTAATGATCAGATTCAATAATTTAAAACTTAATTTCATTATCAAGTTGTTGTCTGAAGATGGCAATCTCCTTCTTTCTAAACTACTAATGCTTAACTCTAATAACTTTTTAACTTGTAACATTCAAGAAACCATAACTTATAAGAGTAAATATAATATCTACAATAGTGGTACTTTGCCTTGTTATGAAGGATCATATGAGAGCAAATTCTGTGGGTTAAAGATTCACATAGATAGGACACTGAGTGATAAATATGCAGTTTACAATAAATTGGATGAACACAGAGAGTTTAGACAAATTTATACAGATGGCTCGAGATGTAACGAAAACGTCTCCATGGCTTACTATGATCCTGTCACTAAATTGGGACATGGGTTTAGATTGCCATCAAATGCAAGTATATAGACAGCAGAAGCTCAAGCCATTTATGCATCTTTAGAATATAATAGAATCAACTAACCTCAGTTTCAAGAAATGGTTGATAATTTCGGACAGCATGAGCGTTTTAATGGCACTGTCAAATCCCACGTACAATGGTAGCACAAACTATATTATTTATAACATAAGGCAGAAAATTAGTAGGCTTTGGCTCAATCTCAAGATAGAGAAATAAGTTTGTTTTGGACAACATCTCACATTGGCGTCTCTGGCAACGAACTCGCTGATAAACTTGCCAGCTCTATAATAAAAAACCCCAATATTCACCAAATACCTGTCAAGAACATTAAGTTGCCAGCTTCAGATTGCAAAACCGATATTAGAACGAATATTAAACATCAATGGATGCTTCATTGGAGAGAAACGACACAAATAAAAGGAAAATGGTACAAGCCGGTCAGAATATCTGTGCACCTCGCTGGAATGCGGCGCCTCTCCCGCTTCCCCTGTCACCTCTCCGCGCACTCCCCGGTGCGACAGTGTGCGACAGTACGGTTAGCATCTTCGTTGCCGATACACGTCCCGATAATTTTGATATTTTCGCTTTGTTGGTGTTTTGTTTTTTATTTATTATTTATTGTTAAGTTTAGTTTAGACTGTTTACTGTTAAGTTTGGACTGGTTCGGTTGTTATTAAAATTGTTGTAGCTGTTAAACTGAAGTCATGGGAAAAACAATACACAGCGAATCAAGAAATCTAATCTTGAAAGTGCTCAAGTTTTTTGAATCGGAGAAAGCAAATAAACAGTACACCATACCTGTAGACCAAGTGGTGAAACGAACCTGTATTGCAACTGGGATATCAAAGAGGACTCTAATGAAAATTAAAAATGAAGCCAAAGTACAACCACCTACTTCGCCGGGCGCTAGTCCGACTCCAAGTACTAGTAATAATTTAGAAACCCACCCAGAACCAAAATTATCGACACCGGGTAAGAAGCGTAAACAGTACAAAAAACGCATCGAAGTAGATGATTTTGACATTTGCGCAATACGAAATATCATCAACAGTTTTTATGCTGTAAAAAAAGAAATCCCAACTTTGAAGAAAATTCTGGCAGCAGTTAAGAGAGACCTAAATTTTCAAGGTGGGAGAACATATCTAAGAAATATTTTAATTAACAAATTGGGCTACAAGTTCAAAAAGTGTAAAAATATCCGTTGTGTATTGACACAAAAGCCGGACATCGCCGCATGGAGGGCTCGCTACCTACGCCGTATGAAAGAGAATAATGACCTTGGCGCTGATAAAAAACCGGTTACCTACCTGGACGAGACGTGGATCCATTCCCACTATACGGTCAGTAAATGCTGGCAAAATAATACCGACAGCAGTGTGAAGAAAAATTTAAATCCGGGTCAACATTGGATTCTTGTACACGCTGGAGGAGAAAATGGATTCATTGAAGGTGCAGAATTACTTTATAAATGTAAAAGTAAAATCGGCGATTATCATGACGAGATGGACACAAGCAATTTTTTTAAAATGGCTCCGTGAAAAGCTTATACCAAATTTACCGCCGAACGGTATAGTTGTCATAGACAATGCACCCTACCATTCGACGCAGTCGGTGAAAGCGCCCACTAGTGCTGCTCTTAAAGCTGACATGCAAAATTGGCTACGTGAACACAATATTCCATTTAATGACAAAATGACAAAGAGGGAATTGTATCCCATAATACTGAGAACAAAGCCGCCGAAAAAATATGTCGTCGACGATTTGATGCGAGAGCATGGCCATGAAGTTGTGCGTCTGCCACCTTATCATTGTGACCTAAACCCTATCGATTATATATGGAACTTGGTAAAGCAAAGGGTGGCAGATAAAAACATTGACCAATCGGAAAAGAAAATAGAACAACTTACAAAAGATGCGATTAAGTCAATTACGCCAGCTGACTGGAAAAAAGAAGTGAATCACGTGGAGAGACTACAGCGAGAATACTGGGAAGAGGATCATCTAGCAGACGACAACATCACACATTTTTTAATACCACTAGGGGAAGACAGTTCGGAGAGTTCAGAAAGTGAGAGTGAGGAAGATACAATGTCAGGCATTGAGTCAATAATTTATAGTGACTGAGTTTAATAATAAATGTTTTTGTAATCAAAATTATTGTTTTTTAATAACAAACCCTTCATCAATGATAAATTGATTTGAATAGGTTAGTAGTTTTTTTTTTACCTCCACATTTCTCGAAATAACTTTTTTTCACACCGTACCCAGACCGCCGATATGACGTCACGAGGTCAGGTGCACAGATATTGTGAACGGGTTGTACAGCTATATTAACTCGGACATTAAGACCATGGTTTATCGTCGGAAAATATCTACATAGAAACTTTTACACAACAATTTGTCGTTTGAGAATTGGACATGGCAGATTTAATGAACATTTACATAGATTGAAAATGATTCCTTCCCCAAATTGTACATTTTGTAATTTTCTGAAAACCAATCTCTAAATCATATATTTTTTGATTGCCCTCAATTCAATATACAAAGACTAATATTCATTGACAGCTTATTGAACATTTACAAAGAAGCCCTGGACGTCCCGCGCTCTATTCAGGATCTCCTTAAGAATATAGAAGCATTTTACCCTATTTATAATTTTATCAAGAGCACCATTGGAGTTATTTGAAAAATAATAATACACCGGAATAGACCTATACTACCTGATTTGAAAACTCGGATAGCTGTAATGTTAACCTAAGAAATAATCACAGACTACTTGCGCCCCGGTTTAGACTCGCGAAGGTTAGCAATTCTTTCAAGGGTCAATGCATTCTCTACTACAACAAGATACCTCTGGAGATCTTGAAATTGCCATTTGAGCAATTTAAAATCCATGTTAAAGCGACTTTGTCGAAAAAGGGATATTAAAATGTTCATGATTACTTAAATTATGGGTCTGTATGGGGTTAATCTGGCTCAACACAGACCTTGCTGTTAGTAATTTTGTAATTATTTATTCCTGCTTATTAAATAATGACTAAATATTATATTTTGTATTAGTTAAGCATAAGCAATTTTTTAAAAGAGATCTAAAAATCAATCTGTGGGAGTTTCTACGCCCTCCTTCTCCCACAGTGGTCCAATGTAGAGAAGTGGCAAAAAATGACTATTGCTATGTATATGTAAATATCTACAGTAATAAAGACTTTTGGAATTTGGAATTTGGATGTGACCTATAAATACTGGAGGAAAATTGATACCTGATTTGACAACACGGATTGACCTAAACATACTGGATTATGAAGTTAAAGAATAAATACGTTAGACAAGGCTATGTGCCTCGAATATATAATAAAGACTGAAGAAAATACCTACGGAAAGACAAGGCTTTTAGCCTCAATCAATATGAAGAGAAGAAAAGAAATTAAAATAAGACCAGGCGGTATGGGCTTAAGCTCTTAGCCTTTTCCATAAAGGAAAAAACATTACAAAAAAAACAAAAAAAAACAGCCTTGTCTTTGGTTGGTTGGCCTTTTCCTTCTGTCCTGTCACTTTTCTTTTCTCGTGCAAGCAATATTTCGCTTAGTTCTGCGCTATGTGAAACAAATTACGCATAATCGGACAACGCAGATGATTTAAAAACGAATATCTAGTTTAATTGGAATTCAACGGAACCTATCATGAAGATTTGGACGTCGGAACACACTTTCAAGTAAGTTAGATCTATGACGCAATTATGTAGGTACCTTTTGTGAATTCTTTGCATGAAATTAATTATAAATTGTGTTGTACCTTTCTAATTTCAGGTATCAAAAAGTCTAATATTAGTAATATTTGCATCGCGTCTCAAATGTATGTTCATTACACGACACTGGCAGAAATCTGGCAAAAGACATTGCCAAGAATAAAAATTTAAGTTGAAGTTGAATTTACATGTGTAATTTATGTTTCACTTTTTTTATTTACAGTCACCCGTGGGAGACAGTTGCCCAAGCAGCATGGAGAAAATATCCCAACCCCATGAACCCAGCCGTAATAGGAACCGACGTTGTAGAAAGAAAAGTTGTGGATGGAGTGTTACATACACAGAGACTCGTCAGTTCTAAATGGTTCTTCCCGAGATGGGCTCAAGCAGTAAGTAATGATTGTTTTCTTTTAATTGGTAAGCATGTGGGGGTAATTAAAAATGAAAGGACCTGCGTAATGCCAGTAGGTACAACATACTAATGACCTTGAGGTATTCTATAGGTCAATAGTTTTGTTAGATCAAATTGTAATTTTGTTAATCAATCAATCTAGTATTTTTCGGAATATATTCAAAACTTGAAAATTAATTTGTTGTAGATTATTGGCTCTGCAAAAATATGCTATGCAAGCGAAGTCTCCGAAGTGAACCCCAAGCAGAGACAAATGACCCTACAGACCAAAAATCTTACTTTCTGCGGATACATTGCTGTAGATGAGAAGGTGCGATACACACCGCACCCAGTAGATTCGGATAAGACCTTATTAACCCAGGAGGCTATAGTGACAGTACAAGTGAGTACAGCTGTTTCGAGTATATGAGAGTATATTTCATGCACTGCACAATATGTGCATAAAGGATACAAAGATGTGCTTGATGTGTGCCAGAGAAATCAAGCTGCATTTAATTTTAGTTTTTTTTGACATTATGGCGTCACACCTCATCCCATATGTACCTAATTAAAATTTCAAATTATACTCTCCATAAAAGACTTATTTATAGCAGCTTGCATTAATGGAGTCATGTTAAAATGAAGAGTGACAACAAATATTATCTGGACCAAACCAATGTTCAACTGCTGTTATGTTGTGACATATTTTTTGCTTTCTCACCAACCAGTGTTAAAAAATTAAACTTGGAATGAATTGCCAACAAAAACCAGTTTCAATTCAACATTGTAGTCATGTTTTCCTTAATTTTGTTCAAGCCATTGCCATTTTATGATGCCTATCTTGTGGATGGGATGTAATCATCATCAAAATTATGATTATTAAGTTTTGCATTGTACAATGTATATAAGTAACTTAAGCCTTAGAGATTAGAAATAGACTAATGCTTATCCTTTATCCTATCAGATACAATTTTTGTTTTCCATTTACAATCAAGAAGTTGTTTTAATTTATTTAGACCAATCTTTTAATGTTTCCAGGGAGTGCCACTAAGCAGTTATATGGAGGATCTATTAGCAAACAAGATATCTCTGAATGCTGGAAAGGGTAGACAAGCAATAGAGTGGGTGATAGGGAAGTTTGATAGTGAAATTAAAGGACTCGCCACCTCTGCCTGCAAGAGCACAGATGAACTCTTGTCTCAAACCAAGAAGTCACTAGATGACATCACCACCACAGCAAGACGATCAATGGACGACATATCAACAAAGGCTAAAAGATCACTTGATGATATAGAAAAATTTGCCAAGGCTAAAGCTAATCAACGGAGCTGAAAAGAGGATTGATGTCATCCGTGATGCTTAGATAATGAGCTCTGCATCAGGCCATCTGGACTCGGCTATGACAAACATGAGCTATTTGTATTTTGGGTTGATGCTAGGCTGTTGGTTTGTTTTCATGTTGATGATTGGATGTTTATTTCATGCCATTCCTAGGTGTGCATTTTTATATTTGCACATTTGTACATTTTCACTATGTAAAGCATTCAGTGTTTATTTATTTTTTCTGTATGGTTAGTGTAGTTTTCATATTTTACGAACACTCAAGATAACAATGTACCTATAATTAATTATATGAAGCATTAATGCAAATAAAACAAATCATACACAAATAAAGGGTAATTTATTTAGGTATGTAAATATTTAAAATTAATTATAGCTAAGGATAACTTACACAAAGCATTATTTCATTCCTAAGTAGCATCTGTACTTGACGTAAGTATAGATGCAGATAGTGCTACAGAGAATATACAGGTGTCCCAAAACTCACGCGCCACAGCGACACCGAAGGTAGACCTGCCTTAGGCGCATCGAATAAGCCCAACTTGACCTCAGTGAAAGGTTCATGTAATTCGAGATATTTACGGTTTAGTTTTTCATGACAACCACCATTTTTAGGGTTCCGTACCCAACGGGTAAGAACGGAACCCTATTACTAAGACTTCGCTGTCCGTCCGTCTGTCACCAGGCTGTATCTCAAGAACCAAGCTAGCTAGAGAGTTGAAATTTTCACAGATTATTTATTTCTGTTGCCGCTATAACAACAACTACTAAAAAACAGGATAAAAGAAATATTTAAGGGGGCTCCCATACAACAATTCTTTCAATACCACATACAAACTTATGGATGCACCTGGTTACGTACATGGAGTGTGAAAGTAACCGCACCAATATCTTTGTAAACAATATTTTGCTGTGTAAAATCCAAACTATTCACTCCACACCATCGCTTCCATTGAACGGTGGTACGGAACCCTTCGTGCGCGATTTAGAGTCGCACTTGACCGGTTTTTACATTGTTAGGACATGCCATTACTTGCCTATCCCTTTCTTTAACCTGTTCTTTATTTCCAAGCTATTGCTATAAGATACTTAATATTACCTAAGTATTATTTTGTCGATATGTAAAATACGAGATAATGATGAATTAGTCAAGGCCTAAAAATCTTTTGCACAACTTTGACCACTCCTTTGACCGCTTGTCATGAAAAAAAAACTTGGCTCGGAATGAGATACCTTTAAAAACTTGCGTATGTTATGCCAATTCGGAAATACTTAAATCAAGAAATAGCATTAAATGGGAGTTCACGCCACATTTAGTCATCCATCCGGAGCTCCGCCTAGTATGAAAAAGGTTATCAAGAACACTGAATCTCATTTTCTTTTTTCTTTTTTATTCTTAAACTAATGTAATTTCTTTGTCACAACCTAACCTAACCTTACCTCAGGTGAGGTTTGGGTAAGATAAGTGAGACTAGAGTATGTTTGGTTTGATCTCGTTATGTTAAGTTACGCTGCATAAAGTAACTATGCGCTACTAGCTTTAAGATAAAAATAATCATAAATTGATTTATTAAACTTCATAATTAAAACAAAATATCCCTTAACCACTTCAAAACTTATAAGCTATTGCTATAAGCTTAGAAATAAAGAACATATAAAAGAAAAGGATAAGCAAGTAATGGCATGCCCTAACAATGTAAAAATGGGGATTTTGTTGAAAAACTTTAAACCGTCAATATCTCGAATCATATGAAACTTTCACTGAGGTCAAGTTGGGCTTATTCGATGCGCCTAAGGCAGGTCTACCTTCGGTGTCGCTGTGGCGCGTGAGTTTTGGGACACCCTTTATGATGCTGAGTAATTAATATCAATGTCGCTTAACTAATTCGTGGACAGCAAATGCAACAGCAGTCCGTAGAGAAGAATTTAGAACTTGGAATTCGACTGAAACATGCTAAAATGTTTACACTGACAAAAAAGATATTGCAATTATTCTAAAGTAGGTACCTAGATGGGGAGTAGCCTAGACCTAGAAGGAACAATGATCACTTTTGAATGGACAAGATTTGTTTTGAAAAAAAAAAAATGAAAATTCAAAATGGAAGAACTTTTTTCTCCCAGTCTCTAAATAGCAAAGTTTCCGCCATAGAAATAAAAGTTTACACTTTAAACTTTCACGGTATTCCTCATGAGTTGCTACAAATGCTACAAGGGTGAGTTTGAGTCCATATAAAATTGACTCTTGTTCTTACTGGGGTACGTACCTACGCTTCACTACTTTTTTTACAACAGTTTTTATGGGTCTGAAGTTTGTGTAAAACAATTAACCATGTTGGATAGCTGATAAAACAAGGAAGATGTTTTCTCATCACGCGAGTTGATAGGGTCACTGTATCAAAGTAAGTGTGTTTTTTTCAACTTTAAGCTATTCTACAGAATCATTGACGTAACTAGAGACTTATATCTTCCACCCCTAGAGCCACCAGGTTGAAAGTTGGAAATTGTATGTGCCACCTTCCAACCTACGGCAGGTTGCATAACGGGAATATACATTATACGAAATATTTTTTTCCCATCTTCCAACAACCTATCATAGTGGTCGGCAATAATACACCTAGTGCATGAATACCTAATAGCTTATGATTAACTATCTTGTATACTTTCTGGTTGCCTGGAAGAAATAGCTTCTTAGCAATAAGGGCGCCTAATTGTACACTACATTGAACTACTATTTTTGTTATGTTACAATGTTTTTCTGAGCTTTTTTCAGACTACTTTTTCTATGTCTACGAAAACGAAATTAAAAAACCAATTCACTTTTTAAGATAGGTAACTACATAGCTATTATATTATTTTCTATAAACTTATAGATTATTCCAAATGACTGTAGGTATCGCATTAATGGCAGGTAGGAAGATGGCACATACAATTCCAAACAGGGGTGGATGGAAGGGGGAAGTCCTATTAGCTAACAAACGACAGTCAAAGAGTAACCCAAAGTAATTTAGTGTTATCTAAATTAATAACTGACTTGGATAAAAAATAGAAATAATAATACCTAAATTACTCGAAACCTATTAATTTTCGCATAGGGTAGGGATAATTTTACCCCTCACAATATATGTCAAATCCTTGGACGTGTATTGACCGCCCGGTGGTTATGGATTCATACTCTCCTCTTCTTCTTTAATGTTAATTAATGTCTCTCTCTTGAGCTTAATTTTGCCAATGTCGGGTGTTTTTCAAATATCACTATTCGGTCGGGTTCTCTATTGAGAAACCTGGACCTGAAACTCTTGAGAATAGTTTGTTGCTGGTTAGCAATACCCAGAGAGGATGAAAGGGCTGTGGGATCCTAGTATTGAATTCGGAGGTGAGCAACTGCCTCCCCAGGTTTCACTCTTTTAAACGTATTGTCTTGTGGATCATCTGTTTTGGACGCACCGAAATAGTTGCAATAGAGGACCAATCACCTGCCTGTGTTCAGCGGGCGTCCCACCTGCCACCTCATTATCTATCTGTCCCTTGTCACTGTGGGTATTTTCACAGGTTGGCGGCTAGTGTCATTTTAACCATTTTAGTATCAAATAGAAAATACTGTGCATCATCGCTTGGCCTATAAATGTTTGACGTGACGTGTGTCCAGAACGTAAAAACTACATTTGTTTACTAACTGCGAAACAGTTAAATAAAACAGTAAAGCAATATTTAACAAGTAATCACAAAGAAAAACAAGACCTAATCGAATCATTAAATGACTGTCTACCGAAAATCAATCTTAGTTAATTTACTAACTAAAGAACTATAACCAAAGAGCTAATGTTATTCATAAGTGTCCTGATGCACAAAATATACTCCACTCTGAGAGCCTTCCACTGCACAGAAATCAAGGGCAATACTTGATTTACAAATAATATCACGTGCTCGTTCCTGAAGATGCCATGCTGCCATTGGAGACACTTGGTGGAGGCCTGGTAGCTGCCAGATGGGATACCTTCAGACGCTCCAATTCATTGACCCAAGACCTCACATGCTCCAAGCGGTGCCAGGCCATCTGAAGCACCTTCTGTGAGGCATATCCGGACCCCTCATGAGGTTGTCCAGTTGAGACTTGGGTCAGATAATTAATTTGATCACTCAGCTTCGTCTCAACTTGACTGAGGGTTCTCAAAAACTGTGAAGTGTTAGTTTCTGCGGCTTTTTGACTCGACTTTTCTTTACTGATTTCCTGAAGTGCACTTGCTGAAAAGATGAGAACACATTGGGTAAAGACTTCATAAAGAGCGCAGGTTCAGATGATTTTGCTGATTTTATCTATGAAGACGATTTCAAAATAAGCGAACCATCAGAAATCATTAACGTATTTTTTTAATCTAAATTTTAAGAATTCGGGTTCGTGGGGATTTGGGAAAACGACGGGGAAGGGTGGGGAAACGAAGAACTGTAACGTATTTTTTCATGTCCGATGTCTTTTGTAGTTCATTGACCTGGAGGTCATCGACCTTTGCCTTGCCCTTTCATTATTTTTTCACAGAAAAATGTCGTTTTTTCCTACAATGATTTTCGGATAGTTCCAACTCAACTCAACTCAAATATTTTACCGTAAGTAGGCAAAAATAGTGCACTTTTACATGTTAGACACATTAACACGGAGAAAAACAAAAAATGATAAATTTCCCTTTCAAGTGGTGATTCATGGCTGGATCTCGCACAGTAAAAGGAAACTCCATTAACTCTACAGTGCTTCGAATATACGCCCCTAAGAGAATATAGTACCAAAAAATTCTACGGGGATGTCATTTTTTAAATTTTAGATTTTTTTTAATGCTACAATGTACAATATAAAAATGCAACAAATATAATGATCACCAAAATAAATAAGTGCTAGGTTGAACATGTAATAACAACAAAAAATACTTCAAACATAAACTTTTAATTACACAAAACATAAAAAGAAGTTTGGTGATCAAGATTCAAACACAATTTGCTGGTCGTTTACTAATTCTGGCGATTGTTTCGAATTTATTGATAGTAAAACAGGTGCGTTTTTGGTGATCGTTTAAACATAAGCCATTAAAAATAATATAATCTAACGACAATATTAAAACATCGTATCTAAACTGCCAATAAGATGTCTCAACATAACAATTTTACTAGAAACCAGACTGGACCAGTCCCCCAGAAGCAGCACCCGTTCACAAGTATGAGTTGTGATCTTCTACTTGGCCTCGAGGTCATCGACATTAACCTTGACCTTTTATGTAGTTTTTGCTGAAAATTATGATTGTTTGTCCTGCTATTAATTTCGGATAGTTCTTTAACCTGACCTCGAAGTCCTAGACCTTGATCTTTTGACCATTTTTCGCAGATAATATTCTTATTGTTTTTATTTACATACACTTCGCTCCGGTTTTGCTTCTTCTATGTTCCAACCTAACCTTTAAACCAATTGAAATTAGCCGCAATAACCTACAACTACTACTACTACGGTGTTATTTCATGCAGCTTTTTTTAAAATACCAATTTCGTCTTCAAAAATAATTAATTGTCCACTGAATTAATAGGTCAAAACAATTTAACTATTATATGTAATATAAGCTACGGTTAATCCAACCCAGCATCCACATAAGTGTATGAACAGCTACTATAAAAAAACAAATAAGTACTGTAATGTAAACTATTTTTATAAGTTAGCATGTAATTAATGACTCAATCTACTATACTAGATACGCATTATTATTTCGGAATAGCCCTAGCTCCGGTTACTATGGGGCTGCGTCTGCTGCACTCTAAAATCTAGTCACAAGACTGCCTAGGAAGAACTGCCTAGGTAGTGCGGTGCATTGGTTCGGATTTTCTATTCCGAAACGGCAAAACTGAGAATTTTCTTCGAAATGTGCACGAAAGGTCGAGGTCAAGGACCTCGAGGGGTCAATATACTTTGAAGTACATTGAGCGCAAAAAAATGACAAAACTGAGAATTTTCTGCGAAATGTTCACGAAAGGTCAAGTTCAAGCTCAAGGTGTGGATGTGGGATTATTAGGGTGGGAATACGGCTAAGGCGATTTCGAAATAATAATGCGAAATAATAAAGGTCACTTTCGTAGCGATAATTGTGTAACGTAATTTTTCTCAAGAACGGCGCATTACCTTTTTATGTGAGTGGTGTCGGGGGTCAATTTCAAGATCAAGGTAAAATGACATAACTAATAATTTTCTGCGAAATATACACGAACGGTCAGGTTCAAGGTCAAGGTGGGGATGTGGTAATACTCCCACGGGTGGGGAAATGGCCCAATTCGTCATTTCCCCACCCTAATACTCCCACATCCCCACGGTCCTAAATGCTTGGAATAACTCGAAAACTAATTATTTGTGAAGGTTCGCGTAGTTTGAAATCATCTATAAATACACTAATAAAGCATAGAAAAAATCAGCAAAAGCATATGAAACCGCCGTCTTTCTAAAGTCCTTCCGAATTTACCACTTATCAATTTTGATGCTAAAATATTTAGAGAACAATTTAAATGACCACCAAAATATTTTTTTCCTCCCCAAAATGGGTGAATGATCACCAAAAGGTTGCAGAAAATATCAGGGAAAAATACTGCGTTAGATTAGGTGAAGGGTAAAGGGGGTGAGCGAAGCGAAGCCCCCATATCCTTCGTGTTAGGTTGAACAAGTAAGAACAACAAAACATACTTAAAACATTAGCTTAAGTACACAAAACATAAAAAGAAGTTTGGTGATTATTTACCCAAACACAATTTTGTGGTCGTTTAGAAATTGTGGCAGTCGTTTTGAATTTATTGGTAGTAAAATAGATGCGTTTTGATGATGGTTTAAACATAAGCCAAATATTTTTTGGTAGCGCTGAGTTATATTAATTGTTTTTCGTGTATTGGCGGTAGCAAAGATGATGAATTAATATAATAGAAGCTTTTCCTTTAACTTATTGCTTACAGACTAAAAAAGACGCTAGTTTCCAGGTGCTAAGGAAAACTATTTAGGTTCCACTTATAATATCCCAAATTCTTATCAAATGTAGTTTTATTTCTTTGCAAATGCCTCGCTCCTGTTTTGCTTCTTCTAAAGTTCCAACCTAACCTATACTATAACCCAATTGAAATTTAGCAACAATAACCTACTCTCTTTTAGCTAAATTTACCTATGGCATTTCCATGGTATAAAAAATAAACTAATTGTAAGAATAGATATCTACTTGGTTAACAATAAACAGTAGATCACCAAAAATAAAAGTTTTTTTATCAAAAATATGGAGGTTATAAAAATCAAATAAAAAAAAAAAACTTCTACTACAATGAAAATGATTTATTATCATCGAAATGTGACTGGCAGAAAAAGTGATTTACACCATAAATTACCCAAAAATAATGATATTTTTGTAATATTTTACTGAGGTAGGTACTTAGTTGTAGCTCAAAATCAGAATGTGATATATGAATTTCAATTAAAATCACAATTATTGCAGATGTTTTAGATGTTGCATAATAACATAACTTAGTGTTAAAAATTATTACCAGGGGAATGTTTGCCAGGGCACTGTTAACCTCTGGAATGTCCCTGTACAGCGAATCTCGTGGACCCTAACGCGTCCAAGGTTCTGGCGAAAATAAACTTTCAATCGACTTGCGTTAGTAATTTGATAAGTTTGTTAGGTTATTTTATTAGTTTCCTAACATGTTATGTACCATAATAAAGTTTATGAAATTACCTATCTTGTGATGTATAGTACTCACATGTGATAATAAAGTTGATAAGGCTTTTCATCGATTGTTTGCAGAATCCATTATTTGACACTGACACCTCTAATTATATTTCGTTCTTACGGGCCAAACACAAAACTTAACACTATTTTCCATTTTTCACAACACCACTATTAATTTCTCCAGCGATAAGATGTATTATTTTATACAAAACACAGTAATTACTTCACAATAAATAAATATTGACAAACATAAAATGAAGTCTGCGGCCGGTCGCCTGCCCAAAATGGCGACATGGCTTGGTATTTTATTTATTTTGATCTGATTTGGCTGTCTCAATGTCAGTTCCAATCATATCACACGGTTGTCAACTAAACTACTCATAATCTAAGACTACTTCCGGGAACATTCTGAAACTTGGTGAATATTCATAAAACGTCGAAGTTTGCAATACTTTCTATGCGCTTATGCAGCGCATAGGACGCTAGCCGCCCAAAAAAGTTACGGGTTAAAGATATCAGAAAATAAATTTCTTTATCTCATTGAACTGTAAGCCAGGAATATTTATCTATATATATGTCACCGTAAGTTTGTTAAAACCGTAAGTTGATAAACTAACATTTTTTTTATAAATAAAACTCAAAATCTAATGATTTCCAATAGTTTGCATGTTTTGAAGTTGTTTTTAACTAGTAAAAATCACCAAAAGCATCTGAAACTGCGGTCTCTCTAAAAGCTAGCCCACATTGGAACAACAGTAATAAAACAGAAGATGTGAAATCGGTGGGTATGGTGGTGGTGTGTATAGTGAGCTATTATTATTAGCAGCATAATGTCACAGGAAATCCTGTGACGCTGGTTTTCAGTCTGGGGCCCAGAAGATATAATATGATTTAAAATATTAATTTGTCCAGGTGGCAAGTGTAATAAATAAAATAAACTAAACTTAATATTGTATAAATAAAAATGGGAAGTGTGAGAAAATAACCTAGGCTAAGTACCTATTCTTAGAATAAATAAAAATTAAAAACAAATGAAATGTGCGGAATTAAGTTGTGAAAGAGAATTGTAAATTGCATTATAGGAATAAATAATTAAATGTTTGGTATGTTGAATTGTATTGTAAATAATAATGTCAAATCATAGATACACAAGAAAATATAAAATTATAAAAATAAATCACTACATATACACATTAAGGATTTGAATAAAGATTTAGAATAAAATAAAATAAGCTGGAAAACGTGGTATGCAGCACTACGTCCGCGGTTGTGGCAGCATCAGGTACTCTGCTTTTGTTGCTCCAATAACTGTGCTTGAATTCGTCTTTTGAATCTTGTTTTTGTTTTGAGCTCTCGCAGCGGAGAGGTATGTTATTCCAGCATTTTGTGGCAAGGTACCTGAAGCTGCCACGAAACGCCGCAGTTCCGTGGCGAGGAACCGATAGAACGCAGGTATTATTTCTGTTGGAGTGGTGGCGCGAAAACCTCCAGGTCAGTTTTTCAAATAAGTATTCAGGTTTACCTGTTTTAATAACACCAAACAAGTGTTGAAAAATATAAATCTTGTCTCGCCCTTAATTTCAGCATATCGGCACTATTGAAATATGGTGGGACATGCGTGCGCGATATATATTTATCTTGTAACGCTTGAGGAGATCCAAGACCTCCGTTTTTTTTTCATCCTCCGGGAAGCACAGTCCCATGCGAGAGGGGTTCGAATGCTAGCAGCAGGATGAAAAAAAAACAGGTCTTGGATGTTTACATGTTGGTGACGTCGCTCTTTCTGGTTCCCACGACACGGGATATCCTAGTGTAGGGCCAGAAGCAGTGTATGTAAGTGCATGTATGTAAATAAAAAAATACCTGCACACTGTAGACATGATAGAATTTCTTTTTCGATATCGTCAAGGACTCCAATTCTTTCCATAGGCCCACCCATGGCTAAGAAATGTATCTTAATAATTTTTTTTACAAATAGAGAACAACAAGTAGAAATAATCAGATAGAACTGCAGCAAAATATAAATCAAACAGAACAACAGTGTCAAAATTATCATGACTATTAGTAATGTTCTCTGTGGTCAGAATTGTACGGGCCATACATCTATTATCCCTGCCCTATCTAGTCTGTGATCGAATGCTAGATTACACAATAAGACAGAAAGAAAAATGAAACATTATTTTCTTTAATCTGTGATGGCGAGTATTATACTCGGTGCCACGAATAAAGAGCTCTCGGAGAAACTGGCGGGGATTACTGCGCATGTGTACAGTCGCGGCATAATTCCGAAGTGCGTTTTTAGGGTTAGTGTGAAGGAATGAGTGTTCAGGACTTTCTTCACTTCTATTTTTTCTCTGTTTGATATTTTGTTGATTGGGATATTAGCCGATGTAAATAATGGACTTTGTGTCAAATAAACTATAGGTACTCTCTGTTGACAACATTTGTTAACGTCAAGGTTGAAACCTATATATAAATAACCCCCTAGCATAGAATGCCCCTAGTCACTAGGGTCTGACCCTGGTTTAGGACATTAATAATGCCTTGCAATTTTAAGCTAGTTGTATTCATAGCTTGTCCAAATTCTTCGCGATTTTGCTCCAAGTTATGGCAAATTTCGGTTAATATGTTTTGGTCTGTAACACTTATTGACCTGTTTCTAACTTCATTTAAATTTTGAATAGTGGCTTCTAACAAGTTTTGTAGTGTGATGGAAGAGGTGGCTGATGTGGTCTTCGCCAGTTTTAAATCAGCAACGATTTCATCAGACTCTTTTTTGATATAACAGTTCACATCGTAAACCATTTTTCTAGCTTGCCTAGTCAGTACTTTATTTTTCGGCATTTTCGACCGGGGCGAAAGATAACGTTGGGTAATATTGTATGCGACTGTACTCAAGAAGCTTCGAGGCGTGCTTTCGGTGCGGGCATCGGGAAGCGACTGATCAACGAATCAGGTGCCGGCGCTGACTACCGCCCCCGTCGCTCCTCACTTCCCCGCGCCAAACACTTGTGAAAAGTGACTACTGCGCATTCAAGGACAAAGCTCTTTAGTCGTGGCGCCGAGTATACAGTGCCGTAAAGCTTTCTGATCAGTCAGCGTCGCTGTGGTCGAATTTAGTATTGCCGCGCTACATAGAATTTCCACGGTTGTAGGGTAAAAATGCCATAGTTAAAAATAAGTGCGTTAATAATAATAATTGCGATTTTTTCATATTTACTCTTATATTTATATATATGATTGTCTCAATGATTATAATTATTGATGATCATAATTATATAATTATAATCCTGTAATTATATTATAAGATTGTGATTATATTTTAATGCAACAATCATCTGCGAAATCATAGGTCACTTCGTCTGAATCACAGCTTTCACTTCCACTATCACTTTCTAAATTTACGATAAATGGTTCATCTAAATAAATGTCTTTTTTTAGATACTCATTTTCGATGTTCTTTACATGAGCACAGTATTTTTGCCATTCTGCTGCTGATATTTTGTTAAATGCTTCTGCGACTAACTGCGGCATTTCACCTTTGACCTTCCAATGTTATGTTCTGCAACATGACGTTTCATTGAACTCCAGATCATTTCTATTGCGTTTAAATCGCAATGATAGGGGGGCAATCTAAGGACAGTGTGCCCATTGTCTCTTAGTAAATTATCAATTTCATATTGTTTTGCTGGTCTGTGCCTTTTTATTAATTCATACAGCTGGGGTTTAGTGAAACTTTCATTGAACTCCACATTATTTTCAGTAAGCCAATTCTGCATATCTGCTTTTTTAAGTATTTGAATTAGGGCATTTGTTAATACAAATACTGTAGTAAGGAGCGTTATCCATTACAATTAAAGTGTCTATATGTAAATTAGACAGCAATTTTTCTGTTACCCATTTTTTGAAATTGCTATCATTCATTTCGTCATGTAATCGCCACTTTTAGTGTTCGATTTAAAAACAAGTAATGTATTCTTAACAAACCCTATTTCTCCCCCCGCATGAACTATAATCCATCTATTTCCTTTTGATACAGGATTCAAAACATCGTCAACATCATTACTTTGCCAACAGCGACCAGCCGTGTGTGACGAGTGTATAAAAATCTCATCCAAAAATATTACAGGCTTTTTCTCACCGCATTCGTTTTGCTTTATTTTATGCAGATAAAATGCCCGTAAAACAGATATGTCATTGCGCTATTATTGCGGATTAACTTTTCTATTGGATTGCGTTTTCTTGTATCGAAAACCAATTTCACGCAATAACTTTCTGAGGGTTTCACGACTAGCATTAAAATCGATTTCATCTCGTTAGAACATTTAGTAATTTTGGGATGGTAGGTATTACTTTCTTCATTGTGTAAAATTCATGAATTTTTCTTCTGATGACACCCAGGTCAAAATCATCAATTTCTATCCTCCCCTTGGTTCTAGTCCTTTTTTTCCCTGGAGTAGAAATTTTTGAGCCAGTAGCACCTGCCTGTTTTTGTTCTTTAACTAATTGTCATACAAACCGTTCACTTACACCTGCAAAATAGAACACAAGTACTTGTAGGATGTCGTGTAACGATACGAACCTAACCAGAACCTAACAGAAAACAACCAGGATAAAATTTAGTAGTGACAGTTTATTAGTTATTTACAGTGAAGACTATAGAAAAATGATACGAAGATGAGGATGGATGAGATGAGAACAGGTTTTTATAAAATATAGATTAGGTATAGAAAAAAAAAGCGGAGGACACGGAGAGTAGGAGACCGGTGGGGTGATGACCAGGATGCAGGTGTATTTGTTGTTGTAGATGTTGTTGAAATCGTCGTTGTAGGAACGGTAGCGGGCGTATTTGTAGTTACGGCTCGCAGGATCCCGTTGTAGGAACGGCTCGCAGGATCGTGTTTGAAGGGACGGCTCGCAGGATCCCGGGGTAGTGCGACCCCGGGATAAGGCCTTTAGGTGGTTCTTCTCGCTTAGAAGCTGACGTGAGACTCCAGAATTTCAGAAATGTTCCGTTCTTATACCCTTTTTGGAGAGTTCTAAAAATTATTTAAATTAAAAGCAATTTTTGTGAGTGGCCAAGAGAGAAAAAGTCTTTTTGTAAAAGTATTGAAGCAAACATATCAGACCGCTAACGAGTTTGAACGGACATTGCCATGACAACCAGATAAACAACGACGTCAACAAATGTCAAAGTTTAGTTTCAGGCTCGTAATACGGTAAACAACAAGAAAACCATGAAGTAAATGAAGTAACAATGAATATAAAAAGGTAGCGCACCAGCGCGCACGAAGCCCGAGATTGCAGAGTTTCGGAGAAAGCCAAATACAAGGTCACCAAAGGTAAACCCCTTCGCTATCGATTTAGAAGAGCTGATAGTGTGAAAATATAAAGCGAAAATGATTTGTTAATGTGTTCTTATGGTTTAAAACGTTACAGGGTCCTATGAAAATAAAGGTGATACCAAATGACAAGCGGTACAGCTCAGCAAGCATCCAGGTGAAAATCCAGGAAAATGACATGTAAGTAGCATAACACTACAAGGAACCATGTAATCGACTACTGTCAAGAAATGGGTGATTCATAGAACAACAACTGGCAACATTAACCTGTAGCAGCAGCAACTCGTTCCTACAGTTTTTCAAATGGTATTATCAGCGCATTTAAACGTTTCTCTTCCTGCATAAAAGCTAAAACATTTAAAATAGTCTTTCTCGCGGCACTGTTCAATGCTTTCGGCATTATTTATATCATTAAAACGATAAAATAATGAATAAAACACCAAGCGTTGTGCAAAACAACAAACTTGACAACATTATGACATTTCAAAATGGCATTACGTAGTACCAGTTTCGCCACCGGATCAGATAACTTTGTGGATCAGATAACTTTGTGGCGCTGTACCTAATTCTGTAGAGTAAAACTAGACCAAAAAAACCTAACCATCAACAAAAGGGTACACAATCCAAAGAAGTTACATCTATTTAAGCGAAAAGTTTCGTTTATCTGAGGTCGGGTAGCTGTCGGCTACACAAGAGCGTCTATGGCTTATATGCACAGAACGATTTAAAGAAATATGATCTTACCAGTTATACTCGCTTATGAAATCCCATCGTCGCAGTACAACACTGTTCACACATACCTCCAGCCATATTCTGCAGGTTTCCGGAAGATGAGGTTCGTCAAAATTCCAAATGACTTTATTACTGTAGATATTTTAATATACCCAGGCCGTGTGTGCCCATACAATAAGTTCGTCGCGCCATCGCCATTTAGCGAGCAGAAGCGCAATAATCTAAAAGCTCGCTCTGCTTACCTGTTTCTGCTGTGCAGTGCACAAATGCATGTCGGCTTCTTTTCCTACTTTGTATGGGTCAGTCAATAAGGTGATTGACTGACCCATACAAACACAATTAATTAGAATGCGCTCACAGATTTTTTCGTCATAAATTATGATCAGTATTTTTTTTAGTTATTAGTAATACCTAAAAAAAAATGGTTTTCTAGCACGAAGGTAATAACTTATTACCTTCGTGCTAGAAAACCATAAAAATTTCAGACTCTTGAAGGACCGCGTTGTGGCTATGCTAGTAATTTCAGATAAAAAAATAAAGCGCGGGAAACCATTGAAATAACCAGGCGGGATTTTCGAAGTTTTTATTAATTTCATCGATTACTCGTGTATCAATCGGGGTTTTTTTTAATAAAAGGCGTCTGGAGACAAATAAAAAGAAACCAATCATGGGGAAGGCGCGAACAAGAAAGAGAAAAAAAGATGAGGCTGAAGAGAAAAGTGAAGGAGACTCCACGTCGTCGTCCGAGTCAGAGGTCGAAAGCGCAGATAAGTACAAACCTTATCTGGTAACAGATTATAAGAGACGATACCCTGAGGATTCCGGTGCTACAGAATTTGTAGTATTCGTAGAGTCTTCCAATGCGGATATACCTATAGGAACCCGAGACCTAATGTCCATATCTAGCTGTATCAAAAGGTTTAATAAAGGAATCAAATATCTTAGGTCAATGAACAAGTTCAAAATTGCCATATACTTCGAAAAAGCCAGCCTTGCTAATGCCTTCTTGAACAATGCTACATTTTTAAAAGACTACCAATTTAAGGCCAATATACCAGCTTCAAGCACTGAAATTACTGGTATAATTAAAAATGTACCCACCAACTTGACAAACAAAAAGATATTCGCAATGCTATCAAGTTACAAGAAAATAATATCTGTTCGAAGATTCACAAAAAGGACCAAAGTTGATGATAACTTCATTCAACAGCCGCTGCAGACATCACCTTCGCGACGTCAGTTTTTCCAGACTACGTAGATTTGGACGGTTGGCGGCATGACATCTCAGCGTATGTTCCACCAGTCAAACAATGTTTCCGGTGTCTCAGGTATAGCCATTTAGCAAAGTTTTGCAAGAACTCCGAGCGCTGCTCCATCTGTTGAAGTGTGTGTAGTCACTACGTTCTATGATTCTATCATTATTATACGGGACTCTTAATCTAACAGTCGTGTTTGATTCCACTCCTCTGATCCCCACATCTCATGGCGACCTTTGCCATATACGGCACTTGAGTGTCAGGTGACAAGCCGCGCAACACATCGCGCACACATGAAGACCGATTAATTCATAACCAGTGCATACAATATAATAAAATAAAAATACAAAATGGGTAATACATCAACGACACCGCCACCACCACCGATGTCCAACCAAGAAAGCATCAGCCAAGTTGGATACAGTAATAACATCGATCAATCTCAACCGCACCCCCTTGCTATACACCTTAACTGGATGGTGTACGGAATGTTCATCGCGCTATTACTATTGTGTTTCTACATGCTGAACCAAGTGATTAAAAAAGTAAACCAGTGTATAACAAGAAATATGGAAGCTATTGTGCAGGAGCGAGGTATTGCGCGTCAGCGACAAACCTACGACTCACCGGTATAAACACGCATGTATTCAAGTGTTTTTTTTTTATTTTTTTTTTTATAATGTGCGAAAGTGAAACGTAATTCGTCCGCCACTGAACTGCACTGCCGTCATCGACGTAAAAGGAAAGATGAGACATTCCAATGTGTTATTGTTAAGTTAAGGTAACTGCCTAGATAAGTAAAGTGTTAGATTTAAAATAATGTAAATATTGCAAGGCAATGGCAAGTGATTTAGAGGCAATTTATGACGAATTAAGTACTATACGGAAATACCTAATTAAGAAAGGAAAAAGTAGATATCAGGGAAACGTAATTAAAAATAAATTAAATGAGTCAAATGAATTATTATCTAAGTGTCAAGTAATATATCATGAAATTATAACGGAAAACGAAGCTGAAACGTTAGGAGCTGCCACCCTAATATGTAATAAGATTCAGTTATTGTTTAACGAAATATCAGATTTGTGTAAAGTCAAAATGTCGGACGATTTCGACCTAAGAGCGGCTAGTACTTTGATTCCGGTGATGGACGGTAAAGATGATACTACAATAAAAATAGTAGAAAGTGTAGAACTCTATGAATCCATGATTTCGAACGAAGGTAAGAAAATTCTTATACAGTTTGCGCTAAGAACTCGTCTCAATAAGTGCGCAAAACTGAAACTAAAACCAACCTACAGTACAGTGTGTGTGTACACTGTGCCCTGTATAACAATCAGCATCCGGCAATCCTAAAAACTTGGCGACTTCCTTTGGCATGGCACCGAATTTATTTATGCCAATAGGTTGCGCAGTACATTTACCTTTTTGGTAATTCTGAAAGAAATGATTATCTTTTGTCTTAGTCGTACGCAGAGCTTCATATTTTTTGACCACGTCATAAAATGGGCCGTCGATAATAAAAGATCGGGGTATTTTGTTTTTAGTGTTTGGGATTTTAACTAAAAGCATTTTGCCTTGATTTTTAATGTCTTTTGTGGTAATATTGTGAAGCTCTTGCCGTCTACATGCACCATGAATACCAAATATTAACGCAACCTGAAAAGAAATAAAAATGTGTTAGATAAGGTATAGGTACTTAGCTTACAGACGGTCGTTAAAAAATATGTAAAAGAGTATGTACAGTAGGTAGATCAATACATAAAATAAGGAGGCAAACTGACCTTTGTTGCCAGGTACTGGCTATCTGGAGCATCTTTTAGAAACTTTTCGACGTCATTTGATGACAGTACCTTGGATTTTTTCTTTATAAAACCATCAGAGCGTCTGTTTAAAAATGCAATGAGATTTGTATATAAATTAATATCGACACCATTTTTCATCTTGAGGGTACTTTTCAGCATAGAATATGTTGTCCACAACGAGCTAGGCTTATATTTACTAGCTAGTTCATTAAAATACGCCAAAACTACATTTTCGGAAAATGACTTGGCATTTTTCATGTTTTTCCACTTCAAGAAATTTTCATACGTGGTTATGTATCTGTCCTTGGATATTGACGGCAGCAAGCTGTCGCATGCGGTTCGCGCTTCTGTTAGTATATCCGGTGGAGTTGAAGTAATATATTGCTCATCTTCATTATCGAAAGTTGTCATTTTTAGATATTCACAATACAAGTACAAAGAAAATAAAAATTGAGAAAAATGGCGCGAGGATTATTTTCTGCCGTGGCTGCGAGAAAATGTTGGCAAAGACCTAGAGCATGCAGCCAAGTTTTTAAATTACCGACTGTTTTATTTTTATTTTAAATAAACTCAATCTGTGAATGCACACTGTCTACTGACTGGCGCCGCGCGGTGATTAGTTCGAAATTTGAAAAGTAACAGCGCGCTGCTCACTAGGTGGAGTCGTGCGGCGGCGATCAGTTCCATATTTAAAACGGCAAATAATACTGTTATGGAATTTGTATGGACTATAATATATACTATTTGCTTTTTTTATGACCCGCTTTACATATTTAAAACCGGTGGAATTACATCAGCTTTACGAGCAAGGGTGTTAAAAATATATTTATACTTCTTAAATATATTTATTAAATGTTAAATCTAATTAGACTCAGTTCCATGTTATTAGACACTGGCAAAGTGTTCCAGAAGTGTAGTCGGTTTTCAGGCATCAAGGGGTACTATAATTTGGCAACTATTTCTTCTTTCCTTTCCTCTAGGCGGTTTTTTGTTGAAAACTGCCGGAAAAGTTATATTCTTCTTTATTTTCACCTGAAGGACATCCAATGTTCTCCAATTTGCTACATGACTCTCTTTGTACTTAAGTGAGAATTCACCCCTTTCTGCTTTGATTGACATCACATCTTTCAGATGACTCTTGGTTGTGTATTTCTTATTTATTTTGAGATGATACTTCCTCGAAATAAAAAAAAATCGGAAACAGATATCCAATTATAGGAAAAATAACGTGAAAGCTATGTCACTTTTTTTTCCTATTATTGGATTTTAACACGGTTTCAATGAAGTCGTACCGTTTCTTGTTCTTCATGACTAATTCCACCTGATGGTGGAAATTGTCCGACATGTAGGTGTAGCCCGGTTCGAAGTATTTCACTATGATCATTTCTGTTGAAATGAGATCAGTTGACCATGTTTGCAAGAAAACATAGCAAAGCCCAACTCTTGTTTTGCGCTGCACGGTTATCAGCCAATATGTATATTTCCTTCACATCTCTTTTGCTCATCAAAAATGCTCTGAAAGCGGATATTATGTCTTCTTGGTGACGACCTGAAATTGTTTCATTCCACAGCACTGCAAACGGTACATTATAGTCTTTGGCATCTCCAAGGAAAACGAAACTTTCGTTAAATGCTATATAATTCATATTCATGCTGTTTTATATTGATCGATTCGAGGTAAAATTATTACCTTCTGTAAATCAACAGAGAAATATTTTTTTGTCTTTTTCAGTTGACTCTAAATAAACATCCTTTTGATATTCAATTATTGATGTTGTGTACCGAAATTTCTTCGTCTCGTGCTGGAGGCACCTTTCGCAGGATGCTTCTTTCGTGCATTCGGTGCTAGTTTTATGCAACTCAAATTGTTCGCATTTATTTTCATTTCTCTGAGTATTAGTCTAGAGACTGCTAGCAATAAATGCAATAACTCAGACATAAACTACTTATGACTAGCACGCCCCAATAATGAATATAGAGATTGCTAGCCATAAACGCAATTACTCAGACATAGTGCATTTATGACAAGCACACCCCAATAATGAATATAGAGACTGCTAGCCATTAACGCAATAACTCATAAATAGTGCACTTATGACTAGCAACCCATTGAAAGCCAGCAAAACAGATCTGTACTAACTATAGATAGTGCTTTTTTAATAAGTAAAACATTATCAAAATCTGAATTATTGCGTTTATGAAAACTGAAAAACTGGGTAAATGCAGAAATCATGAAATGTCACTATGGGAAAGTTGTAGATCTCGTTTTACTGATAACAAATATGTATATAACTTAATTTCGCCAAAAACCTTAGTTTGTAGTATGGTGGTACGTGCATAGGCTAGATGTTAGAGTTAGATTTCATGAAATACCGGTCAGGCGAAGAAATGTCGCCTCAATAGGTGTCCGCGACCACCGAATAAAATAAAGGTGAAATATTAAAAGCCCGCACGAACCGCGAGACGACGCGTATATTTATTTGCGTGCAATTCGGCATGGGTCTTTTGTCTAAGGCGGCGGAACGCGGACCGGCGTTGGCGAGCCGCGCCCGCGCATAGCAACTCTGGAAAATTCCATGAAGTACCTACTCATCGCGGGACCGAGTACGGTCGCGCAGAATAGTGCGAACGCGTAAACATTGTATGGTTTTATTAAATAATTTGTTTATTTTGATAATGTATCCATGTTTTAATCTTCTTTGACTTAATGGAAGAGTTTAGTTTAGAATTAAATAAATTGATTTATTAGGTGTTTAATTTAACCTCTCCGTGTCCCAACCGTACCGACACGTCAACGTAAACAAACACTATTGACCCAAGCGTACCGACACGCACTCGATAATATATTTTTTAGACCGGAATGAATTAGCCAATTGTGTTCGTATTTGGCAAGGTTTTAGTGTGTAAAAGCGGCCAATGAGCCAATCTTCTATTTCCGGTATGGTCTTTTGTTCATTTCATTCATTCAAGACGCTGCAAACGTGACTCGAAAAAATCACTTTTCGTAACCGGTATTTCATGAAATCTTCGAACGCTGAAATATTGAAAAATTTCTATTAGAACATTTTACTAATGTTTTTATTGTTTTCAAAAGGTAATCTTGTGTAGATTACGAAAGTATCAAATAAAATCTGTATTTTGTTGTGTTTTACTCATGTCGACTACATTTGTGACGAGAGGGAGCATTTTATTAGAAGTCTGTGATTCTGATGTCGGTACAAAAATAAACTAAGGTCACAGTGACATTTTCTTCGCATTGAGTAAGAGAGGGTTTCATTAGCTACTCAGATGTACAACTCTCATAGTTCTAAGAGTTACCATTCAGACATGATCACTTGATATATCAGTCAAGTCGCGCGCGCCGCGCGGGCTCATGTATGCCTGGGATTAGAGCTGGTTGGCGCCGGGCGGCCGGGTTTCGGAGAGGTTAAATATGATGTTTTTGTATAAATTATTTAAATTAAACCGTTTAATAAAAATAATAATTTTAATGTATATGTTTCAATTGATTTCTAAAATATAATAATAATTGAAGTGTAAATACGATATGTACGTGCAACGTTACATTACCCCGCGTGCCACGAAAGGATTTTGTTCCTAAGAATAAAATCCGCGCGATATACGATTACGTATTTGCATTTACCCATTCATACTTTCTTTTATACTTCTCGCATTCATAAAAACAGTAGCATCTGGATTATACCTATAGATGCCAATGCATCCTAACTAATGAAGGTGTCCAGTTTTTTGTTAAACCGGAACCAATACAAATACTATTTTGCATAAAGTTGTAGAAAGAGCACGGGAAGTAACGATTGCGCATTTACTTATTTAAACCTACTAACTTTAAGTCTTTGATGTGCCAAGTTCCCAAATTCTTGCCAGACATGTCCTCCAAAATGTAAACAAGTGGTGATTTTTTTTCAATGATTTGTCACTTGATACATTTTGGAGCCAGTTTTTTGCTGAAATATTTGTCCTTGTCGCTTAATACGTAAGCACGCTTCATGACAACATCTCCTACATTAAACTCCACATTCTTCCGACGTAGATTATAATGCGCCGTATTTTTCTCGTGAGCTTGCCATAGTTTTGCCTGTACACGATCAAAGATTTGAGACATACAGCCTAGGTTTCCGGCATAAATATCACGAGGTAAAAAAAGCAAATCACTACCAAGGTCAAAATCTCCTGCAAGGTCAAAGCTCCTTACCGTCTATGGTCTGGGTCAGCATAGCTCCCAGACCGTAGTTACTGGCATCAGTATGCACCTCGAAAGCCTTTTCGTAGTCAGGGCAAGCTAACACAGGTGCTGAAACTAAGCATTCTTTCAGCTTTTGGAATGCAGCATCAGCCTCTGGAGTCCACTTAAAAGGTGGGCCGGGCCACCCTTCTCGTTTGAGGTTAACTTATTTAGAGGGCCTGCTATTGTGCTGAACTGTGGCACAGACCGACGGTACCTTGTGGCAGTGCCAAGAAATCGCTTAACATCCTTCCGAAAAGTAGGCATCGGGTAATTTGATATGGCCTCAATTTTCTCGGGGTCGACAACGTACCCTAAATATTTAAGTTGACTCCGAAAGAATTGGATTCGCTTGGCGAAGCTTGTCTAATACCCGCGAGAGGAGTGCCACATGAGAATTGATATGATGATGATGTCATCCAAGTAGGCAAAGACTTTCGGGTCCAACTCTCTGAAGAGACGATCAACTAAACGTTGCTGCGTTGCTGGAGCATTAGTCAATCCGAACGAAACGAAAATCAATCCGAATTAAAACGGAACACGCCGCGACCTGGAATGTAGAAAGCCGTCTTGTCCCTGTCCTCCACAGCAATAGTTATTTGCCAGAAAGCCTTCGAAAGATCGATACTCGAAAGGTAGCGAGCGTCGCGGAGGTTATCTAAAATTTCGGACACCTAAGGTAAGTTCTACGCATCCTTTCGAGTAACCGAGTTCAGCTTGCGGCTGTCTAGGCAGAAACGAGGTTGTCCGTTCTTCTTGGTCACTATTAGAACAGGTGAGGACCACGCACTTTCGCAAGGCTCGAGAACGTCGAGGCCCAGCATCTCATCAACCTGCTCGACGAGAATTCGCTGTTTTTCCGGTGACATTCGGTAATAACGTTGCCGGATAGGCTGTGCGTCTCCGGTATCTAGACGGTGAATAATGAGACTGGTCTCACCCAATCCCTTACAGTCGGCAGAGATGTTCTCGAATTGCGCGATAATATTGTTAGCAATAGACTTATCGGACAAACTTAAGCGATCGTAACCCTGAATGAAATTGGTACTATCCAATTTAGACTGTTCCTCAACTATTGCAGAATTAGAGAAGCTAATACAGTTTAAGTAGTTGGGGAGAATATTGAATTTACGCCAGAAATCAACACCTAATATAGACTAGTGTTGATGTCCGGAATAACAAAAGCCCTGATTAAATGTTTGCCAGAGGCAATTATGAGGGGAGCGACATCTTCGGGAGTAAAGTAAAAGGCTTGAGATGCGCGCAAATACCAGACTAAACTAGACTACTTTATTATAGGGAATCCTAGCTTATATACTAGGTTGGTACATGTTATTAATGACGTGCATAAGACATAGTGCGTGATGAATATGGTCATCGACTTATTACATTACATGAAAATATGACTAACATACTCGACCGGCACAAAATGGAATTGATTTTGAAAGTGTACAGGCAAATCAATGTAACCCTGGCTCTGCATAGACTGGCTACCTGCCGCAGTCACTGTGATGCAGTGATATTTCTGAACAATGAGGCCCTGAAGCGCTTGATGAGCACCATTACAAATAATTGTTACGGCAGAACCAGAATCAAGGAGACCCGACATATCAAAACCGTTAATTTGCACTGTAGCATAAGGTTGATTGTCGTTAATTGGCTTGGCATGCAGAATTGTGTCGACCTTATAGGAGTAGAAATACACATTAATTGTCTTCAGCCATTTGTTCCACTCCTCCAGTCAAAATTACTTTCAAGTAGATGGCTGGCACAATTCTGCTGTTCTAGTTTTTTGATGTGGAGTGTTTGTTTTTCCTGCAAGTAGGGCAGTCAGGAAACTTAACACCCTTATGTTCACAAACACAGCAGTAGACCTCATCCTTGTTGGCATTGCATTGACGCAAGTTGTGAGTGTTATTACGACACCTTGGGCAAAATAACGTTTTAGAGGCAGACGCAACGATTGCATGTACCTGTCTTATATTTGATTCTGACTTATTGTCGTTATTAAAATTATTATTTGCGTGGGATTTATTATTAAAACTAGTTATATTTCGTAAAAGACTTATTATGGCAATTCCTGTAAGTGTCGGAATTGTTGGAACTGTGGTTTCTACTTGCACTAGTACCAGCATACGCAAACTCGGGTGCTAAAGTGTCAGCTGTCCGTCTGGGTGGTTCGCGAAAGTCGACTAGACGTGCCTGAATATTTTCGTAATTACGACAGTGGTTACGTAAAGTTTCTATGTCAGCGATTGCGGAAGCCGACGCTAGTGTACTGGCATAGCAAGGCCGGATATTGTGTAGGATGATCTCGAGCTTTTCATCCTCTGGTAAGCTCTTGGAAAGATGCGAGAACAAGCGAGACATGATTGACAGGTAGATAATTATGTTCACAAATTCCCCTTGTGAACGTGAACGAATCTCAGACAGTAGCCTATAAACATAGTCGCTTTGACCGAAATCTTGGTTAAGTAAGGTGACAAGTTCCACCGAGCCGGACACTTGGCTCTTCAAACTTCTATACCAGTGTAACGCGTCTCCTACAAAGATCTCCGTAGCATAGGACAGAATCTTTGCATCGGAAATACCCCTAGCCTCAGAAAACTTGGTGACACGCTGTACGAAAGCGCGAACGCAGGTCTTGCCATCGAACTTGATCTTGCACAATTCATTAGAGCTACCGCGGTCACAAGTGACATTAACGTTCACCGGTGAGGTATTAGCTACAAGCTCTGCTTTGGAAGTTGGCAAAACTGTTTCCACAGCTGTATCCTTAACGGAGTTGAATCGAGCTACGAGACCTTGAAACTCTTTGACGTATACTTCGTACATAGGTCTAGTCAAATCGTCACAAGCAACGCGATTAAGTCGGTGATACAGATGATTTAATAAATTTTGTGTGCTTAGCAGAACGTTCCGTTTGAGGCGCGAGTCTCAATTGGCCTCAACCTTAGAGAGGGCGTCACTAACTCCCTTCAAGTCGGCCGATACCGAGAAAGGGCTCTCTAAAATTTCCGCGGATGGAAATAAGGGTCCCAATTTCGAGATTTGTTTCCGAAAGTCCTGGACTGTTGGACCCGGAGTTTCACCACGAATACTGACTTCGTATTCTAATTCCGGCTTTTGAAGCGACAACATTTTTACAGCGAACGCCATTACGAAAAACTTTCAAATTAATAAAATAAATTATCAAAAATAACTATTAATAATTTCGCGTAGACAACAGTACTTACTTACTTACAACAGTAGAAAGAGTTGAACTAAAGCTACTCCGTCTGTTACAAAAAAAAAACTATTTAACGTTCTGGTTGGTAAAAAAAAACTAAGAGCAGAATAGAATAAAACATTCACAAGAATAAAAACAAAACAAAAAAAGCATTAAATTATTGCAACTAAAGTGTACACCAAAAGTTTAAACAATGCACAACAAAAATATTTAACTATGTAAACACTTGTGTGCCACGATTGTACCGGTCCTGGGCCTACAAGAGTACGGTCGTTGCAAAAAAAAATACAAATAATTATTTTCAATAAAAACAATTGGTACGAAATAAAATACTGACAAATAAATAACTGTTAAAAATGAATATCATAATTTTTATTATTATTGGAGTACACCTTAGTTACTAGCAACCAAAAATAAAAACACAAAAAAACGTTTCACAAAAATCAAAAACAACAAACACACAAACAATTACTACGGGGCAAATCTAGACCAAGACCACGTTAAAGGGCGCCAGTGTGACGTTTGGTAGGTAAGGAGGTGGCAAAATAAGCACTACCAAGTCATCATCAAAAATATATATTAGGGTCAACAGGTCCCGTAAATTAAAAGAAAGGGTCGTGGGTGGTCTATGCCCTATCTAGATTGGCCGCCGTAGGTCCGGTACTCCTGGCTGGTCGATGGCGATCCGAAGCAGAGGTCACGCTCGGCCGGGTGTGATGAGGAGTGGCGGCGTGCACAAGGTACTCTGTGGCGGCGTGCACAAGGTACTCTGTGGCGAACGTCGAGCGGTTCCAGCCCAGGCCGCCAAGATAGTGGTTGTGCGTTTATCATCGCACCAAGTCATCATCAAAAATATATATTAGGGTCAACAGGTCCCGTAAATTAAAAGAAAGGGTCGTGGGTGGTCTATGCCCTATCTAGATTGGCCGCCGTAGGTCCGGTACTCCTGGCTGGTCGATGGCGATCCGAAGCAGAGGTCACGCTCGGCCGGGTGTGATGAGGAGTGGCGGCGTGCACAAGATACTCTGTGGCGAACGTCGAGCGGTTCCAGCCCAGGCCGCCAAGATAGTGGTTGTGCGTTTTCCGGGTTTTCTTATTAAAAACGACGCAACCTGTGAAATATGCACCGGGGTAAAATTTTGTTCGTGTTTACTCTGCTTTGTGAACTCCCTGTCTTCAGATTTCAATTATGACCATTTGAATTAGCAAGGGCACCGTAAGCGTAAGCGTGTTTGTGTTCAAAAAGCAGAACAGAGTAACAGTGAGCCTATGTGCTAATACAAAAGAACAGAAAGCAATAATTAACATTCTAAAGAAGAAGGTAGGTTGTAATATACCTACCTATGTGCGCGCCGGTCTACAGTCAATAAACTACTCGATGGTTAGACGGTCGTTTCATTGTGCTCCCAAACACTTCATTGTCGACGAGTTATTCTTTTACCCGCGAGTGCTAACAAGCTATCATGGCTAAATTTATAGGAAATTTACAGAATTTTGACCATAAGTTGCAAGAATGGCCAATATTTCATAGTCGCCTGGAGCAAGTTATAAAATTAAACAACGTGAAAGACGCGCAAAAGTGCGCACTATTGTTAACGCACCTGTCTGACGAATCGTATCGCCTGGCGCACGATCTAGTGCATCCAAAGAAGCTAGAGGCGATTACGTACGACGAGTTAGTTAAAGCATTGACCAGCCACCTACAGCCGACGAGGTCAACCTTCGCGGACAAGGCGAAGTTCTATGAAGCAACCAGGGGCGGAGGCGAAAGTGTCGAGGAGTGGACGGCGCGTTTAAGGGGACTCGCGATTTATGGCGGGTTCGGCGACGCCCTGGACACCGTGCTCCGTGATTGGTTTGTCCTGTGATTCAACGTGGGCCTGGAGAGGGACCGCCTCTTCGAGAAAAACGCTGAGACATTAACGTTCGCAAAGGCGGTGCAGGTCGCGAGCCAGGTGGCGAACGCGCGTCAGGCGCGAGTTCCGTTGGCAGTGCAAGCTCCTGCATCAGCGGTGATCAAGGAAGAGCCGGTCTACAAGATAAGCAGTGGTCGAGGCAGCAGCAGCAGCGGAGGTGGCAAGACCGGTGCGGGTAGTTCGAGAAAAGTCGACGATGCTTGTTGTTGTACGACCTGTGGGCTCCGGAATCACCAAGCGGACAAATGTTAATACAAGAATTACCGCTGCGATAAGTGTGGTGAACGTGGACATCTAAAAGAAGTGTGCGGTAATAAAAAGTGCAATAATAGTGCGATAACGCATCGAGCAGCGGGCAGGGCGATTGTCGGGAGTGCCAGTTGTTCAATGTGAGGTGCGTAGATTATAAACCTTTATTATTGTCAGTAATAGTAAATAGTGATATAACATTCAAAATGGAAATTAATTCGGGCTCTAGCGTTAGTGTTATGTCAACAAAAATGTATAAAGAGAATTTTTCATCTATACCGCTGACAAAGTGTAATATAAGAATGTGTTTTATAATGGACACAATATAACACCCCAGGGATGTCTATCATTGAAAATCACATTCAATAATATTATAAAAGAAATACTATTTTATGTGGTTCCAAATGGAGGCCCTCCTTTAGTAGGGCGCGACAAACTACAAGGTACAAGAACAAAGACGCAGTATTTAGCCACGAATAATGCGTTTAGCAATAAATGCAAGGAGTAAATAAAATGGATTTAAATTAACCCTAAATCGAGGAAGACCACAAGTACGCTACTTTACTGGTAAAGCTAAGCTACTTATAATACCTACTACTAAAATAACGTTCAACACTTTGCACTTCACTTACCAATTACGTGGGTGCATTATTCTTCAATTATTATATATAAATATATTGGTGTCAGGCGAAGAAATGTCGCCTCAAAAGGTGTCCGCGACCACCGAATAAAATAAAGGTGAAATATTAAAAGCCCGCACGAACTGCAAGACGACGCGTATATTTATTTGCGTGCAATTCGGCACGGGCCCTTTGTCCTAGGCGGCGGAACGCGGACTGGCGTTGGCGAGCCGCGCCCGCGCATAGCAATCAATCAGGTAATCTTCTCACGCACCCATTCTGGGGCGTGGGGAGTCAGGGTCAGATCATCGGATCTCTTCCTGAAGAAGCGCCTCTGTCCACTCCTATGGACAGGTCATCGGGGGGCCCTCGCGGGCGGTGGAGATCTTCTCACTTGAGGTATTCCATTGGTTGATCGCCGGCTAGGCAACCAGGTCGCGTGGCAGGCGGCGGCGGTCGGGCGGGCGCGCGTGGTACGGCGCCATGTCGCGGATATACGGATGTTGAGAGGTATCCGCACGCGCGAACATGCCCTTCGCCAGCCTCTGGACAAATTGGTCCACTGATTCCCATCTGAGGTCCTTCTCCGTGCACAGGGCTTACCATGCCGGGGCCGCGTAGGTGAGGAGGGATCTCACGTAGCACTTGTAGATCCCGAGCTTCGCCCTCAGAGGGAGGCTGGAGTCGAGAAGTGGACGCAGCTTGGCGCGTGCCACCTTGACCTGGTTGACGACGTTGTCGACATGTTGCTTCATGGTGAGCCGGCGATCGATGGTCACTCCCAGGTACTTCACCTGCGGAGACCACACGATGTCCTGTCCTTGGAGCTGAAGTGGTGGTGGAAGGGGGGACTGGCCTGTGATGAGCGCCTGCGTCTTCCCAACGTTGACGGACAACCGCCACTTGGCGAGCCAGTCGGGCAAGATGTCCAGGGTGCGCTGCAGTTTGACGGCAGCGTGCCGAGCCTGGATCGACGACGCGTAGTAGGCAGCGTCGTCGGCGAAGAGTGCCAGCTGGGCACCCGGCCCGACGGGGATGTCGTCCGTATATTGGGAGTAGCAGGCTGGAGACAGGCAGGACCCCTGAGGGACGCCGGCTGCAACGGGGTGTTCCTCGGAGACGGCGTCTTCCACCATCACTCGGAAGCGGCGATTCTTCAGGAAGGAGGCGATGATCTGGACCAGTCTTCTTGGGGCTGGAGACGTCGACAATTTGTACAGCAACCCCTCGTGCCATACTCTGTCAAACGCCTTCTCCATGTCCAGGAGTACTGCGACAGTTTATTTTATTTTTATTTTATTTTCATAGGAAAACTAACAGCATATATAAATATACAAAATTTTGCGTAGAATTAATGTTAGGATATAAACATGCCAATTACAAGTTTTCGCCTTTAAAAAGAAGAAATACATATAACTATAACAAGAATACCTATAGTCATATTTACCCAAATTAAGAAGTAGGTAATTGGTTGTAAGGAAAGACACAATTATTTATATTGGAATTAATGTGAATGTAGAACTTTAAAGACAAACAAAACATCTTAAATTCTATGCATTGGTTGACATGAACACCACGGATATAACGCCACAAATTGAGCAGAGCCAGTAGTAAAACAGATAATACATATACTTACATACCCATAAATATGAACTTTATGTTATTCATTTTGCATGTTGTATTTTAATTTTGCCAAAGTAAGTGGAGCTAAAAAACTGCTTTATTTTTCTCTCGTTGGTGTTAAAAAGATCATTTGATTTTGTATACTTTTTATTAAATTTTTCAGATATTCGCTGTACAAACGCATTTTTTCTATAATTAGAGTATGTAAAAGGAGTGTGAAGAGTTACATCAGAGCATCGACTACGAGAAGTAGGGATCCGTAATTTAATAAGAGATAATAGGCTGGGCGAATCAACCTTTCCTACTAAGATATTGTGTAAGAGCAACAAGTCTGCGCAGTCTCTGCGCGTCTCTAGAGGTAGTATATGGTGGTGTTTACAATTTTCTGTGTAATTTTGATTAGATATTGAAAATTTATAATTGAGAAACCTCAAGAACTTTTTTTGTATCTTCTCTAATTGGTCGCAGTAAACTTTATACATTGGATTCCAGACCTGTGAAGCATATTCCAGCTGACTTCGGACCAGAGAGCAATACAAGATTTTAAGTGTTTTAGCTTTTTTGAAATTTTTTGATAATCTGAGAACGAACCCCATGGTTATTTTAGCTTTTTTGGTTATTATATTGATATGTTCATTAAAAATAAATTTGGAGTCTAAATTTACACCAAGATCCCGGAGGTTATTTGTTCTTTCAAGAGATTTACCGTTAATAGAGTAATTATGCAGTAATGGATCATGTTTGCGGGTAAAGGTTATAATATTACATTTGTCAATATTTAGGTCTAGTTTATTAATTTGACAATATTGATGAAGTCTATCCAGGTCTCGCTGCAGGTCATATGCATCAATGGGCGATGAAATAGTTTTGAATATTTTCTTATCATCAGCAAACAGTAAAAACTTTGCATTCTGGAAACAAGTGCCAATATCGTTTGTAAAAAGCGTGAAGAGCAGCGGAGCCAAAATTGTTCCCTGTGGCACTCCAGAAGGGATGCTGATAGCTGTGGATGAGTACCCATTGAGCACAACACATTGGTGACGGTTGCGGATATAAGAGGTTAACCACCTGAGAAGATCTCCTCGTATCCCAACTAGTTCAAGTTTTTTTAAAAGCCTCACATGGTCCACATGATCAAATGCTTTTGAATATTCAGTGTATACAGTATCAATCTGTCCTCCATTTTCCATTCCTTTGGTGACTTCCTCGCAGAATAAGATCAAATTTGAAACAGTCGATCGACCTTGCATAAAGCCATGCTGGACGGGACTAAAGATCGGTCTAAGTACTTGATATAGTTGATTATGAACAATTTTTTCTAATATTTTTGCCAATGAGCAGGTTTTGGATATTGGCCTGTAGTGCTCAACCTTCAATTTGCTCCCTTTCTTATGAACTGGCGTTACAAGTGCAAACTTCCAAATAGTGGGCATTACACCTTCTGTTATTGACCTAGTGAAAAGTATGTAAACTGGTTTGCAGAGGCTTTCGGCGCACCTAGATAGTAGAATAGGATGAAGTTGATCAGGCCCAGCAGCTTTGTGTATGTCTATGTTCTTTAACTGACGTAAGACTTCATTTTGGTTAATGACAATTGAGTGGATATCAATCGGCTGTTGTATCTCACTCAATGAAATGGAAACAATATCATTGGAGTTCGATGGGGCCTGGTAAGTAGATGCGAAGTAATCAGAAAAAGCACTGCTGATGGCCTCACCAGACTCCAACGTATCATTGCCATATTTCATAGAGCTGGGATAAGCATTCGTCTGATTACGGTTTTTAACGTATGCCCAGAAAGCTTTTGGATTTTTATGAATGGACATCTCTACTCTTTGCCTATAGTTATGGAAACATACCGATTCCAATCTCTTAGGTCTATCCCGAAGTTAGCAGAATGATTGATGGTCATCTATGTTACCGTAGATTTTATATTTAGTTAGATATTTAAATTTTTCCTTAACTAATTTTTGTAAAGGGTAGGAGTACCAAGATGGAAACTGGTTTGGTTTATGTAATCTATGTGGAATATATTGATCTCGGAGTTCGAGGAGCTTGTCGTGAGAACCTGAATGGCTTCATCAATAGTAGAAGTGGCTAAAATAAGAACCCAGTCAACGGATGAGAGTATTTCACAGATGGAGTATTCTCCATTATCCAAGTAGAATTTCGCCTTTTCCGTAACAATACTTCATGCGCTTACTTGGTTGAATAAAGGATTCGGTAAGTGAATTCAGAGATATATTCACTTACGGTACAAGCGGGTCCAGATCACGCATGACGTTTAGGGCAGTATTAGATAAGACAAGATCTAGCAATCCACCGTGCGAGTTTATAATACTATTATGTGGTTTAAGATTACATATATCCAGTAGATCATTTAATTCCACATGGTATGGATTGCTTAGTGAATGTGACTATATCACCTTGGCCAGGCCATCAGAGCACTCACTCCACTCTATCCCGCTCATATTGAAATCTCACACTATAATGAATTTATCGCTGTATTCCTTTTTGTTTAAACAAACCGTCATGTCATTCAGTACTCTGGTGAGCTGAAGCGTTGTAGAATGCTCGGGCCTGAAGCCGAACTGTTCCGGGCACGGCTGGATGTGGGGCAGTAGCTTCGCCAGCAGGAGTTTCTCAAACACCTTTGAGATCGTACTCAGTAGAGTTATCGGCCGATAGCTCTCAGGCAGCTTGGAGTCCCTGCCCGGCTTGGGCAACATGATAACCAAGCCCTCCTTCCATTGGGTTGGGAAGTGGCCCGTGCGCAAGATACCGTTAAACAGGCGCGTAACGGCCGCCACAGTACGTGGTGGCAAATGTAGCAGCGCCATGTTAGGTATGCGGTCTGCGCCTGGGGCTTTCCTGGGCTTGGTACGACTGAATGCACGCATGATCTGGCCGGGCGTGACGACGGTGGGGTCCTCTTCGGGAGCTATCGGCGAGGCGAAGTACTCTCGCAGGTGTCTCTCGACTGCTGCGACGTGCTCCACATCATCCGTAGGATTCGGTTTGAACTGCTTCTCGAGGCATTCGGCGAAGATCTCCGCACGGTCTTGGGCTCGAAATCTTGGTAGGCCGTCGCTGCCCAGGATTGGTCGGACGGGAGTTGGAGTAGTCGACAAATCCCGGCATAGGCGATGCACGGAGGGGACGTGGTCACCCATGGACTCGACGTGGCGTTCCCAAGATTCTTCGGCGTGGAGATCAAGTCGGCGCTTCAGCTCTGCCGTCATGGCGTTGAGCCTGGTCTTCATCGTTGGGCAGCGGGTTTGCTGCCACTGCTTCCGGAGAGCGCGCTTATCGCAGATGAGTGCGCGTAGCTCAGCAGGAAGAGGAGAGGGCTTCCCCCCGCGAGCTACGGTGTGCGATGATAGGTCGAGCGCGTCTCGGATTTGGCTGGTCAGCAGTGATGCCAGGCGGTCAACGTCTTCCGGCTGGTTGACTGGACATGTGGTCGAAGACTGGTCGAGGGCGGCGGTGAAGGCGCCCCACTGGTAGCGTCGGCGTGATGCTGGCGGAGAGACCTGGGTGTGCAGGTCCGCCAGGACGAGAAGTACTGGCCTGTGGTCCGATGGGAGGTCAGGGAGAACCTCCTGGCTCGGCGGAGTCCGGAGACCTCTAAAGACTACGACGTCGATAGTGTCCCAACCGGCCCGCGAATCGAAGTGGGTGGGCTCGTCGGGACCGATGACATCGTAGTTGTGGCTCACGGAGTCGGCAAGGATGGCGCGTCCAGCTGGGCACATCCTGGTGGAGTTCCAGACGGTGTGCTTGGCGTTGAGGTCGCCAGCGACGAGTGCCGGAACTGCTGGCACCTGTGGCACTGAGCCGGGCCCTGCTTGGAGCGCCAGGCCTCGATCTTCACCCCCGGCCGGCATGTACATGAGCTCCGTGATTGGGCGGGCGGGCGGCGTTGGGCGGGCGGGCCCTATCGCGGGTGCGGTGGCTTGCGGGTTCGCAGGCGTAGCGGCGGGGCGCGTAGGGCGGGCAGGCACAGTCGCGGCGGTGGGCGGGTTCGCGGGCGCGGCGGCGGGGCGCGTAGGGCGGGCGGGCACTATCGCGGCCGCAGCGGCGGAGCGCGTGGGGCGGGCGGGCACTTGAGACGCGGTCGCCGACGGGGCGGGCGGACGCGCGGTTGGCGGCACCGGGTGCCTCACTGTACGAGGGGGGGACGCGGTGCTGGGGCGCGGTGCCCCAGACACGGTGGATGCGGTCGCGGCCGCCGCGGCAATCGACACTGAAGAGCACTTATTGAGAGGAACACTCATACCTGTCTTTCCCAGTGTTGAAGCACTCTTAATATCACTCGCGACGGCGGCGGACGGTCCAGGGGCGGGGGCGGGTGCCTGAAGCGCGCCCAGGCATGGCGACAGCGACGACATGTCGAGTCCCGTCTTCCTCAGCGGCGGCTGGTTCGTCGTCGGCGGGGTCGGCGAGTCCGCAAGCTGGACTCGCTTTCCATCTCCTCGGAGACGCAGCTCGTCGCTCGGGCTTTCGCTGCGCGGGCGCCTCGTCCCGCGGGTTGGTGGCAACACCAAGGGCTGCGTTTTGGCCTGCTCCACTAATTTCGAGTCGAGAAGTTCGACGCCGATGCAAGCCGCGGGCTTGCCCGACAGGGCAGCGCGGCTTGCGGCGACGTATGCCTCCATGGCACGAAGTAGGCCCGCCGAAAACAGGTTGGCTTGAGCGGCCCGAATTAAATATAATTCGTCCAGCTCAAGCTCTGCCCTCGGGGACACAGGACACCGCACCACGGGCGACCCGTACTCCGTCGACGTGGAGATAGGGAGCAGGCCTTCCAGTGATGCCGATCGCTGCGCGAGGCGCCGACGCGGGGTTTCACCCAGCGGCGGCGGGCTGCTCACATCACCGGCATCGTCACTGTCACTCACAACAACACTAACCATGTCACTGTAGCCCTGAAAAGGGCTTTTGGGCTCGTCCATAGCAGCGGGCTATGGACGAGCTGGCGTCACGGAAAGGGTTACACACCAGGCACGACCTTAGGCAAAGCCGGCGTCCGTCCCGATGTGATAATCCCCTCCGTGAACACTCGCGGCGCGGATATTGCGATCGCGACGCTCACGGGCGCGTGTTACACACGTCCGCTTCGCACGAAGCGGCGGTTGAACTGCAGCGGGACGGCGAAGCGGAGATCCGTATGCGCGACGACGGTCGAAACTATCCCGCGCATAGCAACTCTGGAAATTTCCATGAAGTACCTAAACTCATCACGGGACCGAGTACACTCGGCGCCACGAATAAAGAGCTCTCGGAGAAACTGGCGGGGATTACTGCGCATGTGTACAGTCGCGGCATAATTCCGAAGTGCGTTTTTAGGGTTAGTGTGAAGGAATGAGTGTTCAGGACTTTCTTCACTTCTATTTTTTCTCTGTTTGATATTTTGTTGATTGGGATATTAGCCGATGTAAATAATGGACTTTGTGTCAAATAAACTATAGGTACTCTCTATTGACAACATTTGTTAACGTCAAGGTTGAAACCTATATATAAATAACCCCCTAGCATAGAATGCCCCTAGTCACTAGGGCCTAGTGAATATAGATACTTGTAGTAATAGTCCTGCACACTCTTTTCTTCCCGCTGACTAATAATTTGTAATTCGACCGCGGCGAAAGATAACGTTGGGTAATATTGTATGCGACTGTACTCAAGAAGCTTCGAGACGTGCTTTCGGTGCGGGCATCGGGAAGCGACTGATCAACGAATCAGGTGCCGGCGCTGACTACCGCCCCCGTCGCTCCTCACTTCCCCGCGCCAAACACTTGTGAAAAGTGACTACTGCGCATTCAAGGACAAAGCTCTTTAGTCGTGGCGCCCGATATACGGTCGCGCAGAATAGTGCGAACGCGTAAACATTGTATTGTTCTATTACATAATTTGTTTATTTTGATAATGTGTCCATGTTTTAATCTTCTTTTACTAAATAAAAGAGTTTAGTTTAGAATTAAATAAATTGATTTATTAGGTTTTTAATTTAAATATGATGTTTTTGTATAAATTATTTAAATTAAACCTTTTGATAAAAATAATAATTTTTATGTTTGTTTTAATTGATTTCTAAATATAATAATAATTAAAGTGAAATACGATCTGTACGTGCAACGTTACAATTCTAAATATGTGCATAATCAGAATATGTCTAAATTATACTTTCTTGCTAGAATCACGGTCACCAAATTAGGTATTAAGAAATTATTCGACTTCCCGAAATCCCGGGAATTCCTGACGTGACTATGTATGGAATTTCTCGACTTCTCAAATTCTCTTTTTTTTTGTGATAGCGCCTTAAATCGCTCGCGGATTCCGATCACTGCTAATTACAGCTTAACCGGCTGCAGCAACTTGGCAAAAGTTGTGTAAAGACCCATTGGCTGGTTTTTTATTTGTGAGATGCTAACATTTGAGATGTGCACACTCACATCTACTACCTTTTCTTACGAAGTATTCTTATTTTCAGTCGGTAGGCACTTTTAGATTTTGCCCAAAAAGTAAATATAGATATTTCAAACACATTTAATAAATCACAGAATAACCCTACAGCTTTTGGTATCATAGTAACGAATACATATTCTATCGAAATATAACATTTTGTTTAAAAAATGAATGATGTCCTTTAAAAAAAAAACTATGGTGAAATCCATACCTTTGAGTTAATTTAAAGAAGCATAAAAGAAAAGAAAAGAAACAAGAAAAGTAAATCAATTAATTAAATAATAATGGGATACTTTCAGTGCAAGCTTTAACACGCCATGGTAGGGTCACCGTCTTTTACGCAATCTGTTGGATTTTTAAAAAAGTCTGCTCTGAAAGTCTCCCATTGATTTATGACTAGTTAGTTAAAATAACTAGTTCAGTGACCTAATTTCAATCACTATCAATGATTTGGCGGAAGTGCTTGATCCTCTGCTCTGTATCTTTGACGTTCTCCTGGAGGTCCTTGTGGACCTCATCGTACGCCTTGATGGACTGGTTCGTCTCTGTGAAGATGTTCTGGAGTATTTGCAGATGCAGAATTCTGTAAGTAGAAAATACATAAAAACTAGAATGCAGACAATGGAATATTAATTAAATTAAATGTATATTATAATAAGTAGGTTTTATTTCCCTGCATTATTTTGGGAAAAGCACTATACTTATATGCCTCGGCGGAAATCGCAATTGCCTGTCTCGTATCAGTTGTAGGGAAGAAGGGCGTCAACGCCCATCTAACATTTATTAAGGTGTGTATTTACTCTAGTAAAGGTAGTCCAACTCCGAACGTTGTCTTTGATTCATCTCTCGACTCTCCTAAGGCTATCCTTCCTTACAAGGCGACCTAAGCCAAAAAAGGGAACCGGCCATTCGCGCGTGATCGAAGAACATCGTCGTCGACGCAATGTGTGTTTGATTTTAAAGATGTTTAAACTCAGTTAGTAAAATGGGGAACACAACGACGACACCAAGACCTGCAGCCATGGACAGACAAATTATTTCTCAGATAGGACAGAATAATGAGATTCAACAACATACCCAGAATATCATGGTGTTCATGAGCAAAATAAGTTGGTACGCGTTTCTCCTTTTCGTCCTGCTGCTCGTCCTGGCCATTTTATACTGCGTGCGATATGTAAACAAGTCACTCAACAAAAGTATCTATCGCAGATCCGGAGCGGGAGCCCTACCAGTTATCAAACGGGAGTAAGTTTTAGGGTCGTGTTCCTGATGTTCCTGAATATTCCGAGCGTGGTGTGTTAAAGTGAATTGAAAAACCCAGCGATAAAAAAGTGAATAGTGGGTAAAATATACAGCATAGGGAGGCGCGTGTGATAAATACCTCTTCGAATACCTACTAATAAGCGATGAACTTTAAGGACAGTAAGTGTAAACATATATATTAGGTTACGTTCATTCAACCGCTGTTAAGGGTAAGTTGCCTTAGAAATTATAAAAATGTGTGAGGAATACTATGCATTATGGAAGAGACATTTAAGGGAAATTATGAAGGTTTAAAGTATATTAGAACAAAATTAATTAAGCTTGGCTCTCAAAAGAATAAAGATAATTGTAGTAAGAAGTTAATAGAGGCAAATGTTATTATTGATAATTATAATTCATACAGGGATGTATGGTCATTAAAACCAGATAAATCAACAGAGGAAACGGAATTAGTACAATATTATTGTCGTGAAATACAAGCTCTTTACAGACATAACAGAAATTTGTAAAAAAGTGATTGAGTCACAAGTAAGCAAAATGGCAAACTTCGATGTAAAAGTTGCTTTGCGTTTATTACCGGTACTGAAAGATGACGAGACAAGCATAAAACAATTTATTGATGCAACAGAATATTATGCTACCACTTTAGAGACAGCCGCGGTATGAAACTTGATTACTTTTATACTAAAAAGTCGGTTACCACAAACAGCAAAACTGAAGCTACGAGGTAGTTATAACAATATCAAAGATTTGGTAACTGATATGCGCAAGGAGTTATTGCCTAGAAAATCGGCAACAGCAATCCAGAGTAAGTTGCAACAAATGAGGCAGAACGATAAGTCCTTAAATGATTTTGGGAACGAAATCACCGAATTGTTCGTTGACCTTACGATGACGCAGGCTGATGGAAATGATTCAAATTTTAAAGTGTTGAAGCCCTTAAATGAAAAGATGGCTATAAAAATATTTGCGGATGGGTTGCGTAACCGTAGGCTCAGCACGATTATACAGGCACGTAATTTTCAGTCCCTGAAAGATGCTGTACAGGCAGCACTAGACGAGTAGACCACAGGTAGTTATATGTCAGGTGACGTCATGACTATGCAAGGAAATAATCATTCACGAAATTTCAGAGGTAGATCGAGTAATTTTAGAGGACATCGTGGCGGAGGTAACCACAACTACAGCCAAGACAACCAGGATAGCAACCGCGGGGGTTTTCGTGGTATCAACCGTGAGTGGACGCGAGGTGGCGGCTCACCGTGGCGCGGTGGCGGGCGCGGCCGTTCCAGCTACCAAAACAGAGGTAGGTCCAGTCAAAATTATAACTATCGTGGAAACAGAAATGAGAAGGTGAATGCAATGGCAGAGGAGGAAACCAAAACAGAGAACCAGTTTTTTCGGGCCTGAAAATGTAATTTTAGCATGTAATAATGTTTGCTCAGTTGAGATGACCGTAAATAGCAAGGCATTCAACTTTTAGTCGATACGGGCGCATCTATCGCGGCGTTGAAATATGATCATGTTCTAGAACACAACATACCAATTCATAACGAGTCGATAATTATTAATGGAATAGGTGGAAAGATCGAAGCAATTGGATACATTTATTTACAGAGGTGCATCTGATTCATAAGTTTTATGTTTTCGATTCATTGCCTTGTAAGGCGCATGGCATTCTAGGACAGGACTTTCTGGGGAAGCACAAGTCCGTACTAGATTTTAATAATGATACATTGACTTTTTGGACTGATGACAATAACAAAGTAGTGTTGACATTAACGGTTACCAAATACAGTAGAGCATTGACCATTCCGCCCAGATCGGAGTCTATTCATTATGTTGAGACAAATATGAATGAAGAATGTTTGGTTTGTGCATCGGAAATTACGGATGGAGTTTTTATTGCCAGTGTATTAGCGAGCCCCAAAAATGGGAAGATTCCTGTAAAGATTCTGAATTCGACTGAAAAGGAATTGACTATGGGAAAAATTTATTTGACTTTGGAGAAACTTCGTAATTATGATGTATGTGTGTTTGATAAATGTGAGAAGAATGCGGAGCGAGTAAAGCAGTTATTTTCGTCCCTACAGTATTAACATTTAAATAAGGAGGAACAGATTTCTATTGAAAATTTATGTGCAAAGTTTCCTGATATTTTCTATTTGCCCAATGACAAACTACCGACATTTATGAGCAGTCAATATCTTTGAAACCAAATACAGAACCAGTCTACGTAAAGGCTTACCGACTTCCCCACTCTCAGAAGCAAGAAGTGAATCGACAAATACACAAAATGTTAAAAGATGTTATAATCGAACCTTCAACTAGTGAGTGGTCTTGTCCCATTCTTTTAGTCCCCAAGAAAACAGACAAAAGTGGTGAGAAGAAATGGCGATTAGTGATCGATTACCGAAAATTAAATAACTGCATTAATGACGATAAGTTCCCTTTGCCCAACATTACAGATATAATAGATTCACTTTCAGGTTGTGTCTATTTTAGCCATTTAGATTTGTATCAAGGCTATTATCAAGCAAGTTTGGACCCAAGTAGTAGAAAATATATAGCATTTGCTTCAGGTCAATATCAGATGACGCGTATGCCCATGGAACTCAAAACAAGTCCTAACTCATTTTCAAGAATGATGACTATAGCTATGGCAGGCTTAACCTATGAAAAATGCCTAGTTTACTTAGATGACCTGATTATATTTGGCAAAAATCTTCAGGATCATAATAAAAACCTTATAACCCCACAAAATGCGATTTCTTAAAGAAGGAAATTCTATATCTAGGTCACGTGGTTTCAGCTGAAGGTGTATTACCGGATCCTGAAAAAATACACGTTCTTCAAAATTATCCAGTCCCCAAAAGTACAGACGAGGTAAAAAGATTTGTGGCATCTGCAAATTATTATAGAAAGTTTATCCCAAAATTTCGCGGCAAAGGCACACCCACTCAACAAATTAAGTAAGAAAGGCGTATCATTTTATTGGGATGACAACTGTAAAAGTTCATTTGATATTTTAAAACAATGCATGATATCACCACCAGTACTTCAATACCCAGATTTTTCGGAAGAGAACACATTTACATTACAAACAGATGCATCGGGATATGCTTTAGGAGCTGTATTGTCAAATAACAACGGAAAACCCGTTGCTTATGCTAGCAGAAGACTAAATAAGGCAGAATTAAACTATCCAACTATCGAGAAAGAATTACTCGCAATAGTTTGGGCTGTAAAGCACTATAGACCATATTTGTATGGAAGGAAATTTAAAATATACACAGATCATAAGCCCCTTATTTATCTGTTTAACATGAGAGACCCGTCGAGTAGGTTAATAAAGTTCAGAATTACCTTGGAGGAATATGATTTTTGCGTGGAATATGTGAAAGGGAAAGATAACGCGGCTACAGACGCGCTATCTCGAATAAGTCTTAGTGAGGTGAAAGAAATGAATGAGAGAGTTGTGAATGTGATGACACTTGCGCAAAAGAGAAAGGAAGTTGAACAAGACCAAAGGATAGATCCTTCGGCGACTACGGCACCTACTGACAATCGGTCTGATCAACTGAGAGTTGTAGAATCTTGTAGTAAGCCAAAGGATTCTATTGAGTTGAGATTTATTGAGAATAATGAATTAATGGAAATAAGGAAAAGTGGAGAAATTAAGAACGAAAGTACGACGTTTTGTTATGTACCGTCGCGAAAAACGATATTTATTAATCCAGTTTCTCGATCACAACTGACGCCAGCCGCCTTTGTGAGAGAACTAGGAGAATTGTATGAGATCGGGGGACGGAATTCATGTCCGCAACGTTTGATGAGGTATGTAAGTCCTTAAAAATAAATAAGTTAAATTCAACAGCATACCACCACCAGAGTATTGGCGCACTAGAGAACTCACATAAAAGTTTAGGTAATTATCTACGCATACAAACAAATAACCATCCAGAGAACTGGAGTACGTGGCTTCCGTTTTGGTGTTTCTCGTATAACACTTCAGTGCATACGAACACTGGGTATAGTCCTTACGAGTTAGTGTTTGGTAAAAATTGTAGATTACCAAGTAATTTAGACAAAGATAGAGTTGATCCTATTTATAATTTAGATAACTATTCACTAGAATTAAAATTTAGGTTACAGACGTCGCAAAAAGATGCCCGTCAAAACCTTATACGAAGTAAGATTTTTAGAAAAACTAAGCATGACCAAAATGTAAATCCTGTCACATACAAGGAAAATTACCTAATTCTTGTTAAAAATGAAACAGGAAATAAGTTTAAGAGCATTAATTCCGGTCCATACATTGTGAAACAAGATATTTCACCAATGTACAGATAATTAAAGATGGTAAGTTAGATACTGTACATAAAAATAGGACGAAAATGTATTACCCAAGTATTGACTAAAGAACATTAATAACCATGTAACCATTTAACCATAATAGGTAATCTATTTAGATTTAGATATATAAAATAAAATAAAACAATATGAAAGTTTTATTTTATTTTTCTCCCTCAGGGAAGGTGTAGGGAAGAAGGGCGTAACCGCCCATCTAACATTTATTAAGGTGTGTATTTACTCTAATAAAGGTAGTCCAACTCCGAACGTTGTCTTTGATTCATCTCTCGACTCTCCTAAGGCTATCCTTCCCTACACAGTAAACTTATACTCGACCTGCAATTGCCTATTTCGCGGCCTTTTCAATAATGTACTATTACTCAAAAATGCTTGTAATGTGTTTATTGACATTATTTTGAAAACCTTATTTGAGCAGTCAACTTGCCGCGCTACTCGAATAAGTACCAGCAAAGTTGTATGGAAATTCTTTCTGGGAGAGTTATAGCCTCCACAGTGAAAATCCATTATTGTATGTTTTGTTTCAAAAATAGTCAAGTGCAAAAATATTTTATTCAGAATCTGACTGGAGTGATACCGTGGGGACTGATAGGGTGGGGGAACCCTAATGGGCTTTTTGTCTTTTTTCCTAAATAAAAGGACATTGTCCATTTTCGGCTAAGCGTGGACAGAATGTACGAGGTAATACGAGATAACCACTGATTATAAATAATTCCATTACGAATATTTTCGATTATCTAGTTGTGCAAATCGACAGTTAAAACTTAAAGGGAATTTATGTGAAACACAGTCTTTAATCAGTCGACCGGACGACATTTTATTTTCGGTATTGCCATGTAAAAAACTTAATAAATTACCAATTACACATAAATCACTTTGTGGTCTCTAAAGTAGCACTTTTAGTACCAATTTTTCTTTCACATAAATAAAGTACATCAATGCAAATGTATTAATACAATATATGCGCGATTCGTCGCATTTAATCGTTGTTCAAATTGACAAAAAAAGCTCGATTTGTGGGTAAACTACTTATTCATGGCAATACTAGACAAAAATGAAAATAAACAATTGTCACCGGCGGTCAGGTCACTCACGCCACAGAACACAATAAAAACCTTTCGTTCTGTGTTTGCCGTTTCGATAATTCGTGAATATGTTTGTTTTCTACTTTGGCTTGTTATAGTGGACCCCGACTCCGCGTTTGTTGATGTGTTATTGTTATTGAAATGTTATTTTATTTGAACATAACCTCTCAGTAGACATACATGAAAAACTCACGACACAGGCATATTGACACAAAATAATTACTGTTATTGGTTTCTTACCAACCTGTACTACAAAACCTAATAGTTAGTTTCGATTCAAATGTTTGTTCACGTTTAGCCGAAACGCCCATACAAAGTGGACAATGTCCTTTCAAAGGTATGAAAAAATTATAATTGAAATCCTCGCAACAAGCACTTTCGTTTGAGAGTCATTATAAAAATGTTTGGATATATTTTTCTTTTTGGAGCGAAAAACGGTCCTTCGAAATTAATTAAGAAAAAAGTCAAAGTTATGGGACGGATTATTACTTAATAAGTTTAAAAAAGCAAACATCATCACCTTTTTCGTTTCAACACATTATAAGACTGCTTAAAAAATAAAATAAAACTGATCCAACTTCGTACCAGTTACTGACAATTTTTTCTGACGGAATTATTGGGTGCATTTATATTATAGTGTTTAGATACGTAGCGCCGTTTAGTAGCTGCTTCTTTGAGCTTTTTTTTAGTTCCAGCTGTCCACCCCGGTGGTGTCTGTAATCAAATCTTGTAAGTTAAACTTGACCCACTTTCCTGAATTTGATTCGAGCTGAAATTTTGCATTTCAGACAATTCCATAGATTTGACATGTGACAGTGACATTTCTGAAAGCTCAATGTTCATGACAGTTCTCACACCTTGACGTTACGCCCATTATCATTCTGCGGGGCTTATACCTAAAAAAATTTTTTCAAATCCATCACTGATTGTTACCATCGAGGGAACGTCATAGCTTTTATCGCTGTTGTGTACACTTCTTTGGATTACCAGTACTTGATGGATGTTCGTGACACCAGTTCGTGACAAAACAAGTTACTGACCAGTTCATGACGGACAAACTTTTTGAAAATGACTCTTGACACATCACACGATAAAGCATAAAAACTTTCATTTTGGATTCTTTCTGATTTGCTCCCCAAAATTGCCTCCCGAATAAAAAAATGTTTACGTCACATGATCGTGTTCAGTGGCTCAAGCAGGAATAATTACCAGAGCGAAAAGGTGATCGAGTTCAGATAAAATGAACCTTATGTCATTATACTTAAGAGTCACCCACAGTTCGATTTGCATACTTTTTCGACACGTAATTATTCCTGCTTCCTACACTGGTCACATAACTATATACGCAACTGTACCAAATTTAAATTCAATCGGTTCAGAATTCGGGGCAAGCCTTTAGAAAGCCGGCGGTTTCAGATGCTTTTGCTGATTTTTTGTATGCTTTATTAGTGGATTTATAGGTTTTTTTTTTATTACTGTATTTACATATACTTAGCAAACGTCAATTTTGCCTCTTCTCTACATTGGACCACTGTGGGAGAAGGGCGTAGAAACTCCCACAGATTGATTTTTAGATCGCTTTTAAAATAGGTTGTGCTTAACTATTACAAATATGAAAAATTTAATTATTATGATTAATAAGCAGGAATAAATAATTACAAAATTATTAACAGCAAGGCCTGTGTTGAGCTAGATTAACCCCATACAGTCCTGTCATTTAAGTAATCTTGAACATTGTAATATCCCTTTTTTGACAAAGTCGCTTTAACATGCTTTTTAAATTGCTCAAATGGCAATTTCAAAATCTCCTGAGGTATCTTATTATAGTAGAGAATACACTGACCCTTGAAAGAATTGCTAAGCTTCGCGAGTCTAAATCGGCGCGCACACAGTCTGTGATTATTTCTTAGGTTAACATTACAGCTATCGCTAATTTTGGAAAATGTTGTAAGGTTCTTGCGTACATACATTATATTTTCGAAAATAAATTGACTAGCTACTGTTAGTATGTCAATTTATTTAAAAAGCTCTCTTAAGGAGTCTGTTCGTTTTAAATTATAAATTGCTTGAATAGCATATAATAGGTCATTTCAAAATAACAATTTATTAGTTTTAACGTAGAATACAAGTCTGTTACATAGAAACCGGAGTTTATGGTCATGCTCACTAAAATGTATTTTCTTGCGGCGGCTCTGTGTAGCGGGTTGCTCCCCTCCCTCAAATATGGCGAGGGGGGTGATGGCTGGTGCACAAGTCATACTCGTGAACTGCTGCTTGGGGGGACTGGTCCTGTCTGGTTTCTCATCATAAGTTCTGTTCATTACAGCTTGTCTTTGTTCTTATTTATTTATTTTGAGACATCTTATTGGCACTTATTGGATACGATGTTTAATATTGTCATTAGATTAGTTAATTTTTATATCGAACATTGTGTAAAAAAATAAAAAAGACGAAAATTTTAAAAATGACATCCCCGTAGAGTTTCTTGGTGTATCTTCTCTGACGGGCGTATTTTCGAAGCACTGGTAGAGTTAATGGAGTTTTATTTTTCCTGTGCGAGATTCAGCCATGAAAGTTCCTCCGCGACTCCGGCTCACAAAAAACACTCTAGAGTCTAGCCACAAGACTGCCTAGGAAGGACTGCCTAGGTAGTGGGGTACTCTGATTCGAATTTTATAATCCAAAACGGCAAAACTGAGAATTTTCTGCGAAATATATACGAACGGCCAAGGTCAAGGTGAAGGACCTCGAGTTCAATGAACTTTGAAATCGAGAACATACGCGAAAGATCTAGTTCAAGGTCAAGTTCGAGGTCAAGGTCAATGGCCACGAGGTCAATGAACTTTGAACAACATCTGAAGTTGAAAAAACAGCAAATTTGTTGTTTCTCCACCCTAATACTCTCACATCCCCATCCTGGTCCTGAATGCTTAAAATGGCGATTTTTGAAAAATTATAACTCGAAAACAATGTAATTATTTCCGACGGTTCGCGTATTTTGAAATCGTCTATAAATCTACTAACAAAGCATAGAAAAAAATCAGCAAAAGCATCTGAATAGGCCGGCTTTCTAAAGTCCTTTCGGTTAAGGTCGTTTGATATTTCATTTACACACTTAGGACAGACGAGAAGAGTGACTATAATGGTTCTGAACCCCAACAATATAAAAAAAAATGTCTTCTTTTTGGTGGTCACAATTATGTGCATGAAAATTCAATAGCAGTACATCAGTTTGAATTTTGGTCCCAAACTTATTTAAAGGATGTTGTTTTGATAAAGTTACTCCTGACTCAGAGGTGCTTATTTACGCGACACTGACACAAAAAAATAAATAAAAATGATCTTTAAAATAATTAAATTGTGGCCTTTTCTATCGCCTTCTTCAGAGCTTGTAATATCGGCTTATACGGCGCCTGGCATGGAAAAATTGAACACAGCAAATTGTGAATCAAAATTATGTGAGGGACTAATAAAACAAATTTTACAGTTACAAGTGATCCATCCCTGAGCCGGGCATGACTTTACTACATCCTGTATAATAGTTCTTTTGCAGCTGGTATGTAACTTACTTAGTACAGAATAACTTACTTAGATTTCAACTCCAATATCCTAGTCTTCAATGTCAACAGCTCACTTGAGTTATCACCAAACTTGGCCACATCCTGTAGCCTATGGTTGAGCCATTCCATCATCAATTCCACCTTCTCTGTTTCCTGGTCTTCTAGAGTTTTAAGTTTGTCATCTAAGCTCTCTTGCATCTCTTTGATTTGTTCTTTGCGTGACTTGATCCCGGTAGGTTTGTTTTGAGTAAGTTGTTCCAGCTCTACCGTGAACTTTGGAATTTTAGTTTGAATCTTGTAGATGATGGCTTGGTTGAGTTCAGCTTGCTCATCAAAGGTTAGTTCTGTAGCTGTCTGGTTCATCAAACCTGTTATGAAATAGATCTCAGGTTAATTTTTAACATTAAAAATTATGAACTGATTTGCATCTAACAAACCCATTTGCTTGGACAATATTTTGACATAGCCAGGTACAAAAAAATTGTGATACCTTTTCTCTTGACATTGGGTTAAATACAAAAATATATTGGGTGCTTACCTATGAAATTGGCAAATTTTTCTTACAGATTCAGGAGTTCTTAATTCGAGTAATTCAATAGCTATTTCCAGTTTTTTTTATTGTTTTAAAATTAATTTCATTATTTTACATCTTCTTATCAAATTTTCTTTTAATTTTCAGTTTGATAACTAAAATGTTATCTTCAAAATCAGTGCCTCCTAAATGTCATCCATTTTCATGATAATATTCATATTTTTTTTTTACAGCTGACACTTCAAAAATTATTTAAAATTTTCTGTTAGCTAAATGTTGTCTTATTCATACATACAAAGTTTATAAAATTAGGATCTGTCATTCCTAAAAAAAATACAAAAATGTTTGTACTGAAAATTAAGTTAACTTCAATTTCTCCATACAAAACGCCAATTTCATATGTAAGGACCTAATATAATGCAATATTTGCAATTGTTGAGTTAGATGGTTTTGAATAATGATTGATGCATGTTAACATAACATAACACAATATAGCCTCAAGCCTTTTCCCAAACGGGGTGCCAGAGGTACTGTTGTGCCCAAGTTTAGCCAGTTATCTCACTATCTTTTCCATCACCATCAGAATGTCCTTATGAGGTGCCTAAAATAAACTACTTATCTCATTGGTACATCGTCAGCACTGGGATTCGAACTAGAGTCTTCTGAGTGAGAAGCAAGCCTGAGACTTCCGCCCCTTTATCGACACTCTGACCCGGAGCTCTGTTGCATATTACTTACCCAATAATGTTGAAGTGCTTTCATCAGCAGTGCTAAGTTTGTGCAAACTAGAGTAATGAGCGAGATCACAGTCAGCGGTAATACGGTTCACTTTCCCTTTCAGTTTCGGGGACAAGCCACTCTCCGGCTCTGAACATAACTCCTTGATAATATTCAAAAGTAAATTTTCTTGAAATATCTTGGTTTCTGTTTGGAGATCTGCAGTTGTAGTCGTGCAGTCCATCTTGTGTTTATCTCACGTACTTACAACCGCCTGGATAAATTGTTGCGATGGACAAAGTAAAAATAAAAGATGGCAGGAATAAAATTAAATAAGCACAAACAATCTCGTCTAAGTCGTTTAGTTTATCTACCGTTCCGCGTCGTACTCGTTTGTTTGTTTCTCAAAGTAAGGCAAAGAGTTTCGTATAACAGGTTATTTTTGTTCAAACTTCAACTACACTACATAACTGTCAAATATCTGCTGTTTTATGGACCATAGCGAAAATGCTCCCTTTTTCCCGGTCGGGCTCCGAACTTAACGAATTGGATCGTCTCTAGGCGTCAGTCATCCTCCCTAGAGTAATCTGTGCAGTCATCTCAAGTAGTGATGAATCGAGCGAGGCGGGTCGAATGTTTCTGTAATGGCCGGTCCACATTCGCGCACGAGGATCGCGGCGCGACATCGCGCTACGTACGCGTCACGAACTTTGGCGGTTTGGCCCCTCCACATTCGCAATAGTCTTGTGTCGGGTCATGTACGAAGAACGAATAGGAAACGTTACTGTGCAATGAACGAAAAGATACGTTTCCTTACGCTAATCGTCTCTTTCTTTCTCTGCAATGTTAATCTCCTTCAGAATATTTTTTGTTGCTGCGTCAAGACTGTTCAAATGTTTATTAATAATTTTATGTTGTTTTTCCATGATTTCCTCCGTTCGTTTTAGTAGATTATGTTCCGACTCCAACACTGTCGTCTGATTAATCCATAATTTCTTTAGATGAGATTGATTTTTCTTAATAAGCGCTATGTCGCGTGAGTACTGTTCTGCGAAATGTTCGTCTAGTACCCCGAACAGGCTATTAGCAAGGTAACCGACACCGTTGATAAGACCTCTGCGGCGGCGGCGTCTCGCTTGCTTCGTGAAATGCTGAGTTGACAAAAGCTGGTCGTAGTACTCCAGCTCATTGAACTCATGTCTCAGTTGAGGTATGATCATGTTACACTTATTGTTTATTTCCAGACTGTTACACATATTTTCGAGATATTTTAAGAGTTTTTCTGTTGTTTGTGTTCCGGCCCAGTATGGACTCATATCATAGTATGTCACGAGTGTCCATTGATCTCTTAGTAGTTGCATTTTTGCGAGCGGGTCGAAATAAAGCGAGTTGTTGTTGAGTTTTGTGACGTTGCATGTTGCGCTCGATCCCGATATGAATGAAGCAAAAAATATTATTGCTGTTACCACCGCGAATAGTTTGGAGAGCGGCTTGCGGCTACAGTTTGTTTGCTGACGGTTGTTGTTATTGCTGTACTTTGCATTTTTCTCGCTGTCATCTTGTTTTTGTTCTTCGGATTGTATTGGGAGCAAGTTGAGCTTGACTACGGGGCGTTTGATATATCCAGTCTCTGTTTTCAATGTCACTACCCTCACGTAACCGTCTCTTCCTGGATGTATCTCAACCACTCTGCCCATTGCCCATTTTCCGACAGGCATGTTATCTTCTCGAATGGTCACTAAATCGCCTACTTGGATGTTTCTTTTTGTTTGTAACCACTTATTTCTCGCTGTTAGTTGTGTTAGATATTCGTCTTTCCATCTCTTTGTTGTAAAATCTGAGTTGTTAGGAACCATCTTGTTCTCGCATCCTCTCTGGTTTCTATCACTGTTACACCTGCTCTCCCGGTTAAGAAGTGTGCGGGAGTTAAAAAATCCAAGTCGTCCGTATCTTCTGTCAGGGCGCACAAAGGCCGGGAGTTCAAGCAAGCTTCGAGTTGCGATAATATTGTTGAATATTCTTCAAATGTTAGGCGTTGTTGTCCGACTACACGTTTCAAGTGGTGTTTGAGGCTACGCACTGCTCTTTCCCAAATCCCTCCTGCGCTTGGCCAAGCGGGCGCATTAAAATGCCATGTTATGTTCATGTTTTCCAAAACTCCTCGAAAATTGTCATCCAATGTTTGTTTCACTTGTTCATACTCTTCCTGTATTATTCTGTTAGCGCCGACAAAGTTAGTGCCACAATCACTGTACAGGTGGCCGGGGGCTCCTCTCCTGGCGGCCATCCTCCTCAATGCTGCTAGAAATGCTGAGCTGGTAAGGTCTGACACCAACTCCAGATGAATGGCTTTGGTCACCATACAAATGAACACGGCGATATAGCCTTTCAGTGACCTTGCGTTTCTTGTTCTGTTCGCCTTTATCTCCACAAACCCGGTGTAGTCGACCCCACATTGGTAGAAGGGTTGTGCAGGCTCTACCCGAGCTGCGGGTAAATCTCCCATTATTTGGTTTTGTTTGCTCGGATTGTTTTTTCTGCAAGTCACGCAGTTACGCAACTGTTTCTTCACTGCGTTGTTTCCTCCAGGGATCCAGAACTGCTGCCTGAGATTCGCCGAGGTCAGGCGTGGACCTCCGTGGAATGTTAGTTCATGAGCTTCATCTATCAAAAGCTCTGCCAGTCGACTCCCTCGTGGTATGATTTTTGGGTGTCTCCTTTCCTTGTTTATGTTCGCGTTCTCCAACCTCCCACCAACTCGTAAAACTCCTAATTCGTCAATGAACGGATTCAAGCTCAAAATGTTACTTTTCGCCTCTATTTGTTTATGTTTTCGCAATCGTTCGATTTCCACTCCATACTCTGCATGTTGCACGTATTTTACGATCAGCGTTTTTGCGGCGGCCAACTCGTGTAACGTGAGATAGCTTGGCAATTTGTTACGTTTACTCGGTGCAGCTGTCCTTAGTAGCCAAGCTACAATACGTGTTATTTTATTGAATGAGCTATGATTGATTAAAAGATCGTCGATCAAATGTTTCTCTCGTTCCATAACGACTGTTGATTGTTTTTTGCACATTTCCTGTTCTGTTGTGTAATTCTCCGGTTCGGTATTTTCTTTCTCAAATGTTGACAGCCAAGAAGGCCCATTTTTCCACAATGTGTTGTCTTTTAGCTGTATAGGGTATTGACCCCGACTCGCTGCGTCAGCAGGGTTTTCTTTCGTGTTCACATACCTCCAACTTTGACCCGGTATGACTTCTGTTGTTTTTTGAACTCGATTCGCCACATATGGTTTCCATCGGCTCGGCTCTCCTTGTAACCAACCTAATGTCACCATCGAGTCCGTCCATCCATAGATCTCAAGTTTATGTTGATGTAATGCTTCTGCAATTTTTCTCATTAGTTTTGCCAGTAAATAGGCTCCGTTAAGCTCCATTCTAGGAAGTGTTGATGCTTTTTTGTGTGGAACGAGTTTTGTTTTGGCTGACACCAGAACCACTGTTTGTTTGTTGATAATCTTAGCATAAACCACACAGGCGAATGCGACTAAGGACGAATCGCAAAAGCCGTGAAGCTCTATTATATCTCCCCTTCTGCTTCCAATCCATCTGGGAATTTCGATTTCGTTAATGAGGTTAAGTTCCGCCTTTAACCTTGCCCATTCCTTCTGAATGTTTTCCGGTACTTCGTCGTCCCACTTAATGGTTTCACTCCATAGTTGTTGGAATAAAAGTTTTAGTTTTGTTGTAATGGGGGCCAGCCATCCCATTGGATCAAACAGTTTCGATATCTCGGACAACAAGCTTCTTTTTGTATGTTTCCCTCTCTGTTCTGGAATGCTGTATTGAAACGTGAAAGTATCTTTATCTGAGTTCCAGCATAATCCCAATGTTTTACTAATGTTGTCTGTTTTAAAATTGAAAATTGTGTCTTCTGTCCGGTTACGTTCCTCTTTGATATCTGCCAGTAGTTGCGGTTCACTTGCGGACCACTTCCTGAGATTAAATCCGCCTGATTTCATCAATAAGTCCAACTCTCTTATCAGTTTCTTTCCTTCTTCAATCGTATCTGATCCATGCAGCAAATCGTCCATGTAGAATGCTGATTCTGCAACTTTGGCTGCTTCAGGATATTGCTCTCGTGAGTCCGCTGCCAATCTTTTCAGAGTCATCATTGCTAAGAACGGCGCGGCGCGTGTTCCGTACGTGACTGTTGATAGACTAAATATTTGTATGGGTTGTTCTAAGTCTGATCTCCAAATAATTTTCTGGTATCTTTGGTCTCCTTCATTTATTAGTATCATGCGAAACATCTTCTCTATGTCTGCCGTGTAAACATATTGGTATTGTCTCCATCTGAGCAAAAGTGTTTGTAGGTCAACCTGTAAATTCGGTCCTGTATACATTAAGTCATTAAGACTACATCCTGTAGATGTTTTGTTTGATGCGTTGAATACAACTCTATATTGCGTTGTCAGCGAGTCGATTCGCTCGACCCCGTGGTGCGGCATGTAGTACTCAGGTGTCTCGTTGCTATTTGTCGGTTTCATATGATTTAAGGCTCCGTACTCCTCCATAAATGTTTTATAATCCGTCGCTAATTTACTTTGTTTCTGAAACTTTTTCTCCAAATTTTTAAATTGTGTTAAGGCAGTCTGTTTAGACGACCCTAGTTTTGTCTCGATGTCTTCTTTGAGTGGTAATCGTACTTCATATCTCCCATTTTCTTTTCTGGTAGTTGTTTCGTTGTAGTATGTTATGCAATGTTGCTCTTCTACTGATAAGTTTGACTGTTCATTGATCTCCTCCAACTCCCAAAACTTTTTAATCTCATCTAAATCTTGCCTCACTATGTTGCATTTGTATGTCTTGGCGTTTCCACACAGTAACCAACCAAGATGTGATTGTTGTACGAGCGGCTGACGTGAGTCATTCTCCTTAATCATTCCGCTGAGTATAATTTGTGAATATATTTCTGCTCCAAGTAACACGTCAACTGGGCGGCAAATGTAAAATTCCGGGTCGGCTAATGAAATATTTTTGATTGATGTTCATTCCGGCTTTGCAAATGTTTTGTTAGGTAAGTTACCGACCAGATTGTTCATTATGATGACGTCTGTGTTAAAAGTGTAATCATTATGTATAGATTTGCATTCTATGTGCATCATTCCCTTTCCATTTGTCTCTTTCTCTCCAATACCACAAACTGATCCCTTGCAGTTGACACGTTTAATTTTTAATAACTGGGCTGTTTTCTCCGTAATGATGGAAATTTGTGACCCTTGGTCCACCAGCGCTCTCAGGAGATGATAAGTACCATCGCTTCCCTTCACTTTTATCATGGCGGTTGACAACAAGACCTCCGCTGTCATGTTCAAATCACTTTGTTTCGACACGTGTGAGTTGTTATTGCAGTTCAGTGCATCGTGAATTATTGTGTTGTGTCTCTTGTTACATTTGCGGCATGTTTTTGATGATTTACATTCGTTGCCATTGTGGCTGAATAAACAGTTGATGCAAACTTGAAGTTCTCGTACTTTTTTTAGTTTTCTATCATTTTGTAATTCTAGGAAGTATTTGCAGTTATACAGGCCATGTTCGTTGTTGCATAGTGGGCATTTTATTGTCGTCACGTTGAATGTTGATTTTGTTACTGGCGGTCTTTCTTTATTGTTCGAAATATTTGTTCGAGTATTATTTGAAGATGATGAACTTGGCTGATAATGATGATTGTAAGATGCTCTTTGCTGATTGTTCTCTCCCTTTCGTCGACTTGTTTCCATAGCGGTGAATTTTCCCTCCAGAAAATCAATAAAATCGCTCAATTTTGGTAGCTCGCGGCGATCTTTTAAAGAGTCTATGTACTCTGAGTGGCTTTCGCTATCCAATTTCAAATCCAATATATGTACAATTAGTGGGTCCCATGTTGTTATGTCTACTCCTAAGTTCTTGATCGCATTGAGTGTTTCTTGGGCCACATCGTGCATCCTCTTGATCTGTTCTAGGGACTGGTGTTTCATGTTTGGTATTTCTAATAGTGTGTTGATATACGTTGTGAAAATAAGGCGTTTGTTGTTGTACCTATGGTTCAGAATGTCCCAGCACACGGTATAGTTGTCAGAGCTAATATTGAGGTGCTGTATCAGACGCTCAGCTTCTCCACGTACCTTCCCTTTCAGAAACTGCATCTTTTGTGCGTTAGACAACGAAGCATTCTTGTGAATAGTTTCAGTAAAGAGGTCTTTAAAAGACATCCACTGGTTGTAATTTCCATGATATACCGGTACCTCCATTTTAGGGGTTGTTTTGTCTCTGTGGGTTTCTGACCACATTTTTGAATTAAGGTTCTTTTTCAGTTTATTATACTGCTTCTCGTTGTTGTTAAATAATGCCTCGAACTGTTCATTATCCTCTTCATTAAGCAAACCTTCTAGTTCCCAATGCAATGAGTCGATTGTCGACCAACGCGTTTCCAAAGTCTTCAGAGCATCTTCAAACTCCCATTTCTCTGTTATCGCCTCTACATCTATGTTCGTAATTGTTCGCTGAAAAGCCTTGTAGTTAGCCGTCTGCTTACGCAGCTTGTCGTCTAATTTTTTGTCAATGTTAGTGATCTCCTTAAACGTTCCAGATGTTTGTTGTTGTAGCTTCACATATTTCTCCAAATAGGCTAATGTTTCATAGTAAAATATTTTTGTTGTCTCGTAATGTTCTCCTTTGAAATAATCGTGCGATTTATCTTCATACTGACAAAGGATGAGATGATTCGCGTGAAATTCACGAAACAGCTCCGTCAGTTTCTCAATCCTTTTACTTGCTATGGTTGGCTTACTCTCAGTTTTTTCTTTTTTGAAGTTGACCAGCAATTTCTCCAAGGCTGCCGTCGTCTCCACTTGTTTGCTCATTAATTCCTCCATTGTTGGTTGTTAATGTTTTCTGTCGCTCTTGGAATGTTAAGATAATTGTTGTTGTTTAATGTTAATGTTCTCCGACTCTCTCGAAATGTTTAGATGTTTGTTGTTCGGCACTCACTCCTTTTTTGCTGATTACCCGGCGAGCTTCACACGTGAAGTTTGCCCTTCTCAATCCAACTGGTGGAACCCGCTTCTGGGAAGCCAGTGAACCGATTGCAATCACGCACGAAGTCCAACCGAGTGGCTCGAAGGACCAATGTTTGGGTTGATGCCTTGTTGGGGTTGTTGATTGATACACAATGTTAGCTTGAACACTGAAGTGACTTTAATTCACGAATAGTTAATGAGGAAATGTTGAAATGTTATGAATGCACCCGTCACGCGCGGTTCCGTAAAATGCACTGAAAATAAGTAATCGCGAGTGGCCGACTATACAGGCGTCAGCAAAAGGTGTTCGGTTCCCGAACACGTTTCCTTACGCTAATCGGACATTCGGTCTATTAGGACTATTATTAGGACATCGCTCCGAGAGAGCGGCGGTGGCGGGCGGGAGATAGATAGACGATAGACACAAAATGGGTCTTTAGAACCAAAGAAAGTGGACTTAAGAAAGCTAGACTAGTAGCAAAAGGATTCCAGCAGAAAGAGAGTTATTTTGAAAATAATTACTCACCAGTAGCGAGAATGCATGACAATGAATAATACAATTAGAATGTTTTTAGTTCATGCAGTACAAAATGATTATAAAATATGTCAGATGGACATACCAACAGCTTTTATAAATGGAATGTTGGAAAACGATGTATACATAAAAGCACATCAATATAAAAGGTTATGGGCATAATAAAAATGATTGATTAAACTACAATAAAATTGTAGTAGGTATAATGGTATAAATAAATAATCCAGGGACGTATCATTTGCGGTAAGTTGTATCATTGCAGTATTTCAGCCACAACGGTGAAAACAATCAATGATGGCATCTTCCAATATTATGTCACAATTGGATGAAAAAGTAAATTTTTCCAATTGGAAATTTAGAATAAAAATATTACTAGAAGAAAAAGGCGTAGCTAACGTGCTATACGAGGACGCCCCGAAAGATGCGAAAGAAAATGAAAAATATGTACAAAACGATGCGAAGGCAAAATGTATAATTGTGCAATATGTGTCAGATAAATACTTAGATATTATAATAAAGGCAGAAAAGAGCAAAGAAATGATGTGCAAATTGGAAGAAATATTCGAACGAAAAAGCGTGTTTAATAAATTATATCTGAAAAAGAAGTTATTGACACTTAAATGTCATGGAAGCCTACAAGACCATTTTTTGAAATTTGACGCCATCTTAAATGAAATGGAAGCCGCAGGCTGCAAGTTAGATGAAAGCGACAAGGTTGCTCACTTATTACTCACATTACCTGACACATATGAAACCGTCATAACGACACTAGAGACTATGAGCGTGGAAAAAGAATTAACAGAAGATTTTGTAAAGGCCCGATTATTAGACGCAGAACTTAAAAATAACGGGAAAGCTCAATCATCACAGCCAGAAGTGACTTTTTTAGCCTGTTTTAAATGCGGCAAACGAGGGCACAGAGCAACTGAATGCTACAGCAACAATTTTAAACAACAAAGAGGCCGAGCTCCTCACCGAGGCACAAACTCATATAGAGGATAGAGCAATTATAGATTATAGAGCAAGATCGTATAGAGGTGCATCTAGAAGCACATATAGAGATCAAAGCCCACACCGTTCAAACGATAAAGTATCATTCATAGCAATGGCTGCAATTGAGAATACAAATAACTTTATTTTAGATTCGGGAGCAACGAATCATCTACTAAAAAAAGAATGTGAAAAATACGTAACTGAAATGAAAGAACTGGCAACACCAATAAAAATTCAAATTGCCAATGGAGAATTTATGATTGCACGAAGAAAGGGAATTTTAAACACCAAATACCAAAATTTGGAAATTGAAATAGAAGTGCTATTAGTTGAAGGATTAAAACACAATTTGTTATCGATTAACAAATTAACTGAAAAAGGCTTTAACATTACCTTCAACAACAGTAATGTACTACTACAGAAAGGCAATATTCATATAAAAGGACACAAATATAACAACTTATACACTTTAAAACTTGATTTGGTTATTGAAGAAGATTGTTACATAAGCGCAAAAGAAACCGATGACATATGGCACAAAAGACTTGGCCACATAAATTATAACGACTTGAAACTATTAAACTTACCAGTACCCAACAAGGTCTGTGATACCTGCATCGAAGGTAAAAGTACAAGAAGAAGCTTTTATTCACAGAATAATAATAGCAAACAAATCGGAGATTTAATACATTCCGACCTATGTGGACCTATAGATCCAATAGGAATATATGGCCATAAATATTTTCAGGTACTCACACTATCTTGTGATAAGACTATTGAAGACAAAAGATGAAGCGGAAAACAATATTATAAACTTCATTAAATTTATAAAAACCCAATTTGGACTTAAAACAAAACGAATAAGAGTAGATAACGGAGGAGAGTTCAGTTCAAACAAATTTAAAATTTACTGCAACAATAAAGGAATTCAACTTGAATATACAACGCCGTACACACCCCAACAGAACGGAACGTCAGAAAGAATGAATAGAAATATCCTAAATAAGGTACGCACTAAACTAGCGGACACAAAATTGCCTAAATACCTGTGGAGTGAAGCAGTCACAGTATCCGCTTACGAAATAAATAGAAGTCCAACCTCAGCATTAAATGGGGAAACACCAGCAAAAATATGGTTTGGTAATAACAATTTAACAAAACTACGAGTTTTTGGTAGCCAAGCTTGGGCTGTAATATTACCCAAACCAGCAAAGATAGAGCCAAGAGCTAAGAAATGTATAATGGTTGGATATAGTCGCTCGGGATATAGACTATATGATCCCAAAGAAGACAAAGTAATAATATCTACAGACGTCAAATTTAACGAAAATGAAACCACATACTAAGTGGAAAAGACAGAAGGCAACCAACATAAGTTTGTACCTTACATGAATTATGAAGAAGATGAAGCTAACGATAAAGAAGATGAAACTTATATGAATGATGAAGAAGATGTAATTGGAATGAATAATGATAAAAAAACAGTTAATGATAAAGAAGATACAGTAGATGAGCCAACAGATGAAAATATTGAAATGGATATACATAATGAAACTTTAACAAGGCATGACAGTGAAGAAGAATATAATAATAGTGGAAATGAAAATGATTCTTTTCACAGCATGAATGAACCTGTTGTTCATGAAACAACAAGATCAGGAAGACTAATAAATAAACCAACACGTTTAAATGATTATGAAATATATATGGCATATTGCCTGGCGAGTTTCGAATATCCAGCAAGTTTTAAGGAAGCAATAAAAGATAAAGAATGGCAAGAAGCAATTGGAAAAGAAATTAATTCGTTAGAAAAGCTGCATACTTGGGAAGAAGTAGAGGCTAAAGGCAAAAAAGCGATAGACATATGGCACAAAAGACTTGGCCACATAAATTATTATTTTATTACAATAAATTTATTTTATTACAATACATTTTATTACAATAAAATTACAACGCCGTACACACCCCAACAGAACGGAACGTCAGAAAGAATGAATAGAAATATCCTAAATAAGGTACGCACTAAACAACAACAAAATTGCCTAAATACCTGTGGAGTGAAGCAGTCACAGCATCCGCTTACGAAATAAATAGAAGTCCAACCTCAGCATTAAATGGGGAAACACCAGCAAAAATATGGTTTGGTAATAACAATTTAACAAAACTACGAGTTTTTGGTAGCCAAGCTTGGGCTGTAATATTACCCAAACCAGCAAAGATAGAGCCAAGAGCTAAGAAATGTATAATAGTTGGATATAGTGGCTCGGGATACAGACTATATGATCCCAAAGAAGACAAAGTAATAATATCTACAGACGTCAAATTTAACGAAAATGAAACCACATACTAAGTGGAAAAGACAGAAGGCAACCAACATAAGTTTGTACCTTACATGAATTATGAAGAAGATGAAGCTAACGATAAAGAAGATGAAACTTATATGAATGATGAAGAAGATGTAATTGGAATGAATAATGATAAAAAAACAGTTAATGATAAAGATGATACAGTAGATGAGCCAACAGATGAAAATATTGAAATGGATATACATAATGAAACTTTAACAAGGCATGACAGTGAAGAAGAATATAATAATAGTGGAAATGAAAATGATTCTTTTCACAGCATGAATGAACCTGTTGTTCATGAAACAACAAGATCAGGAAGACTAATAAATAAACCAACACGTTTAAATGATTATGAAATATATATGGCATATTGCCTGGCGAGTTTCGAAGATCCAGCAAGTTTTAAGGAAGCAATAAAAGATAAAGAATGGCAAGAAGCAATTGGAAAAGAAATTAATTCGTTAGAAAAGCTGCATACTTGGGAAGAAGTAGAGGCTAAAGGCAAAAAAGCGATAGACACAAAATGGGTCTTTAGAACCAAAGAAAGTGGACTTAAGAAAGCTAGACTAGTAGCAAAAGGATTCCAGCAGAAAGAGAGTTATTTTGAAAATAATTACTCACCAGTAGCGAGAATGAATACAATTAGAATGTTTTTAGTTCATGCAGTACAAAATGATTATAAAAAATGTCAGATGGACATACCAACAGCTTTTCTAAATGGAATGTTGGAAAACGATGTATACATAAAAGCACCAGAAGGAGTGAACGTCGGTAAGAATAAAGTACTAAAATTAAAGAGAAGTTTGTATGGATTAAAAGAAAGCCCAAAATGCTGGAGCGAAAGACTGAACAACTTCATAACAAATGAAATAGGACTAAAACGATCCCACCATCAAGATCAGTCAAACCAAACATATTGAAAAGTTATTAGAAAAATTTAAAATGACAGAATGCAATGGAGTTAAAACACCAATGGAGAAAGATTTACAGGGTAAAAGAACTAAAGATGTCATAGATGTCCCCTACCGGGAGATAATAGGAGGTCTCATGTTTTTGGCAACAGTAACCAGACCAGATATTAGTTATGCAGTGTCATACTTGAGTCAATTCTTAGATAAACCGGACACACAATGCTGGAAGCAAGCAAAAAGAGTTTTGCGATATTTAAAGGAAACTATTCACTTCGGCCTGAACTATAAGAAAGATCAAAACGAAATAAATAAAATTAAAGCATACTCAGATGCCGATTGGGCAGGCCAGAAGATAGACAGAAAAAGTACGAGTGGAGGTGTAATCACATACAACGGTAATGTTATTGGATGGCATTCAAGAAAACAGCACTGTGTTTCCTTATCAACGGCAGAAGCCGAATACGTCGCGCTGGCCAACACATGTTCAGAGGTAGTAAACATAATAGGATTAGCCAAGGATCTCAGTAAGTGCTTAACTCCTACCATTTACGTAGATAACATGGGAGCCATCGCCATGTCAAACAGCTTCGAGAACAGCAAACGTGCGAAGCACATCGATATAAAATATCACTTCGTCAAAGACTTAGTTAAAAATGAAACAATAACTGTTCATCATATAGATTCATATAATAATGCTGCCGATATGTTTACGAAGGTACTGTCTGCAGATAAATTTGCTCATAATAGATTCCTGTTAAATGTTTATTAACAATTTGTAATGTTTAGTGTTCAATGTGTCTATGTTATTTATGTGCGTTGTCGTTACTTTCAATATTTGTTTGTTGACTTGTTATTTTAAGATGCGATTATAAATGTTAAAAGTTTTACCACATTTATAATCGAGGAGGAGTGTTATGATATTATTTTTATATACATACTTTATGTAGTAGTCTATGAATGTCTATTCTATTACTCTTGTCAGTACTATAAATGTCAATACTAAATAAAGCACATCAATATAAAAGCATTGAGCCATGCCGACTCGCTCTCGCACACACAGACACGGCATTGACATCTTGACTAGAATGACAGTCCTAAGCCTGTTTAAGTATGAAGGGAAATCAAATATTATTTAACTTTTTATTTCTGCTATGCAAACAGACACATAGAATTGTATAAATATGTTAATATTATCAGAGTATAATATTCCTCAAGTTTCTGCTCTGCACGAAAAGAAAGGTTAACCTAATAGATCCATTTTTTATTCGATCCTACGTCATACATAATAGTACTAATAAAGCTGTTAGATCTTACTGGTACACTGACTTAAATGTCCTAGTACGGAGCGCTCTCTGATGCGGCATATTTTTTATTCTTAAGATCCAACGTCCTAATAGTACTAATAGAGCTGTTGAGCTGAGTGAGTGTACTAGTACACTGACTGAAATGTACTAGTACGGAGCGCTCTCTCTGATGACCGAGCAGGCACAAGACTAATTCGCAAACCGTTCACAGTCTAGTTCACACTCTGAACGAGAATGGACTAAACTCTGATTTTTTATTCCGTAGAATTCTGACAGCTATCATTTTCAGAGATTGCAAACCTTTTTGGTCGGGCACATTTTTCAATTTCAATACGAGCCTGAACATCTGAGTCTATACATTTTATTTGTTAGTGAATGTATCCATTTTATTAAGTGCGGCGCTCGTAATTAAAAGGTGATTTACGGCGAGTGATAATTACGTCCCTTTTCATCACAATCAGTAAAAAACTACAAGTAAAGAAAACATTATTTTTTTAAATCTCTAATCATCATTAATACTAATATCACTTTCTTCATCATCATCATCATCATCATCATCGCCGACATGAATTATTAAAGAGTCTGCGACTGTATCAATCAAATTGTCGAGAGTGATGCACATCTTATTTTCTTATATGATACTTTCCAGTAATAGTTTTTTAACTTCCACCATTTTAAAACTTGTGTTGTGTCTTGCGACATGCCCCTTCGCTTGAGCCCACACCGATTCAATAGGGTTGAGCTCACAATGATATGGGGGGCAGTCTAAGCACGGTAATGCCTTGTGCTGCGGCCATCTCGGCCTCAACACACTGTTGGTGTTGTATTTCTCCTGACCCACAATTAATTTATTTTTAGAATATTTTCTACAATTTTTTTTTTTTTAAGTCAACCACGCTTGGATATCGGCTTTTCTCCATGCACTTGTTGGTACTTTTTCAACCTTCCTCGAATGATAGAGAGCATTATCCAACACTACTACCGAGTTTGGTTTTAATTTTGGAAGTATTTTTGTGAACCACTCCTCAAATACTTCCCCAGTCATCTATCTCCTTGTGGTAATCTTCCAAGCCTTTTTTTGCCTCAAAAACCAATAAACCATCTTCCAAAAATCCTTCTTCGCTCCCTATATGGCTAACTATAAGTCGCCTCCCTTTTCCTGTGGGTGCCTTAAGCCCTGTTGTCAAGCCATCGAGGAAAGCTTGTCGTGAAGATTGAATGTTGGTAACACACCAAACTTCTTTGACGGTATGTCCTGAAAATAAAATAATTTCACTCATTACATAAGGAGAGTTATATATTTATATAAATTGAAAAATATTACATATAAATATGGATTTCTTTATTTATTTATTCATTTTGGCAACAGAAAGTTATTAACAAAGTCCAATGAGTCGGCTTGTTTCAATGTGAACTTATTGAGAGATTGAATTAAAAGTGCATGCATTTTATCCGACACCTGATCTTGTATCGGACTGGTAGTTATGTGAGTGGTAAATGCAATGGGAGTGGTATTGATGGTCAGGGGAGTGGAGCCAGTATAAGATGATTCAGTAGTACCAGGTTGGGTGCAAAAGTTGACTGATTTGGTTTTGTCCCGAGTTTGGCCGCTAGTATCCAGTGTCGTCGTTGCAGGCGCCGGCGCCAGTGAGCCGCCGCTCGTAAGCTCAGTCTCCTCCTTGCGCTCGGTCCCGTCACAACACATTCCGACCCAGCTACCCTTTTTTGGTTTTCTCATTTTCCTAAAGACATTTTCGGGGATAGATGCGCAGTGGAAGTGGTACTGTGACTGACATGTTGTGCAAGTGATATCCTCGTTGTCATAAATAGGCAGTTTACATTGAGAGCACTGCATTATGAAGGCTGGACGTGTGTCGGTGAAATTACTAGTGTTCGTAATTGAATAAGGAAGCGTTGTACCTTGTAGTGCTGTCGTGTGTATGATGATGGTGATAATATCCAATAGGTGTCCCGTCCACTGTAAGATGTGGTGGCGGTTAGTGTCCAGATTCACATGAAGATAGTAGTGCCCGGAGATGTGATACAGGTATGAATATATATAATTCCAAAATCAGTTTCGAAGTCTATTGAAAATGAATTTTGATATTTGGAATTAATATCGATAATAAATCCAGTTTGTTTAACGATTAAAAGTGAGAGAACAGAAAAAAACGTGTTACTTCAAGTACCCTCAGTAGTGATAATTTCCGGCCAATTTTCTATATTATAATTGTATATATTTAGAATTAAGGTAGCAGAGAGATATACGCATGTTGATCGCACGCGCAATACGATCTCTTGTCATCTCAGTTATTAGGCAAGACAGGCAGCTATTTTGGTATTACTCTCTTTACTTTGCAATTTTGCATAGATGCACACGTCGTAGCGTACGCGCAGTTTGTATTTACTATTAAAATAATTATTCTATCCTGTGCTATTATAGATGAAGAAATTAGTATATGATAAAACAATTTGAATTTAAGACATATTGAAGGATTCAAATTATTTCAAATGTGTTTCGATCACATCTTAGAATTATGAATAATGAATACCAGATTTGATTTCAAATACTTTGATTTTAAAATAAAAACACTTATATTATCTAGTATGTAAACCTAGGAAACGTTAATTTCAGTCAATGATACAGTCGACATATTCATATTATATTACTATTCGAACCAATCCTAAAAATAAAACTCCAACTCAAACAATACAATAAACAATATCTACGCTCTCACTCCGTCTACGCTCGCGATCGTATGGCTAAACTCGCTTCCGTTCCTTCCGATTTAGCCATATAGGAAATGAGCTGCCGAGCGTATGAGCGTAATGGGCAGAGAGCCAAGATGTTAAGTTCGTCTGTGGGATCGATTAGAAGATATGTGTCGCTCGCGAGAATGGACGGCGATACTGCAATGCTGCATGGTGCTAGTTTGAACTTTGGCAACTTATAATTACGCCCATCTAAAGGAAACTAAAAATATATAAAAAAATAAAATACCTACTTCATCTCCACCAGTGACCGATTGGATAGTTTTTTTAATTTATTTTTGTAACTTCTGTAGCTGGACATTAAAGAATTTTTTGACTTTCTCAATTCCTCCGCTGGTATCTCCATCAAATTGCTAATTCGCACCCAGGCATAGTGCGCTTTTAATTTATTTCTATATATTTTCAAATTATTGTCCCACAACCCTGGTTCCGTACGAAAATAGTCTATAATATAAATAGTAGAGTACAATCTTACACAAATCGTACTAGGCCCATACTAAGCTCAACAAGGATTGTGTTATGGGTACTAGATGCCGATATATTTAATAGAAATAAATACATAGAAAACATCCAAGACTAAAGAAACAAATATTCATGCTCATCACACAAATATTTGCCCCTACCGGGATTCGAACCCACGACCGTCAGCTTTGTAGGCAGGGTCGCTACCCGCTAACCTAGACCGGTCGTCTATAACCGTCATATATATGTCAATTCCAGTTAGTCAATCCATTCCACGCCTAGTCCGCTCGTACGTATATAGAAACACACAACCATCCGTGTCACTTGCTAGTGAGTAGTGAGCAACTTAGACGCCCGCGAATATGCCTTGTCGTGTTTACGCCTTGCGAACCCATTGATGCGGGACAAATAACCGACAACTTGCGGGAACGAGACGAGAACGCGACGGGAACCGCGAAGAATATCCGAACGGGATCCACATTTATGGTTCGCCGGAGTTTCGGGGCTTAGCGCGCGAATGTGAAGCCGGCATAATAATAATGTATTCTGTGGTCGAACGAAGGAAGTGAGTGAAAGAGAGAAATAAAACGAAACTGCCATTTTAGTTGCGAGTGTCTACAGACATGGTGGGTTTTTGATACATTTTTAAATCTGCCTATATTGTACTAATCTAAACGCGTTTATGTTAAATAATTATTAATTTAAAATGGTGAGATAACTTAAATTTCAATATAAGGAGTATTTCAGTTGTTTTTGTTCTGCGTTTCGGACTTTCGCTGTTTTCCACATCAAATGATGAGTCTCTATATCAAAAATATTCGGTTAGAACCTGAATATTCCGTGAAGATTATCTAGGGCGGACTGATGGCACCTAGTTTCAGTTTGCGCCCTCATCGGCAATGCTCTAGTGTTAACTTTGAGGTTATTTCCAGTCGCACAGGAAATTCTCGGCACCCCGCCATGGGTCAATGGGATTCTACCCCAAGAAGCGCTCCCGCCGTCATCGTGGTAAGGTGAAGGCGTTCCCCAAGGATGACCCCAGCAAGCCTGTGCATCTCACCGCATTCATCGGCTACAAGGCCGGTATGAGCCATGTGGTCCGCGAACCTGACCGTCCTGGATCAAGTAAGTTTCAATTGCTCTTTCACTTTTTAGTTTTAAGCCCCCCATATCAATTTTACGAAGATCGTCAACGATCGGTTGGAACATACTGCCACACATATCGCTTCGTGTTTCAATCGTCCCGTATGTATGGGGGGCTTAACACGTGTACTTTCGTCATAGATCACATCTTATTTGGTCTTATGTAGATATACCTAATGTCTTGGTTTGAAGAGAACTTTATGGTCAGTGTCGATAATTTCTAGATTTAACTTTAACCAACTTTATTTCTAGATGATTAGGTGGGAAACCAGGTTAAAGCACAGCGAGTAATTGGTCCTTTCATTAAATTTCTAGTGTTTCAACATTCTTTTTAAGCAAGAGAACAGTTGATAAGGGGGCGGAAGCCCCACTCCCGCCACTTTTTCCAGCATGGGACCACATTATTTAACTTCTCCTCTTTGCCTGTTTCAGAGGTCAACAAGAAGGAGATTGTTGAGGCAGTCACCATCATTGAGACCCCACCGATGGTCACCGTCGGTGCTGTCGGTTACATCGAGACTCCTCATGGTCTCCGTGCCCTTGTCACTGTGTGGGCCGAGCACATGTCTGAGGACTGCCGTCGTCGTTTCTACAAGAACTGGTATGTTTACCTCAAATGGGCAGTTTACCCTATCTTGTGCTGAAACTAAGATAATACAATTAATTTAATGGTATAATTTTAATGTGCAATGTTACTAATCTTTTACTGTATAGCTCTCCTATCTCAAGACGAGAGTCAGATCAAAATATGCCCTGCGGCATATTGTGCCAAAATGGTTTCCGCTCAACGATGAGACCACTTGGCTTTTCTTGCAGCTGACTGTCCTGTGATTAAACTAGGTACAAGTGCAAGAAGAAGGCATTCACCAAGGCCAGCAAGAAATGGCAGGATGAGCTTGGGCGTAAGTCCATCGAGAAGGACTTCAAGAAGATGATCCGTTACTGCACCGTGATCAGGGTCATTGCCCACACCCAAATGAAGCTGCTCAAGCAGCGTCAGAAGAAGGCTCACATCATGGAGATCCAGTTGAACGGTGGCACTATTGAAGACAAGGTGAAATGGGCCCGGGAACACTTGGAGAAGCCCATCCCCATTGACTCAGTGTTTGCTCAGGATGAGATGATTGACTGCATTGGTATCACCAAGGGTAAAGGATACAAAGGTAAATAGTTATTTTATTCTACTTTTATGTATGTTTTACCCAGCTCCATAAAATTGTTCTTGGGTTGGGTTTCCAACACTGACAGTTTGATCTTGGTAAAATTGGTTACTAGGGCGTAGATCTTTAATAAATAAATAAACCATTGTTGTAGAAAGTACACATTGAATTTTATTGACAGGTAAATCTCAAAGTGACAAGCATAGAAACTCTTTCACAAAGTAGGTCAGTAACTAACAGACCAATAAGATTGAATACATGCTTCACTTAACATCCCGTCTCGTTTTTCTTATTGTTGATGTTGAGTCCAGCTCTTGTGCAAAGCTCTTCAAGTCAAGTTCAAGTCAAGTCAAGTCGTGGCCAGAATAAGGGCTTCGTCAGGAAGTCCGCCACCTGATCGACCTTTAATAAATAAATAAACCATTGTTGTAGAAAGTACACATTGAATTTTATTGACAGGTAAATCTCAGTGACAAGCATAGAAACTCTTCAAACTTCACAAAGTAGGTCAGTAACTAACAGACCAATAAGATTGAATACATGCTTCACTTAACATAGATGAGGTTTACCTTGAACCATTTATCCAGTTTTTAATATTAGGAGTTAATAATTTAATTAATTATGAATTAATTAAACTTAAGAATATTATCAGGAGAAACGAAACGTTTTTCGTAAAATTTTGGTTAAGATGAATGTCAATTTGACTTAGTATGTGTGGAACGGAATGTAACGTCGCTGTTTGAACGTAAATAAACGTTGCTGGGTTAGTGTGTGTGTGTCATTCCGTTTTTCTTCGAGTTGCGTGAATGTTTTCTCTTGCTTGTTTTGTGCTATTCGACTTGCTGTGTTTTTGGACTGCAGGGCAACGAGGGCAAAATACTGCGGTAGCTTAGGTGAAGGGTAAAGGGGGGAGCGAAGCGAAGCCCCCTTTATCCTTTGGAATAGGTTGATCATGTAAAAACGACAAAAATACTTAAAACATAATAAGTGTTTGTTGATCCTTTTTTGCTGTGAAAATCAGTATTTTTGATGTGCAATTAATACTTGCCTTTTTATGAGCCCTAGTAGCCGTAGCTAAGGCGATTTCGAACATCAATACTACAAACAATGACTTTGTATACCTATAGTAAAAAATAACCTCAAAATGGATGTTAGATAATTCATAACAAAAAAACCATACATTTCCTAGACTGGATATTTCACAGGAGGGGTTACCTACCCCCCCCAGCCTCGTACGAAACGGTCACTGTTGGAAGCCTTACCCTTGTTCTAAGTGATATTGGATGGATCCCAACTTATTTGATCTGTCAAACTGAATCTAATTTGCATATTGAAATTTCAAAGAATTGCTTATAATCCCCCTCGTGTTCCAGGTGTGACCTCCCGTTGGCACACAAAGAAGCTGCCGCGCAAGACCCACAAGGGTCTGCGTAAGGTTGCCTGTATTGGAGCCTGGCATCCTTCTCGAGTGTCCTTCACCGTTGCCCGCGCTGGTCAGAAGGGCTACCACCACCGTACTGAGATGAACAAGAAGATTTACCGAATCGGACAAGGTACATTTACTAACATTTGATGTAACTACGCTACATATTTTAGAAATTGCGTTGACATACAGTTACTATGTTCTCTTGATATGGTAGGCACTGATTGTTACCTTCTATTCTACTTACTCTTGCTGCGAGAAACTCCTGGCAAAACCTAAGAAGTTCCTTCAAGAAAATGCTTTGTTAGGAATCAATTTGTTTGCGCACAACATGCCTACCTATTTGTTACCACATCAAATGATGAGTCTCTATATCAAAAATATTCGGTTAGAACCTGAATATTCAGTGAAGATTATCTAGGGCGGACTGATGAATATCTCTCACAACATTACACTCCGTTAAGTCTGCAACAAAATCTAATTATTTCATGATTTTAGGAATCCACACCAAGGACGGGAAGGTGATCAAGAACAATGCTTGTACAGAGTATGATCTGTCAGAGAAGTCCATTACCCCCATGGGTGGCTTCCCCCACTATGGTGAGGTCAACAATGACTTCCTCATGATCAAGGGATGCTGCATGGGCCCCAAGAAGCGCGTTATCACTTTAAGAAAAGTAAGTTACTTTCAAAACAAGCTTGAAAATAGAACCTATGGCAAACTGACACCATTGCTCTTGAAAAGCTTGCTAATTAGTAGTGCAAATTTGCTTATTTATATAAATAATAGAATTTGGGTGAACGAAATCCTAAGTAGGCATTCCATCTGAAGATGTTCTCATTTCTCAATTATGATAAACGACGTAATATATTCTTGTTTGTTCCGCAGTCGCTGCGCGTCCACACCAAGAGGAAGGCGCTCGAGAAGATCAACCTCAAGTTCATCGATACCGCGTCCAAGTTCGGCCACGGTCGCTTCCAGACGCCGGCTGACAAGTTCGCCTTCATGGGTGTGCTCAAGAAGGACAGGATCCGTGAGGAGGCCGCCGCCACGGCCGCGCCCGCCGCCGCCGCCGCCGCCGCTCCTACTACCACCGCGTAGGGGAATGTGACGAATAAATGTTGCAGAAATTAAATGACATCGTTTCAATTGTATGGTGCTCATTCCATACGGCTTCCTTATTCAGTAACTCACAGCTAGCGTCAAATTGACGTTTAGTGTGCGGGAAAACAGTCCCATTTCCACGGCCCTCGATCATCACCATTAAAATCTTCATGAAAATGAAATTTCACGCAGCTAAAGAATAGGTGTGCGTGCCTCCGGAGCATGGCACATATAGGTTTTAGAGCACTTCAGCTAAGTGACTGAATTAGAGCCTCAATAGAAAGTGCGCTACTACAAGCTAAAAACAGAGGGCTTGCTGGTTAAAAATCACGATCTTCAAGCTGTAATCCTCACCGTTGAAACTTTCCTGAAAATAAAATTTGACACTGCCAAGAAATTGACAACTTTCAAGCTGTAATCCTCACTTTTGAAACCATGAAAATGAAATTAGTCTAGAAATAGTCCACAAAGAAAGAAAAATAGTCCTCTTATACACAACCGGCACAATTAGCGGAACAGAAAAAAAGGGAGTATTTACGCATTTTTGCGTGTTACTGGCCGGCTAGACTAGCTTTTTTTAAATTTGGGTTTTAATTTAAAAATGGAATACTAAGCGACTGCCGTTTTTTTCATTCTTTTGTTTTAATTTTCATTGATTTATTTTTTTCAACCGCTTGTCGGTTTTTAGAAGGTTCCATTTGAAAAACATTGAATAACAGTTTTTTGAGGCTTTTTCGCATATTGATAATTTACGAGCATCTAAGTATGCCTGATTTAACGCCATCAGAAATCATTAGGGCAGATCAAATGAGGAGAAATGTTCAAACCTACAGATCGATTGCCAGAAGCCTTCGTCGATCGTTATTGACGAATACTCTAGTGAGAAGAAGAGGACAATGCCGGAAAAGGTGTACTTCAAGGAGGGATGACCGTTTTCCAAGTCCGACGGAACACGAGACAACAGCGGTGCAGGCTCGAAATGTACTGGAAGAGGTACGAGCAGTAAGGATGAGTGAGCGGACAGTTCGTAGAAGATTCGAAGAAGTGGGTATAGGCTCGTATGTGCCCGCCAAAGCCCCAGAACTTGAGAGAAATCATCGCACAAACCGTCTACACTTTGGTCGTGAACATCGTGATTGGGACTTCGACGACTGGGGACAGGTTCTTTTTACTGATGAATGCAGAGTTATGTTAAATCAAATTGATGGAAGGCAGCGAGTATGGAGACGCAAAGGAGAACGGTATATCTAGTCTAATTTTGAAAATACAGTGGCATATGGCGGCGGTTCAATTATGGTCTGAGGAGGAATATGTTTAGGAGCTCGTACGGAGTTAGTAGTGGTCGATGGCGGGAATCTGATTGCTGATCGGTATATCAGGGAGATTTTAGAAGAACATGTTGTGCCATTTGCCCCCTTTATTGGTAACAACTTCGTTCTAATGCAGGATAATGCTCGGGCTCACAGTGCTCGCACAGTACAGATATACCTAAACCATGTTGGTATAACGGTGATGGAGTGGCCAGCACGGTCCCCCGATATGAACCCTATAGAACACGTCTGGGACTTGTTAAAGAGGAGTGTAAAGTCAAGAATGCCACCTCCCAATAATCTCAACGAGTTGCGAAACGCATTACTTGCAGATGGCAGAGGTTGCCCCAAGAAACCATTGATAACTTCATCCGCAGCATGCCCAGACGGATGGAAACCCTCATCAGAGCACGAGGAGGAAACACCCGATATTGAACGGTCATTGAAATTGTTGTTAACCTTTGGAAAATCTTGAATTTTCGGCTGTTTCTCTATAATTAAAAAATCGAAGAAAAATGCATTTTGTTTATAATTTAATTTTTATTTTAATTAAACTTTAAGTATGGTGTTACAAATGAATGTCAAAACATATTAATTTAATTTTTGTTTCATTTTAAATAATATATTGTTTAAAAATTACATTCATTGTTCTAAATTCCCTCTTTTTTCTCCCTTTTTTTTCTGTTCCGCTAATTGTGCCGGTGTGTGTATTTCCGAAGATATAGCTATCGACTTTGTTTAGGTTTCAAAAATTAGTCCAGAAATAGTCCGCACGGCATGCCAAATTTCAGCAATAGTCCAACGATTCTAGAGTTATTAAGACATCTTGGTGAGGATTACAGCTTGAACATTTGATATCATCAAATATCTTCGGAACGCCTACGACTTTCAGTTTCAAATTTGAGCCAAAAAAAAGTCCACCGAAGCAATAATGATTACCACCTGGTTTACTTTGACGAAGTGTATTAAACATACAATGTACATGTACAGTCGTGTACAAAATAATAATGGGGTAAACCCTAATAAACCGGTTTATATCGGTTAATTCAATCAAAGGGCCTGTTTTTAATCTCTGAAAACTAACGGTAGTGTAATATTGTAGGAAAGTGAGGAACAGAGCTATATATATCCTCAAAAGATGCAGGTTCCGACACGATTTAGAGTACAGACGTACCATAAAAGCTGCTTCCATAGTGTATTAAAATTTACAACGAAATACCGGTAAACATAAAAAATCTTCCACTCCCTTCCTTTAAAACTAAACTTCGTGACCTATTGATTAATGAATCCTATTTTAGTTTGAATTAATTTTTTGACAGAATATTAACTTGACATGATTTGGATTTTGGATGATTCTTATCTGGACATTTTTACTCTGACATAAAAATGATTGTTAATGTAATAACAATTTTGCATGCCTGTATTGTAGGTGAAATATGTGAGCTTTATATTATAATCTGGAAACAACTGTCTATATCATATTTCTTGCAAATAAATATAATTTATTATTATAGCGCATAGCTCTGTCCCTCACGTCCACGACACTTAACTTTTATGTTCTCCCATTTAGCCGGACTTACACCAGAGTTTTGATAACCGCTAAATACAGTTTAAATACAACCTTAATAAAACACGGATGGTAAACCTGGCTGACAGGCAATAAGCTTGGCCTGCTTGAGTACGTTTCTTGCCTTTTGCTTGTTGTGCTTAATCTGTATTTAAGGGCTGTCAAAAGCCCTTAGAAGACTGAAACTTAATGACTTTTTTGCTGTACATAAGTGCGTGACAGCGATTTGGATTTTGAACAGGTCTTCGAGCCCCGGTTTTAGCTATTATATGTATGTTATATATTTATATTTTTTATTTTTATTTATTTATTCATTTATTAGTCTTAATAATAACAACAGTGTATCAAACTAACGTCCCACAAAACTGTCTATACACAGTCTGTCTATAGTTGAGCTAAGATATGAACAACAATGCCGGAATTAGTATCGCGAACGCGCTGGCAAAATTTCGTCGAAATACGATTTTGCCGAAACTTTTAAAGACATAAAGCATTTTTCGGTGGAAATTAAGGCACGAGTGTTAAAAAATCACGTCAATCGGTTCATGACAATTGCAATAACGACATTTACCGTGTTAAGAACTGACAGTCAATGTGTACAGGATAACATGCTAGCTTCTTTACTCACAAAACATAATTTGGAAAAGAACAGATCCATTTATGTTCATTATATATATATACACAGTCAGGTCATAAGTTCTGTCACACAATAAAAACTTTTGAATTTATTTTATTTTTTATTTATCAATTTATTTCAGATATAAATAATCCATATTTTTACACAACATATACAAAATAAAATTTTAATTTTAGCATAATTAAATTAATAGGCATACACACACAAACATACCCTCACACACATATCTCTACCCTCACACACAACCACTTACACACACGTATTACACATCATTATTTACATGAAGCAATCAGGAAAAACACAGTTAGGTACATCATTTTTTATTAGGAGCTAGATGTACACCTACCCAGTGTCTCATAATAGGGCTGTCGATCCTATTTGCCAACGTATCGAGAATTGTATTCGGGCTGCCGCGTGTACGAATCATTATTGAAGCGATTCTTTTTCGGCGACGATTTAGAACGCTGGCCACAAAAAAGTTTATTGAATTCGAATTTCGAATTTTTCATGAATATAACAATGAGTACTTTTTAGAATTTCCCTCATTTTTAAATATGGAGTGGACACTTAAAGAAGGCCGTGTCGCAGTTATTGCGTTGCATCGTTGCGGTTACGCGCCAATTCAGATTTTCGACTTACTGAAAAATTTGAATATAACCAAAAGATTCGTTTATCGTACCATAAAACGATACAATGAAGACTCTAGTGTAGATGACAGGTCAAGAAGTGGTCGCCCTCGCTCTGTTAGGACTCCAGCAGTGATAAAAGCTGTGAAGGCGCGAATTCAAAGAAATCCCATACGTAAGCAGAAACTGTTGGCCCTTCAGATGGGGTTAAGCAGGACCACGGTGAAAAGGGTGTTAAATGAAGACTTAGGGCTTAGGGCATATCGAAGAAAAACAGGACATCGTTTGGACGGTCGTTTAATGGACCTGAGACTGAAGAGATGCCGCGCTTTGTTGAAGCGGTACGCGGGAAAAAAGCATCGGGAAATTCTTTTTTCGGATGAAAAAAATTTCACCGTGGAAGAGAGCTACAACAAACAAAATGATAAGGTGTACGCACACAGCAGTGAAGAAGGGAGCAACCGTATTCCGCGTGTCCAACGAGGTCATTTTCCGTCCTGGCTCATGGTTTGGTTGGGAGTCTCTTATTGGGGCTTAACTGAGGTACATTTTTGTGAGAAAGGCGTAAAAACGAATGCAGTTGTGTATCAAAATTCAGTCCTCAAGAACCTTGTGGAACCTGTTTCTCATACCATGTTTAATAACAGGCACTGGGTATTCCAACAAGATTCTGCGCCAGCTCATAGAGCGAAAAGCACACAAGAATGGCTGGCGGCGCGTGAAATCGACTTCATCCGGCACGAAGACTGGCCCTCCTCCAGTCCAGATTTGAGTCCGTTAGATTACAAGATATGGCAACACTTGGAGGAAAAGGCCTGCTCAAAGCCTCATCCTGATTTGGAGTCACTCAAGGCATCCTTGATTAAGGCAGCCGCCGATGTTGACATGGACCTCGTTCGTGCTGCGATAGACGACTGGCCGCGCAGAATAAAGGCCTGTATTCAAAATCGCGGGGGTCATTTTGAATAAATTTTATTACCATAAGAATCTATGTTTTATTAAGTTCGTTTTGCTATATAAATGTTTACATAAATAATAAACAAGTCTAAATTATTTCATATTGCACATGTGACAGAACTTATGACCTGACTATACATACATAGTGCGGTCGACGGTGTGCGCGTTGTAGATGAGCTGCTCGCTGCCGCTGTGACGATTCCTTATATGCAGGTCAACTTTCTTGCTCTTCTTATGCGCCATCTCTTTCCCACTCACGCCTTGTACCCACATAGGTTCTGTGGGTCCGTCGAGGCCGAGAGTGTCGGCGAGAGCAGAGTCGATAACATATGTTGTACTTCTTTGCTACCTCCCAGCGCTCGTTCGTGTCGAGTTTCTTGAATGCGGGACACGACGGCAGTTGGTGGTTAGCGTGTTTGCATAGTGAACACTAACTTTTCTTCTTTTTTCTTTTCTTGTTCTGTGGTCGCGGCGTAGGCGCGCTCGGGCTTCTTTCGTGCGATCTTGTATTCTAGTCTCTCCACTGTTTGTTCGGGCGGAGCATAAGGCGCGCACTTGTCTGCTTCGTTGTTCAGGAACTCGGCGATTTTCTTAAGCTCGGGCGTGTCTTCACCGCGTAGTCGTACCACTTATTTCTTAATATCGGCGTTAATTTCTCCACGATCATTCGCAATACCTCCGGGTTGTAGAGATATTGCGGTTTTCTCAATATTTCGATCGTGGCAACGGTGTTGGCGATACGGCTGGCGAATATGCACAAATCGCGCGGGTTGTCACTTAGCCGCGGCAGTCCCTTCATTTTCTCTATTTCACTCGTGAGTAATGCGTCTGGTCTTCCGTACCTTCTTTCTAGGGCGGCGATCACGTCTTCGGGGTGCGGCTGGCTTATGAGGAGGGCGCTCACGGCCTCCCAGGCGACACCTTTCAGACTTCTTCTTATGCGGGCGACGTTTTCACTCGGTGAGAAACTAGGTGAGGACTCGGTGTACGCGGCTTTAAACTGCAGCCATTCGTTGCACATACCACTGAACACTGGCAGTTCTGATAAGAACTTTTTATTGGATTTGCTTGCCTGTATTGCTTCAGTGAGTGCGGCGGTCAGCGACGATACGTCCACTTCACGAGCGGGGCGGGCTGGAGCATCTTGATGGGGCCCCCGCCGCGCGCGCAATTTATTCGTAGCGCACGCGGTGATTTCCCGCGGTTCTTCGAGAGTAGGTATTTCTATCGCTGCCTCTTCTGGCCTGCGGTTGAACCAATCTGCGACTCGTTTTGGCGCCAAATCTTCCTCTTCGTCCTCGGACACCTCCTGCGAGGACTCGGCGTTACGGCGCTCGCGCCGTATTTTTTCTAATTCTGCCTCGGCGTTTATTTTTCTTAATTCCAGCTCGGCTAACCTCTCCTTGGCCTCCAACTCCGCGAGGAGTCTCTTGCTGGAGGCCTTGGATCGGTGTGACCGAGCGGGCTTTGCAGACTCCGCGTGTACTGTTGGCGGCGGCATCAATTTGGTGGAGCGGCGTTCGACGACTGTGGCGGTGCTGGCGGCGGGCGTGGCCTTAATGCCGGACGATTCGACGGGCTCCCTGGTCTTGCTGGTGCCAGGGTTGTTCTCCGCTTCGACGGCCTCGGTGTTCGTTGTTCTGGTGCCCGACGTCGTGGTGGCCTCGGTGTTCGACGTTGCTCCGGTTCCCGACGTCGTATTTGTTTCTCCCGACGTCAGAGTTTGCGGAGCGCACCGCTTTTTATCCACACTCATATTTATGTACCTCGCCTCCCGGCCCCCGCATTTCCCCCACCTGCCCCGCAATCTTTATTTCTCTTTATTATACGTTTTTACATAGGTTCTTATGTTCCTAATTATTTCCTATTCTTAATGTTACTTCCTAATAAGATTCTAGCTCGGAAAGCGGAGGAACGACGGGTTTAGAGCCGCTTTTCCTTTGTGCGGCTCCCCGTCGCTCCCCGCGGACCGAGGTTATAAATATAACTCGCGCGGAGCCCCAGCCGCTCTTATCCAATTCCCTACTTATCCAAATAAAACACCCAGCGTTCAACCTTTATTTACACACATTATTTCTTAGCCTAGGTCTTATTCTATTTATTTATTTATTTACATGTATTTAATTTCCGGCGGACAGCGCCTGTTTTATTCGTCGCGAACAAATAGCTTCTGTTGGATACCATCATGTTCAGTGAAATATTGAACAAGTAAAGGAAACATCTTTTCAGCTTTGTGATTGGATGCGTCGGTGCCTATTCCGTAATATGAAACTTCTCTCGCAATTTTTCTTTTATTTCCGATACAGAATGTGGAGCGAGAATATTTTTAACAATCGCTGTAGCCTTGGTTCTCGCTGTGGACTGTTTTGCAGCGATTTTGGAGTCGGGATACATCGCGGCATTCAGTTTTACGTTACAGTCAAGTGAACTGAAAGATTGATGATATTTAACAACTTTATAAGCTGTCGTTAGTTCCGCTGCCGCAATAAGCAATTCTTCTTGATTATCTTCTTTAATCATGAATCCGGATATGGGCCTTGATGTCGATACAACAGCGAACCTTTTTTGTGAGTAGTGGTAGATATGTGGTGCTTTACGTCAGCCTTACCTCCGTGAGTAATTGATATAAAACAATTGCACGTAGCACAAAATGCTTCTTCGTTTGTACGTCCTTTCTTTATAAAGCTCCACTCTTTCGTATAGTCTTCCGAAAAATGGCACTTCAAGACGGATTTCAAGTGCCTATTGACATCAGTAAATCACGTTATCTTCAGGCCAAGATACCTATTCAAGAATTTTGTAGCATAGAACAAGTTTGGTTACGAAAGCGAGTTGCAATTATTGTTTATACTTATACTATGTAATGAGACAGCCATGTATTGTATACCCTTTTTTCTGGGGGTAGTCAGCCAGGCTATATCAAAATTTTGTGTTTTCCAAATTGTATTAAATAAAAATATAAATAATAATTAAATGTACAATTTTATAAGTTAAAACTAGGCCTGAACCACTAATCACTCTGGGTAAATAAAATGACTCTACCTAAAATTATTAAACTCACTTTTACACTTTCACCATGGATCTGTACACTAAACTGAGTGAAAACATGGACAAGATTGTTAACTTTCAACTCCAGTCGCAGTACGAGAAGGAGCTTTGAGAGGCGTCCACCATGTCAATGTGCAGCAGTCCTCCTGATCTCAGCACCATCAGTAGGGAGTTCATTGAATTCAAATCTTTTACTTGGAGCTGCCTCAATATGCTGCGCTCGCAGATGAAACTGCTCCTTGCAGGTCAGGACTGGCATGAAATGCGAACCAGGAGAAAGGTGCTCCTGCTTCATGGAGTATCAGAAAAGGCAGAAGAAGATGCAGGTGATGTTGCTCAAGTAGTACTATGCAACCAAATGAAGATGTCCCCGCAGTGTCTATGTCTGACATTAGGTGTTGTTCACAGACTAGGCTCCAAAGAAAAGGCTTCAAAAGCCCGCCCCTTGCTTGTCAGGTTTTCATCTTTCACAGCACGGACTGAAGCTTGGAAGGGCAAGACTGCCTTAAAAGGAACCGGGATAACTGTGACCTAATTTCTTACAAAACCCAGGCAAACAGTGTTCATGGCCGCTAGGAAGCACTTCGGTGTCCAAAACTCTTGGACGGCAGAGGGCAGGGTTGTCTTACTACTACCAGACAAGACTAGGCGGAAGGTGGAGTGTATGTCGGAGCTGCTGGAGTACACTAGCAATTTCCCTCAGTCCGCCCCTCAGTCTGAAGGAAAGGTGAGTCCTCCCAAGAAGGTGACCACGGCTGTTGCCGCGCCACTGGCTGCCGCAGCGCTCAGGCGCGTAATGGACTTGTATATTATGATTTATTATCATATTTAAAAAAACTGTCAAAATAAAGTAAGTATAATTGCTAGATCTCTAACCCAACGAGTAGTCAGTAGAGTTCAATTATTATTGAAAGTGGCAGTAGAGTCATGAAAATTACGAATAAATGATGTTGATTTTAAATATTTTCATCATTTTTAAATTAGTTTTAGAGCGTACTATACTTTTTTACAAAATACTATCCTTTTTGTATTTGTGTGCTATCCTTTTCAACGCACCAAAATCCCACACTGGTTGTCATATAGACAGTTGAATTCGGTACTTTTGCGATTTTTGTCGATAGTTTCAACAGTCGAGACTACCAAAAATCGTTAAAATGATGTCGTTATCATTTAATGACCGAGATCGGTGGTACGGCGATCGTTATGAATGTCGAGACTGCCGCTGGGTTGGTTACCTAGTTAAGCATCATCGAACGTTCAAATATTGGTACACATTCATAAAGTAATGATTATTCAGAAATTTAAATGTATTGATTTAGGAGATCCCATGTCTGTTTTCCATGTGTTTTTATTAAGAAATAAACAATTTTAATTTTAGTTAATTGTATCTACACAATATATTCTACATGCAAACAAAACAATTTACAGATAAATTCAAATTGTTTATCTACACACGTACACTCGGCGCCACGAATAAAGAGCTCTCGGAGAAACTGGCGGGGATTACTGCGCATGTGTACAGTCGCGGCATAATTCCGAAGTGCGTTTTTAGGGTTAGTGTGAAGGAATGAGTGTTCAGGACTTTCTTCACTTCTATTTTTTCTCTGTTTGATATTTTGTTGATTGGGATATTAGCCGATGTAAATAATGGACTTTGTGTCAAATAAACTATAGGTACTCTCTATTGACAACATTTGTTAACGTCAAGGTTGAAACCTATATATAAATAACCCCCTAGCATAGAATGCCCCTAGTCACTAGGGCCTAGTGAATATAGATACTTGTAGTAATAGTCCTGCACACTCTTTTCTTCCCGCTGACTAATAATTTGTAATTCGACCGGGGCGAAAGATAACGTTGGGTAATATTGTATGCGACTGTACTCAAGAAGCTTCGAGACGTACTTTCGGTGCGGGCATCGGGAAGCGACTGATCAACGAATCAGGTGCCGGCGCTGACTACCGCCCCCGTCGCTCCTCACTTCCCCGCGCCAAACACTTGTGAAAAGTGACTACTGCGCATTCAAGGGCAAAGCTCTTTAGTCGTGGCGCCCGGTATATCATAAACCCTCTTTACTGCGTTCAAAAACCGCACGTTACGATCAGAATTATGTTAAACTATTTGGTAAAAACTCATTTCGTATCTGGAAAACTACACATAATGGTCATTATGTGTAGTTTTCAAATTACAAAAATTAAATTACATTCAAATTTCGAAGGCCGACGCCCATCCGCGTGCCGTCCCTAGTTTGTCTGTAAAGTTGGTACTGACATTCAAATTTCGAACGCCGACGCCCGTCTGCGTGAAGTTGGTACTAAAGAACAAGGTAAACAATTGCAGAACCACAATGCCGGTCAAACATGCGGTTCCTGAACACATCAAAGAGAGCTTATGATATGTGTGTAGATAAACTAGTGTATGTAACTGTACATAATTAGGCATTATGCAGCAGTCACATAAACTACTATTAACTACCTAGGTATATTCGTAAAGTAGGTATAATGTCAAATGTGCAATATAATAATAGAATTTAATATTTATTATCAAAATTTGTGTATCAAATATTAATTGATCGTGTAAAAACTTTCTTTGACGAGCAGGATTTTTAATTTATTTTTAAAAGTATGAAAATTCTCTATATTGATAAAACTCTGTAAAAGCCTATTAAATATTAGGGTTGTCATGCTGAATATACTCTTGCCGTAGTTGGCACTCCTACTGTTGCTCTGCACAGAGTAAATTACTCTTTTGATTCTTGTCTGTGGTTGGTTATCATAACAATAAATAAATAAATAAATATTAGACGGCTCTCTGTTTACTCTACGTGAATATGTACATTTTAAATAACGTTATGCCTTTATTTGTTATGCTCCGTATGTATCTTATATAGGTTAATGTATCAACACTTTTGAGAGAGTAAATAAAACTTTTAATCTTTGTCTGAACCAAATATCTGAGGTTACCTATCTCATCTTTCACTTTAAAAGTCCGGCATTCTAATTGACCAACTGGGGACTTCTTAAAAGATTAGTCATCAGATTAAATTGAAACTTACGAATCTGCAACTAGGTGCATTGCAGATAGGCAGGCAACATGTAATTGACCTGTTATTATTAATAACTTCATATTCATTATAACAGTTTAAGTAGGTATGTAGTCAATAATTCTAATATCGACGACTTCGACGAGCCCTTTTGTTTTTATAAGGCATTTGAGATATCTGTGGTTAAACTCCGTCTAGTAGCGACACTGCCGCTGGAATCACCCCCGTGTAGCACCCGCCAATTTTGAATCACACCTATACCTAAGATTCATAATTCTTCGTAAACTTTAAATATGGGTATTACATATCAACTCATGATAATGAAATCTACCTGGCTGCAAGAAAATAAGATCATCTGCAGATGATCTTATTGATGATTTGTGCGATTTATACATGTATAAATCGCACAAATGAAAAGAACACTGCACAGCAGAGTTTCTCGGCGACATGGTAGAGACCTACTTCTTGGCAGTGGCGGCGTAGCATGGGTTGGCACCCGGGGCGACAATCTATTGAGCACCCTCAAAATAAAACGACCAATACTAAACGTGCTTACGTGACTTTATTTGACTGAATTTTTCGATCACATTATCAAAATTTACTTTCCTGTCCTTTTCAATAGACAAAATCGAAAGACTGGTAAGTCGCGTTTGACTCATTGTTGATCTTAAGTATGATTTAATCAATTTTAATTTTGAAAAACTTCTTTCACAAGAAGCCACCGAAACACAAATAGTTAAAAACAATCTCATACACAGCGCTAAACTTGGAACAGACTCAGAATAGTCCCACTTCACAATGCATTTTAGAAGTTCCAGGGTAGTACATTGGACCGCTTCTTGGAGAGAAAAGCTGGCGGCTTCCAAGTGACGCCTCAGTCGTAAAATCTCCATAATAATATCATCTGCAGAAAGTTCATCATATATTTTTGTTAGATGTAAAACTGTACCACGAAGTTCTTCTTCTGTTGACGTGAGCAAAGTATTAGGTTGAACAACGCCAAATGTTATCAGAATGTTATCCATTGCTATGTAACGATGGTCTAGCTCTTCGTAAAACCTGTCAAGACATTCTAAAATAGCTCTCTGCAACTCTTCTGGCAATGTTAGTCCAGCGTCATGGGCCATTTCTCCTGGCATTCGTTTTCGGAATCTCCTCCTTCCTCTTCTTTAAACGGAAATATCCAAGTCCTCACATTTTTCAGTTGCGTAGGAAATAGCTCTTTCTACTATTTGGGTACGTTGACTTTGAAGGAAATTTTTTAGGGCTTTGATTTTTATGACACACTTTTCCAGCGATAGCCCAGATGTTTGCATATACTTTTGTGTCTGATTAACTTCTTCTAGGACTTCACACCAAAAAAGAGAGGTAGCATAAAAAACTGAAGTCACACAAAGCTGGTAAGAGTGTGGATGCTGCTCCTCTTGTATCGACATTTTCTCTGCTGCTGCTGGGATCACACATGTCTTCGAGTGTTGAAACAAGTTTCTCAAAATTATTCTTTAGTGATTTAACAGCATCGTGATGAGCACTCCATCTTGTCTCTACTAGTCTTTTGACCGATACCCCTACACTTTTCATTAGAATTTCCCATCGATGTGTGGATGATGAAAAGAACGTGTAAATTCTTTCTACTGTTCCGAAAAATGTTACACTTGAACTAACACTCCCTAAAGAGTGCACTCCACATAGATTTAGCGAATGATTAGCACAAGGCATGAACAACGCTTTAGGATTGTGTTCTTTAATTATTGCTTGTACACCACCATGAACTCCTGCCATGGTTGCAGCATTATCATATCCTTGTGCCCGACATAGATGGATGTCCAAGTTATCACTCTCTAACTGCGTAAGGATATTTTCAGTAAGTTCGACTGCAGTCTTTCCAGCTATAGGGAAGAAACCTAGAAATGATTCCTTCACTTCAACTTGATCGCCTTCAATATGAACATATCTGATTACATAACTCATCTGATCAACATGTGATATGTTTGGAGTACTATCGAAAATAATTCCGAAATATTTAGCTTTTTTTATATCGTCCAAAATGTTATTCTTCACTTCTTTCCCCAAAAGACTGATGAACTCATTTTGAATGTCTTTGGACAAATAAGAATGTACCCGTTTAGTTTTTGTACAGGCGATAGCATGTTCAATTCTTAGCATGTGTTCTTTTAGCACTGGGTCATATTTTGACAATATATTAACTAATTATTAGAAATTCCCTCTATTATCTGATGAAATATCCTCTCTATGTCCTCTTAGAGGAAGATTTTGGCGTGCCTGGAAAAGAATTACATCTAAAAGGCGACTCAAATGTCACGCCACTTCTTTTTTTCTACCATTTGATGTTCATGATCGATAGTTTTTTGCAGCCTCAATCCATTCTCCAAGATTTTCCATTTTTCAAAACAGGAGAGATGGCCCTCAGAATGTTCGTGTTCAGACACTTTAGGATTTAGTTTCCACCATGAATTAAATCCGTTGACAAAACAGAGTTTGTTTTGTTTCATGGTGCGTAAACAGTTTGCAGCAAAAACAGTATAAACTTTTTTTTGTTGGAGAGTATACCATCTATTTTCTGAGTACTTCTTCTCCATTTGGTAACGCTTTATAAAACCATTCTGAATGGGAATGTCGACTCTTTCCTTTTATTTTATCTCCAGATCTTTGGTCAGTATCTACAAACGGGCCATTTCTGTTTTGGCGTTGGTGTTGGCCAAGTAGCAACATCGAAACGAGTAGTGTCATGCAGCTCTTCTTCATCGTTTTCAATTTGCTAGGATTCTTCTTCATTGTCGCTATTCCGTCCTTTTTCTTGGTTATATTCTTCTCGATGCTGATCTCCACCTTGTCTTTCGCTTTGTGTGTCAGGGTTGTCAGGCTCTCTTCCCAGCGTCCCTTCATCTAATTCATTTTGGCCCCGTGTTTCTAAATCATCTGTTTTATCAAGAAGGTCGCTTTCAACACTTTGCTGTGGTGTATTTGGTACCAGAGAAGCAGAATTAACAGGCTCTCTTCCCAGCGTCCCTACATCTAATGCATCTTGGCCACGTGTTTCTACAACATCTGTTTTATCAAGAAGGTCGCTATCAACACTTGGCTGTGGTGTATTCGGTACCAGAGAAGCCGAAGGTGCTACATACTTCAAAATCGACCCAGATAACGATTCGCGTGCATGTTCTTTTGATTTTTTTACTTTTCTCTGCTGAAATCCACTAGGTCTATTTCGCTTCATGTTAAAGTTTTGTTCTGTAAAGATCGATAAAGGAATACTTGTTAATTTTGACAGCTTTTTTCTCGCTTAATTTTGCATTATGTAAGTAAGTTTAAAGGTGAAAATAGACTACTATAACGTAACATGAACGGAGCATTTCATCAGTTTGTACGAAGATCGCGCTGCGGGCGTTCCGCAGTACAGAGACACAACAATCATCCTGACTGGCGCGCCCGAGCACACTGCGACTGCGCTGCGAGCCTCTTTGTGTTCGGGCGAAAAAGCCGACACTCGGCGGATCGCGCCCCGCACGAGTTATAATATAATGCTCAGATCGCGCTCGGAGCGTGCTCAGTTCGTGCGCGCAAGGCGTCCTAACTATGGAAATTAAGTTACGTTACATGATACATTGCGACAATGTATACGGCAAATTCATTCATTGCGTGTTACATTACATGTTACGTACAGAAGTCTATTTTCACCTTAAGGTCTCGGCAATGTATTTTTCTTTTCATTAGATAGTATTAGTGCAAATTACGTATATTTACGTCGGATGAATTTGAATTCATTAATCTGTGGTTCAAGTAAAAAAATATTTACGAAAAACAATTTTAAATCATTGGTTTTAGTATCATTGGACCTGAATTTGATTATAATAAGGTTTTTTATGGATAGCTGGCAGTCACTTTTCATACCAAAGTGCTTTTCTTTTTGTAAGGAAATGCATAGTTTTTCCGAAAATTCAAAGATAAAATTGCGAAATTTCGGTGATCAAAACGTAATTTGCAACGAAAATCGGCAAAACGAAACGTCAAAAGTACCATTCACAGATAAAATTATGACGTTTTGTCTATGGTATTGTCATTATTGTTCGTCTGTGGTCGAAAACTGACGGAAAAATGAAATTCGGAAAAGATAACTTATCAAAGGTAAGTCACAATCACAACACACAGAAATAAACATGTTGTTAGGAGTTGAGCTGTGAGCGAAGCCGCCCCATGTAATTTCACTAAACCGAAATGTTGATTTAGGTCACTTTCTGTGCAAATACTAAAGATAGGTTGTATTAGGTCACAACGTTATGAACCACCCAGAGCCGAGCGAAGCGGAGCGGAGCGAGGCGACCCTATCTAGTTTCACAAAACCGAAATGGTTGCTTTAGGTCACTTTCTGTGTAAATACTAGAGATAGGTTGTGTTAGGTCACAACGTTATGAACCACCCGGAGCCGAGTGAAGCGGAGCGGAGCGAGGCGACCCTATCTAGTTTCACAAAACCGAAATTTCCTCACTTTTAAAAACTATATTGGGGGGAGGGGGATGTGGGGACCACCCCCCCTCCCCCTCCAAAATTTGTGTTTTTTTCATTTCCTTGGATGAACCTAACCTTCAATTTTAATAAACATTAAAAATTAATATCCCAAAAAGTATACATTTCCTAACTTTATAAACTATATTGGGGGGATGGAGGGATCCCCCTCCCCCCCTCCCCATCCCCTCCCCAAATTCAGGTCCAACTATTCTAAAAATTTCCCTGTTTATCTAGTAATACAATACTTACATAGTCAGGTCATAAGTTCTGTCACATGTGCAATATGAAATAATTTAGACATGTTTATTATTTATGTAAACATTTATATAGCAAAATGAACTTAATAAAACATAGATTCTTATGGTAATAAAGTTTATTCAAAATGACCCCCGCGATTTTGAATACAGGCTGTGGGCCACCTTCGATCTGGCCCACTACTTGACAGGGGGTGGAGAGGTTCGAAGAAAAGGCCGGGTTCTCAGGAGCAGTGTTTTATTCGGAGTCTGAGCGAAGAGTGATTTACAGTGGAAATTGTCCCTATATTTATACTGCTCTAACATGGTTCTGATTGGTCGGCGGGCGTACCTCGATCCCCGACCTACCGCGCATACCCCGCGGTGGTTTGGCGCCCCCGTCCCCCGACTCGCCTCGAGTCTTTGTTTTCCCTCGACAGGGGGCGCCTTGTACACCCGCCTTCCTATCTAGTTTTATTTATTCTTTGTAAATAAATTCAAACATATACAAAACTAATTAGGAACTATAAAACGATTATCACAACAAATAATTAAACTATAACTATTATATACAAATCAATTATATAATTCTACTTTGTCGCGAACATATTCTCCCGCCGCAGCTCGTAGCTGGAGATCAGTCGTTCGCGACGTGGAGTATGGCCAGCTTCTTGGTCGGCCGCCGCAGGATGCCCTTGTTGGTGCGCACGTCCACTGCTCGTACCTCGCCGTCTGGTCCCGGGAAGACTGCCTCGATGACTCCGCGTGGCCAGCTGTTGCGTGGCAGCGTCCCGTCCGCTATTAGGACGAGGTCGCCGATCTTCAGAGCCCCGTTTGAGGCTCGGGGCTCCCGCCGGTGTTGGAGGTCGGGCAGGTATTCACGGACCCAGCGGGCCCAGAATGTGTCCGCCAGGCGCTGGCTAGTGCGCCAGCTGAGCCGGCCGGCGGAGTCCCCTTCGGTGAACGCCCCGGGTTGCGGGACTCTGGATGGGCCGCCCAACAGGAAGTGGTTGGGAGTGAGGGCCTCGGGATCGCTTGCATCGGTTGACATGTGAGTGAGAGGCCGGCAGTTTATTGTGTGCTCAGCCTCTACCAGCAGGGTGCACAGGACCTCTTCTTGGGGCGCTCGCTCGTGTAGTGTGGCAGCGAGCGCCACCTTACAGCTGCGGACGAGGCGTTCCCACGCCCCGCCCATGAACGGCGCGCTTGGCGGGATGAACCGCCAATGGATGAAGCGGACAGAGGACTCCGCCTCCATCGCGGCGGTTGCCGCCCGGCGGAGCTCGACGTCAGCTCCGCGTAGATTGGTCCCCTGGTCTGACCACAGCTCTGTTGGGCAGCCGCGTCTACCAATAAAGCGACGCAGTGCCATGATGGCGGAGTCAGTAGTGAGACTCCCCGCCAGCTCGAGGTGCACCGCCCGTGTTGTCAGGCAGGTGAAGATGACCCCGTAGCGTTTCTGTTTGCTGCGGCCAACTGTAACAGTGAGCGGACCAAAATAATCAAGCCCCGTGAAAGTAAAGGCTCGGTTATGATGTGCGAGGCGGCTTCTTGGGTAGTCGCCCGTCGACGGTTGCGCTGGTTTCGCCTTGATGACCCGACAGCGCTGGCAGCGCGCTGTCTCGCTACGCACAGAGTTGCGTAGGCGCAGCACCCAGTAGTGTTGACGGACCTCGTTCGCTGTAGTCTCGAAGCCACCGTGGTGTAGACTGGCGTGTGTCCACCTGATGTAGAGCCGAGTCCACCGGTGGTCGCCGTCCAACACGGCCGGTGCGCGCTGTGCTTCAGTGATGTCAGCGGCGGCGGCGATTCTTGAACGTAGGCGGATGACCCCGTTGTCGTCCAGGACAACGGACAGCTTCGCGAGTCGACTGCTCCCTGGTGGCTCCTTCCCGCTCTGTAGGCAGGAGAGCTCGGCGCCGAACACTTCTTATTGTTGGGCGCGTATCCACAGTACTGTTGCTTCGTCTAAATACCGCGCCTGTAGCGGTACTATGCGGTCGCTCGTTGCTCGTTCGCTCACCTTTCCTTTGTTCGTGAGCGGAGCCGGGCGCGTAGCGTGCCACGCCGGGTCGTCCTCGGGTCCGTGCTTTGTTCGCTTGCGTGCTGCTGCGCAAACTTCTCGGTTGCGCAACATGTCGATGAACTGGAGGACTCGCGCTGTGACGCGGTTTGCTCGGAGCCAGCACGAGAAGCGGGTGAGGTCGGGTAGCGCCGCTGACAGCTGTGCGGTAGTCTTCACTACGTGCACTCTCTCTTCACCGGTGTCGCTTACCGCTACCTCTTGTTCTTGTGGCCATTGTTCCTCGGGCAAGAACAGGAACGTCGGCCCCCGGAACCAGCGATGTTCGGCGTCGAAGTCGGGCGGCGTCTGGCGGGTGGCGTCGTCGGCTACGTTATCTTTCGTAGGTACCCACCTCCACTCGACGGTCTTTGTAGCCTCTGCTATCTCGGCGACTCGGTGCGACACGAAGGGCTTGTAGGCGCGCGGTCCGTTGCGCAGCCAAGCTAGCACCGTTCGGGAGTCTGACCAGTAGACTCGGCGGGTCGGCTTGATGTCGTGTTCGGCGGCCGCTGTCTGCGCCAGGCGACAACCCAGAACCGCGGCTTGCAGTTCGAGTCGTGGGATGGACACCGTCTTCAGTGGCGCCACTTTCCCCTTGGCGGCGATGAGCGAAACTTGTATTTCGCCCTGCTCGTTGACGGTCCGCCAGTACGTGGCGGCGGAGTAGGCAGAGGAGCTCGCATCTACGAACGTGTGTAGTTCGATGTTGTCTGCGTCGGCTAACCGTGGGTAACAACGAGGCACAGCAATAAGGGTTAGTTGTTGTACCTGTGTTATCCATCTTCCCCACTCGTCTGCTTCGGCAGGTTGTAGCGCGTCGTCCCATCCGATGCCGGAGCGCCAAGTGTTCTGCAGGATGCGCTTCGCTTGCAGAGTGACCGGCGTGACGAGGCCGAGCGGGTCGAAGATGGACATCACGACCCGTAGTGCTTCTCTTTTCGTCGGCAGCCTTGTACCATCTAGCAGATCCTGCGGGATCTTTGCGGCGTTGATGTTGAAGGACAGCGTGTCGGGCCCGGGATTCCACATCATCCCGAGTATCTTCTCGGGGGCGAGGAGCTTCGTTTTTTGTGCCGCCCCCGGCGCGAAGTGATCGCGCAGTAGTGCCGAGTTTGACACCCAGCGTTGTAAGCAAAAGTTACCTCTCTCGTGTATGTAGGCGACCTCGGTAGACACGCGTAGCGCCTCCTCTTCCGTAGCGTAGCTTGCCAGGTAGTCGTCTACGTAGTGGTTCCGCACTATAGCCGCCGCCGCCTCTGGATAGTCCGCCGCGTGTTCTTCCGCGTTCTTGTTCTTCACGTAGATCGCAGTACAAGGAGAGGAGGTTGCGCCGAATATGACGCTCTTCATGCGGTACTCCTCCGGCGGTCCCTCCCGCCTGTCGCCTCTCCACAGGAAACGCTGCATGTCCCGGTCCTCTGGTACTATCGCGACTCTCATGAACATGTCCTTGATGTCAGCTGTGACCGCTACGGGGCGCTGTCGGAACCGCATAAGGACCCCAGGCAGCGATTGCAGTACTGGTCGGGTCCGGACAGCAAGAGGTCGTTCAGGCTGACCCCGCGCGTCTTTGCTGCAGCGTCGTGGACAATGCGGAGTTTCTCTGGCTTCTTCAGGATTAATAACAGCGAAATGAGGTAAGTACCATACCCGTTTTGACTTCTCTGTAGGTGCGGGCTCGGCGAAACCGCTGTCGATGAGTACTTGCATCTGCGTAGAGTACCTCTTTTTCATCTCTTCATCTCGATCGAGCTTCTTTTCGACGAGTTGTAGCCGGCGTAGCGCGTGTTCGTAGCTGTGAGGTGGGTCTGGGTTGTCCTTCCTCCACAGCAGGCCCGTTTCGAAGCCTCCCGCCGGTACTCGAACAGTCTTCTCGTCGAGTATTTGCAGTGCACGTTTCTCGTCATCGTTGTAGGATCGCTTCGGCTCGACGCCTAGGGACTCAAGAGCAAAGTGTTCACGCATCATTTCCTCCATGTTATCCTCCTCCGTGTCCAGTGAGTGCGGGACGGCGTGGTGTACTCTGTGGCGCTGTGCTCAGCCGCGGGCCTCTTTCACGCCGTGTAGCACCCATCCGAGTGCCGTTTTCGACGCGACGAGTTGTCCCCGTTCCCCGCTTCTTGTAGCGTGGGAGAGGAGTAGGTGCCAGTTGTCTTGTCCCAGCAAGATCATGGGCGTACACTTCTCGTACGCGATCTTGTCCGCGATGTCGGCCAGGTGAGGGCAGCCCTCCACGTCTTTGCTCCGCAGGGACTGAGACGAGAGGTTGAGTCCATCCATCGTGCGCGCTGAGATCTGAAAACTGTCAGAGTCCGGTCCCTTTATGTTAAAACAAACTCGCCTTGAATTGTCCTCGTCGACTTTTGAGCCGCCCACTGTCTCGATGTAGAAAGGCGATAGCGGCCCCGTAGCTCCTATTTTCTCTGCGATCTCGTTCTCGATAAGTGTACAGGTCGCCGTGTGGTCTGCGGAATGTGTTCTCGCGCGGAGCGCGAGAACCACTACGGTTGCGGGGTCGAGGACTTATGGTTGCCTCATGCCCGCGGCGTCAACTCGGGGGGTAACGTCCCCCCCGGTCTTGGGTGGCCCCTACTTGTCAGGGGCCTCGCGTGGTCTTCGTTGTGCTGTGCTTTCGCCGTCTATTGGCATACACTGGCGAAAACGGTGCGGGAGCTTCTTCTTCTCCACTGTGCCGTGCTTTCGCCCTCTTCTGTGGGCTTACACTGGCGACAGTGGGATGAGCAGCAACTCTCTTGGGAGTGGTCTGCCTTCAGGCGGACGTGCGTGATGCGGAGCAATGTCGTGGAGATGTGCGTGGCGGCTGTTGTCGACGCAGTCGTACATGCGCCGTGCCAGTCGCGCGACGAATTTCTCCACGGTGGGCATCCGGGTATCCCTCATGATGGTGGTGTTGCGCACGTACCGCCCGGCTCCTGTGATCACCCGCAGGGAGATGTTCTGGAACCGCTGCAGCCGTGCCTTCTGGGTCTTCGACAGCAGGGCGTACCATGCTGGAGCCGCGTAGGTGAGCCGCGAGCGCACATAGGCCTTGTACACCCGCAGCTTGGCTCTCAGAGGCAGGCTGGACGACAGGACAGGCCGGAGCATTGCCCGCGCGGCTTTGGCCCGGTTGATGCAGTGTTGCACCATCGGGACCATGCGCAGCGAGCAGTCGATGTTGCAACCGAGGTATTTCACCGTCGATTGCCACTCGATGTCCCGGCCCCTCAGCTGTAGCGGGGTCGGACGGCGGGAGCGGGTGGTCAACAGGGCTGTTGTCTTCCCGACATTCACCGCGGTCCGCCACTTGTCCAGCCAGGGCGGCAGCAGGTCCAGGAGTCGCTGCATCTTCCTGCAGGCGAGCTCGATTTTGCGCGACGACGCGAAGTAGGCGCTGTCGTCCGCGTAGAGGGCGAGCACAACGTCTTCCACCCCCTCCTCGAGATGGCCCTCGAGTGTGGGGATGTCGTTGGTGTAGAGCGCGTAGAGCACCGGCGAAAGGCAGCTGCCTTGCGGGACTCCTGCGCTGATGGCCTTCGTCTGGGAGTGTGCATTCTCGACCGAGACGAAGAACCGCCGGTCTTCCAGGAAGGAGGCCACGATCTGCCCGATCATTGGGGGCACACCTGCGTCCAGAAGCTTGAAGAGGAGCCCCTCATGCCACACTCGGTCAAAGGCCTTCTCGATGTCAAGAAAGACCCCGACGGTGTATCGGCCCCTGTTCAGCTCCGACGCCAGGTAGTGTAGGACTCTCGCCAACTGGAGCGTCGTGCTGTGGCTGTCACGGAAGCCATGTTGCTCTGCCCTCAGCTGGATGTGGGGCAGGATTCTCCGTAACAGCAGGCGCTCAAACAGCTTGGCGATATGAGGCAGCAGGGTGATCGGGCGGTAGCCTCCCGGGTGTCTTCTGTCCTTCCCCGGCTTGGGGATGACGATCACCTTGCCCTCCTTCCAGAGGGCGGGGAAGTGTCCGGTGCGCAGGATGCCGTTGAACAGCCGCGTCAGCGAGACGACGGCTCTCCTTGGCAGCTGTACTAGGGCCCCCGCGGCGACTCCGTCCGGGCCCGGGGCCTTCCGCTGGTTCAGCTTCAGGGCCACCTTCCGGACTTCGCGGGGCGACATGAAGTAGTCGCCGGCGAGGGGAGGCGCGGGGGCCGCCAGGAAGCGCTCTACGCGCTCCACAACAGCGGCGTTGTGCTCGTAGTCGGCGATGGGGTTGGGCTGGAACTGCCCAGCGAAGTGGTCGGCCAGGATGGCGGCTCGATCTCGTGCGGCGTAGCGGCGCCTGCCCGTGTGATCAAACATGGGGCAGACCGGCTCGGGAGTTGACGTCAGGCTGCGGTTCAGGCGGTGAAGGGCGGTGTCATCTTGGGAGGCCTGGTCAATGGTGCGTTCCCAGGACTGTCCCCTCAGCTCGATGATGCCCGCGCGCAGTTCTTCTCCGAGCCAGTTGATCTCGGCCTTGATCACGGGGCAGCGCGTGTGGTGCCAGGTTCGACGAAGACGGCGCTTGAGGTCCAACTTCTTGCGGAGGTGTGGAGGGAGCCTCTCCTTCCGCAAGACCGGCGGTGGCTTGGTGGTGGTGGCTGCGGCTTGAGCGGTGGTGATGGCTGTGGTGATAGCCACTGCCGCGGCTTCTACCTCTTCCTTGGTAGAAACACCGCCGGGGAGCTGCGTTGTGTTCAACTCCAGCTGGTATTTGTGCCAGTCCGTCTTCGTTCTTGGACGCGGTGCCGACGTGAGATCGGCCTCCACCCCGAGGACTAGCAAGATAGGCAGGTGGGGGGTGTCGATGTCGTACAGCTCCCCGATGGCGATGGGGAACTGTACGTTCTTGACCAGGGCGACGTCTAGTACATCCGGGCGATGCATGGGGTTCGTTGGGTAGTGTGTCGGGGCCCCCGGGCTGAGAACTTCGTAGTTTGAGTTCTCAGCATCTTCCTGTAGGGCCCTTCCGGCGGAGTTGATGCTGTGGGACCCCCACTGGTGGTGCTTGGCGTTGAGATCGCCTGCGACCAGTGTGGGGGTCGCTCCTTCCATCATCGCTCGGATGTCTTCCGGGTGGAAATGGTGGACGTCGCCGGGAGGCTTGTAGGCTGCGAAGACTTTGAGCTCCGTGTCGGCCGTCTTCAGACGGACGCCTATGGACCGCGTCGTCTTGAAGGCGGGCAGCTCCAACTCTTCGTGGACGAGATCCCGTCTCACGAGGACCGCCGTGCCTCTGTACGGCACGTCCCTCGGAGATAACTCGTCGCGGCGGTACACGAAGAAGTTGGGCAGTCGGAGCTCTCGGCTGGGGTGCAGCTTCGTCTCGCACAGAAGCACGACATGCACATCATGCTCCTGCACGAGTAGCCTCAGGTCTGTCGTCTTGCTGGTGATCCCGTCCGGGTTCCAGTACACAAGCCTTAGATCTTTAGGCATTGTGTCCGGACGAGATTGTGGCCTTCAAAGTGGATAACCCCCGCAGCAGGGGCAGCAACGGATCGCGTCTATCCACGATCGCCTGTATGGCCGCGCTGATAAGGTCGATGGCGTCGAGCAGCGCGGCCATGAGTGGAGCCTCCTGGCGCTCCGTGGATAGGGCTGCGGGGGCTGCCGGCTCCCGTGGGCGGGGGCGGGCTGGCAGTGGGGGGCGGCTCGCAGGTTGGGCGGGCTCAAGTGGCGGCTCGGCGGCGGACTCTTCAGACGCCTTCTTCTTGTTCCGGCGCTTCTTGCCCCGCTTCCTACGGGGTTTCGCCTCTTCGCCTCGGGTGGTGGGCGGGTTGGCCGGCGTTCTGATGGTGGCGCCCTTGGTCTCGCCTGGCTGGGCAAGGCGGGGGCGCTTTATCGGCGGCGATGTTGGTGACCCCAGCGGCTCCACATCTGGGTGTGTGGAGGGGCCGGGGCGGGCCTCGGGTTTTGTGGCGGCATGGGTCGCAGGTTGAGGGGCCATGCGGGCCGCGGGTTGGGCAGCCGTGCGGGCCGTGGGTTGGGCAGCCGGGCGGGCCGCGGGTTGGGCAGCCGGGCGGGCCGTTGGGCGCGTGGTTTTCTTGGGGCGCTGTTGTTGGGGCGGCAGTGGCGGCGCGATGGTGATGCCGCGCTTGCGCGCCTCCTCCTTCAGCGCCTTGCATCGGCGGCTGTTGGCCGGGTGGCCTTGGCCGCAGTTTGCGCAGGTGGCGGCCTCTGACTTTGGCCGCTGGCAGTCGGTAGCTGCGTGCCCTTCTCCACATCGCACGCAGCGTACAGGGCGGCGACAGTTGGTCGAGGAGTGGCCGAACGACTGGCATCGATGGCACTGCGAGGGCCCCTTTGGGCCGCGCCTTCCCTCAATGGTGATGCCCGGCATGCAGAGCAGCTCCTTCACCCTGTAGAGCCTCTCGATGCTGCCGGGAGTCTGCTTCTCCGCCAGCAGGGCGAAGAAAAGGCAGCCGGCGCGGCCCATCCGGCCGGGGATTTGGCGGACGTGTTGCGTCGGGAAGCCTACGCTAGCCAGCGCTGCGGCGACCTCTTCGGGCAGGGTGGTTGCCGGGAGCCCTCGGATAGCAATCTTGAAGGGGCGGTCCGCGTCCAGGGAGTAACAAAACCATGAGATGGTCTTGTCGGCGCGGGCCGCCTCGTCCAGATACCGGAAGATTTGCCGGTATTCTTCCGGGCTCTGCGGCGTAAAGCGGACCCCCTTTCCAAAGGGTCGCGCGTTGGGGGCATGGCCTAGGGCTTCCTTCAGCCGGGCAAAGTGTGTAGCCCAGGCCGGCAGGTTCTCCACGACGATTGGCGGGTGGTTCCTCTTCGGCTTGGGCTCACCGGTGGCGGTCGCTGGTGGTGTGGTGGGTCGCGGCGATTGAGGCTTCGGCGGCTGCGCCAGGACCGTGGCGTAAGAAACCCCGCTTGGGGGCGTGGCTTGCGGTATTTCCATTTCGGCCTCTGATGTCTCCCTCGAGTCCGGGGTGTCGGCGGTGGGCATGGTTGGTGCGACGGGGGGCGTGGCCAACGCTGGCTCCGCCCACTCACTGCTAATACTGGGGTCGCGCGACTCTGTCTGCGCAGACCCCTGTAGCACCCGTATGAGCGGGTTAGGGGGCCTCGGGACGGCCCCCGGTGCGTTCCCCAGGTTGAGGTTGGGGAACTTCGTCGGCAGCGTCGGCCGCACCGGGCTTTTCTTCATCGCCGGCGGTGGTGGCGGCGATAAGGAGGCGAGCAGGGCGGTTGCCGCGGCTCTGCGGGCAGCGTCTTCATTCGCCGGCACCTCGGCCGGGAATTCAGTTGGTGAGTCGGGGGGGGGGGCGGAAGAACTCTTCCCTGCCCCCCTCGTGGGTCGGTGTGCCCGTGATGGGGCTGGAGGTGGCGCCGTGTTCTCCTCGGGTGAGCAGATTGCCGGCGAGGTCGAACGTCTCGCCGGTAAATATGTCGCGCTTCACGACTTGTATTACACGGCGCCGTCGTCGGTCGATTTAGATCCGCACATCAGGCGGATCCGGCTCGTCGGGGGGCGGGGGGGGGTGGGTCCTCCGGCTTTCGGCTTCTCTTCATCTTGTTTTTAACAACGGGGTCTTCCTCTTACTTCTCCGGAGTTTATGCAGGCTCTGTGGTGCCGACTTAACGCGGTCTTCCTCCACCGGGTGAGACCTCGAATAAATCCGAGGAGGCCCAGTGAAGTGCCGGCGAGCAGTCTATCAACACCACAGGTGCTGCGTAGGGTCAACTCCGGAGACGGGCGTGTTCTTCTCCTTCTTCTCCTTCCTCCTCTCCGTTTGGGGTCGGTCCGTGGGTGGTGGTGGCGGCACCGCGACGTGTCCTGCGCTTCTAGCTTTAGAAGCACGTAGGCAGCCGCGATGCGATGACGTCACTGCGGGCGCAGTGAGCACACGACGGGCGGGGAGAAGAGCCGAAGAGAGAAGAGCGGGGGCGGCGAGTGTGTGAATCCGCACAAACAAACACCGAGGGTAGGTGCGAAAAACTTTTAGTTCCAGCTAGTACCGTCCGGATGTGTGTGCCGTGTGTGTGTGTGTGTGTGTACAGGTCGATCCGTCGTCCAGTAGAGCGTAAGTTGCGTACGCTCCCGCCGGACCGGACACTTCTACTGGTAGCACTTTGAGTATCGCTGTCCTTGTCGCACTCTTGGTTGTGGCGACGAAGTCCGCCGCTGCCTCGGAGGGTGGCGCTGTTGTCGTATCTGCGTGTAACAAAGGGTGATGAGCGTACTGGCAGCCATCTTTCTCGCACCTTATGTACTTACAGCTATGTTGTTTACGACGGACTCGGAGGCAGCGGAAGCACAGGCGGTGGGTCTTGGCTAGTTCCCAGCGCGCCGAGACTTCTGCCCTTTTCATATTCGGACAATCTTGAGTCTTGTGTTCTCCCTTTTTGCAGATCGGACAGGAGGACGGCTCGTGTTTCTTTTCTTCGATGTGATAGCTGCGGACCCTTTTCTCAGCTACGGTTTTCTTGTTCTCTAGCGCCGGCGCGATGATCTCGGCCGGTGCGTAGCTACCGCAGCGTTCCACTTCTCGTTCCAGGAATCTCGTCAGTGTGACGAGGTCGGGCTCCTGGGGGTCCTTTTCTGCGGCGTAATCGTAATAACGATATCTCAGCGTCGCGGGCAGCTTGTCCACGACGCCTCTCACTATTTCTGGATTAAAAAGGTAATGTACCTTATTAAGTGCTTTCACCGTGGCGGTGATATTGATTACTTTTGAGGCGAACGTGCAGAGATCCCTCGGGTTGTCGGCGAGTTTCGGAAGGCTTCGGAGTTTTTCCATCTCCACTATGACCAGAGCGTCTGGTCGTCCGAATCTTGACGCGAGGAGCCTCATGACTTCGGCGCACGTTGTTGAGCCGACGAACAGGCACTGTGCGGCTTCTCGAGCGGGTCCTTTGAGACTGCGGCGGAGTCTCATCAGGTTGGCTTGCTCGGTGAGATGCGTTGCGGTTTCTTCGAACGCGTTCTTGTATGGCAGCCATTCGGCCGCGGCCCCTGCGAACACTGGTAATTCATAGTTTTTCGTACTTACCGGTTGCATGGACCGGGCTGCCATAGTTAGAGCTGAGGCTAGCTCTCTATAGTCGAACACCGGAGTCGGTTCGACGTAGGGGACGGGAAGCTGACTCTGTTGAGTCGGTGACTGGTCGGTGCCCCTCGGCTGGAGTTCGTCGCGGCACGGCGGTGGCCGCGACGTATTGAGCCCTCCTCCAGCAGGAACCAAGGGCTTGAGCCCTCCCGGCGCAGCGTCGGCGGTGTTCCCGTCCACGTACGCTCCAGAGGTGAGCGCTAGGGTGTTCCTTTCAACCCATGTGGTGGTGCGCTCTTCGCGCAGCGTGGCCCCGTCGTCGTCGTCGTCTTCTTCTCCCTCGTCGCTTGATTCCTGTTCGAGCAGAGTGACGCGCGCGGCTGCAAGCTCCACTTGTTTCTGCAGCAGCTCCTGCCGGGCCTTCTCGAGCTCGCGCTTGCGAGCCCTGGATTTCGCCGAGGCGCGCGTGCTCGGTGCCTTTTTGCGTGCCGGCGGAGTCTCCTTTGTCGCCTGGCTGTCCGTGTTCGTTTCTGTGGAATTAGTAGGGATAGTACTCTCCGTGGCGGACGTGACGGCGGTGGAGGTGTCCGTGGTGGACGTTGTGGCGGCGGTGCTGGCGGCGGCGGTGCCGGCCGCGGCGGTGGTGGCTACGGCGTCGGGCGTGGACGTGGCGGCGGTGGGTGCAGACGTGGCGGCGGCCGCGGCGACGTCGTCGGTAGCGGCGGCGGCGGCGGCGGCGACGGGACACTTCGTGATACTCCTGGTGACTGGCATCCTCTTCTGGCAGGGATTCGGCTACTGAAGGACCATTAATGTGGGCCACCTTCGATCTGGCCCACTACTTGACAGGGGGTGGAGAGGTTCGAAGAAAAGGCCGGGTTCTCAGGAGCAGTGTTTTATTCGGAGTCTGAGCGAAGAGTGATTTACAGTGGAAATTGTCCCTATATTTATACTGCTCTAACATGGTTCTGATTGGTCGGCGGGCGTACCTCGATCCCCGACCTACCGCGCATACCCCGCGGTGGTTTGGCGCCCCCGTCCCCCGACTCGCCTCGAGTCTTTGTTTCCCCTCGACAGGGGGCGCCTTGTACACCCGCCTTCCTATCTAGTTTTATTTATTCTTTGTAAATAAATTCAAAAATATACAAAACTAATTAGGAACTATAAAACGATTATCACAACAAATAATTAAACTATACAGGCCTTTATTCTACGCGGCCAGTCGTCTATCGCAGCACGAACGAGGTCCATGTCAATATCGGCGGCTGCCTTAATCAAGGATGCCTTGAGTGACTCCAAATCAGGATGAGGCTTTGAGCAGGCCTTTTCCTCCAAGTGTTGCCATATCTTGTAATCTAACGGAGTCAAATCTGGACTGGAGGAGGGCCAGTTTTCGTGCCGGATGAAGTCGATTTCACGCGCCGCCAGCCAGTCTTGTGTGCTTTTCGCTCTATGAGCTGGCACAGAATCTTGTTGGAATACCCAGTGCCTGTTATTAAACATGGTATGAGAAACAGGTTCCACAAGGTTCTTGAGGACTGTATTTTGATACACAACTGCATTCGTTTTTACGCCTTTCTCACAATAATGTACCTCAGTTAAGCCCCAATAAGAGACTCCCAACCAAACCATGAGCGAGGATGGAAAATGACCTCGTTGGACACGCGGAATACGGTTGCTCGCTTCTTCACTGCTGTGTGCGTACACCTTATCATTTTGTTTGTTGTAGCTCTCTTCCACGGTGAAAATTTTTTCATCCGAAAAAAGAATTTCCCGATGCTTTTTTCCCGCGTACCGCTTCAACAAAGCGCGGCATCTCTTCAGTCTCAGGTCCATTAAACGAGCGTCCAAACGATGTCCTGTTTTTCTTCGATATGCCCTAAGCCCTAAGTCTTCATTTAACACCCTTTTCACCTTGGTCCTGCTTAACCCCATCTGAAGGGCCAACAGTTTCTGCTTACGTATGGGATTTCTTTGAATTCGCGCCTTCACAGCTTTTATCACTGCTGGAGTCCTAACGATACGTACGATAAACGAATCTTTTGGTTATATTCAAATTTTTCAGTAAGTCGAAAATCTGAATTGGCGCGTAACCGCAACGATGCAACGCAATAACTGCGACACGGTCTTCTTTGAGTGTCCACTCCATATTTAAAAATGAGGAAAATTCTAAAAAGTACATTTTTATTTTCATGAAAAATTCGAAATTCGAATTCAATAAACTTTTTTGTGGCCAGCGTTCTAAATTCAAAAGTTTTTATTGTGTGACAGAACTTATGACCTGACTGTGTATTTGTCCATTTGTGGTGATATGGGACAAAGTGAATCAAGCGGAGCCAGATTCTCAGAAAAAATGGGATACCTAGGTATCCACGCGCAATCAACCGGCTATCCGCATCCGCAACTGAGACGTTCTCGCGGCTTATGTGAAGTAAGTAGGTATACCGAGGAAGCTGTAGGCATAAGGCGGGTTTCGGCCATTTGTATGCATATGAATGAAATAAAACGTTATACTGCTTATTTTACTTGTATCGTGATTATAATACAATTTATACTATCGACTGAAAGTTAAATTTCGATCGGCCAAAACCAATAATTTAACTGTACTAACTTGTGTTGTAAAATAGGTGTGAAGGTAGTTCAATTCAAATCTTATTTACCTTTTGACCTCAGTGTGCACCTACTATCCACCAACACCAATACACTCACTCACTCACTCCTTTATTAGTACACAGTAGGTATTTAGTACTTGTTGGCTTTCGTTTTCTATTAATTAATGTGACGCAACGCGAACAATTTTAAGCAACACTGACTGATGCGTGAAAAAGAGTTTGCGTTCTGATTGGTCAACGTTTTGAGGTTGGCAGTACTGACGTAAAACCATTTTTTTTTCATTCATCTGAGGGGTGCGTTCGCAAAACGTTCTGATTTGTTACTTCGCAAAAATTTTGGAATCGTTTCGTTTTATGATCGCCGAATTGTCGTATTATAACGTACGGTAGTTGGCATTCCGTTGTCACCCCTTGGTACTTGGCACCCGGGGCGGACCGCCCCCACCGCCCCCCCTTTACGCCGCCACTGCTCACAGAGACTGTGGAGTCGATTTTACAGTGTCAAGTTAATTATAACATGACTTGCACAGAGTTCTACAAATATGTTAAAGGGCACCCCGAATTGTTGAGATAAGCAAAATCTTCTGACAAGTATGGCCATCCAAGTACTTCTGCAAGTGATTAGAAATATTATTAACATGTTTAACCTATAAAACAGATATTAAAATAAAAAAAATATTTATATCCAAAATTTAGTTTCTTTTTATTCACCCCATCCTAGAATGTCCCGACGAGAGCCTGGCCGAATATGGCAACCCTAGTCATGGGGCATATAAGAACAAACTCACTGTGTACCTAAGACAAAAATAATATATTTCTATACAATAGGATACAAAAACAATTAAAATACACTCTTGTGCGTGCTAAGCCCTCTCCACTGAACAGAGCATGATCATCAGCCTGTGAGGGGACCCACTGTCGGGACAGGCCTCCTCATAAACACGCCATTCAGTACGGACCTGCGAAATCCGCGTCAATTGCACCCTCGCCACATCGTCGGACCATCTGGTAGATGGTCTGCCGACCGATCTTTGGCCTCCTCTTATATATATATATAACATACACCATTTTAAACACGTATCATAAACCCTCTTTACTGCGTACAAAAACCGCACGTTACGATCAGCATAATGTTAAACTACTTGGTAAAAACTCGTTCCTTTTATTGAAAAATTACACATTATGACCATAATGTGTATTTTTTTACATATTATGACATTCAAATTTCGAACGCCGACGCCCGCCTGCGTGAAGTTGGTACTACAGAACAAGCTAAACAACTGCAGAGCCACAATGCCGGTCAAACATGCGGTTCCTGAACACATCAAAGAGAGCTTATATGTGTGTAGATAAACTAGTGCATGTAACTGTACATAATTAGGCATTATGTAGCAGTCATATAAACTACTATTATGGCCATAAAAGCTGCTAAATGCTTACAAAATTTATAGTTGGAATAGCTCCAACATACTCGGTCTCTCTAAAAATACGGATAATCATACCGTTTCGTCACTTTCGGGTGGTTGATTTCTACAAAAGCTGCAAAACAATGATGTTGGAGGAATTTGCTTTTATTATAATAAATATAAGTACACTTGCACTGCAGAAAAATATAAAAACTATTATTCCTACTGCAGCAGATTTTAAGATATTTCAATAAAACCAAGTTCCAAAAAGTGTTGCAGTCACGTGAGTGAAAACTGAACGTTCTGAATCGGAATCCTAAAGGCAGGTGGTTTACCTAGGGTGGTTTTATTGCTGTAAATGTGGTATTATATAAACGTACGATGAAATGTGGTAAATGATATAATAATATAACTAATTGTGTGTCTGTCTTGTACTAAGGGTGTTAGGTACCGTACTAGAACAGAACAGAGGTCAGTCTTGTTAAAAACTACGTAAGATAATAATAATGTCAGTCTCAATTTAATGTTTACTACTTTCGACACATTAAGACGATATTATATGTATTTTGGTTTCACAATACTTTCACTACCTAGCTATAGCATCTAACAGTTGAAAAATATACTTACCTGTAACATTTCGAATGAATAACTATTATAAGCTCAACTTTTTCCTTATAACATAAACGTTAGACTAAAGAGGTGGGCAAAAATAGTAGAATTCAACATAAATAATCCAAGCAGAATCAAGTTAATATTGCACAGATAACATAAAGTATATACCTTAGAAAATAAACATAGTCAGTAAAAAATAAAAAAGTACAGAGTTAATAAAAAAAAATAACAACTGTACCGCTGATACGAAATGTGACGTAGCGGATGTCACAATATCCCGATGTCATTATAGATATTAATAATAATCCTCTTGGGACTCAGATTTGCTCAAAACCTTGCTAAAAATGGCATTGCTCTTAGTAAATGTACAGTATTTTCAGTACAGTAAAAATAAACGTCAAACTCAGCCGCAACACAGTATTTTTTATGGCGGAACTTTTTAAAATTTTCGTGACGCGACGACTAACAATTGGCCATGATTTTTCTGATAGGTAAACATTTTTTTGAAATTTTATTTTGAAAATTTTAAGAAACTAATTTAAATATTATAATTGTTTTAATTTAAATATATATTTAAAAAACTAAGCTAAAATTTTACCCGCCAAAAGTAAAAATTACGTCACCAAGAGACGTATATCAAATATTTTATTTTTTAGCTTGATCCGACATTTTGCTCTTTAAAATTTCTTTGTAGCTCCAGAACTTGCTCCATGTATTCTTAATGCGTCTGTCTATTTCTTTTACATGTTTATTTTCGTTAGTAGTTTGAGTCACAAGGGAGCAAAATGATGTATTTACGGCGAGGGCGGTATATTGAATCCAGAGTAAAGGGGATTCTAAGTTAGAATTCGCTTCACTCTGGAGTAGAAGGATTCAAGCTTTAACGCCCATGATGAAAATAATTTTGCTCCTGAGTGACAAATACAACTTTTCACACCGACTATGAGGAAAATTGAAAAATATGGTCTAAAAATAATGAAATAACTATACTTTGAATTATACTTTCACCACTTTAACAATAATCGAACAACGAAAAAAAAATATTTTTTTATAATGGCTGATTGTGAACGATTAGGGAAAGGTACAGCTAATACATTCTTGTGCTACTTTCCCAATGAGTAAAAATAATCGAATCGAATATTACAATGGTATCTGATATCAATATTCATTATATCACAATAACAGTCATCGATAGTTTTGATTTCAGTGAAACATATAATTTATTGTGACTTTTTTCTTAAATATTACAAAAAATTCATAAATTTTCATGTAACCTTGTTAAAATTAAAACTTGTTTGTTTTTAATCGATTACGATGAAATTACAATTTTATTAAGATCTGTGTTCAATTGGCACATTGCGTAAATGCTACGTGCCAGTGAATAAATTTAAAAAGTAGCTTAAACAGAAAAGTAGCATTTTGCTCCTCTCGTCGTGGAGCAAAACTTACTTTTCCGAATGAAAGGTGTGAAAAAGATATTTGCTTCCCGACAAAAACATAGTTTTCAACATATTCCAATGGTATAGATTAAGTTTATTTATTTTCTTGTATTGTTGGTCATTACTTTAGTTTTCTGTAAGTTCATTTCGAGCCCTCTCTTCTTGCAGACTATCTGTAACAAATCCCTTGTAATTCTTCAGCATTTTCTGATACGATCGCTATGTCATCAGCAAATCTCAGATTTGATATTTTCTTTATGTTGATATTCAGGCCTTTGTTTTCCCACTCTAGTTTAGACATTAGGTATGTTGCAGAACTGCTTTCAATAGTTTGGGTGATATACATTTAAATATATATAGGGTCTCCTTAGCGAACGCCTCTTTCTATTTTTATGGGAGGGCCCTTTGCTTGCACTAGGTATTAGAGTAGATATATTTCAACGTATTTATATGTGTGATTCACTTTTTGTTTATTTAAGGTTTTCCAGATAAACAAATGAGATATGCTGTCAAAGGCCTTTTTGTAGTAAATGTATGCTATATACCATTTAGGTAGGTATAAAATCTCGTACATTACTGTCGGGTCAAGATAATAGGTGCACTGGGGCAAGCTAAATTCAACCTTATTACGTCAGTGACAGAGACGCTGTCATGTCACCTTGACCCGACTTTAGGAACAAATCGATGTTTCCGAATAAAAAGCAATTTAGAGTCGAAAACGTAGCTGATCCATTGTACATTGCACGCAAGTGTACTATGGTTATGGATTATATAAAGATTTCCCGTGTTTATGGGATACAGGTCACAAATTTTATTGCATCAAAGACGCCCGCAATCAAGAGTTGGAAATAATAATAGAAAAATGGAGGTATATTCGACAGTCTTCATCATCAAGTTCTTTAATAAGTCTCATACTCTTGTCTGTTTTGTAGTAGAACTTCACCCATACTTTTTTTTCCGTTTGATTAGTAGCTATGGCAGCCACAACGCGTTTTTTTTATTTGGAAGCATGTCGGACGACCGTCTTCTATTACGCTCCTTTGATCAAGTTTATGTTTACATTAAAAAAATAAGTTTTACAGTATTTTATTCTTGTAAATAAAACATTAATGTAATTAATTTTCGATTATTTTAAGGAAATGAAGTGCAAGAAAAATTATTTATATATAATAATGAATTTTATAAAAATAGTAATAATTTGAATTTAGAGATGTAATGTAATTTTGCGATGTACAACTAGATATAGATAATTTACAACCTAAGAAGTATTTTGTATGTTATGTTGGGTTCCCAAATAAATAAAATAAAATAAAAAAAAAGCGCCGGGGCTGGACAGTCCGATCGATAAGTTGTTCGATGGTCTGTTGCCCAGGGCGGGCGTACCGCACAGTCCGGTGTCCAGACTGGACCAAATCCGATCGTCTGTTAGTACTTTTAGCAATTTTCGACTTCATACGACACGCGTAGTTTACGAGATCTCGATTATACCGAGATTGCCACGAGTTATGAGCGGTGGCCTTTCAATACTTGTATCACAGAATAGTTAATATGCCTGTACATATGCGGCGCGCAGTAATTCCCGCCAACGTCGCCAAGCGCTCTTAATTCGTAATTACACGAAAACGTACGCCCAGAAAAACATGGATTTCTCCATAACCAATTTTGGTACAATTGGACTAATTTTGAAGAATCTGAGTTCCAAGTTTCACCAGCCTACGATTAGCCGTTTACTTTTTTTTTTCTGTACACCAGCCCATTTTTTCGTTAATAACTTCTTAACTCGTCTAGGAAACAACTTTTTGCTGGGTGGGCTTTTGCTCACGATGCAGGATCAGGCAGGAAAAAGTGACAAATTCAGAAAACACAGATCACTCAGTTGCACACGGTCCAAAAAAAAGAAAGAAATGGGACCCCTTTACCCGAACTCAATACCTAACTGTCCACTCTCTGCAATTATGAGGTAACCTGGGCCCTGATGCTTCTAACCACAAGCCTATCGCAGGCTCGGAAGTCACGTTTCATCGAGTCGGGAGAGCGAGATAGTGCGAGCCTGCGATAGGCTTGTGCTTAGTAGCATAGAGCCTGTAGTGTCTTTTAAAGGACGATTTTGTATTTTGATTCCTAATAGGCTATCTAAACGCAAAAAAATTCTAAGTTTTTTTTTTCCTTGGCGCCCCCTTATCTACACTCCAACCCAGTTCTGTAGTGTGGAATGGATAAAGGGGCTGTTCGCGTTCTGCTTCTGCCACCCTGTCGCCACTTGATTTTACCTTACAGATAGGTAGGTACTAAGGCGTCCCAGACTTCAGTACACCAAACTATATGCAAATGTAGACCATCTATTTTTAGTATATCGCCCTTGTTGAGATAAGGTAAGCGCTCGGCATGCTCCTTTGTATTATTTTTGTAGTCATCCTATAAAGACACAGAAACGAAAAGATCCATGTGGCTTGGTTTGCACAAGATTCTGATTGAGTCAACTTTACTGCATCATATTTTTTACATCGAGAAAAAAGAAACATCAAAACCATATCATGTGATTTAGTTATTTTTATCAAAATAATTGTTTTTTACAATATACCTAACACACTGTAAAACTACATTTCGCTCATGTCTTATTTCCTGCTTCAATAAATTTCCAAGGAGTGTCGATGGCGGCTTAGGTTTGTACCTTTTAGGTGGGTACTTTGGTGGCTGTCTATGATTTTGAAATTTAGTCTTATTTTTTACTGGTGCATTCTTTTGTTCAACATTTATTGAATTTCCAGGCTCTATGTTAGTCTGTTTATTGATATTATACACTTCTTCTGGGCTGTTGTCGTCATCACCACTTACATTACCACTTTTCTCTCCCTGTTTTGGTAGACTATGTCTATCTGTCTCTTTGGATTGGTTCCCAGTTTCTTTCAGTTTAGATGGTTGATTCAAATCTACATTTGGTGTTTTATCTTCGTGATTGGCATTGTTTATATGACCTGCCACAGGGACTTCAGTAGCACTATCACATTCCTCATCAGATGACCCATAGTTACACATGAGATTGTTCAGAGCCCCACAGACGAGGAGTTTATCCATAGATAAAGAAGGGGTCTGTTGATTATTTTGTGCTTCTTTGGAAGGTATCCCATCTTCCTCATCTTCTATGATAAAACCGCAGTTGTTTGAAGAACCCAGGTCTTCGGATTCAGAGTCACTGCCCATTACAATATTCTGTATTCCTGAAAATGGTTTTAAGCTCAAACTATCTAGCGTCGCACTAACTAATTTGGCAACTTTTGGCGGTGGTCTTCTACGTTGTGGTTTCTTCTGCCCTCGTTGTTGGTTATCATTTGAAATGTTACTGTGTTTTCTTTTCAAGACTGAAATTACAAAAGATTTTATTTGAGCTTGTTGTTGTTGTTGTTATTAGAACCCTACTAGTTGAATAACAGATAAATAAAATAAAAAAAGGGTTTATTTTAGAAGATGGAAGGACAACCATTATATCCTGTCAGAGTGGAACAGTAAAGCTTTGTGCACAGTATGTGTGGGGTTAAACCCGGAAGACCTTTATCCAGTGGTAGGAGACTCCACGGAGACTAATAAAAAAATATATACCTGAATTATCTCTGTGGGTATTTCTGTCACGATTGAGACACATTTTCTCGCCTCTGCTAATTTTTTCCTTGATCTCAGCAACTTTATTCTCAATATTAACTTTGGTGGGATATTTCTTTTTCCTTTCCTCTCTCCATTTGGATATTTCCTCAGGATTATTAAGTTTTGCAATCTTTTTGAAGAGGCCAGATGAATGTTGCATTTGAATATGCTTTGTTATGACCTTGGGATGTGCAACAAACTGGCATCCATCTATCTTGCATGTCTGGAAAGAGATAAAAGCAAAAACTAGTTGACATATACCCAAAGGTTGTAGCTGACTTAAAGCTCCCACCCGGCAAAAGAATGTTCATTCAAATATGGGTTCTAGGTTGTGCTCTGTAGATATACTTACATTGCCAGCATAACTTAGAAAACAGCTCGAATATTGAGCCATACTTGGTTATTAAGCCCCACCACAGTGCCTCGGTGCGGTTCAATTCAAAAGCTTAGGGAGCTTGCTACAAACATACCACTCGATAGTGTAACTATAGAGCACAACCTAAAATCCATATTTGACCATTTTTTTTTTTTCATAATTTCTTTACTGCACACAAATAATTCAAATAACAAGATATACATACATAAAACTGATGCACAAGAGCAAACTTATCTCAAGCAAGAGAGCTCTTCCAGCAAACCAAACCAGGATAAGAAAGATTGATCACTGAGCAGGGTTCTATCTACAACAAAATCCAATTCTAACCAACTAACTTTACAAACATAATTATTACAAATCAATAAATTAACTAAAATTCATTAGCTATATGGGACCGGGTCTTATAAGTCAGCTGACCTTAGCTTCCCACCAACCCAACCCCATTTTGAGGCATCGGGATTTTGAACCTCAATCTCAAAACCTATAACCGCTAGACTGTCACGCGGACACATTTTGACCGATGCAAAATACCCCAGTGTCACGCGGACACATTTTGACCGATGCGTAAAAGGCGGTAAATAAGGACCGTTATTTAATCAAAGCGTTTGTCTATCTTGCTCAAACTTCCACTAAACGTTGCCGAAAGAAGGAGAAAGGCATAACATCCTTTGTTTCTACTCTAAAGCAAGCATTAGTGGTTGACCGAGGCAATGAAATATCGCGCCGTCAGTCACGTGCCAGCTCTTATTGAGTGGTGGTGTGGTTGTGGTGATTGCTTTCCAGGATTATTGTATGGGGAGGCATGTTATTGTTATTTATTTATGTGCGATAACGTATTTAGATGTAAATAAACTATAAACATGCTATATTTTTTCCATTTTTCATTTTTTTCTACAATAGTTGAAAAAAAAAAAAAAAAAAAAAATTAGATTTAAAATTAAAATTAAAATATATTGCTAGGCAAAACTGGACTATTCTTTTTTATCCGGTAGCTTATTTAAAAAAGCCATTCCAACGATATAACTTTCTTAGAGAGCTCCCATAGAAAAAATAGAGATATCGTCATTTTAATGAAACGGGACGTTAGCGGGCGGAGTTCGCGTGCGACCCCGTGACAGACGCGGCCATTTTGCATTTTTGGGTTTGACAGTACAGAGGTTAACAGGAAATGACCTCTACGGCAGCCATGGGTCCTTGAAGGATTAAATCTCATTTCATTAATTGGTTGGAGTGTAGATTAGGGGGCGCCAAGGATTTTTTTTTGCTTTTCCGCCCCCTTATCGACACTCCTACCCAGCTTATTGATAATTGCCATGATTACAATAGCATGTACGATAGGAAATATAAAGAAAACCATGCAATTGAGAATCCAAACTTACCTGGTGTTGTTGTTTGTGGGTCTCAAGTTGTTGGCCAGACCGGAAGTCCCTGTCGCACGTTTCGCACCAGAATTCTCTGGAAGATTGTTGAGGACTCGAGTAGTTTTGGTAACCATGCTGCTGCTGGTATGGTGTTCTCAAGTATGGGCGATTGTGATAATTGTGGTTAGGGTAGCCTTGCTGGGGCGGGTGGAAAGGCCGGTACATGACGTGTACTGAATTTATTTATCACGGTAATTGATGATTAAGACTAGGATTGTAAAGATTTAGTTATTTCTTTCTAACCTACAACAACACAACACAGAGCACCCGCACGTTGACTCAGTGTTGCCACCCCCTGGTTTTGATTTTCCCCGGACTCCTCGTGAATTTTCCCTAAATTAGGCACTTCTCAAAAAAAAACCCCTAATAATTTATTCTAAAAATATAACACAAATTGAAGAGAATTACACACTATATTATTTCATGGAATGCATCCATTGTTTGGGTTTCCATTTCTTCCAACTGTTCAGTGTTTTTTTTCTTAAAAACATACATCGAGAACGGCACATCACCATACAAAGTTACGTTCGGATACACGCAGTCACGCATTATTATTTTTTGCGAACTTAAAATCAAAACATTCTCTAAAAAATCCCCGACATATTTTCTTACCCTCAATATTCCCCTAAATAATTTTATACCCTAAAAAAACCCCTAAACCTTCAAAAATCCCCTAAATGTAGGGGAAAATACCCTAAGGTGGGGACACTGCGGTGACTTTTGTTTTTTTTTCATCTTTATCCTTTTAGATAGGCAAGGGCAATCTAAGCCGTACAGCCTGTTTTGATGGTGATTCTTTCTTCGTTCGTTTATTTAAGTTTAGGCCAAAGCCAGGTCTTTTATTTATTCAATTATATGCCAGGCCGAAGCCAATTCTTTGTAAGTCTTCTTCAGGGTACGTAAAAGTTTTCAATAAGGCCGAAGCCAAGTCTTTGTAATACATATTTTTTGTTAAGGTACTTATAACAAGTTTTTGTTAAGTTCTTCATAGCCGTTAGTGAGTCTTTATCGAGGTTTGTCATATCCGAAATAAGTCTAAATTTCTTGGACCGTGTGTATTATGTATTGATACAACGGCTGATAAGTATTATCTAGAAGTACTTGAGTGTTGGACGGGATCTCATTTTGTTTATAAATCTCAATCAGTCTGTCCATTAGCACAAAGCGCTGAATGCCAAAGGACCGACAATAGAAAATAATATGGTCGATTGTTTCGTTATCGGCATCACTTTCACAGTGCGAGCACAATGGAGATGAGACCATTTTCATTCGATGAAGATGGGCATTAATTCGACAATGCCCGATGCGAATCATGCGAAGTCCAGAAAGTCTAAGTGCTAAGTCATCAGCAAATTGCAGATTTGAAACATCGGATCCTAAATCTGAATTTATTTTATGAATATATAGGATGTACATCAGTGGGCTTAATATACTTCATTGACAGGTGCCCATGATAATCTAGGACCAAATATCATGTTTTGATGCTTTGTATAAACTTAAAATTTAATACCCAATTTATTATTTTCCCAGGTAAACCAACAGATGCCAGTTCATGTTGCAAAATGGAATGATCTACATTATTAAAAGCACCTGTGATGTCGAAAAATATGCAAGCCAGTGATTCACCTTGATTGAGAGCTTTTTGTATGTCTAATTGTATATGACATATGCTTTCTCGTGCACTATGGCCAAGGCGGAATTCGAACTGATTGGAAGATAGAATATTATTCTTTTCAGCAAAGAACTCCAAGCGTTGTTTAAGAAGTTGCTCATAAATTTTCCCTACACAAGAAGTAAAAGCAATTGGACTAAAAGGATCAGGTTTTTTTTTCCTTTTCTGGTTTTAAAATAGGGATCAAGCAATCAATTTTCCAATCTGGAGGTATGTAATTTTGTTCCCAAAAGTAATTAAAAACATGTTATAATGTTTCCATGCCCTTTGGGCTTAATTTTTTCATAAAAGCATAAGGAATGCGATCCAAACCGAAAGCATTATCTTTTCTAGATGTTATGGCTGATTTTAATTCTTGCAAAGAGAAACTGTCTGTAAGAAAAGAATTTGATGTAGTAGATTGGAAGTTTTCAGAAAAGAAGTTGATATTTGTTATTTGATAGCACAAAATCAGGAGTATACTTTCCAAGAATTCAGGAACCCATGAATTGTTACCTGTATTACCTGTACAAGGCACAGTAAGCGCCTTTGCGTGTTTCTGGAAACTGCCATTCGAGTTTCTTCAGTAATAGGTCTCTCGTCTTCATGGGCCAGAAAAACAATATATTCTACATTACCGAGGTTGTTCGGGTATTTGCGTGAATAGGATTTGGCTTTAAACGTGAGATATTTGGTCCTTTCATCGTCCACGGGGTCTGGGTCGGATTCAGAGTCGGACGTCGGTTGCCTGCCGCCGCCGTCGTCGGGAGCCTCCAGCTCGACCGATTTTCGTTTCTTGGGCTTTTGACGGCCCTTTTCGCGCTAGAAGCGCAGAATGCGAGGGTTTTTAACACTAAAAATCTATTTAAAACTTTTCCCACAGAAAATTTGCGCTTTTCTTGATTAGAGGTTTCCCGTAGACTTGGGTAACTCGAGAGTAACATATAATATGACACACATATCGCTTGACGTCCTTTATATCCTAGTTACATCCCAGCGATATGAATCATATCTTACTCCCCAAACAAATCTCGCTCTCTCTGCCCAGGCTACACTTAAAACAGTTGTGTGAGAACAAACCAGCAAAACCAGACGTCTTCCAGTTTTAAAATGTCACTATTAGGCAAACAGCAACCTTATCACCTTAACATTTGGTCTACATTTGGTCCACATTTTGTTGGCAAATACACAATTGACCAAAACAACCACACGTATTTCAGTCTTAAATGTCACTTTTAGGCGAATAGCAACCTTATCACCTTCAATCCTTGGTCCAAATTTGAGCCGGATACCTAGTAGTAGCGATAGCGAAGGCGAACACACACTAACCGTACCGAACGGATCGACGGCGCCGAAGGAATCGACCACGCTGCTCTCGCGCGTTGCTCTGTCGCACTCGCACGCCTCGCATGACCGGATAAGCATGGATAGGTGTGCGTTCACCTGTACACCAGAGCGAGATTCGCGGAAACGAACACGTGGGTTTTTTGGCTATCATCGGTTGGATTAAGATGAGCGAGAAAGAGTATGTGTTTGTCATACTATAATAGGCATAATGTTTCCAAAAGTTTGCTTATTGATTTAAATCTTATCGCATTGCAATAAGCTCGAAAAGCAATAAAAAATCTATGGGATATAACGTTCATAATAATGTATGAAGAAGCTATGGAGGCCTCAGTTCGCTGCCAAGGCAAAAGTGATCAAGGGATCGAAGCGGGCAATAAAAAGTGGTCTCTAGGTAAGTTGGTTAAGGCATAGTTCAATTGGTGAAATTAAAATGCAACGGTTGCAATTCGTTTGTTTATATATTTTATATTGAGTAGGTTATTTTTCGACTCTTCCAACTCATCAACTCATTAAACAAATATAAGAGCCTTGTGAGATAAAAGAGTAAGAAATAAGTGGGAGTTGGAGCCTTATGAGAAGCCATAGATTTGAATGAGTGAGATATGATAGAGATATAATGTGTCACCGAATCAATAGATATGAGATATGATTACTCCCTATAAAGACACACTTTGCGCAAGTCTAGTTTCCCGCCTTTTTTCCTTTTGTGTTAATTAATTTAATTCACAGATAATAGTTTATTTTGTGTTGTGTTCCGAAATAACAGTTGCAATTGCATGTATTAGAATTAGATACCTACCTAAAATACTGTATCTATTAATTAAATAGCACTGCTTTATATCAGGCAAGGCCACAAGGGCATTCGGAATATAAAATCCGAATCAGGGCACTCCTCTACCAGTCCTTTCTAGGCAGTCTTGTACAGACACAGAACAATATAGTCTTATAGCTAGACTCTAGTCTAGAGTGTTCTTTATGAGCCGGAGGCGCAGAGGGGCGCAGGCGACCGCGCACCATCAAGCCGAGGCTGCCGAGGTCAGTGCGGGTGTACTGCAGTGCAGGGGCATCACCGCAGTCCAGTAGCAGCCGGAGCTAAGGCGATTTCAAAGTAATAGGTCACTTCCATAGCGAAAATTATTCATAATTCATAATTCTTTATTTCACACAAATATTTTAGAATATAAATTTAAAGAAAAATCATGTAAAAAGGCGAGCTTATAAAAAGAGATTTATTCCAGCAAACCAAGGCATTATAGAAAATAATATCATAAAAGGGTAGGCAGTGCACAATAAAAAGTATAAATAAAATACCTAGGAATAAATTAAATACCTATAAAATACAGACAGTACATATTAAATAATTACTGATATATACAACATAAACTTTATATATAATAATAAATACAATAACTTTTAGGAAAGAGAGAGGTAGTAGTGCTCTTTACGTTTCTTAAAAGAGAAAAGAGTAGGGGGACAGTCTCTTATAGTGCAAGGAAGTGCGTTCCAGAGTCTGAAAGTCCCGCAACCTGAAAGAGTGTTTATATGCAGCGTTGTTATGCCACACAGTGGCTAAAATTGAGACAGTATGAGATCTCCGGTGCCGATCTCCCGAAAAGAGATAGGTGATCGGATCTCGATACTCGAGATAACGGTCTCAAAGATAGTTGGAGTAGCTCTGATTTTTCAAGATATTGATCAGATAATAAAGAATTTGAGAGTCTTGGCGACGACGAATCGGAAGCCACCACGACTCTTTGCGATATTGGGAAACATAGTCGAATTTGCGCAGTCCGAAGATAAACCGAAGCCGGAGATGCTGAAGTTGCTCGAGTTTATTCTGTTTCTCTTCGTTCGCACTCGCCCAGGCAACATCGGCATAGTCGATTAGTGGCATGTGAAAGGCATGTACAAGGGTAATTTTGGTCTGCCATTTCAAGAAGTTCTGCCATCGTCTGAGGGAATGGAAAGACGCAAAGAGCCGTCTGCTGACCTCTCAGACATATAGAGATCAAAATGGAGGTTATCAAAAAGACCCCGAGGTTTTTCGCCTTAGCAGTGTTCTCTTTTGTAGTACCATTTAAAGTTACATGAACAATAGGTTTATGTAAAAAGGAAAGGGAGTGATTGGTTCCAATAGTCAGGCTTTTGATTTTATCGAGTTAAAATTATTTAAATATAACCTTAAAAATAAGGTTATAAAAAGGTTTTTTCTCCAGAACGGTGCATTACTTTACATGGGAGTGGTGTCAGGGAGGAAGGGGTGCCCCCGGATTTTTAGCTGAAAAATGTACAAAAGGTCAATTTTAAGGTCAAGTTCAGGTTATTGAATTGTGAACGATATTGAACGTAAAATATGGCAAAATGAGAATTTTCTGCGAAAAATACACGAAAGGTTCCACTAGTTCAAGGTCAAGTGCAAGGTAAAGGTCAATGGCCATGAGGTCAATGAACTTCGAACGACTTCTCACGTTAAAAAAACAGCAAGTCTGTCGTTTCCCCACCCTAGTACTCCCTTATACACACGGACACGGTCTCGAATGCTAGAAATGGCGATTAAAAAAAATGACTCGAAAAGTAATAATTTAAAGCTATAAATCTACTGATAAAGCATAAAAAAATCAGCAAAAGCATCTGAAACGTCCTGCCACAACAAGAAACTTCGAAAGCTAGAATAATTTATTTAACTCTTGGCTGCTTTTGTAGTAGTATTTCTACGACACAATACCGTAGTAAAATAAGGGACAGAACTGTTAATAGCGTATAACACATTCCCTCTACTGTATTAAAATACCTCTATTATACATACTATTTTGCAAAATGCAACACTATAAAATCAACCCTTGGCTCGAAGCTCCCCTCTCCTTCCTAGAACAAACTCTCATGATCTTGGCAAACAATTATATTTGGAACGTACCTACACGCAGAAGTTCTACGGTCCAACTCACTCACACTTTATTATCCGACTATTATAGTGATATGCACATACAACAACGCTAACTTTTGTTTATCAAGCCTCTAGCGGCTCCTTAGCTAGCGACGACAGGAGGTGAGCCGCAATAAAAAAAAGGAAAGTTCTGTTGTGCTGTGGGTACACGATGCATCTGGTAGTTGTTTGGTAGATTTTACCGAGGTGGAAAGCATGTATTTCACAGCGGCAGCGGATTACGGAATCGGACCGCACCGAAAAAGTAGGTTAGGTTAGAAAGAAATGAAAATAAATAATTAGGTGCATACATACCTACACAATTAAAAGCCTAGGAAAATAAGAAAGCCAGCCAGCCCTTTATCCAAACGCTGTTTTCAATCCAAAACGATGAATAATTCTGCGGCTAAAGTAAGTACAGTCAGATTCAATGGTCAGAGTGTCGATAAGGCGCCGTTTATCTACACTCCAACCGATTCAATCTCTAGTATCCTATTTCTATCAATTTTATGGCCTGTTTCAAGAAGTCCCGATATGCTCGTAAGTGACAGCTTCATCGTTCACATAAAAAAAAAATATTTGTTCAATAGGGCTTGTGGGGACTTCTTGAAACAGGCCCCTATTCTTATTAGTTTGGATATCGTTTTGTAGGTTGGTGAGATCTTCACGGAGGCTGGCGCAGCCTTTAATAAACTGGCAGAAATGACAATGATGTTGCATCCTATAGCAGAGTCTGCAGGGTATGAAAGTAAATATGTACTTGGTTGGAGTGTAGATAAGGAGGCGCCAACGAAAAAAAAAGTAGTGGCTTCCGCCGTTAGTTTATAAACTAACACGTTAGTTTGTTAACTATCAACAAATTGTAAATCAGACCGATAGATAGGTTTAGAACTTATGTTTCATTTGTTCTTACATGTCAACCTAACATGAAGACTATTCGGGGGTTTCGCTCTGCTCGCCCCCTCTAGCAAAAGCTTAGGTAAAGACTTAAGCTAGCGTAGTGTTTGCCCTGGTATTTCCTTTGCAATTCAGTTTTAAACCAGTTCACAATTACACGCCTTTATTATACACGTTAAATATGTCATATTGTTAGCAGTTTACAATGTATCGATAGTTGGTAAACTAACTAGAGAGTAAAACATTAGATTATAAACTAACAGTTTTGACAATCTTACAGTGACATATATAGGTACCACACTCATCGTGCGCGAAATACTTGATACACTATAAAACGGTTTTACCCATCACAAAACCCATTTGGGTTTTTTCCCAGAAATCTATGCATTATCCCTCTAGCTGATCAATAGCTATCAAACCCAAAGGATGATCAGACTTGGGCTTACATTGAGGGAAAAGTTACATACCACCTTAAGAAATACTTTTTTCTAATTACTTGGACTTACAACAAATGAAACCTGAATAATATGTTTGTTTTCAGAACTCAAGGAAAAACACCTGTGAAAAGAAAATTAGAAGATAGATCTACTAATAACTCAGTCTTGAGTCCAGTGCAGACTGTACACACCACTCCTATCTCACAGCAGGTATTTAAATACATACATCTTTCGATTTTATGATGACACTAATAATAAATCATCAAATAAAATAAATATGAATAATTTTTGTATCTTTTTAATCTGATGATTTATTGGTTTGAAAAGCAGTAAATATGCTGTTCCAAATCAGACTATAAACAGATTTTACCTATTGAATGTTTTGTTACAGGTAAAGCAGTTAATATGATGTTCCAAATCAGCCTATGAACAGATTTTACCTATTGAATTTTTTGTTACAGGTCACTCTAAATATGCTGAATGCTTCATCAGAAGCAGAAATGGATGTGGAGGCCATCAGAAGCGATGTTAAATTAGAATTTGAGACAAGCACTGAAGAAGTAGTCACTACAACTTAAAGTATTCTAAGATTTATTTGTAATGCTAAAATGCCTGTTTCAAAATATCCAGATAAGCCCTTTGTGACTGATAAATTAAAAATTTGTATTTAAAATCATGTATCCGTCACATAAGGCTTATCTGGACTTTGTGAACGAGGCCAAATGTATAAATTTAGATACAAATTATAACTTAATCTATACAGGATTTTTCAATTTGATTGACAGTATAAAAATAATACTTAGTTACAAAATTCGAAAACATTGTATCTTTCTTTTCCAAGATGAATTGGAGGACTCATACATTTTTTTATGTGTAGATTCTGTCATTATTCGTTCAATTTCATGTGTTACATTACTTCTTATTTTCAATGTATGATAGTGAGGAAAGTCATTACCCTGTTTCTTGACTCTTCTCTGAGCATTTCTGTAACAGTTCCAAGGTTGTGACTCTATTATAGCAGTTGCTGTAACATCTTTCACGAATATGAGGAAATTTAGTAAACCTTCGTCTCCATTGTTTAGGTGAATCCACATTGTGACTGAAAAGCAAAATGTTACATCGAACCTGACTAATCCAAAACTATTTAAATAGTCCCTTAGATGTTTCTGATCTTTATGCATTGTTATATCTAAAGCCATGTATGTTATGTTTCCATTGTCAGTATTTGCTTTTGCTCTTTCTATTAACATTGAATCAATGTCAACTGCTAAGACTTTGATGGTAATATCAGGATATTTTTTGGTCAAGTATTTGTAGAATTCTTTAGTTAGTTCTCCTGAGTTGCAGCCAATATCCAGACAAATTAATGGGTCTCCAAAATGGCTTGGAAACATCTGTAAATGAAGTTTGTCTATTCTTTCGTTGGCTGAGTGGAATGTGTAGTAGTTCATGAAGTTTCCAAATTTCACTGCACCAGGATCATTTCCAAAATATGTTAGTTCTTCTGACTTCATTGTGAGTGTGAGATAGTGTCGAATCTATTCTCAATGCCGTGCTATATATTTCTGAAAGGTTTCTGAAAAGAAGATAAAAGTGTGGTATGTATACATATGTGCTGGACTGCTGGACATACATAAATCATAAATGTTTACATACCTATACGTGGTTATAGAAATGTATTGGCACACACAGCTAGAACAATTATGTTGTTTGTAGGTACCTACCTACCTCTACAGAACAGAAGTAAAGACCATGTTAGTTTAGACATTACAATGCGTCAATAATTGTATTAATCTTCGCTCGCTCGCCTCTCCCTCCATCATGTATACGGAAGTGAGTGTGTTCCGATTTGCTTTGTAAACTAAGAAATGTCAAAGTGACATATCATCGTCTAAGGTCATGTCAGGGTGGGGGGTTATTACCAACTCTTATCGCAGGACCTTAACTGAACTTCCCACAGTAGTAACCCAACAGGTGCGTACCCCTATAGTGCGTTTCATAAAACGTTTCCCTTCGCTATCAATTTGTCTGTAGTCCACAACTGTCAAATTCACCAAAAAATTGGCATATGTAATTATGTGGTTGTCGGATTGAATTTTCTGATAGTTAATTAAAAAATGATTCCAAAAAGCTCGCCGGAAGGCGTGAGAGAATAGGCGTCGGTGTTGCTGTGACATGTGATGTTGTGTTTCCTTGGTTTGTGATTTTTTCGGTTTTACCACACTATTTTTACCCACAAAACTTTGTAATAACAGAAAAAAGTTAATTATTTGTTGCGATCTTAATGTAGATTTGCTTGTAGGTACAACAATGAAACAACAATTAATAACTTTATTCAAATAATTTAATTTATGTCATGTATTTCTAGGTAACTTGCTTAGGTAACGTTTTTTTGTGCATTCACAAGTAAAATTGTAATGAACTGCTTACCACCCGATCGCAGCGGTCGAACAGTTTCATTCCCAATTGCTAGTAAGGATAAGACTGATCCATCATTTTATAGTCCTATTACATCCTTTAGACTAGAGAGCTATACGAAAAACTTAGATATACATTTGTCAGTACCGGATTTTAATGAACAGATCCCAAATAAAATCTATTCAGACTTAAAAGTTATTCAAACAGAATTCAATAAAGTTTTTAAATTAACGAAAGTCAGTGACTACAACGGTAAATCTAGAAATAACTGGGCAACGTTTAGAATTCGTAAATTTGGCGGTCCATAAGGTTCCATATTAGGCTCTTTATTATTCCTGGTAGGTATATAATTATGTTAAGGCTAAAGCTAGGTGTGAAACTAAACTTAAGTTTAACCGGCTAGTCTTAAGATTAATTTCGAGCCTCGGCTAATGTCCGAATTAATGTTCATTGCGATAAATGATTTCAACATTAGTCGACTAAACTGCAGTTTAGCCTCGACGCTGTTTAGGCTAAAGATGGGTGAGAAAATATGGTTGACATTAGCCGACTAAACTCAAGTTTAGTTTTCAGTATACCTAGGCTAATGTTGAAAAATTACCGTCTTAAACTGGAATAAGTAATGATAATGATTCGGTAGCCGTAAACACTGCGGTAGCTTAGGTGAAGGATAAAGGGGGTGAGCGAAACGAAGCCCCCTTTATCCTTCGTGTTAGGTTGAACATGTAAGAACAACAAAAAATACGTATACTCGTCTTATTATAGTCTGATATGTTGAGCCATAAAAAAACGCCTTTTTGCTTAGTAATAAAGTTCAAAACCATCATTATTTTATAGATCTGTCCGGTAAATCCATTTGTATATGCCTGCCTAATGTCATGTGCATGTCTGCGGGCCGAAATTATGAAAATGTTTTCGTCTTAGCATGAGCTTGAAACTTTACACAATTCAGACCACAACCAAATGAATTCAACAAGGCCATCTGGGCTGTCAGCACAGACTCTATAGCTGTCAGAAAACTCCAAAAAATTTTGTCATAAACAGGGGCTTTTGTAAGAGCTAAAGAAAAAAAGTATTGAGAGCTTGACAGAGATGGCGTTGATTCGCAATGGCATTCGTATATGGGTCTGTGATAAATAAAAATCAGAGTATAGAACCACACTTACTTGATATGGTGAATTCAGGATTTTTCTTGTTCAATTGGTTGAACCCATCGTACTCTTCGATGTTCTTCACTAGGGTGACACTTTTTTATATAATCAACGGTGCAACGATAATGTTTTTCCCCCATAATTTTCGTTTATTTGGCACGGGATATCGCACAGTGGTCTAGGATTTGTTCCTCCATACTTATAGGAACATAATGTCTGGAATAATTATAAAAAAATATGCAATGTCTCCGGTATACCTCCTTATATGTCATATTAAAACATGGAGTGGATTAGTTGCTCCACAAGTGAGAAAAAAAATGTTGATTATTTTTTTTGTATGGGAGAAAACACTTAAAGTACATTATTTCGGAACTAATTACAACCGATGGCTGGTGCTCACATGGTCTATTGTACCTTGCACGCTGAACATAATGACATATAATTCATGCACTTTTCGGTGCAGCTTTGGATGTAGTTAACTTTTAAAAATTTGAATATTTAGTATGAGCGTATTCGTTTATGTTCGACATAATGAGAGTAGTTCATAGGTAGAATGCAGCAAACATGAATACTAGGTACTTGTGTTTATGTAGGTGCATCATCAATAACTTTGGGGATGTCGTTAGTTAATAGCCCGTTGTAATAACTTTGGGGATATTGCTAGTTAATAGCCCGTGTTTGGCTTTTATGAATAATAATGAAGTTAAAGAAATTACATTGAATGACTAACCAGATCGTTATAGTAATGGTTTAGTTTCAAGCTTAGTGACAAACATTAATTAAGGGAATTGCAATATATATAGGGACATTTAAGATGGGTTAATTCAGTAGTTTCTCGCACTTGTAAGCGCTTACTATACTTCATACGTTCTATTCATTTCCGCGTTATAATGGAAGGATTTGTAACCAATTTGGACATTTTCATGTTTGTTGCAAATAACAGTTGTTTCTCAGAGCCAAGTGTATTATTTGAAGTTTTTGTGAATGCGGTTAACTTATCAGAAAGTGAAAAGAAAGAATAGAAACAATTCTGCCAGACATATACATGCGCTTTGAAACAAAAGTGGATCTTGTCTAGCCGTGCGAGGCATACATTTATCAAGAAGTTTGAAACATGGTTGGGAAAAGACATAATATGGCCTAAGAATTTGAAGGAAAAGATGACACCATTATTGTCAGCAGAGAAACAGCCATGTTCCAGTTCTCATTTCAGTGTGAATGAGGATGCATCAACATCCTGCCAACCAGATATGTGCCGTGTAAGTACCTCAACATCAATTATGATTGAAAGGAAACCGTTTTCGGAGTTAAGCCCCCTACAGAAGAGAAGGAGAGTGCAAGAACTCTTAACAAATAGTACGGAAAGCCTTGCTTACGCAACAGGTTTAAAAGCAGATAGCCAGGATGCAGCAGATATAATAAAACTTGTTATCGAGAAACCTGAAGAGGCAACAAATTTAAAGGAATTATTGAAGCCGAAGAAAGCAGTGCCCATATATTCCGCAGATAAAGCTTTAGGTATTTTGACCTCTTTGAAGCTATAAAAGTGGCAATATCTGACTATGAGAGCTAGTGCAATAGCAGAAGGAGTGTCACTTTATATTGCATACAATGCCATCCTAGAGGCAAAAAAGGAAGTCTACACATCAAGAGAAACCACAGAATTCAACAAAAGTAGCGCAAGAGTACAGCTTCAAGCAGTTTTGGACAAAACTGTAGCTAGATTTGGAAAATTCTTACGTTTGGAAGATTCGCTGGCTGGTAAAGAACTGTTGCTAATTTGCAAATGGGGCTTTGATGGAGCTTCGGGACAAAGCCTTTACACAACTGACGGAGGTGATGACTCCAGTATATTCATGTGCTCCTTTGTGCCTTTGCGCTTTGTATGTGGTGAGAAAGTGGTGTGGGAAAACTCAAAACCATCTTCTACAACGCTGTGTAGACCACTTTTCTTCAAGTTTGTCAACGAAAATAAGCTAGATATACGCCAAGAGCAAGCCCTAATAGAAGCCGAGATTGCTGCCCTGGAGCCTTCTATTATGGGGAGCCACGCTGTTAAGCATTCCATGCTTATGACAATGATAGATGGAAAAATCACTTCTGCACTATCAAACACATCAACGCAGACTTGTGACATTTGTCGAGCTACCCCTTCGGAAATGAATCAGTTAGAAAAGGTTTCACAGTGAGTTATTCAATAAAGTAATAAAATAATGTTGTCGTTCTGCATTACATTACTTGCCTTTTTACTAACTTGTTTATTTTCTTTACAGAAAACCAGTTTCAGAAGAGATTTACCAACATGGTTTGTCCACTCTTCATGCGTGGATCAGGTGTATGGAGTGTCTGCTCCATATTTCGTACAGACTGGACTTTAAGAAATGGCAAGCCAGAGATGACAGTAGTAAGCAGTTGATGAAAAGTAGAAAAGAAGCAATACAACATAAGTTCCGTGATGAAATGGACCTTTTAATAGACATCGTCAAACAAGGTGAGTTAAAATTGTTATTTCATAACGATTCTTTTCTTCAAGTTGATTATTATATTATAAATATAAATTTGATACCTATTAAAGTATATTTAATGTCCCTACCGAGGGGCACAGGCCTTTGCCCGGATACGAGTAAGATTGAGCCATATCTCTTCTCCTAGTGCAGTATTATTTTTTGTTCTAGGCTCGGGGACCACAAATGACGGGAACACAGCCAGAACTTTTTTTAGCAATCCAGAAAAAACTGCAGCTATCAGAGGCTTGGATTCGGGTTTGATCCAAAGATTTGGTACAATTTTGCGTGTACTTGCCTGTGGGGCACCCATTAACATTGAAGCGTTTGAAAGTTTTGCGCGGCTTACTGCAGAAATGTATGTAGAGCTCTATGGCTGGTATAACATGCCTTCGAGTGTCCACAAACTTTTATCGCATGGTGCTGAAATCATCAAACACTTTAATGTTATTCCCATTGGAAAATTATCAGAAGAGGCATCGGAAGCTAGAAACAAAGACTTTAGAAAAATCCGGGAACATCATTCTCGCAAATTTTGTCGGGAAGCGACAAGCGAAGACATATTTTATAGTCTTCTTGTGTCGTCAGATCCCTACCTGTCTAGCATAAGACCGTTGTTAAGAAAAGGTAAAAAAACGCTCGTGACTGATGATATGAAACTTCTCCTAATTAATGACGATTCAGTGATAGATAAAGAAAACATAGAATTTGTTGATGTTAATGCATCATTGATGGACTCGGATAAAGAGGACTGTGATGATGACTAAGCTAAGACTCACTTTTTCATTTTGTCCTTGACGTCTTTTATTAGATATATCATAGTAATATTTGTGTTTTTATTGCAGTATGTTGTATAGGTATTACGAATCATGTCATTAAAGTAAGAGATTACCTAAATATTTGTGATTAGTACATAGTTTCTAATTCTAAGAGATTACCCAAATATTTGGTATATCTATACATATTTAAATTACCTCTATTATTGTTAATAAAGATCATTAGCAGCCTGTTGACTAATGACAGTTTTATTGTTATTGATGTATTTTGCCTTATTTTTTTTACTTTTTAACAAGCTATTATTAATTATTATATTAACCATATTGTAATTTCCGTATCAAAAGAATAAAATAAAATAACTTATAAACTTTGTTTTTGTTATTATTTGCATTTCTATTATTTTTATGGTATTTTCACTCTCAAAGAGATCGGCTGGCATCTCATTATGTCAAAGATTATAATATATTATAAAGCTGATACAAAAAATTAAAAATTTCAAAAAATAACTACTTCCAAAGCTGCACCGAAAAGTGCATGAATTATATAACATTATGTTCAGGATGCCATGTATAATAGATCATGTGAGCACCAGCCCATCAGTTGTAATTAGTTCCGAAATAATGTACTTTAAGTGATTTCTCCCATACAAAAAAATAATCAACATTTTTTTTCTCACTTGTGGAGCAACTAATCCACTCCATGTTTTAATATGACATATAGGGAGGTATACCAGAGACATTACATATTTTTTTATAATTATTCCAGACATTAAGAATAAAGAATTCCCTATGAGTATGGAGGCCAAATCCTAGACCACTGTATATCGGTTGGAAAACCAAAGTCAGTCAAATCATAAAAGAGAGGATGTCGCGATGAGAAAGTTATCGATATATGTGTTTTATTGTTGTTTACAAGTGACAGTTATTTCGTCACAGACGCTTCGCGTAACGTAATCACTATCAAAATAGTATTAATTTCCTGCCAAGGTATACGAGTGCATATCTTTTAAACTGGCAACTGGAATGAAAAAATAAAAAATACATGTCTCGCCAATAACATCTAATTTACTTAATGAACTACTTTTTTTTATGTGCTGTCAGAAAAATGGCCATTGACAATAGGAATTAAAGAAAAAAATAAGAGCTATTCGAGCAAGAAAGCTTTTTAAAGAAGTTGACATGTGGAAGACTAACTGGCCAGTCAATTTATTTTCGAAAATATAATGTGTATACGCAAGAACCTTACAACACTTTCCAAACTTAGCGATAGCTTGCGACTAATTGCGCCCCTGTTTAGACTCGCGAAGGTTAGCAATTCTTTCAAGGGTCTCTACTCTACTACAACAAGATACCGGATATCTTGAAATTGCCTTTTGAGCAATTTAAAAACCATGTTAAAGCGACTTTGTCAAAGAGTGATATCACAATCTTCAAGATTACTTAAATGACGGGACTGTATGGGGTTAATCTGATTCAACACAGACCTTGCTGTTAATAATTTTGTGATTATTTATTGCTGCTTATTAATTATAATAATTTATATTGGTATATTTGTTGTTAAGCTCAAGCAATTTTTAAAAAAGATCTAAAAATCAATCTGTGGGAGTTTCTACGTCCTTCTCTTCCACAGTGGTCCAATGTAGAGAAGTGGCAAAAAATGATGATTGCTAAGTATATGTATATATCTACAGTAATAAAGAGATTTGATTGCTTGATTGACTAGATCTCTAGCCATATCGTAGATAACGAATCTCTATGGCCACGCAAACTTCCCAGTTTCGTTCGCGCTCTCGATTTAAGGTGATACCAAAAATCAAATGGGTTTTTTCGAATCCATTTACTCCATTATAAAGTGATGTACAGATTAGATTTACGTTTATTGAGTATTTTATTAAGATTCTCATTGAAGGATAACGCGATTGAATTAAATTTTCTCGTAGGAATTCAATTAATTCTGCGATCCTAACTAATTTCATTGCGGAATTGCATTCAAAATGTAGATAATATTATGGATTCGTAAACTATCATTGAAAATCTTTTTGACAAAATAGCGTTGTTTTTTTTAAAACAATTTTTATGTGGTATGGCGCTACGTTATTTTACTCTGAGTTGAGAGCATTGTTTGCGCTCTCTTTTCTTTCTTATGTGGAAGTAATTAACGCTGTGAGTTTCATTTACATTCGTATTTCTTTGTAATATATTTTTTCGTATTCCCTTAAAAATTTTACTATAGCTTTTTACTATTGCTTTGACATTTTTTTTGAGTAGATTGACAAATATCGTTTTTTTTTGGTGCATTTCATTTTAGGTCCGTGTAACTTGGCCGACCAATCAAAACCCAACAATTTGTGGCTGACCCACAGCGCTGAAGTCACACATTATTGCAGCCTCAGGAGAGTCGAGACAAGTCGAACCGCGGTAGCTAATAGAACTAACCAAGCAGTACCAAAAATATCCGATAGATTGAACCACGGGAAATGGATTTGCACAGTTTCGTTAATATGAGGGCTTTTGGCTTGGCTATGTATGGGCTATGTTACACGAGACGGTTTCGGACCTCAGGTGAAACTGTGTTTCTGAGAGTTGATAAAAAAAAACAAGCCTCCTAAACAGCTCACTAGAGGACTTGAGATTATTTGTGGTTAAACTCAGCGCTCCGAAATTATGAAAATGCCTTAGCACAAGCTTGGAGCCATAATGACCATACACAATTTGGACCACAGCATAAAAATTAAAGGTCACAGACGAAGACCACAGAAATAATGTACCTACTCTCTAATAGAAAAGAAACGCAAATACAACAACACCTTATGGCGACCTTCGATATCTAACTGAGCTTTCAGAATTGGAAACGTTCATAAACGCGGTATGAATCAAAAGTAAACCTCAATAAATAAACAGGTGCTCTTTCCATGCAGATTAGAATTAGTAACCCTTCGTATTCCCACCACACCAGAGATGGCGCTGGGAGTAACGATAGTAATTTAAACGCCATGGCTCCAGTCAACGTACTTCTAGATTTCGTTAGGCGCTAATTTCATAATGTAAATGTGACAGAATTTCAATTAGGTTGGTTTTGATATAATTTTTGAATCTTTATGATCTATTTAATGTAAATAAAAGTGTTGAAGAAAAATCGGTCGTTGTTCTCTTAAAATTTATTCTCCTAGCGCCTCTCGTGGTATTTGGTTTGCAATATTGCAATTGAGCAGCACCAAGCGATAAAGGCCTCGAACTCAAAATGCTTTTATCGCATCTCTGATTACGGCGCGCCGCCGCGCCGCACCGTGGGACGGAATTTGAACATTTTTTTGTTACATATCATTATTTTATTTATGGAAATCCATAGTCCTTATTAAGGAAATCATATGTTCTCAGAGCACTTATTGTTGTAAATGTTATAATTTGCGAGAATAATTGATTTAATAAAAACATTATATGGAGCGATATCTAATTTGCTCTAGCTAAAATGCTGCATCAGAGCAACTTTATTTTACTCATCTCCATACACTTTGGGCCGGGCGATCAGCTGATTTGTATGGAGAAGTGGAAAATAAAGTTGTTCTGATCAAATCGGTTTCTTAGTGAAAGTTGTTCAGAATGATATCCCTAACAACCTCCTAAAATATGACTACACCTTTCGTTACACCCTGTATAACATGGTCCCGGACTTTCCGGTTCTCCGGATAAATAAAGCGGAACTTACATAATTTTTATAATATTTTACTACAAAGATTTATGGATTATTTTGATTCCTAAGCACCAAATTGTTATGAAGTACGTATATTTTTAAGTAGGTGGGTCTGTTAAGATTTTCATATTAACCTAATAAATTATCAATAATACTATTACAAAAGATGACGACATATAACAAAATTATATAATAACAAGCTAAGTTTTTTTTTACCAATTTAGTCCTTAATACTCGTAGATAGTTTTTAATTTACAGATTTGTATGTTATTCTATATCGCTAATATTCCAAATTCCAAATCCCAAATGTCTTTATTACTGTAGATATTTACGTATACTTAGCAATCGTTATTTTTTGCCACTTCTCTACATTGGATCACTGTGGGAGAAGAAGGGCGTAGAAACACCCACAGATTGATTTTTAGATCTCTTTTAAAAATTGCTTGACCTTAACTAATACAAATATATATATATATATATCATTATCATAATTAATAAGCAGCAATAAATAATTACACAATTATTATCAGCAAGGTCTGTCACAGTCCCGTCATTTAAGTAATCTTGAACATTGTAATATCCCTTTTTCGTCGTCGCTTTAACATGGTTTTTAAATTGCTCAAATGGCAATTTCAAGATCTCCAGAGGTATCTTGTTATAGTAGAGAATGCATTGACTCTTGAAAGAATTGCTAACCTTCGCGAGTCTAAACCGGGGCGCAAGTAGTCTGTGATTATTTATTAGGGTATTATGAAAAAGGCCATGGCAATTTCGAAACATTTGAGAAAATTATGGAGGAAGCCCTCATTAAACTTTGTAATAACAGAAAAAAGTTAATTATTTATGGCGATCGTGATGTAGATCTGCTTGTAGATACAACACTGAAGCGACGATTAATAACTCTGTTCCAATAATTTAATTTATGTCATGTATTTCTAGAGCCGACTAGAATTACACTTACCAGCCAAACTTGCTTAGATAACGTTTTTTGTGACTGTGAATTCACAAGTAAAAATGTAATTAACTGCTTACCTTCCGATCACAGTGGTCAAACAGTTTCATTCCCAATTGCTATTAAGGATAAGACTGGTCCATCATTTTATAGGCCTATTACATCCCATAGACTAGAGACATATACGAAAAACTTAGATATAAATTTGTCAGTACCGGATTTTAATGAACAGAACCCAAACAAAATCTACTCAGACTTCTTCAACATTATTCAGACAGAATTCAATAAAGTTTTCAAATTAAAGAAAGTCTGTGACTACAGCGGTAAATCTAAATTTAATGACTGGGCAACGTTTGGAATTCGTAAAAGTAGAGTTATCTTGTATGACCTTTATGATCAAAAAACCTATAACTTTGATCGAAAATTTCATGACTATGTTAAAAAATATTCCAAAACTTTCAAGTTGGTTTGTAGAACTGCAAAAACTTTACACATTAATAGAAAAATTCAAAATTCAAATAATAGAATGAAAACACTTTGGCAAATAATAAACCGCGAAACCGCCAAAGTTATACCAAGGGACAATTATTTCTGCCTAAAGATAGGTGATGATGTTGTTAAATCCAACGCTGATGTTGCTCGAGCTTTTGAAACATTCTTCACCAATGTACTCGTACTCACACAGACCGTCTTAATTCATCTCCATATGAAGCAGAGACTTTATTAAAAAATAACACTAGCGTCAGTAATGTATATTTAAAATTTCATCATGTATATCCCCAGGACATTGTCAAAACGTTTAAATTACTTAACTTAAAAAATACGGAAGACCTGTGGGGTATATCAGTCAAAGTCATTGGTTCAGTAATTCTAGTTATAGCCCCACACTGAGCTTATATATTCAATAAATGTGTTGACGATGGGGCTTTTCCAGACCTCATGAAACACAGTAAACTGATACCTCTGTTCAAGTCGGGAGATAAGGGCGATCCTTCAAATTTCAGACCAATATCTGTTCTTCCAACACTAAGTAAAATATTTGAAAAGATTATACTCAATCAAATGCTCTCACACTTCAACCGTATAAAACAACTCCACGCTAAACAATATGGTTTCACTAGGGGTAAATCGACTACGGATGCAGGTATTACCCTTATATCTCATATTTATTCTGCATGGGAGGCCGCACAGGATGCTATCGGAGTTTTTTGCATCCTGTCGAAGGCGTTTGATTGTGTTGATCATAATACGCTATTAATTAAATGAAATCATTACGGAGCTAGAAATAAAGCGTTGGATCTACTAAGATCATACCTAAGCAATCGAATTCAAAAGGCAGAAGTTAACGGCGTAAAATCTGATGGATCGGTTGTTAAAATTGGCGTTCCACAAGGTTCCATATTAGGCCCTTTCTTATTTCTGGTATATATTAATGATCCGCCTTTCATGGTGGAGATATTAACTGACATAGTGTTGTTTGCTGATGATACTTCAATGGTCTTCAAAATTGAAAGACAAAAAGGAGATTTTGATGATGTTAATGGTGTATTGTCTTTTAACCTTGAATTGGTTCACAGTTAATAATTTATTGTTAAACGCTGGTAAAACCAAGTGTATCAAATTCTCACTTCCAAATGTCAGGCAAGTTGAGACCAGTTTAGTGTTAGACAACAGCACGTTAGAATTAGTAAATGATACGAAGTTTCTTGGAATAACCATTGATAGCAAATTGCAGTGGGGACCCCACATAGATAAATTGGCTGGTAAATTAAGTTCTGCGGCTTACGCTGTTAGGAACATCAGACAAAGCACGGATGTGGCTACATCTAGGCTAGTATGTTTTAGTTACTTTCATAGTGTGATGTCCTATGGTATCTTGTTGTGGGGGAAAGCAGCGGATATTCAAACTATTTTTATTTTACAGAAAAGAGCTATTCGAGCAATTTATAATTTAAAACGAACAGACTCCTTAAGAGAGCGTTTTAAAGAAATTGACATAATAACAGTAGCTAGTCAATTTATTTTCGAAAATATAATGTATGTACGCAAGAACCTTACAACATTTTTCAAACTTAGCGATAGCTGTAATGTTAACCTAACAAATAATCACAGACTATGTGCGCCCCGTTTTAGACTCGCGAAGGTTAGCAATTCTTGCAAGGGTCAGTGCATTCTCTACTACAATAGGATACCTCTGGAGATTTTGAAATTGCCTTTTGAGCAATTTAAAAAGCATGTTAAAGCGACTTTGTCGAAGAAGGCATATTACAATGTTCAAGATTACTTAAATGACAGGACTGTATGGGGTTAATCTGGCTCAACACAGACCTTGCTGTTAATAGTTTTGTAATTATTTATTCCTGCTTATTAATCATAACAGTTAAATTTTTCATATTTGTATTAGTTAAGCACAACCTATTTTTAAAATAGATCTAAAAATCAATCTGTGGGAGTTTCTACGCCCTTTTTCTCCCACAGTTGTCCAATGTAGAGAAGAGGCAAAAAATGACGTTTGTTAAGTATATGTAAATATCTACAGTAATAAAGTACTTTAACTTTGACTTTGGTATCATTACGTACAGCTATCGCTAAGTTTGGAAAATGTTGTAAGGTTCTTGCGTACATACATTATATTTTCGAAAATAAATTGACTAGCTTCAGTTAGTATGTAAATTTCTTTAAGAAGCACTCTTAAGGAATCTGTGCCATTTAAATGATAAATTGCTCGAATAGCTCTTTTCTGTAAAATAAAAATAGTTTGAATATCCGCTGCTTTCCTCCACAACAAGATACCATAGGACATGACACACTGTGAGAGCATTTGATTGAGTATAATCTTTTCAAAAAATTTACTTAGTGCTGTAAGAACAGATATTGGTCTGAAATTTGAAGGACCACCCTTGTCTCCTGGCTTGATCAGAGGTATGAGTTTACTATATTTCATGAGGTCTGGGAAAGCTCTTGTTAACACATTTATTAAATATATAAGCTAGGTGTGGGGCTATAACAAGTATTATTGAACCAATGACTTTGACTGATATACCCCAGGTCTTCAGTATTTTTTAAGTTAATTAATCTATACGTTTTGACAATATCCTGGGGATATACGTGATACAATTTAAAATCTACACTAGTGCTGTTTTTTAACAAAGTATCTGTTTCATATGGGGATGAATTTAGACGCTCTGATATGAGTAAGGGTAAATTGGTGAAGAATGTTTCAAAAGCTCGAGCTACCTCAGCGTTGAATTTAACAACATCATCACCTATCTTTAGGCAGAAATAATTGTCCCTTGGTATAACTTTGCCAGTTTTACGGTTTATGATTTACCGAACCGTTTTCATTCTATTATTTGAATTTTGTATTTTTCAACTTGAAAGTTTTGGAATATTTTTTAACATAGTCATGAAATTTATATCAGTTATAGGTTTTTTGTGCATAAAGGTCATACAAGATAGCTCTACTTTTACAAATTCCAAATGTTGCCCAGTCATTAAATTTAGATTTACCGTTGTAGTCATGACTTTCTTTAATTTAAAAACTGTATTGAATTCTGTTTGAATAATGTTGAAGAAGTCAGAATAGATTTTGTTCGGGTTCTGTTCATCAATATCCAGTATACTGGCAAATTTATATCTAACTTTTTCATATACGTCTCTAGTCTATTGGATGTAATAGGCCTATAGAATGATGGATCAGTCTTATTTTTACTAGCAATTGGGAATGAAACTGTGATCGGATGGTAAACAGTTAATTACATTTTTACTTGTGAATGCACAGTCACAAAAAACGTTATCTAAGCAAGTTTGGCTGGTAAGGGTAATTCTAGTCGGCTCTAGAAATACATGACATAAATTAAATGATTTGAACAGAGTTATTAATCGTCGTTTCATTGTTGTATCTACATGCAAATCTACATTAAGATCGCCACAAATAATTAACTTTTTTCTGTTATTACAAAGTTTAATGGGGGCTTCCTCCATAATTTTCTCGAATATTTCAAAATTGCCAAACAATAATATGGCTATACAACTCAACACAGGATACCTCTATTTTTCTTTCAATATTCAATTCAATATACTTTATCGCACGGTAAATAATGAGTACAAACAAATGAACACTTATGCGCAAAGGCGAGCTTATCTCTAAGAATAGATTTCTTCCAGCAAACCTAGGCAGGACAGGAAAGTCTATATTGCTAGTAAGAGCGGTCTAGTGCACAATAAATTAAATAATTACCTACTAACTAATACAATGTAATAAAAGACATATAACACATTATAGTACATACCTATTTATAAAATATATATACATTAACATAATACTTACATACTTAAACTTAATACGCAAGAGAAAGGAGATGTAGTTTAAATATTTTCTTGAAAATAAAAATGGATGGACTATCCCTAATAGCGCAGGGAAGTGCGTTCCACAGTCGGATTGCCCTTAACTTGAACGAGTGTTCGTAAGCAGCTGAGGAGTTGAAAGAAGAGACACCGTGTGAGATCTGCGATTGCTGTCCTTGTCTTTCTACATTAAGTGCAAGAATGCTATGCACTGAATGTTAGATGCTAAGTTCCATTACGCCGTACCTTTTTGTGCTAAATAAATATTTTTTCATTTTCATTTTCATTTTCAATATCTTTCCGTTGTTTCACCTTAATATTATTTTTTACTAAGATTAAATAACCACCTCTATCAGCAGTCTTTCTATTTTTTAATTTTTTATTTATCAATTTATTTCAGATATAAATAATCCATATTTTTACACAACATATACAAAATAAAATTTTAATTTTAGCATAATTAAATTAATAGGCATACACACATACAAACATACCCTCACACACATATCTCTACCCTCACACACAACCACTTACACACACGTATTACACATCATTATTTACATGAAGCAATCAGGAAAAACACAGTTAGGTACATCATTTTTTATTAGGAGCTAGATGTACACCTACCCAGTGTCTCATAATAGGGCTGTCGATCCTATTTGCCAACGTATCGAGAATTGTATTCGGGCTGCCGCGTGTACGAATCATTATTGAAGCGATTCTTTTTAGCAGAATCGCAAAAAAGTCGGCGACTTTCGCCTCTGCGAACATGATTGAGGCGCTACAGAATCGCGGCAGCCCCAACACAATCCTCAACGCGTTATTGTATTGAACACGCAGAGCGCTGTAGGTCCTCTGCTTGTAGCTAACCCACAGGCTGCAGGTGTAGAAGGTTTGACAGTACGCTCTGAACAATGTGAGTTTCACTTCTCGAGTGGACCGTGCAAACCTGCGAGCCAGCATGTTACATCGAACCGCCAGCGCCCTGCGCTCCCTTTCCATGTCCAGGTCATCTGTGAGCCTATCCGTGACCACATGGCCCAGGTACTTGAACTGCGTGACCCTGACTAAAGGAATACCACAGAGCTGGACTATTGTAACATCTGACAATTTTGTAATTATTTATGTTAAAAGACATCATATTTTCCTTTAACCAGTGTTCTGTAATACAAATAACATCAGTATCCGACAAGTTCTTTGCCAGGTAGCCCCTGCATGTTTTGATGGGTAATATTTAATTGGGGCTTACCCTTTGTCTGAATATTATTTAATATTTATATTTATAATTATTACACTTTTTTGACCTTTTTAATTCGGGCAAGATATTACACATTTTTGATCTCATATGCTTGCTTGATATATTTAGTGGCTTATGTATGCTAGATATTTCCTATTCCTTAAGAACTATATCATAGCCCAAGTAGCACAAAAGTTCTGTGTAACAGCATTTTTACAGTACATCTTGGACACATTAGCTGCTAAAAATTACTGTATATCAGCATTATATGCGCATATAACTCTAATTTGGGCACAAATTACGTGGCACATTGCTGTACAACTGAATTATAATAGCATTATATTAGCATTCATAAAGGCAAAAGCTACTCCAAGTGCTGAACATTTCCTGAATAACAAGGCACGTGGTAGTCATTATAGTTAATATGCAGCCATTCTCACACTCATTCGCAAAATTGTAATAAGTGTGGATATCATAAATGCTTTATCGAAGCTAAAAGTAAATTATCAGTGACATTGTAGTATGCAGAAATGCATTTTTAATTTTTACTCCGTACAAGACTGTTGAAGTGCAATAAGTAATATTGTGCGTGTAAATGAAGATGTGTTGGTTGCCATTTTGTGGATAGATAATAAAGTTTGTTAAGTAAAACTTTGAGTTATTTTAATTGTGTCTTAAATTGTTTCGGGAATGTAACTTTATTGTGAAATACCATACATATTTAAGTCAAAAATTTCACGCGCTCTCATAATATCCACAAATACGTGAAAAAAGTTCAAAATAAAAATAGACTATTTGCAAGTTTTTGTTTAAATATTACTTTTACTAGTAAGCGCTGTTTACATATTCATTTATTTTTGATATAGTTCAGTTCAAGCCGATATTTTCTAATATAAACTAAATGGATAAAAGCTAAATGTTTACTATAATAATACGCGTTACGTACTTAAAAATGGCGGATAAACGAGTGGTCAATGTTAACTTAAATTTAATGCTTAATGCTATATAAATGTCCACGCATGGCTTATAATGGTAAATTATAACTCAACCAGTAGGCTTACTGCCGAATTAAATTCTATTATTCAGCCCAGGTCTGAATTGACGGGCACGATGTACAGATTTATAGTAGTGCGCTGCTGTGTAACTGCATAAAAGGACACACTTGGTACAGTATTGGCCTATATTAATGCTGATATACGAGTATACTCTATCCGAGAATAATGAATAACGTAAAAGCCCACGTTTAAGCAGCATAGAGTAAGCAGCATAAGCAGCATGCAGCATAAGCAGAATGTTATATCTTTGTTAATAGACTTCACATCGTGTCTGTTTGCGTTATAGAGGTTCGTAAGTTCTTTCTTAAAATGCATGTGTGTTAAAAGTTACACCTATGAACCATTATTCAGAAAACTGCACTATTTGTGTCCACAAAATGCGCTTTTGCAGCTAATAGGGTACAGCGCTACTAAATAGTCAATAGTCAATAGTCAAAGTACTTTATTACTGTAGATATTTACATATACTTAGCAAACGTCATTTTTTGCCTCTTCTCTACATTGGACCACTGTGGGAGAAGAAGGGCGTAGAAACTCCCACAGATTTATTTTTAGATCTCTTTTAAAAATAGGTTGTGCTTAACTAATACAAATATGAAAAATGTAATTGTTATGATTTATAAGCAGGAATAAATAATTACAAAATTATTAACAGCAAGGTCTGTGTTGAGCCAGATTAACCCCATACAGTCCTGTCATTTAAGTAATCTTGAACATTGTAATATCCCTTTTTCGACAAAGTCGCTTTAACATGCTTTTTAAATTGCTCAAATGGCAATTTCAAAATCTCCAGAGGTATCTTATTGTAGTAGAGAATGCACTGACCCTTGAAAGAATTGCTAACCTTCGCGAGTCTAAAACGGGGCGCACATAGTCTGTGATTATTTCTTAGGTTAACATTACAGCTGTCGCTAAGTTTGGAAAATGTTGTAAGGTTCTTGCGTACATACATTATATTTTTGAAAATAAATTGACTAGCTACTGTTAGTATGTCAATTTCTTTAAAAAGCTCTCTTAAGGAGTCTGTTCGTTTTAAATTATAAATTGCTCGAATAGCTCTTTTCTGTAAAATAAAAATAGTTTGAATATCCGCTGCTTTCCCCCACAACAAGATACCATAGGACATCACACTATGAAAGTAACTAAAATATACTAGCCTAGATGTAGCCACATCCGTGCTTTGTCTGATGTTCCTAACAGCGTAAGCCGCAGAACTTAATTTACCAGCCAATTTATCTATGTGGGGTCCCCACTGCAATTTACTATCAATGGTTATTCCAAGAAACTTCGTATCATTTACCAATTCTAACGTGCTGTTGTCTAACACCAAACTGGTCTCAACTTGCCTGACATTTGGAAGTGAGAATTTGATACACTTGGTTTTACCAGCGTTTAACAATAAATTATTAACTGTGAACCAATTCAAGGTTAAAGACAATACACCATTAACATCATCAAAATCTCCTTTTTGTCTTTCAATTTTGAAGACCATTGAAGTATCATCAGCAAACAACACTATGTCAGTTAATTTCTCCACCATGAAAGGCAGATCATTAATATATACCAGGAATAAGAAAGGGCCTAATATGGAACCTTGTGGAACACCAATTTTAACACCCGATCCATCAGATTTTACGCCGTTAACTTCTGCCTTTTGAATTCTATTGCTTAGGTATGATCTTAGTAGATCCAACGCTTTATTTCTAACTCCGTAATGATTTAATTTAATTAATAGCGTATTATGATCAACACAATCAAACGCCTTCGACAGGTCGCAAAAAACTCCGATAGCATCCTGTGCGGCCTCCCATGCAGAATAAATATGAGATACAAGGGAAATACCTGCATCCGTAGTCGATTTACCCCTAGTGAAACCATATTGTTGAGCGTGGAGTTGTTTTGTACGGTTGAAGTGTGAGAGCATTTGATTGAGTATAATCTTTTCAAATATTTTACTTAGTGTTGGAAGAACAGATATTGGTCTGAAATTTGAAGGATCGCCCTTATCTCCCGATTTGAACAGCGGTATAAGTTTACTGTGTTTCATGAGGTCTGGAAAATCCCCATCGTCAACACATTTATTGAATATATAAGCTAAGTGTGGGGCTATAACTAGAATTACTGAACCAATGACTTTGACTGATATACCCCACAGGTCTTCCGTATTTTTTAAGTTAAGTAATTTAAACGTTTTGACAATGTCCTGGGGATATACATGATGAAATTTTAAATATACATTACTGACGCTAGTGTTATTTTTTAATAAAGTCTCTGCTTCAAATGGAGATGAATTTAGACTGTCCGTTGTGAGTACGGGTACATTGGTGAAGAATGTTTCAAAAGCTCGAGCAACATCAGCGTTGGATTTAACAACATCATCACCTATCTTTAGGCAGAAATCACTGTCCCTTGGTATAACTTTGCCAGTTTCGCGGTTTATTATTTGCCAAACTGTTTTCATTCTATTATTTGAATTTTTAATTTTTCTATTAATGTGTAAAGTTTTTGCAGTTCTACAAACCAACTTGAAAGTTTTGGAATATTTTTTAACATAGTCATGAAATTTTCGATCAAAGTTATAGGTTTTTTGATCATAAAGGTCATACAAGATAACTCTACTTTTACGAATTCCAAACGTTGCCCAGTCATTAAATTAAGATTTACCGTTGTAGTCACTGACTTTCTTTAATTTGAAAACTTTATTGAATTCTGTCTGAATAATGTTGAAGAAGTCTGAGTAGATTTTGTTTGGGTTCTGTTCATTAAAATCCGGTACTGGCAAATTTATATCTAAGTTTTTCGTATATGTCTCTAGTCTATGGGATGTAATAGGCCTATAAAATGTTGGACCAGTCTTATCCTTAATACTAATTGGGAATGAAACTGTTTGACCACTGTGATCGGAGGGTAAGCAGTTAATTACACTTTTAGTTGTGAATGCACAGTCACAAAAAACGTTATCTAAGCAAGTTTGGCTTGTAAGTGTAATTCTAGTCGGCTCTAGAAATACATGACATAAATTAAATGATTTGAACAGAGTTATTAATCGTCGCTTCAGTGTTGTATCTACAAGCAGATCTACATTAAGATCGCCACAAATAATTAACTTTTTTCTGTTATTACAAAGTTTAATGAGGGCTTCCTCCATAATTTTCTCAAATATTTCGAAATTGCCATGGCCTTTTTCATCCCTCGGTGGCCTGTAGACACAAACAATAATATGGCTATCTAACTCAACACAGGATACCTCTATTTGTCTTTCAACAGTAAGTGCAAGAATATCTTTCCGTTGTTTCACCTTAATATTATTCTTCACTAAGATTAAAGAACCACCTCTATCAGCAGTCTTTCTATTGTAACAACTGACAATTTTGTAACTATTTATGTTAAAAGACATCATATTTTCCTTCAACCAGTGTTCAGTAACACAAATAATATCAATGTCAGAATTTTTTAGAAATAATTCTAATACAAGTTCTTTGCCAGGTAGCCCCTGGATGTTTTGATGGGCAATATTTAACTGGGGCTTACATTTTGACATATTTAGTGGCTCTTGTATGCTAGAGATTTCCTCTATTGTCTTATGAACTAATTTAAATTACTTGGAACAGATTCCAATGTTGCATGCAAAGTATAATTAACAGGTGAATTCCCAATAGGGGTGCATGTCATATTACTCTTAAAATAAGCTGATGTCAAGTTGAACTTAGTTAAACCAACTATAGCTGCGTCGCATATATTATAAGCTAACAATGTAGCTACTAATTTTCTATATTTATTAGACAGGTACAATGTATCCCGTGTCAGAGTAAATTTATGAATAAAATTATTCATGTCGAAATATAAAATAGCATCGCTGTGATGACATGTTAAATTAAATAAATGAATATTCATTCTATGCACAGATTTGTTCTGTAGTTCTGTCAAATTACAGGCATATGGAAAATTGCATAGTATAAACTTGCATTTCATCCTACTATGTAAGTCTAGAAGTATTTCAACACTTTTATTCAAATCATTCCGACTAATGTTTGAATGATTTCCTACCATAATTACTATAGTGCTGTACTCATCATAGATACCGCGACTAATCATCATCACTAGATCTACAAATGAACAATTTGGACAGCAAATGTTCGTTACTTTTTACAAACACTGAATAACAGTGAATATGTGGCGTCTATGTAGCGCTTAATAGAATCGCAGTACCGAATATTGCATTATATTGGGTCTCGATATTTCCTATGCATATGCATTCAATGAACAGCTATAGCATAATATGCTTTATAGAGTTTCAATTTCGCTATTGCTTACATGTTAATAATTGCGTCTAATTTAAAACTATTTTATCAAAACACAAGAGGGCTGCGTACTAAGACACATACGTTTAAACGTAACATCTGTTTAAATTCTTATGATGTAATAGCAATCACTGAGAGCTGGCTTTTAGATGGTATTTATGATAGCGAACTCATTGATGATAGATATTTAATTTTGAGACGGGATAGAAATTATGGTAAAACAAAACAAATGTACGGTGGTGGAGTTTTTATAGCGGTGCGCCGTGATCTTGGTGTTTTAGCGCGGCCGGAGTGGCACTCCTCTGCAGAGGATATTTGGGTTACGGTAACCACTAAAAATAGTAACCGAACTTTAAATAAAATCCATATTTGTACTCTTTATCTTTGTAGCGAAAACTTAGGAAATTCATATAACACGCAACTGACAAATTTTTCTGATAAACTTACTTGTATTGTGGAGTCATGTCCTAATGACACTTTTATTATACTGGGTGATTTTAACTTGCCGAATGTAGATTGGTCATGCAGACAAGGAACTTTGCACCCGGCTAACGTATCAGGTTATAGTCAGATTTATTTTTTTGATACTTTGTCAGTATGCAACTTGACACAGTTTAATTTTAATAGTAACTCAAATAATAGGATCTTAGATTATGTTATCAGTAATGTAGATGTAACGGTTCTCGCTAGTGATTACCCATTGGTCCCCGAAGATGAGCATCATAAATCCTTAGTTATTAATATAAATGATGTTGATTGCGATTCACTTAAATTGAACTCTCGTTTGAAATATTATTATGGCTCAGGTGACTACGACAGCATTCACTCATGTTTGGCTCATGATTACGATTGGGACTCTATTTTAAATAGTAAACCAATAGATGACTCCATTGAACTATTTTATGCCTGTATTTATGAGCTACGTGATAAATTTGTACCGCACAAGTACATAAATGCATCGTCTTTTCCGCCTTGGTACAGCTCCCCTCTCAGGAGGGTGCTTAAAGAAAAGTACAAATACATTAAGAAATTTCATAAATATGGTAACCAATCCGATTATGAATCTTTTGCTTTTCTTAGAAAAAAGGCGAAAAATTTGGAGGAAAAATGCTACCAAAAATATATTTCAAAAGTTGAAAGTTCGATAATTGAAAACCCCAAATATTTTTGGTCTTTTGTCAAATCTCAAAGGAGAAGTGCCAACTCTATTTCGTCCACTTTATTTTATAAAGGGCTGTCGGCTAGTACTGGAGAGGGAATTTGTAACCTTTTCTCCAACTATTTCTACTCCAATTTTCAATCTCAATCACATAGTTCTTCTTCCGATAGCGGCTTGGGAAACGGCCCTTTAGAAAATGATTATCCATGCTCTATTAGTGACATCGATATTGAACATGCTACTGTATTTAAACTACTTAGGTCGCTTGATATGTCAAAGGGTGGTGGGCCTGATGGCATTTCCTCAGTCTTCATAGTGAGAAGTGCTGAAGGCCTTACATATCCACTGACTCTTCTTTTTAAGCGTTCTCTTGAGCAGGGCTATGTACCTAAGGTCTGGAAAGCAGCAAATATTTCTCCTATCCATAAAGGTGGTAGCAAGAGTGACGTTAATGATTATAGGCCCATCTCAAAACTTTGTATTTTTGCCAAGGTATTGGAGAAGCTTGTTTATACTGCGGTATATTCAACTCTCTCAACACCATTTATTCCGGAGCAGCATGGGTTTATTCGAAGACGTTCAACTACTTCTAATCTGCTATCTTTTAATGATTATACCACCTCAAACATGGATGCTGGTGGCCAAGTTGACGCTATTTTTACTGACTATAGCAAAGCATTTGACAGAATAGACCACCAGTTGCTCTTACAGAAACTCCCAAGGGCGGGAATCCATGGTAATCTTTATAGATGGTTTACCTCCTACATTGAAAATAGATCCCAGGCCGTGGTTCTTAATGGGTTCTCCTCCTCCTCTAGTTGGATAAAAATACCTTCAGGCGTGCCCCAAGGATCCTTGCTCGGACCGCTTCTTTTTTCTATATTTGTTAATGATATTTGCCACTGCTTTAGGTTCTCAAAATTTTTGCTATATGCGGACGACATGAAAGTTTTTAAACGAATTAGCGACGTCAACGACTGCAGTCTATTGCAGGAGGACTTAGGTAGGTTTGAATTTAACTGCCAGCAAAATAAACTAGACCTGAATGTGTTGAAATGTTTTGCTATTACTTTTACCCGTAGCCCTAAGCCTACCCAGTACAGTTACACATTCAAAGGAAACCCCCTGAAGGTGGTAGATGAGATTCGTGACCTTGGAGTTATTCAAGATAGTAGGCAAGCTTACGACAAGCATATTGATAGCATTATAAAAAGAGCAAATAAGGCTTTGGGTTTTGTTATGAGAACCTGCTCTCAGTTTACAAGTATTAAAGTTATTAAAATCCTGTATTGTGCTTATGTACGTAGCATCCTCGAGTATTGTTCACAGGTTTGGAACCCTCGATATGAAATTTACATAGATAGGATTGAGTCCATACAGCGTAGATTTCTGCGATATCTGCAATTTAAGTGCAATAATTTTGACTCGGACTATTCAGCTATATGTAAAAGACACCATACACTCCCCCTACAAGAGAGACGACGAATTGCTGACGTTGTACTCCTTTGCAAAATTGCACAAGGAGAAATTGACTCTCCGCAGCTTCTTGAACACATCAAAATTAAAGTCCCCAATAGAACTAATAGACATCCTATTCATCTAGACATACCTTTCAGTTTCACGAATTATAGACAAAACTCCTTTTTCAGTAGAGCGGTAGCTACATTTAACGGTTTGGTCGATATCCCCGACCTTGACTTATTCAACTCAAAACCGCAAAGTGTTAAGAAACTCCTGACAAAGCGCTGGTTTACTGCGTTAGCATTTTAAACTAATTAAGTTGTTATTAGGTAATACTATTTGTACCTAATTTTTAATTATTTTCTTTTGTGCATTATGTTTTTTCCTTTAACTTACAGTTCTGTCTTTTTGTACCTATAATCTCTTGTTAATTATTATGATTAAATTTATAAATCTTGTCAATTATATATAAGTTATACATTCTAATGTTGTTATCCAGACAGAACTATATTTTTAATTTTTTCTCTGTTTAACCGCAAGCAGGCAGTTTTTTTTTTTTTTAGCTTCTACATACATACATGCGAGAACACATTAATGGTTATAAGTTATTATATGAGTTTATTAATAGAGTGTGTAAAACTGTTTGTTCTCCTAATACAATAAAATAAATAAAATAAATAAAATGCAGCTATTGTAGTCCGAATGTCACTCTAACTAATAACTAATATAACTAACTCAACACTAATAAGTCGTTAAAAGTGCTTAAACAACCGATGTGGACCTTGTGTGGAAATATATAATGCAGCTTTGTGCTACTTGGGAGGTATATGTATAATGGACAATGGTATAAGTGATGCCTATAAGAATAGGTATCACTTATATTGCTTGTGGCATCAACAAATTCTGAGCTTCAGGAGAGAGCTTTTCTCCCGAGATTGGACATTCTCGGTCGTAATAGTGTAAGCTTAGGGCCGGAAGATTATGCAGTATGCCCACATTTATTTTGACCATACTTGCTTACTTTTTGGAATATCCTTCGTTATATTATCTAAACTCTTTGTTTCTTGCTTCTGAAGCTCCTTCAGAAAGTTTTCCAATGGGCATTAACCTATAATGTTCAATTATGTCTGATCCAGCTCCATGTTTTACGATGTCAATCTGCAAATTGCATTAAATTCGGAACGATTCTTGAATTTGCCTCCTGAGCCATTAATACATCTTTCTTTTCTTTTCTTGTGGTCCATTGTTTGAAATCTAACGTGTAAGTTGAAATTTTTGTTATTAACATTTGACATCGTAATCGTGACTTCTTATTAAGAAACATAAGTGCAGTATTATTAATACATACATATGTGAAGTTAACATTCCATACATCTGATCCAGGCACATAAAGATGAAAGTCCGTACTTATAGATTTCTTTATCTACTGGTCTTCTGTAAATCGCGTCTAAATTGTTAATTTCTGAGGGCTTTGCTTTACAGATATCACGGGAACCAGGCGAAGTGTCAGAAATATAAGTTGAAATTTTGCCAATTTTCATCGTCAAGAGCAACTTGTGATTTATAGATACTTCTCCCACATTTAATCCTTAATGAACCCAAACTAATCATAAAGATACATAAGTCATCAAAATCAGCCCTTTGCTTAAAAATGCTTTGTCTTGAAGCCCCATAATAGCCCCATTTGCTTACAAGTTTTACATTAGCCTTTGTATTCAGTTCTAAATGATTTGTAATTATGAGTCTGGACACAGTTAAATCAAGCAAAGCTTACAATTTCATCTGTGCTCCTTCATCAGTAATAGTTAAATCTTCTTTTGAGGGATGAAAATCCAGTTTAGTTTTTCCAACTTTGAAATATGAAGGAAAGAGACCAAAGTGCAATTCATTGGCTGACTCTTTCATACTCATGTATCGCCCCACTTTGAAAGTTTAAGTGACACTAACTGACCCAGTGCCTTTAAAGCTGAATATAGTTTTTTTTTAATTTAATCTGCAATGAACCTTATGGATATCTTCAGGATGTTTAATAAGATGGTTCAAAATTCTGCTTACTTCTTCATTGCTATTGTCCTATAAAGTTTTTACTGTTTACCTTAACAGTTCTTCTGTAGGCAAGGAATTACTTAAAGTTTGAATTAGTCTTCTTTTTTGCCTTGAGTGCAGTTCTTCGAATGGTTACCTCGGAGTAAAGGAAGTGGAAGCTTCATGTACACTAGGAGGTAGATTTTCTATATTTTCAGATAGCTCACCGTCAATAAAATCATCTTCTTCTCCTTCAGTAGTCTTTCTTGACACTTTTCGTTCTTTTTATGAAAATGATTGAAATAATGATTGGCAACAGTCTATCTACGTTTCATATTAGAAGTTACTTCCGGCAAATTTCTAAGAAAATCACAGTGTTTTCTACATTAAATTGCAAGCCAAGCTCCTGTTTTAGATGTTCACGAAATTTCACACTATCCGAAAACTTTTAAAGCTTCTCTTTTAAAACCATAAATAAGTCGATATTATTCACAACAGATTTTAAATAGATCGCGAATATCGATGCATGCATTGCATGGTGAGATTTGCAAAGTACGATAGTTAGCACTGTTAATGAACATTTGGAATGATTTATAAAGGCCATAACTGGATCCTCCTTCTAGGCTTCAAATAATTTAATAATTTGCTGTACCAGATCAACAATTTTAAAGTATTTAGTAATAATGGTCCATATTTCTATATGGTACTGAATCCTGCACAATCCATTCGGATTCGCTGGACTTCCTTGGATATATTGTACGTATATGGAACGTATTGTAAATGGAAGGAAAAATAGTAGGTGCAAGAACAAGGGGAAGACCATCTGCACGCTGGTGTAGACACGCAGGAATGCCTGCAGCTTGGTCTACACGAGGCAATACACGCAGCCGAGAACAGAACAATATGGGGATCCCTGGTCAAGCCTCGTACCAACTACTACGACAGTCACGATCAGATGTAATGAATGTTATTAATAAATTATGACTATGTCTATGTAAATGTCGATCCTAAGTAATGAGAAAACGACTAGATTGAAGAAGTAATAATGTGTTTGCTTTATTTATTAATAATTATAGAGTAAATTCAACTCTATCAGTGTAGTGTGTTATATTGCCAAAGTTCAGCTTCGTTTATCCGGAGAACCGGGAAGTCCGAGGCCATGTTATATACAGCCACACACGGGGCCACAGCTTGTTCTGGTGTTGTATCCATTCTTCGGCTTTTTCAAGACCCGTATTGTTCGTGAGCGAGTGTGCAGGTAGAGAGCTAATTGATGAATAATGGCTAATTCAATCAATCAATCAATCAATCAATCAATCAAGTATTCATCTCACGCACCCATTCTGGGGCGTGGGGAGTCAGGGTCAGATCATCGGATCTCTTCCTGAAGAAGCGCCTCTGTCCACTCCTATGGACAGGTCATCGGGGGGCCCTCGCGGGCGGTGGAGATCTTCTCACTTGGGGTGTTCCGTTGGATGATCGCCGGCTAGGCAACCAGGTCGCGTGGCAGGCGGCGGCGGTCGGGCGGGCGCGCGTGGTACGGCGCCATGTCACGGATATGCGGATGTATGGCTTCTCGGCCTTTTGGCTAAGATCAAAGTGTAGTATCTGTTCTTTTCAGCTTAATAAAAATCTATGTTAAAAAATTTACATATAAATATTTTTTTTTATGATTTAAGAATTTTGTTTTTAATAAAATTTACATACAAATTATAGTATATTTTTAGTTTTATTTAAAAAAATAAATATTTTATTATAATTATAATTATTATAATTATAATTTGGGAAAATTGACCCTTTTATACCTGCTGTGAACCCCGTACCCGGTGCCTCGCAAGCGATGCAAAATATGGTAGAGAGAGAGAGAGAGGTAAGATACTGTGTACATGCACACCATATACGCTTATTTGGTACCATTAGATAGGTAAGAGAGCAATCTTTCCAGTGGTACCAAACAATAATATAAAAAAGGACAGTCCATTCCATAAATACGCTCTAAGGTCATGATGGACGGGGTCGTCGATTTTATTGCTCTCAAGTGTATTTGGTGTTGTACACAAACACCCGTAGATTAAGCCTACAACAAAGCCAACTTGGGCACTTTAAAGACTTGTTACTCATAGAGCATATTAGATATCGTTCCATTCATTATTTTTATTAAATCAATTTTTCTCGCAAATTATAACATTGACAACAAAATGTGTTTTGAGAACATAAGATTGCCTTAATTAGCACTATCGATTATCATAAATTAAATCATTTGAGATCATTCGATATAATTAGGTACTTCTACGTTCCAATTAATACTCGCAGTAATAACATACCTGTAACCACACCGATGGGCCAAATTAACATCAAAAACAAAACAAACATTTACAAACAGGCACATACATTGCTTCTGGCCCCACACTAAGATAACCTGTGTCGTGGGAACTAGAAACAGCGACGTCACACACATAAACAACCAAGACATGACGCTTTTTTTCTTTATACACACATAAACAACCAAGACATGACGCTTTTTTTCTTTATCCCCAGAAGGGATCGACCCCAGGACCTGACGCATGGTAGGCATGCATGGAGCCTCAACCAAATGATCCCAAATGCAAACCGAGGATGTGTGGTCGCCCCAGGAAGCGCTGGAGTGACCAGCTGAGGGACAACGACAAGAACTGGTGGGAAAGAGCTCAGTTGCGGGAAAAGTGGCAGAGGAGAAGAGGCCTTTGCCCAGCAGTGGGAAGACCTTGGCTAACGGTAATATTTAAATTAATACAATACCTAATACAAGTTGTTTCTAGTTGATGGAGTAGATATCGAATTACTGGCAAAACGCCACCTGACACTGTTTCATTCGTGAATCCTTCAATAGGCCCAGAAGAACCGCTGAAAGAAATACATTATTATAGGTATATGAATTTAGACTTTGATTCTGTGATTTGACTCTTTATGATTCCTTATCAACAAATTCTTGAAAATACACTTAAAAGCGTGAAAAATATATAATATATTGAGAAACATTATCCCATTGCCTGGGTGGAGTAGACTACCCTTAGGGTGTACAGCCTATAAATAAATGGCGATATAATCCCGATTTTAGTGTTTTTTGTAAAATAAATCTTATTGATGCTTATTTTCCAGTAGGAATTGAAATATATTATAAAACCAAACAAGTAAGGGTGAAAATACTAGCATAAAATAAACGGTCAAGTGCAAGTCCGCAAGAAGGGTTCCGTACCACAGTACAATGGTATTCAAGTTTATTGCATGGGGATTAGGTATCTTTAATTTTCCTGTGTGTTTAGATTGAAAAATTGTACTAAGCATTTCAGATTTATATTTGAGATTCTCACAACAAGACCTTTAATTAGACATGTCTACTGGTGTGCTGCTTGTAAATTCCCATTCCCAGTTAATTCCCCGTGAGGAATTTACCCGGGAAATTCCCAGTGTGCCCGGGATGCGTCTTCTGAAAAGCCCGTGGGGTACAACGCGGCTCAGCGTTGTACCCCACGGGCTTTTCAGAATTTTAAACAGCCTGAAAAGCCAGAGCGCTGCAGCGCGTCACTGCGTTGTACCACACGGGCTTTTCTAGCGGTCACATTGACAATTCATCGTCTGAATAGCCCGTGGGGTACAGCGCCTGCGGCGTTGTGTCCCTCTGGCGTTTCATGAATTAGCTTGTAGTTAAAAAACCGAAGCGCTACAACGCAACAACGCGCCTATGTATTTCCCATAGATATCGAGAGATAGGCACTTGGCGCTAAGCTTGTATCGGAACCAGTGTCGCCGAAAACTAAGAACACGCATACATTTACACCACTCGTACATCAATCCCTCCGCTTTTATTGGTCAGTGCAATGTCATGCACCTATCATCCGAACACACCCACACTACCGCAGGTATACTAGCTAGTCGAGCTAGTGTTGGGACAATGCAAGGACAGCGTGTATCATCGATCGATTATAATTTATAGACACTGGTATAGACAGTCGCATACAATGCCGGGTTCTATAAATAAAATAGTAATTTTTTTGTAAATACGACATATTTATACGACATACGAGACCCCTTTGCCTCTCTTCTTTTTTTCAACAGAATCCTTACAGCTAGAAAGAGAGGCAAAGAGGTTTCTGAAGGTAGAATAACTGTGAACTCTTCGGACCTGACTGAAAGCATCGGATTTTCCGATCAATACTTATAACACCCCATTATCCTTCGTCGGGCGAGGTTTTAAACAAACTTAAAATCTAAACTGCCTGTTTGACAATCATTGGAATAACTAACAATAAACTTACGTATTATGAGCAATAAAATAACTATATTATTACATTAACTATATTAGTAATTGCGGAATGATAAAATCTATCGATTCAAAAACATAATTCTCCTATCACTATCCCCATCACTATATGTCGTCTCTGTGTGCGTGTAACAGTTCGCCTCCGTATCACGATGCATCTTTGCTTTCGTACTTAGATAAGTGTGAAATATTCATTGCGTGTTAGCTTGGCAATAAGTAGTGAAATTAAGATACAAAACAAGCAATGTATAGTAAACTTAGCGAGAACAATATGACATTGTCACTTTAATGTCAATTCGTGACGAATTTTCCGCGAATGATTTATTTTCGTAATAATGTTTATTTCTTGTGTTTTAAGAAGAAATAATAGTTGGAATGAGACTTACAAGTGATATGTGACACCGGCGTTCTTGGAGTTCACAATCTCGCTTCTATTTTTGCTCGTGAGTATTGCACAGGTCGGCATTTTCGAAAAACAACGGAAATGAATTCGTCACTGCGGTCGCCCGGTGACTACCGAGAATTTTTTATATCTAACCTGTCGGAGCTACATTTGTTCGCACGTGCCACGCCCCTCAACCTATCTGTGGTATTTCCTAATTTTAGTAATTCAAAATTTATACTTCTTATGGATCAAGTTCGTTCAAGTTACGGCAGTTTTTCCAATCCTCAGACAATCTTTTTACCTTGTACTTGTTGTTTGTACTGTCATTTACGCGCCAAGTTGTCGCATAGCTCTACTTATTATACGCGAAATAGGTAGAGCTATGTGAACAAAAACAAGAGAAACATACAAATAATAGTAAAATTATAGGTAGGTACCTACCTTGTTGATAATTGCATGTGACACACATATTCTTTTCTGAAAACGTATCGTTTAGGGTTAGGATATCGCCTCTTCGTCATCCAGTTGGTGTGGGTATTGGTAGATAATATTTTAATCAACTTATCTTCTTATATGTTCTGTTGATAAAAAAAACAAGTGTTAATACAAATTAACATGGTATTTATAATATACAACGTAGTTTCTATGGATAATTGACAGATGACCTCTGTGGCGCAGCGGTTGTGGCTCTGCCTACCATGCGAGAGGTCCCAGATTCGATCCCCGGCCGGGAAGGAAAGGGTAAGGAAAAAAAGAAGACCGCAGGTCTTGGATGTTCATATGTGTGTGACGTCTCTGTTTCTGGTTCCCACGACACAGGGTATCCTAATATGTGGCCAGAAGCAATGTACGTGCCTGTATGTCCCTAAATGTCTATATTTATATTTATTGATAATGCTCGCTTTTATATTGATAATTAAGAGGAAAGTTAATATAGGTAAATAAAATAAAAAAGTTACAGGAACTTTTGCACCGCCCGCCGCGCCGGAAGAATGTAGGTACATATACCTATACAATACCATTACCGAAACCATTCAATGATAATGGAGATTCATGGCAAATAAGCCCCATTGCCTTTGTTGAAGTTTTTTGGAGGAAAGAAACATCGCTGCCAGAATCTACGAAAGCTTTTGTTGAAAAGTCATTCATCATCAGGGCTTCTCTAATATTCTGAATTTGTTAAGATAAGATAATAATTTGGCATGTATTTAAATGCTAAACAAATAATCCCAGATTTTTTTGAAAAATACTGACTGCACCTCAGAATTTACCCACAAAACAAAATCAAATTTGCAAACTGTTTAACTACTTATGTAAAACCGTTATCCTAACTAATTCTGTGATATCTGAATGTAAACCTAACAATTATTTTATAAATATTATTTATTAACTACAAAAACTTAAGCCCTTTACTTTACTTGAACCAAGCACCTATTTATTAATCGTTGGGGCCCATAAGTTTTAATAATGAAAACACCATTTAATCGTTAATTATTATCTAATCAATCAATCAAAAAATTACCTAAATGCAAACATAATAACAAAAAAGAACGAAAAATCAGATTTTGAAACATATTTTTTTGCAATTGCAATATTAAAAAAAAAAAAAACGGTTAGTATTTAATTGCATATCAAATATCCTAATAACACAGCAAAAATGTTCAACAAAACCACTTATGTTTCTTTTGCATTTACGTGTTCAAACATTTTATGTTTATTTTGCTCTTGCATGTTCAACCTAACACGAAGGATAAAGGGGGCTCCGCTTCGCTCATCCCCTTTACCCTTCACGTTAGCTACCGCACCACTTCGTCCTGATATTTGCTGTGCAAATCAGAATTTTTGATGTGCGGTTTAATATTTCCCAATTCAATCTAATTATAGCCTCAAAATTTTCATTGTATGATTGAGGCAGACAGGTCTTGCAGGGCGGCCGCGTCTTCGCTTTGTGCCAAAAGATAAGATAAATTAAATGTAGCTATTTTAGTAAGCTTTTATGTAAAATAAGATAGAATTGTTAAATATATAATATATGACGACCTCTGTGGCGCAGCGGTTGTGGCTCTGCCTATCATGCGAGAGGTCCCGGGTTCGATCCCCGGCTGGGGGTAAAGAAAAAAAAAACAATCCCCAGGTCTTGGATGTTTATATGTGTGTGACGTCGCTGTTTCTGGTTACCACGACACAGGGTATCCTAGTGTGGGGCCAGAAGCAATGTATGTGCCTGTATGTAAATGTTTATGTTATGTTTATATAAATTTGGTAAAGTAAACATTAATTAGTGTGGTGCAAAGGACACGAGTTTTAGAAATTCTGTTATTTGGATGGAGAATTTTGAGTGCAACTCAGTATTTTAGAGTGACTAAGAATATTTTTGTATTGAAAACGGAATTTGTGTTCGACAAGCCAGATATTTGTTGAAAACTGAGTAAGAAAGATTAGCTTGTTTTGTTACGATTTATGATTTTGTTGGTGGTGCATGTTTTGTTAATCAAATGGTTTATTTGTAGAGTAGTCAGTTTTTTGGTATGCGGTAGGTTAATCAGTGAAGATAATTCGTTTGCATAATTTTATTTTGAGCTACAGTTAAATATTCCCCTCATTTACTTCTGCTGTCACTTTGTGGTTTAAAAGTGTGTACGCTCGGGGTCAGCTGAGCTATGTAGTGGACTGTATGACGAAAAACAAAAGGGTTTTTGAAGGTAAGTTTATATCTGTGGCAATTAGACTTCTTGGCCCAACAAAGAGAGATGAGAGCTTCACTTACCTCCGTTCCTGGGTCAGGCTAGTCACGCTTGGAGACCTACATCAGCTCTGATTTGCCCCTGCGAGCCTCTTCACGATCGCAACCTGGATCTGGCGTGAAGTGCATCTTGCCGCTTCGGTTAGGCTCATCTTGGTAAATATTTGGACGTCAAACACTTGTTCACGATAATGTACTACGCGACACTAAAGGCGAAAGCGATGTTGGCGCGCGTTGGAGCATAAGAAGGTGTTCTAATTTGAATTGACGCAGACTAACGCCAATTCTAACGATAGATTTTGATTCAAACTGGAATCCAAAACGTCAAATATTGTGACATTTGCGACAGATGGAACAGCCCGATGTGTTCTATATTATTGTTAAGAATTAGTAGGCAGCTTACCTGAACAAGTGCAATTGGCTTTTATGTATGTCCTATCCTGTGGCCCCTTTTCTTTACAATTGATAAAAAGTAATTCCTAATTTGAGTTTGTCGCCCAACGCCGAGCCGCGTGGTTTTTTCGCTCATCCCATGAATGATACTCATAGCGTGTTTACCTATATCACACCGATACAAGAAAGCTTATTTCTCGTAATTATAATCCTCGAGGGGCTCGTGCCATAATTCTGCGCAAAAGAAAAGCATTCAATAACTTTCTTTACAATTCGGCTCAGCTAATCAATATTTTATTTTTTATTTTATTTTATTTATTGCAAAACACAACAGATGTAATACAAAGCAATTCTTAATATAGACATCTTAATTTAAAACATGTAAAATATCCTACTAGGTGTTTTGACAGCTTTTCATTTGTGGACAGTGTATTTAAGTAAGGTAAAAACTAAAAACTAAATTAAAAGAAAAGAAAATAACTATATGTAGGTGCTCAAACTAAGTACTTAAAGACTGTTATTCATCAGGTAAATTAGCTAAAGATTTTCTAACGTTATTTTTGAAGGTAGACAGTTTCGTAAATATGTCCAAGATGTCGTGTTCATTAGATGTATTGTTGTAGAGACGACACATACTAGGAAGTGGTTCATGATAGGCTCTTTGCGTTCTATACACAGGTAATTCGAATGTACTTTTCTTTCTGGTGGACCTCTGAAGAATTGGTGGAATACTTATTTTAATTTCTCTCAAAAGAGATGTGTGTAAGTTTCCATGCAATATTTTATGTAGGGTGGTTAGACTGCTAATAGATCTGCGAGTTTCCAAAGAATTCAATCCGTAGTGTTTAAGTCGCGTTTCGTAACAGCGAAGTTTGTATTTTAGGTTATTACGGTATGTCATTATTCTAAGAAACCTTGCTTGTATTTTTTCTATGGTATCAATGTGTACTTTATAAAAGGGACTCCAGACCACAGAACAGTATTCCAATTTGCTTCGGATAAAGCTGTTAAACAGTGTTATCAAGGAGCGAGGGTTACGGAGGTCTTTACTTATTCTAGAGAGGAAACCTAGCAATTTGTTACACGAGGATTTTAGATGTACATAATGCGCCCTGAAGTTTAATTCCGTGTCCAGTATAACTCCCAGGTCTCGCACCGTGCTAACGTTGTTCAGCTGCTGATTATCTATTTTATATTGGTATAAATTAAAATCATTTTTCGTTGTAGAAAATTTCATGACAAAACACTTTTCAATACTGAGCCTCATGCAATTTCTCTCACACCAGGTGGATAGGGATAGCAGGTCATTTTGTATGCTTTGACAGTCTTCAACAGTTTTTATAGAACTGAATATTTTCAAGTCATCGGCGTATAAGACGCAATTAGATTTTATGTCGCCTGTCAGGTCATTTATGAATAAGACAAACAGTAAGGGCCCAAGGTGACTACCTTGGGGCACGCCAGACGTGATTTCGAGTGAGGTAGAGTAAAAGCCCTTTACTGCCACTATTTGAGACCTATGTGTTAAGTAGGAGGTGACCCACCTAAGGAGATTACCGTGAATGCCGAATTGAGTTTTATGTTTTACTATTAAAGTATCATAATACTTTAATAGTAAAACATAAAACTCAATTCGGTATCATACTATCGTAATATCATAATACTTTAATAGTAAAACATAAAACTCAATTCGGCATTCACGGTAATCTCCTTAGGTGGGTCACCTCCTACTTAACACATAGGTCTCAAATAGTGGCAGTAAAGGGCTTTTACTCTACCTCACTCGAAATCACGTCTGGCGTGCCCCAAGGTAGTCACCTTGGGCCCTTACTGTTTGTCTTATTCATAAATGACCTGACAGGCGACATAAAATCTAATTGCGTTAATCATAATTAACTTTGTTGAATGCCTTTTTAAAATCTGTGTAAATACTGTGGACTGGTAATTTATTGTTAAATGAGTTGTGAATTTAATGCAAGTATTCTAATAAGTTTGTGGTTGTAGATTTAGAACAACAATTAATATAACTCATCGCTACCAAAAAATATTTGGCTTATGTTATGTAAACTATCACCAAAACGCTATTTTCCAACCAATAAATTCAAAACGTCGGCCAGAATTTGTAAACGAACACCTTTAACACAAACACAAATTGTGTTTGGATAAATGATCACCAAACTTCTTTTTGTGTTTTGTGTACTTAAGTTAATGTTTTAAGTATTTTTTGTTGTTCTTATATGTTCAACCTTTACCTTTACCCTTCACCTAAGCCACCGCAATGTTTTGCCATGATATAAAATGTGCAAATCAGCTGTTGTCGTGACACCATCTTGTTCTCCAACATGCTGGCTTTCGGTAAGACAGATTGTTAAACGTTTTCGACGATGCTGTATTTAAATCAAAATGCTAGTGACTTAGTTAAACGTCGGCATTTAATTAACGGTCTAGAGAGTTAGTTAAGTGTCTGATTATCCAACCAACTGCGACATATCGACGGATTTAAATTTTTTTAATTGAAGCAAGGTCTACTATTCATACATACATATATACACTAGTGGTTCTGTGAGTACTGAGGTAATCACAGAACCACTGAGGTATCGATAGAAGCGTCGTGATTGTCACCTGCTTAAAGGCTATGTGACGTCGTCACACTTAATTCAAAATGGCGCCCTCTAGATGGTATAAAGACATACATATGTAGATTTTTTTAAGTTTTTGAACAGGGTCATGTTGGATATCAAATTAAGGGGCTTAATTAGCACATTCCAAGTATATATGTAGTATATGATGATGACATTTAATTAGCCAACAATATTTTGTGGAATGATAGTAGCCATCAATACGAACAACTTTCCCCAGGAAATATATGGTCGCAAATGCAAGAAAAAATCGTCCCTTAGTACATTGACCCGATCAGCTATTTACAAGTTTCTATGGGAATAGTAACTTGTAATCAGCTGATCGGGGCAATCAATATCCCGAACCATTATTTTTTTTCGTTTGCGACCATATATTTCTTGGGGAAAGTTGTTCATAATTATAGGTAGTTCGGTAGGTATGGTAAGTTGATAACTATCATTCCCCAAAATATAGTCAGCAAATTAAATTTCACCTGTACATTGTTAGCACTTGCTCGCTGCTTTGCTTGCATTTGGTCTAATCGTTAGAAGTGTATTGTAGAAAATTTATATATTTGAGACTTTTCCATCTGTTCAGAAGACTGTTGAAGAGAATGCAACCCTTCTGGCAAGGGGTCACATTCCCTGCACGATAGAGAGCTTGCATAATTTGCAAGAGAAACTATTAACATATTATCCAGACTTGCGCTTTGAAGCTGACAATGGGCGTAGATGGATTCTAAACCCTTTCTTGGATATGTCGATAGAACTAGCTGATCCCACCACAAATATGAAATAAAATATTAGAGAATTAGCTGCTGACGGCACGCTCAACTTCTCAAAATAGGTTGTAGTATCTTATTATATGTCTTGGTAATCGGTTTCATACTCTTAGAACGTGATGTTTTAGTAGTCGGGGTATTAGTTTTTTTTTTTATTTTGCTCTTGTTTTTTTTTCACTTAGCCGAGATGATAGTGTGCTGGGCAAAGGCCTCCCCACTTTGAGTCCATATGTCCCGGCTTTGTTCCGCCTCCGACCACCCCAGCAAGAACTTGTCGAGGTCGTCCCGCCATCTCCGCCTTGGCCTGCCCCTACGCCGGAAGTCGTCTTGTGGCACCCAGTCAGTGGCGATCTTCGCCTACCTGTCTGTGTGCATACGACTCACGTTCCCGGCCCAGTTTCACTTTAGCTTGGCAGTCTGTGCATCCACATCAGCGATGCCAGTCAAGGAGCGCAGGGGGTGCGGTCTATACGGTCTATCCGCACCAGACACTCGTCGCAGGCGACCTCACACCGCCAGGAACTCCTCCAGGGTGTACCCAGCTGGACGCGCCATCCATGCCGAAAGCCTTGGGTAAAGACCGCATACTCAACACGGCGCTGTTACATTTGCCGCCACTTACTGTGGCGGCCATTTCGCGCCTGTTTAACGGCATCTTGTGCACGGGCCACTTTCCAACCCAGTGGAAGGAGGGTTTGGTCATCATGTTGCCCAAGCCGGGCAAAGACACCAATCAGCAACCCTGAGAGCTATCGGGCGATCACCCTTCTGAGTTCCATCTCAAAATTTGTTTATTAAATTCCTGCTAGCGAAGATACTGCCCTACGTCCAGCCGCGCCCGGAACAGCGTCACGCCCGAGCATTCTACAACAGTTCTTCTGAAAAACACCCGTCAGGGAAGATATCACCAAGAAACTACACGAGGATGGTTTTTTTTTCTTCTTTTTTGTATGCCACAATGTACCTACAATATAAAAATGATCTAATCTAATCATTATATTATAACATCGTATTTATAAGTGCCAATAAAATGTCTCAAAATAACAAATGTACAAAAGAAGTTAATAAGAACAAACAAAAGCTGTAATGAACATAACTTATGAGAAACCAGACTTGACCTGTCCCCCCAAGCAGCACGAGTATGACTTGTGCACCAGCCATCACCCCCCTCGCCATATTTGAGGAAGGGGAGCAACCCGCTACACAGAGCCGCCGCAAGCAATGACATTTTAGTGAGCATGACCACAAACACTTGTTTCTTGGTAACAGATTTGTATTCTACGTTAAAACGAATAAATAGTTATGTGTCATCTCACATAGCACTTTTGTACACATAATTTTATGTCAAGACTATTAAATTACATTATTGCATTATTGCCTTTACCAATGCCTCTACCCAGCCACTTCCTGTCAATAACTGGCCGACAACCTTAAATACGACTATTTCAATGTGAAGACCACCCATCATTACAACAAATTTTTGTTCCCATGTCTTTCCTAGTACAATGTTTTCCGCAGATTTTATACAATACTACTGACAAACTTAGCACGGTACATGTAGTGAGCGCCACGCACGCTTTCCGATTTTTTCTGAAGTAATTTTTATTAAAATGATGTATAAAGTATACATTGTCATAAATAAAAATAAAACTACTATGATTTTTTCAATACCAAAATATTTCTTTATTTAAGTTGTGGATAGTCCATAGAAGACATTATCAAAAGGAAGATTTTCGCCAAGTTTTTGTACTAAAAAGGTGGTATTTTGTCATCAAAAATGAATTCAAGACCATTAATTTTAAGAAAACTATACCAAACACGGTCTAGTCCTTAAGCTAGGCCAGCTAGATTTTTTTATTGAGGCGCGGCAGAACCGCATTTTCCCCTACCTCCCTCTCCCCCCCGGGGGTCGCCGCGATGGGGAAACCGGCCAAAATTGTTCAGTGCTATCCAAAAAACCACCGTGCAAAGTTCCACACTTTAATCACAAAGTGCAGATTTCATATGGAAGGGATGTCAAGAGGTCTTGCACAAATACAGTGTCTTTGAAAGTGCGTGGCAGTTTTACTCTAATTATCCTTGGAAGTGCGTGGCATTTTTACAGTTCAGAAGCGAGATTAATGTCCACAAAGACTCGTACCTGACATATACATTTTATTTTTCTCCCTTTGTAGTTCCTTTTGTTACACAAGTCAGTTTTCGAGTTACCATAATGAAGCATAAATATTAAACACGTACTTTTGTAATTCGGACCTTACTTTGTTAGTTACTGTTCAGAGCTTTGAAGCCAGAGGCTCACCCGATCCTCTGAACGGCAGATAAATCCCATAGCAATAGCACGTGTCGGTCAAGAAATTAGGTTGGGTAATGAAATTATAATGATGGGCAAACTGTCGGAATTGGGGTTACGTGGTTAGAAATTGACTATTGACATCCAATGATAGTTTGGAAAGATCGTGCTCCTCGCCATTTTTCCCAACGGGCATGAAATTTTCTTATTTTGGAGCTCGATTTCGAAAAACCTACTTTATTTATATTTTTCAAATTAATTAGTGTTTTTTATTTGGCAAGCAGATGACATTCTCAGAAGAATATACTCCTCGCCATAAGGGTTTTTCTAATTTCATTATTTTTGAGACACACTGTTTTTTGTCAATTTAGAACGAATTTCTTAGTTATAAATACCTACTGTCTTGTTTTTCTGTTACGAGTTGGGAATGTGTTATATACGCCCGATCGAAAAGGAGCTGGAAGGAGCCGGAAGTTTCCGAAGTCGCATCCGGTTGCCTGCTCTCGAGCTAAGGCGGGTGCAGAAGTTGGAGCTGGAGCGTGAACGGTTGTGCGTTATCGGGGATGCACTGCTCAGAGAGCGCAGGTAGCCGCGACGAAGGAGACTTGCGAGGGGGTGAGGGACAAACGAGTAAGCGTGATGAGGCTGAAGCTGGCGCGGAGCGAGAGAGGAGTCCTCTTCTGGAGTGGGTCCCAGGAGACGAGTCATCTGGACGTGACAAGGAACGTGCGCAGGGGATTTGTAGGGGCGTACGGTCAAGTAGTCTACTTTTCGCATCAACGGATAACGTGAAACATATCAACTCTTTGAGTCACGAGTCATTGATATAAATGGCTGGAGTTAGGTATGGAATCGATATCGATATTGTTTCTGTACTCGAGGATTCTCTGAAAACACTAAGGGACGAGCTTACGAGCTTGCATCAGTCGCTCAAATTTCTATGCAACGAATACGACTATTTGAAGAAAGATCATCACGAACAAAAACAAGTTATATGTTCGTTAAAAAAGGAGAACACCGCGCTATCTCAGAAACTCGACCAAATTTCCGGCAGATTGCAATCCATTGAGCAATTATCGAGAAGCAACAATATCGAATTCTAAGGAGTACCTGAGAAGAAGAACGAGAACGTTGTAGGCATCGTCAAAAAAATATACGAAGTCGCAACTGGTGAGATGATATCCGACGAGTCAATCATGTCATGCCGCAGAGTGGCAAAGCTGGACCCGACTACTGCTAGACCACGCAACATCCTTCTAACTCTGCCGTCGCCGCGTCACCGGGATCACTTGCTGTCCGCAGTTCACCGCTACAACAAGGCTAACCAAACCAACAAACTGAACTCGCACTCGATCGACATCGCTGGAGAGAAGTCGCCGGTCTACGTAGTGGAGCACCTGCCGCCAGAGACCAAGTCGCTGCAGGCTGAGGCAAGAAAGATTGCCAAGGAGAAAAACTACACGTTCGTTTGGGTAAAGTACGGGAAAGTGTTCGTGAGAAAATGCGAAAATGCCAAAGCAATAATGGTGAAAAACGTACAGTCATTAAAACTAATAGTGTAAAAGTTTTCTTTATTAGTTGTTAGGTTACCTAGTGGTTACCTACCTATTTGTTTTTTGTTTTTAATTAGAAGTACATATAATCAGATTTAGGATTCCTCTTCGATATGTTACAAATTTATTATCAAAATGTTAATAGAATAAGGTCGAAGGTACAAGACGTATTCAAGGGCATTTTGGCTGAAGATTATGACATAATTTGTTTTACCGAGACTAACTTCAACAGCGGCGTTCATAGTAGTGAAGTGGTTGATAAACGCTACAACGTATTTAGGCGGGACAGAGAGAGCAGCCGTAGTCACAAGGGCGATGGCGGAGGAGTCTTAGTTGCGGTTAAGAACTCTATTCGCGTAGAGCGAAGGTCGGACTGGGAATCTGACGCCGAAGATTTGTGGCTGACGGTATACTTGAAGTCCACAATCATTCATATTTGATTCGTTTACTTGCCTGGCAGTATAATTTTCGAAACGATGGAATAATTTTTTGAGCAGTGTTATGATATTGTTATGAACGCAAATGAGAAATTTATTATTTTAGGTGACTTCAACATGCCAAATGTCGCATGGGAAACCATACCTGACACTAGAAACTTATCGGCCTCTGTAACTAGAAACGATAGACGAAGTGATTTCTTTTTTGGCCTAATCTCACTTGGTAGCCTTAATCAACTTAGCTCATTTGCTAAGGCTGACGGCAATATTCTGGATCTTTTTCTCACTAATCTACCTGATATTAAGCTTTCCCCTTGTGATCCCATAAGCAAGCAAGATAGATTTCACCCACCATTTCTTGCAGATATTCCTCACGGCACAAATCCTTCAATTTTACACAATAAAAATAACAAAATATTGAATTTTAATAAATGCGACTATGACAAATGTAGATCCGAAATAAAAGCTTTTCCATGGGATAAGGAGTTATTGAAATTAGGAACAAATGAATGCGTCAAGTTATTTTACGAAACATTAAATACAATTATAACTAAACACACACCCTACAAGAAAAACGACTCTCATAAATACCCCATATGGTTTACAGATAGTTTAAAGCACACCTTGGCTGAAAAGCACAAATATCATAAGAAATACAAAAAGTATAATAACCCACGCGATTATGATACTTACGCATTACTGAGAGATCGAGTCAAGGTGATGCTTAATACCTGCTACAAGAATTTTATTGTAAGCGTTGAAGACTCCTTATTGTCGGGTAATACTAAGCTCTTTTGGTCATTCGTTAAAAATAAGCGTTATACAAATACCATCCCTCAGAAAATGTACTATGAGAATAACTCTACATCTGAACCTCGGTAGGTAAGAATCTGGAAAAGAGCTGACATATCTCGGTAGATATGTCAGCTCTTTTCCAGATTCTTCGGATCAGTTTTTGAAAGTAGGACTGATAATGTACCCAACCCTGAAGATTGTAATCCCCACAGTGACGCATTGCACAATGTACAGCTATCTCAGGAAGAAATACTGACGAAACTCAAGTCTCTGGATGCGAATAAGGGAGCAGGACCGGATGGTTTACCCGCACGTTTCGTGAAGCTGTGTTCGGAAGAGCTAGTCACTCCCTTATTTATAATTTATAACAAGTCACTTGTTTCTGGCATATTTCCCGATATTTGGAAAAAGGCGTACATCGTGCCGATTCTTAAGTCCGGTGAGGCCCATAATTGTAGTAACTATAGGCCAATTAGCATACTGTCATGTTTAGCTAAGCTTTTTGAAACCTTAGTGTATGACTACATATATGCTCATGCCAAACCTACAATAACCTCTGTTCAGCACGGATTCGTGAAATCAAAATCTACAACCACAAACTTATTAGAATACTTGCATTAAATTCACAACTCATTTAACAATAAATTACCAGTCCACAGTATTTACACAGATTTTAAAAAGGCATTCAACAAAGTTAATTATGATTAACGCAATTAGATTTTATGTCGCCTGTCAGGTCATTTATGAATAAGACAAACAGTAAGGGCCCAAGGTGACTACCTTGGGGCACGCCAGACGTGATTTCGAGTGAGGTAGAGTAAAAGCCCTTTACTGCCACTATTTGAGACCTATGTGTTAAGTAGGAGGTGACCCACCTAAGGAGATTACCGTGAATGCCGAATTGAGTTTTATGTTTTACTATTAAAGTATCATAATACTTTAATAGTAAAACATAAAACTCAATTCGGTATCATACTATCGTAATATCATAATACTTTAATAGTAAAACATAAAACTCAATTCGGCATTCACGGTAATCTCCTTAGGTGGGTCACCTCCTACTTAACACATAGGTCTCAAATAGTGGCAGTAAAGGGCTTTTACTCTACCTCACTCGAAATCACGTCTGGCGTGCCCCAAGGTAGTCACCTTGGGCCCTTACTGTTTGTCTTATTCATAAATGACCTGACAGGCGACATAAAATCTAATTGCGTTAATCATAATTAACTTTGTTGAATGCCTTTTTAAAATCTGTGTAAATACTGTGGACTGGTAATTTATTGTTAAATGAGTTGTGAATTTAATGCAAGTATTCTAATAAGTTTGTGGTTGTAGATTTTGATTTCACGAATCCGTGCTGAACAGAGGTTATTGTAGGTTTGGCATGAGCATATATGTAGTCATACACTAAGGTTTCAAAAAGCTTAGCTAAACATGACAGTATGCTAATTGGCCTATAGTTACTACAATTATGGGCCTCACCGGACTTAAGAATCGGCACGATGTACGCCTTTTTCCAAATATCGGGAAATATGCCAGAAACAAGTGACTTGTTATAAATTATAAATAAGGGAGTGACTAGCTCTTCCGAACACAGCTTCACGAAACGTGCGGGTAAACCATCCGGTCCTGCTCCCTTATTCGCATCCAGAGACTTGAGTTTCGTCAGTATTTCTTCCTGAGATAGCTGTACATTGTGCAATGCGTCACTGTGGGGATTACAATCTTCAGGGTTGGGTACATTATCAGTCCTACTTTCAAAAACTGATCCGAAGAATCTGGAAAAGAGCTGACATATCTACCGAGATATGTCAGCTCTTTTCCAGATTCTTACCTACCGAGGTTCAGATGTAGAGTTATTCTCATAGTACATTTTCTGAGGGATGGTATTTGTATAACGCTTATTTTTAACGAATGACCAAAAGAGCTTAGTATTACCCGACAACAAGGAGTCTTCAACGCTTACAATAAAATTCTTGTAGCAGGTATTAAGCATCACCTTGACTCGATCTCTCAGTAATGCGTAAGTATCATAATCGCGTGGGTTATTATACTTTTTGTATTTCTTATGATATTTGTGCTTTTCAGCCAAGGTGTGCTTTAAACTATCTGTAAACCATATGGGGTATTTATGAGAGTCGTTTTTCTTGTAGGGTGTGTGTTTAGTTATAATTGTATTTAATGTTTCGTAAAATAACTTGACGCATTCATTTGTTCCTAATTTCAATAACTCCTTATCCCATGGAAAAGCTTTTATTTCGGATCTACATTTGTCATAGTCGCATTTATTAAAATTCAATATTTTGTTATTTTTATTGTGTAAAATTGAAGGATTTGTGCCGTGAGGAATATCTGCAAGAAATGGTGGGTGAAATCTATCTTGCTTGCTTATGGGATCACAAGGGGAAAGCTTAATATCAGGTAGATTAGTGAGAAAAAGATCCAGAATATTGCCGTCAGCCTTAGCAAATGAGCTAAGTTGATTAAGGCTACCAAGTGAGATTAGGCCAAAAAAGAAATCACTTCGTCTATCGTTTCTAGTTACAGAGGCCGATAAGTTTCTAGTGTCAGGTATGGTTTCCCATGCGACATTTGGCATGTTGAAGTCACCTAAAATAATAAATTTCTCATTTGCGTTCATAACAATATCATAACACTGCTCAAAAAATGATTCCATCGTTTCGAAAATTATACTGCCAGGCAAGTAAACGAGACAAATATGAATGATTGTGGACTTCAAGTATACCGTCAGCCACAAATCTTCGGCGTCAGATTCCCAGTCCGACCTTCGCTCTACGCGAATAGAGTTCTTAACCGCAACTAAGACTCCTCCGCCATCGCCCTTGTGACTACGGCTGCTCTCTCTGTCCCGCCTAAATACGTTGTAGCGTTTATCAACCACTTCACTACTATGAACGCCGCTGTTGAAGTTAGTCTCGGTAAAACAAATTATGTCATAATCTTCAGCCAAAATGCCCTTGAATACGTCTTGTACCTTCGACCTTATTCTATTAACATTTTGATAATAAATTTGTAACATATCGAAGAGGAATCCTAAATCTGATTATATGTACTTCTAATTAAAAACAAAAAACAAATAGGTAGGTAACCACTAGGTAACCTAACAACTAATAAAGAAAACTTTTACACTATTAGTTTTAATGACTGTACGTTTTTCACCATTATTGCTTTGGCATTTTCGCATTTTCTCACGAACACTTTCCCGTACTTTACCCAAACGAACGTGTAGTTTTTCTCCTTGGCAATCTTTCTTGCCTCAGCCTGCAGCGACTTGGTCTCTGGCGGCAGGTGCTCCACTACGTAGACCGGCGACTTCTCTCCAGCGATGTCGATCGAGTGCGAGTTCAGTTTGTTGGTTTGGTTAGCCTTGTTGTAGCGGTGAACTGCGGACAGCAAGTGATCCCGGTGACGCGGCGACGGCAGAGTTAGAAGGATGTTGCGTGGTCTAGCAGTAGTCGGGTCCAGCTTTGCCACTCTGCGGCATGACATGATTGACTCGTCGGATATCATCTCACCAGTTGCGACTTCGTATATTTTTTTGACGATGCCTACAACGTTCTCGTTCTTCTTCTCAGGTACTCCTTAGAATTCGATATTGTTGCTTCTCGATAATTGCTCAATGGATTGCAATCTGCCGGAAATTTGGTCGAGTTTCTGAGATAGCGCGGTGTTCTCCTTTTTTAACGAACATATAACTTGTTTTTGTTCGTGATGATCTTTCTTCAAATAGTCGTATTCGTTGCATAGAAATTTGAGCGACTGATGCAAGCTCGTAAGCTCGTCCCTTAGTGTTTTCAGAGAATCCTCGAGTACAGAAACAATATCGATATCGATTCCATACCTAACTCCAGCCATTTATATCAATGACTCGTGACTCAAAGAGTTGATATGTTTCACGTTATCCGTTGATGCGAAAAGTAGACTACTTGACCGTACGCCCCTACAAATCCCCTGCGCACGTTCCTTGTCACGTCCAGATGACTCGTCTCCTGGGACCCACTCCAGAAGAGGACTCCTCTCTCGCTCCGCGCCAGCTTCAGCCTCATCACGCTTACTCGTTTGTCCCTCACCCCCTCGCAAGTCTCCTTCGTCGCGGCTACCTGCGCTCTCTGAGCAGTGCATCCCCGATAACGCACAACCGTTCACGCTCCAGCTCCAACTTCTGCACCCGCCTTAGCTCGAGAGCAGGCAACCGGATGCGACTTCGGAAACTTCCGGCTCCTTCCAGCTCCTTTTCGATCGGGCGTATATAACGCATTCCCAACTCGTAACAGAAAAACAAGACAGTAGGTATTTATAACTAAGAAATTCGTTCTAAATTGACAAAAAACAGTGTGTCTCAAAAATAATGAAATTAGAAAAACCCTTATGGCGAGGAGTATATTCTTCTGAGAATGTCATCTGCTTGCCAAATAAAAAACACTAATTAATTTGAAAAATATAAATAAAGTAGGTTTTTCGAAATCGAGCTCCAAAATAAGAAAATTTCATGCCCGTTGGGAAAAATGGCGAGGAGCACGATCTTTCCAAACTATCATTGGATGTCAATAGTCAATTTCTAACCACGTAACCCCAATTCCGACAGTTTGCCCATCATTATAATTTCATTACCCAACCTAATTTCTTGACCGACACGTGCTATTGCTATGGGATTTATCTGCCGTTCAGAGGATCGGGTGAGCCTCTGGCTTCAAAGCTCTGAACAGTAACTAACAAAGTAAGGTCCGAATTACAAAAGTACGTGTTTAATATTTATGCTTCATTATGGTAACTCGAAAACTGACTTGTGTAACAAAAGGAACTACAAAGGGAGAAAAATAAAATGTATATGTCAGGTACGAGTCTTTGTGGACATTAATCTCGCTTCTGAACTGTAAAAATGCCACGCACTTCCAAGGATAATTAGAGTAAAACTGCCACGCACTTTCAAAGACACTGTATTTGTGCAAGACCTCTTGACATCCCTTCCATATGAAATCTGCACTTTGTGATTAAAGTGTGGAACTTTGCACGGTGGTTTTTTGGATAGCACTGAACAATTTTGGCCGGTTTCCCCATCGCGGCGACCCCCGGGGGGGAGAGGGAGGTAGGGGAAAATGCGGTTCTGCCGCGCCTCAATAAAAAAATCTAGCTGGCCTAGCTTAAGGACTAGACCGTGTTTGGTATAGTTTTCTTAAAATTAATGGTCTTGAATTCATTTTTGATGACAAAATACCACCTTTTTAGTACAAAAACTTGGCGAAAATCTTCCTTTTGATAATGTCTTCTATGGACTATCCACAACTTAAATAAAGAAATATTTTGGTATTGAAAAAATCATAGTAGTTTTATTTTTATTTATGACAATGTATACTTTATACATCATTTTAATAAAAATTACTTCAGAAAAAATCGGAAAGCGTGCGTGGCGCTCACTACATGTACCGTGCTAAGTTTGTCAGTAGTATTGTATAAAATCTGCGGAAAACATTGTACTAGGAAAGACATGGGAACAAAAATTTGTTGTAATGATGGGTGGTCTTCACATTGAAATAGTCGTATTTAAGGTTGTCGGCCAGTTATTGACAGGAAGTGGCTGGGTAGAGGCATTGGTAAAGGCAATAATGCAATAATGTAATTTAATAGTCTTGACATAAAATTATGTGTACAAAAGTGCTATGTGAGATGACACATAACTATTTATTCGTTTTAACGTAGAATACAAATCTGTTACCAAGAAACAAGTGTTTGTGGTCATGCTCACTAAAATGTCATTGCTTGCGGCGGCTCTGTGTAGCGGGTTGCTCCCCTTCCTCAAATATGGCGAGGGGGGTGATGGCTGGTGCACAAGTCATACTCGTGCTGCTTGGGGGGACAGGTCAAGTCTGGTTTCTCATAAGTTATGTTCATTACAGCTTTTGTTTGTTCTTATTAACTTCTTTTGTACATTTGTTATTTTGAGACATCTTATTGGCACTTATAAATACGATGTTATAATATAATGATTAGATTAGATCATTTTTATATTGTACATTGTGGCATACAAAAAAGAAGAAAAAAAAACCATGCTCGTGTAGTTTCTTGGTGATATCTTCCCTGACGGGTGTTTTTCAGAAGAACTGTTGTAGAATGCTCGGGCGTAACGCTGTTCCGGGCGCGGCTGGACGTAGGGCAGTATCTTCGCTAGCAGGAATTTAATAAACAAATTTTGAGATGGAACTCAGAAGGGTGATCGCCCGATAGCTCTCAGGGTTGCTGATTGGTGTCTTTGCCCGGCTTGGTCAACATGATGACCAAACCCTCCTTCCACTGGGTTGGAAAGTGGCCCGTGCACAAGATGCCGTTAAACAGGCGCGAAATGGCCGCCACAGTACGTGGCGGCAAATGTAACAGCGCCGTGTTGAGTATGCGGTCTCTACCCAAGGCTTTCGGCATGGATGGCGCGTCCAGCTGGGTACACCCTGGAGGAGTTCCTGGCGGTGTGAGGTCGCCTGCGACGAGTGTCTGGTGCGGCGACTGTAGAAGCCCCCGTAGCTCGGAGGTGCGGTCTTGGAAATGGGGGGCTTGCAGACGGCGTAAAGTCGCAGCACCTCGCCGGCGACCTAGAGGTCGATGCCCAAAGCATAGAGGGATGTATACTCAACGAGCTTGTGGGCAATCTTCCTGCCGACGATGACTGCCAAGGCTCGATAGGCCCGACCGAAAAAAAAACTGACCAAACATATACACAGGGATCGTTTTTTCCTCTGCGCGTCCCACAGAGTATGTTGGAACTTAGAAGAAGCAAAACCGGACCGTAGCAAAGCGGTGCGGAGCGAAGCGTTTGCAAATAAAAACAACTTTTAATAATGAGGATAATAAAAGTCTCTAAAATATTATACTGGGATATCCACCGACTCCCGTGTGATGGTCATCCTACATTTCTTGATTTGTTTTATAACCTAACAATATATACTTATGGATCATTATTTTAAAACGTCTACAGAAATAGGCATATAGCAACAATAAAAAAAAACATTGTAAAAATGATATAGATTTGTTTATTCGTAAAATTTGAACTGGAGCGCAGCATCCTTAGTGTTCGCAGGTTAGACCGTATAGACCGCACCCCCTGCGCTCCTTGACTGGCATCGCTGATGTGGGTGCACAGACTGCCAAGCTAAAGTGAAACTGGGCCGGGAACGTGAGTCGTATGCACACAGACAGGTAGGCGAAGATCGCCACTGACTGGGTGCCACAAGACGACTTCCGGCGTAGGGGCAGGCCAAGGCGGAGATGGCGGGACGACCTCGACAAGTTCTTGCTGGGGTGGTCGGAGGCGGAACAAAGCCGGGACATATGGACTCAAAGTGGGGAGGCCTTTGCCCAGCACACTATCATCTCGGCTAAGTGAAAAAAAAACAAGAGCAAAATAAAAAAAAAACTAATACCCCGACTACTAAAACATCACGTTCTAAGAGTATGAAACCGATTACCAAGACATATAATAAGATACTACAACCTATTTTGAGAAGTTGAGCGTGCCGTCAGCAGCTAATTCTCTAATATTTTATTTCATATTTGTGGTGGGATCAGCTAGTTCTATCGACATATCCAAGAAAGGGTTTAGAATCCATCTACACCCATTGTCAGCTTCAAAGCGCAAGTCTGGATAATATGTTAATAGTTTCTCTTGCAAATTATGCAAGCTCTCTATCGTGCAGGGAATGTGACCCCTTGCCAGAAGGGTTGCATTCTATTCAACAGTCTTCTGAACAGATGGAAAAGTCTCAAATATATAAATTTTCTACAATACACTTCTAACGATTAGACCAAATGCAAGCAAAGCAGCGAGCAAGTGCTAACAATGTACAGGTGAAATTTAATTTGCTGACTATATTTTGGGGAATGATAGTTATCAACTTACCATACCTACCGAACTACCTATAATTATGAACAACTTTCCCCAAGAAATATATGGTCGCAAACGAAAAAAAATAATGGTTCGGGATATTGATTGCCCCGATCAGCTGATTACAAGTTACTATTCCCATAGAAACTTGTAAATAGCTGATCGGGTCAATGTACTAAGGGACGATTTTTTCTTGCATTTGCGACCATATATTTCCTGGGGAAAGTTGTTCGTATTGATGGCTACTATCATTCCACAAAATATTGTTGGCTAATTAAATGTCATCATCATATACATATATACTTGGAATGTGCTAATTAAGCCCCTTAATTTGATATCCAACATGACCCTGTTCAAAAACTTAAAAAAATCTACATATATGTCTTTATACCATCTAGAGGGCGCCATTTTGAATTAAGTGTGACGACGTCACATAGCCTTTAAGCAGGTGACAATCACGACGCTTCTATCGATACCTCAGTGGTTCTGTGATTACCTCAGTACTCACAGAACCACTAGTGTATATATGTATGTATGAATAGTAGACCTTGCTTCAATTAAAAAAATTTAAATCCGTCGATATGTCGCAGTTGGTTGGATAATCAGACACTTAACTAACTCTCTAGACCGTTAATTAAATGCCGACGTTTAACTAAGTCACTAGCATTTTGATTTAAATACAGCATCGTCGAAAACGTTTAACAATCTGTCTTACCGAAAGCCAGCATGTTGGAGAACAAGATGGTGTCACGACAACAGCTGATTTGCACATTTTATATCATGGCAAAACATTGCGGTGGCTTAGGTGAAGGGTAAAGGTAAAGGTTGAACATATAAGAACAACAAAAAATACTTAAAACATTAACTTAAGTACACAAAACACAAAAAGAAGTTTGGTGATCATTTACCCAAACACAATTTGTGTTTGTGTTAAAGGTGTTCGTTTACAAATTCTGGCCGACGTTTTGAATTTATTGGTTGGAAAATAGCGTTTTGGTGATAGTTTACATAACATAAGCCAAATATTTTTTGGTAGCGATGAGTTATATTAATTGTTGTTCGTGTATTGGCGGTAGTAAAGATGATCCTTCGTCTTAGGTTGAACATGTTAGAAAAACAAAAATACTTAAAACATAAACTTAAGTATACATAAAAAAATAATTATATTCTATATTTCTTGTTGCCTAGGAACGTTTAGACAACTCGTTAAACGTTGCGTTTACTCACTTGTCTGACCGAATTTTAGTGACTTGGTTAAACATCGGCATTTATTTAACGGTCTAGAGAGTTAGTTAAGTGTCTGATTTAACCAACTAACTGCGACAGATATATTACGCCACAGCATACTTTGGTTCCTATCCTCCCTCCAATACCCTTTTGGTATTTTTCGCAACATCTTGCGTAGAATGAAGTCCTAAGTGTGCCTCTTCAATTCGATTGAAATCCTTCGATAAATAGCGCTACAGCAATATTCTCCCCTTTTCCCCATATTTTCGCACCATACAAAATTTGCGATCGACTAAAATTTTTAATTAAATCTTTTGTTAAAGTAATACTGTAAGCACTGTAAACCTCTTTGAATCTCAGATGGAACACTACAAAATACTTATGTAACTAACCAATGTTAGATTTATTTAATGTTATTTTCTTTTGTTAAAGTAATACTGTAAGCACTGTAGCTTTGTTAATTATTTTTAAGCTGACTTAATCATAAGATGTATGGCTTATAAAATAAATAAGATTAAAAAAAAAAAAAAGGTACTTGTATGCGTATTGTCGTCAAAATCGGTTGGCAAATGCGATCTGTAGGGGTCAACAGACTGACAGACGGACAAAACCATTTTTGGCTAACGAAACTGGACGCTTCGTTCGCTCGGTCAATAAATACATACGTATATACTTACATAAATATATCCATACATACATACCGGTCAAACATATAACTCTCCTTTTGGATTCGCTTAGTCGGGTATTAAAGATGTTTTTAGGTACCATTAAATAAAGCTCTTCAAGCGTGGTTAAAGACCTACAATACATATATTAAGTTTGTTAGTTTTTAAAGTACATAAGCGAAAGAGACTAGTCCCCACGACATCTTCACAGGGAATCCTAGTGTGGGGTCTAGAAACACCATAAAAAGTGGTAATCAATTAACGATTATTATTATTATTTTGTATCTGAGTTGGGTCTGTCCTCGAATACACCCACACTAAAAGTGCACTAAAAGAACATTACCGCCAGTTGCACAGGTCTATTGCAAAATTAAAGGGGAACTAAGGAAATGTTCTATGGGTTTGCGTTTTCAATGAAATAGTAAGTTCAGGTTATATCTGAGACTACGCAAACTTGCCTGTATAAAGTCCCAATTATGATCAAAAATAGGCTGGCGGTGAATCGTCGCCCACTAGTTGGGCCCCACATTCCGCCGACGACATAACATGACGGCAAGGCGGCAACAACCCTGTGAACGGGTGGAGACGTGAAACCGGACTTTAAACAACGATCACTTGCACCCTCAGGGTCCCGCCCGCCATGTACGCCCACTCGCCATCTTACGTTTCACATCCACCCTTCAAGTGCACACCTCCTCTGCACACCTCCTCTGGCCAGCCGGTTAAGGCAAGACAGAACTGCGAGACCTACGTCCTCTTGTGCCACTCCGGCCGCAGATGGTCTCTTTACTACTCGCCGGATAAGGTCCGTGAGGTCGTTACTCCACAACAGGTCGCCACAAGCTGCCCTGCGCGCTTATTATTATTATATGTTTATGAATTTTTCATATCACTCTTGTTTCTAAAGAGGGATTTCACGGGCTTACGCCAAGTGCTTCTAAAGAAGATTAAAGGTCATGGTCCTTGCCCATACATTTTCTTAAAATTCTGCGAGTATTCAGCATTGCGGGTTTTTGAAGATTATAGAAAATAATGTCTGCATGTATTCTACATTCCGCTTGATAAGTCAAACTATTCAGCCGCAACGAAACTACTTACCTGCCTCACTATAGTTCCGGCCGTTTTTGTGAATTATCTTTGCTGCCACAAGTAGCCTCACCATAACCTCGGGTAAGAACCCTACCCTGGCATTACATGCAAAGAGCATGTAGGAAACGATTTATCAATAAGTATTGCCTAACGTAGCGTGATCAAATTCTATTTCCCAGTCAATTCATATAAGTCGGCTTTTATTCGTTTGCAGGTAATCCGACAACGCCACGGCTCGGTACCGCTTTTACTTTTCATAGGCACTACTCTACACGTAACTATCTATTTGAGCATGATACCGGCTACCATCCGTACCCTGGCCGCGATATGCTGCGTGCGCCCGTGCATGCGACCAAGTGCACGGCCGCACCGACCGACAAACCGACCTTGCACCCTGCGCAAGTGCCAATAGAGGCACAAATATTAATTGATTTGAGACTCCACTCCACTACGACTAGCGAGGCTGAAATCGGTTGGCCGTGCGGGAAATGTAGGCTGGGTACTAGTTGCATAGCACACAAATTCGCTTGTAATTACCACTCACCAGTAAGTGTGCAAGCTGAAACACACACTGTAGCAAACATATACGTCTCACTTTTTGCCCTGCATTTTATCGGAGAAATTCACTTGGAAAATGGTTCTCGATCAATTTCAAGTTCAGTTACGTAAGCGCGCGCGTGCAGGAGAATTGGTGCGGAATGGCGGATGTTCGCTGCAGCTCGCCTGCGACGTAGCGCGCCGATATAAGCCCGCGCCTGTTGTCCCGGCCGTCAGTCGTTGTCAGACCACCCTCGTATCAATCGATTTCTTAATTTTATTTAGTGCAGTGAGTGATAATTACCAAAATGTGTACCGCCTTCCGGATAGCGATCGCATCGGCGATCTGTGCGGTCATCGCCTCCGCCAACGTTCACGGACCTCGGAGGTCCCGCAGGATGGACGTCGAGGATTACGCGCAGAATGAGATCGATAGTGGCAGAGCCGACGAGAGCTCCTGGTGGCCCTCGGCCGAGTTCTCAGTTCTCCAGAAAGTGTATGACGACTGCAGTTCTCAGAAGCACATGACCGTGTGTTTGAAGAGCAAGGCCCTGTTGGCACTCACGAGGGCCGTGGAGCAGGTGACGTGTGGCGTGCTGTTTGTGTAATCGTGTGCCTGTGGAGGAGTCTGGTTGTAATGTCTGTGTTGTGTGTACAGGAGACGGTGCCGCTGGCCGATGGGCTGACGCTGGTGCGACAGAGCGGCGCACCGGCTGCCGTCAGCGAGCCGCGCTTCTTCTCCGGCATGACCACCGAGGAGAAGTTGGACACCGCGCTCCGCTCCAAGTTCGAGCAGCTGATGAACACGCACACCATCTCCATGGACCTCGCCTCGGAAGGCAGAGGCAGAGGTGACGTGTCGTTCCTTGTGACTTATCACCGTGATTATTAACATCACCTAATACTTTTTAATGTTTTTAGGTAAAAAGGTGCTCCCTTACCTGCTGCTCGGTATTTTCACCACCGTTAGTGTGGTGGGAGGTATCGCTCTGAAAACTTTGGCCGCTATCGCTGGCAAGGCTCTTATCGCTAGCAAGGTCGCGCTCACGATCGCTGGTATCATTGCCCTGAAGAAACTCTTCAGTCACGACGGCGCTGCCGGAGAGACGACTTTCCAGGTTCATGCTGACGGACACCACAGGTGAGCCCATCTTCGCTTCGTATTTGCATGACCCGATACTACTTCTATCAGAACAGTACAGACGCTCAACTGAGATGACATGCTAGCATACGTTATATAAAGTAGTCTCAGCTAAGAGTATTCTGTTAATACCTTATTTGTAAAAATTCTCTCATCTCTAATCACAATGTTATATATTTGACACTGTACAGACTTTAATTCAAAATTTTCAATTCTAGTCTTTAATTCGAAGGCGGAATCTCTACGTGGTGAGGCCAGTGCAGGGGGCGGCCGCGGACCCTTACCGGTATAACGCGGAGCAGCAGGCGCAGGCGCAGGCGCAGGCCGTGGACAGTGCGTAGCGCGCCGCCGCCCCGCGCCCGGCACGCCGTCCGCCCCGCCCGTCCCGCCCGCCCTGCGACCGCCACAAACACACAAACCAAAGTACCGTCCGCTCGTGGACACCTCAAATTGTAACGACTACTCCATTCACCGTCGTTCTGAAGTCTATGTCAGTAAATTATTTAATTGTAATTTATTTATTTATGACTACTGCTGTATGATTTAATGTAAAATAGGGTGATGATGATAAGAGACAATAAAATATGTGACACAAGTATGGTTTCATTCTACACCTACTAGAGTTCCCAGCAATGATTCAATAAATAATATATAGGTACTGCCAAAGTACCTAAACATATAGCCTTAATGCGGATGAACACATAATAACATCGAAATTATTAAAGAGAAGGAAGAAACGTGACTGTTACCCTCGAATAAATAACTTTATAATTGTTTATGTAAGTTGTCAGTCATGTGGAATAATGGAATAACTTCCGACGATATGTTCAACAAAAAACCACAACACTGAAAAATTCAACAATGACAAGGAACCTTCTCTTTGCAATTAATTCGTTTAATTAAATCTATTTATAGTAAATCTACCACAAATCTTCATTACTGTCACTGGTAATAATGAAGATTTGTGGTAATGAGTGATAACTCACATAAATTATTGCCATTAACATCTTTTATTTGCTCAGTCAGCCTCTAATTATTATAATTCAAGTCACTATATACACTAATATCAAGACGTTTAAGCGTTGTCCGGCTGAATCTCATACAGCAAAACCAGATGTAAACACATCAACATATTTCTAAGTTTCATCTAATTGCACTAACCTGCTTTCTTTATTCGCTCAACTGGAGAGCAGTCCAAGAAATGTGTCGAGATTTTCCGTTAATGTTGGTGCAGTTACGATCGTGGAAAGTAGAAAGTTGTAAACGATTCACTGCACATGTGCACATGCATGCATGCGGCTACCGTGCCTTGCAATAATACTTGCATATTGACGGCTAAGTAGATAATCAATCATTTCTAAAGCAATATAAAACAATAGCAATCACGACGAAAAATTAACCGTGGTGTTCGATCGCGGTTCGCTTCCGGAAACAATGAACCTGAAAACAAAGTCAAAGTAAAAGTCAAATTTATTTATTGCTTGAGATATTTACATTTTCTCTACATTGGACCACTGTAGGAGAAGAAGGGCGTAGAAACTCCCACCTAATGATTTTTAGATCTCTTTTAAAAATTGCTTGTGCTTAACTAATACAAATATTACAATATTAATTAATGTAATTAATAAGCAGGAATAAATAATTACAAAATTACAAACAAGGACTTTGTTGAGCTAGATTAACCCCATACAGACCCATATTTTAAGTAATCGTGAACATTGTCACAAGAACAGACTCCACTACTGTCACCGGTTTTGCTTGAATAAATTCATAGGTGATTAATATGTTTGTAATATTATTACATAAATAACATCGTAGCATAATCAATTTATCTGTGAAGAGTGGTACTACAATTATTGATAATAATAATAATTACATTCAATCAAACTGAAGTCAATCTAATTGGATTGTTTCATCGCACATAGCATTTACGCGAGTATGTGTCTACGTGTGCACACATCTGTCAGTAAACAGTACACGTCGTCGGTGTGATGAGCAGCGATAGAGGATACAGAAGCTGGATAGAGACTGCGTGAGGTCAGCAGCGTGCAGCAGCGTTGATTAGCCAGCGCCGATAAAGGCCCACCGCAACGCGCGTTTGACTGCCGGCCCCGGCTCTGTTTATAATGCAGATATCTGTTTGCCCAATCGCCACACGCTACGCTGGCTATATGGCATCACTAATGCGGATGGCTTCTCTTTGCATAGGTAAATGTAGGACGAGCCCGCTGCTGATTAAGCGGTTCGGAAGCTCCGCAAAACATTCGTTCCGGAAATACTCTGCTGAAACCTTTCCTTTTACAGGGCAGTTTATCTTTATGGTATAGTGGAAATGGTTGAATATTGTAACAGTGTGAGGTGACAAGTCTCGTCGGAGTGTCTCAAGGGATGGCGTGTCGTTGTCAGCTAATATTATCAGAGCGCTGTGGGCTCGGCCTTAATACTTGATGCCAGTCTACATCTCCAATGGATTGGTCATCGGCTTATGTCTCTGTAGATTACTGATTTACAACCCATTAGCTGCTGCTGGATGTAATGTGTACTCATAAATTATTGTACAGGATGTAAGAGAAAGGTGTAGACAATTTCGGGGCCCTCAGGGAAACTGATAAACCTTTTTTCCCAAGATAATATCAGTGTCAAATTTTCGAAGAATTCTCGAAGTATTTTCGAAGAATTGTATGCTCCATGAAAACTTTTGAGAATGATGTTATTAACCCTAATAATTTCTTCAAAACTTATATGTGTCACCGTATGATTGACAAAACCGTGTTTCTCTCTAATTAGTTTACAAACTATCGATAAATTGTTAACTGTACCGTACTGCTTCGATATGACGCGTTAGTTTATAAAAAACTCGTTAAATTTAATAATTTTCGCGTTAGGTTGACATGTAAAAACAAATTAAACGTCAATTCTAAACCCTGTCGGTCTGGTTACGAGTTAGTTTATAAACTAACGGTTTTACAATCTTACTTTGACATATTTATTCTGTATCGGGCGGGACGTGATCGCTTGGCGGCTGGTTGATCTGTACACTAGCCCTGTGCATTGTGGACTACTACGAGTACTAACTCGTAGTCTGTTATTGTGGAGTGTCGTCGTCGCAGATGTAATGGAGTGACAACACTAGCGCATTCATTAGAGGCAGAGCTAGGAGCTACAATGGATGTTGTTATGCAATCTTCTCTTTGATACAAATGCAATGCAATCAGCGGTGGGTGCGCGGGGCGGGCGGCGGCGGCGGCGGCGGAGCTAACTAGTTAATGAACAACATTTTCCAAATGGATTAGAATGATTTATGTTTTGTTTTGGACTTATGTTTATTTATAGCTAAAGTTAGAGTTATGTTATTATGAAAGTAGGTGTGTGACAGATAAAATTAAACACCATATAAGTCCACATGTTTAAAAGTAAGGCTTATCTGTGGATCTGGATCTAGATGGTGCGGTAGATAAACATATTTAATGTCAAGGTTTTAATAAATTGTGATTAAGCGGAGTTAAATCTCCAGTCACATATGCTAAACCAGTAGAGAAATATCACCGAGAAATGTGGCTACAAAGTCTAAGTTCGCTTCAGAAATAAAAATAACACGAAATAAAATGATGAAAATATAGGATGCTCCGGAGGCAACATCACTCGTACAGCAAAGTTAGTTTACGGGCGAATGGTCAAAGTATCCGACATAAACCTATTTTGTTCTCTTCTTATATTGGATGTGCGTCCCCATCTTGCCCCCCCCCCCCCCCCCCCCCCCTGCCGCCCGCTGCCCTTCGCGCTAGGGCTGCCACCTGTCACGCTTTTCATGAAAAATAACTGAACCTTTGTGGCTGATTGTCTGAGAACTTTGTTTTTTGGCCCTAGGCCCTTGCTAGAATAGTATGGCTGTTAGGTTCATGTAGGGCTAATATCTTAAAAGTAAAACACACGAGATAAACTGTCCAGGGCAATAGGGAATATGTTTTATGCCAGTAAAGAGTTTAAAATTATCACTGTACATACAAGTAATTTAAAAAAACGATATGTTATAACTGGTATTTTACTTTAAATTATCGTAAAGTCGACTTAAGACATTAATCCAGCTATATGAAGGATAAAAGTGAGAGGCGGTTGAATAGCCCCAGTAATAAATAAAGAAGCAAAAAACGTAATAATTGAACCAGCGAAAACTAAGTGGCATCTGCTATTGTAATTATGGAAGTACTAAAATATAGACTGATAATACAATAGTAGAATGGAAACAGCTTAGGTACGCAATAATAGTGATGAATATTTTCATATTCTTTATTGCATAGATAATATGAGGGTACAAACAATTAAAAAAATGTAATAAGCAAAGGCGAGCTTATATCTACAAAGAGATTTCTTCCAGCAAACCTAGGCAAGACAGGAGAGTTAATTATATATATATATAAATATATTTCACCAAGTTGAAAACTTCAAAACATCTGACTTCAATTCAAACCCAAAGAAATAGGGTCAACACAGTCGGGATGAGACTGTCGTCTATATACACGAAAACGAAGCTTAGATTATGTTTTCTGACATTCAAGTCCTCACATATTATGCGACATAAACTAATTATACCACTGAAAAGTCACAGGAAGGCAAAAATATGCAATTTAAAAACCGAAATACTGGGCCCATTTCTAATTTTCAAAAAACGAGACCAACCTGTAGGTCTACTATTTCCAATAAAACATGTTTTGTCTAAATGTTTATAATTAATACCATTTTCGAGGTAACGAACAAAAAAAACAACTGAATTAAGAACCTCCTCCTGTTTTTAAGCCGGTTAAAAATAACATATTAATAGCTTATAACATAACCGATAGCACATAAACAAGTGCAAACAATGAAATGTGAGAAACAGATAGTGTATCCTTGAATTCCCAGTAGTGGGTCAAAAATAATGGGATAGTAATAATATGCATGAATGACACAGCGTATCCTCCATCCTTCAATATTTCGGTGACCAAAAATATAGAGGGTGACAGCCCTACCACCGTCCAGGGTGAAGCCCCGTACGGAAGTTTTGTCGGGAATTATGTTGGTACGTGCTAAAGCCATTATTGCTGCGAGAAAAGTTCATCAATTTCATTTCTCTGCTCACACACGTCCGCTTGTCTCGCCTCGTGTGTACAAGCTGCCTCCAACTACTAGAAACACCTTTTATGGCAAGCCGTTTGATGATACATTGAGAAATAGCACGAAATCTGCATACTAATCTTCAGTTTTATGGAAATCAATGAGGATTAGTAGGCGATGCGGCTATATAAAAAAAAAGATACCGTCGATTTTTTGTGTTTTGATATGTGTAGTAAGAAGTCAATTTGGTTTCTGAGTTTTGAAAAATCTATATTGACCCGCTCCGGACCATCTGACCACCTGATCTCACCACCGGTGGTCAATTGAAACGAAAACTTTCCCACTTCGCCACTACTTTACCACTGGTGATGAATTGGGAAAAAGTTCTTTCCATTTCGCTACTAGTGGTGAAGTGGCAAGATTTTAGTTTCAATTGACCACCGGTGGTGCGATACCAGGGAATAAAAATATTTTGAACTTTTTACTTTGTTGTTTTATTTTTTCATTATAAGTAAATATGACATTCTGTCTAGATTGAAACACATCATTGTGTATTTTTCCTGGGGTTATCTAACTCGAAAGATAATTATTTCTAATGATTGCTTGTTAGTGCAGCATTTATGTAATAACGTGTGATCAAGATTCTGTGATTACATGCAGTAATCCAATTACTTACGAAGACATATCAACCCAAAGGGGAGGACAGCTACTTTTGTATGATGGACGCAGATATCATCTAAAGAAGACCTACAGAAACAGTAATAAAATATGAGTTTTCTATAATAAGGAGAAATGCAAAGGTAGTCTAACGCTTAATGATAAGCAAATAAAGGTTAAAGAAACTGTTCACGTTCCAAAATTACTACAATCCCTTTCAGGAAATATCGCAATGCATGTAGACCAATTAAAAAATGATGTTACTACAAATTACGACCCGATTCCCCGACAATATTTCTATAGGGTGAGTCGACTACACGGTCAATGTACAAATTTACAAGATATGCCGAAATATACTGCAAAATATATGCTGAAATATACGTTATATCACTTTATGTACGAAACTACGATTCGAAACGACAGTTAAAGTGGAAGTGCCTCCCGTTTTAAATACCCTTTTAGTGGGCAGATATTGATTGTTGGCTCCGAATATGCAAGGAAAACGTATTAGATATTTTTATTTGGACGGTACCTTCAAAAGTTGTTCAAAGCCGTTCACACAAAATTATGGCGTACATAGTAAAATAACTAGTGCAAGCGGGTCCACTACAATACCCTTATTTTAAGTCTTATTGTATAATAAATTTTCGCTTTTGAAATCTAAATTCAATTCATGGAAAACTCAAAAGTTTACACTGCACTATGAAGGGCAACAAATATAATGATCACCAAAATATTTTTTTCTTACACAAAATGGATAAAGAACACCAAAAGTTGCAAAAAATATCAGGGCAAAATACTGCGGCAGCTTAGGTGAAGGGTAAAGGGGGTGAGCGAAGTGAAGCCCCTTTATCCTTCGTGTTAGGTTGAACATGTAAGAACAACAAAAAATACTTAAAACATAAACTTTAGTACACAAAACATAAAAAGAAGTTTGGTGATCATTCATTCAAACACAATTTGGTGGAATTTATTGGTAGTAAAATAGGTGCGTTTTTGGTAATCGTTTAAACACAAGCCACTAAGAAGCATCCACTATTGCAGCATTATTGCTGCAATAGCGGATATGCAAGCAAATGCAATAGAAAACCTTATGGTTTTCTTTTCCAGAAGAAAGAAAAGGGTGTTTTTATCATTTTAACCGTTGTCTATGGAGAAAGGCATAGGAAATTCCTTTGAAAACCTTAGTAGAAAGACGCCATATAGTTTTATGTGGTGGACTTGCTTTGTTTCCACCACAACATCTAAACGAAGGATGGAACTAAGTACGTACTAAAATGGAATCCTTGAACCGAAACCATTCTAAAATTTTATGAGTACTTCAAAAAATAATGGCTGGATAATAAATTATTGAGTAATATGTGGAATTGTGAAGGCGAAGAGTATCGGACAAGAAATCATTGATTCAGAAGAAGAAATCATGACATTACAAATTAACAGATCCTTAGGCCAAAAAATGTCAACATTACCACGATGATATTTTTTAACGGATGACGCTCATTATCACTTAATATTCGAAAGTAATAAGGATTTCAATATACAATGTCACTGCCGGCCACTGTCTAGGATACGATAGATAGATAAGAATAAGAAAAATAATAAGTTTAATTTCTAGTTATTTTACTTCCAATAAGTTAATAATGAAAATGTAGATTTATTTTTTTAAAACAATGAAATTTGTGTTAGGATAGTTTGGTTTAAATATACACACAAATAAATCTTGTGGATATAGTAAACAGTTATTTTATTCAAAAGGGCTCTAGATGATCTTGGTTTTAGTTTTTGAATAATAATAATAATTTGTTTACCAAAAAAAAGATTTTTATAATTTGACTTGGTGTTATTTATTTTATCACTAGTGGTAAAATGAGATGATTTTCATTACTGGTGGGCGATATGGGAGTAATACCGTGTTATTTGGTCAGTTGGGATGTAGAAGTGCCAAATCATCACCAGTGGTATGTTTATGGTGGTCAGTCGTCCGAGGCTTAACTGACATACTCTGAAACCTGCTGGATAACTTTATCTGGATTTTTATATTAAACAAGGACTTTGGTGGGCTAACTAGGGAGACCATTGCCCAGCAGTAGGCTTTTTTTTATAGGCTAGATAAGAAAACACATATGTAACATTGAAGAAAGAGCACGTCCTACACTAACTTTTTGTACAATATGCATTATATTCAAATGACATGAAAGCATACATTGTTTTTGCATGACACAAGATTTACACTGACAACACGAGCACAGCATGTGTTGTGCTCGTCATTAGAACGCGTATTGAAATGCAACGTATAAATTAATCTAATTGGACATAAAATTGTCAACTGAATAAACGCCTTTCCGCCGATCAAGTAACACTAAAACTCACTTATAATTTCAATTGTAAAAGTGCATGAGTGAAAGTGGCTAGCCAACACGCATCGCACTACGTTTAGTAATGCTGCATTTGGACCAACTTTCCCCAACTGATGTTTGCGATAAAACCGACGACGTCTGAATTTCATGAAAGTGATATGATACCCCAGACATATAACAAGATGATACGTTCTCATGTCAGTCACGAAGTAGTATATAAGCGCCGCAGAAAGGTAATGCGCTTGACAGTTCCCTTCAAAGTTGTTATTTGACGTCATAGCCTAGAGCCATGTAGACCGTGTAAAGAAAACGTAGTACGGTTAGCAACGATGTTGGTTGGCCATTGGATAACCTACTTTATCTATTGAGTTACATATTACTATCACGTTTACGTGTAATATTGCGGAAACAATTCCTACAATTAAAAAAATAGCTGCTGCTAATCTTATATTATGAAGGAAGTGAGAGAACATTAAGACAAATTATAAAGAAGAAATAGGAAAATCTATAAAAAAATGTTATGAAAAAAGGCCCGTAATACGCCTGTAGGGCTCTCCCAGAGCCATGACATTGTTAGGTCGTGTGTAGTGTTGGGTTGTAAATAGTCGTAGAAAAATGTATGTACAATTGTACAGCCAAATCAAGAATTTAAAAACATCGCCATGTTGCGGAAAACCTATGAATGAAAGTATTTCTTCAACTTGCAACACTTTCTTTAAAAAGTAATTAATGTCATCTGTCGATTGCTGTCTAAGTGGAGCGTCGATTGTGCTTGGTATATTTCTTGTGTTTTGTGATTGAAAATGCCGGAAACTATGAACAGTGGCGTAAGCAAAGTTATTCACAATCTATCGAAATATTTGTCGGATAGAAAGTCTGACTCAAACTCAAACTCATTTATTCATGAATGGTAATAAGGTGTTAGTGGTGTATACAGTTCTCTATGTTCTACCATTTTGGCATATGAATTTTTGTTACCTACACAATCAAGTTAAAGTACAATATCAAAAGGGAAAAACAAACAAATATGCATGCAAAAATAAAAATTTAAAAAGATATATGTTGTTGGGTTACAAAATGTCAGACACGATACTCGTAGTCTCGTAGCTTGCTAGTTATTTATAGAGACTTATCAGTTAAATACGAATTAATATTATAATAACATTTTTGAACCAGCAGGTTGTTAAGTTTCTTCTTAAATTGAGCAATTGGTAAATCTTTAATAACATTTGGCACTTGATTGTAATTTTTAGGTGCCATACATAGTATGATTTTTTTGCATCAAAGCTGTATGAGCCTCAGGTAAACAAAGTTTATGTCGGAACTGACTACGTAGGGCTCTGCTATAGACTGCAGAGGCCTTAACGAAATATTCAGGATGACACTTTACAAAGACAGCTAGATGTAGAGACATGGTAGAGTAAGTATATTATGTTTTTTGAACATAGGTTCACAACTGTCCATTACCCTAAGACCACATAGAGCCCTTACGCATCTTTTCTGAGCCCTAAATACTTTTTCCTTTTCTGTAGAGTATACCAGAATATAACACCATAGCGCAATATTGAAGAAACAACTTCATGGAATGCTGTTAAAGCGCTTGTTACATTAAAACTTTTGATACCTTATAGAGTAAATATGCCGAACTACTTAATCTTTGACAGAGTTGAATACAGTGTGCCTTCCAATTCAATTTGTTGTCTTTAACTAAACCTAAGAATTTTGTTGTTACAACTTCTTCTATTTGTGTACTCTCACATTGAATATTTAAAGCATCTAATTTTGATTGTCTCTGGAAAAAGTTCATAAGTTTTGTTTTATCTAAGTTTACTAACAAGTTTTTATTAGTCATCCAGTCAATAATTCTTTTTAAAGCGTCATTTATCTTAAAATTACTATCCATAGATTCATCACATTTAATTATCATTGTACTATCATCAGCAAATAATGTCATCGGGTTAGTTGTGTTACTAGGTAGGTCATTAATATAAATTATAAATAATAGGGGCCCAAGGACACTTCCCTGGGGTACACCGCACATAATTTGTCTCTCTTTTGATCTGTAAGTACGTTCATTGCGGAGCCTGAAGGATTGGATTCTATTTCTCTAAATAACATCACCAGCCTTGTTATCAACATAAGTATTAGCTAAGTAATATAGTATGTTCAATGTGAATTGGCTAATTTGTAACCATTTATAAATAAAATATTTTGTTGTATTTTAGGCATATCCCGATCTTCCGTAATGAATATACAAAACGAAGGTGAGACGTCAGCTGTATTTCTACGCCTAAGAAAAATAAACCTAAAACCAAAAGAAAAATTAATCTGGATGATTTTGATTTAAGTGCAAGTAGGCATAACATACATGAATTTAATGTTGTCTGAAAAGAAGTACCGAGTTTGAAACGGCTGCTTGCAGCTCTTAAAGAATCCATAAAACTTTTGGTGGCAGAGAATCTCTTTGTTTACTCTTACACAAATTAGGTTATGTGTATATAAAAAAAAATGAAATTAAAGGACAGTTCTTATGGAGCGACTTGATATAGTGGCATGGAGGAAAAGGTACCTAGATGAAGTCAAAGTTGTAAGGTAAAGTGGTATGCCTGTTCTATACCTTGATGAAAGTTATATTCATACTTCGCTCAATCATGCAAAATGTTGGCAAAGTTAGAATGAGCCCGGCGTATCTAAATCTAGCTACAGGAAAAAGAGACATAAATTTTCATTGTGATGGCAAGACTGGGTTCGTCCCGAATGCTTTGTGAATTTATAACGACAAAGAAAAAAAAGCTTATTACCATGATGCCATGAATAAAGTTAATTTAAAAAAATGGGTATTGAATAAATTATTACCCAATCTAAATGAACCCACCTTTATAGTCACGGACAGTGCTAGATATAATTCTATCCAAATTAAAAAACCTCCAAGCTCGGTTAATAGAAAAAAATAAATTGCAGAATGGCTTAAATCAAATAATTTTGCCTACCCTACCAAAGCCACCAAAAGTATGTTGTTTGTTTTGGTAAAACAAAATAAACCTGACTCAGTATACGAGATTTATAATTGAGTACAGGAGTATGGTCACAAAATACTACGACTGCCAACATATCATTATGACCGGATTCCGATAAAAATTATAAGGGGCATAGTAAAAGGAAAGGTTGCCACAAATAATGTTGGTTTAGATTATACCACGTTCCGGTAGCTTGTACAAAGTAGTTTTGAGGATATAACTGCTAAGAAATAAGAAATAAGAAATTTATTTGCTATGTCAAGGGTATTGTACAGTTATCAGTTTTAGTACATTAATTGAACTCCTTATACAGCTAGTCAATAGCATGCAAATATTTAGTTGACTGGTATTAATAATTTTTAAAATTTAAAAACTCCTGCAGTGACTAAAAACAATTGTCTAAGAGCCATTTTCGTAGTTTAGATGTAAATAAGTTAACAGGAAGGTTTTTAATATCTTGAGGTATCCCATTGCACACCGTTAAACACATTGCGTTACAATTATTTTTGTACAGTGCTGTTCTGGGACAGTGTTTTAAGACAAGCCTATCAGGATTTCTGGTATTTCTGTGATATAGATCACTTGCTTTGGCAAATAGATTAGTGTTAAGTTTAACAAATTTAGCCACTTCCATGATATATAGACAGGGAAATGGTAGTATTTTCAACTCACGAAACAATGGCTTGCATGATACGTGCTGCGGTACTCCAGCTATTGACCGGATGCATTTTTTTTGAGCGATAAAAACAGCTTGCTTGGCGGTACCGTTCCCCCAGATGATCAAGGCATATCTGAGTATTGATTCTATATATCCGTAGTAGGCCGATATCGCTGTTTGTCTTGATGCAATTTTACTTAGCCTTCTCAAGACAAATACAAATCTAATACATGGAATAATTGGTGTGAGCATACAAAAAACTAGAAGAGGAATATAGATGCAGGGGACTGGTAATTGATAGAGAAATTGAACAACTTATTATAAATGTTGGCGGCAGTGATAGTGAAACATCCAGTCTTACATCTGACAATGAGTCTGGTATGTCCAGAATTGAACCAGTACAACTGATCATGAAGATCACGAAATGTCATATGAATCTGTTGAATATTTAGATTCAGAATTTGATGACTAATGGAAATAAAACATAATCGTAATGAATATTTTCTATATTTAAACCCGACTACAGGTACTTACTTTAGTGGAAGATTATTTCATTATAATAAAAAACAATAGTAGATAATGTGACTTCCATAATGAGAGGCTTCAATATACGAGTGTTTCATATTAACAACACACAAGTATTTTAATGCCTAATTATGTATAACATACACTGCATTATCTCTACATATCATAAGCTCTCTGTGATTGTTAATTTATAGTTAAATTTAAAATGTAACTATTAATAAGTTCGGCAATTAGCGAAGCGGCCAATTGCAGGGGTATACTATACTTAGTATTACTATATATTTAAAGTTATTTAGCGCCCTCAGACCAGATTTTTATTGTTGCTGGTTGGGCTATAAAATAAAAGAACATACTCTACTAATACTCTCTGTCTTTCATTTCTTGACTTTTAGAACCTATATTCTAAATTGTATCTTTTTCTAAATTTCTCTTAGGCTCCCGTTTCATAGGGTTATTCCTATTAACCCCTGTAACGTGTCAGTTTTGGTGCCCAATCTAAATATTGAAAGTTACTAAATCTGATCTCTTTGGCTAACTCTTTCGACCTAGAATTAAGTTTTAAGTTTCCTTCTTTATTACTGCTTCGATACCTACTTCAGTGCAATGGCTCGTCCCTTCAAAGTATCTCAATTGAACAAGGCGTAACTCGAATATGAGGAGCGGATCCGTTGAGAAACTCCTGCTGATTCCCCCAGAAATCTCTAAAAGCAGATTGAACCTTTAATTAGAGACAATCCTGCCTCGGAAATTGTAACTTCGGTCCTTCCTTCTAACGAAGATGTGGATCAGGCTGAAGATACCTTGTCTTCTTGAAAATATTCTTCGCTTCTATCTAAAAAAAAAAAATATTTATTTTTTATTTCTAAACTGTTTATTTGAATAAAAAGGTTAGTAAATTGTTTAATTCCCGGGTGTAATCTTTACATTTAAGATTTTTAATCCCCGGGAAGGTTGCCCTAAGTTTACATATTAATATTATTAATTTATTTAATATTCAGTTGCAAAATGCAATTTAATATTTTATTTTAGTACATCTAAGTGAAGTCTAACAATTAGCCAATACAGATATTCTCAATATGACTATATTATATTATTCTGGATGTGAATGATGTGTACGTACACCCTCCTCTTTATTAAATCTATCATAGATATAATAACGTTTAAGGATGTTTCGAACTTGCTTTGGATTTTTATTTATAAGATTATTTATTAAGGATTTTGGCAGTGTGTTTAATATACTAGGTAGGCTGTACGTCCAAATTCTTCTGCCATATTCGTTATTACAATTAGGTAAATTAAATGTGGGTGTTTTTGACAGAGTACGTAGGCTACCATATCTCTTTTTTAAATCTAAAGACTGTATTTTATTCTGATTATCGGATACAATTGCAAGTTCTACTTTATCATGTACACTAATCTAATTACTTTACAATATTGGAACAAGTTTTCATAATGATTTCTATTTTCATGTTTAATTTTTAATGGTACAATTGTTTTCAATAGTCTAATTTGAATGTTATAAATACGTTTTAGGTATGTTTTATAGGTATGACCATAACTCGTTATGTCGTAGTTTATTATTGAGTCTGCCACGGACAAGTATAATAATCTCAAGGTGTTGTATGGCATCTTTTGTTTAAGAAATTTAATCTTAGCCAATATTGCTCTTAATCTATTACATACATGGTCCACATGCGGACCCCAATTGAATTTATCGTCTATTACTAGGCCAAGGTAGGTGTGTTGTTTTACAATTTCAAGAGGCTTACAGTTACATGGTGTTTGTTGAAGGTGCATGTGTATGTTCCTGGGCTACGATTGTTGGTGTTATGTTAGCTTTTAGGTATGACGAGTGAATGTGCATTAATTTAGTTTTTTCATAATTGATGGATAAGCCAACGTCGTGTGCCCATTTACATAAGAGATCAAAGTCTTTTTTCATTGTACATTGTCCAGCTTCTAGGTCTTGACACTCTATTATTAGGCATGTGTCGTCAGCAAATTGGTAAACAGAGGCACGCTGGAATAGTTTACACATATCGTTTACATATATCAGATATTCAGTCGGGCCAATAACCGAACCTTGGGCCGTACCGCGTAATGATTGTTTTAGGTCACTGTGCTCACCGGCAATACTAACTGTATTGTATCTGTTTGTATGATAGTTTTTAAACCAATCCAGCGTTGGCCCCTGTATGCCATTCTGATGCATTTTTTTATAAAGCGTTTCGTAATTAAGTGTATTAAAAGCTTTGCTGAAGTCAATCATAATTGCAAGTACATGTTTTCTATTGTTCAAGTGATTGTTAACCTCCTCAGTAAACAAATATATGTAGAAGTTGAGTGGTACTCTTCTTTCTTTGAAATCCGAATTGTTTTTCATGAATGATGCCGTTATTTGATAAAAAATCATTAATTTTTTGTCCAAAATATTTTTCTATAATTTTATCTACGCAAGATAGTATAGCAATAGGTCTATAGTAATTTGTATGTATCTACCTTTTTTATGAATTGGTCTTACCAAACCGATAAAAAGGCTGAGGCTTACCTTAGTCACCTCTGTTTTCGCCTGGAACGCATTGACCAAAATCAGAACCCGCTCTCGAAGAGCGGCTGCTTGCATCACAAACAAAACTCTCTTCTCTTGAAAAAAGATACGAATTTCTTTTTCGTACTAGCTGAGTCGTCCCTTGTCACTCGAAACACTCTTCCTCTAAATGTAACTGTTGTTAACTCAAATCCAACACCTATCCCTACACCAACACCTCCTAGAGTTATTAAAATTTCACTGAATAACCTGATAACCGAACTTATGAAGATATCTTATGATGTACTACATGCCTAAAATCGTCTCCGAAAAAAATAAATGGATTTAGCACCTCTAGGCAAATTCCTGATATTTTTTTCAGATCAGGTCTTGAACTCTTCACTATTAAAGCTCTTCATTGGTTCAGGTTTCAAAAGAACCGATACCCCGACTTGACTTGGACTAAACTTTGTGACTAAGTAAGGTAAAGGACCTCGGTGAGTTTGACTTTGACTACCATCGACTTACGTACCCAAAGTGAATCCTTGACTATCATCATTTATGTTTCCATCACGTTCGGAATGTTTTCTCGCCTAGAGAACAAACTCAGTGAAGAGGAGCAACTAAAGAACTTGCGCAAGAATATTCGCCCCGGTTACTCCATGCTCGCTGCGCTTAATTATTTAACTTCCATTGATGCACTGACCACTGCCTGCCAAGTTTATGAACGAATATTTTCAAGAACCAAAGTCAGCTGACAACAATCTTGCTAAATAAATTGACTACGCAACTGCTCCTAACTCCTCTAACACCATTGATGGTTCAAACTTAAAACCTTCTTCTTTTACTAAAGTTCAAAGTTCAAATTTCTTTATAACTCATTCCTCACTCACGCAAACGTAATTTTTTGCATCTCTTTACATGAGACCACTGTAGAAGAAGAAGGGCGTAGAAACTCCCACAAATTTATTTTTAGATCTCCTTTAAAAGATTGGTTGTAATTAACTTATGAAAATACCATCATCATCATTATCAAACAGCCCACACTCACCCAGTGCTGGGTATAGGCCTCTTCTTTACCACGCCATCCACTCCGATCCTGAGCCTCCCGCATCCACTGCCTACCCGCTATGGCGGTGATCATCATCATCTAAGTCGTCTCACGCACCCGTTCTGGGGCGTGGGGAGTCGGGGTCAGGTCGACGGACCTCTTCCCGAAGAATCGCCTCTGTCCACTCCTGTGGACAGGTCATCGGATGGCCCCTGCGGGCGGTGGTCTTCTTGTGGCTCTGGTGAGCAGTGGGTGATCACCGGCTAGGCAACCAGGTCGCGTGGCAGGCGGCAGCGGTCGGGCGGGCGCGCGTGGTGCGGCGCCAGTTCGGCGATGTGCGGAAGATGTGACGCATCCGCACGCGCGAACATGCCCTTCGCCAGCCTCTGGACAAACTGGTCCACGGTTTCCCATCTTAGGTCCCTCTGGATTGTCGCATTCCTCACGTAGCGGGGGGCGCCGACGATGGTACGCAGAGAGAGGTTCTCTTGGGCTCGGAGTCTCCTTTTGTTCGTTTCCGAGCACAGGGCGTACCATGCCGGAGCCGCGTAGGTGAGGCGGGATCTCACATAGGTCTTGTAGATCCCGAGCTTCGCCCTCAGAGGGAGGCTGGAGGATGGCGGTGAAGTCATCCGTCTATCTGGCTGGTGGTCTGCCAACTGGTCGTCGTGCAGTTCTGGGTAGCCACTCTGTAACCACTTTGTCCTGCCCACCCCCACTTCAGTCTCGTGATTCGCTTGCCGACATTGACGATCTTCGTACGACGTCTCATTTCTGTATTGCGAACTGAATCCATCTGGTAATCTCGTTTACTTGAAGATCTCAGCCAAAAGACAAATAACGTCCAAGATAAACATAACTGTCCACCGCCTCTATTGTACTGTTACCGACAATTATGTTTGGTACCGATGAGTGACTCATCATTATTTTCGTTTTGGACATGTTCATCTTAAGGCCGACCTGCAAAGATGTTGTGTGCAGTTCGTCAAGTATGTTTTGTAGATTAATGACGTCTTCAGCTATGAGTACTAGATCGTCTGCGAAGCTCAGGTGCGTGAGCTTGGCGCCGTTAATATTGACGCCTCTTTTACATCCCACAATAGTCTTCATTACGTCTTCAAGGACATTCGTGAAGAATTTTGGAGAAATAGTGCCGCCTTGGCGCACACCCCGGCCTAAAGCTACAGGGTTGATTGGCTCATGCATACGCACCCGCATCGTAGCGCAACAGTAGAGCTCCCGGAGGATACTTACAAAGCTAACGTCGACTCCGCACCGATGGAGGGAGTGGAACACCGCCCAGTGCTCGACTGTGTCAAAAGCTTTTACGTAGTCTACAAAAGCCAGACAAGGGGCTGGTTGTACTCCCTACATCTCTCCATCAGTTACTTGGTAGCGTGTATATGATCGAAGGTAGAATAACCAGAATAACCACTCCGGATAAAAATATTACCATATTAATAATTATAATTAATAAGCAGGAATAAATAATAACAAAAATAATAACAGTTAGTTCTGTGTTAGATTAATCCCATACCGTCGAGTCATTTAAATAATCTTAAACATTGTAATATCCCTTTTTTGACAAAGTCGTTTTTACACGGATTTAAATTGCTCAAATAGCAATTTCAAAATCTCCAGAGGTATCTTGTTGAAGCAGAGAATGCACTGACCCTTGAAAGAATTGATAACCGGGGCGCAACTATTCTGCGATTATTTATTAGATTAACATTACAGCTGTCGCTAAATTTGTAAAATGTTGTTAGGTTCTTGCGTACATACATTATATTTTCGACAATAAATTGACTAGCTACAGTTAGTAAGCCGATCTCCTTAAACATGTCTCTTAGCGACTTACTGAGACAGAGTTCGTAAATGACCCGTATAGCCCGTTTCTGCAGAATAAATATGCGATTTATATTCGAGACATTCATATAAATAAGGAAAAGGAATGAACCTTACATTGAGCCATGTAGAACGCCCATGGGTACCGACGATCCCGACGACCTCTTATCATTGACTACAACCATTTGTGTTCTGCTACTGAGATATGAACTCTGAAAGCCAAGTGCATTAATTAGCCTTTACACCATAATGATCTAGCTTCCCGACTATCGTGATTTACACAATCGAAAGCTTTGGAAAGATTACAAAAAACTCCGATTACGTCATGTGAGCCTTCCGAAGCGCTGAATATATGTTTAATAGGTTCTGCTCCAGCGTCGGTTGCTGAGCATCCCCGAGTGAATCCGTATTATTTGGAATTCATAAATTTATGGCGATAAAAATGATCGCTTAATTGACCCAGTATGATTTTTGCGAAGATTTTGCTAAGGGTGGGTAAAATCGTGATAGGTCTGAAATAATTGGGATCGGAAGGTACTACCAGCTTCGAAAAGAGGAATGACTTTACTTTGTTTTATCAAGTCAGGAAATGTGCCACTATCAACCTATTGGTTAAAAATACAAGCTAAGTGGGGGGCCATGCCATGCCATGCCATCTAATAAGGAATTAGCAGTTTTTACAGAGAGGCCGTCAAGAAGAATAGAAAAAAGACCGACATGAACGATTTCTAAATCAAAATTGCATTTTGTTATACTATTTATAAGTAAGGATTCGGCGACAATGGGAGATGAGTTTAGTGACTTAGTGACAGAAACTGGAATATCCAAAAATAAATCTTTGAAGATTTGGGCAACGTTGAGCTCTTACCTTCCGAAGTGGTCGTTATCTCTCATTTTGAAGTCAGTGAAGCGTTGTTCATTCTTTCCAGTTCCCTCGTTAACTACCTGCCATCTACTTTTGATGTCATTAGGACTATTTCTGATCCTCCTGCGGGCGTGTCCCGGATTAGCTTTCGCACAATTAATTTCGAATGTTTTGGAATAATTTTTGACATAGTCATCAAATTCTTTACTATGATTATAAGATTTTTCAGTTCATATAAATGCTGCCTTCTAGTATGAAGTTCCATTGTCGCCCAATCGCTGAATATCAATCTATATTTAGGCTTTATAGTTTTAGATTTAAATGCATTGTCATGTTCATCTTTTAGTAATAATGTTCATCTTCTTCAGGGCTGTCAGAATAATCCAGGTTATTACCCTTACTACGCTGTCAGAGAAATTAACTACTTCGCTTTACCTTCAGTCCTCACTCTCTTACTGAAGATTTTGTTTGGAAGGAAGTACCACCTCCATCTGAAAGAGATGCCCCCATTAAAACTCATAGTGGCTCTCAGAACCTCATTTAGGAATATTTAAAACCTATAAAAACTATCTTTGAGATATTAATGGATGTTCAAAAATGTGTCTACAGTTATTTCTGCTTGTGAAATTCGCACTAATCATTCTCCTTATGGTCCAATAGATAAACCAAAGATTTGTTCCGGACCTTTTCAGTGCATGCATATCTCTAGATCTGATCGGTCCTTTACCGTTACCTTTTTAGAAAACGCAATCAGTACATTCTAGTCATGAATAGTTGTTTCTTAAAAATCTCTTTAATTTTTACTATAAAAAGCTACAGTTTGTAATATTATTCTCTACGTGGCAAATTTTTCTGCTTTTTGGCTATGGCGATCTGAAAATGATTTTAATACACAATGGCCTCTAATTTTAGTCGAGAGATTTCCATAACCTTATAAGAGAATATGAGATTCCCTTTTCTCATTTCAATCTTCACTACTGTCCACAAATTAACCCTACTGAAAGGTATAACAAAACTATTATCACTGCTTTAGCTTCTCTAATTGACGAAGAACATAGAGCTTGGGATAGCCATTTACCGGCCATTCAGGCTGCCATGAACAATTCGGTGAATGTGGTACGAGGATTTACCCCTTCATTTTTAATTTTGGTCGTGAACCGGTTACTTCTCAATCTTCTCTCAGCTGCTGTAGTAGTTGTAATCCCGATTAAATTAAATTTTGCCAAGAGAGATATATGCAAATAATATTGGATTGCTCTCGTCTATTTACGATAAATTTCAAGTTGCTCTGTATGGGGAAATATTAAACTGCACATCAGAAATACTGATTTACATAGCAAATATCAGGGCAAAATGCTGCGGTAGCTTAGGTGAAGGGTAAAGGGGGTGAGCGAAGCGCAGCCCCCTTTATCCTTCATGATAGGTTGAACATGTAAGAACAACAAAAAATATTTAATACATGAAAAGTGTTTTTTGATCCTTTTTTGCAAATCAGTATTTTTTATGTGCGGTTAAATATGTCCTCATTATGTATGTCTCTCACACAAAAAATGCAGCCTGCTATGACTTGACACATGACTTCAAGGAATTCAACGTTGGTGAAACGGTCTGGCGTAAAAATTAGGTCCTTAGCAATTTTGGCAATAGATATTTAAAATCTAAAATAATACAAAAAAAATATCTCTTATAATGTGCATACTCGAAAATTCAAACGGTAGAATAAAATATGGCTCTTGGATATTTTTCAACTAATTTTAACCTTCCTGTATGATGTAAATATCTGCGTTTAATTAATATAAATAGGCTTTTAAGCCATTTAAAATTCCTTTTAAAACTCCTTGTTGTTGGACCTATCTTACCAACTACAGATCTATTCTCCCGATTACAAGAAAACTTAGATTTTGCTCCTAGTACTCTCTCACCTAGGGAATTATCTAGGTGTCTTTTCTTTAAACATTTTTGCAAATTACGACAAGTTCTGTTAAACAAAATTTATCCAAAAATAAAACAAATTTTCGCGAGTATTTTTTTTCTCGGGCTTTTTGGGAAAATGTAGGAATTATGGAAATTCCTACATTTCCCCAAAATCCCCGAAAACCTAATCTAAAAACTCACATGCAGTGTCGCTATATTATCGATTTTCGATCGATATTCTACTCAAAGCTCAAGTCTCCTGAGATTGCACTGGGGTACTTCTTCTGATCTATAGTTCAGTCATACAAAATGGCTTACGTTATTGGAACTTGTATTTATTTCCTTCAATTTTATTATGGTCAACTAAAAAATTTTAGACGACTAAATTGTCAAACAGTTTTTCTGAATTCATTGTCAATATTTTCTCTGATCTATATTTCTTTGTTTGTTTTTACCACGTAGTTGATACTCCTCCTTGGAATTATAGTATTCCTGGCTTATGGGAGATTACGTGAATTCAAAACTTGAAATATGAACCTTATAATTGATCTGAGTCTTCCTAACTAATCTCGACCTTAAAAGGTCAGTCTTCTTTGAGCTCTCAAAAGAGAGGAGTAAGAGGGAATTCCCGGGCCTAGTGGCCCAGGAACTTCTAAAGAACTCTGCTTCGGAGACAACTGCTACATCTTCAGCCTGCTGAAAATCGGCGTCTACTGCTATACCTTCAACTTGCTGGTTTTTCTGCGACTACTGCTATACCACAATTGCAATATCTCCTACTAGAAGTTCTGGAGACTCTGCTACACTCCCAGCCTATTAGTTCTGCCCGCTCAACCTCCCTTAGGGCCCTGATATTGTTAGGTCGCTATACACGACCGGATTTGTTGGGTTGTAAATAGTCGTGGGAAAATGTATGTTAAATAAAAGAACTTACGCTACTAAATACTCTCTATCTTTAATTTCTTGACTTTTAGGACCTGTATTTTACAGGTTCTTCCTATTAACCCCTCTAACGTGACATCCTTCCAATAACTACAAGTAGCTTCAATGTATTTATAGGCAATTATGTATGAAATGTTTGTCAAAAATGTCAAAATTTTTCTTTGTTTATTATATATACTCTTACAGAGAGTTACTTACTTGCAACCAATTATTTTATCGCACTGGCCCTCAGGGAGAGACCTTTCATACGACCAGTTTAATACCAATTATTAAAAATATTTTTATCACCAATTTATAAAAAATAAAATCATTATGTCCATCTAGTTGTTTGTGTGCCTGAGGGTTGCACCAAACATTATAGGAGCCTGAGGGTTAATGTATGTTTTATATTACAATAGAGATATTATTAAATATCGTTATTTAATAATATCTTCGATCATATTCATTTACTGCAAATGAGTAGAATTTCGCTCAGAAACGTGTTATTATCTCGTTAATCTTTATATAATTACGGCTGTCAGCGACTGCCTCAATTAATTGCATGGTAAAAAACCGGCCAAGTGCGAGTCGGACTCGCTCACCGAGGGTTTCGCAAAAGTCGCATTTTTGTGAAAGAACTACAAATATACGGTTTTAAGATTTTTCACTTTATTTGTGACGAAAAACCTAGCTTCATAACATATTTCAGGATTCTAAGTCAACGGGAAGTACCCTTTAGGTTTGGATTCCCTTGCATTATTATTAAGCAAATATATTTTGATTGTTTGACCTTTTTGCCATACTTAGTTTGATTTTTCACAACTCACTACTTTTCAATTTATCTTTTTCATCTTGGGTTTGCTGGAAAAAAAATCCTGTCAAAGATAAGCTTGCCTTAATAAATGTCATTTCTATAGTCTTGTAAAGTGGGAATAAATATATATGAAATACTTATACCAAATCTCTTGAAGTTGTAAAAAAATCATACTTTTAGGTTAACGCAATCAAAAGATACCACCACAATTTTGCTGAATTTGTTTGATACTCGCAAGGGAATCAAAACCTATAGGATTCTTCCCGGTGAATAATGAAATTTGGCATGAAGGGTAGTATAGCCCAAGTAAAGGAGAAATCTGAAAACCGTATATTTGTAGTTCCTTCACAAAAACAAATCCAACGTGCGCGAGTCCAACCCACATTTTCTATTGCCCGAATAATAGGTTTGTCCTCAAATAATAGATCATCATCAAAATAATAGATCTGCTTTAAATTAATAGATTGGTTGCCTAAATAGTAGACCAGTCACCAAAATAATAGATCTGTCACCTAATATCGCATCAAATCTGTTGAATTGCAAACGTAATATCAGTGCGGAGTGGAGGCTAAAGGGGTTGGTGTGCAAAGCCTTTGTGTTAGGTTGGCAAGTAAAAATAAAAAACCCTCAATTAGTGACTAATTTGTAATTGTTTGGTGATACACGTTAGGTGCCAGATCTACAATTTAGGTGACCAATCCAATTTGATAATCAATATTATTTCAAGACCTTGGATTTCACGCTATCTTCTCACGCAGGAGATGCAGGTTAGATTCCAGTGCTGACCATGTACCAATGAGATAAGTAACACCCCACAGCATTTTTGTATAAATTTTAGATGACCATTTTTCTACGTGTGCCTCTGTGAGCCTGCGAGCGACACAGGTATTTTTTTTTCAGATGATCAAGTGGAATTATTATAAAAAATAAATTACCCGACAGCATTTTCTTTAAATACACACCTGGTTACGTACATAGAGTATGAAGATAGCCGCACCAATAACTTTGTAAGCTACATTTTGGGATCTAAAATCCAACCTGTTAATTTTTCACTACAATTATGTCACTCTCACGGTCTCCACAAACCCAACGACACATCACATGTGTTAAAATGTCTCAAGCCGCTGGTATATTTTTATTTTTTCGATGCCATATCGCTGCCATTTTGAAAAAGGTTCAAACTGAATCGACAAAAAATCATATAATTATCTGCCCACCAAATTTCAGAGCTTCGGTTGAGAAATGCGAACTAGAGGAGAACATCCGGGGGGCCGGAAAACCGGAAAGAGAGACGTACGGAAGAATTATTACCCAAGCTGAAACAGAGACGCTTTGCTCGTGCTTCGCGCTTGCTCGGTCAATTATTTATGACCTGTTTCAAGAAGTCCCAGTCGATAAACTCTGTGTGACAGATTCATCTGTCATTCCACATACAAAATTTATGAGTTATCTGTTCAAATTGGCTTATCGGGAGTTCTTGAAACAGGCCCATGGTGATACAATTTACCTACTAGTACTACTATGTTAGAAAACAACATGATTAATTAGGTAATACAAAAGCCATTTATTAGGTGATCAATAAAATCATACCCATCTTTTATATATATTTTTTTGCCGAACTTCGTATATATATATAAGAAGTTCGGCAAAAAAAATATATACAATAAAATATACAAGTTTCTTGCCAAGAAAATTGGAGCTGTAAAATATCAAGCGTTTAAAAGGTAAGATACCTGCAAATAAATCATAACTCAAAGAAGTTTGTGGGAAACTTGTCTGTGGCTGAGACGCCTATCCTACTTAATATTAAAGAAAAAGCAGTCCACAAGAAAGAGAAACTTTACCAAACCGCTTCCTTTTAAATTGGCGCTAACCACATAAGATTGACGGTGCATCGGTGCATCTTGCGCGCAGTTGCCAGAACATGCCGTTATGTGTAATTTTCTGCGCGTGCGCTTATATCTGGATCACTGGAGCAGGGTTGTGCGCCCACTCTGTGCGTGATAACATGTGCGCCACTCATCCGATGATAGACGACAGAGCCCGACAGACTAATTAATTTATGATAATCAGTATTTTTTTGTGTGTTTATTGATGTCTATGACGCTCCGGTGTTGTAAAAACTTGAATGTAACGTGTTCCTTTGGTTCTTTTTACCAATCACAAAAATAAGTTCAAAAAGGTACTCATATAGCAGACGGCACGCGCCATATAGCACCACTCACCTTTACAAAACCACAATCCCATGTCGCATCCATCATTTAAACTAAAAATACAGTTCAAAAGTCGGACAGGTGGTATAGTAGCTACTACCTAGAGAGCTCTACATCAACCACCAACTTTGGCTAGGCCCACACTGGTCTTTAATTTCTTGGGTGTTACGGACTAAATTAGCTTGTTGAACTGTCTCGCGTAATTAGACTTACCCCAGGCCGGTCAGCGAGCGTCATTATGTGTTATTAGTTTTGCGACAGTGGACAGCGACCAAAGACTGTTATATCGAATGACTCATTGGCCCCGTGATTAGCCGTGGTCTCCTCTGCGACTGTCTAATGTAATTCGAGATTACAGTACAGTCGTTGATTATGTTAGTTAGAGTAGATGCCGCGTCATTAATTACTTGCAAGTGCCGCTGTGCTCCGAGGACGAAGTATTGCTTCTGCTAGTTTAGTAGTAGTTGTGTACTATCACCAAAAACTCATGTTACTCGACTTAACTGTAACATTTCATACATTTGTGATATGTTATTTTTAATATGGATTGTAGACCTTTCTGCAAATGTCTGGTGTTACTGTAACTGACTGTAGGTACTGTTTCCGTTACAACTTTAACGTCGCCAATGAAAGTTATGTTGAAATTCAGCCCCAGAAAATATGTCTTCACCTATCTTTCTTTATATAAATGTATCATCAGGTATATACTAAACACAAGAACTCCATTTTCCCGATGATGTATTTCCTTCTCAACCCACTGCTCTCATACGTTCTAAGTGTTCCAAACACATCAAGAAGGGTCATTAAACTCGGAGGTTCTCTCAATCGAGAACAATATCGTTAAATGAACAATTTCGTGATGTGTCCGAATCCGAAGGTACCCATCAAGGGGCGGACCCGCTCGAGCGTTACAGTCCGCCCTAATTATACCATAAATTTTACTTAGCAAGATCAATGAGATGTTATTGGAAAGTTGCCATTACATACAAGAATGCTACGACGGGAAGATGAAGATATAAGATCGTATCGTGGTCGTCACGAGTCTTGGCTTGTTGCTTGTGATGCTATAAGCATAAGAAAGGTCTCTAGCATTAAAATCACGGCTTCAACCGTTGGCCACATATGTCATCAAACAATTAAACGGTCCGACCCTAATTACGACACAGACCAGCAAACACTTCTAAGAACGGTTGCCGGCGAGGCAATCTTGTAAAGGGTATCAGAAAGAATACGTTCATTCCCAGCGGAATATAATCGTCAGGTCGTAATTTATATTGTCTGTTGCAGAGGCAAGTCCCACTGCACATCCATTTATTTTATGTGCCATTTACAATTGTCGGCCGATGGTCAAGGGAGAGAATGGAGGGCGAGAGGGGGGCCAGCGGGGGGCGGGCGGGGAGGAGGCTTGCAGGACGTCGGTGCCTTCACATTATAAACCGTGCGGTCATCTGCTACTCCGTAATGGTATTTGTAATGGGAGAGCGGCCGGCATGAGTTGTGACGACCGCCCGACGGGCCGCACATGGGTCGGATGATTTATTTATAAGAGTTATTCAGATCGCACCCACACGGCAGGACTAGAGAGAGTTGGATTTACAGATTGCGCCGGCTTAGGTTCTGCTCCACATACTTTCGGTGTCTTATACTAATGCAATGGAAGTGTATCGAAGATTATTGTTTACCATGTGAAATAAAAGATTCATCGCAATTATCTAGTAGTATAACTTAAACTACATTTTTTAGGATTTATTTTTTCTATTCTTATATAGTATCGGTTTTACTTAGTTGTATCATATTATAAAAGCAACAGCCAGCCAGTGTTCAGGATAAAACGAAGAATCCGCGTGAATACGAACATTCTTTTAATTTGCACGATTGTCAGTCGCTCGTTGCATTTCGGGGGAAAGTCGCTCGAACGAAATAGCGGCAGCGGCCAAGAGACTGAGTGGCTGTATTCTTTTGTTTTTTAATTATAACGGCGGTGGTGGGAGGCTGTGGGTCGGGGAGTTCCCCCCGGAAAACTTCTGTGGAGGTGATTTCTTGTTCAGCTCTGCCCCTAGCCTCGGCCATTCATTTCGTGGAAACTTATAACCTGACCCGCGTACTTATGAGCGTCGCCAATAAATATAGGAATGACCGGAGGCGAGTGCGGCGGTCCTTGTCGGGGGCCGGGGTTGGCTGGGGGGGGCGAGCGGGATGGCGAGCCATTGTTAGCTAAATATCGAGGTGGTCAGTCGGGCGCGGGGCGAGGTGGGGGGGGGGGGGGGGCAAGACGGGGGCGGGGGCGCCCCGGCGAGAGGCGCCGCCGTATCGAGCGCGGACTGCAGACGCGGTCACGCGCTGCAATATTGCGTCCGCCGATATTGCCCTCCGATGCTTAGCTTGATAAAAGTAAGGAATTGAATCGACAGATTTCATTTAGATTCTTATCGGTCTGCTTCATAAATATTGTATAAAAATGATTGTCATTGTAAAACATAATTTTTTGTATGTGGTCCAAGTAGGCTTTCGTTCAATCCTGCATTTCGTTCGTAGTCTGAAATATATCTTGAAGAAGCCTACAAATGTACATATACAATTATATATATATTCGTCACGTATTTTCCCATACGGTTTGGCAGAGGCACCCACGTTGATATAATACTCCAGCCAGGATACTACTTCTCATCATAATTTCATCTTTAAAAAGCCTGCACATCTTCGACCGAGCGCGCGAAGCGAGCAATGCGTCTCCCTCAGGATTGGGAAGAATAAGTTTGCTAAGAATATGTAAATATCTACAGTAATAAATAAATTTGAACTTGGAACTTTTGGAAATTTTTCATAATGGCGGAGATGTGAGGTGTTTTAAAATTAAAAAAAACTGCTGCAGTCCCAACAGCTTGACGGATTTTAACAAATGATTTGTGCAAACCGCGAGAGTAAACGGGCTATATAATTTTAGTGATAAGTCAATAGGTTGGGTTTAAGACAGCAAAATGTAGTTTACAAAGTTGTGGTGCGGCAACTTTCATACTCCATGTACGTATTCATATTCATATTCTTTATTGCACAGAAAACATAGATAAACAGACAGTTACAATAAATTTTATAGGCAAAGGCGAGCTTATCTCTAAAAAGAGATTTCTTCCAGCAAACCTAGGCAAGACGTGAGCAAGTGGTTATGAAAAAGGACAGTCCTAGTGCGCAATAAAACAGTATACATACGTACGAAAATTACTTTTAAAATATAAATAAAATATACCTAATAAAAAATATATATATCTCAACTATATAATACACTAGATAGCATGCACATATATAAACTACAAAATATCATACATATACTTACATAAATATGATACTAATTACGAAAGAGAAAGGAAATACGCTTTCAATCTTTTCTTAAAAGTGAAAATTGAGGGACTATCCCTAATAGTGCAGGGAAGTGCGTTCCACAGTCGGATTGCCCTTAACCAGGTGCATTGATAAGTTTGTCTGTGTTATTAAAATAAAGTGTCGCTTGCGAGGTCTATAGCTCACAGAGCCACTAGTTATTAGGTTGAATTGATTCTACAGATTTGATAATTAGTAACCGCTGTCTAAACAAATAAAAATCCAGCTAAGTGCGAGTCGGACTCGCGTACGAAGGGTTCCGTACGGTTATCTATTAAAACGGCAAAAAAAGAACATGTTTGTTGTATGGAAGCCCCCCTTAAATATTTGTTTTATTTTAATTAATTAATTTATTTTAGAGTGAATATATAACTAAATATTCTGTGAATATTTCAAGCGTCTACATGTTGCCGTTATCAATATCGAGCAAATACGAGAAAAAAAAGTTTGTTGTATGGGAACCCCCTTAAATATTTAGTTTATTCTGTTTTTAGGATTTGTTGTTGTAGCGGCAATAGAAATCTGTGAAAATCTGTCAACTGTCTAACTATCAAGGTTCATGAGATACAGCCTGGTGACAGACGGACGGACACCGGAGGCTTAGTAATAGGATCCCGCTTGGCAACCATCGGGAACGGAACCCTAAAAAGCAGATAGGATTACTCGAAGACCATGTTAAACTACCTTATAATCTACGAATTGTAGATTATAAGGTAGTTTTATAGTATTACACTGTTTATGTGTACTGGTGTACCTTTATATTGCATCCCGCAAAGTCTGTGTTTCACGTGGGCGCGGTATTGCGGGCTTTTCCATGCACTTTCATTTACTTTTTAACCGTAAGCACGACGGTAGCGTTGGCCCCATATTAGATTGGCACGGCCAGCATTTTAACACAAAATGTTCAACTAACCGACAAAAGAGATGAGATAAGTAAGGGTTGTAGTAAAGGCAATTTAGTAGTCAAGGCTCTATCGGAAAATTCCAAAGCCAGTACTTATTTTTCAAACTTGTAATATCCCGTTAAAACACCCAAGAAATACTGCCCTTAGTAATCATACAGCTTGCATGTTTGTTGTTCTACTTCTACCTTCGTCACACTCTGTATCTCTGTTTATTGTAACAAACCCATCCGGTAATTTCGACACCACATCGCCCGCCCGCCCGACCACAGTAAACATTTGAGGAGTTCTTTTTACAACAATTGATTTGTTCAGGTCAGTCCAACGCGGCCGACTTCAGTCGCTGTTGCCCGCGTATGGTCTATCCCTGTACATGGTGTATCTCCCAACGTGGGCGGTTGCGTGCCACCGCGGCACAGGGAAAATGATTTATATTGTTTGTGTAGCGGCGAGGTGGCCAGTCGGGCGGGGGGGGGGGGGCAGCTACGAGGGGGCTGGCCGCTTTCTCAAGCAGATCCAGTCCACTGCAGATATGGGCGAGTATTATTATTGATCCTAGTCGGGTGGTCGGCATTTCCGACCGCTCATACACGGGCGGGCGCGCGGGGGGTGGCCCGACATATTTATCGAGGCGTGCGGGAGGGCGAACACACCCGGCCGACATAAACCCGCATTATAACGACGAGGCCACCTCGTAGATGCGGTGCACTAACCTTTAATAAGGGAGAAGGGCGCGCGGGACGCGGCGGCCGCCCTCGCCCAATCCGCGCCTGTTATGATATTATATCAGCTCATATCCACCAATGGCGAGCCGTTATGATATTGTAGGCGGTAGGTAGTGCATGCGTCAGTTTTTCCTCGTTGGGCGGGCGGATTATTATATTTAGTTATGATTATAATGAGGGGCGCCGCCTTAGAGCTCTAACCCAATCGTGGGCGGCCGTGAAGACGTTTATGTATCAGAATATGAGTTATGATTACGATATTAGTAAGCTGTGGTTTGCTTCGGTGATTGATATTGGTAATGAAGAATATATCGCTTCGTGATCTAGCTAGACGATTGATAAAAAAGGATAGAAATAAATACGCCCATTTTATTGGGCTTGGGCTTGGGGCTAAGTTGAGAGGGAGGTTTTATCCATATCGTATGACGGCTTACCTCGGCGCGATGTAAACTAGCTTTGGAGATCTTTATTTTTATTTATTTAGCAGATCGTGACGCGAAACAAAGAAAGACATTGCTATTCAACATTTACAGAGTATTATCAGCTTTTGATTTACCGGTTCATTATCAATACTCTCCAGTTTTACAGGATGGTAATTTGTTTCGATTAAAAGTGTATATAATATATACGAGTGTTCCCTGAATGTATGTGAACAATAAATTGTACTCTCGTTTGGTAAATGAGTTGATACTAAAAGGTTAATAAACAAGCGCCTTTGTAACAAACTATAACAGATCTGTAATTGCTTCCACGATACCTTCCAACGTTATTACTCCTTTTACGACGCCGTATGGGGTGAATAAAACATTTTTACGAGCGGCCATGGATGCTATTATGTATCAACGTACCAGCCTACATACATATACCCAGGGCAGGGGATATGAGGGCCAGAAATTGGACGACATTATAGTATAGGTACGTATATAGACGTTCAGGCTAATATGGATAAGTTTTGTGTAATTATTTTGAAAAATACGAAGCGTATAGTTTATGTTACCGGGGTGCAAATGATTAATTTTATACAGTGATCCACAATAGTTATTCGATGATTGCATTACGTTACTTTGTGGTTTTGTTTTTAAGTCAAAAGCTGTGGATGGTCATGCTCTAACTTTGTCATGCACTCCGTCTGCGAGGCGACAGTGCTGACAGTTCCGTTTCGAATTGCATTAGCAAAGTTTAGTTGCACAGCAGTACTCAACTACCCATACCACCATCCGCTACCCGGATATTCTCCGTTCGCTTATCACAAGTTCGATAATTCAATATATCGAATCACATTGTGTTGCTACGCACCCGGTCAGCCAGCACGAGTCGTGGAAGCACCCTCGAGCAAGCAGCACCACATGGCTACCGGATCACTCAGATAGATTACACCATAGTGCAACGCTCCCCGAGCACAAAACAATTATACCAATCAACTGAATAAAATATCAACACCGCTCTTCAGACTGACCGATCGCTACTGCCAGGTCGATTTTTTCTTTGTCATTCGCCGAACACGTAACATTTGGTGAACGAAGTTACAATATATTTATTTTTTATTTTTTACTCCAGGGACACTTTTTGCGACCCTCGTCCGAGCGGCCTCTTTGAAAAGTGGACATCAGAACGCGAGGGAAAGCGCCCCCGAGGACGGCGGCGGACAGAGAATGCGTTGTAAACATTGCGACTACATTCAATTTCCCGTCATTTCTCAAACTGATAAATAATTCTGTCATCGAACGCTCGGACAGGGGTCGCTATGAAGTGATTGTCGACGGAAGGACGCCCGTAAAAAATAGCGGCCCAGAGAAAGCCCTGGCCTTAGCCGTGCGTGTGTATGTTCACGATCAATTCCTTTTTTATTATCAGATATCGGGGGCGGCGGAATCGAATAAAGCGCTCATATTTAATTCATAAGATACTAGCCATATCGAAGCAGCATGGACTAGTGTATTAGGAATGTGAAATTGGATACGTATTCATGTTTGATGGACACTGTTATAGGCACGAACCATAGTTCGTGAAAATAAAAATCTAATTACGAGATTATCCTCAACATTCATATGCTTTCCAAGTTCCCAAGTTCAAAGATGTTCATGAATTTTTTTCTTGAAATAATATAGGTACGAAGCAGGGTCCCTGCAACCAGCTTCAAGCAAAGGTTATGGGAAGGAATGTAATTTGGGGTCACTGTGGTATTAAATATCTCCGCGACACATAAATGAAAAGGGGTCTCTGCTATCTCCGGATTTGCTGGTCCGGTCTAATATTAGAGGAAATTGCTTACCAACCCTATCATATATAGTTCTAAGATAGTCATATGCTGACTTATAGTTTAAACTTTGATTACGCGACTCGTAACCTGAGTAGTTAAGTAGCTAAGACAATAAAAGTAAAAAGCGCTTAGATAGACAAAGAGTGCACGTGAAAAGTGTCATTAAAGATTTTGCCAATTACAAAAACAATCTCGTATAGAATCTCTACAGATTTGGTGGAGTAAGAATAGACACTCGAATCCCCAAAAGCCTTCGATGAGTACCCACACTACACGTCGACTCACAGCAGGAACTAAGTTTATATTTTATTCATACATTGTATTGTTGGAATATCAATTGCCTCGCCCGCGCCCGCCGCCAGTAGGTAAAGGGTACATTTCCAATCGCGGGGGATTCACTTAGATTTGAAGGAAAATAGATTTCGATTTCCAAAGCTGCGACAAAGCAATCCGATATATATTTTCAAGCTGATATTGCTTGCGATTTCTTTTGAGCTTTGAAATATAAGGGTGGAAGTTAAGAAAGATCTATTTTATTTTATTTTCTTAACTTATGTGTTTTGGTGTATCGCTTTGCATATACGTATATAGAGATGAGAGATTGATTTTTACGAGATTATAGGATGCCATTTGCAATTCAATAAAATAAGTAAATCTGAGGTCCTCGTGAAGGGAACATTACTCTCTTTACCTTTTTTAAGGGTTCAGCGGCTATAAGTAAAGTTGTAGAGAAGTAAAAAATCTGCCGAAGTTAGTCGTATTTGATGACCAATGAAAGAGGTCGTTGGCTTCAGCAGAGACAGTTTATTTCCTCTTTTTAATTTACTGCCAGACAAAGCATTAAAGGAACATACTTTGGGGAGTTTTCCAACCCTTTTCTGACTGAATGATTAATTACTCTTTGTTTGTCGTTCCACGGGGTTGATATTGTTTATTGTTATAATAAGTTGAAATGACGGTTTAAAAACATTTTAAAAGAAAAATATGACTAAACATAGCTACTTGGGTAAAGCTACTTGTAGTAGGGACAATTAGGTATTTAAAAGAATGTAAACAAACAAATGTGTGGACAGATGTCGAAACTAACCATGGATTTCTTTCAGGGTGCCAAACCGGACCATTACTAAGCCTCCGCTGTCCGTCTGTCCGTCAGTCCATCCGTCAGCGGGCTGTATCTCGTGAACCATAAAGGTAGATAGTTGAAGTTTTTCATAGAATGTGTATTTCTGTAGCAATAAATAATGAACTACACGGGATTTTATAAATAAAAGGAGACTTCTTTTAACACCAACCGTGATGTAACAAACCATAACACGTTTCAAATATGATCGTAGATTTATTGGCTTATCACATGATTGTGTTGGCGCAATTGGTTTGATATTGATTTCACAATCTTAGGGTTCGAATCCACGTTCGGACATAATACTTATTATTCTCTTTTTATTTTGGTTTATTTATTTTTAGTAGTTAAGTTCTCTTGTACCTACGATGGTACGGAACGCTTCGTGTGTGGGCACGACCCGCACTTCAACGATATATCATAGAATATTTTTGTTTATTATTTTGAATACCTAATTATATTTCTAATATCCTAAAACACAAACTTAATACGTTTTCTATTTTTACAGAACTTCTAAATATTATAGCACTTAATGCTTGACACCACTGGATACAAAACACCGAAATACGTCATGAAGCAGACCCGTAAAAGTATCACTCGTGCAATATAAAAGTTAACGACACAAGAAAACGCGTTTTCCACAACATTAAAGATAACAACAATACGGGGGAGCTAGTATAGAGCCTCCCGAGGGGTGGCGGGAGGGGGCCGAGAAAAATTCAATATTAATATGAAGGAGGTGCGAGCGAGAGGCGATGTGCCCTCTCCCTCCCTCGGCCAATGGCGAGCGCCGCTGCTGCTACGATATGATGAATTTATGGATGTAATAAAACCGAGGTGCGCGATTGGAGGAGACCGTCACGGGAAGATTATTTTCTTTATTTTCATATTTGGAACGTTCGCTGTCCGATGCCGCTCGGTTTCAGTGCTTTGAGGCTTATGACCGCTTGGTTTGATTGAAAAGGTTCAGTGAATGACTGGAGTGAAGGTTTTTATTACTTGGTCTGTTTACGAGCTACCTACGTGCGAATGATATCAATAGTGCATTACGATTATATAGACACAGTCCATATGTTAATTAGTCGCAACACGACGGAGGAAGGAGAAAAAAGGATTGGTGACACTTATTAGTCAATGTCTTAGCGACTTTACATCCAGATCAATCCTTTCAGGACGTCAATTCAGGTCTCCTTCCAATTAATCCATAAGCCCCGTGTACTCCGTGTACTGCCCAAGTTCCACGTTTTTGACTTAGCTAAACTCTTACTTCCTGCGTCATAAGGGCTACGATCGTTCCTTCAAAGGCATAAGTTGACCTGAGGCACCTACAACAAAGTCTTAAGACTGCACTCGTGTCCCGCCTGCAAGCTGCAAGGGTTGATTGAGCCGTGAGCTCTCGGTTTCTCCGGTCGGCGGTTTCTTTCTTGATTCCCCACTGGAGTGGCCGTGGCTCGTATTTGCTCGAGAGCTCCGGCGGCATGACGTGAATGTGGGAGGGCCACTCGACATTGTCCAGCTCATTCCAGAGAACGCCGTGTATTTGCGAAACTATTTATTTGCGTTGCTAGAGCGTCTATTTATTTGCTTCGAAATGGCCACCCGATTCTGGATTTTCGTTTGCGGCTTCTGTATGCTAAGTAGTTCGTAATAATGACATTGGATAGTAGGACGGTAAGTAGTAAGTAAAAGTAAAGTGTCTACCTAGTAAACTTCAAGAAATAATGCTCTATGATAATTGGACGGCCGAAAGGGCGGACGGATAGCGGAGAGTCAGCAATAGGATCCTGTGGCACCCTTTGAATGTAGAACACTGAAAATGGTAAGGTATTAATATTATATACAACCCTGGAATAAACCCAGTCTTCCAGCACCTTCCAGCCGTCACATCCGCGTCTCCCGCATTATCCGTCAAGCTCCACGCTTTGACAGAACCAAAGACATCGCAGACAAAACAAATAGATAGGGTGGTTTACCCACTGAAGCGGAAGTGGAAGTATTGGGGATCAGGACTGCGCAGTTTTGAAGTTCAATTATATAGCAGGTGGCGCCCCCGGGCGGATGAACCGGGGCATAGGCAAGCGACGATCTAAAGAAGTTCGGCGCGAGATTTACTGAATGAAATCAATGCTGTAACTCGTCGACAGCGGTGAAACTTTCTGTAGTAGGTAACTACGAGTAGTTACTAGACTAAATTCTTTTATTTATATGGCGCAATTTTCAGTATATTTTTATGTGTGGCTCAACTTATAGTTATATTATAAGGTAAGTTAGACAAAATAACTTCCCAATTTGAGAATAATAGATCATATTAATTACTCCAAAATATTTTTTTCTGGGATCGTTTGGTATATTGTGGGTATGCCTGCAAGACTTTCATTTATTTATTTATTCAATTACATATCAATTCGTGACATCATTACAGGTGTCTAACCCAATTAAATATCATATAAGTATTTTAATGAAGCTATTAATATCTAACATATCCTTTATGTACAGGCACACACATTTCTAGATATGACATAAGTATGCGACTCGAAATTTTCGGACTTGTTCCAGTTTTTCGCTCATATCTCGAAAACCAACAGATAACTACACAGTTACTTCCAAATTTATTAAGTATATTAAATTTTTACAACTTATGTCATTTATATTTTCAAGAGCAGAATGGGTCAAACATAATTAAGACAGATTTTCAGTAGAGAAACCGGTAAGTTGTGTTTACCGCGCCACATCCGCATAGTGACCCGCGCGACGCAATACTACCTATACATCCATAATGGATGTTCCAGATCACCAGATACAGGTCTAAAAGTTTTTCGGGCGATACCCGTTCAAGGCTTTGAAAACCAACTACGTTGAGTTGATTTCTACTTAGGAATATTATAAACCATATAATGCTAGCAGCTATATCCAGGTCCAAGCCAGGCAAGGCCATTCCTGCTGAATCATCCAGTAAAGTAGTCCCTACAGCATGGTCCAGGACTGGTTGAGGCGATAGATCATTAAAGATTTTGAAAGTGTTTTAAAACGTTGGTCGAACGTTGTTTCGTTCTAGAACGAACGAATCCTAATTTGTAAATAAAGTTTTTTGGGGGGTTTCAGCTTCCAAACTTTTGGACCTGGGCGGTGATCTGGAACATACAGCAGGGACTACTCTACCAGATGACACAGCAGGAGTAGCCTTACTGGGCTTGGATATAGACATGGTTATAGTGGCCTTGCCATTAACAGTCCTAAGTAGAACATCAAAGTGGTATTCAAAACCCTGAACGAGTACTGTCCGAAGAACATTTGAAACTGGACGGTGTTCTGGAACATGTAAGTAGTATGGGTGTAGTATCGCGTTGCGCACGTTACTATAGGGTTGTGGGGCTGTAAACATAATAGAAAGAAAGAAAAAAGAAAGAAAGAAAGAAGATAGAAACAAAAAAATATTTGTCATAAACATAAACATACAATAAAAAGTAAAATAATAATAATAATAGGATGTAGTTTATGACGGATTATAATTGATGGATCACTTACCGATATCTGCTGTTGCTGGTGCTCTTAAAGAATTGATCCTACAGTTAAAATATGACATCATTTGTCCATAATTGTATATAGTTAATTAATGTAGAAGTGACTGTGTTGTTATTTTTAACGGTTTTCGAGATATGAGCGAAAAACTGGTGTAAATCGTAAAATCTCGAGTATTTTGAGTTCGCAAGCTTATGTTTGGCATACCTAAACGATACCAAACAATCCTAGAAGAAAAAACTTTTATATAAATCAATGCAACCTATTTTTTTATATAATCACTTTAGGATCCTCTATATTTTGGGCTAGGAGCAAGCACGATGTTCTGTTTGTTAACTATTCAGACGTCAGCAATTTTAAACTCAACCTACAGTCACAACATGCAGTTTTCTGTAAAGTTGCACCATTTTAGTTACTACTCCGACATGATCGTATTGCTTTTCGGTAGCCATACTCACCTAGAGTTTCACAAAAGACATAAGCATTTGTAGCTCACGCTCCATGAGGCTTTATTTGGTTCTTCGGGTAAGTCTAATACTCAGAAGTACTTATAGTGCATTTACACATGTAATCCAGTAATAATCAAAACATGCTTAGAGCAAGTTCAACTCTTAAGTTGAGTTCGGTCTTTAGAGCAAGTTTTGATTATTACTGGATTACATCTTTAGAGCAAGTTTAGATTATTGCTGGATTACATATTTAGAACAAGTTTCGATTATTGCTGGATTACATCTTAAGAGCAAGTTTCGATTATTTCTGGATTACATCTTCAGAGCAAGTTTCTATTATTGCTGGATTTCATCTTTAGAGCAAGTTTCGATTATTGCTTGATTACTTACATCTTTGTGTTTTTATCTTAGAAAACCTATTATGTCTTTAGAGCAAGGATCGATTATTGCTGGATTACATCTTTAGAGCAAATTTCGATTATTGCTGGATTACATCTTTAGAGCAAGTTTCTATTATTGCTTGATTACCTCTTCAGAGCAAGTTCGATTATTGCTGGATTGCATCTTTAGAACAAGTTTCAATTATTGCTGGATTTCATCTTTATGCTTTCATCTAAGAAAACCTCGTCAACAATCAGAAAAATATTATAATGCAATGAGGTGAAGCTTATTTCCAGCAATAATCGAAGACTGCTTTACTCTTACTATAAATGACCTGTTCATGGATTCTATGTCCACAAAATATGTCCAACCCAAGAGTAAAGGGACGCTAGGTGGGGACTAAAGGGCTATTTAGTTCTCTTACAATTTTGAGAGCGTTGGTTGTGGGGACAAGTTTAGCAAAGTTAAACTTGTGCACAATAATTTAAAAAAAAGTATTTTTTGTTGATTTCTAATTTCAAGTTCATTAAACATGGCGCCTCAATACAACATCAAAAAAAACCCCTAAGAACACACACTTTTACAATGCACACACACACGTGCTCGAAACGCGAGCCACTTCACCGGAGCAGTGTACTAGAACACAAAAGGCAAAGTTTCTCCCACAGTGAGGTTCCTTTTTCTTTGTTTGGTGTATTTATTGTAAATCTACTCATACTACAGCTTCCAGTGCCTCCCTCCCGTTAAAAGTATTTCAACATAACTTTTGGCTCCGGCTCTGAGCTCGCGGCCGCTGCCAACATATTCGGGGCTCCATTTATGTGGTATCTGAAACTGGAGTGGGGCCGAGTCACATTCGCCGTTTGTTGTGGGAAGATACATGAAGATGAACTGCTTATTATGGCGGTACCGATTTGTTATTATTGGTAAACTGCAGTTTACAAGTCATCATCAACGTCGGTGTGTTAGTACTAGTCTACCCACTAGTGAGAAAATATCTCCTCACGTACATGCCACTGAAATCGGTCCTGACCTGGTATTTATCGCATTCTATGGCTAAAAGTGTATGCAAGTTTATGTTACTGCCAACCCATACGAGATATTTCTACTTGGATGTCAACATTTGTAAAGAAGACAGACAATATTTATTACCTACTAATTACATAGATAAATAATTTTATTAAAAGCATTGAAAAACGTTTGTCTCACAAAATAATAAATATATTTTCCGACTTCTGGGCCAAAAATAGCACCTTCGCCGCTTGATTTTGGGTTCTCAGGCGGAAAAATCTATTCCTAACTCCTATATATATTATATATCATATATTATAAGCCTTTGCGAACTATGGGGAAATGTACTATTTTTACATTTGCATTTTGCTCGTTGCATTTTGCTCACTGAGTGAGACAAAGTAGCTTTTTAATTTTAAATGCCGCGAACATAGGCGAAATCGCAAACAGTCAACGGGTATCGAGTTATAATTCGATGTTATTTGGCTGTTTGCGATTTCGTCAATGTTGAATTATCTAATGGAATTGCAGTTGTGCTATTAAATTCCAAATAATCGAGCTTATTTTATTCTATCTCCTAGCCATTGTAATTGATTAATAATGCAATTAGAGAAATATTCGATAGCGTAAATTAGTTGAAGTTTATCATGCAAAATTACAATAAATGTTATTTAATTTTTCAATGTAGTATTTTTTCATTCTCATATTTGGTATGTTCTCATTACTGAGATGAAATGGTCTATGTGCAACATGAGACCAAAGTTATTTGCATCTCATGCTTTGTAGTCCCTCGCTCACTCAGGATTTTAACGTAGAATCAATCGCTTATTTGGTTTTTCAAAGTTGTATCTTTTCATTCTCTTATTTGGTATGTTCTCATTGCTGAGATGAAAAGTTGTTTGTGCAACAGGATACCAAAGTTTTTTGCATCTCGTGCCTTGAAGTCTCCCGCTCACTCAGAATTCTGACGTAGAATCATTCGCTACACTCGTGATTCAAATATAGAATACTTCGCTCACTCGAGACTCCAACAAGCACTCGCAACAAAAATCAACTTTGATCTCTTGTTGCACAAATAACTATTAAATAACCTTCAGTCTAAGAGAAAACTCCTTCTTTGGCAATCTCCCCACATTTCCATTATAATAACATTGTTTCCTTACAAAATAATATAAAGGCCCATTACAGCTCGCTGCGGCTACGGGAAGTGCTACAGAAGACGTGTAGTGGGCAGGCGTGGGGAGGCGAGGGGGGAAGGTCCAGTCTTGGAGATACTTGAGGGGGCACTCCACCCCCCGGCACCCCCTACGACGCCGGGCGACTTGCTTATTCTATCAAGCGTCCGCGCACACACGCTCACGTCACACGTTCACACACTACACACATGCACACGGCATTATACGGCCGGCCACCACTTCACTGTGTCAATACAATACGCTCTCTTCGGCTGGACTTAGATTATTTAGAAAGCACTTGTAACGCTCATATAAGAAACGTCTCCGAAGACGTCACAATGGGCAGTACGTGTTGGCCGGGGCTAAGTAAGGATACGCCGGGAGAGATTACGGTCCTAAAAAAACAGCGTCCACGCGGATATAATATTCTTTCAACAATTGGCTTGGCTTTAGTGGACCCTTTTCGGTGTTGTTTTCTTTCTATTAGGTCGATAGGTACCACATGGTGAAACAAATTGCGCCGCACATCTCGACGCACACTATAACATCACAAGCAGCTTAGAGCTGTACGCAGCGCGCGCACACCTATTGAATATGCATGCGGGTGCGGGAGTAGATAGGTGCTATTGCCTGCGAGTCCTACGATGCATTAAACATGGGGCAGCAAGCGTCCCCCGCCGTCATAACAAGCAAGCGTGTGACTTGCCCGCTGGAGGCGGATTACCGCGGCAACACTGCTACGGCCGCTGCGCTGACGCTACGCCGTAGCGCAACGCCACTACGTTACGTGGACTCAGCACGGAGACGTAGCATTCGTAGCACTTGGCAAACTGCACAGTTCATACTTCAACTTTTTAGTTTATCTCATTTTGTAATTATTATAGCTAAATTATGTCACGTGGCGATGAGCCAGCACCTTCTGGCTCATGGTTCTCCCTATAACAAATAGCTACATGTTTTTTCTATTATATGTTATCTGTATGTCTGTTTTGTGAGTACATTACGAAATTACGAAAGTAATAAAACTTTGTTTGAAGCATAGTGATACAATACCTACGTGGTATTGAAGAAAATTAATGACATGCTAACTTTAATAAGTTTCAAAGTTTCCATGTTCAGCAGCGTCGTCTGGCATGGCGTATGTGTGTATATTGTGTATCCTGAAGTAGTGTGAGTGTAGGAGACACGTGACCGTGTGTGGGTACTTTCATAAATCTGTTCGGAGATATATGAGAGCGCAATTTCCGGTATCCGGCCATTAGCGCCGAGCTTTTATAAGCTTACAGCTTAGGTTAAAGATTTTCTGGGTAGTTTAGTGCGAATCTTGTAATAGGTACGATAAATCGTGTATAAAGTATGTGATTGCATATTAGCCGTCGATTCGGAAACTTGTAATGTGTGTAACTTGGGCTAATGTCTTATAGTCTTACCTGTACGATGTGCTTGGCGTGACGTTTATGGGGATTGATGTTGTAATTGTCTACGATGCAAAAAGTAATAAAACTATTAGTTTACTGCGCCTTATGTGTGTCAGAAGTGGTTTATTGTATCTGGTAAAATTATTTGAGGTTTTATAAACTATAAGCAGGCCCAGCCACTAGCTAAAGAACCAAAACTCATATCTGATGATGATGATTCCGACCGATTTCGGTCATGGCGACCACTATCTACTCCTAGTCGGTTTCGCGCGCGTGCGCCCGAACGTGGCTTATGTAGCCGATCTTCGCAGCGCAACTTCTTGCGCACTGGGGGCACGTAAGTACGCCACCCGCGTAGTTGTAGGTAACGGCAGCAGGTGGACGGGCTTTTAACAGGTCGCGTTTCATATCAAGGTCAGCTTTACGCTGATCCTCGAACTCGCGTACTTGCCTCTTCACACTCACACAAACTCATATCTACAACAGACTCAAATAAGATGAGTAAATATAAAAGACCCCAAGACATAGGTACATCAGTAGCTGGAAAAAATGACGTGACCAAAAAGTGGGCGGAAGTTCTCCGGTAGGCGGATGGGCGCGGGGTGGGCAGTAGAAGGGGACTAGGGGGGGGGGGGAGGGCGGCGGGGCGCATCGACTTATTATTTTTATCGACCGTAAAAAGGTGCCGGACCTTCGCTGGACCCTTCGAGAACGCCCTGGCGCCCTTCCTTCAGCGTTTTCAATTATTTACGGATATTTTATCCCAAATCCCGAAAAATACTGGCAAGTAAAAGGGTATGTTACTCGTATCTCGCTTGATTAGCCGCGGGACCCCATATAACTTATCACAGGTAATTGGAGAAACAAGTCGAGAGTTTACGAGACACCGAATCTTACGGTAGTTGATGAAACATAGGTACATACATCGTTCGTATAGGTCATCACATAATTACAAAATATATTTCTAAATAAAAAATATATCATATATTGATATTTAAAACTGGTCCGTACCTTATTTAGTAGTTCGCCCTACGCATATGTTTTATACTAATGCATTATGTGTTTGCCAGCGATCGATTATTCGGTAATGAATAAAAAACGCGACATTTGTTCCGCTTGTCGCAGTTTTCGCTGCAGCTGCAGTGAGGGGCTGCGCGTGCACACTGTGACGTCACGTGACACTGACGCCCTCGGCCCCTCGATAATGCAGTAAAACAATAACACAACTATTGTTCACATACACCCGACGTCGACACGGAAATGAATACGTAATGGCGGAATCACCGAGCACGTTACTCATTTGTCTTCGTTATAAAATCCACCTCCCCAAATCGGAAAAATCTTCCCAATTAAGGCGACAATCTTCATAAATCAATTTCCCCCCGAATTGAATGTCAATAAGTACGGACGGTTGTTAAACGACGCGCCGTAAAATAAAACTTTCCGGAGGGCGGAAAGTTCCAAGTAAAAAGAATATTTACATTAATTCTCTTTCATTATGTTTTGAAGAATAATCATGGACGGCGCGGCGTCTCTCTCCTCTTTCTCTCGATTGAGTTTTTATTTGAATATTTTTTCGTCGCCGCCGTCCGACTCCGACCCTGCGCAACAAAAGGAAGTTTTTATTAGCATCTTAATGATTTTACGGCGAGTCCCCGGTTACAAGGGCCTTTATGTCGTCAGATTTTCTTAAGTATTTTTTGTCGAGTCTCTGCATCTTACATTATTAAAGTTTTCATTCCGTCGTTTAATGAAGCTCATTTCTTCTGTTCGTCGGGGGCTTGATTGCTTTTGTTTTGCATAAACGCAAGATTTCTATAGGTTTCTTTTTTCTTGCAAATTGAGTAAGTTCAAAAACAAGTTCTTCACAGGACGAAATTGATTGTTATTTCATGCACATAATAATGCTGCAGCAGTTATCTTAAAACTCTGGAATAAAAGGTATCTTCGAAGTCACCTCTATATGTCTACAACTATTCCTAGCAACTGATTAGATGGCAATACCCGTATACATAACATGATCAGTTTACACACACCTAAAGTGATCAAGGCAAAAGAGAAAAAGAATATATATATATATTTTTAATGTAAGTAAACAATGAAGAAACCTCGCTACCGCCGCCGCCGCCGCCGCGGTACGTGGCAAACGAATCACACCCGGTGGGGATCCGATTTGTCCCGTCCGGCCGGTAATTACATTCATCTCTGCTCCAGACTGATTTATGCCTCGAATCGTCCGCCTTCAGCCTCCAGTCTGCCATTAAATACTTTTCCGGGAGCGTCTTACGCCCCACAAAATAATAATTGTCCGGAAAATCGAGCGGCTGTATGTAATGTTATGAGCGGAAGGTCGCTCGTTTTCCTGCGCCGCAATCGAGTCCAAGTTCTTGCTTTCTTTTTAATTTCCCTGCGGCCCCCTAATGAGGTCCCGGCGGCGCGGCGCGGGCGGCTCTCCGCCGTTATCTATGATATTCTTGAGGTTGATGCTTATTGTGCGTGTCACTGATGGCTTCCCTTTTTATTATCCTCTCGAACACAATTCAGCGGCCGCCCAAATGAGTTCTTCTCATTTGCTTTGCTCTCTTTATTTCTCTAGGCGGCACTTCTTCTTGTCGCTGCTTAAGTTCGGTCGTAATGGTGGGAAAAAATGCCTCTCTCGTAACATTTTTGGCTTGATACAATTTGTGAGATACCGTCTAAAACATTACATTGTAGTTTTGTACAAATATACTGACTAAGCCGGTGAGGGTGTCTGCTATTAACACTATCTATTGTGGAGCGTAATCATTGCTTAAAAACACAATGAGCACCCGCCAAACGGTAACAAATCGCGCGACTCCGCCTTCACTTATTTATTAAAATGAGAGATTATTGTCGGCTCAGTTATAGTACCGAATAGCACGGTGTTATTTTCACTACATTGTCCAATATTGTCACAATCCCTATGGAAGGGCAATTAGAGATGTACGGCGCGTGTCCGGCGCGTGGCGTGGACCCTGTGTTGTGGCAGCGAGCCTGCGCACGCGACGCCCCCACTCGCTCTGCCCTCATATGAGGTGAAATGTTTACTCTCTATGTGGCGAAGTGATGCTGAATATATTTGAGTTATGGCGATATGTATGTTTGATTAATGTCTAACACGGGGCCGCGTATAATTGTAATATAATTCAAATTAACGGCGTTGAAATGTTCCATTAGCTTTTGGATTTAAAAGGAGTAATAAAAATTTAAATAATATAATTTATGCCTCCAAATCGAATATAAAAAATATATAACCGTTGCATAATATTTTACGAATGAAATTTCCCTGTGGCATAATATAAGGAAACCAAACACTGTTTGATTTAGATTGCCCTCGCGAGACTAAAGAGTACAAATTATACAAGTATGTCGAATTCCTACATTAATTTTCCCGACAGCCAAACATGATTCGCGAATTCCCAAGATTAAATTTCCTCTCAAAAATGTTGGTATCAGAGGGGATCCGCTTCATTTAAATATCGAATTTTTCTTGAAGATTATACCCTGCGACACCCGTTAAATAAAGCAGCAGGACGCCCCCGGCTGCTATTCTTAGGAATTTTTATTCCGCTCAAATCTCTCCTGACACATATTTCTGCGAGATCGCCGAGGGATTTTGTAAGTCGATTTTATTTAAATTCGCTTAGAAGGTGCGGCCGGATGCCCCCTCGCCGTTTATCGCGAGGGCGTGATCGTGTTCATAAGCAGATTCCTACATGGAAATAAATATTATTGAATCTATTGGAAAACGAAGCTCTTCGGAGTTTCGATTTATTTTGCAATCTTTTTAAATAGGGTATATTCTCTTTAGATATAAGTTGGTTCCCTGCGACGACCCTCGTAGGTGGTCGGTAAACGAGTATATATCAAATGCCACTTTATCAGAGGAAGGAAGATTATCTTTTTTCTCATCAATCTTCATAGCATGACACACGTGGTAATCTGATGGGTGGACTCTCTGCTTTTTATTCTGATGTAAGTGTTCAGATATTTCCCTACGGGGAGATACATCGTATCAAAGTAGTCTGGGCCATTTGCAGTACCATGTTGGTTCAGTTGAGACAGACACGAGTTGATAGAAAATATGTCTAAATTGAAAACAGATGTTGAAAGAGAGTAAGGCGTTGTTCACATTTAGCTTCTAATCAGTGGCCGAAAGTCACGATTCCTTATGTTTGACATTTCGTGGCGTTTCAATTCGATCAGTGAGAAATTGCTTGCGCACTGTGCTAATTATCGGCTGCGAACTCTCACTAGACTGGCGAAGCACGCCAAAACACACTCTGCAAAATGGTAAATTAATAAGTTTATACATTCGATACGATTTCGGTAGGATCAAAGACTATTCAGTCATTGTCCAACAATATGTCAAACTACTTTTGATTTAGCATTACTGATGCTAGAAACTTCACTTTTCGCTTGATGCAGTCCTTATGATGTGCCTCACTTTTATTTCTGACGATCTTTTTTCGTTGGTCGCCAGCAATCGCCTCACATTTCGATACATCTACCCATATTATTTGACGCCACTGATCTGAAGTCCAGTTCTGATGTTTACGAGCGGATTTTAATCTTTTTAGGGTTCCGTCCCTAGGAAAAAAGGAACCCTTATAGGATGACTTCGTTGATCGTCTGTCTGTCCATCTGTCCGTCCGTTTCGATTAGTCAAGTCTGTGGTCTATTAAAGTTGTGAAAAAAAACAAACTTATCTAAGGCAATCAGAAGATACCGCCCCATTTTGCTGAAATTGCTTGATATTCACAAGGAAATCAAAACCTATAGGGTACTTCCCGCCTACATGAATCATGAAATATGACACCAAGCTAGGAATTACACCACAAGTAAAGTAAAAAATCTAAAAACCGTAAATTTGTAGTATGTTTACAATCAAATCCGATTTGCGTGGAACCCTCGGCGTGTGAGTCCAACTCACACTTGCCCGTTTTTTTTTCTTTTGTAGGGCAGTCAGTAAAGGCATTTATTTTGCTGTGTAAAAACCGTACCCCATTCTCTCGAGGACTCTCTTGCAAGTGTCGACTGAAACATCTTTCTGGATCATGTCCCGTCGTTGCACAGTGAAGTCTCCTGCTCGGGCACCATGATTTTCTTTATTTTTTTCTCCAGAACCCTGTCCTCTTCGTCACTTGTGAGCAGGTAAGGCCGGTCTTCTTAAAACATGTTACTGATTTGTGTTGTAATGCTAGATGATTGACTGTATGTACCTTGTTAGTAACAGTTCTTTGGATATTTGGTATGTAGACTTCCCATAATTTGTATTAGAAATTATGATTTTCCCCATGGTTGAAGAATAGTGACCAGAAATCAGTTTATTCTTCATATTTATACCACCTGTCAGCGAAACTGATGACAGGTTTTATTTAAATTCAAATATTGACCACAAATCCTTATTTACGTCCAGTTTCTGACTTTTTACCACAGATTAATAAAGGTTATCTCCACATAGCCCAACTGATTTGCATCGATTAGGAACTAGATGAATTAATTATGCTTGCACCGAGACTTAACTCCATTTTTTCATAAGCTTCCTAAAAATAATGCGGCAGTGATACCATTGTAAAATATATAATTGGAATAGGTTGTATATTTTTAACCTGTCTGATAAGCGTTATGTTTTATTTTACAGGTATTTCAGTAAGCACTGAGACAAAATCTAAGTCTAGGTTCTAGGTGGTACTTATAGCCACGTGTTGGTTTTTTTTCATTATACTTTAAAGAATAATAACCGTGTGATCTATGGATGAACGCTTTTAAAAATATGTTGAGAAATGGTTTTGTGACAAAAATCGGGTATTTACGATTTCCAGGTCCACCATAGGTCAGTAGCTTAGTCAGTACTTTATAGGTAGTTTTACATGCGAAGATGATACAATATCAAATCAGTACTCTCAAAGGGTCATCGCTCACTTACTAAGACGCATCATACCCCCTGCAGCGCTGCGCCCGCCCACCCAACCGCCGCCGCCGCCGCCCGCCCACGGTGCATCGATGCGGTGATCATTCTTCATTTGTCGTCTTCCGCCTTCGATCATTCCGCTGACCAAGATGCGGCGGGGGAGCGTCTTGCACATAATATAGATTGCCTTTTGCTATTTATGGTGTGACCCTCTATTGCGGGGAAATTAAAAATATTGAGTATCGATTGTTTTTTCCTAATTTATTTGTGTTGGGATCGCCTGATATTGCGTTGCGATAGGACAAAACAATAGGTAGTAAGACCCATTCAGTGACTTAAGTGCTAGTTACGCCTGAGACTGGCTTCTTCGGTAATATCCCTGTAACAAAAGCCAAGTCATCAAGAAAATAGCTAACATTATTCGCTCCGTTTTTGCGTATTCCATCTCAATGAATTATACGGACAAAATTTTCCTTACCATTTGTTCCCATCGTGGAAGATCTTTTCGTATGAGGCGAGTTCTCTTTTAATATATGTGCCCGGAATACCGCGGCCATATATTACGTCGTCCTCCGGCAGACCGGACACAACAGTCCTCGATTTGCTATAATATCAGTCGTGCGTCCCTGTCGCGGGCGGCGCGGGTCAGCGCGAGCGAGTGGGCCAGAAGAGGCTTCAGCGAGGGGGGTGGCAGGGGGGTGGACGTGCCGCGTATAATAAGCATTTCATGCAAGGGGTGCGGGCGCGGGGTCCGGAGGCTACGTAGGTACTATTCTCCGTAAGTCGTGTACCTAACCGGACCGTACATTATGAGCCGAGGGTCAGCGCTTCTTGTCCGCCGTCCCTGTCGCGCGCGCTGGAACTCGCTCCGGGTATAATTTCATGTGATATATCGGACGTCGGGGTCGCCTCTGACAGACCTCTATGAAAATCGTATTATGTCGGAGCGCTTTGCATGCGGGGTGGCATTTAGAAGGAAAATTATAGCGTCCGTCCGCTCGCCTCATCGTTGGCACTCCCCGGAATAAATATTGAGCTCGAGTCCCGTAGCCATTTCCATTAATGTATGTAAAGGAGGTATTTCTGCTACGGCATGGGATATATTATTCCTAGTGGTCGGTGTAGCGTGAATTCATCTTCTATCTGTACGATTTATACACGGAAAGGCCGTAAAACCAAACAATAAAAACCCAAAACAGCAATAAATTTAGAGCAATAGATGCAAAGGTTCGAGCGAGTCTTATCAATTTCCTCCACGCGCGCTCCGCTCTCTACATACACTTATGACGGAGGCTTCTATCGCGCACATCATTTCCACATATACGAGTAGGTCTGAAAATAATTACATAACCTCTGGTTACTAAACGTCTTATTTTTACTAAACACTTTTCAGCGAAATACGTGAAGTACCCCTTCATTTATGAGGCGTTTCAACCATAAAACTTTGCCTCGTGACTCGTGGTCTACGAAACATCCTGTAGAGAGTTGAGAATTTACTTAAACGTAAACAGTTGAAGAGGACATTTTGTTTACAAGCAATCAACACTTAGTGGACAATTTCAGGGAGGGTCAGCATCTAGGAGGGCGGAGCCGGAGGACTGGAGGCAGGTAGAGCAAATAGACAACCTCAGAGGTCGCCCTAAAAGTCTTAAGGAGGGACGCGGCCGCAGCGCAAGCCGCAAGGTGTTCTTTATGAATTAGAGATGCCCTCCGAACCACATCAAAGTGGACGTAATCATCAATATTAAGCAGATAATAGTGGACATTCAGTACCGCAGACTACCCACTTAACATCGTCTGTGGAATTCTCCAATTCGAAAGAAAAGGCGAGTTGAGCTAACTAATTGATGTGTATTGCGGCGTAAATACAGTGGTGTTAATAATTCGGCAGCGCGGTTGGCGGCGCGGGACGGCAGCGGCGGCGCTCGGGCGCACTCCCAGCTGCGATTCATTACAGGACGGTCAGCCCCAACGGAGATCTACGATATCGCTCCGTGATTGACCCCGCATTAAAATTACATACGCAAGAAGCCGGCGCCAATAACAAAGGAATCCACTTTCTTTGTTTCCAACAAAAATGCGATCGATCGAGATTGCGGTCGGGTTTCATTCATAACGTAATCGCTTCTACTGAAACGTCCTCGGAACTATTTAATGGCTCTTTTGATTCGTTAGGTTAATTCTGGAGGGTTCGTGGCGCAGCGGTCGCCCGAGGATCGTATAAATATGTCCCAAAGAGTTAAGTGGGGAGAGAAGTCCGGGGCGGCCGGGTGGCCGACGCGACGTTTGCTCTTCCACTCGTGTTGTTGCACCACTTATTAAACAAAGTTCTGTTGAAGTTTTCTCCGGCTCCCAAGCGCTAGTTTAATTTGCTGGATAGTGTAAATAAAGCGGAGGAACTGTAAAGTTTGGCGCGGGTCGAGTGGGCGAGCCTCGGGCGAGATCGCGCCGTTTGCTGCGCCCGCGACAATAACATCCCACCTCGTCCCGCCGCTCTCGGGACTTCCTTATTAATCGAGAACGACAAATTTTAACGACAAGAATTAATGAATCTCGTTACACGGGTTAATCCCCCGCTCGTAAAGTGCGCTAGGCGGCAGTTAAGGTGTGCGGGGGCGGCGACCACACACCTTCACTTCGCCGCCTCGCATCTGACAGACACATACCTTACCTTACACGACTCTGTTACAAGTTTTAGTTTATGCAAATTACTGTCATGAGAATCTTCGCACTCTTGTAATGTCCAAATCTTAATGCTAACCCCGTTAGTGCAGTAGCGGTATCTGGGTTTATTTCTCTTAAGTTTATCCTGCCTGCAGAACTAAGTTCCTATTTAATTCAGATTTTAAGGTACACTAATATTGATATTACATTTACTTAGACTTACAACGCATATTTTTTTTTAATTAAAGCTGTGCTTTGTCTACAATCTTGTAAAAACTACATAAAATACGTGTAAATACGTATGCGTACATTATTTTCCGGCTTATCTGGCAAACGTTAATAACCCGCTCGTGTCGAATGCTCACCTCGCCCGCATTAGGCGCTAAGCGCGGCCTCAAAGCCAGAAAGACTGATTGAGTTGATTCGTTGTTCCTCCCTCGCCGTATTCTCGCGAGTGAGCGAAAACTAGCGAGTTTTCCACCGCGCTATTAAGCGGTCGCTTTTACATTTGTCCTTATAATGGAAAATGTGCTACTAATTAATTTAAAGCGAAACTCATTTATGTTGAAATGCGTGTCTATTAAGCGATGATGGGCTCAGCGTTTCTTGGGATCTACTCTTACATGCTGTGAGACGTTTAATTGTTTGTAGATAAGTAGATTTAACAGGTAATGCTCGTTTTGTTGCGACGCGGAACATTTGTACTTATCGTCGGAGATGTAGTATTGTAGAAATTGTAGATGGTCCGCTTACAAGCTATCGCCCCATTAAGTGAGCGACCTCGTTCTCGGTAAGACTAATCAAATAACGGGCCCCCATCGGGCGGGACCCCCTACCCCCCACCCCCCACCCCCCTGGTCGCCCTCGACTCGCGTCCAGCGGTCATCTCTCTTATCGATTGTGGTGGAATTCGTGCACCGAATGTGATGTTTCCCAACATATGTGAGGCACGTTTCCAGGGAGAAATCCGAACAAAATACGATGCACCATTTATGGTCTTACACTGTGCTGCTAGCACACAGTATAATTTTACTTTTCACACTTATAATAGTTTCCACATTACTAGTAAAATGGTTAAATGAGGCACTTAATGAATAGCACGGGCTGTTCATTAAGGGCGCAATTCGTTTTCAGAGTCAACTTAACTAAAATACGAATCGGTTGCAGGTCACTTTCTGTGCAAATACGTCAGTTAGGTTATGTTAGGTCATAACTTGAAATACAACCTCCAGCCGAGCGAAGTGGAGCGTAGCGAGACGATCCCATGGTGCAAGGGCAATACGTCTTGTGTTTATCATGAGAACAATATGACCACCAAAATATTTTTTCTTATCAAAATGGGTAAATGATCACCAAAAGTTGCAGAAAATATCAGGGCAAAATACTGCCGATGCTTAGGTGAAGGGTAAAGGGGATGAGCGAAGCGAAGCCCCTTTTATCCTTCATGTTAGTTTGAACATGTAAGAACAACAAAACATAAACTTAATACACAAAACATAAACTTAAATACACAAAACATAAACTTAAATACACAAAACATAAACTTAAATACACAAAACATAAACTTAAATACACAAAACATAAAAAGAAGTTTGGTGATCATTTATCCAAACACAATTTGGTGATCATTTACCTATTCGAATTTATTGGTAGTAAAATAGGTGCGTTTTTGGTAACCGTTTAAACACAAGTCGTTTATCATTTCTATGCACGTAAGCATCACGTTAAACGTTTCGTTCTATTATTTGACTTTAGACATTTGATTGAAAGTCGGCCTTAACGGCCCGGGCTTTTGTGTAATTTATAACAAAGTGCCTTATTTCTCCACACGACCACGGCGACATAGACACAGACCTAAGTCGCCGCCATGTGGATAAATTAACTCCTTACAGGTGGCGTTTTTACTCATCCTACTAAAAGCGCCTATAAGAAGTTGATACTCCTTATCAATATTGAGCCGAAAGTCGCAGATTGCATGCGTCATGGAACAGAGCGCACAGGCGCTGCGCGTTACACCGTGTATCGCATGTTATATATTTGCCCACAAATCTCACCATGGACCAAAAATATGAATCTTTGAACTGCAACTAACACACAGTAAGTTAAGAAACATATATTGTCCTTATTACATCTGCATAGTACTTGTCACAACATTCGATAGCAATGTTTCAGTTGCACCCAAAGAGCAAATAACCACTTCGTTGCTCCACACGACAAACAAAAGACAATACGTATACAATTTGCGCAAGACATACTCCATTTTCGCAAGTACATAGCCACAAATATGTAATATTCTCGTGTACGAATTCCGCACAATACTAACATGGTAACTATAATATATAGGTAACTAGCCTAGTCGCACAGCAAGCCAGCATTTTAGGTCTCGTAACGTTGTTAGCGAGGACTGCCGGGCTGCCGGCTCCTTCATGAATATTGATGTGTCCAGGCTCGGCTCCCGGCTAGATCTATTGTGCCCTGAGTTGGACAACCAGAACGTCAGACTATGATGAATTCCGAATTCTGAGAATAAATGAGAACATCTTTGGGCGACGCGTAATCGCCGACGAGACATTGTGGTCTGAAGTTTATCTTGTAAAATCATTATGGTTTTAATGATATTGATAAAGGCGGATATCACTGGGTGGGCAACATGAAATGGCCATTGAGGAATCCTCAATGAAGGGTTTGCCGGCAGGGAGGCAGCCTTCGGGAGGCGGAATAAAAGGCTTGTCACTAAATGCTCAGTTCAAGTCTATTTGTTTGGAATGCAATCCTAGTTTATATACTAGTGTGTACATGTTATTAATGACGTACATAAGGCTTAAGTACAAAACGATTAAAATCAGTTAACGATTCGGCCAACCTCGGAAATTGTCGTGAATCCCTCATCTCTCACATAGAGTTATCAATTTACAGATATGACCTTTAATTATATCGTTGTCTTATTGAATACAATACAAGAACGATATGAGCAACAAAACCTCCTTTGTAGCTCAAAACTAACAAACCTTTATATTGAAATAAGAAAAATAATTGACTATCTTCACAGTCTGCCTTCTTAGTGTCAATAAAAACAGTGTGACGTATATGATACATTTATGTTTATGAACGCTAATTTCATTCGTGAAAATATTCGATTCTATCAAATTTGTATTTAAAATTAACTTACAATAGTATCATGGCTTCAACTAAATATATGTAATAGTGTATCATGGCTTCAAAAAATTTAAAGCGTGGTAAAAAATATTTTTGTTGCTCAATCTCGTGAAATTGTAAATTGTAAATATAACTATTTTAGAAAAGAAGCTTATTTACCCGATAACTGCGTTGCTGTTATAGATAACGCTTCTTACCACAACAAATTTGTTGAAAGGCCACCTAATAGCAATATTCGAAAGGCGGACATGATCGAGTGGTTAATAAGACACGATATTCCGTTTACACCTGATAACAAAAAACCGGAACTGTATAGCGTAATACAACGCCACATAGAACACTTCAGCGTTTTTCGAGTGGATAGTGTTAGCTGAAAATGGACATACAGCAATACGACTGCCTCCATATCACCCAGACTTTAATCCCATAGAAAATATATGGGCACAGTTATAAGGCTATGTCGCCTCCAAAAATGTCGAAATGAATAAAACGTTAGTGAAAATTGAAATGTTAGGACCCGAAGAATGGACGAAAGTCTGTAATCATGCAATAAAGTGTGAAGATGTGTTCTTAACAGAAGAAGAGAAATTAGATGTGTTTAGCGAGCGCTTTATAATTAATGTAAATGATTCAGATAGTGATAGTGAGGAGGAGGAGGTTCTCAATTCGACGTGAATGTTTTTTTGTATGTATGCTACAAGATTTCTAAAAGACACGTGAACCGATTTACAAAATTCTTTTTCTATTTGATAGGGTACACTTCCGAGATGGTCCCATGTATAGATGTTATAGATGTATAGATGTTATAGATGTTATGAATGTTCATGTCACTTCTGCATAATAAATTTGTTAGGTCTACCTGTTAGTAATATCACCTTGGCAGGTGCTATACATTGCGTTTATGATACTTCAAATTGAATGCTACCTTAAAAAAATCGCGGTAATGTATTTCGTGTCATTTCCGTCTCCGGATTTAGGCGATGATATCCGAGAAAAGCCGAATCTTTAACTGATTTTAATCGTATTGGTGTGGTGGTGGTGAGATATTTCCGCATACCTCTGACGGCCGAACTGTTATTTCTGCAGTAAGTGAGGTCCCTCACAAAGGGCGTAAGGCATCATGTTTAGTGATATTTAGAACGGTTTAGAACGAAGTTCGCATGAAAAAATCTCGAAGTCCAGCTAGGTCCGCGTTTTGCCGAACTAGAAAAACGTTTAATAGCTACATGTGGATAATAAAGACGACAGTGACCTCATGTATCAATAATGCGCAAATGCATAGCGACTAAACGCAGACTAAACACCACCTCGTTTTACCCATGTGAGGAGGCAGAGGCACAGTTGCAGCCACTTTTAAACATACACATAAATATTTGCACACAGGCACATACATAGCGACTGGCCCCACACTAGGAAACTCTATGCCGTGGGAAATAGAAATAGCGACGTCACACACATATACACATCCAAGAGTTTTTACTGGGTTTTTATTTTTATTTTTCTCCACAGCCGGGATTCGGATTCGGGACCTCTCGCTTGGGAAGCACAGCCTCGACTACAACACCACAGGAGTCGTCTTATAGGTAGTAATGCTAAAGCATAGCGAATCGCCGCAAAAACTCGACGAGCGCCATAGGCCTAGGCCAGAGAGACAGGAAGCTAGGGCGGAATTACTGAACGGAGCTTTCGTCACGGACATGTAAGTCTAATGAGTATTAGTGCTGTGTATCGGCTACGAGAGGAACAGCTGCGCTCTGCACCATGCTCTACGAGAGGAACAGCTGCGCTCTGCACCATGCTCTATAATGCGCTCTGCACCATGCTCTATAATACGCTCTGCACCATGCCCTATAATGCGCTCTGCACCATGCTCTATAATGCGCTCTGCACCATGCTCTATAATGCGCTCTGCACCATGCTCTATAATCTCGAGCAAATCGGGCGGCTGCTATTACACAGTGTGGCATACAGGCTAGAACACAAAGGTTTAGTACCAATGTATTTGTAAGTGATCACTTGGATCTATTGTCAGTAGAGTCAATATGCACTGCAGTGTCGCATTTGTTTCTAAGCTTTGATCAAATGTATGCTGCATTACGACAATATTTGTGTTATGACGTTTTGATTATGTTGGTTTACTTTACACTATTCTTCAAAATACAGTATTCGTTGTTACATGTTTGCTTACATGTACACCTTAAGGTGATACAAAAAAAAAATTGTTTTTTTCGGATCCTTTTACACCACTATAAAGTCATATACAGATTTGATTTTTGAGTTAACGTTTATTGAGTATTTGGTTAAGGTTCTCACTGAAGGAAAATACTAGATCTTAGATGAAATTTTCTCGATAGAATTCAATTGCGAAAAGACATCTTAACTGTTTTATTTTTCCTGTTATTCTGAAATCCTAACTAATTTCATATTATGTATTCATAAACTCTCCTTGAAAATCTTTTCGACAAAATAGCGTAGTTTATTTTTAAACAATTTCTTTATGGTTTGACGCTACGTTATTTTAGTTTGAGTCGAGCGCATTGTTTGCTTTCTCTTTGCTTTTATATATATTTTTACGAATCACCATCATAAGTATCAAGTTTACATAAGCACATTCCGCAGATGTAGTTAGATATGTAGTATGTTAAAAGCAATGAACAAAATAACAGTGGGAAACTCTACTCCTGTACACGCTTAGTCTAATATACGCCCATTTCGGTAGTTTCGTAATGAGAGCTACAAAGTAGAGTAGGTGAGCGTAGCAGGCCGGGCGCTACCAGCCCGCTCGCCGCGCCAGTCCGTATGCCGCTTCACTGGACTGTGAAAATGATTTTGATTTGACCCTTTGAAGGGTGTCTCCACCGCAAAATTACATCCCCATCTGTGAATTTGCGCTTCTGTGTACCTGACACTCTATTACATAGACAGTATGTGGAAGTACAACTGTATAAATACGAGGGCTTTACAAATGCGTCACTGTAAGTTTAGTGTTATTGAGTGGGATTGTAACAAAATGTGTCAGCGGCACTCGGTAAAAATTTAATAAAATCAGCTCAATTTCATATGCGGCGAGAATTTGAAAAGGGAATGCCATTTCCCATATTAGGGGTGATAAAAGCGAGCCGGGTTTTATCAGAAAATGTGGCGGAGGAGACGATAATTTTATTCTGAGAGTATCTCTCCTCTTACTGCTGATATATTCAACAGAATATTCCCATATGTGCGTAATTCTGCGGAATGGAAAAAAAGGTCTGTTTGAGGGGTGAAATATGTAAATTTATTGTCTTGGGCGGCGCGGAGGCACCCGGGCGCCCCCGTCATACGCCGACACGCAGGATAAAGGAAATGTTAATGCGCGTCAATTTATGTGCGTTTCTATGATTTCGCTGAATCGAGTCCGCCATTTTCCCCTCTATAGCCTCCTGTAGCGATCCTTTCGCATTCGAATTTAAGTGGTTTTGAAAAGGTAGCTCGGAGGTTTGCTTACCTTAAAAGGTTTTTATTGCGAGATATAATTGGTTGATGTGGGGTTTTCCTGGATATGGGAGTTGTTGATTTGAGAGTAAATCGATACCTTTATTTTTATTATTTATGACCTCTGTGGTGTTGCGGTTCCAGGCTGTGCCTCCCAAGCGAGGGGTAACGGGTTCGAATCCCGGCTGGGAGGAAGAAGAGAAAATCCATTGGTCTTGGATGTTTATCTGTGTGGCGTCGCTGTTTCTGGTCCCCACGATACGGATTATGTGGGGACCAGAAACAGCGACGTATGTGCGTGCCTGTATATAAATGTTTATGTTTTTGCTAATGCACATGTGCACTTATACTACTGAGGTTTATCTGGGCGCATGCAATTCGTGGTCGTCACGCAAGTATATATAATACGTGAGGATAGGTAGTGCAGCGTGAACTCGCAGACGTCGTTTTGCAGCGATAAATCCCATTCATGTTGTCAATTTGGGAGTTAATTTTTATTTCATTTTCATTTCAAGTAAAAGATAGGTTACCAAATGGCTGTCTCTCCAATAGAATACCAAAGAAAAATACGTTACATCGTGATCTGCTAGTTTAACTTTTATTATTACATAGAGAATAGGGTTATAACAATAATAAAAAACGAATTGAGCGAATGACCATGAACAGCGGAATCACATGAAATGAGCGAAATAATACATAATGAATTATGCGACCACATAACTGAAAGGGTTGAACATGTAAGAACAACAGATCGTACTGACGTTTTGATTTTATGATAATCAAATAAAAAAATTGAAGTTGCTGTTTTTCACGTAATTTAGGAATTCTGTCAGGCAATACCAGTATTTCTAGTAGAGCTCAGTTTTTAGAGCATTTTGCTCCCGTGGAGCACGAAATTCTGGCACTTGCTGTAGTTTTTTTTTTCGAGAAAGCTACCTTACGGAAACATAATTTGCTACAAATTGAGTCCAACCAGAGCTCTGTAGGTCCATTTTGAGGAGATGCAGCCAGTAAAAGATGATACTTGCACAAGCCTAAGCACACTTTCTTGCATTTGCAGGCTACCATTCTGAGTAGGGTCTGAGGAGCGAGCTCTATGCACGTTGCGATGTGCTTATGACATTGTTCGCTTGGAGCTAATCTGATGATGGAGACGGAATGTGGCCATGGGAACTCTGCCATAAAACATCGCAACCCCGTCGAATTTTGGCTCGTTTGATTCGTCTTGACAAACACTTTGGACCCAGGATATTTTTTATGACATTAAGCTGATCTGATGCTGGAGTGGAATGGTGGCCAGGAGAACACTGTAATAAAACGACGCAACCCCAAAAAGTTTGGGCTCGTTTGATTCGTCTTGACAAGTAATTTAGTCCTAGAATATTTTTTAATGACATGGTGCTGATCTGATGCCGGAGTTGGAAGGTAGCCAGGAGAACTCTGTAATAAAACAACGAAGTTCCCCTGGCCGCCTTCCGGCTCGAGCATCAGATCAGTTCCATAATATAAAAAAAAAACTAGGACCAAAGTATTTGTCAAGATGAATCAAACGAGCCCAAAGTCGACGGGTTTGCGATGTTTTATGATAGAGTTCTCATGGCTACATTCCGGCTTCATTATCGGATCAGCTCCAAGTCAGAAACATACTGCATTGTCATCCAACTTACATACTTAAGCAACATTTCAACTCATTCCGATAGATTTGACGGAAACATACATACAAAGCAGTTTAAATAAAAGCTTTTAAAAAAACTTGGGGATCATTTTGGCAATAACACCCTAACCGTAATTCCGGCCGGACCCGGGTTGCAATCCCTAGCAGCCTCTGTGGAACGAGGAGGCGGGCAAGGTAGACTTTGGCTGTTGCTGTCGACATACAAATGCTGCGTATCGTAGACTGTTCAACACTCTGTTATCTCCTCCGTGGAGGTTCAACAAGCTATTCTCGCCAGCATTTCCCACTTCTTCCTGGTTTAAGTTTGGATCAAAGAAAATGCTGGCGGAGTTTATCCAGTTTCTTTTGTGGACGTTGCACCACTTCATCTAGCCTTGCCAGATAAGGACAGAGGTGGAGTCACATCCACTGATGGAATTCAGGAATAAAACCATCCCTCGTGGACATGAATTTATCCACATGTGAAGGGTTTTCTGGATAAAATATTAAATCAAAGTTCTGACTGACTGACTCACTGACTGACTCATATATCAACGCACAGCCTAAACCGCTGCGACGTTTGCCTTTTTTGTGTATCAACACATCGTTTATATCAATAAACTTATATAAATATTATTTTAATTGTGTTACCGATGACAAATAATCTCTAACAAAATTAAAAATAGACCCCAACAAGAATACAGCAACTAAATTAACTACACTGCCAAACAAGTAACACATTTGAGTCCCCCAGTTGTTGAACCGCGTCGACTAATTTACAAAGGCCAAATGTGACATAATACCAGCATAATTCAATGTTTTGCTCACCATATTGTATTTTATTTATGAGTTATGCCCTGTTGGGTGCTGGGCCCTCTGCCCCCCGATTCTAAACATATTTCCTAGCCGTCACAACGATGTCTCTTTCTACTCTATGGTATCTGAAGGGTAAAGAGACCGCTGCTCCTGAACCGAAGTGCAGAGACTAGACGTGGTTTGTCGTTAGATCGGGGTTGCGGTCCCTGTCATTCACATGGCCCAGGGCGGGGTGCAGACTGCTGTCTCATGGTCGTCTGTATGAACGGATGGTTAAATAGTTCGAGTATAAGTTAACTTCGAGCGCCTGTGCGTCATTTTAGGGGCCGCCACCGTGGCTAGGTTTATTCATTATTCGTGACGAGTACTGTGGCAATTTTCGTACTGCTTCCGATTTAACAATTTTGAAGACAGAACGCACTTTTGTTTTTAACTATAAGTGTGCATAGGCGTAGGTATGGTTGACTAACATACCTATAGTCACTTATGAAATTACTTTTTTATCTTTTACTTTTAGTCTTAGATTGCAGAAAATATAAATGTAAAACTATATCAAAAGTAAAAAACATGGAATAATTTGGTAAATCCTACTGCAATACTTTGCCAGAAGAACCCCTCATAACACGTTCAGTACAAGTTATGCTCGCCTCCGCTGATTTATTCAGATGTTCGCTCGTTTAATTTAGGAGGGGTCGCTCTGTCGATATTTAAATTTTTAATCGTCGGTGAGACAGGGACGCTTTTCTGTTCTTTTGTTACGAAACCAATTTGTTTGTTGTCGGAATTTGTCAACTAAAATGATTCTATGAATGATTATGTTGTTATCTCACATCATCACGCGTGCGAGTTTATATATTGTTATAATGTATGGCATTAAATTGCTATTTAGGAATATACTACATACAAGGTGACATTTAATTAGCTGACCATATTTTAGGGAATGATAGTACCCGTCATTATGAACAACTTTCCCCAAGAAACATATGGTCGCAAACGAAAAAAAATATTGGGTGCCCCATAGTAACTTGTAATCAGCTGATCGGGTCAATGTACTGAGGGTCAAATATATTTTTGTCGCAAATGTATTTTTCAAATACATTTGCGACCACATGTTTCTTGGGGAAAGTTGTTCGTAATAATGGGTACTATCATTCCCCAAAATATGGTCAGCTAATTAAATGTCACCTTGTATAGAGATGAAATTAATGTATCATCTATAAAATAAGACGTTTGAAATAAATTTAGTTTTCTTCCTGTGAAACTGTAATTTAAATAATAATATGTGTGATGTTCAGTATAGGATAAAAAAAATATTTAATAAAAATGCCGAAACACAATAGTTACCGTCACTGATATCCTACACTTACTTAAATCACAAAAATGTGGTCGTAGGGAGCCTAACAGCAGCAACAGATGACAGAGACTAGTGAAAAGTCTGTCTGTATATTAGCGGGACACCGCACGATATTAATAAAATTAATAAATGTGACAAAGTGGCGAGTACGGTGGATGCGCCGACGCACCGGGGGGTCAATACGACCGATAATGGATAAAGCCGGTCTGTCTTGCTGTACCGGGATCAGACAGAGATTTTTTAGGGTTCTATGTAATGTTCTTTATGTAACGTCACTTCTTTCATAAAAAGACAGTATAAGAGAAATGTAGACAACAAGACATATATATAGATAGAGTATAAAAAATAGCTGACCAAACGGTTCTCTAAACTTTATGCGGTCAATTGATTTATTAATTATACATAATTATACAGAATTATAATTAAATAAATAAATATTGGAGGACAAACTTACCCAAATAGAACTGGGCCCATTATAAGCTCAACAAGGCTAGTGTTATAGTATTGGTTATATATGCGATATATTTGATAGAGATAAATACTTGTGTAAATACACATAAAAATGCAAGACTAAGAAATTTTCATGCCCATCACACAAATAATTATTTTATCGGGATTCGAACCCAGGACCGTCAGCTTCGTAGGTAGGGTAGGGACACTACCCGCTAGGCTAAATTATGAGAGAGTGATGGAAAGAAGGAAAAGTGAATCTGATGATATATGTAGCTTAACTGACCCAGTATAAGAAGTAACTTGGAAATCCTCCATATAATATTGTTCAGTTGGATTTCAAACCCAGAGCCATACACGGGGTGGGGTGGTGTTCATGAAAATTATGGTGTTAACTTTATTGCTCTTTATCTTCCGTCACATCGTCTCCTGCCACGCATCACCCATATCACCATGATTTACTCCGCTCATATTATTTAACACCTGCATAGGATATTGTGCCACTGTGGACAGAATCTGATCGTTTGTTGGTGAGACATCACCAAGTATAAAACGGACAAGGAACTCGTTACGAACAAGGCAAACGAAAATCTCGCTTAAAAACACAGAGACCTAATTTATCTATGTACGTAACAAATATAAACAATGTTTCCGCATAAATAAATAATTAAGGAAGTTGGTAAATAAGCATGGCTGCCTCATTTATTATTCTTTATAAGGAAACAAAGGCGAGGGTTAGTCGTAATAAGGCTCTGCCACCTCGCCAGCTTATCTTTATTGCCTCCAACCCACGTAGAATAATAAATCGTTTTCATCAAAAACAAATACTCGACAGTTTTTGCTGGAGCCGAGCAAGCGGGAGAGAGGGTGGCAATTTTCCACCCCCATAATACAATATTTTCAGACATTTTCCACGGGAATACAGCTCCGAATCGCTCGTTCGCAGCCGGCAGGTTCCTTTAATGTGAATTTTTCGTCCAATCAGAAAGCGGCGAGAGTCTCGATATTACCTCAACTGTCACACATAAAGTGGAAAATATGGTCGGTGGTGTCGACGTCAGGCGTGGGCGGGTGTGAGTCGAGGCGTGCGGGGGTGCGGGAGGGGGGCGGCGCGGCTGCTTGCTAGTCGGGCCGCGCGCTCGCACGGCGCCGCGCCGACAACGCAGCGCAAGAAACGCTCCGAACAGCTTTATGGCTTTTCTTTCAGGCCTCCGCTAGCAGGTGCGGCCGTATCATAACAGGGAATAGCGGCGCGTGATGTGAACCCGCGATAAAATAAACGTCGAGATAGGCTTATGTATTGTACTGTATATCTTAATAATGGCCACTGGGAGAGAACTTTCGATTAAACTCTCGGTTTTTGTATGGGGAGAATTTTCTTTGTATCCTTTTCTTTTATTTGCCGGGCCGAGATTTATAGATTGGTATCGGGAAATTAAAGGCACTGATAGAGATAGCAACCGTAACGCCTTGCCGTACTATTCGTCGTAAGGGACAAACAAAATCACTGAAACCCTTTCGTGACTATAGTAGTTAGGCACTGTGAGTCACACAAATCAACATGCTGAAAGGATTATTCATACCGATTCCGCCATTGCCTTCTCGGAGGCCGCGACCGCCGAAGCAGGCGGAGCCGAAACCTCCTCGGATATAAATCGCGATTCATTTCTCATCGTAACTTTTTGTCGGTTCTTATCTGTTAGACTTCACTTTTCATCATCCGAGGGGATTTATGTAATGCCTAGTCATTTCTCGGCGTCGGTGCGGAGGCTTATCGGCGGAGCGCGAGCTCGCTTGATTGATGAGCGCACAAAAATAAATGTTCAGTTAAATTATTCGATAAGTTGGAAACGAAAGTTAAACGGAATTATCTGTTTTCCCCTGAAGATTTAATGGTCGTAACTCGATGTAGGCAGGAGTGATTGATAGACCTACCGGTGGTACTGAACTATACCGAGGCCTAACTATACTGATCGAATAGTGATTGACTTGAAAGGGGAGATTATCGTGTATTCAGATGGGAAGGATTTTGTTTTGTTCGAAATCAATGGATGACTTATCTAGTTAAATAACTACATTAATCCATACTTTGTATACATGCTCTAATTTCTGGAAATTTATAAGATTAAACCAGGAAGCTTCTGTAACTACTACCTTCTTCAATTTGAATACTCGCAGATGTTACCATATCTTACTGATTTATTTTCGGTCCTTACTACGATCTCCAGACGGAGTTGAGATAACTATATTAGAAAACAGATGAGGACTTTAGCATTAGCAACTTCAATCAAGTCCCAGTTTACAACTCAAGTCAGTGGAACGCGATGGGGTAGACACAGAAACTGCGTTATAAAATTAGGTGAAGTTAATGGCATAATTGCAGGCAATCAGCGGACCCTCCGTCCCCTGCCCCTCGCCACGGCTCCAGATGACAAATGTGACGTCACCGCTCCTCGCCACATTTACATCTTTTGAACATTCGCCCCGATTGCTTCGTGTATTTGAACAGCTAAGAGGTCATTATTCATTTGTATTCACCCCAATGCCAGAATTATCGTACAGTTAATAACCTCTGCAATAAAATTAATCAAAGAGACTAACAAAGCCACTAAACATGTTAAAGTTTTAACACAACAAGAGAAGACTTGGCGAGCTCTAAAGGTTAAGTTGGGTAATTGTGAAACCTGTAAACGAGATTCTTAAATTGCATGCAGAGCCGGTGCAGGACCACTTAAAAAGAGCATTGCGGCGAGTCTCCAGCGTCACATGTACAAACAAAGTTTAATTGTGAGCGCGGCGCGGTGGCGGGGCGGGCGCGGGGCGGGAGCGGCGCGGGCTGCGGCCGCTCGGGGCAAAACCGATTACAGTCTTAGCAGCGCGGCTCACCTTCGATTCCTCGCCCCCACCCACACATATTCAATTCCAATCAATTCGACCGCACATATTTATACATAGTCGGCTCCCAGCTTGTTTTTATTGCGAGCTGCATCGAGTGACAGCCGCAAACATTGCACACCCACCCCTCGCATCGGTCGGAAAAGCGTTTTACTTTTTATATTTCGGTTTTGATTTTTTCCGAGTGCTCCGTGCAGTTCTACTTTTATTTCGTTTAATTTCATAGCACGGGGCCGCCGGGTTGCGACGGATCGGAATTCGAGATATGTACAATTTAAAATTGTGTAAGTACGAGTCCGGTCAGCGTGCGGCGAGCGGGGCGGCGGCGGGGCGGCGGCGTTCCGCTCGCGCTCCGCTAGACTGAAGCCTGTCAAGTTGTTTTCTTTTCTTTTCGCGAATTCTATTTTCATGTGATTGCATTTGAATTTCCGCCACCAATATCCACTAACTAAACACGATTAATGCGGAGGGCAGATGGACAGACGGCGGCGGCGGCGGCGGCGGCGGCGGCGGCGGCGGCGGCGGCGCAGCGGGACAGGGCGTTTTGTCGTTTTATATTAGATACTGGCTAATTTATTGCAAACTGCGCTACGGGACTTCTCTCACTCCACTGGAGGAAACGCCGATCCAGTTATTTTATTTACACAGTATCGGTACGTTGGATTCGGACAAAGGTATGTTTAAGTTAGATTAAAAATACCTAACTAAGATAGTTTTGCCTAGATAAAGTGGAGAAAACTGTCCCATGTATAGAAACTATAATTAAAAACTCCAAGCTATAATTCTCATTTTATTAAAATAATTTAAACGGTAATGTGATATCAAAACAAAAAGATGTAGGTGTTCTTCATTTGCACAGTAGCAAGAATATGCGTCGTAGCTGCTACGACGCGCTACGATGTTACGCGCGTAGCAGTTGCATGGCGTAATTCCGGTAATATTCCGTCAGAATGAATACTGTGAAATAACACACAGGAAAGACTACCGGATGTGAACTCATAGTTGTTATTCCAACAGCATTATAATGCGAAGATAAGTCGAGGGTAGGAGTATTAGATCGATCACAGCGTTCCGTTATTGGCAAACTTCTCCGCGACACGGTCCTTGATTAAAAGTATGCAAATTTTATTACGTCCTGCGGGGGGCAGGCGCGCGTCGGGGGAGGTGGTGACCACCAATACACGTAGAGTTAATATTCACTACAACTACACCCACCAACAAAACTAGACGCTGCTATTTAATTGTGAAATTGAGTAAAAGCAATTTATGTCCGAAGAAATACGCGAATGCTAGTAGGTACCTGAAATGCAATCTCATTGGCACACTATTATATAATGCACGAAAGCACTTTTCTGGAACATTATGGACAAATAAACTGTTTATAATTTATCAACAAAGTGCGGAGTGCATTTTTCCACCTACCTATAGACTGGGAGCTGTTAGCAATAAATAATTCGAAGCTACGTGTAGTTGTAGAGTGGGGTTTTGTTTATGTCAAATTGTAATTTATTGGTTGCTCGGCTCGACTTGGATATTACGACGGGGCCCCGCCCCCTTCCTTTCCCCCCCCCCCCCCCCCCTGCCTCCCATCAAGCCGAGTTCGATGAAAATTTTATATCGCCGTGTTGCTGTTGCGTCATGCAGCTTTTTCTTGTCCGCGCGCGGCTAAAGCGATCTTTTGATTAAATTAGGGGATGATCTGGGCATTTTTATACTGATTGATAGCTTGACACAGCGTTTCGAAGAACAACGACCAAATTTATATTGGGTTTAAGTGATTGAGCACGATCTTAGCTGATGCAGCCAATACGCGTCCCTGGATTTTTAGTCAATGGTGATGGATGGGTTTTGAAATAATTTAATATTAGTGTTTTGATTGGTGACAGGATTTTAAAATGGAATCAGTGACCATGATAATTTTGCGATAACAAAAATGATGGTAAGTTAGGTGCATAGCGATAGCAAATTTCCGTCCTAATAAAGAAATTGTGTTCCATTGGATTTGCCGCACTGATGTTGGTTTTATTCGCTGGCTACCTGAACAACCGCCAACAATATTTGCGCCACGGAAGTTTTGAGACCCAGCCGTATTACACATGGACGGGTGTTATCCAAAGCTTTGTTCATGGTCCGTTGTTATTTATCATCATGATAAATAACCTGGAAATAGAGCAAAAAAATGCTGAATGCCTTTTGTAAGCCGTCGATCTGAAACTGGTATTTCCCGTGAAGTCAGAGGATGATTATAGGCTGCTACAGGAAGATCTGGATTCGGTTTATTGATGGAGTGTAAGCAATAAACTCTTATTCAATAATAAGAATTGTTCTAGAATGCCCTCCACGCGCTCGCCTCCGCCTACTAGTGCGACGTACACACTAGGCACGGAGTCTATGACTCGAGTGTATTGGATGAAGGACCTCTGTGCTACTTTCGACACTAAACTTTATGAGCACATGAGCACTTTGACCAAGGAATTGTTTAAAAGATTAGGGTTTGTGATACAGATTACTAAGGCATACTATAATTTGAGTGTGGTCCAGCTTACAGCAACAACCAGCAACGGCCCCTGTGAGAACCAAACTTGAATCTAGCTCGGTTATTTGTAATCCACACAAAAGCTCATATGTTCTTATTCTCGAGTAGGAACACAAAGATTTTCTACGATACCTATACAAAAGGATATTTACATATTACCCTTACATTTATCCAACCACTTTTATATTGGTATGCTTGGATACAAATCACTAGAGGTGAGACGTAACACCGAACAGCTTCTGACTATTTGTCGATTGCTGCGAGGTGACAGTGCCTGCGCAGCGCTTGTCAGCGTGGTATGCGTGCTGTCCGTGCCTGACAACCTACGCGCGCGCAGTCTCCAGATTTTAGCGGGCGGCACGCGCCGGCAGTCTCCGGTAGTCCTGGTGCCAGACAGCCGGAACGCAATGTAGGCTGCTGCACCGCGGAATGATCTGTATGGTGATGCATAAAGGGATATTGTATATATATATGTATATTGTGTATTTAAATAATGTAATGTAGTTTATATAATTTTTTGATAAATGTTAATGGTTACCGTGATATTTGTACAACAATTTGGATCAATGCATCTGAAATCTTCATATGTAAATAAATAAATGTGTTATTTCAAGATCAATCGATACTAATCTAAACACAATCCTGAGATCGTCGCTCGCGGATAGAACCTACAGTGCATCACATCACAGCTGTTGCAGCGACGTTACACCGGTTTAGTTAGATCTTCAGACAAGACAAAACCTACATACTACATCACAGCTGCTGCAGCGGCGTTACACCGGTTTAGTTAGGGCCTCAGACAAGACAAAACCTACATACTACATCACAGCTGCTGCAGCGACGTTACACCGGTTTAGTTAGACCCTCAGACAGGACAAAACCTACATACTACATCACAGCTGCTGCAGCGACGTTACACCGGTTTAGTTAGGCCCTCAGACAAGAAAAAACCTACATACTACATCACAGCTGCTGCAGCGACGTTGAAACGGTTTAGTTAGACCCTCAGACAAGGCAAAACGTACATACTACATCACAGCTGCTGCAGCGACGTTACACCGGTTTAGTTAGACCCTCAGACAAGGCAAAACGTACATACTACATCACAGCTGCTGCAGCGACGTTACACCGGTTTAGTTAGGCCCTCAGACAAGACAAAACCTACATACTACATCACAGCTGCTGCAGCGACGTTACACCGGTTTAGTTAGACCCTCAGACAAGACAAAACCTACATACTACATCACAGCTGCTGCAGCGACGTTACAGCGGTTTAGTTAGACCCTCAGACAGGACAAAACCTACATACTACATCACAGCTGCTGCAGCGACGTTACACCGGTTTAGTTAGGCCCTCAGACAAGACAAAACCTACATACTACATCACAGCTGCTGCAGCGACGTTACACCGGTTTAGTTAGACCCTCAGACAAGACAAAATCTACATACTACATCACAGCTGCTGCAGCGACGTTGCACCGGTTTAGTTAGACCCTCAGACAAGACAAAATCTACATACTACATCACAGCTGCTGCAGCGACGTTACACCGGTTTAGTTAGGGCCTCAGACAAGACAAAACCTACATACTACATCACAGCTGCTGCAGCGGCGTTACACCGGTTTAGTTAGGGCCTCAGACAAGACAAAACCTACATACTACATCACAGCTGCTGCAGCGACGTTACACCGGTTTAGTTAGACCCTCAGACAGGACAAAACCTACATACTACATCACAGCTGCTGCAGCGACGTTACACTGGTTTAGTTAGGCCCTCAGACAAGACAAAACCTACATACTACATCACAGCTGCTGCAGCGACGTTACACCGGTTTAGTTAGACCCTCAGACAAGACAAAATCTACATACTACATCACAGCTGCTGCAGCGATGTTACACCGGTTTAGTTAGGCCCTCAGACAAGACAAAACCTACATACTACATCACAGCTGCTGCAGCGACGTTACACCCCTCATACAAGACAAAACCTACATACTACATCACAGCTGCTGCAGCGACGTTACACCGGTTTAGTTAGGCCCTCAGACAAGACAAAACCTACATACTACATCACAGCTGCTGCAGCGACGTTACACCGGTTTAGTTAGGCCCTCAGACAAGACAAAACCTACATACTACATCACAGCTGCTGCAGCGACGTTACACCGGTTTAGTTAGACCCTCAGACAAGACAAAACCTACATACTACATCACAGGGTGGGCCATATCCATGGATCCGTAGGGTCACACACATCGATTTGATAAAAAGCAAAACTGCATCAACACCTTTAAAAAAATAACAATTTCCTAAACGGGGATCGAAACCGCCTATTTTTAAAAGGCTTGTGTTTCAACGATTACCAAAAACGCACCTATTTTACTACCAATAAACTCGAAATGACTGCCAGAATGGATAAATGTCCACCAAATTGTGTTTGGATAAATGATCACCAAACTTCTTTTCATGTTTTGTGTACTTAAGTTTATGTTTTAAGTATTTTTTGTTGTTCTTACATGTTGAACCTAACACGAAGGATAAAGGGGGCTTCGCTTCGCTCACCCCCTTCACTTAAGCTACCGCAGTATTTTTTGCAACTTTTGGTGTTCATTTACCCATTTTGGGTAGGAAAAAAATATTTTGGTGATCATTATATTTATTGCCTTTTTAAAATAAAAGTTATCCTGTATCCATCCGATCGTGCTTGCTCTTAAGGATGTAATGTCATATGGTAAATGTGAGGAAAGTGTTTATTTTCTAAAAAAAACCTCATCCGAAACTGGTTACAATCTAGATGAATGCGATGAATATTTTAATTGAGATTTTACTCGTATATAGTCTTTGGACAATAATTTTGTTAAACAATTAACACTTACCACTCTTTTGCCATATGCTATTATTTCTTAGATCCTTAATTGAGATATTTAATGACCGATATTTGATGTCATAATAGACATGTTCAATTCTAAGCTAGGAAAATAGATAATAAATTATAATTATTGATGCAGTTTTGCTTGATAGCAACATCAATGTCATGGTTCCGAGAACAAAAACTTCTCTCTCTTATAGTTTAAGATTTTGCCATACTGAACCTAGCAAATGTCCCAGGCTGTATATACCAACGGCTCTATTGCGAATCAGGTGAAGCTGTAGGAACACATAATGAACCCTCAGACACGTTTTGCAAAATTGAAGAGCCAAGTTATCTCAAAAATTGTCACCAAGCCGCTAATGACCCAACGCAAAACTAATAAATACTTACAACAAATACTGAGGCAAATTCACTGCAAGAAAAACGTATAAGGTATTCTCAATGAGAACGAGCCGGCGGGTCAGTAAAGGAGGGTGCGTAGGCGCATTGTATTCACACATCGGAATCAATAGACGGCCGCTTTGATACCCAAAATATTTGGCAAGGGTCGCGACCCCGAGTTAGTCACCCCTAACTATACGCTTCGGGTGTCAAAATGCATTGTACACTTAAGTAATCGTTGCAAATCTCTAACACGCTTTTTTTAAAAGATGCGCATATTATTTTCATTGAACTACGGGTAGTCATAGGTCTCTATCGTGGTAACTGGAATACGATGCCAAATAAATATACGTAGTATTTTTAAATATAATAAATGCTTTAAGAAACTAATTTGAATATTTCGAGTAATAGATATCTTAATATTTTTTTAAATAATGTGTTATATAAAATCCCCCGTGACGTCGATTGATCAACATTTGTGAATGGTTACTTGCGGCTGGTTGTTTCTCAGCGAAAAAGTCAATGTCACATCGACTCACATGTCACTATTAAACATTCATAACAAACATAAACATTTCAGAAAATTGAGCCAAAGACGGTCAAAAATAACTCACCTAAAATTATGGACTTATTACATTGCTTTACAGTTTTTACGTATATTTAGTACAGGTCCTTAATAATGTCAATTGTAAAACTATAGTAACGATTAATGTTTCCCAAATTTTACCAGTTTTAAGTGGCCTAATCTTCTTCCTGAGTGGACCTTTAACCCATTTATGCATTATTGTCTTGTTCTACTAATCTTAGTATTTCACTAAGGCTTTATTATAAGCTGAGATCTCACCACTTTATAAAAATAAAAATGAAAAACTATAATATCATTACTTGTTTACGTTCTGACTGACAACTGAGAAATTGACAGATGGGCAAAGATGACATTTGACAGTTTTACAGGACAGCCAACTTAATGGCAAGTATTTATAGGTAGCGTTTCGTTCATCTGAAATTTAAGCAAACTACGCTCTAGAGGACAAATGAAGGACATTCGGTTTTGTACGGAAATTTTAGTAATCCTGTGATATTTTTTGATGTGGATAATGCCAATTATTTAAGAATACAGTTATCTCAAAATGGTTTTCTCAGTTTGATGCCATTGAAAGTCTTTTATCGAATATTAGTTTCACTAGTTATTGTACATATCTATGGTATATAACTGGCAGATACCTATGATGTTCTTTAAAACTAAATTACAAATAATTGTTAACTTACTTGAGATGTCGTGGCTTTCTTTTACTACTCATCTCCCTATTATGAACATCTATGATTTCTCCTAATGTAACCTTTTAAATTTAATATGTGTGTGTGCAATAAAGAATTATAAATTATGAATCTATTTTATATTTTCCCATTAATCTCGTATTCGGAATCCATCCTCCCTCCCGGCCCTACATTAATGGTCCATCCTCCCTCCCGGCCCTACACTAATGGTCCATCCTACCTACCGGTTCTGCAAACCTTAACTATTCTTAGGACCTCCGTCCTGCCTCTGCACTGCTCTACCTACCGCTCTAATGCCAGGATAGGATCCGTGATAGGAATCACACTGCCGTGCTTCCTTCTGCCAGCTGACATGAAGACCAGATGAGTGCTCGTGTAGTGAAAATGTGCTGAGCAAATATCCACGATCCGGCCGAGGTATTCTGTGAATAATAATAATAATACCTTGGACACTATTTACACACACTGATCTAGCCCCAAACTAGGATTCCCTGTATCTGGGTACTAGACAACGATACACATACTTATATAGATAAATATTATACTTAGATAGATAAACAACCATGACTAGGGAACAAACATCCGTTCTCATCAAACAAATATTTGCCCCCACCGGAACTCGAACCCGGGACCTTTGGCTTCGTTGGCAGGGTCACTGCCGACTCGGCCATTTGGGTCGTCATTAGCCTATTAAATCAGCAATATTTATCTTAATTTCTTCTATATATCTACTAAATACCTAAAGTTATACGAGTACTCATTCATGTATTTAGATAAAGTTGAAAACGGTTCTGTCAACGTTTTTTTTACCCTAAGGTTACCAATTGGGTTATGCACATCAACTTCTTAAAATGTTTTCCCAAATAAGTGTTGGTGGCTCCTAATTCCTGGCGACAGGTAAATAATTAGTTTTGAACCATTAAAATTGTCGCTCTGAAATTAGTGGAACTTCATGTTGGCGCCGAACTACGGCCGGAATTTGGCGACTTTAACTAATTTCAGTCGAAGTAGACTCTACTGGCAAACAACTTATAATAGATTAACTTTTTGTAATCTATTCTTCACCGACACCTTCGCGTGCGTTGAGGGATAACTTGTCGTGGGACTGGTGGATGGTGTCCATTTGAAGAGAAACCTAATAGTGAAGCAAGTAATTAGGCTTTCTCGCGCCAGATGTCGCTACCGAGGTTAGGATTTACCGGGAGGTTTTATTAGCTGTGGATTTTTTAAGATAATAAAATAAAATAAGACGGGGTACATTTCGCAAACATAAAGACTAACGTTAATAACTTTTTAATGCCCATACGGCGATGTGAATTATCTAGAATTCATCAGAGCAAACATTATAGCGCCATTTGTAGTTAATTTTGCGCTGAGTTCTGTCTCATAATACATGCATTCTCTCGTTTCTAAAGTTTGACAGTTGTCGTTAATTGAAACGCTTGTGCGATAAAATTGGCGCTATTGCAGCAGAAAAACAATAGATTGCTTTAATTTTCAAATCCAAAAAAGAGTTCCCCCCTCCCCTTCTCGGACGCAACACGGCCGGCCCCCGTGACGTACGGAAGGCACGCTCACAAACTCGCAATATGCTTTAACAGCTCCTAAGAAAAGTTTAATTACGGTCCGCCTTACCTTAAAAAGAGCAAACTCGCGTTATGTTCTAATTATTGTACGGACAATAAAAATACGCAAACGAGTGTATTATACAATTAGACACTTCTCCTTGATCGTTAAAAGGGAAATTTAAATGGAATTTTTATGTCCAGCAATTAAGGATAACGTCGGCGTACTAGACATTTTTGTAATTACAAAAATAGGATTCTTGAAATGTAGCGTGAAAAAGAATTAGGGCGAAGTCAGCGGAAAATTCCTTGGACATTTCTTGCTGATAGATGGAACAAATAAAAAATTAAAACTTGTAACGAGATTTTTGAGGCCGATTTTTGAAGTAGAACTTCTTAGCTGGTGTTGTGATATGTGAATTTGTGATGGGGGTTAAAATTTAGTTAGCCTCCCATCAGCTGCTATTACATACATCGCTTTTCAATTGTTATTGGCGGATTCCGCTATTCCCACAGACGAGGGGTTAAGAATATGTGACGGACCAATAGCTAAGTGACTTTTTAAAAGCGAAATGATTTTTAAATCTCTTTTTAAAAGGCCACGTTATAATCAAATTAAAGTCATAATAATTATCGTTAATTAGACAGAGATCAAGTTAATAAATCAATTTAATAGTTATATATAAATTAATTCAAGCTTAATTAAATATTTTTTTTCGAAATACTCCGAACGAAACAAGTCTCATTACGTGCCATTTTATGTTTTTTTTTTAAATAATCTTCATCCATTTTCGTAGATTGGTGGTTCTTTTCTTTTAACCGACTACGGCGAAGCCCACAAGGAGGTTTATTATCTTCTGCTTAAGTTAAAAAAAAATCTAACCACAAGTTCTACATCGATGACGTGAGTGAGTATTTTTATTCACCAATCAAGTTGTGATCGGAACGTGATGCAAATCTCGGCGGATGAATTGTGTGTGCTTCCGCAGCGCGATTACCAATATCGGTGCTGGCCGGGGCTGCGTAGTCTCCGGGACTCCCGGGCGGGGAGGTGAGATGGCGTGTGCATGAAGATGGAGAGCGGTTGAGAAGCCCGAGGGAGTCGCGGATTTATCGCCCGCCGGCCGTGCCTGACGAGCCGGCCGGCCGCTCCACCGCCCGTCGCCCCGCGCCGCGCCGCCGACGCTCGCGCTGATTTATACCGCGCAATCTGGCAAAACTTACTTCACATTTAAATTTCCGAACTGTCTAAGCCACGCTTAACGCAGACCATATTATCTCATTCGATCGCCTATAAATTTTATGAGCTGCCTCGCCTTTGTCGCATCTTCGACTTGACTTGAATTAATAGTCCGAGGGGATCGTGCACATGCTTATTTTTGTTTTTATGAGCCGTTTTATATAAATGTGGGGAATCGCCACGGTACACGGTACGGAGACGTGATGTGGTTCGGCTGATGATGGTCATGTCATAAAATATAAATGTCAGCGGAATGTAGCCTTTGAGTTAGCCAAAATTGGGTTGACCACAAGGCTTGATATCTATAGGTACTTATAAAACTCACTCGCAACTCTAAACCGGTGATCCTAGAGCCATGAGACTTTGTACAGGAGTTCCTCATATAGGGTAGCTGTGTACTGTAGCACTAAGAAGGGATTTGGCGAAATTCATCTCCAAATGGGGGTTGAAGTTGGTATGAGTAGAGGAGAACTCTGAATGGCTAATGACGGCTTTTTCGTCATGGCCTTGAGGGGGGAAGGGGGGGGAGTTAAGTTTGTTGGTATCGCCATTTTTGCACGGGAAATATTAAACTGTACATCAAAAATACTGATTTGCCCAGCAATTCAGTATTTTTGATGAGCATATCAGCGCAAATTGCTGCGGTAGCTTAGGTGTTAGGTTGAACATGCAAGAACAACAAAAAATACTTAAAACATAAACTTAAGTACACATAAAATATTTGAAACATAAAAAGTGTTTTTATGATCCTTTTTTGCTGTGCAAATCAATATTTTTGATGTGCGATCAAATTCTAGCCTTTTTACACGCCTTTCCGCGAGCGAAGCCGTGCTCAACTGCTATATAGTCTTAGAACGTCAATACCCGTAGAATAGCATATAATAGACACGATTTGTTATTGTTGATCGAATTCATCTTAACATTATCTAAAACTATTGAGCTTCGACCGTAAAAATTAAGGTTATCCTATTTACAGTTCAAACATCACATCACATTAGTTCTAATTCTAATAACATACCTACTATTAGTAGATGCCGTTAGAGTTGAATATCTTCCCAATAACGGGAAGTTCCAACTAGGTTTACGAGGAATTGAGAATTCTCTCAGTGCCTGTTATGAATATCTAATCTTAATTTGGAATTCCCCGAGTGTGACACCCATGTTTGTAGCCGCAGCAGTTTTGAACAAACAGAGCTTCCCGTGCTGGCACAGCCGCGTTCTTGTTAACATACACCTTTTTGCGAACTTTCTTGTAGTGTGCGTCATTAGGACTTAATTTACGCGGTAACCGTATAGCTTATCTTGATGCGTGCCATGAAACTTCGTAGTACCCGCGCCCCGCGCCAATCACAGCACACTCGCGCAATACAGCCACATTCTCGTTGAGCCAACTCATTTTAGAGCTCTTGCTGTACTTATTACATGTGTCATAGATACCTAAATCGTACATCGATGGTGTACTTTGACTAGAACGCGCACAATCTTGCTAAGGAGTCCATCTGCGCACGCAACCCTCTCATAATTTAGTTTGAAACTTTTTAATTAGCTTTATATTTGTGTTTGCAGATTGAGCTTTTGCCTCCCAGTTTATCATTCAGGAGGCTGCGGCTGAGAAGTTGTATTATTAATAATGCTGTTGGAGAACTTTTTGAAGGGTGTGAGTTAACTTTTGCTTTGGATTCATAGTGAATATCAAATGGCGTACTTACTTAATTTAATATACGAAGTTTTATTTGCTTTTCGCTCTGATTTTTTGCAAGAAATGCGACCGGGTTTCTGCGATGGTACTTTGGTTAGTTGAGTATGAGGGCACATGACTTGAATTCAATCACGTTAAACATAATGTTATCAGACGACAAGTTGAATGTGTCCATGTAGGTATCATCGGAGAAGGTGGGTAAATGTAATTTAAGTCGCCCAACACAAATATTGGAATCCGTTTTGCTGGTCTAATAAACATGTAATTAAATAGGCCGCACCTTTGGGCTGAATTCAAACTGAATAACAAGCAGGATTAGAAGTAACATACACAACTAAGGTATTAATTGTAACAAACCAGGCGCCGCTTGAGTTAGAAGTTTGGAAGTCGCCTACTTGGGATTCTGTCCCGGCTGGACTTATACGATCGCACCTAGTTTTAGGAACAAACTGAGAAATCTATTTTCAAGAAGAGATTTCTAGAAACAAAAAGAAATATCTAAAAAACTCTATGCAACAATCACTCCTGGTTCGCTATATCATTTTTGGCGTAACAAGGTAAGCCAAAGACGAAAGACAAATAGATCAGTTGCCCACGCTGGTAGGGTCCCGTAGGGCGGCTTCCTTGTTTAGTTTATCTGCCCTACGGGGGCCCTGTCGCGCTTTGCTTGCAAATATCATACGCCGCCGCCGCGGCTGAATGTCACGCCACACAAAATGGTGACATCCGTAGACAGAGCAATGTGGAAGACACGACACTACGCTGTTGATTGTGGAACTGAGTTGAATCTCAATTTGTCATCCAGTGTTGAATTGCCCTTGAGTAAGAAATGTGTAATAATTTAAGTATGAGTTTTTTAGGCAAACCCATTCCGCTTTTATATTATCCAGACATTCAAGCCAATCAACAAAAAGTGATTGTAACTGCCGCTGGCTCAGCCTTGCAAGTTCGCAAAATATGAGAATAATATTTATGGACCATATTTCCAACTGAGAAAGCCACATCCTAGCGCTGCCGAGTCTATCAGAGCCTTAGCTGCATTGTTTTGCGCGAGGGTATCATTTGCAATGAACTTGTCGCACGAGTGACGGTGTTTGTTGAGTCTGCCACCCCGCCAACGTTGTGGGGGCAAATCATAACAGAACCGCGGTGGGATGACACCGAAACGGTGAAAGGGTTATTTATTAGACAATAGGATAGATAACTGAGATGTGCGTGCCTCATACAAGGATCGTTCGTTTATTATTTTCGTTAGATATTGGAAGAGGCCAGAGGACTGAAAAAAACCTTCGAACCTTTTCTAACTGTGCACCAGAAGTCATCAGTTCCTATTAGCACTTTCAGCGTTATTACATTAGACTAAGGCATTGTCTTAGGAATCATCGATAACAATCTTATCAATCACTAGTTCAAAGAGCTTTGAATGTAATTTTCGGAAACCTCTGGCTCATTCATTCTTAATTCCCCTGGACAAACAACACCAAGAAGTATTGGATGAAATTAATCGAAGCGAGGATTACGGAGCCTGGCACCGGGTCTCCTCTAATCTAGGCGAGCTATCAGGGCGTGGACTTGTTATCTGCTTAATGTCTGGTAAACAACAGGCTCAAGGGATAAGCAGCGTCCTTTCATACGGTGTCGGCCCTCAGGCTACCGGATTAGTGGTGCCTCTATTGAGGAAGATTGCTTCCAAGTATTCTTTTAAGATTTTGGTGGTTGGTTGGTTATGAGATTTCTGGAGAGAAAGTCCACACAATGTTGCTGCTTCAGAAATCTAAGAGATAGTTACAAACTGCATGAAAACAATTAAGCAATCAAAATAATTAAATACCTATGTAGATAGTCTATATAGATAGGCACCAAAAAGTACAAAAAGTGGTAGATAACAACCACGAGATCTTGGAGGCATTCAGGCAATTTCTTGGTGATTGTGGATATTGTACGGCGTTCTATTGACACTTGAATAGGTATATTCAGTTTGTATTGTAGTGTAGAGCATGTAGGACGGTAGCACATTCACATGAGCACGAGGACATCCGCACTCACCGCACTCACTGCTGATCCGGTAATTGTCCAAGATCCGGAGGCCTGGATCAGGCGAGGCCTCCAATCGCACACTTAAGACTCCATGCAAATTCAATTTCGCCCCAAACAATCCCACACCTAAGGCCAACCGAACATATTATTGCTGGATTTATCTTTATTGCTCTGTGGAGCACTCGAACTAACTTCGACTGTCGAAGTTGCGCCATTAGTGAAGACACGGAGATACAGGATTGTTTTGGTAGGGGCGGAGTTCTAAGTCTTATTGCTTTTAGTACCGGCGTAGGGCTGGATTGTTTAATCAAGTGTCATTACTATGTATCTATGCTTCGAGAGTAGCCCTGTGGATGTTAGCCCGTTTGCCGTCCAACACTGCGAAGAAGATCATACTAAATCTCAGAGTTCGGGGTTGTCTCCTCAAATATCCTTCCTTGGATGCTAACCTAAGTACGATACTCGCATATAGAAATGGTCAAAACACGATAACATTTAGTAAAAGCTTAATTATGTCGTCTTCAAAAATAGCCATGAGACTGTGAACAGTGATTTAAACGAACCTATACCTGCTATAGATTGCCCCAAGGATTTAGGATTAAAAACGTTGAGAAATAAACGTCGCAACGTACTCTACCAAAAAGACAGGATGTTTACAACGATGACATTGTCGAAGTGGAATTCAATTTAGGATAAATAGCAGGACAAAAGCGTGCACGACTCAGTGCGCACCGCTCGAGTGCTTGTTATGACATAATGCGCGCAATACCAAACCATAATACCGGTATCGTGACAAAAAGACGCATTCGTCGGCCTTTTACAGAAACAGACGTCGGATATTAATCCACGCGTAAAATGTCCTAAGCGATGACAAAAGTAGCCGACAAAAGTGTTGTTGTACAAACTTAAAATGAAATTTAATAAACAAGGTACAATGTGGCGGGTTGGAGATGTTCCTGCTAGTTTCTGATCGTGAATGGAAGATAAGCGAGCAAATAGTTTGCAGCAGCGCGTATGTTTGATGTCGCCTCTCCTCATTGAAGCGTGAGCACTTCAAGAGTAAAATTGCATGGTCCGCGCTGTACCATATAGCTCCATCTGTCAACGTCCATTCAACACTGTTACTTTTCATTTCGTAGATGAGATCTCATCTCGCTGAGTAATGTCATTCATTATCAATAATCTCGTTGTATTAATGTTTGATTTAAATATGTATCCTGATTCTGGTATAGACCCAAAGTAAGATTGTTTTTCTTTAATCTGTGCAAATAAAGTATCTATAAATATAGTTACCTTTATTAATAGGTACTTCATCTGCACAGATTAAAGACAAATAAATCATACTTTGGGTCTATACCAGAAACAGGATACATATTTACATCAAACATGAATACAACGAGATTATTGAACAATCCTACTATGATTGCGCAATCATCCCAAAACTGAATTAGGAGATAAGTATCAAACGGTTCTATTTAACATTGCTGCGAAGCGGAAACTCCCCGAGCGCCATATTGAAATGTTTATAATTAAATTACATAAAGACGAAGAAAATTAATTTCACAGTGCGAAGTGCCGAGCGCTGAGTATTCCTTCACAAAAGCGGATGCTGAAAGGAGGTATGTACCTATATATACCGCCATGCCGCTCGCTCGCTCTACCAATTTAATTTTCTAAATGTTTTTGAAAATTACTGCCGAGAAGTTGAATAATCACGTTATAACTTAACGGCATTAGATTTTGTACGTTAAAGTGTTAATATTTCATTTCAAGTTTAATTAATTCCCTTCGGTGCTCATTGAAACAAATGCTATTACGTTTTGCTCCTGCGATTAAGACTTATGCTTTATTTCGACATTAGAATCGGATTCGGGTTGATATTTCATGCTTCTTGTGTTGATTGTCTTATTTACATTGTTTATATTATATGGTACAACAAATAGTTCCAAATAGATACGTGTCTTAGCAGTAACACAGAGGATATAACGATAAACGACTTTATTTAAAAAAGCAGTACAGCATCAGTATCAGGCATAGACAAACCTCCTTATTCATAAACGTCTAATAAACCTATTTTAACAATAATACCGTTATAATTCGTTTGTCTTTGTCTGTTACTTTGAAATTTGTCTTTGTGAGAAAAGGACAAAGCATACTTTAGCTAATGAGGTTTGATAAGTTTTATGAATAAGGCGGTAAATCTTTTCCAGAACCAAGGGTAATACATAGAGACGCCTTAACCCACTGCAATTATAAACGAAAAATAATGAATCTGTACAGATATCATAATACAGTCTATTCTAGGGCCACCCAGCGCCTACGTCATGAAAGGTGAGAAAGCTGTGTGAATAAAAAAACAAACCCATCATGCTAGGGGGGCTGTCAGCTTGAAGTGTTGACTGTACATACAACCGATCTCAGAAGCAGCCCCGCAGCCGGAGTTTCGAAACAAATTGATGTACCCAAATAATTATTAATGCCTCACGAAATTTAATTGGAAAAGTTGAATTTGTACGTGGAGCGAGCGTAGGTGAGCCCGAGCCGCGGTGACTCGCGAGTGTTTACAGGATAATTAATCTGCAAGTATTTACGGCTTTAATCGAGATACGCGGGAGCACATCCCCCCTTATGGGCGGGCGTTGGAGGGGGGCGACGCCTATATGCCTCGTGTCGATACAATATCATAATTCACGGGTTTCACAGGTGAAGTAAAATTTTAAGGGGTTATATGTTAGGGAATTCGTTGTAATGAAATGTTATTGAAATTAACCTAGGGCGTTTTTGAATCTAGCAATAAAAAAACTCCTTGAATGGCTACTATCCTAGCTATCTTGTCCAGTATTTCTCACAATAAACGTAGATAAATAGGCAAGTGCAAGTGAGTATTAATTAGTATATACCTGAGCAAGACGCATATCTAATTTAAAATAAAAATACATTGAAAAACCATATATTAGATAAGCTTGCAAAATTAAATGCTAATTCAAGAAATTTTCTTTTGAAGGAAGGTTAAACTTAGTTCCTCTACCCGATAACAGATGGCGCCACATGTATGTTTTTGAGCTAAATCGGTAATTTTAGTACCGCCCTCTCGCCGCATCGTATCAGCGCCAAGGATTTCGATAGGATTTATGAATCTCTGTCTAGGCAAAGGAAGATATTTTGAAGATTATGATTTTAAGTTTGAAATAAATAACCCAGTAACTAGATAATTTATTTTTAGTTACTGGGTTTATTGTGTGTTATTGAATGGACTCGTTTTATGTAGCATTGTTGTACAGTTTATGGACATGTATTAGGTATAAAAGAAAGGTGAAGTCATGGTTCAGGGGGCTGTTAGGGACATCATTCTGGACAACATTCAATATGAATTCAATTTGATCGGAGCAACTTTAGTTTTCACTTCTCCATACATGGGCCGGGCGATCAGCGGTTTTGTATAAAGACGAGAGTAATAAAGTTTCATAGTGAAATTTGTTCAGTATGATGCCCCCTAAAATATGCATACACCTTTCTGTTACACCCTGCACAGAAGTCCCTGTACTGTAAAGCAAGTCGCATTAAATTATAATCGTTTTATGTACTACAAAAAAAAAAAAAAACCCTCAAACCAATGTCAGAACACAACAGGAGTTAATATTTTTGTAGTGAGAACCTAAATCACAAAAGGAGTTGTGTATGGATTAAAGCAACTTCTATGTCATTTTACGTAGCCCGCAATAAGCGACAAGTTAAAAATGTTGATAAATAAATAGTATAATTGATGTGTTCAGAAACCGCATGTTTGACCGGCATTGTGGCTCTGCTGTTGTTTAGCTTGTTCTGTAGTACCAACTTCACGCAGGCGGGCGTCGGCGTTCGAAATTTGAATGTCAGTACCAACTTTACAGACTGTCATTTGAATTTGAATGTCATAATATGTAGAAAAATTACACATTATGGTCATAATATGTAATTTTTCAGATAAGAAATGAGTTTTTACCAAGTAGTTTAACATTATGCTGATCGTAACTTGCGGTTTTGTAAGCAGTAAAGAGGGTTTATGATACGTGTGTAGATAAAAATAATAATATATAATGCATAATGTAGCCAATTGATGTTCCCACCGAGGGGCACGGGCCCATACCCAGATACTAGTAAGATTGAGCCGTACTCCACAACGCTGGCTCAGAGCGGGTTGATGGAGGGATGTCGGGCTGGCCAACCGGAAGGTCAGATGTTTTCATGCTGCCCTGTTAGTGCCTCTGACACAGCCTTACGACTACTACCACCAGTAGCGATAGTAGCCGGGACCTGCAGCTTAACGTATCCTCCGATACACGGAAGCATCCGAGACAAATGCCACATAGAAACGGACACCCATCCAGTACCCGTCTCAGCCAGAACTTGCTACCCGCACGACCGTTCTCGATGTGCGAACACCGCTAGGCCGCGGACACTTCCAATAAAATAACATAGAAAAATGCCGATAATCCTAATCGTCCATTTCTCATCAGCGCCGCATTGCTCACGCGCCGTTTGATCTAATTAACAATAGTTCTGCTGCAACTGCTACAATGAAAAACAAGAATAAATGTCAATTTCGCAACAGACGAGGAGGGATCGCTTTAAATCGAATTTCGTTTTAATAATAGTACGGTGCGTCCGAGTTGAACGTACTCTTGATAGTATAATAGTTTATCTGCCGTGGACGCTGTACGAGCTACAGATTAAATAACTTGGTTTCCAATACATTGGGTTACCGCAATGAAGGGGAAAAGTATACAAAAAAATTACAAGAGTACATGCTGATAATATCTAACGCAACAAAGAACTCAGTTATTATTGATATTTTGTAATATTTGAATAACTCCTTTCACGCTTGCTTCTCACACAGGAGATGCAAGTTCAAAACCTCACCATGCACTAATAAGATAATTAATTAATCTTAAGTACATAAACGGACGTTCAGTGTTTCGGATGACACGTTAAGCTGCTGGTCCCGGCTACTATACGTGGCAGTGGTCGTAAAACCCCTCCATCAACCCACACTGAGCCAGCGTGGTGGAGTATGGCTTGATCTTACTCGTATCCGGGTAAAGGCACGTGCCCCTCGGTGGGGGCATTAATGGGCTGCATAAGCCCAGCCTTTTTTAAAAGGATATAAAAATTACATGCCGGAGTTGCTTTGTCCTTCTTGTCCTACGGTGGTCTTAGAGGCAATACATTTCTTGTACTAAGCACATTTGTATAGGATAAAGCTTCGGCTGGAGATGTGTGGGCTCGAACCGGCGAGGCATTTGCCCAGCAGTGGGACACCGTATAGGCTAAAAAAGCACATTTTTAAATATCTACAGTAATGGAGAAATTTTGAATATTTTATTTTTAGATATATCTATTACTCGCCGCCGGTCGAGCCACTATTCGGTTCCTTGACTTTGTACTAGATAGTGGTTATAAATGTAGCTGGGCATGGGCCTTTGCCCGGGTAAGATCGAGCCATACTCCACCACGCTGGCTCAGTGCGGGTTGATGGAGGGGTTGTGGCTAACCCGACTGTCAGAAGTTATCAAGCTGCCCTATTAGGGCCTCTGAAACAGCTTTACGACTACTACCACCGAGTAGCGATAGTAGCCGGGACCTACAGCTTAACGTGCCATCCGAAACAGTGAAGCGTCCGAACCAGATGCCACATAGAACGGACACCCATCCAGTGCCCGTCTCGGCCAGATGTTGCTACCCGCACGATCGTTTCCGATGTGCGAATACCTCTAGGCGTTTCAATAGTGGCTATATTAGTATAAAAGGACTTGGACTAATCGATGTATAGACGACTGCCTCAGAGATTTTCACGCATTGTACCCAGCGATACACAATTGTGAATGACTGAATATCAGTATTTCATGTTTTAAAAGCTTCAAGAACTTTGTAGATTTTCACAATCTGAAAACAAAATCGTAAAATTGAGGTGAGATAGTTTGTTTATTTATTGACACAGACGTTAACTGATAGATTATTTTAAACAAGAAAGACAAAAAAGTAAATGCAATAAAACTACATATTTAAATATTATGTAACACGAGCCCTAATGAGATCGTGTGTTTATTTTGACATGGAGATATCTCTAGTTTCTATGTAATTATTTATCGTCCAAGCTTGTCATAGGATCCTTAAGCCGGTCCTACACATGAGACCTAGTTACATAGATTTTTGCTCCCAAAAACCCCTGCATAGAAAAAAATAATAGAAAACTTTAGCTCCGTTTTCGAGAACTAATAACTTATAGGGTCTTACCACAAAAAAAACCCTGTTCAACACTTGTTTAAAGATAAAAATTATAGGATTTGACGTTAGTTTTAAGGTTAAACTATGTGTAACATTTTTTATAGTAAAACGGCTATAGTTACAAATATTCCTCGTGTAATAATATAGCTGACTCGGCCACGGCCTACCGCCTCGGACCTTTAGTGGATTCCAATTCTACAAAATAAATAGAAACGCAGTAATTTATGTATTTATGAATACATAAATTACTGCGTTAATAAATAATATGAAATAAAATAAATTATAAATGAACGAATGAATAAATGAATGAATATTTTTATATCGGCTAGTGAGAAGTTTGTGGACATGCCAATATAAAAACATGAATTCAATTTTCCAATCATCCTTTACTTTAAAAGCCAAATTCTGAATGGACTTAGATTGTATGCATGTATTGCATCATTTTTATGCAGTTACTTAAGGACGAAGATGAAATGATGGGCAGGGAAAGTTATGGGCACAATCGTTTCCATAATTTGCCTGATTGAAGTCTCAATTTTAAAATCTAGATACAGATTCTTATTAACAGTATCTGAAATAGTTACAGATATACATTTACCTACACATAGCTACAGTTAATATATGTTGTAACATGTGTAGATAATGCCCTTAACTTAGTGCTAGAGATTCAGATGGCTATGTAAATTTCCTGTTCAAAAATTGTTTAAAAAATAAAAATAACAGTAACACGGTATACCTTTACCCCGGCCGTCGCTGCGGCTTCGACTTTTCGCCAATTTCGCCTCGTTTTATGCTTTTAAATGAACGAATTCACTGAGTAGATCCTAATCAGCCTCCACGGTCAAGAGGCTTCATCCGATTCTATTATCGTGCTAAATAGCTTTGCGGCCGGATACTTTTGAGAAAACTGGTTAACAATTTTGACTTGCATTATTTTGGTTGGGACGCGTTTTTAAGCAGTGCAGAAGTGTGAACATTGATTTTCAGGAACAGTGAGAAAGGATACTGAAGAAAACAAAGATACCCCTTTACCTAACAATACGATATAATCATTCACAAAGTTAAAGTACTTTAAGCCATTAAACGGGGGACCTCCTTGGACATAACGCGAAGTAACATTTAACTGGACCGGTACAATGAGAATAATTATCGGGGCAGGACTCAGTGTGCCGCACCGGTGGTGTGTATCCGAAGATGGAGAACGGGATCCCCTCTCTTACCCCCCGACTGACCGCCACCTCCGATGCCCGGCTACCACCACCTGTATCATAACCAGACATACCACCTTGTTTGATAAGATCAGGGCACGCTTTGCTGGACTAGGGGCTGTAATTAGATTTCCCTGGCTGCATCTGTCGGCTTAACTTGATTGTAATTCTGACGGCATTGAAACAAACCTAGATATAGGTAACTTCCACAGACAATTACTCTAGGTAGACGCCGCAAATGCACCTATTTCGTGTGTCATACGCATGGCGCATTGCACCACCTCTCAGTCGCTCTTATGACTCATATATAAGAGGGTATTTGCTACTCTTCTCACAAACAGACGTTTTTTACACAACAAAGAATTGTCACGGTTGGTTCGCATACACATTGAGGTGCTAACGGCGTTTTCTTTTAAGTACGGTCTGTCGTAGAAACTACTAGATATATATATATATATATTGGTCTGAAATTGTTGCGAATTATTCTGATTTATTGACGTCTGACTCCACTGATTTTGTCACAATAAAGGGATTCCTTTCTCGTAACTCGCTCGTAACCAGTTCCCTCTTAAACCATCAATAACTAATCCGCATAAAAGCACAGACGGAAATATATAACAAGGATAAAGTTAACGATATTTTGGATACACCGAATAATCCTTTCTCTTGAGCGTTTAACCCCCCCATTTAAAGTTAAAGCCGGCTGAATTTTTAATAAATTTCAAAGAGATGTCAATCGAGTGTTTTATTTTGCATAGGGCTTAGCTCGCGAGAAGGGGCGCGCGTCGCGAGTACATTTCTGTGTACGTCATTTGTTTGTCTCGCTCGCCCCCCCCCCCCCCCCCCCTCCTTTTGCCCTCCTAACTCGTTCGGTTTACCCTTCCCGGGCCAAGTCAACTCCGTTGTTTGCTTTCATATTACAGACAATTGATGAATTATGTCCAGCCCTTTTGCAGACCTAACAAAATCTCGAAAGACTGAAATAATTGCTATAAAGAATCAGATTCCAAATTGAGAGACAGGTAGAGGAAAAGCAATCACTTGAGGGTGGTGGGCGGTTTCAGCCGACATAGAGGGATGCGGGTGGGTTGTGCTACGATTGGAATTCATAAATCATGTCAAGCTTTGACTATGAAGCATTCGAGGTGCAGTGCACTGATCCATTGATCAAACAGCCTGGGAATTCAAGTCGTCATTTCAAACTTGATTTATATGCCTACTTAAAGTTTCTGCAATTGGAGCCATTCAAAGTACAAGCATAGTCACTGAGAAACAACGTGTCATTATCGAGTTTTAAAGGGCAGCTGTTACAAGTTTAAAAAGGGTAATAGATGCACGTCCTGCCTGCCATTGTCTTAGGTCGGTAATCGCTTCCGTGAGAGTGTCGGCCGATCGCCTGATCTGACACCTTTAATTTGTATGCCGACCACTGATCGGACCCACCACAGACCTTGTAGTGCAACTATTTCAGCTTTTGTACCAAAATACCAAACTAAAAGAGTCAAATTGAGAAATAAAAAGCAATAGAAAGCCAGTAAAAACTAAGTATGTGTATTACACATGTCAAAATATTTGTAAAAATCAAGTTTGTTTGTGTGCAATGATTGATAATACCTTGGACACTATTTACACACATTGATCTAGCCCCAAACTAGGATTCCCTGTATCTTGGGTGCTAGACAACGATACACATACTTATATAGATAAATATTATACTTAGATAGATAAACAACCATGACTAGGGTACAAACATCCGTTCTCATCAAACAAATATTTGCCCCCACCGGGACTCGAACCCGGGACCCTTGGTTTCGTAGGCAGGGTCACTGCCGACTCGGTCATTCGGGTCGTCATTAATGATTGCCAATTCCGATAGGAGAGGCACCAGAAGAAGAAGAATATTTGTAGTGAACATCTCAATTACTGTATAGTGCTTAACCCTTTATAGGGCATAGACCAAAGTCGGTAGATATTCAAAAATTATTATTAAATCAATCAATGAAATAATGTATTTGTGGAAATATGTTTTACATCAGTTGGTGTTAATATAGGTTGAGATCGATGTTTCATAGTACGATATTTATAGCCATTTGACATACAAATATATGTTACATGCACAGAATGGAATGAAAACTGTTAAATCTATAAATAACAAAATAATGATTGGACGGTGTAGCGAGCCCAATAAGCAAAGATCACAATTAATCATTTAAGTATTATTTGGTGCTGTAGGATGTCTTATTAGTTAGTAATTTCCTCACTTCTGCTTTGAATTGATTTATGCTTTCCATTCCGCGAATCCTTTCGGGCAGCTTATTATACAATATGGGTGCCATTCCAAAAAATCTGTTTTGAAATATTGCTGTTTTTTGTTGTTAAGAGCACATTTTATTTTGGTAGCGTGTCCTTGTGAATTTGTTAAATAGTTCTAGATTCGCTTTAATATATATTAAAGCGAATCTAGAACGATTTAACAAATTTATGGATTTATTTGTGGTATTTACCACAACTTCATAAATAAATAATGCCGGAAATGTTAGAATGTTTAGGTATTTTGAAAATGGAGCTTGTAGCTTTCTGTGCGACGAAGTCCAAATATGGCTCTGGCGCACTTTTTTGTGATATCAATACCTTCTCCTTTCCGGATCCGTGTCCCCAAAATATAATTACAAATCTTAATATATAATCTACATACCTATTATAGGCTACTGTTACCAAGTATTCCGATACTTTTTTTGATAAATTGTATAAGGCATATGCAAACTTATAAAGTTTATTTTATCACAAATACTTTCAATTTGGGCATTCCATTTCAGATTCTCGTCAATGTACAGTCCTAAGAACTTCGCAACAGTTACCTGCTCTATTTCCTTATCTAAATATTTAATTTCCATATTCTGGCTCTTTATTTGTTGTTGAAATGTCATGCGTTTAGTTTTGTCAAGATTAATTATGGTTTGACCAGCCTACAATGTCAGATAAGGAATTATTAATGTCGTTTTTTAATTCATCTAGATCATTACAAACTAAAATAACTGTCCCATTGGGTGTTCTACCGCACTCCGAAAGGTCATTTATGTAAGTAAGAAAGAGTAATGACCCCATTACGCTTCCTTGAGGTACACCTCGCGTAGTTTTCGTTTCTTTTGATAAATGTTTTTGTTACATTAGAATTGTTTACTTATTTTATCTATTTGTGTGATTTGTTTCCTATTTTCTTAGTGTGATCCTATGAGTCTTATTGATTGTCCTCTAATTTCGTAGTCATATTGTTTATAAAATAAAATGTCATGATTACCTTAATCGAATGCCTGTGTCATATCCACATATATAGGATAGCAATTGGGGTTCTCTTTTCTATTTTCGAAATTATTTTTAAAAGAAAGTCATAAATGACCATGTTTATCGTTTTTTTTTTTCAAACCTTCTGTTCTTTAGATAAAAGATTCTGTGTCTCAAAATAATTATATACATTGTTAGATAAAGCCTTTTCAAACATTTTTGAAAAGATAGAAATTAATTCTATCAGTCTGTAGTTATCCATATTAAGTCTATCACCCTTTTTAAAAAGGGGTATCACAATTGCAGTTTTCAATTCATTTAGGAAAGTTCTAATTTCAAGACATTAATAGATATTAGAGCTTAGTACTGGCGAGATGTTTTCCGCCACAGTTTTTACTATTTTCGTCGATTTGTCATCATACCCTGTGCTATTCGTATTCTTAAGTGATTTGATTATTTTATAGATGTCCATTGAGGATGTCGGGTTAAGAAATATGGAATTGCAGTTGTAATATGTCTTGTTGTTTTTATTATTTGTCAAATTTAATTTATTATTGAGATTTGAAGTATCAAATCAATATTATAAAGAAATTATTAAATGCGTCAGCTATTTTTGCGGGATCTGTTATTTTCTCACCATTATTATTATTATGTATCTCTTTAATACAGTATTTTGGGGGGTTCGACTTCGACTGTTTAATTATATTCCATGTTTTTTTTTGCACTTGTGAGCTGTTTTAATTTTGAAGCTATTCTGTGATCTTTGGGTTAACTTAATGATTTTTTAAAAATGCTTGGTATATAATTTTAAGTTCATTGTGTTACTTTCAGTATGATGACGTCTATATTTCTATAACATTTCTCGTTTCCTTTTATAACAAGCTTTAATGCCGGATGTCATCCACCTTTGCCTATGATTTATGGTCATTTTATACTTTTTAAGTGGGAAGCAGAGTTTGTATAATAGAGTAAAGAAATTATAGAATTCTATGAAAGCTTTTCCAGGGTGATCAGATTCATATAAGGAGCTAAATGACAAAGAATTGAGATTTTCTTTAAATTTAATAATGTTTTCTTCACTATATTCGCGCATACCAATGCTTTATTGTGTAGCTTTTTTTTAAAGGACATTGTATTAATTGCGCACTGTTGTCTGATAGAGCATTTTCGATTACCTCGCTTTTGCAACCCCTAATGTTATGTATAACATTATCTAGACAGGTTAAACTTGCAAGACATGTTGGTTGGTTTATCTCTATTTTTTATTGTAACTTAACATCTGCTGTTCAAAACGAATACTATTTTTAGTCTTTATTGGAGTATTGGTATTAAAATCACCGCATAAAATAATTTTCTTGTTGCCGTTATGCACGAATTGATGGTGAAGGTCATCCATTAAACAGAAGAATGTTTCAAACGCCTCTGTATTTTTTTATGATTTACTTCTTTTTTAGCAGAGAACACGAGCCACCGGCTCTGTTTAACCTGGTGGAACTTGAGATTAATGAATAGTTGGAGATTGATAGTTGACTGCAGTCACTCTGAATCATATTGTGTTCTTTACATACTTCATCCACAATTTTGTTCATAGAATTTAGGTTTTCTAAATGAATCGCTAACTCGTTCGATTTTGATATAAGTCCGTCAATATTTTGATGCAGAACATAAATATTATTATATACGAAAAAATAGATTCTGATTATTTTCATTATAGATTCATTAATAGTATTATTTTCATTCATATTATCATTTATATTAGTAATCATATTGCCATTCATATTATTATTAATCATCGTCAATTCATTAATAGCATCTTCGTTCTGTTACGAGCGTGGGGGTTCGTATTTGATAGAAAAGCACGAATTAATCCACTAAATAAAACACTCACTTTATTACCCAAATTACGCACTTACAATTCACACGAACTGTACTTAAAATCCACTAATTAAAACACACACACTATTTCACTAATTATGCACTCACTATTCACACGAAGAGACTTTCTCTCCGATTATCCTTGTACTAGCACTCGATCGCAGTTAAAATGTAACTAAACTCGTGCCGGCCGTCGGCGCCTTTTATATCCCGCGGAGCTGCTCTGGACACATTGTCCACACATATCGCGAATATTCTAGTAAGGACCAGCGTGCGGGCCGAGAACATTCGAGACCATATATGTCTCTCTCTAATGGTGCACTCTCTCTGTCACTCCCTTCTCGAATGTTCCGAGTATAGCTATCTCTTTCTAGTAGTGCTATCTCTGTCACACACTTCTCGAATGTTCCGAGTATAGCTATCTCGTTCTAGTAGTGCTATCTCTGTCACTCCTACCGGATATTTCGCCATATAACGATTTGTGCTTCAGAGGCCCATAAGGGGTCCTGAAAACGCCTGAAAACGGGTTTTCAGGTTATGGCGTCATCTGATAGAAGGTGCCCTGAAACGGACTGAAAACATGTTTCAGGCGCCTGAAAACGACGGCAACTTGGGTGAAATTTCGATCTTTAGATATGTGATAGAGCAACTTCTGAAACGGCCTGAAATGACTTTTCAGCCTGCTGAAAACGCCTCTAAAGCACTGAAATTGACATTCAAAGTTTTTGACCTAACCTACCGGCGTAACACTACCCCCTCCTAAGACATGCTCGTCCCGAGCATCATTATTTCCGTGGTATCTGGCCAGCCGGTCAACATGAACAATCTTGCTCGGACTACGAGGATTCCGCTGGATTCGATACGTGACGTCGTTTATTTTGGTGACTACCTTGTAAGGCCCTTCCCAATTCGGAGATAGTTTCGGGGACTTTCCTACTCGTCGCATAGGGTTATGTAGCCACACCAACGAACCTTCCTCAAACCCCACTTGATAAGACTTCCGGTCATATCGGGTTTTCATCTTTATGCTAGCATGGAGCCCGTGTTCACGTACCAGGCTATGAACATCATCAATCCGAGCCCGCAAATCACTTGCATATTCCGTGATGGTCCTTGGTGTATCAGGCGGACGTCCAGTCAGGAGATCTGCAGGCAGACGGAGTTCTCTTCCAAAATTCGCATACGATGGAGTAACCGCCATACTTTCGTGAGTTGCCGACCTATAAGACAATAGGAAGAGGGGGATATGCCGATCCCAATCTTTTTGATGGCTCTCAACGACCTTGGCTAGATGTCCCTCCAGTGTCTGGTTAAATCTCTCAACCATTCCATCTGACTGTGGATGATACGCCGTAGTCCTCGTCTTATGAATTCCCATTATGCGACAAGTCTCCTGAAAGACCGCAGACTCGAAGTTTCTTCCTTGATCACTGTGGATTTCGAGTGGTACCCCAAACCGGCAGAATACTTCGTTCACTAACTTTTCAGCTATGGTTACCGCTTCTTGATTAGGAATGGCAAATACTTCAGGCCACTTCGTGAAGTAATCCATCACGACAAGAATGTACTTGTTTCCGGAGTCCGATGCTGGGAATGGTCCTGCGACATCTAATGCAACCCTTTCCCAAGGGGCTCCCACGTTGTACAACTTGAGTGTTCCTCGGCTACGGGTATGCGGTCCCTTGACTGATGCACAGTTAGTGCATCGTTTACACCAATTTTCAACATCTTCTCGGCAGTGAATCCAATAAAAGCGTTGCCGAATTTTCATTAGGGTCCTTTTTACTCCAAGGTGTCCACCGGATATTCCATCGTGAAATATTCTCAAAACATCTTTCACCCTTTTCTTTGGGACAACGACTTGCAGGTGAGCATCCTTCCCATTTGTTGATTCCCATTTTCTACATAGAACGCCATTATGCATAACCAAGCTATCCCATTGTGCCCAGTAGCTTTTTGTTACCGCACTCATAGGAGCTACATCACACCATCTTGGTTTAGGTGCGCCAGCATTAATCCAATCAAAAATGGGTCTCACGTCAGGGTCCTCTTGTTGCGCTTGCTGCATGATTTCATCACTCCACTCGTCGCTAACCGTATCAGTTCTTATTATTCGAACACATTCCTTGCCTTCTTGTCTTGAGCAATGTTTACAGTCGTCCGCACAAGGTCTACGTGATAGGGCGTCAGCATTTCCATGTGATTTCCCACTACGGTGTTCGATGATGAAATCATACTCCTGCAGTTGTTCAATCCATCTCGCCACTTGTCCCTCGGGGTTTTTAAATTCTAGCAACCACTTTAAAGCAGCATGGTCAGTTCTGATACGAAACTTTTTTCCCAGCAGGTATTTGCTGAAATGTTGTAACGTCTTGACAACTGCTAGCAATTCCCTCCGAGTTACACAGTAATTCCTCTCTGGTTTTGACAATGACTTACTGAAATATGCAATCACAACTTCGTTATCTCCTTTCTTTTGCGACAAGACACCTCCAATTCCAGTATTACTAGCATCTGTATCCACAATGAAGTCCTCGTCCGGGTCTGGATACCCCAATATTGGCGTTTCACAAAGTCTTCCTTTAAGCTCGTTGAAACTTGACTCACATTGTTCGTTCCAGTCAAATGATCGCTTTTCTTCCGTTAGTTGATGCAAAGGCTTTGCTATATCCGAGAAGTTCTTCACAAAACGTCTGTAGTATGAACAAAGCCCCAAAAAGGCACGTACTGCAGTCTTGTCTTTTGGCGTCGGCCAATCCTTCACGGCGCTAATCTTCTCAGGATCTGTCTGGATGCCGTCCTTCGAAATCACGTGTCCCAAGTAATTCACTTTACGTTTGAAAAACGAGCATTTCTTCGGACTGAGTTTCAGATTTGCCCCTCGTAGTTTGCCTAGCACCTGCTCCAATTTATTCAAGTGGTCGTTGAAGTCTCTACCAATGATAATGATGTCATCCAAATAGACCAAGCAAGTTTCTCCTAGAAGTCCAGCTAATATTTGTTCCATTAATCTCTCAAATGTGGCTGGTGCATTACACAGTCCAAATGGCATAACATTGAACTGCCAGAGTCCCTTGCCAGTAGAGAAGGCCGTTTTCTCCTTATCCTTGTCCTTGATTTCGACTTGCCAATAGCCACTTTTCAGATCCAACGTTGAAAACCATTTCATTCCGTTCAATGTGTCTAAAGTGTCGTCGATTCGTGGAAGTGGATAACTGTCCTTCTTGGTTACATCATTAAGTCGACGGTAGTCAATACAGAATCTCATGGTGCCGTCCTTCTTCTTAACCAAAACTACGGGAGAACACCACGGGCTTGTTGAAGGTTCAATAACGCCGCTTCTTTGCATTTCCTCGATCATGCCCTCAACCTCCTTCTCCCGAGCTACTGGAACTCTTCGAGGGCGCTGTCGGATAGGCATAGTTTCCCCAGTGTCGATCTCATGCTGAACCACTCCAGTTCTTCCAATGTCATCATCATGCGAAGAAAAGACGTTGCGATATCGTAGCAGTAAGCTACGCGCCTTAAGGAATTCCTCCTCGGTAAGGTGCTCCCTGGAGTCATTTAGTAATTTTTCAACATCCATTGAAGGCTTAACATGACCAGGTTTCACGTTTACCTCAGATTCTCGGCAGCCTCTTATCCAAGAAATTTCTTGGCATGATCCGACCAGCGTTCCTTTATTGAGAACGCATTCCGTGTCGCTTGGGTTAAGGATCCTTACAAATGCTGTAGATGCCGTGGTTACCATTGTACGGGCTGTTATCCACGGTTTATCAGCATCCAACCTCTCTACCACAACACAGCGGTGAGATTGTGGCCTTGTGGAGTTCGGCAATTTCACTGGAACTAAAACCTGTGACCTTGGTTGAAGAATGGTTCTCCTGGTACAGTAAACATTTCCATTTACTCCACCTTGTATAGGAATCTCATCAACTCCAAACTTTAGAACTCCAACCTTCAAGTCGATTTTACAGTCATGTCTCCTCATAAAATCCAATCCAATAATGCAGTCGTCGACGATGTTAGCAACGATCACTTTATGCCAGTATTCTTTTTCACCTATTTTCACAGCTAACTCTCGTTCTCCTTGGACGGAAATGTACTGGCCGGTAGCAGTTTGCAGCTGGAGATGCCTAAGTCGGACTAGATGATCTCTGGTCAGGTGTCTCAGTAGCCGAGAGCTGATCACAGTCCGAGAAGCTCCGGTGTCTATGGTAAGGAGACATGGTATTCCACAGATTTCTCCATTGACAACCAGACTATTCCCGTCGTTTGCCTGTGAGATCATAATTGGGACATTTCGACCGCCAGCCAGCACTCGTCCCATAGTCCTGGCTTTTATTCGTTTCCCTGTTGGGGCTCTGACTCCACAGAGCCTATTTTCCTCGCCATTAGAGCGGGGTCTCTGTCCCTCCTAATCCTTTTTGGACAGCCTGACTGCAGGTGACCACGTTCTCCACAATGGTAGCAACGTGGCCCAAATTCGCGGCGGAAATCTACTGGCTTCGTAGTCGACACTTCTCGCACACTGAAAGGCCTGGATGGATCCTGTCGTACAGCTTCCACCTCGAGAGCGTGGGCTACTGCATCCTTTAGGCTGCCATGATGTCCCAATCGCACGGCTGCCCTCACTTCCAGATCCCGGATCCCATCGATGAAGGCCTGCACCAGCATACTGTCCACAAAGGATGCTGACGTACGTTGATAGGCCTTCCTAACCAACTTCTCGATTTCCAGGGCCCACTGTTGTAAGGACTCGTTACGTCCTTGTGTCCTGTCCTTTAACTGAGCTCGGTACACGTGCTCCAGGTGACTGTCACCGTATCGTGCCTCCAAGGCTTCTAGAAGGCGGTCGTACGTCCGGTCGTTTCCTAGAGCCTCTAGTATGGTAAGAGCCTCGTCGCGCAGCGCCAACGTCAGTGCTGTCCTGGCTTGCTCCTTACTCCAACCATTAGCCTGGGAAACAGACTCGAACTGCAGCTTATAGGCAGTCCACGATGAGCTACCGTCAAAGGGGGGCACTTTGAACCTGCCGCCTCCGGACACCGATGCGTCGGGTATATAGGTACTTGGACCATTAGCCACTTTGATCTCAAGTTTTTGGAGACGGCTCTCACAGGTCTCAATTTTTTTATCGACATCATGGACTCGACTCTCCAGTTTTTCATCCATATCGGCCAGTTTTTCCTGGACCTCGAACAACTCTCTCTTCCATTCGGTCGTGGACTCATGTACCTCACGAAGCATTCGTGCCTGTACCTCCTGGTGATCTTTTTGTTCCCTAAGCTCATTCTGGAGGATTAGAGACTGTTCTTCCTGTTTCCTGGCCTGTTCCTTTAGCTCTCTCGCTTGTTCCTTTAGGAGGACGAAGATAACGTTGAGGTCTACTCCTTGTGCAGCTGGAGCAGGTGATTCCGACGTACCAGGCATCGAGTCTCCAGACCCAGACGTTTGGCTTCGCGTCGTCACTCCTTTTGGCTCGGTTTCTCGTGGCATTAACGGCATTTTCTATCCCACTTCTGACACCAAATGTTACGAGCGTGGGGGTTCGTATTTGATAGAAAAGCACGAATTAATCCACTAAATAAAACACTCACTTTATTACCCAAATTACGCACTTACAATTCACACGAACTGTACTTAAAATCCACTAATTAAAACACACACACTATTTCACTAATTATGCACTCACTATTCACACGAAGAGACTTTCTCTCCGATTATCCTTGTACTAGCACTCGATCGCAGTTAAAATGTAACTAAACTCGTGCCGGCCGTCGGCGCCTTTTATATCCCGCGGAGCTGCTCTGGACACATTGTCCACACATATCGCGAATATTCTAGTAAGGACCAGCGTGCGGGCCGAGAACATTCGAGACCATATATGTCTCTCTCTAATGGTGCACTCTCTCTGTCACTCCCTTCTCGAATGTTCCGAGTATAGCTATCTCTTTCTAGTAGTGCTATCTCTGTCACACACTTCTCGAATGTTCCGAGTATAGCTATCTCGTTCTAGTAGTGCTATCTCTGTCACTCCTACCGGATATTTCGCCATATAACGATTTGTGCTTCAGAGGCCCATAAGGGGTCCTGAAAACGCCTGAAAACGGGTTTTCAGGTTATGGCGTCATCTGATAGAAGGTGCCCTGAAACGGACTGAAAACATGTTTCAGGCGCCTGAAAACGACGGCAACTTGGGTGAAATTTCGATCTTTAGATATGTGATAGAGCAACTTCTGAAACGGCCTGAAATGACTTTTCAGCCTGCTGAAAACGCCTCTAAAGCACTGAAATTGACATTCAAAGTTTTTGACCTAACCTACCGGCGTAACAGTTCCTTGCGTTCACGGTAAAGTTTTCAGTTTGAGTACTGTTTTCGACCATTAATTTTGGCTTCCAATATTGTGTTGCTTGATATCTTTTTTCCGTCATCTATTCTTAGTGTTTCTTGTAGTATAACTCTTGATAGTGTTTTATCTAAGACTCTTTGACTTGTCCCGGGTCCTTGATAGTTCATATGTATGAATGAAAGATTCTTGTGTTGGCTTCATATAAATCTTAGTTAATAATTTCATTTCTTGGGGTTTAAATGTCTGTTATATGGGACTTCGCAAACGATGGTTTTTGTTTTGGTGGCTGTATTAATCCAACATTGTAGACCATATTGGAACCGGTATGGATCTGTCATTGGTTCCTCCAAGAACTATCACGAAGTCTGATTCAGTTATGGTTGAAATTTCTTGTTTTGCTATTTTCAATACTTCTTCCAATGGTGGTCCTGGTTTTCCTGGTGGCTTATCTTGACTGGGCGAGCGGTATGAATGAGTAGGTAGACAGTTTGTGTATACTGCTTCGTTTTTTTAATTAAGCTTTCTTAATTAATTCTTCTTTCCGGTATTTAGTTGCAGTTATGTTTAGACATAGATAGTGAAATGGATTTTTACACCCGTGATTATAGTAAATAAACTCTTCTTATAACTTGTGAACAGACTTTGCAATTAATGTTGTAGAAGGGTTCTTCTTGTCTAATTGTACGTGGCGTCACTGTCAGTGACTTAGTAGGTAGGTGCAGTTTTGTATGCTCAACATCTTGCTTGAGAAAAGCTGTTCACACATGTTACGCTACTCGAACCGTAGTAAGTCATTCAAATTTGTGATAATAACAATTTATTTTTCTCCAGATTTGAACACTGGACCTCTTGCTTGAGAATCGCCTTTTCACACAATGTCGGTCACAAATGTAGTCCGGTAAAAAATATAAGACAAAAAAAAATACACGTGTGTATTTGAATAAGTGATTCAATTCGACACGTGTATATCAGGCAAGTTAGGTACCGAATTACCGATGCACCATCCCCTGTTGACAACTACGAAATTGCCGTAGCTATTGGAGTCGCTCGCTGTTGCTGGAAAACGTCTTAGAAAGTGGTTGGCCTTGGGTTCGGCACTTGTTTTCTCCGGCACTTGATTCACTGATTGCTTGCTTGAATTTTAACGATCACATTCCCAAATATCTATCGAAATTACACTTTATCACTGTTTTTTGCTGTATATAGGCATATTGTTATTTATGTTTTGGTATATCCAACTAATTCAAAATTTTGCTTTTATTGGTGGTTTTGATTTATTATTTAGGAGAACTAAGAGACACGTTATGTGTACTTAGCGGGCGCGACGCGGCAACCTGCACTCCAGAAACCTAGACAATCTCGAAAATAAATGAAGAATTATTGATTTGCCTTGTTTTATTTAATAATTAATTATCTAAAATAACAGATATACTCTAAATTTAATAGAAAGCGCACAGGTCAAATGGTTGAGCCCATACACTACATACACTATGTATTAAATGTTCAAAACGAAAAGGCTATACCTGTAAAGAAACCTAGAGATATGCTTAAATAATCGCAGCGATGAAGCTGAAATGCCAAAAAGCGCCATATTTTTTTAGGCTTTTCTGAATACTAACTTATATTAGAACGTCTCTCGTCGCTACGCACTTGCTAGGGATTTTGGTAAATAACCATCGTGCTCTTCGAGTAATGTTGGTTGGTTATATGAATAAGAATCTTGACAAAATCTGTAAAGGGCCTGTGGAATCGACCTCCATCACAGCGCCCGCCCAGCGAGTTCTCACGACGACGCACGATTTACTTAAATCGTTTTCTTAATTCATTTTTTTTCTAAACGATAATTGAATATTTATAGCTTGTCGATGGGATCATGTTGTTTTATCCTCCACCGGAACGTCCGGCGTCCGGCACGGTGGCATTCTGGCTTTATTTTATTGCAGTCTAAAATTAGATTTGCTTTACCACTTTAGCAATTAAGGCGTATAAGGCAAATAGCCACTAGTGACATGTGATTATAGGTGATTATCATCGATCCACAAGAAGTGTGCACATGGCACCATGTCAACCTACAAGCCGCGAAGAGCCTAGTCCAACGGAAAATGGCGGCTGCCTTTACTGTGCTGGAGCTAAAAAATATTTCGCATGTCACTTCTGGGTAGGTATGAATGAACAAAAATCGCGCAAGCGCACGCACACCGGCAACACGTCGCGCGTGCGCTCTGCACCACCTATTCAGGATATGTCGATTATGGTATGGCTCTAATGATCGCATCCTCGTTTGGATCTACTTTGAAGTACGGCTTTTTATATTTTTTGCGCGCGCAGCCTACGACGATGGCCGCGAACGGGACGCGACATAACGGCGAATACTTACAGGTAATTGAATGTTTCTTATTATATTTTCTATATGGGACAAACATGACACTAACAAAGCGACAGCATAACAGAATATTCATTAGGATGTTATATCCATTACTTTCTTGATAGTAGCAATATTTGTTCCTTATAAGGATGATCGGATAAGATCAGAATAACATGTAGTCTTACGATTTACACATATATAGATAGTAGATAAATATTTATGATATTTTCTCCATCCTTTAAATTGCTATGAAGCTCTATGTATTCGTCACTGGCTACCATTATGTCATACAATTTAATTCTACACATAGCCAACTCATTTATCGTTTTCCTGCCGAAACCGTTTTTCTGATCTCCGTTTACCACTCCGGAGTCGTCAGTCAATCAAAGTCTGAGTGTAAGGAAATCAGTAGATACTTTACTGCTTTGAATAAAATATTCACACTCCACCGGTACCTAGATGCTTCGAAGAATTCATACAGATGTGGGATTCTAGCCCGGCAGGTATGTCCTATTAAGAATAGCTATCATTGGTTGTACTCAATGTAGTTTTATGACCATGTCCGCTAACATATAATTAAATATACCATTTGGCTATGCAGGCATAATTTAATGTGTGTTTGGGCTTGTGTATTGCGAGAATCGCATTAGCGCCATTAAAATCCTCCTTGCATTCGTTAGCAGTCACTCCGTAAGGCAAAATATGCGCGCCAACCGCCCGTTAATGCGCTCCGTATGATTTTCAGAACTGGATATGTCTTATAAGCCGCAAGGATACAATATTTTTATGCAGTGAGTTTTTCCTCGGCGGTGGTTTTTACGGCCATTACCATGTCTGAAGTAGGAAAATCGCCGCCGATGCTACATTCTGATGATGGCTCGCGCCTGCGCTCGTGCTCCGCTACTTGTCGAGGCAGGGCTGTCGCCAGCTCCCGCGTCACCGAACATATATTACCTACTCATGATACTTTTTGACAGAGATAAGAAACAGACGAATTTAAGGAGCTTGAAGGACGATGAGTGGCTATATTGAAAGAGATGTTTTTTTCGGAATTACGTATTGTATAATATTACGAAAAATTTAAAACCGTATGGGAATATACAAATGATGATGTTCTAATTATGTATTATCCAGCTAATATATAAGCAGAAGTACGTTACTTCAATTTATTTGGTGACAACTTTAGTTAAATTTCTTGTGTCATTGATGATATATCAAAAGCATCCATGTTATGTTACACGAAATCAATACCTACCCACGAATCTTCTTGCAGATTTACATATACCTATCACCACCCTTATTCTGTAATGAACCTGAAGATTGCAATCACAGAACAAGAAGCCCTACCAAGCCGAAGAAGAGGTGTGGATAAGTAAGTACCTACAAATTATGGCATAGACCAGCACTGGTTCTTGCATACAGACGCATCAATCAATATTAATGTGCGGTGGCGTAGAAAATTTGCGCTTAGGATTTATCACTAGAGCTGCATAATCTTTGCTGTAAACGGTGAGTTGCTCAGGTTATGATGTTCCCTTATAACAACAAACCGCTGGACTAGTTATATCGGCATTGGTAAGTATAGGGTGGTTGATCAGTTTGTCTAGATGCACGATTGAAGATAATTTTGAATATCACTGCATAGTATCAATCAAGTAAATGTCGAAGCTGAATAAATATACGTATTGTTTTTATTTTATTTTATGAAATTTCAGCCTATTGTAGGAAACATATTTGAATATTTCGAGTGATAGATGTCTAATTACTTTTTCTCCTGCTCGACAATGCCACATCATGCATATATAATGCAAACCTTACGTAAAGCAAGTCACTATAGCCCTTAGCTTTAATTTACTTTAATAAAATGTAGTTTTAGTAGACTTGCTTTTTGTTTGTCTCGGAAGGTACGAGAAAAGTAGATTATACTCCTCGGGGATAAAGTGGTTTTTGTCTTGGGCGCGCTTAAACCCCTCACTGCACTCCGGACGCCGTCTTAATTTCTCATCTGGAGTCCTTCGTTATGTTTAGGATTCCATATCGCACCCCTGACAGGAAACTTTGCTTTATCCCGTAGGTGTATAATCTCCTGTTTTTTTTTTTTTAAATTACACCCTTCGTGACGTCAAATGATCAAAATTTTTGAATAGTTAGGTACTTGCGGCTGGTTGCTTCTAAACGGAAATAACAAGAAATTCAAGTGAAAACTTGAACATTGATAACAACAAAAACATTCTAAAAAATTGAGCAATAGATGGTCACAATAACCCTTCACTATAAAATGATGAACTAATTTAATTGTTTTACAGTTTTACGTATTTAGCACAGGTCCAAAATAATATCAATTGTAAAGCTATAGAAACTCACAACGAATGAATGCTGCCGAAATGTTAAAGGTTTTGTAGTTTATTCTTCTCCCTGAGAGGACCTTGAGCCCGTTTATTACGCTAGGCATGCTTGCCTAGGATTTACTTCAATAAGACTTGATCTGATGAGATTTTAATCTGAGATCTCACTAATTAAAAAAACTTAAAAACAATAATATCAATATTTGTTTATGTTCTGACTGAGAGCTGAGTTTTTGACTGACGGAAAAATTATTGACATTCGAGAGTTTTACAGGGCAGACAACTTAACGACGAAACAACAAATAATTAAAAAACTAAGCTGCAGAGGACAAATAAAGGGCATTCTGTTTTTTAGAGAGATTTCAGTAATATTTTTATATTTTCAGATGGGGATTGCGGAGTTTAGTCTAGAGCTAATTTATCAAGAAATGGTTTCCTCAGTTTGGTGTCCTTGAATTTTTTTGCCCTATTGTTGATATTTCGTGTGTAAACTAAAATTGTCGCTTCTATACGACTGTAGTACAAATTTTATGGTTGGTGTACAATCCGGAATGGCTTTTGTTTCTCCCGTTGCACAAAACCAACACAAACAAATTGGAAAAGGTAAGAACATAAAATAAACAAGCAAGAAAGCGTTTAGCGTGCTAATTTGAAGGAGTCGGTGCTACGCTGCGGCGAGATGGCATCTTCACGGCTTACAATAGTAAACAAATGTGTCGCTCCGGCGCAATTACGTCTCCGGCGGGTGAGGCGCGGCGCGGGCGCACGTCACGCCGCCGTGCATCGCGCGCGCATCACGCTCCCGCCCACCCCTCTTCGCCGACCACTCCTCAGCGGTTCCAGGCAGGACTTATGCTAATGGTCCCAGCACCGCGTAAATTGGAATGAGCTCAGCACAAAACAAAATGCATCCGCCCCTTTATCTTATTACTTCAGTTCTCGGTGCAAGCTGCAGCACTTGCTAAAAGATGCTCTACATACACGAGTGTAAAGCGCATTATCTCACGACTTGAGCGGGGTGTGCTGTCGTCGCCAGTAAGCCCGCAGATTGGCAGAGTGAGTGAAATTCTAATACAAAAAGAAAACGCGGCAACAAACGTGAAACCGATTAAAAGGCCTCATCACGATTTTGTATGCACTTTGCACGGCCTGCGCCCGACACCGTGGGAGCGATAAGGACAGCCTTACTGCACTCTTTGCTCATGATCTTCGACTTCCTGTGCTTTGGAATAGTATCGGCGAACACGGCGAGGCTTAGGCTAATGGCTACTATGCTATAATCAATTCAAACGGTCTATTACGAAAATAGTCTGTTCTGATTTCCGTGGGTCGACTTCGGGTGTCGGCCAATCAGTGACTCTTTGGAGATTTGATCAATGAGTAGACGTCACGTAGACTTGACTTTGAAGATGGGCAGAAGAGTAGAAGAATATCTCCGAATTGGTTGAGATCCGGTTCATAGCCTGCCAACGTCCCCATCACAACAAGCTAACTGGTTGACCAGGCGAAAAAAAAGTAATCGTCATAATTGTGTTTTTGTTGTATCAAAGCAGGGCATCATGATTGAATATTCATCGGTGGATCAACAATAATAGATCCCATCAGTAGCCGGGACGTGGCAGGCATCACATTTCATAATAATAGGAGTTGAATACGGCAGCACCGTGAAATGTATCGGTATAAAAACTCCGACTATAACCGCTAACATGTGAATCGTATTAAAAAGCTGTTTAGTCATTCGCCTTCATAAATAGGTAGCATTCGATTGCTTGTGATTAAATTTCATCCATTATGTCAGCGGTGCTCAACTATAAAAGATCTGTATTATAGTAGATATCACCAGCATTATTTAGTTTACCGTCGTTGTACCGGTAAAGATATGGTGTACATCTTAACTGTTATTTATCTCAGTACTAGCTGGGGTACTCGGCTTCACTCAGGGAGTCGATATGAGATTGTGTGGTAATTGGAATAAAAGTATAAATTTTAAAATATAAGAGGTAGGTACAATTTTTTATTGAGAATATATTCTAACCACAATGGTTAGAATATACCGAGGTCAATGAACTTTGAAATACAGGTAACGTATTTTAGAAACGTAGTAATCTAACTTTTCCATTTATGAAAAAGATTCCTGGTGTTTCCCTACTGAATTTTTGCGCGCTGCAAAATTGGCAGACGTTGTCCACTTTTCTGATTACAACGTGTTTTTTTTGTATATTCGTTCATCGTAGTGGTGCTTTATTTTTTAGGTTGTACTATTTACTTGTTCTCGTCCGCGCTTCTCGTAGAGTGATATTTTCATGGGTGGCTCTCGTTTGCAATATTTTAATATAAGATTATGTCACCATTCTAGATTCTACAATTCGTTCATTTCGTTATTTTTCTGTTCTCTGCTTCTCACGGTACCCATTCTCGTTCGTTGGGAACGTAAACTTACTTCAGTAAAAGTAAAAGAGGTGGAGATTTTGCCAGTTCTGAATCAAAACGGCGAAAACAAAAAGAACATCGAAACCAAATCTTTTTATTAAATACACAAATACACTTTTCAAACTTTATTTTTGATTTATATTCAGCCACTGTATCACTTAATTACTCTTTACTGTTTACTGTTTTTTTTATTCATTCTCTGCACGTAACTGGTAAGAAACGGACTTTGAAACCTTTTTTTTTTGTTGGAGGGGAAAAAAATGGAATTATCCATGCCCAGGAGTCAGACCTCCCTGCTATGTCCAGGTCCCCACATTTTGAGCGGGCATCAGCTCGTGTGGTATACGGACTAAAAACAACCCCTTTGCGTTTACAGTTATCTGTCTAAGACTTTACTGTGAGCCATGGCCTCGGTATATGCTGAAGGCTTTGTACCTGCAATTTACCCTTTTGGGCGATATATATGTGTATATGATATATATGGGAGGACTTTCAAACCCACGAGAGATCATGCTTTATATACCCCTACCAATGACCTCCTACAAAAAAGGCTTCGAATAGTCCACAATGTTCTAGAACATTCCACAACATTCCAGAGTTTTCTGCAATATTCCACGATGATCTGGGAAGTTCCCGAACATTCCAAAATATTCAAGAGTGTTATGGAATGTTCAACAATGATCTGGGATGTTCCCCAACATTCCACGACATTCCAGGAAGTTCCCGAACGTTCGAACCCAACGATGGATCTTGCTTTATATACCCCTACCACTCGAATGTTCTGGACTGTTCTAGAAATTTTTCTAGAGGCGAAACGTCCATCCCTATATCTTCAAAAGCAAAAAACGGGAACCTTCTTCAAGGACGGGAGATAGAGGGCTACCATAACATATAAATCCCTTGAAAGTACTGGCACGCACATTGTAGACTTTCTTTTATAATGTAAATATATTGATTATATAGCAGAGACTTACAAGTGGGTGAGTATCTTAATAGCTCTGGTTTACATAGAGAATGAAAACATCGAAAATATCTTGAAATATTACCATTAATTCATCATTTTCCCCACGGTTTGGGTACCGCTGCTCTAGATCGCCGTTAGACTTATCGGTGTAAGTAAATGGATAATACGTCTAATAATCCGAGAAATAGAGTTTTGGTAGCGATATCACTAACTGTTATCTGATAATAAATGATGTGCCACGCGCTACCGTTATATTGTTGTCATACAAAAGTACTACCTTGGAATGCACGTGGACGAACACCTAACTGTAATTAAATTCTAATGTACCAAACGTGGGTAGTTAGGTAGTAAGTGTACTTAGTTACTCGATAATTAAAATCTGTAAACACCGATAAGCAAAATTTTGCACGTGTAACCCCAACACTAACAATGAAAGAGTGCCTCCTTGTCTGACTGAGTGTGTGCTTGGAAGTGGTAAACTCTGTGAGAGAGGGTAACCCCTCCACACGCCACTCAGACCCTAACTCTTTATTAATCTGTGCTCAGATATAGAGAAACTTGGCACGACCAGTAACTACGAGTATTGAGATACTTAATGACGCAGGTTTTTTAAAATCCAATAGATGGCCTGAAGAGACTTCTTTTTTCCTATGCCCATGAAGAATGTGGCATATGTGGGTTTTCGAAAGAAATACCTGCTCAGAAAGTATCCCATTGAACAAAAGGCAAGACTTCACAGCGGATAAGCAAATGGGCAAATAACTGTAGAGACGTTGAACTAAGTAATTTTCCTCAATTGTCTTACAAAAGCGACGTCTGCCAATAAACAATCGGTCATACTGAATGAGCGGAAACGTCCGGGCAAAATTAGCCCCGAACAAGAAAAGTGCTTTAGACTTGGTAAGTTTATTATATTAAAAGCGTTTTGAATGTGAAGTGTCTGTTAAGTGTGTATTATGTTCCCTTTGTTCTCTTCCATTACTCGCATGTTGAAATAAAAGACCTTTCCCCCGCGTTAAGTCTAACCAACCATATCTGGGACGAAGAATAGTTTAAATGTTAAAAAGTGCCGATGTAGACGTGCTAAATAACAACATTTATTCGTTACTACCCGGAAAACTATAATTTTAGGAATCCAATACCGATATATTTCCTGGTAACATTTACTCCCCCACAATGAATGAATAATGAAACGAATGTCGACTCCCGCGGCATCTCTGCAGACAAGAAATAAAAGTCGGCAGAGGCCTCTATTTCAAAACGCATTTCACATACAAATACCTAATTTCGAAGTAAAGTACGAACATTATACAGGCGGGTTCGCATTTAAATTATTCCAGCGGATCGTTTATAGCCTATAACCGAATTTGGGAATTAGCTATAAAACAACATTTGATGCGGGCGGGCGCGGGTGGTTTGCAATTTGAATGTTTGGCCCGTTTCGGAGCTCATTGGGTTGCGTGGCGCGTGCGGTGCTTACAACTCGAGCAGTGTTGCCACCTCGCGGTGTCCCGCCACATCGACACCGCCAACGCACCCGAACGGGACGAACATCAACGTTGACAAACATAGTGGTTCTATTTTGTGATTTACTCTTGCGCGACAGATTAAGATATGAGATATACCTTATACCCTGTTTAGTGACTTCACCAAATCCAAGCTTTCCATATATAGCGGCGCGGTTAGCGACAAAAAATATGTCCACACTAGTCAGAGTGTGAGGTATCTCCAATATCTTAATCGAAAGTGCTCGAGTTACTCACGAAATCTCCTTTGCGGCGTTTCCTACTGTAGGAAGGATGTTGCACTCCTGCTTCATTGGGCTAGTCATGTACGTCACAGAATTTCGAGAGTTCGATAGCAAAAAATGCGTTTCAGTTCATTTGGGTAACTAAAGTTTTGCTTAGCAATTCCGATATTTATACTTGTTGTCGTTGTCATGTCGTCGACGACGAGCAGTGTCGTGACAACAGAAAGGAGTTAACGAGTCCGGTGTAAATGAAGCTATCCTTAACAGCAATTTAAATTCCATTACAATGAATATAAAAAACCAATTTGAATGCTATATCCCTCTCTAGTCCGCTTGCACTTCGCGATTATCCCTTTGAGCGGTTTAAGATTGTTATATTCGAGTAGTTAGTTAACTGTTATGAAGCATTAACGCTTTAAAGTGTTATATATATAGCTGTAGTAGTATTCACGGCCCAACATGATGCATGGCATTCAAAAGTTTTTACTAAAGAGATTGGTTAGATACGATGCAGTGATTTAATGTAAGAAATTATACTATGCTTTTCCACGAAATCCATCATAGGTAATACGTTTTTCAACAGGGCTCATTAGGTAAATAAATATTAAGGAATCCATAGATATTAAGGAATCGCGTTCATCGCAGACCTTTTCTTCGGATATGGTTAGTAATGCAAAAACTACAAAAAGAAATCTTGAAACGTCAAATAAAGTAAAGGTGTAAATTATTGTTTGACAAAACAATTACGCTTTGGAATAAAGCTGTCATTCAAGGAAGCCAGATAAGTGGGCAGCGCAGCCTCAGTCGTTTGATCTCAGCCACAAGCATTATCTAGATGTGTAATTTTGCGAATAAAAACAATAATGATAGCTTGTAGTATCAACAATTCGTCTAATTTCATCCATCAAGTCGTGAATCGCCTGGGCTGGAATTATCGAGGTCCCGACTCCTAGTGCGGATCAAAGGGATTCGAAATTTGACTAAACCTTTCAGAAACACCCTGTAAAGCTGCTTTTTAAATGTGATCGACCTCTAGTTGTAACCACGTTAACGCGAACAAACCGATTTATATAAGCAACAAATAATTTCACAATAAAACACATTTACCTTCTGGCTGTGAAGGCATCACTTGGACAGGCAATGTGCATGGACAGACAGACAGACGGACGTCTGTTCTAGTCATTACACCTAGCTGCAATCAATTGGTGATAATTCCATTGTCCTTTTAGAGCCCTATGGAAATATTTGCAGGGATTTTACAAAGATTTCCTTCTCTATGATAATATAATTTTTACCCAATTAGACTTATTTCCTTTCAACCTTAATAAAGATTGCATTCTGTAACTATAAGCCCCGCATGCTAACGTGTGACGTCAGTTCCGTTGAGTACAGTTAGCAGAAAAATACAAAATGTATGGGCCGTCTGGTCTTCTTGCAGCAGCCCTTTTATAGGTTTGTTGGGACTTGATAGTTGTAGTTAAAACCAGCAAGACTAGTAAATGTCGTTTATTATGAAGTAAGAGATAAGTAGAACGCTGATGTGGTGCGGTTCTGTCCACGAGTTGTTGATGTAAGTTAGGAAAAAGAGATTGCTAAATTTAAACAATAATCAATGTTTGCCATTCCATACAAGAAATAAATGATCAAGTGCAAGTTGGACTCGCGCACGAAGGGTTCCGTGCTACCCTACCGCACAATGATATTACTATTTCATGCATGGGATGGGTATTAGGTATCTTTAATTTTCCTGCAGCAAAATGTAGTTTACAAATTTATTGGTGCGGCTACTTTCACTATTTTAGGATCAGTAGTAGTTTTGGAAATAATTGAGGGGGGGGGGGGGAATGGACGGTTTTTTGGTAAAATTGTTAATACAAATAATAAACTACTTACCAATATCTTAATAATACAAAAAATCATGCTATATCTAAATACTTATCATGGAAGAGAAAGATAGTGCTCTTTCAAAAGACTTTTAAAGTGTTAATTGAGGGATTTGTTCTAGAGACTGATAGCTCGTAGTCTGAACCCATTCTCGGTATCTTGGTAGTGTTATGTTGCGGAGTTGTAAGTAGTGACCGAGTGTGAGATCTCCGTGGCCTATGCAATTTCTGAAAAACGAATCGATCCCGTAAGAAGCCAGGAGTGAGGATTACATAAAATATTGAAGAGGCAAACGAGGATATGGAAATCCCGTCGGAGGTGAATCGGGAGCTACATGCGATACTGCGAGACGTGGTCAAACTTACGCAGACCGAAAACAAACCGAATCCCGAGGTTTTCAAGTCACTCGAGTTTGTTCAGTTGCTCTTCGTTTGCGCTTGCCCAGCAGACATCAGCATAATCGATCAGGGGAAGAAGAAGAGATTGGGCAAGCGTGATTTTTGTCTGATGAGAAGTTTTGGAGTCACCTCTGGGAGTGGAAAGTGGCAAAGACTCGCATGCTCTGACCAGGATAGCTGGTTTTCAAACATAACTCCTAGATTTTTGGCCTTGGTACTGTATGAGATTACGGTTCCATCATAGGTTACAAGAGCAATAGAAATATGCTGAAGCAAGTTAAGGGACTATCTGGAACCAGTAATCTTAGTCTGTGATCTGTATCTGTATCTTAGTATGTAATCTTAATCTGTAGGATTGACAAAGTGACCATAAGACGAGGTTCAAACCCTGATCTTCTCGAGATCTGCATTTAATACCACCACAGCTGGTGCCAAATCACAGGGGGAGAAATGGCTGTATATCTGGAGATCGTAGGCGTACAGATGGTATGATGAGGAGAGGACATCTGAGATGGAATTAATGAAGATAGAGAAAAGCAGAGGGGAGAGTATACCACTACTGGGGACTCCCGCTAGGAGGTCACACCACTCCGTTGAAGTCGTCTCCGACTTTATACACTGCTGGCGAGACGGAGGACTCATTCAAGGACTTCAGTATCTAAACGAGAATGTCAAAATCGACGCAGTTAAAGGCGCTGCTGAAGTCGAGCAATGCTATCACAGTGAGCTGTTTCTCTTCCATTCCGTGCTAAATGTCGTCGGTGACTTTCAGTAAGGCCGGCCGTAACGGTACGGTTACATATTTATGCATAATTAATAAAATGTCCATTAACCGCACAATTTAAGATGATGGTGTGTTTTGGATTATTCATTAATCAATTAATCATTAATTCTTGTTCGGATTCGAAGTTAGATCCGGTATTGATGATAAACTCTTCATCAATTAGCCTATCTCAGTGCCAGTACTTTTCTTCCAGGTGCTTAACATGATTCGCCTCTTTCTTCCAGTCATCAGGTGTTATGGACTGTAAAGCATTTAGAGTTCATTTAAATTGACTGCATACTCTGATAAGCAAACTTTTCCAATATTCTCTCTCCTTTTCAAAATAATAATCAATGTTCACAATCATAAAAAAAAAACTGACTCTTTCTCGCGATCACACTCGCCCGATCAACATCGTTGCCGACCCTAAAAGCCCCGCAAAATGTGACAGTTTCATACAATTTTGTTTTTTGATAAAAGACGGTTCTAATTTCCGAATCATGATCATGTTAGTTCATACGCCTTGAAGTTACGCCTATTAGAATTTGGTGGGAATTATACAAATACGCACGTTCTTCCGTGTCTCTCGGCGATGACATCATCTGACTGGAACTGTCACGCCTGTTTGCATTTTGCTGGGCTATTTCTTTAAAAGTACATTGTTCTTACTCTGAATAGTATTTAAAATATTTAAAATTTAAAGACAAGCCTCTAAGAATCAGCAGACTAAAATTTTCGAGGTCTTTCCCCGTCGACCGACCTACAATGTACAGAATGTAAAATGGCGCAAAGAAGGTATTGACACGCTAGGCCAAAGATAATTTTGCTGCGTTACTGATAAATATATATTACCGATCTCTAAACACCTTAATACACTTTGAAAGTATTATATCATACAATTAAGGATGCATACATAACATTGAGTTTGCAATGGAAGAAACAACAAAAATAGTAGTTTATGTGACTGCTACATAATGGAGGGCATTAATACTCGAGAGTGGTAATGCCTAATTATGTACAGTTACATGCACTAGTTTATCTACACACATATCATAAGCTCTCATTGATGTGTTCAGGAACCGCATGTTTGACCAGCATTGTGGCATTGATCTTATCTCTGCAGTTGTTAAGCTTGTTCTTTAGTACCAACTTCACTGATAAACTAGGGACGGCGCGCAGGCGGGCATCGGCGTTCGAAATTTGAATGTCATAATATGTAGAAAATTTACCCATTATGGTCATAATGTACAAATTTTCAGATAAGAAATGATTTTTTACCAGTCTTAAAGTGCGGTTTTTAGACGCAGTAAAGAGGGTTTATGATACGTGTGTAGATAAAATCCTATACCTACATGAAAATTTATCTTTTTTATAAATTATACTCGTAAATGTATCTCCGTTTAAGAATGTAAGTTTTAATAATATTTTTATTAATAAATAATAATGTATTATTACTTTTGTTAATTTCTCATGAGTTGCTAAGGCATCAACTCCACAAAAACGATCATTAAGATTATTTTTAAACAATTTAACCTAAAACTGTGGACCAGAGAACTCTCCATTTATACCTGTCAGAGATCCGCGGAGTCTAAAGCATCTACGAGAGATTGACGTTACGCCATTGGAGTTGCGTCTGCGCATCGGGCAGGCAGAACAGCTGACGCCGGGAGGCATGGCACCGGATAATATCAAATTATAGCAATTCACTTCCATTCTAACATGGATGCATGGTTTTAAAATTTTAAAGTTTTTTTTTTAGAGAACATTAAAAATAAACATTATTTGCTACAATTACTTCAGTCCTCCGTGTTAGTTTCTGCCGTTAAAGTATTCTTAGGTGTGCATTGTGGTTTTGCCGGTCTCGATGTATTCCACATCATCGGAGGATGAACCCAGGGTAAAAGTATTGCATCTGATATTCCAACCAAGAGTCTACAACTAAATTTCTGCCCAACCGGTTATATGGTGAAAATAACCTTTCATCCATGTTCATCTTGAATTGATTTTAAAAACATACTGTTGTTCTGTGAATCTGGAAATTCCACAAGCTGAAGTTTTTTAATTCGACGTAAACGCAACGTCCCATGTTTATAGTTGCGTCCACCGAATTACATAAAATTGCTGGGAATCATTTCCACTGCTTTGTAGATATTATCTGCCAGGGCAGCGTCTACTTTTGGAATTGCTTATGTCGCTGGCAGTTGAAATTCGAATTCTTTGTTTCAAAGTTGGCGGAACTCATTACCGAAGTCGTTTATAAAACACTGCGAGGCACACCGCACTAGTCGACGACGGTTGTTTGCTCGCCATCACGAAACATGGAAAAAATAAATTAATTTCCCATGCACGCGATCAAGGGTTCAATAAGTCAACAAATTGCCAGCTTGTGGTATGATTGTAGTGTTGTTTACAAAATTGTAACATAACAAGCGTAAATCAAGCTATGTTATACAGGATGGGGAGAAATATTGAATACTTATTTATTGTTACAGTTTTTGATGATTAACGCCAAAGAGAAAACCTCATTTACGCTCTCAGTCAACATAACACTCATAAACGATTGACTCAATTGGTCACTGTCGTGTGAAAGTCACTGAGTCTTGCTAATTGTATGGAATAGATATATATTCCATACATTATTTATAGGGAAAAGGAAGTATTAAAACAGTCCATCGGATGCTTGAGAAGAAGATATGACAGTATCGGGGTAATTTCTGCGCGCCCCGCTGTGATAAGTGAAGGCGACGCGCACACCGGAAGTGGGCATATCCGGAGCCATGCATCGCTTCCTCCGTCGTCATTTCCGGTTCCGCAACATCATGGCAAAATCTCCCGCTCTTTTTGACACGATATTTCTCTATAAACGCACGAATGAATATCACGATTACTTGGAAACATTCTGTTTCTTATAGGGTTCTGATAGAAGCTAAATTTATTTGATTTGAGGGTTGCGATAAGTTTGTCGATAACTGTAAGTATTGAGCTTTGATCTGGCAATTTATTTGCTTGTCAAAATCAGGAAAAGGCCACGCGCCTCTTAAGCAGGCCCGGCCCAAACGGTTCAATAAATCTAGAGTTAGCGTCAAAATCAACATGAAATATTTGAGTGTTTTTAAAATACGAGTTTTTGGGAAAAAATATAATAGAGAAAATGTTTTTTGATTGTAAAATATTGTAGTCAAATCGTAATATTTAGAAGTTATCCTAAAAGATGATCTGAATAACGTCCAGGGAAATCATGCCGTCAAAAAATAGTTATCTGACAGAACAAACCCAATTTCGCTACTCCATTTTCTGCATTGACTGGCGGGCAGATGAGACGAAAGAAAATCAATTACCACAAACATAGAGATACAATCATAAGGATACAAGTGACGAATTGCACCACTCAGCGCGCATGACAGGCGCGAAGCTTATGTGATACATGGGCTGATAAGCCGAGCGATGCGTCATCAGCCCATTCAGCCCAGGAGCTCGCTCGCGGGCGATCCGATGGAACATGTGGACAATCTTTCACGCTCATGTGTGCGCTCACCCTTTTATTGGTCCGAGGGTAGAATGTTGGCGCATTGTGGATGTGGCTTTAACTGTACCCGCATTAGTCAGTACTAATGCGGTACTTGTATCAGTATACAAGAGGCTGGTTACATCAATTCTGAAACAAAGCAAGACATTTCCTAACAACATTATTTAAAAACCGCTAAAACAATTCATCTTCATCCGTAGACGGTTTTTCCCCAATTTCCCAAATTTTTTAGCTCAGACAATACAATATAACAACATGTTTGGACTGAGTGACCAATTGAAGTGAAAAAAAATATTTGCTCTGACTAAATCAGATTCATATCAATCATTGTTCAATAATGTCCCTAATCGAAGATCTTTCTGTCCCATTGAGAATATAGTCATATCCAGCCTAGTCTGCCTCTCGCTGATTAGAGTCCAGAGTGCGGGGTGCGGAAGGAGATTGAGGGGGGGGGGGGGGTACAGGGAAGAGAGCGTGAAATTGTCTGCTCACTTCTGTAAATATAATTTGGGCGACAAAAGGACTATAGATGATTTGCTGCCGGGTCGGTGCAAGTGCGCTTGTCTACTTGACTACTTGTTACATGCATTTAAAAATAGTGCCCTTTAATTCAAAAAGTCGAGGGATATATTGATTTGAGCGGTTGCTGTCGTTTTCTTAATTTAAGATTAAGATATTTGTCTCGCATTCATGAGTATTATTATGGAATAAAGATATAATAGAGCATAATATTCACACTTCCAAAGTTTTATCACACGTGTCACAAATAAATAAATATGAATAGTATATAATATTGTAAACCTTAAGTACTAAACATATTGCCTCCTGCAATACATATCTTTCAAAGTCCCCAAGATTAATTATCTAAATAAATAGTCTAATTTTAAAATTGCATTATCTACAATACTGGGTCACTTCACGGGTTTACTTTTATTGAATCATTGCATTACACTGTGACTAATGGAATAACAGAACAAATAAAATTAAAATGTAAATAGTGGAACGGCGAAATGCTAATAATAAATTTCTCCATTTTAATAACTGTAACTGCGCGAGCGAGGGGAGATCTGGCCTGTTAAGTCAATATAACACTTCCATTACTCCAAATTAAATTCCTCGGGGAGAGAGATGAAGTTTTTATTCTGCAGACAAAGGCGCGGAAGTGAACTGCCCATGGAATAAAAGATAGACTATGCACCTCCGCCATATTATTAGTGGGCAGAAACCTACATAAAATGATGGAAGCCGGCATAACTCATCATTATAAAGAATGGAAAACTTCGCGAATATGCTGTCAGTCGAATGCATAGATCTTCAACAATACCGGATTTGACTGCTAGTCAAAACAGAAACTTTTTTGGAACTGTCAAAACGGTAATTTTGTTCACGAGTTCTATTAAATACTAGACTACATGAGACGTCATAATCAAATGTTGTCTTTTTAAGATAAAATTGAGTTTATAAAATACAACTGCTGGAAGTAGACCATTCTGATATTGTCAAACGTTTTTGTAGAAATAGGTTCAGCTTGAGACACGTTTCTAGATTTATTCGACTACCTTGTCAAATACCGTATAAACCCCCAATTGAAAAACATGACAGCATCAAAAAGACAAATCACTCCGAACAAAACAAAAGTGCACTTGTAGGCGTGAAATTTCAATAAGCCTTTAAAGGCTGGGCAAGTGTGCAGCGCGGGTGTGAGAGGTATTAATATTTTACAGAATTAATCATTATAATCCGTCGGGCAAACAAGTCGCCCCAGGGACGCAGAACAATATAATGAAGTTGTCATTTTTTAGGCGCGGGGAGGATGGAGGAAATCCAAATTGAATCATGCGGCGAGGGAATTGTGCTATTATGTTATTAAACAGGAGAGGGCGCGACCCCGAACGAGCTATTTTTTGGCACAAGGGCGCGGAGGAGACAGTTAACAGTTTTCACAATAGAATTATGATATAATTTGACGCGACAAAGCCGACGGGGCGCCTTATGGGTGCAAATCTGATTATTGTGAGCAATGAAGTGAGATGCACCTGATGCTCGATAATAACTAAACCAGATTCAAGAACCTTACCAATGATGAAAGTTGTAACTCTTCTGATAAATAAATCAATTGTAAAGTGATATATTCTTATAAAATTAGTTAGCAATGAGTTCAAAGCTTCCATTAGTTACTTAAATAATTAAATTGATGCAACATTCTTAGAATGTAATGTCGTTCTGAAGAACATTTTATTTAAAATGAACAGTGAATTGCTTGGATAGCAATTTTTTTTTGTAATATGTTGAATCTATATGCACATATGTGTACTATACACTCAAAAGAGCTACGAGTGAAATGCAAGCTTTTATCCATATGTCAGAGAGAGTACTTACAGCGGCTTATTGTCACCCCCGCTGGAGAATTTGATAAAGCGTGTGCGAATATTAACAAAAGGAATATCTTGTTAAATTGATACAGTCGACGCGTTCCACATGATTTTGACTCTAATCGCATAACTCTTATACCTCTCTCTTGGACCGACTATGAAGCTGTTCCGAAAGGCGGATATCGGCTGTACATTCGGACGAAGTTGCGTCATTTCTGTGAACTGGGCGTGAAATTGTCTCCGTAGGAAAATGTGTTTTGCAAAGGGGAAGATTAAAATATTATCCATGTTAAGTAAATATTCAAATGAATATTTGCCGTGTTAGACAACAATGGGCGCTCTCAAAGGGGAAGGTGCCGTAATTTGATAGATATCTATCTACAAAACGCTCTCTACGTTAAGGGACCTCCCTGTTATTATAAATTATAGGCGCGATTGGGGAATTCTCTGGAATTAAACGGTTCTTGGAGAAAGGGCCCTAAATAAATTGCTAATTTCATATTTTTTTGGAAAAAATAATTGAGACAGTCCTTATTAGTTATTAAGGCTGATCTTATATAAGTAGCCTATCTAAATAATTAATTTTGTTCGTTCTTTCTTCTATAATTTATTCATAATTCTTCTAATATTCATGAATATAATGGGAAAGTTCTAGACACGGGGTAGGATTCGCGATCAAAACAAGGCTAAGCAAGGTCAGCCACTCCTCCTATGCTTTGTAGATCTGAACAAAAGTATTCAACAGTGTTCCCCGTGTAGCCCTTTGATGCCCAGGTAAGTTTATAAGCTTCATTCTTCTCCTGCACGACGACATGACGTATTGCGTCTCATCAAATGCCGAATAGACAGAGCTTTTCTCCGTTACCTGTGGAGTCAAACAAAGAAGTGTTTTGGCACCCACTCTGTTCGCCCTATATTTTGCAGTGGTGGTTAGAGAAGCCTTGCAAGACAATTCGGAAGGCATTCATATTCGCTTCCAGACGGATGGAAAGTTCAACTTAAGGCGCACACTAAAGCCTCTCACAGTGTCATCAGTCATCACAGGGATAAAGTTCGCTGGCGACCTATGTTTTGTGGCGTTTTCCTCAGAAGGTCTACAACAGCTGATGACACAACTCGATGAAGCTTTCTGTAGGTACGGGTTGAAAATCAGTGTAAAGAAAACCGAGGTTATGTCCCTTGAAACACCTCAAATCGCCAGTCCTGCACTAAACATAAGCCTTGGACGAGACTCTCTGAAGCAAGTAGAGAAATTCAGGAACCTAGGAAGCAATAACATCACATGGAGACCTGGATGCCGAGATCAACAGCAGAATCGGCGCAGCTTCAGCGACTTTCGGAAAGCTGGAACAGAGGTTGTATCGCTCGCATGACACAAGTCGGGCTGTATACGTGGCCACGGTGCTGCCAAATCTTCTGTACTTGGCTGAGACCTGGTGTCTGAACCGAAGACACATCCGGATGCTGGATAGATTACACCTCAAGTGCCGGAGCACCTTAAACATCAAATGGACTGATCGCATTCGCAATACAGAGGTTTTACGCCGAGCAGATGTTGGTAGCATCGAAGCCTATCTGATGCAGCAATATTTGCGCTGGTGCGGACACCTTTCACGCATGCTTGACGAGGCTGGCTAAGCGCGCCTTTTATGCGGAGCTCCGAGAAGGCAAGCACAAGCAATGTGACCAGTTTCTACACTACAAAGATATTCCAAAGAGGCATATGAAACGCTGCAAAATAGACCCGGAGACCTGGGAAAAACGTGGAGCCCAGTGAACAAAATAAAGGCATCTCGTTTAAAAGAATATATTTAATTTTGGAGCACAGCGGTACGCTGAACTGGATAGGAAGCGAGATGAAACCAAAGCTGATAAAACCTGCAGGTATTGATTATATTTATGAGAACGGCACACTAAAATTTGCAACGTCTGGATGAACGTTTAAAGCCAAGATTGGCTATTCCGAGTACACCAGCGACGCCGCTTTAGTCCTTAGCAGTCACCGTTCCGCGGATTCAATGTCAGAAATAGTCTTAATGCATTTTTTCTGATGTTTGGAAACTCTATCAGAATTGAATCTCTATCTATATGATTGGATTGCCGAAGAAAATAATACCGTAGCCCAAAGTATGTTGAATAGCCACCTCTATGAATGCAATTTATGTTCATCTCCTTAGTGGGTATACAAAGCTTTTTTTAAAGCATAGTTTTTAGTAGTATGTCCAGCCCACTTCTACTTAAAATGACATATGAGCTTCGCGACTTCTATGACTTTCGCCTACTGTTTCTTGGTTTCTTTTTCTTTCGCTTATCCTGAATCCCAGCATATATCTTTCTAATGCCCTCTGAAACACTTGTATCTTCCGTATTATATCAAGGGTTAGAGACCAAGTTTGGCTACCATATAGCAAAGTAGGTAGCATTATCGAGTCCATTACTTTCTTTTTAAGTATTATTGGTAATTTTGAGTTAAATATATCTTTTAAGGACCAGTATCTGCTCCATGCTTTTTTAATTCGACGTTCGATTTCTTTGGATGTAAAACTTGTCAGTGATATATTAGGCCCAGATAAATGTAGTCCTCAACGTACTCAACATTTCTGGAATCTATTGTAACTGGTTTTTCCCCTCCATAGTTGCGGCTAAAATGTTGCCTGCCATGTAAAAATGGAGGATTGAATAACTGACTCAATGCGGGCACATTTGTGCCGCTGTCACTCCGTATGGAAAATGGTGTGACGCTACGTTATGTGCATACATTATTAATTATTCCGTTCACAAAGTTGATCGGTGTAAGGCTTAAAAATAATCTATATCTTTATCATAATACGGCACATTATATGTGAGTCCCTATAAAATGTCGCCATATCTCAGTGCGGGTGTACACTGTACGATACAGGGCGAGGGTGTAACATGTTTATATGTTTATTTTAATACGCGTGTCGTGCGTATAATACGGAATTTATTAGGCCCCGTCCCCACCCGGTCCGGATTAATGTGATACGGAAGATTTGAATTCGGAGCATTAACTTGGATTGGTACATTCTGTTAGGACCTCGGGGGAGATATCTCTGTATAAATATGCATGGAATGGAATGGGTTAATATCCTTTCCTAATACGGTTCATACATAATCAAGATACTCGAATATCTATCTAAAGAGTTCTTGAAGAACCTGGTCGATTACTTAAAGTCTTATAAGCCTGCAAAATGTAATTTGAGCTTCTTGCTGACCCGATAGATGTCGTTTTGTCTAAAATATTGTCAACGCTATCTACCAGAAGAGCATGAACTGAAAAAAAATACGCTTTTTCGACTGTTCCCTTTGCAATTTTATTTCTCTTTATAAGAACCTTTCTACGACTCCCAACAAATTATTTAAAAAAAGTCCATCCAAATCTGTCCAGCCGTTTGCGAGTTTCACGCTTGACAACATCTTATATTTAGCGAGTCATTTTTATAAACATGTTGTTACAGAAAGGTGTCTAGTCATAATCTAAGGGGTTGTTAGGGACAACATTCTGAACAACTTTCACTATGAAACTGATTCGATCGGAGCAAGTTTGTTATTCGCGATACAAATTTGGATCCCGGCATGTATGAATAAAATTTTAAGATGCTTATACAAATCGGTTTCATACCAAAAGTTGTTTAGAATGATGTTCCTTACAACCGTCTAAAATATGACTGACTACACCATTCTCTTATACCCTGTCTAGATAGAATAGATAGATTTGCATCGCCGTAGCTGGTAGGCAGTAGATGTGAGAGGCTCATGGGGCCGGAGAAGAAATGGCTTGGAGAAGGCGTATACCAAACAGAGGGTAAATATGTGGGCTGATTGTTTTAATTTGAGTTTTAGGTATACGTCACATGGGCAGTATTTGACAGTATCTTGTGTGCCCTCTCAGCGGGTTAATTAAAATATAGCTGATAACATTAGTTAAATGGATATGGCTCATCTATATTATATTTGAATAATAATGAGTGCATAATGATTGTATTGCTAAATCGAATTTTATTACTGTGTACAGTTGCGTACGGGTCATAACTTTTTTTTTTGAATTTGTAATGTGACTTGTGTCCAGATGCATTCATATAATATATGATCTAATCGTGTATGAATGTGAATGAATAAAGAGACCGGATTAAAGCTAGAAGCTTCCACTTACTTCAGATCTTATTCACAGCATTAGCTGATACAGATGCACAATGATTTACGACTCTAATAACGGGAAAAACTGGCTATAATCTATTTCAATTCGTAAACAAATCGGTTGAACAGAAAGCCATAAAACACCACACACAAAGAATCTTTATGTAAACATAACAAACGTAAATAGCGTTATGTCTGATGTTTTAACTCATTTCGAAAGTCATTTGCAGGAAGCATTATTTTAGTTCCAGCCAAAATATCAATAACCAAAAAATATTTTTGAGTATTTTTGTAATGTAGAATGATGAGGTATATCAACACACAGTCTTTTATTTTTTTTTATCTACGCACGTATCATACCCCCTCTTTACTGCGTACAAAAACCGCACGTTACGATCAGCATAATGTTAAACTACTTGGTAAAAACTCATTTCTTATCTAAAAAATTACACATTGTGTAATTTTTCTACATATTATGACATTCAAATTTCGAACGCCGATGCCCACCCGCGTGCTGCCCCTAGTTTGGCTGTGAAGTTGGTACTGACATTCAAATTTCGAACGCCGACGCCCGCCCGCGTGCCGCCCCTAGTTTGTCTGTGAAGTTGGTACTATAGAACAAGCTAAACAACCGCAGAGCCACAATGCCGGTCAAACATGCGGTTCCTGAACACATCAAAGAGAGCTTATGATATGTGTGTAGATAAACTAGTGTATGTAACTGTACATAATTAGGCATTAAAACTCTCGAGTGATATTATTATGAAACTCGCCTTCGGCTCATTTCATAAACCCACTCTCGAGTATAAATGCTCTCCATTATGTAGCAGTCACATAAACTACTATTAGTGAGTTGAACGGTAATGTAATTGTAATGTATTCTAAAATATATCCTATTCCATTCTTCGTGGTATGTATCTATATAGTGATAAATAAATTAAACAACCAATATTTTTTTTTTAAATCATGGTTTGAAATCATGAAAACATTCTCTAAGTTACATATAATTAAAGTAGAGTTGATTGATACATTTATTATCTAAAATAATATATTTATACTGATATTTATATAAACCAGTACAATTATGCAAAAAAACAGGCTCAGTCTCGTAAAGAGACTAATAATAAGCTGTAAACTTGTACATACTTTTATTTTGGCATAATCATAATTTTGTCTCCAAAGTCACAATAAATCACGAGTTAGCATTTTTAATTATCAAAAGTCAAAAGTCACAAAAATCGGTTTGCTGCAAATAAGTCGCTTCCTATGGTTTCAATGCGGTATTTGACAAGGTAGTCCAATCAATCTAGAAACGTGTATCAAGCTGAACCTATTTCAACAAAAACGTTCGACAATATCAGAATTGTATATTTCCAGCAGTTGTATTTTATAAACTTAATTTGAGTTAAAAAGACAGCGTTTGACTATGACGTCACATGCTAGTATTTCATAGAAATCGTGAACAAAATTACCATTTTGACAGTTCCTAAAAAGTATCTATTTTGACTAGAAGTCAATATGACGGCATTTGAATAAAAATGGCAAAGCATGACATTTTATACAAATTAGGGCGCACGCACACTAGCGTCCACATATATCTATGCTATCCGTCCACAGATATCTATGCTATGCTATCCCCCCTTTGACACAGAGCACGGAGGTGGGGGTGCCTTATTGCAAGGTCCAATCATGATCCTTGAAAGAATATGTCGATTACAGTATTAAATAATAGTATTTACTGCTTTAATATGCTCGGGGTCTCTGAAAATTAAAGTAAAATAAGAATAATTCATTATTCTTACCAGCTAACGAAATAGTCGTAGTAGTATTAATAGCACATCTACAAAGACATAAGCTCGAAACGCATTACAATCCTTATTACGTAGTCGGGTAATAACAATTAAAAAGAACTCAATGATTTAAATTCAGCAAAAACAAATTTAATTACTAGTGGCTTAGTCGAAGCTTGATCCGAGGGAGACAAATAGGCTAAGTGAAATTTATGTATCGGAATCAAATTCGTTTTGGTCTTTGCATTTTTTGCAACAGTTTTTTAGACTTAATTTACACTGCGAAAGTAAATTGTGGATATGCCTTAAATGTAAACTAAGATTTTAAGACGGTTTTACGGCTGTAGTTATTTTTGAGAGGATTTTAGTGACATCATTCTGAACAACTTTAATTATGTAACAACTCTTCCTGTTTAAAACGGTTTTTTTCTTCACTGTTGGTTATTTTGAAAATGTGTTAGTAATAATTTAATAGAATTGATATTTAACAGTTTAAGGATTTATATCGACTTATTGGAGAAAGTTATAGGCATTCTCACACAGAGCGTTGATGTTACATATCGTAATGGTGTGTGGTTAATGTCCAAGCATCGACTTAAAATCATTTGGAATTCCTTTAAAGTTATTCCTTGACCCATCCAATTTAGTCTTCACAACCAAGTACTGTCAATCTTCTGAAATTTGTTTTCTTATCGGATTTTTCTAATCCTCTTTAGCATCGTTTGTATTGATTATAGCGCTCCTCGCCTAATTTATATTCAGCTAGTGTTTTTCATCACACCCGGTGTTCAATACTGCTTTTCAGTAAGCCGGGGTGTCACCTTTAAATACTTACCTTTGCTTTGTTTTGCAGTTTTATACCCTAAAAAAACAAGGATTTCTACAAACCGCTTGAATGTAATGTAATTTACATAACAACCGGACATTAGCATTAGTATCTGTATTAATTATACGAGATCTTAAAAGTTAAAATAACATTAAATTATTCAGTAGTTGCTGCGCTCATTAATAATGAATTGAATGTGCATAGCGTACGGTTTGACATCTGATGCGTGACTGAGTGAATGAGTGAAGCAATAATGCAAAAGTTGTTAAGAGGGTAAACTTATAAACTACGCAATGTGAGAGCTGGAAACTTGCTTTTTTGCTTTGAAACCCCTTTATTTGGGCATCTTTAATGTTTTCCCAAAAGTCACAATAAATCACTTGTCGGCTAAAGTTATTCAAGATCAAAAATGGGAAAAATCGTGTTTTCGCAAATATCTCCCTTTCTATGGTTTCAATGATGATGAAAAATCATAACGATTGTAGGGCATAACATTCTGAATATTGTCTCAAAAGTTCCATTAAATCAAGTGTCCGCATCTCACGTTAACTACCTGCTCAAAGTAACAAAAAGCGGTTTTTGGCAAATATGTCGCTCGCTAACGATTGAAGGGTATACAATTCTAAATATATCCTCACAAGTCACAATAACTTATCACGTTATTCAAATATCTCGCTTCCCGTCATCGTTCCAAACATAATTGCATATGCATAAAAATTGTGGGGCATGAAATTATTTACAAATAAGCCTTCAACATTTTCTGACATAGAGCGCAGGCAGCGCGCTGAGCTCAGCTATATACGGCATAATGCTGGAAATCGCGTTTCCTGGGAAACGATATGTAGAATAAAGTTTTTTAATCATGGACGATATCGACAATATTAATATTTTGGAAAAGTGCAATCTACCAGAAGACGATGATGATGAAGATGAAGAAGAAAATTGAGACTTTTTGAGAGTTTTTATCAAGTTAATGTGTAGCGTCACCTTAAAGGCAATCCACATTCACAAACATACTAACGGGTTCATCGGAGACGCATTCATTCAACTATTCATTCATTGTCACAACATGAAAATCATATAAGACATGATTATAATACATTTATACACACATTGACATGTCGTCATACTGAAAAATTTCATTTCATAGACACCAATATTTGTATTGGAAAATATTTTTATTTGACTAAGGATAGATATTACCTATCTAGGTTTTATACAAAACAGATAGCACAGTCACTATCTTATTTTATTTTGAACTCAGTCAAGTTTTTGACTAATGAAACGCCTGCTTCTATTGAGCAGTGTATTAATAATGACATGTACTCCTTGGAATCTGTTCCAAGCTCTTTAAATTAACCCATAGGACAACAGAGAGTAACTCTGGCAGTAATATTAATATTTGTATAAATATACCTTCATCTTGCCCATTAAATCAAGTTACTAGTAATGAAAAATGTAAAAGTAAGAATATTTTAAACGTGGTTCATCAAAATATACAGGGCATGTTAAGTAAAGAACTGGAAATTGAGTTATTCATGAACTGTAATAATATTGATATTTTATGTATAACAGAGCACTTTTTAAAGAGTTATCAGTTCATGTTCAACTTTAATAACCACCACGTTGCTAGTTCGTTCAACAGAAAAACAGCTGATCGCGGTGGCTCCCTAATACTTGTAAATAATAGTTTTAAATATAAGGAGCGAGTTGACATAGTGAGCCTGTCTGTTGAGCGTACCATGGAAATAGCCTGTATTGAACTTGAACAACTTATTGTAATGAGGGTATACAGACCACCAGATTCATCCTTTGATTTATTCGAAAAGAAAATGGATGAAGTGTTGATTAAAATCAGCGATAAAAACATTTTTTTTTATAATTTGTGGTGATTTTAATGTTAATCTGTTAGAGGATAATAATATTTGTACTAGATTAAAATCTTTATTTTTATGTCACAACATGAACTATCTGTTTTTGGAGCCTACTAGAATTACTGCAACATCTGCTACCTGCATTGGTCAGATAGGTATATTCAATATTAAAATAAAAAAGGGCCAAAAAGAGGATATTACATGTGTGCCCGTTAGTGACACTCGGCTTGAACACTACAGGAATAATATTTTAGATAAACTATGGGAAATACCATACAGTGACGATCCAAATTTGTTGTACAACTCAGTATTTAACCTTGTCAAAAATGAATATGATACGGTATTTAAATCAAAAACTATAAAAGTTAATAACAAAGCTTTGTTTGAATTCATTCAAGCGACAGTTGGAATTCATAGGAGCAGACGAAGATTATATGAACTCTATGAAGAGAAATCATATAACAAAAATACGGCCTTTCTAGATTATGTTCGTAGTTATTCAAAAATGTTTAAACGCGTTTGTGCCGTAGCTAAATCTAATTTCATTAAAAACAAAATTGAATCTAGTAGCAATGTAATGAAAACGACTTGGCAAATTATAAACAGAGAGACTGGAAAGGCCAAAGCTACACATAATAACTTCAAGCTTAAGATATATAATCAATTGCTAAGTACAGACCTAGAAGTAGCAAAAGCTTTCGAAAATTTCTTTACGGACATTCCAGTTTCAACAACCAAGTCTTTAAATTCATCTCCCGCTGCTGCTGAATCTATACTTAAACAAAACTTTGAGGAATGTAAAACATATTTTAAATTTAGGCACGTAAATAATGAAGACATTGTAAAAGCGTTTAAATACCTGGAAATGAAAAAGACAGCTGACGCCCATGGGCTATCATTCTGCTCTTCGCTGTCAAGTGATACACTTGTGTCGAATATTTGAATTAAAAAAAAAGTACACCACCCACATAATAATGGTTTTGAAAAAGTGCTCCACCTGTAACAAAAACATCACAAAAAAGTGCCCAGGAATCGAATGTAGTAGATGTGAGAAGTGTGTCCATGCTACTACGGACTGTGCCAAGATTTCCAACAAACAGCTATCGGCCCTACGCTCTACAAATGGCCTCGAATGGAGCTGCGAAAACTGCCTAAGTAACATGTCCAAACGGTCGTCATTCTTTATACCTGAAGAAGACTCGGATACAGATGAGGTTAAATCAGTCAACATCGACGTGAAAAAGCTACTTCATGACATAACCATTGAAATGAGAAAAACTATAAAAGAAGAACTAGAAACATTTCAAGATTCGCTGGAATTCATCGGTGAACAAGTAAGTAGGATTGAAGAAACTGTTAAAAACCAAAATACGAAGATCAAACATCTTGAACATAAAAATATGGAACTGCTAAACCATAATAAAAACCTAGACATCCGGCTATCAGCCATGGAGCAACGGCTACAAGAAATGGATCAAAAGCAACTCTCAAACGTCCTGGAAATTGCAGGAATTCCCAAAACTCAAGATGAAAATTGTGAAGGATCTAGTCCAATCAGTAGCATCGAAGCTCAATGCTGATACTAAAGACGTGCATGAGATTCGTCGTATAACTGGTAAAACTGAAAAATCTAGCTACATCATGGTCGAAATGAACACAAAGGTCAGTCGTGATAAATGGCTACAAGAGGCGAAGACTCGGACTATCCAGGTCAAGGATATCACCACAAACACTCCACCGGAATCTGCATCTGCCCGTGTATACGTTCGAGAAGCTCTAACCCACTCCATGAAGGCACTATTGTACAATGCTAAACAAAAGCTACGGGGTTCATTCCAGTTCGTATGGTGCAAAGCGGGTAAAATATTTGCAAAAAAGGATGAAAATGTTAAGCCTATCATAATCTACTGCCTGCAGGACCTGGATAATCTAGTTAAGTAATAAGTATTCCTATAGTTTCCTTTTAAGTAACCACCTACATAGATATTATAGTCACTACTTTATCGAAAATAATAAACAAAATTCAATATTACAGTAAGCAATAGTAATATATCATCCTATGTAACTGAATTATTTAATTGCATTGATACAAACCATTTTTTCAATACTATACCTTGTAATAACATCCATTTAACATGCCTGCATGTAAACATAAGATCGATGCTAAAAAACTTCATAAAACTACTACAAATTATCGAAAGTTCTACCATTTCTATTGATCTATTAGCTGTAACTGAGGTGGCAATATCGGACAGTATCTCTGGTTTATTCACAATTCCCGGTTATGTGATGTACCCCCAATTACGCAGTAACAAAAAGGGCTGCGGGATTATTTTATATACAAAAAATTATCTAAAATTTACACCAATTCTAAAAAAAACATCCACATTCGAAAACATAACAGGCACTTTAAAAACTTCTTCTAGTGAATGCGCAGCTATATGTGTAGTTTAAAAACCCCCACGAACTAACAAAACTATATTTACAATGGAGCTTCATAAACATCTCCACGATTCAACACTCCATAACTATAATTTCCTAATTTTACTAGGTGACACTAACATCGATCTCAAGTTAAACACGCCATTTAGAAACTCGTATTTTGACATGCTTTCTGCCCTCGGTTTAATGTGTGGTATCTCCGATTATACTCGTATTGAAAAAAGGAAAGATATTGTAACAAAATCATGTATTGACCACATATTTACACGATGCCACACGTTAGAACCGTACACAGCAGCTGTCGATACTGTACTGGCTGATCACCGAGTGACCATGATTTGCTTTGCCGGCCCTCCGGTTTCTCACATACAGGTGTGCAAAAAACTAAGCCTGTGATTGATAGAAATGTTTTGATTAAGAATTTAAAAACCGCAAACTGGGCTCAAACAAATTAAATGGACGAGCCGGAGGATATATATAAGTTTATTAAAGATACATTTGATCAAGCATTAAAAAAATCTTCACATATGATAAGCTTTCGTCAAAAAAAACGTAGTCATGCACCTTGGATTAACAATAATTTGATAAATCTATGTACCAAAAGGGACGAACTACACGCGTTATGGCGAAAAGACACAAATAACCACCAAAATCGACTGCTATATATTAAAACCCGGAATAAATCCAACAAAGCAATTGAGTACTGCAGAAATAAATATTACAAAAATCAAATAATAAATAACTACTCCAAACCCAAAAACCTTTGGAAAATCATAAACACAATCTGTGACCGAATATCTTCATCTATCGACCAATCAATCATTGATGCATTTAGTTCTGCAAATATTACTATCTCTGAAATAGCAAACAAATTTGCAGATGAATTTGATTCCTCTGTCAAGAAGATATTACCTAACTGTAATAATGATCTTTTAAAAATTCAGCCTTCTTCGGAATATGAATCAAATTTAAGCATGCGATTTAAAAAAGCTACAAATCTTAAAATAAAAACATTGATTACTAAGCTAAATAACCGAAAATCGAACGGTCTAGACAACATTAAAGTTAAAGATATCCAATCTATCAGTGATAACATAACAATTGCTCTTGTTAATCTAATAAACACCAGCATCCAAACCGGTAAATATCCTGATAAACTGAAACAAGGATGCGTTAGACCGATATTTAAAAAGGGGAAGAAAACAAATCCTGGTGACTATAGACCAATTACCCTACTTTCATTGATTGATAAAATTGTAGAAAGATTTATTAGTGATCAAATTCACTCATTCTATGCGAAAAATAATATCATCAATGAAACCAAATATGGCTTTCAACCAAAAAAGAGCGCCACATCCCTTCTTTCAAAGTTCACAGATGATATTAATAGTGCACTAAACGAGAAAAAGAATGTCCTTGTACTCTTTATTGACTTTTCTCGAGCTTTCGACACGTTAGATCATAAAAAACTATTAAAATCACTTAGTTTTACAGGAATTCGTGGCCCTCTACTAACATGGTGTCATGATTACCTAACGAATAGATCGTATCGCGTGAGAGTGGGGGGTGAGCTGAGTGAGTCCATCGAAATCACGCAGGGAACTGCCCTAGGATCAGTTTTGGGACCTTTACACTTTTTGGCCTACGTCAATAATATGAGTCACTTTTCAAATAATTGTCTGCTCTACCAGTTTGCAGATGACACGTGCCTTTTATCCTCAGACCACAATATTGATGTTGCACTAAATAAATTACAGGAGGACTTCAACAATATTAGTAAATGGTGTCATGATACCGGTCTCGTTCTTAACTCTATTAAAACAAAATTAATTAATATTCGATCCCCATACCTCAAAAGCGCCGAAATTGTACCTAAACTAATCGCCCATACTCACGCATGTCTGCATGACAGTCGTGATACGTGCGACTGCCCTCAAATTGAGATTGTGAAGGCCCATACATACCTTGGCCTGGTCATTGACAACAGATTCAGCTGGGGACCACATATACAACGTGTCTGCGACAAGCTACGCGCCCTGCTCGCTAACTTTTATGTTATCAAAAACAGAATTCCTCAAAAAACAAGAATTCTACTTTACAAGTCATTTTGTGAATCCACCATAAATTATGGATTAACGAGCTATGGTCGCACATTTAAAACGTATCTTGACTCCATTCTTAAACTACAAGTACAACTTCTAAAACTAATAGTACCTTTTAAAATAAAAAATAGTTTTAAAAATGATGAAGGAAAACTCTTTGAGTATTGTCAAACCCTTCCGATACACACTAACGTCAACTACATGCTTCTCAAAGAACAGTTCTTCAACGCTAAACTACAACAAGAAATAAATCACCTGTACAAACTCGACGCATCACACAAAAGAAACTGGTTACAACACGGGCAAATAACTTTTACGGCGAGCGAACCAGCTCTTATCTTGTACCGCGACTTGTCAACAACCTACCCACCGTAACTAGACAATCACTGACCCAATTAAATATTAAAATCAAACTAAAAAACTATTTTCTAGCGATGCTTTAGTTTAGAGCTATGCCATTGTTTCCATCTTACCTACAAGCAACTGATTCTAGTTGTTGTTCTTATATACTCATATATCTACTTATTATACCTAGTAACTACATATATATTGCTGCCTTATATTATAATATTTTATTAATAATTACCTACCTACCTATGAATGAATTGACTGAACTACCTATGAATTGTAGCTATAAATTATTACCTATTCTAATTATATGGTTGTAATGAAATTTGTCATATCATTATGTATTACCTAACCTACCTAACCGACCAAAAATGAAAACCCTGCTTAGAGCCTAGATTAAGATTTTTAATTTTATGTTAAATTATGTTATGTACTTACCTAAATAATAAATAATATTTTAATACCTACTAACATATTAAATTAAGAATTTTGTTATATACTTATAAATCAAATGTAAAATACCTAATTTTATTTGAATAATGTAATACCTACCTATAACGTATACCGCAGAATGAAGGTGCTGCGCACAATCCCACGAGGATTATGTAGTATCTTATAGATTGTGAATGTGTTATGTATTTCTTACCTATAATTCAATAAATAAATAAATATCAGTAAAAATTATTAGTTCCATTGTAGATTGTATTGCACCTCACCTTTGTTGTATATTTAATCAATGTATAGATAATGGTGTGTTTCCTGACTTGATGAAACTAAGTAAAGTTATACCTTTATTCAAAGCTGGTAGTACATCAGACCCCACCAATTTTAGACCTATATCGATACTACCAACGCAAATATTTTGCTAACAAAATATTTGAAAAACTCATACTTAATCAATTGCAAAGTCATTTTTATCTCAATAATTTAATTCATATTGCTCAGTTTGGTTTCACAAAGGGTCGTTCAACAGCCGATGCTGGTGTTGAACTTATCGACAATATTTTTGATACCTGGGAAGACGCAATGGATGCAATGGGTGTCTTCTGCGATCTATCCAAGGCTTTTGATTGCGTCCATCATGACACTCTTGTCAGGAAGTTACGCCATTATGGTGTAAAAGATCAGGCACTTGGCCTTCTGGAGTCATATCTAACAGATAGGGTTCAGATGGTCGATGTTAATGGGAATAGATCACCTGGGTCTTCAATAAGTATGGGCGTACCGCAAGGTTCAATTCTTGGTCCTTTCTTGTTTTTAGTATATATTAATGATTTACCTTACCTTGTTAAAGCAAAACATGGGTTAGTATTGTTTGCCGATGATACTTCTTTGATATTTAAAGTTAAAAGACAGCAATCAAATTATGACGAGGTAAACAATGCTATCTCTAGTATAGTGAACTGGTTTACTGTTAACAATTTGTTACTTAATGAAAAGAAAACTAAATGTATTAAATTCGTGTTACCCAATGTGAACCCGGTAACTACAGACATATTTATAAAAGGACAGAGATTGGACCTTGTGCAGTCGACTGTCTTTTTGGGCATTACTTTAGACGCCAAACTACAATGGGATCCTCATATAAATAAATTGTCGAACAGACTGAGTTCGGCAGCGTTCGCAGTTAAAAAAATTAGAGCTCTTACCGACGTAGACACCGCTAGACTAGTCTACTTTAGTTACTTTCATAGTCTAATGACCTATGGTATTTTATTGTGGGGTCACGCTGCGAATGCTAATAGTATATTTATTCTGCAGAAACGGGCTGTTCGTGCAATTTATAGATTAGGGCCTAGAGTGTCACTGAGGGAAAAGTTTAAAGAAATCAATATTCTGACATTTGTGTCTCAATATATCTATGACAATCTTGTGTATGTAAAAAGAAATATAACTAATTTTCAGAAGTACAGTGATATACACAATTTTAATTCTAGAAATAAAGACAAGTTGGTTGCTTATGTAAGCCGACTACATAAAATTAGTAATTCTTTTAAAGGCAATTGTATACGCTATTACAATAAGGTCCCTACTGATATTAAAAACTTAGCTTTAGACAAGTTTAAAATAATAATAAAACAGAAATTGTATAAAAAAGGTTACTATAGGATATCTGATTACTTAGAGGACAGATGTCCATGGGAATAGATTGTTTGAGTAACAGGCTGTTTCGATATATAATTAGCATTCATTTTGTAATTTGACAATATTTTATTTACAAAAGGAAACGCAAAAGATGCGACGACTGTGGAGTTTCTTCGGTGAGCTCTTCTCCACAGATTCCGCCATTGTGTTAGTGAACTCACCCAAAAAAATGTAATGACGGATCTAAGTGATGTAACAACATCCTATGGAAATAAATGATTTTTGATTTGATTTGATTTGATTTGCTGCATCTCCCACAGCTTCCTCGTCATGCAGCTCTCAACATCAACGGCACATCAACTGCAAGTTGCCTTACCATGCACTCACCATGCACCCTTGCATTATAATCTGAGCGGAAACTCTACCCCTGCGGCACGTGAAATCCGAGCAGCAACATGTTTAGTCTGCATGTTAAGTTGACAGACTTAACATGCAGACTAAAGAGGGCTACGCTAGCACCTTTTAGCCTTCGCCTATAACCATCACTTCGCCCTGACAATATATCGTAATGAAAAATATTTCTTTCATTGTCTGCTCATTTTAGGCATTCTGTACATTGACTGGGCATTATAGACATTGATGGATTTCATACTTTGCGGTTGAAAGTTGAAATATGTATAATATACAAATTATTTGACGTTTGGATAATCATTTTTTTTAACAATCATCAAACATAAAAATATTAGTCATTCGCAAAAGGAAAAGGGATAACAAAAAACATCACATGATGAATACCTAAAGTTGACCATGGTCGTCGCGTCAATGTCGCGGTCAGTTTGCTAGTGGAATTTGGCTCCAGAACATGAAGATTAGATTGGATGGTTAAAAAGTTAGGCGCCATTGATCAATTAGTTCTTAGTTATAAACAAAGAAAATATGCTCGGTATGGAAGGCATCCGGCTACCGGCATATTTCTTTTGCTACATCAATCAAAATTATATGGATAATGAAATCATCATTTGGGTGGCCATAGGGGCTGCGTTTCCAGGAAGAGCGCCCGAGAGTATGCATGAGCGCCGCCCGGGTCTCGGTCTCGCTTCTTCTGCGGTGCCGAGGAGTACGACCATCGCTGACACATTCCTGATTTATTAATCTCACTCAAAACACATCATGTATGTATACTATTCTAAAGGGCAATATAAAGCCTAATAAATAAAACGTTCTATTTACAACATATAAGGTACTTTACCTCGATGTTGCATATCAGTCATTTAACCCCTTGTACCCTGGACCTAGTTATCAGGTATCGCGATTTTGAACCTCAGGCCATTGTAATAGAATCCAAAATCTATAACGAGAAATTCTGGCGCCACCCGGGCTTAAAGGGGTTAAGGCCCGAAAGTTAGAACGCGAGTCACCACTAGTATCGGATCAAGTCCATATTTGCTGTCCAGTTAATCCGAGAAAATTGTTTACTGTCGCACTAAAACCGATAGATACAACGCGAGTTAAAAATAAACTCGAGAAAACTTAAAGTCGTAGTTAGAGTGATTCGTATGCTATAAAATGTACAGTCTAAATTCCAAAATCGTGTGCCACATTTGACATACATGGAAAACCGGCCCATTATTTCGTGTAACTGCTTCTTTCTCTCTTGCTTTTATTATGAAAACATTTAATCATAAAAAAAACACTTTTTGTTTTATATAGTTCTAGAGAACCTACACTTAAAAAAATAATTGATTGTTGCAAAAAATATTGTGATCAGTGTGATCAAGTATCTTGAATGTCTTGAAAGCCTAACAAGAGCTGCTACTACAACTAATATGATATTAGTTAATACAAATAATCATAACAGTTTTCTGTAATAAAATTATATATCTGATTCAACTAAGAAGTTGAATCAAATATATAATTGGTCAAGTTAGCTTTGTAAAGTAACTGTAGTAACTAATTTTATTATAATAATAATATTAAGTTTGGTTCTACAAATATATTGGTCAAATAAACTGTGAAGGTGCTATCATGACGTGTTGGTTTGATTCAACTAAGATGTTTGTCAAGCTAGCGTTGTAATTGAATTGTAGTAACTAATTTTTCCGTTTGGTTCCACAAATATGTTGATTTAATTTAATCTTTGAAGGTGCTGTGGTGACTAACTTGCTTATTTGATTCAACTAAGATGTTTGTCGAGTTAACTTGGTGAAATAGCTGTATAAAACAATTTTCTCGTTTGGTTCTATAAAGATGTCAATTGGATTTAATCAGGAAAAGTGCTATGATGACTAACTTACTTATTTGATTCAACTAAGATGTTTGTCAAATAAACTTGATAAAAAAACTGTATTTACCATTTTTCTAATTTGGTTCTAAAAAGATAAAGATTATGACGACTGACTGATTCTGCTAAGATGTTTGTCAAGTTACCAAGTAAAGTAGCTGTAATAACTAACTTACTTGTATGATTTCACTCATACAGTTGTCAAGTTAAATATGTAATTCTACCAAGATCTGAAATATAAAGTCATTTTAAATTTGATGAAATAAGACCAAACAAGTGGGTACCTTCACACAACAATAATACATCACGCTATTTTCTATTCATCTTGATGCAACATTCAACTTCGTCATTTTTCTTTCACCATGGCACTCTTTATTTCAAATTCAAACCATTATTAACCATGTTACCACAAAAAACTAAACGTCTGTTCAACACTTATTTAAAAACGAAAAATTCTTACAGATTTAGTTTTTTAATCAAATTTATTTGACGATTGTTTTGAGGTTAAACGCTGTTGAATATTTTGTGGTAACACCGTAACAGTCTGTTACATTTGATTGCTCTTCCAGAATCCGGGCGTTAATATGTTAGTTAAAAGTAAATTAATGAAGGTGTTATAAATAACGTAATGTTAATAGTATATACCGGGCGTTGATTTGAAACTACTGTACCACTGCCATGTGCATTGGAGAAACATTTAAAATTTCGTCGTAAGGTAGGCTGTGGGTCTATGACTTATAGGCAATTGAACATCAACACTCGTCTCTTCCAATAGTGCAAAGTAAGTACGCATTCTGTACTTAACTCAAGAACCGAGGGTACGGAGGGTTGGGGCGGGCGACGATTTTGAACCTTATGCTTAAGTTAATAAAATTTAAAATCTTTAACGAAAAAGAGGCGTTATCTAACGCCGGTGGAAAACAAGAGTAATAGTAAAAATAAAATATAAAAAACCGGTCAAGTGTGAGTCTAAATCGCGCACGAAGGGTTCCGTACCACCGTTCAATGGAAGCGATGGTGTGGAGTGAATAGTTTGGATTTTACACAGCAAAATATTGTTTACAAAGTTATTGGTGCGGTTACTTTAACACTCCATGTACGTAACCGGGTGCATCCATAAGTTTGTATGTGGTATTGTTGTATGGGAGCCCCCTTAAATATTTATTTTATCCTGTTTTTTAGTATTTGTTGTTATAGCGGCAACAGAAATACATAATCTGTGAAAATTTCAACTCTCTAGCTAGCTAGGTTCTTGAGATACAGCCTGGTGACAGACGGACGGACGGACGGACGGACGGACAGCGAAGTCTTAGTAATAGGGTCCCGTTTGGAACCCTTCTGGTACGGAACCCTAAAAAGGGTCAGAAAATACTTTCTGGTTTCTGGAATCTGAATGCCTGCCTGGAGGCGTGGAGAATTAATTGTTTTAAATATTAGTCTTTCTCCAATTTCACAATGTAATTAAATTATATTAATTGTTTTAAATATTGGTCTTTCTCCAATTTTACAATGTTTTAAGTAGTTTACATGTTGAATTTACTATCATTGAAAATGTTAAATTAACATTTCCATTTAATTATTCTAAATATTAGTATTTGTCCAATAAACTATTCAATATAATACTAGTTTTAAGTAGTATACATGTTTGATTTTTTGACTAGAAAATTTTTAATTTACATTTCCATTGGTTAAATGTGCATGTTAAATGTATGTATCTTGTTTGAAATGAAACGTTAAAAATTGTTGTCTCAATCATCATCTTGTCTGATTTCATCAATATAACCCCCCCCCCCTGCCGCACCTGTTTGTCCACCGCCTGGGCCAGTGTTGCAATTATTAGTTAATTTACCGAGAATCGGTTTTGTTTCTAGTGGTTTCGAGAGATACGATGAAACAATTTTTTGTTGGTATCTCTCGAACAATATTCCGATAACTATTATACATGGTAATACATAATATCATATTTACAGTACAGATTAAACTAGCAGAAAGCGTAGCTTGGTAAGGGCGCGCGAAATGTGATGTCCGTTCAGAATTTGTGTGAACTGCAAAATTTAGTACTGTGGTTCCTGCGATAAATCTTGAGGCAAACCTACCAAATTCGGTGTTTTAGCCTGAATACGGCCTTACTAATAAACAAAGTTATTCACGGTTTAACTTAACCAGTGTTTTGTCCATTTCATACGTCGAGTAAATGTCAAATGTCAAAGCAAGACCAAACACTGTATAAGTTAAAATTAAAGGTGACGTCACTAGAGACGTAACGGGATAAATTTATTTGCATTCCACAAAAAAGTGGCAGACATGTCAACCACAGATTGCCAAATTTACGAGTGAAGTCAACTGTCTAACAAACATCACGTCACTCAAGTCTGTCCTAACCTAACTAAAATGAAATTATTGATTAATATTGTGACATGATTTAAAAAATGAAATTGTTTTTCATAACGTGAAGCAAAGAGTGTTTCGTCCCGTCATGTTCAAACAGCAGTGATAACCCGGATTTGTTATTCGTACCAATTCTAGAACTTCTGCGAGAAGATTGGATTCGTCAAGTGATTGCGGAATAGTTCAAGAATTATTCGCAGTTTCGTTTGGGCTACTTGGATTAACTTGTAATGATTGCCTGTGGGCTAATAAATTTGCAGGATGATATAGTAAATATACCCTAAATTTCTGAGAATATGTATGGTTTTATTTATACAAAACATTTACTAGAAATATTATACACAAAATTTAAGTTGTGCCGCTGACCATAACTAATTCAGCATTGATACACCAGAAGTACCACCGGCAGTACCACGGGTAGATAGATAGATGATGAGGTGGACGCCCGCTGGGCGGGTGATCGGTCCTCTATTGTGACTATTTCATCCAATTCCCAGTGTTTGAGCACCAGTAACTGTTGATTCAGCCGACTTCGCTCCCCAAATCTCCTTGTTCTTTAGTTGCTGTTATAGGCAGTCTGGGTTCTGGCCCAATAAATCTCTGGTTGCACCGAATCTTGGCACCTCGTCTGATTTTTCATTTCCATGGATCCCTTCGTGTCCGGGGACCCATGCAATAATTACTTCCGAAACATTTTCCAAAGAGTAGGGTTGCCTTGCATTCTCTGACTAAAATGTATTCATTGGTCGTCTTACCGTCTTTAACATTTGAGCCACCATCAATAAAACGAAACATTATCCAGAAACTGCGACGATGGTGGAAGTACTTCATAAGACTCGCCAGTCGGGTGCAAATCACAAAAGGTGTGCAAAACGTATTCTAGAGCTGAGCACCCGCCACACGCTATTACAGACAGAATAGCGAGCGCCGCCGACTCGCCTCGCGGGTTCTTACGTCATTCAGGGTTATGCCGAAAATTCCCAACGTCCGTTTCGATGTTCGAATTATCGCCTAAGTACCTATTATCTTCAAAAGTTTCAAGTCAAGTTGAATAGCAAAATGTGGCAAAAAAGCGGGGCTCACTTACTCGCTATGTTCACATTCGCATTTCCACTCAGATGCTGTATATGAATGTATAGATAATCTAGTGTCGAGGCACAGAACTATATAATTAAAAACGTAAGGATTTGAAAAAATACTATAGAAACAAAGCGTAAATTTATGAATTAATTATTTATGTGTAGTAGTGAGCGACAACCCTAGCTAGCAGAGTGTGATAGGACTCGCTAGTCTAGTCAGCGGCGTGGGTAAAAGTCATCATTAGCTATGTCTAAGTCTGAACCCACGGGGTGGGTCATCGGTGTGCGAACAAATTTTGATAAAACCTGCCTGGCTGGTGCTTGGCACTGAAAGTGTTAAGGTTGCTTGACTATCTGAATATATTACCACAGTCTTATTTTCAGTACCTGATGTTTGATTTAGGGCAGTGGCACATTCCATTATAGCAAAGATTTCCGCTTGGACCACGCTGGGGTATAGCCCCCAGATAATTGTTTTGTCTATTCAAGATACATCAACCAGCTCCTGCTACTTTTGTGCACTCTCTTTGTCACGTTACGTGGATTTACAAAGAGTTTGTAAGCCCACGGAACAGATAAAAAGGTTAATACGAAAAGAAAAGGAAAAGGTGTGGGTCAGGGTCTTTATTTAAATCTGATTGTTGACGAGTTGAGGTTTTTCCAGGGCACGTCGAAATGCAGTAGGGCAAAGAAAGTATGGAGCCGGAGTGGATCCCCCAGGGATTCGAGCGGCAGGGTGAGGGTGCGTAGCTGGGTTCTCGAGGCGGCGCGCAGCTCAGGTTACGATGCGGAGCGCAGCAGAGGCTCGCGGCGGGGCGCGAGGGGGGGCGCGTGAGGGTACGCAGGAGGCGCGTGAGGACGCGCAGGAGGCGCGTGAGGGCGCAGGAAGCAAGGGCGCGCAGTTAAGGCGCGTAAGGGCGCGCAGCAGAGGCACGCAGTGGCGCGCTGTAGGGCACGCACAGGCGTGCTAAGGCACACAGTGGCGCGCAGCAAGGGCGTGCAGCGGCGCGCAGTAGGGGCACGCACAGGCGTGCTAGGGCACGCAGTAGTGCGCAGTAGGACACGCACAGGCGTACTAAGGCACGCAGAGGCGCGCAGCAAGGACGAGCAGCGGCGCGCAGTAAGGACACGCACAGGATAAGGGCCAAACTGACGTAGGGATCCCTATTGAGTTGCGGGGCCGGCTGACCCCGAAACGGATCAATTTAGTTGACTCCTATTTGGAAGTCGATGGAGAACTACTGATTCCGTCCGTTGCACGGCTTATATACCCCTGAGGGTCCAAATTCTAGGATTACCGGTTCCAAATTTGTAATTTAAAATTTATAAAGTACCAGGACTACATAATTACATAAAATTATTACAACCTTAGCCTAAAAGTATACAACCTGAACTTCATAGCAGCGCGATTGACAAAAATCGGCGTATCTGTCGTAGTTTGACATATTGTCAAAACATAAACAATTTAAATTAACTATTTTCAGGAGACCTAAAACAGTGATAAATAGAGGAAAATTACAGCCCAAAATAACAGAAAACAGGTAAGAAAAGTGTGCCTAAACCCGCCTAAACCGCACATCAACATTAACAGCGCGCAGAAATGTATTGTTTAAACTTTGGCGTTTCAGAAGGAACCAAGGGCCTGCAGCTCGATAAATATTGCAGCAAAAGGGAGGTTGTTGCGCGTGCAGAAATTGTATTTGGCAGCAGCTGCAACCATCAGAAAGACAGGTAGGTACGTTACATTTTCTGGAAGCAAGTGATCGCCGGTTTATCTATTCTATTACCCATTTTTCTCATGTTTGGATTCGATATTTTTCATCAGATAGAATCTTTCTTTATCAGGTCATTATTACCACGGGTTTATCGTGATATATGTGATCACAGGATTGCGTCTCAAGCCAAAATAATGCAGGATATAGGGAATGGTTGCAGCCACTTTAAAATAAAAATAATTGGTATTATTAATGTTGCAAGAAAAGATATGTACAATAATATACAAAATTGCATACCTATTGCACCTATAAATTGCACCACAAAAAACAAGTAAAGTTCTACAGTATGCTTAATTCTTAAACCCCCAGTTTGTTTTGTGGCATAGTGATTTTGAACCTTATGCCATTGTAATAGAATTTTAAACCTAAAACGGGAAAATGGCATCATATGATGCCTTGAGTCGATGAGAGGAAGAGCATATTATAGTTTGAATATCAAAAGTGTTATACATTATCAATAAAACTTCAATCGTTTATCACGGCTATACAAATCCAATTTTGGAGCCGATGAATAAAAATCTTCTAAAAATTCCTATATGCAGAAGTTGGACAGTCAGCACAGTTTGACTCCAGGATCTCAGCATCAGTAGCTTACTTACATGAGGGCATTGGGTCTTCTGACTTAAGCAATGTTGTGGTTGCTGGAACTTGACATGAACTTCGACATGATCATAATTTTGGTAACGTGAGGGAAATTTTACGCGTCTGCTTTTTAAAAATGTGCTGTTCGATAAAATATCAAAATAATACGTTGAATATAACCTACAATCATGAGAGTTCACAGTCTCACGCAACCAGGAACAAACAAAAAAATTGTTCCTATTTAGCACAGATTTAATCGCGTCCACATTCTATCTTAGTCTTTGTCTCTGTGTCCCTTTCTTACAGTCTGTCATGGCGACGCGTGTGGTTGTTTGGGATCATTTTGTTGGGAGAATAATTGTGAAATTTTCAACAATTTGCGTGATATTGTTTTTAAAAGTGCTGGGGTGGGACTGCTGTGTGACTTACAAACTATTTCCTCGTGATTCTCAAAAAATGGCACCGATTAGATACTATAGATCGTATGTAATTTGTACAAAAAGATATGGTCGACAAAATTTTATTGAAAGGAAATTTATGACAAAATTTCCTATAGATGAAGATCATGAAGTACAACTTGACTAAAATAATAAAGTATTTTGTCCCCTTGAACTATCAGCGAGACTAAAATTATACCCTATCTTTCTGAAAAATATTTGTATGTTTGTAAACAATAGTAATGTAAATTTTCACTCTATCGATAAACGGATTAAGTGTGAGTCGATAAACTTTACCTTAATATGCTGTTATAGTGGATATTTTGGAATAGTTTTGCATAGATGTTGTTGCGTACAGTCAGAGACAAGACTCTTTACACATTTTTCTTATGATCGCATTTTTCATTTTGTAATTTAAATTAAACATCTTCTGGTTTTTATGTAAATAAGTAATAGTTTTGCACGTGATGAAACTCTATGTAACTACCGCGTGAATTTCAGTGAACTCAGCCGTTGCAGAGTTTCACTGAAATTCACGGAGAAGTCGACGATCTCCTTGTCCACGCGGACGCATATAAATCGAGCCTATGTCTCAATCTTCTTTTTTAAATTGTATAACTTTAAATTGATGCTTTTTTTAATTGTAAGTTAAAATTTTCGTATTTTTTTATTGAAAATTTGTGATGAAAATAATAAAAAAATATATTTTAAATTATTTATTGTCTTATTATTACAATAAATGTTTTCTCATATGATAAACCAAGATTGCCCCTGACGATAATTTATCGATATCGATTTAATCAGGAACTACATTTTGCCATCCCTAATTGTACTAGTAATGTTGGTACGACGTATTTTGACATTTAAATTTTTGCTGTATTGGTATTGCTAGTTGTGCTAAATAGATTCCATTTCCAAGTAAGGAAGTCCCGTCTCTTAAAACGGTAGTGATTATATTCTCTTTGGTCACATACACATCACAGACTTTTCAGGGAATAGATTGACGATTGCCATTGTTTTATTTTGACGTGAAAACGTCTTATAAATCGATGAACGCCGGCTGCACGCACAAAAGGAGTCACGTTCTATTGTCACGTCCCGCCTGCGCTGAGCGTGTAAGCGAGAGCGAGGAACAAGCGATATAGAGGCACGATCGGCCTAATCGGCGTTTCTTATGACGTTATCGCGTAAAATATCGTCCGTAAACCGACTTTACAGACAACCAATTTTTTTGTAGGTAGTACGGGCAGGTAAAGGTATTTTTTACATACATTTTATGAAGATCTCATAGATAAACCCAAATATCATTGGTTTTATAAAAATATCTTAAATATATATACTTATTTATTAATCTAATACTTTAATAGAAACTTTAGTACATAAAACATGTTTCTCGAAACGGTTTCGAGATTTCCGTTCCTGTCCAGAAAGTTAGCAATCAAACCTTGCTGAATAGTCTTAAGAAAAACATCGCATTGCATTCTCAAATGCGATTGACTGGTTGATGATGAGATAAAATTTGCAAAGCCAACACTGAATATTTTATTTTACCTATTTAAAGACTCAATGGTAAAAGAAACTTGTTTCTTATACACACACATGCACAATCTCATGATAATAGATATACTGACGCAGGCATTTGAAGTTTAACATACTGTATTGAAAACATTAATTGTGTGACTGGCCTGATCATAAATAAGTTTAATAATAAAGAAGTACGCAACGATGTTAATGACGTATGGTGTCTGCCAAGAGAATAGCACCATCCTCAATCTTTCGAGGTATCGTAAAAGGCGACTAAGGTAAAAAATACGGGAGTAAAAGGAATCCAGACAACAGCTTGGATCCTCACTACTCTTCGTGGAAACGGATCGCACAGCCTGGAATCCGTTCAGGAGAAGGAAAACTCTGGAAGCAAACCCGGTATGACATCTCCATCCGGCGCAAGGTGCAGATTCCTGCAACCGAACTGACTCCGCATTATCAACTCGTCGTTCCTGTGGATCACGACAGCTAGGTCGAGGGGGTGGCACGTGTGGTGGGCAACCACGTGTAGCTTTACTTATATCCCAGGCGTAGCAGCTTCCGCGGGGAGGACACTTCGCTCACCCCACCACCACGTGGAAAAAAACACGGGGAGTGACAATGACCGGTTATAAGTCCGCACAAATGGGCGTAGGTGTGGACGCCTGGGGTCACTCTGGACAGTGGGAAGGTCCATCGCAGATCCATTGACCAGTAAGGACTTAAAATAAACCCTCCATACACGCGCGTAATCACTCCCTGGTGGTGACAGTGGCTTGCCTTGCTCCCAAAAAGATTCACTCTTTTAAACCCCCCGGAAAGAAGAACATGAGTCTGAGCATGACCAAAGTCCCAGAGACACTAGAGGTTTTCAGCAGCAAGGTGCACCAATTACTAGCTACCTGGGACAAAACTGCCTCTATCGAGGATGAGTGGGAGAGGATCAAAGTCCTCTTCATCGACGATCGCCTTAACCCCTATTGTTAGTACGCGTGCTCAGCTCACTAAGGTGATATCATCCCTCCAGCGTAGTACGTGTTTTTAAGCTAACGCATACTGGGAGGAGCTCTGCCAAATATCCAAGCATGTGTAGATACAGGTAACATCGGCTTAGTTTATTTGGGCATTAGAAGAGATCTTGGTCTTCTACCTAAAAAAATGGCGCCTCTAAAGGAGGCTGATGGCATTATCATCACTGATAGCACAAGTCAGCTCAACCGTTGTATAGAACACTACACCGGCCTCTACTCGTGTCCAGTCGACATACAGCCAGAAGCCGATATAATTCCAAAAATGACAATCTGGCACAAGCTAGACGCCTTACCCACGATAGAGGAACAACAAAAAGCCGTCAAAAGCGGTAAGAGTCCGGAGAAAGACTATATCCACTAAGAAGTCCTCAAAAAGAAGTGCGTCCTATGTGTGCTTTACAACAACCTTCCCAAATGCTGGAAAGAAGGAAGCATGCCATGGGATATGCGCGATGGTAATATTGTCACCTTATACACAGTCAGGTCATAAGTTCTGTCACACAATAAAAACTTTTGAATTTAGAACGCTGGCCACAAAAAAGTTTATTGAATTCGAATTTCGAATTTTTCATGAAAATAAAAATGTGTACTTTTTAGAATTTTCCTCATTTTTAAATATGGAGTGGACACTTAAAGAAGACCGTGTCGCAGTTATTGCGTTGCATCGTTGCGGTTACGCGCCAATTCAGATTTTCGACTTACTGAAAAATTTGAATATGACCAAAAGATTCGTTTCTCGTACCATAAAACGATACAATGAAGACTCTAGTGTAGATGACAGGTCAAGAAGTGGTCGCCCTCGCTCTGTTAGGACTCCAGCAGTGATAAAAGCTGTGAAGGCGCGAATTCAAAGAAATCCCATACGTAAGCAGAAACTGTTGGCCCTTCAGATGGGGTTAAGCAGGACCACGGTGAAAAGGGTGTTAAATGAAGACTTAGGGCTTAGGGCATATCGAATAAAAACAGGACATCGTTTGGACGCTCGTTTAATGGACCTGAGACTGAAGAGATGCCGCGCTTTGTTGAAGCGGTACGCGGGAAAAAAGCATCGGGAAATTCTTTTTTCGGATGAAAAAATTTTCACCGTGGAAGAGAGCTACAACAAACAAAATGATAAGGTGTACGCACACAGCAGTGAAGAAGCGAGCAACCGTATTCCGCGTGTCCAACGAGGTCATTTTCCATCCTCGCTCATGGTTTGGTTGGGAGTCTCTTATTGGGGCTTAACTGAGGTACATTTTTGTGAGAAAGGCGTAAAAACGAATGCAGTTGTGTATCAAAATACAGTCCTCAAGAACCTTGTGGAATCTGTTTCTCATACCATGTTTAATAACAGGCACTGGGTATTCCAACAAGATTCTGCGCCAGCTCATAGAGCGAAAAGCACACAAGACTGGCTGGCGGCGCATGAAATCGACTTCATCCGGCACGAAGGCTGGCCCTCCTCCAGTCCAGATTTGAGTCCGTTAGATTACAAGATATGGCAACACTTGGAGGAAAAGGCCTGCTCAAAGCCTCATCCTGATTTGGAGTCACTCAAGGCATCCTTGATTAAGGCAGCCGCCGATATTGACATGGACCTCGTTCGTGCTGCGATAGACGACTGGCCGCGCAGAATAAAGGCCTGTATTCAAAATCGCGGGGGTCATTTTGAATAAACTTTATTACCATAAGAATCTATGTTTTATTAAGTTCATTTTGCTATATAAATGTTTACATAAATAATAAACATGTCTAAATTATTTCATATTGCACATGTGACAGAACTTATGACCTGACTATGTATATAGAGACAAACGACCCCGGCGACTGTAAGTCGTACTGCGGTATTTCCCTTCTTAGCATCGTCAGTAAAGGATATGATATTCACTCTGCACCAGGTTCCGAAGAAGTGTAGAGAGCAACAATCCCCTCTGCTCATCGCCTTTGTAGAACTTAACAAGGCCTTCGACACGGTGAGTAGAGAGGGGCTATACACAGTTCTCGAAAGGGTTGGATGTCCGCCTAAGCTCTTGAGTCTCATCAAGTAATTCCACGAGGACATGAAGGTAGCTGTTGTATTCAATGGCGACTCATCTGCTCCGTTTGAGGTTCTCAGAAGGGTCCGCTAGGACTGCGTCCTGGCACCTACCCTGTTCGGCATATTCTTCTGGCTGCTTTTGAAAGTTGCTTTCGACGAGGCTTACCAGGATATCCATTTGCATATGAGAACTGAAAGGAAACTTTATAACATCGCTCTACTCAAGTCTAAGCGGTTTCGCGAGGACTTGCACATAGACAGTCTTCTATTTGCCGATGACGCGGCTTTTGTTTCACACAGCGCAGAGGAACTCCAGTGCCTCATGGAAAAGTTCTCAAGAGCGTGCGCTATATTTTCTATGTCGATCAACGTGAAGAAGACAGTAGTGCCAGCGCAGGGAGATGCGGAACCACCAGCAATCTTGGACAGAACTCCATTATAGGTTTTGCTACTGGGGGTCACATGTGTAAAACGATATTTTACTTAACGTGGAGATCGATTCTCGCATCGGAAAAGCGGCCTCTATATTTTGGAAACTGCGAACAAGAGTAGGGAACAATACACGTCTTACATTGAGGACCTAATGCTTGTGAACCAAGCATGTGTCCTCAGCACCCTCTTGTACGAAGCAGAAACCTGGTCCTCGAACGTGAAAACACGAACGTCGAGTAAATAACTTCCACCTGCGCTGTCTTCGGAGCATATCAGCATAACTCGGCAAAACATCACAAACGAGGAAGTGCTCAAGTCCGCAAAATAGTACAGCATCACCGCCATGCTAATGTAGACGCCTGCGGTGACTTGGACATGTACATCGTATGGAGCACACTCGCTTACCTCGGCAAACTCTCCTGAGTGAAGTCGCGCACGCCAAGAGACCAGTCGGACGACCCCTGTTGCGTTTCAAGGATTGTGTCAAGCGTGACATTTCCGCGTTTCAAAGCCAACAGGTGGGAAAATATCGCCGCTGTCTGAAAATCATGGAGGAGAGTCATCGCAAAAGGTCAGGAGGCTGTAAAAAGAGCGAAACGACATGCTCCACCATCCAGTCCGCACGCACCACCAGCATCAGCAGTGACAAAACATATGTGCCATGCGTGTGGATGTGTCTGCCGCTCCAGGTTCGGACTGTATAGTCACGAGCGAGCATGTACCTCGGACGCTGCTTAAATCATCAATTATAGATGTTACAGGCCATAATTTATTGATTGATAACGTTAATGGAAATATCTTAATTAATTAATATTTCCATTATTAAATTAATAAAATTTTCTTTTTATTGCTAATTATGTTTAAAAAAATATATGTACATGTGTAAAACATTGCGATAACAGAAATAAGCTTTAATGTTCTCATTCAATCAGTGAGCCTATTCCAATTCATGTCTGAAAAAATGATTGTAAAAATATTGCTTACGTTTATTTTGATATCCACTGTTCTATCAAAAGGTTCGTTTAATCGGCATCTATTGGGTTCTGAAAATATCCTGAAATAATTATATTAATAAATATTTAGATGGGCTAGCCCCTGCCAAACAAAATGCAGTATCGAATAACTGGCTGAATATGGGCACCTCGTTTGCGAATAGGCGTGACGCATTTGGTATTTTCTTGTTTGATAAAATTATTTTCAGCTGTGGAGTACAGGAAGCATTACGGGCTGAGTTACGTTAATTGCCAGAACCACGTGAAAACCTTCAAGTGCTTGACAAACTGCAAGAGTCTCGGCTACCAGGTGTTCAGATTGAACAATAACTGCAAGTGTTCGTGCCACGAGATGAAGACTTCAACGGTACTCCCCTTCTTCAAATGGCATACCAAGGGGACCACCAGAAAGGTGCCTAAGACGCACAGCCCCGAGCTCTATCACATTGTTGGTCCGTTAATCGTCCCCACTGACCCACCGACGACAACGGAGGAAGTGGTGCCAACGTTGGCAACTTGTCCACCTGGTGGAGCTGAGAATGCGACGCATGCTTCTAGTAGCAACGATACAAGCAGCGCGTCCGCTTCTGTTAGCACCGGTACAGGCAGCGCGACCGTTACTGCTGGCACCGGTACAGGCAGCGCGACCGCTTCTGTTAGCACCGGTACAGGCAGCGCGACCGCTTCTGTTAGCACCGGTACAGGCAGCGCGACCGCTTCTGGTGGCAGTGCCAGTGGCAGTGGCAGTGGCAGTGCCAGTGCCAGTGCCAGTGCCAGTTCCAGTGCCATTGCCAGTTCCAGTTCCAGTGCCATTGCCAGTTCCAGTTCCAGTGCCATTGCCAGTTCCAGTTCCAGTGCCATTGCCAGTTCCAGTTCCAGTGCCACTGCCAGTTCCAGTTCCAGTGCCATTGCCAGTTCCAGTTCCAGTGCCACTGCCAGTTCCAGTTCCAGTGCCAGTTCCAGTTCCAGTTCCAGTTCCAGTTCTAGTTCCACTGCCAGTTCCAGTTCCAGTTCCAGTTCCAGTGGCACTGCCAGTTCCAGTTCCAGTTCCAGTTCCAGTGGCACTGCCAGTTCCAGTGCCATTGTAGTCCCAACATGAGAAATGTAACACGCTAAAATAATGAAAATGAGGTATAATATAATATATTTATTTTAATTTATTTTATTGAACGTCAAAAACAAGCTACGTGCGCGTTCCCATTGGTTGGTGGTTAGCCATATAATACCCATATCATGCAATGTGGCGATATGGCTATCATATGGCTATCATCATTAGTAATATCATAACCATACCATGAAATGTGGCGATATGGCTATCATATGGTTGATGATGATTATGAGGTGGGACGCCCGCTGAACCACAGGCGGGTGATCGGTCCTCTATCGTAACTATTTCACCCAATTCCCAGTGTTTGGGCACTGGTTACTGTTGGTTCAACAGATGTCCCTCCCCAATTCTTCTTGTTCGCGGCGCCCTTATTTGTAAACAGATTTTATGATGCTACGTTTTTCTTCCCCTAAAAGTGTTTTGTAACCTTTAAAAAAATGTCACAGGTTGGCGAAGAGTGGAGTTTCTTTATGTGATGAATCCTTTAAATCTACAATAATTACCCTCTATCTTCTATAAAAAAAGAACTGAAAAATACTGAAAACGCAAAGACCGCACTGACTGTGCTACTTTTTATTCAAATCACAGGCCACTCTACATCGATTTTCAAATGTATCAACAAAGATATCAGATCCATAAGCAATGTGTCAAAGTGTCATAACTTAGAGTGCTATGGTTATTTTATTAACTAATTAAGAGCCAAACACTAAATGATACGAATTTCAAAGCGCTACCGCGCGCGGGCACTTTCTTCAAAGCAAAACGAACGGCTATGAGTTCAGTGTTCCGCGAGCCAACAAGGTGGGAGTGCGTCGCTTAGCTCCCCAAAAATACTTCGACAAAATTGTGTATGGACAGGGACCGCCACCGCACAGTGGTCAGTGAGTACAACCTAACCTACCTATGGAAATGGTCATTATGAAATGTCGTTTGGCGAATTGCATTTTTTTTTGTTAATATTACAGGAAAAATGGCGATAAGAAAAATAAAAAGTTTTTAAAATAAACGCAAGCTTCTTCATCCTCGCAGAAGGAGAAATAGGTACGTACCTATCTATACAGGGTGTATAAGGTTCATTGTATAGCCCCACCACTCCTAAGACTGGTTATCGCTAATCTTGGTTTAACTTACGTTTATTGTATGAGCTCTACTCTCCAACGGCTAGGTATCGCTTATCTCGGGTTAACTGTGTTTATTGTATAAGCCCCACCAATCCAACGGCTAGTCATCGCTAATCTCGATTTACTCCGTGATACCACAAAAAATATTAAACACCGATTAACCTCAAAACAAACGTCAAATCCCATACGTTTATGTTTTTAAACAAGTGTTGAACAGTAGATTATTTTTTGTAGTAAGGCCCATTGTGTTTATTGTATAAGCCCCACCACTCTAACGGCTAGTTATCGCTAATCTCGGGTTAACTGTGTTTATTGTATTATATGCCCCATCACTCCTACGGCTGGATAATTCTAATCTTGGGTTAACTTTGAATTTCATTGTATAAGCCTTACTTTACATTGTATAATTATATTTGTTTATCTATAGGTACTAAATCTCGCGACAAGCATGTATCATAATATTATGTGCCCGCCAGAGATACGAATTAACTGATTACGAATTTTGTTGGTCCAATTACGTAATTACGAAATCGAGTGTTTTATTTAATTAGGTAGTGTATTTAGAGGTAGCAAAGCACAATGTAACATCTAACATTTTGCAATATAGGTATGATTTTCAAGGTATGTTAGGGTTCTATTAACGAATTAAGGGTCCATTTTGCATTTCAAGATGGCCGCCGCGCAAATTTTCAATTTTGCAATATAGGTATGATTTTTCAGATATTTTAGGGTGCTGTTGACGAATTAAGGGTCCATTTTGCATTTCAACATGGCCGCCACGCCAATTTTTAGCCACACAAATTTCCAATTTTGCAATATAGGTATGATTTTCGAGTTATTTTAGGGTTCTAGCGACGAATTAAGTGTATTTTGCATTTCAAGATGGCCGCCGCTCCAATTTTCAATTTTGCAATTTGGGTATGGTTTTCGAGGTATTTAAGGGTTCTAGTGACGTATTAAAAATCTATTTTGTATTTCAAGATGGCAGCCGCGCCAATTTTCAATTTTGCAATTTGGGTATGATTTTCGAGGTATTTTAGGGTTCTAGTGACGAATTAACGGTCCATTTTGTATTTCAAGATTGCCGCCGCGCCAAAATTTTTATTTTGAAATATGGGTATCATTTTCGAGGTATTTTAGGGTGCTAGTGACGAATTAAGGAATAATTTTGCAATTCAAGATGCCTGCCGCGCCATTTTTTAATTATGCTAATACATGCTGTTTTATTTTACTTCACAGGACGCCCTGCATGAAATAACTGTAGAGCATATAAATACTATTAATCTGGAGATAAATTTATCAGTGAGTATTAGCAATATTATGTATAAGTATGCGGAGATTTTCATTGTAAATAATAAATGCCCGAGTTTTATTCAGATTGATCCAGGTTTGCCTCCTCTACCACTTGGCAGAATGGAGGACCGTGCGAGTTTTTTGGTATCAACGTAGTATAAATTATAACATACTTGGCTGACAAAAAATCTCATATCATTTGGCATTTTCTTTCAGGATGAACCTGGTTCGTCTTCCATGCATCTCCTAGAGCAGGGTACGGGGTCACAAATACTGGAAGGAACAAGAAAAGAGGGCATGCCGTTGGTTAGTATGCTTATTATGTGTTTTTTGCTTCGTTGTCTGGGTTGTGTAGCCTAAAAATCTTCCCTACTCTGAACTGACCCTAAACTATTATTATTATATTATTATTATGAATAAAGGCATCTGATTTATAGCCAACTATTTATTTTCATAGCACTCTTATCTCTATTCTGAATTATAATTGATTCATAAATACTTTTAATAATAACAGAACTAAAACTCATTGTACAAGACACTGGTGAAACATACCTTGTTGCTTGGAATTGAAAATGAAAAACAAAATTGCTTGAAATGCAAAATGGACCCTTAATTCAAAGTCAAAGTCAAAGTACTTTAATACTGTAGATATGTACATATACTTAGCAAACGTAATTTTTTGCCCTTCTCTACATTGGACCACTGTGAAAGAAGAAGGGCGTAGAAACTCCCACAAATTGATTTTTTGATCCCTTTTAAAAATTGGTAATGCTAATACAAATATGATTTTTTTATTATTATGATTAATAAGCAGGAATAAATAATAACAAAATTATTAACAGCAAGGTCTGTGTTGAGCTAGATTAACCCCATACAGTCCCGTCATTTAAGTAATCTTGAACATTGTAATATCCCTTTTTCGACAAAGTCGCTTTAACATGCTTTTTTAAATTGCTCAAATGGAAATTTCAAACACTCCAGAGGAATGTTATTGTAGTAGAGAATGCACTGCCCCTTGAAAGAATCGTTAACCTTCGCGACTCTAAACCGGGGCGCACATAGTCTGTTTTTTGGGCATTACTTTAGACGCCAAACTACAATGGGATCCTCATATAAATAAATTGTCGAACAGACTGAGATCGGCAGCGTTCGCAGTTAAAAAAATTAGAGCTCTTACCGACGTAGACACCGCTAGACTAGTCTACTTTAGTTACTTTCATAGTCTAATGACCTATGGTATTTTATTGTGGGGTCACGCTGCGAATGCTAATAGTATATTTATTCTGCAGAAACGGGCTGTTCGTGCAATTTATAGATTAGGGCCTAGAGTGTCACTGAGGGAAAAGTTTAAAGAAATCAATATTCTGACATTTGTGTCTCAATATATCTATGACAATCTTGTGTATGTAAAAAGAAATATAACTAATTTTCAGAAGTACAGTGATATACACAATTTTAATTCTAGAAATAAAGACAAGTTGGTTGCTTATGTAAGCCGACTACATAAAATTAGTAATTCTTTTAAAGGCAATTGTATACGCTATTACAATAAGGTCCCTACTGATATTAAAAACTTACCTTTAGACAAGTTTAAAATAATAATAAAACAGAAATTGAATAAAAAAGGTTACTATAGGATATCTGATTACTTAGAGGACAGATGTCCATGGGAATAGAGTGTTTGAGTAACAGGCTGTTTCGATATATAATTAGCATTCATTTTGTAATTTGACAATATTTTATTTAAAAAAGGAAACGCAAAAGATGCGACGACTGTGGAGTTTCTTCGGTGAGCTCTTCTCCACAGATTCCGCCATTGTGTTAGTGAACTCACCCAAAAAAATGTAATGTCGGATCTAAGTGATGTAACAACATCCTATGGAAATAAATGATTTTTGATTTGATTTGATTTGATTTGATTATTTCTTAGGTTAGGGGAAAATGTTCTACGTACATATATTTTATTTTTGAAAATAAATTGACTACCTACAGTTAGTATGTCAATTTCTTTAAAAATCTCTGTTCGTTTTTCTTATAAATTGCTCGATTAGCTCTTTTCTTTAAAATAAAAATAGTTTGAATATCCGCTGCTTTCCCCCACAACAAGATACCATAGGACATGACACTACGAAAGTAACTAATATATACAAGCCTAGATGTAGCCACATCCGTGCTTTGTCTGATGTTCCTAACAGCGTAAGCCACAGAACTTTATTTACCGGCTAATTTATCTATGTGGGGTCCCAACTGTAATTTGCTATCAATGGTTATTCCAAGAAACTTCGTATCATTTACTCATTCTAACGTGCTGCTGTCTAACATTAAACTGGTCTCAACTTGCCTGACATTTGGAAGTGAGAATTTGATACACTTGGTTTTACCAGCGTTTAACAATAAATTATTAACTGTGAACCAATTCAAGGTTAAAGACAATACACCATTAACATCATCAAAATCTCCTTTTTCTTGGATTAAAAGGGCTAATAAAATGTTAATAAGCACCATTAAACTGGATTTATTCCGTACTACAAACTTGCTTCGCCGGTGGCCATAGACAGAGAGAGTTGACAACTCGAACGTCATCAATGACATAGATTGGTGTGTTTACGAATACAGCTTTAGCTCCAACACTAGGCCTTAAACAAAGACAATCTTATTAAACTAAACTAGCTAGGCCTTAAGTTAAAAGAGTACCTTAATAAATACCAACCATAGTTTCATACTAAGGTATAAACTCAATAGTATACAACACTAATGTGAGATCACAATAACAGTTCAAATTCTAAAAATTAAACACAGCTTTAACTCACATGTTTCATGAAAATAGTTAAAACAAAAATTAAGTTTTCATTAATTTAGTCACAATATTCAAATTTTTCTCACATGTTAAAGACTTTGTAAGTACATCTGCCAACATTTCCTCAGTACAAAGATAACTTAAATTAATAACCTTTCTATTAACTAAGTACCTGATATAATGATGTCTTATATCAATATGTTTTGTTCTTGAATGCGATGCTAAATTGTTACATAGTTTATGGGCAGACTGATTATCATTCAGTAAACCAATTTTACAAACAGTATTATTACATTATTTTACAAATGTTTGCAAAAATAAAGCCTCTTTGCAGGAGTCAGATAGAGCCATGTTCTCAGCCTCAGTACTAGATAGTGCTATGGTTCGTTGTTTTCGACTTTCCCACGACACTAGAGATGTACCTAGGAAAAATGCATACCCTGTGTAAGATCTGCGATCCAACTGGTCTCCTCCCCAGTCCACGTCAATGTAACCTGTAATTTTCAAAATATCTTTTTGAAACACTAGACCATATGCTAAAGTGCCCTTCAAGTACCTCAATACTCTTTTGGCTGCTTTCCAATGGCTTTCACCAAAGCAGTTGTTAAATTGACTTCGATAGCTGACACTATGAGCGATTTCTGGCCTGGAACATACAGCTAAGTACATTAAGCATCCTATTAGACTTCTATAATCAAAGTTACAATTACTATTTCCCTCCCTTTGTAACTTGATTCCTAGGAGTTTTTGCTTCTTTGCAATCAGACATCTTAAAATTTTCCAAAACCTTCCTTATATATTTTGATTGGTCCAAAGTGTAGCTTCCATCAGGTAATCTAATAATTTTCATACCCAAGATGTAATGAGTTTGACCCAAATCCTTCATTTCAAATTCCTTCATTAATTTTTCTTTGATTAATATCTTCTTCTGTGATGTTGGTGAACTAAATAGCATTATGTCATCAACATACAGTGCTATGTAGATAGTATCATTATCATTATCATTTCCTTCATTGTAGATATAAACAGACGGTTCTGAAGACAGCCGCTTGAACTGCAATTTGTCAATTAAAACTTCATTCATCCTCTCATACCATGCCTTTGCAGATTGCTTTAATCCATAAATTGCCTTGTTTAATTTATAAACTTTCTTTGCATTTTCATTCACTTTAAAACCTTCCGGTTGTTCCATGTAAACATTCTCTGTTAGAATGCCATTGAGAATTGCTGTTTTCACGTCAAGATGCTCAACCACCATGTTGTTCTGTGCTGCTAATGCTAGCAGTACTCTTATAGTTGAATACCGTACAACTGGGGAAAATATCTCGTGGTAGTCTATGCCATGTTTCTGAGTCCCTTTAGCCACTAAACGCGCCTTGTATTTTAACAATTTTCCATTCATGTCTCGTTTCTTGCTAAATACCCATTTGCATTTTACAGGCTTACAGCCTTCCGGCAGATCTTCCAACGTCCAACATTTGTTAATTAGAAATGATCCATACTCATCTTCTAGAGCTTCTTTCCACTGATCTGATTCAGGACCTTTTAAGGCGTCCTCCACCGATCCAGGTAGGTCTTCTTCATCCATGATTTCTGCTAGTCCAGCAAACTCTGGTGATTGAGCATCCTCGAAGTCGAAGGACGTGTTAGAGTCCTCGGGGTTGATGCTTGATCTTCCTGGAATGTAAGTAGAGTCCGACAAATCATTTGTACTAACCGAATTGTTTATACTATCCAGACTTAATATTGTTTGTCTGTATGGATTTCTTGTGCCATCAGAAATGAACTCTTCATCTATTGACAGTTCTGACTGTTGACTGACTGGTGGGGAATGATCCAATAATTGTACTAAAATAGGTTTTTCAGTACAGTTACCATTCAAACTAGATGAATCTAGAAAGATTATTCTGCCTTTTTCATCATGTGACACATTTTTAACTAATGAACTGACTTTCCATGAAAGTCACATGCCTTGCCTTAATGCATGTCTTTAGACAACAGGGATCTATGAGCCTATATATAGTACAAGTAACGAAATTTTTAGGATTACAAATCTGTAATCCTAAAAATTTCGTTACTTGTACTTCGTCAATTATGTTGTTACCATGTTTAATAGTAAATGGTATCCGTTCTTTAGTTTATTTAAAATTGTTGTCGATGTGACAATAAACTAAATTGGAATGTACAAATAGAAAATGTCACCAAAAAACTGAACAAATTTTCATATGCTCTATATATGCTTCGTAAAGTTGTGGATTTTACAGCAGTACTAACTGCTTATGACATACTGACATAGTGTTGTTTGCTAATGATAATTCAATGGTCAGCAAAATTTAAAGACAAAAAGTGTTGGAGCTAAAGCTGTATTCGTAAACTCACCAATCTATGTCATTGATGACGTTCGAGTTGTCAACTCTCTCTGTCTATGGCCACCGGCGAAGCAAGTTTATAGTATGGAATAAATCCAGTTTAATTCCCTTAATTAACCTTTTATTAGCCCTTTTAATCCAAGAGGTTATGGGCCCAGGACGATTCTGCATCCTGCAACGTATTTATTTCGCAAAATATTTTGTAAATGCACTTTTATCATATTCATTGTGCATAACCTCAAAAAATTACCGGCCGGCGTTTCAAATCAAGGACGAAAGTTATCATTGTCCAGAATCATGTCGACTTCAATGCCTATTGCATTAACTGTGGAAAAACTGAAAGGCATGGAAGACTACAACCATTGGAAGTTCATGATAAAAATGGTCCTGATGCATGAAGATCTATATGAATGTATCCAGGAAGAAATTTGTAAGGACGAGAAGAAGAACCAGAAAGCATTGGCAAAAATATGCTTGACAGTTGGTCCAACCGCGTTGCCACACGTACGCAATGTGAAGACACCATATGAAGCCTGGACGAATCTTCAGCGTGCCTATGAGGACAACGGATTATGTCGGAGACTGGGACTATATAGATCATTGTTTGGTGTGAAACTGAGCGAGACAGAGAGCATGCAGAGCTACATATCAAAACTATCAGAGCTCGGGCAACAGTTAGCAGACATTGGATTGGTGCTTGATGATGAGTTCTTGGCAGTCATCATGCTCAGCGGCTTGACAACTGACTTTGACCCTATGATTATGGTGTTGGAGAATTCTAATGTAAAAATATCGAGTTAAATGGTCAAGTCAAAGTTACTTCAGGAGCAGCAGAGGCGAGATGGCAAAGGAGCAAAGTGAGATAAATGCTTTGGCAGTCAACAGAAACAAAAATACTCCAAATATGAAGTCAAAGATAGTTTGCTTCAAGTGTAAGAAGGAAGGACACATCAAGAAAATCTGTCCCAAGAATGACAGTGGAAAAATGAAGTCAAGCGATAAATCATTATGGACCGCTTTATCAGTGAAAGTGCGGAGTGATGTTTGGTACATTGACTCGGGTGCAACGCATCACATTTGCAATGATAGGAAACTCATGAAAGACTTCAAGTATACGAAAGCGCTGGAGGTAAATGTTGCAAACGGTGATAAGGTGATGACCGATGGACATGGCATTGTTGAAGTACATTTATTTACTGGTTATAAGACAATAAGTGATGTGTACTGTATTCCTAAGCTTTCTGCAAATCTATTATCAGTAAGTGAATTGAATAGGAAAGGTTACAGTGTAAAGTTCAGTCCTAAAGGTTGTGAAATCAGGGATGATAATAAAATCATAGCGACAGGGACTTGTCATAATGGTGTCTATGAGTTAGATTTGTTTAAAAACTTAAACAAGAATGTTACTAGCCATGTTGTGGGGTCAGAGGTAGCCATGAACTCAGTCAGTGAGGAGCCTGCGGTCATTGTGGAGCCTACGGTTATGGTGGAGCCTGCGGTTGTTGTGGAGTCTGCGGTCAGTGAGTTGTCGACGGACGCTCAGGTGCTGGCAGCGCTCGCATCCACAAATGGTGCGGCTAGACGGGAGCTGTGGCATAAACGGCTTTGCAACCTGAACCATCGAGGTATGAACCTTATGAAAAATGGATTAGTGACAGGTATGGATTATGATAATACTACTTTTAATCCTTGTGTTGCTTGTGTGGAAGGAAAGCAGACAAAACTACCATTTCCTAAGAAAAGTTTTACTAGGTCCACAGAAATATTAGGGCTGGTACACACAGATGTGTGTGGTCCCATGCAGTCACCATCGTTAAGCGGTGCACGTTATTTTGTGAGCTTTATAGATGATTTCAGCAGAAAAACTTTTATTTATTTCATGAAAAAGAAAAGTGAATTATTTGAAATATTTAAAACGTTCAAGGCTTTGGTGGAAAATCAAACGAGTAGAAAAATATAAATCTTGAGGAGTGATAATGGAGGAGAATATATGTCTGCTAAATTTCAGGAATTTCTGAAGAGTAATGGAATACAGAACCATACTACAATTCCGCACTGCAGTTCTCAAAATGGTGTTGCTGAGCGGTCGAACAGAACTATAATGGACAAGGCCCGCTGCATGCTCCAGGAAGCTGGTTTTTAGGATTACAGATTTGTAATCCTAAAAATTTCGTTACTTGTACTTCGTCAATTATGTTGTTACCGTGTTTAATAGTAAATGGTATCCGTTCTTTAGTTTATTTAAAATTCATTATACGTGGGGCGCACTGTAAGTTTCCAGAATGAATATGAAAAAATACTATTAAAGGTACAAAATTAATTTATTGTTTTTCAAAATAATCTCCCTTGGCGTCTATGCACTTTTTCATTCGATGAAACCGGTTTTGAAAACTTTTGTGCCACTCCTCTGTGGTGACCTCTAAAACGTGTTTTTCATACTCCTCGACAGCCTCTTCTGGTGATGAAAATCGTTGACCGCGTAATGGGTTCTTAATTTTTGGGAACAGAAAAAAGTCACAAGGTGCCAGGTCGGGACTATATGCAGGATGACTCATGAGTTCTACATTTTTCGCCTTCAAAAAGTCGTTTGTCTGTCTGGCCGTGTGAGAACTAGCATTGTCGTGGTGCAGGATGATACGGCGTTTACGGTTATTTTTACGGAGTTCGTCAATAACTTCCGGCAAACAAATGGTCGTGTACCAGTCACTATTCACTGTACGACGATTCTCTAAAGCAACAGTAGCCACGTGTCCAGTTTTATTAAAAAAAGAAGCAATCATCCGCTTAGATGCACTTTTCACGCGCGCCACTTTGGTTGGTTTCGGCTCATCTTGAAAGACCCATACGCTCGATTGCTGCTTTGTTTTGGGATCGTAGCAATAAATCCATGTTTCGTCACCTGTTACTATGTCCCACACCAAATTTGACGCACCTTCGTTGAATCTGGTAAGCATGGCACTGCACCAAGTGACGCGGTCCGTTTTTTGAGCCTCGGTCAAGTTGTGTGGGATCCACCGCGAGCACAGCTTTCTCACACCCAAATGTTTGTGTAGGATTAATTGTATTTGACTCATGCCTATTTCTAAGGATGCGCGAATTTCATGGTACGTCACGTGCCTGTCTGTTTCAATCATACGGCGCACAGCATCGATGTTTTTGTTGGTCACAGCGGTGGACGGCCGAGATTGATACGACCACGCTTGAATTCTGCAAACCAGCTATAAACAGTTGTCTTGCATGGTGCTTCATTGCCAAAAGCTGTTTCAAGCCGAGCGATGCTCTATTGAGCTGTCAAATTACACTTAAAATCGTAGAAAATCATACTACGAAAATTTTCCCGAGTTAAATCCATGTTGATGCAGACACACAATTTTTTAAATGGCGCCACAAGGTAAAAACAAAAGGCAGTCAGATGAAACAAACTGCATTCTACAGCCAAAGAGTTCTATTTTCAAATGTTGCAATAAATTTTTAAATATTGTTTATGTAAGTGGCCAGTTCCGGAAACTTACAGTGCGCCCTATGTATAAGTTTTATTTAAATTAATATTTAAATTATTATATTGCAGCCATGTTGTTATTTAATGAAAATTATTTATTTCATTTTCTAATGTCAAATTATCATTACCTACATTTTCATAAACTATGGTACTATCATCAGCAAATAGGATCATAGGTTGAGATATCGAATTAACAAAATCATTAATATAGATTAAGAATAACAGCGGGCCTAGAACGCTTCCTCATGGTACCCTAGCGTTACTTTAGAAGCTTCAGATGAATAGATTTGTTCTTAGTTTATTTGGGAACATAATCTCCGAGTTTCGGTGTTTTGCTCGATCTGATAGGTATGATTTGATCAAATCAGTAACCATACATACGTCTGTAAGTTTTATAACAATAATTTGTGGCTTACATAGTCGAATGCTTTGGTCATGTTCATATGAACATATATACTTCCTCCGTATATATATACGGCTTATACAGGTGTTTTAATGTCTAAATTGAAAACAATTTTTTGCAGGAAGTCATATATATTATTGTTTATTGTTTTCTAAAGCCTTTTTGTTCGGGAACCAGAATATCATTCTTTTTACAGTAGTTGTAAATGCCATTATATTTTAATTTTCCAAATATTTTTGAAAACACTGATATAAGGGCGATAGGCCTGCAGAAGTTCATATTTTCTTTATCTTCTTTTTTAAAAAGCAACCCTCTTTTTAAAAAAGAAGATTATGGATTATGGATTAAGGATTATGGATGCCTTTAAGGCATTAGGATATGTACCGAATTCGATGCAAAGATTAATTATATAGCTCATCACCTTGCTTATAGTAAGTTAAACAAATTGAATTTAAAGATTGTGATTTTTTTCTTTGTAGCATGGTTTCCAAACCTGTGAAGCATATACTAAATGAATGCGGATGCAAGCACCTTATATTAATGAAATTTTTACCGTTTTCGTTTGAATTCGATGCCCTCATGACGAATCCTAGTGATTTCGATGCTTTACTGACAATTGCATCAATATGACGGTCAAAATAAGTCTGCTATCGATAAAAACACCAAGGTCTCTGCTGTCAAATACTCTAGTAAGTGAAAGGTTATTTATGCGATTACCCTTATATAGTTCTAATTTTCGAGTAAAAGTTACAAAGAACCACTTAGCGGACTTTAAGTTGCCATTTGAAGCCCTATTAGGGTATGGTTCAAACACTTTTGGACCTAGACGGTGATCTGCAATATGCAGTAGAGAGTGCGCCAGAGTAAGACGTATGTTTTTCCAAAATCGAATATTCATATAGGAAAAATTCCATTCACAAAATTGATCAAACTTCATATTTCTCTGTTGCACATGTTTTCCTCTGTTATTTTGCAAATACGAATAGTACATTGTTGTAGAGGCTGGAAAGTGATCAAACGGTGGAAGGATGAGTTTGAGAGATGAGTCCATCTATTGCAATTTTGACCGAGACATTAAATAGTGCTTTTTGAAATCCACTGTATCTGCCTACAAATAGGAGAGTACCAACCTACTTATTTATGTGCCTATACCTTTAAAATGTATGAAATAATTACTTGTCATAAATATATTAAGTATATTTTAGATATAGAGTATTTTAGCTTAATTATATAAACATGAGAGTAATCTGCCAACAAACTGTTCATCATCATTATCATCAGCCCTTGTAATCCCACTGCTGGGCATAGGCCTCTCCCAAAGCACGCCATTCGCTACGATCACCCGCCAGTCTCATCCACTGCTTTCTAGCCACATTAACAATGCCATCTGACCATCGGGCCGGTGGTCTGTCCGCTGTTCTCTGCCCTGTTCGCGGCCGCCACCCCGTGGCTGCCTTGGTCCACCTTCCGTCCTCCCTTCTAACCAAGCATCCCGCCCATTGCCACTTTAGCCCCGTGATGCGCCTACCCACTCTGTGTGTCTGTGACTTTGGTAAGTCTGCGGATTTCAACGTTAGGCACGCGGTCAACGAGGCTGATGCCTAGCATGGCACGCTCCATAGCCCTTTGTGCGACTCTAATTTTGTGCATATTGGCTTTTGTGAGTGTCCATGTTTCGGCACCATAAGTGAGGATTGGCAGGACACATTGGTTGAATACCTTGCTCTTCAGGTATTGCGGGATTTGTGATTTTAGGACGTCTTCTAGTTTCCCGAAGGCATTCCTTCCTAGCTGGATCCGTCTAGTGATCTCCGTCGCCTGAGCACTGTTGCCACTGTTTAATTGTAATACTTAATCATGTAATTTTGGATGACAAAAAAAATAAAATCACGACTACTGCGATGAAATAAAATTAATGATACAGAAAAAAAATATATTAATAAGGTTTGGTTCACCCTTGGTTCACCTGGCGTCACCTGGCAAAGTCCGCCGTCTACCGCAATTGACAGCAAATTTCAGGCACGCTTTTACCGACGTGACAGCATGACGCACGCTATGTCGGTAAAAACTGACATGGCATGAATTTCCGTCTGTTGACATCTGACAGAACCATAACAAACAAGCCAACAATGTTTTCCAGTGTTGCTGTCCAGGTTAGCTATGATTGTTTTGCAGCCCCATTATTGACAGTCTTTCGCCTTCCGAGCAGTGGAGTGAAAAATCTGTTTTTGCGGCAAATTAATTTTCCATTCCCATAATTTGTTTTATATTATTTTGTACGAATACTCAATACTTCCTTTTTCTTTTATAAGGCCGTTCATTACACGTCGCTTCGTGAATTATGAGCGGTGGCGCAGTAGTAATTTTTCAATACCTGTACATATACGCAGTAATTCCCACCAGTGTCGCCGCGCGGTCTTAACTCGTGAGGTGACTCAAAAACAAAAAATTAAACATACGCGTTGTACTTCATGCCTTTTCCTTTTACGGGGTGGCAGAGGAACAATTGTGCCCACGGTACTACGTATACCAGTACTAAAATTCCGTTTTGCATGTCTGCTAGCCCAACGCCACTGGCTTGGTTTTCCTGGTGGTTTGACGATCAGAGGCCAATTAGATATAGATATAGTCTTATATTTTCCCAGATGGTGTAGCAGAGTCACAGCATAAGTAGGAGCACGTACAGATGCTACCTAGCAGCATCTGCGAAAATGCTCCGTAACTTAGCGACGATCTAGTATTCGCAAGGTGGATACCGTACTGTTCCAGCCAAGCGCGCGGACACCATCTTGGTGAACGAGCTGCTCGCCTTCGTGCAACACAACCTGGACGTGATGGACGAGCTCTCCCTGAAGCAGATCTGATCCGCGAAGTACCAATGTGTAAAAGTAACATAGCAAAAATAAAGTAATCCATTATAGTCTCTAATGCGTATAGACATAGATCGCATTGAATGCTCAATACAATTATCAGCACAGGTGTCCGGCTCGCTCGAGCGATAGCAGGTAGTAGGATTGAACAAAAGAGTCACTAGGCGAGCAAAAAATAAACAGCCAGGGGTTGTCAACTTAAATGAATAGCTCAAAACAAATTCAATAAATATGTTGAACGGAATAATTATAATTATGCTCGTTGTTGTATCGTCCTCTATGATGAGAAAACTCGTGTAGTATCGTCTCGATGCTAGCTTCCGTGCCACATAAGTTTATAAAAAACAAAAATTATTAGATCGCATCCTAACATATCAAATCGGAACGCGTCATTCGTTTTTTATGTCAACTTTCTGTGCCACGCCAAAAAATTTTTCCCCGAGTGTTTTTTAGTTTTATTACTGAAGTCAACATACAGAACCTGAAAAAATGGGAAAAAGGAAGCATGAAAAAGACCGCAAACGATATGAAAAGAAAATCCGAAGGCTGCAGGAGAAATTAGAAAAAAATTCCGATGCCAATTCTGAAAACGGTAAGTAAAGTGAAAGATTCACATGATACCGGTGATTCTTATTGTAACACAATGCAATTAGACCTATCTTTGGGATAGTTGGTATTGCAATATTGTGTACATGTTTATTTTGTAAAAGTGAAGAATTTGTGAGGTTATAAAGCATGGCTCAATCTTCGGGATTGCGTATGCTTGCTCAAAGTACACAGCTGTTATGCTGCCAGAGTATCGAGTTGTGTACTAACTGTAACCACATCGGATAAACGTACACTATCAAACAAGTCATTGCTCTGTTGCAGAACACAGAATGTCTTGGATAGGTATGGTCACAAACTAAAACATTTCTCAACCAAAAATCCCTAGTTGCTGTGTCTTTGGGACCCAGAACTACTAAATACATAAACTGATATAGGGTATGTATTCTCTAGATACACCTGAGAACACACCGAGCCGCTCTCCAACACCACCACCCAATGGAGAAGTATCAACACCATCACCCAACGGAGAGGTGGAGCTAGTGGAGTTGCCTTTTAGTGAAGAACAAGAGGAGTCAGTGGACCAGGAGATACTCAATGTCCTAGGGGCTATTGCCTCTGAGGACAAGAAGACATCATCACTCCACCATGAGCTCGCCGCCAGGTGGAACCCCATTCTTAAAAAGGGTCTGCCCAAGGAGGAACGCATGGATCTGGAATCAAAATATGGTGTGTTTGACAATGTGCAGATGGCAGCACCAAAAATGAATCCGGAGGTGATTGCTGCGGTTCCTGAAGGTGTAAAAAAGCGGGACTATTTAATTGAAAACCGTCAAAAACTTACTGCAGCTGCACTGGCCAGCTTAGGGACAGGGCTTCAGATCCTCATTCAAGGACTGAATAAGATTGACGCAATTAAAAATCTCAATGACAGTGCTAAAATCATATGTGAGATATAACATGATGATACAAAGAACCGCAGAAACTTAATAACATCAGTGATAAATAAAGAAATGAAGAGCAGCATCCTTCAGATGGAAGCAGGTGAATACTTATTCGGTGGAAACATGTCTGAGCAAATCAAGACTGCCAAGGCTGTACAGCGGTCTAGTCAAGACCTGAAAAATGTACAAACAATCAAGCCAAAGGAGGGTATGAGTGTTCCAGCTGTTCTCAAGAATAAAACTTTAAACTGGCGGGACCCTCCTCGTCCAAGTGGCAGGATGATGGCAGGGCAAAAGAAGCTCCAAGCAAGACCAGCCCACAAGCAGAAGCCATACAACAAGGATTGGGACCACAAGAAGCGGCCACCTCCACAATCCAGACACTAACACAGGTAGGCAGAATAAAATTCTTCCTCAACAACTGGAAGAAGCTCACTAGTGACCACACTATTTTGAGTTGGGTATCTGGCTACAAGATCCCTTTTATTGAGGTACCTACTCAGCAAACAGAACCTTTGAACAACACACTGTCTGTCAAAGAGAAACAGCTGATACAATTTGAAATAGAAAAACTTTTATCAATAAAAGCTATAGAGACCTGTAAACCAGTGGACAACCAATTCTGCTCATCAGTTTTTCTAGTCGAAAAGCCGAATGGTGACTCAAGATTTATTCTAAATCTGAAAAAACTTAATATCTTTGTTCAAGCAGAACATTTTAAATTGGAGGATCACCGCACAGTGTGTAAATTGCTACAAAGATATTACTTTTTAGGGTCAATTGACCTGAAAGATGCCTACTACATGTGTCCTATTGATAAACACTATAAAAGATACCTAAGATTCATCCTTGACACAAAATTGTACCAGTTTACTGTTCTTCCTTTTGGTTTATGTACTGCACCATACCTATTTACAAAGCTTCTAAAACCAGTCATGTCAGAGCTCAGAAAAGATGGTTTTCTCTCTGTTCAGTACCTTGATGACATTCTTTGTATAGGTAGAACATATCAGGATTGTGTAAATAACATTAATGCCACTAGACTACTTCTAACACAACTAGGATTTGTGATAAATCAAGAAAAATGTATACTCACCCCTAACCAAGAATGTAGGTATCTAGGCCTGGTCTTTAACACCAAAGACATGACCATTGGTATAACACAACAGAAAAGAGAAAACTGCATAAAATTAGTTAAAGACTTATTACAAAAAGAAAACTTTACTATAAGATTTTTGGCTCAAGTCTTGGGCACCCTGGTGTCACTTTGTCCTGCCATTAAATATGGCATGCTGTTTACAAAACAACTAGAACGGCATAAATATCTTTCTCTGTTAAGGTATAATAATGACTATGAAGCTATTATTAACCTGCCGCAGTCTTGTCATGGCGACCTACACTGGTGGCTGAAGAACCTTACTTTTTCAGTATCCCCAATCAGAAAACATAAATATGTATTGGAAATCTACACAGATGCTTCTAACTCTGGTTGGGGGGCAGCATGTAACAATATGACAGCAGGGGGGCCTTGGACAGAGCAAGAAGCAAGCTTACATATTAACACTTTAGAATTAAAAGCTGCCCTTTTTGGACTAAAATCTTTTGCAAGAAATTACAATAACTGCCAAATTTTAATGCGCATCGACAATACTACCGCTATTGCTTATATTAACAGACTAGGGGGTGTACAACATCCACACTTACATACCATAGCCAAGGATATATGGCAATGGTGTGAAAAACGTAATCTATGGATCTTTGCTTCATATATTAACACAAAGGATAACATCACTGCTGATTTTGAGTCAAGGAAGGATACAGGTGACACTGAGTGGGAACTATCAGACCAGTACTTCAGAGCAATAACGTTATCTTTAGGTATCCCTGAAATTGACTTATTTGCCTCCCGAACGAACACAAAATGTGACAAATATGTATCCTGGCACCCTGACCCAGATGCATTCAAGATAGATGCATTCACCTTTAGCTGGACTAACATTTTCTTTTATGCTTTTCCACCCTTTTCGGTGATATTAAAGACCCTAGAAAAAATTGTATCTGACAATGCAATGGGTATAATGGTTGTGCCAAATTGGACAACTCAACCCTGGTACCCACTGTTCAAAGAACTACTGATTGGTAAACCAATTATTTTTGAACCAAGTAAAGACCTGCTTACTCTGTGTAATTCCAAGACACCACACCAACTTCACAAGAACCTATCGCTAATGGCAGGGAAATTATCCGCGAGACATTCCAGAACTTAGGAATCAGTGACGACGCCGTAGATATAATGTTGGCTTCAATAAGTAGCAACACACTTAAACAATATATGCCTAGTATCACAGGTTGGTTCCAATATTGTAAGATCCATGGATTTGTACCTAATAGTCCTAGTATAGCTGAAGTTATCACATACATGACTAGAAAATTTCACGAAGGATTGTCATATGGTAGCCTTAATTCCTTAAGATCGGCCCTGGCATTAGTGATAGGTACTCACATTGGTACCGGTGCAAGAATCAAAAGACTGTTTAAAGGCTTTTTCAGATTGAGACCAAATAAACCTAAGTATAATTACACCTGGGATGTGTCAACGGTTTTGAACCATATTGAACACAATTATTTAGATCTCAATAGCTTAGAACAAAATGCTAGAAAGACTGTCACTCTACTAGCCCTAACTACAGGTCATAGAGCCCAAACCATAGCATCTATTCAGATAGATAATATCGTTGTTGCCATAGATAGAATTCATATTAAAATAAGTGATATAATTAAGACCTCTGGTCCAAATAGAAATCAACCATTTATAGTCTTACCATATTTCAAAGAACGGCCAAATATCTGTCCAGCTAGAAGCCTAATTAATTACATTAGTATTACTAAATTGATACGAAACAACCGAAAAAAGTTGTTTCTGTCTTATAAGAAACCTCATAATGAAGTATCTACCAATACAATCAGCCGTTGGATAAAGATAATGCTCGAAGAAAGCGGAATAGACACCAGCGTATTCTCCGCACATAGCACCCGACATGCGTCCACCTCGGCGGCCCGCATGCGAGGAGTCTCCATCGACGAGATACGTCGAACGGCTGGTTGGACTGGTAGCTCTACTAGTTTTGGTAGGTTCTACAACCGACCAGTAAGCAATGACAGTGTGTCATTTGCTGAAGCAATTATTAATATTAATCAAGAATGATTATTTTGATAGCAAACTTGTCATAATTATAGTTGACAATTTGAATTAGTTTAGTTTCTAAACAGTTAGTTTAACTAAACGTGTGTAATATTTTTTGACACTACCTACTATAGTACAATAAACAAAATATTCTGATTCTACAACTAGACTTTAAACATCTACACGAGTTTTCTCATCATAGAGGACGATACAACAACGAGCATAATTGAATAATCAAACGAACTTACCTGTAAGTGATGTTCGATTGATATTATGCTCGTTGTTGTATCGTCCGAAGATGATGAGTCCCACCCCTCCCATCGATCTAAGACCTTAGTCGACCCCGTTTAGGAGTTTAGAATCAGCCTAGACTAAGACGAACTTCAAACTAAATGACGCGTTCCGATTTGATATGTTAGGATGCGATCTAATAATTTTTGTTTTTTATAAACTTATGTGGCACGGAAGCTAGCATCGAGACGACACTACACGAGTTTTCTCATCATCTTCGGACGATACAACAACGAGCATAATATCAAACGAACATCACTTACAGGTAAGTTCGTTTGATTATTCAATTAGTAAACTGATTATTTCAATCTGTTTAAATCCCCGTCAGACCCAATTGTCATGACAGGTGCCGTATCATTCATCCGGACATGTATTTTAGCATGATTGACCCCTACGTATTGGTAGTTCTTCTCGCGCGCTACAAGCTTAGTCTTGGAGAGAAGCTTTTTATTTCCGGGTGATAAGTGATCATTGACATAAATGCGTTCATCACTAGCAAAACCGATGTCAGAAGCTTTTAGAGAATGCTTTTTTATTCTCGCAGCTGCAATAAAATCTTCTTTTGCGTAGCGATTTACGAAGCCAAGCAGTATGGACTTATCCTTGGAATTGTATACAGGAACGCGTGATATAAAGTTGATCTGAGATTTAGATATAGGTAGGTTGATATGCCTACCTAGAGACTCCACTATATCAAATAGGTTTTCGTTACTTTTCAGCGGAATACCTTTAATTTCGACATTATTGAGCCTTGACCACTGCTCTTTCTCGTTCAGCTCCTGTTGCAGAGCATCCACTGCAGACTGGGTGAATTTGGCGGCTTGATGTGTTTCCTCTAGTGAAGATAAGCGGCCATTAACTCCAACAAGCTTCAGCTCAAAATCATCAATTTTACGACTAGAGAACTCACAACTCTTGATTACTTCTTGCATGTTCATCTTCAGATCATTTACATCGGAAATCAATTTAGGCAGTACATCCAGCTTTGATGTAAGAATATCCAGACGACTGAGAATATCTCCCAAAGTAGGTTCTTTTTTCTCGGTAGTAACAGGGCTTGGCGATGCAATACGGCACTTGGGACACTTCCAGGCAGCTCTACGCTCCACCCCAAGGTTACGAAATCCTCTTTCCGTAATGTTTGCGCAAGAGAAACATATATCCTTGGAGCAACCGGCGCATGTGGCACCATCGCCGATGGTCGCGTTACACTCGAAGCACAACATATTAGAAAGATGTAAGGTACAAAGGTTGAGAACCCCTGGATGACGAGCAAAGTAACGTGTGTTCCGTACGGTTACTGGGATCGGACTGACACACCATTAACAAAAACACATAACATTATTTTATTATTATACAGGCACACCATTAACAAAAACACATAACATTAAGAAAAACACTATTTACAAACAGATACTTGTGTCTATGTCTATTATAGACGTGCACAAAACTCTTGAAAAATACAAATCAATTAGCATAAACGTATACCTAACCTAATACACATAATAAAAACTTCAATTCAATTCAATTCAATCAATAAATATATACAATAATATATATTTATATACACAGTCAGGTCATAAGTTCTGTCACACAATAAAAACTTTTGAATTTAGAACGCTGGCCACAAAAAAGTTTATTGAATTCGAATTTCGAATTTTTCATGAAAATAAAAATGTGTACTTTTTAGAATTTTCCTCATTTTTAAATATGGAGTGGACACTTAAAGAAGACCGTGTCGCAGTTATTGCGTTGCATCGTTGCGGCTACGCGCCAATTCAGATTTTCGACTTACTGAAAAATTTGAATATAACCAAAAGATTCGTTTATCGTGCCATAAAACGATACAATGAAGACTCTAGTGTAGATGACAGGTCAAGAAGTGGTCGCCCTCGCTCTGTTAGGACTCCAGCAGTGATAAAAGCTGTGAAGGCGCGAATTCAAAGAAATCCCATACGTAAGCAGAAACTGTTGGCCCTTCAGATGGGGTTAAGCAAGACCACGGTGAAAAGGGTGTTAAATGAAGACTTAGGGCTTAGGGCAGATCGAAGAAAAACAGGACATCGTTTGGACGCTCGTTTAATGGACCTGAGACTGAAGAGATGCCGCGCTTTGTTGAAGCGGTACGCGGGAAAAAAGCATCGGGAAATTCTTTTTTCGGATGAAAAAATTTTCACCGTGGAAGAGAGCTACAACAAACAAAATGATAAGGTGTACGCACACAGCAGTGAAGAAGCGAGCAACCGTATTCCGCGTGTCCAACGAGGTCATTTTCCATCCTCGCTCATGGTTTGGTTGGGAGTCTCTTATTGGGGCTTAACTGAGGTACATTTTTGTGAGAAAGGCGTAAAAACGAATGCAGTTGTGTATCAAAATACAGTCCTCAAGAACCTTGTGGAACCTGTGTCTCACACCATGTTTAATAACAGGCACTGGGTATTCCAACAAGATTCTGCGCCAGCTCATAGAGCGAAAAGCACACAAGACTGGCTGGCGGCGCGTGAAATCGACTTCATCCGGCATGAAGACTGGCCCTCCTCCAGTCCAGATTTGAGTCCGTTAGATTACAAGATATGGCAACACTTGAAGGAAAAGGCCTGCTCAAAGCCTCATCCTGATTTGGAGTCACTCAAGGCATCCTTGATTAAGGCAGCCGCCGATATTGACATGGACCTCGTTCGTGCTGCGATAGACGACTGGCCGCGCAGAATAAAGGCCTGTATTCAAAATCGCGGGGGTCATTTTGAATAAACTTTATTACTGTAAGAATCTATGTTTTATTAAGTTCATTTTGCTATATAAATGTTTACATAAATAATAAACATGTCTAAATTATTTCATATTGCACATGTGACAGAACTTATGACCTGACTATGTATATATATATATATATTAGATATACCCACTCGGCAAATGTTGATCAGACGGGTTGTGTCATCAGTTAATTGTTGATCTGTTGGAAATTGTTGATCGGAACAGTTTTTGTTGATCTAATGTATGGCTACATAACTCATAACTCTGCATACAAATGTGGCTCCGATCGGATCAACAATTGCTGTCCGACTGGTGGCAACATTACGAACTATTCATAGCATTTTTATACAAATCCGCTCCGTCAATTGTTGATCTGATACAAATGGACCAATCAGGGACGACCTTCTCCATGATTGGTTGTTTTCTATTGTGCGCTGTTGCCACTTTGCTTCACAATCAATATCCAAGTTCTTACGTTCTAAGGAAGTTGGCGACGATTCTAACAGTTAGAATCGTCGCCATAAAAACTTCGCATTTAAATTACGTATCGTGTGAAACTATGGACGGCTTAATGTTGTCGGCAACGGTGGTCACAAAAAAAAGTAATTAAAAAAAAGCATTAGTTGTGTCGGATATACAACCGTAAATTAAAAGTGGAACTTCTTAATACGTTGCCTTTTTACTTCTGTTATAAAAACAAACTGGTTGTACAAGAGTGTACTTTAAAAGTATATAGGTAGGTATAAAGTCAGACTGTGTATCACAAAACCACGACGAAAGGAGACGGACAAACTCAGCAAGTACCTTGACATGGCTCACGAGGTTACGGCCATGTGGGACTATCGTCCCGACAGTGGTTTCAGCGAAAAGAGTCTCGACGAACACCTTAAGAGACTCTCGGATGCTCGGATGGCTGGGTCATATGCAGAAGACGGTACTCCTTGACTCGGCACGCATCGTTAGGAGGTTCCTCACTCTGCGACCCTAACCACCGGTAGTTTGAGTCTTGCTTCGCTGCCGGCGGAAAACTAGGTTATTTTTTTTTATTTTTTGTATGTACCTTTATATCTACTACTTTTTATAATCATAATATAAAATCTAGCCTAAGTTTGAAATAAAAAAATAATGCAATGTGATAATCTTTACTTTGGAAAATATATAGGTTGTTAATAACTTGTGCATCAGCAATTTTTAATAAAGCAATATATACATCGAATGATTAATAGGGGTTGAATTTTGAAAAACCCCACCATACGTGTTTTATCATTCGTGTCTAGAAGCATTAGTGCTTCTAGACACGATTGATATACTATTATTGATATACTAGGTAGTTTCAATTAAAATCAACCTTGTTAGAATGTGCGCTACGTGTGCACACATATGTATATTTGCACCGTCCCATCTGAGTCACACCCTCAGATCCTCTGGCTCGGCTGCAGAGCATGCGGCTAAGCTTAAGCACGTTAAATACCGTACGAATTTGTGCCAGTTTCAGTAGAGACTGCGGGTCCTTGGTGTACGGAGGCTAAAGAATTCATCAGGGCATTGAGTCGACGTCTCAGCGAGATGGAATGTGATCCTCGTTCCGGATCGTACCTGGTGCAACTCATTTCTTTGGCCATTCAACTTGGTAACGCTGCCAGTGTGATGGGGACGTTTGAGCTAGCTGTGATTCGGTATACCTTTAAATTACACCTTTGGTTTGTATGTGACGTTTGCTGATTTGTTTTTGTATCCGCCTGACGAAGCATCCATTGCGGATCTAAACTTCTTTTTAGGGTTCCGTACCCGAAGGGTTCCAAACGGGACCCTATTACTAAGACTCCGCTGTCCGTCCGTCCGTCCGTCCGTCCGTCTGTCACCAGGCTGTATCTCAAGAACCTAGCTAGCTAGAGAGTTGAAATTTTCACAGATAATGTATTTATGTTGCCGCTATAACAACAAATACTAAAAACAGGATAAAAGAAATATTTAAGGGGGCTCCCATACAACAATTCTTTCAATACCACATACAAACTTATGGATGCACCTGGTTACGTACATGGAGTGTGAAAGTAACCACACCAATAACTTTGTTAACAATATTTTGCTGTGTAAAATCCAAACTATTCACTCCACACCATCGCTTCCATTGAACGGTGGTACGGAACCCTTCGTGCGCGATTTAGACTCGCACTTGACCGGTTTTTTGGATTATTATTTGACAAATTTACAATACAACCTGTCGTGTAGCGACAAGAACCTAACCAGAACCTAACAAGAAACAACAACCAGTATAAAATTTAGAAATGACAGTTTATTATGTTCATTTACAATGACTATTTAAAAAAAATGATATGAGGATGAGGATGAATGAGGTGACACAGGTTTTTAAAAGATACAGTTACAAAAGATATAAAAAGGGGAGCGAAGGACACGGAGAGTAGGAGAGCAGAACAGGGAGCACGCGGCGGTGGTACCCGGAGCCTGGAGTAGTGGCGAGTAGTTGGAGATCCGGAGGTGGTGTAGGATGTGGCTTGAAGGCAGCAGCACGTCAGGGTATAGATGGTTGGAGACGGCAGCACGTCAGGGTATAGGTGGTTGGAGACGGCAGCACGTCAGGGTATAGTTGATTGGAGACGGCAGCACGTCAGGGTATAGGTGATTGGAGACGGCATCACGTCAGGGTATAGGTGGTTGGAGACGGCAGCACGTCAGGGTATAGGTGGTTGGAGACGGTAGTAAGGCAGCAACAGCAAACTGTAGGCGACTCAGCAGAGGCTCGCAGGATCCCGGGGCAGTGCGGCCCCGGTATAAGGCCTTTAGGTGATGCTTCCTCTTCAAGAGCTGAAGCGAGACTCCCCAATTCCAGCAAAGTTCCGCTCTTATACCCTTTTTGGAGAGTTCTAAAAATTATTTAAACTAAAAGCAATTTTTGTGAATGGCCAAGAGGGAAAAAGTATTTTTGTAAAAGTATTGAAGTAAACATATCGGACCGCTAATGAGTTTGAAAATTGGGACAGTTACAGATACATAAAAAGGTAGCGCACCAGCGCGCACGAAGCCCGAGATTGCAGAGTTTCGGAGAAAGCCAAATACAAGGTCACCAAAGGTAAACCCCTTCGACATCGATTTAAAAGTGCTGATAGTGTGAAAATACGAAGTGAAAATGATTATTGTGTTCTTATGGTTCAAAACGTTACAGGGTCCTATGAAAATAAAGGTGATACGAAATATCCAGCTGTGATATAAATGCAGACCATCAAAGCAGACTGGAAAATGGCATGTAAGTAGCATAACACTACAAACCTTTTGCATTAGTTGAATAAATGATCTTTAACTTATAAGAGTTTTAAACTGTAAAATATCGATTTAAAATAAATATATTAACACTTTTTTCAAGCTAGAGACTTAAAACTTTGTAGAAAAATTACTTATTAGAATTTAAAAAGTACTTTCAGCGTTTTAGAAAACTCTACCCCTATGGGGGTTAAAAAGGGTTTCAAAGTTTATATGGAGAGCAATAAATTTTAAAAGTAAGAGATTTGTAACTTTGGTCTTATTAAAAGGCTACAAAATTAATTTCAGAGTTTTTTCAAATTCATACCCTAAGAGTGTTAAAAGGGGCTTTAAAGTTTGTGTAAAGAGCAAGGCATTTTTAAAGTAGGTATGAGAGTTATAAACTTCGGTTTTAGACTGTTTGTTTAAAAACTAGAAAATTTATTTTAACGTTTTTTTTAAATTTATTATTATTATATCCTTTATTGCATAAAATATCATTAAAAACAATGACGCAGTGGGAAAGAAAATTATCCCCTGAAGGGTTTCAAAGAGGGTTCAAAGTTTTTATGGAGAACAATTATTTTTCTTAGATGATAAAAAGTTCTACGCGGACGAAGTCGCGAGTAACAGCTAGTTACTAATAAACAAACTTAATTAATTTCATCGTAAGTTGAGTTTTGCTAGCACGCAATACGGAGAACGTAGGGGTATGTAGGGGTTTGTAAAAATAAAGGATTGTAACTATTAATAGAAACGAAAGTCTCTTTCAAATAAAGTTGAAAATATGCTTATGCTTGTAGCACAAGTTACAAACCTTTGTGAAATGGGCCCCAGACCAGGGGACTCACTGGGTTGCGTTTAATATTTTTTTAGAATCCAAGGAAATTCTAGATAAGTTGCCTAATCCGGGAAAAGAGAAGGAGCTGTTCAATTCGTGGCTGTACGCTGTCGGCGGCGATATTTTCAGCCTTCCAAATGATCACATATATCTATAAATACCGACGTGAATGTCACAGACATTTTGATTAAAAAGACCTCGCCGGAACCGATAATCATCGACGCCAGCTCCAAACTTATAGTAAACGGGTTGTAAGTTGTATGTTTTTTTTAAGTATAGTCAGAATCATAAACATGTATATGTCACCGTTAGATTGTGAACACTGTCAGTTTATAATCTTACCCGCGATATTATAAACTTTCGAGAAATTGTAAACTGTCAAAGCCGTTCACATTTCAACGCAATATTTTTCGTTAGTTTATAAACCATCAATGTCGAATCGTCAAATTGTGAACTGAGATCAAATCGACGTGCTACGGACCGCATACACAAAAACGAGGTGGGTTCGGTCATTTAGGTAGCTTTAGTTGCCCGAAGGGCGAACCACCCAGAAATAATTCAGCAAGCAATGGATGAGAAACAGCTTACTGTAATAGCATTGCTCGACTGCAGCAGCGCCTTTAACTGCGTCGATTTCGACATTCTCGTTGAGATACTGAAGTCCTTGAACGTGTCCTCCGTCTCTGCTAAGTGGTTCGACTCTTATCTGAGAGGTCGCCAGCAACGTATAAAGTTGAAGACGACTTCAACGGAGTGGAGTGATCTCTTTGCGGGAGTCCCCCAGGGTGGAATACTCTCCCCTCTTCTTTTCTCTATCTTCATTAATTCCACCTCGGATGTCCTCTCCTCATCATACCATCTCTACGCCGATGATCTCCAATTATATACCGCCATTTCCCCCCCTGTGATATGGCACAAGCTGTAGAAGTATTAAATGCCGATCTCGATAAAATCAGGGTTTGCGCCTCGGTCTCCTTGTCAACCCTACTAAGTCACAGGCTATGATTATTGGTTCCAGGTACTCCCTCAACTTGTTACAGCATATATCTATTACTCCTGTAACCTATTATGGTACTGTGATCTCATACAGCACCAAGGCCAAAAATCTAGTAGTTATGTTTGATAACCAGCTGTCCTGGTCAGAGCATGTCAACGAGGTTAGTAGACGTATCTTTGCCACTTTCCACTCCCTCAGGCATCTTCAAACCTTCCTGCCTCGACAGACAAAAATCACGTTTGCTCAGCTTCTTCTTCTTCCCCTGATCGATTACGCTGCTGTCTGCTGGGAAAGCGCAAACGAAGAGCAACTGAAAAAACTCGAGTGACTTCATAACCTCGGGATTCGGTTTGTTTTCGGTCTGCGCTAGTTCGACCACGTCTCAGAGTATCGCAGGGAGTTGAAATGACTCCCGATTCGCCTTCGACGGGATTCCCATATCCTCATTTGCCTATTCAATATTTTATGTAATCCTCACTATCATGGCTTCTTACGGGATCGCTTCGTTTTTCTGTCTTCGGATAGGCCACGGAGATCTCACACTCGGTCACTACTTACAACTCCGCAACATAACACTGCCGCTTATGAGAATGGGTTCAGACTAAGAGCTATCAGTCTCTGGAACAAACTCTCCAGAGCCATCAGAGACAGTCCGTTAATTCACACTTTTAATAGTCGTTTGAAAGAACACTATCTATCTCTTCCATGATAAGTATTAGTATTTATTTGTATCTACTATGTGTGTATATGTTACATATTTGTATATAGCATTATTTTTAGTATTATGAAGATATTGGTTTATTTTTTTTATTTTTTTTTATTGTTATGTAGAGTACTAGAAGTACCCTACAAAACAATAAAAATTTATTGTTGTGTAAAGTACTAGGTAGAACTATGTTCTAACTTTAGTTGTATGTTAACTGAACCAAGCTTAACCTAATTAACAATAAACATATAATCGAAATAAAATAAATAATCCGCAAAGTGCATGGTCAATTAAAATAATCTAAGTTACCAATAATTTAAAACTAGTCACGCCTAAAACTGAATACAATAAAAAAACACAATATTAAACAAATAAACCGCCCCAGGACATGCCCGAAGTTTCCTTTGTGTCTTTAGTTTCTTTTTTTTCCTCTTCCATTCTAGGTTTGCTGGAAAAAAGGTCTTGTTAGAGATAAGCTCGCCTTTGTACATGTTATTTCCGTGATATTTGTTTTTTATCACAGTTTTATGCAATAAAGTATTACAAAGTATTACAAAGCGCACAGGATGCGTTCCCAATCCTGCCAATTTGATCTAAGTTCACAATTTGGCATTGACGGATTTTAAACAAACTAAAAATCATGCGTTAAATTGTGAAAGGTATGACAATTCATAATATCTCGAGTAAGATTATAAACGGACGGTGTTCATAATCTGACGGTAACATGTTGGAAAACGTATTTACTGCAGACACCGGGAAAGAAGGGCTTGCCGTCTGAATATGTATAGACCGGATAAGAAAACAAGGCCGGCAAGCTCTATTGACGGCCAGAGGCATGTATAGTGCTTTTCTCACACATGCAATGAAATAAAAAAATACTTATCGTAATTTCGTCGCCCGTTGATATTTTTTGCTCTGAGTATATAATAAAAAAATATTACTTCCTGCCCATATTACCTGCAATGTTGTATGAAATTACATTACAGTATGCACCCGTTTCGACAGCGGCCCGCAACGTGATACTGCCAAGCCTATTATAGCGCACGTCATGACTACATTTCGTTGCATTTGTATAAAAAAACTTTTTTACTGTGATTTTAAATCGTGGCTGTTGCCGAAGGGTATTTGCCTCACGTCAAATTTTACAAAAGGGATGACTGACACTTTGTATTTTTTACTGCGAATAGTATTAATTTTGTTTCAAATGCACTTATTTCAAGGCACACAAAACAGTATTCGCTCGTAAACAGTACAACATACAGTCCAGTATAATTTACAACAAAGTTAACAAAATTTTAAATTTTCATCCAAAGGTATCACTCGAGTGCAAGACCACTGTCTTAAAATGGCTCAAAACCCTGGATTATAAAGCAACAGAATTAGTTCTCAAAATTACAAAATAACAATCTAAATAAAAAACAATGATTCATATTTATTTAATCATATGTTTAATTACTACATATTTAATTTAATTTATCAATCTAATTTAGTCAGAATTTATTCTAAGTTCGTAAACATTACTATAAATCTTCTCATACGCACTTTTGAATAAATGATGAATAAAAATATGATGAAAACAGTGCGCAGACTAAGTCATAATTCCCTCCCCTCCCCTCCCCAAACACATCAAGAGGCACTACTCTACATACTTTCAGAGACTCACTACCACCTCTCATCTTCTCACCACATTCACTCTACTTGACATTTTCACCAAAATCTATGTTTTACGACACAATTCACACCACACGAATTTATTTTTCTCGACTCTATTTAATTATATTATGAAGGAATTACATTTTTTCAACTCCGAAATTAAGATAGAATTTACCTAAAGTTTCTCATAGGGTAACTAACTACGTAACTTTTCAAACGAGCGTTAGCATAAATCAACTGTCATTTTCCCACACAACAATGACAATGCAGATGTACCTACCGTACCTACCTACAAAACAAACAGCAGGAGAAATGTTCATCTACTTTCATTCACGTATCTAAGTACCTACATATTAACAAATCGCTTTAAAAACACGTCCTCCACTGCAACACAAATCACCGCAGGAAAATTAATTACTAACTATGACGTCTGCCACAGTGCGATTGACTGAACTTACTTTATTAATACTTCCGTTTAATTTTTGCGACGTTGCCGCTCCGCCGCGCCAGTTTTAAAATACTAGTTTCCGCAGTAAATGTTGATCAGAAAATGTGTATAATGATCAACAAAGTTTCATTTAGTGTAAAAAAAGGCGGTTACAAGATCAACAATGGCCGTGTCAGTCGGTGACGAGATAGAGGCTTTGCGGCATACTTAGGCACAGCGTCGCAAGGAGGAGAATTATTATATAGCTATTATAGCACGATATACTCAAAACTTCCTAAGTAATAGTGGGTAAAGACTGATCAACAATTGATGCGGATTTTAGCCTGATCAACAATGGCCGAAAGGAGGAATATATATATATATATATATATATATATATAATTGTATATATTTATTGATTATATATATCTAGAGTAATAGGTACCACATTCATATCAAATTAATATAATACTAGCTATGATACCCGGCTTCGCTCGGGAGTTTATATGAGATTACGTGGTAGTTGAAATAAAAAAATAAACTATGACGTAAAAGTTAAAGAAAAATATTGAAAACATTTACTCATTATTTACACTACTTGTTTATAAACAACATTTTCATTTTATTGTCCGGGGTATATATATATATAAATTTTTCGAATTTCCTACTCTTGAGCAAGCTACATATAGCTGACCGTGAGAAAAGCAGGATTCCAAATTCAAATTCCAAATTCCAAATGTCTTTATTACTGTAGATATTTACATATACTTAGCAATCGTCATTTTTTGCTACTTTTCTACATTGGACCACTGTGGGAGAAGACGGGCGTAGAAACTCCCACAGATTGATTTTTAGATCTCTTTTTAAAAATTGCTTATGCTTAACTAATACAAAATATAATATTTAGTCATTATCATAATTAATAAGCAGGAATAAATAATTACAAAATTATTAACAGCAAGGTCTGTGTTGAGCCAGATTAACCCCATACAGACCCATCATTTAAGTAATCTTGAACATTGTAATATCCCTTTTTCGACAAAGTCTGTGTCTGTGATTATTTCTTAGGTTAACATTACAGCTATCGCTAAGTTTGGGAAATTTTGTAAGGTTCTTGCGTACGTACATTATATTTTCGAAAATAAATTGACTAGCTACAGTTAGTATGTCAATTTCTTTAAAAAGCTGTCTTAAGGAGTTTGTGCGTTTTAAATTATAAATTGCTCGAATAGCTCTTTTCTGTAAAATAAAAATAGTTTGAATATCCGCTGCTTTCCCCCACAACAAGATACCATAGGACATGACACTATGAAAGTAACTAAAATATACTAGCCTAGATGTAGCCGCATCCGTGTTTTGTCTGATGTTCCTAACAGCTTAAGCCGCAGAACTTAATTTACCAGCCAATTTTTCTATGTGGTTGTGTTGTGGTTGGTGTAATTATTCTTTGAGGTTGATGCCACAATATTTAAAAGTTTGCCCTTGCGCTTTGTTAATTGTAAAACTAAATGCTAATTTAATTGGAAACGGCAATCTTTTAAATTGAAATGGCAATTCAGAAGAGATCAGTGGTATTCTAGGTATAAATACTGTGTGTCCTTTATTCTTTCCAGAAATAAGTTCAGCTTCGATCATCCTCGTTCCATTACATAGTTTTGGGGAGTTGAGATTTCTGCGTAGTATGATTGGAGATCCAATTTTCAGACGAAGGCAGTGTAATGGCATTCCTGGTACTTGTAAAGAGTTAAGAAATTCAGTAGGGAAGTTGACACTTTATTCAATGGATACCATCGTGTCGATCGATTTGAATGAATGAATGAATGAATTGTACCACTCCAGCCAGGATTATACCTATTCCGGTCAAATGGCCGGCATACCAGAGGGCTCGTTTTTTGAGGGGGGGGGCGGGGGGGGAAGACCTGCTTACGTTATAGGTTTTCGCCCCAGATTATCTTGTGGTCTGAAATGTCTGGGTCGCTCCATTCGCCTTTAATGAAGTTGAATGTGTGTGATGTATTTCTTGACATTATTATGTGGTCCAATTGTGCATTCGTTTTCCCGTTTGACCATGTGACACGACATGATTTGCGGGCCCTAGTGGTTTCTATTTTGAGATTTTCTCGGGTGCAAATGTCCAATAGGATTGGATACCATCGTGTCGATCGATTTGTATGTTTTCTCTTCACCAGGTATTTTCTTTAGAATATTAAAATTGATATCGTCAACAATATTATTATATAATAAAAGTATAAATAATAATAGTATTTTTTATTCATTATTGTTTTGAGGTTGTATTAAAAATTATTTTTAACTTTTTAGTTCGAAGTGCGTGTTTTTTAGTTTTTTTAAACCATATTTTAGCACGTATTTCCGCCAGTATTAGATTTATTAGAAACGTTTTACCGGTGCCTCCTGGTGCGTCCAAGTAAATAATTCCACCAGTGTTGTTATTTATCCGGTTCATTATAACGTTGTAAACTTTTTTTGATTGTCATTGAGGAGTGGTTTGTTGTGAGCAATGTATTTAAGTAGTTCATTGACGTTGTAGCTTTTTCCATTGTAATTTCGTAGTTTAGCACCCTGAAAGCATTTCTTTGTGGTGCTGGCATTCCAAGTTCTACTAAGGCCTGGTTATTTTTTTTAAGCGAATGAGTGTTTCATAGAAGATGTCATCATTGAATTCTATAATCAGTTCTGGATTAGTTTGTCGGATTTGGTACCTTTTACTCTTTATACTCCTTTTGAATGAGTCCCATAGCTGTTTTGGGTTTGATGTGTTACATGTTGTTAGAATTATGGCGAATAACTCTCGAATTTGTTCAGCTGAAGCTGTGAGTGTGGCTTCTTGTGGTATAAATTCCCAGTGGTTATCGTTTTCCAATAATCCTAAGCATTGACATGCTTCTTTGTACGTCTGGCATAGGCAGCCGTCAATGGTCCTGAGATCTGTAAAACTTGTTGGTCCCCGTATTTCGTGTAATAACATCCGGAGTTAGAATCATTCGGCATTGTTTGGATGTACAGTGTATACTCGACCTGTTAAATCCACGCCTCAACCGAAAGGGGTGGAATCTTGGTAGGGTTGTTTTTCAGTGGAATGTCACAAAGTAGTACTGACCTTGACGCCGTGGACCGGCATTCGAAAGCTCAATTCGAGGCAGGAGTACGGGATGAGGAACACAAGGGTGGGGGGTGTTGGGAGTCGAATCTTACTCGCGTCGTAGGCCGCTGCTGTTGCCGTCGTGATGCTGCCGACTACAAGGGTCGCTATCCGAACGCGACGAATTGGTGACCGAACCACTTCAACCTTTCACAGCACGAAGCACTCACTACGATGACGTGAAATCTACTTATTTCTTGACGATTGTTCCGTGATTATTGTAAATAACATTCAGCCAAAGCCCGATGCTTGACCGCCGGCAAATTTTCCACGTGCAAAGTGACATTTTTATCTATGCAAGTGACAGCTAGCTAGTGATGTCCCGATCACTCGCGGTCGATCCGCGCAACAAAAAACCGGTGCGTTCCGAAGCATAAATATTAAACAGTCACCCGCCCGGACAGGCCCGAACCTGTCCCTAATCAATAGGAAGGCGAGAAAGTGTTGCGACCGCTCTCTTGAGGACCGAGTCCCCCACCCTGACTTCTGCTGATCGAGGCGTGCCATCCCGACCCGTGTACAAATTGACGATCCGTCCTCGTCTCCATCTCAATGATGGCAGGTTCGCATCCTTAATCAGCACCAAATCACCGACTTGAGGGGGGCTCGTCCGGTCAGTCCACTTAAGGCGCTGCTGCAAGATGTGCAAGTACTCAAGGGACCACCGTTTCCAAAAATCTTGAGCCATCTGCTGCAACATCTGCCACCTAGTTAACCGACTTAACTTAACATCACCGAATGGGTATTCTGGCAGGGCGTTAAGGGGCTGACCAATCGGGAAGTGACCCGGCGTCAACGCTTCCAAATCATTTGGATTCGAACTGAGCGGGCACAACGGACGCGAGTTCAGTGTCATTTCAATTTTACAGAACAGCGTCGCAAGCTCTTCAAAGCGTAGAGAGGTCTCACCGATGATCCTCGTCAGGTGCGACTTAGCCGATTTAACCGCAGCCTCAAAAATTCCTCCCCAATGAGAACATCCCGGCGGACTGAAAACCCATTCAATCCCTCGTCGGGAGCAAGCCGTACCGATGGCGTCCTGGTTACCGTTCAGGAATTGAGTGACCTCCTGCAGATATCCCCTGGCTCCGACAAAATTTGTGCCGTTGTCCGAACGGATTAATGTCGGGAGGCCCCTTCGTGAGACGAACCGATCTAGACATGCGATAAATGCCTCTGTAGTGAGGTCACTGACCACCTCCAAGTGGACTGCCTTCGTGGCCATGCACACGAAGATGCACAGGTATGCCTTCACTAATCTGGCGTTCCGTAGCTGTGAAGACTTGACCATGAATGGTCCCGCGAAATCCGTTCCGAAACCCGCAAAGGGCCGGATTTCGTTAACCCTATCCGAGGGCAAACCGCCCAACTGGGGCTGCATCGTAGCCGCCTTGGTCCGATAACAAGGCAGGCACTGAAATACGACGCTACGCACTAAGCGTCTTCCCGATAGAATCCAGAACTCGCGCTGGAGAAACGCCATCAAGGCGTGGCATCCGACATGCCCATTCCAAATGTGTCGATCCAGTATCAACAGTTCGACCAACTTCCCTTTCCTAGGGAGTAACAACGGGTGGCGAGCCGCATAAGGCAGGTTGGCATTCCGCAGCCGACCTCCCACCCTCAGCAATCCTTGAGGGTCAATAAACGGGTTGAGCCGAGCCACAGCTCCCTTCAGTTGGACGCGTCCGCGTCTCAGAATGTTCAGTTCGGACTTAAAGTGCACCGTCTGCACGTTCCGTACCAATGCGAACAACGCATGGTTCCGTTCCCGTGGTGTCAGGACCTGTGTCCACACCCGTTGCGCCTCAGAATTGCGACAATTCCGCGCAAATCAAAAGATCCAGGCGGTCACATTGACCAGCTTGTCGAGCGAGCTGTACCATTCCAGCAGGCTGAACTCCTCTTCCGGCTCTGGTTGCGTCGTACAGACACCGACTGTCAAGGCGCCTCAAGGTGTCAAGGTAACGCGTGGACTCATTGGCCAATCCGATTCGGCTTGAGTCAACCATTTTGGACCCCACCACAAGGGATGTCCAACTAACTCCGGAGCGTGACACCCACGAGACGCACGGCCTCCTGGGTTCATTTCCCCTGGAACATGTCTCCAGATTAAGGGAACCTCCGAATTCAAAATCTGCGAAACCCGATTCGCCACAAAAATCTCCAGCTTGTGAACTGAAGCCTTCAGCCAGCATAACACGATCTGGTTTTCCGTCACAGCGTAGACCGTATCTTCTAACGCTTTTGACCCACGAAGAACCGTCATCGTGTGGTTGAGCAGACGAGTCAGGAGAGCCGCTCCTGAAGCTCTAATTTGGGAATGGTCAAGCGAGTGCGCAACGGCGCAACCTTGCTCTTGGCCATGACCAACCGCACATCAACCTCCCCCGAGGAGTCGACCGTACGCAGATACACCGCAGCTCCGTAGCCCTTCTCCGAGGCATCGCAAAACCCATGCAGGGTGGCGGTGTATCGTTTGGTGGGGACCAACCTCCGTGGCAGTGAAATCCGATTGATACCAGGGAGGGTCGAAAAGAACGAGTCCCACTCTGAGCTCAATGACCCGCCGATCGGGTCGTCCCATTTCAGCTCAGCAGACCACAATTGCTGCATAAAACACTTGAGCTGAAATGTTACCAGGGCGATCCACCCGTTTGGATCAAATGTCCTAGCCACCGTTGAAAGGACGTTCCGTTTCGTCCAGACCTTCGGGGAGTCCAACTCGACCCGATACGAAAACATGTCTGACACCGGCTGGTACAGGACGCCTAATACCGACAACATATTCGGATTTTCCAGATTTTCGAAAATGTGGGGATCCTGCTGGTAGTCATCCGGAAGACCAGACAGTAACTCTGGAGAGTTCGACATCCATTTCCGGAGCTCGTAACCTCCACCCCGTAAGCGCTCAACTAGCTCGTCCCGTCGAGCGAGCGCCTCCTCTACGGAATCTGCACCGGTACAGATATCGTCCACGTAGAGATCCTGCTCCAGGATCGCTGCTCCTCTAGGGAAATTTAACCGTTCTCGATCCGCTAACTCCCGCAGAGTGCGAATCACCAAATAAGGACTAGACCGTAGCCCGTACGTGTTGGAGTTCAGCTCGTACACCTTCATGGGCTGATCTGGGCTCTCTCGCCACAGTATCAGCTGATACCGTCTATCGTCAGGGTGAATGACCGTCTGCCTAAACATCATCCGGATGTCAGCTACAAACACAACATTGTGTCGACGGAACCGTGTGATAACATCCGCGATGTCATGGTTCAACTTCGGCCCTGAATGCAAACACTGGTTCAGGTTCATGCCGTTAGATGTTGATGCCGATCCATCGAACACTACCCGTATTTTGCCCTCCGGGGTCCTCAACACCGCGTGATGAGGCAGGAAGCAGTGGTCTTCACGCTTCCAGTCGATACCCGAAACCGACATGTGGCCGAGCGACTCGTATTCCCGCATGAAGTCGACGTACTTCTGCCGGAAAATCCCGTCACGCTTCATGCGTCGTTCCATCGACAGAAGCCGCGTCTCGACTGCAGTGTGAACTGCCCAGCGGTGGGCGATCACTCCGGAATGGAAGACGTGTGATAAATCGACCTGACCGAAGGCGACCAGTATTGTTCCGATAAAACTGTTCACACTCTTCTTCAACCGGGTCCAACCGGCGGACCGTAGGTGGTTCCTCCACCTCCCAAAACTTCAGTATCACCTCCTAGAGTACAGAACCGAATAAGGGACTACTAGTCGCTAGGCGTGGGGCAGCAGGCATGACCGGACCCATTACCGCATGGCCCAGTCTGGTGTTGACCGAAACCAGACCAGTCGCCTGCAACACGTGGACACCTGGCACTACAAGGTATCCCAAGGCATCAACACCCAATAAAATGTCTACTGGGCCCGGAATATCAAACTCCGGGTCAGCCAGTGACAACACAGCGACCAACTGTCGCACCGAGGGCGACAACCGTACGTGAGGGTGTGAGCCCATCACATTAGGCATGACTAATGCCGTGACCGTCAGATTCACCGATGAATCCACCCGTGACGAGAGAGTAATCCGACATACTCCCTTAACGGAACCGTCTTCCGTGTTCCCAATTCCCAACCGCCACCCAAATGCCCAACCGTCTTACAAGGTTGCACGAGACTAAGCACCCCTGGGCCCCCGAGTCCAATAATGCTCGTGCCACACATGATTTGCCGTCCGAACTCCACGCTATCACAGAGGCGCTGGGGAGCATGACCGTCTGTGGAGTGGCGGCACCCTGTAAGTGGGCGGCGTGTCCCTAGCGGGAACCTCCGCGGGATCCGAACCTGCTGAGACCTCCGTCGGCCTCGGAGTAACTTGGCTGCTGACATGCAACCGGCATATCCGACCGTATGTGCATCAAGGGGTCCCAACCCGTATAATAGGCCCCTCGCTGTCCCGGTATCCCACCATACCGGACGGTGTACGGTGTGCCCGGTGCGCACCGTGGATGAATGGGGGAGAGCGGATCCAACCTGGGGCGCTCTAGGAATGGGGGCGACATCCGACTGTTCGCCTCCCAGAGCGACGGGCATGGTGGCGCAGAAGGTGGTGGACTCCCAGCCTTCGCGCCACTCATAGGTGCCATCTGACACCCGCCCGTAACACGCGGTGAGCCAGCGGCCCGAAGTCCTCGCAGACCATGGACAGCGGCGACCAAACCCCGGCTATCCCGCATGTTACCCCCCGCGCTGCCCCCTTCCCCTCGGGGGGGTCCCGTCTGCGGGTGCCCCAGTCACCCCGTTGGTGACTCCCGTTGCCCGGAGGGGGACTGGGTCCGGCCCTGGTTGGGCCCTGTGGCCGACCAACCTGAGTCCGGCCCTGGTGACCATCCGAAGGGCCTGACCGATTCAGGCACAACACTATGTCATGCTTGCCACCACAGCACTCACAGGGGAACGCGCGCGAGCACTCGCTCAGCGTGTGCGGCCCCAAACAACCGAAACACAATCGGTGACGGAAGACTATCTTCCTGCGGGCAGCTACCCCGAGCGCCTTAAATTTGGCGCAACTGGTCACGTCATGACCGGCACTGTCGCAGTGCACACAGCCGTCACCCGACGGCGCGGCATTCAAAACGCCAAATTGTTTCGACCTCCCTCCCCCCCGTGGGGGCGGGCGGCGCGACCCTCCCGCATCCGCGCGGGTTAGCGCTGCACACTGGCCTCCGTGTCCAGTGTGTCACATCGCCTGCATTCACCCTCCAAAAAATCTGTCAATTGGACAAGTGTGGGCAGTTCCGTGCTACTGCCCCCATGCAGCTGTTCAAACCGACTTTGAACAGCTGCAGGCAACAGTGACAAAACCATATATAGAACAATATATGACCATTGGTCTACCGGAAGACCAAGGTTCTGAAGGGCCTTAGTGGCCACCAGCACAGGGTTGAGCACCTGTACTCGGATGTCAACATACCGGGTTACTCTAGGGATGCTAAACAGCTTCCCCAGCTGCGCATCAACCAACCGCCGTTTGTGTTGGTAGCGATCAAACAATATGGACCTTGCTATCTCATAATTGCCCGCCGTGACCGTTAGGTGACCGACCAACTCCTTCGGTTCACCCCGCAGAGCCATCAATAGCTGGGCCAACTTGTAGGCGTTGTCCAGGTCGTCCCGACCGTGGACCAAACTATCAAACAAATTAATGAAGGCCGGCCACTCATCAATTGCCCCACTGAAGGCCGGAATCTCCAGGTGTGGCAGCCGTCCAACAACACCCTTCGGGGGTGGGTCTCCGTTACCATCCCCACAGTCTTTCCTTCGCGACCGCTTAATTTTCTCCGTGCGACACTCGATGTCACCCAAGCATTCCATTGCTTGGTCAGCATCCGCGCAGAGCTGTTTCACCGTAGCCACCGAAGCTTCATCAGTAAGCCCGAGAGCTTCAGCCTCCGCAGCCAGCCGACACACCTTCCCGACGCGTGTCATTGCGTCCTCCACACGCTTGAGCAGGACATCATCCATGTCCGGTCGCTCCACATACTGATGAGTATGGGCGAGCCATCTCATTTCCTCCCGGACACCATGCCGCAGTACCGTCAAGGGTGAAGGTGCCATGTTGACCGATTTAATAGATTCTGGTCCTATACTTAACTACCGAACTAAGTATAGCCAGAGACCAGCACTTGCCCGTCAGCGCTGGGCACAGAAATTAAAACTAAGTTGTCAAAACTAAGGCAACCACTAAAACAATTAAATCCTAAAAATATTTAATGCGGTCGCCCTGTGGATATACACCTTAAAACTATACACTCTAAATCAATTAGAGAATGCCACCATAAAGCACAATAAAAAATAACACACCAAAATTTATTATAAGAAAAAAAAAATATTTTTAATATAATGTAGGTAGCCGTGAACCTTCTAGAAGTGGCCTTTCCGATATGACCTACACTTCTACTGAGGTCAGCAAAATCAGCTTAATACCCCTTAAATAGCCCGACCCTGCTCTGTAAACCGAAATAATACTGCAATACTATATAACCCGACTGCAATACTATAGACCGACCGAATGACTGTTCCTTATGCCCACCACAGTAGTTTCCGACTACAATTTTATAATAATTGTTAACTAAATCGTCAATTATACGTTCACTAACCGAAAATGAACCTAAATTGTGGTATACCGACCACAAGACTCACTCACAAAATGATTTCCGACCAATCTGAGGTACCCACCCTCTCCCAACTACAATGTGGCAAAAAAACAACCCTACAACCGTCCGTGAATCGATTTCCTACTAGGAAACCGCGCCTCTCTTACCAAAATGTTAAATCCACGCCTCATCCGAAAGGGGTGGAATCTTGGTAGGGTTGTTTTTCAGTGGAATGTCACAAAGTAGTACTGACCTTGACGCCGTGGACCGGCATTCGAAAGCTCAATTCGAGGCAGGAGTACGGGATGAGGAACACAAGGGTGGGAGGTGTTGGGAGTCGAATCTTACTCGCGTCGTAGGCCGCTGCTGTTGCCGTCGTGATGCTGCCGACTACAAGGGTCGCTATCCGAACGCGACGAATTGGTGACCGAACCACTTCAACCTTTCACAGCACGAAGCACTCACTACGATGACGTGAAATCTACTTATTTCTTGACGATTGTTCCGTGATTATTGTAAATAACATTCAGCTAAAGCCCGATGCTTGACCGCCGACAAATTTTCCACGTGCAAAGTGACATTTTTATCTATGCAAGTGACAGCTAGCTAGTGATGTCCCGATCACTCGCGGTCGATCCGCGCAACAAAAAACCGGTGCGTTCCGAAGCATAAATATTAAACACGACCTATTGCGTTAGTTTTCATGATTTCTGGATGACTCTCCTCTGGCATTCATTGTTTTCGTCGTTGAAAAATTTTTCTTGTTTTGTCCCACGTATAATAAATAGGGACGTCGACATACAGTAATGTCTTTGCGAATGGATCTGTTTGGCACAGTTGGAAAAAACAGTTAATGTTGTGTTCTGAGGTGGTTCGCTTGCAATTTTTCTAGCCGAGTCTTTTGTGAAGTAAACTCTCTGTCCATTCTACAAATGTACTACTAGATGTTGCACAGCTGGTTCGCGTTCGTATATGGGAAAACTAAAAATCCTCCACGCTGCTTCGTTACTGTTGATGTATCTTCCCATTTGGTACATGAGGATCTCATCATTTCTGTTATTTTGTTCGCTATTTTGGACTATTTGAAATACTGCACCTTTGTTTACGTACGTACATATATATTTAATAGATTTTACTGAATTGCAGCATTCAACGTTTATGTGTGCTTGGAACATTTTGGAAAGTAGTGGGTTATATGGTACTACCCATTGATTATCTATTTCCAGTTCGTCTCTGCCTTGTATTCGTATTTTTGCTGTGAAGCCACCGTTTTTCGGTGATCGTCTTCTATATTTGGTATAGCCGTCATCTTCAGTTTTTGTATCGTCCAATTATGGTTTTGGATATTTTTTTGTACATTTTCCATCACTCATGCATGGCACATTGAAGGTTTATGGTCCACATGGTCTGTGAATCATGTTTTTCACTACTATGTTGTATAGTTCCGGATCTATTTGTGGATTGGAAAATTCAGCTTGGATTATTTTGTCGATATCCGTGGGACAAATTTTATCGTTTAGCCATATGAGATTGTGTGAGTGTGAGGTAATCCTCGTTTTTGCTACTCGATTGTATACATCCAGCATCTAACGGTTCCAAAGATATGGTTTTTTGTGATGACTTCAATAAATCTTATTTGTTTTTGTCGAAAAACTCGGGCTATTATGTCGTGTCGATCCATGGAGGTTTGTCTTTGATGTCTGGCCATGATGAGTTGCATGTAAATGTTATGAAGAGATCAGGTCGTCCATATTTTCTTACGTAGGTCATGGCATCTTGAGTATATTCGTGTATATGTCTTGGACTTACTATGTATGATGAGGGTAAGATTACCATTGTTCCAATATAGTCAATATTGTCGTCATTTATGATCGCGTCTCGAAGGTGGATGTATTCTTCTGTGCGTAGTTTCTTCTGATTCAGTCTTATGTAAAGCATTGGTTCTGCTTCTATTTTTGCGTACATATCTACCAGAAATCGTTGGAATAAACGGCGAGTGATGAGTATGTGATTGTTTATTTAATTGTCTCTGATCATTAAGCGGTAGGCATAGAACTCCTTGGAAGTGACTTTTTTTTTTGTTTCTATGCCTGTTTCAGGATGAATTTGTTTTATATTGAAATTATATCCGTCCTCTCCGTGCAGAAATATTAACGGATATTGAAGAGCATCATATGAACGGTGTGTCTCTGCAATTCGTTGTAGTCCTTTTCTTCTTCGTTGTACAATTAAGTCACGGCTTGTATTTTCATTGCCCACAATTACAATGGTGACTTCATCTATCTGAGGTGCATTAAATCTACGTTCGTGTTCTCCACGTTTCATCTGCGTTCGGTACTCATCAAGTGAACAAGTGTCGTTCGTTACTCGTGTTTGTTTGTGTACTACTCCCCGAAATCAATAATCATGTCTAAGTGTTTTACATGCAAAAAGAACATCACCAAAAAATCGCCGGGCCTTGAATGTAGCAGGTGTGATAAGGTTGTGCATGCTAAAATAGAATGTGCTAAAATATCAGCTAAACAGCTGACTGCCCTCCGCTCAATCAACAACGGCCTAGAATGGAGCTGCGAAGACTGTCTACGGAGCTCCCCAAAGCGCTCTTCCTTCTTCGTTCCCGACGATGAGTTTGAGGACACGGACGAGGAACCGACCAAGTCAACAACCGACCCGGTGACCGTCGACGCGAAAAAGCTCATCCAGGACATCAACAAGGAAATGCGCAAACTGCTCAGGGAAGAGCTGGATGGATTCCGGGAGTCACTGAGCTTCATAAGTGATCAAGTGACGAATATAGAGACCACCATTAAGGAACACTCAGTAAAAATAAAAAAACTTGAGAACCAAAATATCAACCTGGCCAACAAAAATGAGAATCTTGAGCTGAAGATCTCTGCGCTTGAACAACAAGTGACAAACCTCAACCAGAGCTTGCTCTCGAGTAGTGTAGAAATCTTTGGTGTGCCGAAAAGTGAGGATATAAAATTAAAAGAACCAGAAGTAATTAAAGCAATCGCTGCCAAACTCGACCTGAACTACAACGAAGTGGAAAATATCCGGCGGCTCAACGGCAGCCACGAGAAACCCGGCGCCATCCGGCTGCAGCTGCGGAACGAGAAAGAAAGGGACCTGTGGATCACCGCCAGCAGAGACAGCGAGCTGCCCCTGGGCGAACTGCTGCCATCGCTGCCCCGCGAGCTGGCCGACCTGAAGATCGTAGCACGCGAGGCGCTCACCCCGGAAATCAAAACACTTCTGTGGACAACCCGAGACCAGCTCAAATCATCCTACAAGTATATCTGGTTCAAGTTTGGCAATATCCGTGTAAGAAAGTCGGACAAGAGTAAAGTATATATAATTAGAAAAACGTCGGATATAGATGCGTTGATCAAGTAAATATGTACAGCCAAGTAGGTATTTAAAACTTTGTATTTAATTTCCCTACCTAAAAATGGGTGAACAAGTCAATAATATAAATGAATGCTTTAATTGTCCTGATATCAACGCATATTACAGTATAATATCACAGCCAAATAGTAATTATAACCTTACCTGTATTCATGTTAACATACGTTCAACAATAAAAAACTTCCCTAAATTGCTACAAACCATCCACAATAGTATTCATCCAATAGACATAATAGCAGTCACTGAGGTCAATATATCACAAGAAATATGTAAATTGTTTAGTATTGATGGCTATACGATGCACCCACAGTTACGTAATTCGCGAAAAGGCGGAGGCATAGTAATATATGTAAAACAAAACCTAAAATTTACACCTCTAATGACAAAAACTATTTATTTTGAATGTATTTCCGGAATCCTTAAGACGGAATCTAACCACACCATAGCTGTTTGTGCAATATATAGACCACCGAGATTGAACAAATCTAGTTTTATCACTGAGTTTAACCAAATCATTCGTAACACTCTTCACCAAAATAATGTAATAATAGTCGGAGACATGAATATTGACCTCAGAACCCCCACATCAGCCAGAGACGAGTATTTAAACATGTTAGCCGGGTGTGGGTTAGCGAGCGGAATTAGCGACTACACACGTATTGAGAAAAGAAAAAATACCATAACTAGGTCATGCATTGACCATATATTAATTCGCGCTCCCTCGTTTGACCCACACACGGCGGCTATCGGTACGGTACTAGCGGACCATCGAGTCACAGCGCTCACTCTCACGGGCGGCAGCAGTGCAGCCAACTCGCGAGACATACCTCGAAAACAGGTATCGATACACAATCACAAGATACTCACTCAGGAACTTGAAAACATCGACTGGAATTATACAAATACCATGAAATGCCCGCATGAGATTTACTCTTATATTAAATCTAATCTTTCCAATGCCTACCAAAAATCGCTTAAAACAATCAAAGCTACAAAATTAACCAACCGCAATGTACCATGGATAACTAAAAATTTAACTAAGTTATGTGAACGAAGAGACTCACTATTTACCAACTGGAAAAAGGACACAACTGATTCTGTAACACGCCTACAATACACCCAACTACGAAATAAATGTAATAAAGTGCTAGAACTTGCAAGAAATAACTACTATCAAGACGAAATTAAACAAAACATCGGTGACATAAGAAAAATCTGGCAAATAATTAACTCAATCAGTGGTAGAAAACAAAAATCCATAGACCAAGTTATTCTGAACGCATTCAATGATAATATTATTAATTCGACTCAAGATATCAGTAACTTATTTGTCAATGAATTTAGCAATTCGGTTAAAAAAATAATTCCTAAGTGTCAAACCAAATTACTGAATGATAACTCACATCAAACACACACATAAGTTAGTTTAAGGTTCCAAAAAGCAACCAGCCGCAACATTTTGAAAATTATTAATAACCTCAATATTCATAAAGCCCCTGGCCTAGACGGAATAAGAACGCTAGACCTAAAAAGAATAGGTGATAAAGTTTGTACTGCATTATCCAACCTTATCAACACAAGTATTTTAACGGGCTCATATCCAAATCAGCTGAAGGATGGCTGTATCAGGCCGGTATACAAGAAGGGAAGCCATAAGGACCCCACTAGCTATCGTCCAATCACATTGTTGTCGTCAATCGATAAGATAGTTGAGAAGTACATATGCCAGCAAATACATTCATTCTATAGCGACAACAAAGTGATTAACAGTACACAGTATGGCTTCCAGCCGGGAAAAAGCACTACTTCCTTACTGTCCAAATTCACCGACGACATCAACCAGCGACTAGATAATAGGACACACGTACTAGCACTGTTCATTGACTTTTCTCGTGCCTTTGATACACTTAAACATGATGAGTTAGTGAACAGGCTCGACGCTAGTGGTATAAGGGGTCCTCTGTTGAAGTGGTGTTCAGACTACTTGCGCAACCGTCATATACGGGTCAAAATTGACAACACCCTTAGCGACCCACTCCTGGTAACCGAAGGCACTGCCCAGGGTTCCGTACTCGGCCCACTTCACTTCCTGGCCTACGTAAATGACATGCCCAACATCACCTCACACAGCACATCATACCAATTTGCCGACGACACATGCCTCATAGTCTCTCATAGCGATATTAATATCGCTATGAGAGACCTGCAAGCGGACTTTGACATCCTGAGTCGATGGTGCCATGACGTTGGCCTTGTTTTGAATGCTCAAAAAACTAAAGTAATTCACATAAGATCACCATACCTCAAAGGCCAACCGAAAAATCAACTGATCGCCCACTCGCACAGATGCCAACATAGCGGAACTACTATCGCGGGAGCCGGGTGCACGTGTGAACAAATACAATGGGTTGACTCACACGTCTACCTGGGTCTCGTGATAGACAAACACTTTAACTGGGGAGAACACATTGACAGAGTATGCAAAAAACTACGCGCGTTCCTGGCAACGATGTATATAATAAAGAACCGAATACCATTCTCAATCAGGATACTATTATATAACGCTCTTGCAGAGTCAATAGTGTCATATGGACTGTCTAGTTATGGACGCACTTTTAATACATACTTAGACAATATATATAAACTACAATTAAAAATTCTAAAACTAATAGTATCACCACAAACAAAATTAAACTACTCGGCTGATTATAATGGTTTATTCAATCACTGCAACATGTTACCAATCCACACTAAAGTTAAATATAATATAATCAAAGAACAATATGCTGACATCCATACACTCAAAACTGTCTCCCATTCACATAGCATCCAGACTCGCAAGGTGACAAATAACGAACTAGTGACGGTTAGAGCACGAAATTACTATGGTGAGCGAACTACTCAATTTATCATACCACGACTGATGAACGCCTGCCTACCGAACTTAAAGCATCATTCACCCCTAATACACTAAAATTCAAATTAAAAAAATTCTTCATTATTACTGCAGCCTCGGAACAACACCATTCATCAACACCATTCATTCCATCTGTTCGATCCGGTCCCAAAGTTACTCGTCTCTGACTTTTGATGGATAGATGGATAAATAAACTTATTCACTGTTTTAATATATTATACACAAATACAAACAACTTATTATATAAATACAAACAACTTGGGTATTTCGTAATGTAACGTAACTGCACGATACATTACGAAATGCCCATGTACCCATGTAGAATGTAAAAAATATTTAATAATTAATGATTGTACCCTGTTCGCACGAATTCCAGCATCACGCACAAACCTCCGTGGTTTATGTGATGTAAATGTATATAATTAAGATGTTTTTCTCAATTTGGTAAATAAATAAAAAAAAAAAAAAAAACGTGGTCTTTTATCGGCTCGAACTACAATTTCATAGTCATCAGAAATCATGCGGTTAGACCGCATGATTTCTGATGACTATGAAAAAGTTCGGTCTTTTTGAATATGTAAATCAGTTAATTGTATTTGTGTAAGATTTGTTGCCAGCGCAAGGCGAGTCCAGCGATCCGGCCGCCTGGATCCTAGCAACATTGGCGGACACAATGATTGGAATTTTGCCAAAGGCAACCACACAGTCCTGTACGAGCTCATGTGTAGCGTATCTTGGGACAGTGTGATCGAAGCTACTGATGTGGATACTGCGGTTGGCTGTTTTTACGATGCCATTTACGACATCTTCAATAATTCAATCCCGAAGAAGATCAGGTCGAACCAATCTACCAGGCGTTATCCGGTGTGGTTTACGGGAGACATTATCAAGGACCTCGCCACCAAAGCCAAGCTCCATCGGGAATGGAAATCGTCTAAGAGGCCGGCTGACTACTCCACATTCAGTGAGCTGAGAGCCAACATCAAGTCCCGTGTAGCTACAGCATTTGCAAACCACATGTTAAGCATAGAAAGCAACATCAGTTATAACCCACGCGCGTTTTGGAAACATGTGAGGGGCTTCAGATCGAAGGGTGGTTTCGAACCTCGGGTCACGCATCAGGGGCAAGAGCGTGTCGGAGAAGAAGCAGCAGCCGCATTTGCAGACTACTTCTCCGACGTTTTCCTCAGCGACATGCCGGCACTCGCACCGGATCTGGTAAACAGCTCCGATGTCTCGTGTACGGCCAATTACGTCCATTTTGCGCATGTTTCCCGTATAGATGTCAATGTCAATTGTCAATTGTAAGACGGGCTGGTTTCCGCAACTCGACGACGAAAGCGCCTATTTTGCGTGTGGGTGGGAATGCGATATCATTCGAGCCAACCCAACTCCTCCAGGAACGCCAGCAGGCCCTTTACGTTACCGACTATCCCTGGAAGGTCCCTCGATTGACCGAGGTGTTTAGCCCTGTAGTCCTCTACTCCTGTGCACTCCATGAGGACGTGAGCAGCCGTTTCTTCTGCCTCCAAGCAGGCTCTGCAAAGGGGGCTGTCGGTAACACCTAGGACATAGATGTTTATTAAAGAAATGAAATGAAATGAAATGAAATGTGTTTATTTGCATAAAATATGGTACATACAATATAGATGGTAGAAGCTAATAGGTTCAACATATTTCGTCACATAGTGGCATGCAAATTTTCGATTTCTAAGATAAATTACAATCATAAAATTAATATTAGTATGTAATTTATAAAATGTCTGATAAATTGTAAAATTATTATATTATATATCTCTGTTTAGAACCGTGCCTTACAATTAAAAAATTCTTTGATATTGTAGAAACTCTTTGTTATTAGCCATTTTCTCAGCTTATGTTTAAATATGTCAAATGGTAGGTCTTGTAACTCTATTGGAATATAATTAAAAATTTTGATCGCCATCTAGTGGCAGTTTCGCTTCAACAGTTCTGTGCGCGGCATTGGTATGCTCAGCTTATTGGGAAACCTTGTATTGAAATTACATGTTGTTGATTTTCTTGTAAATAGGTCCATATTTTGCTTAACAAATACACAGATTTCTAATATGTAGATCCCTGTTATAGTGAGGAGATTTAGTTTTTTAAAAAGTGGTCTAAAAGATTCAAGAGGGCTCACTCCGCATATTGCGCGCACACATTTCTTTTGTATAATAAATAAAGTTCCGACTTCCACTGCGTTGCCCCAAACAACTATGCCGTATCGTAGGGCAGACGCAACATGGCCATGATAATCAAGCATTGCTGTTTCATGTCCTGCAACTTTAACCAACCTGTAGAGTACAAACACAAATCTATTGATTTTTTTAATTATATTTTTAATATGTGCCCCCATGATAGTTGCGAGTCAATCGTAATACCTAAGAATTTCATTTCATTGGATTCCTTTATTTCTGAATTATTATATTGGACTGTCACATTGATGTCAGGCTTAATTTTATTATAAAATGTCATATAGGATGTTTTGGCAATATTTACACAAAGATTGTTTATTTCTAGCCAGTTAACTATTTTCTTAATTGTATTATTTATGTCAGTTTCAAAATTAATAGCATTATTATATTTAATTATTATGGATATGTCGTCGGCAAATAGAGTACATTGGTGGTCTGTTGCATCTGGAAGATCATTTATATAAAGGAGAAATAGAAGTTGCCCCAGAACGCTTCCTTGTGGTACTCCAAATCTATTCTCTCTCAGTTTTGAGTGTGAGGCTTCCATTGTTAGTTCTTGATTTAATTTACTAATTTGAACTATTTGTGTGCGTCCTTTTAAGTATGATTCGATCCAGTGATATGCTGGATCGCGGATTCCGTATTTTTGACACTTTGTTAATAGAATATCGTGATGGACAAAATCAAATGCCTTAGTCATATCAAAAAATACTGTTAGGGTAGGGATCTTTGAGTCAATACTTTCTGCCAGTATTTTTACCATATTGAAACAGGCCAGTGTCGTAGATTTGCCTTTTTAAAAGCCATTTTGTTCCTTTTTAATGATGTCGTGTTTTGTTATGAAGCCGATCAGTCTATTATAGAATATCTTATCGAAAAAATTTGATAAGATTGGTACTAGTGTTACAGAAAACAAGAAACCATGGCCAGTAAGTGCTGCAGTCACCAGTCGCATGCGCGGCCTACTAAGTCGAAGCAAGGTCTTAGCAAGCCTAGCGCTATCCCGTATAGATATAGAGAAGGGACTGAAGCAGCTTAGGCCAAGGAGCGCAATTGGACCGGACAACGTCCCTCCTTACTTTTTGAAGGCCTATAGCGATCAGCTGGTATTACCTTTGGGTAGAATTTTCAACCTAGCTCTAGAGCAAGGTATCTACCCTACCAGTTGGAAGCTCTCTCGAGTCATTCCTATGCCCAAGACAAGTGACACTGCCTCTGTGAATCAATATCGACCGATCGCGATCCTGAATTCACTGGAAAAATTGTTCGAGTCAATCATATACGGTAAAATCTGCTGCCCCGTATTTGTGCGACTCGCAACATGGATTCAGGAGTCGTCGCTCAGTAACCACCAACTTATTGACGTTAGTCGAGATGGTCTCAGAGAGCATGGATCGGGGATGTCAGGTAGACGTCGCCTATCTGGACTTCCGCAAGGCGTTTGATAGGGTTGATAACGACGTCCTACTGAAGAAATTATGTGCCATTGGATTTGCCCCACGGCTGTTGGTTCTCTTTGCTGACTACCTGAAGAACCGCCAACAATATGTGCGACATGGCTGTTTTGAGTCCCAGCCGTACCACACACGGTCAGGTGTTAGCCAAGGCTCCATTCTAGGTCCGTTGTTATTTATCATCATGATAAATGACCTGGAATCTGAGCTTAAACACGCCAAATGCTTGTTGTACGCGGACGATTTGAAACTAGTACTTCCCGTGAAGTCAGATGATGATTGTAGGCTACTACAGGAAGATTTAGACGCGATTCATAGATGGAGTGTGAACAACAAACTATTATTCAATATCGAGAAGTGCCGTATCATGTCCTTCACGCGTTCTCCACGGCCTATTGGCATGACGTATACACTCGGCACGGAGTCTTTGACTCGAGTGTATTCGATGAAGGACCTCGGTGTTACGTTCGACCCTAAACTTACATTACATGAGCACATGAGCACTTTAGCCAAGGAATGCTTCAAAAGAGTAGGGTTTGTGATACGGAATAGTAAGGGATTCCATAACTTGGGTGTGGTCCAGCTTCTATACACGGCCCTAGTGAGAACCAAACTTGAATCTAGCTCGGTTGTTTGGAATCCGCATGAAAGCTATTACGTCCTATATAAGAGGAAATTTGCATACTACCCTTACCTTTATCCGTCCGCTTTTATATTAGGTATGCTTGGATACAACTCACTAGAGGTGAGACGTAACACCGAACAGCTTCTGACTGTTTGTCGATTGTTGCGAGGCGACAGTGACTGCGTGGCGCTTGTCATCGCAGTATGTGCGCTATACGTGCCTGACAACTACCTACGCGCGCGCAGGCACCAACTACTAGCGGGCGGCACGCATCGCACGGTGGCGCGCCGGCAGTCCCCGCTGGTCCGAGCGCGAAACAGCCTCAAGGTTCTGTTGGCTGCTGCACCATTGAATGATCTGTTTGGTGAGGCATGGAGGGATATTGGGAGAGAAAGTGGAAGGTTCTGCGAGAAGAATGCATGATTTGTTCTTCTGTATTTTTATTATTATTATTTTTCTTGAATGTTTATTTTAAATATTGAATAGAATACAATAATAAAAAAAGAATATTGATTGATATTAATAATTGGATAGTTTTTGTATAATTAACTCGTCTTGGCAGGGCACTTCCGTGGACCCACATGTAATTGTATTTTATATTAATATTTTTTGATCAGTTTGGATACTTTGTACAACGACCTGGAATTTTCTGTAATGTTGTGCGAATTTATGTCAATAATAAATAAATAAATAAAAATAAATAAGATCCTCTGTACATCTTGGATTATTTCGCGTCTCAATCCATTAAAATCTGTGCATCGTTGATCAATTTCTTGTTCTTCCTTTCCGATGAAATATACTTGCAGAAGTTTATAGTCTTCGTTAGGCATTGGTAGTAACGATCCTATTTCGTGATAAATTTGCCCTTGAATTGAAAATACATAATCAAATTCAAATATATTAGAAGATTTTTGAAAGCAGGAGTTGTATGATCTTATATTTTGAAGAAAGTGTTTTGAAAATGGTGTTTCCCCGGTCATGTAATTTAGAAATTCTTGCGGAGATGCTTCCAGTGGTGGTAATCGAATTTTTCCATTCATGCAACAGAGACCTGGTGTTTCTTTACTGAATTTTTTCCCGTGGCAAAATTGGCAAATGTTATTCATTTTTCCGATTACAACATATTTATGATTGTAATATTTTTTCGTCGGTTCGTAGTGGAATGCTTCCTTTGTTAGATCATCTTTTAAAATTCTCGATTCTTCAATACTTTTATTTTCTTTTCCATCTTCGCTTTTTCTGCTTCTCAGGGTGCTCATTCTGATTCGTTGATTTTGTAAACGTGCTTTGTGCTCTTCTTCCGTTTCATTTCTTCGATATTTTTTTTGTTTCCGCCGTTTCGCTGCAGAACTGGCAAGATCTCCTCCTCTTTTACTTCTAGGCTTTGTATTCTGGCTGTTTGTTCCCTTGGCCGTCGAGACCAAGGGTATTTGGGGTGCTCAGGGCAGGACGTTTGTCAAGGACATTGGGCGACGCTTGAGGGACCGAGGTTTTGACAATCGTTCCGGAGCGTTCCTGATCCAAAGGATCTCACTCGCAGTGCAGCGCGGTAATGCTGCCAGCGTGATGGATACCTTTGGGTCGGGCATGTCCTGAGGTGGTTTATTTGTTTAGTATTTTGTTTTTTTATTGTATTCAGTTTTTATGCGTGTGTAGTTTTAAATTATTTGATACATAGATTATTGTATTTTGTAAAATATAAATTAAATAAACATTTTATAGACAAATATATTGTTACGTACACGTGGGGTACGTTGAAACAAAGAAAAAAATGTATTTAACCTTCAAGCGGTCGCGCGATATTTTGTTTACGGCCAAAAGTATATAGAAGGCATCGATTCAACGTCGCGCGACTGCTTGAAGGTTAAGGAAATTACAATTAAAAGAAAAGAAAAAGAAACATGAGAATTAATTAAACACACTATTAAAAATACTCACATTTGATATTTCACTATAAAGGCTCACAGACAACTTTTTTCTTATTCGCTTCAAAATCGAGAATTAATTTAACACACAATTAAAAATACTCACACATGATACTTAAAAATAAAGGCTCACAGATAAATTCTTCCCTTTTCGTTTCGAAATCGCTTGTTTCGCTGTTCAAATCGAACTTACTCTGGCGGGCGACACCGGGCTCTTATACACTGACCAGCAATGAAAAAGTTCCACCCACAAAATGCCGACATATGACTTAGAACCTAGCTTCATAAATTAAAAAGTATAATGAAATCTATTTAATTGTGCAAACTTAAACTCTTTTAAAAGTGGTCTTTTTGAAGCCGTGGATAAAAAAAGTAGAAAAACAACATTTTGGGGTTTGAAAATTTCGGAATACATTTGTTTCGTTTTTTGTTTTGCTTTTGATTTCATCTTTGTTTTCGCCGTTGTGACAGGATTCTTAAATTCTAAAGTCTTACGGCTCCCGTACCCATAAATCATGCCTCTATCATCCGAGGATTGCACGAGAATCATCACTTTGATGGAATTGAAGACCAGCCAAAGAAATGCGGCTAGAATAATGGGCGTGACACATACTACTATCCGACGAGTGATCCAAAGATTTAGGGAGACTGGATTAAACCTGAGAAGACCAGGTACTGGCAAGCCAAGGTGCACAACAGTCCAAGAAGATCGATTCATTGCGGCAGCATGTTAAGAAATCGACACCAGACGGGAGTTGCGGTCAACAACAACTTCTGCAAGTTCAAAGGGAGCCAATAAGCGAGTGGACAGTCAGGAGACGTCTTGCCGAAAGAGGATTGAAGCCTTACAGGCCAGAAAATGGCCCAAAACTGGAACGGCATCATAAAGTTGCCCGATTGCGATACGCCCGCGAGCATACAGAATGGGGTGAGGAGGAATGGGGCAGAGTGATGTTCTCTGATGAGCCAAAATGTATGTTGTACCATCATGATGGGAGGAAAAGAGTATACCGACGACCAGGAGAACGTTTTGCACAAGCATGTTTTGAAGAAAAAGTGTCACACGGCGGAGGTACCGTTCACGTGTGGCTGGTATCTCTGCAGAGGATCGAACAGCGTTAGTTCCAATCGAGAACGGGAACCTAAATGCTGTGAGATACATCAATGAGATTCTCAATAAACATGCTGGTCCGTTTTTGGCCAATATGGGCGACAATGCAGTGTTCATGCACGATATTGTACGGGCCCACACTGCTCAAGTTGTTAATGAGTATCTTCAGGACGTAGGAATCCACAAAATGGAGTGGCCAGCAAGGAGCCCCGATTTGAATCCTATTAAGCATGTTTGGGACGAGCTTGACAGGCGAGTGAGAAACCGAGTTTCACCCCAATTACTCTTCGTGACTTGAAGTACGCGCTCATCGAAGAATGGAAGAACATTCCTCAGCATATGCTGAGGAATCTGGTATTCAGCATGCCCGATCGCGTAGAAGCTGTATTGAGAGCACATGGAGGAAACACCAAGTACTGAGTTATCAAAACCTACGTTTACACCTAATAAAACCTCTACTTAGAGATTTCGTTTTAATTGCCCAATGGCCCCAATTTTTTTAAAAATTTAATTTAAAATTTGAACACAATATTTACGTTTTAAATTGGTAATATTCTGATGCGCTGTTAAATGTACTTCAATATTACGGCGTCATCAAGCCAGCCTTTCCCGTTTAGGAGTAATTTGGTGCTATGTCACTGGAACTTTTTAATTGCTCATCAGTGTATATTCAGAGAGCTAGGCTCTAGGATATTCGAGAACGTTTGAGTATATTTTCATTCTCACACATTCTAGAATGTTGTCGACATTATCGTCCCCCGTAACAATAGGTTCTGCAGCTGCAGCATACGTAGTAAAGGCGCGAAATTTAAAAACTTAAATTTTAAAATATTTTCAGAACTAATTTGAATAACTAAAATTATGTTATTATAATTATTTTTGCAGCTCTACTAACTATGTGATCGTAATGTGGTAAAAATGTAAGCTTTGAGTTTGAGTCTAAGATGACTCCGAGGTCCCTTATCTGGTTTACTTCACCAATCCTATCGTAGTTAATATAGTGCGTTAAAATAGGCTTTTTCTTACGAGTAAACCTTATGAATCGACATTTTGAGATATTCAGCACTATGTAATTACACCACTGGTATACACGAACAAGATCCTCCTGAAGCAAACTGATATTTTCTGGGCTGTCAATTTTTTTAAATATCTTCATGTCGTTGGCAAATAAGGAACTGTTACTATGTTTAATACATGACACAATATCGTTTACAAACAACACGAATAAAATTGGACCCAGATGTGAGACGGTGGTACCTCGGAAGAAGCAATGTAACTCTGAGATTCAAAACCATTGACAACCACAGTTAGTATATGTAAGCACAGTTACTGTATGTAAGCTAGGTGTGGCCATTGTCATTGCCGAATGACGTGTTAGGAAAGTTGTTGGTTACTCAGTTGATAACTGTGCCGGTCGAATATGATAGTCATATTTTCACGTAATGTTAAGATACGTTGACGACCGTCACAGGTAAGGTATATTTATATTCATCACGCACTATGTCTTATGCACGTCATTAATAGCATGCACCAACCTAGTATATAAGCTAGGATTTCCTATAATAAATAGTCTAGTATAGTCTCGTATTTGAGCGCATCTCAAGCCTTTTACTTTACTCCCGAAGATGTCGCTCTCCTTATAATTGCCTCTGGCAAAGTGGTGACCCGACTTTTGAACATCAGCAACCTTCGGTAATAGCAGCATGGACCCAGCCGCGAAGAAATCTCCGTGTCCCGACTTCTGCATACCTATTTCAAACCACGCTGCAGAAATCCATAATCAAGACCCCACCCAAAGCAAATCGACATCAAGCAAGCCATGACGGACCAGAAGCCAAAATATTTCAACTGAAGATTTCCCGCATCGAATTCAAGATACCGCAAGAATAATGAACCGATAATCAGCCGACTGCTGATTTATCAAAATGGAGCTCGCACCAGCAGAAACGAACGCGTCGGCAAATTCATTCACAGCAAGCAGCTTTTCAAGTTCAAAACATAGGAAGCCGTTCCAGCCCCCAGAAGAGTATTGAAACTTCATCGATATACCTAATTCAACGAATATTGAAATCATCCAGGAAGAACATCGCACGAACCCCCAGAAGAGTATTGAAACATCATCGATATACCTAATTCAACGAATATTGAAATCATCCAGGAAGAACATCGCACGAAGAATAATCAAATCACTGAAGAGAGAGATATATATATATATATTTATATATAAACGATTGGTGTACAAGATGAGCCCTATGTTGCCAAATCCCAAGGTTTTTAGGCACACAAATTTCATCAATCGACAACTTAATATTCACTCAAGAGTGAAGAGCACGCACGTACATATGACGTACGAGATCATTGACTGCCTACAGCCAAGGTTACAGATTTAATGCTGACGCTGATTCAGCACAATCATCCTTGTGTAGGTACGGTCGCAATTATAAACAAACAGTGATTACAACTTCAACGACGTGCGATGTAAATTGACTCATCGATTCCTGAAAAACTTGGGCGGCTGCAGCATCAGACGGCTCTCCTGCGGATCTTTTCCAGTTATAGGTTAGGTTAGTTTACTAATGTTTTTTCCTAGTGTTTTTCTTTTTTCGTGTAAGATTTTCCTTTAGATTCGTGTAAGACTTACCTTTAGATTAAGTTAAAGTATGCTCGATTACTGTTTATTAAAATACTACTAGTTATTATTGCAGTTCATATAAGTTTGTTATAGTATCTAACTTAGATTTTTTCCATTGTTATAAGTACATTCATTTATTTTTTTCCCTAAAGGTCGAATATGTTAGTCATATTTTCACGTAATGTTAAGATAAGTTGACGACCGTCACAGATAAGGTATATTTATATTCATCACGCACTATGTCTTATGCACGTCATTAATAGTATGCACCAACCTAGTATATAAGCTAGGATTTACTATACTAAATATTTGGTATAGTCTCGTATTTGCGCGCATCTCAAGCCTTTTACTTTACTCCCGAAGATGTCGCTCTCCTTATAATTGCCTCTGGCAAAATAACTAATGTTTGAGTTGTTAATTGATGATTGCCGTAGATTGATTCGATGTTCAGTGAAACGATGCCCTTGATTTGCTTCGAACCATTTCCAATACCCGACATCGATGAGTGGAAACGTTGTCGTTATAATCCCAGAATCTGCGCGGCATTTTAGGAGATCAGTGAAGTCTGAGCTCCTTGATCAAGCAGTCCTCTCATAGTCACGTAGGATCCATCTGAAGCCATTAATTTGATTGTTACAGTCGTTAGTAAGATCTCTCCATCATCGGTTGCTACGTAGTTTACGCTGTGTTGTCTATTCCCATTGGTCTGCGGCAATGTAGGTGAGCTAGATTCCATTGAAGTGGGGTGCGCGGCAGTAGCTTGCACGACACTTCGTTTGCAGATTGCATCATGCAATAATCTGTTGTGAATTTTCTGACAGACTCGGCACCGTTTTAACGAAGTGCACTGGTCGTTAGAGTGCTTTTGTAGAGGCAATTTTGGCAAACGTTCAGTTGCCTTACTAATCTCAATTTGCCATATGCGTCCTTGTTACTGAACTTGTCGCATAGAAACAAAGTGTGGTTCTGATTACATAATGGGCAGACTTTGTTGGTTGTCTGCGACGTATGAGCCTGGTATTCCTTCTTTGGATATTTCCCATATTTCCCGAATTCGTTGAATCCTTGATGATGAGTGGTTTGCTTCAGCTGTGGTGGCGTGGGCTCCTTCTCCTTTTTGTGGATCGGTTCCAACGCGGTAAATTTTGATTCGAGGAAATCCATAAGCTCTTTATGCTCTGGTATTGTGCGAGGCGATTTGCGTGACTCTTTGTAGTCTAAGTATGTCTCGCTGTCCAGCTTCTTAGCGATCAGATGTACCAACAGAGGGTCCCAGATAGCTGTGTCAATTTCCAGGTTCTGTATGGCGTGTATGCACTCCGAAGAAGTATCGAAGAGGCGCTTGATTTCGAATGATGTTTGTTTCTGTATGTTCGGCTGATTTAGGAACAACTCGACGTGTTTGGTGAAGAGAAGCCGTGGGTTGTTGTATCTATGTACAAGCAGTTCCCATGCCGTATCGTAGTTGTCCGATGACGTATGCAAGTGCTGAATGAGTCGCTCTGGTTCTCCCTTCAGCTTTCCTTTCAAATGTTGCATCTTCTGGCTCTTGCTTAGACCATTGTTATTGTAAATTGTTTCAATGTAGAGGTCGTAAAATGTCGGCCAGAGCGTGAAGCTGCCTGTGAAAACTGTTACCAGTTTTTACAGACAGCTTACTTACGTCCAGCTTAGGCGTTGCATGTTCCAAATGGGCCGTTGATGCTAGTTTTGATTTCAAAGATCTCTTGATGTTTTTGTATGAGTCTTCGAACGAGTAGAACTGCTGATCGTATTCATCGTTCGATCCTTGCAATATGTTGTCTATCTGTAGGTGTAGGGATAATATAGTCTTCCAACGTTTCTGTAGGTTCTTGAGCTCATCTTCCAATTCCCATTTGTCGCGAATGTCTTCCACCTTCAAACTCCTTACGGCTCTACTGAATGCCCTGAAGTTGGTTTGCTGAATGGACAGCAGGTCCGATACTTCATTCGGTGCCTCAGAACTTTCGGAGGATGACGTCGGTCCTGAGGGTATGGTTAGCTTGATCTCAGAAACGTCGGAAGAGGTAGGAAATTCTTCTCTGGTGCCGGCGGGAACGTTGCAATCTTGTTGCGAACGGAGTCAACATATTTTCGTGTTTGTTCGAATTGCTTCTCCTTGTAGTATGGCTCGATTTCGTTTTCGTAGACTTGTAGTTTCTGATTGTTGGCTTGGAACTCGGTAAAAAGTTTGTCCTATTTATCCAAACGCTCACGTAGGTAATCCCGCGTCTCTTGTTGACGTTGTAATAGACTCTCCATAATGCGCAAAAGCGTTGAAATTGCTTGCTGTTCTTAATTCGATAATGCTTCGCTTGGGTTTTTGTTCTCTGTTGCGCAGGTCAAGTATTGTGAGCAGAAACTGGTATTTGTGCTTGAAAATTATTAATGCTGTATGCTGGTGTCCCACTTGTGTGCCAGGTTGTCGTTATGTGTCCTGGCAATGTGTAGAACTGATGCTGGCTGATGCGGAATCCCAGAACGCTGTCGCGATGGCTGGGCTCTGATGTGCTGGTTGCTGAGACTTTACACGACGGATCATTTTCACGGCGCGCGAGGTCCTTATTTTTGCTCGAAGGACCATCCTGGGGCTAGTATCCGACCTTTCGACACAAGGATTTCTGGCTGCTTTTCGTCGCTTCTGTGCACGACGCAGTACCCCAAGCCACATGTATAGTGATAATGAGACCAACTTTGTTGGGGCAAACAGACTCCTTCAGCAAGAATATCAAGAAATCATGGCAACAATCACCAAAAAAGTATTTAGAAAAATAAGCGACCTTCAAATACAATTGGTCGTTCAATTGTCCAGCATTTCCTTCGTCTGGCGGATCAATGGAGGCAGCTGTAAAGAGCTTCAAGCATCACCTACGGAGAGTCATCATATAATGATCTCATTTGTGTAATGATTGATCCAGTACGAACCTAGAACAAATGTTGATCCCCCTAATCATCAACCGATCAACAAGATAGTATGGGAGACCCAAATTGTTTTTTCGTTTGCGACCATATCTGTCTTGGGAAAGTTGATCATAATTATAATTATTACAATAACATTTACATACAGGCACAAAAATTGCTTCTAGCCCCATACTAGGATACCCTGTGTCGTGGGAACCAGCAACAGCGGCGTCACAAATGTAAACATCCAAGATCTGGAGGGTTTTTTTTCATTCTCCCCAGCCAGGATTTGAACCCGTGAACTATCGCTTGGGAAGCACACCCTCGACCACAAGACTACACATGTTGTTAATCATGAGTACTCTCATTCTCCAAAATATGGTCAGCTAATTAAATATCACCTGTATAGATATATTATTTTGAATTCAGTATTTTACTTGTATAGTAATATATCGAATGCCGGTGGTGACTATTTTCCAAAGAGATCAGTCATTTAGATAGACGACATAAATGGCCGAGTCAGCAGTGAACCTGCCTACCAAGCCAAGGGTCCCGGGTTAATATCCCCGTGGGGGCAAATATTTGTTTGATGAGAACGGATGTTTGTACCCTAGTCATGGTTGTTTATCTATCTAAGTATAATATTTATCTATATAAGTATGTGTTACGTTTTCTAGTACCCAAGATACAGGGAATCCTAGTTTGGGGCTAGATCAATGTGTGTAAATAGTATCCAAGGTATTATTTACCTTAAGAACATTAAAAGTGGTCTGACCAATTTCGGTCACGGTGACCGCTTCATGAGCTTTGAACGCACTCTTGAGCTCGCATGTGGTTCGTGTAGCTAATTTTCCTTATGAAGATCCTCGCGCATAGTGAGCATTTGAGCACACCATTAATATAATTATACAGAGTAAGCGCAGGTGGTAGGTGGTCGGGCTATTAACTCATCGCATTGCAGGACATTATACGGACGTTCTAACGGTGATAGAAAATATCGTGAGGAAACCTTCGAAATCAAAATCAAATCAAAACAAAGTTTATTTATTACTTTAGATATTGACATATACTTTTATGTCTCAAACGTCATTTTATGCCTCTTATCTACATTGAACGACTGTAGGGGAAGTATGGCGAAGAAACCCCTACAGGTTGATTTTCAGATCCTTTTAAAAATAAGTTGTGTATAAGTAACATAATCATTACTATATTTATTATTATAAATAATAAGGGCAAGAATAAAATGTCTGACCTCTTCACTTACAGGCCAGAAAAAACATTGTTGGCTTGTTTGTTGTTTGTTATGGTTCTGCCACGTGCCAGATGGCGCTAAAATTAGTTAATATACAAACTTAGGTCTCTGGTCTGTACAGTAGGTAAGTATGTACTTACTGAGTTGATTGGATTTACTAAATAGGTACCTCCACCCCTAGTTTAAAACGTACCTGTGCAAACTTTATTTTATTAACCATAACATAACATAACATAACACAATCACATATGCACATATCATACCTATACATAAAAAAGGGACTAAAGCTAACATAGAACATTACAGACCCATCTCTATATTAAACGTTTTTGGCAAAATTATGGAAAAGGTCGCACATGAACATCTTTATCCTGTTATTTCAATAAACATACCGACCGAACAGCACGGTTTCTTCAAAGGGCGCTCTACTGACAAACTTAGCTATTTTTAGTGGTGATGTGCTTACTGGCATGGACAAGGGAGGGCAGGTAGATGTGATCTACACGGATTTCGAGAAAGCATTCGACCGTGTAGATCATTTCATATTAATGCGTAAATTGCGTGAGCTAGGGATAAGGGGGGATCTGCTCAGATGGCTGGAGTCATACATAAAAAACAGAAGTCAAACAGTCGTCGTGGCAGGACAACGTTCCGAGTTCATCGCTATCCCATCAGGAGTGCCACAGGGATCACTGCTGGGACCGCTCCTTTACATTGCCTTCCTATACGATATAAGCAGTTGTTTTATCCACTCAAAGTTTCTTTTATACGCCGATGACAAAAAAGTGTACAAAAAGATAAATTCAACTTCCGACTGTGCACTTCTACAGAAAGATCTTTGTAGGCTAGGTGTCTATTATACGGTAAATAGGATAAGTGTTAATCTCACTAAATGCAATCACCTAAGCTTTACCAGAAAGACTAAGCCAATATTTTACAATTACCAAATTAATAACAGGCCAATCGAGAAAGTTAAATCAATAAGAGATCTAGGAGTTTTACTCGATTCAAAGCTCACATTCTCTCAACATATAGACGCTGCTACAGACAAGGCCTATAAGAACCTGGGTTTTGTACTTCGAACGAGCCAGGCATTCACTGACCCACTGTGTATAAAGGTTCTCTACTACTCGTACGTGCGCAGTGTTCTAGAATACTGTAGCCCTATCTGGCGACCCCAATATATATGCCACATTGAGTCAATTGAATCATTACAACGCAAATTCATTAAACATCTTAATTACCGCACTGGCTACCACTCTCCTTTGAAGAACTACAATACTTCGTTGGAAAAGCACAAACTGCAAACACTCGAGGACAGGAGGCGTCTCCTGGACATGCTATTTCTTCATGACCTGTGTAGTGGAAGACTGAACTGTCCTGAATTAATCTCCTCAGCACTTCGGTTAAATGTTCCGAATAAAAGAACCAGGCACACTCCTCTCTTCCATGTCCCCCTATCTCGGTCTAACTATGCACAAAACTCAGTCATGAATAGGTGTCATTTAAATTACAACAAGCTTTCCAAAGATAAGGACCTAGACATTTTTAACACCTCTAAACAGGTTTTTAAGAAAAATATTATTTGAATTATTAAAAAAAACAGATACATTGATGATGTATCTGCCGTGTCATACGAAAGCCTACTCACCTATACTCACCCTGCTTAGTGGAAATTCAATAGACACAGTCCCGATCCCAAGACCATCGTCGTCGAAGGGCTAAGCAGATACAGGTACAACTACACTCACACCACTACACAACACATGCAACCTACACTACTTACACAACCGGCACACCACATCTCAACTTGCAATAATATAAATTAAATTTTTAAAACTAAATCAACACTAGTTACATATATGTATAACTAGTTTTAGTTATAATTTCTATATATAAGTATAATCGCCAAGTACGTTTGTCTTATAATATTTAAACAAAAAAATGTAAATCCGTTATTGGCTAATGTTAAGATTATTTTTCTTGCCTTACATAATTGTATTAGCTGTGGATTTTTTAAGATCAATAAATAAATAAAATAAATAAACAAATAAATTATTTAAAAAATTCGTACCATTCCTAAGTACCGAGTTTAGAACGTACGCAAACTGTTATTTTACTTACCATACATAACACACATAATTTATTCGAAAATCACTTAAGGCCTCTTTATGAGTACTCCTTACTAACCTACTAGAGGCACGTGCAGTCCAGGTTCAGCTCTTAGGAGGATGCAAGGAAACAATCGGTAATACTGATTATCGGAATAATTACACTGCACAATCCTTTCAGCTGGTTAAACGCAAGCGCACAATTCATTATTAACAAACGTTTACATACAGGCATATAAATTGATTCTGGCCCATATAAGGATATCCTGTGTCGAACGAACCAGAAACAGCGACGTCACACACATATAAACATCCAATACCTGGGATATTTTTTTCTTACCCCCAGCCGGGGATCGAACCCGGGATTTCTCGCATGGTAGGCAGAGCCACAACCGCTGCGCCGCAGAGGTCGGCTCGAATTAGGTCAAGTTTGCGAAAAGGGCACCATTTACTGTCTTTCCATTCGGCGAGAGATGGATCAACAATTGTACATAATTCAAGTGGATCAACATTTACATTTGATGGAGAATAATCTTGTTAAATATTTTTGAGCGAGTGAGCAAAGCGAGCGAGCGTCTCAGTTTCAGGATTGGGCATAAATGCTTTCGTATGTCCGGATCTTATCCTAAACGGGCCGCATTTTCCAACTGATTCTCGTGATTTTTTGTGAGCGGGTTCGATAATTAAAAAGTATTTTTTGTCGATTCACTTTTTTGAATTTTTTCACAATGGTGGAGATTTAAGCATTTTTTTTTAAAAAATAACACTATTGTCCAAACAGCTTGACGGATTCTAACAAATGAGTCGTCGTTGGATTTGACGGTAAGAGTAACTTGCTATATAATTTGTTGAAAAGTCGATAGGTTGGGTTTAAGACCGCAAAATGTAGCTAACTAAGTTATTGGTTCGGCTGCTATACTGGAAGAACAGATATTGGTCTGAACGGTCACCCTTGTCTCCCGACTTAAACAGAGGTTTCAGTTTACTTTGTAATATAAGGTCTGGGAAAGCCCTATTGTTTATCGTTAAAAAACTTGTTTAGGCGTCATTTTACTAAATCATTAGGCAGGGCAGGTTTTTAGCTTTATCGCTATATATGATTGTGGTATCATTAAAAGTGACTGACGGAATGGACTCTTAGCGCAACAAGTTAAGAGAATGTCTGGTACCTATAATCATGGCCTGGGACTTGCTCGGGTTGACCAGTAGTCCGAAGGATGAAGCCCAACTTCTTGTACCCTCAAGATCAGTGTTGAGTGACTTCACAGCAAAATTTCCATCGTTAGGAGAGAAGTGGTGATGAATCTGGAGATGATCAGCGTAAAGAAAAAACAAGATAACAAGAACGTGCCAGTCAATTTCTCTTTTGTGACTGTTTCATACTATCCGCATAACAATGTTGACGTTGTTCTTGTTATTGTTTGTTTGATATGACCAGAACATTTGACCAGATGGTAGCAGAACATTTTTGGTTTGCACTTTTTCTCTGGGGCGAGGCGAGAAATTACAAAGAGCAACAAAACAGGTTTCATAGATTTGGTTTTCAAAAGAAGTTTTATGTAAACCTACTTACACTCTAGCGAGCGTTGGCATTAAATCTCTTTAGATAATATTATTACAGGCCACTTCAATCCCTCACTTATCTAAATCCTTCAATGTCAATGACAAATATCACAATAAGTGTTCATTCTTTCGCAACATGGCTTCTATACAGTTAATTAAAAACCAGAAAAACAGGAATTGCATTTTACGTGACGGCTACAGATATAACCTGAGTGTTACGAATAATAAATCAAGCCTATGGAGATGCGTCCATCGCGATATTTGTTCGGCCACTATTACTGTAGACCGTAAAAAGACATTGGTAATGCGAGAAACCAGTCACGTTTGTGATGCACAAAGAGTAAAAAATGAGGTTGCTTTGGCAATGGCAGCGTGTAAAAGGAGGGTGTGTGAAAATTTAGGCCCCATTCAGCAAATATTTGAAGACGCATTTGAAGAGTTGAAGCTCAAGGGGCGTGAATATACATAGTCAGGTCATAAGTTCTGTCACATGTGCAATATGAAATAATTTAGACATGTTTATTATTTATGTAAACATTTATATAGCAAAATGAACTTAATAAAACAAATTCTTATGGTAATAAAGTTTATTCAAAATGACCCCCGCGATTTTGAATACAGGCCTTTATTCTGCGCGGCCAGTCGTCTATCGCAGCACGAACGAGGTCCATGTCAATATCGGCGGCTGCCTTAATCAAGGATGCCTTGAGTGACTCCAAATCAGGATGAGGCTTTGAGCAGGCCTTTTCCTCCAAGTGTTGCCATATCTTGTAATCTAACGGACTCAAATCTGGACTGGAGGAGGGCCAGTCTTCGTGCCGGATGAAGTCGATTTCACGCGCCGCCAGCCAGTCTTGTGTGCTTTTCGCTCTATGAGCTGGCGCAGAATCTTGTTGGAATACCCAGTGCCTGTTATTAAACATGGTATGAGAAAAAGGTTCCACAAGGTTCTTGAGGACTGTATTTTGATACACAACTGCATTCGTTTTTACGCCTTTCTCACAAAAATGTACCTCAGTTAAGCCCCAATAAGGGACTCCCAACCAAACCATGAGTGAGGATGGAAAATGACCTCGTTGGACACGCGGAATACGGTTGCTCGCTTCTTCACTGCTGGGTGCATACACCTTATCATTTTGTTTGTTGTAGCTCTCTTACACGGTGAAAATTTTTTTATCCGAAAAAAGAATTTCCCGATGCTTTTTTCCCGCGTACCGCTTCAACAACATTAAACGAGCGTCCAAACAATGTCCTGTTTTTCTTCGATATGCCCTAAGCCCTAAGTCTTCATTTAACACCCTTTTCACCGTGGTCCTGCTTAACCCCATCTGAAGGGCCAACAGTTTCTGCTTACGTATGGGATTTCTTTGAATTCGCGCCTTCACAGCTTTTATCACTGCTGGAGTCATAATTCATAATTCTTTATTGCACACACATATTCAATTTAAAAGGTAACATTAGGAGAAATCATATGTACAAAGGCGAGCTTATCTCTAAAAAGAGATTTCTTCCAGCAAACCAAGGCATGAAAGGGAAATGTATCATGAAAGGGTAGGCAGTGTACAATATCTAATATCTAATTTATACTAAAATACATATAATATAAAATACGGAAAATAAAATACTTATATACCAGACTACTAAATACAATACATACATATACCTGCAAATATAGTTTATATATTATAATGATATACCTACATACTATAACTCTCACGAAAGAGAGAGGAAGTGCTCTTTTACCCGGTTTTTGAAAGAGACAATAGTGGGAATGTCTCTTATAGTGCAAGGTAGTGCGTTCCACAGTCGGACCGCCTGCAGCCTGAATGAGTGCTCATATGCCGAGGTGTTATGCCTTGGAGTGGCTAAGAGTGAGACCGTGTGAGATCTCCGGTGCCGATCTCCTGAAAAGAGATACTCAAAGCGTTCTCGAAGGTAGCTGGGGTAGCGCGGGTTTTTCAATATATTGAAAAGATAAGAGAGAATATGAGTGTCTCGGCGACGACGAATTGGAAGCCACCCCAACTCTTTGCGATATTGAGAAACATGGTCGAATTTGCGCAACCCGAAGATAAACCGAATCCCAAGATTCTGAAGTCGTTCGAGTTTGTTCAGTAGATCTTCGTTCGCGCTCGCCCAACAGACATCGGCGTAGTCGATTAGCGGCAGAAGAAGGGACTGAGCAAGGGTGATTTTGGTCTGCCGTGGCAAGAAGTACTGCAAACGCCTGAGGGAGTGAAAAGACGCAAAGACCCGTCTGCTGACCTCGCTGACATGTGGAGACCAAGACAGCAGGTTGTCAAAAATAACCCCAAGGTTTTTCGCCTGATCTGTATACTCTATTGTGATGCCATTATATAACACAGGAACAATATGTTTTTGTATCAAGGAAAGCGTGTGCCTGGTTCCTAAAAGCATGGCTTGTGATTTGGTCGGGTTTACCAACAGCCCGTATGATAAGGCCCAGTCTTTCACATTCTCGAGGTCAGCATTCAGTGCCTCCACGGTTGAGGCTACATCGCAGGGGCAAAAGCGGCGATAAATTTGGAGATCATCTGCGTACAGATGATATGAAGAAGAGATAACGTCGGAGATAGAGTTGATGAAGACTGAAAATAGAAGAGGAGAGAGAATACCACCTTGAGGTACTCCTGAGGAAAGATCACACCATTGAGTTTCAGTCTCTTCAGACTTAATGCGTTGCTGACGACTTCTCAGGTATGAGTGGAACCAGTTAGCAGCATGGACGGAGACATTCAGTGAGCTCAATATAGCGACCAGAATGTCAAAATCGACGCAGTTAAAGGCATTGCTGAAGTCAAGCAGGGCTAGGACCGTGACCAACTTCTGATCCATGGCTAGCTGTATGTCATCGCTGACTTTTAAGAGTGCTGTGGTAGTACTATGGCCCGGTCTGAACCCAGATTGGAAAGGATTGAGAAGTTTGTTTGATGAAAGGTAGGAAGAGAGTTGGGAGTGGACTATGGATTCAAGGACTTTGGAGAGAATGGGTAAGATAGATATGGGCCTATAATCTTTGAAGGAGGAGGGATTGGATTTTTTTGGCAGTGGGATAACGAGTGCTTTTTTCCACAGGCTAGGAAAGGAGCTTACCGAGAGAGAGACGTTGATGATATGGGTAATTGGAGGAAGCAACTCCTCAAGGACGCTGTGGATCATCTGATGGCTGACGTTGTCGCCACCAGCAGCTTTGGATGTGATAGCTAGTACTGCCTTTCTAACTGCACCGATTCCAACAAGCTTAAAGTTAAACGGTGAGGTGCAGACTGCAGCCCTCGACCGTAGACAATGAAGGGTTGCCTCCTTAGTGGTAGGGTCCATCACGACGGGAGGAGAAGAAAAAAACTGGTTGAGACCGTTGAGATCGATATTACTTGAAGAAGATTCCTGGGACTTGCCAACACCAATGGTCTTAAGGAACTTCCATACCTGAGCTGGAGTGTACATCTCTATACGCTCATGGATGTGGCGTCGCTTGGCATCGCGGCACATGCGGTTGCACAGGTTGCGGAGGCGTTTAAAAGCTAGAAGATTGTCGTTGGTCGGGTCCCTCTTATATCGCCCTTTTGCACGGTTTCTTTTTGCCATTAAACGCTTGATGGCGTCGGTCAGCCACGGGGCAGGAAGATGTTTGACCCTGACTTTTTTCATTGGTGCATGCTTGTCGAAGAGCCCAAGGACAATTGAGTTGAACTTCAGGATTTTGTCATCAACGGTCTCACAAGTCATGACAGGGTTCCAATCAACAGATGAGGCATCGGATTTAAGGGAGTCGAGGTCCACACCTTTGAAGCTCCGAATATCCAGAAATTTGGCTTTGCGCTTAGGGGGCCTAACTCTGTATGAAAGATAAACCAGGTCGTGATAAGAGAACGGAGCGGTAAGCTGACCATGAGAAACCACCTTGGCTGTGTTGGAGATGATCATGAGGTCGAGTAGGGAGGGAGTACAATGTGGTTGAAAGTGAGTAGCGCCGACGGGAAGAATATGTAAGTTGAAGGAATTTACAATAGATTCAAGTTTGGTAGAGCGGGCGTTATTTTTAAGATGACAGGTGTTAAAATCCCCGAGGATGAGAGTGTCACTATAGAGAGGGATCAAGTCACATAGTAGCTTTTCAAAAGATTCAAAGTAATCGATGCGGAGTGACGGGCTATAATAAACACCCAGAAGAATATTGTTGTGACGCAAGCTGACCTCAAGGAAGAGATGCTCAGCCGAACCAGAGTACAGGCTTGGCGAGTGGCTGATGACTTTACAAGGAATGTCAGAACGTAAGTAGATTGCAACGCCGCCATCAGCTTTACCCGTCCTATCGTTGCGATAGAGCCTGAACCCTGGCAGAGAATACAAGGAGGAAGGAAGAGATGGTTTGAGAAAGGATTCTGAGACAAAAACTCCATGTATATTCTGATCGCTGAAAGCTTCAAGGAGGTCAGCATAGCTAGCAGGAATACTTTGGGCGTTAATATGTACGACATTGAAATTTAACTCCGACTGCGTGAACACGCGTTTCAGGCTGCTGGACAGTGACGCGTCCGCCAGGGAGTCGGCACTTTCTGCACCAAGAGAGTCACCGGTGGAAGAACATGTGAAAATGCTATCTTTAAAATTATATATGATATCCATAAAATAAAATAAATATACTACAATAGCTATAAAATAAATATAAAACTAATCTATAATCCTTGCCTTACGAGGTATAACTCTAAATTAATTAAAATACTAAAAGCCTGAACCCAGTCACACTGGGGTTGCTGGGAAAGGAATCCATTACATCATTACACATTACACAGTTTGAGACAATACACTAAAAACGAACAAGCCGGACCGTGAAACGAAGTTTTTGTAGTTGGAATGGGACGTCATCTACATTTCGTTCCGTTCCGAAAATATGAAAACAAAATAAACATAGATAAAATCAGATATAAATCGAAAGTCGAATCAGACAGAAATGACGTCTCATATTAAGTGATAACAAAGTAAAAGATACATATAGAGTAAGTGGAACACGCCCCACACGTTCCGTTGAAAAATAAATAGACTCAATACATTTATATTATTAATCTGTGATTGACACATGCATGACATTTAGAGATTTGTTGTTTTGAGCTATGTTTTTTTTTTTTATTGATGTGAAGTCAAGATTTTTTTGGAAGAAGAAGCGTTATTGAATAGACATAATAAATTATAAACCTACCTACATGCTAAAACAAGAATGAAGAAAGTCCTTATAATCCGCACAAATAAGGAGAACACTTCGGGCACTGCTGCCCGAAAAACTGCAGTTTTTCGGGGAAATGTGACGTAGCGACCTACTTCTTGGCTCCTGGCGGCGGCGGCACTCCTTTGCGCCTGTTGCTGGGGGGACGTTTGTCCATGCCCGACGCTGCAGCAGCCGTCGCGTGCAGCAGAGTCCTAACAGAGCAAGGGCGACCACTTCTTGACCTGTCATCTACACTAGAGTCTTCATTGTATCGTTTTATGGTACGATAAACGAATCTTTTGGTTATATTCAAATTTTTCAGTAAGTCGAAAATCTGAATTGGCGCGTAACCGCAACGACGCAAAGCAAAAACTGCGACACGGTCTTCTTTAAGTGTCCACTCCATATTTAAAAATGAGGAAAATTCTAAAAAGTACACATTTTTATTTTCATGAAAAATTCGAAATTCGAATTCAATAAACTTTTTTGTGGCCAGCGTTCTAAATTCAAAAGTTTTTATTGTGTGACAGAACTTATGACCTGACTGTGTATACTACAATTTCCGGCATTTGAATCAGTGAAAAACACTCTATACAGAATCAGAAGGAGATTTTAAAATGTCAATAAATTACAATTTCAAACATTGGAAGAAGTAAAAATACCCAATACAATTGCCGATTTTTTTTTTATTTTTGAAGATGGGACGTCCGATAATTTTTTATTATTTTCTTCCAGTCTAAGTACCAAAATAATGCGAAAGAATGTTAAGGTACTATCGAACCAACTGAATCATGACCCACTTGCCTGATAATTCGTTTGAAACTTTCAAACTTGTAAGATCTATCTATCTGTCAGTGTCTAATCAAATGATAACAAGTTCGTTACCAAGGAAATAAACCTTCAAGCGAATTTCGACCTACTTGCATTTAAGGGGTTTAGCAAAATAAGCTTATGGTGGGTCATGATTCAGATGGTTCGATAGTACATTATTACGGCGACGGCACTTTCAAATCATGCCCAGACCCGTTTACCCAGCTGTTCACTATCCACATGGATTTCGGATCTAATGATGAATCAGTAAACATTTTTCCAGTGATATATGGAAAGCTGCCGGATAAAAAGGAAAAACCTATACACGGTTTTTTAATTTAGTGAGAGACAAATTAGGTGTTGTGATTAACTATTATAAGTGCGATTGCGAAATTGCTCAGAGGAATGCGGTTAAGAAGATTATCCCACGGTTGAAATAAGCGGTTGTTACCATCATTACAATGATGCTATCTGGGACAAAAGTGATAAGCTGGAGTGCGGTTTAACCAGAGAAGGAAAAAATGTTGTAAGAAAGGTGGCAATGCTAGCACATCTTCCCCAAAAGTTAATTCAGGAGGGATGGTCATCCATCGTTAACAATGCTCCAAACTGCGATGAAATTAAAGATTTTATTAAATATTTCCGTAGGCAATGGCAGCGACTCCTGTCAGAAATTAGCTGTGTACACGAGAAACATCGAACAACGAACTCACTCGAAGGTTGGCATAGAAGACTAAACTCACGACTCAGGAAAACCCCCAATATATTTAATTTTATTAAGCGGTTGCAGAAGGAAGCAAGATACTACGACTTTAAAATTAAATCCTTAATATTTCGTGGGATGAAAAAAAAATTGATAAAAAATTCAAAAAAACTTTTACACAGTTTGGATAACGGCTACTTGACAGTAGTAAATTTCTTGAGAAAACTTATCATTCTAAATCTCATTTATTGAGCTACGAACCGTGACTTTCTCCAAGTAGGTAGAAATATAAAAGCTACGTATTAAGAAGATTAAAGCATTTTTAATAATTATAAGTGATAAGATTTTATTTTAAGCAAGAAGTTAATCTTTTATATTATCTTTAGTTGGTTTTTTAAATAAATAATTAAAAATAAAACATGAGTTTTATTTGAGTATGTTAGGCGGGTATATATATATATATATAGGCGGGTATATATATATTGTAGTGTTACGCTACTTACATGCTATTCTTGCTTTTCATGCTTTCATGCTTTACATGCTATTCTTGCTTTTCATGCTGCATAGCTGTATTGTCTGGTATGTCTGTCTGATCCTGATCTGTATGATTGTCTGATGAGTCTGATATTTGATATCACCTTTATTTCCATAGGACCCTGTAATGTTTTAAACCATAAGAACACATTAATAAATCATGTTCGCTCTGCATTTTCATGCTATCAGCACTTCTAAATCGATAGCGAAGTGGTTTACCGTTGGTGACCTTGTTTTTGGCTTTCTCCGAAACTCTGCAATCTCGGGCTTCGTGCACGCTGGTGCGCTACTTTTTTTCCTTTCGCTGTTATGTAATTTACTGCATGGTTTTCGTATTGTTTACCGTATTACGAGCCTGAAACTAAACTTTGACATCTGTTGATGCCGTTGTTTATCTGGTTGTCATGGCAATGTCCATTCAAACTCGTAAGCGGTCTGATATGTTTGTTTCAATACTTTTACAAAAATACTCTTTCTCTCTTGGCCACTCACAAAAATTACGTTTAATTTAAATAATTTTTAGAAGGGTATAAAAGCGGAACAATTCTGAAATTCTGGAGTCTCACGTCAGCTTCTGAACTGGAAGTATCACTTAAAGGCCTTATCCCGGGGTCGCACTACCCCGGGATCCTGCGAGCCTTCAAACTCTCTCAATTCTTCAAACTATCCTTTCTACAACGGGATCCAGCGAGCCGTGGCTACAAGTACGCCGCTACCGTTCCTACAACGACGACTTCTACAACGGGATCCTGTGAGCCGTAACTACAAGTACGCCGCTACCGCTCCTACAACGACGATTTCTACAACGGGATCCAGCGAGCCGTAGCTACCAGTACGCCGCTACCGTTCCTTCAACGACGATTTCTACAACGGGATCCAGCGAGCCGTAGCTACAAGTACGCCGCTACCGTTCCTACAACGACGATTTCAACAACATCTACAAGAACAAATACACCTGCATCCTGGTCACTAACCCCACCGGTCTTCTACTCTTCGTGTTCTCCGCTTCCTTTTTATACTTAATTTGTCTTTTATAAAACTTGTTCTCATTTCATCCATCCTCATCTTCGTATCATTTTTTTTAAATTACTTCACTGTAAATAACCAATAAACTGTCACTCTAAATTTTATCCTGGTTGTTTTCTGTTAGGTTCTGTTAGGTTCTTGTCGTCACACGACAATATATATAGTTGGTTTTTTAAATAAATAATTAAAAATAAAACATTAGTTTTATTTTTAATTTTTAATTATATATATATATATATATATATATATATATATATATATACCCGCCTAACATACTCAAATAAAACTCATGTTTTATTTTTAATTATTTATTTAAAAAACCAACTAAAGATAACATAAAAGATTAACTTCTTGCTTAAAATAAAATCTTATCACTTATAATTATTAAAAAATGCTTTAATCTTCTTAACACGTAGCTTTTATATTTCTACCCACTTGGAGAAAGTCACGGTTCGTAGCTCAATAAATGAGTTTTAGAAAGATAAGTTTTCTCAAGAAATTTACTACTGTCAAGTATATAATAATAATAATAATAATAAAACTTTATTTTCAGACTCATTTACGAAAAATGTTATCCATAGTTGTCAAAAGAACTTAAAAAAATATAGTAAGCAATTATACAGTGTTACAAAATGTATGTAGTTATGTGCTCTAATACACCACAAATACACCACTGTTCTTTATCGAGATATGACAGCTCTCGATGAGATCTTCATTTCAGATAACAGCTGTCAAACTAATAACTGTCATTCAAAATGAAGATCTGATTTGTTCCGTATTCGTCGGATTCCTGACTCGTCGTATTCCAGATTCGTCGTATTCCAGATCTGTCGTACTCCAGATTCGCCGTAATACGTACAGTTGAGTAGGCACATATGTGACAATTTCCTACTAAATTATAATACCTACCGACTTGTAAGATAAATAGTACCCACCAAGTTGGGAGGGCTTCCTTTAACCCTTCCAAATTAATCTTCCATTTCTATGACCCACCAGATTCAGTAGGTAAAGTAGAGCTGTTCCTATAAAATTTTTACTTTCTAAAATCATACCCACTTATCTTATATGTTAATTTTCCGACTAAAATGGTAGGTTATGTGACAATTTCCTACTTAAATATAATTCCTGCCAAGATGGAAGATAAAAGTACCCGCTAAGTCAGGAGGACTTCCTTTGATCCTTCCAAATGAATTTTCTATTTTTACAACCCACTAAATTAAGTGGGTCCAAAAATACTGTTTGTTCGATTCAAAATCGATACTCGATCGATGGTTTCGGAACGGCCATTTTGAATTTGACGTTGCTGCCAACCTAGCAGTTTTTGACAACTGAGAGACGAAAGCCCTCGCGATGTAACGCGTATTGGTATAGGGTATTGAAATTATATCGCAAGCCATCTGGAATTGTATTCGGGGTTCCCTCAGGATTGTCTAGATAGCTGAGTGTGTTGTGATTCCCCGAACCAGATAAAGTTCGCATTTACGTGGCCGATTGGTTTTCCCACTGTGCTCGTCGAAGCTGGCCTGCCAGCCATACCTGGTTGGCTGAAGAACCTGTCTACCAAGAAGAGCCTAGGGTGCACCCAGGCCTTGCAGAGAGACAGGAGTTTGACGGGAACGAAGCACAGACCAGGTCAGATAGATTCATAAGTATTAGCTCGGTGAATCGCCGACGTTCACGCTTCTTGGCATCTGATCGCTACGCTACCTCGTAGCTTTGGGCCCCTGCGAGGTCATTGGGTGCCGAGAGGCCTGAACACTGTTCCTTCAAAAGTTTTACCTTCTAAAATCTTTTCTTCTGAAATTTCTTACCAATTTAGTAGGAAAAAAATATCCTTAAAAATTTTAGAAGGTAACTTGTGACCTACCTACATAGACGGAAACTTCGGGATGGAAACGTGTTTTTTTGGTAGGTAAAGCACTTAGAAGGAATAACTCAGAAGGTATCACAGGAATTTTTTCTCAGTGTATTATTTTGACTTTCATGTCTATGCTGTGCCACTGCCACCCCATCTGAGAAAAGATGTATTGACTGCCATTTCTAGCTATATTCGTTGACTGGTTAGGCGTTACTATTCTATACTTTGATTATTTCGAAGCATCTAGTCATTTTAATAGTCTAGTCAAGTTAATATTGTCGTCATTTCGATACCATGGTAATTTTGTACAATTGGTAAATTTAAGACTTGGACATTTTGTATACAGAGACATTATGATACTCTAGACCTGGTGCCACTGAAGGTTTTAATTTATACAAGGTGACATTTAATAAGCTGACCATATTTTGGGGAATGATAGCACCGATGATTATGAACAACTTTCTCCAAGAAACATATGGTCGTAGACGAAAAAAAATATTGGGTCTCCCATAGTAACTTGTAGTCAGCTGATCGGGTCAATGCACTGAGGACCAAAAAATTATTTTCATTTGCGACCATATCTTTCTTTGGGAAAGTTGTTCATAATGATCGGGGCCATTATTCCCCAAAATATGGTCGGCTAATTAAATGTCACCTTGTATATTAGGTACACAAAACAGCAGTGGAGATAAAACGTTAAACCAAATCAACAGAACATGTAAAAGAGGGCTGTCTCCAGCGCCAAAAGTATGTGCACACAGCATGGTAAACATAATGATACAGCTAAAGCTAAAACTATTAACTAAAACAATTAAACATATAGTAAAATATTACGGAACTAAATAAGATATACTTATTGATTTTTCACTAAACAAATACGAAAGAATAAGAAAGGATTCCGTTATATGAGGTAGGTCTGGCAAATGAAAGCGTGACCTGAGAAAACGTGGTAGAATTCATAAAACCTCATGTGGTATCACTAACATAAATCACTACGCTCCGTTCAGTTATTCAAAAGATCTTTGCCTCTCTTTCTGATGTACGGAAGCGTTACAGCTAGAAAGAGAGACAGAGGTTTAGAATAACGGAACGGAGTGTGACTATCTATCACTTTGTCGTTTGACGTGCCTTTGACAGCATAATATTGTTGCCATATTGAAACTTTTAAGAAAACTCCAGGTCACGCTTTCGTTTGCCAGACTTCTAAGAATCATTAATCATATGTCTGCAAGAGGATTTTTGGCATCTTATATTTATAGCAAGGCAACGAGTCGTGATAGATGTCAGGAACGTCGTCTTCGCTGGCCAAAACCTCATTATAGCGGCGACACATACGATGTATGGGGTTGTTGGCGCTAATATTCGATCTGCATGTTGGGACGAAGAATGAACGCGGTATTCTGACTGACCTGCTCGGTACATGGAAATTAATTTCTGAGAGAGCAGAAGTTGTTGTGGATCCATTTATTATTTTATGTAGATGGATCAAGTCTACGACGCGATTCTATGGGTTCCAATGAGAAACGTTCGCATCTGTTTTTGTAGGGCTTAACCGCGCGGCGAAGGCCGAGACGCGCGCAGAGCATGCGTAGGAAGCGCTGCTGGATCGATTCAACATGTTTGATGTGGGTTTTGTAAAATGGTGTCCATATCACAGACGCATATTCCAATCTGGAACGGACAAGAGCACTATAGAGCAGAACCAGACTAGCTGATTTCATAAAGGACTTAGTTACTCGTGCAAGGAATCCCAGATGTTGGTTACATTTTTTGACCAAGGCTGAGCAATGTCGATTAAAGCTCAGCTTGTCATCGAAAATATCGCCTAAGTCACGAGCATACCGTTTTCTTTGTAACGTAACATCCCCTATGGTATAATCGGACAGGATATAAATGTGTTTACGGGTCATCGAGATGACAAAGCACTTTTCAGCAGCCAGAAACATGCGGTTGTCTGTGCACCAGTGAGACAGTGTGTTCAAGTCTTCCTAAAGGGTTTTGCAGTCAAGTTGTGTACTGATACGGGTAAAGACCTTGAGATCGTCAGCGTATAATAAACAAGGGCTTTTGAGTTTGTTCACCAAGTCATTAATAAAAATAATGAAGAATAAAGGTCCTAGTAGCGATCCTTGAGGAATGCCCGAGGGAATATCAGCTGCAAACGACAGGTGACCCCATGTAGTTTGTATATACAAGTAGGTTGGAGACAGTCGATTTTCCCTTAACAAAACCATGCCGCTCAGTTACAATATTTGGTTTGACATGGTTGTAGAGCACGGCTAAGACGAACGACTCAAATATTTTAGCGAAGCATGACAATATGCTAATGGGGCGATAGTTACTATAGTTGCTAATATCACCCGATTTACAGATAGGCACAACTGATGCCAGTTTCCAATTATTTGGAAAGATGCCCGGGCTGAATGACTTGTTGAAGATGAGCGTAACCGGAATAGATAAAGCACCGGCACAGGATTTTATGAAGCACGGAGGAATTCCATCAGGGCCAGCGCCCTTATTGATATTCATTCTAGATAACTTTCTGTAAACCAGTGTAATTGGCAGTGTAATTGGCCAGTGTAATATTATTATATTCACTGACGTTGCTCAGGGATTAACAGCCACCGTCGTCATTGTCCTTCTCAAAGACTGACGCAAAGTATTCAGAGGATAAGTTGCAAACTTCTAGCCCACCGCGAGCGGCTTTGTCACCAAAGTACATAGTCTCAGGGAGCGAGTTGTTTGCTTTCTGTAAATGTAAAAAATATTTTTTTTGTGTCACAAAGGGAGCTTTCAACGCTACTAAGAAACGATGTGATAGTCCTTGATCAGTTTTTTAGACCTTGTGCGTAGCATTTGGAGCTCATCGTGATCCCGGGGATTATGATATTTTTTAAAAGGTTTGTGGGCTTCATTTTTTTTGCCAATGGAGGCTAACAAAGGTTCAGAAAACCGAAGAGGGTGTCTACTATCACCAATTTTTTTAAGCGGAGTGTTTTGCTGTATTACATTATTCAAGGTAGTGTAGTATGACTTCCTGGGATAACAGCCGGAAAATAAAAGCCACACGCATACAACGCTCATATGAAGCGCAAGATAAACCCCACACAATAACATGGATATTTTAAGAAGGGAAATATTAAACTGCACATCAAAAATACTGATTTGCACAGTCAATATCAGGGCAGTGGTGGCTTAGGTGAAGGGTAAAAGAGGTGAACGAAGCGAAGCCCCTTTATCCTTCGTGTTAGGTTGAACATGTAAGAACAACAAAAATGCTTAAAACATAAACTTAAGTACACATAAAATATTTAAAACATAGAAATTGTTTTTGTTGATCCGTTTTTGCTGCGCAAATCAGTATTTTTGATGTGCGATTAAATACTGCCTTTTAAAAATAACGAGCGTCAACTGTGAATACCTGAAAGGTAACCTGAAGTTTGTAAATGAACTCTGCAATAACAGTGACATCGTGCTCCTACAGGAGACATGTTTATTATTACCCACCCAACTTCATATGCTTGAAAAAGTGCATCCTGACTTTCTCAGAGTGAGCACCTCAGCTGTCGACGCCTCAACTGCCATACTGGTAGGAAGACCATACGGCGGTTTAGCAATACTGTACAATATCGCTTAAGGTGAGAGCTACATTACAACTGGACACAACACGACCCGCAGCAGTAGATTTAATACTTACAAACAACGAATCCTCCTCACTTGCCAACCGGATATTTTTTATCAATCCTGGAAAAATACATAGCATAATAAAAGACAGCAATTGCAGCTCCTGCTTGGTCATGGGGGACCTCAATGCTGATCCGAGCATACAATTTGGTCGAGAATTATCATCCTTCTGTGCAAAATATCAATACGAGCAAGCTGATCAAAATCTTTTAATGCCTAATTCGTGCAATTACGTGAGCGATGCGCACAGCACAACATCTTGCCTGTAGTGAGGCAGTGATCAATCACTGCCTCACTACAGATACAATAACTAAATGTATGCATAATTTCAGCATAGACTACAACGTCACTTGAACAGATCATCGCCCCATGAACATATACTTTAGAATACAAGGATTGACCAAAATTGCCGTATCTGGAAACATAGGCCTGTAAAATAATACATTTTTCAATTAGTTGGACGTAGTGTTTGGTTGGTTGGTAGAAGAAACACAAGGTTTCTGGACTGATTTTGCATCAACACGACCAATAGATGACACCTATGATTTTTTAGTCTCCGCAATACACCAGTCTGCAAATCAAGCATTTGGACTCAAGAAAAAACACGAAAAAAACAAATTTACAGCAGGATGGAAAGATAATGTTTCCGATCAATACGCGATATCGCAAAGCACCTTACTTCAGTGGAACGCAGGCGGCCGGCCGAGAGAAGGCGATATTGCTGTCCTTCGAAAAAAGTCCCGTATAATAATTTATTAATAATAATAAAAAAAAAAGTATCGAATTATTTTGGTGATAGAACTCTAAAAAACGTTTACCTTACTTATACAATAGTTTTCCAGAGGACATTTATAGTGAGAAAAGTTAGAGGAAGTTTAAGAATTCCCTTAAAAAATATATGTTAGATAGTCTTTAACTGTTAGTTTGTCTTTTGGTGAGACTCATGATCTCACAATAAAACCATTCAAATGATTTTGTGAGACGATTATTAGTTGTTATGTTTTTTTATCGTATGGAATAATAAATAAATAAATAATAAAATAATAATAATTTCAAAAAGGCACTCAGAAAATGTCAATCGAGCGCAGAACAACGCCGTATGGTTAGCATCGCACGACATCTTAAAGACAAAAACTTTTGCAAATTTTGGCAGAAAACAAACATAATATGCAATACCCGAGGATCCATACCATTGAACATAGACGTTAAAACAGATGATAAAGACATTACTAATATGTTTATCTATGTCACATAACCTGCACCTGTTTCTGCCACTTCCACACCATTAACATCAATTGATCTCACTTGCAAAAAAAACCATAACGCCACCTTTGTCAATAAAATTGTCATGACTACAGCACATGGCAAGTCACCCGGTCTCGACTATCTATCTATATCTATCTATCTATAGAACACCTTCTACGCCGACGCACCCATGAGCGCTGTACTCGCAGGACTTTTCAAGGGTAGATCCTGCTCAAACTAACTGAAGAATACCAACAAAGTTCCGACCACCAGATGGGTTTTGGGCTCCTAGAGTTCAGCGCATTGGAGATGTTCGTGTCGGCGCACCTGCCCGGAGGGGCGCCGGCGCAGGCGCACGTTTGCGTGCCTCCACCAACATCGTCGTGTACGCCGCGTGCACTTGGCTCGAGAGCCCTCTACCACAGATTAGATAATAGTTACTTCGTAATAGATTCATCACAGTCCTACAAAAGCGAAAATATCTACGCTATAATAGCCTAATAGTTTTTATAATGATACCTGAAGTAAACTGCAAGCAGAAGTATGTCTATTGCATGCACACCGAGAGGTGAGATTGCTATATCAACAGCGCGACGGTCGTCTGCTTACATCATTGAGCGTACGCGATACGGTTGCACAAAGATGACAAAGTGAAATAAAATATCTAAAGTAATTAAATTATTTTTATTTTTGATCAATTAATTAAATTAATGTATTAATGAAAATAAAGGGTTGAAAATAGTCTGAATCTTGCAAATAATTTTAGTAATTATTGAAGCGGAAAACCAGGACAAAGTGGAGGAAAATCAAAAAAATTTTGCTAATTGTACCTCGTGTCTTCCGTATGTCATGCGATCAGGCAAGCGGCCGGCAGCCCTGTGATATTGTATTCCCGGGTACACGCTAGCGAGTAGGCAAATAACTCGCGACCTTGAGCGAGTGACAAGGACCTGCCTATACATCGACACTGGGTCGAACTTCAGCGGCCTTCTGCCTAGTATTACTTTTAACTGTTATGATCTGAAGAACGATCTAGTTTATTTGTTTTTCAGACGCTATATATTTTCCTACTTATGTTCCTATATTATTGTGCCTTAATTGAAACTCTGAACAAGGATTGTCTCTGCCAGCCCTGCCACCACCACAAGACCTGCCGGGGAAAGCAGCCCCTTTACAGCTGAGCCCCCAGCAGCGGAAGAGAACTGAATCATCATCATCATGTCATCACCATGCAACATGCCCATCACACCGGTCTCTATATTGCGGGATCCAGCACAGCCATATGTAGTCAAGTCATGTGGTCCATTAGTAGCATCAAATGGAACCACGGGCCATAGCAACACGTCAACCTGTGATGCCTTAGATGGACATTGGCGATCAACACCCACCAGCAATTCAGTTGAAAATGGTGCCTTCAAGTCAATAGTGTACTCAGATAAATTAGGTGTAGGTTTAGGTATCAAGCTGCAGAATAACTCACGGCAGCATGTAGAAAACATTTGTAGGGCTGATGCATCTTACATGCAGATAGTAAACTGCATGCTTAATAGGGAGTATGACAGTAATACAACTATTGTAATACAACTATTGTAATAAAAATAGGGAACACTACAGGAGTCTGTTCAACAAGACGATTTGATTAATTACTTTGAATCTATATTATCTCTCCGGCCAAGGAAAATTATTCTGTGTGGTTTTCCCTATTCCAAAGCTCTAACAGAGGCACAAAATGACCGGATTTCTAGACTCAACGAGCTTATGTATAACTTGAACTTTGGGCATCGGCACCGAGTATTATATTTTGATACGAATAAGTTTATTCGAAATTTTATACTGACTAGGGATACAATGTATGTACCTGCGTCATCTAAGCGACAGATTGCCAAATTATTGGCATACAATATTTATGACCCTATTAGTTATTGTAGAGAAAATAACTAGGGTGCCAGTAGGAAATGACGAGTGTAGAAATAATTATACCAAACATTTGTATGTTAAGAGTAATGTGACATGCACCCCTATTGGTAATTCACCTGTTAATCATACTTTGCATGCAACGTTGGAATCTGTTCCAAGTAATTTAAATTAGTTCATAAGACAATAGAGGAAATCTCTAGCGTACAAGATCCACTAAATATGTCAAAATGTAAGCCCCAGTTAAATATTGCCCATCAAAACATCCAGGAGCTACCTGGAAAAGAACTTGTAATAGAATTATTTCTAAAAAATTCTGACAATGATATTATTTGTGTTACAGAACACTGGTTAAAAGAAAATATGATGTCTTTTAACATAAATAATTACAAAATTGTCAGTAGTTACAATAGAAAGACTGCTGAAAGAGGAGGTTCTTTAATCTTAGTGAAAAATATAAATAAGGTGAAACAACGCAAAGATATTCTTGCACTTACTGTTGAAAGACAAATAGAGGTATCCTGTGTTGAGTTGGATAGCCATATTATTGTTTGTGTCTACAGGCCACCGAGAGAAGAAAAAGGCCATGGCAATATCGAAATATTTGAGAAAATTATGGAGGAAGCCCTCTCTAAACTATGTAATAACAGAAAAAAAGTTAATTATTTGTGACGATCTTAATGTAGATTTGCTTGTAGGAACAACAATGAAACAACGATTAATAACTTTATTCAAATCGTTTAACTTATGTCATGTATTTTTAGAGCCAACTAGATTTACACTTACCAGCCAAACTTGCTTAGATAACGTTTTTTGTGACTGTGCATTCACAACTAAAAGTGTAATTAACTGCTTACCTTCCGATCACAGTGGTCAAACAGTGTCATTCCCAATTGCTATTAAGGATAAGACTTGTCGATCATTTTATAGGCCTATTACATCCCATAGACTAGAGACATATACGAAAAACTTAGATATAAATTTGCCAGTACCGGATTTTAATGAACAGAACCCAAACAAAATCTACTCAGACTTCTTCAACATTATTCAGACAGAATTCGATAAAGTTTTTAAATAAAAGAAAGTCAGTGACTACAGCGGTAAATCGAAATTTAATGACTGGGCAACGTTTGGAATTCGTAAAAGTAGAATTATCTTGTATGTGTATATTACCTTTATGATCAAAAAACCTATAACTTTGATCAAAATTTTCATGACTATGTTAAAAAATATTCCAAAACTTTCAAGTTGGTTTGTAGGACTGCAAAAACTTTACACATTAATAGAAAAATTCAAAATTAAAATAATAGAATGAAAACAGTTTGGCAAATAATAAACCGTGAAACTGGCAAAGTTATACCAAGGGACATGATTTCTGCCTAAAGATAGGTGATGATGTTGTTAAATCTAGCGATGATGTTGCTCGAGCTTTTGAAACATACTTCACCAATGTACCCCTACTCACAACAGATCGTCTAAATTCATCTCCATATGAAGCAGAGACTTTATTAAAAAATAACACGAGCGTCAGTAAGGTATATTTAAAATTTCATCATGTATATCCCCAGGACATTGTCATAACGTTTAAATTACTTAACTTAAAAAATACGGAAGACCTGTGGGGTATACCAGTTAAAGTCATTGGTTCAGTAATTCTAGTTATAGCCCCACATTTAGCTTATATATTCAATAAATGTGTTGACGATGGGGCTTTCCCAGACCTCATGAAACACAGTAAACTGATACCTCTGTTCAAATCGGGAGATAAGGGTGATCCTTCAAATTTCAGACCAATATCTGTTCTTCCAACACTAAGTAAAATATTTGAAAAGATTATACTCAATCAAATGCTCTCACACTTCAACCGTACAAAACAACTTCACGCCAAACAATACGGTTTCACTAGGGGTAAATCGACTACGGATGCAGGTATTACCCTTATATCTCATATTTATTCTGAATGGGAGGCCGCACAGGATGCTATCGGAGTTTTTTGCGACCTGTCGAAGGCGTTGATTGTGTTGATCATAATACGCTATTAATTAAATCAATCATTACGGAGTTCGAAATAAAGCGTTGAATCTACTAAGATCATACCTAAGCAATAGAATTCAAAAGGCAAAAGTTAACGGCGTTAAATCTGATGGATCGGGTGTAAAAATTGGCGTTCCACAAGGTTCCATATTAGGTCCTTTCTTGTTCCTGGTATATATTAACGATCTACCTTTAATGGTGGAGAAATTAACTGACATAGTGTTATTTGCTGATGGTACAATGGTCTTCAAAATTGAAAAACAAAAAGCAGATGTTGATGATGTTAATGGTGTATTGTCTTTTAACCTTGAATTGGTTCACAGTTAATAATTTATTGTTAAACGCTGGTAAAACCGCGTTCAAATTCTCACTTCCAAATGTCAGGCAAGTTGAGACCAGTTTAGTGTTAGACAACAGCACGTTAGAATTAGTAAATGATACGAAGTTTCTTGGAATAACCATTGATAGCAAATTGCAGTGGGGACCCCACATAGATAAATTGGCTGGTAAATTAAGTTCTGCGGCTTACGCTGTTGGGAACATAAGACAAAGCACGGATGTGGCTACATCTAGGCTAGTATATTTTAGTTACTTTCATAGTGTGATGTCCTATGTATCTTGTTGTGGGGGAAAGCAGCGGAAATTAAAACTATTTTTATTTAACAGAAAAGAGCTATTCGAGCAATTTATAATTTAAAACAAACAGAATCCTTAAGAGAGGTTTTTAAAGAAATTTACATACTAACAGTAGCTAGTCAATTTTTTTTCGAAAATATAATGTATGTACGCAAGAACCTTACAACATTTTCCAAACTTAGCGATAGCTGTAATGTTAACCAAAGAAATAATCACAGACTGTGTTCGCCCCGAATTAGACTCGTGAAGGTTAGCAATTCTTTCAAGGGTCAGTGTATTCTCTACTATAATAAGATACCTCTGGAGATTTTGAAATTGCCATTTGAGCAATTTAAAAAGCATGTTAAAGCGACTTTGTCAAAAAAGGGATATTACAATGTTCAAAATTACTTAAATGACAGGACTGTATGGGGTTTATCTAGCTCAACACAGGCCTTGCTGTTAATAATTTTGTAATTATTTATTCCTGCTTATTAATCATAATAATTAAATTTTTCATATTTGTAATAGTTAAGCACAACCAATTTTAAAAGAGATCTAAAAATCAAACTGTGGGAGTTTCTACGCCCGTCTTCTCCCACAATGTAGAGAAGAGGCAAAATTGACGTTTGCTAATCATATGTAAATATCTACAGTAATAAAGTACTTTGACTTTGACTTTGAAATGTTTATTTGTAATTTGTTTTTAAATATGGAGATATCATATATTTCTTGAATTAAGATTTATTTTTATTATTACCACAAACGAAAACTACCAACTGCGGTTCCAAAGTTTAAGGATAATTTTCTGGGAAGCCGATGAAACGTTTACTAACTTTCGAAGGTGGTCATTATAAAGTGTTTTTTTGTAATACTCACTCTTGTGGAGTATCTCGTAATGAACATTCTACACTCGTATGCACAAGAAAAAGTAGTAAAGAAGGGAGGAGATCTAATGTAAAATCAGGTCGTATAACATTACCAGTATCTACTTATCCTGAGGGGCATATTTATACATATATAACATCTTTGTAGATTAATTAATTAGTTAACGAAATCATTTTATTGTGACCGACATTCATGAAAATGAGAGATGGAATAATAAGGCAAGAAGGTAAGTACGGCAAAACGCGGCGGCTGACTTGACATGGTAAGTTTCCGTGGAATCTATAAGTTTAATGGGGCTCGTTCCGTTGTGGCGGATGACGCGGCGGAGAAGTGATTATCTTGATAACTTGAACAAATTACATAGAAACATTGCATTGCATTTTCTCTTCAGAGATGTTTTCGTACCAAAGTGGTTTCGAATACTGATTGACTGATATTTCCACAGGCCACCCTCCAGTCAAAAAGATGACCCTTTCAAATGTGTGTTTTTTGTGTACGTATTGGGATTCTATGAGTCATTATTTTAAGTCATTAGTTTAATAATTTTCTTTGTGAAGTAATCTTCACAAAGAAAAATATCACGCACAACCTTAGAGGTGGCAATAAGATACAATTAATAGCACCGAGAACAAACTACGGCAAAACTAGTATATTGTTTGAGGGAGCGCATATGTTTAACAAACTACCGCAAAACATCACAAATGCAGAATCACTTCCTGGATTTAAATCACTTTTAAAAAAGCATATTTTGTCTAGTATAGTCGATTTTGTTTAAAAGTCATAGTCACGTAAAAAAAGAAAGAAATTATAATATAATAATAGCTCGCATAAGTGTGTTATATATATTTACAAACATTATTTTAATGTATAGATTAATGTTTCTCTATAAGTGAACTACATTATTGTTCTTTTGAGAAATAAAATTCTAAAACCTAAAACCTAAAGTCTCCGTATTTAAATGGCGACGAAATCCACCAAATTTTCTAGACGCAGTGTGATCATGACTACACTTTACAATAACAAGAATTCAGAACTGTCACTTTACCAGACAAAAAAGGCTTGATGAGAACGGGGTTTACACCATCAAAAATTGTAATACTAAACGAATACCCAGAGGGTTGTTGGTGTACAACCAACAACCCTCTGGGCATTTATCGCTATACAGCTCCTTGGTCAAGTCATTGATGCAAAATGGTATCAAATTAATAGCTATAAACTTATAATAATAACTATTCCGACCCCGTTTTAAATACGAAAGAAACCACACTTTGGCTGCACATATCTGAAGCACAGCAACTCCAAAGCCTCTCCAACTAGCGGGGATTAGTGGCCAACAGTGATAGCCAAAACGTTTAGATAATGCTCTAATGTTATGTGGGTGGGAGACGGGAGCGTCCTACTCCGGGTCCACGCCACACGCCACACGCCCTGGCATTACTAAGCTAAGTCTTCGTGTGAGATTAGTTATGTGAGGACCCCATTGAAGTTTCGAATCTATAGTGATTCCGAGAAAGATTATGTCTTAAACGAGGTCCAATCTTTCAGATCCTATTCTAACACTGCTTTCAACCTGTCGTACATTAGGCAAACAAAATTTGATACATTTAGTCTTCTTTGCTAAGCTAAGTCTTCGTGCGAGATTAGTTATGTGAGGACCCCATTGAAGTTTCGAATCTATAGTGATTCCGAGAAAGATTATGTCTTAAACGAGGTCCAATCTTTCAGATCCTATTCTAACACTGCTTTCAACCTGTCGTACATTAGGCAAACAAAATTTGATACATTTAGTCTTCTTTGAGTTTAATAACAGGTTGTTTACATTGAACCAACTTAACACATGAGAGATTGCGTCTTCTAGAATTTCTTCTTGTCTTTTCACCTTGAAAATAATAGATATGTCATCAGCAAATAGAACAATCTGAGTCATTTTTTCCACCATATAAGGCAGGTCATTCATGTACACTAAGAAAAGGAACGGACCTAAGATAGAACCCTGGGGTACACCAATATTCGTATGGGTTCCAGTGGACTTGCATCTGTTTATATCTTCTTTTAGTAATCTTTCCATTAAATAAGATTCCATTAATTTTAACGCATTATCTTTGATACCATAGTGTTGAAGTTTGAGCAAAAGAGTTTGATGGTCCACACAGTCAAAGGCCTTGGAAAGATCACAGAAAATACCAACCGCATCCTGTGATCCTTCCCACGCACTATAAATGTGTTCTACTAGCGCTACTCCGGCGTCTGTTGTTGATCTGCATTTAGTGAATCCGAACTGTTTTTTGTGGAGTAGCCCAGATGCATTGAAGTGAGAGAGTAGTTGACTCAATATGACCTTTTCAAACACCTTGCTCAACACTGGCAATACAGATACAGGTCTGAAGTTGGCAGGGTCTTGTCAGTCAGGCAGCTTTAAAAGCGATCAGGCAACCAATGAATAAATCTACACTAGTCAAAGAGTCTCTTTGGGAAAAACCTCTTTAAGATCTATTTCCTAGGCATCTTCCGAAAAAAATACTGGCACTTCGATATTTGACACATGGCGCGTCCACACTAGACGATCGCTAACGAGAAGCCACAGCGAGCGCAACTGCCTTAAGTGTGTGGTGTTTTAGAGTAAATTAGGTAGTGTATTTATCTTTGCAGTCCTTGCCTGATTGCGTTAGCTAGTTGATATGGAATACGAAGCAGTGATGAATAAAACACGATCTTCGATCGAACCTAATATATTAGCCGAAGCACAGTGATGGGACAGTTCTTAGCACATACAATACAGTCAATTTAGTGAAGCACTAGTGAGGATATAGATAGATAGGTAAAGCACAGTCTTCAGCTGAAAGAAACAAACCTAGACTTGGTTTAACGAGAACGGCGTGCACATATGTCAAGACTAAAGATGAAAATAGCGCGCTGCGTATTTTTTTACATATGACTAAGAGCAGTAAAATATCTAATGATAAAATTAATTGCACTGTCCTTTGGTTTGTATTCTAAATTTAAGGAAATTGCAATTTTATGTCTAACATAAATATAAATAAGCAAAATACAAGTGTAAATAAATATATTTTATTTATAATAATAATCTCCTTGGGTAACTGAATGTAACATTGAGGGATGCACCATATTGCATCTGTTCATGTGGAGACGTCTCTTATGTCGTCTTCATCATCTTCATCATCGTCGTCATCACTTTCATCTTGAACATTTATTATGAAGCGTTATGTAACATCGTCCATAAGCAGGATGCAGAAACTCGACCAGTTTCTGCATCTTGTCCTCTTCTTTTAGAGCGTACAGTAGTGGGTTCTGGATCGGTATCCATTGTGATAGTTCTGAGGTAAACAGGTAAGCAGACATCGAAGTCTAGGTAAAAAACAGCGAAAGTCACTTATAAACCAGGAATCAGTATGAAACATAAGCCGATATCGTAAAAATTTCGGAGCGGACCGATTATAGAAGTTATTATCAATTTGACAGAGCAATCTTTCTTTTTTTCTTCTTTTAATTTGGCGTGATAACCTCTTTTGAGTTTAATTTTTCCAGTGTCAAGTGTATTTAAAAAGATCACAATTTGGTCAGGTTCCGAGAACCTTGAAATTAGTGTCTTGAGAATAATTTTTAGCCCTACCCAGGAGACGTAAAGGACTATAGGAACTAATTTTTTCCTTCTGACGTAAGCAAATCCTCCCTGAGAGCGCAACCGTTTGTATTGTAACATTCAGGTGTCAAAATGTGGATGAAAATCGTAAATAACTGCTTTTCGTCACAAAACCAACTATCTCCATTTTTTGATCATATAATCCATACACACACATACATCACATCGTTATTTTTTAAGGAATAATGAAATAAACCGAAACGTGGCTATGAGTACAATTCATTACCCAAACAAATAAAATTATTATAAAATTAAATAACCCGACTGCATTTTCTATCAATACCACACACAAACTTATAAATGCTCCTGGTTCTGTACATGGATTATAAAAGTAGCCGCACCAATTTCTCAAGGAACCTACATTAATACCTACAGGAACAAGGGTCCCGGGTTCGAGTCCCGGTGGGGGCAAATATTTGTTTGATGAGAACGGATGTTTGTTCCCTAGTCATGGTTTTTTGTCTATCTAAGTATGATATTTATCTATATAAGTATGTGTATCGTTGTTTAGTACCCAAGATACAGGGAATCCTAGTTTGGGGCTAGATCAATGTGTGTAAGTAGTGTCCAATGTATTATTATTATTATGTATTATTTAGATTTTGCCTCAGTGCTTACGAAATACCTGTAAAATAAAACAAAACGCTTATCAGACGAAATAATTATATCAACTTTTTTGTTTTAGTCGCTTGCTTCCGTTCGCCACATTTGTCCAGTGTGGACCGGCCTCACATCACAGTGTTGTCAATACGTAAAAACCAATTGATACCTTTTAAGTTTCGAGAAAAAATTATATGTATTTTTAGATTATATCGTTAGATTACAAGCTTAGGAATATATATGGTTTTAAGTGATACGAGTCTTTTATTTAAAAACCATATATATTCATATGGTTTTTAGTGATACGAGTCTTTTATTTACGGTTAAAAATGTAATACTGAGTACAATTATATATTTTATCCACACACGTATCATAAACCCTCTTTACTGCGTACAAAAACCGCACGTTACGATCAGCATAATGTTAAACTATTTGGTAGAAACTCATTTCTTATCTGAAAAATTACACATTATGACCATAATGTGTAATTTTTCTACACATTATGACATTCAAATTTCGAACGCCGCCGCCCGCCTGCATGCCGCCCCTAGTTTGTCTGTGAAGTTGGTACTGACATTCAAATTTCGAACGCCGACGCCCGAAGTTGGTGCTACAGAACAAGCTAAACAACTGCAGAGCCTCAGTGCCGGTCAAACATGCGGTTCCTGTACACATCAAAGAGATCTTATGATATGTGTTTAGATAAACTAGTGTATTTAACTGTACATAATTAGGCACTTAAACTCTCGAGTGATATTATTATGAAACTCGCCTTCGGCTCGTTTCATAAACCCACTCTCGAGTATTAATGCCCTCCATTATGTAGCAGTCACATAAACTACTATTACAATGGTATCACTGCCGCATTTTTTTCTGCAGCATATAAAACACTGATTTTAGGAAATAGTTACAAATATGCTCCTATAGATACGTAGGTAGGTAAGTACTGATCAAATTATCCGACTTGGTTTTACATAAGATCTCACAACTTTTTACTTTAAAGTAATCTGCTCTGCGAGACGGGATTGCCCTTTTAGATGCATGCGTGTTTTTTACGGGATCATATTATAGTATCGGCGATGGGGTCCATTATAGTCATACTATAACTAATAACGTGAATTTAGCCCAACTGACAGTGATCACTGCCATTGCTAGTCAACTATTTAATTGAAACACCGGGTTTTCAGTGACATATATGTTTTTAATATTTATATAATATTTAAAGCCCGGCTTATGAAACTTTTACCTCTGAGTCCATATCTGTTATAAAGATTGGCCATGAATTAATGTTAATTAAGGATTGTTAGCATTATCAACTTGAGGATTTTAAGGTGCTGGTGCTGCGTCGGGGACTTTTTCAGTAGTAGGACTACTACTAGAAGCATTACTAGAACCAGTACCAGCACTACTATTAGAACCAGTGCTACCAGCAGTAGCATTGATACCAACAGTAGCATTGCTATCAACAGTAACATTGCCACCAACAGTAGCATTGCTACCAGCAGTGGTAATGCTAGTAGCATTGGCAATGCTACCAGCAGTAGTATTGCTACCAGCAGTAGCATTGCTACCAGCAGTAGCATTGCTACCAGCAGTAGAATTGCCATGGCCGGTGAGTTTGCTAGCTCCACTGGTATTGTTGTTAGTTATAATTTCATTTGAAGAATCATAGTCCGAGTCTGATGGAGCTATTAGCTTCTTAGGCTGCGCCCAGTATGGCACCGTCGTGGTGGGTGCTCCTGACTTCCAGTTATCTCTAGTCGGACCACCTGAGACTGTGTATTTTCCTTTGTCGGGTCTCTTGCGGCATGTACATTTACAGTTTTTATCCGCATCCGCAACATCAAAGTTCAGGTCTAAGCATTTCTGTACGCAGATAAAAGATTTTGCAAAGTCTTTGCATCGATTGAAGTGTTGAAACCCATAGCGCAAAGCTTTTTTATCTTCCTTGTCTGCATGAGAATAATATTATTTGTTAAAATTGGGATTCTGTAATTACTTAGTGTAATTATATTAATGAATATAAGTTTTTCTCCAACTTACCGAATTTTTCTGTAACCGGGTCCAGATCTTCGGGAGAAAAATAAACTGAAATAACAATTAAAAGCGAAATTAAGATTTGCCTTGTGCCTACCACGGTATACAAGTTTCAAGTCTCAAAAATGGATAGCTATCGATAGGATTCATCATATTGGTTGTGTTTGTATATTATTATCGTGCTTTAATTTTTGTAAGCTATTTACCAAATTTTTGTATATAATTCATTTAAGGTAATATGTATCTGATTTCTTATTATACTTACTACATATGCCTGACAGACAGACACAGACAGCTTATGATAGTTAAATTATATTCAAAGGATAGCTAATCTCAAACAACTAGACTGTTGATCGGAGGGAACAACTATAAATTATAAAATATTTATTATACATAAATGGGTGGGTGACTACATACTAAAATCTTTATATATTACCTATCTTAACCCATAACTACTAAGAAATACACTATGAACAATAACAAAAAATTATCGTCACGCCTTTTCCCATACGGGGTAGCAGAGGCACAGTTGAGCCCACAGTCATTCATTATATGTTCAAATAATATATATACATATATACTACGCACAAACGAGACTATACACAAATACTTAGATACATACATACATAAATCAAATTTTTCTCAAGCTGATGCACTTACTGACTGTGGTCAAATTATTTCCCCTTACTTCTGACAAATATTTTAAAAACAAACAAAGTAATGTTACTATCGAAATCATTTTGCAAACTATTGCTCTTCAGCAATAATAGAAATCGGCAATGAAAATTAATTAACACTTCATCTGCAATAAAAACATTTTCATTTTAAGTGGTTAGTTAAAATACCATACAAATTAAAATACCGTACAAATTAAAATACCATACATCTTACGTAACATAACATAACATAGCACCACGCCTATTCCCAGACAAATTTAGCCAGGTATTCCATACTTCTCTTTGCTTGAGAGGGGGCGAGCCCATCGCCGCAGCTATGGACATTGAAGGTTTCCTCACGTTGGTTTCCACCTCCGTTACAACGTTCGTTATATACTATTAAGGTGCGTGTAAATAAACGACTGGAATCGTGGTGGTTGAAATTTTGGGCACAGTCATAGGTATTCAAATTCAGTTCATATCAGCTCACACTGCAAGATGGTTGTTCATCAATTGCTGTGGGGCAGAATAGTAATAAAATTGTGTGTTGTTTTGTTAATTTTTTCTAAAACCACATATTTTTTCTTGATGTAAAACATACAGCTTTAAGATATTTTTAATTCATATTTTTTGAGGCTAGAACCATATCAATATTCTTTTTAGACCCCAAGGAATATCAGGTTTTAGGTGAAAAACCACTACCTAATCAGCATTTTTTTTTCGTGTTGGACTATTGACATATTATAGTTTACAAAGATGCACATTGAAGGAAAATGAAGTCTTCAACGGGATTTGGGAAATTTCTCCTTTAAAAGGAATAGCGTTTTAAAGATGGGCATTTGACAATACCCAGCGTCTTATCTAAACATAATTTACTTATCTCATTGGTACATGTTCAGCACCAGATTCTAACCCGTATCACCTGCTTGGGAAGCGAGCGTGATACCAATAGACCACGTAGCTCTTTACCGTATGTATAAAAAGGGTTTTAATGAAACATAAACACAGCGGCACGCCTTTTCCCATACGGGGCGGCAGAAGCACAGCAGAGTCCACGATTAGCCAGTTTTTCGATACTCCATTACGCGTGATAGAAGGCTGGCAAACATATAAAACATATATTTAGCTTTTTTTCACCTAGTTTCCATATGATGTTTTAAAATATAGAGAGTAAAGGAATTAGATTTTGTCATAACTTATATTTTTTCGGGATTTGAAATGTGACTCCTTTATGAGTTACTAGCTGGAGCCCGCCACCCTATCAGCGTGTGCCTAGGTATTATCATTAACCCAGCAAACATTACCATTCTTCGGATGCATTTAGATAAAAATGGTATTCTATACGTTATTCTAGCTCTTAAGCTATATGTCAATTAAATTTCATTCAAATCCGTTTAGCCGTTTTAGCGTGTTTGATGAACAAACACACAAATATCAAAGCATCTCATCATCGCTACTTTAACATTTATAATATTACTAGCTTATGCCCGCAACTTTATCTGTGTGTTCCTAGGAAGTATAATTCATCGAGAAAACGTTACCCTCCTCCTAGTGCATATAGAACGTATTCTAAATAGTAATCTAGCTCATAAAATGTCTCTGTGCTAAATTCAATTCAAATCCGTTCAGCCGTTTAAGCGTGAATGAGGCACAAACACACAAACATCCGAACATCGCTACTATAACATTTATTATATTAAAGTCCGGTCAAGATTATAGGTGCACTGGGCCAAACTAAATTCAACCTTATTACGTCAGTGACAGAGACGCTGTCATGTCACCTATTATCTTGACCCAACTATAGTTGGACTACCTGATGCCCGCAATTTCATCTGCGTATTCCTAGGAAGTATAATTTACCGAGATAACATTACCCTCCTTCTGGTGCAGTCGGATAAAAAGAATCATATATATTAATCCAGCTCATAAACTATCTCTGAGCTAAATTTCATTCAAATCTATTGAGCCGATTTAGCGTGATTGAGGCACAAACACACAAACATCCAAACACCTAAACATCGCTACTTTCACATTTATAATATTAGTTGGATATCGCTTCAAATATGGGCATTCGACAATACTCTTCACCCTGTGTTCCGTTTCTTCTGGTTTATCCGCCAAGCAAAAACACGATAACTAAGTAGGTAAATTGATCTAGGATAAATATCGATGGAAAAATTAGAATGACTAATTTTTTGAAGTAGGGTTTGCAGCTTTCCGTCTTTTTTATGCATGCGATGGCCCTAATATTTTTTTTCTGATGCCTAAATATTTTGTCCCTATTAGTGGAATTTCCGAAAAAAATGATACCGTAACTAAGGATAGAATGCACATAACCAAAATATTCAGCCTGCCTCTGTGGTCTCAATCTGGGTTAATTTCCTTAGAGGGTGAAAAAAGCTGTTTATAAAAGCTGTCTATTCCTACGTCATTGTTATCATAGTTATTTTTTATTATGAAATTAACTAATATACATATAAGGATATGGCATCCCGTACTGAAGTCCATATTGTTTTGAGGCTAAGAACAATGGCGCCTCTGTCGGAATTTGACGGAACCTAGTCGTTACGAAAAATTGTAACGGCGGCGTCACCGCGTCACGTTCGATCAATCTCAATAGATCCACTGACCAGATCAAATCAAAGGTGATTTGAATTGTGATTTGAATTTGGGGTGAATAGACACAAAATTAGGAAAGTAGATCTACGGACTCTCAAATACACGGTGACTTTTAATCGGTGATGAGGAAAAAAAATCTAGCTAAAATTATCTTTATCTACACACGTATCATAAACCCTCTTTACTGCGTACAAAAACCGCACGTTACTATCAGCATAATGTTAAACTATGTACTTGGTAAACACTCATTTCTTATCTGAAAAATTACACATTATGACCATAATGTGTAATTTTTCTACATATTATGACATTCAAATTTCGAACGCCGACGCCCGCCTGCGTGCCGCTCCTAGTTTGTCTGTGAAGTTGGTACTGACAATCAAATTTCCAACGCCGACGCCCGCCTGCGTGAAGTTGGTACTACAGAACAAGCTAAACAACTGCCGCTCAAACATGCGGTTCCTGAACACATCAAAGAGAGCTTATGATATGTGTGTAGATAAACTAGTGTATGTAACTGTACATAATTAGGCATTAAAACTCTCGAGTGATATTATTATCGAGTATTAATGCCCTCCATTATGTAGCAGTCACATAAACTACTATAATGTTAAATGTCATTGCCGTTAAACTATGAAAGATGATGTAAGCTCGCAGATAGAGATAACTAGAGTGAGTAGGAGGATCTTGATTTCAAAATAAAAGTAATGATAGAAAAAACTATATTTGATAAAAGAAATCATAGAAAAGAGTATATTTGATTGTATGTACCTAATTACGACTTTTTCGTGACTGCCACCAATTATTGAGTTAGAAAAATTGGTACCTGATCACCGATTAAGTCATCGTGTATATAACAGGTTATTTAACACACCGTCACGCCTTTTCCCATACGGGGTGGCAGAGGCTCAACTGTGCCACTTAGCTTGTGATTCAATATTCAATTTTGTTTGGAATTATTTTCTATAGAATAATAATGGCTTTCATACATTTACATTGTTTAAACCATATAGTTACCATCTCACCTACAATCTTCCTCGATTCTTCTTTTGCTCTATTCATTTTATTTTAAGCGCGATAACGAGGCGGCTGTGAAAGTAAAACTTTTATTTTTCCTAAGGTTAAGTTAAGATAATAAGCTGGACTCAAAGAACCGACATTTAAGATAAGATAAGATAAGATAATGCTTTATTCCATAAAAATTGGTACAATACTTGTTATAGTTATTACAATAATTATAACAATGGGTGAGTCACTACTCCCTAAAGAAGGGTGAACCCTGTGTTTTAGGATGAGTAGAGAGCTCTTCCCGCAGAGTAACATAGCGGTACATAACAAGTTTTTTATCTTGTCGACATCAAAAGTAGATAACCTAGCAAAAGGTAAAAATATAAATTAAAACTAATAATAAGAAATTACAGAAAAACATGATGAGAAAGTTTTTGTGTGTGGATAGAGAAGATGTATGTGTGTGTAGTGTATGTATGTATTTCAGCGTAGTGGGTAGTGCATTTTAGTGTACATATATAACTTTATACTAAAATTTCATTCTATTTTTCATGTTTTAAGTTACGACGTGATTGAGAAAATACTTTCAGTTTCATCATACGTTTTAGTTAGGAGCCATTTGAAAACTATTTGTTTGCATTGAAAATGATTTGTATGATAAATATTGAGTAGTCTGTTCAATTTATTATAGATGAAGGGGCCAAGAAATTTATAAAATCTTGTCATAAAGCTTGTATGCGCTGCAAAGGTGTCACAAACGATGTCCTTCCGACGTTTACAAATAGTTAGAAAGGGCACACTTTTATGTTGTAACAAAACTATACTCATAACAAAAAGTTGCCTAACAGATAAAACCTCACAAAAACTGTATAGATCAGCAGTAAGGAAAAGGATTGGTTTGAAGGTGCATACTTTTAAAATGGATCTTTGGGCACGTTCGAGTTTGAGAATTATGTGTACCCCCCCAACATGAGATGCAGTATCTCAGAAGAGATTCACACAGGGCATAGTAGATGTTTTTGAGAAGGGTAGGTTCGGCAACATGTCTTAACCCTTTAAAAATATATATTAGTTTACGAATTTTGGAACTGAGAATTGAACGTGTTTTTTGAAGTTGAGATTTTGATCAACTATTACTCCAAGGTATTTAATATACTGTGTTCTCTCTAGATTTCTACAGGAGCAGCTGGTTATGTTACTACACATATGGGCCTTAAGGGTCAAGTTTTGCGATGGCTGGGTAGAATTTATTATTGAGAAAGTTAGGTACTTAGTTTTTTCGGCATTAAGTGTTAAAATGTTTTGCTGTAGCCACTTTGAGACTTTGTCAAAACCTTGCTGTGCACTCTCAAACGTTTCACCCCAGTCATTACCAGTAAATAGTAATACAGTATCGTCAGCATAAGACACAATCTTACCGTAGGGGAGAGGAAGGCTGCAGACACTATCCCAGCCAACTGCACAATCAGTTTTTAGGTTATTTATAAGCATGTTCACTTCCTCTAGGTCTGTTTTTAGAAATGCGAATGAATCCAGCTTATTATTCGATATAAGTGGTGAAATTGGATCAGTATTCTCGTGGCTATAATTAATTTTTTCAGCCAGCCTCCTTCCAAAATTTGTATAATATTTGTTTATTGATTCAATTGATTCCTCTGGTGTATTTGAAATTGTCAGGAGCTCCTGTGGTTGTTGTCTAGTCTTTTTTGTATGAGTGATAGTTTTAATTGCCTGCCAGAGTGCTTTATTATTTTTGCCTGCCTTATTTAGTAAAGACTTTCATAGTTTCTTTTAAGTTTTTTAAGTAAATTATTACAAAAACCCCTATATCTCAAATAAGTTACCTTTAATACGTCATTATTTGGATTTGAAATAGTTTTTTTATGAAGTTTGTCTCTATTTCTTAAACATTTAAGTAGACCGGGCGTTAACCAAGGCTTTAATATTCTTTTACTGGATGGGACTTTGTGCGACGTGGTGTTTTTGTCTATGGCTGTCTGAATACATTCTATTAGTATAGTTAGGGCACTATTTGGGTCATTTATGGCGTAGATAGAGCTAAAATTTGTTTGTAATAAGTCGTCTTTGAAACCCTGATTATTAAGCTTGTTATATGTAGATGTGAATATTATGTTTTTCTGATCCAGATTGAGGCGAAAGAGAACAGCCTTATGATCAGTCACTGTTGAATTTACCACCAAAGTAACTGCTTCATTTTTAGACCTGAAAAGGACATGGTCCAAGCATGTTTGACTCGCATCTCTCGTGACAAAAGAATGTCCTACTAATAGTCCATAATATGAAGTAAGATTTAAGTATGTTTCAGCTTGGGGACTATCATGTTCCGGAATCAGATCGATATTTAAGTCGCCGGTAAGAACAAGATTCTTATACGAAGAGACACTTTGAAGTACGTTTTTCAGCGATTCGTGAAATGAGTCTAAGTTTGTAAATGAAGGTGATCGATAAATGGCAACGATCACTGTATCTAGACTAAGTTTAACAACAAGACAGTTCCCCTCTACAAAGGTAGGTTCAACTATAGAGACATTTAAATTGTCTCTATAATAAATCACCACACCATCGTTTTGGTTGTTCAAAAGTTTTGTTGCAACTGATACAAAACCTTCTACGATAGGTATCACAGGAGAACATGACAGCCAGCATTCAGTTAAAATAATTATATCGCAGTCAACCTTTAGTACGTGGTAAAGAGCTAAAAATCCCTCTAAATTATATCCGACACTGCGAATATTTTGGGTTATTATTTTCAGGCTGTTTTGCGAAATAGGGATATGTGTTAAACAGTCTTCAGGGTTAGTCATTATAGATTTGGTTTCCATAAATCTATCTAGATCTTCAAGTAAGTCATTAGAAGCCATTAAAAGAAATAGTTCGTAAAAGAGTCTGGAGTTGGATATGTCGTAATAAGAAAATAATTGATATTTTCAAAAAACTTTTTTTGGAAAGAAATGTGATTTTGCCATATTTTTGGCTGGGAAACAGAGAGTAAGGACTTTTTTAACATTTTCGATTCGGGTATCAAGGATGAGGATATTTGTTTTCGTGTAAGTAACGTGTGTTTGTGTAAGATGATTGATTTCTCTGTGTGATTGTAAGAATGAGAAAGTGTGTGTGTATGGGTGCTTGAGTTTACAATGATTAAATAATAGTATATGCCGTTAAATAGTAGAGTTTTATCGAAAAGCGTGCCTAGAGAGATTATTAATATAGAGGTCCAACAGTATAAACCTAGTCAATTGACCTTTCTTAGCTTATCAATATCACTTTCATTCACAATTCTAATATATGGCAAGTTTTCAGCCTTCCGTAGATAGACCATGCCACGAGAGGTCCAGCAAAAGTTGTAGTTATTTATCTTTGCGAACTCGCGAGCCATATAAAACAACTTTTGCGTTTTATGAGTTAGGATCTCAGATACAAAGACTCCCTTTTTTGGACCATCGAGGTGTAAGTGGCCAGTGTTTAATTTATTGTGAGTTGATTTGTTCTTGTTAAAATCTTTCACAGCCTGCAAGAAACTTTCCTCTTTAATGACGCTGCCAAACTCAACAACAATCGGCCTCATTGAGTCTTTCCTTTCCGCTGTTCTATATACATCTCTTATTTCCGAGACGTCCAGTTTCTCATTTAATGTGTTTGATAAAACTGTGACAAGGTTACAGAGATCCTTTTTTGTCTCATACTTATTTTTTCCAGTCTGAGTCATGGGAATGTTTCTTAACTCCACACAAGTTGAGCGAGCTTTCCTGTCTAAAAAATCAAGCTTTTCCTCCAGTGAGCGGATTAAGCTTCAGTCTTCCCGTTTTTCTCTCTCTCAAGCATCTCGATCCGGTTAAGCAACTCGTCATGTTTATCTGACATGTATTCCACACTCTTTGTTATTTCAGTATTTTGCTCTCAAATGACCTTCATAGAGTCCTGTAAGGCATTTAGACGCATCTCTATATCCATAGAAAAGGACGAAAACATACTTCTCAATGAGTTCGTGATAACATGTAGTTCGGCTGACTCATCTCTATCATGCTTTCTCTTATTGGCTCGAAGAGTGACGTTTGAGTCGTCTTGAGATTTAGTGCTCTCATTGAGGTTTGGAGTTGAATTTGAGAGCGAGAAGAGTGCAGGCAGAGGAATTCCGGAGAGCGACGTGGTCCTCACAGCCGAGGCGTTAGAGAGGGCTGCGGGGGGAGGCCCGGGCTGCTGCAGTTGCGGGGGGGCTCCATCCTCGGTCTCCCCCAAATCCATGTTTTTGGTAGACTTCGATTGGGGTGTGGGGGGTGGGGTGCGCTGTAGTGACGACATCGATATGATAGTACGGAGTACAGTGTACTTAATGTAGTTAAATGGAGTACTTAATGTAGTTAATTTACATTTACCTACCACAATCCTGTGAAATAAGACATCGATTTATAATACTGAAGAACGTCGCTACAAAGTTACGTCAGTCGGATGATAGATTTTCCTTACGGGGATTTATCGAAAACAATATTTATAAGTTTAACTATTTGCAGCCAATAATAATTGTAAATTATATTACTTACTTATGATGAGTCACTCCTTGTTTTTTTGTATTGTGCCTCCCGCGTGATTTACAGCAGTAAACAACGCAGGACACCATTTATTCTGTCATACCCACACGTCTATCGGATGTCACAGTCGAGAGAGAGAGAGAGGTTCGTGCTCACTGTATGGGCACCATCAAAACTGCGACACTTTTGAGTGAAATTTCATAATTTTAGTTTTTTGTAGGTTAATTTTTAAATTGTTAGTCTGAAGTCATTCGGCAAGCCCACTCAAATATTGTTTAGATCTAGTTCGAAATTTAGTGGCCCTGTACATTTTATGACAACGGAACCGTCATCCGCAAACAAAACTGTAGGATGTGGAACAATTTCTGATAGGTCATTTATATAGGCTAGGAACAGGAGAGGCCCCAAGATACTTTCCTGAGGTACTCCGTATTCTACAGCCCTAGTGTTGAATGCGTGGTTTTGTTCTATTGTCGTTTTATCTATACTGTTTTCTATTTTCTAAGTATGAATTCAATAGATTTTGTGTTGGACCCCTAATACCAAAACTTTCGAGATTTTCCAGCAATAGTTTGTGGTCTACGAAACCGAAAGCCTTAGTCATGTCCATGAAGATCAAAGTCAAAGTCAAAGTACTTATTCAAAGTACTGTAAATTACTGTAGATATTTACATATACTTAGCAAATTTAGTCATTTTTTGCCTCTTCTCTACATTGGACCACTGTGGGAGAAGAGGGGGTTAATAACTCTCGATCTAAAAGATCACTAAACCGATCTTCCAATTCGAACCCGTCACCATGAATACCCATGGTAGCTACTTAATACTACCATTACAGAAAGGGAAATACTGATTTGCACAGCAAATATCAGGGCAAAATGCTGCGGTAGCTTAGGTGAAGGGTAAAGGGGGTAAGAGAAGCCAAGCCCCCTTTATCCTTCGTGTTAGATTGAACATGTAAGAATAACAAAAAATACTTAAAACATAAACTTAAGAACACGTAAAATATTTAAAACACAAAAAGTGTTTTGATGATCCTTTTTTGCTGTGCAAATCAGTATTTTTGATGTGCGAATAAATACTAGCCTTACAGAAATTCCTTATACGATAGCCAAGTAATAGTAGACAGTTGATCATATTTGATTTATTTACTTTTCTCCTTGTAAAAGTGTCTGACTTGTAAAAGTTCATTATTTTTCGCCTACTTACAATAAAATATTTGAGCTTGAGTTTGAATTTACTAGATCGAGTTGACTATCACATCAATTAGGCACTGATTTACTCTGCACAAGCTAGCAAAAGTTCTGTCACGTTACTCGCCGTATATAATTTTTCATGAGGCCTACATACTTTATTTTATTTGTATAAGTGTTTGCAAGTTCGGAGCGTGGTTTGCCCTTGTTTGCTTGCGTGTCTTCAAATTTTAAATTGTCGAACACCTATCGGTGTGTACTACACCCTGAGTGCAGGGAGGCATCAACCATACCAATAGGATGCAAACATAATTATGCTTCTTATTTCGTATAGCTGGTTGATTTTTATTAATTTTTTTACTGTTTATCTATGTGTTGTATAATTTGACCATCGAAACTTTCTTCTATTCTATTCTATTCTATAAAAGTACTCAAGATACGCATAATAGCACATAATGTTATTAATTACATGAAAACAAATTAAAATCCCCCAATAAAATAAAATTTTCTTCGTATCTAACAAATATTAAGATAAAGCCCTAACTACGTATTTTTTTCAGTTTTATGAAAAAATCTATGTGAGATGCTCGTAACAAGCGTTTTCATTAAACATATCAGACGATAAGGTTTGGTTTGTTTTAAATTTCTTATTCGACCCACTTGTGACTCACTTCAGAATTCGGTAATTTTATAGTACTATTACACACCTATACTGCGATTTTTAGTTTGAGGCCAGAAATATAAACAGACAGCTGCCATTTTCCAGTACAAAAAGTATAATATGAATGTCAAAGTCAACGGTCTATAATGACCCCGTTTTTCCTTTTTAAATAACGGAACCCTAAAAAATAAATATAATCTAATCTCAAAATTTTTCTTTAAAACATGCCATAAACAGAAGTTTTCATTTTTGTGGTAAGACCGTAACCTATAGTAACCATCAACCATCATCAGTGAAGTCAACTACCAATAAAAAACCGCATTGAAACCCTTTTGGGCGCCAGAGTGCCACAGGCAGACATACATACACTCAGGCAGATAGACGCTTCAAGCAAATGACACTTCCCTTTTTTCTTCGGGGGTTAAAAATAAGTACAGCAAGAGATTTCCGAGACTAAAAATGTGTTGTAATATATACTCGTACTAGTGTGCGATCTCAAAAATGAGACATTTCAAAGAAAAAGGTAGGTATCGTTAAAAAAACGGGATACCCCGTGCGAGCTCGGTCCGAGACCCGCCCGGGGGACCCGGTTCGGGACCTGTCGATATTCATATTCCTTGTGAGACGTGTCGTGATCGAACACTAGATGGGGCTCTCTGTACACAGTACGCGACTTTTCATATGTGTAACAAAAAGCTTAAATGCTTCTTCTTGTCAATTCAATATTACGAGAATCTTCTGTCAATTTAAGATCACAAGTTGCATCTTCTGTCAATTCATTATTACATTTGTATAATAGGTAGGTTACTACATCTACAAAAGTAAATCTTGTGTGTGATGTAATTAATTGATGGATCGATTCAATTCAAAGTTGAATCTGCTCTGTGAGGGATTAGAAAAACTCTGAAAATGTCACTTATAAAAAAATAGGACCAGAGTACTGGTCAAGTCAAATCAGACGAGCTCAAACTCGATAGGGTTGCGTCGTTTTGTTACAGAGTTCCAATGGCCTTCATCTGGCTCCATCATCAGATCAGCAGATTGTCATTACATAGTGCTCCATGTCATGAAAATATTATACAGTACCAAAGAACATATCAAGACGAATCAAACGCGCCCAAACTCGATAGGGTTGCGTCGTTTTGTACTGAGCAACCTGCCGGCTCCATCATCAGATCAGCTCCATGTCGTTAAAATAGTGTATAGGACCAAAGGACATATCAAGATGAATCAAATGCGCCCAAACTCGATAGGGTTGCATCGTTTTGTTACTGAGTTCCTATGGCCACCTTCCGGCTCCAACATCAGATCAGCTACCTGTCATGAAAATATTTTATAGGACCAAAGGGCATGCCAATACGAATCAAAAACGCCCAAAATCAATAGGATTACGTCATTATATTACAGAGTTCCCATAGCCACCTTTCGGCTCCATCATCAGATAAGCTTTATGTTATCACAATATTATATTGTCATCCGATTTACATGTGCGTGCAAAATTTCAGCTCAAACGGAAATCGGGAAATGGATCAACTTGACCGGAAATATTTGACACGGACATACAACATACATTTCAAGTTAAATAACTTTATTAAGCTTTTTAAATAAGATGTAACCGCCGCGCCGGGGTCAAAACGCTTACGAATCGTTGAATTTAGTTTTTAACCAAGGACGGCCAAAGGAGGGGTGTTATATATAAGTTTGAAGCGTCTGTTGGTCGGTCTGTCGTTGTTGTCTGTCGGTGTGTGTGTGTGTGTGTGTGTCTGTCCGTGGTACCCCAGCGGTCAAACAGATTTTAATGCGGTTGTCTGTAAATGGTAGTAGACTTCCCTGCAATGATTCTTAGATATGTTTTATTAAAACATGTTAAGAAGTTCGAAAGTTATTAGTTTAATAAGGAATAGCAATCAAACGGGCGGACAGATTTTAATGCGGTTTTTTTTTCAATTTGATAAACTTCAATGCGATGGTTCTTAGATATGTTTGATTAAAATCGGTAAAGCAGTTCAAAAGTTATTAGCTCAAATAGGAAACAAGTGAACAAAATGTTTGCTTTAAGGTTTTATTGATTTGTCTGGGGGGTTTTAATTTTTTAAAGTTATCTTTCATATACTTACCTATCTAAATATGAGGGCAGCCAGATTTTTTAATACAATTCAGGCAAGTAGTCAAGGTAACTTTTAATCAGCTGACCGGGAATGAATATAACCAACATTAGGAACAGTTTTACTAAAGGAGCGGTCGCAAAACAAAATAGATATTTAGTGCGGAAAGTAGGTGGTATCAGACATGTGACATTTTTATTCACTAGCGAGTGTATAAGTCGACACGAGTCGGAAATCATCACACGCACGTGTATTATAGGCTTTGAGCGAGTAAATAAAAAATATACCTAACATGAGCTAAACAGAAGAAATAAGTAAAATGGCGGGCTCAACATATCCATAGTCCTGTCTTGCGCCGGAAAGTGGAACTAAATACGCTCTCACACAGACACAGTGGCGCCGCGGCTACCGGACTTGAATTGTGGCTAGGACTCTACTACTGGCAAAAAGGCAATAACAAAATATATTTAATGAATATTTAAAATTAATTAACTGACCCAAATCTAAATCAAAAGTTATTAACTAGTAGCCCTGTGGGCAGTAGGTAGACCCTAACAGGGGGGACTGTGAACCCATTTTTTAGGTAAGTATGTTAGATTCAATCAAAATCAAGTAGTAAAGTAGCACCAATAACTTTGTAAACTACATTTTGCGATTTAAAATACAATCAATTTATATTTCACGAATATATTTATGGTCTATTTCACTCACTCTCATGGTCTGTATAAATCCTCTTTACTAACCTGTCTCCTACTTCGAATTTACAAAAAATTCATGACGTCATAACTCCCCCCCCAGGGGAAATCTAGAAAAGCTCTCGACAAAAAAAACTCTTAATTCAAGGAATACGTGTGCACAGTTTTGTTAGGATCGCTTGAAAACTGTGGCCCCTGGACCGGAACTGACAGACACCAGACATAAAGCCAGACGAAAGCAAAATCGGCCTCTTATCTTGTCGAAATGGTGCCCTTCGCTCGCTTCGCTCGCTCGGTCAATAAGGCGTTTAATGAAGTATTAGTTTAATTGTATTTTCTAAATAAACGATTATCTTTAATTTACTAATTTGTAGAACTGTATTCAAATAAAAAAACTCTATCCTGATGCTGCACTTCACTTGTTTTTAGGACTACATTAGTCCTCGTCAAATACCCTATACAAACATGCAGGTACAAGGTATTTTCAATTGTCTTTTTTATCCGAGTCAAGGATATGCCAAACAAAAATTTGTGTATGTACAGTTAGAATATAGAGTAGGCTTCGATATTTTCATTCACACTTGCTATAAAGTACTTGGGTGAAAATAAAAGCATCGGTATCTGAACGTACATAAAACTTTTTAGTGTAATACCCGAGAGGCCCTAAGCGATCTGACGGCTATGACGTATCGCTACGATATTTTTTACCAATACACTATGAACATATTTTTGCTTTTATATCAATGTATCAATTTCCTTTATCCTGTCCAACATTTTAAGAAAATATTTCCTGCATATCAGTTTGCTGAAGCAAAAAATAGAAAAGCCAAATGGAAAATGTTAAAAAATATCTTCACTGTGCAAGATTCCATGCCTCCATTTTTTACATACATACATAGATGCATAGCGTCACCACTTTTCCCATACTAGGTGACAGAGGCACAGTTTTACTCTCGTTTAGTATGTTATTCAATACTCCAGAACTCCAATAGGTCCTCCAGTGTCATGTTTGTGTGTAATGTTTAGGGACAGATAAAAATATTACTTCGCGTCATATATATCGCAATAAGTCGGCATATGCATCCGGTTTGGGAATATTGGGGATAAGCGATATATCGACGGCACTCCTAATGCAGAGATAATTGTGAGAGAGGGCTCTACAAATAAATGTCGGCAACCCCTCATACTACTGCAGAGAGAGATATAAACTATGAGCAAGTGGGTCAGTCGGGAGTGGAAGAAATAAAACTTAGATTGTCCATTTCATCAAATGCACGACGCTTTCTCCTATATGCTGCTGTAATCTGTATGTATGGGTTAGTACGATGGAATCGTTGTAGATTGCAGATGTGAGTATAAGTACTGTAAGGTATATAGTTAGGTTCGATATTTTTCTATGCGATAATATTGTATACGGGCCTCTTTAGAGTGCGTGTTCGCTATGACACGGTTACGTAATTTGTAATTTTAAAAAGAAAGAGGCTTGGATGTGAAAAGTCGATGTGACACATTTCACCTTAGGCATCGGTCAGCGACCAATATAAATTAGATAGCTAGGATTAGCTTAATGGCTATCGGGCCAGTTTGATCCCTTTTATATAAATTGTAACCATATTCGATCAATAAACACAAGTTTGGTGTTACTAACGTCTTCCTAATTAAACTCCCTAGCCCTACAGACCGACTGGGTCTTCGGAGTGCGTACTCGCGCGGAGCGCGAGAACCACTACGGTTGCGGGAGCCCTACAGATTAGGTAGGCAATTATAGGTGGTGTTCAAGAACTGCTGCGACCTTACAGTACTGTCTAATTCAGTGTGATACAATGTTAATAATTGATACATATCACGTAATACTTCGATGCATTGCATTCTTCAGGTTAGGTACTTGCAATTTTTTTAATACTGAAATAACGTTGTAAACGAAGGAACAGCGAGATTTTAATAGCTACTCCAAAAACAACACATTGACCGCATAGGGATTTATTTATAAAAAAAAAGTTTCTGGATTCTCCTTTATCTGTCCGCACACAATCTCATTCGAATCAAGAGAGGAAGGCGAACAGTAAATCCTCCTAACATAAAAATTGCAACAACTTTGTTCATAATGCCAGAGAGAGGCATCATCAAAAGTTAGTTCGCACCCTCGCGCCCATTCGTGCAGAGATTACCAATAAATCCAATACGGGATAATTGGCCGGCTTAATTCTGTGCTATCTTTCTACTTAGAGCAGTCGTCAGAATGTGCCAGCTCAGGACCCTTGGGAGAGTCGACTCTGCAGTGAAAACAGGAACAATGCTACGGGAAAAGCCCCCCTTCGCCTGACAAAGTAAAGACCAGTTTCTTTTGTTACCTGCAAAACAAAGGAGCATCGGCGGCGGCAAATAAAGAAACTAGGGCGGATGATGAGCAATTTATAGTTATGCTTGCTATTGTTTACTGCTAATATCACCAGAAATGTATCATTGATACTTACATATACTCCGCAAATACTGACGTGTATTCCCCTTACTATCCACTTTAAATTATGATAGATAGTATGGCCAATTTGGTACTTAATCTAATAGCATCGTAAAAACGAGCGGAGTCATTGTCCTTTTACCCCAAGACTTAAGGTCGATGAAAATCGGCTACGGAAATCTAGGTATTGTATAGTGAGACATGAAAACAGTCACATCTTCACTCAGCTCATCGCTTCGTTCTGTCGCACACCATCTAATGGAAGAGCATTACGGAGTCATGGGGTGGCTGCGATTTTATATTCGCATCAGTGTGCTGGCCCTCGGGACCTTCGAGACGTGATTCAATAGCCCGGCTCGGCGATCAACGGTTTTTTAAGGCAAGATATGGGATATGCACTTTGATAAATCGGTTATGGGATTTTTGTAACCCAATGTGTACAGGGGTGGATTGTCGCCTCGTCGGTCATCTCAGACTTGACATGTCTGCCATTCAGTTCAGTACTGAGGTTCAATCTAAACGGCACGGAGAAGCAACCACACGGCTGCCATCGGCCAATTACCTCTATAAGAGATGGTCAGTGAATAGCAAGAATCATATTGATTTGATAAATGTTTCAGTTACATTACACCAGACAAGACAACGTGTATTTTAGTATAATTAAATCCTTCGTTCAATAAAACGATTCACATTTTTTGTATTGAAAAAGTTCACCCCAACAACCAGCTGGAATTAAAACGTCAGCCAAAGCGGAAAAATCTCGTTCCGAAAAATTAGCCAATGAAATTCCAACAAATAATTAATCTGGAATAATCATACGAAACGGGGAGAGTAGGGCTTCGCGAGGCATTATTACCATTCATTTCAAATCACCCGTGCGGAGTGCGGGGCCGTGCGGGGTCTGGGGTAACGGCGCGGGGGAGGGCAAGGGCGCCTCGACCTGAATAAGCATACATTTTCCAATCAGGGCACGTATCATTTAACTTGCTATTAAATTCGACTTCTTCCCTCCGAATTATTATCATGTCAAATTGTGATGGGCCGACTCGAAATCTCTTGCTCTTACCGACAGGTTCGTGGCAGTGTAGTAAGTTTCAAGAGGAAATGTGAAATGTTTTGGTATTTTGGCGTAGCCATTGTGTGGCGAGCATTCATACACCTAAAGGGAAGGTCGGATGTAAAGTCGAATACTTTTCATAAATACCGTCATAACATCCGTTGCTAAGACCTCTCACAGTAATTACTGCCTCAACCGACGGCGGGCGCCGGTGGCGGCAGCGGCGGGTGAATTAGAAAATTAAAATTTTATGAAAGAAGTCTTGGCTGCTCCTTGCTATACTATACACCCGCATATGATTTACACGTAGAGGTAATGCCTTTGAAGGATAATTAACAACTTTAAATTGATTAAACTTCACCTCTCCCTTCAATTCAATTGACACACACCAGAAATACGAGTACCCGTTCAGTAAGATACAAAGAGCAAGTTCATAGCATTTTAAGATTTTCTCAAAATAAAATTTGAATGGAGATATATATTTTGTTCGGGACTACTGCTTGTTCTAAGTAAGACTTACCTGTGTGTGAGAGTGGCACGTCCTCCGCTTATTAAATTAATAACTTTGAGCAGACTCATTACCCGACTCATTATAGAGGGTGATGAGCCCGTTTTAACAATTAACTCAACTCAACATTTAACACAATTTCGACGTAAAATTTTTCACAGTAGCCCTTTTACGCGCGACGTTATTTGACGGTTATTTTGAAGGATCATTCCTAGAGAGATGGAAAGGGTCTTACTAAAAGACTTCTATTCACCACTTGTTTAAAATGTGGGGGTTTTGACATTTGTTTTTAGGTTAAACTATGTCTAATATTTTTTGTAGTAGTAGTACGGAAAGTGTTTATTTATGTTTATATGGCGCAGCGGTTGTGGCTCTACCTACCCCTAAAAGAAACCCAGGTCTTGGATGTTTTTATGTATGTGACGTCGCTGTTTCTGGTTCCCACGACACAGGGTATCCTAGTGTGGGGCCAGAAGCAATGTATTGTGCCTTTATGTAAATGTTTATGTTTCATCTTAATGACCTGTTTTAAATATCGTAAAAGCCCTCATTTATGTAATTTGTAAGTCTAAGCTTTCTAATTCTCTCATGTCCGTAGATATAACGGTACAATGCAACAATGTTTACAAACATATCATTTCGCTGCGTTGTCGGCGCCTAAGGCCAAATTTTACTTAGAAATTTAAGATATATAATTAAGAAATTCGCGGAGCGCAATAATTTTGGAATCTCCTAATGAATGATATCAAGTTTCGAGTAATTAACGCCGCAGGGTTCGATCGCTATTTTTGTTATGAAATATAAATACTTGTCTGATTATGCTTAATGGGTGAAATTTGATAAAAACACTCCAAATTAGCCATTTAAGAGCAAGCGAAAGAGGGAATTCATTTATGGGGCAGAGTGTGAAATTGTTAGCTCTAGGCCATGTAATGTCTGTCCTGTTATATACCAGCCGAAGAAGTAAAAAGTAATGGCATAAAAACATTAGATTTCTTAACTGCATTTCGACGCGTGCACTGAAGATGATGTCCGTCCTATTTCGAATACCATTAATTTGCCTCTTCTGAATAGGCGCAGGTGGATGTTTTTTTTTAATTATCGTACCTAAACCTAAAACCGAATTTCCTGCGAGAAACTTTTTAAAATTGCGTAACATCTCAAAGAGGCATGTCAATTAGACAGCGAGATGTCGCGATTAGTTCTAATAATAAACGGTCAAGTGCGAGTCGGACTCGCGCACGAAGGGTTCCATACCACCGCACAATGGTATTTAAGTTTTTAAGGGATTAGGTATCTTTATTTTTCCTGTGTTAGCAGAAAATGTTGTTTACAAAGTTAGTGGTGCGGCTAACTTCATAATCCATGTAAGTAACCAGGTGCATTTATAAGTTTGTATTTGGTATTGAAATAAATTGCGCCCCTCTTAGTATTATTGTATTAGGTATTAAGTTCCCCAAGACATAATATATTTATATACAAATTCCAATATTACTCGATTTATTCAAAAACTGTATTCTATATTTATATTCTTGTTTTATTTCCAATACTTACAAAGGCATTTAGTGTAAAAAAGTGTTATAATGCGAAGACCTTGGTGCGAGGTGTCTGGTTCGCCAGGTCTCATCGAGGCCCTACAAAGCCCGCGTGATACAAATATACACATAATTTTAATGCCGGGGGTGAAGCATTAAAAGTCAGGGATCAAATGCCTCTAATACGCTTGTTTGAAAAAACTGTGGAGTCGGTGATAGAATATGTAAGTAGAAGCATTAGACAGATTATATGATCAAAAATTTACATATTATTCATTGTAGAAAACAGTGTAATTATGAAATAATCACATAAGAAAGGCAAGGCAATCTTATCATCATACATCATCATAAACAGCCCAATAGGCATTCTTATCACTGACATGACATTTCTTCATGGATGGGTGTTTTTAAACGCGTTCCGTTTCACGTTACTTTATATTCGTATTTTTAGTTGAAAATCAATACTTAATAACATAAAAACGTGCAAAAGATGGGCCTTTTTATGTGTTTGGGCCTCAGAATACTATTAAATGTGATATATCTTTTCACTGAAGCCTTCGCTATTGGCGAACTAGCAGAACCAAACTCAACATATAAACTAAATTACGCTATGACGTATTTAAGGTGAGGCTCATGGCCGCAAAGAAAAACTTGAGTAATGTGTATATGTCACCGTAATATTGTCAAAACCGTTAGTTTATAAACTAGCGCGTTAGTTTGTAAACTATCGAAAAATTGTAAACCAGACTGACAGGGTTTAGAATTTACGTTTCTTTTGTTCTTACATGTCAACCGATCTCGAAGACTATTCGGGGCTTCGCTGCGCTCGCCCCCTCTAGTCTTCACGCAAGCAACCGCAACCACAAGGTTAAACCAGTTCATAATTTAACGATTTTATCATAGACTTACGCTTCATATCCTAAGCAGTACGGAACAGTTTACAATTTATTGATATTTTGCAAACTAACTAGCGAAAAAACGTTAGATTATGAACTAACTGTTTTGTCATTCTTACTATGACATATACAAACAAACAATCTACGCATAAGCGAAGCAAATGTGTTTTGAATTAGGTTGCGGGAAGATTATCAGACTTTTTAGAACATACTACGGTCATGTAATTGTACATTAATAGACAAAGTATGTAATGATAGAAGTGCACTCCTCAGCATCCTCTGTTCCCGGGTCGGCCGCGGCCCGCGCACGCGACGTCATCATTGTTACCGTATCGTGGACTCTACTCTCTACTCATATTCATTAATTACCCTTGTTGTTATACATCCAATTTACCTGTACTTATAGCCCCTTCAAGCAATTCACAAGGAAAATATCATATTTCTCATAACGCAGTAGTGAGCACTTATAGTAAGTTCACTGGAATCTATTACACACATGGTGACTTTTTTTTTGGGGAATTATTATACCAACCGAAACTTCTGAGAAACTTGTACATACACATGCATATACGTGCGTATTGAATTTCGATAAAAATCGTCAACTAATCGATTGATATTTGTATATTAAAGGTTACAACTAAGTTTAAAATACCGGCAATCCCGGATGATCTGTGGTAATACGTCACGGCTCAAACTATGGAGTAGGTACTACTTATGTAGGTCTTGAAGGAGGTGGTCAGATGTAGCGTACTGAGGGGATTGCAAATTCGATCGATCGACCCATTAGCCTTTAATCAAGTCTCCGGCCCGTCAATATCCAAACACAAACGAGTGCTCAGCTCCGCTATTATCAAATATTCAGTCTAAATCCGCTCGCATATAACCTACCTACCCATTCGTCAATAGGGCCGTCACCCTTTTAATTTACAGATCGACGAGGGGTCATTAAACAATAAAGTGTTGATTAAAAGCCCCCATGAGCGGGCGGGTGCGAATAACTGCGTTTCCTGCAGCACTGCCATTATTTTATCATCGATGATTGGCACTGCTGTCCTCACCCGACAGAGACCAGTGCTGTGCTAACTGGTGTGATTGTCTCTTGTTGCTATGAAGGTCGTGTGACAAGTACACATAATGAAATGGGCAGGCGATGTTATTTAGTTATGAAGTTAATACAGGCGGCGTTAACATCAACTCAGATATAAGCTAAACTCTGCGCAATATTCATACCAAAATAAAGTATAACAATACCTATAACTTTAACAGGCAAGGCCATAATTTAGATCGGCGTCGATAGTCTATCACGGAAAAATCTGTGGTGAAAATATGCCAAACATGGTTGCAGATCTGTGCCTTTGCTACCCCTTGTAAGACAATTACGAAGAAGGCTGTAACATACTCTGAAGCTAATGAACTACAGTGTAAACAGTAGCAATCCTTTCAAGAAGTATGTTTTAAACATCCCAGTCGATATCTTGATGAACTGGGCTAGCCCGTAGACTCGTACGAGACTGAGATAATTACTCGAGATACAGAGATTATGGGGTGCAATGAACCGGCAGCTCATTACGACGGGGATTTCAGTTTCTTCATTACTATTATCCTTCTTCCATCATTGTTTGCCATCCGGCATTGTTCCACCATAATATATCTGTCGCCGCCATTTGGATAAATGAGGCACTTTATCAACAGCCCAGGCCGTTAACTAAACGCCGGAATTCAATCAAATGGCTACAGGTCCGTCGGGAAAGAAATCGAACAAAATTTCTTACGAGTTGCCTAAACGTGCCTGCGCAATTGATTAACAGAAGATGGATTTCAACTTTCACCATGGGATCGCCTAGGCTCCGCTCCGTTTCGCTCCACAACCTATTTTTTGTATTCGGGAATACACTATAGCAACCAATTAATTCATAATTTTATCAAAAGGCTGACTTTTGGTTAGGCAGATTGTAAAATTTTGACGATGCTTCTATTTAATCGAATGAAGGCTATGCATTTGATTTAAAAATCGGCCTTTGATGAACAGCATGGGGCTTTTGATTAAATGCCTGATTTAACCAACGGCTGAGACATATCTAAAGCAGCATACCTATACATGTTGCTACTTGCGCATAGTTATGGGCAACATATTAACACCCCGTTATTACATTCCATGCATTAAAATGCATGGAATGTAATAACGAATCCGTACAAAGATAATCTGGTGAGCCATTTATGGAAATTGTTCGTACCTATACGAATCGTTAAAAAGAGAACCGTCCTGTTAACAGATTTTAAATCATTGCCGTCACGAGTCGCCATTGTAACGTCAGGTGAGTTTCAAAGAGGTATTCCACTTTGAGCACCGATTTGAAGAGCACCAATTTGAAGAGCACCGATCCTATTCCACTTTGAGCACCAAAGTGCTCTTGGGTGCTCTAAGTGGACTAAAATTTATTTTTACGTTTTTGTCCACTTTGAGCACCAATGACTCAGCAGCCTACTGGGATGTATTTGTTATACAGGACGTTATTAAATGAAAGATATCGATAAAAATCACTAAAATGTTTATTAATTACACATACTTACTGCTCTGTGTGTGTGTGCTCTTATTATTACTCTTATCCTGTTGCACTTTGCCTGCGTGTACCGGCAGGCGAGACCTGAGGTATTGGGCGGACAAAATGCAATATTACAGTACTAAAAGACCGCGCCGCGGTAATTATGTCCGCCACTGTCCGTCGTTTTCTCAGGTGTTACATATTCTAATAAAATAAATTAAAAACATCTCTTAAAATCGCAGCTTTTCAATGCAGTGACCAAGAGAAATAAAGCCACTCTTATATTCATCTATTATACTATTTATAATTTGGTTCTTTATTTTGGCATTTTTTTGGGATTTAGAAATTCCAATTTTTTCGCGAATTTCAGCGTAATTCTTGCAATTTTCCTGTAGGACTCTTAAAACAATAGCTATATTCTTATTATTTTTATTTATTGCTTTATTAATGACAGAATAATGAGTCTCAGTATAATTGTTAGTCTTATGAGCCTGGCCATAACAGCACCATTTGTTCGACCAAAATTTGTGGTCAAGCCATTGTGTGATCATATAGTCGTTAAATTTTGTTATGTTTTTATCTTGAGGACTCTCACTCATAATGTAAAGCCAAGCATCATCCAAATCATCCGGTGGCAAATAAGGGAGTACAGTACACAAAGCAACGTGCTTTCGATATATGCTGTTATCGTTGAGGCCTAGCTCTTTCCCTTTCTTTTTTAACGCCTTTTTAAAATGAAAGTAGCATCCCTTTACTGCTACTTTGGGAAATACAGACAGTATTCCTCTTACTGCGGCGTCTTCGAAGTCACTAGTAAAAAAATCTATAGACATGGCTGGTATCGAAGATTTTAGTAATTGAAATAATATTTTATACGTGGACATTTTTTTGTTTAGAAGCATAGCATATGCTAACGGCTTAACGACACCATCGATATCACCATGAATACTATAAATCTGAAGAAATGGTTTCGGCGCAGATTTAAAAGTCCCATCACAATATAGATGGCGTGTTCTAGCAAGTTCTTCTTTGCTTGTTGTCGTGGCGAAGAGAAGAATTCGATTTTTCCCATCGTAGAAATCAGCCAACAGGAAGTCCAAATATTGGTTGGGTACCTTAAAATAAATAAAACTATTTTAACTTTCGAGCGAACAAAGCTGAGTGTTTATTGTATGTATTAATCGTAAAAAAACGAAGTTCAGATTTTGATGGGGATAGGAGCTCTATCGTTAACTGAGTAGGTACCTAAAAAAACGGCCAAGTGCGAGTCGGACTCGTACACGAAAGGTTCCGTAGCATTATCTATAAAACGGCAAAAATCACGTTTGTTGTATGGGAACACCACCCTTAAATATTTATTTTGTTTAAATTAAATTATTTATTTTCAAGGTGAATAAACAGCTTAATATTTTGTGAAGGTTTCAAGCGTCTACCTCTTACCGTTATTAATATAGAGCAAAATAAAGAAGTTTGTTGTATGGGAACCCCCCTTAAATATGCATTTATTTTATTCTGTCTTTAGTATTTGTTGTTAAATAGCGCCAACAGAAATACATCATCTGTGAAAATTTCAACTGTCTGGCTATCACGGTTCATGAGACCGTGATGCCTTAAAACCCTCTGACGGACAGACGGACAGAGCAGTCTTAGTAATAGGGTTCCACTTCCGTTTTTACCCTTTGGGTACGGAACCCTAAAAAAACTTTAACCTTTTAAATGTGTTCCCAATTCGTTTACTATAGAAATTACCTAATAATAATGTGAATAAGTAGGGTTAATTAATAACTAACTGTCTAAAATAGATGCCTAGACTGTCAAAAATAGTCACCATGGCGGCAACAATAGATGTGGATGAATGAGGCCTCCCATTATCGCCCGCGCGCCAGTAAAAATAACGTTATTATTAAAATACGGCGTTTGATAATTAATTTTTGGATTAGTTTATAAATTATGACGGTTAGTAGAATAAAACTACTTTTAGATTGAAAATAAAGACTACTTACTTGTACTTCTCCCGCGGTTTTTGCACATAGCCGGCTTACTCCAGAAGTCTTGTTTCTTTTCTTATAAAGACCAGATTTAATGTTAATAAAATTTGGAACATCGGCTACTAAGTTATATCCTTGATCGAGCAATTTATTCATTTTGCTTTTAAATAATGTTGGAATCGGTACGTTGGTGGCTGTAGCTTCTTTCCCAAGTTCATCTAAAAACTTCTTTCTTTCAGCCTGGGCACTGTTTATGGGTTCACAGGTGTGTTCTGTCATTTTTATTATATCTTCATTACCATCAGTCGTCAGGAACCCTCGACAGGATTTTATTGAGCACCGCCATAACACTTTAGCATTTTTTTTGTATTCTTTGAATTTTCTGTACTGTCTGTTTCTATATACTAGTATTGGCGCACCTCTTCTACTGGAAATGTAGCTAATATCTGTATTTTGATCACTTCCACCGGCAACAGGCTCCATTGTTTTAGTTTACAATATATACACCCACTCATAAATAATAAGACTTTTTAAGCACGGAAATACAGATACAAAACTGCAAACTATACCTGTGATGTGCACTGCCGAACTAATTATTTGCAATTTGACGTAAACAAGAAACCAGTTCCGGAAGCTTTCGGTTAAATTCGTCATACTTTCGTGTACCACCGTCACCACCGTCGTCGTCGCTCGTTAGATTGCTGCATTGAACCTGTTGCAACTTTGAAGTAAATTCGCGATTGGAGGATTTTGACCCGACGGACTCAAGCATAAGGTCCTTTCAAGGAGAAAAGTCGATCTTTGTAAAAATTTGCTTTTAATGCTTAATAAGGATGTCACCTGTGCATGTAAAGCATGTTTACCGACAACCATGCAAAATTAATAATAAGTCTAACATCGTTATCTGTTTTAAAATAGATAAATGCATGTTATATCTGATTCTGTATTTGTATGTATGTGTAATATATATCAGTAGGTATATCCACTATTATTTATTGATATTTTTTTAAGTAACTGGCAGTTTTTCCTATGACGAGGAAACAGGCCATAGTGGGGGAATACTTTAAAAAGAATAGGAACTATAAAAAAATTGCTATAAATAATATTGGAAAGTAAAAAAAAGCGACATTTAAAAAAGTTTAAATGGAGAATGATAACCATTTAAACTTTTTTAAATGTCGCTTAGACAGATTTCATATGTACAGTCGAGGACACGTCATGTCAACCCCGTGCCACACGATCCTAGAACTTATGACTTACGAAATAAGGACGCTACAATGTTCATCAAAAAGGGTGGCTCTATCTGTCCTTGACTGTACATTATATGTAATTAATATAGATTCTTGTGATTTTTATCGATATCTTTCATTTAATAACATCCTGTAAAACAAATAAATGCTGCCGAGTCATTGGTGCTCAAAGTACACAAAAATGTAAAAATAAATTTTAGTCCACTTAGAGCACCCAAGAGCACTTTGGTGCTCAAAGTGGAATAGGATCGGTGCTCTTCAAATCGGTGCTCTTCAAATCGGTGCTCAAAGTGGAATACCTCAGTTCAAAAGCGGTCGCTCCACTCGAACAAAATGATCTGCGTCTGATCGGATCTCGGTCTCCACACCTCGCGGATCAATAGATCTCATTCAAATAATAATAAGGAGTTATAGATCAGTTGGAGGCGAGGCTGCGACTGACGGTCAGCTGACGCGCGAAGCTTTGTGTCCACCGGCTTCGCCAAAGTCTCTCCGCGCATTTGAGTATGGAAATGGATATTTATTTCAGGTTGAGGCGGCCGCTGCCGTCCACGGTGATCGGCGAAGATGATAACGCGTTCGATTTATATATTTCACTCGATGATGGGTAGCTGCTACTTTGTTCGCCATACAACTGCCAGCTTTGGATCTCTGCCCCTATACAGCGGAATGGGCGTGATCGGCACCAGGGTCTGTTGGGGAATATGAGCTCTGCCGTTACACTTCAGGGACATGTTTCATTGTCAGACACTTACACATCTGAGGAGATTCAGTATTGGAATCTGGCATGAGTTTTGATGATTTATTTTCGTCAACATCCAGATTCTCTTAATAATAAATAATTGTAAACTAAAAGCTTTGTTAATACTAATTAGATTGTTATGTCCTGCGAAAGTTTCTTAAATTCCCTGCGACCCGTTTCTAAGGTGAGTGAATCAGCCTGTAGAGCAATAGCTCGATATTGCATGCAAAATCGGACGTTCGCCATAAACTGAGCCGCTTGATCCCCGTTCGTGTTCGAAAACTCGCCACCAACCTGCCAGCCCGCCAGCCCGCCAGCCCGCCAGCCCGCCAGCCCGCCAGCCTGCCAGCCAGCCCGCCACTCACATACGAACACAGGCTTTAAATGGACAATGGACAAACAACGTCTCAGTAAATCACCCTAAACGAGTATTATGAGCTTTTAGCTTTATCGAATCACTGACAAAAAATCGTCGTAAATGAGTCTCGAAAAGCGTGTTTTGATATGTTGTGGGTTCTGGGAATCGATTTTAAAGTAGATACATGTAAGAACATCTGTTATTTCTAGTGAGACTCTACACTGCTTCATTAAAGAAACAATTTAAAAAAGTTACATTAGGATCAAAAAGTAAGTTATAGACAGAGTACAGTTTATAGTAGAGTCAGAGAAAATCCTGATTCTGTCCTTTACCTGCCGTTTCTATTCCTCCCACAGTTTACTTTTGTTTTTTTTTTACAAAAGTGGTCCTGGTGAGGTAGGAGATTTGAAATTTATAACGCGGCTATGTCACGTCGCGTAGCCGTTTAATTAGATGTGGCGCGGGCGCAAGTCTCACCAGAGCCCGACATTGGCTAGCTTGCTAGCTCGTCCACATTATTTACAGGTATTCGGAATTATTATGGACCCATGCAACTATTTGCTGGAGCAACATCGTTTTCGAATACCTAACGTCAACATAATATTAGTTCGGTATACCTACAATTCTAGATATGTACCTTGTGGTGAGGCGTTCGTATAAGAAATACTTGCAATTTTAATTACCTCAACACACTACCTGTCAGTTATTCTTGCGTCGCGGAATCTCTTGCACTTTAGAATATCTTCACAATACGGACGAGAACTCTTTAGGGTTCTGTACGTAACGTATACCGTACGGCCATCTGCCACGTCATATAACTTTGTTGGTTTTACTTATGTATTTCAGTAGGTATAGAACTATAGGTACCAATAGGTAGTACTACTTATAAGTATAATAATTTGAAGAATACATTTTGAACTAAGTCATTAGTAGGTTGTAAAATGACCAAGCATTTGAGTAAAGTCGTCAACAAACATTCGTTAGTATTTTGATATACGGAACTCGCTATGCTCGAGTGTATCTCTCACTTGACGTGTTTTTTATTATCACTTCATAGCAATATATTTCACAGATTGCACGCCGGTCATAAATAGCGCCTAATAACTGATACACATTAAACCTTGATTTAATACCTCTGATAAAGGACGCACATTATGAATGGTTAATAAAGCATGGCGCCTCGGCACTGTAAGGTGCGCGGGCGCATATTCCCAACATTAATTGTAATATTGTGATAACTGGCGCGCGGGCGGTTCCTCATCATTAAGATAATATGCAAATATGGAGGAAAAGCTGCAATAAATCCTAAATGTAAGATCTTCGAGGCACAAGTACTTGATGGATGCCCTGATGATAAACTTAATAAAACTAATGCACGCTACCAGACACACTATGCCTGGAATAAAGTTTATTCATCTGTAATAGGCTTTCCATCGTACAATAACAAGTTCCTGTGCAAAGGGCTCCTTGACGATGGAACTATTCTCAAACTCTTCGTTTGAACTTGCTGAAACATAATTTCGACGGTAGCACTCATGAAAATATTGCGGTCGATTGTTGCCAGCAAAAAACAAAGCCTTTTTCTATTTACATCAGTAACTTAGTCAGTAAATTTATGTTAAGGCGAAACGTTTACAAATATATACTATAACTCATAGAGAGAACATTTTATGGGAAAATTGCCGGTAAGAGTTAGCAGTGCAATCATTCCTTCGTAGCTCACCATACGGGGTGCAGGTCAATGACCATGACAATGTTCTCCATTGAACAACTCGTACAGTCCGTGATTTGATGTTTGATAGCTGATGTGTTTTTGGGCTGATGTGCACGATTTCAGTCAAAATATATTATCCGAATATTACATGTAAACGAAACTACATCACCGAACATAGAATTGATCATCGAACCGCGTACTATTTTCTCAAGTAACAAACTACTTATGCATTAGTCTTTCTTATAGTTGTTGTATGCGAAACGTTCGGTATGTGAGTTGTGTGTGAGTGTAATAGAGGTGCGACAATGGCTGCGCAGGCACGCGGCGACCGGGGCGACCTCTGGGCCGCATATTTACATCTCACTTGGCTCCTCTAACTAGCGCGAGAACATCGCACTATTGTACGGAAATGCGCGCGCGCTCACGAAACTATCTACCGTTTACCGAAAGATCTGCATACAAATGCTCTAAAAGAGAATGTTATGGTTTATTCGTGTTAAATTGTCTTATTTGATATATATCGTTTACTTGTTACACGGTGTTGACTACTAAGCTGCATCTAATTATAATAGAAGGTCTTGTTAAAATCAGATATATACGTACCTACTTTGTATATCATTAAATGATATACATAGTAGGTACGTATACATCTGATTTATATATATACGTATATATACCTACATATTTGTGAAACAAATTTTGTTTCACAACTATGTAGGTTTCGTACCAATAACATATTTACATAATTCAACTTAGATTGTATCAACGCAGTAGTTGACTAGAGCTTGCCACGCAGATGTATAGGTAGATAATGTTGGCACATAATAATATAAAATCGCCGCAAATATCACGAAAACTACACAATCTACGATCACAGAGTACAAAGAGTAAATAAGTAAATCAACGGCCGTACACATTTTCACCCGCCGAGATGCTTGTTCTTCTGGCAAAAGCAGTCGGGAAAAATTGTCATTTGAAGGCACGTGATGTAAATTCTATTATTACGCCCTTTTATTTTTCAATTACCCGCCCCCGATGTTGGCCGCCTCGGGGCGCCTGCTCGGGACACGGATATTTTATGTTTTGTCTTCGCCGTTATGTTTTGGTCGCTGTAATGTGTTTTACTGGCTTGGAATAATAATGGGGAGTTGAACGTCTTATGAGGAAAATTAAGTTCGGCATTGCGACTGGTCTGATCCACTTTAGGGGTGTGATTTACAAAACTTGCATGGAGGGGATGGTGCTAAAGAGTCTTTGTCACCAAAATATATTTCCAACTTGCGACTCCAGAAACAACGTTAATTAAGAGGAAATTGATATCCGATGAGCATCCTAAGCTAGCAGAACGTTACGTTGTGACTTAAATTATAGGGAGCCTAAGCCGTGAAAATGATCGTTAAGTAACAAACCAGCAACACAGAAATAACATTATGTTGGGTGATATGCAAATTGTATTTTTGATTGTATCGAAATTATATCTGATATTGATCTAATTCAATTTTATTGACATTATTCTAATTTTATTTTATTGACATTGTGCAAATTGTATTTTTATCATGCTTTTTATTTTTATTTTATATGTGCTGTGTTTATACACACGTTATCGCCTTGGATTGTTATCTGTATAAAGTTGTACACTAAGATGGAATAAATAAATAAAATAAAATAAATAACGTTTCACATAATATGACATCCTCTCATCATACCCAACAAACAATCATAAATAATACGTTAGTTTCAGACATCTGATAAAGTATCCGGTTTAATCGTAGTTAAAGCCGCAACCCCATAAGACAGAACACATGTCGCGGTCAATAATTCGTTTTGACTTGTTTAAGTTATATTATAACCGGGGCAGTGTTTGTCGAGAGTACTCCATTACATCAACACTCGGCATACAACTGCACGCGATGCCACCCTGCTTATGACAAACGGTCGATTGGGCTGTTCCTATAGTTATTTTTTTATATTTATTTATTCGTAGTGATTGTACCTAAGTACCTACTTTGTTTTTTTGTGTTGCCAGTAATAAAATCTTCATAGTAGTCTTAATGAAATAGCTTTTAACTATAAGTAACGAATAGTAGCTATTACATTCATATGGTTGAAAGTTATTATAATAGGACTAATATATCTATGAAATATGCCTTCAGAAGGCAAAATAAAAAAATACGAAATCAATGATAGCAAACAAACGTTTTAAGCAGGTAAAATTTAGAAATCTTCAATGTAATAGATTTAGGTGATTTAACAAAACATTATTTAAATATCAACTAAAAGTTTCTAAGGAAATAGTTGTAAAATTATCCATAATTTGGTTATCTAATAAAAAATATGTCCATGTGGCTGAAGTTCGAAATTAATAAATAATAATGGTTTCAAATCTGGGGACGACAAAACTAAAATGCATTTAAGTATTTGGGAATACACCAGCCACAAACTCATAATTATGGTTAACTCCCATGAAGCCACTCAGTAGTGGAATTAAATCATTTCTTCGTTTGATTGCGACACGCGATCGTGCCATGCAAGTTATTAATAGGATCGTGTTTTAATGTCGTGATTGCCGACGAGTGCTAAATGGTAGAGTTGGATAACTCAGTAGGGAAACGCAACCTTGTTTACAGGCGAATCAAAGGCTAATTCCATGACATTTACAGTATGTTCTGAATGATTTTGAAGCATCCAAGACATTCAGAACATACTGCAAATCATTGTGAAGTAGTGGAAACTGGTCTGAAATGGAAATTTTGTAAAGATGGATCGGGTCATTGCTACGGATGACTAAAATGATTACATACGGTCGCCTTTCACTCAATATTTATTTTCATATCGATCAACACGAAGCCATTTGGGCATGATATCGGCGTCGGTTGCCGTGTCAGCCGGTAATAAACGTCCAAAATGATATTTCAGTTCTCACCCTTCACGCTTGATTTGTATCTAGTTTGTGATTTATTGCTCTATCGTTTATACATACAATGCAGTAAATTATGCGATTGGTTCATAGCATTGCGAGTAAAAAGTTATCGCATGATAAGATAAAGGCATTAATTTGCCATACAAACAGCGCAAAGTAGAAAGGATCCCAAAATCGGAATATTTATTCTAAGCGCTCACTTCATGTTGGAAGTAATACAAGTGTTGAAGTTTCCCAACGAGAGTGCGCGCCGGATCACGTACATACAATGAAATCCACGTCGAAAACATAAACTATTTATCAACTATTCAATATTCAATACGAGATTGCAAAATACGCCAAATTATTGCATTAGTACCGATCAGGGATTCCCGATATTGTGGTTCAGCGCTCGGCGGCAGCGAGCGATATGCGGCATAAATAATTTAATAATTCGCTATATGGAATTTACCATACGAACTGTTGTCGTACCGTTCGTCTGATTCGTATTCAATATGAGTATACGATTCTCATACTCCTGTCGCATTGGGCAACATTCAAACACAGCAACTTCAACGAGTCGATATGCACCTTAAACCTCTCGAGTAGAGTCCTATTTAGAAGCGTCGTTGTTGTTTTTGTCGGATCTTTTGAAATTGTTAAGTTGATATGTAGGTGAATAAAGCACGTCTGTACATTTCAATATCGGGAACATCCGTGTTATACGCGTGACCTTGCAAATCACAGCCTGCTTTCCAAACGACTTCACAGAATCGCCAACCAGCTTCTGTATTGCGCCAACGCCGACAACTTAGAATATGTTATTAGGTAGTTACTATGTGCAAGATTTATTTACATGCCGCAATGAATTATCATCATTGAGTGCTGTCCAAGAATCGGCCGCTGAATATTCAGAGATGAACTGCACTGTAGAGGAAATTTTCGAAGTGTTTAAAAGATGCACGAGAGTCGATTACATTACTGAAATAACGTTGCAATCGCTTACATTGAAGAATAACTCAAAATATTACACAACTGTTATCCTGTCGTAATTAAGACTACTTTGGAACAGTACAAATCTTCAAATTATGTCAAGAAACCTGTTAAACTCTACACAAATTATTACACATGCAATGTACACTGTACACAATTAGTAGATAAAATCGATAGTGTTTTACACAGACTAAACACAACAGACACATAGTGTGTATCTTTTGCCAAACAGGGTGGCAGAGGCACAGCTGAACCTGAATTGCAAACTAAATAAATTGCGGTTTTTAACCTCCATTGGATTGAACACCCTACATTTTGCTGTGGAGAACTAAAACGATTTATAACATTTGACGACCCGAATGGCCGAGTCGGCAGTGACGCTGCCTACGAAACCAAGGGTCCCGGGTTCGAGTTCCGGTGGGGGTAAATGTTTGTACCCTAGTCATGGTTGTTTATCTATCTAAGTATAACATTTCTCTATATAAGTATATATATCGTTGTCTAGTACCCAAGATACAGGGAATCCTAGTTTGGGGCTAGATCAATGTGTGTAAAAGGTGTCCAAGGTACTATAACAATATTCGGAGTTTACAATCTAACGATGCAGTCTTTGTGTACAGTCAATTTTGTCAAAAAATATGTCAATCGTGCGAATGTCCGCAGAGTATGTCGTTACGTGAATCAAATACAAACAGTTAACAATCTTCATTGCTATTCTAGCATCATTGGGCTTCTGTTCTGACTTAGGTCGGCGATATAACTCCTATTGTCGGGGTATTCCGCAATTAGCCTTTCCCAGGGATATAAACAATTGTTATATTATGGTAAGCGCGTAACAGATTTACAAAGCCAGCGGTCGACCACTGATAATTTTATCCTTTGCATTCTGATACGAGACGAAGCGGCATAACTCACTGTAACCGAATTTTGCATTGACATGTTTGTGACGATGAGAACGAATTGAAGGAATATTACCACAGGGCAATGAAAGCGTATTCGTATTAAATTAACACACCTAAATACGACATTGGCAGTGGGGCTGTGACGACGATTGAGTCATACATAATACTCGTATGTACTATGTGAATCAGATCAGTCATATGATCATTTCATAAACATTAGATTACTAATTGTATTGGCAAAGAATAAAATTTCGGTATTAGTGCAGGCGGGCTCAACTTTTAGTACGAATAGCATCTCTAGGTAAGCTCACGCCAGGTTTTTACTCTGTTTATGCTATTATAAAGCTCTGCCGCGAAACGCCACAAACTACTTAAATCAAATACAATTTTTTACTTATCGCTCTATGATATCAAGTCGTTTCTGGTGAATAGTTTTGACTAATTTAAAACAAACCACCTTAAATGTTAAAAGCTCGAATATGACTCCATATCTTAATTACTGCAATAAAATTGTGTTCCACAAAACCCCGGAACTTTTCCCATTGAGATGTAGACAAAAAAACGATAAAGGACTAAGCGAGTGGAAGGGCAGACAAATTGACCTACACCCGTCTCGACGGTCCTTCCACGCGACATAGATAGGCAACCTTCATAAATTTATGCCTTTACTCATAATCCTTTTATCCTATTTCACCCAACCCTTTAAGAATATTATTTTATTCACGCCATTCGGCTAAGGGCTACGCCCGGCGCCACTCGGCTAAGGGCTACGCCCGGCGCCACTCGTGCTTGGCCTTCTAACCCTAAATAAAACGAAAAATAAAGACAATCAGAAGTCTGCTGGAGGCAGTAGCAATTATGTGGAAATATCCTGACAAATACACTTTATTGGTTCAGCTCGGCGACGCGGGCACGGCGACGTAGCTGCGACCGTGCGACACGGTTGCGCAGGCGCCTGCGAGCTGATCGCCTAATGAGACTACTTGCTTCTTTTATTTATGTCACAAATGTAAATTGTAAATTGTTGGTCTTTCAAGAGAATCTTCCACGAATATTTATTTAGTAAGGAGCACTCTCCGGGAAACGCCGTGTGAATCCACAATTATGCTTTTCTAGCATCGCGGCCACTGTGTATGCTGCGAATCTGCAATAAACATGTCATAGATAGAGACGTGCGTGCTACTGGGGCATGTAAATTTGCGCTTACGAATGATACGGACAGTGATGGTAGAATACATGTAATGTTTTAACATAAGATCATGAGTCAAAATACGTGGGTACAAGATGATGCAACCAGCACATAATGTCGCTGACACTTAAAAAAGCTTGGATTATGTATGGCACCATTGACTCTAGCATTATTTGAAGATTTATAAAACAACAACAATATAGCATTACGCCTCTTCCCATATGGGCTGGCACAGGTAAAGTCGTGCTCACATTACGCCTCTTCCCATATGGGCTGGCACAGGTAAAGTCGTGCTCACATTTAGCCAGTTATTCAATAACATAAGATTAAAATTTCGATTGCAAACTTTAAAAATCTGTTAATTAAGCATCGATATAAATACTAAGGATAGGCCTTCCCGTACTAAATTTCTTACCATTTTGAGGCTAAGAAAAATAGCGCCCCTGTCGGAATTCGTCGGAACCAAGACAGTACGAAAAATTGTAACGGCGTCACGGTCGGTCACGTTCCGATTTGTGGTGTATAGACACAATATTAGGAAAGTTGATCTACGGATAACTCTCAAATACCCGGTGACTTTTAATCGGTGATTAGGAGTAGAAATAAAATATATCTAGCTAAAATTTTACTCAAGGGGCGAGGTCTCACGCAATTACCTCATGTTTAATTAATAAAAAGTTGAAACATAATTAAATAGGCATATTATTTTTTGTCTTTGTCGTTAAATTATGAAAGAGGATGTAAGCTCACAGATACACATTAGTAGCGTGACTTGGAATTTAAGATCTTGATTTTAATTTATAAGTAATAAACTACCTAATCATAGAAAAAGTTATGAATTAGTGTAGGGGGGGGGGGGGGGGGGTAACCAAATGACATTACGAATAGTAATCTTGACATTACGAATAGAAAAATAACCAAATCGGATCATTTTTCAAATATAGGAAGCGGGCAAACTGTGCGTCGCGCGTCGCTACAAAATTACGTCAGTCGAATGGTTGATTTTCGTTTGAGAATTTTTTCGAGAACAATATTTTATAGATAATCAATTTAAAGCCAATAGTAATTGAAAATATAATATTTACTTGTGATACGACACTCCCTGTTTTTGTGTTTTGCGATTTGGGTATGATTTACACCTTTTTACGTCGCAGGTCACCATTTTTGTTTTTGCTGCCGATATGTCAATCGGCTGTCACCGTCCAAGCGCGACTGATTGCAAACAGTCCAATTTTCCCGATTTTGTACTGTTTTTGTAGCGACACTTTCAAGCGCTCCGTGCCCTGTCCCTACTATTCAAGTCTGTGTTATTAAGGCTAGTATTTAATCGCACATCAAAAATACTGATTTTCTCAGCAAAAAATGATCTACAAAAACACTTTTTAAGTTTTATTGTAGTTTATGTGACTGCTGCATAATGGAGGGCATATCACTCGAGAGTTTTAATGCCTAATTATGTACAGTTACATACACTAGTTTATCTACACACATATCATAAGCTCTCTTTGATGTGTTAAGGAACCGCATGTTTGACCGGCGTTTAGCTTGTTCTTTAGTACCAACTTCACGCAGACGGGCGTTGGCGTTCGAAATTTGAATGTCAGTACCAACTTCACAGACAAACTAGGGACGGCACGCGGGTGGGCGTCGGCGTTCGAAATTTGAATGTCATTATATGTAGAAAAACTACACATAATGACCATTATGTGTAGTTTTCCAGATACGAAACGAGTTTTTACCAAGTAGTTTAACATAATGCTGATCGTAACGTGCGGTTTTTGAACGCAGTAAAGAGGGTTTATGATACGTGTGTAGATAAAATATTTTATGTGCACTTAAGTTTATTTTTTAAGTATTTTTTGTTGTTGTTACATGTTCAACCTAACACGAAGGATAAAGGGGGCTTCGATTCACCTTACCCTTTACCCTTCACCTAAGCTACCGCAGCATTTTGCCCTGATATTTGCTGTTCAAATCAGTGTTTTAGATGTGCAGTTTAATATTTCCCGTTAATTAATACATGCCCAAATATAGAAATTCCTCTGTTGCGCTGCTGCCTCTGCCTTTTGACGTTTTGTTGGCTTCGTTCCGATAAAGTATGAAGAGATTGATCAGAAAACTTACATGTGGATTTTCACATTCAGAAATTCTCAGCTAGCGGTGTTCTTAGTTCTTAAGTTTGGGATCACTTACCGACCTCATCAGCACACACGTGCACATAATTTACAGGCTTAGATCGTGTAAAGTGAAATTTATGCCTCAAAGATTTGTACGCCACAAATAACATTGTCAGTTGGCTGTTATCTTGCGGATCGTTAATTAATTAGAGAAATTGACCGTCGCCGGTCGGCGCGCGGGACCAATAACTCGCGCCCCGGCTCGTATCATATGCGTCCTTTATACAGGGTGTAAGGACCTTTAGAAATTTTAAGGGATGATTAGTTAGAGACATTATTATTAAATAAATTTTATTACAACTTTATTTTTAACTTTTCCGTACGATTTGGGCCGCGCTGCCAGAAGTTCTAGAGGGCTGATGAAAAATTGAGTTGTTGTTATCAAAGTTATGTCTTTATTTTTAGAATTTCATTAAAGATGCTGTTACACCATGCATACTGGTAAAATCAGCAGCGCTTTACATCAGGACTTAGAACAGGTCATATTATGATCGGTATTGAAGTCGTACTTTCATTGTAAATTGTAATACTTGATGTGCACTGCAACTGATAGTACTGCCTGCGACGGGAGTACTTTAGTTATTTTTAGAACACACTTACGCAAAATTATAGAACTACCTACTACATGGATGGGGTAATGCATGTTTAATTGGGTTAGTTTAGTACCATGAAGACAATTGTTTATGAACAAGGCGAGCAAAATTATTTGAAATGAGTCGATCGAGCATACCTCAGTTAAATGAAAAAGGTAAAAGTTTTGTGGCGAAAAAGATAACACAGGAATCATTTGACATTGGCGTTTTACTTCCATACAAAGGTATGGTATAGTTAAAAAGAGTTAATATAACCCTTTCTCAACCATCGTTTTGTATTCAAATGAAAGGGACAGAAATATTTCTGTTATAATTATCTCTGTCCGCTAATAGGGCTTCGGAACGTACGTTATATGTAAATATTTTAATAGTGAACACTCTGTTTACTAAAAGATGTTGTTGCACCAAAAAACCCATTGCTCTCTCTTATAAAACAGTTTAGCGTGGGTCAATTTTGTACAAAACAGTCCACATATTCCCGCGCGAAATGCTGACAAGCCGTGAAAATGTTTTAATTTGCCCTTATCAAGCAATCTACTTCACAGATAATGTTTATTGTGTTGTGTTCATTTTATGCCTCAACAACTATGGTGTCGTCGTCACCTTGTCCAGCGTTGATATGTTGCTCCCTAAAGTGCGATAAACATCCCCACTGTTAGCTCGTTAGTTGTTTAAACAAAATAAGTAGAACTTTAACAGCAATTGGTAATACCCATCCATCTATTACGAGTAGGTAAATATTCGTTGACATCATGATAAGTTCAGTTGCTTGTTAATAAAGTACTTTTTGTGGAGGATGAGTGTGAAGGCTTTCTCAACTACCATCCACAAATTGGACAGCAATCAATATAGAAGACACAACAGAACGTGCGAATAAACCGGACGAGCGTAGACAAAACGCTACAATAACATCAGAACGGGAACGAATCGCAGTTTACGACACAAGCCAGCACGATGGCCGAGTTCTACAAATGTATAAGCCATCTGCTCTAATGGCAACAATTAAACATAGTCGTGCGAGGCCATCCTTGTACAATATTCGGCTTTATTAGCGATAAGGAAATTGGAGGTTGTCCATTGTGTTGATCTCGTTTTAAATGCTGCACTGTTAATGGGTGTTAGACTGCTAATAAGTTTGCAATGCAACCAATGCACGTATAAATGCAACCAACATATCTGCGCAACCTGCAAACCTAACAATCTACACAAGATATTTTAGGTGGCTATTTTGAAACCAAATTCTTTATCGAGACCGACAAAAATAATGCAAGTGTCGTCTAAGAATATGCCTAAATTGAAGAAAGAAAAGAAATACCTACCTACATAAAAGTTAGTATCTGAAGGACAATGACACTTTGCTCCGAGAGATATTAAAACTCTTCAAAAACATAAAAAGACTAACCGATTAAATAAAAAGTTAATGCGAGTAGCGAATTATGATTCGTTTTTGCACTGTCTCCATAGGGTACCTTTCTGAAGTAGCATGATATAGTATCTCTCCATCAACATGTACAAGTAAAGCATACGTATAAGGAAAGCTGTCATAATTAAAGACGAAATGAGAATGAGCCTTTATCGATACGAAGCATCGTCATAACTTAATGTCAAATTGACGTATGTCTTGACAGTATAAATGAATAAAGAGTTTTAAAAACGTGCAGCATATATGTATATGTACAGACGTCGAATGGAATACTGATGATGATGAAGTTAATTTAACAGTACCCACGTCAAGTACTCAAGTAAAATGTTTTTTGTGTCTCTGATACCCATAACACACTGTAGGATAGGCGACAAATAGATTCAAACTATGTTGGAATTAATCTTGCGTCCTACAGATAAATAACCAACGAATATGGCATTTCTTTTTTCTCATATGCCGATTGTGACTAGCAACGTTAGTTCGATGGTAAAAACTCGAGTATGAGAAGCTCGATTTTCCAATATGGCATAGCGCGATGTGCATTTATGTAATTAGCAAAAACGTCGCTGGAAATCACTACCTTGTTCGATCATATCATACGCTCCACGGGGCTCGTTGCCACCCTGTTTGGTACCAATTAATTTTTCAAGGAAACTTTTCCTGCTAACGGAATGACGCTTCCTGTATTCGCATCTCTCATAGATGCCTGACATTTCCTTGAAGTGTGTAACGATGGATTGGAGATATTGCACGGTATGAATTTAATCTGGCGTCTGAGGCTAATACCATGTTATGGACCATTTTTGTATTAAAAGCAAACACTAATAGATGCACTGGTTTATTGTTACATGGTCATGCTTGACAGTGAAGAAGTGCTTGGGCCTGTCAGCGGGAAAAATATGTCTAGGAGTTTTTATCTCGTAATAGGGTCATAAATATTGATTTTAATTACTTGTCGTATGTGCACGGATGACATTGCGACGTCGTCGCTGGGTGCGGCTGGCGATGACAGCCGGCGCTGCGCTCGCGCACGTCACACGCCGGTCATTCCTGACGCGCACTCATCATGCGCACCCACCACTCTATATAGTAACTAATGATTGAGATCTCTTGAGAATACCAATTACGGTATTGCCACGAGGCCTGCAGCGAAACTTTAAGCTAAAAACATAAAATTAAGCATAAAGCAATGTTGCAAAAACTGAGAACAACATCATTCAAGTTAATGCCATACTTATTCACTGATATATGCCGTACTCGTAAGTTTTTGAAGTAAGTTGAACAACCTATTCTATGTTGGTATGTTTGAGCCATTCGCAGTAGAGAAATGATGTTGATGATCTTATATGTATAAATAACTATAGGAAGACATTTTTATTTTTTTTATTTATTTATTTACACAGAATTTTACATAGTTACTCATTATGGGAACACCACTTAAACCACTGGGGTTTGTGTGTGGTGTGATCTACTCATTAATTATCGTATTTATGTTAGCAATAGCATTATTTTAAATATTCAATTACATCATTAATAAATCAATTACATAAACAGTTGGTTTTAACTAAAACCGAGAAGACCATAAGAATTTTTCATTAACATTACGTGATTATTCATACTCTATCGAATCTTAAAACCGAATATTAAAATCTCACAAAGATTTAATGGAGTGGAGGAATTTATTACCAAGAAAATTTGGTAGGAATCTGTTTGCCTTGCCTTTGTAAGATTACTAGTCTAACTCTACCGCTCTGCCGGAGTGAGTCACTGTTGTACCGGCTCTCAAGCTCACCCAATTAAAGATGAATCTCCGGTCGGATCATATGACATCAGCCGATGAAATACTACCCAACGAGCCACCACAACCATGATGTTTTGCTACTTGACGTTAATTTGCAAGAAAACTCGTGGTTGTAGGACAACGTAATGAATGACTCACAAGAGCGGATACCGTGACAATGTGAACAGCATAATTGGTGATTCGAAGGTGCAACTTAGACTACGTTACAAAAAAAAACGATGTCTTCAAAATGAAATACTCCAATTAGTACATCAACAATAAAGTAAGTGTGTGTTAAAACAGGGGATGCAAAAGTTGAGATTTTTAAATGTTTCTTCTAGATCAAGATCAAGACTAAACCATCCAGGTATACCTACCCGCTAAGTTCCGAAATGTGGCATAAACAGTCGTACGTTATTTTTCGATGGCAGTAAGAACTATCGTATTTTTATTATAATGAGCTTTAAAAGTTGCACGCGATCATCCAAAAAGGGCTGAATATTTGATAGGCAGGCTCATATTTTACTCTCCTCGAGAGCCGAAAGCAGACAGATAAATCAAATACATCTCTGGCAGCGCTGCATCGTTGTCGTCCCTCGTCTCTCGTAATTGCTGCAAAAACACCGCTTGTGTGACTTTTGAAGATTTTGGCAAATTTGAGAGCAAACCTGTGACCCACATCGCTATGAACTAATTCGGGGTTTTGGTGAATCGTTCAAACCATACAACGCGAGTTCAAAAAATCATTAGCATGGAATACGCGTTTGGTATAAAGTATATTCCCGGTGTTTAGCCTGGACAACTTCTGTTTGTTGTCGGGACCTGATTAGCGTGAGCGGTTAGCGTGGAGCGGTGAGCGCTGCGGCGACCGAATCTCTCAATGGCGCGCAGCGGTCGATCGCGGGTGCGTCATAAATTTCCATTGATTGGATTAATCTGATTTGGATGTCAATTTTGCAGGCAAAGTAAGGGCTCTTTATAAAAGAGAATACAATCATGTCTCCTCTGAGTTTTTATATATTGTGGTCTCGATGCATAATAACGAATATATTGCAACATTCGACGTCTGCCTCACTGTGCGATGCGAATCTAAATATTTCTTTTTCCTGCTTGAGACAATCGTTAGCGAAACAAAGAAGATTTATTTACTCATCATTTTGTCTTATTAAAATGATAGATTTACGTTCAGAGTACTTTATATTATTCATACTGAAGTTCAGGCATGAGGGGTATGGCACAAATGCACAATGTATATCCAAAAAAGCGTTATCGGTTTGAAGTAATGTCTCGATGTCAAATTATAATTAGATTAACCTATTTTCCCTTTTAACTTTCACCAAACATTAAAACAGTAATAGAATAATGCCTATGACACATACGAGTTCAATAAATATAATTATATGCGGTCGACTTAATAAAGCCTCACCCACAGGTACTCACCCTAGCAGCTTAACGTTACGTCCTAAACGATGAAATAAATTGCCTATAAAAATATCTATGATAAGGAAATGATCGGTGAATAGGTTATGATTTTTTCCTTTGCTGCGTTGTTCATGACAATAAAATATGACAACCTAATTAGGTTGATGCGAAAATATAAACCAAATTCCCAACATAAATTTTTCGTGGAAGGACCAAAAACGAGCACCCCACTGTGAATTTTACATGAACTTCATGACTCTCTATGACTGTTCCATGCGGTCGAAGTACACAGTTACGAATAATAATATGATCGAATTATGCAACATCAGTACCTAGAGACCAGTTCTATAATTCATTTAAAGATTTATAGGAGCACCAGGTCTGTCTTCGCAAACGAGCATATTTCCCACGTCAATTTTGATTGCAATTTCATACTGAGCGATGACATTCAAGAAACTATTAAATAAGCTTTATATAAAGGCGACCCAAGAACGAGACATATCGACCTACCTTTCAAGTTGAATTGCAGCTTATTGGTAATAGAATTGCAATATGATATTGGTATTTTAGCGTAGAATTGTACGATTCTGATTGACGATAAAGAAAGGACAAAATTGCTTTTAGTCTCATAATGTAGTGTAGAAATATATAATATCTTGACCAGGTGGTTCAATTAAGGCGTCACAATTGACTGAGCGAGCGTAGCGAGCGAAGCGTCCAGTTTCGAGATTGTCCATCTGTCTGTTCTCGCACAGGTCGCATTTTCCAATCGATTTTGACAAAAATTGGCACACAAGTTCCTTGATGTAATTAAAAAAAATTGACGATCACAATTTTTGATTGGGGGGACCAAATGGGGGGAAAAGGCGGAAAGTTTGCTGTAGCGTTATTTATCGACGGAATTCAATCATTCTAAACGTGATGAAGCGAACAAAAAACCCGTGAGGGTGGTGGGGGGGAGTTTGCTGTAGCGTTATACATATATGGACGTTTTTTTTTTATTGAAGCGAGGTCTAAGTTCTCACAGAACCATTAGATATAATAAAGGTTATGAGATGCTTTGGAATTAAAATGAATCTCTCACTTATTGACAAAGGGATAAAGCGAATTGAAATTCCCAACAATATACATATTTCTAAATGCATAGTAGATGAGAAAGTCCATGTTCCCAGCAGTGCCCCGGCCGTGGTAATCAGGCACTCGCTTAGCACGAGTAAACAAATCTTCGACATTGTATCTGCCCGCTTTAACTCTATTTATTCAGAGGAACATTGTCGAGAGAAATGTACGATTATTGTAGCGTTTTCTTATGGATTGTGTTACGAAAACTTACAACTCTCGTTGCGTTAAGGAAGGTTTACTATCAGTGGTACCACATGCACGGTTTATCAATTCAGACAGATTTGTTATTTAGTTAATCTATCTACGGGTTCTCACAAGATAGAACATCTACAATTCGAGTTCTATCTTATTGTACAAAACATGGCTCGGAATCAGCATGTGAGTCAACCTACTCGTATTATTTAATATTTTGACGCCGAAGCGTCGACGGACGATTTTTTGCAACGTTTAAGGACATCAGATGCCTCTTCGTCAGATATCTAGAACCTACCTACCTACCAACCTACCAAATATCTAGAAATATTCTTTACAATATCGGAGATACTTCTTTGTTATCATAACGGCATTCCTTGATCGAAATAATTATGCAAAAAGCTGACCAAACGGTCGCCAGTCCACGGCGGCTAGTCTTTGACGAACGTTTGTAATACTAATAACTGACTCAATATGTTGACTGATTTATCGTAGTATCGGATATTGCCTCTGGCATCACAACGTCAATTGAAGATTTTGAGCATAGCTTGACACAGCGTAGATGCATCATTATAATGATCACACTTAGAGTGTTTTCGCCAAAATGGCTCCGCCAACGCAATCGTTACACAAATCATAATAAAGAAATATACAGAAGTAGTTCCTTAAAACACTAAAGGAATCTTGTGTTGTTGTAACAATTTATATATTGCAACCTAGATATTGCAAATAACTTTTAATATGAGAGGCCTATAGTCGTAATAGAGTATTGTGTGTTAAGCAATTTCCGTTTGATAAACAAGAGCGGATGAATGCGTCATTCGTTTGAACAGCGGTTGAATTAGGCGACGATGCGGGCGTCTTTACACTCTTTAAATTGTCAAAAAACCGAGACAAGCTTCGACAGACACCCATCGGGGAGGCATCGGCGAAACAGGTGTTATCATAAACATACATTTTACGATAAAAACAAAATTATTTTCATCAGTGGCCTGCTATGTGGCAGGAGGCGCGAACTGCTCTCCCCGCCGACACAATGGCGATTTCATAGTTTTTTTGTCTTCCCGTCGTCGGCGTAAAGGCCGGGGATATTAAATTTAGTAAGCGGAGAGGTGTCTGAAATCGCACGAGGACGTGCGATCCGCCACACATATTTCCATCAGCACAAAAAGCGGAACTATAGCCATAAATATGTCCAAATAAACATTAGCCGACACAACTTTGAATAAAGGATGTGGAGGTTTTGTGCACGACACTTATGTCAATTGTTTTGACAACAATTATATTGTTTCTTCTAATTGCAAATTAAAAAAATCAAGCCTTTCTCAACCAGCATTTATAATGGGAATCTAAGGAGGTTACCAAAACCTTTCAATAGCGATTCAGATGAGCCGTTCCCAGTAGTCTTACCGAATAGACTTACCAGTTAAACTGCTGGGAATTTTCTTCCCAATAGACTTACTGATTGTAAGACTTCGCCGATCTATTTTTTTCCCAATAGTTTTACTATAACGATATTTATAAATCATAGACCTCGTAATTGACAGACCTGTGTTACGCGTATTACAACCCATCTCACTACAAGTAGTAACACGGTTTTTTTTGACAGCTGACACTGTTTTGAATATTTCTAGTTATTGTGACGTGTGAGGTCACAGTTAAAAAACCTGTTAAAAACAGTGACATCTGTCAAAAATAGTGACAGCTATCAAAAATAGTGACAACTGTCATATTCTCCAAAAAAAAAATGTTACTATTGGTAGTGAGATGGGTAGTAACACGGGTAACGAAGATTTATAGAAAGTGAAAAAATACCAGTATTAATGATTACTCATTTATTTGTGGTTTGATAATTATGTGACAAGATGACAGCCAAGTTTTTTTTTTTTTTGAGTCATAGATTCAAGTTCACTAAGTAGGTTGGCTATTTAGATTTATTTATTAAACCATATCACACTTAGAATCTAATGAAATAATAATTCAAGGTTAAATTAAGTTATTATATTAACGCTATCAATATTACCTAGGAGTGTTGCGTTCTATTGGAATGGAAAAAAACTACATGGAAGAAAAAAAACGGCGTGTAGAAGGCAACACTCTTACCTCGGTCTACATAAGGTAGGTATTAGGAGTTTTGTTTTACTAGTAAATCCACTGGGTACAAATTTCCCAGAGGTTTTACTAGTAATTCTATTGGGAAGGAAATTCCCAGTAGTTCAACTGGTAAGACTATTCGGTAAGACTACTGGGAACGGCTCATTCAGATTAGGTACAAAACGAGAACATCACCATGGTAACCATTTGCATTCAATTCAATACGCCATATTAGGCTTTATTTACCTAATACGAAGACTTGTTTTAAGAAGCCCATGGTAATTTTGCGGATCAGATTAGGTTTCTAAACTGAATCGGCAGAAGATGTTGTAGTAAATCCCTGTTCGGTACTTTTTTTATAAAATCTCCAATTGGTCCAATCTAGGTAGATTGGACCAATTGGACTATATAATCACTCGCGAGTCTATCCTAGATGTGTTATAGTAATATAAAACGACCGAATTCTGAATCGATTAAGTTGAAATTTGGAACACGTATGTATTTATGTGACCCAATCACGAAAGTGAGTAAGCAAATAAGGCAATTTTGGAGGGCAAATCAGAAATGTAAAAAAACCTGTGTCGTGTGATATGTCAAATGAAAAGGTTACGAGGATTTCAAATGTTCTTTTTATAATTTTAAAATAGAAAGTTAAGAAAATATTTAAGAAAACGGTCAAGTACGAGTCTAACTCGCGCATGTGGAGTGAATAGTTTGGATTTTACATAGCAAAATGTTGTTTACAAAGTTATTGGTGCGGCTACTTTCACACTCCATACACGTAACCAGGTGCATTCATAAGTTTGTATAGGGTATTGAAAGAATTGTTGAATGGTAGCCCCCTTAAATATTGATTTTATCTTGTTTTTTAGTATTTGTTGTTATAGCGGCATCAGAAATACATCATCTGTGAAAATTTCATCAATCAATCAATCAAATGTATTTATTGCAGTAGATATTTACATATACTTAGCATTTGTCATTTATTTTGCCACTTCTCTACATCGGAACACTGTGGGAGAAGAAGTGCGTGAAACTACCATAGATTGAATTGTTTATCTCTTTTAAAAATTGCCTGTGCTTAACTAATACAAATATTACAATATTCATTATTGTAATTAATAAGCAGGAATAAATAATAACAAAATTATCAACAGCAAGGTCTGTATTGAACCAGATTAACACCATACAGTCCCATCATTTTAGTAACCTTTAAGATTGTAATATCCCTTTTTCGACAAAGTCGCTTTAAAATGCTTTTTAAATTGTTCAAAAGGCAATTTCAAGATCTCCAGAGGTATCTTGTTGTAGTAGAGAACACACTGATCCTTGCAAGAATTGCTAACCTTCGCGAGTCTAAACCTGGGCGCCACTAGTCTGTGATTATTTCTCAGGTTGACATTACAGCTATCGCTAAGTTTGGAAAATGTTGTAAGGTTCTTGCGTATGTACATTACATTTTCGAAAATAAATTGCATCGATACAGTTATCATGTCAATTTCTTTAAAAAGCTATCTTAAAGAGTCTGTGCGTTTTAAATTATAAATTGCTCGAATAGCTCTTGTCTGTAAAATATACATAGTTTGAATATCCGCTGCATTCCCCCACAAGAAGATACCATAGGACAGACACTATGAAAATAACTAAAATATACTAGCCTAGATGTAGCCAGATCCGTGTTTTGTCTGATGTTCCTAACAGCGTAAGCCGCAGAACTTAATTAACCAGCCAATTTATCTATGTGGGGTCCCCACTGCAATTTGCTATCAATGGTTATTCCAAGAAACTTCGTTGCTGTCTAACACTAAACTGGTCTCAACTCGCCTGACATATGGAAGTAAGAATTTGATACACTTGGTTTTACCAGCATTTAACAATAAAATATTAACTGTGAACCAACTCAGAGTTAAAGATAATACTCCCTTAATATCATCAAAATCTTCTTTTTGTCTTTCTGTTTTGAAGACCAGTGAAGTATCATCAATAAAATAATATGTCACAAATAATATGTTTATTAATAAAATAATATGTTTATTCACTATGTCAGTCAATTTCTCCACCATCGTTATCTCCAGCAGATCGTTAATATATACCAGGAATAAGAAAGGGCGGTATGTGGAACCTTGTGGAACGCCAATTTTACTCCCGTTCCATCACATTGACTTCTGCCTGTTGAATTATATTGCTTAGGTATGATCTTAGTAGATTCAAGGCTTTATTTTTAGAAATTCGGAGTTAGCTCCGTGATGATTTAATTCATCAAGATCAACACAATCAAATGCCTTCGACAGATAGCAAAATACACCGATAGCATCCCATGCAGAATAAATATGAGATTTAAGGGTATATATGTTACCGGAAATGTATGAATTCTAGGAATTGTATACAAATCCTAGGAAATGTGTACATTTCCGAAGCTATTTAGGAAATGTATGAAATATTGTTTCAAAAACTATTTAATGCATATATATCCTAGGAAATGTGCACATTTCCTAGGAATTGTATACAATTCCAATTTCGTGTTAGGAAATGTATAAAAAGAATGCTTTCTGTAATAAAATTGTTAAAATAAGAATAATAATTTTTATTATAACACTCATGTAACACACACATTATAACACACTGTAACACAAGTTTTTACTTTTAACATAATTATCACAAAATCAACTAAAAGGTATTATTCTTATAAAGTAACATTTTTATTTGGTAAACAATCAGACTATTTAAGTAATTGTAAATATAACAATATTAGAGTAAGTTTTAATATTATACTTAATACTTTCTTAAATGTAAACAAGTCAGTCCATATGGCTATTTATTTTTGCAGGGTAAGCTTGAATGGCATTTGGAAGTACACAATACTTTATTTTTAAAGCACAGACATCTTGCTGTATTACAGTCTTTCTTGCAAAGGCATTTTTTAAACCCCTGGCCGGTTCCAGTGGATTGTAGGTTGGCAACTGACCGTAGTGCAATCTCAGTACTCGGTATATCCTCTGCATCAAGAAGAACTCTTGGACACACATTAATCTGAGATCGAGCATGCAATTGTTTTAAGATTCCGTTCTTAGTGCCAATTTGATAGAGCCCATCATCGGTTTTAGCCAAAACTACACCTATAATATTACGGGCATCACCACGTCCTCTATCAACCTCTGGAACTCCAATTCGTACAGAAGTGCCAATAGGTACAGGGGCAAACTTTTTTTCACTTAATTTCAGCATTTTTTCAGCCTGTTTTTCTAGGTTTTTCTTAGCATTTTTACGATTATCTAGTACATTATGTGTTTTTGAACATAATGGACACAAAACTTTTGATCCGAATCCTTCATCGGGTGATTCTTCAGCAACAGCGCATATAGCATGGATAGCACATCCACATTCTCTACATGTATGAGCTCCTGTAGTTTCTTGTGAACAGACGCAGCATTGGAGGGTGCAAGTTGGAGGTTGCGTGTTGGTTTCGTGTGGATCTGGATCGGTTTCAGAAACTTGACTTGCCTCTGCATCCGTGATCACCTTAGAGAGTTCACATGCAGTGACTATAAGATCTTCTTCCTTTTTGGTAAGGTCCTCTATGATTTTCTCCAAATGTTCTTCAGTTTGAACATTTTGCGTGAAATCATTTGGTAACTGTAAACCAACTTTTACTTTACATCCAAAAAGCGCCTCATACGGAGATTGCTTGATACCAGCGTGAAAAGCTCTGTTTTTCATGAGTTGCACAAATCTCAAACCCTCGCTCCAATGTGAATTATCATTATCTTGCATCCACGTGGTCAACATATTTTCAATGTCCTGATTCGCTCTTTCCACACTGCCCTGACTTTGCGAATGCCTGGGTTTACCATGAATAATTTTCAAAGTAGGCCAATATGTTTTTAAATTCTCAATAATTCGGTTGGAAAATATTGAAGTATTGAACTGAAGTATTGCAGGAGCACCAAGTAGAGTAAATATATCCAATAAAGTGTGAGCCACTTCCTCAGCTCGTTTTGTTTTAAGTGGTCTTAAAACAACAAATTTTGTTAAGTGATCTTGATACACCATAATAAATTTGTTATCACCGTCGGGCTGGGACTGAATATCTATCAGATCTACTTGGCATCTATGTAGAGTTAAACTCTGACGATATAATAGGCTTTACAACAATACCTTTTTTATGTTTTTTGCTTCTGTTGACATGGTTCACAAAGTTCAAGATAAGTTTCTATATCCATCCGTGTTATGTTTTTGTAGTGACTCCATACTTCTTTCATCATACGATCTCTTCCACCGTGACCTATTCGAATATGTGCCTCGTGTAATATGTCGAATAACTCACTATCACATGCGTAGTAAATAATAGTGCTTGTAGCTTCTTTAACAGGAAAAATAAGTTTACTTTTCTGGTCAATGGTAAGCACATCGTATCGTCGCAATAACCAATAATCATGAGAAGTCTTTCTAGCAGTTGTTTTTGCCACAGAAACTTCTTTAATTAACTCTTTATAACGTTCATCTTCAATATAAGCAGTGTTCTTAGCATTTGATAACATTCTCAATGACGATAATGCACTATAAAATCGCTCTTTCATAAGCGTGATGCGTGATTCGGCAGCAATGACAGCTTTTGCGACACTACTCACACAATCGAGCGATCGCAGGATCTGACGATCGATACCCTCCCCTCTTTCGTCCCGCTATGCCCGACACCCATCAATATTCCAAAATTTTATACATTGCCTAGGAAATGTGTCTATTATAATTTATTTCACACATTTCCGTGCGATTTTAGGAATTACATACATTTCCTAGGAATTGTATACAATGACGGTTTGCACACATTTCCGGTAAAATATATAAATACTTGCAGCCGTAGTCGATTTACCCATAGTGAAACCGTATTGTTTAGCTTGGAGTTGTTTTGTACGGTTGAAGTGTGAGAGCATTTGATTGAGTATAATCTTTTAAAAAAATTATCTACTGCTCGAAGAACATATATTAGTGTGAAATTTGAAGGATCACCCTTTTCTCCCGACTTGAACAGAGGTATCAGTTTATTGTGTTTCATGAGGTCTGAGAAAGCTCCATCGTCAACACATTTATCAAATATACATATAAGCTACGTGTGGGGCTATAACTAGTACAACTGAACCAATGACTTTGACTGACACCCACAGGTATTCAGTATTTTTAAGTAAAGTAATATAAATGTTTTTACAATGTGCTGGGGATATACATGATAAAATTTTAAATATACATTACTGACGCTGGTGTTGTTTTTTAATAAAGTCTCTGCTTCATACGGAGTTGAATTTAGACGCTCTGTTCTGAGTAAGGGTGCATTGGCAAAGAATGTTTCGAAAGCTCGAGCAACCTCATCATCTATCTTTAAGCAGAAATCATTGTCCCTTGGAATAACTTTTCCAGTTTCACGGTTAATGATTTGCCAAACCGTTTTCATTCCATTAGTTGAATTTTGTTCTGTTTTGTTTTCTATTAATGTGTAAAGTTTTTGCAGTTGTTACAGCCAATTCGAAAGTTTTGGAATATTTTTTAACATAGTCACAATTCACAATTCTTTATTGCACAGAACATTACAACAATACAATTATACACGAAATTAAAAGGCAAAGGCGAGCTTATCTCTCAACAGAGATTTCTTCCAGCAAACCTATCTGGATAGGATACATATAAAATGAAAAGGGTAGACTAGTGCAATTAAATACTTACCAAATACCAATAAAATATGATACTTACTATAAAAATACATATAATAAAAGTTTTAGTGTTAAAATAAGAATAAACAAATAATAATAATAAATAGATTAATACAATTACATACTTCCATGTACAATACCTATGATGAAAGAGAAAGTAAGTGCTCTTTCAAGCGATTCTTAAAGGAGAAGAGAGTGGGACTGTCATTTATAGTGCAGGAAAGTGCGTTCCACAGCCGAATGGCCCTCAGCCGAGTACGAGAACGAGTGCTCGTAGGCGACGGTATTATGCTGCGGAATACATAGAAGAGACACCGTGTGAGATCTCCGCTCCTTGCCTCTGGAGAAAAGAAACTTAAAACGTTCACGAAGGTAGGAAGGATATCTGGGGTTTCTCAAGATGTTAAAATGTAAATGCAATATGTGGAAATCACGGCGAAGACGAATCGGGAGCCAACCCTGTTCCTTGCGATACTGCGAGACGTGGTCATACCGAAGACGAACCGAATCCCGAGGTTCTGAAGTCCTTCGAGTTTATTCAGTTGTTCTTCGTTCGCACTCACCCAGCAAGCATCGGCATAATCAATTAAATGAAGTAGAAGGGACTGGGCTAGAGTGACTTTAGTATGCCGTGGATACTTCCTATTGTAATTTCCGAAGAGAGTGAAACGATGCAAAGACTCGTCTGCTGACCTCGGAGACATGGGGCGACCAAGACAGCATGATATCGAATACAACTCCGAGATTTTTAGCTTTATCGCTGTATTTGATTACGGTTCCATCAAATATTAGAGGAGCGATTGGAAGTTTTTGTAACAGGTTAAGAGAGTATCGGGTTCCCAAGATCAAGGCCTGCGACCTTTTCGGGTTGACGAGAAGCCCATATGAGAGGGCCCACTTCCTGATATTCTCGAGGTCAGCATTCAGAGCCTCCACAGCCGGAGTCACATCACGCGGAGAGAAATGCCGGTATATTTGGAGGTCATCTGCGTAAAGATGATATGAAGAAGTGAGTACATCAGAGATTGAGTTGATAAAAACCGAGAACAGAAGGGGTGAAAGGATGCCACCCTGAGGAACCCCAGTGAATAGATCGCAACAATCGGTGGATGTTTCCTCAGAATTGATGCGTTGTTGTCGATCTCTGAGATAGGAGTCAAACCAGCGGGCGGCATGAGAGGAGACATTAAGTGAATTAAGGATCACAACCAGGATATCAAAATCCACGCAGTTGAAAGCGCTGCTGAAGTCAAGCAGTGCCAGCACAGACATCCTCTACCTGATCCATCGCAAGTTGGATGTCATCTGTCACTTTGAGTAGAGCGGTGGTAGTGCTGTGACCCGGCCTAAAACCCGATTAGAAAGAATTAAGGAGATTCATGGAGGAAAGATAGGTGGATAGTTGATTGTGTACAATGGATTCGAGGACTTAGGAAAGGATAGTCAGGATAGAAATAGGACGATATTCTTTGTAGGAAGTTGGGTTGGAGGTTTTAGGCAAAGGGATCACGAGAGCACGTTTCCACTGACTAGGGAAGTGACAGTCAGAGAGTGAAGCATTAATTATGTGAGTGATAACCGGCAGCAATTCTCCAAGAACACTTATCAACATTTGAGAGCAGATTTTGCCATCGCCGACGGCTTTTGATGAGATTGCTAGCACTGCTTTCCTGACTGCAGCGATTCCAACATGACGCAGATTGAAAGAAGAGTGGCAGGAGACAGTCCTGGAAAGCAAGTTACGGAGTGTGGCATCCTTGACAGATGGATCCATCTGGACGGGGGGGACAGCAAAAAAATGATTGAGACCGTTAAGGTCGATGTTACCAACCGTCAGGTCCTGGGACTTACCAATACCAAGGGTCTTCAGAAATTTCCAAACTTGTGCAGGGGCGTAGTTTTCGATACATTTAAATATACGACGGCGTTTGGCATCTCGACAGAGACGGGAGCAGCGATTACGAAGACTTTTGTATGCTAAGAGATTTTCATCGGTCGGATCCTTTTTGTATTTAGTCTTGGCACGGTTTCTCTTAGCCATCAGACCCTTAATGGTATCAGTAAGCCATGGAGCGGGGAGATGTTTAACTTTAACCTTCTTGACAGGAGCATGTTTGTCAAACAAGCTCAGGATAATCGCGTTAAAGTTCTGGACCTTATCATCAACGGACTCACTTCTCAGAACAAGGGACCAATCTATGGAAGAGGCGTCGGATTTAAGGTAAGTGACATCAATACCCTTGAAACTACGAAGTTCAAGAAACTTAGCTCTATGCTTGGGGGGCCTAATTTTGTAGGATAGGTAAATTAAATCATGGTAGGAGAAGGGGCACTGAGTTGACCATGTACGGCAACCTTAATCGGGTTAGATATTATCATCAAGTCAAGCCGAGAGGGGGTACAGTGAGGCTGAAAGTGAGTGGCATCAAGGGGAAGAGTGTGTAAATTTAAGGAGTTAACAATGGATTGCAGTTTGGCTGATCGAGCATTGTTTTTAAGGAGGCAGGTGTTAAAATCACCAAGAATAAGAGTAACAGGATAAAGAGGAGACAGGTCATTAAGAAGAGTTTCAAAAGATTCAAAGTAATCTATGCGAAGAGAGGGGCTGTAGTAAACACCCAGAAGAACTTTATTGTGACGAAGACATATCTCTAAAAATAAGTGTTCCGCAGAACCAGAGTATAGGCTGGGCGAGTGGCTGATAACTTTGCACGAGATGTCAGAACGAAGGTAGATGGTAGCCATGAAATTTTCTATCAAAGTTATAGGTTTATTGTTCATAAAGGTCATACAGGATAGCCGTACTTTTACGAATTCCAAATGTTGCCCAGTCATTAAATTTAGATTTGCCGTTGTTGGCACTGACATTGTTTAATTTAAAAACTTTATCTAATTCTGTTAGAATAATGTTGAAAAAGTCAGAATAGATTTTGTTCGGGTTCTGTTTATTAATATCCGTTACTGACAAATGTATGTCTAAGTTTTTCACATATGTCTCTAGTATAGACTAGAGACATATGTGAAAAACTTAGATATAATAAATTAATAATAATATAATAATATATATTTAAATTATATATATATATATATATATAATAATAAATAAAAAATAAAATATAATAAATTCCATAGGGGATATAATAGGCCTATGAAATGATGGATCAGTCTTATTTTTACTAGCAATTGGGAATGAAACTGTTTGACCGCTGTGATGGGACTGTAAGCAGTTAATTACATTTTTACTTGTAAATGCACAGTCACAAAAAACGTTACCTAAGCAAGTTTGGCTGGCAAATATAAATCTAGTCGGCTCTAGAAATACATGAAATAAATTAAATGATTTGAAAATCGTTGTTTCATTGTTGTATCTACAAGCAAATCTACATTAAGATCGCCGCAATTATATTTTTTTTCTGTTATAACATTGTTTCGTGAGGGCTTCATCCAGAATTTTCTCAAATACATATTTCAGTTCAGTTCAGTTCAGTTTATTTATTGCATTCCATATATAATATAGGTGGAGATTATCATTATGGACCTTGTCCAGGTACAGCAATTTGCGAGAGGGCGATTTCAAAATTGCCATGGCTTACCATCCTTCGGAGGTCTGTAGACGCAAACAATAATATGGCTATCCAACTCAACACCGAATACCTCTATTGGTCTTTCTACAGTAAATGCAAGAATATCTTTCCGTTGTTTCACCTTAATATTATTTTTACTAAGATTAAAGAACCACCGCTATCAGCAGTCTTTCTATTGTAACAACTGACAATTTTGTTATAATTTATATTGAAAGACATCATATTTTCCTTTAAACAGTGTTCTGTAATACAAATAACATGGGTATCAGAATTATGAAGAAATAATCCTAATATAAGTTCTTTACCAGGTAGCCCCTGCATGTTTTAATGGGTAATATTTAAGTGGGGCTTACCTTTTGCCTGAATATTATTAAAAATTGGGATATTATTTCACTTTTTACTTGACTCTTTCAATTAGGGCAATATATTACACATTTTTCATCTCCTATGCTTGGTTGATATATTTAGTGGCTTATGTATGCTAGAGATTTCCTCTATTATCTTATGAACTAATTTAAATTACTTGGAATGTCTTCCAATATCCCTTGTCTGTGCTCAATAGAAGCAGTCAGTTTAGCCAAATTCTTGGCGGTAATACTAAAAAATAAGATATCGACACAGCTACCTGTAATTTGTAAAAATCTGAAAGGTAGTATCTAGCTTTGGACAAATAAACATTATCACTAACATAATAATTGTTAGAGTTAATCAGATGAATCAAACTATTATTATATGACAATGTATGTAATGTCATATTTAGCTTATACGTAAGATCATTTTCAGCTTGGTTAAGCTTTTACTGTATGGGAACGTATATATAACAATTTTATTAACATTCAGTGCGCAAAGTTTTTTTAAATATTTAATAAGGTCCCATTTTTTTACCTCACCCCTATTTCGAAACGTGAGTATTCAGTTTGATTCAGGTGTCAGATCAAGTGTCTTTGTTATTTTTTGCATAACATCATGAAAACTGGAGTTTGGCAAACAGTTGTTTATGACCGAATGTCCCAATTGATTCAATGATATGCCTAAGTTTCTTCCAATTTCTTCACAAAACATAATAGTTTTGCTTGTGATGTTTTTGTGCGATCCCGAAATCTTGTACTTATTTCAAGGCTCGTGGGTGAAGCTGGTCACTCCGGCTGTTGCACAGAACGTTGGCAGTCACACAAATGATTGGCCACCAAAGAGTCATAGCGTTCCTGGTTACTATGAGACTCTTTAAGCAGCTCATCCATGGCCAGGGAGTATTCCATAATGACCTCTTGAGATTTTCCATAGCGGGCAGTAATTGATCTCAAGTAGCCATGAAGTTCTGAAGATTTTGCAGGTCTTTCTCATACTTTGTTTTATTAATTTATAACTCTGCCATACAGTTTTTTTTTTCCAAATTTCAATTTTACTCCTATTATTTAAACTCCTATTGAGAATTTTATGAGATTTTAACATTTTTATATTTTGGTGATGTGATTTTTAATTTTAGCATATCTTTTTGATACGTTTTTGCTGCATGTTGTACCAGTGCCCACAACTGAGTCTTCACACAACTGAGTCTGGACACATCTCTACATGCAACAGAAACTTGGCCGGCTAAATTATCCGCTAACATCAATTTCTCAATTAAATTTTGAGTTTTTAGTGCTGCTGTACCATGAGACTCCTCTTTTAAGTATGTGATTTGATTGTGGGCATCACACAGCTCCCGCTCTAGATAAGATATTATCTTCAAAGCATACTCGTATTCAGCACCGCACTGATTAAAACCAAGAATTACAATTGTTAACCTATTTTGTTCTTCAAATATATTTTCATATTGTGAGTGTAAAGTATGTCTACTTTACACTCACAATATGAAAATGTACTTGAAGAGTACAACTCGGTTTTTAGTTTAGTATTATTACCTAATACTTCTAGCAATATATTTTCATAGTCCTCCCGTTCACAGGTCAACTGGCTACACAATTCCCTAGATAATTTTAATTCTTCAAAAGCTAGTTTTAGTTGAGGTTCTACCTGGCGTGCTTTACGGGCCTGCATGCGGCTGTCCACATAGATATGAATAAGTAGAATAGTATTTATGAGTGTCAACAAACTTCTAACTAGGTAGGATAATTGTCAGCCTATTGAAGTTATGTCAGCTAAGCCGAATTCGAAATGATTGCCACTTACGTTATTTATTTGGTTGAAATTAGATTCCATAATTTATGTTTTCGCTTAGAATACACAATAAGAGGAACCAAATCACTCCGAACCGAGAATAAGAATGACAAAGATAAAATTCTGTAACCGAAAAACAATTGGCCAGTTTGTATCAAATATTCATATAAAATATTTATAGTCACACGTATATTTTTATTCTATTAAATACAACTAGAATTGTAGTTTAATTACATAAGAAAACAATTTCTATTTTAATTTTACATAGGATCAATCTTAGTCAAGTGTTGACCTCAGTGTTGCCTCAAGCTAAAACTCTTTCTAACTATCACGGTTCATGAGCCTGGTGACAGACGGACAGACAGACAGACGGACAGCGGAGTCTTAGTAATAGGGTCCCGTTTTTACCCTTTGGGTACGGAACCCCAAAAAAAGACTAATAAAGGCCACTCCCCCTCATAATCTCGGAGACTACCAATCCAAAAATTTTGAACAAATGAAGGAAAAATCATGAGAAATTTATGGTTTAAATAAACAGGGCACAATTGGGGGGAAAATCAGAAATAAATAAAAAAAGCTTTCTAAACCGTTTATCGTGACATGTCTAATTCAAGGGCCTGTTGCGAGAATCTGAAATATATTTTTCACATCTTTCATTTTTCTGTTTAAGCTACTTTTTTATTTATTCATTGCCATGTAGCATTTACGCAATGTGCCAATTGAACATAGATCTTAATATAATAATCGATTAAAAACCAACATGTTTCAAATTTTAACTTTGACAACGTTGCATGAAAGTTTATGAATTTTTTGTAATATTTAAAAAAATGTCAATAAATTATATGTTTTACTGAAATCAAAACTATCGAAGATTGTTATTGTGATTGATATCCGATGACATTGTAATATTCGATTTGTTTATTTTTACACGTTGGTAAAAGTAGCACGGGAATATTTTATCTGTGGTGACCTTTCCCTAATCCTTCACAATCGGCCATTATAAATAAAAAGTTTTGTTTTCGTTGTTCGATTACTGTACAAGTGGTGAAAGTATGATTCAAAGTATAGTTATTTCATTATTTTTAGAGCATTTTATTTAAATTTTCCTCATAGTCTGTGTGAAAAGTTGTAGGTGTCACTCAGGAGAAAAATTATTTTCGTCATGGGCGTTAACGCTTGAATCCTTCGCATCACTCTACATTAAATGCGCCGCCCTCACCGCAAATACATCATTTTGCTCCCTTGAATCAAAAATAACTATTTTTCATAAACCTGAAAAGCTCTTAGTTAACAAAATATTTAAGAAAATAGGCAAGAAAAAAAATAAAAGCCCCTCCCCCCATCTTCGAAAGTACCGATCCTAAAAATTGGAAAAAAAATCGTAATACATGTTTTACCCAATCATTACAGAAAAAATATAGAGAAATGTATGGTTTGAATTGTTTTTGAGTTTGCAAATAATATTTTGCTATCTTACACTCAGGATAATTAAAGATACCTGATCGCCATGCAAGAAACTTGAAAACCTTTGTGCGGTGGGACGGGAACCCTACGTGCGCGAGTCCGCCTCCTACTTGTCCGTTTATTTCTTCTGCAAATTTTGTCAATGATGTTTTAAGTTTATATCGATTATTCGATAACAGAATATGAACACAATTTTATATAAATTACCTCCTTTATCTATTTTATTTAGGATTTAAAGTGATGAAAATTTGCGTAATGCATATTTCTCGATTTGCGTAATGCATATTTCTGAATTGAGCACTGTCCTGTCCACTGAGGAACCCCATATTGATTGTGATTTCATCAAGCAGTTCAAGCATTCGATGATTTACCGCTACATCAGCTCTGCAGACCCAAACAATGTTCTAGAAAATGCTAAATATATAAAAGTAGAATTGGCGTTGCTATTTAGCAAATACAAATGTATTTACGTTGCTAAATAGCACAAATGTATTTAAATTGTATTTTATTTTATGTCAGCCGATTTAAGATAATAATTTGAATATTTCGAGTGATAGATATATAATTACTTTTTTAAACGCTTGATCAAAATTTTTATACTTATAATCTGAGATCTCATTACATTATAAAACTATGATATCAATACTTGTTCACGTTCTGACTGACACTGAGTTATTGACAGACGAGAAAACTATTGACATTTGACAGTTTTACAGGACAGAAAACTTAAAGGCGATGGGAATGCTACGAAAAAAATATGAAACAACGCTGTCCCGGACAAATGAAAGACATTCTGTTTTTACGGAGATTTCAGTAATCAATTTATACAGTGTGACATTTAATTAGCTGACCAAATTTTGGGGAAATATTTCTGTAGAAACCTAACAAATAAAAAATGGGTTACCCATAGTAACTGGAAATCTGTTCACCTCTTTGGATGGGATTAACGGAATTTCGTCAAGAACACAATTATATCGAAATGGTTTTCTCAGTTTGGTAGCCCTGAAAATGTTACAGCCCCCAATTGTCGTAATGCTTAATTTCATCGATGACTCTAGTAAATGCCAACACCACACCATTGGAAGTTTTTATACTTGCAATGTAAGTTAAAAGCAGCGCTTCTGCTAGTTTAATCTATTAATATTTATTCAACAAACCATGGGTAGACAGCACAACTTTTACCGATAAAAATATCGATATTTACCCCGTCACTATTAAAATTTTGTTGAATAGAATACTGCCTTACTGTGTATTCACAAACAATTGGATAAACGCAGCCTCCCCGGTCGGCCCGGTCGGGGCAACCATCGAAATGACAGTCGCCCGAGCAGAGGCGATAATATGTGTACATATGTAAGATTAACTCGCAAAATAAACGATACCTTCACACTACATGGATTCAAGAACAAGTTTTTCCATAACACAAAAGACGACACTGAATAGTTATAGCTGCTTCGCGGCCTCGCAGCATAATCCAATAAAACAATTCACGGAATGTACCGACAGAAGAACATGCAGCGGTATGTTGCACTTTCGAGAACTTCCGAAGACTCTGCAGCTGTAGAAGAGCGTGGTGAATTCAGTGTTTTATTTAACATATTGTGGACTTACTTAATCTTGAATTACAGCTAATTAAGCTGTTTGCTGTACATGGCTGTGGGGGTCCACATACCATAGCGCTGGCTAATCTACTGAACTAAAGCTGTTATCACTCTCGATACTCTCCACTCGGAGATGGATGACATCACTTGATGAATAAATGTGAAGTTTATACAAGGAACCAGATAAATATAAAATACAAATATAGACTCAAAGTAATCTATGTTTGCTTTGCTGGCCGTACCGATGAAATTGGCGACTGAATCTCAAATATATGAATTTGATTCAATGGAAAAGCAGCGGCTTCTCTGTCTGTTAGCCGAGAGGGCTGCCACCGGCACTTTCGGCGATCGACCTTTATTTGTAATATTATTTATATCGGGATTATTTGCGCAGCAAGCCGAAATATTCCATCATATTTTGAAACAAAAGCTTATTCTCTGATAAATATTAATAAGCTGCCTGCGTACAAAGGTAAGGGCGAATCGGCAGGGCCAGCTTCAGACCGAAGAGTTATCTTGACTTACTCAGATGACAACGATGCCGAAATTTTCGTCTACTAAGTTATTTTAATAATGTACATTATAAAAATAGTTACCAAAACCTTAAACGACTAAATAAATATATTAATGTTTAAAAAATATCAACTCACTCATTTGACGAAAATTTCGACATCTTTATCGTACTTTGTAAAAGTTAGACCCAAGCCACTTTATACGGAGTTGTCAAAGTTATTCAGAGAATAGTGTTGGCTTGCGTTAATACAGTTGGACCTACCGAGTTATCATGGAAATTTTAACGACTTAGAAACCTATAAGGTCGTTCTTTTATAAGCGTTTGTTGCCCGTGGTCCCCTTATCAGATGTAACCCCGCCAAATTAAAAAGACCGACATTTTGTATATCTAAAAGACGTTTTCTCAGATGGGGTGGCAGAGGCATAACACAGCCATGCCAGTCACAATAACATGTCTTTTTTCAGACAGGGTCCCAAGTCAGAGGCACTGCTTCACTTATTACATCAAGTTTATTATTTTTGACAGGTGACATGATTTTGACACCTGTTATTATTTTTGACATCTGTCTCTATTTTTTAGATCTGTCACTATTTTTGTCATTTGTCACTTTTTTCACATCTGTCTCTATTTTTGAGATCTGTCACTATTTTTAACAGCTGTCACTGTTTTTCATTTCAATTTCAATTCAAATGTATTGCCCGTGGTCCCTTCGAGTGACTATTACGAGAGGGACCACGGGCAACAGACGTTTATAGGGTTCTTCCACAACAAAAGTAAAACTCTATAAAAATCTCCAATTTTAATTTCGAAATATGTGGTCTGTGTGCATAGCCCTGCGTCATCCATTATGCAAGTGTCCGGCAGCACGTGTTGTATACAGAGGCGGCGAGCGGCGGCGGCAACAGAAGAGCTGCTTGCACCCGTGCTGCGACCGACACCTTCCACCATAATTGTCACAATATCAAACGATGTATTACGTATTATATTATGCTCAAGAACAGCCGGCGGGCGTGCAGATAATACCGCGCGGCGGTGATGGCCCTGCATAAACATTCCGTTCACAGGCCTAAGAGCATTTGTAGCGAACTGTGTTTTCAAGTTTCGTAGAGATCTACATCCGCTGCTCGATGCCTTGTTAAAATTTGAAGTCGCCTCTCGACAGCTCGTCTTGATTTATTTTCACGGTTTTGTTTTATTTTCATTCACACGGCTCGGGCATCTCTACTTGTTCCTTTTGTCAAACATAAGTTTCTATTGTACGATCTGTCATTGTTATGCCACCAGCTCCTCGATGCGACACCAAATATTTCGTAAACACCTTGCGACGGCGGCGGCTCGACGAGGGGCAAGAAAGTTGCCTTTATGTAAATGCTCCAATATTTTGCCACACAATGTGGTAGGTAGTGAGGTGGGCAGGTAAGTCAGTTTTATCGCTGGTGGAAAGCATCTCTAAGTATAATTATTAACTGGTACGGTGACTGCTACTGTTTAAATATGTAGAGCAGACGGCTTCAACGAGTTACTCGGGCGCAAAAACGCGGCAAAAGAAATGGGCAATTAACGCGTACAAATTAAGTCTACATGCGTTGAGGCATTTTCACGGTTGTTCCTTGAATACAGGCGAGTTTCCTCGGAGCCATATTAGACGAGTTCTGGAGAGATTCCTCTGCGGAGGTGCGGCGGCGGGCAGGCGGCGCGGGCACTGGTCTCGTGGTGAAGTGTTGCGCGGCTGGTTAATTGCTCGTACGCAGCGCACGTACCGCCGCTGACATGTCACAAGACGGCTGCCACCGGCGGCGGCGATCCTTCAACGAATTCCGACCGGGACGAGCGAAAAAGACACGAGGCGAGCATGCGCGCGCAAAAACTGCGCAGAGCGGGCTGCGCGCCGCGGGGGGCTCGCGCGCTGCTGTGGCCGAGGCGCGCCGCTAATGCGCACCAGCTGAATCACTTGATTAAAACGTCCTACCAACTAGGACGCATCCTAGTTCTTAACAGCGGCAGGCAACACCAGTGGCAGCAGCCATTCATGAATTCATATCAACAGGTATATCTACATAGTTTTAGCGTTTACGAAGCAGATATAGCTGCTACAAAAATATTTGTTGCACCGTAGTTTTTGCAGGCACTTGTGCAGAAATATTCATCTCGGACGATGTGCTCTAGTTCCCGGTATTGCGTCGGGCAGTTTGAGGTGCCGAAGAGTAGTGGCGACCGGCGGACGGCGCGCCGCGACTCACAAAAACGTTGCTGTCTGGAGCCCGGGAGCCTATCCAGACAAGCATCACATGTCATGCCGAATTCTGGTGCAATTTCAATTTTCATTGCCTCAAAAATGTTGTGTAATGATGATTGCTCGTGTCATTTGCACTCTAAGCATCTTCGAGGACGGGGCACGAACGCACGCGCACGCCTCGCATGGCATACCAACTTGGGAGAAGTCATTCATTAGCATAGTGATTGCTGGTCGTACTAATATGATTGGGAATGAGTAGTTTGCTTACTGAATAAAACAACTTTTTGTTGGCAACGCTAGCGCAGAGCCTAGATACCGGAGCGAGATAGCTGCAAGCGCAGCAGGTATGGAGAGAGCCGATGCGCGTGAGTTTAGCTCGAAGGACCCGGCGCAGACACACGCGTCATACCAATCGAGAGATATAACGGATCGACCCGATTATTTCTGTCCATTTCACGACTGTTTAATAGCAATGTTAAACTCGGCAAAAGCAAACACACTCGCCCTGTTTATCGAATATTTTACGATGTTCGTCGGATTCATTTTAAAATGTTACGCTTTGTGGTAGCAGCTGAAAGATTATTTGAACCGAGCGTGTGTTATTGCTAACTGGACTATTTCAGTTTAATCATTCAAATTCACTTACGTTTTTCTAGCTCTTGCTAAAATTGATGAATAATATTTTCCGTGGAAGCATCCGGTTCGTATGCTGTGCTTATTTATTTGATCTCTAACGCGCAGTTACTGCTTCAAAGATATGTAGGTAACTACATTAGTAAAATAAAATCATTTATAAATTAATTATAAATTAATGCTTCTAGACCACTTCCTATTCACTTAATTTAAGTAAAAGACAATTTATGTATCGAAGTTAGATCAAGTACTCTGTCCAGGATGAACACATAGTGGATTTTTTTCCTCAGACCAACATTAACCGAAGTGTTCCGACTCTATCCCAGGATTTAAGAGAAAAACAAACAAGCAATTTCCTCTACATGGATGACATCATGGTTTAAGTATTTTGGATTCAGAAATAAAAAAACTGGAAGAACTTCTATTTTTTTGAATGGGACCAAACTGGAGGTGTTTTCTTTCAAATAAACAAAAATATTTTTCAAATCGGTCCAGTAGTTTGGTTTCTTAATATAAAGCAGGAATTATGATGTCATCCAGGTAAACGAAATTGCGTAGTAGTTTCTCTCTTGACTCCTGGGACAGACTTTGGAGCGCTTCCGTTTATAGATTAGTGTTGGCCTGGTTGACAAAATGCGCTATGTATTATTTCTGGGCAGTACTTCGTCCACACCCGGTCAATGTCCATAACAACAAGCAAAACGACTTAACTAATCACACTAAATTATGTTATGGTAGATAGTATGAATAATGGGCGGGAAGAACGAGTCACTTCCGCTCAGGTGGTCTCAGGCAAGGAAGAACGTTATTCCATAAATATCCGCCGAAAACAATATGACTAACCTTTATAATTTTTTCTACGTATTTCTTATACCTTTTCAATACGCAGATATAATATAATTTATTTAGATAAGTAGGTACGTAAAACTTTCAAGCTGGCCGCTGCTAATGTTACATAAAAATTAAATATATTTAATGATTTCCCGGGTGTACAAATGTCAAGCCAATTTTAAGGAAGTAGCTAAGTAAGTTAATATTTATCTTTTTAAAAAGAAGCTTTTTAAAATTGAAGTAGTTTGTTGAAATATCTTCCTGTCAGATAATATCACATGACTCATAGCTCCTACTAACAAGGTTTGTCACTCGGAAGTATCGTATAAGTATCTTACACAATGGATAGCCATGCTAGTTTGGTCGTGCTCCGATGGGCACAAAACTAATGGGCAAATAACCATAGATACGAAGTGGTTATTTGTTTTTACAGAGGCATGTTTTATGTTAATTATTTACAACATCTTTTACTTTACAAACATTCTGGTACATTATCTTAAAATAAGAATTGAAACCATGTCATTTGTAGTGCAATTAAATCTTGGTAGGTAAGTTGACAGACCTATCTTCAAAGTAAGTATTTGCATATGTACTCGTGGTATATTGGACAAGAGGCGATTTTGTAGATTTACTTTTTTATCTACTACCAATAATTTAATGCTTTGTACGGCCGAATGCCGAGTCGGCAGTGACCCTGCCTACGAAGCCAAGGGTCCCGGGTTCGAGTCCCGGTGGGGGCAAATATTTGTTTAATGAGAACGGATGTTTGTACCATAGTCATGGCTGTTTTTCTATCTAAATATAATATTTATCTATATAAGTATGTGTATCGTTGTCTAGTACGCAAGATACAGGGAATCCAAGTTTGGGGCTAGATCAATGTGTGTAAATTAAAATAACAGTATGTAGTAAATTAACAACATTTAAGTAGTGAAAATTGTTGTAGTGTTGAATTATTGTTCAATTCCAACAATAACAAATAATCTGATCGGAAAAAGAACAAATTATAACTAAGCATACTAGATTAGGGACATGCTGATGAAGTTTTTGAATTATTTCCTCGGCCGCTGCCGGAAACGGAAACAAAAGCCTGTTACACATTTTATCAAAACGGCTATTGTTATTCTGTGGAAAATTATAAAAAAATATGCAAATCGATCGCGCATCGGCAGGATGTGCCCTTTATTTTTATTTTAGTAATCTCCTATTGTCAATGTGTATTAGCATGTAAATGACACCTCGTATCCGCGAACACTCAAATTATAATTTGTAATGTGCGGTGTCATTGTCATAAACTGCAGCCTTATCTAAAATAATTATAGCAACTGATTTGATACAGCTTCCGTTGTAGATATTTAATTGACACACCAACATGAGTGTATGGCGAACGTTGAATTGATTAGCCTGAAAAGCTATTACAAGGAACGACGAGATTGTTGCGATAGTAAAAAGAGCAACAAGTTAAAAGTTAAAAACATCGCGATGCATCGGTCTTACTTCTTGTGAATAGTTCCGCTATCAGATAATAGATGGCGCTAGTGTACACAACTTTGTGCTCGACTGGCCGACATCTTTCGTAGATTGGATTAGCAAGGCCGCTTTTATTGTGCTTTTTTGCTATAGTCGGTAAAAACATATTCTAGTTAGTGTCTATTAATTTTTACACATGATTATTAGCCTCGATATTTGACTGAATTAATGCACAACTAATAAAGAAATATCTATGATTCCTAGTTTTCCATAAACCTAGAGGCCTAAATACCACTCATTTACGCTTAGCGACTACAGAATATGAGAAAAAGTTTCTGTATTAGGTCCTCGCTAACTCGTTTCGATTGGTCTTCGTTGCCGCCGGCTGGCGTCACTGACGCCGCCGATGTGCAAGAAAAGGCGCGAAGCGAGGCGGTCGGTGCAACCTGCAGGCTGCACGCCCCCTGCCCGCGCCACGCCCACACCCCGCGCCTCACCCCCTCACGTGTCTCGGCCACAGCCATCGACCTCACTTGTTTTGATGTAACATCAGACGTGCTATGCTAAAGCTGCGTACAGTTGCACTTGCACGGCATGGAACGTGTGAACGTCTTGATATGCACAGATTTCCAAGAAAATTATTGTGTCTTTGACGGTTAAGGGGTATCTTGGTCTTGTTGCAACCTTTGCCTCATTGAACTCCAAGTAATAATTATTTATGGTAAACCTTTCTAAGCGATCACATTTCATTCTACTTAAGCATAAATGCCAAATAAGTTTACCCAAATCTAGGACGCCATAGAAACAAAAATACGCCGAAAAGCAGCCAATGTGCCGCCCAATAAGGCACCCGCCGAGGAAAGTTCTATTTCCGTCAAGGTCACGGCCACCCCTTCCGAAAAAAACTAGAATGCAGACAGATGGCGCCACTGATGGCGGTTTTCCTTGTATGGGTGACGAGTTCTATTCGGCAATCAAGAAAGCAAACGTGACCCTAAAATATTCAAAAGACCTCAGTGAAAATGTTCTTCCGTTATCTAAACGGTATTTAACCGACCAATCGGCGGAAAGGAAATGCTCACGTCCGGTGATTTCCGTGGATCTAAACGATTTTTTCTACTTCACGTAAAGCCAAATGGCAATTCGCCGTGATGTTTGCCCAAGGCACAAGTCGAACTGGCACGCGCATTGTTTTTGTCGATATTCGTACGAAGAATCGGACAAACCTCAAAAATTCGGCTAAACGTGACCGAGGGAAAGTTTTTCCTAAAACCAAACAAATGGCTTCATTCTTAGCATGCCATTAGCCTCTTTAACTTAAAACACTCCTCTTTTTACTCCGTTTCCTCAAAATGTTCGGAGAATGGCACCCATGTCCGCCCTTGCTCCCGCTAGGTGTCGCTGGCATATTTGGAGGCAAAGAGTTTCATTCATCTGAGGTTATAGGTTCAAAAACACGTAACTGGTCTTTCAAATACACTTGACTCTGGCAAAATTAACCTCAAATAAGGTGGCGTGCCTCCTCAAGGAGGAAGCATACCATATATTTCAGGAAGAAGTACATGGAATTTGACAACTTTGACAGAACTACACCCGCGCCATCTGCAATGAGCTTTTGAGATTCGGTGCCATTGATAACATAATATCAAATCATCTTCATTGGAACACAACATAGAAAATCATTCAAAATCTTATCAAGAAAGTAAAGCAAATTAATAATGAAACAAGACATTGTAATGAACCATGGTTAATTTAAAATGCATATAGTATAACTGCAATACTAAAATACAGTTAAGAGTCGTCACAAGTCCACTAATTAACATTATTCATTAAAATGAATCTCCATTGATTTATTCGAGGTGTTCAGGTTGTACATTGTACATGTGCAAATGTGCTTTGATGATCGATAAGTGGAGAACCAAAGCAACAATACGACCTTTGAAGTATATGTTCGAGGAACTACACCACAAGTGAAAGGTTTTGGATTCGGAACCCGGAACGTCGATGGTGTTTCTGGTTCTCATGACACATAAGGGGCCAGAAGTAATAAAACATCTTAACACACATTATCGATGCCCGCGAGCGTCGTCACTAGGTCAGTTTTTTGGGACTTAAATATTTTCTAAATTTCTCGTCGTAATTGGGGACAAGCTGCAGAAAACGTAACGGTAAAGCTAGAAATTGGAGTAAGTACATAAAGCACATGTGTGAAGCTTGCAACAGATAACGTCGATACGGGTTGTGTTCTAAAATTATGTAGAGTTTTTCTCGACGATCAGCTATTTTTATCATTTTACCTTCATCAAGAAGGTCCTACAAAGACTTAATTGGCGATTTACTGACCTTTCACTAATAAATCGCTGATTAAGTCCTCCAAATTAGAAGCACGCACAATCGGCGAGCTTGTATGAAGAGACTTAGGAATGTTGAGAAAGCCAGAGATGTATGCCAGGAACGTAGCAAGTGCAGGTCTTTAGTCTCTGCCTCCCCCTCTTCCGGAGAAAAGGCGTGAGCATATGTATGTATGTATGTAAGTACCTACTTCAAATGTCTAAAAATAATTATTGGCTTTAAATTCAGAATCATCTAATAGATAATAGTAGTTTATGTGATTGCTACATAATGGAGGGCATGAATACTCGATAGTGGATATCACTCGAGAGTTTTAATGCCTAATTATGTACAGTTACATACACTAGTTTATCTACACACACATCATAGGCTCTTTGATGTCTTCAGGAACCACATGTTCGACTGGCATTGCGGCATTGATCATTTCTCTGCAGTTGTTTAGCTTGTTCTATAGTACCAACTTCACAGACAAACTAGGGGCAGCACGCAGGCGGGCGTCGGCGTTGGAAATTTAGATGTCATAATTTGACAAATTTTGGTAATACATTATTGTCATAATTTTGATATTCATATAAGAAATGAGTTTTTACCAAGAAGTTTATCATTATGCTGGTCGTAACGTGTGGTTTTTGGACGCAGTAAAGAGGGTTTATGATACGTGTACATGTACGTAAAAGATAAACCATATAAACCTGGACATTGTTGCCATCCATCTTTAGTTAAATTCCAAGTCGCAGTAATAAAACCGTGTGCTTAGAACAATGAATTTTCATATCTAAACTTCTACGATCATGGGAATATTACAGATCAGTCGGCAATCATGCGCCGGCGCAATGTGCCTGCCTTATCATGAGGTCTGCCTATTGTGCACCGCGGCTCCACCAGATATTTGCAATATGCCATTCCATTCAATAAAATACTGTCTCCGAGAGATGACAGCGCCGCGATTGCCGAGTTTAGTACTGCCGGCGACGACGGATGCAATCGGCATACATTGTTAGAATTTAATATGAATCTGACGTATTGCATTTACAATAGATCGTTTGGGGAGCAAGCTCGAGAACTTTATTGCCGATTCTCAAAAACTCGCCGCCACAAAGAGAAATACAGAAATGACGAGATGACGGGCCATTCCTCATCGCGAGGAATTATGACGCAAAAAATAAAGAATATGAATTATGTTCCCGACGTTCTTCGAAACTGGCGGACTGTGGGCTTGTCATAAAAACCAAACTTTATAATTGCGGCTGGTAATTAAGTAATAAAGGTACCATGATTTGATTTCATCATTGGCGCATTAGTATAGTGACTTTTACTCCATATTGAAGTACATTATCAATTATTATGAGGCATATTTCAATAATCCAACAAGACCCATGCAGGTAGGTAATCTTGCAAAATAAGTTAACAGCGAAGGTGGTCCAATCTAGGGTAAATTGTACCCAGTATAATTCCAGTTCATACCTATCTTTTGTTGCAATTAGGATCAGAAAGTATTTAAAGAAAAACATGTTTTGAATCAGTTAGTCCACCAGTCATCAATGTAAATTGAGTAGATATTATAATTAATAAAGAAACTAGACAACGGAGATATATTTAAGTTCACCCATTTCACTAAAAGCGTCAAACTGCTCTCAGGATATTGGCAATCTTACCACTGACCCGTGATACGTTTTACCTCAGCCTACCCTATTCATACAAACACGTTTTTCGTTGAAATGATGAGCAAAACAGCGGGACATTATTAAAATGAAGAGTGGTACGCGCGCGCAACGCATGTTTTAATGTATGATTAACGAGTATTACATGTCCTCTTGCTAATTAATGTAAGCACTGTACTGAGTTAATTGATCGCCGGCGACCGCCGTGCATGAAACATTTATAGGATTCATAACGGACTTGATATTACTTACTTATTGTGACAGAACAATTAGCACTGGAACCGCCTTACCAATGAATGATATCGTAACGAGTCGTTGCGAAAACACAACTCCGACAAAACATTACTGCGACAATCTATCCAAAGCCAAACCGTTCAACTGCGAACTGGCACACGAAATATATTTGTACTAGCTGTTATGAACTCCTAGTTTAAGTTACCACCCCATCGTATATATAAACGGAAAGTGCCGGCTGATTCACCGACAAATATGGTAAGAAATCAGATAGATTTCATTTTTGTTCAAAAAAGATACCGCAATAGTTTTAAACCTATTAAAGCCAATCCTGAAGCCGACATGGTCTCTGATCACAATTCTTATTGGATTATTTATACATACAACTTAAAAAAAACTGACACCACCTAGAGCCAACTTGGGAATAGTTAAGAATATGGAAAATATGTCGAGGAGCTATTTCATGATCAAAGATGTGGCAGAATAATGACAAACAACTTCATACTTTATAATTGGTGGTCCATATGATTGTGTCATATGGACCAACAATTATAAAGGATGAAGTTGCCCATGCAATTAAGTCGGTAGGGCCAGACGAAATACCCGTTAAAATCCATAAACCAGTGGAGTATAACCCTTAGAATGACTTCATTTCACTATTATAACTCTGCCTAAAATGAGTACAGCAAAACTTTGTAATCAATATTTGCCCCTCAAAATATTTTTGAAGTTTGTTCACAAAAGGATATACCGGAAATATGAAGAGAATATAAAGACCTACAATTTGGGTTCCGAAATGGCTACGTATACGAGACGCACTCTTTGCCTACCAAGTGCTGACGCGACGATGCTGGGACATGGATCAAACCGCATATGTCTATCGTGACATAATGCAAAAGGCAAAAGGCATTAGATCGCGTGAAACAGCACAAACTTATCCAGATCTTGCAAAAATAGGTCGCGACTCCAAGGATGTGTCACTTATAAAACAGCTTTACTGACAACAGGCTGCAAATATACGTGTATAACGTGAACTCACAGATGATGCAGCAGGGACCTATCAGTATATAAATGGTTCGACCTGCCTATATCAAGGATCTACAGGGCGAATATTTTTGTGAGTTTTGAGCTAGGATTTTTCGGAAAAACCCGTATTTTTTCAAAATTCCCAATAAATTGGGCCAAAAATAATTAAAATCTATGTCATCTATCCCGGCGACCGCTCCAGTGAAGAGCAAATGTTCTGTGATAGCCAGGGTGTTTTTTGGGACTGTACCGCAATCACATATATCCCATTTGTGATTAGTTCGACAGATCCTACAACAACATAATCAACTATTACGATCCAACATATAAAATAATACTTATGGGTGAATTTAACCTATCTGATCTTCATTGGTCACTTCAACCATGCTCTTCATTCAGAATGGACTCCCCACCCACTGGACTCCAAATCAAAGTTGCTCTTTGACATGTTGGCTTAAGTTAATCTAAATTAGTATAATAAAGTCAGGAACACAAATAATAATAGGACCCTTGATCCCTTTATAACAGATCATACAAACTTAACTTTGACTGGCTGTGACGTGATGTCAAGACTGGCCCGACACCGCCTGGCAATCGTGGTAGATTTATTGACCGGAATCAGTCGAAGTCCAACAAAAAATAAAAAAATAAACTTAATTTTAGTTAGTGCTATTACGTAAAATGCAATCAAGCCTTAAATGAAATAATAAATAAAAGCTGACTGACATGAGCTGTTGAAGAATATAGACTTAAATGCTGACTTGGAAACATTCTAATACACGCTAAATGGGATCATAAAACATCATACGCCACTCAAAAAAGTAGGCGACACAAGATACCCTCTATGATTCTCGGAACCATTGAAAGTATGTCTTGATGAAAAAAACAAGGTACACAAGCAATACAAAAAATATCTCAATCCTAGAGAATATGACCAGTTTCAACTCTTATGAACCCAATCTAAGCTGATGATCCAAGAGTGCTATAATTATTTCATTAATACTGTGGAAAATTCTCTCAAATACTCAATGAAACTCTTTTTCTCGTTTGTTGAGTTCAAAAAATCAAGTTCAAAAAAAAATGTCGTGCCCATTCACAAAGAAGGTGACAGCAGTAGGTGCAATAACTACATACCAATAAGCATTCTGTCGGCTAAAGGTTTTCAAGTTAATTGTATTTGACACAACAACATTTGTCAAAGCTAAATCTACCGTATCAAACCTTCTTAAATTCACAAATTATATAAGCAAATCCTTTAATGAACGATGTCAAGTAGACTCCATTCACACTGATTTAAAAAAAGCCTTTAACAAAGTCAAGCATCGCATATTTTGCAAGAAGATAGCTTCTATGGCACACATCCCGCAGGGTTCATTAACAGGACCTTTATTTTTTTTATTTTTCATAAATGACCTGGCTACGAAATATTGTTAATCCTTGCCTCAATCTCCAGGCTGACGACAAATGCTTCAGGATTTTTTTACCCTTAACAATAATAAAATTCACTATGACTACATCATGGATGCTGTCGCACTGCAAAGGAAGTCTGTCGCTCGTGATCTGGGCGTGATTTTCGGCGAAAAAATAAGTTTCAGTCAACATTATGCTTACCCTTAATGCAACCAACTTCTGGGATTTATTCCCGTATCACTGAGACTTTTGAAAACCCAAAAATATTGATGGTTCCTTATACATCCTGGTCCACAGCAGGCTAGAATATGCCTCTTTATTATGGCCTCCAATTAATATGGTACATATTGTCTTAATGAGTCCGGCAAAAACGTTTTCTCCTCATGTTGTGCGCCCGATTTTATCATCGGCGTACACTCAGCTCATATAAGACAAGATGCAAAATGCACTACCACATAGCCTCACTCAGCACCCTCAGGAAACTTCAAGATCTTGTCTGCCTTCATAAGATAGTAGGAGGCATTCCAGCCACATCACTTCTGTCAAACGTAGGCTTTCAAGTCCCGGTCAGTGAGGATCCCCCCCACGTTTTCTAACCCCCCATGCAGAATTAACGTTAACGCCAACAGCCCATTGTCGCTGTGTCGCTCTTTCAACACAATAGCTGGTTCCAATCATGATGCCTACGAGCCTGACATCTATCACGATTCTCTACCATGTTTTAAATATAAAATTAACAAATTGTTACAATATTATGATACAGGTACAAGTAAGTTTGTTTCACTTCGTTCATACTTAATTTAAGAGGTGTGTTTTACTTTTAATCTTTTTTTTTTGTTGTTGTCATACACATATCTTTGGCGCTGCAGGCAGATTGTAATGTATGTTTTTACTAATTTTTTGTATAGACCTAAATAAATATAATGAAACGCGATGAGGCAATTACGTCAAAAGAACTAGCCACCGCGATATCTGGATTTGGCTATTTTGGTTTAAAGGAAAAACTTGCACTTCATATAGAAGTCATGCAGACTAAAGCCTATTCGTTAAGATTTCGGCCAGTCCGGTAAAAGCTGCTGATGCTGTATCAAAGGTCGAAAGTAGGCTTTGATTTAAGCTAGTTAAATCAAAGCCTACTCCTCCGCCATCGAGTCCATCAACATTATCCATTAGCCATTTAAACTGGATTGCACCAGCATGTATGCAGCATCAGTCATGGACCCGCACGGACCCTTCGATGACGCGCCCTCGTACAGAACGGGGTCGCCAGCTCATCAAGGCCGCCGCACTATCCGCCGAGGCACACCCGTCAGCATTGCTCAGTACAGTAAAGTCTTTTGACGTAAAGGTCATTTTTCGAAAATAATCTACCAGTTGTTGTCGCTCACAACTAAAGACTGAATTGATTTTTATACACTTGTACGCCTAAAGCATCATGCATACTGAGACGGGAATAAATATATTTTCAATGGACCATTCGTCTGTTACTGACCGGGCCAGCAGGCAGCCAGGCGGCCAGACGCGCTCTTTCAATCGAAGTTTAAAACTCCTGTTTAACACCTTTCTTCTTCGGAATAATGTTAATAAAGTCCATTAACTAAATTATTATTTGTATTTAGATAGATGCATTGATATTTGAACAAATTCACCAAGCATTTACAAAATATTGCCTCCAGTAAAGTAATCAATAACTGCACTTTTATTCATGATTAATATATTTATTTATACTTTTAGCTGTATCAGGTTTATTGACATATTGCATTATGAACGCCGTGTACCAATACCTCGGATACAATTATAATTAAATATTCTCTTGAATTTAAACTTAAATTAGCGGTCGAAAATCGAACACGATTAAAAAAAAACAATATTCAAATCTGTATGCCATACAGCAAAGTCCCTTTACCTGAGTAGGAAAATTAAGCAAGCTGAAGACAAAATCAAAACAACATGGAAAATAATCAATACCGAAACTGGCAAAATTAAACCTCTGAACCGGAAATCTGTTGTAATATTGACCATAAATTAATTTCTTAAGATCGCGAAGTAGCCAATGCATTTGATGATTTCTTTAAAAAAATACCAATCGTCATTACGCAGTCCTTAGATTCATCGACGGCGGAAGCTGCTTACATACTATTAAATAATGTTGATAAGTGTGATGATGTGATTGAAATTCAGACATATTGCTGCCGACACGATTTTCAAGGCATTTTAATTGCTAAATATTAAAAACAACGGGGATCTTTGGGGAATATCAACAAAAATAATAACTTGTATTGTTGATTCAATTGCTCAATACCTGGTTATTATTTTTAATAAGTGTATCGATGAAGCAGTTTTTCCTGACGCAATGAAAAATAGTACACTGATTCATAAGTCTGGCAATAAAAATGATCCGACTTACAACAAACCAATATCAATACTATCCGATCTAAGTAAAATATAAAAAAAAAATCTTAAACCAGTTATTGACCCAATTTAATATAAACAGACTGTTCCATAGTGAGCAATATGGCTTCAGTAAAAGGCGTTCCACTACAGATGCAGGGATAAGGCTCTTAAATTATATCTTTGATGCTTGGGAGAAGTCACAATATGTAATTGGTATTTTCTGTGACATTTCCAACGCATTTGATTGCGTTAGTCACGAAACATTAATTTGTGAATTACAGCATTACGGAGTTCAGGGAAAAGCTTTCGAACTTGTCTTCTCTTATCATAGTATTGGTATCCAGAAAGTTGATGTGAATAGAAAGAGGTCATCTGGATCATGTCATCTCAATGGGTATCGGTCAAGGTTCAATATTGGGCCCATTTTTGTTTTTGATGTATAAATATAAGTATTAACGATCTTGCCTTTTTTGTAAAAAACTTATGTGATGTTCTGTTGTTCGGTGATGATACCTCACTTATTTTTAAGATTGTCAGAACCCAAAATAGTTTTGACGATGTCAACAAAGCAATCACGCTAGTTCTTAAGTCGCTTACTACCAATAATTTAGTGATAAATTCTAAAAAAAAACAAATGTGTAAAATTCTCGCTACCCAATGTCAGAGGGGATTCCACTTAAAGTATTTTAATTAATAACGAGCCTTTAGACCTGGTACAGTCAACTAAATTCTTAGGTATTAAGTAATCTAGTCAAAACTGTTTTGGGTTCTGACAATCTTAAAAATAAGTGAGGTATCATCATGGAACTAATTGCTCTCTTCTGTAGCGAAAATACCGATTGTAGCTCCGAGCTTCGTTCCATATATTATATGAAATCCCGCGATTCTCCCCGGGAACGATTTAAGGAGATCAATATTCTTACAGTGACTTGTCAATACATATATGAAAACGTATTGTATGTTAGGAAAAACGTTACCGCCTTTGTCAAAAATTGTGATGTCCATAATTTCAACACTAGAAATAAAAATAAACTGGATTTACGTCGATTTAGGTTGCAGAAGGTTTATTTATGGGGAACAATATATTTTTTATAATAAGTTACCAAAGGGAATTGATCCATGCAAAGGTTTAAAAACATTTATGAAGCTTAATCTCATAAAGAAAGTCCATTACACTATTAATGACTATGTTAAAGTCAAAACTACATGGCCCTAATGCCCTAAGCCCAGCCCGAATCAGTCAAGGACTAAGGGCACGAAATAATAAGATTGCCGCCCTACCACTGCCAATATAATGCCTAGAGCTTATTTGGGCTAGTATAAAGGGCCATGCAGCTCGACACAACACACATCCACCATTTAGTATGGCGAAAATGATGGGATTGCTAGAAGCTGCGTGTGCGGGAGTAACAGCAGATGACTCGAAGAAGGTTGTGGAGAAAACGAAGTCAATAATACGACAAAATATCGACAATGTACAAAATGAGATAATAATATATCGTATATATTTCGTATATATTTATTGCACATACAACAACATAAGATATAATAAACAGAAAGGACATCTACAAAGGCATGCTTATCTCTAAATAGAGATCTCTTCCAGCAAACCCAAGGTTGATAAGAATAATTTAATATACAGGATAGACCTATGTGCTCTGATAAGATACATACATATATTACGGAACTATTGAACTAACTGCTAGATACACTACATACACAAGTACATAAATATTATATAAAAATATAAATACACCTAAATAAACTAATATATACAAAGCTCAAATCTAGGATAGAGAAAGATAATGCTCCTTCAAACGATTCTTAAAGACGGGCAGAGATGGACTATCTCTGATAGTGCAGGGAAGCGAGTTCCAGAGAGTGATCGCCCGCAATCGAAAACAGTGCTTGTATGCGACGGTGTTGTGATGAGGTATAGAGAGCAGGGAAGCCGTGTGAGTTCTACGTGGACGAGCCGAAGGGAGAAATTGAAAAAGCTCACGGAGAAAGCTAGGGTATCGAGGGTTGGTTAAGATGTTGAATAGAAGAGTGAGGATGTGTGTGTCCCGACGAAGACGGATCGGCAGCCATTTTAACTCCTTGCGATACTGCGAGACGTGGTCGAACTTGCGCAGTCCGAAGATAAACCGAATCCCGAGATTTTGAAGTCGCTCGAGTCTGTTCAGTTGCTCTTCGTTGGCGCTAGCCCAACAAACATCGGCATAATCGATCAAGGGGAGAAGAAGAGATTGAGCAAGAGTAATTTTTGTTTGATGGGGCAGAAAGTTCTGAAGCCGTCTTAGTGAGTGAAAGGTGGCAAAGACGCGCCTACTGACCTCGCTGACATGGTTAGTCCAGGAGAGTTGTCTATCAAACATGACACCCAGGTTTTTGGCCTTGTCACTGTAGGCGATTAGAGTACCGTCATAGGTAACCGGCGGTATGGGCAATTGTTGTAATACGTTTAAGGAGTGTCTAGTACCTATAATAATCGCCTGGGACTTACTGGGGTTCACCAGCAATCCGTATGACAAAGCCCAGGTTCTGATGTTCTCAAGGTCAGCGTTCAGTGTGTCTATAGCCAGGTTCACATCACTAAAGAGGAAATGACGATAAATCTGAAGATCATCAGCATAGAGATGATATGGGGAGGAGATAACATCGGAGATGGAGTTGATGAAGACAGAGAATAAGAGAGGGGAAAGAATACCACCCTGAGGAACTCCCGCCAAAAGATCGCACCACTCAGTAAAGGTCTCCTCAGACCTTATGCGCTGCTGGCGATCTCTAAGATAAGAGTCAAACCAGCAGGCCGAGCGAGACGAGACATTAAGGGACCTTAATATTTGAGTGAGAATGTCAAAATCAACACAGTTGAAGGCGCTACTGAAGTCAAGCAGTGCTAGCACAGAAAGCTGTTTGTTATCCATAGCGAACTGGATATCATCCGTGACCTTTAACAAAGCCGTTGCGGTGCTGTGACCTGACCTGAAGCCGGATTGGAAGCGGTTGATCAAATTATTTCTGGATAGATAGGAAGAGAACTGGGTATGGACAACGGATTCAAGAACTTTGGAAAGGAGCGGTAGGATGGAGATGGGACGAAACTCTTTGAAGGAGGAAGGATTGGATGTTTTAGGCAAAGGGATGACATGTGCCTTCTTCCATACTTTGGGAAAGGAACACTCTGATAAAGAATAGTTAATTAAATGAGTGATTGCAGGAAGCAGCTCGTCGAGCACGCTCCTGATCATTCGAGGACAAATTTTGTCATCTCCAACAGCTTTAGAAGAAATTGCCAGCACTGCCTTCCTAACAGCATCGACTCCAACCGGGCTGAACTCGAAAGGAGTAGTAGTAGCAGCAGGTCTTAACCGAAGGCTACGCAGGGTGGCTTCCTTGACGATAAAGTCCATCACGACAGGGGGGGCAGAGAAGAATCTATTGAGACCGTTGAGATCGACATTACCGACTGGCAGATCCCGGGACTTACCGACGCCAAGAGTACGTAGAAACTTCCACACCTGAGCAGGAGTGTAGTTCTCGATGCACTCGTATATGTGGCGGCGCTTAGCGTCACGACACATACGGTTGCATCGATTACGGAGAGATTTGAATGTGTGAAAGTTCTCGTTAGTTGGGTCTTTCTTGTAGCGGCATTTAGCTCGGTTCCTCTTGGTCATTAGGCGTTTGATAACGTCGTTAAGCCAAGGTGCGGGCAGGTGCTTCACCCTAACTCTCTTGATCGGAGCGTGTCTGTCAAACAACCCCAAGATAATTGTGTTGAAGTTGTTGACTTTGTCATCAACGGTCTCGCTAGAGATGACGGGGGACCAATCAATAGAGGAGGCATCAGCTTTAAGAGAGTCAAGATCCAATTTTTTAAAGCTGCGAATATCTAAGAATTTAGCTCTACTCTTGGGAGATCTTATCTTGTATGATAGAAATATCAGATCATGGTAAGAGAAAGGGGTATTGATTTGACCGTGAGCAGCTACCTTGTCAGGATCGGATGTTATAATCAGATCAAGGAGGGAGGGTGTACAATGAGGCTGAAAGTGAGTAGCATCGAGGGGAAGAATATGCATATTCAAGGAGTCAACAATCGACTGGAGTTTATCAGAGCGGCAGTTATTTTTGAGAAGACAGGTGTTAAAATCACCAAGAATAAGAGTATCACTATACAGTGGGGTCAATTCATTCAAAAGGGATTCGAACGACTCAAAGTAGTCTATACGAAGAGAAGGGCTGTAGAAAACACCTAGAAGAACCTTATGATGGTGAAGACAGATTTCCAAGAAAAGATACTCCGCAGATTCGGAGTATTGACTCGGAGAAGCACTGACTACTTTGCACGGGATATCCGAGCGCAGGTAGACAGCAACCCCTCCGTCGGCCTTCCCAACTCTGTCATTCCTATACAGCCTGTATCCTGGAAGACAGTACATAGAAGAGGGCAGGCTAGGCTTAAGGAATGATTCCGACACAAGAATGCCGTCTATACATTGCTGATTAAAAGTGTCTACAAGGTCAGAATAACTCGAGTGTATACTCTGGGCATTAATGTGAACTAGGTTCAAATTTTTCCCCAGACCATTCCCAAAAACATTTTTCAGTTTGATTGAAAGAGATTCCGCTAAAGATGAGTTTTCATTGTCACTCTCTGCACTTTCAAAGAAGTCATCGTTGGAGGAGCACGAGAAGAAACTATCTTCAATATGTAGTGAGCTATCCATATTATTATATAATATAAATAAATAAAATTTAAATAAATAAACTACTTACGTAGTAAGTACCTACAAAGTAAAAAATATATATATATATGTATATATATATAAAGGGTGACCTAGACCCCTAACCTTCGGAGTGCTGAAAGATATCTAAGTACTTATGGCATCATTTTCAATGCAATACTCAGCTTAGATTATTATGGTAGAATATGATACACAGTTATATACACATCATTGTTATTTAAAAAAAAAAAAAAAAATATATATATAAGAAAATAATAATGCGAACACATAACGACGCGCAATCAGGACCGCATCCAAACGCAAGAACGAAACGCCAAATATTCAACAGTTGCAAAAATTAAGAAGCTGACGTTTGCGTTTCGTTTATACACTGGCAGAAAAACGAGGTTGACTGACAGTGACAGCTGACAAGTAAATAGATCAAAGTAAAGTAAGGTTACTTGTGAAAAACAATAGGTAATAGAACAAACAAAGTGAACTTTGGACTTGGACAAAGAAACAATTCTACCTTACAATTATGTTGATCACTTCACTTCTTCACGCCCTGTGTATGGGCGGCTCTCCTGGTTTGAGCCCTGGTAGATGTTGCCGCTGTCACCGCAGCCGGTTTCTTCCCCTTGCCCGCGGGTAGGAGGGTCTCCATGCTGGGATACTTCTCAGTCAGCGGCCGTAAATCCGCCCAGCATTCCACCTTATGCCGCGACTTGTCGGGCAATATCACTAGTACCTTGCCATCCGAAGACCAAGTGTTGTTGAGACCAAAATGCTTCCTCGCCGCAACAAACACCTCATATCGGGTTTTGGTCAAGAACTCGGACACTGTGATGCCAGAACCCTTGAGCTGTCTTTTCACTCCCCACAATTCACAGCGTGCCGAGTATGTAGCAAAGCGGACTAGAAGGGGCCGATGATTGTTTCCCTTGGCACCAAGGCGATGTACTACTCTCACTGCACTGAGACACTCTGCAGATAGCTTCAGACGGGAGGCGAGCGCATCCGAGAAGACAATGTCTGGCTTCTCGTTTTCCGCTTCCTCCACACCATGCACCAGCAACACCTTGCGCCTCGCTGCAGTCTCATGCCGGTCCAGCCCTCGAGTGACAAGCTCCAGTTGGGACTTCAGCATTCCGAGAGTCTTCCACATGAGATCCTTGAAGTCCCTGAACTCACGTGCCAAATTGGTGATGTCCACGGGTCCAGTAGCAAGCGTGGCGGATTGCAGCTTCTGGTCATGCCTCCCCATCTGCTCAGTGAATGTGGCAGCCAGCTCTTCCATGTTCTTGTGTATCTCCGCATGCAGGTCCATATTGAAGTGTTGGTGATTTTGATTTGAATTGATTGTGAAAAATGATGGGAAAGAGAGTGAATTTAGTTTGATTAGGTTATTTGGGAGTCCAGGTCAGTGAGTTTATAAAATTATGTACATAAAATTTCGATTAAATAATTAAAATTTAATATTAAAATGCAGAGCAAAATTATAAGATGTGCACTTTCAGACTACCCTCAATCTTCTTATTCTTATATTATATCTTAGTGCGGACAGTAGCGATGACGACGACAAGAGTAGTTCAAATGAATAAAGCACTGCATTTTACTTGTAAGAGCTAATATTTAATTTTTCTGTTAGACAAACACACAAATATTTAATTTTTAGGCAGTTCGTCATACATTTCATACGTTAGATAGGTTATTTGACGTTTATTTTGATTCGTCACGACAAAAACTAAATAAGACACAATCGATTCTCGGATGTTTGAAGTCCTTATCAATTCACTCAATTAGTCGATGATTTTAAGCAGGTCGCCTCACTAGCAGAGAGCTGTAAAAATATCTACGGTAAATTGTTTCTACTATAGCAGATTTTATTATGAAATATTGCTGTTATTAGATAACTAATGAAAATGTAGATGCTAAAGTTAATTTAGAACTTATTTATCATGTTGATATTCATATTTTTTACTGCACATACATATGAACAAAGGCGAGTTTATCTCTTAAAAGAGATTTCTTCAAGCAAACCAAGACATGATAGAAAAATGTATCATGAAATGGTAGACAGTGCTCAGTATCTAATCTATAATAAAATATGTATACTTATTTTATTATGGATTAGATAAATTAAATATCTGCAAAATATGACTTTAGTAGGTAGATAATACTTATTTACTTTATTTGAGGCCCTCAGAATGTGCTTATGAGGTTATATTGTTAGAAATATTAAAAATATTATTGTAATAATATAATTTTATTCATTTGACATTTCCTCAACTTTGACTAGGTCTACAATGTGTATATGTCACCGTAAGATAGTCAAAACCATTACTTGATAAACTAACGCGATACTTGATCAACTATATACTAACTAACTAACAGATAGTAAACCAGACCGACAGGGTTTAGAATTTACGTTTCTTTTGTTCTTACACGTCAACCTAACATGAAGACTATCGGGGGCTTCGCTGCGCTCGCCCCTTCTTGTCTTCACCTAAGCTACCGCAGTTTTTGCCCTGGTATTTCGTTTGCAATTCAAGTTTAAGCCAGTTTACTGTTTAACGGTTTTAACCGTTAGTTTATCAACTAACGCGTTATATAGAAAGCTGTACGCTACAGTTTACTATCGAGACGAACTAACGAGAAAAAAAAACGTTAGTTTATCATCTAACGGTTTTGACAATTTTAAGGTGACATACATAATTATAGGAATCATGTTTTTTTTCACTTACATTTGCTCGTATATCATGTCGAATAGACCACAAGCATATATTGAAACATTAAAATACTATAATTTTATGCCAAAAATCGTGGGTTTCTGCCTGCCTTACTGGCAACAAGTATTACGTCACTTCCTCTGATACACAAAACAAGTGCTATTTGACGTTACGTTATATTAGTAGTTTATGTGACTGCTACATAATGGAGGGCATTAATACTCGAGAGTGGGTTTATGAAACGAGCCGAAGGCGAGTTTCATAATAATATCACTCGAGAGTTTTAATCCCTAATTATGTACAGTTACATACACTAGTTTATCTACACACATATCATAAGCTCTCTTTGATGTGTTCAGGAACCGCATGTTTGACCGGCATTGAGGTTCTGCAGTTGTTTAGCTTGTTCTATTGTACCAACTTCACGCAGGCGGGCGTCGGCGTTCGAAATTTGAATGTCAGTACCAACTTCACAGACAAACTAGGGGCGACGTATAGTCGGGCGTCGGCGTTCGAAATTTGAATCTCATAATATGTAGAAAAACTACACATTATGGTCATAATGTGTAGTTTTTCAGATAAGAAATGAATTTTTACCAAGTAGTTTAACATTATGCTGATCGTAACGTGCGGTTTTTGTACGCAGTAAAGAGGGTTTATGATACGTGTGTAGATAAACGTATTTACAGTACTCATAACTTAACAAAAAATAACATTCGAGGAGCCTTTTATGTTTTAAGGTCTCTTAATATTTTTCAATGTGATAAATATCTTGACCGAAGCTTCTCTATGCTTAGATTTGTATGTACTAATCCGAGAACGAAGCACAAGTTCCTTTAATCATTTATTGTACGAACTAACCTGAACGAAGTGCTTCGTCCGAAGAGATTGGTACTAGGGGTTCTCCGAATATTGGGAAATGTTAAATACTAATGTGGTTTTATACTCTACACTAAATGACAAGACAGAGAGGTAGAAAATTAAGGAAGTTGCTAAGGAAATATTACAATTCACCAAACTATAGTGGTGATACTAACGCGTGTAAGTAGAATGTGTATTCATAATAATACTTATATTTTCCGGTATTAATCTCTTCCGACGAAGCACTACGTATAATTATGATATAATTCACGTATATGTAAGTTCGTTTATCTACACACGTATCATAAACCCTCTTTACTGCGTCAAAAACCGCACGTTACGACCAGCATAATGTTAAACTACTTGGTAAAAAGTAATTTCTTATATCAATATTTCGACACATTATGACATTCAAATTTCCAACGCAGACACCCGCCTGCGTGCCTCCCCAAGTTTGTCTGTGAATTTGGTACTACTGAACAAGCTAAACAAATGCAGAGCAATGATCATTGCCACAATGCCGGTCGAACATGCGGTTCCTGAACACATCTAAGAGAGCTTATGATATGTGGGTAGATAAACTAGTGTATGTAGCTGTACATAATTAGGCATTATGAATTATATAATGCATAATTTAATTAAAATCTTATATTTTCTCAGTAAAGGCGGATTGACGGCTATTCCAGCGGTGGTTATGCTGGATTGTTATGAAATGGAGGATATTGTACTGAAGCCACCCACCCACTGCGTAGTGAGTGGCTTGACGTCCAGTCCGAACTATTACGTGATTGCAATTAGTAAAGAGGAATATCGTAGTTAGTTACCTTACTTGTATAGGACCGGAACTGCAGAATAAGTGTCGACGCTTGTTGTCTCGTTCACTTGCTAGGTAATTTCGCTCGCTGTCTCGCTCACACACTCACGCGACTCTTCTTCTGCAGTTGCGGTCGGCTAAGAACTTGCACCTTACGAAAATTAAGGTACATCAGTGAACCCCTTAATGCATGGCCTGACCCGAAATGGATCGCGATTTTCAACCTTATTGCTTGGTATTAAAGTTCAAAACCTATGAAATCATATATATGTTAGTATGCTGTAAAGGGTTAACAATAAAACTATGAGGTAAATCGTGTTCCGAATAACACTGTAAGATATCATTGATAAAGTTAACATTCGTCAAGATGGCACCTCCCACTCCCAATATAGATACAAACACATTTGACGTCCTCTGTGGCGCAGCGGTTGTGGCTCTGCCTACCATGCGAGAGGTCCCGGGTTCGATCCCCGGCTGGGGTTAAAAAAAAAACAGGTCTTGGATGTTTATATGTGTGTGACGTCGCTGTTTCTGGTTCCCATGACACAGGGTATCCTAGTGTGGGGCCAGAAGCAATGTATGTGCCTGAATGTAAATGTTTATTCGTGCGGGGAAATCGGTTTCCTACAACCTCTTCTTCTATTTCATATCGCTGCTGTAAAGTAAAATAAGAGCTTATAAAAGTATCGTAATAAATATCCGGGAAAGTTGTTTTAATTTCTCCTTTACACGGACTAGCCAGATCCCCAGCAGCGATAGGTATTCGCGATCGCTAAAACTTCCTTGTTTTTAATTTTCTTGAAAAGATCCGTTTGGTTTATTCATTTTATTTTCAATGAATAGGTGGAAGGCTTTCTTAACTTCAGAATGCTTATCTTCTTCAAGGCTCTAAATGGGCGAGGATACGTAGTCAAACATATACCCTATCCCCTTTTCATAAAATGTGTTTTTCTCTGAGCGCTATTATTTTATCAACTTTTTAATTGCTAAGCAGAAGGCAACGTTACCGGTCTACTGTATTTTTTGTTCTAGTTTCTTTCAGCTGCAATTCCCTTGTTAGCTACTGATGGTATTTAGGAATTACTTTTTTAGCTATTTTTGGGACTGGCTGGTGTATACAATAAAAACTTCATTTTAAATTACTTTGTTTTTAGTTTTTATTACTGCAGGATGGCATACCAATACATAAATAGAACCTTTGCTAAGTATGTACGTCTATAATTTCTATATGTCTGCCCGCTTACTGCTAACTGCTTACTATGGCCTCATCATAAATGTGTTAAATAAGCAATAAATATTCATGATTTCGTTACCTTGGAAACTGAATATCACCAAGATCAATAGAAATGATTAGAATCTATCGGTCTACATAACTCAATGTTACTAAATTAATCAAAACTTATGGTTGTCCAGTGTCCATAAAACAGTAGTTGTTGGACCACCCACGTAGTGATCTCAGTGGTATGGCATGTTCTTGTCTCTGGTCTTGCAAGTATTGAGAGGAAGCATATCGATTGCTATATATATTTATGAAATTACTCAGATATTCTGCCACATTTCGTATAGTTTTGATTGTTCTTTCTTTGATTATTTTCGCACAATAATGTACCAAGACAAAGTAGGCTCTCTTCATGATAAATTGATGCTGTTAACCGTTACGTATTTATTTTAAAGGTGAAAAATTCTCTTTCAAAATTCAATACATTTGGTATCAGATTAGTTTTCATTCATCTAGTCATATCTCATTAACATCTTTATCATTAACCCTCTATAATACGTTAAAAACCGCAAAATAACGACCAGCTTAAATATTTCCTATATATGAGAAATGTTTATTGCTTCATAATAACATCGAATTCGATGTTCTTATTATATTTAAATATCCAACATTTCCGAAAAACAAAAGCAAGCTTCATAAAAACTCGAATTCGATGTTCTTATTAAATTCAAATTTTGAAGATCTCTGAAAAACAAAGCAATTTGATTCGACCTCAATTCTAATATCTGACTGATTGAGATGACGTACTATTCGAAATTCAATGTCAATGCCGCACTGCCGGTCGTAACATGCGGATCCTGAACACATCACACAGAGCTTTTATAATGTATGTAGATAATGCAGTGTATGTATTAGTACATAATTAGGCATTAAAACACACATGTGATGTAATTATGAGGTTTGGCACTAGCCTGTCGGGTCCTTTCATAAACCTTCAGGTTCGTATTTTAATGCCTTTCATCCTGTAACAGTGACATGAATTACTATAAAATATAAAGCATGTATTTATTGTGCCACAATGTCGACATTTTTCATTGTTTATCAAGGGCAGAAAGTCATAAACATAAAATACCTTTAAATATCAGATCCATAAAACAAGTTTTTTGTTCCTATATTAAAATTCGTGATGACGGTCCTTTGAAGTGCTATAATGAGTATTGATTTAAATAACTCGGATTAAAAAATCTGGGAAAAATTATAACGAGAGGACAGCCGCGCCTGGGAAGTCGAGTGTTGGCATAGTGTGGACGTGACTATGGAAATATAAAATGTTATGGTTATACTTTTATTTGAATAAATTGATAAAATTTAAATTCTTTTTTCAGAAGACAGAGTTTGGCTCAGATCCATAAGATTTGACAAGACAAGATACAATCTAATTTGTATCCCTTGAGGGCTTGCACGTTCTCTTTCACAAAAAGCGTCAGAACGTGTTGAATCGATCCCAGATGTGTCTGTCTCACTTTAGTATGGAGGCTGAACCAGTTAATTCAATTTCTTACTGTACCACTTTAACTAGTAAAACCGGCTGTAAACTTGTATCCACATTATTTCATTCATATTTTTTTTAAAGAATAATGAAGCAGATTTTTTAACAAAGGTCTTTGGCCGTGCATCTTGATCTCGTGTTATCTCTAATAGGTCAATAAATAAAGGGCAACGTGCGAGCTTCGACGACATATGAGCACCTACCTACCTATATACACGAAGGGTTCATACAATCAAATAATAAAAACGACCCGAAACCTGGAGTTTTGTTTTTAGTCATAATTACTATTTTTGTTCATTCATGGCGTCCGGTCCCTGGTGACGGTCGCATACTTAAAATGCTTGGAGATTTGATCATGAATGAGAGTTATGATATGATTAAAATAATGTTGCATATAAATATTGGAGGTCTGGGTGAGAAATATGCAAGATCTTGAGATACCAGTCGAGATTGATATTGCGAATCCTTTGAAAATATAGAAAATTGTTCCTAAACATTTGTTTAAAAATAAATCAAATCTATTTAAGTTTAGAATCAATTGAGCACTGATAGAACCGGTTACACATCATTTTATCACAAATCACGGAGAAAAGGTAATGGCGTGCAACCTACCTGATGTGTATTTTTTTTAATGTGATGTTTTCATTTGATTATATTCAATAAGACGAAAAATTACAAATACACATATATATATATATATATATATATATATATATATATATATATATACAAATACACATATATAATGGAAATTAGTACACAACTTCGTATACTATATCAAATTCAAATACCTAACGTAATTGTTACTTTCTAAACTAGTCGGGTGATGACATGCTGAAGGAATCACCCAGCCAGTAGGTCTGTACCATGTCAGGATCATATCACAATCACAATCTAATCGCGACATCACCTGAGCCTCACTCCACTCCACCAAGCGGCCGGCCCAGCCCGCTAATAACACACTCTTTATTTAGATATCTAAAATATAGAACCTCTTTTATTCTTCAAAACACATTATTATGCATAAATAAGTACATTTTATTTCATTCCCATCGTTATTTTAATACGTTATGAGTTTTAAAGTTGACTCCGTCACCTCTATCCTTCTCAGCGTTTTGCCGGACGGAGCGGAGATGCGTTGACAATATTCAAAAGATAAACCGATAAGAATCTCTTTAAAGTGGTCTGCTGTAACTCGATGCCTTACACTGTGATATTTTATGACTTTGTGTTTTTAATTGAAAGACCATAAATCGTGTTATTCATATCTATGAGACCACTATTATTTATTGAATTATGGCTTTTGTTTCACTTTTTTTTTGTTTTACTAATGATCACATAATTTATGGTGTTTACTTAGTGTCAGTCAGCATGTTACCGACAAGCCTTCAAGTTAGTGCTTTCTTATTTTAACAGCTAGCGTATCATACCTACCTACTTTTAATTGTGGTGTCAATTAGATGCCATAAGGTGGATTCGCTTCAAGTGTTTACCAACTCTACTGCGGTGCCATATAAGGTTTATTTATTACAAAATATGTACAAGTTTTATAAGCTGGCGTGTCAGGGTAGTCTAATTATTAGTCATCTAATTATGAATATAAACCGTAACGCATTCTTCATGGTGTGTAAGGTGTTGGGTGCTGGCAGGGGTCCAGGAGCAGCAATTAGTCTACAGAATACCATGTCTTGTCCGTAGTTTGGGCATGGTAAAAGCCGCCCTATGGTATATGAGTAAGTATGTTGGGTCGGGTGTATTTAGGTTGGTGTGGTGTCCCCGGGTGCCCCCCGCTGCGTCCCCTGCTGGGCCACGCGACTGCCGGCCGGCATGGAGTCCGAACGGTAGGCAACCTCCATCGTGTAATATTTAATATCTTAATAACCGTTTAGGGCGTGTTTAGCCTCCACTTTCGATAATTATCCCATTGATGTTTAACAAACCGTACGTCGCTTTTCGTGTAATCCCTAAAACAGTTAGGGTTCAAGCGAACTCGAAAATGCTGTGTGCTTAAATAATGTTCTAACGGGCACGTAAAGCTTTAAAATGGCTATTTTACATTTGTAATTAAAAATTAAATGTGATCAGTCCAGTTAAAACATCTTTTTTTCTTTTCTGTTCTGTTGTTGTTTTATTCTCACGACTAAGTATTCATGTCCATTGATGCACAAGTAAGTAGATTTGAGAACGTCAAAGCCGCAGTCGTAAAATTAATACAACTGTGTGAGCTAAGTTAAGATTTCACTTTAGAGCTGACGCGACCCCGGCTAATGACAAATGTTGGTCGTAAGGGGTCGTTAATGGCTGGAAAGTTCTGTATCGGAGCGTATTCTCTCTCGCTGCGCTGTAGTGGAGTTATAGCAGAGGTCTCTCATTGCGTCGGTTATTGTGAGTGCGATTTGGGCAAGTCGGGCGTCTCAATACATTCGCCTGATTTACGGGACGAGCGTGTGCCCTTTGTACTCCAACTGACTAATGGACGGTCGCTCACGGACATTTATGTAGATTGATTGTATAAATTTTATTCACAATGTTAATACAGTAACAGATTTAGATGTCATTTAGGAATGGCGCTCTAAAGTTGTGCAATTTAGGCCGTGGATAATGGATGACGAATGGTTAGTTTCTATAGCGGCTCGTGCTAGGTGGGGCATCAGTCGAGCTGTGCGCTCCAAGGCGTATATAGAGAAATGTGATGCAAACTGTTATCATTGTACCGTTTATTGGCTCATAAATTACAGCAGTTGTGCGTGAATAGTAAGGTCACATGAGTGAGTGGAGCAGATACTGATTGGAGACACCCCTTTTGGAGTCAAAAGGAAGCCTCATATGCAAGAAAGTTAAGGTTCTCAAGAGAGTCAACCTCGGAATGTGAGATAATAAGCCGGCAACTTGCATAAACCCTTTATTTGGGCATCCTTAATGTTGTCCTAAAAGTCACAATAAATCACGTGTCAGCGTCTTAAGTTCTTCAAGGCCAAAAATTACAAAAAACAGCCTATCACAAATACAGTCACATCACAGTTTGCGAACCGTTTTATGGTAACTTTGAGCTTGAATAACTTGAGACGCGGACACGTGAGGTATTGTGTCTTTTGACAAAATATTCGGAATGTTATGGACTACAATTATTAGGAAGATGCCATCATCATTGAAACCGTAGGAAGGGAGATTTTATGAAAACCGATTGTTGACACTTTTGGTCTTGAATATCTTAACCCTTCAGTTACCACCGGCAGTTATTTAGCTAACGCCACTTTTCCGTTATAGGTTTTACATTTTATTACCATGGCATAGGGTTCTAAAGCGCGACCCTTCCCAACTATCTTCGGTTTTTTATATAGTTAAGACGGGGCGACACGTTCTGTATTGTAACTTTTTGCGCAACATTAAGGATGCCCAAATAAAGGGTTGATGCAAGCTTCTAGCTTATTATCTCCATTCAGAGGTGAAATTCTAAATAGGCTGGGCTAATTCCTGCTATCCCATCATGACATTGGTATGCCCAACCGTTCCTGTCCAGTGCAGCTTATTACACGCATTCCCCGATATTTTAATATTTGTATACATGATTACAAGGAGTATTGCAGGCTACATTTAGTTACGGTTACAATGAAGGAAGATAGTAGCAGGACCTGCAGCGTCATCGCATCGGGACCGATCTAAACGTAGCTAATCAAAAATTTTAATGACCATAGTTCAGATATAATATCTTCTCCTCACCTTCGTAATTTCTTGAGCATAGCGAACAGTCTTGATACTAATGCTGATAGCTAATTTAATCATTTATATATACTGAAAAACTAAGTATCACACTTTGAAAATTGCAATAACTTTTTAATTAAACAAGATATACTTTCAAAATAAAAAGGACTCGAAAAAGAGTTAAAGTTTGTACTATAGTTTCAAAGAAAGCTGATAAAATGTTCTATAAAACGTTTTTTATTTCATATCTTTAACTTCTATAGTGTAGAAAAAATTTAACTTTTTAAAGTGTAGTACTTTAGTTTTGCAGGCCAGTGTAGTATGACTCTGACCTATTAACATTCTTAGTTACAAAACGACTATAACATTCAGAAAATATTTGCACCTAGCTAAAGTACTGACAATATTGATCGGATATTTCCCTGTACCGACGTTTGAAAATATATCTTAGTCACTACTAGTCACTTAGTACTACAATAAAGAGATATGACTATAGTATAAACGTTCCAACCGTGACAGGGTAGGTAGGACGCTACCAGGATATTCTAATCTTCAAACTACCATGACTGGTCGTTCCTATTGGACGTGGTCACGGTAGCTGCTCGCCCGAGACAGTTCGGCATCTGGTCTCTTTGTGACCGAGATATTGGCTCCTTTCCACGCGTCCGTCCATCATCGTAGCCTACGCACCCCTCGCCCCTTGCCTCCCTTCCTTCAATTCAACTACGTGACGGTACGCTACCCTATGGAATTGGTTATCCTGGAATAGACTTAATAAAGTCACTTAATTCTCGTGTTTCGGTAAAATTAGCAACTCGATTTGTGGTGGATGAAATTTTGAAAGCAACCAGATTAAGCGGACAGAAAATAAAGTTCATAACAGCCCACACATGGCTGTTACGTCAGTCGCTGCGGCAGCACAGAAAGAAAATTGTGTGTTTTTATCTAGTTTTCAAAAACTACTGATTATTTTGATAATTTCAAATACTTTTAAAAATATTTTGTGTGCCTATTGTTGATGCATGAACCATATCTATATTCCTTTAGATCCCAAGAAATAACACGTTTTAGATGTTAAAAAACATTAATTGAGTTTCATAAAGTTTACATTGAAATTATTTTGTTTTCAAATACTGGAGGGGGTCAGGATTGAAAGAAAGGGATTATCTTCATAGCAAATTTTTATGGATTTGGAAAGTGTCTCCTTTAGGAGGAATAACGCTTCTAATCCATATATTAAGCGTTTGGGCATTTGACCATAATCCATCGCCTTAAGTATAAAAAGAAAAAAGCATCGTGGAAGAGTATACAATGGCAAAGTGCTTTATATTTATCTTCTATTCTATTGTATTCAGCGGTATATGGTTTGTCAATCTTCATTAGATAAGTGTTGACGAAATAAATCTCGCCTTTGTGACATGCCCTAACAGCCCTAACATGTATCACTATCTTAATAATCTAAATGATGAATCATAATAGGTAAAGCCCTCGGTACCTACCTAAGTAGGTACTTGTAAAGTGCTATGGTTACCAACAAGAAGAGCAATGACATAAAACTCACACATGCAAAGTAATTTCGCTCCACGTGCGGCCGTAAAAGATTTTAATTGAACGATTGTAATTTGGAACGATATTACTAACTACTTGCATTGCATGTAATTAAAATTTTACGTGGTGATAATCAGAGAAAATTGTTCTGTCATCGCATTTAGTTTGGTGGTATTTTATGCGGTTGGAGTAGACCTTGTGTTTATGGGGTTAAGACCAATTTCTCTGTGTGGATGTTCGTTGATAGTGTATGAAGGACAGTGACGCTGTTATTGCCCGGTAGCGCGTAATGGTACAGTCACGGACTCCGATAGCTTCCTCCTTGATATTCATCGTCAGATATGTGACGAACAAATAAATGATTTTATCTACCTATCGCTCTTTTTATTTTAAGCTTATTATTTTTGTCATCATCAACATCATCATTGACCTTTTTAGGGTTCCGTACCCAAAGGGTAGAAACGGGACTCTATCACTAAGACTCCGCTGTCCGTCAATCTGTACGTCTGTCCGTCTGTCACCAGGCTGTATCTCATGTTCCGAGATAGTTAGACAGTTGAAAATTTCACAGATGATGTATTTTTGTTGCCGTTATAACAACAAATACTAAAAAACCGGTCAAGTGCGAGTCTAAATCGCGCACGAAGGGTTCCGTACCACCGTTCAATTGAAGCGATGGTGTGGAGTGAATAGTTTGGATTTTACACAGCAAAATATTGTTTACAAAGTTATTGGTGCGGTTACTTTCACACTCCATGTACGTAACCAGGTGCATCCATAAGTTTGTATGTGGTATTGAAAGAATTGTTGTATGGGAGCCCCCTTAAATATTTATTTTATCCTGTTTTTTAGTATTTGTTGTTATAGCGGCAACATAAATACATAATCTGTGAAAATTTCAACTAAGTATCTAGCTAGCTAGGTTCTTGAGATACAGCCTGGTGACAGACGGACGGACGGACGGACGGATGGACAGCGGAGTCTTAGTAATAGGGTTCCGTTTGGAACCCTTCGGGTACGGAACCCTAAAAACAGAATAAAATTAATATTTAAGGGAGCTCCCATACAACAATTCTTTCAATACCATATACAAACTTATGAATGCACCTGGTTACGTACATAGAGTGTGAAAGTAAGTAAAGTACGAATAACTTTGTAAACAACATTTTGCTATGTAAAATCTAAACTATTCATTCCACAACATCCCTACCATTGTACGGTGGTACTGAACCCTTTGTGTGCGGGTTGGACTCGCACTTGGCCGGTTTTTTAGATATGGTTATCACAGCTGCTATGTAATCCGAGTAATAGTTATTAGGGAATCATATAATGTCTCTGCACAGATCTTAATCATTAAATATCATTCATGTAGTATCTTTCTGAAAAAAGTCTGTAAAGATTTAGCCGAAACTAGATTCCTCTACACAACTTTTTCTATAACCTGTACTGCCGTCTGCGTAATATAATGTATAGCATTACATCTTCCACCTGAACGGAAGCCAGCTCTGATCAATAGTGTACCTGTTTAGTCGGAATATCACCACGAGGCGTCCCCCGCCACGCTGCACGCCCCGCCACCGCTGACAATGGACACGTCTCCACGAATTATATGGACAAGCCAATCTAGCCGACGAAAATCATAAAAAGTGGGCCATCCAGGCCAAAAAGAGAAGCCACGAAGAGATGAGTTCCATTCTCTAAACTTATTGTTCAATTTCTGAATACTGGAATTAAGCACGCTTCGGTTACTACAATTTGAACATCGTGATGTGGCAATATTTTATCATGGCAGCGATAAAAAATAACGTTTGAAAATTAATGGTAAAAACGGCTCATGTTTTAGATATTAATAATATTTCAGTTTATAATGTAAGCACCAAAGTAACTCCACTTAAAGCCGTGGGAGTAGATACGGAGGAGTGAAACAAACCTCGATACAGCAAATTAGGTGTATCGTGATCAAATTAATGTCAACTTTTGTCGAAGTATATCCATGATTGATGGCTATTGAAAACTGTACCGTGGAGGTGGGCGCGCCTCGCTTCGGCTCACTGCCGTTGCATTGTGCTGCTCTATAATAAATGGCAACAACAGGTGAATAACTAATTTCACTCATAAATAGCTGGGCATGGGCTTGGGTGGAGTGCAATATTTATTTGTCGGCAACATCCGCCTATTTATTGTATATCGAATATTGCCGTGAATTATCGGCTCGCGTGGCTCTCGCTGAGCTGTGAAAAGGCGAGGCGCCTTTTGTGAACGATATCAATAAACACAAATATGCGTAGTATTGTAATGTAGCCATTGTCATCGACATACATTGCAATCTCTAATTTTAGAGGCGTCTGCTAATCTGTAGGCAGACGTTGTTGGGTATTTAAAATTAGTCAATGAAGCTGCCATAATACGAGAAATACTAGTCTACACAAGGTGTACCCTAAGTATTGTAGGTAGACATGAAAAATACTTTGTTTTGTTTTTAAAAACAATGTTTACATCACTCAAACGTTTGAATGAAATCGCTGTGTTAACCGGGAATCAAACCCGTCAAATATGAAAATAAATGACCCTGTAAATTTTCGAAACCGATAAAAAGGCTATCATAGGGATCATTTAAGTCTAACATAGCATAGCATCTTAAAACAAAGAAAGACCATGAAATTCAACATTTTCTGGTAATAGACTTACTTGAAATCAGTCAGTTGTTAGATTATGTTTCATAAACAAATCTTTATGATTAAGCCTTTCGAACGGTATCGTAAAAATTCAGGGCTATTTTTTTCAACATTTGTGGGATTCCATTCCCGGTTAATACAGGCGATTTTAAAAAAAATATTAAATGCAGTCCAAATGGTTTTTAAAAAGAAGAAGGCTTATTTCAGTAATATGCTCTTTCTGTAATAATAAGGTAGTTTCCCTCCACGAGGGATAGCCGTGGGCACGCTGCAAGTCTAGTCAGTTTCATGAAATGATCGGCCAGATCGTGAAATGGTTGGTCATTTCATGAAATTATAATTAGACAAACCTAATCAAAGAATGCAATTTATATTATATTTTACGTTCAGCCCACGGTATTGTTAAACAAACTTTCTAAGTTAAATAACAAATATAAGTAAAATGTTAACGCACTCAAAAGCCGATCTCATGTCAAATCAATGGAGAGCAGTCAACTGAGAAGATTATAATCTTAATTTGAAACTAACTATAAAGTCTATCAGAACTTCTAAACTGAAACAATGTAATCTTCATACTGTAGGTATTCTAGCAAGTTTATTAATCTCGCCGACACTTCCCGCCGCCGCGCCGCCGCCGGTAAATAGATGGGATGCGTTTCCCGCCTCCGCCTCCGCCACCCTATGACCCGAGCATACACGGTGTTCAAAGCGGGCGGGACGACTAGTCAGCCCTTTGCCGAGCACTCGCTCGTGAAATCACTCAAATACTGAATATTTTAATCTGTGCAGATAACGAGCTCGCAATTCTATTAGATGAAACATAGCTGTGTGAGGTTAAACAGGCCCTCAGTGCAATGCCGATGAGCCTTTCCTGATTAGTTTCGTAATAGAATGCGTGCCCCTCTAGTTGGATTAAATATTTGATTGCATCAATGTCATTCGAGATTGACGTTTGAGTTCATGGCAGTTTAGAGTAGAGTGTTTTATAGGGCATCTTTTAAAATACTATCTTAGGTTATGTACCTGCTAGATTAACTTACACATGTAATGCCGTACGCATTAGTTTTATGCATCTGTATAATCCCCTTATGAGAAGTTTATTTGTTCATTCAACTCGGAGGCACATCCAAGACAACATTATCATTGTAACTTAATAGAAACCACAACACAAACAGAGCTTGAAGTCACGCCAGTAACAAACAGTAGGTAAGCTAGGGGTCTGTAGGAGGGTTGCAATGCGACACCTCACAATAAATAAATCTCTCCAAGTTCACTTCACTCTCGAAGCATGTATAAATATATCGCAGCAATAAAGCTATCAAATATTTACTAATCTGGCTGCAAGGAACCCCTTCTGGAACGGGAGTCATAAAATAAATTGAAATAGTCGCGCCGCCCCCCAAATTAAAATATTCAAATGGGACGCACGCGCAAGAAAATTGAAAATTGTCGTCTATCGCCCGCAAATGAAACCTATAACTCCTCTCGTACACTCCGAGACAATAAAACTGGAAGAGCAAATATAGCAACACTGACACGTAGATGTAGGTATTATATTGTGTCACAGAACAGATAATACTATAGGAATAATAAGTTGTACTTACATTGTAGCAAATAAAAAATGATTCTATGATAGATACAACGACTGCACGAAAACTACAGCTAAACAAAAATACGCAACGTTTATTCGTCTATCATTTTTATAGTCTATAACATGTAACTCTAGTGTAGGTGGGATGTGTATAAAGCACAGCAGTATGCATGCATGCAAATATAGGGTGCCCATTCTACTGCAGTGAAGTGTATCCGATTGGTAGGAGCGCGCAGAGAGCGACAATTTCGATATGCCCCGGAATGAATAACGCTATAAATGGAATATACTTTTATGACTGCAATTTAGTGCGGATCCATGATTTGTGTTTGTTTTATGCACGAGTCGGTTTGATGACGACGCTATTACTATTCAATTAATACGGTCAAGTGGTAGGGAAATTTGCCTGTAGTTGCAAACAACTTGGTAAAACTATTTTTAAATAGACACGCTTAGCTGGAACTCCTAGAAGAATTCTGGAGGATCTACAGAAATCTACAGATTTTTACTGCCAAACACATAATGATAGAAGAGGTTTATTTTACAGTGAGATTCAAATCCAAGACCGCCACCACTACTATCTGTGAGGTAGATATAATATCAATAAGCACTTGTCCAGAGGTCGCCACTAAAAGCCGCTAAGTTGATACCCACGTGGGACTACCGGCCACTGCTTCCGTTGTGTTGCGGTGGGCGCTGATTTTGCGGTTACATTCGCGTAACCTGATCAAGCCGACAAGAGTTGCAACGCATAGCACATCCTCGCGTTAATTGTACACGATAGTGATGGAGGTATGTCTTTGTCGATGTTCTAAAAATATAAATAATGAAACAATATAAAGGTACACTTACTTTTGTACAAAATTCGTCAAATCAGGACTAGGTTTGCTAATTCATATTTTTCATCTACCAAAGTTCGACTTACACTTGAACGGTAATTTTTTCAAAAAAAAATAATAAATGTACCTAGACCTTTAATATCCCCACCGAGGGGCACAGTCTTTTAACCCGAGAAAAATTGAGCCATATACTTACTCAAGAGATTTATGTCTTTGCATACAGAAGAGCTTAAAGTGTCATGCCAAACGAAACACGGAACGCCCAATAATGTATTACATTAATTATCTTATTCGTACTTAGTCAGCACCGGATTCGAACCTACTTCTCCTGCCTGGGAAACAAGCGTGAAACCACCACGTGGCTTCGTTCAAATATAAATACTTTCGGTGGTAAAGTTTGTCAGTCGGCTCCCAGTACTTCAACCCAGGTCTTCATAAGAAAAACATATTTTCCCGGAGCTTTACCGTCGGATTACATTCCAATATAATACAAACAAAGCACAGTCATCAGTAAATATGAGTCAGAGATAGATTTGAAAATTAATTTTCTCGATAAGAGCAACTATCGAACATATCGCCAAGATCTCGATATAGGTGCTTTACTTGACGTCCGGTGTGTCAGCGATACCCTGGGAACCGTGCGCCTTCCGCCGCGGTGTGCACACCCCTTTATCTACTCCTCCAGTTGTTACTACATTTCTATTGTTGTTTTATTAATGTGCGTAAAGTAGTTTTAAACTACGGTTCATCTTATTCTTTGGAGTATACCAAAATAAAAATAAAAAAATACGAACCGTTGTCAACATTTTAACTAAGTTTATCATAGAGTTTGCATTTTAAAACGTAAAATCTCGTCAAGTTGTCAGACTTTTCAGCGTACAGATCAGTTAACTAAAGCTGGCACGTTCACAGTACCCACATTAATGTAATTTTACTATACAGTATGCTTAAAAATGAATGATTTTATTCTTACCTCCAATAGATGAACAATCACAATAACGCGCGTCGATTGATTGGTGACACGAAAGAAAAAAGATCAGTCTATATTTATAAGCAGTAGCAAAAGCAAAACAATAACTGTCACCTTCATACTCATAACTTAAAAGTTAAAACGCGCGCAAGAGAGACAGACAGACTATTATTGATGCCCATGCAGTGCAACGTCACGCCGCGCGCTTATTCACAGACACTACACAAGCGCACCGGGTAAATGTGTTGAACTTGCCAGCTTTAGATACCCGACCTGTACTTATTACGTTTATTTAATTGTGTGGCTTAATTATGACAGTTTTGTTTTATTTAATCACATGTTTAATTAACTTATTACGTGCACCTCATGGACTAAGGGGGCTTAAGTTGACCTGGAATAAAAAAGAATATGCCTCTTTTAACGCAAATGCAGTGACTTATTTTTTTCTGTTGATGCGATAAACCTTCCTATAAACCATCAACACATCTCATTACTTTTAACAGTTTCAATTTGAACCAGCCCGACCTCCATCGCCCTTTCTTTTACTTTTTATTCCTTTCTCTACGTGTTTTGTGATTTAAAACATTTGCTTCCATTCATAAAAATATTAATGCGCTCGTAAACTTGGGCAAATTTTATTGTCTCCCAAGCATAATGGGAAGCTAATGTACCGTGTTATTATTCAGATCGGCTGTAGCCGTAAAATACAATCATTCGATTGTGAGATTCACCGGCATCGTCAGTCGACGGGTATGATGCAGCGGCGACGACGCTCACTGTGCCAAATTGATGAGGATATAGTATAAACATTTGGGCAAAGTTTGCCTTACTGTAATCGCATCTGATACAATACAGATTTTCAGACATTGCAGAAATCTACTTAGGAGACAACATAGAAGGAGCTAGTCTTAAAACCTTTACTTTTTAAGTAGTCTACTTTTAATTTTAATTTTATTATTAGCCTACATCATCCCACTGCTGGGCAAAGGCCTCTCTTCTCCTCCTCCCTCTTCACCTCCCACCAGTTGTTGTTTTTGTACCTCAATTCGTCACTCCAGGGCTTCCTTAGTCATCTTATAATTTAATGTTAATATTTTAAAGAGTGCCTAGGATCAGAGATAAAATATCCCTTCCTAAAAGGTAGGTACGAGTTTTTTTTTGTTGCTTCTCACGATGTTAACCACCAACGTCAACACTACACAATGAAAGTACAGCCGACAACAGATAGTGTTTGTTGACTTTGTGCCCTATTACTGCTCTTTTGTCTGATGGAAGAAGGAAACGGGGTACCCGGTCTTGTTGCTGACTCTACATACCTGCATGTCGGTCGCAACGGTCTGCTCCCAGCGGAAGACCCTTTTAGTATTTGAATATCAAACATCCTACAGCCATATATCATTTGAACAGTTATGACGTTTTCCCTCTAATTTTTATGCTACGTGCACTCAATACTAACAAATATATGCTAATTCGAAAAGGTTAAAGTTCTTCAAAATCGTGCCCCGTAAACTGTTTGTTTAACATAGGACGGAAAATTAACTGTTTGTATTGAAATCAGATGGATATTTCCACTTTATGCGCTCCCTATGACGCATTCGATCGAAAACATCGATACATTTCGTAATAAAATTTATTAATATTCTAAATTTCTGAATTAGCTGATTCGTTATACCATTGTATGCTAATGTCCAAAATTCAAACGCTCTGGCAACTAAGTTGTAAGCGGCAAGTCCGTTCTGTATTAAGTACTTACCTATTTTTCCCCTCGAGGAGTGAATAAAATCTGTCTGTTGGTATTCTCGGCTGTGATGTTAATCGAGAGGTTCATAGAAGTGCACAAAGAGCCATTTGTCTTGCGCCCTACGGTTTGCGCACGCCTCGCTGATATGAAAATATTATCAGAAACAGATGCTGCGCGCAAATCTTCCGAGGAATCTTGTTCCCTGCGAACTTGGCCGAGCGGAATCGTTATGCGTTGTGTAATATAACCTCCTTTACTGGAACACCGAATATGATCCAGTGAATCTCGGTGATGGAACGTGTGCAGTAACTGAATCCTTCGCGAGAGATCCAAAGACCTACGTACATAAAACGATAGATCTAGCTACACTCGAGAAACTCCATCGCCATGGACGCAACCTTTGTGCACAAAATCTATTTTTAACACGCTTTTATTAGCTTGGGTTGTATGTATGTATGTATCTATGTATGTAACGGAATCTTTGAACTTAATTTTCACCAGTTTCCAGAAGTCTGATTAATTTGAAACTTTGCATACGTATCAAGGACCGATGACAATGCAATAATTTGATAACAGTTTCCCATTATCCTTATTAGGACGGCCTGGATTAATACATAGCAAAATGTTGTTTACAAATTTATTGGTGCGACTACTTTCATACTTCATGTATGTAACCAGGTGCATTCATAAGTTTGTATGTGGTATTGAAAGAATTATTGTATCGACGCTCCCTTACATATTGATTTAACTCGTTTGCGACAACTGAAAACCTCGGACGCTTGTTTTGGAGGCATAAACGTGATTCTCTTTGGTGATCTAATGCAGTTACCACCTGTTCGAGGACATCAAGTTTTTCAACAATCAGAACACATGAAGCCAGCTACACATTTGTGGCAACAGTTCGGTCTGATTGAACTTAAACAAAATATACGTCAACAAGGAGACACGACATTTATAGATGTGCTTAACGCCCTTAGAGTTGGAGAAATGACGTCTAGGCATCTTGAAATTCTACTTGAAAAAGTTTCAACAGATGCGACTAATGAATTCTCAATCGAGAGTGCATTAAGAATTTACCCAACGAATGATCAGGTTGCCAGACACAACGAAAAAGTTCTCCAGAGTTTTAAGAATAAAGTGACAGTTAGTTATACAATAAAAGCACAAGACCAACTCATTGATGCTACTCGAAATCTAGGTAACAAGGACTTAGATTCTGTGATACCTGGCGATATTAATAAAACCGGAGGTCTTCCGAATGTATTGAAAATATTCGTAGGAGCTAAAGTGATGTTGAGGACAAACATTGACGTGTCGAAAGGTTCAGTGAATGGCAATATGGGTTTTATCACAGAAATTATCTGGCCAAATTTTCGCAGAGGCCAACTATACGCGGAAGACATCCCGTCAGTCCGTATCGATTTCGGATCAGATGGTGTGCACATGATTAAACCAATATCGATACAGTTCCCAGCGAAATACAGTTATGGAACTGCTGAGAGACGAATGTTGCCATTAATCCTGAGTTGGGCTTCGACCGTCCACAAGATGCAAGGTTGTACAGGGCTCGCGACTGTTTGCTGCTGGACAAGCTTATGTAGCACTTAGTCGTGTAAGATCTTTAGACGGTATTCGGATTGAAGAACTCGATTGTTCTAAGTTAACACGAAAAACCCCATGCAACAGTGAAGCTTTGAATGAAATGATGAGATTGCGAAATAATTTGTGAGAAATTTCAATACCACATGTCAACAAATAACTAATTGATAAATCGAACTAAAAAATGAAAAATAAATAATAGTTTAAAAAAACTAAAAAAACACGCTTTTATAGCTACCCGAACTAAAAATTAGAAAATAATTTTTAATTTTAGAGAGTTTATAATACAGTAGTAGAAGATCGAACAATCAATCAGAATTTATCACCTCAAAATAAAATTATAATAAAGTTTAAGTAATTAACAAAAGAATTCAATTCAGAGTGAAAGCGTGGGGTGCATTTTAGTACTTTTCATAACTCTCCTCTCATAGATAGTTGCCAATAGAATGGTTGTTACATTTACTTTATCAAGCACCCCACGCTGTTTACTCTGAATTGAATTCTTTTGTTAATTACTTAAACTTTATTATAATTTTATTTTGAGGTGATAAATTCTGATTGATTGTTCGATCTTCTACTACTGTATTATAAACTCTCTGAAATTAAAAATTATTATTTAATTTTTAATTCGGGTAGCTATAAAAGCGTGTTTTTTTAGTTTTTTTAAACTATTATTTATTCTTCTTGTTTTATTATTTTAAGTGGTTAGGTTTTTTTATGATGGCACGGAACCCTTCGTGTGCTAGTCCGACCCGCAATTAACCGATTATTAAAATTTGTATTTATCACAACCAAAAACAAATAAAACTCTGCTAGATACACTACAATCTGCGTCACTGGTTTCTCCACTTCTATGACATCTTCCATCTCTTTTTCTTATCTGATATCGTTCACCCAGTATTCATTTTCTAGTTTCTAAACAAGTTTTTCGAAACTGTTCAATGTCACAAATTTTCAGTACTTTCTGGGGCTTGAGAAGGGACCGTTGGTTTTTCCTTATTCATACGAGAGAAGAGGCAACTGATGCCGTTTTAATAGGGAAATATTAAACTGCACATCAATAATACTGATTTGCACAGCCAATATACTGATTTTTACAGCAAATATCAGGGCAAAATACTGCGGTAGCCTTACTTACCGAAAGCCGGCGTGTTGGAAAACAAGATGGCGGCACGACAACAGCTGATTTTTACAGCTTATATCAGGGCAAAACATTGCGGTAGCTTAGATGAAGGGTAAAGGGGGTGAGCGAAGCGAAGCCCCCTTTATTCTTCGTATTAAGTTGAATATGTGATAACAATAAAAATACTTAATTCATAAAAAGTGTTTTTGCTGATCCTTTTTTGCTGTGAAAAACAGTATATTTGCTGTGCGATTAAATACTAGCCGTTTTAATACACAAGTGCAGGTACAAGCATCAACATGACTAACGAGAGCAATATCGTAATCGATAATCGGCGTCGATGCGGGCTCGTGCAGCATTATGACAAAGGTAACGTAGGGCCTTTGCGGGTGTGCGGGAGGTGAGCGGGACCTTACCCCCTCCGCGATTACCTCTTTCCCGTATGGCCATCCCAACCAGACGCAAACTATATGAGTATATGCGTTTCTCAGTGGTTAACTAAGCCTCGGCGCACATGGACCATAAAACTTCGTCACCAAACGCCCTTCCCCTATTTCCTGTACATTTTATATGGACTCGCCGCACACGCTAAAGGCCCGTTGACACTTTGAGTAATAATTTGTGATGTTAGCTGTGAAGTGTGTAGTTCGTAGTAGTGTCCAACACTGTTTAGCTGCTGTGATTTGTAAAAATCATTTGTTGGGCGTCGAACAGCAACGCTCTTTTTTTTTTTTTTTTTTATTTATTCACTTCCACAAGAACAATTACAATTTTACATTTTCAAGATACCCCTCGAAAACCGTCATCTAAACACCATACTAAACAAGCCTGCCCACACGTTGCGAAGTAAGCAGCGAGTGAAGGCACGCTGCCAGCGGAGGCGTAGGGAGAACACATGGGACGTGACCGTAACGTGACGTCATTCACCTTACTTCGCTGATTAGTAATGACTCCCACTACTCAGTTACTGTCCACACGTAGTTTTTACTAATCACTCCGCACTTGCACTCCTCTCCTGTACTCGCACTAGTCGCACTCATCAAAGTGTAGTCCACCTTCCGAAACGGTGTAGTCTTTTTTTTTATATAAAAAAACATGACTTGTAGGAAGTTAGTATAATTTTGACGTTGAATAAGATAATTTATTTATTTATATTCGACAAAAAAAATTGAAACAAAAAAGTGTCAACGGGCCTTAAACGCCGGTAGTCGCCACAAGTGGCGGCGTTTAATGGTCACTGTGCGGCAAGGCTAAGACATATTTTTAAAATCAGTTCAGCTGACTTTCCTTTATTAACTTCTCTTGTTAACTTCTCTTGAGAAGTTATTATAATAGGTCTGAAAATTGAAATAGGTAATTTTGTGTTTTCTTTACGTTTTAAGACCTGGAGAATCATTTGCAATCATTTTTAGAGTGATGTCTGTGTGTGTGTGTGTGTGTGTGTGTGTGTACGTACGTATGTACGTGATCAAAATTATGGAATTCGTTTTCTCAATAACTACTGGACCGAATCGCTTTGATGACCATATCAATCGATACGCCACGTCATGACTTAGATCTGAAAGGAGTCTAGAAAAAATCGGTCCAGCGGTTCGTTTTTTATTTGTAAAAAACTGACTTTTTTGAACACGCAACGTTAATTTTGTATGTAATTCCAAGTATTGAGGGGTAGATGTGGGTTTTTGAGGGTGCTGGTTTCGAATCTTTCATCAGTTTTTTAAAATTCAAAATGGCGGACCCACTATGACGTCATCGCATTCGCAAAAAAAAGAATTCTTCTCAAGAGAAGTTGCTTGTACGGTACTTGCTGCCGAACCGATTTTTTATTTTTTAAATGCGCACAGAAAAAGAAGCGCTCAATATCTTTTGATTATCTTTGTTGTTGTTACAGTAACACACTCAGTGGACCGCGGCGAATAAAACACTTTATTTTGTGTGACAAAATGTCGGATTTCATGAGAAAATATTAACCCGCACATAGTGGCATTATTGGTAATGTCAACACGAGATTGAACCAAGCATTTAGTGAGCGTGATAGCGAAGAATGGTTACTTATAAAATTATTATAAGGACTAAATACTTATATACATACACAGACATGAATAAAAAATGTGATTGGTTATTACTTTATTGAGAGATTTCAAATGGGACCGAGAATCCGTCCAATAGAAATCGCAACAGCAAAAAAATAATGTTACAATGCATTTGTAGGGTTCCGTACCCGAAGGGTGCCAAACGGGACCCAATTGCGAAGCCTCCGCTGTCCGTCCGTCCGTCCGTCCGTCTGTCACCAGGCTGTATCTCATAGTTAGACAGATGAAAATATCACAGATGATGTATTTCTGTTGCCGCTATAACAACAAATACTAAAAAACAGACTGAAATAAATCTTTAAAGGAGCTCCCATACAACAATTCTATCAATACCACATACAAACTTATGAATGCATCTGGTTACGTACATGGAGTATGAAAGTAGCCGCACCAATAACTTTGTAAACAACATTTTGCTATGTAAAATCAAAACTACTTACTCCACACCATGGTAGGGCCATTGTACGGTGGTACGGAACCCTTCGGGCGCGAGTTAGACTCACACTTGACCGTTTCTTTTTGTTTTTTTTAAAGCTAGGTACAACAGTCTAAAAACCAAATAGTACGTCGCTTGAGGGACCGAGGCCATGACTACCGCTCCGGAGCGTTCCTGGTGCAAAGGGTCTCACTTGCTGTGCAGCGCGGCAACGCTGCCAGCGTAATGGGTACCTTTGGTCCGGGAGCGTACTGGGGTGGTTTATTTGTGTAGTTTTATGTATTTTAGATTTATTTATTATTTAAGTAGGTTATTATTATTTGGAAGCATATAATTTTTAAGTTGTTTCCCTGCCATATCTTGTAGTTTAGCAAGTGTTTAAGTTTAGTTTTAAGTTATTGACGAAGTTTCCTGTAGATTAATCGAATTGTAAACTATATTTTGAACAATGATTAATAAATTCGCCTCCATTTTTCGGAAGATATGTGGTGTGTGTGCGTTTAAAAAAAAATAGTACCACCTTTTAGCTGTGACCCATCGGTAGTTCCTTCAAACGATACCCCATCCATATGATAATGTGACCAACGATAAATTGGCCGCTAATAAGATAATTGCCCAGCTCTATACCCACGTAAATCAACATCTTAACAGCTGTGTACTGTGGCGTACATAACCTATATATTTTTTTCTTTGGTAGATATTTATTAAAAAGCGTTCTGTGTAAGTATAATCGATGTCAGTTCAATGTCGTTTATTGGGCCTTTTAAGAAAATTCAGACCAAACCGAACTTTTAAGAAAATTCACGGTAATTAGATAGGTTTTTCTATAATTCGTTTAACAATAAATATTATGCGTGTTACGATAATATGATCACATTATAAAAAAACAACAACAAGAACAATTTAACTATTAACAATTTTCTGCATGTCTGTCCAGGGCGCAATGATTCACATTATTGTTAAAGTTTCGGATCAAGCGAAGAAAACAGTCAATTGACTTTAAATTACAACAACCTATAATAGTGGATATTTATTGTCGTTTAAGGCTTTTATAACCGTTTTACTTATTTAATCGACTGCGATAAGAATCACCAAAATGGACAAGCGCGTCGTTTCATTGTTTCACAATAATTTGTTTTGCCGTGAAATTAAATGTTTTTATTTAAATGTTGTTGTTGTTATAGATTATATTTTAACAAATGCTTGGAACGTTTTTCGGGATAATGTTTTTAACAACCCTTTAAAATATGACTGCATCTTTCTGTTCCACCCATCTATAGCAACTGCGAGATAGACGCGCAATCAACCGCCAAATCGTTTGCAATTGGACGTTTGCCGCGCGAAGTCACGGCAGTAAACATCAAATTTAAACCCATCAAATGTCTTGAAAATGGAGGGACGTATCAAACTGCATTTGGCAAGTCTATAATTTGACATTGTAAAAAATGGCAAATCCGTAAAGAAGACAGGGCCAGATTCATAGTTCCTAAATTAAATACTCCGAGGCACAGAACAGCAGCCTTCCGTGGAAGTTTCAAATACGAGCTTCCAAGATTTGGAATGACCTCCCTCCACCCCTTGATTGACTTTGGGTACCCTGGGTACAGAAAATGCCGTTATAGGTTTTGAAATCTATTACCATGGCATAAAGTTCAAAATATCGACTAATTTCGTTAAAATGTCAAAGTCAACCATGCTAAACTAAATGTACTTAGATTTATAGTGGATACGCAAATTCCTACGGGCACAGCAGAAGGCTGCTTGAGGTTGTCTTATGTTAATGTGATATGTGATAAGTGATTTCTTTTCTCCCGCAATCAGTATAAAGTTTATTTAATAGTACGTCTCCCACGAGTTCGCAAAGGCATTTACGAACCGAGAAGTTTACGGCACGAGCCGAACGAGTTAGGAATAGAATTTTTCCGTCTGAGAACCCAAAATCAAGCGGCAAAGGTGCTATTTTTAGCTCAGTAGGCGGAAATAGTAATTTGTGTCACAAGGGAGCAAAATGATGTATTTACGGCGAGGGCGGTACATTGAACCAAGAGTGAAGCGAAGGCTTCTACGATAGAATCCTGAGCGTAGCGAGGAATTCTAGGTTAGAATCCTGAGCGTAACGAAGGTTTCAAGCGTTGACGCCCAAGACGAAAATAATTTTGCTCCTGAGTGACACATACAATTTTTCACACCGACTATGAGGAAAATTGAAATATAATGCTCTAAAAATAATGAAATAACTATACTTTGAATTGTACTTTCAACACTTTTACAGTAATCGAACAACGAATTTTTTTTTTTCATAATGGCGGATTGTGAAGGATTAGGGAAAAGTCACCACAGATAAAATATTCCTTATATCGGATATCAATATTCATTATATCACAATAACTTTTGATTTCAGTAAAACACATAATTTAATGTGCTTTTTTTTAAATATTACGAAAAATTCATAAATTTTCATACAACGTTGTTAAAGTTGAAACTTGAAACGTGTTCGTTTTTAATCGATTACTATTTAATTACAATCGATTATTTCATTAAGATCTGTGTTCTATTGGCACATTGCATAAATGCTACATGCCAATGAATAAATTTAAAAAGTAGCTTAAACAGAAAAGTAGCATTTTGCTCCCTCTCGTCGTGGAGCAAAACTTACTTTTCCGAATGAAAGGTGTGAAAATAATATTCCTGGCAGGCAGGCAGATACTCACGTTGTCGCAATTAGGTGCAGGATGCTATGTGTCGTATATTTTATTTTATTTTACTGTTACACATTATATATTATGTACACTAGATTTGATATAAATTTTCTGACATTAATTAATTTATTTATTTAAATGTATGATATTTTATATTTACTTATATATACCGTGTATTTTTATTGCTGTTATTTTGTGTTTACTTAACATATTCATATTCATATTCATTTATTTATTGCTCATCATTAACAATGATACCCCGTGGGGGCACTACAATGTGAGTGTTCAAACTTATTATCTATTTATATTAATGTCATTTTCTATACTATAGAAAGTAGTATAGAAAGAAGTAGTTAACAGTTTTGGTAAGTATCTTTATTAATAATTTTATGTAACAACAGTCACTTTTCCTATTAATAAGTCTTATGTTAATTTGTCGTTCATGATTAATTTATTGAGTAATAGCATTTTTCTTGTAGTAGTTGTTTTAGCTTATTAATGAACGTTTGGTATTTTCTTCTTGTTTTATATTTTCGGGAAGGTGGTTGTATATTTTAATTGACATAGCTAGTGGACCCGTCGAGGACATTTTGAGCCGGGAAGTGGTCTCAACTAATCGTTTCATTCGGGTTGGTCTTAGAGAATCATTTGTTCATCGGAATCTCTGCACGTTTTTTGTAAAACTCTGGATATTTTCTACCGAATGTGCAGGTTTCTAGGATGTATATGCATCGAAAACTAATATTATAAATGTGAAAGTAGCGATGTTAGGATGTTTGGATGTTTATGCGTTTGTGCCTCAATCAGGCTAAAACGGCTGAACGTATTTGAATAAAATTTAGCACAGAGGTAGTTTATAAGCTAGATTAACATATAGGATACTTTTTATCCGACTGCACTAGAAGGAGGGTAACGTTATTTCGGTTAATAATAATTTCCAGGAACACGCAGAAGAAGTTGCGGGCATCAGCTAGTATAATATACTTTTTAGTATATACTTGATTGCGCACTCTCACCTAGTTACAGTACCAGCAGCATAACAGCGCTGTGGCTGGCACGCTTGCCATGCTGCAGCATTATGCTGAGTTGGAGCCTGTTTGGGGAGGCAGTACTTACTATTACTTGTGTCTAGTATTTTAATTCACCTGATATGTTTTCATTTGTTTTATAATTGTAATTGTGCTGTTTTCGTAAATAATCTATCTATCTATCTAAATGGCAAACATTTTCTTAGCGGGTCTATGTACTTTATTGTACGTTTTTCTGGCAGTAGCTTTACATAATACAAGAAAACTTTAGCACATATTTGTTTGTGTTTTAATTTTTCAAGTCAATTTCTTGCCATAAAGAAATTACATGCTTTAAATATGCAAAGTACATATTTTGATGTGACTTCATGCAAGACCGGATTGAATAGGTCCAAATTTGACCTTAAATAGGAAGAAAATAAATACGTACATACTCTTAGGGCGGTTTAGAATTTTGTCTACGCTCCGCTGCGTTACACATACGCTTTTTGGGTCAAAACTCGATTGGGAAACTATCTGTCCATGTGGTAAAAATATAAATAATATGTTTAAATCGAAATGAGGGCCATTTACAATCATGCGGGTAATGCAACCAGACGTGTCACTTAATAGCTAAACTCTGCCGCACTTCAATGTTATCCAGCTTTAGGAGAGCTCTATGGTCGATGGGTTAAGTATAAGGCTTAATTTACAGGTGTGTAGGACAGAAAGGTGTAGACATAATTTAAGGGTTATTGCAACAGGCATGGAATACTGTTAGGATCGCGCCATTTCGAACAACTTTCACAATGTTGTAAAGATCTTAAAATAAATAAAGCTTAGTTAAATTAACAAAAACCTCATGATATTCGATAGATGTCGATAAGTCTATGTTGGCTGTTTTTTAGGGTTCCGTATCCGAAGGGTGCCTAACGGGACCTTATTACTAAGGCTCCGCTGTCTGTCCGTCTGTCACCAGGCTGTATCTCATGAGCCGTGATAGTTAGACAGTTGAAATTGTCTTAGATAATGTATTCTGTTCATAACAAACACTAAAAAACAGAATAAAATTAATATTTAAGGGACGCACATACAACAAATGTGATTTTTCTGCTTGTTTTTGCTCGATATTGATAAAGGCAACAAACAGGTAGATGCTTGAAATATTTAGTTACATATTCAATGTAAAATAAATAATTAAATTAAAATAAAACAAACATTTTTTTCTCGTTTTTGCTCGATATTGATAACGGCAACATTATAAATTAAAATTAAATTAATATTTAAGGGGAGCTCTTATGGGAGACATGAATTTTTAGCCGTTTTTATAGAAACTGGTAAGGAACCCGTCGTGCGCGAGTCCTACTCGCACTTAGCAGGTTTTCTAATTTATCAGATTTCTAAGAAAAACTGGATTTGAATGTGTCCCTTGGATGTCTGCGCCAATCGCGACAAGTGTTGATTGTGTGTTGCGTTGTTGACACACTGAATTATTATTATTTTATTTACTTATTTTATTAGTTTATTATTTTTTATCCGTTGAGAGATAAAAAAATGTTGCACCTACTTTAGCTAAATCTTCAGATGAGATTTACGATTTCCGCTTCATGGTTTTTCCTACATATTTAATCGAAACATGCTTTGAAGACTAAGTATTGAGACTACTCTGAGATAAATAAATGACTAGTTTAAGCTAAATTACTTCTAAATAACATTTCTGGTAAGTAAAAATAGCAAACTCAGATTTTTATGATTCCCCGGGACCCAGGAATTCCTGAGATTTGGAAAATTTTATTCCCGGAATGAAAGAGGTCCGGGCAAACTGAAACACTAAATCATACCAAATTTTTGTTTTTATGCCACCCTCCATACGAATCGGTCGGTCAGCCGGATGCCCCAAAATGAATAGTTACATAGTGAATGTTTCAGTACTAATAATACTATTAAACGTCTAAATTGATTTCTACATCTTTCTGTTTCATCCAATCCGAGCCCTATGGATTGTCTTCTCTCAGTTTTTCTTCAGTCATCCCCAGACCTGGATAAATTGGTTGATATAAGGTATTGCATTTCGATATAGGACGGTGTAATGATGAACTATAGTCACAGAATAGTTAATAGTATTTTAAGGTATTAGAATTCCGGTGGCAGATGGGCTCGGACGTGAGCTGCGGGCGATGGCAGGAGTAACGACTCATATTAGTTTGCGTCATATGTTTACGATACTTTAATATTACTTGGGTAATACCACATTTCAACATTATCCTGCTTCGCTTTTATATCTTGTTTGTCTGATTGTTTTGGGATTGTTAAGAATTTTAGAAATTATGAAATATATGACAGAGCGAGCGAAGCGTCTCGATTTCCGGATTTCGGTTGTCCTACTCTATAGGTCGCATTTTTATTTTTTTATTAACTTCTCTTGAGAAGTTATTATAATAGGTCTGAAAATTGAAATAGGTAATTTTGTGTTTTCTTTACGTTTTAAGACCTGGAGAATCATTTGCAATCATTTTTAGAGTGATGTCTGTGTGTGTGTGTGTGTGTGTGTGTGTGTGTACGTACGTATGTACGTGATCAAAATTATGGAATTCGTTTTCTCAATAACTACTGGACCGAATCGCTTTGATGACCATATCAATCGATACGCCACGTCATGACTTAGATCTGAAAGGAGTCTAGAAAAAATCGGTCCAGCGGTTCGTTTTTTATTTGTAAAAAACTGACTTTTTTGAACACGCAACGTTAATTTTGTATGTAATTCCAAGTATTGAGGGGTAGATGTGGGTTTTTGAGGGTGCTGGTTTCGAATCTTTCATCAGTTTTTTAAAATTCAAAATGGCGGACCCACTATGACGTCATCTTTTTCGTGAAAATTCTTTAAATTCGATAAAATTTATTAATTATTGTGTAATGTTAAAATACAATAGGAACGTCGCTAGATATTCCAGTAATAATTCTCAAATGATTTTCTAGGTATCGAAACATTAAAAAAAAGAATTCTTCTCAAGAGAAGTTGCTTGTACGGTACTTGCTGCCGAACCGATTTTTTATTTGTTTATTTGGCGCCCCACAGCTTATACATAACTTAATGTATCACGGAGTTGTGTATTTCTTATAGCTCAGCCAATTAAGAGACTCAAGCCTACGTAATGAGAACGATTCTATGTTGAATACCAAAGAAAACATTTAAGAAATTGTATCGTTTAAAAGTAGATCTGAGCGAGCCCTAAGATAAAAAAAATAACAAGTTAATTTGACAATCCTAAAGATTCCCTGTGCACACCTGATAATGTCGATTTTCGTGAAATTTTGTGAACAGGTTCTATATATAAATGGAATTTTTGTCGATTCAGCTTTTGGAAATTTTCAAAATGCGGACTGATGGGGTTAAAAGTCATTGGTGCGGCTACTTTTATACTCTACACAGTCAGGTCATAATTCTGTCACACAATAAAAACTTTTGAATTTAGAACGCTGGCCACAAAAAAGTTTATTGAATTCGAATTTCGAATTTTTCATGAAAATAAAAATGTGTACTTTTTAGAATTTTCCTCATTTTTAAATATGGAGTGGACACTTAAAGAAGACCGTGTCGCAGTTATTGCGTTGCATCGTTGCGGTTACGCGCCAATTCAGATTTTCGACTTACTGAAAAATTTGAATATAACAAAAAGATTCGTTTATCGTACCATAAAACGATACAATGAAGACTAGTGTAGATGACAGGTCAAGAAGTGGTCGCCCTCGCTCTGTTAGGACTCCAGCAGTGATAAAAGCTGTGAAGGCGCGAATTCAAAGAAATCCCATACGTAAGCAGAAACCGTTGGCCCTTCAGATGGGGTTAAGCAGGACCACGGTGAAAAGGTTGTTAAATGAAGACTTATGGCTTAGGGCATATCGAAAAAAAACAGGACATCGTTTGGACGCTCGTTTAATGGACCTGAGACTGAAGAGATGCCGCGCTTTGTTGAAGCGGTACGCGGGAAAAACGCATCGGGAAATTCTTTTTTCGGATGAAAAAATTTTCACCGTGGAAGAGAGCCATAACAAACAAAATGATAAGGTGTACGCACACAGCAGTGAAGAAGCGAGCAACCGTATTCCGCGTGTCCAACGAGGTCATTTTCCATCCTCTCTCATGGTTCGGTTGGGAGTCTCTTATTGGGGCTTAACTGAGGTACATTTTTGTGAGAAAGGCGTAAAAACGAATGCAGTTGTGTATCAAAATACAGTCCTCAAGAACCTTGTGGAACCTGTTTCTCATACCATGTTTAATAACAGGCACTGGGTATTCCAACAAGATTTTGCGCCAGCTCATAGAGCGAAAAGCACACAAGACTGGCTGGCGGCGCGTGAAATCGACTTCATCCGGCACGAAGACTGGCCCTCCTCCAGTCCAGATTTGAGTCCGTTAGATTACAAGATATGGCAACACTTGGAGGAAAAGGCCTGCTCAAAGCCTCATCCTGATTTGGAGTCACTCAAGGCATCCTTGATTAAGGCAGCCGCCGATATTAACATGGACCTCGTTCGTGCTGCGATAGACGACTGGCCGCGCAGAATAAAGGTCTGTATTCAAAATCGCGGGGGTCATTTTGAATAAACTTTATTACTATAAGAATCTATGTTTTATTAAGTTCATTTTGCTGTATAAATGTTTACATAAATAATAAACATGTCTAAATTATTTCATATTGCACATGTGACAGAACTAATGACCTGACTATGTATGTACCTAACCAGGTGCATTCATAAGTGTGTATGTCAAAAATGCAAATTTGTTATAATAATAGCTCCACTTGCTCATCTGATAAATCTCAAGGGGTCGGGGGTAGAAAATAATGGAAAAGAACGCAAAGTTCCTTTGTCGCTCGCGAGGTCTACAGCTCACTGAGCCTCTAGTGTTATTGACCGAGCGACGGAAGCATCTCCGTTTCAGCTTGGGTTGCTTTATTAATACGTATTTTGGTCAAGATTTCCGGCTATTTTCCACTACAGGTCGCATTTCTCAAACGATTCTCGTGAAGATTTGTGATCAATTTTTTCTAGATTCCGTTTTTTTCAAAATGGCTGACATATGGGGTTACAAAGTCGCTACCTTCATACTTTATGTAATCAGGTACATTTGTCACAGCCATATCGTAGAATTGATCATATCATGATGTGGTTGACAATTTCACGAAATACATATATAACAATTTCACGAAATAGTCAACTCAACTGACCAGATCGTTTCAACATCAACGTTTGACGATATGGCCATGCGCGTTTGGCCATATCGTCAAACGTTAATTATAATTAGGGTATCCTTGATTAAGATCCATTTGCAACAAAAACACTGAATTCATATTCTTGTATCTTGGAGATCATAATTTCTTCAGAGTACCCAAGGATGTCATACAGACAGTATTCACAAAATGAAATAACAAAACTAAATTCAACCTTATTACGTCAGTGACACGGACGCTGTCTCCGGGCCTTTTATTTTGTGAAGACTGTTGACATCCAGTAACAGTAAGCGAGCCTCTTGTTAGATAACCTATAAACAAAATAAGTACGCTATTCTGTTTCTGGCATTCGTTTATTATAAGTTATTTTGGGCAACAAACAATCAAATCCTTTGCAATAATTTTGAATTCAAAAGGAAATGTAATAAATCATACTATTTGGATATCAAAATACTAACCCTCAAAATCCGCTTAGAAGTCCAGGGTTTTTTTACATTTTGATGGATTTTGTAATGGCTATCGTATAATTCGCGTGATTTCGTGTAAATATCGTCCTTTTGCACCATTATGATACACGATATGACCATAATGTATCAATATTTCGACATATTATGACATTCAAATATCGAACGCCGGCGCCCGCCTGCGGGCCGCCCCTAGTTTGTCTGTGAAGTTGGTACTACTGAAGAAGCTATACTAGCGCAGAGCAATTATCAATGCCACCATGCCGGTCGAACATGCGGTTTCTGATCACATCAAAGAGAGCTTATGATATGTGTGTAGATAAACTAGTGTATGTAACTGTACATAATTAGGCATTAAAACTCTCGAGTGATATTATTAAGAATCATCGAACGCTGAACATGAATTGATCTGGTCAGGCCATTTTATGATATGATCAGTTTAAGGTAACTATATCATGAAATTGTCGTATTTCATGAAAATATCAATCACATCATGATATGGTCAATTCTACGGTATGGTTATTAGACATTTATAAGTTTGCATGTAGTTTTGGAAGAAAATTTAGTCGGGATTTTTGTTTTATAATAATCCCACGAAAAACTTTTCGCCCGAAAAACTTCAAATCGTCATCAAATGTGTAATGAGGGGTGGAAAATAATGAAAAGAACTCTAATTTCCCGAATCGCTCGCGAGGTCTACAGCTCACAGAACCATTATATGTAGTTAGGTGCTCCAAAATTCTTGCCAATGTTTGCCAAACTCCCACAAGCCACAGGCACCGGCAGACGTCAAGTATGGCGAAGGGCACAACGGCGCAACAAACCCACGCTAGCCAACACAAACACTCTGTTGACAAGTTTGTGCTTGTCGGATTTTGGCAAACTTTAGCAAGAATGTAAACCGAGCATTTTATAAAATAGTCGTAAGTGTCCAACCAAGGCCGAAAAGCGTCAAAAACATAAACACATTGCTTCTGGCCCCACACTAGGATACCTTTTGTCGTGGGAACCAGAAACAGCGACGACACACACATATAAACATCCAAGACCTGGGGTATTTTTTTCTACCCCCAACCGGGGATCGAACCCGGGACCTCTCGCATGGTAGGCACAGCCACAACCGCTGCGCCACAAAGGTCGTCAAACAAATTGCCTGTTTCTGTTTTACACAACATTTTAGAGAGCAATTATAATTTAACCACACACCGTGCCACAAATTGTGGCTGCACATCAATCTTGGCGCATTCTAGCTCTAATTAAATTAACGCTTTCTTTTTTATGGCAAACTAGGGGGAGCGAATGGGATTCCAAAAAGTGTAAAAGATAGTGTAGTTATACCGGTAAATTATTGCCGGCCTCGTTACATGCATTCCCGGCGGCTTGCGCGTTCCCTGAGCCGTCATAATAACATAAGCTATATCTTACTTGCACTAGACTTTGCACATACATGGAGTTCTGTTTTATTCACCTGGGATCGAGGGCTAACTCAGTGTTGATAGGCAGTTCTCAAACATAGATAATACCCACCCGTGATTAGCAAAACAATGAAAGTTATAATCGTATATAATTATTACATAAAAGGTCCATTTATTTTTATTCACCAAGCAACTGAATCTTTATTTATATTTTTCACACTGACAAACCGAATTTTCTGTAGAAATCAATATTTACTCCCTTTCGTTTACAGCATGTAGTTATTATAGTAGTTTATGAGACTGCTACATAATGGAGGGCATTAATACTCGAGAGTGGGTTTATAATAATATCACTCGAGAGTTTTAATGCCTTATTATGTACAGTTACATACACTAGTTTATCTACACACATATCATAAGCTCTCTTTGATGTGTTCAGGAACCGCATGTTTGACCGGCATTGTGGCTCTGCTGTTGTTCAGCTTGTTCTGTAGTACCAACTTCACAGACAAACGAGGGGCGGCACACAGGCGGGCGTCAGCGTTCGAAATTCGAATGTCATAATTTTACAATTTTTTATATATTATGGTCATAATGTACAAATTTCCAGATAAGAAATGAGTTTTTACCAAATAGTTTTACATTATGCAGGTCTTAACGTGCGGTTTTTAGACGCAGTAAAGAGGGTTTATGATACGTGTGTAGATAAAATATCAAAAACAAAGAACAACAAGTCGTATAAACCGGCATACTCATACATCCGGTAAGTTAAACCTCTCGGTTATGACGACTGCGGAGTTCGGGAGCACCCTCTGCCGTGCGCTCGCGCATGATATACTCGACACATTGTGTGGTAATTCCGTTCAACCCACTTAATTGCCGTCTCTGAACGTTTTGACAGTTCCACAGATTAATTTATTGACCCACCTTCACTCAATGGCCGTTTTAAAGTACAATTTATCATCATTAGAGACGTAGAGGTTATTTATCGTGGCGTCTTGTGCTGCAGGTCTTCTGCATGACTGTTTGCCTTGTTTATTATTACTATAACATATACCGATACCTTTCATTTACTACTGCCAAATGTTCCGTACGCGAAGGGTGCCAAACGGGACCCTATTTCTTAGCCTCCGCAGCCGTCACTGGGCTCATCTTATGAACTGTACAAGTTTGTTGGCGCTACAGCAACAAAAATGAATTACACGAGATTTTATAAATTAAAGAGGCTCCCCCCTTTAATGTGGGATATTGTCCCTGCCGTTGCGAATTACAAAATCATCGACATTCAAATATAATCGATAATTTCGCGAAGTTTATAAATCGTTTCTGTGGCGCAATTGGTTCGACTTCGGATCCGCTTTCTGTAAGGTACGGGTGGTGCTACGTTCGATACCGAGTTCGTACATGAACTTTTCTTGTTTATTAATTTTTTGTCCTTAAGTTGTCTTGTACGATGGTACGGAACCCTTCAAGTGCGAGTCCGACCTGCACTTTATCGATTTTTCTATAGTCAGTAGCATAATTATCACTTTAATATAATATGTCCAAAGAAACCTCTATATGTCCAAAGAACAATAATATCGTAGGTATTACATTAGACTGGGTGTCACAGACAGGTGTAATCATTTTAAAAGGGGGTGTGGGGACAACAATCTAAACAACTTTTACTATGAAACCGATTTCATCACAGCAACATTTTTTTCTCTTAACATAAACATTTACATACAGGCACATACATTGCTTCTGGCCCCACACTATGATACCCTGTGTCGTGGGAACCAGAAACATTGACGTCACACACATAAAATAAAAACATCCGAGAACTGGGGTTTTTTTCTTTAGCCGGGGATCTAACCCGGGACCTCTCGCATGGTAGGCAGAGCCACAACCACTGCACCACAGAGGTCGTCAAACATCAGCCACTTCTCTATCAACATCAGCTGACCACTCGATCCAAAATGTATGGAGAAGTCGTCATCAAAATAAAGTTTCTCTGATCAAATCGGTTTCATAAAGAAAGTTATTCGAGCTGATGTCCCTATCAACCCCTTAACATTTGACTACACCTTCCTGTTTCATGCTGTATGCCTAAATAAATAATGTAGTCCGTTTATGTCCCCACCGAGGAGACCGGTCTTTACGCGGATGATTGTGATACCGGAAGTATAATTGAGGCATATTCCACCACGCTGGCTCAGTGCAGAAAGGCTGTGCGGCTAGTCACCAACCCAACTGTCAAAAGTTTTCAAGCTGCCCTATTACGTCCTCTGACGGCTCCGGCTACTATCGCTACTTGGTAGTAGTATTACCAAGTAACTTAACGTGTCATCCGAAACACGGAACGTCCGATGATCTGCTAAGGTAAATTATATATATATATATATATATATATATATATATTTTATAAGCCCCAAACTAGGATTCCCTGTATCTTGGGTACTAGACAACGATACATATACTTATATAGATATATATTATACTTAGATAGATAAACAACCATGACCAGGGTACAAACATCCGTTCTCATCAAACAAATATTTGCCCCCACCGGGACTCGAACCCGGGACCCTTGGTTTCGTAGGCAGCGTCACTGCCGACTCGGCCATTCGGGTCGTCATTGGTACATGGCCAGCACCGGATTAGAACCTGCATCTCCTGCGAGAGAAATAAGCATGAAACCCATTAGATCACGGAGCTAGCATTTTATACCTACGATATATTTTGTCTAATAGGTGCAGCATATGTGCCTGTAGATATTAACATAAATATTTCCAACCATTTTCAACGCGCATTAAAATTAATGAGACTCATTTAAACATTTGCAAACAATAGGTAAAACAGACAAGTTCAAAATACATCCAAATATGTATTAGAAGAAAACATAAACATTTGTACAGGTTGTATCAGAAAGGTGTTGTCATATTTTAAGAGGTTATTAGGGAAATCATTCTGTGCAACTTTCTCTAGATACCGATTTAATCAGAGCAAATTTATTTTTCACATCTTCATACAAATTAGCTTACCGCCCGGGCCAAAAAGCCAAAAGGAGGAAATAAAAATAAAGTCTGACCAAATTTTTCATTGAAATATGAAATAGGCATATATACATTGCTTCTGCCCCACACCAGGATACCCTGTGTCGTGGGAATGAGAAACAGCGACGTCACACACATATAAACATCCAAGGCCTGGTTTTTCTGACTTTCTCCCCATCCGGGATTAGAACCCGGAACCTCTCCCTTGGGAGGCAGATAGTCCTCGAACCGCCACAGAGGTCGTCTACGTCTAAGTAACTACGAGAAGTTTTACATGTAAATATATCAAGTTCGAGCATACTCAGCAGCAGAGAAGCAGAGAAGCACAGACAGAAACAAGATTACAAGTTATTCTAGTATTGTAAAACATTGTTAGATCACATGTTTCATGGAAGTTTACAGTTTTGAACACGATGAAAATCTGTTTGGTGGTCACTTTTGTCGTACTAAACGATATTACGCATAGAGCGGTAACAGAACACTAATAGTTACCACCACCATATTAGGAACTGGGTTTTATTACAATACCATCGCATCCTGTAAATAAAACAGTTTGTTTCAATACTTACTTACCTTTGTATAAATAGACCGTAACAGATAACACTTGAGATTTGTATCCAGACTGAAATTAAATGATGCTGATATATAAAATATGTCAGTTATTCGAGAAATCATTTCACTTAATTTTTTGACAATGATATTTAGTAGCATATAGCTGATAGATCGGTTGAAAAGACCGTGAAATAAAGTAACAAAAATATACCCATACCGAAAACGAAGCAATAAATTATGTGATAAAATTAAGTGGCGTCAGACAACAAAAGTCGTCTCAAATATGAAATGTGTTAAATCGCAGTTAACAACATAATGTGAGCTTTTAGACTTTTTGTAGACACGCGGTCGCTGTGGCATTTCCGGCTACTGTGGGATATGGCACAGCTTCAGCACCAAATTATGACTAACGCACATACGCCCTTAAGTCCATTTTCCAAGAAAACAACGGACATGTTTGTTCAGCTTCAGTTAAACGGTGATTAATTGTGATATAAAGACTTTTATATTTCTGCTCTCGTCCGATGTAGTCATTTATTTAAAAAAATATAATTAAAAATCTCCAAGAGAATTTGACATAAAACATATATCTGTTTCCATAACATTCCACATCGGATACATGTGTTTGCTTTCACACGCATTCTTTCAATCGAGCTGGTTCTAACAATATAAATAGGTACCTTGTGGCATACCAGGCATAGCGTAGAGTCAGTAAAACAAGGAAACGCCCAATTAGCCAGTAATTTGGCATGGTAACGCGATAATTCCGCGAGCCAATTGATTTCACTTCATCAGATAGAACGTCGGATCTTAGCTGCTGCTGCAGTATCAGATGTACGTGTCACCAGCGCCCGCGCAGCCCGCCCCTCCGCCGCTCGCACCTGACAGGCCACCTCTGCTTATGGACGCCAACATAAAAATTATGCCTTTTAAATAAAACAAAGCGAAATAACAAATTTTTATGAGCTCTTATAAACAATGTGTTCGACTAAGTCTCAATTATGCTAATCAATACGGCCCCTTACGGTGTGGGCTAACTTGAAACGTAGCTTCATATTTTACGGACATAAAAAACGTATATGGAGCAATATGTGCATAAATGTCAATATTTATTCGTATGTTGCCGCAGGGAGCGCTCCGTTCAATTTATAAGCGACATTTAAGTCCTAAGCAGTGCGGCAAGCCCCGGCGCCGCACAGCAGGCACACTTCGCGTTATTACGCTCAGCATCGTAATTGTCGATTAATTATCTCGATTTCAATAAAACATACGGCATACACATCAAATTGTATAATTTTAGGCGATAAACCAGCACTAATATGGTATAATCACCGCTATGTGCGCCGAGACTTCTTCCACTGTGAGTCCGTAAAAATGTAATGTTGGCAACGACTTATGGGTTTGCAATATTGGCCTTACTGAGATTGTCCGATCGATATCTAACGCGCAAGTGACATTCTGTTTGATGGCAACTTGCGTTGAGCTTTCACGCTCAACGCAAGCTAGGCTTAGGTAGCTGCATGTTATTACGTTTGTTAATATGTCGGGATCACGTCCTCGGTTCACAGGCCACCAGCGCCAGGGCAGGCATATTATTCCTCATTGATATTCCGTCCGCTCCCACTTGGCGTTTAGATTTGGATTATATTCGGTAGTTGGGATTCAAGCAACGATTGTTTGTCTATTATTTTGGAAACGATAATTGTTTACAATGACATGCTTCACCACGAAGATAGTACAATTGACATGGGATCGCATTCCTGCTATGGGAATTGAAGAAAAATCAAATGGTAATCACCTACTTTGATTCTACTTGTTCTTTGCGTTGACTGCCATGTTCGAGAATTTTCGTGGTTTATATCTGAGAATTGTTTTTATCAGCGGCAATAAACGAAAATATATCCAATGGATGGGATTTAATTACCCAAATGAATGTCGGAATCTGCAACACTATTGCGTTTATTTATTATTCATCGAAGCAGCTTGTCAGAAGCGTCTGTAATTCAGAAGCCTGAGTTGGATTTTGTTCGATAAAATTAGCAACAGGCTGTATTGATGAGTGAACTTTAGTGTGTATTTCTTTCGATGCAATTTTTTCATCGGATAAGACATATTATACTGAGTTATCCGAGAAATGATATGAAAACTTAATTAATTACTCCGAGGGGCATAGATTTTTACGTACTCTAAATCATATCAAATAACACATGTCACATAAACTCTATCACGCTGGATCAGCGCGGATTGATGGAGCGTGAGACAGACTAGTGGCCAACCCGACAAATTAATGATAGTAATGGTAATATAAAAAGAAGGTATTAAAATTATGTATAAACCAACTGCATATTTAGGACCTTGTATGGATTGTGGTAAATTTGCTGAACCTTACACAATTGAAGATCAACTTGGTCGAGCTCAGTCGCTATTTGAGTCAATATTCGGATTATTCGTCAAAAGGAAGAATGAGAAAAATTAACATATTAATATGCAGACGGACAAGGACAAAAGGACATTAAAGCGGTATGAGAACAAACGACAAATTATTATAATAGAGAACACCTGCTATTCTTTTGATCAGACATTTCTCTCATTTGTGATGTTAATCGAGCATAATAGAACATGTTACCATAATGTTGTCTCCAGACAAAGCGATACTCTCAGACAATACGCGAGCTTTATTAATATTCTTTGTATTTATTGAACAGAAATTCCCCTTTCATCTCGTTCAAGTTTAGATCCAACTACGAGTATAGGAGTAGCTGTTGTAGATTGCGCCTACATTGTCTTTGTAACTTTAGTTTATTGTCTCCTTAATTGATAATCTGGCAGGTGTCGGGAGATGAATACTGAGACTTGAAACTTGGGGGTCACTGATACGGTTTTTTTGGGTTGAAATCGATAATAATGAATACGGACAGTTAAACAATAAGCTAGTTTGTACACAATATGTATTTGGTATTTGGTATTAGGACTTGATCGTCACTTATGGAAAAGGAAAAATATCATTTATCAGTTAAATAAACTAAAATAAATCTTCACTTAATAGATCGTCCTCTTTTTATAAATAGCTACTTATTTAAAATAGCTATAATTGTTATAGTTATTATCAGTGAAAATGAAACAAACAATACTACAACTATAACTATTAACTGTATTGAAGTAGAGGAAAACCTCTGACTCACTTTGGTACTAGAACACTATATTAGTTCCATTCATGACATTATTGGTAACCTGATGAAATTTCTAATGTCGCGGTTCAAATTAGTGAATAGTGTTAGTCGGCGCACGCGCATCTGACCGAGGTGGGTTTTGTTCATTTGCTGGCGACATTAATCTCAGCGCAAGAGACGAAGCGATACACATTTGTCATAGTGTCCGCGATCTAGTCAGAGCAACTCTTTCTATTATATTGTGTCAATTGAATTATTATTTGAGTAGTTATGCGTGTAAGGCGTGTAATTGTTGTCGTTTATAAATGGTTCGTATCAGACTGTCGCCAACTGTATCGTCTACTTTTGTCTTTGTAGCAAGGCCTGTGCTGAACCCCGACATTGATAGAATACATCAGATGTATCTCTTCTCGTGCATATCGTATGTAGGTAAGAGTCGGCTAAGGAATGGAAATTGAAAGATAGAGTTCTGTAAGATTATGAGCAAGCTTGTTTCTGACGATTATTTAATTCACACTAGACATCTGAACGTGCCCGTGGGATCCTTATTTGTTTTTGTGACCAAACACTTGGTGTAACAGAAAGGTGTAATCATACAAATCAGCTGACCACCTGGCCCAAAATGTATGGAGAAAGGATAAATAAAGATCTCTGATATTCACAGTCATATTTAAAGGGGTTGATAGCCCTTTATATATGACTAAACCTTATCTGTTACACCTGTTCAACAATGAGTATATTATTATATGAGCAAACTTGTTTCTCAAGTTTCAGTAATGTTTTTCAGTTAACTTAACGATGACTTAATACTTGAATTATAGTTTTGTTAAAAGTATTATTATCGGTAAGCATGTTAATGAACAGCCACACTATTATTGTGAATGAGCCTGTTCACAATAAAAGCGCTATTGCAATGTAAATGGGCCATCATTTTTGCAGATAGGTACATAGGTATGCTAGAAATGCAATAAAAATGTTTAAGGATATTTTCACTAGGTTTTACAGGTTTTGTTTTGATGGCTACATGGAATAAATTAGAGTTAATCGTTAGTCAGTCGGCGAGCTCCTCAGAAGTATCACGCGCCCTTATAGCGGTCAGTATGATGGACAGCAGAAAGGAGAGCCCTTAGAGTTACCTTGTATTATTTTGTCATTATTAAATTCCACTGTCACAACATGTTCTCATTTCTCTTCGCAGGAAAATATTGTATGCAAAAATATATGACATTTGAATGAGCAGAAAAAGGTCGCGATAGGTTTTGTTACATTGTTGTTACGAGTAGAATAATGCTTATCAAATGAAGGTTTCGTGATTCGTCTCACAGACCCGACACAATTGTAGAGGCTGGCTATAGAGATTTGTCACATTGTGGGTATCAATGTGTAAAGCTTATTAACATACTGATAATTATGGCTGTAATCCCATTAATTTACAAATAAATCTCACAGCCACGCTCAAAAAACATGCGAATCGATGTGAAAAGGAAAAATAATCAGTGACAAGTAGCTAATATCATGGTAATAACACTACCCATAACATTAAATAATTCGATTAACATTCTAAACCTTTATTAACTCACCACCTCCATCGTGCTATACTACTTTAATAGTAACAACATAAAATAATATATGATTTCAGGTCCATTAAATCCAATAACATTATCACCTAAGCGATCGTTAAGCGACAGGTCTCCAATGAAGTGGAAAATGTTGACATGAGCACGTCAGATCCAAGGAGTCGATGGAGGGCCATCAGGAGCCGAGCAGGCGTAATCGACAGGTCCTCAGGAGCCACAAAATGAAATCTCTTGACGCCGTCAATCATTTCACCCTCGTGGGAACAACCCTCCACTACATTGTAGCGAGGTTCAAGTATAAAATCACAAAACGTAACGAATAAGTAAGCATATCGAGCTTAAAGTGAACCTATTTTATATGTCTAAATTAAAGTTTAACTAGCCTATCACCTACTGTTTCGGTACTACACACTTTCACGCAAAAAACTATAGTAACAAACAATTTATGTTTTTAGTAAGTACTTGCGATACTGTACCACTTTTATCATATCAATCCTGACTTGGGACCAAACATGCTATGGTAAGTATATCTGGGTAAACCCCGTAGCTGTCAAAAAGCACTCGATTTGCTTATAAGACAGCCTTTAGAATGCTGAATACTGTTTTTGCAATATGATATAGAAATCTATGTATAGATGTAATGTACATATGTAACTTCTATCGGTGAGAACCTTTTAGAGGTTTTTATGTGTAATACTTTGTAACCCTACTAAAATTTTGTAAACCCTGGTTTTCCTAAGATAATAAAATAAAATATCGATACAAATTCCTATCTTGACTGAACAAAATGATGCATAGAGGGAGTGAAAATTGACTGGCATTTTAATCTTCTATTAACTATGCTACAAGTAAGTATATCCAATTTGACTAAACTGTGGAGTATGGATGTCTATCTACATAATATAATACAGGGTATTGTCGCTGGCAGACAAAAATGAGATTAATCGTCCGAGAATCCCATACAAAGTGGAGGCAATCATGATGTTATAACGGTGAGTGGGCGTTATCCAACCAAGTAAACTATGCGTATGTTGTGCATGTGGAGTAGAAAGGTTCTTATAGGTATTTTGCGAGAATCGTAGTGTAACAGGCTTTTAATAGTCTGGTTCTGCATAGATATATAGGCGGGCGAAAGTCATAAACTCATAATTAGTACTTGGGCTGTCTAGCAGATTATGTGCACATTGATAAATTATCAAACAATTCTGATTTATTGATCGGCAAACTGCAGCTCGATCATTAGGGAATTGTAACCCAAATAAAATAACCTTTTCGCTCAACAGCTCTCCATTCCGTTATATAGTTTCCAATAAAGAGGACCCTCAATTAATAGATCAAGTCAAGTGAATTCACAAAATTATGTCACTTAGTATGCCACAGCACAATAATATGTCAATAGAATGTCGGTGGCTTGTACACTTCACGGAAATAAATAGGTTGCTTAAAAGAGAGATTTTATCATCGAGTTTCTGGGCGCAGGTAACTCAGACATTACTGCTGTCTGCATGCCATCTGCAACAAGGCAACAACGATTTCACACCGAAATTATTATCGCGACTCGTAATGATTTTAGCTGTTCCCAAATTAACGCGCACTGATGCGGCTGAAATATGCGCACGAGTACCGAGTAAGTAAAGTAAGCGAGTGGTTGGAGTAAAGGACGAATACTGAGTGACCCAGACGACAGCGCATCTGCATATGCAGACGAGAAAATATTTGAGAATTGAGATTGATGGCGCGCGCATGTGCAAATGGACGGTCTGTATGCAAAACAAAATAATCTAATAATACCGGCCTTGATGACAGAGTCGACACAACTTTAGCGTGATATCGCTTGGCTTATAGCTTGATAGTTAATAATCGTCTATATCTAATAGGAACAAAACTCGAGTTGGTTGATGTCGAATCTTCAATGCGTCTCTGTCAATAAATAATTAAAATGATTCCCGTTGAAGGGGTAGGCTCCCACGCGATAAGAGGTGTTATTTATATACCCTCGGTCCACAAAGGAGCCGCTGCCGAATATCACCCATAAATATTGGGCTGAGGTGTAATTTTTCACATTCCACGTCTCCGCGACGCGTCGCACCTTTAAAATAAATGCAAACAAAATTTAATAGGGAGAGATGCACAGAATGGCGAGCTTCAAGTAAAAATAAACAATAGTGGACCGATCATTCGGAGATATTTTCGTTGGAGATACTTTTTGCCTCTAGATTTGAATATTTACATTAAAAGTTTCTTTCTCGATAAGGAAAGGTCGAGAGGAGTAGTGATATAGTGTAGATCCCCTGAGAAGAGAGGGCTTCTTGAATAAAAGTTATGCGACGGTTATAATTTCGCTGACGGCCCGGCAGTAGACAACACTATTCAATACCTTAGTCCCCTCTACTGAATTCACCAACATGATGATGATGATGATTTTTAAAACCGTTTTTCAGTTTATTCTAACCTGTCTTTTTGTAGTTTGTTTGATAACAACTACTCACCCAAAATATCGTAATTTTAGAGAAAAAAAACATAGGATTTGAACCATAACATAAAGTGGTAATGTTCAAAATCGCGTACAACAAGTACCATTTTTAAGGGCAGGCAGCTCAGAAAATACCTGATCCTCTTGAGTTAAAAAAGAAAAGTAAGATTATTTCTGAGAAGGTACTTCGACTTTATTTCTTAACATAACCATACAATAGTTCGGAGACACGATGTGTATTTATTTACGGTTATTGGTTATAGGCAGAGTTTGAGCGTCATACGGCATCGGCGGCTCCCGGGAGCCTCGTAACACTCGGACTTCGGCTAACGTCGAGGGTGCGAATTGACGGATATATCCGTCCGTTGGGACTTGCCTGACCGTCCGACAAATTATGGAATCCGAACACCTATCGTCTTGATGGGGTAATGCATTGTTTCTGCAAGAGAGAGTTTTTCATTTGATTTCGTTCTTAGGTACAGACAAGAAACTTCAACTAATACGCAGTCTATTAATCTAATACTGTCTCATCTTACCGAATATGGCTCCCTAGGTTGGTGATAGTGTCACGACAACATTGAAGGAAAATAGAATTTCTTATTATCTTATTATATCTTCATAACATAAAAAATTTCGGGATTTGGGCAGTACCTCCTTGAGGAATAGCGCTTAAAAGATGGGCATTTGACAATACCTATATCATTTGGATATCGCATTTTTTCTTTAAATTACAGGCACATACATTGCTTCTGGCCACACACTAGGTTACCCTATGAGATAGCCAGAAACGGCGTCATACACATATAAACATCCAAGACCTGGGCAATTGTTTTGCTTAATACCCAGCCGGGATTCAAACCCAGGACCTCCCTTCGGAGGTAAAGCTACGAACCGAAGCCCGACAGAGGTCTTCAATGTCCTTTCTAATTATAACTATCTAGCATAAGTTTTTTCTTTCTTTGAGCAAGTACTCATAAATACTTTGTGCAGTATACTTGGCCCCTTGATAAATACTTAACAATAGAACGTATATGACACGGAAATCAATGTTCACATCACAACAAGCCATCCGAAACCCATATCACTAAAATAACCAATAAATAGTTCTGTACGTCGTTGTCACAAATAAGCTGAGATCCATCAGAGACGTGGGGCGCAATAAAAAAGCCGAATAGAGACATTGCACGCATTTGTAATAAAAGTCTCGCCATAAATAACGATCATGAAATATAATACACCTGAAATCTTCGGCAAATGGGAAAATCATTTTCCGAGGGCAGGCGCGGTCCGGCGGAATATTGTTATAAATGTAGTTTTCTGGAGAATATAAATAATAATGTGCCCTCGCGGCCCTAGCCGTGACCGGACGATCGGCCGGGGTCTCTCACGCCCTTCGTGGATATAGCGATATAAATGGCGCGAAAACAAAAGACGCCCGGTCATCTTTAAAAAAGTATAAACGTGCCCTATTACTTAGTGCTAGTATAGTTATTCTTGGTTTTAGTCAAATACACATTAAGCAGTCTGCAGGTGAGTGCAGGGTGTTCATACTTGATTGTTCCCATCTAAGTAGGTACCTATTTAAAGTCAAACAAAGCATAAAATATACAAAAAGCCGCAGTCTGACTTAGCTAGCGAAGCATCTTTAATTTCGTAATTCAAAGGTTTTAAAACACGTCTAATTTCTGACTTTTATAAAAGTTGCGGTTGGGCAGCCAGTCAGCTGTAAAGTAATAAGACTGTATCGCTAAATGGGTAAAGGTAAAAGATAAAAATGCTTACCTTAGAGAAAAGAACTAACAAACAACCTGTGGTTTGATCGATCTTTATCTGAAATTAAAAAATAACAACGTTCACATTTTCGGTTTTTCGTAATTTGTAATTAATGTTATACACACAAAGCGTACATTTATCTACAAAGGCGAGTTAGTCGCAAAGAAGAGTTTCTACCAGCAATCTCTGAATGCATTTGACAAGTTACGTAGTTATCCCCATAGCGCGTACCCCGGACGGGCGGCGGCGGCGCGGGGTGGCGGTGGGGCGGGGGGACCGCGGACGGGAGCCGCTGGGACTCATTCCGCTCTTGACAGCGTGTAAATTCTCCATTATATACCCGATATGAAATATGCTTACGACCAGCACTATGATTTTTATTAAGAAAATATTAAGGTGTTTATATTGAATTTTACCCGCGTAGAGGTTTACTTTACTTTAGAGGTTTTCCACGGGGAACACAGGAGTATCATTCTAGGTCTAACTCGGTTCTGTCACATATTTCCTAATAGGAGTACCTAGCATAATATCAGCAACAATAACATGTGTTAAAAACATCCATGACAGTGATCTCTTAGTCGTAACTTTTAAAAAACACGACACTCTCGTAAACATTTAGAAATGCACGTCTTTCGCGTGTCGTGAGGAGCTTTGTTTTAAAAAGAATTGTTTTCAGCACAATTTAGGGCGTCAATAAACTGAAAAGTCGCTTGGTAATGCTGCGGTTTCCACGCCAGCCACCTTTTGTTCTCGGGTTGATATGATGTCTTTATGAGAGCCACCACAAATACCACTGAAATTATACTACTTAAATTAACGGCCTGATTTAGCGTAACTGAAAATAATAAAAACAATGACTGTGTCGACGAACCGAGCAGGTGACGATCTGCCCAACGGCCGCAGGCATATGCAGAAGATTCATGTTGGTTCCGTAAAAATACATGGGTGATTCGAAATATTTCCCGAACACTTATCATCAAACATCAACAGACAAACAAGAACCGTTTCTAAGAAATCGAACGATCATAATTAAAAACACATGTTGACCTAACCTCGGAATACTAATAAACATCATAAGAAAAGTATTTTGACTAAGGACGGCTCACGGCTTAACTGGCACGTCTAAACAATATGGCGGGTCGTCGCTTGCCTTGTAAGACATGAAAATAAAATCACTACTATTTATGCATCTGGGAGAGCATTAACAGCGCACACGCCACTCTTATAATGCCATAAATCGTCTGGAAAATATATCCGTCAACGCCATGTCATCTGCAGTGCGCGTGCGGCTCTCTTCCACTCTCCACGCGGCGAAGACGTCCGACCATCCATACGCCATAAATTGTAACAACATAAATAAAATGTGGCGTTCCATATTTTAAAACTTTATTTTAATAGCCCACTATTCAACGAGAAATTAAGACGTGTTTATTAGCCGTACGCTCGTAATACGCACAAGTTGTTCCCTCACAAGTTACTCTGCCCCTTGGAGTCATAAATATATACTCGGGTTGAATCATAACAGAGATTTGTAGGCATGTCTCTATCACTGACTGTTCAGACATGACTAATAGGGATTTTGGAATTAAACCGTAACGTTTGATTAATATAGGTAAGACACATGCTTAGCAATCTGCTTAATGTAAAAGAAGTTTCTAGCGTGGCTTTGACAAAAAATCAAAGGCACGCTAGATCCTTCAGAGTCTTTGACTATACTCAAAGTTCAGAGTCCAAGACCAAAATAAGTGAGTCTTCTCGTAGTATAAAATAATACTCAATTCGACCACACCCACTACCTACTTATAAAGCATCTTTTTATTTAGCATCATTCAGCAAAGCCTATTCCAGTTTATTTTCGACTGCCATAAAAACTTTACAAGTGCAATAATAATAGGGAGAATACCAATTTCAATTTCGACTCTATGTTTTGGAAGAAGTGTATAGGCGAAGTTTGTAGCGAGGACTTTTCTTAAGGTATGTACCTGCATATGTATATGAACTTTTTGAGCTCATTATAGGATTTCTTATAGCGTATGTTTTATCGATTACTTTTAAATACTTTGTAAGTATCTAGAGGTAAAATACTATGAATTTTAAGTACTTCAAGTATTTATTGAAGGTTTGGTTGCTACCCTTTTTTTAATTTTCAGACTAGGCTACTTGAAAAGCCGGACGATCATCCATATAATATTTTAGAATATGTAGAGCAACAATAGACTCATCAAATTTTAAATAGATAGGTAGCAAAGCAAAGTCTCTGGTATGCAATCAACTGTATGTGAGGAAGCACAGTGTCATAAAAATGTTAATAACGCTGTAGCATTTTTTTAACAATCGTCTTTGAATAAAACCACAGCAGCTGCCCTGCTAATCAATTATGCAGAAGTGACAGCTAAGAACTTGTATTGAAAATATTTTCTTTGCCAAATATCAAAATTAACTCATCACGAATGCAAAAATGTTAAACGTATCTAAATTTCTTTAAAAAATGTCTATCAAAACCACCTATGTAGCTCATATAGTGGACTTCGGCAAGTATGTTGTGAAACAATAGCAAAATTTTAAAACGCCAGCAATAAATTAATGGATATTGTTTTGAATGAGCGCCAAATTACTAATCCGTTTCTAGATCGAGTAAGTCCTCAATAATTATTCAACTACAAAGTGTTCATTGCCTCGGTCGTCACTCTTTCTAGACCACCCACCCGTTGGTAAGTTCAGAGATTATGAAGAAATTTCTCATTTTTATTGCATTAACACACCATTGGAGATTTGGAGCCATAGTGGATCGTACCAGGAGATGAAGACCAAGGCCCAAGACAGAGAGTACTGGAGGTTGCTGCAACGACAGGGGACGACAAGACCCCTTAATATATGATGATGAACACACCATTATTCTATATTATTTAGTTCACAAAGTTACTGTACAAATGAGATTTGATTTAGGGGTCGTTCTTGCAGGTTTCTACGAATATTCATTTTATAAAATAATAATAAAATTAAAGTAGTGAGACAAAACTGAGTGAAGAAAACCGTTGTGAAAAAGAAATCGTTTGTTACCCATGGCCCCTCTATCTGATGTAACCCGCCCAAATTTAAAAGAGCGATATTTTGTGTATCTAACACGCATTGTCTCAGATGGGGTGGCAGAGGCAAAAATTTATACAACAACTTTATGATTTTGACAGCACTACTTTTGACAGCTGACACTAGCTTTTACAGGTATTACTATTTTTGACAGGTATCACTAATTTTGACAGTTGTCAGTCGTTTTTGACTGGTGTCATTATTTTTAATATCTGGCACTACTCACTTCTACTACTGTGGCAACTTCACTCATTATAACAACGTAATGATTTTTGTCAGCTATTTTTGTATCAAAAGTACATAAAAAATGTCAAGCACTATTTATGACATAATTGTGACAGCGGGTAAAAAAGTGATATTTTGATAAAGGTATTTTACTATTTTTACCCGCTTTAATTTTTACCAGCTATCACTATTTTTGTCAGCTGTCATTATTTTTGGCAGCTGCCACTATTTTTGATAGCTCTCACTATTTTTGACAGCTGTTGCTATTTTTGGCAGATGTCACTCATTTTGACAGGTGTTACTAATTTTGACAGTTATCAGTATTTGTGACAAGTTTCACATCTTTTGTCAGTTGTCACTATTTTTGAAATGTATCACTATATAACTATACTTTACCTAAAGGGACTACGAGAGGGACCATGGAACAGAAATTTATTTTGAAGATGTTTGTAGACTTAACAGCATTATCGACACCTGTCAAAAATTGATGATATAGGTCAAAATTAGTGACACCTGCCAAAATTAGTGACATCTTTCAAAAATAGTAAAAGCTATCAAAAATAGTGACAGCTGCCAAAAATAATGACAGAAGGGAAAATAGTGGCAGCTGCCAAAATAGTGACAGCTGACAAAATTAATGATAGCTGTCAAAAATATTCACAGTTGTCAAAAATAGTTACAGTTGTCAAAAATAGTGACAGCTGGTAAAAACAGTGACAGACGTAAAAATAGCGACATTTGTCGAAATACCCTATTTTTAGCCAATGTCACTATTATGTCAAAAACATACTATGTACTTTTGATATAAAAATAGCTGTCAAAAATAATATAGTTGTTATGTCATCCGTGCCACCCCATCTGAGAAAACGCGTGTCAGATATTCAGACTATCGGTGCTTACAATTTGGTGGAGTTACACTGCAATGTTCTTGACCGTGGTCCCTTCGAGGGACTACGAGAGGGGCCACGGGCAACAAACGAAAGAAATGCACAACAAAAATACATGTAACAGGTGTTAACAAAAGCTTGCGGTAGGCAATAAAGCCATTTATAAAGACCAACAGCGAAGTGCGTAGAGCTATTAAGGCATCTTTATTATAAGAAGTGGCCATTAAAATGTAAAGTCATAACAGGAAATGCGATACAGTGCCACCGAGGCTGCCTCCTCATATAGCGGCGGCGGTGACGGTGAGCGACACCCGGTGCGGCGATGGGGCAGCCGCCGCATCACACAATAGCCAAGTTTATTTCCAACAAGTGGCAAACCATAACATGCACAGCTCTAACAAACTCTGTCACCCACCAAAATATCCATTACATTGTTTTCTTTCATCTTAAAATTTCATAGCTCTCCAGGAGCTACCGCTTTGATGATGGTGAAGATACGCGCTTTAAAAACCATAATTAAAAACCTATAAAACTATAAACGGTCCACTATTTGAAGTAAAGGCATTAGCAATAACTTGTCGGTGTCACGTTCGGCGTCTCAAACGCCGGAGGGTGGGCGTGAGGACGTGGTGGCAGCACCGGTTAGCGAGAGCAATAAGCCTTCTCGTCTGTAATAACAACAGTAGTATCTCGGCGATATCTCAATATCGAGGTGCGACGCTAGCAGTTAATTAACACATGACGCCTGTCGAGGAGATAGAATTCCTGTAAACTGTGCCGGGGTGCGCGGGCGCCCGCCCCTCCCCCCGCCGCCCCGCCGCCGCCGCCCTGCCGCCCCGCGCCGCGCCCCGGGCGGCTGGGCGGGCGGCGTGCGCTCGTGTTTGTTTACAAGCACAGAGACTTCATTACGCCGCTGGCTAATGTATTCAGCTTCAGCCTCCACGTTAACAGCGACACTTCTCGGAATCAATATGCTCCTTGTATGTTTTGATTGGCTGCTGCCGCACGGAGCAGGCGAGATGCGCTTCCAACGCGCGCGTAATAAGACACATAATAGCGTCCCTACAATATTTAATGACACCGAATACGACGAACAAATTCCAGTTTTATACCCGCTAGAAATAAATTTCCTATCGCATTAACGATTTATACATTGAACTTGTCCAATTTTAGGGTTAACACACATTAATTAGCTTTATGAACAAAGTTTATTGTTAAACAGTTTCCTGTTCTGCGCGGTGTCGGTCAAATCACGTGTTATTGGAAATGGATAATAAATACTGTTTACATTCCATTGATGTCTATTACAGCTGGAGGTGTGTGGAACTATAAAGCTGCTTTGTTGTTTAACAACGTAAGCCTCTCAATCTCCTGAACATAACCACAAAGAGGGTATTCGTATTGTAAGCTCAATCCGTATTGTAAGCTCAATCCGAGATCGCTCAATACGACGGCTGATCCAGCCGCCCCCACAAATAATAATGTTTCATCTCATAAAAATATTTTCCGAACGACTGTCGGTCTGTATATCACTGTATTTGTCAAAGAGTCACCCTTTATGTTCCTTTCCAGTCAAACCCCTTAGATAAGCGCGCCTTTTATATGCGCCAAATATAATATATTATGGTTTTCAATTTTCGTGAAAGAATAGCATGGATATTGTTAAATAAAAAGAGCGAAGTTTACACTTATATCGTAATGAGTCCACTTGGGTTCGATCTGTTTTCAGCTTTTCAAATTATTAATGTAACTACATCATTTTAATCGTACTATCAATTACAAGTCAAGTACAATAAATTCAAGTTAAAATTCCTTTAACATACAAATTAAATAAATATTTGCACACGGCACAAAAGCACATGCATGGGTATCAACAAATTTATGTCTTTAGCAACTTATGGTTTTCCATACTTCAACATCGATACAATATTTGACAAGGTAGTCCAATAAACCTAGAAACGTGCCTCAAGATGAACCTATTGCAACAAAAACGTTTGACGATATCATAATTGTATATTTCCAGCAGTTGTATTTTATACTCTTTTTTTTGTTAAAAAGACAACATTTCACTATGACGTCACATGCAAGTATTTGATATAACTCGTGAACAAAATAACCGTTTTGACAGCTCCTAAAAAGTATCTATTTTGACTAGCAGTCAAATACCGTATTGTGCACATCTCCCAATTGGACCATTATTCTATACGTCATGTCCATACGTCTGGCAGTGTGCACGAGCCATTACTTCCGACATATGAGCAACGCACAAATATCCGGGTATTATGGGTTATCAGAGGCAGAGCGTCTCCGAGGCTCCGGCCCAGCCGCCATTCACGTCGTTTGCTCCGATTTAATGGATTGCTTGCTTTAATATTCCGAAATGTACACAATGTTTGCGCTTCTATGATCACGTATAGTGATTTACCGCTGTCGCTACAACTTCCTTAATACGTAGTACATTCACCAGTTTTCGCAGCAACGACCCAGAAACTGCTTTTGCAACTAAAATAAAATTTACATTTCACAACATTTGCATTTGCATTTCTAGAAGTGCGACCAAATTCACTTCGTCTGTTTGCACGGCTATAGCTCCCCTTTCATATGAAAGACGAAAACAAATAGGGAATGTGCCAAACAGCAAACAATATTATACGGAATGCACAATAATATCAGTTCCGGAGCTACGATAGCGTGTGGGTGCGAAGCCATGTTTGCTCGCGCGAATAAATATGAAATTCGAGGAGACTTCCTTCACTCTTCTCCCACGAGCAAATATTATATAGGTTTGCTTTGGTAAAATGATAACCACCGAGATTGAAAAGCTGGATTTGGAATTCGAATCTCGGCTAGTTTGGTTAGGGTTGCTTTGTGAAAATGATTCCAAAGTGGATGGTTATTTGTGCTGATGGAACCAAATAGATTTGATGAAATCTTTACATTACATTTACATATACATGAAATATCCTAGTGAGGATATTAAAACTCACAACGCCTTTTTAATGCAACAAAAGACAAATGAAAGTTAACACGCCATATGCCACAGTGAAGTCCCGCAGTCTCCGCAGCAGACAGCAGCGCAGCGCCCGAATCCCACCTTATCATCCAACGAAAATAACTTTTCGATTTATGTTAGACGTAAAAGTTTATGTCACCCCTTTGTTTCCCTCCAACAACTTATAAAAATCTCGAATACCACACATACAGTCGTATTGTCACATCATACTCGTGAACGTACGGGCATGTGGTGTCTGCAATACTCCTTTTGCTATTTCGTTGTTATTTTTTTAACAAAACATTACGATGTGTGACTTTTCGATAACATTTCACATTTTTGACTGTTTATGCATACTCACAGACCACAATTAAGGTCAAATTTAAATTTATTATAATGATGTTTTTTTTGTGATTTGACTACCTATACCTTCTACAGACGTTTTTTAATTAAAATCCAAAGAGCTGTTTGTTACTAGTTTATTGGCTGCATGTTTATTGATTGCAACATTACCTCATCGAATTTTACCACCTTATTCAGGAATCACCGTGATCTTGTCGTAAACGCTCGGTCCATCAAGGTAAGATTTCGGTTGCGACTTTGGAACAATCTCCGACGCTAGAGGTGAGACATTCAGAGCAGTGTAGTGCATGGTGGGTGATAGAGGAACGACTTGACGAGTGTGACACCCCCAACACATAACACAATACTGTGGTGTGCTGGGATGTCCGCGAATTTGTGCAGGGAGCGGTCAGCGGGTGTGACGGGAGGTGGTTTTGGTGTGACAAAGCATTACGCATACTTTGTTGCATTAATATATTTTGCAAGCTCTCAAACTCTACTGTTCAATCTGTTTCAAAGATCTTGATTTATTCATAGCGCGAATGCCATGGTTGGTTATACAAGATTGCTTTTAATACTGATTATTTCTTTATAGACCGGGATTATGTTTAAATCTACCTAGATGATCTACCTACCTCTACCTTTGACGACCTCTGTGGCGCAGCGGTTGTAGCTCTGCCTACCATGCGAGAGGTCCCGGGTTCGATCCCCAGCTGGGGTTAAAGAAAAAAAAAACAATCCCCAGGTCTTGAATGTTTATATGTGTGAGACGTCACTGTTTCTGGATCCCACGTCACAGGGTATCCTAGTGTGGGGCCAGAAGCCCAGAAGAAGAAGTATGTGCCTGAAATGTAAATGTAAATGTAAAACCTACCTAGAATAATGGACCTCCATTTTTTTGGTACAATGTGTCTTAACTTCGACGTGTGGGGGTAATCACAGCACAACGTTATAGAAAGTCTCGCACCACTTTCCGCAGTGTCATCTCTGCATATAAAAAGTTATGACCGCTGGCAATATTTCGCCGAGGCGGCCCGCGTCGGGCGGTCGGTCGGCACTCGGCACTCGGAGGAAACGATATGCAGTAAACGGTCGGGCGGAGGTCCCGCGGGACCACTGCCACTGACCCGCCCGATTTCATGCGAATTTTCATAAAAATAAATCTGACTCGTGTTGATTGAACCAGTCGCCACCCCGCGTCCGCGCTCGCTTTTCTATTTTATTGTTATTAGCCTGCAGTCGCGCAAGGGTAGAAGTTATTGTTTTGCCATTTGTTCCGCAAAACGCTGTAGCTACTTTTTATGTTTTCCCCCCGTATTGGTATTCAGACTTTTCTGAATCTGCGCGGTTCGCTTGATCAGTGCGCGAATATTTATGTCGTCTACTCGCACAAACACTCCGCAGGGTTATGTACGAATAACAATAAAAGTAAACTGTTATACAAACAAAAAGTAATGACCGTTTCAATTGAAAATACCGAGAGTGACCGTTACTGGAGCTCGAGGTAAAAAGGTTTCGTCGACAAACTTATTAGACAAAAACAATGTGATTGTGATAAAAACGTTGTGACAATGTGCCAGGGTTGGCGGGCGATGGATCTTCCAGTTAATAACCGTCCCGCTAAAGCGTGAAGCCGTGGCAGCGGCAGCTTAGACGCGCGCTATCGCGTTTCAAATCTGATGGAACAAGTGTTATAGCATCGCTGGCTGCCATATACGATTGAAGTGCATTCTCGGGGAGATATTCCGATGTTATCGCACCGGCCACACACCGCTCACCGAGCGACTCACAACACCACCGCTAGTTGACGTCCATCGCCAATTTGCGACACCTTCATGTGTATAACCACATACTAATACCAGTCCCAACACCATTTAAGTACAAATCAAATGCTGGACTCTCAATAGAATCTATATTTTATTAACAAGAGTGCCGACCGCGCTTCTACACGAATATAATCCGACTAGAAAATTGGAATAGCTCTATTTACCAGCCCGAATTTCAAATACAATTAGGGCATTTCAAAAAGCGTATTAATGTGACAATGACATTGTAAGAGACACGCGTTGTCGAGACAAAAGTGCAGAGTGCAGTCAGAGAGTCCACGGTACGTAAGAGCGTGATTTATCGGCGGCCGCTTTTGAATATTAAATAATCGTTAATGGGGGCGCATGATCGTCCCATTAGCCGACGACGATCCTTTCACATTTAATAAAGACTCATTTATAAGGCGGTGGAGCTTTTCCCTTATCTGGCTGAGTATGTGCGCGACAGAGAGGTGCCGCCCTATCAGTTTATTCATATTTATACTAATGCTATGTAGTGTTCTGTTGAGGCTTTCATCTTTAATATATGTGTGATATAACTCACGTGGGTAGACAACTAGACACTCGTTAAATTTCATTATCAGCATACAGGTTTAAACAGAATTATAAATGACGGTGATTATAAAGAGCATTATTTGAAAATGGTTTTCCAAGTATGTGTATTTTATTCATTTGTAATACTAATTAAGATATTAAATAAAACTTCCATTTTACTTTGACTCTGATAGGTGCGAGTTGCGATTTAAATCGTATCAATTGCATTTCGGAACGCGAAGCCACAGAAACATTGCGTGAAAATCACGGCTGGTTCACAGACAGTGATGCAGCTAATCAGTAATTGCGTTACTTCTAGATTTCACTCCACAGCATTGAACTTAACCACCCAACAAGCGATCTGATGCTTCATTCTACCTTACGCGGAGGAAAGAGGGTTTGTTTTCATTCGTCGATGACGCTGACGGTAAGTATGGGCCAGAAGAAGGGTCTGCAAGTGTAACGAGTCTGGTCGATTCCCACGGTAAGTAACTGTCACCTCATCGAAGCCATTAAGAAAATGCCCGGTTTCCTCCACGGATCGTTCGCTGATCGCAGGGCTCGCCACTAATGTTGCTGTCTAGAACTAAATTGTTACACTATCGCCCATAGTCATGGGAATCACAAATGTAACCTGTCCGCTCATCCGTATATACCCGATAGATGGTTTAACCTGTGGGGAGAAACTTTCAACGTTAATAATAGTCGGGTCTTACTTAAACTAATCCTTCGGAATGTTCATTCACTGCAGAACAACAACATTGCAGAACAATTTAGCTAAATAAAATAAGAATCTGCACAAAGTGTAAAGTCGCTTAGTATGTTTTTATGGTTACATATACCCGTACACAAGAAGACCTCTCGTATTCATCATTAGTACACTAACCATACTGCTTTTTTGAGATCATACCATTTTTGACACAATGGATGACGAGAACAATTTCTTACCGTTCTTCAAAGTTGTTACAAGTACTCACTCGTACGTGAAAAATATAGGCATACAAGTTATCAAGACACACGGCAGTCTGTCAAGCCAAGTTCGAGCATAATCACCAACCATTTTGGGCTACTTTTGACCCCTCGATAACTCAAAAAAATTCAAACCTACACGCATGAAATTTGACCTATACATTACAGCCCATAACATTATTTAGATTACTATTGATTTACAGATGTCCAAAAACTGCCATTTTTATCTCTCCCCAACTGACTGACTGACTTATAGTTTTACCGTGCAGGAAGTCACCAGTAGCATCGAACAGCGAAATCGAATCGCCACCTAATTTACACGGGTTGATAAAAATCGCAAGTGACTTGGTCATTTTTATTCAACACATCGACAAGAATAGTCGCACGGCGTACTGGAGAGGGCGAGCGAGCGAGCGAGCACAGCGCCAACCAAACTACCCAAGGAAGAAATCGCCTGTGACTGACCCTACCACGATCGATTTTAGTCACCAGCCGCATGCCGCTTGCAGCCACCGCCCGGCGAAAGTCAAATCTTAATAGTCTACTTTGGGGTTTGCAACTTTAGTCTCCTGCGGCCTAGCCGAATTGCCATTTAGAACCGGCTTTAGTCACTCTTGTAAACACCCTATTATAGATCAAAAAACCTAACCCTCTTCCAGATAACCTCACATAACTCACATACTCTTCGTTGCAGTCTGATTTCGGCCAAGTGCCAGTCGGACTCGCACGCGAACGGTTCCGCACCAACGCATGACTTTAACCAATTTTCCTGCATGGCGACCCCCTACCCCCTCATTGTTTACTTTATAAACTTCCAATGGACTATATTTATTAGAGCTAAAAGCTACAGGAATATGTAGTTCAGGTTGACTAGGACTTTCCTATTACATTTATTAACTTTCCTGGTGAAATAAATATCTCTTTAGAGACAAGCTTTGCGCATAGATTGTCTTTTATAAAGTAAATATTTTTACTAGTGGTTCTGAGAGAACAGTAGACCTTGCGAGCCCTTCGACATACATACATACTTAAAAATATTGTCACGACCACGACTAACGGACAAAAGGCTTTATTATAATGTGATACAAGTTTATTTTGCGCAACAGCTTAGCGAAGAAAGTCCAATTTAAAATTTTATTTCAGGTGCTTGAATTTTCATATTCAGACTTCTGAGCAAAATAGGGATATAAGTTTTGGCGATCAACCCGCTTTTCCTTGGTCCTAGGAGGTCAAATAAGTTGTCTACGGGTTCGTCTCGTGAGGTTGAAGATAACTGCGCAGCGAAATAAAATCATAAATTTCGAAATGAAGTCCGCTATAACGAATACTTTTGCTACAGCAAATCCCCCCCCCCCTCCCCCTTCTCCCTCCACTATTACATATACACAATGCACATGGTAACGTATATGAAAGTAGCACCAATTACTTGGCAACGCCATAAGTCCGCTATTTTAATAAAATCTAAAAACTGACTCGACCAAAAAAATCTATATAATTATCAAACCCGCTCACAGAATTTGACGAGAATCGGTTGAGAAATGCGACAATTGTCAATTATACAAAAAGTAATGATATTTCAACAAAACAGAGAGTAATAGTGGGAGGCAATTTGAGAGATTTCACCGACAAAACAATTGATCTAAATGGGTGCAAAGTTATATGGATAATCCCGATATCCAATTGGGCCAAAAAGTATGGCTTAGCCGTTGCATATACTCAGATATAAGTAAATATGTACATGAAACGGCAAAGCCAAATCTGTTTGACAAAATTGAATATTAGTATTATCTATCATAGAACTTGGCATACCTGTCCGTGAAGTTTCTCCAAGTTTGCTTCCATTATTACACTCATTACACTGTTTTGGTATTTCTATATTAAGTAATGAGCCTTTGGATTTCACAGCTACTCCAAAAATAATCGTGTAGAAACTTAACGCATCATCTAACACCGCGGCTGTATGAAAAAGTAGAAAACTATTGAGCAAATCCCGACAGCATCATTTGCTTCAATAATATTGAGCGCATTACGCGCAATTATGCGCGCTAATCGGCGCAATCAAAAAGCTGTATTGCTTATAAGTAGTTATAAGTATGTGCGTTCATTGACGTTACGACTTCCTAATGACACTTCGATCGAGTTTCGTGGTCGGAGTCGGTCGGGAGAGGAGAGACGTCGCGCGTCGCTCGTTATCGCGTAACATTCGATCGTTTCGAGTTATTCCTCTTAATATACTCGAGGTTTCTTCCTCGATACTCCTTGAAGCTGTAGTACCGATAATTGTTTAAACGTGATTTGGTTAAACGTCGGTATTTAATTAACGGTCTAGAGAGATAGTTTAATGTCTGATTTAACCAACCAACTGCGACATATAGACAAGGTATTAAAGTGAGGACAAGCCCAAGGGTCTGACGTTAGATTTTTGTTGGATGAACCCTACACCAAAAATTATTTTCCATATACTAGGCCATTGAGATTCGAGTCCAATTGTAAAATCGATATACGTGACCCAAAAATAAATATTTGAATAACTTTGTATCAAGCAATTGAGTTGTGATCCGTATTAAAGATCCGTATGCAAACTATGATCCGTATTCAAAGACAACCCTGTTGAACGAATGCTAAACCATTTTAGGGGGTTAACAGGTTGTTGATTGATCTTGATTCATCTTGATTGCATACGCAAATCAAGACGATCGTTGTTTGAAATAAAATCTAAGCTACATAAATCTGGACGATAAAACAAAAAGAAACCACACAGGGCTCCGATAAATAACGCGAGCGGAATTTCCACCGCGGTCCAAAATGTGTGTCTCATGGGAAGTTTCCGGGCAAGGCTGCGTCGAGTCGAAGGGATATCGTCACGTACGCGCGCCCAGCCACCGTAATTATATCGATGCAATTAACGACCTACTAATATATTATAATCGTTCTGTTAGCAATAGCACTTTTTGCCAAAGCCGGGCTGCCGACGAGCGTCGTTCACACACCGCGCAGCAATGCACGCGACGTTTACCTACCTACACGGCGTGATTGAGAGCTTCCCAAGAAAAACTAATAGGTTTATGAAAGAAATGTAATCGATGTATAATTTCTCTAAATCGATCGAAGGTAAATTTTCTGGATGTCATAAAAGATTTAACAAGAACAACCTCTGGAGCTGGAAATTTCAAGAAAATTACCTGATTGATTGCAATGTTTGATACATAATTTTCGAAATTGGTTCTTTACTTCCCTTGGTCTTGTCTGCTGACTATTTCGCGCCGTTCTTTTAGAGAATATATTTCACTGATACACAAACAGGCATCTGTCAGTTACCTGCCTAATGAACGGGCAGAAGATCGATTTCCTCGCGAATCATGAGAAAATAATGCTTCTCTACACGTCAAGAGTCGGACGGAGCGGACAGCGCGGCCGACGTTCAGGTTCGCCCTTTGAAAACCTCCGTCCGACGGATAAGAATAATTACTTTGATTGAACCCTTATAATCCGAGTTTATTTAATAGTCCACAGATGTTAATCGCTGCGATGTCTATAATTACGCTTGGAGATCCGTCGGGAAAAACACTAACGCGCAAACATATCCCGTACGAGAGCGGGGTGCTAGGCGCGGGGCGGGGAAAGGGGGAGCGGACGATTTGCGCACTCTCTACAATGTTGCCACAGTTAGATAATTAATTTGGTTCAGTTAGGGGGCTACCTGGCAAAGAACTTGTATTAGAATTATTTCTAAAAAATTCTGACATTGATATTATTTGTGTTACTGAACACTGGTTGAAGGAAAATATGATGTCTTTTAACATAAATAATTACAAAATTGTCAGTTGTTACAATAGAAAGACTGCTGATAGAGGTGGTTCTTTAATCTTAGTGAAAAATAATATAAAGGTGAAACAACGGAAAGATATTCTTGCACTTACTGTTGAAAGACAAATAGAGGTATCCTGTGTTGAGTTAGATAGCCATATTATTGTTTGTGTCTACAGACCACCGAGGGATGAAAAAGGCCATGGCAATTTCGAAATATTTGAGAAAATTATGGAGGAAGCCCTCATTAAACTTTGTAATAACAGAAAAAAGTTAATTATTTGTGGCGATCTTAATGTAGATCTGCTTGTAGATACAACACTGAAGCGACGATTAATAACTCTGTTCAAATCATTTAATTTATGTCATGTATTTCTAGAGCCGACTAGAATTACACTTACCAGCCAAACTTGCTTAGATAACGTTTTTTGTGACTGTGCATTCACAAGTAAAAGTGTAATTAACTGCTTACCCTCCGATCACAGTGGTCAAACAGTTTCATTCCCAATAACTATTAAGGATAAGACTGGTCCATCATTTTATAGGCCTATTACATCCCATAGACTAGAGACATATACGAAAAACTTAGATATAAATTTGCCAGTACCGGATTTTAATGAACAGAACCCAAACAAAATCTACTCAGACTTCTTCAACATTATTCAGACAGAATTCAATAAAGTTTTCAAATTAAAGAAAGTCAGTGACTACAACGGTAAATCTAAATTTAATGACTGGGCAACGTTTGGAATTCGTAAAAGTAGAGTTATCTTGTATGACCTTTATGATCAAAAAACCTATAACTTTGATCGAAAATTTCATGACTATGTTAAAAAATATTCCAAAACTTTCAAGTTGGTTTGTAGAACTGCAAAAACTTTACACATTAATAGAAAAATTCAAAATTCAAATAATAGAATGAAAACAGTTTGGCAAATAATAAACCGCGAAACTGGCAAAGTTATACCAAGGGACAGTGATTTCTGCCTAAAGATAGGTGATGATGTTGTTAAATCTAACGCTGATGTTGCTCGAGCTTTTGAAACATTCTTCACCAATGTACCCGTACACACAACGGACCGTCTAAATTCATCTCCATTTGAAGCAGAGACTTTATTAAAAAATAACACTAGCGTCAGTAATGTATATTTAAAATTTCATCATGTATATCCCCAGGACATTGTCAAAACGTTTAAATTACTTAACTTTAAAAATACGGAAGACCTGTGGGGTATATCAGTCAAAGTCATTGGTTCAGTAATTCTAGTTATAGCCCCACACTTAGCTTATATATTCAATAAATGTGTTGACGATGGGGCTTTTCCAGACCTCATGAAACACAGTAAACTTATACCGCTGTTCAAATCGGGAGATAAGGGCGATCCTTCAAATTTCAGACCAATATCTGTTCTTCCAACACTAAGTAAAATATTTGAAAAGATTATACTCAATCAAATGCTCTCACACTTCAACCGTACAAAACAACTCCATGCCAAGCAATACGGTTTCACTAGGGGTAAATCGACTACGGATGCAGGTATTGCCCTTATATCTCATATTTATTCTGCATGGGAGGCCGCACAGAATGCTATCGGAGTTTTTTGCGACCTGTCGAAGGCGTTTGATTGTGTTGATCATAATACGCTATTAATTAAATTAAATCATTACGGAGTTAGAAATAAAGCGTTGGATCTACTAAGATCATACCTAAGCAATAGAATTCAAAAGGCAGAAGTTAACGGCGTAAAATCTGATGGATCGGGTGTTAAAATTGGCGTTCCACAAGGTTCCATATTAGGCCCTTTCTTATTCCTGGTATATATTAATGATCTGCCTTTCATGGTGGAGAAATTAACTGACATAGTGTTGTTTGCTGATGATACTTCACTGGTCTTCAAAATTGAAAGACAAAAAGGAGAATTTGATGATGTTAATGGTGTATTGTCTTTAACCTTGAATTGGTTCACAGTTAATAATTTATTGTTAAACGCTGGTAAAACCAAGTGTATCAAATTCTCACTTCCAAATGTCAGGCAAGTTGAGACCAGTTTAGTGTTAGACAACAGCACGTTAGAATTAGTAAATGATACGAAGTTTCTTGGAATAACCATTGATAGCAAATTGCAGTGGGGACCCCACATAGATAAATTGGCTGGTAAATTAAGTTCTGCGGCTTACGCTGTTAGGAACATCAGACAAAGCACGGATGTGGCTACATCTAGGCTAGTATATTTTAGTTACTTTCATAGTGTGATGTCCTATGGTATCTTGTTGTGGGGGAAAGCAGCGGATATTCAAACTATTTTTATTTTACAGAAAAGAGCTATTCGAGCAATTTATAATTTAAAACGAACAGACTCCTTAAGAGAGCTTTTTAAAGAAATTGACATACTAACAGTAGCTAGTCAATTTATTTTCGAAAATATAATGTATGTACGCAAGAACCTTACAACATTTTCCAAACTTAGCGATAGCTGTAATGTTTACCTAAGAAATAATCACAGACTATGTGCGCCCCGTTTTAGACTCGCGAAGGTTAGCAATTCTTTCAAGGGTCAGTGCATTCTCTACTACAATAAGATACCTCTGGAGATTTTGAAATTGCCACTTGAGCAATTTAAAAAGCATGTTAAAGCAACTTTGTCGAAAAAGGGATATTACAATGTTCAAGATTACTTAAATGACAGGACTGTATGGGGTTAATCTGGCTCAACACAGACCTTGCTGTTAATAATTTTGTAATTATTTATTCCTGCTTATTAATCATAACAATTAAATTTTTCATATTTGTATTAGTTAAGCACAACCTATTTTTAAAAGAGATCTAAAAGTCAATCTGTGGGAGTTTCTACGCCCTTTTTCTCCCACAGTGGTCCAATGTAGAGAAGAGGCAAAAAATGACGTTTGCTAAGTATATGTAAATATCTACAGTAAAAAAAAAAAAAAAAAAAGTTAAGACTTCTAGAATCTGTTTACTCTGGCTTACACATCATTTATCTAATTTCGTAGGTCAAGTAGAGTTCCTCAAAACCTTACCGCCGCAATCAGACAAGTATTACAAATTACCATATTAGGAAACACAAACTTTCAAAGCCACATAACGGACGTCCAACATTTAATTAGCGTTCATAGTTACGTGTCTGCTATGGTATTTTTTCTGTGTTTCCCCATTGTATGCAAAGCAGCAGTGGAGTTCATCCATCACGTCATATTCGCGGCAGCGGCGGCAGCCACCTGTGCCACCCCGGCCAGCTATCTTATACGCTAATTGGGATCAACTTGGAAATAATGTTGCAGAGAATCACTCAAATAGGACAATGCACGTCTATGAATATACGCCATGAAAGTAAGAACACCCACTGCTGTTGACATAGACTCAAAAGATGTCCATTGATGGCATCAACTCTTACAACAACTCTTGCGACTCACGCAGGACGCGACGTCGCTGAGGAATATTCGAGTCATAAATGCCATACGCGTGCCTTGTTAACGCGCATATGCAAATTCTAATCCTTGTTGCATTTAGAAAGGGGCCTAGTAATTATGTGCTTTCATTTGTCTGTTTCTCTGAACAAACGGGCAGGCTGTGTAAGCCTGCTCCATGTAAAGCAGTTAGCAGTACTCTAATCTCGCAGCGCCATTAATTTAAAGAATACGTCTGCGTAACCGACTTTACCAACCTCGTCGAAACACAATTCCACTTCACATTTTCTTATTTGCATATTAAAATAATTTCGAATAAACGCAATACGTAAAGTCGCCTCCACCCGCCTAAACGGCCTTTCGGGAAAACACACACAGCGGCTTCGCGAGAGCGTTTCAAACTGAACTCTGTGACGATAACTATAAGCTGTTTTTCCGAAAGGGGGCACGAAAATTTTAGAGGTGTTTATGTATGAGGGTAAACATAAAACGATGACAGATAAAGGCGGGCTGTAAGCCCAAATAGATAAACTTGTGTGGAAATTAATGTCTACATTTACTGGTGCATGAAGTTTGTACTTAATTATAGGTTTATAGCTATTCAGTTTTTAGTGGGAACTACAAAGCGCATGCATTAACACTCTAAGTGGAAACAAGAAATTAATTATTTAGATAATTTGTGCCGGCTTAAAACCCACATTACTTTTCGATGGCAATCCTTAGTGCACCTACTTGTTGAGGTAGGAAGAACTGGGTACATACTCGTAGTATTATGTAACTGGAGATAGATATTTTATAGTAATATCCATGATAATTATAAGTAAACCCAGCTACAGAGTATTTTGAAGAGCAGATAAGTCAAATCGGCAAAACAACAATGGTTCTGTATCACTCTTACGGTGAAAATAAAATTTATGAAATGAATTATAAATCGCCGTTATAAATTTTTATAAGAGTCTGAGTTGGTATATTTCAGCGCATCCACCCGTGTCGTAAGTTTATTTTACGAACAAATTATATTCATAATGATACTTGGAGTGAGTGGCGAGTTAACACCAACTCATTAGTGATACACGATCTAAAAACAACACTGTTATGAATTACAAATTTTACGGCTCACGCTTTAACGCCACATTATGCGTTTATAATTTTATGTTACGTTAATTTTACAACTTAACTAACACGTCAAGGGAGTCACGGGAAAAGATTATTTAGCTACAAATACGGTGGTTTAAGGCGCTAAACAATTAGCAGCTAGATTTGTGGTGGTTGACATTGTCGTGTGACGACAAGAACCTAACAGAACCTAACAGAAAACAACAACCAGGATAAAATTTAGAGTGTCAGTTTATTGGTTATTTACAGTGAAGTCTATAAAAAAGATGATGCGAAAATGAGGATGGATGAAATGAGAACAAGTTTTATAAAAGACAAATTAAGTATAAAAAGGAAGCGGAGGACACGAAGAGTAGAAGACCGGTGGAGTTAGTGACCAGGATGCAGGTGTATTTGTTGTTGTAGATGTTGTTGAAATCGTCGTTGTAGGAACGGTAGCGGGCGTACTTGTAGTCACGGCTCGCAGGATCCCGTTGTAGAAATCGTCGTTGTAGGAACGGTAGCGGCGTATTTGAAGTTACGGCTCGCAGGATTCCGTTGTAGGAACGATCGTCGATGTAGAAGCGGGCGTATTTGAAGTTACGGCTCGCAGGATTCCGTTGTAGGAACGATCGTCGATGTAGAAGCGGGCGTATTTGAAGTTACGGCTCACAGGATTCCGTTGTTTGAAGGATTGTTTTGAAGGAACGGCTTGCAGGATCTCGGGGTAGTGCGACCCCGGGATAAGGCCTTTAGGTGATACTTCCAGTTCAGAAGCTGACGTGAGACTCCAGAATTTCAGAAATGTTCCGCTTTTATACCCTTTTTGGAGAGTTCTAAAAATTATTTAAATTAATCGTAATTTTTGTGAGTGGCCAAGAGAGAAAGAGTATTTTTGTAAAAGTATTGAAACAAACATATCAGACCGCTAACGAGTTTGAATGGACATTGCCATGACAACCAGATAAACAACGGCATCAACAGATGTCAATGTTTAGTTTCAGGCTCGTAATACGGTAAACAATGAGAAAACCATGCAGTAAATTACATAACAGCGAAAGGAAAAAAGGTAGCGCACCAGCGCGCACGAAGCCCGAGATTGCAGAGTTTCGGAGAAAGCCAAAAACAAGGTCACCAAAGGTAAACCCCTTCCCTATCGATTTATCCCAAGAGCTGATAGTATGAAAATACAAAGCAAAAAAGATTTGTTAATGAATTCTTATGGTTTAAAACGTTACAGGGTCCTATGGAAATAAAGGTGATGACAAATAATAAGCTGCACAGCTCAGCAAGCATCAAGCAGCAGCAGCAAGGAAAAGGACATGTCAGTAGCATAACACTACAACATATTGGACAAAAACATATTAAGACGATAGATACTTTCCAAATCAGACAATTTAAATGTTATGAAGACATCCTTGGAAACTATATGACGAAAACTGAAAGATACCTACCTGAAACGTGATATTTCTTGGGATCTCAAAATAATTCTTGGGATCTCAAAAGAATTCTTGGGATCTCAAAAGAATATTGATATGGTTCTGTCATCAAAAAATAGGTATTCAAAATATAATAAAACGCACTATTTGAAGTTATATAAAAAATCAATGTTATTTGTAAATAAATTAAAAAACCTACAATTTTCGCACTATTCTGTCGCAGCGAACGACGTAACAGCAATGTTGCATTTTGAGCTGTTATGTACTATATTTCAATATAGATTTATCCGAAATTTCAACCACCACGAATCGAGTTGATAATTTTACCGATACACGAGCTTACATTAAAATAAAGTTAATATCAGCTCACGCTGCCACATGGCTGTTACGTCAGTCGCTGCGGCAGAACAGTTCCAAAATTGTGTGATCATTCTATAATTTAAATAACTACGTTCTAAGATATATGGAATACTTATTTTTATTTTTATTTGTAAATCAGTGCTCACTTTTACTCTAGATTGAAAAGTCGAAAGCAGAAAGTTTGCTTCGGAACTTTGTTTGGACTAGTTATAACTTTAGGAGACAACCATATTAAAAGTCCTCACCTCATTAAGGTGAGCCCTTATTGGGGCACGTTTTTTTTAGGGTTCCGTACCCGAAGGGTTCCAAACGGGACCCTATTACTAAGACTTCGCTGTCCGTCCGTCCGTCCGTCCGTCCGTCTGTCACCAGGCTGTATCTCAAGAACCTAGCTAGCTAGAGAGTTGAAATTTTCACAGATTATGTATTTCTGTTGCCGCTATAACAACAAATACTAAAAAACAGGATAAAATAAATATTTAAGGGGGCTCCCATACAACAATACCACATACAAACTTATGGATGCACCTGGTTACGTACATGGAGTGTGAAAGTAACCGCACCAATAACTTTGTAAACAATATTTTGCTGTGTAAAATCCAAACTATTCACTCCACACCATCGCTTCCATTGAACGGTGGTACGGAACCCTTCGTGCGCGATTTAGACTCGCACTTGACCGGGTTTTTTTGTTTTCATCTCAAAAAAGACGCGGCACAGGAAATTTAGATAGATAGATGGATAGATAGATAATTCATTTATTCATTGTTCGGTACAAACACAAAAAAAATATTGGTTATTAACATATTACAAACCACACAAAATTAATTATGACAAAAAACATCAAAGTAATTAAATAAAACAATGAAAATAATTATAATTAACACAGCAAAAATATGGAAATTAAGGATCACTATGTGGCACCGTGACTGTACCGCGACAATGAAATGGCCCTGACTCAGCAATGTCACAGACGAATCTGTGACGCTGATATTCTGCCAGAGCCAAAGCGGACGAGACAGCAATAGGCTTAAGTACACAAAATACACAAATTATTACAGCAAATAAATAAAATTTAAAAAATTAAATAAAATATTAAAATCTACTAATATAGAATTGAATTAATTTTGTTGTACTACGTAGGAAGCTCGATAAGTTTTGAGAGAAAAAGAAGCTATACAAGATATTAACAATATTTATTGTATATTTTTTCGAAATACTCTTCTTCATTCTATATGCAAAGTGGCATTCGTCTAAACCAACTATTAAAACACTTTTGCCAGTCTTGATCCTATAGGTCCGAAATTGCAACTTCTTAACAAAAGATAAACCTTTTATTTTTTCCTTGATGATCGGGAACAAAAAAAATTCACAAGGAGCTAAATCAGGACTGTACGGTGGATAGGGCAAGGTTTCAAAACCGGATTCCTCTAGAAACTCCTTTGTTCTAAGGGACGTATGTAACCAAGCGTTGTCGTGATGCAGCATGATTCCCCGGGCTTTAGTCTCCTCTCTCGCAGAGCTTTGAAAACTTTCAGCAATGATACTGTGGACCATTCCGAGTTAACAGAAGACTCCGTTGCCCACTGCGAGAAAAAAAACTAGCCAAATTTTTTTACCAACGTTACGAGGACCCATACTGACAACTGTCTCTTATTTTCCGGATCATATTGATAAATCCACGTTTCGTCGCTTGTGATGATTTCCGAAACATGTCTTGACGTCCCGTTTTCAAATCTTAGTCGCATTTCTCATACTGACAACTGTCTCTTATTTTCCGGATCATATTGATAAATCCACGTTTCGTCGCTTGTGATGATTTCCGAAACACGTCTTGACGTCCCGTTTTCACCAATCCTCACGGGCCTGTTTTTCAGTGTCTGAGAGCAAACGCGGGATCCAACGACAACAGAGCTTCCTCACTCCAAGATGCCGATACAAAATAATGTAAACGCTCCCCGAACTAACGCCAAGAATCTTCTCGATGTCCGAGTAAGTAATTCGTGGGTCTTCTCGCACCATCATTTCAGTAGTCCACACATTTTCTGCAGTTACTGCCGTTTGTGAGCGACCCTTTAAAATTCACTAAACCATCTTAAAACTGTTGCTCGAGATGGCGCAGACTCCTAACGCTAATTGTAATAGTTGAAGGCTAAATTTTTCAGGTAAACCAAACTTAAAATCATGAAATATCATAGCACGCAAATGTTCGCGGTTAAGCTCGCGTCGTTTTTGTCAAAACATCAAAAAACGGCACCTTTTTTGTGTCCATCAATTTTCGCTTTAGTTCACCCTTCACCCTTGAAATAAAACATCGATACACCGCAGCATGTTTAACACTTCACCGATTTCTAACGCTGAGTAGTATCAACCAATTAATTAATAAAACTTAGGGCGGGGCACACGAAACAGGTGAACAAATGAATAGTTCTAATAAACACGCCGATAGCACCGTGAAATTCGTTTCGTAGCCGGTAGGAAGTCGAAATATATTCGGTTATTATCCATCGCAGTGAGTACACATTTTTTCACACATTCCATGGGGGTTGTGGGGTCGGCTGCGGGTGTAAAGGGGGAGGGGGTCACGCGGCTTGAGGCGCTCGCGCGTGAAATTATTATCATATAATACCCGGTGCTTGAGCGCAGTGCGATTATTCAAATGCCCCCTGCGCGCGCAGCGGCAACACCCGCAACTCTCCTCCACACATTCCTGAATACTTTGCACCGCACTCCGGCTAGGGATTTGTCAAATATATTCATGTATAATTCGCGAATGTTGTCACGTGAGCGATAAGCAAATGACAGAAAATGTTATGTTAATTCAAAACGCCTATAATCCCAAGCGAACGCCGCTTTAATGCCGCAGGATCAGCGGTTCATGCAAACTGGCAAGTGCCAGCTTATCGAATAAGGATTGGAATGGTTGCAGGAACTGCAGATTATATAGATTTTCATCCCGAATGTCCATTGAGGGAAATGTTCTCATAATACAATTCAGTTACGCCACCTTTATCTCGTTGTGATTGTAAACCACAGACATAGTAACACGTTCCATATGCATCTTACGAAGCATATTTTGTTGATATCTAAAGCGGACAATATCGTGTGTACCTAGATGTAGTATTGCTTCTGTAGTTTAGTTTACTTCTCGTCGTAACAACGTATTCAACCATCGTTAACGATATAACTATGCATGGTAGATTTGTTATTAGTGTTTCAAGAGGTGCTTAATTCGTTTTATTTAATAATTAATTTATTTAAATAATAATTTATTTTTACAATATCATGAAAAGGTCAAAATAGAATCTGATAAACTTATTTTATTAGTGTTTGTTCCACGTTTATATGACTTGAAGACTCCCATCAATCCGTCTTTTAAACATGAGCTACGCGAAGACTATCTTAGGCGCTGCTCCACTCACTCCGACATGGAAAGAGCCGGTACGAAAGATTTTCCTGCAACTTCTATTTAAATACAGTTGTTTTCAGTTATTACGCTGTACCTATAGATACATATTTTATTGTATTTCTTTTTCATTGAAGCGGGATGATCTTGCATGCACTTGAATTTGTTTTGGTTAGTCAGTGAGCACAAGATACAGCCTTGGCTATAATAAGAAAGTTTACATTACCTGAAATCAAAATTATTAACAATCACTAGCAGAATATCGAATCCTGGTTTCTTACTAAACAAGGCGAATGTGTCAAATACAATGTCACCCTTAATCTACAGAACTGGGTCTCAGCCTAACCCAATTAAAATTATAGCTCCAAGTAGGTATCTCGTTTAAACTTGCTTAAATTTAAAGCACAAACACCATTATAAACAATAAGAAACTTAAATAAACTCCGGAGTGGACCCTCTTGGGCCGGCTCGGTTAAACTTGGTAAGTGGAAAAGGTCCCGGCGTAAAGTAAGCGTTATCTATTTGCTTTGGACTCTTTATGAGTTCCAAACGAGATTCGTCACGCGACGTTAACTCGCTATAGAAGTGATAAACTGTCCGCTAATCTGTACTATTCGGGTCACACTTAGTACACTTTATTAATCACAAAGCTTACAAATTACGCTATACTTCCTGCGACGTGACACCACGCTTTGCCGTATGTTAATTTTATTGTTGCCTCTATTGGACTATTTGGACTCCGGGATAGCCATTTTGGGGGTTGATTGGACGTCAATGGTCTCTTTAACTTTTTACTGTTAGATACCAGATTTAGTTAGTTAGTTACGTTGAAGGAGCACAACATCGCGTTACAACCGGATGTAAGTAAATTTAAGGAATATTCAAGATTTACGCGATACCCCATTCGAAAATAAAAGATGATTTTACCGAAGATTTTCCATAGATACATAGCTAGATAATTATATGCATGATTGGGCTCAAATTCTCTGTGGTAACAGCACAAATAATATCTATAGGCAAAAACAAATCCTATGATCATTTTGTAAATAAAGCAATACCAGTGGCCACTTCAAAGAATGTCAAAGTCGAAGGATTTGTACTGGCCAATGACAACTTTGTTCCCAAAATAATTATAAGATATAATTTGATCTAAGATAATTATACTTACACACATTTAGTAAAAACATTTGCCAGTCTACTGTATTTTACCGATAAGAGGTCACAAAGGACACCTTTTGACTTTTCAGTATGTACCTAACATATTATGCTGCCTACAGTCTAGGTACTTGCTTATCAATCTTATCATAATGTGTTTGTCCCGCATTATGGTGCAATTTGAAAACTTTTAATCACAAGTTTTACAACGTTCAAGTGGGTTCTCGACATGACGCCTTATGCAAAACAGTTGCCACCTGATACGTGAGGCCCCCGCTCAAATTCAAAATAAACTAACCGCCTATGAAATTGCCAAGCGAAAACTTAGAGTTGTCGGTAAAATTTCACTGCGGTAAGACTGAATTTATTCGGTGACATTAAAGTCACCTATTTCCCCGCTCGTAAGGTAATGCCGGGGCTTTACTACTAAACAGTGTCACAGTAATTCTAGTTTTTAGCTCTGCTCATAAGTCACATATTCGAAGGAGTTGCGCTTTACCCGCCCTAGTCGGTTAAATCGCTTATCTGGTGGCAATCGCGTTACACCATCATAAAACAGTCATATCGGGGTGAGAATTCACTGAATAGTAATAATAAAATCAAAACAACGGCAAGGTTAACCGTGTTCGAAGGCAGTACGAGTACTTTTTAGTATTTGAAGATAAAATGAAGTTGGCCCGCTTTGGGCAATTTATTGGTGTAAGTTATGGGCCGCGCGCGGGCTGGAGCGGCTAATTTATTCGCCGTGCACATAAATTACTTGATTATGAATTCCAGTTAACTCCACTGAATTGTTTGTCTGTTGTTCTAGTGGGCTTTTGTTTAGAAAATTAGAATAATTGAGCCCGCTCCCGATAAATATTGCAGCTAATAATGTAACAAATGATAAATCTCAAATAAGGTGGAGAGCTTTTTTGGAAAGCGAAAGGCTTTAAGAGTTTTTTAGGACTTTAGAGGGTGTCAAGAAGGTGGTGGAAAGGCGAAAGTAAACGCAGGCAATCTCATAAAAATAAATAGTGGGAATTATGTAGAACAGCGGAGGTAATGTCAGTTGTTTCGCAGCGCAGTAACGCGCCGCAAGCCGCTGCAGCGCGGAATAATCGCGGATACCCATAAAAGATGTAATTTCAGATAAGCTGAAACAGACGAGCGCCGCCGCCCTGCCCCCTCAGCCCCCCACCACTGCACCTCACCCCGGTCCGCCCCCGCTACCTACTTTCTAATGACTAATTATTATGCTGTGCGTTGCGAGCTTAAACGTCAGGAACCTCCTACCTCCCTTGCCTTTGCCAGGCTGTATTCTGCGCTTAACTTTATGGCAGGTCATCTATCTTCGTTCCTTTATTCGGATCTACAGTACAATTAAAGCAGTTTAGGTGGAGTATGGAGTACAGAATGCAGGGAGTGTGAGTGGCGCCTCGTCGCGCCGATGACTCCGATAGAGGGCGCCGTCGTCGTCGTGGCGATGTGTGATAGGACGTATTACCATAGCACGCCGCTGTGCCCGTGCGCACCGCGCTATCGATGGAACTCTGAATTGTTCGACGGTCTGTTTACAATTGTACAAATACACTTGTAGTTTTGTTACCGAGCTTCTAGATAGTAAAGAGCGACAATGAAGCCCGGGCACAGACACCGAACCGATTATTACCTTCCCTCGTGTAGCTTAGCGCTTAACTTGCTTCTTTGTATTCTAAAACGCAATCTCCAATTCCATTTTAAAGGTTAACTGGAACAGTATTTTCCTTCTGTGAAAGGCAGGTCGTAAAGACCGCTATCGTAATCCCATAAGCACAAATAACTCAGCTAAAGCAACACAAATACATGTAAATCGTCGGGCACATATCGGCATATGTTCGTGACTAGTTTACGAGTGCTACGACATTGCATATTAATTGGTGCCAGTATCGAGCTGCGCATCGCCTGTGACCTAGCTTCTATACAGCACAGCCTACACTGTGGCTATCTTCGTTCTATGTGCTCCTAGCAGTTATCTACTGACAAACGAGAACACGACGTAACATTGTTGCACAAATATAGGGGTAGTTTCTGGTTGTTCTTTATTCTATGAATAGGTATAGGTTTAGTACACGTTATGATGTGAATGAACTCGCAGAATGTACTGATTGATGAACGAATGAATGAATTACAATAGTTTACGACAAATTATACTTACTTAGTGTAAGTCACCCTTAGTTACGTATCTATTGAGGACGAAAATTTAGGATGCCATTAAAAATATTTTATTCCAAAGTATACAAATTCAGCTAAAATAAAAAACTAATATGCTTGAACTAAACTGATAATAATATACTTGATTTTGTACTGGTCGGGGTACCTGATGATTGTGATGCCACATGCAAATCTATCTTTAGAGTATCCTTAAAGCCATATGAAAAAATCAAATAAAACTTATATAGGTGTCAAGTTTTAAAAAATATTCGCACTTAGTTTCGGTGTAAACATGTCATTTCATCTTTTATTTGTCACATAGTATAGGATCAACTTTTTTTTTAAAGATATGCATTTTAGCCGTTGGTTTGTGGTCCCTCATTTTCATACACTGTTCGATTTTCGAATCACGGCTAAAGAAGTTGTTCACTTCAAAAAGTTAGTCGACGTCGATATTTATTTTTATTACTGTTTTCTGTGGGGTTTGGTGTCGCTAAAAAATTGAATGTAAATTTAAAAATACTGCTGTCAACTTCACTTCAATATTTCTGTGCTTATAGATTTAGCAACACTGAAGAAACTCCATCGTCGTTGACGATAGATGAACAGTAGGAGGGAAAGGCAAGGACAAATATGATGGTAAAAAGACACAAGACAAACAAATTCTGACATAAAACAAAAACATTTTGAGAGGCCTCCTGATGACTTTATTGACAAAAATATTTTTGACTAAATAAAAGTGTTTGTAAAAGAAATAACAATAAATAATTATGTATATACTTATAACTATGCTTGGTGGTGCACAGTGTCAACGATTAATATAACCCATAATATCTCGCGTTTTATAGGAATTTATCGAAGTAAAGCTTCTTGATAGACATTCCCCAGGGTGGCGGCGGTCAGCACTAGGGGCCCATAGCTAATTTGAAACATTACTCACCGCCTTGAGATAATTCTTAGTGACGGCAATTCACCGCGTTATTTTCTTACTAACTACCATAGACCTTAGTGGTGATCTTACTACTGAAGATTCACCAACAGCTTCCCTTGAGCTGCATCCGCGGTACCCGGTTGCGCGCACCAGGATATCTCGGTGAAGATTCTGTTTCCAACAGTACTTGTACCCAAATGAGGTCACTCAATGTCCATTCCTTATTCTAACGATGCGGGGGCACTTCCCAGCGAAGTACGCAACTCAAACGCTGCTATCATCCCCAGTAACCACAGACAATCAGGCCGGTGGGCGTACCGACCCATCACGTGGCGTGGTAAGCTTTTTGGCTATACACGAAATATTGTTCAAAACTCTTCGACCGGTCGCGGGGCCGAACTTCTGCCAACAAATACTCGCTTTTGGAAGACGAATTCCTCTCCAAATTCCCGGCACACCTCGAAGGCAATATGCAGAACGCGAACCGCATATCTACGCGCATGGAAATTCAACAGGTTAGAATCTACAGTTTTTCTCGTCCGTCAGAAGTGACAGCTAAGTTCCAATCATCATTCATACACAAAAACGGGTGCGTTCCGAATTCACTTTAACTGTCATGACAAGATTGCGTTTAGGTACGTTCGGTTCTAAACACACACAGACGTTGTGAATAGTTGTAATGGAGAAAATTATGTTTATGTTTAAAGAACGGATTTAAGCTTAGGTTAGGTTATGGACAAATTGGCTGTATGGTCGAAAGACTAGCGTTTTGAGATGGACGAAGAATTATAAAAAAAACTTAAAATGGCGCCTGTTTTGTTCGGAGCATTTCAAACAAAAACAAAACTGCTTGCATTAATTCAAATATAATTATTTTATTCATTCATTAACTTTTGAGCTCTGTCTAACTACCATGCTTTATTAAGTCCTAATTTTAATATAAAATGCCTTGTTAAGGCGTTTAAAATTCAATAAGCTTTTAAAAAGCCTTCAACTGTCCGTCTGACAAATATTCTATAACTTTTACATCACAAAAATCATAATGTCACCTCAGAAGTTTTACTTCAATAAAGTTGTTAATAAACATTTTATTTAGACAGATTTGAACATATTTATTTATTTCATCGTTTCTTATCTTTGTGAATCTTTTTATTTTTATATTCTGCCTTAGACAACACTTTTTCTGAGCACGAGCTTTATACTTCGATGACGTGAACAGTGCTATACATGTATTTTTTATTTCATTATTATTTGTTGTGGAACTAAAATAAATGTTCAATGACTCTGTTTTATACATATAATTGTCGGATTGTTAGGTCAGTGAATGTATGAATCTTTATATCATGCACCCAGACTACAAAACTATAAGGTGCAACATTATAGATAATAGATTCAACCTCTTTGAATTTAATGGTTTTTAACAAAAGTGGATAAGCTGGCAAGAAATGCAACTGCGAGACATATATTTTTAACATTACCTCCAAATCAAGTGAACGTTATTTTAGTGTTTCCCACTCAATTGGAACACATCCATCGACAATCCTCTTCATAAAGATTTATCAACTTATCACCATGTTCGACTGTGATGATCAGGCACATCACTATTGTTTAGTAAAACACAGAAGAATGACAAGATATCGGTAATCTTAGAATGCCTATAAACGTCTCACAATTTTCAGGGCTTTTTTACTCTATACATTTTACCTCGATGCCTGTAGTTGATATTGTAAATTGTTTATTTGATAAATTTCCAGAATTTATCACAACTGGCCGGTTACTATATTTATCCATAGTAACAGTCTGAAGGGCCAAGTCACCCAAATCCCTGGAAACACTACTCGGCTGAGAACCTATGGAAAACCTGCTTAAGATAAAAATATCTTTTCCCTGGCCTTGTGTATTTCTATATGTATAGTTCACTGCAAGAAAATTATTAGGTATACCAAGTTTTCATAAAGCTAAAAAATATATAGTTCTTGCAAGCGCTGACTATACCACCCCGGTGCTGATGTGTGGGTGCCTTGCCTGCCGTTGGTTGTCTAACCATGCGACATGTACTAGCTACCACGCTGCCCACTGCGATGATATATTCTCCTACTCGACTGTGGAGGAGCGTTTGGTGCACAATTGAACAGTAAAAGATGAAAATGCCTCTCATTTTCAAGAACTGTAAGTATTCAGTAAGTGCTGAGAACAGAATGAGTGAAGTGTATTTGTTGTTTAACCTTGTAAAAAACCATAGAAATATCAGTGGAATAAAATTATAATTTATAAATTAATTAATTTTCGAAATCTGCTTGCTGCCTATAAAAACTAATGACTTTCATAGCTTAATGCGATTCATCGAAGTTCGATAGAAGCCTTCCATTTACCTTGGTATGGTACAGTCATAGGTATTATTATATGGATGCAAATGTTTGAACATCTGACCACCGGTCGGGTGATATTTTGTATCCTCGATCTGGTCTGCTCAGCAGCATTTGTTTTGATGAAAGAACCATTCTTAAACTTCTTAAGGGCTTAATCAAAATAAGGGAGCCTGTCCAAATTCCAAATTCCAAATTCAAAATCTCTTTTTTGTACTGTAGATATTTACATATACTTAGCAAACGTCATTTTTTGCCTCTTCTCTACATTGGACCACTGTGGGAGAAGAAAGGCGTAGAAACTCCCACAGATTGATTTTTAGATCTCTTTTAAAAATAGGTTGTGCTTAACTAATACAAATATGAAAAATTTAAATGTTATGATTAATAAGCAGGAATAAATAATTACAAAATTATTAACAGCAAGGTCTGTGTTGAGCCAGATTAACCCCATACAGTCCTGTCATTTAAGTAATCTTGAACATTGTAATATCCCTTTTTCGACAAAGTCGCTTTAACATGGTTTTTAAATTGCTCAAATGGCAATTTCAAGATCTCCAGAGGTATCTTGTTGTAGTAGAGAATGCATTGACCCTTGAAAGAGTTGCTTACTTTCGCGAGGCTAAACCGGGGCGCAAGTAGTCTGTGATTATTTCTTAGCTTAATATTACAGTTATCGCTAAGTTTAGCAAAGGTTCTTGCGAACATAAAAAGCTCTCTTAAGGAGTGCGTTGTAAATTATAAATTGCTCGAATAGCTCTTTTCTGTAAAATAAAAATAGTTTGAATATCCGCTGCTTTCCCCCACAACAAGATACCATAGGACATGACACTATGAAAGTAACTAAAATATACTAGCCTAGATGTAGCCACATCCGTGTTTTGTCTGATGTTCCTAACAGCGTAAGCCGCAGAACTTAATTTACCAGCCAATTTATCTATGTGGGGTCCCCACTGTAATTTGCTATCAATGGTTATTCCAAGAAACTTCGTGTCATTTACTAATTCTAACGTGCTGCTGTCTAACACCAAACTGGTCTCAACTTGCCTGACATTTGGAAGTGAGAATTTGATACATTTGGTTTTACCAGCATTTAACAATAAATTATTAACTGTGAACCGATTCAAGGTTAAAGACAATACTCCATTATCATCATCAAAATCTTCTTTTTGTCTTTCAATTTTGAAGACCAGTGAACTGTCATCAGCAAATCAAATATCAGTCAATTTCTCCACCATAAAAGGCAGATAAGAAAGGGCCTAATATGGAACCTTGTGGAACGCCAATTTTTACTCCCGATCCATCAGATTTAACACCGTTGACTTCTGCCTGTTGAATTATATTGCTTAGGTATGATCTTAGTAGATACAACGCTTTATTTCTAACTCCGTAATGATTTAATTTCATTAGTAGCGTATTATGATCAACACAATCAAATGCCTTCGACAGATCGCAAAAAATTCCGATAGCATCTTGTGCGGCCTCCTATGAAGAGTAAATATGAGATATAAGAGTAATACCTGCATCCGTAGTCGATTTACCCCTAGTGAAACCGTATTGCTTGGCGTGGATTTGTTTTGTACGGTTGAAGTGTGAGAGCATTTGATTAAGTATAATCTATTCAAAAATTTTGCTTAGTGCTGGAAGAACAGATATTGGTCTGAAATTTGAAGGATCACCCTTGTCTCCCGACTTGAACAGAGGTATCAGTTTACTGTGTTTCATGAGGTCTGGGAAAGCTCCATCGTCAACACATTTATTAAATATATAAGCTAGGTGTGGGGCTATAACTATTATTATTGAACCAATGACTTTGACTGATATACCCCATAGGTCTTCAGTATTTTTTAAGTTAAGTAATCTATACGTTTTGACAATATCCTGGGGATATGCATAATGAAATTTAAAATCTACATTACTGATGCTAGTACTGTTTTTTAATAAAGTCTCTGCTTCATATGAAGATGAATTTAGATGCTCTCTTGTAAGTAAGGTTACATTGGTGAAGAATGTTTCAAAAGCTCGAGCTACCTCAGCGTTGGATTTAACAACATTATCACCTATTTTTAAGCAGAAATCATTGTCCCTTGGTATAACTTTGCCAGTTTCACGGTTTATGATTTGCCAAACCGTTTTCATTCTATTACTTGAATTTTGTATGTTTCTATTAATGTGTAAAGTTTTTACAACCCAACTTGAATGTTTTGGAATATTTTTTAACATAGTCATGAAATTTTATATCAAAGTTATAGGTTTTTTGTTCATAAAGGTCATACAAGATAGCTCTACTTTTACGAATTCCAAATGTTGCCCAGTTATTAAAGTTAGATTTACCGTTGTTGGCACAGACTTTCTTTAATTTAAAAACTGTATTAAATTCTGTTTGAATAATGTTGAAAAAGTCAGAATAGATTTTGTTAGGGTTATGTTCATCAAAATCCGGTACTGGCAAATTTATATGTAACTTTTTCATATATGTCTCTAGTCTATGGGATGTAATAGGCCTATAAAATGATGGGTCAGTCCTATTTTTACTGGCAATTGGAAATGAAACTGTTTGACCACTGTGATCGGAGGGTAAGCAGTTAATTACTTTTTTACTTGTGAATACACAGTCACAAAAAACGTTATCTAAGCAAGTTTGGCTGGTAAGTGTAATTCTAGTCGGCTCTAGAAATACATGACATAAATTAAATGATTTGAACAGAGTTATTAATCGTTGTTTCAATGTTGTATCTACAAGCAAATCTACATTAAAATCGCCACAAATAATTAAATTTTTTCTGTTATTACAAAGTTTAATGTGGGCTTCCTCCATAATTTTCTACAACATTTCAAAATTGCAATGGCCGTTTTCATCTCTCGGAGGTCTGTAGACACAAACAATAATATGGCTATCGAACTCAACACAGGATACCTCTATTTGTCTTTCTACAGTAATTGCATGAATATCTTTCCGTTGTTTCACCTTAATATTATTTTTAACTAAGATTAAATAACCACCTCTATCAGCAGTCTTTCTATTGTAACAACTGACAATTTTGTAATTATTTATGTTAAAAGACATCATATTTTCCTTTTACCAGTGTTCTGTAATACAAATAACATCGGTGTCAGAATTATTAAGAAATAATTCTAATACAAGTTCTTTGCCAGGTAGCCCCTGCATGTTTTGATGGGAAATATTTAAGTGGGGGTTACCCTTTATCCTAGTATTTTTCATTTCATTGCCAGAAAACCCCTGCTTATTTTGTAAAATTTTCTTTTATTTTGAGGGGTCTTCTTTTGTCGAACATTCTAGTTTAAAACACTACTATTAGTACTAATACTAACTAAAACTGAAGGCGACTGCGTTATAGTATTTACAACTGTGTCGCATATATTATACGCTAACAATGTAGCTACTCGTTTTTTGTTTTATCAGACAGGTACATAGTATCCGGAGTCAAAGTAAAGTTATGAATAAAATTATTCATGGCGAAATATAATATAGCATCACTATGATGACAAGTTATATTGCATAGGTGCATGTTCATTCTATGTACACTTTTATTTTGTTTCCCCGATAAATTAGAACAATAAGGAAAGTTACATAGAATAATCTTGCATTCGTCTTGTTATATAAATTGAGCACATACATCTACATACCGTACATCTATACCGGTATCTAATGCACTCCGACTAATGTTTGAGTGGTTTCCTACCATAATAAAGGTGTCCTGATGGGGTTCCCCCCGGGTTCCTAAAACGACGTGCGCCTGCTTTATCACATACTCTTTCATTAATATTTAACCAGTCTTTGAAAAGTGGTGTATTTCTTGCGGAGTGGAAGAGGCCACGTATTGTGCCAGTTCATAAAAAAGGTGATATAGATGAGACTCGGAATTATGGACCTATTTCGATATTGTCATCGTTTACAAAGCTATTTGAATTAATAATATGCCATGCTCTAACTGGTCATACAAGACAACAATTAATTTGCAAGCAACACGGGTTTCTACAAAAAATATCTGTTGTCACCAATCTCGTCTCATATATTTCTGAGATTGTCGAGCGTGTCGTAGGGCACCAAGTAGACGTTGTTTATACTGACTTCTCACATTGAATTCTACTCTAGAAATTTAAGCACCAATATGGTGATCACGGCCAAATTCTCTCTTGGTTTGCCTCGTACTTGTGCAATAGGCCTCAAACTGTGGTTGTCAATGGTTGTGAATCTAAGAGTTACACCGCTTCTTCCGGGGTACCACAGAGCTCGCATCTGGGTCCAATTTTATTCGTGTTGTTTGTAATCGATATTGTGTCATGTATTAAACATAGTGAATGTTCGAATCCAAATCGATATTCGATCGATGGTTTCTGAACGGCCACCTGGCAGTTTTGACGACTGAAAGACGAAAGCCCTCGCAATGTAAACGCGTTTTGGTTAGGGGTTGAAATTAAATCGCAGGGCATCTGGAATGTATTCGGGATTCCCTCAGGATTGTTAATATAGCTGAGTGTGTTGTTGTCTCTCGAACCAGATAAAGTTCGGATTTTCGTGCCCGATTTGTATTTACGAGTAGAAACATAACCTGTGTTGGATACTGTGCTACCACGTAGGCCCGCCAGTCATACCTGGTTGGCTGAAGAACCTGTCTACCAAGAAGAGCCTAGGGTGCACCCGGGCCTTGAAGAGAGACAGGAGGTTGACGGGACCGAAGCACAGACCAGGTTAGATCTACCCCACATAACTTCAGCTCGGTGAATCGCCGACGTTCATCACTTCTTGGCACCTGATCGTCACGCTACCTCGTAGCTCATGGGCCCCTACGAGGTCATTAGGTGCTGAGAAGCCTGAACATTTGGTAGCTAGAGCGTGGCTTCCTGAGATTTGCAGCCGTCAAGGGCTCCAGGAAGGCACGATTTGGGACTATCAATCTGTAGGTATAGGCGGTTAAGTAACTTGGTTGTTCCTGTATCCACATAGATTGGTAGTATTGTAAGCTATAAGTCTATTGCTGGTAGTAGACAGACAGATATTGAATTGAAATTTGCATTGAATTACCAGTTAGTCAATCTATTAGTGGTCTAGTAATGTTATTGATTGCATGTTTTGGTTAACATAGGTAGTTACATCTATTGATAGCAGGCTATTACATTGTTTTCAGTTTATAGCAATTTATAACTTGAACTAATATTGACTATCTGTGTGTGTTGTAGTGATAAAGGGAGACTAAATTGTTATTTACAGAATTTATATAGATATAAAACTCGGTTCCTATTGTTTAAGGAAAACAACATTGTTTAAGTTATAGTTTAGGGTTCCCTCGTTTAGGTTATAGACTAGAGGGTCCAATAAAATTGAGTTACTGCAAATTGTGAGTAAGTATCGTTCCGATCATGTCGTTATCTGAAATCCTGAAGGGTTTTTCTAAGGAACTCAGATGGTTTTCCTCCGCACACGGTCTGATAGACCGTTTAGATAGGCATGATGTGGTATTGGAGCGGTCTATGGACGTTAAGGAACGTTACAATAGGGTGCTCGAATTGTCCGCGCAGGCGGAATCAGTTGATGGTTGTGCACCTGACAGGCTGTCACGGTTGATAGGGGATGTCGACCAATGTATGGAGATGGCAGCTGCTATCACGCAGAAGGCTGCGGACATACGTAGACAGCGCGAGTCCAGCCATGATGGTGACACTGAAGCACCTCTGACGCATCAGGGATCGGGGTCCAGGTTACCTGCCATAACTATGCCTACTTTTGACGGCGTGTCCGGTGAATGGATGAGCTTCATCAATCTATTCGACAGTTTGGTGCACATGCGATCGGACATTACCAAGTCTGTCAAGATGGCTCAGCTGGTGGCAGCATTGAGGGGTGAGCCTAGGGAGATGGTCGCTCATTTGACAGTTACGGAGGGTAACTATGAGACGGCCAGGCAATTGTTGGTCAGACGTTACCACAACAAACGGAGGTTGGCCGATGCCCAACTGAACCGTTTGTTTAGCATCCCGGTTGTGAACAAGGTCGGGGCCATACAGACGGAGGTTTTGAACCCATTGTTGTCCGTCACCAAGGCTCTAGAGAATCTTGGACTTCCGGTTGGTGAATGGTCGTACCTACTGTTGTACATTGTACTTTCCCGCCTACCCGCTGACGTGCAGACTCGTTTCGAACAGTCTCACGGGAGGTCGGCCGAGGACCTGCCCGCCTTCTCCGACTTGGTCGGATTTTTGGAAGAGGAGGCTCGACGGGCAGAGAATTTGGGGTTGACGGTCACCCATCCTTCGGAGCCACAGAGAGCTGCCGGGAGCGCTGTGAGTAGGGGCCCTCCGACGAGGAAGGACCGCACCAACTTGCAGTCGTATGGGACTGTGAGTGAATTGACCCCACATGGTGAGACCTGCCCATGTTGTAGGCAGATTGGCCATGCTGTGGCCAATTGCAGTAAGTTCGGGGAACTTAGGGTTCAGGGACGGCGCCGGATGGCCAAGCAGCGGAGCTGGTGTTTCCTGTGCCTCGGGCCACACATGGCTAGGGACTGCACGCGCACACAAATGTGCGGATATTGTGGTGGGCCCCACAACAATCTGTTGTGCATGAACCGGTCCGGCCAACACCCACCACAGGGCCGTACCCAGGGTGACACGGCATGGGGCCCTGAGAATTCGTTTGCGACTCGGAGCGCAACTCAGGGGCCAACGTCCCCACGTGCACAGGGCAGTACTAGGGTGCAGGGCCGCACTCAGGATCATTACGTGGGGGGCCCTGAGTTTTCGGTTGCGACTCAGCATCCGACTCAGCGGGACATTGGGTGTGTTGAGCAGGCCGTAACGGGCGGGTGGCATGGGACACCTTCGAGCTATGCGGGTGCGGTTCGGACGCCGCCTCAGTTGTCGCCCCGCTCGTCGCCTCGTCCTCGTCGGTCACATGTGATGTCCCCCCCGCTCATGGAGCGGCCACGGTTGAATTCACGCCCACCCCCCTTTACGGGGAATCGTAGGGTGGCAATGGAACCGGCGCGTGGGCCATTTGTACAATGGGACCCTCTGGCGTATAGCTGCATACCTGATCGGTTACAGGCAGAGTGGGGCCCCGGGGGCCCTCGCTAGGAATTTGCGGCCCGACCATTTGTTGCCCCCCAACCGGAGACGGTGGTGTTACCGATCGCCTCTGTGCTTGTTTGGGATTTGGCGGGCAACCCAACATACGTTCGCGCCCTATTAGATTCTGGAGCTCAGGGCTGCATTGTATCGAATGATTTAGCAAAATGGTTGGGCCTCAAGGTAAATAGGTATAATAAATCAATACGGGGCGTGGGGAATGTTACGGTTACGAATGTAGTTGGTCAATCGGTGATCACGTTCTCTCCACGTTATGACATTTTGACAAAAACATCCGTGCAAGCTTTAGTAATGACGCATGTCATGGGCAGACACCCCTTGGTGAAGTTGAATCCGGCCGTTCGATTCCTGACATCAGGACTCAAGTTGGCGGATCCCGATTTTGACACTCCAGCCCCGGTCGACCTGCTACTGCTCTTTTGACCAAACTTTTGAATCACACTCTAAGAGTGTTGCGTGGGTCAGTGGTTTTGGAGGATACGGTGTACGCTTGGACGGACAGCCAGATTGTTTTGTGCTGGCTGAAGGCTTCGGTCCATAACTTGGAGGTTTTTGCTGCGAACCGTGTCTCCCAGATTGTGTCGTCTGAGGACCCACTGACCTGGAGACATGTACCGGGAGAATTGAACCCGTCTGATTGTGCATCCAGGGGATGTCGGGCTCCTGAACTCGTTAGACACCATTTGTGGTGGGGACCACCCTGGCTTGCCAAGAGAGAATCGGACTGGCCCCACAGCCATGTAGTAGTATCTTCGGATCATGGCCCCAGAGCGGCCGTGCATGTTACCCAGAAGGCTGAGGACCCTGACGCCGGGTTTCTGCTAGACCGGTATAGCTCACTTGACAAGTTGATAAACGTGTCCACTTGGATTAGGAGATTCGCTCGAAATTGTCGTACTCCTCGCGATCAGCGAACGTTGAACCCTATTCTGACTCCGGCAGAGCGAAACGAGTCGCTGTTGAATTTGGTCCGGTTGGTATAGTCCTCGAAGTTTGGGGCAGAATTGGAGATTATACGAAGTGGACGTTCGAAATTGAAGGGAGCCGTCGCGCGTCTCAACCCCTTTGTTGATTCGACCGGGTTACTTCGGGTAGGAGGAAGATTGCGCAATGCGAATCGTCGTATTCGGCTCGTCACCCACTTCTGCTCCCCAAGGGGGGACAGTTAGTTGAATTTCTGGTGACTGATCGTCATATTAAAAACGCGCATGCCGGCTATAACGCGTTGTTGGCCACGCTCCAGCGGGAGTTTTGGATGTTATCTGCCCGCCGTGCCATACGGAACATCGTGTTTCGGTGCATGCCTTGTTATCGACTTAAGGCTGCCACGATGCAACCTCTCATGGGGGACTTGCCCCCTGATCGTGTGAATGAGGTCAGACCGTTTTCAGGTGTTGGTACGGATTTTGCAGGACCGTTTATGGTGAAGAGTTCACGATTGCGTACCGCTAAGCAATGCAAGGCGTACCTATGTGTGTTTGTTTGTTTATCCACCAAGGCGGTACATCTCGAGCTCGTTGCTGATCTCTCTACAGAGGCTTTCATTGCTTGTTTGGATAGGTTTGTTTCTCGAAGGGGACTTCCAACTTTGATCCGCTCTGATAACGGCACTAACTACATAGGTGCGGAACGATACTTACGAGAGATAGTCAACTTTTTGAATGTAAATAAAGTGGATATTGGAACGGCCCTCTCCCGTCGGGGTATACAGTGGACCTTCAGCCCACCGATTTGCCCCCACTGGGGTGGGATTTTTGAGGCCGTAGTTAAGTCAGCTAAGACGCACTTGGGGCGTATAGTAGGTCAGACCGCGCTGACTTTTCAGGAGCTCGCGACATTGTTTTGTAAGATCGAGGCCGTTCTCAATTCGCGACCGTTGTGTCCGCTCAGCTCGGATCCAAATGACCTGGATGCTCTGACCCCAGGCCATTTCTTGATAGGACAGCCACTTAACGCGTTGCCCGAGCACCCCTTCGAGGGAGTGAAATTGTATCGGTTGTCAAGGTATCAGATGTTGCAGCAGTTTACTCAGAATTTCTGGAAGCGTTGGTCGCTCGAGTATCTGCATATCTTACAACAGCGCCTTAAGTGGACTGACAAAACTAGCCCCCCTAGTGTTGGTGACCTCGTTCTGGTTAAGGATGCTAACCTACCGCCACTACGTTGGCGCAGGGGGCGCATTGTTAACTTGTTCCCTGGCAAGGACGGGACCCCCCGGTCTGCAGAGGTTCTAGTAGGAGGCTCGGTTCTAAAACGAGCGGTAGCAACGTTGTCTCGGCTGCCCGTAGATTAGGGGACAGGTGAGTGCCTGTCCGGGCGGGTGATTGTTCGATTCCAAATCGATATTCGATCGATGGTTTCTGAACGGCCATTTTTAATTTGACGTTAGCTGTCAACCTGGCAGTTTTGACGACTGACAGACGAAAGCCCTCGCAATGTAAACGCGTTTTGGTTAGGGGTTGAAATTAAATCGCAGGGCATCTGGAATGTTTTCGGGATTCCCTCAGGATTGTTAATATAGCTGAGTGTGTTGTTGTCTCTCGAACCAGATAAAGTTCGGATTTTCGTGCCCGATTTGTATTTACGAGTAGAAACATAACCTGTGTTGGACACTGTGCTACCACGTTGGCCCGCCAGTCATACCTGGTTGGCTGAAGAACCTGTCTACCAAGAAGAGCCTAGGGTGCACCCGGGCCTTGCAAAGAGACAGGAGGTTGACGGGACCGAAGCACAGACCAGGTTAGATCTACCCCACATAACTTCAGCTCGGTGAATCGCCGACGTTCATCACTTCTTGGCACCTGATCGTCACGCTACCTCGTAGCTCATGGGCCCCTACGAGGTCATTAGGTGCTGAGAAGCCTGAACAGTGAATGTTCCCTAATTTCCGACGAAATGAAGATACATATTTAAAAATATAGAGAGCCGAGAAAATATCAGTTTGATTCAGGAGGATCTTGATCGTGTATACCAGTATTGTCTTAATTGACAAATGCATGGTGCTGAATATCTCAAAATGAAAATTCATAAGGTTTACTCGTAAGAAAAAGCCTATTTCGCACTACTATATTAACTACGATAGGATTTTTGAAGTAAACCAGATAAGGGAGCTCAGAGTCTTCTTGGACTCTAAGCTTAAATTTGTACCACATTACGACCACATAGTTAGTAGAGCTGCAGAAATGTTTGGATTTATCATGCGTGCCACAAAGGAGTTCAGAAAAGTTCAGTCCGAATTACTCTCCTTAACGCTCTTGAATGAAGTACTTTTGAGTTCGGTAGTCTCGTCTGGAACCCAGTATATAGTGTCCACCTTGAGAGGCTATACGTCTATACAGCGGCCTTTTACACGACACCCTGCTTTCAATTCCTCTGGAATCAGTGCTCTTATGAGGACAGACTTTCTTTTTTCAAATTAACCAGATTACCTTGTCGAAGGCGTATGTTTGACCCGACTTTCCTATCAAATATTATAATAGCCAAGTTAAATGTCACTATGTTCTGGAAAAAAATGGACTATCTGTGCCACGTATTCACTTTCGACGTATCAATTCAAATACGTTTGAGGTGCCTCATTGTAGAACGAACTCTCCACCACAAGTTGTGGAGAACATGCGAAGTCGATATATTTCGAGACAGTATTGGTTCCTTCAAACATAAACTGGCTAATGAAACTATAGCCAAATGATACCTAAATGTATTATCCTTGTATTTATACATAATATAATTATATAATTGTTTTATTTATTGAATTTAATTGGATTGAAGAGTTAATTATATGTATTAGGTTAGGTTTACGTTTATGCTTTGTTTTTTTCAAGAATGTTGTGCACGTCTATAATAGAAATAGACACAAGTATCTATTTGTTTGTAATGTTTTTCTTAATGTTATATGTTTATGTTGTTGGTGGGCCTAAATTAATTAAATAATTAATAATTATTCGATATCATAACGTTGATGCCACATATCCGTGGTAAGCTAAGAGAGCTGATTCCCAGCCCGCTATCTTCATAAGGCGATATAGTAAGAACCTATTGATTATTTTACATATCTTGTCAATTTGAGTCTTCCATGATGATTGAGGGTCTATTGTTTTTCCCAGAAAAACTATTTGATTTTGGTATGTTAAGGATAAATTAAATTCTGGTTTTATTTGATTGAAAAACTAAATAAAGGATGTTTGTCGACATTCACATTTAAATTATTCCTTACTAACCAATTCATTATATGTAAACATATAATGAATTGGTTATTCTATTATTTATATCACTGTTAAATTTATTTTTATCATAATAGAAATTACATCCAAAGGGTGCTTTCATGTATAACAGAAACAACAATGGACCAAGTACCCTAACTTGTGGAACTCCAAATCTATTTAGACGTACTTCTGATTGGTTTTCCGTTAGTTCTAGCTTTTCGTTTAACTTTTTATTATGAATCTGGTTCTCTCTAGCTAGGCCCTCTCTTAAATAGTAGTAATGATCTCGAAATCCTGACAAAAAGGAAATATAAAAAATCCGGTCAAGTGAACTCGCTCTCACTCTACTAGTATGAAAGCAGCACAGCTCCTCACAACGGCAATGTCTGTCCGATGGATTTCAGGGCGCATTCTAATATGCAAATGTATTTAAATGCTGAGCCCTCTTCATTACCCGGTATCGATCTTAGATTTACAATTTGTAACTCGATAGGTGCGCTTAACGATTTAGGTTCTTAGGTACGTTGCTGCAGTGCAATTCTATTTTCAGACTGGACAAGGCTGATTATTACGAAGGGTTATCTAATTTTCTTTAGCTTGATGGAAATGTAGTGAATTACGATATGTCCTGTTGTCTTAGGAAATTGGGGCTGAGAAATAAGGCAATGAGCAAGGCATCTGTAGGTTATTTTCTAATACAAAATCTTCCAAAATCTACTGCCATCTTGAAGCCATAACTCTCAACAACGCACGCACGTGCAACTTTCTCATAGCTTCGTCCGACCATCGTTAGTATTCAAAGAGTCGCCAATCAGATTACTCCTAAATATTAATTGCTTAGCGCCCATTGGTAACCGGATCCATAGCAACTATGAGCTATTAAACTTTGCAGCTATGCTGTCGAGTGGGAATCCAGAGAACCACAATGCCTGTCTTCAATTTTATTTAGTTGACAGAATGCGCGTACCAAGTACTGGGTTTTGCAAAGATAGTGGCTCCCTCTGAAAAACGATTTAGAGAAACTGTCATTCTGTAAATTAGTATGACGATTGCTTCACTGATGGCGGAGGAAACTGGCATACATTAGTCCTGACGACACACGTGGGTGGCCTGAGATTAATACGTGATGAATATCCAGTGGGCTTCGATCCTGAACCTGGTTGTAGGGACTAGTGAGATATCACAGTGGATAACACCCATTTCTCTAAGTAAATGAGGCTTGAACAGTAAACTTGGAATTTGTATTCTCAATAGTGATCAGCAAATGTTGGGGCCATCATAGGGTCAGCGCTGGATAGAATGCTTAACGACTTTTTTGCATCACTATTTATTTGAGTACCAACGATACTATGATATTCGGTTATTCTGTAAGTTATTAACATGTAATGTCGCTAGAGCCTTAAATACCATATAGTTGAAATCAATGTCGTCATTGATTTGATAGGGGAGCGACAGCTCATTTAAACAAAACGGGCCATCCCCTTGCGTATTGAAAATCGATTAGTTACCAGCTAATCCACCGTAACCTACAGCGAAGGTAAAAAGTCCACAAAAAAGGATCCACCTGTCGAATCTGATATTTCTTTTTATTTAAATTTCGTTAGCTGCAAGTCAAAAAGGATAAAAAGCTGTATTTGTGTCTTATTAAAATAAATTTATAGTTCGGATATTGCGACCTCGGTCAACGAAAGGATAAAATTCGATGGCGACCCTTAATGCAAATGTTTAATGAGTCCCTCGATGATAGATATTTGATAACGCTATATCCGTTCTTACAATTTCATTTTACGACCTCTAAACGGTACGAAGGTGTCAATAACACTGGAGATGGACGGATAAGAACTTGTTTAAACACCAATAGCAAATTATATAAACTTGTTGCCAATGTCGTAAAATTAATAAGAATCAACATTACAAAACACAATGAAATGTTTTCAAAACGAATTTCTCTCAAATGTAGAGTCGGGAGTGCGCGCAAGGTGCGCCCGCGCACGTGCCCGTCGCCCACGGCGCGGCGGCGGCCGCGGAGCTGGCTGCACCGTATCTATTCCGACTTCGAATACATGTCATACATCTTTATGCCCAGTGCGTATGGAAAAAATATGTAAACTGCACTCTATATTTAAAGCTTAAGGCCGATTTGAATAATAATGATAAGGGAAATGTATATTATTCAAAATAATATCACCTCGGGGTTAACGATTACCGGTGCGCGCATGCGCCACAGATGGTTGGATAAACCGACGTTTGTTTCCGCAGTGATATCTGAATTAATGGCGATACGAACCGCTCGAAAGGTGCTCATTATCATGATTTATGCAAGATATATTTCTTTGCCGTCCCTATTGTTACGATTAACGTTTGTAATTAACTAAGCTTGAATATTTTCATATTGTTTTTATTGTATTTTGAAAGCCATCGATGTTATCATGCTACCCATGCCTATTGACTCTGAAGTACCTAGATTAAGCTCTACTAACTAATGACTATTCTAGTATTCAACGGATAATAATATATTGAAATTACCCAAGCTAAAAATATAAAATTTTAGGTACAAAACTGATTTACTGAATAGCTCAGATAATTAGTCGAAGAAACATAACATAACATTTACAAATATAGGCACATACATTATAACATTATACTTATCGATAAAGTTCCAGGAAAGTTATCAAAAATAGTAAACAAACATTAGACCTTGAGACAGTATGTGATCAGAGCCTGTAGGAAACTAACAATCGGTGAAGTGCGGGTTGGATGAAGGGTTCTGTACCATCTTACAAGAAAACTTAAGGACAAAAAAAAAACAAAAAAAACGCACGAAGTGGGTTTTGATACCAGCCCCTGCTGATAGCGGGTTGCCGTCAAACCAATTGCGCCACCGACGATAACAAAAGCTGCCTCGATTATTTTTTTATAATTCTTCTAGTCAGGGTAATACAGTAATACAGGGTGACATTTAATTAACTGACCATATATTGGGGAATGATAGTACCCATAATTATGAACAACTTTCCCCAAGAAACATATGATCGCAAACGAAAAAAATATGGGTTCCCATAGTAACTTGTAATCAGCTGATCGGGTCAGTGTACTGTAGGACAAAATTTTATTTTCATAGCGACCATATTATTCTTGGGGTATGTTGTTCATATAGATGGGTATTATCATTTCCCAAAATATGGTCAGCTAATTAAATGTCAACCAGTTTATGGGAGATTAAAACACATCTCTTGTATGTGAAACCCCTTTATTTTATAAAATCCCATGTAATTCATAATTTCATTATTTGTGTCTGTGAGGCAACAGAATAGTACATTTCGGACGAGTTCGCAAAGGCCGATATTTACGAACCGAGAAGTTTACGCCACTAGCCGAAGAAGAAGGTCGTAGCGAGATTCGTGAAGAAGTCTTTTCGAATGAATTACCAAAATAATTTTTCCGTCTGAGAACCCAAAATCAAGCGGCGAAGGTGCTAGTTTGAGGTTAGAAGGCGGGAAATACAAATACTATGAAAATACTGTTAATGAGATACATGCCGCTGACGGACAGACGGACGGACAGTGGAGGCTAAGTAATAATAGGGTCCCGTTTGGCACCCTTCTGGTACGGACCCCTAATAATTCACTTTTGACCAACCAGCGATCTGTCTAGTGTACACAGATCTTAAATGCTAAAATCTTAGTATCTTTGAGAGTACCGACTAACTATTCACTAACAGGGCAAGAGTACAACTCCTCGCTTCCAGGACCAGCGCCGTCTATCTCCGCGGAGCGAGCTCACTGAGTACATTCCCGTGTTAGTTTTTACACCTATTATGTTATGTGTCGGCGAGTAAAGTTCGGTACGTGAGTTATAAACGCGCCCGCGCCTCGCTCGCCCCTACTTTATAGGTATTAACGACTTGTCTTAGAGTTTTCTTATAAATAAATTTGAAGGGATACAAGGCTCGCTTTTGTCGGATTAGTGGAGTGGATCTTGTTTCACTATGCTGTCCTCTTTGTTTTGTAGGGAATACGCGCTTTTGTGTTGATAAGAAACTTGTGTGTTCCTTGAACACGCACTCTACCCTTCTCTGCATACCTACTATTGACCCTAAGTTTCATTTAGAATTGCATATTTTGGCAGTATATGATATTGCCGCTAACAGGAAAGGCCATTAGTTGGTGACATTGTTTCGAAAAAAATCTTCGCCCGTAGGCTAAAATGCGTCCAAGTGTGAGCAATACCGGAACATTTGTTAATTCGGAGCCTTTTCGTGAATATTACGTTCCCGGTCGTAACTACTCGCGTAAGTTCCTTCAAAAAACCTCATTAATCCACCACAAAGCCTTCGTCACGTCACGGGCTCACCATAATGCGTAGAGCTGCTATAAAAGCAGCACATACTCGTATATGGAAGTAGTCACTTCGCCAGCAGTAAAATATCAGAGCAGTAAAGTAAATGCAGTCGTTTTCGTCTGCGACGTGCCCGCGACTCTGCAACAAAGGGACATACTAACACTAGTCCGCGGGAGTTGCGAAACTTGAGAGTTCGTGACACGGGTCCGTGTGAGGCCAGTGTATCAAACAGTACATGTACAAGACGTGTCTACTAAGAACTAACAATCCGGAAGACATAGGCAGTTAGCTAACCTAAAGGTAGACACAATTCTGAAAAACTGGAAGACGCGATACAGATCTATACGGTTGGAGGGAAAGTAATAATAATAATAATAATAATAATAATAATAATACCTTGGACACCTTTTACACACATTGATCCAGCCCCAAACTAGGATTCCCTGTATCTTGGGTACTAGACAACGATATATATACTTATATAGAGAAATATTATACTTAGATAGATAAACAACCATGACTAGGGTACAAACATTCGTTCTCATCAAACAAACATTTGCCCCCACCGGGACTCGAACCCGGGACCCTTGGTTTCGTAGGCAGCGTCACTACCGATTCGGCCATTCGGGTCATGCTGCATAAACATTAGACGTTAGACATTCATAAGTCGAGTATTATTACAGTAGGCAATTTATTACTGCACTCCCGAGGTTTCGAATGTCCTAATGTTCCCCCACAAACTGCATTATAATGTCTCCGACGAAAATAACCGCACATAAATATAAAACAATGTGAAACCACTTAAAGCGAATAAAATACATCTCCGCTTCAACTCTCGGTAAAATGAATTTATTAATAACTGAGACAATGAACGCCTGAAACAAACGTTTCACTTTTTTGTATTTTTAATTGTCCTCCGGGCGACACCGAAGATACATTAGAAGAACGGAAATAAACTCGGCATCATATTCGACACACGCCAGTATACTTCACGTGTGAAGTCTGGCCCGCACAGTCTGGTCTGGACTACTCCTCACTCAGTAACCATCAACCACCACCACATGTACCATGCCATCTGTCGTGCATGTTCTTCAGTCAAAACTAAATAATACCTAACAGGCCTTACGATATCGTATTGAATTTCCACTCATTATATTCCTGATCGTACGCAATAAAACTGTCACTTCATTAAAGGTTTTGCCCTTATTCTCTACCAAACACGTACTCGTACTTATTGAATTGTAATTTCTCGATGTCTGGTGTATAGGACTGCTTCTTAGATGATATCTGTGGCGTAATTAAAAATCTTGTCGTGACATTCAGAGTGCCTCGTCCCGCCTCCGCATCCACTGCACTCTCTCAATAATATTGGCGATTGAATCGCAGCGTGTCGATGCAACTCATTCTCTACTTTATGCACAGGGGTAGATAGCTCAGAATAGAGAAGAAACACACTATGCGTCGTACGTGCTTCCGTCGAAATGCCAACCATTTTATTTATTTACGTTAATTATGTATCTTGTCTTAATTTACGATTAAATCAAACGATAACATGAAATTAAATTTATTAGCCCTTTTCCTGGTATTTACTCGATTTGATTTATGATTACATGGCATTATGTCGCTGTCTGACTTCGCTGAATGCGATTAAGTATTATCTACGTTTGTTAGCATTCTGCAATTAAGTGCGGTCTGAGACGTTGTTGCCTGGCGCGCTGGTTGCAGCACGGCGCGGGTGGGTTGCGCGGGCGCAGCGTCGCTCGCAGGCAGGCTCGGTGGCGATGGCGGTGAGTGCTCGATGCGCGCGGCTCGATAGCGTCATCGCGTTTAATTTCGTTATGTGTCGACGTCGGCATGATGGCCGACGTCTCGATACGACCACTGTCCGCCGATAGCCTTTAATGAAACTAATGGAGGTTTATTAACGATAAATCGACAGCTCCTCTTGCAAATATTTAATAGCGTCCCGCGACGACACGGAGCAGAGCCAGAGAGAACAAAGAGAGTCGCATTTGCTAATTGCGGTTTTGCTCGTGTCGTGCACAGGGTAGGCCGGATCGTGGGCTCCGGAGATATGACGATAACACATTCATAAATAATTAGAGCGAAATTTTCTTGTTTGTAAGACGGCAGTCATGATATTTGTCCCCTGTTCTCGGAATACTCAGATCTAGATAGCTCGTGTACGACACGCTTGCTCCTCGACTTGTTGTCGATGCGAGACATATTAACACGTTCAACTCGCGTGTAAGCGACCGAAATATGTCCGCGAAACATTTAAACAATACGATGAGATGCCTACTAGCAAAGAAGAGAAAGAGCACTTGCGGGAAATAGAAATACAAAAATGTAGGGAAATAAATAAGTAACGTCGAACAAGGTATGTCTGAGTAGTGGGATCCACACGTCAGAGTTGTGGGACCTGTCTTGACAATTTCATTCAAAACATTAGGGAATGCAAAGGGCGATTAATAGAAATAGCTCTCTCGGATCTTACTGCAACTACTAAAATGAAGTAAGAAAAAATGTACGCTTAATTATTGGTTTGTGAAACATCGAGATTACCATGAAGATAACTTTAACTAATTTAAAGAGTGTCTGTGAAATCTTTTCTAAGTTTTTTAACAGTTCTGATGACAATGTTGCGTATAGTGATAAGTTCAAAACTTATGCCAAGAGACTTAAAAGAATAATAAAACTGACATAAAAATCTCAAAACTATTATTTTATACAAACCGCAAGCTACCTAGAAAATAATAACTAATAATTTCAATACCTAATAAAACAATGCCCCAAAAGAAAGCATCCCAGAAATAAAATTTAACAACCATATTATTGCCGATCCTAAGGAGATATCCAAGTTTTCAATGATTTTTACATAGATCAAGTAGAGCAACGACAAAAGGGTGAGGCAACTAACAGCAGAACAAAACTGATTTCCATTTCAAAACCTATTTTTTTGAACACACTTCAACTGTTGATGTGTATCAAATAATAAAATCTCTGAAAAATACAAATAGTACGGGGTATGACAATATATGTATGCACAAAAGTAATAAAGCATGTAGCGTTAATCATATCACCAGTCTTAAGTCACATCATAAATCTGTATATAGCACAAGGCGTTTTCCCTGAAAAGCTTAAGACCACAATTATTAAGCCAATCTTCAAAAAAGATGACAGAGAAAATATGTTTGGAGAATACGGAAATGAGTGCGACTGGTCTATAGAAACCAGTCGCATTCATTTCCGTATTTTCCAAAGTAGTCTAAAAAGTTATTTACAATGCCCTAAACGTCTGTTTGGAAAGTAACAAAGGAAGTGGCACATATAAACATCATCATAATTATCATAATAAACATCATTGCGTAGACTGCTGTGGGTCTGTGACGTTTAAAAATACAGTGTGAAACAGAAATGTGTGATTATATTTTAGAAAAGTACAAAAATGGTTTCGACAAAGAAAACAATAGATCAAGTTATTTCCCCTTTCATGTAGTTACCAGCTCAGACAATACAATTATTTGGTCAACATTGTACATGGACATGATATACGCGTTTGATTATGTGGATCTTTCCATTCTGATACATAAACTCCAAATGTATGGCGTCCGTGGTAATATGCTATCTGCCCAACCGACAACAAATCTAACTAAGACAGGAAATCATTGTTAATCGGACTCAAGGACAATACAATATGGTGTACCATAAGGTAGCGATTTGGGACCAATGCTATTTATCATTAATATAAATGATTTACCTACCTGAAGCGGTTACTTACCCTACTGTCACGTTTGCTGATGATAGTACAGTGATAGCAGAAGGACTAAATATTATGAAAAAATATATAATATTGTAACTTATGAATCTGGCATGAATATTTCCCTAAAAATTTTTATTGAATGGCTCCGACGAAATAATCTTGTAGTAAATTTAAAAAGACAATATTTAAAAGACATTTAAAAGAATTACAATACATAAAAAAAAATCGACATACACACAAAGGAAATTGACGAAATTAAAGACACTTTTTTTTTATTAACAATCAACTCCCACTCGACATGGAAAACTCATGATGTTTTCACAAAGTCGAGCCAATTTTCATATGCACTATTTATAGACGCTAATGTATCACGGTATCAGCATATCACGCTTATGTAACTTCAACTCTCAAATATAGGTATTATATTCTGGGGCAACTCAACTGATAAGGACAGGGCTTTCAAAGTATATATAGCTATATGTTATCTGAATTAAACAGACACATGTCAGCCACACTTGATAAAATTTTAAAAAAGAACTCTACCAACGTTATGTATTTATGAAATGGCATTTATGTTAGAAACTATTGGGAACTTTTGAAACATTAAACATTAAACTAAGCATCACGCAGCACTCAATCGCAGTATTTAAAAAAGTGGATTTGGGATGATACCAAAAAATTATAATATAATCTACCAAATTGTATCGCAGTATTTGAAAAAGTGGGTTTGGGATGATACCAAAAATTAATAATATAATCTACCAAATTGTATCAGAGACATAGAAAACTTTCATTTATTTTGATTTAAATAAATGAAAGTTAAGGTTAAAGGTTAAAAGAACATTTGTTAAATAAAGTCTACTTTAGCGTACTGGATTTCCCAAACGGCCAGTGAAAATGATAAAATTTACATATTGTAGAAATTTGTATTGTAATTCTTATTTTAATTGCAATATGGATATGTCATGTGTGTTTTCACTAAATATTTGTACGCCCTTAGGGTACAGTCTGATAAGATCTACATCTTACTACACATTAACATCCCTGTATATCCACATTCAGACAAATAAACTTTTTGTATACTTGAATTCTGTAAAGTCTGTCAGTTTGTTGGTCCAGTCACGGTCAGAGCGTCAATACGGCGCGGCGCGGGCTCAAATTTCTACTTCCGCTGTTCAACGAACAATCGATATTGTTATAGCCGACTGTAGATTACCGTCCGAACCAGAATGAATAACGGATTACACGAATAACAACGTAGTCGATCGGAGAAAAAGAAACAAATTACAAAAAATTACCAATTTTTTAATGAAGCTGACATCGCCGTTCTTTTCCAGTCGCTCGACCCGAGAGCATCGAATGCTGTCGAAAATGTCGTAAAATAAATGAAATGTCGGAAGATAAATGGTTTTAATTGAAAAAATCCGCTACAAAGTACAACTGTCGCGGTTTTCGCTCAGTCACTCTCGACAGATTAGAATTTCGATCGGAGCTAATTCTTGTATAACATTATTAATTAGTTGCGGGTACCTGCCCGAATTAATGGATTACAGCGGCTGAAATAATATTATTTTACGTCGGTGCGTTAAATTGAAACGTGCGTCTGTAATCGTTTATTTGTATTAGAAACAGCGCATGCGTTACATTCATCATTATTATTAAACACAACATTTGAAAGGTGTATCTATTCGCATAACTTTTTATCAGAATTTCTTGAGGCCACACTCCTCCCAACCCAAAACAACTTTGATTTTTACTAATCAGCAATGAAGCGAAACTGAATTTTCACCCAAGAGCACACGATTTCTAAACATCAAAGATTTATATAGGTACAATCTTCACATTGTTTCCGCGACGGCCGCGGTTCAAGATTGTTACTGTTACTGATTTATATAGGTACAATCTTCACATTGTTTCCGCGACGGCCGCGGTTCAAGATTGTTACTGTTACTGATTTTTGAGGCTGCAAAAAAAAGATAAAGGAACTAATCAGAAAACAAAATAATTTCAGACGAATAAATTAAAATTTCCGCTTTGTCGGCGGCATCGGCAATCATGCATGAGCATAACTAGGGGACGGATGATAGATATAGGTAGGAAATACGCGGGAAAATCAATAACAAATATTAGCTTGCTTACATCTGTTATTGCTTTTGTGCCTATTTGCATTGATTGTATTTGAATATGTTCAATAATTCATTCATGACTTGTTATGGTTATTTGTGATTGTATGCCGGTATCTCTTGATATATGATTGCGTTGAGAGGCAGTATAGGGTAGACAAATAGATTAATAGACACTATATTGACACTCCAATCTAGACTAGAATGCTAGAGCTATATTCGTGACATAAGTATTATTTTTAAATCGATATTTGATAACATTTACAAAACTATGGGTAGTATAACCGTAAATCCAGATCATTATTGATGCACAAAAATACTGATTTTCCCGACCAAATTACTGAACTGCGTAACACTCCACCGCGACTAGTAATACTGGTTTTGCATGACAAAATCCGAATATAAATCTGAATCTGTGTGACATAAAATAAAAATAAACTAGCGTTGGATTTGTTGGTCTTGCATGTTCGACCTAACACGAAGCAAAGCCTACGCTCAGCCCCTTTATCCCTCACCTACCCTGACCCGCCACTTCGCCCAGACAGCCATTAATCATTGTTCAGCCAATAAGCGTTGGCCAGACAATTCAGTAATTTTGTCACGCAATGCAGTAATTTTTTCGCGTAATTCTGTAATATTTTCGCTTCCGCTGCTTATGTTCATTTGCTCGTTAGTGTTTTATTCGCTCGTTTTATTATTCCTTTAAGATTATTAACTTTGTTAAAAACTTAGGTTCGTTCTGATCACTGTCTGTACAAGTGATCATACAGTAGACCAACTGCTGAACAGCGATACCTTTATTAGAAATAATAAACTAAACTCACTGACAGTTAAATGCGTATCATAAAAAACCAATTACCTGCCATAATATTCATTTGTGAGTGTCTCGGATTTATTAGAGGAATGCTCTTTAACGCCACCCCACGTGGAAATAAATAAACAAGTCTATCTGAAACAATTTCGAGTGTTAAGTGACTGTTGGCTATCAAAAATTACAAGATTGTTGTGCTCTCTACAATGCTCGGCTGGTGACCTATGAAGTGATTAAAAGAAAGTTCTGTACGGACAGCAAAAGAACTACGTTTAGTAGTTGAGTTGCAATGTCGGACGAGATAATTATGAGGAAAAATGGCCGATAAACTGGTAAAAAGCTATGTCATGAATCATGATACTTATGCAATACATTAATTAGTAATCGTTGAACTTAATACCTTAGTAATCGAGTTAGGGCTAATCTCGAGTCGAATATAGTGCTAGCTCTCGTTCCATCTGTAGGTCATTAATAGGTGCTACACTAACATATAGACATATCTTTATAAGTAGGTTGGAAGTTTGGGCTCCGTGGTCTAGTGGGTTACACGCCCGCTCATCACACGGGAGATGCATGTTCGAATCTGGTGCTGACCATGTACCAATGAGATAAGTAATGTATCTTAATTAAGTACATTATCGGACGTTCCGTGTTTCGGATGACACGTTAAATTATCCGGAACCTAGGTACGATTTAACGCTTGGTAGTGCAGTAGTAAACATAAAACCTCTCCACCAACCTACACTGAGCCAGCGCATCTTACTCGTATCCGTGTACAGGCCTGTGCCCCTCGTTGGGGACATTAATAGGGTGCATTTATTATTGTTATAGTAGTAGAAGGAAATTTTTTGGAACTTCTGCCCGTTCAATGTTCGAAAATCGAAAAAATCCCTTAAAAAGCATCATTCCTTCTAACTTTACTTGCGCCTTACAATGCCATGATAAGCGCAATCAGGTAATAGCCCGCCTGACATCTTTATGATGTTTCAAAAACCATTACTAACGACACCTTCTTAGTTACCAGTTTATCAGCGATAGGCGCCCACAACAACGAGTAAAGAACAAAACGAGTCATCGGCATCTGTGCTGATAGCCACTAACTATAGTAGACAAAAACAAGCATAGTAACGTAACAAATAATGTTTTTAGGTACAAAAAACTCAGTGAAATCTTTGTTTTCTACGCACGTATTTTCAGTTAGAAGTAATGGTACCTACATAAAGCTAGACCAGGCAACTTAAAGCATTACACCCTTCAAAAATCAATCGGCATCGAGTCTACTGTACTGTAATACTGTTCATAACATACCAAACATATGGCCAATGTAGAGGAATATTTAAAAATGGATGGCAGAAATGAAATCAATACATTTGAACGGTTCGCGGGCGAGGAACTGCCGCGTTATGAGAGTATAAATCTCCGGCCATCCCCCCCGTCCCCTCCCCCAACACCCCCTTACACCCGGCGCACCCCTTCAGCCCCCCCCCCCCCCCCCCCCCCTCGATAGTGCAGCGCATCAGATAGTAGAAGATACGAGGTACACTCAATATGGACTTATTCATTACACCACACACACTACTATGGATTGCGGTCTGGAAAGTATCAAGTGAAACTTAACTGTATAGAAATCTAATAATTTCCGTTCATTGATACATCAAAGCAACTCAGTTGAGTGAGTGAATACTTGCCAAAGAACTGTAGCTGACAGTGCTAATAACAGTGATTTTGCACATAAAAGAAATTACGCTAACACACGTGGAATCCTCAAAGGTCCCCAAAAATTTGTTCCTATTCTATGCTCTGAAAACATCATCATCCATTTCCTAAGAATCACCAGTCACTAAGATGTATTATTGACAAATGCGAATCAAACTTCTCAATACATCAATCGACACGTGAGTCGTGTACGAAAAGCATAGTTCTCATATTTGGGGCGCCGATGTCTTCTTAATTCGCAGCATAAACCATACTAGGTTGAAGATTAGATTGTTCTGTCTCAAAGGGCGGCTGTAAAGATGAAAGGGATGGAGTGCAAGGGGCGCAGAGTGAGCGGTCAGTGAAGGAAAGGGTCGGAATGGCCCAACCGACAGATATGACCGGGCGAGCTGGTTATATTTTATCGGAAGTAACGGCTCCTAACATACGGCCAATTTCATAATGCCTCGCCCGCCCGCCTCGAAAGCACACCACTTATCAATTTGATATCGCGATCGATAAAAATAACGTGCCATTGCCAACCGATAGTGGCTGAGAAATTGGAAGGTTTCTCGATGTAACAATGCACAATTCGGAGGATAATTTGTAATATAATTGTGTGTCTCTGAAGATTACGCGCGTTTTATTTTTATTGGCGGCAGGGGTTTATTTCCTGGATGTTAAATGTTATTGGTATATTCAACTCTAGCTAAATATGAGTTATTGGAAACCTACACACTGTTTTAAAATGGGCACGACAATAATCTCCTGTCACATTTATAATACTGCCTTACATTTCCTACCCATATTTTAATGCTACCTTAGAAATAATTTTATTGTAAGGAATCAGAGCATTATAGGGGGCAGTCACTCAACTCAACAAAATGGACGACTCACTCTTCTGTCAAATAAGTCATCAGAATGTCAGTTAACTCAATTACGCTGAGATCAACACACGGCTACCGTACATGATAAACTGTCTACACCCTCGCCCAAAATGCAACCCTAGAGCAATAGGAACAAGATTCCAAACAGCCCGCCAAATAAACTTTCCAGTAATCCTCCTTCATAAATCATTTAATAACACAAATGTACCGCCACACACTGAGCCATTCCTTCCGTTGTTGAAGTTAGGATGCACCTTTCTGAGTGAAATTAATCTCTGTTCCTGTAATGGTAGGTTGAAACTTAAATGTAGAGCCCACGATTTTAAGCTTTTTGAGTTTTAAATTAATAAATACTCTTTATTCAAAAAGACGCATATGCTTAGTGTGCACTCATGAGAAAATCAGCTCTATAGCATGTTATACTTGGTGTTGTTTTAGGGTAAGGCAGGCGGGGTATTGTAGTCAAGCTGCTTTATCCGCGCTTCGGAGCGGATGTCATGAACCGCTGTCAACCCTTGACATTTCGGATAAGGTTGTCGAATCTGCTCTAAGATGATTAAACACGTGTTATTACTAGATTTGTGAGCGACTCAATCATTATCCACCTATAAATGTAGAGCTACAAAAATAAGCCACTCAGCGGGGTGTCATCCTCATTCCAGAAGATATATTCTGGTATAATTCGGGTTTTTACGTAATTATAAATGGCTGAACTTTCGATCAACACCGAACTTAAGCATTCAAAATATCATCTCTGCGAAGCGAGGACCGGAAAGCGGCTGTTATTCGTGCCACAACTGGTCGTAAAAATAAAATATTAATAATGAGCCATAGGAGGTTAACAGTCCATTAGCAATGTGTTCATTATCATTGCGAGGTGTCAGCTCCCTATGGAGCATTAGTCACTCACTCGTCTCGAATCATATCAAATCAACTGCTCATAATGTGACTTTATGACAACATTTGGGTATTTTAGATGGACAGAATAGTATTTAGCTGAGGCAGAGGTAGATGAGATGAGACTGCTATAGTATAAATATTTAAATGAAATACGTTTTAATCTCAGTTACCTCAGAAAATGTAATGCTCTCTATGACAAGACTAAAAGTCCTGTCTTCTACAAAAGGAAATTGTATTGTAATATACCCTCTTTTTAGAGGAATAACCTTATGTGACGAACCTCAAAGTAAGTTTTTGGTCTACCTTGAATAGGGGTTTACTTGGTGTAACCCCCTATTCAAGGTAGTTTAGTAAACCTACCTGTACATTCAGAGCGATCTAACTTAGCATGCATCAATGAATGACGTCAACTGAACGCAATTATAATAAATGTGTTTTTTATTTCAAAAGGAAATTAAGTAGTTCATTCCGTTATGTCTTGGTGAAGGTGAATTCATTGAAGCATAATTTCGCAATTGGTAAATAACATTTTTCTTCCAGCAGATAACTAACGCTTCACTGAAGATGATCTAAAAACTACAACAAAAAGATGTTCGTCATCAGCCGAGTGATTTACTTCCCGATCACCGCGTTTTTTTCACAAGAGCCCGTTTCAAGATTCTTAATTAAAACTGTCGATACTTTCGTTTCAGTGACAGCTGCATACTCAAACAAAAGTATGGCGATACTCATCGTCAAGTGAAAAAAACTACAGCGTCACGTCGGATACAAAAACAAATTTATTCAAGAAGAAATAAAGATCGATCGAGGAAGCGTCACAGTCGGATGTACAAATTATCCATAGCTCTATGAGTTTGTTTGTTTCTTATTAAAATCTTGCCGTTTGACGGAATGACGACGGAAACCAGCAAGTCCTTGAATGTTTGATCAGTTTTACAATAATTATTCCTTACAAAAACACCGGAAATTGAACGCTTTAATCGATTTTGCGCCGCGCCTCGTTGTGACGTGGCATTTGATTAACTGAAATTATATGGTGCGACGAATCTACTCGACTCGTTTTGTGTATTGTTGACACGGCCTTCGCCTTCTGTGACGGGGAAAAATAAAAACTAATACAGCTATTGTTTTAGTGGCAGCATCGAGTACCTGCGATCGGCTGATGAGGAAGTTCATTCACGATTTCAAGGTAAACATAAGTATCTATTATTTGCTGTCCGTGTCTATTTTGTTACAACACTATATACAATTCAGAAGCCAAACGGATGAAATAACAGAACAGTAAAATAATAAAAGGAATCTTCAAGAAATCCAGTCACCCCCCACATATCCCAGTCCAGCACTCAAGAAAAGTCCGCTACGCAAAAACTGCTTGACTTCGTCCTGAAACCGCATTAGATATGCCACATATGAAGTATACTCGGTGTTACCATTAAACATTAATGGACGAACGTAAAGATGGGGCCACTCTGCAAAATGTATCTCGCATCTCCGCCAATGACAAGAAAACTGTTACGGTTTGCGGCGGCCTGAGTGTAGCATTAAAAATTCAGTTCTTCTTACCCACTTGTGTGAGGGATCGCCGCATATTCGCGTTTGGACAGCATTTATATTTCCTTTGGTTTGAACGATATTCTCTGCGAAGGAGTCAAAGGGAATATTTATAGGAGATATCTCGGACCGTAATTTGTGATGTTGGATGTTAGCACTGGAGCGTATTAATGCTCTCGTATTTTGTGATGGATTTCGCTGATTAGGCTCAATAGATCAATGGAGTGTGGGTGCTGCTTTATTTTATTGAGTGTTTGGAAGCGATGCCCAACATCGATCAGACACCGGCCATGCTTAAGAAAAATTCAAAAATGTATTAATTGATGCTTATTATTTCTAGCTTAGTGAATCAGTGCTCACACGTGGGGTCTAGATGGAAAAGTCGAAAGCAGAAAGATTGACTTCAGAGCTTTGGTTATAGCCTAGTTAGGAGATAAACATATTAACCCTTCAACGACCCATGACTGCAAAAGAGATCGGTTTTGAATTTTATTACCATGGCATGCGGTTCAAAACGCGATCCATTATAATGTTCTTGCACTACATACATAATGAAAGCTAATTAAATTCTCGAGGATATGCCAAAGTCGTCTTCGCCTCTTCTGGGAAAATGGTGTAAGGTTAACTAGGTGTATAAGTACGTATGAACTACACAAGCAACAAGATTCATAGGAGAACCTGTCTACACTTTATGAGGTAGTTGCTAAACTGTGTCAATATAAAAGCCACTTTATTGGCCTCAGTATAAACAATGACAGCTCCGAAACTGATATTTCCTTTCGATATTGTCCGCTGGCTACTGCCTGGCCAAGGTACAGTCACTAACAAAGTTGTTACGCTGGCGTACGTGGCGTTTACGGTTATTGCATAGCTTTCATCGAAGTTTATTGAAGTAATATTCAACAGTAATTAATGGTTGGATTACTCTACTTGAATTATTTTATTATTCAATATACTCATTACCTACGCCATGTGTATAAGACCTAGTAACTTGAAAATATAGCTAACTAGATTAAAAATAATGTAGACCCCAACTCTGCTACATTTAGATAAAGTTGGTGAGGGATTTGTAAAAAATGTGACAAGAATAATTTTCTGACTGACTCTAGACTGGAGTCAGTAGCTTAGGCAAAGTTTCCAAGTGTACAAGTCGTGTGCGGAGATATTATATAGAGCTCCGAACCATCCCCCTACCATGCAAGAGATCCCGGGTTGGAGCCCCGACTGGGGATTCAGAAAAAAAAACCCCAGTCTTTGATGTTATATGTGTGTGTTGTCTCTGTTTTTGATTCCCACGACACAGGGTATCCTAGTGTGGGGCCAGAAGCAATGTATTTTCCTGAGTAATGTTTAAATGTTTATCCCCCACTCGCTTACTCAAATCTACCGAAATACGAAACGCACCCGTTCCAATTGCAGTTGCTCCCGTATTTAAAACGACCGATCTGAGAGAAACTACGTCTGCTTTGCTATTGAATTCGAGTCAGGGAATAAAGAGGCTAACCATACACGGACTAAAACAGCGTCACACCTTTTTCCATACGGGGCCCACGTTTAGCCAGTTGTTAAATACTTTATAAAGATATTTAGTTCCCGATATTACCGCACAGTGGACGGCAGGACATCGTCCGTACAGTCCACCGCAGTATCCGTCGCCGTCGACACGCCTCCGCGCACAACACCGCACAGTGTTTACAATACATCATAACAAGTTACAACCAAAACATTAAGTCTATTAACAATAGATAAATGGTTTAGGTTTCGTGCCACATGAGTAAGTTACACTTAAGCACAACCATTTTTTAAAAGTGATCTAAAAATCTATCTGTAGCAGTTCCTACGCCCTCTTCTCCCACAGTGGTCCTGTAGACTGTCACTGTAGAGAAGGGGCAAAAATGACGCCTGCCGAGTTAATTTAAAAAAAAAAAAACTTTTTTTAAAAATTAACATAATTAAATGATTATTTGATCCATAAATTATGATTATAAGATTAAATTGTAAATATCTACAGTAATATAGAAAAAATATTTATAACCTGTTAAATTAAATAAACACTTAAATAATTTATATATCAGGGGTTTATATTTTTTGGAATATGTCATTAATATTCTAACCAATACCAAACTCCGACATCACAAGAAGCTTTCATTCGTCATAACCTCCCCACCGCCAATATTGAACCTGAGCAATAATTAACCTCTACCTCTTCACCCCCAATTTACCCCGACACCAGCAGACAATTAATTTTTAGCCCAGAGATAGCTGTATTAACCGGTCCATTACCGCGCCTACGCGCGATGCATCGCGAATTTGTACCTTATGCCGTGGTAATAAAATTAAAAACGTATAACGGGAAATGGCATTTCTAGAAATGCCATGGCATGTGAGTCCTAAAGTCGGAGGTCAAAGCATATTCGATGAACAATAAAAGTTACATTTGAAGTAAAATGTTGTGGCCGTGAAATTGAATTTGGTTTTGGCATCGTCATAATGATGCAAGGTCTTGTTATCCCGGAGCATATTCCGGACTGTACACTGTTGGGGGAAACGTAAGTATTTATATATGTCACCGTAAGATTGTCAAAACCGTCAGTTGATCAACTAACGGGTTTTTTCTCGTAAGTTGGTCAAATATCAACAGATAGTAAACTGTAGCGTACTATATGACGCGGTAGTTGATCAACTAACGGCTAAAACCGTTAAAAATTTAACTGGTTTAAACTTGAATTGCAAACGAAATACCAGGGCAAACACTGCGGTTGCTTAGGTGAGGACTAGAGGGGGTGAGCGTAGCGAAGCCCCCGAATAGTCTTCGTGTTAGGTTGACATGTAAGAAAAAAATAAACGTAAATTCTAAACCCTGTCGGTCTGGTTTACTATCTGTCGATAGTTGATCATCTACCGCGTTAGTTGGTCAACTGACGGTTTTGACTATCTTCCGGTGACATATATATGTGTATATTTGAGGTTGTCACTGCAATCTGTCTAATGTTAGCCCTCTACCTACATGTACAAACCATGGACGTCGCGTTTCCACTTGTTGTGGCCGATGTTCAAATTCAAAGCCAATATTGAATTTATTTGGTGTAAGTTTTTCAAAAACAGACTAAGCCATCTCCTACCTGGAAGAGCCCAAACTTGGTATGTTTTGAAAACATTTATTAGATTTTTAGAATACCACCTGTATTAGGTAGGTTTAGGTAGGTAGGTAGGTAGATAAGTCTCTGAAAAAATATATTCAAATACCATTCAAAAATTTGATGACGTCATTACCGCCCTAATATTTTACGAATATTTTTAATACCGCTCAAAATAATTGTTTTAACCTAAAGTACCCGTGTACCAACCTGTTCATCGATTTGCGTTTTTTTGTATTTGACCACCATAGAAACACATACACACACGCACACACACACACAACTACTGTACCCCACACACAATCACAATTTTTTGATACATTGTACTTTTAGTTCTAAATAAGTTCTAAATCCAATTGTTTAACCGTCACATAATTATTGTAAACCGTATACATGGTGAAATCCGTAATTGGCCTTATTCTTATTTTGCACTTCAGATCAGCTTAGGATATATTTGCACGAAAAACACTAAATACTTATTTTTAGCGTCTTAAATTGATTTACCAGCTGCCAAAATTTATGAAATATGTCAAACTTAAATCATTTTTGTGCAAGTGGATATATAACCTCATTATTAAAATTAAAATAAATGAATAAATTGTATATTTATTCATTTATTTTAATTTTAATGTAACAGAAAGGTGTAGTTATATTTTAAGGTGTGTTTAGGACATCATTTTGAAAACTTTCACTATGAAAGCGATTTCATCAGAGCAACTTTATTTTTCACTTCTCCGAACATTTTGGACCGTGAGGGCGATCAGCAGATTTGTATGGAGAAATGAAAAATAAAGTTTGGCGGTTTCATAGTGAAAGTTCTGAATAATGTCTCTAACATCCTCCTCAAATCTGACTATACTTTGTTTATGTTACACACTGCATAGTCATATTTTTGAGTATATAGCGAGTCACTCTTGCGATTAATTTTTGGATAAGTTTCTGTAAAAAGAGTTCCGTGGTCTAATGGGTTTCACGCTTGCTTCTCACACAGGAGATGCAGGTTCGATTCTTGACCATGTACCGATGAGATAATTAATTTATCTTACGTACGTTATCGGACGTTCAGTGTTTCGGATGACGCGTTAAGCTGTAGGCCCCGGCTACTATCGCTAGGTGGTAGTGGTCGTAAAACCCCTCCACCAACCGTTTAAAGGCCTTTGCCGCTCGGTGGGGATATTTAATGGCTACATTTTATGTGTGCGTTGACATCCTTCCACGAATACAGTGTGGCGTTATGGGTCAAGCCTGCTTTCCGAGGGTTCGAACCCTGGCTGCGAAGAAATAAAAAAATCGCTTTCTGGTTCCCACGACACAGGGTGTCCTAGTGTGGGGCCAAAAAAATATAAGTGCCTGTATACAAATGTTTAAATGTTAACTGTGCGATGACGTAACGTGATATACAATCTTAGATTGCAACACTTACTTAATTCCACCATGAAAAGGCAAGGTTGGTGACCAAAGATGGTATAATATGGAGAATTGGAGACGACCGACGCTTCCCCTTACCCCTCTGCCAAAGTACAAGATACTTTTATTGCGACGAGAATTCGTTTGCATATGTAGTTGTGTTTCTACATAGGAACGTTACTCCGCAACAAATGAGAAGAATTTTTCTACAAGATTTCAGAGGAGGCGCTTCCAGTACTAATTATCCTGAGCTAGATGCGCACGCGCCGGGAGCGGTAGTATTGACAGATCGAAGAGCGGCTGCCGGCTGCATATGTCTGCTGACTGCTTCCGTTTCATAAAGTTTAATGGCGTGGTTGACCCAGCTTTGTTTGGTTTAGCTCGTTCACAACTGCACCATTCATGCTCTTTCTGGTAAACTATTAATTGCTTCTGCTCCGCGTAACTTACCCAATGACCAGATACATATAAACAAACCATTTAACTTCACAACGACCCATGTCTTGCCGGGAAGACATTTTCCCGTTATAGGTTTTGAATTTTATCACGATGACTTGAGGTTCAAAATGCGATGCCTCAAAAAGGATTGGGTCGTATAGATCCACATAGGTTGCATACATGCAATACATACTTGCCATAAGTCCTAGGCTTTTACATTAATATACTTCATATTTAAACATAAACATAATCATTTACATACAGGCACATACATTGCTTCTGGCCCCACACTAGGACAGCCTGTGTCCCGGAACCAGAAACAGCGACGTCACACACATACACATTCAAGATCTGGGTTTTTTCTGTATCTCCAGCCGGGGATCGAACCCGGGACCTCCTGCATGGTAGGCAGAGCCCCAACCGCAGTGCTACAGAGGCCGTTTTTATTGAATAAGTGTTGTTTGTTTTTAATATAAATCATACAAATATAACAATGTATGTCGCTTAAATATAATCTAGTCTAAATAGTTCAGAGACAGAGTTCCGTACCAATGACTCCATCCTCCAAGAACTAGGCATCAAGCAGCGCCTATCTTCATTATTCCTGGCTCGTATCCTCACCTTCTTTGGACGTGTATCTCGACGCGGCCGTATGTCCATCGAGCGACTGGTGGTGCAGGGCAGAGTAGAGGGCACTCGAATGCGTGGCAGATCACCAATGAGATGGACAGACCAAATCAAGGCAGCACTGGATGACCCCCTGTACCAATGCACCAAAAAAGCAGCCCTCAGAGACGAATGGCGACGAATTGTGAGGCGGGTTACTCGACCGAAATGACGACCACGACCGCTCTGTCAAGAGTGCTACGACTGAGACTTAATAGTAGTCTAAATATAATCTATATTAAGAGATATAAGAACAGCCGAAGAGAGAAAACTAACATTAGTATACAAGTTAAACAGAGTGAGTAGACTTCCCTGACGTACACAGAATGCAACACAAGGACCTAAAAGTGATATGGAGATTTTTTCTTTGGAATATGAACATTCGAAATTCTGGACTAAACGTGATTCAGTGGTGAGAGCTAAATATGTATCAACAGAGAATTTTTTTTGGAATTTTTATAAATTACAGTTTTGGGACAATAAACCAACATACTCGCATTATACATCAACAAATCTCGTATCATAAACCCTCTTTACTGCGTCCAAAAACCGCACGTTACGACCAGCAACTATTTACGCTGCCCACATTCTTAACTGTTATATCTAATTTAATAAATACAGCTTTCCTTTTAGAATATGACCATGTAGTGATTAATGGAGTCATTAAAACATTAGCTGCTTATTTCATAATTTCCTTATTGCACACAAATTATATATAGACAGCAAGACTTACATAATAATAGTGCACAAAGGCGAGCTTATCTCTATAAGAGATCTCATCCAGCAAACCAAATTAGGATGAGAAACATCCTTAATTAACAGAAAATTCCGCGTGTTGCTCCCAAAATTATCGGGGCAACATAATCGGAGGATCACATCTTAATATACTTCGGGCCGAGTGAGATCTGACACGAAATTCCCTAAAAATAATATTTAAAATGGTAATGGGCCCTCGGGTTCATAAATTGCCGAGCCATCTGTCGGCGTGCGTTGCACCTACCTACTGTGTACATAAATATGTCAAGTATTGAGACGACTGTCGCTTCATTATTGCCGGAATAACACTAATTGGTCCTTAGCAATATAAATCAACTCAAAAACAACGCACATTGAGTTATTGCAACAAAATCATACCTTGGACACTATTTACACACATTGATCTAGCCCCAAACTAAGAGTCCCTGTATCTTGGGTACTAGACGACGATACACATACTTATATAGATAAATTTATACTGGGATAGATAAACCACCATGACTAGGGTACAAACATCCGTTCTCATCAAACAAATATTTACCCCGCCCGGGACTCGAACCCGGGACCCTTGGCTTCCTAGGCAGGGTCACTGCCGACTCGGCCATTCGGGTCGTCAGGGACTCTGCTCAGTCGTAGACTTTGAGTAGTCACATGTCCTACAGACGTTATGGCTACAAGGGAGGCTGGACCTGAATTACTATTATGATATTTAATTTTTTTACCTCCATGCTTTACTAGAAGAGAGTTGCAAAAAATATGTTGTTTACCAAATTTTGTGCCCCATGTAGTTCCACATAGCCTTGTTGGTTGCTAATAGGTTTCTTGCTGCCAGAATACTAAAGTTAGGTCACAACTTTATTATGAAGCCGAGCGGAGCGAGGCGACCTCATGAAGTTCAGTATAAAATAGGGTGTAAAATGTTGGTGAACAGTTAGTTAATTTGGGATGAAAACTTTATTTTTTGGATTTAACTTTGACTTAAATTGTTAATCAGTTAAACATAAGCAGAAGAGTATTGTTTATTATTGTCAAATAGAGAGATATAGACTGATGAACATACAATTCTAAAAAGGAATGTTTAGTAAACTGATTAATACTCAAACTTTTGGATTAAAATAATTGCAAGAAAGTCTTTCGCCTGAGCCCTCAAGTATCAAGCTCTTTCGGTGTGACTGCACCGCTGGTCGCGCGCGGCGCGTAGTACGTCACATCACAGCACTATGGGAGTCAAATAGGATTTTTGACACCTACAATTTTGCGCTTCCGGAGGTTTGTTTGTGAACGCGCCAGAAATAGAAGTTCTCTAAACAATCGGCCTCGGAGGACTGTCCCTCGGGATATTAGGCAATATTTACAGTTATTACCGCAGTTGCATTAGTTTACTTAAGAACGTACTATTACGGAGTGGAAACCGTTTAGGGAAACTGTAAGCATGCTGCTGTCATTGACTTGTTGGCATAGTGGAGTCGAGCCGGTCCATTGGTTTAGTTAGTTTAGTGCATATTTGCCAACTGAAATTAGTTATTCTGTAGTGAGTAAGATAAGTATTAGCTACCTGTCGAAACGCAGTTTAAGCGAGAATTAATGAGGCACATTGATGTGCTTATTTGCTAAATACTGCCTAGAATTAGTCATTTATATGGTTCCGTACCTGAAGGGTGCAGAACAGGACCCTATTACTAAGCCTCCGCTGTCCGTCTGTAAGTCTGTCCGCTAGAAAAGCCAGAGCGCTTTACCACACTTGGTTTTTCAGGGCTCACATTGACAATTCATCGTCTGGATAGCCCGTGGGGTATAACAAGACACAGCGTTGTTATATTAGGTCCTTACATAGGAAATTGGTGTTTTGTTGGAGAAATGAAGTTATCTCAATTTTCAGTACAAACATTTTTGTATTTTTTTTTAGGAATGACAGATCCTAATTTTATAAACTTTGTGTGTATGAATGAGACAACATTTAGCTAACAGAAAATTTTATATAATTTTTGAAGTGTCAGCTGTAAAAAATATTACGAATATTACCATGAAAATGGATGACATTTAGGAGGCACTGATTTTGAAGATAACATTTTAGTTATCAAACTGAAAATCAAAATAAAATTTTATAAGTAGATGTAAAATATTGAAATTAATTTTAAAACAATAAAAAAAAACTGAAAATAGCTATTGAATTACTCGAATTATGAACTCCTGAATCTGTAAGAAAAATTCGCCAATTTCATAGGTAAGCACCCAATATATATAGGTATATATATACCTGAGTACATAGGTCAGTACTTACATACTACATAAACAAAACTCTTTTTCAATGTTTCGATACATGGCCTTGAATGTAGTCCTGACTAGTATTTAATATTTTATTATTAGAAATTAAAAAGGACTTCCATTTTACGTTGTTCCGTGTACAATAGTCGCGGGTCCGACGTCCTACTCGCACTTGACCGGTTTTATTTACATATATTTCATATAAGCGGCGTAATTGTCTGATGTTGAATTTTACTTTAACGTTCTCTTCGATTTTCCTAAACCTATGTACACTATACTTACATATAGATGTAAATGTCGCAATATTTTGAATTCGGAATGCTTTATTACAGTATCACACTATTAGTTCATTAACCCGAACACAGACTAACGCGAAGGACGCCCGCGAATGTTTCGGGCTGCGCACGCGACCATCACGCACAGATGTGACGTGAGCCCGAACGGAAACTATTGCATCAGCGATTAACCTAATGAAATATAACCTGATGTCACCCTCTTTAGTGATACGAATAGGGGTATAGCATCCTGCATTAGTATAGTCATGTGTGCAAACTGACTATTTAAATAAAGTGGAGATATTTCCAACACCGCTCGCCCATTAAGATGCTAGAAGAAGTTAAGTTAAGTTAAGTTAGAAGAATGTATAGTAATCATAACTAAATATGTGCGTATGACTGAGATAGTGGATGTCAGTAGTTCGAGCTCTGTGGAGTTACGGTCGAGGCTGTGCTTCCCAAACTAGAGGGACCGGGTTCGAATCTCGGCTGGGGTAGAAAAATTAAAATAATACCCAGGTCTTGGATGTTTATAAGTTTGAGACGTTGCTGTTTTTGGTTCCCACGACACAGGGAATCCTAGTGTGGGGCCAAAAGCAATATATAATACAATAAAATAAAGTTGAAGGTGCGAATAGTCAAGACTCCATAATAAACAGCATAAGAAAGGTGATCCTGTTGATAACAAGTCTTAATAAGTAGAGCACTGTCAGGTAGTAATAGACGACGGCCAAATAAATTGATATTTATGATTATTATCCACTCCATTTCCGTAATTCTTAAAATCCAGCTATAAGGAGCAGTGAAGGATCTCTGAGCCCACACTATGGCCAAAGAAGACAATAAATTGTAATGACGGCTCGCCCCCTGGGCACCCTCGGATGCTCGCCGTTTTCGACTATAAATAAATGTGTAGATGGATTGATAAATATAAATATTAGGGGCGAAACGAAGAAAAACAATGTTTATGAATCTGGTGTCGTTCGCTTCATAACTGTGAGTTACAACTTCCGACGCGTCGCAGACATATGGACCATACGCGGAATTTTTTTCCTACCTCAAAGGTTAGGACGAAAATATCTTCAGATTTAAACAATGAATTATGATGTTGCAGGGAGATTTCGTTAAACATTACACGAGGGAGTCAAGTATTAAGACTCAGCACTACATGTCGATCTGAGACAATGCATCAGTCGAAGATCAGTCAAATGAGTTGCATCACAAATAAATTACTCAGCCATAATAAGATCAAAAAGCTACGGCATGTGTGGTACGGCGCGAAGCGACACTTCAGCTGCTTCAGACGAGCGACGGGCGGCGGCGGCGGCGGCGGCGGCGGTGGCGGCGGCGGCGGCGGCGGAGAGCGGCGGAGTTAGTCACATTAGCTATACTTAGCTGATGCATTGTCTTCTGAAATATCTATTAACGATTATTGACAAGGCATCGGCATGCGAATTCTCCCTGCGATAGGTGCGATGAACTGCTATAAATATATTTTATGTGCGGGCCCGCGCGCGGAATAGTGCAGGTATGTGGCAAGCGAGACGACGTCGCACGCGCAGTGTAGATGCAAATGGGTGAGCGCGTAAACGTACTCGGACAAGAAAAAATATAAGACTCAGTTGCAGATCTAACTAATTAAGGACTTTGATATGGATATGATATATTGGGTAAACGGCAGCGATAAGTTAACAAGTATGGATCCGGTCCGTGTTCGTGTCAATCCGTCGCTCTATATAAATTAATGAGTTAACATCAAAATTGCAAATTGCAAGTTCAAATTGATACAATTCGAGAATTGATTACAATATGCACACAAAGCGGTGGAGCGTTGACAAACACACGAGCAGTCCGACAGCCGTCGATTCATATCGAGCGAGTGCCGCTTTTCATTTCGAATGTTAAATTAAATTTCCATGAAACAAGATTGAATTTTTGCAATCAACGCAGCGCGCGCTCTGCCCGGTTTCGCAGTTTGAATTTCCCGTTTCCTCCTTTTATGCCTCTAGACGGCCCTGTGCATTGTGCAACGGACAATCACTACTGCAATCTCATATCAACCAAATGCTATTGGCAAATTAGTATCGCGGCGCAAGCCGGGCCGGCGACGTGGCGTGGCGTGCGACCCGAGGCCTACCACAGCGAGCCGGTAGCGAGATAACAGTGGCTTAGCTAATTTACAATTTAATTATCCACCGGGATGATGCATCGTTAGTGCGCCAAACCGAGTTTATGCGACTAATCAATTGTTTGACGCGGCACTCGCAATCAGCCGCCCGCCCTACGCCGCCGCCGCCGCCGCCTCCGCCCGCCTATAGCACTACCTCTGCGCGTCTATCCTCTCATTTACCTGAGCTAGCGCAATATATAGCGCATGGACACGTTAACGTGATTTCGAAATAATATAAAATAAAAAAAATAAAAAGAACAAGACCAGCTTGATCTAGTTTTAACCCGGTACTACGGACGGTATATACTTGTCTACTAATAGAAACGGTTAGGAACGGTACAGTGCAAAAAAGTAGCACATATCATAAGTTCTAATAATTATTAATGCCCCAACAATTACTTCAACGGAACAGCGATGACTTCAGCGTTCTCATCAAGAGAACAATGAGAGTTGATCGCGCGGTGGCGCGCGGCGGCGTCGCACCCGCGGCGACTAAATATAGCCCAGAATCCATCAAGCAAGCGCGATCTAGCGACGCTATGGATTTATGCGCTAAATATTCGACAGGTGCCAAGTGTGTCGATAGCCGCCCGATCGATGACTAACGATGCCCCAAATTTTATTTCAAATGTCAAATAATTTGAGCACCTGCCCTGCACCCACCCCAGCACCGTCCCGAGCCGCAGCCACCGCTCTGACGCAACTATGTTATACAGCTTATGCAATGCAAACTATCGGGGTATAATTAAAGCGGTGTAATTAATTGCTATAGCCATACTGCCGCCTATCGTCGCGTCGCGGTAATAATTAACAATGCGAATATAATATTTTCCGTTAATGACGCGTTCACTTTCATAACCGACGATCATTATAATAATAGACTTAATCAACCGGCTGCCATCTCATTACAGACGATGATGGTCTTCTATTAAATTAGAGAGAGTTGAAATCAACCGTTTGTAAGTCGTGCGACACATTTGCTTGCAATGCGAACGTTAACAATTCGCTAATCCAGCCGCTACCGTTACATAAGACGGCTGAGTTGAATATAAATGTAAAACACAATAAATTTCATGCCCCGTAGGAAATGAATATTCATCACGAAATCGCCATGCATGTTCTCTTGTGCTACAGAAATTCGAGACTTCTGACAACATATTATGGAGGCACACAAAGTAGACCTTACGACCCAGATGCTTCAGTCAGAAGTCCAACTGCTAGTATGAGGCATTAAAGTTGTATTCGGTGCCGAGGCGCACGGCTCTCGTAATTTTCAACATATAGTAAAGTGATTTACGAATAATTGTTGTGTTACCGTATAACTAGAGAAATCTTTCCGCTGTTTGCTGTCGGGTAATTTATATATGAGGCTTAGGTAATTCGCGGGCCACGAGTAATTGCTCTACAGAACAATAGCTTTTGTCATACCCTTATCTTGTAAGCCACGTTGGGCTCTCTTATAATGCCGGTTTAACAATAACATTCACATGAGCTTTAGATTATACTGACGTACTAATTTTTCTCATCTTTGTAGGTTGAAAATTTATAGATTTTCTCATGCCACCCCTTCTGTCGGGGAGGCCCCCCCTCCGAAGAAACAAATCTCATTTCAGAACGATGCCATGAAACAATGAGAGCGTACAAGATGGTAGGTAAGAAGAGGTTGATACGAGTAGGTAGTATAATGTCGCCTACTTAGGAGAACAAATTGCCAACATGGAGCGAGCGAGGGTGCTGCCTAGCTCGAATAATCAGCACAAGGTCTACATTAGCGAAACTCTTAATCGAAACATGTGTTTATCGCAACATGCGAATCGGCCTAAGGCGAATTAGTTCTCGCACAATGCAATTTGAATGCACATTACACAACGGACGAGGTACAGCCGCTTTTTATTGCGGCATCGTGAGATTTTATCTTGGAACTGCCACTTCCAGCAGGCAAATTTCAGGACTTCTCGGGAGCGCCTTCTGATGTGAATCCTTACACCATGTTCCTAAGGTCGCTTTCAGCTCGACAGCGGGGTGCGTGAAATTTGTGTGAGTATGGACTTGTACAGGGCCTACGCGCGCACTCCAACGCACCCGTTAAAAGAATTTAACATAAAATCAGCAATAAAATTGAAAACATTTTGTTAACTTTAAATAAGTTTCGTCCTGTCGACATCCGCGTCTCGCGACTTTAGCCTTTATTCATACGGCGAACTGTTGCGTTTTTGAACACGCCCGACAATTGAAGATTATTCCTGGGTCGATAAGAAGCGTTAATTTTACGAGCCAGTGATAATTTGCTAACTTCCGACAGAACATCGCCCTAGTTGAATCGTTCCGAACACTTGCCGCATAAAATTACTCGTAAAGGAGCATCAAATTAATTCACATGTCTTAAAACGCGTTACATAAGTACATAGACGTAATTAGTGTAATAGGCTATTAAAAATACAAGTGAGTGTTCTGTGTAATAAAACTTAGTTGTAAATGTAACAGTTTAATTAGAGCTGGGAGATAGGTGTTTCCAATTGTATCGGAAAGTTGCATGGTTGCTTGAATCTGTTCGGGCTGTGATGGCTGGCGGAGGAGAGCCGCTCGATTAGTGTTCCGGTGTGTCGGCGCGGCGCAGGCGCGTAACTCACGAGGAACACGAAGGCTGCGCGGACGCACGACAGATTTGCGAGTCGAGTTCCACCGGCCGCGGCCCGGAGCAAGGCCGACCGGTGTTCGCACGAGATATACCTACGCTGTCCGGAGATTCCAATATGAAAGATAAAACCACCGATTCCTATAAGACACTCCATTTATCTGTGCGTGCAGTCTAGTAAAATTTTATATGTAATTCTGTTGGTCTTATTTGGAATGTTGCGCTTTCAAAACAACGGGTTGTTGGCCCGTTTGAAAAGCGGACATCGTTACGGAAATGCCAAATACGGAGATAAGATTATTATACTGTCAAAGCGAGTATTAGCAATAAACAAGATTTCACAGAGCCGCTTCTCCCGCCCGCGAACCGCGACCTGCGCATAACCGCGCAGTCCCGTCGCGGGGCTCCGCGTCCCGGCGGCGGCGCGGGGCTCCGCGTACCGGCGCGGGGCTCCGCCAACAATGGGTAATTATTCTCCGGCAATACTTTTTATTAATTAACAGGCCCTCGGAGGGGTCTTTGTATTTAAATTTTGACAAATTCGCAGCTTTCCCAGAAAAGGTCGGCGCACTCATCCCGCGTGCCGCTCATACGAGGCTAACAAGAAAATTGCTTTATTAGCACATACCTGCTTTTTGCGTAATGAACCAAATTCTTCTGATTCTATTTAAATACGAGTTTATGATACTGGAATTGTTTTTGTCTTCATATTGGTCAGCTCTGGCAAGATTGATACAAACAAAAATTATCGCTACCCATCAATAGATGGCACCACTACTACAGGACCACGAACTGTCCAATGATGCAGCGTTGTTATACCGTTGTTCATCAACTTTCTAATTTTCGAAATTTATTTATTATTCCTTGAAAATTTAATTAAGGAGATACTTTTTAGATTAATTAGAACAGTGAAGTTGTGTTCTGACTATATAAATCTACAAATACGTCATTCAACTGCCAAACACATATCCAAATTTTACTGAAAATCGTCGCATCCGCCCATTCTTCGGCCTGAAGTGAGGTGTCCACTTATCGTCCATCAAACTCATCGCTCTTGCTGACAAATGCGGAGCTATAGGCATGCGACAATATTCTGTATAGAAAGTGGTGCGAGGCAAGCAGTGCTGCCGGCGGCGGCGTTGGCAGCTCGCCAACGAGGTGAATGCCACGCTACCGTACGACTGCTGTCTTTACCTCAATACCTCGATTGAGCACCGATTCTGCTGATGCCTTAATTGCTCCTGCTATCCTGATACCAACCATTGACAATATTACAGCAAACACGATACAATCAATCAAATCATCAAAAATAATTTGTGGTTGCAATGGTATCTAATTTTTTTAGCAGCGCCTTTTACAGTCTTCTATTAAACCCAAAACCAAATGCCTTTTTTGTCAAGTTAAACGTGGGCTTCATTTTCGGTGCACAGTCAACTCCGGAAACTAGAACCATCCAACTGATGCATAACATAATGCATTATCTAAGCGAGACGTACGTAAATATTCTAAGTTTCGGCATAGCTGCATTAAACTATTATTAGGGGAAAATACCTCACCACAACGAAGCAGAGCATTGACCGAGTCATCAAAATACTCTTGTTAATATCTACGAGATTACGAGCGCTTATAATGTCCCCAGGGTGCAGCTTTCTGTCAAACACGAAGATACATAAAAATGGCAAGGAGTACCTCTTGAATACCACCGTGTTAGATAACGCTTCTCTTGAATACCACCGTGTTAGATAACGCTTCTTTTCCGTTACAGGTTTTAAATTTTATAACCATGGCATAAGGTTCAAAATCAGGACCCGTCCCAACTACCCTCGGGTGTTGAGAGGTTAAAAGCATACCATGTATAAATTCTTATATATAGGAATAATACTGTCAAGAACTCTACCTACCTATATGTAATGAAACATAATGAAATATCGAAACAAAACAAACTACCTCCGTAAATCTGTCCTGAAGTCGCAAGAATGTAGGTACCTACCCATTAATTAATCTAATAAGAATTTATCGTAATGGATTCGCATGGGATTCTCTCGTGCACATTAGATTGTAATGGAACATTAAATATTCCTCGCGAATAAGCGACTTTTCTTCGTTACACTAACACATTTACCTAGTAGCGAGTTCACCGGCTATTTCTGTAATGATTCTGCTAAATATATCTTTCACATTTCCATTATTATTGTACGTTTATTCGTGGAGGAAGCAAGCTGTCGCTGTTCAATCCATAGTTACCGGCTTATATGCTTATATGCCCTGTTATGTTCCGAGAAATAACCCCCTGCTGAAATGCAAATTGATATAATGCAGGAAACGTCTGAGTGGGTCTCATAGCGGGCGTCTATACCACTCGGGTAGCATAAGTTCGTTTACATCCGACAGTCTGCCGTATTTGCATCCCAAATGTTCGGTGCGACCGCTCGGCTGCTCGACTTATCTGTGTTCGAGGCAAAATATTACAGTTTGTGCATTGCCATTCGCAATGTGCATAACTGAATGTCAATAAAGGAATAAAAAACGCCACCGGAGGCGGTCCCGCGGAAACGAGGCGGATGTGCTTTCAGCCAATGGGCGAGCGAAGCGCGGCATATTCATAACAATATTACCGGCGGCGGCGGCGTTGTCGAAGCCGCCGACTCATAATTCATACATAATAACCCTTTCGCGGGCACGAGCGGCGGCGCGACGCCCCACATCTCGCTCGCTCGCGAGGCGAGTCCCAGGCACAGACTGAGACGGTGAGAACGAGCCCAAAAATCATAAATCATAATTTTACTTCATTACCAGCCAGCCAACCACGCAGCTACGTGGAACATTTTTCTCTCTCTCCGTCTTGCTATGATAAAGCGTAGATGTAGATTGTAGAGCGCTGTTTTAATTTGACGAAGCTTACTTACTTACTTAGGTACTTACTTAAATAGCTTACTAAAACCGTCGATAAGGTATTGAATGATTAGAGATGGATGACAGCGAAGAAATGGTTGAAATTTTGATAGAGAAACAATGACAGCGATAAATAATTTGATTATGACGAGATGCGTGCGCGTGCGCTTGTAGCGTCTCATTCGTCAGCTTATAAATAGAGATACAGCGTCGGCGCCGTGACGACAAGAACCCATTAATTTGTATGAAATAACTGTCGACAGATGGAAAAATATAGTTTTTGGTCCGATTGAACACGGACTTCTACAGAATAATATTTACGTTATATGAAGTGGAGTTGATTTCTATTCCTCCGCTACATTTGTTTGTGTATTTCTTTTAAAACAAACGTCTACGTCTATTTGAACTTGAACTGACAGATTAAGATAATATAGGTAGTACAGCAGATGGTATAATATTAACAAATGATTACTTGATAGACCGCTGATGGATAAGAAAACTGTCTGAAGGTGAAGATAATTGTAATCTAAAGATGACGTGTGTAGCCATAGATATTCTTATGTCTTGTAGAAACATTTGAAACCATTTTAAATTAATTGACTCACGTTATCGAGGGCATAAGTCTGCAGAGTTACTCGTTTTTGATTGACTCTATCGCTCGGTGATAGATTATTTTTAATAAGAAAAAATATGAATCACGATTGCTTAATTGATCAGTTTAGTACAATGATGCTGACCATTACCACAATAAAATAAACGTAATGTTCGATAAGAGCATTTCAGCAAGACATTCTGTTTTTATATTCAATTTAAACATTTTCACGAGTCTTTTCAATTGCTCTAAAGATCCGTAAATACCGATTCCAGACATTATAATCCCGAGAAACGCTGGATCGAAAGACAAGCAGTGTATAAATACGTTTACGCGCTTGACATATCTCGACGCGAATATGCGAGACGAGATAAATTTTAAAGTTGACGCTTGGAAGAAATTCTTAAGTATACTCTCATAAATTAAGTCGCTCTTAATGACTCTTGAACCAGTGAATATTCCTTCCGTACTTACATTGGGTGTGTACAAACACAGTGCACTCACCAAACGTATTGCGGCGATGACAGCTGAAAAATATTCATAAATTACGACTACATATACTTGGGTATATGAAACATTTTATGCATGTAAGTACTAAGTAGTAGTATTGTATTGTATATTGCATGCATAAACCTTTATAAGCTCGAAAGTAAGACATTTTGTAAGAAGGCAATTCGAAATTATGAGGAAGTTCAGATTTCTTCATAATATATACATAATTACCTTCGTTGGTTCATCTATATATTAGGTCCTTATATATGAAATTGGCGTTTTGTATGGAGAAATTGAAATTAACTCAATTTTCAGTACAACATTTTTGTATTTTTTTAGGAATGACAGATCCTAATTTTACAAACTTTGTGTGTATGAATGAGACAACATTTAGATAACAGAAAATTTTATATAATTTTTGAAAAGTGTCAGCTGTAAAAAGATATTACGATAATTATCATGAAAATGTATGACATTTAGGAGTCACTGATTTTGAAGATCACATTTTAGTTATCAAACTGAAAATTAAAAGAAAATTTATTAAGTAGATGTAAAATATTGAAATTAATTTTAAAACAATAAAAAAAACTGGAAATAGCTATTGAATTACTCGAATTATGAACTCCTGAATCTGTAAGAAAAATTCGCCAATTTCATAGGTAAGCACCCAATATCTAATGTATCTATATTTAGGTACCTACTAACTTTAAGCTAAGTATTTAAAATATTTTAACCGTGCGCACCGCGTACGCTATTAATAATATAAACGTACGTACCTATTTACAAATATTCTCACGTATGCAAGAGCGTTCATTACGTTTTTATCTGAGAATGTTATAAATGGGGCATCTTCTTCTAAATAGATACAACATTAATGTTAACGTGGGTAAGATCTATTTTCAAAATCGTGTAAGTTAAAAGAGGTGTGAAATGGAATACTTAAACTATTACTATTGGATGTAATAAGTACATTTGAAATTTATCGTCACAATTATTATTTTAAAATACTAATTTTATTGGTTCACAGTTAACAGAATTTAATAAAGTTTTTAAATTAAAGTCAGTGACCACAACGATAAATCTAAATTTAAAAATTGGGCAACTTTTGGAATTCTTAAAAGGAGATTTATCTTGTTTGACCTTTATGAACAGAAAACTTATAACTTTGATAAAAAACACGACTATGTTAAAAAATATTCCAAAGTTGGTTTGTAGAAATGCAAAAACTTTACACATTAATAGAAAAATATAAAATTCAAATATTACATTTAAAACGGTTTGGCAAATAATAAACCGTGAAATTGGCATAGTTATACCAATGGGCAATGATTTCTGCTTAAAGATAGGTGATGATGTTGTTAAGTCTGACGCTGAGGTAGCTGGAGCTTTCAAAACATTCTTCACCAATATACCCTTACTCACAACAGAGCGTCTCAAATCATCTCCATATGAAGCAGAGACTTTGTTAAAAAAACAGCAGGTCAGTAATGTAGATTTTACATTTCATTATGTATATCCCCAGGACATTGTGAAAACGTTTAGATTACTTAACTTAAAAAATACTAAGACCTGTGGGGTACATCAGTCAAAGTCATTGGTTCAGTAATTCTAGTTATAACCCCCACACTTAGTTTAAATTTTCAATAAATATGTTTTTTTTTTTTTTTTTAATCTTATTTATTTTATAAGCCATACATCTTATGATTAAGTCAGCTTAAATATAATTAAAAAAGCTACAGTGCTTACAGTATTACTTTAACAAAAGAAAATAACATTAAATAAATCTAACATTGGTTAGTTACATAAGTATTTTGTAGTGTTCCATCTGAGATTCAAAGAGGTTTACAGTGCTTACAGTATTACTTTAACAAAAGAAAATAACATTAAATAAATCTAAAATTGGTTAGTTACATAAGTATTTTGTAGTGTTCCCATCTGAGATTCAAAGAGGTTATCAAGAAACTTAAGAATCTGTTACTATACTCGACAGTGAACTCTGAGCTTAGAATTCGATGGAAAAGGAAGAGAAGATCCCCCTCAGAGCACCGAGTTTCTTCGAGGAGGTCCAGCCTTGGTTGTTCATTTATTTTACACTCGAGAACTAAGTGAAGGAGGTCCTCCTCCCTCTCACATCGGGTACAATTAGGGTCGTCTCTTTTATTCATAATGAAACTAAATTTGTTAAGTGGGATGTGGTAGGTTCGGGTTCGGAAGCAAAGAACTAGTTCTCTTCTGTTGAAGCTTCGTGAGGCAAACCAAGGTACGCGAGGTGGTTCGTCTACAACGGTTCTGTACCAGATGCCTCTGTTTTGAGAGCAGTCATTGAAATAGGATTTAAATCTAAAGTAGTTGTCGATTTTCAATTTTGGAAGATGATCAGTGTAGTGCGGTACCGTGTCGAGAGGTATGCCGTTCCGATGAGCCTCGGATGCAAGTGAGTCTGCTATCTCATTACCCTTGATGCCCACGTGTGAAGGAATCCATTGTAAACGAACTTCAACCCCGTTACGAATCATTCTATGGATACATTTAATAATGAGGTAAGTTTCGTGTCTACCGACGATACTGCCCTTAGCACATCCCACTAAATGTTGTAGACTGCTCTTAGAATCTGTGAAAATTACAATTTTATTACTTGTGGTCGACTCAATGTAGTGTACTGTTTCTTTAATTGCTGTTAGTTCAACCCCCATTATCGATATACATGGATCTTCAATTAGAAACTTCACCCCAAAATTCTCAGCTTCATCATAAAATGCGCAACTAGAGCCGTGTCTAGTTTTGGATCTGTCAGTATATATTTTAGAATGGTCTGAGTACTGCATGTTTATCATATCTTCGCTAAGTTGTTTAAGGTCAAGAGGGGGTAGTTGAGCTTTAGGTTTAATAATAGTGTCCACTCTATGTAATATGATTTTGTCCCAAGGGAGAGTCTTAATGTCGTGAGAAAGTAAGAATTGGGGTAAGATCTCAGATTTTGACACAATTAGGTTGGAGTACTTTCTGAAACTTTCAAGCAAAAGAGGAAGTTGGTTTTTACGCCAATAGCTAGCGCCTGTATTTAATGTGTTGTCAAAAACTTCTAACTGTTTTCTCAAGGGGTCGGATGCTCTGGAAGATGCGCTTTCCATGGCAAAAATTGGGGTGTCTCGAATGAAACTTCCACAAAGGCGAAGACATTGGTTTTGGATGACGTGGTGATGGAGCTTTCCCAGACCTTATGAGCCACACTAAACTGATCAAGTCGGGAGACAATAGTGATCCTTATAATCTCAGATGAATATCTGTTCTTCCAGCACTAAGTTAAATATTTGAAAAGATTATACCTTCTCAATCAAATGCTCTCACACTTCAACCGTACAAAACAACTCTACGCCAAACAATACGGTTTCACTAGGGATACATTGACTACGGATTTATTACCCCAATATCTCATATTTATTTTGCATGTAAGGGCGCACAGGATGCTATCAGAGTTTTTTGCGATCTGTCGAAGGCATTTGAATGTGTTGATTATGATACGTTACTAGTGAAATTAAATTATTACCGAGTTAGAAATAAAGCTTGGATCTACTAAGATCACGCTTAAGCAATAAAAAGAAATCGACTGGTCTTCAAAACGGAAAGATAAAAAAATATTTTGATGTCTTTAACCTTGAGTTGGTTTACAGTTAATAATTTAGTGTTAAACGCTGGTAAAACCAAGTGTACCAAATTCTCACTTTCAAATGTCAGGCAAGTTGACACCCGTTTTTGTAAGGCAGAAACACCTTAGAATTAGTAATATATAAATAATAGAAAAGTAATAATGATACGAAGTTTCTTGGAATAACCATTGATCGCAAATTCCAGTGGGGACCGCACATAGATAAATTAGCTGATAGATTGTGTTGTGCGGCTTCCGCTGTTAGGAACATCAGGCAAAACACGGATGTGGCTACATCTAGGCTAGTATATTTTAGTTACTTTCACAGTGTCATGTCCTATGGTATCTTGTTGTGGGAGAAAGCAGCTGATATTCAAACTATTTTAATTCTACAGAAAATAGCAATTCGAACAAAATGTAATTTGAAACGCATAGACTCCTTAAAAAAGCTTTTCAAAGAAAATGACATACTAACTATAGGTAGTCAATTTATTTTCTAAAATATAATGTATGTGTATTAGGTTAAATTAATTTTATTTGCAAGAAAACAGTACATTATGTATAAGCGTGCAAAATAATAGTTATTCAGTTTTAATTTATGTATTATTGCAATATTAATGTAATTAGTTGTTCATTTAATTCTCATTTATATAATTAAAATTTTAAATGTAATAGTTTTGAATATTTTTATACTTGTAAATGATTAATTTTTATAATCTAAATATTCCTTAACGCTATAAAAACAGTGTTTTTGTAGTAGCCACTTTGTGAGATTATTTTTTGAAGACTTGCTATTCATTACTTTGAAGTCGTCAGGCATCTTGTTATAGAAAATAATACAAATATTGAATAGATTTTTTCTACATATGTCCTTAAATCCAGGAGGTTGATATAGTAGGTTCATGTGTTTTACTCTTCTTTGACTTTGGTGCCGTTCATTTCTGGTTCTCCAGTATTCACGATGAGAGGCAACAAAAACACAAACATCTCTAATGTAAGCACATGGTAGGGGTAAAATGTTATGTTTTTTAAAAAGTGGTGTAAACCACTGTAAAGGTTTCATCACATTTAACGTTACCAATACGCAAGAACCTTACAACATTTTCAAAACTAAGCGATAGATGTAATGTTAACCTGAGAAATATTCACAGACTAGTTGCACCCCGGTTTAGACTCGGCGAAGGTTAGCAATTATTTTAAGGGTCAGTGCATTCTCTACTACAACAGATACCTCTGGAGATTTTAAAATTGCCATTTGAGCAATTTAAAAACCATGTTAAAGCGACTCTGTCAAAAAAGGGATATTAAAATGTTCAAGATTACTTAAATGACGAGCTTGCTGTTAATAATTTTGTAATTATTTATTCTCGCTTATTTATTATAATAATAAATATTGTAATATTTGTATTAGTTAAACACAACCAATTTTTAAAAGAGATCTCTATCTGTGGAAGTTCCTTCGCCCTGCTTCTCCCACAGTGGTCCAATGTAGAGAAGAGGCAAAAAATTACGTTTGCTAAGTAAATGTAATAAAGAAATTTGAACTTTAAACTGAAACTTCATGTACAATAATTAATAAATATACAGGACATGTATGATGTGGTCATGTAAAGTTTCCCGTCAAACATAGCGTCAAGGTTTTTCCCATACGGGTTGACAGAGGCACATTTGTGCCCACTATTTTATCTAGCCAGTTATTTAATATTCCAATTTTCGTGACAGGGGGCTAGCCGAACGCCGCAGCTATTGAGTAATGAATGTACCCACGATGTTTTCCATCGCCGTTAGAACGTACGTATAATATTAGGATAAATTACTTATCTCATTGGTACATGGTCAGCACCGGGATTCGAACCTGCACCTCCTGCGTAAGAAGCAATCGTGAAACCCACCAGATCACGGAGCTCTAGCTCGGAGCTGACCGGAGCTCAAGTTGCTCAATACTAAGAAAAAGTTACATACAGCGATGCTTTTAAAGAACACACAAATGTGCTCGCCCGCTGAAACATGCAATGATCACCTTTATGGGGAGGAAGAGTTGGCTGGCACACCTGCGACTATTCACCCTCATACTCCTTTACAGATTTACGACTGTGTATTGAACCAACGAATAAGATCTTCCAAAAAATTCCTCGAAAAATATAATAAGAACAATCACGCTCAGCCCAGCAAGACATGTCAACGTCCGCCGGGCTCCATTGGCTGCTCGAACAAAGAAATATTGCCGCACATTTTGTTTTTCCTCCTTCTTGCGATATTATTATTAGGTATATTCGTAACATGTAGAGTACAACTCTTTATCTGAAACCTACATTGTGAAACTGTCACAGCTATTGTAGAAGCTAAATTGCATGCGTATGTAAAGAAAACCCTAGACTTGTCAAACAAGAATTTGGTTATCATCGCCATCGGTTCCCAGAAGAGCGATAAAAATATAACTCGTAATATTGTAGTCTTAATTATATGATAGTTTATTTAGTTTATACTTATCTAGTTTATAACATATTTTAGTGCACCATAAACAAACATAGCTCGAGTTTACAGCTCCCGACGTCCCGGCGCACACGGCCGCCATTGTGCGCCTTATAATTTTTATTAGGGGCAATTCGTCCGGCTTGATTTACTCCTTCCCGAACTGACGGATCTTACATTTAATTTACGGTCTTACCCTCCTATTCGAAATGTAATAAAATCTTACAAAAACAAGCAAAAATTACGAACCTTATTCTATGCTCCTAATGATGTTTTGATACGTCGATTGAACTAATATTTTCTATTTCATGCTTGGGCGGGCGATGTTATAATAAGACGCGATGATTAATGTGAAAAACAATCGTAACAAAATTTTGGTTTATATTTTTAGTCGAATATTTCTCTTGAGCGACGGGCATTTGGCAACAGATACTGGCGTTATTAACATGAAGCTTCAACTCATAACTGTACCGCGTTGGCAATGTTCTCATATCCTCAATGCCTACCCCATAAACCATGGCGAAGTCAATGTCGCGCAAGACAATCTACAATGTTCTAACAGCAAAAGCCAAGTTTTCAACTAGTTCAAGTATTTAACTCCAAAAATTAAACTTATTTAAATCACGTATAATTGCCTGAGAAAAGCATACTGTTCGCAGAGATTTTTAAACCTACAAAACAACGACTATCGCACATTATCGTCCTATTGAAAAGGTTGAATGCAAAAAGTTTTAATTATTTCTCGCAGCATCACGAGTGAGTGCGACACGTTCCCAGTGTCTCATTTGCAAGTAACAGGACGCGTATTATAGACTCACGGAGGTAGTGAGATAAAAAAGCCTCTCAATAAGGCGCGATCGGAGGCAAAAATGAAATAAATTGCTGCTTGAATGAGTGTGTTGTGCAATTGAGGCGAACATGCCTGCTCATTAGACGGGATGCGACCGTGGAGGCTTCGCCCTCCGCCCGGCTCTGCACACCAGCAGCCGGACTACCAACAAAGACAACAAGACAAATACTAATGATCTTCGAATCTCCAGAAGGTTCTCCGAAATCCTCATGTGTTACACATTCGCTGTGGTGGTACAGCCAACAAATAGTTTCACTTGTACTCCTTTTTTGCCGAAAATATCTTAAATCACCGCCATTAGCATAACAAAGCCGCAAAATCGGAGTGACAAAGCGGCCGTGACGTCCAGGATGGCCACTTTCACTTATCGCCGGCGCGAGCGCTTGCCACGAACAAAAAGCGAGGACACTATTATTAAACAGTATTTAGGCGAAGTATGACGATATGTACATAAATGGCTCAAAACCGCAGGCTGCAGGGAAACAATCTAACGACCGCGGGGGCCACCGAGCCGTGTCGTGACGAGACAAAAACTTATTTCTCTCGGAAATTAAACTGACAAACAGAGAATAATGGAAGCCAACATTGGGTTTGCATAACGCGGTAAATTGGAAACATTTTTCGACTTTTCGGAAATTTTACTCGGCGATAGCGGTCGATTCATCCTGTTTATTTGTATAGGAAGGTGGTGATGGTGATACTCATTTGTATAGGTTTAGAAGAGTATATACAAAAAAAGTTTAAGCACAATCTGAGTGGAAGACCGCAAGGTTGGGATTAGGGAGGCAAGTGTCGACGTTGACTGTAGTGGCGACGCACCAAGCCATCGACATGCCCATCACGCTCCATTTGCACGCAATAGACTCTAGCTTGTAGCTCGAGCGCCCCGCCAACCTCACTCCGCTCCACGAGTACAACAGAAATAGTATAAAGCCATATCAAATGTCGGGAACGCGTGCCTCGCTGCACCCTCCCGCGTCTTGCAATCTGAAACCCACAAACAACATGTCACTGAAATATCACTTGAATACACGAGAACGGCAGGCTCGGAAGCACTCAAAAATTGCGCAAATAAATCCCTCTACCTGAAAACCCAAATGAAAACGTCCACCGCAACCAGCCCTGATCAGAATGGGTTCATTTTACTCAGAAAGGAATAGACACCCCCTCAAAAGTGTTAAAATTTTATTAACGTTAGACAATAGCATAAACTATCCAACGGCCGATGTCCGTGTCGTAAATTTCGTATTTCTAAACGTGTGGATTTTTTGCGCAGGAATTTCTTATAAATAATAAAATGCTGCTTTTTTCTACGCTCATGACTAATTGGACCTTGAGCAGAACAAAACGAAGCGGGGTGCACTCGGTGGTGTTTTGTTAATATTGCAAATATAATAATAAAACTTTATTACCCCGTTCCAAAGGGTTTCACTCAGAAACTGAACGCCGGAGCATAAAGGAAGGGGTAGTCCGTAAAGCTCGTCTCGAACCGTCATAAGTCAAAACGGTCCGATTGTTCGGTTGCATCTCGCAATAAATCAGCTTTTGACAAATATGCCATGAATGCGACAGAACTCGTTACTCAATACAAGATCATTACACAAATATAGATTTTTGGCATTTGTGCACGTTCCTGCCTTGCATTGTGGGTGGCTCGTGAAATGTCTCTGCAAAATTGCAACTGTACGTTTTATTGCTAGAAAAGAAAGCTAAACTCTTTGTGACAGCTGCTATTTGTTTGACAACTGTTTTTGATGAATTGCTATTATTAAGATCTTCAAAGAATAAACCTGGATAACTGTGAGCATTTTTGCACCGTACCCTTTTCCTGATCGTAACTTACATACTATATACATATTAACACACACACAAGCACACGTTATTGCCCAAAGAGATAGGTAAAGACAATGTAAATGAACGCATATCCTTATTTTCTCAGCTTATTCCCGTATGTTGATGGAGTGATGGGGCAGGTCAGATGCGAGGTCAGCAACGTCATACATCATAGCTAACGACGACAAATGACGTGAGGCGTGTGACGCGACGTGACACGACACGTCGCGATGTCGACTCCTAGGTTACAACTCTATCTAGCTCCACTGATTTGTTCGGGGTCTGAAGGTAGCGCCGGCAAAACAAACTCTGGACCATTATTCGGATCAAAGTTTACATTCAGCCATCATTTTGCATATACGAGTAGCACGTAGTAGCTCGTAACTCGTAGTAGATGGCTATTCCAACCCTGAATTTTGACTATAACTTTCTGATAAACTCTACAATACATTTGACAATCATAAATATCACTCGTGAGAAGTAGACTAAAATATAGTTTTCGCAAGGAAGGAAATAAAAGATAACCTTTAAACAAGATTTTTTGGTTCACAAAATCAAAATACGAGAGCTGACGTTGTACAAAGGAAGATAGCCGCGGCCAGGAGATTCCCACAGAGATTTGGCCGCGAGTCACCGCGCCGGCTGCACGCGACAAAATAAAAATAGCACGCATTTGTCGAAAAATAAAATTTCCCCAAATAGACCGAAATATACAAAAATGTGAGCCAAAGAGCGAGGGGCGAACGTGATGGCGTGCCGTAATGCTCGCCCCTAATTAAAACGTTAAAAACCGACCGCTTCTGAAAAACGTCAATTTTGAAGAGAAATGTGCCGTCCGAAAGATTCCCTTTCATATATTTTTTGTTTATTTTGCGCTCAGTTTACGGTAACAAATGTCTAATAGAATTTGAGTAAGCTATTTTTAACGTCTACCTCTCTCGGATTAGATTCAAGGGTACCGCTCCGCACTACTCATAGCGAATTAAACCGATCGATAGATAGTAAGTAGGTAATGAAAGTATCATTAGAAAATTAATGCCACCATCAATCAGCCAGGACGACAAGACCTTTTCTTTGATTATATCTCAGTCTGCCAACACAGACACAGCGCAGTTATGTAGTCAATTCGTGCGCATTATCAGTGAATTATTTAGTGGTGTTTCAAACCCCGACAGTGAGCAAGTGGATAAATCTAGTTGTTTAACCGATATGCAGATCTGCATCGACGTTCATTACCTAATTAAAATCGTGAGCCCCATCCGCCCGCTACATTTCTCCAATGCGCTGCCAATAAATTTCATCCGCCAGTCTCTCCATAACGATAACCAGTTCCTCGGGAACTATCGTTCAATCTGCCGTCGATGCCGTATGTTGGTTCGGTCGTGTACCCGCCGCTCTATGCAGACGGCGATGTCGATATGTATTATTTAGTACGAGTACTAGAAAGCGAGTGCGTCGTCGTACGAACACATCGGTGGCGTACGGCTCGTCGTACGCGAGCCGCGCACGCACACTGATCCGCGCGCGAATGTCTCGAGCCACGTCAGCCCAGAGATAACGAGCTCACATATTCATAAAGAATTATCCAACAACCTCTCTGCACCTCCCCCTCCCGCTGCCCCGCAGCAGCCTCCCGAGGGAGACTCTCTCATTCACACTCTCCCGTCGATCTCCATCTAGCCGTTCCCCTCTAAGGATTCGACGCGAACAGCTGTTACTGCGAAACGGCACGACTGGGATTATCGACTTTAATTTATTCCGGAGAAGAAATATTTCCTTTTTAGTCAGCAACAGCTCATGAAACCCTTTCGTTCTTCGTGAGACGAGCTCGAGCCTTTTCAAAACAATCATTTGAGTCTGGGTCGTAACGACCGGTTTTAATTCTTACATCCATTATATGAGGGATCATTTCTTAGTCGTATTGGTGTAGGACAAAAGTTTGTTATCGAATTAAAGAGACCGCGGTCCAACCCTCGAGGCACCATCTTTATGGGCGACACATTTGATTCGAGAACTTGTTATGCTTCAGCCTAAATAAATTATAACGAGAAATTGTAATCATTAAATGGATATATTTAATGTGTGTAGATGTCTGCGGGCAGCGAGATGGCGGCTCTGGCGTATCTGCCTACACGAATGCCTGCGCTCCTCGGAGATACCGCGTCAGGACCGGCCCGGCCCGGCCCGGCACGGCACGGCACGGCTCGGCTCGGCTCGCTGAGTCCCGCTCAACTCCTTCACGACCTTTGTATACTTTTTTTTGTTCAACAAACTTGCTTTGTCAACTTGATGCGTGTTTTACAATTTATAGCCATCACTGGCTTCGTTATCTTAACACAGGTTTGTGACAGAAAATTTACAAACGTCTTTTGAGATATCTTGGCTTGAGCTGCGCTTTATATGGTGGAATGGAAAATGGTCGACTTACTGATAACCATGAACGTATACAAATAGTTTAATGTAAATAATGAAAGCATATGCGTCGCAGGTGAAGCACGATGATGTGGATAATAATTCAATTCCATGTAATGTAAGTATTCCATCGAAGACAAGCTTCCCTGCATAGGTACTTGAGCACCACATTATTTCAGCCAGTAAAAGTAAAGAAGAAAAGAAAAATTAAAAAGTGACGACGTAAATAAATACATTATTTTTTATTCATAAAAAGAAGCCATACACATTGAGAGTTGCGTTGAAAATAAATTTTTATTAAGTGGTCGTTAACACGGTCATGAGTCCGATATTAAATGGACAACACTTGAAGGAGTAAAAATTAAAGACAAACATAAATATCAACGACAAACCCCTTTTATTTCAACTCCAAAGGGACAACGTAGGACAGGCATCAGTACATTGATGATTTGAATGAAAATTGATATTTTTCATGAATCTTTTGTGTCCACCCATTGTCACATTATATGAGAGAGGCGCCTACGCAGGATTGTAACTTAATAGCTCTTAATTGATGGGATATCCAAATGGGTGTATATTTTTTGTATGTACAGTAAAGAATAGATTTTGAAAACCTACCGAATTTAACTAAACCATCAAAATTGTTACCCATTCGACAACACCCCTTGAGTCTCCAAAAACAGAAAATTCTTCACCCTTATCAATAAAAGGAGCATTATTTTTCTCTTGCGTTTAGTAGTACATTCTCTTTCGTATATTTTTCATAATATATTCATGTAGTCCTTTATATAGAATAAAATTTGCTAACAGCTCAATCTGGTTTGTAGGTCTTGATTTCAACAATGTGTGAGGTATCAGCGTAACTGATACCTCAAATAATATTGCATTATTGCAAAAAAATGCTTGGATATCCAAGCATTTTTTTTAACTATTTGCACATAAAAACTTTGACCGTTTTTTTTAATGGGTCCGAAAATATTGTCCGAAAATTTTCGCCAAAAACAATAAAAAATAAACGGTAAGACTTCGCCATAGGCATAATTGACTCAAATGGTTTTAAATGGTCTGTACTAGCTTCTCTTTATGTATCGATCTACCAAACACCCTGTATATCATTTCTGTATTGTTTGAGATGCTTTCTGTTTTGTGCAAAAAATATATACAAACTAGTCACAATGTTGCTGACAGATGTAGGAAAGTATGGCCTAGCTGAATGAAAACAAACAACATTTTACAATACGGGTTGGCGGAGGCACAGTTGTGCCCACGCAGAGCCAGTTAATCAATACTGCATTGAAATAATCAAAACCCAAAAAAAAATATGAATGAAAATAGTAAAACCCGCTCTCTAGAGTCGTTGAGGATCTCAACACCGCGACAGCGTGTCGCGCTCACGAGACCCGTTAATGTCGCGTCATTTCATATGACAAAGATCGGGGATACGATAGAGGATAAAGCTGGAATGGAGTTGAAAAGGAATAAATTAGATGTTAAGTTATGAGCCGGCCGATCTAACAACATGAATGAATCCGCCGCCCCCGCGACCCGCCCCGCCGCCGCGCCGCCCTAGGGCCCGCGTGTGGCCTTTACCAATGCCTTGCAGGGTCGGACTCGAGACACCTAAGGGTCCTTTCTAGGAGATTCAGTTGAAGAGTAATATGATAAATGAGATAATTTAAAGGATTCAAATTAAAATAACAAGGAATCGCCGTAGGGGAAACAGTTATTTGTGTCTCAAGGAAGCAAAATTATGTAGTTACGGCGAGGGCGGTACATTGAATCCAGAGTGAAGCGAAGGATTCAATGCGATAGAATTCTGAGCGTAGCAGGAGATTCTAAGTTATAATCCCGAGCATAACGAAGGATTCAAGCGTTAACGCCCATGACGAAAATATTTTTTCTCCTGAGTGACACATACCTACAACTTTTCACACCAACTATGAGGAAAATTGAAATAAAATACTCTAAAAATAATGAAATAACTATATTTTGAATTGTACTTTCCCCACTTTAGCAGTAATCGAACAACGAAAACAAAACTTTTTATATAATGGCGGATTGTGAAGGATTAGGGAAAGGTCACCACAGATAAAATATTCCTGTGCTACCAATACCAATGTGTAAAAATAATCGAATCGAATGTTATAATGGTATCGTATATAAATATTCATTATATCACAATTACAGTCATCCATAGTTTTGATTTCTGTAAAACATATAATTTATTGTGACATTTTTTATTTAAAAAAAATGTCACAATAAATTATGTCAAAATAATGTCGAAAAATTCATAAATTTTCATATAACGTTGTTAAAGTTAAAACGTGAAACATGTTCGTTTTTAATCGATTACGATACAATTACAATCGATTATTTCATTAAGTTCTGTGTTCAATTGGAACATTGCGTAAATGCTTCTTGGCAATGAAAAAATAAAAAAGTAGCTTAACAGAAATGGAACCTTTTGCCGTGGAGCAAAACTTACTTTTTCGAATAAAAGGTGTGAAATAGTACATTTCCTACGAGTTGTCGGCGTGTGTATAACGTAAAAAGCCTGAATTAGGAATAGATTGTTTCCGCCTGAGAACCCAAAATCAAGCAAAGGTGCTATTTTATTTATATTGAAATTATAGTCAAGTGAACTCTCACAGGCACTACACACCTCATTACTTCCAATCACATACTCACCACTCTCCCCATTTTCTCTCCCACTAACATAAATCACCAACACTACACACCAAACTATTACGTTTTTTCTTATCTTATATTTTTAAATGTCAGAAGTTATATTTTTATTTTAAATGTCACATTGTATAAACACTTAGTAGTATTTAAATCTGAGGCATTTATTCTTGTGGGTAGCAGCAACGGATCCTAAAACACAGGATTCGCCCTATTTTAGGGAGTAGCGATACATCCGATACATAGCGATACATATATTGTTTACCCTGCTAAACAAGCTTGTAATGTACATTTATTTCTGTAAAGAAACGATTATTATTATTAATATTATTATTATTATTATTAGTTTAGAAGTCGGAGAAAATATTTTTCCGACTTCCAAGCTAAAATATTTTTCCGACTTCAGAGCTAAAAATAGCATCTTCGCCGCATAATTTTGGGAACTTAGGCGGAAAAATTATATCCCTAACTCGTTCGAAAAGGCTTTTGACGAAAATAGCTACGACCTTCGCCTTCGGCTCGTGCCGTGAACTTCTCGGTTCGTAAATGTATGCCTCTGCGAACTCGTGGGAAATGTACTATTCTTTACTTACCTATACCTTGTACCTGAAATATATTATTTTCAGAACAATGCCAAGTAAGTTTCAGCCTAAAACAATATTATTTTTGACCCTATTCACAACCCTACATAAAGTTAAACATAAACATTTATTTACAGGCACATACATTGCTTCTGGCCCCACACTAGGATACCCTGTGTCGTGGGGACCAGACACAACGACATCATACACATAAACATCCAAGACCTGGGGATTATTTTTTCCATTTTTCCTCAGCCGGGCTTCGAACCCGGGATCTCTCCCATGGTAGGCAGAACCACAACCGCAGTGCCACAGAGGTCGTCATGATGTCGTCAATACATAAAGTCATGTGTTAAGTAAATTAGTTTTAGTGACACAAATAAATGTCCTCAGCAGGTGCGCAGTCCAACCCTGGCTAAAGGCGAGATGCCACGCTATCGAAGCTGGTAATCTGAGCCCAAAATATTACGATTCAAAACTTGGTCAAGTCCTCCAGCAAGCACATACAAACATCTTCCCGAATAAAGTAGGTAACGTGGGCACCATAAAAAGGGAAAAGCGCTCATTTATAACACGGACCTGGTATATTTTATTTGTTTAGTCATAATAAAACGATGTCAATTAAGCGGCGTTGAAAATTAATGTGTGGTCGGTTTTGTATAGAGTATAAAACTTAAAAAGTTTTTTGTTTTTCCGCTGATGGCGCCTATAAACAATAAAAGTGGCTGTATACGGGCAGATATTAATAATGGCTGTTAAATCATAAAAGTTTTAAAATATCAGGGGTCTATTTGTGTACCGATTCGAGGAGTGGGCATGCAAACGGTGCTGACGTGCCGTTTCGATCTGATTGTGTGAATATTGGCTTATTTTGTGTTGAAAAAATCCTCGTTTCGTTATGTGTCGCGATTTAATTGAGATCTTATATTAATTAGGGCTCGTGTGGCACTGGTGGCGAATGTGCCCGCCGCACGCAGACTCTGCACGCAATTTGCCAGGATCGCTTATAGTACTTGTTCCGACCCTGTGTTGGTTCAGTGGCACTTTAGTATTTATTTATTGTCTTTGTTATAAAATTACCAGAAGATATCCAAAGTGCCAATAAACCGTCATTTGTCCAGATAAAAACTATTAGGCTTATAACTACATTGATTTCTTTAACCCCGGACGGGGGATGTCGGTGGTATTCCAAATATCACATCGTTTACCTACCGGACATCTGCACAAATAATGCACGATGAATAGAAATTATATCCCTGATACTGATTGCAACAATATTCATAAAGTTTTTTTAAAATTAAATGTGTAGGTATTAGGCCTTTTCGACTATCTAATTGAGTGATACAACTTATAACTTACAAATATATAAAACCATAACGGTTTGGTTAGGTTAGGTTTAGGTTAGGTTAGGTATTAACATAGTGCACACAATGTAACTTTATCTGCGCACGTATCGTAAATGCTCTAAAATTGACTCAGAAACCATAGGGCAATGACCTGCATGACACATCGATATGGCAATTTACAGACAACCAAATTTTACTTTAACGCATCGATTAATCGATGCGTTAAAGTACTAACTAAGTAACTAATGCTAAAGATGGGCGATTGTGAATAACAATCGATAAAGTTATCGATTGTAGCTTTTATTCAAATTATTCGAATAACTTCATCAATCGAATTAGTACAATCGATAATCGAGCATCGTTTTATTCCTTATAATAAAAATTTCATTATTATTTCTCTATGTTTTGTAAACTCTATTCAGAGTATTTTACATAGAAAAACGTTTCAATTTCGTGTGGTAAATTCAATCGGTTAAGGAACTTTATAAATATTACAAGTTACTAGTTTGTATTCGAATTTTCCTAGTGTTTATTGCGCCCCAATAAAAAACGATTTTGATTGAAAGCTAGTTGTTATCTTTTACTTGTACGAGTGAAAAGAAAGATATTTAAACGAAACATGTGTAAGTGAGAATGAATCATAAACAAACATATTGGCGTTTACTTCTTCCGTTCCCGCCATTTTGTGCCGATGTATGTCCAACGCGACGCGCTACGCGCAAGGTAACAGTAGATTGCTATATTTAATAATCTGCGCAGTATAATGTTAGACAAAAGTGTTAACGCGATAACATTACATAGCGTCACGCCTTTTCCTATATGGGGGGCAGAGGCACAATTGTGCTCACTTTGAGCCAGTTATTCAATACTCCATTGCGTTATAGGGGGCTAGCCCATCGCCGCAGCTATGGAGTAATGAAGGTTTCCTCATGATGTTTTTCCATCAACGTTAGAACGTATTATATACTCAAGATAGATTAATTATCTCATTGTTACATGGTCACGATTCGAACCTGCATTTCCTGTGTGAGAAGCAAGTGTGAAAAGCATAAGACCACAGAGCTCACAGTTAACGCGATTACCCGCGAATTTTTTAACTGTGATCCCCTATTTCATTCGAATTTGAAAACTAGTTATCGATTGTTTTTGGATTCGAATCTTAATATTAGTAGTATCAAACCATTCGAATATTGGAATCATTCACAATCGCCCATCACTCTAATGCCCTCCCAGTATGAAATGCCATTAGTGTGACATCGCTAGCGACGCTTTCAACTGAACAATTTTGTTGGTGACACTGCTTTACCGACACGAAACATTCAAACCGCTTTACCGACTTTGGTGGTACCGCCATGGCAGTTGTCATTTGTTTATTTGTTTATTGTTTGGTCTTACGAAGTAGAGATTTTGTGAAAAGTCTTATTTTACATCATAAATATAAGTGAATGTGAGAAAGATAAATCTGCACTAGTCAAAGAGTGTAAGGCCAGTCTTAACTCTTTGGGAAGAACATCAGAAATAATTATCGCAGGAGTACCCGGCAATGAAGGGATTCACGGTAACGAAAAAGCAGATGAGCTGGCAAGAAACGGCGCGTGCCGATGAGCGTTTTATTGGACCAGAACCAAGATTACCTATATCAGCGACTGTCACAAAGAACATCTTCAACATTATACCTACGCGAGATGCAAACCAAAAATGGAAGAACACCAAAGACTGTAGCAGTTTAAGATGTTTATCTTAAGGAAAGACCCCAAAAAGGATAAGTATTTACTTAATCTTAGTAGGGAAAACCTAGCAATAGTGGTAGGTGTGGTGACGAACTAAATCGACACCTATCATTATTAAGGCTCGTACAGGACCCATCATGCCCTCACTGTGGCTTGGAGGAAAGTAGCCAGCACTTCTTGGGAGAATGCGTAATGTATTCAAACATAAGTTGGCGAACACTAGGGATGGATAACGTTAAAGCAGACGAGATGTCAAACTTAAAGTTTAGCGACATCCTAGAATTTATTAAACGAACAGGATGATTTAGGGAGGGAGATCTGTTGATACAACAGTAACCAGTGCCCAAACACTGGGAATTGGGTGAAATAGTCACGACGGAGGACCGATCACCCACCTGTGGTGCAGCGGGCGTCCCACCTCATAATCATCATCATCATCATGAGTGAAAGTGGCTCCGACATCGATATAAATACTCCGCCAGATATCTTTAATGCAGCCACCATTGCAACGAACAACTCGTTGCCAGAAAAATCAAGACAAATACGAAAAGACGTACAAAGCCTTGCAGGTCATTTCCCCATGGCTTCCGAACCGATTTTAGAGCACTAATGATATGTGTATAGATAAAGTAGTGTATGCAACTCTATATAATTAGGCCTTAAACACTCGTGTGATGCTATTATGGAACTGGCTTCGCTCGTCCCATAAAAACACATTTACATGATTTAAGGCCCCTTATTATACGACAGTTGCATAAACTACTATTTCTGGTGACGACGGCTCGAAGGACTAACGGCGGCCATTTTGCAACCAAGGGTGTTTGCGGGTTGCGCGCGCTAAAATACTGTTCCACAAAGGCTGCAGCGCCCCCAGCCACACGCAAATATTACCTTGTGGAGGCATAAATTGTAAACTGAGCTCTTAGCTCTAAAGTGGCGGACAGACTGCGTGCGCGTGCGCGATGACGTTGATATGAAGCCGTCACGTATGTTTACACCGGCATTAAGTATAACTAGTTGCCGGAGCCCTAACGAGCGCCTACAATATAATCTATGCGAAATACATCAAGTTTTATTGTAAGCAGGTTCGATCAGAAACCCTTGAGCGAAACTACTTAATGATCCTTGTACAGACAGCAACAAGTAACACCATCTTGCCAAATTGTTTGTGGTCGCGAATAAAAGGATAACATAAAATGAAATCTGCATGCGAATCAATATTATTGGAATTAAGGCGCTGATTAAATAAATATGGGGTGCTGTTTTCATGTGTTTTTCAGGAAATACTGGGCAAATCGTAATTAATTTCTGGTATATGTAATTTGACTATATAATCTAGAGATTCTTAATTGGAAAACATGTTTGGATAAAATTTTCTCGATAGAAAATAAATACAAAGTCAACCCTTTTTTTATGGTTTTATCCTATTACACCGCAGTAGTAAGTGAATATGACTGTGTGATAATTGCAATGTATGAACAATTGTTATTTCTAACGATTTTCAATTTGAAAGTTAATTCCCTGAAATAGTTTATTTTTTATGATTTATTTTTTACGTTTTGGCGCTTACGTTGTTTCAGATTAGTCGCGAGTGCATTATTGGCATCCCGCTTTTTCTTATTCGCGAGTAATTATTGCATCTCACTTCCACTCGACAGCGCATTTTTATTCCATCATCGCCTTAATATTATTATTTAGTAGTTTGCATCACGTTAACAGTGCGCTTAGCTATATGCAAAAGGTTTTTTTTTATGTGATAGGAACTGTGGATCCTTACTACGTATATATCTTCTTCGTAAGTAATAAGTAGTACAGTAAAAGTAAGGAAATAATTTTAAGGGTTCCGTAACCAAAGGGTCCCAACGGAGTCTCACTCATGTGTCCTTCCGTCCGTCACACAGGTTTTACAACCAAATGATTAAAGCTACAGTCTTCAAATTTTCATAGTATAAACATCTTGTTGACCCAAAGCCATGTACTAGTAGGAAAATAGTACATTTCCCACGAGTGCGCAAATGCTTATATTTTTACGAACGAGTTATAAATATAATTTTTCCGCGAACCCAAAATCAAGCGGCGAAGGTGCTATTTTTAGCAAAGAAGTCGTTTTTTTTAATGTTTGCAGGAGGGCTCCCATAAAGCGAGAAGGGGGCACGAAAAAATAAATTGTCCTGTCCCATCGAATGGGATATCATTGTTTAGAGCTCGTTGAGTAGATAAATACTGTAGTTTTTAGAAAAGTCAGCTTTACAGTCAGCTTATTTTTTACAAAAATTTGTACCGAAGAAATTTTTAACTTTCCAATGTCCTTAAAATTTCGTGATTATCTATTATTACGCATATTCTCCTAACAAAGACCAATATATTGATAAATCAGTATTTCTTTGAATTTCCATCATTTTTTTACTTATATTGTACATTTGGTACAGAACCGTAAATGTGCGACACGACACGCACTTGGCCGGTTTTTTCATGGCCTATCCACCTACACTTCATCTGTACTGCTCTCCTTCTAAGTCTTCGAACAGGAAAAAAAGGTACCTACCATCAAGTATTGTTCCGGGTTTCAGTCTTGTTTACTACCATTCAAACTTCAATGATGGCAAAAAACATGTCACCATTGTCGGCATTGTTGTTCCAAGTATTAGTTGATCCATAATTGTCGTGATATTTATTTCCCATTTAAGACATGCCCTCTACCAAAATAATTTCTCTGCTATAAGGTATTGTGCACACTACTCAGATTTAAAAATTATAAAATGGTCAATTTGACTTCGACTCCATTTGCCTGAATTCAATATTTATATTTATTAATAATGTTTTTTTTGTTATGTTGCTTGAGGATTATCTTATGGTAACCAAAAATTTGGCTTAGCCACTACTTATAAGCGAATCCCCCCTGAATGTAATAATAAGTTTAAGTAACTACCTATATAGAAATATCCTCGACGACAAGATTTTTAAAATCATAGAAACATCAAAACTTAGCAAAGTGCGATCTCCAGAGGTCTTGCCCTGCAGCAGGTCACTTTACTCAGGCCACACAAAAGTGAAGATATAAAATTTCACTCCGTGTGTACTAACCACTGGAAGCGGTGACAGACAAAGGGAATAATGTCCCTTAAAATATAATATTATATGTCACGAAACCAAAGCTTTATGAAACCTGATATTTTTGTCATATCTCGCTAGTAGATTGTTCGTCAATAGAAAATCGCGAGCAACTTAGTAAAATAAAAGCCCGTAGAAATTGAAGACAGGATGCCCTTTTATTCATTACTTATTTCATTATGGTTCGCGCACATAATAAATAAAATGGTGGTATAACACTACTGCGACTGCTCTCGTTGGCAGGTGACAGGTGATACTCCAATACCTAGGGGTACGTGAATATGTTCGTGTATATCTACGAATATAGTTATTTTATGAGTATATGACAGTATATCTTAATAAATACAGATACCTAGGTATTTAAGTCCGTGGTCTTTTCATGAAATGTTATGCGCATCTCTGTAATCACAAACACGATTGTACCACACTCAGGGACATATTAATCCAATACTCTCATACAAAACCACTGGGCGGAACAATTTCAAATTTTGCACAAATCCAGCCGTATTTAAAGTATTGTGTTACTTCATGTATTAAATAGCCGGTTGACAATGTCGTGCGGATATTAACCGACAAAAAACTCTCGTCGAATTCCCGAGGATTTTCCGCTTCACGCTGTGGTGCACTCCTCACGAGCGCTCGTCGGCAGTTGACAAAATATTACATTGTTCCTATTATGTCTCCAGTATTTATTTAAAAACGTTATTTAAATGGATGATTTTAAGCCCATTCCGCTGATACTGCTATTGTCCCGTTTTAATGCAGTCTTGCCCTGGATGCCCGGACTGTGCGCGTCCTTTCAATGAAAAAATCGTTATTGCATACGTTTAATAAATCGAAAGCAGAATTACTGGATACAGTCAGTGATTTAGGGTCGTTATCATCACGTTATTGATGCGAGCGCATTGCAAATGTCCATCAAGCTATCGCTAGCCATACATTTAGATTGACTCGGTGACATCCAATAACCGTAATGAAGGCAATCAGCGGTGACCAAAGACCTAACCAATAAAATAATAGAAATAAATTTGATACCGACATCGACATATGGCCGCTGTAATACGCGACGAACCCTGTTATTGCTGTCAAACATGCGACGTACAGCTCCACAGTCTTTGAGCTTCATTTCAATTTATCCGACCGTTGATTACACAGTATTGGTCCGCTGCATGACAATACAATGACAGCACAGTCTAATTTCAAGCAATATGTTCACACCCTTTTTCTGTTCTTGATTCAGTGTGGTGACCTAAAAGTAAATTCCAGTTTATTATTATTCCATTATCCGCCGCCCCATTTTAAAAAATATGCCAGCGCGATGACGACTGGGGGAGAGAGCAGCCCGGGACCCGCGGAGATTCCCGCACCGCTGCGCTGGCGCACGGTGGGGAGGTCGCGGCCTCAGCCAAATGTGTTTATATAAAATAATTTTCATGTTCGACAAGTCGCTACACAATGGCTAATTTTTTTGCTCCGCCGATAAATTGGTGGGATTATCATTTAATGGAGGGCTCATGTTTGTTGGACCGCCGCGGCTGATGACTGGCGTGATTTTATTAAACACCATATCAAAGCGGCCGTGCAGCCTGAATAATTGTGTTGCTCTGAAAACAAACTTGATTTATTATTTACGAAGTTTTATTCGGGCCGGTTAATGCGCCAGTTTAGCTTTAGAATAATATAGTTATTAGACAACTCGTGGCGTGGCGTAGATAGGTAGACATTTGATAAAATATTCACGGAGCCTATACGAGCCTTACAGTCGGATGACATATGGGTAAAATTTAGTCCAGACATAAAATATTCACAAGGAAGCCTTTCGTTACCGTGATACAACAATATTCAGTAGCCTCAAAATCCTAAATCTCTCTAAATACGCTTCGGGAGTTGTCACGCAAAATAGATGCCTTTCATTAGCTGTTAATTGAAAACGTCATTGCCTTTGTACTATGATTATGTGACAGTCTTCGTACACTGTTTGGGTACATTATAAAATTTTATATCCACAATCTAGATAAGGAACTTTCACAATACAAGGGATGTTCAAAAAAACTGGTACCTTCTACACATTATGACGTGTCTAACTTTTACCGATTTTTGTTTTTTTTTGTTCAGACTCCTCTAATCTCCTATCCGATCCCGCAAAATAACGGCAGTTAATCCCTTATTAGCTGGGAGTGTATATTTTTTTGGTATAAAGACGCACTTTTATTAGTAGAGTCCACACATCGGAACTATGAGGTCTTATCTGATCCGGCCCGGGCGTCTCCCCTGTTTGTTTACACTAAATATTGGGCGACACAATGAAATTACATGACATCTGTACTACAAATAACGGGAATATCTTTATTCATGCTGCGGCGCGCAAACAAGGTCCCCTCCTGACGAGGCGCTCGCATTGTCACCGCTCGGGAGACGTCTGCTCTCTGTCACTCAAACAATATTCCGCGAATACTATGCAAAATGTTGCCACTCATATGTGCAGTAATAACTCAAACTACGGATTCAATTTAGTAGCGAAGGGAAGATTTCATCTCCAGTTTGGGTGAAACAATAAATAACTCCGATATGAGAGGAATCAGCTATTGGTATCGATAGTGGGACCCTCACGCGCCCTCGGCTCTATTCAGGTGTCGTGCACATTTCTCTGTATCTTTTTCTTTGTGTTTTTTTTTACTCCAATTCATTTTTTATTGTTTCTGTAGGTATCATTTTTGTTACGATTTCAACAGTTGCCTTTGACAGCAAATACGGTACAAACAGCAAAGTTCATGCTGCATTGCATCCTGTTTGAAATGGTTAATTTGTATTTATTCACACATATAAGACAACTCTCAGAACTGGGAGCGGTGTATCAATACGGGCCTAGGACAGTAATGCACTTGCATTTAAAAATAATCAACGCCATAACTTTCACAGTCCTTATCCAATACGGTATTTGACTGGTAGTCAAAATAGATACTTTTTAGGAACTGTCAAAACAGTAAAATTGTTCACGAGTTCTATGAAATACTAGCATTTGACGGCTAAGTCAAATGCTGTCTTTTTAAAACAAAATTGAGTTCATAAAATACAACTGCTGTAAATATACAATTCTGATAGTGTCAATGTTTTGTTGAAATAGGTTCAGCTTGAAACATCCTAGATTTATTGGATTATCTTGTCAAATACCGTATTATCTACCGAGGGAGATATGAATCAATGAAAAATGCTTGAAAATGGCGTCCCAAAACGTTGCGTACGCCTGCCTCGGCGAATATAAGTTGTAGGAGCGTCCGCTATTAGTTTTCTTTACAAATCTCAGATATTGACAGTCTTGGGGGGGGGGGGGGGGGGGCTCCTCGAGGTTTTGTCATCCTCGGAAGCGGGGCCGCGGGCCGTTTGTTGAGCTCGACAAATTCTATAAAATGACATCTCTGTGAATGGAGCCGAAACACAAATAAGTATGAGAGGAGAGCTGTACTTGTTATCTATGCAGGTACTATGCGACCAACACAACTAGGCGCAATGTCAGGCAAGTTGAGACCAGTTTAGTGTTAGACAACAGCACGTTAGAATTAGTAAATGATGCGAAGTTTCTTGGAATAACCATTGATAGCAAATTGCAGTGGGGACCCCATAATGATAAATTAGCTGGTAAATTAAGGTCTGCGGCTTACGCTGTTAGGAACAACAGACAAAGCACGGATGTGGCTACATCTAGGCTAGTATATTTTAGTTACTTTCATAGTGTCATGTCCTATGGTATCTTGTTGTGGGGTAAAGCAGCGGATATTCAAACTATTTTTATTTTACAGAAAAGAGCTATTCGAGCAATTTATAATTTAAAACGAACAGACTTCTCCCACAGTGGTCCAATGTAGAGAAGAGGCAAAAAATGACGTTTGCTAAGTATATGTAAATATCTACAGTAATAAAGTACTTTGACTTTGACTTTGACATCACAGCTAAGCGGTCATTGGAATAACGGAGGGAACACCGCAACGGTGTTCGTACTACACTGACGAGCAATGAAAAAGTTCCACCCACAAAATGCCGACAAACACCTTAATATCTCCTAAAACATAGAACCTAGCATCATAAATTAAAAAGTATTTTTTTTTATTGGTATTATTCTGATGCGCTGTTAAATGTACTTACTTCAATATTGCAGACGGCGTCATTAAGCTAGCCTTTCCCGTTTAGAAGTAATTTGGTGCTATGTCACTGGAACTTTTTCATTGCTCGTCAGTGTATATATTACATAATTAGTACATGCTAGTGACTTGCAGGTACCAGGTACCTAAGTACACTTAAGTATTGTAGGAGGGGTTGAGGCGCCGAAACCGCAGTCCTATATACAATGCGCCACGTTGCGTTGGTCGTAGTATTGCTTTATCGTTGCAAACTATAAAACTACAAAATAAAGCGACTTAATGCTATAGAGTACATAATGAGACTTCATGTCGAATTGATCATGAATTTTCAGAATTAAAATTAACCTTTACGGAAATTAATAATATTGAACGCTGTATAATTCCACCATAATTTATCCAGGTGATAGCACAATTGCTCTACAAAACGGTCGCGTGCGCGAAATTGTGAAGAATTATGAGGGAGTAATAAAAACCGCCTACAACGGAATGTAGGGAGAGCACAATTAAGACATAAATCATCGAAAGAACAGTGGCATTGTGTCTCGAGTACGTTATGACGGCTCGGCTTCGATTCCCGGTCAGGGCACCCTTTGCCCCATTGACCATTAGGAACGGTCACCAATTTATCATTAAGGCAATTTTTGCAATTATTGTTTGCTTCTGAATGTAGTCAGCACGGTTCGAAGGATGCTCTACGTGGCCTAGTTTTTATCTGTAAAGCCAGACAGACATCTTCGCAGTCATTATTGCGGTTCATCATTTTAAATACTGAATTATATTCTATAATTCTAATGAAAACCATTCACCCAGAAGGTGAAGACATCACATATTGACACACAGAGGAATTGAGCATAGGGCAGACCTAGACATAAACATGGGTAATCTATAAGTATATGTATAAGTATGATTGTCAAAACCGTTAGTTGATAAACTAACGTTTTTTTTTCTCGTTAGTTGGTCAACTATTGACAGATAGTAAACTGAAGCGTACTGCTTACTATATGACGCTTTAGTTGATCAACTAACGGTTAAAACCGTTAAATAGTAAACTGGTTTAAACTTGAATTGCAAACGAAATACCAGGACAAACACTGCGGTAGCTTAGGTGAAGACTAGAGTACCGAAAAATTATTGTTTACATGTAAGAACAAAAGAAAAGTAAATTCTAAACACTGTCGGTCTAGTTTACCTACTGTCGATAGTTGATCAACTAACGCGTTGGTTTGTCAACTAACGGTTTGAACTATCTTACGGTGACATATATACGCGTTATTACCCGTGTTATAAAAAAACTAATATTTAAGAAATGTAGAATCTTTGTAAATATGTAGGAATATTGATTTTATGACTGGACCAAATTTCGATGTCCTCCGATGAGCTGTAGCTCTCACCTCTATCTCTGACATCTAGACATTTCTATCGCAATCCCTGTAAAATTGATGTTTTGAAAGATGATTGCTTGCTTCAAGTAGTAATTTGAACAATCAGAGCGAGATTATTTAAAGAGCCTGTATTTTGAATTTGGAAGGATTCGGGATTCGTTAAAACATACAGAATATAGGTACAGCTCTCATTCCCCCGTAGAGCACTGTTCATTTCAGACCTCAGTGGTCAGCAGTCCACCTCCCACGCACAAAGCGCGTGGGTGTAAAGATTATTCTCATTCAATTGAGCGGCATTGTGCGCCCGCGCACCCGACCGCGCCACTTTCAGCCACCTCTTAATTACTGCGCAGCTGCTGACCGGTCCATCTGTATCATACGCACCTACTAAGATCATACAGGCTGATTGCAGTATTGATGGAACGGCAACACTCCGATAGGTGAAGAATGATGACGATACGTCAACTACTAAAATATCTTAGATGAGAATAGATCCAGCTTGGTCTAGAGTTCGAGTCTTGCGAAGCTCAAGAACTGTTGGAGTTGGACAAATGTTAAATGACTACGTTTTAAGGTGACTTAAAAAGACAGCTAGTGAATTAGCCACATCAAAATATCCACCCTGTGTGTAGTAATCTGTCTACACGCAGTATATCTGTGTAATGTAAGGTGATAGAGTCCAATGACAAAGGGAAGTTTCGGTTTAGAGTGGACAGACAGACGTCCGGCAAATCTCATTTGTGGATTTATCATTAACCCCCTTTCATCCACCCCCTCGTGTGGCCTATTACGGAGTGTACATTTTATTTCCGTCATTCGTTTCATTGTCAAATGGCTTGCGGATGTTTCAATTTCATAAAGACGTTTATTAGTTAATCCTCAAATTGGTTTAGTGCAGCTTCGGCAATAATCAAAGATATTGGAACTACATAAGATCTCGGCTCGCGGAATATTCCTGATATACCTCTAGATTATAAACCGCTTAATGCTTATAAAGAGGTACTTCTAAAACAAGGTTATCCCTGTTCATATAAACTTGGCCAAAGACATCTTAGAATTACTGAATTCTACAACAGTAAAACCACACATAATAAATCTGTAAAAATTTCAACTCTCTACCGAAGTCGTCATCTATGATTCCTTCCAAAATATCGCTGCACCTTTCTTTCCAGAGTGGCAATATGAAAAGGGAACATACTAAAAACACAAATGATAAAAGAAGAAACCAATCACAGAACAAAGTCGTAAAAGTGGAAAAAATTGCACTCATAAGAACAATGAGGCGTGCCCTAATCGCGCCTTATCGGCCAGAGCTTTCGTCTTAATTCGATGGCTTCTTATTTATTACTATGTGCGACCCGTAAACCACGATAGTCAGTGACAGGTCGAGGAGACAAGTTTAACGTCAAAATTTATATAGACGAGACGACAACTACCTCCAACTGTGCGTCTGTGGTAAAGGAACGGCACACCCCGGTGAATTGTGTATTTTAGCACGACTTAAATGGAGGTTAGTCACTGACATTCCTATACTTTACGTTTAGTTATACCAACGCTTCCGCTCCGTGGGGCCGTCCACATGAATACTATCCCCCCATCGGAAGGCTGATTTATTCATATGAAAAACATGAGACGCTTTCTTAGGGTATGAACCATTTTTCGATATTGAAAATTCGCTGCAGCTACTCGTGAATACAGCGAAACCTTTAACGCACGCGCGTATGTTTGTATGTTGTAACAGCAATGCTTAATGCCATAAAAGTGTAGATATCGTATTGCAATTAAAAGTATCGAACGTTGCTCGTTAACTGAGACGGTGCGTGTGGGAGGACAAAAGTAGCAGATGTGCGTCACCCTTCCCGAGTGTGGCGCTCCCCTCGCCGGCCAGCACCAGCCAGCCACTGTCCTTCAATATCGACTTGATACTGTTCCCAATAAACAAACATATTATACCCGGAGGTACCTCTCTCTAGGACATCTACTCGTAACTACTACATCTCAAGCGTGCATCATGTTAATGTACTACCTCAACCCAGAACTCGCTTAATAATTGTGTAATGATGTATTCCTGGCTTATTATTTAGACTATATATTATAATTGTTTACCAAATTTAGTAAAAAGAGAGAGGTCTTGATTCTCGCTCCGGGTCATTTCTGGTGCAAAGATTAGCCATAGCTATTCAGCGCGGCAATGCGGCTAGTGTTAAGGGCACATTTGCACCTGGAGTGGCGCGGGGCGGGTTATTCGATACTGAGTTTTTAATTTGACTTAGGTAGTAGTAAGTTTTAGTTCATAATTTCTAGTATTAATTTGGCTATGGCTATTTGCTATTTAAATGTATTTTTTTATTAACATAAAATGAATACCTTAGAAATGTTTAATGAAGTAAAAAGTAACATCCAAAAAATACATTTTCATCCCAAATGTACAAAATGTTCAAAAAAATTAACCTAAACTAGATGGGGTCGCCTCTCTCCGTTCCGCTTCGCCTCGGCTCCGGTTGTATTATAAAGTTGTGACCTAACTTTATTCGGACAAAAGTGTCCTCAAGTGATATTGGTTGCGGTTCTGTAAAACTACAAGGTGGTCAAAATTTGGTAAAGAAATTACTTATTTGGTAGTCAAAACCTATTATGGTAAACAATATAATTGTTGCCTTTTATTTACAATAATTAAAATATATTAGTTAATCACATTAATCACATTACCTATTAGTTAATCACAACCTGATTTTAAAGAGATTTAAAATCAATCTGTGGGAGTTTCTTTCGCCCTTCTCTCCCACCAGTGGTCCAATGTAGAGAAGGGGGGTAAATATGTTTACTGGTATGTGAATATCTATAGCAATAAAGAAATTTGACTTTGACTTCAACAAAAACCCATTTGGGAGGTCTACCTCGAAAGCCAAAATCCCGAGTGACGCGAGCTCGGATAGGCGCCGATAACCATTCAATATTTATTGTCACCCTTAGTCCGTCATTAAGATAGGGTCAAAACTTACTGCAGCCGTCACTTACCGTCCTCGAAGCAGTCATAATTATTACTAATGCCTTAAATATGTCAAAACAGGAATCCAGGTAAAAAGGCGTAATTTACGCGCGTTCGATAGAGATTTGGCAGTTGGCGCCCGAGAGCCGCGGTCGGGCCGGCCTGCTCGCCCCGGCCGAACACCGCGACCCAGGCGCCGTGTTTTTGTCAACCATTGTCTTTGATATACATTTTAAATAGGAAATGTCCCTTTTTATGGAGATCTAGTTTACGGCGCTGACAATAAGGATATAAATCTAACGAGTTTGGGACTATTCCATCCCGATGATCTATCGATAAAACATTATTTATTTACTTCCGCTGCGTTCGACACGTTTAGTTTTGTTTTCAATGGAATAAGACATCTTCGGGTGTTAGATAAACAATTCAGGTGTGTTTGCTTGCAGTTTATCGGCCATATGCACGAGATGCCTAACCAATACGTCCTAGTCAGTTTTAAACCACTAACCGCATCAGAGTAATTTTTTATTTTTTTTTTAATCTTATTTATTTTATAAGCCATACATCTTATGATTAAGTCAGCTTAAAAATAATTAACAAAGTTACAGTGCTTACAAATTTTCTTTGAGTTAATGTATAAAACCTATGATCCATTACAAGGACCATTGCAGTGATGGGTAATGGAGACATACGTCAGTCGTACTTAATGTTCGTTCAATTGAAGAACTACAGACAGCAAGCCCGCGGTCTCGGGTCGTTCATTACGTAATTAAATGTGCTATCAAAAGAAGACTGGTATATGATGATAATTATAACCAGGCAAAATGTTGATGTCCAGCTTGCATAGTCCATACGTGGCCGCTACAGCAACTCCAATCAAAATGCCTGCCATGGAAGGCTTATTAAGCACAATAACTCAGGGACAACACCAACTCGGCCATATTTGCTTTTATTTTAGTCCCTTTCCAGTCGATCTCTAATGAATACGGTTTATCTTTCAAGCTTATATAAAAATAAATCGCTCTTAAACTGAAGAATCACGCCTTAAAAAAGAAACGCTTATTAAAATTTATTTCTTTCTCTCCTCGCGGTGCTGTCGTGTACTCGGGCTCGAATAAAATTAACAAAAGTCAACAATTCTTATTTATTTTAATACAATAAACCGCAATCGTTGAATAAAGATAAATAAAAAGCAATAAAAAATAAAATCGCATTAGCAATAAACAAAATACTTCAGCGGATGTGGGCTGAGAGAAGACCTGGCACAGAAGATTCACGGAGACGCACAAACAATGACATTTAATGTCACTTCGATGGATTTTCAGAAAAGACAAAACCTCCGGACATAAAAAAGTAATGTTAAAATATCAATGAACCTATAAAAATAAATGACTTCATCCAGTAAACCCAAATCAACAAACCGGTACAAAGAAACAGAAACCCATGGAGCTGGAGCGATAGACATATTCCCATGGGACAAGAGGCCAAAGGTTAAATATAATACAAATTACGATGTGGGAGTAATAGGTATCGCTTCACTAATTTCCTTAAAAAGTATCTACTTACCAATCTACCTAGAGAAGAGGCAATCTGTAGCGTCACATACAAAAACGTCTCCACCACGCACCCTACTCCACGCGTCACGAGTGCAAGACGCGACGGCGTTTTCTTAATTGTACCGAAATATTTATTTGATTGCGAACTCTGCAGCGAAGCCGGCCACCGAAATGGCCATCGGCATCCATCGACACAATGGACCCCTCTCAGGCTACCGCGCGAAAGTTATCCTAAAAAGACTATAAACTCTATGCAATAAGCTCTTTGTATTGTTACACTACCACGCTGGTATGTTACTGAGAAGTAATTAAAGATTGTGACTCCTTTTAAGCTAACTAACCAGTTCCTTAGTGTCCAGTCTGTTTGGGTTGGCTGGTGGAGAAAAAATGTCCTTGATCTAGAAACTTTGCGTTAATGTAATCAGTGGGTCAATGTGGAAAATACATGTTCATAATGTCGTCTACAATACAAACATACACAGCGTGACGCCTATTCCCATACAGGGTGGCAGAAGCACAACTTTGCGCACTTTTAGCCTTCTATAATTGACGATATTTGGGGCGCTGTGGTTGTGGCTCTGGCTGGAGAAAAAGAAGAAAAATATCCCCAGGTCTTGAATGTTTGTATGTGTGTGATGTCTCTGTTTTTGGTTCCCACGGCACAGGGTATCCTAGTGTGGGGCCAGAAGCAATGTATATATGTGAATGTCTATGCTTACAATACCATGCATAAATTCCAGTTGAAAGCCGTAGTGTATTCACACGGAAAAGTTATGAAACATTTTATGTTAAGATGCTAAGGAGACACGAGAAAATATATGCAGCAGCATACAAAAACAGAACAATGCTTCTGAATGAGCATGTAAACATTCCTCTAAATCAAATGTAGGCAAGGACTAGTCTGTCAATCCACTTCGTATCTTCGATCTAAGTAGGGCACGGTATTAACAAACAGTGAACACTACTATAATACAAATCGTATCAGAATTATTGTAAAATATGAATTATTCCGATTCCCATGAAGTCGAGAAGTAAGAAATATCCTAAAGGAGGTCACGACAGAAGGCTGACGTGACACTATATCGTAGATCTGCAAATAAAATAACGAAAATATTTCAGTTTGGAAATATTTGGATGATCGAAATTTCATTGAATCTTAGCGTGCACTTGCAAAGTTACGAAACGCTAAAATGACTTTTCAAATTAAGCGTCTAATACGTGTACCACTAAGGAGCTTATATCTGAACGAATTCGGGCCGTATCGCATCGTACTCCGTGGCAAGCCGACGATGCAGGGAACGCGAGTAACAATCGAGATGCGAGCCTCTGATAACGATGTCAACTAGCGCAGGCTGTCTGCACCGTTCCCATGAATTGCGATGCCATTCTAATCGTTATAATTACAACCTATCCATCAAACGGACATATGATAAACATACCTGAGAATCTGACCGGGAAATACGATCGATATCAATCTTCGTGTTAGCAACCGAACGACCCCCGAGTTTGAGATACAGCAGAGATCATCTTTTGCGCGGCGACATATATATGAATGCCGCATACTCTTTGATCTGAGAGGCTGTCACATTCATTATCTAGTTACGAGTTCGATACTTTAAACTCGGTATCTGATGTTGCACATATTTTTGTAGCTCTAATTCCAAACCTAATTTAGGATGTTACAACGTAATCCTGAAGTTCCTAACAAAGCTAACTAATTATGGCAGTGTGTCGTAAAACAGTTCATATTGACGGAATATAGAGGCCAGCACACAGTGCTTAATGACATTAATCACATTGATTTATTGTGGTTCCGAGTTATTACAGGCCCGGTGGGTTCGGTGTGTGTGTCAGTGTGTACGGGGAGGCAGTAACAGATTGCTGCTGTGTGCGTGCTGTATATGTAATACGCGAGCTTACACAGGGTGTGCTGGTTTCGAGATCACCTGTGTTGGGCGTGTCATGTAAATATTTTGTCGCGCTCGTGAGGTGGTGATAACATAACTCTGCGTGTGAGCAAGTAAATCGAGAAGAAATACGACAGCCGGCTCGGGTATTGGTACCGATTTACCTAGGACCCATTGATTCTACCGCAGACAGCAATCAATATTCATGCAATGTCGGTAGATTTGCATGAGTTTGACCGTTACTATCTAACCCAAGTTGTGTAAATTGCATCAGCTGAAGAAAGCTCAACCAACAGACGCCTATAAAAATTGCATCTAGTTCTAATCCCTGAAAACTGAACAGCCTTCTCTGAAAGGAGATGCGCACACATATACACGGGTTGGAGTGTGTGCGTGCGGCATTAGGCAACAATTTACGCTGTTTGCGGCGTGTTAATATTGATTGGCTCGCTTTATTTCAGCTCGCGAATCTATCCGCAAAACTAGAGTGGCCCATCATAGCAGCCGGCGGCCGCCCTATATTGGTCCGTCTTTTTGCACGATGAAATAAATAGTTGCAAGGTTTATCAAAATCGTTTTGAGGCTGGATGAAACAGTACAGTCGGTCTGTAGTACGCCTACAGCTTTCACGTGAAGAGCGACGACTTTCACTTTTTAGTTTTTAAATAGATACATAAGTGTGGCTGTCAATTATTTCCCTTCGTATCAAACCAAGCTATGGAGCCAGCACGTCACACTGCGCCTGACCGTGCCAAGACGAACACTCCCTAGAATATAAATCATGGCATTATAATTTCATAATGCACGCCTGTCAACGTAAATAATACGCAAAATTTATGTTCCAGCGTTCTCACCGAAAGCCAATGCACGCTGAATGCCTAATAAGAGATCATTAGTTACTGTGACTGCTTCGTCGCAGACGCCAACTCATATTCATTCGCGGACGTGCCTATAAATTCAATTAAGTTGTCCCTATATAACATTTTATACCGAGTTATGAACTCCAATGCAAATTTGCTCTCGATTTGCATAAATAAATGAAACTTGTTTCAGGCCGCCATTTATAAATGAATGCCGCATTTAAATATACACAGTCTCTATCAACATTATAATTATTACGGGAGCTGTAATTGTAAATGCGGGCTGGGTTTTGTTTTCGTCAATATTCATTATAATTGGCGATAATGATAAGTCTAGACACCCCCAAATTATCTCTCTGTAAGTAAAATGGTTCTTGTATTTAAATGCCTGTTAAACACAAGAACCAGGTTCTGAAACTGTAACATAATTTGACTTGTACGTGTCGCGAGCGCAGTTGTGATGATTTCAACGATATCTGCGACATATGCAATGTTTTGATTAATGTCATGAAAAGTTATTGATCTAGTATTAGTAATGCTTACAAAGTAGGAGAGAAGGTGTCATGACTCCCTGTAAAAACATAGAACTCTTATGATTTCTTAGGGACAAGCTAGATCATTTCACTTATCACTGACGTGATATTATATATATGCTACAGGTAGTCGCACGCGTTTATACACGAGACATGGTGTTCACCGTATTCGGCAATAGTTTAAGATTTGCGAAAATTGTGGTTCCTATAAAATTGACAAAGGCGCGCCCTCAGGCCTTTCACTTACAGTGGAGAAAAAGACGATAACAGTACTACACGGCTGTTATTCCAAGCCCGTTTAGGTCTAAACGCGTTCTTTTGCCTGTGTTAATCTAATACAAGGTAGTAAGTGTTATCGCATCCCGACTATGGCAATAGCTGTCCGAATAGAATACACACCACAAATTATACCTCAAGGGTGTAACATCACTCCCTGCGGTATGCCCATAGACTATTAGCCGGCGTACATCACCATTAGTGATATATCGCTGCCTCAATTAGCTATCTGCTTTGGCTATAATAAATTATATCGAGCGTTTGATGGCTCTTCAAATATGAGTGGCGGGCGAGGCAATAAATGTGAGAGATATTTGCAAGGTGATATATCTATGGAAAATATAGACATATTCTAAACCCTTTTGTACTCTACTTTCTGTTTTAAATGTGTAAGTTTGTGAGGATCAGAATGGATGGATGTTTGATTATGTTCTTACAAACTAGTGATCAGCCACACCGTAAAGTGGTATGCGTACTAGGCAGACATCTCCATCGAATTGAAGCCTTATTAACAGAATAGAGCTCCACAATGAAATTAATAATATCAGTGAGTGTGTGTGTGTGTGTGTGTGTGTGTGTGTGTGTGTGTGTGTGTGTGTGTGTGTAACTAACGTGTGGTTGAATATGCGGCGTTCCGCCTTATTTGCGTTGGTTTGTAAGCTGTAGTCAGTAGCATGATTGCTCTACACTAAGAAATCTGCATCTAACATCACCCAACAATAAATAAATTACCCAAACAATTAATACGCCAAAGAAACTAAATATTTATTATAGCACTGATACAAATCTCACTCGGCGCAGGCCCGTCTTACATACCCACAAAAACATTGCGAATATTTCTTGCATTGTAGAGCACATTGAAATTAATGTTAGTAAATATACAAGCGGAGAAACGGAAGTGCGGAAGTCGCGGGCGCCGGCGGCCCATCCATCATCCGCCCACCCTGTATAAAAACGCTCGTTAGTGTGCGCTGGCCCTAGCGCTACCTTGCTCTCTATTAATGTACCACTCAAGTACCACTATTACCGTTGTCATTTATTATATTCATTTAAGTGAATTGGCTAATCTCATTTTATTGCTGCATCTCGCTGAGCTATTCGACGTTGTTCAGCAGATTGGTACTTCACATCGTTAACTACTCGCGCTTGGAACTTTACTGAAACAATAGAAGGTAAAATCAAAACAAACCATAACCCTGTGGGCCCTTTCAGCGTGATAAAAGCTGAGATTGAAAACATGCAGGCTAGGGCGACAACTGGCGGCAAATCCTCTAGGGGGCGCAAACCGCTTATAAAAGTATGCGGTGGAAATGCGACCGCCCGCCCCCGCACCGCCGCCGCCCGGCGCGCGTATGAAAATTATTATGAAGCCGCCCGCCCGCGCCGCGATAAGGCGGATGATACCGGCTTAAAACCGCGCCAGCCGCCTTCGCTATCTGCACGACAGCAAAATGCCTTTTCAGGCTTTACTACATACTAAAATGACATACTAAAATGTGCATTCAAAACGGGGATGGCTCGAATAAAAAGTAGCGAGATATAAATCCAACCCGTATACCTTGTTTAACCACTTTAACTCAAAATTAAAGCGACGGTATTTCGAGTGACAATTATAACTTCGGCTTCGAAGCGTACTGGTGCAAGTGTCGCGCTAAATAAAACAAAATAAGTCCCTGAAAACGCGCAAGGGAGACGGCGTATCAAAATTTCGTACACGAGACAAAGATAAGCTTAACCAGCACGAAATTATGAGAGTTTAACTGTTTCTAGCTGTAGAATCTGGCACGGGCGCTCGCCGGCTCGCCAGCACGCGTTATTTACGAGGGGGTGGCCGCCGCCGCCGCCGCCGCCGGGCACTGCGCCCGAGATAGTGCCTCCCCCGGAAGACCGCCGCGCCGCCGCCCCCGCAGCCGCCGCCGACGACGACGCTTGAAAAGATCTCTAGTGCCGGCCGACCATCGCACCTTGCCACCGGCGGCCCAGGGTCCCGTCTGCCGTGTCACACGACACCTTGCCACCGGCGGCCCAGGGTCCCGTCTGCCGTGTCACACGACACTACAACTACACTCCACGCTTACACAATAACTTTGCCTGTGCACACCGCCGCAACACACGTTCACTGCCACCCCCCGACGACATTGAAATCTCAACCCTATCCACGAACGACGAAAGCAAAGGCTAGTTTTAAACGCTGCCTTTTCAGCCCGCCAGACTCGTATTTTCCGACATTACATTTGTTGTTATTATCTAGTATAAGATGACATATAGCTATGGTACGATATATTATTATGGACTTCATAAGAATACGTTTTGTAGCCACTGTTACTGCATTACTGAACTTAGCATCGCATGTCTGCCAGCTGTTGTTAATACGTATTAGAAGGGTAGAATTAATTCTGTAGTTAAGAACTGGACTAGCCAAGTAAAAAAAAGGCAAAGTTGCAATGGTAAACTCATCATAAAATATTCCCCGGGCAATGCTAACAAAGATGTGAGGGGTCACGTGGCTGTGTCATTTAAGTGAAAATATACGACACGGAGAAAAGAGAAAAATGTGAAATAACTGTCCCGAGCACATCCCGAGCATTATGCCGCGAGACCAGTCATTACTTTTAATATAAATAAAATAACAAAATATGAGAGTCCGCTGCTAAGTGCCCCCACACACTTTTATATTTCACGAGCGGCCGCGGTCGCTCGCTAGCCAAGATTTATTTTTTAAGTTCGCATTCTCCTACAAAACCTTTTGTTTGTATACGCAACTGCTTTAGTACCTACGTACGAAATAAATGAAACACAATGACGTTCTTCACATTCAACTACATTCACAAGTGAATAGCTGGTCAGTTTGTTCGTTACATTTGTGAATTTATATTTTGTAGATAATGTGATTTTTGAAATCGATAAATGGCAGAAACACGCATAAAATGGGTTATTTTAACCGCTATTAATAGTAGTTATTTTCACTGTACTAAGTTGGCAATACCACCCCTGTCATCGTTTCTGACGAGATAAATGCGCGTTGTATGGCTGCGCCTGCGCCGCCTGTTTTTATGCATTTTTTCTTGATTATTAACATGTCGTCCTTCTTGCCAGCTAACTGGACATAATAAACACTTGACAGGCAAAATGCATTTTTACTTTTTAGAGTACCGTGTAAAAAATTATAACCGTACTTAAGTCATGAAATAGTCAAAACGCAGCAAAATGGATATGGAATGCAGATTTTTTATCGCCAATCGGGAAATTCTGATGTTCGTTCAATTAATAATAATGATACCTTGGACACTATTTATACACATTGATCTAGCCCCAAACTAGGATTCCCTGTATCTTGGGTACTAGACAACGATATCCATAATTACATAGATAAATATTATACTGAGATAGATAAACAACCATGACTAGGGTACACATCCGTTCTCATCAAACAAATATTTGCCCCCACCGAGACTCGAACACGGGACCCTTGGCTTCGTAGGCAGGGTCACTGCTGTCTCGGGTCGTCAAAATTAAAAGTTTTACAATTTTATTATTATATGATTCTAGATATTCGATGCAGCCAGTATTTCAACTAGATATATAGGTAGGTTAGGTAAGATATCTACATTGTTTAAGAATAACACACGAATTGCAGCAAATGGTCCTAGGTGATCGAAATGGACATGAAAGTAGATCTCCACTGAGATCAGTAGTGGAGCTCCTTAAACTCCATGAGTACTGTTCGATGGAGAGATGAATGGATCCAAAAACAGTTGTAAGGTTCCACACAAATCAACGGTGGAAACCAGTGAACCCCAGAGTGCTGTTCGCTCCATTGGTGGATCGAGTCGATGGATCCTAGTGGATTGAGGGTAGAAAATGATTTCCAAAACGAACATTGTTGAAAATGTCAAAGGCGCTGAATTATTTGATACGTGTCTCAAGCTCGCTCTCGGTTAATCACGCCGCTATGAAAAACAAAACCAAAGGAACCTTCCACTGTAAAGCTGTTGTTTGGTTAACGAATATGAAATTCTACTCGGGTTTACAGTGACACGCAAATTGCATACCTCTTATTACAATGAACCGTTATAAGAACTGTGAAGTCATTATCGACACGCCGCAATATCTTACAATATATCTTAATGCTGCAGGCGTGTCTCTGGGCAACGTGGAGCGACTTTGTGAATTTTACAGTCAGTTATTAAATATAAGTATACTTATTGGCCAAAGATTAACTACGACCATTCCGGGGCATAATTGCAGAAAGTATTTCCACACTAGATTTTTGGAAAATGACCATGTGTGTTGGGTGTGTCCACTTTTGCAAGTGCCTGCTAATCACAACACAACCTAGAAGAAAATGGACCTTATCGAGTAACTGATGAAAACGACATCTCCTACTGCAGTAACTTGCCATAGCACGGTCAAAATCGACATTTCCTAGAACTCAACGACCAGCTGATCCCAAAGTTTATCAAATAATCCCAGTTCCATATCAAAGCGCAGCTTAAATTAAGCGATCACCTTTCAGGTGCGGTGGTGCGTCGGGGAACGAACTTTGTTGAGTTTCGCGCGCAGGATGCGAGCGCTTCCGCGATGCGTGCCCTTTGAGTGCCGCAAACAAGCTGCCGTCAATCAGTGTCCAATTTTAATGACTTAATTTTGATGTAGATACCGGAATACCGACAACTAAGGTCAATCTTTAAGCGCACCGAAAAATTTCGAAGTTATATTTTGCGCGTGATACTCGTTACATTCTGAATCATAATTCTAACTGCCTATCCTACTGGGACAATGGCTGATGGTATTAACTTCGCTTTTACCAAAGTCGTTCTGGCATTGAATGATTTCCAATTCACAATAAAATTAAATCATCCAGCTATCGAATCCAAATTTCAATACAGTCCATCAGCGGAGCGCAAAGCCTGCCGAAGCACAAACACAAGCGGGCCCTACCAGTTCGCAATAAAACCGCGTGAAAATGGCAATAGCTATTCAGAGGGAGATATTAAAATGCATGGGAATAAATTCGGTGCCGTACTCGGCCATGGGGGTGTGCAGTAAAAACAAACAGCGACGCCATTAGAACTCACTTCCATATTCAAATTTATAAACGCGTCTGTCGGACCACAGCCACAAGGGAGGCTTCGTTGGCGATTCATTCGAGCGCCATAATTTTGATGTTCCATTTAAAATTTCACCCTCGCTCTGTCACCTACTGAAGCAATCTCCGGTAGCGTTGAATTCAGGGTCATTCATTAATCACGGGTTGGATGTACCTTTTGCAACTGAACTTCCCAGTTATAGGTTACACATACCTACCTTTCTGTGTAATAATAAAATTATTATATACTTTTTGAGCCCAAGTTCATAGTTATTTATTAGATGTTCTCTTTTGTTTGTCGATGTTTTCATAATATTATGCATAATCGCCATGGCGATAGTAAGTGGGCAGGAGTTGCCTGTGGATATAGATCGCTCAGGCGGCGGCGGCGTGGCAGAAGTCAGCAAGTACCTACCCCACATTGCTCAGCAGATTCAACCCACCTGTAATTAAAGAAAATAAATTTATTTGAAATTTAAGCATTCGCAAGTTGACGTACCGCATTCCCATCGAGCGAGGAGTGCCTCATCGAGAGATACCAAATCACCTAAGCTCTTTACCGTCGTCATATTGGACATAGTAAAGACGCATTCAACATTACGCCTTTTCCATACGGGGTGGCAGAGGCACAATTGTGCCCACTATGAGCCAGTTGTTAAATACTACATTTTGCGTGACAGGGGGCTAGCCCATCGCCGCAGCTATGAAGTAATGAAGGTTTCCTCACGATGTTTTCCATCACCGTTAGAACGTCCGTAGGTATAGGAATCGAACCTGCACCTCCTGTGTGAGAAGCAAGCATGAAACCCATTAAACCACGTACGTAAAGATTCATGGATTCATAAAGGTATAAACATCAAAGGTGTTCTCTAGACTCAACTCGGACATGAGACGTCATAGATGGTTGATCACTATGTTTATCGTTTTGCAGAGAACACCAAACGAAGGCGATGTCCGGGCGAATCTAGATAGAATGCTGCCTATTCAAGAAGCTTAAGAGTATTTCAGGGATCAAAAGATACCAAAATGTCTGAAGACTAAACTATTCGATCAATGTGTCCTGCGTACTTACCATGACGCATGGTGTCGAAACATGGGGTTACCAAGGAAATGGTAAAACGATGAGAGTGACCCAAAGAGCGTTCTATGCTTGGCATCACATTCTAGATAGATTCCGCAAAGAAGAAATACGTCGACAGATTAAAGTTCTATGATTACTAGAGGGAAAGAAGAAACATAGGTCGACCAGCACCCAGATGGGTCGATGACATTACAAATAGAACGGGGAAAACCTGGATTTGAATGGCTCAGGACCGGATAAGTTGGCACAAAAAGGATGAGGCTTATTCCCTGCAGAGGGCGGAAACAAGCTGCAGATGATGATGACACCCTACTACGCCAAAAACAGATAAGCATCCATTGCCAAGGTTTCGTCCCTAAATACAGCAACCATTGATTACAGAAGAGCGATTGATTAAAAGCACATAATGCATTAGAAGCATGAGTAACAGATGCCCGCAGTTAACGCAGAAGTAACATACATTTACTTCAAATTAGATAACTACCTCTCATACAAAGTAATTCCTAGAAATAAAAATAAACATTGATGTCGTTTACGTTAGCCAGACCCGCCGCCGCCGACGTGTGCCTCACGCCTAAACAAACATTAGAGTTTTCAAAATTTTGTGTATTTAAATCTGTTTCTTCTATTTCGAGCGTAGCGGGCTACATAACGGGCTCACTATGGATAAGGTGTCATCATAAACAGGAATTATTTAGTCAACTGAGGTTAAAAACAACAACATTACGGAGCAGGGACGTTTCGGCTAATTAATATGGATTGATTTTTAAAATAGACAAAGTAATGACGGTTACTGAATTGTCACGGAAACCTGCTGTGCATGCCTGTAGGTATACATTGTTTGTATAATTTCTTTAGGTATGTCACTTCAAATACTCATTCTATGTATTTATAATATGCTCCATTGGAATTGGAGCAGCTCCAACTACTGTAAAGTCACCAAACACTAATTTGGCATTACAATAATCACGAATGTTGGTGTTATTAAACACACAGGTGTTAATGATTTAGCTTTCAAGTAGCTGAATAAAGAACACGAGTATATTCTAATCTTCATTAACAAAATTCACTAAAGCATATTCAATGTCCAACTGCCTACCGTTTTTTTTCTGATCGCAAAAACGATTCGCTCAAACAAGACAAATTTTAGAGACCGACATCGCTCATTCTTTAGCACAATTTTAGACTCGCAGAGAACCGGTGCAGGTCCATGAATATTCATCCTGACAGCGTGTGTATGCGCTGGTAGAGTCGCAATCAGGTGAAGTTACACCAACACAGAACGATGATAGTCCCTATCACGCAGGATATTAGACCAATACAGATTTGATGTTAAATTTGAAGAATTTGACTGTACCATGTACAAATATCCGGTATATAGGTAGTCTGGCAATTAATAAACGTCATTTATTTTAAAGCCTCATTGAAATGTACCCGAACGTTATTAAATAGACAACGTTATTGTCTCGCAAATAACGAATAGGTCCCAAAGACATTTATCTTATTTATCGGTATATGAATAAATTGCGGTGCGATCGCATATTTTGTTGGTATTTCCTACTTACAACCAGAAAGTATCTTATTTTGTATCTCCCTAATTTGATCAATAGACTCAGATATATCAACAGACTCCCAAATAGGTATATCTTGCATTCCCCCGGAATGGTCGGTTCTGATCATGACTGGCAACATTGTAATAAATGGCTTCTATCACCGCTAATAATATTCGATTCCAACCGCGCCCTGGGAGCCCGCCAGTCACACTCAAATATTTAATTTAAAGTACACAAAGCGATTGACATAGCTGCTACTGCTTTACCGCCTGCTTTATAGGGTTCAGTGGGTTTACAATAAAATCTTTGGTAGGTATGTATTTATTTAAACATTTGTGTGATCGATTCATTACTACTTATTTGCTACTAACTAAGTAGGTACATTGGCTGATGGATTATGGAATATTCCCTTTGTTAGAAAATCACAAAAAATATAATGACATAATCTTGGCCTAAAAAGACTGATTCTCGCTATCTATTATCTTTATCGCTAAACGTGTTAGAAACCGCGAAATTCGCAAACGGCAGGACCGATTTGATGATGTTACTTCTGATGTTAGATAGATAGATAGATTGCGTAATTTACTTTATCAAAACTCATTTCATTTGCCACATTTCAATAATGTGTATGGTCAACGAACATGGATGTACTCTTGCCTAAAATTGTAAATGAACTACCAATAGATCTCCAAAACATGTTTATAAACAATAATAATTTTAGTTTTAAGATTAAAAACCACTTTATTGATAGTTATATACCTACCTAACATAGAACAAAACGTCTTAGCTTGAGTTTTACCTAAGAACTAACTTCATTCACTTTTTCAACTTCATTCTATACCTAATGTATCTGCTTCTAAGTAAACTATTAACTGTATAACGAGAGCAATGACAGCGACGGATAAACCATGTCTGGTTTTCGTTCGCTGCTAAATGTACCTAAATCTAAGTTCTTAATATATGAATAAATAAAAAATAAAAATTATTTGAATGCTAATTGATTTGATATCATGTGAAGATATAATTGGAGTAACTTAATTTCTTATGTAAATGAAAACAAGTATATTCATAATTTGAAAAGAGTGTTATAATTGAAACAGAAGGTAACTGTAAGATTATGACCACAATATATTTCTATATAATTAATTGATATACATATCTATATTGTATATAACTATTTATCATATAACTATTTCATTATTAAATGACCACAATATATTTCTATATAATTAAATGATATACATATCTGTACTGTATATAACTATTTATCATATAACTATTTCATTATTACATTTATCTATATAATATTTATAAATAGTAATAGTAATATAATACTCTTTCTATAGCATGATAACAAAAAAATAAGTACTTAACTCAGTCACCCATCTCCGTCAACATCTGACAAACAACAGGTATTCTGACAAACAACCCTTAAGGTCGACTTCTGTGTGCATCATCATCATTTGAAACTTGTTTTGTATATGTAGTTCAGATGACAATACAATAATATGGTACCATTGAGCTGGTCTGACGATGGAGCTCAAAGCTGGGAGAGGGAACCCTGGTATGGTTACCTGTAAGCCCATCGAAGTTTGGGCTCATTAGATTCGTTGTGGCAAGTCCTGTTCATATTTCTTGGCGATGTTTCCATCATCAACACCTGATGATGGATCTGGAAGATGGTAGACGGAATACTGGTATTCTTATAATTTTAAAACCATATAGTTTAGGCTCATATGATTCTTATCAACAGACTGATTTCAAAAGGGTGTTTTAAATTTTTAATTACTACAATTATTAATTTGCAGGGTGATGCTTAAGCGTCATGGCAACCTTTCTTTTTTAAGTTTTTTTTAAGTTTTTTTTTTAGTCAAGTCTCAGGTAGATTCTTACGGAGAGAACAATTTTAAAACGTAAAGGTAACATCCGAAAAAGTTAAAATATTTTGTTCTGTTCAATCTCCATCCAACAGATGGCGTTGGTAGTCCAACAGCTTTTAACAGATCGAATGTCGGGCAGCTAGTACTAAATAATCATTTTGGAGGAGAATTTATCGATTATAACCAGCCTGCTCTAGTTACTGACTCCATTGCACGTATGTAAGTTTTTAAATTAAATTTACTAGCTGGAATGCTTGAATTTGCAGATATGGATGTTTATAAAATAGTTATTGCTACTTATTTAAAACACTCAAAGTGTTTCCAGCGATATTCAAAAGTTCTTCCCATTAATTTGTTACTTGCACGCTTCATTTTAAAAACAAAGCACTATTATTTTCTTTTATAAAGTTAAGAAGTATCTTTGTAAAAAGAAAAGCAATAATAGTAAGAAATTTATTGTACTGAAAAAATTATGCTGTGTTATATAAGGTTTGAATCAATTGGAGATGGGCAGATAACGGGGGAGAATGAACCAAGTCAAAAAGAAACGAACCAAATATCGAAAAAAGGCTGAACCCAAATCCGCCGTTTGGATCGAACTTGACCGTTTTTGGATAATCATTAAGCTGATACAAGAATTAAAATTGGTTCTCCAATTGATCTAGTTACCGACACGGTACCTATCAAGTCATTCGTCACACCTCCCAGCTTTACCTGCTCTATGCACGATGATTCACGGAAACCACCAAAATAATGTAAATGAGACTAATAATGTGATAACGATTCTCATGGACACGGTTCAAATACAATATTAGAGGTTATCTATGGATACATTTATTTATGTCAGGGACAAATTCGTTACTATTTAAGATTGTTACCTCGGTTTGTTAAATAAATAAATTAAAAAGAAACACAATTTATGGAAACACTCATCTCTATCTACAATTGAAAAATATACTATAGAACCACGATAACATACGGCTAAGCTCATATTATCATAAGTAATAATAATAATAGATAATAATGTAGAGTCAATTAGTCATTTATCTACTAAGAATTAAAAAAGGAATTAGTTGACATGTAAAACCCATAAGTATAAATTAAAAACACAAATAGCATTATTAAGGCCGACTGGCACAGTAATCGTTAAATCAGTTCAGCGTGCTAAATTGATTTAACTTGGACATACATTTTGACAGGTGCTAAATCGATTTAAGACTCTAAAATGATTGAACGAATACTGTGCAAGTAAGTGGTCCTAAGAGTATACAGTAAGTAAGTAAGTAATGTGCGCGCACTTGCCTGAGCGAGCGGTGCGAGTGGGAGGCTTCTCTCGCACTCGTGCCGCCATCTAGCGTCCCGAGTGCCCCGCCGCGCACCCCGGCTGCCCCGCCGCGCGCCCCGGCTCGCCACATGCCGCTTATGAATATGAGGCGTTATGATTATGAAATATGCCCCGCCCCGAATATGGAATATGGAGGAGGGGGCCCCGAGCGGCGAGTGCGAATGGGCGAAGTTTGATTTATGATCGGCGCGCGGCCCCGCCCCCCTGTCATAACCGCGTACCTGGTGCGCGCGCGCGCTGCCGCCCGCCGCCGCCGCCCGCCGCCCGCCGCCCGAGCGGACTCAGTCGTGCTTCACATGGCGAGCCGCGCGCCCGCCACCGCGCCGCACCACGCCACTCCCAGCACGCCCGAGCGCGCGAGTCAACTCTGCCACTACCCGTCGTCGTAGTGTAGCCTAGTGCCCGCTCGACGCGACCTCCCCGCTGCTGCAGCGCTGCACCGTGCCATGCGCCGCGCCTGGCGCTGAGCGCGACCGCACCATGCCGCGCATCAAGCCAGCCTGCGTCCGACGCGTCTCCATCGGTACTTTCATCTTCACGTACTTCCATCACAGCACACACACCAAACGGGACAGTGACCATTTTTGAGACCGTGATACGCGATAAACGCGCGCTAGAGAATTTTCGATACGACGAAAATGTTTCAATTTGCGACGATAAAATTCGGCATCCATCAGAAAGTGAGCACTAAAAGTTGGGCTCGACGCGGTGAGTAAACAAGTGCAGTGCATATCAACCAACACACAATGCTATCTACTTTTGTGGAAATTCCTAACAACCCGTAGGTTGTATAGAGGTAGGTGAAACACGCAATGATATATACATACAAAACAATCATTCTATTAACGCTCTACCTCAAAAAGGAAAATTTATAAAATGTTAAACTATGTAGGACTTCTTCTTTTAAATGACGGACATCTTCGGCTTTAGAGGTTAATCTTGCCAGTGTTAAGTGAATTTGGATTTGGTCTCTCACAATTTGGTCAGGTTCTCTCTCGGAAACCTGGAAATGAACTCCTTGAGAGTGTTTTGTTGCTCGTTGGCCAGGGGAGGGGAGGGGAGGAAGGTGCTGAGTGATGGCATCCAAGTATTTCCTGCGGACTTGAGCAATAGTAACCCGGAAAACAATTAGCAATGCAGAATTTTGATACATTATTTTGTGGAAATACCAAATGTAGAGTAGATTATATTGAGTTAGGTTTACTACATGTGTTAAACATAAATAAGTTTCAAGATATACATGTCGCTACCTGAAAAAGGAAAACTGGTAAATTCTTTAATATGGATTTTGGTGCGTTTAATCGATATGAATGATGATGTCTAATGTATATTTATTTGATATTTTTGTGGAAATATTAAAGATAAATTGTAGTATATTAACAAAGGTCGATGAAAATTTAATATTCAAGAAATACGTATTTAACTTATAAACATATTACCGGCGCTCTACAAGCATTAGGAAAATTGGTGTAATATGCAAGAATGTTGATACCATTCAAATATCATTATCAAATATGATATTGTTGTGTAAACACCAACAGTTTTAATAAAGAAATCGATGAGAAAGGTCAATGTTGAAAAATATATTAAGATAAAAAAATATAAAAAAGTTGGATCTTCTTTAAAAAAGCTTTTCATTAAAGATTTAATAAGATAATGTATTTCTGAGAATAACAGTGTTTCAGCACTTTAGTGAAATATATTTTTGTCAAATAATTACCTATTTGATATTAAAGTTTATAAAACCGTTGTTTTTCTCACGTGTTTGGTTATTGTAGCAACAATTTTTTTGCTGCCTGGAACGACTATATTTAATAAGCAGAAGCATCTAATGAGAAATTCAATACCTACTTCCAAGTAAAATATAACAATCAACAACAATAATAACTTTAGTATCTATACTTTTAACAATACGATATATGACTATTGTTAATTATCAAATATACACTTTTAGGAGTAGATACTTACTTTAAATCGTTTAACGAACGAAGATGTAATTTTGGTAGGTAATGTAATGACTCACAAAGTTATGGTGTTTTATCTAATTATGGCAATCATAATATGATTCAACCAATAGACAAGGTAGAATAGATAGTAACTAAGTAGGTACCTATATACCTACTTAGGACGGCACAAGAAAGTATTAGTCAATATGATCTCACATAAAAAGCAATATGGCGCAAAAATGGCGCACGGGGTGGCAGCGGCACGTAAACATATAAATTATATACAAGAAGTAAATTAACAAAATGAATTATCTAGTCATTTCTTTAATGAATGCATATGTCGTGGCCATATCATAGAATTTATCATTTTGAAGTGGCCAACCATGCTGGAATTAGATATTTCTTTGAACGAAGAAACATTTTAGGGTATAACACTGCGGTAGCTTAGGTGAAGAGTAAAGGGGGCGATCGCAGCGTGTTAGTTCGACATGTATATCACAAAAACATAAGGGGGTTACCACAACCTTTATAGATTAAGTTCAAAACAAGAACATCACCATGGCAACTATAACAATTCCAATTCGGCATAACGGATTTAATTTACCTGATACTAAGACTTATTTTAAAAGGCGGTCATGGCAAATTTGCGGATCAGTTATAGTTTTGTAGTAACCTCCTATAGGTAGTACAGAGTAAAATGCTTTTAAAAATACATTTTTGCTTGAAATTTAACCTTCTCTGACCATTTCTCTCTTTGATCATTTCATGAAATGGTCACTATGATGTGGCCACGACACATATATTATTATACAATATATATTACCTATTTATGTTTGTTTATATATTTATTTATCCCCTAGTATACAATTGTTACCGTGTCTCGAGTGTGGCTTCAGATGAAACATCACCGCCTTATTAATTTAATATTTAATGTTTACATATAACCGTAGAAATTCACTTTGGATCAGTAAATGGCATTACCGGCTGACTAGCTAAAGGTTTAATTATGAAACAGTTTACAACAACAATTATAAATATAACCTCGCAACTTCCTACAATCCCTTTCAAAACCAGGCAATAAAAGTAAGGCCTCTGTATTTTTTACTCAATCCAAGTCTCTAACCACACATAACAAGAAAAACTATAAAATTATTTGACAAGCCGTCAAATTTTATTACTGACCGTTATAATATAGAGAACAGTCTTATCTAAGTGCGACTCTGTTTACGACTGCTCTATAAAAGATTTAAATATACATTTTATCTTCTAAAGATTGAAATATCCAATTCATATGATTATGAAATATTTAAGGCACTATTCACTCTACTAATAAATTCAGAAAACTTGATAATGGACCGGTTCAAGTTCGTTAATCAAAGATGGATTATGTATATTGCTTATATCTAGGCCTGTGTTTGAATAATGATTGTTTGTGATACAAACTAAACGACCCACTACGGGTTAGTTGCATTCAACACAACAACCTGATTGATTTATGTATTCTATTAGCTAGCTATTCTATGCGGAAGTTTGACTGAATACTTAAGCAAATTATGTACAATGAACCCCACAATTACACTTTAAAAATAATTCATCAAACTCATATCTAGATATTATGCATGACATTAACATTGGTAAGTTATAAATAAGTTAATTTAGACTAAATCATCTTTAACATCGCTACCTCTAATATTTAGCACCAACATCGGTACCTCATTTTAGATAATCGGAAATCTATTGTACAAAAAATACTTTTCAAATATGCGATTGTAAATTCTAGAGTTCCCGGCTCAATTGTTGTCTGATAACACTTTAGGTTTTTTTTGTCCACACAACGCAACGGTCACTTGCCTCGATCGGCGGCGGCTTACCGCAACGTTATTTGGGTATTTATTTACATCTCACACCGGAATCGGCACAGCCGCCGTTTCGACCAGTTACTCCTATAGGGGGTATGACTCGTTCTTATTCCGTGCGTCTTACGGTGTACGATCATACTAACTTGATCTGCGTTTTAGGCCAGTGTACCGCCCGTAAGCCGGGTAGCTCCACTGTCAAACCGACACAAGCAGAGATCGCTAATCCTTCCTGTTAACAACACAAACTATTAAATGCACCGGCCTTTTGGTGGAAATGAGATATTTAATCTCTCGCCGCAACATTACCTCGGATTATACACTCTTTGTGTGGACGCGGCAATAGCAAAGTCTTCATAAATGGCGAAAAATCTGCTCAAATATTAAGTGCTATTTATACTTACCCGTACTCATAACTTCGACCGCATCTTCAAGTTTTATTTTTGCGACCAAATGTATCCTATGTGCCATCTATTCCTCTCAAATGCATTTAAATTGGTTCAGCAGTTTAGGCTTGGAAACAGGCAGACAAACAGAGCTTTTTCGCATTTATAATATCAGTGTGGATGAATTAATGACATAAAGCTGGGTTTATATAGCATGCGGACTATTGTGGACACGAACTGTGATAGCATAGCGGTGAAAGCTTCCTATTTATCATACTTGATAAATATATTTAATTCTTGGGAAATATTATGGGCATAATATGTTATAATATAACGGTGTCCCAAAAGTAGGTAGGTATACGATGTGTCTTTATAATAAACTTGTTCAAACATGTACAATCTTCACATAATATCCAAATGATTTCTTTGCAATTTTTTTTTACCGATTTTTGCAAATACATAATGCTTTTCTTTCTTTTTTCATTACATTTTCACACGTTTCGCATGTTTCAATTTCACCACGTCAATGTTTTGTGAAAGAATGAAAGAAAGAAAGAAAGAAAGAAAGAAAGAAAGAGAGAGAGAGAGAGAGAGAGAGAGAGAGAGAGAGAGAAAGAAAGAAAGAAAGAAAGAAAGAAAGAAAGAAAGAAAGAAAGAAAGAAAGAAAGAAAGAAACAAAGAAATAAAGAAATCCAGTGGCGCCAGATCGCAAGATCTCTGTCGCCAATTGACATTACAAATTAAGCGAGAATTTGCTGCAACAGAGGTTACCGAATCGCTTAAATTCGTCAATTGGCCAGCAAGATCTTGGATCTGACCCAATAAATTGTGCAAGTCTCTTTAAAAAAAAACACAAAAAAAAATACGAAGAAATTCCAATCTGTTCGCATTTTCTTGAAAACAACACATCCTACTTTTTGGACACCAATTCTGCCGCGCTTACGATAAACGCACTAACTAGGTTTTGATAAATTCCGAGAAAAACGCGCCTAAAGTTTTTATTTTTATTTTGCCTGTTTCTCCGGTACTAAAAGACATACCGGCATAAAAGTTGTACTAAAACAAAGAGAAAAGTATGAAGTATACCTAGAATACAAACATTTATAAATATAAAGTAAAGTGTTCTGTATAATTAAAAGAATGCACTTATGGCTAGCAGCATCCTATGAAATTAGCTCATGACACTTGTCATAAATGCAACAACTACCCTACTTGATGCATTTTTGCTTAGTAATACTTCAATAATACATAAGATAAGTGCATCATCTACTTCACTTAATGCGTTTATGTTAAGGAAAATGGCTAAATATGAGAAGATATAACTCAAATATGAAAGTTGTTGCGATATTACGGACGCTCTAATGGTGATGGAAAACATCGTGAGGAAACTTTCATTTCTCCATAGCTGCGGCAATGAGCTAACCACCTGTCACGCAAAATGGAGTATTGAATAAATGGCTAAAAGTGACACCGTTGTGCCTCTGCCAACCCGTATGAAAAAAGACGTGACTCTATGTTATTTTGCAAAATTAAGTAGGGAAGAATTGAAATAATGAAATCAGTTTTAGAATCAGTCATAGTATGTAGTTCTTACAATTCAAATTAAATTAAATAGGTTGTATCCATACATATAGGTTGTTTATATATTTATATCTATTTATTTGGTATAATATATCGCTCAGTCTCATTTAATGGCACAACCTATGAAACTATTGTTACTGTAACAATCATTTTACTTATTTTTTACTGTGAAACAAGAACAAACATTTTAATTTAAAATAATCATATTGAACCTGTCTATGTTTGAGTTTGAGATCAAAATCACCATAAAACTAAATCAGTCAAAAACGTATTCTTAGAACCACTAGAAAAAGTAAAAAATATAAACTTTTAACGTGATACAAAATTACAATATTTTAGGCACATATAATCATCACAGTTGAACATTTAAAATATATTTATACTTCTTATATATATTTATTAAATGCTAAATCTAATTAGACTCAGTTCCATGTTATTAGACACTGGCAAATTGTTCCAGAAGTGTCGTCGGTTTTCAGGCATCAATGGTACTGATTTGGCAACTATTTCTTTTTTCCTTTCCTCTAGGCGGTGTTTTCTTGGAAACTGCCAGAAAAGTTATATTCGTCTTTATTTTCACCTGAAGGACATCCAATGTTCTCCAATCTGCTACATGACTCTCTTTGTACTTAAGTGAGAATTCACCCCTTTCTGCTTTGATCGACATCACATCTTTCAGATACTCTTGGTTGTGTATTTCTTATTTATTTTTAGACGATACGTCCTCGAAATTAAAAAAATCGGAAACAGATATCCAATAATAGGAAAAATAACGTGAAAGCTATTTCACTTTTTTTCCTATTATTGGATTTTAACACGGTTTCAATGAAGTCGTACTGTTTCTTGTTCTTCATGGCTAATTCCACCTGATGGTGGAATTTGTCTGCCGACATGTAGGTGTAGCCCGGTTCGAGGTATTTCACTATGATCATTTCTGTTGAAATGAGATCAGTTGACCATGTTTGCAAGAAAACACAGCAAAGCCCAATTCTTGTTTTGGGCTGCACGGTCAGGTATCAGCCCATATGTATATTATATTTAAAAATGCTCTGAAAGCGGATATTATGGTTTTTTGGTGACGACCTGAAATTGTTTCATTCTACAGCACTGCAAACTGTCCATTATAGTCTTTGGCATCTCCAAGGGGAACGAAACTTTCGTTAAATGCTATATAATTCTATGGCAAAAAATGCTGTTTTTTATTGATCGATTCGAGGTAACATTATTACCTTCTGTAAATCAACAGAGAAATATTTTTTTGTCTTTTTCAGTTGACTCTAATTAAACATCCTTTTGATATTCAATTATTGACGTTGTGTACCGAAATTTCTTCGTCTCGTGCTGAAGGCACCTTTCGCAGGATGCTTCTTTCGTGCATTCCGTGATAGTTTTATGCAACTCAAATTAGGCGCATTGTTCGCATTCATTTTAATTTTTCTGAGTATTAGTCTAGAGACTGCTAGCAATAAATGCAATAACTCAGACATAGTGCATTTATGACTAGCCCGCCCTAATAATGAATATAGAGACTGCTAGCCATAAACACAATAGCTCAGACATAGTGCACTTATGACTAGCACGCCCCAATAATGAATATAGAGATTGCTAGCCATAAACACAATAGCTCAGACATAGTGCACTTATGACTAGCACGCCCCAATAATGAATATAGAGATTGCTAGCCATATACACAATAGCTCAGACATAGTGCACTTATGACTAGCACGCCCCAATAATGAATATAGAGATTGCTAGCCATAAACACAATAGCTCAGACATATTGCACTTATGACTAGCAACCCATTGAAAGCCAGCAAAACAGGTCTGTACTAACTATAGACAGTGCTTTTTTAATAAGTAAAACTTTATCAAAATCTGAGTTATTGCGTTTATGAAAACTGAAAAACTCGGTAAATGCAGAAATCATGAAATGTCACTATGGGAAAGTTGTAGATCTCGTTTTCCTGATAACAAATATGTATATAACTCAATTTCGCCGAAAACCTTAGTTAATGCGTTTATCATAAGCGCGGCAGAATTGGACTGACACAGATATTAATATTAGACAGATACTTAATTAATGAGCCAGTAGAATTTATGTATCGCTAATAAATGTGGGAGAAAGCTCAATGCCACGGGAAAACTGGCCGTTTCATTTTCATAAATAAAATTAATTATTCAAAAATCCACACTACATCGATTACAAGTGGAAAATCATTAGGTATCGACAACATTTCTTTAAGGATAGCGTAACCTTTGAATTTGCTATCGCACAAAAATTTAGTTTGATTTAATAATTTTCTGTAAATTAAACCGTAAATAGCGATTTTTTTACTTACAGCAATTTTTCCCGCCCTTGAGCAGGTAGATATGTTAAATCCTTCCTACATATCATAATTACAATTACTTACTGTACACAAAAAAATAGCACTCATCAAATAATACTAGACCATGATTCCTCATAATTGGCATTTACATGTTTCCATATGTGTAAATGAATAAAAACATGTAAATAAACATATGTAAACCTAACATAGCTTATCGTACTTTACTGTTGTCCATACAGAATACAAGAATATAAATGATACCTATCAGTGAATACAAATATATCTTGTTGACGACTGCCTCGTTGGAATAAAAAAGCTTTCGGTCTACATAATACAACTCGCGCCATCTATTGACGAGTAGCAAAAACCTCCCCTAAGAGCGTCAAAGCAATAAGTATACATTCCTACTTTATAATTATCTCATATTTATGCAAATACATAAACATTAAACTAAATGTGTTCGAGTGATTCTGCATAACAAGAGTGCGAAGTAGACACCTATAAGATTCATTTTTCACAGTATAATTGTCCTATTACTCATCTGACCTCAGCCGTGCTTGGTTAAGATATTCTCACACAAAATAACACCCTCATGTTCTTACTTATAGACGTTTCCTATCCCTTAGCAAATTAAGCAATTTGTGTGCATATTAACTAACTAACTATTATGAAATCAGGTATTACTTATATTATTACGTAAATTTAGTATTGAATAACTGGACAAAAGTGGCCACAGCTGTGCCTCTGCCACCCCGTTTGGAAAAAGGCGTGATGCCATGTAATTTAAGTGTTTATGCTAGTACGTTACATTCCAAACGCAGACACAATGACGAACATTTATGTTGGCGATATTGCTTGGGATATTTCTATAAATGATTAACGAAGATAATGATTGAATTTAATGATAATAATTCATTGTATCCGATTTCTGTTTGTGCTCTATGAAATTCATTTATTAATAAATGTACGGAAGATGACAGTTTAGTCAGTAAATAGTTATTTAAAATATTTGCTCAAGTGCGACTTGCACTCGCACAAAAAGGGTCGGTTCTTTCTTTCTTAAAAAAAAACTTAACCACTAAAAATAATAAAACAAAAAGGATAATATTTTGTCCAAACGTGGATTCGAACCTAGAAATACTAAAATTGCGTTCGCGATATCAAACCCATTGCGCCAACGCAACCATATAATAATCCGCGAAATCTACAATCATATTTGAATCATGTTATGGTTTTATATCGCGGGTGGTGTTAAATCACGTCTCTTGTATGGGGGACCCCCTTTATTTATAAGATATCTTGTAGCTTATTATTTGTTGTTGTTAGCGGCAACAAAAATACAAATTCTGTAAAAAAAAACTCCTCACCTAAGATTACAGTTCATAAGATATAACCCGCTGACAGACAGACAGACAGCGGAGGCTTAGTAATTTTGCACAGGCACGTTTCGGATACGGAACCCTTAAAATTAGGTCGACTTCAAAATGAAATTAACTCAAAAGCAAGCAAGAGCTAATATGCTTAGACATACACGACATTAACCACCCGAACTAATGCAAACGTATGTACTTACTAAACAAAACACGTAAACCCCCAAAGCCGTCTTTGATGCACTCCTATTAGTTCATAACTTCAGAAAGGATTAACAGCGCCAATTTGTCAAGTTTTCCAGCTGTTCTTTTTAGTCTGGTGTTTCATAACTTGAAAAATACATATTTTTACACAACAATTTTAATGCAACTTGCACTGTTCCCTAGTGTTTGATTATCTCTGTGGCCCAGCTCATATCAACAAGCCAGAGTAAGTGTGGTGCTTACAGATTAGTCCATATAGTAAAAACTACTGAACCGATTTTGATGTAACTTGCGCTGTTCCCTGAGTTGAAGCAAATATAAGCCTAAACAATAATGGTCACAATGCGATTCACAGTTAAGGAGAAATAAGTGGACAAACATTCATTCACTCCTACATACAGGCGGCGCGCGTGTCGAATGCAGAGCTATCAAACAAAATCCGACTTCCGGCAACCTCGAAGTGACACAGTGACAAGCCCGAAGAATTTGAGAAACTCTGCATTCAACTCGTGCGCGGGTTACACATACATAAAGGTGGCCAATTTTAAAGGGTCAGTAGGGCTAAGACGGAGAGTTAGAAGTTTTTGTTGTTAGGAACCATGACATCAATTTTGACTAAAAGCAAAACTGTATCATCGATTTATAAAAAGCTGTTTACCTACCCGCGAATCGAGACCGCAGATTTTTAAATGAAAAATCACTTGTATTATAACATCATTATCGTTCATTTTTATAATTCCGTACCTGAAGAGTGCCAAACGGGACTCTATTTCTATTCCACCTGTGGGTCCGTCACCGGGCTCTGACTCATTTTCTCTGAGTATTTTCGTTGCCGCTTCAGCAACAAATAATGTAATTCACTAGATTTTATAAATTAAAGGGGTCTTTCTACAAGATAAGTGTTTTAACATCACCCGCGATGTAACAATAGTAGTTTATGTGACTGATACATAATTAGTGTACATACACTAGTTTATCTACACACATATCATAAGCTTTTTCTGATGTGTTCAGGAACCGCATATTCGACCGGCATGGTGGCATTGATAATTACTCTGCATTTGTTTAGCTTGTTCAGTAGTACCAACTTCACAGACAAACTAGGGGCGGCACGCAGGCGGACGTCGGCGTTCGAAATTTGAATGTCATAATTTGTCGAAAAGTGACACATTATGGTTATAATGTATCAATATTCAGATAAGAAACGAGTTTTTACCAAGTAGTAGGTATAACATTATGCTGGTTGTAACGTGCGGTTTTTGGACGTAGTAAAGAGGGTTTATGATGCGTGTGTATATAATAGTAAGTAATATCACTCGAGAGTTTTAATGCCTAATTATATACAGTTACATACACTAGTTTATCTGCACACATATCATAAGGTCTCTTTGATGTGTTCAGGAACCGCATGTTTGACCGGCATTGTGGCATTGAGTTGTTTAGCTTGTTCTATAGTACCAACTTCACAGACAAACGAGGGGCGGCACACAGGCGGGCTTCCGCGTTCGAAATTTGAATGTCATAATTTGACAAATTTTTGTACATTATGGTCATAATAATGTACAAATTTTCAGATAAGAAATGAGTTTTTACCAAATAGTTTTATATTATGCTGGTCTTAACGTGCGGTCTTTAGACGCAGTAAAGAGGGTTAAAGGGTTAATGATACGTGTGTAGATAATAGTAATTTATGTGACTGCTGCATAATGCCTAATTATGTACAGTTACATACACTAGTTTATCTACACACATATCATAAGCTCTCTTTGATGTGTTCAGGAACCGCATGTTTGACCGGCATTGTGGTTCTGCAATTGTTTAACTTGTTCTTTAGTACCAACTTCACGCAGACGGGCGTCGGCGTTCGAAATTTGAATGTCAGTACCAACTTCACAGACAAACTAGGGACGGCACGCGGGTGGGCGTCGGCGTTCGAAATTTGAATGTCATTATATGTAGAAAAACTACACATAATGACCATAATGTGTAGTTTTCCAGATACGAAACGAGTTTTTACCAAGTAGTTTAACTTAATGCTGATCGTAACGTGCGGTTTTTGAACGCAGTAAAGAGGGTTTATGATACGTGTGTAGATAAAAAATATTATGATTCAAATAAGATCTTTGATTTTCATCACGGTTGTGGTAGCGTTATTGGTTTGATGTCGGTTGCGCAATATTTAGATACTGCGTTCGAGTCCTCTTTCGGACATAATAATATTTTATTTTTTCTTTTGTTTTATTATTTTTAGTGCTTACAATTTCTTGTACGATAGTACGGAACCCTTATGTGCGACTACGACCCGCACTTGACCGATTTTTAAATACTTCGATGATTCGATGTCTATACACTCCATACGAGCTGGTACAAAACTCAATTAAAAATGTTTTCACTTACATCTGCATTGTAACCTGTTTCGAGTGAGTTGCCATATGACATTAGTTCCCAGAAATTAATCCTTAATAGAAACATCATCGGATAGAGTAATAACACAGGTGTCTTTTTTTTCGGGAGAGAAAGAGCTCCGTGGTCTCAAAACAGAGGCATCTGGTACAGAACCGTTGTAGACGAACCACCTCGCGTACCTTGGTTTGCCTCACGAAGCTTCAACAGAAGAGAACTAGTTCTTTGCTTCCGAACCCGAACTTACCACATCCCACTTAACAAATTTAGTTTCATTATGAATAAAAGAGACGACCCTAATTGTACCCGATGTGAGAGGGAGGAGGACCTCCTTCACTTAGTTCTCGAGTGTAAAATAAATGAACAACCAAGGCTGGACCTCCTCGAAGAAACTCGGTGCTCTGAGGGGGATCTTCTCTTCCTTTTCCATCGAATTCTAAGCTCAGAGTTCACTGTCGAGTATAGTAACAGATTCTTAAGTTTCTTGATAACCTCTTTGAATCTCAGATGGGAACACTACAAAATACTTATGTAACTAACCAATTTTAGATTTATTTAATGTTATTTTCTTTTGTTAAAGTAATACTGTAAGCACTGTAGCTTTGTTAATTATTTTTAAGCTGACTTAATCATAAGATGTATGGCTTATAAAATAAATAAGATTAAAAAAAAAAAGAGCTCCGTGGTCTACTGAGTTTCACGCTTGCTTCTCATGTGTCATGTGTCTCAGGAGATGCAGGTTCGATTCCTGACCACGTGCCAATAAGATAATAAATTTATCTTAAGTACATAGTACGGACGGACTAACGGTGATGGAAAACATCGTGAGGAAACCTTCATTACTCCATAGCTGCGGCGATGGGCTAGCCCGCTGTCACGCAAAATGGAGTATTGAATAACTGGCTCAAAGTGGGCACAATTGTGCCTCTGCTAGCCCGTATGGGAAAAGGCGTGATGCTATGTTGTCGTTGTTGTCTTCTTTTCAAAATCTGGTTGTATAATTCCCGCCCCTGTGTGTATAATTCCCGCCCCTGTGTGTATAAGTTATGTAGTTATTATTAGATGTAACAACTAGCCATGGCCACAGTTTATGCTGAAGGCCTGCCTTCTTCTTCTTTTTCTTCCTGCTTCTTCTTCTTCTACCTGCAAGTTGCCCACTTGGGCAATATATATAGTATGATATATACCTATAGGAGGAGTTTGCCTGCCTAAGTTGTTTGATGCCCATTAAGGAAAATAGGTTTAAAAAATGTAATGATGCCGTATTTTTTTATTTATTTTTTAATCTTATTTATTTTATAAGCCATACATCTTATGATTAAGTCAGCTTAAAAATAATTAACAAAGTTACAGTGCTTACAGTATTACTTTAACAAAAGAAAATAACATTAAATAAATCTAAAATTGGTTAGTTACATAAGTATTTTGTAGTGTTCCCATCTGAGATTCAAAGAGGTTATGCCGTTTTGCTTTTCATGAAAATGGATAACATGGTTTCTAACAACAAAAAACTTCTATCTGTTATAGTTTCGCCCTACTGACTCTTCTAAATGGGCCACCCTGTATAGTTACATACACCGAAGTATTTTTATAAGTACTTGTTTGGAAGCCGTAGAATAACATAGAATGGCAATTCTTCAATACATATGAAAATTAAATAAAAAATATTTATTTCACTAAAAAGTACACAATTACTTACATAATTAATATAATTACATGTTATGTGAGGATTTAAAGTGCGCAATTATAATTAAACAAACACAGTACATGACGTGATCCCCAAACTAGGCAAGCGTGTATCTTGGGAATCATACAGAGAGGAGACTGTCACACATAGATTGATTACCATTAATGGATTAAGCGTAAAATAAAAATAGAGAATAAATAACAATTTATCTTAAATAACAAAAAAAATATAGTAACATTGACACAATAACAACAACAAATATATTTAATATTTGGGATTTTCAATATAGCATAATTTTTAAGAGAAAATAGTAAATGAATACCCGCGCTATCATTGCTGAGTAATCCAGTGCCTCTGTGACCCAAAAATTCCTTTCTCCGCTCATCCTGTGAAATCTTCAAGTGCACCATCCATCGCCAAAGTCCCCGGTGACTGTCAGGAGGCCAATTAAAGCCATCAGCGGGCTCTTCAGCAGCCTGCCCTCGACGCCCGGCACCCTGCTCGTACAGCCCGTCCGATGCTTAAAAATATTATAAAATTTGAATATAACCAAAAGATTCGTTTATCGTACCATAAAACGATACAATGAAGACTATAGTATAGATGACAGGTCAAGAAGTGGTCGCCCTCGCTCTGTTAGGACTCCAGCAGTGATAAAAGCTGTGAAGGCGCGAAATCCCATACGTAAGCAGAAACTGTTGGCCCTTCAGATGGGGTTGAGCAGGACCACGATGAAAAGGGTGTTAAATGAAGACTTAGGGCATATCGAAGAAAAACAGGACATCGTTTGGACGCTCGTTTAATGGACCTGAGACTGAAGAGATGCCGCGCTTTGTTGAAGTGGTACGCGGGAAAAAAGCATCGGGAAATTCTTTTTTCGGATGAAAAAATTTTCACCTTGGAAGAGAGCTACAACAAACAAAATGATAAGGTGTACGCACACAGCAGTGAAGAAGCGAGCAACCGTATTCCGCGTGTCCAACGAGGTCATTTTCCATCCTCGCTCATGGTTTGGTTGGGAGTCTCTTATTGGGGCTTAACTGAGGTACATTTTTGTGAGAAAGGCGTAAAAACGAATGCAGTTGTGTATCAAAATACAGTCCTCAAGAACCTTGTGGAACCTGTTTCTCATACCATGTTTAATAACAGGCACTGAGTATTCCAACAAGATTCTGCGCCAGCTCATAGAGCGAAAAGCACACAAGACTGGCTGGCGGCGCGTGAAATCGACTTCATCCGGCACGAAGACTGGCCCTCCTCCAGTCCAGATTTGAGTCCGTTAGATTACAAGATATGGCAACACTTGGAGGAAAAGGCCTGCTCAAAGCCTCATCCTGATTTGGAGTCACTCAAGGCATCCTTGATTAAGGCAGCCGCCGATATTGACATGGACCTCGTTCGTGCTGCGATAGACGACTGGCCGCGCAGAATAAAGGCCTGTATTCAAAATCGCGGGGGTCATTTTGAATAAACTTTATTACCATAAGAATCTATGTTTTATTAAGTTCATTTTGCTATATAAATGTTTACATAAATAATAAACATGTCTAAATTATTTCATATTGCACATGTGACAGAACTTATGACCTGACTATGTATATATATATATATATATATATATATATATATATATATATATTAAATGTGATATATATATATATATATATATATATATATATATATATATATATCATTTAATATTCCTTTTTATATAAAATAAGTGATAAAAGATATGTCCCAGTTAGTTGGTTAAATCAGACACTTACTATCTCTCTAGACCGTTAGTTAAATGGTGACGTTTAACCAAGTCACTAAAATTCCGTCAGACAAGTGAACGAAACGTTTATCGAGTTGTCTAAACGTTCCTAGGCAACAAGACATTACAATATAAATATGTTTTTATATGTACTTAAGTTTATGTTTTAAGTATTTTTTGTTGTTGTTACATGTTCAACCTAACGCGAAGGATAAAGGGGGTTCGCTTCGCCCCCTTTACCCTCCACCTAAGCTACCGCAATGGTTTGCCATGATAGAAGCTGTGCAAATCAGCTGTTGTCGTGACGCCATCTTGTTTTCCAACACGCCGACTTACGGTAAGACAGATTGTTAAACGTTTTCGACGATGCTTTTTTAAATCAAAATGCTAGTGACTTGGTAAAACGTCGGTATTTAATTAACGGTCTAGAGAGTTAGTTAAGTGTCTGAGCTAATCTGAGTGCCCTTATAAAGAAGGGATGGGACATCAGACCCTTCGCTGTAGGCAACACCATCAGCCGCATAGTGTCATAGATCTACTGCAAGTTTATCCTGCCAGACCTTTGCGCGACATCCCAACTGGTACAGCTGGGTTTCGGTACCAGGGGAAGCTGAGAGGCTGCCGTGCATGCTACTCGCACCTTTCTTGCTAACGAAGGAGGTGACGTACTGCTAAAGGCAGACGTGAAAAACACCTTCATTTCGGTAGGCAGAGGTGCCCTGCTATCCCAAATTAAAGAGCAAACACCATCTACTTACAATAACATATGGCAAAGTTACAGTCAAAATTCTTAATTAATCTTCAGGGAAATAGGTGCCTACATTCGGCCGTTGGCTGTCAGCAGGGTGACCCACTCGGACCGGCAATATTTAGTTGGCTATCCATCCGATCATTACTAGCCTAAATTCCAAATTCAACATTTGGTACCTAGACGCCGTCGTCTAGGTACCATAGGTACTAGGTACTATGGTCCCGTGACCATAGGAGGCAAAGTTGAAATATATTACAAGATTTTAAGCACCTAACAAAAGAATTAAGAAAAATAATAGACTTAAATGTCTCTAAATGCGAATTATTCATATCCGATGACATCACGCCCGCCGAAAAGACACATCATCTGAAAATTTAACTCAGCTGCCCCCAACATAAAAGTTCTGGTCATAAACCCGCTCGGCCTCCTAGGGACTACTAGCCGTCTCTCGTATCCTCGTACTAGAGGACGGCATCCCCAGCTTCATGGATGAACAAATATCAAAATTCAATTAAAATTCAAACAGACTCACCGATTTAAATCCGCATATGGCCCTTTCTATCATACGGTTTTGCCTTTTTGTACCAAAGGTTACATACCTCCTTCGATGCTCTCCTCTTTGAAAATACCCTCCCATTCTCAACCTGTTAAATGTTTTGATTAAAAATTCAATAACCCAAATTATAAACTCCAACTTTGATGAACAAAGCTGGACCCAAGCTACCCCCCCAATTCAGACATGGAGGCCTGGCCATCCGAAAAATCTCTTTCTTGTCTTCGGCCCATAGCGCACGTAACCTCTATGATAAACTCATTAACCCATCGGTGATGTAGAGGTCACGTGTCTAGCTGAGGCCAGGAATGCCTGGAAGCAAGCCTCGGCAAACTTTTCCAATAAACCAAAACTCCCAGAGGTTGTGGGACGAGCCGCTGTGCATTAAAACGAGCGATAATCTAGAAAACTCAGAGAGCGCTCGTCTCCTAGCAGCCAGGGAGAAGGAGTCAGGACACTGGCGGCACGCTATTTCCTCGGGGCACATCGGCACCCTACATAGCCGAGCCACTCTGACATTTGCCGTCTGCCTGCGACTCTGCTTGAGGACGATGAACCCTTTCGTTGCCGTTGTGGTGCCAGGCAGGACCGCTTAGGTCACCACGGCCTCTACTGTTAGCGCAGCGCTGGCCGGTGGTCCCGTCACGCCAGCCTGAATGACGTCATTCGCAGGGCCCTTGCCAGTTGTGGTGTGCCAGCCATCCTGGAACCAAATGGCCTGGCACGTGACGATGGCAAGCGGCACGATGGAATGACGCTCATTCCCTGGCAGAAGGGGAGGTCGCTGATTTGGGGAGCGACATGCGTGGACACGTTGGCATTGTGCCACCTACCGGCGACCTCAGCTGCGGCTGGCGCTGCGGTTGCAGCTGGAGGGGTCTCAAACGAAGGAAATATGCCGCCATAGGCGACGAATCTATATTCATGCCGTTAGGCGTGGACTCGTCGAAGCTACAGGAACGTAGAGCTGGCACCTACCTCGCTCAACGTATCAGTTTAGCGATACAGCGAGAAAATGGTGCCAGTATATTTGGCATCCTGCCGCTCGGCAGATATTGGGATTTTTTCAAATTGAGTATAGGTAGGATTTAGTTACATTTTAGTTAATAGTTTATTTCCTTTAAATATTGTAATTTGAAAACAATTAATAAATTTGTTTAACAACTCCATTTTGACCTGATAACGTCTTATAAATAGATGAACGCCGGCTGCACAGGCCACGTTCCGCCTGAGCCGAGCGTGCAAGCGAGAGCGTGGAACAAGCGATAGGAGGCAAGATCGCCCTAAGCATTTCTTAAGGCGTTATCACGTAAATTTTTCGTCCGTAAACCGACTTTAGAGACAACCAATGGTTAAGAAATAAATGTTATATAATTTAAAATAAAATATAATTATTGCATTTAGTTTGATTAGCAGTTTCGTACAAGCAGCTTTTCTTTATCGCAGTATGATAATGAAGACAGGCAATTTTTTATACATATATAATATACAAATCTGACGTCATACATTTTTAGGTCAAATATCTGTCATATTTATACAATATGGGGCCTTACCACAAAAAAATAAACTAGCTTATTGACGTTTGTTTTGAAAAAAAAACTATTATTATTTTTATTTCTTAATTAATGGCGGTAACATCGAGGTTAATTTCACCACTGTCACGTGTTTTTCTAGATTTCACTATATTTGGACAGTTTCTCTTTCGAGAACCTGGAAACTTTAGTATTTATTAGTTGCTCCTTAGCACTCCCCGGGAGGACGTGAAGGGCTGTAGGTTCCAAGAATTTCCTTCGGACGTGAGCAATTGCCTCCCAAAAATAAACTAAACTAGCGTATAGGATTTGACGTTTGTTTTGAGTTTAAAAGCTGCTTAATATTTTTTTGTGGTAACACGAATGGTGTTTATTAATTAAATTGCTCAAAATTGTGACGAATTGTGAAATAATTCGATGCGTTAAAGAGCATTTTTTTCGCTAGTGTTCTTACTTGAATACTTTATTGCACAAAACGAAAGACTTGGCTTAGCTTACATTTAATATGCTTTATCGTTATTTGTCTGCCCCGTCAATATCCGAATTACTACAGTTGAGGTACTTACTTGCTGCTGAAAATAGGTATATTCTTATATATTTGCACAATGTAGGCAATTAACTTTAATACTAATTAAGGGTAAACTTATGACATTGGGGTGTTAGTGCGATAACTTAAAAATAACAGATAAGGCGAACTGTGTAAATAGTACTCCGTATATTAAAGGCCTAGAAGTGCTTAGTAATTAGGTAAGTAATGTTACTTATTCAGAAAAGTGTAGGTATTTCAGCCAATATTTCTTTCATTTACCATTTACATTAATCTAGGATTAAAAATTAACCCTTAAGTGCATGATTATTATTTTTTGTTAAAAAAACATGATACTTAAAAAATACGATAAAAGTTATTTAAAAAAATCATGAATTGAAAAATTATAATTTTGCACGAATTAAGAAATGTAGAATACAGCCTACTTAACAGCTAGATTCCCCGCAAATTCAAATAGTTCATATTCACGGGTTATAATATTTATGAAATCAAAATGTTTGTAACTTGTGGATTTGAATTTTCACACGACTACGCCAATACTAAAAGGAAGGGTTATGATTTAGCAGTTTGTATATGTGCATGTTTATATTGTAACATACGTTTAATCGTAGATTTTCCACCGTAGCTGCAAAACTATCGTAACAATTTTGATGAACGAAGAGAAGAACTTTTATTATGTATTGAGAACTTTAATATTTAATAATCTAAGTGAAATATCTTGGCTACTTTTTATACGAAAAAAAAACATTCACGAGTTACATTAATTTGCATGATTATTAATGTGATGGTGATTTAAACATGTTTAAAATGCCTCGACATATTTGACATGTCTATACTATTCCAAATACTTTGAGTGTAGGCTAGATCCTACATGAGCGAATTCACAAATATTATGTACTTATAGACTGAGAACGTCATTCACGTTAGTATGTAAACGTATAATTTTAATGATATATGTGACAGCATTCCTTTAAAAAATAATTACTTACTCGGTATAAAACACCAAAACTCTCTCGAAGAAAACCTTCAAATTTAACTTTTTCTACATTGTCGCCATTTCATTCATAAACAAAATTAATTTTTTTTATATATATTTTCGCCAATTAATCAACTTTTCTTAGGCGTATCTCTAAAAAAAAAACAATATAAAAATCCTTTTTTTTAATTAAATATTGAATAAGTCGCAGGTTATGTAAGTACGCTGCATCCTGCACCATGCATTTAAGGGTTAAAGGAAATGTAGGCCTAAAAGCTGGCATGCTGGTTTTGAAAGCAGGGCTACCTGATTAAATGCAATATACAGTATAATACACGTACAGAATTATACATTAATATAATCGGATAATTTTTAGCCAATTACCAACGTCCATTTAGGCCTAAAGCTATCGAGATCGTCATCTGTCATCTGGGTAAAAAGTTTCACGCACTCGCTCGCTGTACTTAGTGTTGATTTGTTTTTACCTCTAGGTACTTTCTAGGTAGTAGAGTAGGAAGGAATGTATGTCGATAGGACCGCGATAGAAATTGTTCCAAACACTGTTTGACTGATGGAAACGCAGTGGTCGAAGCGCGTAAATGTGTAAACTGAACCAATACAATATGAATAAAACGAAATAGAGGATTGAGTAATAACTATTGTAAAGAGAGATTTACTCGGTTAAATATAAAATTATAAATAATTCGACAGCAAATACGACACTTGCACAGCAGGTACCTACACATAAACAGCAACTATCACGTTTATTCAACCCACGTGTAATTCTAAATTACACTAACCGACAACTTCTTTGTTGCAGGAGAAAGTTCCGGGTCGTGTTCAGAAGACGAAATCTGCAATGCCATATCCGAGGAGACCCGAGACCGCGCCGAGGCGCACATGTGCCCGCGCTGCCAGGAGCAGTTCGAGAACATTCACGAGTTCATACACCACAAGCGATTGTGCGACGAGAAAGCGCTGCAGATGGGGGAGGAGAGGATGCACTCTGACCCCGAGGAGATGGTCGTCTCCGGAGATGAGGAGATGGACGAGCCCAACAAGAGACTAGATCAAGTGCGGCGGCACCGGCAGGACGCCGAGAATAACAACAGCCTCGAGGACGGCGAGGGCGAGCTGCCCGAGGCCGAGGTCCCGCCCGTCGGCCTGCCCTTCCCCGTCGCCAACCACGTCACCCTCGAAGCCCTACAGAACACCAAAGTCGCCGTAGCACAATTCGCCGCCACCGCCATGGCCAACAACACGGATAACGAAGCGGCGTTACACGAACTCGCTGTACTACAAAGCACATTATTCACGCTGCAGCATCAACAAGTGTTCCAACTGCAACTCATTAGACAGTTACAAAATCAGTTGTCGCTGACCCGGAGAAAAGAGGATGACAGTCCTCCGCCCCCCGAGGCGTCACCGTCGCCGGTGCCCGGGCCGGTCGCGCGCTCGCCGTCACCGCCGCCGCCGCCGCCGCGAGAGACTACTCCCGTCGCGCCCCCTCCCCCCGCTAGCCAGAACTTGCCGTCGAGTCACGGTCATGCCCATCACGCTCCCAAAACGGAACCCATCTCCGTCCCCAAGCTCCCGTCGCCACCCATGATGTCCCACCCTCCCTACAGCTCCATATCATCGTCGTTAGCGTCCACCATCATCACGAATAACGATCCGCCGCTGTCCCTCACCGAACCGAATTCGTTAGAGATGCTTCAGAGGCGAGCCCAAGAAGTACTCGACAACGCGTCCCAGGGACTGCTGGCGAACAACCTCGCAGACGAGTTGGCGTTTAGAAAGTCTGGAAACAAGTCGCCGTACGACGGGAAATCCGGAGGTCGAAACGAACCATTCTTCAAGCACCGATGTAGATACTGCGGAAAAGTATTCGGAAGCGATTCGGCGCTGCAGATCCACATTCGGTCCCACACAGGCGAACGGCCTTTCAAATGTAACGTGTGTGGGTCCCGGTTTACCACCAAAGGCAACCTGAAAGTGCATTTCCAAAGACACACTTCCAAATTCCCACACGTGCAAATGAATCCTAATCCGATACCTGAGCACCTGGACAAGTACCACCCGCCACTTCTGGCGCAGCTGTCGCCGGGGCCGATGCCGGGCATGCCCCCGCATCCGCTGCAGTTCCCCCCCGGTGCGCCCGGCCCGTTCCCGCCCGGCCTGCCGCTGTTCCGGCCCTCGCGGCACGACCTCCTGCCACCACGGCCGCACGCCGATAAGCCCCTGCCGCCTCACCCGCTTTTCGCTGCCATGCGAGAGGAGCAGGAAGCCCCCGCGGATCTCAGTAAACCCTCGGCGCCGAGCCCCTCCCGGTCGGGGCCGGACCAGTTCAAGTCGGAACCGCACGACGAAGAAAGCCTACGAGATTCTAGTTTCGAAGAGACTGACCGCGTTTCACCGAAACGTGAACCGGAAGAGAATGAGACGACGCACGATGGCGAACAAGAACGATATCCATCGACGTCGCCATACGACGACTGCAGCATGGACTCGAAATACAGCAACGAAGACCATATCGGCAGAGAAAGCCCGCACGTGAAGGCCGATCCAGACCAACCGGAGAACCTCTCAAGTAAGAACTCACCGATATCTGGAATAACAATAGCAACGGGGCTTCGAACCTTTCCCACGACTCCTCTATTCCCACATTCCCCACCTAGCAGCATATCATCCGGTAGTTTAACTCCTTTCCAATGCATTCCATATGGCGTAATGGACGTGGATATAGCCCGCGACCACCTCTTTTATAATTCACTTTTGCCCCGTCCCGGTAGTAACGACAACTCATGGGAAAGTCTGATTGAAATTGATAAAACTTCCGAAACGAGCAAACTGCAACATCTTGTAGATAACATTGATAGCCAAGTGAGCGATCCAAACGAGTGCATAGTATGTCACCGAGTTCTATCATGCAAAAGTGCTTTACAAATGCATTATCGCATACATACAGGCGAAAGACCATTCCGATGTAAACTATGTGGTCGAACTTTCACAACTAAAGGCAACCTAAAGACTCATATGGGCGTTCATCGAATAAGACCTCCCACACAGATGTTGCACCAATGTCCGGTGTGTCATAAGAAATTTTCTGATCCCTCGATTTTACATCAACATATTCGCCTGCATACTGGCGAGAACGCAAACGCGTCACCCCACACGATGCGCCGCGAAATTCTCGGCTTCCGCCCGTTCGGGCTCACTCCCCCGTCAGACGTCCACTCCTTCGAGTTCAACAATCCCTTCCGTCCTCCCTCGAGTCCCGGCGACCGACGGGCGGACCGGGTGGACTGCCGCGCTCTCGCGTCGGACGGGAGCGGCCGGGACGCGCGCGAGCCCGCGGCGGACCCGGACCGGGGGTTCGACGAAGACTCAGATCCGAAGGATCGTCGAACTTCGCCGCTCTCCGTCTCCGCGTCCGAGAGCGAAGTAAAGACGTTCATCACAACGGCTTCCCTCCCATCGGCGACAGGTTCGGAGAGCGGGCGGAGCGCGGCGTCTCCGGGCACGGGCGCGGCGCCGTCCCCGCGCGCCCCGCCGCGCCGCTCGCCGCTGCCCCCGCACTCGCCGCCCTCGCCGCTGGCCGCACTGGGCGCACTCGGCGGCTCGCCCTTCAGCCCGCTCGGACTCGCGTTCCCCCCCGCAGGTATGCGCTAGCGGGTTTTATACTATGGTCCGCCCCCGGTCCCCGGCCCCCGCTCGCCTGCATTTCCGCTTCCTTCTCTAATCCCTATGTGCCGCATTCACCTTCCGACGGAACGCGATCCGACACTAACGAGACCAGAAAAACTGTACGCCCCGATCACAACCAGTTAATGAAGAAGTAATTCATCAATCAGATGTGCAGTGACGCGTTCCGTCTCGCCTATAATGTTGCAGTGTTATGTGGAGCGTGTATGTAACGCGGTGGTGTTTATTCTGTGCAGTGCGCGGCAACACTACGTGCAATATTTGCTACAAGACTTTCGCGTGCCACTCGGCACTGGAGATCCACTACCGGAGCCACACGAAGGAACGCCCTTTCAAGTGCACTGTCTGCGACCGAGGATTCTCCACCAAGGTTAGTCTAGTTTGCTCCACTTGATACCTGAAGAGTTTTTCAATGTTTTTTTTACAAACCACGGTGTCTAACCTTGTCCCACTACACTTTACATGGCTCAAATTACCATTAACACACACTTGTTGGTTTAGCACAATGGCAAAAGAATTGATAGGAATGCTTATAAAATAATCAGAACTTAAAGACAACATTAACAAAACTGCGGTCTTTTCACTGTCCACCTCTAAAAATTTGGCAAACATAAAATGGAGTGACGATAACGAATCAAGTTGGCTTCGTCGATTGAGTGAAATTGGCTAGTGGCCAGTTAATATCTCATTGTTACACACAAATAACACGAAAGCGATTCACATCTTCATCCTTTCCCCTCGACCGAGACCTAAATGTTTTGTTTTACTGAAATAGATTTTGAACAATACATTATTCGCTTCCCCCATTATCGCATACACCGCATACCTACATACCTTCGGAGGGTCTGCACACGATTGCGTAACATGAGTAAAATAATGGATCTCCAGCCTCAAGTTTGCCAGCACAGGGCCGAGGAAGTTAGTGCCAAGGCGCAACTTCAAGAGCCGATTTCATTTCATGCAAGTTTCGCTGCATTAATTTTGCAGGCTGTAATTACAAGTTGCGACTCGACGCCTCTAGTTGGCATTAATTTTAGCCGTTGTCGTGTCTTCCTCTGCTCTGGTGGATAGGAAGAGATGCTGCCAACTTGCCATGAATAATTAGACAGGCAACTTAGCAAACTTGTGGGCTCGTATGTTTCTGATGAAATCCGGGTCGTTTGACTGGCGGTTTTCCACTGACAAATTAGTATTATTTTCTATTTAATCCGCCCCTTATTTTTTTAACTTTATTCACGATTAACTTATTTAATTTAATAGCTTACTGTAGGTATAAGTCCTAAAATCCCGATATTTGGAAAGTGGTATCTAATCTAATTACCTAGGTACAACATAAGGATATTTAAATGCGAGACATTTCGAAAGATAATGTGTTAAAATTTACAGGTGATTTTGGGCATACATTGAAATTCTTAGACATACTTTCCCGATGACAAAAGTTTATATTAATGGCAATAGATGCACTTTAATGTGTTGCGGTAACAGCTAAGTGTTCGGTGCGTTTCGTAACTATTCCTGGCTGGTTAACAAAGTGCAATAACATTATGTTATGCAGACCTTTTAACTCCAGTGGCGTCCAAAAGACCTATGTGTATACCGAGGTCATCATACCGGGGACAGTTATAATACCGCACATGCATACATATGTATGGCACATACGTAAATATGAACCAATTGAATAATAAACAATTTCGAACGTCATCCCGGTATTAAAATTTATAACGGATGAAAGGGTGACCATGATTGCGGATACATTCCGCGGAGATCCAAGTCCCATTAATCAACGAATAATTACATTTAATTCATTGGGTAATTATACCTATATTCAGAATTGAGCAGCGGTCGATACCCATAAAACTTAGTACCGAATTACAATCCAATAAAACAATTTGTAAACGTAAGCGTTTGTAGTTCTTATAACTTTTAGGATAAAGTTGATAAATGAATAAAAAGATGTAGTTGGACTCGTCGTAGATTGTACGCACTTATTATAAAGTCTCATTGCGTATCGTCGCGACACAAAAATGATAACTCATAAAAATAACGTCACGGAAAACGATCGGAATATTAATTCGTGTCGTAAAATATTTATTACTTATAAATCCTTGAGAGTTACTTACGGTCCGCATCATAAAAAAATTATTTATGCTCAACAAAGTAAAATTTTCGTTATTTTCCAAAAGCGGGCCTCGTTTTTATTATTATTATAAAAATTGTTTACGACGGCCTCACTCGCGGTTTAATCCGATCTCATGCAGTTGTTTGATGCTGCTCGTGCTCATACACGAAGCACCTATTAAGTTCCTACGCATAATAAGTATTGTAAGATTTACACACGTGTCTACATATAAATAAAGTAGATATTTGACCTAAAACCCTAAATTCCTCTGTTTAACAACTAAAATAAGGTGGAACGGGCTACAAAATAAATGATTGACTCTTGGTTGTAACTTTAGTTGACTTGTAATGGATATTGAATTGTCGTGAAGGTGTGCAGCTTTTGTTTTGCATTTAACTCAACGGACAGCCACATCATTGGGAACAACTTTCTCAATGGATTACATAGATGCATTTATCCTACAGTACTTTGTTTAATACTTAAAAAAATCGACCGGCCTATCGATTATTTACTATGAAGTGGTTTGTATACAATTTCATAGCTTCTTACCTTTTTATAACGTGCCACGGTGAGGTGATGCAACAAGGTATGATGAAAATGATGAAGATGATGTACCTACGTGTACGTAGCATCTTGCGCTTGACTCAACTTGCAATTTCACGGGTTTTCAATCGTTAATGACAAAATCAATCAAGTCAACAGACAAATAATCTAACTTTAATTATGTAGTATCACAAAAGCCGCCGTGAGAGAATAGTTTTTTTAATTTTCTATCAAATAGCTTTGTCATGTCAGCTTAATATTACCGATGCCGATTTTCCCTCAAACGGAATTTACTTATTAATCTTTTAACGAGATAACCAATCAACCAAAAATAAAACTATAGTTATTAATCAAATTAATTAAAGTAGTCGTAGGACATCGATCAAGAACTGAATTGCTAAAAAAATATAGTCAATAAGCAAGTTTCATACGTCCATAATACTCGAGTCGCCAAGAACGGGCTGCCTTATTTAGCACTAAGCTTATCAATTAACTGCCATTAAAATATAAATCATTTCACGAGGCAACTTATTAAAAGCATTTATCTAATTAATGCCGACTTACAGCAACTCAAACGGCATAGTTAATTTCAACATTAGCATATTTTTTACAAGGTTCTCGGTCCATGCCACATAATTTCATTTGGGCTATAAAGCTACTTGTTATATTAAGCGAATCAAATATAACAAGTAGCGCCATCTAGTATTTGGTAGCGCAACTAATTTGCACCCATCTTTACAACATCTCTTCTTATCTAACTCTATCTACATGTTAATATTCATATTAGCACCTCTATTCTATTTTATTCTAAGCTAGCATGTACACTTAACCATCGGCATGTTGTGTCCCTATCACATCCTGAAATTCTCCCCTACTGAAACATAACATCCCTACTTTTGTGCTGGGGTCCGCATTGTTCCGTCAGAATTATTAACTCACATACTCCTCGAGTTAGAGCTTTTGGAATATGACTCTAATTCATTTGAATTTATAGCAAGCATTGTACTTAAAAAGCAGGATTAGCTTGGTCGATCTGCATACTAATTAAGGTAATCCCATTTGTTACTAACTGTACTATCCTGGACCACATTATCTGGCTTTGGAGAAGGCACCCGACTTGACCATTAATGTATCCTGCCTATGCAAAAGTGCAGAATATGCCCACGTTCAGACGGAACGGGACGGAATTGTGCCGCCGCATGAACGCGGGCTTTTCTGACAGCATTCGGACCGCCCCGTGATTGCCCCTCGCCCCCCTCGCCCCCTCGCCCCAGCATGAGAGGCCTGTGTCCAGCGTGTAACGTGTGCTTGTGTTTGTGGTTCCAGAGCAGTGGCGGCGGTTGTCGGTGCACTAAGCGCCCCCGCCCGCCGCGGCCTCCGCACGCCACTGCTTTGGACTTCTGGAACGCCTTCGTCTACCCGGTATGAGAGAGTGACGTATGAGTGCTCTTTTACTTAGTCACGATGCACATCTAGAAAACGTATACAGTGTGTAACAGAAAAGTCACCTCGGCATCAACTGTATGGAAATGTCATAAATAAAGTTGCTCTGATCAAATTGCTTCCATAATGAAAGTTGTTCAGACTTACGTCAATAACAATATCTTGGAAGACTACACCTTTCTGTTACACCCTCGGAACATGCAGCGCCCCTAACGGGTGTTAGTGAAAAATACATTGTGCGACCAACTAAAAGTGGAGCCATCTTAAGCGCCCGGTAAACGATCAAATTTGCTTGACAAACTTGTTTGTCAAACTTCAAAATTTCAAAATTTTACAAAAAGTTTGATCGTTTTCAGGGCCTTTTAGAAGAAGCATTTGGCATCTGCCAACAGAGCTATCCGTCGGTCTCCCTTCCGCTTCTAAGGCCCACTAGCTATAAAGCGGATCAGCACAATTCTCTGCTAATCTGCTTTACAGCTAGTGGCACTAAGCGACCTAAGTAGAGGAACTGCCTCTACTGTTGACAGTTGTGCGAATGCTAATGCGACTTCTAAGAATGTCTCCACTTTTATAGTTATTATCTTTTAATGGTTATTAATTATGTTGCAGTAACCTGTACCTTATTCGACTTGACTCGCATTGAGGAACAGATGTTCTATTTCACGATGAGGGTTTGACTTTGGTTGTAGTCAGCCAGAGCACATGAGCCAGAGACTACGCACACTGACACAACGTGCATGTGCACGTGCGTCGTGTGCGTAGTCTCTAGGACATGAGCCAGAGACTACGCACACTGACACAACGTGCATGTGCACGTGCGTCGTGTGCGTAGTCTCTAGGACATGAGCCAGAGACTACGCACACTGACACAACGTGCATGTGCACGTGCGTCGTGTTCGTAGTCTCTAGGACATGAGCCAGAGACTACGCACACTGACACAACGTGCATGTCCACGTGCGTCGTGTTCATAGTCTCTAGGACATGAGCCAGAGACTACGCACACTGACACAACGTGCATGTCCACGTGCGTCGTGTTCGTAGTCTCTAGGACATGAGCCAGAGACTACGCACACTGACACAACGTGCATGTCCACGTGCGTCGTGTTCGTAGTCTCTAGGACATGAGCCAGAGACTACGCACACTAACACAACGTGCATGTCCACGTGCGTCGTGTTCGTAGTCTCTAGGACATGAGCCAGAGACTACGCACACTGACACAACGTGCATGTCCACGTGCGTCGTGTTCGTAGTCTCTAGGACATGAGCCAGAGACTACGCACACTGACACAACGTGCATGTCCACGTGCGTCGTGTTCGTAGTCTCTAGGACATGAGCCAGAGACTACGCACACTGACACAACGTGCATGTCCACGTGCGTCGTGTTCGTAGTCTCTAGGACATGAGCCAGAGACTAAGCACACTAACACAATGTGCATGTGCACGGCTAACACAACCAAAGTCAAAACTTCATCGTGAAATAGAACATCTGTACTGATTGTATTGCGAGTCCTCGTTTACATACATATCTCTAAATTATCCAAATGTACCTATTACAATATAGGTACTAAGCCACATTTCTTACATCCGATCCCAGAACTAAATAAGATCGTATTTTACACCACGGGCCATAATCTCAACCGAGGGAGAGGTCCCGGGTTCGAGTCCTGGCTGGGGAGCAACAAAAAGTTAGATCCTAGATATAGATTTGCATCCCAATTACCTAAATGTTCATCAAATTTATTTATATAAAAATTTGTATTTACTACCCTTTTATCAATATTGTACGCGCTATTTTAACCACATGTAGTCGCCTCCCTCCGCTCCGCTTAGCTTCGACTCCAGGTTCTTTTAACTGTAAAGTTGTGACCCAACAAACCTAACTTTTAGTATTCGGATAGAACATGACCTACAGCAACCAATACGGTTCTGTGAAACTACATGGAAGCACTTTTGATGAACATTTAGTAAATTTGGTGGTCGATTTAACTTATATTGGTTAACAATATACCTATAATTGTTGCCAAAAAATCTCCAGCTCTTGGATGTATATATGTATGTGTCATCGCTGTTTCTGGTTCCCACGACACGGGGTATCCTAGAGAAGAATTGTATATGTCACCGTAAGATTGTGAAACTCTTTTATAAACTGACGAAATTTATGTAGCGAGATTGTAAATTATCGATAAATTGTAAACTGTGTACCTACCATATTGCTTACAATATAACGTATTCATTTTTGTTAGTTTATAATCAAACCATTAAATTGTGAACAGGTTAAATCTTGAATTGCAAGCGAAATACCAGGGCGAAGAGGTGGGTCCGCGTAGGTGAAGGATAATCGTTCTTGTAAGGTTGACATGTAAGAACAAAATAAACAATTTTTAAACCCTGTCGGTCTCGTTTACAATTTATCGATAGTTTATAATCTCACGCGGTAGTTTATAAACCAATGGTTTTTACAATCGTACGCTGACGTATGAACGTTTATGTTTATCAAAGCGAATATCTCTCTGACTCCGCCTACATCAAGTTTCTTCTCCAACCCGACATCGGCATCCCAGACTAACTCCTCCCCCTCCCCAGGGCAACATGAAGCAGCACATGCTGACGCACAAGATCCGCGACATGCCGCCCACCTTCGACAAGAGCGGACTGACCAGCGAGGAAAGCACGCGAGACGCCAGCCCGGACCGCCGGTCCTCGCCTGAGAAGTTGGATCTGAAGAGGTCGCCGCCCATCCACCATCCGCCGCCGATTTCGCATGCCTCGCCGCTTGATATGCCGCCACTGCCGAAGCGACCTAGCGGTGAGTGATGAAGTGTCTACTCGGATTTCGCGCTATTGCGAGTGACTCAGTAAGGAATGTTTGATAGAGACAAGCCATCATCGCATGCCGCGCTCCTCGACACTGGCGAAGCGACATAGCGGTGAGTGATGAAGTGTCTACTCGGATTTCGCGCTATTGCGAGTGACTCAGTAAGGAATGCTTGATAGAGACAAGCCATCATCGCATGCCGCGCTGCTCGACACTGGCGAAGCGACCTAGCGGTGAGCGATGAAGTGTCTACTCGGATTTCGCGCTATTGCGAGTGACTCAGTAAGGAATGCTTGATACAGACAAGCCATCATCGCATGCCGCGCTGCTCGACACTGGCGAAGCGACCTAGCGGTGAGTGATGAAGTGTCTACTCGGATTTCGCGCTATTGCGAGTGACTCAGTAAGGAATGATTGACAGAGACAAGCCATCATCGCATGCCGCGCTGCTCGACAGTGGCGAAGCGACATAGCGGTGAGTGATGAAGTGTCTACTCGGATTTCGCGCTATTGCGAGTGACTCAGTAAGGAATGCTTGATAGAGACAAGCCATCATCGCACGCCGCGCTGCTCGACACTGCCGAAGCGACCTAGCGGTGAGTTATGAAGTGTCTACTCGGATTTCGCGCTATTGCGAGTGACTCAGTAAGGAATGCTTGATAGAGACAAGCCATCATCGCATGCCGCGCTGCTCGACACTGGCGAAGCGACATAGCGGTGAGTGATGAAGTGTCTACTCGGATTTCGCGCTATTGCGAGTGACTCAGTAAAGAATGCTTGATAGAGACAAGCCATCATCGCATGCCGCGCTGCTCGACACTGCCGAAGCGACCTAGCGGTGAGTGATGAAGTGTCTACTCGGATTTCGCGCTATTGCGAGTGACTCAGTAAGGAATGCTTGATATAGACAAACCATCATCGCATGCCGCGCTGCTCGACACTTGCGAAGCGACATAGCGATGAGTGGTGAAGTGTCTACTCGGATTTCGCGCTATTGCGAGTGACTCAGTAAGGAATGCACGACAGAGACAAGCTGTTAACGCATTCCTCGCAGCTCGGTATGCCGCCACTGGCGAATCGACCTAGCGGTGAATGAGCGACTTATGATGAAGTGTCTACTCGGATTTAGAGCTATTGCAAGTGACTCAGTGATGATTGCACCATGATAGCGACAAAGCTCTAGAAGGGTGAAACTAGCGAAAATGCTTCATCGTAGGCAAGTGTATGTTGGTATAGAGTGTGATATTGATTTGTAAAATGAATCCTTATTCAGGGATGGGTATTTACACGATCTGAAGCAATATATATACATAGGTTATATACATACCACATATATACATTACAAAAATACTTTTTTCATAAAAAAAAAACATAAAAATCATTAAAATTTGTTCTTTTGCCTGCTACCGCGGATTTATTAGCTGCTGGTCCAATACGCAGTTTGTCCATTTAGCATTTCGCCGTTCGTCTACTACTCACTTCGTCAATAATTTGGTTCGTCCATTTCGAGATTCGTCAGTACGCAGTTCCTCCATTTCGTGAATCGTTATAGTTCGTCCTTTGGGGGCTAAGGCCATAATATATATTTAAGAAGAGCAAGAGCGGCGTCGCTGCTGTACTGGGTACGCGGCAGCACCAGCGGCATTCTGGCCCATACTGCAGGGAGGCTGGAATGTCCAATCTTCAGACACTGGGAATACCTTCATATAGCGGATATAAGGGAGGGTCGTATTGTATAGTCATGCCAACTCATTAAGCTCTATTGGTGTTATTAGTTATTTTATGTAACTTTATTTTTTATTTTTACTGTGCATATGTGTATGTTTGTTGTGTACTTATGTTTGTTGTGTACGAGTGGTCTGAAATAAACGTTTTGAATTTGAATTTAAACCAACAATTTTTGTACTTGGACTGAATGCTTACTGCTTAACTTCTCACCAACCCCAGATTTATTAGTAATCTATTGTAAGTGGCCAACATCGAGTCGATTTTGTGCCAGTATTAATGTGTCATATTTATCTACAGAGGATGTATTCAGGCTGGATTACATATTTCAGGAAGAGTTGTTTTTACGTGTCACGACCGCTACCACTTGATTGGCATCCCTATACAAGTTTCTCGGGAGGAATCCTACGATCCTTTTACGAATCACATACCAAATACGTGTTGACATAATACGCGTTGGACCAAATACGTGTCGGACAAATAGATGTTGGGCGGAATGCGTATTGGACTAAATACTAGTCGGAAGAAATAAGAATTTTAATACCATTTGGACGAACTGCGTATTGGACCAGCAGCTAATAAATCTTACCGCGCCCGCAATATCCTGCGCCGGCCACGCATCGTGTACCGGCAGGGTGTCCACACGTTGCGGTTATTTCAGGACTAATCGGACACGGCAATTTGTGAATCAAAATTATTCAAAGGTCTTTTTTACAAGCAATATATAAACTACTGAATCGAGCATCACCTTACAAATCAACACCCTTTACTATGTATATATCACCGTAAGATTGTCAAACCGTTATTTTAAAAACTAACGCGTTAGCTTGTAAACTATCGACATATTGTAAACCAGACTGACAGAGTTTAGAATTTACGTTCCTTTTGTTCTTACATGTCAACCTAACATGAAGACTATTCAGGGGCTTCGTTTCGCGGTTTTATTATAACCGTAATTATCATATCGTAAGCGGTATGGTACATTTTACAATTTATCGATAGTTTGTAAACTAACGAGAGAAAAAAACGTTAGAACGGTTTTGACAATCTTACAGTGACATATATATTGTTATCTACTTATAAAAAGGTCACATTAATTGAGGAACTATAAAAGTAAAAAAAAAAAATAGATAATCTTTTTGCCTTTATGTTAGCTGGTCCTGGGATAAACGTACGTTTGCGCGGTACAACCAGCTGGGCCATGGGTAAACATACTTTCAAGTGTTGGAATACTGATAAACTAACTTCCCCGTGGGGAAGCCGGTTGGACCACGGGTAAACTTGCTTCCCCAGCGGTTGGACCATGAATAGTTTTACTTACCCGTAGTACAACCAGTTGGACATACTTACATAGCGATTGGACCACGGGTCGCGACGGGATATCAAGGGCAGCCGAACGAAACTACTAAATAAATAAACTTGTAATTTTTTACTTGTTATAAGTACACAAAGAGTACATATTTTGAATAAATGTATATTTTTTTGAATTTTAACCCATAAGGTGGAATAAATAAGACTTATGACTGTGTTGGCTTGGCTTGAAATGTGGTCACCTTAGCAATCGTATGCTACAACGTTGCAACGCCAATACACATGACGCACTGAAATATTTTTTTCTAGAAAGCATAACCTGCTTAGCATAGTATAATGTAAATATTTTATTCATGCAATCTTATGAAAATATGTGTCCGCTTGTACCTATACTGACGCATGTAATTTTTTATGCATATTCAAACCATTCTTTCTTATGACGGCTACTAACTTACTATTAATTTAATGGGTTTTCTATTGTTAGACATGTACGGCCTTACTAATTAAATAAGTTATTCACGGTTTTACTTATCTAGTGTTTTGTCTTGCTTTGACATTTGACATTTACTCGACGTATGAAAAGGACCAAACAGTGAATAAGTTAAACCCTGAATAACTTTTTTTGGAACCATATTACATGTTGCTTGCTATGAACCACAATCTACAGTACTGATTATCTAATTATATCACTAATCTACAAAAAAGCAACTCACCCAATCGATGTCTAGATATCCATTTTTGTCACTCTTGAGACTCGTGCCTACCTAGGTAAAGCTTTTGTTACACACCAAAGTTTGTTATTATTATTTCATCACCTATCTACATCGATATATCTACCTAACTGAACTAAGGTCATACTAAGGTCCATATTTCCTTCCAGTACCAAGTGGGCCGCCTCACCAGCCGCCGCCGCAGTCCTCGAAGCACCTCTGCAGTGTTTGCCGCAAAAATTTCTCCTCCTCATCAGCTCTTCAGATCCATATGAGAACCCATACAGGAGACAAGCCCTTTCGCTGCGCTGTTTGCCAGAAGGCGTTTACTACTAAGGGCAATCTCAAGGTAAGGGTCCCTCAATTACATTGCTTTTGGTGCACACCGTAAAACACCCACTCAAGAGAGTTCTATCAGGCGATGAGCTAGAAACTTGACATTGATTGCGATTACGGGACCTAGTATTATTATGTATTTTATCTACACACGTATCATAAACTCTCTTTACTGCGTACAAAAACCGCACGTTACGATCAGCATAATGTTAAACTAGTTGGTTAAAAACTCATTTCTTATCTGAATTATATATATATATATAATGTAATTTTTCTACATATTATGACATTTAAATTTCGAACGCCGACGCCCGCCTGCGTGCCGCCCCTAGTTTGTCTGTGAAGTTGGTACTACAGAACAAGCTAAACAACTGCAAAGCCACAATGCCGGTCAAACATGCGGTTCCTGAACACATCAAAGAGAGCTTGCTGTGTGTGTAGATAAACTAGTGTATTTAACTATACATAATAAGGCATTAAATCTCTCGAGTGATATTATTATGAAACTCGCCTTCTGCTCGTTTCATAAACCCACTCTCGAGTATTAATGCCCTCCATTATGTAGCAGTCACATAAACTACTATAAGATATCAATCACAATACCTGTTAAATTGTAAAAAAAGGCAATAAGAAGCTGCCTTTTCTAGTCATTTTCAATTTGTGACGATTGATGTCAGAAATGCAAGGACCAAGATCTTTAATCACCTTTAGAAGAACTTACGCTAAGCGTAAGCCGGTGTGTCGGTGGTCGGAAACTCTAAACAAGAATGAAATTAAGAATTCAGCAGCGGCGGCGGCTGTAAGCAGAGCCTTACAGCACTGTAGCCGCTTGCTTGGTGTTAGCCAATTTTCGTATGGCCTTTAAACGCCATTGGCTGCGAGGCATGCGCTGCCAGCAAGCTGGAAGCAGTGTAGCCGTTCACTGGCAGCTTGCTACAAGCCGTGTATCAGCCCCAGATTGCAAAACTAAATAAATATTATTTTACTTATGTAGTTGATGACTGTACTGTAGACACATTTCTGGGGAGGGTTCTATGCCTACCTAGAGAAGATTAAAGACTGCTAAGTATTAACTCTTACTTACCTTGTAGAAAATATGCTATGAAATACACATGACTGCACGAAAGGATACAACGAGCGAAAGGACATGAAATGCTAATTAATCGTTATCTCCCCCCATTTTAAACTCATCCCCCATCTTCGCAGGTGCACATGGGCACGCACATGTGGTCCGGCGGCGCGTCGCGTCGCGGACGGCGCATGTCGCTGGAGCTGCCGCCGCGGCCGCTACACGAGCCGCACGATCTGCTGCGGCGGCCGGACCTGTTCTACCCGTATCTACCCGCGCCATTCCTTAACGGCATGCAGCAGAAGGTGACTTGTTTTACACTCACGAAATTGACATGAATATGTGTATCCATGCACATGCATTGCTTCTGACCCTAAACTAGGATACCTTGTGTCGTGGGCACCTGAAACAGCGACGTTGCACACATATAAACATCCAAGATCTGGGGATTTGAGCACAGCCTCGACCGGAAAACCACAAAGGTCGTCCTCGTATGTACAGTTCGTGCCAAGTTTTTTTGTATCTGAGCGAGCTGTGACCTCTCTTTCTCACTTAGGATAGAGTACGGGTGACAGAGAGAGAAGCAGCAGCTCGCTCTGACGCAAAGAGCCTATAGTTTTATTTATTTGTTTCGGAATCAAATCGGCAAACATTTTATATGATTGCTTTAGGTGTCCCTAGTTCATTGTATCGTAAACATCTGCCCCTTTAAGGTCCAGACCGGACGAACCAACGTGCGCAACAAGTATCCGATATATAACCGAACACATAGCCCAATCGAATCTGCCCCGCGCGATCTGGAGCGCGGTGTGGTACCGGCTCCTGAGCGCCGTGATTCCTAAACTGCAACTGCCATTCCCGCCCCCAGCTGAACGAGATCTCAGTGATCCAGCAGAGCGCGGGCCAGAACGGGCTCGGCAAGTTCCCCGGCCTGCTCGGCTTCGGCGCATTCGGCGGCGGCCGGCCCGGCACCGCGTCGCCGCTGGAGAGGCCCCCCTCGCTGGACGGCGACGAGCGCCAGGCCGCCATGCGCGAGCTGGCGGAGCGCGGCCGGGAGCTGGCGGAACGCTCGCGGCAGCTGCGGAGCGAGGAGTTCCGCGCGCCGCCGGACCAGGGCCCGCCGGCGCCCGCGCCACACTTGCCGCACCTGCCGGCGCCCGCGCGCACCGAGGGACTCACCGTCTAGGCCGCAAACATTCCGAGGGACAAACTGAATCCGGACGATTATTGTATAAAGTATGGACAGTTTAAAGCTGAGTTAATCGTCCGTTATAATTATGCATCATGTGCGAGTGTAGTGCTATGTAAACGAATCGTTATTCCGAGTCTAAGTATGCCTAGTATTATTGTATAAGTTAGAGCGACCACGGGCGGGGGGCAATCGGGACCTCACGGCGTGGGGTCCGCAATCATGTCATAACTCTGTGATACCGCACATTGAAGGTCTCTGCGACGTCTCTGTACGTTCATTGGATCCGAACGTCGAACGACAACGACGGCGGCCACTGCCGGTACGTCGGATGTGCTTTGACATCAACATATTAAGAAAATAAATTATCCCAAAAATTAATTAAATCCTTATGCTATGCTTATCCTTATGTAAATAAAAATGTATGATATTATTTTAATGAACGAATAGATATAATATTCAATATATAAAGTTTAACTATAATTGTATTGTATACTTACAACTTATTATTACATACAACTGGAGTGCAATATGCATGATTTTGACACCACATTCCAATGATGTATTTTATAACACCAAACCACTCTCTCGTCCACTGACCCGACATTATAATAACACGTAAAAGTTGTCTATTGTCACTCTAGTATTTCAATATATTTAATTGTAACAGAGGTTAATAGCATATTCATATCATGTAAATTTAAAGTATTTGCATTTGAGGTCTACATAGATATTAAGTATTTAGAGTCATAGCTACTGTATTGCTTTAGAATACTTCGACATATCTTTGTAAAATTCGAGATACTGGCGTTTATGAGACAAATGAGTAATTGAATAGTTTCTAGAATAGAAACTTATCAGTGATTTAGTGACTTTATCGGATCGACATTCTCACATAGACTGACACACAACAATATAATATTCCAGTGCCCAGATTGTTGTGAATTTATTTATTTTTAAATGTGCATTTCGTTATACTAACTGTACCATAGACCGTGTCGCCATCATGTACCGTAAGCCGAACCATATTCAACACTGCCGATGTTTCATTTGTAATGTTAACTTCCTCACATGAACAGTTATTTATAGAGTAAGATGCAATGAATGGAACCGTGTACAATTTTCTATAATTGAAATATTTTCAATGAAACCGTAGATATCTCTGTAAAACGTCCTACTAAATTATTGATATATAGTATAAATCATGCATGCACTCTTAGTATTATATGATGCGCTTGTGAGGCGATACGCTTCGCACAACAATTTAGTTGTTCTAGAATAAATTTTCGTAGCACCTACAAGTTATTTTCAAGTTGCGAATAGATTTTAGAGTAGTTTTAATCACGAATATGATGTGTCATGTCATGTCAGTATAAATCATTGTAAATTATTAAATGTTTATGTAAATGTCCAAAAAGTATTCAAATTATTTAAAAAACAATTATATTATTGATTATTTTATTTTTTGTTTGTCCTTTACCTCGTCCCTTATTGGTTTTCTGTGTTTATAACATCAGCTGGTATGTATGTATTACTAGACATCTAGGAGACGAGTAATAGTCCATAGTATGAGTAGGATCCTGCATTATACGGACTTGATAACGGTGATGGAAAATATCGCGGGGGAACCTTCATTGCTCCATAGCTGCGGCGATGGGCTAGCCCCATGTATTATTGTATAAGCATAATGGATTATTGAGTAAATGGCTAAAAGTGGGCACAATACTGTATTTGACTGCTGGTCAAAATATATACTTTTTAGGAACTGTCAAAACGGTAATTTTGTTCACGAGTTCTATGAAATACTAGCTTGTGACGTCACAATCAAATGCTGTCTTTTAAACATAAAATAGAGTTTATAAAATACAACTGCTGGATATATACAATTGTATATAATTAGTCCAATAAATCTAGAAACATTTATTGGACTACTTTGCCAAACACGGTATTGTGCCTATGCCACCCGAATGGGAAATGGCGTGACTCCATGTGTGTTATGTTAGGATCCTGCAAGAGGAGGGGTGCGGGAGGGCTAATCCTGACGTCGGAAATATGATTTCCGATAAACCAGCTGCGAATATGAACTTCAAAAGTTCACACCAGCGTATCCTCCACCCCAACTAACAACAACCAGGCATAATCATTCAATAACACCGATTTACTTTTCTACATAGATTATATTGAGTTTTAAAAAATCTTCATCATTATGTTATTCTAAAAGTAGACACTTTTCACAAAGTAGTTAATTTCCTTAAAGCAATGCCTAAACGTTTGTTTTCAACGGTTACTGTCGGATAAACGTTAACCAAGATATATTTATGGAGCAATCGCATCGCCGCAAGCCTCAGCGCCCTTAGGGGACCATAATGTAAGTTTTCGCAAATATCCCAAACAGCAACCGTTCAAACCTCACAATTCGGGAGCAGTTAACAGTAACTTGCCAAAAACGACTGAAGCATTCAAAACGGAAAATTATCTTCATCTCGCCAAACTAAAATCATATTACACACCAAAACGCCATTTTATACCAGGGTTTTAAAAGTTGATGACGCTGGCTAGTTTCTTCACGCGATTCAGCAATAGGTCTCCTTCTCTGATGGTCGCCTGGTAGAGTTGCGAGCGGTCTGCGTCGGCACCGCGGCCTGCGCCGGTGACCACGCAGCCGGCGACCGCGTCGATGCGGCACTTGAGACGCCCGGCGGTCGTGAAGCTGAGGAGGGATGTCATGTTAATGTGCGTTTCAGATAACGTGTCCCTTCGCCGTTAAGTTGGCTGACTGTCCAAAAAAAAGAAGAAAGGCAATAGCCGGTTGCCAGACTCAGATCACACTTCCCCGCTTTCAAAAGCCACAGACAGTGAGATGCCTTTTTCCCTAGGGGGTGGTGCTTGCGTTTAAAGAATTGTTCACTAGGCCATTTCCCGTGCCAGGCTGCAGCTATGGAAATGTGAAGGTGTCCTCACAATTTGTTTCCTTGATGTCGAGTCCCGCCACGTCGAGTAGCCACGTCGCCAGCCTCTAGGTTTTCTCATTTACTAAAAACACTATGAGGGAGAGTAACGTTAGACAAGCTGTCTTTTATAGCGATGTGATTGCTCGATTTCGAATTTGACAAAAGGCTACTGGTCAAATACAAAGGCAGAGCAGATTTTATAAAATCGTGTAAACAAATGGAGGCGAAAATTAAAAGTACGTTCATCTTGTCCACACGACAAAGAGCGTTTCGATGTGTTGACTTATCTCTCCCCCCTCGGACCTCGACCTGAGTAGACGTGCCAAACCCTTATCAAATTATTTTTAACCATTTAAAAGTTTTAAATTCAATTTAATCCGCGCATAATATTAGGAGTGCATAAACAGCCGGGAGCCTACAGACGGAAGCTGTCCTCGGCCACGAGTGAGTCACCCAGTCCTCTCACCCAGACCCTGACCACGCCCGCATACCTACCCCGCCCTGATACACCCACTACAGCTAACGGTGGGTGGTAACCCTGCGCAAGAGTATAGCCCTGCCTCAACCAATCACGGAACACTGGCCGTCCCGCCCTGACACACCCGCTACTGCTGACGGTGGGTAGTAACCCTGGAAAGAGAATAGCGTCGCCTCCTGACCAATCACGGAACACTTGCCGTCTAAGTTCTTGCTTAGCTCCTCGCGACTCTGCGATCCTGGTACATTTGGCGGACTACGTGACACCTCACCACTATGACTAAGGTACAACGCTCCCCTCCCCCCACGCCCAAGTTACAGAGCCCCGCAAACATGGAAGCGGTGTTAACTAAAGATGGCACCCCCGCTCTGTGTGACGCATCCCTAGCCAGCGCAAACATCGTCCCCGCCGCATCTTCGACTCTGCATGCACACTCCACGATACCGCTTCCTTTATTGAGTGGTGCAGCTCGTCTGGGCAGTTCAATGCAGCAGTATGGCTCAACGCCTAATCTGAACGAGGGTGAATGCATTCGCGCGGGAAAACGAAAGCATGACGGTTCAGATGACTCACAAGACTTTCGAGCATTTATGAATACGATGCGCGGCATGTTCTCGTCACTCACACTGAGTGTAGAATCTCGCTTAAACGCTCTCCAAGAATCCATGACGGTCATTAGAGATCAAAATAACGAGATAACTAAAAGCATTGACTACATGTCGGAAAAGTATGACGAAATGCTTAAGCGTATTGAGGACTTAGAACAGGAAAAACGCCTAGATAAGAAAACTATACTGGCCCTAGAAGAGAAGCTGGAGTTTTTTGAGCGAAAATCCCGATCATCCTGCCTTGAGATCCGCAATATACCTTGCAAACCGGTCGAAGACCATAAACCGGAATCAAAAAGTGATCTCTGTAATGTGCTGAAGACTCTGTCATCTACTTTGAGCATCAAACTTGAAGATTCGGAAGTAAAGGATATCTACAGAACTAGCGCTAGAAAAGACGCTACGAGACCCATAGTGGTCGATTTCTGTAGCATCATAAAGAAAGATAGCGTGCTGCGGGCCGTAAAAGATTTTAATAAGAATAAATCTAACGATGACAAACTGAACACCCTTCATCTAAATGTCGTAGGACCTAAAAAGGGCGTATTTATTTCGGAAACACGTTAGTGTTTGTGAATAATTGTGAATATTTGCTGTGTCTTGTGTGTTAACACAAGACACAGCAAATATTTTACAAGGCTCGTGAATTTGCTAAGGAGTTCAACTATATGTATTGCTGGTCATCGCGTGGATTAATTTATCTTCGTAAAGCAGAAAATCTGCCGTATGTACGCGTTACGTGTGAAAGTGATATTGAAAAGCTTAAATCTACAAAATGACTCTATTATAACTCTGTTCCAACTATAAAGAAAGTTTTAGGTAGACTCATAAGCATATCTATGGTCATCAGTTGTATTGTATCTCTCTTAATTTCTTTCAAAATAACTTCTGTCTTTAACACACGTTACATTATAACCACATTCAACAATTCTACACACACATACACATCAAAAACACACATAAAACTCAATATTATTCCAACACTCACACCAGATATACATATATGTTCGTTATCAAAATCTGAACTAGTAAAACAATTGCGCGGGTACCCAATTTCACAAAGCATAATTAAATACGGCTTAAATCATATTATAGGGACTTTCTTTTGTCGGTTTTGCGAAAGCTCTATCTTTCAGTATCGTATTGGAATTGATAATTTATTTATTTCTATCAAAATTTGATTCTATAAATGACATAAATAATTATCTTGATGATTTTCTTACTTGTAACGCTGTACTTACAGATACTCTAAACTGCCATAAACATTGCCCTGCCTCTGCAAATCAGCTTCGTATAATAACACAAAATATACGGAGTATTGGCTGTAATATGCCTGGATTCATTGCTCTTCTCAATGATCTAAAGTTTGAATATGACATTATTATTCTAACCGAGTGTTGGCTATCATGTGCGCCTATCATCCCTACACTAGTGGGCTATAATTCATATGCCAACAAAACGTTCAACAATCAGAATTATGGGGTTGTCATCTACTTCAAAGACAACCTGAATATTAAAATACAAGAACCGTTATTTAAAGAGGGAAATAGTTTGCTGATCAAGTATGGTGATGACACTGCCATAGTCGCTATATATCGCTCACCTTCATATAAAAAGCTCGATAACTTCTTAGCATCCCTGAGCGAGTCAATTCAGGAGATCTCTGCCTTTAAAAATATCATTGTAGCGGGTGACATCAATATCGATATTAATCCAGAGAATAATTATCCAGATGCTGAACCATACCTAAATATTTTAGCCTCTTACGGTCTACTTATTGGCCATACCTTTGTTACGAGAGACGCTAGTCGCACATGCTTGGATCATGTTCTAGTTAAAACTAAGAAGGAATTCCTTACAATTGTTCTTCACTCTACAGTTACAGATCACAAGGCTGTCCTTTTTTGCCTGGATCTCGAACAGAAGAAGATCGTAGTCCCACCTAGTACCTATAGTAGAATAAATTTCCAGGGATTTGCAGATGATCTAATTAATATAAATTTTGCATACATATACCAAATAAATGATCCCAACACAGCTCTAGATGAATTTATTGGATTGATACAGACCGTACTGGATAAAAACAAGACAACCCATAAGGTACCTTCAAATAAACGGATCATCAAAGCATGGCTAACGCCTGGTCTGCTAAAATGTCTACGAAATAGGGACAATTTACATAAAAAGTTTATGTCAAACCCAGAGAATGAGACCTTAAAAGTAACCTACCACAGGTACAGAAATTTCTGCAACAACCTATTAAAGAAAGTTGAGAGAAATTACGAAAAGTCTTTATTTAATAAAGCCGGATTAAACAGCAAGGAAATTTGGAAAGCCATAAAAACAATAACATCTACTACTAAAACAAAAAATCAACCAAATGAATTATTAAAAATAGAAAAATCAGCTAAAGACTCGATTGAATTTGTTAATGAATACTTTGTCAATGTCGGTAAAAAGTTAGCAGAAAATATAGAAAATCAGGAAACAATTCAGGAGAGCGTCATGCCAGTCAGTAGATCAGACTCGCTCATCCAGCTCCATGTCATGCAGCTTAAAGATAAATGCTCAGTAGGTTGGGACAATATCCCGAACAAAATCTTAAATCAAAATAACAAAATCATAGTACCTTATCTGTCCTACATATTTAATCTCTGTTTGGATACTGGTATTTTCCCTGATGCTTTGAAGAGGTCAGTAGTGATTCCTATTCACAAGGGTGGTGATCGGGACCGTGCCGACTGCTATAGACCTATCTCGATCCTCCCATCCATATCTAAAATCTTGGAACGTATAATAAACAACCGATTAATGAACTTTTTAGAAAGCAACAACATCTTGTCAGAGAGACAGTTTGGTTTTCGTTCCAAAAAATCTACCTCCGATGCTGTTCATGCAGTCACTGACTTCATAACTGAGGCCTTGGATGGAGGAGAGAGATGTTTGGGGATTTTTCTTGATCTGGCCAAGGCGTTCGATACGGTTTCGATCCCACTACTTGTATCTAAGCTTGATTCTCTTGGTGTAAGGGGTAACCAACTCAATCTTTTCAAAAGCTACCTATCTGATAGAAAGCAAAGCGTAAAAATAGGTGAATATATGAGCACTACCCAGCCAGTAGAGTGGGGGGTACCTCAAGGCAGCATTCTTGGACCGACTCTATTCTTGATATATATTAATGAACTTTGCAGCCTTAAACTTCCCGATGGCAACATAGTAACTTATGCTGACGATACCGTTCTGCTTTTCAAAGGAAGAAATTGGACACAAGTTTTTGAAAACGCACAAAACGGTTTTAATATAATATCGAAATGGCTGCAGCATAATATTTTAACCTTAAACGCCGATAAAACTAAATATTTGACCTTCTCTATAAACAACACGACCCAACCTTCTGCTGGTTTTAATTTGACCTCACATATATGTAAAGATGAAACTAACTGCTCATGTAAAACCTTAGAAAGAACCCCTACAATCAAATATTTAGGCATAACATTGGATCGGAACTTAAATTTTAAAAAACATATACAAACTCTAAGTGGCAAAGTCCGCAAACTAATATATATATTTAAAAATTTGAGACACGTTACCAATGCATCACTACTAAAAAATATTTATTTCGCTCTATGCGAATCTCTTTTGAGATATTGCATAACATGTTGGGGAGGTGCAAATAAGGGAACTCTTTTGTCACTGGAGCGTGCTCATCGTGCTGTTTTAAAGGTCTGCACCTTTAAACCCAGGATCTTTCCGACCGAAGAACTTTATCATTTCTGTGACGTTTTGACTGTTAGACAACTTTTTATTCAGAATATTCTGCTAAAACAACACCAAACTCTTGAGTATACACCTAGTTCTAAAAGACGAAAAGATAAAGTTTTTATAACCACCTCAACAAAGACAAGATTTATGCAGAGATTTTTTAAATTTCTAGGGCCCTATCTATACAATAAAACCTGCAATATTGTGTATATATATCCTAAACCAAATTTTGAATGCAAAAAGCTTATTTATAAGTGGTTAAGATCGATGAATTATGACGACACAGAAAATTTCATCGCCATTTCACAATAATAAGGAAGGATAACAAAATAAATAAAATGGTGCAATCAATACTTGATAAATACATATTTGATAATTATATTTTAGGTGCACATACTTACGTATTTTTTAGAAATGATGGTAAAAATACACAAACATTCATAACACACCTCACTTCACATACATCCACTACACTTTCTCATCTCACACACCCATATTTACACTCACAAATACTCACACACACCCAAATACTAACTATTTTAGGCACTAAATGACGAATTTTAAACTTTAAATTACCTTTTTTAAGTTTTAGATAGCTGCATTACATTGAAACTGTAAAAGTACTTGATTTGGTCTGCTAATTTTTCTTCGTTCATATCATTAGGGGAAGAGCCTCGCTACTTATCCCAAAACACAGGGGAAACCCTACCTTGGGGAGTATCGACTCTGATGTTATTTTTGCTTATTACCAACACCTATTCTCATAAACATATGATGTATCTATCTTTAGTTAAGTTTATATAACATGAAACTGTACCTTTCTTATTTTGTATTCTTTTGTAATTTCTGTAATTTTTGTGAAATGTTTATTATTGAATAAATCAATTCAAAAAATCAATTCAATCTCAGTTTTGGGCATATGCCAAGTATACTGTACTAAAGGCGAGCTAATCTCTGGCAAGAAATGTCTTTCTGCAAGCCATGACCAGTAAGGAAAAGTAAAATTTATTGTTGGATAGCATGTATGTCCCAGTTCTAACCACAAAGTTAACTTGGCTCTCTCTCTCTCGCTCCCTCTCACCCTCGACGCGTCAGTAGGACAGTGACGGTAGCTATGACATCATCAGAACGAGGTGCCAGCTTAACGTTGGCGTTTAGTGTTTAAATAGAACTAACTTGAAGATCAACTCCCCTCCCTTACTATACTAACTTGGAGATCTCTACCCTCCCAGCCTATACCAGACTAATAATACAAGAAGACTAGCCATCCCGAACAAAAAATCGTACTCCGGCAGATAGCAAAAATTTCCGACCAGGCACAAATGACGTTAGCCCTGTTTGCTGCTTATGTAGAAACGCAGCTTTCCCTGTCTACGGCTTCCTATTTGTTGTACGTTATAATGTCCTAGGTGGCGTCAAAGATTTATAAGACTACATTAGCGCCACCAGACTCAGATTAGACTTCAATATCATTCAAAACATGATCCTAAATTTCGCGACTTATTGAGACGATGTGATGGCGCAATCAGTTGCGTAATCTCTATAATCTGGGTTCAAATCCAAGTTATTTTTTTCCTTGTTTTTTTTTAGTGTTTAAGTGTTCTTGTAAGATGGTACGGAACCCTTCGTGTGCGTGTCGACCCGCACTTGACCGGTTTTTTTAACATTTTCGACAAAACTTCTCCAATAAAATTTGTATCAATTTTATTACAGGCGCAAAAGCAAACAAGTAAAAATACATCAAGTAAAATAAAAGGCCAATTGCGAGTCGGACACGCGTTCATTAAATTAATAAAAAATAAAAAATTATTGATGAAACAATTCTATGAGCGACATCTAGTTTGTTACCAATTAAATATTTTTCGATGGGCGGTGCTTTGTGTGGTGATGGACACTCTTCTTTATGCCTATACTAACTTGGAGATCTTCACCCTCCCTCCCTTTTCTAACTTGGAGATCTCCTCCCTTCCTCCCTATAATAACTTGGAGGTCTTCTTCCTCCCTCCCTATACTAACTTAGGGATCTCCTCCCTCCCTATAATAACTTGGGAGGTCTCCTCCTCAACGAATCTCCTCTCTTGTGACGCCGAAAGTAGCCGCGATATTGTCCAGGCTGAGCGAGCGGTATGCTCGTATGCCTTGATGCGAGACTCGCGCACTAGTGTTGGTAGTTCGGCCGGAATACTGTGTCCACGCAGTATATGCGTCTGAATTTAAATATCTGTTTAAACTCTCTGTACTCACTTGGAGATTTCCTCCTCAACGAATTCGCGCGTAACTCCGAAAGTAGCCGCGATGTTGTCCAGACTGAGCGAGCGGTAAGCACGAAGTAGCTGCACGTATGCCTTGATGCGAGACTCGCGCACGTAGTGTTGGTAGTGCGGCCGGAAAACTGGATCCACGCAGATTTGCGTCTCCACCTGAAAAGTGAATAAATGAGATTAGCTCACCTTTGACTAATTTTTTTATATTAAATACATTTTTTGTGCAACAAAGATTATACGAATATAGAGAAATTCCCACACCCTTTTACCCCTAGATACGATCTTTTCATACATCTGTATGCTTGCCTCCCCAATATGTATAAATAAGTCTTGTACCTACATTGTCAGGTTGAACTAACCAATGGAGGTCTTCTACTACCACCATTCTGGAGGGACCCGCGAGGTCTACCGGACCCCTGGCGCAAAATGCAGGCCAGTGGCGGTTAGACAACCTCTTTTAGATATTATCATAGTAGACATACACTGAAAGAATAAAATTCAAATTTTGAATTTGAAGTTTCTTGCGTCGCGTCAACATTTTTCATGTCAACCATTCGACAGACGCATTTCCAAAAAAACAACGCTTTTGTAAACAACATATAAACCAAAATTCCAAAAAAAAAAGCAATACTCAATAATTGTTGATCAACAAGCAACATCAATCTTCAAACTCCTTCCTCTTGTGATTATTAAAACAAGACCTCCATATATCAAGATGCTGGAATACCCCGGCTACCGCGTCATCAGGAGTCACTGCTGCTGCTGCCCCTGCTGTGAACCGTGCTGCACGAGTCCTAGCTTCGGGCCTATATGCTGCGGTTCTTGCTGCTTCAACGGCTGCTGCTAGTAAGGATCTGAGGCACGACACTGGCCTGAGCCAGTGGAAGATATTCGGCGCCCTGAAAGAGCTGCATTTTGGGCAGATTGTAACTTGGCGCCGATAATTTGTTTTTGTATTGTATTGTAATGCAGAGATCGCTGAGCATAGCAGTTTGATAAGATTTGTAAGATTGATAAGATAAAATCTGTTTATATACATTGTAATAAACTTGTAGTCTGTGAAGGCATTATTTCTCTTCCACGCTCGTTGAGTCGCGCAAGCAGGTCTGTTGCACCACTGGCAATTATCCCTAATTCACATTTTCGGTAATTCGTCACTTTCCCTCATTCCTTAATTCTATAAAAATCTTTTGACTCGTCAGTTTTCCTATTGGTAATTTTGTTGGTTTCGTGCAGAGACTTGAATAGTAAGGACATAAGGCACTTGAAAGTGTCGCCACTAAATCAGTACCAAAACAGCCTAGCGCAACTCCATATAAATGCTATGAAAATGGCGACACGTTCTTACTCTTTCGCTCACTCGGTTTGTCTCTGTCAAATGACGTATATTATATACTCTTTGCCACAGACTTGAATAGTAGGGACGGAGCGCTTGAAAGTGTCGCTACAAAAACAGTACAAAATCGGGAAAATTGGACTGTTCGCAATCAGTCGCGCTTGGACGGTGACAGCCGATTGACATATCGGCAGCAAAAACAAAAACGGTGACCTGCGACGTAAAAAGGTGTAAATCATACCCAAATCGCAAAACACAAAAACAGGGAGTGTCGTATCACAAGTAAATATTATATTTTCAATTACTATTGGCTTTAAATTGATTATCTATAAAATATTATTCTCGAAAAAATTCTCAAACGAAAATCAACCATTCGACTGACGTAACTTTGTTGCGACGCGCAACGCACAGTGAAACTGCCCGCTTCCTATATTTGAAAAACGATCCGATTTGGTTATTTTTCTATTCGTAATGTCAAGATTACTATTCGTAATGTCATTAGATTACTATTCGTAATGTCATTTGGTTACCCCCCCCCCCCCTAACTAATTCATAACTTTTTCTATGATTAGGTAGTTTATTACTTATAAATTAAAATCAAGATCTTAAATTCCAAGTCACGCTACTAATGTGTATCTGTGAGCTTACATCCTCTTTCATAATTTAACGGCAAAGACAAAAATTAATATGCCTATTTAATTATGTTTCAACTTTTTATTAATTAAACATGAGCTAATTGCGTGAGACCTCGCCCCTTAAGTAAAATTTTAGCTAGATATATTTTATTTCTACTCATAATCACCGATTAAAAGTCACCGGGTATTTGAGTTATCCATAGATCAACTTTCCTAATATTGTGTCTATACACCACAAATCGGAACGTGACCGACCGTGACGCCGTTACAATTTTTCGTACTGTCTTGGTTCTGACGAATTCCGACAGGGGCGCTATTTTTCTTAGCCTCAAAATGGTAAGAAATTTAGTACGGGAAGGCCTATCCTTAGTATTTATATCGATGCTCTTTGCCAAAACTGGTAGTGTGAACTGTTTTCACTCAGACGCGCTAAGACTGTGACAACTGATTGACGTATCGGCAGCACATACTAAAATGGTGTCCTGCAACGTAATAGTAGTTTATGTGACTGCTGCATAATGGAGGGCATTAAAACTCGAGAGTCGGTTTATGAAACGAGCCGAAGGCGAGTTTCATAGTAATGTCACTAATTATGTACAGTTACATACACTAGTTTATCTACACACATATCATAAGCTCTCTTTGATGTGTTCAGGAACCGCATATTTGACTGGCATTGTGGTTCTGCAATTGTTTAGCTTGTTCTTTAGTACCAACTTCACGCAGACGGGCGTCGGCGTTCGAAATTTGAATGTCAGTACCAACTTCACAGACAAATTAGGGACGGCACGCGGGTGGGCGTCGGCGTTCGAAATTTGAATGTCATTATATGTAGAAAAACTACACATAATGACCATTATGTGTAGTTTTCCAGATACGAAACGAGTTTTTACCAAGTAGTACATAACATAATGCTGATCGTAACGTGCGGTTTTTGAACGCAGTAAAGAGGGTTTATGATACGTGTGTAGATAAAAAAATATTATCGTACGGGTTCGCGATACAAAAAAAAACAATTAGTGACGATCACAAGTAATTAATATTACTTACAATTATATGCAATTACTATTGGCTTTACATTATTATACTCATTAATTTTGTTCTCGAAAAATTCCACAACGGAAAATCTATTATCCGACCGACGTAACTTTATAGCGACATATACTTTAATTTTTAAAGTTTGAATTTTGATTATGATATTTCTTTAAGGACAGGTATTACCTAGACTAAAAAATCTGTAAGGTGTATAGTTACACCTTACAGATTTTTTAATTAACAAATGTTGTTTGTTTAAGTGATATCTGTTTTACAAAAAAACACAGATCGAAATTTCAGCTTTAAAAAAATAAGGTAGCTGTGTGAACTCAAAAATATGTCCAGCGTGCCGCCGTTTCTTAGTGGTCATACTGGCATGTCATACTAATATGACCAGTGAGAATCGCTTGTATTGGTGGTCATACTTGTCATTATCTCTCTAAATATAATAGTTTTCTTGTCCCCTGTAGATATAGTGGTACAGTCAGCGTAAAGAACATCTGCACACTTTAGTAACATGTCGCTTTAACATCATTAGTGAGCCACCATAAGAAAACATCCAAGGAGTGAAACCGAAGTGTGCCGATGTTTATAACGCTGAATGATATACATCGGTAGGCTTGCTGTTTCATAACGATTTTTCATCACGGTTGCTCAGAAAATGTGGTCTTACATGCAGGTTTTGAGATATGTAGATTGGAAATTGAAAACTAGGGCCGTATCAAAAAGAACTAGGGTTGCAATATACCTTTTTATTTGAAAACGTCAATATTTTAAGCACTGTTTATGTCCAAAATTAGTCCAAAGCAAAAAGGTCCTAAATAATGTGTCTCTTTATGACCTTACTCTAATATCTAAAACAAATTGTTTTTATATTTTGTCAGTATAGTTTCGATCGCTGTATCGCATGTGACTACCTGTCTCGCTTAGAAGCACACTCGAAAACGTCGACTCGATCGGTTTTCGCGCCGCTCGATAGTAACTCAGACTCAGGTGGCAGATCTCATTTTTCCTGTAGTAATCTCATACCACGTATTCAATCTCTTTAATGTAACACAGAAAAAGAAGTTTTTTTTTTGTTATTGACATATTTCATTGGCCGTCATTGTTATTCCAAGTGAGTAATATGGAGGAAATTAAGTTTATAAATCGCAAAGGTGGAAGGATATTGCTATTTAATGACAGAGAATTTTATAGGCAACGTTGTTATAAAAAGGGAGACACTATATGGAAGTGTTGTAAAGTCAGAAGTGAAAAGTGTAGAGGATCAGTTATGCTACGAGTAAGTCGATAATTCCAGTTTTTATTTGAGTGGGTGATAAAATATCACTTGGTTTATTATTTGCGTTAATGATCAAGGTGGAGGGGTTCTTAATTATATTGCAACAATGTCTTTCTCTTTCAGTGTAGCCGGATAATAAAAGAAAAACCTCACGTACGCAGGTTAACTACGCGAAAAATGAAGTAGATTCTTCAGTGCAAGTATTAAAAGAGGATATTCAAAATACGGATACACCTATTCCTAAATTATATAAGGAGACCAAAACGGGGATGAAAAGTAAAGGCCTCCATTTTGTGACACCAACTCCTATACTTAGCAACATAAAAACAGCTCTATACGCAAGCCGCAAAAGGACAAATTTTAAGACACCATCAGAAGTGGCTATTCCTTCAAAATTTGAAGAGGACTTTCTGCTGTCTGATTATTTCAATGATAACTGTCGCATTATAGTGTTTTGCTCTACAGAACAATGAAATAAAATAGTTATTTTCGGAGACGGGACTTTTCAAAGTTGCCCCGCACCTTTCGCCCTACCTACCCTAGTCACGGAGATATAGGATCTGTGATTGCAAAAACTGAAGTCATTCCATTTGTGTATGCTTTAATGTCTGATAGGAAAGAACAATCCTAGATAGTATTGTTTGAAATGATAAAATCCCAAATCCCTGGGTGGTGTCCACAGAAAATCCATATATATTTTGAAACTGCTGCTTCAAACGCATTGACGAAGGTATTACCGGACATAAAAAAACAATTTGCTATTATCACTTTACCAAAAATTTATGAAAAAAGGCAAACAGATTGAAAATAAACCCTAAAAGAGGTCGAAGGGTTGTGTGTTTGCGTTCTGTCCTAGCACTGCTTCCGGACTCAAATATTGAGGAGGGCTGGATGTATCTAAAAACAGGATCTTCCAATAAACCAAAAATTTGCAAATTCGTGAACTATATGGAAACTTTCTGGCTCAAGAGCTGTGATTTTCAATCACAATGGTGTGTAAGTTCTGAGAGACACCGTACTAATAACACGGTAGAGAGTTGGAACTCAAGAATAAACAAAGAAATGAAGAAAAAAGGTCCTATTTCTCTCTTGCGATTGCTCAATGCACTAGCTAAGTTAGAGCATAAGTATGAACTGCAGAGATTTAGAAGATACGGAAAGACGACAGGAGTATATCGATGATGACGTTTTCATTATGCAAGCACAATTACAGCTTTTGCATAATGAGATTAGCGTCGATTTTTTTTTAGAAAAACTTCGTTGAATAAAATAAAATAAATGTTTTGCATTTTGAGCGAATTGTACTTTATTTTATTATTCATGCATTATTAGTATGTAGCAAATATGCATATAGGATGTTTATAAAAATTGTATGACCACCAATACAAGCGATTCTCACTGGTCATATAAGTAAGACATGCCAGTAAGACCACCAAGAAACGGGGCACCGTGCGACGTTCTTTCGTCTTATAAATCGTTGTTTTATTTCCCAGGTTCTAAGTAAGTATTGAGAACTCAGCAGAAATTAAAATGTTCGGTTTGAAATTAAATTAATTAAAAGTAGAATGAGAAAGATACATATACCTAACCTAACTAAATAAAATATTATCGGACCCACGGTTGAATTTATTACAATTATTCGATGTACCGTAAATTCCCGTGCATTTAACAAGGCTGGCTTTCAAAAAGCAATTTCTTCAAACAATAAATGTGGCATATTTGAATTCATAGATAGATCAGTTAAGTACATTAAGTCTCTCAAAATTTACAGAACGTTACGCCGTTACAAGTTTTCGTAACGACTTGGTACAAACAAATTCCGATAGGGGCGCTATTTTTATACGTCAAAACTGTAAGAAGATGATTTCTTGTAATGTACCATCGTAATGAGAATATTGTACACAATCTTTGGATCATTACTGGTTATGAAAGTCTGGTAACGGAAATGGACGAAGGGAATCACTGAACAACTTGATATGACGAGTAATGAATTGCTTTGGAATTATAAATAAGGACTCGTATTATCCTGAATAATAAATTCTTGAATTTCGGTATAACATCTTTGTTGAATTTTAAATTCGGCAAATCCCCTCCGTACACTTAATTCACCTGAACTGATTCACCTATATAGGTGCATTAAGTACAATTTTTGTAAACTTTAATAGTAGTTTATGTGACTGCTACAGAATATAAATGAAAAGTGGAAGGAAAACAAGAGAGATTATATCTATGCTAATTTAATAAAAATAAAAAAATAAACAATAATCATCACTGAACATAAAATAAACTTTCCTTTATATTAAATAACAATTCTTTTCGATTCTTGAGAAACTTGGTTTGAAATAAATAATTTTCTTGAGAAACGAATGTTGGAAATTGCTTCGTTTTCCAATTCTTGCAAGAGATGCTTCAATTTTTTATCAAATTGAATGTCCTGCAGTCTTCGATTTCTTTTTGGAGTGACAATCATATTCCTTTGAATGCATTGCCTATTTCTATATCTTCAGACCAGCTACAAATGCAAAGAATGTGAGCCTTATCGTAATCCTCATTTAGTCGACGGTGCCTTCCTTCAGCCGGATTTGTTGTCCGGTGGCGTTCGTAAGCAAAGCCAATTTAGAGATCCCCTGATAGACTCGCAATATGTTTTAAACATTACTGTTTTGTCTGTTGCTCCCACACACCAACAGACGAAACAAGAAACACCAAGAGACTTCAACAGGTGTTACAAATGCGATGAGCAGCGAGCAACGGTAACACGGCAGTCATCCTTGCCAACTTTTGTCCTTCACTGGTGGCTGTCAGTTTTAATGCCTTTTCCAAATATTTTTTTTATAAAAGCAGGTGGTTAACTGGCATTTCGGGAAAACTGTTTGTACTGCTTTCATTGCTGCAATTTTATATTCACATTTATAATTCTCGATTACTGCTCCCAATTTATCCTTAACCAATTGCAAAATCGTGTATATGTCGCATCGCTTTTATTGGGAAGCAACGCGTTTATGACTGGGATGACGTTTGTGGTAGTTTCATTTGAGCATAGATCAAGATGCAATGTGTACAACTGATAAAACATAATAGGCACACATCGAAAGGTCCCATCACCAAAGTATATTTTTTCTTATCATCATTTTTATTAATTTTTCTCGCGAGTCCCGAACAAAAAATTATTATTTTATCCGTGCCTCAATAGTCAATAGTCAATAGTCAAAGTACTTTATTACTGTAGATATTTACATATACTTAGCAAACGTCATTTTTTGCCTCTTCTCTACATTGGACCACTGTGGGAGAAGAAGGGCGTAGAAACTCCCACAGATTTATTTTTAGATCTCTTTTAAAAATAGGTTGTGCTTAACTAATACAAATATGAAAAATTTAATTGTTATGATTAATAAGCAGGAATAAATAATTACAAAATTATTAACAGCAAGGTCTGTGTTGAGCCAGATTAACCCCATACAGTCCTGTCATTTAAGTAATCTTGAACATTGTAATATCCCTTTTTCGACAAAGTCGCTTTAACATGCTTTTTAAATTGCTCAAATGGCAATTTCAAAATCTCCAGAGGTATCTTATTGTAGTAGAGAATGCACTGACCCTTGAAAGAATTGCTAACCTTCGCGAGTCTAAAACGGGGCGCACATAGTCTGTGATTATTTCTTAGGTTAACATTACAGCTGTCGCTAAGTTTGGAAAATGTTGTAAGGTTCTTGCGTACATACATTATATTTTCGAAAATAAATTGACTAGCTACTGTTAGTATGTCAATTTCTTTAAAAAGCTCTCTTAAGGAGTCTGTTCGTTTTAAATTATAAATTGCTCGAATAGCTCTTTTCTGTAAAATAAAAATAGTTTGAATATCCGCTGCTTTCCCCCACAACAAGATACCATAGGACATCACACTATGAAAGTAACTAAAATATACTAGCCTAGATGTAGCCACATCCGTGCTTTGTCTGATGTTCCTAACAGCGTAAGCCGCAGAACTTAATTTACCAGCCAATTTATCTATGTGGGGTCCCCACTGCAATTTACTATCAATGGTTATTCCAAGAAACTTCGTATCATTTACCAATTCTAACGTGCTGTTGTCTAACACCAAACTGGTCTCAACTTGCCTGAAATTTGGAAGTGAGAATTTGATACACTTGGTTTTACCAGCGTTTAACAATAAATTATTAACTGTGAACCAATTCAAGGTTAAAGACAGTACACCATTAACATCATCAAAATCTCCTTTTTGTCTTTCAATTTTGAAGACCATTGAAGTATCATCAGCAAACAACACTATGTCAGTTAATTTCTCCACCATGAAAGGCAGATCATTAATATATACCAGGAATAAGAAAGGGCCTAATATGGAACCTTGTGGAACGCCAATTTTAACACCCGATCCATCAGATTTTACGCCGTTAACTTCTGCCTTTTGAATTCTATTGCTTAGGTATGATCTTAGTAGATCCAACGCTTTATTTCTAACTCCGTAATGATTTAATTTAATTAATAGCGTATTATGATCAACACAATCAAACGCCTTCGACAGGTCGCAAAAAACTCCGATAGCATCCTGTGCGGCCTCCCATGCAGAATAAATATGAGATACAAGGGAAATACCTGCATCCGTAGTCGATTTACCCCTAGTGAAACCATATTGTTTAGCGTGGATCTCCATCTTTGCAAACAATAAAACCTTCGCCTAAACTCCGTAGAACAAGAACGCCTTCAATCTTCTTGTTATTCAGTTTTTCCGATTCCAAGTATGATTTTCGGGCCGTAAACAGACCGTCTTTTACAGAGGAGAAGCCGGGTATATCCGCAACTTCATCAGACGGGCAAATTTTCGGGTTTTCAAATTGTTTTTCATATATTGTTTGTACCGGCTTCAAGTTATTACAAACCTCCAGTTTACATGCATTTAGTGTCAACAATTAACACCTGGTTTCAGTCTTTCTTGGCGAGCTCGTATGCGTCGGCTTTTTAAGGATCGCGTTTCTACGTTTGTTTAACGTTATAGTTAAGCTACAAACAACTCTTCGAACACATCTCCATGGATTAGTTCCGTCTTTGTTACACGCACTTAATTTATACCTGTACTAATCTTGTAATTTTATTTTTTTATTTTTGGGGAAGGTAACAGCTTTCTTAAGCATATGCTAAAAATTGTACTAACTAAGAAGCCAATGAGAACCTCCCACAGTTATTTGATGTTTCTCCACCTCTTCTCCATCACTATTTTCAGAATTTCAAAGAAAATGCAACCAAGCAATCTGTCGGATGACAAACATCAATCTGATCAATTAATCATAGATCAATACAGAAAGACAACTTAGTCAACTTAAGGTCATCGGCAAACAATTTTACATGTTTGCCGATGACCTTAAGTTGACCAGGACAATTACCTCACCTAACGACTCCAACCTCTTACAGGAAGACCTCAAACAGCTAAATGAATGGTGTGGCAAAAACGACATGTCATTAATAGAGTGCAGCAAGTGGTCATTGGCAAGGCAGATGGATCTTTAGTTAAGTCGGATTTGCAACAAGTAAGAAGGGGAATTCCTCAAGGGTCAATCTTGTGTCCGCTCCTTTTCAGCATTTACACAGCTGACATAGTTACATGCATAAAATCCTGTAGTTACCATCTATATGCAGATGACTTACAAATACATATTTGTCTCTGCAAACACTAGTAACATCGATGATGCAGTACACGCTTTGAATGAGGACTTAGATCGTATCTACAGATGGTGTGTACAAAATGGCTTATTACTAAATAAAAGCAAGTCTACAGCAATGATTTTGGGTACAAAAACACAAACCGATAAAATAATGGCACTACATCCCGCGATTATGATTGGGAGGGAGCCGCTGAGCTTTGTAAGCGAAGCGCTTAATTTGGGTGTGGTTATGGACTGTCACTTAAGATTCGAAAAGCATGTGGTAGAGGTAGCAAGAAACTGTGTACAAGCTCCGAAGATATCTCAATGTAAACACACGAATACTTCTCTGTGATTCTTTGGTGATGTCCAAAATTAACTACGCCTTTACTGCTTATGGCCCTTGCTTAAATGCTAAATCCCATAAACTGCTTCAAAGCGTTCAGAATGCCTGTGCCCGATTTTGTTTTAATATTCCTGCTCGCACTCACGTTACTCCTTTCATAAATAATGCAAACTTGCTAAAAATGAAAAACCGACTGAGCCGGTTTCACCATACTCTGTTAGTTGAGTAACATCCCTGTTAAATAACTTAACGGGCTGTTAACCATAGTGAGTGTCTCACCATGCTCTAACGAATGTTAAATTTCCTTAATCAGTTGTTAACTTTAATCACTGCTCTAGAGGTTCGTTAAATTTTTAACAAGCGATTAGTTACTGTCACACAGGCATCAACAGTTAAGATGGACGTGGCGTATGATTTTATTTTCGATAATAGCGATCCATTGGAAAATCTCGAAAATCTAGATGATTTGGACAATATCGTACGACGTCCTAGAGTTTTCAAAGAACGGCGTCATTATTTCGAAGAGTATGATGATGTCGATTTTTGCACAAGGTTTCGTCTAACAAAACAATCTGTTTTGAGTGTACTGGAATTAATTGAAGACAGACTTGAATACCCATCAGATCGGTAAGTAATAATACCTTCTTAACATAATTTTAACAATGCAAATACCTTTTTACTTGGGCTTACTTACTTTGAATAAACATAACCTAAATTTTGTTACAGGAATGAATCGATTTCACCTATCAATCAACTCCTTTTAACATTGAGATATTATGCAACTGGTTCGCAACAGATTACAGTAGGAGACTACAGTGGAACAAGCAAGTCTACTTCTCACAGGATCATACATAGAGTTACCGCAGCAATTGCCTCCCTCAGCAGCCAATTTATCAAGTTTCCTGATTCAGAGAATGAGTTAAAGGAAGCTCAATTAAAATTTTATAATATAGCACGATTCCCAAAAGCTGTAGGTGCTTTGGATTGTACACACATACGTGTTCGTTCACCTGGTGGGGAAAATGCAGAGTATTTTAGGAATAGAAAAGGTTATATGTCTATAAATGTGCAAGCGATTGGTAGTGCAAACTTGGAAATTTTAGACTTGGTGGCAAGATGGCCAGGAAGCAGTCAAGATCAAACGATTTGGAATGCCTCATACAGAAATGCCTTATTTGAAAGTAACCGCTATGGTGATGCATTTCTTCTGGCTGACAGTGGATACATGAATCGACCATATGTTATGATGCCACTGGAAAGCCCAACGACCCCAGAGGAGATTCTCTACAATGAATCTCAAATAAGGAGCAGAAACCCCATAGAACGCCTTTTTGGTGTTTGGAAACGTCGCTTCCCTGTGCTTGCTTTGGGGCTGCAGATCCAATTAAAAAACTGTCTACCTGTTATCGTGGCTACTGGAGTTCTTCATAATATACTGATTAAAGCAAAGGAAGATTTACCTCTAGATGACCCTAATCTAGAACTCCCTATGCCTTGGGATGAATTACTTCAGCAAGGCCGCATTAGAGAACACAGAAATAATCCTCACAGAACTGATGCAACCATAAGGGACATTAATCCAGTGCGCAGAAGGATTATAAATGACTATTTTAAAAGTTTGCACTTGGCTTCATCATAAAGTGTAAAGTTCCTATAAAAGTTTTATATACTTTGAACAACTATATCACAGTAAACATTGTTACAGTAGGTAAGTACTTAATAAATAAGAATTGTGTTTGTACTGTATTATTTATTCAATAATAATAATTCAATCCACATTTCACTTATTAAATAAAGAGGTCTTGCTTATTCATTAGTTTTTATTCTTTGATTCTTGTAATTTTAATACTAATGTTTCAGTCTTAATTTTTTCCTGTTTTAATTGCTCTTGGAGTATGAGATTTTTTATCTTGGCCTCTGATTCTGCATTATTTTTCATTAATTCAATTAATTCTATTTTGCTTTCTAATAATTTGTCATGCAGAGAAGCCTTCGGTCTTCTTCGGTGCAACCATGATGCACTGTCTTTTTTTTTCTGTATCAACAAAGAGTCCGATACTTTTGTTTTCAAGGCAGCTGGGGACCAACCATTCCACATTTTACCATTATTATCCTGTAACACAAAGAAGTTCAAAATTATTTCCTGATTATTTAAACCAATGCTAGACAACATATTAACTTTATCTGACATGTGCATTCCTACTGACCTTTGTTTCCATGGTCAAACATTCGTCTTCTGTCGAATGGCCAGTGGATTGACTCTAAAACAAATAGAGATGTTTAATATGTGAATATTTTAAGTATTATACATTCCTACACGGACTGCCCTAATACATTGCAACCATTAATATTTTGTTCTGAACCATTATATTGGCAATACAAACTAATATTATATTGCTTTTCAATAATAATAATAATAATAATAATAATACCTTGGACACTATTTACACACATTGATCTATCCCCAAACTAGGATTCCATGTATCTTGGGTACTAGACAACGATACACAAACTTATATAGATAAATATTATACTTAGATAGATAAACAACCATGACTAGGGGTACAGACATCCGTTCTCATCAAACAAATATTTGCCCCCACCGGGACTCGAACCCGGGACCCTTGGCTTGGTCACTGCCGACTCGGCCATTCGGTTCGTCAATACCTCTACAATACTGCTTGCTAGACCATATGTTTGTATGTGACTGACCTTTTGAACTGCGGTCAAGCATTCATCAGGCATTGTAGATGGACCAGCAACAGGTTCATACTGAAACAAAACAAATATTTAAAACTACATTTTTGTAACATTGGCGGTTGAGACGACTGGGGTATGGGGGGCGCAGGGTTACTACCGCTCTGTGACATTTCTTATGTACACCAAATTTTGACATTTTATTATTTTTGATTGATGTTTCAAACATTTAGTTTAATTCCATTATTAACTTACCTCTGGTACTGCCGTTGTAGATATGCCAGATAATGTCATGTCACTGTTCTGCAAAAGAGAAATAACTATTTTAAATTGTAACAGGTTGGATATGTTGGAAAAATATATGTCAATTCAAACAATCAACATATATTTCAATGTTTTGTAACAACAGCTACCGGTCTAGACGTTCAAACAAGCTTGAAACAAACAGTTTTTTTCAAACATGAACATGAAGACGATAGAAAAAAATCACAATTTGACAAACCGAAAATAAATGTAAATGGTTGATACTTACTTGTATTATTGTAAATTCACTTTCATTTGACATGGATTTATCCAGAACATACTGGGCATCCGAATCAAATTCATTCTCCAGTCCGTCTAGTGTCGGCCCAAGTATCACTTCAACCTGGCCTTGGTATGGTCCAGGTGGTGGAAGATTGGGCCTGCCTCCTCCTGCGGAAACATAGAAATTGATTAAAATGATTAGTGGCAATAAAAAATACTGTACCAAACAAGATCAGTGATTCTACGTACCTGTCAAGATAATTTCTTTCTTCGTCCTTGCATTATCTTTTCTTGTATTGCGTTTTATGTTATCCCAACACGTTTTTAACTGATCCGTGTTGCGGACACTGAAAGAGCTCAAAGAATTAAACTCTTCTGCTAACTTTTTCCACCCTTCGTTTTTATTGTTCGTTGTCACAGCGTCCGTTTTTTTATTTTCAACCAAATCCTTATATTTGGTGACTAAATGTATAAGGATTTCCTTCTCGTTTGAGGAAAAATTCGGTCCGCGTGTTTTCTTCGACATATTTTAATAATACGAAACCGCAAAAATAACACAAGCTTTCGAGTCACAAACACAACTACACCACAGACAGAAGATAACCTTAAAATGTTTGACAGTTGAACCAGGAAAATTAAATGTAACCGGTTGAACTATGGAATCCCACAGACTGTAGGATATTTCAAATCAGTCGCATTACCAAACACCACAGACAAATTAGCTAAACAAGACTAATATAATACGGCTAGTGTAAAGTGTGTTCACGTCCGGTAAAATGACATTACGAAACAATGACATTTTATTTTTGTTGGTTTAGAATGTGAGTGAAGGATTTACGAGTCATTCACGTAACGTTTGGTTTACTAATGGTCTGTTAAATTTTCGACATAGGACACAGAAAAATAACAGGGGTGTTAGTACGTCTGTTAATTTTAACGATCCATTAGCTAATGTCTGTTTTAGCAAATAACTGACAAAGTATGGTGAAACCGGCTCAAGCTATTTATGGCAACACTTATGTTTGGAGTCATGAAACATCATAAGCCAGAGTATTTATATAAGAAACTTGTTTGGCGCTGGACATTAAAGGGAGATCGCAACTGTATCAGACTATGCACAAAGCCGCTTAGTATGCCGCGGCACCGGACTTCTGCGTTTCGTGGTAGATTCCGGTTCCAGGCTACTAAGTGCTGGAACGACCTACCTCCGCCACTTAGACAGCTTGAAAGTAAAGTAGCCTTTAAGAATTCATTAAAAAAAAATCTTTTGGGCTCACAAAAGATGCTCCCCTAGTCCCGCCTGCATTATTAATACATAAATAAATTGTAATCAACTAATTATAAAATAAATTCAGCTATACTCTATTATTATTATTATATTCTATATTCTTTATTACACACATCAACAATGTCTAGGGATATTTTGTATTTCTTAATTTTTTTGATAACTAATAAATATTTTGTTCAGAGAAGTATATATGGAATTAAACCTCAGTTAATGCCCAACTTAATTATATGAATAAAAATTATTTTAGATCTTCAATTTTTTTTTTAAATAAAATAACAAAGAGACTAAAAATGGTGCTAAGTCTACGAATGAAATTAATGAGTAAAATGGATAATTTTATTAAAAAAAAACAACTTAAAGTGAGACATTTTAACTCTTAATAATCAGTGTTGCCACCCCTCACGTTAATAAGAGTTTGGCATCGGTTATTCATACTGTGAATTAAGGTGTCGATGTCTTGCTGTGGTATGCGTTCCCAGGTTCGTTGCAGGTGCAAGAAAAGTTGCTCTTCTGTGGCCAGATTTGGAGGGAGTGCAAGCATAGCCCTTCGCTGCAACATGTCCCACGCAATTTCGATGGGATTCATATCGGGCGACTGCGCAGGCCATCTCATTACCGTGACGTCGTTTTCTTGAAGTGCGGCTGATACCAGCCTCGCAGTGTGTGAACGAGCATTATCATGCATGAGTACGAATTGCTGGCCGATTTGCACCCTATGCGGAATAACAACAGGTTCCACCACCTCATCACGGTATTTCTGAGCATTCATGTTGCCTCTTACAAAAACGAGGTCGGTTCGCGCGCCTATACGAATTCCTGCTCATACCATGATTGTTCCTGCTTGGTACGAATGAACCTCTTGTGGATGCTGGAGCCGGCTTTCCCTGCCTGGAACTCTCCAAACTCGTGTTCTTCGCGAATCTGGATGAAATCCAAACCGAGACTCATCCGTAAAGAGCACTGTCGACCATTGTTCATTATCCCATAACACGTGTTCTTGGGCCCACAATAGTCGCCTTCCGCGATTGCCTCGTCGCAAAGCAGGAACACGAATTGCCCTGCGAGAATGAAGATTAGCTTCATGTAGCCTTCTTCTGACAGTTTGGTCGCTAACCAATAGCTGATGCTCCTGTTGGAGCCTCTGTACCATTTCCATGGCCGTCAGAGTAGGTTCTCTCCTGGCGGTATTTTGGAGAAAACGGTCCTCTCTAGGGGTGGTCACCCGAATTCTGCCAGCATGCCGTTCCGCCACTTTCCCAGTATCACGATAACGTGACCAGAGCCTTGATATCACATTCTGGCTGGTGCCTAGGGTCTCCGCAACAACGTTTTGGATAGCGCCAGCTTACAACATTCCTACCGCTCTTATCATCTCGTCTCTCGTCAGATGTCGACGTTGCATGGCACCAACAAGATGACACAAACAGTAAAAATCACCAAAACAATTGATAGAGTTAGTTAATTAATGTTTTTCTAAATAAATCTCAACACAAAACTAGCACTGTAAACTGAACCAAATGCGTGTTCCCGCGCTTTCTTTTATTTTCATAAGTTTTGTTTTTTTTTTCAATGTCGGTTTGAAAATGGAACAAGGAGGTTTAATTCTACATATAAACTTTTTCCTAATTCTGAGCAGTTTTTCTGAAAAACTAAGAAATGCAAACAAAAATCTAATATCCCTAGACAGTGTTGATGTGTGTATCTACATAACAGTATTCTATATCGTATTCAATTAACCAATACTAACTAATCCTACTAATATTATCAATTTGTATAGTATAAACTTATACCTTTTAAACTAAAAGTATACACTAACAAATAAGTCAGGTACCTTCTGTTAATGCTTTCAGTTGAGCACGCCGTCTCCCTTGTTCCGGTACTGACGGAAGATCAGCGCCTGAGGAGTCTACTTCTTAGGCACATGCTGAGTCAGAACCTTTTTGCAGATGCCACACCACCCTCAGTTCTAATGCGATATAGGTACTTTGGTACCTATGTCCTACCTGTCTCAAGGTGTAATTACTTTAACTATAGTTTCTAGTTGTTTCTGAATGTTTATAAGTATTTTTGTTTTCTGCGATGTTATTTTTGTTAAGTGTTACCAATGTTATTTTTTGTTAAGTATCTGCAATGTTTTGTGTGTGGGTGTGCGCTTATGCAAATAAATAAATAAATAAATAAATAAAATTAAACGCGGAGAGATGCTATTGTGTGCATTTCACTCGTAACAAAATCACAAATCACCAAATCCGTCATTTTCCTTGGTCATTTGGTATGTACAGTACATACCAAAGGCCCAGGGAAAATGACGGATCAAAGAAAAATTATCAATTCCGGAAACTGACAAGTCCAAAAATTTTTATGAAATTGACGAATAAGCAAAGTGACGAATTAACGAAAATTGCGAATAATGGAAAATGACCAGTGGTGCACCAACTCCTCAGTAGGCAGGCAAGACACATCGAAAAACGACCCAAAACATCCTAAAACCCAATTAACCTAAACATCAAAACAAGTAAGCACTCACAATGGAACTTACCCAGGCGAGGCTCTGTATGAAGTCAGCATACCGGCGGCACTCATGCTGCGAATCCACAAACTCAACCAACAATATTGCCCATAGCAGAATATGATAGAGAAATAATATTATCACTAAACACGATCCTACGCATGCACACAACGCAATGACGTCCATGCGTATGCGTATCCCATTCGAGTCACAGTCGCGTCGTCGCGTAGCCCCATGGTGCGGATGGCCAACGACTCACGATATGTCTTTCACCAAACCCAGTCAACGTACCCAGGCGAGGCTCTTCATGAAGTCGGCATACCGGCACTCGTGCAGCGACTCCACCAGCTCACGCAGCTCGGGGAAGCGCGAGCGCAGTGCCTGCACCGCCGCGCCCTGCCGCCGCAGCGCCGACTGCAGCGCGTGCCGCTCGAGCGCCAGCGCGCACGCCAGCACGCAGTACTGGATGATGGTGCCTGCGCGAGAAAAGGGAGGTTAGCTAATTTATCAAGTTGTGTCGGAAGCTTCAGCGTAAATATACAGTAAGAATATTTAGCTGGTAAGAGCTGCATACTTCTATCATTCAATTTGTTTTTACTGCATTTCTTATAAGTTTTTCCTTCCTCGTTAAGTTGGCTTTAGTGCACTGTCAAGTGTAAAAAAATAAGGAAAAGCAATATCCGGTTGCCAGACTCAGACTACCTACCTACTTATTTTTATATGTTTTTATACTCAAATAACTACTTATTTTTGTTATATGTTTTTCATGCCTTGATAATTAGGGGTAGGTATAATTTCAGACAAAGTTAAGATATTTTATTTCTCTGACTTTTGAGTAAAACATGTGCCTTTATGTAAATGTTTATGTTTGTTTATGTTCATTGCTACCAACTTATTGTTGCAGGGAAAAGTTATATGGAATGCACTTTACGATAACATGGCTAAATTTCATGGATAAAGGGAATGGCAATTGCCGATGCAGGGCATCCATTTGAGCGAGACGGCATAATGACGTGACGGCAGAGAGTATACAATCTGAGTGAAATGCAAAAAGTGGCACCGCCATTGCCCGTCCCTTTCTTCAATTTATCAAGTAGTCCGATCGCTGTCTTGCCGGCAACATGTGAAGGGGCGCGCCAGGTTATCGCAGATCTCAGTCAGCGGGCTGTGTACAGCCCATGATGTATCATGAACCAGATAATAATAATAATAACTGCGACACTATTTACACACATTGATCTAGCCCCAAACTAGGATTCCCTGTATCTTGGGTACTAGACAACAATACACATACTTATGTAGATAAATATTATACTTAGATAGATAAACAACCATGACTAGGGTACAAACATCCATTCTCATCAAACAAATATTTGCCCCCACCGGGACTCGAACCCGAAACCCTTGCTTTCCTAGGCAGGGTCACAGTCGACTCGGCGATTCGGGTCGTCTAATATATAAGATAAGGTAGAGTAAAAATGTTCACAAGGTGTGTATTTCTATTGCTACTTCAACAGAAAATTAATTAGGTACATTTAACAATGTTATATCTGTTATGGTATTGATTGAACCCCTCGATTGTGAGTCTGACTCGTACTTGACCAGTTTTTAGGATTCTAGTTTGTGCAAATGGAAGCATCTCGATCAAGCCATGGTCTTTTTCTATAACATAATGTGAAGTGAGAGATAATATGCTCACATATGCAATGCAACTGGAATTGCATATGATGTGTAGGTATATGGACACAGGTTATCTCTAACTACCTTTAAAATACAAAATTTAGGTAATATAGTGACTGCCTCTTTGCTGCAACAAAAGAACTGAAGATCAAACCATAAGACTTGAGCTAATGCATGTAGAAATAAATATATATATACACACCAAAGTCCACCAGCTCATAGGACTCGAAAGTGGAGACACAGTCAATAAAAAGTTCTGCAGCTTTGTTGTAATCTCTGACAGAAAGGCAGTAGATGGCTTCGTATGCCTTCAGCTTATTCCTGGAACGCCAATCACCACCCTTGTCAACAAGCTCGTGAGCCTGCAAAAGTGGAAAATGTAAAAAATTATGATTTCAACTGCAATAATAGCTTTTGCTATTTGCATTATTTTTAAGCCAATAAGATTTGTTGTAATTGTTGTCCTAAAAACAATAATGTCGATTGTGGGAGGAGTCTAGCAGCAATTTTAATAGACAACCTTAGTTACAGCTTTGCCCATGTCCTTGACATTACATCCATGGAAGTAGGCAATTCTGAATAGGGCAAACACAGCATCAAGCCGCCTGTTGGTTGTCAATGTAGAGTCCTCATACTTGGAGGTGGCTAGGGCTATGGCTCCTTCTTTATCGCCAATGGAACACATGTAGTCAAGTCTGGAAATAAAATACCTCATTTTGAGCAAAGTATAAATAAATGTTAATTTTATGTTTGTTAAATTGCTTATTAGATCACGCAACATAGCCGGAAATTGAAGTTGTCAAAAATCAGCCCACAATAAACTATAACTAATTGCTTATTCTTGAATAAACTGAATATTAGTATTACTGTAATGGTTAAGAAATATAGCTTGATAAGAATGACAGCACAGACTAACTTTCTGATTCTGCTAGGAGATCAGTTGTTTATTTTCCTTTCTATGTGTCTCACAAGCTATGACATAACCAAACCTACCAATAGATTTAAGTTTTAGAATCATGGTAGCATTATAGTATGCAGGGATGACCGAATACAACATGAGAAATGTACACACAAAAGTACTTACCTGTCTTGCCATACAGGTGTTTCAGAGTCATCCTCTTTAAACTTTCCTAACCTGTCTATGTTCTCCTTAGTCATTGTGTCGTACAGTTTCTGGTTCATCGACCATCCAAGGTCCGCACAAACTTCTCTGTAATAAGGCGCCATGTTTCCGGCTTTGATACCATTCAGCAGCTCTTCTTTGAGTTGAGGATCATTGTGTAGTTGAGGCAGAGACAACTTGAACTTAATTCCAGCTAACGCCATGTATTCGGGGGTGGTACCTTCAGCGGATAGCTCCATCGTGATGTAGTTTGATCTTGCAAAATGTATTAATATTCAAAGTAAAGCAGAATTCAACAAAATTTATTAATATCAATACACATAAATGCAAAGGAAAACGCCAGTCACTCTTCCGTTGTGTGTCTGTATCCACAGTCCACAGAACAATAAATAATGGCACGTCACTTGGTTAACGTCAGGTACGAATCGCAGGATAGAAGGGAATAGAGATGTCAAATTATCGATTATAGAAAAAAATTATTATTTATTAAAAAAAAAAAAAAAAAAATTATATTTTCGGTCGATTTTTTGCTTGCTTTGATCTCATCATCAGCCTATCAGGGAACCCACCCACTGTTGGTTGAGTATACAACGTGTCATCGAATGTACACGCATAATGAGAAACTAGTTTGTTCAGAATCATGAGCAAAGTCGATTTCACTGACTTTAAATAAAGGAAAAGAAAAAATGTCTCACAACTTACCTGGACTTAGTGAAAGCTTTCGACATAGAATCTATCCCACTTCTCCTCAATGAAATTGAATCATTGGGCATAAGGGGAACTCAATTTAGTCTATTCGAAAGTTACCTGTCAAAAAGAACTCAACAAGTCAAAATAGATGAGCATGTAGCAACGAAGCCAAGGGTCCCGAGTTCGAGTCCCGGTGGGGGCAAATATTTGTTTTATGAGAACGGATGTTTGTACCCTAGTCATGGCTGTTTATCTATCTAAATATAATATTTATCTTTATAAGTATGTGTATCGTTGTCTAGTACCCAAGATACAGGGAATTCTAGTTTGGGGCTAGATCAAAGTGTGTGTAATTAGTGCCCAAGGTATTATTATTATGTAAGTGATGATCTCCCGATTTCTTATGGAATCCCTCAGAGCAGTATACTCGGCTCTACACTGTTCCTATGTTACATAAATAATCTATGCGATATAAACTTTCCACAATGTAAAATTGTCTCCTACACTGATAACACCACCCTCACTTTCACTGCTGAAACATGGACAGATGCCTTCTCAGTCGTTTAAGAGGGCTTCAACTACGTTTCCCATTGCCTAGCAGCTAATTATCTTACACTAAATTCAGACAAAACCACATACATGATGTTCTTAATTGTAAACCGGGCCAGGCACTGTCATTTTCCAAAACTTGAATATTATCTCCCATAAATGCTCCTACCGACTTAACGACATATGTCCTCACATTTAAGTACCAATTCAACCAAATATCTAGATATATTATTAGATCGCAATCTAATTTTTAGAGAACTACCAGGAAACTACATGAAATATCAGACACTCTAACCGTCAGATATTGTAAATGTTGTATTGTGCATATCACATACCACACTGAAATAAAACTCTCTCACTCCTTACTTGAATAAAATCAGTAAAAACCGGTGAAATGTTGACGTATGCCCTGCTGTCAGAAGGAGAACTTTTTTTTTAAACAGTTTCTAGCGATGTGCGATTATGAATGACACTAATGAAATCACTCGATTATGGCAATCATTCGACGTATTCGAATGGAACACTAAAATCATTCGAATGGACACCACACAACAACGAACTGTGACTGACAGCGATCGATGAATACTCATCGACGCGCCCCAACTAATGAGTATTCGCCAGTCGACAAAATCATTCACTGGCCGACTGTCCGACTTGCAAGCAATATTCAACCATATAGCTATGACTTTAAGTTGCAGCCATTACATATTAGCGATTAGCGATTCGGAAATCATTCACCAAACCTGGTCAAACTCGATTAGTCAATATGTTCGCATGCTTTTCTTTCGGTTATTCGGCTGCAAGCAAGATTCAGTCCTATGGTCGATATTTTACAGTACAATAAAAACTACAGTTTCTTTCTGTCTGATTTCGTTATTAGAATTGAAATAAGTGGTCATCATTCGATTATTAGGATTAGCGATCGCTAATTTTGTAGTCGAATAATAATATTTCTAGTCGTCGGATCATTTGACACACAAAATCATTCAGTATCGCGCATCGCTAACAGATTCCTCGTCTTTCAAGGACCCAGACTCTACAATATACACAGTCAGGTCATAAGTTCTGTCACACAATAAAAACTATTGAATTTAAAACGCTGGCCACAAAAAAGCTTATTGAATTCGAATTTCGAATTTTTCATGAAAATAAAAATGTGTACTTTTTAGAATTTTCCTCATTTTTAAATATGGAGTGGACACTTAAAGAAGACCGTGTCGCAGTTATTGCGTTGCATCGTTGCGGTTACGCGCCAATTCAGATTTTCGACTTACTGAAAAATTTGAATATAACCTAAAGATTCGTTTATCGTACCATAAAACGATACAATGAAGACTCTAGTGTAGATGACAGGTCAAGAAGTGGTCGCCCTCGCTCTGTTAGGACTCCAGCAGTGATAAAAGCTGTGAAGGCGCGAATTCAAAGAAATCCCATACGTAAGCAGAAACTGTTGGCCCTTCAGATGGGGTTAAGCAGGACCACGGTGAAAAGGGTGTTAAATGAAGACTAGGGCTTAGGGCATATCGAAGAAAAACAGGACATCGTTTGGACGCTCGTTTAATGGACCTGAGACTGAAGAGATGCCGCGCTTTGTTGAAGCGGTATGCGGGAAAAAAGCATCGGGAAATTCTTTTTTCGGATGAAAAAATTTTCACCTTGGAAGAGAGCTACAACAAACAAAATGATAAGGTGTACGCACACAGCAGTGAAGAAGCGAGTGACCGTATTCCGCGTGTCCAACGAGGTCATTTTCTATCCTCGCTCATGGTTTGGTTGGGAGTCTCTTATTGGGGCTTAACTGAGGTACATTTTTGTGAGAAAAGCGTAAAAACGAATGCAGTTGTGTATCAAAATACAGTCCTCAAGAACCTTGTGGAACCTGTTTCTCATACCATGTTTAATAACAGGCACTGGGTATTCCAACAAGATTCTGCGCCAGCTCATAGAGCGAAAAGCACACAAGACTGGCTGGCGGCGCGTGAAATCGACTTCATCCGGCACGAAGACTGGCCCTCCTCCAGTCCAGATTTGAGTCCGTTAGATTACAAGATATGGCAACACTTGGAGGAAAAGGCCTGCTCAAAGCCTCATCCTGATTTGGAGTCACTCAACACATCCTTGATTAAGGCAGCCGCCGATATTGACATGGACCTCGTTCGTGCTGCGATAGACGACTGACCGCGCAGAATAAAGCCCTGTATTCAAAATCGCGGGGGTCATTTTGAATAAACTTTATTACCATAAGAATCTATGTTTTAATAAGTTCATTTTGCTATATAAATGTTTACATAAATAATAAACATTTCTAAATTATTTCATATTGCACATGTGACAGAACTTATGACCTGACTATGTAATTAATAAAGATCATAACATTTTTAACCTATGTAAATTCGAAGTTAAGCATATTATAAAAAACTGGCTGTTTAAACTGGACTATAATCAAACTGAAAATATTTTCACTGTAATAAAGTAAAACTTTTCTCTGCAATTCATATGTGGAACGAACACTCACACACCATCTCAAACACATTTTCCCCGACACAACCATAAATTAATGGCTACATAATACGATGTACCCTGTTACTTACCATTTAAGTTCTTACGTCTAAAGATGTAAATTTGAGCAACTAGATGGCAACTAGTGATCATAACATAGGCATATGAAATGCCTAGCTTGGTCGTTGGCTTGCTTCACGAAAACTGTAACTTTATGACTTACTAACTTACGTAACTTTATTATTTTATTTAATATTTTGGAATATTAGAGGACATAAACATTATTATCATTATTATATTTATTATTATTATTATTATAAAATTGTTGGTTTTGTTTAGTCCATCCCACAGAACACAATGGTCCATCACAGAGTACATTTAATGTGTCAATCAAGCTATGTGGGCGTACTTTGAGCGGTTTATGGTACGAGTGTCTACTGTTACCTGTGGGGTCAAACAAGGCTGCGTTCTCGCGTCTACATTGTTCGCGTTGTACTTTGCGGTCGTAGTCCCGGTGGTTATACAAGCCTCTCCAGAAGATGTCCGCATCCGTTTCCGCACCGATGGCAGTCTTTTTAACCTGGCGAGACTAAAAGCCCTATGCTTTGTGACCCCAGAAAGTCTGCAACACCTCATGTCCGATCTCGACAAGTCTTGCCGTAAATTCGGCCTCAGATCAGCGTCAAAAAGACGGAAGAGATGTCTCTAGATATCGACTGTCACTAGCCGCTGAACATCAAACTTGGCGAGGACGAGCTGAAGCAGGTCGATAAATTCCGCTACTTGGGGAGCACTTTAACATGATTGCATGAGTGACTTTGATTCAGAGACGAACAGCAGAATCGTAGCTGCAGCTGCAGCATTCGGCAAGCTGGATACCAAGGACTTCTGTGCACACGACATAAAGATAGGTACGAAAATCTCAGTGTACATGGCGATCGTCCTGCCTAATTTCCTACATGCTGCGGAACTTGGACTGTGTACCGCCGTAACTTCCGTATGCTAAATCGTTTCCACGTGGTGCGGACACGTGTCCGAAATGGCAGAGCAGAGGGTCGCAAAGCACATCTTCTACTCAGAACTTGAGGTGGGCAAGCGCAAGCGTGGCGGACAACTCCTCAGGTACAAAGATGTGCTGAAGCGGCACATGAAGAGGTGCGGCATAGAGCCTTCCCAGTGGCAGAAGCATGCCGCCCTCAGACCTGAGTGGAGGGTTTTAGTTAAAACCAAAGACCGTGACTTTGAAATTCACCGGCGCGCCGAGCTCGACACCAAGCGCGATGAGTTAAAGCCCGACCACCTGCGCTAACTCATTTTAATTATATTAATGCTGTGCTCACATGCCCGCAATGCGCGAGGATCTTCACAAGGAAGATTGGTTACACAAGCCACACGCGAGCACACGAGCGAATTTAAAGCTCATGACGCGGTCGCCGTGACCGAAATCGGTCGGACCACTTATAGGCGCGTAAAATTAGCAAAACCTGGAAGGTATTGACTAAAAATTTTAATCACTTGCAATCCCGTCCCGGTCTGCGTTGGCCTTGCTTAAGACGACTGCTAGAGCTCGTCTAAGCTGAAATGACAAGCCACTTTACTTAATATTTGATATATTTTAAATATGCTTGTTTAACAAAATAAATGAAGTGGGGGGCTTTATTTATTTTCTCAAATAAGCATATTTAAAATAGCGCGTCATTTCGGCTTTTCGGCAGACCGGTCGGGATTTGAATCGCAAAGAAATGATGACCTTATTCTGCAAGATATAACGTTCGCATGAAAACGTAAGTAAGAAAAATTATCAATTAATTATTAAGCTCGGATATTTTTTGTTTAATTTGTTTCTTATTACTAGGTAATCATAATTTGACGGCATAAATTAAATACTTTTGAAGTAGTTGTGTATTTTGCTTTTTCGAACATAAACAATATTTGTGACTTTAGAAATCCTCAAAGATAATCTGTTTATTTTTTTACATTGTATCAACACAATTATTATACTATTCAGATTAAATAGTTGAATTACAGTTATCTATTTTTTCTAGAAAGATAAGCCAGAAAATGTGTAACTTACTAAATCTTCCTTATTAATGATAGTCCCTATCGATTAATTAGTTTAATTTTGATTTCTTTAACAGGGATGGAAGCGTCATATCATGATAGAGGTAGTTTTTTAAAGTTATCTATTATGCCTATACTTAGAAATCAAAATATGTTTAAAATTTTGTTTTTTGTATTTTTAACAGTGACGCGGAGACTAAAAAAGTTTAATTCTTTTTATTTTAACCATAACTAACAATAGTTTTCGGATAGGAATCCGAAGACTATTTAATTTTCATATCCTTGAATAGTAAGCCAATAATTCCAGAGTTCAAAAAATAAACCCAGATGCCAATATATTTGTCTACTGAGTTACCACAACCTCCTTTCGAATAAAACGGCCCAGAAAGGGTCTTCATTATTATTTATTTAGGATTACAAAAAAGTTAACAACTATATTCTCCTTATTTAAACTGCAAGGTGAGATTCATTTTCGTAAGAAATATTGAAATTATTTTCACTGGCGTTACCATGAGCGTTTCAAAGTACATTATTTCGTTTCTTCAAAAATAAACAAACTTTAACGGAATTCAACCATCATCATTGGTAAATCAAGAAACTTCTTCTCTACTTTATGTCCTTTATTAAAGCCAAACCAAGAATATAAAAACATCGCGTTGTTGCGGAAAATCTATGAAACTATTTACTTCAACTTGCAACACTTTATTTTAAAAGTAATTAATGTCATCTGTCGATTGATGTCAAAGTGGGGCGTCGATTGTGCTGGTATATTTCATGTGTTTCGTGAGTGAAAATGCCGAAAACTATTAACAGTGGCGTAAGAAAAGTTATTCACAATCTATCGAAATATTTGTCGGATATAAAGTCTGAAGGATTGGACTCTATTCCTCTAAATATCTGCCTTGTTGTCAACATGACTGATAGGCACGCCATATAGTATGTGCAATATGAATTGGCTAATTTGTAACTATTAATAAGTAAAATATTATTTTGTATTTTAGGCATATCCCGATCTTCCGTAACGAAAATACAAAAAGAAGGTGGGACGTCAGCTGTACTTTCTACGCCAAAGAAAAATAAACCTAAAACCAAAAAGAAAATCAATCTGAATAATTTTGATTTATGTGCAATCAGGCATAAAATACATGAATTTTATGCTGTACGAAAAAAAGTACCAAGTTTGGAAGGGCTGCTTGCAGCTCTTAAAGAATCCATAAATTTTGTTGGTGGCAGAGAATCTCTTCGGATACTCTTACGCAAATTAGGCTATAAATAAAAATTTAAAAAATCAAAAGACTGTACTTATGGAGTGACATGATATAGTAGCATGAAGATTCAGGTACCTACATGAAGTCAAAGATGTAAGGGAGAGTGGTATGCCTGTTTTATACCTTGATGAAAGTCATATTCATACTTCACAACTTACGCGATCTAAATTAAACCACCTGTATAGTCATGGACAATGGATAATTTGGATAGATATCATTCTATCCAAATTAACAAACCACCAAACTCGTTTAATAGAAAAATCAAATTGCAGAATGGCTTACATCAAATAATATTGCCTACCATACCAAAGCCACCAAAAGTATGTTGTTGTTTTTGGTAAAACAAAATAAACCTGACCCAGTATAAAAGATTGATAATTTAATACAGGAGTACGGTTACAAAATACTACGACTGCCGCCATATCATTGTAACCTGAATCCGATAGAAATGATATGGCGCATAGTAAAAGGAAAGGTTGCCATAAAAACTGTTAGTTTATATAATATCACGTTCCTGCAGCTTGTGAAAAACTGTTTTGAGGACTGCTGATACATGGAATAATTGCTGTGAGCATACAAAAAAACTAGAAGAGGAATATGGGTGCAGGGGACTTGGTAATTGATAGAGAAATTGAACGACTTATTATAAATATTGGCGGCAGTGATAGTGAAACATCCAGTCTTACAACTGAAGTGAGTCTGATATGTCTAGAATTGAACCAGTACAATCTGATCATGAAGATCATTAAATGTCATATGAATCTGTTGAATATTTAGATTCTGAATTTGATGACTAATGAAAAAAAATACATAATCATAATATTTTAATTTCTATATTTTAACCCGAGTACAGGTACTTACTTTAGTGGAAGATTAATTCATAATAATAAAAAATAATAGTAGTTAATTTTTATTTTTTTTTTATATTTTAAACTGTTTATTTCAATTAAAAAGGTTAGTAAATTGTTTAATCCGGGTTTAATCTTTACATTTAAGATTTTTAATCCCTGGGAGGGTTGCCCTAAGTTTACATATTAATATTATTAATTTATTTAATATTCAGTTACAAAATGCAATTTAATATTTTATTTTAGTACATCTAAGTGAAGTCTAATTAGGCAATGCAGATATTCTCAATATGACTATATTATATTATTCTGGATGTGAATGATGTGTACGTACACCAAAATCAAAATCAAAATCAAAAAGAGTTTATTTCCATAAGAAATACATAGGTAACATTTGGAGAATGTCAAATCTTAAACTAACACACATGTTTAAGGTACAGGGAAATAAAACTCAAAACGTTTATTCTGTAAATAGGCCACAAGGGTACTTTCACATGTCATTTCATTTCATTTTTACAGAACATTTGGTATTATTATTTGTATCATATTATCAGAAAAAAAAAGTACTTCATTATTGTTTCTGAGAGATGTAAAGAGTCTCAAATGTCATAATAAAATAATTAAAATATAAATAACAGAGATGTATAGTCTCTTTAGTGAATAATACAATGATGATAGGAGATGTAAATGGTCCCCACAGTCAAGAGTTGTATAATTAAATTAATCTTTGGAGGTGTAAAAGGCCTCCAAGTGTCCAGTAAAAGAAACTCTGGCAGTGAGGATGCTCACAATTAATTAGAACAATTCAGTCCCAAGCATTTTTATCGTCTATGTACTCTTTAATACTGTAGTAAGCTTTAGAAATAAGCCTTTGCTTGATGTATTTCTTGAACTTATTAATTGATAGATCTGTCAAAGTGCTTGGGAGTTTATTGTAAAATCTTACACAATTACCCTTGAACGAGTTTTTTATTTTATGGAGCCGAGTAGTGGGCACTGCAAGTTTGTCCTTGTTTCTAGTATTAAAGTTAAGTATATCACAGTTTCTTCGAAAGTTAACAATGTTCTTATGGACATACATAATATTCTCGTAAATATATTGACTATGGACTGTCAATATATTTACTTCTTTAAACTTATTTCTAAGAGAATCTCTATTATTCATTTTATAAATCGCACGAACAGCCCGCTTCTGCAGCACAAAAATAGTATTTATGTCAGCAGCACTGCCCCAGAGCAGAATACCGTAGGACATAATACTATGAAAATAACTAAAATTAACTAATCTGGCTGTTTTTAAATCTGTCAAGTGACGGATTTTCCTGCATGCAAAAGCTGCAGAGCTCAGTTTGTTCGATAGCTTATCAATATGTGGACCCCATTGGAGTTTGGAATCCAACGTTATACCTAGAAACACTGTGCTGGTTACCAATTCCAATTCCTCATTTTTAATCGTTATACATGTCTGATTATTTTTAACGTTAGTAGTAAGAAACTTAACACATTTAGTCTTTTTCTCATTTAATAGCAAATTATTAACATTAAACCAATTTACCACTCTTGATATGGTATTGTTCACGTGATCATCATTAGCGTGTTGATTTCGCTTTGTTTTAAAAATAAGTGAGGTGTCATCAGCAAACAGTACCATATCATGACAGTCCCTTCCTAGATAGGGTAAGTCGTTTATATAGATGAGGAATAGGAAGGGTCCCAATATTGAGCCCTGTGGCACGCCCAAAGAAACCAATGATCCTGGTGATCGTTCTCCGTTTACGTCTACCCTTTGTATTCTTCCGTTCAGATAAGATTTTAACAAATTCAATGACGTGTCTCTAACTCCATAATGATGTAATTTCCTGATCAATGTTTCATGACAAACGCAATCAAAAGCCTTAGATAAGTCACAAAAAATGCCTAGGGCATCTTGTGACTCTTCCAAGGCATCAAAAATACTTTCAATGAACTGAATTCTGGCATCTGTTGTTGAACGACCGCGAGTGAATCCAAACTGTTTGTTATGCATTAGCTTATTTGATTCAAAATGATGTAATAGCTGTGATAAGATTAATTTCTCAAAAATTTTACTAAAAGTTGGTAGTATTGATATAGGTCTGAAATTGGTGGGGTCTTGAGTACTACCTGCTTTGAAGAGGGGAATTATCTTACTTTGTTTCATTAAATCAGGAAATTCACCGCAGTCTATACAATTGTTGAAAATGACCGCTAGGTCAGGTGCAATTAATTCGATCAGGGATTTAACGACGTGAACAGAGAGTCCCCAAAGATCATTCGTTTTCTTAACATTTATCAATTTAAATGCCTTTACGACATCTGAACTTGTGACGTGCTTAAAATTCAAGTATGAAGCACACTCTGAGACATTATCTTTTAATATTGCAACAGCAGACAAAGGTGACGAATTTAAATACTTAGTCGTGGAAGCCGGTGCATTAGTAAAAAACGATTCAAATTCAGTTGCAACTTCTAAGCTAGAACTCGTAAGCTGTCCATTGATTTTTAGTTCGTAATCGTGACTCGCTTTTTTACTACGACCGGCCTCCTCATTAATTATTTTCCAAGTCGTTTTTATAACATCGGAACTATTCTTAATTTTACTACTCAGAAAATTACGTTTAGCTGTATGACAGTCTAATTTAAATTGTTTGGAGAACTGTTTGACTTGTTCTTTAAATTCGTCACTTATGTTGAACCGTCGTTCCTCATACAATGCATACAATGCTTGCCTGCGTTTATGCAACTCTGCAGTAGCCCACGTACTAAAGTCGTTTGAACCACTAACCACAACCGATTTTGAAGTGAATATCGCGCTGTACTGTTTCATAAAGGTTTCAAAGAATAAGTTATACATTATATTAGGAGACTGTTCAGCAGCCAAAAACGGTAGTTCCTGGGCTAAAGAGTATCTCATTCTTTCTAACCGGTCAGCAGTTATTGGCACAAACGAAATTTTCTTTTTAATGACAGGTTCTCTAATAGAATCAAATTGAAATAATTGACCTAAATGATCTGAATCCAATTCACTGATAACACTTTTACTGATTGGAATAACATCAGTAAAAATGTTGTCAATGCATGTAGCACTAGTAGCAGTCACTCTTGTTGGCTCCATAAATAAATGGCTAAGCCTAAATGATGAGAAAAGATTTATCAATCTAACGCTGAGAGTAGTTCTTTCTAACAGATTAACATTAAAGTCACCACATATAATTAATCGTTTCGTACTGTGTGATGAAATAGTTAGGACGGATTCCATTATTTTCTCGAACATTTCAAAGTCGCTCAAGGGTGGCCTATAGACACATATAACGATGAACTGTTCTAATTCCACAGCTGCAAGTTCTATAGTTCGTTCAACAGATAAGGAAACAATGTCCTTACGTTCCTTGAATTTCATATGATTGTTTAGTATGATTAATGCCCCACCATGTATTGAATTAAGTCTGGTGAACGAACTACCAACCTGGTGATCTTTAAAGCTAAACATAATTTCATTAATAGTTAACCAGTGCTCTGTTATGCACAAAATGTCAATTTTATTACAATTTAAAAATAACTCTATTTGTAGATCTTTGCCTCTAACACATTGAATATTCTGATGAACCAGGCTTATATACTTAGCATGTGAGCTTCCCTTATTCTTAGGGTTTTCTAATATACTAGAACATATGTTGCCAGAGCCTGGGTCCTCTGTTGTCTTATGAACTAATTTAAATGCATCCTGTTATTCTGGTCTGATACCAGATTCATATTAGGCTGCTCAGTAAAAGCAGAGTTAGAAGCCAAATTTTTGGCTGTAATGTCATATAAATATAATAGTGACATAGCTATTTGTCGTTTACAATAATTTGAAAGGTAAAATTTAACTTTAGTCATAGTAAAATAATTACTAACATAATTGTTAGTGTCAATAATATCAAACTTATTATTATATGTACATAAATTGTAGATATAGAACTATACAATATAGAACTCAATTTGAATTCCGTCACCTCAATGTTTTAGATTCTGGAGGCAAAGAGGCGACTAGAAACCTCCAGCTTTATACGTTATTTTTTACAGAATTGGAGCAAACACCTTCCCAAGCTTTCTTTTCTTCTACATAATCTGATATTTTGTAGTAACCTTTTTTACATAAGTGATTTTTAACAACATTTTTAAATTTATTTACAGACAATTCTTGTATCTCAGTCGGTATTTTGTTGTAAAAGCGAATACATTGCCCTTTAAAAGATACATTAACCTTATGGAGCCTAGTAGTAGGTATAGCTAGTTTATTCCTATTTCTAGTGTTGACATTGTGCCTGTCGCTATTTTTAGGAAATTTATCAATATTTTTGTGGACGTACATTAGGTTTTCATAAATATACTGACACGGCACTGTCATAATGTTAATTTCCTTAAATTTACAACGCAGTGACTCTCTGGGACCCACATTGTAGATTGCACGAACAGCCCTCTTTTGCAGCACAAATATTATGTTAATGTCTGCAGCGTTCCCCCACAGCAGTATGCCGTAAGACATAATGCTATGGAAGTAGCTGAAGTAAACTAGTCTAGCTGTTTCCACGTCCGTAAAAAGACGGATTTTTTTAACTGCATAAACTGCGGAACTGAGTTTTTTTGATAGCTTATCTATGTGTGGGCCCCACTGAAGCTTATTGTCTCAGGTGATTCCTAGGAATATCGTGCTATCTATAATTTCTAAATTTTCACCTTTAACATTAACATTAGCCGAGACTTGTTTAACATTGGGGAGTATAAACCGAATACATTTATTTTTGTTATTGTTCAGTAAAAGATTATTAGCACTAAACCAATTGACTACCTTTGAGATTGCATTATTCACATCGTTAAAGTTCAAACTGCGTCGTTTCATTTTAAACAAAAGTGAAGTGTCATCTGCAAACAGTAAAATCTCATGACTATCTCTGACAAGATGTGGCAGGTCATGAATATAAACCAAAAACAGGAATGGCCCGAGTATGGAACCCTGCGGTACACCCATAGTAACAACAGACCCTGGAGATCGTTTTCCATTCATTTCAACTCTCTGTATCCTGTTATTTAGATAAGAAGAGAGAAGATCTAAAGAGTTATCCCTAATTCCATAGTGATGTAATTTCCTGATCAATGTCCCAAGGTCAACGCAATCAAAAGCCTTAGACAAATCGCAAAATACTCCTAGAGCATCATGCGACTCCTCCCAGGCATCATATATATGTGATATTAACTCAATACCGGCATCAGTAGTTGATTTGCCTTGTGTAAAACCAAATTGTTTACAGTGGAGCATGTTGTTGGTGTTGAAATGTGTAAGAAGTTGATTTAAAATTACTTTTTCAAATACTTTACTAAATGTAGGCAATACCGATATCGGTCTGAAGTTAGAAGGGTCAGATGTACTACCCGATTTAAACAAAGGTACTATTTTACTGTGTTTCATTAAATCAGGAAACACGCCAGATTCAATAGATGCATTAAATATGAAAGCTAAATCAAGTCCAATAACATTTATTAGGGGCTTCACAACATGAACAGAAATATCCCAGAGGTCTGCGGTTTTCTTAACATTTATTGATTTAAAGGCTTTAATAATATCTTTATCATCTACATAATTAAACGAGAATTGATTTTCACATCTAGGTACATAGTCTTTTAGCAAAGATAAAGCGACTACTTTGGAAGAGTCTAAAGACTTTGTAGTAGAGATTTGGATGTCAGTAAAAAAAAAATCAAACGCTTTAGCTACATCAATATAATTTTTGAAAGTAATATCATTAATGTTTAATTCATATTCATTGTTTTTAATACTGACCTTTCCAGTCTCACTTTTAATTATATCCCAAGTTGATTTAATTTTGTTATCACTTTTTCTTATTTTAGATCTGATATACCTAATTTGATTTTGCAATTTGACAAACTTTTTTAAAGATTTTTGAGTACTTTTTTACTTTATCCATGAACTCTTCACTATGATTCCATTGTTTTTCACTATATAATTCATATAAATTTTGCCTACTTTTAAGTATACCTACTGTGGCCCACTTACTAAAGTTAAGTTTGTCTGAGACCACAATCGATCTGGTAGTAAATACTGCATTGAACGCATTGCTGAATTTGTAAAAAAATTACAATATGACTCATTAGGGTTATTATTAGAGTAATTGATAGGTAGTTTGCTATCCCAATTAAATTTAAACCTTTCAAACCGATGTGCAGTCACAGGTATGTTTTGTATCTTTCTTGTAGAACTTTTTTTAAGTTGAATTTCTAGTCTAATGTATTGACCTAAATGGTCTGACTTTAAATTACTTATAATTTTTTTAAGTACAATTTTTTCATTTGGATAAGCAAATATATTGTCTATACAATTTGCTGAGGTTTCAGTTGTTCGAGTAGGTTCCATGAAAAGTGGCTTTAAGTTGTGAGAATTAAATAAGTTAGTTAGTCTCGTACTAAGGGAGTAAGTTTCTAATAAATTTACATTGAAGTCTCCACATATCATAAGAGTTTTATTAGATTTTGATACTTGAAATAATATGTCATCCATGACTTTTTCAAAAACATCAAATGAACCTGATGGTGGGCTGTAAACGCTTAATACAATTATGCGCTCCAATTCAACACATGCTACTTCAATGTGGCTTTCAACTGATAAACATACTATGTCATTACGATTTTTGAACTTTATGTGTTTATTTAGAAATATTAGAGAGCCTCCACGAACAGCATGTGATCTGCAAAAAGAACTACCAACCTGGTGGTTACTGAAATTGAACATGAACTCATGGCTTTTTAGCCAATGTTCTGTTAGACATAAAATATCAATATTAAAAGAGTTCATGTACAATTCCAACTCTAATAATTTACTGCTAATACCTTGAATATTTTGGTGGACCAGATTAGTAAACTTTGCATTTATTTTACAATATTGAATTTTTCTGTTTTTATTATGTACTTTATTAATATTATTTGACTGGCTAGAGACCTCCTCTATTGTCGTTGTATCTAATTTAAATGACTTGGAAAAGCTTCCAAGGTTTTGTTTGAAACATTAATATAATGCTCAATAGAGGCATCATGTGTAGCCAAATTTTTGGCTGTTATATTAAAATAATAGGACAGCGAATTTGCTATTTGTCTTTTATAATAACTAGGAAGGTAATATTTACCTTTAGTCAAATAATATTTATTTCTACTAACAAAATTGTTAGTATCCATTACATGTATATTATTATTGCATGATATAGTATGCAAGGTCATATTCAGCTTATATCTAAGGTTGTTTTCTGATTGTGGCAGGCTGTCGCCGTAAGGGAATGTGAACATAACAATTTGTTTTACATTTACAGAACAGAGCTTGTCTAAATATTTAATTAAGTCAGACTTGTTCACATTACCCCTATTACCGAGGCATATGATTAAATAACAGTCATCACTATATGTAGCATTATCTACATTTTGCATAATATCATGCAGATTACAGTTGGGTAAACAATTATTTATTACCGTATGCTCCATATACATATTTAATAATTGGCCCATATTTTTTCCAAGTTCATCACTGTACATAATTGTTTTTATACCTGGATATGAAGTGCTAACATCCAGAAGGGAAGTAGCTGACGGAGCACAGTCCGGCACACAACAGCAGCTCTCCAATATTTTAGTTTCTAGGCTAACCTGGCTACTGAGAACTGCATCCATAGCTAGATTCAGTTCCCTGGTTTCCGCTCTGGTTTTGTCATAGAGGCTATTGTAGTGCCCCAGGGAGCGCTCTGCCTGGTCAAGTTTGCATCTTAGCTCATGCATGTTGTCCTCATAGCTAATCTGATTATAATTAAGCTGAGCAGTACACAGCTCCAGTTTATCTAAAACCCTTCTTTTATTATGAAGCTTTGTTACAACCCCCTCTTTCTTATATCTATCATAGATATAATAACGTTTAAGTATGTTTCGAACTTGCTTTGGATTTTTATTTATAAGATTATTTATTAAGGATTTTGGCAGTGAGTTTAATATACTAGGTAGGCTGTACGTCCAAATTCTTCTGCCATATTCGTTATTACAATTAGGTAAATTAAATGTGGGTGTTTTTGACAGAGTACGTAGGCTACCATATCTCTGTTTTAAATCTAAAGACTGTATTTTATTCTGATTATCGGATACAATTGCAAGTTCTACTTTATCATATACACTAATTACTTTACAATATTGGAACAAGTTTTCATAATGATTTCTATTTTCATGTTTAATTTTTAATGGTACAATTGTTTTCAATAGTCTAATTTGAATGTTATAAATACGTTTTAGGTATGTTTTATAGGTATGACCATAACTCGTTATGCCGTAGTTTATTATTGAGTCTGCCATGGACAAGTATAGTAATCTCAAGGTGTTGTATGGCATCTTTTGTTTTAGAATTTTAATCTTAGTCCTCTCATTATGGGACTTCCATAATGAGAGGCTTCAATATACGAGTGTTTTATAATAACAACACACGAGTATTTTAATACCCAATTATGTACAGTAACATACACTGCTTTATCTCTACGTATCATAAGCTCTCTATAATTGTTAATTTATAATTATGTATAAAATGTAACTTCCAATAAGTTCGTTTTTGAAATAAGTACGGCAATTAGCGAAGCGCCAATTTGCATGGGTATTCTATACTTAGTATAGCTATTAAGTTATTTAGTGCCCTCAAACCAGTTTGTTCATGTTCCTGGTTGGGCTTTACTCTAAAAATCTATTTTTGGCATGAGAAACAGCCAAAATAATCTCAGAAAAAATGGGCCAAAAGTAACTCCAAACTCTAGATACAATAAAACTTCCACGTGCTAACTTCAGTCGCACTACGAGGCTTTCGTTCACATTGTACTAACCCGCCACGTCTCTTCGCCACTCCATACGAATATCTTTTGTAAACAATTAAGATAATAAGTCGAGGTATCTTATTTCCTACGGATTTCTCTGTGCATAAATCCGTAGAAGCCTGTCTTATGAAAAAATCATCAACTTAATCATCGTTAGCCTGGCTGGAAACACTGCTGAGTCTACGGTTCCTTACGACCGGCATCCGTTGATTTATATGCCTACATTGGGCTTTCTGCAGATTTTTTATTGCTTAGCTCGGATTTTGAGGTATTATAGACATTTTATGGAATGTGGTGGATATTTTGATTCAAATGGGTCTTGCCTTCGGCCTCGCATTTGTTTGACAAATGGTGGAGTGTTCATAGCGCTTAACTCAGCTCTAAGTATTGTAGTATTCTTAATTTTAACGTGGCTCGGCCGACGGCCTCAATCATTCGCACCTCAGTTATTTGTGGTACGTTTTGCTTAAGCTTGGATCAGCTTTTAGCCTCGCATGTGTCTTGCATTTGATACTACACTATTAGCACATATGGCTCGGCCATCGGCTTTTCACTATTATGTTGCATAACAGGATTTAGTAATGCATGGCTCTGCCGGCCTACGGTCTCGTGCGCGAATTTCATGTGGTATTTTTCGTTTTTCTTGCTCGGTCTCCAGCTTTGCCTGTGAGCCACGCACTTTTCTTACATATGGTACAGTTTTATTACACATGGTTTGGTAGAGTCCACATAAATAAAAGCTTCCAAATAAAATAACAGTGCGAAGCCGGAGTTTGCGAAGTTTTTGTTATGATTATCTCAGCCTTCGGCCTCCCTTTTTCCTGTAAAATGGTGACTTATTCATGACACTTGACTCGCCTATTGATGTCGTACTATTCTTAGATAAAGTATGATTTGTATGAATTTTTAGCACATGGCTCGACCTATGGCATCACGCCGATATTATATGTGGTACGTTTTCGTTTAACTATTCTCGGCCTTCAGCCTCGCACTCTTTTTAGGTATATTGCTGTTTTATTTCTCACACATGGCTTTGCCTTCAGCTTCGGTCTATTCTTATGGTAGGTTTTTTAATGCTTGGGTTGGCCTACGGCCTTGCATTTTCTTAAAAAAAATTTGGCTTGTGACATTTGACTCTTCTCTTGGTGTCGTACTATTGATAGATGAACATAAGTAGTATAATTTTTAACACATGGCTGGGCCTCGCTTCTCTGTTATTTGCTATATGTTTTCATTTTACTTAGCTCGCGGGCCGCATAAGCGGAAAAAACAAGGAATTTAGCATTTTAAAACACTCGATGTCTTTAGAGTAACCGCACTTTGCCTACGGAGTTACCGCAAAAGTAACTCAGTATACAAGTAACTCCATAGACGATTCAAGGCATTTAATTAATAGAAAAATCAATTTTTATGCGTAAGCATCTCATTGACCGTTAAGAAAGTATTAAGCTCACCAATATTGTACAATAAACAAAAAGAAAAATAAATTGTGAAAATTTGGTCACTCAGCGGACGATGAATAAAGGGACGCGTCTGCCTGTGGTTAGTTTTCAAGCTAATCATGCACCGTAAAGAACCAAAATTGACACGGGCAGGATGAAAAGGCGATAAGTTTTCGGTGGCCAAGCGCCCGAACTTCATGCTGTGCTTTTTTAACAAATAACCTACAGTAATTCCGCAGACATCAGTCATTATAAACAGTTTGGAACAGTGTGAAAACTATTTTTGTAAAAATAAGTAGTCTGATTTTAAAGCTCTAAGCAGCTGTAAATCAAGAAATAAGGATGAAGCAATGAAATGGCTTAATCGGTTTTAAAGGCTTAGAGGCAAAATTTTCGAGAGTTTCTGCGCTGCGCTAGATGTGCACTTTAGGACACTTCTTTTTGTAAGGAGCAAATACTTTGTAGAAAATTTTCAACTGAGTTACCGAGGAATTCTAATAGAATTGCCTAATTATCTGAAAACTAAAAATGTAATTATATTGTTGTTTGCTCTAGTATGCATAAATTACGTTAATATTTTGTGTGAAATGTGGTTTTCAAGCAATTTTTTTTTTACCCCGAGGGCCACTAAAATGTCGGTATAAAAGTTGTTTGACCCCCCCACGCCTTTTACTTGCTACAATCAAAGTATTCTGTCCTTTCAGACCTACAGTCACCACATCAAAGTTCAACGCACATTTACATATCCTACAATAAGGATGTTCCATTATGTATATTTGTATTATCAGTACGCGACACGGCGCGCCGTGTCGGTACAAAACGATAAGGATATTCCATTATGTATATTTGTATTATCAGTACGTGACACCGCGCGCCATGTCGGTATAAAACAAAGCGTAAACTAGACTAGTTAGTCCCCCGCACCGCAGAGCCCCGCACGCATCTATTTATTAGCTCGCCGCTGTCCTCCCGCCCCGCCCCGCCCACCACTGCATGCAGCCCACAATACTGAGACGTCTCGTCTAAGTTTGAATCATTGTTTTGAATTGTTTGAGATTGCTTTAGTCGTTGTTTAACCTATAACTATAATTATAACTATAACATCCATATTTATTTTTTAAGTGAATACAAGTATTTGGGCATTTATGATTTATTTTATTTAATTTTTTTTTTCTCCTTAAATTTAGATTTGTACCTTTTAGGTCTCATGTCCAAATTATAACTTCCTGTGTATATACGCTGTGGGTATACAATTAGAGCCAAGTTTTATGTATTTTAAGTCATTATGTTGTATACCTGTTGTATAAACCTTAATAAATAAATAAATAAATACTATAGGTACCTTTGCTACAAACAAGTTCGCGCATAATTTAAATAGATTTTTTAATTTCTTAAACTTGACATTAACATGTTTAATTTTGATGAAAACATGATTATAGTACACAAAAACCGATAATTAAATAAAAAAATTACAGTTATGATTTTTAACTACTGACAAGTACATTATTATTAAAGCGTTAAAAATAAATGTTTAATAATTGTTTTAAATGTCTAAAAAGATGCATAACAGCTAAAACAGATTCAAACATCATAGTTACCATTTTTGCTTTTCTCGATATTGAGATCAGATGAAAACTGTGAAAAAACGTACATGTTAATTAGGTTTCAGTTTAATTTTGCTAATGAGTGATCGCATTAGAATGCACTTAAATTTATACTAACAAACTATTCGGTTAACTATGTCGCTTATAGGAAAAAGTCAGGTAGTTTACGATAATTCATGATTTTTATACAATACGGTTACTACCCCGAATTTTTTAAATCATAAAGCTAATTAATATTTGATACTAAATATTAATATCCGATAGAATAATAAAAACAACGGGTTATCGAATTATGTCAAGGTTCTGTTAATTTGAAGCGCCTATTATTATTATTACTCCCACATCCCCACCTTGATCTTGTCCTTGAACTTGACCTGGCTAGCCTTTAGAAAGACGATGGTTTCAGATGCTTTTGCTGATTTTTGTATGCTTGCATCTTTAAATAGACTAATAATAGCGTATTTAAAGATGATCTAAAAAATACGCGAACCGTCGAAAGTTATTAATCAAGTAATTAATACTCGAGTAAAAACCGAATGAACGAAAATTCTCGTTTTTTTTACGTTCCGTTTCATCGATTTTGCGTGACATTTTAGGCCACAGCCTGTTTTAACACCACCATTTTAGTCTTAAAGTTTTACAAATATCGGTTCATAAGGGGTTTTACAAATATCGGTGAGAAATGTATGTATTTAAAATATTGGATAAAATAGTTCACAAACCTCTAGTGGATTTCTTGGAAACTCATAATCTTCTGTCCGCACGACAGTTTGGCTTCCGGCCAGGTAATTCCACTGAAGACGCTGTTACCTTACTACTGTCTGAAGTTTCAGCTGCTCTCGATTCGGGTCGGGCTTGTGTGGGCGTCTTACTTGATCTGGCGAAAGCGTTCGACACGGTCTCCATTAAAATTCTTCTAAGAAAACTTGAGTCTTATGGGATCCGTGGCACTGCCCACGATTGGTTCCAAAGTTTTCTGACAGATAGAAAACAATGCGTTAAGCTCGAAGACCTCACCAGTAATCTTGAAAATGTCACTTATGGAGTACCTCAGGGCAGCATCCTCGGACCCATGCTGTTCATAATGTACATCAACGGCATCAAGTTTCCGACAATTAAGACTAGGATAAAAGGTTCAAGAATATAGTCAACTATCCTCCTAAATAACTCTAGTAATTAAAATCAGGTGTCCGTGATCAAAAACCAACCCCAGTACAGTTTACCATTTAACGATAGTTTGTAAACTAACGAAAAAAACGTTAGATTATAAACTAACGGTTTTGACAATCTTACGGCGTTGTTAGCTCATAGATCTTGCAACGTCGAAGAAACTCTTTCGTTTGTTGAGATTTGCAATGAGATGAGATCACAATCACAGATGGATGAGATGGACGCGGATTGCGCAGGACCGTACGGAATGGTGTGTTTATGAGGTGAGGAGGCCTATCCCAGTGGGTCCCCTGATGATGAGATCACAGAACACAATTAGATGAGCTGGAGTGAGGAAGCAGTAACAGTAACAAAACGCACGCAATATGTCAGTCTGACAAACCATCCATCCACAGAGTACATTATTAGTCGTGATCATCCATCCATCCAGTCGTGCGTGATCTGTGGTCGTGATCCGATCCAGTCAAACGTCATTTCCATGTTGAAAAAAATACATCTAAAATTGTGTGGCCGTTTGTTTTTTAACTAATTATCTATTCTATGCTGATCTGATAGATCCAGATAGATGGTGATTGTTTTTTGTAAAATCTTGCCGATCGAATAACAAACTTGGGCTTGGGACAAACACTCTTCACGTTCGTGTGTATTTTTTTTACCAGTTTGTTACAGTTATTCTCGATCGCGAGCGATTATTCGCAGTAATCGCAATGGACTTACAAGATCTTGTTGGTGAAAACCAGTCCATTAAAATCGTTCCGTCAATCGAGGACACCCTGCGTGCCTCGGGGTTGGATGTGGACCTGGATGACGCCGCCACGAGCTGGTTCGCTCAGCTCAAGATCACCTGGAGAACATGGAAGAAAAGTGCGACCATCGAACAACATCTTGAATCATTCTTCCAATCAAGACCAGATCCACACCGATGTGCATTAGCCATGGTTATCAAGTGTGAAGAATTCAAGGACTGTAAACCTAAAACATTGCCTTATTGTATCATAGATACTCTGGACAAGTGGTGTCAAAAGAATTCTGTCCTGCCAGATGACTCTTTAAAACTGCCTTCATTCAGCATTGCTACATACCAAAGAAATCAACATTTCTTTAGTTTAGTTGTAAAGACTTATCATCTTAGTACAATAAAAGAAAGTATTCTGCCAATTGTCAAAGGCATTATAGAAGAAGGCAATTACAAACAAGCTTCACAAATGGTGGTTGCGATGGAATTATCTAGTGACATACCAGTAGAGGATCTGTTATTTCCTTTGGTTCTTCAGGACAAAGCTAATATGATAGATGCATACCTGACGGATTGCCCTAATCAAATAAAACCATTCTTGTCATTCCTGGATAACCTCTTGGACAAGACTTTCAGCATTCGTGACTATGTCCAGAGATACATAGAAAATCACAAAATAGTGGAAGTGAAATATGACAAGGTGCATCACAAGCCACTTGGGAAGCTTGTTGGACGACTCTGTAATAAGTTTAAAATACCGATAGAATCTTGCAAGAATCTGAGCAGAAACCGTACTACAGGAGGACTTAGATATTTAGTACATCAAAAATATATGGAAAAGAATGTGAGCTCTGCTGTATGGGATGATCTTGTGAAAGATTCTCTAAAGCAGAATGCAGATGCAGCTTATGAATTCATTGATTTGCTCTGTGATTATGACATGAAAGAAGCTCGTAAATGGACTGAATATCTAAATATGCCTAAAAGCAAATATCCTCCAGGACTGACTGAATTATCACCAGAAAATGGCACAAGCTTTGATCAAGAAGTTGATGTATGGGATGATGAGCCAATTGCCTCTCAAGCATACTATCAGCTTACTGTGCCACTTGATCAAATCATCCTAGTTGACAATGCTGAGAAATTCTATGACATGATGAACTCCGATTTAAAACACTGTAAATTGGTAAGCCTGGACTGTGAATGGAAGCCTTCATTTGGTGCAACACAGTCACAAGTTGCACTGATACAAATTTCTACCTATGACAAAGTGTTCCTCATTGACTGCCTAGTTTTGAATCACAAGGAGTTCAATAGTTTCTGGTATACATTCCACAAGGCTCTCCTGGATAATGCTGAAATCATCAAACTTGGCTTTGGTCTGGAACAAGACTTGAAGGAGGTTAAAGGGTCTATCAACGGTCTCAATCATATAAAGGTGAAGGGAGGAGGGCTCTTGGATATGTCCTTGTTATGGAAAAGTCTGTTGGATAGTGGACTTGTGATGCCCGGAGACAGTGACAGTCTGGGTAATGGCCTCAGCTATCTTGTGCAGTCCTGCTTCTCTCTTCCTCTTGCCAAATTTGAACAGTGTTCGAATTGGGAGTTAAGGCCTTTGAGAACTACTCAGGTCCAGTATGCAGCACTTGATGCTCATGTCTTGATAGAAATTTATTACTATTTACAAAAGTTGTGTTATGAACAGGGAGTAAATTTCGACGACATTTGTAATGATTTAATGTTAGAAGGAAAACAGAAAAATTCCAAGAAATCTAAAGTTGCAGAAAGAATTCAAGCTTCAGTCAGTTTGCCAAAATGTGTAAATGAAGTGAAGTTATTAGTTGATCCAGCACTATCCAAATTGATGTGCTATTTCCGATACTGTGGGATTGACACAACAGTCATGTCTCCAACAATGCAGTGGCATGATTGTGTCAACTTAGCTATGTCTGAAGACAGGTCAATTTTGTTACCAAAAATGAAGTATACACCCATGGCAAAATATGAACAGAAGTTCATATTGGATGTTGGTCTAGGTGGCATTAAGGAACAGTTAATGAAAACATTTACCTATTTTAACATAGGGATCAAAGATACTAACCTTCTAAGTAGATGTATTTACTGCAATGAGATAGAGTTGACAAAACTGAGTTCAATTGAGATTGGAAATTTAAAAAGTGATGATGACTCAAATTCCAATCACTATGACCAGGGTAATGATGAAGTGGACTTTGATAAATTCCTTAGTGACTCTGATGATGATGACCAAGACATATATCAACCTATAAATACCTATATGAAAGCCACTTATAAAACCAGTAAGGGTGTTCCAGTACAGGCTGATGATATTGACAAATTAGTAGCTTTAAATAAACCAGCTTTACTGTGTGAAATTTGTGGGAGATTGCTATGGGATGACGAAGAATTGTTGAAGCCAGTTAGTGATCTTGTAAAAAGTATGACTAAATTGTCCTCATGTCTGTGATAAAACAGGATTATTATTTTGATTGCACCTGCACTTCACATGACTTGCTATATGGCACTCTATTCAACATAGATGCAAGTTGCGTAAATATGAATATTTGCCAAATAAAAAGCCATGTGCAGTGCCATGCCACCATTGAAAATGTTTATTCTGTGGGGCAATAATGTAAACAGCCCTTTAATATAAAGTGATTTAATTTAGGATTATAATAGGACCTATCTATAAATTCACTAAAGTCGGGTCAAGATAATCTGGTCCACTGGTCCAAACTAAATTCAACCTTATTACGTCAGTGACATAGACGCTTTCATGTCACATATTATCTTGACCTGACTTTAAACAAGCATATTTATATAAATTGTATATCTTAAAAAATAATTACTACCTAATAACATTTGGACACTGCAAAATTGACTGTACATTGTTTACAAAAGCTATTATGTACATCATGGTTTGTAAATAAATTAATATTGTTTTTTCGGTCTGATATTGCTTTGAATAGTATGTTATCTATGTTTATGCTTGTTGGTTTAGTGTAGATATGTTAGTTAAGTCTTGAGAAAGTCTAGTGAATGTGTCGCACTCCCTGGGATTGATAATTGGGTTCAGTAACTCATGGTAGAGGTCAGTTCTGATTATCTGCTCTATGGAGTAGGAGCCCTGTTTGAATTGTATTTTATTAAGTTATCGAATTTAGTGTAACTGATCAGATTTGTAAAGCACAATACCTTCATCAATCAGTCCATATTCACTCACTGCTAGGATATTGGCCTGATATTTACCACAATTACTTTACAGTTTAGTATTAAAACAGTACCCAAAAATCTGTTGTTAACCACGGAAAAGCGAATAAAGTATTTGTTCTGACTTAAATATTTATTTCATATAATACACAGGTTGATCAATCCAAATGGGTCAGTAGGGAGAATTCAGAACTTTGAGAGATGCGACATCTGTTCTTACAAACCATGCCTTAAATTTTATAGATTTAATATTAATGGAACTCAATTTTTTTAAATCTCATACATAACCGTGAATCGAAACTGGTCGAAGTCTCTGTAAACAACGATAGGTATAAATTCTGCAAGTTTTTTCGTTGTTATTGTTGATGGTGAGAATTATAAGCCACAAGGAATACATTTTTAATATAGTTTAAGTAATTGAAAGAAAAGCCCAACAATAAGATAATTATTTTATTTCAGTTAATGTGATTCATTTTCATTATTAATAATGATGACCGATTCATATTAATGACGACATTTTGCAAATTATTTAAATTGTGGGCATTTTAGTATTGTTTACACAAGATTTCATACCAAAATATAGTCCTTATACTTTCAGGATCAATTATACAAACAAATACTACATGCGATTACATGAAGAATATTGAACAGTTCGATTAATGAGAGTTTAAAAAAGATTGAATGTCATTATTATTTAATCTAAAATCGACGCAATGCTTTCTAAGAACAGATTTCGCTATCTCTTATAGTTTCTGACTTATCCGTACTGTCCCATTTGGTTTGATCACCGTGTATATCTAGAATGAACATGATACAGTTAGGAATATCTTAGCAGTTATTTTCTTAAACCTTAAGCTATGCACCGATATATGGCAGTGTGGTATTAGGCAACTCTTAGGCTTACATCTGCTTAATACATATTAAAGTAGGTTTGATCTGTAATCCTGCTAACTAAATTACAAAAGAACTCGCCCAATATTAAAATAAACCTTCATAAATCAATATAAAACTTTGTATTTGACATTTTCTACGATGTTTTTAATTTCTTCTGGGTTCAAATTTTTGTTGCCTTTCAGATTCAATAGTTTCAAGTCTAATTTCGGAAAGTTCTTCAACGTTGTAAGGTTATTGTTCTCCATACTCAATATCTGAAAAAGAAAACATTACATCTCATAATAAGACAATCCTTAAGGAATGCTTTCATTTGGGGTGAGGGCTCTTAATTTGGCTCAGGCTTTAAATTTTAAGGGCTAGACTTAAGAAAGGGGGCCATTTACTATGGCTTTCGTGATTTTTGTTGGATGGAAGGGGTAATTCTAAACACGATCCTAAAAGTTTTTACGATTGTGTTTAGAATAGTTTTCCAGATATTATTTAACTAGGTACTAAGAACTACATAAGATTTTTAGGGTTCCGTAGAGAAACAAGGAACCCTTATGGTTTCGTCATGTCTGTCTTTCCGTATGTCACAGCAACGTTATTCCGAAACTATCAGGACTACACAGTTGAAACTTGGCAGGTAGATGTATTCTGTGAATCGCTTAACGATTTTTATACAAAAATATACCCTCCCAATACACGGAACTGAAACCAAACATATATTTTTTTCATCAAACCTATATGTGTCTATAGATAGGTCTTTAAAAATGACGTTGAGGTTCCTGAAACCATTTTTCCTCAAAGTGAATCGTTAAAGAGACAGGCCCTTACAAAGTGCAAAAAATTGTGTCCCTCGCCCTCTAACTTTTAAAGTAAGAGAGTAAAATATATAAAAAAAAATGCTGTGTATCTCAATAAACACTTGCAATGAAAATTGGTTTGAACAAAATAAAAAAGCAGTTTTTAAGATATGGGTAAACATGTATTAAAACCGCAAATATAACTTAGTCATTCATAAAAACAAAGTAATTATTTACTGGTGAAGAATGATACTGATATGTTTGCTAGGTGTATCAGGTGTATGTGAAGTGATTACCTTCCTAATTTAGTATTTCTGGCAAGAATATAAATTCTTAATTTATTACGGAACCCTAAATGTGCGAAGTCCGACACGCACTTGGCCGGTTTTTTCTCATAAATTTTGGAATTGGAAGTAAACTTGTCTGCGTTAACTGGTTAAACTTTTGGTCTCCTTTACGTATTTATCATGTCCGATATCAGCAACAATAGTGATTCGTGCGACGAAGTTATGCCGGCCTTGGACTCTTGAGTGGCCGGTTTCTTCGGGACATAGTGTAATTGATGTGATGTGGTGACGTCAGGGACTCTATTGAGCCACCGGAGGCTCTTGCAGTACCAAGCACTAGCAGAGGCATAGTAAGGGCCGCTGTAGCTGCTGGTACTGGCGACGAACCTGAGCCGAAGAGGAGGCATCTGCTCTCTGAGGAGGTGCTGAAGTTTTACAACTTTGAGAGGCTGCGAGGTGGGCATTTTGGTATTTCACAAAACCGATAAAAATCAGAATCGGGTCACCCCACAGGCAGTCTTGAAGCTGTAGGAGTGTTTTTTATGAGCCGGAGGAACGGAGTGGCGAAGGCGACCGCGCACTGTATGTGTGCTAAAGTGCGGGGTGATCGCCGCAGCCCCGTAGTAGCCGGAGCTAAAGCAATTTCGAAATAATAAAACAATCTATTACCTATTTTAAACAAATTTCTGACTATCAGGTTATGGTTAGGTTAGGTGGCTAACCCCCCACTGCTAAAATAACATAACGGTCAATAAACTTTACGAAAAACATTGTAAGAGAATATTCCAACAAGGCCAATGTATCTACTTTGACCTTTAAGTAAGGTTATTGACCTCGAGTTCAATGTACTTTAAACAGCATATTGAAAATCGGTTAACATATTAAGACAATATTCATTGAAAATTACTAAACTACATAATCCAAAATTACCATAACTTGCCCACATATTATGTAATAATATAATTGGTGTCTTGTATACAGCAGCTGAGCAGAAATAGTATAGTAACAGTTCACCATTTAGTTGTTAATAAAATAACTATCGACAAACTGGTTTAGCAAACTCAAGTAAACTAGTGCCTATCGTTCGGGTACAGATTAGTTAATAGTTACTTTGTTACAGATACATCACAGTGAAATATAAATTACCTAATATATAATTTAAGTATTAATTCATTCATATTCATTTTATTTGTAAACGTATACATGGGGGTTAAGTAAAGTACATGCACCCTGAAAGGGTGTCACAAGGTTTGCTTATAACAAAACAAGCTTCGGTTCGTTTCGTACAGTCACATAAACTACTATTATGTGACTGATGCATAATGGAGGAAACATATGAAATGAAATCAGTTTCATGATATTACTCGAGAGTTTTAATGCCTAATTATGTACAGTTACATACCATAAGCTCCCTTTGATGTGTTCAGGAGCCGCATTTTCGACCGGCATTGTGGCATTGTTCATTGCTCTGCACTTGTTTAGCTAGTTCAGTGGTACCAACTTCACAGAAAAACTAGGGGCGGGCGTCGGCATTCGAAATTTGAATGTCATAATATGTCGCAATATTCAGATAAGAAATTAGTTTTTACCAAGTAGTATATCATTATGCTGGTCGTAACGTGCGGTTTTTGGACGCAGTAAAGAGGGTTCATATAATATATAAGAGGGTGTAGATAAAAGGTGTTAGACTGACGGATCACGTTAGGAACACGACGCTTCGCTCAGTCACCGGCTTTGCTGACGTAGGTGCAAAGCCCTAAAAAAAACATTTGCTTCTTGGGTTTGCTGGAAGAAATCTCTTGTAAGAGATAAGTTACCTTTGTAAATGTCTTGTCTATAAGTTTGTAACGTGAAATTTCATGTGCAATAAATATACGAAATCTAATGCTAGAGCGAAGAGTGAATGATTGAACGAATATAGTGAATGAAGTCACATGAGTTGATACTGAAGTAGCGCGATGTGAAATGCGCGTACATTTCAACGCTTGATTAGAAACACTTTGCCCAGCAGTAACATAAAAAAATGAAATGAACTCACCTTGCAATGTTGGAGCACGCTTAACGATGGCAAACAGTTCGACGCCAAACTCTGATTACTCAGGTCGACATTATCACAGTGACTGTAAAACTGTAAATGCGGCAAGCTCGTAATTTTCTCCTTGAACGATATTCTAAACTCACTACTACCATTTAAGTGATCTATTCTTATTTGATCCTCTATACTCCACTTGGTAATCAAGTCGTTGTAGTAGCCGGCTCTTAGTTCGTCCAGTTTCTTCAGAGTTTGCAGATTTGATATTGTTTCCTCATGATATACTTTTGGGTCTATACAGTGTAGAAACACGGTTGTAGTGAGGAGCGTCCCTGAAATTTATAAAGATGATTTAATAAGATTGGAATTGGATAAACTACTTTATTGTCTAGGGCGCTTCTATCAGGCGAACAGCTAGCGTTGCGACGTTTAAATCACTGTTCACCTTTTTGGTTATGGCTGCTGTAAGATATATTTGGGTTTGGGATACTGAAGTTTTAATTCCGTAGCCGAAACTGCAGACGACATGTCGCATGAATGTTTGACAGAAATAGCGAGTGAACGAGGCAGCGGACGAAGTAGGTACATACCGCTGTCTTGGTCACTCGCTGGATAATTAACGCTCGTTGGCTCTCTCACACACTCACACGTCATGTCGTCTGCACTGCTGTTACGGCGCGGCTACATTATAACACCGGTAAATAAATGGTTATGTCTGACGCTAGATTGATTGAAAAACACAAACACAGTAAGAATACTTACATTTATTGTCAGGTTCAAAATCCAGCAGCTGACGACACACAATAAGCTGTTTTTTCAGCTCCTCTATGACTGGTTTTGAATACTGTTTCTGGAAGTTCACGTTTGACTTCCCAACGTACGTTGACGCGTTCTGTTTGTTGCACGAGATTACATTCTTCTCGCCTGTTTCAGTTTCAAACTCCAGCTGTAAATAGAAACAAAAGTTATAATAGTAGTTTATGAAACTGTTGCATAATGAGGGGTATTAAAACCTGAGAGTGTTTTTAATAGTATCACACTAGTGTTTTAATACCTAATTATAAGCAGTTTCATACACAACTTTATCTACTCCCATACATTCGTGTTGAACCTACTAAATAAAATATCAAAGTTAAAAGAGTAGGATAGTATTTTGCTGGTAATAGCAGGGGGGTCTCACTGCACAGTTTAGGTACGTTCAAACGGCCAACCCGACGGGCGGGTCGCGGCGTCGCGCGCTAGCCGCTCCCCATAAGCAACTTTTCTGTGATTTTTGCAACAACAATGACTTAAGTACCTAAAATTTTAGGTGTCTAAAGGAATTGCTCACAAATAAAATTCGATTCCTTTTTAATTAAATACCTTTTTGTTTAACTAAAAGTAAACACTTTAGACCCAGTATAAAACAAATGACAATTACATAAGTAAGGAGGTAGGTACCTACCTAGCCTTAGAATTTACCAATAGCCTGAATAAGTACTATAAACACCTCTCTTAGATAGAGTGGACTAAAATTCACAAACATAAATAATCGCACGTAAGTAACCCTACCGTGATCAAGCGAGACAGGAGTTTACAGGACGACCTTGTGATGTCAAAGTAAAAAATGCAGTCAGGATTCCGACCGGGTCATAGCACCGTCACGGCTCTGCTGAAGATCACAGATGACATCCAGCTAGCCATGTGACCTCCTTTCAGGCGTTCCTCAAGGTGGTATTCTTTCTCCTATTCTATTCTCGATTTCCATAAACTCCATCTCGGACATCCTGTCTTCCTCATATCATCTTTATGCTGATGATCTCCAGATTTATCGCCACTTCTCTTATAACGATGTTAACTCTGCTGTTGCGGCACTGAACGCTGATCTGGAGGGGGTGAGAAGCTGGGCTTCATCTTTCGGACTACTGGTCACCTCAAGCAAGTCCCAGGGTCTACCCAAGCAAGTCCCAGGGTCAACCCAAGCAAGTCCCAGGCTATGATCATAGGTACCAGACATTCTCTTGACTTGTTACAGCAACAGCCCATTCCACCTGTCACTTTTAATGGTACCATAATCATATATAGCGTTAAAACTAAAAACCTGGGTCTTATCTTTGACAACCAGCTGTCCTGGTCTTCGCATGTTAATGAAGTCAGTCGCCGAGTATTTGCGACTTTACACTCTCTTAGGAGACTTCATTACTTCTTGCCTCGACAGACCAAAATCACTCTCGCTCAGTCTCTACTTCTACCCCTTATCGACTATGCTGATGCATGCTGGGTCAGTGCTAACGAAGAACTACTGAACAAACTCGAACGACTTCAAAATCTCGGGATTCGGTTTATCTTCGGGCTGCGCAAGTACGACCATGTATCACAACATCGCAGGGAGTTAAAGTGGCTGCCGATCCGTCTTCGCCGGGTTTCTCACATTCTCAATTTCCTCTACAACATTTTACGGAATCCACGCTATTCAACTTTCCTACGAGACAGATTTCTTCAATTTCTATCTTCCAGCAGGCCTCGGAGAACTCACGCATTTTCTTTGCTCACAACTTCCACAGCATAACACCGCGTCCTATGAGCACGGGTTTAGACTCCGGGCCATTCGGTTGTGGAATGCACTCCCTGGCACCATTAGGGCAGTCCTACTCTCAATATATTTAAAAGTCGCGTGAAGAAGCATTACCTCTCTCTTTAGAATTACAGGTAGTATGTATGTAAGTATTTATTAGCACATTTATATATAATAGTAGTTAGTATTATATTATAAGTATTTAGTATATAATTATAGTCATTAAATGTTTTATTTTAATTATTAATATTTATGTAAGTACTCGTTTATTTCGTCATATTGTTGTACACATAGGTCTACCCCTGCTCAGCAATCAACATCTCCAACTTTAACCTGGTTTGTTGGAAGATCTCTTATTAGAGATAAGCTCGCCTTAGTACACTATTTTTATGTAACTTTTTTTTATATCATTTGTGTGCAATAATGAAATTCTGAATTATGAATATAATTAATATGATTCTATTTTAAAATTTCGGTATTGTGATTTTAAAGTATTTTAATATCAATTCATTTGGAGGTTTGTAATTCGAATTTTACGATATGAGAGTAAATAATAGTACATTACTGCATACGCCGGGAAAGAAGGGCTTGCCGGCAAGCCTTTTTCACGGCTAGAGGTTTGTATAGTGCTTTTCTCAAATATAGGCAACGAAATAAAAAAATACACCACGAAAAAAACAAATTCAATTTTAAAAATACTATTAATCGGTCCGGCCCACCAGGGCTGAATGTCAAATTACCATCTGTCTGTAACACCCGAAACTCATATTGCCTCTTTCCCAAAATGCCTGAAATCCATAACGACACCTTCCACTAATGTCTGAATGTCTGAATACCTTTGGCGTTTTGTACAGTCGATGAAAAATTGTTTAAGGTGCTTTTCCAGTTGAATATCATCTAGTGTAGACCTTTAGCCAGTTATTTAATGCTTCATCTTGCTTAATATTTAATTGGAAACTAAGTCCACAGCACGGTTTAAAATGCATATAGTTTAAAAAATAACATTAAATTGGGTGAACAAAGCCACAATTGATAAATTAATAATTACGTGACAGGGGTTAGCCCATCGCCGCAGCTATGTAGTAAGGTAGGTTTCCTCACGATGTTTTCCATCAATGTTAGAACGTCCGTCCATATAACCGTCTAGTACGTGGTTTGATCAGCACCGGGATTTGAACCTACATCTCCTGTGTGAGAAGCAAATAGAGCTTTTTTATAATATGGCAGCTCATGTCAAATAGCTTATAGCTATATTTTTTTTGTCTGATCCCATTTCAACAATCATACTCTTAGAGGAGTTTCAACAAAGAGTTTCATTGACGTGAGATCATTCTGGTATGGCCACTTCAAAGACAACTACTTATTAACATATATATTTTTTAAACAAATGACGCTGTTTAGATACTTCAAAATAGTCGATTTCATCAAATGGAAATAAAAAAGGACATCGTTTTCACTGAAAATCAGAAGGGGAAGCCTTGCCTTCTATATCATGGACACAAATATAACTTTGGGAATTCCAATAAAAGTGGCAACTCCATATGTGGAGATGTACTAATCGCCCCGATTGCAACGCATCTCTGACCATCAATGCTCTAAGAAACGCCATAGTGAGGCCCAGCTGCTCACATGTGTGCGAGGTAAACCATTCTCAAAATATTCGAGATAAATTAATTGACGACTGCAAAAAAGAAATACGCGATAAAATGACACCAATTAAAAAACATATTTAAAAGCACGTGGCAAATTATTATGAGAGAAGTAATAATGAAGACACCGAAGACGATGAAATGCCTTCGTATGAAGAAAAAAGAAGCGCTCTTTACCGAACAAGACACACATTTTTGGAACAAACCAGAACCGAATTTTCCAAACTAAAAGACGTGACAGTGCCCAAAATACTAGCTGAAAGTTTTCTCGTGGCTGAAGATGGTGACAAAGAGAAAATTTTTTTTTTTTTACAAAAGTGGGCCTTGAAGCTGCGAGAAATGGACAGTCGAAGCAGTATTCGGGTGATGGGACTTTTAAAAGAGTCCCAAAACCCTTCTATCAAATATATACTGTAAAATCATAAACAATGGGCCAATTTCAAGCATATTTTGAAAAACAGTGGGTGAGCATGGTCCCTACCATTAGCTGCGGAACCGATAAGCGCCGCCTCAGCAATAATGCTTTAGAAGGCTGGAACAGGCGGCTTAATATAAGAATGCCACACAAACCAACACTAATTCGCTTCATTTATGTGCTAAAGAAAGAAGCACAATACCAGGACACACGTACGAGAAACGCGGTATTATCAGGTGCGCGTCGAAGGCGCAACGAAATAGCCTTCGACCTTAACTTCAAAAGTCAGCTGCAAGAGCTAAATGATGACAAAAAACCTCTTTTGAGTTCTTAGAAAGTGTAGCAACATTACGGAAACGTTTCAACTAAATTATATTTAAGTATGTCTACTGTAGATAATATTAAATTGAAACGTTTTCTTATATATTTATCTATCCCGCACTATCCCACATTTTTTATTGAATTAAGAATATGCCTATTTTTTAACAACAATTAAACTTAAGTTAGTTTTACGCTGACACGTCTTTTTCTTATAAAAATCACATATGGTCAAAAGTCAGTAGGTAAATACGAATTATATATTTGTAACCGCTATTAATCATAAGTTCCGTGCGCCCGTTGATGTCTTTTGCTTTGAGCATAAATATAAAAAAATACCTCCCGGCCTAGGCCTGCAAATTTTGTATGAAACTCCTTTACAGTTCTCTAAAGTTGTGCGGCCCGAAACGTGATACTTCCAAGCCTGTTATAACGCACGTAATGACGACATTTCATTGCATGTTGAAGAAAAATACATTATCCTTTTCTGATTTTACGAACAAAACTACAAGTTGAAGTAGAGTGAATATTGTGAAGTAGAGTGGTACCTTCATATTTGGACTAAGTTGTAATGTCTGTGGTGATCTTAGTAGCTAATGAGTTGGTTAGTTAAAATTATGGTCAGAAATTCAGATCACATTGACCGATCAATCAGATTTGTCAGTCAGATACGAACCTTTACATCCAAGTCATCACCAACATTTTCCTGTATTGCACAAATCCACAGATTGTCATAGATGTTTCCAGTGCATGGGATCCATTGTCCCTCGACCTTCGAACCGCCGATGATGAGCCTAATATTTGACTCGACGAAATCTTCAGGAACATGTTTATTGAACGCCACTGTAGCCTTGTTTGGCGTAACGGCACACACAACCAATTGCGTCGTTTCTTTCACAGCACCTGCAAATCGAAATGTTCCCTTCACATGTACCCGAGAGGTCCCGGGTTCGATACCCGGCTGGGGTTACAGAAAAAAACCTCAGGTTTGGATGTTTATCTGTGTGTGACTTCGCTGTTTCTGGTTCCCATAACACAGGCTATTGTGTGTGTGGGGCCTAGTGTGGGGCCAAAAGTAATACATGTGCCTGTATGGTTTTATTAATAAGTGCATGTAGTTTATGCATACATATACATACAAACACCGAATTACTTATCACTTATGAATAATACTATATATGTATGTATGTTCGCAACACGGATTCAGGAGTCACCGCTAAGTAAACACCAACTTGCTGACGCTAGTCGAGATTGTGTCTGAGTGCATGGACATGGGATGTCAGGTGGACGTCGCCTATATGGACTTCCGTAAGGCGTTCGACAGAGTCGATAACGACGTCCTAATGAAGAAGTTGTGTGCCATTGGTTTTGCCCCACGGCTGTTGGTTTTCTTCGCTGACTACCTCAGGAACCGCCAGCAATATGTGCGACACGGCTGCTTTGAGTCCCAACCGTACCATACACGGTCGGGCGTTAGCCAAGGGTCTATTCTAGGTCCGTTGTCATTTATCATTATGATAAATGACCTGGAATTAGAGATGAAATTCGCCAATTGCCTTCTATATGCGGACGATCTGAAACTGATACTTCCCGTGAGTTCAGAGGATGATTGTAGTTTGCTGCAGGATGATCTAGACGCGGTTCTTAGGTGGAGTGTGAACAACAAACTCCTATTTAATAATGCCAAGTGTTATGTTATGTCATTTACGCGCTCTTCTCAGCCTATAAGCGCGACGTATGCACTCGGTACGGAGTCTTTGACTCGAGTGTATTCGATTAAGGACCTCGGTGTTACGTTCGACCCCAAACTTACATTCCATGAGCACATGAGCACTTTAGCCAAGGAATGCTTTAAAAGATTGGGGTTCGTGATACGAAATAGTAAGGATTTCCGGAATCTGGGTGTGGTCCAGCTTCTATACACGGCCCTAGTGAGAACCAAACTTGAATCTAGCTCAGTTGTTTGGAATCCGCACGAAAGCTCTTACATACTTTTGCTCGAGAAGGTACACAAAGCTTTCCTACGATACCTTTATAAGAGGAAATTTGGATACTATCCTTACCTTTATCCATCCGCTTTCATATTGGGTATGCTCGGATACAACTCACTAGAGGTTAGACGTAATACCGAGCAGCTTCTGACTGTGTGTCGATTGTTGCGAGGCGACAGTGACTGTGTCGCGCTTGTCGGTGCCGTATGCGCGCTATTCGTGCCCGACAAATATCTACGCGCGCGCAGGCACCGGCGGCTATTAGCGCGCGGCGCGCATCGCACGGTGGCGCGCCAGCAGTCACCGCTGGTGAGGGCGCGGGACAGTCTCAACGCTCTGTTGGCTGCAGCACCACTGACTGATCTGTTTGGTGATGCATGGAGGCATATTGTGCGAGAATGTGGAAGGTTCTGCGAGGAGAATGTATGACAGGGTTGTGTTATATAATTAAGCTATAATTCCAAATGACTGCAATGACATTTTTATCATTGAATTATTATTATTGACATTTTTTTTTTTTTAACTGCCATGTAAAATACTATAATTTATTATGATTTAAATGGAAGTGTATATTTGTTATTTGTATATTTGTATATGTACAATGAATTGGACATTGTCTGTAATGTTGTGCATTTAACTTTATTAATAAATAAATAAATGGATTATAGTTTACATAAGAAATATACAACTATTGCACGTACACCAGTGTTTGTGGCACGCGCGGTCACTACCTGGCACTAACTGAAAATCAGCGCTGAGGTGGGCCCCCCCCCCCATGCACCCTCAGCATAATGCTGAGTTAGTGCCTTTTGCACAACAAAGGCACATCGAGACCCTACCGCCAATAATTGTGTTTTTAGGGTTCCGTACCTCAAAAGGAAAAAAGGAACCCTTATAGGATCACTTTTTTGTCCGTCTGTCTGTCCGTCTGTCACGACCCCTTTTCTCAGGAATGCGTGGTATCATGTTGAAATTAATATCGATTACTTAGGTCTATGGTCCCTTGGAGCTGTCAAAAAATTAAACTTCTAGGTCCACGCAACCAAAAGTACCGCGATATTATGTCATAATTTTGCTGAATTTGTATGAACTTGCGTGAAACTCGCAAGGGAATCAAAACCTATAGGGTACTTCCGGTTGGCCTAGGGTCATGAAATTTGGAATGAAGGAAGGTCTTATAGCACAAGTAAAGGGAAAAATCCGGAAACTGTAAATTTCTGTCTGTCTGTCTGTCTCACCGTCTGTTAAGACTTTTTCTCAGAAACGCATGGAGGAATAAAGTTGAATTAATATAATAGGGTACTGACAGCGTGTACGGAACCCTTGGTGCGCGAGTCCGACTCGCACTTGACCGGTTTTTTATATATGTTTGGGTTTTTTATTTTGTCTTTTTTATGAAAGGTGTATTATTTTGTTTGTGTGCAATAAATGTATTTCTTTCTTTCGTTTGTTTTGTTCGTATAGCTAAGTCACATACCTATTCATAGCGTCACGACTTTCCCTATACGGGGTGGCGGAGGCACAGTTGCACCCACGCATATTTTTTGGAGTTTTCCACAATATACAGTGGTGGTCATATAATTAGACACTGAATGCATATTAAAATAACTGAGCCTCTCTATACTATTGGCAATTACTTAGAGATCAAAGTGCGACAAAATTGTATCGTTATTTTTTTTTTATGTTTTATTCTGATGTTTAACATTATCTAATGCATGTTAGATTAGATATTACCTAAATAGGCACGATGTAACCTTACGCTGTGTCCCATGATACGGATTTTTCTAGTATGGGATGCTACCCACAAAGTGTATAAATGTATTGTGCCTACATGAATAAACTTAATTACTTACTTACTTACTATTATTGGAACTTGGTAAACAATATTTACCAAGTTCCAACATTATTTACTATTGTGTAAACCCACTTGTTACTTGCGTTTGATAAAACGATCAATTTTATTTCATAGGATTTGAATCTTATCTTAAATTGTTAAAGTTCAAAATCGCGATCCAATTTTCGAAATCCCGTAAAATCTGGGTTAAAGAGAAATGAACACTCTTCAAGTACAGTTCGGTACAAGTTTGCCTCACATAGTCTCTGTCTAATTGCTCTTGCAGACACACCCTTCGACCCTCCTGCACCAAACAACTCGGAACGTATCAGTTCTGATCCCTTGAACGGATCTTTTTTGCCAACAATACCATCTTAGAGTCTTCCCGCAGAGCAGCTTTCCTTGGTCTCGGTTTTCTAGGTACGTTTTCGGTCACGCTGAACTTCTTTAAATGTTTTATAGGATTTATAAACATGTCTTAGATATAAGCTGAATATGACCTTGCATACTATATCATGCAATAATAATATACTTGTAATGGATACTAACAATTTTGTTAGTAGAAATAAATATTATTTGACTAAAGGTAAATATTACCTTCCTAGTTATTACAAAAGACAAGTAGCAAATTCGCTGTCCTATTATTTTAATATAACAGCCAAAAATTTGGCTACACATAATGCCTCTATTGAGCATTATACTGATGTTTCAAACAAAACCTTGGAAGCTTTTCCAAGTCATTTAAATTAGATACAACGACAATAGAGGAAGTCTCTAGCCCGTCAAATAATATTAATATTATTTGACGGGCGTTTTTATTATGTACTTTATTAATAAAGTACATAATAAAAACAGAAAAATTCAATATTGTAAAATAAATGCAAAGTTTACTAATCTGGTCCACCAAAATATTCAAGGTATTAGCAGTAAATTATTAGAGTTGGAATTGTACATGAACTCTTTTAATATTGATATTTTATGTCTAACAGAACATTGGCTAAAAAGCCATGAGCTGACATGTTCAATTTCAGTAACCACCAGGTTGGTAGTTCTTTTTGCAGATCACATGCTGTTCGTGGAGGCTCTCTAATATTTCTAAATAAACACATAAAGTTCAAAAATCGTAATGACATAGTATGTTTATCAGTTGAAAGCCACATTGAAGTAGCATGTGTTGAATTGGAGCGCATAATTGTAATAAGCGTTTACAGCCCACCATCAGGTTCATTTGATGTTTTTGAAAAAGTCATGGATGACATATTATTTCAAGTATCAAAATCTAATAAAACTCTTATGATATGTGGAGACTTCAATGTAAATTTATTAGAAACTTACTCCCTTAGAGACTAACTAACTTATTTAATTCTCACAACTTAAAGCCACTTTTCATGGAACCTACTAGAATAACTGAAACCTCAGCAAATTGTATAGACAATATATTTGCTTATCCAAATGAAAAAAATTGTACTTAAAAAAATTATAAGTAATTTAAAGTCAGACCATTTAGGTCAATACATTAGACTAGAAATTCAACTTAAAAAAAGTTCTACAAGAAAGATACAATACATACCTGTGACTGCACATCGGTTTGAAAGGTTTAAATTGAATTGGGATAGCAAACTACCTATCAATCACTCTAATAATAACCCTAATGAGTCATATTGTAATTTTTTTTACAAATTCAGCAATGCGTTCAATGCATTATTTACTACCAGATCGATTGTGGTCTCAGACAAACTTAACTTTAGTAAGTGGGCCACAGTAGGTATACTTAAAAGTAGACAAAATTTATATGAATTATATAGTGAAAAACAATGGAATCATAGTGAAGAGTTCATGGATAAAGTAAAAAAGTACTCAAAAATCTTTAAAAGAGTTTGTCAAATTGCAAAATCAAATTATATCAGATCTAAAATAAGAAAAAGTGATAACAAAATTAAATCAACTTGGGATATAATTAAAAATGAGACTGGAAAGGTCAGTATTAAAAACAATGAATATGAATTAAAAATTAATGATATTACTTTCAAAATTGATATTGATGTAGCTAAAGCGTTTGAATTTTTTTTTACTGACATCCCAATCTCTACTACAAAGTCTTTAGACTCTTCCAAAGTAGTCGCTGAATCTTTGCTAAAAGACTATGTACCTAGATGTGAAAATTAATTCTCGTTTAATTATGTAGATGATAAAGATATTATTAAACCCTTTAAATCAATAAATGTTAAGAAAACTGCAGACCTCTGGGATATTTCTGTTCATGTTGTGAAGCCCCTAATAAATGTTATTGCACTTGATTTAGCATTCATATTTAATGCATCTATTGAATCTGGCGTGTTTCCTGATTTAATGAAACACAGTAAAATAGTACCGTTGTTTAAATCGGGTAGTACATCTGACTCTTCTAACTTCAGACCGATATCGGTATTGCCTACATTTAGTAAAGTATTTGAAAAAGTAATTTTAAATCAACTTCTTACACATTTCAACACCAACAACATGCTCCACTGTAAACAATTTGGTTTTACACAAGGCAAATCAACTACTGATGCCGGTATTGAGTTAATATCAAATATATATGATGCCTGGGAGGAGTCGCATGATTCTCTAGGAGCATTTTGCGATTTGTCTAAGGCTTTTGATTGCGTTGACCATGGGACATTGATCAGGAAATTACTTCACTATGGAATTAGGGATAACTCTTTAGATCTTCTCTCTTCTTATCTAAATAACAGGATACAGAGAGTTGACATTAATGGAAAACGATCTCCAGGGTCTGTTGTTACTATGGGTGTACCGCAGGGTTCCATACTCGGGCCATTCCTGTTTTTGGTTTATATTAATGACCTGCCACATCTTGTCAGAGATAATCATGAGATTGTACTCTTTGCAGATGACACTTCACTTTTGTTTAAAATGAAACGACGCAGTTTGAACTTTAACGATGTGAATAATGCAATCTCAAAGGTAGCCAATTGGTTTAGTGCTAATAATCTTTTACTGAACAATAACAAAACTAAATGTATTCGGTTTATGCTCCCCAATGTTAAACAAGTCTCGGCTAATGTTAATGTTAAAGGTGAAAATTTAGAAATTGTAGATAGCACGGTATTCCTAGGAATCACCTTAGATAATAAGCTTCAGTGGAGCCCACACATAGATAAGCTATCAAAAAAACTCAGTTCCGCAGTTTATGCAGTTAAAAAAATCCGTCTTTTTACGGACGTGGAAACAGCTAGACTAGTTTACTTCAGCTACTTCCATAGCATTATGTCTTACGGCATACTGCTGTGGGGGAACGCTGCAGACATTAACATAATATTTGTGCTGCAAAAGAGGGCTGTTCGTGCAATCTACAATGTGGGTCCCAGAGAGTCACTGCGTTGTAAATTTAAGGAAATTAACATTATGACAGTGTCGTGTCAGTATATTTATGAAAACCTAATGTACGTCCACAAAAATATCGATAAATTTCCTAAGAATAGCGACAGGCACAATGTCAACACTAGAAATAGGAATAAACTAGCTATACCTACTACTAGGCTCCATAAGGTATCTTTTAAAGGGCATTTCATATTCGCTTTTACAACAAAATACCGACTGAGTTACAAGAATTGTCTGTAAATAAATTTAAAAAAGGTTACTACAAAATATCAGATTATGTAGAAGACAAGAAAGCTTGGGAAGGTGTTTGCTCCAATTCTGTAAAAAATAACGTATAAAGCTGGAGGTTTCTAGTCGCCTCTTTACCTCCAGCATCTAAAACATTGAGGTGACGGAATTCAAATTGAGTTCTATATTTCCCTGTACCTTATACATGTGTTAGTTTCAGATTTGATATTCTCCAAATGTTACCTATGTGTTTCTTATGGAAATAAACTCTTTTTGAACTTTGAATTTGAATTTAGAACAGTTCAAGTGGTTTGCTATTTTTCTCTATGACCAACCTTGCTTATTAAAGTTTAAAATAATCCTCCTAGTGGACGAATCGCAACTTTTGTTTTTTCCCATATTGATTGGTTTAAAACTTATTAATTTTAATGAAAAAAGTTAGGTTTTATAGGTAAAATCGACGTTTCATGAAAATACGCGGCAAAGCAACGAAAAACAGACTGTAGTTTTCTTTTATTTAATGTTCAGTTCAGTTCAATTCAAAGATTTTTATTCATAATAACACAAATCCTAATAAATAATTATCTGGCTGACAAGAACGTTAAAAAAGGTTGTGTTACCTTACCACAGTGAGGAGGAGGAGTAAGGGAGGAACACACTTATTTTTTGTCCCTCATTTTAAGAATTCAACGTCGTGTATGTTTCAGCGGCCGATCGTCAAATTCGGCACATCATGATGTGCCTCAGCATATCATGAAATGGCGGAATTTCTTGATCTGCCATGTCAAACCCGCCATATCTATTCAAGACCAACGTTCGACGATATCCCAGCCTATTACTCGGCATATCGAAAAATAGGGTGACAATAGATTTGGATCGGTAGGTTGGGTTAGGTTTGAATATGCAGCCAACGGGCGAACTTGCGACTGAAAGTAATGAAAAGCCAAACTTGGCTAGATTAGGTTATTGTGGCTAAATTTCAGTTGTGTTATAGGTTAGGTTGGAACTTAGAAGAAGCAAAACCGGAGCAAAGCATATGCAAATAAAAACAACATTTAAGAATGAGGATAATAAGTCTCTAAAATATCAAGCAATCACCAGATATAATGAAATATAACGCCCAAAAAATCGTAAGTACTAACCAGAATTTAATCCCCATTTCAATATGAAATTATCACTAAATAACGTAAAGTCTGCTAACCTAAACAAGACAAGTATCTCCAATAATCGCTGAGTTACCCAAAAAGGCCATGCATGCACCAAATATGTTCTCGCATTTTATTTAAAAAAAATATCCAAATATGTTACACAATTTTATCCCAATAAAGTAAATTAATATACAAAAATCATTGTTCACCCAAAAATATATAAATGAAGTTCTAAAGTTCACCAATACTACCGTAAAATGATTACTTAAGGCTGAGCTTCATAGAGCTTTCAATAAAATTACGGTCACAAAAAAAAACATTAGTTAGCATTCATTTATTAATGGCTACCATTTAAAGCGGCAGCTGTATATAGTAGTTTTGGTAAGTAAAAAATTATAAAATGCATGTTTAATAACGATTTCGGCAGTTAAAAATTAGTTGTAAATTAAACAAAAATGGGTCGTAGAAAAGTAGTGTTTTTTTTCTACATACAAATAAACTTAAAACTTAATAAGGCAGTCAGTAACATTAAAACAGTCATTTGTATGGTCATAATTATTTAAAAATATTAATGAAGAATCTGTCTTCAAATAACATAACATCACACTCCTTTGTATGGTAACAATTGTTTTAAAATCTTAACGAATAAATCAGTCTTCATAAACAAAAATACAATTGTTTGTGTAGTTATAATCATTTTAAAATCTTAATTAAGAATCAATCTTCTAGGTAGAATAAAAGCCGCGAGACTCAACTAATTTTCCATCAATATAATATACTTGGTTATATGCATACATTTTATGGCAAACGTAGTGATATATTTTGGTAGCAATGTCACAAAACTTTGCTAGTTAAAATTTGGTGCACGCGTGGCCTTTTTGGGTTAAGAAAAGTTTTTGTAGTGCAGGCATGACTTAAATAGCCCGAAAGATTATGGTACAGGTTTCATTTATTTGAACATACTATATTTTTTTTGGATGAGGCTGTTTAGGGTAACGATTGTTTTTTTGGTGGTCATTAAATTTCATCCCTTATAAATGTACCTAACAAAACAGAATCTTATTACAGTTTGTTACAAATTGTGTGACGTCATCGCTGATCCTACAAGCTACACTCAGTTAACAAAATCGTTTCGCGGGGAGGCGCACTTTGAGCTTTAATAACACAATCGATTCTTAAGATATAAAAAAACTAAAAACACATTTTTTTCTTATATTTTTTTAATTTAACTGCATTCACTGAAATTTTCGTAGGCCACACTCATTGCGTGCGTCTGTACCACGCGACGCAGTGTGAACACACTGTACTTTAAATGTGTACCTATCTAATAATTCTATACCTAATCAATCATCGATAATGTTTTGGAAAGAAAAGGACGTTATTTGTAATCTTACCTAACAACCAACGCTGGTAGAACCACGCACTCGTGTCATCAGGATCAGTAAACGCAGCATTTATAACAAGCTCCAATTCATGTTTATGATGACTATCTTCTATAGGTCTTCCAGCTGCAAACGAGAAAATATTAATGAGAATAAAGACAATAGACAAAAGCTATTTTTCATCCCATGGCTAACAGTAACAGCTTACGATAACTGTTTCACACAACACAGCAAAGGGGTTGTTTTTGTGCGCTCAATGTGTAGGGACCGAATATAGCATGGGGTCTGACTCCTGGGCATGGGCAATTCCACTTTTTTCCTCTCCAACAAAAAAAAAAAACTAGTTTTCAGCCTGTGTAGGATTGATAATAAGAGCAAGATCTGTAATGTATCTGAATCTTCAATGTTGAATTACATTTAAGCTTGGATTTACGTCAACAATATCTTGCTTTTGTAAGATGCATTATTCGTGGGTATAACAGTGGAAGCACAGTCAGCCTATTGGAACATTTTGAAACTCATTCCATACCTTCTAAGTCAGGGTAAAGCTCAACTAGCATCTTGCTCCGATAGTGCCATGCAGAGTAGTTGGAGAAGTTCTCATGAATCTTCTCTGTAGTGAAGTTAAACTCATCTTTGAGTGGTGGTTTGTATTGAGCAACAACAAATCTCCTGTAGTCCCATGTATGAACTGGAATAACAAAAAACTTTATAAAACAAAAATAGCCATTTAAGAGAAAAGGGAGTTGTAATCAACACATTTCTGCTTATGGATTGCTGTAGATGAGATATGAATTTTTTGATTCTGGAGAAAAATACCCAAAATCTTTCACTTCATCAATAATTGACGACCCGAATGGCCGAGTCGGCAGTGACCCTGCCTACGAAGCCAAGGGTCCCGGTTTCGAGTCCCGGTGGGGCAAATATTTGTTTGATGAGAATGGATGTTTGTAGCCTTGTCATGGTTGTTTATCTATCTAAGTATAATATTTATCTATATAAGTATTTGTTTTCGTTGTCTAGCCAAAATACAGGGAATCCTAGTTTGGGGCTAGATCAATGTGTGTAAATAGTGTCCAAGGTCCAATATATTATATTATTATTAATTCTTATAACCTGTTTCCATGTGTTCTTAGCTAAGTAGCCTTTCTAATTAGATTATAAGTTCCAACAACTGCTAAACAAAACAGGAAGTTATGGTTATAAATAAATAATAGTAGTTTATGTGACTGATACATTATGCCTAATTATATACAGTTACATACACTAGATTATTCACACACATATCAAAGCTCTCTTTGATGTGTTCAGGTACGTCATGTTCAACTGGTATTGTGGCATTGATCACTGCTCTGCACTTGTTTAGCTTGTTCAGTAGTACCAACTTCACAGACAAACTAGGGGCGGCATGCACGCGGCGTCGGCGTTCGAAATTTGAATGTCATAATATGTCGAAATATTAAAACATTATGGTCATAATGTATCAATATTTAGATAAGAAATTAGTTTTTACTAAGTAGTATATCATTATGCTGGTCGTAACGTGCGGTTTTTGGACGCAGTAAAGAGGATGTATGATAAGTGTGTAGATAAATAAATAAAGTTATGGACTTCAAAATATATTCAATTGTAAATCTTCAAGGTTAGAATATTATTTCCACATTCGGCTAAATGAAAACTAGGGGCTAGTAAGAGAGGATCACTTTAAAAACTCCTTCAGTTTATGTCTTTACTGTTTGGTTAACAAATCAAGATGAGTCGTCAAGGTCGGCTAATTGGTTAGTATTAAAAAAACCTTAGCTAATGTCCTCCTACACTTCATATAGGTACATCGTTGTGGTGGACGGGAAGCATGTGGTAGGGCGGCAGCCAGTTGTAGTGCGGCTCGAGCTTGGTGACTTGTCTTTCTGTGTGTCATACTACTAACTTGCTCAGCATTATCTAGCGGGCAGATGCTCAGTCTGGTGGTGAGTAATGTGATTCAAGTATTTCAGTTACAACCAATATTTTGTTCGAGACTTAGGACTCGATAAACCTACCTTGTCAACTCATCTCTTGTTCACCAACCAAACAGTAAAGTAATACCCTAAGTGTTATATACCGTTAGAAAGGCAATGAAATGAAGAAGATTTTAACCTTTAATAGGGTGGTGGTTACAAATGGTACAATACTTCCTTATGACTTGGTAATACATTTTAAAACCAATGAAAAATTCCGCATAGTCAGGCCATTATAAAGCTTAAAGTGATATTAAAGTCTGAGTCAGACAGCGAGAGCGTTGATGACAAAATTCACAGCTTCAATACAATTGTCCTGGGACTTTACGACAAACATGCTCCCATTAAAAAGTTAGAGTGAAGCACCTGCCTGCTCCCTGGCTAAACGATGATATCAAGCGACTTATGACCAAGAGAGATCGGGCTAAGTGCAGGTACAAAAAGGATCCGACAGATGACAATTTTCTCACCTACAAATCGCTTCGAAATCGTTGCAATCGTCTCTCGCGACGCCAAACGCCGCCACATCTTTGAGTGTATCGAAAGGTACACTCCTGCTCAGGTGTGGAAATTTCTCAGGATACTTGGTATTGGCAAGTCCCAGGCCCAGGACACGCATTCAGGTAATGTCGATCTCAACGCTCTTAATCAATTTCTCTCCGCACCGCCCGTTGTGATGGACTCTACTGTCAAGCAAGCCACTCTTCGGAGCCTGCGCTCTAGGTCACTTCCCAAAACCACTCCCTTCAACATGAGATATGTCGGAGTTGACACAGTTAAAAGGGCATTGTTGGCGATTAGCTCCAAAGCAGTCGGACATGACAACATCTGCCTAAAAATGATCTTCACTATCCTAGATGACCTGCTTCCGGCCATAACGCACATTTTAAATTTTTCCCTTTCAAACTGCTCCTTCCCTACTGCTTGGAAACATGCACTAGTTATCCCTCTCCCTAAATCATCCAATCCCACCTGCTTCAAAGAATATCGCCCGATTTCCATCTTGCCGATCCTATCAAAAGTCCTCGAATCCATTGTCCATACCCAGCTCTCCCAATATCTATCCTCTAACAACCTATTAAATCCTTTTCAATCAGGCTTCAGACCGGGTCACAGCACAGTTATGGCTCTACTTAAAGTGACGGATGATATTCAGGTTGCCATGGATCAGAAGCAGCTTTCGGTGCTTACCCTGCTCGACTTCAGCAGTGCCTTTAACTGTGTTGACTTTGACATTCTCGTTGAACTTCTCAAATCTCTTAATCTCTCTTCCCATTCTGTCAGCTGGTTCGACTCATACCTTCGTGACCGTAAACAGCGTATCAAATCGGAGACGACTTGCACGGATTGGTGTGACCTCACCTCCGGTGTCCCCCAAGGTGGCATTCTCTCTCCTCTTCTATTTTCTATATTTATTAACTCCATCTCCGATGTCCTCTCATCTTCTTATCATCTTTACGCGGATGACTTACAAATCTATCGCCACTTCTCTCCCGATAATGTAAACTCCGCTGTGGAGGCGATAAACGCTGACTTAGAGGGTATTAGAGGATGGGCCTCGTCATTTGGGCTACTGGTTAACCCAAACAAGTCCCAGGCCATGATTATAGGTACCAGACACTCACTATGTTTGTTGAAGCAACAGTCTGTCCCTCCTGTATCTTATAACGGTACCGTAATCATGTATAGCGACACAGCGATATTCTCGCCCAGTCTCTTTTACTTCCCCTCATTGACTATGCTGATGTTTGCTGGGTAAGCGCAAATGAAGAGCAACTGAACAAACTCGAACGACTTCAAAACCTCGGGATTCGGTTCATCTTCGGACTGCGAAAATATGATCACGTTTCTCAACATCGCAGGGAGTTGAATTGGCTTCCGATTCGTCTTCGACGGGACTCTCATATCCTATGCCTGCTCTACAATATTTTGTGGAACCCTCGGTACCCTAACTTCCTGCGTGATCGCTTCGAATTTCTTTCTTCAGGCAGGCCTCGGAGGACTCACATGGCCACTATGCTTAAAGCCCCACAACGCTCCACTGCAACCTACGAGCACGGGTTTAGAATCCGCGCTATACGGCTGTGGAATGAACTTCCCTGCACCATCAGGGACAGTCCATCACTGAATATCTTTAAGAACCGACTAAAGAAGCACTATCTTTCACTTTCTATTTAGCTATATAATGTATTAGTATTAGTATATTTGTAAGATATTTATTGATATGCTGTATTTATGTAACATTGTATGTAGTCTATATTTCTTAGCAATAGGGTTTTATGTATGTGTAATATGTATTATATTAGAATATAGTCTTAATTGTACGCGCAATTCTTTCCCTTACCTATCATCTCCGTCTCCTATCCAACATGGTTTGCTGGAAGAAATCTCTTATTTAGAGATAAGCTCGCCTTTGTACACTTCTTTTATATCATAAGTTATTTTTACAGTCATGTGAGTGCAATAAAGAATTACAAATTACAAATGTCTGACTAGCCCTTAGTTTTCATTTAGTAGAAATTAGAAATAATTTTCTTACCTTGACAAATTACAATCTAATAATTTTCATAAATTCTGCATGCCCAGTATAGGTGATGAATATAACCATCAACCAACAAATCTAACCAATATTTAAAATCAACCATGATTTTCAATAAACAAAATTAACATTAACGAATAAAAATATCATATCAACAACTCCGCTCAGAGTCCGCTCCGGGTGGGAATATAACGATTAACCATCAATACTATGCAAATTCAACATTAGCAAATAAAAATATCATATCAACTTCAGTCAGAATCTAATTGACAACGTTGCACTTTCTCTCGCTCGGGACGAATTGGGAGCGGCAACATAGCAGGAATTAATTTTGTTAGGTACGGCAATTTAATCAATTATATGCTCTATCTCTCTTACGATGGGACACATTTACTCATTACAGTTGGGGATATTTTATTCTAAACAAAGGGATGTGATATTTCTGTCGCTTATTGATTGTATGCTCTATTTCTCTTACGATAAAAACAGTTTAAAACAGTTACTTTTGTTGATATTTTTATTCTTACAAAAGGAAGTGATATTTCAGTCAGTAAGTTGAATGGTTGATTGTTTAGTACTTGAATAAAAATATGAACTATTATTTTCAACCAACAAAATTATCGATATATTTTAAAACAATTAACCATTAACCAATAAAAAAAACAACCAATAATCTCATCTCTAATGCTCAGGCCTTATTAAAGGTTAAAGTGATATTGAAGTCTTACTAGCCCTTAGTTTTCATTTAGTAGAAATTGGATATCATTATCTGACCTTGACAATGTACAATATAATAATTTTCAAAATTAATAACTTTTATTTTACTAGTTGTTGGAACAATTTTTATTTAGAAACGCTTCGGGCCTTACAAAAAATAAACTACTGTTGAACATTTGTTTTGAGGTTAAACACTGTTCAATATTTTTGTGGTAACACGGTTATTGTCTAAGTACACAGGAAAACGCGTTTTATACGGTTGTTATAAAAAATAATAAAAATATTTTGGATTAAGTGAAAGATTTTAGATATTTTTCTCCAGAACCTTGGAAATATTTTCACCAACTGTGCAACTGAGCACCGAATTTCAAACAGAAATGTATTCACTACAACCTCCTCCTCCCTCTAAAAAAAATGTCACACCATACTCTGAACACACTCCGTGTTACCACAAATTATATGAAACAGTCATCGATCAAAACAGTGCTTAACCTCAAATCAAACTTCAAATCCCATATGTTTTTGTTTTTAAACAAGTGTTGAACACTAGTTTATTTTTTTGTGGTAAGGCCCACTGTATAACTTTAGCTGTTAAGGCTTCCTATATTGGCACTAGGAGCGCTAGAAGCAAAATCATACTCTTCAAGATAGATCTTGAAAAGTACAATTTGGCTGTGAAGCCTGATACTATTGAATCTCATAAAAATTATGAATACTATCTTTGAGGAAATTTATTCATCTATTTAATGAATATACTATATTAGGTAAATGCCTAATAGAAAAACATTGTTTAAATTACTTACAGTTCCTCTCATCAAGTCGTAGATATTTATCACAAAGTACAAGTTCTGTCTTCCAATCAGGATCAGATCTTGTCATCAGTACCCACTCCCGATGATGCCAAGCACAGTAAGACTTAGGGTTCACTTTCAGACAGTACTCCGTGAGACTCAGCTCATCATCATAAAGTTTTGATATTGCATCATTGACTTCCTCAGTTTTACTGTTAAATAATTAATAGATTAGATAACTATAATCACTCAGAAATACATTATGAGGACTTTGTCCAGCAGTGAAACATAATAGGCTCATAATAAATAAGATGTTTATGAAGCTTGGAGTTTTTACAGTGCTTAATGTTCTACAAATAACTTTTGAACCAACATTATCCAGTCATCAATTTTTGGCATCAATTTTAAAACTTGAAATTTTTATTAGTCTTAGTGAAAATAATTACCTTAACACTTTCATAGTTTCCCTCCTAATATTCCACAAGGTATAAATATCTGGGTTTGAAGATAGCACCTGTCCAGTGATATCCAGAAGATCTTTGTCAAGATAGCCTTCATTCCTCTGAAAATACCAATAAGAATATCATTGCAATACAAAATAATAATGTTTATTGAGGCACAAAAGGTGTACATTTGTAAGTAAAGAATTAACATTGTTAATATGAGTGCACTTACTTAGACTTATTTATAAATTAGTATCTTCTATCACCTAAACTAGGACCAAAGTCCTGTATCTTAGGAGACAGAGCCTTTTCCGTGAAATTTTATCATCATAATGGTAAGACAGGCTACAAAATAAGTTAGAGTAGGTTAAGGACAATAGTATCTGAATAGGTATTTTACGTGGCATGTGAAGAGAAGATGTATAGTGTAGCGCATGTCTGTTATATGAATTGTGTACTGAGTATATAGTGAAATGTGAAAAATTTGTGAATGTGAGAAATTAATAAATGACACACATTTCAGATAAACGGAATTAACTATTAAAAATTAACAGTTGTTCAGTTTCATCATAGGTTTTATTAAGCAGCCACAATTTGGGCTTTATTTTTAGAGCATATCTAGAGGAGTACTTATTTGTTTGTATTATATTATTATGAATATATATATAATTATGAACTAAGATATTATATTACGATGTTAGGAGGCCTTTAATCAACAGTGGGTGTGTGACGGTCTCATTATGAGTCAGATGAATGTTACTGAATATCATCGATAAATGAAAGATGAAAGTAAGGTCAGTGTCGATAAGGGCGCGGAAGCGAAACTAACCTTTGATTGGATCTTTTTTATAGCCTTCTGAAAGATCACCAACTTCTGCTGCCGTTCTTTCTCTTTCCTCAACTTTTCCTCTTCACTTGTGCGGACCTTGACTCTTCCATGCTGAAAACAATGTTCGAGTGTAGGGCGGCATTCAACGCAATGCAATGGCGATTCAATAGTCACAATTGGTGATAACAAAATAAATAAAATATTTACCATTTTCAGAAACTGTTTCGGTTGGGGTGTAGATCACAGAACAATATGTATAGGCAAAGAGTATATAATTTACTAGGTTTTTAAATACCCTTAATGTACTTTTATTTATTTACAATTTTCAACTACTCGTATCGTTTATTTTTGTACCTATTTACCAATATGTATGTACTGCTACCCACAAAAATATAATAAGATCAAAAAAGATACTGCTGCTACCTACTGACTGCAAACTGCAAAGAGTACAACATATATAATTTAGTTCTGTTCTGTCTGCTTCCTAAGATAATATAATCACTACACTGCTGCATGCCATTCTCTCAATTCTTCTCTGACATATTAAATTTACTCTGTGTGTCTCTCTCTGTATTGTACTTTTGTACTTTTGACCTGACAGAAGAAAGAACCAAATAATGAAATTCAGTAGATTAGAAATTGACAACACGGAGTTAAAATTGTATTTTAGATTCAAAACGAACACTACCGTAGACTACTGTGTCTGGTCCGATTCCTTCTTCCTGCAGTCAGCATCTGATAGGCATTCCAAAATAATATTTTGGGGTCGCTGACTCAGTATTTTGTTAAATATATTAAAAGCCATCTTATTTCAACTGAAGCCCATTCATTACATATACTATTTTAAAATAGGAAAGCCAGCCAGCCAAAGAAAATGATTTGTGAACTGTCTAAGTTCGAGAGCGAAAATTGATCCAAACGGACCGGACGATCACCAGCCTTGCGGTCCGAATGCGGCTGTTCTGCTTTCTGGTGTAGCCTGTATTAGAATGACCTTTCCAAAAGCAGTATACGCCAACGTAGGTACGTATAATAAATAGGTAAGTTTTATTGAATTCATCCGATTTGGTCCTCCATTTTTTATGTATGTGTCTACTCTTCTGACTGAAGAATATCGCACTTGAGTAAATAGATAATAAATAAATAGACCGCCCTCAGTCTCATCAAACGTCATTCATACAGTCATAAACTGTCATAAACAGTTCGCTGGGTGCAGTACATAACTAATAGTTGATTTTCCAGTCCAGATATTGTGAATTTATGAACAAGTTTCTTGTTAGATTGCTGAGTTTATAGTTTTGGCTATCCAGACGGTAAAATGAATAATGCACCACAGTACTCGTTGCGCTGGAATAACTACGTGAACCATGTCACGGACGCATTTAATTTGCTAAGGTTAGAGAACGATTTGGTTGATGTCACTTTATGCTGCGAAGGAGGCAAAATAAAAGCACATAAAATGCTCCTATCGGTGTGCAGTACATACTTCAAGGAGATATTCAAAGAAAATCCGTGCCAGCACCCTGTGATCATATTCAAGAATGTCAAGTTTGAAGATCTAAATGCAATAATAAACTTTATGTATCACGGTGAAGTAAACATCTTCCAAGAGCAGTTGGAGTCTTTTTTGTACACTGCTGAACTTTTGGAAGTCAAGGGCTTGACTGACAATACGGAAGAGGATAATTCTAGTGCTCAGATTATCGATACTACTTCATTAGATCTCAGTTCAAAATCAAAATCTACTGAGGAAGTGTTAGCAGTCCCCCTTGATGAGCCTATCAACTTGGCTACTATGCAGCCAGTGAGAGAGTACAACTATCCACACACAAGTGTTTATCACACCCCAGTAGAGGACAGTAATGATGCAATAGAAGTGAGTGCAACAGAGATGGTGAAAGTTGATATGAGCTCAACTGGTGATACTAAAGTGAATATAACTGCCAGTGAAGAAATGCAGGTGGATAATCAGACAGCTGCAGCAGAAGACTTGACTGACAAAAATAGTTCAGGTTTGTGGATTTTTCACCAATTTCATAAATCTTATCAGAAAATAGTTAAATAAAAGTTTTCAAATAACACTAAGGTTTTATTAACCACTGATGTGTGGGATTCCGTCTCCAGTAACTGTCACTCTGGCGCCTGTGTGTGGAGCACCCGTCTCCGGTACTGCTGTATAGAGTTTTAATTTACTTCCGTTGAACCATTCATGTTGGTCCGATTTTTTCTCACCTATTCAAATTGCACAAGAAAGAACAGGCTATCTATAGAATGAATGGATTTATACTCTGTGGTCACTCATTTCTCAATAAAACTGACTTCTAAGGGGCCCTATTTTTGTACCTATCGAAAAATTTCTCTATTGATAAATAAATGTATAAAGACTATCTGTGATTCGAGATTATTTTAGTTCTATACATTATACCACATAAATAAAACTAAACTTTACACCGCCAAATCTTGCTTTATTTTAAAAATGATACAGAAATAAGTACAACAGGGAGCTTCATATTAAGTAACACATATTAGCTGTTATTAAACTGAAATAAAGGCGTTGTGGAAAGGAAAAAGGATAAAGAATTCCAATTAGAGTAGTATTCTAATTAGAACTTATCTTAATTCTAACTAAAATAGGAGAATTTCAACAAAAACTAAACATCGGCGCTCAGATTTCCTGATGTGTGGGATTCCGTCTCCAGTACCCACTGACACGGCGAAAGTTACAAAATGGCCGCCACAGGCGACTGGTTAAGCTACATTAACAAACATTCCTAGTTAAAATTGTGTACACTGATAAAAACATATTTTCCATTTTAGAATCAGATATGGTCCTGAAGTTTCGCTGCCACATGTGTCCGAAAGGCTTCAAGCACCCAACCTCATTGACCCTGCACAAAGACTCCCATGCTGGCAAGACCCAGTGTCCTGTGTGCCACCGGTCCTTCTCCAGATCATATGATATGCGAAGCCATTTGCAAAGGATACACCAAGCTAAAAAACAACTGACCATCAAAGAGATACGGTACAAAAACAGTAGTGATGCGAAGCAATTCTCTCATAATATTTAGCTATTAATGTATTGGTAACTGGGGTTACCATTAAGTTGATAATAGACTACACTACAGCATTAAAAATATGTGTTTATTGGTGACGACATTGTACTAATTATTTAAAAAATGTCATACATATGTTATATGTGTACACAATGGCTGGGTTTGTATAATCAACTTGACATAGTATAATTATGAACAGAGAATTATTTTAATGCATTGTCACATGATCACAAGTAAGTAATGCTCTAGTCTAGTTATTATTATGCTATTTAAAATAGACATTTTCCAAAAGACTGCTATCTTTGTCTTTGTTTTACTTCATTCCATTTTGTTATTTGTAGATTTGTGTTTTATACAGAGTGTATTTGAGTAATATCTAATATTATGTAAAATATAGCTAAGTGCATATGCATAGTTGTACACCAAATTGCCTTAAATGTAATACATAATACATTTAAATATACATATAGATAGGTAGGTCCTTGTCACAAAAATATTTGACTGAGATATATATGCTAAATGCAATAAAAAATATTACAAACATTTCTTCCAATTATTTACAAACATGTACCTATGGATATAAAATTTTTCACACTTTTTCACATCTTATGCGTGAAAACAATGTTTTATATTTCGGCCGACATTGAAAGCCTCGCTGCGCTCAGGTATTTTCTAGTAGTTACATATCACTGGTAACAATATAGTAAATAATAGTAAATATCTTTAATAGACACCTGGCACATAAGATGTTTCTTTATCCCCTTGATAAAAAATGTCATGGAGATGATAGCCTGATGAATTGTATTTTCAGTATGAAGATTGGGAAACCACTAGATAATATTTATGATATAAATTGAAATGTTGGTTTAACTGATATATGCTTGTTATGTAATGAAGTATGAATTATATATTTACTAAGTTATCTAGGTAAGTCACAAATTAAATTTGCTCATTGCTATTTTTGTACTAGTCTACTTATATTGTTATAATAGTAATATATGCAAAAGTTTTTCTAATAATCAGATTGTTTTGATTTCATGTATTAGAATAAGTTTCGACAATTCCTTGAAAAATATGGAACGACCGGCTTGGTTCATGTAGTCTAGTACCTCGCAGTGGAGTATGCAGTCTGGGGTCTTATAAGGGCTTTGAGGCTTCATCTAAGTATTTTTCAATGTAATTAATTGGTATGTGTACGGTATTTTACTTTTTAATGACATTGACCGGGTCATGATAAATCTGCGAATTTAAAGTTAGGTAGGTACCTACCTATCTATTTTGATTACGTAACAAAAATACCGGCCAAGTGCGAGTCGGTCTCGCGCACCGAGGAACTACAAATTACGGTGTGCTATAAGACCTTGCTTCGTGACAAATTTAATGATACCAGGTCAACGGGAAGTACCCTATAGGTTTTGATTCCCTTGTGAGTATCAAGCAAATTCAGTTTGGAGGCATGCTGTATCTTTTGATTGCGTTAACTTAGTCCTAGAAGTTTTTTTTTTCACAGCTTCAAGGGACTACTGACCTGAATAATTGATATTAATGTCAATTTTATACCTCCCCACACTTCTGAGAAAAAGAGTCTTGACAGACGGGCAGACAGACATACAATGGTTCCTTTTTTATTTTTAACAACCTCTGCGGCGTTGTGGTTCGAGGCTCTGCCTCCTAAGCGCGAGTCTTGGATGTTATATGTGTGTGACGTCGCCTTCCCTGGTTTCCAAGACTCAGGGTATCCTAGTATGGGGCCAGAAGCATTGTATGTGCCTGTATGTAAATGTTATGTTAAAAATGTTTAATGTACGGAACCCTAAACTCATTGCATCTCGCCTTTTCCCATACGGGGTGGCAGAGGCCTACGTTTACCCAGTTATTCAATAGGCTAGCCCATCGCTGCAGATATAGATATTGAAGGTATTCTCACGATGTTTTCCATCGCCGTTGGAAAGTCCGTTGGGTTAGGCAGGACCAAATTATTTGCATCATCGCACAACGGAACAAGAAATATTATTAGTTCGTGAATTTAACTGATACTGTAAATTTGCAGTCTTTCATATAGGTACTAACTTGTTGAATTTAACATTGGAATATACTCTCGTGATTTCATTGACCCGTTAAATTAAAAAAAAATATTGAAATAATTTAGAGGTCCGTACCCGAAGGGATCCTATTACTAATCCAACGCTGTCTGTCCGTCACCGGGCTGTTGTAAGTATGTAACTTATCATCCGTAATAGGTAAAGATGAAAATTTCACAGAATGTTTACCTATTTCTGTTCCGCTACAGCAACACATGAACTAGGTACTCGAGATTTTATAAACCCATACAATAGACGTGTTTTAAATATCCCTGCCCCTGCTAATACCAAACCGCAATCTGTTTGTTTTTGTATTATTATTATTTTAGTCCTTACGTTTTCTTTTAGCAAATCGCAACTTAAACGTTGAGCAACGATGCAAATATTTTGGATACCCATGGTTACATTAGATAAAAACTCATCGGTAGTCAGCACCGGATTCGAACCTCCATCTCCTGCGTGAGCGGCGAGCGTGAAACCACTAGACCACGGAGCTTTGTCGGACCCCTGATATAACAATAACATAACCAATTTTTTATACAGTTTGTAATGCATAAATAAATAGCTAATAAGTTAAATTCAAAGCTCATATTCCACCAGCCAACTAAACAAAGCCATAGTGTCCAGTCTAATGCCGCATACGAAATGTAGGGGGAAGCGTTGAACTAGTGCAGCTAAGCAAAGAGGGGAGTCTGGGACAAGCGAGAAGGGTGGCAACCCCGCGGCCGCCCCGCTCGCGAGCGAGGGTGGCGCGGGGTGAGCGGCGAGCGGCGGGCGGTACGCTCGATACCGCGCGCGCGCGCTCCCGAATGAAACGAAAGAACGGAACGCAACGCAATCCAAACCTGTCAATCCAGCCAGTCGCATTTTCGGCGTCACCCCGTGTGGACGTACGTCGCTCTCGCGTAAACACAACTGTCAGTCTGCGATACCGAAAGAAAACAATTTGCTCTCTCATACAGTACGTATCGGTGGAAAATATTAATAGATACCTTATTATTCATAGAGTTTCACTCATAAAACCGTCTGCATTGCGTGCGTATTGGATATCCATTGAATTAGTGCAGATTTGGAAATTTGTTTACATCGCTTGGTCACCTGTTTATCAAGAGATCCTCTATGAAAATAATTAGGTATTTAATTATATACAATATATTCTTAGTTGAATGCTGATAATTTGTTTATCTATAGTTTACAACGCGGTGAAGTGAAAATTTTGCTTGCTGCAATTGGAAGTGTGGTTCCAGTTTGAATTTCAGCTGTAAAGAAACCAGTGCAGTACAGAGTCGTTTTCAGTGGCTTTTCATTGTTGAATGTGTACTATTTTACGAGATGGCATGACCCCTATTCTTGAAATGAGTGTGTGAATATTTGATGCGAGTGTCGCGAATAGAAACGCGTTAAGGTCGAGATTGGGTCGCGTTCGGTCGGCACGCGACGGCGCGACGGGGGTATTGATCGGTTGGGGGCGACGGCGGCGGCGGCGGCTCCACAGCAGACGCCGGCGTCGCCGCTTGCCGCCTAAAATAAAGCTTGCCTGTGTGCATACATGTGCGCCGCCCTCGTCCGCGCCGCCCCGCCGCTGCCGACGCTTGCATGACACATGATTTCATTACGACCCGAACTCTACAAACTTCATAAGAAACGAATCTTTCACTTATTTATTCACCAGTGGAGCCAGGATTAGGAGTTTTTTTTTTATAAATTGGTTTAGTACACCTCAACCTACCATTTTGTTTCAACTGTTGTAAGTTACATTGCATCTAGGTGGCGATGTAGGTACACAAACACCTAAACTCAAGCCAGTCTGTAATCTAATACCATAATCCTTGCCCTAGCAGGTCATTTCCCCTTTACGTAAGTACCTACCTACCTACTCACGTTAACGTTACATTGTTATAAAATAAACATTACGTTTCTTAGGAAGGTAGATAACTACCTACTACCTATCCGAGTGGGTCAACGACTTGATCCATTCCATCGCCCTGTTTAGTTTAGGTACCTACCTAGCCTACACAGGACGATGGATGGATGGACTAATAGGTACCTAACCTACCTCGGTCAGGTACCTATAAAGGTATATTTTATTTCAGTTTATACCTATAGAAAAGATAGCGCTAGCAAGATAGGCTAATTCATAAGATTCACTAGGTAAAAGGTTTATTTTATTTCAGTTTATACTTATAGAAAAGATAGCGCTAGCAAGATAGGCTAATTCATAAGATTCACTATCATCAATTCATCACCCACCAGTCATCCATCACAGTTCACCAGTAGGTATTGCTTGACCCTTAATTGAAGTGGAAATGGTCTGAAAAAATAGGGATACCATGTAGGTACATACATAGATCTACCTACCTGTCTGTAATGTACAGGTAAAAAAATCAATATGTATGGACCATATAGTATAAGCTTTCACATTACTAGCTCGCATTTGGCATTTAGGTAGGTACTATACCTGCCTACGAACTTAGACGTGTCGGTAGGTGTATATTATACATACCAACCTCATGCTACAGTTGAGCTATATCGCGAGAATTTAGAACAACCTCATGAAATAGGTAATTAGGTAGGTATGTAGGTATCTTAATCATTCTGCATCGCAGATCATAGATGTGCTGCCAGGAACTCTTTTATTCTGATCGTCAATAAAAATTGTTTATACGTACTTTTATACCGACTACTAGAGATTATAGCTTAGCGAATAAATAAAGAGTTAAATAAAACAAAAGTTAGGTTCAATGTCAGACAAATATGAGAGTAACAACATTTAATGGTATCACATCAAAATTATTTTATTTGCAATAGTAAATTTGAATCATGGCATTCCCATCACACATACACTCCATTCACTCAGCTACGCAACGGAAAACAAACAAGAATAACTAGTCTAGATATCACCTGTACGATATGTCCCTTTACAGAACTCGCAGGTAGCACCTGTCCGCTATTATTGTCCGTCAAGTTTGTATCTAGATGGGAATCGGCACGTGTTCCATCAGTTGACATCACACATGTTTTCAGGTTGGAGATGACTGGCTGAGTTGCGCGTGAGAGGAACAATATGGCGCGGATCACGGTGGCGTGTGTGGCGCTGCTATCGGCCCTCGGCCTGGTGCAGGAGTCGCACACCCTTACGCTGTTGCCGCATGATGTGCGTCCTGGCCATGAGGTGCGACACTTCACGAGCAACCACTCGCAATACACCCTCCTCGATCCGGACCTCGAACCCTACTTCACCATGCTCCAAGACGGCCTACTCATGACGACAGCCGATCTGGCACCGCTGCTAGGACGTCAGCTCAACCTCGCCGTCCTAGAACAAACCCCTTACAGCAGTGCTGCGCATTCGGTCCATCTTCTAGTCGTGGACCGGGCGCGCATGCTGCATTTCCCAACCGTCAAGGGTTTGCGCGGCGAAATACCAGAAAACGCACCACCAGGCTCGGTCGTCGATCTACCTCCGGTACGTGCGACCGCATTCTTAGACGTCGGCCCTATAGCCTACAAAATAATCAAAGGAAACGAAGATTCCGCATTCGCTCTTCGGGATAAAGCGAAAGGAGAGTTTCTGCCAAACGTGAAATCCGTAATCACAGGGGGCGATGTTGAAATATATGCAACGCGTAGTCTGGATGCTGAAAAGAAAAACGCTTACGAATTAGTAATACAGGCGACAGACGTGCATGTATTGACGAAAGCGAATCTCGATATCACTGTGGATGTCACGAACGAGAACGATCATGCGCCTGAATTCGAACAAGAAGTTTATTACTTCGCTGTGAATGGAACGCCCGATGAGAATGGACCGAATGGAACGGCTCGTTGGCAGCGCTTTTCGAATATCGGTAGGGTGCAAGCACACGATTTGGACGGAGATCGCATTTACTATTCTCTGGCGAGCCCTAGTAACCTGGCGGTGATCGTACCGCAGACGGGCGAGCTGATCCTCGCGGGGCAGCCGGACTCGCGCGAGGCGCAGCTGCAGGTGCTGGCCCACGACGCCGGCACGCCGCCGCGCAAGAGTCGCCCCGCCAGCGTCCTGCTGGAGTTCGTGGTGCGCGACCCGACCCGCCACCTGCCGAGCCTGCACCGCGAGAAGCGACGCGTGACGCGCGCCGTGCGACCCACCAAACGCATCGAGTTTACCGAGGCCGACGGCGAAGTCGAAGGACGCAATGTTTTTACTCTCGAGAAGGAGACCGACCGAGAGACCTTCAAAATCCGGGACGATAATCCGTGGGTTTCTGTTGAACCAAGTGGTATTGTGAAAGTTAAAAAGAAGTGGGACTATGAGGAGCTGGGACCGGAGAAGACCATCGACTTTTGGGTGACCATCACCAACGCTGGAAATGGAGGTAAGAATTTATTTTACAACTTCTTATGTTTATATCGCGAGTTATTATTACCACTACGTTTATTAGATGATCTATCCATCGGAGTTTTACGAGAGTATCATAAAAACTTCATCCACGTAAGCTTGGGTCAAACGCACGCGCTTTGGAAACAAAAACAATAAGATTACTCGCCCGCCCCGCACCGGGAAACAAATCGTCCCACACGATATTTTATTTTTTGTCTCAATCCGTAGGTGTGTAGTTTTTATACAAAGGTGTATCCAATCCACTCATAATCTCTACGTCTCTATTAAGGGTGCGTTCCGATAATGACAGAGAGAGAATAGGGAAGCGCAGGAGTGGGCATTGTTGTCGCGGGATTGTGATGCAGCTTTGTTTATGTTCCTACGTCGGGGACGACAGGGTCTTGCCTATTGTAATGTTACGCAATTCAAACAAGAGGTCACGGTCGGGGGTAGAAAAAATGTGTATAGAGTTTATGCATCTTATTTTTTTAGTTATCTATATTATATCTTTAGAGATATGATACGACATAATAATGTTGTGGGTTGAGCGAGTTACTTTGGGTATTTTGTTAGGGTGATGCAGTGATAAGTAAACTTATGTTGTTTTTTGGCAGTGCCGATATGGCTTATAGCACCGTTGGCAAAATAACATAAAATTTACATACACGCACATACGTTGTTTTTGGCCCACACTAGGATACCCTGTATCGTGTTAAATAACTACGACTTTTACCTTCCTCGCCAGCCGGGATTCGAAGCCTCCCGGGTTCGCTTGGGTAGCACATTCTCTACCGCAACACCGCAGAGATCTTGAAATTGAAATGACAATTGCACTCTCTCTCTGCAGTTAGATTTCTGTCCGAAAACTAAAGTCAGGTTGTGATCTGTTTACTAAATTTAGTAAACAATTAACCATCTAACAATAATAAATCCATCTTCTTAAATTCTTAAAACCCTTCTCGATATTGCCGCCATTTCCACTCTATTTCCGGCGTTGTCCTGAATTGATAGCTTCATTATACCTCCCAAAGTGCCCGGGGCCCCGCGCGGCAGTCGACACAACCCTTTTACTTCGCTTCACCCCGCTCCGTGAAGACGAGATTGCAACCACTTTATTTCTTACATCACGCACTCTTATAGGTAGTGTAATTGTGTACTCCATTCCTTATAAATCTCAGTGCTAACTGTAAAATTGTTTTCCACTTCGTAGTTTTTCCCACTGAAAAAAAAACAGTAAAACAAATTCAAACAGCAGGTGTGTACCCACACGTGCACGTGTAATTATCCCGGTTTTGTTGTTAAGTGTTCGCGCACCATTGAAGGTTTATTTAGAGGTAGAGTACGCGTTGCACCTGTAAGCGGATCGAATGGAGCGGTGGTCCGCGACATTGTATCGAGATCGAGTCGACAGGTCCCGAGAACCGGTCACGGAACCACCTCACGACATCTCACGCCCTCCCAGCCAAAGAGCGAAGAGGCTCCCATCACGACTCCACCGCCAGTAATTGTTTCCCACCTCCGTAGTTGTTTCGGGATTCGTGGCTCGGAATCGCAATGAATTGGTTAATTCCTCTTGCCCGTTAACCGAGTTAATGATCCGGCGCTGTTTCCTTAGATTGGATATTCGTTTGTCGACTGCAATACAATAGAGTCTAATTCACTGGTTGCTTTGATTGATTGAAGAAACTGGCAATTACAATTCCTATACTTTACTTTATAATATCAGCTCCCTTTCAACATTATTTCAATAAAGAAGGCCAGCCTAAATGCGGAGGAGTCGAAACATATTCGATCAGCTCCGACTTCCTTGCTAATCATATTCGCAACCTGGGAAACGGGCCCAAATATCAACAAAAACAAGTGATCTTGTGTAACAATATCGGAATTCGGAATGCAATAAAATGGTCGCGCACGGACCAAACGAGTCCTGATTGTTCCTCGGGCGACCATCAGTGGCACGAGTGATGCGTGAGGAATTCCCATTAGATACAATAGCGCTGTCGAGCAATCCAGAGGTGATTGCCGGCACTCGGCAGCCAGTCAGCCACCGTGCAGAATGCGTTGATAATCGGGGACCTGTCACACGGCCCCGTACAAGGATTTTATACAATTTACACTCCGCACTGTTGTATTTTTATGTATGTCACGAGGTGCCCGCGCTTAAAACGCTGGTCTGAGAGATAATTAATTCAAAATCTATTGATTACTTATGTATTTCCAGTACTCTTTTTATAAGACGCTCGTGTCTTTATTCTAGCAGCACCAAACTTCCAGATAGCACCAATTCAAACCTCAAAAGCACTATCTGGACAACAACAGCACGATTCTCCATTATAATAGCAAGAACGCATCTCTGTAGAACATCGGATACTTTTAACTCGTGGTCCAGTTGGGCGTTATCGTGTGTTATCTAAACAAATCGAGAATTGTTTAATTACAAGAGCGGGTTCGACGTTAGGCGGGCATGGTGGGTGGCCGGTCGGTGCGCGGGCGCAACACCAAGCGAGCCAGAGCCACCCCGGACCCTCCGGCCGAATGCAATCATTATCGTGATTACCCAAACTTTTTTAAAAAGATTATCGTGAGTAGGCAACATTCTGATCTATTACATTTACTTTGGAGACGCTTACACTCGTGTATTTTTAATGTCAATTATACCATGCTCATAATCATGTACAAGTGCTGACAAACGAGTACATCTACCTACCTACACGTATTGTATATTTTGTATGCCAATTCTTGCAATATACAATGAGATGAGTGAATATTGTGCTGACAAGTCGTAGAAGCTTGGTGTCTATAAAGGGGAATACGTCAAAGTACCTTTATATAATCGAGCGAATTAATTTGGTATAATCATCAACTCGCCCAATGGCACATACCTATCTTACCTCACACGAGCCCCTTTGAACGCCTTTGAACGAGCTTCCCTCTCTGTAATACATAATCCGTTGCAAGCCTGATGTTAATAATCCAAATGCACACGAGATTTAGAAATTTTATTACAATTATTTTAGTTGCAGCTTTATTTATAGTTGTATTTCATTGCTATGAGGCAGTCATAGCAATTAATCTATCAATGCAACAATCAAATTTATCTGATTGAGGAAAATCCATTCATTTACTAAATCTGGTTTAATTACTTCAACTATTTTTTTCAAACAAAACGGGGCTAAAGAACATCCGTCTCAGCTGAAAAGCAATAATCAATCAATCACACACAGCGTCACGCCTTTTCCCATCCGGGGTGGCAGAGGCACAGTTGTGATCACGTTTAGCCAGTTTTTTTTGCATCTTCTCTACATTGGCCCACTGAGGGATTAGTACCTACCAACCGAAAACCTCTGTCACTAATCTAGGCATATACAAAAGGGTCTATACAGTTTATTAGACTATCAAACAGAACAGGTGTGCACTAGCTTCGGCTCCGCCTGGTTGGCTCAGCTCGGAATTGTAATCTCATCTAAATGACATAACAATACACAATGCAGGCTCAGGAGGTATTCGAAGCACGAGCAATCCCTATCAATTACTTGCACCTAGGCGGGGGCGTCTTGTTTAGCTTTAAGCCATCTTGGCAACTCGAGCCGATTCGTCTTAAATACTTATCGACAACTTACACGTCATTATAATTGGATATAGCTGTTTTTGATATTGCTTTACAATAGAAATAACAGTTTCTTCGCTCGTCTCAAATATATGCCGCTAAATAGTTGTGAAAATTGTGAACGTGTTGTAAGTGTAGAGAAAAAAATATCATCATTGATTTTGGTTTCAATAGGATTGAATTAGGGACATAGTATTGAATGTGACTGAATCACGCGACCGTTTTTTAAATGTAAGCTGAATCACACCTTCCAATGAAATCTCTGAATGCACTTTGCAGCAAATGGATAAAGTGAGATACAATACAGCTGACCACTGCACGACCACTCGACAAGAAACTAATTTAGTTTTAGTTTTACAGAATCAATAAACCCAAGTATTGAATGCCATGGAATTCGAATTCTTCATTCGAATTCGTATTCAGAATGATTAACACAAACCAAACTAAACTAAACTCAATCGCGTAGCCCAAATACTCAAACGTCTTGTGGGTTCTGGGTTCCAATTATCAAAATCCGATTCGCACATTCTATAAAAGCACCCTGACTGATTGCTAAAATGCTGAAACTGCATTTGGGAAAGCTGTTGAATAAAATCTCACAATTTGCTTGGCCAATTGTGTTTGGGCATTAAACAAATGGTTTTTAACCTCCGACGACCAAAAGAGGGGTGTTATAATTAACTCCCGACGACCAAAAGAGAGAGTTATAAGTTTGAATCGTCTGTGGGTGTGTGTGTCTCTGTATGTCTGTCCATGGCACCTGTCCATGGCACCCTAGCGGTCAAACGGGTGGACGGATTTCTATGCGGTTTTCTGTAAATGAACTCTTCCCTGCGATGGTTCATAGATATGTTTCATTACAATTGGTTCAGGACTTCGAAAGTTATAAGCTTAACATAGAATAGCGGTCAAACGTGTGGACGGATTTTAATACGGTTTCCTGGTAGTTGGTAGCAAACTTCACTGCAGTCGTTCTTAGATATGTTTTGTTAAAATCGGTTCAGTATCAAGGATAGCGGTCAAATGGGTAGACGGATTTTAATGCGTATTTTTGTAGTCGGTAGTTGAGTTCACTGCGATGGTTTTAGGTATGTTTAGTTAAAATCGGTTCAGTAGTTCTAAAGCTATGGGGGTTTTTAATTTTAAAATTTGTAGTTATAGGTACTTTGTGATTGTGATATAGGGTCAAAACAGGGGTTTTTAACAGCATATGTATGAAGTGAAATTATTTCTATTCTGCATATATAAACGTGCTCCGCCTAATTATTTGCCACTAGGATGTCGGGACTATCATGTACGTACTGTGTCACTTGTTACTGCAATCCACTAACTAGTGATATGGTCAACTGGTCCGCGTACCCAGTTATGGTTCGTTTACATCGCGTTCTGTTGTATTATCTCAATCAATGGCGAATGGGCGCGGGCGCTGGTCCGGGCTCCGCTGGCGTGCACAACAATCAGTGGACTCTGTGTTGGTGTTGCCATAATCGAGGAGTGCCTAATCCTTACTCAGGGGACGAAGTTATTTGTATTTATAGGTAGCTTTAATATCGAAAAACAAGACGATTCTTAGAATATAATATCGAAAAACAAGACGAAAAAGTTGTAAGATGTACCTATTAGGTAATGCTGCTATTTACTTCTTTATGTCAACGTTTCTTCTTTGCCTGTTCTAGTTATTTTAAGAAATACAATAGATAGAAGTGGCATTATTATGTTATGAATCTGTCCCAGTTTCAGTAGTAATCATGGCAAAAACAATGTTCATAAAAGAAACTAGTTACAGAGTTTTTTTTTACTCGCGTTTAGCCTCTAAATAAGCAAGTCATAAGAATACCTAAATAAAAATCGGATAGAAAACCTCATTTTCTCTTTGTTTCCCTTATTCAGTAACAAACCGGTATTGACTTTTTTTTTTTATTTGAAATGCTTACACATATGGCAGCACTTACTGACTGGCCAATTCCCCTCATGCTGGTCGACAATTACTAATGCACACTTCCTATAAAATTGCCCACTTGTCTGATGTGTTCTGATCACAACATCTGCTGCTGGTTTGTGTTTCTTTTTTGGAACGTCATAGTTTTGTTTGTGTCTGGGTTATGAAATGTAAAATTGTTTAACTTGTATAATTATCTTCACAAAGTTCCTGTTGACTTTGACTTTTGGGTTTAATGTTAACTGTCGTTTTCTATATTGTTCACTTCTTACATAGAATAATTACCTGCGTTATTAAGTAGAGTAGGGTGGAGAAGATAAATTGAATTGAAAATTATGTCGTTCGTCTATACATTGTGCACTTTTCATTATAATATAATAATGTGATCATATAAATAACAACTCAAGATGATTTTTTAATGTATACTTTTATAATATAATAATGTGATCATATAAATAATAACTCAAGATGATAGTTGTAATGTATGCTTTGTCTATGATGTAATATAGTATATATATTGCACAGTGACAACGGGCTCTTATCTTGAGATGGCATATATATTACATTACATCCCATGGGGAAAAGTGAGCTTTGTAATGTCTGACATTTATTTTGTTATTCGAATTTGTGACACATTCTGTGGTATACCACCCTTGTTCCATTAGACTTTTGGTTACAAGAATGAAAATCAACGTTTTTCGGTTTGGAGTAAATCCTTTAAACCAAATTTGCTGACCCTCCCCCATCAATTCTAATAAAACTTGGCGTAGTACGTCTCAACAGGGTTTTGTGGCTTGCTCTTGATTATTCTAGGGGTTTGAATAGCTATTACCATTGTAGGAAACTGAGTCATTCACCAAGCATTGGGGTTCGACTGTTGTGTGGCTTATGTTGTTGCCTAGGCCTACCTACGGCTTATTTACTTCCTTTGTGTAATCAATGATATAAAAGCAATTTTTGTACTCTATAATTCCATTTACACACATATTTTTTGTAGTATAATACGCATATTATACTACAAGTATACTAAAGGCGGACCTTTCTTTAAGTAAATCCCCTCCACACATTTTCATATTCTATAGATTCTAGGATCTCTGAGGCGGCGGACCTCTAAGACGTTTTAAAGAGGCATATGATGCGCTATGATATAGACCCGGAGACCTGGGAACAGCGTGCAGCCCAGCGGCGGCGGCCAGGCAGACCCGTTCGCTTTAGTACTTAGATAGAAGTCGCCGTAGCCGAATCGGTCTAAAGGACCTCTGATAGTATGGCAATCCGCAATATATCATTTGATGTGTTGGAATACAATGCCTTTGGGCAAGAATATGTGTCGGTTCCTCACTCACTCACACTCACAGATATACTATACAATACAGAGGGTATTGTATAGTATGCCTATAGATCCAAGACTTCGCGCTGTCCTAAATACAAGGAACTATTATTCTTCCTACTGAGCTAGACACGAATACCCAGAGTCGTGTAGGTCGTGTCTGCTGCCAATCAAATATCATCATCATGCTTCTTCTGTGTCAGATTTCTCTTTGCGATAAAGTGGTTATTAAAACAATATGGTGTTATTATAAATACAAATGTATCTTTATTCTGGTTTATTTTCGGCGTTCCTGGCATTCATTATTGTCCGCGTGCACTTCAAATCTTTCAGTTATGTCAAATGCTGACTCATCTGGCGTTATCCGGGACATGGGAACCTTAGCTGCTAAAATGAGTGCGGCCGTAACTAGAGATCATTGGGCACTTTGTTTTTGGTCGTGAGTCGTGAGTGTGGCTAGCACTTCTCGCTCTATAATTAGAGCTAATGCATTGTAAACAGCACACACGGTCGCGGCTGGAGCGCCGGAGAGCTCCGAATCCAACTGACCATTTATAAGGCTTTCACTGTGATTGTGATTTGATTGCGGTCATTTGCTCGTCTTCCTAAACGGCTACGCTTTGCTCTCGTAGACTGACACGCTTTCCGCATGAATGTGCCGTACAAACAAATTGCATCGCTGTTTGATCGTTCGCTGTGGGTTCTAGATTGATTTACATATCGCTGTTTATTAACTGGACTGCTCACATCATTCAACATGTGCATACTTATCTTGCTCTCATTCAACTTGTTATTTTATGGACGAGTTATTTTGAAAGGTGACGAAAGCTTACTTGCGTCTATCTAAAGCGTTCCGCATCATTGATGTACTAGACTAGACGATGTAGCGTCCATCTTTTGCATCCCACAAAATGTAGCTAGAATAAATTAATGAAGCAATTTGTTCCCCGTCAATTGAGTAAAAGCCGTCTATCATTTAGACTCACGTGTCGTGTGAAAGCCATCATCGTGGCTGGATGGTCTGCCCCGGCGCACAGCGCGATGCGCATGCGATGCCGGCTCGGGCCATTACTTTACCATAGTGGTACTCCGAGTTGCGTGCGCGACCCACGACCGCTCACACGACCCCGGCCGTGTTCAAACATATCTATGTACGTACTTACGCCTATCTCGACGACTCGCTTATTTGTTGTCGACGGGGCTAGTGTTTATTTTATTGTTGTAAGAGTATTTGCCCGCATCCTTCTTTGTCTGGACTCTGGACCACTTGGCTGTGAGTTGACATTTTGGTGCCACGATGACAAAAATATTGTCATTTTCTTGAGCATCACATGCCTAGATTGTTATCAATGAGAATCTCCTGAGGTCAGTTAGGCTTACAATTACCATGAACCTACTGTTTTATGTAGAGTATAAAAGCGAAAGAGATAATTACAGCGAAATTGAGTTGCTGACAATCTCAGATGCTTTCTCCCATGCCAACATATGCGGCTAGTTCTAAATAGTTGTAGATTTCTAACCTTCTTGGTTGGCCTCTTATAGTATTGGCCCACTACATTGAACGCAAGGCAACGCTATACAAATTTATATGGAGCTGTCAAAGTTATGAAGGATAGTGTTGACTCCCTTCGATGTGTGTGGCCGTTATTATTAAAGCTGTACGTGACAGCTCTACCTACCCTAGGATACTTGAAGTACCTAACCTAAGTGTATAGGTACTTTAAGGCTAACCTCGAGTGCTCAGGGGTGAGTAAAGCAAGTATTTGATACAATACCCTGCATGCATGCAACTATGCACCCCGCACTTGATTTCACATTGTTCGGTTTCGCAATGGATGGCGGCGCGGCGGTGCTAAGAGCTAAGAGCTCTCTGCATTTGCAACCGTTGAGCTCCACGGAATCGGCAGCTACGCTATTCGAATCGCGACGATAAAGACCTTGCTCCTAGCAAATCTCTCCTCTAATGGAGCTGGTTAAAGACTTTATTAGCTTGTCTTACTGAGAGTAAAATCACGTATCCTCACTGCCAATAGTATTTTCTCATCGAAGCCTAGGCGCAGTTCAAAGGGGAATTAATAACGTCGTTCCTTCCTACACAAAGCCGAGAGGTTTATTCTACACAATTATTATTTGTACCTTGTAGTCGTCGTGTCGATGAAGCAAAGGCTGTCTAGGCGACTACCAAAACATAATTTGTAGATGCCTATCTCAAGAATTGATCGGAGCTATTATATCATGTAACATACCACGATATCGATACTAATATCAATAACACTAAGTCGTTGCGTAACACCTTTTTCTTACTTTTCTTACGAGGCGTATAAAGTGCTCAATAAATAATGTATTCAAACTAGATACCCAATGACTGGTATTTGAGGACGAGACGACGTTTTGTTACGTTTGATAGACTATGCTACCCGTACCCAACACCCATTGTAACATTCGTTACATTGACATGACATTCAATTAAAATGCTTAATTACATTCATCTTTTAGATACAGTACCTGCTTGTTACTCACACATTAGAACAAAATTACATGTGGTGGTGTATGAGCGTATTGGTTACTGTGTACCGTTACCGCGCCGTGTGGGTCAGAGCTCACGAAGGGTACAGGTTAGTCGGATGGCTCATAGAGAAATGTGTCTAAAGCATACTTGGATACAGCCTCTAATTATAGCCTAGGTTGTTCTAGGCGTACGTGTAATCGAATCGGTTATATTTTTTCGGACGTAAAATTATATTGTTCTAGGTCGCAACAATTTTTTTTTGTGTGATTGGCCATGTAAAAAAAAATTGAAGATACCAAACTGAGAAAACAATTTCGAGATAATAGTGTCCCTATCTAAATTGCGTTATTTCCATCAAAAAATATTACAGGATTACTGTAATATCCGCAAAAACCTTAATGTACATACTTAATTTATCCTCTACGGCGTACTTTGATCAAATTCCCTTCGCCGTTATGTTGGCTATTTTGTAAAACTGTCCAGTATTACAGTTATCCTCTCAGTCGGAACGTAAACAAATATTGATATAATAGTTTTTTAGTTTTATAATCGAAAACAGTACAACCGTTCCAAAACTGTGAGCAAGTGACGTAAGGAGGAGTGTTATTTATTTTTTATTTTTATTAGACATCTATTCATCAAAATATTCAAATTAGTTTCTTAAAATAGGCAAAAATTCATAAAATAAAATAAAAAGTAGTACGTATTTATTTTTAGCATGGCCCATTATTCTAAGCGCGAAACAAACCCGGCATTCAGAATTGGACGTTCCGTGGTAATTTTCACCTGCCTCTTACTAATTTGCATATTATGTTTCATAACAATTATGTATTTTGAGAAGTTCCATAAAGAATTAACATTGTTTTCTTTCTTACAATAGGGGGTAGCTATTGTAAGAAAGAAAACAATAATGTACCTAAATTTATTTTTGTATTCGTACATAATGTTGGCAAGGCGTGTGTAATTTATTAGGGCTAGAAAAGCAGAATGAAGGGGAAACGAGCATTGGCATTTATTAAGATTTAGTGTACCTCCGGGCGAGTGGGCGAGTGAGGCGCAATTATCATCAGACTTAGTGACCCAGGGAAAATTCGCCAGGCGCCCCTACATAAACATAAACAGCGACGTCACACACATATAAACATCCAAGACTTGTTTTATATTTCTTTACCCCCAGCCGGGGTCGAACCCAGAACCTGTCGCATGGTAGGCAGGGCCACAACCTCTGCGCCACAGAGGTCGTCAAACTGGAGACGGGAGACACTGCAAAAACACAATACAACGTAATTGAATTTTGCTTGCTTGCTTTGTGGTTTTGGTTGATATTTTGTGTTTTAACACCACATCAGTGCACACATGAGGCGGTGTGCTGATGATTTACTTTGAAAAAGGATAACGCGTGAGAAAGGATAATGCAGAATTTCAGCAATGGTAGTAAACGGAACTGCGCAACATCTCGAGCATGGCTGAGGATAAAACATAATAACCACAGCCCTACCCGCCACTCTAATTAAACTGTAAGCTTAGCGTATTTTTCTTACTTTTTTGCTGAGGTGGCTATTTATGTGGGAAGCATAAAAGTTGTTGTATTTTATGGGGTTGGCTTTAATTACTTTGCTCCTTAGTGAGCTATATACAGTATAATAATTAGAATCCATTAATCCAATTTCACGTTATATTTTTGAGAGCATTTTGACCTCCATCCATGTAATACTTGAAGAGATTAAATGGCTAAAAGAGGACAACATGGGACAGGAGCACATTCCAAAATAAACATCTCGCATGGTGTATCCCGCCCGGGTTTATTGACATAGCTGGAGGTGGAGGATGATTGTTTCAGTGAAGCTGGCAACACTGACCCGCTAGTGAAATGTAGCTCACCAACAACACTCCAAGCTATTTCCGGCCGTGAATCACAAACTAATAACCATCCCGGATGGTTCATTCATCACTGTTGAGTTTTGTGCGTTTACCTCTAATAACGCTCGTGTTCAATTTTTGCCGGCAATTCACGTGATTAATCGCGCGGGAAAACATCGGCTGTTGCAGTGCAATTTAGTTGTTTTTGGAGCCCAAGAGTGTTTAATCGGTGCGATCAGTCTTATGGAAGTAAGAAAACGGGTGCCTACGATTAGGCGATTTGCAAGTGACGAGGCTTGCGCTAACGGTGCTCTTTGCGGTCTCCACTATTTGGACCATTCGTGCTCTTTGATTACACGACTGTTTGCGGCAGCGGCAGCGGTCCGATTCCGCTAAAAATGGCGACGCAATGTCGGTCCGGTCAATTATAGGTGTTTGGAGAGTCTTTTCTCAGGCAATTAATTTAATGGTGGAAACGGTCTAAACATCGGCAGTACTGTGCTTTGTCACCCCGTATGAAATAAAAAAATAATAATGGTAGAATAGAAACCTTCAATCTACATAACTGCGGCAATGGGCTAGCCCCCTGTCACACAAAATCGAGTATTGAATAACTGGCTAAAAGTGGGCACAATTGTGCCTCTGCCACCACTTATGGGAAAAAGGGTGACGCTATATATTTAATATATGTTGAATTGGAGTGATCTAATTTATTATCATAAATATTGCATACGAATTATTGTTCGAAGATTAACTGAAACATCATATACATTATATGGATCCATTATACATAAGTATAATGGATCCATACTAACATGGCAAGAAAGGTATTTAAATATTACTTGATATTCCAAAAGGATCACTCGATGTAGGTTACCACATTCAGTTGTAGACAGTACTTTAAAGACAAATACACTGGATTGCACTATATACTGGTTTAAATTCTGCTTAGAAATACCATATTATTCCGAAATTCTACTTTCGACGAAAATCTCAACACAGATTAGCAAAATGTTGGATTGACATTTCGTTTCGATCATCATTTGAGATCGTTGCCCAAGTTAATGAAAGAACGAATGAACGAAAAACGCGGGAATGAAGATTGTGACTAAATTTCAAAATATGTTTACATCAGATAATAGATATTATGATGTATGTGTGGATTTTCTTTTGCGTTTCATAACGTCACCTTGCTTGTTGAAATTCATTTACGGCTAATATGTCCAAATTACTGGTAAAAATTCAGTGGTTTGAAGTATATATATATATTCTTTATATTTTTATAACACAGCTTTTGAAATTAAATCAATTTTAAACTCATTCATCACATAAAATTCAGAATTAATTTCATTCAATGAATTCAATTATATCAGATCTCGGTCATTCATTCAGTTATTGCCAGCACTATGAAATGTGACATTTTATTGATCCGCCTGTGTTCTTATTGCAGTTGGCCACGTTAAAGCCGGAGATAAACTAGGGGACATTTCCTGCAACACTAGTCGAAAAATGCTCAGCGACATTTTACTATGGAAAATATCATTTCCTGCAACACTAGTCGAAACATGCTCAGCGACATTTTACTATGGAAAATATCGCGAGGCATGTATGCGGGGCTTTTTTCGGAAACTGTCTGTCATGCCTGTTCCGTGAATTGTCCCCTAGTTTACCTCCGGCTTAAGATGCATGGATTATAAAGTGGCGCCACTGTCACATAACGGTCATTGAGTCGTCATTTCGTCAGAAGAATCGTGGCCCAGGTGTGTTGGTGACTCGGCACGAATCGGCGACGGCGGCTGGCTCCCAGTCGACACGCCTCATCACATCTCGTCATCATCATTCGGAAGTGTACTCAAAGGTTTCGATATGGTTACACGTGGACACTAACGTACTGAGCATTGGCCCAAATGAAGCTGAATGCAAACATGTTTAATGAAATTAGTCGTAGCTTGATTGACGTACGGTGTTCCGAGTTTTAACTGTTCATTTCATTCGATATTTTGTAGTGATTGCACTACAGTTACAATTATAAACTATGTGATGAAAAAGAAGAACCCATTGCGGTAGAAATCATCACATACGCTGCGATGAATTGACCTGCATGGGGTCCCGACACCCACTGATACAATTTGATTCTCCTAATGATTCCGAATGTGTATTCTATGTTTATTTTTAAATTTAATATTTATTGTAATGATATTATTTGTTTGGTTACAAGGGTCATAGCATATTCAGTTTTATGGGCATTCCTAAGCTTACGGATAGGGAGAGAGCAATTTCTTGAGTGATGTAATCGTTCTACCTTCACTGCGGGACCGGTCCCTCTTATTTTTTATATTTTAATAGGGCTCCTTCCTTACGTGCTCTGAGGTCTGAGTTACAAATGCCACCATTAACTGTGAGAAACATTCGCGTTAACTGTCACGTGACGGAGAACTGGACAATGCACATATTTTTTCATAATATGTGTATGTGGTGCTCGTAAGTTTTAAATGTTTGTTTTCGAGTCGAAGTACCCAAGAGTCGAGTGAATATTCCGCTTTGCTACTACACCACCAGCACCGGTGTGTTGACCTTTATACAGGCACGAACTAGACCTACGATTTCTCACAGAAATGCCTGTTACTTAATTCAACCACGAATTTTGTCAGCTCTTCAAGCAGATGAAAATAACCAGGAAAACCTCCGGTAAAACATGGAGTTCCTAATTGGCAATGGCAAGTGTTCAGTGTACTAATGAAATGTTTGAGTTCGCTGGCTCGGCGAGAACAGCAGGTACATTGTTTAGCTGCAAATCCTCGGAACTGCGGCGATGTTGAGCCAAGTTCTACTCGAGTGGAGCACTAGGAACTACGAGTAGTTACAGTAGTTAGTGGTGCTGCGAGGTTCTAATGAAATTACCTGCAACAATGCGATTCGTGACCCGCGCCCCGCTCCCCGCACACTCGTGTTCCGCGACTGAGCGTCTGCGGGTATCTGCACCGCAATCACAGCCTCTGATGAAATTGCACTGCACTTTATTTGCCTGCGCAGCGCGCCTCCGTCCCCGAATGCAATGTTCTCACGCGCATCCAATACTGATGTAGACCTTTCTCTCGCCACTCCCTGGTAGTATAGTACAAACCTATTCAACCAGCTAGCTATGCTGCCATGCTGCAGCCGTACCGGCCTTAATTACGACATGTCCGATCGTTATCTGAATACTTAATAGCCCTTCGACACATCGTTGTATAGAAGATATCATTTAGAAATCTATTTTTGTCAAGTTATTAAAATCATATTCCAGTCCGTTTTCGCCGTGTCATCGCTATGAGCTCTCATCTCTCTGGGCCGTCACTGAGAGCCACTAAGTCCGACTTGGAATAAAGTAGATTTATTTTGAGTGTTTTTTTTTCTTTGACAGGAGCTATACCAAATGTACGAGACTGTGCATAGAAACGTGTTTAATCGGCGATGCCGCTCATGCACTGTGGCTCGGCTCATCCTGCGTTTGGAGAGAGATGGTTATAGCTACCCTGCGAGGGTTAGAAAGAGCCAGCAATGCAACCTTTTGATATCATAATTAAGCCCGGAACGATCTGACGGCTGGGGGTGTGAATACAAAATGTTTATCTTCTGCTCATAAAGTCATAAATAGAGATGATTCTTAATAACTCAACACAGTTTGGTTATTAAACCATCGGTTGACGGCTTACCTTTGTGAGATTTGTGGACTTGGTAGAGTCTACGGCCATTGTTTAACACTCGGTTTGTTTACACGGATTCAGTGTACAAAGAATGTATAGTCACTGCCATAAAGTTCCCCCTACCTTCGATAATATTCCCATGAAACCGACACCTTCATTTACTGATTAGATCTGCTAACTCGAAACTTAATTTCGGAAGTGAACGGAAAAATTTACTTTCCACACTTCATAGATAACTCTACAAACATCAGCTGCATTTGTATACTCAACCTAAAGGGATATATGAAAACATGCGGAGAGAATCCGACAAACTAGCTCATCTATGAAAAAAAAAAGTATATGATTTGACATTTGAGAACGAAAAGCAACGTGAATTTCCCACGTGATCTTTAACGTGATTCCTTTATTTAACTATTACGTCATGTCAGATTTTATTGATGCATTTTCATGCTGGACCAGCGCAGACAAACTCAAAACAACCGCAAACGATTCAGCATATGCGAGGGTGCGGTCAATTCCTGATGCAGTGAGCAGTAGCGAAGTGAACTGTGTGTGGGTGGGTAGTCGGAATCTGGTTCCGATTCCATCTCCTGCGGTCGTCCCCTTCCACCTAGCTTTCAGCATACAATACAATGTGGTAAAGTCAGAGGTAATTGATAGGATGTGATCTGCACTACTACTTGTTTTCGCTGCTGAGAGAAGAGCGTGGCTTTTTGGAAACAAGGGATGAGTTGCATCTCTGGCTGCATTTAATGAATTTTGTATTAATAGAACCTCGTAACTGAAATAACAAAAAAGTTGCTACCCATTAAGCATTGCGTAGAATTAAATTGTAGCATTTTGGTATTTTTTTCTGTGTGCTGAAACAACATTTTTCACCTTTCACCTATAAAAAAGTAGAAAAATACCTGTCGATTAAAGATCCGGAGTTTCTCACAATTTATCTGATTTCGAAGGTTTGCTTACGTTCGGTAACGTAACTGTGAAACTTTCTCAGTTTGTAACTTCGTTTAACTTTAAGACTTCCACGGAAAAAATGCCATTTGTCAAAGAAATTGAGATAAGCCACTCGTAATGACTCTTACAAATTACATTTCTTGCAATTCACCTTCAACAAATGATTACGCTTAGTTCACGGCTTCTGCTGGAGTCGCTGGCAACGTAGAGGTCGAGAAAAGATTAATAAAAGATACACTGTAGGTAACATGATATGCTTCACATTAATTGGGATGTCTTCTTTACTCTAGGTTTCTCTTTGAGGCACACTCCAAGGCTCGTCAAAAGTATCATGTTATCTCCACGTCCCCTAATAATAAAGTGACTATAAAATTTAATTATCATGTTGGGGCCTAGTCGGTGCCAAGCATATATAAAACTTAAAAGTATTCACGTTCACGCTTTCAAGAAAACAGGGTGTAAGAGAAAAGCATAATAAAAGGTGTTAGGGACAATACTTTTAACACGCTTTACTGTGGAAGGTGAAAGCTAATTATTGTAGAGTGTTAATTTTTGGTTCTCTCGTTACCAATTCATCATCATCATCATCATCCACAGCTTCAATTTCCCCATTTATATTTGTGCCAATATTCCTTGTCCTGTGCCAATCCAATACCAGTTTTATTAATCGATCAATTACAAATCCTATAAAATAAACAAATAAGCTAAGCTATCGCTTTACAATATAGCAATTGATTTATTAATTTGGTTCATCATTTCTTAACCCTGATGTAGCGACATCTTTTCATTAACTTGATTAAAATCATATATTTGGGTTGCGATATTTGTGTTACACCCTGTATGCCCACATTATTGAAGTTGAAAGGTTGGAATTTTATTGGTAATATTTTTTATGTCTAGAGAGACGTCTTGATTTCTACCTAGTGTGAGATATATTACGTTTGACGGGATATATTTTGATGAGTTGTTTGTCGGCTCGGGAGCACCACAGATGCAACGACACCATCTGTATGATTGAGCTCGAATGATAAATTAGCTCAAGCAAACACATTTTTGAACGATATAATAAGTAATATTTGTGTAGCGGTCGACGCTAAAACGGTATTAAATTCTAATAAGAACGGTCGGAAATTTATACCTTATCCTACCTTAAAGTACGGAGTGGTTTTCTTTTGACCTCCCATAGTCTAACCCAGGTATAATGCCAGAGCAGCTGGTCTAATTTATGTCAGGTGATGTGATGTGAGAATGTTCCCTGAGTCATTCTTCATAATGCATGCACGGATTTACATTTCTCTCACACTTCTGCGATGCATAACTTGTCATCTGACTTTCTCGATTTGTATCTGAATTTAATGAGCTTTGTTTATTATTTGTCGCCAATGCCGATAACCCGCAAAAGACAGTTAATTGTAGGGAGGAATGTTCTACTTAGTTATATCTTTTCTCCTCATTAAGTATCACCCTATTTTAGTTGCTCCACAAAATAATGTGCCGGGTTGCAAGTTGCAACATACATTGCAGCGAGATGGCAGGATTATGGTCCCCAGTATTTGTGATCGTATCGTTGAGCGTATAAATAACTTCGCACAGTGGCGGACGGATGCACCACGTGTGCGACACCGCCTGCCCCTCCGAGATGGCGGCAAGGCGAGTTTTTATTGCTCCGTCAATACCGGAGCAGACTGCGCCCGCACATCTTTTCTGACGATAATGAACACGAAAAAAAGACCTATTGTTTCTGAGGCTGTTTGTATTGCAGACGGGAATCGTTAGATAGCGATCTGGACCCGTTCTTGCTTTATAAGTATAAATTGAAATGAGTTTGGATGGTTGATTTCCGTGATGTGATGATGGATTCTGCTTTTGATCATTTAGCCTGGTAGTAACTGAACAACAACTGAGCGGGTTTGTTAATACTATTAAATGAATTCAACCCTACCTTCCTTTACTGAAGGGGATAACTGACCCTGTTGCAGTTAATTTCTCACAGTTAATTTGACGTTTCCTGAAATTATGACTTGTGTGGACACTTTTATTAGTGGTTGTATGCCTCGCGCCACGAATTAAGAGCGCTGGGCGAATTACTGCGCATAAGTACATACAGGTATTGAAAAGTGCCTACTGCGCATTTTAGACCACGGCTCATAACTCGTGGCGCGAGCTATAACTGCAGATGATTACATTACTTGCACATAATTAAGGGGACCCGTAGTTAGGCTATGTTTCTTCCAAAATCATACTGTAGGAATTATTCATAGTACTGCCACGTGCTTAAAAATCACTATTATGTGAATTAACCTTCCTGTATGTGTTTTTATAGACTTCCCCTTTTAGAGCAATGTCGAAACATTTACGCCCTACATTGGACGTGAAATTCTAAACAATGCGAGAGGCGCGCAGCCCGCCGCGGGCCAGGCAGGGCGCATGCGCATTGCGCACAATGCTGCGTACACGTGCGCGTTGCCACAGCATAGGGAGGGACATAGAAAGAACAGCTCGTTCTTAGGGTTCCGTACCCGCAGGGTGCCAAACGTGACCCTGTTACTAAGCCTCCGCTGTCCGTCCGTCCGTCCGTCGTTCACCAGGCTGTATCTCGTGGAGTTAGACAGTTGAAATGTTCACAGAATATGTCTTTCTATTGCCTCTATAACAACAAATACTAAAAAACAGAATCAAAGAAATATTTAAGGGAGCTCCCAAACAACAAACGTGTTTTATTTGCTTGTTTTTGCTCGATATTGTTAACGACAACAAATAGACACTTGAAATCATCACACAATATTTAGTTGTATATTGACTTTAAAAATAAATAATAAAATTAAAACAAAACAAATATTTAAGGGGGAATCCCATACAACAAACGTGATTTTTTTTGCTCGATATTTATAACGGCCACAGGTAGACCTTGAAATATTCACAGAATATTGAGTTGTAATTCACTTTAAAATTAATAATTAAATTAAAATAATATTAATATTTAAGGGGGGCTCCCATACAACAGACATGATTTTTTACCGTTTTTATAGGTAATGGTATGGAACCCTTTGTGCGCGAGACCGACTCGCACTTGACCGGTTTTTTGTCGTTCGTTTCCGATGGATTGGAGTGATTATATTACAAGTCATGTAACAAGGTACAAGTGAATTGGCGATATTTTAATGCTGTGTTGCGTTGTCTGTTTCGCATACTTTTGTTATAGTGAGAGTCTCCGACCGCTCTCTACATAGACAAGATATAGTGAGAGTCTCCGACCGCTCTCTACATAGACAAGATATAGTGAGAGTCTCCGACCGCTCTCTACATAGACAAGATATAGTGAGAGTCTCCGACCGCTCTCTACATAGACAAGATATAGTGAGAGTCTCCGACCGCTCTCTACATAGACAAGATATAGTGAGAGTCTCCGACCGCTCTCTACATAGACAAGATATAGTGAGAGTCTCCGACCGCTCTCTACATAGACAAGATATAGTGAGAGTCTCCGACCGCTCTCTACATAGACAAGATATAGTGAGAGTCTCCGACCGCTCTCTACATAGACAAGATATAGTGAGAGTCTCCGACCGCTCTCTACATAGACAAGATATAGTGAGAGTCTCCGACCGCTCTCTACATAGACAAGATATAGTGAGAGTCTCCGACCGCTCTCTACATAGACAAGATATAGTGAGAGTCTCCGACCGCTCTCTACATAGACAAGATATAGTGAGAGTCTCCGACCGCTCTCTACATAGACAAGATATAGTGAGAGTCTCCGACCGCTCTCTACATAGACAAGATATAGTGAGAGTCTCCGACCGCTCTCTACATAGACAAGATATAGTGAGAGTCTCCGACCGCTCTCTACATAGACAAGATATAGTGAGAGTCTCCGACCGCTCTCTACATAGACAAGATATAGTGAGAGTCTCCGACCGCTCTCTACATAGACAAGATATAGTGAGAGTCTCCGACCGCTCTCTACATAGACAAGATATAGTGAGAGTCTCCGACCGCTCTCTACATAGACAAGATATAGTGAGAGTCTCCGACCGCTCTCTACATAGACAAGATATAGTGAGAGTCTCCGACCGCTCTCTACATAGACAAGATATAGTGAGAGTCTCCGACCGCTCTCTACATAGACAAGATATAGTGAGAGTCTCCGACCGCTCTCTACATAGACAAGATATTTATATTAGGGACTTTTATCTGTACCCTGCATTGGAAAAGGCTTAAGGCTGGGCATCCCTACAGTGGAACGTAGAATTTCACCTCCAGCCAGCTTACTTTTAAAGGAAAAGGCCTTTCACCGATGTATAGAGGACAGAGCAACATACTGGTCTTAATTTTTACAACGATTAAAAAAATACAAGAGTACGATTTAGAACTTTTCTATCGAGAAAAAATAATCAACTAAGTACTTTAATGAATAAAACTCCTATATGACGTAACTTGAGATTTACAATAGGTTGTTGTGGTCTAATGCGTCGCCTTAAGTACTGATTTTTAGGGTTTTTTGGATTTCTTTAATTTTATGTCTGTAAATAAGTCTCTACTACTACTACTCAATTTATATCTACTTCCGGTTTCAATGTGCAGAGTTTCGTTAACCTGATTACATAGTTCAATACTTACATACTATAAATAAATATCTTTTTTCCATGTTTCGATATACGGCCTTGAGGTAGTCCCTACCCTACCTAGTATTTAATATTTTATCATTAAAACTATAGCGGTCAGCGAATTCCCAAGAATACGTCAATGAAGAAGTCATAGTGACGCGGATTCCATAGAATTCGTTCCTTGATCCTCTGTTTTGGACGGAAACTCTATAGAATTCGCATTTCCATTGCAGTTTTAGGTAGCCCTGCTCTTTGTGTCCATGTAGGTATTTCCACAGGTTGGATAGTGTCATATTAGACCATTTTCGCACACATAGAAAAATTATCTCTTCCTTCTCACTCGCTCCTTCCACTCCGCTCACAAAATTATGTGTCCAAAACGTAATACTTGACATTCGGTCATCGTCCGCGAAAGAGTTAAAAAGACTGTCGTTTTACGTTTTCCCGTTTACAAGTATGGAGCCCTTCTTGTGCGGGTCCGACGTCCTACTCGCACTTGACCGGCTCTATTTATTATTATTTACGACTATCAAACAAAGTCAGATCACGACAGGCCCAATCGCAGATATTTCTCTGCATCCAACACCTACCTAACGCCGGACGAATCGTCCATCATTCTAAAATTGATCTCTTATATCATTCAAATACCGGAGAATGCCACTCCGGGGTGTTATTACTTATTCATAGAATATCTACCTCCACTCCTTTATTCCTCACCGTGTAGGGATGAGCCGTTGTAGGCGTCACTTGAAATTGTTACTTGAATGTATTGAATTGTGTGACTCTTATTGCCTCATATAGAGAGCGACCGCGGCCATACAATTCTAATACCGGTCTGCGGTCGTATGTTATATCCAGTATTGGTTTTTGTAATTGAAATATCTACGATCGTATCGGCTGCAGTTAACCAAAAACCGGTCAAGTACGAGTCTGACTCGCGCACGAAGGGTTCCGTACCACCGTACAATGGTAGGTATGGTGTGGAGTGAATAGTTTGGATTTTACACAGCAAAATGTTGTTTACAAAGTTATTTGGTGCAGCTACTTTCACACTCATGTACGTAACCAGGTGCGATCATAAGTTTGTATGGTTGTATGGGAGCCCCCTTAACCTCTTGAATACCACCGTTGACCACTTTTCCGTTATGAGTTTTAAATTTAATTACCATGGCATAAGGTTAGAAATTGCGACCCGTCCCAACTACCCTCGGTTTCGGAGAGGTGACATATTTATTTTATTCTGATTTTTATTATTTGTTATTATAGCGGCAACAGAAATACATCATCTGTGAAAATTTCATTTGTCTTACTATCACGGTTCGTGAGATACAGCCTGGTGAGGTGACAGACGGACGGACGGACAGCGGAGGCTTAGTAATAGGGTCCCGTTTGGCACCCTTCGGGTACGGAACCCTAATAAAAAGCAGCCGAGCCTGTTGGATTTTATGATTCAATATCACAAAGATGACAATGCTTTTCGAATAGACGATTGAAGATGACATGGATTGTTACACTCTGCACTCTACATGGCGTGAACTTTGAGAGCCCTAAAAATAAAGTGTGAATTCGACAATAGCTTCATCCTCTCAAGCAAGGCTTAAAAAAATAAGTATGTTGAGTCGCCCACCTTTTGTTTCCTCAGCTGACCTTTTGAGCTTTAACATCCCCACAGACTTTAAAAACCCAAACTGGGCGAAGCTAAAACAGATGGCCCAAGATCGGAACTAATGGAAAATAATAATATAATAATACCTTGGACACTATTTACACACATTGCCTCAAACTAAGATTCCCTGTATCTTGGGTACTACACAACGATGCACTTACTTATATAGATAAATATTCTACTCAGATAGATAAACAACCATGACTAGGGTACAAACATCCGTTCTCATCAAACAAATATTTGCGCCCACCGGGACTCGAACCCGGGACCCTTGGCTTCGTAGGCAGGGTCATTGCCGACTCGGCCATTCGGGTCGTCGACACGAAAAACCATACGGAGATCCTATACACCCCTGCTGAGGGGTGCAGGGACGAGATTATATTGATGATGGCGTGTCGTACTGCGTCACTAAACTAACCTTCGCAGTTTGTACCACTCTTATACCACACATGCGCCACAGACAATATTGTGCTGCGTGTTGTTATAGTGTAGCTTAGCTTGAACGCGACTGTCCCAGACGTGAGTGAAATAGCACGGTTTCTTGGCATTTGCGCCAGGGCGCTGGTCAGACACAGACACAGACAGGCATCGATCGGGGCCGGGGCGAGTCGCCGCTCTGCCGCTGGGAGCACGTTGGGAACCCGACACCGAAATTCGCCGAATGATCGAGCTTACTTGTAAACTTCCACCTTTCTTCAAGTTTGGCTGTCGCTGTCACCAAACACAATCCCGCTCTCAATCTTCGCGGTAATAAGGTTTTGTGACTCAGCAAACTTGTCCTGAGGCACCCTGAGTGTGTCGGATGTTGGGTCGCAATTACCTGCATGAGATGAACATGAGAGGTAATTTTGTCGTCTCTTCGACAAGTTCTTGCTCACCTTATAGGTGGCTAGAATGTTTGCGATGGTTTCACTTCATGTCATGATACTCATAATTGCATTAAACCAAGTGAATCCATTACCTATTTAATAGAAATAAACGAATACCAGTGAGAAACTACTATGCACTGCGAAAACTTGATCTTATAATTTTACCAGGAATTTAACCCCATCGACGTCTGTGGCGCAGCGGTTGAGGCTGTGCCTACCATGCGAGAGGTCCCGGTTCGATCCCCGGCTGGGGGTTAAGAAAAAAAACCCCAGGTCTTGGATGTTTATATGTGTGTGACGTCGCTGTTTCTGGTTCCCACGACCCTGTGTATCCTGTGTGGGGCTAGAAGCAATGTACTTATGTGCTTGCTTTAGGTAAATGTTTATGTAATAAAACCCCCATCCACAACTGGTGCAGAATATTAAATCAACCCTCAACTTATTCTTCAACAGCATTATCTTACCTTTATACGTACCAGCTACTATTTAGCCCTTATTGCGTTCCATAATGATCACGAATTACGCAATAAACATGATCACCGCACGCACGGGCGTGGCGCACCGGTCACCTGCCACTCGGTGCCGCCGGAAGGAAGTTACGGCTGAATTGACGATCGTGCGATCCCGTGACCACTGACTGGCCATGGCGGCTGGTGCGTGCGATACCCCATACAGAGCAACAATGACACACGCGAATTGCTGTCTCTTATTCATGCGTTTGACCTCAATCCAAGGGTTATTGACAGACAGAAATTCTGGACAAAAAGATGCACTTGCACGACACAAAATTAGTACCAGTCATCTCATCAGTAATGGTCCATGAAGTCAGTGACGTGAAGTTGTTCAAGCCTTGTTGTACGACTAATAAAATCTGATGTGAACAGAGCAATGCATCATACAAAGAAACACATATAATTTCTTTATATGTTAAGAAATTACCGTGTGAATGAATGATCAGGGCCCCATGTGCCATTCCTGCTGGAACCGCACATGGGGCCCTAGAAGCTAAAAAAAAACAGATTGTCGCCATAAATCTTTTTCCAAAGGCCCTCATCTCGTTAAATGCATACAAAATAGTTAAGGAAGTAAGCGATTCGCTTCCATTGGCTTTTCCAAAACTGAGACTGCGTTACGGAATCTGTGAGTAGAAAGTTTATAAAATATATCTCTCAACGTTTAGCGTCTCTATTGGAACTTTAAATTGCATTAGTGACATTCCTTCGCAGCTATTCTAAACAACGACGATATAATTGTGTTCATCTTTGCTACTGCTTTTTTCATCTCTCTCCGTATTTCATTCTTAACGTTTAAAAGGGTTTGACATTTTTTTTTATTATGCCCTCTAAATGTTATCAGCTTTTAGATGTCAATGTGCATCCAGCGCACAGAGGTCATGCAAGGGCGGTCATAAAAACTAAACTTAGCATATCGGGTTTATTTTTATTAAGGGAATCAATTTATAACTTTTGTTAGATTAATCTAAAAGATTTATTTGCGATATTGCAAGCACAGTACATTAAAATTATATAATAAATTTTAGGTATTTTACTTAATTTAATAAGAAACAGTGAGATATTTTTTTTAATATTTTCAAAATAATATAGTTTGCAAATGAATGACATAAAACATGAAAAAATATATTTATACAGTTAGAAAATTCTAATATTGAACATTTACTTTGAAAAAAAAAGGCATGTTGTCATGGCAGGTTTTAACATATTCTATTGTGATGTAATGCTATCCGCATTAAACTCGCAGTAAATCTAAATCTTTATACGCTAATACTTAAAACGCTTTGTTTGTTGCGGGACGCTTGCGCAGACTTGTGACAAGTGGATCGGAGCTAAGTAATAGTCGATGTAGTAAAACAAACATCAACATTAAACGTTTACATACAGGCGCATACATTGCTTCTGGCCGCACACTAGGATACCTTGTGTCGTGGGAACCAGAAACAGCGACGTCACACACATATAAACATCCAAGCTATTTTTTCTTCACCCGGGAAACGAATCCGGGAGCTCTCGCATGGTAGGAAGAGGTACAACCGCTGCGCCCCAGAGGTCGTCAAGTAAATCTGTGTTAGTCAGTCTTGACATTGTCAGTGTATATTCTCTTCTAAAGGCTTTATAAGACGGAAAAATGTCACAACCATTTAAAGATTTAACAAAGGTCCTCATTAATAATAATTGTTTGGTCAGTTTAGCTCAAATATATGTGACAACACCTTGTCCGCACTAATCGGCTCTAAGCTAGTATTAGACTTATCAGAAATATTCAGTAGTGTACTCACAGCAGATTGATGTAAGTACTTGAGGACTTGCCAACCGTCTACGTTTAGATCGCTACAGAGTATCAAAACATTTCCTGGGGCGCCCACGGGAAGGCCTAGGTTGGTTCTCGTCTTCTTGAATACACCCGTGCTGGTTCGTATGCTTTGTTAAGTTAAAACACACATTTTAGTTAGTTAAACACATTTATTTCCAAAAAAAAACTACATTTTTACGGTACATAATTTTTCCAAATCGTGAGGTTTGTTAGCAGATAAGTGTTATGTGATCAAAGTCAAAGTCAAAGTCAAAGAAAATGTTTTTATCCTAGAAACAATTTTCCAAAATCTGTCAAGACTTTTCCAAGTAAGTTCAAATGAAATATGTTCAATTCAATGTCACGGGGAGGTTTGTTCGGTTAATTTTAAGTTTGACATTTTTAATTTCTAATCGATATTTAATAGTTATTTGTGTCACAAGGGAGCAAAATGATGTATTTACGGCGAGGGCGGTACATTGAATCCAGAGTGAAGGGAAGGATTAGGGATTCTAAGTTAGAATCCTGAGCGTAACGAAGGATTCAAGCGTTAACGCCCATAACGAAAATAATTTTGCTCCTGAGTGACACATATAACTTTTCACACCGACAATGAGGAAAATTTAAATTAAATGCTCTAAAAAAAATATACTTTGAATTATACTTTCATCACTTTTACAGAAATCGAACAACGTAAACAAAACTTTTTTTTTATGATGGCGGATTGTGAAGGATTAGGGAAAGGTCACAGATAAAATATTCCTGTGTACTTTTACCAATGTGTAAAAATAATCGAATCGAATATTACAATGGTTTCGGATATCAATATTCATTATATCACAATTACATTCATCGATAGTTTTCATTTCAGTAAAACATATAATTTATTGTGACATTTTTTTTAAATATGACTAAAAATTCATAAATTTTCATATAACGTTGTTAAAGTTAAAACTTGAAACATGTTGGTTTTTAATCGACTTCGATGAAATTACAATCGATTATTTTATTAAGATCTGTGTTCAATTGACACATTGCGTAAATGCTACATGCCAATGAATAAATTAAAAAAGTAGCTTGAATAGAAAAGTAGCATTTTGCTCCCTCTCGTCGTGGAGCAAAACTTTTTCCGAATGAAAGGTGTGAAAATGTATTTTCACGAAGCGTGTGTGGATAGTGAATGAATTGTAATTAAGTTAAGTATCTTAGTATCAAAATTTCGAATATATATATATATATATATATATATATATATTCGAAATTTTCAGTCAGTTAACAAATATATATATATATATATATATATATATATATATGTATATATTTGTTAACTGACAATCACAATACCAGGTCAAACAATGGTATTTTGACATGGATGATTGACATTTATGACCTACTGCGGGACCACCGTGCAGCGCTTCGGAATTTCAAATTATAGTTGTGTAATTGTGTCTAGGGAATGCCTTGTACAAAGACTAAGCAAGTAAATCTCCTAAATATAACGTGCCTTGTAGACAAGATGATGTGTGCAGATAAGTGGCTAAGCAGACCGCCTCTCAGTAGGTGAGAGATGATATCAGTCTCGTTGAGGCGCGGAACACAGATTATAACAATGCCCGCAGGTTACATGCTTCGATTATAATCTGTTCCTCTCTGTGTGCTAATGTTTACTGACACGCTCCAACCAACATGAGTCTAGTATTGTGCTCAGTGCCATCCCCACATTTTGCTATTTCGGTACACATTTTGCAGAAAATGCAAAGCCACATTTTTCAGAAATAAATCCAACAGGCGCGAGTTTTCATTTACATGCAAATTTTATCATTAGTAATTTACAAATGTTCGTTTGCTCGATTTTTCTTGTACGTGTTATGTGATTTGTCGCAAGGAAGGGTGAATATTTATCCACGGTTGCTTAGCTTTACCTCGACACGTGCAATCTCTCTTTTGTTTAGAAATCCCGGTGGAAGCTGCAATGTAGGCCAATGATCGACGAGGTAAATAAAGGCACATTTACGATTTTTCGGCGTAAAATGTTAAAACTGTCCATAAGTCTTGTAAGGAAGATTATTTATCTACATTGTATTGTAGTACCACATGATAAATACACGCCTAGCAAAATATAGTTTGGCCCTTTTTGTAGATTCTAGCCATTTCGAGAGTTGTGGAATTTGAGATATCCTCGCGGACATTGGTACTAATTTATTACTACCGTGTAACATTTGTTAGCTGAATCTTTGCACTATAGGCTATGTTCGATTCCAAATCGATATTCGATCGATGGTTTCGGAACGGCCATTTTGAATTTGACGTTGCTGCCAACCTAGCAGTTTTTTGACAACTGACAGACGAAAAGCCCTCGCAATGTAACGCGTATTGATTTGGGTATTGAATTTAAATCGCAAGCCATCTGGAATGTATTCGGGTTCCCCTCAGGATTGTCTATATAGCTGAGTGTGTTGTGGTTCCCCGAACCAGATAAAGTTCGCATTTACGTGGCCGATTGGTTTTTCCCACGTAACATAACCTGTGTTGGAACACTGTGCTCGTCGAAGCTGGCCTGCCAGTCATACCTGGTTGGCTGAAGAACCTGTCTACCAAGAAGAGCCTAGGGTGCACCCGGGCCTTGCAGAGAGACAGGAAGTTGACGGGACCGAAGCACAGACCAGGTTAGATCGACTCCATAATTACACTAGCTCGGTGAATCGCCGACGTTCACACTTCTTGGCATCTGATCGCTACGCTACCTCGTAGCTGATGGGCCCCTGTGAGGTCATTGGGTGCCGAGAAGCCTGAACATTTTGGTAGCAAGAGCGTGGTTTCCTGAGATTTGCAGCCGTCAAGGGCTCCAGGAACCCACGATTTGGGACTGTCAATCTGTAGGTATAGGCGGTTATTAGCTAACTTGGTGTTGTTCCTGTATCCACATAGATTGGTAGTATTGTAAGCTATAAGTCTATTGCTGGTAGTAGACAGACAGATATTACAGTTTTCCCTAAATGACCAGTTGTACTGAGATGTGACTCAGAATAGTAGGTACTCAACTTAGGTACATTGTAGGTGAATTGAAATTTGCATTGAAGTACCAGTTAGTCAATCTATTAGTGGTCTAGTAATGCTAATGAATGTTTGGTTAACATAGGTAGTTACATCTATTGATAGCAGGCTATTACATTGTTTTCAGTTTATAGCAATTTATAACTTGAACTAATATTGACTATCTGTGTGTGTTATAATGATAAAGGGAAACTAAATTGTATTTACAGAATTTATATAGATATAAAACTCGGTTCCTATTGTTTAAGGAAAACAGCATTGTTTAAGTTGTGGTTTAGGGTTCCCTCGTTTGGGTTGTAGACTGGAGGGTCCAATAAAATTGAGTTACTGCAAATTGTGAGTAAGTATCGTTCCGATCATGTCGTTATCTGAAATACAGAAGGGTGTTTCTAAGGAACTCAGATGGTTTTCCTCCGCACACGGTCTGATAGACCGGTTAGATAGGCATGATGTGGTATTGGAGCGGTCTATGGACGTTAAGGAACGTTACAATAGGGTGCTCGAATTGTCCGCGCAGGCGGAATCAGTTGATGGTTGCGCACCTGACAGGCTGTCACGGTTGCTAGGGGATGTCGACCAATGTATGGAGATGGCAGCTGCTATCACGCAGAAGGCTGCGGACATACGTAGACAGCGCGAGTCCAGCCATGGTGGTGACATTGAAGCACCTCTGCCGCTTCAGGGTTCAGGGTCCAGGTTACCGGCCATAACTATGCCTACTTTTGACGGAGTGTCCGGTGAATGGATGAGCTTCATCAATCTGTTCGACAGTTTGGTGCACATGCGATCGGACATTACGAGGTCTGTCAAGATGGCTCAGCTGGTGGCAGCATTGAGGGGTGAGCCTAGGGAGCTGGTCGCTCATTTGACAGTTACGGAGGGTAACTATGAAACGGCCAGACAATTGTTGGTCAGACGTTACCATAACAAACGGAGGTTGGCCGATGCCCAACTGAACCGTTTGTTTAGTATCCCGGTTGTGAACAAGGTCGGGGCCATACAGACGGAGGTTTTGAACCCATTGTTGTCCGTCACCAAGGCTCTAGAGAATCTTGGACTTCCGGTTGGTGAATGGTCGTACCTACTGTTGTACATTGTACTTTCCCGCCTACCCGCTGACGTGCAGACTCGTTTCGAACAGTCTCACGGGAGGTCGGCCGAGGACCTGCCCGCCTTCTCCGACTTGGTCGGATTCTTGGAAGAGGAGGCTCGACGGGCAGAGAATTTGGGGTTGACGGTCACCCATCCTTCGGAGCCACAGAGAGCTGCCGGGAGCGCTGTGAGTAGGGGCTCTCCGACGAGGAAGGACCGCACCAACCGGCAGTCATATGGGACTGTGAGTGCATTGACCCCACATAGTGAGACCTGCCCATGTTGTAGGCAGATTGGCCATGCTGTGGCCAATTGCAATAAGTTCGGGGAACTTAGGGTTGAGGGACGGCGCCGGATGGCCAAGCAGCGGAGCTGGTGTTTCCTGTGCCTCGGGCCACACATGGCTAGGTACTGCACGCGCACAAAAATGTGCGGATATTGTGGTGGGGCCCACAACAATCTGTTGTGCATGAACCGGTCCGGCCAACAGCCACCACAGGGCCGTACCCAGGGTGACACGGCATGGGGCCCTGAGAATTCGTTTGCGACTCGGAGCGCAACTCAGGGGCCAACGTCCCCACGTCCACAGGGCCGTACCCAGGGTGACACGGTATGGGGCCCTGAGAATTCGTTTGCGACTCGGAGCGCAACTCAGGGGCCAATGTCCCCACGTGCACAGGGCGGTACTAGGGTGCAGGGCCGCACTCAGGGTCATCACATGGGGGGCCCTGAGTTTTCGGTTGCGACTCAGCATCCGACTCAGCGGGCAATGGGGCCACAAGCGCGCAGCCACCCAGGGGTGCAGGGCCGCACTCAGGGTCATCACATGGGGGGCCCTGAGTTTTCGGTTGCGACTCAGCATCCGACTCAGCGGGACATTGGGTATGTTGAGCAGGCCGTAACGGGCGGGTGGCATGGGACACCTTCGAGCTATGCGGATGCGGTTCGGACGCCGCCTCAGTTGTCGCCCCGCTCGTCGCCTCGTCCTCGTCGGTCGCATGTGATGTCCCCCCCGCTCATGGAGCGGCCACGGTTGAATTCACGCCCACCACCATTCGGGGGGCGTCGTAGGGTGGCAATGGAACCGGCGCGTGGGCCATTTGTACAATGGGACCCTCTGGCGTATAGCTGCCTACCTGATCGGTTACAGGCACAGTGGGGCCCCGGGGGTCCTCGCTAGGAATTTGCGGCCCAACCATTGGTTGCCCCCCAACCGGAGACGGTGGTGTTACCGATCGCCTCTGTGCTTGTTTGGGATTTGGCGGGCAACCCAACATACGTTCGCGCCCTATTAGATTCTGGAGCTCAGGGCTGCATTGTATCGAACGATTTAGCAAAATGGTTGGGCCTCAAGGTAAATAGGTATAATAAATCAATACGGGTCGTGGGGAATGTTACGGTTACGAATGTAGTTGGTCAATCGGTGATCACGTTCTCTCCACGTTATGACATTTTGACAAAAACATCCGTGCAAGCTTTAGTAATGACGCATGTCATGGGCAAACACCCCTTGGTGAAGTTGAATCCGGCCGTTCGATTCCTGACGTCAGGACTCAAGTTGGCGGATCCCGATTTTGACACTCCAGCCCCGGTCGACCTGCTACTGGGAGCAGACGTTCTGGGTAGGTTTCTGTTGTCGGATCGGCGAGTTCTTCAGCCGGACGGGTTGATTGCTGTGGATACTAAGTTTGGTCACGTGATCATGGGTCCGGCATTGCCAATGGTTAGGCCTGCCGAGTCAGATGGCATACTTATTGGCTCAGCGTTGTCAGACGCTATCCAACGTTTCTGGGAGATAGAGGAACCTCCCACCGCTCGTCGAGTCGACGCAGACGAAGAAGAGTGCGAGTTGTTTTACCAGAATAGTACTGGTCGCCTTCGTTCTGGTCGTTTTGTAACTCGACTGCCTTTCAGGGCCGATCGACCGCCACTAGGAGAATCTAGGAAGATGGCTGAGACGAGATTGATGTCGATGGAGCGTATAATGTCAAGGGACGCCGTATTTAAACAAAAATACGTCGATTTCATGAGGGAGTATGAGTCGTTAGGACACATGTCGGTATCGGGTGTGGACTGGAGATCTGAGGATCATTGTTTCCTTCCACACCATGCCGTCCTGCGAACCCCTACCGGTAAGATTCGAGTTGTTTTTGATGGGTCAGCACCTACCTCGAACGGGATGTCCCTGAATCAGTGTCTACATTCGGGACCCAAGTTGAGTCGTGATATTTCGGATATTCTCACGAGCTTTCGGAGGCACCAGATTGTATTTGTCGCAGACATTCGGATGATGTTTAGGCAAACGGTAATTCATCCGGCTGACAGAAGGTATCAGTTGATACTTTGGCGTGAGTCCACGGCCGAGCCAGTCAAGGTCTATGAGTTAAACACGAACACGTATGGGTTACGGTCTAGCCCGTATTTGGCGATGCGTACCCTGCGGGAGTTGGCGTCGCGTGACCGTGTGAGCTATCCTAGAGCCGCCGCTATCCTGGAGCAAGATTTGTACGTCGATGACGTCTGCACAGGGGCAGCCAGTGTAGAGGAAGCTCTGGACCGACGTGACGAGCTCATTCAATTGCTGGAACGAGGCGGCTATGAACTACGCAATGTCCAAGGATGTCCAACTCCCCTGAGTTGATGGCTGGTCTCCCAGATGAGTTTCAACAAGACCCGCACGTTTTTGAGAATCCTGACAACCCTAACATGTTGTCAGTGCTTGGAATTCAGTACCGGCCCGTCCATGATGAGTTTACCTATCGGGTGGTTTTAGAAACACCGAAGGCCTGGACGAAGCGGTCAGTACTGTCAACGATTGCGAGAACGTTCGACCCGAATGGATGGATTTCTCCAGTCACCTTTGCTCTCAAATGTTTTATGCAAAGGCTATGGGCGGCTCAGTTGACCTGGGACACCCACCTCTCAGGTGATTTGTTGACTGATTGGACGCGAATGTTCACCTCGCTATCGGACATAAATAATGTATCGCTGCCGAGGAAATTGGTCCCTGCTGGGGATTACAGGGCAACCCTTCACGGGTTTTGTGATGCCTCTGAACGAGGGTTTGCGGCAGCGGTTTATTTGCGAACCGTCACCTCCACCGGGGAGGTCGACGTGCGTTTGGTTTTGGCAAAAAGCAAGGTAGCGCCTATTCGGACAAGGATGACGATTCCAAAACTGGAACTGTCCGGGGCTGCTCTTTTGACCAAACTTTTGAATCACACTCTAACAGTGTTGCGTGGGTCAGTGGTTTTGGAGGATACGGTGTACGCGTGGACGGACAGCCAGATTGTTTTGTGCTGGCTGAAGGCTTCGGTCCATAACTTAGAGGTTTTTGTTGCGAACCGTGTCTCCCAGATTGTGTCGTCTGAGGTCCCACTGACCTGGAGACATGTACCAGGAGAATTGAACCCGTCTGATTGTGCATCCAGGGGATGTCGGGCTCCTGAACTCGTTAGACACCATTTGTGGTGGGGACCACCCTGGCTTGCCAGGAGAGAATCGGACTGGCCCCACAGCCATGTAGTAGTATCTTCGGATCATGGCCCCAGAGCGGCCGTGCATGTTACCCAGAAGGCTGAGGACCCTGACGCCGGGTTTCTGCTGGACCGGTATAGCTCACTTGACAAGTTGATAAACGTGTCCACTTGGATTAGGAGATTCGCTCGAAATTGTCGTACTCCTCGCGATCAGCGAACGTTGAACCCTATTCTGACTCCGGCAGAGCGAAACGAGTCGCTACTGAATTTGGTCCGGTTGGTACAGTCCTCGAAGTTTGGGGCAGAATTGGAGATTATACGAAGTGGACGTTCGAAATTGAAGGGAGCCGTCGCGCGTCTCAACCCCTTTGTTGATTCGACCGGGTTACTTCGGGTAGGAGGAAGATTGCGCAATGCGAATCTGTCGTATTCGGCTCGTCACCCACTTCTACTCCCCAAGGGGGGACAGTTAGTTGAATTGCTGGTGACTGATCGTCATATTAAAAACGCGCATGCCGGCTGTAACGCGTTGTTGGCCACGCTCCAGCGGGAGTTTTGGATCTTATCTGCCCGCCGTGTCGTACGGAACATCGTGTTTCGGTGCATGCCTTGTTATCGACTTAAGGCTGCCACGATGCAACCTCTCATGGGGGACTTGCCCCCTGATCGTGTGAATGAGGTCAGACCGTTTTCAGGTGTTGGTACGGATTTTGCCGGACCGTTTATGGTGAAGAGTTCACGATTGCGTACCGCTAAGCAATACAAGGCGTACCTATGTGTGTTTGTTTGTTTATCCACCAAGGCGGTACATCTCGAGCTCGTTGCTGATCTCTCGACAGAGGCTTTCATTGCTTGTTTGGATAGGTTTGTTTCTCGAAGGGGACTTACAACTTTGATCCGCTCTGATAACGGCACTAATTACGTCGGTGCGGAACGATACTTACGAGAGATAGTCAACTTTTTGAATGTAAATAAAGTGGATATTGGAACGGCCCTCTCCCGTCGGGGTATACAGTGGACCTTCAGCCCACCGAGTTGCCCCCACTGGGGTGGGATTTTTGAGGCCGTAGTTAAGTCAGCTAAGACGCACTTGGGGCGTATAGTAGGTCAGACCGCGCTGACTTTTGAGGAGCTCGCGACATTGTTTTGTAAGATCGAGGCCGTTCTCAATTCGCGACCGTTGTGTCCGCTCAGCTCGGATCCAAATGACCTGGAGGCTCTGACCCCAGGCCATTTCTTGATAGGACAGCCACTTAACGCGTTGCCCGAGCACCCCTTCGAAGGAGTGAAATTGTATCGGTTGTCAAGGTACCAGATGTTGCAGCAGTTTACTCAGAATTTCTGGAAGCGTTGGTCGCTCGAGTATCTGCATATCTTACAACAGCGCCTTAAGTGGACTGACAAAACCAGCCCCCCTAGTGTTGGTGACCTCGTTCTGGTTAAGGATGCTAACCTACCGCCACTACGTTGGCGCAGGGGGCGCATTGTTAACTTGTTCCCTGGCAAGGACGGGACCCCCCGGTCTGCAGAGGTTCTAGTAGGAGGCTCGGTTCTAAAACGAGCGGTAGCAACGTTGTCTCGGCTGCCCGTAGATTAGGGGACAGGTGGGTGCCTGTCCGGGCGGGTGATTGTTCGATTCTAAATCGATATTCGATCGATGGTTTCGGAACGGCCATTTTGAATTTGACGTTGCTGCCAACCTAGCAGTTTTTTGACAACTGACAGACGAAAAGCCCTCGCAATGTAACGCGTATTGATTTGGGTATTGAATTTAAATCGCAAGCCATCTGGAATGTATTCGGGTTCCCCTCAGGATTGTCTATATAGCTGAGTGTGTTGTGGTTCCCCGAACCAGATAAAGTTCGCATTTACGTGGCCGATTGGTTTTTCCCACGTAACATAACCTGTGTTGGAACACTGTGCTCGTCGAAGCTGGCCTGCCAGTCATACCTGGTTGGCTGAAGAACCTGTCTACCAAGAAGAGCCTAGGGTGCACCCGGGCCTTGCAGAGAGACAGGAAGTTGACGGGACCGAAGCACAGACCAGGTTAGATCGACTCCATAATTACACTAGCTCGGTGAATCGCCGACGTTCACACTTCTTGGCATCTGATCGCTACGCTACCTCGTAGCTGATGGGCCCCTGCGAGGTCATTGGGTGCCGAGAAGCCTGAACAGGCTATATTTCCATCTGTAATCTCGGTTTGTCGTGCTTGTACAATGTATTTGCAGCTCTTTATAGGTATTCATTTTGATAACTATTGTCAAACAAAAAAATGAATGGTAGGGTGATGTGGTCATATCAGTCCACATCACCCTACCACGAAACTAAGCTTCATAACCATAATTATAACTGTAGGGTGACTGAAATGGAACATAAGTCGTCAGTCACGGTCTTGTTTAAATTGTTTAATTCCTGCTAATTGTGTGTGCTGCGGCTGGGCCCTCGGATGATGAACCGACCGCATACTCATGTGTGGGGAAGTGCGATATGAGTACCTACTCATAATATCCAAATAAGATAGATAGAACATAGCTACACATCGGCGGCTTAAGAATAGACCCTTTGTTCACTTTGACCACTTCCCATTCCACCTGCTTTTAATTTTTGTGCCAATGGACGATGCTAAATAAATGAACGTAGTACTTTTTATTTTATTTTATTAGATTTCTGCCTCATTTAAGAAACTGATTTGAATATTTTGAGTAATAGTTGTCTAAATACTTTTTTAAACAATGTTCTAATTAACACCCACGTGACGTCCGTCGATTGATCATAATTTTTGAACGGTTACTTGCGGCTGGTTGTTTCTGAACGAAAAAATCAATGTAAAAACTGCGCGGGGACCTGTGTGTATTTACAATTATATCAATTGTAATGTTAAAGGTGACTTATTCGACTCCCTGAGTGGACCTTGAATCCATTTATTTCACTAGGCATGATTGCCTCGTTCTTATCTTAGGATTTCACTAAAGCTGAGATCCGAACCCACGGAGATCCGACTGATGAAAATGGACTGATAAAATTGGACTGACGACAATTGGATGAAGCCAAAAATATTTATTTCCCTTCTCTTCTTTTTCTTCTTCTTGTAGTGCCTCTCCACTACTGGATATTTGCGGTTAGCTCTCCATACTCCTCTCTGTTCTTTGCCAAGAGCATGAGCTGTTTTACGCTGGCCACTCCCTTCCATTCCCTGATGTTGCGGAGCCACTACTTCCTCCTTCTGCTTTCTCCACTCACTGGCGTCAAACTGGCTTTCATTTCTCGATCGACCGGGGCCGCAGACGTTTGTTACTACATATTGGGCTAACCAGTTTCTCATCAAGTCAGTTGAAAAAATTATTTCGGATTTTATGAGGAAATTCTACATAATGCGGCTGCTGTTTGTTGCAAAAAAAATGTGACGCTGTGCCTGTAGCGCGTGCTAACGAAATGCGCGCGCATACATTCAAACATACTTATATACATGTGTTCAAACACTCGAAAAATATTTCGGGTAAACATAGATATCAGTCATAGATATGAATATAATAAAACAGAAAGCACCTTTATTGCACTGTAACTCAATGCATACATATTTCATAGTTACTTCACGTCCAGCTGCCATCGCGTCGGAGCTCCGGATGATGGAAACGGACTGATGCATTAGTTTTGTTCTGATGCAAACGGACTGAAGCTAGCGGATTAAGCTGGACCTTCACGGTCAGTTTGCTCAGGTCACTGATCAAATTGGGCTGACGTCAGTTAAAATAACCGTGAGTGTGAAATCTTGTACTCGTATTGAAAATTTTAACTCATGACAACCAATGGATTTTCCGAGCGCACCGTAATCCGCTCTTCAGTCTGTTCGCATCTGAACAAAACTGATCAATCCATATCCATCAGTCGGAGCGTATTAAGGTACTCTGTGGTCGGAGCTTCGACGCGATGGAGGCTGGACGTGCAGTAACTATGAAATATCTTCTTCCATTGAGCTACAGTGGAATAAAGGTGCTTTCTGTTCTAAGCTATTAATTTTCAAATAGATACAGCGATAACTCATTTAACTAATCAATATGAGATAATTGAAATCTCTTTACCGGACTGCACCAGAAGGAGCGAAATGTTTTTCGAGTGTTTATACGTATCTATGTATGTTTATTTGTATATTTGTATATATGTGTGACCATTTCGTTAGCGTTACGGTGAGCCCAGAAAATCTACAGGTTCTCATCAGTTAAAATTTTCATCATAATATTTCACACTCACGGTCACTTTTAGCTGACGTCAGCCCAATTTGATCGGTTCAAACTAAAGGTCAATACCCAGCTTAAGACTTTTTTAAATCTGAGATCTCACCACAGCTCCCTCCTTTTTTGAAGTCGATACAAAATGAGGTCAAACATCTTGGTTAGGATGCAAGCCACAATCACAAAACCGCAACTATAAAGTTACTCACGTTATATCGCACACCACTTTGTTTATCAATCACTCAATGCCTCTAATCAAGAGGCTATAGTTTAATCCCAATTTGAAATGATTGATTATCTGAATTGCTCTTCTCCGTCTGAAAGGTATGAATAAATAAAATATACCTTTATTTATAGTTAACGCTTGGAAGTTTACTGCAACGAAAATAAACAAACATAACCCGTTGACGTCCGGATCGAGACGAGATAATCCAACTTACCATAATAATGGTTGCCGTTGATGTAATAGATACGATTGTCTTCGTTTCAACTAAACTGGTGATCCCTGCCCCGGGGCATGTCAAGGTTTAATGCTTCGTACGTACGTAGATAGGTTTGTATACCTGTAGAATGGATTCGTATTGATTGGTACACAATCTCTGCGGTTTGACAAAGTGGATGTCTAGCAGAAAATTTACTACATTAAAGTAAAGGACCCATTGGCTGATAGGAGTTGTATTGATTTATACAGTACTGGCCGTTGCGGCTTTATCCGCGTGGAGTTGTGTAAAAACTACTTTAACGCATGTAAGAACTTACCAAGATTTTTATAACACTTACCTTTATATCTATTAATCTATAACCATAGCATCTACGAAAACGTTGAAAGAAACACGATAATAATAATAATAATAATAATAATAATAATTCCTGACAAATTTTTAGATTCATAGGACAAGTCATTATTTTTTTCACATATGCCTCACCTCCCCATTCCCTCCCTCAGAAAGACAAATTTGAAAAAAAGAACTTAACTAACCTTGCAGCTATATAATACCTACTTGCAAAAAATCCGCCTCTAAGTCCACTAGTTTTAGACTTTCATTCAATCTGTAACCCCCCAATTTCCCCCCCCCCCCCCTAGGGGATGAATTTCACCAATTCCTTTCTTAGTGCTACCCTACGCTATTGCGTTAGGAACCCCTGTACAATTTCATGTCTCTATGTCCGCCGGCTTAGGTTTTGCGTTGTCTGTCAGTCACTAGATCATTATCAATCAGGATAAGTAGATAACTCGGAGCAACTAGGGTAGCTAAGAAATTATGAATTGTAATACCTTTACACACACACAGCTCACACATTATTTAATATAGTTACCTAGTTAATTTAACGCTGAATGGCTGCAGATTTTTTCTCTATAGCATAGTATCTATAGAGATATATCTTCAGCTTAACATAACAAATATTTTTTATATATTTACCGTAACAAATCTCTCATCTCCCGCGCTACGGAAAAAATCATCCGCAACAAGCATTCGTGAACAGTTGGTTTGTAGTAGACGCGGCGGGAAAAAATGCCGATTGGATACATAAACAGAGCTGGGATTCTCGTGTCAACGGCCGCAGCTTTGTTACACCCTCCTGACACCCGCGCCCCGCACCCCTCCCACGCTGCCCCGCCGCCCCGCCGACCCGCCGCCCCGCCGCCCGCCTCGCACGACGCTGAGGGCGCGGGAGCCGCTTTCAAGGGTGGCTTGCGATTACAATATTTCCCTTCTACCCGCCGATAAGGAATTAAGGTCGCTAAGACGTTAATAACATTAATCACGTGTCACGTTTATCAGACCTTTATCAGTGGTATGCCTTAATGCAGCCATTGTTTTTGTGGCGGAAAGAGCTGTTTGTTTTGAAAATTTCCTAATTTTTTAGATCTTAGCTTCGCTGCATGATTGCCACAGCAGACGAAAGCTAATCCGGCGGCGGTTTATTGATTTCGCAGTTATTTGTTATTCATAGAGTGTGCGAAAGTAGCAAATATTTATCGGGCATACTCTCTGGCTAACTGCGACTCGGAGTAAGAATCCCACCCGAAAAACTATCGATATGAGGAGTTTTCTGAAGTAATATGACTTTTATCTCGCCCCGGGAGAAATGTGTATCTTGGCGGTCGTGACGTGAATCGAAGTAAACCTCGAAAACTAGGGGTCCTGTAGATTGTGTTTTCTCGCGTGGAAAGTGCGCGATTCGTTTACCAAGATGCAGTAAGACAGCTCTTGAAACTTCCAACTTTTGTCGAATTCCCTCAGGCAGAGAATACTAAATAATATCATAGAGTATTAGGATAAATCTTTCTTGTTCAGTATAGTAGAGCAAAGCTAGAACCCTCTGGGGTCACTACCTGAGAGCGAACTGCAAAATGTTCCGATGCAAACTCGCGAATGCGTTACATAAATATAAGCGTTGTTTATGATATACCTAGAATGAATCTGAATAAAATATGTTCAGGGGCAGGTATTTCCTCTGGCAACAACGGAAGACAAGCGGCTGGGGATACCGTACCGACACTGTACGAGTTTATTGATCCTTGTAGCATGGCTCGCGATCTTTACCTGAAGAAAACTTTTATTAACGTTAGACGAAAGGTTTATTTTAAGTCACTATTGATCCCGCCGAGCAAAGCGTGCGCCGAGTCGTCTGGGAGCACAAGCACAATCAGAAAGTTTACTTGTTAACTGACTGCCAAAATAATATAATACACCTAAATTAATTGTTTCAATTGTTATTCGTCTAATAAAAGAAGAATGTCCAAAGTTTGTGGGCAAATGGCGTTTAAGCTTCTAGCGGATTTAGTAATAAGTGGCCAAGTGCGAGTCAGAATCGCCCACGAAGGGTTGTGTTGTGTTGGGTTGTAACTTTGTTTTTCATAGTGATTGTATGAATGACAAAGTTATCTTTGCGGTTTTTACTAAATGGTTTATATCTTAAAAACTACTTATTTTATTTAGTTCTAACCAATTTTAGTTGAAAGTGTGTATTTAGGTACCTACACAGCATATATTTTTTGTAGGATTTTCACTGTCTTACTTTAAAAGTTAGAGGGGGGGGTGGGACATTTTTCCACTTTAGAAGGCTCTGTCTCTTTAACAATTTACTTTGAGGAAAAATGGTTTCAGGAACCTTATGCCATTTTTAAAGACCTATCTATAGACACCCCACAGATATAGGTTTTATGAAAAAAAAAACAAATTTTGGTTTCGGTTCCATATATGAGGAGCCCCCTTTAATTATTTTAATTTTTAAATTTTTGTATAAAAATCGCAAAGTGGTCACAGAATACATCTACATACCAAGTTTCGACTGTGGACAATAGTTTCTGCATAAAGTTGCTGTGACATACGGACGGACGGACGGATGGACAGACAGACTTGTTTCTCTACGGAACCTAAAAAGGGCACGGCGGTAATGTAATGAGCTCAGCTAAATCAGAGGCGTGAGTTGATGTCCATGCGTGACTCTTTCCTTAGTAATGGTGGTAGTTTATTTGGCCTCCGCAATTTCGTGAAATCGCCCGAGACTCCGATAAATGTTACTATATGTATTGGTACGGGAAACTTACTATAACTTCAACTAGTTATCGTTGGCACGGCGACTGTCGAGTCAGCCTAACCAGAAGTACGGACGCACCCTTACTGGGGGAGAATGATGTATAGCACAAGTCGCATGAAAAGTACGAGACGAATGTTTGTACCGATCGCCCGCCCATGCCCGCACTCACTAGTGTGTGCTTATGTGTCTGGTAAAATATCTCGTGTGCATAGCCTATTCGTGGTCGTAGAAAACCCAACCCAGTAGCCTTTTGCCGGTTACTGTCAGGATTTAAATGGAGCAGTAGGAACATATTTTAGAGAATGGTCCACTTGATGTATTTATGTTTCATAACGTTATTGCTTTGCTAACATAAACATAAAAATTTACATACAGGCACGCACATACATTGCTTCTGGCCCCACCCTAGGATACCCTGTGTCATGGGAACCAGAAACAGCGACGTCACACACATATAAACATCCAAGACCTCTCGCATGGCAGGTAGAGCCACAACCCCAGCGCCACAGGGGTCATCGTCGTCGTAACACATTGCCTTGTTCACTTTGTAAAATCTTAAGGGATTAAATATGGCCAGAAATGCATCTTTAGCTTCAATTCTAGGCTAAACTAGACAACATAAAGTGTAGGATAAATATATGTTATAAAAGGTCTATTAGAGATAAGAATGGACTTTTAAAATTACCGGATATCTGTTATATTTAATACTTAAAAATATTTTTCGCAATGCATTATTATTCAACTAAATGAATAAGTGCTCAGAGACGAAATCAGTTTCCTATATGAAACTTACACGCAAAAATAGGTAAAAAAAGGTATTTTTTTTAGTTGCTTTATTTTATTTTTAAAGAGTTGAGTAATATTTTCTATAATTTTCTTGGTCTCGGAGCTCGGGCTACCCCGCGGGGCTCTGCGCGGGAGCATGCGTCAGTCTGCGTCGACGCGATTGGACGGGTATTTGTTGTCTTTGTCTAATTCTCAATGCCATTGGCCCTTGTTCAGCCCTTAAAGATCAAACACTTTGGGATTAGTCATAATTAGAAATCAAAATAGATATAAAAATGTATTTAACCAAAACCATTTTCCATTTTGATAAACTCGCAAGCGAAGCTTTCTAGTGACACCCTTCATTGATATGATGGTGCAGACAAACACCACTGTAATTGACAAATCTACTGTTTGTTTGAAAACAATACCACATAATCGCATTATTATAAGAAGATACAACACAGTCCGTTAAGCTCGTCATAAAATGCTTTCCTAACAATGGGAGAGTTTTAATACAACGAGCGTTCGTGTTCTAAGAATGATATATAGTTCGGTCCGCAATGCAGTGGTTGCATGGGGTAGCGGGTTGAGGCGGGAACGGCTATAGTTAATTCGCGTATAGTGTACGTTACGTAGTACGGAACCCGGCTTAATGCGTCCTCGCTGCACTTTCTGATCACATAGTAAGGGTTGTACGATAAAGTTTTCGTGAACTGTCCGAGCGATATTCGGAGTTATTGGGGGCTCTGTCGGCGTCTGGAGCAGTGGAGTCGCGCGGCGGACTGGGAACGGGCATTCAGGATGCAAAAGCGAGCCGTGAGTGTGTTAGTCCAGGTCCGCCGGGACGTCTCCGTAAACCCTCACTTCAAAGCGCTGCAAATCCTGAAACTCCCGCCCGTCGTCATACATGCACGAGAACATCGACTCGTTCCGCAGTCACCATGACATCAGGACGGCTCCACACACCGCCTGGCCAAGTTATCAAAGATGACTCACGTCAAGGGTCCGACAGTATACAATCGGCTACCGGAAAATATAAGTAGTATTCCCAACTCCGCATGCTTTAAAAAGCGACTTAAACACTGGTTTGCCGGACAAACGTTCTACTCATTTGCCGGGTTCAAAGGGAACTCCTGAACCTACCTGAATTCATGTAATAAAATGTTTTATCTCCACACGTATCATAAACCCTCTTTACTGCGTACAAAATCCGCACGTTACGATCAGCATAATGTTAAACTAGTTGGTAAAAACTCATTTCTTATCCAAAAAATTACACATTATGACCATAATGTGTAATTTTTCTACATATTATGACATTCAAATTTCGAACGCCGACGCCCGCCTGCGTGCCGCCCCTAGTTTGCCTGTGAAGTTGGTACTACAGAACAAGCTAAACAACTGCAGAGCCACAATGCCGGTCAAACATGCGGTTCCTGAACACATCAAAAAGAGATTATGATATGTGTGTAGATAAACTAGTGTATGTAACTGTACTGAATTAGGCATTAAAACTCTCGAGTGATAAACCCACTCTCGAGTTTTAATGCCCTCCATAATGTAGCAGTCACATAAACTACTATAGTGATCGGAATAGGTAGAGCTAATGCACCTTAAGTTCGTGAAACAGAGACAAAAAGTGTAGACTTCCTTAAAACTATATTTTTTTCGGGAGAAATTGTCCCCGTTTTGGGACATCCTTTAAATGTATTAAAAAAACACATGCCGTAATGGTGCTAAGATTGGTTTTTATATATTGATTATGTTATATCCAGTTTTTTTCGTTATATAACACAGATAGTTTTATAAACTATCGAAAATTATGTTCACAATGTATCGATAGTTTACAAATTGACGCGATAGATTATAAACTAACGGTTTTTATATATATTATATATAATAATATATTATGAAATATAATATATACAGTGTGTGGACTGCAGTCTTGTTTTGTATGTAGCGTATGCACCAATTATAAAATGTGCTAATCATTGTTTCTGCCACCCCGTATTGGAATCGGCGTGACGTGACTTCTAAGTATCATTTCTAGTAACCCCGAGAGTGTACTGTTTACCCTCTAGCAATACATTGGTACAGGTCATGTTGGGGGGCTGGTTCGGACCGGATGCCGCTGATTTAGCCGTGGCCGCGAGTCGACATACTCACAGAAATTGATTGTTCTCGACACTAAAATCAATATAACGATTTTTTTATGGTCCCGTCCGACCCTCGGAGTTTGGGGTTATGGTTCCCTTGCCTGTCAGGTTGCAATGGGGGAGATGATGGGATTTAATCTTTGTTTTGTTTAATGCCATAAACTATTGCAATATCGGTAAATATAAGGGTAGTTAGCAACTCTTTATTTAAAGTGCAGCTAACAATCAACCGCTTTTTATTGGCGAGCCATAGGTTGAAATCCAATCGGACACACAACTTTTTCTTTTCTGTTTAGTAGTCTCTCAAATCGTATAGAGCATTTCTTCGTTCAGTGGCGCCGACAGCGGGTGATAACTAGAATTAATAATATAATACTGACAAGTGTCGCCATCTACAGTTAACTGCGCCCGCGCTACTACGCCGCCGCTCTGTGACTTTACGCGCTATGAAGGCAACTGTTACGCATCTCGTTGCTAAAAATAGATAATGCGCGAAAAGTGCATGACTACAAATCATAGAATCATAGGTTCGAATCTCGGACAAACTGGGTGTATGCATTTTTGCTTTTTTGGTTATTTCTTCAAAAGACAAGAGGTGTTACAAGCATAATGAAGAACTGCAAGACTTGCTTGGAAGCTGTCTATCCCTCAGAGATATTAAGATGCGTGATATGCAGTAATACATTTCACCACAACTGTGCAAATATTATTTCGGCGTACTATATGGCAAACATCAACATTTTAAAATGGAATTTAAATGCCAAAAATTTCGTGAAGCTGCTCTCCGAAATACAGAAACAATAACACAGGGTAATGGACGTATTTCAACACATTCCCCAATATCAACTAGACAGGAAAATATTACGCATAGAAAACCCAAACAAATAATGGAACACAGTGTACTGCAACTCGTGGTTGCAAATAGTGAGATTAAATAAAGTAAAGTCTCAGCAGGAACGGGAAAGACGTTTGGTCACAAGAAGGAAAACCCTTGAGAGTGACATTGCACCAAAACTGAATTAAAAACACACTGAGTTAACACTCATTTAGCTATCAGGCGATAAAAAATTATAATTAGTTACCGGTAGAATAAGACAAATTACGATCCCCAATATCCTTAAAAATAAGCTTAAAGCACTTAATGTTATTACAAGGTTGATGAGTTTTTTGAGGACAGAAGTTTATGAATTAATTTGAATTTCAAGTATCATTTCAATTTGACTGACTGAATTACTATTCTTAATATTTATGGTTTTTTATTGACATCTTTATTTTAATAATAGGTACTAATAGGTAGGTTTGATATTATTTTATAATTTAAGTTTGATGAATTTTATTATTACGTTGAATCAAATGTTGAAGATGTAATTTGTAATAATCTATATTTTATTCAATTGTCACACCTAGTGCTGACATCTTATTTCAATATTATCATTTTAATTTTGGTTTTAATTACTATGTTATATTGTAATCTAATGTTTGAGATATGTTTTGCAATGAATTTGTTTTATGTTTTAGTATGCAAGCAATTTTAAATACAATTTATATTTTTAATGAATAAATAAACTTAACTGAACTGAACTTCTTTGTGGTGTAATTATAAAAGACAGTCCCTTTCGTAAAAGTTATTGTATTTATATTATTATATGTAAAGTTTATGTAGTATATATCGGTAATTATTTTGTATTTCCTATCTGTATTTTATAGGTATTAAGCTCGCCTTTGTACATGCATTTTCTTTTAATGTAACTTTTAAATTATTTGTGTGCAATAAAGAATTATGAATTATGAATGAACTAATATGGAAATAGCGATACATTATTGAAATTGTGAAATTTTTGCCCTTGTTTTACAAAGTTGTGAATATTTATTCCCTCCCTATTGATTGTGTTGATTAAGACTGATTACTGGTTAGTTAGTTACCATTTTTGTTGCTAAGGTATTATATGATATACATTTTAGACATCTTTTTCTAAGGCTTCTCGGCACTTCATTGAGAAGCAGACCATTGGGAAGTTATTTACCTAGCTGATGGGAAGGTTGGCGGGTGAGAATACTTAATTTGCGGTAAGTGGGTAAGTTTTGATTGGCCTCGATTACACTGTGTCCTCGGGGTGGGAGCCGTTCGAAGTTTGAACACTTCGTTCAAAGGCGACGAAGAGTTTTAGAAGTGAAGAGCGGTTGAATTCTGCTAAGTCTGGGTTCCCGACCAACTAGGCTGGTAACCGGATCTGGAGCTCAGGACGACAGCATTCGAGATGTTTTAGTTATCGGTCACTTCCATCTTCATTTACAACAGAAGATTACAATCCATGGTCTGTTCTCTTTTCTGACTCGGTTGTTGCGTCTCATTGACATTCTGTTTATCTACAACTTACTTGAAAATTGTATTTTAGATTTGCTTGAGGAATTATGTACTTCTTTTCTGATAATTTCGAAAGATCTTTAAATTGCTGACCTTCGATTGTTTTTCGTGTGAAGTTCTCAATACGAGTACTGTAGTGACGTTACACATTCACAACTTATTGCCTCTTCTGTGGTGAAGTTTGAATTGCGGTTTTTTGAGTCATGAATTGTACTAAATTACCTGAATTCCTGTTTATTTAGTGGCGTTTTTGGTAGCGTTATTAAGGAAAATTTACTTAGTGTAAATGTGCATATGACGGCTACTAAGTCTGAATTCCCGTCATTTGGAGTTTATCCCAGATAAGAGTAGAGGTGTAAGTATGGAAAGCCCAACCAGGAACACAAAAAACCTGGTTAGAGGGCGCTAAATAACTTTATTTATAGCAAAATTAAGTACAGTATTCCCATCCAAATTGGCCGCTTCGCCTAAAATACAACAAAATATTTTACTTATAAATAGTTAAAAATTAGCCAATTCACATTTCTCATACTATATAACGTACCTACTAGTCATGTTGACAACAAGTCTGGTGATGTTATTAAGAGGAATAGAGTCCAATCCTTCAGACTTTCTATCCGACAAATAATTCGATAGATTGTGAATAACTTTTCTAACGCCACTGTAAATAGTTTTCGGCATTTTCACTCACAAAACACAAGAAATATTTCATGCACAATCGACGCCCCACTTTGACAGCAATCGACAGAAGACATTAATTACATTTTTAAAGAAACTGTTGCAAGTTGAAGAAAATAGTTTCATAGGTTTTCCGCAACATGGCGATGTTTTTATATTCTTGTTTCGGCTTTACTATAATAAACCATCAGGGGCTGTACTATCGTAACTGTTTGAATCTCAATCTGATATTAATAGAAATTATTATTGTGACATCCCCCTGTCATTATCGTTTTAGATTCAGATTTCGATAAAACTTTTGGTAAACTGCTGGTCTAGTTTAATGTGGCCTTTATGTATAATCGCCTGGAAATTTTCATGGAAACATGACCGTTTCATAATTGATGTTATTTAGTATAGGAAAGTATGTTTAGGGCCACTGCAAATTACTCTGAAACTGGTAAAATAAAGTGAAACTGGTTTTGAAACTATCGAGCTCATAACACCACGCGATCTGGTTTTGTATTACTTTAATAAAAACGACACGTGATGTTATACCAAAATATATATATTGATTTATGAATTATCATAAGTTTCCTAAGTAGATACGATTGCTGATGTTAGGTTTTTAGATCTCAATACTGACAATGCTCTGTGATGTATTGATGATGACTTACTATACTCCATTTCCTATAACATTGTAAAAAAGAAGCAGTGGCAGTGAACATTTTTGCAATAGTTCAAAATATTAAGCCGTCACGTGCAAAGAGAAGAATGCGTTGAGTGCAGGCTCAGGCTCTTCTATGGGATATAAATATGGAAGGGTTGGATGGGGGCCGGTGTCAGATATCGTCATATTGCTCAACTATTATTGATGTTTATGATATAAATTGTATATGTTTGGAAAAGGTAATAGATTTAGTAGAGCAAAATATTTCATTTTACTGAAAGCTTTTTATTAATGCCTCTTTTCATGTTCTTTTCTGTGTTTTCAATATTTTCCTGCTGCGGTGCGGTAAGAAAATTTTAGCCACTTGTTACACGATTTGCCTCAAACATTGCACAGCACTATAACCTTCTATAACCTAATTTTTGATTAACCTCATTTTTGAGGTTTTCTTTACATAACTTCGCTACGAAAGTATTCCTATTTCGCATTATTATTTCGAAATCGCTTAGCTCTGGCTACTAAGGCTCATAAAAAAGGCAAGTATTTAATCGCATATCAAAAATACTGATTTTCACAGCAAAAAATGATCAGCAAAAACACTTTTTTTGTTTTAAGTATTTCTGTTGTTCTTACATGTTCAACCTAATACGAAGGATAAAGATACCCTTCAACTAAGCTACCGCAGTATTTTGCCCTGATATTTGCTGTAAACATCAGTATCATTGCTGTGTAAATCAGTATTATTAATGTGCAGTTTAGTTTAATAATATTAGAACATTCACGAAACTCGAGAAGAAACGGAATGAATGAACGAAAATTCTCGTTTTTTTTGCGTGACATTTTGCATTACAGACAGTTTTACAACACCGTTTCAGTTATCGCTTTTTATCTGATTTGAGGTTAGAAACTATTTTTATTAAAACTCGATAAATATGCATTACCTTGTAATAAGAGTGGTAGTGTTATAATCAGGTAGCCAGCCCCTACCAGATTTAACGGGTTCGAAGTTTATGTTTTTTGATTCAAGCCATTTTTGTATATCTTTTTTTCTAGTGGCTGTTGTAGGCACCTTTTCCACTTTGTGGCGAGTTATATGGTGCGTTGTCCACAACAATCACGGCATCTTTCTCTATAGAGATTAATTTCTCAAAACTGTTTGCATCCATCTCCTTTTTTGGCATCAATCACCAACTGTCCGCTTGCAAGGAATCCTTCAGCCTGCCCTGTTAAAAAGTATTATTATTAATCACAAGGTAACATTTATTTCACCCTGGCTGGAACCATAAAAGCAAAATAATTACCAGAATAAATCAGACATACCAATATGCCCAATAATATAAGACGACGTCCCTTTCCGGTAGGATTTTTGCACCGACGACCCGAATGGCCGAGTCGTCAGTGACCCTGCCTACGAAGCCAAGGGTCCCGGGTTCGAGTCCCGGTGGGGGCAAATATTTGTTTGATGAGAACGGATGTTTGTACCCTAGTCATGGTTGTTCATCTATCTAAGTATAATATTTATCTATATAAGTATGTGTATCGTTCTCTAGTACCCAAGATACAGGGAATCCTAGTTTGGGGCTAGATTAATGTGTGTAAATAGTGTACAAGGTTTTCTTAAGACAATCTCTCGCGGTGTGCTTCTCGTGAAGATTTAACTGTAGTATCTTGCCATACGGTAATCTTAGTGTGGCCTGAGAAATAAAATTTAAACACAGTTTTATAACATGAAGTTAAAGCGATAAACATCTAATATACATATAAGTTTTTAATTTAAAAATAATACCTTCCTAAGCCAAGTTTCATCAAGATATCGGATTTGTTCAAGATATTTGTCTCACCAAACATTATTTTTTTCAATAAGGCTACTTTTTCTGCTTTGTTTCATATAATAAATAATAATATACTTTCATTTTTAAACTTCTTTTAAAAATCTATAAAAGATCTTGAAAAATCTGGCCGAGATTCATCATTATTAACAGCTGCCAATATTTTGTCCAGTGGATCATTATTGTATAAGAAAGTAAGGACTTTTCTTCTTATTTCACCCAAATGCATGTCGTCCAAATCATCACTTTTTGTGGTTGGTCTTGCGGTGCAAGGGTGACTGAACACGCCCTTGGACTTTGTACACTTTTAAAATATTGTACCCAGGGATATATATCTTAAAATATATTTATTAATAACTTCTGAATGTCACCGTCTCAGCTTATCCGTGACAGTTACTTTATAAATTTATAACACAAAGGTACTCTATTATTTCTTTGGTAGTATATCAGTTATTTACTACAAAATACTATACACTATCATTATTGAGTCACCTGAGACTTCTGCAGTTTTATCCACTACTTCGGTTTTGTATAAGGAAACATTTGATTACTTCGACTGTTCGAAAATGTTGAGCACCATTTGCTTTTTAGAAGAATGAAGTGAGTTTTGTTTAGGTCTTTTCTTTTTGGGAGATACTATGATTAATTTTCATTTGGAGCATGGCGTCGCTTAACCTCTCAACACCCGAGGGCAGTTGGGACGGGTCGCGTTGTTGAACCTTATGCCATAGTAATAAAATTTAAAACCGATAACGGAAAAGTGGCGTTAGCTAAAATATTCAAGAAGTTGTTGACCAGTGCTGGATATAACTAGTTGGTTCTTCACCCGTGTGACTAGGGCCTGCGCCCGGGCGCGCGCACTCACTTGGTTCTTCACCCGTGTGACTAGGGCCTGCGCCCGGGCGCGCGCACTCACTTGGTTCTTCACCCGTGTGACTAGGGCCTGCGCCCGGGCGCGCGCACTCACTTGGTTCTTCACCCGTGTGACTAGGGCCTGCGCCCGGGCGCGCGCACTCATTACTTGGTTCTTCACCCGTGTGACTAGGGCCTGCGCCCGGGCGCGCGCACTCATTTCACAAGAACTTGCTCCAATAACAATAAAATGAACAAATAACAAAACGGGTTGGTTTTCCAACACTGACTCTTTGATACTTAGTAAAATTGGTTACTAGGGGGTAGATAGGGTTTACCTTGAACCTTTTATCCAGTTTTTAATACTAGGAGTTAAGTATTTAATTAATTATGAATTAATTAAACTTACGAATATTATCAGGAGAAACGGAACGTTTTTCGTAAAATTTGGGCTAAGATGAATGTCAGTTAGACTTAGCATCTGTGGAACGGAACGTAACGTCGATGTTTGAACGTAAAAAAAAACGTTGCTGGGTTAGTGTGGGTGTGTGTCAAGTCATTCCGTTTTTCTTCGAGTTGCGTGAATGTTCTTTCTTGCTTGTTTTGTGCTATTGGGCAAAATACTGCGGTAGCTTAGGTGAAGGGTAAAGGGGGTTAGCGAAGCGAAGCCCCCTTTATCCTTCGTATTAGGTTGAACATGTAAGAACAACAAAAATACTTAAAACATAATAAGTGTTTGCTGATCCTTTTTTGCTGTGAAAATCAGTATTTTTGATGTGCAATTAATGTTGCGTGAATGTTCTCTCTTGCTTGTTTTGTGCTATTGGGCAAAATACTGCGGTAAGCTTAGGTGAAGGGTAAAGGGGGTGAGCGAAGCGAAGCCCCCTTTATCCTTCGTATTAGGTTGAACATGTAAGAACAACAAAAATACTTAAAACATTATAAGTGTTTGCTGATCCTTTTTTGCTGTGAAAATCAGTATTTTTGATGTGCAATTAATGTTGCATGAATGTTCTCTCTTGCTTGTTTTGTGCTATTGTGCAAAATACTGTGGTAGCTTAGGTGAAGGGTAAAGGGGGTGAGCGAAGCGAAGCCCCCTTTATCCTTCGTATTAGGTTGAACATGTAAGAACAACAAAAATACTTAAAACATAATAAGTGTTTGCTGATGCTTTTTTGCTGTGAAAATCAGTATTTTTGATGTGCAATTAAATACTTGCCTTTTTTATGAGCCCTAGTAGCCGGAGCTAACGCGATTTCGAACATCAATACTACAAACAATGACTTTTTGTAAAAATCCTATAGTAAAAAATAACCGCAAAATGGATTTTTGAAAATTCATATAAAAAAACCATACATTTCCTAGACTGGAAATTGTACAGGGGGGTTACTTCCTCCCCCCCCCCCCCTCCCCCCCGTCCCCCCCTCAACCTCATACGAAAGAGTCCGTGTTGGAAAAAATACCCAACAAAACAACAAAAAATATTTTACCAACTTTAACGAAAATTAACACGAGTCGCTCACAGCAAAACACAGCGAGAAGTGAAGTGACGTGACGGAATTTATCAATCACTGACAGTTGACATCTGACATTAAGGTGCGTTTCAAAACGAATGTTTGTAGCTGTTTCACAGCACTGTATCGATGTGGTCTATGGATTTTGTTATCCGTTGATTTGTGCTGGACAACGTTGTATTTATTTTTATGGATAAAACGGAAGGCGTTTGAAAAAAAGTTGATTTGTGAAAAAGCGGCCGCCAAACGGCCAAGTTTTTTTTTGTATGGCGTCGATTGATTTTGTGCAAATAAAATTGATTTGTGGATTAGTTATAATGGTTTGGTGTATAGTAATGAAATGAGACTTTATGACAACCGTTCCGGGGCGTGAGGGTACCTTTGGGTCGGGCATGTCCTGGGGCGGTTTATTTGTTTAATATTGTGATTTTTACTGTGTGTTCTCTAATGTGTTTGTATAAATAAAAAGAGGCAATGAGTGAAAATAACATCGCGAGGGTGTAAAGTTTGATTTTAAAGCTGCTTCTTTTTTCCAATGCTATATGAAATGGAGAATAGCGAATTTGAAATGTCATATAATAAACAAATGATTTACAGATATAATCATCAAAAAGGACGCCATTAGTTCGCGTCCTTAATCCATATGGTCGTTCCACACACACACACACACACAAAAGAGTGGTGTCAGTACTGAAACGAATGGCACACTTGTTTATGGCTTCGTTTCCCTGAAACAGGGTTTATTACAGTACTGGCACTGGTTGAACCCGCTTTTATGTATTACAGCGCTACGAGAACAAAAGACGGTGGTGGTGGTGGTTTAAGGAACTAATAGGAATATTGTTCTTTTGTCGAGCATGAGGTGACTAACTAAACGGGTTTGGTGGAAATATTTTTAATAGAGATGTGTGTACTTCGGCCGTCTTACCTCGTTATCTGAATAAACGGTGATAATATAGGTACTAATTCGTTTATCCCAAGTAAACTGAACTGCGAAGGCAATATTTAATGTTAATTAATAAATTGTATTCGCAAATATGTGGATCTGAAGTTCTCGACTACGCGGTTTAAATACTTTCAGGGAAAACTGTAATTACATCTCATGGCACAAGTTATTAAAAATGCAAATTTATGCCCTCGTGTGTTTAACTCTCAAGTTTTAAGATATGCGAGGCTGAGCTTGAGTTTTCATTTAGCTACTACGCATGTATTAAAGCAGTGGTACCTACAGAAGCAGTACTTACTCGTAATAGGTAAACTTAGGAAAACTCCCGTGAAAAGTCGATAAACTTGTTCAGAAATACAAGATTGTATGCGTAGTTGAGAGGAAGCGCGAGAACTTCTAAAAAGTGACATCTTATTGTACTATGGTGACATGACGATATAAGTTCTGTCAATTGTGCGTTAAGTTTCAGAGACAACAAGACGGTTATTACCTGGAAGTATTGTTCGAAAGTGTAGTCTGGTGTCTCAGCACAATTGACGCCAGTGTTATTTCCCTGGCCGTCGCATTATATCTGCAGTCAGAACAGCACGCTGTTCGCCAGATTGAATGTTGTGCCCAGATGCTTGAATACCGCGAAATCCGCGCCGTCTTCTAGCGGGTTGAGAAGGGCGAAGAAGACCGCTCGTCGGTAGTATGTGTTGTTGTGGAGGCTTTATACAAGTCTACTGAGCACGCCGTGTCCGATTGCTCGCTCCACAGAGAGACGTCAGCGGAGTCGGTGAAATCGAACAAGTACTGTGCGGCACTGGATCTCAAGATCGGAATTTGGATTTCAACTACATTGTCCCAATGCCCAAAGCATCCCTGATATGACTTCCTTTTATGGGTCGCACCGTCGTCTCTTATCCTCCGTGATATAAACACCTTTTTCATAAAAAGTAACCCCCGTTCTTCCAGCCTAGACTCTATCGTCAACTCCTTTGACCTACATATTGTTTCCCTTTACGCCACTCACTTTTAACCTCACTGTACTCCCTCTCTTCTTGATCTCATGATCATCTCCAACTCGAAAGAAAAGGTGCCTGTTCCTGGCCAGCTTACTGCCCCCTTATCCTATAGCGATCTGGTTTATATTTCATTCAAAATAAGGTCCCCTAAGCGTAAAGCCAAATGTAATTGATATTCGAAGCTTTAAGGGTGTGAACCTCGATTCCCTTAAATTAGATGCCTCATCTGTCGATTGGTACCCCGTCGGTGCCGGTATGATAGAATCCTGAAGTTGAACTCCATTTTCCTGGGGCTGTTTGACAAGCACACACCAATGAAAAAGGTCAGGGTCAAACATTTTCCCGCCCCGTGGTTGACTAACGCAATCAAGGCTTTAATGGAAAAACGAAACCGTGCCAAAGGCCGTTATAAGAGACACCCAACTAATGAGAATTTTCTTGGCTTTATACACCTTCGCAACTTGTGCAACCGTACCGCGGTGCCAAGCGGCGCTACATTTATGAGTGCATAGAAATGTACACCCCAGCTCAAGTCTGGAAAATTCTTAAAACCAAGGGCATGTCCCAGGAATCATCTTTAGGTAATGTCGTGTCGATTTCAACGGTCTCAACAAGTTCTTCTCTTCTCCCCCTGTCGTGATGGACCTGCCACAAAGGCGGCAACCCTTCATCATCTAAGGTGAAGAATGCAGTCTGTACCTAACTGTTCAACTTCCTATTAGAATTCCGAATATCTCCTCAAATGCGGGTCACTGGTTCGACTCTTACCTGAGAGATCATCAACAGCTCAATAAGTCTGAGGAGACTAAAACTCAATAGTGTGGTCTCCCCGCAGGAGTGCCTCAAGGTGGTATTCTTTCTCCTCTCCTGTTTCCGGTCTTTGTCAACATCTACATCTCCGACGTCCTCTCTTCTTCGTATGGTCTCCAAATCTATTGACACTTTACCCCCTGCGATATAGTTACACCTCGAGAATTTGAAATACTGGGGCTCGACACACAGGCTGTTGGTAAACACGATCAAATCACAAGCAATGATTATTTGGGACCAGGCACTCTCTTACCTTAGTACAAAAATTCACTATTCCTGTTACTTATAAAGTACTACAATTACACTGTTGGGACGAAAATCTTAGATAACCAGCTGTGTTGGTCTCCACATGTCAACGAGGTCAGCGTCATGGGTCTTTGCGTCTTTCCATGACCTCAGGCGACTGCAGAACTTATTGCCACGGCAGACAAAATTACAGGCAAAATTACCCTTGTACAGACCCTTCTCCTGCCGCTAATGGACTATGCCGATGTTACCCGGGCGAGTGCGAACTAAGAGCATAATAGAGCATAAACTCGAACGACTTCAAAATCTCGGAATTCGGTTTATCTTCAGACTGCGCAAATTCGACCATGTTTCTCAATATTGCAAAGAGTTGGGGAATGGGGTAGCTTCCGTCTCGTCGTCGCCGAGACCTTAAGGGTCAAAACACACCATTGCCGAATACGCGACCGAAGTTCGGCGTGATTACGCCTGCAATGCTATGTCAATCACGTAAGGTTCAATTCAGGAACGAAAAATTCAGCCGCGGAACTTCTGCGCGTTTTCGGCCATGGTGTGTTAACACACTAACATTCTTTATCATCTTTTCGATATCTTTAAAAATGCGAGCTACCCAATCTACCTTTGAGACCATTTTGAAAATATCTTTTCCGGAGATCGGCACCGGAGATCTCACACTGTCTCACTTTTAGCCACTCCGCGGCATACCTCCGCTGCGTATAAGCACTCTTTCAGGTTGCGAGCGGGGTGGTCCAACTTTGGTACGCACTTTTTTTCACTACGAGTATAAAACACACTCACTCTTTTCTCTTTCAAAAAACGTATTAAAGAGAGACCTCTCTGTGTCGCAAAAGTTATTATATGTATATAATTATATGTTAAGTGAATGTAATATATATCGGTGTTATTTAGTATTACTGTCTGTATTTTATAGGAATTTAATTTATTCCTAGTTTCTTTAGACTAGTTATTGTACATTGCGTACCTTTTCATGATACTTATACATATCATGCCTTGGTTTGCTGAATAAATCTATTTTGAAAGGTAAGCTCTCTTTTGTAAATACATTTTCTGTGAATGTAACTGCTTAAATATTTGTGTGCCATAAAGTATTGTGAATTATGTATTTATGAAAACTCCATAGCATCCTGGATGTATAATATTAGTGGACTTGTACGAGTATACAGGTAATCTGGGACGGGGCGGAGCCCCCGCCAAGTTGAGCATAAAATCAACCATTTCATATTTATCAATCAATCAATACATTTGATTTCAGAATAATATAATATACTTCGGCGGTGATAAGGAAAAATCCGTAATGCTAATTAACGCTTATCACTAGGACTTACAGTCTCGCTAATTAATTCCCTTGCCTACCCATATCGTTCAAATTTCGTTAGACAGTCAGGTCGTAAGTTCCAATTACTGAAATGTCAATAAATGTCCATTACAAATTGTCAAAACCTCAGATTAACGAAACTCTTTGTTTACTCTATGATCATACCATATAATACTTTTCATCCGGCCGATTTGTTGATCCTCAGATAACGTTTGTTTATCTGAGGAGTATGACAAAATTTGAACGTGTGGTTTATCTGGGGATGGAGCAATTACCACATATTGATATAACCTATTGTACGAAAAGTTTTAAGTAAAGAACAATGAGATTCATCAATGCCGAGTAATACCTGTAAATAAAGCATGCAACGTCGTCGTAGCAGCATGCTTGGCCGAACGGCATAGCTCTTATGGTTCCAGATTGCTATACGATATGAACCTTAGGTGGGTCGGAAATTGAATTCCTTCGACTGTACAACATAATTACGATGTTTATTAAAGACATTTTTAACTCCTAAATGTACGTACCATTGCCATTGACGGCGTGGTAGAATTATATGAAGGTAAGGTAGTTAGCTTCAATAGGTACAAATTTATAAAGTGGCTGGGCAAAAGTGACTCCTTAAAAGTTTTTTAATAAGTGCGGGATCAGTTTCAATGGTCTCTAAAAGCGAACTTCATCCATTTCAGCAGTCACTAGTAACATTAATCTCGCCAACTTATATTTTATCCACAAAGTTTCTAAATTAGTCTTCGTGGGAAAGGCCGAGTAGAGGTAAACTACAATAACATGGCGCGCCCCTTCACTACTCCATAGGTATGCTGTCACGCTCACTCGCGTGCGCTCGCTGTCTGGCCGGTGACTAGTGGAGGGGCGCGCCATGTTATCGTTGTTTTTTCTTCATCCGGAGAAGTCATTTCAGTTTCCAGGTTCCCATAATGTAATAATACTCGTCTAGAAATCGACAAGAATTTCTTGGCATTCATTTGGCGTTTCGTTAAGATCGGTTTAGTTAGTACCATTTGATTGTATCTTTAGATTGACCTTTCGTCGGATGCCAAGTGCATTTTTGCTTACAATAAAATACTCTTTTTAGTGGGTTCTGACCACTTTCGTTACGGGTGAGTATATTATAGTGTAGTGAATGCCAGTGAAATCGCCCTTCTTCGTGTCGCTGCACACATTTTCAGTGAAATACCCTTTCGAGCCGTCTGGACTCAGACTCTGGAGGGATCATACAGTCGCGAGTCTCCGGCACTCAGGTAAAGTCATTGTGAGAAGTGCTTTCCGCCGACGACTATCTAAACTGACAGCTTCAATTCATTCAGTTCTTGTCCTGTTTTCTCTTGTTTTGCGATATTTAGTCACGTATCTTCACATATTTCATGTTAGGTAATATATGAACAAAATTAAATAGGTAGGCTAAGGTAGATAATTAGATAAATATCCATTCAATACACCCAAATAAGCAAACGTTTTAATCTGTATCGCAAAAAATAATGTATTTGTTAAAACCTACTTACAATGACAAAATATTGTTGTATCATAAATTGAAACTTTTTTCTTAGTTTACTTTAATGCCTGACTGTATCTGCAGCCGCGCCGCCTACTGGAGATAAATGGCACTTATGTAGTAGGTACTTCACTTAGGTGGTGGTGGGTGGGTTATATAAAGTGTGTAGTCACAATGCTTTTCATAAAAATATTCTGGAATACTTGTTATAAATCAGAAGGCTTACTTACTGAAAACAATAAAAAGAAAAACTAAGGAAAAAATCTACTATGAAGGTACTTCTTTAAACGTGGTAGGGATTTGGGAATTTCTCCTTTCGTTCATATAGCAATGGAAGGAAATGTCATTTCATTTCATATTTTTAATATGCTGTTTAAGTACTTAAAGGAATTGAAGAACTCCTTTCAGGGTTCTGGTTTTGGACGTAGCCCAAATACCAATCTATGCCAGATCAGTATACACCGAAGCACTTATTGGTGAAGTTTGCGCAATGTAAACAAAGTTTAGCAGCCAGTTAAGCTGGCATGTATTCTGGGGCCAGCTGATGACTTCACAAGTTTAGCAGCCAGTTAAGCTGGCATGTATTCTGGGGCCAGCTGATGACTTCACATGTTTAGCAGCCAGTTAAGCTGGCATGTATTCTGGGGCCAGCTGATGACTTCACATGTTTAGCAGCCAGTTAAGCTGGCATGTATTCTGGGGCCAGCTGATGACTTCACATGTTTAGCAGCCAGTTAAGCTGGCATGTATTCTGGGGCCAGCTGATGACTTCACATGTTTAGCAGCCAGTTAAGCTGGCATGTATTCTGGGGCCAGCTGATGACTTCACATGTTTAATAATATATAATAATAATACCCTGGACGCTATTTACACACATTGATCTAGCCCCAAACTAGGATTCCCTGTATCTTGGGTACTAGACAACGATACACATACTTATATAGATAAATATTATACTTAGATAGATAAACAACCATGACTAGGTTACAAACATCCGTTCTCATCAAACAAACATTTGCCCCCACCGGGACTCGAACCCGGGACCCATGGCTTCGTAGGCAGGGTCACTGCCGACTCGGCCATTCGGGTCGTTTAGCAGCCAGTTAAGCTGGCATGTATTCTGGGGCCAGCTGATGACTTCACAAGTTTCTTATTGTTCATATGCTATCTAAATAAAAGAACGTTCGTGGGGATTCTACCGAATTATTTGTGTTGTATCTTATTTGTCATAGAATCATAAAATATGGCAAGGTAAATTTTTAGTGAGGTACATCACAAAAATAGGTGTTTTTGTACGGAATCCTCGGCGTACGAATCCGACTTGCACTTGGCTATTTTTTTTGTAATTTACCAAGTAAAGGCTTCTTTACTCCAAAAAATTGTATCAAAATTATTCCCGTAGTTACTTTATTGCAGAGACCTACGTGTGCTTATCGTAACATAATTTTTGTTATATTTGGTCTTTTACGTTTAAACCCTCTACCGACCGATTTTAATAGTAGTTTATGTGACTGCTACATAATGGAGGGCATTAATACTCGAGAGTTTTAATGCCTAATTATGTACAGTTACTTACACTAGTTTATCTACACACATATCATAAGCTCTCTTTGATGTGTTCAGGAACCGCATGTTTGACCGGCATTGTGGCATTGATCATTGCTCTGCAGTTGTTTAGCTTGTTCTGTAGTATCAACTTCACAGACAAACTTCGGGCGGCACGCAGGCGGGCGTCGGTGTTCGAAATTTGAATGTCATAATTTGACAAATTTTGGTACATTATGGTCATAATGTACAAATTTTCAGATAAGAAATGAGTTTTTACCAAATAGTTTTACATTATGCTGGTCGTAACGTGCGGTGTTTGACGCAGTAAAGAGGGTTTTTGATATGTGTGTAGATAAAACATTAATACGCCAAAAATGTTTTAGGTAGAAAATTATTTTTGGACTTTTTGAAAGTTATTGTGCTGGATAATAATATTCCATAGTAAAAATGTATTATTTTGGTACCAATTTCTGTGAAAATCAGCATTTAAAAAAGTGCAAAAAATTTGTATTATTCTTAAACACGCGTAATTTTAGTCTACAGTTAGAACTTTTTAGCGACTATTTGATACTGGCAGTGCCGCCTGTCTTTCATCATCACAATCCAGTTAATTTGAACCTGACAAACCCTTCCATTTCGAAGTTATACATGTTTTTTGCAGTTGGTAAAAAATGAAAAAATATATTAAAATGCCAATAAAAGTAGCGAGGGGGGGATTTTTCAAATATTTTTTGTCGATAAAATCCTCTTCAACCCTGTTTGACTCACCTCCGATTTCTGAAATGACAATTTCACTAATCAAATACTTCAGTATCGTTCTGTCTCTGCAGATGTCACAAACAAGAACGTGACAGCACGATCATTAAGTATTCACTTAGCGGCTTTCACACTCTATATTTGGTATAATACACAGACAAAGTAGTCGACGACAATGTAGGGAGACGCTAGACGACTCAAGTGCGGCTCGCTGCACGGAAATTATCGATTTCCTTGCAGCGAGCAGGGGAATACTTGTACAAATTGCATGTACTCTATCATAATTTCTTAACTTATAATATATAGAAAACTAAAGTTACATCGTTTTTGATAATATTACCTTAATAGTAGTTTATGTGACTGCTACATAATGCCTAATTATGTACAGTTACATACACTAGTGTATCTACACACATATCATAAGCTCTCTTTGATGTGTTCAGGAACCGCATGTTCGACCGGCATTGTGGCATTGATCATTGCTCTGCAGTTGCTTAGCTTGTTCTGTAGTACCAACTTCACAGACAAACTAGGGGCGGCACGCTGGCGGGCGTCGGCGTTCGAAATTTAAATGTCATAATCTTGTCATAATATGCCAAATTTTGGTACATTATGGTCGTTATGGTCAATATTCAGAAAAGAAATGAGTTTTTACCAAGAAGTATCTCATTATGCTGGTCGTAACCTGCGGTTTTTGGACGCAGTAAAGAGGTTTTATGATACGTGTGTAGATAAACGACTTCGTATAACTATATAACAAATTAATATGTTATTTTTATCATTCTTGCTCAGCTACCATGCTTACAATGCTTTCTATTATATTCTATCATAAATTAATTTGAATAAGTTTGCTTGAAAAAAATGCAATTAAAAGTACATATATACCATTTTTAGGGTTCCGTACCCGAAGGGTTCCAAACGGGACCCTATTACTAAGACTCCGCTGTCCGTCCGTCCGTCCGTCTGTCACCAGGCTGTATCTCAAGAACCTAGCTAGCTAGAGAGTTGAAATTTTCACAGATTATGTATTTATGTTGCCGCTATAACAACAAATACTAAAAAACAGGATAAAAGAAATATTCAAGGGGGCTCCCATACAACAATTCTTTCAATACCACATACAAACTTATGGATGCACCTGGTTACGTACATGGAGTGTGAAAGTAACCGCACCAATTACTTTGTAAACAATATTTTGCTGTGTAAAATCCAAACTATTCACTCCACACCATCGCTTCCATTGAACGGTGGTACGGAACCCTTCGTGCGCGATTTAGACTCGCACTTGACCGGTTTTTTAAAATAATAATTTGTTTAAACATATAAAGGTACTGAAAGCAGTGCTTTTCTTCGCACATAAATTAATTCGGTACGTGATTACTGTTCTGATTGATTCAAATCGTTTTACTGTAACGTTCTATAAAATTCTTATAAAATAATAGACTTTATTTTATATTTCAGCTTTATGCGTTTTATTGGAGTACGCTTCTATGGTATTACGAGTTTGTTATAGTTTAATGGTTGCATTTTATAGGTCAAATACCTTTACGTGCCTATAGAGCTACCGTAAATGTGAGCTTAGGGTTTGGTGAATTTGCGGTGGATATAGCGTACCTAATATTCCTCTCATATTCTTTTCTACTTAAAATAATAAAATTGAAAAATAAAAAAAATCGTACGTAAGTTCGAAATTTTTGTCAGGACATTGCTAGTCGTATTCCTCAAGCTGATGCCACGATGTGAATTGTGCTGTTTGATTGAAAAGTTATCCACGACGATACCCACTTTAGAGTCATAATTTTATATTGTAGAAATGAAAATCGAAAAGCTAATGTACCGACTACTCAAAACATTTTGCCTATTTTGGAATTGGAAGCCTTGCTTAAGCCAAAACTGAGTCATGACATGAACTTAACCCTACATATAACGCTATTTATTTACCCTGATGCGTGAGTAGTAATTCGAATTAACCCGAGTATGTAACACGAGGGCTTTCAAGTCAATACGAATACGTCTCCCCAGCCCTGCTATCCAATTTCGTTCGCACTTTTATCCTACTCACTCAGTAAGTTCGAAGTTCAGAGTGCATTGGGAATTAGAAACAATCATTGATTCTCTCACAACATGTGCATGTGGAATCGTAGAAGTTACACGTAGGAATCGGTTAAAAATAGGGCGCACCGGACATTGAACCAGTGGCTCCGGACATCTCGGTAATGGAAGTGTCCCATCTCGTCCGCGCATTTCACGTTACCGTTTCATGGCGGCCCCACACTAGGCTATAACATGAAAACATATATTATAGCTTGCCCAATTGATCCAGCGATGATACATTATAACCCAATGGATGTTTTCACACGAATATAAAACACAGTGTATATAGTCCTCCTTTGAAATACATGAGATCGGTTGGCCTAGCTATATGTTTTCATATGAAATCATATCGCGCGTCCCGGAATATGCAACTTGTTCCGTATTGATTGATGTCGTTCCTCGGGCGATCGTAATTTTCTGCTTCTGTAACGCGTGTAACAGTTAGATGCATATCGGTAATTCAACAGCGTAGCCTTTATAATATGTAATTATTAGCAAGCTGGTTGGTTACAAGAAGATATGCAGGCTGCAGGAGACTATTAGTTACATTTGCCGGATAATGAACGGCTACTGAGCACAAAGCGAGCGAACGAGGCAGCGGCGGCGGCGGCGGCGGGGCAGGCGGGAAGGGCGTTTATGTTCTCTACTTGTGTCATTATGCCCCGTTGTCATGGCAGTAGACACGTGCCGTAACGGCAGGTGCTCCAGTGCAAGTCGCACTTTACATACTGTTATATAATTTCAAGATAATTTTGTCCAATGTGATTTCATATTTCTTTATTGCACACAAAACTTATAAAAAACAATAGTTACATGAAAATAGTTTACAAAGGCGAGCTTATCTCTAATAAGAGATCTCTTCCAGCAAACCAGGATGAGATGGCAAAGGTTGATTGCTGAGCAGGGGCGGACCTATGCTTACAACAAATAAACTTACAATGAAATAAATTATATAATTACTATGATAATATACTAAATACTTATAATAGACTACTACTATTATGTATATTGTATTTACCGTCCGATGTCCATATTTTGTATGATGGCCTGCCCCCTGAGTCCTTGAGGTGATGGCGTGCGGCGAGGGTGTGAATAAATAAATACCGACTAATTGATGGTTCGATTTGATTTGATGACATACTTAGATTGGTAAATTGCTTTTAGGTATGTCGATTAAATATTATTGTGTACTTTTGCTGCACCACACGATATTCTTCTATATTTGCTTTAATTTTCACGTATATCATGCTAAAAAAATACTATAGTTTATTGCCAAAAACGCGGGTTCAAACTGACAGTTGACAGTTTTGCGCGAAAACACCCATCAGCGGAAGTGACGTCATGAATGCAATTGTGACACTATTATGTGTGGGACAGAGCTATATGCCTTTTATGTTTTAGGTCAAAAAATGTGATTAAATGTGATAAAAATGTTCTGTGAAGATTCTCTATTTATCTGAGCACTCTTTATCGGCCGTTTTATGAAATTAGATATAGATTACGCCTTCAGGCTAATAGCGTATCTTTCGCGAAGCCTGAAAAATGACAATTACTCTCTGGAACTCGTCTGTAAACGAGTTTTCATTGTTGGGGCGGAGTCGTTCTCGTAGCTTGCAGCGCCCCAGGGCTGCGGCGGCGGGGGCGGCGGCGGGCGGAGCGACCACGGAAAATTGGGCGCCAGTCCCTGAAGATTCGATTTTCCGCTGTATAAAAACCTCACAAAGTAGCTTTTAGGCACAATACCGAGGGCATGTTGGTTAGTATTCTTGCGATTACTTCTTTGTTATTGTTTTTTTACATGGTAAAGCAATTAAAATAGTATAATTGTTGGACTATTAAGGTTTGCCTGTTTGTTTGATTCTGGGAAGTGTGTTCGGAAAATGTTACTGATTTGACCTACAATAAATAACAATAACTACTACACTCCTACTTACACTATCTATTTGTAGGGTTCCGTACCCGAAGGGTGCCAAACGGGACCCTATTACTAAGCCTCCGCTGTCCGTCCGTCCGTCCGTCTGTCACGAGGCTATATCTCATGAACCGTGATAGTTACACAGATGAAATTTACACAGATGATGTATTTGTTTTGCCGCTATAACAACAAATACTAAAAAACAGAATATAGAATGGGGCTCCCATACAACAATTATTTCAATACCACTTACAAACGTATGAATGCACCTGGTTTCGTACATGGAGTGTGAAATTAGCCGCACCAATAACTTTGTAAACAACATTTTGCTATGTGAAATCCAAACTATTTACTCCACACCATACCTTCCCTACCATTGTACGGTGGTACGGAACCCTTCGTGCGCGTGTTAGACTTGCACTTGACCGGTTTTTTATTTATTCCGTACCGTTTCTTGATTCAATTAGATTACTCGAACACCTACGTGTATGTATAGTACTTGTACGTACATTGTCCCATTTATGAATTAACGAGGAAAGTTAAATTAGAACATTTGAATATTTAATGAAAACGAAGGAGAGCCGCGATTCCAGTACAAAATAAAATTAAATTTTTACTCTGTACTGTACTGTTCAGGAAATTTCACTGTACTATTCAGGAAATGCAAACTGTTACATAAATGAAAATATTTATGTGTGGTTACTTTCTTTAGAATACGGCACAGCATGTCTACTTGTCCAGGCAAGTCCTAAACCTTCCCAATTAGAAATGGCTTATGTTTAAACGATTAGCAAAAAAGGCACCTATTTTACTACCAATAAATTCGAAATGACTGCCAGAATGGATAAATGTCCACCAAATTGTGTTTGGATAAATGATCACCAAACTTCTTTTTATGTTTTGTGTGCTTAAGTTTATGTTTTAAGTATTTTTTGTTGTTCTTACATGTTCAACCTAACACGAAGGATAAAGGGGGCTTCGATTCGCTCACCCCCTTTACCCTTCACCTAAGCTACCGCAGTATTTTGCCCTGATATTTTTTGCAACTTTTGGTGTTTATTTGTCCATTTTGGGTAGGAAAAAAATATTTTGGTGATCATAATATTTGTTGCCATTAGAAATGGCGCGACCGACTCGGTCGCGCTCGTAGACATGGCACCAAAATGTTCATGTTGTTTTCGGTAGAGGGAAAATTAAAATATAAATAATCTATGTATAGTGCGCCATGTTTATTGTTTACGCCAAGTACCAGCACGATGAGTGGAATCGATATGCTCTGCCTACTGTTTCTGCATAATCTATTCTCGTACTTACCTATATTTACAAACTATCACCATAATCCGCGCAAATCTGCTATTCAGCCTTATCTCCGAATAATACAATCCATAATCCGATCGAATTAGTTTTGCTGATAGTATGGTGTATTGTATATATGTCACCGTAAGATTGTCAAAACCGTTTTTTTATAATAACGTTTTTTTCTCGTTAGTTTACAAACTATGGTTATATTTTAAACTGTGCCGTACTGCCTCGCCCCCGAATAGTCTTAGTGTTAGGTTGACATGTAAGAACAAAATAAACGTAAATTCCAAACCCTGTCGGTCCTGTTTTGAATTTGTCGATAGCTTACAAACTAACGCGTTCATTTATAAACGGTTTTGACAATCTTACGTTGACATATGCATATTATACAAGTTTAGAAGTGAAATTTATTGTGAACTGTAGACACCCTGTCGTAGTAGGTACTTCTTCTTCTTTCCAGGGGGTGATAGTACTGCACCTGGCCCACTTGAGCGGGGCCTTTGTGCATATCCCCTGCACCCACTCTTCTAGTTCAGCCATCCCAACCCCTGCACAAGCTGGAGTAGGAGGCCTGGACGTTCACCCAGTGACATACACATAAAGTAGGTATACTTTTTACGAGTATGTAATGTATGTAAAAAGTATACCTACCTATTTTACGAGTATGGCAAACGTTCGCCGAATGGAACGCTTGGCGCCCAACAAGGACCGTCCTTGCCAGATTGCCTATCGCCTGCTACTGATGATTTAATGAAACCCTATGCATGTAAAGTTTTAATTGCCTTCATAATGGAAAGGCCCGTATTCAAGTCCAACGCCACCGACCGCCCCTAAATTACCCAACAAATTGAGCATCACACGCGAAGCTTTACTTACGTTATGTTATGAGTTTTTGAAATCATAATTGCGCCTCGATAGCTACTTATTTATAGCTTCAGAAGCTTAATCAATTTGATGAGAATATTTTTTAACTTACCAATTTGCTAGAGAACTTGTGTAACGATGTCTATCTAACTTTGTGGGTTAAACATTAATTAACTGTGCTGTATCAATTCCTCCTCATTCAGACGAGGTACTTTTTAAAACTTTTTAATGCCTGGCGTTACAACTCGTGGATATGACTTATTAACAAGTGGTTCTGTGAGAAAAGTAGACCTCGCTCCAATTTAAAAAATTAAATCCGTCTTTATATAACGCTACAGCAAACTTCGCCCACTTTCCCCCTCTCGACTGGGGGAAAGTGGGGGAAGTTTTTTCCTTCCTTTCTTTTCTTTTTCTTGTGTAGAATGAAGTCCTTAGTGGTTTTTTTCTTGTGTAGAATGAAGTCGTTAGTGTGCCTCTTAAATTTGATTGAAATCCGTCGATAAATAACGTCGCACCAAACTTCCCCTCTTTTGCGCCCTATTTTCCCCCCAATCAAAAATTGCGATCGACTACAGTACTATTTTTAATTTGAGGCCAGAAATTTAAAAAAATAACTGTCATTTTTTAGAACAAAACCGTTGACTGTGACACTCATATTATATTTTTTGTACTGGAAATTGACAGTCCATTAGAAGGCCTCAAATAAAAAAATCCACTTTAAAACTTTTAATTAACTTCTGTGCCAATTTTCGTCAAAATTGGTTGGAAAATGCGATCTGTAGGCGAGAGAACAGACAGATGGACAAAGCATTTTCGGCCAATCTCGAAACTGGACGGTTCGCTCGCTTCGCTCTCTCGGGCAAATCGGAGTAATATGTAGTATTTTTCTACATAACGAGAGTTACAAAGTGCTTTCTGTTTTCCTCTCTTGGGCGGATGGATCGTAGATAAAAACAACAGACATAGATGAAAGCAACACAGGTTTCAACAAAATATAAATAATTTTTAAGCAGAATCGTTTCCCAATCGATTTATAAACGTTGTACAAAAAGCTCCACTGAAGTAGCAACTCGTAAATTGCATTGACCCAAGTTTATTAAATGTGTTAACGCCGGGTATTTATTACTTTTTAGTTGATAATTAAATTTTGTGCGCAGCAAGAGCTTATTTCTAAGCGAGATGGAGTTTTAATAAACATATTATATATTTTTTAATAAATAACCTTTGTATTGTTTTTTCAGGTACGTACAATCAGGTCCAACAGAGGACAACATCGCCTTCGACGCAGTATCGGTAACACTTTGACTTTTAATATCGAAAATCACAGAAACCGTCATTAAATTCATAATTATTATTCAAATTATTCAAACTAACAGTTACTCTATTGTAGTTAAAAGTTATACTTTATTTTTTGAAAATTATTGACCAAAGACATCTAATAGAATACAGTTTAATTGCAATTGTTTATACATTGTAGATGTAGTAAGTCATACTGACAGTATTAACTCAGCGAATATTTGAGCATGAGTAATGGGCGCTCGAATTCTTCAAATACAAGCTGACTGTTCACAATAATTAATGTCGGGATGTTTCTCGCAAACGGCTTAGAATATACCAATTAAATTGAGAGTAATAAAGTCTGGTCGAAGATGCTTGAACATAAATGACTACTTTACCTGAATCTTGGATATACATGTGTCTGTGCGTCCTTACCTTGCACTTCAGCAGTTTTTAGGCGTAGTTAGTTACGGCTTTCAGCCTTTCAGTCAGCGCCGACTGTAGGGTTCCCACATAAATTTGGCATATCGCTAGTTTGTGGCGTCCCAAATTTATATGAATTACCAGCGGAATGAATGGTGTAATGAGAACAAAGCTTTATGCCCACGTCGTGTGAAAACTGTAAGTTTCGCGCGACCGGGAAGGTATCAGCACGAAATGCAATCCAGTAGTACACCTCAGTTATGTAGGTTGTAACATAACATAGCGTCACGCCTTTTCCCTTACGGGGTGGCAGAGGCACAAGTGTGCCCACTTTGAGCCAGTTATTCAATACTCCATTTTGCGTGACGGGGGTCTAGCCCCTCGCCGCAGCTATGGAGTAATGAAGGTTTTCTCACGATGTTTTCCATCACCGTTAGAACGTCCGTATAATGTACTTAAGATAAATTAATTATCTCATTGGCACTTGGTCAGGAATCGAACTTGCATCTCCTGCGTGAGAAGCAAGAGTGAAACCCGACCACAGAGCTCTTATAAGTAGGCTGTAGTACTTAATAATCTTACGTAATGCAGTCGGCACACCATACATAAAGCGGCGCATAGACTCGCTGCTACATCTAGTCTAGAAGTAAGTTATTAAACTTTCAGAAGCTAGCTCACTATGAGACCGAGTGCAGCATTTATATTTTAAGTTCAGTTGTAGATAGCTCGTATTAGGTCCCGAGGCAGAAGTTTCCCACCGAACAAGGAATATTCGAGGAACATACCAACATGACAAAGTTCCGTGGTGGTTCGGTTCTATCGCTTTACATCGTTACGGCAGTTTGCACCAGTTGAAAAGTTTTTGCCAACGTAAATATCGTTGTACGGTAATTGTAACTAAATATATTTACATGTTAATTTATTCCGGATATGTAAATTTTTAATCAGGTTGTTTTTTTTTAAATGAATATGTTTATGACGGCAAAGCAACGCGTGGCAATTTCACTCAACAACGCATGATATTCGTGGATTACGAAGAACTCGTACTGCCTACAGTGACTACGGAGGATTCCGTGCACTTCCATTTAAACGAAATTCGCTGATGTTTGAAAATGATATTTTCCCTCTACCGAAAACAACATGAACATTGTGGTGCCGTGTCTACGAGCGCCATTTCTAATGGCAACAAATATAATGATCACCAAAATATTTTTTTCCTACCCAAAATGGATAAATGAACACCAAACGTTGCAAATTTTATCAGGGCAAAAAACTGCGGTAGCTTAGGTGAAGAGTAAAGGGGGTGAGCGAAGCGAAGCCCCCTTTATCCTTCGTGTTATGTTGAACATGTAAGAACAACAAAAAATACTTAAAACATAAACTTAAGTACACAAAACATAAAAAGGAGTTTGATGATCATTTATCCAAACACAATTTGGTGGACATTTATCCATTCTGGCAGTCATTTCGAATTTATTGGTAGTAAAATAGGTACTCTTCGTGCGTTTTTGGTAATCGTTTATTACATGTTTATAATCTAACGACTTTTTTCTTGTTAGTTTATAAACGGTCGATAAATTGTAAAATGTAGCTACCAATATAACGCGTCAGTTTAAATCAAACCGGTAAATTGTGAACTGGTTTAAACTTGTATTGCCTTGTCTTGTCTTGACTATAGTGTCTATTCTGTGGTCGATTCGAGCGGTTCTGTGGACTCGATGAAGTGGCAGGTCCACGCGGGAAGCATGCGGCTGTGTAGCACGCATGCGCACTGGCCATTACACCTGGGGTTGGGGTAGAGTAGACCAGCCTATCCTGAAAGCCCACCTGTTCCTACACCCCACACCTCCAACCCTCACCTCCTGCACACGGCGATATTAAAACCAGCCGTATTTTACGGGATCCAGCGAGCGAGCGTCATACGCTCGAATCAGAATTGAGTTTGTGAAATTGAAATTTGTACAACCGTTTCAATGCCTGAACGGCGAAGTTGGAATTAATCTCACTTGGATACCAGAGAGATTGGTTAGCGCAGATGTCAATACGCTCGCTTTCATAACTTCCAATTTATAGAGATCAATGAATCGAATAAATTAATAAAACATACTCGTATGAGATTACATTTTTGAAATCAATGTGTATTGTTTATTTATTTCCTTTGCGCTCGAAAGGTTGTGAAACGGACCTTGCTGTTCAATAATAACATTTTCCGGCAATCTATTTTAACACGAAATGCTGTTTGCTGTACGTTTAATACTTCAAGAAAATTTTAATATTCTATCCTCTTAAATAAATAACAAATTGTTTAAATATGCAAATTGGAAATCGGTTTAGCGGGTTCTTCTAATAAGTGGTATTTACCTCCCCGAAGCCAGATATTATTAATGGTCCCTGGAAACTTGCCAGATTCATCGAATCTGGTCCAGTTAGGGTGGACCTTCTCTTCAATATGCTGATTTTTTTACAAATATCTTGCAATTCGCTCTGCGGGAACTCTGTGGATGTGAAACAAATTGGAACTTATACGAAGATAGATATAACTACCTTATTGCGTAGCATAAGGAGATAATTTCTACCTATAGACGGTTTTTATCGAAGACTATATAGGCGGAGCGAATAGTTGAAACCATAGGTGTTTTGTAGCTTTGTTACGTATAAATCTTTCCTAAACATGATCTCAGGATCAGTTATTGACAGTTGTAAGTAAGCAATTTTATCATTATTTTTTTTGTATAAAATGTTAGCAATAATGCAACTGTACCTCGTTTCCCCACTAACTCTGTGTGGCTTGCGGAGCCAAAAGTTTCGCCACGAATACGCAAGGAATTGCAGCGACTACAAAGGTTATAGGGGAAACGTTATCTTCCAACAAGTACACTACAACATATTATATACCTAGTTTGTCAGGAACGAATGTTTGAATCATTCTGGCACAGCTCCAGAACGGAACATACAACATACACACAAATGCACCCCAGACTAGCTCTGTATTGTATGTGTTGCGTATGTACGCTCGTCCTAGCCAGTTGGGTTGGGTGTCGCAGACTCACAATCCCATAGAACAATAGCCACACCTTAACATTAAACAAATCATTGTTGACAATGAGTACCTCTTAAATTTCGTGCATTTGCCAAATGTTATTATAGAGCAATTTAGAAGAAACATTCATAAGGTGCTACGTTTTAGTGCCAGGAAGTTTGGCTACAATTATGTTTAGTATAGGGTCGTATTCTTAGATAGCAATACCGTCCTACGTACCATGCTATTTTTTCTTAAATGACCCCCCTAAAATCAAACGCACGCTAGCGTAATCAATGAATCATGTTCTGCGCTAGTCCATCTTTTTATATGGATGATATATTGTGGGTTTCTTACTCAAAGAATTGGTTTGTATCAGCTTTTTTATCATGAAATGCTTACCTACGTATACTCGTATTTATTAACAGTATCGGTGCATGGATTGATGGTTATTGTGGTTGGATATATGTTTACTTGGCCAGGGTATAAACTATTTGATTTCATGAATTGAAGAGAATCTATGCAATTGATAGCAACGTTCCTTGTGTTCACAATATTTGGAAAAAAAGGCAACAAATATAATGATCATCAAAATATTTTTTTCCTACCCAAAATGGATAAATGAACACCAAAAGTTGCAAAAAATATCAGGGAAAAATACTGCGGTAGGGTAAAGGGGGTGAGCAAAGCGAAGCCCCCTTTATCCTTCGTGTTAGGTTGAACATGTAAGATCAACAAAAATACTTAAAATATAAACTTAAGTACACAAAACATAAAAAGAAGTTTGGTGATCATTTATACAAACACAATTTGGTGGACATTTATCCATTCTGGCAGTCATTTCGAATTTATTGGTAGTAAAATAGGTGCGTTTTTGGTAATCGTTTAAACACAGGCCAAAGAAAAATAGTACAACTCGCGTAAACCTCAGACGGTGGATCAGAGGTTATAACTTTTTCTAGCATTCATTAAATAGCCCAGTAGAAATAGTCACTATAAGGCTAAAAACGCAAAGCATGGTATTGTTCTGAACTATTGGTATGTTGTATGGACCAGTTAGGGTAATGTAAATCCAAATTTGCAACTTCGAAAAACTTATGCACGCTACGCTCCACGCGAAAAACTACGAAATTTTGGATATATTTTCAGTTTTTGCTCTACAAGATCTAAACTGCTTTTTTCGACAAACAAAATGCAATTCATTAAAACTAAATTAAATTTGCAAGAACATTATTCGCCTACCTGCAGCTCTATGAATCCTATAGGAATCAAGCTATGGCCCCTGGTAGATGGTGCATTTTTACCGAAATTTGACAATTTCAAGTTGTGCTCCCGTCCGGATTATAATATCGCAGCAAAATCCCTCATTCTATGAGAAACGTAATCAGGAATAGTTGTAGTACACTTAATTAGCTTTCATTAAAGCACAGAACAGTACACTCGTACTAGTAGTCTCACATACTTAATAATAACGTGAGTACGTTAACAAAAATAATGTTGTCTCACAACATAACATAACTTAGCGTCACGCCTTTTCCCATACGGGATGGCAGAGGCACATTAGTGCTCACGTGTAGCCAGTTATTCAATACTCCATTTTGCATGACAGGGGGCTAGCCCATCGCAGAAGCTATGGAGATTGGAGGTATTTTCACGATGTTTTTCGTCACTGTTGGAAGTCCATATGGTATAAGTTAAATAACTGATTCTATTGGTACATGGGCACCAACGGATTGAACCCTCATCTCGTGAAAAACGAGCGTCAAACCACTAGACCACAGAGCTCTTTTTACGGAGCACTCCGTTCTGTATTATAATGAGAGCTAAGCTAAGTATATTTCTTTTTTCTTTTTAAGGACATAACATTTATAACCTAAATTAATTTTGGAAAATCGCTTTGCCATCAGGCCCTTGGGATATATTTTTGAGTAATTATTTATGCGAATTCATGACTTTATTACAATTCCACAATCAGAAAAAAATCCTTTAAATCAAGAGGTAATTTTGGGATTATTCTTTATCAAGGAAATTTTATCCTTTTGCAATCGTATTCTGCCTAACCCTCGCGAATATTATGCAGTATCCGTCATAATTTTTGGGACTTTGAACTTGATTTGGTAACGTGAAAGTTATTCCACCGATTTTGGAAATTAAATAGACTACTCCTGCTTTGCGGAGTCATGGATGACATGCGAACTTAAAACCACAAAGACCAGGGAGGTCTTTATGGAGTAGCTTAGTCTCAAAAAATCATTTTTGTTTTTTTGTTTTTTCGAGTTTCTAAGTGAAATTAGTTTCACAGACTTCCACTCACATGGTTCGTTGTATGCTTTATTGAGAGGAAGTTCAATGTACTACAACTATTTTCAATGACTTTTGTAGTAGTCATGTCATGATTTTGCTTATATTTTGATCTGGACGGGAGCTAAAATTGCCAAATTTCGGCGAAAATGGACCATCTAAGAAGGGCCTTAGCTTGCTTCCTATAGGGTATTTACTGTCGCAATGGGCTCACATTGTTGTAAATTTGATTAACTTTTAAAGTAATGAATTTTGTTTGTCGAAAAAACGGTACTATGTTTAAAATAGATATTCAAACGGCTTTGTCTCACAACATAACATAACATAGCGTATCGCCTATATCTGCACACTCACACAGTTAAACCTCCGCAGCTACTGTCAAATGTCATATACCGTATTGGAATACGGTCACTTTGCCACAATTTTAGGCAGACTTGGGTCAGCAAACAAAAGCCCTGTGTGGCAGCAGCTTACCAGACACAGCCTGAATAGGATTACAGCCAGCTTCGAGTTTATTCGTGGGATTTGCCCGAATCCTCGCAAGGCAGGCCGATGTCGCAGGCAATGTTTGATAATGCGCCTTGCTTGTCAGTCTGCGGGCTCAATAACTGGCAGATAGCCGGAAGTAGTACCCACCCTTAGTCCGGATCTGGGCCACTTGAATGGTCCTTATTTCGTAGTGAAATGGGCAAATTTTCCGTTGGAATGAATGCTGAAATGCGGTGACGGTTTCTGTGACACTTGTGTTTATTAGTTATACGTAAAGTTTATGTGTAATCCTTTTTTGTTTTACCTTACACTAATACTGATTTATCTACTTTCACGCTGCCCTCTCTTCAGTGGCTTTGAAATGTAAGTATAACTATGTCTTTACCTGTATATATGTTCCTAAGAGAGTATTAACCACTATTTAGGTCTTTGTGTAGATGAAGCAATTTTATATTCTTCCTGCAGGTTCAACTTAAACCTAGGAATAGTTAAGCTGGCTTTTCATCTGATGTGCCGTCCGACGGCCATTATAACTTTGTGTCTAAAGTTTAAAGCCCGCGCACTGGCGGTTTTCAGTCTGTTATCATAAAATCGTAATCTCCATTTCTATTTGTTAATCCTGTGAAAATAAATATTTTTTCGGGGACGGTATTTAAACGGTGCCGGACGCTGTGGAAATGCAGGACTATGTTATGGAAACGCTTCTCGTCTTTTGTCTGTGTCGTTACACAACAAAAGAGCGGATTTGCATGGTCTCCCTACGACTGAGCAGTTGCGAGCTCGCGTTTTAATAACGCTGTACAATTTCATTCCTACAAATTAGACGCAATCAAAGCTTACAGAAGTTAGGATTTTTTAGGCAGCATTAGTACTGTGATATGTCAAGGTTAGATAAAATCGTTTATCTGCAGGGATTTTCCGTTGGAGATTTTTAATTAGCATAGATATATTTCAATTAGTTTTCAAAGTCAAAGCGAACAAATTTACCTCAAAATATATATGAATCACTGTCTTTCCAGCCTCCTCCACCCACTATTTAGTGTAGGCCTCTTCATATTTACGGTCTTGGTGCTAACCTCATCTGTTGGCGCCTGAATCATGTAATCTAATTTATAGTCACGTGTTCTTTAACCAATTTCAGACACTGACAACCAGCGCGTCATAATCCACGTGAAGGATGTCAACGACGAGCCTCCTTACTTCATCAACCGACCTCTTCCGATGCAGACTGTGGTCCAACTCAACGCCGCTCCGAACACGCCGGTGTTCACGCTCCAAGCTCGGGATCCGGATACGGATCATAACATTCACTACTTCATCGTCAGGGACAGGACCGGAGGAAGGTTAGTATGGCGAGAACAGTTCGTTCATCAATTCCCCTGTGCCTGAAAGTGACCGGGTGGTTCGACACCCGTGGACAGTTCGTTCCCTAGATTTAGCATCACTCAAAAAACTCCTTTGTCTATGGTTCATTTAGTCATTAACAAACATAACGTCATGATTTTTCCTACATGTGGTGGCAGAAGCACAGTTACGCCTACTTTTAGCCTGTTATTCAATAACTACTCCACTGTAAATAAATACATAAATAAATATTAGAGGACAATCTTACACAAATCGAACTAGGCCCTCAACAACGACAACCCTAGACGACGATATATTTAACAGAGATAAATACTTAAGTAAATACATAGAAAACATCCAAGACTAAGAAACAAATATTCATGGTCATCACACAAATATTGCCATTACCGGGATTCAAACCCAAGACCGTCAGCTTCGTAGGCATGGCTAAACTGTGCGTCATTCATCCATAAATGTTATTAAATTTGCATTTATGACAAACTGTTTTATAAAATTAGTAAACGCTATTAGCGAAGCTATGTTGTTCGTTCGTCTGTCTGCCTCATCTGTCCGCGACATTTGGAATACAATATAATAACGAATCTATTGATCTGAAAATTTCAACACGCAACTTCATAGAAATGATGGGTCGGCATTACACATTTGGCGGACCACTATTTACACACATTGATCTAGCCACAAACTAGGATTCCCTGTATCTTGGATACTAGACAACGATACTTATTCTTATATAGATAAATATTATACTTAGATAGATAAATTACCATGACTAGGGTACAAACATCCGTTCTCATCAAACAAATATCTGTCCCCACCGGGACTCGAACCCGGGACCCTTGGCTTCGTAGGCAGGGTCACTGCCGACTCGGCCATTCGGGTCGTCGTTTTATTTCAACGATACGAATGTCTTATCCTGATCTTCAGATTCGAAGTCGACGAGAGGTCAGGCGTGGTCAGGACTCGTGGTACCGACCCCTTCCAACTGGATATGGAGTACGTGTTGTACGTCAAGGCCGAAGATCAGGTAAGTGTTTAACAACAGTGTATTTATTCACCACAGGTCACCACATTTCCTCCTCGTTGACGTGAAAGGGGGCTATCGTAGCGGTACCCATTAGCCTCCGTTCTGGAGACAAGAAATATCAGTCCAATGACCCCTCATGAATGGACATACATATCCTTGGGTCCTGACGGTTCGACTGATCGATCCACCATAGACTGGCGGAAATTTCCCACAGAAACATGGTTAGTTTGTGAAAATTTTTGCTACCAGGATTTTTTATACTAATTCAACTATGGTGAAGATGATTCTGCCCGGTGTAAACACCTCCCCAGCTCCCTTCCCCCCTTTACCCTCAAAACGTGACCTGATCTGCGGTGTTTTTTTCCAAATCTGTTAGAGATAAAAGAAAACTGTCCATGCAAAAAAATATCTGCACTCAATTTTCTACAACATTTGCATATAAATTATTTAACAGGCATAATAACTTAAGAAATAATGTCTGCCCAAACTGTATAATATAATGTAAATAAAACCTGGCAGAATCGTGTTCATGCGGGGTCGAATTAGTCTAAAAAATTCCCGGTGGCGTAAAAATCACGAAATGCCGTTAACCGTTGATAGCAGCCGCAATCTAAGGTTTTTTCGCCAGTCTACCAGGATCTATGTTTGTCGGTTTATCTCTGTTATGCCGATGGGTGAGTGAGTGAAGTGTCTAATTTAATTTCATCAACGTTCGAGTGTCTTTGTTGAGCGTGAAATTGCTTATCGAGTGGAGACATTATTGTTTGGCAATTTGAGACCGGCTTCTTTGTGCCGCTCTGATGGATTACGCTGGAGCGGGTACATACTTGTTTACTACTTAACTGAAGAAAATCAGAGCTGTCTCAAATGCCGCGCGAGTACTCTTGAGTTCTTGTAAAGGTTTTTTTAATTGGTTTCTCAACTTACAGTAAGATTATTCTTTCATTTATAATACACGCTTAGCTAGCTCTAAGTACTGAAGGTAAGGGAAGTAAGTAGCCTTTCGCAGAAGTATACCTATAATAAAACTGTGGTGACAAACTTAATGAACTTTTTAGTCCTTAGTATGACTGCTCGCTTCGCTCTGTTGAGTTATGCTATATATATATATTAATCTGTGGTACCTATGCGCATACTAGGGCCATAAACTCTATCCGTAGTCTGCATTTGAATGACAGTACTGAGTGGTGTTCATATGAAGTTATATGAACACCTCTCAGTACCGTCCACAGACCCTCATGCGCGCGCAGTAGGTAATTGGTTCAACAGTCTGGTCTTGTTCAATGCACGTGCGCCCTCCTTTTTAGCCCGAAAATTGACGACATTGTAAGCCCTACTCAGAGATTTTTTAAGGTATCGGTGAAATCAACGCACTTTATTTCATAAAAAAATCAGACTATCTTCTTTAATTCAAGCATGCAAGTAGGATGAACATTACTTCAATATAATTGAAGTATTGTTTATATATAGCTGGACGAAATCTCTTGTTAGAGATAAGCTCGCCTTTTTACAAGTATTTTCCATTTACCAGTCTGTAATATTGTATGTTGTGCAATAAAGTATTAAAGTATTGTGTGTGCTATTTGTAGTAACTTCCGATAACACGTACTTTGTAAGCACTGTATAAGCACAGTGCTTACAAAGTAGGTATTAATCCCGTAAATCTTGACTTAAACAAGGACGTTCCTGGCGTATAATTGTCGCGATTGTCTATGCTAATTCCACCGGAATATTCCAAAGAGAAAATTCAATCATCACAGATCATATAACTAATGCAGAAGACTTCTCACACCCAACTGTGTAGGTTTACGCCGTCTATGAATAAATCAAATTACGTAAAAACCAGACCAAAATGAACCGACTATAAGATATATTTGTACCGTCGTGCCTAGCTTTTTCTCGATACAGGTTTATGGATCTTTCAAAGTTTTTAAGCAACGGCGATGATAGGCTACTATTGGAAGAACATCTTCGAAATGCACGCTTCTTATAATTTTGTATACATTCCAAAAATTTGTGGTCGTTGCACCGACGTGTCTGCTGCTCCAGAATCGGGTTGTGTAGCGACGAGCGCAGATATCAATCGAGCGCTGCTTAAGTCGCAGATGCTTGCAGATGCTCATTTTAAACGCTCATACCGACAAATCGTTCAGAAGAATAACATCATCAGCCACTTTGCGCCCCACTGATGACCATTGGGAAGCATAGATTTATTTTCCGGTTTCAAAATAGTTGCTCCGGCGCCAGTTGCTCAGCGGTAAGCCGCGCTTCAAAATATATTAGGTTTCCCAGTGCCCTTCAGTGGTAAGCAGAGTGGCTGATGATGTTATGCTTCCAAACACATCGTGATGATGATGAGGAAATTTATAACAGCAGACATTTCCCGTATTCGCAGAGCGGTCGTGTCGACGAGCGTCGTTTTCAATCCACGCCGGAAGAGCGTCTGAGCATCGTCGGAGGAAAGCGAGCGCCTCAGTTCTACATGCAAGGATACGAGGCAGAGATAGCTGAAAACCAGAAGAAGGACTCTGAGTGAGTTGTGTGGTTCTACTCCCAGTTATAAAACAACTTAGGTTTAAGTGTCGAAGAGTGACTCACAGTTTGATTTCGACGTTAAATTTAAGTTAACAATTATCACAATTCTGTACGCAAGGCTAATAGTATCGTTTCAAAGGGAATTAAATGTCATTTTTCGACCTAGCCTTTGACACGGTCCGCCAATGGGAATCAAATCGAATGGGAATCCGCGACATGCAACTCAAATATTTAAGGCACTCTAGCCAATAGAGAGCAGTGTGTCAAAAAATGTGAATATAAAGGGTGATTCAAGCTGCACCCCAGGGTAATATACTGGGTCACACACTCTTCCTTATTTAAATTAATGATTTGTGCGACACTGAACTTCACAATGGAAGAATCTTCTCCTATGCAGATGACACAATACTCATTTTCACTTCAAAATCATGGGTTCCAACTTTAAGCTATGCTCAGGAGAGTTTTAACCGTTACGAAATTGTTACGTAATAATCGTTAAACACAGATAAAACGAGATACTTGGCATTTACGGTGCTAAAATCTACTCAACCTGCACCGTGTTTGAGGATCTTTGCCCACACCTGCCGAAACCCCACTGATTGAAACTGCTCTTATTGTGTTCTTGGCAGGATCACCACAATTAAATGTTTAGGAATTCTGCTGGATAGAAACTTAAATTTTAAGCAACACATAGAGTTAGTCTCTAGTAGAGTGCGTAAACTCATCTACGTTTTCAAAAACCTCAGGCACGTGGCTGACCCAAGACTTATCAGGCTCTCTGTCAGTCTGTAATTACCTAATGCATTTCGTCTTGGGGTGGTGCCGGCAAAATAGTTACGTTGGGTCTCGAGAGAGCTCAAAGAGCTATACTCAAAGTAGATACTTTTAGGGCAATAGTTTCCTCGACTTATCCTCTTTATCTATCATACATGGTACAAGCTATCTTATGAGCAAGCTTATCTTTGACCCCGCAGTTCTGACTACTCATCGGAAGGACCGAGTATACAATACCGTGTCAATGAGAAAAAAAAATTGGTTGTTTGTAAAGTAGGTTTACGATCGAGATGTTTACGTGATAAAGGGTTTGTATGCCGCTAGAGTGAGAGAGACGGAAGATCGGTCCACTCACTCGAACGCTATGCCAGCCTCCGCTCGTGAGGATTCCGCGTGACAAGTTTCACGGAATGACTGGCAGCGCTCGAGATGAGACGGGAGATCGGTCCGCCTCTCTCTCGTTATACCTGCGATCGCGCTCGTGAGGTTTTGGTGTGACACAAGTTTCTGAACATGTCACCCGACTAAAACGATTTTAAAGACGTTATCACGTCAAAACAGCTTGGGCTATACTGAAAAGTTTTCCTATTTTTGGGTCCTCTTAGGGTTCTATTAGAATAGGAACTCTTGTAAAACAAACTTATCTAAGTGGTTACAAAAACCCTGTTAAGAAGAAACCGAATGGCTACTTAATACATCGTTACAATAGCTAAGTTACATTAAACACACCCCATTTATCACACAGCTGCACACCCTGCCTATAACTTTCATAAGTTTTATGCACATACATACATAACAAACTCACCCTGCTTCTGATCTGTTGTAAGGTACAAGAACAGAAGCAGGGTGAGGTGGGTGGGTAACATCGTATGGTAGCCACCCACCGTAGGATGGATTGTACGAAAACCTGCTTTTCGTACAATCCATCATCCCCAACATACTTGATGTTAGCTTTTATATTTTTATATTTTTTGTTTTGTTACTTGACTGACTGACCTGTAATTGACAATTATAAATAAATAACCTGAAACCTGAAACTGAAACTTGTTTTTTCGCGCCTGTAATACCACATACAATTTACTGAGAAATATGTCGAATTGCTAGTCAAACATGTATGTACCTATAAACTGTCAGAGAGGCACTTCGACAAGCGAGATACAGTGTTTTTCACTAGTTCGGTTGTTTCTGATCCCTTCTATTCTACGTTAACACATATACTCCTAACTCTATCTTTTTAGTTTTGTAATTGGGACCTGTGCATGTTATCTGTAAACAATTTAATTACATCTCATTCAAACAATAAACAATTTCATTACATTTCATTCTTGAGATAGATGAGAACCAGAAGAAGACTCTAAATTAGTTGTGTTCCATTTTGAACTCTAACACCATGTGAATTAGTGATCATAATAGCCTTTATCTACACACGTATCATAAACCCTCTTTACTTCATCCAAAAACCGCACGTCACGACCAGCATAATGATATATGTACTACTTGTAAAACTTGATGCATTATATGTATAAATATTTCAACATTATTAAGACATTCAAATTTCGAACGCGCCCGCCTGCGTGCCGCCCCTAGTTTGTCTGTGAAGTTAGTACTACTGAAAAAGCTAAACAAGTGCAGAGCAATGATCAATGCCACAATGCCGGTCGAACATGCAGTTCCTGAACACATCAAACAAGCTTATGACATGTGTGTAGATAAACTAGTGTATGTAACTGTACATAATTAGGCATTAAAACTCTCGAGTGATATTATTACGAAACTCGCCTTCGGCTCGTTTCATGAACCCACACTATAGTTTTAATGCCCTCCGTTATGTATCAGTCACATAAACTACTATTATATTTAAATTTCAACGACCACCTCTGATGGTGGCGGTTTTGACTCACACAATGACAAGCCGGAAATTTAAAACATGACCAAGGTATACGAAAATCAAAGTATTTTCTCGGGTCTACGACGTAGGTGACGTCTTTGTTTCACACTGCACAGCATCTCTTAGTTTCAAAACTAATATGGCTGTGTGTAATTGTACGTTTCCTTAATTCCAGCATAATCTCCGTGAAGGCCAAGTCGTTCGCCGACCGCGAGATAAGATACACTCTGAAGGCGCAAGGCCAGGGCGCCGGGACCTTCAACATCGGGCCCACGTCTGGCATCGTCAAGCTGGCTAAGGAGCTGGACTTCGAAGACCTGAGGCAGCCACACGTGTATTCACTGGTAGTGACTGCCACTGAGGACTCTGGTGGCTTTTCTACCTCTGTTGAGGTAAGTGTCTCCCTAGCTGTTTTTTTGTGATAGAAAAGAGAAATAAAAACGCTATACCTGGGAGTTCGAGTCATGCTCTATCTATGCTACAATCTGCTCTTAGCTTATACAGCAAAATATCCTGTTTTTATTATGGGAAATCTAATGGATTTATCATACGTCATTTGTATGCAGTAAGCTGATGATAGATGAAGATTAATTGGGGGAAACCCCTTTTTGGGCACGTACCTTGTGCAGCCGACTAATTAATGATCGGTGTTCTAAGTTTGGATTGTGCTCAGTGGGGATAAGCAGGCAAGTAGTACGTCCTACCATCAAGAACCCAATGAAATGATATAAATCCTCCGCCATTTCCAGTTAACAATCCGCGTGACGGACGTAAATGACAACGCCCCCAAGTTCGAACTGCCGGACTACCAAGCGCACAACGTTGACGAAGACATCCCGCTCGGCACCAGCATATTGAAGGTCAAGGCAATGGACGCTGATTCCGGGAAGAACGCGGAAATCGAGTATTTGGTCTCAGGTAAATACGTACCATTTGTGCGATTTAGGAATGTATGGCAATTGGATTTTAACACATCGTCTTTTGGTGGTGGCTGTGAAAGTGAAACTAATAAAACTGTCGGAAACTGGAAAAGACGTGTGTTCCACTAATCTGAAACCTGAAAGACAGATAAATAAATATGTGTCACAATAAATAAATATCGAATTTAATAAACTTTCCAGGCGTGTTCACAGTCATTGTCATGAGACGCATTCTATTATAAGATGTTATAAGAATTGCTGTATATCCGTGTGGTTTGGTGGCCTTGATTGTTAGAAGATATTTGGTAGCCACGTTATCATGAATTTAGACTACATTATATTTAAGGAAGAATTAGAACTTGAAGTCGGTTTTTGAAAGATTTTAACTTGGTGTTAAATTATGTTTCCTTTGGCCCAAAGTCGTAGGCATTAATGTACTAACATAAGACCTTCTGCGAAATTCCAGACGACCACTTCAGCGTGGACTCCAACGGCATCATCACCAACAACAAGCAGCTGGATGCCGACAACAACAACGCTTACTATGAGTTCTCCGTCACCGCCAAGGATAAGGGCGAACCATCAAAGACCGGCACCGCCACCGTCAGGGTCTACACGAAAAACAAGAACGACGAGGAGCCAAAATTCTCGCAACAAGTGTACACACCAAATGTAGACGAGAACGCCGGACCGAACACGCTAGTCACCACAGTCGTCGCGTCAGATAAGGACGGCGATAACGTACGATTCGGCTTTGTCGGCGGCGGCACACACTCCGGACAATTCGTCATAGAAGAAATAACCGGCGTCATCCGACTCCACAATAAAGCCATAACCCTAGACAGAGACAAATACGAGCTAAATGTAACTGCGCTAGACGACGGAGCTTGTTGCGTGAACGGAGACGCCACCATTCACACCTCAACAGCTGTCGTAGTAGTCTTCATCACAGATGTCAACGACAACAAACCGATATTCAAAGATTGTCCGACGTACTTCCCCAAAGTCGAAGAAGGCGCACCAAACGGCAGCCCCGTCATTAAAGTACACGCTACAGACGAAGACAAAGGCGTCAACGGGCAAGTCAAATACTCGATAGTACAGCAGCCGAACCAAAAGGGTACTAAGTTCACTGTCGACGAAGAAACTGGGGAGGTATCGACTAATAAGGTGTTCGATCGCGAAGGGGACGATGGAAAGTTTGTATCAGTCACAGTAAAGGCTACTGACCAAGGGGAACCTTCCCTGGAAGGTGTTTGTTCTTTCACAGTTGAAATCACCGACGTTAACGACAACCCACCACTGTTCGACAGACAAGTAAGCTTGATTTTTTATTTCACTGTACAAACACGTAAAAATAAGTTTTGGATAAGCATGTTTTTATTTGCTTTCTCATGATTTAACAGAAGATGTAGCCATGTTTGGATGATTACATGCTAATTGTAATATGTAATTAATACTCATATAGGTATCATTCCGTAGATATTGATCGGATCAATTTAGATTCTCAGCTTGCATAATATAGGCATTATTCAAAAACAAGACCGTTCCTCAAAATATGGGTACATCTTACTGCTGCAATCTGTTGTCTGTTGTGCAAAATGTAAAGTGCTTCAAATCCTGTCTCGTCATTTCAGAAATATGTGGAAAATGTTAAACAAGATGCCAGTATTGGCACGAATATTCTGAGAGTATCCGCCTCTGATGAGGACGCTGATAATAACGGAGCTATTGTGTACACATTGAGTGCACCGTATAACCCAGCTGATATAGAATATTTTGAGATCCAGCCTGAATCTGGCTGGATCGTACTAAAGAAGCCTTTAGACGTAAGTATTCACTCGTTACTAACAAGCCCCCACATCTAACCACATCGTGTGCTACTACTTATAAGAGGGACGAATGAATGGGATCAACTATACTAAAGTTTGCTGGATGAGTGCTACCTACAAGCCCTAGGATTCTAATTGGCACTGTTTATGTTGTTTACGATGTAAATAGTTCTAAATTTACCGCTAATTGTATATTGCTATTTTGGGTGTGAGGGGTGGGTGTTAATCCTTTATAAGGCAAGTGCAGAAATCATTGATGTCGGACTTTGGCACTATACTTGACTTCTAAAGGGTTACAGTGTCATCAGACAAAAGCAGTTTGTCAACGGGATCGGTTTAATCTTTACTCAACGTCTCACGTGGAATTGGCGCTGCCACGTTCATATCGATCGACATTGCTCCAATTCTTGCGTCGGTCGTAAAGAGAAGAGTATCATTCCGTCGGACGAAATGCTTTCTTCTGAACGCTAGTGAGTGTATATATATATATATATAGCATACATGGGCGGCAAGGATCCTGGGGGCGGCTGGCGAGTGGTTGTCCATCAATGTGCTGCCGGCGGTCGCGGCGGTCGCAAGGGTCTGCGATCGCGACGGCGGGCGGCGAGAGCTTGTTCTTCTTACAGCACAATTAGTTTATGTTGCCGCCGATGCCGGCTCTACGCACACGATCTGAGTTAACGTTTATTTCCGCAGCACAGACTTGCATTCAACTATCATCTTATACCGATAACCGATTAGTGTATAATAACTTAAATACAGACCATAAACTGTTGTAAATAATTCACCGTTTAGTTCTAAAACATGTACAGTTTACGTACGAGCACTTCTGTATATTCCGCACCGACTAGTTTTGAAGTTTATTTTATTCTGAGTAAACGATTTGGGAAGCTTACGCTTTTAAATACCTTTCTGTATTATATGTACATGTTTTGTTACTAATCTCTGGTTTAGTTCCGCGGACGGACATATTATGTGTCCGCGAGAGGTGGTTCGAGCCTGCCTCGCTTGTCTGAAGCTTGTCTGAAGCTTGACTGAAGCTTGTCTGTCCTCAGCTAGACGCTAGACGACCACTCATGACGCAATCATAACAATACTTCTGTCTTGATAATATTCTAATTTTTTCCAGGGTGCCAGTCGATAATGTTTATTGTGTATAATATTTATAACCTCGAGTTGGTCCGATTGCCCGCCGGGCAGTTTGGCCATCTTGACCAGTTGTGACATATTCCTTCTGTGAAAGGGGCAACGTTCTCGAATCTAAATTTGTACAGTCAAACCGTTACGTCCATCGTTTGTAATATATTCATTTCAATGAGTGTCGTTTCGTTGTAGTCGATATAGAGGTCACTAGAAACCCTCCTATGACAATCTGACCTTTCCGCCATATCTTGTATGCCGAGCTGCATGCACTTGCCTGCTTTTTGTTTAGTTATTTTACTTTCGTTTAAATAGTTTAGTTTAATTATTGTAAAAAGTAATTAATAATGTACAGTTTGTATTTTTCCTTCATGTACAGAAACTTGTAAGATACCTTAACAGATTTGGTTTCCGTATTTTTTCTCGCACTGTCTTCAATATTGGCTACCAACAAGGAATGTGAAGAAGGCGAGGCGAGGCGATGCGAGCTGATGCGAGTGCGAGGGGACGGATGCGAGGATGATACTACCACTCTATAATCTCCGCAATGTTCTTCGTTTACTTTCATTTGGCTTCCGGAATGACTGCGAGACGACTGTGTGCCTCTACTTACTACTTCACGATTATATTACTATTCTCAAACAAGCCAATACCTAAATACCTACCTAGTTTATACTCAAATTGAAAGTGAATGATACTTTGATTTAGTTGTTAAATTGTTTTGTTTATTAGCGATGAGTATTTATGTGTTGTACATTGTGTTGAGTTGTGTTCGTTATGTTTTGTTTCGCCCCGCTGACCTCTGACCGTGTATCTGTAGCGGGACAGGTACCGCCTGCGTGTGCGCGCCTCCGACCGAGGCGCCCCGCCCTCCTCTGCGGACGTGGACGTTGAGTTAGACGTGGTAGACAGGAACAATAAGCCCCCCATCTGGGACAAGACCACGTATGGCCCCGTTCACATCAAAGAGAATGTCACAGTGGGTACCGTAGTGACATATGTGAAAGCAAGGTTGGTATAAGGCGCCGCGGGCCCTCGGGCCCGTCGCTCCCTCCCTAACACTACTAACGACGTGGTTTTGTCTGTTTCCATCGACTCTTTCCCTGCTAGCGAGAAACGTACAAGTTGGAGGCTATGGCTCAAGACAAGGGTTTCCCGCCCTTGTCCAGAACCGTGGAGGTCCAGATAGACGTAGTGGACCGCGCTAACAATCCCCCCGTATGGGATCACGTCGTGTACGGCCCGATCTACATTCGAGAGAATTTGCCCGTCGGTGCCAAAGTGGTGTCCGTGAAAGCAAGGTGCGTTGTATATGTGGCGCGGCGACGCACGCAGCCCGCGGGTCTCCCGCCCTCCGATGATCCCCAGCGCTGGTGGCTCCGGTGGTCGCGGCGGATGAGCGGGCGACTAGAGTTTTGGCACAAGTATGCACGTAGTCGCATTACTTCATCCACTGACTATACCAGTGGACTACGCTCGCCGTACACTCGTCCGTCGCGTACGGACTCTACCAGCGCCTCGCACCCCCACCCCCGACACACCCGACCCGCGCCGCGATCGCCTTTACGTTATTGTTTTGCCCATCACCGGTGACTTGATAACTATTGTTTGTCCATGATAAGTGCTCTAAATCACCGGGCGTGCGCATTGTGGGAGCACTGCTTACATGGAACGGGGATCACGACATGTCATTGGGAATCGGACGTAAATATCAATCTGTTTTATTGGATGTTCTGCCACACATCGACGGCTCGCAATCTGTTTTATTGGATGTTCTGCCACACATCGACGGCTCGCAATCGCCACACATGGTTGCACAACCGCGCATGTGGACAATCATAACAAAATTGTCCATATTTTAAACGAATAGACTTCTTTGAAGTTCTTGTTAATTTAAAATCAAACGCGAAGTTGTAAAATTACATTTTACAAAACATTTATTTTGCAAGAAATAAATTATTTATTTGTTTAGAATTCTATCACATTGATATTTTCGGACAACACGTTAATAAAGGTGTCGACAAAATACGTTCTTGATGCATTATGCAATGATATTGTGCATGTCGGCTGCAGCAACAGTTTTGAGGGAAATTATTAAAAAAATAGTGAATCCGGTCGCTGAGCATGATATAAACAAATTAATAGATGACGTAGGTACGTGTTCGGTAGAAGTATCTTAGAATTGTGGATAAAAATAGCTGTATGGTATGCTACGTTCATAGTAACTTCCTATTTATGATCTGACTGTGTTTCGATTACTATTACTACGAAGCTTATTTTAATTTTCACTCGATCGAAAATTTATTTTAATTAAACGATCAGAGTAAGACATTATCTTAGAGATTTAATTAATAATTAGGTATAAGTTTCCATTCTGCACCATCATCTTTACCAACTTACTCGTTTTTTTACATTCTAACACCGTGCGTTTTGTTACCAAAACCATTTTCTATTTTCAAATTATTTCTTCAAAAAATTACTAGTTTCACTCAATCACTAATTTAAAACTAATAAAAGTTTAAGTTTTCTCATCATGTGAGTTGCTAGGCTAAAATTTAGAGTGTTTTTTTTTTAACTTTAAGCTATTCCACAGAATCGTTGATGTATTAGCTTTCAAACGACAGTCAAAAAGTTACCGAAAAAGTAATTAAGTTTTTTCGCCATTGATAACATTATGACAAATTTTGGAAAAAAAAATATAAAACCGAAATTACTCGAAACCCATTAATTTTATCATAGTGTTAAATTTACTGGAAATTGGCTCTACTTTATCTCTTCACAATATTATTTGTATCGAATAACCTAACATCAGGATAATAAAATATACAGATACTGTAAAGAAATTATTTACTGAATTAATCCCATGATTTATAAATAAGATACTGTTATCATCAACTTAGCAAAATTTGTTGGTAATTAATTTATAAAAGTAGGTGTGATGTCATCGTCATCTAAACGTCACCAGTGAGTATATAACCAACACGATTTAATCCAACGGTCTTACGATACTATTGGGGCTGGCATTTCATCTTCTTACATTTCTTGATTCTTATCAGCCTTAGAGCATCTTTAACTCTTCCCTTTTCTTTTCTGGATATCATAGATAAAGTATCCTAACCACTACCCAACCCTGTACCCTGACTCCTGTCATTCTCATTCACCCCTTTCTGGGTATTGTCCTCTCTGCCACGCCATCTACACCGGTCCTGACCCCTCCCGCATCAATGTTTAATTTAAGGCAGTTATTTTCTAACCTTTTATGTCCCAATACTTTGCCAGCCCCAACCGAGTAATGTGAATGTTCGTTCACCTAGGTGGAGAATGTATTGTGGATCACCCATCATCACACTGTTAATTGCCGAAATGTGCCTCGTTGCTCTCGCATAGCATAAACCTGCACAGTTCGCCTGCAGATGGCATTAGTCACCTCTGTCTATCTGTTCAACTTAAACAACACTTTCATACCACTAATGGAGCAATGACGAAACCATTACTAATTCACTATACTAACTTTAACTATGAGATACGGAAGTCGTTTTACTTACCAAAAATTTGCTAAGTAAATTGAATTCACTTAGTGCAGTATAACGTTCAGTGAATCAGATTTTGGATTGGTTCACTTTGTGAGCTACCTGACTTTTCTTTCAAATTATAATTTTGTACGAATATTATATACCTGCTTTTACTGGTGTTATTCTGAACTTGAACAGAAGTTGGAAACTCATTACGTTCTCGTTAGTTAATCATAGTTATGTATTTGTACGGTTACTTGTAATTTGCATGATTTGATTGAAACAAATTTCAGTTTAATTGATATCAATGCTCTTATACGTTATGTTCTAATGAGTTACCTACTTGTACACTTACATTTTATAAAGTTTTGTTGGGCTCTCAATCTAAGATCCCGTTATTTGAAGTAATATAAAATTTAAAGTAAAATTTCAGATCAAAAATATCTCGTAAAAAGCCCTCTTGTTCCATATGGAAGGCACTAAAATTTCATGGCACTCATTAAATATTAAGTAGCTTGAACATTAGAAATAGCTGTTGTTGTATGTTCATCCATACCCATCCTGCTCTTTATTATTTTGCCCTGAAATAAAGTCACAAATAATTTTCAGAAAGGATTTGTTTGTTTGTTAAATTAATTAAAGTCCGTTTATTTACTGTGCAAAATAATTTAAGCAGGCTTATCATCATTTTGTTACCATTGAAGAGCGCTGCCTTTTCGATTCTAATCTCTATTCATGTTTTCAGCTCGGGAATCGAAAACAACCCTACAGTGTTCTATCGACTGATGCCAGGGTCTACAGCACAGACAAACAAATTCCACACGTTTTATCTACAACAAAGGGCTGACAATGGCTTCACATGGGCCGACATCAAAGTTAACCACCCACTGGATTATGAGAGCATCAAAGAATACAATCTCACCATTCGCGTCGAGGTTAGCAACGTCTCTTTCATTTGTTTGAATTGTCGTGTAACGATACGTAACACGATATATTCCCCTCGTTTTCGCAAGGCTACTGAGATATAAAATGCGTAATTTAATTATTTCTAAATGCTTGAGCCACGGTTAGACATCACTGGAATCTTCCATCAACAGAACAACGGAGCTCAGCAACTGGCTTCGGAGGCAACGGTTTACATAATGCTGGAAGACGTCAACGATGAAATACCACTGTTCACTGAAAGAGAACAGGAGACAGTGTTGGAGGGCGAGCCCATCGGTACCAAGGTGACGCAAGTCAACGCGATCGACAAGGATGGCACGTTCCCGAATAATCAGGTATGTACATGCATTTTTGACGTAACCAATTGAGCGAGTGGGCGCGGAGCGAAGCGTCTCCGTTCAGCTAAGGCAAAATGCTTTCGGATGTCCGGATTTCTGGCTCTTCTCCTCTACAGGTCGCATTTGTCCACCGATTCTCGTGAAATTTTGTGAGCATTTTCGATAATTATATGTTTTTTTTTCGATTCAGTTTTTGGAAATTTTTAAAGATTACAAAGTTAGTGGTTTATAAGTTTGTATGTGGTATTGAAGAAAATGTTGGTCTTTGTTTCTATATTCCACTTGTTCATGCGATGAACTTCAAGGTGTCGGAGGTGTGCGAGGGTGAAAATTTATGACACATTTGTATTCAATCCTAATCTTTTAATTATCAGTCTTTACATTAATGAAACAGATTATTTTTAACTTGCTTAAATTGAAAATATTAAAATCATAATAATAAAATAAATCTTATGAGATTTATATTTTCCTTACAAAATACGCTTCAAAGAATATCAAAACGTTAATGGAATAATTCGATACTTGGTTTCTGATTTTATTGACGATATTCCTAGCCAAGCTGAAAACTCTCTTTCTCGTTTTCAGTTGAACTCAGAATAAGAAAATTCTCGAATTTCCCAATTTATTTTTTGTGTCGAATTAAGGTAAACTCGAAATTTGTCGAGCTCGAGAAGACTCGAGCAGAAACCCTAGTGATGTTCCAATGGGCAAATATTACCCAAAGTACTCATAACCTAAGCTTGTATGAAGAATAATGAAGAGACTTATTGTGGCGAGAGAGACAAATAGAGAGAGAGGGAGTTTAATTTTGGAATACTGAAAGGTAATCGAGTGAGCGAGGGCGAAGCGCGACAAAGCGTCACCGTTTCAGCTTGGGCAAAAATGCTGTCGTGTGTTATGTATGTCTGTCCGGATTTCCGGCTGTTCTCCCCTACAGTTCGCATTTTGTCAAATTTTGTGAGGAGGTTCGAAAATTATAAGGATTTTTATTGGCAATTCAGTTTTTGGAAATTTTTAAAATTTCGGCGTTATGGTGGTTGTAAATGTAAAAAAACACATTTCGAAAAATGTTCTAAAATGTCACAAAACTTTTATGTCCGAATAACCTTTTCAACCGATAAACTTCAAGGGGACGGTGTGTGAGGGGGTGGACGATAATTAATAAAACCGGTCAAGTGCGAGTAGAACGTCAGAACCGCACACGAAGGGTTCCATACCATCGTACACGGAAAAACTTAAAACGACAGTCTTTTGTACGAGTATACGTTTTTAATTTTTAATCATGAAATATTAAATAGGTACAAGGGCTGTTATTTATGTATCCGGAACTGGCCAGTTACAGAACCATAGTAAAAAGTAATTACTTATATACTACTCAAAAAAAAATAGGGGCTACTAAGTATTTTGATTGCTACGTGAAAAATATAGTAAACAGTAATGTATATTTATTAAAATAACATGTAACAAGGCTTTTGTTTTAACTTATGCTAATAACCATTTAATTGTGTAGTCAATTGTTTCACTTATTTCAATTAACATGAAATTAGTCCATTGTCAACAGCAAAAACTAAACAGAAACTCTTTGCAAAACAAAACAAAAACTGACACAAGCTGTTTTTTTAATGGTTTAGTAACGGGTGTGTCCTCCTCTCCTGTTTTCACACTCCTGGAGCCTTGAATGCATACTCTCGATTAAGTTTCTGATGCTTTCATCAGGTATCTCTTCCCACGCACGTTTCAGAGCATCCATAAGCCGTTGCTGGTTGTGAACCTCTTGCTCATGCTCCCTAACCCTTCGTTTTAATTGGTCCCACATATGCTCTATTGGATTTAAATCCGGACTATACGCTGGCCATGGTAGGACACGAATATGGGAGTCATCCAGTACAGTCTGAGTGGCCCGAGCTGTGTGTGGGCGGGCATTGTCATGCATTAACCAGAACCCTGGCCCCACTCTCTGTGAGAATGGAATCACATGAGGCCTGATTACTTCATCGATGTACCGTTGTGCAGTTACTGTGCCTTGATTTAAGAAAACCAGCTCAGTTTTGCCTTGTAAGCTAATCCCAGCCCAAACCATCACACTAGGACCTCCAAAGCGGTCAATTTCCTTGACGCAGACATCGGAAAATCTCTCACCCTGTCGTCTCCATACTCTAATCCGCCGATCATCACTACAAAGCTTCACTTTACACTCATCTGTGAAGAGCACCATACCCCATTGATTCATGCTCCAATCTGAATGTTCGCGGCAAAAACTTAAAACGATTTCCACGTTGAACCCTAGATAAAGGGATTCGTACTACTCGGCGTCTGGACCTTTGCTGGTCTTCATGCAGTCGATTACGTATCGTTTGGTCACTAACTCGAGTCCCCGTTGTCAACCGTAGGCGATTTTGTAACTTACGTGCCGTCACAGAGCGCTCTCGACGGGCACTCAATCGGATGTAGCGATCCTCTTGTGCCGTAGTCGCTCGCACCCTGCCCGATCCAGGCCTTCCTGCAACACTGCCAGTCTCTTGGAACCGATCCCACACATTGTGGATGGCTCGGCGAGAGAAACCCAACGAAAAAGCTACAGACCGCTGTGAATGACCTTCAGCAATAAATGTAACGGCTCTGGTGGCAGTAATGGTATCCATATGCCTTCGTTGACGTGGCATTATTAACAAAAGATGTTAAAAGAAGCAAAAGATGGACAGAAATAGTTTTTTAACAGAATAAAATTGTGATTCCATCTGAAAGGAATTTGACCTGAAACTCGTTTTTTTTATTTGCTTCAATTTCTGGCCAGCTGTAAGACTTAAACACCAGCATTAAAGAGGTTGGATACTGAAGGAGGCCGGACATCATTAATTAGTCAATTATTAATTAGTTTACATCTAAAAATTTACTCAAAAACAGAAATATGTAAGTGGCCCTTATTTTCTTTTAAGTAGTATATCATTAAAAAATGGAACTCTTTGGCTAACGAATGGCGTCATTTTTAAAATTGCGTGTCTTTTTATCACCATGTTTCTAACTCAAAACTAAAATTGTGAATGATTTATTACGATTTTCGGCGAGGGCTAACTCAAAAACAGTGCATGGATCAACTCACTTCGGCTTTTGGGGACGAAACACCATCGAAAACTACTATGTATCACTGTTTTAGTGAGTTTAATCGTGGGCGGTCTGAGCTCACGGACGAATTCAAAGAAGGTCGCCCTAAATCGATTGTTATACCTTTAAATATTAATGCTGTGCGGGAACGAATAATGCGAGATCGTCATGTAACATATCGCGAGATAGAGGCGTCCCTGGGCATAATTATGACGAGTATATAATCCAGTAGAGCCCGGTGACAGACGTACGGACGGACATAGCGATTGGCACCCTTCGGGTACGGAACCCTACTTAAAAACCGCACATTTCCTGTGGCACATCAGATCGTAGGGACTCGCGAGGGCTACAGCTCACAGAGCCACTAGTTTTACCTCGTTACAACTCAGCGGCAGAAAATGTGGCCCCGGTGCTCATCAAAAGATTTTACATAAACTGAGTGTTAATTAAGGGATGTTTTGATGAGGATCGGATATAAATGACCCTTTTTGTTTATTTAAGTGGATATCTCGGGAAAGACTTCCATAAAGTGTGTCAATCTGTTTTCGAGTTTTGGGCACGGACATTATGGGTTATTTAAAAAACCTCAGAATATGCCGTCAGGTAGTCCACCATAAGTTGCATAATGGAATAACGTAATTGATGTGCAAAGAGGCCAGTGTGGAGGCCACAACTTGACATGCACCATCGAAACGCACTATAAAAATTTACACGTGAATACGTGACGTGGAAACTCGACCTTAGGAAAAGTTTCGTTACGAAGAAGCCTTAGCAGCATCAGATTATCGTAAGAGAGCAAATAGGCGCGTAGAGAACGTGTTATTCCAATTATGATAGTGCCTCGATGCCCTTTGAGCACAAATCTTATACGGCGTTATACGAGGTAATTTATGAAGGCTGGTATTTTATCGCACATCAAAAATACTGATTTGCACAGCAAAAAAGGATAAAAAAAGCACTTTTTATGTTTTAAATATTTTATGTGCACTTAAGTTTATGTTTAAAGTATTTTTTGTTGTTCATACATGTTCAACCTAGCACGAAGGATAAAGGGGGCTTCGCTTCGATCACCCTCTTTACCCTTCACCTAAGCTACCGCAGCATTTTGCCCTGATATTTGCTGTGCAAATCAGTATTTTTGATAAGCAGTTTAATATTTCCCCTTTATGAAAACAGCTACCTAACATTGAGTTAGACCCTGATCGGTTACCAAGCTCGCTGAGCAACTTGACTACTCTTAAGCGGCATATACTAACATTTTAAGAAATCACTACAATTTCAGACCAACAATCAATTAAATCCTATAAAAATATTTCTACAAACCTAAGATCAAAAAACTAGTGTTTAACGAAACACTTGGATTTACGTAAAAACCCATACTGAAACACGCTTAAGACTAAAGTTTCTCCCTAAATAGATACTATCTATTAACATATAACACAAACTGAGCGTTTTTTATTTTAATTAACGCTCAGTTTGTGTTAAATGTTGCGATGAGCGCCTGGGCCACATTCTCTGCCGCCGACTGTACAAATTGTCGAGTAAACCTGAAACTAGATAACATGAATGGATTGTATTTTTTGACAAGCTTTTTAAAGGCTTATTTTTAAACGATTACCAAAAAATTCGAAAATTTACTACCAATAAATTCGAAATGACTGCCAGAATTAGTAAATGATCACCAAATTCTGTTTGGATAAATGATCACCAAACTTCTTTTTATGTTGTTGTTCAACCTAACGCGAAGGATAAAGGGGGCTACGCTTTGTTCAACCCCTTTACCCTTCACCTAAGCTACCGTAGTATTTTGCCCTGATAGTTTCTGCAACTTTTGGTGATCATTTACCCATTTTGGGTAAGAAAAAGTTATTTTGGTGATCTTAATTTTTTTTCTCCTTTTGACGGGTCGGGTGTTCGGGTCTTTACAGTTAACAAATCCGTGATAGATTAGTTAGATTAGACGTTGACTGGAAATGGTACTGCAAAAGTCTTCAACTGTACTTATTTTGTAACAATGTAAATAATGTTTAGATAAGTCCATTCACTATTTATGAAACCCAGCAAGTGAATATTTTAAAGGAAACGTTCGATTGTCCAATAAAGTCGCAATACGTTTTTATTTACCGGGATATGACACTCGTATAAGTTTATGGGTACGTCATAAAACATCTAACGCGTAGTCCGAAGTGGCCCTTAACTAATATACCGTCCGATCTTTGCTGAGTTGGATATTTTATAATGCCGCCCTCCCATCGAGTTACGAATACATTTTTGTCATTGTTACTACGTGCATCCATACATGTCATTATGATACATTACTTAAATGAACCGCCAAGGTGTAAAAACTAGTGTACTCTTAAAATACAGGCCCGGTTCCTATTTTAACGGATGGTTATCCGTAAAAGTAACTGTCCGTTTTTCCCTAACCAACTACGAGTCGTTAATACTGTTCCACAATTTACTTTCTGTACCTTTTACCTACGGACGTCCGTTGGTCATAGATGTCATTGAAACACCGACGCGCCCTCTTCACTCAGATATGTGCGTTTCGTTATATGCAGGATTGAAATTTGTAATAAGATAAAGTTCAAGCCGATACAAATTAGATTTACATAGGAATTGATCTTAGAGTTCTCTAAACTTATGATGTTTATTAGAGCTATACGAATGCAGGCATCTTCGTGACATATTTTTTTCCTTACCAAACTTAATATAATGGAATAGAACATAATATAACAAGAACGGAACTTTCAGCGCGCCAAAAAGACATTTGACTCGACATTGACATCCATCAATTGAAATATATATCCTGTAAAAAGTTTGAGTCTTCTTCTAGTCGACAAATTCTTCAAATAATACAAAGTGTTGGTGGTTTGAAATGTATATTACGCCGGTGAGTACCTATCATCTTCCCATTTGATTTATCTACAAATTTGTGTGCCGCCTAGTAGGCATGCAAAGTTTTTGCCTCGGTACCTAAATCTTCATTCAGGGCCATCGATATAAATACTAAGGATAGGCCTTCCCGTACTCAATTTCTTACCATTTTGAGGCTAAGAAAAATAGCGCCCCTGTCGGAATTCGTCGGAACCAAGACAGTACGAAAAATTGTAACGGCGTCACGGTCGGTCACGTTCCGATTTGTGGTGTATAGACACAATATTAGGAAAGTTGATCTACGGATAACTCTCAAATACCCGGTGACTTTTAATCGGTGATTAGGAGTAGAAATAAAATATATCTAGCTAAAATTTTACTTAAGGGGCGAGGTCTCACGCAATTACCTCATGTTTAATATATAAAAAGTTGAAACATATTTAAATAGGCATATAAATTTTTGTCTTTGCCGTTAAATTATGAAAGAGGATGTAAGCTCACAGATACACAATAGTAGCGTGACTTGGAATTTAAGATCTTGATTTTGATTTATAAGTAATAAAATACCTAATCATAGAAAAAGTTATGAAAATTGGTACCTGATATCACTGATTAAGTCATCGTGTATAAAATAGAGTATTTAGCAATACATTACACGCGTAACTTAGCGTCACGCCTTTTCCCATACGGGCTGGCAGAGGCACAACTGTGCCGGTCTGTGCCCACTTAGCTAGTGATTTAATACTCCATCTTGCGTGTCAGGGGGCAAGCCCATCGCCGCAGCTAATGTAATGAAGCCGGAGTAATGAAGATTTCCTCACGATGTTTTCCATCACCGTTAGGACATCCGGTTAGATTATTTATCCTTATATTATTCTGTTGCGTCGCGCGTCGCTACAAAGTTACGTCAGTCGAATGGTTGATTTTCGTTTGAGGATTTTTTCGAGAACAATATTTTATAGATAATCAATTTAAAGCCAATAGTAATTGAAAATATAATACTTACTTGTGATACGACACTCCCTGTTATTGTGTTTTGCGATTTGGGTATGATTTACACCTTTTTACGTCGCAGGTCACCATTTTTGTTTTTGCTGCCGATATGTCAATCGGCTGTCACCGTCCAAGCGCGACTGATTGCAAACAGTCCAATTTTCCCGATTTTGTACTGTTTTTGTAGCGACACTTTCAAGCGCTCCGTGCCCTGTCCCTACTATTCAAGTCTGTGTTCAGGGCTAAGACTCAGGAATATTTCTGTCGGTTCTTTCGTTCTAGTCGCTCCCTCATGGCTGAGGATCGTGACCTTCATGGTTGTTGGTACGGGGCTTGTTCAGTGATCTCCCATTTGTTCTGTCCTGGGCTGCATGTTTTGCCTATTATCTTCTGCTGAGTCAGTCTCGCTGGAGTGCGATATAATTTCGAACACTTCTCTGTCACTATCTGATGAAGTGGACATTTTACATTCAAAATTACAGCGAGAACAGTGAAATATAAACTTTAACCGACCGAAATTGAGGGCTAACCAAGTGACATTACGAATAGTTATCTGGAAAGTCTACTTACGTTTAAATTGTTTATAGGGACGCAACCAAGTGACATCTCCATACAATACGCTTACGCTCCGTTGCCGGTAACCCTACCATCCGTTAATAGCCAGCCGTCGCGATGGTTGGTCGATTTCTTCCCTTGTTCTTTCGAGGAGCAATAATGAGCATTTTGGTAATTGGTTGCACCGTCTTTGTCAAATTTCGACTCATCTGGCCACAAGATGTTTCTCACAAACGAAGGGCCTTCTTCTTCTATTGCCTTGGGCATGAATCTGCAGAATTCCAACCTCCTCACAGGGTCTCCTTCTTCGATAACTTGTACCGGGGCTTGTAGTGGTAGGGGTATAAGGCCGGCAGTATTCACAGTAAACCAAACTAAACAAAAAAAAAATAGGACAATATACCAAAAATTGGCAATTATTATATAAACATAAAAGTCCAATCTCTTGATCTTGAAAACGGTTCAGTTTGGTCAAATGGTCAAATCAGTCAGGAATGATGGATAGTTTCCATCATTCCTGACTGATTTGACCATTTGACCAACCTCCTAAAGGATCTAGCTCAACTTAAACTTAAAGGGTGTTGTTTTGTACATTTACGCCCGACTGAAAAATTCTATCGCTTGCTACCGGTCTCGCAATATCGTTTCCGCACGTTGCGGTGATTTCAGGACAAATTTAACACGACAATTTTTTAATCAAGATTATGCGAGGGATATATATATATTTTTTGTAGTTACAAGCTATACGTAAACTATCGTCACTGAGTCGGGCGTCACTTTACAAAACAACACCCTGAATAGATAAGACATTTTTTTTTAAATTACTTTTACTACAATAATTGCGGTCTATTTGAGAAAGCATTATAAATTGTATGCTTCTGAAGACGTTATGCCTGTTTTCTATAACTGATAAGTAACGTCCAAATAACTGCTTTAACTCTTTGTTTATTTCTATTTACTCAATCTACTCCTAAAACTTAATTAAAATAAGAAACTTCACATGCCCACTCCTAAGCCAAGGTTAGAGTAATTCAATCTATCACACCCGTATCCTATTCACGTGTCGTTTTTACGTACTAATAAAGTGGATGTCCGACGAACAAAAACCGGATAATGGGCCAAGCAGAGCTGGGGTAGGCGTGGATGGTGGATAAATTGGATAAAATTAGTTCGGGCATGACCGAGGCATCGTCGCTAATCTGTTTAGTTTATCCGTGATCCGGGAGGCTGACAACGTACGCGTGGTATATTGATGTCGGAAAATCTACTAAACCTTTAGATAATACAAACACATTTATATGTAGGACTGAATCCTGCCTGACACACAATGACAGATAATATGCTTCTATCTAATATGCCTGTATCGTGCGACTGAAATAGCGACTTCACAGACATATAAATATAGATCTATGTCCTTGTGTATTTACTACCTACAAATCTATTTTTAACTCAAGTCAGGAATCGTCAAATTTTGTACCTTGTTGATCCCGACTCGTGTGAAAAAGGAAACAAATTTTTCAGCAAACTAAACGTACAATAATGTAAAATACTAGCTGATAAGAAGCAGTAAAGGAAAGTATTTTATGAATGCATATTTACATTCATAGAGATTCTGTCTCTGTGGGCCCGATTAGTCGTTCCATATTATAAGTAATGTATAACTTTGGGATCAGAGAGATTTTCATTAATGGTCTGCCCAATTCCATTTGTAAACGCGCACTGATTTCCTGACAAAGGCGCCGCCGCCGTATGTAAAACTAATAATTGAAAGCTTTGCCTACTCAGTTGCCCTTAACTTTTAATTAGTTTTACGACTCTTGGCTCTGAAGATTAATGTTTTATACTTGTACTTACATTACCTACTCAACAAATACGATTACTTATATACGAATATATATTAGGGAGTTGTTGCAGTAAAAAAAAAAACCTTCCTATACATACTAACAACAACTAAAATAAGAACAACAAAGGAAAAAGCGGACTAATCAACAAAAATATATTACTAAAAGAAAAACGGAATTTTATTAAAAATCCGAACTGTATTCGAGTCCGAAACCAGCAACTGAAAATGTTTTGATTATTCTACAAAAATAGTATTGCGCGTTGTGGAATAATCAAGCAAAGGATGATTTCCGCGTATTTCGTGAAACGAATCTAAATAATGCAGCGGCTACAATAAAACGGACAATGATACTTTTAGTCTGATAGCACAGCATGTATCAACGGGAAGGTAACACGATTTGTTGGGAATGTATTTTTGTAACGAACTTGCAGCGCCGTCAATTTTCACTGCCTATAATTGTCTCGATTGCGTCCTGGGAGTAAAAATGCAATTTTCGCTGGCCCTGGTGAAAATTCCGTCCCAGGCCGCTTTGTATCGAAGTGAATAATTAAAACGAAAGTTATTTTTGTTGTATGAAACTGCCTTTAAAATGTTGTTGGGGTCTTTGTCCGACTTTTGGAGGTTTCCGATTTTATTAACTGCTTCGTAAGAGTATAACTAATTTAAAATACCGTGTGTATAAAAACTGACTGGGAATATTTTAGCTATTTGCCTCTTAACATTTTCTTGTATTAAAAATAACACATTAAACATTGAAATACTATAAAATATAATGACATAAATCCGCCAAACGCTTCGCCATAACTATAGTTTAGTTATGGCGAAGCGTTTGGCGGCAAAGACAAAAATAAACATCTATAATAATAACCCACCACTAACAACTATCTGGATCCCAAACGCGAAAAGGGTACGTGGTCGACCCAGGAAGCGTTGGAGACAACAACTGGTGGGAGGTAGCCCAGGGGCGTGTGGAGTGGAGGAGGGGAAGAGAGGCCTTTGCCCAGCAGTGGGATGATGTAGGCTAATAATAATAATTAAAAAAAAACCCGCCCCAAGAAATGCCAGCACCAAACATGCCCACTACACTTATTTAAAATGTATATCCCTAAATACGAGAGTTGAAATGGTACTTTAATACAAAACAAATTCGCGTAAGTAGCTTGGAGGCGTCTCATACAGATATAATTATTGAAGTGGATATTGTACTTTGTTCTGAACAAACAAGTTGGCGTAAGCACCAGGAATCACTTGCAGTTATTAATTGAAATAATTGATTGAAATAGTAATGATGTAATTGTGTAATTTATAGACAAGATAATGTACACGTAGTTTCCTATCTGGCACATTCAGGTAACCTCATATCTACTACCATTATACGCACAGTAACAAAACATGTGCTTCGTGCCGCAAGATGTCTATTCCACTGGCAGAACAAGGGGATTTAGGTAATCCGCTAGGAAATTGGTGCAACAAAGTCGAGTTCCCGGTATCAGAGCGCAAGTACACCCGAGATTAGTATTACATTATAGAATAAGCTTTGCTTTAACATCACAACACACTCACATATGGAACACTGATCAAGAGGTTTGATCCATTGATTATTTTGTGGAGTGTAAAGTAAGATGTACTTAAACAAATTATTGGATACCCTTATTGTCCGTCGCAAGTTAATTACTTATACCGTAGATTCCATGCCTAAACTGTATGCAGAAGTACAGTCGAATAAAGCCGCGCTGGATTTGAATGACCACATTAGATAGAACTCAGTATCTACTATATCAATGTATGTATGTTTGCTCAACCGTCTGTAGAGCCGGTATTGATTGGCATTCGAATAGCTTATGCTAACAAAGGTAGAAAGGGTTAAAACGACTGTACAGTAAACAACCCTTTGACTAGTCGGGATGCTACGGAATTAACAAAATACATGAGACGGCTCTCATGTATTTTGGTGGTTATCGCTCCGTAGCATCTAACTTATATGAACAGTAACCAATGGTATATAGGTATTTGGTTCTGTGGTTCAAATGTGATTCCTGGAAATCGTTACTCAGAAGGCATGAGTAGTTTTTAGTTTCGATGCGCCTGCGATTTCTATCTAGTTTCAGTAGTAGAGTAGAAAAATGTTCTCTTTTGTGAAAGACGACTGGAATGAAATGATATTCTAGCTTTTAACCAAATAAACAATAATTGATAATTAACACAATAACAATCATCGATAGTTTTGATTTCAGTAAAATATATAATTTATTGTTACATTTTTTTTAAATATGACGAAAAATTCATAAATTTTATTATAACGTGGTTAAATTTTAAACTTGAAACATGTTCGTCTTTAATCGACTACGATGAAATTACAATCGATTATTTTATTAAGATCTGTGTTCAATTGGCACATTGCGTAAATGCTACATGCCAATTAAAAAAGTAGCTTGAACAGAAAAGTAGCATTTTGGTCCCTCTCGTCGTGGAGCAAAACTTACTTTTCCGAATGAAAAGCGTGAAATAGTTATTTGTGTCACAAGGGAGCAAAATGATGTATTTACGGCGAGGGCAGTACATTGAATCCAGAGTGAAGGTGCGCTCAGGATTCTAAGTTAGAATCCTGAGCGTAACGAAGGATTCAAGCGTTAACGCCCATGACGAAAATAATTTTGCTCCTGAGTGACACATTCAACTTTTCACACCGACTATGAGGAAAATTTTAATTAAATGCTCTAAAAAATTAAATAACTATACTTTGAATTATAATTTCACCACTTTTACAGTAATCGAACAACGTAAAAAAACTTTTTTTTTATAATGGTGGATTGTGATGGATAAGGGAAAGCTCACCACAGATAAAATATTCCTGTGTACTTTTACTAATGTGTAAAAATAATCGAATCGAATATTACAATGCTTTCGGATGTCAATATTCATTATATCACAATAACAGTCATCGATAGTTTTGATTTCAGTAAAACAAATAATTTATTGTGACATTTTTTTAATATTACGAAAAATTCATAAATTTTGATATAACATTGTGAAAGTTAAAACTTGAAACATGTTCTTTTTTAATCAACTACGTCATCGTAGTCGATGGTAATGTAATTTCATAATTACATTCGATTATTTTAATCTGTGTTCAATAGGTAAATTGCGTAAATGCTTCATGCCAATGAATAAATTAAAAAAGTACCTTGAACAGAAAAGTAGCATTTTGCTCCCTCTCGTCGTGGAGCAAAACTTATTTTTCCGAATGAAAGGTGTGCAATAGTTATTTGTGTCACAAGGGAGCAAAGTTATGTATTTACGGCGAGGGCGGTACATTGAATCCAGAGTGAAGGGAAGGATTCTACGATAGAATACTGAGCGTAGCGAGGAATTCTAAGTTAGATTCCTAAGTGTAACGAAGGATTCAAGCGTTTACGGCCATGACGAAAATATTAGTGACACATACAGCTTTTCACACCAACTATGAGGAAAATTTCAATTAAATGCTCTAACAAAAAAAATATACTTGTAATTATACTTTCACCACTTCAGAAATCAAACAACGTAAACAATTTTTTTTATAATGGCGGTTTGTGAAGTATTAGGGAAAGGTCACCACAGATAAAATATTGGAAACAAATATAATGATCACCAAAATATTTTTTTCCTACCCAAAATGGATAAATGAACACTAAAAGTTGCAAAAAATATCAGGGCTAAATACTGCGGTAGCTTAAAAAAGGTGAAGGGTAAAGGGGCTTCGCTTCGCTCACCCCCTTTTGCCATTCACCTTTTTATCCTTCGTGTTAGGTTGAACATGTAAGAACAACAAAAACTACTTAAAACATAAACTTAAGTACAAAAAACATAAAATGAAGTTTGGTGATCATTTATCCAAACACAATTTTTATCCATTCTGGCAGTCATTTCTAATTTATTGGTAGTAAAATAGGTGCGTTTTTGGTAATCGTTTAAACACAAGCCTAAAATGTATACTTTTACTAATGTGTAAAAATAATCGAATCGATTATTACAATGGTTTCGCATATCAATAGTCATTATATCACAATAACAGTCATCGATAGTTTTGATTTCAGTAAAACATATAATTTATGGTGACATTTTTTTAATATTACGAAAAATTCATAAATTTTCATATAACGTTGTTAAAGTCAAAACTTGAAACATGTTCGTTTTTAATCGACTACGTCATCGTTGTCGATTGTAATGTAATTTCATAATTACATTCTATTATTTTAATCTGTGTTCAATTGGCACATTGCGTAAAAGCTGCATGCCAATGAATAAATTAAAAAAGTAGCTTGAACAGAAAAGTAGCATTTTGCTCCCTCTCGTTGTGGAGCAAAACTTACTTTTCCGAATGAAAGGTGTGAAAAAGTTATGTTAAGGTACCATTAATGTGTACATTATTTAAATGTAGTTATTGACCGAGCGAACGAAGCGTACAGTTTCGGGATTGGCCAAAAATGCACGTGTTCTTCAGCGTTTCTGTCTGTTCTCGCCTACAGGTCGCATTTCTCAACCGATTCTCGTGGAATTTTGTGAGCAGGTTCGATTATATACAGTTTTTTTGACGAATCAGTTTTTAGATTTTTTTAAATGGGGGACTAATGGCGTTAAAAAGTTATTGGTGCGGCTACTTTCCTACTCCATGTACCTGACCAGGTGCATTCTTAAGTTTGTATGTGGTATTGAAAGAAAATGCAGTCGGGTTATTTTATTTATAATAATTCCAGTTGTTCGTCCGATAAACTTCAAGGGGTCGGGGGTGTGATGGGGGAGTCTAGGGGGAAAATGGGGGGGGGAAGTTTGCTGTAGCTGTATTCGTTATAGCGGATTTCAATTATGATTTTATTTCGGAAAATTTATACTTAATCAGACTACGCAGTTCTCTCCGTCTCCCGTTGACACCAGATTTGACCTCTTGGGACCAAGGAAATTCGATTAGTAGCCAAAACTTATACCCCAGTCCACCCCTATTTTGCTCAAAAGCCTGCATAGTAATAGGAAAATTCAAGCACCTGAAATTATATTTATAATTGGATTAAATTGTTAATTGTTAAATTGTCTTCGTTAAATTGTTGCGCAAAATAAACTTGTATCGCAATATAATAAAACCTTTTGTCCGTCAGTTCTGACAATATGTTTAAGTATGTATGTTTGCTGAAGGGCTCGCGAGGCCAATACTGTTCTCACAGAACCACGTTTACGTGTTACGTTTGTCTTACCTCTTTCACCTCAACAGGTGTACTACTACATCGTGGACTCACCTCGCAACGAGGGTAAAGACTTCTTCGAGATCAGCATGCAGACTGGCGAGATCTTCACGAAGGTGGTCTTCGACAGGGAGAAGCAGGGAGCATATGCACTCGAGGTGGAGGCCAGGGACGGGGCGCCGTCGGCGCGGCCCAACTCTGACAACCAACCCAATTCAGGTATGTTTCTCCTTCTGCCCCAGTGGTCCAACGTGTTCAATTCAGGTATGTTTCTCCTTCTGCCCCAGTGGTCCAACGTGTTCAATTCAGGTATGTTTCTCCTTCTGCCCCAGTGGTCCAACGTGTTCAATTCAGGTATGTTTCTCCTTCTGCCCCAGTGGTCCAACGTGTTCAATTCAGGTATGTTTCTCCTTCTGCCCCAGTGGTCCAACGTGTTCAATTCAGGTATGTTTCTCCTTCTGCCCCAGTGGTCCAACGTGTTCAGGTATGTTTCTCCTTCTGCCCCAGTGGTCCAACGTGTTCAGGTATGTTTCTCCTTCTGCCCCAGTGGTCCAACGTGTTCAGGTATGTTTCTCCTTCTGCCCCAGTGGTCCAACGTGTTCAGGTATGTTTCTCCTTCTGCCCCAGTGGTCCAACGTGTTCAAGAGGCTAATTTGACGTTTACAATGCATTTTGTATCAACGGCTTGTTTCGGATTAGGTCCCGGCTACTATCGCTACTTGGTGGTAGTAGTCGTATAGCTGCAGCCTTATGGCGTAACTCTCTGAAGTGCATAGCGTGTGTTTATGGTTCATCTCATGCTCATGTACAATTTCATCGCTTGCGGGATATCACCGAAGGCTTCTAGGCTTCATTCAATGAGCTTGGGTTTGGCCTCCATTATGATGCTACTTGCGTGATACCAATTTGACAGATGAAGCTGGTGCAAGGTGTCAAACGTAAAAGTCTATATGAAGTTCATAGCTCAGACGACTTACGCCATAAGGCTGCTGGTCAGAGGCCCTAATAGGGCAGCTTGAAAACATCTGACAATCGGGTTGGCCACTAGCCCGGGACCCGTGCTAAGCCAGCGTGGTGGAGTATGGCTCAATCTTACTCGTATCCGGGTAAAGGCCTGTGCCCCTCGGCGGGAACATTATCATTGTATCAACTACGCTACAAAGTTAACTGGCACCCGCTAGTAATGTGTTTGCTGCCTCCTTTCGCTCGCCTTCGTCCACGGCACGTCAGTAGGACAGGGACGGACGCTATGACGGCATCAGAGCGAGATACCGAGTTGACTTTGGCGTTTAGTACATATACTTTTGTGACTTTATTTTTGGGCTCAAATAAACTTCATCGTAGATCTGGGTAAACGCCTCTCGTAATCGGATAGTTGACCATATTCATACCCAAAGAAACGGTGTTACTGTCACGCTGTCAAAGGCAACGGCTACTACTAGTTTTCTCACAGAATTTCACTCATAGAGGAAGCGAACAGCAGACTAACCCGTGCAATTTATTTCCGTCTCAGATAACACATGCTGCTTAACATAATATACTCACGCAGTAAATAAATCAATTTGACAGATGAAGCTGGTGCAAGGTGTCAAACGTAAAAGTCTATATGAAGTTCATAGCTCAGACGACTTACGCCATAAGGCTGCTGGTCAGAGGCCCTAATAGGGCAGCTTGAAAACATCTGACAATCGGGTTGGCCACTAGCCCGGGACCCGTGCTAAGCCAGCGTGGTGGAGTATGGCTCAATCTTACTCGTATCCGGGTAAAGGCCTGTGCCCCTCGGCGGGAACATTATCATTGTATCAACTACGCTACAAAGTTAACTGGCACCCGCTAGTAATGTGTTTGCTGCCTCCTTTCGCTCGCCTTCGTCCACGGCACGTCAGTAGGACAGGGACGGACGCTATGACGGCATCAGAGCGAGATACCGAGTTGACTTTGGCGTTTAGTACATATACTTTTGTGACTTTATTTTTGGGCTCAAATAAACTTCATCGTAGATCTGGGTAAACGCCTCTCGTAATCGGATAGTTGACCATATTCATACCCAAAGAAACGGTGTTACTGTCACGCTGTCAAAGGCAACGGCTACTACTAGTTTTCTCACAGAATTTCACTCATAGAGGAAGCGAACAGCAGACTAACCCGTGCAATTTATTTCCGTCTCAGATAACACATGCTGCTTAACATAATATACTCACGCAGTAAATAAATCACATTGTGCGCTGGGTTATACTTGTAATATTATATCGAAAATTGCATAATACATGTAACTACCCACCTTGACGTGCTCCATATTTTACATTGAAAAGTTACCCAGCGTACATGGAAATACATGGAAACGGGTATTGCGGTCGTCTCTACGAAACCTATTGATTAGTACTGCGGATTAGTATTGGACGGCTGTCACAAGCAGGGTAAGCCTGGGTCTTAACTAATGTATTGCAGTAACGTTGCTTGTAAACCCATAAATTAATTGATGATGGAACTAGCCTCCAGTTACTCTATAGCGCGAAAACTGAGCTCAAATAGAATGTATTTATATATCGTCCTAGATTTTTCTAGTTAAAAATTGCTTTTTGCCCGACTTCAAAAGAAGGAGGATAATATTTTTCGAGCATAGGTAGGCACGCGCAACAGTCTAAACAGCTTTACGGATGGCTATGTGGCTTTTGTGACACCATAATGTAATATAGTTCATGTCCAATCTATTGAACCAGTGGCTCTGTGAGCTGTCGACCTCGCGAGTCTATTGATGGAAAGCTAAGCTACTAATTTACAAACTTATGAATGCACCTGGTTATGTACATGGAATATGAAGGTAGCCGCACCAATAACTTTTTTTACATTTGGCGATCTGAAATGCAACCTTTTGACTAAAATACGTAACATATGTCAATCTCGCGGTCTTCACCAATCCAACGACACCTAATTTGTCAAAACCTGACAAGGCTTTTGTGCTGTAGCGTTTTTTTTTCATTTCCAACCCCATTCTCCGCCATTATGAAAATTTTCCTAAAATCGAATCTGCCCACAAAATTTCTCGAGAATTGGTTGAGAAATCGAGAATTGGTTGAGAAATGTGACCTATAGAGGAGAACAGCTGGACTGAAACCCAGACATACGAAAGAATTTTGCAAAAGCTGAGACGGAGAAGCTCCACTCTCTCGGTCAATTAAACGGTACATTTATTTTCTGTCCCTGCCTAAAACATAACACGATCTTTTGATGTTCCTTCATATCAAAAGTGACTTTTTATTGCCTTGTCAGAAATAATGTCGATTTAAATAGTCATTTATTCGTTTCCCTTTACTCGTATTTTTTTTGATATCGCTGAATTAAATTCGTGCTGAATGTCGTAATATGAAAAATGTGGCTCATATTCGAGGCGGCATTTTCCTTGTAGACGCGGAGAACTAACATCAGATGACTGAAGATTATTATTTTGCCTTTAATATTATAAAGATAATGCTTCCGATATTAGGTAGGTTCATATTACGTGCTCAATAGACGCCCATCGAGATCCTGCACATCTGCTGTTCAGTGCCGGGTGGGATACCCGTTTCGTTGACACTAGTACCATGACCCACGCTGCGACTTGGCTTTTCACGCGCTTTCTTTTTTATAAAAGGTGACATTTAATTAGCTGACCATATTTTAGGGAATGATAGTACCCGTTATTATGGACAACTTTCCCCAAGAAACATATGGTCGCAAACGAAAAAAAAATTGGATTCCCCATAGTAACTTGTAATCAGCTGATCGGGTCAATGCAATGAGGGACAACTATTTTTTTCCATTTGCGACCATATGTTTCGTGGGGAAAGTTGTTCATAATGATGAGTACTATCATTCCCTAAAATATGGCCAGTAATTAAATGTCACCTTGTATATGGTTGTGAGTTGTTTTGGTATGTTCTCCCACTGTTTTTCTATTGATTCTTCGTATCGTGCCGCTATAAATTGTCCGCTCCGGCGAGTCGCTCTATTAGGCAAGCAGGTCGGGCGCGGGCGCGGGCACGGAGCCGCGCCACCGCGCCACCTCCGCCGTATCGCGTCACCATAAATCAACCAGCGACATAATCAGGAGACACCTCGGGCCTTAATCCGGTTAAGCTCTCCATCCCTGTATCGGTCTCACGTGTCACGTGCACAATAGCGAGTCCTACACGAGCTCCATCTCTATGTTTATCCGTCACACCTACGATATACAATTTCATTGATATACCCGGAATACTGATACCGCACACAGGACTCCATAAAATGTGGAACCGTACTACTTTCCGATCGTAAACTTAACAGCTACGCTTACGTGTCGGGAATGTGAATCGCGTTCGCCTCTTAGACAGTTTTGCTTCAGGAATGTAATTAAATAGGCACGAGTATGGGTTTCTTGTATGAGTAGGTGGGTGCTTTTATTTTATGTGTTGAATGGAAGAGGAAAATTTTCGATATTAACTTTACTGTATGATTATTGTGGCCACGTAGCAATTTCGGTATTGCAGCTGGCGTGGCTGCGGCTGGCAGTGGGCGGGCCGTGTCGACGTGGAGTCGTATATGGCCGCGTGGTTCGCATACTGATGGCGGGTCGCCTGCCGGCCCGCCCGCCCGCCTAAGGGAATCCTCAGAACTCGGGCCTCCTGTCCCATACCCGCGCGCCCTCGCTTGCAATCGAATTAGTCCCCCCTAAGGTGCTTCACGATAACGCGTCTAATAACCTCATACACGTTTCGAGATAAAATCAGCTGGAAACATCTCATTGTTTATTTGTTGTATTGTAAATGTTAACTTGTGTTTATTCCTATTCCAATTGAGACCAATTCGACATTCTGTAGATTACATATATTGAAATGTACTCTATTTATACTATAACAACAGCGGTCGTTTCGTTAGATTAAGATTGATTAATTTTAGGACAAAATAACAGCACTTCATATTTAAATAATATCAGAAGAGAAGTTTGTTGTCTACACTTGTGCGGGATTTTTAAAAAGACTTGTATTGATCGATGTGTGGAAGACTGCCCCCGAAGATTATAAGCAAAAAAACAATTGTCACATTTTGGCAGCGCTAGGATTGTAAACCGCAGAGTGAGTAAGCAAAGAGTTTCGTTAAACTGATGTTACGTTTACATAATGGCAATATCGTCCAAATTCCATGTATCAAAGTGTGAACGATGCGATTGGTGCCTGTTGACCCGTTGTCCCTATTGGCTCTGTCCCCATTCAATGGGGAAAATGAAACTTTAATAAAAGAATTAACTTTTAGTCCCGTTGTCCCCATTGGAGTTTGTGCTTGCCGCAGATCATCAGCTGTATCGGTTTTTGGGAACAAATCAAAGGGGGTACCCCTTTGATTTGTCCGCTTTCCGGTTATGTAGTGTTTCGGTTCACGTTTACGAGTGGTTCGGCGTTTTTGGTTTATTTCCTTGCCTTGCAAGTTGCGACATGAGCGATTTGTCAAACCACGTCCGCCATGTTTGCTTCCCCGCGGCCCGTTATGGTCAAAGCGTTTCATTTGAACACCGAGTTTGTCTTATCTCACTTTAAGGCAAACGCTTGTGGTTATTTGTAGGTTTGAATCTTGCTGTATGTGTGTACACGTAGGTACCATGAAACCGAAACAGCTCGTTCGAAACATAAAAAATACGTATTAAAAAAATCAAAAAAACCCGACTACGGTAAAATATCAAAATAAACAGATAACTGACTTTCAAGCAGTTATTGAGATTCAATAAAATTATTTTAGTATAGTGTTTAATTTTATTTCATTACAGGCGGGGCCGATTAAATCTAATAAAGTGGATTCCGCCTGCATTTAAATTAACGTCATTATTTTTTTGATTTTTACTAGAAAATAACGAAAAATCTGTAAATGCTCAGTTTAAAACTAAGGTGTATTTATTCACAGCTTGTGCAAGATTGGTAAATATTTCCGTACTCGCCTTTGGAAGCCTTTTTATTTTGATAACCCACTCGACGGTTTTGAAAAAAGTTTTTTTTAGCCTGCAGATTAAAGAGCATCAGTCCCTTTAAAAAAAGAAACGAGTTACGATCGCGCCATCAAGACGAATCTAATGACGTATCATTTATGAAAATCGTGTCAACCATTGGGTAGTTCCGAGTGGTCACAGAAACATACGTACAACATACCTGTACATAAATACATACAAATCAAACAAAAACCGCTCCTCCGTAAAAAAAATCGTCTCGATAAATCCAGCTAACAACTAACCAGCTAACAACGTGTGTAGATAAACTAGTGTATGTAACTGTACATAATTAGGCATTAAATCTCTCGAGTGATATTATTATGAAACTCGCCTTCGACTCGTTTCTTAAACCCAGTCTCGAGCTTTAATGCCCTCCATTATGTATCAGTCACATAAACTACTATGAATATTTCAAAAATATTCTAGAAAATAAATGAAGAAGTAGTTTGTGAATAAATAGTTAAATGCTATGGGCTAGTGAAACGTCCTTTATAACCTAGGAAGTACTACAATATAATGATGGTATGCTCTCCGACAGAAGCCGGCGGCGGTTACGGCAACTATTACAGCTGACAAATTTTACCTAAAGTCTAACTTTTTATCAGCTGCAGTAAAATGACGTTTTGTGGGTTGCCGTTTTTTTAAAATAAATAAATAGGGATGTAGCTAAATGAGTGAGTGAATCATTCAATAAATGAATGATCAGTTTGTTTTTGTTTTTGAGATTTAATATTAAGTTGTAATGTATTTTTTTATTCTATTATTTATTACATATAGTAGAGGATTGATCTTTTTTGGTGGAAGTATAGGGAGTGTGATGTTCACTATTTTACTATCTTTGTGATGATAGGGAACTGGAAAGAACACAGGAAACACCGTGTAGTCTTGGACTTTCACTCCACACGTGCGTCGCATAGTACATTAAAAATGAAACAAAAACGTCATAATATGGTTTTTTAATTAATCTTTTTCGGAATCACTGTCGCTTTGTTGTTTCACAATATCTATGAGAGTGGCCTTAACCATATTTGGTTCAAACGTAGTATATTATCAATATTTTTAGTAGGCAGCCACTCCACGACATCTTAGGGATTGTTTTGATCTTCCTAGAGTGATAGGGTGCATTGTCCATTACGACTACTGCATTCGGCTTGAGTTTGGGCATCTTGCGATGTGCTCGGCAGAGCATCCATGTCTTCGATGTATCAAACAAAAAAAACTAACACGATTAACGAAAACTGGAACACATGAAAAACAAACACAAAGTAACATAAATTTAACAATAATGATAACAAAACCAACGCGCAATGGGCAAAGCAAAGTTATTTGTGCACTCAAAATAGAAGTTAGAAGCCGAATGACAAACGAAACAAAATGGCGGCCAAGCGTCATCGTAGCACCGTAACTAAAAACCAGTACTACCAACTTGAGAGAGCGTTTTCTTGAGCGATAACTTGTATATGTGTAAAAGGATCAACGTTTATACAACCTTTTGTTTACATGAATAATAAATAGAATTAAGTATGATCATTATGAGTCAGTTATGGAACGATTAGATCTTCTGTGAACTGAATCACATCCCTATTGCGATTAGGCTGTCATCATTATTTTACGGAATGACATTTAGATACGTCAGTTTACTGCAGCTGATAAAAAGTTAGACTTTAGTGTCATATACGTGTCTATTTAGGATAGCACTTTCGTACCGTTTTATCAAGCCTGAATACACATACTTACTTGAACGGGTCGCAACTAGTGTTTATTTACTAACCAATACAAATGCTGTGCTTTTACTATTTAATTTTAATTTTACCCTTGTAGGTATGAAGAGCAAATGCCGCCTGTATTTGCACAAGGAATAAAGCCAACCATAGTTGCAATACAAGTACTGGTGTTACGAGTAGTAGATACTAGTAGAGTTAATTAAACAAAGGTTATGTTATTGAGCTCGCCACCAGAGGGCGCTTCAGCTATAAGTGTTTGCCGAGTCTCCGAGATAAAAATATTCCAAACAAATAGAATCAGTGAACAAATCAAATTGAAGATTAACTAGCTTTTAAAATATATACATGGCTTCAATCCAACGATTACCCCAACAAGTTTAACCAGTGCATAATAGTGAAATACACAAAAACACTTCTTAGTGATCAGAGTAACATTCAAGTTTGAAATTGCACATAAAAACAGTGTAAGAAGAAATACAAATACGTCAAGAGCTGCAGACTAAGTGAAACAGTGATACAAACCATAAATAGTGAACAGAAACAGGGAAGTACAGCTTTTTATGGAAACATAACCTACAAAAAATCGTTGCTCAGTCATCATCAAACTAGAAAAGTTGCTACGACAGCGCCACCTAGCGCACAATAGCGATACTAATCTGGCATACAAGCTAACTAAGCAGCACTAGCGACATCTGAATGCGAGTAGCTAAAAACTTTTGTAGAGCTTTTTACTACACACCTTACAAAAATAGTAGAGTTCTTTTCTCACTACGAAATATAAAGTAGAGTAGTCAGTAGAGTCTAAGTTAAACTACTCAATTACCCATATAGCGCACAAGAGGCATCATGGCTGAAGAAGCGCTTAAACTCCTACTGGAAAAGTTTGAAAACAATATAAATACAAAATTAGAAAATATAGAGAAAAATATAACAACCAATATCAACAACAACATCGATTTGAAATTTTCCTCTTTTCAACAAGAATTAGAAATATTAAAAACCGGTAATGCAGAACAAGAAAAACGACTAGACTTTCTGGAAAAGCAATCAAGACAGAGAAATCTAGTTTTGTTCGGAGTGGCTGAGGAGGAGAGCAGCTACTGCGAACTAGAGCAGATAGTACTCGATATCATAAATTTTAAACTGGAAATTTCGTGTGACGGACTGGAACTAGAGTTTGTAAGGAGGATGGGAAAAAAGGATAAAAGCAAGATCAGACCAATTTGTTTTGGACTAACGACTCTTGGAAAAAAAATAACACTGCTAAAAAACAAAAAGAAATTAGAGGATACTTCAACTTATCTGAAGGAAGACTATCCACCTAAAATCTTGCAAATACGAAAAGAACTCCAAGAAAAATGCAAGGAAGAGCGAGATAAAGGCAATAAAGTCACTATTAAGTATGACCAATTGGTGATTGTTAAAGATACAGGGAAATCTACACAGAAAGATGAAATTGCAACAAGAAATAAAAACAAGAGACCATTAGAATATTCACCGCCAGCAACTTCAACAATCAACAACAGTAAGAGTCAAACCCCTGAAAACCAAATTAACAAGAACAAAAGTATTCCTCCAGCCACAAAGAAAAACAAACCAGGCAGTCCTAGCGTTTCCAACTTCCTGCGTTCTGGGAACACACATAACAACAACAATCCAAAGAACACTAGACAGGACACGACAGGAAACAGCCAGAACAAGACATAGCAATCAGACTCTACCAGACCCCCTACTGCAGACGGATACGGCGCCCTCACAAAACCTTGTACAGATAAAAAAATAAGAAAACGTTCCCCAATACGGCCGGTCCCCGCGGGCGAACTAGACCACCACCCTCTAGCCAAAAGATGCGAAATCTACAACATCTCTACACTAAATACTAGAACCTTACGAACTGCCGAAAGTTTGTTGGAACTAGACAATGCCCTAACAGAGGTAAAATATGATATACTGGGCATAAGCGAAATGAGAAGAATGGAAGAAAGAATCGAAGAACACAAAAACTACATATTATACCAGAAAGGAAAAGTAGCAGGCCAACATGGAGTAGGCTTTCTTATCAAACGACACCTTAAGCAATACATACAAGAAATCATAGGAATTTCAGACAGACTGGCAATACTCAACATCAAATTACCAAATTATAAAAAACCATGGACGATTGTACAAGCCTATGCACCAACCGAAAAGGCACAAAAAAATCAATCAGATTTGGACTCATTCTACGAAGATCTATCACAAGCCATAAACAATCACATGGATAATCATATCATTCTAATGGGTGACTTTAATGCTCAGGTTGGCACACGACAAAAAACATGTGAATATGTACTTGGTTCATTTGGTCACGGAAAAAGAAGCTGCAACGGCCAAAAACTGATTGAATTTCTCATGGAACATAACCTGACAATACTCAATTCATTATTCAAGAAAAAAACCAAAAACAAATGGACTTGGATCTCCCCTGACGGTCGATACAAGAATGAGATAGACTATATAATGACTAACCAACCTAAATATTTTACAGACACAACCGTTATAACAAAGTTGAACTTCAACACAAATCACCGAATGGTACGCAGCTCCCTGAAAAAATCTCCAACTAAACCTTCAAGAAAATATAAGAACAGCAACCATAACAACTTAAAAATCTTCAACACATGGGACAAGAACGAGCCTCAAAATCTAAGAAAACAGTCCATAAAACATACCCATGATGTTTTACAAAAGTACCAGTCCCTAGAAACACAACTTGCAAGCAAATGCACCTCAGAAAGAAACCAGAACACACATAAATACCAACTGAGCGACCAAACTCTACACCTAATTAGCAAAAGAAAAGAGCTCTTACATAATGGTACAAAAAAAGAAAACATTATGAGTATAGCAGAAATAAGCAAAAAAATAAGAGAAAATATAAGGAAAGACCGAAAAACAACTAGACTGAAAACGTTAGAGCACCATATACAAAAGACAGGAGGAGTGAAAAAGGCTCTAAAAGAACTACGCGAAACGGGAAATCAATGGATACCAAATTTAAAAAGAAAAGAAAAAAACATAACACATCGCAAAAATATCAGCAACTTAGCAACTAACTTTTACAGACAACTCTATGCAAAACAAGGACCAAATACAGACCAATATCCCAACTACTGCCACATTGCACCAACTGCAGAAACAATAATAGAATCCGTGCAGAAAATCCTACCAAGTGAGGTGGAAAAAGCAATAAAAAGCCAAAAGATGGAGAAGTCCCCAGGTCCTGACAAAATCTCAAATGAGCTGCTTAGAGGAACTATGCAAGAAATAACCCCAGCTTTAACTGAAATATTCAACAACATACTGACAAGCAATATTATTCCACACCAATGGTCTCAGTCAAATATCATCTTGATACACAAGAAAGGAGACAAAGGAGACATTGGAAACTATCGACCAATTAGTCTTATGTCCAACGTATACAAGGTTTTTGCAAAGATTATACTGGACAGGATCTGCCCAAAGATAGACGAACAACAGCCCGTGGAGCAAGCTGGCTTCAGAAAAGGCTTCTCCACTATAGACCACATACATACAGTAAAACAAATACTGGAGAAATATAACGAATACAACAAAACAATCTACATTGCATTCATTGACTATGCCAAAGCCTTCGACAGCCTAAACCACAGCTATATATGGGATACTCTAGAGCAACAAGGAATACCAGAAACCTACAGAAGTATAATAAAAACCATATATGCAAATAGCCAGGCAAGAATACAACTCGAAACACTAGGCAACCATTTTCCAATAGAAAGAGGTGTGAGACAAGGGGACCCTTTATCTCCCAAACTATTCTCAGCGGTGCTGGAGAACATATTCCGCAACCTCAGTTGGGAAACATTTGGAATAAATATAAACGGTTCCAAATTGAACCATCTCAGATTTGCAGATGACTTGGTCCTTTTCGAAGAGATACCGGAGAATCTAGAAAAAATGATACAAAGTCTTAACTCAGTGAGCAGGAACGTCGGACTTCAAATGAACTCTAGCAAGACAAAAGTAATGACCAACTCTACAAAAATAGATATAAGTGTAAATCAACAAGTTCTGGAATATGTTGACGAATACACTTACCTGGGCCAGTTAATCTCTACAAATGACCAAACCACAAAGGAAATTGACACAAGAATAGCCAAAGGATGGAAGGCTTACTGGTCCCTAAAGGAAATCATGAAATCACCAGACTTGAGCATGACACTGAAAAGGAGAACGTTTAATTCTTGCATCCTACCCTGTCTCACTTATGGTTGCGAAACATGGGCCTTAACTAGACTCCACAGAGAGAAACTGGCAAAATGTCAAAGAGCAATGGAGAGAAGCATAACAAGGTGCAAACGTCAAGATAGAGTCAGAAACGAAGACCTCAGAACAAAAACCAAACTCACAGACATTCTATCCCGCATAGATCAGCAAAAGTGGAGGTGGACAGGCCACATGATGCGAGATAATAAAGGAAAATGGAGTAGAGTTGTAACGGAATGGTATCCCAGAGATGGAAAAAGAAGTCCCGGCCGACAAATTACGAGATGGGCAGACGACATCAAACTTACAGCTGGCCATCTCTGGACCAGAGTAACACAAGATAGACCACAGTGGATATCGCTAGAGGAGGCCTATGCCAAGAGGCACACTGAGATCAGAGATATTTTATAAACAACAATGCTATTTTAATTTTTTATACTCAGAATAAAAGGCTTATTATTATGTTATTGAGCTGGATGCCTCGGGATATCTGCATTCATTAATACACAATAATGTACCCGTTGCCTGTCGGTTTTGGCCGCCACAGGTTTTCATTGCTCATTATAACGTCAACATGACTACGGCTGCACAGGTGATTGGTTAATCGATACATATATTGTGAGAGGTTAAAGCAGAGCCCATTTCCAGTTAATTTAACTATATACCCTACCCAAAAATTACTGGATTTCGAGTAATTTAGTTGTTTATTTAATTTTACATAAATTTCGTTGAGAATTTGTTATTTATAGAATATGTGACCGACAAACAGACTATTTTAAATCGAATTAATAAAAATGTTAAAATAATGTTAGTTGATCGAGCGAGCGAAGCATCTCCGTTTAGACTTAAGCAAAAAAAGTCGTATGGCCGGATTTCCGGCTGTTCTCTACAGGTTGCATTTCTCAACCGATTCTCGTGAAATTTTGTGGATAGGTTCGATAAGTATGCCACTGTACGATACACGAACAATGGGTTTTTGTAATATTTGTTTTATAATAATTCAACTTGTTCATCCGATAAACTTCAAGGGGTGGGGGCTGTGAAGGGGTGGATAATAATAATCATAATAAAAAACCAGTGTCGCTCGCGAGGTCTGCAACTCACAGAGCCACTAGTAATATAGTTGTAAAAATCAATGTTAATTAGTCACGGAAAATAATAATAAAACGATAAACATGTAAATTATTTCATTTTATTTTCTGTAGCCAGGTCCGGAATTCACAAAATGGCGGGCTAAGTAAACAAGATGACTTTTTGTGTCATTTTTTAGGGTTTCGTCCGTACCTTAAAGGAAAAACACACTCGTGTGTCTGTTCCTAGGTGTGTAAAAGAAATATTAAATTACCGAATTCATACTGAACCGATTAAGTTAAAATTTGCTACACTTATGTATTTATGTGACCCAAAAACAAATACATTTAGAATTTGGGGGAAAACCAGAAAATAAAAAATAATAACTTCATGCTTGTGTGACATGTCTAAATAAGTGACTTGTTGCGAGGATCTCATGGTTTAAATACAAAATTATAAAAACACCTGGTTACATACATGGAGTATGAAAATAACCGCACCTATAACTTTTGTAAACAACTTTTGGCTACCAAAAAACCTATTCCTAATCCCCATGCAAGAAACCTGAAAACTATTGTGCGTTGGTACTGAACCCTTTGTGCGCGAGTCCGACTCGCACTTGGCCGTTTATTTTATTCTTCGTCCATCCGGACAGGTATATCTCTTAAGACAGCCTATGGTCATTTATTCATTATCATCATCATCATCAGCCTGTCAGGGGACCCACTGTTGGCCTCCTCATAAACACGTCATTCAGCACGGTCTGCGCAAGCCATCCATTGCTTTTCCGCCACCCTCGTTACATCGTCGGACCATCTGGCAGATGGTCTGTCGACCTCCTCTTGGCTACCACTGTGTCGCCGAGCTGGTCCATCTTCCGTCTTCTCGCCTTGCCGTCCTGCCCACTTCCGCTTAAGCCGTGCTATCGGCTTATCCACATCAGCCACCTTGGTTCGGCGACTGATTTCGGTATTACGGATACGGTCTAACAGCCTATTGTCTAGCATGGCACGCTCCATGGCTCTTTGTGCTACCGTGACTTTGTTCACAATCTTCTTCGTGAGCGTCCATGTTCCGGCTGCGTATGTGAGAGTGGGCATTACATACATCCCTTAGTTTTGCGAAAACAGCCCATTCTAGCTGGAATAGTGATCTCCTTTACCTGGCTGTGTCGACCAAATGACAAACAATGTCCAAGATAGATATACTCCTCCACCACTTCTAGGGGACGGTTATCCACAGTAATACCGAACCGTTGCCGATGCTTCATGCAATTCTGTGAGTATAGTCTGGAGATCAGCAACGTTCTCAGCCACCAGGGCCAGATCGTCAGCGAATCTCATGTGCGAAAGATACAATGAAGATTTTGGGCGGAAGAGTATCTCCTTGGCGAAATTCCCGTTCTAGGTTGGTGAGTTTGTGCATTCGCACCTGGAGAGTGGCTGGCCTGTACATCTCACAGAGGACATCCACATATCTCTCATGTCGAATGCCTTTTCGTAATCTATGAAGGCGAAGCATAGGGTTTGATTGTATTCTCTACATTTCTCCATCAGTTTCTTGACAGTGTGAATATGGTCTAGTGTGGAGTATCTCCTCCTGAAGCCGGCTTGTTCGACAGGTTGGTATACATCGAGTTGGCGCATCAGTCTGTTACTCAGGACTTTGGCGAACAGTTTATAGACCCGTGAGAGCAGGCTGATGGGTCTATAATTTTTCAGGTTGGCTTTATCTCCTTTCTTGTGAAGAATAGTTCCTACAGCGTTCTTCCAGCCCCTTGGGGTGACTCCGTTCATTAGGACACTGTTGTTGACTTAATGCAGTACTTTGAGTATTGGATTGCCTCCTGCCTGCAGCATTTCCAAAAATACTCCATCCTCACCAGCCGCTTTTCCGCGATTCATCTGACCAAGAGCGTACCCCATCTTCCGTGAAAAGAGGCAGGTCATCCCATTGTTGTTCCACTGGTTCCACTCTTGGGTAAGACTCTTCTTGCGTAGTTGGCCCCGCTGATGTGGACGCATAAAGTACTGAATAAAACTGTTCCACTATTTTTACTATTCCATCCCTGTCTGTGATAATGCTTCCTGTCTTCAAGTTTAAACCTTTGTTGTTTAGATTTGTCCTACTTTTTTCTGAATACTTTAGGTTCTCTGTTCTTCTAATCGTCTCTTCAATTATTTTGGTGTTATGATTTCTAAAGTCTGTCCTAATTGATTTCTGGATAATATTGTTAAAACTTTGAAATACCCTCTGATCTGTTGCCGTGTTCTTTTTCATTTAATTTTTGACAACAGTGAGTGTATTAGGTGTTAGTTTTCTCTCCTTATTTTTTCGACCTCCCAAGTGTTTATTAGTAGTTTCCTCAATCGTTTTGCAGAGCATCTCATTTAGTGATTCCACGTCCAGATTTTCGTCTCATTTGTTTATCAGGTTTTAGTTGCCTGTGGTTCCCGTAATTTAAATGTGACACGTGTACCTTGCTGCTGAAAAATCGTATGTACAGCTTTATCTCTAAAGCGGACTAGCTAAATCTCTAAAATATTTTCTTCCAGCAAACTATTACAGAACGGAGGTTTAATTAAACAGGTTGAGGTAGAGTCTACCTCAACCTGTTTAAACTTCCGTTCTATCCTGGTTTGCTGGACCTATATATGTATATGTAAAACAATATAAACACAAGTAGAATAAACTAGCGGCTCTGTGAAGCCTCGAATTCAACGACACCTCATTTTTTAAAATCCGTCAAGCCGTTTGGGAATGTGTATTTTTAAATTTCAACCCCATAACTCCACCATTTTGAAGAAAAAAAACATTAACTAAATCGACAAAAAAACCTATTTAATTATCGAATCTGCTCACATAATTTCACGAGAATCGGTTGAGAAATAAGACCTATAGAGGAGAATAGCCGAAATCCGGACAGACGTAAATACGAAAGCATTTCCCCCGAGCTGAAGCGGAGACGGTTGGCTCGCTCGGTCAATAAACATGAATCTCAATTCTATATAGAATTTGATCCGTGAAGATCAATATACTCTCGTATTTGTACTATACTAGAATTTACAGAATTTATAGATAGCTAAGTACCAATATTTTAGATATACCTTTCGATATGAATATTTAAAAAGTACATTCTCCTACGGATGATAAAATTTGGATATCTCGTTTATTTTTATTACGGAAAACAAATAAATAAAACCTTGCCTAAAACCAGATTAACTGGGGTGTGCTGAAAAGTTAAGAGGTGTAAGAAATAATACTAATATATATATACTACGACTAATAATACTGCTCGCGATTAAGGGTTACATTAAATAAATTGTTCATTCTATCCCTTGCTGTTCCATTTTAGGCTTCCGCACACCACAAGCAGGACAGGAGCAGGTCGGTAGCGGGACGGGTGCCAAAGGCAAGAAACGCATGTTAGGTCACACCAAATTCAAAAGCGCGCCCGCGCTCTTGTTTTAGTGTGGCGGCCTTTGACAACATTGATAACCAAACTAGAAAGCAAACGTGAATCCACATCCACAGATCACGGAAATATAACAAAATTAATCTTTGGCTCTTTTTATTTCGCGAATGCCGTCATGAATTATTCACGAAATTATAAAACATGAAAGACGGCGTCAAGCGAAAAACAATGAATCCAATCATAATGAAGGAGCAAGCGGTGATATTCCCCGCTCCCCCACAATGTTGTGCGAACTTTTCCCTACATTTCTTTTATATTGATAACATTCCTTTTCTTCGCGTTTTGTGGTATTTTCTCCGCGACCCTCCTCCCCAGCTAGCAGTTATCGTTTATTACGACTGTTTTAATTTGACTGTCCCTGATAAGTACTTTTGTATTTTCTTTTTGATTAAATTGTGTTGAGTGACATGATCTCATAACTTTATTAATTCGGGCGTTGATGCAGATATTTTTTGCCATTTATTATGATCGGATATTATGTACAAATTAAGCTGAAGATTTAAACAATAATCATTGTTTTTGCAAGTAGTGCACTCAAGTCACTTAGGTAAGCAAGAGCAATATTGTCTCGACTCAAAGCCCCTATTTCGAACTGTTTCCAATTATTTCGGCTTAGCCCCGCCAGTGACAGAGCAATATTCTGTCGGACATCGTCGAGAGATGCAACTTACTGGCTGGCCTACATTTAACACTGCGCCCCTGAGACTTCATGACGTGGCAGCGACCCGCTGCGCTCCTCGGATTAGTGTCTCTATGTCAATAATTGTTGTTGTTTATATAAATAATACAGTTTAATCGTAAATCCTCCTCCAGCCTAACTGAGCATTAAGTAGATAACTCGCTCCCCTAAAACTACGCTACTATTCGTTGACACAGGTTAAACTCCTGAAAGTGGTACTGTGACGTGAAGTTATAATTATGTAGAAGGTAGGTAGTGGAAAGTTATCGGCGCTCACGTCTCGGGGCCCGAATTAATTATTTATGGTGTCTACTGAAATCGGACATATTGTAAGTTCATCTTTATCTAAGTCTACATAACAATTTGGAAAATATTGATTATTCAAACATTAGCAGTTTAAATAATTGATATTTTCTGGATGTAGCAGCTGAAGGGCAGGAAAACTTAAAATGGTTAAGTTAATATTATGCAGATTGCCGCGAGTGTCAAAGAAATACCTAATCTTTATCTTCTTTCTTATCTAGACTTATAAAATTCAAAGTGCTAACTAACTCACTGACTGATATATTAACGCAGAGCCTTAACCGCTGTTGAGGCAGTCATGACACTTTGTACAGGTATTCCTTATATGGATAGCGCAGGGTAGCACTTAAAAGGATTTGGCGAAATTCATCCCCTAAGAGGGGGAAAGGGGGGGGGGGGGGGGGGGGGGGTTGAAGTTTGTATTTAATCAAAAACTACTTGACTTATGAAGCTGAAATTTTGCAGGAAGGTTTTTATGGTAAGTATGTATGAGCAAGTTATTTTTTATTATCGTGAATATAATAAAGGTTATTCTGTGTAGAGTTTTTCTACCCGTAAACGTGAACGTTCAGCTGAAGCGGCATTGTGAAGATTTAACAAAAGCTGTTTGTTAATATTATCTTAAAACGTTGGGAATTTGTTGTTGTGTCGTTAAATTGTTTTATTTATATGAACACCATTGTAATAGAATTCTCTTCTTTGTAACAACAGCTTTCGCCCGGCGAATCTCGGATATTCGAAACCTTCTGGAGCGGGGCGGCGATGGCGGGGTGTGCAAATTCAGTGACTTTGCAATTTTCTAAAGAGTCTTAATTGTCACTTGTGTTATGTGTGTGCTAACCCGATTAACCAAATCTCTAGTATTCCAGAGGTTAACCCACCGGCGTTAGATAACGCCACTTTTCCGTTATGGGTTTAAAATTTTATTATCATGGCATAAGGTTCAAAATCGCGAGCCGTCCCAGCTACCCTCGGGTGTTGAGAGGTTAAGGCCGATGGTTGGCCGAAATTAGTTAAAAAGTACCTTCGTGAAAGTAAATAGTGGATTTCCCTCACTGAACTTGACACGAGTAGCGTTTATGCGCCATAACACATGGTACCCGGGGCGTTTTAGTGCCTTTAGTCCTCGTAAAAAAATCTCCCAACCTTCATTTACCACCCTAGTCCGGCTCTATGCCCACCAATTCTGGCGTCACACCTTTTTGAATTTCAAATAGAAATTTCAACTTTATATGAAGGCCTTTTAAAAAATTCTTAAAACTTTCACGTTCGGCGACGGTACGGTTCAGAACGATAGGAGATGCAACTTCTGACAGCAATTCCTCTTACGCTTGAAACCGAAAAACTTGTTTGTGGGCTATGACTAAGCTAAAACTTTGCTTGCACATGAAATATTGCTGTAATTGTTCACTGTTGCCTGTATGCTCTATGATATTCTCGTGTGAATTACTTCAGAAGATGGGGCGGGTAGGCTGGACCTCATTTCATGCAAAAGGTTATTTTAATTAAAACAGTCCAAAATCTCGATTTTGTTTGGTCGCTCCCTCAACCTGCCGACAAACCGCAACATAGACAGAGATTCAATAAGGATTTCTAATTAAAACACACTAATGCTTGAATTAATTTAGATTACGCCGAATTGCGAAATGCTTTGTCCCGGACGGCTAAAACCATGTTTTTATTGTCACCATAAAGCGTTGACAAATTGTAACAAATGTTTTTATGTCGTTGTAAACGCTCCATCTGTAATTCCCTCCGTCTGGAAGGGGAATGCATTTGAGCGTCTTTTAACTTTGGCCGTTCTAATTAATTTATTGCTTAGCTCTCCCTCTATACGACACTTGTTTGAAAGTGGGGAACTACTCACATTCGAGTAGATAGTATCCCACCTCCGCCGCCGTTCGCGTTCGCGGACAAGTCTGGTTGAACATTACTCGTAGTTGCGTGAGCACTATCGGGAAAACTTTGTATATCTCTATTTCGAGTTATTTCCGCATTTTACACATTCTCAACTGAGTAATAATAAGGTGCTAGTAATAGTAAGTTTCTGTGGGGAAACATCTTTATTCGGTTAGTGACGTTGAGTTTGCAATGTTACTACTCGTGGTACTCCGGGCAGTGTCTTACTGATACACTTTATTCAATAACTTCGCCTGTTTCGTGTTGTCGCTTGTACTAGTTTCTCTTTGACATATATTGCGTTACGTTAGGTACATTGTTACCGATATCATAAGATGCATTATATTATTTTCCTTATTATTGGCTATATTCATTGACATTACGTCTTTTTGTAGACTTTTTTTTACATCATATGAAGTACGTCAAAGTCAATGAAGGAGTAGGTATATCAGCTCAAGGCGTGGCCGTGTGAGTAATGGAACTTTGAGCTCGCATGAGGAGGGTCCACTTATGTCACCCGAAATGGTATGATTGATAGTGCCCCCTGCAGTAAAAACACTGCTCCTTAATAACCTAACGGGAGCTCCTGATATATTGTGTATTGTTTCTGAGAAAAATATATCGCAGATATAGTAACAGCCACTCCGTTCCACTTTAGCGGGCACTCTTTAACTAACAATACGCCTATCGTCTATGTTCATTTTGGGTTACGAACAGTGAATGGATACCAATGGGTACGACTAAAACTGTCACGCTTTATGGGGCCTGTAATAGCCTGAGTTCAACATCTTCAATTTAGTCCCTTGTATTGTAAATACCAACAGAGGTATTTTCAGAAAGAGCTGTTAATCCTCTTGCTATATAATTTCCTATTTACCCTTTCACCTTTTCCTTTTCCTGGAGGTTGCCTTTTCATTAAGTGCTCTCAATCTTTGGAGAATGCAATAGTAAAGAATGTTTCGCTGCTCAAGGCATGAAAATTCATTGCCGCCCGGTAATTATAAGAAAATAGAGTCGTTTCTATGCGCTTTTCGAGTTGCGCAAGGGAGTCTTCTGTAGACGAGGATTCTGTTTTCGCGAAGAGGGCATTTAAATGTCGGTGAGTAGACCAACTTCGTTACTATTTGTACTAAGTTTACTTTATTACTATTTTCAACAAAACTTTCTTAGAAAGATGAAACTGCTATTACTGAACATAATGTTATTTGGGGTGAAAAGATTCACAGGACAGGTTCTTAGCACTTAAACAATAAGACTGAGCATCCACGAAGATCTACATTTGTTGTGATGTTTGTTTGGAAGTTTTGGCAACAGTTATGGGTAACTGTTGTTCTTGATAAATTAACAAAGGTTTCAGTTTCTAAGCATTCTGGTTAATTATTCAAATTTTGAGTTGGTGTGTGGACTACGCGATGCATGGAAGGAGAAGAAAGGTTCTCCTGAGTAAACTGTGCTAGTCAGTTAGGCATTCGTACAGTCCTTACTAAATTATCTTTTGCTTTTCTCTTAGTGGTAAAAAGTGCGAAAAACACAATTGGACATTTCTTTGAGTTCATATCGGTTAGAACGAACTACGGACCTTAAACTTACGTTCTATGACACTTGGCAGTATGTTGAATTTTGCAAAAGTTGGGAGATATTGTGGTTAGCTCTATTTTAGCATCCCATTAAAAACTAACTCATCTATTTCGATAGACGGATTGTTTTGAATGAAGCCACAAACGTGTTTCCTGTTTTGTTCTCGAGTCCATAACGAACTAACTTCATGGCTCCGCTCACAAACAAGGTCCAACTTCAGAATAGCACTTCAAAACCGCTTATAAATCGCAACTCTTCACTCCACTATGTTCAAAAAGGTTGTTATTTTAAACATAATTTAATTTAATGCTCGCTGCGATCCTCGTAAAATATTAAGCGCATTTGGTTCGCTGAAACCCCTATTGCTCTATTTGGCATCGCTTACTGGTCATTTGCCTGGCGTTCCGAAAAGTTCAGCATCATTAAGCTAATTACCTATTTGCGTCCGTGTTAAAGCAGTTGTACTTATATATCAAACCTTTGAATCATATAAAGGAATTTCTTATTAATTATATTCAATTGTCGCGGTCGCTTGAAGCTGTTATTAACCCTGGAGTTTGTTCCTTTATTGCGCTTGTTGTCTAAATTATGTCACTTGCATTCCTCCTTTCACATTTTCATAGTAGATTTATCTTTGCTCTAGATATTCCGTTCTTAGTTTTATATCTGACGTTTTATCTGGGATTTATACCGCAGTGGCTGCCAGAAAATTCCAGGAATGCATAATAAAATTAACCATCAAAAGGGTCGCAAGTTTAATATTTACTGAACATATTGAAAGCTTTAACAGTAGTATGCCATTACATTCAAATTTAATTTAGCAAGTTATTGGATTTGTGATCCACGTTGACGCAGATATATCAGCATATTATTGAGTATGACATAATGAAACAGGCAGCGCGGAGTACATACTTTTAATACAGTAAGATTTTTATGTCTGTTTGAATCTTCAAACACAAAAGTGGGGGCACGTTCTAGGAAGGGCTGAGAGGGTGGGTGGGTGAAGAGACGAGTTTTGGCTCAAGTTTTGGTAATTAATGAGTTACCACCGCAGAACCACCACTGTGCCTACTAATTACATAAATGGTTCCACCACAAGGTCTTGGTTGTTTCTCCAAACAGTTTTGCTCTTTGTGCTGTAGTTAATACAGGCTGTCCTGCAATTTCCCACTCTTGTACAACTTGATATTAACTGGTGCCACGTGGCCGACTGTACCTTCCGTGGATTATTTAAATAATGCGATCTAACGGGAACAGTTTACCGTCGTCGATGTTTTACTGCGATTCCTATTGAATCAACTGTGTAAATATGAATGAGGCTACAAGGTAAATTTATGAAATGTTGTGAATAATTATTAAATATACTGAATGTTATTAAGGAATCCCTTTGAAATTGTATAATAGTTATTTGTGCAACAAGAGATCAAAGTGATTTTTGCTGCGAGAGCTTGTTTGAGTCCCAAGTGAGCAAAGGATCCTATATTTGATTCTTAGAATCCTGAGTGAGCGAGGGACACAAGGCACGAGACGCAAATAATCTGTTGCACATACAATTTTTCATTACAGCAATGAGAACGTACCAAATATTAAGAGAATGAAAAAATACAATAATAAAAAATCCAATGAAAAACATGACGACTGCTGCGGTTGTGGCTTTGATTACCATGCGAGAGGTCTCGGGTTCGATCCCCGGGTGGGGATACAGATAAAAAAAGAATCCCCAGGTCTTGGATGTTTATATGTGTGTTATACCTGTGGGATATATCAGTCAAAGTCTACTAATACCTCTGTTCAAGTCTGAAGACAAGGGTGATCGTTTAAATTTCAGACCAATATCTGTTCTTCCAGCACTAAGTAAAAATTTTCAAAAGATTATACTCAATCAAATTCTCTCACACTTCAAGCGTACAAAATAACTCCACGCCATACAATACGGTTTCACTAGGGGTAAATCGACTACGGATGCAGTTATTACTCTTATATCTCATATTTACTCTACATAATACGCTACTAATGAAATTAAATCATTACGGAGTTAGAAATAAAGCGTTGGATCTACTAAGATCATACCTAAGCAATAGAATTCAACAGGCAGAAGTCAACGGTGTTAAATCTGATGGCTCGGGAGTAAAAATTGGCGTTCCACAAGGTTCCATATTAGGCCCTTTCTTATTCCTGGAATATATTAACGATCTGCCTTTCATGGTGGAGAAATTGACTGATATAGTGTTGTTTGCTGATGACACTTCACTGGTCTTCAAAATTGAAAGACAAAAAGAAGATTTTAATGATGTTAATGGAGTATTGTCTTTAACCTTTAATTGGTTCACAGTTAATAATTTATTGTTAAATGTTGGTAAAACCAAATGTATCAAATTCTCACTTCCAAATGTCAGGCAAGTTGAGACCAGTTTGGTGTTAGACAGCAGCAAGTTAGAATTAGTAAATGAAACAAAGTATCTTGGAATAACCATTGATAGCAAATTACAGTGGGGACCCCAAATAGATAAATTGGGTGGTAAATTAAGTTCTGCGGCATACGCTGTTAGGAACATCAGACAAAACACGGATGTGGCTACATCTAGGCTAGTATATTTTAGAACATCAGACAAAGCACGGATGTGGCTACATCTAGGCTAGTATATTTTAGTTACTTTCATAGTGTGATGTCCTATGGTATCTTGTTGTGGGGGAAAGCAGCGGATATTCAAATTATTTTTATTTTACAGAAAAGAGCTATTCGAGCAATTTATAATTTAAAACGAACAGACTCCTTAAGAGAGCTTTTTAAAGAAATTGACATACTAAAAGTAGCTAGTCAATTTATTTTTGAAAATATAATGTATGTACGCAAGAACCTTAAAACATTTTCCAAACTTAGCGACAGCTGTAATGTTAACCTAAGAAATAATCACAGACTATGTGCGCCCCGTTTTAGACTCGCGAAGGTTAGCAATTCTTTCAAGGGTCAGTGCATTCTCTACTACAATAAGATACCTCTGGAGATTTTGAAATTGCCATTTGAGCAATTTAAAAAGCATGTTAAAGCGACTTTGTCGAAAAAGGGATATTACAATGTTCAAGATTACTTAAATGACAGGACTGTATGGGGTTAATCTGGCTCAACACAGACCTTGCTGTTAATAATTTTGTAATTATTTATTCCTGCTTATTAATCATAACAATTAAATTTTTCATATTTGTATTAGTTAAGCACAATCTATTTTTAAAAGAGATCTAAAAATAAATCTGTGGGAGTTTCTACGCCCTTCTTCTCCCACAGTGGTCCAATGTAGAGAAGAGGCAAAAAATGACTTTTGCTAAGTATATGTAAATATCTACAGTAATAAAGTACTTTGACTATTGACTATTGACTATAATTTCATAGTGTCATGTCCTATGGTATCTTGTGGGGGAAAGCAGCGGATATTCAAACTATTTTTATTTTACAGAAAAGAGCTATTCGAGCAATTTATAATTTAAAACGCACAGACTCTTTAAGAGAGCTTTTTAAAGAAATTGACATACTAACTGTATGTAGCTAGTCAATTTATTTTTGAAAACATAATGTATGTACGCAAGAACCTTACAACATTTGCCAAATTTAGCGATAGCTGTAATATTAACCTAAGAAATAATCACAGACTACTTGCGCCCTGGTTTAGACTCGCGAAGGTTAGCAATTCTCTACGTCAATGCATTCTCTACTACAACAAGATACCTCTGGAGATCTTGAAATTGCCATTTGAGCAATTTAAAAACCATGTTAAAGCGACTTTGTCGAAAAAGGGATATTGCAATGTTCAAGATTACTTAAACGGTAGGACTGTATGGGGTTAATCTGGCTCAACACAGACCTTGCTGTTAATAGTTTTGTAATTATTTATTCCTACTTATTAATTATGATATTATAAAATTTGTATTAGTTAAGCACGAGCAATTTTTAAAAGAGATCTAAAAATCAATCTGTGGGAGTTTCTACGCCCTGCTTCTCCCACAGTGGTCCGATGTAGAGAAGTGACAAAAAATGACGATTGCTAAGTATATGTAAATATCTACACTAATAAAGACATTTGGAATTTGGACATCGCTGTTTCTGGTTCCCACGTCACAGGGTATCCTAGTGTGGGGCTAGAAGCAATGTATGTGTCTGTATGTAAATGTAAATGTTTAATGCACCCAAGTTTAATGTGCAAATAACATTTATTGTAATTTTTCATGATAACCTTCGACTAAATTACGCTACTGAATATTAATCTAATTGTATTATTTATCAATTAGAATGGCTAGGAGGAGATGGAATGAAATAAGCTTGTTTGGTATTTAATAGCACAGATACTGCAATCGAGTTAAAAATCGATACCAGTATCTGTGACATTTGCGAAATCGTAAACAGCCAAAGAATTATAAGTCGATGCGCGTTGCGGCATTCAAAATTAAAAAGCGACTTTGTCTCACTCAGTGAGTAAAATGCAACTTTGCACACTGTTTACTCGCAGGAAAAGCCTTGTTCGAGCTGTTGAGGTGAAATAGTACATTTCCTACGAGTTGTGCTATTTTTAGGTCAGAAGTCGGATTTTTTTTTTTGCACTAAAGGGCTAGTAGAATTTAAAAAGATCTCTAACAAAAATACAGTTTTATCAACATCATGAGGTAAGCATTGACGATTACTCGTGATTGTTTTGGTATTTAATTTAGGAAGCGGTTTGATATTTTAATTACTTTTGAATGATAGGTACTTGAAGGCCGACCAACATATATTTATGGACATTTTTTTTCAAGTTGCTGACGACATCCTTATAGTGGCCATAAGGCACTTTCCACTAAATCTCCATTTGGCTGTCTCCAGATCAAATACGGTTTTGTAGCCTTTCGTACTTCCTGTTTTAGAATAACGCCATATTCTGCTAATTAACCCAACTATGTACCTATATGGTGTCCATAGTACACGAATAGAGAGCCGAAGGTAGGATTATAATAATAATAATATTAAATGGACACTATTTACACACATTGATCTAGCCCCAAACTAGGATTCCCTGTATCTTGGGTACTAGACAACGATACACATACTTATCTAGATAAATATTATACTTAGATAGATAAACAACCATGACTAGGGTTCAAACATCCGTTTTCATCAAACAAATATTTGCCCCCACCGGGACTCGAACCCGGGACCCTTGGCTTCGTAGGCCAAACGTTTTCACAAACACTTCAGAGCAAAATTAACATTGGGTTGACACGGAATGAATATTAGTTGACTGTTTATAAGTATTTGCTTAGGGAATTTCAATGTGATCCAAGTTTGAGAGACTTCGTTCTTGTCGCGACCCCGTTCTTAATACTTTAGAACTGTTTGACGATTTTCTGAGACATTTTCACGTTGGCCTTTGCCGTTTAACTATATCTAGAGTTATTAACACAAATCCGTGCATACTTTAGAACAAATGCACGAAAGGAAGAGTGCTTGTGCATTAGGAAATTGTTCAAGAAAATAGGGATCGGAACTATTGAAAATATTTACAGAGAACGATCAATTAGATATAGTTAATAATGATTACATATCAGATGATAGATCTCACAATCATCATCGCATTGAGTTATTAACTAATCAATTGTGCTATGACCTCTTGAATACCACCGGCATTAGATAACTTTCCGTTACAGGTTTTAAATTTTATTATCAAATCAAATCAAATATTTATTTATTTCACAAAAAGCAAACAATTTTAACTATAATTTAAATATTATGTGACGACTTATGTGTAAAATTAAGATTAAACAAAAACAGTACTTGTGACCCCCACACTAGGCAAGCCTGTATCGTGGGGATCATACAGAGGAGGGACTGACACACAATTTCAATAATTTAGATTCACCTGCACCAAAAATAACAATTGCAATCAGCGCGTTACTCACAACTAAGTTGAGCATATTCTTTACATTTTGACAGCTGCTAAGTAGAATTAGGACGCTAATCGCAACTAGTGTCCCCGGCGCAAGACGATCTTTTTTCATAGTTTATGCGGAATTCAATTGAAAATGTATAAGTAAATGTGTTACAAAAGAAAAGAAAAGAAAACAAAATAATCAATCATAAAACCATATATATATTTATATATATAAAATAAAAATAAAAAATATAAATACATATATAGCTATACATATATACACTACAGCAATTGACTAAGAAATTACTTCAAGCAGCTTTTCTGTGTCGCAGTAAGATAATGGCATAAGGTTCAAAATAGCGACCCGTCCTAACTGCCCTCGGTTTTTGAGAAGTTAGAGCTTTACATGATATTCAGGGAGCGGAGCCTCTTCTCGCACAAAGCAACAATAAAATGGCGGATATCGAGTGATTCCCATACAAAATCACTCGAACTATGGTCGATGTCCATATATCAAATGCACGCTAATCATCCCCCAAGACAGATACGTCATGTGACTTGTATATTTGCAATTTTTTCAAGTGAGTCCCTTTATCCCTGGTCAATATTTGAACTGCAAGTATTGTCAGCTCACGTGGCGTCGTGACGTAAGCAATACAGGGAAATTGTTTTCTGGCGCTTCTTCGCTTTAATGGTGACACGTGAAAAATGAGATATAAAATATACATCGCAAGTCGGCTTATTGCACTGCATCGCCAAGTCGCGTCGGGTAGAGACAAAACCGAACTGTTGACTTACGGTTTGAATTTCAAGAATTTCACAAATATTCTTATAGTGTTACTTTCTACATTAGACGCTAACTTGAACCGAACATTTTATTAAATTGATGTTCGGTTCAAGTTAGCAGTTTATTAACCGAGCGTGCGAAGCCTCTCCGTTTCAGGATTGGGCATAAATGCTTTCGTATGTCCGGATGTGTGTACGTATGTTCTCCTCTACAGGCAGCATTTCTCAACTGATTCTCGTGAATTTTTGTGAGCAGGTTCGATAATTAAATATTTTTTTTTTGTCGATTCTCTTTCTTTTTTTTTTCAAAATGACGGGGTTGAAAATGTAAAAAAACCGCAGCCCAAACGACATGACAGATTTAAAAAACCGGTCAAGTGCGAGTCTAAATCGAGCACGAAGGGTTCCGTACCACCGTTCAATGGAAGCGATGGTGTGGAGTGAATAGTTTGGATTTACACAGCAAAATATTGTTTACAAAGTTATTGGTGCGGTTACTTTCACACTCCATGTACGTAACCAGGTGCATCCATAAGTTTGTATGTGGTATTGAAAGAATTGTTGTATGGGAGCCCCCTTAAATATTTATTTTATCCTGTTTTTTAGTATTTGTTGTTATAGCGGCAACAGAAATACATAATCTGTGAAAATTTCAACTCTAGGTTCTTGAGATACAGCTTGGTGACAGACGGACGGACGGACGGACGGACGGACAGCGAAGTCTTAGTAATAGGGTCCCGTTTGGAACCCTTCGGGTACGGAACCCTAAAAAATGTGGTGTCCTTGGATTCGTGGAGTGACATTACTGTGAGTTTGACTAGCTATATAATTTTTGTGAAAAGTCAATAGGTTGGATTTTGGATCGCAAAATGTAGTTCACAAATTTATTGGTGCGGCTATTTTCATACTCCATGTTCGTAACCAGGTGCATTTATAAGTGTGTATGTGATTTGAAAGAAAATGCTGTGAGATTATTAAAAAAATCACGGGGTCTGCGTTAGCCCTAAACAGCCCTATTATTGACAGACATCACCTAGAATCCTGAAGATTCTACTGAGGGCAATTGTGGAGGAACAACATAAAATTTGCTTAAGTTTTTATGTGTTTCCTTTAACGGCCAGCAGAGTAGTGAAGGGGTGTGATGCGATGGGATGAAAAATAATAATAAAAACGCAAATTTCTTGTGACGCTTACGAGGCCTACAGCTCACAGAGCAATTGAAGCAAGGAAAGCTGTTTAGAATATCTAAAATAATAATAAAACAACGAGTTTGAAAATATCATTTATGGCTACAAGGCGATTGGATGGACTTAACATTGTCAGATTCATTTATTTACTTTTTACGCCTTAAGAATTGGACCATGTCAGATTCATTTATTTACTTTTTACGCCTTAAGAATTGGACAAACATTGCTGCGCCGATGATAAACCGTTCATAATCGAAAGCAGCTTAGTGTGGACTTGACCAAATTACAGGCTAATTATTAGCCTTATAATTAAATGGACGGTTCGCAGAATGTCACAGTAACCGTTGTATCGACCCGACCAGGTAGACAAGCTCGTTATGATTATCACTATAATCAAACACACTATGCTGAGTAGAGTAAATGTGTTGGTGATGTTCACCGCCAATATATCGCGGCTGGTACATGGTGGCGGTTGTTAATACCTAAACATTTCGATACCGGTACATACTTGTACATTGCGTGTGTGTGGCAACTAATAGGATAGCTTAGGTCGGATATAGTAACCTGTAATAGCGGCGTCAGAAACAAACGAAGCTCTATCCCGAGAATCCAAGCTGACGGAATGGGGAAGAAAATTCCAAGAACATTTTCTCAGCCATGATTCTTGTCAACATATTATAATGATTTGGTTTATAACGAAACACAGTTCACTGTATATTTGGTGTGACAAAAAGATGTAGTCACATTTAAAAGGACTTCATCTTGAGCAAAATTATGAAAGCGATTTGATCAGAGCAACTTTATAACTGCACCTTTCTGTTACACTCTGTAAAACACGGGTTCCAAACCAAATCAGAAGGGGGCTTGGAAAAATCCAAAGGAGCTCCAGAACTGAATAACTTCATGCCACGAAAAATTAGAGGGCCCCTAATAGTAGGTCTCTGTTCTAAAGGTAACCATGTGAAACTTCAAGGGCCGCTTGCGCCGTACTTCTTAACAGATCTTATAATTTGCTTGTTATTTCGGCTTTGTGGGCCATTTTAAATTTCAGGGACTGCTTGCGCCGCCCCTTACAACATGTCCTGTTGCCTGTAAGTTACTCGACTTGATAACCATGTGAAAGAGTATGTAACTTTTGTGGCATACCTATCTGCCGCCATTTTGAAAAATCATGATTTTTTGCGGCCAGAGATGAAAATATAATAATTTACTCTATAAATTAACACCGGTTTCTTATCTGGCTGCAATTATCATATTTTACAACCCTATATATGGGAAGCTAATGGGAAGATACATACTAAATGGTAAGTTTAGTCCCATTGGAGACTACCTAGATGTACAACCAATGAGTTAGTAAAAGTAACCTGCGGCTAGTTCAACAAGAAACACCCAGTCAGTTCAACAAGAAACACCCAGTCAAAAGGAAATCGTTATTCGTCGAGCTTCGAAGATTCGTCGAGCTTCGAAGATTCGTCGAGCTTCGAAGATTCGTCGAAATGGTTTGCGGTCAAAATTTTAGCCAGTTCAAAAACATCGCCACTAAGAAGCTGTTCTGTAAAACCACAGTCGCTGAATGTCCGTACCGTAAAGGGAAAATAACTTTGATGATTCTTGTTTGTTCTGCGCGTCGCGCCGAGGGCAGATTAATAAAACAGTTTAAAGGCAAGCGCGCACTAGATCTGAAACTTACAACCATAAGATAAACATTATTGTAAAAGATAAAAAGATAGCATGTAAAGTGCTTGCCAGATATGTCAGCGCGCGGTTCAATCAAAAATAACCCTAATACGACCGAAATTAAAGGTTTTGACTCACGCAAACTTAGCCGGCACATTCTTTAGTATATGTGTTTTTTACATTATGGACGTCGTTGTGATATCTTTTACTATGAACCGTTATTTACGATTAAGTTGCCAACTCGGTCCATGTAGTGACCAAAAATTTTTAACACATTTGATTAGACCGGTGTTTGATTGTAACCTTTGACCTGGCTAAAAAAGAAGCAATTGAAATAGATGATTTCAACTCGAACCATAGTTCGTTACAAGTAAAAGTTTTTTATATCTCAAATAACTCTCCTGTAGCATCGCCCCCAACGCCCATACGTACCGTTACCACACATACCTTAAATGAACAAAATAAGGAGATCCAATCTGGAGAAAATATATGATCAGACAATATAAAATTTCCGAATCACCGTTCCGTACCATTTATCGTTCATTGAAAAGCAAACAGTATTTTAAGCGTTATTCTGAAGGCTAAGCAGGCTTACTCACGCTTAACACCATAAGAAAAGCGTTATTATTCCCCTAAGCTTGATCCCGACGCGAAAAGCTTCTGTGCTTTATGTAAGTATTCATTATGACAAAAATAACATCATGAAAATAAAAATGTGGATGTCCAATATTTTTCACAATGACGAAAATATAGTTTTGCTTAAAGGATGTAAGAAAGGGTTATAATATAAAAGTATAATTTACCAATGGTTAATTTAAATTTAGATCAATCAATCGTTCTTATATCATTTGAATAATTGATATATATTTGGTTTACAATCCTGGCATTTTGTTTACAAAAATAGAAAACAGTTTTCTTGTTCTTACACATTCTTAGAATACTTGAGCCTTACGGATATGTAACCCATTAATGACCCCACCGAGTAACACTGGCCTTTTCCCGGATACGAATAAGATTGAGCCATACTCCACCACGCTGGCTTAGTGCGGGTTGATGGAGGGGTGTCGGGATAGTGACCAACCTGACTGTCAGATGTTAAGTTGACCTATTAGGGCCATTGATCAGCTTTACGGCCGCTTTATCACCGAGTAGCGATAATAGCCGGGACCTTAAAGTGTCATCCGAAACACGGCAGCGCCCTAAACAAATGCCACATAGAAACGGACACCCATTCAGTACCCGTCTCAGCTTGATGTTCCTACCCGCATGATTGTTTCCGATGTGTGAATACCGCTAGGCCACGGCGCACGGATCTACGTAGGCCAATAGTAGCCGACCTGGCATATTGATGCCAATACTGGCTATTTTTTTAATTTTATTCGTAAGTTCGAATCTTTTGACGCGTAAATTTGAAAAAAAAATAGAATCTGCGTTCTTTTGTTTTTGTTTCATAGCCATTAATCGAGATTGATCTGAGTGATTTTGCAAACATTTACAACATTGGTCATCGATATGTCATACAATATAGGTACATTCATTTGAAAGGTTTAAGTCCAACCCATCTGAAAGTTGAGCTGGATTCTACTCTGGGAGAGTCTGCTCCTTCCTAATTATTATTTTTTGGCTTATATTCTACATTTACTACGGAACCCCAAATGTGCAAAGTTCGACACGCACTTGGCCGGGTTTTTATCATTTATGCAGTACAAATACAATAAGATAAAGAACTAAGTGTGATGTTTTAGTCAGATTTGATCACATCATATATATAATTTATAGTTACTATACCAGGATTTTCCCTTCTGAGATACACCACACAAACTTATAGTAAGCCTAGTAGATCCTGGTTGCAACTACCTCAGTATTGAGGTTGGAGTCCGGCATCACATCGGAGACTGTCAGCTCGGCGGTGCGGACGGACGGCCTTCACCCAGGTGCTGATCTCGCAGTCCTTCAACTCGACATGCAGCGTGCCGTCTTTGTTCAAGACATTTCCTTCCTACCTTAATGTTTGTCGCTATGATAAGTTTGATCTCCGATCCTCTTTCAGTTTCTTGATAAGGGACTCCAGCTATTTTGTTTTGTTCTAGGGCTGAGACTTTAGTTACTAGATGTTTATTTGTGTTTGTAAGATTCTCGTTTTTTTTCTCAAACATATTGATTTTCGTTTTCATATCTTCCATATCCTCGTCGAATTCGTCTTATTTACTGTTGCAGACTTCACGGACATGCTGAAGGTCTTATAGTTGTTTGTTAATGTTTTTTTTTTCCAATATCTTTGATATGTCTGGGAGTACACTACACTTGTTCAATATTTTTTTAGTCAATAACTGTTAACAGACATCGCTCTTTGGTAGCTTCGATGGAGTCATGAGGGTAGTTCTAAATATAGAGTCATAGGGGTAGTTCTAATTAATCCGCGGGGTTTGAGTATGCGACCTCTTTGTACGACTGACAACCGACGGATTGAATATTGAAATATTGTTACCATCTTCGTAGAACAAAGGCGTTGCTTTGAATCGTAATACGGGTGCAAGTCGAGCGTGCTATTGCAATTATTGGCGAAGGATCGCTGTGCAGTTTAAATTGCTCTGCCGCTGGACTAGAATGTACGATATGACTCTAATTGCATTGAAATTACTAGAGATCGGAGGGCAACCAGACTGTTTCTATTGCTAGCAGGTAACCGTTGAGTTGCGTATTCAAGGTATCTATACTCGTCACGAACTGTTGTCCTATTTGAAATTATCTATTTTAATTGCTTCTTTTTAAGCAAATCAAAGGACACACTGAAACACCGGACAAGGTGTTATTTTTTTAGTCACTACAAATTTTGGAGCCAATATCGTTTCATAGTAAAAAATGATCAGAATGACGTCCCTAATGTATTAAACACACATACTACAGCATGCTATCTTATAACCCTTTATCTACACACGTATCAAAAACTCTCTTTACTGTGTCCAAAACCCGCACGTCACGACCAGCATGATGTTATACTACTTGGTAAAAACTCATTTCCTATCTGAATATCTGAATCAATTTTAGACAAATTATGACATTCAAATTTCGAACGCCGACGCCCGCCTGCGTGCCGCCCCTAGTTTGTCTGTGAAGTTGGTACTACTGAACAAGCTAAACAAGTACAGAGCAATTATCAATGCCACCATGCCGGTCGAACATGCGGTTCCTGAACACATCAAAGAGAGCTTATGATATGTGTGTAGATAAATTAGTGTATGTAACTGTATGTAATTAGGCATTAAAACTCTCGAGTGATATTATTACGTAACCCACTCTCGAGTTTTAATGCCCTCCATTATGTATCAGTCACATAAACTACCATTACAACACTGTTCAGTACATCATAAGGCTGTGAGTTTCAGATCGACTGGGCGCTTTCCGTTTAACTGTTTTATTTATCTACCTTCGGCGCGCAGAACAAACAAGGAATCATTATGGTTATTTTGCTTTTATGATACGGGCATCCAGCGACTGTGATTTTACAAAACAACTTCTTAGTGGCAAAGTTTTTTAATTCGCAATTTTTTTTATCGTAAACCATTTTGACAAAGCAAATCTGTCACATTATTTTTTTCCTTCAATCAAATCGTAAAATGTCGAGAAAAATTGGGTTTGATAATAAAAATATATGGAGCCAAATTTTCATGATATTGTTGGGTCAGAAAATCGTCAAGAAGGCCTCAAGCAATTAATGGACACGCCCTTACAAGAAATATTTTACTGCAGCTGTACTTACTCCAATCTCTTAAATTTGTGTTCTGTATTACATTCTAATAAAGGTCGGTTTATGCCACAGAATACATAAATAGGTACATGTACGGTTGCGCGTAGCTTATGCGAAGCCGGTATACACATATCCTTTCATTAAATAGTCTCACTACTGATTGGTTCACGGATGGACCATAATTTATTCTTTTTATTGGTTTGCTCAAGTTCGACATTATTCTAGAATACTGATGATACTAGTATCATCAGGTGTCAATTTAAAATATGAATCAATCTAGTATTACTTTGTGCTAGCTATAAACCCAGTTGCAACCCCTCGTCTTGACGCCGATGACAGGTGCGCTACACTCAATAAATCTTCATCTTCTATCTCGATTTACACAGTCCCGGCCAAATATTCATAAAATCCCGATACTTGCGTGCTTTGTCAGTAGGTAACTTTGTTTACAAAGTTGTCAATCGCGATTCAGTATACATAGGGTGCCGATGGGTATGACCAGACTAGACTACATAATAATGAATAAGGGACCCTCGGAGTCTTCATCAATCAAGTAAAACCTAAAAAAGCTTACAGTGAGAGCATATAAAGTCTACTTTAATTAAGAAAATATTTTTTTATTTAATAAATTTCATAGTTTTTAGGACAATTTGAACGGTCGAATATTTTAACTATATCTCTGCCATTCTGTGCTCGTCGCTCTGCTCTTCGCTCTGCCGCGATGTTGCCCTCTCTGTCCGCAAACTGCTCTATCGCGCAATTCATCGCAACATCGATATTGCCGATAATGCCGGTCCTTTGACTCGCCCAAACAACTGACAAAACCGGGCGCGGTGGGCAAGACGAGGAGCATGATGTGCGCTTGACGAGTAATTTAAATATCTCGACATCCTTTCCTCGCTACTTCCCATGCTACTCGACATGTTTGTGACAGGGGTAGTTAAGTTTCTTAGCTACAGATTTTCTAATTCACTTTCCTAATTCTCTGCTTATTTTCCGTATTTGCTCGCTTCTCGCGAAATGCGTTGGATTTATTTCGCTCAGTGTGCAGACTCATGAAATGCTTTTATCTGGTTATTCCGCGCCCCGCCTAGGTTGGGATTTGGGCGGTGTGGATACTGGACGGGCGTGCAATGCTCCTTGTTTGCTGCGGTGTCCGTCGCCGCATTGTTTAGCTTCGGTAATTTATTCGGTAAATTCAGCGACATCGCACGCTCAGGTGTCGACAGCGCACGCCATTACCCGGCGGGTTCGCCAAAATATGAAAGGACAATTATTTTATTTCCTCTCAAAAATCCCACCGTGTTGTGTGCTCGAAAGCGCACATCCGCATTACGCCGTTGTCGAAGCAGTGTTTAAGCTGCATGCTCTTTGTTAAAGCGAATGAGATTGTTTACGAAAATAGATGCCACTAGTTGGCACCTCTGTGGAACAATGCGATCATTTCGACCAATTTCGACCATGTTAGGAGGACATAACGAAAAGCTCATCAACGCCCAGCCCAAACCCTGCAACCTAGAAAGCTGAAATTTTGCATAGAGGTTCCATTTATAATGTAGACAAGGAATAAGGACGTACTTTAAAAAAATCCACCCCTAAGGGGGTAAAATGGGGTATTAAAGTTTATATGAAAGTCGGTCAGTTTTGCAGTTAAGATCATCAAATTTTGTGCTTAGGCTGACGATTGAAAATTAATGAACACGGGTCTTAGCGTTTTTTTATTCTACTCCAAAGGAGGTAAAATAGAGATTGCAAGTTTGTATGAAAGTCCGTCAGTTTTGAAGTTAGGATCTTCAAATTCTGTGTTTAGACTGACGTTTAAAAATTTATGAATACGTGTCTCAGGGTTTTTAAAGTTTCATCCCTAAAGGGGTAAAAAAGGGGTGAAAAGGGGGATGAAGTTGTGTATACAGAGTCTCAAAGCAAAAAAAAGTGTGAAATTCCTAAAGGCGCTCAACCCACCTGGTCTACCGTCTCACACACTTATCCTCAAAGTGGGTCAGTCATGCTATTGCGAAATCTCAATCCACCTAAGTTGTGTGATGGGGCCAGGTTACGCGTGAAAGCCTTACATAAAAACGTGGTAGAGGCCATAGTATTTACTGGTTGTGCTCAAGGACAATCTGTATGAATAAGTCCCAGGGTCAGTCACTGAAAACAGCAGGAATTGATCTTAGGGGCGCCTGCTTTTCGCACGGCCAGTTTTACGTGGCCTGCTCGAGAAGAAGCTCACCTAGTGGCTTGGTCGTATTAACATCTGAGGCAGAACCTCTAATGTAGTGCATAAAGAGGTACTTTAAGTATAAAAATATTAAAAGAAAAAGTCTTCACAACTGTGAAAAGCAACCTAAAATGTTATTAACAGTTTTCTAAATTTACAATGGCTTATGTTTAAACGATTACCAAAAACGCACCTATTTTACTACCAATAAATTCGAAATGACTGCCAGAATGGATAAATATCCACCAAATTGTGTTTGGATAAATGATCACCAAACTTCTTTTTATGTTTTGTGTACTTAGTTTATATTTTAAGTATTTTTTGTTGTTGTTACATGTTCAACCTAACACGAAGAATAAAGGGGGCTTCGCTTCGCTCACCCCCTTTACCCTTCACCTAAGCTACCGCAGTATTTTGCCCTGATATTTTTTGAAACTTTTGGTGTTCATTTATCCATTTTGGGCAAGAAAAAATATTTTGGTGATCATTATATTTGTTGCCATTTACCATTGGTTCGAAAATTGACTACAAAAAAAACTAAAACAATGCGGACGAAGCCGTGGGAAAATGCTCTAGTATTATACATATTATTGTCGTAGAAAACACTGTATATTTTCTAAATTTTTCTGAATATGTGTAATAAAAAGCATGCTTTTGTTCAACCAGTGCTGGTTCGGATCCGTACCCGTACAAGAAAATTTAAGGACTAAAAAAATGCCCAAACTTAATTTTGATATCATATAGATAGACAATGATGATGTGTATAGTTTGTGGTGATATTGAATCATTACGATTTGGTAATTCGCAGCAGCAGGGATATTTAATTAATAAAATCTCGTGTATTTCATTATTTGTTGCTGTAGCGGCAACAGCGCATCTGTGAAAATGTCGACTCTCTTACTATTTATTACCTGCAGCTATTTATTACATACAGCCCGGTGACAGACGGACAGACAGACGGACGTACGGACGTTCTAGTCTCGTTTGGCACCCTTCAGGTATAGAGCCCTAAAAACGTGAAGTTTATCTTCAAAGTGCTTTGTAATATGCTGGTAAAAGCTGGCCTCACAGCTCTTTTAGTAATCTTGTCTAGTTTGATTACATTTCTTAGCGAAACTGCAATAACGTAGTGGAATTGTTATTTTTTGCCCTGGCTATTTCGAATATCTTATTGCCGCCAATCATTATGGATTATTATTATTCTAGAGATACCTGAGCGGCTCTCCCGTTGTGAGGGTATTGCTTTATTGTGAAATAAGTGCTGGATATCAAAAAAGGCTTCGTGCAAGTTAAATTGTGGTTGGTTCGCCAGATACCCTTATTTTACACTCCAATAAATGCCGTTTGTGCTCATCGCCGCTACGTTCATACAAAGTTGCGGATAAGTTAATTACTTGCGTTTGTCTTCGACTTTTGAACACAAACACTTCAAAAACAACAGAGAGATTTAGAACGCTCTTCTCCGGGTTGCTACTAGTATATTAAAATGTGATATAGATCTTTCGCATTCTAGAATACGGTTACGAAATGAAACTTCAGAGTTGCCTGTAAAATATAAGCCAAATTAGGGATTAGAAGTAGATAGAAAAAGGCTATACATTTTTGATGATTGTGGTAACTAAGTATGTACGTGTGACACAAATTTGACGCCGTTTTTGTTGTCATTAGAAAAGTTTTTACTCTTATAGGAAAACCTATTTGCCTTGAATCGCCCCATTATCAATCAACAGGCCAGCCTAGATGACTTGTCTGAAACCTCCTTAGAAGGGTTCTTTTCACCCGTCGTCGGCTTTATCAGTGACATTGAGTACGGGCCCTTGTTTTGTTTTCCATTCGAAGGGTTTAAATCCAGCACGCATTATTTACTTTTAACCACATACGTACATTGTGAATGCTTCTTCAGACTTTCTCGTATAAAATTGGTTTACATTTCGTAGTAACTGACTTTTTTCTTTTTTCTTTTTCAGGTAAGCCGACTTATCATTAGAAGAATTTGGTGAGTGTTTAATATTCATCCAACTGAAGTTAGAGATATTATCTGCAAACACATCATATTACCTCCACGGACTTCTAGTGCTGGAGTTCCAGTAATCTTTTGTTTCAGATCATAATAAGTAGGTGTGAAAGCACACTTCGCTCTATCTATACCTATCTATACTATAGGCTTACGAGCGGCACGTCATGTCTTATGGGCCTGTCGAAAGCGATACGCGTTGTGTACACAATCCCAGTTTAGTGATCGCCGATAAAGCGAAGGTAGCAGAGTGGTGCCGTGCTCACAATACCGGTAAGTGCCGAAGGGCGGGTGCATACTCTAGGGTAGCTATGTAGGCGAAATGTTAACGGGTCGATTATGCCGAGCAATCGCCTGCGTAGCCGAGCGACTCTAGGGACCCTCCGGTCCTCAGCTCTAATGACGGGCCACGCATTTAAATAGCCTGCTTGCGATCTGCTCTATTTTCACATATGGAATTCATTTACTTCATTTCACCTGGAATATGAACTGCTACAGCTATACCTTCTTACACACGCGCCGGAAGTTTACACGTAACGTTCATTTTTTCACCGATGAAGCGAAGTGCTGATTTATTCAGTACACGTATCGTAGCATAACGCTATTATACGATGTAATGTGGACTTTACAATTTCGATTGCCATCTCAAGGTGTAGGCGACATGAATAACAAAGAGTTATAGTTACACTTGATGGCTGTGATACCTTTCCGCTTTTATTGTGCACGCGATAACGCATTATGGGAAACAATTTGTTAATGTCAAACAGGAAAGTTTAATACGCTCTCGCTCTCCAGTAACGCGGCGCCGCCGGCATACTGCCAAGTGCTGAGAGAAAATATTCTCGGTCAAGATATTTTAACAATGCCATAAGATACATTGATGTAGCAAGATAGTGTACTCTGGAATGCTGCAGTTCCAAGTACGAGCATCTACTAATTTTGGCAGCATAATTTCTACATTAATCCTAGCCGCATCGAGTCAAACACCCATTCCCTTGCAATTAATTAATTGACAAAAGCATGAGTTTATGTTGAAAACCATAAGACTTTATACTGAATACAAAGAATAGATCCTGTTTTGCTTTTCGGACTTCATTGTACGAGTATGTATGTATGTATTAGTGCAATAGCAATATCTGAAAAGTTGTTTTCATGGTATTGATACCGGGAACGGAAACCGATTTTGTTTGCATTGAATGTATTCTCTCATGACAAGAATACCGGTATGGAAATATATTCCAGCAAGATTTTGAGTCTACACTGAGTACGCTTAAGTTGGAAACTAAAGTTTCAGCGTGGGTTGTGTGCTGATACTTTTAAGTCTCTAAGTAACCGTGAATATTAGAAGCAACTATACCCCCACTCTATTAAAATTTGCATAATCCAGAAACTGAACTCATATCTGAAATATGGGGCCGTGATTAAAAAACATTTAACCTGAGTCCACAGATTTATAACCATATTGAATTCATACGAAAATATGTATCATAAAGTTATGTAGTGACTCATAGTAAGATAATGAGTCGTCAATAGGGTTCCACTGTCTCTTACAATTGATTTACTCTTGTTAGGGGTATTATAACGCAATTGAGTAAACAACTTCGTGATATATTTTCTACAAAAATAATCTGAAGCCAGTTGGCATGTGTATGCATATCATGTAATTTAGGACAGCCGGCGCGGCGCAATTAATGGAAGTCTAAAAACTAAGCTTTGTGGTGTCTACAAAACAAAGGGACTAAGGTGATTTATGGCAGAGCATGAAAGGCTTTTAGCCGTTACATTAGCACGCGACTTTATAATTAGGCTCTTGAAAGTGTGCGGGGGAGGGGGTAGTGACCGTGCAGCCGTCATTGTTTAGTGTCAGTCTCGGATAATTTATGTGACGGTTCTTAAAACGAGTCTGAGGAGTTATGAGACTTACCTATATAGGGCAGCAGGGGCGGCTTGGCTGGCGAGCGGGGGTTACCCGTGTCGCAGATGTCACGCCAGGAGGGGCGCGAATTTGAACGTAGAAGCCGACCTAAACTGGCGCGCTTGTCGCAAACTCGCAACATGTCTCGCCGCTTGTATTGCCACATTTCCGGGTAAATATATCTCTTGTTGCCATTTTATATATGCTTTATTCTGGATCGCTAAGGAAACATTTTATGCAGAGTCTTAATTTTATGATCATTTCCATTTATTTTAAACAAAATCCAGTCCCATTTACAGTTTCAGATATTTCACATAATGAATATGAATGAATGACACTCTTTAATTGTGTTCACGGTTCGTAAATGACACCCTACATGCAAATGAATCACGGTTGTTAAACAATGGATTCGATAGCAAATATACTGACCAGGCTCGGTCGGAGCATTAAAATAAAATAAATATCTGTCCCGTGACATCCAGGCTGACCGACAAGCCATTTCCAGTGGTTATGTACATACGATAGCCGTATCTCTCTATAATTTTGTATGTTTATATTTATACCTATACTTGACATTGAATGAATCACCAAAGGAAACTCATGGGTACTTGCATGAATTTAATATTTCTGTCTACATACAACTTAACATATAACATAGCGTCACGCCTTTTCCCATGCGGGGTGGCAGAGGCAAAATTGTGGCCATTTTGAGCCAGTTATTCAATACTACATTTTGCGTGCCAGGGAGCTAGCCAATCGCCGCAGCTAGGGACTTTGTCACGATGTTTTCCATCACCGTTAGAACGTTCGTATAATATACTTCAGATAGATTAATTATCTCATTGGTACATGGTCAGGAATCGAACCTGCATGTCCTGTGTGAGAAGCAAGCGAGAAACCCACGGAGCTCTTTTTGCGTACAAATATGTATGTATCTCCCTCCCTTGATGCTGGTTTATAATATTACATTACCATTAAACGGATAATCTGTTGGGTAAACCGAAAAAGATTTTGCTGCAGTCTCTAATGAACTTTATTTTTACAGTTCTTGCCGTTCCAACAACGAACAGTGTGCAGCGGGAATCGCCCGGCGGCGTACGGAATTACGGTTTCCCTTGTGCGTCGTACCCATACCGCGAAATTTCATCTGGTTTTAATGTCTGATCCCGCTTTTCTCTCTTTGTAGTAATGATGACAATTTCCGGGCCCTCCCGAGCGAGCGTTTTTAACAAGCTCTAATCATGGCACTCAAATTACATACATCAGCTTTACTACCCTTATTACGACCAACCTATTCGTGAAATGGTTTGGAAATCTTATAAATTACGGCTTCTTAACTTCTTAGACTCATATGCGTGAAATAATTATTTATCCATACACAATTATGCTGATTGCTGCTCTAATGACCGAATGCACATAGCTGTCCAAATAAAGTGCCACATAATTTTGCTGGCTGCATAATTTTGCCTTTTTGATGGCTTATTTAAAACAAGATTTTAAAGTTTCCTTCTGTTGGAATAAATAAATTATTGGACATTTTTTATTACCAATTATTAAAGTATAAATGCAGAATGAAGATTGTTGTGGGATTTAAGTAGGCTAAAAAGAAAATGTCAAATGCCATCTTTGAAGCGTTATTCCAATTAGAGGAGACACTTTCCACACTTTATTTTTAAAGTGAATATATAACTAGATATTCTGTGAATATTTTACGCGTCTACCTGTTAACGTTATCAATATCGAGCAAAAACGACCAAAAAATCTCGTTTGTTGTATGGGAGCCCCCTTAAATATATATTTTATTCTGTTTTTAGTATTTGTTGTTGTAGCGGCAACAGAAATGGTTAATCTGCGAAAATTTCAAATGTCTATCACGGTTCATGAGATACAGCCTGGTGACAAATGGACAGACAGGCAGACAGACGACAACGGAGTCTCAGTAATAGGGTCCCGTTAGGCACCCTTCGGGTACGGAACCGGAACGGAAACAAATAAATTATAGATGTTTTTAACCTAATATTAGTTATTTCTAGATACCTAAAATTAATATTGATATGGTTTTTGCGTCAAAAAATAGGTATTTAAAATAGAGTGATTGAAATTATAGAAATAATCTGTAGTTTTTGGAAAATAAATAAAAAACTAAATCTTCGCACTGTTCTGCCGCAACGATCGACGTAACGCCCACGTTGTAGCGGAAGCTGTGATGAACTTTATTTTAACCTTTATTCACTAGTTCAATTGAACAAACAGTTCAGTTGACAGAACTAGTGGGATTTTTTCCCATTTGTTCAGTTCAAATAAAAGAATCTTTTTGCCTGGTTTCACTTCTAAGGGACTAATAATATAAGACCCTTTGCTCATAATATGAAAATTCAACCACCACGAATCGAGATGCTAATTTTTCCGATACGCGGGCCTTAACCTCTCGTCTGCCGTTGAAGCGGACCTGCGCCGAATATTTTCACCCTAAGGCTTGGTAATAGAGTCGAAAACCAATAAAAAATTACAACATCTGGTCTGGCCTGGTCTGGCATCTGATAAGTTAACATTACAAGAATAAGACTAATTCGGTCCCTGATTTTTAGCGTAATTCGAATCGCGCTACTGAAAGTGGGAATACCCAGTCGTAAGATTACAAGATAACTTTATTATATGTGAAACTCTTATTAGAATCATGGCGTTGTCTTTTTTTCGATAATCGGAATGACTTTTAACAATGCGTTGACACAGAAGAAGTTATGCACGCTGTTGAAGGCAATTACTTTGAAGGGAAACGTTCCGGGGAAGAACTTGGCACCCAGGAATTTCGTGGACACCTGCACCATGTTGACGTGCGCCTCGTATTTGCCCTGTTGAAGAAAGGTTCAGATCAACTTCTTGGCTCGAGTACTTGGTCTGTGATATGGCGGCGTGTTATGCGCGCCTACCTCTGCGAACGGTGCAAACTCTCGTTTGGTTTACTGGAATACTGGAACTTTCTAAATATGGATAGGTATTGTTCTAGATCTCGAAGATATTTGACAACTTCATTACGTTTATACCCGAGCATATTGTGTAGGTAGAACTAGACTTGGAGATTCTCTTTAGCCGTTTCTATTTAAATAATTTAAAGTCAATCCAAACTACTCAGTAGAAGTTCATAATTTACAAGAACCGACTTTACTATGCTCATACATTTTTTTGTTTTAAGTATTTAAAATTGTTCATGCTAATGACTCACCTTATTAACCTTACAATTCCTCTTTAATCCAAAAGCCTCCATCATAAGCGGTCCTAAGACAAAGTGCTGGCAAGGCTCGTTTAGTTGGTAATTCCATAATTTGGTCGTGACATTATTTTTTAGGGTACTGAAGACGACTCGGGCCTGTAAAAATGCACGCCAAAAATATTTTTTATAAAATAATAAATTTTTGAATGTGAATATAAATTCTTCGATTCCTAATTCGAGTTAGTTAATTAATTAATTGATTGTATTTTACACTTTACCTTTGTTACTACGCATTCTCTGGTCATATCAAAAGTAAATATCACGTTTGACATGTTTTGTGTGTTTGATATGCCCCATTTCGAACAATCGTTCCTCTTGGGTCCTTTGCAAGGTTCAAATACAGTGAAATTTAACTTGTATTCCACCTGTGAGGAAAAAATCGTAAATATCAAATCAGCCGCTCGAACATGTGGCAAATAATATAACTGTACTCATCGAAGGTTGCCTTTTTCCTTAAACGCTACCCAAATAAAAGGAGCAATTAAATACGAGTATTTGTATCAATTAGTTACCTACGGAGCATATTCGTGCTTGATAGAAGGCAATGAAGATCACAGTCTGTCTGGTCTAGTTCCCTTACGCAAGGTCTGCGGAGATCAGACCACAAGCTTCACAAATGAGCCAGCTAATCTTAATCGGTAAAAAGTATGCCATTTAGATAAATCTGAAGGTGTCATAGTGGAATGAATATTTGTATACGAGTAGCACTATCGCTTTCAAGATTTGGACATTTTGATATCCGAGTATAATATAGTTAATAAAGGGCTAGGGCTATTTAATCGCACATCAAAAATACTGATTTGCACAGCAAAAAAGGAAAATTTTAAGTATTTTCTGTTGTCCTTGCATGTTCAACCCAACACGAAACATAGCGGGGGCATCGCTTCGCTTATCCCCTTTACACTTCGCCTAAACTACCGCAGTATTTTGCCCTGATATTTGCTGTGCAAATCCGTATTTTTGATGAGCAGTTTAAAATTTCCCTTAATAAAGCAATGTCAAACGATGTTAAAAGTGATAATTCGTAACTCACGTAATTGTTAGTGTCCAATTGGCCACATCCCGGTCGAAAGTAGCAAACAAATATACAAATCAGATTGACTGATATTGAGAGTTTCATTTTATCACAGCCGCCGCACTCCTCACGCTATCCGCACGTACAACGCCCAGAAACGTTGGCAGGAATATCCGTAAATTACTTTAACCTTTGCCAATAAACGAATGCTGAAATAAAATTGTCGTTTTTTCCTGAATGAGCAATAAACTTCAATTACATTCCATTTATCGATATTATCTTCCATTTACGTTGAATTTTTGGCCACAATCCAATTTCCTGTCACTAACTACTGTAATAACCGCTCAGTTGATATCGCCTCCGGAAATTATCATGCGTCGATTGCCAGCGGCGCGGCAAAAAAAAAACCGTCGATTGCCATAAAAAACACGTCATCGAGGGCCCGCCCGCTGCGCGGCGGCTCGCTCTACAAAAACATTATTTATGACTAAGGGTTCTTGAGAATACCGCTTGAAGTGTTGTTATTGTTAGTGCTCGTAAACTAAACATTCTAATGGCATACGTGTTGATTGAATTTGATACTCTTGTACAATCATACATAGCTGTAAACATAGACTTCAAGCGTAAAATCGACTAGGGTCAATGTAAAAATATATATCTAAAAAAGTAAAGCGATAACCTACTTATTTTATTTATTTAAAAGATTCCTGTATTAATATTACACATGGAAAAAAAATAAACTCGCAATATGTAGATAAAAAATATTTATTTATATGTATTTAAACTTTCGCTAGCGGTTGCTAGCGCCCCGTGGTTAATCACCCGGATTAAAAAAAATATATCTTATTTTCTATTACACATAATATTACAAATTTAGTATGTATTGAAAGCATATTTAACTCGTAAGTTTATTTAAAAAAATGTAGGCAATTGCATAATCCAGCCCGGAAAAATATTGCCTATGACGAAATTGTATAACATTTCGGTTGAACAAACCTGTGTTGACAAAACTTGTGAAACATTGCACGAAATCTGGTTTTGAGCAAATGTTTTTTGTTTGGGCAGTAGCGGAAGGAACTAATCTATACGAAAATGAACAATTATCAGCTAAATACTCACATAATTATTTAATATCACACCACAAATTCCACAACACAACAACACTTGACACTGGAGTGAACGGAATGAATTGCATCATTCTTTTTCCATCGCTGGGATTGTTTAAAACGTTGTCGTATCTCAAAATAAAGGTTATTTAACCGAGAACGAGATGGAATACGATCCTTACTGAATTAATCATTAGTGTGACAGAGACAATAGGTTTTGTCACATAGTCCGTCACAAAATGCCTATGGGTAGTAGTACTACCCATTTGCAATCTACGGTAAAAAAATGCTTGGGTAGTAGTACTACCCATTTGCAATCTACGGTAAAAAAAACCATGGGTAGTAGTACTACCCATTTGCAATCAAGCGGTTATGGACATGTGCATGTACATGTCCCTAAAACAGCTATCTATGCGATTGGTCCTATCTTATTTACCGGTCCCTCATTTTAGTTCAATAGTGTTTTGAAATCACCTTGTACGTCACGAGCATAATTACTTAGATTTCTGTAAACAAACATTTGTAAGCAAACCAGATTAAGATGTGTTTTTAGAAGGTCAAATATGGTATCGTACGCTTAATACGCTGTACGCTGTTCATTTACTACGTAAGACAATTTTAACCACTTTTTGACCTCCCTGCCCATTACTGAAGAAAAAATAAGACTTGGATGAACGGTTTTGGTGGGACCTATCTTTTCTAATGAAATTATGAAGAAAAAGTAGCGTAAACATAAAAACGCGAAGACTTGTCTAATGAAAAAGTAAAGATTTAATATGAATCGGTAACACATGAATACTCAATATGTGAATCAGTCCGGGTCCTGGGGACTTGAAATTAAACATTTACATAAGGCACATAAATTGCTTCTGGCCCCACACTAGGATACCCTCTTTCGTGGGCACGCCAGAACCAGTGATGTCTCATATATAAACACCCAAGACCTGGGGTTTTTTTTTCTTTACGGCCGGGTATCGAACCCGGACCTCTCGCATGGTAGGCAGAACCACAGCCGCTGCGCCACAGAGGTCGTCATTAGTATATATTCCGTACGTTTGCGATCTTACGTAAGAGCAATCTAGACTGGTTCGGGTCCCCTCCCCCCAAATGGTATTACCTAATAAATGACCAGCCCCTAAGAACAGTTGTGCATTACAGCCTCAGAACAGAAATTACACTAGATAATTGTTCTTAAGATGCCGTTAAGGGATCCGCAACCAGGAATCATTAGTGCATTTCATTTCACGGTATCTTAAGGCGCTATATACGAGTTCACCAACCGCGGGACAGCTTAATGCGTTTCCCCATTAGGTGACGCTTATGCGCTAGTTTTTATACCTATAGATAGCTTTTTTATATCATCTCTTTCAGATATGGCTGTAATGGCTGACCGATTTTATGGCTTGTACAGCAAAGTTACTTTGTACTTGCATAACAAAATATTTTAATCTCGAAAAACCCTAAAAGGAAGCACGTATTATTGCTTCTTTTCAGGGTTTTTTTGAGAGTAAAATATTTGTTACGTAAGTACAATAGTAACTTTTCTGTACAAGCCATAAATGGAAAAGAAGATTACGCATTTGAGCGTTTTCTCATCTAAATAGCGGCAGGTATAAAGGCATCTTATGTCATCCCTAACATGTTAGGATTACAGTGATAGAGGTAAAATCTAATATGCATACTCTCATTTATATTACTAATACCACCGTATTACGGAGATAACCACAGATATCCAGGCTAATCTCAAAGGTTTGTTTAATCGTATGTATTCAGCAGGAGTTGATTTAACCATGTGAAAATAATTACTAACTTTGTCTACTCATTCCTACCGCTCGTGTTTACTGAGCCGTTGCATTTCCGTTGTCGGGTTTATTACTTAAAAGCATTGAATTTGATACATTAATAGCATGTTCGTTCCCATTTTTACTCATATTGAGCCTTTCCACCGGTGAAGCAAGTTCGGGCACCGAATCTGTGGTGATCCTTGGCTTTCTACAGATGCTCTACGTATAGGTAGACAAGCCCGACCCAGCTTAGCAGTCTGTATACAGCTATATTAGCTGGTACAGTCTTCACAAAATAAAAGGCCCGGTGACAGCCACCGTGTCACTGAGGTAATAGGGTTGAATTTAGTTTGGACCACCGGGCCTTTTATTTTGTGAAGACTGTAGTGGGACGCAATATTTTCAATTCGTCTGTTCATTAAATTTCTGCGCATCGTTTCGCTTTGGGAATTATTTGTAATTTATGTAATTGGGCCGGCAAATGTCCAGCAGTGGAAAAAAAGAACATGCTGAAGAAGAAAAAGAATTTATAAATTACAAATGATTCCACAGCGTAGCAAACTCGTCATTCGCAACAAAAAGTGTGTCAAGATCGACCAATAGATTCGTGACGCTACGTGATCGCAGCGAGCATCCAGATTTAGATGTAGTGCAAGTACTAAAGCACTTGTGACGCTTCGTGGTCACATGGCATGCAGCATGCCATTTGTTGTTGATAGTTTGTCGGTCGGAGAGCCCGCCATATCCTCACTTGCGAGTACTCGACCCCCGACCCCGACCAGCTCGCCGGCTTATGTGGCCGCCACTCGGGCTTACTCTAAATTGCAATTAAACGTAGTTTCACTTGCGGTCAGCACGCTTACCCTTTCCGGGGAGTTTGGAACTGAACTTCCCTGGTTTAATCTTTGCTGTTTTTGTGTTACTTTATTGTACTCGTGGTAACAACGGTACGGCTTTGATGTCGCGTTAAGTTCTTTCTTCGTTAAGTTCACTTATACCTTTATGTGTTTTTGGTCATGCAGATCGACACTGCTTCACAATTTCAGTAATGTAGTCGTTATTTTTCTCCATCCCCTGTCTTCAAGTGTTATCCATACAAACAATTTCGGAACTGTTTTGGAAAAAAAACTAACCTGAAGTTTGTATCTGAATTCTATTTGATTCATGTAACAGATTTTTATTTACTGCTTCCAATTCAGAAGGTGGATTACCGCATAAAGTATTTAAAAAATCTTCTTCCACGTTAGTAGATCTTCAATGTAGGCGCAAATTTATTTTTCGGTTTGTTACCGTAAATTAATTCGATCGATTTGATATTGACACCGTCTTTTATATTCTTCAAAAGGTACGAACCGCGGGAAATCCTACGTGTCATGCTGTCTAAGGTTGAATAAACATAGACTATATGTACTATTCGGGCAGGGCAGGGCACCGGGCACCCCCACCCCCCACAGCGGTACTTAGAATTTCACATTAAGCTTACTTTTATTTTACTTGTAATAGTAGGATTCACATGTTAACTAACAAGACAGTTCAAAAACTAAAATCTGACTACTCGCGCTCTAAAAAGTATGAAACCATTTAGCTTAGTAAATGAGTGCGATGGAAAACTCGAAAGCAGAAAGTTTTACTTCAGAACTTCAGACCGCTCTGAGGTGAGCCCTTGTGGAGGGGCACAAATAAGATCCCTTATATAGATTTTTGCTTACCTCTCGAAAACGTCGAGTCACAGGAAATTTTGTTGCACTACATAATAAAAGCTGATAGACTTCTCTACAACTTTTTTTACAAAAACTTTTTACCTATACCCAATCGTAGCCTATGATATTAGCTCCGAAAAACGTTTTCAAAAATGTGTTTTCAACTCACGTTTTTAGGGTGGGTGGAGACATCTTGGCAACTACATATTCCAGACACGGCGTTGTCTTACCAAAATATTTTGATCAGAATTAATATAAATAAAATCAATGTTATCTACAAGATTTAACCCCGTGATAGTTCTTCCAAGTTCGTAGGATCGTACACTAGTAGAACCTTTTCATTATTCAGATACCCGTCAGTCCGTCCACCGGCCAAAACAAGGATCGACAATTCGACAGATTTAATGTTACAGAGCTCAGCGGTCGGTTAACAATAGCAGGTGATATGAGGCCGAAGTCAAGTGTGAAGTAGAGAATGGACCCGTTTCTATTGCGACCAACCGACTTGGTTTCCCGTCGATAGCTTTTGTGTCGGTCACAGATCTCTTGCCCTCGCCGTATTATCGGATGCTCCTTCTACCTAAACCCACACTAACACAAACTAGTCGAAGCCCCGTTTGCTGTAAATAAATGGGTCAAGTGAGCTCGTCTTTGTGAGGGACCCTTTAGTTTATTGAGCAGTGAGGGCATTGTCGTGACTTGACAGGTGTTATCGTTCTCTTACCCTGGGAAAGGTAACTGATACGCAGAGTGACACATGTTCCCCCAATAAGGTTGAGAGTCGCTACAAAACACACACTAAGTATTTCGTAGAGATACAGCAACATGTGAAGATATGTCAAGAATGCAATTATTATTATGTAATTATAGAAATATCAAAGATAAAACAGCCCAAAGTACATGAGGCGTTTACGCGAGCGCAAAGGGAGCAGAGCAATGCCATAAAGTACTTGAGAGCACTCGAAGTGTTGATGAATGAGGTTAACGTTGCATTAACGTGCCGTTAACGGGAATATAAGGAACATTGGGAATACTCGGAATGTTCCCGGAATCGGATATTGTCATTATATAAATGACAATTCCAAATGGAATCGGAATGAAGCATTGTCATAACCATCATATCTTGATGCAGTCGCACAATAAGATAACCATTTTCCAGAATACAATAGGAAAATTGCAAGTAAATTCGTAGTGGCAATGTTCCCGAGATCGCAATGCCCTGCCTGCTGAACAGTTCTCACAACGCTTGCCCCTTCCCCCGTGGACTCGGAGCGCCCCGCGCCAGCCCCCCGCCAGACTCGGAGCGCCCCGCGCCAGCCCCCCGCCAGACTCGGAGCGCCCCGCGCCAGCCCCCCGGGCGGCGCCGCACCTCCGAGATGATTGATAGTGTGCTAGTACTTGCCTCCAAGACAGTTAGCGCTACTGAACATCGTTTTGTATCAAACTCACGCTGTAAATAGTCCTCGGAAAATCGATCTTACAACTCGATCCAACGGCGACGAATCGCCTGCAGCAGTTATATTTCAACTCCTTACTCCTTTTGTAGTTTTATGGTGCGATAAAGTATAAAACCGAATTGCGGGTTTAAACTTCAAAGCTATCTTGAGTGCTCCTCATCACGTCTAAAGATTAGTGCGCATTCACTGTCCTACCCGAAGTATTTGAAATTAAATACCGGATAATGCTCCCTTAGCCACGCCTACAAGATTACATCATGTTTTGTATCCCGGCGGGAGTTCAGAGTGATGGGCACCTTTTACGGTTATTTGCAATTAGGTAGAGTTTATTTATGGGTTCCTAATTAAGAGTTCAATCTCGGGCTACTTTGTAAACACACTTCCTTGAAATTCTTTTGCACAAGTGACCGAACGACCCCTAAATTCTAACCATGGTTATTAGTACTCCACGAAGTATAATTACGTGATCTACGTATACAGTAGTTGAAACCTACATAAGCATTCCGTAGTTGACCTCAGGAATTTCGGAATTGTTAACATTCCCGCAATGTCCCTCTACACTACGTCTGAGTGTAATAGTACAGACGGATACATTTCTGTAGCGACGTAGCAATGCTCAAACTTAGTTCGGAGTTTGAATGAGCTGTTAGGTATAAACTTGGAAATTTTGTGATGTTGTTGACGTTGCATCAACCCGTTACGAATGCAGTACATATCAGGATCATTTTAGGTGCCACACAAGTAGCCGGAAAATAACTTGGCCAAAAATGGCCGCTCTAATGGTCTCATAATATTTTTGGGAAAAATATTATCTGATATTTAAATTAAGATTTGTCACTGCACTGCGCTCCCATATTATAAAATTAATCAAAATTGTCACTAAATATTTATTGTTCAGAAAAAATAGCAAATATTTGTTCTAAATAACAGTTTGATTACTTTTTTCTTTTGCATGAATAAAAAAAAATGGCTAAGTGCGTGTCGGACTTCGCACATTTAGGGTTCCGTAATAAATTTAGAATATAAGCCAAAAATTAATAAATAAGAAGGTACTCACTCCATTTACACCTGATACACCTAACCAAAATATCACTATCATTCTTCACCAGCAAATAATTACTTTGATTTTCATATTGTTTGTATGAATGACAAAGTTATATTTGCGGTTTTTAATAAATGTTTTTTATCTTAAAAACTGTTTTTTAGGGTTCCGTACCCAACGGGTAAGAACGGAACCCTATTACTAAGACTTCGCTGTCCGTCCGTCTGTCACCAGGCTGTATCTCAAGAACCTAGCTAGCTAGAGAGTTGAAATTTTCACAGATTATGTATTTCTGTTGCCGCTATAACAACAAATACTAAAAAACAGGATAAAAGAAATATTTAAGGGGGCTCCCATACAACAATTCTTTCAATACCACATACAAACTTATGGATGCACCTGGTTACGTACATGGAGTGTGAAAGTAACCGCACCAATAACTTTGTAAACAATATTTTGCTGTGTAAAATCCAAACTATTCACTCCACACCATCGCTTCCATTGAACGGTGGTACGGAACCCTTCGTGCGCGATTTAGACTCGCACTTGACCGGTTTTTTTATTTTGTTCAAACCAATTTACGTTGAAAGTGTTTATTGAGATACACAATATATATTTTTTACCCACTACGGAACGGAGATGGTATATGCGTTTGGGGTGAGAGGATGTTTGTGCAAACCAATGTTGCCATTTTTCTCAAAAACTACTAGTCCGATTTTAATGCGGTTTTCAGTGATGGGTTCGGGTTTGATTGGTGCATGTTCTTAGATAGGTGTTACGGTGACAACTCACCAGGGGGCGCTGCAGTAAACATTTATTTGTGCAAAATCACAACAACGAGTCAGATTTTGATGCCGTTTTTCAGTGATGAGTACTGGTTTGGTTGCTGCAAATTCTTAGATAGGTCTTACGATGACAACTCACCAGGGGGCGCTGCGGTAAACATTTGTTTGTGCAAAACTAAAACTATTCGTTTGATTCTGATGCGGTTTTAAATATTTTTTGTAATGGGTTTGTGGTTGATTAGTGATGGTTCATAAATAGGTGTTGCGGTAGGAACTCACTAGGGGGCACTGCAGTGATATTGTTTATATTAGCCATTAAAAATTAAAGAAACTCAATAGAACTTTCTTCTAGGGGGCACCGCAGTGATATAGTTTATATTAGCTATTAAATATTAAAGAAACTCGATAGAACTTTATCGGTAACATTACAGAGAGGCCTCACTTGTGCGCTGCGTTGCGTCGCGTCGTCGATTTTCCATAATTTTGACAGTGACATGTCACTGTCAAATATTTGGAAAAAGTCGAGGACTACTTTATGGCCTTTCTTCTGTGTCCTCGGTTTGCGACCGGCGGCGTATAGTTTGTCTCAATCGCTCTAATTCTTCCAACGCTATGCTGTTATGTGGGCTGTTAAAAAGTTTTCTTTGATCTAGATCGGTAATTACTACGCCGTCTAAAGATCGTACTCTACTAAGCGCCACATAAGATTGTCCTTTGGCGAATGTTTTTGGTCCAAAATATAAAAACCTGAAAGTAAGAAAATATGGAGAGATATACCGACAACTTATTTTAATAAACCTAATAAATTCAAGACGAAGTACGAAAAATATTAAACTAAAAATCATAACCAAAATCAATACTCGTGACTTAAGGCTAATGATGTAATGTGGAGGGATATTCCAATTAACTTAACCTAACCTACTTACTTATTCAAATGAAAATAAACATTCAAGAAATAATGCTACAAATACAACCAAAACTATTACAAATAAACCAAATTTAACAATAATTTGGTAAAACCGAAACTATAGCACACTATATTATACATATAAATATGAAGTACAATTTACATATGCTTGCTGTCTAAAAAGTTTGAAATAAAAAAACAAAAATTGAAATTTTGAAAAAATCCACGGTTAAAACGTTGTTGAAATAGGATAAAATAATTTTGACTCAAAGAATTAATGAACTTAATAAAAAAAACAAGAAAATCTGTCGGGGGCTGCCATATATTATATAAAAATAATGTAATCTAAAGATAATATTATAACATCCTACTTATAGGTGCCAATAAGATGTCTCAAAATAACAATTTTACAAAAGAAATAAATAAGAACAAACAAAAGCTTTTGTTTGTTCTTATTTATTTCTTTTGTAAAATTGCTATTTGCTATTGCTTGTAAAAAGCTGTAATGAACATAAATTATGAAAAACCAGACTGGACCAGTAACGAGTTCACCAGTATGACTTGTGCCTCAGCCATCTCCCCCCTCGCTATGTTTGAGGGAGGGGAATATGAGGTACGAGAATGTCATATGGCATCTCCGTCTCTGTCGTTTTGTAAATGCGTTACCCCTTGTATGAAATTACTAACAGTAGTAACTGAGCTGGTGGAAGGGGTTGGTTCCTCATCCTCAATTGTACTCTCTAAGTCAAAGTCAAAGTGAAAGTACTTTATTACTGTAGATATTTACATATACTTAGCAAACGTTAATTTTGCATCTTCTCTACATTGGACCACTGAGGGAGAAGAAGGGGGTAGAAACTCCTACAGATTGATTTTTAGATCTCTTTTAAAAATAGGTTGTGCTTAACCATTAAAAATATGAAAAATTTAATGATTATGATTAATAAGCAGGAATAAATAATTACAAAATTATTAACAGCAAGGTCTGTGTTGAGCTTGATTAACCCTATACAGTCCTGTTATATTTTATAAAGTTTAATTGTGTATACGAAAAGTGTAAAACAACAGTAAAATTAAAGCAAGGTAGACGACAATCATGTAAATGGATAAGCCAAAAAATAACATCAATGTGTAAAAAAAGAGATGAACTGTTAACGATATGGAAAAAAGATGAAAGTAACCTCCAAAATAGATTATTATATAATATATATAGAAATAAGTGAAACAAGCATATTAATAATGTAAAAAATAACTATTATAAAAAGGAAGTATGTAAAAATTTTCATAATCCAAAAAAGGTGTGGGGAATTATCAACGAAATAACTGGTAAACTAATAAAATCCATTGATGAAATCATAATTAAAGCTTTTAAAACTGATATTCCTACTTTAACTAATATATTTGCATGTGAGTTAAGAAACAATGTAAAAAAGATTTGTTCTTATTGTGACGTACCACTTTTGAATAAGCAGACTATATTAACAATCCAAATCTATCAATAAGACTAAAACAGGCCAAAAATGATGTCATATATACAATAATTAAACATATAAACGATAAAAAAAGTCCAGGTATAGATAAAATCCGAGCTAAATATGTTAAATTTATAAATTCATCGATTACCCCCGTGATTGATACCCATCTGATTAACACCTGTATTAAAACTTCAATATATCCCGACCAACTAAAAGTAGGTACCATAAGACCCATCTATAAACGAGGTAGTCATATCGACGTGAACAACTATAGGCCAATTACTATTCCATCATGCATTGACAAAATAGTTGAGCGGTATCTTGGAAATGAAATTACTAAATTTCTTGCTAAAAACGACGTCATAAACAAAAAGCAGTTCGGTTTCCAAAAGCAGAGAAATACATCTCAATTATTGTCTCAATTTACAAATGAGGTCAACAAGTACTTGAACGACAGAAAGCATGTTCTAGCTGTATTTATTGACTTCAGTAAAGCATTTGATACTTTAAATTATGTTACACTTTATTCCAAGCTCACGCAGAATGGTATACAGGGTCCCTTTCAATACCTACTAAAAAATTATCACACAAACAGATTTACTTCAGTCAATATAGGTGGAGTGCATAGCAACCGGTTACTGACAGAAGAAGGCACCGCTCAGGGTTCTATTATCGAGCCCACCGAGTACTATCTGTTGTTTGTAAATGACATGTGTAACATTTTCTCCGAAGGGTCTGTTTACCAGTTTGCAGATGACACATGCCTGCTGGTGTCACATCAGAATGTTGTGGAAGCTCAATTAATAATGCAACGAAACTTTGATCTTCTATGTAAGTGGGCTCACGATGTCGGACTTACTATAAATGCACAAAAAACAAAACTTTTACACATTCATTCCCCTTACTTAAAAACCTTCACCATACCGAACATCGTTGCCCACGAACACCAATGTTTACATAACAATCACTATACATGTAACTGTGAGTGTCTAGAACTGGTCAAACAGCATAAGTACCTGGGTCTCATTATAGATAATAATTTAAACTGGGGTCCACATATTGAATATCTCTGCAATAAGCTTCGAGCAATACTGGCAAGGTTTTGTATAATTAAATATAAATTAACATATAATACATTAAGAATGAACAACGAGGTTAAACTTATTAAGTAAACCAGGCCTAAGAACTTACGAAACCTAAAATACCTACCTACTTATGAACTTCCTACCTATAATAATACCTATGGTAAGCGAACATGGGAATACATGCTACCTGTATTATTAAATGAACTACCTACCGTTACACTGGATAGCATAAGCAATTCTAACAATATTAATAAGCGAAGAAGTGTCATAAAACATTACTTTCTGAAACATCAGCAGCCTATGGCTGTGTGATGTTAAGTAGTTACGTCATACTAATTACAATTATAAGTCTTCGATTAGCATTAGTTTGCGAACTCGTCATTCAACGTATAAACCTTCTGGTTTCTGCCGGATGGCTTTAACTATTATTTAAAAATAATGTAAATTTTGTCTTGAATAAATAAATAAAAAAAAATAAAAAAATAAGTAATCTTGAACATTGTAATATCCCTTTTTCGACAAAGTCGCTTTAACATGCTTTTTAAATTGCTCAAATGGCAATTTCAAAGTCTCCAGAGGTATCTTATTATAGTAGAGAATACACTGACCATTGAAAGAATTGCTAACCTTCGCGAGTCTAAATCGGGGCGCACACAGTCTGTGATTATTTCTTAGGTTAACATTACAGCTATCGCTAAGTTTGGAAAATGTTGTAAGGTTCTTGCGTACATACATTATATTTACGAAAATAAATTGACTAGCTACTGTTAGTATGTCAATTTCTTTAAAAAGCTCTCGTAAGGAGTCTGTTCGTTTGAAATTATAAATTTCTCGAATAGCTCTTTTCTGTAAAATAAAAATAGTTTGAATATCCGTTGCTTTCCCCCACAACAAGATACCATAGGACATCACACTATGAAAGTAACTAAAATATACTAGCCACATCCGTGCTTTGTCTTTTGTTCCTAACAGCGTAAGCTGCAGAACTTAATTTACCAGCTTCTGTCTACCTCTAATTTACCTCTAATTTCTCGTCGTCACTCTCACTGTCCGACTATTCGCTATCGTCACAGGCGTAAATCATAAATTGTTCCGTGACTGCATCGACTACACCATCACTTTCAATGTAGTCGGGCTCAATTTTCTTTACTTTTTAAAACAATTTAGACCACTTGTCGGCGCCCATCAGTGCAACCTTTTCTATTATCAGTTCCATGACATTGATGGTATTATTTTTTGGCCAGTTAATATTTTTGCTAGTTACATATGGTTTGATTGCAGACCATGCCATTTCTATGGGATTTAAATCCGGATGGTAGGTACTTGATCAATATTATATTTTTGGTGTTGTTCTTTAAAATGTTTTATTAATTTGTACAACTGAGGATTCAACATACTGTTGTATGCCTTGTATGCCTTTTTCTGTTAACCCTGCATTTCTGCTTCCTTGGCATTCGAATTAGGCGCAGGATTTTATTGTTTGTTATGAAACGATGCGTTTTCTATAACTTACAACGTACTTTGGTGGAAAATTGGGTATCAATTTGTTACGGAGCCATTTAAAAAAAAACCGCCATTAATTTTGTCATGATAATTGCCAGATTTAGTACCTACTTTAAATACTAGTAGCGCAATGGGTACAAATCAAGCTTCAGAGAGTGTTTTGACTGACAGAGGACTGTCTCGCGGCAAATAATCTGTAATAATCAGAGCAGTTTTTGGGGCCGTACTGCCATCACATACTTGTGATATCAGGGCAGTTTTAAGGACTGTACTGCCATCATGTATACTCGAGCCAATGCTAAAGGCCGTTCATACTTTTATTACAGTGGATGAAATATTTGGATTTATTAAGATAATCAAGTCTTGGAATTTGTTGATGCCTGAATGACTTCAACTAGACGAAACGACAGCTGGAAACGTCTCCACTGTTTGTACGACTTTTCGAAGACGTTAGAAGTACATATTTTTACTCGGAAATTGTTGACAATTCACATCTCGACGATTTGCAAGAAAATAGGAAAGTTTTCGTCGAAAACAAATCGCCACCACGATCTCCGGGTTTGGCAGTTTTGGTTTAAAGGAAAATCCACTTTAAGAGGAAGTCATGCGGGCTAAATTGTTAAATGCTTACTTATAGCCTATTCGGCGAGATTTTTGCCGGTACGGTCAAACCGATTGAAGCCTTGTCCAAGGACGACAGAAACTGAAACCATCAACCATCCATTAGCCGTATTAACTGGCTTGCACCAGCATTCCTGAAGAACCAGTCGAGGACCCGCGCGGGCGTGCAGCTGCTCCCCTCTGTGACGCGCCCCCGCACGTCGAGGTCGCCAGATCATCGAGGCCGCTGCACTATTGTATAGCCCTGGATCTTAACTAGGTTCGTTTCGGTTCTTCGCATCGAACAGCCTAACATTGGTGTTTGGTTTAACTTGTCATATGATCACAGTATTACCTCAAGGTTTTGGCTGTCACCGTCGGCCGCTGTTACCGCTAGTTAGTGCGCTTTTGGAAATTCACGTGCTACAGATATTTTTGGTAAATTTCGATTTAATTTTGTGGTAAAAAGATATTCGTATTAAAAACGGGGTCGAAATAAGTGATTTGATGCCATTTTCATCAATGTTTTGGTTGTACTGGTGTTGTTGGCATTCGTTCAGTAATTTAATTTTTGATGTGGTAATCCCCGTTCTCATCAAGCCAGTTTTTGTCCAGGAAATTTACAGTTCGGAGTTCTGGTCGTTATAGTTGGTCGCCCACCTTCTAGAAAGTTCGAATCGGTTCCTCGCCATATAAATAATAAGATTTAAAAGGTTTTGAAATTTATTACCATGGCATAAGGTTTAAAATCGCGAAGCGTCGCGCGTAGGCGCGGTAATGGACCGATTAAGGTTCTAATTTCTATGGACGCAGCACTTTTTATAATTATGATAGAACTTCATGTACAGGTAAGTTTGTTCAATCATTAATTTTCACAGAATGTGTATTTCTGTTTCCGCTAGAGCTACAAATAATGCGATAAAAAATAAAGGGAATACAAGAGACATATTTTTTGTTTTTTTTTCTTGTATGATACGGAAGGATGCGGAAGGTACGGAACCAACGGCATTGACAGATTTTTCATAAATTAAATGATTATTGAGGTGGTGTTACGAAGCAGGTTTATAGACTCGTAAATTTTGATGAGAGTCTATTTTCACAAATATTAATGAAACTACTCCATAAAAAATCAGATTAAAGTTTTTTGTGGTATCTGAAATTTAATTACATCATCATCATCTCTCTCTGTCACACGCTACAAACTAAAAAAACGGAACATTTCACCCACCACTGACCTAATGCACTAATAAAAGATCTACTCGCGAGATCTACGCAAGTGAAATACTAGGAGGCGAGGATACATGAAAGTCCTCCTGAAAATGTAACCCGAGGTGCTATCACCATTGGCAAGGTTCACCTCTAGTGGCATCAATAAATCAGCTCCTATTTTGGTTCATGAATCCAAATGCAATCAACACTTAATCATGACCCGTTACAATAACGTTTATTTTCATCTGGTTCGGAAAAATTCAGCAGCTTAGCCAAGAAGTTCTCTCATATTCTTCGTTAACGACGCTTCGTTAAACTTCACCCTTCTTGACATAATGTTGTGACCACTTTTGGTTTAAATGTTTAATGAATACGCAACCTTGCTTTTAGTCATTCATTACGTTTCATATTTAGTATGCATTAATTTAAGTTTAGCTTTTCTTTTGATTATAAAATGTATGTATCAGAATTTTATTTTTACAATGTCGAGTAATACTCAAACTACGATGTGCAGATACTTACTAGGTAGTGCAGTTTTCTGGTATGAGAGGGGCTTTTCTCCTGTTTTAAGTAGTGTTTTTGTTATCATCGCCGATGTTTGCTTAGCCATTTTTGATAAGTATAATAATTAATCTGTGTCCCATGTATAAATAAAGAGCGCGGCAAGGTGACGCTCGTCCATTAATTAGTAGCCAGCAAGAAACCTCCTCCAAGTTTTAGCCTACTTTCCGCGTAGTTCAAACAAACAGGAACTCCTCTAAAAGTCGTGAGTTGGTGTAAGTGCTTGCTGGATACTGCGCTAACTCAGGTGTTATTGTTAAAAAAGACAGAAAAAATGATATAATAGATGATCGAAACTATGATCTTTTGAAGGCAAAGAATTGTTACTGGTACTGAATTGACAAAATCGGATGTAGGGCGCGAAGAAGTCAGCGCAGCCGCACTACACTAGTATTTGGTTCCACACAAGCATGCAATCTTCCATGTGATTTTTGAACTGAACTGAGTTATCGCAGCGCAGTGTTACCTTTCGTTTAAATACTGGAGTACCCTTGGAATACTTTCGGCCCATCATCCCCACTTTTACCCTAAAGAGTTCCATTTAAAACTTGGAATAACATAGTTAAGAGAATGAATAATTACTTCATCAACAGTCGACCGCAGCTAGCATTTGAGCACTCATGTTTAGTTGAACTTCTACGCTTTACGACTGAAGACACCGTGAAACCTTGAAGTCAAAACGTATCATTAAAACTTAGTTTTTATGATTTGTACTTTGTTTCTGTTTCCACCTAAGCAGTCTTTACATATTTTGTTTTGGAATACATATTTTGAATTTTAATTGGGTTTACGTGATTGCTACTTATTTACTTGTTTAATTAGGAAACTAATAAATATGGTGAACATTCATAATTGTACAGTTCGTTTTTTTATCGTAAATCAATTATCTGTTTGCAGATTTCTCCCTTAATATACTCATCATGAATTTCACAATTCACCTATGCGCCAAGTTTCCAGGACATCTTGATCACTTTCAGCGACTAAAACCGAGTAATCGTACTGTACACAAGTATGTGTATGTTTAAACTTAATCCATTTTGAATACCAACAACTGATCTTTGGTTTATACAACTCCTAGAATGTTACGTGCCCCCCTGATGTTTCAATTAAAACTGTTCAAGTCCGTCCGAATGTTCGATCTCCGGAATGTATGTTTGCCTCGTCCCGGGAATTCAGTATTTAATTAAATGATCGAATTCTTTCATCAATCTCTCAGAGTTAATTTTGGTGGAAACCAAATGAAGTCTCTGCATTTATTCGTGGCCCTCGCAGACACTTCTCTTTGTCGTTTTTTCCTGCCGTTAATAGTAACATTTTCGCGATTATTCTAAATACTGTATTAACGATAGAGATAAAATGTACTTATAGAGAGCAACAAAGCACAAAATTTGTGCGACGTATTTTTGACTGTCGGTGTGTTGACTTTCTTCTGTGTGTTAGTAAAGAATAGCTCTGTGAAGTTAGCAGTACAAAGATAGAAAACGCGGCTCAAATTTAGGGGATTTTAAGCTTATTTTGAGCTCCCAGAATACGAAGTTTCAGAATTTGAGCTCGAGCGGTTTTCGAAAAAAAAAAACGTAATAAAACACCAGCAGTGCAAAGTCCGAGTAGAGAAGTGAAACTCGCAGCGTATTTGGACATGATTTTGAGATCCCAGAATATGCGATCAGAACTTCTCTAACTTAAGTACATAGTTTGCGAGAAAAAAAATAAAAACCATTTACACAACACATCTAGATAGATGAAATTGATATGTTTTTACACTTTTTATCTAAACCACTAAAGCTAGAAAACTGAAATTTTGTATTCTGGAATCTCTAAAGCTTTTTCTATATATGCTGCAAATTTCAACTGTCTGCTCTGTCAAGTCGCGACATTTTCAACTAGAGGGTACATGAAGGTATCCGTGAACCTGTATTTTTGAATATTGACACCTTAAAAGTTATAGAAAACGGGGCTCAAATTCAGGGCATTGCAAGCTTATATTAAGCTCCCAGAATACGAAGTTTCAAAATTTCAGTCCAAGCGGTTTTCGAAAAAAACGCAATAAAAGTAGAGAAATGAAACTCGCAACGTATTTGGACATGATTTTGAGCTCCCAGAATAAGCAATCAGAACTTCTCTAACTTACGTAGTTTGCGAGAAAAAAATAAGAACCAAGTACACAACAATATCATCTAGATAGATGAAATTGATAAGTTTTTTACATTTTTTGTCTAAACCACTAAAGCTAGAAATCTGAAATTTTGTATTCTGGAATCTCTAAGCTTTTTCTATATATGCTGCAAATTTCAACTCTCTGCTCTGTCAACTCGCGACATTTTCAACTACTTGAAGGTATCCGTGAACCTGTATTTTTGAATATTGATACCTTGAAAGTCATAGAAAACGGGACTCAAATTCAGGGCATTACGAGCTTATATTAAGCTCCCAGAATACGAATTTTCAGAATTTGAGCTCAAGCGGTTTTCGAAAAAAACGCAATGAAACCCCAGCAGTATGAAGTCCGAGTAGAGAGATGAAACTCGCAGCGTATTTGAGCATGACTTTGAGCTCCCAGAATATGTAATGAGAACTTCTGTAACTTTCGTAGTTTGCGAGAAAAAATATAAAAACCATTTACACAACAATATCATCTAGATAGATGAAATTGATATGTTTTTACACTTTTCATCGAAACCATTAGAGCTAGAAATCTGAAATTTCGTATTCTGAAATCTCTAAGGCTTTTATATATATTCTGCAAATAGCCGAACGTAAACAACTGCACTCGAACACATCAGCCAAGACTTTGACCTTGATTGAGCCCCAAACACATACTAATTGCAAAGAACTCAGAGCTCAACTCATCTGGTGTGATGCTCTATTATCAAAGGTCATAGTAAGTTAGTTAAATAGTTATGTGGTGCAGTGATGTGAGTGTGATCATGACGCGGTTCTGTAATATGCCTTTTGTGATATTACGAGCATTACCTACACACCTCTAATTCATATGTCCTAGCGATGTTCTCATCATAATCACCCAATGATGGAGGTGAACGTTGGTAGATGCAAAACAGGTATTCTTACTTGCAAATCCAACAATAAATAATTAAACAACTAATCTTTATTTTTTTACATAGGTGTAAGTACAATAATCAAGTATGGCACTTACTCAAACAGAAATATTTATTTACCACTTTCACCAATGTAGACATGAAATCGCTCATACATTTACAATAATTAACGAAATTTTGTATTCGTTAAAATACCACAGAAAATCGCATTTTTACGTTAATAAATTTATTATATCCACATTATTATAACCACATATAATTTGTAAATACACATATTCTCTTAAATAACTGTTACTGTATCCTATTTTGTATCCGATAAATAATATAAGTATAAGATATTTTATCTACACACGTATCATAAACCCTCTTTACTGCGTTCAAAAACCGCACGTTACGATCAGCATTATGTTAAACTACTTGGTAAAAACTCGATTCGTATCTGGAAAACTACACATAATGGTCATTATGTGTAGTTTTTCTACATATAATGACATTCAAATTTCGAACGCCGACGCCCACCCGCGTGCCGTCCCTAGTTTGTCTGTGAAGTTGGTACTGACATTCAAATTTCGAACGCCGACGCCCGTCTGCGTGAAGTTGGTACTAAAGAACAAGCTAAACAATTGCAGAATCACAATGCCGGTCAAACATGCGGTTCCTGAACACATCAAAGAGAGCTTATGATATGTGTGTAGATAAACTAGTGTATGTAACTGTACATAATTAGGCATTAAAACTCTCGAGTGATATTATTATGAAACTCGCCTTCGGCTCGTTTCATAAACCCACTCTCGAGTTTTAATGCCCTCCATTATGCAGCAGACACATAAACTACTATAAAAGTGGTATCGCTGATAATTTTTTACGTATTAACATAAAATCTCTCATAATAACATCAAAGAAAATCAAATTTCTACACTAATCGTACTAGTTCTACAATCACAGATTATGTGTGCAATAATATTGATTGAACACTTCAACATGATGTACGTAAAAATAATAGTAGCTGAAAGTATCACTAACAAATCACTTTTTACATGTTAGACATAAAATCACATCTAAGGCTGGACTCACTCACTCAATTAGAGTTATACTTACAACTAGGTGTTTTATTACGGTATTTTCGTAAACCGCTTGAGCTCAAATTCTGAAACTTCGTATTCTGGGAGCTTAACATAAGCTTGCAATGCCCTGAATTTGAGTCCCATTTTCTATGACTTTATAGGGGTTTAAATTTAAAAATACAGCTTCATAGATACCCTCAAGTACTCTCTAGTTGAAAATGTCGCGAATTGACAGAGCAGAGAGTTGAAATTTGTAGCATATATATAAATGACTTATTGATACCAGAATGTGAAATTTCAGATTTCTAGCTCTAGTGGTTTCGATAAAAAAAATAAAAACATAAATTTTATCTATCTAGATGATATTGTTGTGTATTTTTTTTTCTCGCAAACTTCTAAGTTAGAGAAGTTCTGATTGCATATTCTGGGAGCTCAAAATCATGCCCAAATGCGCTGCGAGTTTCACCGCTCTACTCGCAATTTGCACTGCTGGTGTTTTGTTGCGTTTTTTTCGAAAACCGCTCGAGCTCAAATTCTGAAACTTCGTATTCTGGTAGCTCAAAATCCCCTGAATTTGAGCCCCGTTTTCTTTGACTTTGTACTGCTAACTTCACAGAGCTGTAAAGAATAGTGATATGCCTGAACAACATAGTCGAAAATGGTAATACGTCGATAAATCTTCATGAAGAGGTTTCGTCGATGAATGTATTTCCCCCATTCAGGGGTTAATAAAGAGCGAATAAAATTGAGCGAATAACCACTCACAGCGGAATTACCTGAAATAAGCGAAAAAATAGTGGTTTTGCTAAATAAACAATTCTCGTATAGGGGCGAAGTGGTGGGAAGGTGAAAGTTATCGTAGTTAACTTTGTGTAGGGTTTTTAACATGTAAGAACAACAAAATCCAAAGCTTATTAGATGTTCCATATTACTCGAATTAAGATTTTCAAGCAGCTGTTTTTCAGATTTCTAGTCGCGTAATCTCCTCTTTTAATCTTGTCAGACGAAACCAGTCTTTCTAGTCGCTCTTAGTTTGTCGTGCAATTATGTAATTTGTCAGACAATATCGGTTTTTTTGATTGATTTACGGTCATACTCACAGTTCAAATACTACCCAAGTAAGTTCGGGCAAGTTATGCTTATGAAGCAACACTGAAAAAAGCCACCATATCTTTCTTCCAGTGTAAGACAACGGTAGGCAATGAATGGGGACATAAGATATGTCAATGTATGTGTATGGCAGTAGTGAGACCCATTATCACTTACTGCTGCCTAGTACGGTGGCAAGGCAATGCACGACACAAACCACAGCTGAAACACAATTGTAACAGTTTCAGAGAATGGCATGTGTAGCCATCACAGGCTGCATGTGGCCAACGCCATCAGCGGCTCTGGAAATCATGCTAGGAATACCACCATTGGACCAAATCAATGTACATCAGGAAGCGAAGTCTAGGACACTCTACAGTACAGGACAATAGCAAGGAAAAATAGGAGAGGTGGGACAAAGCACTATTCTAGCAAAGGCTTTCGAAGAAGAGCCTGAAGCTATCATTGGGATTGATCGCATAAAATCAGAATTTTGATTCGGAAGGAGGGAGGAATATAAGGCTGATGAAAATGAATTAACCCCATATTCAAATCACAACCGCATAACATTATACAGTGACGGCTCGAATAATAGCCTTAACTCAGGCGGAGGAGTTTTCTCGCTAGGACTAAACCTCAGGCATTCCCTGATGATTGTGAATTAGCATATCACTAATAAACTTGAGTGTTGATATCCATCATAGTTCCACTGTATTGGAAAGTAATTATTAATGTTTCTCTTGAAGCTACCCTTAAAACCGAGTTTATTAAAATGAGATGCTGAATTCTCGTAAACCAAATTTCAATAGTTAGCATCTCAGCATATTTTGATATAATCTCATGCACTAGTTACACAGTTCTTGATAAGATTTAAGAATATTTCTGTTGAAACAACCCTTAGCAATTATTTTAGAAATGAGATGGTGGAGGAAGTTGTCATCTTATATATCTGCAACTCAAAAACTGAATCCAGCATTACTAGTATTATGCATAGTTACACAGATTGGCCAGGAACCAACAATAGTTCTGTTAAAACAACCTCACCAAAAAAGAAGTTAAAAATAAGATGCTGAGGGCGACAAAGATTAGCACCATTTCGAACGGAGCTATAAACTATTCGCAGATCGCGCAAGCACCACGAGATTAAGTCCAAAACGTCGACACCAAAAAAGAAGCATTCTCTCCGGTACTGGAGAAAAAGCGATAAGCCACAGAACAAGCTAACAATCCCCATTCTTCCGAATGAGAACTCAGCGATCGACATGGCTGACAATGAGCAACGGCAGGCAGACCAGGGAGCGCTGCGCCGCTCGGACCCTTGGTATCATCATGGGCGTGTTCGTTCGTAGTTTGCTGGCTACCCTACTTCGTCGTCTATTTCGTGATACCGTACTGCGCGAGCGGCTGTCTCTCCAGCAAGTTCATAAATTTAATCACTTGCCTCGGCTACGTAAACACAGCTTTGAATCCTCTCATATCACGTTATTTAATATGCAGTAAAATACAACTGCAATTTAAGTAGCAATACGTGTGTAGTACACATTATCGAATATTTAAAAAAGCCGACTAAACTGCAGCAACTCATCTAAAATTACTGCAATTTAGCCAGAAGAGTGACAAATAATCGACGCCGTAACTGGATTACTGCGTTTTAGTATTTATATGTATGAAAAATGTGAAAATTTCTTACTTAATGCTGACTCACATGTTTGTGTTGTTTGTTATCATGCTGAAACAATGATTAAATATATTAAAATGATTAATGATCAATGTTTAGCTCGAAAATTAAATTATTTAATTAGTCGAAACAATCTGGATGTAATACTCGCATTGGACGCTGTACATTGCTTGCTGCTCTATAGATCTTAGAAAAGAATCGCAATACATATATAAAATAAAGTTTTTGTGATGTCTTACTCATATCTTTTGTACGATCACGAACTATGTCTGGACTAAACAAGTAACTTTCATACGGGCTTATGAATGAAAGTTACTCGCTGTAAATGTAGTAAAATGGGCAGTATTATAGAAGCATAGTGAAATAAGATTTTACTTCCGCTTCCGCCGCTTTTGCTGGCAAGGACTTTAATATCTCCACTGCGATTGTATTAACTAAGGCACTCTATCTCGAGGCTTACGCCTTATCCCCCAAATGACGTAGTAAGATACGGCTCACTGGTTGCACCAACGATATACCTAAATGTAAGGGTATAACTACGAACTAACCTTCGGACTATGTTGGTACCATAAAAATGCGTCCCTATTGGAACTTGTTCGCATTTTACATACAATAAGCACTGTCTGTCACTGTCACTACTTGCTTTGTCTAAGCTCGACAGAGTCAATAAATCGAACAAGTGCGGGTCGAACTCGCACACGAAGGGTTCCGTACCACATACAGGAAAACTTAGCCACTAAAATAATAAAAGAAAAACAAAAAGAGAATAATTTTATGTCCGAACGTGGATTCGAACCCAGAATCCTATTATTGCGAAATCGATATTAAACCAAGGGGAATATTTAACTGTAGCTCAAAATAAAATTACCAATTATCTTCACTGACTAACCTACCGTATACAAAAAAAACTGACTACTCCACAAATAAACCATTTGATTATATTTCATATTAATTTATTTGCATATAACATGTACGATACAGAATACAGGTGGAAAATGTATGTAGGGTACATGCACCCTGAAAGGGTATTACAAATTTATCTACAAATACACATAACTATTACATTGACCCGATCAGCTGTTCACAGGCTAAAGATACTAAATTTATCTTCCTAATAATTTTTATCTTCGAAGAATTCCTGCAGCACGTAGTAGCATTTTTCGGTGAGGTAACATTTTAAAAGTTTTTTAAATTTTGTTAAATATTCCATTTTCTGGAGATTTTTGGCTAAATTATTATATATATTTGTAGAAATGGTAAAGTAACCAAAGAAACACCACCAACTAAATCATAAATCCAATCAAAACTAGCTAATCTTTCTTACACTGATCACAACAAATATGGCTTTACGGACACAAATTACGTTTTCAATACAAAAATATTCTTAGTCAAACTATAATACTGACTTGCACTTAAAAATTCTTCATTCATATAACGGAATTTCTAAAATTCATGTCTTTTGGCACCACACCAATTAATGTTTACTTTACCAAATTATATTTAACAATTTTATCATTCTTGTACCTAAAAATTCTTTTTTCGTATCTGTTTTAATGAAAATGATATATAAAATATCCCGATTACAATATAAGACAGAAGACAAGGCCTGCCTTTATCATACTATGAAAAGTTTGAGGCTTTAATTTTATTTAATTTCATTGGGAAATATTATACCGCACATCAAAAATACTGCGGTGAATGGTAAAGGGGGTGAGCGAAGCGAAGCCCCCTTTATCCTTCGTGTTAGGTTAAAAATGTAGAGCAAAAGAAACATAAAATGTTTGAATATTAAGAGCAATGGTTGAACATTTTTGAACTATTTGATGTGCGCTTAAATACTACCCGTTTTTTTTTTTATATCGTAATTGCAAAAAATTATGTTTCAAAATTTGATTTATCGTTCTTCGTTGTTATTATATTTGCACTGAGGTGATTGTTGATTGATTGATTAGATAATAATGATTGATGAAATGGTGTTTACATTATTAAAACTTATGGGCCCCGAGGAACGACGACGGCCGTCTTACGACCCGAATGGCCGAGTCGGCAGCGACCCTGCCTACGAAGCCAAGGGTCCCGGGTTCGAGTCCCGGTGGGGGCAAACATTTGTTTGATGAGAACGGATGTTTGTTCCCTAGTCATGGTTGTTTGTCTATCTATGTATAACATTTATCTATATAAGTATGTGTATCGTTGTCTAGTACCCAATATACAGGTTTGGGGCTAGATCAATGTGTGTAAATAGTGTCCAAGGTATTATTATTATTATTATTATTATTATTATTAAGAATAATGGTGCTTGGTTCAAGTAAAGTTGGGTTTAAGTTTTTGTAGTTGATAAAATCATTGTTAGGTTAACATTCAGAAATCAGATAATCACTAAGTATAACGGTTTTACATAAAGTACGTAGTTAAACAGTTTGCAAAATTAATTTTGATTTATGGGTAAATTCTGAGGTGCAGTCAGTATTTTTGTTGCAGTTTTGAGATATTTTGATAAAAAAATCAGAGATTATTTGTTTAGCGTTTATATATATGCCTACACTAAATGATATTAGTAGATTTTATAGCGCCCTGTTTAGGACTGACGCGCGCGAGTAGGCTAGCTTCACAGCGTAAGTCTCAAAATGCTGTCACATCCATGCTGACGCAGGGGATGTTATCATATTTGACTGACTGTCAGACAACGCATAGTCTAAAACGGTGGACCTAGAGTCATAAAACTTTGCACAGCGTAGGGTAGCACTATGCCCGGTCTTAGTGCCCCTAAGCCTGGCATAAGTGCATCTATGGTTGACCTACGCCTCTATGGTTTAAGTGCCCCTTTGCCTGATCTAAGTGTCTCTTTGCCTGGTCAACTGCCTCTTTACCTGGTTTAAGTGTCACTATGCCTAATTCAAGTTCCTCTATGCCTGGTCTTAGTCCCTCTATGCCTGATCTAAGTGCTCCTATGCCTGGTCTAAGTGCCCCTATTTATATTTGATGTGCGATTAAATAATACCCGATTTAATTTTGTTTTTTTATATTGCAAATTGCTATTGCAAAAAATTATGTTTCAAAATCTGATTTATCGTTCTTTGTTATTATTATGTTTGCATTTAAGTGTTGTTTGATTGATTGATTAAATAATAGTTATTGAGTAAATGGTGTTTTCATTATTAAAACTTATCGACCCCAAAGTGCTTGGTTCAAGCAAAGTTGGATTTATGTTTTTGTAGTTAATAAAATAATTGTTAGGTTTACATTCAGATATCAGATAATCACTTAGTATATCGGTTTTACATAAGTAGTTAAACAGTTTGCAAGATTTATTTTGTTTTGTGTGTAAATTCTGAAATTTTTGTTGCAGTTTAAGAGATATTTTGATAAAAAGTCGGGAATTATTTGTTTAGCGTTTAAATACAAGCCTTAAACCATTTGCGCCACCACAACCATGTAATAAGCCGCAAAATCTACGATCATCTTTGAAGCATGTTATGGTTTGTTATATCACGGCTAATGTTAATATACGTCCTTTGTATGCATGTCTTCTTATAAAATCTCGTCTAGTTCATTATTTGTGGCTTTAGCGGCAACAGAAATACATATACACTCTACCAATTTCGGTTCATCAGACAGAGCCCGCTGACAGTCGGACGGACAGACGAACAGCGGAGGCTTAGTAATAGGGTCCCGTTTGGCACCCTTCGGGTACGGAATTTTTGCCACTGATCAAGTGGAGAAAGTTTCAAGCGCCATATGCCATGTCTCTACTGTCCAAGTCTGTGGGGTGCTCTATGCTATCACCTACTCTGCTAAGCAAGTGCAGCTACCTAGGATTTGTCGTGAACTAGAAGTTTACTTGGGAACTTTCATCTGATACGAAGTTGGCGAGCCGTTCGGCCTCGCGGGTCGAGGTTCGTTCCCCACTCGAGGACAGTTTTAAACGACTCATTGTTCAGTCCCGAGTACAAGTTTGATCGGATTAACAGAGTTAAAGCCATCAGCCAAGGCTTGAGTTGCGACTTGTGTAACTTTTTCTTTAACCTTATTTCGCTCCCACCTCCGAGAGCGTTTAATGTGTTGATACAACCATTGTGTCTTTTTTTTCCACTTCAGTAGATCCGCGATTATAGTTTTGTGAATTGTGCTAATGGCTGGCCCCAGCGGCGGTCTCGGGTCGGGACGGACTTGAGGGTTCGCCTTGTTTCGGGTAACAAATGGTTTGTCCGTGGCACGCAAAGGTAGTGTCACGGCTCATTACATAAGAGTTACTCACACCAAATCACACCACTCGGAGCCCTATGAATAAATAAGATGTGGGCACGGATTGCTCCACTGATCGTCCCATTTGTAAATGTCCCATCGTAAATACCTGCCCGGCGGAAACAAGCAGCAATACCACCCTTTTACTGTATTTAAGTACCAAGCGACGCCGTCGCCGCTCGGTCGCAATTTGCACTACAGTAAAAATAGGCGAAAAACTTTTTGCCTGAATGTGGATGAAATTATTATACGCTGCACCGCGAACTTTATATAAAACATGCGATGCCACCCTGCACTCTTTTGTTTTCGAATAATTTAAACTTGTCTGCTCCTCCATTCGAATTGGGGAGAAGCGATCTCGTCGTCCAAAGTTAAAATGAAATCGCCGGCACTCGAATAATTATTTTTAATATCTAAGCAATCCAACGTCTTCGTTAACTATATTGGAAGTCGAGCTACGTAGAATGAGAGTAATCCGGGCCACTCCCCTGACACTGCGGGACTCGATAGTTCTCCAGGAGATCAGTGGCCCTCGTGCTGCACTGTGGGGCTTTGAGCTGAATGAAACACATTTAATTTTACAGAATTATGTTGCGTTACTCTGACTGAGAGCAACGGCTAATGACCAAAGGCTTGCGGCACGACTAAAACAATGATTAGTAAAATTAGGACGTGACGATGACGAGCGGGCGAGCGCAGCGCCGCTCGTGTCATGACGTCACACCACATGTATGACAATAATTATGTAAATGGGATATTCGGCGCTGGGAGCTACCACGCCAATGGAATACGGCGCCTTTATAATGGGCAGATTTAACGAGCCCCGCGCGTTCCGTTGGTGCAATGCGCGGTGCGCGGTGTGCGGTGCCACACTGCTTCATGACACATTTCACCAATTTAGAGTTATTACCTTTGCGCGTGTACCGGCATAACGAATACGTTGTCGTAATGGATGAAGTACCCACCCATAAATATTTAATTTCTGAAGATTGAAGCCACGGTTTCGATTGTGTCAGCAGTTAATAATATAACGCCACAATAAATGTATTGTGCGTCCGCAGTCTCGAAATTGGAATGTCAGCAGTGAAGAGATTACCTTCCGATTATTAACGCTACGTGATAGTATTCGTATTGGATTTCCGTTTCCTTTGTCGCATATTATATGAGACTCAATGTTAAAGCGGTGAAAGAACAAAAAATATAATCATGAAAGAATATTCGCGAGATAGCCATTTGAATAAATATCGAGAGAGGGAACCATTTTTCACCGCGCGCTGGTGATAATAATGACGCTATTTATCAGCGGCTCGAAGGGGTAGGTAATTATTAATGTTATATTTTGGCGGTTTCGTTTGTTTACTTATACTTTTATGCGATGTTTTTCGCCTTTAGCGACAGTAGGTTATTTCATTGGGTGGTGTAGGATAGCTCCGAATGATTTATTGTTGCGTTGAATATGCATGTCGGGATGAAAAATGACGACAAACGTACGAGTGGTACTCGTTGGTACGTGAGCGAGCGAGAAGAGGTCGGGTTCCCGTGTCGGCCTGGAGTTTGCTGCGGCCTCCGCCCTCCGCCCTTCACCCCCGCCGCTGCCGTACGTCGCCGCCGTCGCGAAGGCCTCGGAGTACACGTCACGCCGCGGAAGTCGTTAAGAAGATAAATCGCAGACCACATAAGACCCATAATCCTTTAAAAGTGTTTAAGTGAAACCTTTTTCACTACTTTCCTTTTTGACTGCGCGTTTCAAACGAACGGCGGGCAGTGGAAAAATATAGGCTCTGCCCATTTCCATTTCGATGGAGCTCAGTTTACGCACGAGTTGAAGGATCTATAACGTTAAAGTCAAGGCTACAGGTTATTTTCTTAAGATAATTGGAGGAATTCGTAAACACATTTATTATCAAACTTTCGTAGAAAAGAGGAAGCCAAAAATATATATTTGAGATTAATGATTTTATATCTGATCTAACTTAGGCAGAATTGTTTATCTAATTCCTTAATGGATTGATGTCAGTTTTTTTCGACACAGTAAAATGCAAACTGTCTGCTAGATACTGTACCGTCGAAAGGTGGTAGATATATTTAATTTAGGTATGTTGTTTAACGCTTCCGTGTTTCGGATGACCCGTTAAGCTGTAGGTTCTTGTTACTGTCGCTACAGGGGGGGGATAGTCTTGAAGCTGTGTCAGAGGCCCTAAGGGCAGCTTGATAATTTCTGACAGTCGGGTTGGCCACAAGCCCGAGAACCCTCCCTCAACCGCACTGAGCCTGCGTGGTGGAGTTTGGCTCAATCTTACTCGTATCCGGGTGAAAGCCCGTGCCCCTCGGTGGAGCCATTAATGGGCTACATTTATTGTTATGTTGTTTTACCTAGAAGTGGAAAGGTATAGCTGAACTAAACAATACGGGTGTTGGCTAAAGTTCCATTTGTGCATGAGAGACGGGTGAGCCGAGCGGAAGCGGTGGATCGGGGCACCAATCCGAGCTGCTGCGTCTAGACGCAGTCACTGACTACATAGATTTTGCTTGCAAAACTATGCAGTCAGATTTCTGTTTGGCTATTACTTTTAAAACGATATCGGATCGAATAAGGCCAAGTGGCTTTTCTACCAGATTGGAAATCTCCTGAATGGATGTGCTTAACTCAAAAGTTACTACTTCTGTGTGTGTGCCTTGTTGTTGTCTTTTGTCCTCCAAATAAGTTTGACGCAGAATTTGGTTTAGTCCGATGCCTTATTATTCCGTCCCCAAACTTTTATCTATCTGGAAACTTCTTACTCCGTCGTCATAGCTCAGCCATCTACGCTGTGTATGAATCTGGTTATTGTTCCAGAACGTCGGAACAGATTCCGTTGTATTATTTATGCATTTTAGACTCTACAAATTATCATTGAGTACCGAACTCTGTTCGTGACATTTGAAAGAGTTAACCCCTTCGGCAGGTAGTTTTAATTTTAAATTTAATTTTGTCACATTTATGAAACTGACCTGAAATAAATCTATCACTTTCTTTGAGCATTTCATTTAGTGTTATCAAATATTCAAAAATATTTGTACATAAAACTGCATGTAAAGGCCACACACTAAAATACATTTTAACTATGTATAGTATCAAACAAAAAATGCTAAATCATTATACTCTTAACAAATGAGCACGCAACTGTTACACGTCGTAAGTATTACCTACCCCAAGAAAAGTAAATAAATAGACAATGGGGAAGATAACGCAATACTTTTTGGTAAAGGCCACTGTATTTTTGTAAAACAAAGAGATTCATTCATCTGTGGTTTGTAACTTGATAAACATTGTTATTTTAGTGTTTGGTCGCTAACATCTTCGTCACAAAGGCGGGCCTCAGCATCCATTGGACAGCCTCTTCGTCAGCAAAGTGGACCCTTTGCAGTCCGGCCTCGATTGACCATAGAGGACAGACGTCCGCCAGGTGGATCATGCTCTGAATGGCTCCGCAGGTGCAGAAAGGATTGTCCCTCTAACCCCACTTGTATATAAGTTTAGCGCAGCGGCCCTGGCCAGTCCGGAGTCGGTTCAGCTTGGTCCAGCAGTTGCGTGGAAGTTTGACGCCGTGTTTTTTGACCAGGTGCGTGTTGGGAGCGGGGGTGGAGATCTGCTGACTTGGTCCCTTCAGGAATTTGGGGCGCAATCAATCCGAAGGGTCTCCGTGATTTGAGGCGAAAGTTGGAGCTTGTTGATTGGAGATCCTCATTAATGAGGAAGAGAGGATTCTTTTTTTTGTCGAACTGAGACTTGGCGGCAGTTTCTCTGCGTAGATCGGGAGGTACGGTGTTGCTTAAAAAGGGCAGCCAGGCTATGTGGGTGGGCATTACCGTTCCTGAGATGAGCTGCATGGTGGAGTTCAGTTTTACATCAACGTTGTTCGTGTGGTGGCTGCCAGCCCAGACTAGTGAGCAGTATTCAGTTGTGCTGAACACCAGCGCCAGTGCTGCTGTTCGCAGGGTAGGCGCTCGGCACCTCCATGTCGTTGAAGTGAGCTTATGTAATAAGTTGTTTCTGCTCGAGAGCTTCTTCTTTAATTTTCACACAAGTGCTTTTTATACGTGAGGGTGCGGTATAGGGTGATGCCGAGGTAGACCGGGAAGGGCTTGTGTCGGGCGGTCTCGTTGCAGAAGTGTATGGAGATAGTGTCATTATGCTGTTTGTTGTTGAGTTGGGATGTACTGTAGACCGTCTTACTAGGTTTTGGCTTGAGGCCCCAGTACTTGAAGTAATCCTCAAGTAGGGCTACGTCTTCCTGCAGATAAACATAAACAACAGCAACAAAGAGTTTCATTCATCTGAGGTTCTTTGGAGATCGGGAAATTAACAATCCATTTCTCTGAATTACGAAACTCTTTGCATACATTTGCTTTACTTACTTTTACTCGGTGATTTATTTGTAAGTAACCTCAGATGAATGAAACTCTTTGCTTACCTACTCTGTGTTTTTGATAGCGTTTAGCGCTCTATACATGGAACTAATTTGACAGTTTGCTTCCCCATTGACATGATCTGTTAATCCTAGATAATTTGAACATGAAAATCAATTTGGAAAATATTGCATTGCTGCTCCATTGAATTTTAAAATTTAATAACACTTTAATTAATAAAGTTTTAATGAAAATTTCTTACTCGTATGATCCGTACGATCACAAACTATGCCTGGACGAAATATATGCCCATATGGAACTTACACACTGCATATGTTCCCATTCATAAATGGTATTATAAGAGATGGCCGTGGCTATTTCATCACATGTGTTAACATAAATTGTTCAATTTAAGGCTGCTTCAACTACTTACGTTTATGTATGGTTAGCAAATAAGTTTAGTAGTAATTTCACTTAAAACCCGCAAATGGTTATTACAAACTAACTACCAACAGAGCGGTCAATAGTCGGCTTTTTATGGAAACTGGCTTTATGAAACTTACCCCCATTTAACTTTGGAAGTTCAGTTTATAGTTAAGGAAACGAATGATTGTGGATGGAAAAGTCGAAAGCAGCAAGTTTGACCTCGGAAATTTGTTTGGACTACTAAGGAGACAAACACAGTCCTTACCCCTCTGAGGTGAGCTGGGGAGGGGGGGGGGGAAACCTATACATACGTGTACACATGCTTAAACTGAAAAGTTCGCTGCTCATATCCTAGACAACGATTGGGAAAACGTAAAAACTGTAGATTCAAAAGTTGTAGAGAATTTTATCAGCTTTCATTTTGTGGTATAATAAAAAATCCTATGACTCATCGTTTTTTTTGCGATGTAAGCAAAACAACAAAATACGGGGCCTTTCGTTTACCACAAAGGAGTTTTTGTATGTTTATCTCCTAGACCAAACAAAGTTCCATTTTCTTTCGACTTTTCCATCCATCCATTGTGAGCACTCATTTACTAAGCTACTAGTTTTGTGTTTTGGGTCGTCAATCCGCAAGAAGAGAAGATTGTTTCAGCTCAGTAATTAGCGAGCTGCGTCGACAGCCGCTTAATAAGTCTCCCTTTAGTATCATTACTGTTGCTGAAGAGTAAAACGATGAGGCAATATATCTTATTTACTAAGTACTACGAGTACAAACAAAGGAACGACATTCCATTTTCACACACGAAAGTCACAAGACACCTGACTTGCCCATGTGCCGGAAATGTGGAACGGAATTGGCAAACGTAATGTTCAACTGAACAACCACCAATTCATGGTGAAATGGTTTTGCCGGTTATTGCGATTCCGCTGCAGAGACACGTTCCGAATAAATTAAACTGCAATTTGGGGCCTTTATATGGAATGTTGTTGGAGCTATCAGCGTATCGTGCCACTCGTCGGTAATATGAGCGGCGGGTGTACCGAGTACTGGCGGCTGTGAAAGTGCCTAGATAGACTCGACGAACTCCATGTAAATACAACTGTTTGGAAATGAAATACTATTTAATTGAATTATCGATTAAACTGAATTGAACCTATGTGCCATCAGACCGAGGCCATCGTGTCCGGAAGGTTAGAACATGGTTCATCGAATACTACTGTAGTTTGATAGCAAACGGTATTCCTCACCGGAAATATGGATATCACCGGTGGTATTACCCGTAATCAAGTCATCAATTCAGTGACTAATGGTGGCGTTGGCCAAAAAGTTTAGAACCGTGTTTGTAAGTGTTGGCCACTTTTATTGTCTTTAAACTTGCTCAGGGTTGATCATGACTTAGTTGTATTCGTAATCTCCGACTGGGCCACTTGGTTGTCGTTACGTGACGACATTTCGTGCATATCATCCCCATTTTGTCGTTAGCATTTACAAAGGGCTCGTTTGGGATAGGGTACTGAAGTGGGGGTAATATTTTTATATTTCTTTACAACTTTAAAGGACAATAATCGTTTACTTTACTCGCTGATAAAGATCATATCATGATCATATGTTATCATATGTTATCGGTCGTTTGAATAGGTAGTAGGTAAATACCTATTTCTCGAGACGTAGGTACGGTTGACATTTTTATTTGGAATAGACATTAAATGCTAGGGGAAACGTCCGCTATACGTAATGGTAGATGTAAAATAAATGGTTCAACTAAGTCGTCTTGATAGGGATGCCCGATCTTTTTGTTTGAATCGATCTTTTGGATCGAAATGGATCGTTAGCCCTTTGAATCTATCTCCGATATAATCTTTGCTGCATCGATTCAAGATCGAAAGAATCTGACCGTATTTAAAAAAAGATGAAATTAAGGAATTATGAAGATTAGAAGGAGTATTCAATGATTGGTTAAACGTTGGCACATCAGTATCTCTGCCACCCCGTGTGGGAAAATGCGTGACGCTGTGTTATGACAAGATAATGGTTAGAAAAGGGAAATAAATATATTAATAGATGAAATATATTTATTAGATGCAACTTTATCAAAAACAAATCAGTTAGTTATGTACTACCACAGCTACATCTGTCACAGCCCAAAATTATAAGTAAAACATAAAGGGTCTTACAGAAAAATACTCTTTAAACTCCACTTGTTTTAAGACAAAAATTTATGGGATATGACATTTGTTGTGAGGTTAAACTATATTTGATATTTTTTGGAGAACGGATACAATTTTAAAATTAGAATACAGTCTCATATATTACTAGTCAAATTCATAAAGGGGACAGAGACTTATTTTATTTCATGCTAGTGAAATGATGCCAACAAGTATTATGAAAGGCTTTCTTTTCATAATATTTATTTCATTTATTATGAAAAGGAAGCCAGGTTAGTTCACCCCTTCTACCCTTTATAAAAACGCCAAATATCAATATCTAAACGTTTGATCCATAGATAATATTTGTAATATTTTGTGAAGGGTGAAGACAAATAATCAATCAATCAAAAATAAATGAAAAATAATGCAACGCCGTTCTTTGCGATCTTTTCATCCGATCGAAAATCGGACTTTTCATCCGGTTCAAAAGATCGAAAATCAGACATCCGAAAAATCGATCTTCGATTAAATTGATTCAGATCGGGCTTTCCTACGTCGTCAATCGTATAACCAGATTTTTATGGCTATACCTGCTGGTGTTACCATCTAGTAACATACTAATCCCTCGACGACAATTCACATCCGCTAACGTCTCGCCTATGGTGGTCACCCTCACGGGGATTGTAAATATGTAGCAAGCGAACAGCGAAATTTAATGGCACTTTGATATACATCCAATGTAGACCTCTGTTTTTTTAATTTATAGAGTCAAACCATTGCTCGTATTTTTAAGGTACACACACAAGTGTTTTGCTTTGTAAAGATTTATTACAGGTAAAATAAGTCAAAGTCCATACTGCCCCTTACCAATTCTAAGTAAAATGCAATGCAGGTAAAATTTGAAGTTCTGCAAATAGTTTGAGTGACATAGTTTGCTTTACCACTTTCAGCGATTTTCAGGTGAGCTTCCTACTTTGTTTTCCTTGAGTGGGAAAAGGAAACAACTTCGAAGAGAGTCTGTGAATGTACTATGTTAGTTGGAATTCTATCTTTGTGTTAGCAGAGGCTAAGATTTATAACCGACTTCATAGTTTTACCCGATATAGGTTACCTGTTACGACTTGAATCTTTTGGTACTGCTTGTATATATTTTGATTCTATTTTTTGTACCTTTCACGGCGGCTAAAGGGAGAGTTGAAACGTTAAAACTCTGGAATGTATTTTTATCCACAGAAGACAATCCGATTTGATAAATCGCGATGTTTTAGTTGCGACATAAATAGAGTGCTCCCTCGTCCCTACTTATGTAGCACTGTGTAATGGCCATGGTGTAGAGATGGCTTTATAACAGCTGCTGTAACCGCAGATTCACTTTTAAAAGCTAATTGAGTTGGCAGAGTTCTTGGTTAAAGTGGATTACAGTGAATCCATCTAGTTTGAAATACTCGCGCTCACACCGGTAGCAGAGCACATTTCAATTAGAAACACAGCGTAATGCAAGTAACATGGCACTCGTTGTTGTTTGAGCTGGTTAATCTGGATTTGAGCGCTCCCGTGCCAGCTACCTGCTTGCCCAGAACCCGGTACTCGGAACCCGGCCCCGGCGGTACCCGGGTTACAAACAACGCTCACTCTCTTCCTAATGAGATTCCATCTTAATTATATTCCAGCGTTCCTCGTAAAATTCTCACCAGAGAGTTGCACAATCATTCTGCGGCGGAAACATCCTTTCTCAGCTTAATTATTTCCTTTTTTAACTGTGTCCAATATTCATTTCGATTTTCGCCGGGAGAAATTAAAATTCATAGCTCAGCTATTATATTCGACAACATCTGGCGTCGGGCGGCCCCGGAACGTTATCTCAAGCTTCCTCGAACAGCCGTCATAATTTAATTTAATTTCATCTTCATACGACACTTCCCGTACTAAAACATGTAGAACCTCACCAAATTAAGGCAAACGTATTCTCGTATTCGTACATCAGATGCAAAAATAATGATAAAAACTTTTAAGCAGAGAGATGTCTTTTCACGATCACAAGGTCTCTGGTCTGGATAGTGTCGAGACTTGAATATTTAACTGAACACTACACAATACAGCTTAACAGTGATTCTATCAGTTTGATCTTATCCGATTAAAAGTGGTAAGTTTACGAGTTTCGCACGCTATATCTTTTAAGAGCGGTTGGCAGTTCAGAGTCCGCCATTGTTTTATGCATTGAAGTGGCGTTTTATTGCTCGGACATTCGAAGAGCGGCGGCGGCGGCGGCGGCGGGAGCGTCTCAAGTTTCCTTGTATGGGGTGCAGGCGATAAATTCATGTCGGCAGTTCACGCCCACGAGCGTCGCCAACTCGTAAAGCGGTTGACGCCGGTTGGCAAGAGTCAGCGGCGTCGTAAATACGGTCACCCAGCGGACACCACCTAACTACGCGACACGTTTATGCTATTATGCACCCGCTTGCCCTGTCATATTGGAGAGTATATTGTACGAGTAGAGCTATCGATTGAATCACGTTGCGTCACTTGCACACTCAGACAAATATGTGGTGGTTATTGCAACACAAATATTCGAGGAGGTTTTTGAGAAAATTGCCACGTAAAGATGGCTGTTGTGCGTTAAGTGGCGAGACAGGCGGCAGGCAGTGGCGGCGCGCAGGTGGGGGGGGCGGGGCGTTGAGTGGCGGGCGGGAGAGCGAGCGCCGGGCCTCGAATGCTGGATTCTAAATCACATTTACTGGAGGTGTAGGTGGGGTCCTCAACTGCATCGCTTTGCTCGACGACAATTCGCTGCTCGAATCTCGACTCACCTGAATTTTTTCGTCCTCACCTCCCTGGAGATCTGTTTTACATTTTTATTTTACTCCTTTCAGTCTAATTTAATATGCGGCCTCGTAGAAGAAAATGCGAGAATATATTTTCACAATTGTTAAGTCTTCCTTGAGTAAAATCTGATTTGAAATTGTGTGAGGTGAATGTAGCTCAAGCGGGTCATTTTTATCATGCTGGTACGCTTTGGAAGCTTGTGCATAACGACATGGGAATAATCAGTTTTATCCATTTATTTATTAAAACACACTGACAATTATTCGGTTAGTGACACTTGCCAATAAACCTCTAGCTGTTTACATAATTTAGAAGAAAAATGAATAAAACTGAGATTTAACACGAAATTTCGAGAATCTTCTGTTACGAGATTTTTAATTAAATCGTTTGATCACGGAATGAAATCTCTCTGACAAAATGATTATAGCCCTCCTGGTAGAAAAAGATTATTCACTTGTTTGTATCGCTAAACCGATTAAGGTACCTAAACTTATTTGAAAGGAAAGTAACTTTGGGAATGTAATCAAGCAATGCGCTTACAGAAACTGGGGGAATAGCCGCTTTTGGATTTGAATGAAGATTGTGGTGACTTGGTAGTTATCATTTTTTTATGTAGACTGAGAAGTGTACCACTTTTGGACAAAGCCCTCCCCTATCTCAGATCACTCCTCCCTTTCCCGGGCCGCCTCTTCCCAGTCCGACTAAAATCGAATCGATTCATAAGGTTTGGCTTTATCTGGCTTTATTTGTACCTTTCTATTACATTGTTTAAGCTACATTAACAAAACTTATTACCTAACAAAGTTTTTTCACCCGTTAGGGTTAAATCTCCAGTTTGATTCCGGCTTTTAAAGATTTCGCCAGATGACCGTAAAATTGTTCCTGATTAGTTGTCGAGTTCTAGTTATACATAAGAAGCGTATAATATCAATTAGCGCGAGCGACGTGTCCGCGATAGGCGGGCGGGCGGCGCGGCGGCAGGGCGGAGGGCACGTGACCAACTCGCCCTAAACTGAGGACAACCTATTTTTGCCATAGGACTGGGAATTTGGATATTAAACACTATTGTGATACCACTGATCCGAATTCTGTAGGAAAGTTGTTCTCTAGCATTGAAGTTGTTAAATAGTAAGATAGTTCGTTGCGGAAAGAAAAAACGTCTTGTGGGTTGGTAATGCAGGTTTATTGATTTTTTCTTTCCAAAAGCATACGCCTTGTCATGTCATTCGGACATATAAGAATTACAATCACTTTAAAAAAAAACCAATGACAACACGAATTTGTGACACTTTGTGTTGTCGTTCATTTCGACTTTGCTTATATGTAGTATAAGCGATGTTCAGTAGGCTTATTATGTACCTTGAGTTGTAAAACTGTCAAGTATCAATGGTTTTCCTGTCAGTCGATGACGCAGATGTCAGTGGGAACGCAAACAAATATTGTTAATGTAGATTTTTAGTTTTATAATCGGAAACAACCAGCCTCAAGTACAACCGTTCCAAAAGTGTGAGCCCTCATGAGGGGTGTTATTTTAAAAATTATAAAAATGGCTAGTATTTAATCGCACATCAAAAATACTGATTTGCACAGAAAAAAAGGATAAAAAAAAACCCTTTTTATATTTAAATATTTTATGTGTCCTTAGTTTTTGTGTTAAATATTCTTTGTTGTTATTACATGTTCAACCTAACACGAAGGATAAAGTGGGCCTCGCTTAGTTCACCCCCTTTACCTTTCACCTAAGCTACCGCAGCATTTTGCCCTGATATTTGCTGTACAAATCAGTATTTTTGATATGCAGTTAAATATTTTCCAAAAAAAATAAGACATCCATTACCCGAAATATTCAAATTTGTTTATTAAAATAGCCTTAAACTTCATAGAATAAAAAAAAACGGTCAAGTGCCAGTCTAAATCGCGCACGAAGGGTTCCGTACCACCGTTCAATGGAAGCGATGGTGTGGAGTGAATAGTTTGGATTTTACACAGCAAAATATTGTTTACAAAGTTATTGGTGCGGTTACTTTCACACTCCATGTACGTAACCAGGTGCATCCATAAGTTTGTATGTGGTATTGTTGTATGGGAGCCCCCTTAAATATTTATTTGATCCTGTTTTTTAGTATTTGTTGTTATAGCGGCAACAGAAATACATAATCTGTGAAAATTTCAACTCTCTAGCTAGCTAGGTTCTTGAGATACAGCCTGGTGACAGACAGACGGACGGACGGACGGACGGACAGCGAAGTCTTAGTAATAGGGTCCCGTTTGGAACCCTTCGGGTACGGAACCCTAATAAAAAGTAGTTCATATTTTTTAAGCATGGCCCATAGCGATTCATATCAGAATGTCATAATAAGTCTACTGTTTTGTAAATGTTTAAAAGCGATTGAAATTCCTATATTTCAAAATAAAATGGTAGGGCTACAGTTTTGATTTGAATTACATGCAAAACAGTGTCTAGTATAACTGAACTTTACAAAAATAAATATAAATATGAAGTCCTCATGAAATCCAAATAAAAGCCGGTCGCGTATGTAATGAAATTTTATGTATAACCATTTTTGGATACGGGCGTCCGACAAATTTTTATTTCAAATCTCGCGTTATATCAAGTTCAATTTATCATACACCACTCGCAAAGGTTAACATCAGCAATAAAATTAATCCATTTATATCTATATTGTAGATATGAAAATATAAATGTAGAAGTCTATATAGGTATTTATAAAGAAAAATACAGACTCTGGCCCCTTACAAAAGCTAGGATGCCGTATGTAGTGGGAACCAGAAACGGCAATATTTTCTTTAGTCGATCATCTGGTAGTTTTATGTGGAACGTTTCGCGGTAGTTTTGAAAATATTTCTTTAGATTTTATAGATTTTGATTTGCTCTTTCGAAGTTTTGAAAGAGAAATGTGCCGCTCGCGCCGTAATTTTTTCGGCGATCTGAAATCAAAAATACAGTTCCACGCCACCCCGCGGTAGGAGGAGTAAGTGGCGCATTTTTCGAGATTCCATAGCCGAATGGTGCCTCATGTGACCCTTAAACACAGCCTCCACGACCTTCCACCCATCCGTTCGTCCGTCCGTCCGTCCGTTTTTCCGTCTGTCTGTCAGCGAATATATCTCATGAACCACAATAGTCATCAATACGCGTTTTAAAAAATGTTCGGGGTCCGTATAATACATATAGTCACCGTAAGATTGTCAAAACCGTTAGTTTATAAACTAACGCGTTATTTTGTAATTGAATTATTGTAAACCGTCCGATAGGGTTTAGAATTTATGTTTCTTGTGTTCTTACATGTCAACCTAACACGAATACTATTTTGGGGCTTCGCCCTGAGGCCCTGGTATTTCGTTTGCAATTTAAGTTTAAACCATATCGTAAGCAGTACGGTAAAGTTTACAATTTATCGATAGTTTTTAAACTAACGAGAGAAAAAAGGTTAGATTATAAACTAACAGTTTTGACAATCTTACGGTGACATTTTATTTTTCATTTTTCTCTTGTTTCTACAAACTGTTTTCGAAGTTTATTCATTACTTGCGCTTGCTTCACACCTTGATTCTTGCCATTTTTTCATGATTCTAGGTCCATGGTACTGGCACATGGTACATGGTACATGGTACATGGTAGTACCCTATAGTGTACATTTTGATTCCCTAGGGAGTTTCGAATTACCAATGTGCAGCAATATGGCTTTATTGCGTGGAGGTAGAAGTTTAATTTTTTCACCGTTCTATGGCTGCATATTCAAATATGTATACTCAAGTAATTGGTATCAATTTCAATTTGATACCTTCAAGTGTCCCTGAGAAAAAGAGTCTAAGAGAGTAAAAGTAAAAACGGACGGACTTACAGACAGACAGACAAAAAGACGGAAAACGAAATGATTTGTAGTTCTTTGTAGTTCGGAACCCTAAAATTACCAAGATAAAACATCCTTTCATTTAACGGCCGAAAACTCTTGTTGAAGTAGACTTTGCGGCGCTCCTACGCTAAAACACTATTCACTTCACAAAAACAGAATGTTTAGGTAAGATTTATATGAAAATTTATCTAGTTTATTTGTTTAAAACAGTATTGTATCGTAAAATCAGTTGGATAGCAGACGTTGTCAAATAACTGTTTTTAGGCGCCATTTTTCGAATGTGGCGCTGCGAGCGGCAAAGTATAAATTCGGAAAGAGACATAAACACCCAGACCCGAGGTTCGTTTTAATTAATGTTGAGGTAGTAGCAGACAATTGATGTATGTAGAATTAATGTCATTTAAGTAATATTATATTAATTTACTTCTCATGCTCGAAAAGTCCTTATTTAAGCTGGATGTGGGGGCATAAAATAATTTCGTTTTCATATTAAATAAATAAAATCCTGAAAATGAACTGCATATCGCCATCAGCTCAGATGTCCATAACCCTCGTCAAATAGCAGCACCTGGGCGCGAACCTTTGTCCAATCATTTCAGTTTCGCTACTTAGGGTGATTCAAGCGACCGTAGAATTTTCGCCCATCAAATCACCGATATTACCGGACCCTTTCGTGATTAGCGTACTGGTAATTATACTCCCCTATTTACGAGTAACCTGAACTGTAACCAGACGTGCGTCCGCGTGAATAGATACCATCATAGTATGAACAAAGCCGGTTCCTTGCTAGTCCTATTGTTTACTTGTAAATTAATTAAGATTATGTAGGTACCTGAGATATTTTCGTCACGGACCCTTTTAGCGAAACATTAAATGTCCGTAAATTGCATACATAGAAGTATATTGACGACCCGAATGGCCGAGTCGGCAGTGACCCTGCCTACGAAGCCAAGGGTCCCGGGTTCGAGTCCCGGTGGGGGCAAATATTTGTTTGATGAGAACGGATGTTTGTTCCCTAGCCATGGTTGTTTATCTATCTAAGTATATTATTTATCTATGTAAGTATGTGTTTCATTGTCTAGTACCCAAGATACAGGGAATCCTAGTTTGGGGCTAGATCAATGTGTGTAAATAGTTTCCAAGGTATTATTATTATTTGGAGAGGCATGGGAGATTACTCAGCCTGCCATGGATATGCATACGTAGATGTATGAGTAAGTCTATTTATATATTTTAGCCACTATAGTAGACAAGCATAAGCCCATAGGTATATTTTGTAAGTGTAGCTCTTCTCGTCGCTTTAAAAATAGATCAAGCCAGTATATGGCTAAGAATAGGCTTAAAGGGCACGTTGGGTGTTTTATTGTCTACATTCTCAGCTCTATACTTATAGATATATTAACGGTCAGTGCAAATTCAGCTTAGAATATAAAAAATCTTGACTGAAATATTCCAATACATTTTACGGAATATCATTTAAATCCGCGAAACGTTTATTTTATTTTTGTCTCCTAACTTTACTGAAAATTAAGAGAATCTTACGAAATTCAAAACATTCCGAGTTAAAATTACGGATTTATGTGGCTTGCTTCTCCGTGCCAAGTTTCTTGTCATTCGTTTCAACTTGAAACAAACAAGCTTTAACTCTTAATTTTAAGTACGTTATTTGCAAGCGAGCATTTCAAATGAAATCAAATATCAAATATTTATTTATTCAAAGAAAAGAAACAGAAAACGTTTACAATATTTGAGGCCCTTAGCTAAAATGTGACACATGATAATTGAGTCATCTGAGCCTGAGCTAGGTGTAAACCTGTATTTCAGACTACAGTGCTCTTTCTATAAAATATATATAAAGCTAATTTAAGTTACACGGACACTTTTTTATACAAAATTACTGACTAATATTGACTAAAGACAAAGTTATAAAAATATGAAAAAAAAAATGGGTGTGTGGGTGAGTGGGTGAGCCTCTCTATGTGTAGTATGAGTATGAGTGAGTGTGTGTGAGAGGGTGTGTGAGGTAATAAAAATAATAATAAAACAACGTTACTATGTCAATATGGTGTACAAGTCAGATTAATATAAAATATGCGTTATATTTTTTTTTTGTTTTTTTTTTAACAGATGAATTGATGAACTGCCTTGTGCACCTTTATGAAGGTAGCTAGGTAGTTATGATCAGTAGGTCCTCCGTTTTGTCATAATTAAGTAATTGCAATGTTTTATAGACAATCTTTTTAAGTTTATAGTTGGTGAGGGAATAAATATTAGCTATTCTATTAATTCTATTATATATGAAAGGACCGAGGAAGCAGAAGAATTTATGGGCAAAGGATGTTCGGAATAATGTATAATCCAAACAGACTCTATCCTTCCGCCGTCTGGTCAGCAGATAGGGGCTATATGTTAAATAAGAATGCTGTTTTAAGACAGTGTGATACATAAATAGTTGCCTGACCGTAAGTACGTCACAAGAATTATAAAGGAGATCAGTGGGGAAAACAAGGGGACGGAAAGTGGAAACCTTGAGTACAGCTCTTTGGGCACGTTCTAATTGAAGGATAGATGTCTTGGATGCGCCTCCCCACGAGGTAATGCAGTAGGATAGCACAGATTGACAGAGTGCCATATAAACTCGTTTTATCAACCCGGCATCAGCGACATGGCGAAGTATTTTGAAAATATATATAAGTTTGCGGATTCTGCCAGTTACCAAGTGAATATGAGGACCAAACGTTTTGGTCGAGAAGAACACCGAGATATTTAATAGTTGAGGTTTTAACTAGGGCTGGGCAAGAGCAGGTTCCACTACTAGGGTCTATGCAGTTGTGAGCAGTTATCGAACCGTCGTATGTGCTCTGACTGTTTCTAATGGAGAAGGTAACATATTAAGTCTTATCCGAGTTAAGCGTCAAAATGTTGTCCTGAAGCCATTGGGTGGCTTGATTAAATCCCCGCTGGGCAACCTCATAGGTCTCTTCCCAAGTTTTTGCCGAGAATAAAAGGGCAGTGTCGTCAGCATATGTAATCACTCTGCCATTTTCGGGACTTAGGTCACATAGTTCATTGATGTAAATGAGAAATAGAGTGGGGCCCAATATACTGCCCTGTGGGACACCGTACGCAATTGGTAGATCACCACTACAGTGATCTCCGATTTTTACATACTGAAAGCGACCGGTGAGATATTCCTCAAAAAGCTTCAACTGTACCCCTCGTATACCAAGTCGATCTAGTTTTTCCAAGAGGATAGGGACAGAGACCGTGTCAAACGCCTTAGCAAGGTCAAGGAAAATGCCTATAACCTTCTGCCCTTTATCAAGGTTCTTTACCACATAGTCAGTGAGTTCGTGCACAGCATCACTGGTGGAGATGTCATTTCGAAACCCAAATTGGCAGGCAGATAATAGTTTGTTTGATTCAAGATATTTAGTTAGACGTGAGTTGATGATTCGTTCCAGTATTTTAGATATAGAAGGCAGGATAGAAATTGGTCTGTAGTTGTTGACACGATCTCTGTCACCTGCCTTGTGTATAGGGAGCACCATCGATCGCTTTAAGGACTCGGGGAAGACGCCATCAGTAAGACACATATTGAAGATATATGTTAGAGGTGGAATAAAGAAGTTTTTGTGGAGCTTAAGTACACGGTTTGAGATGTTATCCCAACCAACAGCGCACACGTTCTTCAAGCCAAGTATTAATCTTTCCACTTCACTCATATCGGTCCCTAGTAAGGCAAATGAGGATTTACATCTGCTCGGTAGAAATGTAGGATTGTTGGAAAGTGTTGGACCCACCGCTTTCTTAATATTTTCAGCAAGGTCCTTACCAACATTTACGAAGAATTTATTCACATCGTCGGTAGTATTTTGATTGGCAGATGGTCCCAACAACTCAGTAGCAACGCTTTTTGACTTGGCAGTGTTTGTGATCCCTTTTATGGTTTTCCATAACTCCTTAGAGTTGTTGCAAGCCTTAGAAAGTTCATGCTTTTCATGGGTTCTCTTGAGTGTTTTAAGAAGATTAGTACAGAAATTACGGTATCTTTGATAAGTGATTTGAGGTTTAATTACCTTGAGACGACGTGAAAGATTTTTAGAGCAAGTATTAGCATCGATTGCTTGTTGGACGGAAGATGTGAGATATTGTAGAGCAGTGTTAGGGTTGAAAGAAGAATAGACAGGTTGCAAATCAATTTTCTGTATGGCATCATTCAAACCTATTTGGTTGATCCAACGGGTTGTGGTTTGACTAGGATATCTTGAATGCTTGTGGCCAATAGAGATAATAACAAGGTTGTGGTCGGTCACAGTAGAGTTGGCAACCAGGGTAGTAGCGGGTTTTATGGTCTTTAAAATGATATGATCCAGACATGACTTGTCGAGTCTGGTAGGTAACGTATGTGCCGGGAGGAGGCCGTGAAAAGCGCATAAATTGAGATATTCATTGGCTTTAGCATTATTATCTAATTTTATGTTTATATTAATATCGCCTATTATTAAAGTATTATTAAAAGATTTCAAGGACTCTAAAATCGTGTTTAGAGACTCTAAAAATGGATCCACATTGTCTTCAGAAGGAGAACGATATATGGCCACAATTGCTGTTTCCATCCCAATTTTAATAAGGAGACAATTCGCGCCCGTGCATAGTGGTTCCACAACTGAGACCTTTAGTTCGTTTTTGATATAAATGACCACACCATCATTTTGTAGGGGGTTATTCACAGTGGCATAATGAGAATAATTTGAAATTAGGGGAATAGTAGTTGTACGTGATAGGCGGCATTCAGTTAGGACTATAACATCGGATTCCACATGTAGTCTCTCTTGTAGTACCAAAATTCATCAAAATAATTTATAGCTACATAATATTAGTTAATATCTTATATTAAGTACAATACCTACCTATTACATATATACAATACCATAGTAGTCCACCGAAGCTTCACATACATTTGCTAATAAACGGTAAAACCCACAGAACAAAAATTAAAGCAATGCTACTTATCCAGAAAAAAAAAACGCTTAACTAAATTGAAAACTCATTTGCCGCACGCTACAGCTGTGAAGAAAACAAGGTCTTATTCAGGAGCAAAGAAGCTGAAAGCTCTAAGGGGTAGCGGGTACGTGTAGGCATCTACAGTTTCAAAACTCATTAAGTCTGCCTTTTTTCGGTATCTCAATGCTTAGGCCAGTTGCAGTAACGGGCTCACATAAATCAAGTTTAAAACGACTATCGCTGGAACATAGCTGTTATCGTTTAAGATTTCGTTACTAACAAGGGTCTTCCTTGACTTAATTAACCCCTGTAATTGCCCTTTCAGGGGAGTCGGGTACATTCTGAAAGTGACGCAGTTGAGTTTAGATGGGACGCGAAGATCCTTGTTGAGCTGGGAATTTAGTTTGGGATCCTCGATTATGGGCGATGCTAGCTTCTATTAATGCGACCCGTGGATATGATTATTTTGAGAGTCCCTTGCCCACAAGCTTTAATTTTACTCAATAGTCTATCTTCCGTTACAAAAAATCTTTACTTTTTGCTTTTTCTCTGATGATGCCGCAGACCATCGTCGTCTGCGGCATCATGTCTGGCGCTGGAACAACAGTGAATGATGAATTCGTCACTGAATTGTACACTAGGAACACAAGCTATAAACTATGTAGTTGTTCGAAATTTGGATAACATCCATGCGGTGAATATGATATCAATCAAACTAGCGAAACTGAACCAACGGACTCAATATAATTGAGGCAGAACATAGATTAATAGATTTCAATTTCTATCAAATAAAAAATGCAACTGCTGTACAGTAACGTCGCATAAATTACAGGATATTGCACAGGATCTTGTGCAGGCGACTTAATTGCAAGATGAATTGATTGTACGGATGAACATAAATTGATAGAGATTAATCTGTAGCTGTCTGTCCGTATACGGACTCTGCCTGGCGTCGAGAATAAATATCAATAAATCTCTCATGAAGTCAACAAAAGGAAATTTTTACGAGACAGAATTTACAACAAGTAAATACACACTTAATTTGCGCGGTACATTTCCCTGGGCCCGAAAGTTAAATCCCTTTGCGTTTTCTTTAAATATTTATGAAGGTCCGCACTCCCGGCTCCCGACGCGACGTCCAGCGACTTTTAATACTTCGGGAAAATATTTTCATATCCGCCTCCTTCCATAATAAGGGCTGTCGAATAAATAAGCGTATCAACATGGCTTAGTACCCGACAGTTGTTGGAATATGTACTTGTACGTTCAACATCTCAACAGTCATGTTTTTTGTACAAATATAATATGGATAGAAAACTAAAATCATTAAATTGCATTAACGCGAAACCGCTCGCTCACTTTTGTTCCGGCTTGTACAAACAGTATTTTTTATCGCGATTTAATGAATTTTCTGAAGTTAAACAGATCTTCTGGAATAACTTCCATGCTCAAGAAAAATGCTCTTGCAGACCTTTTCCTTTTAGGCCGACTGTCGTTATCTCATTGTAATCGCTTTGCAGGAACTAATGTCGTTAGACGACATCTTCTTAGTAGTGTGTTCGGGGCATCGGATATGAGACTAAACTTGATAGATTAGCGTGATTAACTTAATGTCAAAACAGGTCTTTAGACCGTATGTTGATAAATGTTAGTTCGATTGACTCTCTTAACTCCGCACAGTACCTCGATTCAGCACAACAAATTTCTATTATGCATATGAAAAGAAACTGCTTACATTACTAAAAGAGGGACTTAAGGCTCGTGTATCGGTAAAATTAGTAACTCGATTTGTGGTGGTTGAAATTTTGGATACAACCAGATTAAAAAAAAGTTCGTAACAGCTCACACTGCAATATGGCTGTTACGTCGGTCGCTGCGGCACAAAAGTCCAAAATTGAGCATTTTTTACTATTTTTTATACTTATTATTTCTTTAATTTCAAGCACTACGTACCTATTTTGAACATCTTTTTTTTAGACGCAAGAACAATATCAATATTCTTTTAAGATCCCAGGAGATAACGTTTTAGGTGTTTATTTTTTTTAATTCATATAAGTAGTTTCCATTGAAATTATGTTGTTTTTTAGGGATTGGAGGGAAGGAATGTCTTCATTAGTATTTTGCTTTCCAAATTTGGAAAGTGTCCAGTTTAGAAGGAATAACGCTTCAAAGATGGGTATTTCACAATACCCATCGTCTTAAGTGATTTTTCTGAGACGTTGACAAAGAACTACAGTACGTCGTCGATAGAAGATAAATTCATTTTGAGCGTGATGATTTATCTTGAAGGCTCCAGCAGCCCTCTTCCCCCCGACCCGCGCAACCCCCGAGAACCCCCTTAGCATCATCGTCGCAACTTCCTCTCGCTGACATATCTCTTTGATAAATTGCAAGGAATCTACGAAAAAGGTGAAATTATAAAATAATCTCGCCAGCGACGATGAAATTGCAACGTTTTATTAATAAATTATATACATTTTATACAAGCGAAGTGCGGAGGACGCAGAATTGAACCTGCCTCGAATTTACATTGTCAGTTCATAGACGTGGATATTCGAGTGGGTCCATAAACGTCGGCCGGATATTTGGCACCACCTGTATGACATGTATAGAAATGTTAGAGATATACAGGCGTAGTAAAATTTCGTGGGGCTGGGGTAGGCAGCTTTTATTTGGACGGATACGTCCAAATAAAAACTCCTTATCACCGGACCACAGTTAAAAAAAAACGTTGAAAATGTTTGAAATAATGTTGCAATCAAATTGGTTTTTAAAGTGAAAGTTGTAAAAAATTATGTTTCTAACAACCCCTCAAATGTTTACTACACCATTATACGACACTCCGTGTACGTGGCCGTAGTTCAGTATATAACCGTACGTATAAGAGTATACTTAGCTGTATAGTAGTATCATACCATTAGCGGGGATTTGGTTCCTTAAAGTCGTATGCTGCTACATCGAATAGCCTCGACGTCGAGATTACAAACTGTGTAGGTCGACCTGTGTTTGTCATATGCGCGTCAGTACAGTATCCGTGTCGACAGCTGTCGATGACGTGCCTCACTCAAGGCCCTTTTGTTCCGACTCTCCTTTTATTTATCGCCAAGTTAGCGGTTCTTATTACGCACTGCGCGCGACATGTTTCATATGCTAGCCGTGCTTCTGTGTTGTGTTCGTTCCCTTTCTTGACGCTTATTGAGCTATTTGTCTGAAATGACCCATCCATCCAACTACTGCCGCGGCTGTGGCAATATATTTGAGTAATATGTACGCAAAACTTTTCCTCTCCGCGGCCTTTACTACTGTCGAGATAGTGTTCTTCAGTTCTTCTTCCCATACGATGCATTTCGCTTGTTCGTAGTTGGATATTCAAACTTTCATGTTATCATAGAAGCTATCCACCCGTAACTACGAATTTAACTTCGATATCTTGGGAAGTTTTACCGGTACTGCTACGGAGCGGTGACAATAATTCATGGCTTTATTGGTATTCATGGCATCTTCTCTTGAAACTGTGCCCGTTGTGTATATCACTAAGCTCGAACATATATTCCGTCTTTTTTGTCTCCTAACTTGGCAGCAACTTCCACAATGTTTTCTCATCTTGCCGAAAAGTTAGCTCATTGTGGGTTCGCGGCGGCCGAGTTTGTGAGCCGATCGCCGACGCGTGTAAAATGTGCCGGCGATCGGCGTAAATAGCGCCGAGTACGCGCGGCAACCCTTTATGCAGGGGGTCCTAGCTACTATCGAGCCAATGCCATACATCCGCTGTGTACCGAGCCAGCACTCAAGGGGGGGATCACAGCGTCGCGTCGCTAAGGGGCGTCTCTGAGCGCACACCGATCTAAGCGCGCTGATTTCAGACCGACTGCCGCACAACTCACGCTCACAATTTTAATTAACTAATTGCTAATTGAAAAACTTTACAGTAGTGAGGAGACGAAGTTCCTTCAGGTACGTAAAAACACTGCGACCCAGTTTACTGCCGAAAACAATTTCCTATTAGTGTTCGACCGAAACTAGAGCGAGTGTGATGTGACTTGAGATAATTTTCACAACAAAGTAAGCCAATTTTTAGGTTCTTCTTTGTATTTTTTTAGTTTAATTGCATTTATGACTTACTTTATCACATTATGCCTTACGATATTATGACGGACACGTTGATTAAGTCCATTTATTCTTATCAATGTACTTAATTAAGTACATGCTTTATCATAATATGCCCAATTGCTCAATTCTACGATTTCCCACCGACACTTATGACGTCCTGTAAAACCTTTATGTATTTCGTTAATACTCGTATGCTTTGAGCACCCGATGAAATGGGATAAACAACATATTTTTCCTTTTACATATCGTTCCGGTTGATGAATGGATAATTCCAACGATAGAAAGCTTTTTTGGCAACCAGTTGAATTCATATAGCTTATGGTGACGTACTAGTATTATACAAGTGACTTTTAATTAGCTGACCATATTTTGGGGAATGATACTACCCGTCATTATGAACAACTTTCCCTAAGGAACATATGGTCGCAAGTGGAAAAAAAAGCCCCTCAGTACATTGACCCGATCAGCTGATTACAAGACACTATGGGGGACCCAATTTTTGTTTTCGTTTGCGACCATATGTTTTTTGGGGAAAGTTGTTTATAATGACGGGTACTATCATGTCCTTAAATTTGGTCAACTAGTTAAATGTCACCTTGTATTTTATGATGTAAAATGGAAGTGATTTGCAATAATTCTTAAAATTTTCTTCTATTATTCCATTGTATTCTATACATTATTCTGTACAATTGTGCCTACGTTAAGCCATTTCTCTTTTATTATAAGATCAATATGTGCATATTGCCCGTCTATACTCACACTTGATTCCTCAAGTCAGGGCTAAGGGCACTTAATTACTGACCACTCTGTCCGGTGTCGGTGACTAAGGATACGAGTGACGGCCGGTAATAGCGTTAACGGCCCCAAACTCAATCACGTCAATATGATATAATAATGTCTCTGTCAGTATACTCTCTCCATGTACATGTTCTTATGCAATTTTCCTCGTACACTTGATCTAAGAACGGTCTATTTTTGTTCGAAATTCGATAGAGAAATGTAACGTATTCACGACCTAGGACTATAAATGTTTACCTATACATGCCCTACTATTTTCTTGAACTGCATTGACCTGCAAGCAACGCTATTACTTAATGTACAGTAAGGTGTGGTATGAGTCGAATCCTGCCAGTTGTCTGAAACAAAGGTTCCTTCCGTGCCCCGTCGGATCCGCATTTCTTCCGTGCTCGTTAACGAAACAATAAATAATTATTTGGACGTCGCAACCAATGCAGGCCTTTGTTGCTTCTTCATTTTTCTGTTGAGGGGAGAGGCGGGCACCGACGACGGTTCGTTTCCTCGCTGAGCATATCTGCTGGCAATTCGATATCCGGCATGAGTTCGTGTCTCCGCGTCTCTGCGACCTGAACATTGCGTGCCAAACACTACAACGGGCAGGTTAATTAAGATTTTCTCCATTTTCATGTCTCCTCTTTGTGATAGCATGCCGATTACAAAATGCGTCTGAAAATAGAACAACGAACAACCTTCAAAATAAATCAGAGGGAACACAGACTAAACTAAACAGGCGCAAACAGAATATTGCAGCTACCAATAAATAATTTATTTTTTATTTTTAACAACTTTACTTCTACTTAGGAAGGCAAATCAGTTTCGTATTATATCAGAGTCGCCAATTTTCACTGAAGTTTACTTAAATCATCGGGGTCTTGGCTCGGAAAGGCGAAACTCTCCGGGTTTTTACGGAATTAATTTCTGCAAGTTAGCAATAACACTTAGCAATAATGAATACATCTTGTGTAATAAGAATACTGAACAGCTTTCTGCACTAAGATTTTTATGCTGTTGCTTCCATAAATTAATACCAAGAAATTATTTTAAATCCTCTACTCATTTACGTAAGTATTTGTACTGTAACCTGCAATCATACTTTCTTTTATATATTTATGCAAAGATCAGTACCATTTGGACTGCTTGCAAAACTAATTTTGACACTTTATTTATTTTCAGGTAAGCTTCTTAATGGTACATCGCTGGCAAAGTGTCGCGGTAAGTAACATAGGTAGGTATTGCTCTTACATGGCTATTACAGGTAAAAAAATATAATAAATGTTGGCGGACATTCTTTACACAAATCAAATAGGCCCATATAGTAAGCTCAAAATGGCTTGTGTTTTGGGTACTAGACGACGATATATTTAGTAGAGATAAATACTTGTGTAAATACATAGAAAACATCTAAGACTAAGTAACAAATATTCATGCTCATCACACAAATATTTGCCCTTACCGGGATTCGAACCCAGGACCATCAGCTTCGTAGGCAGGGTCACTACCCGCTAGGATACCAGTCGTTAAAAGTTGGATTCGTTGTTTTCTCAATAATGGTAACATTCTGAGCTTAGGTGCGTTTGATAGTTAGAGATTACATAAACATAAACTTTTATTATTCTCACGTATATTGCCTTCTTTGACACTACTATGTACGGTTTTACGGAAACCAACAGCGCGACGTCACAGACATATACACAGGTGGAGATAAACTACTCCACTACTCCATATATAGATGCGCCATGTTATCCTATATTATCTCTACACATATAAACATCAAATACAAACGAGTACTTGAAACTTTAACTATTCTTTATCATACGGCTATAACTTAAATCAACAAGTACCTTCATTGTGTTGATGTGTGAATCAGAATGATTTTATTTTTATTGCGTTCAATATTTTTTTATAATTTTGGATGCAATATTTATACTATATATATCGACTGTCTTCAAAAACGTAATTATTGTAGAGTCGATAAAATTGTTATAGTACATTACATAACATAATATAGCGTCACGCCTTTTCCCATACGGGGTGGCAGAGGCACAATTGTGCCCACTTCGAGCCAGTTATTCAATACTCCATTTTGCGTGTCAGGGGCCTAGCCCATCGCCGCAGCTATGGAGTAATGAAGGTTTCCTCACGATGTTTTCCAACACCGTTAGAACGTCGTTATAATGTACTTAAGATAAATTAATAAATCTCATTGGCACATGGTCAGAAATCGAACCTGCGTCTCCTGTGAGAGAAGCAAGCGTGAAACCCATTAGACCGAGGAGCTCATTGTTATAGAACATATGTATAATATTTAATTGGTCCCGCCCGCATTTAAATTAAATTATATTAAACACTACTTTAATATTGTAATCGAATCTCAATAATAACGTTATGTCTTATCTGCTTGTTTTGTGCTTTTAGTGTACAGCAGCCGGGGGTTTTAGTTTTCTTAATTAAGTACGTCATTTATTTCCAGCCTTTTATAAAAAAAATACGAAAAATCTCTAAATGCTTAGTTTAAAACTAAGGTGTGTATTATTCACGGTTTCAATATTTCAGTATATTTTATTGCACAAAAACAGTGAATATATAAAGGAAAAAGCATGTCTTTGTACATGCTTATCCCTTTCCGAGCTTATCTCTAACAAGTTCGTGCAAGATTAGCAAATATTTCCGTACTCGCCTTTTAAAGCACTTTATTTTGATACTCCACTCGAGGGTCTTCCAAAGGTTTTTTAGCTCGCACATTAGAGCGCATTAAACCCGCCAACTTGTTTTTTATGTAGATTTTTTTTATTATTTGTTGACAAAATTATAGTGGGTTCTAATCAATTTTGTTTATTAAATGGGGTTTAATTGAAGTCGTGTTTTTAAGCTTACTTTTAATGTATGGGAAAAGGTTTGACGCTATATGTGAATGTATGTACTTTTTAAATTAAAGTGGATGCCGTCGTGTTTGTGTACGTGCTCTTAGAACTGCATTCAGGGTGTCCCATAAACGACACGACACAGCGACACTTGAGGTAGACTTGCCTCAGATGCATCGAATAAGCCTGACATGACCTCAGTGGAAATGGAATGCAATTCGAGATATCGTCGGTTTAAGGGTTTTGCTCAAATTCCCCATATTCCACACTGTTAGGTTCAGCCATTTCTTCAAAAGCCTTATTTTTTTTTATTCTACACTCGCTAGTATGAATAGTTACTGAAGACGAAAAAAGTGTTATTTTATCGATGATTAATGTAAAAAATGACAAATTGATGAGTCTTTAACTTAAATCTTCACCAAAACTTTTGACCGCGCCTTTGATCAGCAGCCCTGTTTTTTACCAGACAGAGAATGAGAAAATAAGCTTAAGAACTTGCTTATATTATCCCAATTTAGGAATGGTAGATAGGATGAGGTGGGGTGAGAGAGAGAGAGTTGAAGTTCGCTCAAAAGCCAAGAAACCTGTCGGGGTCTGTAATTTAGATTAAAGACATTTAGTCAGATTTAATATACAATTTATTTTAGTAAATAACATTAACAACTCCATGCTTTATATGTATAGTGTTGCAACAAAGGACTTCCTGTAGGGCATTTGATTCTGAAGGCGCTTCCAGTCGTATAAACATAAACATAAAACATAAACATTTACATACAGGCACATACATTGTTTCTGGCCCCACACTAGGATACCCTGTGTCGTGGTAACCAGAAACAGCGACGTCACACACATATAAACATCCAAGACCTGGGGATTGTTTTTTTTTTTTCTTTACCCCCAGCCGGGGATCGAACCCGGGACCTCTCGCATGGTAGGCAAAGCCACAACCGCTGCGCCACAGAGGCCGTCATGTATTACTGTGAGCTTTCCGCCCGCCCCAGTGTGTCCATCGATCGTGCGGGAGTGTGGTTTGAGCCGTAAGGCCCAAGGTCTTGATAGACTAATCATGAGGTTCATGAGGCCCAGATCTGTAGAAGTTATGTCATGTTAGAGTAATTAGTGCCATCTTCACTCATCAAACCGGGGCTCCGTCTAGTAAGAAAGCTGAAAGAATAACACAGAATAATTTATTTGCTTTCTCATTATTTGTAAGATGTATGTGAGCAAAAGAGATGGATGGGTTAATTAGGTTGACTAGTGGGAGCGACTCCAAAGGCGTCACAGCTTGCAATAAATATACACGATACGAAAACCTTTAAACCGACGATATCTCGAATTACATGCAACTTTCACTGTGGTCATGTTGGGCTTATTCGAGGCATATCTACCCTCGGTGTCACTGTGACGTGTCATTAACGGGACGCCCTGTATATACAACTGACGAAATAATAACAGATTAAACCGATTTCGTACGAGTACATAATCTGGAAACCTGGCCACCTACGACCTACGATGTATTGTTGTACTTTTTATATCAAATTTGTACCTACTTAAGAAGTTGGATTGCATTGGTAAACACAAGCAAAAATATAACTCTTACTTATCTTTAAAAGTCCAACATTAGAACTCGCAGAAACTTCAAAATACGATAATGTATTGGCAGATAGGTACGTGCGGAAAGTTGGCGCAGAAAACTAACGAAGATTGCTTTTGCTCTTAAAAGAATCACGTTCTGTATTTAATTTTTCGCTTTTTGTGTTAATCCCTCTATGTACGTATCGGAGCAGCAGCTTACGTAAGTGCGGGTTTTAAAAGAGATTTTCTAACTACATTGTGGACCGCAGGAATTTGCAGCGAGGTGCGCGCCGCTCTGTGCACGGCACGTAGACAATTGCGTCGGATTCACTTGGCATTGTGCGAACAGTGCGGCCATATCGCGTAGCGTATCGTCCATTTCTGTTTCAAAGAGAAGTGCCTGTTGCCACAAAAAGCGTAAAGCGTATTGTTTTCACAGCGTGCCGGAAGCGGCCGCCGCTGACAAGCGATCGTTGGATCTAATGGAGGCCTATTTACCTTCTGCCGACGGTCGGCCGGCGGGCAGTGGTCCCTACTTGCCGATAAACGAAGCGCTAATTTCGGTTCTAGTGATAGTACGTGCGAGTATTTTATTCTTATTGACTATCGGCCATTTTCTTTCGGACTGTTTTTGTAACTTGTTCGCACTCCTGAGGGCACTTAAACTAAATGTTTTCGTTGCCCTTTTGTCAAATTAACGGTCGTACCTAATTAGAACGCGCTATTAAACAAATATCCTCTTTACGTTTTTGTCTTCGTCCGATCTCTACATTGAATCTGAATGCCGGTCGTGAATCTTAAACATGGGAAGCGGGTCAATACAATTATAACACTATATAAGTTGGACCTGTCTCGCATTCAGTCATTTTAGACGATTTCCTGAATATCATCAGCGTGACGCCACTGGCTGGCGTTATATCTGAGAATGTGAAAGCAGCACGTCGTTTTATTAGGGTTCCGTACCCAACGGGTAAGAACGGAACCCTATTACTAAGACTTCGCTGTCCGTCCGTCTGTCACCAGGCTGTATCTCAAGAACCTAGCTAGCTTGAGAGTTGAAATTTTCACAGATTATGTATTTCTGTTGCCGCTATAACAACAAATACTAAAAAACAGGATAAAAGAAATATTTAAGGGGGCTCCCATACAACAATTCTTTCAATACCACATACAAACTTATGGATGCACCTGGTTACGTACATGGAGTGTGAAAGTAACCGCACCAATAACTTTGTAAACGATATTTTGCTGTGTAAAATCCAAACTATTCACTCCACACCATCGCTTCCATTGAACGGGGGTACGGAACCCTTCGTGCGCGATTTAGACTCGCACTTGACCGGTTTTATTATATTATTTTCCTCGTAAACGGAAATAGCATCATAGGAAAAGGTATCAATATATGACGTAGCAAATCCAAATAAACAAACATATACAGGCAGATATGCATATGTTGTGGGAACCAGTAATAGCGACGTCACAAACAGAAGCTCCCTTTGTACATAATTAATCTATTATAAGGTCTACCTGCACCATACTTTCTAGAGTTTAAGTACAATACGGTCAAGTTACGTAGTCAAGCACGGCTGCAAGCCAGGTTCCCTATAGTCGTGTTGGAGAAGGAAAAATAATGCAAAGGCGGAATGCCGTGAAAATTATTTTTTATTTTATTTTATTAACCTTTTTATAAAATGATATTGGTTTATGGAACGAACGGTTTTGGCATCCACGCTAAGCTCAAGCCGGCGTGATTCAGCTTCTTCAGGAAAACTTGTGACAAAGTAAGTTTTGGCTCCGTTTATTTCAAAATTTTGAATGAAACCCTTTGGTAAACTTTTACCGGGCACAAAGAATGGTATTTAATGGCGTGGATGTTAGACAACACATAAATTATGTTGATTCTCGCGCAAAAATCCTATATTTTCATCAGTCAAAACAATCTGGACGTAATAATCGCATTGGACGCTATACATTACTGCTCCATTGAACTTTTAAAAATTAATAAAGCTTTCATGAACCACTCAAGCGTGTTCGTCCGGCCTACAGACGCAAACCCTTTAAGGTTTTGAATTTTATTACCATATCATAAGGTTTAAAATCGCGATGTATTATTTAAAATTAGGTAGTGGTAGGTAGGTTAATAGAATTATAGTGATTTCTTTCCCAAATGATTAGTACGATCACGAATTGTGCCTGGACGAAATATTTGCCCGTTTTAAATTTAAATTTTATAATAAAAATAAAATTTAAATTTACACGCTATATTCTAGGAATGCAACTTGTTGTTTTACAAGAATAACATTTCCGCAAACGCTATTTAATGACATTGTGTGCATGTGCAGTTGTGCTCTCGTACCCGGAGCCGTGATCAGATTGAGTGCACCTGAGACGGATGCTGTTTGTCGTCTGAGGCCCTCATTCCGACATACCATCACTCCAAATGATTAGATGGCTCTTAGAGGAAAAAATAAACATTATGAATATTACATACGAATGAGCAATTATCGTAAAATGTTCGTGATGAATTCATAAATTTTAATTTTGCGCAGAAATAAATTCCATCATGAAACGCACACATACTGTGGAGACCATTGAACTAGCAAAGACACCAGTCTTTCAAATTCCGGGGGCTTGGAGGAGTTGCGAAATTCGAGTTTAATCACATCTTAGAATAATTAGCGTAATTTTGTTAAATAAAAAAGTAAGACATCTCACTAAATTTATCACACGTCACAATAGTCTTAATTTTCATTGGGAAAAATTAAACTGCACATCAAAAATACTGATTTGCACAGCAAATATCAGGACAAAATGCTGCGGTAGCTTAGGTTAAGGGTAAAGGTTTGTCCTTTATCTTTCGTGTTAGTTTGAACATCCAAGAACAACAAAAAATACTTATAACATAAACTTGAGTACACATAAAATATTTAAAACATAAATGGTGCTTTTCCTGATCCTTTTTTGCTGTGCAAATCAGTATTTTTGATGTGCGATTCAATTTCATTCTAAAATACAAACTGATAATGTGACAGTGCGCACTTAGAAGAGTATTTAGTTTTGTTAGAGCGTATCAAGGGTGCGCGTAGCCTCGTAGCAGGGTGGCGTAGCGTCGTAGCGTCGCAGCGTAGCAGCGAGGGCGGGCGGTGCTGGGCGAGGCCAGTGGATAACCAACCTGCGTGGAGTTCGCGCGCCCGCTCGACGCCGCGCGCCGGCACTGGATGCTAACAGATGGCGTGCTTCAAATTCACCCGCGAAAAAAAAAAAGTTTCAAACTGACCCGATAAACAAGTGATAGTGACGTTGGCTGTTAGTGTTTGGACAACAAATACTGATTGTTGTGATTAGAATGTGTATTGGAAAAGATTATCTTGGACGTTTTGACAAGTGCTGAATTGAAGTTGTTTCATAATTGTGTGTTATACTAAGGGTATACTGCTAAATAGATATGGATGCTATTTAATGGTGTACGCTTTTTGGGAACGTTTTTATAATGTTTTCATTCTGTACAACTTGAAATTACCTACCATAACACATCGGCATAACGGGTAACTGCGCATACGAAATCTTCTTTATATGATATTAGACTAAGTGCCCGTTCTGCAATAGAAAACAAATTAATATTTCCTGTGGTGAGAAAATATGATGCAATTTATTGTGCCTTAGTAGATTCATACTCACGGAGTATTTTTTATGTTACTGAAAATTCACTCCGTGGTTGGGGCTTCAACTTGCAGGTCACCGCCGCCGCCGCCGCCGTGCCCTTATCTATAAAGATGTTACTCTAGCTCTATTATAGGTTTATGTCCGAAACTCCGAATGTGGTGAGTCTCTAACTCGCTTTTACAGCTAGAGCTGATATCATGAAATACCTCTTTCCTTTTACATCTCTCCAGAGAGCAGATAAAATTGAGACGTTAATAACTAAGGAAACTCTTGAGTGTGAAATCTGTTAAAAACTGTATTTTTTGCTATGATATATGATATGAATGAGGAAATCGAATTTGTAGCAGCAATTAATGAATATGCTTAGTTCTCCGGGTAATTTCCTTAATTGCAAATCGATTAGTGAGAGGCTGGATCTCAGAATTGCATGGCATTTGCGCCACACCACCTCCTTATTGTTCTTATTTTCCTTTTGAAATAAAAAAGACAAGTCTGAAAGCTATTCTCATTACTGTCTAACGAGTATTATAAAAGTTATTACGTATAATCTGTTACATGTTGGTTGAAACTATAGTATTTGAATCCTGAACTCCCGTTTCATCTAAATCCCGAAACTTTTTATTTAATCAAACATAGTTCACCTATAGTTTGCGTGTTTAGGACCGATGTTTCCAAATCACATACCCGATGGCTGTATGCTCTACTGGGCTACTGAAATAGCCAGCATTGTTCAGTATTCGTATATTATTTATTTTCTGCATTCGCATTGATTGAGCCACGATAATCCCATATAGTTGATCTTATTATGGAATGATCAAAAGAAAAAAAAGGGGGATTAGTTAAAATTTTGCTAATATTCAGGCAAGATTGTACAAACGCCTTCATGAATAAAGTTCGTGATTATACGATACCTTGAAATATAGCAAACATTTCTCTTGCATCCGTTACCTATTACCTTTATAACTTGTTCCTAATAATTGTGCTCCGTTTCCAAACCGAACACACAACCCTTGTTTGTTAGTTTACATATGTATCGTTATGTATTTACCTACTCGTACCCATGTAAAGGTTACCCACCTGGTATACAGTTTCATATATCATTATTTTTTGCATAATATGTTGTCTTCATGCCTGCGATAAAGCCCGGGTAGGATAAGGGCTTTGCCATGTAGAATAGTCCTGTCCTTGTCACGCCGCCCCGAGTGAGATATGAAACTCTTGCTCCTTTTTTGCTTCCAACGATTTGTGTCATTATATCTATGCATTTGTACTTGTAAGACTGTGACTTGTATTTGAGTTTTGGTGTCAATATAATTCGAAGGAACTTCGGACAGCTTTGGCCAAAACACGACGTCAACTACGTTTAAGCCAAACGTACGTCTTCACCTAAGCTAATAAAATATTTCATCGTTCAATGAAACATTCCACCAGGGTTGGCCACATCATAAAATGATCAATTTTAAATATAGAGCGGACCTTCGTCATAAAATAGATACTTAAAAGACTTTCTATATGCAATAATATAATAATAATAATATTACTTCTTCAAAAAGCAACAATACTAAATACATGTAGAATTGTACGGAAATTCATGGGCAAGGACCGTGATATTTAGTAGATAAGCACTTGGCGTAAGCCCGTGCATCAGAACCTCTTTATTACAAGAGTGAAATGAAAAATTCATAAAAATATAATAATAATAATACCTTGGATACTATTTACACACATTGATCTAGCCCCAAACTAGGATTCCCTGTATCTTGGGTACTAGAAAATGATATACATACTTATATAGATAAATATTATACTTAGATAGATAAACAACCATGACTAGGGTACAAACATCCGTTCTCATCAAACAAATATTTGCCCCCACCGGGACTCGAACCCGGGACCAATGTAGGTTGTTTTATTGCATATAAATTGTACATGATATTTCTGAAGATGTAGATTTAGAAACTCGCATAGTTTTGTAAACAGCGCTGTGTTCGCTTTCCGCGTGAGCGATCAGGCTCTGAGCGGCTGGATGCACCATCCTGCAGCCCGTGACAAGTACACAGCTCCGAGATACTTTCTACCTCAAGTCAATCTTTTTTGTTTGAGTCCAATTCACTGGCCATAGTGAAAGCTTGCAGCTGCCCACCCCGGATTTACCAGATCGCTCCGAATAGTCCGGACATTCGAAACTTAATGTAGCGAACCGTGGGAAAATTGCTGCAAGATATCTTGTAGTATAAAATACGGAGGCAAAGAAAAAGTTCGCCATGTTTCCTAACAACACTTTTTACGACTAGGTCCGTCTCAACATAGAGATGGGAGGTTTCTTGGTAAAACTAATCGCTGCGAAGTTGCGTAGTTTTCTTTTTTGGTTCCGTTTGAATACTTGTACCCAATAAAAATAGTGTTTATTATTTATCAACTTAACAAAACTCTATTTGACTGATAGACAAAGCACAGCCTAAACGGTGGACCTTATTTTTATACCCGGTTATGAAACTTTATACCCGGGCTCTTTATGTAGCACTAAGAAATGTTTTGGCGAAATCCATTCCCTAAGAAGGAAAATGGGGGGATACAGTTTAAAGGAAAATCAAAAACTGAAGCTGATATTTTGCAAGTTTATAGGCGCGATTCGTTAGTAAACAAGAGTTTTTTTCTAACATTCCGTGAGGGAACCGTCAATTTCCATAGCTACGACAATGGGCTAGCCCTCTTTCAGGCATAATAATAGACTATTGACTAATTGGTTAAACGTGGGCATAATTATGCCTTTGCTACCCCGTGCGAAAAAAAGTGTGACGCGTGACGTTTAATATATTTTACGTAAAATTACGTATTTATTTTGTGTGACATAATATTTTATTGTTTCTTCAGTAAATTTTGTAATTTCGCCACCAGGAATTACACCAATTTCGTAAAAAACAATAATTATCTATGTTAAAGTTAAAATGTTTGTTTTGCTATAAAATAACAAATATTTACATGTAACTCGTACATGTAAAAGACAAGCAGTAATATAAAAAAATATATGGAGTAAGTATCATGCAGCTTCTATTTACTACAGGAAGTGCTTTATAAAGTACGTATAAATACGAGTAGTGTTGCCATTTACCTGTTCAAAGCAAAATTAACCATCTATTTTCCTTTGAATTTGCATTCCTCTTTGCATTCCTAATTAAACAGGTGTAGGTAAAATGCTATGGTTCCTATTACGCTGATAGTTGTTAGCAGATTTATCGAAATTCTTAATGGTGTCCATTAAAATCGTAAATACTACCTGGGTTTTATTTAAAAGAACGGAATTCACTCCACACCCATGTCAAACTTCCTAGGCTGGTGTCGAAACATGCTTGAACTTTTGACCAGAACTTATCTGACCCTTATTTAATTGGCATAAGGGGCAGACCTTCTAGCGTTACCAATAGAAGGAAGTATGTGACTGGATGTATTATATTTATAACTGTTTGTGCATATCTATAGGTATAAGACACCCAAATAATGTGTAATGATCCTACGAATCCGTGCATTTTCTTAGTTTACTTTATATCCTTTGTGAGAGAAGTGCATGTTAAAGGTGAGCATATTGGTAAACATCATATTTTTATGAAGGAACAGACCTAAAAAATAATTAGTATAGATTTTCAATTACTCAATCCCCGTAGTCCTTCATTAGTATAACGGGAGCGTAAAAATATTTTCCTATGCCGGAGGAACCGCTGAAGCTTGTAAAACCACTCACCTCGGTGATCGATTCCAATATTACGTAAATGTGGCGAAATTGCATACCAAAACAGATAAGTATTGGCCTCGGTTGATTGGCGGGCAGTTTGTTAAAATTGACAATTGATTGGTTCGTGGATACCCAGCGATGAGAATGCACTCACACGCGAGAAGAGCTCTCGTGAGTCGTGTTGTCCCATTCTATGAGTAAACGTTCACTGGCACTGATTGGCATTTAGGCAGGACATCAATAGCTATTTGTCAACGTTCCAGTGTCACTATGGGTGATTGATAAGCCATTAATTACTGCTGTGCACCTACTAAATGTCATCGGCATGTACGCCGCGCCGCCTTGTTTATTTTAATATGATAATTGTAATGATGTGACACTGAATATTGTGTTGCAAATTGTATGTTGCCGCCCGTCGAAGGGTTAATCATGATTTCTCTCAATAATGAGCAGTAATTACTTGAGATCCGTCCTTCTATTACACAGTTCAATTAAGATCCACTATCATTAATTAGGGTCTCAAAAGGAAACTAACGCACAATTTGTTAGTGTCTATTAATAATACGAGTAAACTTACAACCGTGTAATATATGTACACTGTATATCGTGTAATCTGCTTATGTAATGAAAAAAAATGGTATAACTTGGAAATAAAGTATGTACACTTTGAGGACGCTTATAGATGCAAGATGATTACAACGTTACATACACTACATGGTTTCATTGTGAAAGACAAAGATGAAATTACTTTTTGTTGGTCAATGTGGTCGCGCTTAATCACGTCGTCCGCCCGCCCCGCCGCCCGCAGCCCCCGCCCGCCCTACACCGACGATGGTCGTCATTTTCGCCTTCTTTGTTTTCGCAAATCGAAACGAATTTGTTTATGTTTATTTGGCCAGACGACGGGGATATTGCATGCGGACGAACTAAATACATTTTTACACTCAAACAGCAAAGAAGATACCTATTGAACAAACTCTCAAATGCACTCAAACATACACGCACTCTTATCCGCTAATATCTAAACTAAAATAAAAATAGTCATAGTTAAAACTTTGTAGTTAACTACCTATTCTCTTTTTTCATATTTCACTTAAAAGTAGTAGCAAAAATAGCCATTGTTGTTTTCGCACAACTCTGTACCTCGAGAGGAGGAGGCCAGGAGATCCATGGCACGGGTTTCACCTATTTTGAACTCCTGCCTCGCATAGCCCATTAAACTAATTATTAAAATAGATTTACCTCTTAAATTTATATACTGTGATTTTTAAAGAGAAAATAAACAAAATTTGTATTTGTATTTAAAAGGTATTACTCGTATAAATAGTAGAATGATTGGTAAACTGAAGTCCATAGTAAACAGCATTTATGATGCACAATTAAAATAGTCTTATGCCTACTGTTACCAGGTAAGCCCTATGTACTCGAACTATGTTCTAGGGATGTCAGGAAAATAGTACATTGTAGTAGAGGCTGGAAAGTGAGCAATAGATAGACGAGTGAGTTTGAGAGAAGAGTCCATTTATTACACTTTTGCCGAGACATAACATAGTTTTGAGTTCTTTCTACACTGACCATATTGCTACAAACGCTAAAAGTTGAATTTATTGCTAACACGGTTACGTAAAATTTTCGCGTAGCCCGAATACTATCTGCAGCCGTAAAAAAGGTCTGAACTGTGCTCATATATCGCAGCTCCGAGACCACCTATCTAGTTTTGGACATTTAAATACAGTTCAAATCCCTGCCTACATCTACTTTATTTCATTACATAAAGCCAAAGGAAAATGGACCGGAAACTCGGGTCCACAAAAGGCGAAAACAGCATCACACGCCCACATTACATTTATGTGAGAACTATCTAAAAAATTTAGGCTCTCTTATTTAGGAGTGCTAAATAAGAAATTAGCTGGAGGATACGTGAAAAGCATATAAAATTTATACTTTTAAGTCTATCTCACGGGGTTGTGGATCTTGGCGATATATCACCGAGTCCTTTCTTTGACGAGTACAAACGTACGTCAATTGAATCAGTCACTATCTCAGCCCGATTCGTCCATTTTGACCGTATCTATCAAATCCTATTGCACTCCATACTTATGAATTTATTAAGATCTATTTGGTAGGTTTTGGACAAAGAGAAATTAAGTTAATATGTCAGTGAGGAACATGAATTGTCTTATTCGTACGTAGGCGTAGGTGCTCACATGCACATGAAAATGCGCTCTTTTATCATGAACTAATTAATGATTATTACATGGTGGTAAAAGGAAATCAAACCAAACATCACAACCACAAGCGAGGCTACAGACATTCACACACAATGGTTGTGCGGACCGCTATGGAATATGACGGCTAAAATAGAGACCAAAATTCGACGCACTAATTTCAATTTCTGTGTGTTGTCAAATGAACTTTAGGTACACTGTTGAGAATCCTTGTTTAGTTAGCACCATCCTTGTTTAGAGCATAATTAAGAGAAGTGTTCAATTGGCACCAAGCAAACTTGGCTTTTAGATTTTTTGTTTTCTTGTAAACATATTCGTATAATTTGCTGTTCGTTGCGAAATACTATTTTCGTAGTCTGGGTAACGTTTGGGTTAAAAGCTACCATAGTTTACATGGGTAAACTATGGTAGCTTTTGTCTCTTTTTTTATAAGGTTTTTTTAAACAATTTTTTATAAGGTTTCGGTGACTTCTCTCTTCAGCTATCGCCGTTTGAAAATGGATCCTTGAACGACTTTAAAGCTGTCAACCAGGTCTTCAGTGGACTAGTGGCGAAAGATATACTGCAAATGTTAAGCTAACCTCGTACTAACGAGCTGTCCCGCATCCGGTTGATAGTTCGTATTGGTCCGAATGATTCATCTTGTATCGATTGGCATTAACGACTGTGTTTATTGAGTTGAAGTTCACAGAGTCCAGATGAATATTTTTGTCTTGTGATTAGAATACTTTGTATAGAAAGCAGGTGAAGATTTAGTGCATGTTTGTATTTTCTCTCATTTAAGTAAGAAGTTTATTTTTAGTTGATGGACGTCAATTTATATTTCTAATGTACTACAACAGTACAAAAAGTATAACGAGACGAAAAGGGCCTTGACAACTATTTCTTAGTTTTAAAATCATGTCCTTTCATTGGAATAAAACAAATAATTATAATGTTTCGTTAACAAGTATTTTCTATTGAATTTTGGGTCTGGTTCCAGAAACCACATTATTCGTAAAAGTCCTATTATTCTTTTAGGGTGTTAACATTGTGCCCATTATTACGATCAATCTCGTTTATTCTTTATTTCATGTCTATTTAGCTAAATGTGTATAATTTATTAAGCGTTATATGTTTTATTTTTCTGGCACCATATTCTATCCTCTGTATACTTACTTCTGAGAAACTATCATGTCTAAGGTAGCAATTAAAGAAATGCGATACAAATACACCGAACTGTACAAATTACGTCAACGGGGCAATATTTTTTCAAAGCGCTCGCTATATTTATCGCTCGCCGAACCTTTATAACGTTGTTTGTTGAATCAAATATACACTACTGCTGTATCTAACGAATCCTCTTCGCTTGGGAGAATGTACCGTAATGAAGTGGCAACCGAAACGGACCGACTTGTGAATAGGACGAGAATATCACGCTCGATAGTCGATATGGACCCTGTACAAATACATGATCGGATCGAGACCGGCATGATAGTCTTCATTATTTGCGTGTGTTGTACCTGCTAGCCTGTTAGTTTATATATACCTTTGTAAATATATGTTTATATGTAATATGTAAAATTGATATAGTGCGGTATGAGGTCTTTCAGACGCACTAGTGAACATTGACTTCGTTCAAGATTGAAAGACAAAAAGAAGATATTGATGATCTTAATAATGTATTGTCTTTAACCTTGAATTGGTTCACAATTACTTGTTAAACGCTGTTACAGCCAAGTGTATCAAATTCTCACTTGAAATAACCATTTAAAGAAAATTGCAGTGGGGACCCCACATAGATAAATTATGGTAAATTAAGTTCTGAGGCTTACGCTGTTAGGAACATCAGACAAAACACGGATGTGGCTACAGCAAGGCTAGTCTGTTTTAGTCACTTTCATAGTGTGATGTCCTATGGTATCTTGTTGTGGGGGGAAGCAGCGGATATTCAAACTATTTTTATGTTATAGAAAAGAGATAATTATAAGGAAATTGACATATAGTCGAAAACCTGTCAAAACTTTCCAAGACTAGCGATATCTGTTTAATCTAAGAAATAATCATAGAATAGTTGCGAACATAAGCAATTTTTTTCAAGTGTCAATGCATTATCTACTACAACAGGATACCTTTTGAGATATTGAAATTGCAATATGAGCAATTTCAAAACCATGTAAAACCACTTTGTCCAAAAAGGGATATTATAGAAGTTTATGTGACTGATACATAATGGAGGGCATTAAAACTCGAGGCTCGTTTCATAGTAATATCACTATATAATTATGTACAGTGACATACACTAGTTCATAGTGTTAATCTAAGTCAACAAAGCACTCGCTTTATAATTTGTTAATTATTTATTCCAGCATATTATCTATAATATACTAGTTAAACAAAAGCTATTTTTGAAAGAGATCTAAAAATAAACATATGGGAGTTAGTGCCCTATTTCTCCCACAGTGGTCCAATGTAGAAAAAAGGTAAAAAAACGTATTCTAAACATATGTTAATATTTACAGTAATAAAGAATTTTAATTTGAAGTTGAATTTCGTTTGTTGGTCTATATTGTGAGTTTGGCGTATCGTTAGTGAATTTGATGATTTAAGAACGCCAAGACTCACTTTTAAGATGACCGTCGTCATTACACCGTAATTGTCCGGAATGAGACCCTAGAATATTGTAACGTTTCAAATGCAACACTTTCCGTGCAGCCTTTGCAGCAGTTGTGAAATAAATAACATTACGACGTTAATTGCTTACAATGTATTCTCATTAAGGTTATTAACCTTCTTCACTTTTATTACCATTACTAGCCTCAGCTTCCCCCTTCGTCACAAAAACAAGCAGAGTATTTTATATACGGAGTATTTATGTAATATTTATTTTTATGCTTTTTGGAATTTAAAATTTCAACTTCGGAAAATACGAGCACGATCTGCTAAGGCTAGTTAGATACAAGGGATACCTCTTTGGATTGCTGGATACGAGTATAAGATAAATTGATACACTGCGAACGAAAAGATTTTATTCTCAAGTCTTGAAAAATAGATCGTCTCTTTGTTTTACCGCTACTATTTTTATTTCAGTTAACCTTTTTGGCCTGATCCGGCGTAAATTGGAATCGAAAATAAGACAAATGGAGAGACAAATAAGACAAACGCCAAATTCTAAGCCGTTTTTGCCCTTCAAGTCAATTCTAAACAAGAAGTTCTATACATTACTTCAAGAAAGTGAAATGTTCATGCAAATTTGGGATCGTAAATTCTGACTGCTAACTCAAGATCATTTATTCTTAAAGCTTCTTCTTCCATGGCCGGAAGCCAGTTTTCGAGTGAATTTCGCCCAATAAACAATTCCCTTCGGTTTTTTTTCGGCGATTTCTTCTGCTACGAAACTATATAACATAAAAACCGCTACTCTATTTTTTTCTGAATTATTTTATCTATTTATTAATAGCGAATATCTCATTATTTAGTTGCTATTCTAACATTAGTAATCTAGGCAGCTTCAATGACATGAACTACTTTATATGCGATTATGTAAGCTAAGTATTATATTCCATGTCGTAAATCCGAGTTAAAAATCCGGCCGAGGGTCGTGCTTCGGGACATAAATGAAGAAGGGTAGCAAACTGTACAATGGTGCTGGAGCATAATATAAGTTTGGCCGTAAACTGTAACAGCTGCATGGGTAGTAATGATACCTACTCGAACCCAGTTCGGATAGGAAATTGAAGAGGGCTACGGCCCAGGACCTTGCGGGGAGGGGATACAGAGGTCTGAAGAAAAATGGCTCCGATGAATGAACGAAAACATTTTCCCTGAGTGTTTTACAGGCTGGATGGTGAAATGGGTCGTTTCCCCTGATATGGTCGCTGACAAAGCATCTTGTTCATGTTAAACTTCCTGCATCGGCATGATATTCCGAATTAGCGCCATTGTTATTGCTCCCCGAGTGGATACCATTTCTTTCGCAGTTAACGAACGAGTTTCTTTCGCAGTTAGCGTATGCTCCAATAACCCCATCATATAAATCAGCATCGGCTCAATACAATGTAGTTTACCATGTTACTGATTTTTAAAAACTATACAAACATTTGAATAAATGAATGAAGCGAGTAAATAGAATCCGATGTGCGTCGGTTTAAAAAGGCGGATATTGCTGCGGTAAAATGGCCGTCACTGTGTATTGCAATGTCGGAATGCTTGTTGTGCGGTAGAGGCTGACACCAGGTCGTGTTGGTGACACCAGGTCTCCTGTGGTGTCACGAGGCCCTGGCTCGACTGGCGTCCCGGAGGGTCGTGCCCTACTTATTACCTTACTACAAATTAGTAACTAACCGTTTGCCCTTTACAGTCCTGAGGAAATAAACCCATAAAATCTCAGGTTTAAGATTGTAGTAAGAGTAATTAGGTGATATTCGATATTAATATGTACTTAAATGCACTAGATATCTAATTAATAGATACATACTTGTAAATAGAGATACTTCAATGGCTGAGTAAAAGAAATTACAATACTTTTATAATATTAAACCCTGCCTACAAAGCTTACGGTCCTGGGTTCGAATACCGGTAAGGGCAAATATTTGTGTGATGAGAATGAATATTTGTGTCGTAGTCTTCGATGTTTTCTATGCATTTACCTCTATTATCTATTTTTTATTTACCTCTATTATCGTATTTATCTCTATTAAATATATCGTCGTCTAGTACCCATAACACAAGCCTTGTTGAGCTGTACGGACCTAGTTCGATTTGTCTAAGATTATCCTCTGATATTTATTATTATTATTATTATTATTACGTGCTATAAGTATAATCACATATACTTATCAACAGCCTCAGAGAGATACTGTAAAAGCAAGTAAAAACTAATTAAAGTATGCGTCAAGTATCTCTCACGCTCATTGGCTTCAAACTTTTCTAGCGAAAAGCGTCAGTCGCAGGCATCCTAAGTTGATCAATATTCAAAGAGGTATAAAACTCAAAGCTACCTTAGTTCCACACAGGAAGTCTTAATATTATGGGTTAATCAGAGTTACTGTACCTGGCAGAGTTCACCGATCAACGTCACAAGATGATATTGCTTTCCGAAGTTCAACGACATATTTCTGTGTTGATTTCGAGAACAAGATATGCTCATGTCGCAGGTGTATGGCAAAGTTGTCGATTTGTCCAAATCACTAAACTAGACAAGTGGTATATAAGATCGATATTATTTAACACCGCCGGTATTCGTTGAACGCACGGCTTCCTTCGCATCGTCATCGTAACCCGAGCGATTCTTATTTGTAGGCCTTTGCTATATAACTGCCAATGTAATTTAATAATAATCACGTAAATTTCTTACACGTGTCCGGGTGAAATGCCCCGCCCGTGCCCCCCGGTGGGAAATTAATGGGCTACATTATTATTATATATGTAATTTTATGCTATTTCTACTTCTACTGCCTGTTTAGGTGAGGAAAGCTTGACGATATGTATAATAAGCCAGCTTGCGTTTGTCTATAACTTAATTATAGACAATGGTAAATTTGCTCCCGTTGAAAAAAATCGCTACGAGTTTGACTGGAACCAATTGTCGATTTCCTGCTACACAAACCTATACGCGTATTTTCATAGTAGTTATAACGTCCGTAGTCAGCTGTGAATGTCCGTTGGCACGAGATTGATTGTTTCAGATATAACTGGTTTTAGAAGAGCTTTTTTAAATGGAATTGGGTTTCCCATGTTTTTAAATGGATGATAACATCGGGGATAAGTGGTTCTGATTTAAAAGTTGCGTAGTGACGCACCTGTCGCCCCGGGCAGGCTTAGTGTATGTCCGTATTGGAGCGCCTGTTAAGGCGGGGCTGTTCCAAGACCGGCGGCAGACTGCAAGAAACTAGATTTTAATTTTTACCAGATTTACCTTACTAGCAGGGACTAAAGGTTGTCTTTGTTTGTTTTCAAAAACAATATATTTAAAATACAAAATATTGTAAAAGACTTATCAACTACCATACAGCAGTTACACTAACATAACTTGGTTCGTTTACTAGACTAAATACACATTTGAATGAGATATTGAACGGACTTTTTAGATCACACAAACGTTAACTTTAAATATTAGTTAAACATATAATCTCAGTACTTTTACGCAAGACACTTAGGGACCTAAGGTAATATCTGATGGATATTGGACACAGTCACTCGCCGTCGCTGCACATGCAGTCAGTAATTGCGATCGGTAATAGGAAAAGAAATATAAGCTATTTACGATGTTTAGGATACGACATTAAAGTTGCATTTAGAGCATCTTGCGTCTATGGTTGCTGTCTACCGCCCTTAGCGGAATAGCACCTTAATCGAGGGCCGCGCCCCGCGCTTCTGCGACACGATTCACTGAACAAATTTACGAAAATCTCGTTTCATCACGCCATACACACTTTTGTATACCTCATCATGAGTTAGCTTATATACCGTTGACGTATTATGTGGACCTTATGTAAGCCTTTCACGATACGAGAGGCTGCGAATTAAATTTTCCGTGTTATTGCGTTTTGGTGGCTTTTGTCGGAATATTCTGGGGACATTTGAATGTAGGAAAGTTGAAGTTGATCCGGGCTCTGCGGGGTGCGACGGGTAGCCGTATGCTAATTGACTAACCCGGACACAGGGAAGACGTTGCCAGTTAATTAACATAGAAGCTTCTCGGTGCGTCTGCTCGTGGTTCTCTTAATGATGTTAGGTTACTTTACAAACGCAGACTCACCGTACAATCTGCGGCTCGTATTCTATTTAGTTAGCGGCTGGAACCACGCTGTGATATTATTCCCCCTGCCTGCCTCACTAGCTGTTTGGCTAACTAGCTACAAGTAGTTTGTTTTATGGCATAGTAATGTCTGTTCCATACCTTCTCGTTGTACATAGTATTCCCAACATTTTATCTTACCATTTTTGATGTAGTATGGAACATTTCCGCGAAAAGAACTCGAGTGACCTGCAAAAGCTATTTATATTTATAAACCGGCGACGGAACTGTGATATTCTGGAAACCTCAGGCAATTTAGGCCGGGGGCATCTTCATACGACGAGCAGACGACAAACACGTGTCTGCATACGAGCGACTGAACACTGTCTTAAAAAATGTATTCAACATTATATACAAGCGAGCTATATATGGGCTCCTAAGTTCGCTAGCTAAACGCATTGCCGCTATACTGCTGGAGCGAGTATTGTTGTAGCAATCTGGTTAGCGACGGCCGGGAGATAGCTGGTATTGAAACTTGCAGCATATTATGACGAAGACGACTAGCGTAGCCGACAAGATTAGCAAACTTCCTATGACTATGGACAGGCGGGGGCTGCACGGTGCAGGGCAATGTAGGTATAGCCCCACGAGGACCCGGCCACGTCCCCTACGAGATAATTCACAAGCACTTTGCTCTCTGTCAAAATTCCCAGCGGAAAATGTTTGCTTATGCCTATCCTACTGAAATGATCGCGGAGAAGCGATATAATCTTTTTGTTGTTGACACAAAAGAACGAAATTGTTCCGTAATTGCGCCTGACCTCCCCCATAAAAGAAATGCCTGCCATTTGACAGATAAATGTTTTGAACATAGGGTGTAATAGAAAGCTGTAGCTGTGGATCGGCTGGTAAATTCATTTCTTCATTCTCCGCAAAATTTAATATTTTATTTTATCCTTTCTGAAGTCCTCGGATTTGAATTGTCATGTAAGGATATCCCTGCAATAATTATCTGGGAACAGATGGAGCCCCAATAATGAATTTTACCTACTCTTGTTGAAAAGTGATAAACATTGATCGGCTTTAGAGGAATCCGACGTGTTTCCAACCCCACGAGAAATACAAAATTATCGTATTGCGTCATGTGTCTCGAGATCTCGACTTGACGCTTCCAGTGGCGGTAAGAGTCAAAGAAAATTATTTATTACTCTTTTACGTAAATAGTTAAACTCGCCAATTCAGTATATCACACAATAAAATATACCAGTTCATACCAGTCATAAAAAATTTCATGCGATTACGTATGTTCGCTCTCTCCCTCTTTTATAAGCTTTTTTGTTTAATTTGCTGAACTGGGGCGTGACAGGACGTATGAGTACCACATCGTATAGTCGACATTAATGGCTCGCTCGCTAATTTGCTGAATGGGCTGTTTATGTCCCACTGATACGCGGTGGACCTACTTCGCCCTCTTTGGATTCGCTCGTCAGCGAGTGATCTTCCGCCGCCGTACGAAGTCGTAACTCCACGACGGTTCCGTTTTGGGAACAAATCACACGAATTTGTTCGATTTCGATCGAAAACAACTACGACTTTGTCCGTATTTGAGCGGGCGAACATTCGTCTTCGAACTGTACTTTTATCGTTGTTTGCACTACACGCCAAACTCGCCTTTGCTTTTATGGAGCTAGTTGGAATCGATATAACCCGAAATAATTTTTATTTGTTATTCGGTTTATATTCAGCACAGCATCCATTCAAAAGGGTTTTTTTTTTCTGCAGACTGAAAAAAATATTGTTCTGCTATACAACAAGAGCGAATAATTGAAAAAAATATCGTTGCCCTAAAAAAAACGAGCTATGACCAGTATAATTATCGTAACATCTTCGATACATTTTGTAGTAGCGACAAGGTGATATTGATTGAAAAGGTTTGTGTACTATTTATAAGACAAATTACAAATATGACAAAATATTGCTGTGTTTACTACTACTACTAATGTTTATCTAAATCTATATATATATCTGAAAGTGCGTGGTTTTTATGCTGAAAGTGTTGGTGATTCGGAGGAGGTTTCATCAGTTTTTGAGCAGATTCTAATAAAATATCGACCTACGTCCATCACCATGGACGAAAATGTCGTTCAAAGTTCATTGACCTCGTGGGCATTAACCATGACCTTGACCTTGACCTTTCGTGCATATTTCGCAGAAAATTATCAGTTTCGCCGTTTTGGAATAGAAAATCTATTCTATTATATTTATATTTATATTACTATATAATAATACTATGCAACCTTCAATATTCATTGTTGACGAAAGTGTTTCTACAATTGAACATTATTTCGTGTTAGTGGACAATATATATATTTATTTATATCAACTTTAGTAAGAAAAAACCAATTGAAATTGAACAACATGTTTCTGCAAAAGAATATCGAGAAAAAAATACAAAGTGTTTTAAGAAAACCTGTAAATGGTAGTATAAAACAAAAAAATATAGGTGAGTTAAAAATTTATGTCTCGGTTATTGAGAAGTGTAATTGGATAAATGTTAATGGTACACAATATCATTCTAACTTGATGTTAACATTGGATGTGATTGATGATTTCATACCAATCTTTGTTTTAATTGAACACATTTTATTAGTAATGATGACATAATTATTTTGGTACTGACTGTTTTTAATTATTTTGGAACTGACTGTTTTTGAAACACTTTATTTTGTTTTCTTGTTATCCTGATTTTTACATGTATGTCAATCTGTATAGCTATAACCCCCAAATACGGGTTTTGCCTAAAAACCGTAATGATATGATTAGTTATGTTATTTTAAGATCTCCTTTATAATTTAATTTGTAGTCCGTAATACATTCAATAAGTATAATATTACAATGTTTCATTATTTGCGATGTCTTTAACCCATTTTTTATTACGAAAGGGGTCAGAATGTACAGGGTGATAGTGAAGTACTTATTCAAGTATAAGTACGTCACAATCACCGTGTACAAACATTCTGACCCTTTTACAATAAAATTATTGCTAACCCTACAGTGATTCACAGTCTACTATAGTAGATAATATATTATCCAGTTACAATAACATTCTTATCACTCAGGTGCACTAATAGTTTTGTCACCGCTAACCACAAGTAGTAGAAACAGCATTACAAGCATTACATTCTAGCATTCGAGTATTAGAGACAGCATTGCGATCAGTAAAAGTAACAAACTTTAAAGGAGTGCCAGCACTTCTAATTGGTAAAGAGAACAACTCTACTTACTATAAATAACAATTCTATTGTATTTTTTACATTTTGGTATAGTACATTTTATGATGTGAATTTAACTAGATCTGTGTGGTATTGTTTACAAAGCGAGTTGTCGTCACATATACAACAAGACAGTACTGTGTCTGTCACAGAATTCTGGTTGCCAGTACGAGATTTTTTTCAGTGTAGATATCAACGTGCATAGATATCAAATAAATCCACTCGTCTAGACAAAACATTAAGGGGATACTCTTGCATAGTCTGTTCGCATGTTGAGTGCAACAAAACATCGCCAAAATAATGTAATATAAACTACAAAACAAGGATTAATTTTCACAATATGAGCAAGATTAATAAAAAAAATAAAAAAAAAACAATCAAATACCGCAATCCGCCATATTATTTTAAACCTTAGAACCATAACTGAATGTCAAACCATCAGTGCAGAAATTAACTTCAGTTGTGCACCAACCATAGATTATGTAAGTAAAAGTAAAAGTACATGTTTAAGCAAAGAGTTATCGTTTTCATACTCGTGACATCACTAGCAATGCCAAGACCTTGAGCATACGTCTGGAGCATTTTTGGCAGAAGTTGTAACTTGAAAACTAAAATATATTATTTTTCTAACCAAACATTTATTTTTTGCTAAGATGTGATTGAATATATGCATACAGGATATAAGAAACAGTTTTTCAAAATCAGATACCAGGAGAATTGTTGTATGAAACAAAATTGTAATACTCCTTCGTGCAGTAGCCAGCATCGACTGCTTGCCAACATTTTGAACAGATATCGTCGGTGAAATAAACCGGATTCAGCAAGTGGCTGTAGCTTAATATTCTTAACCTTGTTACATATTGTTTGCTTTACATATCAGAGGCCTTCGAGTGCTGTTGCTAGGCGAAAATTCGTTTTTAATTCAGAGACAAATGTTGTTAATAGTCCGTCGTCTCACAACACTGCAAACAAGAGCTCTGAGGTAGCTGGTACTTGATCCAGTTAAAACTGTGTTTTCAAACACTGCTGGTATTAGTCTCCATTCCCACCTTTCCAGGTTTACTATCCGCATTTAACCGCTGTTTTCTGCTCAGATTTATTGATCTCAGGCGTCTCATAGTCGGTAGATTTCTTAGTCCACACTTTTCTTGGTTTATCGAGCTATGCTTGACGCATTTTCCTTTAGCCCTGCTTAAGATTAATGCCAAATTGTTTATCTTAGTATTGCTTGCGTGGTAAAACCATCGTTTCCTTCATGAGCCATGGGTTTCGGCGGGTAGGGGCTCACACAATAAATGACTGCTGGGTAAGTAATCGCTGCAGATGTGATCTGTTTACCAATGAAACCTTATTCAGAGCGGGTTATTTATTTATGTAGAGAATAAGTTGTCGAATTGTGAGGTTTCAAGCGGACGCACGCGGGTAATTTTTTTGTAGAGTCGATAAAGATTCTTTAGCATTTTTATGATTTCCGTGACTAGATACAACCCCAAGATTATTTTTAAATTTCATTTTTATGAAACTTCTTTCAGATTGTTTTATATTTTTTGTGGTTTTTGGTGAGTTTGTGGTTAGTACTTATTTGTCTCATTTGTTTAGTCTGAATCTTGTACAAATAAAAAAAAACAATGCTCTTAACCAGGTCTCGTGGAAGTTTCTTAATATTGTAAAATTGTAGTGTCCCACTTTTGAGCGCGATGTCAGTTCATATGATACCGTTGATGATGATGACGTTGAAGTCCAAAAGTGAATGCTCGAGTCTAGAATATAACAAGAAAGATAAACGCTTAGCAAATAGATCAGATTAGTTCAGGACAATATCCCCGTGTGTCCCAGCACTGATGTGGTACTCAAGCCCCTCACCGCTGCTCATGAATGCAGTTCCACTTCTTCTTTTCGAGCTGTAACTGTCGAAAGTTCGTGAAATCATACTTTCCCGTGCCGAGTTCAAGTGGCATTACGTAAAAGAGCTCATGAATTCGGATTTTGCTGGCGACTTTTCACTATGATGCACAGGATTGACGCTTATGACGTCTTCTGTAGAAATATTGCTGCTATCGATCTGGAGCAATTTTCATATCTACTGAAACGGATCTGACCAGCTCTTTTCACGGCGGAGTTGAATTGAATGTGGTAACTGATTTCCAATGTAAAATGGATAAATATTTAAACTTTTTACCAATTCGTGATTCACATTTTAACTCCACAAATATGATTCTTACTGTTTTTTGTCACTTTAACTTTACGTTTAAAATCTAGTTCGAATTCGAGATGACAGGATTTCATAATATGCATTCTGTTTTATGTTTCATGTACATGAAAATGAACCCAGTCGGATCGTTGAATGCAATACGAATAGCGTCCTCGCTGACTATCTTTCGAGTCCACTCTTTGTATGTTCTCTTTTCAGTTGGAATCTGCGAGTTCAATTTCGTTCCTGAGTGTAATAGAGCCGCGGTTACTGTATTACAATCTACATCCCTTATTTTCAAACTTCTGGCATTGCTCTAGAATATTTTATTTTTTTAAGCATAACGCTTACGTGCACCCAGTTTGCTGTCTGAGAATCGGTTCTCATTTAGTTTATCAAGTGAGTAATTTTAGTTTACCAAGTGATGTACATTACCGAGGTTTGGAGTTGGAGCAAGGGGAACTTTCGCACCACAGCGACGTGTACTTTGCGTGTTGGGGGAGGTTGTGAGGCCTCCTCCTCTGACACTTGCTGCGGAGAGACACCCCGGCCACAACGCCAGGCGCCCACAGAACTCACACACTTACAGCGCCCGACGCCACTTTTCTGCACTGCGCAAATTAAATACTTTACTAACCCTTTATCCTCTTGGGGATTTCGCGACGAATCGAATCGATTCAAAAGCTATTAAAGCATGTAGACTTAGTTTTAAAATTAGATTTAGACCGCACACTTGCGCGATCTCAAGATAGAAGGGGTACTCACACTGCAAAGGTTTAAATTGAATTTAAAGTTTCGAAATTGCGCATCGCTTCATGTGATGATGCATTGTTGAGTATCGTTGCCATTTACGAGTATACGGCTTTATCGTTTTCATATTTGATAATATTTTACATTTTATGTTTTGAATATGACAGGTTTCAATGCCTAATGCAGTTTTAACAGATAATGTAGATATTGAAACCCAGCGTCATTAAATCTTATTTTTAGTACTCATTCAGTTACACTCAAACATTTCTTTGGCATTTTAAAAATAAACTTTCCTTAAATACAAACATTTCCTGAATTTCAAACATTTTTTCCAGTTAATAAACTGGGCAGAGTGGATATCGTACAGTCATCACTGTAACACTCGTTCCAGTACTTATTAAGATTCAAAGTGTCTTCCCGGATTCATAAATTGAGTTACACGTTGTTTTTGGAAATATTTCTCTATTGTTATTTAACTTTCTTCTCATAAAGTTCCTTGGCTCCCGACGGGTTGAGAAGCAATATTTTAACGGTTATTAACGTACTTGATAATGTTAATGTACATATATAATTGTAGTCACGAATCTTTGCTTACGTGGCGGGGAGGTTGTGGTCGGAACAACGCTGATTCACTGCCTTCGCTTCGATGAACAATTCCTGCTGATGCCGTGAATATTTCCAAAGTTAAAAGAGACTTTACTGCGAACTATCACAGGAACACACGCTTGAAATATAGCTGGCTGCTAGATGCATCTGTTTATTCTGGCTCACCGGGTAACTGGGAACTTTAAGCAATATTCCTTGTATAGGTAGAAGTATTCAAATTCGTTTTGTCTTACCGACGAATGGACCCATTGATTACTTGTTCTCTCCATAAAGTAAGTTTCACTAGCATTTAGTACTCATATATGACTGTTACTCCATTGATATGTATTGCAAACGTATCTACGAGTACCTACTACGTATATTATGAAAACGAACATTATATTATTTACTTTTTCGCCAGCTGTTTATTTAAATTTGGAAAAGTTACTAAGAATTAGATATATCTTATAGCGGCGTAATTACTCTTTCGACAAAGTAATAATTGCATTAATTCGTCGTTTCGCATGAATTTCATAGCTACAATAATTCTATAGGTATACTATAATTTCGTGAATGTTAACTTTCTGTATCTTCGTTGATAGATCCTTATCCGAACAAATAGCACATCAGTACCGCAATTCGGCTGCCACCAATTTGCGGTGTTCCGCACAATTACGACGTCACTCTACTCGAATGGGAAATAAATTGAAAAACCAAGTTCTGTTGAGAACACACCGGAATCAACTCTTCACGGTACTTGCACCGCCACCCCCTCTCCTTCCAAGGCACGCCACAAGCAGTGTATTTGTTTTGGCCAAATAGATCATTGTCTTGGGAAATTTCTGTACCGCTACTAGAGGCCCTATATAAAATAAGATTTTCTTTTTGGGTGGTACATTTATCAAGTTTTTGTATCAACATTCAGATGAATTAGGTTGGATTACCATCAGAGCGGTTGCCGTACCAAATCAAATCTTGTTTGACACATACATTGATCATTCATTATATGTATGTGCAGTAGTCACTATTGTCTGTTTAACGTTAAAGTTTGAGCTCAATGATAACATAGCCAGTCCAGCTTTGCACCCGGCTACTGAAAACAAGAATAAATGATGTATGAATAATATATAATTATTACTGAAATTAGTCATGGTGACAAATAGGTACAAAGAACCTTATTCTCTGTTGCTCCATAGGTTTTGAACCGAGAGACCCACCGATTTGTTGTTCAGAATTATGCATACAGTTTGTTCATTTTGTTAGCGTCACCTTTGATCGTGCCGCATCGCCTGTGTCGGCTCTTTTCAAAGAATTGATTCCATTGCGCCGAAAGCAGCATTATTTGAGTGAGTGTCGGCGTTCTTTGAAAAGAGCCGGCACATGGAAAGGCGGCGCGATGAAAGGTGACGCTAACAAAATGAACCACCCTCTGACGTCTGCACAAAAATCACCTTCCATTAATACCCTTTCATTCAGCAGACAGTCGAGAGCAGCCAGACCTTTTTATCCGCGTTATGTGACAGACATTGCTTTGTGTCAAATGGTGTTACTAAAACCACCCATCCCTCTGTTTGTGTTCGGGTCACACACAGGTATTATGCTAATTAGATCTGAAATAAGATTAGCATCGGGAACCAGAGTTTGTGAGCCGACCGTAGAGACAAAACACGACACAGCAAGCCAGCGCGGAGAATGGCAGATGTAAATTTCTCGTCGTCTTCCTACTTAACTTTAAATATTTCATGGTCTCCTGATTTTGTGGCGTTAGAGTACTCCCTTTAATTCTGGGAATCTGCAATTCGACCTTTTATTTATTAGGATATTACAGCCGCTGATAAAGTAGCAACTGAAGTTGAGTTGAAAGTCTTTCGAGTAAGAAAACTTATGGATTTAAATGGCCATCAAAATTCACAAAGATACCTTTTCATTCCGTATAACACTTAATGTCTTCTGGACGTGACGTAAATACTTTTTCTTTTCTTCTATAGAAAAAGTAAATTCTGTGAGGGTGAAGGTCATCTGGGATTCTGGTCTCGAGCGGGTTGAATGGAGCGTCCGTCGGGCGCGGGTGGCGGCGGCGGCGGCGGCGGCGGCGGCGGTGTTCGCCAGTCCGCACTACAATTGGCCGTGATACTGCGAATCAGTATGCTCCATGGTTGTTCAACCAGTAATTACCTATATTGCCTTTTGTGCTGAATCACTCTCAAAATCACTACTTCATGTTGTTTAGTCTCTTTAACCCTGCGAAAAAGAGGGGTGTTATAAGTTTGAAGCGTGTGTCTGTCAGACGATCGTTCTTAGATATATCTTATTAAAACTGGTTCATAGTATATAGGAAACAATAATAAAATTTTTCGTCGTAAGGTTTCATTAAAGTCTCGCGAGGTCTATTTTTTTGTTAATTTACCTATAGTTAATATCCGTATCGCTTTGTCGTTTCAATCCGTGTCGAAGAATAGCACCTTGCTTCGTTGACTCTACAATAGGTAGTTACGTTACGTTATACATAATCTAAAATGTATGCGTCGTACCTACATATAGATTAACTTCGGTAATGGCGTCGTATCTCTCCTGGAGATAGTTATGTGTATAGATAGGTATGTGTATTTGTACTTAGGCACACTTAAGCGCCTATTCACTGTGAGATTTATTCAGAATTAATAATACTTATGGGTGAAATCCTTTCCGCTTTATACGGCGGACAAGAAATGAAATAAACGTAAAAGGGCCGATGTTTCAACGAAACAAAACGAGGGCGATGCGACGCGGAAGACTTTAGCCCAGTGAAAAGAAGTAAGTGCTAATTTCGCCGAGCGAGTAAGGGGAAATGGATTCACCGCATATTTTAAGCTTCGCTTGTACAAATTTAGAAAGTAGACAGTAATCTTATTTCAGGAGAGTCGGCACGGAATCTTGTTATCTTGATGTTATTCTCGATTCTTACGCTTGCCTTAAAGGAAATCTCGTTAAACATTTCAACATGATGCCGATCGCCAAGAATAATTTGTATACCTTTGGGAAAAGGACAGAAAATAAACATAGTGGACTCTCTTATGTATTTGCCTAATTCATGGCAGAGATAGGCTTCTTTTTCGACTTTCGGGCCCTTCGCGCCTCTTGCCACGTGCCTAAGCCGACCACGATAAATTATCCATTGTTATACTCCGCATTCAGCGAAAAGCGGTTTTGTTCAATTCTTCGTCTCCTCGTCAATGGGAAATTTATTACCGCCTCTGTCGAATTCAAATATGGCCGATTATATCAGCGAAGTTAAATGCTCGGCGCAACCTGAGGTGAAGATGCTAATTCTCCCATTTTAATTCAGACTGCGAAAATTATAGGATTTCTCTACGGACATCGTTTTCCATTTCGGCCTTTATTGTTAAGATGCAGAATAGCAAGGACTTTATTTTACTCATAAACATCGAGCACAAGTTCAGAGTACCGTTGTGAACTGTAGTGACAAGTATAGGTTAGGTAGGTTCTGAATAGGGTTAATCTAGCTCAACACAGACCTTGTTGTTAAAAAAAAAAAATTGCTTATTAATCATATATTTTTTTATAATATTTGTATTAGTTAAGCACAACCAATTTTTAAAAGAGATCTAAAAATCAATCTGTGGGAGTTTCTACGCCCTTCTTCTCCCACAGTGGTCCAGTGTAAAGAAGAGGCAAAAAAGAACGTTTGCTATACATACATACATTACATATACATGTTAATATCTACAGTAATAAAGAACTTTGACTTTGACTCGACTTTGTTAGGTTCAAAATTTGTTTCAAGTAAAAGGCATCAATTGCATTAATGGGCTATTGTTCCATCCCCAGATAAAAAGTCAGATATTTGACATTTCACACGTACAAATTCTATCTAATTCCTCGGATAAACAGGCAGATAAACTTTATCTGAGGATGGAAAAATCAGCCTTAAGTGTTGTAAAACAACTAATATTTTTTTTTATTGAACTCAGTGTCTTTCTGATTATAAAGAAGATTCAATTCCCGCTTCAGACTGAAAAAGTAGTGGTGTATATACAAAGGCAAAATTCTATTTTGTAGATCCACAACATATGGTGAAATCGAGGCCGGTCGGCTGACCTCACGCCACCTTTTCTCTTCACTAGAGGGAGTTTTGCCGCCACCGCCCCGCGCCCCGCTCCCCGCTCCCCGCCTTGAGCCCATCTATCATATTGCTTCCGAACCGATGACTTTTTCATTTTGCACAAGATTCACTCTAATAATACGTTTTCTTATCTGCTAATTTTCGCAAGTTTCTGCTATAGAGCTGATTTATTGCTACAACGAGTACCTAGGTGTCAAGTTTGTTTGTTTGTGTCGTTATAATATTCATGAGTAATAAACAAGGTGTCAGTTTAGCTCATACTGAGTACGAGTAAGTCAATTGTGCTAGCTTGATGCTGATAGCTTCATTTGTGTAACATACTAATAGTTAATAAACTCTCGTCTAATAGCTTTGAAGTACCATACCAATGAATGTCAGTTCTGTGTCAACCACCGTCGACTAACTTATCTACTAATCACTTATGTAGGTACTTAACTAATGAACTCACACATCGCAGCGATAATAATAATTGCTTTAGGTATCATACCTTCAACCAAAATATAGGTAAGAAAGGTTTCGTATTTAATAAATAACAGTAATTCGATCTCAGTCGGTTCTCCTAAATCGCTTGGCTTTATAAACGTATCTCATGCAACAGAGATTATTCCAGTAGCTTGATTTTGTATCACTGAAATCAATCCGGATCGCATTGATATTTAAATTTTGAATGATGTTCGCCGAATTCAGCTGTTATTTAATGCGATTTTGACTGTGATTTTCACTGATTTTTGGAGGATTTTAATTAAATAAATCTCTAGTTTGACATTGTCATTTCTTCCGTATCACAATATCTTTCAGAGATAAGAATTGAGATTCTGTTCTTACAAAATCGTTTTCTACAAATGTGAATTATTATATACCGATACGACAAAATCTACAGTACATTCCGAGGGATGGCTTTTCTTTATCATTATAATTTAGTAATACCTCAGAGTTGTCTTGTTTCTCACTTTTGAGTTATTTTATCTACACACGTATCATAAACCCTCTTTACTGCGTACAAAAACCGCAAGTTACGATCAGCATAATGTTAAACTACTTGGTAAAAACTCATTTCTTATCTGAAAAATTACACATTATGACCATAATGTGTAATTTTTCTACACATTATGACATTCAAATTTCGAACGCCGATGCCCGCCTGCGTGCCGTCCCTATTTTGTCTGTGAAGTTGGTACTGACATTCAAATTTCGAACGCCGACGCCCGAAGTTGGTGCTGCAGAACAAGCTAAACAACTCAATGCCACAATGCCGGTCAAACATGCGGTTCCTGAACACATCAAAGAGAGCTTATGATATGTGTGTAGATAAACTAGTGTATGTAACTGTACATAATTAGGCATTAAAACTCTCGAGTGATATTATTATGAAACTCGCCTTCGGCTCGTTTCATAAACCCACTCTCGAGTGTTAATGCCCCCCATTATGCAGCCGTCACATAAACTACTATTTCTTGTCTTCTTGCTGAACAAAATAAATATAATGTAATAAACGTCACGGTTGTGCACAGAATAATTCATGCATGCAGTATTATACGTAAGTCTTCTATTTAGCTGTAGGCTTAAGGTTTAATCCTAAAAGGCCGTGTACTCAAATCACCGGGGCGGCTCTAGGCTGCTGAGTTTTCATTTACACGGCGTATTTAGAGGCACAGCGACGAGAACGGCGGCATTCCAAAGCTGTAATTAATCTGGCTCCTCGTTTGTCTGGCCTTTTTCAGAATTCGCAAGAAATAGTAGGCGTTTGTAGACCTCTGTGTCGTGATTGGTATTCCGGATGAGAAGCAAGCAAACGGTTCGCTCTGGCTTAGGTCGACTAGGTATTTTTATCTAAGGCCGAATTGCTGCTAGCTATTAAAACAGAACTAGTGAGGTAACTCGATAGTTTAAACCTTGCAGATTCACACATCTTAGCACAATTTGGCCAAAATTGGTGAGCTGCTGCTGCGCAGATGGACTTTATCCACGATAAGCTTTGTTGAGGACTCAAACCTACAAATTGCAAGGTTGACGAACGTAGCAATTCCAAGTTCCCTGAACTGGACGATGTTCCTTATACGTTCTAAACTGTTATTTACTCGTAGCTGGAAATGTTGTTTGCCGCTGGGATGGCGTTGAATTGATCAGTTTTCCGGAGTTAGTCCGATGTGGCTTAGACGAACTTTAAATTTTTCTAACTTAAGGCCTCGAGAGGATTTAGTGCTCATAATGTCGACAAAATGTACTGAAATATAAAGCGTAGTGTTCAAGTATATACCTTTACATACATTTATATAGCAATGACGGATGATTGATAAACTTTAGATATTTGTATAGAAGGTATACGAGTATGCTTCTCTAACTGGTTATTGCTCTAAAATCTGTGCTGGCATTGCATGTTGTTTTTATCAGGCGTATTTTCAGAGCAAATGGAAGGCGGCGAAACACGATGTTGTTATTTTTGCCCTTTTCACTTCCCCCGTCAAGATATTTTCTTGTCCTTATGAACTCCTAAATGGCTCTTCCGATGAATAACAATAAGTTACTGAAGGGTACTCGCGGATAAAAATCCATAACAATACTGCTTTTTCAATTTATTTCTTTTAGTAAAAATTCTACTTTTTATTCTTATTTAAACATGCCAAATATACATGCCGCTTTATAACAGACAAAATATAAAACACCGCCTCTTTTGCCCAAACGAAAGCTTTAATTAAACTTCATACGATTGTTTCGAATGGAAACCTGCCGAGAATAACGTGAAATCCTAGTTTAACTCGCATAAGGCGGGAGTGAGCGGGCGGTGGGAGTCTGTACTGCTACGTTCGTGTTGTAAGTCTTGCTTTATGAGCGTTGAGCGCTTTCCCACCAAACCGTTATTACAAGCCGTCTTGATATATTCCGTTTGGTGTTGGACCTCGCACTGTATGTAGACCGACGGCCACAATAGTCGCACGCGGCTCGTATACTTTGCAGAGAGCGATTGTGAGCCGACCACTGTTCTCTTTCTCGAGGGCGAGCTGCGGCGGAACTCATCCTTTTCTCTTAGCTTTTAAAATGAAAAATGTGTCCGGGCTTTTTGTACAAATATTTCAAACTCAGCCGTTTTTTTCGCTCACGGTTACACGTGAATTGCTCGAGCAGTAATTGCGGGGCGCGTTGCGTGTTGCTTTTCACGTTTCTTGCTGTTAACACTAAAATTTCCCTTAAAAATCCTTCTGACTCTTACCAAAAACGTAAATCGATGCTAAAAGTAGAGCAGGATACGGTAAATATAACTCATATCCAGAATTATCCTCTACTATTTCCATCTAGGCTAGATCTCCCACGAACCCTTTAATAAACATTTTTAAAGCGTGATTTATTTCATCTCTTATACCGTCTAAATTATCTAATCCTCCGCTGAATTATTCTGTAAGTTTGTTGCAGTGGATTATGTTATTCCCGGCGGCGGCGTTAAAGTTGTCCCGGCGCCGCACCCCGCTTTGCACAAACCTGGAATTAGTGCAATCAATGAATATTTTCTGCTAAAATACTACGCTTGTGACTTGAAAAACAATGTGGAGTGGGAGCTACATTGAGCTGAATAAAATTATTTCAAATTTCCATTTAATACATTCGTGGTATCCAATTTGTGTGTCCAAGTTACGATTCACTTACGGTCATTCTATGTTTTCAGACAAACCGAGCGAGAGTTGTGCGATTTCAACACTACACCCAAAGGTATCATGTGACATAAGTTTCAAAGCTCTGTTCGAGGCGATGGAAAAATCTTAACCATGTTACTAAGCTAATAATAATAATAATGGTCTAACCTCAAACAAACGTCAAGTACAGTTCATTTATATTTTTAAACATATCATAAACAGAAGAGATTTTTTTGAAGGCCGTAGAAGTCTTGAACAGACAGTTGCAGAAATGATCTTTAAAATGTAGCCTCTAAATCGCTAAATGGCGTGTCAGTTCCATAAAATTATGTTTTTGATAAAACATGACTCTTGTTTCTGGGTACATAATGTTCATGACAATAACGCGCCTTGATGTGACTCCCAGCGTTTTGCGGGGTTTTGAATTTAATTATCCTTTATGCAACTCAGTGTAAATCAGACTAAATTTAGTTCTGATACCTTCAGTCTTCACAAAAAAAAGGCCCGGTGGGCAAAACTAAATTCAACCTTATTACATCAATGACACCGACGCTGTCACCGTAAATTGTACTTCAATAATAGAGAAGAGATAAACCTTCTATTTCTCCAGCGATGATATATAAGAAGGCAAAAATGCCTGATGTGCAGCCCGAATGATTTGACCGTAACACAATAGAAAAAGCCTATTTGGATTATTCTGGATTCGGGAATCAAAAAATCTAAAGTTAATTGTGATGTAAGCGCTGGCTGGCTGGCTGGCTCGCCGTCGCGTCCATTTGACTTGAGGACCGCTGAAGCCGCCCCCCCGCCCGTCAGTACTTCAGACGACCCCAATTTTTTATTATATTTGCAAATCACGAATTGTTATTTTGTAAATGAAAGACGGTGTTTGAAAAAATGAGAGCAAACTTATTTAAGAGCTTCCATTGTAAGACCATTGAGTTATTATTTTCTTTGCTTTGACAACATATCAATTAGCACTTTTACGTTTGGTTTAATTATCTATGATATTATTTTGTGGAATATACTCGAAACAATATTACTCATTTTATTACATTTACATGCTCTTCCTGAAGTGGATATTACACACATACAGTGGTGGCCAGATAATTAGAAACGCCTAGTACTAAATCCAATACATTGAGTTTAAACTGATCTGGACTTTTAATAGTGATCTTTTGCCAGAGGCAATTATAAGGAGAGCGACATCTTCGGGAGTAAAGTAAAAGACTTGAGATGCGCGCAAATACTAGACTAATTTATTATAGGAAATCCTAGCTTATATCTAGGTTGGTACATGTTATTAATGACGTGCATAAGACATAGTGCGTGATGAATATAAATATACCTTATCTGTGACGGTCGTCAACTTATCTTAACATTACGTGAAAATATGACTAACATAGTCGACCGGCACAATCTCAAAAGAATGTTGGTGTTGTATTTAAGCAGTGACACTATAAGTGTACTAAACTCACCAACATCCTGTCCTCGCGTAGTGAGTGTAGTCTTCCGTGGGCGAAGTTTTCTTGGGACATTATTTGTTGTTTCATGTTGTTTAAAATGACTAATAGCATTGTAAAAAATATTTACGGAACACTCAATATGTCCTGCGATCTTCTTGTATGTCCAATTATTTCTCGAATGAACTAACTAACTGGTATTGGGGTCACAACTCTTAGATTGACCCATTTTCTTTAAAAAATGAGACCAATATAATTCAGTACGCAATGAAAAATTATTTATAAATGGCGCCACAAATACATAACCATAGACTATGACTTTTGACTTTTTAATTTTTAACCTTAAGGCCCAGATCATTTCATGTTTCTAATTAGTTGTCCATCTACACGCCTAGTCAAATTATGCTCGGTCTAAGATAATGTTAGAAAAACTTTTTTGTTGAAAGTGTTTTGAAATATCCTTTGCACTTATTTAGTACACTAATAGTGTGACTACTTAAATACACCACCAACATTCTTTTAAGATCACTATAAAAAGTCCAGAGCACTTTAATATCAATGTATTGGATTTAGTACAAGGCGTTTCTAAATATCTGGCCACCACTGTATATTTCTATAACTTTATTTTGTCCAGCAAGAAGGCTTCAGCTTATAATAAATATAAAATATCGAGGAGGCTGTCCCTTGCATTTCTGGCTTTAAGTATTGAAGGGTCGCGTCCTACATAACCGACTATAAACGAGATCTTTTAATGTTTGCTGCGTCCCGCCCTACGAGCCCCGTGGCGTACGGCACCTCTGCGCAAACAAAACACAACAATTTGCATTTTAACTAGTTGTTAACTGCAAGCCTTCCTATTATTTTGTTTTATCTTGACGAAGATTGGATCGATTCACAAACAAAGAACCGCAATTATCTGCCGAGTTTAGTTCACGGACTGAGTGAGAATGCTGAAATAGATGCCTACTGATTACGCTTTATAACAGCTTATATTCATCCGAAATTGTAAGATTTCCAAGTACACGGAACCATGGTTTCGCTAAACAGTTTTACACTTTTCCTTTGTTTACTCAATGAAGGATCGGGTTATTCGATAAACGACTACGATATCTTTCCACTTACAGTTTTCTGTTAACGAGAAAAAACACGACCCCTTTACGACAGATTTTACAGGTTGCGCGCCTTTTTCTAATTACGTTTTTACTTCCTATTTGTGCTTGAGTTCTGTCTCTGAGGAAACCTAATCTTAACAAGATGTTATAAAATAATAAAATTATTTATACCAAAATACCAAATGCCAAATTGTCGACAAAAAAAAAACAATATTTCGTTCACGATTTTATGGACTAGCCTTGGCCGCGGCTTTGTTCCACCCAAGTCGTGTAAAAATGGCCAGTTCATTGAAACTTTACACACTCCCTCTGCGTAAAGCTAGGTCCACTGGTTTTGGCTGTGGGTTGTCTGTCAGTCAGCTGGAATAGCGTTTTTTAAGTAACTAGATAGATTTATTTGTGGACCTAATGATCAATCATTATATTTGTATCGAGAAAATACGTGCCAAACTTTTCTGAAATAAATTACGAACCAATGTCTGCATAGTGAAGTAATTTCAGAAACGAAAATTAAAAAAGTTGTTCCAATTCTGAATGAGTTATTGTGCAACGTTCAGTGTTGGACAGTGGCTGGGGAATACAAGCAATTGTCGAAGGTTCCGAATACATAAATACATCCGTACATCCGTTAAGGATAATAAGGATAAATATGTTATGATATTATGCGTCAACTTGGACACAACTGCATCTCTGCTACCCTGGGCTAAAGCGGGACTAACATAACACATAACCTAGCGTCACGCCTTTTACCATACGGGGTGGCACAATTGTGCCCACTTTGAGCCAGTGATTCAATACTCCATTTTGCGTGACAGGGGGCTAGCCCATCGCCGCAGCTATGGAGTAATTAAGGTTTCCTCACGATGTTTTCAATCACCGTTAACACGTCCGTATAATGTACTTAAGATAAGATAAGATCTCTCATTGGTACATAGTCGGGAATCGAACCTGAATCTCCTGTGTGAGAAGCAATCGTGAAACCCATTAGACCACGGAGCTCCAGCGGGACTATGTTATGGTATTACGCGTAACAACACAACACCCCGTAGATCGTTTTTTCCATGAAAAAAGTTTTGTTTAGGGACGATCAAAGTGTATCCGTTTCGAGTGAAGCAATCGTGACCGAACTGTAAAGTGAACCATGCGAGATAGAAAAGAGGTTCGTTTGAACTGGAACTGCGAATGTTTTGGATATGAGGACGGACCGTGAATCCTGACTGACGGAGCGGCGCTGAGAGCGTGTGATGGGCCCTGGAGACGATGCTTTGCTCGCCGTGACCCATGGCTAACTCTGCAGACCTGGGCCTGCTCACTGCCAGCCTGCTTCGGCTCATAATCGGTGAGTTGGGATTAATTAAACTCCTATAAATACTGCGAATATTTACCAGAAAATGTATTTTTTTTAAAGTGAAAAATAACAAAACGGCCTTACAGGATTTCACTCCCTTTTTAATTAACGACATGCCATTCCGGTTAACGTAGCATAGCGGTGATTTGCTCGTTTATTTTTCTATTTTCGGGTGTTTCTCAAAGATTTTTCCCAGCCAGATTATCGTATTACTCGGAATAAACTGGGGATTAATCTCCAGCACTTCATCTCTTTCCGTTCCTTTTTTCGCGCGATAATCTCGGAACGTCTTGAGGCGGCTTGTGGAGCGTTGAACAGAATAACATACGAGTGCTGGGACACTGCAGTTTGCAGCAGTTGTGTCGTTTTCTTTTACTTTTTTAATCTTCCTAATGCGTCGTGTTTAGCGCACGCTCTAGAAATTGTCACAGCCGCTTATGCTAGGCGGGTGTTCGGTGTTCTTTCGCTTAATTTGTTGCTGCAAGGCTCATTTTGCTGTTTATGTTACGGTTATTGCCCAAGCTGTTACAGCATCCTGTTCCGCCGCCGCACCGCCAACCTTGTTAGGGTTCCGCAGACGTTCGTGCCTGCACACATGTCGCTACGTGCGTTCAACTATTGAGCAGGCGAAGTTATTGAAGCCATAAAACTTTGACATGACTCTACGTGCTCCAAATAGGAGTGATTTGTGAAATGTGATTTGTTTTGGTGAAAACCTAGAGTTATTCTTGAATGTGCATATGTTTTGAAGATGTGATTGCAGCACGCTTTTGTTTTTTATACATTACCCATTTGCTATTCAATAAAGTAACATATTCCAAGAACTCACCTCTATTAAAGTATAATAGTTCCTAGAAGCTCCTACTTTATTTAGATATAACATAACTTCTCAAAAGCAGGCGTAGGAACATTGTATGTTTTCATACATGAGGTAAATGTGTAAGAATTATTGCTACAGTTTGTGGCATTCCGTCATCACTAAAATCTCCTTATGTCCCAAGAGTAGGGGGTAGCGTGGCAGGTTTAGTGCTGCTCCGAGTCGAAATATATTCCTGTGTGCTCCACAGGACAGGTAACAATGTTTGTCTACAACGGAACTGCATAAGCGTATGCATATTTACTGCCGCATTATTGATGAATTAGGTGCTTTTCCTTTTCGTAACCAATATGTTTTGCTGTAAAATATATTCAGTGAGACTTAAGCGGTACGTCACTATTAAATCGGAATCATCAAATATTCCTTGTCAAGCGTACCGGCTTTTATTTAATAACACGGAGATGGAGGGGTTGCTTCCGAGAAATGTGTGTTATGAAGCATAGTTTATGCAAGAAGCGTAATTCGAGCAAATTAGTTTCTAAATATTGCCTTTTAGTTTTAACTTGAGCACTAATATTGTATTGAAAGTAGTTCAAGTGCAGTGATCGTCCTCTGTTGCTTTCTCAATACCGCGGCATATTGGAATTCTAGTTGACATTACAACTCGTGCATGGATTAGAAAAGCGGTGGCATCCTTTCATCCTAAAACCTTTTTTTACCTAGCCAGGATCCCACCGCGTTTAAATAATTGCCTGAGAAATTGTGCGAATGTAAGCATCGAACGAAGTGCCAAACTCAGCTACGGGGAACTTTGGAGTTAATTATTAACTTCACGAGTGTGATAATTAATATCTGTGATATTGCTCCTGACAACCGCCTGCCGGCACTTCACGTTTAGGCTTTTACACGTTTTTTGCGAAACTCTTTCAGAAACATTTTATAGATAAGGTACTTACATCTATATAATGAATCTGATCTTACAAGATTTATCTCGCGAGATTGTAAACTGTCGGTAAATTTTGAACTGTATCTTACTGCTTACAATATAACATATTCATTTACGATAGTTTATAATAAAGGCTTGGAAAACAGTTAAATTGTGAAACTATACGATATTCTTTACAATGTAACGTATTTATTTTCCTTAGTTTATTGTGAACTGAATTTAGCTTGAATTGCATAAGAAATATCAGGGCAAAGTAGTGGCTTTGGTCTGATATTTCGTATGCAATTCAAACTGCACTGGTCATGGTAGACGAAGGCCTTTATCCTTCGTGTTAGGTTGACAAGTAAGAGCACAATAATCATACAGTTTGAGCCCTGTCGGTCCTGTTCGCAATTTGACGGCATATTACATATAATATGCGTCAAATTGCGAACATGGATATATTATAAACTATTGAAAATTAATAACTACGTTAAATTGTAAGCAACATGTTGAGTTTACCATTTCAAGATAATTTACAATATCACTCAATAAATTATAAGCAAATGAAAATGAAATTCATTCACCAAAATAAATTTCAATTGAAAAATACATTGGCTTAAACTATGATAGAAAAACCTGTGATTTAACGCCTCAGTTGCTTCTTTCATCAGTCACTATTTAATGTTAGAATCAATTAGTAACGGTTAGCCTAGAGAGGAATATCTGAATTAAGTGTATGAATATCTGAATTAAATGTATTACATGACATATTAATATATGATAAATAAGTTCGATATGTTGTGGAGTAATTATATCAGTAGAATATTTTATTTCAATAAATTGATATATATATATATATATATATATATATATATATATATATATATAGATAAAATAAACACATTGGGGATTTGTGTTAGAAAAACAATTTATTCTGTGGGTGATTGGCTAATTTATTATTAAGGTTTATATACAATTATTTCTAGATGTTTTTCGGTTTGTTCGTAAATTTGTTTTATTAACCAGATACTTATTAACATTTGGCAAAGGAAGTATTTGTTCAGGGCAGCTTGTATATCTATCGGGTCTTAGGTTTTAGTTGAGTGTACTCTAAGTACTGTGCGCTCAATGTACAATTGTCGTATAGTTTGAAGTCCGCAATATTGAATTAGCTCTTCTGTAGAATGTATGGTTTGAAGGTTTTACAAGTGTGGTTTTTTACAAGCTCCTCCCCAGACAGGTATTCAATAAGTCAATTTAGATTGCTCATTTACCAAATGTGGGGGAGCAATTGTATGTTGGTATTTTCTAAATATCCAGATTCACTTCCTTACACGACATAATATTACACGAATAGTTTTACCTGGGGCTGCCACGTGAGTTTTTGGGGTGGTGGATGCATTTACGGATAGAAAAGGAGAGTATGAGAGATGAGCAAAGGTGACTATGTTGCATTTACTAAGTTGTTGTTGACAGAGGTCGTCGATATACAAATCTCAAGAAAAGCGTAGAACAGCCCTGGGGAACTCCATAGTGTAAATTTAAGTCACCGCTGTTAAAGTTTTCTAGTTTTACCTGTTGTACAGTATTATTATTATTTCTAAGTAGTCCAACACTTTCTAGCTTGTTTATGAAGAGGGGCGCAGAGACAGTGTCGAATGCCTTTGATAAGTCTAAGAATAGGACGATGCACTTTTTCCTATTTTTCTTATTTCCAGGTGATTTACTACATCCTTATTAAGGGCAAGAACGGCATCCTCTGTTGACCTTTCCTCTTTGAAGCCGAACAATAGGTTAGATAGTATGTTGTGGTCATTAAATGGCAATTCGGCAGTTTAATATTTTTCCAAAACCTTCGATAATGCAGGTAAGACTGAAATAGACCTGTAGTTTCCAATGATGTTCTTATCGTCACTTTACTGTATAGGATGAATAATAGTTATTTTAAGGACATCAGGCCTTTTGCAAAACATAAATAGAGAGGCAAGAGGCTGGATCAGAACATTTCTTGCCGTTTTTAGGATTTTGGTGGAGGTATTGTCCCATGCGATAGCTGACTCCGATTTCATATTAATTATGATTTTCTCAACTTCGGATGGATATGTGTCTAATAGGACAAATGAATTGGAAGGTGGAGACTGAGTTTGGGGCACTTTGTCAGTAATAGCTTTAGCTAGCTGTGTTCCAATATCGGCAAAAAAGTCTATAATTAAATCCAGTGATTGTTTGGGATGGGTTATTATCTGCAGCAATTCGGAGTTTTTAGTCTTTTGTTTGCTGGTGCTTGTTAATTGTTTTGTTCTTATTTTTTTTTGTTGTTGGACCTGCTTCTCATGTGTTTCTCACAGCCCTCTCATGCGTTCTTTTGTATTTTTTTAGGAGGTCGTGACAAAAGTTCCGATACCTACGGTAGGTTGTGTGCATTATGAGGTCCGTCATGTTTGTCTTCTGTTTGTTATGAAAATTATCCCTGTTTTTGATATATCGTAGTATCTCTAAGTAACTGTTTTCTCAATCTTACGGTGACAGACAGGTGAATGTTGATTTAAAGAATAGTCTTGGACGTACACGTACGGAGGCCGTTGATTACACATTTCTAGTAATATGGTTTAGTCTACATACTCGTAGATATAATATTTTTAATCATGTTCTTTGTATATTGAAACTATCATCTAAAATTAAGTTGGTTTGACAGTCACACACCCCAACTCAGAAAGTTAAACTATTCTGTGCAAATCTGAGAAGTCAATGCAGCCGTAACAATCAATACACCTAAGTGTGTGTATGTATGTTATAGGTTAGCGCATATTAGGTTATGCTGTATAAAGTAGTAGTAGTGGTAGTCGGTAGCAAGGAAGCTTCCTCGTCGGCATGACGTCGTCTCGGGTCAAGTACAGCTCTCCACCTCACCTGCTCCGGCCCACGTAGAACGCTTTTTAAAACTTTTTCGAGACTTAGAGGCCCTTCACGGGCTTTCATTAAGCTATATGCGAACGTTTCTTTAAGATACCCCACCCCAACCCTTTCTGTATTACACACTCATAGCTTGGCAACAGGAAAAATGTACGTACCTAAACGTAGGTAATACATACAATAAACATTTTGCTCTTTTATCCTATGTCCTCAAAGCCTTCTTTCATGTTCGCTTTTTATAATGAGTTTTTTTTTGTCGACAAATATGTTACAATTTATGGAGAGGACCTTTTAATGCGAATCTTTGTGCTGGCAATATAGACGGGAAGTTGTCGTGAGTTCAGCCAGTATCGCACTTGTACTCGTGAGTGCACCTGCACTGTTATATAGCCCAGATTCGGAGCAAACCTCTAGTAATATACCTAGGTCTGAGTGGGGCTGAGCTAAGTGTCTATCAGCAAACAAAGCGTTTAATAAGAACCCTCAGCTCTCCCCCCAGCATGTGGAATACTGATGTGCCCTTTTGTATTCCTACACACTAAAATATTTTATCTGATGACTCCTCTATAAACTATGTTCCGCATAACCTATCCAGCTAACAGATTTATTTGTTATTTGTTACTGAAATATCGGCCCCAGTATATTGTCGTTCTTTTGTATCCGAAACCCGTTTTGCTTTATTAAAGTTGACGTCTCCTCGATGCTTATTCGAGGATTTTCTTGAATAAATGTTCTTTTCGTTGAGATCACCCTAAAGGCTATATATAAAAAGTTGAGTAACATGTCATGATCACATAATGACATGTTACTCAACTTTTTAGTAATACCTTTGCAAACTCGGTGATTTAGGGGCTGTTGCTCAGGTAGGTAAGGGGCATCAGAGCAAACATTTCAGTAAAGTGATCAGTAAAATTAATTAGCGAGTCTGTGCACGAGGGCTGACCGCAGTCGGCGGGAGTTGGCGCTCTGCGGTCGCCTCGCTCCTGCCCACCGAGGCTGGACTTGCCCACCTGCTCACTTGGCAATTCTGCTGTTTGTATTTACTCACTAACATTTTGCTCGCCTGATGTTGTGCTCCTATCAGACCGTCTTAAATCTATGTTTGATAGCCTGCCAATAAATATTTTCAAAGATAAGCAAAGATAGCCACTATCATTGGAAAATTTTGCCAATAACAACATAATCGCTGGTTAACCTTTGTCATTTATTCTTATATTTCCACATAGATAGGCCAGCGATGGGGGAATATATAATTTAAAAATAGTAGAATCTGGGCCCTGCCCGTCTTCTGGCCAACTGCCCGACGACGTCTCCTGGCCTTTTGTGTCGTACCCCATACAATCCAATTACACCACTATGCTCCCCACAACGAGCTTAACATAATTGATGTCCCGCGAGCACCACGGGAATGACATTTGCATTCTACCAAAATGAGCGCCATCTAGGGAGAGTTTTAGATGCCGTTTTATGATGCAAAGTTGTGACAAGTCCGTGAGTGCAATGGCGATGAGTTTTGAATTTGTGAACGCGTACGATAAGTATGTTGCTGCCATCGCTGCATCATAAGTAGGCGAACATTGTTCGCTGTTACACGAGAGATTTCACGGACCGATGATATTCTGCGTGTATATTTTGATGTCTTTCTTTATGTGGCAGAACCAACCCGCACTGAGCCAGCATGGTGGAATATGGCTCAAAATTACTCATATATAATTCACAATTTCTTTCTTGTTATAAGTAATCATAAAAATAAACATTTTTCACATTAATGCGCTACATTTATTATTCTATGTATTTTAGATAGTTGTACTAACCATGGCTTTGATACCCATGGACAGTTTTAAAGTTTTGAGAGTAGCTGCTCGGTGTCGAGCAGTTACCATCGGAACTATGATTTAACTGCACCGATCAGCTGCCCGCAGCTCTTATCTGCATTATATAATGTAGTCGGTTTTTTCGTTTTCTTAATCACGTCATTTATTTCCTACTTTCAAGTACAAAATTAGGAAAAATCTGTTCATAGATTGAGCAAGATTAGTAAATATTTCAGTACACGCGCTTTTTAAGCCCTTTATTTTTATATCCCACCCGAGGGTCTTGAAATCCGCCATTTTTAGGGTTCCGCACCTCAAAAGGTAAAAAAGGAACCTTATAGGATCACTCGCGTGTCCGTCCGTCCGTCCGTCTGTCACAGGAACTATGAGAGGTAGAGTCTTGAAATCCTCTGCAAAAATGCTTCCTGATAACCGCAACATTAGTCTAATATGAAAAAAGTGGCGGGGGTAAAATGACAAAACGCAAAATAAAAATCACCGTAATAAGTCAAAAGGGCTCATTTTTTTATTTTTTTTTATTTTTGACAAGTTTAGAAAAAAATTACCATTCCCCCCATTCCCAGTGACACACGCGCCATCAAGACAAATCTTATGACGTATCATTTATCAAAATCGGTTGAGCCGTTGAGTAGTTACGAAGGCACCGAGAACTTTGTGTACAGGTCAAACACATAACCCTCCGCTTTGCCGCTTCGCTGCAGTCGAGTAAAAATATCGGTTATTGCAAAACCTGAAAGGTCTCTTTATGTAATTATGAAGGAGGCTTCGCTCATTTGAACCTTATGATACCTTAACAATTTTAATTACATTGGTTACTAAAATTACCGCCTGAGGAATTTGTCTTGACTATACCACCATGGATTCTTTCCAGGAGGTATTTGTTTTATGAGTATAATACTAGGAGCTTTATAAGATGTTATATCCTCATACCCGATTAATAAGCCTGCTAGTATTATACTTACAAAACAGATAATGTCTAAGACTTTCGAAAAGTGAGTACTCAAATGGATACGAGAGTGAATATTGCTCTTAAAGCTTTTAGGCAGATGTCGGTTCAAAAACACAATTTTAAAATTCACGGTTTCAATAATGTGAGATAGTGTTTTGCAGTATAGCACTTGCCACCGGGTACCTATTATACCTACCCGTTCCATTTAGTTACAAGTATAGTCGGAGTTCAATGGCGCCATCTATTTTATTCCTACCTCATTATTTTTACAACGCCATCTATGCGAGCTCCCGTGGTTTCAGGAAAGAAAACCTCCTCCTGAAACAATCCTTGTCTCGCATTTCGGCTACCCACCGCTAGATGGCGCCTGTAGTATCATCCTGCCTTTATGACAATGATGCTACGAGGGCGTAGTTTGCTACGATATCGCTACGTAGCGCTAGCGTAGCAAACTTGTACGTTACGCTGCAGTGGGCTTGCAAATGGCGCTATGTACGATTTTCTGTCTCTATTTTTGCTGTAAATTAAAAAGACATTATGGTTTAGTACTGCAATAGCATTATATTTCAATGATTATATAGAAATGCACTTTCATGCGTAAGAGGATTATATACAATACCCATCTATTTCTACATACTCGTCCATAATAAGCATAAATGGTTATACTTACTTCTACTAGATGTCGCTAGCGGTCAGTCTATCGCAATGATGGTGAAACGGTAAAACCTCAGATGAACGAAACTCTTGTTAAAACAAACGAGTCCTAATCCGGTTTGATTCATAAAGATGCATCTATCAGTAATATATTACTGCGTGATATAACCAGCTGGATATTTTAAGATTGCATATTAGTATATATGATGTAGTTGGTAAAGCAATATGATTTCAACAACTTTAAAAATATATATTTTTCTCAATTTTTACAGGTAAGCGAATTTCGTCCCATCGCGCCAATCACTCACATACTGAACAACTTTACTGGTAAGTAAATTTAAGAAAATATTTCCCTGGCTTTGATGTCGCCCAGTAGGGTAAAAAAGAGGTTAACCTACTAAATCAAGTAGGTTAAACTCTTTTTTACTGCTGCGATTAAAAATGTTGGTGTCAATCGATCACTTACAATTTTTTCGCAACAGTGTATAAGTACTTTTCAGCAAAGGGGGAATAAGAGACTTACTCAGCTTCCAAGATTTTAAGTAGCGTGTTTATCTTTGTTCAGTCCATATTTGATTTCTCAATTGATGATATCTTAGTGTGGAGACAGATGCAATGTAAATAAACGTTCATATTGTATTAGTTTAAAGCTTCTTTGATGATTTTACTATTCGTGGAAGTAGAGGCGAAGACTGAACTGGCTGACTGACTCTATATGCATTAAACCCTATATTGTCAAATTTCTTACCGAGAATTGATCTAGACCGCGAAACGAAGTATTTCTATTACCACGAGCTAATATGTACTACGATGCTTTTAAATACGAGTATATTTACCAGTTTTAACCTTTCCACTCGCGCATGAACACCTAGCAAGGACTTGGAATAGTATTAATATTTATTTTTATAAAATAATTACTATTACCCACTATTCTTTTTATTACTGGCAATACTGACCGGAAATAGAGTATAAACGTATCTTCTCTCTGGTATCTCACACTTGATTGATCGGCTGAATGAGTAAATGAAAAAATCAAAAAATCGGTAATGTGGTTGGCCGCCATGACAATTTGACTTTTTATAGCCTTATTTTTTTTTTATGACTATTGAGAGGGTTAATCTTGTGGGATGGAAAGGGGCAAATCAAAATTACTGAACAGGACCATGGGCAAGCGCATTATTAGTATAAGTTCGCTTTAATTCATTATTTTTATTTCATAATGATAGCCTTATTATGTATGTCTGGATCTAGGAATTTCAATCATCATCGACCAACGGGAAGCATTCATATGTAATTCTGATTGAAAAATCGATTAATTAGAACACGAGTCGAAAAGCTAAGTTGCAATAAAAGACAGCTCCTGTCAAACAATTGTGTTCTGATTGGTGTATTTGTAAATTGCGATTAATATCAGGAGTCCATATTAACGCGTAGTAATAATTCTACCATCTTGGAATTTCAACTGTTTTTGAAAAAAAAATACTCATCAACATCACTTAAACTAGCTAAGTCGCAATAAAAGACAGCTCCTGTCAAATAATAGTATTATGGTTGGATGGTTGGATTTGTTTTCAAAAGGGATTAAAATTCCTAGATGTTAGAATGACATGATAACTTCCATATTTTCTGTTGTCTATTATAAAGAAATTACGAATCACGTTTTGTGTAAAAGTACATTCATCTGAGTACTCGCTCTACGTAGAGCCAGATATTCGATCAAAGCCGATTATTTATTTGCCGGGTCCTTTCCTCTTTGATACTATTTATATTCGCTTCCATGTGTTTTAGGGTTAGGCAAATCGGAACCATTATAGGATCACTGGTGCCATCTGTTGTAGTTGTGTTAATGTAATAATAAACGAACACTTATATATTTTCCACCGACTTAAAACAGGAGGAGGTTCTCAGTTCGTCTGTTCTTTTTGTATGTTTGTTACGCGATTACTCCGTCAATTATGAACAGATTTTGATGATTCTTGTTTTGATTGGTAGATCATACTTCAGAGGCCCCTTACAAATTTTTTCAAAATTTATTTGGCGCTATTTGAAAAATCAACAAATACAAATAAAATATACACAGATGATTCATTCAAAGATTATTTTTTTATTGAATATAAATAAATAAATTATCTTATTCAACGTCAAAATATACTGAGTTATAACTACAAGTAATTTTTTTGTATAAAAAAAGAGACTACACCGTTTCGGTAGGTGAGCCTCGGGGTTAAGAAGAAACGACAAGAAACTCCCCCACACCTTGGATGACGTTTTGGTTTGTGGTTCCGTGCAGCAAAAGTTTTGATGAGGACTTTTCATGTACACACACTTCATTCGCATCCCGGCGGGGAGGAAGAAATAGGGCTTGAACTTGAAGTCGGTTTTATTAAGTTTTTCACTTGGTGAATTATTGTGACCCAAACAAAATGTTACTTAAGGAATACATTTTGAATTTGGGGGATAAATTTGGGGAGTATTGAATAACTGGCTAAACGTAGGCTCAATGTTCCTCTGCCACCCTGTATGGGAAAAGGCGTGACGCTATTTATGTATCTACGTATTTTGGGGGATTCATCAGAAAAGTCAAAATATACGTTTTGCGAACTGTCTCGTATAATATGTAATAAAATGAAAGGGCTTGTTGCGAGGATCTCAAATATTTTTTTTTCATTAACTTTATAGAGAAAGCTAGGCCACTACACTACATAAGGAGGTCGTCAACACAGATATTATCGATATTGTTAGCCCGTCAAAATTACTGGCTCATTGTGGAATACACCATTCGTAACGTTAATTATTACAAGGCGCAATCAGTAAGCTGTCACCGGTAATTGTTATGCAAATCCCTGTTGTTATCAGACTGGTAATTTACTGTAAACGACTCTGGTAGTACGCGCCGACAATAATTGAATCTGTTGCAAAGTGTTACTTACTTACTTATTGGCTTGTTCAACAGGCAATTACTTAGTTTGACTGGCTGTTTGTTGTTTTTGCAATCAGTTTTTTTTATACAGGGCTAATAAAGATGTGTATCATATCATTTTATAAGATAAGAGTTTGTTAGAGACATCATTCTGAAAAACTTTGTCTATAAACCCGTAGCCTTATGGCTTAAGTCATCTGAGCTATGAACTTCATATAGACTTTTACGTTTGACACCTTGCACCAGCTTTATTTTCAAATTGGTATCAGGCAATTAGCATCATAATGGTGGCCAAACCAAAGCTCATTGAATGAAGCCTAGAAGCCTTCGGTGATACCCCGCAATCGATGAAATTGTATGAACATGAGATGAAACATAGACACACGCTATGAACTTCAGAGAGTTACGCCAAAAGGCTGACGATCTGATCAGAGCAACCATGTGTTTCACTACTCCAAACAAATCGGTGTCAGTTCGGCAAGAAATTAGCTATACACCGATCGAATAACCTATTTTTAGATGCATATATTAGCATATTTACTACTGGTCACAATTATTCAAGACATACAAAGTCGATGAGAACACCGAAATAATTTCGAGTCCAGAATGTAGGCTTTAACAAAATCTCAAGTTACTTGAGAAGGAAATGCTTCCCCGGAGACTTCAGGGCTTATATTACTAATTCAGTCAACACGGAAAGTTCAGTTCCACCAAGTTTTTGCCTTCAATTTCGGAATTCTGAGAGAAATTACTGTCTACGAGTATTATGGAGTTTCTGTGCCGCAAGCCAACTGAGGCGCATTTCACAAAGCAATAAGTTGCTAATTTACAAGTCTTGACTGTGAAAAAATATGGATATTAACTAATGTTGTCAGTTTCTTGTCCTTTCTAAGTACTCTCACGGCCAGTTTTGAGATTGGCCAAAAACGCCTTTGTCCGTCTGTCTTTTCTCGCCTACAGGTCCCATTTTTCAATTGATTTTGACGAAAAGTGACACAGAAGTTCCTTGATTTATTTAATTATTTTATTTCATTTTAATTATTTTAATCCTTCACGATTTTTGATTAGGGGGGAATTGCTTTAGAGTTATTTATAGACGGATTTCAATAAAATTTTAAAAGCACACTAAGGACTTAATTCTAAAAAAGATGTTGCGAAAAAAAAACTAAAAGGGGGGGAGTAGACGGGGATGCACTTCGGGGTATTTTCGACCCTCCTGTAACTATGTTGTAAATAAAGCTAGGCACCCAAATTTTCTGTGACTCCACAATGTAAATAGAAAAATTCCCAACATTCTGTTAATTTGAACCATTAGATTGAAAACGACAGCCGTTCAAAGTCCTGTCATTTTGTCACTGACTGACTCTTTATCGATCATCAAAATTCTAATATCCTCCTAGCAGACCTACAAGCTTGAAATTTTAAACAAGCGTGGTCTACTGTTCTCATAAAACCACTGACTTTAGTTTTTACGACAATGGTCGCGGACCTCCACTGCAAATTTTTTACTTAGCTGAAATAAAAAAAATAGGCAAATTGCCAAAATTCAGTAATTTTGAACCATTAAATTGGAAACGACAGCCGTTCAAACCGTCCGGTCATTTTGACAGTGACTAGAAGACCTACAAGCTTGACATTTTAAACAAGCGAGGTCTACTGTTCTCACAGAACCACTAGATATTTATTATTAGTCGGGTATTAGCAGCCGCAAAGACTATCGATTTCGACTTGTAAACTTGTACATATTTTTTTTGTTAGAAACGTGGTACTGCGATGTAGGCGGCAGGCCATGGAGGTTTTGTGATGTCATTGTCGGGGGCGGATGCTGGCGCCATTTCCGTATTCAATACCCCTTGTTCAGGTGAACAGCGGGTATTGAATACGAGTTGAATGAACGGTCGCACGACTCAGTTTGGTCGCGCTGTTGCATCGCTGTCGACAATAAAGCCTTTTGATAATAATTTTGGAATGCGGCTCGTATAGCTAGTGCGATGGTTGGGTAGCTGATAGACTTTTGAGGTGTTGAACAATGGACTCGATTTTGAATTGTATTGTACTCGTAACTTTCGTATTTAGGGACGCGTTTTTTCATTTCATGTAATATTCGTCGTTATGTTGTCGTTGGGCTTGTCGCCAAATAATATCGTCCACTGAATTATAGATATTCAATAAAGTTTAAGTTTCTATTATTCGTATCAAGTTAATTGTATTCTGAATTAACTGCTTCATAAATTCAATGTAAAGCAATGCACTTAATTTAGAGCGCTAACCGTTATTTTGTGGTATTTAACTAACCACACCGCCGCTAATTTTAATCTGCCTATTTCAATAGAGCTATTAATCGCAGCATACAATCTGCACTTGTACAGAGCTAATAGCTGCCACGATGCAGCTTAGTTAGGGACTATGGTAAATGGTTCTCCGGACGGTTGGAAAAAAATATTTCGGCTTTGTGCGGAGATTGCGGAATAATTATTTTTTGCGAAGCGCTACACCGCTCGTGTCCTCATTTATCTGGCTACTGCTAAATGCTCCCACTCGGTCCTCCGTTTTTGGTATGTTTGGTGAGGCAGGGCGGCGGTGGGGCGGGGGGCGCGCCCTCCACTCCGGGCAGGAATGGCGTGTTTCGGCGTTCGCGGCCTTCCTCGCATCGCATAATTACAGGATTGCATTGTGTGGGCTGGCCGCGATACGTGCGCTGTTTACAGTCGTAATTTACGTTGAATGTAGTGGCTGAAAAGGCACAGAAAAATTATTTAATGGTTAACTTTAACGTTAAATATCCCTCAATTGATCCACGTGTATCAGATAAAGAATAAAAATATCATATTACTTTATCCTCATGTTACCGCATTCGTATCTAATGTTACGCTGAAAATACACATTTCCTTGTCATATAAAAGCTATCGCAATTTCCGCGAACTTCCTTTCGCACAGGTAGGCTGAACCCCACAATGGTTACAACGATACTAGGACTTATTCGTTTTTCCTTTACAAGCGAGCTATGTGAAAGACCACTTTTGTACTTTACCCCGCTGCGTGCTTTTCTGGAATCATAATGCATCACGCGATATCGGACTGGTTTGCGGCCATGGAATTATGAGCGTGTCTGCCCTGTCCCAGATAACGTGGCTGTAACATGTTTGTTTACGATATATCTTCTCCCGTTACCACGAAATCACCCTACATACCATAAATTACCATTTCGCTGGCTGCACTAAATAATGTTGGAGACTTGGGAACATATCAAGACCTTGTAATTTTCGGATCAAAATGTAGTCTCTGAATAATGATTGCATTGAGCCACATAACCCAGTACTTCGCCGATGCAGCGAACAGACGAGCTCGTTGTTCGAAACTCAAATAAAACTGGAAAAAAGTTTGCGCGCATGTGTGAGTTTTATAACTCCGTAAACATCCCGTACAGCTGATTGAATTGGCCAGCCAGATAAATAATACAAGGGTTTGAAACTGTCTGCATCAGTTCGCAAAACCTGTTTGTTAAACGAGCGGTGGTCGTTCAGCGAACTGCGGCGGGCGGGCGGCTCTTTGGGCGGCTTGCGCGCAGTGGCCGTTATTGTGAATTACTGGGCTTATCCTCCCACACTGTGACATTTTAAACATTGACAGAGTTATTCGGTGCCCTATCTTTGAAGGTATGAAATTGCATAAATGCGAATTGCTATTTGCGTTTCTCTTTTAAGTCAGCTTCAACTTATTAGCACATTTTAACCAGATTAGGCATCTCAGCTGTGACTGATATGGTGTGATGATAACGAATGAACTCTCCCTTTATCTATTACTTGTTAGTGGCATACAGTATTATTGAGTTACGTGTGTACATCAGTGTAGTTTAGTAAAATCTGTTATTACCGTAATGGTAGACTGGCTTGGACATCTCTCTCTCATGGAATATGGACGCTGTTTAATTTATGCTGATTTTATAGTTTAATTTTTTCTATCAGAAACATACATACATTTTACTCCATTATCTTATCAACTGTTGTCATCTCCGTCTATTTACAATCTGCATCTGAGTTGACTGGCAGGGCAGGATACATCTATTTTTATCTTAAACAAAAACTTACTAAAATATTCTATTAAGGAGGAGCATTTGCTCGATAACGCCTCAAGTATTTACCATGTGGGCTCGATTGCACGAGTTGATCTCAATTTCCCAGCACAGTGCTGCAGTCGGAGGCAATTTCCTGCGCGCTTGTCGTCCTTATTCATCAGCCGTCTTCAGCCTTTTGCGTCTAAAGAAACGGGAATTTTACTTTCAACATTTTTAAATTACTTAATATCCAGTCGCCATATTTCGCTGACGTCTCCAAGAGTGGTTTCAGCCTAGGCCGAATCGACTGCGCTCCGTAACTCACGAACAATTGGCCGTCCGCCGAGCATGAGTCTCGGTGATCTCTGCGATGTTAAGTCAGACCCCTTTGTTCCGCTTCGTATTTTCCATTTTCGTGCAGTATTAGGCAGTGTCAGCTTAAATTGTCTTTCAGCTTTAAAATAGACAACTTTGTCGATAATTTCAAGGGTAAATCAGCAATGCTAAAGTGCAATACCTACACTATGAACTACTTGTCTCGTTAGCTTGCAGATAAAATATGCTCTCTTAACGTTACGTTAACCCTGTAATTATTCTGATCATCCATATTCATATTATGCTGTATGGAATAATATTAAATATTATGTGCTTTAAGAAAAATAAATTCCATAAAAAAAAGTGACATATTAATAAAAATTGGATAATCTTGTCTGTCTTATTGAATCTACAAACATTATTCCTCTCTTATAATGAAATTCCACCTTTCAAGATATATAAAGTTTTTGCTATATTATTATCTATGGCATCCTTGATAAGTCGATATCAAAGGCGCGCCCGTATATTTTACCGTGGATATGGATGGGGCTTTAGATTGGACGACTTTATTGGATAAGACTTCTTTGAGGCATAACCCACAAGCCTGTGGACAAGATGTGTGCCAGCACACATAACTTGTAAGCCATTGTTCGCCAGACCCGCAGAATAGATATGCTTTTAATGGAGGTAACGACGTCGTCAGCTTGTCAATAGCTTTAATATAAATCCTATATAAGAGCGAAGGCACTACGATAAACGTCGGTAGGTATTTGATGATAGTTAATGATGATTATAGAACACGCCTATTACATTTTGAATCCTAATAGTACACATTTTAAATATTTACTTTTTGATTCATTAGGTGCCACTGTCATTGTTAACAATAATTAGTTAAACTAGTTCCAGCTCGGTCGTTCCAATCTAACTGAGTATCAGTGATGTGAGACATCTTTTAATGGCTACATAGAAGAACATCAGTACTGGGCGGCGCATGATAGCGGACAGCAAGAGAGTGACTTATTTGCGGATCAGGAGCTCTATTTTTGAATCTCTCGCATGTAATAATATATCGCATGAGACATATGTCACGTTCGACTTACAAGTCGCATGACGTTGATTTTCTGCATTTTTGAATCGTTCGTCATCGGTGCTGCCAATAAATTTAAAAAATGTTGATCTTTATCCGTTGCACGCAGAAAACGTAAAAACCGGTAAATATCGCATAGGAAACGGGACAATAAATGCTCTCATATTATAGGCTGAATGACAGTGTTTGTTCAATTAAGCTGCCTACTAAATCCTGGCAATAATATGGAACAAATCGGGCTGTTCAATCTGTCGCAAAAAATGCATATGTGACGTTTTGGATTCCAATTTGAAAAAACGCGCGAAGACAGCAAACTCTGACACTTCAAATTGTGTTGACAGTTTTGACATTAGCTTTGACGTATTTCACGTTTATTAGAATAAACGTCAAATACGTTAAAGCTAATGTCAAAAAAAAAAAACAAAAAAAAACGACTTGCACAACGCGTGGTGCTGACCACTCGTTGCAGGCGAATCACTGAAACATACGAAATTTCGGATGTCGAAGGAAAATCAGTTGAAAAGAGCGCTCGCGTGATATAAAAGTCATGCGAGCGATTCAAAAATAGAGCTCCGGCAAGCTTAGGAGTTGTTATGCGAGTCAAGGAGTGAACTTCATTTAAATTAATTTAAACACAGGAAGACTTGATTATATCAGTGGAATACTTCGAAAACGGTACAGTTATTTCTGACTAAATGTAAAAAAAAAAATGAATGATAATGATATTGTACAAATATTGGTAATAGATTTGTACAAGATCCATTTTTCAATCAATCAAATCGTTTATTTGCTAATTAATATGTGTACTGTAAGGTTCGATATTTGTTTATGCGATTATATTGTATACGGGCCTCTTTAGAGTGGGTGTTCACTTTGACACTGTTACTTATTTTGTAGTTTTAAAAAGAAAGAGGCTTGGATGTGGAAAGTCAATGTGACACACTTCACCTTATGCTTCGGCCAGCGACTGAGCTAAATTATATAGTGAGGATTAGCGTAATGGCTATCGAGCCAGTTGGATCCCTTTTATACAGTTTGTAACCATATATTAAAAAATAAAAGTTCAAATTCACATATAAAAGTCTTTAATCTGTAGGGCTAGCAAATTCCAGTATAGGCAGTGATCGTATAGTGCTGAAGACATTGCAGTACATGTGATCTTAAATGTTGGTATGCATCATACTCACCATCTAGGAGTTGGTTTGCAAATATTTTACAATGTCAGTTATAAGTTAAAAATAAAATTGAACATTAAATTATTGAAATAAATTGATTAGTCGTTAATATTTCATTTACGCCATGATATAATTTGTCCATTAAATAATAAAATAAATCAGCTGATTAAATGTAAGATGTTTAATGTCATCAGGAATTCTATTATAAATTCTAATTACCTTATGCAGGTTTGTACAATATCCATTCTTCAGTCAATCAATAAAATCGTTTATTTGCTATTAAATATGTGTATGTGTTATCTTAAATGTTGGTATACATCAGTTTCAACATATTCACCATTTAGGAGTTGGTGTGCAAATATTTTACAGTGTCAGTTATAAATGAAAAATAAAATTGAATATTAAATTATTTAAATAAATAGATTAGTCGTTAATATGTCATTTACTCTATATTGTAATTTGTCCATTAAACAATACAATAGTTTAGTTTTAAACTTATTAAGTGTAAGATGTTTTATCTACACATGTATCATAAACCCTCTTTACTGCGTCCAAAAACCGCACGTTACGATCAGCATAATGTTAAACTACTTTGTAAAAACTCATTTCTTATCTAAATATTGAACATTATGACCATGTGTAAATTTTCTACGTATTATGACATTCAAATTTCGAACGCCGACGTCCGCCTGCGTGCCGCCCCTACTTTGTCTGTGAAGTTGGTACTACAGAACAAGCTAAACTACTCAATGCCACAATGCCGGTCAAACATGCGGTTCCTGGACACATCAAAGAGAGCTTATGATATGTGTGTGTGTTAAAGAGCCCTGGGTATTTTTTAACAAAAATGCATATATCTCATAAATATAGAGTCTTAAATATTAGATGTTACATACTTGAATTTGTGCTTGTTGCTGTCTTTATCTCGCATAAAATGAGTTTTACTGTATTCCTCTTTAAAAATGCAAAGCCAATTTAACTCAACCACAACAACGACCACTGAATTCCGCGGTGTGCAATCACGTAAACATGTCATGAAAATTACATTTTGAATTCCTTCACACTTTATTGTTAGAATATTACAAACAGATTTTAAGGTAAAGTCATATACAACTGTGCAATCTGTCTTGTTGCAAGTTCGTTTCGCTTGAAATGAAAAATATTCAAGGGACGAAACGTGAGTCGTGCGTGTGAGCGTTTGCCTCCACCTCCGCCTGCTGCAAGTTATGTGTCACAAATACTAACCGGCAAATGTTGAGGGATTGTTTTAAACAATGAAAGCTGATTTATGTAACACGCCCTAAACGAAACGTGACGGTATAGCGCCTTCAAATTCCTATGACTATTACGATATATATATATGTCACCGTAAGATAGTCAAAACCGTCAGTTGATCAACTAACGGTTTTTTTCTCGTAAGTTGGTCAACTATCGACAGATAACTAACAACAACTAACGCTTAAAACTGTTAAATAGTAAACTGGTTTAAAGTTGAATTGAAACGAAATACCAGGGTAAACACGCGCTTTAGACTTGTGGCTTAATGACTCTCAAGGATCACGTCATAAGGTACTTCCTACCCATTCTATATTAAATCTTCTTTGTCAACATTTCCTTGTTTCATTACTGTTATAGAAAAAAAAAACGCATATCATTTTCCCGGTAACACCTCGTGAAATGCTTATATGTACATTGCAAGAATTACATATTCTTAGACATTCTTCTTAGACATTACTGTCAACAAACAAAAAACAACGCTGCCGCAATCTACTTTATATCTTGTTCACCATATTAAACCTGCGTTACATAAAAAATTTGACAAAACGGCGTTTTAGATACACACAGGAGTTATTCACCATGGGAACAAAGTATTATCCTCACCGCTGAATTGAATTTGGAATTGACACTCAGAAAGGGTAAAAGCCGCGAAGTTATTGTACACTCACTTTCATCAACATATATTAATGCCGTTCTCTTAACCTTAATGGGGCTTAGCTTGCGAACATTTGCCTCGCGGACTCACTCGGTTGGCTGGCTTCAGTTTGAGCATTAGTCTAATAGAGATCTCGCTGTCTTCACCATCAAATGGTGCTTCATATCATACACATTGTTTACTCGAAGTAAACTATTACCTTCGCTAAGAGGCGGTCCCGGTCTTCACTAGACATTAGGATCGGGATTCACTTTGGCTTATTTTATTTTATAGACTTATAAAGGTATATAAAAATTAATTCTTCGTCCAAGTACAAATGAAATAAGTAATTTATCTTAAGTATATAAGGACGTTCGGGTAAAGGTGATGGTAAACATCGTGAGGAAACCTTAAAGCTCCATAGCTGCGGCGATGGGCCATCCCCCTGTCACGGATAATGGAGCAACTATTGAATCACATTGGCAAACCCTAAACCGTACGGGAAAAATGTGAATCTATGTTATGATAAAAGTAGGTAAATCAATAGAAAATTTATTTCATATATTCATATATTCTTTATTGCACAGAAATTTATAGAAATAGTAAGGTAACAAAACATTTTATGAGCAAAGGCGAGCTTATCTCTAAAGAGAGATTTCTACCAGCAAACCTAGGTCACTTGAACTACATATTTGGGTCAATATGTAGTTCAAGTGGCAAAATGATATAATTACAGAAGTACGGATGTTTCCAGTCGTCTGGAAGAGGAGTACACTTCACATGCAGAAATGATTTCATATATTATATGCCATTTGCCACGACGACGGTTTTAGAAAATGGCAAAGGCTACCTCGTGAGCTTTTTCTCGTATGATTCTTTACATAAACGCAGCGATGCGTAATATCCCGTGTATTTCTGCTTCAGGCTTCAGCTCAGTTCGCACCAGTTTTATATCAAATATATTAAATTATGGCCACATGGCGCTTATGCTTTATTATACAGCGCATACTGAAACGTAAAATTTCAATAATAAGAGGTAGGAGGCTTATTTCTTGAAGTGGACTTTCATCGGTATCATATTTGATGTCATGCCGTGTTTTGACTAAAATGTAGATCTAGTGTATAAATGACTCTTTACATTATTATGTTTATGCATATACAGGACGGTATAACAGAAAGGTGTACTCATATTTTCGGATCTTGTTATGCACATTATTATGAACCACATTCACTATGGAACTGATTTGATCAGAGCAACTTAATTTTTTTGTTGCTCTGGTCAAAACGGTTTCATAGTGAAAGTTGTTCAGAATGATGTCCCTAACAACCCCTTTAAATATGACTACAACTTTCTGTTATATTCTGTATATCATTCCGTCCTGTGCATGTCACATTAATGATCTTAATATATGGGCCATGCTTGATTTCCGTCAACTTGTCCTGCATCCGGTCGGGTGGTTAAGGGGGACTGTCCAAAGCCAACCACACTCGACCTACTCCATGAACGAGCTACCTAGAATGAGTTTTCATTCCAATGCTCCGATGTTTCGTTCCAATCCAATCCAATTTTCTATGTGCTACCGAAAATCTGTTGTGGAAGAAGCATTTTCTCGCTCTCCCGGCGCTCGGTGGTCGTTGCGGACACAATGCGAGCCTGCACCACCCCCGCCCCCCTCCCTTGCTCGGCATGCCCTCCCCGCACCCCGCCCGCCTGACATGACAGGCACTGACAACGCGACATGGAGTGGTGGTTCATCGTGCTTCGCTCGTGTGTACATGCTTGCTGAGCTTAATACTTGACATATCCACTATAGGTGTGCGGGGCCGTAGGCTGAGCCACCTAAGCTATTAAACGAGGAATATTTGTAACTATATTTATACACATATATATTAACTGGGAAAACGCGTTTTTCCGAGTTTTCATGCTTTAATCTTTACCGCACAATCTGATCGGTCATTTTTCTTAATGACAATGATATAAAGGCAGAAATCACAAATGACAAAAAACATTATCATTACAAGTTGTCGCGAAACTGGCCATTTTACTTCAATTCTAAAATAAGGCATAAATTCCAATGACAATAAAAAAATACATTCTCATTCCCGCCACATCACGTGACACTATTAAGTGAGTCGGAGAAGGCTTACCAAAATTTTTCATTGGAAATTAGTCGAATCGGCATCCTCCTCCTATACATAAAAGGTTGCCTTCAACTTCCTTGTTTGATAAAATTTTGTTACTCCTTTGGTTTAGGCATAGGTATTTAATCATTCTGCCTACATGATGTGCAGTCTGATGATTGAGATTGTGAATTTATCATAATTTATTGTTTTCGTATTCGCAATAGAACAATTTGTTGGAGTTTATTTTAAGAGTAGGCTTATCATATTGACCCTTTGGCAATGGCATGGAAGTTATTGTATCTGACTGAAAACTCTTCTATAATACGTATGTTGTATCCTTTTTCGTATCTTATAGTAATTTCCTGGGGTTTCGTCTGTGGTTTCGTACCCAAAGACTCTATAACAGAGTATGATTTAGACTACACTATCTATATGTCAATCTAAAATCTTACTAGATTTAAGAATAGTACAAAACCAAGAGCCGAAGCAAGCGTCATGTGTATTTATTATTATTGTTAGGGGAATTACAAGCCATGTCTGATAATCAGTCCAACACATAAGAAAAGAGCGACGCCGCAGGCCGAGCCAATCCAAACAAAAAAAAAATACCACATCTTAAAACTTACTTCATTTAGGAAACTAAGAGCCGAATTAAGCGTCACAAATAACCCACCGATTGTCAGAGAAATGCGAGGCCGCAGGCCGAGCCGAGGTGATAAAATTGCACCACAATAAAGATTAGCTGAAGGCCGAGCCAAGCCAAATAAAAATACAATGTATCGAACAGAAGTGCGAGTTTAGTACAGTCCATATTTACACACAGCGGCCGCGGATAACTATATGATGACTTCCTCGCCTAAGTTTTGAAGATACTTACTACTTATGCCTTAACTGACTGTTTACTTAATTAAGTAAACAGTCAGTCCCGATTTATATTTCAATAAGTACAGTCACGAATTCGTGACTGTACTTATTGAAATGTAAATCGGGATTTAATTCAAGTTTCAGTGATAAAAACATAATTCGTAGAAAATATGTGCGTCATAATGCCTCGAGGACGGGGCATTCAACAAGTTTTAATTTCCAAAATAAGTTGATTTAAATGGGGAAGATCCAGTTTCTAATTTAAAAAAGTCAAGTGCGAGTGGGACTCGCCCACCAAGGGTTCTGTACAAACTTGTAGAGACCATTTGTGAATATGTATGCATTTGTATATGGAAAAAGTTCGTTCATCACGGGAATCCAGTCTCGGAAATCAAATTGGTTTCATAGTGAAAGTTGTTTAGAATGATGTCCCTAATGACCCCCTAAAACATGAATACATCTTTCAACAGACACACATCTGGCTTCTGGCCATACACTAGGATAGTCTGAGTCGATGTGGTGTGAACTAGAAACAGCGACGTCACACACAAACATAAACATCCAAGACCGGGATTTTATTCTTCTTCCTCCCCAGCCAATTAATAATTAAATTGTCATCATGCACATTAAACATAGGCTGTTTACTTAAGTGTAGGCTGAATGATTGAATATCTTTGCCTAAATCACGTGACCAAAAAAAAGCATACTTGCTTTTATGAGGATGTTTTGGATTCGACCTCATTTGTCTATTTGAAGCGGCCATTTGTCTGAACTGGGATCTAAAGTTTTGAATTCTATCTGGAGAAGAATTTTGTTGGGTACGTAATGTACTGAGTTGACGATGATGATGATGCTTAGCTACCTTAAAGGGACGTACAATTTTCTGGTCGTGAATTATGAGAAGCCTTTAAACGCGTATGTGTAGCCTTTCCCACGAGCAGCTAGTATAAATTAAGTAGGTTTAATATAACAGTTAGGTAATTATACAGTTACATACATAGCGCGACCCTTTTCCCACAAGAGGTGGTAGGGGCTTATGTACGTGGTCAGCACCGGGATTCGAACGGCATCTACTGTGTGATAGGTGAGGGTGTAATTACTAGGCCACGGAAGTTCTTAGATACGTTTACGATAAGGTCTATAGGTAGGTATGTATTTTCACTGAAAACTTATGTGCTGTCTTTGGTTATTGCCAAATTTCATGATTCTAGGTCAATGAGAAGTACCCTATAGGTTTTGACTCCCTTGCGAATATCGAGCAAATTCAGCAAAACTGTGACATAAACGGTAGTATTTTTTGATCGCATTTACTTTTTCTTTTTGATTTAAATTTGATTTTTTCACAACTTCAAGATACCACAGACCTGAGAAATTGGTATTAGTTTCAACTTGATACCTCCACGTGTTCCTGAGCAAAAGAATATTGACAAAGTAAAGGCAGACAGACAGAAATTTACAGGTTTCGGATTTTTCCCTATGCTGTAAGACCTTTCTTTTTGCCAAAATTCATTATCCTAGTTTAACTGCAAGTACCCCATAGGTTTTAATTCCCTTGCGAGTATCAAGCAAATTCAGCAAGTTCAGCATATTTGGGACATAAACAGCCATATTTTTTGATTGCGTGGACCTAGAAGTTTGAATATTTCATAGCTCCAAGGGCCCACAGACATGAGTGATTGATATCAATTTCAATTTGATAACTGCAAGCGTTCCTGAGAAAAAGGATTGTGACAGACGGATAGACGGACAACAAAGTGATCCTTAAGGGTTACTTTTTTCCTTTTAAACCCTCAGCTACCACCGGCGTTAACTAACGCCACTTTACCGTTATAGGTTTTAAAAAGGTTTTACGGAACCCTAAAAAATTACGTCGAAGAACTTACCAACTCCAGCGACCAACTCCACCAACCAACCTCCGAGCAGGCCTCGGTCCCCACATATTAGATTTGAAATCGATACACGGTATTCATAAACATTATTAATTAGTTTTGGATCTCACGCGAGATTTGATATTTTAATAATTACAACCGTTCATTGCTCATAGGTAATTACGTCATTTACCTCACATCAACAAAGCATTGATTTTTACTACCGGCATGTAATTAAATTTCAAACTTAATAACCAATGATGTTTGAATTAATGCGCGTATGATGCAAATTGCACATTTATAACGATTAACCGGGGTCTACTTTGTCCTGAACGGGACGGAACGGTAGTTTTTAGGGTTCCGTACCCGAAGGGTTCCAAACAGGACCCTATTACTAAGACTCCGCTGTCCGTCCGTCCGTCCGTCCGTCCGTCTGTCACCAGGCTGTATCTCAAGAACCTAGCTAGCTAGAGAGTTGAAATTTTCACAGATTATGTATTTATGTTGCCGCTATAACAACAAATACTAAAAAACAGGATAAAAGAAATATTTAAGGGGGCTCCCATACAACAATTCTTTCAATACCACATACAAACTTATGGATGCACCTGGTTACGTACATGGAGTGTGAAAGTAACCGCACCAATAACTTTGTAAACAATATTTTGCTGTGTAAAATCCAAACTATTCACTCCACACCATCGCTTCCATTGAACGGTGGTACGGAACCCTTCGCGCGCGATTTAGACTCGCAATTGACCGGTTCTTTCAAACATTATCGCTTATCAAAACAAATTGTGGTCACATTTCAATTCTCAGAACACAAACAGTCTTGTCGCCGGCCCGTGATTCCATGATCCCGCCTGCGCCCGCGCCCGCGACTACGTCTAGCCATAGATCACGTTTTATGCGTGACAAATAGTCAAGAGTTAGGTGAAATTGCTTTCCGATCCACTCTGACAAATAATGTCAGGCCACTGAAACGCGACCTTACTCGTTTGGGAGACTTTCGCGCTTTGCCTAAACTTTGGATTCTAGTTCGGATATATTTCGTATTTGCGATTGTAAGAGGCATCCGTTCTTTTTTTCTTTCGTAAAGCAATTCGAATTTAGGTCTTAGTTGACTTGCACTTTGATGATGATAAATTGAGTAGACTTTACAAGGTCCGTTGGTCATAATAATGATGTGATTTCATTGTTTCAATATCTGTTCGATTCCGAAAGGTTGATATTGAACATAAATACAGAAGCAACTATGTATTACAATGTGCCTGTCCGTTATACCTTTAATATCCTATTTCATTCAATATAACCATCTCCTCACAAACCCACGTCAAGTTACTTTTTGAAACACAAAGTACAGCATAAGCGCAACATAATACGACAACTGAACACTGTCCCGCAGGCTTTCCACAGAATCATCTTGAATGGACTGTTCTGCTTTATTGTGTCTCCAGTCGCGAATCTCTCCTGGGACACAGCACGGACAAGAATATTTTTCCCGAGTGCACCCGACCAGAATGCGTCCTATATAGAAATAATACAAACATGCATTCAACATTCATTGTGATATTCTTAAAAGAATTTTGACGAACACGCAGACCTCGGCGAATTAATGACATCACTGTGAGTTTAAGCTGCACAAAACATTAATTGGAATTCAAACATATTCCTATACCTCTTCTCGGAATATCTAGATCTAGAATCTAAACATTGTACATAGCAACAGTAACAGTATACAGACGATCACTGTATCATTGAGGTTAGAGACTTTGCCCACCAAGCAAGAGGTACTGGGTTCGAATCCTAGCTGCGGAGGAAGAAAAAATAAACCAAGATCTTGAATGTTTATATGTGTGATGTCGCTATTGCTGGCTCCAGACACTGGTTATCCTGCGTGCGAAATATTTTTTTTGTTGTCCTTAGCATAGCTTTCACGCAATTGTTTTTGCTACCCTGATAAACATTTATTGCCTTATTCGTATGCGGACCCAATAACAAAAAGGTTCTGGGTCATACAATAAATTTTTATGTCTTTTTAAGAATTATGATCTCTACTTTCTCACTAACAAGTGCGTTCGGGTAATTGAACGCCTCTCCCACTCTCACTCATGCACTAAGGGCTCCGAACAAATCACATTTCTATTGATGGAATTACAAATATAGTTTTCAGACGTTTTCTTTACTTCTTATCGCCCTACTACTTGCCAAATGTCATGAATGGGTGACCCTATGGTTTTGATTCCCTTGCGAATATCAAGAAAAATCAGCAAATTTGCGGCATAAACGGCCTTATCTTTAAATTGCGTTTGATTGTTATACAGCTCTAAGGGACCACAGATCTGAGTAATTAATATCAAGATCAACTTGAAACCTCAACGCGTTCCTGAGATAATTCAACAAGTTAAAAATATAAAAAACCGACTTCAAGTTCAAGTCCTATTTATTCCTCCCCGGTCGGGATGCGAATGAAGTGTGTACACGAAAAGTCCTCATCAAAACTTTTACTGCACGGGACCACAAACAAAAACGACATCTATGTATTTTTTTTTGTATTTGTTGATTTTTTCAGAAAGCGCTAAATTAATTTTGATACAATTTGTATGGGACCACCTCTCAAGTATGACCTATACCAATCAAAACAAGAATCATCAAAATCTGTTCATAGCTGCCGGAGTATTTGCGTAACATACTCACAAAAACAGACGAATTGATAACCTCCTCCTTTTTGAAGTTGGTTGAAAAAGGGTCTTGACAGACAGACGGACGGATAGACGAACAACGAAGTGACCCTCTAAGGGCTCCTTTTTTCCTTTTAAGGTATGGAACCCAACAAAAAGGCAATAGTGTTGTAATAAAATAACATTGCAGTTACTCTCGCGTCACCCACCCTACAGTAAATCCCAACTTAACTCATAGAAGCTACCGGTGAGGTGCAAAGGTGCTAGCGACGATGACGTGTGAAGTACTAAAAGTGCCTAGATGATAATTTATTCAACATTATCGGCTGTAAGAGTTAGCGGCTTCTCGAGCGGCATTTGTTGCATAAACATGAAATACTCTCGTCGGTCGGACGAGGTTGTAACGAGCACCCCAGATGGTACCCGCAAGGGCCTTGCCGGATAATTTACATTTAAATGGAGACAAAACAAAAATAGAACGTTTTTTCCCCGTTTTAATAAAGCAACCGTTATAAGAGTCCCGCGTGCCTATCTCGCAAAATCACATTTAATAGGGGCGTAGTCTGTAAAGCTGAAGATGTATTTGCTTACATCAAAATGGAAAACAACTCGGGACTTGTTGACTGTACTAGGATTTTTAATGTGAGGCCAGAAATGTAAACAATCAACTGTCATTTTCTAGAACAAAACAGTTGACTTTGACATTCATATTATACTTTTTGTACTGGAAAATGACAGTTGTTTGTTTACATTTCTGGCCTCAAATTAAAAATCCTAATATAAACGTCGTGACGTGACAGATGTCAAATGTCAGGTTGAGCGTTAGGCTTTCTGAATGCCTTTTTCAATTAAGAATCTAAATACATGATCGGAATTCCGGAATCTGAGGAATTCAAAATCTGACTGTGTACGGAGAAAAGCCAAATTGTATCCATTTCCGTGTGTTCTTAATTCCGATTATGGAGTCAGATTGTGAATTCGGAAAGGAATTGCGGTCGTGTGAGACCAGGCTTTCGTCCGTTAATTTATTTTTTTAGTCTATTGTAGTGTAATTTTTGTCAAAGATTGACTATCATTATAATGTGTATTGCATTATAGATAGGTACAAAGGTACATACAAAAAAATCGGTTCGGCAGCAAGTACCGTACAAGCAACTTCTCTTGAGAAGAATTCTTTAAGTATGTATGTATGATATATACTATGATAATTTATCGAATTTAAAGAATTTTCACGAAAAAGATGACGTCATAGTGGGTCCGCCATTTTGAATTTTAAAAAACTGATGAAAGATTCGAAACCAGCACCCTCAAAAACCCACATCTACCCCTCAATACTTGGAATTACATACAAAATTAACGTTGCGTGTTCAAAAAAGTCAGTTTTTTACAAATAAAAAACGAACCGCTGGACCGATTTTTTCTAGACTCCTTTCAGATCTAAGTCATGACGTGGCGTATCGATTGATATGGTCATCAAAGCGATTCGGTCCAGTAGTTATTGAGAAAACGAATTCCATAATTTTGATCACGTACATACGTACGTACACACACACACACACACACACACACACACAGACATCACTCTAAAAATGATTGCAAATGATTCTCCAGGTCTTAAAACGTAAAGAAAACACAAAATTACCTATTTCAATTTTCAGACCTATTATAATAACTTCTCAAGAGAAGTTAATAAATATACGTGACTTTTTATGAGTCTGTTAGATTCTAAAGAACGATTTTGACACAGTAATAAATGGGAAAGGAAATAATTAAGAGGAAATGCTAAAACATTATTAGGGTATTTGAATGGAAGGTCCTTTTCTTTGTACTTTGTTGTCGTAGAGCACGATCTAAAAGGTCGGCGATAGAACAAACAAGTGGCATTGTGAAGAAATGTGAAATACGCATGTTTAGAGGGGCTCTCCCCTACTAGGTGTGATAAGACAATCATGGGATAGGCAGCTATACCTAACTTTATTTTATATGGATTCTTTAGAAAAAAATAAAATTATTTGTAATCGGAGTAATGCAGTGGTTCCTTTATGTATTATAGTAATTATTTGTCGGCCTGTTTGATTCTGTTGCGTTTGATAATTCAAACGTTATTTATTTTGTCAATCACAGAGAGTGTTCATTAACAAAATGAAAGGCTACAAACCCAAGTTACAGGTTACTGGGCTGAGCTTGTATTGATTGAAATAAAATATAGCGTCACTCCTAACGAATTATCGATTACTATTGATAAAATTGTTTTGCGAGAGCTTTTGCCTTGAGATACTTAGTCCTGCAATAATAAATTGCTTTCAACTCCCAGAGTAGCCTCAGCTATGTCTCAATGACGGCAGTCAAATTGGTCTTTTCACGCGCTTGAGATAGCTCTCAGAGCTGAAACTGGTTTGGTGGCCTTAGTTTACTTTACTCCCTGAAAGAGTCAAAGGAGTACTAAATCATTATCAATGAACTTCAAGTGTTGCTCTAAATGTCTCTGTAGTAATTATAAATGTAGCCCATTAATGTCCCCAACCGGATACGAGTAAGATTAAGCCATACTCCATCACGCTGGCTCAGTGCGGGTTGGTGGAGGGGTTTTACGACCACTACCACGTAGCGGTAGCAGCCGGGACCTACAGCCTAATAAGTCATCCGAAACACTGAAGTCCGACAATGTAATTAAGATTAATTAATTACCTCATTGGTACATGTTCAGGATTCAAACCTGCATCTCCTATGTGAGAAGCAAGCGTAAAACTCATTAGACCACGGCGATATCACATAACACAACTCTCCGATTGCTGTACGAAGATTTTGTTTGTCATTAATAACCCCGTAATAATAACTGAATCTCTGCGTTACACTCCATATCTCTTAGTTTCCTCTTATTTTCTGATCCCGACATTCGACTTGCAACTCGAAGGGGAGCAAACCAATTTGTATGCCACTGTTACATCGCATTTCCCTTCGCAAACTTATTCCTGGCTCTCCGATCGCTTCGACACTAAAACTTCACCCAGTGGCCATTAATCATATATAAGCATTATCTCTCGGCTCAGCGACAGTCAAGTGCTAGCTCCGATGGGTTTATGTTCTCGTCAGACACGCTTTCAGATCGGGGAGAATAACATGCACCGATTTCTTACATCACATGATGTGTCTTCTAGTCTTCCTTGTCCTACTAGATTGAGGTACTCACCCACCACCTAGGTTCTGCTGCATTCAAGGCATTGTACATTATTATATGTTTTCTTTTAATTTCATCTGTTTTGTGTATAGGTATGAAAGCTATTGCACAAAACTGCACACTTATTCGCCTTCGGTTTTTAGTGGTAACTGAAAACCATACAATGTTCTAAATTTGATGTGAATATGAAGGGACATTTCTTCGTTTGAAATTCCAAAATTGTTACAGGTTTTGCCATTTGCTTTGTATTTTGTATGTGTCACCGTAGGATTTTCAAAACAGTTTATAATCTAACGTTTTTTCTCTTGTCGGTTTACAAACTGTCGATAAATTGTAAACTGTACCGTACTGTTTACGATATGACGCGTTAGTTTATAATAAAACCGTTAAATTGTGAACGTTAAAGTGTGTGGTTTTAACTTGAATTTCAAAGGAGATACAAGGGCAAACACTGCGGTAGCTTAGGTGATGACTAGAGGGGGCGAGCGTAGCGAAGCACCCGAATAGTCTTCGTGTTAGATTGACATGTAAGAACAAAAAAACCTAAGTTCTAAACCCTGTCGGTCTGTTTTACAATTTGTCGTTAGTTTAAAAACTAACATGTTAATTTATGAACTAACGGTTTTGACAATCTTACGGTGACTTATATTAAATTATGTTCACTTACTCCCAACAAACCATGTTCACAACCAGGATCTTACTCTTCTAAGTATTTATTCTTCTTTATTTTTATTTATTTGAAACGTCGATATTTTCAATAGAAATGCTATCGAGCTTGTTGAAGACGCATGCCTTTACGAGGTTATTGCTTTCATAGTAAGACCTTTTCGTTCAAAAGTATGTAGTTAATATATAATATATATTTTACATATGTATACGTCGCGAGTTTTTGAGTTAGAAAATTAAAATATGCCGTAAAATAAAAGTACCGATTAACTGCCTCGAACACGTAATAGTAGTTTATGTGACTGCTACATAATGGAGGGCATTAATACTGGCGAGTTTCATAATAATATCACTCGAGAGTTTTAATGCCTAATTATGTACAGTTACATACACTAGTTTGTCTACACACGCTTTAAGCTCTCTTTGATGTGTTCAGGAACCGCATGTTTGACCGGCATTGTGGCTCTGCAGTTGTTAAGCTTGTTCTGTAGTACCAACTTCACGCAGGCGGGCGTCGGCGTTCGAAATTTGAATGTCAGTACCAACTTCACAGACAAACTAGGGGCGGCATGCAGGCGGGCGTCGGCGTTCGAAATTTAAATGTCATAATATGTAGAAAAATTACATATTATGGTCATAATGTGTAATTCAGATAAGAAATGAGTTTTTACCATGTAGTTTAACATTATGCTGATCGTAACGTGCGGTTTTTGTACGCAGTAAAGAGGGCTTATGATACGTGTGTAGATAAACTTTTTTTCGAACTTTACTCAGATTTCTCGCAAAGTATATAGTTTACGCAATTCATAACTGCATAGGTACTTTTGTTTATAATAATGTACTCTTTCGATTGATTGAACCGGTTTCATCACTCGCCGCAAAAAATAATATTTTCAGCGTAGATTTTTTCAATCTATACAAAAATATGAGATCCCTTTTGAGTGAGCTTTACTGTGGGCAATATCTTTGTTTTCTACTTGTAAACGGTGCAATAAAATGGTGAAGTTGAAATTTCAGATAGTTATAGACATCATTCAGGAGATCTTTCACTACTAAATCGAATGTTCAAACTACTTTGTTTTTCACTTCTTAAAAATCGGTTTGCCCAATCTTGTGGAGAAGTAGAGAATAATGCTCTATTTATAATACGGTTCCCGATGTAGCTAATGTAACCAACCCCGTATTCTGCTACTCTTTTCTTGAACATCATGTAGATTTTGCATTCAAATTTTTGCTTTATTTTTCATTGGTAATATTATCATAAGTTCCGGATAATAAAGCTGTTTTGTTTTATTTTAAATCATATGCTATTGGAAGAATTTATTTATTTTTAGCATAATTCAGCAAAACGTAACTTTCGTCTGGTGGAGTTTTATAGCGGTCGTCGTAAAGTTTTAGGACAAGACATTGTTGCTTAGAACTGCCTATGAATTCTTTATTTGACTTGTCTTGTATAACTTTGAATATTACATCAAGACGACCATAAATCGGTCCTGCAGCAGTTAATCAAAAATAAGTTTTATAACTTGAAAAATATGCACTAGATTGTCCCTAAAATTTCTTTTATTTCCACATTGCATTGTATGTTGGATTTTTATATGCATTTAAATTAAATTGTGCCAGGATAAATAGTGGCGTGAAAAAAATTGTGTAAAAAAAAAAACGATTTTGTTGTCCATTCGTTGTAGTCCATTTCACGGCTAGATGTTTTCGCAAGCACTCGTAGAACTGTGTGAGATTGTCGCCACAGCGCCTCACTAACCTCTAACTCCGTGAGTCTTGAGGGCTTATTATGGCGTAATGAAATTATTATTCAGAGCACGTTGCCAGTTACCTATCTTGTGCTTGTTCGCGGCACGTATCAATATTTCATTTGTGAGATATTAATCCTTTGTCGTGTACTACGTGGGCTGCTTAAGAAGGTTTTGTCAATCTCCATCTTTGAAGCGTTATTCCTCCTAAAGGAGACACTTCCCGAGTCCAGAAAAAATATATGTTATAAAGACATCCCATTCCTTCAATAATAGTGTTAAATATGTCAATGGAAAGTACGAGTATGTTAAAAAAATATGTTTTCACCTAAAATGTTATTTATTGGTATCTGAAAGGCATATTGATATTGTTATTGCGTCAAATAATAGGTGTTCAAAATATCTTAAATGTAGTGATTAAAGTTACAGAAGTGATTAGTGAAAAAAAAGACAATTTTCGCATTGTCAACTGACGTAATAAGCCATAACCAACTTCACAAAAGAAGGGGGTTTACAGTTCATCGGGATCTATTTTTTTATTATTTTTTATTTTTGTGTATGTTCAGCGATTTCTCCAAGACGGATGGATCGATTTATATTTTATTTTGTCGAGGGGGTTTACCATCCGATTAGTCCCATTGTCATCAGGTCAGGATCTGATGATGGGATCCTGGAGTAATCGAGGCAATTCTTCAAATATTACAGGCAGACCTACAGCGAATTTCAAATGTTTCATAGTACGAGTAGGTAACTCGTGCATTTACTATCGGGAAGTATAATTTTGTTAAGTGGAACTGCTGATGAAGACCAAAGATGGCCGCCAGAACTGCTCAATACTAGGTATATCACAGGTTGCGATGTGGTCTATTCATTGCTAAGTAATGTACGTAGTACTATTAAGTATTCTGTGGCAATGTATTCTCGTCATAGTTAATATGGTTAAGTGGATGTGATGGTGGCGTAACAGGAGAGCTTCTCAATATTTATTCAACGATGATCAGGACCTGATGCTGGGATCATCTAGAAATCGAGGGAACTCTTCAAACAATAAATACATACTTTGGGTTTGGGTATTTTGTATCTATCTCGGGAAGCACGGACTAGGTGAAGTGGACTTGACGATGAAGATTACAGATTGCCACCGGAACTACTCAATTCTGGGTATTTAATGTCTTAGAATATGATTGCTTAAATAGCGCTAGGCCAAATAATTTTCTGAAGTTGTTATTTTCTATAGTTTTACTTTTTCGTCTAAAATTTCAACCACCACGAATCGAGTTACCTATATATATATAAATTTAATTAGCAAATTTTACCGATACATGCGCTTTATCTCGAATGTTTATATGTATTATTCGCTGATACGTCAATAAAAATGTCGTCAGTGTAGTATTGAGATGCTCTAATATCGCTTCCTAGAACCTATATCTTGTCTTATCATAAACTCTCTGATCGAGCCGATAGCACATAACGTTTGTTTATTAATTGATTGCGCAGCTGTGGCAAATATTATTACGAGAAGCTATAAATTACTAGCTTACTACAAATTACTAGCTTGCTTGCTAATCACTTTAGAAATCATCACATCGTGCTATTAAGCGGTAACAAAGACTTTACTGAAGTCGCATGGTATACAGAGACGCTTATGTGTAGTACTTAAAACCGAAAATTACACCCGAGACAGCTAGCTGCCTGCGTTTAATGTCGGTCATTTATAGTTGGGCCTTGCTATAAAGCCCGTACTGAACAATGTAAAAGTTAAGAAACTTATCTGTTTAGGAGGGCGAGTGCTGGTGTCCCTAAACAGACGCTGCGCTGAGAAGAGGCGGCGAAAATGTCGGCGCGCGTTGCGAGACGGAAGTCAAGAGTTGCCCGCTGGCAAACACAACGAGGAAACAACCTGCCCGCGTAGTTCACTGCTCCACTCTCCCACGCCAGTCGACAGCGATTTTTCTTTGTTTCCGACGAGAAAAATAATTGCCTCATCCTAAATTACTAGCGAATTAAAAGCGAGATAAAAGCGCAGCCCCCGCTGGAAAGTAAGATAGTTTGCGCACTGAGCTGATATAAGAGACACATATTAGTATTAGTGTGCCTGGTTAGCCTACGTGGTTTAAATTTTGTTCGCAATTCTAGCAGGTCGCAAGCTGGGTGCTCTTCGCCCCTCATAGATTTGCGTATTTAATATTTTTACGAGGACATAACCACTTATTCACGTCCTCGCGCTACACCCGCCCGACAGACAATCTATTTGCACAACGCCGAGAGGAAAATAACATGTTTTGTTGTTTTTTTCGAGTGAACTATTTTGTGTGTAATAACGAGAATTAGTTAAATCATGCCTCCCTAGTTGAGTATTGTAAAGTATTGTACTAGATTTGGGATGACGTATAAGCAAAATATAAAGTACTTATACCTATTTAAATCCCGTTTTCACATACTTGTGTTACAACGTAGTTTTTCATAGTATCATTCGGAGTTAAACAGAATGTATGCATATTACTTTACTGCAGTTATTGATACAGTTATTGCAGTTTCCTTCGTCGCTCCCTACAAGACGCTGTAAAAGTGTCGTCGCAAACACAGACATAAAATAAGATGACGGTCGCAAACTTTTTTAATAATAATTTTGTCTTTTAGACGAATAGTGTTTATTCTCAAAAGTGTCACGCTGTTTATTGAAGAGGAAGTCGTATCTTTCCAAAGTAAGAAAAAAGAGTAACATAATAATTAATAATAATAATAATAATGTAGCCCATTATTATTATTATTATACATTACCGACCACATATTAAACATTACTTACCACCGAGGTGCACGGGCCTTTACCCGGATGCTAGTAAGATTAAGACTGATTTTTATAATTACAAACTAACAATATTTCCAAATTTAAATCATATAAAAAAAATATCACCTTATGAAAAAATGAAAAATACTTATACTTAGTATGCATGACGTCATGTCCTCATGACGTCATGCATACTAAACACTTGTTACCAAAAATTGGCCCCACTTCTATGTTTTGTCATAAATTTATGTTTCGAGCAACGAATATACTCGGTTAAACATAAAACTTCCATCATGAAATCTATTCAAAAATCCAGAGATACAAAAGATAATATTAAGAACGAACTCTAATTAGTATAATATAGATTTTGAAAGGGACATTCCAGTGAAATGTACAACGTTCCAAAAGTTCCAAAAATTTGTATATATCGCGTTATGTCCAACGGCACTAGAGTAACAGAAATGACGCGCGCTCGTAAGTATTTGAGAGGCGCGACTATTTTCGATTGCTATCATTGAAAATGAGTGAAATATACTATATATACTACTTTGTACTACCTCAGTCTCTTTGTCAATAATAAAACCTCATGAAGAACATTTGTTCGTTCATATGTGGCAACACTATTTAAAAATACGGATGTCAAAGTAAGTAAAATGTTATTCTGGGACAAAGTGCGTAACTTTTCGGAAGAAATTGTGTTTGTAGCTACGAGTTTGCTACTTAATTCTAGAATAATTGCATATCAAATTTATCGTGATGATAATTATTGCAAGATTCAAGCATAATTTTTCAACTAATATTCTTCCTGAAAATAGTAAAAAAATCGAGGAAAACGAAGGATTCGCCAACGTTTGTTCCTTCATGGCGCTTTGTTCATCAAACAGGTAATCACCTATTTAAAAACTAATTTCTGCATTGCTTCAGCTTTCTAATAATACATTTCATTTTGTACTGGCATGAATAGTTGCCCAGCAATAAACGTTTTTAGGGTTCCGCACACAAAGGGTGCCAAACAGGACCCTATTACTAAGCGCCTGTCCGTCCGGCCGTCAGCGGGCTGTATCTCATGAAACCGTAATAGGGAGAGAGTTGAAATTCTCAAAGAATTGTTTTTCTGTTGCCGCTATAGCAATAAATAATGAACTATACGAGATTCATTAAATTAAAGGGGTCCCCATATAAGAGACGTGTTTTACTCTCTTCGTTTCAGTACAGAGCCCAATCGATATGGCGATTAAAAGCCGAGCTGTCATGGCGGCGAAAATGCAAAAATGCATCGCGAATTTCAAATGCCATGGAATAGAGTGCAACCTTAAGAAAATTCCATTGTACTGAAGGTGACCCTGCGCGAGCAAGAGCTTTTTCTTTGAAATTTGTCTCTTGATCAACCAGTTCTTGTATTTCCGGTCAGTATTACCAGCAACAAAAAATGGTATGGGGTCCGCACAGGATTAATATTTCCAGACGGCGGCCTCCGGCAAGCGAGGTCGTATGGGAGGTGTTCTTGTGTTAGTCTGCGGAGTGTTATATAATCTGCCGTCGTTCATACTTCCAAGCCATCATACATACATCATTCAAATTTATTGTTTACTGTAGATAAACTTAGCAATCGTAATGTTTTGCCTCTTCTCTACATTGGACCACTGTGAGTGGGAGAAGAAGGGCGAAGAAACTCCCACAAATACATTTTTAGATCTCTTTTAAAATTGGTTGTGTTTAACTAATAGCAATATTACAATATGAATTATTATAATTAATAAGCACGAATAAATAATCACAAAATTATTAACAGCAAGTTCTGGGTTGAGTCAGAATTACCCCATACAGTTCCGTCATTTAAATAATCTTGAACATTACAATATACCTATTTTATAAAGTCTCTTTATGATGGTTTTTAAATTGCTCAAATGGTAATTACAAAATCTCCAGAGGTATCTTGTTGCAGTAGAGAATGCACTGACCCTTGAAATGATTGCTGACCTTCGCGAGTCTAAACCGGGGTGCAATAAGTCTAAGATTATTTCTTAGGTTAACATTACAGCTATCGCTGAGTTTGAAAAATGTTGTAAGGCGTACATACACTATATTTTCGAAAATAATTGAGCTACAGCTAGTATGTCAATTTCTTTAAAACGCTCTCTTAAGGAATGTGTGTTTGAAGTTATAAATTGCTCGAATAGCTCTTTTCTGTAAAGTAAAATATTTGAATATCATTTACTTTCCCCCACAACAAGATACCATAGGACATGATACTATGAAAGTAACTAAAATATACTAGCCTAGTTGTAGCCACATCCGTGTTTTGTGTGATGTTCCTAATAGCGTAAGCCGCAGAACTTAATCTACCAGCTAATTTATCTATGTGGAGTCCCCACTGCAATTAGCTATCAATCTTTATTCCAAGAAACTTCGTATCATTTACTAATTCTAAAGTGTTGCTGTCTAACACGAAACTGTTCTCAACTTGCCTGACATTTGGAAATGAGAATTTGATACCCTTGGTTTTACCAGCGTTTAACAATAAATTATTAAATTGTGAACCAATTCAAGGTTAAAGACAATACACCATTAACATCATCAAACTCTTCTTTTGTCTTTAAATTTTGAAGACCAGTGAAATATCATCAGCAAACAACACTATGTCAGTAAATTACCCGACCATGAAAGGCAGATCGTTAATATATATCAGAAATAAGAAAGGGCCTAATATGGAACCTTGAGGAACTCGAATTGAGTTTACTACTTAATTACACCCGATCCATCAGATTTAACGTCGTTGATTTCTGCCTTTTGAATTACACGAGCGGTAAGTTAACACCCCCAGCGATATAACAAACCATATCATGATTCAAATACGATCGTAGATTTCTCAGCCTATCACATGGTTGTGGTGGCGCAATTGGTATGATATTTCCTGTATTTATTAGTTTTCTTGTACGACGGTACGGAACCCTTCGTGCGTGAGTCTGACCCGCACTTGACCGATTATTATTGAGTACGTCGCCGCCGGGATTCGCGCGCTGTATTCGCGAAAAAACAGCGGCCACTTGAGCGCGCCCAAGTCACAAGTATATATGGGCACGCACGTGACCATGAAGAACAATGAAGATCGTTTTAGTGATCGCAATATAATTAATTTAAAAAACTTACATAATTTTACCTAATATTACCATTACCTAAATGCGCACTATAGGTATAGGAAAAGCGTATTCCATGCAGCTATTAAAATATATAAATTGTTATCAAATGACATAAAGACTTACACTACACTTCTTTAAAGTTACTGGGCTGGCCTGAGTTTTATTGCCTTTTCTTTCTCGTAAAATAAAAATAAATCACTACAATATTAAATATGTAAGATAAAACTAACTTCTGATGTAAATATGTAAAAAAAAATAAGTTATTAAGTTGCGTAAATAAATTTTGTGTATTTAGGGATATGTCGTGAGAAACTGAAATACAATATTGAGAGAATTATTTATTTAAACATCATTCACACTAAATTTTTATGAAGATATGATGACCGAGTACAAAATACGCCACTGAAAAGTAAAAAAAAAACTCAGATTCATTCGCGTGATGCCATCTCTAACTTTTCAAATTAATTCAGAGTTAACTTTTCAAAATCGCAATTAAGTGCGACTATATCGAACGCGAGTTAACACTAAATTCGGGAAGTCTTGAACAATTCCATACAGATTTATATGGATTTGTCAAAGTATACACGAGTTTATGCTTAAGGCAATGCCAAAACAACCTTTTTTAAATCTTAAATTACGCAAATTAATACTTAATAAAGTGGTGGTTTCTATATACTTGCTTGTTGATCATGAGTTTCAGTGTCCATTATATAGGTATTAACGCATTAACATGATTTGATTATTTTTGCTGGGTCGGAAATACCTCCCGAAATTATCACAAATTAATCGTTATAAAAATATTAAGTTAGGTAGGTCTGTTAGTCCTCTTGTATACATAGAGGTTTTTAACATGTAAATTCCTTAATCCTCTAACAGTAAGCAAAATCTAAGTACCGCTGTCGGGTTGCTCAGCTTAACTCGCTGTCAAGCTGGTCGACCTAAGTGTTTATTATGACTATAATTATGTCACGGATATAACCATGTGGCACAGCGGTTGTGGCACTCTGCCTACCATGCGAGAGGTCCTGGGTTCGATCCCCGGCTGGAGGTAGAGAAAAACCCCAGGTCTTGTATGTTAATATGTGTGTGACGTCGCTGTTTGTAGTTCCCACGACACAGGGTATCCTAGAGTGGGGCCAGAATCAATGTATGTGCCTGTATGTAAATGTTCATGTTTGTTTTAATAACTGCTACTAATCTTTTGAATAAAAAAACGAACTATTTCATATTGATATTTAACTATGTAATTCGGGCAATTGTATATCAAATTACTTAAATACTTATATCTTGTTAGCCGAGTCGTTGCTTTCGTTTAAGTGCCTTTGAACATTCTGTTGACTTTGCTAATTAATCTTTTTGTATGCGCAAGGCGCGCAAGTCGTTTGGGCTTCTTTTTCAGTTTTGTTAATTTTGTGAAATATGAAAAGTGTGCGAATTTCTGGCAAGACGTCGACGATTTATCATATCCGGTGGAGTAGCTATCCTGGAGATAAGTCTCTCGTGACACGAGACCGGAGCAGCGGGCGGCGTCTCCAGGGCGGGCGGGCTGGAGCCCTGCCACCCGGCACGGTAGCTTCAGAGGCTCGGCTTGCTTGTGCCACAACACTACTCTGCTCCCAGTAAATGGGACGTCGTCCTCCACGGAACTCATTCTGTGATTAATAGCAATCTTATCAGATTCCAACACTATCCATTAAACGGCCCGATCCTAACCGACTTAATCGTTTGGCCTCCCCGAGAACGGAAGGAAGGAAGGTGCAAATTAATTACACTGATAGCTATGAAACTGGCCTGCTTTATTACACCTATACTTTAATAAATTACTTTTGACATTGTTTTATCTTCTGCTTTATTATTTACGTTAATGTTTCGAATTGTTGATACATGAGTGTTGATCCTTCTTCTTTTTACTTTTGTTCGGTTTTAATTGATTATTTAAAGTTTTGGCTTTGTATTATGCGACAACGGTAAGAACCCACAGACAACAGGTCGATAGTTTGCTCTTTTCTATTTGGTTCAGCAGAAGTATGAACTCGAACGAACAAGCGCGATAATGTCACGTGGGTTATGGATGTATTTTGCTCAAACAAGACCCCTTCCCTCTACGATTCTGCGAGAAAGCAAGTCAGTGTGTCCAAACTTCCACGATAGTTAAACAGCGCAACGATTATAACTCAAGATGGATGTCTAGATGATTTTGATCGTTTTATAAAACGCATTATGTACATAAATCTGTATATTACTATATAAAAAAAAAATATGAAATGTAAATCTTTAGTGTTCTCAATTTTACATCCTAATTATATGCTTGGCCCTACCTCCTAAACTTTAAAAACTCGAAATTATTTAATATTTCTCCACATGACTCATATTTGCATTATATGCCAATTATTATCGACTAAGAATATATTGTCTGGTATCCCATGTGATGTGTACGGTTAAAGCGTTATCTCGTTTTCCATGTTAGTTTTTTAACTTCAGTTCAGATGGTTGATATTAGTTTCGCGGAATTATGTTGCGTTTTTTTTTTGAGAAAACTATTCAACTTTGCAATATCCCGCAAAGTTAGTGTTTATTTATGAAAAAAATCCAATCATAGTTTCATACTAAATCTCGAGAACCGATACATCGAAATTATCTATATTATTGTTCGCGTGTACAAATAATAATAATATAAATTCTCATTCTAATTTCGAAATTCACAAAATGTATTAAATTTAAAAGTAGAAATCTGCAGCTAAACACACAATCTTGGTCGCTCACAGCTGGAGTCGTTGTACAATGATAACAAGTAGAAAGCACTCTCGCGCGAGCTTCCCGTACCTGTAAACATCTATAAAGTTCGGGCACGGCAGCTTGCAAAGCTTTCACCGACCGCCCACACTATCAGAATTAAATATACTGCAGTCTTCCTCTAAGTGCGAAATTAACCGTGCGGAATGAAATCGGTGCGCGCGTAGTTTGTTTTGCGCGCAGCTATGTTTACAAATTATATTTTACATAATTAAATACTTATGCTATGTATTGGCAATAAATATGTCTATAAATAACACACACACGTGATAAAAGTACATTAATACCGTAATTCCGATAGCATAAATATATTGTAGCTTTATCGCAGAATTTGAGAGTTTCATGAATTATCCCACGAATTCATGAAATGGCCAACCATTTCATGATATAGTCCATTATTTCATGAAATGATCAGAAAGGGTTGAACTTCACGAAAACATGTCTTTTATAACATTTGTATTTAGTTCTATGTGGTGTTTTTATGTTATATATGTCGAACTAACACGAAGACTATTCGGGGGCTTCGCTGCGCTCGCCCCCTCTAGTCTTCACCTAAGCTACCGCAGTGATTGCCCTGGTATTTCGTTTGCAATTCAAGTTTAAACCAGTTTACTATTTAACGGTTTTGACCGTTAGTTTATCAATTAACGCGTCATATAGTAAGCAGTACGCTACAGTTCACTATCTGTCGATAGTTGGACCAACTAACGAGAAAAAAAACGTTAGTTTATCAACTAAAAGTTTTGACTACCTTACGGTGACATACAAATTATAGAAACGGCTTACGTTGCTAGAGAAAGAATCTCTTCAAAATAATGTTTCAATAAACGGATCTGTCCTGATTCAGTGTGCTGGTTGGTGTATGGCTTAATCTGACTCGTGTCCGGGTAGAGTAGAGGCCCGTGTCCCTCGGTGGGGACATTAATGGGCTACATTTATATTTTTTATCGCTAATAAGAGATCTCTCTCTCTCTCTCTCTCTCTCTCTCACCGTTCGATACACCTTATCACATTAAATAACCCTTCTGGTTTACGGTTTGCTATTCTGCAACACAATATGGATAGGTCTTTGTTGCACTGAATATCCCCAAAAATGCATAGCGTCTCGTCTTTTCTCCTATGGAATGGTAGAGGCACAGATTTGCACCCACATTGTTAGCCAGTAATGAAACGTGGCAACCAATTCGTGTGCTGCGCGCCCGTCACCACGCACCTGAGCGACCACCTCGCTGTGCGCGCGCGCGTCTCGTCGCGCCGCCTCGCGCGCCCCACGCCCCTCACCCGCCTCGCGCGACAACACACACAGGCGAACCGATGCAATTTTGTCGCGTCTATTGAGAGCGTCGACTGGCAACACATTTGGCGCCGAAAAGGTGAGTCAATTGAGGAACTAGCCGCGTCCGTGATTTATGTCATAACTAACAAATACGACAGCTGCTTTCCCCTCAGGCGAAAGCCACAAACTAAAAGTCAATCTTGGGTAACACATGAGCTCAAAAACATCAAATCACTATTATTTGACGTGCTCGAAATCGCGACTGCTCAACCTGACAACAATGTAATCATAGAGGTCCAGAACAAGCTATTAAACCAATATGACAACCTGGTTAAGAACAAAAGAGCACACTTTTATACAAAGTCAATTACATCCAGCACGAATGTGAGCAAGGCCATGTGGAATGTGATAAACCGAGAGCGAGGGAGGGGCAGTCGTGTTTGTGTAGATTTCACGGACGTGGCTGTCGACTCAAACGGCGTTAAATTCAACAGCAAGCGAGATGTGGTGGACGCCATGAATGCGAGATTCGCCGGCGCCGCCGCCGCGTGTGGAGCCCCGCCGGCCGACGTGCCGTGCGCCTGTCGCGCCCTGCAGGCCGCCCGCCCTACCGCCGACCGCTCACTAAGACTACATCTATTCACTCCGAGCGAAGTTTATCGCATTATAAAATTCCGAATCGCGCATAAACCCACCAAAGATATTTATGACATTTCGACGGAACTTATACACTGGGCCGCAGAGCCTTTAGCACCGATACTAGCTAAACTCTTTAACGAGTGCGTCAGACGAGGCATCTACCCGACGGCGCTAAAGAAGAGCAAAATAGTACCGATATTCAAGGGGAAAGGAAAGAGGGGGAATATCGATGGGTACAGACCAGTCGCAGTCGTGCCCATACTGTCCAAGATCTTAGAGAACGGCCTAAGCTCCCGACTCCTTGAATTTCTAGCGTCGACTGAAGCGCTGTCGGACCGGCAATACGCGTACCGCGCGGGACGCTCGACGACTGCGCTGACGAGGGTGGTGGTGCGACGCGTGCTCGAGGCGAGAGAGAAAAAGCTCCAGGTGGCAGTACTCTGCTGTGACCTCTCGAAGGCCTTCGACGTGGCTGATCACGGTGTTCTCGCCGTCAAACTCCGGCATTACGGTATCGATGGAAAGCCCCTATCTCTGGTAGCGGATTTTCTGAAAAATCGAACCCAGATCGTTGTTGGTGATGGAGGCAGGACGAGATCAAAACCAGTGATAACACATATGGGGGTTGCTCAGGGCTCTTCTGTATCCAATATTCTGTTTTCGCTCTTGCTCAATGACCTGCCACAAGCAATGACCTCCAGCGAACTATATATGTACGCTGACGATGTGGCAGGAATTATAACGAACAAAACGATTGGAGGCCTTGAGCTAAGCCTAAACCATACAATAACCGAACTGTCTCACTGGTTCCGCGACAACGGCCTCGTCCTTAACTTGAAAAAAACCCACTTTCTCCACTTCGACCTGTCAGGCCGCCATCTCGTCCCGCTGAACGTCCATGTGGGCGGAGTGCGGGTCGAGCAGGTGGAGGCGACAACGTTTCTGGGCTTCGAGCTGGACCGCGGCCTCACGTGGAGTGCGCACGTGGACAGGCTATGTGCGCGGCTCAGCGGCGCGTGCTTCGCGCTGCGTCGGCTGGCACGCACGGTGCCGCGCGACATAGTGAAGTCGTGCTACTTCGCTACAGTGCATTCGCTGGTGCAGTACGGAGCCGAACTGTGGGGATGCGCAGCAGATTGGGAACGGGCATTCAGGATGCAAAAGCGAGCCGTGAGAGCTATAGTCCAGGTCCGCTGGGACGTCTCCGCGAAGCCTCACTTCAAAGCGCTCAGGATCCTGACGTTGCCGTCCGTCACCATTCTGCAAGTGGCCGTCTACGTGCGCGAAAACCTGGACTCATTCCGCACGCTCCGCAAAACACACCGCCACGGTCACAAACTCGCGACGGTCCCCCACACATTGGGGAAGTCATCGAAGATGACTCACGTCATGGGTCCGGCGGTATATAATCGTCTTCCCGCCAACGTAACCGATGCTCCCAATCCAAGCACTTTCAAACTGCGCCTGAAGCGCTGGCTTGTCGAGCAAACCTTCTATTCTTTTTCGGAATTCCTAGACCTACCCAACTAGGTAGACAACATTTGTGTTAATTAAGTAAATTATTCTTTTTTTTTTATATTTTTATATAATTCAATATAATTTATTATTATTATTTTAATTTAATTTGACACAATTTAATTTTAATGTAAGTAATTTTTATTTGACATTCATCTGAACTAACAATATTTACAAAATGACTTGTAACTGACGTTATCAATAAATAAATATGAATATGAAAAATATGAAAATATAATTGCAATTAATAAATAAAAGCTAGGTAGTAATATTTTTTGTTCCACTGCCTGTTGTATAGCCCGTGATTCAAAGTCGATTTGGCAGCGGCAATAACGCGCATCTTCAAATACCACCCTCGTATATTATCACTAAGCTAATATTAAATATTTATCCATGTATCTGAAGAGCGTTTTCGTGTTGATGCCTATTCTGTTTGGTGTTTTCAAGCTGACGATGGGATCGCACGACGCCAGGGCGGTCCGCTACGCGCGGCAGTCTGCTCCGGGCCGCCCAGCGAGCGCGCGTGTTTCCCCCCCTCCGCAACCTTCAAATCACACCCTTACAACTCAATCACCAATACATCGTAAATTCGTGCCACCAAGTGAAGCCTCGTAAATGTATGATGTGATATTTGTGTAATGTAGTGATAGTGGTGTGTGTGCTAATCAGCGTTTGACGGCTTAATTGCACCATGCGGTGAGAGCCGCCGGTGCTGACGACGCCGCTTGGATATGGTGGACCCGCTGAAGATATTCTGGGTTTTGACAAACAGCACCTACTTAGGTAAACACATCTTATTTTAAACCTTTTGTCGCGTCAGATTAAAAATATAACTGATTCTCTAATTCCTTGTGGCGCATAGCCTAAAAACAGACTTCCGTCAGTCATTATAGGACTGGATAATCCAAAGTACAAAACATAGTTTTATTCGGGGTCTATAATTTTCCAAATGGATCGAATTTATGGTCATGTAATGCTCGTTTTCCGATTAGTTTTATTTGTTTTCGCGTACGATATAAGGTGAGTCATTTACGACTTAGTTTTATGATCCATTCGCGTGTTCGGCTTGCGGGACTCAGTACTTTATTGCTGACTGCTTTGTTGCTGCTACTATCTACTATTAGACGAGCTAAATTCCCTGGGATCAGCTCTTTGTATGCATATGAATGTGTGTTAAGCAATTTTGATGCCAACTCACTGCTGCCAGTACGTTTTTTAGCTAGTTCCATTTATTATTAGTTCCAGTTATTCTTCTCAAAAATCTACTTACCTAATATCTCCAAAAATTATAACGAATGCCCACTTCAACCAAAAACCATCTAAGCCTCTTTGTGCAGATTTACTTTGTGCCTTATTTGTTACTTTGTCTTTTACACATTTACCTTAAACCTACTCGTATATTTACCTCCTTGAGTTGTACACCAAATAAAAGAGTTTTTTTAATATTACGACACGTTAATATTAACATTAAACATGAAAATATCAACGATTCGGAATTTTAAATATATAATGATAAAATACTCTGATAAACATTTGAAAAGCTTTATTCATGTTGCATTAACGTATATGCTCTATTGTATATTGTATAAGTAGAAACAGGTAGCTACATATGTGACTATGCATTGTGACCTATTTTTTCAATAAATTTCTGTTACCAATAACAATCAGAGCGTAATTGTCTAATAGGATTAGTGCTCGATGGAAACTCGGGAGGAAAAGGAAATCGCTGGATTAGTTACGGGTGTCCTCGTTTGGGACGCTTCCGTGTTGCGGAGCAATTCGATTAAAACTGTTATTGTTTTATTGTTACTACGGCCAAGTGGCGCCATTCTCCTGATATAGTCAGTCATTAAGGCCATTGTCGGGATTTTATCCGACATTCAGTGTTGTTGAGAGACTCGTTACAGGGAAATTTATTAACGCGGTCGCCGCCGGCCGGTCCTTTCCTGCCTTTCCCTTGCACAAGTTATTGGGACTAATATATATCTGAAGTTATTTGTTTTTGTTAAGCGCCTTGGAATGAAAGTTTCCAAATGTAAACAAATAACAGGATACATTTTGCCGATGAGCCCTTAATTATATGAGCACCTAGTCGCATTGTATTAACAAGAAGCAAATAACACCGCTTACTTTATATCTTATACTCGTACACAGTGTTTAACAGAAAGGTTTGAGGGAAAACATTTATCAATTAACTTAGGTATGCAACAAACATAACAGTACGGGTATACATACAAACATATGTGGACAGAATCAAACTTTATAGGCAGTTTAAATTTTAATAGTAGAAATGTGAAAGTGCATTCCATAGTAACAAATTCGAGAATGATGTACTCGTAAGTAGGAGGGTGTGGAACTTGCCCCTTCACACCGCACCAAATTACATGGCGAGCGGTTTCCGATCGCCTCACAATAATCAGAAAAGGAACCGCCTTCTGGATGAAATCGTCTTAAAAAAAAGAAAAGTTTGCTATTTGTTGCGGGGACAAAAGAAACTAGAGATGTGAACCAATTTTCGTTGCAACATTACAAGACTGGGCAACAATACTTTTACGCAAGAAAATGCTGATTATAAAGCACTTGTACTACTTGTACACTTGTACTTGTAGTTCAGCAGAGAGGAAATTGCAAGGAAGTTCATCTCCTTTCTGAGACCTCCTTGGGTCGCGGCCTTCAGGCGCCAGGATCAGCAAGCGACGACGCGCCGCCCCGCGAGGGCGAGGCGCCAGCGAGATTAATTGCCTCTTCAAATTACAAATATAATTGTTCAGTTCTGATTGAATATCCTGTCGTGTTGCCATTTAACGGTGCACAGATAAATGCAATTTTAGACAAATTCAGCGTAAAAAAGAAGTTTTCAATAAAAACTGCGACTCAGAATGGTTCCGTACCACCACAACCATTGCACAAGGTAGGTAGTCAGACACATGAATAGAGTATGTATAAATTTCATGTGCCTCTCTACTCGTATTACGTTGCGGTTCAAGAGATACAGCCCTGTGACAGACGGACGGACAGACAGAGTCTTAGTAATCGGGTTCGTTATGGCATGGAACCCTGTATATAAGCTGACAATAAATTGTATGTTAATTTATTCCCTAATGTTTCTTTTGCTTTTCGTGTTGTTCAAGTAGCAGCAATTTGATTATAGCAGCTTTGACCTGTTCCCTAATTGGATTTTACATTACTTGACCTAGGACAATTACCATTGCAAGACAATTCAGCGGACATAATTCGCCTCGAATTTCATTTAACAGAGTTTCCTCTTAAATATCTTACATTGCGGCAAACTTTTCGACACGTTGAGAACAAGGGATACTTGTTGCTGTCACAAACTTTGCGAATGCCTAGCCTCTACTTAGGCAGTCAGTACTATAAGTCTTAAATCACACTTATATGTTTCCATGTTGGCCTAAATGCTCAGATTCGACTGAATAAATTTATACGCTATAGAAATTGAGGCAACACTAATAATAACTATACTTTTGAAAGGCTGTGAGTTTTAGCTTATGCTTCAATAATAGGCAACCATAGAAAAGAATTGCAATAGTATTCCTATTGTGGTCTGCTGGCTGTAAGGCGTCGAGACTTGCAGGCTTGCAGTAAAGCCACACCTGCGCTTTGCTGAGTGTCAATAACACGAGCTGAAATGAGGCAATAATTCAATCTTGGTAAACCGGCAGGTGTTCGCAAATGTAATCGGGGACTACCGGTTAATACGCAAGGACGGTCGCCACTTATACGTAAGTGCTCCTTCGACCGCGATACAAATGTTACTAACGAGATGAATGAATGAATACTTTATTGCGAGATGTTTTTGTGGGCGGCGGAAATTTGCTTCATCTCCAGAGGATTTAGAATGAACGGATGTTTAGGGGTCCTTTTATTAATTCATATCTATTCGTATATATGATTGGCTTGATCAATTATATCAGGCCCTCAGTACTCGTCCAGTGTGGATAAAGATGAGCTGTTTTTTGTAACTGATTCTCTAACTTGTACATATTAGAAACAGAAAGTTCAGCTTTAATAATACCTTGGACACTAATTACACACATTGAATTTGCCCCAAACTAGTACTCCCTGTATCTTAGGTACAAGACAACGATACATATACTTATATAGATAAATATTATACTTAGATAGATAAACAACCATGACTAGGATACAAACATCCGTTCTCATCAAATAAATATTTGCCCCCACCGGGACTCGAACCCGGGACCCTTGGCTTCATAGGCAGTGTCACTGCCGACTCGGCCATTCGGGTCGTTAAATGAATGATTGAAAAAATAACTGAATTAAATATTAACCTGCGAGAGTATACTGTAGACTGTATAGTAGTAAATAAGTTTTAAAATGTTCGCGCCTTGAATAGTTCTCCAGTCTTGTCAAAGCTTCTCATCTATAGACCAGAATGTTTCCAATTCTCCTGTACAATTTTCTCAAGGAAATCTAAGATTCTCACTACTCAAGATTACTAAAGTTTAACAATGTCGCCTTGCGTTGAAAGCTACTTAAAAGTAGATTTTGCCTACTTGAAGTAAATTTGCCCTTTGCATATTTTCGAGTTGAAATGAAATTTGACGATTTAGGCTCCATCGTCAGTTGTTGCGATATTTGACGCTTCTTGAGTTTCGCTTTGATCCTAAGCACCAGAGACTTCAAAGCTACATAGTGTTTCATCGTAAGTTATAAAAACTCTCAGGGGTTAACTTGTTGAGTAAAGTTAGCGAATCTGTCGGATGGGGATGAGTTTCGCTAACAATATTAGGTAATTAAAATTAACCTAAGAACAGTATGCTTATTATAACGTGTGATCACGCCTACCTATCAACGCCACATGTGAAATTAGTTTTCTTTCCTCATGTCCGGAAAGTAGGCAAGGATAGTACCGTCATAACCGCAAGTAATATTCGCAGGAACTTGAAGTAAATCCCGAGGATACTGGCCTGGCCGATAATACGACGGGCTGGGTGGTCGGGGTTTACATTTTCATTTATGAAATTCTCCTTGTTAATGAATCGATGAAGAGTGATATATTAATTTCATTCGATCTGTTAGGATATCAATAAACGTCGGATTTCTTCTAGTTATAGACAAATACAAACAGGAATCGTTTACATTATGGGGATTATTTAGTATTTACAAGATAACAGAAACTGACTTCTGGAATATATCATTAAGGTTCACCTATTTTTTTTAAAGAAAGACGTAGAACATTCGTACCCCGAACGCACCATACTTCAAGCTCGATTGAGTTAGTGTTGCGACCTTTGTTAGATATTGGATAAAATTCCTTTTATATTTCCCAAAGGACCAATTCGTTTCGCCGAAATAAAAAATGGCCTGCATGATGTATTCTATTCCTAGTTACTAGTCGCTTTGTGAGCAGCTCACCTCGCAAGCGACACAGGAATATTTGTTTTCATTATTTTTCAACCTCACACCTCCGACCGCTTAAAGTTTATCCGATGAACAAGTTCAATCATTACAAAAACCAATAAAAACAAATAATCCGACTGCATTTTCTTTCAATACCACATACAAACATTAATTCACCAGGTTACGTACATGGAGTATGAAATGAGCCGCACCAATAACTTTGGAACTACATTTGTGATCTACAATTCAACCTACAATTCGACTTTCCACTAAAATTATATGCCTTATGTCACTCTCACGGTCTCCACAAATCTAAAGGCTCCTCATTTGTTTTAATTTGTCAAGCCGTTTGGGCTGTAGTGTCTTTTTTATATTCAACCCCAAATCTCCGCCATTTCAAAAAATAAAAACTAAAATCAGAATCGACAAAAAATCTTTATAGTTATCGAATTTGCTTACAAAATTTCACGAGAATCGGTTGAGAAATGCGACCTGAAGAGGAGTCGGACAGAAATCAAGACACACGAAAGCATTTTTGCCCAAGCTGAAACGGAGACGCTTCGTCGCTCTGTCAATAAGTGGTATCGGCTGGGCACACAACAAAGGACGTAAGACAGGAACCCCTTTATTTACTTTTCTCGTCTAAATTTTTAAGTTGTGTCGCCAGTACAGTGGAAACAATTACTTTCTCTACATTCTAATTGATAGCTCTAATCCCCAAAGCGATCGATCTCGAAACACGGACCAAACTTATATAATAATTATAATAATAAACATTTACATACAGGCACATACATTCCTTCTGGCCCCACACTAGGATATCCTGTATCGTGGGAACCGGAAACAGCGACGTCACACACATAAACATCCAAGATCTGGGGTTATTTTTTTCTTTTTCCCCAGCCGGGGATCGCACCCGGGACCTCTCGCAAGGCAGAGCCACAACCGCTGCGCCACATTTATAAGTTATTTAAGTTTGTAGCATAAAGGTTTTTTTTCGTTGCCATCACATAGTAAATAACCACAACGTTTTGTTTGTCAGTGCCAATCAATAAAGTTGTCGATATCGAAACGCGGACCAAATAACAAAAAAGTTGTGTAACCGCGCTAAATCTAAATGCATTCCGCTGCTTTTGGTACGAGTATTTCAATTTCGTTAGCGGATATTATCAAAAAAATAATAGTTCAAGTAGTAAAAAAGAGAGTTTAACTCCGTGATATAGTAACAGACGTAAGAAACGTTATACAAGTTATACCAACGAAATCACGTGGAAAATATGTGAAAGCTTACGAAAATTTCATCGTGTGGAAAAACTCAAGAGGAGCGAAGTCATTTTCTGAAATGTGTTTTTGGCCTTTTTTCAAGATTTATCCAAATCGAAACAATCTTCGACTCTGTGGTAATGCATGAAATATAAATATGTACATGTCATGGTAAAACCGACAGTCAGCACCAATAACGATATTAAAATAGTAAGGTACACAAAATTATAAACCTTTCTGAAAAAACAATCAAAGGGATATAAACCCAAGAAATCGAAGGTGCGAAATGTGGAAAGTTTTTTGAATGAAATTAAAAATGAAATGTATCTCCTAACAAAAGTAAGTTGCAAAATGACGCCAATATCAGTAAATCTAAATTTAAAAGTCTACTTTATTTCTTCTTGTTACAAGTTGTGCTGATATTTGGAATTCATAGAGATTTTCGAAGCAATGACTAACAATCGATGATGTTCAGACCCACTCGGTTGAAGTTGAAAGACACAAAAACCAAAATTGACCGATCGTTTTATCATAAGAGGAGAATACAAACTTATTGTGGGAAAGTACCAGGAACTTCACTCTTCTAATATAAAAACCAAGTCTGCCACAGGAAATCGCTACTCATTTAAATTTACCTAATGCTAAGCTGTACACAGGTCATAGTTTCCGGAGAACTTCTGCCTTTCTCTTAGCAGATTCGCGAGTCGCGAAATGTCTATTTTCATGAGGCATGGAGAATGGAAATCTTCTGAAGGATATTAACAAAAACCTATTGAAAATAAAGCCAAAATTTGCGACCGAATTGTAGAAAATATCGATTTAAAAGAACCTTCTTCTCGCCTATCTACATACGTCTGAAGGACATCGCCCACGATGCCAGAAAAAAATATTTCAGAAACAACCTACACATCCCGAGACAACGTTTTCTGAGATTATTGCTAATACTCAAATAGTAAATATCTACAACTGTAACGGATGATCCTAATAAAACTGTTGCTATGCACTTCCATCATTGTTCTAATACCATTCTTATTCATAACTTGTCTGTTGTAAAAATGAGTAAGTTAAGAGTAATAATAATTACTCTTAACTTACTCATTTTCTCATAGAGGGTGATAAAAAGTACAATGTACACTTCAGAAGAAAAACTACTTTAAATTCGAGTGATTTACTTGAATCCCTCGCTTCGCGCAGGGTTCTATTAACCAACCCCTCGCCATGCTCGGGATTCAACTCTACAATCCTTCGCTCCGCTCTGGGTTCAAAAAACACTCTCGCCTTAAAAGTAGTTCTTTACTCCCTTGGTAAGCAATCTAGTATTGATACTTATTGTAGAAGCGTCGCGACGCAAAACATAAAAAGACAGGCAGCGGACACGACAACGCTGACTTATCTGCGCCAGGTCTGGGCGACCGACAGGGGGGGTGCAAACGGGTGCGGGGAGCGGGGGGATGTTGTGTCAAAATCCCCGCAAAAACAAGCCTTCACGTCTTTTCTATGTTTAAAAATTCCGCGTCGATGCGCCTTCTTCCTGTCCGCGAAGCGTCCGCGTCTTACGTCTTTTCTATATATATGGCCAGCCGCAAAGTGAGCGACGACCAATTCGTGTATCGTACGTATCTGTACGTCACTATGGAAATGTAATTCTGCCTTTGCGTGTTTTTCTGTTTCGGGTGAGAATTTTCGTCGCAGCTGTTTCCTCTCACAGATGACTGCCCGCAGTGTGTGAAAAAATGCATATTGAATAGGAGAATGTTTACTGTATTTTATAGTAATATCGTATCGTATGGGTATGTTTTCTTCAATCGTAAGCTCGTTAGCCAATAGCTATTTAGCAAATAGCATTTCGATTTATGTGAAAACCGCCATTTATGCCTCTGCCATCCCATATGGGAAAAGGCATATGTATATAATATTTTATATAGCATGTGAAAATACAGCATGAATTAAATGAAATGCAATCGCTCGGCTAATAATCATGGAAGAGAGTGAAGAGCGCACGTCACTGATAAGTGACGTTATACGCGAGGAGTCTCCATTAGCCGTCAAGCCTGGCATGTTTGGAGAGTTTTAAATGCGAGATGAGTTTTTCCCTAACATATACAATATTGTCCACATTAACAACGTGTCCTTGGGCTCTGGGCAAATATTAACGCTACAGGTTCATCAAATTATCTAAACCCTTTAGCGCATTCAGCATTTTTGATTGGTTTTCGACTTTATTGCCAAGCCAGCAGGCTGAAAATATTGGTGGGCAGAGTCTTATAAACTGTTAAAAGCAAAAGCAAAATAAATATTACAACAACCTGTCCAGTACCTACGAGAAATCAGCGTTTTATGAAGAAGTCCCTTTGGAACCGCCTGAATGTGGATATCTACTTGGCACATAAGAAGTACTGCTTGGTTGCGAACTCATTTAAATTTAGTGATAACCCCACGTGATACAATATACTTACAACGAAGGAATATATGTGGCAGCTGGATTTTGACATAATGCGGGTTTGACAAGACTGGACCGCTAATATCATGCATGACTGAAATCATAGCAGTACCATACAGGTAAGAAGCTCAACAACGATTTCACCGTACGACATCACGCGTGGTAGAATGTACCTGTCAATCACACCCTCTCTTTCTAACTCAGGCGTGAAGACGTATCGTGAATTCGTCCTTGATATTCTTGGCTCTACCTGTATGGCTATACTATGACTAAAATGAAGTGATGACAACGTGTGACATTGTCAAGTGTGGCTGTCATTGTCAATAACTGATTGCTGTACTTCATATTTAATTTTATGCAAATTTATTTTGTATTTTTGTTTGAAAAATGATTGTTAGTGTTACGTGCTTTGAAAAGGAAACGTTGTAGGATCACTCGCGTGTCTGTCCTAGGTAGTAATATAAATCGACCTAATACAGAACTGATTAGGTTGAAATTTTTATACACTTATGTGTTTCTGTGACCCAAACAGGAACGTTTGAATTTGGCGGGTATATTTTGGGGGTACATATTTTTTTTTTTTTTAATCTGTTTTGTGTTACGTGTCTAAAGAAAAGGGCTTGTTGCGAGGATATCATATTTTTTTCATAGACATATAATGCTTAAGCTTAAAAAATAGGTAAATAAGACATTTCCGAAACACAATTTTTTTCACTACTAGATACAAACTTATAAATGCACCTGGTTATATATGTCACCGTAAGATTATCAAAACCGTTAGTTTGTAAACTATCGACAAATTGTAAACCAGAACGACAGGGTTTAGAATTTACATTTCTTTACCGTATGATTGTCAAAACCGTTAGTTTATAATCTAACGTTTTTTTTTTGGTTAGTTTACAAATTATCGATAAATTTTTAACTCTGCCGAACTGCTTACGATATGACGCGTTACTTTATAATAAAACCATTAAATTGTGAACTGGTTCAGACTTGAATTGCAAAGGAAATACCAGAGCAAACACTGCGTAGCTTAGGTGAAGACTAGAGAGGGCGAGCGCAGCATAGCCCCCTAATAGTCCTCGTGTTAGGTTGACGTGTAAGAACAAAAGAAACGTAAATTCTAAACCCTGTCGGTCTGGTTTACAATTTATCGATGGTTTAAAACTAACGCGTTAGTTTATAATCCTGTAAATAAAAAAATACAAATAAAAAAATGTTTATTACTGTAGATAATACTTACCAATTGAAGCTTAATTATTTTTGTTAAAGTTAAGTAATCTTGAACAATGTAGTATCCCTTCTTAGACAAGCTATGGCAAATCTGCAGAGGTATCTTGTTTTAGTAGTTTATATAATTACCATTATTTAATTTGTCAACGTGGATAGCGTCCGAATTCCTCTGTTAGGCCACGGGTTATGTGGTTATGATAAAATTGAATACCCTTTCGTCATAAACTTTGTGTGTCCACGTCCCGGATTTGAGTCTCATATTTTGAACAAAGTTGAGTACGTTGTCTTTTTTGTGCAGCTTCTTCTGTAGGAAAGCTAAAACGCGTGCACAATACACAAACAGTGTACGTGACAAGGTCTTTCAGACTGAAACCGGATTTAATTAAATATGAGCAGAGTTGTTAACTCTATGATATGACCGTGGTTTTGATCTAGGTATTTAAAGAATATTCCTTTTTGAGAATTTCTTAGAAAGACGATTCCTTTTTGAACATGCATTCCATTTGCGTTACTTTTAAGAACCTGTTGTCGATTTTCGTGGGTTTGATGTCTTCATGGGATTTAACGACGTCGGCAATTATGGTTGATTTCTGTCTGACATACGAGTAACCGACACATGATTATAACGTTTTTGCTCTACATAATGTACATTCTTATTAAGGCATTATTTCCTTCTCCGTAACTTACGCTAGCTTCCATTATTCATCTAGCTCATTATTTTCCTTCATGTATACGTATCTCTCATCCTAACAAAGATATTCTCTCTCTTATATTTACATTTTTACCTTGGATCGTTGATGCTTTTTCCTCGCAAATAAAATGAGAGAAATAAGTCTTGCAGGTTCAAGTGATATTTGGTCAAGAAAAAAGTTTTATAAAACGCCCATCGTGAAACAAAAAGTGAGCTCTGGAAACGGGCTTCTGTGAAAATAAAACGCAAATGATTCAATTTCCCTGTAAAGTTTACTCGTACTACGGTTTTATGATTCAACCGAAAATTAAGTTAGTCCCGGCAGCGGAATCCCCAAATTTTCGCTTTGATATCCCGCTGACTTTTGATATAGTGTGTAAATATATTTGAGGATATCCTGCTGGCGTTACGATTATTATGGAACATATATTTTATTAATCGATACCTAGGTACTTATACTCTATTTCATATAACTTGGAAAAGAGAAACAGTGCAAGTGTTTTTTTGCAATAGTTCAAAATATTAACCCGTCATGTAAAACGCCCGGCCAAGGAGAATAGTGCCATGGAAGGAGGCCGCTGTTGATATCGTCATATAACTCAACTATTCTTGATGGAAATTATGTTTGAAACAGGCAATAAATTTAGTTCAGAAAAGTGTCAATTACATCTTACTGAATGTTTTCATTTATGCTTATTTTCATCTTATTCTCTGTGTTTTGAATATTTACTTACCTGCGCTGCGGCTGCGGTGCGGTGGGATAATTTTGGTCTTTTACCTTTGCATAACAAGCTTGCCCGTTGGTATTATTACATGACGTTTTAGTGCTAACGGCGTAGACAATGACATGATAAATGCGGTACTTCACGTTATTCGAAGTTTTTAGCGAATAAAAAATGCTTTCTTTTCAAATAAATTCTTGGCTTGCTTGATTCTTAGTGGACAGCACCGGCAGAACAGCTGTATCAATCTTAAAAGGAAATTTAATTTTTATTTCAAAGTTCATGTTTAAATTAAATAGTTCCTGTTTCTTCTAAGTAGTACGTACTAAGTACTGCAAGTATTCATTTACAACTTCACTAAAGTGTAATGTTGCTGTTGGAGGAAGGCAGCAAGTATTGAGAGACATACTTTTTGTTTTCCGAAGTTCGCTACACCCGCATGTGCGAGCTGAAACTTCTTCTTACAAATAAGTTCGCCAGATATTTGGGTTTTAATAAGAAAACTTCCGCGCTGCAGTATTCTCTCTTCTCAGAAAATATATCGAGATAAGGTGCTGCAAGGAAATTCCTATGTAAATTAAAACATACAAACTACTTTTCCGGTTGGTCGCGTGAAGCGTTGGCCTTGCACAGGTGGAACTAAAACCAGCTTCCTCGAGTCGTATTTACGTTGGCTGAAGTTGTTGACATCAAATTAATAAAATGCACTTCGCTATTCCAGAAAATTTTAATTCTAGTGTTAATTTGATCTTCAGAACTGCCATCATGAGTTAGCCCTTTATCACGCAAAATTAAGTACCTATTAAATTTCTCGCTAGACGTATCTGTGGCTCCGCAACCCTGTAAGGCAAATACGTGAATATGCCTATATCTATATGTTTATTCGATTCGTTAAGTTTAGTTTAGTTAAGTTTACTCTTACAGTAGCATCAGTTATTATCTTTGATGAGGTACGTACGGACTCAGAGCTGGAATTGATCAGGAGACTCTAGCCTCTCCTTCGTATAGCCAATTAATCAGTGATGAAGAGAGACAATAGTACAGTTTTTTATCTCCAGCGGTGAATAGGTGAAAAGAAACTGTTTTAAGAACATGTTTATTGACTTCTTCACTAACAATTTGTGAGACTTCATTTCCAAGGAGTTTCTAGAGTTATTCTAAATCCATGTTATTTCCAAAGATAGTTTAGTTTGATATTGAAGATTTAATATCAGGTAACCGGGAGGACACATTCACGAAACCGTAGTAATATAAAACACAGACTCTGCGCGAAACTCAACCGTCCAATAGGATGCATCCCAGAGGAATTTCAAACTTTGTTAATAATCAAACGTTTTTTTTTTTGGTATACCCAGCGGATTTCATATGGTTGCGAAGGGTTTCGACCGTGACTTTCCAGCCACTTCTGTGTTGAATTGTTAAAGTGGGTTTTATTTTTCTGAGCCAGCCATTGATTTTTGTTTAACAATGTTATAATATTGGGTTAAATGACATCAGGTCATTGAACCCACTGAAAACCTGCCTGAACGTAATCGACAAAGGTGTGCCCTTATTACTCGTCTGAGTCCGCATATGGACCCTTTAGCAATATAACCAGGCCGCAAAAATCTCATAAGTATACATAGTTTCCCCGATACGGGTCATGTTATCGGCCCGTGCTCCTTTTCTTAACCCTAAATTTATTGAGCCCAGAAAATAGAAGCAACACTTTTCTAAACCTGCCTCGTTCGAGTACCCCGATTCACCTTTGTGTCCGACTAGCCAGATGATTGTAGATACGACCGCCAGTGTTCTATAGGGAGTTTATCTAAATCGGTTCAGCGGTAGATTGGTAGTGACCAGGATCACATATATCGCGACTCTCCTTTGGGAAATCAGCATATGATTTTTGATATACTGTTCTGTTATTTACCAAAGTGCATCCTTTTCTTTGATATGAAGGTTATGTCTTGGAGTAGGTAGGCGATCGTAAGGCACTTAAGCATAGGCATTATCAAATATAATGCCACATATTTCTGCTTCTAGTGTATCTGATAAATAAATATAGTGATGACAATACATCATGTAAAATTGTAGTCGAAGCCATTCCACATAGATTAACCATTATTTTTTTCTCTCGTTTTCTAGTTTTCTCCCGCTCGACAGGATATACCATTTGTTACCATTGAAATCATGAATAATTCATGTGGATTAGATTCACAAAGAGTAAAAGTGGTACCCAACACACTTTGTCCATCAGTCCAATTAAGGAATTTTACATAGCGTCATTAAAACTTTGTTGGCCCGTTTCTGAAGTTGTAAGTTGTGATGCTGCCTGCGGCTGCGAGCCTTGAACCACTTATTGCATTTTATAATGCTTTTTTGGACAGAGAATGAAATATTAGTAATTACTTACATGTTTATATGTTTACGAGGCCGTCGAGCCGCCCGAGTTCCGTAGACGTCACAAGTCAATTAAATTAGTTAAAAAGTGTTTGAAAATAGAAACTTTGGCAGATAAAGATAGCTGTCAGATGTCAAGCAGTCAGTTTTGTCCGATAGTTAGTTGCATTTGACTCTTTAGAATGCCACTGAACCCACTTTGTACTAGATATCCATACTCATCGACAGCTATTCCAGTGAACAGTGAATTCAAAGGAAAAAACATGATGCAGAGGTACATGCAATTTTTTATGCTGCGAATTCATTGTTCTCCGCTACATTCCGACACAGGCAGTTTAACACCAAAAGTACGTAACGCTCGAAAACCATGCAAAAAATCCGCACCTCGTTCTAGTAATTGAAACTGGAATCGATGTGTAATGAAAAGCTCGCGGTGGGCGGAAAGTGGGTGCAACCTGGTGGCTCTGGCTCCACCCGCCCTTCACCATCGCCACCCGCCTCGGGCGCACAGTTGCGGTCGCTTTTTTGAAAGCTGCCTGACAATTATAACATATTATCTTACTTAAGCAGCTACGCGACATTAAGGCCCAATGATTAAAACGAAAAAAATATCACAACATTTTCACATCGCCCCCAACGACGACGTGTTATAGATGGCCATAAAAAATGGGCAATCCGGGACTGCAGTCGTGAATCAACAACCCAATAGAATTCAAATAGATATTTCCGCTATTTTCGCAGACGACAGTAGCCGGACCGCTATCTTACTCACGTTACGAGTTCAATCGTAACGTGACTGAACTGAGGCTACAAACCCCATTTATCTTCCGGTAATAGTTGGGGGAGATCTGTTAAGACGATTTGAATGGGGAAATGCCGTGAGTTCTCTCGTATTCGTGGGAAGTGCAAAGTCACGACTCACGAGGCTCGATACGATTAGTCGAGTGAGGCGCATCGGACGGCCGAGTGTCCGCTGTCTTACCGTTTCCGAGACGACGCAAAGGCACGTAGAACCTCTCCACTCTGTGCACCTCTTGATAAAGAATTTCATTATCAGCCCGAACTATGCGAATGGCCTGAGGAGATTTCAACCTCCAATATCTACGCCTTTATGTCAGTCCTTATTCTTACGATAGGATCTTGACTATATTGGAAGCCGAAAAATGCATAAATTTTCCAGCGTTATGATGCTGTGTTTGAGTCGTTCAATTGTATCATATTTTTTAAAGTATGTACTGAAGTACAAAATCAGAACAGAAGACAATACATCTGAAATCAATCTCTATGGGGAGATGATCAAAAGATAGATCTGTACCCAATCTGTATTACATAGTTTAATGTAGTGCTTGCGAGTTTAATTAGAAGACGACACATTGCTCTTAGGTATTATACAGAGTTATGTACTGTGTTATTGTCCTTGTGTATACTGGTATAACGTTGAGTGGTAGTGTCCCAAATATAAAGCGCTATTCAATACGAGGCTGTTCAATGAACTATCTATATACATAGTCAGGTCATAAGTTCTGTCACATGTGCAATATGAAATAATTTAGACATGTTTATTATTTATGTAAACATTTATATAGCAAAATGAACTTAATAAAATATAGATTCTAATGGTAATAAAGTTTATTCAAAATTACCCCCGCGATTTTGAATACAGGCCTTTATTCTGCGCGGCCAGTCGTCTATCGCAGCACGAACGAGGTCCATGTCAATATCGGCGGCTGCGTTAATCAAGGATGCCTTGAGTGACTCCAAATCAGGATGAGGCTTTGAGCAGGCCTTTTCCTCCAAGTGTTGCCATATCTTGTAATCTAACGGACTCAAATCTGGACTGGAGGAGGGCCAGTCTTCGTGCCGGATGAAGTCGATTTCACGCGCCGCCAGCCAGTCTTGTGTGCTTTTCGCTCTATGAGCTGGCGCAGAATCTTGTTGGAATACCCAGTGCCTGTAATTAAACATGGTATGAGAAACAGGTTCCACAAGGTTCTTGAGGACTGTATTTTGATACACAACTGCATTCGTTTTTACGCCTTTCTCACAAAAATGTACCTCAGTTAAGCCCCAATAAGAGACTCCCAACCAAACCATGAGCGAGGATGGAAAATGACCTCGTTGGACACGCGGAATACGGTTGCTCGCTTCTTCACTGCTGTGTGCGTACACCTTATCATTTTGTTTGTTGTAGCTCTCTTCCACGGTGAAATTTTTTTCATCCGAAAAAAGAATTTCCCGATGCTTTTTTCCCGCGTACCGCTTCAACAAAGCGCGGCATCTCCTCAGTCTCAGGTCCATTAAACGAGCGTCCAAACGATGTCCTGTTTTTCTTCAATATGCCCTAAGCCCTAAGTCTTCATTTAACACCCTTTTCACCGTGGTCCTGCTTAACCCCATCTGAAGGGCCAACAGTTTCTGCTTACGTATGGGATTTCTTTGAATTCGCGCCTTCACAGCTTTTATCACTGCTGGAGTCCTAACAGAGCGAGGGCGACCACTTCTTGACCTGTCATCTACACTAGAGTCTTCATTGTATCGTTTTATGGTACGATAAACGAATCTTTTGGTTATATTCAAATTTTTCAGTAAGTCGAAAATCTGAATTGGCGCGTAACCGCAACGATGCAACGCAATAACTGCGACACGGTCTTCTTTAAGTGTCCACTCCATATTTAAAAATGAGGAAAATTCTAAAAAGTACACATTTTTATTTTCATGAAAAATTCGAAATTCGAATTCAATAAACTTTTTTGTGGCCAGCGTTCTAAATTCAAAAGTTTTTATTGTGTGACAGAACTTATGACCTGACTGTGTAGTTTACAGCTTTAATTAGTTGTCAATATTAGAGTTGATAAGTTGAGTAAATGGGGGTTATATATCATCACCGAATATGCCTCTATTCGAAACTACGCTGGCTCATTATAAAATGATTTCACAATAGGGGTTTTCTGACAGCTAATTCAATAAAACTGAAAGCCGTTGATTCGCAATATCTTTAATTTTTGGGTCTGTGAATTAATATACAAAGAGTGAAAGAATGAACCACACTTACTTGCTGTGGTCAATTCAGGCTTGACTTGTTCAACTGATTGAACCTTAAAGTCATCTAAATCTTCGACTTTCATCACTAGGGACATCGTGAGTTCACACCATACGAGGCCATGTCACAGCATCGCAAAGAGTTGAAATGGCTGCCGATCCGTCTTCGTCGGTATTCTCGCATCCTCAACTTCCTCAACAACATTTTACGGATCCACGCTATCCAACCATTCTACGAGACCGTTTTCAATTTAATTCTTCCAGCAGGCCTCGGAGAACTCACGCAGATTCCATGCTCACGACCCCGCTACATAACTTACTACGAGCACGGATTACACTCCGGGCCATTCGGTTGTAGAATGCACTCCCCTGCACCATCAGGGACAACCCCCTCAATATATTTGAAATTAGCGTGAGGAAGCACTTCATAGGAAGAGATTGCTCTTGGAATTATAGGTAGTATGTATGTATTTATTAGTACATTTAACATTTAGGATGTATATAGTGTAGGCATCCGTTTATTGATTTGTAATATTGAGTAATGTAATATTGAGTTAATTGTAAGTTCTAGGAAAATCACAATTATTTTTTGTTGTACACATATGTCTACCTGTGCTCAGCGATCTACCTTTCTGATCCAAACTTTGTCTGCTGAAAGAAATCTCTTACTAAAGATAAGCTCGTCTTTGTGCACTATTTTAATGTATATCTTGTTATTTGAATTATTTGTTTGCAATTAATAAATTATGAATAATGAGTACGCCGTTTTTTACATAATTGAACGGCCCAAAGATGATGAATATTCTTCCCATGATTTCTGTTGATTTCGCACGGGATTCAGTCGAGGAAAGAAGTCACACAGGTCCGAAAGAATAGCCAGGGTCGTCGTAATCGAAGAGTTTGAGGTCGTAATAACCGCAAAAAGAGGATACCGCGAAGATTAAGCTTTCGTTATAAAACAAACAAAAAAATTGTGTTTACTTGTTGTTGACAAGTTACAGTTCTTGCTCTTCGGTTTCGTCATAGACCAGCTTTGCCTAACTCAATCACCATTAAAATACAACATACCAAGGTTTTTGAAATGTCATGAAACAAAATAAAAATAAAAATTGGTTGTCTGTAAAGTCGGTTAACGGACGATAATTTTACGTGATAACGTCTTAAGGTGAACGCTTGTTCCGCGCTCTCGCTTGCACGCTCGGCTCAGGCGGAACGTGACAATGAGTCATGCTTAATGCGTGCAGCCGGTGTTCATCGTTTTATAAGACGTTATCAAGTCAAAAACCATGTATCGCCACCTAAACCAAACTTCTAACATTTGGAACTACTGTATTTTCTTTAACTTTAACGAGCTACCAGAAAATTGGCCATAAGTGTCGCGTGATAGATAGATGTTCCGGGGTACTCAAGATTTCACTTGCCCTGCCCGTGACCTTATTAGGAGAGTTTTTCCGCGAGTTAGCGCAAGTTCAAAAGAAATCCCAGAGCGACGAGGACGGTGGGCAAGCTTGCGGCTCTGCGGATGTCGTGCGTATCAACAAAAACTAGGCCGCAATCCGCGGCGCGTCGTTAGCGCGTTCTTTATGTCGCTGATTAGTTTTTATGGGCGACGGATTCGGGTAAACTTTCGAACTTATGAGGAAACTGCCATCAACGTTACAGCCCAACTCGGAAAGACCGTTTGGTGTTTGAATTAGGGAAGTAAATACTAGTATTAATGATGTGCACAAGGATTAGGAACTTGATTGATTTGCAATTATCATCATCTACATGTTAAGATGTCAGTTATCTAACCTTATGCGTCTTCTAAAATGATCGTATTTCACTTATGGAAGATTTTAAGACATGCGGCCAGTTAGAAAGGATTTTTGTGTTCGATTTCTTTTTTTACCAAATCGTATTGACGACATCAGCTGCATTAGTAATCGCTTTCCCTGGAGTCTGAATGGAACTTATAATAAACAAAAACATAATAAGATACTCCTATTTTTATTTTTATGCAATCTTTCTCAAATAACTCACCTGAATTGGATACCGTAAAAATATGGCAACGCGTTCAAATCTAGGTTAGACTATAACAAGATGATGTCCAGTAGCATCTTCATGAAGCCCGCGCGAAATAAAGTTCTACAGAAGATTGCAAGTTTCCCGGTAAAGTTCATTCGTTAAGAGTTTGTTAAGAGTTTCAGTTTAGCGCTCACAATTCATTCAAGCAAATATTTGGTGAAACATTACAGCATAGTTAAGCAGCGTAATGACCGGAAGCGATATAGATGTTGTGCATCCTCTATCGCGGGGCGTTAGGGACCGGATTAGAGAGGATTTGCCCGCCCTGACCCGCCGCCGCCCAGCGTCGAGGTGTCAGTAATGTTTGCTAATAAAGCCGCTGGACATTCAGCCCAGCGGGGCCCTAATTTATCATTGTTAGCTAGGGCCCCTAAAGAAAGTAATTTCCGTCTAGATTTCTTTCTTCTTCGAGCAGATATTCTTCGACCGTCTGATATCATCCAATTACGATGCTTACCGCCAGTTTTGTAAAAAGCGAGATATAGGCCGCGGTAAAGTTTCTTGTCTTCAGTCAAGCACTCTTTGTTGTGTTTCTTCTTTTGCCATTCAAGTGTTTTAAATTTTCTGTTCGATTTGTAATTTTGTTGAAAGCGACAAACAGATTTGAAAATTTCACTTTTGCTAGTAAAACCTTTAAAACCCTTCATTTAATCGCCAATCTATCGCCGTCAAACAGCTTGTCCATGAAAGTTAATCGTTTATCTAAATCTAAACCAAATGGTTTATCTAAATAATAATTAAATATATATTCAATAGTTTTCTAAGACACTTAATACTAATCGCTTATACTATTATGTGTTATAAAATAATCTAAGCATCTCTTTGATTTGCATTGCAATCATTTATATATAGTATATATATGATTTTATCAAGCTTAGATCGCATTGAAGTTTATTAACAGCTACGAAAATTTCTTATAATACATATGTTTATAATTAATAATACCTTGATAATACCTTGCGACACTATTAACACACATTAATCTAGCCCCAAACTAGGATTCCCTGTATCTTGGGTACTAAAAAACGATACACATACTTATATAAATAAATATTAACTTAGATAGATAAACAACCATGACTAGGGTACAAACATCCGTTCTCATCAAACAAATATTTGCCCCCACCGGGATTCAAACCCGGGACCCTTGGCTTCGTAGGCAGGGTCATTGCCGACTCAGCCATTCGGGTCGTGTTATTCAACGAATATTTTTTGCATTTTACCCACCACGCACTAACAACCAACTAACAATGTCCCTCTATCCCACAGTGACCAAGTTCATCCGTATCGGCATCGCGGACAAGAATGACAACCCGCCGTACTTCGACAAGGAGCTCTACGAGGCTGAGGTCGACGAGAATGAGGACATCCAGCACACCGTGCTCACTGTCACCGCCAAAGATCACGACGAATGTGAGTACATAGCTTTAAGGCCTCTACACACCAAAGTGGACGGCCAAGGCGTCATTACCCAGTGCGGCGGGTTAGGCCAGCTTGTTTCGGGATAATCGTTTAATCAACCGTGCACCTACACTTACCCGCTGCCGGCTAAAGCCGGGCGTCATTCTGTCTATCCAGCAACCTGCATTAACTACTAAGCAAAAGCCTCCTCTTCAAAGCAATCTTAGGGATGTATCCAGCCTGCCTCTCGCTCTCCTATGCGGACTCGAACCTGTAACATTTGCTATCGCAGCAGAGTTTACCAATATGCCACGGAGGATGTATATAAATGTATACGAGTGCTTACTCACACTGCTCAAATACGGGAACATTTACAATGTACGTAACTCACACTGCTCAAATACGGGAACATTTACAATGTACGTAGGTACCTACTACCACAAACGTAATATAAGGGAATGGTTAGAAAAACTTGAGGCTGAGTTACTCAAGTGGTGTATAAAACACATACGTGCACGAGAAGAGTCGTCAAAAGTTTAATATTCGAAAATGTTAACTCAAATTACTCTGTGTAATGGTTTATCTTGAGTTACTGAACTACGTTCTGTTTACAAATTTCCTCCTCACTATGAGTGAGGTTTGCTTTGACGCAACTTATTTCACATTGATAAAGTATGGCGTATTATTTAATATATTGTTTTTCGAACTTCTCAAGTGAAGTTTGAGCAATGAAAGTTGAGCCTGGTACCGAGACGGCACCGTAGGTGGAGGAGCAGCACCCTCCTGCACTGCTCGCCCCGCCCCCATTCCCTGACTTGTGAAGGCTTTAGAATCACTAATCTTTGCGAGAAATGTGCTTCCGAAAAGAGTCTCGTCTCTGTGCACATCCTGAATTAAGTTGAGGAACGTCTTGCCTAGTTCGAGATTAGTGGTTTCCATAAAATGCAAGTCTGATAAGATTCTGCAAATATCGCTGAGGCCTTCGATCGCCTCGATATTTTTATTTTCTGGCAGCAGATGTAACAAACCTTTATTTATGACACTTGTTCCAATGCTTAGCTGCTGCTGGGTGATTTCCTTTTTCTAGTCCCGATTTCTTGTCATATCCGAAAGGATACAAATATATTTCCCCATTTACCTTAGGAGCTTGTGATAAACGGCTGTTGTCAGGAACAAGATAGTCCTACAAAAGCTTTTTTCTTATAACCTTGGAAAGATCTTTACGCAGGATGGGTTGCCAGCGTTGGGAAAAAATTTCGTGGATGTTGGGGTCGAATTTCGGTGTGTAGTCAGTTGCTTTGCCAACAAAACCTCTTTATCAATCTCTTCGCTCTGAGCCGTCGCTTCAGTCTCAAAGAGCTGAACAGGATAGTTAGAGACCTCAGGCGCATTGAAGACAGGAACAGATTCTATATGGACCGGGGAACTCAGGGTATTTGATTGGCCATTTGGTATTTCGTTGTCTACGGACCAAATATATAAATTAATAACCTACGCGTATTTAAAAAGCCACAGAACGGTCATCTGCTTTTTGCTGCACGGTGAACCTCTAGGTAACCTTCTAATATAACGAAGATCTGAACATCAACCAATCATCTGCCTATGTGCTGACCCACGGTCATCCTCTAGATGACCTTCTGATGTAATAAAGATCTGAACATCATCCATGACCTTCTGATCTAACGAAGATCTGAACATCATCCGGCTATCTGCCTTTGTGTGGACACAAGGCCAACTTCTAGGCGACCAATTTGATTCGATTAGATCATTAAACCATCCTTGTCATGACCCACGGTCAAAGTTAAGATGGGTAGGGTAGGTAGAAAAAATATTTAGAAAATTGAACTTTATTTAACTTTTGACGTTTTATAAAACAAGGAAAATCGGTGTTTGATTTTTGTTTGTTAGGCATGATTAAAATTTATTTATGTGATCTATAGCGTGCTAACGAAGCCGTGCACAGTAAAAGAATGAGACTTGGGATTTTGGACCAGTGAACTTGAAGCGACGAGGGCGGCTATATATAGAAGAGGTCCCGGTGGCTGCGTCCGCTGTTGATATGTCCGTAAAAGAGAGATCTTCGCTCCAGGTTGCTACGCCTGGGGACCACAACAGCTTATGCTCGGAAGTTCTATATATAGTAAGTAACCGAAGAAACTTCTCTTGCGCGATGCAGGATCGATTGTCAATTGTTTCTGCGATCCGTGATGACATCTGTTGACAACTTCTGTCAATTGCTGCGTTTATTTGCTTGACATCCATCTTGTATATTAATATGTGGATCGCCTGATAGGTGACTTATCAAACTGACAGCCGGTGTGGGGACACTTGTCTTAAATATCGATTCGTCAATCGATTCTTTTTGTCTTAAATATGTGCAACGAAAGCGTGTATCGTAAAAGGACTACTTGGTTAATAAATAATTATGTGTTTGAATGAAGCGACTCATATAATTAACAACTTTCATGTTTCTTTTGTTGTATACAAGAACAGCGGGTAATATAATGAAAACCAATTATATGAGAACAAAACTTCGCATGTTGCTGTGTATTGCAGACCATATTGGAGTGGCGCCTCTGTGGATTTGAAGTTACCTCATAAACGGGCAAAGTGTGGCACACGAAACTTCCATATGGAAACTCTATCTCCGTATGAATACAAGTATATTGCTAGTTTGATCGATGGGCCCATACAAGTTTCTGCTATATTGCACTCTAGTCGGTGTACCACGGATATAAGAGATGCGAGATGCGTTATGTTATTGAACACACCAAAAATATCTCACACATTGTTTTTTTTCCTCAAATAAAGATGTACGATGACCTAAATAATTCTCAAGAAGCGATTTTAAAGAATAACTTTTAAACTGCTATATCTAATTATAAATTTGTGAGATGACAGACATAAAGTTCAAAGTTGGACGTCTTTAGGAAAAATCTGCAAAAGTCAACGAGAAAATGGAACGTCGCGCTTTTAGACACATCCGGAACTTAATAGGACCCACCTTCTACGCGTTCAAGCGCCCTTACCTTCCCATAATCATATTATCATCGTAAATTCCCCTAACTTTTTAACATAATTAAGCCAATACCTAAAGTAAATTACCCTCTTCCGCCAAGGCAATCTGGGTTGCCAGGTGAACGGCTCAACACTCCCAGGAGGTGACCATTTCATTTTACATCGGAGACTATTTTCGGGGCGAGCACGAAATTGAAAGTATAATAACATTTTCCGAACTGCGTCGTAAATCTTTCTACGCCCATCGTGTGTTCGGTCGTTTGTTTGGAGCAAACGCTATTCGATACTAATGAAATTGATGTTTTACCGCCGCAGAATTCAAGGACTATTTTGAAAGGCACTTAGGTTCGAGGAAATAAAGACACTTTAACTTTTACACTGTATATTTTTCTGCAACTAAATTATAGTATCACGTTTGTGTAAATAAGAGCAACATTTGTCGTCACGATGTTAAGACGTCAATTCTCATTATATTCATACAAGTCACGAATAACGATTAAAAACCTGTTCGATTTGATAATTCTTAAAAGTAGAAATGTTTCGCCATCACTATTTGATATACTCTATTAGATAAATTGATCTCATTTGTCTGAACTTTAATTTTGAAAAAAAACAGCTTACGCGGACAAGTGTATTTAGCAATCAAATCGATACAAAAATATCAGTAACTAAACGAGTCCGAAATCAGAATATGAGATATTTGTAACGTTGCAAAATAAATGATCTCTAGACCTCTAGAATGTAAACCTTGAATCAGGGTGGCGGATATAGTTGTTACCTACAAAATAAGTACCTACTCGTAACACAGAAAATACTCGTAATGCAAATGATACTCATTATTTGACAAATCTACAAAATCATACCAAAGAACGCGATTTTATCACGTCTTCCATTAAATTGCAGGAAATTGAACTTTAGTGATGAGTTGGCCGAGATGCAATTTTCTTTGCAAATCGTGGAAGAGAAATTCCGTTTGTGGTATTGAATGAGTGCCTTCCACCCGCCGCACTCAGTTTTAATGAATAAACTGGTTACGATATTAATTTAATGAATTTTGTAAATGACAAGACAGTCGCTGAAGATTATATCCATCCAGCATCTTTTACTTGTAAAGAAAAGCATAAGTAAATTCATATTCATGGTTACAGTATAATTATATTAAAATAATTTACTACTACTACTGGCATATAGATTATAATTTCTTTCTTATAAATTTTAGATATCGATTCCCAATAGATATCGCCGGTATTAAAAGTCTCGAGGCGTCATGTGCAGATGTCGCCAGCGTTGCCTCGCCAACGTCTACATCCTCCTGCCTGAAGACTGGCCCCTTTCCCCGCCACCCCGCCCCGGGGAAATGAAGCCTGGCGACGAAACATGCAGCGAACTTTTGAATAACTTCTGCTGCGTACCCAACGTTCAAGACAAATTAGATTTTTATCTGCTACAGCCAGCCTTTTCATATAATTCTCTGACTTAAGTCGAGTTTAAATGCTCTGAATCATTGTCATAGATTTACAAGGTGCAACTATGGAAGGTAGATTCGCTAGACTTCCTTGATATTGCTTATATTGTCCTGAGTTAATTCCGTCACGGCACCGCTGTTTCGAATATGAAAGCATATTCACTTAGTTAGTCTCATCGTACGTGATTCCGATGATTCTGGAATCTCAATAGTTTTGTTATAACTTATCACGTTTTACGTGAATTCAAAACCAATTCAGCTGATATATATTGTCATGTTAAATAACAACATGGTTTTTTTAATTCAACTATAGAAGTTTCTGTGAACCGTGAGTTCCAGATGCAGCATTAATAATCGTAACATATGTTCATGGAGTAATTACGATTTGACGCGCTACACTAAGGGCAAAGTCTCATAAAGCTGGCAACTGTTCACATTTCCACGAGTGAACTCTCTCTATAGACACAGATATTCTGATTCACATTTGTATAACATTATGAATCTTTGATTCACTGGCATGTTCATTTTTTAACCCGCAAACACGTATCCTCTAATAGGCATTCATGTTCTGGTTGCAATTTATTTATCTTGCTTTTGAAATATTTTTGTGAAAAAAGCAGTAATTTGACATTAATTAACCACGTGAATCGGTATTGAACCCACCACACAATATTAAAACCGATGGTTTTTAACCTTTGACTGGTGACATGGTTTTTGTGCAACTTAACTGGTGACGAGGGGTCTGAGAGGCCCATTGCGGTATCTGGTATAAATCATAGAAATTAAGTGTGGTAGCCAGTCAAAAATTTTAAAAACTGTGTTATCACATATAAAAGGAGAAAATAAAACAAATAAAATAAAACTATGGATATATTTTTTTGTTACGATCTTGCAGTTTTTATGTATGTCGTATTAACAATGAAAAAACTAGAGATGTGATTACAAAAGCAAAAAATTAAATCAACATATTACGTCAAAAAACACTTTTTTCTTGAATATTGAAGTAATAATGAATTTAAAAAAAACAACTCCAATCAAAAGTGTAATTTCACTTTGCCAATTTTTATATGCAGCCTGGGCATATTTTTTTTGCACACTGCAAGTACACACGTTTCGGACACGAATAACACTGGTAATATGATTTGCGCTTTAATCGAGGAAGACAACTGGCGCAGGCTTTCCCGGTGTTTTGGCCTGTCCAACTCAACTCAAACTCAACTCAAAAGTACTTTATTACTGTAGATATTTACATATTCTTAGCAAACGTCATTTTTTGCCTCTTCTCTACATTGGACCACTGTGGGAGAAGAAGGGCGTAGAAACTCCCACAGATTGATTTTTAGATCTCTTTTAAAAATAGGTTGTGCTTAACTAATACAATTATGATTTATTTTTATTTAATAAGCTGGAATAAATAATTACAAAATTATTAACAGAAAGGTCTGTGTTGAGCCAGATTAACCCCATACAGTCCTGTCATTTAAGTAATCTTGAACATTGTAATATCCCTTTTTCGACAAAGTCGCTTTAACATGCTTTTTAAATTGCTCAAATGGCAATTTCAAAATCTCCAGAGGTATCTTATTGTAGTAGAGAATGCACTGACCCTTGAAAGAATTGCTAACCTTCGCGAGTCTAAAACGGGGCGCACATAGTCTGTGATTATTTCTTAGGTAAACATTACAGCTATCGCTAAGTTTGGAAAATGTTGTAAGGTTCTTGCGTACATACATTATATTTTCGAAAATAAATTGACTAGCTACTGTTAGTATGTCAATTTCTTTAAAAAGCTCTCTTAAGGAGTCTGTTCGTTTTAAATTATAAATTGCTCGAATAGCTCTTTTCTGTAAAATAAAAATAGTTTGAATATCCGCTGCTTTCCCCCACAACAAGATACCATAGGACATCACACTATGAAAGTAACTAAAATATACTAGCCTAGATGTAGCCACATCCGTGCTTTGTCTGATGTTCCTAACAGCGTAAGCCGCAGAACTTAACTTACCAGCCAATTTATCTATGTGGGGTCCCCACTGCAATTTGCTATCAATGGTTATTCCAAGAAACTTCGTATCATTTACTAATTCTAACGTGCTGTTGTCTAACACTAAACTGGTCTCAACTTGCCTGACATTTGGAAGTGAGAATTTGATACATTTGGTTTTACCAGCGTTTAACAATAAATTATTAACTGTGAACCAATTCAAGGTTAAAGACAATACACCATTAACATCATCAAATTCTCCTTTTTGTCTTTCAATTTTGAAGACCAGTGAAGTATCATCAGCAAACAACACTATGTCAGTTAATTTCTCCACCATGAAAGGCAGATCATTAATATATACCAGGAATAAGAAAGGGCACAATATGGAACCTTGTGGAACGCCCATTTTAACACCCGATCCATCAGATTTTACGCCGTTAACTTCTGCCTTTTGAATTCTATTGCTTAGGTATGATCTTAGTAGATCCAACGCTTTATTTCTAACTCCGTAATGATTTAATTTAATTAATAGCGTATTATGATCAACACAATCAAACGCCTTCGACAGGTCGCAAAAAACTCCGATAGCATCCTGTGCGGCCTCCCATGCAGAATAAATATGAGATATAAGGGTAATACCTACATCCGTAGTCGATTTACCCCTAGTGAAACCGTATTGTTTGGCATGGAGTTGTTTTGTACGGTTGAAGTGTGAGAGCATTTGATTGAGTATAATCTTTTCAAATATTTTACTTAGTGTTGGAAGAACAGATATTGGTCTGAAATTTGAAGGATCACCCTTATCTCCCGACTTGAACAGAGGTATCAGTTTACTGTGTTTCATGAGGTCTGGGAAAGCCCCATCGTCAACACATTTATTGAATATATAAGCTAAGTGTGGGGCTATAACTAGAATTACTGAACCAATGACTTTGACTGATATACCCCACAGGTCTTCCGTATTTTTTAAGTTAAGTAATTTAAACGTTTTGACAATGTCCTGGGGATATACATGATGAAATTTTAAATATACATTACTGGCGCTAGTGTTATTTTTTAATAAAGTCTCTGCTTCATATGGAGATGAATTTAGACGGTCTGTTGTGAGTAAGGGTACATTGGTGAAGAATGTTTCAAAAGCTCGAGCAACATCAGCGCTGGATTTAACAACATCATCACCTATCTTTAGGCAGAAATCATTGTCTTTTGGTATAACTTTGCCAGTTTCGCGGTTTATTATTTGCCAAACTGTTTTCATTCTATTATTTGAATTTTGAATTTTTCTATTAATGTGTAAAGTTTTTGCAGTTCTACAAACCAACTTGAAAGTTTTGGAATATTTTTTAACGTAGTCGTGAAATTTTCGATCAAAGGTTTTTTGTTCATAAAGGTCATATAAGATAACTCTACTTTTACGAATTCCAAACGTTGCCCAGTCATTAAATTTAGATTTACCGTTGTAGTCACTGACTTTCTTTAATTTAAAAACTTTATTGAATTCTGTCTGAATAATGCTGAAGAAGTCTGAGTAGATTTTGTTTGGGTTCTGTTCATCAAAATCCGGTACTGGCAAATTTATATCTAACTTTTTCATATACGTCTCTAGTCTATGGGATGTAATAGGCCTATAAAATGATGGATCAGTCCTATTTTTACTGGCAATTGGGAATGAAACTGTTTGACCACTGTGATCGGAGGGTAAGCAGTTAATTACATTTTTACTTGTGAATGCACAGTCACAAAATACGTTATCTAAGCAAGTTTGGCTGGTAAGTGTAATTCTAGTCGGCTCTAGAAATATATGACATAAATTAAATGATTTGAACAGAGTTATTAATCGTTGTTTCAATGTTGTATCTACAAGCAAATCTACATTAAAATCGCCACAAATAATTAACTTTTTTCTGTTATTACAAAGTATAATGAGGGCATCCTCCATAATTTTCTCGTACATTTCAAAATTGCCATGGCCGTTTTCATCTCTCGGAGGTCTGTAGACACAAACAATAATATGGCTATCCAACTCAACACAGGATACCTCTATTTGTCTTTCTACAGTAAGTGCAAGAATATCTTTCCGTTGTTTCACCTTAATATTATTTTTTACTAAGATTAAAGAACCACCTCTATCGGCAGTCTTTCTATTGTAACAACTGACAATTTTGTAATTATTTATGTTAAAAGACATCATATTTTCCTTTAACCAGTGTTCTGTAATACAAATAACATCGGTGTCTGAATGATTAAGAAATAATTCTAATACAAGTTCTTTGCCAGGTAGCCCCTGCATGTTTTTAATGGGAAATATTTAAGTGGGGCTTACCCTTTGTCCTAGTATTTTTCATTTGATTGCCAGAAAACCCCTGCTTATTTTGTAAAATTTTCTTATGTTTTGAGGGGTCCTCTTTTGTCGAACTATCTAGTTTAAAACACTACTATTAGTACTAATACTAACTAAAACTGAGGGCGACTGCGTTATAGTATTTACAACTGTGTCGCATATATTATACGCTAACAATGTAGCTACTCGTTTTTTTGTTTTATGAGACAGGTACATAGTATCCTGAGTCAAAGTAAAGTTATGAATAAAATTATTCATGTCGAAATATAAAATAGCATCACTATGATGACACATTATATTGTATAGATGCATGTTCATTCTATGTACACTTTTATTTTGTTTCCCCGATAAATTAGAACAATAAGGAAAGTTACATAGAATAAACCTGCACTTCGTCTTATTATATAAAGTGAGCAGTACCTCTATACCGGTATCTAATGCACTCCGACTAATGTTTGAGTGGTTTCGTACCATAATAACAATGGTAGTATTTTCATCAAAATTCCCTACAGCTACCTTTTTTATAATATCCTCAAAGGAACTATTAGGACAACAATTATTTGTCACTTGTTGCTTAAGGCCATAATGCAAAAACATACCAAAATCTACACCTATCTTATCTGAATAAACTACAGTTCTTTTGTTTGATTGTTCTTCTCGGAGCACGATTTGAGGTGAGTGGCGGGACACTCGTGTTGGAGTGCGGTGCGATGCACGTGCCAGCGGGCGGCGCGGCAGTCGCGGTAGCGAGCGGTGCAACGCGTGTAACGGCGAGCGGCGCGGCCCTCGCGGCAGCGTACAGCATGACACACGACTCAGCAGGCAGCGCGACACGCGCGTCACTTAACGGCGCGGCGCTCGCGCTGATGAGCTGTGAGGTGCCTCCTCGACGACGACGGCGACGCTGTTTCTTGGTCGGGACAGCAGTGGGCGTTGCAACACTCACGTTGAGGGGGGTCAAGACCAGAGATTGTGATGTGGGCTCATCCTTCTTGCTGGTGTCATCCTCCTTGCTGGTCTCATCCTCCTCGTCCTCAATTAGAATGCCTACCAATTCCGCGTTCTGGCGTTGTAGTTGTAGCAGCTCAGATGTTGCAGCTCTGAGTTCGACTAACTCACTCTGTTCTTTGGCATAACATTGGAGTGCGTTTGACAGGAGGTCACGTAGATGCTGGATTTCTATTCGGGCATCTTGGAGGTCTGACTGTAAACCTACATTTTCAGCCTCCAACTCCACCGGTGGTGTGTTACCTGTGTCAGATGTGATGATGGTGACCTCTCTGGCGGTAATCTCGAAGGGAGCGGTGTTAGGCTCGACCTCAGATACCGGGCAGTTCTTGTGAAGGCATTGTTGTGATTGTTGCGAAAGCTCGTGTACTCTCTGTAAATTTGTGTTGCTGTCTGCTATTATTTTATCTAGTTCTATTATTTGTTCTGCTTCTGATTGTGAGTAAGCAGTAGCCATATTTTGCATTTCAATCTCGAGTTGCGATATTTTCAGCTCTAAATCAGTGACTATTTTCTGATACTCTTCAGTTCTTTCCTGTAGCAATCTTGAAAATCCTGATTTTTTATTATTTTCCGGTGTCTGGCAACTGTTAAGCTTCTGTAGCCGGTTCCGGGTCTGGACAATAGCTTTACTTATTTTTCTGGATTTTTTAAAGTATTTTCTTGTTTTTAACAGCGGTGTAGTTTTCTTATTAGGACTTGTTAAGTCATTTATTATTGGTTTTGGCTGCTGTGTTGGAGTCAAATGAATTTGCCCGACCAACTCATGGTACAGAGAGATATTTTTTTCTGTGTCTTCCTCAGCCTTTTGGTCTATCAGCTGTTGTATACTTTGATTTGCTTCTTGTAACTGTTGTTCACGCGATGATATTCTCTGAAGGCTCAACTCGTGAGTATGGTAGCATTCGTCAAGTGAGTCTAACAGATTTCTAAACTGGTCTCTTTCCGCACAGGCATCGACCCAATCACTATGCAGCTGGCTCAACTGGCTTTTAAGATTCTTATTTGAGATAAGAATTTTCTCAATCTCAAGTTCACTGTCAGCTCTCTCTTGTTCATATTTAGCATTTAGTTCTCTTGAGGTCAAAAGATCTTGAAGAGCGTTGTGCAGCTGCAGTGCGGTCTCAGCTCTGCGCGTTGTCATCTTGGACACCATGCTGAAACCGAGAGACAGGGTAATACAATATAGTTCTAATAAAGAGAGGCGATTTGTGTATGTGCTGTGTGTTTATATTGTTTTAGTACTGGCAACCAATTCATGTGAAAAATAATTTACCTAATAACTACACAAAACTTTAATGTATATATTTATTATATAATAACAAATCAGTCAGTCTAGGTAGAATTTAATAAATGGACTTTATTCTTAATAGATACTAAGTAGTTTATTGTTATTCTATTACCTAACTATATCAAAGTGGTGTTATTAAATTTAGGTACTTATTTATTCTTATCAGTACACTATTAAATTTTTATTCTAATTAGTCTTAATGTTGCTATTTTTATACTACCTATGTTGTGTATGATGACCTCAGAAGGGATAGTGAAACTTTGAAACCAGGTGATTAAGTTCTGCAGTGATGGTTTACAACAATTCTGCTATTCTTGTAGGTGTGACAGCTGATATATATTTATTTAAACAAGTGTGTACAAGTTCAGAGAACTGTAGAACCATAGAACTACCTCAGGCTCCGCGCATCTACTTTACACAATTTACATTGACACTAGGTTGGTCGGTATTCAATTTGCATTGTACTACACTGATTTTAAGGTATTTGTGATATGGAATGCGCGTGGTTCTAGTTAGTTCTGTCAAAAATATGTGTTGAGCGTGATTAGATTATGAAACAAAAATACTCAGCTGGTAAATTCCTTTGTGTTATTCAAATTCACATTCGAGTAGGTAACGGCTCGGTGGATGATGCAATCTTGAGAAAACTGGCCGCAAACACTTGTCCCCCTTTTATAAACACTAACAATGATTCTTACGTAGTAAATTATATACTCTTTGGATAATGTTGCACTATATTTATGGCCTAAATACAAATAAAATTACAATTAAAATCAGTTGCCGTTTCTTTGACAGCTCAGCCTGTTCTCAGTAAAAATATGAAAAATCAATACGTAAATATAAAATTACGTAAGTGGTGACATGGGGTCTGAGAGACCCCTGCCGAACTTTATCCCCGACACAGATATTCCCTTCTACGGCATGGACTCAAATAAACCTGAAGCTACTCAGGTGATGAGCCCAAGGAAGCGCGGGGAAGGGGGTAAAATGATGTTTTACTGACGCCGCTGGGCCTGTAAGACCCCCTCCCTTGTCGCCACTTAAAGGTTAAATGCAGTTTTGCTTTTTATCAAAATCTTATAATGTTTACTAACAACAAAAAGTCTATCTCTTATTGTTTCTGATTTCGAAATGGGCCAACCTGTATATAAATGAATCAGTTAAAAGTAAGATTCATCCTTTTGTCAATAAATGGTCTTGGTAGCTTTTGACACAACGACGTCTGTAAGGTCAGCTAGTAGTAAAAAAAAAGTTTGTATATTAATCCACATGTTACTTTTAGTAGTGTTGAAAGCGATATCCGACACGATACTTACTCGTGACAAACACGAGTTAACACGATACCACTTAGTCATGAGGGGACGCATATACACTGGGTCCCTGAAAAATTCGAAAAAGGTCGGTCATTAACATTTTTTGTGTTTATTAGCGGTCACTTTCACAGCGAAAGTGTCTTGATTAATTGAAGAATCCATGACAAATCTACCTGAAAATCTGCCGGCGTCATTTAACAGGAGATCTGGAGTTAATGCTCTGGGCCTTATTGGCAGAGGGCCGCTCGTGTCACGGCCATTAGACTAACGAATGGAGATAGCATGCGATCCAATGTTGATTGGCTACGTTTAAGTGGCTATTGTAAACATTTCTATCGTAGTTTATCTGATAAGTTTTCTTTGTAGTCTCGATGAAATTAGGGTACGCCATAGCAGGTTGTGAACAATGGCGGTATTTCTTCGTTTAATGGACTTGTGTATCTACAACGTAGGGACAAGTAGTAGTAGGCTTTCTCAGCTAATAGTACCAGTTATTCATATTTTAAGATCAATATGTAAATTCACACGGAAAGTGTGATGTTCATTTACATAATTAACAAGTATAAGTATATGTTATCTACGGATACTTGCGTTACTAACTGAGTGTTCATATACAACACGCGTAACGTACAAAGCACCACGCTTTACTTACTTGTACACTTTCCGGAAAGTGGAGGCAACTCCTCTAATGTCGGCACTTATGTAACAATTAGCACAACAGACACTTGAGCGATGTCAAATTCGAGGTAAACTGAAACCACAAACGCTAACTCAAATTAAGTTCATGCCTGTAATTCGTCTTAAAATAGCCGCCATGAATACCCTACTTTAGTGTAATTAGTGTTAACAGTTTAATGTCAAGTTTATGTTACTTCAAACAAACTCAAGTATTTTATTGCAAATAGGCAAAAATAATGCACTTTTTCAACGACGACAGACGACATTAATCCTGCATTTTTTTTACCATCCTAACTTGCAAGTCCGGTTCAATACTTACTATTGATATAATTTCCGCGAAAGAAATAATCTTAATGGTATGTTCAAAAACGTTTGTTTATTTTTATGTATGTATCTTTTATTTATATTTCAGCGTGTAAACACTCTTACTAATACGGACTTATTAACTTATGTCATGTGCAATAAGAATGAGGGTTCGCTGCATATATAGTAATATATATGTTATTAGTGATACATGGCTTCACGTCGGTGTCTGTGACACTTTCGCGCCGCCCGCCCGCCTTTTAACACTTGATAAATTGCCGCCTGCCTAACGACACATCTCTCTTTTGTCCCCAGACAAGAAATCAATCCACATTCGCTGCTGAAAAAATAAATACATAGTATAATTATTATGTATTTATTTTTTCAGCAACGAATGCAATACCTCTTATAAAATAATGCGTCGGAGCCCTACTCGTGAAAGTAACAAACCTTTATTGCCCCTTTACGTAATCCTAAACAGAAACGATAATTTGCAGCAAAATACCTCGCTTTTGAGAGCAAAAATTTAAACTGGGATTTTATCTCGAGCATCACGGCGACGCGACTAGATTCAAACGTTTGCCTAGCGTTAGAGGCTCAGTTATCTCAGTTATCTCGAGTAATTTAAGAATAGCTCACGTCCTTTGCACATTTTGCCTGCACGGTTGCTACGAACGTTTACCCTGAGCATGAGCTATTTTGATTCAATTTAGACTTGAATACCCTGGATGTCTCGCTGAGTGTTTCATGATAATGTGTTGTGTTCTGTTGTGTTCTGTTGTGCTGACAATCAATAGGGACTGCACTACACATACCCGAGATAACCTAATAGGCAGTAAATACTCGTAGATAGGGAACTTTATGGACGTGCAGTTGATAAATAGGTACCTAGGATAATGTTACATGGGCCTTTCTTCTAGTAAACGGTTGCCTTACCTAATTAAAAAAAAATAGAATTATCCAGACTTTAATTCGAGTTTACATTGGACGAAGATAAACTGTACGTATTACGTAATTGGACTAATCAAAGATTAATTTAATTCCAAGAAAAACCTGTATGATGTCATATCTAATAGAGATGTCTTATTCAGAAATAAGATACTTGAAATAATATATAAATAAGATACTTGAAGTATTTATGCTATTTTGTTAATAGTTAATCCAGACTTATTTCGCCTACAAACGTAGTAACATGTACACGTACATAGGTGGGAGCTTCGTCGCTACATGAGTAGTTGTCTCACTAAGTCGCCGTGACAGCTGACCTCACCGCCTGCGGGAAAATCAAAACAACAGTTTCATATCGATATTCTACGTATTGTTGATTTTGTGACCGGATAGACTAAGGAAATCGCACATCCTCTGCAATATCCGCCTGACTTTGTTTTATATGTAAGGTATTTCGATCTTCGAGCTTACGCTTATTTTATTCGTTTAAACGTAGGTGTTGCGTAAGTTTGACCTTTTACTGGAAAGATAGGCTTAAATTGTATTAACTTGCCAATTGCACTAAAAGTGGATGAGCTCGGAATTGCATATGTCCAAGAATACATCTACTTGGGCCAAATTATCTCCTTCCAGAGCAGGGAAGATAAAGAAGTCGAAAGACGAATTGATAACGCCTGGAGGAGCTATTGGTCCATGAAAGAGCTCATGAAGGGACAACTACCGTTGTCTCTAAAACGAAAGCTCATGGACATGTGCATTCTTCCCATCCTTACCTACGGAGCTTAGACTTGGTCTTTGACTGACATCCAAAAGTCTAGGCTCGAGGTTTGCCAGCGAAACATGGAGCGCAGTATCCTGGGGTCCGATTGGTGGATCGAGTCAGGAATACTGAGATACGCTCCAGAAATAAATTAAAATAAATGAAAGGAAAAGGCAACGAATTGAAGTGGGACTGGGCAGGCCACGTCGCCCGTATGCAACCAGACCGATGGGCCAAACTAACAACTCTCTGGATCACAAACGCAAAAAGGGGACGAGGTCGACCAAGGAAGCGCTGGAGTGATGAATTGAGGTACCAAGACAACCACTGGTGGGAGGTAGCCCAGGGGCGTGAAGAGTGGAGGAGGGGAAGAGAGGCCTTTGCCCAGCAGTGGGATGATGCAGGCTAATAATAATAATAATAATAAACATACCAATGACTTGGTTATATCTAACGTCATCATAGGTATTGAGAAAATGTATCTTGTGGTATCAATAAATACTTCAAACCGACCTAAATTAAATCCATCCAACTTGTTACTTGTATACGTAACCATCTAAGCTACTTATGATGAACCTTGCACACAATGCCTTATTGTTCTCTTACAAAGCATAGAACCTTCGTTATTTTATTCCTAATACGTAAGATATCCTTTTTTATTACCAATTTAGAGCCTTATTCGAGTGTCTAAGATATCTGCCCATAAGCTGCTTTATTTAGGTGAACTGGGAATCAACACCTACTCGTACCTACAAGAAAAACAGTATGTGTGTGATTTTATTAAGATGACGAGTTTCGACTACAATACGGGAGTTAGGGCACGTATCACCTACCAGATGTTACATAATAGACATCCGTAACTTTTGTATAATCGCGCCCAAACCGTCGTACTAACTATGTACAGCTAATCTCTGTTTTATCACTTTGTTTGTCTAATTTTCCTCTATCTCTCTATTTATTGCTGTTTCTGGCTTCCATATATGCTGAATGCTCGGAAAGGGTAGAACAATTAGTAGAGCCAAATCGATTAACTTAGCTTCTATAGTAAAACATAAAAATGTGTTGAGTTCACATTTACACCACTACCTATAGCTAAGCAAAGCGGTGCCCGCTTGTTCTTGCTTTATCTTTTTTCTATCTAGTAGTAAAGTTATTGGATTCGACCTGTACTAAGTCTAGGTCGTTGGTTCATTATCTGATGTGATCGAAACTTTTTTTAATGAGTACTTTAATTTAAATGTTCATCGGCAAATGGACATCAGTTCCATAGTTACAAGCACGTTTATGCAGTAATAAAAAACTGCTTTCCATAAAAGGGGGCTAGCTCATATCTTCAATGAACTATCAAAGCGAATCCGCCAAAATATATAAATAATCAATTTCGTCTCCGAATGCCGCCTGATATTGGACTTATAGTTGTGGGATTTCATTACCGGAGCATCCGAAGGGCTTTCCGCTATTGTCTGCAGCCCTTACTGCCACGTCACTAGATGATGTTGTTGATGACGCTTTAATCATGAAACTAATTGCGTGTACTCGTATTATTACCGAGGTTATTATGCTAGCGTACAAGATGTTCTGGAATTGATACCAGCTGTAATTAAGTGTTCATATTAGAGCACTAGGAGACGTCCTACGAAGGATCTATGAAGACCCCTGTGGCGCAGCGGTTGTGGCTCTGCCTACCATGCGGGAGGTCCCGGGTTCGATCCCCGGGTAATAGAGAAAAAAAACTCAGGTCTTGGATGTTTATATGTGTGAGACGTCCGCTGTTTCTGGTTCCCACGACACAGGGTATCCCGGTGTGGGGACAGAAGCAATGTATGTACCTATATGTAAATGCTTATGTTCATGTTTATCTCATGTTTTACAAGCTATACAATATCCGACAACAGATGAGCAAACACATAAGGGCATACAGTATATAGGTAGGTGTGATGTGGAATGAGGTTTTAAGTATTTGACGACCCGAATGGCCGAGTCGGCAGAGACCCTGCCTACGAAGCCAAGGGTCCCGGGTTCGAGTCCCAGTAATATTTTTTTGATGAGAACGGATCTTTGAACTCTAGTCATGGTTGTTTATCTATCTAAGCATAATAATTATCTATATAAGTATGTGTATCGTTGTCTAGTACCCAAGATACAGGGAATCCTAGTTTGGGGCTAGATCAATGTGTGTAAATAGTGTCCAAGGTATTATTATTATTATAGTATTCCTTATTTTCTGCCGTCTAGTTTCCACCGCGTGTCATTTTCATAACAGATATGTTTTCCTCTTGAAACGGCCAAACGCTGGTCGAGCATAAACAACTCTTTTTGTTATCATTCACTGCTCCATGTCCCCCAGGGGGTGGCTGTATTTCGTGTCGTATTTATTGCCGACGCATCAGATAGGTTGCGCGAGGTAACAAAGCTAAGTCACGAATGGTTGACTGCTTGCTGATAGCTATCTTGCAAATGGATGACAGCTAGCTCCATTTGCCTATTCGTATCCTCGTCCATTCGTACTTCACAACAACGGGCACCGAAAGCTCTGCAATTTTTTTTCACGGTGTCGGTACACCTTTAATATTTACTTTGACTACGTGTTGGGTGTGGACTCGAGCGGATATTATCTGTGAAATGTATTGCGATATGAAGTGTAGGAGCTGGCTTCAAAATCGCATTTCGTTTTCGAAGAACGAAGGAAGGCCAAAAAAAAAATGCTTCTCAGATCTACTAATGCTACTTCTACATTTTGTGTTGTAATTTACATGTAGAGGGAATAGGAATTTATTGAGGATTAGATCGCGTTTGATCAAAGCCGATGTGATTAATTTGTATCTTGTACCATTATACATACATATTACATACTACTACACAGAGCTACATAGCTATAGGAATATGTATAGATCTAATAAGATTGACTGTGTCATGATTTGTAAGGAGCATTTCTATTAATATCTGGGGATCTTATTAAATCTTTACCATTTTATTGTAACCACCGTAAATCCTTCGTCATTTGAAATTGGGAAAGTGTTCAAGGCTATAAAATTGATGGATAATGTTCAATGGATAACGCGCGGCTAGCAAGTTCCTTTCCTGTTCTCGCTGAAAAGTATCCAAAAATATGCCCACCGATATTACTAAAGACGTCGCAGTCAAAAGATGGAAATATTTCTCACTGCTAAGTTCAGTTTCATTCGCTTGAAAGTAATGTTTCCTGCCTGACACTTGACAAATTACATTATGATTTTGTTGCGAAGCCTTCCTTGCTGACTTGCTTGTAACAAAATTCTGAACTTAGTTAAGTATCCGAAACTCCTGATAGGGACCGCTTCATGACACTGATATGTGTTTAAAGTTCACACCCACTTTACGTACAGTCATGGATCTGTTACCGCCTGCCCCCACGCTCTTAGACCAGAGTTATCACATAGCCTTTTCAAATATTTTAATGAGTGCTTTTGCCCGCGGCTCCGCCCGCGTGGTATTCGGTTCTACGTCATTCTTAGGAATGTGCCAGAATAGGGAGTAAAGATTTCACGACTGTTTGTGATAGGCTTAGCATGGAAAAGATAATGTATCTACTTACTATCTAAGTAATAATTAAGTACTCCCTTTTCTGGCACGTTCCAAAGCACGAATTAAAACGAAATATCACGCGGTCGGTACCGCGGGTAAAAGTGTGTAGCTAGATAGCAGTGAATTAAAAAAAATACAAAAGGGGTCCTTCATTCATACATATATACATACATACATATGCATATGCTCACGCCTATTTCTCGGAAGAGGGGTAGGCAGAGGCCAAAGACCTTCACCTGCTACGATCCTGGCATACGTCTCTCGCTTCCTCAACATTCATAAGGGGTCCTTCATACTGAGTTAAAATAGCCTGACTGATGGAAAAAATAACACGTAGACCAAACTGATGGACCTAGGAATATTAAATTTGGACTGTATTTTCTCTTGTATGACGTAGACATCCGCTAATAATAGATTCCAGGAAATCCCCACGGGATCGGGAGAAACAGGATCCACGCGAGAAAACAAACAGATTTTACCAGTGTGGGATTTGAATCCGCTACGATCGGATTACATCCGAATACGCACAGAATTCGTCTACTCATATTATATGTAAAAACTTTTGATGTTTGCTTTTAGTCACATTCCTTCATTTTTAGTTCATAATCCTACGGGAACTGTAATTATTTTTTGAGATAAGCTATATATATACACAGTCAGGTCATAAGTTCTGTCACACAATAAAAACTTTTGAATTTAGAACGCTGGCCACAAAAAAGTTTATTGAATTCGAATATCGAATTTTTCATGAAAATAAAAATGTGTACTTTTTAGAATTTTCCTCATTTTTAAATATGGAGTGGACACTTAAAGAAGGCCGTGTCGCAGTTATTGCGTTGCATCGTTGCGGTTACGCGCCAATTCAGATTTTCGACTTACTGAAAAATTTGAATATAACCAAAAGATTCGTTTATCGTACCATAAAACGATACAATGAAGACTCTAGTGTAGATTACAGGTCAAGAAGTGGTCGCCCTCGCTCTGTTAGGACTCCAGCAGTGATAAAAGCTGTGAAGGCGCGAATTCAAAGAAATCCCATACGTAAGCAGAAACTGTTGGCCCTTCAGATGGGGTTAAGCAGGACCACGGTGAAAAGGGTGTTAAATGAAGACTTAGGGCTTAGGGCATATCGAAGAAAAACAGGACATCGTTTGGACGCTCGTTTAATGGACCTGAGACTGAAGAGATGCCGCGCTTTGTTGAAGCGGTACGCGGGAAAAAAGCATCGGGAAATTCTTTTTTCGGATGAAAAAATTTTCACCGTGGAAGAGAGCTACAACAAACAAAATGATAAGGTGTACGCACACAGCAGTGAAGAAGCGAGCAACCGTATTCCGCGTGTCCAACGAGGTCATTTTCCATCCTCGCTCATGGTTTGGTTGGGAGTCTCTTATTGGGGCTTAACTGAGGTACATTTTTGTGAGAAAGGCGTAAAAACGAATGCAGTTGTGTATCAAAATACAGTCCTCAAGAACCTTGTGGAAGCTGTTTCTCATATCATGTTTAATAACAGGCACTGGGTATTCCAACAAGATTCTGCGCCAGCTCATAGAGCGAAAAGCACACAAGACTGGCTGGCGGCGCGTGAAATCGACTTCATCCGGCACGAAGACTGGCCCTCCTCCAGTTCAGATTGAGTCCGTTAGATTACAAGATATGGCAACACTTGGAGGAAAAGGCCTGCTCAAAGCCTCATCCTGATTTGGAGTCACTCAAGGCATCCTTGATTAAGGCAGCCGCCGATATTGACATGGACCTCGTTCGTGCTGCGATAGACGACTGGCCGCGCAGAATAAAGACCTGTATTCAAAATCGCGGGGGTCATTTTGAATAAACTTTATTACCATTAGAATCTATGTTTTATTAAGTTCATTTTGCTATATAAATGTTTACATAAATAATAAACATGTCTAAATTATTTCATATTGCACATGTGACAGAACTTATGACCTGACTATGTATATATATATATACATATATACATTTCAAATTTCATCCAAATCCGTCCAGCCGTTTCAGCGTGAAAGAGTAACAAACATACACACCCACTCCAAAACTTTCGCCTTTATGATATCAGTGTGATGTGATCTCTTTTGGGAATGTTGAACGTACCATGCGATTTTTCCGCCCTGTATGAATGAAAATTGAACCCTGTTGCGAATTTTTCCACCTTCCCACTTCCTCGCTTTCCCCTAAAACAAGCTTCATCGTCCTCCTAATCGTACATGCAAACAGCTCTTTATACTGCGCTACTATGTACATCGGAAGTGCGCGAACAGAACTACTGAACGTTTGTGTTCGGATTAGTTTTCCGGAATTAATCAGCGAGTGTCGGTTCTAATGGAGTGTCGAAGAGAAGTGCGCTACGTCGCTACGACATAACTACGCTTCTACTACAGCGCGGCGTAGCAGCGTAGCACTCACTTCGTAGCACTTTGCATCCAGCGCAATTTCGACACCGCAGTCGTATTAAGATTTACGAAATACCTACCTGTGGACTGCTCAATTCAAATTGATTTCTATATAAACCTTGTTTGGAAGTTAATTATATATAGGTATGTATGTAGTAAAGGTGTGACACTGTTGGTTTTATTTAGTTTTTATTATCCAAAAGTGTACCAAACGCCGACCTCTGTGGAGCTGCGGCTGGGGATAAAGAAAAAAAAACAGTTCTTGGATCTTTATATGTGGGTGATGTCGCTGTGTCTGGTTTCCACGACACAGGGTATCATAGTGTGGGGTCGGAACCAAATGAATGTGCCTGTATATAAATGTTTAGATCCCAACCTTATCCGTAAGAACTCTGCATTTCTAAAGTGAGGTTTATAGTGTTGTGGTACAAAAAATGCTGACACAACATTCACTTGGTATATAAACTTCATATCATAAAAGCAAGCACTTTGGCTCTTACGTTTATGGGGCGTGTCTGACATCTTCATCATGGAAATAAAAGTTTTTTCGTGTCGTATAAAAACTAGTTTTGCCTGGCGGCAAAAAAAAATAAAAACATGAGTCACGTAACATCATCCGATCACCGAGGGTGCTTCAAGCATAGGGTATGTTGGAATGGCACGAGTTAATGGAACATTTCTCTTCGTCACTTTTCACACGCCGCTTGCAAATTTTATATAATCTCTCAGGCGCCATTTGCTCAGCGTATCGAAAATAAGCGCCTTGCCTTATCCGAGACTGTGTTTTACCACGCGATGAACCGCTCCCAGACAACTCAATGCCATTACCCTCTTTGTCTAAGAGGACTTCCTTGTGTCATGACCATGACATCTATTTTTATCATCGTTAAGGAATTGTGGTCACTGTGCCCAAAATTGGAAGAAATGGTTAATCATCCCACAGCCACGTTCAACAACGTATGAGGTGCCATTATCTGTACGAGTTTTATTTTTCTATTTTAGTAAGGAGAGGTTTTTCTGTTTTAGGAAGGGAGTTAATAAATAACTGCAACAATACGAAAATGGTTCCGTTTTAAGTTAAATTCTATGTTTTATTGAGGATTAACCTAATGAAGACCATTAACCTCTGCTTTGCTTTAAGTCCCTTTCTGCGTAGAAATAGACGTACAATTACCCGTATCTGGATTATCCTCTACACAATCACACGGCAGCAATTTCTTATCCTCAGCCCATCGATCTGTAAGCACGGCACAGTGCCGAAACAAGGTTAAGTGTTCGTTGTGGGAGTAGGTTAATGTATTATACAGGAAGTTTGATAGATCGATGCAAAGCCTTAAAACGAAGATAGTACAGATTATTTTCATGTTTGCCGAAGTCCTCGGTTTTATAAATTATTTCGGTTTGGGGTTTACTCTGGTACCTTCCCGCGGAGTACCCTTACCTAGGGTTATTAGGGAAGAGCTCAAAGGCAGCAGCATGGCAAAGCTGGCGGAAGAGGCAACGGATCTGGAATACCGTTAGTCGCAAGTAAAGTTCAACTTGAAAAGCGGCAGTTCCTGCAACAAAAACAGTTCTCCAGGTGTCTACTTGCTCGTTCCTGTGGGCCAAGCTGGGGATGTCGAGAGAGGTATGTCGGTCGATGCTGGGCAATTCTGCGTTTTTTAACTGTGTCCCGGGCGATAGAACGCTCGTGGAGCAATGCTCAGCGGATGTAATAAACATCTGAAAAGATGATAAGGCCAATGATGATGATGATGTGCCTTCAGTAGCATTGTGACCCGACTTTACCGGTGCCGTTTATGTAATCAAACAAAACTTGTACAAGGCATCTGTGATTTGTGATTTGGTTTTAGCACACTTATGAAGTGCTAGAAAATTTCTTCTGCTTTTAAGCTAGGGCTGCCTTTTAAAACGTAAACCAGAGGAGGTTTGTGCGTTTAAACCTTTTCAAAAACATTCTACGCTATTTTTTTATCGTTTCAGATTTAATCTATAACGGTATCTTATAGATTATTGAAATTAGAACCTTCGAACCACAGTGAGAGAAGAAAAATCCGCCTTTATTCTTTTATTCAAGTTGGTGGCGCAGTTGAAAACATTCAACTGCGCCACCAACTATTTTTTGAGGATTAATACACTAAATAATCGTCAAAAACAATAAAACATCGACTAAATCGAAACGGTAATGTCATTTTTATATTTTATGATGAGACTTCGGCTTACACAAGTTTGGCCTAAATGATTCCAAAAAAGTCTAAGTCAAGATGTCTTTATTACTGAATATATTAACATATACTTAGCAAACGTCATTGTTTGCCTCTCACTACATTGGACCACTGTGGGAGAGGAAGGGCGCTAACAGATTGATTTTTAGATCTCTTTTAAAATTAGTTGTGCTTAAATAATACAAATATCACAATATTAATTATTACAATTAATAAGCAGGAATAAATTATTACAAAATCATTAACGGCAAGGTCTCTATTGAGCTAAATTAACCCCATACAGTCCCGCCATTTAAGTAATCTTGAACATTGTAATATCCTTTTTTCGACAAAGTCGCTTTAACATGCTTTTTAAATTGGTCAAATAGAAATTTCAAAATCTCCAGAGGTATCTACCCTTGAAGGAATTGCTAACCTTCGCGAGTCTTAACCGGGGCGCAGCTAGTCTGTGATTATTTCTTAGGTAAACATTACAGCTATCGCTAAGTTAGGAAAATGTTGTAAGGTTCCTTCGTACATACATTATATTTTCGAAAATAAATTGACTAGCTACAGTTAGTATATTAATTTCTTTCAAAAGCTCTCTTAAGGAGTCTGTTCAGTATAAATTATAAATTGCTCCAATAGGTCTTTTCTGTAAAATAAAAATAGTTTGAATAACCGCTGATTTCCTCCACAACAAGATACCATAGGACATGACACTATGAAAGTAACTATGATATATAAGTATGATATATAAGTATGATAGTAAAATATACTAGCCTAGATGTAGCCACAGCCGTGTTTTGTCTGATGTTCCTAACAGCGTAAGCCGCAGAACTTAATTTACCAGCTAATTTCTCTATATGGGGTCCCCACTGCAATTTACTATCTATGGTTATTCCAAGAAACTTAGTATCATTTACTAATTCTAACGTGTTGCCGTCTAACGTTAAATTGGTCTCAGCTTGCCTGACGTTTGGAAGTGAGAATTCGATACACTGGATTTTACCAGCGTTTAACAATAAATGATTAACTGTGAACCAATTCAAGGTTAAAGACAATACACCATTAACATCATCAAAATATTTTAATTCTTTCAATTTTGAAGACCAGAGAAGTGTCATCAGCAAATAACTCTATGTCAGTCAATTTCTCCACCATGAAAGGCAGATCGTTAATTTATACCAGGAATAAGAAAGGGCCTAATATGGAACCTTGTGGAACGCCAATTTTCACGCCCTATCCATAAGCTTTAACGCCGTTGACTTCTGCCTTTTGAATTACCTATATTGCTTAAGTATGATCTTAGTATATCCAACGCTTTATTTCTAACTCAGTAATGATTCAATTTCCTTAGTAGCGTATAATGATCAACACAATCAAATGCCTTCGACAGATCGTAAAAAACTCCGATAGCATCCTGTGCGGCTTCCCATGCAGAATATATATGAGATATAAGGGTAATCCGTAGTTGATTTACCCCTAGTAAAACCGTATTGTTTGGCGTGGCGTTGTTTTTTACGGTTGAAGTGTGAGAGCATTTAATTGAGTATAATCTTCTCAAATATTTTACTTAGTGCTGGAAGAACAGATTGGTCTGAAATTTGTAGGATCACCCTTGTCTCCCTACTTGAACAGTAGTATCAGTTTACTGTGTTTTATGAGGTCTGGGAAAGCTCCATCGTCTACAAATTTTTTGAATATATAAGCTAAGTGTGGGGCTATAACTAGAATTACTGAACCAATGACTTTGACTGATATATCCCTCAGTATTTTTTAATAATATAATAATAATAATACCTTGGACACTATTTACACACATTGATCTAGCCCCAAACTAGGATTCCCTGTATCTTGGGTACTAGACAACGATACACATACTTATATAGATATATATTATCTCAGATAGATAAAAAACCATGACTAGGGTACAAAAATCCGTTCTCGTCAAACAAATATTTGCCCCCACCGGGACTCGAACCCGGGACCCTTGGCTTCGTAGGCAGGGTCACTGCTGACTCGGCCATTCGGGTCGTCCCGTCGTAAAAAAAATAAATAAGTAATACAAACGTTTTGACAAAGTCCTGGTTAAATTTTAAATGTTCATGACTGACGCTAGTGTTGTTTTTTTAATAAAGTCTCTGCTTCCTATAGAAATGAATTTAAACGCTCTGTTGTGAGTACATTGGCGTAGAATATTTCGAAAGCTCGAGCAACCTCAGCCTTGGGTTTAACAACATCATCGCCTATCTTTAGGCAGAAATCATTCTCCCTTGGTATAACTTTGCCAGTTTCACGGTTTATTATTTGCCAAACTGTTTTCATTATATTATTTGATTTTTGTAGTTTTCTATCAGTGTGTAAAGTTTTTGCAGTTCTACAAACCAACTTGAAAGTTTTTGAATATTTTTTAACAAAGTCATGAAATTTTCTATCAAAGCTATAGGTTTTTTGTTCATAAAGTTCATACAAGATAACTTTAGTTTTAAGAATTCTAAACGTTGCCCAGTCATTATATTATAGATTTTCCGTTTGTAGTCACTGACTGTCTTTAATTAAAAAAAAATGCATTCTGTTTGAATAATGTTGAAGAAGTCTGAGTAGATTTTGTTTGGGTTCTGTTCATTAAAATCCATTATTGGCAAATTTATATCTAAGTTTTTCGTATAAGACTAGAGAGTCTATGGGATGTAATAGGCCTATAAAATGATGGATCAGTCTTATCCTTACTAGCGATTAAGAATGGAACTGTTTGACCGCTGTGATCCGACGTTAAGCATTTCATTTAATTTTTACTTGTGAATGCACAGTCACAAAAAACGATATCTAAGCACGTTTGGCTGGTAAATGTAATTCTAATCGGCTCTAGAAATACATGACATAAATTAAATGATTTGAATAAAGTTATTAATCGTTGTTACATTGTTGTATCTACAAGCAAATTTACATTAACATCGCCACAAACAATATTTTTTTTTTCTGTTAACACAAAGTTTAGTGAGGGCTTCCTCCATAATTTTCTCAAATTTCCATGGCCTTTTTCATCCTTCGGCGGCCTGTAGACGAAAACAATAATATGGCTATCTAACTCAACACAGGATACCTCTATTTGTCTTTCAACAGTAAGTGCAAGAATATCTTTCCGTTGTTGCACCTAAATATTATTTTTCACAAAGTTTAAACAACCACCTCTATCAGCAGTCTTTCTACTGTAACAACTGACAATTTTGTAATTATTTATGTTAAAAGACAATGATGTCTTTTAACATAAATAACACTGGTTAAAGGAATATATGAATATTCCTTTAACCAGTGTTTTGTAAAACAAATAACATCGATGTCAGAATATTTTAGAAATAATTCTAATACAAGTTTTTTGCCAGGTAGCCCCTGGATGTTTTGATGGGTAATATTTAAGTGGGGCTGACACTTTGACATATTTAGTGGCTCTTGTATGCTAGAGATTTCCTCTAATGTCTTATGAACTAGTTCAAATTACTTGGAACAGATTCCAATGTTGCATGCAAAGTATGATTTACAGGTGAATTCCCAATAGGGCTGCATGTCATATTACTCTTAACATAAGCAGGTTTCTGATTAGTCTGTTCCACAAAAACATCTGATGTCAAGTTGAACTTGGTTAAACCAACTATAGCTGCCTCGCATATAATATAGGCTAACAATGTAGCTAATAATTTTCTATATTTATTAGACAGTTACAACGTATCCTGAATCAGAGTAAAGTTATGAATAAAATTATTCATGTCGACATATAAAATATCATCGCTGTGATTACACGTTAAATTAAATAAATGAATATTCATCCTATGCACAGATTTGGTTTGTTGCTCTGCCAAATTACAGGCAAAAAAGTGATTTATGAACGAATGAATGAATTACACCTATGGTTACAACAACCAATACCCACGCATGAAACCAGGGAACCTATACCTTTAGAGTAACTAATAACCCCCAATTGAAGTCGAAAAAAAACAGAACGTCAAGCTTAAAAAAATAATTGAACTAAGTTTAAATTCACAAGGCGTGGCATGGCATTCAAAAGAAACGGAATAATATTAGTGTCAAGTGCATATTTAAATAGGGAAATATTAAACTTCATATAAAAAATATAGATTTGCACAGCAAATATCAGGGCAAAATGCTGCGGTAGCTTAGGTAAAGGGTAAAGGGGGTGAGCGAAGCGAAGCCTCCTTTATCCTTCGTGTTAGGTTGAACATGTAAGAACAACAAAAAATACTTAAAACATAAACTTTACACATAAAATATTTAAAAAATAAAAATGTTTTTGCTAATCCTTTTTTGCTGTGCAAATCAGTATTTTTGATGTGTGATTAAATACTAGCCATTTAAATATTAGCCCGATAAATATTACCGTACTGAAGAAGCTATTAAAATTGTTCAGTCTTGCGAATTTGTTTTGAGCTCGTACTCATAGTCTGGGCTTTGTATTATATTGAGAAGTAGAGTTTCAACTCGACAATGAACTTTTATTTAGTTAGCTGTTGAATGAACGACTTGAATAAAACTTTCGTATTTGCACCGCCTAATTATAAAAAGAAAAAGCCGAAGACAATATCTCGAAACGATCAAATTTCTGCGTTCATTATTCATGATTTCAATCATATATTCAGCTTATTCTTACACATATCAGATTTTTTTGCTTTTTTAAAGTACCAAATATGGAGATTGGTGACTAATTAACCGAGCGTGCGAAGCGTCCAGTTTCGAGATTGGCTAAAAATGCTTTTGTCCGTCTGTCTGTTCTCGCCTACAGGTCGCCTTTTTCTACTGATTTTGACGAAAATTGGCACAGAAGTTCCTTATAAAAAAAAATATATAATCGATCGCAATTATTTATTGGGGGGGAAGTAAGGAGGAAAAGGGTCCCCTTTTTCCTATAGCGTTATTTATTGACAGGTTTCAATCAAATTTAAGAAGCACACTAAGGACCTCATTCCATACAAGATGTTGCCAAAAAAAGGGGGGAAGATGAGGGGTGAAAGAGAGGAAAGTTTGTTGCAGCGATAAAATCCGTTTATATATATATAACGGATTCTAATTTAAGAAATTCAAGAGGTCTACTGTTCACACAGTACGACTAGTTAGTTAAGTGGAGAACTAAGAGCGCTCTGTAACATTGAATACGAAGTTAGTTCTATCGGTAATTGGGTCTCTGTGCCTCACCGTCAGACGACGAACCCTTATAAACCTACAACTCTGGTCTCAGGCTCAGTGCTCCGACAATCAGAGCTGAACTACGAGTATCAAATATAGGATGACTTTTAATTAACTGACCTTAACCTCTTGAATACCACCGACGTTAGATAACGCCACTTTTCCTTCATAGGTTTTAAATTTTATTACCATGGCATAAGGTACAAAATCGCGACCCGTCCCAATTACCCTCGGTTTTTGAGAGGTTAAGGGACTAATAGCACCCATCCCTTCGTACTATATTCCCGAAAACACAGGCAAATAACAGGTACACTTTATTTTTTAGCATCTCTCGCAGCATGGCAGATGTGAATTCATTTCATTGCGTTTTTCATTACATTTTCACACATTTCTTGCGTTATTTTAGTGACTGTGTCTAGGATATTTTGTATTAATTGTTGAAGGTTCTTTGACATGGTAGCATAGACACGTACATCCCTTTATAAAAAAGGTAGAAGCTGTTAAATCCGGGGATCTTGGGGGCCAATAAATGTCACCGTTTCTCGACATAAATCGACCCGGAAACATTATTTTCTATATATCTCGATTGTGGCTCGAGCCGTATGGCATGTGGCTCGAACCACCTGCATGCTTCTCTGATTCACTATTTGTAAGAAAAAAATATTTATTATATCACCGGCACCGATCTACATTCACTAATGTAATGGCTGCACCCATAGCATCTTCGAAAAAATAAGGCCCATACTCCTCCTGACCAAATTCCACACCAAACTGTTACTCTTCGTGGATGGAGTGGTCGTTCGTGTATCAACGAAGGTTATTCGCCCCATTAGAGAGAATTTTGTTTATCGACAAATTCACGGAGGTCGAAATTATCTTTATGATTTTTTTAAGAAAATCTGGGTTTCTTTCCAGCTTCGTTAGCATAACCCACGAAGTCCTTGAGACATCTGAACGTTATATGGAAACAAACCAAGGTCAGCAGATTGATTTGAAAAATTGTGAATGTTGTGCGCATCTGTAATTGATGCAAACATATGTACCACCTTTGTTAAACTTGTTCTATAATGTTTGTGTTTGTATTGTTGATGTGCCTGAATAAATAAATAAAGTTTAGAATTGTCCGTAGAGAAGTCCTCTTAATTCCGAGATGTTGAGAACGTCACCTTACCAGGTAGACAATGTGGGTTCCTCGGGTACACACAGAAAACTATTTCAATATTCTGACGACGGACTGCTTTATTCACTAAACGAGTTATATTGCTTGCCGTGATGATAAGTCATTTCTACCAAAAAAGAGTAGAATGTTTTAACAATTAAAACACGTTGTTCAGTTGTAAAACGCTTCATAATAAATTTGCCGTATCTACACATTTTTTTTTATTAAACAGCTGTCATATTTTTCGCCTAAACAGAATGGCGACAAAAAAAAATGTATACCTCCAAGTTGGCCACCCTGTATTAAACGAAAGCTTAGCTAATGTAAATTTCGTGAACGGTGATCTTGTGATGTCTTGCACAATTTTTGGATTTGTGGTAGTCGATATAAGTACCACAGTATGCGTAAGTCATCAAAAGCATCCAACAGTATTATAGCTATCCCAACTTCAGTTTACCTCAATTTGGAATTTCAATATTCTTTAATTTTGTAGGAAAAGTTAATCAGTCTAAATCACACTCAAAGACACTAAAATAAATATTCATGAAGTAGATGTTTAATGCGTCATACTGTAAGAAGCATCACCAACTTTCTTGCACTAATTTTACAGATTTTTCTCGGAGTATTGTTCTGGCCTTCCTTTGGTGGCTTAATTTCAGTATGATTAAATACTGCTGATTGATGGAAGCGGTTGCACGACGGAATATGTATGAAGTCTCTGAGACAAGATGAGGGTCACATAATGGGCTCGGTATGTGATCTACGAGAAGTATCTGTCATACGTGCGTGGCGTACGCACATAGACAATATAGGATTTACGAAACAACACAGGGAATATCCCATAAGATAAGCTTACAGATTCTACTCGTAAATATAAAAAAAAACTACGAAAAAAGTGAGCTTATGCAAATTGAGTTTTCACAGATATTGCGATGTGATATTCTTTAGATATTTTTGTAGTCAACGGAAACATGACAGTATGTGTCACAAACTTGCATTAGACGTTTTCGGTATACATGGCCCCAGGCTAGCCTCCGTCGCGTCTGCGCGTCCGACCGACATTTGATTATTTCCTCGCGGACTAACTTTGTCTCGAGCTGGTTAGAAACGCAGGATAGAGTTTTATTAATGTCCGAACCAAAATGATAACACCGCTGCCCTGAACACTCCTCGCTGCTGGTAACTGACGGCAGCTGGATAATTACTTCCCATCCCACTCGGGGCGTCGCCACGCAATACAAATTTATGTTAATATTCTTATCTGTCACTTAAAACAGCAACTTTTCCTTAAACTTGAACTCTCAATCATTTCGGCTTGGCATTGACAACAACGTTTTATAAGATTTATAGGTCCGAAAAACTGGCTGAAGGATAATGCAAGAAAGAGCAACATTGTCGTTTCGCTCTGAGTCCACGTCACTTCCATCACGTCTTTGTTTGAAGATTTATATGGTTACAATAAAATCTCCTCGTTTGAATAAACATCTCCGTCTGTGACAAATTGCCGCAGATCGTCGCCAAAAACCGAGACGAGCATTAGCCGAAATATAATTCTTTTTTAACGGCGACGAGTGGGCCCGACTTGCCTAATTATTCATGTAAGGCTGAAGCCGATCCGCGTCTCGTGCCAACTAGAATATTCCTTCGTCGTTCTGGAGCTCTGACTCTTGTGGTTAATAGCAATAACCTGCCGACATCCCAGTCATGCATACCGTCAACCGATAGTGGCCAATCACCCCGACAATGCTGTTATAGGTCGCCTCACCAATTAAGAGCGCTGGGCGCAAATGGCGGGGCTTACGGCGCTTATGTACAGGACACCGACAATGCTGTTATAGGTCGCCTCACCATTTAAGAGCGCTGGGCGCAAATGGCGGGGCTTACGGCGCTTATGTACAGGTATTAAAAATGACTACTGTGCATTCAAGGCCACTGCTCGAATTATCGTGAAACGACGTGTACCCACAATGCGATTGGAATGCCCTCGTACTCTCAACTACAGAGCAACAATTTCTGCGAGCGATTCGAAACCTCCCACAAAGTCATCGCTAACTGACTACAATCCTCTTTGTCAAGCTCTGCAGCCATCACATAGTTTTATCTCACCTGCTTAGTTAGTATGGCCAGGACACGGCCAGAACTTTAGCGCCGAGGGTCGTACCGTGCAAACTCGGTAAGCTTTTCATACAAATTTAGTTAAGAATAATAAATATTTGCGAGAGTAATTTCGTCCTTGCACAAGGTCCCGCTGAGCTTGCTACAATTTCTTTCAAGCGGACAGATCGTTGGCGATCTAACGAAAACTAATTAAACCGAACAGCGGCGTGAGTAGTCTTCGGGAGCAATGAATCGTCTATCCAGGGAGCAAAAAAAAGAGATTTAATTAAGCCGTTGTTCCGGAATACGTCGATTAAAGTTAATGTCATAGTACATAACGAGTAGCTCTTTTAAATATCTTATGATTTCATTGAAATAAAACTTAAATGTACTTTCATGTATTGACTTGTTTAATGCCATGGAGGTTGTATACCTTTCCATATTCTGATATTCATATAGTATCAAGCGGTACTGTTTACGGCTTTGTATTGCAGATAAGCATTGAATTGATTGAGTGCCATTTCATTGCAGAGCCGTCATATAAAGCAGATTGTACTGACAACGAGTTACGTGTGATAGCTAAGTTAATTCGTTATTAGGGTTGCGTACCCGAAGGGTTCCAAACGGGACCCTATTACTAAGACTTCGCTGTCCGTCCGTCCGTCCGTCCGTCAGTCACCAGGCTGTATCTCAAGAACCTAGCTAGCTAGAGAGTTGAAATTTTCACGGATTATGTATTTCTGTTGCCGCTATGACAACAAATACTAAAAAACAGGATAAAAGAAATATTTAAGGGGGCTCCCATACAACAATTCTTTCAATACCACATACAAACTTATGGATGCACCTGGTTACGTACATGGAGTGTGAAAGTAACCGCACCAATAACTTTGTAAACAATATTTTGCTGTGTAAAATCCAAACTATTCACTCCACACCATCGCTTCCATTGAACGGTGGTACGGAACCCTTCGTGCGCGATTTAGACTCGCACTTGACCGGTTTTTTAATTATTTTCCTGTATAAGTTTCATTTTAGTATTCATTTTTATTAAAAGGAGTAAGTTTATATGCATGTACCTATATAATACCTAGTTAATTCTTGCAGATTTAATATGAAGCGAACTAAAAATGAAAAATGGTCATGTTACGTTTTAAATGAATAATAAAAGAGCGAATACTATTGTTTTATTAATGTACGTTTTACTGGTAGTCCTAACATCTTTTATCTAGTTTTTTTTTAATTCCTAGGTGCAGATTTCACGCCAAGCTGGTATAAAACTCTTGTTTTATTTTAAATGATCTTGGCATAGAAATCTAAGCGTGTAAAGGTGCAAATATAGGCTCAGGTGGCAAAGAAGGCGTGGGTGCAGATAGGGGGTGGGGGGGGGGGGCTAGGGGGAGTTCAGCCGTGTCATGGCTCAGTAGCATCCTTTCGCCTACAATGCTATATGCACACGGAATTCCAAGTACTCCCAACGTCCTTGTAACAGTTACAAACGAACCTCAAAAACGAAATTAGCACGTTTATTTTTTAAAAGGCTTATAGTGTAATTATTTTGGCACAGCACCCAACTGTATTAATGTATAACGCCCTCGCTTTGCTGAAGTAGCAATACAAATAATTTAGGTAAAAGTGGAATGATGCCAACTCGGAATGATAGTACGTGTATAGGCTTACGACTGTCGAGTTCCGTTTTTCTACTGCTATCTCCTACTGCTACTCCCCGTCTAAACTTCTGAGCGCGCAACAACAAAGCAAATAATGGTTTTTATCGACTTACAATTGCAAGTATTCGAAATTGTATCCAGGAACACGCAGACGTTTGAAATGAATCCAAGAAGTTTGACCTGATTCTGAGCCAGTATCGACTCCGACTTGGGCGGGACATGGAATTTTTGGGGTTAATTAGTAGCTATAACATAGTTGTACGCTTATAAAAACTGACAAACGTGACAACCGAAATACCTGAGAATCTTTACCGCGTAACCTCCTACCGAGTAACTTTTATTCAATACACACTAGGAAATCTCGCAGCTTCCTGAATATATTACGAATACGTTTGTTTTGGTGCGCGTGATGTTATAATGATTAGATGATGTGTAGAGGTTGTACGAGTAGTTGTCCGCGGAAGGGTACAGATAGTCTGGGACAGGGTCGGTCCGGGTCCGGTCCGAGGCAGGCGGATATTATTCCGTCTCGCGCGGCCCCGGCCCGGCATGCATATTCATACGCGGCATCCGAGGACGCGTATCAATTTGCATCTCGACCCGACGCCGCGCCGGCCCGTGACTACATCGGATCGTTTCTTTGTAATAAATCCACTCAAGCCCCTCCTGCCCTGACCAATAATTCAATGGAACGTGAAATCCAGTGGTTTCACAAGCAAAGCAAAATGGAAACAGAAACCAATTTACATTCCCATTTGTTTCTCTCTTTGTTATACCATAAATATGATTGGTTCTGTAAAATGTCAGGTTCGTAGATTCGTCTTCGTGGTCCTGCATTTTTGTACAATATTAATAATTACACTAAAGTAGGGATGGATTACAAGTTTCATATTTCAAAATACGAGTTTTAAATGGGACTAATTGACGAGTACAGAATACCTTACTTTTATTGATAGCGACAAAGTAAATCAAATTAAATGGCCTTGCAGGACATTTTAAAACACTTACAGCACCTACAAGAACATTGGTCTAAGTGCTTCATAAATCAGTAAATGTGGTAGTTTATGTGAGTCTATATCGTTCGCTTTAGAACCGCGGAGATGTGGAGGCTCACATACACGCATTTGATGAATTTGTGTTCAGGTTTATTTTTCTTTAATTCCAAAACATGCGAAAAACTATTTTCGTTCCTAATCCTAGCCGAGAATCGGATCTGACAGTGTATCTAATACAAAGACAACGCGCATGTTACGAGTAGTACGGTAATTGATTTTAAAGAAAATGTGCATTTTTGCAACAAATGCAACCGCAAAATGTGTACGTTAATTAAACTCTACACCGAGGCAACAACCTCTGCTTCCTCATCGTCGTTAAAAACGTTACACGTTCCGTTCAAAGAAAACATCGTTATCTTTATAATTAAGTTTTGTAGGCCCTGACAGAACCTAAACATTTACACTGTTAATAAGTTCTAAAGTTAATTTACAGATTTTTATCGAATGAACGTGACTGGAAGATTGTCTCGGCTAAGTTTAAAGCAGTGATTTCTACTGAGTATTTTTTAGTACAACTTCTAAGTGGCACAGTGGGAATGGTAAAATAAAAACGAAGTGTTGTGAGAGTATACAAAGCGAGTCAGAGTAAAGCGCGAACAATAATAAGCACCGCAAGGGTGCTGCAGCCAACATAACATCACGTGCACATAATTGGCCTGTGGTTCTACAATCTAGTAGTGGTTGTACCAACAGTCCACATGCACTCGAAAGTACTATTGTATCTCTCTGACAAAGAAGATAGAACGTGCCAAAATTCGACCAAAGCAGACAGAAAGGATGGCCGGGATAGCATATTATCGTTTTACTTTTGAGCTCCGATAGGCGGACAAAGAAGCATAGATGTTAACGGTTCTGAGGACCGCGTGTCAGACTAAAATATCGAATTTGTAACTATTTCAGAGCTAATTAAAACTCAGTTATGATGTAATTCTGAGAAATTCTTCGTCACTGTCAATATTTCATGTCATGTTAATGTTTTTACAAGTTATGGCACACAGTTTTCTATGTAAGACGAAACGCGCCAGCTTGAATGATTGAACGGAAAATAATTAAATAAAACAAACCTCAGAATAAATATCAAGGAATGGAAATACAAGATTCAGGATAAAAACCTGGAAGTTGCTGCTTTCACGTAATGAAAATGTAAAAGTATGTACTTTTCATTTTACATTTTTATAGGTAATGTAATAGGTATGCCACTTAGGTGGTGAAGGCAGATAACATTCAGTGTCCACTTTCAGAGGGAGAAGAAATTAAAAATGCTCCGAATCAAAATAAACAGTTGTGAGTAAAATTTTAATTACATAGGGTTTCTGAATACTTTCAAATGAACACAGCAGCAGTGTGGCATTACAATACAATTTCTCAAACATATATTTTTAAGGTGGCTTCAGTAATTTTTTATCGCTCGCCATACTTTGTCTATGCACCTGTTCACACTGGTGCTATAATAGACAAAAAATACATACAAAAATCAAGTGACGCAATATGGCACGTGACGTGCTCGGGATGTATTATATATTACATGTATCCCATAGTGTGAAGCCACGGTAAGGCCGTAAACAGGCACGTGAGTAACAAAATGTACGTTACTACTAAAGATATCGCTATCGCGAACACTCGGGAAGCTTCGGACATGTTAAGTTAGCAGCTTTTTATCATCCAGTCTTGCCACGATCCGAACAAAACTTTAAAACTGCAGTTTTTATGCCATCTTTCAAAATCTTATTTTGAAAGTTATAGTAAAATTTAAATTAATATTTTTTAAGTTATACGTTTTTATTGGTCTTTTAAATTTCCTAACAAACTGGACAAGCTAAATAAAACCGTTTAATAATTATAATAATAAACTCGCAGGGCAGCTTCTGACGAGCTGTTGGGGAGGAACGACCCCACGGACTCGATCAAGCGAGCAGGCCCTCGTCTCCGACCATCTGCGGCCGGAGTGGAACCCAGGAGGGCCTCACTCGCAGCTCTGACTTGCCTTAGCTGGCCGGCCAGAGGGTAATCTTTAGAGGTACACCGGCTCATCTGGCGTGCACTTGAAGGGCGGATGTGAAACCTAAGATGGCGAGTGGGCGTACGTGATGAGACCCCGAGGGTGCAAGTGATCGTTGCTTAAAGTACAGTTTCACCTCTCCACCCTTAGCCGTTCACAACGATGTTGCCTCCTTGCCGTCATTGTACGTCGGCTGAATGGGGGGCCCAATTAGTCTTTTTTTAATCATTATTGAAGCTTGATTCAGTTAGGTGTCCTTAGTCTCAGCGATAACCTGGACTTACCATTCCATTGAAACGAACCCATAAACCATTCCTTAGATCCCATTTAATTTTGCAATAGACCTGTGCACCTGGCAGGGATGTTCCCTGAGTGCAATTTTCGTGCGTTTGTATTCGAGGACAGACCCAACGGGTGCACCATATTTGTTTTGAAAAAAAAAGACTGAAATCGGCCTCTACGTGTTGCACCCATGCCACTACGCAGGCCTACAAATAGAACCAGGACAGTACTGTCCCGTGCAGACGTTAACCTTAATCGCGACTTTACCTTATTTTTAATAGGTACTCTTAAAAGATTTAAAAGATTTAAAAGATTTATTGCAAGTTACGGTTCACACTTACAGTCTTACGACCAAAACATGTGAGCGTTAACACTAAATTACTGTCTAAAAAATGTACAATTAATGAAATTGAAAATACAGACAAACACAATACATAATAAATTACAATATGACTTACACACGACTGTTTAAAAACAAATACACAATTTTAAAAAATATCCAGAGCGGCATATTAAATATATCTAATTCTGGGTGCTGAGCAACACAGGCATTGAGTAGAGTCAGTGCCTGAAAAGTGGGCGCGTGACGAGCGTGCTGTGTACGAGCAACACCCGTAGCGAAGAGCGGCCGCGATCGTAACATCGCGTACCGAGCCGGCGCGTTAAGGACAACACTTTGAAGTGCGACCGGGTTGTCTACCTTGTTATGGAGGAGCAGATAGAAGTGGACCAACAGAGACAACTTCCGCCTCAGCTCTAGGGTGTCTACCCCCACCATCCCCGCCACAAATAGAGACGGGAATAAGTAGGGATAATACCCATATTTAAACTTGTATAGAAGTCTAGCAAATTTCCTTTGGACTTTTTCCAGCATGAGTGTGTATTTGGCTTCATGTGGGTCCCAGATGATTGCGTTGTACTCTAACTTACTCCGAACAAATGCATTGTACAAAGAGGTTAACGTAGAAATGTTCCTAAACCGAATTGTCTGTCGCATTACGAATCCAAGAGATCTGAAGGCTCTCCTAGAAGTCTCCCGGATGTGGTCATTAAATGTAAGCTCAGCGTCAAGTAATAGTCCTAAGTCGCGTATTTGGGTAACCCTCACAAACCTAGCCCCAGCGATAGTGTAGTCATGATGGAGCGGTGACCGAGATCGAGTAAAAGTCATGGTTTTACACTTAGCGCTATTAAACGCCAAGTGGTTGCATTCACTCCACTCCACCACTCTATCAACATCTCTCTGCAGGCGCCCAATATCGTCCTCACTGCTTATGCGCAAGAATATCTTCAAGTCATCCGCGAACATCAGACACTCAGCCGTCTCAACGACATTGGGAAGGTCATTAATCATAATCAGAAACTGAGTGGGGCCCAGAGTGCTACCCTGACTGACACCCGAGCAGGTTTCATAGGGCTCGGAACTCTTACCGTTAACCCTCACATACTGAACTCTATTGGAGAAGTAGTTCGCAAATAACCGTATTAAGTTCGGTGTGAATCCTATGGATGCAAACTTCTCCAATAGGACGTCATTGTCAACTCTATCGAATGCTTTCTTAAAGTCGAAAAACGTCACATCAACCTGTGTGGACTTATCCAGAGCTAACGTCACGTAGTTTACAAAGTTGATGTGGTTTGTTAGTGTTGAGCGACTAGGGCGGAAACCATGTTGGCAGTCGGATAATAGCCCGCGTATTTGTTCAGTTATGTGATGGTTGATGATTGATTCAAACACCTTCCCAAATACCGAGAGGACGGCTATAGGTCTGTAATTTTCTACTTCTGACCTGGAGCCGCCCCTGAGCACAGGCGTGACTCGCGACGTTTTCCAGCGCCTTGGGTAGATTGCAGATTTTAGGGCTAAATTGTAAAGGTACCCAAGTGGTAGTTCCAGTACAGATAGACAGTCCTTGATTAGGAAAGGCGGAATACCGTCGGGCCCTGTAGAGGAGCGAGGTTTAAGTCGTCGCCCTGCACGTCGTATGTCAGTCACAGTAATGCAGTCAATCGCTACACGCGACGAGCTATTGCCCGGTCCAGCTCTCCGCTCGGCAGCGTCAGCGTCAAGTGTCGGTCTGTCTGGCAAGAACACTGACTGGAAGTAAGTTGCGAACGCGTTGGCCGCATCCACTCCCGTCACCGTCTTGCCGTCATAGTCATATTCGTCACATGTCTGTTTCGTCGTCCGTTGGTCCCTAATCAAATTCCAAAAGTTAGTGGGGTCAGTTCTGATATCATTCTCAGCTAGTCGTATGTACTCCGAGTAGGTTTTGTCTATTAAGTACTTCACGCGACTTCTATAATAACGGAACATTTCCTTATTAAACTCTTTTCCCTCAGCTCTATACCGTTTGAGATGAAAGTATTTGTTCTTAATGTTGCGTATGATGTCGGACGTGAACCACTTCGGGTATACATACCGAGTCCTCACGCCTGTACGCTGTTTATTTGGAACGCAATCATCTATACATGCATATACCTTATCGTACAATAAATCAGTGGCTCGATCGACGTCATCGGATGTATACAGGTCACTCCAATCAAGAGAGGCAAGGGAAGAATATAACTTAGTGAAGTCTGCTTTGCGGAAGTTCCACTGTGGTCTGTCGGGTGGGTTGGGCGACTCGCCCCTCGGCGGCGGTGGCAGTGCGTGTGGCTCGGGCCGCGGGAAACGCACGCTCAGCTCCAGCGGCGGGTGGTACCCGTCCACAGGCCACGTCAGCGGCTCTATCTCCCCAGACACATCGATCCGATCGATGCCCATGTCACTCAGCACCAGATCTAGTATACCATCATTACTATTCGTGACCGTATTAAACTGCTTAAGTTTACAGAAGTGCATAAAATATTCAAATTGCAGACAAGGGTTTATCCCGCAAGAATTGAGATTGAAATCGCCAATAATAATTTTATCTAGATTTTTATAATTAGATACTACATTTTCGATAATTGTAAAAACTTTTGCAAAGTGTGAGTCCGGAGATGCCGGCTTGATGTAAACTACCACACAAAGAAATTTCACATAGTTATCAGACACAATCGCAAATATAAGTTCCACATCGTCGTCACACCCCTCCACGTCATGTAGCTGCCGCACGGTGTAGCAGTCGCGCACGGCTAGCAGCACCCCCCCCCAGCCGGCGTCGCGCGCGCGGTCGCGGCGCAGCGTCGTGTACCCGGGCGGAATGAGCTCGGCGTCCGCTATACTGCTCAGCAGGAACGTTTCAGTGACTGCATACATATCAGCTTCAAGTTGTAGCATACTGAGTTTGCATTGGTCCAATTTTGTCCTGAGGCCTCTAACATTTTGGTACACTATGGTACATGTTTTGAACCTGGGCTTAGTGTGGGTGGGTTTTTTCTTGCGACTTTCGAAACCCAGACTGCCATGGTTTTATATGCACATCTTCAGTCCAGTGCTCAACAGACATGTAGTCGGCGACTTTTTTGGATGGTACTCCCAGCTTGAATGAAGCGTAATCTCCCCTCGGCTTAAGCGCTTCCACAGTACAACTATCCGTCGGGCAGATAGTTTTGAGATGTTCTACTATTCTTTCCACCCCAGTACCCGCTTTCACATAGTATAAATGCAGGTAGGACTTTCTTTCAGCTGCTTCTAGTACTGTAGAACCAGGCGCCGCAGTTCCCCTGATGACATTTGATGGCCGACGGCGGGTACGCCTATTTACGGTCGTCCAATCCCCCTCGTTTTGTGTTACTTCGGCCCCAAGTGCCGACGGCAGTGGTATTTCGGCCGTATCACAAGGGCTGATGGCGGACTTAGGCTGGATCCCTGGTGGCACACGGCGGTCATCGCGAGGTAGACGCGGCCCCGACGTGGAGGCCCCCACTCGGCCCCCCGCGGCTGCAGGCGGGGCGGCGGCGGCGGTGGCAGTGGTAGCTTTAGCCGACGCGGAGTAGGTGGCGCATGGTGGAGGGGCGCTTTCCTGTCTAGTTACCAATACGGCAAATTCCGATCGCAGCTTTTTGTTCTCCTTTTCAAGATCCCCTACTCGCTTCTCAATGGCTTTGAGCTTAACTGCCATGGTGTCTGTAGCCTCTAAAAATTCAGTTTTAAGTTGTGTACAGGCTGTACTAAGTTCCCTAGACATGGCGAGCGATATCTCGCTTAATTTTTTGTCCAGGACACCCGCCAATCTTGAGTCCAAAACACCAGAGAACTCTTCTAGGGTCATATTTCCTACAGTTACTGGCCCACGTATGGGCACACTCTCTGTAGTTATCGGGAGTAGTAGCTGCTGTTGGTAGTTAGCGACCATGAAGCAACTGTGATCGAGTTTAGAGACCTCCCCAGCCGTGGAGGAAGTGCCGTTTAATGACTCATCACATGACATATTATTTGACATATTAAGAATATATGCGGTATTAGTGGAATTAGTGGTCCCGTCATTCTCAGTGGTGTCAATCTGTTTGCGAACAGGGGTGTTATCATTCCTTTGAGTTCGCCTAGTAATGTTCTGGCAAAAGGAACATTCCCATTTTTCCCTCAGTGTACCTATATTACCCACATAAGATATGTCATCTATACCTAGGCATTGGTAGTGATATGTTGCCCGACAGGCTCGGCATTGAAGCAGCTCATTGTCTCTTATCTGCTTATTACAAGCTGTACAGTTCATGGTGACTCACGTACAGGTATCAGTGCTGAGAGATGGTCGCGCGCGCTCCTATGCTGATGACGCAGTCGCGTGACTCAAGCTCCGTGATTCGCAGGCGTGCGAGACAGAGGCAGCTGCACCGCGCTGTACGGCGCAAGAGCGGGCGAGAGAAACGAGGTCACTGGCCGCGCACGACAACAGCGAATGATGTACTTGCTCAGCTGTTTACCGACGGTTATTCGGAGGATTTTTGGATCTTCTGATGATGTTTCTGAGGTGGCTACTGACAACTGGCACTTGGGAATATCACAGTTTTGAAGCCACTGGGAAGCACTATAGAATGGTGTATAATTTTGAATTGAAGTTAACGTTTATACAGAATTTGTTGGCAATTATTGCAGAGCGAATCGAAATAGGTGTATGCGCAAGCGGATGCGATTCGCGACTCTTACTTTAAGATCTGCGCCACTCATATACGGCGGTGTAGGGATTTCACAAATATTGTTATTAAGAAGGATGTAAGCCACAAAGCATTTCAGGTCAAGATGAATGGCGCACACAGAATGGCGCAATCTTACCATTACTACTTTTACAGGGTTCGACATCGTCTAGAAATGCCTAACCCGGTAACTCCCAGTGCAAATCTGCTAAATGCGCCTATTCATATCACTACACTGAACCAACGATTTACGAAGCCGTATCGTAAGTATTTGTTGGCGTGTCAGCGCAACGTAAATGTTAGCTCTCTGTACTCGCGGAGTATTCATTTGAGCTGTAGCATTTCACGCGAAGTACCGCCTGTTTCAGGTCCGAATTTAAAACTGTCGGTTGTTCTATATAAACGACATGGGTGTGAAGCAGTGTATTGTACTGTCTGCCCGCATTGTAATGGAAAATATTTAATATTGGCTCTCATCGTTCACATCACAAATTGCCCATTCAGATCATACGTAAAATATACATGCCCCAGAATACTTTTGTAAAATGTTGAACCAAATACCTTGACTAAATAAATCTGGATAATTACCCAAATTATTCAAATATCAACTGTGACACTCACTTTATTTGAGATTTTCTGCAGCAGAATTTATATGTTACTTTTATTCACGTCGGTCCAGTCATTTGGCGCGTATTGAAAAAAACACAAAAAAACGGTCAAGTGCGAGTTAACCCGCGCACGAAGGGTTCCGTACCACCGTACAATGGTAGGGAGAGTGTGGAGTGAATAGTTTGGATTTTACATAGCAAAATGTTATTTACAAAGTTATTGGTACGGCTACTTTCACACTCCATGTACGTAACCAGGTACATTCATAAGTCTGTGTGTGGTATTGAAATAATTGTCGTATATGGAAGCCCCCTTAAATATTTAATTTATTCTTTTTTTTAGTATTTGTTGTTATAGCGGCAACAGAAATACATCATCTGTGAAAAATTCATCTGTCTAACTATCAGCACGGTCCATGAGATGCAGCCTGGTGACAGACGGACAGACAGACAGACAGACAGAAGGACAACGGAGTCTTAGTAATAGGGTCCCGTTTTTACCCTTTGGGTACGGAACCCTAAAAATAGAGCCTCAAACGGTTTTTTGACAATATCGCCTTTCCGGCCTATTTTACAATAAGATAGTCTTCTGATATAATAAACTACAATAAGGACAAGTATATGTTAAAAATAATGTAAACAAGCTAATGTATTAAGTGACAGTAGTCATATTTCCTTCAAAACTGCGCCCCTTTGTTAATATTATTTGCAATACCTACTTGTCTTTGCTATAGAGACAAAATCCTATAACTATCCTCCGCAAAGTCAACTACATTATTTTGGCCATACAACTCATACCCACACCACCATGAGTTAGGGTAAGTAAGTACAATTGTTAGGATTCCGTACCCGAAGGGTGCTCAACGGGTTCCTATTTCTAAGCCCTCGCTGTCCGTCCGTCCGTCCGTGTTCTGTCTTTCAGCGTGCTGTATCTTATGAACCGTATTTTTACCCGCAGACCAGACTTTCTATCGGCTCAATGTAAGTGATCACAGTGATGTTTTTTTAAATAATTAAATTTTCATATTTGTATTAAGCTTAGTTAAGCACAACCAATTTTTAAAAGAGATCTAATAATCAATCTGTGGGAGTTTCTACGCCCTACTTCTCCCACAGTGGGCCAATGTAGAGAAAAAGCAAAAAATAAGGTTTGCTAAGCATATGTAAATATCTACAGTAATAAAGTACATTGACTTTGAATTTCGCCGGCAGCCCTACGAGATCAAACTAGCGACCGATTAAAAAAATCTGTGCTCTGTGTAGAGTCCCTGGACTCTAATATTGGTAGGCAGAGAGTTGAAATTTTAACAGTTCTTCTAATGCCGCTATGACAATCAATAAAGGAGGTCCCCATACAAGAGTCGTGGTTTGGTCGGGTTTATTCTTTTGTTCGTTTTTTGTGATTTAGGGTTTTAGATTTTTCTGTTTTCCGGCGAAGATTTGGCACCTATTGCAAATTAGATTTTCGGAAAGAGCACATCAAAATCAATCAGTTATTTTTCGAAACTCCCTGGAAAAAATCCAGGTTAAAATACAAAATTGCTGGACTAATGGAACATCAGCATGAGTTGCTGTCCGAAGGCCGATGAACTTCGCCGCGGGTGCAGAGAGCTTCGTACAAGCTCTTATTTAGTTTCACCTGTCCCGGGCTCTGTCTGTCTGTAATGGAATCTTTCAAGTAAAATTTGACCCGCCTACCTGTTTCTGATTGAGCTGAAATTTTGTCTGCGTTTTATTTATAAATATATATGACATGGAGCCGGAAGGTCGCCATGGGAACTCTGTAATAAAACGACGCAACCCCATCGAGTTTGGGGTTGTTTGATTCGTCTTGAAAAGTAGTTTGGTTCTAATAGTTTTTTTGTCTAAGCGTCATAGATACTAAAAACTAAAAAATAAGTAGGTAAACAAACATTTTTTTTAACATAAAACAAGCTTTATTGCTTGTAAAATAACACTAAAACGTAAAAAATAGAGCCAAATGTACGTATCAGTCTCATATATTTAAATGAATGCATGTTAAATACACTCTCATTTGTTCTCTCTCTCTCTCTCTCTCTCTCTCTCTCTCTCTCTCTCTCTCTCATTAATGTTACATGCTTTTATTTAAAAATATTAGAACTTTTTTATTTTTTATTCATTCTATTAGATACTCGTCTATCGCCCGTCTTACCAGACAAAGGGGGTCTGTCACATGGGGTTGCAAGCCAAGGCTGCGATATGTCGTTCATTGACTGGTCTTTATATACACGGGTGGAGGGTTTAACCCAGAAGTATAAACCCAGTAAAAACCCGTTTCAATACGTTTTGACGCAGTAAAAAACCCATTAAGCATCGCTTTTTTAGTTAGTTAAAACGAAAATCAAGGAGAAAAACGACTAACAACCTGTCAAAAACAATGCAGCAGTCAGGACAAAACAGTAGTCAGGACCCGCGGTTAAAAGTATTTTACCATTATTATTATTGTAACACTTATTTTACATTCACTTATATGTTTGCTCGTAATATAATCTTTCACTCCTCCCCGTGTCAGTAAAGGGAGTGAACAAGGTTGTGGGTGGTGGATGGGTACAAACTAGGATATTTTCAATTTATCCGATGGATATACAGGGTTTTGGTTTGTAAAGTAACGTCTGACTCAGGGGCGGATATTAACACGACAGTGGAGCAAAATATTTAATTAACATTTAATTTTTAAGTAGACAAAATGAACTTGTTTTTCGTGGACCAGCTGGGCGTGCCCGCACGTTGCGGTTTTTTTAGGAAAAAATAAAACAAATATTTAGTTACAGGAGTTATATGAACTATCGTCCTTGAGTAGGGCGTACCTAACCAAATCAATATTCTGCAGATAGGTTATCGATATGAGCTTTGACATAGTGATTTAAGTTCATGTTTAGATTTCATGAATATAATTACAATCTTATTTTCTAAATAAACTCATAAAATATAACATAGTTTGTATAAACTGCAAATGAACTGATCTTGTCATCACGAATCTAAAGAGCCCAAAGGAGATGTATTTTTTCGGTACTGATTTTTGAACCATAATCATATGCGGTTTTTCTGGTAGGGAAACGAGTATAAATAAAGCCTACGAAATTATTTATTTTATTAAAACCACCATTCTTTATTAATTTTGAAAAAATGATTTGTATGGGTAGGATTTATAACCTGCATCCTTTGCTTAACTTTGCAGCAAAAAAAAAAACTGTAATTCATTCAATTGTCATTTTTGACACTTTCCCCATGTTCCGAGTCACACAATAATCGATTACAGCGTCTACGATGCCATCGTTTTGTATCGCCAAAGCTAAATCGGAACGGCTTCGTAGATGATTGTGGCGTGACTCGGAACAGGGGGTTCTTGACAATGACGTGACAGAACAGTGTTGCCATAATAAATTATTGTTCTGGGTGGCTGTTTTATTTAAAATAATAATTATTTTAAAATCACAGTAACAAAAAAACGGCGGTTTAAAAAAATGATCACGATATGTATTTAGAACATTTAAATTATATTCTTTCACATAAATACGGTTTTAACTTGGTTCATGACTATTTCGAATAAAGTACCAACTCTCTTGGAAAAAGTACACATCTCCTTTGATTTAAACCGATATATAAATAAGCATCCCAGTAATTTTCAGGGTTCCGTCTCCCATAAATGAGGCTCGACCAAATCACCGGTAAAACCGGTTAACCGGTGAAAACTCCATTTTTAACAACCATTTCACGGTAATGAAATGTCGGTAAATTGGGAGCCCTAGTCATGACTAGCACTGATGTATTTTCCTGATGACGTTCTCATCATCTTCACTCATGATGGAGCAGGAAGGTGAGACATGGAACTTGGAGATGCTTCCTCTTAAACCTATCAAGTTTTGGCTTATTAGACTCGTTGTGACAACATATTATTATTTTTTCCAACGATGTTCTCATCCTCATCATCACCTGATGATGGTGCTAGAAGGTGAAACAGTTAGAGTTGTCATGAGAAGACCTGTTCATTTCTCTACTTAATAGCATTGAACTGTGATAATTGTTCAATGAGTTTTAAATTAATTACGCTTTGTTATGATGCCACGATGCCAAAGATTATTGAGAAGGTAAAAATGGAATGCTGTGTAATTTATTTAACTTTCAAAGTTCAGTCCATTGTTCAAGCCAAAGTCGTTAAGGTAAGCTCACAGTAATAATAAACAAAGCCAGTTCCATAAAAATCGTTAAATCAAAATAACGCAAACTTGACGTACGCGCACACTCTAACCATTGAAACATTGAAACATATTTATTGGCAAGTGTCAATTACATGTCAGATTATAAATAAAAAATTGATTAATATACATCTGTATAAAAAATGTCAGACACATAAAAATGCATTCCATAAATTAAGATACCATTATTTAAAAATAAAATTGCCATAAAGTATTACATTAAATATGAATTGTATTAAATTAAATTAGTTATTCATTGTATTAAATTGGAATCACATTTTATATTGGTCGCTTCGAACTCAGCGAATGAGTAGAAGGTTTGCTCGACAAGCCAGTGTTTCAGTCGCTTTTTGAAGCATGCGGAATTAGGCGCAGATTTAATATGTTCTGGTATGCGGTTGTATACTGTCGGACCCATGACGTGAGTCAACTTCGATGACTTGGCCAGGGTGCGTGAAACCGTCCTGAGCCTGTGACCGTTGCGGGTCGCGTGTCCGTGGATGTCGTGATGCCTGCGGAAAGAGTGGATGTTCTCGTGCATATACACGGCCACCTGGAGTATGACGATGGACGGGAGCGTCAAGATGTGCAGCGCTTTAAAGTGAGGTTTTACCGACACGTCCCGGCGGACCTGGACTATCGCTCTCACGGCTCGCTTTTGCATCCTGAATGCTCTCTCCCAGTCCGCCGCGCGCCCCCACAGCTCGGCTCCGTACTGCAGCAGCGAGTGTACCGTGGCGAAGTAGCACGCGCGCGCCACACTGCGCGGCACCGTGCGCACCAGCCGCCGCAGCGCAAAGCATGCGCCGCTGAGTCGCGCGCACAGTCGCGCCACGTGAGCGCGCCATGTGAGTCCACGGTCTAGCTCGAAGCCCAGGAACGTTGTGGCTTCCACCTGATCGACCCGCATTCCGTCCACTTGGACGTTCAGTGGGACGAGACGGCGACCTGATAGGTCGAAGTGGAGGAAGTGAGTTTTCTTTATGTTGAGAACGAGACCGTTGTTACGGAACCAGTGAGACAGTTCAGTGATAGTATGGTTTAGGCTTTGTTCAAGGCCTCCAATTGTCCTGTCAGTGATGATTCCTGCCACGTCATCTGCGTACATGACTAATTCGCTGGAGGTCATCGCTTGTGGCAGGTCATTCAGAAGTAATGAGAGTTGGATACCGAAGAGCCTTGAGCAACCCCCATATGTGTCATCACCGGTTCTGATCTCGTTCTCCCGCCATCACCAACGACGATCTGCGAGCGTTTTCGCAGGAAGTCTGTTAGTAGACATAAAGGCCCCCCGACTATACCGTAGTGACGGAGCTTAGCCGTAGTGCGAGCACGCCGTGATCGGCAACATCAAATGCTTTCGAGAGGTCACAGCAGAGAACTGCGACCTGGAACTTCCTCTCTCTTGCCTCGAGCACTCGGCGCACCACCTCCCGCGCCAGTGCAGTCGTCGAGCGGCCCGCGCGGTACGCATACTGTCGCTCCGACAGCGCATCAGTCGACGCGAGGAATTCAAGAAGTCGGGCGCTGAGACCATTTTCGACGATCTTCGACACCGTGGGTACTACGGCCACTGGTCTGTATCCATCGATATTCTCCCTCTTTCCTTTCCCCTTGAATATCGGAGCGATTTTGTTCCTCTTTAGCGCTGTTGGGTACACGGCTCGTCTAATGCACTCGTTGAATAATTCAGTGAGAACTGGTGCCAACGGTTTAACAGCTAGGTGGACGAGTTCCATCGAGGTCTCGTAGATATCCTTGGTAGGCTTATGCGGAATCCGAAAGGATATGATGCGATGTACCTCGTCCGCTGTAAACAGGCGCAGTCTCAGGGAGCGGTCGGCAGGTGGGCGGGCAGCGTGCAGGGCATGACAGGCGCGCGGCACGTCGGCAGCCGGGGCTCCGCACGCGGCGGCGGCACCGGCGAACCGAGCGTTCATCGCATCCACCACGGCTTGCTTGCTGCTAAATTTAATGCCGTTTGAGTCTACGGCCACATCCGTGAAGTCTACACAAGTACGGTTGCTTTTCCCTCGTTCTTTGTTAATCACGTTCCACATGGCTTTACTCACGTTCGTGCTGGACGTGATTGCGCTCGTGTAAAATTGTGCTCTTTTATTTTTGACCAGGTTGTCGTATTGGTTTTTTAATTTGTCAATGAGTTCCGTAACAATGGTATCATCAGGATGAGCAGACGAGAGCTCCAGAACGTCGAAGAGCAATGATTGAATGTTTCGAAGCTCATGTGTAACCCATGATTGGCGTGTTGGGTGTGGTTTTCGTGTGAGTGGAAAGCAAATGTCGTACTTGCTGCTAATTACAGAAATCACAGACGCGGCCAAATCCCCGATCGACTCACCTTTTTGGCACCAAATGTGCTGCCAGTCCACACTCGCAATAGACGCGACGAAATTGCGGCAGTTAGCCTGCGTGCGCTGGCGCACGGTGCGGACGGGTGGCGCAAGCGCGCGGGGGCGGCGCGTGACGCGCGCGCGCACGGCGAGGTGGTCGCGGAGGTGCGTGCTGGCAGGCGCCGCGCGCACCGCGCCCTCGGCAAGGTTGCTGTACAGGTGGTCGAGGCTGGTGGCGGTGGTGGCCGTCACTCGCGTGGCGAAGTCTACCTCGTTCCTCATGCCGTGGGCCGACAGTATATCGTGGAGCCGATCCTTCTCGGACGAATCCTCAATCCAGTCTATGTTTACGTCCCCGACAATAATGCAATCTAATTCGATGTCACATAGCTTGTCGAGCAAATCATCTAAGCACCTTAGGAAGTCATTAGTTTTACTACCATTAGAGTAGATACATACAATCATTAAATTATAGTCTGTTACATTTATAGCCGAGACTTCAAAGTATTCTTCCACTGATAGTGTGGTGAAATCAATATTTTCAACTACTTTTAAAGTGGACTTGACGTAAATACAAGACCCGCCGTGTGATAGTAAGCCGTAAGCCGTAAGTCCATCTATATTAACACTTTCTAAATTTTCATTCGTCAGCCAATGCTCCGTTATAGCAAGAATGTCGCATGCAAGGTCAGTTTTAAGAAGAACTTCTAAACGCTGTGTTTTCTTGTCTAATGACCGTATGTTTTGGTGTGAGATTGTAAGTACGCTAGGATCACTTGTTGCTATGCGCGATGATGATTCACGCGCAGCCGGATCGCTCGCGCACAAAGCCGCTTGCGCTGGAGTGTCTGTTCACGAGGTCGGGCCACGGGAGTGGAGTTCGCTGTTGTCATCGTTGCCCCGCGGAGTTTCGCGGGGGCGTGGACGAAATCGCATCCAGTCGGAGAACCGGACTTGTGGTGGCCATACAGCGGGCGAGCTGAACGCCGGGTACAGGCTCTCTGGGATTCCTATGATGAAGGATGCGTGCCTTTTTGACATAATTTCGCGCTTTTCAACATAGAAGTCTTCGCTACTTCTAATTTTGTTTAAGAATTTGGTCACATTATCTGTCGTGGTTTGGGGTGTGAAGGACCAGGCTTGAATGTACTTCAGGGATTCCACCGTCTGTAGCAAGTCATCTTCTTTTCCTGTTCCTACAGTCACTGCACGCTGGCTACGTCTACGGGCACGTTTTGATTTGACCGTTTCCCATTGGTCTTCAGTCGAATTAGTAAATGTGTCAAACGAATACTGATCCGTAGGGGTGTTGGTGGAGGCGAGTGGTTGTATTTGGGTCATCGGTTGGTCGTTTGTAGTTGAGATTTTCGTGGCCACATCCTCAGCCGGTGGCGGTTGGCTCGGCTCGGGTGTTGGCGGAGTGGTGGCGCTGGCGTTGTATAACGAAGCGCGCGCAGTAGGTTTGGCACCAGTCAGCTTCGCAGCGTTGAGTTTACCGCTTGCGGTGATGGCAGCTTTTAGACGTACTTGTCTCACTGGGCGCTGCAGCGCTGTCTGAGCGGCCGCTTGTTGAGCGCCCTTGGGGGTAGTCGTAATCGCCGCTGTCGATGATTGCGGCGAAGTTAACTTCGTAATTAGGCTGTTTTGAGCCTCAATTTTTGTTTCGAGTGCACTGACTTTAATCACAAGCGCGGATATCGTAGTCGTCAACTCGCGTACGGCGTTTTCAACAGCTTTTGCAGCCATATTGTATTAAATTTTAATAAAAATGACGGAGCGTCAATAGTCACGATCGGGCGTTCCCCCACTACAACCAAGAAGGTACTCGACTGCAGGTACGAGCGAAACGCCACAAACGACGCGCTCGGGTGTTCCCGGCGTAATCTCGCATAAGCTTAACTATTTTCAGCTGAATCTGACATGCATCCTATACCCTAGAACGCCCTGAACCCGATTGCAGTGTTACAAATGAACGTAATTGTTTTAACGCACCTCAACGGGTATTTATTGGGTATTTACTGGGTTTGAACCCAATAGTAGTTTTGGAACGGGGGCTTTACCCGTCTCTACTGGTTACTGCGTTGTTAGTTTAGGAACCGAATGATTGTGGATGGAAAATTTGAAAGCCGAAAATTTGACTTCGGAACTTTGTTTGGACCCTGTGAGTTAAAAACACATTATAGATATTTTTTTCCCGGAGTGTGGTATTAAAATAAAGGGCCTTAAAAGTCGAGTACAGAAATATTGACTAATCTTGCACAAGCTATAAATTTACAGATTTTTAGTCATTTCAACCGACTTCAAAAAGGAGGAGGTTCTTAATTCGTCCGGTTTTTTTTGTTTTTCTTTTGTGTTTGTTACGTGATTACTCAGTCAATAATGAAACGATTTTGTTGATTTTTGTTTTAACTGGTAGGTCATATTTTAGAGGTGGTCCCTTACAAATAATATCAAAATTGATCAAGCGCTTTATGAAAAAATCAAGACACAAAAAATATATACAGATTACGTTTTGGTTTGTTGTTCCGTGCAGCAAAAGTTTTGATGGGGACTTATAATGTACACATACTTCATTCGCATCCCGACCGGGGAGGACGAAATAGGGCTTGACTAGGACTTGACTTGACTATTTACTTAAAGGAAAGAAAAGACGGAGGAAATTAAAAACAACTAAAAATCCGAAAGCGGTACACCAAAAAGAACAAAACAAGCAGATAAGACTTTAAGATTGAGATTCGATAAAAGGCAGGACCAATTAAATCAAATACTGTAGGTTACTCTTGCATTTTACTTTAGCACTATACTATGAGTATAATAATTTTATCGAATCTCAATAATTACGTTAAGTCTTATCTGCTTGTTTTGTGTTTTTTTGTGCACTGCAGTCGTTTTTTTACGTCATTTCAATATACTTTATTGCACGGTAAATAATGAGTAAAAATACATTAATACTTATGCACAAAGGCGAGCTTATATCTAAAAATATATTTTTTCCGGCAAACCTAAACAGGATAGGAGGGACAGACTATTGCTAGTAAGGGCAGTCTGGTGCATAATAGTACATATATCAACATATAATATATAAATATGTATATTAACAAACTACTATCACACTTATACTTCATACGGAAGAGAAAGGAGATGCAGTTTCAATCTTTTCTTGAAAATATAATCGATGTACTATCCCTAATAGCGCAGGGAAGTGCGTGCCATAGTCGGATTGCCCTTAACCTGGACGAAAGTTCGTAAGCAACAGTATTGTGCTAAGGAGTTGAGAGAAGACACACCGTGTGGGATATGTATGAGTGATACGTACTATAGTGGGTACGCATTAGCGTTGCAATAGCAGTCATCGACTCCTGTTTACCACTGTACACTCATGATTGGGTTAGCGATACTTACTTATTGCGTGCAACGTATTTACTGTCGTTAAGCGTATCATGGTAGCGTTTACCGAATGTTACCGTCGTCACCGCCCGCTACCATGGTTACCATGTATCATTCAGTTCGCAATAGCAGCCGGGTCAATAATCGCTATCGCAACACTCACGCGCACCCACTTTACGAGTATTAACGCACAATGAACGACAAACGCTGGGTTTTAAAAATCCCTCGCCATGACAGCTAACTTCAGGACATTTCACGGACGTCATACGGAAATATTTCATTATTAGTTCCATTACGAACCCAGCTCGACCGGCCCCGGAGAAAATAATAATTGATTTCGTCGTGAACTTTTATTGGGAATAATGTTGTCCAGAGCCTTGCTAACGACGGAGGATCTAATGGAATTTATTGCGACAAACCATAAGTGCTTGAGAAATTAATAGCTTGAGAGTGGCGTAGGGTGAGGGGGGTGGTGCGGGGGCGTTGGTGTCGGTGGGGCACCCGTTAACCTCTCCTTTTCCGCCGTCAGCATAAGCAGCGCGGCCCCGGTCACTCCCTGTACCGCTGTCAGCATAAGCAGCGGGATGACTAATATTTTTGAAACCGGTATTTTTTATCCAACGGTTGGACCAATTTTTACGGTTCGATCATGTGTGGACACCCAATTAGACAAACTTTATGGTCTGTGTGCTAGTTTATGCTTTTCCGTAGAAAAAAATAATTCAACCGCGTTTTGAAAATCACTTTCTTCCGGACGCTCCCAACGTATTTGGTGGTGAAATTTTATTGGGAGAAAAGTGTAGTTTTTTCGGTGAATTGAGGTAAGTATTTGTTTTATTCATATTTACAACTCTATTTGCGATAAACAAACCACAAATCATAGTAAAATTCATCAAGATGTCCAGAAAATCGGCAAATTTACATGATACGTCATGCAACCAGACGGATTCCCCCCAATGCTATTTGTAATTCCAATGAGAAATACAGTTAGATTTCAATAAAAAATACACATATCTTATTGGAAATCTTATAAGGAATCCATTTTTATAGGTTTCTTTATCAAAATAATGTACCAATTTGCTGATTTTCCGTCAGAAACGTGATCAGGCATCCAATTCACATGCTTCACCCGCACACATAAGCATTCCGCGACGCCATTTTACTCACACACAGATAGAATCTCACTACAGGGTGCGGGTGTTTTCAGTCATATTCGGTGAAACTCCATATCATAGGTTTCGGGGTGATGTGCTGATTGGGGTTTCCATATCAAAGGTTCCGCGGCTTTATGATTGGAGTTCAGTGTCGATAAGGGGGCGGAAGCCCCTTTTTTTTATCAATGGAAAAATCCAGCATCCAGCGACTTAGAAAAATTGTGTTAAAAAATATTTTTTTTGACTGTTATTTTTTGCTTCGGAATCGTGTAGTGCTGCTTTTTGCTATCACTTTTGGTTATAAACATTTTCCTCGTGCACCTCACCGATTTCGAGATATACGTCATATTATGTTTGTAATATCGATATCTCTATAAATATTGGTCCTAGGGAAAACATGCATATGACATAAAATTATGCTCGTAAGACACCCTACACGATGCTCAAGTGGAAATATCAAAATAAAAAAAATAAAAATAAAAATAAAATAAAAAAATAACAAATTTGTGTCATATTGTGTTAACTTGTCTTTTTAGGCGGATTCGTTTGCCTGCAAGTTCAGATATGTACTTTTGACAATTTAGTGTAAAATGACAAAAAAATGCAAAATTACACAAATTTGTAAAAGTGCACAGAGTGTACGTTTTGATCCTAATGCCTTAGCTACTTTTTTCAGAATGGATCATGACTACCATGCCCAGCTTGATGAGAAGCTGGTGTATGTGCGCTCCCGCTCCGGTCGGATGAAGGTAAATAATTGAAATTTCACTCGCATCGTTTTTGCTTCGTTTCCTTTTATATTTATATATATACATATCCATGAATTTGTTCCATTCAGCAGCCTAAACGGTCTGAATATAGTTTTACCAAGTATAATTAAATATTTACCTGGGAAATGTGAAGTTTTATACTAAAAGGACACAAATAATTATACTGCAAATGTCACTGACTGCCAGTCTGGTATTTTGTTTATATTTAATTTACCTATTTTATTTATGTTATAGATGGTGAAGCAACCAGCTTCTCTGGGCCGGAGCGGGAGCGAGGGCGACTCCTCCCCGCAGCCGTCGACATCAAGGCGCTGCCGGCGCTCGCTGGCTGAAGAAATGGTGGTAGGTATTCTGATTAGCAAGCAGATAGATCACCGGTGGTATCATACCATTCTTCTCCTCCAACAGGGTGTGGCCTGCCTGCAGCTGGCCCATTTGAGCGGGGCCTTTGTGCATTTCTCCTGCACCTACTCTTCTATTCCAGCTATCCTTCCATGCTTTCTAGTACCATACCATATACAATAATGTATTTTTCTATTTTCACAGTCATCAGCAGCTGGCAGCAGCTGGCAGCGGCCGCCGACGTCGGGAAGCGGGGAGGAGCCGGCAGCCAGCAACCTCCAGCAACGCAGTGGGAGTGAGCTGGTACGTATTTTGATCCAGTACTTTTAATTAAAAAAACTTTACAATCCCCCTCTGTTGTTTCATTTGTTGCTAAAATCGTGTGTTTTTTTTTTCATAACAGTTGGGCACGGCTGCCACAGCCACGGCGGCCTCCGTGTCCACCGCAACAACAACCACTGCATTAAATATTGTTAGAGAAACATCCGGAGCGCGTAAACGCGCTGCAGCTCCAATGCCTGGGTCGTCATCGTCATCGTCGAGAATGCCAGTTCACTCCCGGGTTCTCAATGAAAGTGAGATAGAAAATATTGTAAATGAACATTTCATTGAGGACTCCGGAAGTGAACTGGATATCTCTGATAGTGACGTTGACGATTTCGACGCGGTCATTGCAACTTCGTCTGATACGGGCAAATTAGAGCGGAGTTTCGCTGTAGCGGAGGCGGAGGAAATAGAATGCATGCGACCAGAAAGTTTGTTTGATTTGAATGTTAGCCCGCTGCCTGTTCTAGGAGAGTATGCCGAGATGCAGAATGTTCAAGCAGAAGAATTAATCGGATTTTTGAGAGGACAATTGCAAGGAGAGCATGAGGTGGCTGTCGATATGGAAGGTGATGAAGTATCTCTGCCGGATGTTGGGGCGGAAACTGTGGTCAGTGCGCCTGACAGCCCGGCCGCTGTGCGCCCGCGTGCTGTCAGCCCGCCTGCTAGCCCGGACGCGAATGTTTTTTCTTGGTCGAGTGATTTTTCGAATTTCATTGGCCAAGCAGAAACATATCTGCGTTCACCGGGCCCGCAGTCTATATCCCAGGATCCTACGGATATCTTTTTGAGAATGTGGCCTCGGTCAATCATTGAGATGATTGTCACCGAGACAAATAGATACGCATGGCAAATAATAAGTAAATTATCCGAGACAGGTCATATTCCCGCCAGTCTGGACGACTGGCGAGAGACCACAGTCGACGAAATTTATGTATTATTTGCCGTGCTGATCTATATGTCGCTGTGCTTGAGGACGAATGTCCATGAATACTGGAAGTCTGGTATGTTGGAAATGGCAAACTTCAGGAAGTTGATGAGTCGCAATCGCTTCTTCATGCTCACGCGTTTTCTCCATTTTGTGAACAACGAAGAACAACCTACTGGTGTGTCTTCGTATCACAAAAAAATCTTCAAAATTACCCCCATTTTGACACATTGCAACGATATATTTCCGAGTTTGTATACGCCACGAAGAGAACTCAGTTTGGACGAGTCGTTGCTTCTATGGAAGGGACGCCTTTCTTGGGTCCAATCCATACGCACCAAAGCGGCCAGGTTCGGGATCAAGTCCGACATTCCGGAACCTTACGCACCGGGAAACAAGGGTTAGCGTGGCTCAGGGGCTTGTTGATCGGTTCTTCTGTCCGGGACCGATGCAACGAGAGAATCCTCCAAGCAACACCGCTTTCCACCGTCTGGACAACCACCCGCAACATTTCCCGATTCCTGCTCCGACTTATAGCAATTCCAAGAAGAAGAAGCAGGGGAGATGTTGCAGGTGCTCGGCCCTTGGAAAGCGCACGTCCGTGAACAGTTTCTGCCGTAGGTGCAACGTCAGACTCTGCCTCGGACAGTGTTGGTTGGAGTATCACACGTTGGCCAATTTGGGGCCATAGCACTTTTAATGTTATGGGTACCCATTCTCGTTTCTACAGTTTATCTGTTCCTCTTCGTCTTCCATTGAAAGTGTTATGTAACTTTAAATTGTGCAAGAAGCTCGAAACGGTATTGTTGTAATGTTAGCTTTCCTCTTATTCTAGCATGCCTACTGACTGATATCTGACTGTGTACTGACGGCTGGTTAATATGTCTCTGTAATAGGGGTTTTAAAACTACGCACACCTCGCTTTGGACCGGTTTCGGTCGGGTGTATCGCTTGCTTGAGTGGGTAACTAAAACTACTAAAATATGCCATATCATATAACTTCCACGTTGCAGCATCAAACTGGTGGAAGACTGGTGTGTTGGGAATGCCTGCCTTCAGGAAGTTGATGAGTCGCAATCGCTTTCATGGACAATTGATATAACCAAATGCCCTTGACGAGGTACCTCAAATCCCGTGCTACTGATGTCATTGGGACGATGAATCGCAAAAGGGCACACGTCCCTGCTGAGATAAAATCGCTCAATGACTCCTGAGGGCATTTATGTCTTGCTAGACACATCTAAATCAGCCATCAGTGTGTGATTGTAATTCTCCTCCTTCATAGCGTTAGCGATCCGGATGTTTCTATCTTTTTGTGTGTAATTTTTATGTGTGTATGTGTCTAATGTTTATGTGTTTGTGTAAATAACAATTTCTATTTGTGGCCAACTACCTAACTATCTTATAACTTGTATAGAAATTGTTTACTTTAACAGTTGCAACAAAATTCTTTTTCATTTTTCCGTAATTGTGTACTTTATTCCATTTTTTATACGGTAAAAGTTACAAATATCAGTCAAACAACTATCTAAGAACTTGTATAGAATTGTTTACCTACTTACTTACTGTTTACTACTTTTCCATAATTGTGTACTCGTGTGTGTGTAAATATAATGTATACAATTTCATTGTGCATTAGTACTGTCCTGTTTTTTAAACAATTATGTCTCGCCCAGGTTTGCTGGAAGAAATATCTTTTTAGAGATAAGCTCGCCTGTTGTTATAAAATTTCTTTTAAGTACATTTTTATGCACAGGGCAATAAAGAATATGAATATATAACTATATAAATTTTGCTGGAAGAAATATCTTTTTAGAGATAAGCTCGCCTGTTGTTATAAAATTTCTTTTAAGTACATTTTTATGCACAGGGCAATAAAGAATATGAATATATAACTATATAAATTTTGCTGGAAGAAATATCTTTTTAGAGATAAGCTCGCCTGTTGTTATAAAATTTCTTTTAAGTACATTTTTATGCACAGGGCAATAAAGAATGTGAATATATAACTATATAAATTTTTGTTCTTTTTTATTTTTCCAAAACCTAATTACACAATTACACATTAGGTAGGTGGTAGCTAATTACTAATTACACATTTCAAATAATTGTTTATTTTTTACAAATTTGTGTAATCTTACACTAAATTGTCAAAAGTACATATCTGATCTCGCATAACACTAGTTAACACAATATTACACAATATTACACTTTGTAAGAACAGTAGGTATCTGTACTTGCGCGTGAACGGAGCCGCGTGGAAACACTTCATATACACATAACAACTAAATACTAGTTAACTCAAACTTACACCATACCTACACGAACGAAACACCAGTTTAGCTATTTTACCTAGAATCAAATCACGGCGAAACATTTTCTTCGTTCCATCTTTGCACACTCTGTATAAACGCATATCGTACACCTGCCGAGACCTTGAGAAAGCCCAGAAACAACACACCGTGACACGAAATAACATGCATGATTTTGAATTATTTTTGTATGAAAAGGTACATAGTACGATACACTGTTAGAAAGCCTAGTTTGTCTTCTACTTAGAACCACTAATTCTAGAATGATAAGTATCACCTATTGCCTATAAATTCAATAATAGTACAAAGTGTTGATTTCTACCTATTTTATACTTTCCTTGCGAGATATGGCGTCCTCACACTTATCATTTATGATTTAGTGGCAAATACCACTTGTTTTCCTCTTATTGAATAAATTACCTATCCTAGGAACTAAGAAATATAACGCTAGGTAGTCTAGTCTCTTCACAAATAATTTCACAAGATTTGCATAATTCGCGCGATGCGTCAGTTTACTTTCCGTATTTTATGAAAATTTGAAACGCTGAAATATTCGAAAGTTTCTATAAGAACACCCTAATGTTTTTATTGTTTTGAAAAGGTTATTTTGTGTAGATTACGTAGGTATCAAACAACATGTACATGTTGTTGATAATTTTCTGATGTCGGCTAGATTTGTGTCGAGAGGGAGCATTTTCATAGAAGTCTGTGTTTCTCATGCCAGTACAAAAATAAACTAAGGTCACAGTGACATTTTCTACACATTGTGTAAAAGAGGGTTTCATTAGCTACTCAGATATACAACTCCTATAATTCTAAGTGTTACCATTCCAACACAATCACTTGATATATTAGTCAAGTGCCGCGCAGCCCGCACGCTCAAAAACACTCCGGTATTTGTCGTTTTTGACGTCTCGAACTCCCGGGAAAGGAGAGGTTAAGAGTGCTGACCGCAGAAGCCGCGCCGAACAACCTTTCATAGCGGGAGGCGCCGCCGTCAGGAGCCATATCTACTCGAGGGTGCACTATCTTTATTCCTGGAATCCATTTAGCATTTTTGCCTTCAGCTTGCATGATTATATGATAAAATAATGTTATGAGAATTTATATTACAGAGAAAGGGTTGTTTTCTTTTGTTTACTTTCATTCCGATCTATAATTATAATAAAAACTATTATAGATGTGTTCATATTATGATTTTTCAAAGATCAATGTTTGTCTGAGAATGGAGGATACCGTACTTCCGAACAGACAACGCTCCAACTTACAGATAACTAACTATAAATAAAAGGCAACAAATATAATGATCACCAAAGTATATTTTTCCTACCCAAAATGGATAAATGAACACCAAAAGTTGCAAAAAATATCAGAGCAAAATACTGCGGTAGCTTAGGTGAACATGTAGTAAAATAGGTGTTAGGTTGAACATGTAGGAACAACAAAAAATACTTAAAACATAAACTTAAGTACACAAAACATAAAAGGAGTTTGGTGATCATTTAGCCAAACACAATTTGGTGGACATTTATCCATTCTGGCAGTAATTTCGAATTTATTGGTAGTAAAATAGGTGCATTTTTGGTAATCGTTTAAATATAAGCCTAAATAAAACACCCCCGACATTTAAACTAGTGGGTCTGCAAGAACATTAGACTTCACTTCATTGAGCCCTAGAGTGCCATAGACAGATACACACACACACACACACCCACACAGACACATTCACACACACACAAACACACACACACACACACACACACACACACACAGAGACAGACGTTTCAAACTTTTTCGTCATTGGGAGTTAATCATTCGGCAATAGCTGTAAAACAAGAAATAACTGTATACAAACTGGATTTGTTAGACCGTGAAGTACTTTTCCGCGTGAGTAATCACAGTCAACATAGCATCTAGATCAAATCCGAACTTTGCAAATGGTAGCATTTCCAGCCTGTCAACTTTTAACGACCTGCAGCAACTCAGGAACACCGATAGCGAGGGGACATTCGAACATCGAAATTCCATTTCAAAACTTTCTAGTACCTAGTCTCTGAATAAAAACAACAAAGGTTTGTTACCAAATTGTGACTCCCACGGCAATCAAGCTTGGCTTGGCGCGTGTCTGGGCGCAGTGGGCGGCGGCGGCGGCGGCGGCGGCTCGGCCCGTACTGGTTAGCAAGTCACATTACCTATTTCAAAGGCTCTTTCCCACAGCCCGTTCCTTACAAATTCGCCGTTGTTTCTTCATCGTTTTATTAGCTTTGTTTGGAAGTTTTCTCTCCCCGTTGTTGTCTGATTTTTTCTATCTTTGATCTACGCTGAGCTTCGTTCAAAACGCTTTGTTGAGGCTACTAACTGATTAATAGAACAATACTGCGATGTAATCTTACTTTTTAACCGTAATGGATATATTTTTATAAGTTAAGTACTGAAAATGATGCTATCAAATCTGAATGTATTTGTTGTAAATAAAGGTACATGGGATGTGTTTCCAGAGTTCGATCATAGAAAAAATATGTTTACTCTGGGCATTCTCCTGTCAAAATCTATTTATTACTACATTTATCTACATATACATAGGTACTATATTAATTCAGAGGTGTATCAATTACATGAAAACAGAAATTCCCTCAGTTGACTTGTGTGATTAGAATTGGTTCATCAATCTCTTGCCGCCCGATGACACTGAATCTTTAGGGCGGGATGGAAATGCTGGGTTTGGTGATTGCGCCATGTAATCATCATCATGACAACTGTAATTTCCCAAAGTTACTGCCGTTGGCAGCTAATATCTGGTCTCTTTGTTGACTCAGTCCACATAGTCTACGGTCCCTGATAGCCTGTTAACATTGCTTACCTGCAACTCTCCACGGCCACCCCTGTATCGCAACAAGCGGTTGCTAGCATTGTTTCTTAGTGACAATTTATCGCCACATAAATTGTGGCAGCCCTTGTTATTTGGTAACTTTCGCGAGAGTCTCGCCAGCTGCGATAAAACATCCTTTTTAAATTTCCAATGCATAATCACGCACCATGAAATTTTCCGTTTTCGTTCATCCATTTTCGCCTGATGAATAAGTAATAGCGTGGAACCTGTGTACTCGTATCTACTGTTCTGCTTGTTGTGTTCCGAATAGTAATTTTAATCAGACAAGTGCATTACCTAGTCCCACAACTTGCTTGTCGCTATTTGCAAAGGAATGTTTACACTCACCCGGATTGCTTATACGAATGTGGTAATAATATAAATATTAAAGGAATATTACAGCCGGCGCGCACGTCTCCACTCTTTCATGGTCGTGAAATATTCAGAAGGCGGCGACGGCTCCTTTCGGTTTTCGCTTCGCTATGAAACATATACATATGTAGGATATGTCGTAGGATAATCAGGGCTACCAGAAAAATAAACGATAATGACTAGTCCCACCAGTACAACACGTGACGATAATGTTGATAAATCTAACATACTTAGCAGTAGGCGCACTTGCCATTGCCAAGTTTTCAAACTTACAGAGATTTGTACGTCGCTTGGTTTGACACAAAGATGCGGATTTGCGATGGCAATGTCTGTCTGATACGAGCCCGTGTGCGCGGCCTAGAGGCGATCCTTCCTGGCCTAATGGAGTCACGTCGCACGGCGCCTCGCTCAGCTCACATTAGCACCCGACGCGTCTTACGCCAATGCCTACAACGGTTTGTAAACATCGTTGAATCGGACCGCATCGTTCGTAGTCAAAACTTTTTGGTACAGGCGCATGAATAGTTCGCTGTGTATGTATTTGTTTGTAGACAAGTCGCTGGGGGACTGTAGCCCCAAGTCCGAGCACCAGCTGCCTGCGGAGCGGTCCCGTACGTCGCTACTCATATTCCAATCCAACATTTACAACGGTTCGGCCTAGCAGCAGCGCCGCATAAATCAGAGCGGCCTTCCTTTACACATCTCGCTTGAATTTAAATAGGCCCCTGCGCGCGAACTCTTGTGATTTAAAAGCTACTTACCCTGACTTCAGTGGTTTTTTGCATTTCGGACTCGATTTATAGCCACGCTCTATAGGGGTCTTTATATTTTCGCGGTTCTCATTTTCGTTTAGTTGGTAAATTGCGAGAGACGATCTTTTGAATACATATAAGTTTTCCGTTATAAATGTCTAAGTTTAGTTCAATTTCGAATTTTTGTATACATCCATCGTAGATGATTAAAAGTTAGATAGATAGCTAGTTTATTCATTACACGGCACAAACACACGATTCAAAAAATATAAATATCAGAAAAAAAAAATTATTATAAAAACAAATAACTTGACTGCATTTCAATCTTTCTGTTTCTTTTTATTTATGAAACCCTTTCTTTTAATAAGAAACAAGACAATATGTCGCAAGAAATCGGCTATTTTTTATTTTTATTTTATATACCTCAGTATAACTCTCACAGTTAAGACCAATCTAATGACACCTCTCAAGCTAAAATCTGTCAAGCCCTTTAGGCTACGAAGCGTGCCAAAGAAATATTCATACATACATATACTCGAAAAACATAACCCTCCTTCTGGCGCCGTCGGGTAAATAGACAACACATCAATTTTCTCACACAATTATATAGCTACGATTGACTCATCCATAATTATATGTATATGTTATACATAACAACCGTAATTTGCCTATGGAAAGACATGAAAAGACATGCTACAGAGCGCTAATCACCCCCTTTTCAAATCAAGTAGTACATCGTACTCCAAAAGTTATATATATGACTCGTAGCGTCAGTAAAGTGCCTATACTTGGAGGAGAGACGTTAGCGAGTAAATTACAAGACTGTTCCGAGAGAGTCGGCCCGCCCGCGCCCGCGCCCGCGCCTCGTCCGGGAATTTAAAGGACTATTAAAAGTCCGCCTGGGGTACTCGTAGCTTCACATGCATCCCTGGGATTAACAACGGCTTTAGCCTATGCTCCTGCTTACCCAAGTTCCCTTTATCGTAAAGTACCCAACTCGAATCATTTCCATCCATTTGTTCATCGGGCGAATAAAGAAACCCACCCTCAGTATAACTTGCACCTGGAATATCGAAGTTTTGAACACGAAGCTCGGACAAGTCAAATCTAGCGTGAATGTCTAGTAATGTTGCGAAAGGAAAAGTGTTAAACGCAGTCGAGGATGAATAGTTTTTCTGTAGATTTTGTACAAAGCTTTTTGTTTTCCGAACCTCTTGCTTAGGTTGTTTTTAGGGTTCCGTATCTTAAAAGGAAAAAACGAACCCTTATAGGAACAATTCGTTGCCCGTCTGTTTGTATGTCAAGACCCTTTGTCTCAGGAACGTGTCTCAGGTCTTTGCAGTAATAAGTTGAAATTAATATTGATTGCTCAAATCTGTGGTCTCAAGAAGTTGTGAAAAAATCAAACGTAGGCAAAAGATACGGCCGTTGATGTCGAAAATTTTCTGAATTTGCTTGAAACTCATAAGGGAATCAAAACCTATACCAATAGGGTATTTCCTGTTGACCTAGAATAACGAAATTTGGCGCAACACTTATCGAAATCAGTCAATTTTAAGTTTCTGCATAAAAATGATATTTATGCGGAACCCTCAGGGCGCGACTCTGACGCGCACCTGGCCGCTTTATTTTTATTTTTAATGATTGCAAAAATCTATTCCTTTGATGTTTTATTTATTGTTACACCATCGGTTTGTGACAAGACACTGTTTGCTAGACCTAAGAGTAGTGACAACTCGGCAGAAAGTAGCAGCACAGCATGAGTCACCCCTCATGCATAATGTATTTGTCGAGAGTCAGAAGGCCGGGCCCGCGCGCGGCGCAGCGCCATGTGATCGCCGATAACACAGCCCTTGTTTACATAGGACACGCTAATCCTGTCTCTCTCGAAATTTTAACAAGATTTGTATGATGTTGCCGTCCTTATCGAAACATCTCCGAGCTCATACGGCTTTTCCGAGATTACGAATGATTTATTGTTTCCATTTCCTTCTAAGGTCAACGAACCATCGCGGATAGTAATGAGCGAAACCAGATAAGCCCTTCCAAATGACATATGTTCGTACAAGACGTCTTCTCGGTTTTCATGACAAGAATAAATGGTTATCCAAAGCATTTTTGAAGAACAACACATGATTGCGTTTGCGAGAAATAATGGTAAGAGCGTCAGCGATGCACCCACATTTGCGCCTCCATTACTTACCTCGAGCGATACGCGTTTTTCATTATCACTGGCGCATTTCCAAGAAAATTATGTACTGACGCTGTAGATGTATGCTATTACCAATGCAATTGTTCGGAACAATATCTCACTTGTGTATTACATATTTGCATGGCAGAGAATAAAAACAAACGAGAGGCTAGGAGGTAAATATCTAGTCGGGAACTGAAAATATCCGATTCTCGCACGTTAGAGCCCTAACTTACCGCGAAGATACTTTATTATTATGTGGCCAGTAGATGGGCTAAAATGTTACGGCCAATACATTTTGGGGGAGACGTAAATCACTGGAGCGAAAAGGATGAAGTCGCCGTTAAGACGGGTTTGGGTAATCGCGAGTTAACTAACCGTAGCGCGGCCGCCGCCTTGACCGCCGCCGCCGCGCCGCCGACGACGTACCGGCACTCCGTTATGCCCGGCACCCGGTGCCCCTCAGCGGCCCGCCAGCGGAGTCCGCTCGGGTGCTGGATAATGAGCGCGAGACAATCTTTTATTGTCTATTTGGACTTGGATAAATGGTGACAAATGATCCTCCGCGTCTTCCGGATTTCGAGCCAACTCTATTCGTCTCACTCGACCCAATTTATAACGAGAGTATTCACTCGGCGCTTAACTACAGCTTATTTAGACGTTTTCGTCCGCGAGGCCATATTTTTTGGATTCCGTACCTTAAAAGGAAAAAGCAACCCTTCACTTCGTTTTCCGTATGTCAGTCTGTCCCTCTGTCTGTCTGTCAGAAAGACACTTATTCTTAGGAACGCTTAGAGGTATATACTGTACAAGCGAAGCATCTTTATGAGCGTGATGGACGAACTATTTAAAAACCGGTCAAGTGCGAGTCTAAATCGCGCACGAAGGGTTCCGTACCACCGTTCAATGGAAGCGATGGTGTGGAGTGAATAGTTTGGATTTTACACAGCAAAATATTGTTTACAAAGTTATTGGTGCGGTTACTTTCACACTCCATGTACGTAACCAGGTGCATCCATAAGTTTGTATGTGGTATTGAAAGAATTGTTGTATGGGAGCCCCCTTAAATATTTCTTTTATCCTGTTTTTTAGTATTTGTTGTTATAGCGGCAACAGAAATACATAATCTGTGAAAATTTCAACTCTCTAGCTAGCTAGGTTCTTGAGATACAGCCTGGTGACAGACGGACGGACGGACGGACGGACGGACAGCGGAGTCTTAGTAATAGGGTCCCGTTTGGAACCCTTCGGGTACGGAACCCTAAAAAAGGTTACATTTAATTAGCTGAACATATTAATTTTGGGGAATGACAGTATCCATTCTTGTGAACAACTTTCCCAAAGGAACATATAAATAAATAAATAAATATTAGAGGACAATCTTACACAAATCGAACTAGGCCCATACTAAGCTGACTAAGTCTCGTGTTATGGGTACTAGACGACGATATATTTAATAGAGTTAAATAAAAATGTAAATACATAGAAAACATCCAAGACTAAGAAACAAACAATCATATCATATACTCATCCCATAAATATTTGCCCTTACCGGGATTCGAACCCAGGACCGTCAGCTTCGCATGGTCGCAAACATTTTTTATTCATTGATCCCCAGTACATTGGCCCGATCAGCTGCTTCCAAGTCACTAAGGGAGACCCAAAACTAGTTTTCGTTTTCCATCATTGGTTTCTAGGGGAATGTTGTTCGTAATAATGGGAGCTATCGTTTCCCAAAAATGCACATACCTAATGTTCAGGCTTCTCAGCACCTAATGACCTCGTAGGGGCCCATCAGCTACGAGGTAGCGTAGCGATCAGTTGCCAAGAAGTGTGAACGTCGGCGATTCACCGAGCTATTAATTATTGGAGTCGATCTAACCTGGTCTGTGCTTCGGTCCCGTCAACCTCCTGTCTCTCTGCAAGGCCCGGGTGCACCCTAGGCTCTTCTTGGTAGACAGGTTCTTCAGCCAACCAGGTATGACTGGCAGGCCAGCTTCGATGAGCACAGTGTTCCAACACAGGTTATGTTACGTGGGAAAAACCACCATCGACCACGTAAATGCGAACTTTATCTGGTTCGGGGAACCACAACACACTCAGCTATATAGACAATCCTGAGGGAAACCCGAATACATTCCAGATGGCTTGCGATTTAATTTCAATACCCTTACCAATACGCGTTACATTGCGAGGGCTTTCGTCTGTCAGTTGTCAAAAACTGCTAGGTTGGCAGCAACGTCAAATTCAAAATGGCCGTTCCGAAACCATCGATCGAATATCGATTTGGAATCGAACACCTAATCTTCAAGTGTCTACGGAACCCTTGGTGCGTGAGTCCGACTCGCAATTGACCGTTTATTTTTTCTGTATGTATAAGATGGCGACGACGGCGATGCGACGCTCGTTTCCGCATTCATTTCTCATCTAATGAAAGCCTCGGAACTTCTACAAGCGTCGACATAATGCTTGATCCTTCGGCAGGGCTGTGCTTTAAGGCGGCAATATGAATATTTGCTGACATTTTTGAAGTTGGAGTGCACGCAGTGATAAGCCGCGCCCTCATGAAGTTGGAGTGCACGCAGTGATAAGCCGCGCCCTCATGAAGTTGGAGTGCACGCAGTGATAAGCCGCGCCCTCATGAAGTTGGAGTGCACGCAGTGATAAGCCGCGCCCTCATGAAGTTGGAGTGCACGCAGTGATAAGCCGCGCCCTCATGAAGTTGGAGTGCACGCAGTGATAAGCCGCGCCCTCATGAAGTTGGAGTGCACGCAGTGATAAGCCGCGCCCTCATGAAGTTGGAGTGCACGCAGTGATAAGCCGCGCCCTCATGAAGTTGGAGTGCACGCAGTGATAAGCCGCGCCCTCATGAAGTTGGAGTGCACGCAGTGATAAGCCGCGCCCTCATTCGCCATGCATTGCAGTTGGTAATTCACGCGCCCTTCCAAGAAGATTGCCACCTCACGCTCGAAGGGCAACAACGAGGAATGACACGAATCCTTTATCTTTGTCGGAATGAGCAATGGCACTAAAGGTTGTCTCTCTGGTGTGTTGAGTTCGAATTATGTGCCAAGTTCCTCGGTTTTCGTTTTCTATAAACAAATGCGAAGGTTGGCGCGGAGATCAGAACACTCATTGCCCGTGACGTTTGACTGAGTAGGCTAATATCCAACTCCGTTCACCTCTAAGCAGTTTCCGCCCCCGTAACGGCCCCCTCGGTCCTCTCTCGGTCCTCTCTCGGTTGACGTAACTGCTCGACGACATCACTTTCCTTTTTTAACCCACGCTTTATGTGAGTGTACCCAAATTCAGACTAAGTGTAAGCGACAAATTTAGACGTATTGCTAGGGTTTGGTAGGTATGGCGGATGTTATGCTCAAACTATTTAATATACATAGATTTCCAGATTCTGAGATTAAGGAACTGTATTACCTTTCGCAAGCAATATTAGTAATTTATCGACTAAATGAGGTTTCAGTGGGATCTCACCGAGATCAACCGTTAAAACACGCTTAGCATTAAATAGCCGTATAACTCGCGCGCGTCTGTGAAGGGATCCAGTTATCCTTTAATACACTACCGGAATATACTACCGCATTATATTCCGCTAAATCATCCTGCTTTCAGAAAGTGGTAATGCAGTAACCAAAAGCTGATTTATCGAACATGTAAATGGGGCTTATCTATCTACGGTGAGAAATAATGCTCTTACTGGAGAAGTATGCCTTTTGCATGAATAGTCTTACTCGTGAAACTATCGCTTTTTTATGGTCCATAGCAATACGTGATTATTTACTTTCAGGTCCTATTTTCACGTTAAAAAGATATCTATATACTTTTCGAGATTTTTGTGATTGATAATTTAATATCAAAATATAGGTCAAGAATAGTTTCAAGTCCCTATTGACTGCCCCGACCACTCACCAGTAAAACATGTTGCTTTTCTTCCAACTTCACTTTAAACTCAGATTTCTGCAAAGTATATCGTTTACGGAATTCACAACCAAAAATATTTTGTCCGTGATAATTTACTCTATCGATTGACACCGGTTTCATCTCTGGACACAAATCAAAAAAAATTCAGCGTAGGAATGCCAGTCTCTTACACAAATATTTGAATTCTTTTGCATTTATTTGAATAACAGTGCCGTAAAGAAAGTTTTTTATTTCTTTATCAATATTATAGACGGATATGTGAGGATTACTTTCCTCTTGGGGTCGAATCGAATCAACCAATCGGGGGTCGTTAAAAATTGCGAGGTTGTGGGGGGGCACTTGAGTTGAGTCCCGCGTCGATGTAGCTGATGATTTACCGCCGGCCCCCCGCCCCCCGCCGCCGCTCGCTCTATTGAATGCTCCATTCAATAGAACGAAATCGAATATTTTGACGTGCCGTCCGCCAAATTTATGATTTGCATTTTGTTCACCGTGACAAATGGCAATTAAAATATCACGCTTCCTTTAAGCCGAGGAAAGCTATGATCTGATTTGTTATGAGAGGCTTACGAGACTCGAGAAAGGGGTGGATATCGGGCAGCGATTAAATAATCAGCGTTCTGAACGGAGTTTCTTGTTGTTGCCATTTTTGTGATACAATCTTATGAATCTACTCTCAACTCAAACCCTAAAACATTCCTGTACTAGGCGGCTATCATGTGCAGCGGTCTGACACTCATTAGTGGGTTAGGTATTGGATGGCCTCGCCAAAGAGGCCTATAGACTTCGCCCAGTACCTCGTTCATTAACTGTCTTAAATTACGGTTTACCCTTGGAAGCACCAGATTTACTCTCCATCCACTTACGGTCACACCCCGACTTTACTCATACACGCAGCGACAACCACAGCCGCTAGCGGCTGACAACTTCGTCAGAACTCGGACACTAACAAGTTGCCCCAAATTACCTAAACCAGGAAGATCCAACGTTATTATTATCGGGCGTCGGCGTTCCCAAATTAATAAGAGCGGCAGTCCGGCATGAGAAATCCAACGCTCGTGTAATCACAACGGTTGTATTATAGGGTGAGCACTATTTGACAGATGTTACAATTAATTATGCACAAGACAACAAAGTATCCGCGTAGTGCAGAAATATGAAATTAGAAGTCAAAGTGCGGTAACGGTCTGGCTGAGAGAAATGAAATACTACTCGCTTTCCGCCCCCAGCCTGCTGAAGCACAGAAGTAAGGGTGCTACTGTTCTTTATAGTCCAATTAGTCGGAGAATGCGCCATGCGTTCATTCATTACGCAGCGTGTACGATTACCGGATTTCCCTGCCTTTAGTCGCATATTATGCATAACTAACACCTAATTATTTCAGGTTTATTACTTGCATTACCCGCATATGTTACGCTGCAATATGAGTTGCTCATAACGGTTATTGAGTTTAAACGGTGGAATGTTTAAGGAATTACCATGTTCTCCAAGTGCTGCTTGGTTATTTGATTTAACATTATCTACCATGTGTTTATTTTCATAGTTTTTACTATACAAACTAAGCTTCTGCTTTGATTTATGTTATGTTTAAATTGAAAAAATGTATGTCTATATATATTACCAGCATGTACCTTGGCAGGAAATATAAGAAAATGAATTTTGGCAACTTAATTGATATATAAGCGGACAACTGCGTGTTCTTACAGACAAACCACATATTTATTTTAAAAAAATCACGCAGTATTCTGCAAATGTATTGTCATCGTTTGTTTTCTAGCATTTCCTGCCACTCTAGACATTAACTTATATATGTATGTTGCTATTGATACTGGTTCTACCTGGCCGGGAAATACCCTTTTGAACAGGCAGGAATGTATTACCCACATGGCCCAGCCTTGTGAGTTGGTCAGCAACTATGCTTCTAGCTATGCTTCTAGTCGTAGTGCAAATACTCGGAGCGAGATTACGCCTGGCCTAAGATGAAAGCAATCTTCCGACAATGACGGGCCGACTCGAGTCCCTTTTCAACTTGCTGCCCTCCCATCTACAGTCCCTGACCATCTGACCATTGCTGTAATGGAAATCCAATTACTATTTAAACAAGATAAACGGAAAACGTGGGGGCGTGGCTGCTTCTTAGATGTTGCGAACTAGTTTATAATGATGATTTTATTGTGCCGTTGGGACTATGAGAGCCGACTTTATTTAGCTGCCGATACTATTTTATGAGATAGCATAAACTTGCATAGTATTAGTTAAATAAACGTTTACTTTAAACTGTGACTTTTCATTGACTTACGTTATAGTCCAATAGGCAATGAAATATTTTTTACAAGATATATAAGTTCGAAGATTGCTTCTCCCTTCTTATATAAGGTGTCCCATAAGTCATGCATGTCCCACAGCGCGACTTAGTTAAAAAGTTGCATGTTATTCGAGATATCGCCGTTTGAAGTTTTAATTAAAATTGCCCATTTTTAATTCTTGGATAGCCTCTCTTTTAGATTTTTTTTAATGTCTACGCTATCATTAATAGCTATTTAAGTCGACAAGGTTTATTTTGTTGCTACTTAATGTAGAATACGAATAAAGTTATGATTTCGCCTTAACTTAAATCTTCAGCAAAAACATTGGCTTCGCCTTTGATCAGCTGCCGTGGAAAATATGTTGTATGTCACAGTAATATTGTCAAAACCATTTTGGTTTATAATCTAACGTTATTTTTTCTCGTTAGTTTACAAACTATCGGTAAATTGTAAACTGTACCGTACTACTTTTGATATCACGCGTTAGTTTATAATAAAAGCGTTAAATTGTGAACTGGTTTAAACATGATTTGCAAACGAAATACCAGGGCAATCACTGCGGTAGCTTAGGTGAAGTCTTGAGGGGGTGAGCGCAGCGAAGCCCCCGAATAGTCTTCGTGTTAGGTTGACATGTAAGAACAAAAGAAACGTAAATTCTAAACCCTGTCGGTCTGGATTACACTTTGTCGATAGTTTACAAACTAACGCGTTGATTTATAAACTAACGGTTTTGAAAATCTTACGGTAACATATATACAAGAAACGGATTGAGAAAATACATTTAAAACTCGCCAATGCTATGCCGATTCAGGGATGTAAATTTAGTATATAATGATGCCATGAAAGAGGAATTAATGCCACTTTTACTTATAAAACCGGGGCTCTGCCTATCGAGAGAGGTGAAAGAACAACACTGAATATTATCTCATTTGCTACTGACTTTTTCACGATATTTATCAATGTCAATGTCGCATCGCAGCCCGTATAGCTATAAAATATTCGCTTTACAACGGAACGAAGTACGATATGATATTTCTTTCTGTCGCTGTGAAGCGAAGCGTGAAACTTTAGCGTCGAAATGAAATGGAACGAAAACCTGCACCAGAGTTTGTGAAAAATATACTTCGATCTACTTATCACTTATCTTAGTTTATCAACCTACAACTACATACGTATGTAATGTTGATAGTTAAGTTGCTAATTCAATAATTATATATGTATAATATTGTAAAAGTTGGCTTGGTTTAGAATAAAGAAAGAATTATCTTGGAGATATTGTCTAAAGATTGTGTCAAAAATAAAATAGACAAAAGGAATCTTGCCAATCATTTCTTAATTGACCGAGCGAGCGCGAAGCGGGGCGAAGCGTCTCCGATCTACTTGGGCAAAAATACTTTCATATGTCTGACCGGATGTCCGACTGTTCTCCTCTACAGGTCTCATTTCTCTAGTTATTCAGATGAAATTTTCTGAGAATGTTAGATATTTATATGTTTGTGATATATATATTTTTTTTTAATGACAGCGATATGGGGGTCTCGGGGTATTTCAAACTTTTTGTTATCCTTCTTAGGACCCAACTTTTTGTCTGAACAACTTTAAGGGGTCGGGGGTGTGAGGGGTTGGAAAATAATGAAAAAAATCGCTTATTTCCTGTGCTACATAAAATCACTAGGACTCGCGAGGCCTACAGCTCACAGAGCCACTAGTTAATATTATGGTTGACGGCTACAATGGCAGAATATCAAATATTATTTCTCAGTACAAATTGGGGTAATCGAAATCCTTGATACTTTAGAAGTTTTACATACATACTTACATAGTGATTTGCTCCAGTGCTCTACTCATAATGTTTCATGCTGAACATTGGCTATGACAGGTGTTGAACGCATGTTCTGCTTTGTTGCAGCCTCGCGTATTCGATATGAGATCACGAGCGGTAACATAGGCGGGGCGTTCGCCGTCAAAAACATGACGGGTGCGATCTACGTGGCTGGGGCACTCGACTACGAAACCAGAAAGCGGGTAAGTTCACTGCTCTATTTCGCATGCATGCACATCCACGTCACACCCAGAGCGCAGCGGAGTCAGTCAACAAACGAAACCGCTGACAGGATCCCTTCACTGTTCAATGTCAAATGTGTTTCACTGAACTGGTGGCGTGAATTCTTTCGCGCCGCTTCACTCGTCTCTGAAACGTACGAATATCCTATTTTACGAGCCAATGCGAGCTGCAGCGAAATACGATAAGATTCTACAATGGATTTGAATGGTTATGCTTTAATATTAAACATAACATAAATGTTCTTGTGTAAAAGTAATTAATGTATATTCTCGTTTATCAATGAAAATGCATTGGTATTGTATTATGATATTATTGATTATGGAAATACCAAATAAGTTATGCTAATTGGTATCTTAGTATCCTGGACAAACAGGATAGGATATTGGGTGTTGTTGAACAATGTTTAAAAACAGACCCTGCAAAAGCAAACGTTTCATTTATCATTTATAAGTTAAACACCCTATCCATCAAACTGAGCTATGTAATTTAAATACGAGGCTAAAATTAAAAAACAGTTTACACCAATGAAAAAGGAATATAACAGCTGTTAATATTTGTTGAGGGTTGAATATGCATTTCTGCTGAAGTTGTGGACATTGCGTGGCTAAACCAACGCGCGTTTAACAATGACAAATCACCCCCGACGGGCGATAAGCACCGCCTCGGGAAGGACATATGGGAATAAATCGATCCTGCTAACTTTCTGCTATCAGTATTTTTGATCACTGATAAATATAGAAAGAAAGTAGTGTTACAGTTGGTTGTATCAAAAATAAGACTTGTCAATCCGACGAAGTTAGATTACTTTACCCTTGTACTAGTAATCTCTCATTATTAGTTTTCTTTTAGAAAGTTTGTTGTTTATGAGATGACTATTGACGAGGTTTTTTATAACAAATCAAGCCTCTGCAGTGCGTTTGTACTCGGTTAGCATAGTGCATTTTACCTGGATACCATATCATGTGACCAGAACTAGATTATTGGCGGTGTCCGGGAAAATAATATTATTTTAAGAATCATTTTTTAAGGCTAAGCCCATTGAATTTCCCATTGGGGTAAAAGGTAATTGAACGCAAGCTTTCTACCCATAGAAATAACGTAGCATGACTCGAAAATGCCTCTACAAACCATCAAACAACTGCAAATCCGAAATCAGACATTTCTAAACATAGACTATACATGTGGCAAAATAAATAGCCCAATAAACTTCAAAACCACCGCTTTGTTGAATTTACCCGAGCCATTACATTAACAAAGTTTGACATCGATAATCTGTCAACTATTGTACTCCATGTTGCGATGTCGGAGACAAAGTAAGCAAACATAATTAAACTTAGACTGTTTTCGTAAACAATCTAGTGACAGGTGATACTCGTGGAGCTCGTTGATAAACTCCCAGAGACGCAAAACTTGATACTACAGTATCATAGTAGTGATTTGTCTAATTCATTATTGTTCGAATTGTTTCAAAGTAAATAGGTAGGTATACCTGTTGCACTATACAGTACTTGCAACAAATTGTATTTCTAGGTACATCGTTTAACGAACGGGAAACTACATATTTGTAAAGTGTTTTTCCTGTCATTTTACCAAGATTTCAGGGAATTTGCTGAATTGTATTACCTGGAGTGCTAAGTAACTGTTTTGAGCCCGTGTTTAAAAATATGTAGGGAAAATCTTCAGATCAGTTGTTTGCAAAAGTTTAATATCGTTATATCCAAAATGGCGGGCATCAAAGTGTTTCTTTGTCTATGGCAAATTTCACTTTCAAGGCATCGCGCCTGAAGTTATTTTCATTTCATACAGCTATCAGAAGTTCGCTCTTTGTAACAGACTCGAGGAAATTTTATCAGACTTTCACGAGATAAATAATCTAAAGTTTACTTACTCCCTTTAAAGCGAACGGGGTAGTTGATGCCGGGAACAAGGCTGTGTACCGATTAAACGCTAGAATTTGCAGGCTTTGTTGAACTAAATAAGTTAACCCTCTTCTCTCCAGTACAAGCTTTGGTGGCTTAGCTGAGTGTTATTGGATATAACTTAGAAGTAAATAACAAACGTAGTCTTCCTAATTCTAGGCTGCTCTATACACCTTCATAGTTTTAACATTTCAACCCAAGCTACAACGTTCAACTCGTTCATGGCACTCGACTCAGCGCTTGGGTATTGTCAGTATTGTTTATGAATATGAAGGAGCAGCCATCTACATGTATGTATACGTCTGCCTGCGACAATACGCTTCCCATACCGTTGCCGACAAAACAAGGCGGGCTGCTGGCTATTGGGGTGGAATTCTGGCTTATAGCCTTAGATCCGAACTTGAAAGCCGAGGCTCACATAAAGCCAGATTTCGCGTATTCTATCAAACTTATCCTCACCTGTGCACGCTCTGTTTATAAGCTCGTCACGGCGTCACAGACAGATCGTCAATAATGAATTCGGTTGTCGCTCAACTATAGCAACCTTGTATAGTTACTGTTGGTGATGTCTCCCCTTATGCAGAATTCTGCAAATCCCCTGGATTTGTAGAATTTGTGGCATGAATCTCGAAATATTTACTCTGAATCGATAGGTAGCAGCCTCGTGCATTATGTGAACTACTATTATTATTATACGTAATGTGTGGTACATAATATTATAGCATTTAACCGCTCAAAGCCTGGACCTGGTTATGAGGCATCGCGATTTTGAACCTTATGCCATGGTAAGAAAAGCCAACATATTAATTAACGTATGTATAAGTTTCCAGGTACCAAGGGGTTAAGTGGGTAATATTAGGCCCGTATGAAAGACTGCCAACTCAATATTTGCTGTACTCAGAGTGTACTGTAACCTCATTATATACAGCTGATATCAATCACTATACCTGTCACATTGAAAAATTAGTAGTCTTATTGCATTTATGATATCAATCGCAATACCTGTCAAATTAAAAATTAGTAGCCTTATTGCGTTTATGATATCTATCGCAATACCTATAAAATTGAAATATTGTAGCCTTACTGCGTTTATAAGATCAATCGCAATACCTGTCAAATTGAAAAATTTGTAGCCTTATTGCGTTAATGATATCTATCGCAATACCTATAAAATTGAAATATTGTAGCCTTACTGCGTTTATAAGATCAATCGCAATACCTGTAAAATTGAAAAATTTGTAGCCTTATTGCGTTAATGATATCTATCGCAATACCTGTAAAATTATTACTTGGACTACGCTGTCTGTCCGTCTGTCACCAGGCTGTATCTCATGAACCGTGATAGTTAGACAGATAAAATTTTCACAGACGATATATTTCTGTTGCCGCTATAACAAATACTAAATATAAAAAACGGCCAAGTGCGATTCAGACTCGCGCACCACCGTTACGTACCACCGTACAATGGTAGGGATGGTGTGGAGTGATGTGGATACTATCTGTTATGTACCATTTTCCTACATTCATACTTTTGCTTACATAATTCTCGAGAGGCTACCTCTCGATTTGCGCAATGTGCATACAATTTGACGGTTAAGTACCTGTATTATCTAATAAATACGTGTTATAACTGGATGTGGTCGCAATAAAATATAAGTTTAGCCCGCTTTACTACTACTGGACATCGGGTTAAACTTATAATTTATTGTAAATGTTACCAATATACTGGTAAATCTTCTAATATCATCTTCTTGATATTGTTATATTTGTTATTGTTATTCAGCTTCAAAAAACAATTTCCTTACTCGTAAGAAATACGAAAATATTTTATAATAACATAAACGTAACAGAAATAACAACAAACTCCGATAGTGACCACCGTTCTTTAGTCCCTTGAGCAATGAGATAAATGGATTGTGTGTGATGGATGTAGTCTGCATACTTATAAAGTTACGGGTTACGTCATAACATAGCAAATACGAGTATATAACGCTTCATCAATAAATACCTGATTTAACAAATCTCGTGTTAAACGAACGGTTCGCTGTTGGGTCGCAGTACGAGCTGAAGCTGGCAGCCTCAGACAACCTCAAGGAGAACTACACGACTGTCGTGATCCACGTGAAGGACGTGAACGACAACCCGCCGGTGTTCGAGCGACCCACCTACCGCACCCAGATCACTGAGGAGGATGACCGGAATCTGCCGAAACGCGTCTTGCAGGTCACACTCGTCGAAAAGCATTCACGCTCCCGTTTTGTTTTGTGATCGTCCGATTTTGCATGGCATGTATTTTTTGTTGAAGCTCTTTGTCGTAGTCTTTGGTTGCCGTTGCAGTATAGTGTTTTTTTTTGTTTTCTTTTTGTAGTTTGTTTTGCCAGTCAGTTTATATCCTATCCCTGCGATGTAGCTCACAACGAGATAATTGATTACATGCTGGAAATAAGATTTTCTTTACTGTCTGTATATAGGTTGATTGCAACACGTATTCTCTCTATCATTTGTTGTGTTTCTGTAAATCGGTTGTAATGGACCGCAGCTCCAACGACGACGGCGGAGATTATTTTCGGAATTATTCAGGCGTTTTCGAGTGAAATTCGAAAGAAAACTAGTTCGCTCTAGTTGTGATCGCTCGGGTCTCGACATCGAAGCAGACAAACGATCAGAAATGTCTAGAGTGCAGCGAAGTGAACTTTCGCCTGTTATGATATTACTCTTAGAAACTCAAACTGTATATTTTGTTATTTATGCTCGTGTAAAAAGCTCGGAAGAGTAGGACTTAGGTTCGAATATTTTTCTTCAAAGGCGAACATTTCTTTTACCATTTTCCTAAAGATAATGAGGGTAGTTCCGGATCATAGCTGGTGGGTTGGCTGAGAGCAAACGGAAATTTATTTTTTATTTACGGCTTCATGCGTACTGGACTAAATAGAAAGCTATTCGCACTTCGCAAAGCATAAATTTTCTTCGTCCGCTGAAACAAACACGTCCAAATTATTGACTACAGGTACATACTTAAAACTTTCACCTTAACAAATACATTTAAACGTACAAAACAGAGCCGAGTCTAATAAAACTGGCGTTGCCACGGACATAAATTGTCTGTATCGATATGATGAATAGCCCCAGCATCCGGCGAAACATCGCGTGGAAAATTGTGGCATACCACATCTACAAAAAAGCGTACATTCATAAAATTAAAGCCGGTATGATACACCGGTATGACGTAAATGTTTCCTTTGCGGGATATTACCAATTCTATTCTCGTTGCGGTTCAGCTGACGGTAAGGTTTTAAGACCCATGTTTGACTTTCATCCCATTTTGTTGCCCCTGATTATATTTTTGTAAGGCTGTAGAAGTGCATGGGCATGGTGTGTTAATATATACGTTGGTGCAGTATGACTTGTCGCTGGTCGCTTCGGACGGACGCAACGAGAACCAAACCCGAGTCATCGTGCGAGTCCTCGACGTCAACGACCTTCCTCCTCGGTTCACGCGCGGCGTATACATCACACAGTCCCTAGAAGAGACCGGACCTTTCCCGCACCCTCTCACAAAGGTTTTTTTGTTTATTTTTTACTTTACTCACTAACTCCTTTACGCCCTACCCTGTCACTAGCTCCTTGAGTCCGTACCTCACGTACTTGTAACAACTTACAAGTTGCCAACTCTATGCCCCGACACGCGAGCAAAAAACTTCACACATATGTCACAGATAGTGCCCGCCCCTTACACGAAGCTTTAATTTGTTCAAGCAGGGATCACTGGTGTGCCACGCCCTTCTTACCCACACCTAGGATTAAGCGAACGCAGGCTTTGGGTTCATTCTTATCATCTATCTTTTGTAAGGTAGAGGGGAGACTTTAACATTGTTAATCTCCGTAGCCCACATAGCAACGAAAAGTTTGTCTTATATAGGGATTCCAGTAAAGAGCAGGGTTTAGCGATCTAAATAATATTTCATTTATTCATCGTTATTTAACAGGACAGGTGCGTTACGACCGCGAAAGAGATAGAATAGGGGTGTAACAGAAATGTGTCGTCATATTTTAGGGGGTTGTTAGGGGCATTATTCTGAACCACTTTCACTATGAACCCTATTTGATCAAAGCAACTTTAATTTTCACTTTTCAATACATTTTAGACGGGCGCTCAGCTGATTGATCTGGAGATGTGAAAGATAAAGTTTCTCTTATCAATTACGTTTCGAAGTGAAAGCTGTTCAGAATTATGTCCCAAACAATCCCTAGAAATGTGACTATACCTTTCCGGTATACCCTTTACTATACACCTAAGGAGAAACCCTTGAGTAATGTTTTTACTCGTCTTTGCGGCTCCCATTTCAATTGATGAATTTCATTTGAGTTTCATACTTTTTGTCCTTTACATCCTTTCTCCACCTGCCAACCTTTGATCAACTCGAATCCTTATTTCAATTTTTTTACATATTCCTTACCTATATTCCTATCCCATATAAAATGTCAACGTCCATCATCTAACGTCAGAATGTAAGCCTTATTCATAAACGTCTAATAAACTTATTTTAACTATAACGATGTTATGATTCGTTTGTCTTTGTTTGTCACTTTGAAATTTGTGTTTGTGAGAAAAGGACAAACGACATTTTAGCTATCATATATATATATAGGTTAAATACGTTTTATGAATAAGGAGGTAAGTGTTTTATGCATTATAAAGCATTTTGCATCACATTGAGCTGCCTAATTTTTGAGATGTCTATTTAACAGGTAAGGTGCTTAATATGTATGTATATATTTTTATATTACAGCTTAATATATGTGTATATATAATATAAAAATAAAAATGTGTGACTTAAACTAAACTAAACTTTACTTGACGCTACAAACTCTTCGTCAGGACAGCTGTAGTTTATTTATATGTTTGTGCAGAACTGTATATGGTCATATGTTTTATATAATCCAGCAACCCGTAGCATGCCCCGCGTGACTCGCGACTCGGTTTTGACATTTATACGCGATAAAATGCGCGATAAATGCGAGTCACGAGGGGCGTGCTACGAGTGCTGCTTTAATATGTTTCGGAACACAGTTATACTGTTGCTCATCTGAAAACTGATATTAAATAGTATCGCGATTCACAAAGGATTTGAATAATATTATTATTGGATCTTGGAACTTGTTTTTTATCTAGTTTGTTCTTACCTATATATACCTATCATGACGATTGTTTGCAGTCCTCAATTGGAAACTCATTTTTTTATAGCTTTTGGCTACCCGTGTGCACTCCCTACTCTGCCCGCACGCGGTTCCTTCATCCGACGTCTAAGTAGGTTATGTATCTCCAGCTCAGATGTGCACAAAACTTGCAAAGGACATTCCATTTTTTCTTGCTATAGCTCGAATATAATTAATATATAAGCCTAAATGTTACTTGTTCAACTTTGATGTACACAATCAAGAATAATGTGAACTACTGAATGCCGTTGGAGTCGCGTCAGTGGCTTCAATTCAAGATATTCAAATATAGTCTGAAAATATCCCTTTTAGGCCGTCAAGCTAAAATTTGTCGTCGCAGGTCTTTTTTTATACATAATTGGAATGAGATTCGCAAATGATCCGAGTAATTACAGAGACGTCGACCCTCTTCATTTCAGCGGGCACGGATAGCTAGAGCGTAATTGGAGAGCCCCGTTACCATATACTTACTTAATAGTCGTTTGCAGCGGGCATTTACTTCATTATTTTGAGCGTCTCGCTGACTGGCGAGGTAATTTTTACGTAATTCTTGCAATAGCTGATATGACGCGACCCTCGTCGATGACTTTGGTAATAAATCGTTGGCGATGCGTCGTCGGTAACAATTTTCATCATAACTTCAGCTCAACTCGAAGTTTTAAATAGTCCCGTAAAAAGTCCCGTAAAACATTTTTGCTCACTTTATTGAAATATTCACAGGCAAGTTTCTGATGCTTCCACCACATCCGCCACCCGTAACGCCCTCTCGTAAACTCATATCTAATAATTCAAAAAGGTCGTTCTGTAACCTTGATTCTCCTGTTTAACTACGAATAAGTGAATATAAAAAATCACTCGTCATTATGGGCTGTTCATCCAGTGATGGCGGCGATTTTGTTAGTTACGTGGCCCGGCAGGTAATATTTGTTTATATTTCGGAACAGCTCAGTAAAGGCAAATCTTCAGTTTGGCCTTTAATGATTCACAAACACCTTTTTCAGGGGCTCGTTGCCTCTTGTTGTTGTTGGCAGAAAGTGTTTGCGTGAGGAAGTGAATCAATAATAAATAGCCCGGAGCGGCAAACCCAGCCCCATTGACAGTTGCGGAACTTTCTTCAACTGGTGTACACGAAGTGCTTCTTCAAACAAAACGGCGAGAAACATAAATCCCAAGTTCCAATATGAAAGTTCAAAGCCTCATACGATCTCATAACCGAAAGGAATATAGCAATATTCAACAGTGTTTATTTATTCAATACTCTGTGAATCGGTATTATTTCATATATATTCATAATCGTGGTACTAGTACTCACAATACAATGAACAGAAAGAAAATATTCATAGAAAGTCGAGCAAACAGATTGCTTGCATTTTTGCGCAAGCAAGTTAAATTGTTTGCTTGAGTTTTAATTGTAAAATGCAATGGCTTCACCAATTTCTGTATACCGACTTCAATCGAGAATACTTATTGATTGTTTAACTCTCATACCTATATAATAAATATCTATTGTATTCAATAATAATTTCGAGAATGTAAATAAAATATTTGTTTTTCTTTATGTAAACAGGTCACCGCCACGGATGGTGATAAAGACAGGCAGCAGAATATCGTGTATTTCTTGACTGGTCAGGGTATTGACCCCGACAACCCAGCGAACAGCAAGTTCGATATCAACCGAACAACCGGAGAAATATTTGTCCTCAAGGTTTGTAAATTATTTGAGCCGTAGCAATAGCTAGAGGATTTCAGTTTCCCGAAGCTTAGGACGAAATATGTTACGAGCTCGCAGCACACGAATTGTGACTACCTAAATACCATCCGTTCCGATTCTGTATGAGAGCATGGAATACTCGTCCTCGTCTAACCAACACATGATATGAATGCACAATGCACTCGTAAATGTACATTTGTTGAATTCCTTGACTCTGAATCGCAAACATAAATAAAACCATAACGGAAACTATTATTTTGCTTGTGTTACTGAAATTCTTTAAACTTTATTCAGTTTATTGAGTGTTTGCTTATAATGAACTAACATCACGTCGGTTTATTACAGCCGTTGGATCGCGATCAACCAAATGGCCGACCGCAATGGAGATTCACAGTCTTTGCTCAAGATGAAGGCGGGGAGGGTCTTGTGGGCTATGCAGATGTTCAAGTAAATCTCAAGGACATTAATGATAACGCGCCTATTTTCCCACAAGGAGTTTATTTCGGGAATGTTACCGAAAATGGAACTGCAGGAATGGTCGTTATGACTATGACGGCGATTGATTATGATGATCCTGCTGAAAGTAATAATGCCAAACTTTGGTACTCAATAGAGAAAAATGTGATTGAAGAAGAAACCGGTTCACCAATATTTGAAATTGAAGCCGAGACGGGTGTTATAAAAACAGCTGTATGCTGTTTGGATCGCGAGAGGACTCCTGATTATTCTATACAGATAGTAGCTTCTGATGGCGGAGGGTTGAAAGGAACCGGCACAGCGTCAATAAGAGTTAAGGATATAAATGACATGCCTCCTCAATTCACCAAGGACGAATGGTTCACTGAAGTGGATGAAACAGATGGAACGAATTTACCCGAAATGCCAATTCTCACTGTAACCGTTCATGACGAAGATGAAACAAATAAGTTCCAATACAAAGTAATAGAGAACAGTGGATATGGTGCTGATAAGTTTACTATGGTCAGAAATAATGATGGGACAGGTTCTTTGAAAATAGTCCAGCCGTTAGACTATGAAGACCAATTACAAAGTAATGGTTTCAGATTTAGGATACAAGTTAACGACAAAGGAGAAGATAATGATAATGATAAGTACCATGTAGCGTATTCGTGGGTTGTAGTTAAGCTAAGAGATATAAATGACAATAAACCTCAGTTTAAACGAGCAAATATTGAAGTGTCTGTGTATGAAAACGCAGAAGTTGGTAAAAGCTTGGAAACATTCAAAGCTACTGATCCTGATCAGGGAGGAAAAAGTAAGGTGTCGTATGCGATCGACAGATCCTCAGATAGAAAACGTCAGTTTTCGATAAACCAGGAAGGCTCAGTAAGTATACAGAGAGCGTTAGATAGAGAAGACACGCCTCGGCATCAAGTTAAAATCTTAGCTATTGATGACGGAGCACCACCCAGGACAGCCACAGCTACTCTTACGGTAATTGTCCAGGATATTAACGACAACGCTCCAACATTCCTAAAAGATTATAGACCTGTTCTTACCGAGCACATTACACCAAAGAAGGTTGCTGAGATATTAGCCACCGATGACGACGATAGATCGAAAAGTAATGGACCTCCATTCCAATTCCGGCTTGACCCTGGCGCGGATGATATTATCAGAGCTTCATTCAAAGTCGAACAAGATCAGAAAGGTGCTAACGGTGATGGCATGGCCATTGTTTCATCGCTAAGATCATTTGACAGAGAGCAACAGAAGGAATACCTTATTCCAATCATAATTAAGGATCACGGCAATCCAGCTATGACAGGAACAAGCACGCTAACCGTCGTCATTGGTGATGTCAATGATAATAAAATGCAACCAGGATCTAAAGAAATTCTTGTGTACAACTATCAGGGATCCGCCCCTGATACAGAAATCGGCAGAGTGTACGTTTACGACTTAGATGACTGGGATTTGCCAGATAAGAAATTCTTCTGGGAGAGTACAGAACATCCCAACTTTACGCTCAATGAAGAAACCGGTATGATACAAATGAGACATAAAACAAGGGAAGGGAGATACCATTTGAAATTCAAAGTATATGATAGAAAACATACTCAAACAGATGTTCCGGCCAATGTGACTGTGTATGTAAAAGAAATATCACACGAGGCGATCATAAACTCAGGATCACTTAGGATATCGGGAATATCAGATGAAGACTTCGTACGAGTGTGGAACTATAAGACGCTCAGCGTCTCCAGGAGCAAGTTAGATATTTTCAAAGATAAACTAGCTGATCTATTGAATACCGAGCGAGAAAACATTGACGTGTTCAGTGTCCAACTGAGAAAGAAACATCCTCCCATTACTGACATACGATTCTCAGCACATGGGGCTCACTATTACAAACCCATCAGATTGAACGGTATTGTACTCATGCACAGGGAGGAGATTGAGCGAGCAGTAGGAATTAATATCACAATGGTCGCTATTGACGAATGCATTTACGAAAATCAACAGTGTGAGGGATCATGTACAAATGTACTTGATATCAGCAATCTTCCGTATATGGTTAACGCAAATAAAACTGCCCTTGTCGGTGTTCGAGTCGACGTTATAGCTGAGTGCACGTGTGGTGCACGGAATTTCACCCAGGCCGAAACATGTCGAAACTCACCGTGCTATAACGGTGGTAGGTGCATCGAGGGAAAATACGGCTTGACTTGCTCGTGCCCCCCTGGCTACACTGGTCCCAGATGTCAACAAACTTCCAGGAGTTTCAGAGGAAACGGCTGGGCATGGTATCCTGCATTAGAGATGTGCGACAGCTCACACTTGAGCTTTGAATTCATAACTAGGAAATCCGAGGGTGTTCTTTTGTATAACGGCCCGATCGTACCACCTGAGCCAGAAGAAATCATGGTCTCCGATTTCATATCAGTTGAGTTGGAAAGGGGCTACCCTAGGCTTCTCATTGATTTCGGCTCTGGCACTCTAGAATTAAGGGTAAAATCAAAGAAAAGTTTGGACGATGGAGAATGGCACAGGGTAGACATCTTCTGGAATTCAGAAAATGTAAGAATGGTCGTCGACTATTGTAAATCTGCTGATATTCAAGAAATGGAAGACGGCACACCACCTGAATTCGATGACTCATCATGTCAAGCTTCTGGAACAATACCACCATTCAACGAATATTTGAATGTAAATTCCCCGCTACAAATTGGTGGGCTTTACATTGAACACTTTGATCCCACCCATTACCATTGGCAATACATGCCAATTGGAAAAGGATTCGATGGATGCATTCGGAATTTAATTCACAATAGCAAGTTGTACGATCTGGCTCACCCTGGTTTGTCGAGGAATTCTGTTGCTGGTTGTCCACAGACTGAAGAGATTTGTAACCAGGCTGATGCGACATCAAGGTGTTGGGAACACGGAACTTGCGTAGGAAGCTTTTCTGAAGCCCGCTGTCAATGTCAGCCAGGTTGGACAGGACCGGCTTGTAATATACCGACTACACCAACAAGCTTCCGACCTCAGAGTTACGTTAAATTCGCTCTGAGCTTCGAGCCGGATCGATTCAGCACCCAGATCCAGCTGCGATTCCGGACACGTGAGCCTCACGGTGAACTGTTTCGTGTCAGCGATCAGCATAACCGAGAATACGGAATCTTGGAAGTGAAAGATGCGCGCCTCCACTTCCGCTTCAATCTGAACTCACTGCGTACTGAAGAGCGCGATGTATGGCTCAACGCTGTCGCTGTTGATGATGGTCAGTGGCATATCGCGCGCGTTAGCCGATACGGAAGTGCTGCGACACTCGAAGTGGACGGTGGGGAGGGAAGGCGGTACAACGAGACGTTTACGTTTGAAGGCCACCAATGGCTGCTCGTGGACAAGCAGGAAGGGGTGTATGCCGGAGGTAAAGCTGAGTACACCGGCGTGCGAACGTTCGAGGTGTACGCGGACTTCCAGAAGGGTTGCTTGGACGACATCCGGCTTGAGGGCAAGCACCTGCCGCTGCCGCCGGCGATGAACGGCACGCAGTGGGGGCAGGCCACCATGGCCCGCAACCTCGACCGCAACTGCCCCTCGAACAGCCCGTGCATCAATGTGCACTGTAACGACCCCTTCGTCTGTGTTGACTTGTGGAATGAATACGAATGCACGTAAGTAACAGTTTTTATATTTTGAATCAAATATGACCCCTAACTTTGACGAACATTAATAACGAGTCTTATTTCATTTCAAATTGCGAGTCCACTTAAAATTTCTTATTTTCTAAATTGAAATGCAAACTCATTTCATGATTAAAACTTTTATCCGGACCGTTTAATGACCTTTTATAAATTTTGTTTTTCAAATTGTTTTACTTTGTCAGCGCACTGAGTTCCGCTTATAAAATTTTGCTTTTTATTTTTATTCGTATATTACTATGTTTACTGTACATAAATTATATTTCTTATGAATTTTCTGTGTCGGTGATTCGGGGTCTTTTTTACTAAAAATGCCGGGAAAAGGCCATTAACTTCGTTATTCATATTATATTATCCTTGTTACTTATTTCTAATTTTCTTCATACATATAAGTACGTATGTATTAATATGAATAACAAGATGTATTGTGATGGTGTTCAGTTGCGGTGAGGGTTTGGTACTGTCGGGCGACGGCAAGGGTTGCGTTGACAAGAACGAGTGCCTCTACTTCCCCTGCCGGAACGGAGGCACCTGCGTGAACCGCGAGCCCGGCTACCGCTGCCACTGCCCCGAAGGCTTCTGGGGAGAGAACTGCGAGCTGGTGCAGGAGGGCCGCACGCTCAAGCTCAGCATGGGTGCCCTCGCCGCCATACTCGTCTGCCTCCTCATTATAATGAGTGAGCACCACACACGCTCCCGTTGTCAATTATCACCGCACCCTCACTCTCCATACGCACTTAATGTATCATATAGCCGTATCGTATCATATGTAGTGTATAGCTTAGCATTAGCTGGCATGGTCGGAGCTCAGTGCGCGGACGGGGGGTCAGCAGCTGTTGACGGTACGATGTCCAGGTGTCCCGGCGGGTCGACGCGCGGCGGTGGCACTTGCGTGAACGTGAACGAGTGCTTGCTGCACCCCTGCCAGCATGGGGGGACCTGCGTAGACCGCGAGCCGGCTAGGAGATACGACTGCATCTGCAGCTTCGGCTACACCGGCCACGACTGCGGGCTGGAGCTCCTGGCTTCCGGATTCATCAAGCCCTCCAGGGATTTCATTATAGCTATCATTGTCTGTTTGTTTTTGCTACTAGGTGAGCACCTCTTTTATGTTACGCATGCTAACCATCCCGCCAACAATCTCATTTACCATTACTTAATCATTTTGACGTATTGACTGCGACCTCGTTTTTTGACACATGTATGGGAATAATGTTAGTTAATTTACTCGTAACATATCTTATTTAGTCGTGTGTTTAATATAACTTAATAAAGTAGTTCCCATACAGTGTCGAGATGAGATATAATAGTATTTTAAAGCAATACTAAAGCAGTTATTTATTATTAGATAGTTCGTACTACATGTGTTATTAGTTTAACCATATGTTACGTTTAGGTACATATGTATGTAGACCCACTTGTTATAGTAATTTCATTTAAGAAAAGATATTTGTATCAATCAAAACAAATCGAAATTTCTTTATTACTGTAGAAATTTACATAAACTTAGCAAATTTCATGTTTTGCCTCATCTTTACACTGGACCCCGTGGGAGAGGTAGGGAGAAGAAACTCCCACAGATTGATTTTTGGATCTCTTTTAAAAATTGGTTGTGTTCAACTAGTACGAGTATTACAATATAAATTGTTATAAATAATTACAAAATTATTAACAGTGTTGAGTTAGATTACCCGTCATTTAAGTAATCTTGAACATTGTAATGTCCCTTTTTAGGCAAAGTCGCTATTACATGGGTAGATTCTTGTATCTTGCAGTAGTGAATGCAATGACCTTTGAAAGAATTGCTGACTTTCGCAATTATAAACCGTGGCGCAACTAGTTGTGATTATTTCTTAGGTTAATATTACAGCTTTCGGTAAATTTGGAAAATGTTGTAAGGCTTTTGCGTACATATTCGAAAATAAATTGACTAGCTACTGTTAGTAAGTCAATTTCTTAAAAAAGTTCTCTTAAGGAGTCTGTGCGTTTTAAATTATAAATTCCTCGCTCTTTTCTGTTATATAAAAATTGTTTGAATATCCACTGCTTTTGTTCCTTTTTATCTCTACATATTCGCAGTGCATCTCATAGCTCTCGGACAATATGATAAACTATCCTTAAATATGGTAATTGCCTAGCGTGATTTACATTAAACTATGAAATTAAATGAAATGATACAGCAGTATAAAATAAATTGCATTAATTAAGTTTGTCGTTTTGGGTCGACGGAGACCTTTATCGGACTACCAAACAATTTTGTCAGACCTGACGAATATATTAACGTAGCGATGACTTCGCCATCATGCACAATGTGAATTTCAGAATCAATCCCATAAGTCCTTTTCCTTATCAAATAGCTATCGGAAATTGAAATTACTGAAAACAGCTCCGACCCCTCGCTATTATTAGCAATTTCCTGATAACAAAGTACCGAGACAGACCCAGCCAGCGCCAGCTGCCGACTGCTCGACGAACTAAATAGGTATCTATATTCTGCCACGCAGAGTATCTCCCTTCGCTACACATGTATAGGATTAGATAAAGGTTTCCTATTCTGACCAAAGAAACCCTGAACTTTAAATGCGCAAGTTATATCTCCTATATTTATTTTGAAATAAACATTTAAAAGACAGTTTACTTTAATCAGAATAGAGGCTAAATATTACGATTAATGATATCCGACCTGTCACAAAACCAGCCAGAACACTGTTTCGGTTCGTATTAATTAAACGCTGAAGAAATAAATTAATCTTTTTTCCAATAAGCAAACACAAATGTTAACTTGTTATTATTTTATTCGAGATACCAAATTATTCAAATCTACCAACTGAACGGTGTAATCTGATAATCTGGCTTTAATTAAATGGTTCAACGAACTTTTGTCAATATTGCTGTTTTCTATCAGTTCTGGTGCTGGTGTTTGTGGTGTACAACCGACGGCGGGAGGCGCACATCAAGTACCCGGGCCCTGATGATGACGTCAGGGAGAACATCATCAACTATGATGACGAGGGGGGCGGCGAGGATGACATGACCGCCTTCGACATCACACCGCTACAAATACCCATAGGAGGGCCGCTACCTGATCATGCGCCTGTTAAGATGCCCTGTAAGTATTCTTTTTTATAAGTAAATTATTTACATGCAGGTTTTATGGTTCTGTTTCCAAAGGATGCCAACAACGGGACCCTATTGCTGAGATTCCGCTGTCCGTCGATCTATTACAGACATGTATCTCTCGAAACGTAATAGATAGATTCTTTACGGAACAAGAAACCTGGTTTTTCAGCTAATTTAGTAATTTGAAAAAATACATGTATATATAAAATACAACAACGAGACCTCCTAGTGCTCGTTGCAGCTTACGGTCTAAAAATCAGCCGTAGTCGAAACCTAAAGGCTTTATTGTTCAATCAATAGGACTTTGGCATCGGCGGGGGTAGACCACTTTCCAAAGTTTGTTTCTTGTCTGGCGACCTTTTAGCCACGAATTTTATTTTGACCTTTTGCTCGCTGGGTTTGTTATTCTCGTACTTCTTTGCTAGACTGACTACATAAGAATGCTAGAAAATCTTTATTTACCGTTATATGTATACCTTGGCAATTAAATGTAGAAAAGAAGTTTATGTGACTGATACATAATGGAGTCCATTGAAACTCGAGAGTGGGTCTATGAAACAAGCCGAAGGCGAGTTTCATAATAATATCACTCGAGTTTTAATGCCTAATTATGTACAGTTACATACAATAGTGTATTTATATAAATTATGGCAACATTTGCGGACTACAGCATGTTTTTTTAAACGAAATATTTGTTTTTTCTAATAAAACACGCAGTTGTGCGCTAATATGTAACTTATGCTGGCATTTTTTTGATGCCAAAGTATGATGCCGATTGATATTGTTCTCTGTTCGACTCGTATCTAATCGAGAAGGTAGGTATACAATTGATGCTGTCATTTATATTTATGGCATTGTCATTTTAGCAAAGTCATGTCAAGCATGATACAGTATCTATTTAAATTATATGTCATCTTCACTTGTGTTGTATCCTTCCACAAATTCTGTTGCAGTTTTTAAAGTAGTCTATAAACTTGAACATTTATATTTTTTAATACCGAATTCTAATAGGGACAAAATATAACAAACATAGGGATTTAGTTGAGCCGATCTATACCTATCCGCTGTTGGTTATCCGGACACTACAAGATGATTCAGTTCATTCATAGTTGGTGCTGGCAAATAAACATAGAACATTTACATACAGGCATATACATTGCTTCTGGCCGCACACTAGGATACCCTGCGTCGTAGGAACCAGAAACAGCGTCGTCGCACACTTATAAAAATCCAAGACCAGGTTTTTATTTTTATTTACCCTCAGCCGGGGATCGAAACCGGGACCTCTCGCATTGTAGGCAGAGCCACAACCGCTGCGCCTCAGAGGTCGTATAAATAAAGTTTGCAATAAAGAATTATGCATTATAAATTATGAAAGCCTAACTCTTAATATAATAAAATGAGTGGATGTATATAATGAGATTTATATGTGTTACCGGCAATCTGTACAATGCAGGTATTCTATATAATTCCTAGGCAATACATATAATACCTGGGGCGTTCAGGCAAGGTATGAAATATTATTAATATTAATGTCCATTACATACTCTACCTGGGTAATATATACAATGCCCAGGGATTATATAGAATACATACTTGGCCACCGGTAATGTGTCAAATAAATAGATTTTGGTAGAATATCAGGGCAAAACACTGCGGTAGATTAGGTGAAGGATAAAGGGGGTGAGCGAAGCTGGCATTTTTTTCAGCGAAGCCTCCTTTATCCTTCGTGTTAGGTTGACAACTTCGTGTTGTTCAACCTATCACTAAGGATAAAATTGTTCTTCAACAAAAATACTTAAACTAAGTACTTTTCGCTTCGCTCACCTCCTTTACCCTTCACCTAACCTACAGCAGTGTTTTACACTTTTACACACATTACCGGCTGCGTATTGGGTATTATATATAAAACCTAGGCAAAGTAAAAAACAAATAATATTTCATAATATATATAAATCTATATAAATCATTTCCTGCACATTTTAGGCATTATATATAGTGCCTAGGGATTATATATAAAACCTGATTGTACAGATTGCCGGTAACATATGTATATTTTGAATTGAAATGCAGAGTCCATTACATTGAAAATTTTGTTACGAAACTTATTCAATTGATGCATATTCTGCATAAATGTAATTTCGCCGGTAGCTACGACTAAGTCGACCCATATTAAATTATGGATATGAATTGAAATGGTATTAGAAATTAGCTGTCAGATAACTAAAGTGGATCAATACTTGTTTTTTTTTTTGATATTGTTAGGTCTGAATTGCATTGTCTATGTCTATTGTTAAGATTCCGTTGCCTAGCGGCATGCGCACATCGGGAACGATCGTGCGGGTAGCAACATCTGACTGAGACGGGTACTGGATTGGCGTGGGTTTCTATGTGGCCTTTGTTTCGGATGTTTCGGATGACAAGTTAAGCTGTAGGTACCGGCTACTATCGCTACTCGGTGGTAGTAGTCGTAAAGCTGGACATCCGATTTCGACAAAGCCAGGCTAACAAAAGTAAGGGTTACCTAAGTAATAATTTACGCACAGTCACATGTTAGTATTCAATTTACGTGCGTTCCAAGTCAAGTCAAGCCAAAGTTCTTTATTGCTTTAGATATTTACATATACTTAGCAAACGTATTTTTTGCCTCTTCTCTACATTGGACCACTGAGGGAGAACGGCGGGAGTAGGGCGTAGAAACTCCCACAGATTGATTTTTAGATCTCTTTTAAAGAGTGGTTGTGCTTAACTTATATAAATATTACAATATTAATTATTATGATTAATAAGCAGGAAGAAATAATTACAAAATTATTAACAGCGAGGTGTGTGTTGAGCTAGATTAACCTTCATTGCCGTCATTTAAGTAATCTTCAACATTGTAACATCCCTTTTTCGACAATGTCGCTTTGACATGCTTTTTAAATTGCTCAAATGGCAATTTCAAAATCTCCAGAGGTATCTTATAGTAGTAGAGAATGCACTGACCCTTGAAAGAATTGCTAACCTTCGCGAGTCTGACCCGGTGCGCAACTAGTCTGTGATTATTTCTTAGGTAAACATTACAGCTATCGCTAAGTTTGGAAAATGTTATAAGGTTCTTGCGTACATACATTATATTTTCGAAAATAAATTGACTAGCTACAGTTAGTATGTCAATTTCTTTAAAAAGCTCTCTTAAGGAGTCTGTTCGTTTTAAATTATAAATTGCTCGCATAGCTCTTTTCTGTAAAATAAAAGCAGTTTGAATATCCGCTGCTTTCCCCCACAACAAGATTCCATAGGACATGACACTATGAAAGTAACTAAAATATACTAGCCTAGATGTAACCACATCCGTATTTTTTCTAAAATAGTTTTGTAAAACTAGCACCTAAATCACTGTTTTGACAAATGAGGCATCAATCAGTTCGTTATAGTCCGGGTAACATAGGCTTTATTTATTCCATAGTCGCTTCAACATCAGCCCATCAGCGAAACCACTGCTGAGTATAGCCCACCTTGTATTACAGATTGTCAAACATTTCGTTGTTCCACAGACCCCCTGATGGGCGTAGGTCTCGGGGTTCCTGGCGGCGTCGGCGTGTCCCTCCCCGGCGAGACCAACGTGGGCATGTTCATCGAGGAGCACAAGCGGAGAGCCGACGGCGACCCCAACGCCCCCCCCTTCGACGACCTGCGCAACTACGCGTACGAGGGCGGCGGCAGTACGGCCGGGTCATTGTCCTCCCTCGCTTCAGGTCAGAGTCAGTACTCGCCAATTCATACTAACTGTAGCTGTAAACTGTTAGTAGTGTGTGCTATTCTGAAGACTTCACTAAATACTGTCCGGTTGCAATCTGACAGTTCTTATCCGGTCGCCATGTTTTAAAATTCTTTTTTGTATTAGTAACTAATGGCCTTACTTATAAAAAAGTGAATTCACTGTTTAGCTTAAGCAGTGTTTTGTCCTTTTCACACGTCGACTAAATGTCAAATGTCAAAAGAAGACAAAACACTGAATTAATTAAACAGTGAATTTACTTTTTTATAAGTAAGTCCGTAAGAAACTTAATATGTTTAGTTGTGACGCCTCCGGAATCGGTCTCAGTAGTATAGTAGTAGTTCTTAGTGTTCGGATTGTGGAAGTCTGGCTGACGCACTGGAATTTCATCGTAAATTCTGAAAGTTTATGGTTTCGTCACTATTCTTCACTCTACGAATTAAGTCATTAACAACACCATGCTTAAAGTATAATCCGGGAAATGTATGTATTATATATGTAAAATGTAATATGAGCAGAATTCAATCTTAAATTATTTTATCTACACACGTATCATAAACCCTCTTTACTGCGTACAAAAACCGCACGTTACGATCAGCATAATGTTAAACTACTTGGTAAAAACTCATTTTTTATCTCAAAAACACATTATGACCATATATTATGACATTCAAATTTCGAACGCCGACGCCTGCCTGCGTGCCGCTCCTAGTTTGTGTGTGAAGTTGGTACTGACATTCAAATTTCGAACGCCGACGCCCGCCTGCGTGAAGTTGGTACTACAGAACAAGCTAAACAACTGCAGAGCCTCAATGCCGGTCAAACATGCGGTTCCTGAACACATCAAAGAGAGCTTATGATATGTGTGTAGATGAACTAGTGTATGTAACTGTACATAATTAGGCATTAAAACTCGTGTGATATTATTATAAAACTCGCCTTCGGCTCGTTTCATAAACCCACTCTCGAGTATTAATGCCCTCCATTATGTAGCAGTCACATAAACTACTATTGACAAATGAGTCGTTTTGATGAGAGTAGATAGAAATACCATGTGGTAATCAATCATGAGTTCCATGATCAAACAGTATCGATATTGTTTGCCAAATGAGTAGTATGCGGATAATATGTAAAAAGTTTATTTTCCAGAGCCGTGTTCGTATTTATACTCGTACTATATAAATACATCGTTTCATTTTAAAAATGGCGTCAATTTGATACTTACTGTTATGGGGTATTTTTTTCGTGCATTAGTTTTCAGAACACTGAATGAAACTCAGAGATATTAATCCCTAGATGACATGGCTCAGTAAAAATAATCTATTTACATATTTATTTGTTGTATCAATCTCAATAACCAATCAAATATGTTGATTGCCCATCTTCCAGACGTCATTAAACACGCATTGTTTTCACAAGAATGATTTTAGAAACACAATTAACAAGCGTCCTCCAGACGGTTCCAATTTACCTTTTGCTTCAAGCTCGGACTTTGCTTTGTCGGCTTAGACGTAGACTGTGTTAAGGCTTGGTGTTAACAAGGTTTGTGTTCTGTAGGCACCGACGACGAGGCGCATGACTACGACTACCTGGGCGCGTGGGGCCCGCGGTTCGACAAGCTGGCGGACATGTACGGCCCTCCGGACGACGAGCAACTGTAGGCGCCAAGTATCATCGCCACCGCCCGCGGGCACGGGCACGGGCACGACACAGGCGTCCATCCTTAGTCAATTCTCCCTTCACTTCCCTTCCGCGCCCCGCACCGCCCCACGCAGGGAACACGGTCTTTCACCTGTAAATAAAACGTAAAGAAACAACTGAAAACGAGAAGAAACAAGTTTGAATTAGCTTCTCGCGGCAACTTATTATTACTGAGGCCCACTGTCCACAGAAGCGTAGCTATATACGCCTCCGTGGAGAGGTGGCCTTAGATTTTATTACTTATCAATTTTATACAAATGCTTTCATTTATAGGCGACATGTGTTTAAGTAACGTTTAAGATATTTAATTACGTAATTTTTATAAAGTTTAAACTTGTAACTTCACCAAATATTTGATAATAAGTTTTTATTCGAGTTAGCCATACTATGAGTCAGTATTTTATTCCAAGTTTAAATGTTAAGCGGATTAGTGTAGGAGGGTCGCGCGTGAATCTGATGGGTGGGGTGTATGTAGATAATGTGCTATAAATGTGAATAATTTATACGAGTATTTTGTAAGTCCACGGATTTACGTGATTACATAATGGCCCTCCGCACCGACTCATTTAGATCAGTAAGATATCTATGTTTAGAATGTATCGTCCGTCTGGGCGACGAGATTAAAATGCTCATCGAACACGATTGTGAACTAATCACATGCTAAATAACTGTACATACTTTACACTAGTAGCACACAGATAAAGTAAAGTAAAATTAGCGAAAGATAACATTTACTTCAGTGGTTGTAATGTTAACTGTACAGTAACTAGTGTTCCTCTCCACAATACAATACTCCTCGATTACACTAGTTACATAGTGCAGTATAAAAAAAACTATGTACTCGTATCACGGTAACGATAATAGTCGGATCTTTTGGTGTTTTCAGTTTATGCGAGAGTGCGATAGAGCGAGAGGGCTGCTTGTGTGTTTAGTGGTGAGAGTAGTGATTGAGTAAGTGAGCGGGCTGGCTGAGTGTTGAGTGTGGAGTATCGCTCGAGTTGTATTGCGATGAGCATCCTACCGCATATCCGTACGTAGCACAGCGCTGATATGAATGGGACTGTGCCAATTTATTAGCATTACTACTGATGATGATACAGCTAATGACTGTAGAGTAAGTGTTTGCACTTTATTTATTCGTGTATTAAACTTAAATTTAGTCGCACCTAGGGAAATATCAATAAATTATTAAGAGTGTTGTGCTAGAATACTACCCTCGGCATCGGCGTGAGACAGATTCGGTAACTATTAGAAGTCATTAATATATAAATTAAATTATAAGAATTTATAGTTAAATGTAATAAATAATGGAGTTTCCTCAGCTGTCTCACTCCACTGTCGAAATAACGATCAGTGTAAATTGTAATATTAACTTAATTGCGTTAAAATGACTGATTTTATTATGCGTTTGAAAGCCTAAGATTTTGTAGTTCGGTTATTTAATTGCTAACTTCGATATACCTATACCTTACCTTAAGGTCATCCACTAGTTTGCACTCAAACCAATAAATCAACTCCTGTACATCAATACTAAAGCAATTCTTGTTAATTATTATACGTATAAGTAGACGTTTAATACCTTAGACCGACTTTGATAACATCACATTAAATTGTTTTTCTTATAATCGTTACACTGCCAATATTATACATACCAAATAAACGACGAATTACTATAAAGAGAGCCTATTTGGTCCGATTTTGTATCACACTCTTACTTATAAATTTTTATAATAGTAAGTATTTTGAACTGTTTTATATCCATCATCAAGAACCCGTTCATTTGTAATAGTGTGCATTATACAATACACAGCAGTATGCAGTAGGTAGTAGGCTAGTGCTCTAATACGTGTCATTGTCTTTGCTGTCTCTTGTAAACTTAAGCCCAACTTCAACCGACTCGCAATAAGATTACAATAATACGAGTAGCACCTTGAAGTCGCTGTCTTATAACGAGATATTGTTTGTTTAAAAGGTGTACGAAAATTTCTACAATCAGTTGTGAAATCAATATCAACTGACTGGTGTACAAAGCATGCGCAAGCTCTGAACAATATTGTGAACACTGAAAAGCAGCTTTTGAACTTTGATAGAGAACTTGCTCATTGTTCAGCCTACTTTAAAGTTTACCATTAAATTGTAGTTAGCCTTGTGTATGGTTTCTGAGGAACTTACCTGTAGTATAGTAGACAGCAAACAGAGCACAGCGCCAGTACAAAACTGCGAGACCCAAGTGCGACGTCGCATCGCCTAGTTTTATTTTACATTAAGACATTAAATAATTGTAGTTTATCATTCGTTTCAACTGTGATTATTTAGTTATACAATCCCGATGATTACATAAAAGAAAAATAAAAGATATGTAAAAAAGCAACCGTTTCATTAAACACTCAGGTAGCTCCTAAGGGTGGGGTGATCTAAAATACTAATGACAAGCCATCCCATGGCACAAATGACGTTCAACGACCGGCCGTAATCTCTAAACTTAAATGGCCCGACCCTTCCAATTATGCGGGACTATCTAATCTATTACAGAGGCATATGTAGTAGGCGCCACGCTTACCTACTAACGTTTTACATACCTTTAAGGTAAGTCAAAGTTAAATTTCTTTATTACTGTAGATATTGACATATATACACATACTTACACTAGTAGACGTAATTTTTTACCTCTTTATAGAGACTGGACCACATATCTCGAAGACCACAGATATCAGAAGAAGGGCGACAAACTCCCACAGATTGGATTTTTAGATCTCTTTTATATGTATATAGGTTTTATTTAACTAGTACAAATATTACTTAATACAAATAATTTGTAGGAATAAATATTAATAATATAAGTTATTTAATTCTGTGCTCAGTTAGATTGACCATGCAGTCTTGTCATTTATGCAATCTTGAATATTGTTATATGCCTTTTTTGACAGTCGTTTTTACATGGTTTTTAAATTGCTCAAATGCCAACCTTGTTGTTGTAATATATGTGTAAAACATACATTACGTATGATAATAATAAATTATTTAATTTAGCCATGAACCAAGGGGCACAGACATTTACCCGGATACGAGTAAGATTGAACCTTACTTCACCACGCTGGCTCAGTGCGGGACCCGCACTGCGGGTTGATGGAGGAGTGACGGGCTAGTAGCAAACCTGTAAAGTTATTAAAATAAGGTAAATATTGAAAGAAAAATTACTTAAGAAAAAAAAGAAAACCCCGACTGCGGAACATACCCCAGTCGGTAGAAGTTGGAAGCTGAGGAGTCTTTTACGAAGGTGGTTCAATTTTTTTTTAATTTTGTATATATGGGTGCAACTGCGTAAATATCACAAATGGTAACTCGAGATATCTCGGGACAACTTTCGGATGCTTAAATCCCGAAATTTTTGGGAGTTTTTAACTTTTTGCTCTAGAAGTCAAAAGCTGTGCGTGTTACGACAAAAAAGTCAGTACGAATTGACCATATGCAGTGTGAGTCGCCCCATCGAGACGAATATAATGATATTAATAATGTATCATGTGTTCTTGTGTTGTTACGAGGGCACATAGGAACGGACATAATACTGGCCAAACACGTAACCCTCCTTTAGAGTTTCGCCGCAGTGGGATAAAAATAATCTGGGATTTGATATTTGGGATAGCAATATCCCAAACGCCGGGCTTATGAAATCAAATCATTGATAGATACGATTCGCTAGGAACTTAAAATAACATTAAGCTGTATTATAATGTGATTGTAATTTTTTCGTACATATTTTAATGGTTGCATTTATGGAAAAAAGTAAAAATTGCTAGAACAAAGAAAACATTTCAATGTTTTGTTAAGTCTACAGCGAAACAAAACCTAATGCAGCCTAAAGTGCACTTATTTATGGTATGCTCGAATTTAGTCGACCTAGCTTTGTGTTACGGTTCCATTATTGCGACTTGCGAGTATTCCGACCATAACCAACTGTAGCAGAATGAAAATTCCTTTTCACAATGGAACCCGCAGATTACATACGCCAAGAAAGGTAAATTCGGCCAAGAAAAAAACAAAGTCAGATTAAAAGTATAAAAAATACATAAGACCCCTACCTTGTGTCAGTATAACGCATGAGATGATAAGTAGGGTAGTAATCCGGCAATTTACGTTACCAGGGATTTTTGTAACATCTAAATCTAAACTGTGGGGCCTACCGACACCGAGGGTCGATGGAAATAGCTGTCCTTTGTGTAATGACACAGAAGCTCTTCCTCATCGTGAGATCGCGTAGTGTAGCATACACGCGCCATTTACCTATGCAGCGCAACCACATGGTAGATGCCAAGATGCTGATGTATAGCCACTTTGGGAACAAATTGTGCGTAACTTTTCTGACTGAGAACTTATAACGATTAGGAGAGTCACGGTTCGATGGTACGAGTATGTTCGGCTCGGCATGGTCAATAATTTGGATCTCGAGTACCTTCCAACTTTACTTCTCTCTACGATCCAATGAAGTCGTTATCTCTTTACGTTGATATCATGACAGTATCTTCTGAAACGAAACAAAAATGTCCTGCTGAAAAAAGCCAGTCGAGTCTTGAATTGCAAAACATTTGTTACCTTATGCGCAAAGCCCCCGAGCCGACGCTGAGTTCTCAGTCGTATGCATCTTCAATGAAGAAAAAGATATTTACTAGAAAAGCCAGAACAGAGTCACAATGGCATTTATTTTGTTTGAATTCCATACACAAACGCAAATATATCAAAAAATTATGAAGCTGAAGCGATGGATCCCAGTGGACCGCCGGATGTCCGTCCGACCACGAGGGATAGCGGGTGAGAGGTAAGTTGCGAATCGTAGGTAACTTATTATCAGGATTTTTGTATAATTAACAAAACTAATGACATATTTTGGTTTCATTAAGCATTTTGTGGATGTAAATTGAATAAAAGATATGGTTTCTATTTCAAATGGAATTAGCTTTGATCCTCGAATTAGCTCGCGTAGAACCCGACTTACCATGTAGGTAAGTTAACTACAACAGTTTTTCACATTAGATGTTTAAAATTAACCGTACCTATCCACAGATAAAACTAAAACATAACTGTCTTCAGGGAATCCCGGAGGATTAATAATTCAATAGCAAATTTCTTGTATTTAATAAACAAGCAACTTTGATATTTTCTTGCACCATTGCATTACACAAGTCCTGGGGCCTAATTCTTCTAGCACAATGACGGCTCAGTGACAGTGACGCGAGACGGGGCGACGCACAGTGTGACTAGATCCGAATCAGCTTACATTAGTTTTTTTTAAAGATATCATTATTTTCTTAATGACAATCGATAGTCCTATTTAAGGCGATCAGATGTTTTGTGGTGACTTTTTGTTGTAAATGTTTTTACAAGATAAGTATATTAATAAAAAATAAATGTATGGAGTGATATCTAATTTGCTCCATAAGTACCAAGTCTTGGTAGATCCCAAGCTGATTTTTGTAGGCTTAATCTACGGGTCTATTTGTATACCACTACATAAATAACATGCACCTGTACTTGCCCGTTCTCCGGAGACATGAAGCTAAACTTAGGTACTTGCCAATATACCGCTATGTATTATACATGTTATATTAAGTACTAATAAAATTATGTCATTTTATACTAACCCAGTGAATTATCAACACTACTATTACAAAAAGTTTTGTCATATGACAAAATTAACACAAGCAAAATTTGGATATATTAGTTAAAAATTTAGTCATTAACAAGTTTTAATTTCCAAATTAGATTTGTATGGTTTTAGTTAAAGTATAAACAATTGAATTATTCCATATCGCTAATAACACTTATATTGCTTGTGTCTATAAATTCAGGTTCAACAATTGTTCTTGATTAGTAGGCATCAAGAGTTTCTGAGCTTCTCTCCTGAAGCTCAGAAACATTTGAGTTTGGTCATTTGGAGTATACTCTTGAGTTTGGTCATTCTTGGTCGTAACAGTGTAAGGTAAGGGTCTGACGAGAAAAGGGGATTATGCAACATTTCTTCATTTGACACATACCTGTTTACTTTTCTGGAATGCCCTTCTCTATATTTTCTAAACTCTTTTTTTCTCGCTTCTGAAGCTCCTTCAGAATGTTTACCGATTTGCATCAACCCAAAATATTTAATTAGGTTTGCTCCTTGTATATCATAGGGACGCTAGAAGGCATCTTTTACCACGGATATAGTTTTACATATGCATATGCATAGGCATATGTCCAACGGTGGACGGTGAAATGCTGAAGAAGAAGATAGTTTTACAAACAAGGTTGCTGTTTCTCGGCAAAACTGAGAAAAATTTAAAAATCTACGTTCACACATGCTTTTATTTGCAGTATAACATGAAACCTTTTAATTCAATCTTCATTCATTCCCGTAATAGTGATTTTACTATCCCCAAAAAAAAAACTCCAGGGCGCTGTTTAACGATCTCAATCTGTAAATTGCATTCATTTCTGAACGATTCTTGAATTTGCCTCTTACGTTTCACTAATATGACTTTATTTTCATTTCTTGCAGTCCATTGTTTGAAGTCTAACCTGTAATCGTGAAATATTATTAACAAATATAAGTGCTTTATATTATTATAAACATGCCTATGCGAAGTAAACATTTCATACATCTTATCCAGGCATGTAAGGACGAAAGTCCGTATTTGTACATTTCTTTATCTACTAGTCTTCTGTAAATCGCATTTAGATTGTTCATTTTAGGCTTTGCTTCACAGATATCGCAAGAAGCAGGTGAAGTGTCAGACATATATGAAGACATTTTACCATCTATCAATGTCAAAAGCAACTCATGACTTACAAATAGGTCTCCTACTTTTGTGGGCTGTAGGATTTTAATTTGGTCTTCAGCTACTTTTCTCTTTCTTTCTGCAGACTCTTTGTTTTTTTTCATGAATTTGAACATAATAGGCCGACAGTAAATTGTAGATGACGGCCGATTGTTTTCCTACATAATAAAATCATCTGAAAGAAGCCTTATTGCATCCAAACTATATAGAGATACTTGAGTCATCAAAATCAGCCTTTTGCTTATATTTGCTTTGTCCCATTATAGATCCATTTGGAAACAAGTTTTACATTAGCCTTTGTATTAAGTTCTAAATGATTTGCAACCGAAATCTTCAGTTCCGATCACGAAGAACAAAACAGGTGACGTCTCGAGCCTGGCCAACGACAGGCATTTCACTGGCCTAATTTCATTTCCGACCGCAGGATTCAACAGACATGACTGGTTTTGATCTGAAGCAGGTTGTGGACTATTATAAACAACAAAATACCACGGTGTATGCCAGTTTCATAGATCTGAGTCGTGCCTTTTAAACCCTCAATCACGATCTACTGTGGAGGAAGTTGCGTGACTCGAGCGCGGGTGTTGCACCTGAGATTGTTGAGCTTCTTGCGTCAGGTCGGGCCTTTGAGCTGTCAGACAGCTACAGACTTCCCTGTGGTGTGAGGCAGGGGGGGCTCACTTCTCACAATCTGTTAAACTTATACACTAACGATTTGATCGTGGAGCTGAGCCGCACCCCCGTCGGGTTTAGGTTCGATGACAGGAATGTCATATATAGGACAATAATAATAGGAACAATAATAGGACAACAGAGAGTAACTCTGGCAGTAATATTAATATTTGTATAAATATACCTTCATCTTGCCCATTAAATCAAGTTACTAGTAATGAAAAATGTAAAAGTAAGAATATTTTAAACGTGGTTCATCAAAATATACAGGGCATGTTAAGTAAAGAACTGGAAATTGAGTTATTCATGAACTGTAATAATATTGATATTTTATGTATAACAGAGCACTTTTTAAAGAGTTATCAGTTCATGTTCAACTTTAATAACCACCACGTTGCTAGTTCGTTCAACAGAAAAACAGCTGATCGCGGTGGCTCCTTAATACTTGTAAATAATAGTTTTAAATATAAGGAACGAGTTGACATAGTGAGCCTGTCTGTTGAGCGTACCATGGAAATAGCCTGTATTGAACTTGAACAACTTATTGTAATGAGCGTATACAGACCACCAGATTCATCCTTTGATTTATTCGAAAAGAAAATGGATGAAGTGTTGATTAAAATCAGCGATAAAAACAATTTTTTTATAATTTGTGGTGATTTTAATGTTAATCTGTTAGAGGATAATAATATTTGTACTAGATTAAAATCTTTATTTTTATGTCACAACATGAACTATCTGTTTTTGGAGCCTACTAGAATTACTGCAACATCTGCTACCTGCATTGACAATATATTTACTAACATTACGCCCATTTTCAAATCGGTCATCAATAAATTAACCTCTGATCACTCTGGTCAGATAGGTATATTCAATATTAAAATAAAAAAGGACCAAAAAGAGGATATTACATGTGTGCCCGTTAGTGACACTCGGCTTGAACACTACAGGAATAATATTTTAGATAAACTATGGGAAATACCATACAGTGACGATCCAAATTTGTTGTACAACTCAGTATTTAACCTTGTCAAAAATGAATATGATACGGTATTTAAATCAAAAACTATAAAAGTTAATAACAAAGCTTTGTTTAGTGATTGGGCGACAGTTGGAATTCATAGGAGCAGACGAAGATTATATGAACTCTATGAAGAGAAATCATATAACAAAAATACGGCCTTTCTAGATTATGTTCGTAGTTATTCAAAAATGTTTAAACGCGTTTGTGCCGTAGCTAAATCTAATTTCATTAAAAACAAAATTGAATCTAGTAGCAATGTAATGAAAACGACTTGGAAAATTATAAACAGAGAGACTGGAAAGGCCAAAGCTACACATAATAACTTCAAGCTTAAGATAGATAATCAATTGCTAAGTACAGACCTAGAAGTAGCAAAAGCTTTCGAAAATTTCTTTACGGACATTCCAGTTTCAACAACCAAGTCTTTAAATTCATCTCCCGCTGATGCTGAATCTATACTTAAACAAAACTTTGAGGAATGTAAAACAGATTTTAAATTTAGGCACGTAAATAATGAAGACATTGTAAAAGCGTTTAAATCCCTGGAAATGAAAAAGACAGCTGACGCCCATGGTCTATCAGTAAAAATTATTAGTTCCATTGTAGATTGTATTGCACCTCACCTTTGTTGTATATTTAATCAATGTATAGATAGTGGTGTGTTTCCTGACTTGATGAAACTAAGTAAAGTTATACCTTTATTCAAAGCTGGTAGTACATCAGACCCCACCAATTTTAGACCCATATCGATACTACCAACGCTTAGCAAAATATTTGAAAAACTCATACTTAATCAATTGCAAAGTCATTTTTATCTCAATAATTTAATTCATATTGCTCAGTTTGGTTTCACAAAGGGTCGTTCAACAGCCGATGCTGGTGTTGAACTAATCGACAATATTTTTGATGCCTGGGAAGACGCAATGGATGCAATAGGTGTCTTATGCGATCTATCCAAGGCTTTTGATTGCGTCCATCATGACACTCTTGTCAGGAAGTTACGCCATTATGGTGTAAAAGATCAGGCACTTGGCCTTCTGGAGTCATATCTAACAGATAGGGTTCAGATGGTCGATGTTAATGGGAAAAGATCACCTGGGTCTTCAATAAGTATGGGCGTACCGCAAGGTTCAATTCTTGGTCCTTTCTTGTTTTTAGTATATATTAATGATTTACCTTACCTTGTTAAAGCAAAACATGGGTTAGTATTGTTTGCCGATGATACTTCTTTGATATTTAAAGTTAAAAGACAGCAATCAAATTATGACGAGGTAAACAATGCTATCTCTAGTATAGTGAACTGGTTTACTGTTAACAATTTATTACTTAATGAAAAGAAAACTAAATGTATTAAATTCGTGTTACCCAATGTGAACCCGGTAACTACAGACATATTTATAAAAGGACAGAGATTGGACCTTGTGCAGTCGACTGACTTTTTGGGCATTACTTTAGACGCCAAACTACAATGGGATCCTCATATAAATAAATTGTCGAACAGACTGAGTTCGGCAGCGTTCGCAGTTAAAAAAATTAGAGCTCTTACCGACGTAGACACCGCTAGACTAGTCTACTTTAGTTACTTTCATAGTCTAATGACCTATGGTATTTTATTGTGGGGTCACGCTGCGAATGCTAATAGTATATTTATTCTGCAGAAACGGGCTGTTCGTGCAATTTATAGATTAGGGCCTAGAGTGTCACTGAGGGAAAAGTTTAAAGAAATCAATATTCTGACATTTGTGTCTCAATATATCTATGACAATCTTGTGTATGTAAAAAGAAATATAACTAATTTTCAGAAGTACAGTGATATACACAATTTTAATACTAGAAATAAAGACAAGTTGGTTGCTTATGTAAGCCGACTACATAAAATTAGTAATTCTTTTAAAGGCAATTGTATACGCTATTACAATAAGGTCCCTACTGATATTAAAAACTTACCTTTAGACAAGTTTAAAATAATAATAAAACAGAAATTGTATAAAAAAGGTTACTACAGGATATCTGATTACTTAGAGGACAGATGTCCATGGGAATAGATTGTTTGAGTAACAGGCTGTTTCGATATATAATTAGCATTCATTTTGTAATTTGACAATATTTTATTTAAAAAAGGAAACGCAAAAGATGCGACGACTGTGGAGTTTCTTCGGTGAGCTCTTCTCCACAGATTCCGTCATTGGGTTAGTGAACTCACCCAAAAAAATGTAATGACGGATCTAAGTGATGTAACAACATCCTATGGAAATAAATGATTTTGATTTTGATTTTGATTTTGTCAATAACCTGAGCTATGTTGACAATATGGTGCTGATCAGTCCCTCGATGAAAGGTTTGAGAAAACTCACTGATATTTGCGAGAGATATGCAAAAAACACGATAGTGATATTCAGACGGTGTAATGATAATGATCATGATATGTAAATGTATACCTTTAAGGACAGCCTATAAAAGAAGTGGATAGATTTGGGTACCTTGGCCACATCCTGACGTCAAGCCTGCAAGATGACGCAGATGTGGAACTCAATGAAGGGCGTTGTGTATTGTTGGCAATATGGTCGCCCGAGGCTCCACAGGTCATCGCCAGGCGTGAAACTGATACTTTTTAGGACTTTCTGCCAGACATTCTACACGTGTCAGCTCTGGACTAACTACACCAAAAAGACGCATGGCAGAATACTGGTTTCCTACATATCTTTAGGCATCTGATGGGCCTGAAGCGCTTCAGAAATGTCGGATGCCCATATCCATTCCTTTAATGCAATCCAGCGTAAGCGGATAGCATCCTTTATGTCCAGAGTTGATTCGTGTAGCAACATTATCATCAGGTAGGAGTCTGGCGAAAAGACTTATACTGACGAAAATGTATAAACGGTGGGTGGATATTGCCACCTAACATTAATATGTAATGTTTATGTATTTTATATCAAACTTTATGCTGTGATATACGTGTTAGTTTTAAGTGAACTATGGAACTTGTGTCTGAAATAAAGATGATTATTATTATTATTATACATTTGGATCTCGCCCCACGGTTAACTTTAGGTATCCATTATTTGGCGTTTGAAGAATATTTTTAGGTGATTAGTGGTATAAATTGAGGTTATTGCTAATCATACAATTTAGGTATAAACCAAAGAGAAAGGGATTACAAAAACGTCAGATAAAAGAAAGGGATTACAAAAACGTCAGACAAAAGATAACTAAAGTTGACCGTCGTCGTCGCGTCATTGTCACTGAGCCGTTATTGTCTATTGGAATTAGGCCCCAGCATTCGAAACCACTGGCTTCTAGTTTAGGATTGCGCTGTTCTGAATGTTACTTATACTTATTCAACAGTTCACAGTTATTCAGCACCTCCTCTCTTGTACTCGTAGTTAGTTGTTATAAGTTTCAGTGTAAACTTCTGTCCTGAACTCGCAATCTTAAATTCACAAACCAATTCTTTGTATACTCTCTGGTTTATCTTTGTGGTAGCGACGATATTCCAGATTACGTTTTGAATGCAAATCTTCTTTCGCGATATAAAGTAGGTACAAAAAGGTCTATTTCACAGTAAATTTCGTTGCGTTCTAGAAGGATAGTCCTATTTCGCAGATAAACTACATCGCGTTATGGGGACTCATAACGCGATGTAGTTTATCTGCCATTGCTAAAGACTGGGATTTATTTATTGTAGACTAGACTATTTTTATGTTTTTATTTTATTTATTTTTTTAGGGGTTACAAACAGGAAAGGTTACATAAAAAATATACAAATATACACAATTACTTAAAATCTAAATAATCCCTTAGGGTATCCCACTTGTTAGTTAAGTGGTGGAAGATGTGAGCTCCTAGGTAGCAACACACTCTCTATTAATCGTCTCTGGTATAACCAAAAAGAATACAAAAATAAAAAGTAAAATAATATATCCAACGTGCTTATCGAGAATCTGCGTGAAAAGAGCGACTCACCCACAGTGAAAAACAAGTAGAAAAATTAATTAATTGTCACATTCAAAACCAACGTTTTTTAGTACTGTAGATATTTACATATATTTAGCAAACGTAATTTTTTGCCTCTTCTCTACAATGGACCACTGTGGGAGAAGAAGGGCGTAGAAACTCCCACAGATTGATTTTCAGACCTCTTTTAAAAATTGATTGTGACTAACTAATACAAATATATTTTAAAAAAATATGATTAATAAGCAATAATAAATACTTACTAAATTATTAACAACAATTGCTCAAATGGCAATTTCAAAATCTCCAGGGGAGGGGTATCTAATTGTAGTAGAGAATGCACTGACCCTTGAAATAATTGCTGACCTTCGCAAGTCTAAACCGGGGCGCAACTAGTCTGTGATTATTTCTTAGGTTAACATTACAGCTATCGCTATGTTTGGAAGATATTGTAAGGTTATTGCGTAAATACATTATATTTTTGAAAATAAATTGACTAGCTATAGTTATTATGTCAATTTCTTTCTCAAAAAGCTCTCTTAATGAGTCTGTTCGATTTAAATTATAAATTGCTCGAATAGCTTTTTTCCGTAATATAAAAATTGTTTGAATATCCGCTGCTTTCCCCCACAACAAGATACCATATGACATGATACTATAAAAAAGTAAGTAAAACATACTAGCCTAGATGTAGCCATATCCCCGTTTTGTCTGATGTTCCTAACAGCGTTAGCCGCAGAACTTAATTTACTAGGTAATTTATCTATGTGGGGTCCCCACTGCAATTTGCTATCAATAGTTCCAAGAAACTTTGTATCATTTACTACTCTACATGCTGTCTAACACTAAACTGGTCTCAACTTGCCTGACATTTGGAAGTGAGAATTTGATACACTTGGTTCTAGCAGCGTTCAACAATAAATTATCAACTGTGAACCAATTCAAGGTTAAAGATAACCTAACACCATCAAAATCTTCTTTTTGTCTTTCAATTTTGAAGACCATTGAAGTATCATCACCATCATCATCATCAGCAAACAACACTATGCCAGTCAATTTCTCCACCATGAAAGGCAGATCGTTAATATATACCAGGAATAAATGCAATGCAATGCAAATGCCTTCGACAGATCGCAAAAAACTTCGATAGCATCCTGTGCGGCATACCTCGAGGATTAATATGAGATATAAGGGTAATACCTGCATCCGTAATCGATTTACCCCTAGTAAAACCGTATTGTTTGGCGTATACACAGTAATATTTTACTTAGTACTGGAAGTACAGATTGGTCTGAAATTTGAAGGATCACCCTTGTCTCCTGACTTGAACAGAGGTATCAGTTTACTGTTTTTCATGAGGTCTGGGAAAACTCCATCGCCAACACATTTATTGAATATATAAGCTTAATTTGGTGCTTAAACTAGAATTACCGAACCAATAACTTTGACTGATATACCCTACAGGTCTTCATAATTTTTTAAGTTAATTAATCTAAACGTTTTGACAATGTCCTGGAGATATACATGAAATTTATTTAAATATACATTACTGACGCTAGTGTTGGTGTTTAATAAAGTCTCTGCTTCATATGGAGATGAATTTAGTGTTCCAGTGTCAAACCAGTGTTCTGTAACACAAATAACATAGATGTCAGATTTTTTTTGAATTAATTCTAATACAAGATCTTTGCCAGGTAGCCCCTGGATGTTTTGATGGCTAATATTTAAGTGCGGCCTACCCTTTGACATATTTGGTGGCTCTTGTAGGCTAGAGATTTCCTCCATTGTCTTATGAACTAATTTAAATTACTTGGAGCATATTCCAATGTTGCATGCAAAGTATTATTAACCGGTGAATTTCCAATAGGGGTGGATGTCATCTTACCCTTAACATAAGCAGGTTTCTAATTAGTCTGTTCAACAGAAACAGCTGATGTAAAGTTGAACTTGGTTTAACCAACTATAGCTGTTTTGCATATATTATATGCTAACAATGTAGCTACAAATTTTCTATATTTATTAGACAGGTACAACGTATCCTGAGTCAGAGTAAAGTTATAAATAAAATTATTCATGTCGAAATATAAAATAGCATCACTATGATGACACGTTAAATTAAATCAATGAATATGCATAGAATGCACAGATTTGTTCTGTCAAATTACAGGCGTATGAAAAATTGCGTGTTATAAATTTGCCTTTCATTCTAATATGTAAGTCTAGAAATGTTTCAACAATTTTATTCAAATCGTTCCGACTAATATTTGAATGATTTCCCTCCATAATTACAATAGTGCTGTACTCATCATAGAGACAACGACTAATTATATATACAAGATCTACATTTTTTCCGCGTTGCGAGTTAGTTGTGGACGGACGTGTGTCTGGCTCCTATTTACATTCATTATAAATTGCTTACTTAAATTCCCAATTGGTGGAATCCCAAATTCAAATTCTCGTTTCTTTTCGTTGCGTTCTTACGTGTCGCTCCGCCCATCGAACTGTGCAAGAGGGATAGACTGCGGCCGAAGCAAGCTCTCCACGGCCCCAAATTTGTCGACCTCCACTGCTAGTGAGTGAATTCCTTTACACTACCCATTTTACGGCGAGGTGGCCCGGCGTAGGATCGAACCAGTGCTCCATCAGGCGAGAGATCCGGTCCGGCGCTCTAAACCGCTGAGCCATCGAGTTCGGGAGCGGCGCTCGCGAAATCAACGTACGCTACGCACAGTCGCACATTGAGTTAAGTCGTAGCGCTACAGCTGCTGCTACGATACGCTACGCACATCGACTACGAGTTAAGTCGTAGCGCTACAGCTGTGCCAACAGTACATCGTCCTTATTAAAAGGCGTTAAGTCCTACTTCGACATGTCGTGCAGTGCCTGCCTCAGCGAGTTCTCGTCGGATGATTTCATAATTACTTGTTGTAACGTGCCGTGCAAGAAAAGATTCCACCTCAACGGTTCTTGTATAGGCGGAAAAATTCCAACAGATAAATCATCTTGGCAGTGCCCGGAGTGCAAGTGCAATATGAGAAAAGTAGGAGATAATACGGATATTCCATGCTCTCCAGATGTCAGTAATATTACATTAAGAACACTCAAAATCCCCCAGTCAGATATGCAAAAACTATTCTCTGAGATCCGGCAGCTTCGAGAGGATGTCCTCTCTCTAGGGGACCGCATAGACATGGTCTCGTCATCAATCTCAGCCTGTCTAGACCGAATGGACTCCGCTGAAACGAAAATAGCAGCATTAGAAAAGCGCAACGAAGAGGTAGTAATGCTTAAAAAAGAAATAAATGAACTGCAGGCTCAAGTCTCCAATCAGGAGCAGATGTCGTTGGCAAATGAAGTCGAAGTTTGCGGGGTGCCGGAGCACGAAAGCGAAAACCCCCACCACATTGCACTTCTTGCGGCTGCGAAGCTCGGAGTCCAGTTAGCAGAGTCTGACATTGACTGGTCGGCACGAGCGGGCCCGAAACGTACAGCAAACAAGGACGGACGGACATCGGGTGGTGAAAAAACAAAACTCCCCCGCCCACTGATTATCAAGCTTAACCGGCGCTGCAAAAAGGAGGAGATTCTGAAAGCTGCAAAGACACGACGAGGTCTCACTTCTAACGATCTCGAATTCTGCGGCCCACCTGAGGACATCTTCTTCAACGAACGGCTGACAAAAACAAATCGGTTGTTATTTCGTGCAACAAGGCTTAGAACCAAGAAGACCCACAGATACCGCTGGATCAGCAACGGCGTCATACTCGTCCGCCAGCGCGAGGGACAGCCGGCCATTCCTGTTCGATCATACGAAGACCTTGATAAGCTTGTCGGACCAGCTAACGTGCAACTTGATTAACACTACACAACTAAAACGACATAAACTCAGTGCATTGTTTTATCTAATTGAATTTATAGATCTATGTGTGACCAACCTCCACACTTATATATATTTACATCGCAATATATATTTATTTAATAACACAATCCCCTATAATGTTATCACCTACACACATATAATTATTTTACACATATCGGTAATTTATACACGACACTCACAATCAAAACCCAATAAAACACATGTGATAGAAACAGGAACTGTAAGTTATCCATCCCGTGACATCAGTAAACCACAGGAGCAGGTAGTCTCATGGTGCAAAAATCGAACACTGGAAAATGTCTTACTACTGTCGCGGGCCTAAGTTTAGAAGCAGATATAGACACCTCACTTGCCACTCCGTGCCACGTAGTTGATCTACCAGAGTTGTGTAAAGGAAAACTTAGTCTAGAGCATAACTTCAAATTACTGTCTTTCAACATAAGAAGCATGCAAAAAAACTTTGATCAATTTTATGTAACCTTAGAACGTTTTAATATTATTTTCGACATCATTATCCTCACAGAATGCCATCTCACCGAAATCTCACTCATCAGGTCAATACAGGGATATTCTGCATTCAACACCTACAAGTATATTAATAAGGCAGGTGGCGTAGTTGTATTTGTCCGTGATATCTGGGCAGTAGATGTACTTGAACCGGACATAGTTGATGCCAACAGCTTGCTAATAGATTTCCCGTCGTCGTCGTTCACAGTACTAGCGGTATACAGGTCACCCTCAGTCTCCGACAAAACACATTTTATAAAATCGTTAGATAATCTTTTAAAATCACGCACAACCACTAATTTAATAATCGCTGGCGATATAAATATTAACCTCTTGGATGAAACTGATACCCCTGACTACACTTCATTATTGGCAGAATCGGGCCTCAGGCCGGTAATAACTAAGGCTACTAGAGGGCGGTCATGTCTGGACCACATATTCATAGGAACTACACTAGATGCTTCGGGAATTATCTGCAGAACCTCAGTAACGGACCACAGCCTTACGTTGGGAGGCTTTAAATATGATATAAAAAAGAAAAAATGCAACAGAACATATACCAAAACGGACACAAATGCAGTAGCGGGAGAACTAAATGGGGTGGACGGGGCGGATGTTCTGAATTGTGATGATGCCTCGTCGGGTGCTAGGATCTTCTCGGGGACTCTTACACGAGTAATCAACGCCCACTCTAAAACCATAACCCTCAGCCGTAGAAAGTGCATACTGAAGCCCTGGATCACACCAGGTCTCATCCGCTGCATGAAGCACAGGGATATGCTGCATATGAGTACTCGTAAAGAGCCTAAAAATGAGGTACTAAAAATATCTTATAACAGGTATAAAAATTATTGCAACGATCTTTTAAAAAGATTAAAAAGCCAATACAATAATTCCAAGTTAGTTGAAAGTAGTCATAACCCTCAAAAGATGTGGAAAGTTATTAAGAATATTTGCGAACTGAATAAAAAATCAGAAGGTTCCACCGACCTACTTAAGGCCAAAAATACATTACAAGAATCCCTAAACCACTGCAACGAATATTTCTCCAACATAGGCCAAAAGTTAGCAAATACAACCATGGATAAGCTCAAAGTCGATCAGTATACCTTGAGAGAGAAAATCAAACCCTCTGCCATGTCTAGTGCTGACTCGCTTTTTCTACGACCAACAGATGCGATCGAAGTAAACAAAATAATAAGTCAACTTAAAATCGATGGTGCGCCGGGATTAGATGGCATCAATAGCAAGCTGTTGAAATCAATCGCAAAGCCCCTACTTTTACCGCTAGTACACATTTTTAACATCAGCGTTTCAACTGGCCTCTTTCCTCAATGCTGGAAAGGAGCTGCAGTTGTTCTAATACATAAAGGCGGGGACAAATCCGAGCCCGCAAACTACAGACCGATTTCGTTGCTAAGCACTCTTTCCAAAATTTTAGAGAAAATTGTTAGTGTTCGTCTCGTTGGCTACTTAGAGTCACATAAGCTTCTCTCAGACAGTCAATTCGGCTTCCGTCAGGGAAGATCCACGGAGGACGCCGTCACTGCACTGCTCAAAGTTGTTGGCGAAGAGATGGACAAGAACAGAGCGTCTATAGGCGTCTTCTTGGACCTGGCGAAGGCTTTTGACACCGTCTCCCCACTGATACTACTAGCGAAACTAGAAATCATTGGCATCCGTGGCACGGCGCTTGACTGGTTTGAGAGCTATCTCTTGAATAGATCACAGCACGTGAAAATAGGTAAAAACATCATTTCTCAGGAGCCAATTCATTTTGGAGTGCCCCAGGGCAGTATCCTCGGCCCAACCCTCTTTATCGTTTACATTAACGACATATGGAACGCGGTGGAAAAGGGAAACAATGTCAAGGTGTTCTGTTATGCCGACGATACTGCCTTGGTGATTAGCCAGGACAATTGGGATCAGGCAAAAACTCTCACAGAGTCGTGTATGTCACTGGTAGGAGCATGGCTTGATGAAAACCTTCTGACGCTTAATGTGGATAAGACAAAATTCGTCTGCTTCCACAAAACAGCGGCGTCCCAACCACCTACCCACTTCAACGAACTGCAGATGCACACATGCCACTCTAAAGATAGTCCCTGTGGCTGTCCTCTAATCACCAAAACTGATAAAATAAAATATCTGGGTCTCACGCTCGACGAAAAACTTACGTTCCGACCCCATATTAACATCGTGGCGGGACGTGTCAGAAGGCTCATACCTGTTATGAAGCTTCTTAGGCGGGGTGCTGCTAAGGAGGTGCTAAAACTAGTATACACATCCCTGGGCCAATCTCTCCTGCTATACTGCATCACAGCCTGGGGCAGCGCAGCAAAAACTGCTATGATCACACTGGAAAGGGCTCAGCGGTCTATACTCAAGGTGATGATGAAAAAGCCTTTCATTTATCCCACTGCAGAGGTCTTACGAGAATGCCAAGTACTGTCCGTTAGACAACTGTATATTCTAAGAACAGCCTTGTACAAACATAAGTCAATTATAAACTCGGACGAATACAGCTCAATGATGGCTAGGAGAGTATACAAAGTGACAACGCCCACTGTCCGTACGGCATTTGCTCAGAGATTCAGTTCCTTCACCTTCCCCTTTATATACAACGTAGTCTGTAAGAACACAGACATTAAACACTCCAGCATCCCAGAGGCTAAGGTTACAATAACGAAATGGCTGTCGACTCTAGATTATGACAAAACCGAAGCCCTCCTATCCGTTTGTACCTAAGTAATAATAACACACACATATTTATTTATATTCCTACATAATCACTAATCTAAACACACATACACTTTATATTTATTTTACATTATCTATATCCAAATGACATCCCTCATAAAATTAAACTGATTATGAATTATCTTTATTTATCCTTAACATTTTCCTGCTTACATACACAATACCACTCTTATTTGTAATATATACATATTTATATAACTGTTGGTCTTAATTAGCTTAAATTTTTAGCTTTATATAATTTTTCCTTTTTTTAAAAAAAAAAAAAAAACTTAAAACTTAAATAAAATCATTTTCGTCTTTACGAATAAACTAACTTATGTATTTAGCAACTAATTAAGTATTTGTAAACTTGTAATTTAGCCAGGACTCCACGTGACAGGTTAAACCTAGTGTGGGGTCCACAAGCAACTTGTATATTTCAACCCAATCTGGTAAATAAATATTTTGTATTTTGTATTTGTATTTGTATTTGTATTTGTATTGATCCTAAACTATATCTAAGCATTATTATTATTGTCGACTTTAGTGAACAACCGATTACGTATGGTGTGCTTGAACCGATCGACAGACGAGCTAAACAGGTCAACTTCTGCAAAGTTTTTGTCATGATCACACAAAGACGATGTATATGTGCCCTTTTGCCAGCATTGGTGCGAGCTGCTTTTACGTGAAAAATCCGCTTGTAACGAGGAGCTCTCAGAGGTATATGGTATCTGATAAGCGAGACAAGCTCTGGGCAGTTGTAGTCACTGGCGCAAATCCGCTTGAGAACGCCAGCGTCCGCGAGAGTGCGACGAGCATTGAGGGATGTCTGTCTACAGTGGGTGAGAATATTCGCATATGACTTCTTAGGAGACCTGACACGGAAATTTCTTCTGTACCATTCCGAGTTGTGCATCATAAGTTGCGTAGAAGGGGTTCCAGACAGAGGACGCGTATTCAAGATGGGATCGAACAAGAGAGCCGTAAAGGGTGAGGAAGGACCTAGTTTTCTTGAAGCTCTTCGTAACACGTAGCAGGAATCCAAGCACCTGGTAGGCTGTTTTAATGATATGCTCGTCGAAGGTCAGCTTTTCATCAAAATAGACGCCTAGGTCACCTATACATACTACTCTTTGCAATGCTTTGCCACCTGTGTAGTATTCACGTCCATTGCGTTCGCTCACCTGTTTCGTGAATCGTATGTATTGGCACTTATTTTGTGCTACGAATATGTTATTATCGACGCAGTAAGCGTCGAGTCTATCTAGATCTTGTTGAAGCAACATAGTTTGCCTATCAGAATATGATTATCGAAGATGACACCCAGGTTACCCAGGACATAAGTACATATACATATAACTCAGGTATAGCGCAACGTCTTTTCCCATGCGGTGTGGTAGAGGCACAATTGTGCTTACATTAAGCTAGTTATTATTGTTATTGTCTCACGTGCCGTCACGTCACTCTGTTGCTGCTAAGAAGACAGAGGAGAGTTGGCGCGCTTTCGACTCCGAAAGCGAGGACGAAGCGATCTGCAAGGAGGCACAGCTGAGGACATCGCACTCTAAGCGGGTTGCAGACGGCGTCGTGCGGCGAAGCATAAAACTGGAGGGGGACCTCTACCTGGACCTCAAACTGTACCAAATGGCAGACATCAAAAACATCTAAAATCGCAAACGCTACGAGAAGGCGGCTGGCCTTGAAGTTTCAAGCCGACTTCGACTCGCCAGAGCTGGGAGTCCTGCGGCAGCTCCTGAAAGGCTGCAAACGTTCATTCATGGAGGAGGGATTTTTCTTCGCAGATAAGAAGAAGTAAGATAAGGATTACTCTCAAGTGATTTCTGATAATTTAAATAAAATACTTTAAATACCTTGTTTATTTTTTAACTTATTAGGCAGGTATCTTTTATTGTAGGTCTCACAAAATAATTTAGGTAGTTCCTTTCTTATTAACAATGAAAGTAACCAAAATATATGAATTAAAAATAAAATAGAAACACTAAAAGAAATAACTACGCGAATAAACCACCCCGGGACATTGCCGAGGCTAAGGTTCCCATGACGCTTGCAGCATCTCCCCGCTGCACCGCCAGAGAGATCCTTTGCATCAGAAATGCCCCAGAGCGGTTGTCAAATCCTCTATCCCTTAGACGGCGCCCCAGATCCTTAATAAATATTTTCCCTTGTGTCCCCCAAACCCCAGTCGTCTCGAGCGCAAGAGGCACAAAGATGTAGCTTCCCGTGAGTGCGGCATACTTAAGGCACTTCTGTCTTGCGGCAGACTCGGCGGCTGGTCGCATCCCATAGCAGGGAACGTCCTCTCTCCCAAGGTACCAGGGTCAAGCCGTCCGGACGCTTCCCATCCGACCGGCACAAACCTGGCGGCTCCAACACACTAGGAACGTTGGCCGATACCAAAGCCCTACGAACGATGTCGTTTATTGCGTGGTGCCGCGAAAACCTGCCAGCGCTCCTGGTACAATGTAGGCCATGGCGACCCAACTCATTGACCCATGCCCCACAAACGCATCGATGCGGCTGGCAGATAGTGCAGCCCAAACGCAAAGCGACTGCCACGCGCTAAGTGTCGTCGTCCAGGAAAGTTCCCAGCTGGGGAGAAGGCATTGCGTGTAGCCACAACCCCGAGTCGGACTGACAAACGGCACGCAGGCGCGCCAATTCCGGCCCCGAACTATGAGCGAGGAGATCATCACGAATGACTTCGCACAGGACCTCATCCCAGGAGCGCTGACTACATTCCTTTCTTAGAAGTTAGTTCTAACGTAGTTAGGTATAATTCTCATTGGTTAACATTGGTTGGTTGGTTGGTTAACAGTTAAGCATGGATACTTATTTTAAAGTTATTCAGTTTATGGTACATAGTTATTCCTAAGATGTCTAATAATATATTATATTATTGTACATACTATGTATTATCTGTGAAAAGTAAAAGTTTTCCAGCTCATTTGCGTAGTACTGTGCATAAAAATAACAGTGCTATTAGTAAGGGTAATTGTATCGAAAAATTATCAAGTGCTTTCCGCAGTAGAATCGCATCGTACCGATTGAGCGGAGCGGGGTAGAAGCGCGGCTAGACTCGTTTGAGACGGCGTAAAAGTAAACTTTGAACTGTTTGCAGAATTCTCATTACCTAAGAATGATAACCGAGTAATTAAATCGTTCGCTACACCAAACATAGTCGTTCATAAGAGTTTCGATTTGGATGATATTTTTAAAAACGCTGTATCTTTTGATATTGTCGCAAACATCGATGAATTTCAGGAGAGACTTAGTGGTTGGAGTTTTGATACGAATTTCAATTTAGAGGTTAATATTAACAAATATAGCCCTATATGAGGGTCGGGGTTTATCGATCTTCCTCTCTCAATATTCAATACTCAATATATTTATTGCATTACATAAACTTGGAGTTGTATAGGATGTTATAAGGATACATGTTTAATTTATAGACCTTTAAAAAAGGCATTGGTTTTTCTGTTTTGGACATATCCAAGAGCCATATGTATAATTTTCACTATTCTATTATGAAATCTTATTATGGTCCTAACGTAAAAAAATGTTACAGAGATACTGACAGCTTTCTATATTCAATAATAACAAAAGACGTGTACAAATATATAAAATATAATTTCCATAAATACTTCGGCACCAGCAACTAGGTAGATAATAATAATTACGGTATTATGAAGCAAAATAAAAAAGTTAACATTTACGTTATTATGAAGCAAAATAAAAAAGTTACTGGATTATTTAAAGATGACCTTATAGTTGAGTTTGTAGGTCTACAGTCTAAACTTCATTTCATAAAAACAGAACAAACTGAATTTAAAAAGGCTAAAGGATCCAAAAAGTCGGTTGTCAAAAGCTTATGTTTTAACGAAAATAGAGATGTGTTACTGGATAACATTTCAGTTAGGAAAAAAATTTGATTACACAGAGTCTTAATAAAGTAGCTCTTTCGAATAATGATGATAAACGCATCATTCTGAGGGATAAAATATCAACTCTTTCGTGAGGACATAAATCAACATATTAAATAGAAATAGTATATTGTTAGGATCTGTATTTTGAGTCTGAATCGAATTTAGCTTGTAAGTGAAATTGAAATAAAGTCATAAATTATCTAATTAAGTAAAGTGTTTCCTGTTAACTTACTTTACTTATGTAAAGTAAGTGAACAACCACAGTACATTACATACGTACTCAATTTTCATAGTAAGATACAACCATCCCCAGAGTTAGCTGGACTGTAGTTGTCTGACCCAGCTTACTCTTGCGCAGACTGTACAAGTTTCTTTATAAGGGTATTTTATTATGTCATCATTAGTTCGAAGGAACTTCATGGATCAGTAGCTCTTCCAGGCGTTCGAAACACGACGTTCGATTTCCTTGTCATGTCTGTTTTCGAAGGAGACTGTAAGGCCTAGTAGGTGTACTCGTCGACTTATTGTCCTGCTCCTGCAGTGATCCCATCAATGACTAACTTACGCTTTGAGCCGATGGTCATTACTTGAGTTTTTGACAGATTCATCTTCAGTCCAACCCCAAGGTTCTGTAGCTGTTGAGGCGAAGGTGTGGCCTTCGCTCGCCGACAATAATGCCTTTATCTTGCCATGAAGCTGTTACGGCTTTTAAGACTTCTTCTAGGCTACATCTAGGTTAATCTATTTTAGTTACTTTCTTAGTGTCATGTTCTATGGTATATTGTTGTGTGGGAAAACAGCGGATCTTCAAACTATATTGTATCTCAGAAAAGAGCTATTCGAGCAATTTACAATTTAAAACGCACGTACTCCATAAGAGAGCTTTTTAAAGAAATCGACGTACTAATTGTAGTTAGTCAACTAAGTTTAGAAATTATATGGTATGTACGCAAGAACACTACAACTGTTCAGGCTTCTCAGCACCTAATGACCTCGTAGGGGCCCATGAGCTACGAGGTAGCGTGACGATCAGGTGCCAAGAAGTGATGAACGTCGGCGATTCACCGAGCTGAAGTTATGTGGGGTAGATCTAACCTGGTCTGTGCTTCGGTCCCGTCAACCTCCTGTCTCTCTGCAAGGCCCGGGTGCACCCTAGGCTCTTCTTGGTAGACAGGTTCTTCAGCCAACCAGGTATGACTGGCGGGCCAGCGTCAATACGCACATGGGTCCAACACAGGTTATGTTTCTACTGGTAAATACAAATCGGGCACCAAAATCCGAACTTTATCTGGTTCGAGAGACAACGGCACACTCAGCTATATTAACAATCCTGAGGGAATCCCGAATACATTCCAGATGCCCTGCGATTTAATTTCAACACCCTAATCAAAACGCGTTTACATTGCGAGGGCTTTCGTCCGTCAGTTGTCAAAACTGCCAGATTGACAGCTAACGTCAAATTAAAATGACCGTTCAGAAACCATCGATCGAATATCGATTTGGAATCGAACAACAACATTTATCTAAATATAGCGATAGCTGTGATGTTTACCCAAAAATTACCATATACTAGTTGCGCCGCGCTTTAAGACTCGCGAATGTTAGCAACTCTTTCAGGGGTCAGTGCATTCTCTACTACTTACAACAAGATACCTCTGGGGATTTCTAAATTGCCATTTGAGCAATTTTAAAACCCATGTAAAAGCGACTTTGTCTAAAAAGGGATATCACAATGTTCAAGATAACTTAAATGACGGGACTGTATTGACTGTGGTTGTTATAATGTTAATAAGTTTGTAATTATTTATGACAATTATTATTGTAATATTAGTACTAGTTAAACACAACCAATTTTTAAAAAAGATCTAAAAATCAATCTGTGGGAGTTTCTTCGACCTTCTCTCCCACAGTGGTTCTTTTGTAAAGAAGAGGCAAAAAATTACGTTGGCTAACTAAACAGAAAGTAATAAAGAAATTTGATTATGAATTCGAAAATTGTTTTTTTAATTTATAAATGCGGGTTTCGCATCAAAGTTCAAAGTTAACATTTCTTTAAAACTGTAGATTTTGACGTATTCTTAGCAAACGTAGTTTTTTGCCTCTTCTCTACATTGGACCACTGTGGGAGGAGAAGGGCGAAAAAACTCCCACAGATTGAATTTTAGATCTCTTTTACAAATTGGTTGTATGTAAATATAATCTCCTCTAAGTCCAGTCAAGTTTTTCTGATTATAAGGAGGATGAAGATATGCAGAATAAGTAATATAATCGTTTCTAAGTAATTTAGAATTTGAAATTAAATAAACGCATAGGACTTTCCGTTGCTTTTTATAGTACGTATGTGTGGCATATAGATAGAAGAGTATTTTCCCGGCTGGCTGGGAAGACGTGTCGTGAATATGGATGCCCGCGTCCGGTATCTGAACTCCTTCGTTAGACCGCCCCGGATAGAGAACGGTTGTGATCAATATGCGGACTATAGCCTAACAAACATATTATACACATTGTATATCACATAATAAGTAGATACAAGTTTAAAATTTTGGGCTAGTTCGAGCTGAAGAAGAGAAACACATAAATAACTCACAAATATCTCATTTGATAATGCTTGTTGTATCTATAAACCAATTTATAAATGCTCTAGAATAAATGTATCACATGTTTGGATATGTCATGCCAACCCGATTTGGAAAATAAAATGTAGACAATGTTATGGAACTGGACCTGGATAACGTAACCCACTCAACCCTCGCTTTTCCACGTGTACCATGGCTGTCTTTAGCGAGCTGGTCAGGCTCTAGTGCTCAAGACGCCTCAACGGTTAATTCACTTAAGTTGAAACGTTTCACGAACCATTCCTAACTCAATGTTATGCTTCTTAATATATTCATTTGAAACTCAGCCGTATGCCGTCTGTAGGTAATATTTACCCACTTCGTTGTTTAGATGGTAATTAGCCCACCACCATTTTAGAGAACGAACCACCCAGGATGTTACCACGTCGTCTCAAATAGTTGAGAATGCGTGAAAAAAACAATAGAATTTTGTCTTTCGTCGTTTTTAGGAGAAATACTATGTAAACCAACACTCCTCATTGTGTCCTGGCTGTTGAAACCCCGCATCACGTTTCTATTGTTGAGTCGAGTTGTTCAAGAATACTTCAGCGCGACTTTTTTCATCTTTCGGTACTTATAAAAATAGAATGTCAAGAATAACAATCCAGCAATTGTGATGCTTTTAAAATGTTGATGCGGCAAAAGCGAATAAAAGGTACCTAGTTATTTCAGTCCAAGATATCTCTAGTTTAACGAGCAAAAAATATATGTCTCCTTGACAGTTCTTGCGTCGTTGCATAAGTAAAGGCTGTAACGTTTTCTCACTGTGTATCATTTTGAACAACTTTCCCACCCATGGATAACTATTATGTTTATAATACGCATGTACCTAGTCTATAATAAGTTTTGTCCAAGCGGCTGACGATTAGATTATTTTTTTCTGCTCTCTACCTAATAAAATAGTTATTTCGAAGGTGTGCGATTAGGCTAAACTAAACTAACGGCTAAAGAATAGAGGGTCTTACCACAAATAATAAACTACTGTTCAACACTTGTTTAATAACAAAAGTGTGTGGGATTTGACGTTTGTTTTGAGGTTAAACGCTGTTAAATATTTTTTGTGGTAACACGGTTAGTGTCTAAAATCACTCTGTGCAATAGTTAAGTTGCACATAGTGATTTTAGACACTAGACCGTTGAAGTGTTACAGATTGCTAACACATTGCAGGCAAGACGAGTATAAGTGTTGGGTCAAGGGTATCAATCAATCAATCAGTAGGACTCCCTCATTTCCACTGAAGTCACGTACAGTAGGCATGTCCAATGTTGTGTCAAAGTAGAGTGCCAAATCTGAGGCTAACGGTGGAATACATGATATAATAAAGTTACCTAGTGCATCAATAGTAACGAGATGTACAAAACAAAGCTAGCTACGTAAAAACAGCAAACAACAGCTGATGTTTAAACCTGTAAACTTGGGTAAAGTCCAAAACGGAACTTTTATGAGAGACGTCATCTAGAGTAATGTGTATTCTATTGCGGGGAAACAACATCAAATTTGCCTTAATTGTTATGTCATTATTTTTTTCTTTTCCTGCCAGCAGAGAAGCGAAAGGGTTAATGGCAGGTAAATGAACAATGGCTTGGTTTTGCTTGTTGGTTGGGGTTGGTCAACTTTAGCAAATCAAAATAGCAAGCCGCATTATGCCAGTTAAGGGGATACCTCCTCCGTGCAAAGGTCCCCGTTACTCCAGGCGGAATGACCAGCAGTGTGAGGGACGGAATCGGGGAAAAATGAGAAAATGTCGGTTTTAAATTAATACAAAATTAAATAAAATAGATATGAAAATTTATATAATTGGTAATTTAGGCACTGGCAAAACCCATCTAACTAAATATTTTTGAATTCTGTGTGCTATTCCAAAATAAAAATAAAAGTATATTTAGACCTCATTTTTCAATAATTATTTCTATCGAGCGAAATTCCTCCAATCGCGGTTCTGTTATACTAAATCTAGAAAAAGATCCCAAAATTGTTATATTAATTTATTTAACTTGGGACTGCTTTTGAACAGCAGAGAAATCTTTTCAACAGGTGTCGATTTTGTCGATTTAAGTGAATGATATCATTTCCGACACTAAAGGAATATCACAAGCGATGCTTTTAGTGAATTCATAACCCTCCACGTAGTAGTAGACGGTTACCGCCTATACGTCGGGGAAAGTACCTACTATTCGAAAACGGTCTGAATCGACACGACCTTCAAGCTGTAATCCTCCCCATTGAAACCTTCATTAAAATGAAATTTGACACTGCTAAAAAATAATGCAGAAATAGTCCTAAATAGTCCGCAAAGAAAGAAAAATAGTCCACCTATAGTTTCAAAGTTATAGCTATCACCAACTATAGCTACCAACTACACCTTGACGTCAAACTGTAATCCTCATCTCTCGTGTAAGCAAACGAAAGGGCCTATCGAGTTGGTTTAGGTTTCATAAAATAGTCCAAACGCCATGCATATATTTATATAAATAGTCCTTCAACGATTCCAGAGTTATTAAGATATCTTGGTGAGGATAGAACAGCTTGATATCATCAAATATCTTCGGACCGCCTGAAAGTCATCAGTTTGAAATTTGCGCCAAAAAATAGTCCAGAAATAGTCCACCGAAACAATAATAATTTCCACCTGGTTTACTTTGAAGAAGTACATTAAATATACAATGTTTTATTTCGCATATGTATCAATATTTGTATAGTCGTGTACAAATTCATATTAGAGTGAACCCTAATAAACCGGTTCATAACGGTTGAGCTCCGTGGTCTAGTGGTTTCATGCTCGCTTCTCACGAGGGAGATGCATGTTCGAATCTGGTGCTGCCCATATATAAATAAGATAAGTAATTTAACCAACGTACACTATACAGACGTTCTGACGGCGATAGAAAACATCGTGAGGAAACCTTTAATCTCCATAGCTGTGGCGATAGGTAAGCCCCCTGTCACGAAAAATGGAGCATTTAATAACTGGCTAAACATGCGCACAGATTGCCGCACTCACACAGCCACAATGCGTTCCGCATAAGCACACGCCGCCACACGCAAACATTGCCGAAATTATTTTTCAGTATATTTCATCGACTATACCGAACATCAGGAAATGTGTAGGTATATTGTTGGAAGTTAGTAATATGAGGGATATTTTGGCAACATCGTAGCGCTCGTCCTCGCGACACGATGTTCGCGGAATTCCCCGAATTTAGCGCACGCTAATTTCGCGAACATTGATGTTCGGAGACCTCCCCTGATTTAGGCTATACATTTTATTTCGGGCCTAAATCAGTAAGTTACAGATATGAAATAAAAGGAGGCCACCGTTGTAGGATTATAAAACCCTAAAATAAATAATCTCTTATTTTCAAAACAAGGTCTAGATTTTAAGTTTTCAATTGCATGAATTTTGGTAGTTACATAAAAAGGTTTTTATTTACTTGCAGCATCCATCCGGACAACGTGTTTCCAGAAAAGATATTTACAAAGTATAAAGCTGACGGCTTTCACTTTATAAGAAGTTCACATTTTTTTGCAAAGCGTGCAATGTGAAACCGCCAAACTGGACCAAAGAAACTGATTTATAAAGAAAAATTTATCAGAAAATTTAAAACAAAGTAAAGTGAGTTTGTTTAAATAATCCTTCGAAAAGGATGATTAAACATAATTCTAACATTTGTGGCGATGAATAAACAAAACCTCCGTGCATCCGTATTTTCGTAAAATTTAATTTAGTAACACTCAAGACAGGGCTACGCTCAGATAAATTGCGTACACTTTTGGTTTGGTTTCTTTTGGTTTATTTTTGCTCTAAAAATTAGATAATACTCGCCATGTGTCAGACAGACAACAACAAACTCTTTAATTGCATCGAACAGAATCTGTCATAGTCATAACATAAACAAAGATGAATATTTCAAATCGAAACTTTCGGGAAACGTTATTTTCATTATATAAGTAATCTATCAGTGAGATAAGTTATAAAATTGTTTGTTCAATAAGAGACAAGCCAACAATATTTTTGTACATTTCTACTCAATTGTATCAAGGTAATAAGCTCGGACGCCGTACTGTGAGCGGGATTTTGGCTCCAGAGGCATTTGGCACTTTGCCTTCTAAGTGTATTTTTTTCTTATTGATCTATTCTATATCATCTAAAGCTATCTTCGGCTAATCATTAGGAACAACAAAATGCGTTCCGTTTTAAACAAAAATGACAACCTTTTTATTATCAAAAGTGATATTTTACGAAAGAAATACTAAATTAACTTTGATTGACGTAAAATAAATAAACAAACATAAATTGCAAGTTAAATGAACGTTTTTATTAAAATAGGTATTATTAAAAAAATATTCCACATTTCCTCCTTTTTTTAGAGAATTCTCATCTTTTCAAATATGCTTACAACGAAATGTAGGTAATGTATTTTGACCACAGATAAGATTTAAACATATTATTTGCGTTGCGTTACATCATTTTACAAAGTATCTTCAGATTTTCAAAAAATCATATCTTAAAAACTATTGTATTCCGCACCCTGAAACTTTCAGGAAGATGATCAAATGACCCCAAAATAATGCTAAAAAAGTTTGGACGCTCCAGTGAGTAGGTCATCCGCTAAAGGTGAGCCAATCATTACAAAGCCAAAAAATAGCGGCGTAGAGATTTGACGAAAAAAAATTCGTGAATGCGATTTTTGTCTCATAATTTATGTATGGAGAATTTGTGAAGTATTACTTCTCCGAAATAGCAAGGAGCATCCATTATTATCTGAGGGAATTTTAGAACAAATTTTTATTCACATTCGGTCACATGGGCGCTTTAAAAAAAACTGCCAGTAAAGTAACAATTACATAAGCATTTTGGAATATAATAACTTGTGAATTGAAGAAATAACGAGTTCATAACTAAAACCAACCGGCCAAGTTCGAGTTAAACTCCCGCAAGGAAGGTTCTGGAGGCATCGTGATTATATATTGTTTCGTAGTAGTCCGGACAGTCTCACGTTAATACCGTGGGAGAGAGGTCGTTGCCATTTGTGGGATGCGACTTGAGTGTGCACGTACGCACCATCCCACATCAGCTCAACTATGGTAACCCCGGGTGCTGCTGCAGAGTCGGCAGCGCGGCAGAAGTGCATTAAATACTCACAGCTAATGGGAAGTTATCTGTTTATTCCTTTGGCCGTCGAGACCACAGGGGTGTGGGGTTCGCAGGGTAGGGCCTTCGTCGAGGCATTGGGCGTTGTTTGAGGGACCAAGGACTTGACCAAGGTGGGCCAAAAGAAATCACCCTATTGGAAGATGCTCTTATTTTTGCAAATGGCCGCCAATGTCAAATCTGTTTTGACATTTGTGGGCTAGACAAATGCAGAATACAAGTGAACAAGCCATGGAGCGATACACTCTCAAAGAACGCGGAATAATCGTGTCTATTTTTTTACGTAACAATTCGTCTGTGGTGTTGGCGCAGCGTGAATTCCGTCGCCGATTCCCCGGCCGTCCGACACCGACTGCGCAAACACTGCGCCGTTTGGCCACCAACCTTGAAGAGTATGGGACCACACGAGACGTTGCCAAGAGTGGCCGGCCCCGAAGCGCCCGTTCCGCCGAGAATATCGCCGCTGTTGCCGAAGATGTCGAGCTGTCGCCGGAAACTTCGACCAGACGCCGTGCCACGCAATTAGCCACCAGCCGGACGTCTCTAAGGCGAATTTTGGTCAAAGACCTGCGCATGTTCCCGTACAAAGTCTAGTCCGTGCATCAGCTGCTGCCTGCCGACCGCCAAACGCGCTTAACCTACGCCCAAGCCATCCTCAATCTCGACGAAGAAGTGGACGATTTTTCGACCAAAATCGTAATGAGCGATGAAGCTCATTTCCACCTCAGCGGGTACGCGAACAAACAAAACTATCGCTTCTGGGGCACCGAAAATCCACGAGTGATGCACGAGGAGCCATTACACCCGCTCAAAGTGACTGCATGGTGCGCTGTTCACGCTGGAATAGTCATCGGGCCATTTTTTTTCGAGAATGCCGTTGGCCAAACGACAACAGTGGACGGTGCGCGCTATAGGGCCATGTTGACCGAGTTTTTTCTGCCGCAATTGGACGAATTAGGACTGGAGGACATGTGGTTCCAACAGGACGAAGCAACGGCACACACTGCGCGAGCCACAACCGATATTCTGAAGGCAGCGTTCCCGGGTCGCCTCATCTCTCGTTTTGGCGATTTGCACTGGCCCGCAAGATCGCCCGATTTAAGCGTTCCAGTTTTTTTTTGTGGGGTTTTTTGAAGTCTCGTGTTTACGTGAACAAGCCCGAGACTCTGGAAGCCCTCAAGGACAACATTCGACACGAGTGCGAGAATCTGTCGCCCGAAGTTCTCGCCGAAGTGATGAAAAATGCCACAAAACGAGCCCGTATGGCAGTCAATTGTGACGGCGCCCATTTGGCCGATATAATCTTCTCGAGTTGACCAATAAAATTCTAAAGGATCAAATAAACATAATTAAAAAACATAATCGAAGTTTTTCATTTAGAAAAAAAAGAGAGCCAAACAACATCGTATGACTTCTTTTGGCCCACCTTGTATAACAACAAATATTACTTTTACTATAAGATCCTCCTCCTTGCTAAAATTCATGATTCTAGGTCAACGGGAAGTACCGTATAGGAATTCTCTACTTCGAGGGTCGAAATATGTGGCAAGCGTCATAAATGGTCGTATCTTTTGATTGCGTTGATTTAAACGTTTCATTTTTTCACACTCTAAGAGATTGCAGACCAGTGATCAATATATGTATGTCACCGGAAAATAATACGATCCGTAAGTTTATAAATTTCCTAGGAAATTTATAAACTTCCTTCTAGATTATATTAGGCTAGGTTAGGTTAGGTTAGGTTATGTTAGGTTAGGTTAGGTTAGGTTAGTATGTTTATAAACTTGCGGAAAAAAATTAGGAAATTTATAAACTTACGGATCGTATTATTTTCCGGTGACATGTATATTTCAACTCGATACTTCATGCCTTTCTGAGAAAATGCTTGATATTTTTTACCTTTTGGAAAAATGAGTGAGCGATTAGTATTTTGTTATTTTATTTTATTCGGTACCTGCCTGAGTACTGATGCCTCATTAGATATATATACGATGAAAATATGACCATTACATTACTCATTAGCTTTAATTACGGTTATTGAAGATACAGTTAATTTACCAATTGATCATAATTGTGCAAAACTGTTATTATTCATGGATGAGGATTTTGAGTTGTTTAGATTTGACAATGACAATAGTTGAGAATAAAAATTCTACAGAAAAAGAATCCTCTGTCGCTAAACTCAATATGAAACCTTTAATATTTCACAAATTCTCCATACATAAATTTTAAAAACAAAACTACGTAAATCTAAAGCGGCTATTGTTTGGCTTTTGTATTAATTAGGTAAAGCTATATCAATTAGAAAAATAGACACTTGGAAACGTAGGTATGTCTTCTAGAGCCAAAATACCGCATTATGGTGCGCAGCCGGCGACCTTGTTAGCTTGCTTTCGGCGAGTTGACTTTCAAGATTAGTTAAAAGTTTGTCTAAGAAAGATGAATTAGTTTGTATAAACTGATTATATTTATTATGTATATAAAAAACTAATAATTGTCCCCATTTCTAGATTTAAATGAACTTTATGGTCTCAATATCACGTGACGACGTGTAGCGGATGTCAAATACTACTTCCTTCCTAAGAATGCGTTTGCGAGAAAAATGGGAGTAAAGGTCAGCTACCACTAAGTATCTTTTTTTCTCCTTCAGTATTTCTGCGCACAACAAATGCAAACTCAATACACAATATATTTATGCATTCCATAAAATTGATGTTGCATAGGATGTTATTAAGATACATGCGATATTTATAGAACTTGTAAAAAAGGCATTGCAATTTAAGAGAGGGAAACAAAGTTTGATAATTTATAATTAAGTATATTACTAAAAGTCAGTGGAAAGTAAAAATCAGTCATGAAAAAATATCCTAGAAATGAATTTATCGTCTATTTAAATTTGTCATTTAATTACACATTCACTGTAAGCATTTATTGTATATTTTTTTTATTTATGTATAAATATATTCTCTTTCGGTTTATTTAATAGAGTTTCTGGCAGAGTATTACATATTTTTATTGACATTACTAAAGGTCCTGATGAATATAGTTTTAAGTTGGAAATGGGTAATATTGACTTGTTTTTTCGTGTAGGTCTTAGCAAACGGTTGGATAGTATATTGTCGCGTCTGGTGTAAAATTCAGGGCTTTTTCGAATAAATTTACATACATCGAGTATACAAATATGGTAAGGGAATGGTTCCGTGTTTTTTAAAGTAATGCTTACAACTATCAGTCGATTTTATGTTGACCAAAGGGTGAGAAGCGACGGTACATCCGTGCTATTTCCCCAAAGGATAACGCCGTAGGTTAACCATGACTATGCATAATATGTGACTAGTGCGGTTTTTAAATCCGTAGATATTTTGACTTCCCGAAGTGCATACGCGAAACGTGATAATTTTAGTTACAGTTTATGTGATTTTTATAATCGACATGAGGGTCAATATTTAAATATTGACCCTCATGTCGGCTTAAGCCGATTAACGTAAATTCGTTAACTGATTCTATTTTAATGTCATTATATATTAAATTGATGCCTAACACTGGTTTTTGATGGGGATGAAATGTCATTATTTTTGTCTTATAGTTTATCTCTAGGTTGTGGTCACGTAGCCACTTATCAGTTTTGTCAAGGATAGAGTTCAGCTTATCGTTTATATCGTTATTGTTTTGGCATGTCGTAAATATATAAATATTTTCCGCGAATAATGTACATGGTTCGCTCATTATTTTGGGGAGATCGTTTATATAGATCAGAAATGAAAGGCAACCTATTACACTTCATGTGGGTAATCTGGCAGTACATCGGTAAACGCATTAATATGCGTTTACTGATGTACTACCAGATTGGATGTTTGTTATTTCTGCATTTTTATGGTCAAAATGTTCTATTTCTAAAATTTGTTGTCTGTTTTTTAAGTATGATGTAAACCATTTGTATGCTACGCCACGAATTTCCATGCCGTAGAGTTTATCGTTTATCTAATAATATCAGAAATTGAACTTTATTATATGCCTTCGTCATGTCAAGAAATATAATTATTGCGTATTTTTATCATTGATCATTTTTAGGGCCTCTTGTACATATTATAAACAGCAATCGTATTTAGAATTTTCTTATGTTTGGGTTTTATTAAGGATAATTTGAGTAGGTCGGGGAAAACACCTTCATTAAATGATTGGTTAATAAGAGAGAAAAAAAGGGTAATGTCAATTGTTCTGCAAATGTTTTAAGTACACTGGGTGGAATCTCGTCTACTCCGCAGCTTTTATGGTCGACTTCCGTGGGCGTAGCGTCCGTGTCTGCTTTGCGTTGTTTACTACGTGTTTCCACCATTGTAAATGGACAAAAAAGACGAAATGAGTGTTTACTAAAATAAATAAAAAACTAACGTCAAAAAGAAAATATCCAAAATGGTTTGTTTTTACGGCGAGAATGGACCAAAATGTTGGTGAGCTAAATAAACTTTATGGTGATGGATAGAAGGGAGTATGATCGAAACACTGTGAATGAATAATACTTATTTAATTGATAAAGTATGGGGCAATAAACTATGTTTTTATGCAATCGTCACACACACTGACACATGACAACGATATACATTGTGGATATAAAACAATTCTTCTATTAAAGGCTACCAGTATAATATATCTGTATAGTGTATAACAAAAGAGGTGGCATCCAGCCAGTCGCCGACACCTGGTCCGGTTTTTTTCTTCTTTAAGGTATACATTTATTTAAAGTTTTTTTATAAGTATGTCATGAAATAAATTATAATTTTCATTTACAGTATTATTTTCTTTCAGTATGTTATTCCAATAAATTTAACTAATTTCTGTTTTAAATAAGTCTATATCTTTATCATTAAATATTCTCTTCATTGTAAACCATGTCGACTTTCACGTAATAGTGGGAGTTTTCAAATGTAGAGTTGTAGATAAGTGATTTGTAAAGCCGTTTTCTAATCATGTAAATATTATTTTATCATCAAAGTTTGTGAATTAAATCTAGGCACGTTGATGATGTTGGAGTAATATGTTTAGGGTTCCTTTATATGTTGTGTTAGCATAAATTCCGACATAAATTCTAGGAATTTGTTACTTTTAGGACCTTTTTGAAGGATGTTTATTTTGAAATCTCCGCCTAATTTTACCTTAGATTTAGAATATTTCTTTGTTATGAATTTCTAATATTAATTTTAAACGGTCATAGAATATGGTTTCCTCTATTGGATTTCAGTTCATAATAACTAATAAAATATTTTCTTTGTGCAGATAAGTCGCACATGCTTCTATCACATATACTGTAGAAAATTCGCTGATATTTTGGATTTGTTCGCTCTCAATTTGGTCTTGGAGTAGGATACAGACACCGCCTCCTATTCGTTTCGCTCGACAAAAAGAAGCAAAAAGTAACGAACATTTGCTGTCCAAATAGTTCATTTGTAGATCTTGTGAAAATAATTAGTCGCGGTATCTATGATGAGTACAGCACTATTGTAATTATGGTAGGAAATCCTTCAAACATTAGTCGGAATGATTTGAATAAAAGTGTTGAAACACTTCTAGACTTACATAGTAGGATGAAATACAAATTTATACTATGCAATTTTCCATATGCCTGCAATTTGACAGAACTACAGAACAAATTTGTGCATAGAATGAATATTCATTTCACATATTCAGTCATGTTATTTTATATTTGAACAGAACACTGGTTGAAGGAAAATATGATGTCTTTTAACATAAATAATTACAAAATTGTCAGTAGTTACAATAGAAAGACTGCTGAAAGAGGAGGTTCTTTAATCTTAGTGAAAAATAATATTAAGGTGAAACAACGCAAAGATATTCTTGCACTTACTGTTGAAAGACAAATAGAGGTATCCTGTGTTGAGTTATATAGCCATATTATTGTTTGTGTCTGCAGGCCACCGAGGGATGAAAAAGGCCATGGCAATTTCGAAATCTTTGAGAAAATTATGGAGGAAGCCCTCACTAAACTATGTGATAACAAAAAAAAGTTAATTATTTGTGGCGATCTTAATGTAGATTTGCTTGTAGGAACAACAATGAAACAACGATTAATAGCTTTATTCAAATCGTTTAATTTATGACATGTTTTTTTAGAGCCGACTAGATTTACACTTACCAGCCAAACTTGCTTAGATAACGTTTTTTGTGACTGTGCATTCACAAGTAAAAGTGTAATTAACTGCTTACCTTCCGATCACAGTGGTCAAACAGTTTAATTCCCAATTGCTATTAAGGATAAAACCGGTCCATCATTTTATAGGCCTATTACATCCCATAGACTAGAGACATATACGAAAAACTTAGATATAAATTTGCCAGTACCGGATTTTAATGAACAGAACCCAAACAAAATCTACTCAGACTTCTTCAACATTATTCAGACAGAATTCAATAAAGTTTTCAAATTAAAGAATGTCAGTGACTACAACGATAAATCTAAATTTAATGACTGGGCAAAGTTTGGAATTCGTAAAAGTAGAGTTATCTTGTATGACCTTTATGATCAAAAAACATATAACTGTGATCGAAAATTTCATGACTATGTTAAAAAATATTCCAAAACTTTCAAGTTGATTTGTAGAACTGCAAAAACTTTACACATTAATAGAAAAATTCAAAATTCAAATAATAGAATGAAAACAGTTTGGCAAATAATAAACCGCGAAACTGGCAAAGTTATACCAAGGGACAATGATTTCTGCCTAAAGATAGGCCGATGATGTTGTTAAATCCAGCGCTGATGTTGCTCGAGCTTTTGAAACATTCTTCACCAATGTACCCGTACTCACAACAGATCGTCTAAATTCATCTCCATATGAAGCAGAGACTTTATTAAAAAATAACACTAGCGTCAGTAATGTATATTTAAAATTTCATCATGTATATCCCCAGGACATTGTCAAAACGTTTAAATTACTTAACTTAAAAAATACGGAAGACCTGTGGGGTAAATCAGTCTAAGTCATTGGTTCAGTAATTCTAGTTATAGCCCCACACTTAGCTTATATATTCAATAAATGTGTTGACGATGGGGCTTTCCCAGACCTCATGAAACACAGTAAACTGATACCTCTGTTCAAGTCGGGAGATAAGGGCGATCCTTCAAATTTCAGACCAATATCTGTTCTTACAACACTAAGTAAAATATTTGAAAAGATTATACTCAATCAAATGCTCTCACACTTCAACCGTACAAAACATCCCCACGCTAAACAATATGGTTTCACTAGGGGTAAATCGACTACGGATTACCCCTATATCTCATATTTATTCTGCATGGGAGGCTGCACAGGATGCTATCGGAGTTTTTTGCGACCTGTCGAAGGCGTTTGATTGTGTTGATCATAATACGGTATTAATTAAATTAAATAATTACGGAGTTAGAAATAAAGCGTTGGATATACTAAGATCATACCTAAGCAATATAATTCAAAAGGCAGAAGTTAACGGCGTAAAATCTGATGGATCGGATGTTAAAATTGGCTTTCCACAAGGTTCCATATTAGGCCCTTTCTTATTCCTGGTATATATTAACGATCTGCCTTTCATGGTGGAGAAATTAACTGACATAGTGTTGTTTGCTGATGATACTTCAATGGTCTTCAAAATTGAAAGACAAAAAGGAGATTGTGATGATGTTAATGGTGATTATTGTCTTTAACCTTGAATTGGTTCACAGTTAATAATTTATTGTTAAACGCTGGTAAAACCAAGTGTATCAAATTCTCACTTCCAAATGTCAGGCAAGTTGAGACCGGTTTAGTGTTAGACAACAGCACGTTAGAATTAGTAAATGATACGAAATTTCTTGGAATAACCATTGATAGCAATTTTCAGTGGGGACCCCACATAGATAAATTGGCTGGTAAATTAAGTTCTGCGGCTTACGTTGTTAGGAACATCAGACGTGGCTATCACGGATCAGCACGGATGTGGCTACATCTAGGCTAGTATATTTAAGTTACTTTCATAGTGTGATGTCCTATGGTATCTCGTTGTGGGGGAAAGCAGCGGATATTCAAACTATTTTTATTTTACAGAAAAGAGCTATTCGAGAAATTTATAATTTAAAACGAACAGACTCCTTAAGAGAGCTTTTTAAAGAAATTGACATACTAACAGTAGCTAGTCAATTTATTTTCGAAAATATAATCTATGTACGCAAGAACCTTACAACATTTTCCAAACTTAGCGATAGCTGTAATGTCAACCTAAGAAATAATCACAGACTATGTGCGCCCCGATTTAGAGTCGCGAAGGTTAGCAATTCTTTCAAGGGTCAGTGCTTTCTCTACTACAATTTCCATTTGAGCAATTTAAAAAGCATGTTAAAGCGACTTTGTCGAAAAAGGGATATTACAATGTTCAAGATTACTTAAATGGCAGGACTGTATGGGGTTAATCTGGATCAACACACACCTTGCTGTTAATAATTTTGTAATTATTTATTCCTGTTTATTAATCATAACAATTAAATTTTTCATATTTGTATTAGTTACACAACCTATTTTTAAAAGAGATCTAAAATCAATCTGTGGGAGTTTCTACGCCCTTCTTCTCCCACAGTGGTCCAATGTAGAGAAGAGGCAAAAAATGACGTTTGCTAAGTATATGCAAATATCTACAGTTATTACTGTAGATACTGACTTTGACTTTGACTTTACGGGCCGTTAGCATTTCTTGTCACATTTTCTTAGTTTCTTAACGTGCCTTTCCGTCTAAAAACTCGGTCACCGATAGTCCAGTTCCTTGAAAATAATGGGTGTTTTCTAATATATATTTAGTAAATTTTTTGCTTATCAATTCAATAACCAGCGGTCCGTTATATTTTTTTGTATATTATCCGACTCTATATTGGTCTTCAATGTAGCCTGTCAGATCTACTTGTAAGATTTCCCAAAATTAATTGATAATTCTCTTCTCTACATCAATGTCATGCTCTTTATAGTATTCTGTTAAACCGTATAGTACTATCTTCTTGCTAATGTTTTCGTGTGCTGTTGGTACCTTGGATATTGATCTATTGATGCAAAGTTTAGTTTCCATTTCTTTAATTTCTCGTTGCAGGGTTTCATCATTTTTTTCCAGGGATTCTGTTTTTTATATATTTCGCCTATCTCTTCTTTTCTCAGAGCGTTTTGTCTTAACAACGTCTCCATTTCTTCTTTAAATTCCTATTATTTTTTGTTATTGTTTTGTTTATTTCTACTTGTATTGTATTTTGCAGTTCCGAGATAATAGACTTATTATTTTCTTATAATTATGAGTTAAACATTTCTTTCAGGTTTTCCAGTGTTATTTCTGTTTGGTTATGGGTGTTAAGGGTCTCGTCGTTTGGTAGTGCATCTCCTAGAGTACTCAAGTCTTCAGAGCATGTTGATTCATTATGTATTATGGTGGGATTTCTACGAATTGTTATGTTATTTTGAGATATATTCAGATGTTTTTGGGGTTTTTCTAAGTCTTGTGCAATGGGTGTAATTGGATGGTTTAAATTGCCAACTTTTGGTAACTTGGACAGGCATATCGGGCATGACCATTGCTTTTTTCATTCAGTACCAATGGATACTGAACGAAAAAAGCAAGGTTTTATAATACAATGGCATTATAAAAGAAGCAAGGGCTTCTGAAACTCCAGCGCATTGTAAGTCATAGTTTTGGGTACATTTAGAGCGAATGAGGAACCGTCTATTTGATTACATCCTGAGCACTTTTCCTCCATCTCGTGGTATTAATGGGAAACACCGAATGTGTTCCTTTACTCGGAATAAATAAATATAAAAATAAAAAATGTCTGTTGTTAATGTCTCGTAATCAGGAACAAAAACAGAAAGAAATTTGCCGCCGCGAGGAATCGAATCCAGATATCGTGCGTGGTAAGCGGATCACTTCGTCGTCTGGGTATCAACTCCCTGCAAAGGTGTCGCGAAATTGTATTACACTAGTGAAGCGATCTTGTGACCTTGCTGCAATGATAGACGAAGGTGACCGATCGTCGCCGTTAGTCGACTTTGAACTGACACGTAGGTAGCAAATAAGCCCGTAGTTTTTTATGAAGTAATTTAGCAAAGTTGTTGCAAGTTCATAATATGTTATATTTATTAATTGTGTTTCTAATTATCACTTTTTAATAAATGCCTACTGATTTTGACTATTGCACTGTTTATTTGATTTGTTTGTTTAATCCCATTTAATCACTTAAAGTCACCGAAACAGAAACGTTTCTATATAGTTTTTCACTTTGTCTATACAATAACACTGAACTTTGTTGTTATTTCTCATTTTTTATATTTTTTATTTAATTCACTCACGGGACGATAATTTTTGCGATGTTTTTACGTAGCAACGCACTCTCGCGACTTTTAAATCTAGATCATCTATAAATGGTATATATGGGTAACGGACACAAAAGAAACCAAAAATATAACATTTGGGAGAAAAATGGGGGTAACTTAATAAGAGGAAATCTTTACTTCTAATTTTTTTACCAACGTAACACACTGTATTTTATGACATTTTTTGTTTGATTTTGTGACCTCTACCCATATGTACCACATATTTTGTTGTGCACGGAAGCATTGAAGAAAAAAAAGATCCTTGGTAGCAGCTGACCTTTGCTACCATTTTTCTTGCAAACACGACAAATAAGGTTAATATTATTATATTCTGTAACATTTTCCGTTTGTTTTTGTGTCCCCGATCCAATATCACATTCATAGTGCGCGAAAGGCTTGAAATAAAATACAGTTTTAGGGGGGGCTATGACTTAGGGCACAAACTTGCTATGATCTTTCTTTCTATCATTTAAATAAATTGTTCAAATCCCACCCAAATAAAAAAGTACTTTTGGCCAGCTAGATTGCCCAAATACCCGTATGTGCGGTGCATATTCAATTCGGACTGGATAAAGTTGTATGTGTACAGAGAGTAGATGAGCCGGGAAATGATGACACACGTGAATTTTGTGTATCTCTTCGATAGTGCCATACAATTTTTTGTCACACAGCCTATCATTCAGAATATAATATCAAATTGATGAACATCACATTCATTAAACTACTGAGGATGAAAATTTATAACATCATCCGATTTTCTGACTTGACAGTCCGCAGCGTTGCGTGTGGGCGATCGTGAGACAAAAGTTTAACATCTCTAAACTATGCCGTGCGATAATCGCACCGATTTCCATATCCATGACTGCCGCGCGACCGCAGATATAATAATACTTATACAACTAGAACATGGATGTACTTTTTGCCGGATGAACTTCCAATGACCTTCAAGATGTATATAGTATTAAAGATAGCAATAAGTATAAGCATACGATCAAAGATTTCAAATCAATTATCAAATTATAATTAAAATATGTACCTACTTGCGAGTAGTCTTGGGAGTAGGTACTCTATTTAGTATTATGTATGTAATAAGTTGCAGTTTGTCGACCCCTGAGGCGCTGCGGTTGTGGCTCTCCTACCATGCGAGAGGTCCCGGGTTCGTCCCCGGCTGGAAATAAAGAAAAAAAAATCCCCAGGTCTAGGATATTTATATGTGTAATAATACCTTGTACACTATTTACACACATTGATCTAGCTCCAAACTAGGATTAGCCCCTGTATCTTGGGTACTAGACAACGATACACATACTTATATAGATAAATATTATACTTAGATAGATAAACAACCATGACTAGGGTACAAACATCCGTTCTCATCAAACAAATATTGGCCCCCACCGGGACTCGAACCCGGGTCACTGCCGACTCGGCCATTCGGGTCGTCGTCGTGTGTGACGTCGCTGTTTCTGGTTTCCACGACACAGGGTATCGTAGTATGGGGCCAGAAGCAATGCATAGGCCTGTATGTAAAAATGTTTTATAAACACTCGCCACTACAGATAAACAGATATCATTAAGTTATATACAATGTAATTAGGATTAATAAATGGTTAAAAAACCATGACGGTTCCCCGTTGTTATCCATTTTAGAAATGAAACGTCCCACCCCGTGTCGCGAGGCTAAAGTGTAGTGGGAAGGCGTGTGCGGCTGTCGCGCGGAAACCGTGCGGCAGCCGCCGTCATGTGAAGCCACATTGACATGCATTATGCATGTGAATGCTACTTTTAAGGACCCCATTCAAAGAGTCAATAATTCAGTAGTTACACTACTCGTACAATAAAAGCCTGAATCACTATCATAAATATTCATATTTGAAGTGAAGTGCTACATATATGCTGGTAGTACCTATAACTTATTATATCGCAACATAACTATGACACCATGTGCTGCATTAATTTGCTGTTAAGTAGTCGCTACAGTTATGCAATTAAGCAAAGAACGGTAAATAATTTGTGCCATTGTCTCGAACACGAGGGTTTTAACAGAATTAACCTGTCTAAGTTTAGGTACAATTAACCTATCCATATACGAGTTTCTATATTTTGAAGCGAGCAGAAGAGAAGTGAAGAAATAAAAAAAACGGTTGTCATAGTTGAATCTGTACAGAAGACGTAAGTAGCTAACTTCCTGCTTATTCGGGAAATTATATTTGGGATCATTCCAGTATTACGTTACTTCCAAATTGCTTAGCTTATTTTTGATGACATGGGGTACTGGGGGTCTGGGTGGATTACGTCAGCACCACTAAAACTAGTAAAATTTTGCTAACGTAATACTTGAATGACCCCCTCCCCCTCTCTCATGCCTTTTGGACTCTCAAAAGACAATTTCAAAATAGAAAACCAATAAACCGAATGAGTTCGTGAAGATCGAAGTCGTGAGGAGTTCCAGCGGACACGATCGCTATCTTGATCGTTCAGAGAACCGAATACCATTTATTTTCCCCTCGAAGCTTCCCTGAGCTTTTCCGTCATGAAACTTTTGTAAGAATGTCCGCAATTCGAAATCAAACTCAAATCCTTATTCCAGGGTTCGGTGATTGATACGCAAGTAGGAAGAGAAGTTCAGTTCACAAAGCGGAAAACTAAGTAGGGGAGGCCGGGGCAACAACATATTTGTAATATATCCAGAATTGTCTAGCATTGCAATTTAGACGCTTTATTCCAGTATTTTTTTGATTGTGTGACAAAATTTAATGTCATGTACTATGAGGCAAAATGTGCCGCTTGTGTGGGGGTTAGTTATGCCGCGGCACAACCAAACCCACTAATAAAAAATAAATCTTTTACTATTTTATTATTTTTACTTTATTTCTTCCTTTTTTGACAGCATGAGCAAATACGAAAGAAAAAAAACAGAGGTCCTGACAGATACCCCCGTAAAAAATGCACTGGCCGAGGAGCACACCCTCAGGAAAAAGAAAAAAAGAAGCCAAGACCAAGAAGGCGATCAAGATAAGTGGAAAAGGCAAGGGGAAGGGGAAAAGTAGCACAAAAGAAAAAGAAGGTAAAGAAAATAAAAAGAAGTCAGCCAAAAGACAAGTTCTTCAAGAAAGTTCCGATGAAGATAATGAGGGACTAGAATAGTTTTGTCTCATATGTTGTAATGCCTTCTCTAACTTTGCACCTGGAGAAAAATGGATTCAATGCAGAGACTGCAAATTATGGGCCCATTTGCAATTTATTGAAGATGAAAATAGCCTATCATATTTGTGTCCCAATTATCAATCCCTCCGCTTTTATTGGTCAGTGCAATGTCATGCACCTATCGTCCGAACATACCCACACTACCGCAGGTATACTAGCTAGTCGAGCTAGTGTTGGGACAATGCAAGGACAGCGTGTATCATCGATCTATTATAATTTATAGACACTGGTATAAACAGTCGTATACAATGCCGGGTTCTATAAATAAAATAGTAAATTGTTTGTAAATACGAGATATTTATACGACATACGACATACGAGACCCCTTTGCCTCTCTTCTTTTTTTCAACAGAATCCTTACAGTTAGAAAGAGAGGCAAAGAGGTTTTCTGAAGGTAGAATAACTGTGAACTCTTTGGACCTGACTGAAAGCATCGGAATTTCCGATCAATACTTATAACACCCCATTATCCTTCGTCGGGCGCGGTTTTAAACAAACTTAAAATCTAAACTGCCTGTTTGGCATCATTGGAATAACTAACAATAAACTTACGTTTTATGAGCAATAAAATAACTATATTATTACATTAACTATATTAGTTATTGCGGAATGATAAAATCTATCGATTCAAAAACATAATTCTCCTATCACTATCCCCATCACTATATGTCGTCTCTGTGTGCGTGTAACAGTTCGCCTCCGTATCACGATGCATCTTTGCTTTCGTACTTAGATAAGTGTGAAATATTCATTGCGTGTTAGCTTGGCAATAAGTAGTGAAATTAAGATACAAAACAAGCAATGTATAGTAAACTTTGCGAGAACAACATGACATTGTCACATTAATGTCAATTCAAGACGATTTTTCCGCGAATGATTTATTTTCGTAATAATGTTTATTTCTTGTATTTAAAGAAGAAATAATAGTTGGAATGAGACTTACAAGTGATATGTGATACCGGCGTTCTTGGAGTTCACAATCTCGCTTCTATTTTTGCACGTGAGTATTGCACATGTCGGCATTTTCGAAAAACAACGGAAATGAATTCGTCACTGCGGTCGCCCGGTGACTACCGAGAATTTTTAATATCTAACCTGTCGGAGCTACATTTGTTCGCACGTGCCACGCCCCTCAACCTATCTCTCGATATCTGTGACCCTCACCTATAAGAAACGCGAAATCAATTTAGGCATTCAACATATTTTATCGGAATAAAATGACCATGGCTAAACATTTAAACAACGTATACTGCGTTGATCACTACTTTTCCAAATCTTTATCCAAATTTTAACTGTAATTTTTACCAGAATTTAGTATAATTATCATGATTGAGTTTTCGATTGATCTTTTTCCAAAGGGACAGGTTAGAATGTAATCATACATCCATTAATTAGCTTAAACTTACCTATACCATAGCTATAGCACTTCGATAAAATATTTGACTACCCGAACTGTCCTGGCTGTCACCTCGTATTGTACTTATTAGAATTATGTCGATGACGGACATTAAAATGTATTTTTAACTATGTAATCACGTAAGTGACCTGTGTCTTGAATGATAATAAACGTCATTAAACCTTCACTCTCAACTACAATAGGATACCTAAGATTTTGAAATTGACTTATGAGCAATTTAAAAATTATTTAAAACCACTTTGTTTAAAAAAGGATATTGCAATATTCAACATTACATAAAATACAAGTGTGCATGGTTTTAATCTAGCTTAACGCAGAACTTGCTAAGTAATTTTGTAATTATTTATAATCCTGCTTATTGTTTATCACATGTTAAATTTGTACTAGTTAAACATAACCTATATTTAAAGATAGATATCAATCTGTGGGAGATTGTTCGCGCTCCTTCTCCTACAGTGGTCCAACGAAGAGAAGAGGCACAAAATTAAGTTTTCTAAACATATATTATAAGTAGTTACAGAAAATAAATTATTTTGAATTTTTATTGCTGTCAACTTCACACCGCTGTAGTTACCTTTACTGAGCTGAAGTCTTAAATCTATAAATTACTTACCTATTTACCAAATTCCAGATGTACAAAGTTCATTCCCCATTTCCCTCCCTCAGGGAATGAATTTCGCCAAATCCCTTCTTAGTGTAACCCTACGCTATTGTATAAAGAACCCCTGTACAAGTTTCATGACTCTAGATCTACCGGTGTAGGCTGTGTGTTGTCTGTCAGTCAGTCAAACAGAGTTTTATTGAGTAGATGGCGGTCTAAGTTAATTTCGTCAATGTCAATTGTTCTATACATATCACTGTATTTGGACAGGTTCTCTATCGAAAACCTGGAAATTTAAGTGTCGATTTGTTGCTACCCAGCACTACCCAGGGGCACTGTGCAGGGCACGTGCGCTAAGAAAATAGGGTAGTCGGTGGAGTTGCATGCCTATCAATAAAACGTTCTCTGCAACTTTTTGCTCCTGGATAATTTTCTGCGCTAAAGAATATAAATCATCATAAGAACCCACATTTACCTAAAAATCTAATTCTAACAATTTCTTGCCTTCCTGGTATTTTACCAAATAAAATATTTATGATTTTGCTCATATTTATACAAGGTAGTAAAGTGTATGTTTTAGGAACAGGAAACAGAAACGGAAACGTTTGAAGTTTTAGTCAACATGCCCGGCAAACACAATGATTGGAGATTCTTCTGTCAGAGAAAGCGTATTCCGATTTCGTCAGAAAAATGTCAGCCTTATTATTGGCATAAAAAAGATTGCTTATCACAATATATTGGTCAGATTTGCAATTAGAACAGCTCAAAGAGGGAACATTTCAAATAAAAGAGTAGAGAAAAGAGTGCATCGAAGACATGCTACGCACGTAGTATCGGACGCCGACTATCGACTAGTATGCTACGCGGTCTGCTCTGTGGTGGTGGCTCTGACGTTTGTACCTATTACCTATTGCTACGTAATTTCGATGGGTAGGTTTTTCATCGATTCTTAATGAAACGATCGAAATGCACCCACACACGTTGAGCCAGTAAGAGAATAGAAAAGCCTAGCATTCTAAATTTCATCTAAATTGATGTTAATAAATAAATAATAAATAATAATAAATATTAGAGGACAGTCTTACACAAATTGGACTAGGTCCATAGTAAGCTCGATAAGGCTTGTGTCATGGGTACTAGCGGACGATATATTTAATAGAAATAAATACATAGATAAGATCCAAGACTAAGAAACAAATATTCATGATCATCACACAAATATTTGCCCTTAACGGGAATCCAACCCAGGACCGTCAGCTTCGCAGGCAGACTCACTTCCCGCTAGGCTAAACTGGTCGTCAATATAATGAAAGTATAGCGGCTGATGCATACTTTATTGCCTGGTTGCTTAAATCAAGGTTCTGCGGATTAGTAAATATGTGTATCTAAACGTGAGAGCATATTGAATTGAAAATAGTCGAAATAAAAAACAATTACATAAAACAAATTATTACTATGACCTACTCATTTCCACAAATATAAAATTTCATTCTCCGCATTATTTAGTGGGATGGATAACTAAGACGAACTTAGTTTTTCCGCAATCCAATAAAGTCAAGAGTTTCTTTTAATTACACTAACAGAATAAAATACTTCCAAGGATAGCGTTTCACGCCCGTTGCCCTGGCTGCTGGCTGCGGAAGCATCTCGTACGGTCGCTGGCGATAAATTTAAAATTTAATTAAACTGCTAACCCTAACTGAGGCAAAAAGGTGGATTCTAGTAGATATGTATTTTAACTGCTACTTTTATGCCAACCTATTTCATTATCGAGTTTCTTGTTGTTATGTTACTACCCATATTCTCACTAGTAGTTTTCCAGATTTTATAATCAGCATGACGGTGAAATACCTCCTTGGTGGGCATGAATGTCTGTGAGGGCAAGTTCGAGCCACGCCGCAGTAGACCGAATGGCGCTTGTCTCAGCTATGATTTAGATGCAAACTTCTGGCTTCCGTTGCTGACTTCCTCGCCGACACCAGCAGATAGATACCTACACGTTTAACCTATCTCACTGAACTGCTACGGCAAGATAGTTTTAACAGTTCAAAACATAGTACTTACGGATATTCTAGAAATAAAGTTAAATTTTAACTTTACAGCGTATGAGTAGAGAGATGTAATGGTTTCTATCATTTGATGGGAATCATAAAAAAACATCACGTTTCTTTGGGTGCGCGTATCTTAGTTACTAGGGCAGGCCGGGGCACAACGTGCCGATTTTCGCAAATTCGTCTATAAATAGGATTTAACAAATGCCATGCTTAGCTATGATGGTTTATATAGGGTGAAATTTATTCTAGTTTTTGAATTTGCCTTCAACATTTCTATATTCTGAATACTTTTTGAAAGAAATCGATATTTGTGGAAAGAGGAAGAGCGGCACAACTTACCCCGCTCTGGGGCTAGTTGTGCCCTACGTCGGGTTGGTTGTGCCGCTCATAATAATGTATTTATAAAATTAAATTTAAATAAAAACAATACGACAAATAATTTTATATTTATTTTTCAAAGTTTTAGTAAATTATCAAAAGTTTTTAAACATTTCTGCTTCACATAGAAGACTAAATATGAAAAAAAAACATAACTTATCATGTCATATATGAACAAAAACATAACATAGTCATCAAACATAAAAAATACTTTTATAACAGTAGATAATTAACACTTATTAATCAAATGAGATCTAGGTATTATATCAATAATTAAATTATCAGCCTCTTAAACAAAACAATCACTCTTAAGAAGGTATATTCTAAAAGTACTAAGCTAATTTTCATTTATCAGTCTCTTGAATCAACAGCATAATTACAAACTCTTATTCTCCAGATGATCAGAAAAGCAATTGGGACACAAATATGATAGGCTATTTTCATCTTCAATAAATTGCAAATGGGCCCATAATTTGCAGTCTCTGCATTGAATCCATTTTTCTCCAGGTGCAAAGTTAGAGAAGGCATTACAACATATGAGACAAAACTATTCTAGTCCCTCATTATCTTCATCGGAACTTTCTTGAAGAACTTGTCTTTTGGCTGACTTCTTGTTATTTTCTTTACCTTCTTTTTCTTTTGTGCTACTTTTTCCCTTCCCCTTGCCTTTTCCACTTATCTTGATCGCCTTCTTGGTCTTGGCTTCTTTTTTCTTTTTCCTGAGGGCATGCTCCTCGGCCAGTGCATTTTTTACGGGGATATCTATCAGGACCTCCGTTTTTTTTCTTTCGTATTTGCTCATGCTGTCAAAAAAGGAAGAAATAAAGTAAAAATAATAAAATAGTAAAAGATTTATTTTTTATTAGTGGGTTTGGTTGTGCCGCGGCAAAACTAACCCCCACACAAGCGGCACATTTTGCCTCATAGTACATGACATGAAATTTTGTCACACAATCAAAAAAATACTGGAATAAAGCGTCTAAATTGCAATGCTAGACAATTCTGGATATATTACAAATATGTTGTTGTGCCCCGGCCTCCCCTACTTAGTTTTCCGCTTTGTGAACTGAACTTCTCTTCCTACTTGCGTATCAATCACCGAACCCTGGAATAAGGATTTGAGTTTGATTTCGAATTGCGGACATTCTTACAAAAGTTTCATGACGGAAAAGCTCAGGGAAGCTTCGAGGGGAAAATAAATGGTATTCGGTTCTCTGAACGATCAAGATAGCGATCGTGTCCATTGCTGGAACTCCTCACGACTTCGATCTTCACGACCTCATTCGGTTTATTGGTTTTCTATTTTTAAATTGTCTTTTGAGAGTCCAAAAGGCATGAGGGAGGGGGAGGGGGTCATTCAAGTATTACGTTAGCAAAATTTTACTAGTTTTAGTGGTGCTGACGTAATCCACCCAGACCCCCAGTACCCCATGTCATCAAAAATAAGCTAAGCAATTTGGAAGTAACGTAATACTGGAATGATCCCAAACATAATTTCCCGAATAAGCAGGAAGTTAGCTACTTACGTCTTCTGTACAGATTCAACTATGACAACCGTTTTTTTTATTTCTTCACTTCTCTTCTGCTCGCTTCAAAATATAGAAACTCGTATATGGATAGGTTAATTGTACCTAAACTTAGACAGGTTAATTCTGTTAAAACCCTCGTGTTCGAGACAATGGCACAAATTATTTACCGTTCTTTGCTTAATTGCATAACTGTAGCGACTACTTAACAGCAAATTAATGCAGCACATGGTGTCATAGTTATGTTGCGCAACCATGACTAGGGTACAAACATCCGTTCTCATCAAATAAATATTGGCCCCCACCGGGACTCGAACCCGGGATCCTTGGCTTCGTAGGCAGCGTCACTGCCGACTCGGCCATTCGGGTCGTCGTCGTGTGTGACTTCGCTGTTTCTGGTTTCCACAACACAGGGTATCCCCTAGTATGGGGCCAGAAGCAATGCATAGGTCTGTATGTAAAAATGTTTTATAAACACTCGCCACTACAGATAAACAGATACCATTAAGTTATATATCTATATATAATACTACTCGAATTTGAGGAGGCCTTAAAATTCCGAATCTTAGTTGATTTTCCATAGATTTCTCAGTATAACATCTTTGGGAAAGTGGTGATTACCATTTTTATTACATCCTATTGCCACAGAGGAAGAAAGGACCAGAGACAAAGGTTCATAGAACCACGCCTTCGTAGGTAACCTACTACAAGCATACTGCGCATGTGTGAGTGAGCACTGGCCGCTGTGTCGCGTACGCGCCGCCACTGGATAAAACCGGTTTACGCTCGTTCAGCCAGTGCCCAAAAGGAGGGCCTTCACAAACCACGTCTTAATTGTTGTCACCTACCTTATCGAATTGTTTTATGTGAAATAAACAGTAAATAGTTATTAAAGTGTTTAAGTATACGTTTTGGACTTTCAAAATGGTGTACTGTACTGTTTGTATAAATAATAATAGAAACAGAAAAGACATTTCATATTTTAACTATACCAAGGAGTATATGTACTATAACTATCTAGCTATACTAGGTAAGTAAATGAATACCAGACTAGGTATAACTATTTAAAATGTTAAAGTAGGTAGCACAAACCGTGTTATTTAGTTAGGTAATTGTTATTAGTATTATTTATTACCCTACAAATATTTTGCAGTTTGGTTTCCGAATCGTTTACTTTCGTTTAAACAGTTTGCATTCACAAGCTTAATTGTTTTATGTGAAATAATAAAGTATGTATAGTAAAGTGTATCACAATTGCAGCTCTGGGCTACCCCTTAATGGGAATATAGCCGTGAGTATATGAATGTTGGGTCGAGGTATAGGTAAGAGGCGCCAGATTTTTTTAAGTCTTTTTGCCTCATATTTTTAGAATTCTAATATTTCCAAAAAAAAAATTTTTACTGCTTACATTTATTCCGCTATCGCGTAGGGTCGCTCTTTGGCATCATTTTAGTTGATATACATTTTCATCTTGCACCTCTCCCTTCTCGAGATAATGCGTCATAATGTTTTTATCGATATATCTCTGTAAAAAATGGCCTTAGGGAAAACGCACATACGACATAAAATTATTATTACCCTTATATCTCATAATTAGTCTGCATGGAAAGCCGCACAGGATGCTATCGGTGTTCTTTGCGATCTGTCGAAGACATTTGATTGTGTTGATCATGATACGCTACTAATGAAATTAAATCATTACGGAGTTAGAAATAAAGCGTTGGATCTACTAAGATCATACCTAAGCAATAGAATTTAAAGGGCAGAAGTCAACGGCGTTAAATCTGATGGATCGGGTGTAAAATTGGCGTTCCACAAGGTTCCATATTAAGCCCTTTCTTATTCCTGGTATATATTAACGATCTGCCTTTTATGGTGGAGAAATTGACTAACATAGTGTTGTTTGCTGATGATACTTCACTGGTCTTCAAAATTGAAAGACAAAAAGAAGATTTTGATGATGTCAATGGAGTATTATCTTTAACCTTGAATTGGTTCACAGTTAACAATTTATTGTCAAATGCTGGTAAAACCAACTGTATCAAATTCTCACTTCCAAATGTCAGGCAATATGGGACCAGTTTAGTGTTGGACAGCAATACGTTAGAATTAGTAAATGATACGAAGCTTCTTGGAATAACCATTGATAGCAAATGGGCAGTGGAGACCCCAAATGGATAAATTAGCTGGTAAATTAAGTTCTACGGCTTACGCTGTTAGGAACATCAGACAAAACACTGATGTGGCTTCATCTAGGCTAGAATATTTCAGTTACTTTCATAGTGTCATACATATCCTATGGTATCTTGTTGTAGGGGAAAGCAGCGGATATTCAAACTACTTTTATTTTACAGAAAAGACCAGTTATAACGAGCAAAACCGCGAAACAATCAACAACAAATATTAAATAATATTAAACAGATATCTCAATAACAAATATTAAAAGTCAATGCGTTCAAACCAAATCCAAGAACGTTAAGTTAGATAATGGACAAAAATAATCAGGTTCTAACCCCTAAAATAGTAGTTTATGTGACTGATACATAATTCCTAATTATGTACTGTTACATACACTAGTTTATCTACACACATATCATAAGCTCTCTTTGATGTGCTCAGGAACCGCATGTTTGACCGGCATTGTGGCTCTGCAGTTGTTTAGCTTGTTCTGTAGTACCAACTTCACAGACAAACTAGGGGCGGCACGCAGGTGGGCGTCGGCGTTCGAAATTTGAATGTCATAATATGTAGAAAAATTACACATTATCATGTAGTTTAACATTATGCTGATCGCAACGTGCGGTTTTTGTACGCAGTAAAGAGGGTTTATGATATAGTGTGTAGATAAATATTTTAATAAACAGCTACGGTCATAAGTCAAGGATGTAAGTCAATTAACTTTGTATCTGCGTAATGTGGTAATCGGTTGTGTTTCATTCCACCAGCTTAGCTCGAGGAGTAAATACTTTTTTAGCTGTAAGTATTATATTCCTCTAACAATTGATTAAATTATGGTAAACGTTTGTTTACCTCCGAACTATGTGTTATCTATAAGGTTATTATTTATTACAGGAAACTATCAAGAAACCAAAAACTTCACTATGGAATATTATAGTTATCAGCGACCTAACTGGATTAATCTAAAAGATCCGCACTTTGCTATGTTCCCGGAATACTGCATAAATAGATTGATTTGGCTCATGGAGTTCCTGCCATCTATACCACCAACAAACTCAATAGGAGAATACATTTCTATTTTGCAGGTATGTATGTGTTTTTAGGATTCCATACCCAAAGTGGAAGAAATCTATTTGTGTAATTATTTATTTGTGTTGTTTCTCAAGTAAGTGAATATTGTATTCTTTTTGAGAAACGAATATTAAAAGTAGAAGGGCCAATGCGTTCAAGCCCAAGCCAACCTAGACACGCCGACCATTGACGTCGTCATTCTTTTGCCTCGTCCCCATTTCCCCGTTCCCACTCCTTAATCTTACTTCGTTCCTGGCGGGAAGAATCCGCCACCTTGTTGTGGTTTTTATTTTCAGTCAAATAAATTTGGAACATAAATACGTTATTCATAAATAGGTAACAATGTAGATCCTACCGTATTTGTTACTGACAAAGTTGTTTTTGATAGAGATTTAATATAATATACATATGAAGAATTAATTATAATATACATAATAATGTACATTATAATATACATTTTTGTAAGTGCTACTTGATAGTTTTGACTTTGTCTTTATGAAATCGGAACAAAATTCCATCGTAAAATCAGCCAGCTTGAGTGTGTACGCATTTTTTTTGAATCTAACAAACTCAAGCACATGGATCCTGTGATGATTTTTCGGTTACGTGTGACTCAGGGCTACTAACAAAGACTCAAGCCCGGATCACGATACACTTGCAACTTGAATAAGAAGTACTATGGGTCTAGTTCTGTCGACCAAGTTCGTTTATTGCGATGAAAATGTGTAATTTCTGAAAAAAGTACCGACCACAAATCTGTAGTACATTTGAGGGTTTCATTAAATCTCTATCAAAAACAACTTTGTCAGTAACAAATACGGTAGGATCTACATTGTTACCTATTTATGAATAACGAATTTATGTACCAAATTTATTTGACTGAAAATAAAAACCACAACAAGGTGGCGGATTCTTCCCGCCAGGAACGAAGTAAGATTAAGGATTGGGAACGGGGAAATGGGGACGAGGCAAAAGAATGACGACGTTCTAGACTTGGGCTTGAACGCATTGGCCCTTCTACTTTTAATATTCGTTATCGAGTCAGTGGTGAGAATATTATTGAGTACATGCATTATATAAACAAGCAAAGATCCAATTACTGTTAATTTATTCCTATCATTGCGTCCCGTCGCCGAATAAAGGTCAGTCCAAGTGCTCACGATAAAATTGGGAAAACCCACGTGTGCCATGTTTATGCCAAGATAATATAGAGAAGTGGGTAATTAATATAGATAATGGAGAAGTAGCAAACCCTCTTCCAGATTAGTCAGTCACCAACTTTTAAGCATTACAGTCGCGCGAGTATCAGTCACAAACTTGTAAACAAGTAACACCGAGTTGGTTTCAAAGTTACACTAGTATTATTATTCAGTTCGTGAATGATTTGAAGATGGCACCGGCAAGCTATGGGACATGCTGACTGCCAGAAACGGATCGGGAGAGAATTTCTTCTACCAGGCCTGCAGGGAGAATTTAATTCATCAACTCCAAAAAGCAGCCTTGTGGATGGAGATACCGGACCCGGAGATAATAAACCAAAAAAATTACAACGGTGAGCAATGTACACATAATTGCGAAATGCAAGGGTTTCTTATTTATACTATGGCAAGGGGCCTGAAGCAATGGCAATCGTTGTCGGTCTTGGGGCTGATATCAACGGCCGAGAGGCATTTGATGGTTTTACCCCACTTCACTTGTGTGTTTTGGAGAAGAATTACCACCTCGCCGAGTGGATCTGCGGCGAATCAGACGTGAATCTAGAAGCCACAAGCTATGGAGGACAAACGGCTTATCATTTAGCCTATGAAAGGAGCGACGATAAAATGATGCAAATCCTAAAACACGCAGGAGCCATATGCGAACCTCCGGAAGGTCAATACAGTTCTTCGAGTGAAGATGAAAGTGATGATGGAAGATAAGATAAAAGAAAATTTGAACAGGATGATGACAGTGATAGTGCTGTGGAAAAACTAAATATTTAAATTTTAAGTTTATAATTTTTTGTATCTCGAATTAAGATACTGAAGGCGTATAAATGTGTGTACCTAATGTATATCACTTAATTGTAATATTCTGGGAGCTATTTTATGTTTTCTTGTTTTACAATTGTTAAAGCTTATAATTGTAATTATTTGTGTTTAGAATACATGAAACCCAGATATTAGTTTATTTTATTTTATTGTACTTCAAAGTTGAACCATGACATAATAGAATAATAAGATTTTTCTTAGATAATACATCGAATATTTTTGATGTGCGCTTAGTTAATATTAAGTGTCTATTTACTGTAATAAATTAAAACCAATTACTTGAATTCGTGAAAAAGTTAGTAATATTATCTTCATAAAATATGTATAGCGAATACGTCTCAAGTGCAGAAATAAAATTTGAAAGTGTCTGGTAACAGCATTTATTTGGATTAAACACATATGACATAACCTATCAAATATTTTACCAACTGATAGATTTAATTCTCGGAGACCTTGCCAATTTCGGTGGAGGAAAGTCTACAGCCTGTTGAGATATCAGTTTTTTTGTTAGAAAATATTCTGGCTTTTTTAACTAGGTTCAAACAACATGTATATATAAAAACTGATCTTGGGCAAATATGTTAGCGCATTGTCTAATTTTCCTCTCCCGCTGCCGACGATGGACAAGAAAAAGAATGTAACTGGAACACTCGGGACAGCGCCTCATCGCCACCCAGAAGTCTTCTTCACTCATAGACAGTAAATACTGCAAAAAAATAGCTTACTTAGATAACAAATACAAAAACCAGGTTTGAAAATTAATAAGTCATCTAAAAAAAAAACAAAAAAAACGGCCAAGTGCGAGTCGGACTCACGCACGAAGGGTTCCGTACCATTATCTATAAAAACGGCAAAAAAAATCCTGTCTGTTGTATGGGAGCCCCCTTAAATATTTATTTTATGCTGTTTTTTGTTTGTTTTATTTCAACTGTCGAACTATCACAGTTTATGAGATACAGCCTGGTGACAGAATGAAGGCGGAGTTTAGTAATATGGTTCCACTACCTTAAGGTTTAAGGTTTAAGATATTTATTTCTCAAAAAGAATACAATATTCACTTACTTGAGAAACAACACAAATAAATAATTACACAAATAGATTTCTTCCACTTTGGGTATGGAATCCTAAAAACACATACCTGCAAAATAGAAATGTATTCTCCTGTTGAGTTTGTTGGTGGTATAGATGGCAGGAACTCCATGAGCCAAATCAATCTATTTATGCAGTATTCCGGGAACATGGCAAAGAACGGATCTTTTAGATTAATCCAGTTAGGTCGCTGATAACTATAATATTCCATAGTGAAGTTTTTGGTTTCTTGATATTATTCCTGTAATAAATAATAACCTTATAGATAACACATAGTTCGGAGGTAAACAAACGTTTACCATAATTTAATCAATTGTTAGAGGAATATAATACTTACAGCTAAAAAAGTATTTACTCCTCGAGCTAAGCTGGTGGAATGAAACACAACTGATTACCACATTATGCAGGTACAAAGTTAATTGACTTACATCCTTGACTTATGACCGTAGCTGTTTATTAAAATATTTATCTACACACTATATCATAAACCCTCTTTACTAAGTACAAAAACCGCACGTTGCGATCAGCATAATGTTAAACTACATGATAATGTGTAATTTTTCTACATATTATGACATTCAAATTTCGAACGCCGACGCCCACCTGCGTGCCGCCCCTAGTTTGTCTGTGAAGTGGTACTACAGAACAAGCTAAACAACTGCAGAGCCACAACGCCGGTCAAACATGCGGTTCCTGAACACATCAAAGAGAGCTTATGATATGTGTGTAGATAAACTAGTGTATGTAACAGTACATAATTAGGAATTATGTATCAGTCACATAAACTACTATTTTAGGGGTTAGAACCTGATTATTTTTGTCCATTATCTAACTTAACGTTCTTGGATTTGGTTTGAACGCATTGACTTTTAATATTTGTTATTGAGATATCATTGAGAGTATCATAAACTGTAAGCATGTTGGCAAAAAATACATACATACGCAATACTCATATTCTAAATATTAAAAAAGTGTATTTTCTCGTCAAAATGGAAAGTACTACCAAGCTTTGTTTTAACGAAGAGTCCCAGACGAACACACTCGCGAAATTTGAAAATTGCGCCTGGTACTTACCATTGTAGATCCAGGACTCGGACGATGACACGTAAGTAACTACTAGTTACTACCTACTCGCCGTTGATTGTTTCGCGGTTTTGCTCGTTATAATAGGTCTTTTCTGTAAAATAAAAGTAGTTTGAATATCCGCTGCTTTCCCCCACAACAAGATACCATAGGATATGTATGACACTATGAAAGTAACTGAAATATACTAGCCTAGATGTAGCCACATCCGTGTTTTGTCTGATGTTTCTAACAGCGTAAGCCGTAGAACTTAATTTACCAGCTAATTTATCCATTTGGGGTCCCCACTGCCCTTTTGCTATCAATGGTTATTCTAAGAAGCTTCGTATCGTTTACTAATTCTAACGTATTGCTGTCCAACACTAAACTGGTCCCATATTGCCTGACATTTGGAAGTGAGAATTTGATACATTTGGTTTTACCAGCATTTGACAATAAATTGTTAACTGTGAACCAATTCAAGGTTAAAGATAATACTCCATTGACATCAACAAAATCTTCTTTTTGTCTTTCAATTTTGAAGACCAGTGAAGTACCATCAGCAAACAACACAATGTTAGTCAATTTCTCCACCATAAAAGGCAGATCGTTAATATATACCAGGAATAAGAAAGGGCTTGATATGGAACCTTGTGGAACGCCAATTTTTACACCCGATCCATCAGATTTAACGCCGTTGACTTCTGCCCTTTAAATTCTATTGCTTAGGTATGATCTTAGTAAATCCAACGCTTTATTTCTAACTCCGTAATGATTTAATTTCATTAGTAGCGTATCATGATCAACACAATCAAATGTCTTCGACAGATCGCAAAGAACACCGATAGCATCCTGTGCGGCTTTCCATGCAGACTAATTATGAGATATAAGGGTAATAATAATTTTATGTCGTATGTGCGTTTTCCCTAAGGTCATTTTTTACAGAGATATATCGATAAAATCTCGAGAAGGGAGAGGTGCAAGATGAAAATGTATATCACCTAAAATGATGGCAAAGAGCGACCCTACGCGATAGCGGAATAAATGTAAGCAGTAATTTTTTTTTTTTTGGAAATATTAGAATTCTAAAAATATGAGGCAAAAAGACTTAAAAAAATCTGGCGCCCCCTTACTTACCTATACCTCGACCCAACATTCATATACTCACGGCTATATTCCCATAAAGGGGTAGCCCAGAGCTGCAATTGTGATACACTTTACTATACATACTTTATTATTTCACATAAAACAATTAAGCTTGTGAATGCAAACTGTTTTAACGAAAGTAAACGATTCGGAAACCGAACTGCAAAATATTTGTAGGGTAATAAATAATACTAATAACAATTACCTAACTAAATAACACGGTTTGTGCTACCTACTTTAACATTTTAAATAGTTATACCTAGTCTGGTATTCATTTACTTACCTAGTATAGCTAAATAGTTATTGTATATATACTCCTTGGTATAGTTAAAATATGAAATGTCTTTTCTGTTTCTATTATTATTTATACAAACAGTACAGTACACCATTTTGAAAGTCCAAAACGTATACTTAAACACTTTAATAACTATTTACTGTTTATTTCACATAAAACAATTCGATAAGGTAGGTGACAACAAATAAGACGTGGTTTGTGAAGGCCCTCCTTTTGGGCACTGGCTGAACGAGCGTAAACCGGTTTTATCCAGTGGCGGCGCGTACGCGACACAGCGGCCAGTGCTCACTCACACATGCGCAGTATGCTTGTAGTAGGTTACCTACGAAGGCGTGGTTCTATGAACCTTTGTCTCTGGTCCTTTCTTCCTCTGTGGCAATAGGATGTAATAAAAATGGTAATCACCACTTTCCCAAAGATGTTATACTGAGAAATCTATGGAAATCAACTAAGATTCAGAATTTCAAGGCCTCCTCAAATTCGAGGTATGGTGTTAATATTTAGGTCACGGTAGCTTTCCAAAAGCGGTAAATAAATGTTTATGTCATCAGTTTCATGGTCCTGAGGAAATCTAAAGTTACGCTTCCCGTGAAATTACTCCAGCCTGTAAAATAAATATATTATTTATTTATTATATATTATTCATAAATATATTAGTTATGTTTACATGTTTTTAAATACAAAATGCAATGTTGAAAACTAGAAAAGAAGGTGTTAATTCGTTTATAATTTACATGAAATATAAGAAATACAGGTGTTTATTTGACTTGTTTTCTAGCATAATTCATCAATTATTTACCTTCTGGCTAAGTGCACTTTATGAACCTTTAACTTCCCTCCCTGTTACTCGCAAAAATAGAAACACCACAATGTCACCAAATATCGCAAGAAATAATCGACAAACTCAAAGTGACAGATTGTTTGTTATGGGTCTGACGAATGCAGCGCCACCTTTAATAAGCTTAGCGTTTTCTTTCCCATTTACGCACGCTAGGTATTTGAATGTTATGTCGGATTAAATATATTCTTAGTAGTTACTGTAATGGCTGGTTTTAAAGTTTAACATTTTTTTTTTGTTATTGTACATATGTAGAATAGTATAGGGACAAAGCTATCCGCGATGTATAGCTCTTTCCCTCACTGTCCTACGATATTACTGTTCAAGACACAACTATAAAAGCAGCCAAAGGCTAGATTTATTATTTATTTAAAGCGATAGAGTCAAAATGAACTGTGAGACTTTGAATCTGTGGAATCATGGAGTTTTGGAAGTAAACCTAGCATTTAATTTCGTGTGTGTTAATATTTGGAGTATTTATCCCATGCCACCTCTATAAGTTTAAAATGTTTAGTTGTCGTTAATAAATTCTAATTTATTTTGTATCGAATGTGATATTAACTTAGCATTTTGTTAATACCTTTAGTTGTTAGGTTATATCCATTCTTCACTATTTGGTTTTAATTATTAAAAGTAATGTATGCAAATTCAATGTTGTGTGGCTGAGTATGGAAGTGAAAATAAGATAGCAGCGCTAAACAAACGAGCATTTATAATAAAATATAGAAATATGTAGTTAAAATAATCGACTTGTTTGGTAGGTGTTGACGTGCTTGTAGGCGGGTTGACGATGTCTTTGTACTGTCGGTTAAGGCATTTTGTTTTAATGTTTTTGAGACAATGGAGACACAACAATAGAAGTAAATGCAGTAAACAAGGACAATGTCAACCTGATCTCTACAACAACATAATTGTTGTTAAATTTAATAATTGCTGTTAAAATAAAATAGGTATTTATTCAATAGCGCGAAAATAATGGTATTCGAATTACAATAGTTTTATATGACTTTTGTCTAATGAAAAAAAATGAACGACACCAACAAATTTTTACCAACGTGTATGGCTATACGAACTTCGGTTGATTTAATGGTTACCATAAAACTTAACCATGTCAATAGTTGCGATCTACATTAGTATTAATATAAAAGCTTTATAAAATGGGTCTTTATATAGCCATTGTTATTTACCACACACATTTGTATGTTTATATGTCTTTCACGATTTTGTATGGCGGATAAACAAGTAGGGAAGCGAATGTAGGTAATGTGGTTATGGAATACTTTCTAGCTTAACAATTACAAGTTTATAACTAATACAGGGTTTTAATTGCATGTTTAGTTACCATATTTATTTATATTCCTTTTCGTTCGTATTTTCAGAAATGGCGACGATCGTTTGGACGAATCATTCGGCGATTACAATAAAAGGCATATTAATATTTAATTTCTTTATTTTCCGTTTAACCACACTTAACGTTACTTAAAATAACATGCCGTGAGCTTAACATTTTTATATTGACGTAAATGTTATGTAATTTGACTGCCGACGATTCTTAATAACTAATGTGGTAAATTAAATATATGAGAATGTGCCATACGGGTGACATCTATCATTTAAAAACTAAAGCACATATTATTCAGAAGTTCGTCATTGAATAATCCGTCTTATCACAGCCGTAATAGCTTTAAACCTTTTACAATTCGCAAACAGTTAACCAATTTTTCAACGTAATGAGGATTACGTAAATTTAATCCACACCATAAAAAATTAGGAGCACATTTGTTATCACGAAGTTCCTACTCTAAAAACATATATTTTACATTTATAACAAATATGAGCATGTAAATAAAACCGAATATATTTTTTCTATTAGCTACCAACAACATTTTATAGCATTTTTGAGATATAGGTGCAATTGAAGATTATGATAATATTTTGTCAGTATGAATTTTTTTGTTTGGTTTCTTGATCATTTTATGTAGACATTAATGGCTGGATAAGAAAAAACTAATTAATTAATAATTTAAATTAAAAAAAAAAGGTTATTAAGATTATTTTTTATAATATGTTACAATATTCGAATTTCAATAAAACTTCTCAGTAAGAAGTTGTTAGAGAGCATCCTCTTTGGCAATTGGCTTTGAGAGCTGAATTAATCTATTGTAGTGCATACTACAGATATTCGTCGGATCCGTCCATACCAGCGTACAAGACAAGGGACCAAAAAAACAAAGTTTATGTCCTAACTAGGTTTCGGCCCTAGCACCACCCCTGCCCTACCGATAGCGGATCCAACGTCAATCCTGTTGCGCCACCGAAATAATTTATAGCAAAATATTATTTCTAAAATCTCGCATTTGTAGCTATAGCGGCAACAGCAATACACATTTGTGAAAATTTCAACTCTAGCTATTACGGTTCATCAGATAGAGCCCGGTTCATCAGGTGACGGACGGACAGACAGACACACAGTCGGACAGCGGAAGCTTAGTAAAACGGTCCCGTTTGGCACCCAACGGGTACGTAACCCCAAAAAAAGTGAGAGATTCAGTAAGAATTAAAATAGCAAGTTTGGCAACCGGGCAAGAGCTGTCGAATTTCAAGTATGAAGTCCGTATAATTCGTTAGTTTTTTTCATTCCTTTTTTTGCAATTTATTTACACGCACATGCATTGGTCCTGGCCCCTCACTGGGATAGATATCCTGTGTCGTGGCTACCAGAAACAGCGACATCACGCAAAATATACAAATACCAGGGATTTATTTTTTCTACTTCCCCATCTGGGATTTGAACCCGGAACGTCTCGCTTGGGAGACCGGAGCCTCGAACCGCAACGCCGGAAGTTACTCTGTGGATCATACAGACAACGCCCGTATGATACGCTCCTATACATCAACCAATAGCGGTTTACACATTGTGCGTAGGCAAATTGAATTCAGATCTCAACCAATAGCGGTTTACACAGAGTGCGTGGGCAAATTGAATTCAGATCGTTTTCAATGCGAGTCCTGAGACATAGGTACTCTCAAATAAAAGCAAAAAAGATACAAACTTTTTACTTCATGTTTTTTTCCAATGCCTTAAATTTGTACGAGCCTTATTTCACACTAGAAGTTGTGCACCTCGCGTGAAAATGAGCACTTCCTTACCTCCGTAAACGTTTCGCATACATGGTACCTTGTGTAGATGGGCCGTAACACAACCAGCAGCCTTATGGCGTAAGTCGTCTGAGCTATGAACTTCATATAGACTTTAAGTTTGACACCTTGCACCAGCTTCATCTGTCAAATTGGTATCACGCAAGTAGCATCATAATGGAGGCCAAACCCAAGCTCATTGAATGAAGCCTAGAAGCCTTCGGTGATACCCCGCAATCGATGAAATTGTATGAGCATGAGATGAACCATAGACACACGCTATGCACTTCAGAGAGTTACGCCATAAGGCTGCTGGTTGATTAATTAACTAAGGAAACGGGTGTTCATGTTCTCATGTTGTCTTAATTAAATCTTATCTTAATTCGCCTGCTAAGTGCAAAAATAAAACCAAAATTTACCTATCTGAGTCTTAAATTACAAAACAAGGATTTATTTTTATAATAGGAATAAAAAAAAAGTTGAAATAAAACAACAAAATATACGCCATGTTATCTTAAAAAAATCTGAGCAAAAATTACGTCAGGTGTATTTAGACTATCAAATCTAAGTAAGAGTTCATGTGCAAAGAGTTTCGTTGATCGTTTTCGAACTCGTGACGTCACAAGCGACGTCATGATCTCTGGAGTATTTTCGGCGGAAGTTGTAACTTGGAAACTAATGTGTATTATTTTTCTTACTAAACCTTTACTTGTGCTAAAATATGATTGAAATTGTAATAAATATATGTATAAGGGTTTAAGAAACAGTTTTTAAAAATAACTTACCAGGCGAACTGTTAGAATAGAACATGATCATGAACAGCCGTGGACAACATATCTAACATAAGTATAACTATTATATCTTTCACCCGTAAGGTCCATATTACAATAGCATCAAAGGTAACATCAGATGAATTTACCTAGTAACATTATTTCATATAGTCTTGCTAATTCATATACTATGGCCTGGGGGAAAAGTTGTTCACTTCTGCAGGAAACACTTGGGACCCACAGCCCTGCACGGACCCCCTGGGTAATCCTAACAAGCAATAAATCAACACTTGTAAGGTTCCCGAAAGCGAACCCGTTCAAAAACTTTGAAATCTGTTAAAACACGTGAAATTGGCGAAATTAATCTTAGTTCCTAACAAACGCCATGAATTAAGAAATTAATCGATATTCGACGTCCATGGTCTCAAAATGTAGTTTTTCAAGGACCCCAAGAGAGCATTCGTCTATTAAATACTATTTCACTTTGCCCTACACATATTTAGGCAGCAGACTTCCCATCCACCACGACGCTACATTGGTGAACGCAGCGGACTTGCTCCTGTAGACGCGCTGACTATCATCTCTTCGTGTGTCCTTGTCCGCAGACATGACTGTCACTATGTAATCGATGGCGCGCTGGTCGTGCAGTATCCTGAGATGCTCGGCGCTGGCCAGTGCCACCGACTTGACGTATTTACCCTGAAAGTCAATTGTATTGTTAATGTCGTGGAATGTGAATTATTTTCTTACTGTCTCTTGGGCGCAACTATGCCTTTGCCACTTCATTTGGCAAAATTCCCCTCCTTCTGGTAGAGTCGGGTGCTGATTGTTTTGTTTTTAAAAAGAAGGGTGTTATAGGTTTGAAGCATCTGTCTGTCTGTCCGTAGCACTCTAGCACCCAAACAGGTGGAAGGAAGTTAATGTTTTTTTTTAGTATCAAGTATGTATATGTATCAAGATTTCACTGCGATGTTTCTTAGGTATATTTTATTAAAATCGGTTCAGCGGTTTAAAAGCTATCAGCCTAAATAGGAAATTTGGAAATTTGTTGGGAAAAAGTGAAACAAATTTTAGCCGTAACGTTTCATTAATATTTCGGGGTGTTTTTTTTTATTCATAGATAGTTAATGAATTTAAAGAGGGATTCAGATAACTTGTCCATTCGCTTTAAATTGGTAGCAATGCAACATGCTTTTGAAAAATGTGTAAGCCAAAAGAGAAAATACAAACTCGTAAATGTTTTAACTTAGGTATCATTCGCAGTTAATTAACGTATTTCGTATTGTGACGAGGTTGTGACTGCCTACAAACCTGCTATATTATTTTTTGAAAGCGGGGAATTATCATCTGACACAGATTTACAGAAACAAAACTTTAATGCCCGGAAACACGCTATTGGGCGCAACGTCAAGGCGTATGACCTGTCATGAACATTATGTACTCAGAAATAAGAGCCATGTTTTATCAAAAATACAAAATATTGCTTTAATGTTATCTGAAACTTTAGCATAGCGGGTTACCTGGTTGAGAGTAGTGTTGTGCCGCCGCTTGCGCCAGTGTTCGCACGCCGTCAGCGAGCGCACGTTGACGGTTCCATCGCCGTCGCCCATCGCTAGCGTCGGGTACCCGTCCAGCCAGCTTCCGGGTTTGTAAACCAATCTGTAAATATTGACATTATTTTATGCGCTGCGTTATGTTACGACTTAATAGATATCTGACCACAAAATCTCCGTTCCGCTGACGATGACATTGCATTGTGACGAAGACGCTGCCTACCATTAGCATTTGGTATGAATAAATAGATATCTACAGAGTAGGGTGGTCTATTAGAATTTGTTATGAATAAATAGATATTTACAGTGTAGGGTGGTCTATTAGCATTTGTTATGAATAAATAGATATCTACAGAGTAGGGTGGTCTATTAGCATTTGGTATAAATAAATAGATATAAACAGTGTAGGGTGGTCTATTAATATTTGTTTATAAATAAATAAATGTTTTTCTTTTTACTTAATTTAAATCATAAAGGTTGCATTGGATGAAAAGCTTCATATATCAGAACGTATTGTTATTTCATTCAGGACCGCAATGTTTTAAGTCGGTCGGTCATTTTTAGGGTTCCGTACCCGAAGGGTTCCAAACGGGACCCTATTACTAAGACTCCGCTATCCGTCCGTCCGTCCGTCTGTCACCAGGCTGTATCTCAAGAACCTAGCTAGCTAGAGAGTTGAAATTTTCACAGATTATGTATTTATGTTGCCGCTATAACAACAAATACTAAAAAACAAGATAAAAGAAATATTTAAGGGGGCTCCCATACAACAATTCTTTCAATACCACATACAAACTTATGGATGCACCTGGTTACGTACATGGAGTGTGAAAGTAACCGCACCAATAACTTTGTAAACAATATTTTGCTGTGTAAAATCCAAACTATTCACTCCACACCATCGCTTCCATGGAACGGTGGTACGGAACCCTTCGTGCGCGATTTAGACTCGCACTTGACCGGTTTTTATTTTTTACATTCAGTCTTGAGCTCTCTTGTTGGGGTCAGCGTTATCAGTGAGGGTGCGTGTCCTCCATGTTGTTTTTTCATACAAATTTTTAGTTATTTTACAGTGCATCAGAGTCAATAAATCAGTCAGTGTAATTCGTTGATTTTATTCAGACCAACTTCATCAGTACTAAGTCTACTGGGGAGACGTTTTGTTGAGGGGCATTACGTTTCTCTACAACCACCGCGTGTTGGGAACACGGGTCTCGCCGCCATCTCAGGTGGTACCTACAGGAGGGGAACGATCATTTCTCCTCCATTTCTGGTGGCCCATGAGGGGAATCTGCACTAAGCCAAAACTAAGAAGGTTGCGACTTCGCGTATCAGCACGATCGTCAGTCAATCAGAAGGAATTGCGAGTTTCAAAACGCAAAATCAGACAACGCGTGGGGCTGCGCGTGATTTAGTTAATCAGTTTCGACCAGAACGGTCAGTTGTGTGTATCGCTATTGTGACGCATAACGGTGCGAACACTTGATTCAGTTGATCTTCTTCGAAGATTTTGTGGAACTTGTGCGTAAATTCAGTGAAATGCAAGTCATTCAGTGCGTGTGTAGCTAAAATACGTAATAATCAGTACGGGAATCATCGTTTCATTCCGGTCATCGAGTGAAACCAATCAGAATCAGAACGAAGACATTTTAGTGGACATTAATTTATAGGTTATAATTTTTCCGGAAGCCATTGATTGGCATGGTTGGTAGGGTGTATCAGTTGGTATCACTGGGCACCCCGGACCAGTACGTGGTACATTACTACAGGTATGTAATTCATTCATTCCATTCAGTTCAGTTCACTCATAAAGTCATTCATTCACTGCTGACAGTTGTCCACTTTGAAACTTAGGTATTTCATTCAACTTAGTTCAGTTCATTAACACGTTCAGCGCCAGTGTATCTTTAATGATACACCATAGGGTGCTTTGTCACAGGCCAGTGTATCCTTAATGATACACCACACTGCCCGACTTCAGAGGCCGGTGTATCCCACAATATACACCGTTTCATACATTTTAGTAGCGCATTCAAAAGCGTTGGCCCTGGAGAATGTGCCTGTGTTCTTGGGGTGTAAATATCTTAAAAAATAAAGAAAATATGGGGTTTTTCTTAAAAAAAATACTACAAAATTATAATAAGTAGGGATACACTGGCCTGTGAGAAAGCACCCTATGGTGTATCATTAAAGATACACTGGCGCTGAACGTGTTAATCTGTGAGTCAATTCAGTTGTCAACTTTGACACTTGTTTGTTTACTGACCTGTTGTTTGTGTTATTAAGGATTCTTGCCGTCATTGTGGAGGATATTGCACGTGTTCGGATACATTTCTATAAAATTTGAGCATCTGCTGACTCTTCCTGTGTCTTGAATTTATCTAATTAGTTGTGTATTGTCCGTATTTGTGTTGTGCTTTTCCTAGGGTTTGGATGAGGTAAGGAGTTTTTATTCTATTTAGGTTAACCATGGAGACAGACGATGATCCACCGGATAAATCGCCCCCCCCCCCCCCCCCCAAATGTTCCCCTCTCCCCTTCATTCTTCCCGTCAGGAGACTCCCAATCCCAAGACACAGTGTGTCGAAAACGCGCGGCTGATAATTGTATAGACCAAGCTCCGAAGAAATCTGTCACAGAATTGTCACAATCTCAACCGTCCATTCAAACTGTCTACATAGCAGAGTACACTTCGCAAGGCCAATACTCATCAAGCGACAAAGGTCCATTCATAGTACACGTTGCTCGTATTGAAGAGGAGACCTCTTCAGGTCTTTCCCTAAAACCTATTAAGTTTGGTCAATTCCTACACAGGAACAACATAAAAAATATAGTTCAGGATGGTGTGAAAAGCGTCGGCCGCAACCGCGTTTCTATCCAGTTTAAGACCGCCTCTGATGCCAAATGTTTTCTATCTCACCAAGCATTGAACGGAGCCAAGTATACAGCAACCATACCCACTTACAACGTGACCCGCATGGGTCTTATAGGCAAATTCCAGTGGAGTGGAGCTTGGAAGAAGTCGTTACGGCTATCCAGCTCCCCCCTAACTGTGGTCCCATCATAAAAGCCCGCAGAATCAGCCGAAAAACCAAAAAATATGATAACTCTGTAGTTTACATCCCAACTCAGTCAGTTGTGATCACAATATCTGGTCAGGTTCTCCCAGAGAGAATCTTCTGCTTCTACAATTCTATCCTGGTGGAGCAGTATCAATTCCCCACAATACAGTGTTAGAATTGTTGCCGTTTTGGCCATGTAAAAAATCAGTGCAGATCAAAGCCACGTTGCTATAAATGCTCACAATCGCATGATGGGGACTCCTGTTCCAAAACCCAGGAATCTTGTCTATACTTTTCTGGCCCTCATAGGGCCATTGATAAGTGTTGCCCGGAATTTCACCGACAAAAAGCAATTAAGGTAAAGATGCTTCAATTCGGCTTCCTACGACCAGAAAACCATTTGCAGATGTTGCTCGTTCTTCCCAAGTACACTCTCTTTCCCCGCCTTCTAGCCAACTGTTGGCCCCATCCCAATCCCCTCAGAAAGTCTCTCACCGTAAAACTGTATTCACAACCAGACAACCTATATCTCCTGATCGCAGACAGGGGTATGACAGGAATAATCATTTTAATATCATTAACTCTCTCCCCTCTTCTCTTCCCAATGGCCACGCATTTTAGTCTGAAATGTCCAACTCAGATCAACCTAACGAAAATCTCCTTGAACTTCTTCTCTCCACCATTATCAATTTACTGACTAAGTCCAGTGATTGTCCATTACCGGCCAACGTGACACAAGGTCTTAATAAGATCGTACGACTTGTTAACTCTTCTAACCCTCCTCAAAATGGCCAGAATTCTTCAGTGGAATTGCAGGAGCCTGATGCCTAAAAATCTGATTTAATCTATTTAATAAATAAATATTGGACCTCTGTTATAGCCCTCTCAGAGGTGTGGTTGCTGCCAGGATCTCGTTTTCGGGTGACTAGTTTTACCAGCCTCCGGGAGGATAGAATAGATGGTTATGCAGGTACCATTCTTTTAATTAAAAATGGTATCCCTTTTTCTAGACTTAATATTCCCGTTCATAGTGATAGCATTAATATTGTTGCTACAAGATGTTTTGACACCACCTTTCTTTCAGTTTATATTCCTCATCCAGATCTCTCTAATCTCCATGAGCTGGATATTATTATTTCTTCTCTTCCTTCACCTATTGTAATCCTAGGTGATCTCAACTGCCATAATCAGATTTGGGGTAGTTATAAAAATGATACAAATTCTTCTACAATTTTAGATATCCTAGATAAATTTGATCTCTGTATCCTAAATGATGGCCGCCCAACCAGCAGAGTATCCCCGACTCAAGATCCTAGAAGTGCAGTAGATCTATCTCTCTGTTCCTCAAATATAGCTTCAGTCCTCTCTTGGGATATTCTTTCCTACACTTATGGCAGCGACCATTTTCCAATTTTACTTAACTTCCCTAACAAGACATGTCCCAAAAAAAATATTCTCACCATTACTCAAATACAGACTGTCTGGTGCAGACTGGGAAAGGTTTGCTAAAGAATGTGACCATAGGATTAAGATGCTGGACTCTGTGTCTTCTGAAAATGCGAGAAATCTCTATCCTAAATTTCTTGAAGCAATCATAGCCTCTGCTAACTCTTCAATCCCATTAAAAAAACTCCCCCTAGTAAAATTCGTTCTCCTCCGTGGTGGGACCATGAATGTACTGAAGGTGTCATTAAACGAAAAGAGGCCGAGATTACGTATGCGAAATGTATGACCACAGATAATTTTATAAACTACCAAAGAATTTCTGCCATGGTCAGTAAAATGTTATCTAAAAAAAAACAATCAGGTTGGTCAAAATTTTGTGAGAACTTATGTCCTCGAGCCCCAGCTTCTCTCATTTGGAAAAATATAAAAATATTCAGGAATTCTTTTTCGGATCATAATTCGTCCTATAGCGATCCCAAAGTGTGGTTGGAGAATTTCGCTAGTAAATTAGCCCCCTCCTCAGTTCCCTTTTCCGATTGCCTGTCATCTGTGCCCTCCACCCACTCCCCCCCCCCATAGATTAAATGACGTATTTTCAGAATCGGAGTTCGATCTTGCAGTAGAAAACCTAAAGGACTCCTCCCCAGGTTTAGATGGCATTCCATACTCTTTTATTAGAAACACTGGGTCTGTGACTAAAAAACACTTTCTACAGTTGATCAATAGTTTCTTCACATCCGAGTCTCCCCCGGAGGCTTGGAGGTCGCAAATAATTATCTCCATATTAAAATCTGGTAAAGACTCCTCAGATGCTGCCTCTTATAGACCTAAAGCCTTGTCTTCTACCCTTTCTAAAATTTCTGAACACCTTGTCAAAAATCGCTTAGAATGGTTTGTGGAGAGTCATAACATTTTAGCCGAAAGCCAGTTTGGATTTAGAAAAAACAAATCAACTATGGATAGCCTGGCCATCTTGACCACGGATATTAGGATAGCTTTCTCGAAAAATGAATCAGTCGTGGGAGTATTTTTAGATATATGCTCTGCTTACGACAATGTGCTTCTTCCTGTGCTCAGGCAAAAAATGCTCCATCTGAGTATTCCAGTGAGGTTAATAAATTTCATTACCAGCTTATTCTCAGACAGCTCAGTGTTGATACGAAATCAAGATTGCTTCCTGTCTCCTCGGTCAGTATGGAAGGGTCTGCCTCAGGGATCAGTCCTGAGTCCCCTACTCTATAGCATTCACACTTACGACCTTGATAGAGTAGTTACCTCCTTTTGCAACATACTTCAGTATGCGGACAATTTAGCCCTTATGTTCATTTGGCTTCGATAGAGGAGGCCGCTGCTAGACTGAATTCTGCTATTATGTACCTCGAGGACTGGCTAAGTGATCATGGGTCATGATGTCATTGTCAGCCCCAAAGAGTAACGTTGTTATTTTTTTCCAGGAAAATCCTTATTCCGGATGTGGACATCACCATAAACGGTTCATCAATCCCAGTTTCTAATTCTGTTAAATTTTTGGGTGTCATTCTTGACTCTAAAATGAACGGTTCCGCCCATCTTAAGTACGTGATAAAAAATGCGAAAAGGGTATATCAACATCATGCGATGTCTTTCTGGTACGTGGTGGGGCGCTCACCCGTATTTTCAAAAGCTGATATATAATTCCATCGTATGCAGCCATTTCGATTACGGTACTTTTCTGCTTGAACCATGTAATAAAGCTGCTCTTGATTGCCTCCAGAGGGTTCAATTCAAATGTTTACGCATTATTATCGGTGCCATGAAATCGTCCCCCACAAATGCCTTACAAGTTGAATGTGTTGACCCCCTTCTAAATTTTCGAAGACAATATCTATCGGATAGATTATTTTATAAGGCTATCCAGCTCGAAAACCACCCCCTCATTTCCAAAGTCAAATTGTTGAGTCAGCTAGTGTCAAATACGAGCTACTGGTCCCATAAGGATTCTACATGCCTTGTCAAAAGTCTCCAAAAACTAGAAAATGTCAATCAACCTCTATATCAAAGGAATATGAACCCTCTGTTTAGTACTAACTTTAATGCTCTTATCCATTCTCCTAACATTATTCTGTCTCTTGGCATCTCGAATTCATCCCCCGACGCTAATACTTCTTTTAATAAAATTGTAGCCAATTCTTGGAGTGATTGGTTACTTGTTTTTACTGATGCCTCCAAACTCCAAGAGTCCGGGTGTGTTGGAGCTGCGGTTTGGATGCCAAGATATAAAATCATTCTCAATTATAAATGTCCCCCTCTTTCATCGGTATACCACAGGTGAGTCGGAAGCGATTCTGGAAGCCATCCTTTATATTTTATCCCATGAATTGAATAAGACCATAATTTTTACAGATTCTCTTAGTTGTCTCCAAGCCATCAAGTCAAACCAATTCAGAGTTAAAAATAGATTCCCAGTAATTTTAAAAATTAAAGAAGCTCTTATTACTGTCATTTACCATAGAAATATAGGGCATAGAAATTGTTCTGGCTTGGATCCCTGGTCATGCGGGTGTTACGGGAAATGAGGTGGCAGCTTCTTGTGCAAAGAATGCCGTTGTATTGGGCGGTCCTGAACATTTCCATAATTTCAGCTCAGATATATGTTCTTTATCAAAAACCCATCTTTATAAATCCTGGAACGATTCCTGGCAAGATAGCCGTCAGGTCAAAGGTAGATATTATGGAGACATCCAGAATTCAGTCCCGCTGAAACCCTGGTTTTTCAGATACCGGGTCGTGGATAAACGCACCATCTCTACGATTTGTCGACTCCGGTTGGGTCATGCCTGCACTCCGGTGCATCTTGCTTAAATAAGGGTCAGGGACAATTCGCTCTGTGAGTGTGGTCTTGCGGAGGGTTCTGCTGACCACATCTTTTTTGAATGCCGCAATCTTAAATCTTCTTTATACAATTATCTTCCGCCGTACATTCCAAGACCTACCAATTTGAAAACCCTATCTATTATCATGTGTCAATTCTCCATTCATCCAAATCTTTCGCAATTTCATTAATGTAAATAACATCAAACTTTAACTCTACATCGTTGTATTTATTGTAGTCTAACTAAACTAACATAATTTAATATTTATGTATCTATTGTGTTGTCCTGTTTGTTCTAGATACCGGAAACCCTGTGATTTGGACCGAAACATAGTTCATGTAATAAATTAATAACGTGTCATTTCTGAAACTTGACATTGGCAGAATCATCAAACCGATGGAAGCCACCGTATAAGAAATTGATTGATTGATTGTGTTATTAAAAAATATAACTGACTAAATCAGTTCACGATGTCAGCCAAGGATGTGGCAAAGGCAAAGGGCAAATTCGCCACACGCTATCGAATGTAAGTGGGCTTCCACAAAACCATTTTTGAGGATATATCCAGTTCAGTGGTTCCGGCTATATGTCAACGTTTTGACAAATATTACTCAGAGCTTGTTCAGGCCTACGATATTTTAATGTCAGGTGAGTCAGATAAGACCTTTGCGGACGGTGAACTTGAGGAGTTTAAATCATAATTGACGGAGGTCAACACGCTGTTTATATCAGTCACTTCACTAACACCAGTTAGGAATGACAGCTCAGATCAAATTAAAACCGAGGGTTGTCGGGTAACAGCCAAGCTTCCGTTCATCGAGCTACCTAAATTCTCTGGAGACCTCACAGAGTGGATCTCATTTTATGATTTATTTCAGTCGCTAGTTCACGAGCGTGGTCATATGTCAGAATCAGAGAAACACTATTACTTGAGGGCATCCTTGTGCGGTGAGGCTCTTTCGTTAATAAAACACCTACCCATGGATGACCTCATCTACTCAGTGGCGCTTAATCTTTTGAAGGACCGCTATCAGAATAAAAAGGTTGTTAGCGGATACATATATCAGTCGCATATTGAACTTGCCGACCATCAGTCAGTCAGGACAAGATCTCAGACAAGTATTATTTTATCCATTGAGAGAATCTACTCAGGCGCTATCAAAGCTAGGACTACCAGTCAGTCAGTGGTCATATTTATTGGTTAATCTGATACTACAGAAGCTACCCCATCGCATCAGATCTTTGTTTGAAGAGAGACACGGAAGGCAATCGGATGTCTTGCCTACCTTGAATCAGTTGATGGAGCTTCTCGATGAGCAGTGCAGGCTTCAGTTAGCAGTCAGCGAAGCAGGCCGCCGATCACCGCCAGCAGGCAGCCGATCACCGCCAGCCGTCAGGACTCTTAAGAGACCAACAGGAGCACGTCCAAGGACCCAAATTCAGGTTGTATCGTCCGTTGGCGGATGTTCATATTGTTCTCAGTCAGATCACACACGCTATCGGTGCAAGAAATTCAATCAGTTACTTCCTTCAACAAGGAAGGTGTGGGCACGTAACTCAGGTCATTGTTTCAAGTGTCTGAGAAAGCACTATGCGTCAGAGTGCACTCACAGCAATTGGTGTCGCCACTGTCAGTCGACCATGCATAATACCTTGTTATGTGTGGAAGATGCTAAAGGTAGAGACCAGGCCAACCCCAATTCAGCTGGCGTCAAACCAGAACATGGCTCCACTTCAGGCGATACACGTGATACACGAGTGTTACAAGCTCATCAGGAGGGCGACACAACATCGAGTCGTCAGTCAGTTATAGATCAGATATCAGAGCCCAGCCCGGCATCTCCTAGAACCTATGATTTGCAACGCGGTGTATCGAGGCCGGGACGGCTAGCCAGAGCTGCTCAAGAAGGTTATGAGAGCCTTCGATTTGGACTCAACAAAGGGGATAGGTCACCTCTATGACTACGTAAAGTCAGTAATGTCAGTCAGAATAGAATTAAGTCAGTCCCCATTAGTTTTTCTCCCACTGCAATTATAGCTATTAAAAATAGTAAAGGTCAGTACATAAAAGCAAGAGCTTTATTAGACACAGGAGCTTGTGTATCAGTCATCAAAGAGTCATTTGTTAAGAAATTAGGATTATGTCAGAAACCTACTAATACTGAAATGCATGGAGTCAGTAATCAACGCATTAGTCAGCCAAATACAGTCTACTTGCATAGTCATACGACCAGTTGGGACACTTGTTCTAATTATCAGTACTGTGGCAATTGTATTGTATGAAGTGACAGGGGAATGTCCTCCACAATATATTCAAGTTAAGGATCTTATCAAACACAAGTCAGATGAATTTCAGTTAGCTGATGAAGAATTTAATAAACCCCAGGAGGTTGATATAATCTTAGGGACAGATATTCTAAATTATGTGTATGATGGTTCAAAGATTCCTATATCATCTTCAGGCCTCGCGGCATATGGAACGTGCTTCGGCTATGTCATCATGGGAACGACTCGGGCGAGTCAGGTAGCAGACGACAGTTCCGCATCGGTTCATCATTACGGAGTGCTGGCTACACGACTTAAAGAAGTCGTCGAGAGGTTCTGGAAGGTGGTGGAGCTACCTACAGAAAAGGCTATCCATCCAGAGTACAAGGAATGTGAAGGGTTGTATAATTCCTCTACTACTAGGATGCTAGATGGTAAATACATGGTACGGTTACCAATGTTATCCGAAAGACAGACCTTAGGAGATTCAAAGGGTCTCGCGATTCAGAGATTCAAATCATTAGAAAACAAAATTAAAAGAAACCCACAGTTTGGATTAAAATATTACGAGTTCATGGACGAATATGAAAGACTTGGTCATATGTCTTTGTCATCATTTGTTTGATTCAGAACACTATATTATTCCACACCATGGGATATTTAAGAAAGAGTCAGATAAACTAAGAGTTGTATTTGATGGGTCTGCTAAGACATCCACAGGCGTTTCATTAAATCTGTCTGCATTCAGGAGAGCCATTACAAAATGATATAACAAAGATATTATTAAATTTCCGAAATCATCAGGTTGTGTTTACAACTGATATCAAAATGATGTTCAGAATGACATGGATTCACCCAGAAGACAGGAAATATCAGTTAATCCTTAGGAGAAAGGACCCGTCAGAGAAACTTAAGCTATATGAGTTAAATACTAATACATATGGACTCAGGTCAAGCCCGTTTATTTCAATCAGAACGCTATTAAAATTAGCAGAAGACTGGGAAGGTAGTCACCCAGGTTCGCAAGCAGCGAAAGTCATCAGGAGCCATATATTTGTAGATGATATATTGACAGGCGCGAATGCGGTTCAGGAAGCTAAGGATTTAAATCAGAACTCATCGAGATGATGAACAGTGCAAATTATGAGCTCAGAAAATGGATATCAAATAGCAAGGAGCTATTGGAAGATCTCCCAGGAGATCACTGTGAGAACCCACGTCAGTTTGATACTCAAGATAGGAGTTTTATCAAGCTATTAGGAATACAATGGGATCCCACGTCAGATTCATTATCATATAAGATCAATGTACCTATAGGTCAGGCTGTCACCAAGCGACATATACTCAGTACAATAGCACGATTGTACGATCCATGTGGATATTGTAATCCAGTCATTTTCAGATTCAAGATATTACTTCAGACATTATTTTCAGATGGTTTATAATGGGACGAGCCCATATCAGACTCAGTTATGGAAGACTGGGAGGATCTAATTCAAGACCTGCCCCATTTATCATCAGTTAGTTTACCAAGGTGTGTATCACTGCCAAATGCTGTTTCATATTTACTTCATGGATTTGGAGATGCTTCAGAACAAGGATATGCAGCATGCATATATCTCAGAACAGAAGACTCATCAGGAAATGTCATGGCCAGATTGTTGTTAGCTAAATCCAGAGTAGCGCCAAGGAAGTCACTTCAGACAATCAATAGTTTTGTCATGGTTAAATACTAAGCCTCATTTGCTTTAGACATTCCAATGCAATAGAGTTCAAGATATTCAGAGATCAGTCAGACTCATGATATGGAAGCATATCAGAACCGAGTTCAACCCAGCGAATTGTGCTTCAAGAGGTATGTCAGCTAAACAGTTATTGCATCATACTGACTGGTGGTCACCAGCATGGCTTCACAATCATGAGTCACATTGGCCTAAGTCAAATATCATAACACCCAATGACCTATCAGGATTCAAACGAGTAGTTCACGTCGTCACCTCAGTTGAACCATGGCATGAAGCTCAATTATCAAGAGTAAGTACATTCAGTAAACTAGTCAATGTCACTGCATACATCAGGAGATACTGCAGAATTCTAAGATTGCCCAGGGAGCAACGGGAACTCAGTAAAACATCTCGTTGGATGAGACAAGAGAGGCCACGAAACTATTGGTACGAAAGGTACAAGAGTCAGCTTTCAGTCAAGAAATAGGGTTACTTGAAAGGAAGAAACCTGTATGTACTTCACTTCAAAGGCTCAGTATATTCATAGATCAAGAAGGATTTATCCGTGTCGGAGGCAGATTATCAAGATCAGATTTACCTTATAGAGCTAGGCATCCATATTTATTACCAAAGGATCACAAGTTTCTTCAGCTATTGATCAGTCATTATCACAAGTCATACTGTCACGCAGCTACGAACGCTCTTATTGCCATTCTCAGAAGAGAATATTGGATAACGTCGGTGCGACGTCAAGTTTCACGGATAATCAGAAAATGTATTGTGTGTTTCAGATTTAGGCCTATCATTCAACCTACATTCATGTCAGACTTACCAGCTGATAGAGTCACAGCAGCGCGGCCATTCTCAGGGGCCGCTACGGACCTGGGTGGGCCGTATCTGGTAAAGAGCAGTCTGCTCCGGAATGCCAAGTCAGTAAAAGTCTATCTTTGTATTTTTGTGTGCCTTGCGACTAAGGCCGTTCATATTGAGGTTGTTTCAAGTTTGACGGTTGAGGCTATCATCGCCGCTTTTACACGTTTTGTCAGTCGCCGAGGTTTAGCCTCATTCATCCGATATAGGTACAAACTTTGTAGGAGCAAATAGTTACCTAAGGGAAGTTAATCAGTTCTTACTGGACAATGAGCACATCTTAAAAGAGCAGTCAGCCTTTAGTAGCTCTACCAGAACCACACTGGAAATATATCAAAATGTCACGGCTATCACGGTTTCAGGTTATTCAAAAAATATATCAAACTATATGGTCACGATGGCATATCGAATATCTTCATACACTTCAGTCTCGTAATACATTTATTACCCACTCAGATAGTATCAAGGGACATTATCTTGTTTTAATCATTGATGAAAATTCGCCACCCTTACATTGGAGGCATGGTTGTATCATAGAATTATATAAAGGAAAGGATTCAGTTGTCAGATCAGTTAAGTTAAAAACTCAAACGGGAGAGCTTGTAAGACCCGTTGTTAAATTGTGTAAATTACCTTTAGAATAAGGTTAGTAATAATGCTATTTGTAAGTTAATTATGTAAGGACATAGAGTCCTGTCAGTTGTGTCAACAATGAGATACAATATTCACTATGTCATCATAAGTTTATCAGATGTAGAGACTAGATTTGTCTCAACTATCAGTTTAAGTTCTATCAATATATTACTAAGTTATGTTCTTTCCCGGGCGGGAGGAAATGGTAACGGAAAATTAACATGTTTTTCTGATTACTTAATTTAAATCAAAAAGGTTGCATTGGATGAAAAGCTTCATATATCAGAACGAATTGTTAATTCATTCAGGACCGCAATGTTTTAAGTCGGTCGGTCACTTTTATTTTTTACATTCACTCTTGAGCTCTCTTGTTGGGGTCAGCGTTATCAGTGAGGCTGCGAGTCCTCCATGTTGTTTTTTCATACTAATTTTTAGTTATTGTACAGTGCATCAGAGTCAATAAATCAGTCAGTGTAATTCGGTGATTTTATTCAGACCAACTTCATCAGTACTCAAGTCTACTGGGGAGACGTTTTGTTGAGGGGCATTACGTTTCTCCACAACCACCGCGTGTTGGGAACACGGGTCTCGCCGCCATCTCAGGTGGTACCTACAGGAGGGGAACGATCATTTCTCCTCCAGTATAAATAAATAAATATCTACAGTGAAGGGTGGACTAATAGCATTTGTTATATACCTATCACAGTGAAGGGTGGTCTATTAGCATTTGGTATAAATAAATAGATATCTAAAGTGTAGTGTGGTCTATTATCATTTGGTATAAATAAATAGATATATACAGTGTAGGGTGGTCTATTAGCATTTGGTATAAATAAATAGATATCTACAGTGTATGCGGTCTATCGAACACCCCCGACACGTTATGGAAACATTAAACGTCGAAAATTTGGTTCACTTGTTTCCTTGCTAGGCTGATAAGTGAAAACTTTCGATCCACTGAACCGATTTTGATAAAATATAGCTAATAACTATCGCAGGGGTCTATCTAGTACCAATTAGAAAAAAAACTATTGTAATCCGTCCAACGGTTCGAGCGCTAGAGTGCCCCAGACAGATATACAGCCAGATTATTCATACTTATATCACCCCTCTTTTTCGTCGGGTTTAAAAATCCCTACCTCTCCACAGTGCTGATGTTGGTTCCGTAGATACAGTGCACCTCGACACCCGGCGCCGTGAAATCGCCCTTAAACTTCTCCGTATCCTTCCGCATCTCCCACGCGTTGGGGAGCTCCATATCACTGGAATTCAAATGGAACACTTATAGCTCATATCCTAAACAACGATTGGGTATAGGTAAAAAATGACAAAGTTGTAGAGAATTTTACCAGCTGTGATACAATGTGATATATGTGATACAACAAAAGTTCCAATGACGCGTCATTATCGAGATGTAATTTAAAAAACCGGTCAAGTGCGAGTAAGACATCGGACCCGCACGTGAAGGGTTCCATACCATTGTACACGAAAAAACGTAAAACGACAGTCTTTTGTATGAGTACATATACCTATTTAATTTTAAATAATAAAATATTAAATACTAGTTAGTTAGTTTTGTGTATGTAGTATGTAAGTATTAAACTATCTACTCAGGTTAACGATACTCTTTGCTCATTGAAACCGGAAGTGAATAGAAATTGAGTAACTTATTTACAGAAATAAAATCAAATATGGTAGAATACTTAATAGTATTTATTATAATTCAAATGAGCAATTATTAATCATATGATGAGAAATAACTACGATTAACAAAACTCAATACCTGCAATTAAAAACCTTTTCCGATAAGATCAGGAGAGTCCATTTTCACCGATAAACAAATAAAACAAAATGGCTAAGAACATGGCCATACCAAGTTCTTTGGCAAAACTGATCGAGTCGATCATATATGGCAAAATCAGTTCGCAGATTGCGCCTTATCTGACTGACTCGCAACACGGATTCAGGAGTCGCCGCTCAGTAAACACCAACTTGCTGACGCTAGTCGAGATTGTGTCTGAGTGCATGGACATGGGATGTCAGGTGGACGTCGCCTATATGGACTTCCGTAAGGCGTTCGACAGAGTCGATAACGACGTCCTAATGAAGAAGTTGTGTGCCATTGGTTTTGCCCCACGGCTGTTGGTTTTCTTCGCTGACTACCTCAGGAACCGCCAGCAATATGTGCGACAAGGCTGCTTTGAGTCCCAACCGTACCATACACGGTCGGGCGTCAGCCAAGGGTCTATTCTGGGTCCGTTGTTATTTATCATAATGATAAATGACCTGGAATTTGAGCTGAAATACGCCAATTGCCTTCTATATGCGGACGATCTGAAACTGATACTTCCCGTAAGTTCGGAGGATGATTGTAGTTTGCTGCAGGATGATTTAGACGCGGTTCTTAGGTGGAGTGTGAACAACAAACTCCTATTTAATAATGCCAAGTGTTATGTTATGTCATTTACGCGCTCTTCTCAGCCTATAAGCGCGACGTATGCACTCGGTACGGAGTCTTTGACTCGAGTGTATTCGATTAAGGACCTCGGTGTTATGTTCGACCCCAAACTTACATTCCATGAGCACATGAGCACTTTAGCCAAGGAATGCTTTAAAAGATTGGGGTTCGTGATACGAAATAGTAAGGATTTCCGGAATCTGGGTGTGGTCCAGCTTCTATACACGGCCCTAGTGAGAACCAAACTTGAATCTAGCTCAGTTGTTTGGAATCCGCACGAAAGCTCTTACATACTTTTGCTCGAGAAGGTACACAAAGCTTTCCTACGATACCTTTATAAGAGGAAATTTGGATACTATCCTTACCTTTATCCATCCGCTTTCATATTGGGTATGCTCGGATACAACTCACTAGAGGTTAGACGTAATACCGAGCAGCTTCTGACTGTGTGTCGATTGTTGCGAGGCGACAGTGACTGTGTCGCGCTTGTCGGTGCCGTATGCGCGCTATTCGTGCCCGACAAATATCTACGCGCGCGCGTAAATAATAGGTACCGGCGGCTATTAGCGTGCGGCGCGCATCGCACGGTGGCGCGCCAGCAGTCTCCGCTGGTGAGGGCACGGGACAGTCTCAACGCTCTGTTGGCTGCAGCACCACTGACTGATCTGTTTGGTGATGCATGGAGGCATATTGTGCGAGAATGTGGAAGGTTCTGCGAGGAGAATGTATGACAGGGTTGTGTTATATAATTAAGGTATAATTCCAAATGACTGCAATGACATTTTTATCATTCAATTATTATTATTATTATTGACATTTTTTTTTTTTTGAACTGACATGTAAAATACTATAATTTATTATGATTTAAATGGAAGTGTATATTTGTTATTTGTATATTTGTATATGTACAATGAATTGGACATTGTCTGTAATGTTGTGCATTTAACTGTGTTAATAAATAAATAAATAAATAAATAAATAATTTATTCTATAGGTACTTCTTTTAATTCTTGAAAATCGGTATGTGTCATTATTTGTTGCTGTTGCGGCAGCAAAATTCTGTGAAAATTTCAGCTCTCTACCTATTTCGGTTGATAGAGCCCGGTGACTGACGGACGGACGGACGGACTTTCGGACGGATGGACAGACATACGGACCCTATTACCGTCCCGTTTGGCACCCTTCGGGTACGGAACCCTAAAAAACCATAAAAGGGGACCTTCTTCGCAAAGGCCCTGGCGTCACCTTTGCCATAGCACTGCGCAAGTCCGCATCGAGCCTGTTTATCGATTTGGATTTTGCTCACGTTGAAGCTTACAGCTGTAGTTGTGTATTTCTAATGGCATCGGCTACCTCTTCGTCTATATGTAAAGGAAAAATCTAATAATCCATTCTCGAGCTAGAAAGGTACTGGGAAATCTAAACATTGAATGGAGACAATATTTCCAAAAAGATGTTAAGAAACTAGAAAATGAATAGGTTCAAATAAAATTATATAGGTATAGAAAAAAGATGGAAGATATTATCACAAAGTCGGAGTAACCAGTGACGAACGAAGTGTTTCTTGCGATTATAGTATAGGTAAGTACATTTGATTTTGATTGTGATAAATAATCATTACTTCTTGCCACGGCAGACAAAAATCACCCTTGCTCAGTCCCTTCTTCTATCGACTACGCCGATGTCTGTTGGGCGAGCGCGAACAAAGATCTACTGAACAAACTTGAACTACTTCAGAATCTCAAGATTCGGTTTATCTTTGGGGTGCTAAAATTCGACTATGTTTCTCAATATCGTAAAGAGTTGGGGTGGCTTCCGATTCGTCGTCGCGCAGACACTCATATGCTTTCTTATCTTTTCAATTAAGTTTCGTTCCCTTTAAAGTTGTTATTTCCATCGATCTGGGGTCTTCTGGGGCGTGGGGAGTTGGGGTCAGTTCAATGGAACTCTTCCCGAAGCTTCGCCTCTGTCCACTCCTATGGACTAGTGGTGGTCAACATAACCGACATCTTATTATTACAACCGAATATTTAAAATAACTAAACATTTCAATATATAACATTCAAAAATATAGAAATAACGGTTGCCAGTTTTGCGATTTTCATTCCGAACATCGCCAGCAAGCAAATTAGCTCTTATACCACAGCTATAAGACCTCATTTAAATATTGTAGGTATTCTACCATAGCTATTTTAGCGATAAAATATTTAAGAGTGCGTTCAAATGAAAACATACAGTAATCGGATAGCTTAAAGTTCATTTTTATGACTTCAAGCTATACTAACTGACTATAACATAACTGAAATGTCTTCGTCATGTCAAGAAATATACCTATTGCGTATTTTGTATCATTGATCTGATCATTTTTAGGGCCTCTTGTATATATTTATAAACAGCTAAAGTAGTCGATCTGTTCTTCCGGAAACCATTTTGGGAGTTATCAAAGTGTTTATATTTTTCACAGAAGGCGTACAATTTGTTACGGATAGCTTTTTATTTTTTTAGGCAGAGGTTAAGATAGCAATAGGGCGATAATTACTGGGATCGTATTTATAATTTTTCTAATGTGGTTTTATTAAGGATATTTTGAGTAGGTCGGGGAAAACACCTTCATTAAATGATTGGTTAATAAGTAAAAAAAGGTAATGCCAATTGTTCTGCACATGTTTTATTTTAAGTAGACTGGGTGGAATCTCGTCTACTCCGAAACTTTTTTATTCATAAGATTTATCAGAATACAGAATACTTCCTAATATTGTACTGGGCTAAGAAATATCGTATTTTCGGAGGGATAGAGTGTCGGGCGGCCGCGGGGCTTATTGCTGTTAGCATTGTTAGTATTTGCCGAGGTTTGATACCGACATAACGACGCTTACGTGAAACTGGCATTCTAAGATGTAGTGAACTTAGAGGGATAGTGATTCGAAATAACGTCGAATTGGACGAACAGATTTTGGGGCTGGAGCATCCACACCGACCAGGAGCCGAATCATCGCTTTGTCTCTTACGGTTGTGTACCTACTTCTCATTTTAATTATCTACATGTTCACAATATTAAATGCGGTCTCATCCGTATTGTACAAATCTCGAAAATAACGACTTTGGAACACGTGTCCGGATTTGTCGTTTTCTGCTGCAAACAAACCTGGAGGAACGTGACTTTTTTTAAAGTATCCTACGGACGGACGAGTCCAAATTTACAAAAGAGGCAATTCTAAATCTCCACAATCTGCACCACTGGTCGTCGAAAGGACAGAACCCACGGGTCAAAAGACAGAGGAGTTTCCAGAGGAGATTAAAAATCAATGTTTGGGCAGGAGTCGTTGGAAATGAAGTCATTGGACCACACTTCCTATCCGATATTCTGGACGGGGAAAATTTTCTTGATTTTTTACTCAATGTCCTACCAGAATTGTTGGCAGTGGTGCCACTTTTCAATGAAGACAGGCCTATCGTCTTCCAGCAAGACGGTTGTCCAGCTCACTGAAGAACTGCAGTCAGGGATGTTTTCCCAAATTAAATTCGTGGATAAAGAGGGATGGACCTATTCCATGGCCTACACGTTCTCTAGACCTGACACCTTTAGACTTCTACATCTGGGGACAGGCGAAAGAGTTAGTCTTCGCTAGATAATCTAGAGAAGATTTATCCCAGCGGATACAATCAGCATTCGCCGTAATTAAAGAGGAACTTTGCTTACGAACTACCTCTGTAGAAATAAGGAATCGATGTTACGCGTGCATACGCAATGAATGTCGGCAATTCGAGCAAGATTTGTTATTATTTTTTATAAATAATGTGTTTTGTGATCAAAGAACAATTGAAAATTTCTTTCTAACTCCAAAATCATGTTTATTCTTACATACCTGTCGAATATCAGCTGTATGCTTACCGCCCGCCCGATACAAAGTTGGCAAATTAATGAACTTAGTAATGGTTTTATGGCAATATTGTACATTATTAAAAAAAGAACTTTTTAAAAAACTTTCAAAAAAAAAAAGCCTCATTTAGTTTTTTTTTTATGGCAAGTCAAAGATGATTCGTTACAGAATTTCACTTCTTGAAAAAATATTTGTGAGTCAATAAAAAAAACTAGATGTTAATTTCCAGTATTTTTGACTATAATAGAACCGTACAACATTTCACAACCAATAACAGTAAATAATTGCAGGTTTTCTTTAACTTTTGTAACTTGGTTAACATAACTTTTTGATTTATTTAAGTTTAAAGTAGTTATTCTGGATGATTTTTCAAAAAAGTTAAAAATATTATAATAAAAAAATCCGTTGGGCCAAAACATTTTTTGTGGACCTATTGTGTGGAGTAGTGTGTAGAGATGTAGTGGAGATTCTATCCGCAATTTTAATTTGGCAAACGACGCACTAAACACCCTGTATTGAGAAATATGATTGGACCTACTTGGAGCAACTTTTTATTTGTCTGCTAACTACACTCACAGGAACTGACGTCTCTATGATGACACACGCCTTGAAACTACGCCCATAACCATTCTGCGGGGCTTATACCTATATCTAGTTCTAAGTATGATATTACAATTTATAAATTGCGTTTTTCAATACTCACAGAAACAGCTTCTGAAGGTCATTGATGGTATAATTAAACTTGTCGGTCTGCACTAGCACCTCTGACGGTTTCCATAGCAATGGCGAGGGCAGCAGCCACGCCAGAGAAGGACAGGAGATCTGCTGCGTACGCATCACACTCTCGCGCAGCATAAGCGCGCCGAGGTCGTCGCCTGGGAGGGAAGGGCGGTTAATAACGGGGGGATAGTAATCGCAATGGGCGCTTTGAGTTAATATGATAACTGCAACATCTTTTAAGGATGTTATATTATAGATAAACATCCCCCGGATTATCCGAATTTTAGTCAAAGATTTTTTTCTGTTATCCTTAATAAAAAAATATCACTGAATCGCGAAAAGTTGTTTTCTGAGATTCCACATTCAAATCTACTTTACAATTAACTATCACCTAGAAAATTCCTGAAATGGTACTAAAAACCTAACTATCTCGAAAAACAGCATTGGGGGTCGTTAATATTCTACAATTTTCCCGTCCACTGTGCTAGGATTTGTTTTGGTGTCAACAAAGATAAAAATACCTGTTTAGGTAAGTAAGCCAAAGTAGCTTTACTTAAGATATTTAAAGATCTTTCATTAAAAATATCCAAACATTTACCGAGTGAAATTCGGGTTAGTCCGCTTTTACAACACTTTTTTGGCGTATCGCTTACTTAGTAAGCGATACGCTTATCGCTTACTGTTTTAGGGGTTCGAAGGGAAGGGAGAAAAAATATTTTGATTTTGGTTTTTTAATTTATGGCATATACCTTTAATTTCACACGGCCAGGTGCGTAACAATCATCTAGCAAATAACTCTGTACCTCAGGGGTTACAGTGTCCAACCTATTATAAGTATTTAGGGTCATACTGGAACACAAAAGTATTGCCACAGTGAATCATAATTACTTTGACCTTAGATAAGTCCGATGTCAATATATATTTTTCACTTCTCATCCTCGTCTGTTACAATATTATCTCAAGTTGAACTCTCATTATCACTAGGTCAACCAACGAAAAGGTAAATAAACAATGGCGGAATGCATTAATGCATTTAGCGCGTTCTTAAATTTTTCACAAAATTATTTTTTGGTCGGCGGTTCCATTTTTGTCTTCCAAAATTCGTCGTCACGTTAAATGATACAAACTTTCAACGGTAAATCGGCACCAAACCAGATGCCAAGCAAGCAAACGGCTTATTTTGTTATATGTAACTGACCATGAATTTGGTAATACCACGAGTGATTTTCATAGATAAATCTTCCCCTACGTAACCAGGTGCATTCATAAGTTTGTATGTGTTATTAAAATAAAGTGTCACTCGTGAGGTCTACAGCTCACTGAGCCACTAGTTATTTATATATGACAATTCGGCCGACTTGCACCAGACTTTTGACAGCCAAATACAGTTTAAATACAACACGGTTATGTTAAGTCTGAACATGGATGACAGGCAAGAATAGCTGCAGATCAACCCCTTCAGGTCTACATGCACTCATACTCCCAAACGTACCCAGTAGATTGAACATGTTGTACTTAGGTTGTGTTTAAACCATATTGTATCTGTGGTTCAAACAGAATATATTCATTCAGCGGCTGTAAAATGTCTGGTACAATTATTCTATCATAAAGGTTCATATACATAGGCTTGCTCATTGGATAAGCATTGTCATTAGCAACTTGCTTTACACATGGTATGGCACAGAAGTTTTTTTTTGGAGGGTAGCCTACCAAGCAACATTATAAAAACCGGTCAAGTGCGAGTCTAAATCGCGCACGAAGGGTTCCGTACCACCGTTCAATGGAAGCGATGGTGTGGAGTGAATAGTTTGGATTTTACACAGCAAAATATTGTTTACAAAGTTATTGGTGCGGTTACTTTCACACTCCATGTACGTAACCAGGTGCATCCATAAGTTTGTATGTGGTATTGAAAGAATTGTTGTATGGGAGCCCCCTTAAATATTTCTTTTATCGTGTTTTTTAGTATTTGTTGTTATAGCGGTAACAGAAATACATAATCTGTGAAAATTTCAACTCTCTAGCTAGCTAGGTTCTTGAGATACAGCTTGGTGACAGACGGACGGACGGACAGCGAAGTCTTAGTAATAGGGTCCCGTTTGGAACCCTTCGGGTACGGAACCCTAAAAATTAACTCCCAATTTTAAATTAATTTTAATAATACATTTTAATAATACATTTTAATAATGTATTTAATACATTAATGTCACTAATTATATTATAAAACTAGGCCTGGACCCCCAACAATACTAGGTAATCATAAATAATCTTGCAAACATACCTGGAAATCAAACTTCACTTCACTATGGACCTCTACACAAAGTTAAACAAAAAAATGGAGAAGATTGCCACCACTTTTAACTCAAGGATGTCTCAATATGAGAAGGAGCTTCGGGAGGCCGCCACCATGTCCTCGTCCAGCAGCCAACTTGATTTCAACACCATCGCATGTGAGTTAGTTGAGTTCAAGGAATTTCCTTGGAATTGCCTTGACTTGCTGCGCTCTCAGATGGAGTTGCTGCTTGCTGGACCGTCTTGAGATGGCGTCCAGACTTAAGGTGCTCCTTCTTTGTAAGAAAGTGTAATGGTGTGGAGTGTCAGAGATTGGAAGTGTGTGTAAGTGAGGTGTGTTTGAGGTGAGTGTGTGAGTGTGTGTGTGCGCTTGTGTGTGTGAGAGTGGGTATGTGTATGTGGGTGTGTGGGAGTGTGTGGGTGTGTGTGTGGGTGTGTGTGTGGGTGTGTGTGAGGGTGTGTGGGTGTGTGTGTGGAAGGACAGGGGGAGATCATCAGGAGATGATTGACAGAAAACTTTCAGTGTCCTCATAGCTTAGTGATTTTAGCCACGCTGTTAGTACTCCTTTACATTCGTATTTTGTAAGACAGTATATTTAAATTTTCTTATTTAGTAGAGGTACTCTCCTAAAAAGCCAAAAAATCTATGAGAGAAGTCGGTAGACCACAAGTGGTGCGCCAATTACAGACCTTGTAAGATCATCAGGAGATGATTGACAGAAAACTTTCAGTGTCCTCATAGCTTAGTGATTTTAGCCACACTGTTAGTACTCCTTTACATTCGTATTTTGTAAGACAGTATATTTAAATTTTCTTATTTAGTAGAGGTACTCTCCTAAAAAGCCAAAAAATCTATGAGAGAAGTCGGTAGACCACAAGTGGTGCGCCAATTACAGACCTTGTAATTGCGTCGTTTGGAGGCATAGAGTGCTGGATCGTAGCTTATTAAAGAGTGTTGTTTCAATATGGTGTTCAGAATAAATAGTTGTCTGACGGACAGAACATCAGCCAATGGATAGAGTTGTTGTGTGGGAAATAGGAATGGTAGGGACAGACTTACCTTAAGAACTGAGCGTTGGGCTCTTTCAAGTTTTAATAGGTTTGTTTTATTTGTTCCCCCCCAAAAAGTGATACAGTAGGATATAACTGACTGACAGCGTTGTGTCAGTTGATATACCATTTTGATGACATTTTTTTTCAGCAACATGCCGAAGGTTTTTAAAAATGTATATGAGTTTGCGAGTCCTGAAAGATATAAGATCAAGATGTAGATTGAAACGAAGGGTATTATCAATTATTACACCCAGGTATTTGATATTTAATGATAGGCTTAAGTGGCTGCAAGAACAGGGGAAGGTTGAGTAGCAAGAATGAGCTCTAATTGGATAGTTATCAATGATTCCAGATGGTATACATCTAAGTGAGAATGGCATAAATTTCGTTTTGTCCACATTAAGCCAGGAATACACTTCGTCGAAACCCAATTGAGTAAAACCAAACGCCTCCTCCCAAGTATCCCCATGGAATATCAGCGCTGTGTCGTCTGCAAAGGTAATAAGTTTGCCATTTGCTAGTCGTGTCGTGAGGTCATTAATAAATATAAGAAATAGTGCGCAATAAAACTGTATGTATACAGTTTTATTGCGCACTAGGACTGTCCTGTTTCATAAACACTCCTGTCTTGCCTAGGTTTGCTGGAAGAAATATCTTTTTAGAGATAAGCTTGCCTTTGCCTATAAAATTAATTGTAACTGTTTGTTTGTCTATGTTTTCTGTGCAATAAAGAATATGAATATATGAAAGTAATTTTAACATTCATTCTCTGTTTGTTATTATTCTCCAAAACATCTTATAAATATTTTTAATCAATTACCAAGGTTCTTGCTTATCTATAAGCTGCCTTCTGCCGTCAAAGCGTATTTGTACTTGTAAAGTACGTCATGGAGAACGATAAAATCAATATCTGGGTCAGTCAAGGCAGGTCAAGGGGTCAATATTGCATGGTTTACATACATGCGTCTAATATACGTTGCGTTTTATAAAATATATATTTTTTTCATACATACATATTTTTCATACCTATTACGGTTATGTCTGACGTTCAACCTAGCGAGTTAATGGTGTTGGTGAGTTAGGTAGGATCTCATTTGGGAATTATTTTCAGAAAAGTATTTTTTTTCTCTTTTTTTTTCTCGTGTTATTGCCGAATACAGTAAACGAATTATTACTACAGTCCTTCTCTACAAGAACTTTTAAATTAATAATTCATGAATTTAAAAACTTCAAAAAACCGACTTCAAGTTTAAACCCTATTTTTTCCTCCCTGGTCTGGATGCGAATGAAGTCTGTGTATATGAAAAGTCCTCATCAAAACATTTGCTGGACGGAACCGCAAACCAAAACGTCATCTTGGTATTTTTTTTTGTATTTGTTGATTTTTTCAAAAAGCGCTCAATCAATTTTGATAAAATTTGTATGAGACCACCTCTGAAGTATGACCTACCAATCAAAAGAAGAATCACCAAAATCGGTTCATGATTGACGGAGTAATCGCGTAACAAACACACAAAAAAACAGACAAATTGACAACCTCCTCCTTTTTGAAGTCGGTTGAAAATAAATCCAAAATAAGCTTTGCCTGCAATGGCATTATAATCATTATCTGATTGTTGACGTGGATTTCTGAGGCTTTTTTTTATGTCATGAAACAATATCAACTACTTGAAATTCTTAAAAATTACTTGTTATGAATATATCCGATTTCATCCGGCAGTAGCTAGATTCATTAACTAACTAAATAAAGTTTTATTTTAAGGGCAAAAAAGCTAAAGCCCCGTATCAACAATCCGAAAATAATAATAATGCAATGAGGTAAAGCTTATTTTGGATTGATTATTAACTTTGACATAACTTTTTTAAACTAGTTTGTATAGGTTTGTGCAGAGAATGACAGTATGTTTTCTGCAATAATCGAAAACTGCTCTAAAAACCGACGATTTATCTCAAAGCAAATTTTATATCTGTACACAATACCTATTTATACTGTACCTTAAATATCTAGATGAGTACAGTCAATTCATAACAAGAGTTATGCAGATAACAAAAATATAAAATGATCTATGGTACTAGTAACTGTCACAGACATGTATTTATAATTTGTATCATTCTCATTAATCAGCACTTATTTATTTGAAATAAAATCCATGTGAGTGATGGGCAGTCTATTACATTGATTATTAGAATAACTTACCAATAGCAAACACCTTCAAAGCCTTCACAGCTCCACCCCATGGAGTAGACAGAGAGATCAACCTTCGTATATATTGGTCCTTCCACTTCTGGCTTTGCAGCGTCAGGAAGTGCTGCGCCATGGCACCACCCATGCTGTGCACAATGATCGTGACAGCTGTATTTTTGTTTGTGGTGTATGTCTCTTCTACTAGGAGCTTGAGCTTCGTGAAGAAGTCGGCGTTTTCATCTATGGATTAAAAAAGATATTGAAGTTTTATGTAGGTGAATAAATGTGCCTGTGATATTTACACACCTGAATGAATATGTAAAGGTTTCCTAGATTTAGGACAATTATATAAAGAATGCAGAATACCAATAGAATACCAACATTGCCCAAACAACTTATGTGTGGCTGGTGGGCTATTATTTATTTTTTTGTAGTGGTTGAGACTTACATTATCAATTTACTATTGATGTGTACTCACTTGGTGCTTTTCTAAAGTCATATGGTGCCCCTCTGATAGACAAGTTTCTTACATAACCAATTTTGACAAGCCCATCAGCAATACTATTGAAATAGGCTCCAGTCTTTTCATGTGAGGGGTCGAGCCATTCAACTGGCTCTGTCGTTCCCCACCCTGGTACCCTGATGTCGACTCCTGGTGGACTATGGGTTGTGCGGGTGACATTGTTATAGATGAGCCGTGTATTGTCCACAAAACAGTCAATGACAAAGGGAACAAGCAATTCGAGGTTCAGCCAGATGTTGAAGTAACCAGTAGAAGTCTTAGCGCATATGTAGTGAGGGGCTGCAGTCTTGTTGAGATTAGCTTCAAGCTGGCTGCCACCATCTCCTGGGACTGGCGAATAAAAGGGTTACATTTCTTGATTTATCTTTGTTGGAAAATTAGCTGTGGGATATAGGAATTGTCACAATACAAAGTTTAATATTGCTCTGAGTTGGAGTGTAGATAAGGGGGCGGCAAGGAAAAAAAACTTAAGTTTTTTTTTTGCATTTAGATAACCTGGTCAGAGTGTCAATAAGGGGGCGGAACAGTATTCCCATTTAACAATCTTTTTTAATTGTTATTGAATGTAAAAAACAAGTTAAAGAGTACTCACTCAAGATAACTGGCGACAGTCCCAGAGAGACGTGTATTATGAGGGCGTAGATAAAAGAGGTGATATAGAATAACCTAATGGTCATTTTTTAAGCCAAACAATAGGTGAGCACCAACAACGAACCAAGTGCTAGTTAATATCCGTGTACTTGTATAACTGTCTTTTTTTACGTAAGTTTGAAACCAGTTCCTGACATTTAGATACACGCGGGCTTCGTCCGAAACTCCAGACGGAATGACACACAGAACACAATGACACGATATGGTCCGACATCCGTTGGTTAATGCACCCTCGAAGTACCCTCAACTACAACTAGTAGTAAACACTTTGTTAACAAATATTCGAAACGTATGAGGATCAGCTGGTCACTGTTTACAATGCCACGAGAGGGAATTTCGTGGGACTAATGAGCCCAACGATACCGATAGTCAGCTTCTGGAGGCAGCCTTGTATTTAGGCACCAATGAAGACGTGTGGTGCGAGTGGCGTACTTTTCACACGTTAGTTCAATTCAAGTATTGGCAAAGTAAAATAAATAAATGCTGCACTGGGTAAATCAGCAACAATCGAATTTGTCTTTGTCGTTCCATTTCATTCAATAATTTTATTCAACTAGATATTTATATATACTTAGCAAACGTAAATTTTTGCCTCTTTAGATTGGTTCACTGTGGGAGAAAAGGGCGAAGAAACTCCCACAGATTGATGTTTAGATCTCTTTTAAGAATTGGTTGTAAACTAATACAAATATTACAATATTAATTATTATAATTAATAAGCAGGAATAAATAATAATTATTTTTTAACAGCAAGTTCTGTGTTGATTTAGATTAAGCCCTTACAGTCATTTATGAAACGTTAGTTATTTAACGTGTTAAGGACATTATTTCCGACATACACAAATATCACATAATTTTATTTTATTAATAACGTGCGTGTAAAGAATCGTATTAGTGCAGGAAATGACAGCTCTGTTACAATATCGGATAATCAGTTCGTAATCAGTTCACTCTTATCAATTTATAAAACTCGGAGAGGTCTGTGGTGTGTTTTAGTAGAAAATTATTTAGACACATTGAAAAAAAACGATACCTACCTACATAACGAACGATAAAAGTATGAAATCCAAGTCCATTATCGCAGCCACTTCATAATCAAATAAGGTTTCTGAACAGATAAAACTAAATCCTCAGCGCGCATGATTCAAAAAGGTCAAAATGAAGTTGTTTTGTTCAATAATTTCATAAATCCAGTTCCATTTTTATTTCTATTCTAAGCCTAAACTGTACATACCATAACCAGTGCATACTAAGCTATGATGTCAGATATGTTATCAGGCCAGGACCTAAGGAGGAACGCCCTTATCATCAATTCCTAAGACTGAAATGTTTCCACAGGTAAAATCAATACCTATCCCTTGTTGGGACAAGATTTATTTTTTGATATCTGACTATGCATTTCGTTTCAGGGTCGCTTTATAATTGTTTGGTTATCTTGGCTTATTGGAGGGATCTGCGGAGTTATAGTTTTGCTAGTTATTATATGTTACTGCCGCCTCATGCCGCGCCACCAGAAATCTTTTGGTAAGACTAGCTCAAGTACTCCTATTCAATTGTTCAAGTACTTTGCCACTCTCTGCTGAATAAAGTCGTTTTAAAATTTTATATTTCTTTATTTTTAGATGAACAGTATCTGAAGGATAGCTACACAATCAAGGAGAACCATGCATATGCTAGTCACGAAAACTACAAACCAAAACAGGCTGAGGTAAGGTCTTATTGATAGAATGTAATGATCTGATCTGATCTGATTAGAGATAAGCTCGCCTTTATACACTGTTTCCATGCAAGTACTGTTTTTATATGATTTGTGTGCAATAAAGAAATCATTGATTATGATTGTATGTAAGTAGGTATATCAAAAATTTACTGTCTGTTTGCACCGAATCTAGTTCCCTAAATTAATATTATTTTATTTACTTCTCTTTAAAATGTTTATGTTATGTGTTGCCCTAGTTTTTAATGTTTTATACTTTTATATGGAAATGCTCTGTATTTCTGGAATAAAAACTTTATTATTATTATTATTAATACACACAGATCTTCAGGTAACTCTGCTGCCATTTCATATATGTATTTAAACATGACTAACTATGTCTTGTTCAACAGGGGTATCATTTAACAATGCTTACTGCTTTGCTTAGTTACCTCTATGTTCTCACATGGTCACTTAGATAGGTACCAGTGTCATGGGAAACGCAGAAGCAGCGATTTTACTAAACCCAGACCCGGTTTTTTTCGACATGTGCGTATTCCACCAAGACAACCATCAATAGTACACCCAGGTGCAGATCCAGCGTCACAGCCGGCCCGTCAGCTACGCAGGCGCGAGCGCGGGCGCAGAGTGGGCGCGGCGGGGCGGAGGGGAGGCGCGGACGGCGCGGCACGACAGCCGGGACAACCGAGACAGCAGGCAGAGCGAGCTTGATGCGCACTATGCTTCTAGCAGCAGTGAGTACGACATCGATTTAGAGCCTTTGTACACGGCGTATGTATTACGCGCGTTATCTGAGCTTATTTGCGTCTGTATCGATACAAACGCAAATGGATCGCGCTTCTGACATGCGCTTGCCGCGGTACAAACGCGGGTTTGTCGCGATACAAATGCACGTTCAAGTTCAACGTGCTCGCCCGTAGTAGCCAGCTGCGGGGAAACTGGAACTGGATCACGCGTTTGCATCGCGACTAACGCTCGTTTTATCAAGGCTCAGATACACTAGGGCACAAAATGTCGGCTTCGGACTCGTGGTCACACCATTATGTCACACTCTAGTGTGATGACGATTAAGTTATATTCCTCGTAGCCACACTGCTTGGTGTGACCAATAGTAAGTTACTAAAACATGAGACTTGTGGTCAATTGTCAATAGTGCGGGAAATTTCGGCCCGTGACTTGACCCGTCTATCCACTGGACAGATGCACTGGTTGTTCAACGAGGTTTATTAGAATTAATTAATTAGAAGTGGACTAAAGGCGAAGAAACGAAATAAAAAATAGGATCACCTGTCAAAAATAGGGACAACTGCTGCGTGAAAATGTTCTATGCCGGTGGTGGGTCCACGGTGAATTTATTTTCCCCTGTGGAACAACCAGTGCATCTGCCCAGTGGGTCCACGGGTCACGGGCACAAATTTAATACTCTTTATTATGGAGATGATCAAGCATATTTTATTACTTAGATTGATTAGGATTAGTCGGCAATTATTAATCAGTTTCCCATTATGTTAGAATAAAATAAAACACGTATGTAATGTATAATTACATTTTAATTAAATTAATAATCCCCTTAATAAAATCCTTCGCATCATATGAAAAGTATCTACCAGTTTAGATTTTCATTTATCCAATCTCAATATCTCTAAAAAGTGACCAACAGTTATTTCGCTATGAATAAGTTGGATCGGAGCAGAGATAATAATTTGGTCTTTTTCCTTTTCTAGTTTTCCTCGTTCACTTGGGTACCTTTTACCTAAATTTGTAATTTTAATGCTTGTTAGAATTTGTAGCGTCATGTCCATAGGGACAATAAAAAATAAGAAAAAGAGAGATAAGTATAGATCTTTTAACAGCTTTTTGATGGTAACCTAATTCTTGTTTAAGTATACTTTTATTTATTATAGAATTGTAACTTTCTGCCAAATTGTTGGTTCGATGTCGCTCATTGCCGACACACCACTCCCTTATACATGTGTAATGTTTAAGTCAGGTTTTCGTCATGTACCTACGCCATAAAGACGTTAATGTTCTTGTTATCAAAGTTTATTTATTTATTTATTTATCTATTTATTTATTTATTTGCATAAGCGCACACCCACACACAAAACATTGCAGATACTTAACAAAAAATAACATAGGTACCACTTAACAAAAATAACATCGCAGAAAACAAAAATACTTATAAACATTCAGAAACAACTAGAAGCTATAGTTAAAGTAATTACACCTTGAGACAGGTAGGACATAGGTACCAAAGTACCTATATCGCATTAGAACTGAGGGTGGTGTGGCATCTGCAAAAAGGTTCTGACTCAGCATGTGCCTAAGAAGTAGACTCCTCAGGCGCTGATCTTCCGTCAGTACCGGAACAAGGGAGACGGCGTGCTCAACTGAAAGCATTAACAGAAGGTACCTGACTTATTTAATACTACCTTGGACACTATTTACACACATTGATCTAGCCCCAAACTAGGATTCCCTGTATCTTGGGTACTAGACAACGATACACATACTTATATAGATAAATATTATACTTAGATAGATAAACAACCATGACTAGGGTACAAACATCCGTTCTCATCAAACAAATATTTGACCCCACCGGGAAACGAACCCGGGACCCTTAGCTTCGTAGGCAGGGTCACTGCCGACTGGGCCATTCGGCTCGTCGAGTTAGTTAGTGTATACTATGTTAGTGTATACTTTTAGTTTAAAAGGTATAAGTTTATACTATACAAATTGATAAGATTAGTAGGATTAGTTAGTATTGGTTAATTGAATACGATATAGAATACTGTTATGTAGATAATAAAGAATATGGAATATAATAATAATAATAATAGAGTATAGCTGAATTTATTTTATAATTAGTTGATTACAATTTATTTATGTATTAACCCTCAATCCCTACCCATCCTAAAACAAACGTTATCCCTACCCATGGGTTTCTGGGACCCCATTTACTTTAAATGATTTAAAAAAATACAATTGATGTTTATTGTAATGTTTTTATTTATTCTTATTAAGAAACTTTAGAAGGAAAAAAAACCAGGTTCAAACACTTTTGGAAACACATGTTTGGCAAATAGCCAGGGAGTGTTCGCCGCACAGTGGAATTCTACACATGCAACATGTTACCTTAGTTTTACGGTCTTTGCGACTAGGACACACAGCACACCTTTTCTTGGTAGCAAGAACAGGAACTTCTTGCAATAATGGTACCTCTTTCTGCAAGATATCGCTCAGCAGTACACGGAGTTTGATAGACAAAGTTTTATAGGTAAAACGTTCCTCCATTTGCGGCTTTATTAGCGCCATGGCAAGATTCTTCATGAAATATCGCCGTTTTTGAACTCTGTTTGTAGTCATCTTGAGTAGGACATAAGAATTTACACCCACTATATTGAGAAGGCCATAAAAATAGCCATCGGCCATCTCTGGGTCTTCCTAGAAACACTGTATCTATGACACAGTTGGTCCATCAGGTCGACGCCGCATTTGCTTTTATTATAGTATTCGACCATTACGGGGATCCTGTTTACAGCATCTTCATCTGATGTTGTATGCATCGTTGACAACAGCATTACCACTTTTTTCTGTTTTGACTTTGGTGGGCAGTAAGACAAGAGAGTGAGTTCTTTGGAAAAGGCGAATTGTGCAGTGTTTTTATCGCGGTTTCGCAGCTCAAGAAAAAGAGGTGGTATTTCTTTCTTATTTTTTCGTAGCGTTCCTACGATAGTGACTTGTTTTTGCAATAATTGGTTTGCCACTGGTATAGATGTGAACCAATTGTCACATGTCAGGTTGCGGTTGGATCCATGAATTGTTTCAGTCAACGTCATGGTGAGAAACTCTGCACATGGAACATTTCTTGGAGTGGAGTCCTTGCCCAAATATACAAAAGCATTGATCATGTAAGCAGTTTTAGAGTCACATAACATTACAATCTTTATTCCATATTTGTCAGGCTTACTGGGTATGTACATTTTGAAGACGCATCTTCCTCTGAACCCCAATAACATTTCGTCTAACGTACAGCAATCAGACGGGCTGTATTGTATAATTCACTCGAGACCTTGACTATGTCATCAAAAACTTGCCTATTGGTGCCAGTCTATCATTCTCACGACGCTCTACTCTGGTGGCACGATTGTCGAACCTCAAACAATTTGTCAGGAATTCAAATCGGGCTTCCGACATTGTAGCACGAAAATAGCCTACGCCCGCGTTTTTGTTGAAGAGATCTTTGGTGGTCACATGATTCATGTTGAGAACTCCACTAAGATAATAAAGCCCGAACAAAGCTTTGATTTCCGTTATGTTAGTGTCTTTAGCAAACGAAGGCCGAACAGTGGAATTCGGCGGGCCGTCATTTTCTTCTTTAATGTTATGGGCTGGCCTATCGCGCTTATATTTTTCCCTCTGTTGAGCAATTTCTTCGTTGGTGTTGCTGACTATTTCTTCTAATATATTTTCTGAAAAAAAAATATTCCATGCTTCTGCTTCCGTAGTTATTTAACGAGCTGCGCCTAGAGGACCCGCTGGACCACTCAAAATATTTCTTTGTGGAACTCTTGTTCTTGCAGGTTTTGTCCCACTCCATTTATACCCGTTCCGACCTAACAAACGGTTTGGAACACTTAATACACGAACAAAATTTCCTGAACGGTAATTGCTCAGAGGTACCTCGTCTTCTGAATCAAAATCATCGCTGTCATCAACGTTAGCCTCTATAGAAGTTTCTGCTCTAGCTTCTGGAAGAGGTAGCATGTCGATGTCAGCCTCTGAAGGAGATACTGCTCTAGCCTCCAGCGATGGTACTGTGTCAGCCTCTGGTGATTCTGCACGATAGTCCTCGATGATTCCGTCTTCCTCGTCCTCACTACCAAGATCACGGATGGTAGGTATATTTTCATCATCGGAATCTTCTTCATGCAACCAGCGAGATATTTTCTCATCCATAGTTAAAAAAAATGTCTTTGCTGTTCTAAAACAATAAAAAGTACACGTTGTATATAATATATCCACTGCAATAAGAGAATACTTATGCTCAATGCAATATTCAAACCAATAAAACATAACCTCCAACACATTATAAATCATAGACGTAAAATTAAACTTACCTGTGAAAATGTTGTTCAAAAAGTAGTTGCACACAATGAAATAACAAAAAAAACTTTGTATGATAGATATTACTGTTTTACTACCCTGGGGTCTGACAAACCCGGAAACAGCTATAACTACGTGTGCACAACAGATTCGCTCACGCGCGACTGACGACAAGATGGCCGCCGGTGTCATTTGAACATAGCTAGAACCGTAAGGATGTTCGTTTCATAGTCAAAACAAAAATTGCAAATAATTAAATCACTGGGGTTTGATAGACCCAGGGTAGGGTTTAAGGGTTAATAATGCAGGCGGGACTAGGGGAGCATCTTTTGTGAGCTCAAAAGAGTTTTTTTTAATGAATTCTTAAAGGCTACTTTACTTTCAAGCTGTCTAAGTGGCTAAAGTCATTGCATTCCGACTGTACATAACACCAGCCGTGTTATATTCGACTCGGGTGGAAGTGGAAGAGCAGTGCACAAACCTACGATGCGGTGGTAAAGCTTTTCTTCGACTCTCGGGTAGAAGTGGAAGAGCAGTGCACAAACCTACGATGCGGTGTTAAGCTTTTATTCGACTCTCGGGTAGAAGTGAAAGAGCTGTGCACCAACCTACGATGCGGTGGTAAAGCTTTTATTCAGCTCTCGGGTAGAAGTGGAAGAGCAGTGCACAAACCTACGATGCGGTCATAAAGCTTTTATTCGGCTCTCGGGTGGAAGTGGAAGAGCAGTGCACAAACCTACGATGCGGTGGTAATGCTTTTTCTTATGCCTAATAGACTATCGTATTAGCACTTCTTAATTTTTAGACCAGGAAAAAACAATTTTCCTATTTTTTTATTGCACATGAAAATTCACATTACAAACTTATAGAAAAGACATCTTCAAAGACAAGCTTATCTCTAACAAGAGATTTCTTCCAGCAAACCCAATATGAAAAGTATAAATTTAATAGCAGTGACAGGTAGACCTTTGTGCAGAAATACAAGTAAATAATATAAATAAGTATTTTTAGTAAACCAGTAAATATACTACATACATATAAAAGAACATAAATACAGTAAAATACATATTATAAATAACAATACCACATATGAAATCCCTAAGTTTACGAAAAAGAAAGATAATGCTCCTTTAGACGATTCTTGAAGATAAAGATAGATGGACTGTCCCTGATGGCGCAGGGAAGCTCGTTCCACAGATATATTGCCCTCATTCGGAACCCTGTTCGTAAGCGACGGTATTGTGAGGGGGAGTAGAGAGCATGGAGGCCGAGTGGGATCTACGAGGTCTAGTCGACGGAAGGAAGTCGAAGCGTTCACGCAGAAAGCAGGGATATCTGGGGTTAGTTAAGATGCTGTACAGGAAAGTGAGGAAGTGAGTATCCCGACGAAGACGGATAGGCAGTCATTTTGAAAATTTGAGTGCATTTGATGTTGCTAACTCAGTCTTGGTAGAACTAATCAGGTTTCCATTCCGGAATCAGAGTTTGCAATATGTCAAACAGAGCCGAACACGACTCTTCTTTTTTGTCACTCATGAGGGCGAAAACAAGCGGTTCCTACGACATTAATTGTTCCGCAGGTAATTCCCATATCACCGAAAATGATAGAGCCCACACATTTAGATTTTCGGCACCGGCTACAAAACATTAATTGTACCGCAGGTAATTCCCATATCACCGAAAATGATAGAGCCCACACATTTAGATTTTCGGCACCGGCTACAAAACCCTCTAAAGGTCTAAAGCTAATTAGAATAAACTTTTTGTTTGTAATATTGGTATCCATGGCTTAAAAGCACTTCATCACCTTTTCTTTTGATTATTTTAAAGTCATCAGTACTCATTATAAGTATGATATTGTAAATAATACGTAGAACAATAAGACAAAAAACCGGCCAAGGTTGAGTCGGACTCGCGCACGAAGAGTTCCGTACCATTATCTATAAAAACGGCAAAACAATCACGTTTGTTGTATGGGCGCCCCCATTAAATATTTGTTTTATTTTCAATATTCATTTTTAAAGTAAATATATATAACTAAATATTTTGTGAATATTTCAATCGTCTTCCTGTTGCCATTTTCAATATCGAGCAAAAATGAGCAAAAAAAATCACGTTTGTTGTATGGGGCTCTTAAATATTTATTTTATTTTGTTTTTCAGTATTTTTTGTTATAGCGGCAACATAAATACATCATCTGTGAAAATTAGAACTGTCTAACTATCACGGTTCATGAGACACAGCCTGGTGACAGACGGACAGCGGAGGCTTAGCAATAGGGCCCCGTTTGGCACCCTTCGGGCACGGAACCCTAAAAGCAATTGAATAGACACCTGTGAAAAATTTTACCTATATCGTTTATTTTATCAAGTGCTTCACAATCACAACACTCAATAAATATAACATTCAGCCAAGTGCGATCTTGTTGCTGTCTGGTCTGTCACATATTATGATTAAAGAATATTGTTGCTTAATGCTTTTCAGTGCTGGACGAAATAGATGAAGCTGCAAATATGGATGCGTTGAAGACGAGATCTCTACCCGCCTTCCTCAGACCGAAGCCGAGACCACTCTCCACCGAAGACGATCTACAGCAGCTCTATGCTAAGGTATACACAATAAGGGGTAACACATAATCAGATTTACTTACAGGCAAATATATTGCTTCTGGCCCCACACTAGGATACCCTGAGTTGTAGCAACCAGAAACAGCGACGACACAAACACCCAAGACCTGGGGATTTTTTTCTTCCTCCCCATTCGAACCAGGGACCTCTCGCTTGGGAAGCATAGATCCAGTATTATAAGCGATGATAAGAAATATCTGAGAGAAGTTGCTAGTTCATCGTCTGTGAGAACATCGAGCCTCTGATCAGGTCACGCAATATAAATCTTAAATAATCAGATTTCTCCAACACCGATTATAAAAACTTCTTCGAATCAGTAAAACTTTGAGTTGGTAGTTGCACATTAGAGCCCTTATAACAGAGTTCCATATTGCAGGTGAATCTCAGCAAGAAGTACAAGAACCGCATGCGCAGCGAGCACGCCGCCATCATAGCGCTGAGTAAGTCGCACAGTCAGTTCTTCGACGCAGACGCAGTCATCGTGTACGACCAGCGAACTGCTCTTTAAGCTCAATGGTGTCATTCGTTTGAAAGGTTTATCAAACTCTCAATAGCACAGTTCTGAAAATCCGAAAGACCACAGCTCTGGAACATTCTCTGGTAGATAGTTGTTCTGTTGTCAAGTCAAGCCCGTAACGCTTCAATTGCTACATATGAGTATAGCGTGGCTGATTCAGAGGAAAATGTTCCAGCTCAATGTTCGTTTGGTTTACAGAGCGCATGACAGTAAATATTAAGGTAGATTTTTGTGGTCCTTCTGACCGGATTCATATATTATCGCCCATCTATTCCCTACATATCAAGCGCAGGTGTATTGAAACGGTAATGGAGCAAACGCACATATAGTAAATTATTTAAATGCAGTATTACAGCACTACTATGGCATAGCAGTGGCGCTGTTAGGTTTTAGCCTATTTTCTAAAAAAAAATAGAATTTCGCATAAAGAATAAAATGTGATTCTTAATCGTGTGATATTGGTTAATGAAAATGTGGCCTACTTTTGAATAATGATAGAAGTAGATTGCGAACAGTCTCGGTCAAATTCTTTAGGTAAAAATGTAGATTTAAAATTTGTGTCTAACCACGCGCCGAACTTGTATGATTCGACGCTTAGGGTTGTATAATTGCGAATGTTGTATGTGTTCGTGTAGTGGGAAACAGCTAATCGTTATTACTTATCTATCACATACTGTTAAGTACTTAATAAATATAAAGTTTGTACGTGACTGTTTGTTCGTAAGAAAGCGTTGTTGTGAAATACGTCCGTTCTGACAAAAAAAAAGATACGTCAAAATAAAAAGCGAGCTCAAATTTATCTATTTTACCACATCCAACCCAATAGATTAGATGTTTACTGAATTACGTATCTGAATGTTACTTCCTCGTATTGGGCCGCCTAGTTTACCGATGAATATACCTATGCTGTTACGGTGATCGGTAAGCTGCATGCCACGTGCCACGTGGGGTGGCATGCAGCTTACCGATTACCAATAGTCATGGTAATTTTGCGGGTGGTAAACCCCCAGTGCTTTGTTCTATTAATCAAGTACTAATAAGTAGTCAAATTATACTCATAACATTGTTTACAAGAGAACAATAAACGTTTTGTATGCAGAAATGAGAATTTTAATGTCTAGTTGGGTACCCAGGCTATTAAAATCCTTAAATATCAATATTAAGCCGATAAAATAGAAATACCGAAAGTAAATCAGACTCGACATCACGAGGCCAACAGCAGGGCCACAACAAACGAAAATAGCAATTAAATTTAACAATTAATGAGTTACGAAAGTACTTGCAACCTGACCTACATGAAAATAACCATTAACATCAATGGGGAAGCAACCTGTCAAATTAGTTTCACTTAGAGGGCGCTATAAGCATGTACACAGACAATAAACACAGCAAGTAAGCAACGAGTTTCGCTCATCTGAGGTTACTTATAAATGATTCACATAGTAAATGTAAGTAAAGCAAATTTATGCAAAGAGTTTCGTCCTTCCAAATATTCAGACAATATCCTGAAGAACCTGAGATGAATGAATCTCTTTGATGCTGTTGGACAATGTTTAGCAAAGTAACAAACCACAAATGAATGAAACAAATTTTATGTCATTAACAGATAGTGCCCTCTACCAAAAAGTTTTGCGTTATCTTCCCCATTGTATTACTTTCTAGTCTAGATCAAACTAAGATAAGGTTCGGTAACTAGCGAGCGTCGGGTATGTCTTGAGGCGCAGTAGCTCCAATTCCGTCTGGAGAAGGACTATAGTCGTGTGGTTTTCTTGCACCTCACGAACGAGACGTCCACGTGTAACCAGAGTCTCCATTCTGTAAAGAAAACAGTTATTAACTTACAATACAATAAGGGTTAGTGCAACCTGTGCGGGGACATTTATAGTTATTTGTGTCACAAGGGAGCACAGTGATGTATTTACGGCGAGGGCGGTACATTGAATCCTGAGCGTAACGAAGGATTCAAGCGTTAACGCCCATGACGAAAATAATTTTGCTCCTGAGTGACACATACAACTTTTCACACCGACTATGAGGAAAATTTAAATTAAATGCTCTAAAAAAATTAAATAACTGTTCTTTGAATTATACTTTCACCACTTTTAGAGTATATCGAACAACGTAAACAAAACCTTTTTTTATAATGGTGTATTGTGAAGGATTAGGGAAAAGTCACTACAGATAAAATATTCCTGTGTACTTTTACTAATGTGTAAAAATAATCGAATCGAATATTACAATGGTTTCGGACATCAATATTCACTATATCACAATAACAGTCATCGATAGTTTTGATTTCAGTAAAACAAATAATTTATTGTGACATTTTTTTAATATCACGAAAAATTCATAAATTTTCATATAACATTGTTAAAGTTTAAACTTGAAACATGTTCGTTTTTAATCGACTACGTCATCGTAGTCGATGGTAATGTAATTTCATAATTATATTCGATTATTTTAATCTGTGTTCAATAGGTACATTGCGTAAATGCTACATGCCAATCAAAAAATTAAAAAAGTAGCTTGAACAGAAAAGTAGCATTTTGCTCCCTCTCGTCGTGGAGCAAAACTTACTTTTCCGAATGAAAGGTGTGAAAAAGTTATTTGACAGAGGAATATTGCGTAACCCCAAGCATACTTTGTACCATAGAGTAAATTATCTTGTAACGTTATCGATTCCGCAGTTTTAAAAATTATATAACCAACTCAAGGGCGGGGGCTATCGGCCCCCCTAACATGCCGCCGCTATCATGCCCTCTGACTACGAGCTGATGTCCGCTTGTAAACACGGGTAAGCAGGCAAACTCCTCCCATATATATCATTTACACATATAAATCGCCCAAAAGGGCAAATTGCAGGTAGAAAGCCTGCAGCATATACCGTGGCCATGGCTCACAGTAAAATAATATAGAGATGTACACTGTAAAAAAGTTTTTTTTTTAGTCCGTATACTACACGAGCTGGTGCTCGCTCAATGTGTAGGGACCCGGACATAGCAGGGAGGTCTGACTCCTGGGCATGGGTAATTCCATTTTTTTCCCCTCCAACATCTTCGTTTTGATTTCCCCCTTACCTTTACTTTTCAACAACTACTGACGGACTTTGGGGGAAAACTAGCACCGCGCAGAAGCAATCATAGCTTTATCCATGGCTTTGTATGGTGGACATCTAAATTTAGAATATGTTAATTTCTCCAACCGCAATGTGTAACAGGTCTAAATATAGCCGCTACAGCACCAACCATCATCGTCTTATAGCCTGCACCAATGTACTGCTAAACACTTACCTCTTCTTATACACCCGCCGTACACGTATAGGCTCGAACGGATCCTCGTTTATGCGTTTTTCTGAGACCTTCACGTGGAGATCCACAATCAGGTCATCCAGTTTCACAGAAGGGCCTGATAGCGCGGCGATTTTCATCTAAAAATGCAAAGGGAACCGGTATTATTCTGAAGGGCTATGGTGAATTTTGAAGCTGGATAAGACATGTGGAGAGGACACTGGGTTACGATAAGATGAGGAGGTTCAGCCGCTTTACATGGTCCTTCGAGCTGATGAGCACATTTCTCTGCATCATCAATTGTTTCTGTCCGACCACCCTTTTATGACAACGTACTTATCCGGTCCAGCTTACTTGTAATGTGGTTTCCTCTCACCTCAACCTCCTCCGACTGATTCATGACCATGGTCAGTATTCTGTTGATGGATATCTTGGAAGCTTCCATCTCCTTCTCCATCCTCACAAAGTCTTGCTCGTCGGTGAAGCCGCTCTCCTTTTCCTTCAGATACTTTTGAAGCTCTTTCGGGATCTGAAGAAAGAATTGTTATTAACATAACAAAGCGTCACGCCTTTTCCCATACGGGGTGGCAAAGGCACAATTGTGCCCACTTTGAACCAGTTATTCAATACTCCATTTTGCGTGACAGGGGGCTAGCCCATCGCCGCAGCTATGGAGTAATGAAGGTTTCCTCACGATGTTTTTCCATCACCGTTAGAACGTCCGTATAATGTACTTAAGATAAATTAATTATCTCATTGGTACATGGTCAGGATTTGTTGTTAGTTCTGGGAATAAATAATTTAAACAAAGAGAAACTTTTGGAAAAAATCGAATTCAATTCTGTTCCATTTTTTTTAGTGAAATTAAAAATAGTAAGAACATCAAAAAAGTTTATTTACAGTTTTTCATATTATTCCCCTCCAACCCCTATGCACTTATGCATTCGAGTAAACCAGTCCTCAAAACATTTGAAAAACGCATTTTGCTGGAGGTCTAAAAATATCCCGACTAAATTCTTCGACGGCGTTGTTTGCGGTGTTAAATTTTCGTCCTCGAAGCATTTTTTTACTGTGGGAAATTTAAAAAGAATCGCTCGGAGCTAAATCTGGGCTGTACGGAGGATGGGGTAATATTTTTGCCCCCGAAGTTGACAAATAGTTGATGGTTCTAGCAGCTGTGTGAGCGGGCGCGTTATCTTGGTGAAAAAGAATGCCACGGACTCCGCTCCTTGGGCGCTCACTACTCAACTCCCCAAAAGCTTGAGGTAGACAAACTTCGGAATACCATTCACTAGTAACTGTTCTACGGTCTTCTAGCGGGATTATTGCTACTGGTCCACTATGTCAAAAAAAAGGCAATCTTTTTTTTATTAACGCTCCGACTGCCACCAAGTTTTGTGGGCAACTGGTCCTTTTCAAACACCCATTGCGTGGATTGCTGTTTTTTAAGAGGATCGTAGCTATAGATCCAAGATTCATCAGTTGTCATCATGATGTAGGATACGTTTTGTGAAGTTCTTCCTTTTTCAGCATGAATTTGCACCAATCAACACGACGGTATTTTTGCTCTACACTGAGAGGATGAGGTATCCACCGGGAAGCAACCTTCCTGACTTTAAGGTGTTCATGTAGGATAGTAAAACTGGCTGTGATCCAATCTTCAATTCATCCTGAATCTCCCTGTGTGTAATATTTATATTTTCCTGCAATAGCCACTCCACCCTGATGACGTTTCATGTGTTACGGCAGTTGGTGGTCGGCGGGGTCGAGGGTCATCGTTTAGGTTCTCTCGACCACGTTTAAATTCATGAAACCAATAAGTGACTGTTGCTTACCCAGGAGGAGACTCTCCAAAGGCAGCTTGTAAATTTTCGTGGGATTTCTTAAAGGTTAACCCACGGTTATAATCATAGAAAATCAAATCAAAAATCGTTCATTGTTGCAAACAAAAGAAGAATGACAAACCATTTTTAAAAATAATTAAAAAAATTACCATTCATAGCCAGCCAATGATTTTCACCAAGGAGGTTTGTATTGAAAGGAGGTAGGAGGTTTGCATTTAAAATAGTTCCAGGAAAAAAGAGGTAATATTCTCTGTGGCTAACAATTTTCGGAACAGCCTAAGTGATCGTATCCCAACCCTTAAAACAGGTACTTAGAATTGCGTTGTTCCGGTGGCCATCTTTATCATCACGAGTTTCACTTCCACTTCACCAAGTCATACTTCCCAACGTTAGGATCCAATCTTAAGATCCTGGTCGACGTTGATAAATTGTTGAGAAGCATTCCTGGTACTCACTATCACCTCCACATATCACATATGCATTATGACGAGGATACATTACTTAGCAACAAGTAAGTCATCAATTAATCATATTGCAATCTGTGGGATAACTAGCTTTGAACAGTCTCGGTGGTCGTCTGTGGTGTACATCATCAGTTCCACTTAATAAAATGATGCTTCTCAATAGTAAAGGCACGACTTACTATCAAAAACACGAAAGAGTTATCTCGATTTCCCCACTATCCCATCATCAGCTCCTGACCTAATGTCAATAGGAAGGTAAACCCTTCTAAACAATAGAATATTTTTTACAAATAGTTCATCTGTTTTTGAGAAATTAATTAAAAAACGCGCATGTATTTGTCACGTTAAAACAAATCAAACGAGTCCAAACTCGAGGGGTTTACTAGTAGCCATTGAAGAGTTGCACTGTCCACCTTCAGGACCCATTATCAGATCAGTTCGATACTTTATGGATTAGTATCCATAAACATAAACATAAATCCATAAAACCGAGACGATTCTAAAGAGCCCAAACAATAGGTAGGTAGTTAGGATTGCGTTGCTTTATTACAGAGTTCCTGTGACCACCATCCGAGTCCATCATCAGATCAGCTCGATGGTATCATATTATTGCATTGTCACCGAACTGCCATAATTATTCCAAATTTTAGCTCAATTGGAAACCGGGAAGTGGGAAAAAAAATCTTGCAAGATTAGTTTACATAATTACTTTATTTATTACTTACTTCCTTGGTTAAAAGTAAAAATTCAAAAACATTTATATACTAGTCTACATTGCTTCTGGCCTCACACTAGGATACCCTGTGTCGTGGGAAACAGAAACAGAGACATCACACACATATGAACATCCAAGACTGGGGGTTTTTTTTCTTTATCCCCAGCCGGGGATCGAACCGGCGAACCCGGGACCTCTCGCATGGTATAAAGAGCCACAACCAGGCCACAACACACAACAGAACACGCCAGAGAGGTCGTCACATCTAGGTGAACCCAAAGAGAATATAATCACTACCGTTTTAAGAGACGGGACTTCCTTACTTGGAAATGGAATCTATTTAGCACAACTAGCAATACCAATACAGCAAAAACTTAAATGTCAAAATACGTCATACCAACATTACGAGTACAATTAGGGATGGCAAAATGTAGTTCCTGATCAAATCGATATCGATAAATTATCGTCAGGGGCCACCTAGGTTTATCATATGAGAAAACATTTATCGTAACATTGTAAGACAATAAATAATTTAAAATATATTTTTGTATTATTTACATCAAAAATTTTAAATAAAAAATACGATTTTTTTACTTACAATTAACAAAAGCATCAATTTAAAGTTATACAATTTACAAAAGAACAAGAAGATTGAGACTTAGGCTCGATTTATATGCGTCCGCGTGGACAAGGAGATCGTCGACTTCTCCGTGAATTTCAGTGAAACTCTGCAACGGTTTCTATGCGTCCGCGCGGGCGTTACATGGAGTTTCATCACGTACAAAACTATTACTTATTTACATAAAAACCAGAAAGTTTAATTTAAATTACAAAATGAAAAATGCTATCATAAGAAAAAGTGTAAAGAGTCTTGTCTCTGACTGTATGCAACAGCATCTATGCAAAACTATTCCAAAATATCCACTATAACAGCATCATCATAAGGTAAAGTTTATCGACTCATACTTAATCCGTTTATCGATAGAGTGAAAATTGACATCACTATTGTTAACAAACATACAAATATTTTTTCTCATTTCAGAAAGATAGAGTATAATTTTAGTCTCGCTGATAGTTCAAGGGGACAAAATACTTTATTATTTTAGTCAATCTGTACTTCATGATCTTCATCTATAGGAAATTTTGTCATAAATTTCCTTTTAATAAAATTTTGTCGACCATATCTTTTTGTACAAACTACACACGATCTATAGTGTCTAATCGGTGCCATTTTTAGAGAATCACGAGGAAATAGTTTGTAAGTGTCACACAGCAGTCCCCACCCCAGCACTTTTTAAAACAATATCACGAAAATTGTTGTAAATTTCACAATTATTCTCCCAACCAAATGATCCCAAACAACCACACGTGTCGCCATGACAGACTGTAAGAAAGGGACACAGAGACAAAGACTAAGATAGCATGTGGACACCATTAAATCTGTGCTAAATAGAAACAATTTTTTTGTTTGTTCCTGGTTGCGTGAGACTGGGTGAACCTAACAAAACGTGTTAGTAAAAAAGACCTCGACGAAATTGTAAACCTCCTTTTGTGAAGTAGGTTAATTAGTACTGTAAGTGTGAAACAAATAATCAGTCACTTCAGTTGCCCGCTCGACCCACGGTTGAAAAGAAATATCAGCTATGACCAGATAGGTTGTGAAGAACTTGTTTTAAAAAAAATGACCCTACCCTAATAATCCGGGCTTGTAGTAAACCTATTCGGTGAGCGAAGCGAGCCTATCACTATGTCACGATCCGGCACACCTTGTGGTACACTTTATGCACAATCTACACACAGCAGCAGAAAATGTGACCCAAGTGCCCAGCGCAAAATTTTACACAAACTGAGCATTAATCGAGGGAAATTTTGATGAGAATAGGATAAGCTTTTGTTTAATTAAGTGGATATTTAGTGAAAAACGTATGTCTTGTCGTCTTTTCTCAAAAAAAAACACATAACATCACAATTGGGGTGTGTATGTGTGAAATAGCAGGTGCATGGTTGGCCATTTCATGAAATGATAAATCCAAGGTTGGATTCATGAAATGATAAAATTCTACCATATAGCTACGACATAGTTTTTGTGTTTAAGAAGTTTTGAGGGATTGGACGCATTACGCGGCGACCAGTTAGTGGCAGAGTTAGGTACAAAATCTTCCCTAATGGCCGGATTGTTATTTGGAATTGTTAAGTATCCGCTTCCTCACCGCAGTTGAGATCAGGCAGTGGCTTCAAGCGGCACATGTTATCATCGTCGAGTTAGATCGTCAGTGAACGCAGCAGAAGGCGAGGAATAGAGGAACGGTATTTACGTGCAAAACCAGTTTGACAGGCACCATCGAGTAGCACGATAAAAATAAATCACGTGAACACGTGAATAAGACACTTGACCCTAGGGGCAAAGCCTCTTGACTGTTGAGGACAAAGTAGCCCTAGCAGCACCAGATTTCCATGAGATTGAACAGTACCTACTATGGAGAAAGTGTTATTCTAATCATGACACGTCAGACAGTGAGTTACCAAGGTAGTTCATTCACGGTGTGGTTATGCGTATGTATGAAGGTTTGGCGTTTTTCATTGTGGATCGGTGCCTATCAGCGGCCAGGGCGGTTGAAGGATTCTCCCAAGATCATGTTATGCCTTTTATTGCTGAGATTGGTCAAGAATATTTTGTTTGTGTAAGTGTCCTCTACCTATTTTTACCATATTCATCATGCGTCAAAGGTAAAAAATGTAGTGGCGCCTTCAACGCTATCATTTAACAAATGCGAGGTTTTATCGCGATATAAACGAAAACATAGTGTGCAAAGGTCACTTGTGCTGACGGCCTTGCGTTTTCATTGTTCGAATCCCGACAGCTGCACGTTGTCCACGCAGTCAGAAACCGTCCCGTGTGCAACCTCTCTAACATTGAGTTAGACCCTGAACGGTTAAGAAAATCACCTGAGCAACATGAGAAGTCATGTCCTCATCTCAACATGTTCTAAAATCGAAGAAGACCAACAATCAATAAAAACATCTCTACAAACCTAAGATCAAAAAATCTCATGTTTAACTTACCTCTTGGATTTACGTAAAAATCAATACCGCCACATGTTATTGAGATAGAACTAACATTCGTCACCAAGCGAGGCAGAACAATCATTGATATAACACTTGCAACCGAAGAAGCGTCAAGAGCCATCTTAAACTGGCACGTATCCGAAGAAGCATCGTGCTTAGCACAGATAGATTCGATACGAGATTCAGGTAAACACAGTAGAGGCAACCCCAAAGCGCAATCCCCGCCGAACTGACCAAGTGCAATATGCCAAATGGTTGGATCAGCTCCTGAAACAGCAGGGAGTGTCGGTAAAGATATTGGGTGCCATGGCTATAGAACACCAGGTAAACAACCTATCTGAGGCACGGCCAGCTAACACCATGCATGCCCCCTAGCAACTCCAGTGGCAAGCGTCAACGCCGGTGCTGACTGGTGGGGACCAGAGCTGCAGGGGCTCAGAAGTGAAGTAAAGTAAGGCGCCTACTAAATAGGGAAATGAACACAGCTGCAGATGATGACTGGGACAAGTACAGAACAGCTAAGTCTCAGTATAAAAAGGGCCTACGGTACAGAAGTACAAACTCGTGGAGCAAGTTCTGCAGCAACATCGAGAGCTGTGCGCAGGCGAACAGGGTAAGGGAGATTCTCTGCCAACAATTCAATCAAACCCTTGGGTCCCTGCGCAAAGCGGTGTTATCCGACCACTCACCAACACTCCAGAAGAGCCAGAATGTACGTTAATACAAACACACTTCCCTGCCTGTTAACTATTAAGGACGGTCAACTGGACGGAGGAGATAACACGGACAGAGGAGTAGTGGGAACTCGCACTCGAGGTAATCAACCCACAAAAAACTAGGTGGGCAATCAACAGCTTTAACACGTTTAAATCGCCGGGACTGGGCGGCATATTCCTGGCTTTGCTAAAGTGGAGAGGAGACCTTGTTCAGGAATTAACCAATATCATGGTGGCATGTCTGGCACACGGATATGTACCGAGACACGGTAGAGAGGTAAAAGTAATTTTCATATCCAAGCCCTGGCTTACCTGTAAGAGCGACTACTCAGATCCTATCGCCTTACCTCGTTTCTGCTGAAAACGATGGAAAGGCTATGTGATAGAGATCTACGAGAGAAGGCCCTGAGTAACATACCTTTGCATCAAAATCAGCACGCCTACAGTAAAGGTAAATCTACAGAATCAGCCCTATTGAAGAAGCCATCAACAGTAAGTATATGTGCCTAGGAATCTTCATTGATATTGAAGAAACCTTCGACAAGACTAAATTCACAAGCATAACAGCGGCACTGGTAAAACACAGAGCAAATGCTGAAGTAAGCATGGAGTAAGCTTGGAATGCAAGTGGAGTAAGCAACTCCTAGACATCCGATGGTAAAATACACCTGACAACACGCGGCAAAAGCTTGAGTGCTGAGCGGATTTACGGCCGCTATTTGAAAAATATCCCAGCAAGGTGGCCCCCCGCCTATCGGCAATGGGAAACCTTCTGGGGGGCCGCAGCTGGCTCCGCCATGGGCGTAGTCACCAGGCGACAGACGACTCAGACGCAGGGCAAGAAGAAGTAAGGTTAGGCCCTATTCATCGGTCCTCAAGCCAGACATACTGGGCCTTCCGTTTACGTAATGCAGTATTAATTTGGCTGTGTTAACTATTTCCGAGGTAGTAGCACTTTTTCTTTGTTTTGTATGCATTATTACTTGTTTAATATTTATGCTTCGGGACGCACCTCGGTTTTTGTTGCGCGGATTGACCGCGAGTGAAAAACATCACTAGCTGGCTGACTTGCAAGTGGTAAAATTTTCGGCAGGCATCGGGGCTTTGGCCGAATGGTATTTCAATGGTAATCTCGTAATAATCTACAAGAAATAAGTTGATTTCACGTCATCGTAGTGAGTGCTTCGTGCTGTGAAAATTTGAAGTGATTCGGTCACCAATTCGTCGCGCTCTGATAGCGACCCTTGTAGTCGGCAGCATTAAGACAGCACCAGCAGCGGGCTACGACACGAGTAAGATACCCTTGTTTACCTCATCCCGTACTCCTGCCTCGAATCTGAACTTTCGCATACCAGTCGACGGCGTCAAGGTCAGTACTACTTCGTGACATTCCATTGTAAAACAACCCTTCACAGATTCCACCCTTTCGGTTGAGGCGTGGATTTAACATTTTGGTAGGCAGAGTTTCCTAGTAGGAAATCGATTCACGGACGGTTGTAGGGTTGTTTTTTTTTGCCACATTGTAGTGGAAGAGGGTACCTCAGACTGGTCGGCAATCATTTTTGTGAATGAGTCTTTTGTGGTCGGTATACGGTATACCACAATTTAGGTTCATTTTCGGTTAGTGAACGTATAATTAACGATTTAGTTAACGATAATTATAAATTTGTAGTCGTAAACTACTGTTGTGTGCATAAGGATTGAACAGTCATTCCGCGAAGTAACTACATATATTGTATTACTTGTAATTGAACGTCGGGTGTGTGTGAATGTGCAGTGTTATTTTGGGTTACAGCAGGGTCAGGCTATTTAAGGGGTATTAAGCTGATTTTGCTGACCTCAGTAGAAGTGTAGGTCATATCGGAAAGGCCACTTCTAGAAGGTTCACGGCTACCTACATTATATAAAAAATAGCTTGGATTTTGATATCCAGTGTGTTTTAGGGTGCTATATTGTTTAGGTTTATAGTCTCGGAGCCCACCACTTATTTTTTTTAATTAATTTTATTTTATATTTTTTATTTTTTATTTTTTTATAATAAATTTTTGTGTGTTATTTTTATTGTGCTTTATGGTGGCATTCTCTAATTGATTTAGAGTGTATAGTTATATAGTTATAAGGTGTATATCCACAGGGCGACCATATTAAATATTTTTAGGATTTAATTGTTCTAGTAGTCGCTTTAGTTTTGACAACTTAGTTTTAATTTCTGTGCCCAGCGCTGACGGGCAAGTGCTGGTCCCTGGCTATACTTAGTTCGGTAGTGAAGTATAGGACCAGAATCGATTAAATCGGTCAACATGGCACCTTCACCCTTGACGGTACTGCGGAATGGTGTCCGGGAGGAAATGAGATGGCTCGCCCATACTCATCAGTATGTGGAGCGACCGGACATGGATGATGTCCTGCTCAAGCGTGTGGAGGACGCAATGACACGCGTCGGGAAGGTGTGTCGGCTGGCTGCGGAGGCTGAAGCTCTCGGGATTACTGATGAAGCTTCGGTGGCTACGGTGAAACAGCTCTGCGCGCATGCTGACCAAGCGATGGAATGCTTGGGTGACATCGAGTGTCGCGCGGAGAAGATTAAGCGGTCGCGAAGGAATGACCGTGGGGATGGTAACGGAGACCCACCCCCGAAGGGTGTTGTTGGACGGCTGCCACACCTGGAGATTCCGACCTTCAGTGGGGAAATTGATGAGTGGCCAGCCTTCATTAATTTATTTGATAGTTTGGTCCACGGTCGGGACGACCTGGACAACGCCTACAAGTTGGCCCAACTATTGATGGCTCTGCGGGGTGAACCGAAGGAGTTGGTCGGTCACCTAACAGTCACGGCGGGCAATTATGAGATAGCAAGGTCCATATTGTTGGACCGCTACCAACACAAACGGCGGTTGGTTGATGCGCAGCTGGGGAAGCTGTTTAGCATCCCCAGAGTAACACGGGATGTTGACATACGAGTACAGGTGCTCAACCCTGTGCTGGTGGCCACTAAGGCCCTTCAGAACCTTGGTCTTCCGGTAGAACAATGGTCATACATTATTTTATATATGGTTTTGTCACGGTTGCCTGCAGCTGTTCAAAGTCGGTTTGAACAGCTGCATGGGGGCAGTAGCACGGAACTGCCCACACTTGTCCAATTGACAGATTTTTTGGAGGGTGAATGTAGGCGATGTGACACACTGGACACGGAGGCCAGTGTGCAGCGCCAACCCGCGCGGATGCGGGAGGGGCCGTGCCCCCCGCCCCACAGGGGGGTGGGAATTCGAAACAATTTGGCGTTTTGAATGCCGCGCCGTCGGGTGACGGCTGTGTGCACTGCGACAGTGCCGGTCATGACGTGACCAGTTGCGCCAAATTTAAGGCGCTCGGGGTAGCTGCCCACAGGAAGATAGTCTTCCGTCACCGATTGTGTTTCGGTTGTTTGGGGCCGCACACGCTGAGCGAGTGCTCGCGCGCGTTCCCGTGTGAGTGCTGTGGTGGCAAGCACCACATAGCGTTGTGCCTGAATCGGTCAGGCCCTTCGGATGGTCACCAGGGCCGGACTCAGGTTGGTCGGCCACAGGGCCCAACCAGGGCTGGACCCAGTCCCCCTTCTGGCAACGGGAGTCACCAACGGGGTGACTGGGGTACCCGCGGACGGGACCCCCCCCGCGAGGGGAAGGGGGCAGCGCGGGGGGTAACATGCGGGATAGCCGGGGTTCGGTCGCCGCTGTCCACGGACAGCGAGGACTTCGGGCCGCTGGCTCACCGTGTGTTACGGGCGGGAGTCAGATGGCACCTATGAGTAGCGTGAAGGCTGGGTGACCACCACCTTCTGCGCCACCCTGCCCGTCGCTCTGGGAGGCGAACAGTCGGATGTCGCCTTCATTCCTAGAGCGCCCCAGGTTGGATCGCTCTCCCCCATTCATCCACGGTGCGCACCGGGCACACCGTACACCGTCCGGTATGGTCGGATACCAGGACAGCGAGGGGCCTATTATACGGGTTGGGACCCCTTGATGCACCTACGGTCTGATATGCCGGTTGCATATCAGACCGTACTCCGAGGCCGACGGAGGTCTCAGCGGGGTCGGATCCCGCGGAGGTTCCCGCTAGGGACACGCCGCCCACTTACAGGGTGCCGCCACTCCACAGACGGTCATGCTCCCCACCGCCTCTGTGATAGCGTCATGCTCCCCACCGCCTCTGTGATAGCGTGGAGTTCGGACGGCAAGTAATGTGTGGCACGAGCACTATTGGACTCGGGGGCCCAGGGGTGCTTAGTCTCGTTAAACCTTGTGAGACGGTTGGTCATTTCGGTAAGGGAGTATCCACATTCCATTCGGGGAATTGGGAACACGGAAGGCGGTTCCGTTAAGGGAGTATGTCGGATTACTCTCTCGTCACGGGTGGATTCATCGGTGAATCTGACGGTCACGGCATTAGTCATGCCTAATGTGATGGGCTCACACCCTCACGTTCGGTAGTCGCCCTCGGTGCGACAGTTGGTCGCTGGGTTGTCACTGGCTGACCCGGAGTTTGATATTCCGGGCCCGGTAGACATTTTATTGGGTGTTGATGCCTTGGGATACCTGTTAGTGCCAGGTGTCTACGTGTTGCAGGCGACTGGTCTGGTTTCGGTCAACACCAGACTGGGCCATGCGGTAATGGGTCCGGTCATGCCGACCGCCCTACGCCTAGCGACTAGTAGTCCCTTATTCGGTTCTGTACTCTCGGAGGTGATACAGAAGTTTTGGGAGGTGGAGGAACCACCTACGGTCCGCCGGTTGGACCCGGTTGAAGAAGAGTGTGAACAGTTTTATCGGAACAATACTGGTCGCCTACGGTCAGGTCGATTTATCACACGCCTTCCATTCCGGAGTGATCGCCCACCGCTGGGCAGTTCACACCATACAGCCGAGACGCGGCTTCTGTCGATGGAACGACGCATGAAGCGTGACGGGATTTTCCGGCAGAAGTACGTCGACTTCATGCGGGAATACGAGTCGCTCGGCCACATGTCGGTTTCGGGTATCGACTGGAAGCGTGAAGACCACTGCTTCCTGCCTCATCACGCGGTCTTGAGGACCCCGGAGGGCAAAATACGGGTAGTGTTCGATGGGTCGGCATCAACATCTAACGGCATGAACCTGAACCAGTGTTTGCATTCAGGGCCGAAGTTGAATTATGACATCGCGGATGTTATCACACGGTTCCGTCGACACAATGTTGTGTTTGTAGCTGACATCCGGTCAGACGGACATTCACCCTGACGATAGACGGTATCAGCTGATACTGTGGCGAGAGAGCCCAGATCAGCCCATCAAGGTGTACGAGCTGAACACCAACACGTACGGGCTACGGTCTAGTCCTTATTTGGCGATTCGCACTCTGCGGGAGTTAGCGGATCGAGAACGGTTAAATTTCCCTAGAGGAGCAGCGATCCTGGAGCAGGATCTCTACGTAGACGATATCTGTACCGGTGCAGATTCCGTAGAGGAGGCGCTCGCTCGACGGGACGAGCTAGTTGAGCTCTTACGGGGTGGAGGTTACGAGCTCCGGAAATGGATGTCGAACTCTCCAGAGTTACTGTCTGGTCTTCCGGATGACTACCAGCAGGATCCCCATATTTTCGAAAATCTGGAAAATCCGAATATGTTGCCGGTATTAGGCGTCCAGTACCAGCCGGTGTCAGACATGTTTTCGTATCGGGTCGAGTTGGACTCCCCGAAGGTCTGGACGAAACGGAACGTCCTTTCAACGGTGGCTAGGACATTTGATCCAAACGGGTGGATCACCCCGGTAACATTTCAGCTCAAGTGTTTTATGCAGCAATTGTGGTCTGCTGAGCTGAAATGGGATGACCCGATCGGCGGGTCATTGAGCTCAGAGTGGGCATCGTTATTTTCGACCCTCCCTGGCATCAATCGGATTTCACTGCCACGGAGGTTGGTCCCCACGAAACGATACACCGCCACCCTGCATGGGTTTTGCGATGCCTCGGAGAAGGGCTACGGAGCTGCGGTGTATCTGCGTACGGTCGACTCCTCGGGGGAGGTTGATGTGCGGTTGGTCATGGCCAAGAGCAAGGTTGCGCCGTTGCGCACTCGCCTGACCATTACCAAATTAGAGCTTTCAGGAGCGGCTCTCCTGATTCGTCTGCTCAACCACACGATGACGGTTCTTCGTGGGTCAATAGCGTTAGAAGATACGGTCTACGCTTGGACGGACAGCCAGATCGTGTTATGCTGGCTGAAGGCTTCAGTTCACAAGCTGGAGATTTTTGTGGCGAACCGGGTTTCGCAAATTTCGCGTCTCGTGGGTGTCACGCTCCGGAGTTAGTTGGACATCCCTTGTGGTGGGGTCCAAAATGGTTGACTCAAGCCGAATCGGATTGGCCAATGAGTCCACGCGTTACCTCGGCGAACGGCGCCTTAACAGTCGGTGTCTGTACGACGCAACCAGAGCCGGAAGAGGAGTTCAGCCTGCTGGAACGGTACAGCTCGCTCGACAAGCTGGTCAATGTGACCGCCTGAATCTTCCGATTTGCGCGGAATTGTCGCAATTCTGAGGCGCAACGGGTGCGGACACAGGTCCTGACACCACGGGAACGGAACCATGCGTTGTTCGCATTGGTACAAAACGTGCAGACGGTGCACTTTAAGTCCGAACTGGACATTCTGAGACGCGGACGCGTCCAACTGAAGGGAGCTGTGGCTCGGCTCAACCCGTTTATTGACCCTCAAGGATTGCTGAGGGTAGGAGGTCGGCTGCGGAATGCCAACCTGCCTTATGCGGCTCGCCACCCGTTGTTACTCCCTAGGAAAGGGAAGTTGGTCGAACTGATACAGGATCGACACATTCGGAATGGGCATGTCGGATGCCACGCCTTGATGGCGTTTCTCCAGCGCGAGTTCTGGATTCTATCGGAAAGACGCTTAGTGCGTAGCGTCGTATTTCGGTGCCTGCCTTGTTATCGGGCCAAGGCGGCTACGATGCAGCCCCAGATGGGCGATTTGCCCTCGGATAGAGTTAACGAAATCCGGCCCGTTGCGGGTGTCGGAACGGATTTCGCGGGACCATTCATGGTCAAGTCTTCATGCTACGTAACGCCAGATTAGTGAAGGCATACCTGTGCGTCTTCGTGTGCTTGGCCACGAAGGCAGTCCACTTGGAGGTGGTCAGTGACCTCACTACGGAGGCATTTATCGCATGTCTAGATCGGTTCGTCTCACGAAGGGGCCTCCCGACATTAATCCGTTCGGACAACGGCACAAATTTTGTCGGAGCCAGGCGATATCTGCAGGAGGTCACTCAATTCCTGAACGGTAACCAGGACGTCATCGGTACGGCTTGCTCCCGACGAGGGATTGAATGGGTTTTCAGTCCGCCGGGATGTCCTCATTGGGGAGGAATTTTTGAGGCTGCGGTTAAATCGGCTAAGTCGCACCTGACGAGGATCATCGGTGAGACCTCTCTACGCTTTGAAGAGCTCTGTTCTGTAAAATTGAAATGACACTGAACTCGCGTCCGTTGAGCCCGCTCAGTTCGGATACAAATGATTTGGAAGCGTTGACGCCGGGTCAGTTCCTGATAGGTCAGCCCCTTAACGCCCTGCCAGAATACCCATTCGGTGATGTTAAGTTAAGTCGGTTAACTAGGTGGCAGATGTTGCAGCAGATGGCTCAAGATTTTTGGAAACGGTGGTCCCTTGAGTACTTGCACATCTTGCAGCAGCGCCTTAAGTGGACTGACCGGACGAACCCCCTCAAGTCGGTGATTTGGTGCTGATTAAGGATGCGAACCTGCCATCATTTAGATGGAGACGAGGACGGATCGTCAATTTGTACACGGGTCGGGATGGCACGCCTCGATCAGCAGAAGTCAAGGTGGGGGACTCGGTCCTCAAGAGAGCGGTCGCAACACTTTCTCGCCTTCCTATTGATTAGGGACAGGTTTGGGCCTGTCCGGGCGGGTGACTGTTTAATATTTATGCTTCGGAACGCACCTCGGTTTTTGTTGCGCGGATTGACCGCGAGTGAAAAACATCACTAGCTAGCTGACTTGCACGTGGTAAAATTTTCGGCGTCAGGCATCGGGGCTTTGGCCGCCGTGTGGTCTGCGGAGTGTGTTCTCGCGCGGAGCGCGAGGACCACTACGGTTGCGGGGTCGAGGACTTATGGTTGCCTCATGCCCGCGGCGTCAACTCGGGGGGTAACGTCCCCCCCCGGTCTTGGGTGGCCCCTACTTGTCAGGGGCCTCGCGTGGTCTTCGTTGCGCTGTGCTTTCGCCGTCTATTGGCATACACTGGCGACAACGGTGCGGGAGCTTCTTCTTCTCCACTGTGCCGTGCTTTCGCCCTCTTCTGCGGGCTTACACTGGCGACAGTGGGATGAGCAGCAACTCTCTTGGGAGTGGTCTGCCTTCAGGTGGACGTGCGTGGTGCGGAGCAATGTCGTGGAGATGTGCGTGGCGGCTGTTGTCGGCGCAGTCGTACATGCGCCGTGCGAGCCGCGCGACGAATTTCTCCACGGTGGGCATCCGGGTATCTCTCATGATGGTGGTGTTGCGCACGTACCGCCCGGCTCCTGTGATCACCCGCAGGGAGATGTTCTGGAACCGCTGCAGCCGTGCCTTCTGGGTCTTCGACAGCAGGGCGTACCATGCTGGAGCCGCGTAGGTGAGCCGCGAGCGCACATAGGCCTTGTACACCCGCAGCTTGGCTCTCAGAGGCAGGCTGGACGACAGGACAGGCCGGAGCATTGCCCGCGCGGCTTTGGCCCGGTTGATGCAGTGTTGCACCATCGGGACCATGCGCAGCGAGCAGTCGATGTTGCAACCGAGGTATTTCACCGTCGATTGCCACTCGATGTCCCGGCCCCTCAGCTGTAGCGGGGTCGGACGGCGGGAGCGGGTGGTCAACAGGGCTGTTGTCTTCCCGACGTTCACCGCGGTCCGCCACTTGTCCAGCCAGGGCGGCAGCAGGTCCAGGAGTCGCTGCATCTTCCTGCAGGCGAGCTCAATTTTGCGCGACGACGCGAAGTAGGCGCTGTCGTCGGCGTAGAGGGCGAGCACAACGTCTTCCACCCCCTCCTCGAGGTGGCCCTCGAGTGTGGGGATGTCGTTGGTGTAGAGCGCGTAGAGCACCGGCGAAAGGCAGCTGCCTTGCGGGACTCCTGCGCTGATGGCCTTCGTCTGGGAGTGTGCATTCTCGACCGAGACGAAGAACCGCCGGTCTTCCAGGAAGGAGGCCACGATCTGCCCGATCATGGGGGGCACACCTGCGTCCAGGAGCTTGTAGAGGAGCCCCTCGTGCCACACTCGGTCAAAGGCCTTCTCGATGTCAAGAAAGACCCCGACGGTGTATCGGCCCCTGTTCAGCTCCGACGCCAGGTAGTGCAGGACTCTCGCCAGCTGGAGCGTCGTGCTGTGGCTGTCACGGAAGCCATGTTGCTCTGCCCTCAGCTGGATGTGGGGCAGGATTCTCCGTAACAGCAGGCGCTCAAACAGCTTGGCGATATGAGGCAGCAGGGTGATCGGGCGGTAGCCTCCCGGGTGTCTTCTGTCTTTCCCCGGCTTGGGGATGACGATCACCTTGCCCTCCTTCCAGAGGGCGGGGAAGTGTCCGGTGCGCAGGATGCCGTTGAACAGCCGCGTCAGCGAGACGACGGCTAGGGCTTTGGCCGAATGGTATTTCAATGGTAATCTCGTAATAACCTACAAGAAATAAGTTGATTTCACGTCATCGTAGTGAGTGCTTCGTGCTGTGAAAATTTGAATTGATTCGGTCACCAATTCGTCGCGCTCTGATAGCGACCCTTGTAGTCGGCAGCATTAAGACAGCACCAGCAGCGGGCTACGACACGAGTAAGATTCGACTCCCAACACCCCCCACCCTTGTGTACCTCATCCCCTGCCTCGAATCTGAACTTTCGCATACCAGTCGACGGCGTCAAGGTCAGTACTACTTCATGACATTCCATTGTAAAACAACCCTTCACAGATTCCACCCTTTCGGTTGAGGCGTCGTTTTAACAATACTGTTACTACAAAAAAATACACAAAGTTTAACCTCAAAGTGTTTTTTTAAGTATAAGTCTGTTTTTTTTGCTGTGTATGATTTTGGTGCTGTTGAGTTAGTTCCCAACAAATTTAAGTTTCTTTCTTTCAAAACAAACGTCAAATCCTATACATTTTTGTCTTTAAACAAGTGTTCAACAGGAGTTTATTTTTTGGTAAGATCCTAAGTCTTATTAAATTTTTGGGTTTTTTCGACATTACGACATGGTTGATCAGTCACTGTTTTTTTTAATGTTCATTACAGCTTGTCTTTGTTCTTATTTATTTATTTTGTTAGATTGTTATTTTGAGAAATTTCATTGGCACTTATGGATACGATGTTATAATATTAATATTTAATTAAATAATATTGTCATAAGATTAGATTATTTGTAAATTGTACATTGTGTGATAACAAAAAAAAAACGAAAATTAAAAAAAAAATACATCCCCGTAGTTTCTTGGCGCTATCTTCCCTGACGGGCGTATTTCCGAAGCACTGGTAGAGTTTATGGAGTCTCCTTTTCCTGTGCGAGATTCAGCCATGAATCACCACTTGAAAGGGAGATTTCCTTTCTCAAACTCAACCCTTAATTAGTCATGTACTCATTAGTTTAGTTGACCATATTTTATTTATTTTTTATTTTTATCCATGTATGTGAGACCTAAGTAAGCGTTTGACTTGTAAAAGTGCATTACTTTTTCTTATTTGCAATAAAGTTTTTGAGTTTGAGTTTGAATATAACTGACGCAAGTCAGAGGTAAAGGATAAGCTTTTGGGTGAAATAGTCACAATAAGGGACCGATCATCCCCCTGTGGTTCATCTGGCGTCCCACCTCATCATCAAGGATAAGCTCGCCTTAATGTTAGCTCACACCAAAACTGCAGGACATACTAGAAAATACCTGTTAAGCGACAATGGTGGTGAATTTGACAATAAGCAATTCAGGACCTACTGGACGCCCATGAAATTATACAAAGATTGGTAATGCCCTACATCCCAGAACAGATTGGTGTCAGCGAACGCGAAAATCATACTTTGGTGGAAACTGAGTTTGGTGGAAACGTTGCCTAAAGAACTTTGGGCAGAACTAATGAACACCGCCGCATACTTTCTCAATAGAACTTATCCAACGAATACGAACGATAAGTCACCATACGAACTCTGGAGGGAATGAAACCGGTTATAAAGCACCTTCGAATTATAGGTTGCAATTCCTTCGTCCATATTTCAAAACGAAAACGACAGAAGATGAATAAGAAGGCCATCAAAGTAAGACTTGTAGGTTATGACGAAGATGGTTTCTGATGAAAAGAGAAACACGCTCACCTGTTCGCGTTCCATGAGCTAACCGTTACCTAACAGCTATGATAATCCGCCTTGTGTAGATAATGACCCTAATACGAGGGAGTACACTCTGTGACTGCCGATGGATGACGCTGTCTACAACTACTGTACCCTAGTTGTAGACAGCGACAAAAAAAGGAGGTGATAATTTTATTGCAAAACACAACAGATATTTTACATTTCATTTCTAAGTCATGGTTTTATATCTAGTAATTTTTCCTAAAGGGTGTTTTGACAGCATGCTCTGTATTGCGTTGCAGACATATGGTATATAATTTTAAATTAAGTTTACGAGAGTTCAGTTAAATTTGTCTTTGTTTAAACAAAGAACCTCTTTGTTCAACCGAATTTGAATGTACAATCGAACCAACTGAATCATGACCCACTTGCCTGATAATTCGTTTGAAACTTTCAAACTTGTAAGATCTATCAAAATGTCAGTGTCTAATCAAATGATAACAAGTTCGTTACCAAGGAAATAAACCTTCAAGCGAATTTCGACCTACTTGCATTTAAGGGGTTTAGCAAAATAAGCTTATGGTGGGTCATGATTCAGATGGTTCGATAGTACATGGTAATACATTGATCAAATTTTAAAAAGACAAACAAATGTTCTAATATAGAAAATATTAGAGTGATATGCTTTTTGTAGCTGACATTTAAAGACACAAAGTTCACAAAGACATCCAAGGTATTATGCACATTAGACAATTCATTATAGAGACGACACATATTGGCGAGTGATTCAAGATATTCCCTTTGCGTTCTTTAAAAGGGTAATTTAAAAGTTTTTAGTTTCCATGCCGACCTCTGAGGAATTCGTGGAGTATGTATTTTTATTTTTGCTAAAAGGGAAGTATGAAGTGTTCCGTGAAAAGTCTCCAGGGATGTCATTCCAAAGTGTTCCAGGCGTGATTCGTTACATTGATATTTGTATTTTAAGTTGTTGCGATATGTAAGCATCCGAAGGAATCGGGATTGTTTTTTTTTAAATTGAGTCAATATGTACCTTGTGATAGGGACTCCAAACCACAGAATAATATTCCAGCTTACTCAGGATAAAACTATTGTAGAGTGTTAGCATGGAGCGAGGATTACGAAGGTCTTCGTCAATCTTGATAGGAAACCAAGCAATTTGTTACACGATGACTATAGGTGATTATAGTGCGACCTAAAGTTTAGCTCCTAAGTCACACACCGTGTCAACACTGATTAGTTTCTGGCTACCTATATTATATTGGTAACCTTTAAATTCGTTATTTGTCGTTGAGTTTTATAACGAAGCATTTGTCGACATTGAGCTACATGCGATTATGATCAGATCTTCAGCCATGTCGCACGCCCAGCAACCGTCAGAGCGCTATTGAGTGTCAGCGCTCAAGAAAATATGTACCTGGTTTAATTTGATGTTGTTACAGCGTTTCTCTACGGAAAGCTTGAAGAAAAAATGTGTATGCAGCAACCTGAAGGATTTGACGGTGGAACATCTAAGGTTTGGAAACTTAATATTAGCCTATGGGGCTTAAAGCAAGCCTGGAACTCTTGCTTAAAAGCAATCCTATTAGAAATGGGTTTTAAGCAGTGCGAGGCTGACTGTTGTCTATACACCAGGGAAATAGATGGCGAAAAACTATTAATCACCTTGTACGTGGATGATGGAATAGCAGCAGCAACCAAAGAAGAGTTGGCCAATTCCTTTTTAAAAGCTTTGAGGAAACGATTGCAGATTAGGACGAAACTTGCGTCGTACTATTTAGGATTACAAATCTTTATAAAAGAGGATGGATCCATCTTTATAAGCCAAGAAGCGTATGCAAAGAAAGTCCTGGAACGTCCCGGAATGGTAGAATGTAACCTAGTAACGACGTGAAATGGAAAAGGAAACTTCTCTCTCAGGGAAAGACCAAACTGCGGGAAAGTTTCCATATAGAGAGGCGTCAGCGCATATTTAATGGTTGGGAGACGCTCAAAAATTGCCTATGGCGTGGGTGTCACCTCCCGGAAATTGGTATCACCATCCAAGGAAGACTGGATTAGAGTAAAGAGGATACTGCGTTACGTCAAATATATATCTGCGATTCGTGCTCCTGTGGAAAAAATAAAAAAGCATGTATCCGCAGTATTTGAAGCCTTTAGCAATGCAGAACTGCAGAAAATGCAAACAAGCCGATCTACTACTGGCATCGCATGCCGCTATGCAGTATAGTCAAAGGCAGAAAGAGATCAGTCCATCATTTTGGAGCCTGTTGACAAGCCACTGATCCAAACATTATTTTCAAATGTGATATACCAAAAGAATCGCAGCACTGGCACACCATTATGGGAAAATTTTCATGAGAAAACCAGCTCTAAGCTCAACAAAACACCAAGTCGTTAAAACAAACTGGCCTATTGGCAGCAGCGGCTTCTATCCTCGTAAAACAGTGCGTGCTACGATAGTGGTGTGGCCCGACATTTGAAGCAGAGCGTACAAGCAAAAGAAGGGTATATAGGAAATAATTAATATTAATGCACATATTTTGGTTATTTTTCACCTTCCATATATGATGCGCAATTTTCCTTGGGTCAGAATTTATGGCTAGACTAGGTACTGCAACGCCTGCGAGACTTCGGGAAAAATACCGAACCGCAGGCGCTTCAGTACAATAATTGCAGTTCATAGACAAGTTCTCAAGAGACATCACCTTTCGCTCGCTCTTAGAAAGCGGCGCTTTTTGTTACTGGGCGCCTTTGGAAGGTGTTGCCTGCACTAACGAAATATTTTACAACCTGTATTATTATTGGTGCTACTTACCTTCAGCCTCCTGTAGGATTTTAACTCCTGTGCCATGTGCCGAAGCTTCATTTTCATCTGCGCGTGTTCCCACTCTTTGGCGAGAATTACTCGACGGAATTCAATCTGTCCGCGCATCATATGCAGCTTGATATCTCCCACTCTCTGTTGACAACATATTACTCACAAGTTCACAACGACGGATATAATGTTTTTAGACTAAGGAGTTGTTGGTTTGTTAGTGTTTGTGTGCAAGCAAAGGTTTCCTTAAAGAGTGAAAATTATGTTTTAACTCTTTAGGGGCCGCTGCATTAAACTTTTTGCGTTTGGTGAATATCTATTTATGCTAATAGTGTGGAAAGTTGGTGATTTCTGACTTCTTTATTCACGAGCGAGCGAGTTTATAAGTCGATCCAAGTTGGTTGGTTGGATTTTCTATGCATTATGCCAAGAATTAAAAAATATTTATAAATTATAAAAATAATTTATAAATATGGCAGGCTTGCCAACTTTAAATACATTCGCGATCACCATATCTATAATCTGGACCACCACTTATTTCCTGTGACGGAAAGTGGAACTAAATATGCTTATCTCACTGGCAAGACACGGTGGCGCCGCGGCAATCGGACGTGAGTGGTGGTGGTGGCGGTCTACTACTACGCATGTGCAAATAGCTGCCACCACCTCGTATCGCAAAACGGAACAGAGTAAAGAGTTTTGATCATCTGAGCATAAAGGCATTAGCAAAAAATACGTTCAGCCAAACATATTTAAAATTAATTTATAGTTACTAAAATTATTTATAGACAAAAATCTAAATCGAAAATAATTAATAACGCATTTAATGAAGTAATCGTTTTATTGTACCTTTAATATAAATGATAATGTGTACTTGACTTATTTGTTACTCAAATAATAACATTCTTGTACATAATAAAAAAATACTGAAAAGTAAAAAAGCACTAGTGCGGAAAAGTGGCACGTTCTGCACCTTTGGCTGCTTGGAAAAGGCATCTTTTTGAGCTAATGCAATGAATAGTACAATGTTGTAGAGGCTGGAAAGTGAGCAATAGATGGACGGGTGAGTTTGAAGGCCGAGCCGTAGGCGCGGCCCTCTAAGAGTCGGTAAAAGCGTTCATGTCGTCGCGTCGGTAAAAGCGTGCTTGACATGTGCTGTCGATTGCGGAAAATGGCGGACTCCGCCAGGTGGAGTTCAAAACCTAACTTATCTAAAAAATAATGTTCTGTAATGTCTCAGCCAAAAGCCAAAAGTGCAGCAGATGAACTTGTTTATTAGTCTCAAACTCACTCGTCCATCTATTGCTCTTTTTACAGCCTCTACACCTTTCGCCGATACATCATATAGTGCTTTTCATAACTGCTGCGAGGAAATAAAATTAATTATACAGAAAATTATTTTTAAGATAAATTAGGTTCGCACTCAACAAGCAACAAGCCAACAATGTTTTTTCTGGTCTGTTTGGGCAGTTTTTTTTGTTTTCCTGCAATAACTATTCATTGTTTTGCGGCCCCATTAGTGACCATCTTTCGCCTAAACACGTTTTGATCGTGGCTTTTTCCAGTTCGGCGAAATCTAAGAACAAGAACAAGGACAAATTACTAACCAAAATAAGGTTGTTGATGGCTTCAATGTCCTCGCGAGGAATCAAGGCGGCGTCTTCAAAATCTGCCATGCGTCCCGTAGTTACTATCTCGATCTGTCCCGCCGGTAACACCAGCTACGAACCAACAAAACAGGCTTAGGCCCGAAAGATAAAAGCGATTCAAGCAATCTCTCGGGTCAACGATGACTTTATAGGAAAAAGTTTCTTCGCATTTTATATGAAAACTCAAGACATTTTTCTTTTCTAAGTTTATTTTGTTTAATTACAGTATAATTGTGTCGGACGATTTAGCAAATGGATGGGCATTGAAATTAATAGGTTTGATAAAATAATTCGGGGCGTGGGGAATGTTGTTTATATGTGCCATTTTTATTTTATTTTTTATTTATTTTTGTTTTCTTAGGGAAGCTTACAGCTGTAATTTTTACATAAGATTCGAAATGGCATAAGCATCCACATATGGTCGTCTAAATAATATGGCAATTTTACCTGAAAATAAAATTGTTATTATACATACTTACCTGGCTTTAAGCCTAATATTGAGAGTAGCATACTTGACTTCCTTTCCGGTGCGACGAAATTAGCCCCAAACAGCTCACTTCCTGTTTAAAACTCCTAAAATACATGTCATATCCGTTTTGAACCTCAGCAACATTGCGCGCGTAAAGTTTCAGAAATGGCGGCAATTGTAGCCAGCGTTATTGCGCGTGCTAAATTTTCAGGTCATTGGCAACTCAATAAAGAGCTGATCGTGTCTAAGAATGTGTCACGATCGTGCAATGCACAATAATATGCACAGTAATGTGAACAGCAGGCAGCGATTTACCTAGGCTTAAAGCCAGGTAAGTATGTATAATAACAATTTTATTTTCAGGTAAAATTGCCATATTATACCTGACGTTACCTGGCTTTAAGCCTAATATTGAGTAGTGTTTGGTATCGACTGCTGAGTTAAAAACGCCAATGTGATATGACTAGGCGTTCATTTATGTGTAAATTATGATCATCAAATATACAAGAACCTATATAATTGTATATACAACATAGAACACAAGTGTTTTGCATAAATTGATAACACAATAGTAGTTACAAATAAAAAATACATTCATTAAACTGATTGAAATAGATTAGATAAAGCAGTGCTATTGGTCGGGCTAGAATTAACTTCTTTTTTGTAAAAATTGTGAAAAGTCCTTGCTGAATTCCAGTTGCCATGACTTAAAATTTGATCAATAGGTGTGTGGTCCAACCAACTAGCAGAGGCGACTGCCGACCGAACACTACCTGGACTAGAATCAATTCCTGCTAGCTTGAGGACGGATTTTATCCACCCTCCAATAATGGTAGGTGTGGCAGGCTTTGGTGTGCCACATGTGCTAATGAACAAGGAATCTAAATTACCTCTGCGAGATTGTGATACTTCTAACAATTTGGTGACCCAGAACACGGGGTCTACGTTAGTGTTCGAGCTGCAAGCTAGTAGACGCCAGCCAGACTGTCTGTACGATGAGTTATCCGTCTTAGAGCCATACTTTGGCCACATAACTATTGAGTTATTCTCAATTATGCAATTAGCAGAATCGCATCTTAGCAAGGTAAGGTCATGGACTCTGCGTCCCGAACATAATAGCAAAATAATAGCCACTCTTCTAGATACTTCAAAAAGCGAAAAACTATGTGGAGCGTGTGACGTGAGATAAGCCGTTAACGCCTTAACATCCCAGATTGGTGGCTTACGTTTGGGTGGCTGTTGTAAAGCTATGCCCTTTAAAGTCTGTCTTATTATTATATGTGAACTTAACGGGTTACCTAGAATCGGTCGACAAAATGTTGACACAACAGACTTGTGCACACAAATAGTACCATAGGCAAGATTGTACTTTAGATGAAGATCTGTTAAAAAACGGGCAACATCCTGAGGCTGCGGCTGGTACATGTTAACCTCATTTTCCCTTGACCATTTCACCCATCGCTTCCAAGCTGGTTTATACGAACTCATACTTGAATTTCTCCAGCTCCTATCCAGGACTCCAATTTGGCTTTGATTCCAGGCGTCTAGCATTGAGGACCACCCTGAATTCGCCACGCTTCTAAGTTCATTTGATGCACTTGCGGTGGTGGTAAGTTTGTCTATGTGTCTATCAAAACTTGATCTAAGTCTCTCACCTGTAGAGGAGGGTCCAGGGCTCGGGCTTCTAGGTCTGGTCTCCAGAATACCTTTTTCCAATCGGGGACTATTAGAATGTAAACCCCGGAGGCCCGGTTCAAGTGAGTTAATACTCTTGGGATTATGCAAGGTGGCGGGAATAACCACGCCATTTTGTAGTGCCAGTCCTGGCTGAAGGCATTGTGAAACACTGCTTGGGGGTCCATCAAGTCTAGACTTACGTAAAGTGGGACTACGTGCGCGTTCCTGGACGCAAACAGATCGATATCTGGGATTCCCCATCTCCGAAACACCTCCCAAGCTCCGTTGCTCTGCAGATGCCATTCCGCTGAGACTCTTGATCTCGACAAGCGATCGGCGACGTAGTTGTACCGGCCGGGAATGTGAAAGACCGTCATGTGGATATGAAAATGATCTTCGACGAAAAGTACCTCGTACGTTCGCTCGAGCAGCTGCTGGGACCTCGAGCCGCCTTCGTTGCGTAAGTACGCCACGACAGTTCGGTTGTCTGATTGAACCAACAGACTGGAGTTTGCTAAGATCCTTCCCTTTTGCTGTAGAACTCGTAGAATTGCTAGCATCTCTAAGACATTGCTGTGAAGATGTTTCTCTTCTGCTGTCCACGCTCCTGACATCATCAGAGTGTCGAGCTGTGCGCCCCAGCCCTTCACAGAAGAATCTGTGGATAGGAAGTGTTCTGGAGATGGAAAGTGCAGAAGGGACCGCGACATGTAGTTGCGTGCCCACCATTGAAGATTCTGCTGAACCTCTTCCGGTAGCGTTCTTGTACAGACCCGGTCTGATCTCATTAGCTGGTGGCCTAATGACAATAGGGCGCGTGAGTTCAGGCGACCCCGTGGAACCACAAAGCTGGCGAAATTCCATGAACCCAACAAACTTTGAATTTGTTGCAGACTTACTTCGTCCGAGGTCAACATCTTCTGGGTTTTGCGCCTCAGAACTTTTAGCTTCTCCTGGGGAAGCCTCTTTTCGTTCTTCCACGGGTCCCATGTAACACCGAGGTACTCTATGGATTTCTGAGGCATCAAAACAGACTTCTTGAAGTTTACCATCTATCCCAGACTTTGCAGGGTTCTCACCACAAGAGAAGTGTGCTCTTTTAGCTGCTGTGGACACTGAGAAGCTATTAAAAAATCGTCGAGATAGACAATCAGTCGAAAGCCAGGGCAATGATTTCTTAGTCTGCGCGACCCAATTCGTAATACTGGCAAAGACCTTTGGAGCTGTTGCCAAGCCGAAGGGTAGGCAAGTCATTTGCCACAATTTCCTTGCATAAATGACCCGAAGAAAGGCTCGATGGACCGGGGCAACTGGTATATGAAAATATGCGTCTGAAAGATCGATTTTGATTAGCCAATCTCGAGGTTGGAGGAAGTCCGGCACCTTGTACATGTTTATTAACCTGAATTTGGTTACATATACATATTGGTTTAACAGCTTCAGATTTACTACGGGACGATAGGAGTTTCCTCGGACACCCTTCTTTTTCACTAGAAAAATGTTTGCAACGAAACTCGGCGACGACGTCACCCGTTCTATGACTCCTTGATTTAACAATTTTATAATCTGATGTTTCATATGAAGAGAACTTTTCGTATGAAACATCTTCGGAATCCTCGACGGGTGTACGAGAGGGGGTCTCCCCTCGAAAGGTATCCGATAACCCGTTATCGTGTCCAGAACATATCGGGGAGCTCCCAACTTCCTCCAAACTCTCACCTTTTGTTTCAGTCGCCCCGCCCGAAACGTCTGCAGATAGTCAATAGTTTCTTGTATTACGGCGTCCAGACTTGCCCCTGGCGCCGTCGCGCTCGCTGCGTCGTCCTCCACGAAATGCCTCCCCCCCGCGCTCGCGCTCGTCCTGCGCGGGCGGCGCGGCCCAGGTAGCCCGGGCGGCGGGGGGGGGGGGGGGGGGGCGCGTCACCGCTGCGCGCGGGCGCGGGCCGGCTCGGGCCGGCGTAGGCGGCAACGTCATGTTGCGGGAGATCCCTTTGCGCAAGGGAACGCTTTCTCGACGCGCCTTGCGCAGTCTTATGTTCATAAACATCTTCCCGGTTCCTCCTTGCTTGTGTAGGAAGTCTGAAAAATGGGCCTCGTTAAAAAGATTATCTACCGAGGGTGGAATTTTACGTAAGGTTTCTTTTATGTGACGTTCGCGAACGAAATTCAGAATTGAATCGCGACGCTGCTGGACGAAGTCCGCCCTTTTTCCGCAGACCATTTGCAACAGATCAGAATGAACCTTATTGTATTCCCCCTCGGAAAATATCTCATTTATTTTGTCACAAACCTGGTTCGCTGTAGTGGGATTCTCTTCACCTCTCTCGCCAAGCCAAGAGATGAACGTCGAAAAACCCTGTTTAAGCGCCTCGTTCTTCATAATCAGGCCGTGTGATATAGCCGCGAGTGATCGCTCCGTTGCCGCCAAAGAATGGTTACGATCGAAGGGCTTGGCAAGGTCATTACACTCGAGTTCAACGAACCCAGGTACAGAATTATAAAATTTTTGCGTCTCCGAATACCTTACCTGACTCCAGTCATATGTGTCGAAATATTGAAGTTTTTTAATTGTCTCGACATGAAGTTCGGACGATCGTAATGTTTGACTTTTAAGGGTAGTTTCCATTTTCAATTGTATTTTCTTATCGGGGCTACGTAATTCCCTCTCAAGGTCACTACACGGAGGCAGAGATAAAACGGAACCATTATCTGAATAAGGCAATATTCCGTCACTCGATTTGTTAACCAAAAGGTCATGCAGTGACGAGACCTTTCCAGCTAAATCTTGGAACGATTTTTCCAGTTTACTTATCCTCTTAGAGCTCTTACTCCCCCGACGTCTTCTTTTCCGGCTGCTCCTCTCCGGAGACCTAGAAGTGGAACTGCTGCAGCTATCACTTGATGAATCACTACGCGGGACTTTTCTCCGTTTAGAAGATTTACCACTTTTATTTTTATTGAACGGATTCATTTTTCTTACGCTGAACACTTCAACCGTAATAATTCCAGATATAGAAAATAACTTGGAAAAATATATTCAAATTTGGAATATGTTCGCACGGAAAGAAATCCAAAACGCCAATGACCTGAAAATTTAGCACGCGCAATAACGCTGGCTATAATTGCCGCCATTTCTGAAACTTTACGCGCGCAATGTTGCTGAGGTTCAAAACGGATATGACATGTATTTTAGGAGTTTTAAACAGGAAGTGAGCTGTTTGGGGCTAATTTCGTCGCATCGGAAAGGAAGTCAAGTATGCTACTCTCAATATTAGGCTTAAAGCCAGGTAACGTCAGGTATAATAACAGCTCGTAACTTAGTTCTTCAATTAAATTAAATCAATTCACACAGAAGGGAAGATTTTAAAGATTTTACTACTCACGCACTCCTCCATCTACGTTACCACAACTCGCTACAAACCTCCTAATGATAGTATTAACTAGTGATTGAACGCAGCTGTAATAGTATCAATGTCCTGATCATCATCGATATTAGTTTTGAAGAGACGGTTAAATGTCGACAGGCTCTGACGAGAAATTAATTTTCCCTGTAGTTGCTATGAACCAAGGGTAGCTGAAATAGTGGACGCCTACGAGTACTACGACTGGGGACCTTAAAATTCAATTTGTTGAGTAGATTTGGACCACAGATATCTCAACATAGGAGATAGGGCGTTCAGTCTATTTTGTATGCAAACCAATTGTCGCAAGCTGAATTCACGCACACAACGTATCATTAAATAAACACAACGAACACGCACACATAATAACCACTTACACATTTATCCCTACTCTCGTATTGGTAAACACAGGCAAAGCAGTTACGTGGCTGTATACGTGCGCATGAGGCGCACATTGTTTCAAAAAGCACGCACACAGCACACACATCGTCATGGACATTAAATTTATTTCCTGTCTCTCTCTCTAGTAGGTAACGCCAATGAGTATGAGAGAGACGGAATCTGGATGCGACTCAATAGCATTACTTCCTCGGAATATTTCGTTAATCGTGTTGTTTTATTGAAGAAATATTGTACTTTCAGTATTTACCTGTGAAATGTTATACCCTTGTCATGGAAAGTTGTCGAAACACTGCGATTTTCACATAGGACAACTGCACAGGCCGGAATTATAGAAAATAAAGCTGTGTGTTATGTGAAAATAAAGTGTTGTCAGTTTTCTAAGGCGATCGGCGCGTGCACTCGGGAATTCTCGCTGAGAGCAAATGAATGGACTGTATGCACACTGGGCATACAACGGTAGGTCGTTACGCGGCGGCTTGCCCTCTCTCTAATATTCAATTCAATGGACAGTCTACGGTACTCCTTGCTATTTTCATGAGGCAATACGGCGGCAGGGATATTGCAATATGTCGGCAATATCCCTGCGCAAATTCAGAGGAAGAATATGGAGCCGTGAATATCGGTCTTCATATTCTAACTTAGGCATCTTGAATTTAAACACGAGATACCGAGTAAACTTTCTCTGAATTTGCTCAAGTGTACCGCTATAATTGTCATAGCAAGGATAATATATCTGAGATACGTATTCAAGGCGACTACGTACATAAGTACAATAAATAACTTTGACAGTTTCCATATGGTGTTCGCTGACGTGCAGACTCGTTTCGAACAGTCTCACGGGAGGTCGGCCGAGGACCTGCCCGCCTTCTCCGACTTGGTCGGATTCTTGGAAGAGGAGGCTCGACGGGCAGAGAATTTGGGGTTGACGGTCACCCATCCTTCGGAGCCACAGAGAGCTGCCGGGAGCGCTGTGAGTAGGGGCCCTCCGACGAGGAAGGACCGCACCAACCGGCAGTCATATGGGACTGTGAGTGCATTGACCCCACATAGTGAGACCTGCCCATGTTGTAGGCAGATTGGCCATGCTGTGGCCAATTGCAATAAGTTCTGGGAACTTAGGGTTCAGGGACGGCGCCGGATGGCCAAGCAGCGGAGCTGGTGTTTCCTGTGCCTCGGGCCACACATGGCTAGGGACTGCACGCGCACAAAAATGTGCGGATATTGTGGTGGGGCCCACAACAATCTGTTGTGCATGAACCGGTCCGGCCAACAACCACCACAGGGCCGTACCCAGGGTGACACGGCATGGGGCCCTGAGAATTCGTTTGCGACTCGGAGCGCAACTCAGGGGCCAATGCCCCCACGTGCACAGGGCAGTACTAGGGTGCAGGGCCGCACTCAGGGTCATCACATGGGGGGCCCTGAGTTTTCGGTTGCGACTCAGCATCCAACTCAGCGGGCAATGGGGCCACAAGCTCGTGGCCACCCAGGGGTGCAGGGCCGCACTCAGGGTCATCACATGGGGGGCCCTGAGTTTTCGGTTGCGACTCAGCATCCAACTCAGCGGGCAATGGGGCCACAAGCACGTGGCCACCCAGGGGTGCAGGGCCGCACTCAGGGTCATCACATGGGGGGCCCTGAGTTTTCGGTTGCGACTCAGCATCCGTCCCAGCGGGACATTGGGTGTGTTGAGCAGGCCGTAACGGGCGGGTGGCATGGGACACCTTCGAGCTATGCGGGTGCGGTTCGGACGCCGCCTCAGTTGTCGCCCCGCTCGTCGCCTCGTCCTCGTCGGTCACATGTGATGTCCCCCCCGCTCATGGAGCGGCCACGGTTGAATTCACGCCCACCCCCCTTTACGGGGAATCGTAGGTTGGGAATGGAACCGGCGCGTGGGCCATTTGTACAATGGGACCCTCTGGCGTATAGCTGCATACCTGATCGGTTACAGGCACAGTGGGGCCCCGGGGGTCCTCGCTAGGAATTTGCGGCCCAACCATTGGTTGCCCCCCAACCGGAGACGGTGGTGTTACCGATCGCCTCTGTGCTTGTTTGGGATTTGGCGGGCAACCCAACATACGTTCGCGCCCTATTAGATTCTGGAGCTCAGGGCTGCATTGTATCGAATTATTTAGCAAAATGGTTGGGCCTCAAGGTAAATAGGTACAATAAATCAATACGGGGCGTGGGGAATGTTACGGTTACGAATGTAGTTGGTCAATCGGTGATCACGTTCTCTCCACGTTATGACATTTTGACAAAAACATCCGTGCAAGCTTTAGTAATGACGCATGTCATGGGCAGACACCCCTTGGTGAAGTTGAATCCGGCCGTTCGATTCCTGACATCAGGACTCAAGTTGGCGGATCCCGATTTTGACACTCCAGCCCCGGTCGACCTGCTACTGGGAGCAGACGTTCTGGGTAGGTTTCTGTTGTCGGATCGGCGAGTTCTTCAGCCGGACGGGTTGATTGCTGTGGATACTAAGTTTGGTCACGTGATCATGGGTCCGGCATTGCCAATGGTTAGGCCTGCCGAGTCAGATGGCATACTTATTGGCTCAGCGTTGTCAGACGCTATCCAACGTTTCTGGGAGATAGAGGAACCTCCCACCGTTCGTCGAGTCGACGCAGACGAAGAAGAGTGCGAGTTGTTTTACCAGAATAGTACTGGTCGCCTTCGTTCTGGTCGTTTTGTAACTCGACTGCCTTTCAGGGCCGATCGACCGCCACTAGGAGAATCTAGGAAGATGGCTGAGACGAGATTGATGTCGATGGAGCGTAGGATGACAAGGGATGCCGTATTTAAACAAAAATACGTTGATTTCATGAGGGAGTATGAGTCGTTAGGACACATGTCGGTATCGGGTGTGGACTGGAGATCTGAGGATCATTGTTTCCTTCCACACCATGCCGTCCTACGAACCCCTACCGGCAAGATTCGAGTTGTTTTTGATGGGTCGGCACCTACCTCGAACGGGATGTCCCTGAATCAGTGTCTACATTCGGGACCCAAGTTGAGTCGTGATATTTCGGATATTCTCACGAGCTTTCGGAGGCACCAGATTGTATTTGTCGCAGACATTCGGATGATGTTTAGGCAAACGGTAATTCATCCGGCTGACAGAAGGTATCATTTGATACTGTGGCGTGAGTCCACGGCCGAGCCAGTCAAGGTCTATGAGTTAAACACGAACACGTATGGGTTACGGTCTAGCCCGTATTTGGCGATGCGTACCCTGCGGGAGTTGGCGTCGCGTGACCGTGTGAGCTATCCTAGAGCCGCCGCTATCCTGGAGCAAGATTTGTACGTCGATGACGTCTGCACAGGGGCAGCCAGTGTAGAGGAAGCTCTGGACCGACGTGACGAGCTCATTCAATTGCTGGAACGAGGCGGCTATGAACTACGCAAGTGGATGTCCAACTCCCCTGAGTTGATGGCTGGTCTCCCAGATGAGTTTCAACAAGACCCGCACGTTTTTGAGAATCCTGACAACCCTAACATGTTGTCAGTGCTTGGAATTCAGTACCGGCCCGTCCATGATGAGTTTACCTATCGGGTGGTTTTAGAAACACCGAAGGCCTGGACGAAGCGGTCAGTACTGTCAACGATTGCGAGAACGTTCGACCCGAATGGATGGATTTCTCCAGTCACCTTTGCTCTCAAATGTTTTATGCAAAGGCTATGGGCGGCTCAGTTGACCTGGGACACCCACCTCTCAGGTGATTTGTTGACTGATTGGACGCGAATGTTCACCTCGCTATCGGACATAAATAATGTATCGCTGCCGAGGAAATTGGTCCCTGCTGGGGATTACAGGGCAACCCTTCACGGGTTTTGTGATGCCTCTGAACGAGGGTTTGCGGCAGCGGTTTATTTGCGAACCGTCACCTCCACCGGGGAGGTCGACGTGCGTTTGGTTTTGGCAAAAAGCAAGGTAGCGCCTATTCGGACAAGGATGACGATTCCAAAACTGGAACTGTCCGGGGCTGCTCTTTTGACCAAACTTTTGAATCACACTCTAACAGTGTTGCGTGGGTCAGTGGTTTTGGAGGATACGGTGTACGCGTGGACGGACAGCCAGATTGTTTTGTGCTGGCTGAAGGCTTCGGTCCATAACTTAGAGGTTTTTGTTGCGAACCGTGTCTCCCAGATTGTGTCGTCTGAGGTCCCACTGACCTGGAGACATGTACCAGGAGAATTGAACCCGTCTGATTGTGCATCCAGGGGATGTCGGGCTCCTGAACTCGTTAGACACCATTTGTGGTGGGGACCACCCTGGCTTGCCAAGAGAGAATCGGACTGGCCCCACAGCCATGTAGTAGTATCTTCGGATCATGGCCCCAGAGCGGCCGTGCATGTTACCCAGGAGGCTGAGGACCCTGACGCCGGGTTTCTGCTGGACCGGTATAGCTCACTTGACAAGTTGATAAACGTGTCCACTTGGATTAGGAGATTCGCTCGAAATTGTCGTACTCTTCGCGATCAGCGAACGTTGAACCCTATTCTGACTCCGGCAGAGCGAAACGAGTCGCTATTGAATTTGGTCCGGTTGGTACAGTCCTCGAAGTTTGGGGCAGAATTGGAGATTATACGAAGTGGACGTTCGAAATTGAAGGGAGCCGTCGCGCGTCTCAACCCCTTTGTTGATTCGACCGGGTTACTTCGGGTAGGAGGAAGATTGCGCAATGAGAATCTGTCATATTCGGCTCGTCACCCACTTCTGCTCCCCAAGGGGGGAAAGTTAGTTGAATTGCTGGTGACTGATCGTCATATTAAAAACGCGCATGCCGGCTGTAACGCGTTGTTGGCCACGCTCCAGCAGGAGTTTTGGATCTTATCTGCCCGCCGTGTCATACGGAACATCGTGTTTCGGTGCATGCCTTGTTATCGACTTAAGGCTGCCACGATGCAACCTCTCATGGGGGACTTGCCCCCTGATCGTGTGAATGAGGTCAGACCGTTTTCAGGTGTTGGTACGGATTTTGCAGGACCGTTTATGGTGAAGAGTTCACGATTGCGTACCGCTAGGCAATACAAGGCGTACCTATGTGTGTTTGTTTGTTTATCCACCAAGGCGGTACATCTCGAGCTCGTTGCTGATCTCTCGACAGAGGCTTTCATTGCTTGTTTGGATAGGTTTGTTTCTCGAAGGGGACTTCCAACTTTGATCCGCTCTGATAACGGCACTAACTACATCGGTGCGGAACGATACTTACGAGAGATAGTCAACTTTTTGAATGTAAATAAAGTGGATATTGGAACGGCCCTCTCCCGTCGGGGTATACAGTGGACCTTCAGCCCACCGATTTGCCCCCACTGGGGTGGGATTTTTGAGGCCGTAGTTAAGTCAGCTAAGACGCACTTGGGGCGTATAGTAGGTCAGACCGCGCTGACTTTTAAGGAGCTCGCGACATTGTTTTGTAAGATCGAGGCCGTTCTCAATTCGCGACCGTTGTGTCCGCTCAGCTCGGATCCAAATGACCTGGAGGCTCTGACCCCAGGCCATTTCTTGATAGGACAGCCACTTAACGCGTTGCCCGAGCACCCCTTCGAGGGAGTGAAATTGTATCGGTTGTCAAGGTATCAGATGTTGCAGCAGTTTACTCAGAATTTCTGGAAGCGTTGGTCGCTCGAGTATCTGCATATCTTACAACAGCGCCTTAAGTGGACTGACAAAACCAGCCCCCCTAGTGTTGGTGACCTCGTTCTGGTTAAGGATGCTAACCTACCGCCACTACGTTGGCGCAGGGGGCGCATTGTTAACTTGTTCCCTGGCAAGGACGGGACCCCCCGGTCTGCAGAGGTTCTAGTAGGAGGCTCGGTTCTAAAACGAGCGGTAGCAACGTTGTCTCGGCTGCCCGTAGATTAAGGGACAGGTGGGTGCCTGTCCGGGCGGGTGATTGTTCGATTCCAAATCGATATTCGATCGATGGTTTCTGAACGGCCATTTTGAATTTGACGTTGCTGCCAACCTAGCAGTTTTTGACAACTGACAGACGAAAGCCCTCGCAATGAAAACGCGTTTTGGTTAGGGTATTGAAATTAAATCGCAAGCCATCTGGAATGTATTCGGGTTTCCCTCAGGATTGTCTATATAGCTGAGTGTGTTGTGGTTCCCCGAACCAGATAAAGTTCGCATTTACGTGGCCGATTGGTTTTTCCCACGTAACATAACCTGTGTTGGAACACTGTGCTCATCGAAGCTGGCCTGCCAGTCATACCTGGTTGGCTGAAGAACCTGTCTACCAAGAAGAGCCTAGGGTGCACCCGGGCCTTGCAGAGAGACAGGAGGTTGACGGGACCGAAGCACAGACCAGGTTAGATCGACCCCAATTAATTATTAGCTCGGTGAATCGCCGACGTTCACACTTCTTGGCAACTGATCGCTACGCTACCTCGTAGCTGATGGGCCCCTACGAGGTCATTAGGTGCTGAGAAGCCTGAACACTGAAACTTAGAAAACCAAGAAAGTGGGCTTTTTCTGAATTATCTGAAGCGAGAACAATAATAGGCCAGATTCCTTGGCTCAGCTTGAAGAACTCTGCTGTAGGAAACTTTGAAGAACCCTGCTGGGAAACCTACAAAGAACTCCCAGATAGTGCGTCCTATCTCGCCAGGGCCTCCTCGCCACTGCTGCATGGCCTAGCCCGCCAGAGTTTTCTAGCCACTTGTACTCAAATAACCGCCGGTGACTCCTGGCCGGTATAGCTGAGTGTGTTGTGGTTCCCCGAACCAGATAAAGTTCGCATTTACGTGGCCGATTGGTTTTTCCCACGTAACATAACCTGTGTTGGAACACTGTGCTCATCGAAGCTGGCCTGCCAGTCATACCTGGTTGGCTGAAGAACCTGTCTACCAAGAAGAGCCTAGGGTGCACCCGGGCCTTGCAGAGAGACAGGAGGTTGACGGGACCGAAGCACAGACCAGGTTAGATCGACCCCAATTAATTATTAGCTCGGTGAATCGCCGACGTTCACACTTCTTGGCAACTGATCGCTACGCTACCTCGTAGCTGATGGGCCCCTACGAGGTCATTAGGTGCTGAGAAGCCTGAACAATTTTGGTAGCTAGAGCGTGGCTTCCTGAGATTTGCAGCCGTCAAGGGCTCCAGGAAGGCACGATTTGGGACTATCAATCTGTAGGTATAGGCGGTTAAGTAACTTGGTTGGTTCCTATATCCACATAGATTGGTAGTATTGTAAGCTATAAGTCTATTGCTGGTAGTAGACAGACAGATATTGAATTGAAATTTGCATTGAATTACCAGTTAGTCAATCTATTAGTGGTCTAGTAATGCTATTGAATGAATGTTTTGGTTAACATAGGTAGTTACATCTATTGATAGCAGGCTATTACATTGTTTTCAGTTTATAGCAATTTATAACTTGAACTAATATTGACTATCTGTGTGTGTTATAATGATAAAGGGAAACTAAATTGTATTTACAGAATTTATATAGATATAAAACTCGGTTCCTATTGTTTAAGGAAAACAACATTGTTTAAGTTGTGGTTTAGGGTTCCCTCGTTTCGGTTGTAGACGGGAGGATCCAATAAAATTGAGTTACTGCAAATTGTGAGTAAGTATCGTTCCGATCATGTCGTTATCTGAAATCCAGAAGGGTGTTTCTAAGGAACTCAGATGGTTTTCCTCCGCACACGGTCTGATAGACCGTTTAGATAGGCATGATGTGGTATTGGAGCGGTCTATGGACGTTAAGGAACGTTACAACAGGGTGCTCGAATTGTCCGCGCAGGCGGAATCAGTTGATGGTTGCGCACCTGACAGGCTGTCACGGTTGATAGGGGATGTCGACCAATGTATGGAGATGGCAGCTGCTATCACGCAGAAGGCTGCGGACATACGTAGACAGCGCGAGTCCAGCCATGGTGGTGACATTGAAGCACCTCTGCAGCTTCAGGGATCGGGGTCCAGGTTACCTGCCATAACTATGCCTACTTTTGACGGCGTGTCCGGTGAATGGATGAGCTTCATCAATCTGTTCGACAGTTTGGTGCACATGCGATCGGACATTACCAAGTCTGTCAAGATGGCTCAGCTGGTGGCAGCATTGAGGGGTGAGCCTAGGGAGCTGGTCGCTCATTTGACAGTTACGGAGGGTAACTATGAAACGGCCAGGCAATTGTTGGTCAGACGTTACCATAACAAACGGAGGTTGGCCGATGCCCAACTGAACCGTTTGTTTGGTATCCCGGTTGTGAACAAGGTCGGGGCCATACAGACGGAGGTTTTGAACCCATTGTTGTCCGTCACCAAGGCTCTAGAGAATCTTGGACTTCCGGTTGGTGAATGGTCGTACCTACTGTTGTAAATTGTACTTTCCCGCCTACCCGCTGACGTGCAGACTCGTTTCGAACAGTCTCACGGGAGGTCGGCCGAGGACCTGCCCGCCTTCTCCGACTTGGTCGGATTCTTGGAAGAGGAGGCTCGACGGGCAGAGAATTTGGGGTTGACGGTCACCCATCCTTCGGAGCCACAGAGAGCTGCCGGGAGCGCTGTGAGTAGGGGCCCTCCGACGAGGAAGGACCGCACCAACCGGCAGTCATATGGGACTGTGAGTGCATTGACCCCACATAGTGAGACCTGCCCATGTTGTAGGCAGATTGGCCATGCTGTGGCCAATTGCAATAAGTTCGGGGAACTTAGGGTTCAGGGACGGCACCGGATGGCCAAGCAGCGGAGCTGGTGTTTCCTGTGCCTCGGGCCACACATGGCTAGGGACTGCACGCGCACAAAAATGTGCGGATATTGTGGTGGGGCCCACAACAATCTGTTGTGCATGAACCGGTCCGGCCAACAACCACCACAGGGCCGTACCCAGGGTGACACGGCATGGGGCCCTGAGAATTCGTTTGCGACTCGGAGCGCAACTCAGGGGCCAATGCCCCCACGTGCACAGGGCAGTACTAGGGTGCAGGGCCGCACTCAGGGTCATCACATGGGGGGCCCTGAGTTTTCAGTTGCGACTCAGCATCCAACTCAGCGGGCAATGGGGCCACAAGCTCGTGGCCACCCAGGGGTGCAGGGCCGCACTCAGGGTCATCACATGGGGGGCCCTGAGTTTTCGGTTGCGACTCAGCATCCAACTCAGCGGGCAATGGGGCCACAAGCACGTGGCCACCCAGGGGTGCAGGGCCGCACTCAGGGTCATCACATGGGGGGCCCTGAGTTTTCGGTTGCGACTCAGCATCCGTCCCAGCGGGACATTGGGTGTGTTGAGCAGGCCGTAACGGGCGGGTGGCATGGGACACCTTCGAGCTATGCGGGTGCGGTTCGGACGCCGCCTCAGTTGTCGCCCCGCTCGTCGCCTCGTCCTCGTCGGTCACATGTGATGTCCCCCCCGCTCATGGAGCGGCCACGGTTGAATTCACGCCCACCCCCCTTTACGGGGAATCGTAGGTTGGGAATGGAACCGGCGCGTGGGCCATTTGTACAATGGGACCCTCTGGCGTATAGCTGCATACCTGATCGGTTACAGGCACAGTGGGGCCCCGGGGGTCCTCGCTAGGAATTTGCGGCCCAACCATTGGTTGCCCCCCAACCGGAGACGGTGGTGTTACCGATCGCCTCTGTGCTTGTTTGGGATTTGGCGGGCAACCCAACATACGTTCGCGCCCTATTAGATTCTGGAGCTCAGGGCTGCATTGTATCGAATGATTTAGCAAAATGGTTGGGCCTCAAGGTAAATAGGTATAATAAATCAATACGGGGCGTGGGGAATGTTACGGTTACAAATGTAGTTGGTCAATCGGTGATCACGTTCTCTCCACGTTATGACATTTTGACAAAAACATCCGTGCAAGCTTTAGTCATGACGCATGTCATGGGCAGACACCCCTTGGTGAAGTCGAATCCGGCCGTTCGATTCCTGACATCAGGACTCAAGTTGGCGGATCCCGATTTTGACACTCCAGCCCCGGTCGACCTGCTACTGGGAGCAGACGTTCTGGGTAGGTTTCTGTTGTCGGATCGGCGAGTTCTTCAGCCGGACGGGTTGATTGCTGTGGATACTAAGTTTGGTCACGTGATCATGGGTCCGGCATTGCCAATGGTTAGGCCTGCCGAGTCAGATGGCATACTTATTGGCTCAGCGTTGTCAGACGCTATCCAACGTTTCTGGGAGATAGAGGAACCTCCCACCGTTCGTCGAGTCGACGCAGACGAAGAAGAGTGCGAGTTGTTTTACCAGAATAGTACTGGTCGCCTTCGTTCTGGTCGTTTTGTAACTCGACTGCCTTTCAGGGCCGATCGACCGCCACTAGGAGAATCTAGGAAGATGGCTGAGACGAGATTGATGTCGATGGAGCGTAGGATGACAAGGGATGCCGTATTTAAACAAAAATACGTTGATTTCATGAGGGAGTATGAGTCGTTAGGACACATGTCGGTATCGGGTGTGGACTGGAGATCTGAGGATCATTGTTTCCTTCCACACCATGCCGTCCTACGAACCCCTACCGGCAAGATTCGAGTTGTTTTTGATGGGTCGGCACCTACCTCGAACGGGATGTCCCTGAATCAGTGTCTACATTCGGGACCCAAGTTGAGTCGTGATATTTCGGATATTCTCACGAGCTTTCGGAGGCACCAGATTGTATTTGTCGCAGACATTCGGATGATGTTTAGGCAAACGGTAATTCATCCGGCTGACAGAAGGTATCAGTTGATACTGTGGCGTGAGTCCACGGCCGAGCCAGTCAAGGTCTATGAGTTAAACACGAACACGTATGGGTTACGGTCTAGCCCGTATTTGGCGATGCGTACCCTGCGGGAGTTGGCGTCGCGTGACCGTGTGAGCTATCCTAGAGCCGCCGCTATCCTGGAGCAAGATTTGTACGTCGATGACGTCTGCACAGGGGCAGCCAGTGTAGAGGAAGCTCTGGACCGACGTGACGAGCTCATTCAATTGCTGGAACGAGGCGGCTATGAACTACGCAAGTGGATGTCCAACTCCCCTGAGTTGATGGCTGGTCTCCCAGATGAGTTTCAACAAGACCCGCACGTTTTTGAGAATCCTGACAACCCTAACATGTTGTCAGTGCTTGGAATTCAGTACCGGCCCGTCCATGATGAGTTTACCTATCGGGTGGTTTTAGAAACACCGAAGGCCTGGACGAAGCGGTCAGTACTGTCAACGATTGCGAGAACGTTCGACCCGAATGGATGGATTTCTCCAGTCACCTTTGCTCTCAAATGTTTTATGCAAAGGCTATGGGCGGCTCAGTTGACCTGGGACACCCACCTCTCAGGTGATTTGTTGACTGATTGGACGCGAATGTTCACCTCGCTATCGGACATAAATAATGTATCGCTGCCGAGGAAATTGGTCCCTGCTGGGGATTACAGGGCAACCCTTCACGGGTTTTGTGATGCCTCTGAACGAGGGTTTGCGGCAGCGGTTTATTTGCGAACCGTCACCTCCACCGGGGAGGTCGACGTGCGTTTGGTTTTGGCAAAAAGCAAGGTAGCGCCTATTCGGACAAGGATGACGATTCCAAAACTGGAACTGTCCGGGGCTGCTCTTTTGACCAAACTTTTGAATCACACTCTAACAGTGTTGCGTGGGTCAGTGGTTTTGGAGGATACGGTGTACGCGTGGACGGACAGCCAGATTGTTTTGTGCTGGCTGAAGGCTTCGGTCCATAACTTAGAGGTTTTTGTTGCGAACCGTGTCTCCCAGATTGTGTCGTCTGAGGTCCCACTGACCTGGAGACATGTACCAGGAGAATTGAACCCGTCTGATTGTGCATCAAGGGGATGTCGGGCTCCTGAACTCGTTAGACACCATTTGTGGTGGGGACCACCCTGGCTTGCCAAGAGAGAATCGGACTGGCCCCACAGCCATGTAGTAGTATCTTCGGATCATGGCCCCAGAGCGGCCGTGCATGTTACCCAGGAGGCTGAGGACCCTGACGCCGGGTTTCTGCTGGACCGGTATAGCTCACTTGACAAGTTGATAAACGTGTCCACTTGGATTAGGAGATTCGCTCGAAATTGTCGTACTCCTCGCGATCAGCGAACGTTGAACCCTATTCTGACTCCGGCAGAGCGAAACGAGTCGCTATTGAATTTGGTCCGGTTGGTACAGTCCTCGAAGTTTGGGGCAGAATTGGAGATTATACGAAGTGGACGTTCGAAATTGAAGGGAGCCGTCGCGCGTCTCAACCCCTTTGTTGATTCGACCGGGTTACTTCGGGTAGGAGGAAGATTGCGCAATGCGAATCTGTCGTATTCGGCTCGTCACCCACTTCTGCTCCCCAAGGGGGGACAGTTAGTTGAATTGCTGGTGACTGATCGTCATATTAAAAACGCGCATGCCGGCTGTAACGCGTTGTTGGCCACGCTCCAGCGGGAGTTTTGGATCTTATCTGCCCGCCGTGTCATACGGAACATCGTGTTTCGGTGCATGCCTTGTTATCGACTTAAGGCTGCCACGATGCAACCTCTCATGGGGGACTTGCCCCCTGATCGTGTGAATGAGGTCAGACCGTTTTCAGGTGTTGGTACGGATTTTGCAGGACCGTTTATGGTGAAGAGTTCACGATTGCGTACCGCTAGGTAATACAAGGCGTACCTATGTGTGTTTGTTTGTTTATCCACCAAGGCGGTACATCTCGAGCTCGTTGCTGATCTCTCGACAGAGGCTTTCATTGCTTGTTTGGATAGGTTTGTTTCTCGAAGGGGACTTCCAACTTTGATCCGCTCTGATAACGGCACTAACTACATCGGTGCGGAACGATACTTACGAGAGATAGTCAACTTTTTGAATGTAAATAAAGTGGATATTGGAACGGCCCTCTCCCGTCGGGGTATACAGTGGACCTTCAGCCCACCGATTTGCCCCCACTGGGTTGGGATTTTTGAGGCCGTAGTTAAGTCAGCTAAGACGCACTTGGGGCGTATAGTAGGTCAGACCGCGCTGACTTTTTGAGGAGCTCGCGACATTGTTTTGTAAGATCGAGGCCGTTCTCAATTCGCGACCGTTGTGTCCGCTCAGCTCGGATCCAAATGACCTGGAGGCTCTGACCCCAGGCCATTTCTTGATAGGACAGCCACTTAACGCGTTGCCCGAGCACCCCTTCGAGGGAGTGAAATTGTATCGGTTGTCAAGGTATCAGATGTTGCAGCAGTTTACTCAGAATTTCTGGAAGCGTTGGTCGCTCGAGTATCTGCATATCTTACAACAGCGCCTTAAGTGGACTGACAAAACCAGCCCCCCTAGTGTTGGTGACCTCGTTCTGGTTAAGGATGCTAACCTACCGCCACTACGTTGGCGCAGGGGGCGCATTGTTAACTTGTTCCCTGGCAAGGACGGGACCCCCCGGTCTGCAGAGGTTCTAGTAGGAGGCTCGGTTCTAAAACGAGCGGTAGCAACGTTGTCTCGGCTGCCCGTAGATTAAGGGACAGGTGGGTGCCTGTCCGGGCGGGTGATTGTTCGATTCCAAATCGATATTCGATCGATGGTTTCTGAACGGCCATTTTGAATTTGACGTTGCTGCCAACCTAGCAGTTTTTGACAACTGACAGACGAAAGCCCTCGCAATGAAAACGCGTTTTGGTTAGGGTATTGAAATTAAATCGCAAGCCATCTGGAATGTTTTCGGGTTTCCCTCAGGATTGTCTATATAGCTGAGTGTGTTGTGGTTCCCCGAACCAGATAAAGTTCGCATTTACGTGGCCGATTGGTTTTTCCCACGTAACATAACCTGTGTTGGAACACTGTGCTCATCGAAGCTGGCCTGCCAGTCATACCTGGTTGGCTGAAGAACCTGTCTACCAAGAAGAGCCTAGGGTGCACCCGGGCCTTGCAGAGAGACAGGAGGTTGACGGGACCGAAGCACAGACCAGGTTAGATCGACCCCAATTAATTATTAGCTCGGTGAATCGCCGACGTTCACACTTCTTGGCAACTGATCGCTACGCTACCTCGTAGCTGATGGGCCCCTACGAGGTCATTAGGTGCTGAGAAGCCTGAACACTGAAACTTAGAAAACCAAGAAAGTGGGCTTTTTCTGAATTATCTGAAGCGAGAACAATAATAGGCCAGATTCCCGGGCTCAGCTTGAAGAACTCTGCTGTAGGAAACTTTGAAGAACCCTGCTGGGAAACCTACAAAGAACTCCCAGATAGTGCGTCCTATCTCGCCAGGGCCTCCTCGCCACTGCTGCATGGCCTAGCCCGCCAGAGTTTTCTAGCCACTTGTACTCAAATAACCGCCGGTGACTCCTGGCCGGTGCTGCGCTTACGTGCCCGCCAGTCTCCTGGCCACTGGGACTCAACTGCCCACAGATGATTCCTGACCAGTGCTGCGCTTCGTCTGTCCGCCGCCGTCTGCGGGCCACTGAAAATCGACTGCCTGACCTACGCAACGACGCCCGAATAGCCTTTCCGAGGGTAATTATTTAGGTCTTACGCATATAGTTAGGTAGGTAAATTAAAACAGAGAAGCTTGTATAAATAAATCGGACTTATTGTAAATTTCTCTCTTGCAGTTTCTTTAGGCTTTCAAATTATCTTTATTAGGCTTCCGTTACAGGGGGTTGTTCACCCCAAACCTTCGTAAAGTGACACAGCATAATATTTCATTTTATGCTGACACCCCTCTGAAGTCTCGCGCCATTTCGGGCCATACCTACAACAAGACCGTGCCGCAGGAATAGGTAGTCAGTTTTCTGCAGTTTGCATTACATACCTGTATAGTCTTGTTTCTGTGAGTGAGCTCGACTTTCTCACGGTGCAAGGATATGCTGTCGTTGATTTTGAGGATTTCGGCTTTCCGGTTATGGATCGCTTTGTTCCACACGACGTTACAACTGTCCACGTAGGCCATCTCCTGAATTAAGCTTTTCACCTGAAAGCGGTCAATAGCACTTTAGATTAGTTTTCGTACGAATACATTGCGGTCACCTTTCACCCAAATACTCTGTCAAATAATCTGAGGTTACACTATTAGTTATGCATATGCCCTACAGAGGAAGTTAAAGGCACACAAAGAGTGCGGCCGCAGGATTAAACAGTGATGGTTCCCCATTTTAAATTGAAGTCCGTATGTTTTTACCCATCTGCGTCTTCAGACGGAGGACAATGTTTTTATTACATGCGGCTCGTGGACCTTGCAACTCTGGCTTACCCGATAAGCCTGTAAGTTACATGGATTTTTGCAAGCAATGGTTCGGGTAAACCCAAAAGTTAAAGGCAGTAACTTTTGGGAAAACAACCCTTGAGTGTAAGGACTATAGAGTAGTTGTAAAGACTGGTGATACCTTAATCTCATTGTCGACTTTGGCGCGGCGCAGCCTGCACATGGTGGTCCACAGACCCTCGTCCATCACCGGTGGCATGTTGCTAATGAGGTCCAGCTGATCCATGCTGATGACGAGACAATATCGACAATGTTACGACACATTTACATCCAGGCACATACATTGCTTCTTGCCCCACACTAGAATACCCTTTCTCGTGGGAACCAGACACAGCGACGTCACAAACATGTAAACATCCAAGACCTTTGAATTTTTTTCATCCTTTCCAGCCGGGATTTGAACCCTGGACCTCTCGATTGGAAATCACAGCCTCGGCCGCTCATAGGACGACCTCTGTCGCATTGCGGTTCGAGTCTGTCGAGTTCCCAAAAAGGATCTCCAAGTTTTGGATGTTTGACGTCACTGTTCCTCGTTCCCGAAACAGAAGCCTGAAGCAATGTGTGTGCCTGTTTACAAATGTTTATTAATCTGTTTATGTTACGGGGTCGCAAACGTAAATCGGATCCAAATAGCACCATAAGCGATTGAGATTTGTTTAAGAAACGTTAAAACATGTTGACGTCTGCGGGATTTTTAGAGCCTTTGCACACAGCGTAGTTTTCCGACGCGCGAAGTAGAATCCGCCCCCTAGCCTGGTCTTCTCTGACGCAAAAAGGAGTGTAGTGTAGCTAAAAATCCTACAGGGTGAGTGCTACTTTAAGAAAAATGCGTGTCGATGTAAGTAATATTTATAATGTCTAGGTCCAGAACTGTTGCTGAAGTTACACCAGCATCCGTAAATGGTACACCGCAACATCTCGCTACAATTATATTTCAGCAGGCATCTTAGGTTTAGATTCTAAGAGAATAGGGTGGGGACATTAAAGGGCTACATTCATTAAACTAAATTACTTATTAGGTGTCATTGTGAATTTGTGATGGTGAAAATAGTAGTTTATCTGACTGATACATAATGAAGGGCATTAAAACTCGAGTGTGGGTTTATGAAACGAGCCGAAGAGACTTTCGACCATACAGCCTACAAACCTAGGTGGTTCTTGTAATTTACTCCTAACACATGTACGCTGCTGCACGCGTGTTTTATTTATAATAAGGGATACGGATGAAGTTATCACCTCTTCATGAATTCTAAGCAGTCGGGATGCATAAGCGGCGGACGCACGCCAGTCAGTACGGCGTTGGCGAGCTCGTTCAGCATCACTGGGACCAGGGTCGCCCGCTGGTACCATTTGGGACGCTTCCTGCAAACGATCAAGATGACATCTTGATTTATTTGTTAGGTAGGGTCGCATATACCATAATCTTATAATAATTATAACATGCACAAATTCTGGGCGGGATTTAATACAACTAAGCTCTATAAAAGTGGTCAAATGTAACAAGCGATTAATCGCAGATTAATTCAAAATAGCGGCACATGATTAGCTTAAATGAGTTTAACGAGTTGTCACAGCTAATTTTCCTTTCGTTTAGATTAGGTACTTACAATATAGATTCAAGAACGTCATCCAAAAGATGATTTAAGTAGTACATAATATAGTGAGAGTTCCTTAATGCCTGAGTGTTTCATCACTATGCTACATGTATCAAAAATTTCGACTGTCAGGTTGGAACTGGCTTGACTTACTCCGCACCGCACACCTGACAACCCATGAGCATTAAATACGTTATATCGTCAACTTCGACCTACTTATAGTACTTATAGCACTGATCAACGATGATGGACGACAGGTCGGCAAAATTCTTTTTGAAGGTCTTCTCCATGTACTTGTCCTTCTGCATCAGACTGTCGTAGGCGGCCTGGCATGCCTCGTTCTGTGCTGATACGATGCGGAGGTCCGCATGCAGCTCTTCGATCTCCGCTTCGTTTCTCGCTATATGCATCCTGGAAATTTTATACGTCCCTTCTTACCTCTATATACCACACCACAATTGAGATATGTTTATTGGTATTATTGGGCTATGATTCGGATAAATAGAAAACACCGTTTATAGTTTAGCTGAGAATTTTATTTCTATATGTCTCTTGAAAGCAATATCGACCCACTCTTAGCACTGACAGTACGAGAAAAAGAAACAAAAAAAGATGGCCTTACTTTTGCATGTTTAACTCGAGTAATCAATTGATTTTGGCAAATGAAATAATCAATTCAATAACCGTGACTATTTGGCTCTTGGATTTAGTAACTGTGTTCAGATTTTTGGAGTCCTTTGTTTGTATGGCTTGAAGATGTCAGTGTTAAGATAGGTGACCTGCTTTGTCCAGTTTTGAATAGAAGCTCTTTGGTTAGGCTTTACGTCAAGCTGTGTCAGCTGTCGTTTTGAGTTCTAAGTGACTTGTAATTGTCAATAGGAACTTCACAATATTTTAGCGAAAAAGTAAACAGCGTATTTCCAACAAAACTCTTTATTTTACTCCTTCGGATCCAAGATCCTCACGCAGACCTCTGAACATCATCTATTAACATGGTAGCAGAGCGTGTGGTATCCAAGGAATAATCAGAAAGAATTTTGGACCGAAAGTTCAAAATGGAGAAGGCCATGCTGGATGCAGCCAAGATTCAGGTTGGAGAGCTTCATACAACGAACTGGGCTACGTGGAAATTTAAAGTAATAATCGCACTGCGAGGATTAAGACTTCTAGATGTGGTTGAGGGTAAGCTGATGTCCCCCGAGAAACCTACAGAATTAGTAGAAAAATTAGATCCTGTGCATTAGAGAAAGTATGAAGAAGATCTTCAAAAATATTTGTCAGCAGATAGCGCAGCCTTATTGCTTATTACAACGAATTTGTCACAAGAGAACTGTGAGAAAGTTCTAAGATATACTACAGCTAGGGAAGTATGGCAAGAGTTACACCGCCTGTACGATGGTACATCCGAAAGTAAAACCTACGACCTATGTATGAAGTTCTTCAGCTACAGCATGCAATCCGGAGGTGAAGTGTCAACTCACGTCTCCAAATTGAAAAACATCTGGACAGAACTTACCAGGGAGCTTAAGAAAGAACACCTGAAGGAAAATTTGCCAGACCTGTTCCTAATTTGCAAGATCATTGATATTTTACCGGAAGAATATTTTTCTTTCAAATCGAGCTGGATGATGATGTCAAAGGAAGACAGAACTGTAGAGAATCTAACAACTCAACTGTGTAATCATGAACGAGCTTTATCACTATCATGCAAGAATGAAGAGAAGATAGAAGCCCTAGTCATGAGAGGCAATAGAGTAACAAAGACAAATCAAAAGAGCAAAGCAAAGGTGATTGCGAGCACGGACAAATGTCATTATTGTGGCGTAATCGGACACAGAGTAAAAGGTTGCTCTAAATGGATAACCGACGGACGACCACCAAAATCAAAGCCTACATCGAAGTCAAGAGAAGACCCTAGTACAAGTGTGAATAACGTGGAACTGATGATAGTGAATCCAAATGCTACTGCAGATAGAGACCATTGGTTTGTTGATAATGGGGCTACAAGTCACGTCACAAACAGAAAGGATCTATACCAGACGTTTGAGGAATTCAACACTTCACACACAGTAACAACAGCAAATGGAGATACGATCAATGCAGTTGGGAAAGGAACTGTAATAGTAGAGGCTGATGTAAAGGGACGGAAGGTAAAGAACTCATTGTACGATGTCTGGTACGTGCCTTCGATACAGAAGAACCTATTTTCAGTACTGTCAGCGCAAGACAAGTTAGACAACAGCCTTTTCATGTCAACCACTATAGAGTGTAAGCTGTGGCAACATGGGAAAGTGTTAATCATTGGCGAAAGACAAAAAGAGGGAGGTCTTTTCAAACTGAATGTGAAAAGCATCAGACCTAAGTCACCAATAGAGATAAACTACATTTCACAAGAGGACCAGCTGCAACTTTATCACGAGAGGTTGGCTCATCAGAGTAAAGCACATGTGAAGAAGGTAATGGAGAGAGAACTTGGAATCAAGTTAAAGCTAGACAGAGAAATATGTGAGGGTTGTATGTACGGGAAAGCACACAAGTTGAAATTTGGAACGAGAGAAAGATCTAAGGAACCAGGAGAGTTAATACATGGTGATGTATGCGGGCCGTTCATAAACTCTTTATCCAAAAACAAGTATTTCGTACTCTTCAAGGACGATTTTAGCAAATTCCGCTATGTCTATTTTCTGAGAGCGAAGTCAGAAGTACATAACAAGCTTGAACTGATGTTAGCTGAGGTACAAACCACAGGACACAAAGTAAGAGAGCTATTAAGTGACAATGGAGGAGAATTTGATAATGAAAACGTAAGAAGAATACTGCAGAAGTACGGCATAAAGCAAAGGTTGACTATGCCACATACTCCGAACCAGAATGGATGTGTTGAAAGAGAGAACAGGACCGTTGTGGAAGCAATGAGAACTATGATGCATACAAATGACTTACCACAGAGTCTTTGGGCTGAGCTGGTGGACACCGCAGTCTACATATTGAATAGGACAGGTCCAACCACGCCAGATAAGTCGCCGTACGAGATCTGGTACAGCAAGAAACCCAGGATTAAGCATCTGAGAATTATAGGAAGTACATATTATGCACATATCCCAAAGATCAGAAGAAAGAAACTCGATAAAAAGTCAGTCAAAGGGGTACTGGTTGGATATGATAATGACGAAGGTTATAGAGTTTGGGATAGAGAGAAGAGCAAGATAATTCGCTCTAGGGATGTTATTTTTGAAGAAAAGACCGTGAAGTGTTGCGTAGACATGAAGGACGTTGCTTTAAAAGAAGAAACAGAACAACCCACAAAACCAAACAACAAGATAATCATTCCAGGACCTATAATAGAATTGCTGAATCGAGGCAAAGTGATGAAATTGACAGAAGAAAATGACACTGTCATAGAAACAGAAAACGATATAGTAATAGAAAACGATATAGAACTAGAAGAAAGTGACCCAGAAGACAGTGAAGACGAAATGTACAAAGATTGTTCTTCTGAGAATCACACAGAACAAGAAGTACAGACAGAATCTAATCAAGAGATAGAGTCGAATGTACAAGAGCAAGAAATAGAGATAGAATCTCGTGGAGAGATAGAGTCGAATATAGAACAAGGAGGAATGAGACTAAGAGATCGTTCAACATTGAGAAAACCTGCAAGATTCGACGAATTCGTGATGTCAATGGTTGCAGAGTTGAATGATGAGATAGTAGAACCTCAAACATTCAAAGAAGCTATGGAATCCAAAGAGAAAAAGAAATGGATTATAGCTATGAAAGAAGAAATGAAATCATTGAATGAAAATGAGACTTGGAAAATGGTACCTTTACCGAAAGGAAGAAAGGCTATTTCATGCAAATGGATTTATAAAATTAAGAGAAATCCAGACGGAAGTGTAGAGCGTTATAAAGCACGACTGGTCATTAAAGGGTATTCGCAGAAAAAAGGTGTGGATTACCACGAGACTTTCAGCCCTGTTGCTAAAATGAGCACGATCAGAACTATCCTGAGTATCGCAGCTAGAGACAACATGCACTTGTCACAGTTCGACGTATCCACCGCATTCCTCTATGGAAGCATAGATGAGGAAATTTTTATGAAACCACCAGAAGGGTATAACGACAATACGGGCCTAGTATGCAAATTAACGAGGAGCCTTCACGGACTTAAACAAGCACCGAGATGCTGGAATAACTGCATTCAAGGATTTTTACAGAATGTTGGTTTTAAACAGAGTGAAGCAGATCCATGCCTCTTCGTAAGGAGGAGAGAAGAGAAGATGATAATATTGGCTCTTTACGTAGATGATGGACTGATAGCTTGCAGTGATGAAGAAGAAGCACAGAGGTTTCTGACAGAACTGAAAGAAAGATTCAAAATTAAATCCAAATTGCTAACTATTATCTTGGTTTAGAAATATCAAGAGAAGATGATGGAACAGTGAAAATAAATCAGACCGCTTATACCAAAAAGGTGTTAGAGAGGTTCGGCATGAGCGAATGCAAGCCTGTAGGAACACCGATTATCAAAGACGGAAAGCTAGAAAAAGGAGAAGATAAAGATTCTAAGACAGAAAAGTTTCCGTATAGACAAGTGGTTGGCGCTCTGGCTTATCTTATGGTTGGAACTTTGCTTACGCAGTTGGGGTTGCTTCCAGAAAACTAGATTACCCTTCAAGTGAGGATATTATCAAAGTGAAACGAATTTTGAGATATCTAAGAGGAACTTTAGATTGGGGTTTGATCTACAAAAGAAAGTCTGATGCTAAGCTAAGATGCTACAGCGATTCGGATCACGGTGGAGATTTGGAAACAGGAAGATCTACATCAGGGATGATCTGTACGTACGCTGGAGGGATTATTTCGTGGAAAAGCAATAGACAGGCTTCTGTAGCCATATCGAGCACTGAAGCAGAAGTTGTTGCCGCTAGTGAGACTGCACGAGAGATAATCTGGCTCAGAAGACTTCTTGAGAGTATCGAGCATACGAAATACAAACCTGTTTTGTATGTCGATAACGAGTCTGCTATAAAGTTGGCAAGAAACCCGCCATATGAATACCATAGCAGAACCAAGCACATAAGGATCCGCGAGTTCTTCATCAGAGAAGCTGTGACGGACGGTGAGCTGGACGTGGCGAAAGTTTCGTCAGAATTTCAGTTGGCTGACATGATGACAAAGCCGCTGTACAGACCCAGGCTGACGATGCTTTGCAAGAGAATTGGTATGCTTGGAAGAGAAGACACTATCACTGGCTGAACTTGACAAAGAGAGAAGATGTTAAGATAGGTGACCTGCTTTGTCCAGTTTTGAATAGAAGCTCTTTGGTTAGGCTTTACGTCAAGCTAGTGTCAGCTGTCGTTTTGAGTTCTAAGTGACTTGTAATTGTCAATAGGAACTTCACAATATTTTAGCGAAAAAGTAAACAGCGTATTTCCAACAAAACTCTTTATTTTACTCCTTCGGATCCAAGATCCTCACGCAGACCTCTGAACATCATCTATTAACAGTCAGTTGTCCAAAGCGTAGGATTTTCACAGTATAGGCTAAAATTTATGAAAATCCTAAAACCATGTAATCCTTACGAGACGATAGTTCTAAGTTTTTCTTAGTTGGTAACTCGGAACCGTGCTCAACTGTCAGTTAGTAGTTAGTAGAACACATAGGTGTTCGAAGAGATCAGAAATCCAAGGGTTCAAAGAAAAAATTTGAGAAGATTCACCTCATCTCCTCTAATGCCTCAGCCATCTCAACTCGGTCCAGGTTGACTCTCCGGAAACGCATCAGGTTGAGTCGCTCTTGTCCGATCACCGAGTCCACCTGCAGCTTCGTCAGCCACATCTCTTTCACCTGGGGAAGGAAAGACTCCGTTTAGTTGAGTTCAGACCACAAGATAGCTTTTTAGGGTTGCGTACCCGAAGGATGCCAAAGTCCCTATTACTATAAGCCTCCACTGTCCGTCCGGCTGTCCGTCGGTCAGCGGGCTTTTGCTCTTGAACCGTAATAGGTAGAGACTACACCACGGAGCACTTACCGGAAATAATAATGTGTATTTCTGGTAAGAGCTCCGTGGTGTAATGATTTTCACGCTTGCTTGTCACGCCGGATATGCAAGTTCGAATACCGGTGCTGACCATGTACCATTGAGATAGGCTGTAACATGGTCTGCTTAAAATTATGTTCTACTTACTATTAAGTCGTACTTAAGTAAACAGATTGTAGTAAAACTTCTTTTTATTTCATTTGACAACCTTACTGGCTGACAAGTCTTCTGAAAAGCAAAGGTTCAGAAGTTAAGCTTCGAATTTCGTCTAGTAGCTCTTCGATTGTTTATGACGCATTCCTTCCTTGAGCTCTGCATAGCTGAGACATATCCTCTATGAGTTTTATTTTTATCTCCTCATTACGCCATAGTTGCAGCGATGGGCCTGTCCCTTACAATTGTTTATATACATAATTTTGTAAATAACTTGTGTTGTGTACATAGAAGGCATTAACTTGCTGTGCCGTAATTGATTGCTGACCCCCACGCTTGGGTTTCCACCTGTGGCCCCGCCTGCCTACCTTCCTGCTCACACCACTGGACCTGAAACCCCTCTGCTGAACCGGACTCCTCGCGGCCCTCTATAGGCCATTGTGTGCTGCCGCTCCTGCTACCGGACCTCATCAGGGAAGTCGCAGCCTAAACGCGCAAAGTCCGTCTCACGAGTTCAGACCCACGACCTGCTCTGTCTTCCTTTAAATAAATCTTTGTAAATATTGTAAACTCTCTTTTCATACAAGATAGGGAGTCTAACCGTTTCAAGGCTAAGTACCTACATTATACGGACGTTCTAACGGTGATAAAAAACATCGTGACAAAACATTCCTTACCCCATAGCTGCGGCAATGGGCTAGTCCCCTCTCAAGCCAAATGGATGAATGAATCAATGGCTAAACGTAGGCACCCCGTGCCTTTGCCACTCAGTATGGGAAAAGGATGTTGTTTTTGTTGTTGTATATTTTTTTTGCCGCTACAGCAAATAGTTGTTTGTGTCACAAGGGAGCAAAATGATGTATTTAAGGCGAGGGCGGTACATTGAATCCAGAGTGAAGCGAAGGATTCTGCGATGGAATCCTGAGCGTAGCGAGGGATTCTAAGTTAGACATAGACATAGACATAGACATCATTTATTGATAATATTCATTACAAGTCACACTAAGATGTTACAAAATCAATATCATGTATCACATATACATTTCATAAAGTTTAAATGTCAACAGAAATTATTTTATTAAATCGAATTATAGTAAGTCAGTTTTTAAAATTCAATATATTAAATTAAATTAAATTCAATATACACATAGTAACACTAATTTCATCATTGTACACAATAAAAAGGGTTAGTTATTTTAATTCTATAAATTCATCATAGCTGTAAAAGGACCTCTCGACAAGCCATCCTTTCAGTCTTACTTTGAATATGGGCACACTCGGTGCACCAGTGATAGCTTCAGGTAACTTGTTGTAGACTACCGGACCCATAACATGGATCGCCTTACTTGTTTTAGCAAGCTTGTGCACGATTCCAGCTAGTTTATTTGAGTTCCGTGTCTCATATTGATGCGATTCTCCAAGTCGTTTGTATTGGTCAATATTCTCACGCACATAAATGGCCACTTGGAAAATGAGAATGCTAGGTAATGTGAGAATTTTGAGATGTTTAAAGTGCGGTTTCGCGGACTCGTCAGTCGGTACTCTCGCCAGCAGCCGCACGGCGCGTTTCTGCAACACGAACACGCGGTGCCACTGCGCCGCGCGCCCCCACAGCTCCACGCCGTACTGCAGCAGCGAGTGCACCGTCACAAAGTAGCACGTGCGCATCGACTCTGCTGGTAGCGTACACGAAAGCCGACTTAGCGCGAAGCATGCGCTAGCCAGTTTTCCACACAGTCTATCTATGTGAGCGTCCCACGTTAATGCTTGATCCACCTGAAAGCCCAGAAATGGTGCAGTATGGACTTGTTTAATTGGAATTCCATACGCTTCGACAGCTAGGTTAGGTCTTTTACGTCCAGAGAGATCGAATTGGATGAATTGTGTTTTAGTCGTATTTAATAAAAGACCATTTTGGTGAAACCAAAGGCACATCCGGCTGGCTACTGAATTTAGATGAATTTCTAGTTCTGCTGTCGTCGGTGCAATCACTAGTGCGGCCACATCATCGGCAAACAAAAATATTTCACCTCCCTTAATCGCGTTGGGCAAGTCGTTTAAAAGCAGGGAAAATGCTATGTTTGACAGTGAAGATCCCTGTGGTACGCCCATATCTGTCGAGAGGCCGTCCGACTTTACTGTGCCCGCCGCTCCGACTACGAACTGCGTTCTTTCGCGCATGAAACTTGTTAGCAACGCCAAGGCTGGTCCGGCAATTCCGTAGTGCTGTAGCTTCATGTGCAGCACATTGTGATCTGCAACATCGAAAGCTTTCGACAGATCACAGAAGAGCACAGCGACGGCTTGGCGTCGCTCACGAGCATCCAGCACTCTCCTCACTATCTCTCTCGCTAGCTGGGTGGTGGAGCGTCCCTCGCGGTAAGCATACTGCCGGTCCGTCAGGGCTGAGGTGTTCGCGAAATAGTCAGTGAGACGGGAGCCGAGTCCATTTTCCAGAATCTTTGCTATCGCTGGTATAATCGAGATCGGACGATAGTGGCTGGGATCATCTTTTTTACCCTTACCCTTGTATAATGGGCTCACTTTTACTTGTTTCATGCACTTTGGGTAAGTGCCAAGTTTTATGCACCCATTGAAAATCACAGAGAGTGGGTTGCATATGTATTCGGCGATATTATAAATAAGGCTTATTGAGATATCATAGATATCTTTAGTTGGTTTGTTTGCTACCCTTTTTTTAATAATACGAAAGAGTTCGGCCGGTGTGAATGGGCAGAACCGCAGCGAGCAGTCAGTCGGCGCGTGCGCAGCCAGCAGTGAGGTGCGCGCAGTGCACACGTCGGCGTGCGGGGCTCCACACAGCCGGGCTGTATTAACAAATTGCAGGTTGAGGTGATCTACGACATGTTTTTTAGATAAGAAAGTTTGGCCCGTCGGATGTTTGATAATTTGGGTAAAATCAACATTAGCCTTTCTAGTTTTACAAGTTTCGGTATGAACTATTCGCCACATTGTTTTTACGACGTTGTCACTTTTTCTAATTAAAGCGGAGAAGTACTCAAGCCTCTGTGTATGTAGTTTGTTTTTGAAACTCTTCGTTAATTCATCAATTTTCTCGACAAGACGACTATTATTCGGGTAGGCAGTTTTAGTTTCTATGAGATCAAACAGCAAAGATTTTAAATAAAGTGTCTCTTTCGTGATTTAGCTTTGTTAACATTAGGCTTACGTTTAAGGGGAAAGCATATATTTGATTTACTTATAATAACATTTAATAATGACTGGGCAAGCTCCTCAATGTTTGTCTTGCTACGGAACAAATACTCCCAATCTACACTATTTATAGCTAGTGCAAATTGAGCTCGAGAAGCCGCTGTGTAGTCTCTGACCAAGCGGGTGGCGGGAGGGCGAGGGGGCAGCGCCCCGCACACCAGCTCCGCGCGGACGCACAAGTGGTCACTCAGGTTTGTGGAGACGGGTCGCACCACAGCGGTGAACCGGTCCCCAGTGTTGGTGTAGATGTGGTCGAGTGATGTCGCCGATGTGGATGCTATGCGCGTAGGGAAGTCTACCAAGCTCCTGAAGCTATGTGATTCGAGTGTGTCCCTAAGTTCTTTGTGTTGAGAACTGTCTGTCAGTGTGTCAATATTCGCGTCTCCTAAGACAGTACACTCGAGACCGGTCTCGTTAATTTTCCCAAGAAGATTATCTAATACAGCTATGAAGTCAGATGCCTTGATTTTATTAGTACGATAAAAGCATACTACTAGTAATTTGTAGTCTAATAACTCAATAGCCGATATTTCACAGTAGCGTTCAACGGCTAATTTACAGATGTCAGAATGTTCGATGGCTTTTGTATTGTTATTTACAAATAAGCACGAACCACCGTGTTCATAATTGGATCGACAATAGCTTGATATCAGAGTAAAATTAGTCAAGTGAATACATTGCAACTCATTGCTTTTTAGCCAGTGCTCTGCTATAGCTATTATATTACATTTTAACTCATCTTGTGTTAACACTTCTAAGCTTCTTGTTTTATTATTTAATGATTGTATATTTTGCAATGCAATGGTGATGGTGGTTTTTTTACTGCTTGCCTGTATTTGGGGGGCTGGCGGCGGCGGGGGTGACGGCGGCAGGGGGACGGGCGCAGGCTGCGCTGTCGCCGGCTCGGGGTTTGCGGCCGGGTCTCCTCCGGGAGCTGGCGTCAGGGGACGAACGCGCCGCTCGCCTACTGCTGGGACGAAACCACTCCGTAACCTCGGTCCTCGGCGGCCAGTTGTCTGGTTTCATGAAGAAGTCGAACTTACTTGTCGGGATTGATATGGCAAATGATGCGTAGTACTCATGTTTGAGGTCAAGCTTATCCACTTTGTAGCTTCCTGTAGGCTGCTTCTTCTCCATGTAGGCAAGCATGGACTCCGCTGTAGTTTCTGGACGTAGGAAACAAGCGTGGATCTTCTTAGTCCTTTCTACTGTCTGTAGATCCGGGTCAACAGAGCCGGTCCCGCAGATGACATTAGTCCTAGAGTTTCGACGCCGTCCGCGTTTCTGTACTACGTGCCAGTCGTCATTTTCTGCAATAATCAGGCTTGGGGTCATAATATCATTTATTGGATCAGCAGCCGTTAATGGGGATAATGTCTCTATCGTTTTAATAGCGTCAACATGGGTATCCATCGTGTTCGGATGTGTGGAGAGAGACTTCCGAACGATGGGAGCAGCCGCAGTCTTTACCCCTTGCTCTAATGAATTCGCCGGCGGTTCCGATGGTTTAACGGTCCTGAGCGTGACGAAGGATTCAAGCGTTAACTCCCATGACGAAAATAATTTTGCTCCTGAGTTACACATACATCACACACTGACTATGAGTGAAATCTAAATTAAATGCTCTTAAAATAATAAAATAACTATGTATACTTGGAATTATACTTTCACCACTGTTACGGTAATCGAACAACGAAAACTTTTTTTTTTAAATGGCGGATTGTGAAGTATTAGGGAAAGGTCACAGAAAAAATATTCCTGTGGTACTTTTACCAATGTGTAAAAATAATCGCATCGAATATTACAATGGTATCAGTGAATATTCATTATATCACTATAACAGTCATCGATAGTTTCGATTTCTGTAAAAGATATAATTTATTGTGTTTTTTTTTAAATATTAGGAAAAATTAATAAATTTTCATAGAACGTTATTAAAGTTAAAACTTAAAACATGTTCGTTTTCAATAGATTACGGTGAAATTACAATCGATTATTTTGTTAAGATCTGTGTTCAATTGGCACATTTCGTAAATGCTACATGCCAATGAATAAATTAAAAAAGTAGCTTAAACAGAAAAGTAACATTTTGTTCCCTCTCGTCGTGGAGCAAAACTAACTTTTCCGAATGAAAGGTGTGAAAAATGAATTAATTACTCGCATTTCTATATAAATGAAATGAAATTATATAAATGAAAGCGGGTCCCCATTTATGAGACGTTACGAATAAACGTTTTAATATTCCTGCCCTGCGAATAACCAATTTCGCGGTAGCCATCATCGTTGTCGGTTGCGCAATTGCTTTGACGTTGGGTCAGCAATCTGTTTGGTTCGGACTGATATCGAAATCCAATTCGGACACTTATTCTTGTTCTTGTTTATTATTTTTTAGTTCTGTATCGTCGAATTCGAACCGATTTTCGAAGTTTTTGTCGGAAGGATACGATCGTGATGATCATCAACATCTATCTAGGTTGGGGAGTATTAGGATGCGGAGTATCAGGATAATAAGGAACACGAAGGTGTTGAATAGCACCACGATGATGGAGAACATGAGGATGCTGGTGAAGAGATAAACGCGATGAAATCTACGAAGTCAGACATAGGAAACAAAAACGACAAAAGACCTACAGAAACTCTTCTTCAGAATGAAAATTAGTGCTGCTGTAATAGTATGTTTGTCTTCGAAGACAAGCCTTAAACCCATATTAAATTATGCTGCATCAGGAGCCTGAATGAAGAGTAGCCTTGGATCCCACTATGGGATCCTTACTCTTATTACACCTCTCTTATTAAGGGTTTAGGGACCCTGATTCAGTCTAGTGTATTCAGCCTTTTACCTTCTGATTGAACTTGACGATGCCCTCGTTGAGTACGCCGGAGAGTTTCGCATACTCTGCGTGCAACATCTTGCGGTACTTATCGCGTTCCTCGTTTCGGAAGCGAACCTTAGCCTCGTAGTCGAGCACCAGGCGAAGGTCGTCCTCGGTGAAGTTCTCTGGGTCTTTGTCCAGCTGTCAAATAGGAACGGAAAGTCTTCATTCACGGAAAGGCTTATCCATGACTATCTGTTCCGGACTTGGGTTGAATGCTGATCAGTTCATTATCAGTCGTTTTAAAGGAAAGAGATGAAATTCTAATTAATCATTATTCCGTGGTGGGCATAGGTTCTCGAAAACCCCATTATCTCTGGCTTGCCGCCTCGGACACTAACTTCAGCTACCTTGATTAGAGCGACTATCGAATAGGGAAGTAACATTACAGTTCAATTGATTCATCGTTTTACGATCATGACAATGGTGATACTGACTCACCATACACTGCGGCATCGGTATCGGCTTCTTGATCTCTTCATGCCACAGCTTCTCCAACACTCCATCCATCATGTCGTTGAGCGCGCGCTCGCGGAAGTCGTCCTTCGGCCCGGGGTCAGGGGGGACTATCACGATCTGGCTGGGGCTGATGTATGGCTGGATGCTGCACTGTAGTGTAAAAAGTTGACGACATACCAGGAATATTTACGCGTCGAAAAAGGATGCGAATCGAACTGTCAGTGACTCTTATGCGCAATGACTTAAGGTTGATTTTATCTGAACTCGAACACTTTTTCACTCTGGTATTTATTCCTGCTTGCGGGTTTTGTACCCTCGGCTACCCCCTCCAGGCGGCATTCAGAGACCAACAAAATTGGAGTGAAGTATAATATGGAGGATCATTATTCATTATTCATTACATACAGAACATTTCGTATTAAATGTTGGTGTGAACTTTGAAAATAATGGGCCTTACCACAAAAAAATAAACGAGTGTTCAACACTTGTGTAAAAACGAAAAAGTATGGGAATTGACGTTTGTTTTCGGGTTAAACGCTGTTTAATATATTTTGTGGTAGCACGGAATATGTTTATGGCTGAGGTGGCACAGACCAGCGAGGTGTGGATTGAAAAGGGGGAGGCATTTGCTCTGCAGTGCGACATTGTAATAAAATAAAATAAAAGTTTATGTAGCAAAACATGGGTCAGCTGCCTGCATCGCACGTGACGTCATAATTTGCCTTTACAGAAAACTTTTCTAGGAAAGCTGTCAACTCATGACGTACTTATATGTGGTGCGAGACGGCATAATTTCATTATCATTTTATTGCACGTAGAACATATAAAAAATGGCCAAGTGCGAGTTGGACTCGCGCACCGTGGGTTCCGCCCAAACCGATTTTTTTGTGAAGGAATACAAATTTACGGTTTTCAAATTTTTCTCTTTAATTGTGCTATAAGAACTTGCTTCGTGCCAAATCACATTAGTGAATATCGAGCAATTTCAGAAAAAAAATGGTCACAAATTCAACACTATATTTATCCCTTTCATATCTAGAGAACCCTACAAGTTATGATCTCCGCACCAGAGAGAGTACACCACATTTTACCGCCGCACTGGACGAAAGCGGTTGCACTAGGTCTTCTCACTTGATTGCGTTGACCTAATAGTTTTATTTTTTCACAATTTTAAGAGACTACGCAGACTTGAGTAATAGATATTAATTTCAACTTGCTACCTCCACGCGTCCACGACGGACAGACAGGCAGACAAGACAGAAATTTACACTCATCGATATCCTCTTGCGCCTAGATAAACGCTTTGGAAGAATATCAATTTTGTCAGTTAATGTTGGCGCATACCTCCTCAGGCTCAACCTTGATGAGTCTATGCGGCTGCTCCTCCTGCCTCCACTCGGGGTCGTTGATTATAATGTTCAGGTGATGGAAGCTGCCGCGAAGGTCCGACAGTTTGTTCAGCTCTGAAAATATCCAGGACGATTTACCTACTTATGGAGTTATCTGGCCTATATCTATTAATTTGTAAATTGTGCAATAGAAACCAATGAGTCGTGTCATTAAAAGTCGTGATATCTAAATCTTAACGATCGTAGGTTACGTTCATCTGAACTGAAATGAACAGTGATTTATAAAAGTGGAATTGCCTGCAGTTACTTACGAAGCATGGTGCAACTAGTGAATTCTATAAGAATATATAATAATACCTTGGACACTATTTACACACATTGGTCTAGCCCCAAACTAGGATTCCCTGTATCTTGGGTACTAAACAACGATACACATACTTATATAGATAAATATTATACTTAGATAGATAAACAACCATGACGAGGGTACAAACATCCGTTCTCATCAAACAAATATTTGCCCCCACCGGGACTCGAACCCGGGACCCTTGGCTTCGTAGGCAGGGTCACTGCCGACTCGGCCATTCGGGTCGTCGAGCATCTACACTTCATACTCGTTCGACACTATACTTACAGAACGCCCTAAATGACCAACTGCGACTATAAAGATTTCCCGACTCGAGATAAGAATGGAACTACAGTGCTATCAATACAAGAAAGACCTTCGATGATAAATCTCAATCTGGCGTTCCTCTCTTCCACCAGGCCAACTTCTCGCTTCTTTGTGTTCATCAGCTCGTTAAACTTGGTGTTGAACCAGAGACGCATGTTCTGCATGTTCAGCTGAAAGGTTGGGCATTTTATAATATAGTCAGGTAAGTAAATCATAACAACCGTCCCCACATGATTGTTGCTGGGTTTGAGCTTCTTGTACAACCAACCATTTGTTTCGGTTCCCTGATAATCATTACAAACATTGCCGGGACTGCGTGGCAGTTTTTATAGCACTGTGAAAAAACACAGTTAAAACTTAACAAATAACGTTATAAATAACAAAGAAAGAATAACTATAACATACACTACTGACTATAACAACAATATTTAACTAAAATAATCCGGAAATGATAGAAATAAGACGTTGACGTGAACGTACAATGCTGCGACGCGAACGGTACGGGTTCTAGACGTAAGCGGGGCATGAGGCGGTACGCGGGCGGGGAGGTCGCATTCCATCCGTTGGTCTAATTCGCTTGGCCGGGTTGTAGGTTGATGTGAACGAGAACGAAAACGAGACGTAGATGACAGCGGAATTTTGAATTTGGGAGCTGTACAGGGCCGCTATGATGCAGGTGCGCATGCACGCTTTGACCGAACCGGTGCCCATTGACCGGGGCGTGCGCCAGGGGGATACTCTTTCGCCCAAACTCTTCACAAAAGTGTTGGAAAATATGATGAAGACACTAGATTAGAGCGAAAGAGGTCTCAATATAGACGGCGCGCGCTTGTCACACCTGCGTTTTGACCTCCTAGCTGAAGAAGTCGAAGATCTCCAAAGCATGCATGCTCGAACAACTTTACGAAGCATCCCTGAAGGTTGGCCTTAAAATGAAATGTCCAAGACAAATATCATGTGTAGCGATCCGGAGCAGGTACCTTATGTAATCGTCGGTAACTGCCCTACAGAGGCAATAGATCAATACACATATCTTGGACATAACTTATCCTTTGGCCAAAGTGCTCAGGCGAAGGTGATCACTAGACGGATCCAGCTAGGGCTGCCTTCGGAAAACTAGAAGATGTCCTTAAATCACAAATCCCGCAATGCCTGAAGAACAAGGTATTGTGTAGCCAATGTGTCCTGCCAATCCTCACTTATGGTGCCGAAACATGGACGCTCACAAAAGCCAATATGCACAAAATTAGAGTCGCACAAAGGGCTATGGAGCGTGCCATGCTAGGCATCAGCCTCGTTGACCGCGTGCCTAACGTTGAAATCCGCAGACTTACCAAAGTCACAGACACACAGAGTGGGTACGCGCATGACAGGGCTAAAGTGGCAATGGGCGGGATGCTTGGTTAGAAGGGAGGATAGAAGGTGGCCAAGGCAGCCACAGAGTGGCGGCCGCGAACAGGGCAGAGAACAGCGGGCAGACCACCGGCCCGAAGGTCAGATGACATTGCTAAGGTGGCTGGCAAGCAGTGGACTAGACTGGCGGGTGACCGTAGCGAATGGCGTGCTTTGGGAGAGGTCTATGCCCAGCAGTGGGATGAGAAGGGCTGATGATGATGATGAAGATGTTCTTTTTTGTAGCGACAGAAAACTCAACCGAAAACTGCATTAAAAATAAGAAATAAAATAAAATAAACATCGACGTCGACAAACTTTTGAAGTAAATAACTTCTTTAGTCGTGCTTTGGAAATCTAAAAGTGGTGCTTATTTTTATATTCGGCCATCAACCAAACTATGAAATATCACTCCTAGACTATGTAACACACAAAACATAGTAGGACGTGAACACCCCAAAACTGGAACCATTTTTTTTAATCTTGACGCTTCAAAAAAAATTCAACTTCACTATGGAGTTAAGGGTGACTTACTCAAATAATGACATAGGTACATTAGTTTCATGCATAAAAAACAAATAAATAAAATATATCAAATAAAATAAACGGTCAAGTGCAAGTCGGACTCGGGCATATTATTAAATAAACAAAAAAAAAACTTTGGTTCAATAAATAAAATCTTATAAAAAGACATAAAGAAAGGTAAGTTATCTGCACTGGGGATGGAACCACGATCAACCACTTGGAAGTCTGGTGATGAACCGGCGAACATTACCAATACGCTGTTATTTCGGCAATTAAAGCTTTGATATTGTGGTGAGATTGAAATTATAATTTAGTAATCAAAAAAATCTAAAAGCTACGTCTAGGTTGTTACCAAGAACTATTTTTCGATGTTGGGTGATTTGTAAGGCGATGGACACTCTTCTTTTTATTATTACTTTATAGTTATAGGGTCCTTTTTGGAACCCCTCGGGTACGGAGCCCTAATAAAGTCCCGCACACCACAAGCCCCGGCAACTTCTCGTCCTGGCGGACCTGCCTACCCGGGAGCCTCCGCCAGCATCACGCCGACGCTACCAGTGGAGCGCCTTCACCGCCGCCCTCGCCCTGCCTGAGAGCTATCGGCCGATAACTCTACTGAGTACCATCACAAAGGTGTTTGAGAAACTCCTGCTGGCGAAGCTACTGCCCCACATCCAGCCGCGCCCGGAAAAGTTCGGCTTCAGGCCCGAGCATTCTACGACGCTTCAGCTCACCAGAGTACTGAATGACATGACGGTTTATTTAAACAAGAAGGAATACACTGCCGCAGTACTCCTGGACATGGAGAAAGCGTTTGATAGAGTATGGCACGAGGGGTGGCTGTACAAATTGTCGACGTCTCCAGCCCCAAGAAGACTGGTCCAGATCCTCGCCTCCTTCCTGGGGAATCGCCGCTTCCGAGTGATGGTGGAAGACGCTGTCTCCGAGGAGCACCCCGTTGCATCCGGCGTCCCCAGGTTTCCTGCCTGTCTCCAGCCTGCTACTCACAATACACGGACGACATCCCCGTCGGACCGGGTGCCCAGTTGGCACTCTTCGCCGACGACGCCGCTTACTACGCGTCGTCGTTCCAGGCTCGGCACGCTGCTACAAAACTGCAGCGCACCCTGGACATCTTGCCCGACTGGCTCGCCAAGTGGCGGTTGTCCGTCAACGTTGGCAAGATGCAGGCGCTCATCACAGGCCAATCCCCCTTCCACCATCACTCCAGCTCCAAGGACAGGACATCGTGTGGTCTCCGCAGGTGAAGTACCCGGGAGTGACCATCGATCGCCGGCTCACCATGAAGCAACATGTCGACAACGTCGTCAACCAGGTCAAGGTGGCACGCGCCAAGCTGCGTCCACTCCTCGACTCCAGCCTCCCTCTGAGGGCGAAGCTCGGGATCCACAAGACCTACGTGAGATCCCGCCTCACCTACGCGGCCCCGGAATGGTACGCCCTGTGCCCGGAGACGAACAAACGGAGACACCGAGCCCAAGAGAGCCTCTCTCTGCGTACCATCGTCGGCGCCCCCCGCTACGTGAGGAACGCGACGATCCAGTAGGACCTTAGATGGGAATCTGTGGAACAGTTTGTCCAGAGGCTGGCGAAGAACATGTTCGCGCGTGCGGATGCATCACACCACCCGAAAATCCGCGAATTGGCGCCGTAACATGCGCGCCCGCCCGACCGCCGCCGCCTGTCACGCGACCTGGTTGCCTAGCCGGCGATCACCCAACGGAACACCACAAGTGAGAAGATCTCCACCGCCCGCGAGGGCCCCCCGATGACTTGTCCATAGGAGTGGAAAGAGGCGCTTCCTCAGGAAGAGATCCGATGATCTGACCCTCACTCCCCACGCCCCAGAATGGGTGCATGAGAAGAATACTTGATTGGTTGCCCCGGAAAATGCGAATTGTACGGCGGCGAGGCACAATAAACTCACGCAAACAAACACTACTCACCGCTGAAACGGTTGGGAGTTTGGATCTCCCCATCCCTTGCAAGCAGGTAAATCAAGCTTCAGCATTTTTATCCACCTACTAGCCGTAGCCCGCGGCATCATCCGCGTGGAGTTGTGTAAAAATGGCCAAGTCATGTGCAAATATAAACTTTGCTTCATCTTTTCTTGTTGTACCCCCAACCTTGATATAAACTCGTCGTAAATACTCCCCCTGACCTTTTTCCAGCTACTTGTGGTGGGGGGGATAAAACCTTTACTGGACTGAAGTCTTACATCTATAAACTACCTATCTGCCAAATTTCAGATTCATAGGTCAAGTATATTTGTTCCCCCGCCCTTTTTTATATTGAGTAGATTATAGTTACCTTGAAATGGACGCGGGTTTCACAGGACCGAGTTGAAGGGCTTGTATGAGACGGACTATACTCAACAGTGGGTTCCCTGAAAGGCTGATAATGGTGGATGATGATGATATGTTACCTTGGTCAGCTGGATTTGCCAGTTCATCTGCAGGAAGCTGAAGGCGATGGTCTGCGGTATGAAGGCGGGGGATATCGCGATGAACCGGTAGGCGTCAGACCCGAACAGGACGTACGGAGAACCTTCAACCACATTAGTAGTTCATGTGACTAATACATAATGAAGGACATTAAAACTGGAGTGTGGGTTTATGAAACGAGCCGAAGGCGAGTTTCATAATATCACGCGAGTTTTAATGCCAAATTATGTACCATCAACAGCAAATGTGGAAAACCACTGTAAGGGTTCTTTGCCCATGCAGCCCAACACTTAAAAGTCATAAAACAAATGGTTTTTGAAATTCGACAAAAATTTAAACAAAAGCAAGGCAACCGCCACATGCTAGCTGCAAGTTTTTTTTTTAAATGGTTCTCCACAGCTGCCACTGATTACACTTACATGCACTAGTTTATCTACACACTTAACATAAGCTCTCTTTGATGTGTTCAGGATCCGCATGTTCGACCGGCATTGTGGCATTGATCATTGCTCTGCACTTGTTTAGCTTGTTCAGTAGTACCAACTTCATACACAAACTAGTGGCGACATGTAGGCGGGCGGCGGCGTTCAAAATTTGAATGTCATAATATGTCGAAATATTGATACATTATAGTCATATAATCTATCAATATTCAGATAAGAAATGAGTTTCTTCTGGAGCAGTCGGGTAAAAGGGTCTTCTCCCATCTGTCCCGGAAATTATGCCCCGAGATAGAACAATAGGTCGCCAGCACTGCACTGCACCTGATTGGTTTAGAGGTTCCACCACACCAGGCCTTGCTTTGTGGTCACATACACACACACGTACAAAGTAAAGCCTGGTGGCGCATCTAAATCTATCCCGGGGCAGATGCGAGTAGACCGGATTGACATTATGTATACCTACTGTAAACCATAGTTGATACTGCCAGTTTGCCACCAAAAAATACGAATGATTGTTTGAGAATACATATAAGAAAATAAAAAACCAACGACACGAAGTGTTCCCAGGCGATCACACATCCAAGTGCTGTCTCCGCCCGGTGTTGCTGAACTGCGGTAATCGGACGAGAACCGGTGTATTAAACATGGTATGGACGAAGACAACGCTGATGAGAATATATTCTTCACATCCCGAAATAATTATAGCTGACCTTGAGCACCAGTTTTCGTCCCATCAACATCGGGCGAAGTCAGTACTTGGATGGGTGGCGGCCTGGTAACACTTCCAAGTTACATATGGGTAGTACCGCGAAATGTTGTACATTTAGATTTTTTGCTGCCCCATTTTCTTTTTCATAAAGCATGAATGTTATTTGATTTATTGGTGTAATTTAATGGTACATGATTTTGTTATGTAGGTAATTCCACAAAATGTTCGCTATCTCTTGAAATTATATATGTATATTTTTTCTATTGGTACTACTTGACTCCCATACAAAACGTATTTATCCCACTACCGCTTTTGAGTATAAAACTGCCATACTACCGTATTTTTAAACTATGATGACGTTCGATATTGGCCGATTTTTTAGCTAAAAAAAAAGAAAACAAACTAGTTCCAAATTTTTCACTAGATGTTGTTGGCGAGACATATTTTTTTCATGCCAGTTGTCAGTTCAATAGATGTATACCTTGATAGGAAATGCTTTTTTGGATTGAGGTAGGCAAAAGTGGTCTGTGACGAAACCGAAAAACAAGAATTGTCACTTGTCAACAACAAATAACACACCATTTTGTTGTTTTGGTTTATATCGACAAATATATTTTCGCGTTATCCTCTGTTTTGTGATTATTACGACCATTGACCTCAAACTCTTTGGTTTAGTGATGCAACGAATACTACTTTTACGAATACGAATACGAATATCAAACCTACTATTCGGTGAATACGAATATGAATATCTCGCCATGGTAATAAAAGAATTTCTATTCTCCTAATAATAAAAATTTACAATAGGCAATTTTTTATTTAAAAACATAAAATTTGTAGATTTTCTGGTTTTAGGTGATTCCTTTTTTTAGTCTGGATGTTTCTAGCTGTTGAAAAAAGTCTTTCCAAGGCGACTGAACATGGCTTCAGTGAAAAATATTTTTGGGCGAGTTTTTTCAGACTTGGAAAATGGACATCTTCTCGCCACTGGATCGTCGTATTTTTACGTGCCGACGACCGACGCGCGTATTCGCCGAATACGAATATTCGGTAAATGTCTATTATTCGGCGAATACGAATATTGTACCGGCACCAGGCTAAGGTCGTAGCCGCCGCTATCAGTAGCTATGATCGTCTATTCTATCTATCCCAAAATGAGAGGACCCGATTCAGCTGTAAGATTTGTAAGTAAGAATGATAAGTCTGAATTTCTCGTTCGTCGAGAAATCCGTTAGGCGTACAATAGTCGAACGAAGTTTGGTTCAGAAGTTACAGTTTCTAGTTAGACAGAGAAAGCATATATGTCCGCGAGCCGGTAATTCGCATCAGTCAGCGGTGTATTGCGCCAAAACAATCGTTGTTATATTTTATGTGATGGCACCATCTGGTTTTTGTATATATGAGCGCATTGGAACATCTTTTGTTTTAGTTTTAGTTTTAGTTTTAGTGATCGATCACAGTTATAGTATAGATATCCGTCGTAGTTTTACGACGTGAGTACTCAATGATATTTCATGTGCTCGCTCGTAGCGGCTTGTGGTGGTTCCAATTATATATTTGGTTCACGGCAATAACGATCCGAAAGGACCGGTTTACACAATTGCGATTTGAGTTCCGAAATGGGTTCTGAACTAGCGGTTACCTCAAAAGGTCCGTAACGTTTTGAAACCTTCAACTCTGCGCAATTTGAGCTGGATATTATCGAAACGCAAGCATTATTGTTTTAGGATATCTAACCCACACCATAGCGAAGTGCATAGTTCGATAAATACCGAACTATGAATTCCACTAGCCGCAGCACGTCCTGGGCTGAGCCAAATCATATATACCGACTCAACTTACACATTAGACATCCAGCGAAATTTACATTTAATTTAAAAATGCAACTTGAATCCAACCTGACACAAGGCAATGCAAAACACCTACCCGGACCTAAACAATGAACTTTAGACTGTAAATTGATCTCTTCGCGCGTCCCCGATAACACTCAAATGTCAAAATATCAACAGGATATGTTATCTGTGTTGACACCGGTTTAACTTTGTTCTGAATTTGTTATTTCCATCCGCGGAACCTCATCGATCAAACAGTCTCCCTATGCCCTGACAACCTAGGTTTAGCCGCAACTAAACTCCTGTCTAGCCTAGTCTAAAACCTAGTGTTATACCACGTCCATTGTCGACACCACTCGAAAATGGTTGAGTTTGATTTGAATGTGCTTGAATGTTTAACGACTGTGTGTGTGGGAATTACAAAACTCGCTACTCGAAGGAATGAGGAGAGGATTAGCCCGCGAATATCCTAAGAGCCAATCCAGGAACCCTATGGTGAAGGAAAAAGGAATTTAGGGTCGCTCCAAGCCCAGACTCAGACTCAGATAAATTGACTTAAAAGTTCTTTCCTAACGACCCAAGAATAGTTTTGGAATTAGGGGTAGGTTGATATAAAGGTAGGAACCGAGGTATATCTCGGCGCTTCAGACACTCACGAAAACCCACTGAAACTTCGCAATCACCAATTCGTATAGTTCTGACGCGTAACACGGCAGACAAAACTGTTTAGAACTCGTGAAGACGACTGTCACAGTAGCTAGACGCTGAGACTGAATGCCCTCCCCTCTCAAACTCTCGTATTTATATGCGCCCCTTGCGAATACGCTCTGCCCAAGCGAAGCTTCTTATCACTAACTACACAGGGTCTAATTTCAACCATGCCATGCAGATCCGCCGTTCTACAAATTGTGTGTACGCATATTCACTATGATCAACCGTAGGTGATCACTCAAATCATTTGGTACTGCCGATACACAGAATCTGTTGATCGCTGACCAATAAAAGCTTGTTGCGATTAATTAAGCATTACCCGACCGCTAGCTGCGCGTAGCAAAAGACCACTAGTATGATATTCAGAATAGAGGTGTCAGACTCTCCATATCATACCTCAATCGCAATTGTATATTTGCAATCAACATAATAGCTTTCTCCGTTCCGTAATAACCTTTCATTATTTAGTTATTCATAATTTTATTCAACGCGCAGCCAAATCGGCTCTGATCTCTACACATCTCGCAGGAATGCGACAAAAAAAACTTGGCCTGAAAACTTCCACGAATCAACCCACGCATCGGCTCTGTTTTTTTTTGCTAACTTTGCCAGTGAGCTACACAAAACCCCCAAACGTTATCTGAACCGATTCTCGTATTCAAAACAGCGCGGCGTTGGGCTAGCTCTCTACCACGCAGAATGAAGTATCAAATGTACCGAACCTCGTGTACCATTACAGCCCCCTCCCAGACCTTGAGACACTGTTTATCTCAGTTAACATGGCGCAAGGATCTCATTACCACTATGCAACCCATGCTTTGTCCATATCTACTCTATATGTACGGACATCTCAAATCATGTACACAGACCGATGAATCTGTCAATTATGTATATAATATTTACACAACTCGATTGAGTTCTCTCCTGTCTTATCTTATTTATCTATCTAACTATACAACCTCGCTTACCCGCAATTTATCCTAATTCGTATTACTATATATATATACAAATTGTTTTTTTTTTGTTTTTTTTTTTTTGTTTTTTTTTTTTGTTTTTTTTTTTTTTTTCCAAACCATGCAAAATCCTCAAATCTACAAAGTAGTTACTCTAATTTACAGTTTACAGCTTAATTATATAACTTTTATACACTATCTTATTTATCTACGCCCTTATTCGTCCTCACATAATACCTGGCTATATTTATAGTATTGAAGTTACCCAATATCTCATTTGAACCCGGATCTACTAACGTATAACAGTTAGGATATACCACTGCCGAAATAACATAAGGCCCTTTATACAACAATGAAAATTTCCGCATGATTTTATGTTCTTTATTTGAACGCACAAAGGTCTTAAGTTTCACATAATCACCTATACGATAGACTTCTAACTTACGCCGTTTGTCCGCCTGTCGCTTACGTCGTTCACTAGAACTTTTAGAGTTTTCTATCGCTACATTCCGCACCTGTTCCGAATCCCGCACACTATGGCCTAATAACCATTCATCGCCTAATTCCTTGTCAATAGTTAACGGTTCCCGCCTACCAAACGCTAACTCATTAGGCGCAAAGCCTGTGCTTGTGTGTTCGATATTATTATAGCAATTCTGAATGTCCGGTAACACGTCTACCCAACTACGATTACTTCCGCCGCAATAAGTTCTAATCAGCCGACCTAGCTCGCGATTCACTCTTTCTACGCTATTAGAATTTGGACAATACACCGACGTATGAGTGACCCGAATCCCCAGCTGTTTGAGTCCAAATTCCCAAACTTTCGATATGAACTGTGGTCCTGAGTCCGTAATTATAGTTTCGATAGGTATTTCCCTATGAAATCTCTTTGTACAAGCGAGCACGCTCCTACCTGTCGCTTTTCGCATTGGATATAATTTTATTACTTTACTGTACACGTCTTGAATCACATATATATATTGATATCCGAATTTACCTACGGGCAATGGCCCATAAAGGTCCGAAAAAAACTTTCTCACCCAACCTTTCCGCCAACACCGGTGTACAAGGACCAACGGTATTGTTAGTACTTGGTTTGACCTTTTGACATATGTCACAACTTCTTATCACCGCGCTTATCACCCTACTCATATGAAGAAAATAATATCTGTCCTTCATCAGTGCTAATATTTTATATCTGCCGTAGTGACCTATTTCTTCATGTATGTGTAAAATAAGTTCCTCCTGTAGTGATTTCGGAATTACTAGCAACTGTACGTTCCGCTTCGGCACGTGAAAATATAACGTATCACCTACTAGCTTATAATTTTCAAAACTTCTTGTCCCCGTATCTACTACATTACGTCTGATACAACCGCTAATTCGATTTAACCGCTCATCTTCGCTTTGTAATCTCGCAATGTCCCGTAAACTCGAAATAACACTTGCGGTATTCGATGCCTGAAACCAGAATATCCCCGGCTGAACATTTGTACTGTCAATCATACCTCCAGGTCCCGCTATTTGCCTGCTTAGTGTGTCGGCAATTTGATTATCAGTCCCTCGCACAAATTCTATGTCGTAATCGAATTGCTCTAAAAACATAATCCACCTCGTTACGCGTGCCCCTAATAAGGTCCACGACTTAATGAACGTCAAACTTTTATGATCAGTTCTAATAATAACCTTTTCTCCCCGCAAATATATCTCAAATCGCTTTAAAGTGTATATAACTGCATACATTTCCTGTTCACTGATCGACCATCTAGTCTGGGCACCCTTGAATGCCTGCGAACAGAACCCTATAATTAGTTCCTGGCCCGATTCATCTAATTGATAAACATAGCCCCCAATTCCTATAGCGCTGGCGTCACATTGAACATAATATGTTTTTCCCGCCAATGGCTGACTCAAAATTATACTTTCTAAGAATTGATTTTTTATCTCGTCAAAAGCACTTTGCATCTGCGCACTCCAGATGAACTTGACTCCAGACCGTAATAAATTGTACAAGGGCTGTGTTAACGTTCCAAAATTTTTTATAAACCTCCTAAAGTAATTTATGAACCCCAAAAACGCCCTCAATTGCCTGACAGTTCTGGGTGACGGATATAATTTAAGTGTTTCAATTTTGTCCGGGTCCATCTGCAAACCTTGTGTAGACAAAATATGCCCCAATAACTTGACCTTTTTTTTGTGCAAACTCGCATTTTTTTAGTTTGCATGTGAAACCCGCGTCTTTCAATTTACTCAGAACCGTGTCCACTTGAGACAAATGCTGTTCGAAGTCACCCTCAGTTAAAATTGCCAAATCGTCAACAAAATTTAAACAATATGACCTAACCTCTGGCCCTAGAATTAAATCCATCGCCCTCGAAAATGAACCCACACTGGTTTTCAACCCCTGAGGTAAAACGTTGTAAACATAACTTCTGCCTTGATATACAAAACCCGTGTATCGTTTAGATTCGTCTGATAATGGTATAGAAAATACGCATCTTTGATATCAATAACTTATCGCTAAACAACTCTGCATGTTTATTTAACACCGGCAATAACTTTGTTTTGTGTTCAACAGGTATTGATGAATTATTCACATATTCCTCTATCATATTTCTACAGGTATCTTGGTTCCGTACTTCCATTGTACAACAGCAAGATTCCGGATTAGGACCAGTACCTAATGGTATTTCACACATCCGCCCGGCGCTTCGTATAATTAGCCTCTTATTACCCTCACACATTAAACTGGCTCGCGTCTGTTGTATAAAATCAAACCCTAAAATTAAATCTTTAGGCACCCTTGTTAATACTAGCATTGGAGTATCGATAACGCATTCACCTATTGATAATGGTAACGTAACTAACTTATCAACCCTTTCTTTACTGAGTCCAAACGCACCTGTGATTCTCAAACTTGGAATCGGTATTTCCGTCGGTTTTCCCAATTGTCTGCACACTTCTTCGTATACTCTCCGACTTATTACACTGATTTCGCTCCCCGAATCAATCAAACTCCTTACAACAATATTCCCAATACGCACATCTATCTCAGGTAATGTCAATGAACTACATAACTCGCGCCCACACTCAGTCGAATCGTCGTCTCTGAATATCGTATGTAAACGTCTGTCATTTCGATCTCTACGATTCGATCTAGATTTTTCCTCTAAACACACGGCATATCCGTGCGCTTTATGCGCTAGTAATTGAATAAATTCATTCACACCCACGTTCGAATCCAAATTACACAAATCATACAGTCTATGCTTTTTTTCAATTTGATCGGCTGTCCACCCGAACCGTAATAAATATCTGAGCGCGAACGACCCGCGCGAGTCCACTAGTTTTTTGAATTCTGACTTATCGCATTATTCCTGTCACTTGAACTTTGCCCTGCCTCTGTATCTCCTGAACCCCTCTGAAACCCTATTGCCTTGAAGCTAGGCTGAGGCTGTCTGCCTCTACCGCGAAAATAACCGCGACCGCGCGTCCCAAATTCGTTTCGCGCCTTCGTTACCGCGTTATAATTATTCCTACGACTTATCGCGTTATAACGTAACGTATTTACCCGCATAGCTCGATATTGCCCACGCATGTAGCTATCCCGCCTTACGTTATTCGTATTCATAGGTTCCGAACCATGTATCGCACTTAATCCTCCATCGACATTCCGTTCTAAATGCCGAAGGAATTCGACCGCATCACGTATAGTCATTGACTCCTTCCTAGCAAAAAACGCTACCTGAATATCACGCGGCAACTGTCTGAAAATCGTGTTGATTTTCTCCGTATCAGTAAACGGTATCGTAAGCTCATATATGCTATTCAATTGAGAGGCAAAGAATTCTTCCATACTTTGACCTTTCTTAGAATCAAACTTCGCAGTCAGGAATCTTTGCTTAATTAATTCCTGTTCATTATCACCCCAGAATACCTCTCTGAAATCTTTTTCAAAATCCGAATAGGTTCGCCATGAGTCTCTGTATATGCTCATTCGAACTTTTGCAATTCCTACCAAACTATCCGTTGCCCATATCAAAGCCCTAGAACTATCTCCCGAGACTTTAATATAAGCCTTTAAATCTCTTAAGAAAATCATCGGATTTTCCGAATTCCGCCCATCGAATGTCGGCAACTTCTGTGTCATTTTCACAATGCATGATTGACGTTTTTCTACCAATTGTTCAAACGTCTCTAGTTCCTGTCTGTCAGTCTGTCTGTCCGAAGTCCTACTAGTATTGCTCGTGCTGGAACCCCTTTCCAAACTGTCTAATCTTTTCACTATTTCAGATAACAATTGCGTCACCTGCCCTGACGCCATTTCACTTGTGTGTGAAAGTGAATTTTGTGCTACCCGACTACCGTTTTTCCTAGGCCGGCCGGCCATTATTCCTATTAAACCGCCGTAGCTCGTACAAAGAATTGTGAAAACAATGCCCCTTTTTTGCTTATTTCTTATTTACAAACTGAACTGTTTAAAATCGTTCCTACGTTGTGTTATTTTTAAAAGTAACGCGTTAGACCTTGATTCTTTTAGAATATCTAGGAATATCTAGGTATCAGACTATCTAGGATATCCTTCCGTCTCGGCACCAAAAATCTGTACCGGCACCAGGCTAAGGTCGTAGCCGCCGCTATCAGTAGCTATGATCGTCTATTCTATCTATCCCAAAATGAGAGGACCCGATTCAGCTGTAAGATTTGTAAGTAAGAATGATAAGTCTGAATTTCTCGTTCGTCGAGAAATCCGTTAGGCGTACAATAGTCGAACGAAGTTTGGTTCAGAAGTTACAGTTTCTAGTTAGACAGAGAAAGCATATATGTCCGCGAGCCGGTAATTCGCATCAGTCAGCGGTGTATTGCGCCAAAACAATCGTTGTTATATTTTATGTGATGGCACCATCTGGTTTTTGTATATATGAGCGCATTGGAACATCTTTTGTTTTAGTTTTAGTTTTAGTTTTAGTGATCGATCACAGTTATAGTATAGATATCCGTCGTAGTTTTACGACGTGAGTACTCAATGATATTTCATGTGCTCGCTCGTAGCGGCTTGTGGTGGTTCCAATTATATATTTGGTTCACGGCAATAACGATCCGAAAGGACCGGTTTACACAATTGCGATTTGAGTTCCGAAATGGGTTCTGAACTAGCGGTTACCTCAAAAGGTCCGTAACGTTTTGAAACCTTCAACTCTGCGCAATTTGAGCTGGATGTTATCGAAACGCAAGCATTATTGTTTTAGGATATCTAACCCACACCATAGCGAAGTGCATAGTTCGATAAATACCGAACTATGAATTCCACTAGCCGCAGCACGTCCTGGGCTGAGCCAAATCATATATACCGACTCAACTTACACATTAGACATCCAGCGAAATTTACATTTAATTTAAAAATGCAACTTGAATCCAACCTGACTCAAGGCAATGCAAAACACCTACCCGGACCTAAACAATGAACTTTAGACTGTAAATTGATCTCTTCGCGCGTCCCCGATAACACTAAAATGTCAAAATATCAACAGGATATGTTATCTGTGTTGACACCGGTTTAACTTTGTTCTGAATTTGTTATTTCCATCCGCGGAACCTCATCGATCAAACAGTCTCCCTATGCCCTGACAACCTAGGTTTAGCCGCAACTAAACTCCTGTCTAGCCTAGTCTAAAACCTAGTGTTATACCACGTCCATTGTCGACACCACTCGAAAATGGTTGAGTTTGATTTGAATGTGCTTGAATGTTTAACGACTGTGTGTGTGGGAATTACAAAACTCGCTACTCGAAGGAATGAGGAGAGGATTAGCCCGCGAATATCCTAAGAGCCAATCCAGGAACCCTATGGTGAAGGAAAAAGGAATTTAGGGTCGCTCCAAGCCCAGACTCAGACTCAGATAAATTGACTTAAAAGTTCTTTCCTAACGACCCAAGGATAGTTTTGGAATTAGGGGTAGGTTGATACAAAGGTAGGAACCGAGGTATATCTCGGCGCTTCAGACACTCACGAAAACCCACTGAAACTTCGCAATCACCAATTCGTATAGTTCTGACGCGTAACACGGCAGACAAAACTGTTTAGAACTCGTGAAGACGACTGTCACAGTAGCTAGACGCTGAGACTGAATGCCCTCCCCTCTCAAACTCTCGTATTTATATGCGCCCCTTGCGAATACGCTCTGCCCAAGCGAAGCTTCTTATCACTAACTACACAGGGTCTAATTTCAACCATGCCATGCAGATCCGCCGTTCTACAAATTGTGTGTACGCATATTCACTATGATCAACCGTAGGTGATCACTCAAATCATTTGGTACTGCCGATACACAGAATCTGTTGATCGCTGACCAATAAAAGCTTGTTGCGATTAATTAAGCATTACCCGACCGCTAGCTGCGCGTAGCAAAAGACCACTAGTATGATATTCAGAATAGAGGTGTCAGACTCTCCATATCATACCTCAATCGCAATTGTATATTTGCAATCAACATAATAGCTTTCTCCGTTCCGTAATAACCTTTCATTATTTAGTTATTCATAATTTTATTCAACGCGCAGCCAAATCGGCTCTGATCTCTACACATCTCGCAGGAATGCGACAAAAAAAACTTGGCCTGAAAACTTCCACGAATCAACCCACGCATCGGCTCTGTTTTTTTTTGCTAACTTTGCCAGTGAGCTACACAAAACCCCCAAACGTTATCTGAACCGATTCTCGTATTCAAAACAGCGCGGCGTTGGGCTAGCTCTCTACCACGCAGAATGAAGTATCAAATGTACCGAACCTCGTGTACCATTACAATATTCGTATTCGTTGCATCACTAGTTACAACGAACCTGATTATTCTGTCGGACCATTTCGAATTCTTTCCCCGACTGACATTGGTTTTCAAACCGAAATTCCGTGCGAAATTAACTGAATCATGGAAAAAAATAGCATCCTTGGGAAATGCCATTGAATAATATCTTCGATTTTATTCTCTTTGAATTATTATTCTTTTTATTCCGATAGATTTTACATTTATTTTACGAATGACATCCGTCATATCCGTTTGAAGTATGAAAATAATAATTTAACCGGACACAGTCGAATTTTAACTTATTTTATCCGGTACATTACCGCGCTTACGCGCAACGCATCGCGATTTGGAACCTTATCAATGGTAATAAAATTCAAAACCTACAACAATACCTAGAAATGCCATGGTAAATGAGAGCTTAATTTATTCTGACAGCAGAAACCAGAAGTAGACAATATTTACACATTTCAAATAAATCCCCGGAAGCGGACATGACAAACAGTAAACGTTTTCGTAGCAGGAAAAAACCACATAATAATTTTAATAATTAACTAGATTTCACTTTTTTGTTGGAAATTATCTAGTAATAACACAATATTTACGTATCGTTTATCAAAGCTCTAATACTTGCGCAGTGAAAGATTTCACTGTACTTGCGGCGTACGCTTTTCCCTAGGTTCAAGAAGTTAAACAAGTAAAGCCTGAATTGACCATAGCAAGTATGTTTAGTTCTATGTGGTTATTAATTTATCTCAGACCCATAAATGAAAGCTATGGTGAATTATCGACATCTGTCTCACCTTTCAGATTTTTGTTATTAGCAGTCCCAAGATGTTATATATAACAAAGATATTTTATTCCTTTGTCCACTTTCCTAATGGGTTTGTTGTCATGAGTGTAACGGTCTTTACTTCCACTTCAGTGTCTCTATAAAGTTTACGCTGACATTTTTGCTCCTTTGTCCACTTTTTTTATTAGGGCTTTACTTCCACTTACTGGAATAATCCGGACTGTTCCATGACTTCTTTGAGTGGCAACACTGTTGATCACGATATGGCAACATTAGAAAAACATAAATCATATTTTTTCTCTAAGGAAATTAGGGAGATGTGTCGACGAGCGATTTGTCGCCAGAAAAAGGCGAGTTTATCATTTGGATTCAAAGGTGAGAATGCATATTCTGTCGCAATGTTATGATAAGTCATTCATTACGCAGGTTTCTTGTCACACAATTGAATAAAACTACTGATTAATCCGAGACTGTTCGCAATAAAAATATTTATTTTATTTTAGGTTAGGTGCCACACTTTTTTGTCATTAATTTTATATAAGTATGTGTTACAAAATGCGTCACGTTCATGACCGAAACTTAAGCCTAGGCTATACTGTCCACTAACGTCAAAGACAACTTCAACGTCAATATTGAACAGTACTTTGATCTACTTAAATAGACGATAAGAAGTTTTGAAATTTCTATTTCGGGGAGGAGATTTCGGTACTTCACACGAACAGCCTAACGTAATGTTTGTTTTACATGTCATAAAATCCGAGCAAATCTAAACGTTTCGGCTATCACCGTCGGCAGCCCACTCTCTGCTAGACGGCACGGCTTGGGAGTTGCCATGCTACAGATATTTGTGTCGTTTATAAAACGTCGGAATAAGTTTTAGTTAATAATTTGATGCCAAGGAGCTGTTAGCGATTAATGTTTTGGTTGCACACAAAGAACCCTCTCTAGGCATTCGTTTAGTAATATAATTTTGATGGTGTAAACCCCCTTCTCATCAAGCCTGTTTTTGTCCGGGAAAGTGAAAGTTCGGAATTCTTGTCGTTGTAATTGGTCACCCGCATCCTAGAAAGTTCGGTGGATTTCGACGCTATCTAAATACGGAGATTTGCCTGAGACCGCCTTCTTTGATTGCCAGTTGACGTGATGACCCGAAGCCCTGTATGCGCAGAGTTTCGTGAGATTTTGAGGTTACCGGCTCGTGGTTTTGTGGTTTCGATGTGATTTTCAACCAGATTATTCTTTATAGAAATCCCTTACCAAGGGACCAAGGTAAACGAGGCGTGTAGGTACCCGCCATTTTGTACACGAGGGATTCGCCAGCGTGGCCCGCGAGTGGCTAGGTACTCGTATATACCTATAATACAACACTACTAGCCTGGGCTAAGGATCCCTTCTAGGCATTGACCCTCGTGAATCATGTCACCTGCGTTGTGAATACTGTCAGCCGCGAGCTGGTCAGGAGGCTTATAATCCTAGTTCCTATACTACTCTTTCTAAAAATATTATAAATACGAAAGTTTGGGATAGACGGATGTATTTGTTTTCACTTTGTTTTATGTACTGTCATTATGAACTAAGCTTTATAATAGTGATTTATAGAAATTCCGTGAAATTCATTCGTCACGAACGTTACGGTGTATTATGGCGTCATAACGATATGGTACAACTTTTTGCGGTTCGACCCATATCCATGAGGAAAGCTGATTCAAATTAGAAAAAGTCTTAAGCTCATACTTTTGGGCACGCCTTCAGCCTCCTGCAAATCCATTTGCAGGACGTCCATCCGCGATTGGCTGGCCAAACTCTTGTGCACGCTTACTACACCTTCCCTCAGCGAAGGTTGGGATTGGGACGTCTCTGCGGTTCTGGTTAAATGGACAGCTTACAGTTATTTTATGCAATATAAGTGGGTTTCACGCTTGCTTCTCACGCTGGAGGTGCAGGTTCGAATCCCGACGTTGATGATTATGGGTTAGCCCCCCTGTCACGCAAAATGTAGTAATGTCGTAAGTAGTAAGTGGCTAAAAGTGGAAAAGGCATGAACGCTATGTTATGTTATGTGTAAATTATGTTAAGATATGACCGAATACACAAACTGTTTGTTAATTTAATATAATGTTAAATGGAATAAGGGCGCCGCCATATCTTTGACGAGACGCAGAGGTAACATGACTTTGAGACAATTTGAGTGTCACTCATACTTGAGATGACAGTTGGAAATCCCAGCCTAGGATGGAAATGGTGAAGATTATGTTACAAATACGTAGATTTTTGATTTATATTTGTAACCGCTGATTGACGTAAAGGGCTGGTCTCGCGATCAACAACGCACTACGTTGCGTCGTCGCATATACGGGTATTCGGACAATCTAGCTGGCCCATTTTTTTTTTTTATTTAGGTGAGTTTTGAATAACTTCTATGACATAATTGTTTTTACACTTGAGTAGTAAGCAAACACAGTTCGTAAAATTCCGTTCCGAATCCGAGTCACGTAACGTAGATTACCCACAATAAGTTCGACACGCATACATTACCACTGAAAATGATTTAAAGGAGACATTTCAAATCCAGGCCCGGCGCCAACGAAATGTATCTCAAAGTAGATATATAGACAGTTAGATAGATAAGGTGTTTATTCAGTCGTCAAAATACAAAAAAATATACACAACAAGTAGGCATAGACTAGAACAACAAAGAACAGAAACAACAAGAAATTACATGCGATGAAAAAATGCGGGGTGATCAGACATAATTTATATCGTAGTGAGTGTATTGCGACGATGAAACGGTTCCGGCTCAGCATGTGCTACAGGAAAACCTATAGCGCTGGTATGCTGTCGGAACCAGTTGAATTTGTTTTGGAGAAATTCTAAAAAAGAATTTTCATTACTCATACTCTGAAAGGGGGTCATTGTTCATCCAGGCACCGTGCTGAAAGTGGTACATCCCTGCTCTAAAGCAGAAAAATATTAAAATATATATATATGAATCGTAGTTTATATTGAACAACGCAATGGTAGTAACCTATACAGCCATAAAACGATTAATTCTTTATTTATTTTACGAACGAAATAATGCCTTCTCCAACATTTACAGCCCAGCCTCCTATGAATGATATTCAAATATCACAACAAGTATCAAATATTAATATGCCTGGAAAAAATATTTCTCTAACGCTCAATAACTGTACAAACGTTAATATTAATTTCAAGTGACTTTGTTTTTTAATAACATAATTTTGATTTCAAGTGACTTTGTTTTTTAATAAAATAATTTTGATTTTAACTGGCTTGTGTTTACTTTCCTCGTATTCGTAATGAAAAGTAGAGTGTTTTACTCGGGTGATAGCACCCATTTCTGCCTCGAACTATTGGCCAAAACATCTCGTCAGGAATGGGTGCCTTTCAGCCCTCGGTTACCAATCTACTATTGATGGCTTGTTTTTTTTGCTAACTAAACTAAAAGGCTATACGAAAGCGTGACCTGAGAAAACGCGGCAAATTCAAAAAATCTCTATGTTGTATCACTTGTAAAGGCCTAACATATGTCCAATAAAATAGTTATTAAGAAGCGTTTTAAATGCTTTATTGGTTTACAAGGTAAAGTACGTATTTGCGTTTACAAGTGTAATTGTCGTCTGGGTATGGGAGTGCCCGCGCCTTGCTCGGGGCCCGTCTTGCCCCCCGCCGCCTCCTCAGCCCTCTCTGTCATCTGAAGCCGGTTATGGTTCGGTTGTGAACATTCTCCGGGGCCTTGAAAGCTTCAGGTTTCAAAGGGATGTAGTAGAAGTTGGTAAGAGACACAACTTGTTTACTGCTCTCTTTATAGAGCCTGTTATGGTGTGAATATCTCTGTATATCGTGTGAAACTCTGTTGACGCCACTGGTCCGGGGTGTAGACGTGATATTCTTCCCATTCGCCATCTTAGGGGTGGTTGATTTTCTTCCTTTATGACTACCAAGTCGCCGACGGCGAGCGCTTGTTGCCCGACTCGCCATTTGGTTCGCTGATGTAGCTCAGCCATACTCCAGGCGCCACCTTTCCCAGAACCGCTGTCGAAGTTGCTCGATGCGGAGGTACCTGTTGGGTCTTGCAGCAGTAACCGGCCGGGACGGCACCGACATAAGTGGCCGCCCGATTAGGAAATGCCCTGGAGTCAGAGGGGAGAGATCATTTGGATCTGACGAGAGAGGAGATAGCGGACATCAGTTAAGGATAGCTTCTATTTGTGTGAATAACTTCGCTAGCTCCTCAAACGTCAGGGACGCACTGCCAGCTATACGCTTCAAGTGGTGCTTAGCTGATTTTATACCAGCCTCCCATATAACTCCAAAGTGAGGTGAATATGCGGGGCTGAAGATGAATTTAAAACCCTCATTTGCAGAATAATTATAAATGGACTGTTGGCTGGACTGAATTACCCTACCTAGTTCCCATTATCACAATGGTTTTCATAGGGCTTGCCCCTTCTAGAACAGAATCTACGAAGGCACAGGACGAAGGCTTCAGTACTGAGGTAACTGACTAGTTCCAGATGAACTGTTGTAAGACAGGCAAACAAACACAAATAGCATTTGGTAATTCGATTGCCTCTGATATCAGGAAGGGCCCACCAAAGTCAATTCCACAGGTATGAAAAGGGAAGTCGGTATCTGTTCTTACTGAAGGTATTATTAGGTAGGCCCATTATTGGTTGTATTGTGGTAGTAGTGCGGGCGAGAATTCTACCTCCTATTATTGGCCAGAACTCCTCGCGAACTGAAGCCAGCAGATGTTGTGGACCAGCGTGAAATAAACGTAAGTGTTCACATCTCATTAATAATTGGGTAAATCTGTTTATAGAATCTAATAAAATGGGGTGCTTTTTGTTATAGTCATAACTTGAGTTATGCAATCGACCGCCCACCCGGAGTATGCCATTTGAATCTATAAATACATTTATCTACACACGTATCATAAACCCTCTTTACTGCGTTCAAAAACCGCACGTTACGATCAGCATTATGTTAAACTACTTGGTAAAACTCGTTTCGTATCTGGAAAACTACACATAATGGTCATTATGTGTAGTTTTTCTACATATAATGACATTCAAATTTCGAACGCCGACGCCCACCCGCGTGCCGTCCCTAGTTTGTCTGTGAAGTTGGTACTGACATTCAAATTTCGAACGTCGACGCCCGTCTGCGTGAAGTTGGTACTAAAGAACAAGCTAAACAATTGCAGAACCACAATGCCGGTCAAACATGCGGTTCCTGAACACGTCAAAGAGAGCTTATGATATGTGTGTAGATAAACTAGTGTATGTAACTGTACATAATTAAGCATTAAAACTCTCGAGTGATATTATTATGAAACTCGCCTTCGGCTCGTTTCATATACCCACTCTCGAGTTTTAATGCCCTCCATTATGCAGCAGTCACATAAACTACTATTAGTGATATCAATTTTGATATATGATGTAGTTGCTGACCTTTGCTTAAACATTGAAGTTCGTTTGAGAATGATTCTAATTGACTTTGTTTGATTAGAACATTTTGTGACTGTTCCAGTTCATTTGAATTTAAAGGTCCATTTAGTTTTAAATTGTATGTTTACAGTTGTTAATGAACCTCAACACATAGGCAGCTGTCCTTTTTAATCTTTGATAGTTCGAATAATTATCGAATTTAATGATAGGACAATTGTTATTATTGTTACTATTATCATTGCAACTAACAGGTAGTGACAACATCGTAGCAGGCGTTGTTTTAATTTCTGGTAAGTTATTTGTTGGTAAGCAAAGCAGGTACTTTTAGGCCATTCAGAGTGCTCCTTCATGAGAAAGGAAGGACCTTCCCACCACAGGAGAGACGACTGCAGCGGGATTCAAATATGTGGGTTTGTATTTCCATTGAAATTCTGACGTTAATTCATTTACCTCGTTCACTCGATTACACACAAAGGCCTTTAGAGATCTCGGCGGCGATGTTAACCAGCCCAGAACGACTGTTGAATCAGTCCATATTGTTTTTTGTGTGACAGTACACTTAAGTGATTGTGAGACCTTGGTGCTTAAACGAGCTCTCAACAGAGCCCCACATAACTCTAATCTCGGAATCGTCATTGGCTTTTGGGTGCAACCCTGGCCTTAGCGCACAATAGTTTGACTTGAATGTGATTGTTTTTGTCCGTGGAGCGAAAGTAAACACATGCGCCATACGCGGCTTGAGATGCATCAATAAAACAATGCAACTCCACAGACTTGGGAAAATCGCACAATACATATCTTGGCACTATTATTTTAGATAACTGAGGTAGTTTATCTATGAAGGTAGACCAACATTTGTGAAACTTTTGTGGAACTGGCTCATCCCAGCTCAGCTTTGCATTCCACAATTTCTGTAAGATAATTTTAGCTTTAATTATACTTACATGCTGAAAGTAGGCCTAGAGGGTCAAAAACTTTACATGTCATTGAAATTATGGTCCTTTTGGTGATTTGATCGGTGCGCTCAATGTCTGTTGAAAACTGTAATGTATCGGGATTTGGGGCCCAATTAAGGCCTAACACAGACGATTCTTTACATAACTCCATAGAATCGGAAGTTAATTCTTCACCTTCAAAAATTTGAGGACAATTTGTTCTAAGTTTTCATTAGTTATATATAAGTTTATATTTTAACTCAACCTCCGATGAGGCTCCGGTACTTAAATCATCTACATAAAAATTATTTTTATTACATTGGCTATCACTTTGTCCTTACAGGCTTGCAATAATTGTTTATGACATCGAGTACTTAGAAACGGCGCTGACGCCGTCCCATAAGTAACGGTATTTAGCTGCATTGTTTGTAATGGCTGGCTTTCGTCGTCCCGCCACACTATCAGCTGTAGGTGCCGCTGTGACTCGTCTATAGCTATCTGCCTATACATTTTTTCTATATCGGCCGTGAGAACAAACCGATATACCCTGAAGCACAATAAAATTGATAACAGGTCGCTTTGAACTACAGGGACAACTTGTTGTATATCATTAAGTGATTTACCGGAAGAAGTTTTCGCTGAAGCGTCAAAAACAACTCTTAATTTAGTTGTCTCTGAATTTTCTCTAATAACAGAGTGGTGGGGTAAGAAACACCCGAATTTTGGCCGTTCTATCACACTTAGATGACCTAGATTGGCGTATTCATGGATGAAGTTGCTATAGGCCTCTTTTTGTTGAGGAAATTTATTTAATTTCTATTCTAAATTTAGAAACGTTTTTCTAGCGATATGGTAAGAGTCACCGAGTGCCTTTTCTAGCTCCTCTTTGAATGTAATTTTGACCGAGAATCGACCATTATCTAATTGACGGACGTTTTCCGATAAATGGGACTCACATGATTTTTCTTCCATGGAATATGACTTAGTCATAGTTGGTAATTCTTCGATCTCCCAGAACTTTGTAAGGGAATCGTGAATCTCATGGCTAAAATTGCAGTTTAACTCTGGGTTAGGGTGACCATCTCCATTTGTTGGACCGGACACCAACCATCCAAACATTGAGTGTTTCTTGAGACCTAACTTTATTTGCTTGGCACCTACAATATCCCAAAAGACATCTGCTCCAAGAAGTATATCTATTTCGGAGGGACGATAGAAAGCCGGGTCTGCTAACTTAACTTGGTCGGTAATTTTAGCTCTTGGACATTTGCTCTACGTTTGGTAAAGTACCTGTAATTTTTGGGACAACTAGGCCCGTAACTTTGATTTAAAATGCATTGATTCGTGATTTTATTATAAACTGACATCTGTCAGTGATTTTCAAACCATATTGCCAATACCCGCAACGTTTATTGATTTGCCGGGAATATTCGTCAAACCAGCCCTCTCTCTCAGGTTTGCCGTAAGAAAAGAAGACTGACTTCCTGTGTCCAACAAAGCACGTGCTAAGTGACTTGTATTGCTATTTTCGTGGATGATTTCAACTTGTGCCGTACAAAGGAGAACTTGCGCCGAAGATTGAACCGATAGAGACACTGGCAATGTGGATCGCGTTGCTATGCCCTGATCATTATCGACCTGCCCGTGAATAAGATTATTATGTTTTTTCTTATACATCCTACAAAGCCCTTTCAAACGACATTGGCCTGTAGCATGGCCACTCCGAAGACAGTTGCTGCTAAGTTTTAATCTATCTACCTCCTTAAGTCTGCCTTCTACAGTCATATTTTTAAATTGGGAACATTGATGGAGCAGGTGATTTTCACCGCAAACAACGCAGGAATAACTCGCTGCTTGTTTGTTGTTTGCTGCTACGACAAAAGACTTGGTAGTCCTATTTTCCTTGTACACACGTTTATGGTCACCCTTATCAGTTCGATTGCTACAGTATGAAGTTTCTAATATGTCCGCTCGACTGCTAAGATATTTATCATCGAATGAAGGTAGTTTTATGGTGGCTAATTTTATCCCATTGCTTGCACCTAGCTGTGAGTCCTGGTCTGCCTGATTAGCCTTGCCAACCCCTGATGCCTTGTCCAACACTTGTTGTGCTTGGCACAATAGCGAAAAGAATCTGCTTTCAAGTGCATCCCGTTCTTGCAATTGCACTTCTAAGTCCGAACAGTGAAATTCTATGCTAGTCTGCAATTCATCAAAGGTGGCGAATAAACTTTCCAATTTAGTATATCTCCTTCTCAGTTCCTCAAATTGAAGACTATTCATGACCATCCCAGGTTTGCAACACAGGAAAGGTTTTAAATAGTCATCAAAAATCGTAATTTGTCCTTTTATAGAGCTACGCTTTTTAATAAGATCCTTCCCACTTTCGCTAGACGTCATTGTTTGATTTGATGACGCAGGAACAACAGCTTTACTGCCCTCAGTACTAGCCTCCTTGTCCGATGGCATCATTTACAGTTATATTATGGTGTAAAATGTGCAACCGAACCCTTGAAGAGCGAACACGTCCAGCCTAGCAACAGAAGACTCGCGCGAGAGATCACGCAGCAATCACGTGCTACAGCAGCTGGACACAGCCCAAGGTCCCACCCTGGAATGTTCAGCGAAACCGATAAAATATCTAGTTGCAATATTAATTTATTGAGGGTAATTTACTAATTATTTGGTAATAAAATTTTGGGACTTTTAATAATGAGACGATGCTTTGCAATCACAGCGTACCAAGCACAATACCTTAAAGTCTGATTACAGAATGCGGGTACGAGTCCTAAGGAGTTACTGCATAGATGACTAATCCGCTTAACAGCAAGAGAATAGGGATTTGTAGAAGTTTATGGAAAGCTACGGTGTCGTTATTCCACATTACGAGAATAAGATTAAAATGTAACTTTAGCCCTTTGATGAACAGCCGCGCACCTTGTACTTCTATTTTAATAATCAATGCACAATTAATAACTCCACATTACTGCTTCCGTACACTATTTGCAAAATAAAATAACCAAGCGGGTCTTAATCAATAATTAAAGCGATGCTAGCAAGTGGCAAGGTCACCTAACGGTCATAAAGTGACTCAGTAATTCACACAAATAAAAGGGGAATGGGATAGAAAAATACAGGAATGGGCATGTACTTCCCTCGGGCTAGTCTTCTTTACATAACTCCAGAGATACTCCACTTGATCGTTAGGTATTTGAAATTCCTTTGTTCTCCGCCAGATGAATCGCTGTTAATTTTCCGCCGGTTTTCGCAAATCTTCTTTATTATTATTTGTCACTGTTCAAGTATATAGTTACCTAAGTACTTAGTTCAGTGTCAAATAGATAGCTGAGCAAACCACACATGTTTTTTATTCGAACATCATCGCAAGTAATCAACAAGTAACAGTCACCTTTATCTCCTCACATTTTGGTCCTTCGAGCCGGATACAAGCGGGCGGACACCGGTCGCCGGAGCCTCGCGAGAACAAAAGCACTGCATTCCATTAGAGTTACGAACGATGCCTATGGATTGTGATTGCAAATAAAAATAGAACTGTGTGGATTTACGTTATCATAACTTTGTTTTCGTCGACGTTTATTCAGTTTTACAATGGCTACAGAAGTGCAAAAAGCTTTGAAGAAAACCCAAGTTAACCTTAAAAAGAGTCCTAAAGCGAGGTTAACCCGAAATCACTTGGAAACTCGCTTAAAATGCATCGAAGAGTATTGGACGGATTACAAACAAGCCTACGCTGAGATAATACGTCACACTCCACGGGAACAACGGGAACAAGTGCCTTATATCACAAAGGAGGAGTTTTATGAGCACGAAGAGCTTTACATATCTTTAAAAACTGATATCAAGGACATGCTAACTCCATTATAAACCAGTGTCTCCGAGAGAGATAATTCTTTAGCACCAATAACCAGTGGTTCTCAACAAACGCGAGTGGTTTTACCTACGATACAGATTCCTACCTACAGTGGACAGTATGAAGAGTGGTTATCGTTCCATGACTTGTTTGTTACATTAATTCACAACAATAAGTCATTAGACAATGTACAAAAATTGCATTATTTAAAAACAAGTGTCACTGGAGAAGCAGCTACAATCCTGAAACACATACAAGTGACCGATTGCAACTACAACCAAGCATGGGATCTGCTCAAAACAAGGTACGGCAATAAAAGAATTACAATCAACGCTATTATGAAGAGGTTCTTTTCTCAAAAGAAGATGACTGTCAATACGTCGAATCAAATCAAACATCTACTGGACACTACTTTTGAATGTTTGAATCATTTAAACAACTTGGAGGTGCAAACTAAAGATTGGGATCCACTGATTATATTCGTCGTAGTACAGAAGCTAGACTCAGAGACGCACAAAGATTGGGAAGAGCACGTAAGCAACAGCTGTCAGGATCCTGAAGGACTTCCTTCGCTGGAAATGTTGCGCAAGTTTCTTGAGAGTCGTTTCCGTACACTGGAGCTCATAGAACCTACTAAACAAAAACCAAATCCAACTTATGTACGAGAAAAATCATTTCACATCGCAACCAACGTGGAAAACGCCAAAAAATGTCAGATATGTACTGAAAGTCATACAATCAGCCATTGTAAAGAATTCGGAAAACAAACACCAACTCAACGAAGCGAATACATTAAAACAAATAACCTGTGTTTTAATTGCCTTGCACCTGGACACCCTGTGAGGCAATGTCGAGTTCCAACGTGCTGTCGACGATGCAGAAGGCGCCATCATACACTTCTTCACGAACATAACAAGAACACAAGTACAAGTGACACAACAGGAAACATAGAGCATAACAAACAACTGGCTGTGGCACAACATACAAACGTGGAGGATGAGAACGTGGAAACAGACTTAGCAATATCGACGTCACATGTTGCTACGCAACAAGGCACAGCATTATTAGCTACAGCAATGATTCAAGTTACTAGTGAAGACGATCACACTGTAACTCTACGAGCGTTAATTGATCAAGGCTCACAAGCGAGCTTCATCAGTGAACGAGCTGCACAACTAATCAAAGCTAAGCGGTATCCAATCAAAGGCACAGTAGTCGGTGTGGGTTCAACAACAGAAGATATCAAGCAAGTAGTTCAGATAACAGTAGAATCAAAATGCGAAGCTTTCAATATGGGAGTTAAAGCATATATCATGTCGAAGCAGCTGACTACAAACATACCATCCCACATAATCAATGTAACCGATTGGCCTCACCTAGTAGGGCTTCGTCTGGCTGATCCGAGCTATTTCAAGCCAGGCTCTATCGATGTACTGCTGGGTGTCGACGTGTACGCACAAATCATACAAAATCAACTGATCAAGGGTCCTCCAGGGTCTCCATGCGCCCATAAAACAAACCTTGGCTGGATTTTGTTCGGCAAAGTAGAAGAAATGCAACCACAACACAGTCCGTCGTCGTAATGCATCACCAGATAATAGTGGAAGATTTTCTAAAAACACTCTGGGAAGTAGACCAAGACTCGAAGAGAAAGTATACAACTGAAGAAAGCCAGTGCGAGAAATTGTATGATGAAACCTATACAAGAAACAAAGACGGTAGATACGTCGTTAGTCTCCCATTCAATACTGATAACCCCCAATCACCAAATGGGAATACTAGAGAAATCGCATTGAAACGCCTACTTCAGCAAGAAGGGAGATTAAACAAAACACCAGAGCTTAAACAAGAGTACGAAGAAGTATTAGAAGAATACTTAACACTGGGGCATACGGAACAAGTTCCAGATGACGAAATAAATAACCGTTCAGTATACCTACCGTATCACGCCGTAATACGAAGAGACAAAGAAACAACCAAAATGAGAATCGTGTTCGATGCTTCCAGCAAAGGCAATAACGGAGTCTCGTTGAACGAAGAACTAATGGTCGGACCTGTTCTCCAAGAAGATTTGCGCAGCATCATAATGAGATGGCGAATGCATAAGATTTGCTTTATAGGCGACATCACAAAAATGTACAGGATGATCCTGATGAGAAAGCAAGATGCTGACTTTCAAAGAGTTCTCTGGAGAAACACTAAGGAATCAACAGAAGTCAAAGGCTACAGACTGAAAACCGTCACTTTTGGTACAGCATCTGCGCCCTACCTCGCTATCAAAACACTGATGAAACTCGCAGACGAGGAAGGCAAAGTTTATCCTGATGCTGCCAAAATTATACGCGAAGACTTCTATGTCGATGACCTGATATCAGGCTGTGATACAACAGAACAAGCGATCAAAATCAGCAAACAAATTATGACCATTATGCAAAAAGGAGGTTTCGATCTTCAAAAATGGGCCTCCAACGATAAAGACTTCCTAAGATCTATAGACGTCAGCAAGATTACTGCCAAAGCAAACTTTGATATTATGCTAGACGGCACTATCAAAGCTCTCGGTTTATCATGTCATCTCGGTGAAGATGAATGGCGATACACACTGAAACTGGAACCTGCAACACAAAACATTACAAAGAGAACAATATTATCTGATCTACAAAGATTGTTTGACCCCTTGGGTTGGATAGCACCAGCCATTGTTGCAGCAAAGATCTTAGTGCAAAAACTATGGCTTGAAGGAATCGGATGGGATCAAATCATAAAAGAAGAATTAAAGAATGAATGGCTGACTATAAGAGATGATTTAGAAAATGTCAATCAAACCACAATACAGCGTTGGCTTAACACCGTGAACACTGAAAACCACCTGATTACCTTGCACGGTTTCTGTGACGCTTCCGTGAATGCTTTCGCTGCCGTGGTATACTGCCGTGTTCAAATGCAGGATAGGCACATTCAGACACACCTGATCGCTGCTAGAACCAAGGTGGCTCCAGTTAAAACCATTTCACTGCCTCGCCTCGAATTAAGCGGAGCAGTTCTGTTGGCAAAGTTGCTGGACAAGGTTAGTCAAGCAATGACAATACCATCTCAGAACATATATGCGTGGACTGACTCGTCCATCGTCTTGGCATGGCTTTGTGGAGAACCTAATAGATGGAAAACGTACGTCGCAAATCGCGTGGTGGAGATACTGGGACAAACAAGCAGCTCACAATGGTTTCATGTTCAGTCGGCTCACAACCCAGCGGATATTGCATCCAGAGGATCATCTATATCCGAGCTACAACATAGAAAGTTATGGTGGAAGGGACCAACGTGGCTTACGAACGAGACAATTGACTTTACTAAACCACCTGCACTATCCACAGAGCTGGAAAAGAAAGGAAACATACAGTCCTATGTGAATGTAACAGAAAGTGAAGAGAAGTGTATCAAATTCGAAGAGTACGATTCACTCACTGAACTATTGAGAGTTTTAATACATTGCAAGAGATTTTTGAACTTGAAAAGAGATCCGATGAAGCTTGAACAATCAATTAATACGGATGAAATTCAGGATGCATTAGACATATGCATAAGACAAGTACAAGAAGAAAAATTTATTGATGAGATAATAAGAATAAAAAATGACAAGATTGTCAAAAACACCAGTAACATAAAGACGCTGAATCCGTTTCTTGATGAGAAGAATATTCTCAGGGTGGGCGGCAGATTGAGAAATGCTGAAGTCAATCATGACATGAAACATCCTATTGTGCTAGGCAAATGTAATGGTCTTGTAGCACTCATACTGGCCGATGCTCACCTAAAAACACTACATGGTGGAATAAACATGACGATTACTTACCTGATGAGTAAATACTGGATCGTTGGCTGCAAGAGTTTGGTGAAAAAGTACATACAAAGATGTCTTACCTGTGCGAGACAGCGAGCAGCTAGTAGACAGCAGATGATGGGTGACTTACCTGTACCTCGTGTAACACCTTTACGGCCGTTCTCTCGCAGTGGAGTAGACTTTGCTGGTCCAGTATACGTGCTGAATCATCGAGGAAGAGATCCGATGAAGCTTGGAGCATACAGCCCTAACTTTGGAGGCCTTTGGGAGGCCGGGGTTAAGTCAATCAAGCAACACCGTCGTAAAATATTAACTGGCAACCTTACGTTCGAGAAATTTGCCACAGTGCTTACACAGATAGAGGCTTGTTTAATTCCCGTCCTCTGACACCGGTGTCTACACAAGTGGACTTGATGGATGACATTCAAGTACTTACACCTGGACATTTCATTGTTGGAGAAGCACTCATAACAGTCCTAGATCGCGACTACACTTATACCAAAGTAAACTTATTGTCCAGATGGCAACACACCCAAAGACTGGTGCAAGATTTATGGAAGCGCTGGTTGTCTGAATACTTGTCACGGCTCAACCAGCGACCTAAATGGTTGAAGAGAACAAAGGAGTTCGAAATCGGCGACATCGTGTTGCTAAAAGTCGAACACATGCCACCCAGCAAGTGGGCGTTGGCACGAATAGTTGTCGACCGGACGAGACAACATAACGAGAGTTTATACAGTGCGTTACAACGGAAAATGCACGAGAAGATCTGTATTCAATTTATGTGCTTTACCTATATCTAAGGATTAAGATATGGGCTTAGATTTATTTTGTTTCTATTTCTATTGTTTAGTTAGTTAAGTTGTTTTGCTGGTTAGGTTAAAATATCAACGAATTTTGCAAATTTTAAAAGTTTGTAATTTCTTTATTTGTAACATTCTTAGAGGGTTTGTTTTGTACCAAATTAGATTGTTCTTTCAGATCGAATTTATTGTTATCTTTTGTTGTTGTAATTAAAAGGTCTGTAAGCCCTTTTGGTGGGTGGTATGTTCAAGTAGATAGTTACCTAAGTACTTAGTTCAGTGTCAAATAGATCGCTGAGCAAATCACACACGTTTTGTATTCGAACATCATCGCAAGTAATCAACAAGTAACAGTCACCTTTATCTCCTCACAGTCACCAAATATGTTAAGACCTAACATATGTCCAATAAAATACTTATTAAGAAGCGTTTTAAATGCTTTATTGGTTACAAGGTAAAGTACGTATTTGCGTTTACACGTGTGATTGTCGTCTGGGTATGGGAGTGCCCGCGCCTTGCTCGGGGCCCGTCTTGCCCCCCGCCGTCTCCTCAGTCCTCTCTGTCATCTGAAGCCGGTTATGGTTCGGTTGTGAACATCACTAACTCAGACAAATGATTGCAAAGCCATATTAATCTACATCAACATCGAATCTAAGTATTGTTGTTTTTCTTGGAAAACGACTAATTTCTTCTCTTGTTTTTATTTGACCTTACTTATCATAGTATGTTAAGCAGCTTTCGCACGTTACCTTTTATAAAATGAAAATGCCTTCACAAAAATCAGTTTCTTAATAAATGGCGGTGTAACAACTAGGTTAATTTCGCTACTGTCACGTGTTTTTATCGATTTCACTGTATTTGGACAGGTTCCCTTTCGCGAACCTGGAAACTTTAGTGTTGATTTGGTGCTCCTTAACACTACCCGGGAGGATGTGAAGGGCCTTTGGTTCCAAGTATCCCCTTCGACAGCGAGCAACCGTCATCATAAAAAACTAGCAACTGTTTAACACACCTTAATAATGTTGCCATATTCAAACTTTTAAGAAAACTCCAGGTCACGCTTTCGTTTGCCAGACTTGTGAATAAAATCTTAATGAAATGAAATTAAATTAAATCGTTTATTTTCAGGTATTAACCCATTGCACATTTGACATAATGGAATAGTTAAAAATTGTAAATATAAATGTAAAAATAGTAAAATTAAATTATAAAATCATCCGTATCTTGGTCCCCTGGGCACCGACACATTGATATGTGTCGCCATCCAGTGAGCCAAGAGAGGCCTTTTTACCCTGTCACTCCAAACCATCAGGAGACCGTTGGTGCTCTCCATAAGCCTGGCCAACGTAGAGGCTATTCTGGAGTGCAGTATCGCATGAAATCCGTTCACGCGAGCATCCGCAAACATTGCTGATGCGCTACAGAAACGGGGAAGCCTTAACAGCACCCTGAAGGCGTTATTGTATTGAACTCGAAGAGCGTTGACAGCTTTCTGCGTATATTTAGCCCAAAGGCTGCAGGTGTAAAAAGTTTCACAGAACGCTCGGAACAAAGTGATTTTTACATCCTGTGTAGTGTACGCCTGGCAAACCTTCGAGCCAGCATATTGCATCTGACTGCCAACGCTCTTCGTCCCTGTCCATATCCATGTCATCAGAGTGGTCTTCCGTGACCCAGTGGTCCAGGAATTTAAACTTACTTTTGTCACTGGTACGCCATTTACAGTGATAGGTGGCACTGAATAGGTTTTATTCCCAGATTTGAACACAAGCAGTTCACTCTTGGTAGTGTTATAGCTGAGCCCATGGGCCACAGAATACTCCTCACATTTCCTCAACAGGATCCTCATAGCACTAATCGAGGGGGTCAGCAGCACCATGTCGTCAGCATAGCTGATGTTGTTCATGCTCCTCCACCTATGGAGCACCCTACCCTGGTGCTGCTGAGCTCCCCTATCAACCCGTTCATGTAAAGAGCGACGGTGTGGTTAACCCCCCCTGCCTCACCCCGCACTCCAGCCTGTACACATCGGAAAGGGTGCTTGCCCATCTTACATTATTAGTTTGGTTTTCATACCAAAATTTAAAAATGGACCTCAATTCACGTGGGTGATGAGTTTCAGTTTTTAGTTTTTTTCCATAGAACATTATAATTAACTAGGTCAAACGCCTTCGATAGGTCGAGGAAACAAGCATAGACCGGTGTTTTTCGGTTAGTATAATATTTTACAGTATGTTTTAAGGGATAAAACAACTGATTCATTTGATAGTCCCGATCGAAATCCAAATTGGGCATCATTCACATTCAAAAAAATCCTAAGCTGTTTCTCTAATATATTGTGCAGAACCTTTGCTATTATAGTTGCAAGTGAGATAGGTCTGTAATTACTTTTATCTGAAGCGTCCCCAGTTTTATTTTTAATAATTGGTACAACAATAGTGTTCATCAGGTCTGGCGGCAAGTAAGAGTGCCCTATACAAAAAGTATATAACAGTGACAGCACCCTGGGAAGATGTATACCAGCATATTGTAGATGCTCTATACTGAGTCCATCATGCCCTGGGTATGGGAGCTACCATTTTTTGAGTTTTGCGGTAGTAACCTATGAGATACTATGAAGTGAAGTTTGAAAAATATCTCTTAAAAGTACCTTAAATAATCAAGTTATCCTAAAACAAAAACAAAAAACGTGTCCTAGATATTTACATAATAACCCCCAATTATAATTTCATCCAATTCGGTTCAGTGGTTTAGGCTCTAGAGCTGACAACGGAAAACAGCCATCCATACATACATACATACACATTTGTTTTTTTTTCACTTTTTCGAGAACCTATCCCCATCAAAATCTCAACCTCGATTTTTTTACGATTATAATACTACCTTAATTTTCACTTCGTTCAACTCGAAAGTAAAAATTACATCACGGTGATTGCACGGTGCCAAATTCTTTAGATAATTGACAATTATATACTATAATGCTTGGTATATATCCTCAGCACCCTCTCGTTGTCGAGTAAATATACCTTCCATCTGCGCTGTCTTCGGAGCATACTCGGCATTACGTGGTGGAACCGTATAACAAAGGAAGTGCTCAAGATCGCACAAATGCACAGCATCACCGCCATGCTAAAGCAGAGACGGCTGCGGTGGCTCGGACATGTGCATCGTATTGTTACGCCGGTAGGTTAGGTCAAAAACTTTGAACGTCAATTTCAGTGCTTTAGAGGCGTTTTCAGCAGGCTGAAAAGTCATTTCAGGCCGTTTCAGAAGTTACTCTATCACATATCTAAAGATCGAAATTTCACCCAAGTTGCCGTCGTATTCAGGCGCCTGAAACATGTTTTCAGTCCGTTTCAGGGCACCCTCTATCAGATGACGCCATAACCTGAAAACCCGTTTTCAGGCGTTTTCAGGACCCCTTATGGGCCTCTGAAGCACAAATCGTTATATGGCGAAATATCCGGTAGGAGTGACAGAGATAGCACTACTAGAAAGACTTAGCTATACTCGGAACATTCGAGAAGTGTGTGACAGAGATAGAACTACTAGAAAGAGTTAGCTATACTCGGAACATTCGAGAAGGGAGTGACAGAGAGAGTGCACCATTAGTGAGAGACATATATGGTCTCGAATGTTCTCGGCCCGCACGCTGGTCCTTAGTAGAATATTCGCGATATGTGTGGACAATGTGTCCAGAGCGGCTCCGCGGGATATAAAAGGCGCCGACGGCCGGCACGAGTTAGTTACATTTTAACTGCGATCGAGTGCTAGTACAAGGATAATCGGAGAGAAAGACACTTCGTGTGAATAGTGAGTGCATAATTAGTGAAATAGTGTGTGTGTTTTAATTAGTGGATTTTAAGTAAAGTTCGTGTGAATTGTAAGTGCGTAATTTGGGTAATAAAGTGAGTGTTTTATTTAGTGGATTAATTCGTGCTTTTCTATCAAATACGAACCCCACGCTCGTAACATTTGGTGTCAGAAGTGGGATAGAAAATGCCGTTAATGCCACGAGAAACCGAGCCAAAAGGAGTGACGACGCGAAGCCAAACGTCTGGGTCTGGAGACTCGACGCCTGGTACGTCGGAATCACCTGCTCCAGCTGCACAAGGAGTAGACCTCAACGTTATCTTCGTCCTCCTAAAGGAACAAGCGAGAGAGCTAAAGGAACAGTCGCGAAAACAGGAGGAACAGGCACGAATGCTTCGTGAGGTACATGAGTCCACGACCGAATGGAAGAGAGAGATGTTGGAGGTCCAGGAAAAACTGGCCGATATGGATGAAAAACTAGAGAGTCGAGTCCATGATGTCGATAAAAAAATTGAGACCTGTGAGAGCCGTCTCCAAAAACTTGAGATCAAAGTGGCTAATGGTCCAAGTACCTATGTACCCGACGCATTGGTGTCCGGAGGCGGCAGGTTCAAAGTGCCTCCCTTTGACGGTAGCTCATCGTGGACTGCCTATAAGCTGCAGTTCGAGTCTGTTTCCCAGGCTAATGGTTGGAGTAAGGAGCAAGCCAGGACAGCACTGACGTTGGCGCTGCGCGACGAGGCTCTTACCATACTAGAGGCTCTAGGAAACGACCGGACGTACGACCGCCTTCTAGAAGCCTTGGAGGCACGATACGGTGACAGTCACCTGGAGCACGTGTACCGAGCTCAGTTAAAGGACAGGACACAAGGACGTAACGAGTCCTTACAACAGTGGGCCCTGGAAATCGAGAAGTTGGTTAGGAAGGCCTATCAACGTACGTCAGCATCCTTTGTGACAGTATGCTGGTGCAGGCCTTCATCGATGGGATCCGGGATCTGGAAGTGAGGGCAGCCGTGCGATTGGGACATCATGGCAGCCTAAAAGATGCAGTAGCCCACGCTCTCGAGGTGGAAGCTGTACGACAGGATTCATCCAGGCCTTTCAGGGTGCGAGAAGTGTCGACTACGAAGCCAGTAGATTCCCGCCGCGAATTTGGGTCACATTGCTACCATTGTGGAGAACGTGGTCACCTGCAGTCAGGCTGTCCAAAAAGGACTAGGAGGGACAGAGACCCCGCTCCAATGGCGAGGAAAATAGGCTCTGTGGAGTCAGAGCCCCAACAGGGAAACGAATAAAAGCCAGGACTATGGGACGAGTGCTGGCTGGCGGTCGAAATGTCCCAATTATGATCTCACAGGCAAACGAAGGGAATAGTCTGGTTGTCAATGGAGAAATCTGTGGAATACCATGTCTCCTTACCATAGACACCGGAGCTTCTCGGACTGTGATCAGCTCTCGGCTACTGAGACACCTGACCAGAGATCATCTAGTCCGACCTAGGCATCTCCAGCTGCAAACTGCTACCGGCCAGTACATTTCCGTCCAAGGAGAACGAGAGTTAGCTGTGAAAATAGGTGAAAAAGAATACTGGCATAAAATGATCGTTGCTAACATCGTCGACGACTGCATTATTGGATTGGATTTTATGAGGAGACATGACTGTAAAATCGACTTGAAGGTTGGAGTTCTAAAGTTTGGAGTTGATGAGATTCCTATACAAGGTGGAGTAAATGGAAATGTTTACTGTACCAGGAGAACCATTCTTCAACCAAGGTCACAGGTTTCAGTTCCAGTGAAATTGCCGAACTCCACAAGGCCGCAATCTCACCGCTGTGTGGTGGTAGAGAGGTTGGATGCTGATAAACCGTGGATAACAGCCCGTACAATGGTAACCACGGCATCTACAGCATTTGTAAGGATCCTTAATCCAAGCGACACGGAATGCGTCCTCAATAAAGGAACGCTGGTCGGATCATGCCAAGCAATTTCTTGGATAAGAGGCTGCCGGGAATCTGAGGTAAACGTGAAACCTGGGCATGTTAAGCCTTCAATGGATGTTGAAAAATTACTAAATGACTCCAGGGAGCACCTTACCGAGGAGGAATTCCTTAAGGCGCATAGCTTACTGCTACGATATCGCAACGTCTTTTCTTCGCATGATGATGACATTGGAAGAACTGGAGTGGTTCAGCATGAGATCGACACTGGGGAAACTATGCCTATCCGACAGCGCCCTCGGAGAGTTCCAGTAGCTCGGGAGAAGGAGGTTGAGGGCATGATCGAGGAAATGCAAAGAAGCGGCGTTATTGAACCTTCAACAAGCCCGTGGTGTTCTCCCGTAGTTTTGGTTAAAAAGAAGGACTGATTCTGTATTGACTACCGTCGACTTAATGATGTAACCAAGAAGGACAGTTATCCACTTCCACGAATCGACGACACTTTAGACACATTGAACGGAATGAAATGGTTTTCAACGTTGGATCTGAAAAGTGGCTATTGGCAAGTCGAAATCAAGGACAAGGATAAGGAGAAAACGGCCTTCTCTACTGGCAAGGGACTCTGGCAGTTCAATGTTATGCCATTTGGACTGTGTAATGCACCAGCCACATTTGAGAGATTAATGGATTAAATATTAGCTGGACTTCTAGGAGAAACTTGCTTGGTCTATTTGGATGACATCATTATCGTTGGTAGAGACTTCAACGACCACTTGAATAAATTGGAGCAGGTGCTAGGCAAACTACGAGGGGTAAATCTGAAACTCAGTCCGAAGAAATGCTCGTTTTTCAAACGTAAAGTGAATTACTGGGGACACGTGACTTCGAAGGACGGCATCCAGACAGATCCTGAGAAGATTAGCGCCCTGAAGGATTGGCCGACGCCAAAAGACAAGACTGCAGTACGTGCCTTTTTGGGGCTTTGTTCATACTACAGACGTTTTGTGAAGAACTTCTCGGATATAGCAAAGCCTTTGCATCAACTAACGGAAGAAAAGCGATCATTTGACTGGAACGAACAATGTGAGTCAAGTTTCAAACAGCTTAAAGGAATACTTTGTGAAACGCCAATATTGGGGTATCCAGATCCGGACGAGGATTTCATTGTAGATACAGATGCTAGTAACACTGGAATTGGAGGTGTCTTGTCGCAAAAGAAAGGAGATAACGAAGTTGTGATTGCATATTTCAGTAAGTCATTGTCAAAACCAGAGAGGAATTACTGTGTAACTCGGAGGGAATTGCTAGCAGTTGTCAAGACGTTACAGCATTTCAGCAAATACCTGCTGGGAATAAAGTTTCGTATCAGAACTGACCATGCTGCTTTAAAGTGGTTTGCTAGAATTTAAAAACCCCGAGGGACAAGTGGCGAGATGGATTGAACAACTGCAGGAGTATGATTTCATCATCGAACACCGTAGTGGGAAATCACATGGAAATGCTGACGCCCTATCACGTAGACCTTGTGCGGACGACTGTAAACATTGCTCAAGACAAGAAGGCAAGGAATGTGTTCGAATGATAAGAACTGATACGGTTAGCGACGAGTGGAGTGATGAAATCATGCAGCAAGCGCAACAAGAGGACCCTGACGTGAGACCCATTTTTGATTGGATTAATGCTGGCGCACCTAAACCAAGCTGGTGTGATGTAGCTCCTATCGTGCCCAGTAACAAAAAGCTACTGGGCACAATGGGATAGCTTGGTTATGCATAATGGCGTTCTATGTAGAAAATGGGAATCAACAAATGGGAAGGATGCTCACCTGCAAGTCGTTGTCCCAAAAAAAAGGGTGAAAGATGTTTTGAGAATATTTCACGATGGAACATCCGGTGGACACCTTGGAGTAAAAAGGACCTTAATGAAAATTCGGCAACGCTTTTATTGGATTCACTGCCGAGAAGATGTTGAAAATTGGTGTAAACGATGCACTAACTGTGCATCAGTCAAGGGACTGCATACCCGTAGCCGAGGAACACTCAAGTTGTACAACGTGGGAGCCCCTTGGGAAAGGGTTGCATTCGATGTCGCAGGACCATTCCCAGCATCGGACTCCAGAAACAAGTACATTCTTGTCGTGATGGATTACTTCACGAAGTGGCCTGAAGTATTTGCCATTCCTAATCAAGAAGCGGTAACCATAGCTGAAAAGTTAGTGAACGAAGTATTCTGCCGGTTTGGGGTACCACTCGAAATCCACAGTGATCAAGGAAGAAACTTCGAGTCTGCGGTCTTTCAGGAGACTTGTCGCATAATGGGAATTCATAAGACGAGGACTACGGCGTACCATCCACAGTCAGATGGAATGGTTGAGAGATTTAACCAGACACTGGAGAGACATCTAGCCAAGGTCGTTGAGAGCCATCAAAAAGATTGGGATCGGCATATCCCCCTCTTCCTGATGTCTTATAGGTCGGCAACTCACGAAAGTACGGCGGTTACTCCATCGTATGCGAATTTTGGAAGAGAACTCCGTCTGCCTGCAGATCTCCTGACTGGACGTCCGCCCGATACACCAAGGACCATCACGGAATATGCAAGTGATTTACGGGATTGGATTGATGATGTTCACAGCCTGGTACGTGAACACGGGCTCCACGCTAGCATAAAGATGAAAACCCGATATGATCGGAAGTCTTATCAAGTGGGATTTGAGGAAGGTTCGTTGGTGTGGCTACATAACCCTATGCGACGAGTAGGAAAGTCCCCGAAACTATCTCCAAATTGGGAAGGGTCTTACAAGGTGGTCACAAAATAAACGACGTCACGTATCGAATCCAGCGGAATCCTCGTAGTCCGTGCAAGATTGTTCATGTTGACCGGCTGGCCAGATACCACGGAAATAATGTTGCTCGGGACGAGCATGTCTTAGGAGGGGGTAGTGTTACGCCGGTAGGTTAGGTCAAAAACTTTGAACGTCAATTTCAGTGCTTTAGAGGCGTTTTCAGCAGGCTGAAAAGTCATTTCAAGCCGTTTCAGAAGTTACTTTATCACATATCTAAAGATCGAAATTTCACCCAAGTTGCCGTCGTTTTCAGGCGCCTGAAACATGTTTTCAGTCCGTTCAGGGCACCCTCTATCAGATGACGCCATAACCTGAAAACCCGTTTTCAGGCGTTTTCAGGACCCCTTATGGGCCTCTGAAGCACAAATCGTTATATGGCGAAATATCCGGTAGGAGTGACAGAGATAGCACTACTAGAAAAAGATAGCTATACTCGGAACATTCGAGAAGTGTGTGACAGAGATAGAACTACTAGAAAGAGTTAGCTATACTCGGAACATTCGAGAAGGGAGTGACACAGAGAGTGCACCATTAGAGAGAGACATATATGGTCTCGAATGTTCTCGGCCCGCACGCTGGTCCTTACTAGAATATTCGCAATATGTGTGGACAATGTGTCCAGAGCGGCTCCGCGGGATATAAAAGGCGCCGATGGCCGGCACGAGTTAGTTACCCCTCCCGGCGAAGATTCAGGCACTCATCTGCGAACAGCGCCGTCTCCGGAAGCTATGGCAACAAACCCGGTGCCCAACTCTGAAGTCCCGCCTCAACGCCATGACGGCCACCACCAAAAGATGCCTTGCCGACCACGCCGAAGAATCTTGGGAACGCCACATCGAGTCCGTAGGCGATCACGTCCCCTCCGTGCATCGCTTATGCCGGCAGCTGTCGGCCACCTCGGCTCCTGTTCAACCGCTGCTGGGCAGCGACGGCTTCCCGAGATTCAGAGCAAAAGACCGAGCTGAAATTTTTGCCGAATGCCTGGAGAGGCAGTTCAAGCCGAACCCCACCGACGACACCGAACACGTAGCAGCAGTGGAGGAACACCTGCGGCGCTACTTCGCGACGCCGATAGCTCCTGAAGAGGACGCCATCTTCTTCTCGCCCGGCCAAGTCCTGCGAACGATCAGGCGCACCAAGCCCAGGAAAGCTCCGGGCGCAGACCGAATCACCAACATGGCGCTGCGCAACTTGCCGCCACCGACTGTGGCGGCTATGACGCGCCTGTTTAACGGCATCATGCGCACGGGGCACTTCCCTACTACATGGAAGGAAGGCCTGGTCATAATGCTCCCCAAGCCGGGCAAGAATGTCAAGAAGCCCGAGAGCTATCGGCCCATCACCCTCCTGAGCACCATGTCAAAGGTGTTCGAGAAGCTGCTGCTAGGAAGACTGCTGCCACACATCCAAGCTCGCCCGGAACAGTTCGGCTTCAGGCCAGAGCATTCGACGACGCTCCAGCTCACCAGGGTACTGAACGACATGACGGTCTGTTGGAATAAGAAAGAATACACCGTCGCAGTACTCCTGGACATGGAGAAGGCGTTCGACAGAGTATGGCACGAGGGGTTGCTGTACAAGCTGTCGACGTCCCCAGCTCCACGACGAATCACCCGCATCGTGGCCTCGTTCCTACGGAGTCGCCACTACAGAGTGGTGGTGGAAGACGCCGTGTCAGAAGCCCGCCCCATCGAAGCCGGCGTCCCACAAGGTTCCTGTCTTTCACCCGCCTGCTACTCCCGATACACGGATGACATCCCAGTTGGCCCTGGTGTACAGCTGGCCTTCTTCGCTGACGACGCAGCATACTATGCGTCGTCCTACAAAGCACCCCACGCCGCCGTCAAAATGCAACGCACGCTGGACACCCTGCCTAAATGGTTGGCCAAATGGAGGCTCTCCGTCAACGTCGGGAAGACGCAGGCGATGATCACCGGCCAGAGCAACCTGCCACTACCACTCCAACTCCAAGGGAAGGACATTGGGTGGCTGCACCAAGTGAAGTATCTGGGGGTCACCATAGACCGCCGATGAAGTCACGATGAAGACCCACGTCGACAACGTCGTAAACCAGGTCCGGGCTGCACGGGCAAAACTTCGTCCGCTCCTGGACTCCGGCCTCCCCCTGCGGTCGAAGCTCGGGATCTATAAAACATACATCAGGTCCCGCCTCACGTATGCCTCGCCGGCATGGTACGCCCTCTGCTCGAAGTCCAACAAGAAGAGACTCCGGGCCCAAGAAAACCTCTCCTTGCGTACCATCGTCGGCGCGCCTCGCTACGTGAGAAACGCAACGATCGCAAAGGACCAAGGATTGGAGACACTGGACAAGTTCGTCCAGAGGCTGGCAACGAACATGTTCGCACGAGCGGACGGCTCTCAACACCCGCTCGTGCGAGACCTGGCGCCATACCACGCGCGCCCGCCTGACCGTCGCTGCCTACCCCGAGACCTGGTTGCCGAGCCGGCAGCACCCCTGGATTGAGGCCACACAACCCGAAGAACACCTCAGCCACCCAATGACCTGGCCGTAGTCACGGCCAGCGGAAGACTCCGCGGAAGGGGGCCATTGCCCCGGGACCGCAACCCCGCACCCTGGAAGGGGTGTGAGAAGATCACCAAGAAGACGAGTTAATTACATTTTAACTGCGATCGAGTACTAGTACAAGGATAATTGGAGAGAAAGACACTTCGTGTGAATAGTGAGTGCATAATTAGTGAAATAGTGTGTGTGTTTTAATTAGTGGATTTTAAGTACAGTTCGTGTGAATTGTAAGTGCGTAATTTGGGTAATAAAGTGAGTGTTTTATTTAGTGGATTAGTTCGTGCTTCTCTATCAAATACGAACCCCACGCTCGTAACAGTATGGAGCACACTCTTTTGCCTCGACAAATTCCCTGAGCGAAGTCGCGCACGCCAAGAGACCAGTCGGACGACCCTTGTTGCGTTTCAAGGATTGTGTCAAGCGCGACATGACCGCGTTTCAAATCGAAGCCAACAGGTGGGAAGAGGTCGCCGCTGTCCGAGAAACTTGGAGGAGAGTTGTCGCGGAAGGTCGCACAGGACACGACAGGGCCTGGTTCGATACTCTAGCTGTAAAAAGAACGAAACGACATGCTCCACCACCCAGTCCGTACGCACCACTAGCATCAGCAGCGACACAACATGTGTGCCGTGCGTGTGGACGTGTCTGCCGCTCCAGGATCGGATTGTATAGTTACGAGCGAGCATGTACCCGGACGCTCCTTAAATCATCTGATATAGATGTTACAGGTCATAATAGATTGATATACTATAATAGTAGTTTATGTGACTGCTACATAATGGAGGGCATTAATACGCGAGAGTGGGTTTATGAAACGAGCCGAAGGCGAGTTTCATAATAATATCACTCGAGAGTTTTAATGCCTAATTATACACTAGTTTATCTACACACATATCATAAGCTCTCTTTGATGTGTTCAGGAACCGCATGTTTGACCGGCATTGTGGCTCTGCAGTTGTTTAGCTTGTTCTGTAGCACCAACTTCGGGCGTCGGCGTTCGAAATTTGAATGTCAGTACCAACTTCACAGACAAACTAGGGACGGCACGCGGGTGGGCGTCGGCGTTCGAAATTTGAATGTCATTATATGTAGAAAAACTACACATAATGACCATAATGTGTAGTTTTCCAGATACGAAACGAGTTTTTACCAAGTAGTTTAACATAATGCTGATCGTAACGTGCGGTTTTTGAACGCAGTAAAGAGGGTTTATGATCGTGTGTAGATAAACTACATAAGGTAGAGTTAGGTATGCGAAAGATGTTACAAGCTCTTTATTCATTCCGGTTTCTCACAGGATGGGTAGAGAACGGACTTATTTAATCCAAAACTTGGATTCCATGTCAAATAAGACAATGATATATTATCTATATTATCTTTACCGAAATTAGTAATCATAATTCATCATAAATAATAATAAGGTGTAAGGAAAATAACCGACTATTTTTCAAGGGAACTAGTATCGTATACATATGATTTTTTTCTTCTAATGTATCTGGACACATCACTGTATTATATTCTATGACATTTTTTGTTTGTCTGTGTCTTCTCCATATAATATATATTTGTTTATATGGGTAAAATATACTTAAATAAATATATGTAGTTTTATTGCGCACTAGGACTCTCCTGTTGCACAACTTTCCCTGTCCTGCCTAGGTTTGCTGGTAGAAATATCTGTTTAGAGATAAGCTCGCCTTTGATCATAAAGGTTTTTCTCAAACATGCAATAAAATGTCGTCATTACGTGCGTTATTACAGGCTTGGAAGTATCACGTTTCGGGCCGCACAACTCGAGAGAACTGTGATATTGAAAAACAATGTTATAGATTTTAACCCCGTCACAAAGAATTCTACTTAAAAAAAACAATTTTGGGGATGCTCTGACTGTAAGACACAAACCTTCTATGCCCTTTTCTGGTATCATATAAATAAATTATTCAAAAACCGCTCTGATGAAAATAAAAATGAACATTTTGGCCAGCTAGATTGCCCAAATAGGGTTATATATATGCGACCTGCATATCGAAATCCGACGGGGTAAAATTGCAGGTTACAGAGAGCAGATGGGCTTTCGATGAGGTCATCTATTTAGTTTACCATCACACAGCCTATCATTCGGATTATAAGTAAAAACGAATCTATGAACATCACATTCATTAAATTTCTAATGAGGAGTGAAATTGATAAAATCACGCGTGACGTGACTTTCGGCTCAACCCGTTCTCTGTTAATCTAGAACTTCACCCGACTTTCCGACTTGACAGTCCGCAGCGTTGTGCGTGGTCGATCGCGAGATTCGCGAGACCAAGGCTTTAGTGACACGGTGGCCATAACGAGAACTAAATTCGCCAGTATGAGATGTTATTCATGTGACATTGACGCTAGAGATTTAGGTACCCACCGGGCCAGATCCGCTTCTTTCTGCGTCTCAATAGCAATCAGCGCCTCGGTCTGTTGCAGCTCCAGTCAGTTCTCACGTTAAGTTGGCAGTACATATCAGGTACTAACACCTCCCCCGCTGGCTCGGGCGCGGGGCTACTGGCTCCACTCACGGCCGGGACAGATCCAAGCCGTTATGAATCTCTATATCACGCAGCGCTTTGGTCTGTTACAGCTCCGGCCAGTTCTCATGTTGGATTGGCAGCATGGCGTCTTCATTCATTCATCTATCAGATACTCACACCTCCCTCGCTGGCTCGGGCTCCGCGGCCTCGGGCTCCTCCCACGGCCGGAACAGATCCGCATCATTCTGCATTTCTACAGCACGCAGCGCCTCGATTTGTTGCAGCTCCGGCCAGTTCTCACGCTGGGATGGCAGCACTGCGCAGTTCTCAACCTGCATCATACATACAAATTGTAATTACTTCAGTTTAGTGAAACGTAGGCCAACTTAGTTGGTATATTTAAACATTCAGATCGCTGAATTATATTATATTTTTTTCGCAGTTTTATACCAATTCTTACAGTACTTCTGGTTTTCACGACACAGGGTATCCTAGAGTGGGGTAAGAAGCAATGTTTATAAATGTTTATGTTTATTGGCGTCAGAAGAGAGACTAATTCTGGGCGATACCAGGATCAATCTATGCTCGGCGCGTCGCAATTTCGTATTGCTCCCGTCCCGCACCATATTCAGGTCCCGTGGTATAAACTCCTAGTGGTCGACGATAAGTCTTGGACACTATTGTTCAAGCCCGTACTAGATCGCCACTCCTGTGGTCGACGTTAAGTCTTGGAAACTAAGTTCAAGCCCGCACCACAACTCTTACTAAACTTGATAGTGGTCGACTGGGGTCGTTTATGCTGTTACAGAAAATAAATGCCTTTAAATTGTATTCTTTAAGCGGCACTTTATATGAACACTAATCTGTGCGTCCAACAGTAGCCTAAATGTGCAAACAAACGAAGATGGTTAACGATGTGGTGATAGAGGCGAGAGCTCACCTCATAATGGCTGAATATAGCATAGAGCTTGACTCTCTGTATCGCCATGGTGTCCCAGCAATACTTCTTGATCCAGGCAGTCACCTTGTCCTGAGCGCGGATGAGAGCCTCCGTTTCCAGACGAATCTGTTCACGTTCTTTCTCAGCCTGTTAGAAATAGTAGATTTTTATACAAGTGAGGTAAGTATCGATTACACCCGAGATATGTTTTGTGTCATCTATAGGCGTCTTGTCGTGGGCTTGCCTCAAATATGAGGTCTTGTCCCAAAAACAAAGAAAGTAGCCTCGTTCGATTTTCAAATTTACTTAACTCCCCCTTTCACTTTTCAGCTGGTATATATATAAATAAAGGCAAATTTTATGTTGTTCCCACAAAAATGCCTGTATGTCTGTCTGTCAATTACAGGACTGGATAGTCCTTGCGCGAGCTTACAAGCTAGGGTTGAGAATCGCATTTACCGCCCGCATACTCGTATTGAGTTCAATACTATTTGTTTTCATTGGCACAGCATTAGTTGAGAAAAAGTATCAAAAAAAACGGCGTTTTATCAGATTCGTTTTATGTGCTTTGTATTAATTTGTCTTGCGCCATGTAGTTTTCTATGGTATATGGGTTATTTAGCTCACATAGTGCATTTGAGAGAATAAGGTACTTATTACTATTCTATAGTTGCTACAGATTTGTTAATACTGACCGCAGTAATATTATTATGTTTGAGAAGCGGAAACATTAATTCTTGTACCTGTTTTAGCCTCTCCTTCTTATGCTCCGTATGCAGGTTGAATTCAGACAAGGACAGTTGGTGAAGTGGTTTCTCTAGAATATTCTCTTCCAACAATTCTACCAGATCCTTCTGTATTTGTTTGAAATGGTTCACAACTTCTGTACGTTGGACGCGGTAGTCCAGCTTCTCTTCGTTAACCTTCTTGTCTTCTTGCAGGTCGAGGTAGTTTTCTGTAGGATGGTGGTTTTTTTCCATAACAGGTCTTCAAACATACTTAAAACTTTACTGACATTACTTGGTTGATCATCGGCACTTCATTACATTTTAATTGTATTATGAATTGATAATACTCACTTTCATGAAATGTTATGATTTGTAACATTACATCGTCATCAGGATTCAAAATATCCGGTTCAATATCTGCCAAAAAATCGCAATTTTAATTACAATGTTTTTATCAATGCCAGTTACTTAATATTATTAATTAATATACACCTGGATTCATCACAATGTCTCCTATACGTAAGCAAACAATTTGTAATTGGTTTTGGACTCTATTAATAGCCGTAAGGTTGGAAATCGCGTTAAATTTTTCGGGTCTATGGTGGCAACAGACTAGTTTTCTTTAAATAAATTAATTTCCCCTTTGTTGGTTTCAGAGAAATCTCCACGGCAGTAGCGTGAACGATTCCTGTAGATGAGGAAGTTAAGAGATATTATAAATACTATAATTGTAGCGGTTGAAGGACTTAAAAAAGTAGGCACGGTGCGATTTGTTGTATGGATATTGCATATTGTCGGCGTGGTGCTTGTTACGTAATACATGGAATGTTAAGAAAGTCAATCAATGGCGACAGAAGGCATCCTGCCACTAAATCACTCCACACATCTGTATTAGTGGAATCATTAGAAATACAAATCACCCGATTGATTTTCATTTAATACCACATGAACGAACCTGATGGTTACGTGCATGGAGTATAGGAAAGTAGCCGCACCAATTACTTTGTAAACTATATTTTGCTATCTAAAATGTAGTAGACTTTTCACTAAAATTTTATTCCATGTCACTCCTACAACTGAGACGAATGTAACGACACCTCATTTATTCAAATCGGTCAAGCCGTTTGGGCTGCAGTGCGTGCTACTGAAATGTTCACACATATATGTCACCGTAAGATAGTCAAAACCGTTAGCTGATAAACTAACGTTTTTTCCCCCTCGTTAGTTGGTCAACTATCGATAGATAGTGAACTGTAGCGAATGCTTACTATATGACGCGTCAGTTGATAAACTAACGGTTAAAACTGTTAAATAGTAATCTGGTTTAAACTTGAATTGCAAACGAAATACCAGGGCAAACACTGCGGTAGCTAAGGTGACGACTAGAGGGGGCAAGCGCAGCAAAGCCTTCGTGTTAGGTTGACATGTAAGGACAAAATAAACGTATATATTCTAAACCCTGTCGGTCTGGTTTACTATCTGTCGATATTTGATCAACTAGCGCGTTAGTTTATCAACTAACGATTTTGACTATCGTATGGTGACATATACATACATACGCTACGCTCGAAAACCATAACCCTCCATCTTGTGCAGTTGGATGACAAACCCGTCACGCTCACCCGTGTGCTTAACATCTTCCTTAAGCTCCTCGCTGCCGCCGTCCAAGTACTGTACCACGAGGTCCCTATTGTTGGCCAGCGTCACCAGCAGCCGGCAGCGGTCGTCGATCACCGCCTGACGGATGCCCTGCTCGTAGCGGTGCGACACGACCAGCTTGTAGTCTGCGCGGAGAAATGTATCAGTGTGAATTGACGAATAGCATATAACTATATACGTATAGCGAATACTTGACAAATATACAGGGTGTGGTTTTCTAAAGTTACGCTGACTCAGGAGCGTTTATTTACACGATACTGAAGCCAATATATAAAAGAAGTTTTCATCGAAAAATACGAAAAATCATAAAATGGTGGCCTTACTTCTATCGCTTGCTACTGAGCTCGCAATAACAGCCGGGCGTATGCACACGTCGCGGTTATATCAGGACAAGTTGAGTTGAACTTGGCGATTTGTGAATCAAAATTATGCGAGGGATAAATAAAACAATTGTTTAGTTAGAAGCTGTCATTCCCGCGCCGAGTGTTACTTTTCAAAACAATACCCTGTATAACTTATCAGTCTTATCACGGGAAAATAATATCATTATCGTTCCTGTTAGCACCAAAAGGTAACCCCTACTCTGTTGAAAGACCAGGCCCTGCATTCTGGACCAAGACAGCGAGCGCTGTATGACCGGTGTCGGTTGTAAAGTGATAACTTTGCAAAATAAAAGAGCTGAGTAGTGAAGAACAGTGTGGGCGAAAAACAGGTATAAGTACATAAACTTTACTTAAAAAAATAAATAAAAAAAACAACTAAAAAAACGGTCAAGTGCGAGTCGAACTCGCGCACGAAGGGTTCCGCACCACTGAACAATGGTAGGAATGTTGTTGAGTGAATAGTTTAGATTTTACATAGCAAAATGTTGTTTACAAGGTCATTGGTGCGGCTACTTTCATGCTCCATGTACGTCACCAGGTGCAATTACAAGTTTGTATGTGGTTTACAGATAAATAAAAAAACTTGGCAATTCCAGGTGGGGTTTCCTGTTATCTTGCTTCTTTTTCTTCTTCTTTTTTCTCCCTATCGCCTTTGTCCCGTTATACGGGGTCGGCTTTCCCAATCATGCGCCGCCACTTGCACCTATCTTGTGCGTCTTCTGCTTGAAGGCCCTTCTCCTTCATGTCTCTCTGGACGTTCAATATCCAGGTGGCTTGAGGTCTTCCTCTTCCCCTCTTGTTTGTAGCCATGGATAGGCACTTTTTCACGACATGGTCATCTTCTCTTCGTAGAATATGACCGTACCACCTCAGTCTGGATTCCCTTATTTTATCTGTTATGTTTGCAACTTTGAAGCTTCCCCTTATATGTTCATTGCGCACCTTGTCCATCAGGGTAACTCCTCCAGCCCATCGCAACATACGCATTTCTGTTACATGGAGTTTTTCTCCACAGATTCCGCCATTGTGTTAGTGAACTCACCCAAAAAAATGTAATGACGGATCTAAGTGATGTAACAACATTCTATGGAAATAAATGATTTTTGATTTGATTTGATTTGATTTGCTCATGAGTCTTTTTTGACGCCCAGGCCTCGCTACCATACAGCAATGCTGGTCTAACGGCCGTTTTATATACTTTGCTTTTGGTTCTTATTGGCATTTTTGCATCGCATAGGACTCCTGTTAGCGTTCGCCATTTGTTCCATCCCGAGTTTGTTCTGTGGGTTATATCCGCTTCAATTGATCCATCATCCGAGATTACTGATCCTAGGCATTTGAAGGTTTTCACTCTGGGTAGTGCGGTGTCGCCAAGTTTGATGTCCTCGCTTACGGTCTCGCTGGGGTTTAAGTTACAAAACATATATTCAGTTTAGTCCTACTAATGCGTAGGCCATTTAGTTCTAAGGACTCTCTCCATTGTTCTAAGCTTTCTTGGATTTCTTGAGGGTTATGTGAAATGACTGCAACATCGTCAGCGTATAAAAGATTGCACGGAGTTGGCTTTTGAATTTTTGCTGTTAGATAATTCATGACGCAGTTAAATAATAGCGGGCTAAGAGCGCTTCCTTGATGTACAACACCAACTCTTACGTCGAAGCTTTTGGACTTCCCAGCTGCGGTTTTGACGCAGGTCTGAACGTTATTATACATGTCAATAATAAGTGTCACGTAGCATTCGGGGACTTCATGTGCTCTTAAGGCCTGCCATATGATTGTTCTTGGCACTCGATCGAAGGCTTTTTCCAGGTCAATAAATACCAGCCATAGTTTTTGTTTGTTGTCTCGTGCTTTTTCCATAACTGTTCTGATAGCATGAATAGCATCCGTGGTTCCTTTTCCTGCTGTAAATCCATACTGGTTTTCTGTTAGAGTAATCAGATTTGTTAGGCGCTCACTCAGGACTCTTTCCCAAATCTTTAGGGTATGCGACGTGAGTTTAATTCCCCGAAAATTTTCGCAACTGCGGACATCTCCTTTGTTCTTATAAAATGGCACCAGTATGCTGTTTCTCCAGGAGTCTGGCATATTTCCATTCATTTTGATGTTATTGAAAAGGGCCGTAAGCCACAGTACTCCGTTAACTTTTAGTGCTTTCCATACCTCAGCAGGGATTTCATCCTGGCCGGTTGCTTTATGGTTCTTCATTTTGGAGATAGCTCTTTAACTTCTGCTGGTGTAATCAGATTTGCGGGTCTTTGTGTCGATGGTTGTCTTGCTTCTTGCTGTCGGGGGAACAGGAGTTCCCCCGACAGCAAGAATGAATTAAGAATTAATGAGGACATTAAGTAGCTGTTGATAATATTCATACCATCTGTCACATATGTCCTTATCATTGGTGAGCTGCGTGCCCTTACTGTCTTTGATGTACTTCGTGGTTTTGAAATCTTTTGTGTTGTTGTGTCTGTGATTTGCTATTTTATATATTTCGTTGTCCGTTGCTTATTCCAGTCGTTTATACAGATCTTGCTCAACTTTGTCTTTTTTAATCACAACTGTTCTTCTGCTTAATTTCTATATTCTGTGTTTTTTCATAATTATTTTTTGGTCATAACTTCAGAAGTTATCAGAACTAAAATTAAAAAAAATATTTTTGAAAAGTTCATAAAGAGCCCTTTTCAACGATACCCTAGATGACTTATTAATTACGGTGTTTTTTTTTTGTTTTGTCATTTTACCCCCTCCACTTTTTTGTGGGCAATATTTTTTTCATATTAGACTTGAATTATGTTGCGGTTATCACGATAAGTATTTTTGTGGAAAATTCCAAAAATTCCAACTTATAGTTCCTCAGAAAAGTGCCTGTGACAGACGGACGGATGGGTACGCGAGTGATCCTATAAGGATTCCTCCTCCTTTTGAGGTACAGAATCCTAATAAATTTGGTTTTTTTAATATAGTATTAAGGGCCGGCAATTAAGTAGGTATATAAAATTGCCAGCATGCATGGCAGATGTGAACCCTTTTGCGTTTTTATTACATTTCTACACATTTATCTCAGTGATCTCGGATATTTTGTTTTAATTGTTAAAGGTTTATTGGCCTGTTATCTAAAGGGACGTGCCCTTTAGATAGCACCGCAGAAAATATTCAGGAGCTGCTAAATCCAGGGATGTTGGAGGCTAACCAATGTCACCGTTTCTCGAAATTAATCGAGACCGGATACGTTCTTTTCAATGTGTCGATTGTGGTTTTAATAATTAAGACTCGTTGTTCAGCAGTAAAATATAACATAACAAAAAAAAAACCGTACCTACACAAAATAATTTTTCATAACACAACTGTTATATTTGCCGCCAAACTCAAATCGCGGCAAAAATAAGTTGTACACCTCCAAGTTGCCCATCCTGTACAAACAGTATCACAATAGTAGATTATGATACAACAGTGCAAAGTTGGCATACTCACGTAGGCGAGCGCGACCGCAGGTCCTGGGGGTTACCACAACCTTTATTTAGCGATTCATATTTGCTATGATGATGTTTTTAATTAAAATAGGCTTTATTAGGCTCATTTAACTAATACCAAGACTTGTTTTAAGACGGTTATGGTAATTTTGCGGATTAGTTTAGGTTCTTAAACTGAATCGGCATAAGACGTTGTAGCATGGAGCAAGTTGTAGTAACCCCCTCGATTAACAGACCTCTCCAAATAGATGCAGGCCATTCATTCATTATCCAGTTTGTGTTTATTTTGGGTGCATCTTCTACCCAATGTTGGCGACCAAACAGGGAACACTTAGAACAGGGTAGATGTGTATAAATGAAAACTATGTGCGTGATATCTCAAACCTTATGGAGGTTTGTAAGACACGTCGGTGATTGGTATTCGATAAGTTCACGACATCCTCGTCTAACCGTATTCCTCCGGCGCGTCCGGCGTTCTCATAATGACCGCGCCATCCGGCCCGAACGTCAGTAGCGCGTTCGGCGTGACGAATGCATCGTACGCTTTTATGTCGTGGCCGGTCTGGAGGATCGCGCTTATCTTCACTGAAACCGTGACGCCTGCCTGTGTGGTGTAAAGAATAATACAATAACCCTCACTACTGCTTAGGCCCGCAAATAGAAAACGGGTCACTTTATTTTGAGGCAACTTTGACATTTTTTTTTTTATTAAAGCGTCATTGTTGAAGTCGTTTTGTCGTGGGAAAGGCAGGGACAGCTATGAGCTATATATAGCTCCGTCCCTCACCCTCCCGCAACACAACCCGCACCGCGCTCTGCATACTACGGGTGCAGAGGTTACGGTTTGACTCGCCTTTCGGGCCTTGCTTACTCCCTTTACTCCAATCGCTTGTGTAAAGTAGGAAACTAGGTCTTGAATGTTAATGACGTCGCTTTTTCTGGCCCCACGTAACAGGATATCCCGACGTGGGCCAGAGTATCTGCCTGTATATAACTGTTTATGTTTTTTCTCCGGCCGTGCTTCAGAGGCCGTACTGCGCGTCTACTCACATCGCCGCTAAGCTTGAGCACATGGTACTGCTTGGTGAGATGCGGTATGGCCAGCATGGTATCCTTGGTGCTCAGCGGCAGCAGCCGGCAGTAAGGGCCCTGCATCTTGCCCGCGAACCGGTTGTCCTTGCCGGTCTCCGCGTTGATGCAGATGATCCTCTCGCCTGACAATCAGAGTTATTAAAGGGGTAATACATTACGTTGAATCAGGGTCCCTAAACCCATATTAACAGCGGTGTATTTAGTAAGCCCCTTACTCACATATTGGAGGTCACGACCAGCCTTAATTCAGGCTAGTGTATCAGCCCGTTTGGTTCAGAACATGTGTTGAGATGTTGGCTAAAAGTGTCCTCCTCTGTGTCTCGTATGGGAAAAGGCGTGACGTTATGTTAGTATATTGTTTTGTTTTGAATATTTTAGTTTCTCAGTATGTTAGTGATGTTTTTTTTTAAAAAAACTCAAAACTCAAAAACTCAAAACGTTTATTCTGTAAATAGGCCACAAGGGCACTTTCACATGTCATTTCATTTCATTTTTTACAGAACATTTGGTATTATTATTTGTATCATATTATCAGAAAAAAAAAGTACTTAATTATTGTTTCTGAGAGATGTAAAGAGTCTCAAATGTCATAATAAAATAATTAAAATATAAATAACAGAGATGTATAGTCTCTTTAGACAATAATACAATGATAATAGGAGATGTAAATGGTCCCCACAGTCAAGAGTTGTATAATTAAATTAATCTTTGGAGGTGTAAAAGGCCTCCAAGTGTCCAGTAAAAGAAACTCTGGCAGTGAGGATGCTCACAATTAATTAGAACAATTCAGTCCCAAGCATTTTTATCGTCTATGTACTCTTTAATACTGTAGTAAGCTTTAGAAATAAGCCTTTGCTTGATGTATTTCTTGAACTTATTAATTGATAGATCTGTCAAAGTGCTTGGGAGTTTATTGTAAAATCTTACACAATTACCCTTGAACGAGTTTTTTATTTTATGGAGCCGAGTAGTGGGCACTGCAAGTTTGTCCTTGTTTCTAGTATTAAAGTTATGTATATCACAGTTTCTTCGAAAGTTAACAATGTTCTTATGGACATACATAAAATGTTGTCGTGTTTACTTAATAATTAGCATTGATCATTTGTGAACAAACAAAACTACTAAAAATAACCGTATATAGTTGATAATATAAGTAGTATGGACTAACCGATAGGATACTTGTCGGAGAACAGCACCAGATGAAAAGCGCGCAAAATATCGCCAACCTGTAAAAACATTAAGCGATTATTTTGTGATTTCGCTAAAGTTTCCACCGCTTAGAATAACGTATAACCCCGTATCTGGAGGGCTCGGCATAAAATGTGCCAAGGTTGTGGCGATGCATCAGAAGTCCCAAAACGTGGGTGAATAACTGTGCAACTTCCACCCCAAATGGGAAATAGCGTGGCGTGACTATGTTGTTGTTGTTCTATCCAAAGCTTGTAACTATAGGTACACATACGTTCATTAGGAAGCAGTCGGCGATACCACGTCCCAACTCCGTGTATCTCACCAGACTTAACTTGTAATCAGTTGACAGCTGAAAAAAAAACTACCTCAATTAACAAAGCCTTGGCAATGTGTTTGAGTAATGTACAAAGAAAAAACAAAAAGCCAACGACACGAAGTGTTCCCAGGCGGTCACCCATCCAAGTACTGACTTCGCCCGATGTTGCTTAACTTCGATGATCGGACGAGAACCGGTGTATTCAACATGGTGTGGACGGTGGACGTTGCCGAAAGAAGATGCGAATAATTAATTGGATGATGATGTAAGTTATGTTACTTGTGCAATATAGCTGACCTTGAATACGATTATCACAAACAAATTCGCGACTGCCATCTCCAACGTCCATACCATGTTGAATACACCGGTTCTCGTCCAATCACCGAAGTTAAGCAACATCGGGCGAGGTCAGTACTTGGATGGGTGATCGCCTGGGAACACTTCGTGTCGTTGGCTTTTAACATTTTGGATCCCGTACCTAGTGGGTGCTCAATACTAATGAGATGATCTAGTATTTTTTGACCGTGATTAACATGCAGGAAAACAAGTTTACCTTGTAAATGAAGATGTGGCCGGCGTGCATGGCCGCCACCAGAATCTCTCGGCCCGTGGCAGAAAACTCCACACGATTCACTATCTGTAGCCAAAATATAACACTTTACCTGTTTTTTTTTATCCCAGCTGTAGTTATCAGCCAGGCTACATAGAGGGTGTCCCAAAACTCAACGTCAAGCGGGCACCAGCTGAAAGCCCAGCCTATACAGTGTCTAGTAAAATAAAAATGAAAATCTATGTCACTCGGTTAAAAAATATTAGCTTATTTCAAAAATTTCAAAAATCAACATCTTCAGTTACTGTAACAACAAACTTAGCAATTCTCCTACGAATTATTTACCAACATTATCCTAAATAACAACACTATTGATAGCAGTCACAAATTGAGCAGAATATTTCGTCAGATTGATAAAATAATACGTAGGTAGTTTGGTTGCGTAGTGGTTTGAGATAATCTTGATAGTCAATGACTCATCATACCGGAAAAAACATACCGTAGGTTCTTCCCTCGGTAAGTTTATTCAAAAATTGGCCTATTGGGTAAGGATTTTGAAAAGGTATACTTGCTAATTGATTACCAAAAACGGTTAAAAATACTATATAAAAAAGTTACACCATAACAACATCCAAACATTTTAGTTAAGTTCAAGAATGTAAAAATAATGACTAGATATAATAATACTTCCCATAAGTTGTTCAAATTATTTGCTATCTACATCTTTAAAAAAATATTTTTCTTAGTATTTCGTAATTCGCTTCATAGATGTCCAACTGACTCCTATCTCAGAGATCGAAAACAACGCATCAATTCTGATGAGACATCCACCGATTGGTGCGATCTATTCACTGGGGTTCCTCAGGGTGGCATCCTTTCACCCCTTCTGTTCTCGGTTTTATCAATTCAATCTGTGATGTACTTACTTCTTCATATCATCTTTACGCAAATGACCTCCAAATATACCGGCATTTATCTCCGCGTGATGTGACTCCGGCTGTGGAGGCCCTGAATGCTGACGTCGAGAATATCAGGAAGTGGGCCCTCTCATATGGGCTTCTGCTGGTCAACCCGAGCAAGTCGCAGGCCTTGATCTTGGGAACCCCATTCTCTCTTAATATGTTACAACTTCCAGTCGCTCCTCCAATATTTGACGGAACCGTAATCAAATAAAGCGATAAAGCTAAAAATCTCGGAGTTGTATTCGATAACATGCTGTCTTGGTCGCCCCATGTCTCTGAGGTCAGCAGACGAGTCTGCATCGTTTCACTCTCTTCGGAGATTACAATACTTCCTTCCACGGTATACTAAAGTCACTCTAGCCCAGTCCCTTCTACTTCCTTTAATTGAATATGCCGTATCAACATCTTGAGAAACCCCAGAGATCCTTCCTACCTTCGTGAACGTTTTGAGTTCCTTTTCTCCACAGGCAAGGAGCGGAGATCTCATACGGGGTCTCGTTCCGCAGCATAACACCGTCGCCTACAAGCACTCGTTCAGGCTGTGGGCCATTCGGCTGTGGGCCATTCGGCTGTGGAACGCACTTCCATGCACTATTAGGGACAGTCCCACTCTCTTCTCCTTTAAGAATCTCTTGAAAGAGCCCTTACTTTCTCTTTCATCGTAGGTATTGTATATATAAGTATGTAAGTGTATTTATCTGTTTATTATTATTTGTTTATTTTTATTTTATCTACAATTTCTTTTATTATATGTATTTTTATAGTAAGTTTTAAGTAAGTTGTAAGTTTATTATATTTTATTGGTATTTGGTAATTTTATATTTTCACTAGACTACCCTTTTCAGTTTATACGTATCCTATCCTGATAGGTTTGCTGGAAGAAATCTCTGTTGAGAGATAAGCTCGCCTTTGCCTCTATATTTCGTGTATAATGTATTGTTGTAATGTTCTGGGCAATAAAGAATTGTGAATTGTGAATGGCCTTTGCAGCTTGAGCAATTTCGTGGCGCAGATCTCCGATATTTTGAATTTGTTTTGCATAAACATTTTCTTTTCTGCAGCCCCAGTAAAAAAAAAAACAATTGGGTTTAGGTCCGGAGACCGAGCTGGGCTGGGCTACTTGTTTAGCTTACTAAATTTTTTGCACGACCTATACATACCCACAGAGAAATAATTATTCCCCAATTAAATAGACCAGTCACCTGATACGTCAAGCACACGTGGTCTTCCGCCACCAGCCCTTCCTCGGGGTCGAGGCGAAACAACGCCATGCCGTAGTTCCTCACTTGATGGCCGAGCACGCATAGCAGCGGGTCCGTCGGGCTCGCCGAGAATGTGCCGTCATTCGCGAGCAGGAATCTTACTGCTACCTGTTGTGCAACCACGTTAATGATAACATAACATAACATTGCGGCAGAGGCTCAATGCGATACATTCCTGGGTAAACAAACAAATAGTAACTATGTCATACTTATCGACATCATGTACCACAGCTTGGGTCATTCCTGTTACAGAGGATCTTGTAAGATGTGCAGCGCGGTAATGCTGGTGCGGGCGTTTGTTGGGGCGGTTTATTTTTATAGATGTTTATTATGTACCTATTTTCATTAGTTTAGTTATGACGAAACGTTTGGCGGATTTGTGTCTGTGCGAGAAGAAGATCTGTCAATATCACCATAGTCCGATAGTTTGAATCGGTCAAGATTAAAAATTGAAAATAATATTTTGTCCGAACTGTTATATCCAATAACACTATGTACCGATTTCTTAGGTCAGCAGAAAAGCCACATGCCGTGTAAAGCCAATGACGTCATGGTTGCATTGTATAAAAACCATTTTTTTACCTAAACTCGAGTCGGTCGACTGTCTTTGCCGGTAATTATTGCAACATTTTCATCTCGTCGCGAGTGAATTCATGTAATTGAGTTATTCAGTATATTATAAGATTTGGGATTGTGTTTTGCTAATAAAGTGTTTGTGTATACAAGAGAGATTTTTAAAAAAAAACTCTTACGGGGATTGCCTCATAACAAATTGGTGGCAGCGGTGGGATAACATAAGTGGCTTCCGTAGAAGTCCCGTTATCCGAACACAAGCAGGCAGCCTCATCAGCTCGACGGTAAATCTTGGCACCAGCTAAGTCCGCAGCTCATCACCGGATCGACGGTCAGTCTCAACGTAATCAGTTGAGCCCGCATCCCGAAACACTGTCGTGGGCCACCCAGGCTTACGACCACGGCACCTACAATTCCAACAGCTGGTCGACGATAAGCCTCCGAACCAACCCGGTTCGTGAGCCTGCGCCCGCCTTTTCAAGGTTCGCTGTGACAACGTGACCTTGCCGCAACAACTGTAATACGACTCCCTGGATCATCAACTCGTCACGTTGCAAACTACTTCGACAAATGCAAACCTCAAATGCAAATCGTGCTTATTTTGTGAGTCTATTTTCTGTCATTTACTAGTGAAATCCAAAGCCAGACTTGAGTGAAGTTATTAAGTTATCAGTTATTTGACGCGAAACCCTACAGACTTTAAATAATATAAAACATTATAGTATTTTCTATATTCCTAAATCTTTTATGACCATCTGATGCTCTGTTCTGATGCCTAATTCATGCTTCCTGCAATAAAGGAAGAATCTGAAGATTCCTTCTCGGACGCCAACAGTTCAAATACTCTGACTCTGATTTGAGACAAGATTCTGATCTACCCAAAAGTAAAATGAGTGACAAAATAACACTATCCGTGCTAACTAAATTTATTAAACCCTATGATGGGAATCGTGAATCTCTACCCGCCTTTATTACGAATTGTGAAAATGCAATTTCGCTTGCGAATACAGAGCAACAGAATGTTCTATGTAAATACATCCTATCCCAGTTAGAAGGAAAAGCCCAAGCAGCTTGCTGTTTAAAAACCTTTCAGACATGGGCTGAGATAAAGGACTTTCTTAAGACTACATTCGCCGAAAAAAAGCATTCGACTCACCTTCTTTTGGAGCTTCAAAGCTGTAAGCAAGGTTATTTAGAAACGGTAATCGAATATTCAATCCGAGTAGAATCATGCCTTACCCGTATTTTAGCTGACGTCCAATACTCCTGTAAGAATAAAACTGAACTCCCCGGACGCGTAGCTGCGATGGAAGACCTTGCACTGAACACATTCTTGCTAGGCCTTAACTCTAGTTTCTCGCATATAGTCAAGTGCCGCAATCCATTGATCCTCAACGAAGCAATTACGCATGCGATTGAGTAAGAGAAGTTGTTTAATCTCAATCTCTCCACGTCCAAGGCCCCGAAAACCTGTAATATCTGTCATAAAACGGGACATTCCTCATCTGAATGTTTCCGTAACAAAAAAGATCGTAATGAACGATCTTATCACCTTCGGCCCCAGTCTTCATACCAACCTCAGCATAACAATATTCAGCCTCATCCCTCTACTAGCTCTCAAACACGCCCGATACACAACCAACCTTTTCCTAATCCCCAAAGGGGACCCAAAACTTGCAACTACTGCAAAAACGTAGGGCATTCCATAAGCGAGTGTCGCAAAAGACAATACAATAACAATATGCGCTTCAATTCCGCGAATGCGAGTTCTTATCAACAGACCGCGAACAGGTCTCAATTACAAAGTGCAACTGCACCTAACATGGCAGCGCAAGCGCATTTTCGTGAAGGCGGATCGCAAGAATTCAATGAGGACGATCAGACTTTAAACTGAATACGATTTCGGTTTCGTGTCTACCGAAATCTAAAGAAAATATGAATGACACGCCCACTGTATCTCTTACTAAATCGCGTTCTATGTCGCCCACTGTATCTTTTGCTAAATCGCGTACTATGTCGCCCACTGTATCTTTTGCTAAATCGCGTACTATTTCGCCCACCGTATCTTTTGCTAAATCGCGTACTATGTCGCCCGCTGTATCTCTTACTAAATCGCCGACTATGTCGCACACTGTATCTCTTACTAAATCGCGTACTACGTCGCCCACTGTATCTTTTACAAAATCTGCCACGGTATCTCGCACTGAATCTTATAAAAAACGAGCCCCTGAATCTTGTCCTATATCATACCAGCCGATTCATACTAAATCTATGACAACCCCGAAAAATCATGGGAGTATTTTACCTCAGCGACCACTGAATCCTAATTTAAATAAGCTGGGTCCTTGTTCACCTTCAAAATCCATGGTCACCAACCCTCACGCTGATTCCTTTACTAGACCATGCAAAACCAAAACGTATGCCGAATGGTTGCCGGGACCGGCAATGAAAACTACTCACAGACTCCGCCGCAATTTTCCGAGATCATTCCTAAACTAAAACCTATAATTAATCCTCACCTACCTTGCTATGAAACTAAAGCACCAAGTAAAAAATATCCCTACCTTATACTTACTTAACTATACCCTACTCCAAAAACCGTCTCTGTTTTCTAATTGATACTGGAGCAAGTGTCAGCATTGTCAAGTACTCCAGCTTCGAAAGGAAGCTACCACTCTCATCTGAAATCATCAAACTAAAAGGAATTAATGAAACGGACTCATATTGCGAGACATTGGGTTCCCTACAACTACAATTCCGTCTACAGGACAAAAATATTGCGTACAAATTTCACGTCATCAAGGACGAAATAAATCTCAAATATGACGGTATAATAGGTAATGATTTCTTGCGATTCTTTGACTCAAACATAGACTACAAAACGCAATCAATTTCCCTATATGGTCACACTTTAACAATCCATTTCAATCAACCATCCTACATAATCCCGGCACGTTCCGAAGGCATCATCGAATGTGCTATTTCGAACTCTGATTCCGAATTATCCGAAATTAAAGAAGGACTCGTACTAGATCATACAATATGCGACGGAGTATACTTAGCTAATTGTATAGTCAGCATAAAATACAACAAACGCGTCAATGTTTCTATTTTAAACACAACTGATTCCCCTATTGAAATCAAAGACTATAACGTCAAAATCACCCCGATTGATTACTCTGCTCTTCTTGAAAGTTCCACCGAACCTATCATGAACTTAGACCACACTTCCCCTAATTCTAACAATCGTATTCAACGCGTAGTGGACCTCATTCGTCACGAACATCTTAACTCTGAAGAAAAGAAGTCATTGTTAGAATGCTGTAGCAAATATGCGGACATTTTCTATCTTGAGGGTGACCCCCTAACTCACACTAATGCCCTACAGCACTCAATTAATACCGGCAACGCGGGACCTATCAATGCTAAATCTTACAGATTCCCTGAATGTCACCGACAGGAAGTCGATAAACAAATCAAGAAAATGTTAGACCAAAATATTATAAAACCCTCTATATCACCTTGTAGTGGGCCTGTCTGGATTGTTTCAAAGAAAATAGATGCCTCAGGTCAAAGAAAATGGCGCATAGTGATAGATTACAGACGTCTCAATGATGTAACAGTAACTGAGGTTTACCCAATACCACTCATCACCGATATACTGGATCAATTAGGGCACTCTAAATATTTTTCCACCCTTGACCTTGTTTCAGGGTTTCATCAAATCAAAATGAATTCTGCTGACTCAGCAAAAACCGGATTTACGGTTCTCAACCCCAATGGCATCTCTGGCCATTTCGAATTCAACAGGATGCCCTTCGGCCTCAAAAATGCACCATCAACCTTCCAACGCCTCATGAACTCTGTCCTTTCAGGCCTGCAAGGCCTACATTGCTATATTTATCTCGATGACTGTATTATCTACTCCAATGATCTCACTAGTCACATTCAAAAACTTCATCTTGTCTTTGACAGATTCCGTGAATTCAACCTTAAATTACAGCCCGATAAATGCGAGTTTTTACGTCGCGAAGTAACATACTTAGGGCACGTCATCACTGACAAAGGCGTGCAACCTAACCCCGACAAAGTTAAAGCAGTTACAGAATTTCCAATCCCTCGAAATCCTAAAGAAATCAAATCGTTTCTCGGTTTAGTCGGCTATTACCGCAGGTTCATAGACAATTTTCTAAAATTACCAAACCCCACACTTCTCTTTTGAAGAAAGATGTAGTCTTCCATTGGTCCTCAGAACAAGATTTAGCGTTCAACCACCTTAAAGAAAAACTTACCACGGCACCACTACTACAGTACCCAGGTTTTTCCCAACCTTTCGTTGTGACGACTGACGCGAGCAATAGCGCAGTCGGCGCTGTCCTATCGCAAGGTCCTATCGGAAAGGATCTTCCCATCGCATTCGCCTCTCGAACTATGAATAAAGCAGAGTGTAATTACTCTACGACTGAAAAAGAACTCCTTGCTATCATTTTCGCCGTGAAATGTTTCCGCCCCTATCTTTACGGTAATAAATTCAAGATTGTGACCGATCACCGTCCTCTCACCTGGCTCTTCAATGTAAAGGACCCTGGAAGTTGACTCATACGATGGAGATTAAAGCTCGAAGAATATGACTACGAAATTATATATAAACAAGGAAAATTAAATTCAAATGCCGACGCATTCTCTCGCATTCCTATTCATGTAACGACTCGTAAACAAAGTCAACGTACCCTACCTCTACCACTTACGAGGAATATTTCAAAAAACAGTTTACTAAAACGTCAAACACTAAAATCACAGAACATTCGCAAAAACTGCATTTATCCAAATTATCATCAATTGCCATCCCCACTTCCCTGGACTTTGACGTTTCCATGCCTAGTTGTGAGGAAATACTATCTCAACTGGGAAACTCAGAAGCTCTACAGAATTCTGAACGAGAACCATTCACTGTGCTTCCATTCCCTAGCGATAATAAAACATACTACTTCTTATTTACTAAAATTCACCATTACGATGAAACTAATTACAAAACTATATTCGTCCTTTTATTGTCCCTGAAAAACTTCATATTACAAAATAACCCTACTTTGGCAGATCTAGCCATAACAGATTTCGCTGAACCTTATAGTAAACTCTCCTATACTAAACTATATAATATGATCGCATACGTCTTTAATAATACCAATATCCATATACACATATACAAAAATCAACTCATTTATCCAACTCCGGCAGAAATCCCTCAAATCTTGAAAGAAAATCATGACTCCACAATCGCGGGGCACCCTGGAATAAACATTTAACCGTATAAAATCTTCATATTATTGGAAATCGATGAGGTCTGACATAGAAAATTATGTCAAAACATGTAAATCCTGTCAAATCAACAAACCTCTCCGAAAATGTAACAAAGCACCTATGATCATTACCTCATCCAGCACTAAACCGTTTGAGCGCTTAGCCCTCGATATAGTTGGCACCCTTCCTGAAGCAGGTCTCCAGAATTTTAGGTTCATTCCCACACTGCAGGATGATCTCACGAAATTCTCCTGTGCTAATCCGATGGTTACTTCAACAAGCGATGAAGTAGCACGAAATTTAATTCATTTCATGTCTCTTTTTAGAATACCTAAAATGATACTAACTGACCTTGGAACGTGTTTCACCTCTGACCTCTTCAAACAAATCACAAATATTTTCAAAATAAAATCCCTGTTTTCAACGCCTTACCACCCTCAAACAAACGGTGCCCTGGAACGCAGTCACGCCACATTAAAAGAATATTTAAAATCCTTCGTAAATGAGAACCAAAATGACTGGCATTGCTATCTGGCCACTGCGATACTCTGTTATAATACTACCCCGCACACTACCACTCAATTCACCCCCTATGAACTCTTATATGGACATAAACCACATATACCTAACTCATTATACGACACTAACGAGAATCTTCCATATGACGAGTACATCCGAGCCCTAAAATATCGAATGCGTTTTAGTCGCGAAAAAGCATTAGAATACATTTCAAAAAGTAAAGAAACCTCTAAGCAGTATTATGATTCACCTTCCCGCGAGCCTGCTTATAAAACAGGCGATTTTGTCTACCTAAAACAACATCACAGGCTACGTAAGGCTTTATCCCCTGTGTTCAGGCTTCTCGGCACCTAATGACCTCGTAGGGGCCCATCAGCTACGAGGTAGCGTAGCGATCCGTTGCCAAGAAGTGTGAACGTCGGCGATTCACCGAGCTAAAATGATTGGGTTCGATCTAACCTGGTCTGTGCTTCGGTCCCGTCAACCTCCTGTCTCTCTGCAAGGCCCGGGTGCACCCTAGGCTCTTCTTGGTAGACAGGTTCTTCAGCCAACCTCCTGTGTGACTGGCGGGCCAGCCTCGATCAGCACAGTGTTCCAACACAGGTTATGTTACGTGGTAAAAAACCAATCGGCCACGTAAATGCGAACTTTATCTGGTTCGGGGAACCACAACACACTCAGCTATATAGACAATCCTGAGGGAACCTCGAATACATTCCAGATGGACTGCGATTTAATTTCAATACCCTAACCAAAGCGCGTTTACATTGCGAGGGCTTTCGTCTGTCAGTTGTCAAAAACTGCAAGGTTGGCAGCAACGTCAAATTCAAAATGGCCGTTCCGAAACCATCGATCGAATATCGATTTGGAATCGAACAATCACCCGCCCGGACAGGCACCCACCTATCCCCTAATCTACGGGCAGCCGAGACAACGTTGCTACCGCTCGTTTTAGAACCGAGCCTCCTACTAGAACCTCCGCAGACCGGGGGGTCCCGTCCTTGCCAGGGAACAAGTTAACAATGCGCCCCCTGCGCCAACGTAGTGGCGGTAGGTTAGCATCCTTAACCAGAACGAGGTCACCAACACTAGGGGGGCTGGTTTTGTCAGTCCACTTAAGGCGCTGTTGTAAGATATGCAGATACTCGAGCGACCAACGCTTCCAGAAATTCTGAGTAAACTGCTGCAACATCTGATACCTTGACAACCGATACAATTTCACTCCCTCGAAGCAGTGCTCGGGCAACGCGTTAAGTGGCTGTCCTATCAAGAAATGGCCTGGGGTCAGAGCCTCCAGGTCATTTGGATCCGAGCTGAGCGGACACAACGGTCGCGAATTGAGAACGGCCTCGATCTTACAAAACAATGTCGCGAGCTCCTCAAAAGTCAGCGCGGTCTGACCTACTATACGCCCCAAGTGCGTCTTAGCTGACTTAACTACGGCCTCAAAAACCCCACCCCAGTGGGGGCAACTCGGTGGGCTGAAGGTCCACTGTATACCCCGACGGGAGAGGGCCGTTCCAATATCCACTTTATTTACATTCAAAAAGTTGTCTATCTCTCGTAAGTATCGTTCCGCACCGACGTAGTTAGTGCCGTTATCAGAGCGGATCAAAGTTGGAAGTCCCCTTCGAGAAACAAACCTATCCAAACAAGCAATGAAAGCCTCTGTCGAGAGATCAGCAACGAGCTCGAGATGTACCGCCTTGGTGGATAAACAAACAAACACACATGAGCTATACCGGTCCAGCAGAAACCCGGCGTCAGGGTCCTCAGCCTTCTGGGTAACATGCACGGCCGCTCTGGGGCCATGATCCGAAGATACTACTACATGGCTGTGGGGCCAGTCCGATTCTCTCCTGGCAAGCCAGGGTGGTCCCCACCACAAATGGTGTCTAACGAGTTCAGGAGCCCGACATCCCCTGGATGCACAATCAGACGGGTTCAATTCTCCTGGTACATGTCTCCAGGTCAGTGGGACCTCAGACGACACAATCTGGGAGACACGGTTCGCAACAAAAACCTCTAAGTTATGGACCGAAGCCTTCAGCCAGCACAAAACAATCTGGCTGTCCGTCCACGCGTACACCGTATCCTCCAAAACCACTGACCCACGCAACACTGTTAGAGTGTGATTCAAAAGTTTGGTCAAAAGAGCAGCCCCGGACAGTTCCAGTTTTTGAATCGTCATCCTTGTCCGAATAGGCGCTACCTTGCTTTTTGCCAAAACCAAACGCACGTCGACCTCCCCGGTGGAGGTGACGGTTCGCAAATAAACCGCTGCCGCAAACCCTCGTTCAAAGGCATCACAAACCCAGTGAAGGGTTGCCCTGTAATCCCCAGCAGGGACCAATTTCCTCGGCAGCGATACATTATTTATCTTGAGGCCCAACCATTTTGCTAAATCATTCGATACAATGCAGCCCTGAGCTCCAGAATCTAATAGGGCGCGAACGTATGTTGGGTTGCCCGCCAAATCCCAAACAATCACAGAGGCGATCGGTAACACCACCGTCTCCGGTTGGGGGGCAACCAATGGTTGGGCCGCAAATTCCTAGCGAGGACCCCCGGGGCCCCACTGTGCCTGTAACCGATCAGGTATGCATCTATACGCCAGAGGGTCCCATTGTACAAATGGCCCACGCGCCGGTTCCATTCCCAACCTACGATTCCCCTTAAAGGGGGGTGGGCGTGAATTCAATCGTGGCCGCTCCATGAGCGGGGGGGACATCACATGTGACCGACGAGGACGAGGCGACGAGCGGGGCGACAACTGAGGCGGCGTCCGAACCGCACCCGCATAGCTCGAAGGTGTCCCATGCCACCCGCCCGTTACGGCCTGCTCAACACACCCAATGTCCCGCTGAGTCGGATGCTGAGTCGCAACCGAAAACTCAGGGCCCCCCATGTGATGACCCTGAGTGCGGCCCTGCACCCCTGTACTGCCCTGTGCACGTGGGGACGTTGGCCCCTGAGTTGCGCTCCGAGTCGCAAACGAATTCTCAGGGCCCCATGCCGTGTCACCCTGGGTACGGCCCTGTGGACGTGGAGACGTTGGCCCCTGAGTTGCGCTCCGAGTCGCAAACGAATTCTCAGGGCCCCATGCCGTGTCACCCCGGGTACGGCCCTGTGGTGGCTGTTGGCCGGACCGGTTCATGCACAACAGATTGTTGTGAGCCCCACCACAATATCCGCACATTTTTGTGCGCGTGCAGTCCCTAGCCATGTGTGGCCCGAGGCACAGGAAACACCAGCTCCGCTGCTTGGCCATCCGGCGCCGTCCCTCAACCCTAAGTTCCCCGAACTTATTGCAATTGGCCACAGCATGGCCAATCTGCCTACAACATGGGCAGGTCTCACTATGTGGGGTCAATGCACTCACAGTCCCATACGACTGCCGGTTGGTGCGGTCCTTCCTCGTCGGAGGGCCCCTACTCACAGCGCTCCCGGCAGCTCTCTGTGGCTCCGAAGGATGGGTGACCGTCAACCCCAAATTCTCTGCCCGTCGAGCCTCCTCTTCCAAGAATCCGACCAAGTCGGAGAAGGCGGGCAGGTCCTCGGCCGACCTCCCGTGAGACTGTTCGAAACGAGTCTGCACGTCAGCGGGTAGGCGGGAAAGTACAATGTACAGCAGTAGGTACGACCATTCACCAACCGGAAGTCCAAGATTCTCTAGAGCCTTGGTGACGGACAACAACGGGTTCAAAACCTCCGTCTGTATGGCCCCGACCTTGTTCACAACCGGGATACTAAACAAACGGTTCAGTTGGGCATCGGCCAACCTCCGTTTGTTATGGTAACGTCTGACCAACAATTGTCTGGCCGTTTCATAGTTACCCTCCGTAACTGTCAAATGAGCGACCAACTCCCTTGGCTCACCCCTCAATGCTGCCACCAGCTGAGCCATCTTGACATACTTGGTAATGTCCGATCGCATGTGCACCAAACTGTCGAACAGATTGATGAAGCTCATCCATTCACCGGACACTCCGTCAAAAGTAGGCATAGTTATGGCCGGTAACCTGGACCCTGAACCCTGAAGCGGCAGAGGTGCTTCAATGTCACCACCATGGCTGGACTCGCGCTGTCTACGTATGTACGCAGCCTTCTGCGTGATAGCAGCTGCCATCTCCATACATTGGTCGACATCCCCTAGCAACCGTGACAGCCTGTCAGGTGCGCAACCATCAACTGATTCCGCCTGCGCGGACAATTCGAGCACCCTATTGTAACGTTCCTTAACGTCCATAGACCGCTCCAATACCACATCATGCCTATCTAAACGGTCTATCAGACCGTGTGCGGAGGAAAACCATCTGAGTTCCTTAGAAACACCCTTCTGTATTTCATATAACGACATGATCGGAACGATACTTACTCACAATTTGCAGTAACTCAATTATATTGGACCCTCCAGTCTACAACCCAAACGAGGGAACCCTAAACCACAACTTAAACAATGTTATTTTCCTTAAACAATAGGAACCGAGTTTTATATCTATATAAATTCTGTAAATAACAATTTAGTTTCCCTTTATCACTACAACACACACAGATAGTCAATATTAGTTCAAGTTATAAATTGCTATAACTGAAAACAATGTAATAGCCTGCTATCAATAGATGTAACTACCTATGTTAACCAAAACATTCATTAGCATTACTAGACCACTAATAGATTGACTAACTGGTACTTCAATGCAAATTTCAACTCAATATCTGTCTGTCTACTACCAGCAATAGACCTATAGCTTACAATACTACCAATCTATGTGGATATAGGAACACAACCAAGTTATCTAATAACCGCCTATACCTACAGATTGATAGTCCCAAATCGTGTCTTCCTGGAGCCCTTGACGGCTGCAAATCTCAGGAAGCCACGCTCTAGCTACCAAAATGTTCAGGCTTCTCGGCACCTAATGACCTCGTAGGGGCCCATCAGCTACGAGGTAGCGTAGCGATCAGTTGCCAAGAAGTGTGAACGTCGGCGATTCACCGAGCTAAAATGATTGGGTTCGATCTAACCTGGTCTGTGCTTCGGTCCCGTCAACCTCCTGTCTCTCTGCAAGGCCCGGGTGCACCCTAGGCTCTTCTTGGTAGACAGGTTCTTCAGCCAACCTCCTGTGTGACTGGCGGGCCAGCCTCGATCAGCACAGTGTTCCAACACAGGTTATGTTACGTGGTAAAAAACCAATCGGCCACGTAAATGCGAACTTTATCTGGTTCGGGGAACCACAACACACTCAGCTATATAGACAATCCTGAGGGAACCTCGAATACATTCCAGATGGACTGCGATTTAATTTCAATACCCTAACCAAAGCGCGTTTACATTGCGAGGGCTTTCGTCTGTCAGTTGTCAAAAACTGCAAGGTTGGCAGCAACGTCAAATTCAAAATGGCCGTTCCGAAACCATCGATCGAATATCGATTTGGAATCGAACACCCTGTCTGGAAAGGCCCCTATAAGATAATTAAAGTACACAACAAAAACAATGTGACCTTATGCATCAATCGTCGATTTACTAAATACCACGTGAACGAAATAAAACCGGCACGCACTTAACTATGTCTATATATCCCCTTTTCAGAATATTATCTCAACGTTGTCATGCCGGAAGTAAAGTTACACCAATGCTCGAGAGCTATTATCTAATCTATTTCGAGCCTTCATCTGCAATCCGTTTCTGTCGTGATTCATGGAAAGTTGTAACGCATATAGATATAGTATCAATAGACCCTTATCTTCAAAACATCCATAGGCTTCTCAGCAAAACAATCGAGTTATGTAGTAAAGCTAACCTGAACAACTTTCTCGAATGCAAGGATATATCAACATCTACAGAAACACTCTTACAATCAAATCACATAAAACTGCTATCATTATCTCACTTAATATCTGGAAATCTGACAAACAACGTAAATCGATACAAAAGAGCCGTGGAGTTTGGAGGCGAAATATTAAAAGTCTTCTTCGGTTCCTTAGACGCAGAAGATGCCAGGAAATACGATGCTGCCATAGAATCTTGTCAGAAAAACGAAAATGAACTATTCCATCTCATGAAAGAAAATATTCACATCGTAAAGTCCAGCATAAACACATTTAATTCCACTATCTCTCGATTGAACTCCAATGAACAAAAACTTAACGTTCAACTCAGTACTATGAATACGGCATTGACTCAAGTTACACTGATAAGTGATCAGCTTACCTACATGGCGCGAATTAATAACTTAATTAATGTGGTTGAACGTTCGTTGTTAACCATTTCTAATTTTCTCGACTCTGTCCTCAATTCTATCCTATTCTCCAAAATGAATATCCTTCATCCCTCTGTTCTATCCCCTATGAATTTATATAAGGAACTAATGACAAATAGTAACCATTTTAATAGGAAGTTAGACTTCCCAGTTCCTCTTAGCAAAGAAAATATACATAGTATAATAGACGTGTCCAAATTGTCGTCCTACTACTACAATAATAAGATAGTTTTTGTTTTAAGTATTCCTCTAATCTATGCAGAGAAATACATTGTTTACAAAATGCTTCCGTTGCCAATCCCTCACGATAAGAACAATCCTAACACATTTTCTCTTATTCAACCCACAAAACCATACTTAATTCTAAGTGATGGTAAGTTACATTACACTTTAATGGATAATCTACTTTATTGTGATAGTATTAACGATGAATATTCGATTTGCCCTTTATCAACTGTTTACTCTATTATAACTAATCCGTGTTGTGAGACTCGACTAATTACCGAGCTTACAAATTCTTTACCGAAAGAATGTGATACTAAACTTATTTTCGGCGAAGTAGACATTTGGCATGTTTTGAATAATAATAGATGGATCTTTGTCCAATCTAAACGCACTCAACTAACTGTAAAATGTGATGATAAAATTAACGATTATGCAATCATAGGAACAGGTATCTTAAAACTTACAGATGATTGTGTTGGCTATTGTAAAACGATACAATTACTACCTTCTAGTTCTAAGCAAATTCTTATACGTAGTGAGTTTAAAATTTAATATTATCGAAGACGATTGTTGTGGAAAGGAAAAGTTTAATCACACCTTACCTTCACTATCACCTATTTCGCTTAATAACATTAACCTTGATTCTCTTAAATATGCATCCCATAAATTAGACAGCTTAGAAAACGATATAAATAATATTCAACAACAATCGCACTTCATTAAATACGGTACTTATTACTCTAGTTTTACCCTTACTATAATCGGTTTCATATTTGTGTATATGATAAATAAGTTGTATAAATATTGTAACAAAAGAAGTTCATCGTCCAACTGCTGTATTCAGATCTTCAATCAGTGTCATAATAAAAGGGAAAATTTTCATGAATCTAATGTAAACCATTCAGTGGAAATGTATGAAATGTCATCAGATGAAGATAAAAAATCTGTGAAATCTTTACCCCCTGCAAATGTTCCAAAATCTAAAGTAAATTTTAGCTCAACGAGAAACATAACAAGTTACTAATTTAGAGTGATAGAATTTATTCATAATCATAGATAGTAAGAAAATAAGTAATTTTAAGTTTTGATTAACTCAGCTTCATCTATCTGAGATAAAGCTTCGTTTTAACGGGGGGGGGGGCTGTTATATCCAGTAACACTAGGTACCGATTTCTTAGGTCAGCAGAAAAGCCACATGCCGTGTAAAGCCAATGACGTCATGGTTGCATTGTATAAAAACCATTTTTTTACCTAAACTCGAGTCGGTCGTTACTCTGTCTTTGCCGGTAATTATTGCAACATTTTCATCTCGTCGCGAGTGAATTCATGTAATTGAGTTATTCAGTATATTATAAGATTTGGGATTGTGTTTTGCTAATAAAGTGTTTGTGTATAACAGAGTTTTTTTTTTAAAAAACTCTTACGGGGACTGCCTCATAACAGAACGTGGATTCGTAACCAGGTGCCCGATATCAAAACAGTTGCGCCACCACAAGCATGTGATAAGCCGCGAAATCTAAGATCATATTAGAATCATGATATGATTTGTTACATCGCCGGGGGTGCTACAACACGTTACTTGTATGGGGACCCCCTTTCATTCATAAAATCTGGTGTAGTTCATAATTTGTTGCCGTAGCGGCAACAGAAATACACATTCTATGAAAATTTCAACGTTTACCTATTACGGTTCATAAGATACAGCTGACGGACGGACGGACAGAAGGACAGACGGACTGCGGAGGCTTAGCAATAACGTCCCGTTTGGCACTTTTCTGGAACGGAACCCTAATAAACGTAATTTTATGAAAATTCTAAAGTTTTAAAGGTTGTAAAGCTTAAGAAGATTTCCAGCTTGTTCAAATCGGGCCTAGTTTAGTCTCTACTCACCAGCTGGGCAGTGAGCACGTCATAGATACAAAGCTTCCCGGTATCGTCCAACGTGGCTAGCTGCCGAAAGTCCGGCGCGATCAGTTGAATCCGCTGTATGTTCCTGAATCACACACAAAACTCATTCACTCATTGGAATATTATTTAGAACATACCAAACAAAACTCTAACATTGATATAATTATTCTTCTTCTTTATTGAGTAGGCCTTACGCTTCGTTGCTGTCCTGGGGCCCAATTTTGGTACACAAGGACAGCTCAATGACAATTACATGACGATTAGGGTCAACTTTAGATATCCAATATCTGACGATTTTGTAATTTCACCCTTTGTTGATTAACTAAATTATTATGCTTACCAATTTACTAAATTTTTACCATAATTGCCTCCAAAAATATTCTCCAAAGGCCAAATATTTGATACCTAAATTTGATCGTAATCGTCATGTAATTGTCATGACGTTGTTATTGTTTACAGGGATTGGGCCCCTGCGCTGTGTGGGTTAGAGTGGTCTCTAGTTCATGTAGCGCCCGTGTGCAACCAATACCGTAGCGCCCTCTAGAAGGCGTGCGGTCAAAAACTAAAGATACTATATGTCACATACATTTTCGTCAACGAACGGAAATTCAAAAATAGAACCCCTATATGTATGGCAAAGTCAAAGTCAAAGTACTTTATTACTGTAGATATTTACATATACTTAGCAAACGTCATTTTTTGCCGCTTCCCTACATTGGACCACTGTGGGAGAAGAAGGGGGTTGAAACTCCCACAGATTGATTTTTAGATCTCTTTTAAAAATTGGTTGTGCTTAACTAATAGAAATATAAAAAAAATAAAAAATAAACAGGAATAAATAATTACAAAATTATTAACAGCAAGTTCTGTGTTGAGCTAGATTAACCCCATACAGTCCCGTCATTTAAGTAATCTTGAACATTGTAATATCCCTTTTTCGACAAAGTCGCTTGCTCAAATTGCTATTTGAGCAATTTGGCTATTGCTAAATTGCTCAAATGGCAATTTCAAAATCTCCAGAGGTATCTTATTATACTTAGTAGAGAATGCTCTGACCCTTGAAAGAATAACTGACCATTGAAATAAAAAAAACATACTGGGACATAGAGGCGAATTTTCACATGGCTTGATGTCGAGTTCCGAGCAAGCAACAAACCATGATACAACTATCCAGATATATATAGGCCAAGAAGCTCAACGACAAATTGACGATACGTCATCACACCTGTGTTACATGAACCTGTGAATCACACTATTTACTCATAACACGTATTGTGAATTAGTCCTTGACCTTCATGGAGATATCATCACATTATTGGGGAGAATGTCATCATACACCTATTAGTTGTGTCATAAAACAAACATACCTACATAACTATGAAGGGCGGCGAAAGGTGACCCGAAATTTCACGTAGGTTTAGAGTTATAAAGAACACACACGCTGGTAAGAGGAAGCAGCGGAAGCCGAAATGGGACCCCTTTATGTATGCAAAAAGCTAATATGGGCTGGGCTATAAGAGGTAGCGGCGAAGCTGCCCACAGTTCTGTGTGCCTAGTGGGAGTTGCACAGAGCCAATCGAATGACTTTACGATCGCGTTAATCGAGCATTCACTGTGAAAAGTGACAATCGAGTATTTGCGAGTGTGAGTCCGAGTGAGTCGCATTCGATTCGACATGGCTTGCAAGGGGCGGCGCAAGCTGCCCCGAAATTTTACGTGGATGCTAACGGCCGATCCCAATAACCTATATTCTATCCATAATATTCAGATATGAGACTGCTAGTGTCAAATTTGACATAAATACCCCAGCGGAAGTGTCAAATGTATCGCGTAATCTGCAGATCATGGATAGATATAGGTTATTGGAATCGGCCGTAAATAGAGTGAAAATCTCTGCACAATAGGTAAAGATGGCCCTGAGCGGGGCATTCAATTTTATGTAGCCATTACCGTGTCCCACTGCTGGGCAAAGGTCCACACTTCCCTGGTCTGTGCCAGCTCCAGCCACCCTGGCAATGTCTAGGTTATTTAAACTTTATTAAAATTTCTTATTTCTATAGTTTCTCAAGATGAAAGAAAACATGATGTGGATACTAGAAAACCTGTAATATTAATTCATCAGACACTTTGGGTCTGTAATTATGCCTTGTCACGCAAAAAAAAGTATCGAATTGTGGGGGACACTTGGGCCCACATTTGTGTCCTTTCTTATTCCTGGTATATATTAACGATCTGCCTTTCATGGCGGAGAAATTGACTGGCATATTGTTGTTTGCTGATGATACTTGAATGGTCTTTAAAATTGAAAGACAAAAAGGAGATTTTGATGATGTTAATGGTGTATTGTCTTTAACCTTGAAATGGTTCACAGTTAATAATTTATTGTTTAACGCTGGTAAAAGCAAGTGTATCAAATTTTCACTTCCAAATGTCAGGCAAGTTGAGACCAGTTTAGTGTTAGACAGCAGCACGTTAGAATTAGTAAATGATACGAAGTTCCTTAGAATAACCATTGATAGAAAATTGCAGTGGGGACCCCACATAGATAAATTAATTGCTAAATTAAGTTCTGCGGCTTACGCTGTAAGGAACATCAGACAAAGCACGGATGTGGCTAGTATATTTTAGTTACTTTCAAAGTGTCATGTCCTATGGTATCTTGTTGTGGGGGGTAATAGCGGATATTCAAACTATTTTTATTTTACAGAAAAGAGCTATTCGAGCAATTTATAATTTAAAACGAACAGACTCCTTAAGAGAGCTTTTTAAAGAAATTGATATACTAACTGTAGCGAGTCAATTTATTTTCGAAAATATACTGTATACTGTATGTACGCAAGAACCTTTCAACATTTTCCAAACTTAGCGATAGTTGTAATGTTAACCTAAGAAATAATCACAGACTATTACATTCACGAAGGTTAGCAATTCTTTCAAGGGTCAGTGCATTCTCTACTACAATAAGATACCTCTGGAGATTTTGAAATTGCCATTTCAGCAATTCATAAAGCATGTTAAAGCGACTTTGTCGAAAAAGACGATTAAGAGTACTTAAATCCCTTCTTCTCCCCCTCATTGAATATGCTGATGTTTGCTGGGTCACAGCAAATGAAGAACAAAATGGAACGACTTCAAAATCCCGGGATTCGGTTCATCTTCGGACTGCGCAAGTATGACCACGTATCTCAGCAGCGCAGGGAGCTTAGTGGCTACCGATTCGGCTTCGACGGGACTCTCATATCCTGTGTTTCCTTTATAATATTTTGTGGAACCCTCGTTACCATAACTTCCTACGTGATCGCTTCGAATTTCTTTCTCCCAGCAGGCCTCGGAGAACTCATATGGCGTCTACGCTCAAAGCTCCAGATCGCTCCACTGCAGCCTACGAGCACGGGTTCAGAATCCAGCCTATTTTTAGCAATTAGGGTTATCAATATAATATTGTTTGTAGTATATATTACTCGTAGTATTTATAGAGTTTTATTGTACGCGCAGGTCTCCCCGCTCAGCCATCACCTTTCCTACCATCTTGGTTTGCTGGAAGAAATCTCTTTTGAGAGATAAGCTCGCCTTTGTACAAGTTTTTTCTATTATAAGTTATCTGTAATACTGTTTTGTGTAGTACAATAAAGAAATTAAGAAATTACGAAATGACGAGACTGTATGGGGTTAATCTAGCTCAACACAGACCTTGCAGTTAATAATTTTGTAATTATTTATTCCTGCTTATTAATCATAATAATAAACAAAAACATATGTGTTTTAGTTAAGCACAACCAATTTTTAAAAGAGATCTAAAAATCAATCTGTGGGAGTGTCGAAACTCCTCTCCCACAGTGGTCCAATGTAGAGAAGGGGCAAAAAATGACGTTTGCTAAGTATATGTAAATACTACAGTAATAAAGTACTTTGACTTTCATTTTGATGAAGAGCATCCAGCCAGGAGTTGAAAGAAGATGAACAGCATCCAGCCAGGAGTTGGGAGCATCCGGCAAAGAGTTGGAGGAATATGAAGAGCATCCAGCCAGGAATTGGAGGACGACAAAGAGCATTTAGCTAAGAGTTGGAGAAAGTTAAGGAGCATCCACAGGAATTATATAGATAGACGAAGGATATCTAGCCAGGAGCGGGAGGCAGACACAGAGCATCCAGCCAGGAGTTTGAGCAAGATAAAGAAGGCAATACCTCTGCTTGAAGGTGTGCAGCGCCACCCGGACGCGGTCGGCGTCCACACTGAGCCGGAACAGCTCACCCGCCTCCGTCCACATGGCCGCTGCCTCGCCGCCGCCCGCCGCCACCAGCCGCAACATCGGCGTCTCGCACCTGTACACTGACGTCACGCTCCATTTCCCCTGATCGGCTTTCTTTAAATACTGGAATAAAATTGATCGGATATGGAGCTTCACATACTGGAAACTGGGGATCGGATGAAATAGTCAGAGGACGGATCCCCCGCCTATGTTCAGCGCGCTACCCACCTCAACATCTATTTATGTTAAATCAGGCATATTATTATGTCATCAATCTGAAAACTATAATATAAGTGCAGTGCAGTAAATGAATGGAGATTGGAGTTTCTCATGCTAGACGAAAAGTGCTTGCACGGGACGTAAATAGTATATCAACAGCTACATCTTTATTTTTTTCGTATCATCTTTTTTTCGTCTACCCGCGCTTTTCTATACACGTTTTTCGATATTTGCTCCCAACAATTTAATTGAAATTAATACGTAAAACGCGCTAAATAGCAGTGGAAGTAAAGTAAATTTGCAGAAATATACCAATACTTAATAGTGTTCAACAAATATACCCACCAGTCTAACTTTAGTGTATCAAATCTTGCTATAACCTCAAAAGTGCAGACTCACCATATAAAATGGCCAACTGTTTGAAGTGTACCAAGCAAATACCTAAGTTAGATGATAAAAATCCGAAAATAGTGTTTCACGGCTGTGATAGGCAGATCTGTGTTAAGTGCAGCGGGTTACTTGTGACAGAACTGAGAGGGATTGCATTGCAGTCGCCGACACTCAAATATTTGTGCCCCGATTGTGAGCAAGGAGTTCGCCAACTACCCGCCTTGAGGAAGTTAGTGGATGAACTCAAAACCGAAGTGGAAGCCTTGAGGACTAGCCAACCAGCAGTCAATGTTGAGGCCATCATCGATGAGATAGAGGAGCGAAACCGAAGGGCATCAAATGTCATTATGTTCGGGTTGCCGGAGTTGCATGCGGGGATGAGTCAACTTCAGTAGAGGCTCGGAAGATATTTGACCAGGAGCAGGTGGAGAAGGCATTGGCCTCACTGCCCGAGCCAGGCTGGCTCGGGCCCTCGGCCCATCAAACTAGTACTGCCAAACAGGAAAGCAGCGATCCAGGTATTAAAGAATGGTAAAAAGCTTAGAGGGGTTATGTCGGCCAAAAATGACCTCACCCCGTGCCAGCGCGACCACCTGAAAAATATGAGACGAGAACTCACACAACGAATCGAAAAAGGTGAGGATAACCTCACCATCAGATATGTTAACAACAAACCGATCATAACAACACACATCGATGAAACCACAAAAAGTGTTAACTAATGGTCTGACGCAATTAACGTTTTCCTATACGAACTTGGCATCTTTAAAGGCAAAACGAGATTTATTCTTATTGGAAATTGGCAAAACAAACCCTACTTTTATTATTATAACAGAGACCCAACTAAAATCCAAAATCACAAACAACTTGACAGACATTAGGGGATATACGCTTTTTAGACATGATAGAAGCAACGACAGTGGATATGGAGGAGTAGCCATATATATTGCACACGAACACAACAACATACCTATTGTAACTAGTTTACATCCGACCTTCAACAACTTACCTGGGTGGAAGCCCTTTGGGTAAACATCTATGGCAATTTTAAATTACTAAACATACATAATACATACATACATAAACCTATGGCAATTTTAAATTACTCATCGGAGGAGTCTACCGTCCCACAGAGTACAGCTATAAAACCTCAGATCAACTACTGTTCGAAACGATACAAAAAACAAAACCTCTTAATTGCGGGAGATTTTAACCTTCCTGACCTTGAGTGGCCCTTACAAAACCTAGATGGATACAAACCGCTTCATGAAAAATTTGTGGATATGTTTACCAATAGCAATCTATACCAACTAGTAACAGATATTACACGAAAACGTAACAATGAAGAATCATTGCTAGATCTTATACTATGCAATGATGAAAACCTATGCACAAGCATTATTCATCACCCACCAATAGGTAAAAGTGACCACATGGTTCTAATTGGTACACTGCAATTTGAGAGTGGATTTTTATCAAAATCGTTGAACAAGCCCCCGAGAAGAGACTTCTTTGGAGCTAACTATGAATCTGTGTCGTCTATGTTGGCTTCTAAACACATAAATAGTCCTAGTCACAACGACGTTAACAATACCTGGGATGAGTTCAAGACTACTTTAATACAAACCATAGAAACAACAATACCTCTTCGAAGACCGAGCAAACACCACAACCACAGAAAACCATGGATAGGCCCAGAGATAGTCAAACTCACCCAACAAAAACTTCAAAAATGGCAACTATATCGACTTACAAAAACAACAGAGGCATATGAAGATTACAGAAAAATAAACAATATAATCATTGCAGAAGTCAGGAAGTCAAGGATTAAGTTTGAAAGAGGAATAGTTAACAGCAGCCCGAAATGCTTTTATGGGTACATTCGCCAACAGCTTACATCCAGAGTAGCTGTACCACCTTCGCTTAAAGATGAATCCACAGGGATGGTTACTTGTAAAAACAATGAAGTCTCCGAGATCTTTGCAAAACAATTTTAAAAATCCTATGTAAGAGAACCGCCCAACTTACAAATTCCTACTCCAGATGTACCAATCTTATTAAACTCACTTGACCATATTGAGTTTTCGCCAGATGAAGTCACAAAGGTGATGAAAACATTCAACGATGACACAGCTATGGGACCAGACGGGGATACCTGCAATACTGCTCAACAAATGAAAAAATGTTCTGATCTGTAAACTTGCATCTATTATGGAACAGTCCTTTAGAACGGGTAGTCTACCGCATGACTGGAAGGAAGCAGTTGTGACGCCGATTTATAAGAAAGGAGATAAACTTGTTGCAGCCAACTATCGCCCAATAAGTCTCACAAGCATCATCTGCAAGGCAATGGAAAAGATAATTGTCACAAAAATCCGCAAATTCCTATCCAAAGAGCAGGTTATAACTGATGAACAACACGGATTTGTTCCAAGAAGATCCATGGTGACCAACCTTCTGCTATGCCTAGATTACTGGACAGCAAATTGGAATGACCGCGTGCCCACAGATGTGGTTTATCTAGACTATGAGAAAGCGTTTAAACGCGTTCCTATAAAAAGACTAGTCTCGAAACTGCAACACTTTGGAATTCGTGGTAACCTTCTTATGTGGATAGAAAACTTCCTGAGCGATCGTACCTTTAGGGTGAGAGTTGGGAATGACCTCTCAGATTCCTAAAACGTCCTGAGTGGTGTCCCACAAGGATCAGTGCTTGGACAAATTTTATTCTGCGTATACCTAACTGACCTAAAGGTTATAATAAAGTCTGGACTTTCACTGTTTGCAGATGATACAAAAATCATGGGAAATTCGCTAATATCGCACAATATAGTACAAGAAGAGTTGAACCGCATTTTTTAATGGACACAGAATTGGCTAATAACCTTAAATCCTGGAAAGTGCACGGTTCTGCATGTTGGGAACAATAATCCAAAGTTACCATACAGCATTAATATGCAAACACTGGATCCTGTTACAACACAAAGAGACCTGGGGGTCGCAATATCAACTGACCTTAAATGGGAGACTCATATACTTTCAATTACTAAGAAAGCCAACTCGCTAACATATATGATTCGGAAATCCTTTGATTATATTGACAAAGAATTATTCTTGAGACTTTACAAGACTTATGTCAGACCACTCATTGAGTATGCTTTCCAAATATGGAGCCCTTACTTCCAGAAGGACAAAGACTTGCTGGAGAAAGTCCAAAGAAGAGCCACCAAGATGGTAGTAGGACTTCGTGACAAGCCTTATGAGCAGCGACTTGCAGAGCTAGGATAGAGCACTCTAGAGCATCAACGTAATCGTGGAGATCTCATAGAAACATATAAGATTCTAACTGGCTACTATGATGTATCGACTATGAAGGAAATGTTTACGATGAACCAGAATCACCACCTCAGAGGACACGCACTGAAACTCCAAGGGCTCTCAATTACAAGTAACCCACGCAAACACCTTCTATCAAACCGAGTGGTCCGCGAGTGGAACAGACTTCCAGAAACTGTTATTAGTGCACCATCAGTGAACAGATTTAAAAATAGACTTGACAATTCTATAAAACAAGTGCAGTGAAATGTGAACTGATATGCACGCATCAGCTTTAAGCTGCTTGTGCATAATAAATAATAATAATAATAATAATCTCCACTCGTGCATGTCGTAACAAAAATAAGGATATCAAAAGTTTTGAGTTCTATCAGGGATGAGTTAGCAGTTCGTAGTATATAAACAGATCCGGTGAATAACCAGATAATCTGTCCCAGACATTCTTGGCATATGGCATCCAGCTGTGGGGTAATGCCTCGGATACAAAGGGCATATTTATTCAGAAACGGGCTATACGTGCCATTTACGAACTCGGTCTGAGAGACTCGCTTAAGAGACAAGTTTAAGGAGATCAACATTCTGACTCTGCCTTCTCAGTACATTCTCGTGAATATATTGTACATCAAGAAAAATAACCATATGTTTAAAAAATGCGAAACCATAATTTTAATAGAAGAAATAAGAATAAACTGTCCAGCTACTCCAGTAGACTCCACAAATTTTCCAATTCCTTTTTCGGCCAATGTATACGCTTTTACAATAAGGTCCCCGATACTATTCAAAGCTTAATAAATTCAAAACTTATATTAAAAGTAATTTATGTTTTAAGGGATATTACTCAGTGTCAAGTTATCTAGAAGACGTAAATATTTTGGGATTAAAACTAAGTTAAATCAATGTATTATAACTAATAAGTATTTCCTTTGAAAAAGAGCTACCTCAAATTTTCTTGTGAGTTTTTCTCTCAGAAGTATCTGCTTTTGGAATGTACACCTACATAGTATTAAATGAATGACGTGCTCTAAGAGATTTATAATTATCCAACAGAATAAAGAATATCAATAAATAAAATAATGAGTAAATCAATTCCTCGACCTCGTTATGAGGCATCGCGATTTTGAACCTCATGCCCTTTTAATGAAATTCAAAACCTATAACGGGTGAACGGCACCTTCTGGCACCTATCAAATTAGAGCCCTAGGACAAATTGAACGGGTCGGATGCGCCAAAAGTTTTCCTCTGCTACAAACAGACCGCATAGTTTTACTCACTCGCAACTTGTTATCTGGTCCGTAGATAGCTATTCCGTTTCCCAGCGAGCACACGAGGGCTCCGTTAGATCCGCGAATATTTTCGGACCATTCCAGACTGGTAACCATCCCGATACCGTCTGATAGCACCTGGAAAATATTTGACAAACACATATCTAACAGCACAGTGAATGAATGAATAGTGCTTCTCTAGCCAAGGTTTTAAACCTCTTCAGGTCTTTCGGCCGGCATACCAGAGGGCACACGTTTTGAAATGGGAGGGAGATACCTGCTCGTGAAGATGGGAGGGCGATTTCAATCGATCGCCTCTTTAGCCTAAAGCCAAAATAGTATATAGCGAATGGGGAGGATGTGGGTATGGGAAAGCAGATTGAATTTAACAGAAATTGACTGAAATTGTATTTATATAATGTATATTACATTATATTATTTGTTGATACATTTTAATGGTTCATATGTTATTTGTACAACGATTTGGAATTTATCTGTATATTGTGCGAAATGTTTTTTCTTAAAGTTCTTGTTGTTCGGTGTTCGGTGAGCTCTCAGTTTCGCTGTGTTTCTGGGTTACGATATGTTTACTCGAGGTCTTCCTTACTTTGTTCCTGTTGGGTGTTCATTCTGTTCAGTAACTATGTTCTTTACCGTAGCATTAAATGTAATGTTTGAGGGAGACTTTCCAGGGGTATATGGCTCGAACGACTTTCTTCTTTTATGTATCTTACTTGAATGCGGCGTGAAGCAAGTGTTGTCGTGGGCATCGTAGAATAGTGTATCAGTATCAACTTGTGGTTTTTAATTCGATTGGTTGTTGTTTTGCCCTGTAGTAAACTGTGAACCTGTAGTAAACTGTGAATCTTTTGGTGTCTTGGATAGCTTCTGGCGTTCTCGAGCATTTCCCTCTGGATCAAGCGTTCATATTTTCTTAGTCTACAACGGTTGGTTTTTGTGAGGGCTGTGGCTTTTAGTCCGTATGTTGTAGACGGAGAAATAACCATTTTGTAAGTCAAGCGTATTAATTTCCAGCCCATGTTGGATTTCTTTTTAAAATTGGAATTGCATATGGCTTGCTGGCACCTTTTCTATATTGTGTCTCTCCTACGTGTCCTGCCGTATGACATATATATCCACTCAGCTGTGGGGCCCTCAACAGATGCTTAATTATTTTTCATAGGGTTTTTTTTTACTGTAGATATTTACATGTACTTAGCAAACGTCATTTTTTGCCTCTTCTCTACATTGGACCACTGTGGGAGAAGAAGGGCGTAGAAAAACCCACAGATTGATTTTTAGATCTCTTTTAAAAATTGGTTGTGCCTTACTAATACAAATATTTAAAATTTAATTATAAGCAGGAATAAATAATTACAAATTTACTAAAAGCAAGGTCTGTGTTGAGCTAGATTAACCCCATACAGTCCCGTAATTTAAGTAATCTTGAACATTGTAATCCCTTTTTGGAAAAAGTCGCATTAACATGCTTTTTAAATTGCTCAAATGGCACAAGATTTAACTGTTTCCAGAAGTTTACACCAAGTGTAATCGAGAGGTGTATGTCAGGTAAAACGTGACATCTAATAACGTAAGTCTGGTTATTGAAAGTTAAAAGTAAATCAATATGACCAAGAGAATTGATTTTTATGTTTATCTGCAGTACAGTGATAGAGTACGATTTGGATAGTGTGTAACCTAATTTTAAGAACTCTGATGATAGATGATAATTATTAGCAAGTATAGTAATTGAACTACCACTATCCAATCATCCGAAGAATAGAGAATTATTTAGAGTATTTTTAAGAAGGGCCTATTGAAATCTCTTTCTTCTTTGTAGAGGATTGAAGAAGTTTTATAGTGTTGAAAGAAATTTCTAATTTCTAGCCAGCCAACTCTGCCATTCTTCGAGGTTAAAGATAGAAGAATTATCCAAATCTTAGCTAAATTGGATTAGTAGGAGGGGATTTGTTAGAAGTTTTGGTGCAATTGGGACAATCTACATGTTTGAAACATTAAGACCACATCAATTGGGAAAACGTGGGTGAGTGATCATTAGTTGAGTTGTCAGCTGGCTTTGGTTCCTGGAAATAACGGTCTGTGTCCAAAATGTGTTGATAACTTTGGCAGGTAGCGATGAGTGCGTCAATGGAAGTTACATTATTTAGAGCAGTATTTTTCAACCCCCTGGGGGGTCGCGAAGCTTCTGTAGGGGGGTCGCCAGAGGTCGAGAGAACTAGGTACTTTAGTAAAAGAAAGACAATAAAGATTATTAATATTTATTTATTTATTAAGTAAGAGAAACAAAAAATAAAATCCGAAGACCCATGTTAATTAATGCGAAGGTTGTGCTTGTTTTTTATTAATTAATGTATCCCATCGTGGATCTGTATTTGCGACACATAGAATTAAATCGTTTTCCAAATTTAAGCGATTTCATTGCTTACACTTTATCTGGGCCATCGATGAAAATGTCAACTCGCATAAGTACGAGGTGGCTAATGGAATCAAACACTTCAAAGCCTCAGTTGTCAATTCCGGGTATTCTGTTTTTCTCCTTAACCAAAAGGTATCCAAATTAGAAGACTTGAATTCCAAGTGTAACATCCCATCGGCAGATAATTCTAGCAGTTTCTCTTTGAGCTTATGTGGTAAATTAGCCTCATTTATAGCTGCATTTAAAAACGGATTTAAGATCCACCTCTGCCCAGTGTTCTCTGATATCTCTTGCACTGAGAAGTAATGACACAATTCTTCTTTCAAATTATCTAACAACTCTTTCATACCAGGTACATATGTCTTGATGTTTATCTCACATCCGACTTCTTCAGTAAAAGATTGTGTCGACGAAAATGAATCGAAGTTATTTTGATTTATGGACGACGACCACAAGTCATTTTTTTTTGTAAAGCCATGTATTTTGTCTTTTGCAGTGATGACATTTTCATTTCGCCCTTGAAGACTTTTATTCAAGATATTTAAATGCTCAAATAAGTCAGAAAGAAAAGCTAATTTCAAAAGAAATTCCGGGGCGCAAATGAATTCAGAGTATTATGACTTGGCCCGCTGTAAATATATTAAAAGTTCAGCACGAAGTTCCATAACTCTTGCCAGTACTTTACCTTTTGACAACCACCTAACCTCTGTATGGTAGAGTAAATTTTGGTGGAGTGCCCCCATATCTTCACAAATAATCCGAAACAATCGTGACTGCAACGCTTTTCCTTTAATAGAATTTACAATCTTTATAATATTAGAACTTGGCTGTGGCAAGACTTTGGCCGCAAGAGCTTGGCGATGGAGAAAGCAATGCACCCAACAAGCGTTTGGCATCTGTTCTTTCAGCCTAGCAATAAATCCACTCTTCGCACCAGTCATCGCTTTTGCTCCGTCGCTGCAAATAGCAATGCATTTATTTGCCCAATCGATATTCATATCTTGCGTAGCTTTAAGGAACATGTTATGCAAACACTGACCTAGTATTTGTGGGAAGCGCTTTGCAAAATAGTATTTCTTCCATTAATTTATCACAGGATTCAAAACGCACAAAAGCTACAAACTGCGCACATCCCGCAATGTCCGTGGATTGATCAAATTGCAAAGATACAAAAGTGCTTTCCTTTATTTTTTCTATGACTTGATCACGTACGTCAGTAGCCATATCGCTTATCCTGCGTTGAACGGTATTGTCAGAGAGAGGTATACTTTTGAGTTTTTCGACCTCTTGTTTCCCAAACATAATATCTGCTATATCTAATATAGCTGGTAAAATCAAATTTTCGGCAATAGTGTGAGGTTTTCCTGCTTTAGCCACACGAAAAGCTACTCGATAACTAGCAAGCAACGCTTTCTCATTTAGGTTGGACATTTGCACTATACCAGTTTTTTGATGTTGAAGAGCTTGCAATTTTCTCTCAAAAAATTCCACGGGCTTATTTTTTTCATTTGGATGTTTTGTGTTAAGGTGGCGTGTTAATTTCGACGGCTTCATGCTTTCTCTTGATAAAGATTCAAAGCAAATAACGCACTGTGGTTTATTGTCAATCACAGTAAACCCGAATTTCAAATAATTGTCGTCATAAAGACGTTTTTTCTTTGTTTTACTTCCACTACTTTCACCAGAAGTTGACGGTTCTGTTGATCTTTTCAGGAATTTATCCATGTTAAATTATTACAAATCACTACAAATGCGTAATTCTTACAAATAAAAGTAAAAACAATGTCTAACGATCGTCAAACAATTAAACGTCGACGTGAATTGAGTGAGTAGCCGTGTGGTCTGCGGAGTGTGTTCTCGCGCGGAGCGCGAGAACTACTACGGTTGCGGGGTCGAGGACTTATGGTTGCCTCATGCCCGCGGCGTCAACTCGGGGGGTAACGTCCCCCCCGGTCTTGGGTGGCCCCTACTTGTCAGGGGCCTCGCGTGGTCTTCGTTGTGCTGTGCTTTCGCCGTCTATTGGCATACACTGGCGACAACGGTGCGGGAGCTTCATCTTCTTCACTGTGCCGTGCTTTCGCCCTCTTCTGCGGGCTTACACTGGCGACAGTGGGATGAGCAGCAACTCTCTTGGGAGTGGTCTGCCTTCAGGCGGACGTGCGTGATGCGGAGCAATGTCGTGGAGATGTGCGTGGCGGCTGTTGTCGGCGCAATCGTACATGCGCCGTGCCAGCCGCGCGACGAATTTCTCCACGGTGGGCATCCGGGTATCCCTCATGATGGTGGTGTTGCGCACGTACCGCCCGGCTCCTGTGATCACCCGCAGGGAGATGTTCTGGAACCGCTGCAGCCGTGCCTTCTGGGTCTTCGACAGCAGGGCGTACCATGCTGGAGCCGCGTAGGTGAGCCGCGAGCGCACATAGGCCTTGTACACCCGCAGCTTGGCTCTCAGAGGCAGGCTGGACGACAGGACAGGCCGGAGCATTGCCCGCGCGGCTTTGGCCCGGTTGATGCAGTGTTGCACCATCGGGACCATGCGCAGCGAGCAGTCGATGTTGCAACCGAGGTATTTCACCGTCGATTGCCACTCGATGTCCCGGCCCCTCAGCTGTAGCGGGCTCGGACGGCGGGAGCGGGTGATCAACAGGGCTGTTGTCTTCCCGACGTTCACCGCGGTCCGCCACTTGTCCAGCCAGGGCGGCAGCAGGTCCAGGAGTCGCTGCATCTTCCTGCAGGCGAGCTCGATTTTGCGCGACGACGCGAAGTAGGCGCTGTCGTCCGCGTAGAGGGCGAGCACAACGTCTTCCACCCCCTCCTCGAGATGGCCCTCGAGTGTGGGGATGTCGTTGGTGTAGAGCGCGTAGAGCACCGGCGAAAGGCAGCTGCCTTGCGGGACTCCTGCGCTGATGGCCTTCGTCTGGGAGTGTGCATTCTCGACCGAGACGAAGAACCGCCGGTCTTCCAGGAAGGAGGCCACGATCTGCCCGATCATTGGGGGCACACCTGCGTCCAGGAGCTTGAAGAGGAGCCCCTCGTGCCACACTCGGTCAAAGGCCTTCTCGATGTCAAGAAAGACCCCGACGGTGTATCGGCCCCTGTTCAGCTCCGACGCCAGGTAGTGCAGGACTCTCGCCAGCTGGAGCGTCGTGCTGTGGCTGTCACGGAAGCCATGTTGCTCTGCCCTCAGCTGGATGTGGGGCAGGATTCTCCGTAACAGCAGGCGCTCAAACAGCTTGGCGATATGAGGCAGCAGGGTGATCGGGCGGTAGCCTCCCGGGTGTCTTCTGTCCTTCCCCGGCTTGGGGATGACGATCACCTTGCCCTCCTTCCAGAGGGCGGGGAAGTGACCGGTGCGCAGGATGCCGTTGAACAGCCGCGTCAGCGAGACGACGGCTCTCCTTGGCAGCTGTACTAGGGCCCCCGCGACGACTCCGTCCGGGCCCGGGGCCTTCCGCTGGTTCAGCTTCAGGGCCACCTTCCGGACTTCGCGGGGCGACATGAAGTAGTCGCCGGCGAGGGGAGGCGCGGGGGCCGCCAGGAAGCGCTCTACGCGCTCCACAACAGCGGCGTTGTGCTCGTAGTCGGCGATGGGGTTGGGCTGGAACTGCCCAGCGAAGTGGTCCGCCAGGATGGCGGCTCGATCTCGTGCGGCGTAGCGGCGCCTGCCCGTGTGATCAAACATGGGGCAGACCGGCTCGGGAGTTGATGTCAGGCTGCGGTTCAGGCGGTGAAGGGCGGTGTCATCTTGGGAGGCCTGGTCGATAGTGCGCTCCCAGGACTGTCCCCTCAGCTCGATGATGCCCGCGCGCAGTTCTTCTCCGAGCCGGTTGATCTCCGCCCTGATCACAGGGCAGCGCGTGTGGTGCCAGGTTCGACGAAGACGGCGCTTGAGGTCCAGCTTCTTGCGGAGGTGTGGAGGGAGCCTCTCCTTCCGCAAAACCGGCGGTGGCTTGGTGGTGGTGGCTGCGGCTTGAGCGGTGGTGATGGCTGTGGTGATGGCCACTGCCGCGGCTTCTACCTCTTCCTTGGTAGAAACACCGCCGGGGAGCTGCGTTGTGTTCAACTCCAGCTGGTATTTGTGCCAGTCCGTCTTCGTTCTTGGACGCGGTGCCGACGTGAGATCGGCCTCCACCCCGAGGACCAGCAAGATAGGCAGGTGGGGGGTGTCGATGTCGTACAGCTCCCCGATGGCGATGGGGAACTGTACGTTCTTGACCAGGGCGACGTCTAGTACATCCGGGCGATGCATGGGGTTCGTCGGGTAGTGTGTCGGGGCCCCCGGGCTGAGAACTTCGTAGTTGGAGTTCTCAGCATCTTCCTGTAGGGCCCTTCCGGCGGAGTTGATGCTGTGGGACCCCCACTGGTGGTGCTTGGCGTTGAGATCGCCTGCGACCAGTGTGGGGGTCGCTCCTTCCATCATCGCTCGGATGTCTTCTGGGTGGAAATGGTGGACGTCGCCGGGAGGCTTGTAGGCTGCGAAGACTTTGAGCTCCGTGTCGGCCGTCTTCAGACGGACGCCTATGGACCGCGTCGTCTTGAAGGCGGGCAGCTCCAACTCTTCGTGGACGAGATCCCGTCTCACGAGGACCGCCGTGCCTCTGTACGGCACGTCCCTCGGAGATAACTCGTCGCGGCGGTACACGAAGAAGTTGGGCAGTCGGAGCTCTCGGCTGGGGTGCAGCTTCGTCTCGCACAGAAGCACGACATGCACATCAAGCTCCTGCACGAGTAGCCTCAGGTCAGTCGTCTTGTTGGTGATCCCGTCCGGGTTCCAGTACACAAGCCTTAGATCTTTAGGCATTGTGTCCGGACGAGATTGTGGCCTTCAAAGTGGATAACCCCCGCAGTAGGGGCAGCAATGGATCGCGTCTATCCACGATCGCCTGTATGGCCGCGCTGATAAGGTCGATGGCGTCGAGCAGCGCGGCCATGAGTGGAGCTTCCTGGCGCTCCGTGGATAGGGCTGCGGGTGCTGCCGGCTCCCGTGGGCGGGGGCGGGCTGGCAGTGGGGGGCGTCTCGCAGGTTGGGCGGGCTCAAGTGGCGGCTCGGCGGCAGGCTCTTCAGACGCCTTTTTCTTATTGCGGCGCTTCTTGCCCCGCTTCCTTCGGGGTTTCGCCTCTTCGCCTCGGGTGGTGGGCGGGTTGGCTGGCGTTCTGATGGTGGCGCCCTTGGTCTCGCCCGGCTGGGCAAGGCGGGGGCGCTTTATCGGCGGCGACGTTGGTGACCCCAGCGGCTCCACATCTGGGTGTGTGGAGGGGCCGGGGCGGGCCTCGGGTTGAGTGGCAGCATGGGTCGCAGGTTGAGGGGCCGTGCGGGCCGCGGGTTGGGCAGCCGTGCGGGCCGTGGGTTGGGCAGCCGGGCGGGCCGCGGGTTAGGCAGCCGGGCGGGCCGTTGGGCGCGTGGTTTTCTTGGGGCGGCAGTGGCGGCGCGATGGTGATGCCGCGCTTGCGCGCCTCCTCCTTCAGCGCCTTGCATCGGCGGCTGTTGGCCGGGTGGCCTTGGCCGCAGTTTGCGCAGGTGGCGGCCTCTGACTTTGGCCGCTGGCAGTCAGTAGCTGCGTGCCCTTCTCCACATCGCACGCAGCGTACAGGGCGGCGACAGTTGGTCGAGGAGTGGCCGAACGACTGGCATCGATGGCACTGCGAGGGCCCCTTTGGGCCGCGCCATCCCTCGATGGTGATGCCCGGCATGCAGAGCAGCTCCTTCACCCTGTAGAGCCTCTCGATGCTGCCGGGGGTCTGTTTCTCCGCCAGCAGGGCAAAGAAAAGGCAGCCGGCGCGGCCCATCCGGCCGGGAATCTGGCGGACATGCTGCGTCGGGAAGCCTACGCTAGCCAGCGCTGCGGCGACCTCTTCGGGCAGGGTGGTTGCCGGGAGCCCTCGGATATCAATCTTGAAGGGGCGGTCCGCGTCCAGTGAGTAGCAAAACCATGAAATGGTCTTGTCTGTGCGGGCCGCCTCGTCCAGATACCGGACTATTTGCCGGTATTCTTCCGGGCTCTGCGGCGTAAAGCGGACCCCCTTTCCAAAGGGTCGCGCGTTGGGGGCATGGCCTAAGACTTCCTTCAGCCTGGCAAAGTGTGTAGCCCATGCCGTCTCCACGACGATTGGCGGGTGGTTCCTCTTCGGCTTGGGCTCACCGGTGGCGGTGGCTGGTGGTGTGGTGGGTCGCGGCGATTGGGGCTTCGGCGGCTGCGACAGGACCGCGGCGTAAGAAACCCCGCTTGGGGGCGTGGCTTGCGGTATTTCAACCATCTCGGCTTCTAATGATGTCTCCGTCGAGTCCGGGTTCGGTGTGTCGGCGGTGGGTATGGTTGGTGCGACGGGGGGCGTGGCCAACGCTGGCTCCGCCCACTCACTGCTAATGCTGGGGTCGCGCGACTCTGTCTGCGCAGACCCCTGTAGCACCCGTATGAGCGGGTTAGGGGGCCTCGGGACGGCCCCCGGTGCGTTCCCCAGGTTGAGGTTGGGGAACTTCGTCAGCAGCGTCGGCCGCATCGGGCTTTTCTTCATCGCCGGCGGTGGTGGCGGCGATAAGGAGGCGAGCAGGGCGGTTGCCGCGGCTCTGCGGGCTGCGTCTTCATTCGTCGGCACCTCGGCCGGGAATTCAGTTGGTGAGTCGGGGGGGGGGCGGAAGAACTCTTCCATACCCCCCTCGTGCGTCGGTGTGCCCGTGATGGGGCTGGAGGCGGCGCCATGTTGTCCTCGGGTAAGCAAGTTGCCGGCGAGGTCGAACGTCTCGCCGGTAAATATGTCGCGCTTCACGACTTGAATTACACGGCGCCGTCGTCGGTCGATTTGGATCCGCACATCAGGCGGATCCGGCTCGTCGGGGGGCGGGGGGGGGTGGGTCCTCCGGCTTGCGGCTTCTCTTCATCTCGTTAAAAACGGGGTCTTCCTCTTACTTCTCCGGAGTTATGCAGGCTCTGTGGTGCCGACTTAACGCGGTCTTCCTCCACCGGGTGAGACCTCGAATAAATCCGAGGAGGCCCAGTGAAGTGCCGGCGAGCAGTCGATCAACACCACAGGTGCTGCGTAGGGTCAACTCCGGAGACGGGCGTGTTCTTCTCCTTCTCTCCTTCCTCCTCTCCGTTTGGGGTCGGTCCGTGGGTGGTGGTGGCGGCACCGCGACGTGTCCTGCGCTTCTAGCTTTAGAAGCACGTAGGCAGCCGCGATGCGATGACGTCACTGCGGGCGCAGTGAGCACACGACGGGCGGGGAGAAGAGCCGAAGAGAGAAGAGCGGGGGCGGCGAGTGTGTGAATCCGCTTCACAAAGTAAAGTAAACGCACAAACAAACACCGAGAGTGTGTCAAGTGAAAACTTTTAGTTACAGCTATTGCCGTGTGTCGTGTGTGTGTGTGTGTGTGTAAAAACAATGTCTAACGGTCGTCAAACAATTAAACGTCGACGTGAATTGAGTGAGTATCGCGTCGTCCCGCGACCCCTCCCCCGCAAAGCTCATTGTGTCCCGCTCGTTCGTTCACTCTCAACAACTCGCCAGCTAGCCACCCACCACACTTGCCGGGCGGTCGGCATCGGCCTTGGTCGTACGTGCGTATGTGCGTAAATTGCTGCGACGTATTCGATGTATATAGATTTAAAATAATGTTTTTAAGTACATACTATATTATGTACTTATATCCGAATCCTAATTATGGAGACGCATAAAAATACGTCGTATGGAACGAATATTTGTAACGCTGTAACATACACGTACATATATGATAAAAAAGCGAAGGGTCGGGGGGTCGCGAAATGTTTTTTCATACCAAGGGGGTCGCATCATGAAAAAGGTTGAAAAACACTGATTTAGAGCAACGAACATGGAGTAACTGGGGCGAATGTTCCTGACCGAATCTTTAGTTGCTCCTCTTTGCTGAGTTTGTTTTATAGGCGAGAAAACATTCTGAATATGATGGGAACATTAATGATGATGGTCTCAGATGCGCCTTGGGTACGTGAGTTGATAGTAGTCATGAGTTTGTAGTCATAGCCAAACTCACCAAAGTCTTTTACTAGTAAGTCACAAAGTTTAGTCCGGGGTATCGGTTGTTTTGGAGCCTAAACCAATAAAGTGCTTTATTAGTAAAGAGTTCAAAGGCCTGATCTAAAATATTTTGCTTAGGAATTTGCCTAGAGGTGCTGACATCGTTAATTTTCATCATACATAAACTTAACATAAACATTTACATACAGGCACATACATTGCTTCTGGCCCCAAACTAGGATACAGTGTCGTGGGAACTAGAAACAGTGACGTACACAGATATAAACATCCTAGACCTGGGGATCGAAACCAGGACCCGGGAGAGAGGGGGAGAGAGAGAGAGAGAGAGAGAGAGAGAGATAGAGAGCGAGAGAGAGACAGAGAGAGAATAATACTTGAATACTTGTATACTGAGAGCAGGTTCTTATAACAAAACCCAAGGCCTTTTTATAATGCTATCAATATGCTTGTCGTAAGCTTGCCTACTATCTTGAATAACTCCAAGGTCCCGAATCTCATCTACCACCTTCAGGGGGATTCCTTAGAATGTGTAACTGTACTGGGTAGGCTTAGGGCTACGGGTAAAAGTAATAGCAAAACATTTCAACACATTCAGGTCTACTTTATTTTGCTGGCAGTAACATTCAAACCTACCTAAGTCCTCCTGCAATAGATTGCAGTGGTTGACGTCGCTAATTCGTTTAAAAATTTTCATGTCGTCCGCATATAGCAAAAATTTTGAGAACCTAAAGCAGTGGCAAATATCATTAACAAATATAGAAAAAAGGAGCGGTCCGAACAAGGATCCTTGGGGCACGCCTGAAGGTATTTTTATCCAACTAGAGGAGGAGGAGAACCCATTAAGAACCACGGCCTGGGATCTAATTTCAATGTAGGAGGTAAACCATCTATAAAGATTACCATGGATTCCCGTCCTTAGGAGTTTCTGTAAGAGCAACTGGTGATCTATTCTGTCAAATGCTTTGCTATAGTCAGTAAAAATAGCGTCAACTTGGCCACCAGCATCCATGTTTGAGGTGGTATAATCATTAAAAGACAGCAGATTAGTCAGTAGTTGAACGTCTTCGAATAAACCCATGCTGCTCCGGAATAAATGATGTTGAGAGAGTTGAATATACCGCAGTATAAACAAGCCTCTCCAATACCTTGGGAAAAATACAAAGTTTTGAGATGGGCCTATAATATTTAACGTCACTCTTGCTACCACCTTTATGGATAGGAGAAATATTTGCTGCTTTCCAGACCTTAGGAACATAGACCTGCTCAAGAGAACGCTTAAAAAGAAGGGTCAGTGGATATGTAAGGCCTTCAGCACTTCTCACTATGAAGACTGAGGAAATGTTATCAGTCCCACCACCCTTTGACACATCAAGCGACCTAAGTAGTTTAAATACAGTAGCATGTTCAATATCGATGTCACTAATAGAGCATGGATAATCATTTTCTAAAGGGCCGTTTCCCGTCATCGGAAGAAGAACTATGTGATTGAGATTGAAAATTGGAGTAGAAATAGTGGGAGAAAAGGTTGCAAATTCCCTCTCCAGTACTAGCCGACAGCCCTTCATAAAATAAAGTGGACGGAATAGAGTTGGCACTTCTATTTTGAGATTTGACAAAAGACCAAAAATATTTGGGGTTTTCAATTATGGAACTTTCAACGTTTGAAATATATTTTCGGTAGCATTCTTCCTCCAGGGTTTTGGCCTTTTTTCTAAGAAAAGCAAAAGGAGGTATGTAGTTTTATTGCGCTCTAGGACTTTCATGTCACACAAATTTTCCTATCCTGCCAGGTTTGCTGGTAGAAATCCCTCTTCCAAGATAAGCCGGCCTTTGCTCATAAAATGTTTTGTTACCTTACCATTATGATTTATGTACAATAAACAATATGAATATGATTATGGGCTTCACATCCGTTGAATCAGATTCTATTTATACTCAGATTTAACAATCGAGGGAGTTAAGAAGTTTGCAACTAACAAGAAAAATAGTACTCACACTGTACAAGCTAGCCTCAGTATCAATCGCATACAGCTGTCCGTCGTTGGTCCAGCAAACTCCCACCAGCTTGGGCTCCGCCATCTCCCAGCCCGTCTTCTCCGGCTTGCTCCTCTTCATCACGAGGCAGCGCTTGTAGCACTGCGCCACCTCCCACACCGTAAGACCTTCGCCCCAGCACTGGCAGACCAGCATGTGTGTGCGGCTTGCCCTGGAGACGAAAAACTAGCTCCTAAACTTAACTTACTTACCCAGTAGGCAAGTAGGAAGGAGTTTTGTAGTGCTTGGCTCGGTCTTTGGCCTGGAGTATCTCTTAGGTGGTATACAACTATATACAAGATGTTTGACTTGTACTTCAGCATCACACATCTTTTATAGCACATAGCTAGGCCTTCAACCTCCCTCTCCTCTGAATATGCCCTGACTAAGCTGTCTGATCGCTCCAAGGCCAGGGGACTCCATGGAAACGGCCGTCTTTCTAAAGGAAAGCCAAGCTCCGTATTAATAAATCGTATGAACAACTAAATCAACCTAAAATTCTATAAAATCAGTTTTTTTTGGTAAATAATAAACTTATTGAGACGTGGAGTTGTTATCATTATATATAATAAAACTAAGTTGATAAAATATGCGTGCCGATAAAACTTAAAAAGGAGTCCCGGCACGATAAAGGGACTTATATAGTGTGATAGCTCTTTATCCCCCCTCGAACAAGTATATTTCATCGGAAATGAAGAACAAGAAATTGATCAACGATGCACAAATTTTAATGGATTGAGACGCGAAATAATCCAAGATGTACAGAGGATCTTACACAAGTACAATCACTGATTTACATATTCAAAACAACATTAGACCGCATGATTTCTGATGACTATAAAATTGTAGTTCGGGCCGATAAATGACCAAGTGGAGAACTCGAACGTAGATTTAATGCACCTCAGATAGATGAAGTCTCCATCGTAATTGTGGACAGTGAAAATAAAAGCCGTGACATAATTGTAAAAACGACGAAGAAAAGGACCGCATTGCAGAGACACACAAATATGATGGTCTTCAATATCCGTTAATATTTCTGCACGGAGAGGACGGATATCATTTTAATATAAAACAAATTCATCCTGAAACAGGCATAGAAACAAACAAAAAAGTCACTTCCAAGGAGTTCTATGCTTACCGCTTAATGATCAGAGACAATGAAATATACAATCACATACTCAACACTCGCCGTTTATTCCAACAATTTCAGGTGGATATGTACGCAAAAATAGAAGCAGAACGGATGCTTTACATAAGACTGAATTAGAAGAAACTACGCACAGAAGAATACATCAATAAATGACGATATTGACGATATTGGAACAATGGTAATCTTACCCTCATCATACATAGGAAGTCCAAGACATATGCACGAATATACTCAAGATGCCATGACCTACGTAAGAAAATATGGACGACCTGATCTCTTCATAACATTTACATGCAACTCATCATGGCCAGACATCAAAGAACAACTAAAATACGGACAAAACTCCATGGATCGACACGACATAATAGCCCGAGTTATTCGACAAAAACAAATAAGATTTATTGAAGTCATAACAAAATACCACATCTTTGGAACCGTTAGATTCTGGATGTATACAATCGAGTGGCAAAAACGAGGATTACCTCACTCACAAAATCTCATATGGCTAAACGATAAAATTTATCCCACGGATATCGACAAAATCATCCAAGCTGAATTTCCCAATCCACAAAAAGATCCGGAACTATACGACATTGTAGTGAAAAACATGATTCACAGACCATGTGGACCATTAAAGTTCAATGCGCCATGCATGAGTGATGGAAAATGTACAAAAAATATCCAAAACCATACTTGGACGATACAAAAATTGAAGATGACGGCTATCCCAAATATAGAAGACGATCACCGAAAAACGGTGGCTTCACAGCAAAAATACGAATACAAGGCAGAGACGAACTGGAAATAGATAAAATCAATGGGTATATAATATATAATCCACTACTTTCCAAAATGTTCCAAGCACACATAAACGTTGAATACTGCAATTCAGTAAAATCTATTAAATATATATGTAAGTACGTAAACAAATGTTGTGATATGGCAGTATTTCAAATAGTCCAAAATAGCGAACAAAATAACAGAAATGATGAGATCCTTATGTACCAAATGGGAAAATACATCAACATTAAGGAAGCAGCGTGGAGGATTTTTAGTTTTCCCATACACGAACGCGAACCAGCTGTGCAACATCTAGCAGTGGAGAATGGACAGAGAGTTTACTTCACAAAAGACTTTCTTCAAAAATTGCAGGCGAACCACCTCAGTACACAACATTAACAGCTTTTTTCCAACTGTGCCAAACGGATCCAATCGCAAAGACATTACTGTATGTCGACGTCCCTATTTATTATACGTGGGACAAAACAAGGAAAATTTTTCAACGACGAAAACAAGGAATGCCAGAGGAGGGTCATCCAGAAATCATGAAAACTAACGCAATAGGTCGAGTATACACTGTACATCCAAACAATGCCGAATGTTTCTATCTCCGGATGTTGTTACACAAAATACGGGGACCAACAACTTTCACAGATCTCAGGTCCATTGACGACTACCTATGCCAGATGTACAGAGAAGCATGTTAACGCTTAGGATTATTGGAAAACGATAACCACTGGGAATGAACACTACAAAAAGCCACACTCACAGCTTCAGCTGAATAAATTCGAGAGTTATTCGCCATAATTCTAACAACATGTAACCCATCAAACCTAAAACAGCTATGGGACTCTTTCAAAAGGAGTGAGTGATGATATATTGTACCAAATCCGACAAACTAATCCAGAACTGACTATAGAATTCAATGACGACATCTTCAATGAAACACTCATTCGCTTAGAAGATAAATGTTTAGCAATAAATAACCAGGCCTTAGTAGAACTTGGAATGCCAGCACCACAAAGAAATGCTTTCAGTGTAGACTTGCGCAAAGTGTGTCTTTATCAGGAGTAATCATATCTCATATCTATTGATTCGGTGACACATTAATCTCTATCATATCTCACTCATTCAAATCTATGGCTTCTCATAACGCTCCAACTCCCACTTATTTTTTCTTACTCTTTTATCTCACAAGGCTCTTATATTTGTTTAATGAGTTGATGAGTTGGAAGAGTCTCGAAAAATAACCTACTCAATACAAAATATATAACAAACGAATTGCAACAGTTGCATTTTAATTTCACCATTTGAACTATGCCTTAACCAACTTACCTAGAGACCACTTTTTATTGCCCGCTTCGATCCCTTGATCACTTTTGCCTTGGCAGCGAACTGAGGCCTCCATAGCTTCTTCATACATTATTATGAACGTTATATCCCATAGATTTTTTATTGCTTTTCGAGCTTATTGTAATGCGATAAGATTCAAATCAATAAGCAAACTTTTGGAAACATTATGCCTATTATAGTATGACAAACACATACTCTTTCTCGATCATCTTAATCCAACCGATGATAGCCGAAAAAACCCACGTGTTCGTTTCCGCGAATCTCGCTCTGGTGTACAGATGAACGCACACCTATCCATGCTTATCCGGTCATGCGTGGCGTGCGAGTGCGACAGAGCAACGCGCGAGAGCAGCGTGGTAGATTCCTTCGGCGCCGTCGATCCGTTCGGTGCGGTTAGTGTGTGTTCGCCTTCGCTATCGCTACTACTAGATATCCGGCTCAAATTTGGACCAAGGATTATGGTGATAAGGTTGTTATTCGCCTAAAAGTGACATTTAAGACTGAAATACGTGTGGGTGGTTTGGTCAATTGTGTATTTGCCAACAAGATGTGGACCAAATGTAGACCAAATGTTAAGGTGATAAGGTTGCTGTTTGCCTAATAGTGACATTTTAAAACTGGAAGACGTCTGGTTTTGTTGGTTTGTTCTCACACAACTGTGTTTAGTGTAGCCTGGGCAGAGAGAGCGAGATTTGTTTGGGGAGTAAGATATGATTCATATCGCTGGGATGTAACTATGATATAATGGACGTCAAGCGATATGTGTGTCATATTATATCTTACTCTCGAGTTACCCAAGTCTATTTCAGTGTGCTAAAATACGAAATTACAAAGGAAAAAAGCTACAACGTCAATGAACTACTTGAATACATTGCTCACAACAAACCACTTCTCAATGACAATCAAAAAAAAAGTTTACAGCGTTATAATGAACCGTATGAATAACAACACTGGTGGAATTATTTACTTGGACGCACCAGGAGGCACTGGTAAAACGTTTCTAATAAATCTAATACTGGCGGAAATACGTGCTAAAAAACAAATCGCACTGGCACTAGTGCTAGCATCATCCGGCACTGCAGCCACACTTAGGAGGAGGAATTCCCCTTTCTGCCTTACAAATGTAGGTACTTGTTTGTATATCAAATGGAAATTATACACTAATCGGCGTATAACGTTGTAGTCAAAATCGTCAAGACCTAGACAAAATAATTTATTTGGTCTACCCAACTTTGCCGACTTCGGACTATTGGAGGTGGATTGATTTATGTATTCTATTTGCAATATTTTATTTACTGTTCGTTGAGAAATTCCACTGGCCTCCGAAACTCGTTTTTGGACTTTACAAAAGTAAGCAGTATAGTTGGTATGTTTGAATTTATCATTTTCAGTTAAGAAATAAAAATAAATATTGAAAATAACTTCGCAGGCTTGCCGATCTAAAAGTTTCCCTTTTCTTAGTGCTTTCGGCATGTCTGTTATAAATTGTTAATGTGGATCTAATAAAATCAATGTTTATTATTTACAAAAATGACAGACAAGAGTGAAATGTAAAGTAAAAAAAAAATATATAGGTGGCCTGCATTAATACACGAGTCCATGAAGTTTATCACAAAAAATCTAACATAAATATCAACAAAATATTTATGTGGTATTAACTACTCTATATAGATACTTCCTCTTGCAATGCGACCGTTCCCTACGTTGTCTCGATGGGTACTGAGTGCGAGTGAAGTAGTAAGACAAAAACGAACATTTCCGAGAAAATACGAAAGGAAAGGATTATTCACTACATCTGTAACAAAGTTTTTGTGAATTTTGATTGAAATCTCAAATGGAAAGCACAGGTAGATAAAGTTTGTAAAAAATCAAATACATTTGCATATGCCTTATACAAGCTATCAAAAACTGTATGTAAAGAATCAGTACTGATGGCATATAATGGTTATGTGGGTGGACTTAATAATAAGATTTGGGATATTTTTTGGGGTAACTCAGTAGGCAAATGATCTGTTTTAATTGCACAACTATAGAGATAGCGCTAAATTATTACGCAATATTCTGACAATGTCATCCCTGTATATTCTTGAGGTAGTTTATGTTTTTCAAGACGAACATACATCTATATTCTTGAGGTAGTTATGTTTTTCAAGACGAACATACATCTATACACTAAATATAAAAGCAAACAACACCTGAACAAAATTAGTAGGTATGCCCCAACACCAAACAGCTACATATTCTTAAAAACAGTATCTTTGGTATGGCACCAAAAATATTTAATAAATTACCTGATAATATACGAAATATAGACAACACGTTGCAATTAAAAAGAAAATAGCAAAAACTTATAATAAACAAAATATATTAGTCCTTATCAGAATACTTCCTTGATAATAACCTGTGAGTTAAGGTAATATTTTACAAAGTTGGTTTACTGAGTTGATTCTGGTCACGCACTTTTTTCCGATGACTTGATTTGCTCAGATGTGACTTTTAATTTTTTATTTTATAAACTATTGACATGTACTTACCATTAAAATTTGTATGAAATATTTGTATGCTTTATAGCTAATCATAGAGATACATAATATTTTTTATCTACACACGTATCATAAACCCTCTTTACTGCGTCCAAAAACCGCACGTTACGACCAGCATAATGTTATACTACCTACTTGATAAAAACTCATTTCTTATCTCAATATTGATACATTGTTATGACTATAATATATCAATTTACGACAAATTATGATATTCAAATGAACGCCGACGCCTCCCTGCGTGCCGCCCCTAGTATCTCTGTGAAGTTGGTACTACTGAACAAGCTAATCAAGTGCAGAACAATTGTCAATGCCACCATGCCGGTCGAACATGCGGTTCCGGAACTCATCACAGAGAGCTTATGATATGTGTGTAGATAAACTAGTGTATGTAACTGTACATAATTAGGCATTATGTATCAGTCACATAAACTACTATTGTAACAACTAAATGTACACAACCTACATAAGTACATATGGCAATTAAATTAATTGATTTGATTTGTTATGAGACTTACATGAGGATCTGCGTGCGGCGCACTACACCAGTAGGCACGTACAACAGCCGCTGTCCCACCCGCCAGTTCCACAACGTCAGCGCGTAGTTCGGAAACCCACCGAATGCGCACACCATCTCGCACTCCATCATGCACAGCGCCTTGTAGCGGAGGATGTCTGTGTCTGGAACAGATGAAGGATGCAATTATAGCAAAGGACGGAACCCGACAGGCGGAGGCCGAACGCCAAACCAAGCACTTATTGGAATTTTTGTTCCGAGAGTTTGAAGGTAGGTAGACCAGTGCGCTATTGAAAAGGGAACAATAATCAATAGGCTTACACAGATTCTATGCCAAATGCTCTGACAATAGTGAGGAAGTAATAATTTGTCACATTTGGTTTAGAGAAATTAACATAAAGGAATAACCACTATATTAACCTTTTAGTTCTGCTAATATTCCCATGGTAGGATAAGACACAATAAAAATTCGAGGGTTTTTAATTTTCTCAGCAAAAGTAAAGATGTTTGTCTTATAACCTGAAACATAAAGAAAATATTATGGAAAACACTCCCAGGAAAAACATAATATAATGGTCTGTTCAAAATAGGCAGAAGACTAGTAGGAAGTATGTACTAGTATATACTACTAGTCTTCTGCCTGTCTTGAACTTACCTACCATGAAAGTAACATAATTATGCATGGCCAGAACTATGCATGGCCTGTTTATAATTTTGGTGTTTATAATATGAATCATAATTACCAGAAATACAGTCAACACCATCCCCGCTGGTTTCATCCTTAGCAACATATATGAGCTCCGTGTTTGTCTTCAGATTCAGAAACATAATGTATATGTCATGGGCTACGGCCAGCACATCCTTGCCAATAAATGTAAGAGAGTCCACTCTGTGTGGTATCATCCACCTGAAAAAACTTTTGCTACAGGTTTGCTTTGTTTGTTTATAATGAAGCTTGGCTGGTAGCTGGTGGCTGTCTCATGCTCAGTTACCAGCAAACTTATCAAGTCACATTGGACATTGAATAGAGGCATTGCAAGAAGACCTCTATATGTATCTCCATGGCCAGCATGCAAGAGGCTACAGGCCAAGTTTCGGGTTGGCTCTAGATTTCTTTCACACAATTTTTATTATCATGTTAATGGAGGGGGCTAAACCCCCCCCCCCCCCTCCTGGAGCCCCTGACACTCTAGTGTAGTTTTTTGCGAGGAAAGGTTTGCTATGAAAGTGACACGATGCAAGTAAGTACATATGAAACCCTTAGGGTTGAGGCATAGCTTTCTATGCGGTCTTGTGGCATTTTAGCGTATTTTTACTGCCGCAGACTCAGTTTTATTTAATAACTCAATTCTGCCATTCATTAAAAAAAAACACTGTTAAATTTTAAGTTAAGTTAAATAAAAAATTTGGCTAGAGAAGGGTATTGTGGCTGAATTTCAATCGGGTTATAGGTTAGGTTAGAACATAGAAGAAGGGGAGCGTAGCAAAGCGGAGCGGAGCGAAGCATATGCAAATTAAAACAACATTTAATAAAGTAGGTACCTATATGAAGTTTATTGGTTTTTGTTTTTGGGAGGATGCGCTGCAGTGTATTTAACGCCGCCGCAGCCCCGTAGGTAGTAGCCGGAATTAGGGCAATTTCGAACAAAGACGTAACCTCAAAAAAAAAGGGGGGGGGGCGGTGGTGGAGGGAAAATTCAGGGGTACCGCCCCCCTCGCCTCTACGGGTTGCTTTATGTCACATCGGGTTGGAGTGTAGATAAGGGGGCGCCAAGGAAAAAACTTAGACCTTCCGCCCCCTTATCGACACTCTGACCCAATTATAAAAGATTCAAGATTTGTTGCCTACCTTACTTTTGGGTCAAAATTGAATTCACTCGATGACTCTTCCGCTTCCGCTTCGATTTCAGAACTACCCTCCTCAGCCATGATTAAAATCAACGGTTGCGGTGCTGAGTTCAGCTGTGTATAAGGGGTGCGGTTATGAAGGGAGCGGAGACGTGAATCGTCTTGCTTAACGCAGTTGCCGAGGAACCGAGAAAACAGAAACGAATATTTCTTACTTTCGTTTGATCGAAGCAAGCAAAGAAAATGAACAAACAACCAAAAAAAATTGCCCTTGACTTGAGTGTTTCACAACGTCAACGCAGCATTGTTTTTTTTACATCCCTGTTATCTGTTGGAGAAACTGGCACTAGTCGCAGAGTAAAATATTTAAAAATAAATTGTGTAATAGTTATATACCTACATAAACGTTATGTAAATGGGAAGTTCTCAAAGTCTTAGAAACAATTATTTATCGAATTATGAATAATAAACAAAAAATGGAACTATAAAGGGCTCATTACAATTCGTCTCACGCAAATCAATTTTGTATTATAATGGCGCAACGAATTAATTTAAGAGCGCTGGGCGACGCGACGTTGGCGGGAATTACTGTGAATATGTACAGGTATTGAAAAGTGTCTACTGCGAATTCAAGGCCACCGCTTATAACGTGTGGCGCAACGTGCTATTATGCTATTATTCGAGATATCGAGATAAAGTTAGTCCAGTAACCACAGACTCTACTATAGGGATCCAGTAACCAACCGTAAAACAGAACGTGTACGTCAAAAGTGGTAATATACGCGATTAGAAGTGAAGCTTGGAAAAAGACTTTAATTGAATTCTCTTAATAGATGTGTAAAAACATATACTTTACAAACAAAACTACCCTATGTAAAATGTAGTAGTGGAGGAATACTCACCGAAAATGTAAGTTCTCTTGACATACAGTCCTCAATCCACTTGCTATGTTTATGTCTGTATCAAGCCTAATTTTCTTGAGGATATTTTGTTATTGAGCTAAATGATTGTTTTGTTTATGTTTAGGAATAACTTCACCGCGTCACCGGAAGATCCCGTGGCGGCAAAATCTATAGACTTGACGCAAATCACCTGGGATCTGAATTTCTTTCTCAACATTGTGTCCCTCATATCTGCAATACTATGGATAGTTTATGTAACTTACTACAACAGCAGAGTACTGGGCTACATACTAACGAGGCTTATCAATAAGTTCTATTTCCAAGATGAGAACTTTAAAATTGGTGAGTTAAATTTTTTCTAATAGCTACAAAGTAATGGCTGGCTGCTTTTATAAGTTACCTCTATGTAACCAGACAAAATTAATATTGCTGGATATTCTACTAACACTACTAATTTACTGAGAGTGCAGCTACACTTCTATTCCAGCAGTTCCAAGTCTGGCACTGGCTGGAGTAGGAGGCCAGTTTGTTTGTCAACAATGACAGAATGTTATTTTGTAAATTTACGCTTGACTCAGGGATGATAGTTTTCATGTAGCTCGTAACTAAACATTCGTTTTATTATTCGTATGCCTAATTTTGATTCACAAATTGATGTGTCAATGTGTCCTAAAATAACCATGCGGACACGCACAACCAGTCTAAGAAGCTGCAGGCGCCATCCTTGAACTTAATGGAAGTAAGGCCACAATTTTATGATTTTTAGGTATTTTTCACTGATAAACAAATTTTTGTTTTTGCTTCAGTGTAGTGTAAAATTTGAGCTTATCCCTAAGAAATTATCACATCTAGCAAAAACTTTTTTCAAATGTAATTTTAATCTTTCGTTACTCAGTCTAACTTAAATATTTACAATATTTTGGTGATACTTTTTCCTATGATGCTGATATCCAATGGGAGTATAGTGAGTGAGTTTTAGAGAGAGTTTTAGAATGGTTACAATTGTGTGTGTTTTTTCTATAAATATTTATCTCAAAATTAAATATTTGAATTGAGTCATTCATGATTACTGATAAATCAGAAGGATAACAAAGAAGGTACCTAATAGATTACAATACTATCTGCAGTTTATCAATACTATGATCTTGAACAATGCTGATCTGAATTATCACATAGGATTGATTGTGTCTTACTCCATTGCGTGAAAAACAAATGATGATGCTATTTAATGCAGCTTCTTATAATACTAGTTTCGCCATCAAAAGAATTTAATTGTCCTCTGAATTAATATGTCATATTATTTTCAAGCTACTATTATTGTAATATAAGCTATGTCAATCCAGCAAAAACAAACCAATTTTCATGGAAAATATATGTTTAATTTATTTCATTGTCAAATAAATTTGATGACTATGTTTGAGGCAGGCATTTGAGTTTATTACTGGACAGATGTTGCATCTCTAAATATATAAAGAAGCCCATTTACCAAAGTCTTCTTCTTTATTGGTCCCTCAATGCTGAGAATCATGACCTCACGCTCTCCTCCATTGCTGACCGTTCTGCGCAGAATTCATTGTGTAGAGTACCCTCTGTCGCCTCTCTAATCTGGTCGGACCATCTAGTTTGAGCACATCCTCTGACGCGATTTACTTCCATTTTACCCATTATGATGAGCTTCTCCAGGTTATGCCTGATGTCTAGATGCCTAGTGCATAATGTGACCGAAGAAGCTTCAGGTTCTTCTTTTATTTATCCTGAAATAACAGCAACGTGTCGACACAGTCCAAGAAGCGCGCGCGCGCCGCTCGCCGCGTGTCCGATATTGCGAGCACGGCTGCAAACGATAGAAGGAAGGCCACAATTTAATTATTTTTAGATATTTTTCGCTGAAAATATATATATTTTTTCCTTCAATTAGATTTACACTACCACTAGGTACCCCTGAGATGGGCGTAACTTTACAAAATAATACCCTGTGTATAACAGCTTTATGATGCCTGATGTGTGCTTTAGTAACCCTGTAATTGTACAACATAACAAGAGGTGTAGGTATTTTTATAGTTGTACTAGGGGTTTTTCCACTTTTGCCAGTCTCCTTTTGACACACTTTTTTTATGGTGTCTTCTAGTGCCGCGGTCATATTATATGAATAACTTTTCATTTAGATGGTTTAAGTTTGCCACAATAGTCAAATTACGGTCAAGGTCGAAAGTTTTATGTGCACATCAAGTGCAAGAAACAATCTTATAATCGTAAGTGTGGCAAAAGGATACTCGCAAAATGAAATTTTATTTATTAATTTAATACCGTGGCAAAAGTGTGTATGTTGAAAAGAATATAAAATAATTATCAAAATAATTATCATACCGTAATTTGATTTAAGTTACGCAATTAGTCTGACAACTTGCGCCTCTGGGCAAGAGATTGGTATCACAGAAAAATTGGCCAGGTTATGTGAGTTTTAGACATTTTAAACTTGCATAATTTCAGGTTCTTTCACTCTCAATGCGCTCTCTGGGAAGATCATGTTCTGTGACATCGTCTACATCAACTATGACTACACTCTCCGAATCCAAGATGGCTATCTCATATTTCGATGGTGGAGATCCTACATTCCTAAGGATGTTTCTGAAGGTAATATGGAATGTATTTGTAAAGTACTAAAAGCTAGACGCGTTTTATATGTACTATCGAACCATCTGAATCATGACCCACCATAAGCTTATTTTGCTAAACCCCTTAAATGCAAGTAGGTCGAAATTCGCTTGAAGGTTTATTTCCTTGGTAACGAACTTGTTATCATTTGATTAGACACTGACATTACGATAGATCTTACAAGTTTGAAAGTTTCAAACGAATTATCAGGCAAGTGGGTCATGATTCAGTTGGTTCGATTGTACCTAAGTCGGTATGCCTTAAAGGTGATAAGAATCACAAACACCCCCAGACTTAATGATTGATGTAGGATGATAAGAAGTAACTACTAGTAAAGCATTAATAAATTTATGTATCTAAGTAACATCATGTAACAGTAAGAAAAAACCTGATTTCGTCACCTTGACAGTACTAAAAGCCAAACATGAATTATTCATACGTAGAAAAAGCAGTGTCTTTAGAAGTACCTCAGTTTCTTATTAAGGTAATGAATCATTTTTCCTTTGATTTCTTGTTATAGATATAAAATTTGTTAATGCAGGACCTTATTGTCACACTAGTAAAGCATTAATAAATTTATGTATCTAAGTAACATCATGTAACAGTAAGAAAAAACCTGATTTCGTCACCTTGACAGTACTAAAAGCCAAACATGAATTATTCATACGTAGAAAAAGCAGTGTCTTTAGAAGTACCTCAGTTTCTTATTAAGGTAATGAATCATTTTTCCTTTGATTTCTTGTTATAGATATAAAATTTGTTAATGCAGGACCTTATTGTCACAGTCAATGCTTGTTTTAATTTCAGATCTGTCACATTCAGACACCCGCCTTTCAATCATGCTGAATGGTTTCGAGTTACACTTCTATAATCGCTGTGACCTTTACAATGAACTTGAAAAGACCTTCGGTCTTGAACCCGTCATCAAACAGCACAACGACGATAGCGACTCAGCTGACAGAGAGAAGGCGATGAACGATGCCAACGAGAAAAAAAGACGCGCACAGGGTGCGGTCAGGTCCGAAGCGGCCATGGCAAGGACTTGGCGTGACCTCATACCCGTGATAAAGATAGATATATGCTCAGGACGCGTCGTCTTCGGCAACCGGCTCGTTCCCACAACACTCTCAATTAACATAGAGGAAGCACATCTAGTGTACAGTACCAAACCTCCCGCATCGAGTCTGGACCACCTGATGCACTTCGTCAAAGCCAAAGCAGACAACTGCAAGGTCATGCTTGCTCCCAGCCCGAACTACACGGCGATGGTCGACGAACCTCCGCGATACATGGGAGAAGGCTTCGTGGTAATGAGCTCCAACTATATAGAAGTCTACTTCTACATGGATGAGTCTGGTTTGGTCCCGGAGCAACCTGTTTTATTGCAACTGGCTAATGGTGATGTGGTGGAATCTGCTCCACCAATATGGGGAGTGGACATAAAATGCGGCAAGGGCACTGATTTCAGCTACGGACCTTGGGCTGACAGACAGAGAGACCACTTGTTTAGATTCTTCTTCCCACCGAATTATAAAAATTTAGAAGTGACACCACAACCTAAACCCGGTGATAGGAGGCAGACACAGTCGTTTGATATTAGACTGTCGACTCTGAATGAAGCCACAATTGATATACTCTTCACAAAGAACAAAGAAACGAATGCCGTTCATATAAATATCGGCGCGGGGTCCTACTTAGAAGTCACATTACCCTGGATTGTCCTTCAAGATGGCTACACGACAAAAATCACTGGACAGTTACTCCATTTGGAAGCGACAACTAGTTTACAATACAGAAGCTTAGCCGAGAGCGAAACTTTAGAGTACAACGTCAAATGCCATTACCCATTAGTTTGGAATCACCATCAGAACTGGCAGCTGTCATTGACAGGCTGTAAAGCGACCGCCCACCTAGTCTATACACATATTGACTTCTTCCTAGATTTAGTAAACGATTGGGCTACCAAATCTCGGCCAGACATCCTCCACTTTGTGCCGTATACATGGAAGATTGCTATACTGCTGAAAGAATGTGAAGTCGTCACTGTAAGCAACCAGTACAACTGGATCGATTGCAGCTCCACAAATCAGGAGAACAATCATGTTGCCTTCTGCGGCGACCTCCTAGATGTGTCTTTCGACCTGCCGTTTGTTGACTTCTTGCCAGATGTGATACCTCTGAAGTTCTGGATTCAAGGTGAGGCTGTAGACATGAGCCTATATCTCCCTGAAGTCAACACCTCAAGGCTACTCCTGCTATCTATAGACAAGAACATGAAGCTTGTCCCGTGCCGCCTGCGAGCCTCGAAGTGGCGGAGAAAATGTGTCAAGTCCCAGGGTTGGGTTGACTGTTGGTCGGTGCCGATAGTGGCTCTGAGCTTACGTTACGTCTACCACCCCGTTCCACTGCTAGGACCTGAACCACAAGCCGATATAACCACACCAGAAAAAGAGGAAATACTGCTTTCCCCAATAAGGATACCCAGGATGCGAAAACAGCCTCAGATATCTTGGAACATCGACGGAAACACGTTTGACCGAACGTCGCTCCCTCCTGATAGAGTAAGCGTGGAACTCGAAGTAGGACCTTCAATGCTGTTGGCATATGGAACTATAATAACCAGTTTCATGAACCTGCTGGAAAACATCTTCGGTGAAGACCAGACATTCACTGACATGCAGAAATCTCCAAACATGGATTTTTTCCAGTGGTCGGGTGGGACCACGACAAAAGTAGACAGGAGTAGCGTTGGACAACCAAACGATATATCCTTGGATGACTCGTCAGATTCCAGCAAAGGCCCTTTCGATCCCCGGAAATATAGACCCTTAGACGTGACAGTCTCTATAATACTCCATGACATTCAAGCTCATCTGGTGAAGAATTGCAGCGAAAACGAACCACCATGTCCCGTGGTGTTGATAGAAAGGTTCGGCTTTGAAATGGACAAAAGTTACAAGGAAACGAAACTGCAACTTCTTATAAGTCCGTCAATACTCGTGTCAGCCAATAACTTGTCGCGGACGAACCCCAACAATTCGGGACCTCTGTATCAGGGACATCTCATGTTGTCCTCTTTACAACTCAGGGGCCATGGGTTCTTCAGTGACACCAACAGATCTGTGGAGGAAGACACTGTAGAGTACGCCTGGATGATGGAATTGCAGTTGGGGCAACTGACAGGAAGAATTACCATGCCACAGTTGTATCAGGTCATATCTTCGCTCGAGACATTCCTGCTATTGATTTGTGACAGTGAAAATGAGTTGGCGCCTCCGAAACATATCAAGTACTGCCATCATGGACTCAATAACGTTCTTTGCTCGGAGTCGGACGTCGGCCTGAGGTATCGCTGCCCAACTGCGAACGAGATTAAGTACAAAATGGTCCGTGTCGCTATTGATCTCATTGACATCTACATAGCGGATTCAAACACGACGCTCCAAACATGGATTTCTCCAGTTCGCCTTAGCTTTTGCAACCTACACGGTTCCGGCTTCGCAGGTGGATTGACAGGGTTACTCCCGAATATTAAGCTCGCTCTCTATACGCAGACAAACATGCAAAGTAATACTCATCATCATTCCAACGGCAGCACTGCCAGTGCGATGAAAGTACCTGAAAGTGACAAAAGTGAAAACTGGGTCGGTGTCGGATCAGTCTCTCTAGGTCCGCTAATGATCGAAGTGGCAGATTCTTTGCCGCAAAGCCCGAAGCATCTGCACCAAGTTCAACAAAAGTTCCTTAGATTGCATGACGACAAGACCAAGAGACTGTGGTTTTTGTGGCCGAATGAAGGCAGAAGTAGTCTTTGTGGCTGCACAGGAGGTTGTGGATTCTTTGGATCAAACAGGAACGGGGCAAACTTCTTTAAACCCAGTCCATCAGACTTGCAGGACGGGGTCAACGTCGCTATGTTCAATGTGATTGAAGCAATCCCGGGAGAGTATGGGTATGGACAAAGCTTGCTGCATACGGGGCAGTTAGTGTTTCACACTCCTCCTTATAACACTTTGAATGTGTGTCTTCAGCCAGCATTATCGTTGATACCATCACCGCTGCCACAAAATTTAAACAAGTCTCCGCAAACTGTTGAACGCAGAAGTCTGACTCGGAGATTCTCATATACGAGTATGGGCAAAGGAAGTACAAACGTTTTGGTCTCCAGCACCAAAAGCGATGTTCCATACGCGCGATTAGTAGACTCTTCAGTGCCGCTAGGAAACTCCAAAATCGATAGTGACCCAAAACTAAACAAAAGTGTTCTAAGCGTCCCCCAATTAGAGGGAAGTGTATCAGACTCAAAGTTAGCTTTGAACTGCATGGTCAAAGATCAATCCAGTGCTACAAATAAAAAATCACAACACTTCGATGGCGAATCATTTGTTGTACCAAAGATACCAGGCAGGAGTGTGGGTGTCTCCGAGTCCCACTACTCTCTCAACTCACAAGTGCCTCACGAAGATGGGGTCCCGGAAGTAGTTAAACGAACCATGTCGATAACCAGTGAAAACCATTCCGAGGCGTTCTTCTCAGCTGACGAAGACCTCTTCCCCAGTCGGTCTTCGAGTTTGAAACATTCGTTTGGAAGTCGTCACAGTAACCATAAGGATAAAAGCTCTTTTGGCATCAACGACATCACCAACGAGAAATGGACGAACTCCATGCCGCGTTCAGAAGCCGTCGACGGACCAGACACAATGAGTAACTTGAGCACCGGAGTACAGCCTGACTCAGAGAGCGGTTCTGTATCATCCACCTCTTTCATCTCCGCCATTTCGTCACAAGAAGACATGACGCTCGTGAATCTTCACATGCAAACCAACAAACCCATCGTCGACTCTCCGTTACTGATGGCCAGCTACATGCAGAACTTGCCACAGTACAAGTGCTCCAACTGGGCCATTTGTTCTCTGCCCAGTGGCAGTGACGTCTTTACGCTACCACTGTTTAAGCGTGCTGAGAACGGAACGCTTATCTACGTAGGCCAGAGATACATGCCTAAATTCGAGCCGCTAGGAAAAGTCAGTATTCTTAAATTGGTTCCAAAGAAAGAGGGCCACAGCAACCAAACACAACACGGTCCTTATTCAAACTTGACGCCGCACTTCAACTCCCAAATCAAGTCACATCCTTACGCGTTGGCCTGGTGGGACCTGCAGCAAAACGTGCAAGAAAATCAGGAAAACAGTACTGATAAGAGTACCACATCCACTGCGACCACAACCAGTGATAGTAAGACTGGAGTCTTCGTCAAATTACGGGGTGAAGTCGATATGATGCTCAGTCCTTTAGTTCTAGAAAGCATGCAGAAGTTCGTCGAGAGTCTCACGCCTGTGTTAGCCGGAATACATCCAATCACTGTGATCAACCACTTGCGCCTTTTGTGCATATCATCTGTCCAATCAAGCAACATCTTGAAACAGAAACAGAATGTCATGAACTGGCTGCCTCAAATGCAAGTTCGCAACCAGCCAGACAAGGACGACAAATGCAAACTAGCCACCATTCCCAATTCAAACATTTACGAAGAAACACTATGCGACCAGTTACAAGCGACAGTCAACATCCCAAAAGTGAACCTAGTCTTCATTCAGTCATCCGTCGTAGAAGACATGATATCTTTCTCGGCTTTGGACAATATTCAGGACTTAACTTGTGTGTCTTTCTTTGGCGTATCTGTTGAGAACATACACGCAAAGTACGTCAGTTCAAACAAGACTTTGGAGTCAGTTCAGCTTTACTACAGGCCTACATTGAAGGCCCTGGGCAGTAAGAAGTCGTTTGGTATAATGAAAGGGCCGAGGGCTCTTATATCCGCAACAACTGCAGGCTCCGTGAGGAAGAAGGGATCCGAGAAAGGGGAGCCAGTGTATATTGAGACGTCGCAACAACAGTGTGAAGATAAAACCTTCACTTTGAATGTAGGTGAGTAGCCACTTGCCTTTATACGTTTAACGACAGATTGTTTCAAACTGGAGGTACATGAATTCTTACTATGCTCGCCAAGCGGGGAGCGGCGTAGCATCCATAGGTTTAAAGCGTGGGCCAGCATAAAGTCCGAGCGACGTAAAGACAATTCAACAAAATGAGATTAAAATTATCCGTGATCATCATAAAAGTAGGCACCGGTTATAAATATTAACTGAATCAGTTTGCTGAAAGCTGTCAAAGTTTAGGTTTTTAATAGATCTCTAGGCCTCTGTTCTGGTGGTTATACCTGCCACCTTTATAGTAGCCCTCATTAACTATTATTCCCCAGGCAAAGTCCACGGCCAACTCCGGCGCATACGCAACGAGTTGTCGTCTCTGAAGGACGCGACCATCACCGGCATCCCGTGCCAACACTCCAAGGTTGCTTTCAGATTCATCAGGGTCGACTCGTGGGGATGCGAAACTAAGGTTAGCTGAACATGATGTTGTCATTTTCACACTGAACTAAATCCACGCTTGTGTAAATACAAACTCATTGCAGTCTTAAAAAATAATGGTCTTGTTATTTACAATGGTGTTCATCAGATAGTGCACATTTTCGATCAGGTTTGTCCTACATACACAGGTGTAACAGAAAGGTGTAGTCATATTTCAAGAGGTTATTGGACATAATTCTGAACAACTCACTATGAAACTGACTAGATCAGAGCAACTTTATTTTTCATATCCATAAATTTTTGGCCGGGCGGTCAGCTGATTTGTAAGGAGGGTTGAAAATTTAAGTTTTTTTCTGATGAAGTTGATGTCATAGTTTAAGTTGTTAATAATGGCAATTAGTGCGCTGGCAATGTTGGAAGCAAAGCGTTTCATTCATCTGAGGTTAGGTTCAAAAACACGTCACGTGATCATTCAAATACACTTCACATTAGCAAAATTTACCTCAAATGAGGTTAGGATGCCATATTTATAAGAAGTAAATATAATTTGTTGACTTTGACAGATAGACAGCCTCCAAATACACCAGCGCCATCTGCAATGAGCTTTTCAGATTAGGTGCCATTTCTTCTTCAGCAGCCCCTTTAAATTTGACTACACCCTGTATAGCTAAACTACAGTCTTACCAATTTTTATCATAACATGAAGGTTAAATTTCATTTCCAGTGCTGCCAAAACGGTAACACAACAGATGCTCAGAAGGAAAACGCGATCGGCTACATAATGTTCGAATGTGGCCTCGAAGGCGTCGCCATCAAAGTGTCCAAGCACTCGCAATCAGAGAAACCCGACGAAGAAGTCCAGCCGAAAGAAGCTGAAAGCTGCCGAGAGTCCGTCAAGTCAGTCGAAGAGATAAAGACAGAAAAACCGGAGAAAGCCGAAAAGCCGAAACGGACTTCCGGAATCGAAGACTTGTTTAGGAAGAGAGAATCTAATTCTAAGCCGAGTACGCCAAACTTGGGAGCATCGCAGCCACCGCCACCACCTACACAGGTTAGCACAATTTGTTCACTTCAATTTGGAGATAGACTTCGAACAAAAAAAATAATATATATTTACTCCCAAAAAACAGTACATTATGCATAATAGTTAGATCTATTTAAATTCTAAGTATAAGGAACATTGGGAGACAGGAGTCCAAAATAGGTTAAACCCGTGGCATGGATCTCCTAGCCTCCACCTCTCGAGGTACAGAGATGTTAGAAAAACTATGGGTACATACTTTTCTATCACGTTTAAGTGAAATATGAAAAAGAAAATAGGTAATTGTGAAGTATCTGATGTTTTTCGTTTTTATTCATTGTCGAAAAAGCCGCTGTTTCACCACGCATCTGGTGGATGGATCTGGATCAATTATGAAATGAAAACGTTTCTTTCAGGCTTAAACCCCATACCAACAGTACAAATGGTACTAATGGTTGCAAATAAAGATCTAGATGCTAGAACTTAGGCTTTCTTCAAATAACTTTCAAAACTTCCCAACACTCCAGGCGCCCCCCGCCCCCGAGCCGTCCACGCCCGGGCCAGAGCAGGACAGCAACCACGACAGCGTCACCACCATGGTGCCAGTGAAGGACGACAACACGTCCGCCTGCTCCATCGACCTCAAGGTGGTGTGGTTCAACTTCGCCGCGCCGCCACGGACTCCTATTACGAGGAAGATTGATTATACCCGGTAAGATTGGTGAGAGATAATTTTAGTTAACTAGATAATGTTAGTTGTGAAGAAATCTATAATCAAGACAAGTAGGTATTTAAAAGATCGCAAACAAAAATATGTATTAGTATATATTATAAACCATAGATTATTTTAGGTTAGTTATGACTGCGGAATCGTCGACTATCATGTTTGTTATAGTTGCCCTTCAAACTTAAATCCGTGGGCACCTTGACGATGCGAGTGGAAGTAGTCGCCAACTCTTCGTTTGACCTTGAAGGAACAAACTTTCGATGGTGGCACCTTTGTAAATGTTGCGTTTAAGTGTTGCCAGCAAAAACAAAAGTTTTCCTATTTATATCAGTAACCGTTGGGATTACGAAAAAAACGTTTATCTACACACGTATCATAAACCCGCTTTACTGTGTCCAAAAACCGCACGTTATAACCAACATAATGATATACTACTTGGTAAATTTTGACATATTATAACATTCAAATTTCGAACGCCGCCGCCCACCCCAGTGCCGCCCCTTGTTTGTCTGTGAAGTTGGTATGAAGTTGGTACTACTGAACAAGCTAAACAAGTGCAGAGCAATGATCAATGCCACTATGCCGGTCGAACATGCGGTTCCTGAACACATCAAAGAGAGCTTATGATATGTATGTAGAGAAACTAGTGTATTTAACTACATAATTCGCGTGATAATATTATTATTATGAAACGAGCCGAAGAAAGGAAGGCTCACACTCGAGTTTTTATGGCCTTCTTTATGTATGAGTCACATAAAAGAGAAATTAAAAGAGAAAATATACCTAGCGCCTTTTATATTATACGATTATCATAAAAACTTAATACAGGATGTAACAGAAAGGTGTTGTCTAATTTTGGGGGTAGTTGGGACATCATTCTGAGCTACTTTCACGATAAAACTGATTTGATCACAGCAACTTTATTTTCCACTCCTTACAAATCAGCTGACCGCCCCCGGCCGAAAATGTATGGAGACGTCTAAAATAAAGTTGCTCATTATAACATAAAATAACTTACTTTGTATGAGATAACGTTTGGCCTTACTTAAAAAGTTGTAATAACCTTTTCTGTGTAGCTACATTTTTTGGGTATAACTTTTTTCATAATCCCTACGGTTATTAATATAAATAGAAAAACGTTTTGTTTCTTTTTGTATATTTTTCATTATTATCCTTAAATAAAATAGTTTCGTTTTTGCTGGCAACACTCGACCGCAACATTTTAAGAGCACCACCATCGAAATTATGTTTCTTGCATCATCAAGTAGCCCACAGGAACTTGCTTTGAACGATTGAAAGGCAACTATTAACATTCTTTCAAATACCTACATCTATAAACATTATTTTAATTCACTACAGTAACTTAACCTTCTAACTTCCGCGGCAGTCAATCTTATGGAAACCGCCGTAGGATATCAATATTTGTGGATTTCCTGCATGAACCCTTGTTCTGTAACGATACATAGCGATGTGGCTCGCCTCGCATATAGTCATGACCTGAGTATTCATATACTTACGAAAACTTTCTACAGTTCCGTCCGCTACTAGCCTGACAAACCCTACTAAACAGCTAGCGGCGGCCGGCGTGATGTAGAACGGAGTGATCTTGCTTGACGTTCCGTTCAGTAAAGGCCTGTGCCTTATGCCTGTGCCAAACGGGACCCTGTTACTAAGCCTCTGCTGTCCGTCCGTTTCTGTCCGTCAGTGGGCTGTATCTCAGGAACCGTAATTGACCGAGCGAGCGAAGGGCTCCATTTCGACAAGATAGGAGGCCGATTTTGCTTTCGTCTGTCTCTATGTGTGTCAGTTCTGGTCTAGGGGCCACAGTTTTCAAGCGATTCTCACACAAAACTTGGCACACGTGTTCCTTGAATTAAAATATTATTATTTTTCGAGAGCTTTTCTCGAGGGGGGGGAGTTATGACATCATTAATTTTTTGTATGGGATTTGTGAGTTTTTTTTTCTTCTGAAAGCTATCGTGTGGGGTATCAAATTAAAGGGCTTCATGAGCCGGTTCTAAAAATATACTAGACCATTAACTTTCGGCCGCCTGTTTTCTAAAAATCCAAGAAATATTTTCAAAACATAACAAGTTTGGACTCCTCGAAGTAGGAGACGGATTAGTAAAGAGGATATATATAACAGTCGCTCGCTCGATGCGTTCAGAGACGGTCGCGCGCTTCTACTACCTACCAAACCGCGCGCGCAACAAACGACGCAATCATGGGAAAGTGCTCTAAATGTACCAAAATGGTGTCCAAAAAGTCTCCTGGAATACAGTGTAGTAAGTGTTGCAAGTGGATCCATGCATCGTGCGCTTCCATCACTACGGAACAACTAACTGCAATCGTGTTAACGGAGTCGCTTGATTGGAAATGCCGGTCGTGCATAGGTAGTGCAAAGCCAAAACGCCTATCGTGTATTCTACCTGATGCTGAGGATGATACAGACACAGAGTCTGTTAACATACCAATGCAGCAGAAAATGCTTCAAGATATCCGACGCGAAATTAGAGAAGTCATCCATACCGAACTACAGCTCCAGCTTCAAAGTACCCTCCAATTTTACTCCGACATGATAGATGAGTATGAGGCGAAATCAAGGACTACGAGGATGACCTAAAAATGGTTAAAAATAAACCTATCCATTCGCAATGATCTTCTCGAGCAAAAGATGAACGCCATGGAGCAAGCACAACTCAGTAACCAAATCGAGTTATGTGGTGTGGAACAGCAGGAAAACGAAAACCTCAAGGATTTAGTAAATAGCCTTAGTACGACATTAAAACAAAACCAGCGTGATATTGTGCGGGTCTACCGAAAGAGAGTCCGTAAGGCAGCCGATAAGAAGACAGATAAGCCAATCATCCCCCCCTATTGTCAGTATTCTACGAGAGGGATGCAGGAACAGATGGCTAGAATCAAGTAAAGAAGCGACCCAGAATGTCCCTCTTACCACCAAAGATATGGGCATAGCATCTGAATCTCCTATGTACTTACGGGAATGCCTCACGCCATATACGGCTTACCTACTTTACAAAGCCAGAACCGAGTTACGAGGGCAAGTACCTGAACTGTGTAAGTACGTCTGGGTCAAAAATGGCATTTTACTAGCACGTAGACGAGAAAAGGAAAAAACCCACACTATCAAAAACATAACGGATATCGAAAAATTAGTCGCGGAACTTTCAGCTAACTAACTTGCTACATTAATGCTTTAACTCTTATAAAGAAAGGTTTACCATAACCTATAAAAATGGTTGATATAGTCCATAACATTCGTGAATATACTTGTACAATATGGGATGAATTTACACACAAAGTTATACCGAGCAAGAACTCCTTGTTTTGTCTTCACGTCAACATTAGATCAATGATAAACAATTTCTCACAATTAGAATATATTGTGGAAACTAGCCCAAAAATGGTACACATAATTGTGGTCACAGAGGCAAACATGAACGAGACATGCAAAAGTCTCTTTAACATCCAAAACTACGAGGTGCATACCAACCTCAGAAACACAAGAAAAGGTGGTGGAATAATTGTTTACGTGCATTTCACCGAGCTATTGACTTGCGGACTTTTAACTTTGAGTGTTTATCTGGTAATATTGTGACAAGTGACAGATTCAATCTATATTTATGTGCCATCTACAGACCTGCTAAACTTCCAAATCAAAGTGATTCTCGTGCTCGCTTCACCGGTGAGCTATCGCGAATGATCTCACGATATGCACCTAAACAAAACCTAATCATTATAGGGGATATGAACCTAGACTTAAAAAAACCTGATAGCATTCATTGTTAACCAATATCTAGACTACCTATGTGAACAGGGACTTGAATATGGAATTAGTCAGTATACTCGAGTGGAAAAGAAAGGTAATATCATTACTAAATCGTGTATTGACCACATCTTTGTGCGAGACGGCGGTGGCGCCTATCCAGAATGTAAACAACAATCTATACAACTCACTGGCTGATCACTACATAACTGGTTTGGCAATCGTCGCCGGCTCGCAGAAGGATGTCCATAGCACTAGTACACATACAATTATAACTAAGTTAGATAATGATATGGTCCGTTCTGAATTGATGAACGTTGACTGGAGCGACGCATTAAGCTGCAGTAACCTAAATGATGTTCTAACTTTCATAACTGATAAATTTTCTGCTATATACGATAAATGTAAAGTAAATGTTAAAGTAAATACTGGGAAAAGACACACCTGTAAATGGGCGACTAAAACCATAAAATCTATGTGTAAAAAAAGAGATGAATTATTCACCATATGGAAAAAAGATGAAAAAAAACATACAAAAGAGAATATTATATAATACATATAGAAACAAGACGAATAAATATATTAATAATGTAAAGAATAACTATATTAAAAAACAACTTAACTTAAATAAAAAAGACCCCAAAAAAAATTGGGAAATTATAAATAGACTGAGTGGTAAAGTCATCCAGTCAATTGATGATATAATAACTAAGTCGTTTAAGCTAGACCCAATTACCATAGCTAATAACTTTGCTAACGAATTCCGTGACAACGTTAAAAATATCTGCTCGTACTGTGATTTGGATTGTCTTTCACCTGAAAATTACGAAAGATCACCTGACACCACAATTAGAATGAAGAAGGCCACAGAAACGATAGTTTTTTATACTATTAAACACCTAAATGACAAAAAAAGTTCGGGTTGTGACGGGATTCGGGCAAAGGATATCAAATGCATAAACTCAAACATTACTCCAGTAATTACCCACTTAATTAACGCATGTATAAGCACATCTTTATATCCAGACCAACTCAAAATAGGTACCATAAGACCAATTTATAAAAAAGGTAAAAACACAGATATAAATAACTATAGGCCTATTACAATACTGTCATGTATAGATAAAATAGTGGTGAGATATTTCGGAAACTTAATTAACAGTTGTTTGCAGGTAAATAATGTAATTAACACTATACAATTTGGATTTAAAAAAACCGGAAAACTTCCCAACTATTGTCTCAATTTACTAATGAGGTTAATGGGTACATGAACGACCGTAAACATGTGCTCGTGATCTTCATTGATTTTAGTAAGGCTTTTGACACCCTGAGGTTTGAAACATTATACTCTAAATTACAGCAAAATGGTATACAGGGCCCATTTCTGGAATAGATAAAAAACTACCACACCAATAGGGCTACTTGCGTAAATATCGCTGGAGTGATGAGCAACAGCATCATAACGGAATAGGGCACCGCGCAGGGTTCGATTCTCGGACCGACTGAATACCTACTGTATGTTAATGACATGTGTAACATCTTCCAGGAGGGTTCTGTGTACCAATTTGCTGACGATACATGTTTATTGGTAGCAGATAGGGATGGATATAACTATGGCAGAAAAAACTATTCAAAATAACTTTTACATTATGTGTAAATGGGCCCATGATGTCGGGTTGGTTATTAACTCACAAAAAACAAAGTTGATGCACATCCACTCTCCCTACCTAAAGTTTAATACTAGCCCGACTATTGTTGCCCACGCACACACATGCCTGCACCAAACTATGAATGGAACATGTCATTGTGAACACCTTGAATTAGTAACACACCACATGTATTTGGGTCTGATTATAGATAGCAGCCTTAACTGGAAACCGCATATAAACTATATCTGTGGGAAAATTAGAATAATCATGTCAAAACTATCCATCCTAAAGCATAAGTTACCATACAATATCATCAGAATGATATTTATGTCTTTGGCAGATTCTATAATTATTTACAGCATAAGCAGCTACGGCCGCACGCACAAAACAAATCTGGAGGCTCTTTATGGATTACAAGTTAGATTACTGAAACTCATTGTACCAAGCAACATAAGGAACCAATTCAGAAATAATGAAACCGAACTTTTTAAATACTGTGGTACCCTAAGTATATTTAATAAGGTAAAAAATGCTGTAATATGTGAGGAGTTTCATAACCTATCTTCGCTTTTCATTCGAACCAGATTAGAAGGCTTACGTGACCTATCCTATCTTCATTTGTATACTTTGCCTAAATATAATAACTACTATGACCAACGTAAATGGGAATACATGCTTCCTATGCTTTTAAACGAACTGCCTCCAGATATTGTGAAGAGCCTAGAGTGCGACAAAAAAAGAAAATATGTTTTGCAAAAGCATTACAAGGCTCAGCAGTGAGCAAATTGTTTTTCTTTCAATAAGTATAAATAATTGAGTAAGTTTGTAAAGACGCATCAATAGCGATCTCACTTTCCGCATATAAACCGCATAAGGTTTCCGCGGAGAGCTCATATGTGGAAAAATTAATAATAAGTTTTGTTTGAGATAAAAAAATAATAATATAATAATAATAATATACAGACCATGAGAGTGAGTGAAATAGGCTGTAACTATTTTCGTGAAACGCAATAGATTGTATTTAAAATCGCGAAATGTAGTTTACTAAGTTATTGGTGCGGCTACTTTACTACTTGATTTTGATAAATTGGTTCACAGTCCTCCCTGTCTACTGCCCACAGGGCCACTAGTAGGTAGAGACTCGAAACTTTTACAGAATGTGAATTTCTGTTGTCGCTACTGTAACAAATATACGCAATAAAAATAACTGGCCAGGTGCAAATCTAACTCGCGCACGAAGGGTTCCGTACCACCGTACAATGGTAGGGATGGTGTGGAGTGAATAGTTTGGATTTTACATAGCATAATTTTGTTTACAAAGTTATTGGTGCCGCTACTTTAACACTGCATGTACGTAACCAGGTGCATTCATAAGTTTGTATGTGGTATTGAAAGAATTGTTGTATCGGAGCCCCCTTAAATATTTATTTTATTTTGTTTATTAGTATTTGTTGTTATAGCGGCAACAGAAATACATCATCTGTGAAAATTTCAACTGCCTAACTATCACAGTTCATGAGATACAGCCTGGTGACAGACGGAAAGGCAGACAGCGTCTTAGTAATAGGGTCCCGTTTTTACCCTTTGTGTACGGAACCCCAAAAAAGGGTTTACCTAAACAAGGGATGTTTTTTTAATTCTATTTCTAGTACGGAACTGGGCAAGGAACCCTTCGTAAGCCTTTTATTTTCATAACGTCCGTGTTACAGACTTGACTGGAACCTCCTGTCCACCGCGTCGCCCGCCATCAACGCGTGGATGAACCCGTGCAACCGCGTCGGTATAAAGGTGGTCGCGCTGTACCGGGCGCGCGCCCGACGGCTCGCCGCGACAGCCGCTAGTCTCATGGCCGCCGCGTTGGACCTGCCTTCACACCATACGCTGCCTAAGGTTCGTAATATATGCCGTTCGTTTTGAAATGAAGTAGAGTCCGATTTGAATTTGTAATCGACCATGGTGAAATTCAAAGTCAGTTTCGTCAGTCAATTCGGAGTTATATCAACGCACAGCCTAAACCGTTGGTCCTATAGACATGAAACCCATGTACAACTTATATAGCGTAGGGTAGCACTTAGTGGGGATTTGGTCAAACTCATAGCCTAAGGGGGGGAATCGGGGGTTCAATTTTTGTATGAAAAGAAAAAGAAAAAAACTATTTGACTAATGCAAATTTTGCAAGTAGGTACTTAAGTAGGTATGAGACGTCAACCAATCAAGTGATTTTTAAAATTTCCCTCCGCTAAGGGGGAGGGATGAGGGGTACGAACTCTTTGTATGGACTTAGAAAAAACTACTTAACCTATGAAGCTAATTTAACTTCGGAGGTAGGTAGTGATTAGATGTGAGACGTCAGTTCTGTAAAATTTTTATCGAAATTCGCTTCCTTAGGGGGTAGATTTTGTATGAAAATCAGAAACTACTCGACCTATGAAACTGTAAATTTGGCAGATAGGAAGTTGAGGACTGCAGGCGATCATTTCATTAAGAGATTTTCGATATTGTGACCCCCGAAAAGTTAGAAACCGATGGGAGGTCGCGGCGGTTATATTTGTATGAAACAGAAAAACTTTGTGGTTGCATGTCAGTTAAAGAGGAGACCTCTAAATGGCTTATAGGCGCTTTAACGACAGGGCCGTATTAAGCGGGGAAAGGGGGAAGGGGAGAGACGAGAGGGGAGGTTAATGTTTGTATCATCTGGACATTACACGAATTTGCGCGAACGAAGCCGCGGGCATCTGCTAGTATCATTTTACATAGAGGCACAAATATTGCTTCTGGCCCCACGGTAGGATACCCTGTGTCGCGGGAACCAGAAACAGCGACGTCACACATATGTATATATAAATATCCTAGAGCTGGGTTTTCTTTTCTTCCTCTCCAGCCAGGCTTCGAAGCCGGGATCTCTCGCTTGGGATGCAAAACCTCGACCGCAACACCACTGAATTCGTCAAATTATATGCCGTTCGTTTTGAATAAACGTGTGCGTGCCTCGTGCCGTGTGTCTGTCTGGGGTGTCTGTAGGCTGGCGGACTCCAGCAACCCCACCGATATTGGCTTATATGTCGTTTAATCTTCAGTATTCGAAGTTGTAAATTTGGCAGCGGAGTGCTACAATTATGCTTTAAAACTTGAGTAGCACCATGCTAAGGAATCGCAAGTGGTCTTGGAGGTCCAGCTTGGGGTTTCTGGCGGAATTTTCCCCAGCAAGCCCACGGTTTTTAGCTTGTAGCGCAGTTTCTATTGAGGCTCCAATTCAGGCACTTGGCAGTCAGAGTGCTCCATTTGTGATCTAAAACCTGGTGTATGAGCCATGCTCATCCGTACTTTGGGGTTTCTGGAGGCGCCCACACCATACAAACACGCACATCAACCATGTTTATATCCATCGGTTCGTAGGGCATTAAAACGTTACATTCCTTTTTTGGACAGACTTTTCGAAGATTATGTTCACTAGCTGCAATAATAGACTATGCGGTAATTAGAATCCCTAATTTTAAAGAGTTGTTTTAAAATAGTTACGGCGTAGAGCCCAGATAACTATAGTTATGGGCTTTGCGCAATGGAAACAAAGAAATCAAACTAAATTAAAAAATACAAAAACCCCGACACAATATACACAGTCAGGTCATAAGTTCTGTGACACAATAAAAACTTTTGAATTTAGAACGCTGGCCACAAAAAAGTTTATTGAATTCGAATTTCGAATTTTTCATGAAAATAAAAATGTGTACTTTTTAGAATTTTCCTCATTTTTAAATATGGAGTGGACACTTAAAGAAGACCGTGTCGCAGTTATTGCGTTGCATCGTTGCGGTTACGCGCCAATTCAGATTTTCGACTTACTGAAAAATTTGAATATAACCAAAAGATTCGTTTATCGTACCATAAAACGATACAATGAAGACTAGTGTAGATGACAGGTCAAAAAGTAGTCGCCCTCGCTCTGTTAGGACGCCAGCAGTGATAAAAGCTGTGAAGGCGCGAATTCAAAGAAATCCCATACGTAAGCAGAAACTGTTGGCCCTTCAGTTGGGGTTAAGTAGGACCACGGTGAAAAGGGTGTTAAATGAAGACTTAGGGCTTAGGGCATATCGAAGAAAATCAGGACATCGTTTGGACACTCGTTTAATGGACCTGAGACTGAAGAGATGCCGCGCTTTGTTGAAGCGGTACGCGGGAAAAAAGCATCGGGAAATTCTTTTTTTGGATGAAAAAATTTTCACCGTGGAAGAGAGCTACAACAAACAAAATGATAAGGTGTACGCACACAGCAGTGAAGAAGCGAGCAACCGTATTCCGCGTGTCCAACGAGGTCATTTTCCATCCTCGCTCATGGTTTGGTTGGGAGTCTCTTATTGGGGCTTAACTGAGGTACATTTTTGTGAGAAAGGCGTAAAAACGAATGCAGTTGTGTATCAAAATACAGTCCTCAAGAACCTTGTGGAACCTGTTTCTCCATGGACCATGTTTAATAACAGGCACTGGGTATTCCAACAAGATTCTGCGCCAGCTCATAGAGCGAAAAGCACACAAGACTGGCTGGCGGCGCGTGAAATCGACTTCATCCGGCACGAATCTATGTTTTATTAAGTTCATTTTGCTATATAAATGTTTACATAAATAATAAACATGTCTAAATTATTTCATATTGCACATGTGACAGAACTTATGACCTGACTATGTATAGGTATCAACCTTAAAAATTGGTTCACTTGTTTCCTTGTGAAACTCATAAGTTTCGAATTTCTAAACCGATTTTGATAAAACATAGCTTCGTGCAGAAAGAACCATCGCAGTAAAGCCTTCTACCACTAAAAAAACGCATTAAAATCTGTCAACTCGTTTGAGCGCATGAGTGCCACAGACAGGCACACACAGAGACAGACGCTTCAAACTTCCAACATCCCTCTTTTTCGTCGTCAGGGCTTAAAACCATGCAACCGAGATATTTAACGAGAGTTATATCCCCAGAGTCGCTACGGCCGGCACACTCCAATGACGAAGCAACTGCGCTCGGAGCCGTCCTTGCAGCTGTGTGCTGTCCTGCTGCGATACGCGCTGCAGGCGGACGCGGCAGCCGTGCAGGCGGACTTGGCGGAGCGGCACCTACCCTCGCTCTCAACGCTGAGACAGGTATAACTGAACCACTGGATTTTTACCCGACTTAAAGGAGGGGGTCCTCAATTCGCTTGTTTTTTTTAAGTGTGTTAACCTCAAATTGGTATAATTTAAGAAACTACTTCAAAAAATATTGTTTTGTTGAAAGGGTGACCTTCCAGTTTAGGCCCATTTTTCGAAATTTTAAATCGAAATTAAGTAGTTGGTTTCTAAATAACAAATAATTATGATGTCATCCCGGAAAACGACATTGCATATTAGCTTTCCTGTGACTTTTCAGCGGTGTTTACAGTTATTGCCATGAGATGCAGTCTAGCTATTTGTATCGTATATATGTTTATGTCGTGTAATATGTGTAGAATTGACTTTCAGAAGACAGATTGCATAGCCTCATTTTCGCTTATATAGACGACATTCGCATCCCAACATCCCGTAGTCGTTGTTTTTTTAAGTTTTCTATTTGTTGAATTATAATAAAATAAAACACCCGAACATAGATATAACGAATTTCATAACTCCATCAAACATTGACAATAGGCTGGGTGACTAATTTGTACTGACTAACTTAAATGACCTATTAAAGCTTAGCAATAACTACTGAACCAGTGTGGTGCCTACGTACGCATATTTTATCTGACGTTACCTGGCTTTAAGCCTAATATTGAGAGTAGCATACTTGACTTACTTTCCGGTGCCACGGATTTAGCCCCAAACAGCTCACTTCCTGTTTAAAACTCCTAAAATACATGTCATATCCGTTTTGAGCCACGGCAACACTGCGCGCGTAAAGTTTCAGAAATGGCGGTAATTAGAGCCAGCTTCATTACGCGCGCTCAATTTTCAGGTCATTGGCGTTTAGGATTTCTTTCCGTGCGCACTTGTTTAAAGGCCCCCATATACGGGACGATCGATCGTTAAAGATCAATCTGACGAAGATCGTAAACGGCCGGTCTCAACAGACTGCCACACATACACTAACCGATAGATCGTTAACGATCGATCGTTGCCACACATACAGGAAGCGATTGGTCATCGATCATTTACTTGTTTGAAACGGAACGCTACAGACGTACTCGAATATATTCAATATGCTCCCTATAAAATAAAAAACGAACTTCGTTTCCTTGCCTATGTGGCGGTAAATCAGCAGTATGGTCTATTGTTTTAATTTTTTCCAAAAGTAAGTCATACCACAATTGTCTACAGACGTACTCGAATATATTCAATATGCTCCCTATAAAATAAAAAACGAACTTCGTTTCCTTGCCTATGTGGCGGTAAATCAGCAGTATGGTCTATTGTTTTAATTTTTTCCAAAAGTAAGTCATACCACAATTGTCTTTGTGTGATAAATATGTTTTCTTTTCCATGAAGACTTTTGCTCTCTGAATAATTCAATAAATACAGTTAAATGATCATTACTCCATGTAAACATTTTCATTTCGTGTTTCGTTCGTCGAGTAGGTACGGACGTAACTCGCAAGACATGCGGCGCGTGCGGCGGCAGCATCACGAGTGAGACAAAAATCGAATCGTTGGAATATTCTTACGGTTATAGTGTTAATTGTTCAGGGTAACAGCAAAAATAATCCGTTTAATAAAAACGGTAAATAGCCCCGCAAAGTGAATCATCGATAATTGATCGCTACAGCAGTTCCGCTTCCACGTCTCCGGAGAGGAGGAGCAGCCGGAGGAGAAGACATCGGGGAAGTTAGAACGAATTCGAGTACAAGTACACTGGAAAAAGCGTTCCAAGACTCGCTACTAAACACTCGTGTGTCAAATGAATCGGCCTATGCAAGACGGTTCAAATAAACATCTTGCGCAAATATGTAGGAATCTGATGGCTGGTTGTCGTGCATTTCTAGCACCCCGGCGAAATGTGAGATCTAACTCAGTCTCTGCAACGTTTCCATCTGTAAAAGGTTCAAAGCGACAGTTTCATACAGAAACATCGCCTGATGTGGGTAGAACGAGGCAGACAGAGTGGAGGCAAACAATTTTCATTGTAAAGTTTTTTTGTAACGTTTTACTCATTTACGTTATATCTTAACACTTTTTAAGCCTTCTTCTTCATCAGCATGTTATTGTCCACTGCTGGACATATGCCTCCCAAATTGACCGCCAATTCGGACGCTCTGCGGCCATTCTCGTCCATGTCCGGCTGTACCCCTAATGTCATCGGACCATCGTGCCGCAGTTCTTCCAAGACTTCTCTTTCCTGTAAGGGGCCTCCAGGACAAAACAGGGGATAGTTGTTGCTCGCGTCCGTAGGTCATACCGACAGATACCCTATACGTGTCCCCCGGTTGGTGAAAATGAGCAGCAACGCCGAGCCTCAGGCGGCGGTAACTAACCTGACCCTCTGAGAGGAAGCGGCTACAGTGGCCGTGTGGACTAAATACCCTCAAAAAGAACTGACTCACCAACCCGTCTTGGCGAGATTAAAGCAAAAGTTGCCCCATGGAAAGTCTAAATAAGCCCCGGCCCCTAGTCCCCAGCAGCTCTACTATTCCTGGCTCCGACAGCGGTCATGGTAACGGTGGAGCAAGGGATGCTAAGAATCACTGGAAGAGATCCGGCTGTCAAACCAACATATATTACTTTTTAAGCCATTAACGAAGAAATATAAATTCACCACTATTTTATGTTCCATTTATTTATTCAACCTACTTTATATAACTTTCTTTCTTAACTTTGAAATTAATTATTGCCATTTTATCACTGCTGCTTTTAAGGGATTAAAAGGGAGTTCTTAACATTAGGTATGTGGCTGGAGGACCGGCCATCTACATAAAACAATACTCACAGGGTAAAAGAGAAATCATAAACTACTCTTATTGTGGTGTTGGACTTACCTTTAGTAAGTTAAACCACATTGTTAATGAACTTTGAGTACCTACCTAGCTGATTTGCTCCAACCCCTAATATAACAAGGTGTTACAATCTATCAATAGAGCCGCCGTTTTTCAACCCGACTACTTTCATCAATCCGGCGGGATATGGTCGGCAATATGCCGACTTCACTGCTTCTATATTACACTATAATTTTAATGATTATATGACCGCGTCGGATTATCCCACTGAAGTATATTTGACTTTTATGGCTCAGTCCTACACAGTTACGGGTAATAACGTAAACACGTTCAGTTACTTGCATTAGGTCATCTGATCAATGATAATTGAATACGATGGATACTTAGGTTCTGTATCACTCTTGACATTTACAAATATGCTTATTACGCTTTAAACATGTCTTTTCTGAATGCTTGCCCACTGTAAAAGGTATTTATATTAATTGGGTATAGCCAGCAGAATAGTGAACATCTCGAGAGCAAAAGGAGATAAACAAAACAATTTAAACGAGATCTTAGGGTGCGCAGAGAAGAGCTTCAGACAAACGACCTCCTATCACAAAACTTCTCGACAACAGAAATAAGCATTGCTATAAAAGGTCTATCTCTCAAAAAGGCTGCCGGATATGATGGAGTATACATTGAATTCCTTAAACACCTTGGCCCAAAATGTCTATATCTCAACAAGGCTGCCGGATGTAATGGAGCATACATTGAATTCCTTAAACACCTTGGCCCAAAATGCAGAGCAGAACGTTAGCTCTAAAATGTTTACTCCATCATCCTGGAGCGTAATAAACTTCCCCCGAAATTCAACAGGTCCAAAGTGGTTGCTATACTCAAACCCGAAAAAACACCGGACGACCCAGCTATTGCCAGCATTGCTATTCTTAGCTCACTGTACAAACTACTAGGAAAACGTATATCTGTCAGAATTACACCATTTTTCGACAAAATCGTTCCCATAGTACAGGCAGGCTTTATTAGGGGAAGAAGTTGCACTGACCAAGTTCTGTTATTTACCACTCATATAGAAGCTGGGTTCCAAAAGAAGCTGAAAGCAGTAGCCGTGTTGATAGATCTTTCTGCAGCTTACGACGATGTTTGGAGACAGGGCCTCCACCTAAAAATTGGTAAAAACATTACCCTGCAAAAAGATTACCAACCTCATAAACAGTCTGATTTCCAACAGGGAATTTGCTGTCTTTGCCAGAGGCAATTATAAGGAGAGCGACATCTTCGGGAGTAAAGTAAAAGGCTTGAGATGCGCGCAAATACGAGACTAGACTAGAACTTATTTATTATAGGAAATCCTAGGTTATATACTAGGTTGGTGCATGTTATTGATGACGTACATAAGACATAGTGCGTGATGAATATAAATATACCTTATCTGTGACGGTCGTCAACTTATCTTAACATTACGTGAAAATATGACTAACATAGTCGACCGGCACAGATACTCCCCCCTTTAGGGAATAAAATAAATGAATATACTTATAACAATGAACAACATAAAATAAACTGGCCGCACACTACATAAAATAAACTAAAAACTGGAAAACAGAAAAACAACTAGGAAAATGGGGCTTCGCGGTTAGTAAACTAACCTAACCTATAACTGGAAAAGATCCGCAGGAGAGTCGTCTGATGCTGTAGCCGCCCATGTTTTTCAGGAATCGATGAGTCAATTTACATCGCACGTCGTTGAAGTTGTAATCACTGTTTGTTTATAATTGCGACCGTACCTTTACAAGGATGGTTGTGCTGAATCAGCGTCAGCATTAAATCTGTAACCTTGGCTGTAGGCAGTCAATGATCTCGTACGGCATATGTACGTGGGTGCTCTTCACTCTTGAGTGAATATTAAGTTGTCGATTGATGAAATTTGTGTGCCTAAAAACCTTGGGATTTGGCAACATAGGGCACATCTTGTACACCAATCGTTTATATATAAATATATATATATCTCTCTCTCTTCAGTGATTTGATTATTCTTCGTGCGATGCTCTTCCTGGATGATTTCAATATTCTTCCGGGGGCTGGAACGGCTTCCTATGTCTTGAACTTGAAAAAGCTGCTTGCTGCTGTGAATGAATTTGCCGACGCGTTCATTTCTGCTGGTGCGAGCTCCATTTTGATAAATCAGCAGTCGGCTGACTATCTGTTCATTATTCTTGCGGTATCTCGAGTTCGATGCGGGAAATCTTCAGTTGAAATTATTTGGCTTCTGGTCCGTTTTCAAATCTGGTCCGGTCATGGCTTGCTTGATGTCGTCTTGGTTGCCGAAGTCGGGGCTCGGCGATCTTGGACGAAGTGCTTCTTGCTTGAACTTCTAAGGTGGCAGCACACAGAGTTTTCTTCGCGGCTGGGTCCATGCTGCTATTACCGAAGGTTGCTGATGTTCAGAAGTCGGGGCTCGGCGATCTTGGACGAAGTGCTTCTTGCTTGCACTTCTAAGGTGGCAGCACACGGAGTTTTCTTCGCGGCTGGGTCCATGCTGCTGTTACCGAAGGTTGCTGATGTTCAGAAGTCGGGTCACCACTTTGCCAGAGGAAATTATAAGGAGAGCGACATCTTCGGGAGTAAAGTAAAAGGCTTGAGATGCGCGCAAATACGAGACTAGACTAGAACTTATTTATTATAGGAAATCCTAGCTTATATACTAGGTTGGTGCATGTTATTAATGACGTACATAAGACATAGTGCGTGATGAATATAAATATACCTTTATACCTTATCTGTGACGGTCGTCAACTTAACATTACGTGAAAATATGACTAACATAGTCGACCGGCACACTGTCCACTTGAGAAACAAGACAAGCCGAATCAGACAATTAAACAACGGTCTGCCCCAAGGTTCAGTCCTGGCACCGCTGCTGTTTAACCTATACACAAATGACTTACCACCAATAGAAGCTTGTTAATTTGTATATGCAGACGACAATGCGATCACCTGTCAGCATAAGACATTCGAAAAATTTTAGAAACCCTTGGCGACGACCTGAAATCCCTACTCCAGTACTTCAAAAAATGGCGCTTAGTACCAAACACATCTAAAACTGAAGTTCCCACATTCCACCTACACTATAAAGAAGCAAACTACCAACCACACGTAAGCTTCTTGGGCTCGGAACTTCTGTAAAACCCCACTCCAAAATACCTAGGAGTGACAGTTCGCTGACATTCGAGCCGCACCTCTCCAGGCTGAGGAAGAAACTCCAAACGCGAAATATCATCCTCCATAAACTAACATCTACACAGTGGGGATCCAACGCAGATGTACTGCGCAATACGGGACTGAGCCTTGTCTATTCTACCGGGGAATATTGCACTATAGTGTGGATCAACAGTGCCCACGCAAACTCCGTGGATGTGGAACTGAACCAGGCGATGAGAAGTGTGTCGGACTCGATACTGTCAACTCCTCTACATTGGCTACGTGTTCTGAGTCAGATAGCACCTCCACACCTAAGAAGACAACAGTCCCTACTGAGAGAATTCGATGAATTTTCCTGCCCTCCGGCCCAACGTCTGAAATCTCGCCGCCCACCGTATCTTACAGCCAAAAACCTGATGTACTATAACTGTAATATCTCGGAGGCATGAAAGGAAGAGTGGAGCGCTTGCATTTCCCCAAACCTCCCAATGAAAATTGATCCAACACAAAAGCCAAAGGGTTTCGATCCCCCAAAAAACATTGGTGTCTACTCAATAGACTCCGGACTGGACATGGCCGCACTGGAGAGGTCATGAACGATGTGGATGGGGGAGTTCAGCGGCTTGCGACTGCGGGACTCAACATGAACCATATAATTAGCAACTGCTCCCACAGAAAATATAATGGTGACCCAGCAGACCCTTTCCAATGACGTAACCCAATAGGTTAAAAACCTTGACATAAACTTGTAATATACGCAACGACTGTTACAATTTAAGCCATACGACTTAATAAAGTCAAATTACAGACTTGTTCCTCAGTCTTTCACAACGACCAGTCATATGTGGAAGCACAAAATCAATGGTAGTACATGTATCCAGGAGGCGCACTCCCAACTCAAAATACAGTAATTGTAAGTTGATTATACCTACTGCTAAGCACTAATTTAATCAATGTTTTGTGTTTAAATCAGATTGGACCTGTCTGTCCAAGGTACCTACTTATAATAACTCATTTCCACATGTATTCGATTCGGCACGAGCCGACGTCATTAGCTCTGAGGTTCGTAGGTCAGGCGATTGCCCTGATATCCTGACCTCACAACTGCAGTCTTAGTGGTCGAGGTGGTCGAGCTAGCAGGCAACCACCGAGCACCGTTATCGGTGAACTTGTACGTACGTGCTGACTGCATAACTTAGCAAAACTAAATATTATTAGATTCATATAGATCAGATAAGTCTTAATAGGCAGAAATCGTAATTGTTTACAAATTCTGAAGATGAGATGCTAATTCTTGCCAACCCAAAACTCGGCTGCCTTCAAGAGATGACCCCATCAGACTTTTTTTAAGTTTGTGTTTGTTTCCATCTATTGGCCTTATTTTTGTGTTACATTATGCGCAGCCTATCTTTGCACCACGTTCAGGAAGACGCAAACACATTCAGTTTAATAATTTCCATAAGGTTTTAACTCAGCAGCCGATACCAAACAGGTAACGTCAGGTATAAATAGCAATTTTACCTGAAAATAAAATTGTTAATATACATACTTACCTGGCTTTAAGCCTTGGCAAATCGCTGCCTGCTGTACACATTACTATGCTTTGCATGATCGTGCCACATTCTTAGACACGATCTTTATTGATTTCCAATGATCTGAAAATTGAGCGCGCGCAAGGACGCTGGCTCTAATTGCCACCATTTCTGAAACTACGCGCGCAATTTCGCTGAGGTTCAAAACGGATATGACATGTAATTTAGGAGTTTTAAACAGGAAGTGAGCTGTTTGGGGCTAAATTCGTCGCACGGAAAAGGACTACCTAACCTAACCTAAGATAATATCCAAACGCACGGGAAAGGACAACCTAACCTAACCTAAGATAATATCCAAAACCTCGAACTCCTTTTGCAAGTGCGGGGCAGAACATTCGACGAACCACCTGAAAGCTAGCCCGGATGGTCCCCAATGTCACTAGTAGGCTCCAAAGTCAATGCTACTCTCAGTATTAGGATTAAAGCCAGGTAAGTATGTATCCTAAAAAAAAACTTTCCAGGTAAAATTGCTATATATTCTGTAGCCCCTTTAAAAATTCCTAGAATTACTATTGTCAACTAACTCAACTATACATTTTTCGCAGGGCGTGATCGTGTTAAGTCGTCAGTGGAAGAATATCCTATACACACCTCTGCTCTTGGAACATAACTACAAGAGTAAACTTATGAAACCGTTGAACGTCACTTTTGCGTTGCCAGACTTGATGGAGGTAATGGCAAGTGAACTTTATTGTCTTTACTAAAAGTATTACAAAAATGCTCGCGTCGTAAGTAAGCTCGCTCTCTCGCCGGCGAGTATTGGAGGGGCGCGCTGTAATATCGCAGTTTATCTCTGCAACAGGCTGAATTGAGGGTTCGTGGCAATCTAAAGATATGCAAGGAAAATATGTTTTCTCAAACATGCAATGAAATGTCGTCATGACGTGCGTTATCACAGGCTTGGAAGTATCACGCTTCGGGCCGCACAACTCGAGGTAACTGTAAAGGAATTTCATGCAAAATTGTTGGCCTAGGCCATTTTTTTTAAATTTTATGCTCAAAGCAAAAGACATCAATGGACGCACGGAAATTACGATTAGATATTTTTAAACTTGAATTAGTTATATCTTGCTTATGTTTGAAAAAATAAATTATACATGCCTCTAACCGTGTATAGGGCTTGCCGGCTTCGTATCATCTATACCTATTCGGCCGGCAAGCCATGCATTCCCGGCGTCTGCTGTAATGTACTATTACACCTGCCTTGCTCGTAAAGACCTACTTACTTACGTTCAAAGAGTGAATGTAAGTTAGTCTTTACGTCATTCATTCATTGTCTGCATTGAAAACTACGTTCCATTTTCAAATTACTTTGCAGAACAAGCAATGCTTGATATGTAATGGATTTTCATACAACTTTACAGTTCAAGCTATGCAAACCTCCTTGGTCAAAAACTCAACCAACACAAAAAAAAAAATTGGCAGTAATTCAATCGATATTATTTGAAGTTTGATAAAGTTTATCTCAAATTAAATGTTCATTGTTTTATTTTATTTGTTGTGTTTTATTTTCCTCGCAAGAAAGGTGTAAAATAGTATACTTCTCTCGGGTTGTAAGTAGCTATTGCACCCTCGAACTATATCCGCCTACATATCTCGGGTGCACTCGATCCTTAGAGCCCTTTGCGAGCGAAGCTCGCACGGGCACCAAATTGCATCTCGTTCCGTAATAGCTCACTTACTTCCCTTGTAGCATAATGTACTATTACAGTGCCTGTATTACTAAGACCTGACGACAGAAGGCGAGTTAGCACTTTTCTCGGATTAACTATGACAACTCCATACAATATTACAGATAGATAGATAGGTAAACGTTTATTCCATCATAGCAGCACACATACAAATTAAAAGTGATGGAGTTGTCGAAGATAATCCGAGAATAGTGCTACTCGCATTGCATATGTTGGGCCTAAGGCGCTTTTTCACTGTACATGAACAAATATCATCTATCTCACAGGACTCGGAAGGCTGGCACGAGTACCAGTTGGACACAGAAGCTTTGGACGAGAACCGCTTACTTCTCGATATGGACGTCGAAAAACTTAACGTTCCAAGTGAGTCATACAAATCCATATATAATTCACTTACAGCCTTTGCACACAGCGTATCGTTTGCTACCCGATTTTGATACGCGCGTTATCAAAGCGTATTGTCAGATTCGATACGAACGCAAGTGGAACGAGCTTTAAAAGTGCGTTAGTCGCGAAGATCATGTGCAAAGGTAAATATGACGGCCTTGCGTTTCTAAGCGCATTTTAATCTCGTAATACGCGCGTCTCGGCCGCGCGTTCAAAATCCGCTGTTTGCAAACGCTCTGACCTAATTTATATGTCGCAGTAAGTTGGTTAAATCAGTCACTTAACTCTAATACTCTCTAGAGTCTAGAGAGTTAGTTAAACTAGACCTTTAATTAAATACCGACGTTTAACGTTTAACGAGTTGTCTAAATGTTCCTAGGCAACAAGACATATACAAAATAATTATTTTTTATATGTAATTAAGTTTATGTTTTCAGTATTTTTTGTTATTCTTACATGTTCAACCTAACACGAAGGATAAAGAGGGCTTCGCTTCGCTCACCCCCTTTACCCTTCACCTAAGCTACCGCAATGTTTTGCCCTGATATAACCTGTGCAAATCAGCTGTTATCGTGACGCCATCTTGTTTTCCAACACGCCGGCTTTCAGTAAAACAGATTGTTAAACGTTTTCGACGATGCTTTATTTAAATAAAAATGGTAGTGACTTGGTTAAAAGTCGGTATTTAATTAACGGTCTAGAGAGTCAGTTAAGTGTTTGATTTAACCAACCAACTGCGACGTATCATCATAATAGTTAACTCTGAGAGAAAGCCACACTTCTAGGTATGATGGAAATAAAACAAGTTTTATGGTGTCACAACTCACATCTCCAGTACACATTTATTTATCTTTCGGTGAATCGTGGGTTGTTTTCATTTTACTTCATGGTTTTGTGGTGTTGTGGTTGTGGTATACTTTTAGTTACAAGTTTAGTTGTAGTGTATGTAATTTAATTATGAAATTGATTTTGATGGATATCTTAAAACATGCCACTTCACGTTTACAGTGTATAGTTGCATGGTAATTTAACGATATTTTTTGGTGATATTTTTATATCAGAGATGGAAAACTAAACGCAAGAGCTAACACATGGATTAGGGTTTCGAAAGTAGCACTGAATAGTTCGTGTGTAAATAAACACACGTGGCGTGTCCAGCCATTCTTGACCGCCACTCATCTAGATTTACAGCCTAACTAAAGCGGCAATATCCGCCCTAAATCAACGGAAACAAGATTCACATTGTAACTTGTGTGAAGGTGTGACGCGTTCTCACTCCCCGCGCCCGCACTCCTACCCGCCGCCGACGCCGCCCGAGGGTGCGTACAGTACGTCGCCTGAGCCCGTAGCAAGCCCCGCGCGACTCGCGTTTACCGCGCATTTTATCACGTCTATGCTAGGTACATTTTTTGTATGAGTGAGTTGCGAATTTTGACATCCAGACACCATGCCGTGCGATAAACACGAGTCGCGCGAGGCATGCTACGCGGGCTGATGTTGCTCTTCAACAGACCGTAAGGGCCAGGCCTCAACACTGCGTTGCAGCGCGCAAAACGCTGAGACCTACTGAATCTGTATCCTACTACGATGCGATGACGTTTTTGTCATGTGACGCCGCAACGTAAGTGATGTAGCCTGGCCCTAAGGTCGTTCGTTTTGAATTGATTTGTGGGTTTGAAACAGGCGGTAATCGTGTTCGTTGCCAGATGCAAAACGAACGTCCCAAAATATTTAAATAGGGTAGACTGCGCGTTGTAGGCTAAAAATCTCTCAAGTGCGAGTCGAACTCGCGCACGAAGGGTTCCGAACCACCGTACAATGGTAGGGATGGTGTGGATTGAATAGTTTGGATTTTACATAGCAAAATGTTGTTTACAACGTTATTGGAGCGGCTACTTTCACACTGTATGTACGTAACCAGGTGGTATTGAGAGAATTGTTGTATGGGAGCCCCATTAAAAAAATATTTTACACTGTTTTTTTAGTATTTGTTGTTATAGCGGCAACAGAAATACATCATCTGTGAAAATTTCAACTGTCTTTCTATCACGGTTCATGAGATACATCCTGGTGACAGATGGACAGACATACAACGGAGTCTTAGTAATAGGGTCCTGTTTTTAACCTTTGTATATTCGTATAGTTTATCACAAAAAAATATTCCGTTTGAGTTCTATTCACAGACCAACTAAAGTTGCATTTACACCGCCTGCGGCAGATGGCCGGATCCATAACGTATACGTTATGGATTCGGCCATCTGCTGTGTAACTACATTCCGAAGCGAACAACACCCTAAGAAAAGGTTATCCTGTTGAAGAGCAACTATAGTCAATTGAATAAGAGTAACTTCTCAAATAAAGAAATATTTTATTCTATTCTATTTGATAACTTGTTCCAAATTATTGAATCCTTTAGGATTTTGATTACTTTGGGGAAATAAATACAAAAATAGCATTTATAGGAAAAAATACATAATTTTCTACAAGTTATTCTCATTTCAGTTTACTCGCTTGTATGTTTGTTGAGTGTTTTTGTGTGAAACAGCTGACTCTTGTGACTAATGTTTATATTTAGTTGGATGTCTAAGTTCTACTATCAATATAGTTGTCATGGGTTGATTGTTGAAATTAATGTGTGATTAATACCCTGTTTATGTGATGAATACAATTTTGTCTCATCAAACTTAAATCGATTTTGCTTATTTTGCACTGCATCCATTTATTTACATCACCTTACAGCATGGATGTTTAACATATATTTCTGCAATTTTCCATTTAATTTATATTATTATCAGTACCTGTTTAATTAGCTCGACTCAGCGAAACATATTTTTACTAACATACCAGTCATGCTTAATTTTCACTAGAAGAATACGTAGACCGAATCGATGCAAAAGGAGATGCAAAAGTCAATACAAAAAATCTTCTTGCTTTTATAGAACATATAGACTATAACCCTTCCAAATTGCGACCGCTAGCTCAGTAGCACAAATCCCTTTGCTAACATAACCTAGCCAACATGACTACATAGCACCATCTCGACAGTTCGTGGCGTCGCGAGTGGCCGGGCGAGCCTGGTGTTCCCACATCTGCCATTCTCCAGGAAACCGACCTTCCATGATGACGCCATCGCTAGTGAGTCCTATGCTAGATACATTTAGGGCGCTGTTTTCCTGAGCGCAGTGGTACAGGTATCTGAGAGCATGCTAAACGTCCGACTTGTATTTGTATAGATAGAGGCCCCGCAAGGTTTCTTGGCGTTTGAGCGCGCTTTTACCTCTCTCGTATAGGGTATGGTGGGGTGAGAGTGAGAGGTGATAGATCGCCAAGTCAAATGCCAAGAAACCTGGCGGGACTGTGTCTGTGGTCTGAACTCCCCGCTGGTTTGTTCTTTAGCCGATTTTGAATTTTCAATCTGTTACATTGCGCTCAGTAATAAGGCCACAGTCTTCAAGAGAAAATAGTGTTCATTACAGCAATCATCCCTGGTTAATTTTAGTGGAAAATAAAAACATCGTTATGCGGACGGCCATTATATATTTTCATGCCATAGCACGTTGCACTATCATGGGTGGAAATTATAAAGATATCATAACTACATTTATTATATCGATTAAAATATGTAGTTCTTTACCTAAGATACCACGTTTACAGACTACGGTACGTTGAAGGAGGACCTGCCGACAGTGGGTTCCAATCCGTCGCTTTACTCGCCTCATGGCAGCGATGAAGACCTCAAGAACGATCGCGCGAGGGAAGACCTGTACCAATGGATGGCCAAGCAGGAGCCTATTAAAGTTGTAAGTATATATAGTAGCATATATAGTTCCAGATTAAAATCGGTATGTTTTGCATGAGGCCGAGTAACCTCAGGATACTATGAACATATGTCTACAGCTATGAAAACGCTCATATAATTCCCACGCAGCAGCGGGGCGCCGCACTGCATCGTGTGGCCCTTGCTAGTAGCTACAACAAATGATAGGATTCTCCCCAGAAAAAACCCCGTCTTGAGAGAAAAGGCGGAATAATTCGGGGAAAAATCCCAAAATGGGATTTTCGCTGGTAAAAACACTTTTTGGTGTTTCAAGTCTTGCATGCACCATGATTGTGGTGTTTATGGATAGAGGAGGACACATAAAAAAACGAAAATATCACAAAATATAGTACTTTAAAGTGTCGCGTTCACTAGAAAATTGGGAGTAAAGATCAGCTGCTACAAGTCTATTGTTTTCAGTACTTCAGCGCACAATAAACGTGGTACATATATATGGGTAAAAGACATTTATAAAAACAATAAAGAAAAATTGTCTCGTTGGTGAGAAAATTGGAAATAAATATCAGCTGTAGAGTCTGGCACACGAAAGACTGTAATTATTTGCAAACTTTTATTGGCAACAGAATCTCTTATGTCAAAACTGTTTAAATCTAATACTTTCGTTTGCCAGACTCGTAAAGTATATTAGGGTGCCCCTTCTTTCATTATATACAAGGAGGCACCTTATTTATATTTAGACATACTTAAAAACAAAATTTGTGCCGACAGGGCTCTGAAGCTTGTAAAACTAGTGTAATTATCTATTAATAATTAGGGGATATGTGTATGATAACTTAAAAAGAAAACATTTTTTCATGCATTAAGGGACTTATGTCGCATGGTTTGAGGAATTCTTATCAAAAAATCTCATAATAGGCCACAATCCAGCACAGCATGGGGTTTGCGCTTTGGCATAGTCATTTAGTTTCCAAGAATATCATTGAAATCTTCTAAATACACTCAAAAATTAAATATAAAATTAATTGTATGGACTGCAATTCTTGAACTGTAGCGCCTGCGAGACTCTATAAGGCAAAAATACCCGTACAATAATTGCATTTCTTCTAAAAGTTCTCAAAAGACATCACCTTTCGCTCTCCCTTACAAAGCTGCGCTTTCGGCTAGTCTAATATAATACCCTAAAGTGTCGCGTTGACGAGGCATCAACATTATTTTTCACTAATTAACCGAGCGAGCGAAGTGTCCCCGTTTCAGGGTTGGGCAGAAATGCTTTCGTATGCCCGGATGTGTGTCCGGATGATATCCTCTACAGGCCGCATCATCCTACTGGTTCTCGTGAATTTTTGTGAGCAGGTTCGATAATTAAGTAGTATTTTTTTGACGATTCAGTTTTTGGAACTTTTTAAAAATGGCGAATATGTGGGCTTTTAAAATTTCAGAAAACCGCTACAGTCCAAACAGCTTGACGGATTTTAACAAATGAGGCGTCGTTGGATTTGTAGAGACCGTGACAGTAACAGGCTACATAATTTTAGTGAAAAGTCAATAGTTTGGGTTTAAGACCGCTAAATGTAGTTTACAAAGTTATTGGTGCGGCTACTTTCATACTTCATGTACGTAACCAGGTGCAATCATAAGTTTGTATGTATGATTTAAAAAAAGTGTCCCACTCGAGGTCTACAGCTCACAGAGACACTAGTATCAACTTTTGTTTCACACAACCGCAACTTTGTGAATCTAACCTTGCCATCTTACTCCAAAGGAACCAAAGAGCAAGAAGCCGCCTCTCGGAGCTGGCAAGCTACCACCGCTGAACATGGCTCTCAGCAAGCTGTATCCTCTGCAAGGATCGCTGATGCTGCTGGACGCACATCTGGTGTTGAGACCGCTGTTGGAGGCTCTGGGCGTACATCCGCACCAGCTGCAGCAACGTATGTAACTTGCTTAATCAGTCTGTGACATTGATCTGTCGTCACAGAAATCAAATAACACCCGACTTAGTTCCTACCCACCTTTATACCTCCGGTGGACGCGATCGCGCTTAGTGGAAAAAGACAATAACTTCAAAAACTAAAACCCGACTAGTAAACTTTATTTTTTCAAATCCTAAGTGGAAAAAGACAATAACTTCAAAAACTAAAACCCGACTAGTAAACTTAATTTTTTCAAATCCATAACTTTATACCCTCTAAAGTATGACAAGTAGGTTTGATACTATTGTGACGTCACATAGCCTATAACCAGTGGACGCTTGTAATAATACCTCATTTGTCTAATTCTGATAAGTATTTTAGATGTTACAGTTATACAAATGAACATAATGGTCAAAATTATAACCCTCTTTTTGGCTTTTCCATAGTCGGGTAATAACTAGTTAAAGTGGGCACAACTGTGCTTCTCTGCCACCCCGTTTGGGAAACGTGTGACGCTATTTTGTTGTCAGAAACTCCACACTCCTTATACTAACCTATGTGAAGCTTTGGTTCGCAACGCACAACCCTGCGGTACGCGGTATGCGGCGTCGGACACGTAATTTAAAAAACGTTGAGTCGACGAGTGGAAATAAAATCAATTCGCTGCGTCGTACCGCGTATCGCAGAGCTATGCGTTGCGTTCGCGAGATTATCCCTTGAGCTATTTTAACCCAGTTGCGTTGGCCTGTTACAAATATCAACTCGCTTTCCAGAAGAGTCGAAGAACTTAGCGGCCGGCGACGGCAACGCCACCTCGCCCGCGCTGGAGTCGCTCGGCTCGAAGCTCTCTCTGCTGGCGTGGATGGACACGTTCCGCATCGACATCGTGGTCAGCGACCTCGGGAAACACGACCGCAGGAAGACTGGCAAGGGGAAAGGTGAACGATTGTTCCTAGAGCGCAATGCCGTTATATTTCTTATATAACCAGCCGTTTGCTGCAAACTGCTGAGTAAAGGCCTCCTCCATTCTCAGGATACGGTACCCGAAGGGTGCCCAACGGGACCCTATTACTAAGCCTCCGCTGCCCGTACGTCCACTTGTCCGTCAGCGGGCTCTATCTCATGAACCGTAACAGGAAGAGAGTTAAAATTTACACAGAATGTCTAGACACATTTTTTTTAAATGATAGGTTCTATAATTATACATACAATATACCTGATTTATTGTTTTTTTCTTTGACGATGGTACGGCACCCTTCGTGTGCTAGTCCGAATCGCCCTTGGCCGGTTTTTACCTTATTAACTGGTGGCCATAACGATGTCAATAATTCGGTAATGGACAAAGTTTGTATATTTTCAGCAGTTGTATTGTATAAACTATATTTTGTGAAAAAGAGACAGCATTTGATAATGACGTCACATGCTAGTATTTTATAGAATTCATGAAGAAAATTACGGATTGGACGGTTCTTAACTAGTATTTATTTGGACTTGTAGTCCAATACCGTATTTTGGGCTGTAATAATAGTGCATGTGAAATTTTCGCAGTCAAGATGCTTCCTGCGTGACCTTTCAGGTCTGGCTGGCATTGGGAATACCTTGAATATATGTGCTTAAATACCCAATCTCCAAAAGGCATTACGAAATGCAAAGGTGATTTGTACTTGTTTGCAGGTCCAACCCACATAGACATCCCATCAGAAACCCCCGCCTTCCTTTGCGAGAAGGTGGCAATTGAGATGGAGCTGAAGAAAGTCGCGGACATGGCCGTCGACGAACTGATCCAACGCCAAAACGTGCTGTACATCTCTCGAGGACAACTCAAGAAGCATATTAGTACTATGCTCAACTTCAATGTCAGCGTCAGATTCATTTCTCAGCAGGTGAGATAATACACTTGCGCAAAGCAGGATGTGTTCCAGCAACTAAGAACACTAGCGACATCTCTCTTTTGATGGATTTGTCTGGAGCTAAAGGAAGGTAAGGTTTTCAGCCAGCGATAGACTTATTCAAATTTTTTTTACTAGCACATTTGGTTTACTAGAATGAATTTCAAGTTCAGGTTTAGGTTTCGTAATGGGTGTTAGAGAACTTCTCAGGACGGTAGTCACACTGCGGGCCCATTTAGACAATTAGAAACTCTGGCTCACTGCCGTGAGAGTCTCTAACGGCGGTGATACACCGCGCTGTTTGTACTCACCTGACGAGGTCTCCGTAGATCTATGACCTGGCACCGATGCGATGGGGCCAGACGCGTCAGACAACTTCTTGCTTCACCTCTTCAGGTCTTGAGGTCACCGCCAGGTCAAGTCTATTTCTTTACTTATTCTAATAAGCGTGATTCCCCCGCGGAGCTCTTTTAACACGCGACACTTAGGAACTGTTCAAATGGTATAGGGGACCAGCGCGGCCTCCCCCAGTGAGATCGACCAACACACGCAATGGATAATATTACTTGATTTCAATTACAAATCTTCGAATTCCGTCGACATTTTCGAGGGACGACCCAACCGAGCCAAAAATGCGATGTCAGTGACAGCTAACCAATTCACAAGAAAAAAAGGTGCGTTCCGATTCATACTAAAGGTGACGAAACCGCAAATAGGCCTGTTTGGTTCTAACCAATGGGTAAGATTACGCAAAACTTCTTGTAGAGGCCACTGTTTATGTTTGTTACACAAAGAATGTCATTCATCTGACGTTTGAAACTGGATAAACACTGTCAACAGCAGCAAAGAGTTTCATTCATCTGAGGTTCTATGGATATCTGGATATTGTCAATTCATTTCTCTGAATAACGAAACTCTTTGCATAAAAGGGTTTCAACATTTTTGTATAGAGACTGGCATATCTAACTGCAAAAATCGTGCTTTCTGAAGCCAGAGACGAAACGGGTGTCGATCGATAGAGTAAATTATTACAAACAAATGTGTTTAATTATGAATTTCTAAATAATATATAATAATAAAATAATTTTATTCAATCTTGCTCGACCCTTCAGGACCAAAAATTTATAATAGGCACTTTGCCATACATAAAGTCGCAGGAAAAGTATAACAATAGTATATTTAATTTTAACAAACATTTACCCAATATGACTTGTCATAGTGACAAACGTTTTTTTTTATATTAACTTATTTAATTATTTTTACTTGATAAAAGGTAATTTTTTCAAAAGTATCTAACTCATTTTTATATATTTTTATATAAAAATATTTATCTAAACATGTACCATAAACTCTTTTATTGCGTCCAAAAACCGCACGTTACGACCAGCATAATGATATACTACTTGGTAAGAACTCATTTCTTATCTGAATATTGATACATTATGACCATAATGTTTATAATATATTATATATATATAATATTTTACATATTATGACATTTAAATTTCAAACGCCGACGCCCGCCTGCGTGCTGCCCCTAGTTTTTCTGTAAAGTTGGTACTTCTGAACAAGCTAAACAAATGCAGAGCAATGATCAATGCCACAATGCCGGTCGAACATAAGGTTCCTGAACACATCAAAGAGAGCTTATGATATGTGTGTAGATAAAATAGCGTATGTAACTGTACATAATTAGGCATTAAAACTCTCGAGTGATATTATTATGAAACTCGCCTTCGGCTCGTTTCATAAACCCACTCTCGACTTTTAATGCCCTCCATTATGTCTCAGTCACATAAACTACTATTTTGACCCTGTTATACATTGTATAACAAATGATTATAGTCACAGCGGTATTCAAGTATCTAGGAACAGTAAATCTCCAAATTTAAACTAGTTTCACAGACAATTGAAAAGCAATTTGAGATTATTCATCAGAATATTCAAAGCTTTTCATGCAAAGAACTTGAGATTGAGTTCTACCTAGAAACAAGGAAAACTGACGTTTTATGTTTAACGGAGCACTGACTGAAATACTATCAAATGATTATTAACTATGATAATTATTATATTGAGACTACCTTCAATCGAAATTCCGACGGTGGAGGCTCATTTATATTATTACGTAAAACCATAAAATCTAAAGAACGCAAAGATATTGTTGGACTTTCGAAGGCAGGTTGTATTGAACTGTCCTCTGTTGAATTGGAAAAATATATTATAGTTTGCGTTTACAGACCCCTTATGACCAGAACTTTCAAAATTTTGAGTTAATTATGGAAGATGTATTAAAATTAATAGTAAAGTCTTATAATAAATCTCACATAGTCTGTGGAGATTTTAATGTAGATTTGTTTATAAATTCAACATATAAAAGCAGGCTACTTGGTTTATTTAAATCTACTTGTCTCGATAATTTTTACTTTGATAGTAACTATTCCAGCAAACAAATAATAAACTCTTCAATCAGATCATAATGGACAAGCCGTGACTTTTCCATTTAGTCCAAAAGAAGAGAGTATTTCCATAAAGAAAAGATCTGTAACCGCGAGTAAAATAAAAAAATACAATAAAGCATTATGCGATAAACTGCTAGTTCCAAATTATGATTTGAATGATCCAAATAGTTTTTATAAAGAGTTCTTTTCTTTATAAAATTGCGAATTTGAGGATATATTTAAAGTAAAAAAAAAATAAGCCTAGATCATAGAGTAATAATATAAAGAAGAGTGTCCATCGCCATACAAAGCACTGTACATCGAAAAAGAATTCATTGGGAACAATCTAGATGTCGCTCATAGTATTTTTCATCCCTAAATTGTAATTTCGGTCTTCACCACAATCTCAATCTTAATCATTGCCAAACGAAAGAACGTATTTGTAATATTCGCCGTTGATATCAGCAAGGTGGATGGCCGGGCGGTTCATCGTCAGACTTTCAAGCGGTTGATCGTGGATCGATCCCCAGTGCGGACAAATTACCTTTTGTATGTTGTTTATAAGGTTTTATTTATTAAGCCTGTTTTTTTTTATTTATTTATTTATTTAATGTAGTTACTGCAAATAGTATTGAAATCAACTTTGTAATTAACTTTCCAACACGTGCTTCACGCGTATTTTAGGGTTACCTTAAAAAGGAAAAAAACGGTCAAGTGCGAGTCTTAATCGCGCACGAAGGGTTCCGTACCACCGTTCAATGGAAGCGATGGTGTGGAGTGAATAGTTTGGATTTTACACAGCAAAATATTGTTTACAAAGTTATTGGTGCGGTTACTTTCACACTCCATGTACGTAACCAGGTGCATCCATAAGTTTGTATGTGGTATTGAAATAATTGTTGTATGGGAGCCCCCTTAAATATTTCTTTCATCCTGTTTTTTAGTATTTGTTGTTATAGCGGCAACAGAAATACATAATCTGTGAAAATTTCAACTCTCTAGCTAGCTAGGTTCTTGAGATACAGCCTGGTGACAGACGGACGGACAGCGAAGTCTTAGTAATAGGGTTCCGTTCTTACCCGTTGGGTACGGAACCCTAAAAAATATACTAATACATAACGCAAACAATCCCATTACACTGGCAGTGTTACCGCGCTGCACAGCGAGCGAGATCCTCTGGACCAGCGGCCCAATTCCGGTACACAATGACAGCTCCATGACAATTACATGACGATTACGGTCAACTTAAGATATCCAATATCTGGCGTCCGGAGAATATTTTTTTAGGCAATTATGGTAAGAATGAAGTAAATCGGTAAGCACAATAATTACGTTAATCAACAAAGGGAACGGGATTACAAAATCATCAGATTCGAGTCCCGGTGGGGGCAAATGTTTGTTTGATGAGAACGGACGTTTGTACCCTAGTCATGGTTGTTTATCTATCTAAGTATAATATTTCTCTATATAAGTATATATATCGTTGTCTAGTACCCAAGATACAGGGAATCCTAGTTTGGGGCTAGATCAATGTGTGTAAAAGGTGTCCAAGGTATTATTATATTATATATTATATTATATTGTGTACCGGAATCGGGCCCCAGGAAAGCCCCAGAGCCATAGTTTAATCATAATTAGAGCATTTGTCAAAACCTCGGTCCCGCAAACGACGACTCCCAACATCCTTGTCCTTGTCATTACTTAAATATTACAGGTAAACTAAGTATAGAGAAATGTATGGTCTAAATAGAGAGGGCACAATTTCTTACGTTACCACATACAAACTTATAAATTACCTGATTACATACATACACGGAGCATGAAAAACCAATAAGTTTGTAATTAACATTTTGCTGTATTACATTAAAATAAAAAATAATAATAATTCACTCCATACCATCCCTTCCATTGTGCGGTGGTAAGGAACTCTTCGTTAGCGAGTGCGACTCGCACTTGACCGTGTATTTCATTTCATGTATTTTACTTGTTTGCCTTTACAGGCGTAATAAAATTGATGCAAATTTTATTGGTGAAGTTTTGTCGAAAAGGTTTAAAAAGCTGGTCAAGGGCGGGTCGGATTCGCACACGAAGAGTTGCGTACCAGGTTACAAGAAAACTTAACCACTAAAAAAAAACAAGAAAAATACTTGGATTTGAACCCAGAACATTCAGATTGCGCAACTGATATCGAACCAATTGCGTCATCATATTGTTTCGATAAGTCACGAAATTTACGATCATGTTTTGAATTATATTGAGATCTAATTTGAGTATGGTGGCGCTAGTGTAGTCTTATAAATCTCTGACGCCACCTAGGGCATTATAACGTACAAAAAACATTCAGCCGTCTCTTTCTAAGCAAGCAGCAAACAGGGCTAAGGCCCTATGTGTCTGGGCGGCAATTTTAGCTTTCTTCCGGAGCACAATATTTATCTTCGGGATGGCTTGTCTTCTTGTTTTATTAGTCTGTGCCTAGATTGAGATTTAGAGACTGGGCTACTACGGGCATTCGCATTAGAAGAGATAGGTTATTTGAATTATATACTGAAAAGGCGTAGTGACCATAGTGAAACCTTTATTGAATATTTTAGAACTTTAAAACTTTTAAACTTTAAAAAAGTTTGTGCAGTAGCAAAGGCCAATATTACAAACAAAATAGTTTCGGCTGATAAGGTTCTAAAGATGATTTGGAAGGTAATAAACTGCGTAACGGGAAATACTTATCTATAAGTACGACAACAGACATCAGTTCACATATTTGAAAACATCTTGTAAGTCCGGAAGAACAAAACGCTATTTCGTAAGAATCCTGATATTCGTAATAAACTTTGACGTCGAAAAATGATTTGTAAATATCTTTATCTACACACGTATCATAAACCTTCTTTACTGCGTCCAAAAACCTCACGTTACGATCAGCATTATGTTAAACTACTTGGTAAAAACTCGTTTCGTATCTGGAAAACTACACATAATGGTCATTATGTGTAGTTTTTCTACATATAATGACATTCAAATTTCGAACGCCGAGGCCCACCCGCGTGCCGTCCCTAGTTTGTCTGTGAAGTTGGCACTGACATTCAAATTTCGAACGCCGACGCCCGTCTGCTTGAAGTTGGTACTAAAGAACAAGCTAAACAATTGCAGAACCACAATGCCGGTCAAACATGCGGTTCCTGAACACATCAAAGAGAGCTTATGATATGTGTGTAGATAAACTATTGTATGTAACTGTACATAATTAGGCATTAAAACTCTAGAGTGGGTTTATGAAACTCGCCTTCGGCTCGTTTCATAAACCCACTCTCGAGTTTTAATGCCCTCCATTATGCAGCAGTCACATAAACTACTATTATCTACACACGTATCATAAACCCTCTTTACTGCGTACAAAAACCGCACGTTACGATCAGCATAATGTTAAACTACTTGGTAAAAACTCATTTCTTATCTGAAAAATTACACATTATGACCATAATGTGTAGTTTTTCTACATATTATGACATTCAAATTTCGAACGCCGACGCCTGCCTGCGTGCCGCTCCTAGTTTGTGTGTGAAGTTGGTACTGACATTCAAATTTCGAACGCCGACGCCCGCCTGCGTGATGTTGCTACTACAGAACAAGCTAAACAACTGCAGAGCCACAATGCCGGTCAAACATGCGGTTCCTGAACACATCAAAGAGAGCTTATGATATGTGTGTAGATAAACTAGTGTATGTAACTGTACATAATTAGGCATTAAAACTCTCGAGTGATATTATTATGAAACTCGCCTTCGGCTCGTTTCATAAACCCACTCTCGAGTATTAATGCCCTCCATTATGTAGCAGTCACATAAACTACTATAATGCGAATAACATAGTTTTGATTTTGATTTAACCCTTTCGCTTGTCTGCTGGCCGGAAAACCCACAATAGAATCTACAGTACTCTAGGTGACGTCTGTCATAAAAGTTCCATTTTAGGGTTTACGCGAGTCTACAGGTTAAAACGATATCCTTTGCGAGAGAAATCTGAGTTCAAAGTGTGAAAAAAACAAACACGTTCACCGACGTTATGTTGAGATAAGAATAGTTTCAGTAAAACAGGTTTAGCAATCAAAAATGTCAAAATTCACACTACGTCATATCCAGTTGCCACCTACAATGATGGACTATTGGTAACTATTATGACGTAGGGTGCATTTAACAGGACTGAACCGCTTTACTTGTATCACTTGTACCATTCTTGCAAAGAAACAACAACACATTACCAAAGAACCCACGCCAAGCAGATAATTTTTCTTATGACAAATATCTGTGTAATTCCTTTTTTGCCGCGCTATGAACTCAGATTTCTCGAAAAGGATATAGTTTTAGAAATTCATAATTACACAAATTTGTTTGTAAAAAAATACTCTATCGATCGACACCCGTTTCATTTCTGGCCGCAGAAATCATGATTTTTGAAAGTTACTATGCCAAAAAATTTACATGCCCTTTGCTTTGCTTACTTTTTCTCTGCGATACATTTCAGATGACCAAAAAGATTTGCTTATTTAATCTGTTTTTATGTGAAAAATGTGTGTGTGTTAAAAATTACTTGCTACAATTAGCATGTCAATATCTTTAAAAAGTTCGCTCAGGGAGTTCGTTTTAAATTATAAATCGCAGTTAATAATTTATTGTTAAATGCTGGAAAAACCAAGTGTATCAAATTTTCAGTTCCAAATGTCGGGCAATTTGAGTCCTGTCTATATAGTGTTAGACAAGACAGCAACACGTTAGAATTAGTAAATGATACAAAGTTTCTTGGAATAACCATTGATAGCAAATTGCAGTGATGACCCCATATAGATAAATTAGGCGGTAGATTAAGTTCTGCGGCATACGCTGTTAGGAACATCAGACAAAACAAGGATGTGGCTACATCTAGACTAGTCTATTTTAGTAACTGTCTAGTGTCATGTCCTATGGTATCTTGTGGGGGAAAGCAGCGGACATTCAAACTATTTTAATTTTACAGAAAAGAGCTATTCAAGCAATTTATAATTTAAAACGCACAGACTCCTCAAAAGAGCTTTACAAAGAACTTGACATACTAACTGTAGCTAGTCAATTTATTTTACAAAATATAAACTATTTGTTAATTTCTTATCTCTCAACACTCTCCAAATTTTGAGATAGCTGTAATGTTAACCTAAGAAATAATCATGGTCTAGTTGCGCCCCGGTTTAGACTCGCGATAGTTAGCAATTCGTGTGTTAGCAGTTAGCAACAGTGTGACCATATGTGGCAGTTTCCTGCCTTTTTGGCAGTTTTGGACTAGTAATTTAACCTCTGGCAGTTTATGTTGACGTTTTATTAAACTGGCAGTTTTTGGCAGTATTTAACGAAATTTAAGTATATTTCTCCATATCAGGGGAAAATTACCCAATTGTAAAACGGCAACATCCACTTTAGTTTATCTGTGGTCTGGGACTCCCCTTCGTACTTCGTCTGTGTTTATATTTCATTCAATTATGAACCGTAACATAATGGTCATAAGGTTCATTCATTGTAATTATTTTTGTACTTATTTTGCATTGCACAATGCACAATATTTGATTACTTTTGTTTCTGACTTCAATGAAAACAGTTTGTTATTTACTACCGGCAATGAAACGAAAATATGAACGATCTTATCGTGCTGAGTGGGAGCAAGATCCGTTGCTTTCTGCATGGATATCCAGAGCGAAAGATGATGCAGATGTTGCATTTTGTACAGCATGCAACAACAAATTAATTACGCGACTGTCTTCTTTGAAAGAACATGCACTTACTGTTAAACATAAGAAGAATATAATTGGATTTAGAGGTCAGTCATCGGTAAGTTCTAAAATATTCACTTATGTTTTTAAGAGTATCCGTTAATTATATATTTAGCTACTTTATACTAAAGCAAGTCACTTGTTGCAGGTGCAAAAATTTTTCAAGAATTCTCCGCTACAAGAAGAAGTAAAAAAAGCAGAACTTAACATGTGTGCTTTATTAGTTGAACATAACTTGCCATTTCGTCTGATGGACCATATGAGTGAGATTATTTCGAAGTGCTTTTCAAATCCTGAAGTGGCGAAAGAGTTTGCCTGTAAAAGAACTAAAGCAGCTGCGGTAACACATAATGTTTTGAAACCTGAGTTAGAAAGGCAAATGCATGCTGATTTAAAATCATGTCAAAGCATAAGTACGCGTTCCCCAATGTTCTCTTTGATTATGGACGAACGTACAGATGTTTCATCGACAAAAATGCTTACTATTGTTACCAAGTATTATTCTGAGAAAAATCTAGCAAAAAAAACTAAATTTTTAACAATGGTAGATTTAGATGGTGAAACTGCACAAAACTTGTTTGACGCTTTTTCAAAGGCATTAAGAGATGCAAACCTCAATACAAATGATGCTATAGGTTTCGGCGCCGATACTACCAATGTCATGTTTGGTGAACGTGGAGGAGTTGTAGCTAAAATTAGGGAGGTAAATCCGCATTGTGTATTCATAAAATGTGTCTGTCATTCCACTGCTTTAGCGGTTAGTCATGCAAGTAAAGATACTTTACCAAGGTCTGTTAACCAAGTAGTTAAAGAGGTCTATGGGTATTTTGCTCACAGTAGCAAAAGGCAAAGGGAATTATCAGTTTTTCAAGACTTCACGAACACTGAAAATCATAAAATATTACAACATTACGACATTCGCTGGTTATCATTTCATTCGTGTGTCAGTAGGATTATTGAGCAATGGGATGCACTTAAACTGTATTTTCAAGGTCAATATTTGGAGGACAAAAATATTTCTAGTCAATTTTTGTGCGACAGTTATAACGACAATATACTAAAACTATATTTTTATGCGTTAGATTATGTCCTTCCAGTTGTCAACAAGTTAAATACAATTTTCCAAGGAGATTATCCAACAGTACACACTATATTTAAAGACGGTTCTGAAATGCTTATGTCACTATTAAGTTGTTCCATGAAAAGTAATTAAAATAAATGAAATACATAAAATGCGCAGACCCACTTAATCGAGATCCCAAATCTACAGTTGACTTTTTACCATTAATAGAGATTTATTTGGGTGTAAACGTCAGCAGACAAATCGACCGTCTTGTCCAGGACAGTAGCCTGAAACCTGCGATTCATTCATTTCTCAATCGTATGCAATCATTTTTGATTGAACTTTGCAGTCAATTAAAAACCCGTTTGCCATTAAACACATTTTTTAAAGATTTTCAATTTTTGGATCCTCAACATGTAGTGCATAGGGATATTTCATCTTTAGCAAATATTGTCAGTAAATTCCCGAAACTTGCTAATGAAAATAATATTCAGGACATTGACAGTGAATACAGACAAATAAAACTTGACAAAAATGTGAGCGATTTATTAGAAGCGGGTGGAAGTAGTAATAAGAGTCCTAATCTATGTGTTGATGAGTTCTGGGGTGCTATCGGCAAAATGCGAGATGGTAAGGGAAATTTAAAATATTTAAACGTTTCGACTTTTGTAAAGGGACTTGCTTGCCCATGTCTAACGCAGCTTGCGAATGAATTTTCTCTAAAATTAACCTGATTAAAACTAAAACACGCAATAGATTTCTAAATAAACACGTTTCCTCAATTTTACACGTAAAACAAGGCATAAGTGAATCTGGTGATTGCATCTCATTTCAACCAACGAAAGAAATGGTTAGACAGATGACTAAGGCCATGTATAATGAGAATGATAGGGAAGAGTACGATATAAATGCTGATGTTTGATTTTTTGATAATTTATTGTATTCGGTATTTGGTTTACCCAATGAAAAAAAATACAAAAACTTTATAGGTAGTTTAAAGTTTATTTTTATTTTTATTTCATTGGGTAAACGAATAAACATGTAACTGTAATGTGTGTGTATTATTAAACAGTTTAAAATACCATGTGGGTTACTTATTATTTTAGAGACCCTACCTATATTTAATAAGTTGGAATTTTTTCGGCATTTTATTCAAAGTGTGTGGCACTATTTGGCAGGTTTTCATCTTAGGCATGGGCAGGATTTCCAATTTCAAGATGGTCACACTGGTTAGCAAGTCGTCAGTCGTGCTCGCACAGCCACGGGAGGTGAGCGTGTTTTACGGTCTGTGTGCTGCGTCGCGGCGCGATAATTGTCGAGAATAATGTCTTCGGTGATTAAGTGTTCGCAATGCAACTTAATTATCAACGAGTTGCTTTGTTACATTCAACACAAAGTATCCGTGATCGATGAGGAGTCTCTGGTGCGAGTTTGTTCGTCGGCGTTTGATGCCAGTGAAATTAAAGATGCCAAGTCATTGCTTTTTGATGCGGTACCGACCGACAAAAGAAGAATTACGCGCAAAAATGCTGGGAAGGAAAAGAGAGATTTAAACGACATCATAAACCTTATTAAATCGACAGAACCGGATAGTATCCCAATTTTTGTAGCACGGGACCTAGACAAACTTCCTCCCATCACTATCGACCATTTAGACTGCACTAAATTGCTCAAAGATATCGTCATATTAAGAAACGAGATCGACTGTGTGAAGTCAACTTACGCATCACAGGACGATAACCAGGATTTGAGACAAGAACTGTTACGTTTGAGAACGGATTCGTTACCGCCTACCTCGGCGTTTAAAATTAACACTAAACGCGGTGCGTGGACGGACAGTGGCCCAATGGGCTTATCGCACGATAGCGAGGCTTTCATTAATCACAGTAATAGATCTGGTGAAACCTCTGCGCTTTCCCCTAGCTACAGGGATATGAGATTAGATATGCCTGCTTATAACCAAGCAAATAAAGTAGCGAGCGAGCAACCTATTCAAGCGGTGGAGAGTGAAGCGGCCGGAGGGCACGCTGCGTGTGGCTCTGCGCACGCGCAGGCGGCGACTGAAGCGCGCACCGGTTTCGGCGAGGCGGCAGCAGTGACGTCGCAGCCGAGCCCGGTGCGAATAATACCGAGCTCAACCGAAGAGCCTTCGCGGTTACAAAATAGTGATAAGGCTCGCTCAGAGGGGGGACAGTCCTTCAGAAAGGGAAATATAAAAAGAAAGAGGCGCCATCTGTTAGTTAAAGTAAAAGCCAGTTTCTTTCTCTAGTCAACAGATGCCTCTGTACAGAAATTTAAATAATTATTTTAAGATTGTGGTGTTGTAAAGAAGCGCGGATATATTTATTTACATATAATTATGAACAATAAATATTTCCAGGGGGGCCGAGGTGGTTTAAAATCGTGGTTTGGGCAAAAGGCAGTATATATTTTTTCATATGGTAACCCCAAAATACACTTTATTATTTTTGCTGGCAACAATATCCTGACACTTGAAAATAATCACAAGTCACACACAAGATGGCTTCCACTTCTTGCTTGTGTTGTTTTTGGTTGCAACAATGTGATTATTATGTTAATTGTGCAACAAAATAACACAAAATAACTATACTACGCGACCATTACAATTAGGCGCACCTTGCAGTACTATACGTACTGCAAGGTGCGCCTAATTGTAATGGTCGCGTAGTACTGGAAAATACCTAGGTAGGTAACGAGATATGGATACATACCTATCTATACGTATGGATATATAAAATCGTTTTTACTTTAAAAACGAGATGGCGCTTCAACCTTGTCATGCATAAAAGTCCCGGGAGAGGGCACTCTATTTCATATTACTACTTATATTGCTCTGTGGGCTCGCTGCAGCGCGGCAGGCTCCGATCGTGTTGGGGAATCAACGAGAAGAGTACGTGATATGTCACCGAATAATGCAAATGAAGGCTGGCAGACCGTTCGGTACAAAAAATCGTATAAATATCGTTATATAGGTAAATCTGGCATTGGTGGAATGTAATTTTAAAGCTGCCGAAAAGAAGATATCGATATTTATTACGAATATTCACCATGACACGGAGGAGAATGTTATAATCGACTACATACGAAAAAGAACAAATGAAACGGTTATTTTAGAAAAAAATAACATGAAAAGAGAAAGAGGGCATAAGGCGTATAAATTTATGACTTCCGAAAGCAATGTTTCATTATATTTAGATGAAAGACTATGGCCGTATGGTATGGCGTAATATTTAAACGATTTGCTAGTTTCAGAGACAAAAGATCGAACAGCCCCCGCGCTGTAGCTGGCCCTCACGTACATCGCAATGGATAGCGGTATTTATCGATTTGCTAGCTACAACTGTAAAAACGTTAAGCGGTCTATCGATGATATTAGAGGTTTATGCCGCACATGCGATTTAGTGTGTCTACAAGAGACATGGCTTTTACCGCACGACTTACCTTATCTCAGCACGATTGACATAGGTTTTGGACACACTGGGAAGTCAGCTGTAGACACATCGACGGGGATTCTGCGTGGACGCCCGCACGGGGGTGTAGCGATTTTATGGCGTAATAGTGTTTTTCCACAAGTATCAGTGTTGCCATGTAAAAGTGAGCGTATTTGTGCGGTAAAAATCATTACGGGTGATCGAGTGTTGTTAGTGTTAAGTATATATATGCCTACTAATTCTAATGAAAATTTGGACTTATTTAAAGACTGTTTAAGTGAGATTTGTGCCATAATACAAGCACACGAATTTGAATCTGTTTTTGTGTTAGCAGACAGCAATGCTGTTTGGGGACAGCGTTATGACGAGCAGATAGCGAAGTATGCGTATGAATGCAATAGATTATTAAAACTAGTTGACTTTCCCAATGCTTTTATGAATTGTGCTGATTATTCGTGTGACAATCCGGGTCACAGGATTGTTCTAGACAGGCTACTCTGACATTGTCACTGCCCTTCAGACTGCTGCTGTAAGGTCCGCGGTGGAATTTCGAGGAGGCAAGCGTGGTAGGGGTGGTGGCTCACGCATAGTGGGGTGGAACAAGCACGTCGCCGGCGCTCATGGGGTGGCCAGGTCTAAGTTCAAGAAGTGGATTCTGTGCGGGAGGTCTAGTGTATACCGATATGTGTGACAGTAGAAGGGCATTCAAGTCGAGACTGAAGTGGTGTCAAGATCACCAGGATCAGTTACGAATGGATGCCCTCGCTGAAAAGCACCGTAATGGCGACTTTCGTGGGTTTTGGCAACAGACTAACAAGATAAATGTACGACCTGGTCTTCCTGTGAGCGTTGGTGGCGTGAGTGACCACAAAGGCATCGCTGATCTTTTTAAAGATTATTTTGCTGTCAAGTCCCCACGCAGACCTGCAGGAGAGGTGCTTAGTGCTGATGTGAACAGGAAATTTATAGGAACTAGATTTCACGCCAAGGAGGTGGCAAATGTTATAAAAAACATGACCAGAGGAAAGTCCCCTGGTCATGACGGCCTTAGCATTGAGCACCTTCTTCATGCGGGACCGCATATCTCGCGTGTATTAGCGATGTTTTACTCTCTGTGTGTGAGTCACAATTACCTACCAGATGACTTTATGAAGACGTTGGTAGTGCCTATAGTGAAAAAAAAAACGGGTGACCTAGCCGATACTGGTAACTATAGGCCTATCTCTCTTGCTACCATTGCGGCGAAGGTTTTTGATGGTTTGCTTAATGCACAGCTTAATAAGTACGTGAGTGCACGATAACCAATTTGGTTTTCGTCCGAAGCTTTCCACGGAGACCGCAATTCTGTGCCTCAAGCACACCATCAACTGCACAAAGAGAAATACGCCTGTGTACGACTGCTTCCTTGATCTCTCCAAAGCCTTTGATTTAGTCCAATATGATATCCTGTGGGAAAAGCTGGAAGATGTAAAGCTTCCGAAGGAACTCACCCGCATTTTTTAGTTTTGGTACGGGAATCAGCGAAATTATGTAAGATGGGCAGGGGTGATGTCAGAGCAATATCGATTGGAGTGTGGTGTCAGACAGGGTGGCCACACCTCTCCTACGCTTTTTAACCTCTACATGAATAACCTGATTGTTGCGCTCAGCAACATCCATGTCGGCTGTCACATAGATGGCGTGTGTGTCAATAATCTCAGTTACGCCGATGACATGGTTCTGATGAGCGCATCGATATGTGGTTTGAGGAAATTGCTGCACGTATGTCAGGAATACGCCTGTGATCACGGATTGTGATATAATGTGGCAAAAAGTCAGTATATGATCTTTCAGGCTGGCTCAATGTGCCCCCAGTTTGTCCCGCCACTAAACTTAGCTGGAATTTCCCTAGAAAGAGTGTACAAATTTAAGTACTTGGGGCATATTATTTTTCCAGATCTTAGGGATCATGTGGACATCGAGAGGGAGCAGAGGTCACTTTCTATAAGAGCTAACATGCTGGCTCGCAGGTTTGCTAGGTGTTCAGCTGGGGTTAAAGTTACGCTCTTTCGAGCATACTGTACCTCGCTGTATACCTGCAGCCTGAGGGCACACTACACACAGAAAACCTACAGCGACCTTCGCGTCCTCTATAATAACGCGTTCCGGATTGTAATGGGGCTCCCTCGGTTCTGCAGCGCCTCGGGAATGTTCGCGGAGGCGCGCACCGCCTGCTTCCATACAACCATGCGCAAACGGAGCGCCTCTCTGGTGCGCAGGGTCCGGGCGAGCTCCAATGCAATCCTTGAGATGATTGCCAATAGACTAGACTGTCCCTACATGCGGCATTGCTGTAACAGGCATGTTCCAGCAGTGCCGTTTGTGAGGAAGTTTTAAGTTGTAGTATCGTCCGTGTGTTTTGTCTTTTTTGTAACTTCATAACTCTTAATTTTATTTTCAATGTTTTGTCTGATACATTTTTGGACATGTGCCTATATTATTTTAACTTTAAGATGATAATAATAATTAATTCTATTTTATGTTGATTTGAATTGAATGTAATGTGATTTTCCGATATGGGTCTCAGTAACCCGAAATAAATGAATTTTAATTTAATTTAATTTAATTCTCAGGGTCAGTGCATTCTCTGCTACAACAAGATACCTCTGGAGATTTTGAAATTGCTGTTTAAGCAATTAAAAACCCATGTTAAAGCGACTTTATATAAAAAGAGATATTACAATTTTTAAGATAACTTAAATGACGGGACTGAATGGGGTAAATATAACTCAACACAAAAGTTGCTGTTAATAATTTTATTATGATTTATTCCTGCTTATTCATTATAATAATTAACATTGTAATATCTGTATTAGTTAAATACAACGAATTTTTAAAAGACTTATAAAAACCAATCAATCATCTGTGGAGGTTTCTTCGCCTTCTTCTTTCACAGTAATCCAATGTAGAGATGAGGCTTAAAATGACGTTTGCTAAGTGTATGTAAATATCTGCAGTAATAAAGACTTTGGAATTTTGAAATGAAACTGTTTGGCTGCTGTGATTAATCACATTTTTACTTGTGAATGCACAATCTCGAAAAACTTTATCTAAGCAGGTTGGTAAGTGTTCATTCCATTCGGCTCTAAAAATACAAGATATATGTACATTAAATTATTCAAATAAAGTAATTAATTGTTGTTTCATTGTTGTATCAACAAGTAAATCTACATTGAAATCGCCACAAATAATTAATCTTTTTCTAATATGACATAGTTTAGTGAGGGCTTCCTCCATAATTTTCTCAAAAGTTTCGAAATTGCCATGGTCTTTTTCATCCCTGGGAGGTCTGTAGACACAAATAATAATGTGACTACCAAACTCAACACAAGACATCCAAAGTAATCTCAAGAATGTCCTTCCGTTGTTTTACTTTTAATGTTTTTTAGTAAGATAAAGAACCACCTCTATCAGCAGTCGTTCTATTGTAACAACTGATAATTCTGTAGTTATTTATGTTTATCTTAACACGTATCATAAACCCTCTTTACTGCGTCTAAAAACCTCACGTTAAGACCAGCATAATGTAAAACTATTTGGTAAAAACTCATTTCTTATTTGATAATTTGTACATTATGACCATAATGTGTAAATTTTCTACATATTATGACACTCAAATTTCGAATGCCGACGCCCGTCCCTGCCCCTAGTTTGTCTGTGAAGTTGGTACTATACAACAAGCTAAACAACTGCAGAGATAAGATCAATGCCACAATGCCGGTCAAACTTGCGGTTCCTGAACACATCAAAGAGAGCTTATGATATATTGTGTAAAGATAAACTAGTGTATGTAACTGTACATAATTAGGCATTCGCCTTCGGCTCGTTTCATAAACCCACTCTTGAGTATTAATGCCCTCCATTATGTAGCAGTCACATAAACTACTATTATGTCAAGATAAATGTTATTGTCATATTGGCCTGTTATACTGCTCATAAGTTGGTTCAGCTTATTTATGTAGTTATTACGTCCTTTTGAAGATGGCCATATATAAGGAGATGCACCAGTTCTATGATCTTTTTTACACTTACTAAAGTAAGTAATTAAACAGCTAATTAGGTCTACTTGTTTCACCCCTTTTCAATAACTTAACAAAATAATTAGGCTTATGTTTAAACGATTACCAAAAACGCACCTATTATACTACCAAAAAATTCGAAATGACTGCCAGAATGGTCAATGCCCACCAAATTGTGTTTGGATAAATGATCACCTAACTTCTTTTTATGTTTTGTGTACTTGTTTATGTTTTAAGTATTTGTTGTTGTTCTTACATGTTCAACCTAACACGAAGGATAAAGGGGGCTTCGCTTCGCTCTCCCCCTTTACCCTTCACCTAAGCTAAACCAATATTTTGCCCTAATATTTTTTGCAACTTTTGGTGTACATTCGGGGTAGGAAAAAAAATTTGGTGATCATTATATTTGTTGCGAAATAATTATACTGTATTTTCCTGTGTGTCTGAAGCACCGGGCATACAGATGTTAATCACCCGGTGATTCAAACACTCCTCCAGCATCATCGAACCCAAGCCTAGCCCTATCCCATCAGAGATGTATATGTAATTTGTTCTTTATCTTCGAGTTCGAGTGCAGGAGCCAATGGTTCACAACAGACCACGGCATAGTGTGTCGATGAAGCAGGCCTACTTCTGGTGGTTGTTGGTATAGACAACGCTGGAAATTGTTGTTGTTCGCTTGAGGACTCCAAAGACTTATCTCTTTACGCCTTTAACAGGTGAACATGCCGCTGCTACGATTGCTGCATCAGATCAGCAACATGTACCAGAATGTGAAGGACACCCAGGTTGAGCTGCGAAGCCAGACGAAGATATCCCACCGACAGAACAAACATGAATCCTCATCAGGTACAAACACAAAGAAGATCCCTTTTTTGGGTTCCGTACCTCAAAAGGTAAAAAAGAAACCCTATTAAGACGCTGATTAAATAAATATGGGGTGCTGTTTTCATGTGTTTTTCAGGAAATAGTGGGCAAATCGTAATTAATTTCTGGTATATGTAATTTGACTATATAATCTAGAGATTCTTAATTGGAAAACATGTTTGGATAAAATTTTCTCGATAGAAAATAAATACAAAGTCAACCCTTTTTTTATGGTTTTATCCTATCACACCGCAGTAGTAAGTGAATATGACTGTGTGATAATTGCAATGTATGAACAATTGTTATTTCTAACGATTTTCAATTTGAAAGTTAATTCCCTGAAATAGTTTATTTTTTATGATTTTTTTTTACGTTTTGGCGCGTTTCAGATTAGTCGCGAGTGCATTATTGGCATCCCGCTTTTTCTTATTCGCGAGTAATTATTGCATCTCACTTCCACTCGACAGCGCATTTTTATTCCATCATCGCCTTAAGATAACTCGCAAGTCACTTTCCTTAGGACCTATAAGAGTCTTGAAATTTTCTGAAAAATACTTATCCTGATCACCGCAAGTCTAATATGAAGAAAAAAAAACGTAAAAAAGTGGAGGTGAAAAAATTACAAAACGAAAAAATAAACACCGTAATAAGTCATATTGGGTATCGTTGAAAATGGCTCTAACTTAACAAAACTATTTGTTAAATTTTATTTTTGATAACTTCAGAAGTTATGATCAAAATAGTGCAAAAAATTACCTTCCCCTCTTCGCCTTATCTCCGAAACTACAGAGTTTTAAATTATGAAAAAAATACAGAATATAGAAACTTAAGCCAAAAATTACAGGAAAACTACCCGGAATAGCTAAGTTTTATTTATCTGTAAACCACATACAAACTTACAAACATGCTAACAACATTTTGCTATGTAAAATTCAAACTATTCACTCCACACTATCCCTACCATTGCATGATGGTACGGAACCCTTCGTGCGCGAGTCCGACTCGCACTTGACCGTGTTTTTTTTTTTTTTCGTTTTTTGATTACCCTGCAAAAACGACTCATCATAGGAAATATTGTTTTACTAAACGATGAAAGCTGATAAAATTACAACTACCTAGGCTGTTCCGAAAATTGTTAGCCACAGAGTAAATATTACTCTTTTTCCTGAAACTATTTTGAATGCAAACCTCCTCTTTGGTGAAAATGATGGGCTGGCTATGAATAGTTTTTCTTTAAATTATTTTTAAAAATTATCTCTCGTTCTTCTTTTGTTTGCAACACTGGACGTCTCGCTATAATTTTTTATGATTATGATAACGCGGGTTGACCTTTAAGAAATCCCACGAAAATTTACAAGCTGGCTTTGGGGAGTCTGCCCCTGGGTTAGCAACAGTCACTTATTGGTTTCGTGAATTTAAACTTGATCGAGAGAACCTAAACGATGACCCCCGACCCCGCCGACCAACAACTGCAGTAACTCATGAAAACGTCATCAGGGTGGAGTGGCTATTGCGGGAATATATACATATTACTCATAGGGACATTCAGGATGAATTGAAGATTGGATCTCAGGCAGTTTCCACTACCCTACATGAACCATACCTTCCTTTAACCTAACCTTCCTTAAACCTAACCTTAAACCGGTTGCTTCGCGGTGGATACCTCATTCTCTCACAGAAGAGCAAAAATACCGTCGTGTTGATTGGTGCAAATTTATGCTGAAAAAGTTCGAAGGAGGAACTTCACAAAACGTATCGTACATCATGACAACTGATTAATCTTGGATCTATAGCTACGATCCTATTACACAGCAGCAATCCACGCAATGGGTGTTTGAAGAGGACCAGTTGCCCACAAAAATTGATTGCGGTCGGATTGTTCATAAAAAAAATTGCCGTTTTTTTCGACGTAGTGGACCAGTAGCAGTAACTCCTCTAGAAGACCGTAGAACAGTTACTAGTAAATGGTATTCCGAAGTATTTCTACCTCAAGCTTTTGGGGAGTTGAGTAGTGAGCGGCGTCCGACCGTCCGTGGCATTCTTTTTCACCAAGATAACGCGCCCGCTCACACAACTGCTAGATCCATCGACTATTTGTCAACTTCGGGGGCACAAATGTTACCCCATCCTCCGTACAGCCCAAATTTAGCTCCGTGCAATTTTTTTATGTTTCCCACGGTAAAAAAAAATGCTTCGGGGACGAAAATTTAACACCGCAAATGACGCCGACGAAGAATGTCGTAAGTTATTTTTCGACCTCTAACAAGATGCGTTTTTCAAATATTTTGAGGACTGGTTTACCCGAATGCATAAGTGCATAGGGGTTAGAGGGGAATATTTAAAAAAACTGTAAATAAACTTTTTGATATACTAACTTTTATTTCACAAAAAAAATTGGAACAGCCCTCGTATTCTCTACCTATATACTTCTTACCTATTCATCGGGATATGACGAATTAGCATATATATATTTTTGAACAACAATTTAACTCTTGTTACTCTTTCTTTGGGGAACTTTTTGTTCAGATTAACTGTTTTAAAGTTAAAAAGAAAATGTATGACAAACAAAAGTGAGGTAAAAAGAAATATTTTGATTATTTTTGCGGAGGTTCACCTCGGAGGGGTCAGAAATTTAAGTATGTTTGTCTCCTAAATACTCCAAACAAAGTTCTGGAGTAAAATTTTCTGCTTTCGAATTTTCCATCTCGATCTCACTTATGAGCACTCATTTACATTTACTTGGGGAATTAGGATTCAAGAAGTTCTAGTACGACGATATATCACTCTAAAATTAATAGATAATAATAATCCTCATTACCAGTGTCAGACTTCCAAGAAAACCTCGTCAGCGTGACGTCCCTCGAGAAGGAAGAGGCTCAATACCTCGAGCCCAAGTGGGAGCTACCGCACCTCCCGCCGCCCGCGCCGCCCGCGCCGCCCGCCGCTACTCTGCCGCCATCGCAGAGCCAGCAGAAGATCAGTGTCGCGCCGACGCCGGCGCGATCTAGACCGCAGTCGTTTGCACAGAAGCTGAGGTCTACCGGGAAGACTGTCAAGGGGAAGCTTGGTAAGTGTTAGTAATAGAATACCTACTAATATTGAGTTGAAGCAGGGTCAATGTAATATGAAATATTTGTATTACACTTCATCAAAATCTAACAAAGTAGCCTTGTAACACAAAGGACACATAATTATTTTTGTTTAAAAGTTAGAACTGCACAATGAATGTGGCCAACGAAAATTTCAGTGAATGCAGTTGAATAAAAATAAAAAACTAGACCTCGCGAGCCCTTCGACATACATACATACATACATACTTACATATTGTCACGACTGATGGACAAAAGGCTTTATTATAATGCGATGCAATGTTATTTTGCGCAACAATTTAACGAAGAAAGTCCAATTTTAAATTGAATTCCAGGTGCTTGAATTCTCCAATTACTTTGCAGACTTTTGAGCAAGATGTATAAGTTTTGGCGATTATACCTCGCGCCCTGAATTAAGAGCACTGGGTGACGTTGGCGGGAATTACTGCGCATATGTACAGGTATTGAAACGTGACTACTGCGCATTCAAGGTAACCGCTCACAAAGTGTGACGCGACGTATACTCGCATTAACTTGGTCTTAGGATGTCAAATCTGGTGTTTACGGGGTTCGCCTCGTGAAGGCGGAAAGAACTGCGTAGTCTGATTAATTAAGTATAAATTTTCCGAAATAAAATTAAAAAGAAATCCGCTATAACAATACGATTGCTACAGCAAATTCCCCCCCTCCCCCTCCTCTCCCCCCATTATTACACTAGGGATGTTTTCCAAAAAACCGATCGATTAAAAATAATTGAATGCAATGATGAACCTATTTCAACAAAAACGTTTGGCAATATCAGAATTGCATATTTCCAGCAGCTACTCAATTTCGTGTTAAAATACTTCATTTGACTATGACATCACATGCTAGTATTTCATAAAACTCGTGAACAAAATTAGCGTTTTGACAGTTACTAAAAAGTATATTTTTGACCAGCAGCCAAATACCGTATTAAAACATTTGACAGCGTTGTTCAGATATCTCCTATCATCATCAACATCATCAGCCCTTCTCATCCCACTGCTGGGCACAGGCCTCTCCCAAAGCACGCCATTCGCTACGGTCACCCGCCAGTCTAGTCCACTGCTTTCCAGCCACCTTAGCAATATCATCTGACCATCGGGCCGGTGGTCTGCCCGCTGTTCTCTGTCCTGTTCGCGGCCGCCACCTCGTGGCTGCCTTGGTCCACCTTCCGTCCTCCCTTCTAACCAAGTATCCCGCCCATTGCCACTTTAGCCCCGTGATGCGCGTACCCACGTCTGTGACTTTGGTAAGTCTGCGGATTTCAACGTTAGGCACGCGGTCAACGATATCTCCTATACAAGCCCACAAAATGAACTGTCCCGGTTTCATATGACGCGCTAGTTAGCTAGCTATAGTTACTGCCACACGAATGACATTTCATACTGGCGACGACTAGCTCTCGTTTTGTCTACCAGGTAGTTGAATTTGAGGCTCTTGTCGATCGTAAACAACCGAATCTTTATGTGGCGCCCTATTTGCCACTGTAGTTTTATCAGTGCTTGGTAGCTATATCCGCAAATAGTCTGCTGTCCGCCAACGACACCAAGCTTCGCTTATGTGGGCGTGCATTAAAACTAGTGGGGTAGAGATAATCCAGCTGTCTGTTAAACTTATTCCGGACCGATTCGAGTCTGTAGTTGTGTGTCGAGTATGTGGGAGACCAGACTGGTGAGGCGTACTCCAACACACTGCGGACATTTGCCAGGGCAGACTACAGAGGTTTGGTCGCCCGATAAATGAATTCCAGCATATTGGAAGCTTTAATGCGATATGTTCGTAATGGGACACAAAAGTGAGTTTGCTGTCCAAAATAACGCCGAGGTCTCTAATTTGATGAACCCTCCCTATCTGCCGATTATTTAAGACATATTTAAATTGAATGTCAGACCGCTTTCTAGAAAAGGTGAGGGACTGGCATTTTTTAGGGTTAAGATCCAGGCTTTTAAGCTGACAGTAATCACAGAGCCTGTGCAGGTCGTCCTGTAGATTGAGACAGTCTGTTACGTCCCCGATAGGCATAAAAACTTTGGTGCCGTCGGCGTACATAAGAAAGCGGGCGAATCTAAAGCACGACGCGATATCGTACAGGCAGGCTTGTGGCACACCTGAAGTGATAGGAGATGAGAATGGAAATCATATATACAAATGCGAGCTTATGGATATTACAATGTTAAAAAATTACATAAATGACAAGACTGTATGTATTAGTCAATCTAAAAATATTAGTCAATCTGTGGGAGATTCTTCGCCCTACTTCTTCCACAGTGGTCCAATGTAGAGAAAAGCCAAATAATGACATTTACTAAGTTTACTAAGTATAAGTATCTACAGTAATAAAGAAATTTTGACTTTGACTGCTGCCGATGCGCATGCTGCTCCTTTGTTACAGCTCTTATCGTAATCTGCACGCGTTCTCCCGCAGGCTACAGCTCGCTGAACGAGGGCGCGCACACGCCGCAGTACACGACGGACGCGGCGCGCGCGGAGCCGCTGCCGGTGGACGGCAAGCTGACGCCGCGCTGTTGGCGCACCGTGTACCTGCTGCTGCAGCTGTACGCCAACATGCCCGACGCGCACACAATCACGCACAGGTACAGTACACGACGCGCACACCAGTACAAAAACAACACTGTTTCAAGATAAATGTTGTATCTTAACCTGGCACAGTGCGACTCGTTGAGAATATCTATATTATTTTTAAATAAATATATATGTATATATATATATACATAAATAAATATAGCTCATTAGTGTCCCCACCGAGGGGCACAGGGCTTTACCTGTACAAGGAGGGCGCCGAGGGCCCGCTACATATAACCACAGATACTATAATACTATACATTTGACACGTGTACAGAGATTGGCATAATGCCTTGAAGAGGGTAATCTTTACCTCTCTGGTACATCGGGCAAACCTACAGGATAGCATGTTACAGCGGACCGCCAACGCCCTCCTTTCCTTATCTGCGTCATCCTGCAGACGCTCATTGACTACGTGACCCAGGAACTTAAACTGTGACACTCTAGCGAGAGGCGAGACACATAGGTTGAGGGCCCGCACATCGACAGGTACTTTAACGCCCGACTCAAAAACCATGTCTTCTTTGTGTTGTACCTGAGTACGTGGTTTTCCGCGTATGACTCACACACTGCACGCATTTTTCTCATGTCACTGACCGAGGGGCTCAGCAGCACCATCATCGGAGTAACTTATGTTGTTGATAATTTTCCTATCAATAGAACAACCGACGTTGGTACTGACGAGCGCCTCGATCAGGCCACCCCACAATCCAGCGTATACACTTCAGAATACGAGTCAGTCCATTTCACAGAATTTGTTTGATACCTGTACCAATATTTTAATAGTTATGTTAATTGGGGAGGAAAATTTGACTCATTAGACAATTTATGCCACAAGATATCATAGCACACCGTATCAAACGCCTTTGATAAATCTAAAAAACGCAAAGACATTTGTTTTTCTGTCAGTGTAGTATGTCACTGTCATTTGCTTGAGAGACAGAATGGCACTTTCTGTCGACAAACCCTCTCTGAACCCAAATTGTTCATTATGTAGTGAGAGATGCTTATACAAGCGTCTCTCAAACAAACTGTCAAGCACATTTGTGAAAGTGGTGGCAAGAGAAATTGGCCTATAGTTATTGATATCCGAGGTATCGCTTGTCTTGTTCTTTAGTATAGGAACAACGACTGTCCTCATAAGGCAGTCGGGGAAATATAAATGAGCAATACATAACTAAAAAACATACTCAGTACTCTAGCCAAGTGAAATCCAGCGTATTGCAAGTGCTCAACACTGATACCGTCATGTCCTGAAGACTTTCCTTTGTTTGATAATCCAGCGAATCTCTTAAGACGTAAAACGGATGGGGTTTTGGCTATCCTCCTGGACATGACAGCTCTCGCTATCTGCACCAGGTGCCTGCCTCACGGGTTGGTCAGGAGGAGCTACTATTAACTGTTTTCTAAACAAATTGGCAATTTCGCAATTATCTGTCACACCATTTACACCTACAGGGAGACTAGACTTTGGAATCAGTTTCTTTATCTCCTTCCAGGATGTACCAACATCTTTGGAAAGGTGAGTGGATGCTATTATGTCCATTTTGATTTTTGCCGCGTTATTTTGGCACCATCGAAGTTTACTTTTAAAAGTTTTCCTCGTCATTGTATTTTTTTTGAAAATATTTCCCATCTTGGCCTTGCCATTTTGCATCCTTTCACCAAACCAAAGCCTGGCTTTTGCGTGGGACTGACTCACATGCTTGTTCCAATCTGTGATATAGGGTTTCTTTTTTCTACAATAATCATGTGTAATGGTATAGGTGTAATGGTGGCCTCACTGAGTATCTTCATAATTTTACTATACATGTTATCTAACAGGAGTTTATGTTCTAACTTATCACAGTACTTATCTTTACAACACTTACTAAATTCACTAAGAAAGTCCACCTCTCTCAGTCTATCATTAGAGTGGTTATTATAAATAATACCAAGTTGGTTATTACTATTTATAAAAGTTTTTGAAAATCTTTTAATCACTGGAGTGATTTAGGTTGTGACATAATGAAATTTATTTACGGTTTGCATGATATAAAATAAAGTATCATTTTCGAGCAGGTGGTGCGAAAAATAGCTTTATTCCTTTAGACACGTCAGAAACCGGACTGATATGGTAGTAGAGCCACATACAGATTGAACTAATTGCCTATATGGCCCTATTTGTTACAGGTTCTCTGCAAACACGGACCTCAGCCAGCACAGCCGGCCGGCGCGGCCTAGCTCGCGGCTACATGCGAGCGGTACGGCGCCGCGCGGCATCGTCATTGTTGGCGTTGCCAGGTTAATATCGACTGTTAAGTCACACTGTCGCTGTGAGTCGTGCGTCGTTCAGGAGAGATATGTTACATTACTAAAAACATGTATAGTTAGGGTTAACCTTAGCACATTAGACTTCGGCCAGCGACCCCTGTCATATCATTCCATAAACTATTTGAAGTGTATTCGCCAAAATATGAATTTAATATCACGAGATTATGTGGGCAATGAAGTCTATAAGCGTTTGGGAATCTTCTCGGTAAATAAGTAGCTTACAACTACTTGCTGGGGAGAAAAACAAAGCCCCCGGTCTTGGATGTATATACATGTTTGTGACGCCGCTGTTTCTGGTTCCCACGATACAGGGTATCCTAGTGTGGGGCCAGAAGCAATGTAATTTGCATGTATGTAAATGTTATCTTATGTTGTTATTTCTTCCGCATTATCTTCAGGATCCACCGCACCCGACTCCTAGCCTCGTTATCGGGCTTGAAGCTGGAAGCCGAGATCACATCGCTGCAAGGGTCGCCGTCGGTCAACCGCTCGCGGCACTGGTCGCTCACCGTCAACGTGGGACGCTCCATGATTGTGCTTTTGGAAGGCGTTGCTCCTAATCATCAGTAAGTTCTTTATTATGTACACCGCACCCGGCACCTTGATTAGCCTCGCTATCGGGCTCGAAGCTGGAGGCACAGACCACGTCGCTGCAAAGGTCGACATATGCCAAATATGGTGTGGGAATACCCAAGCAATAACTACGTAACTCTCCATTCTAGTTGGAGGAGCCAGAGGAAGTAGAACTTACATAGTGCTTCACACCCAAAGTTCAAGCTTTAATTCACCGTATGTGTCTATGTGAATATTTATGTTTTCATCAGAACGGTAGTGCGAGTGACGGTCGGCAAGTCTCAGGCGCTGTACACGAAGGAAGCCTCAGCAGCAGGCCTCCTCAGCATCGGAGGAGTCAGGGTGGAACTGCCGCAGCACCCGGTCGCTTTGCACGGCGTCATGACGAGGTCCAGTCGGCAGCTCTCCACTACGCTACAGGTATCATAATCGTCATTATAATCGGCCACTGCAGTCCACCGCTAGATTAACACCTCTTCCAAAGCACGCAATTTTTTCTGGTCCCCTTCTATTCTGCTCCACTGTTTCCCAGCCAACTCGAAATCTAAGGTGGGACGAGTGTAATGCTTACTTCTGCGTGGAGCTTGGATCCTACACGACATTTGTCCCGTTTATCGGGCCTCAGCTATAAGAGATCTTATCCTTCTGCATCCGTTTTTACATTTCCAGTCTAGGGCAGGCAGCTCTTTTTGTCTTCGAAGCCGACCGCAACTGTAGACAACATGTCGGAGACAGACAGAGAGCGTAGTTACGACGCGAGTGAGCGAGACAGCGAGCGTTGCTACGTAGGTATGCTCTCACGCTCACTAGCGTCGTAACTACGCTCTCTGTCTCAGTTTCCGACATGTCGTCTATAGTTGCTGTCGGTTTGGAACTGGTACCTTCACGGGTAGTTCCCAGTCCGTTACAATGTCCTCTCACGAAGCCCCCTGCACAGGAGCTGGGTGTGACGCGCACTTCGTCGCGCCTGTCCCGCGGCGGCGGCGGTGCGCCCGAGCCCGCCAGCTCGGCCGAGGAGGGCTCGCCCGTGCCCGCGCCGCGGCCCCGCCCCGCGCCGCCGCCGCCCGACCTGCCCGCTGCCGTGCAGTTCACTATTGTGTTGCAGGTTAGTACAACCGCGCTAGGTCTCTTCGCCTCTGAGACAGGCGCTAGGCCTCTTTCTTGTCTATGCATGCATCTCTCTTGTTCCCATGGGCCGCCACCTCTCCCAGGCGGCATTCAGATGCCAGCAAAATTGGCGTTACGTGTAACGTTGATGTTGTACCGTTTCAAAGGGATTCGATGTCCGTCTGTTACAAATATTTCAGCTTACCTAGCTCAGTGGTAGGGCGTGGGTAGATTAGTTTGTCAGGATGTCGAAGAAAGCTGTTGGGTAGTAAGCGCCAGTACCCCACTATAAGAGAGGAGATACAAACTTTATATTTTAATAAAGCTTCTTCAACATCCCGTGCAACATAGATTATCTGGGGTAGAAATAAATAGTCTTTTTACGGATATTGTTCACTAATGTATGGATGTGAAACCATGCCCTAGCGACTTCGTTACAGAGGAAAAAAATTGCTTTATTCCATTAGATACGTTAGAAGCCGGACTGATATGGTAGTAGAGCTTTCCACATATAGATTGAACTAATTGCCTATATGGCCCTATTTGTTAATCTATAAATGATATATACACCCTACTATAAGAGAGGAGATACAAAATTTATATTTTAACAAAGCTTCTTCAACATCCCGTGGAACATAGATTGTCTGGGGTAGAAAGAAATAGTCTTGATACGGATATTGTTCACTACATATAATGCAAGGCTAAAACAGTAAAATTAGTTACAGTAAATGTTATTAAAGTTGGTAATGTTTATGTACTTATAATAAAAGCGGGCATCTTCCCCTACAAATACTGAATGACTTCTTATGTAGGTACTTCATTAATACAGAATTACACAGAAGTTTAGTCAATCCGAAGAAATGAAAGAATGCGAGAGTTACTTTTAATCTTATAGTATGGAGTGAGGTGTGATATGTGGAGTGTGTCGGGATTAAAAGCCCTGCTCCCCCGGGACCGCACTGCTAAAATGCAGTGACAGACGCCTCACAGGTAAAACAGGTCCGTAGCTCCGCTTCTCGTGGACCGCCTTGGAAAAGGACAGACGTCTTAACGGAGATGGCTACCGGTCGCCTGCAATAACCACCAAACCATTGAACCCTGGGGAATGTGAGGCACCTTGTTTAGATTCAAGTTCTCCACCACATGGAGTATTCCCTACTCAAAATATATTATATACCATTAAACGGTATTTGTAGATAAATGTAGCAGTCTTCTGCCATAGCTAGATAAACCAACAGAATCCTGAATGCCGGCGGACTGCCACGTGTCATATGTACCGAAGTTAGAAGCCTGAAATTATCGTTTTTATTAGTTTTATGGAAACGAGAAGAGAAATATCGACTGCAGGAGAGTCCTCAAGACGATATTCCATACATACTCAGGCTGGGAAAGACGCCCGACTAAAGAATTGTGCCCGTTAAAGAATTGTGAAATTGAAAAAACAAATATGTAGAGCTGCCTTATCGTCACCCGTAGATCAAGATTATATTAACCTAAAGGTGGGCAGTTGCTTGAAATACATTTGTGTGACAGACTCAAGACACGACCCTGTGGAGATGCAAGTCAAGCGACATTATTTTCACCACCTCCGCTTCAGAGAGACTTTTCGTTTCTCCCTGCAACCTCATTCAGCTATTGTATTAGACTATGATATTGGTTCCACAAATAATTTGGAATTTATTTATTTATTTATTAAGAAGACTGACAGCATAATCATTAAATGAATTTCAGATTTCTAGAAGAAACAGTATTATAAATGCCAAAAATAAGTCTTCCTATAATAAGTTTAGCTTGTTCTGTAGTACCAACTTCATGCAGGCGGGCGTCGGCGTTCGAAATTTGAATGTCAGTACCAACTTCACAGACAAACTAGGGGCGGCATGCAGGCGGGCGTCGGCGTTCGAAATTTGAATGTCATAACATGTAGAAAAACTACACATTATGGTCATAATGTGTAATTTTTCAGATAAGTTGTGTTCAGATAAGTTTCAGATAATGAGTTTTTACCAAGTAGTTTAACATTATGCTGATCGTAACGTGCGGTTTTTGTACGCAGTTAAGAGGGTTTATGATACATGTGTAGATAAAAATTCTTAACAACAATAAATTCGAATTTAAGTTTTGGAACAATAACAAAATAGTAAATTACATTTAATTTAATTTAATTTAGTACACCTATTACAGTACTACCACTATGACCCATATCTGTAATTAACAAAATAAAGTAAACCAAAATTCAGAAGTATGTTTAATGTTTTATTGAGACTACCCTGACCAGAGAGGCCTTTATCCAGCAGTGGGATGATGTAGGCTAATAAGAAATAAGTAAACTTAGACCTATACATTCCTTAGTATGTGTTATCATAGTCACCCTTTCATAGTTTAGATAGATCAAATATATCTAGTGAATCAAATAATATGTTGTAGGTGTATGTAGCAAGCCTACAGGAAATAGTGTTTTTGCCGTAGGTAGTATGGTGCAGAGGAGTGTGGAGGAGTTTAATTTGTCGAGTACCTTTTTTAGGTGTGTAGAATGCTATAATGTTCACCAATTTTGTACAGTCAAGGCTTCCACGGCGCACGTCATGTAGTAGGAACATGTCCATACAGATTCTTCTGTTTTCTAAAGAGAGCAGTTGGTAGTGAGGACAACTGTCTTCATAATATGTAGGAGTACTTTTTGTGCTATAAATCAGGTAGGAGATAAATAGTTTCTGTATACTTTCAATTTTATTTTTGTATTTTGTATATCGGTGACCCTATGCTACCACCGTATTCCAGGACAGATCGGACATAAGAAAAGAATAATAATTTTATGACCGATGTGCACCTGAAGGATTTGCAGGTTCGCAGTACAAACCCGAGACTTTCAAGTTTTTTGCGTTATTGTATCTATATGAATATTAAATTATTTTTTTTTGTCTAATAGCATACCCAAGTCTGACCTAATCAACTCGCTCTATATTGGCTCCACTAATCGTGTATTCATAAAGTAATGGGCGTTTTTTCCTGGTGAAAAAGATTACCTGACATTTACCAACGTTGACGCTGTTTCTTATCAATTTTATAATAGTCTGATAAGCGGTTTAGGTCGCTTTCTATTTTTTTACAATCCGAAAGGTTTTTGATTGTATAAAATATATTTTATCATCTGCAAATGATATTCAGATTGTTCAAAACAGGTGAAAATATCGAATAGGAATGCGATATAGAAAAGAGGTCCAAGGTGTGATCATTGAGGAACACCCAAAGTTATCTCTACAAAGTCCGACTGAAAACCTCCTACTACTACCGCCTGCGAGCGGTTGCTTAAGTAAGAGTTTACCCATCGAAGAAGGTCAGGAGTACAATGTGATCAACACGGACTTTGTGATAAAAAACACATTTAAAGAAGTTATTGAAACCGTTTACAATATCTATACCATTATTCAATGTATCATTTTCATAAGTTAAACTAGAGAGATATTCTGACCCTCCTCCTCTTTTTATTTTAAAAAACGACCAAAATGCTTTTGGGTTTGTTTTAATAGCATTCATTCTGAATCCTATGACATCTTGCACGCAGTAATGAGAATTCATCTTAGTCTCTTGAATTTTTGTATTTTTTCCTTATTGAGTGGGCCTTATGTTTTTCTCGGATATTTTTCATGAGAGGTTTGATATACCATTTTGGATACTGGACTTTAATTTTCTGATAATTAATAGGAATGTACAAAATATACTATCATAGATATATTTGTAAAAAAAACTTCTACTGCGTCATTTACTGTTTCCTCGTTGTGACCGCTACAGTCACTTAGTGCAGAGCTGAGGTGGGATGAGCTGATGGGGAAGATTGGTAGAAGAGTTGGAAGTGGGTAGTAGGTTCCCGAAACCGGTTTCCGTGGCTTCTCCTTCTTGTTCTTGGGTTAGCGAGACGGTGGGGCTGTCTCGTGGCGTTGTCTCCCGGTGAGGGACGGAACCCAATGGCTTGGGTGAATCGTGGATGGCACGTGCGTGCACCAAATTACTCCAGTGTTAGGTATAGTTCGCGGCACATTAGGGTTTGCGTACACTTTTCACGCGAACCTGATAGCTAGCTATCTAGTTATTCATCTATGAGCAGAATGTGAGCGGAATTGAGCGAATAAGAGAATTACACCATGTGGTTAGCAAAATGGTGGTCACGACGGACTTGGGTGCGAAGCTGGGCGAAAGATCAGTTAGCGTCTAGCCTCATGGCAGTTCACGGACGGACTAAAATGTGCAGATTGGGAGATGCTGTGCGCCGACGTCGCGGCCGGGGATTGGTGGAAAAGCGGAATGCGTTCCCGCATGCGCCAATTGATTTTTCGAAGATACATTCTAATGTTTTCGTAGTCTCCTTTGAAGAATCTGATCCTTTCTGAACCTGCCTCTTGCAAAGGGGTGAGGAGGAATATCTCTACACTTAATCACAAAAGAGGAATCTGCCAGAGGATGACTAAAATGTCTACCACACAGTCTCTGAAAACTAAATGCAAGGTGTTTTTGCATGAATTTGTTAGTGTGTTGTATTGCTGCAACCCATATAGTTGACATGATATTAATAGTTCCTGATCGGCCACCGGACCCTCCCTGAGAAATAGTGGTTGTGCAATGTCGGGCCATCCTATGAATGAGAGGTTTATGTCTCCCATGACTATGAGATGCGAGATGAGATACTGAGGCGAAGTAGGCGAAGTAGTTGCGTTACCCTTACCCGAGTTTGTCTGTTGCCAGGAATGTATGTTGCCATAATAAATAGGTAGAACAACGAGTTTATGAGACCTCTAAGTCTAAAGAACATTATGTTTCAATTGATTTTGTTTTGTTTCATGGATCTCCGACAAGCATTTATTAAAATTTGCTGAAATTTAAATTTCGCAGTGACAAATGTTTGTAACACGTAAAACAGAACGAACAGAACAAACAGAAGGAAGCACATGATTTTGTGCGTTACATGTCTGTCGAGACCCTTTTTCTCAAGAAGTGGAGGTACCTATAACAACAACAAGGCCACGCCTTTTCCCATACGGGGTGGCAGAGACACCATTATGACCACTTGGAGGTATCAAGTTGAAATTATATCTAAAAACAAATATATCAAATAGTATATAATATGTGTGCAGATGTAAAAAAGTGTTTTTTTTTCTATTACTGTGTTGAAATAAAAAATATCAACCAGCTCAAGGATATGGGTAAGACTATTCTGGCTGACACACCTGGTCAGAAGCGAAGACGAAAGGTTAATCGAGACAATAACTTACTATTCCCAACATCTGCTCTTACCTTCGTCCGTCTTGTCTTTGATACTGGGGCTGACGCTGTAGGCGATACAACTAAACTAAATAAACGAATTAAAACAGTGTGTTTGAAAATTAAGTCCATAGCTAACGCACAAGAGCTATGTCAGATTCAAGGCTGTCGTTTTATGGCCTTAGTTAGTTGGTTTTGACACCTGATGAATCGCAATGACTCGCTCATATTCTACTTTAATGTTAAAATGTATCTCCACAGAGTCTAAGCGTGACAGCTGCGCTGCTCCCGTCCCTGCAGGCTCAATACAAGATGGAGATGGTCACCAGCTCCGGCGTCACGGGGCTGAAGGCTCACTTCACCGTCGACCTGCCGACTCACTCGCTCAGCTTCGTTACTAAGCTGCAGGTAACTAGTTGATATCAATCAGTGTATAGGGGCACTCACTGTGGCCTACTTAATGGCACTCAACAACAACTGTAAGGGCGTGTGTAAACTCTAAGAAAAGTTGCCGGGTCTTTGCAAGATTCGTTTAATTATATGTCATTTCAAGAATTCTTGCAGTCCTACTCATAAATATACTAATATCCTGTCTGCAACAGACACGAAATGCTACACAAACTGGCGAATGAATTCATGCATAGACTCGGCGACTTTTCTTAGCGTTCACGTGCCCTAAATCCTTGACAAAACATAAACATAGCGTTATGAAATGCAACATGCTGTCGCATATGTCAAGAACTTCGACACCTCTCAAATATGACTTGTCAAACATTACCCTGTTCCCCCTACAGGTGACAGAAGCGAACATCCCGGCGGCGGCGTCAGTGGCGCTGCCCGCCGTGCACGTGAGCGCGCGTGCAGTGGACGGTGCGGCCGACGTGCCCATGGAGGGCGTGGTCCTTCGAGCCGGACGCTACCTCGCCGCGACGGCAGATATAGGACTGTTTGAGCATACTCTGTCTACGGACCTGTTGAATCACTTGGTGTTCGTGCAGAAGGTCTTTATGAAGGTGGGTTTCTGCTATTAAATCAATTTCTCAAATGACTTTTTCTTAATCAAAATCGCGTTCGGTGTTTATAGCCAGCTAGTTTGAATTGGCTACTGAGTCCTGACTGGGTAGTCTAACAAATACAAAAATCATGTCAGACGTTGAAGCCTTATGGACAATAGGGCTCGTCGATATCAGAAATATAAAAAGACCGCCATTTGACTAAAATGTGTTACATACTCACATCACAATGTTTCCATACAACTTACTAACAAAAAAGCGTTGTGGCAGTTCCTAAAAAGTCTATCTATGTTGACTACTTTTATCAAGTACCCAATTGGATAATATCAAGCTCACAGGTAGAGTGCCATATCAATGTTGAGGAACTAGGTTTGCCAAGATCGCTGCAAGTAGACCCCGCCGCCAATGCCCCAACGAAAGACTTGGTCGTTCGCGTCGGATTAGTATAATCTTCGGTAATTTAACTAAGTTCTTTGGTTAACAGGAAGTGAACGAGGTGGTACAGAAGGTATATGGCGGCGAGAAGCCAGTGCCTTTCTGGAATGAGGAGGAGGCGTCCAGTTCCGCTCTCAGCAGAATGCTGTTCTCACTTACGATACGGATAAAGGTTTGCTGAACATAATATTTTATGTTACAAAAACACTTAGTGGAGAGAATTTGGATTTATTCTAGGCTTGATTCGTATGATAAAGCGCACTATGAATATATAAGGTGAACGCACACTGATTCGCACCGAACGGATCGACTGCGCTGCTCTAGCGCGTTGCTCTGTCGCATGCATCAAAACGCAGAATGCGGTCGATCCGTTTGGTTACACAGGCTTCCACGCCAATGCCATTCCACACGTTTTCCAGCGCATCCAACTAACAGCGACGACACCGAGCAACTCGGCCGTGCGCCTGGAGACTGGCGCGGTGGAGCTCCAGCTGTCGAACCGTGTGCAGAACGTGCCTCAACCGTCGGAGTCGCACGGGCTGCGCCTGTTCGCTAAGGCTCAGGTGAGTAAGACCGTGCACCACGTGTTAATTTTAGCAAACAACAACCATGCCCTCATATGGTGCCCAAAGGGGAAACGGAAGAAAGCTCGCTTTCAACGGAGGACATTCAATGGAGGACGAGTCTCTTATGAAACACGAATAGCAGAGTCGGGCCACTGTTTGAGCGAACCTAGAGCAGATGGCCCAAGAACGGAGCTCTGTGCCAAAGAGCAGTTCTTCACAGTTTTTGTTGCCGTTTCTAGTCTAAAATGACTGTGTGGAAGAAAACTGTCCAATTTGTTCCACGACGAGGGCGCTAAGTGTCTGAGACCAACGCAGGGTAGGTAAGCAAAGAGGTTCGCTCATTCCAGGTAAAAATGAAGTAATTAAAGCAAGTTTAAGCAAAGAGTTTCGTTTTGAGGTTACAAATGATCACTTCTTTCAACGAACCCAGTAATTTTTATAGCGGCAACGGTAGTTGCCCCTAAATCGTCATTCACGAATGTCATCATAATGTCGATTTTTCAACAAATTTGTATACCTATTTATATCAAGTAGTAACCCGCTAGTTTGTGACTCGGACTGTAATATACAAGAAAAAGTCGGTTAAGGCAGCTCTAATAATAATACCTTGTAATAATATATATTGACACCATTTACACACATTGATCTAGCCCCAAACTAGGATTCCCTGTATCTTGGGTACTAGACAACGATACACATACTTATATAGATAAATATTATACTTAGATAGATAAACAACCATGACTAGGGTACAAACATCCGTTCTCATCAAACAAATATTTGCCCCCACCGGGACTCGAAACCGGGACCCTTGGCTTCGTAGGCAGCGTCACTGCCGACTCGGCCATTCGGGTCGTCTAATGATTGTCAATCACTTTGAAAGTTTTACTAATCACAACACGATTATTTCACACGAGCTGTCTTTTATTGCGATTTAACTTGTATATGCGATGGTCTGATTGGTATTTTTGTCGAAAGCAATTGAAATTCATTGATGTCAGAATTATTTTGGCGCCCTAATTTTTTTCATGGTTTTCTGGCCAAACAATACCAAGTATTTTTATAGTACACTTGAATGTGGATTCAAATAATAATATTGTATATATGTAGAACTATTAGTACACAGTAATTAATGATTCAGATATTTTTATTTTTCGAATGCCAGTCCTGAAAAATTTAAAACATCAAAATTTAAAATTACTAGTATACACTGTATTACCAGCACAAGATTATTTTAATCTGCCGCGCTTTGCCAGGTTCATGTTTCAGTAGATAGAGTCTAGTAAGTTAGTAAAGCAAGTTAAGCAAAGAGTTTTGTGAATCAGAGAAATGAATTTTTCAATATCCAATCCATAGAACTTTGCTGTTGATAATGAAGTAAAATGCTCAGACTCACAGTGCACTCTACCAGAAAGTTTTGCGTAATATTCGCCATCGTACATGTGTACGTCTCCTCTTGTTGTTTAATCCAAACTTGAATTATCATCATCATCAACATCTCATTAGCTCTTATGTGTTCTGGTTCTAGGTTCCTGTGACTCAACACAGACTTTTAAAATTCCCTATATATTTGCAGGTTGAGCTAAACCTGAGTTTAGGCCAGTTGATACGCAACGCAATGTTCGAAGAAGCAGAACCGGAGTTCCAGCAATACGCATTCTTCAACACCAGAATATGTATGTACTAGAATTGTGCTCTTATAATTTATAAATTTATATATGAATACATATTGTCTGTGTCCCCAAACAATACCCTGCGGAAACAGAAAAGGGGACGTCATAAAAATAAACTTGAGGAGTATTTGATATATACGATGGGTTAGCCGTTCGGCCCAAAAAGTATAGAGCGAAAAATTTTTTTTCACTCTTCGATTCCATATCTTTTCTAGAAGCGTGGCCCTCATTCCATTCTTGAATTTTCTTTTACATCTGTCAGTTACGATTTAAAATGGTCTGCCTCGCATGAACAATGGATATTTTGATTCGCCCGCAGCCCTCCGCAACGCGTTCCAAGACGAGATGGTAATGGACGGCGACGATAAAGAGGTCGTCCTCATCACACTCAAGCGACCGCTCATCTACATACAACCCGTGGCGGTGGACAAGGCGATACTCGTCTGGCTGAACTACAAGAATGCGTATGAGTACTGGAACGAAAAGCGGCTCAATCTGAACAAGGAGGTGTTGACGGCTACGCAGCAGGTCTTTGAAAAGGTAAGCGAGTACCACAAACTGGCCAAGTGCCATTTTATTTTGTGAGGAAATTACAAATATACGGGTTTAGACTTTCTCCTTGACTTGTGCTATACCTTGCTTCGTGCCAAATTTCTTGATTCTAGGGCAACGGGAAGATCCCTATAGGTTTTTATTCCCTTGCTAGTATCACGTAATTTTTAAAAAATAAATTTTTTGATGGAGTTCACCTATAAGTTTATTTTTTTAACTTCAAGAAACTACAGTCCTGAGCAATTGATATTATTTTTTACTACATGCCACCTTAACATACCTATTATACTGAAATAATATGTATTATATATACCTCTATAAACTCTATATTTTTTATTTAATGTTCTTATATCTTATAGGTATATACTGTTATACCAAAAGTAAAGTAAACTCTTCCATATATGATTAATATAAGAGCCTAATAATGCATTGATAATTAGAATAACTTATTTTAAGTTCTAATCGCACTTTGTGGTTTCATTCAAGAATACTCTAGGTAATGAATAAGGCTAAAGTGTCGGAATTTTGCAAAAATAATTTGCGTAGAAAAATAACTTATTTGGTGTTTTCAAACTCGAGTGACTGCACATGTCTGCGTCTTTATTCGTGAGTATTGTGGGGAGTTCTTAACAGTATGGCGCGCTTGAGCCGTCATCGCTGATCCTACATGCTACGCTCAGTTGAGAAAATCGTTTTGCGGGGAGTCGAACTCTGAGCTTTAATAACTCGGTCAATTTTTAAGATATCATAAAACTAAAAACATAGAATTTTGACATGTTTTTTTATAAATTTAACTGTATTCACAGAAATTTTCGTTGGCCACATTCATTGGCACAGACCTGAGCTGTATTTTTGAAAAAATGAAAGTGAATCTTGAATTCGCGCTCGAAAGTAAAACGTGTGCGAATTTATTTTCTACTGGGTCCTCTTTCTATGCATTTTTGGAGCATTCGAAAGCAGTGTTACCATTATATTCAAAACCTTTAAGAAATTTCATTTCACGCAAAAAAATAAAAAACCGGTGAGAAATAACGCATTGATTTAAAAACCGGTAATGGATTAGGGGGAACGGAACGTTAATTAAAAAGTTATAATGTCATTGTGTCGAGGTGTTTGATATCGCGGAAAGGAAAACAATCAACATCCAACATCATAACAAAAAAGCGACGAAACAAACAAACCATGGAAGTGGAAGATCTTACTCCGAATAGGAAGAAATCATCGGGGCATTTAAGTAAGACGCAGAAGATAAAACTTCTGGATTTGATGCGGGATCGTCCTCACCTGCGCAGCGGCAGGTTTACAAATAACTTCACACAAAAGGATGGCAGAAGAGAATGGGAGCTGATAAGTTCCATTCTCAATGCAATTCCAGGCTCCCAAAAAGACTGGCGCCTTTGGCGAAAGGTAAGGAAAATAAACCTATTTGATAGGTAGCTAAGTATTGATGAATCACATACCTACCATTGGGGTAGTGTGGTTCTCAAGTAGATGACTTCTGAACATAAAAGGGTCGCTGATGACATTCTTCGTTACTTTCGTCTCACGACCTCGATTTCTCTTACCTTCTCTGTGTATTGTCCAGTACCTAGACCACTCACCCCCACAATGTTTTAATTTTTTATTTCAGACTTGGCAAGACCTTCAGTCAAAGGCAAAGACAAAAAAAGCCAGTTTTAATAAATCAATACAGAAAACTGGTGGGGGTCCAGCACCAGACCCCATTGATGATTTTGATGAGGGAGTAGCAGCTCTCATCAACAAAAACAGTGTTGATGGACATGATGGGGTGGCAGAGTCCATAGTGGAGTTTTTTATTGAAGATGTTAAAGGTAAAGCGGGGTTTTCACGATAAAAGTACGCTCGGACCGAGTGCGCTCGGACAAACTCATACGAGCTAGCTCGTATAAGAGTCCACTCGGATTGCGGTTATCACACGGTTTTGGTTTTTAGATCAAAGTAGTATGAATCATGCGTCCTATTGCGGAATTTCGGACATCTTTGATTTTGTATTAATTTAGCTTAAGTTTCCACAACACTTCCTCAGCTTCATAAAGTTCCACAAAGCGTACAGTATCAGCCAGTATCACGTAAATCACGTTCTGTCCACTTTTTCTTTAGCTACGTTTTATTTTTCTTAGATGGCGCCATTTTGTTTTTATAAAATCATCCGAGTCAGCTCGTACGAATAGAGTCGCGTCCAAGTCCACTCGGTCCGAGCATACTCTTATAGTGAAAACCCCGCTTAAGTCATTAAAGTGTTGCAAAGTTTTTATTTGAATTCTCTAAATATCATAATATTTGTTTTTTAGAAGTACCGGCTGATGTATGTGTGCCACTACCTCTTGAAATACCTGCTGATGCTGATGTACTGCCACCACCTCTTGCAATACCTGCGGATGATGAAATACTACCATCACCGCTTGATTTTTTGGAACAAGATCAAAGAGCTCAGGATGAACATGAACAAGACAAAGAAAATGGTATGTTTTGTTGATTGTGACAGTTAAACACCTCAATTTGGGGTGGCACCTGAACTAAGTAATCTATTCATATTATGGTTCCGATCTTAAAAAGGAACCCTTATAGGATCACTTCGTTGTCCGTTTGTCCGTCTGTAAAAACCTTATTTTTTAGGAATATAATTCATGTTACAGGAAAGAAAACTGGAAAGAAAACTGGTGCTACAAAAAAGAAAATTAATATGAAGACATTGCTAAAAGAGAAAATTGAATTAAAAAGAAAACTAGTGGATAGTACCATACAATTCCAAACACAATGTATAAGACTGGAAGAGGATCGAAACAAAATCTTAAAAGAATTATTAAGTAAATTTAATGAAGGAAGCAATAAATAATCTCTTTATTATATTTACTAATTAATTCTTTTAAGATTGTTCCGATCCTCTTGCAGTATACATATTGGGTTTGGAATTGTATGGTACATTCCACTTCAACTAGTTTTCTTTTTAATTCAACTTCACTCTATGTCTTGAGTTGTACTCCGATACTCTAGCAATATGTTTGCTAAGAAAAACGATACATCGCTATCGAAAATATGAGTACAGTGGTACACTGTGGTAGTCAAGATCAACACTATCTATTGCCAAAGTAACGCAGACAGACTATAGTTGTTAATTTTGTTATTAATATCTGTTGATTTCCTTTATTGTTAACTTAAACCCAACGAAACGGTCAGCTAGTCAATCATCTGTTAAGTTTGTGAAAATAAATACAGTTAATTTTGTTATTAATATCTGTTGATTTCCTTTATTGTTAACTTAAACCCAACGAAACGGTCAGCTAGTCAATCATCTGTTAAGTTTGTGAAAATAAATACAGTTAATTTTATTATTAATATCTGTTGATTTCCTTTATTGTTAACTTAACCTCTATGTGGCCCAAGACGTGAATGTACTTGAATGTACACGGAGGTTAAACCCAATGAACGGTCAGCTAGTCAATCATCTGTTAACTTTGTGAAAAAAAATAAACATTTTAATTTGCCATTTAATGGTTTTATTTACATCTAAGCCTATTACTGGAATAAATCTCTTATTAGAGATCAGCTCGCCTTTGTACATGTTTTTCCTAATATAACACAATAAAGAAATTACGAAATATCAATAAATTATTAAATAATAATAAAAAATTAAAAATAGTTTTGAATAATTCTGTTTCTTATTTGTTCCGCAGCAATCAATTCTCTATTTCGCCTTTGTCCACTACTTGTCGTGGGGTCTGTAGGTTGTACATTGGAGCCAAAATCGGCATGTTCATTGGAAATGATGTCATCCTCATCTTCATCTCCCTCCATGACGACATTATTTTCCATACACATGTTGTGTAAGACACAGCAGCTATTAATAATTTTTATTGCCTTTTCTGGCAGGTAGTGTAGTACCCGATGTTTTAGAAGGCAGCGGAACCTGGTTTTTAAAACACCGTTGCACCGTTCAATGGTTGCCCTGGCTGTTTTGAACGCTGCATTGTATCTTTCTTGCTGTCTGGTTTCAGGTTCCGGGATGGGCGTGTGTAACCATGGGCGAAAGGCATAACCACTGTCACCTTGAAACAATATAAATTATATGTAAAAACTAGAGAGGCTGAGAGGGAGGAGAGAATGAGATGATAATACTGAATATCATAGAGCTATTTTTACCTATTAAATAATATCTTCCATTTCCATGAATATTCTGCATCATGGGGAGCACCGCACTATGGTTCCAAATGAAAGAATCATGTGTTGCACCTGGGTACAACGCATTGACATTCAAAATTTTCATGTCTGCATCACAAACCTGAAACAATCAATAATCTAGATAAAACAAATGAAGAATGACAGGTCTACAGGGTGTAACAGAAATGTGTTGTCATATTTTAGGAGGTTGTTAGGGACATCATTCTGAGCAACTTTCACTATGAAACCGATTTGATCAGAGCAACTTTATTTTTCATTGCTCCTTACATTTTGGTCCGGGCGGTTAGCTGATTTGACTACACCGTTCTGTTACACCCTCTATATAGATTAGTTTTATGTGTAAGTTTTTGTACTGATACTAGAGCTGTCATCATGATTCAGGATACTTGTGTACCTACCAGTTGTGTATTTATTGAGTGGTATCCTTTTCTGTTCACATAGCTCCGCTCATCATAAGTTTCCACAGGTGGAGGATGTATGGCTACATGTGTGCAGTCGATGCATCCTATAACACCCGGAAGGCCATACAATTGGTAGAACCTAGAATAAAAATATTTACAGCATGTTACACGGTTGTAGCATTGGATTGCATTGACCTAGACTAGAAGGTTAATTGTCTCAAAGATCTAAGGGACCACAGACAGACCTAACCAATTGATACCCATTTATACACCCATTCAAAATGCAATTTCAATTACTTATATAATTGGTTACTCACTTTCTTGTTTTGGTATCCATCTCTTGGTAAGTGGATGGATACTTCACCCACTTTTGGAAGATTATCGGATTGTTGATCGCTGCTACCACATCTGACAAACTCCTTGAGACTGTTGACTGTGTCACACATGCATTTTTGTGGTTTGCAATAGAATTTTGGTAAGATCCCGTAGCAAAAAAATTTAATGCTATGAGTACCTGTAAAAAATTTAAGTAAGTCATGTTAATAAAGCAGTATGCTCTAGAGGCTAGCCCATCAACGCAGCTATGGAGTAATGATGGTTTCCTCACGATGTTTTCCTTCACCGTCAGTTCCTAGTACACAAAATAGGTAGGTAAGTAAGTAAGAACCAAAGCCAGGATAGCAAGTCATCTAAGAAAGATAAATACACGTTAATTTTACCTTTGTTTCGATAGACAGATCTGATGATCTAGAGCCTTCAACCATTAAAGGTTTTAATTCTTCTATTAAATCCCTTGCACATGTCTTGGACAATCGATATTTTTTTTTAAACTTCTTCTCTGTCTCCATAAATCCACTGCAGCGCTGCTGTTCAACTGCCTCTGCCCCCTCTTCCTCTTCTTCACTTAAGTCCATCAAGATATACTCCTCGAGGCTCACCATCGTAAAATATTTTGGGGTTATTGAATTAACATTCAAGAACTTTTGCTGTCAAAAGTGTCAAATGGTCATTTTCTACTAGTAGAAATCAAGAAACGAGTGGGTAGGACCACTCGTTGTTGAAATCACGGAAATGGATTTTCAAAAATGGCGTTTTTCTCAATTCGTGCACGAAAGTTGCGCTTTCGAATGCGAATTGGTTTTCGAAGGTCTCAAAAATACAGCTCCTGAACATTTAATTTCATTATTATTTTTTACTTCCCATTCTTTCTGTGAGATGAGCAATGCTCTGCCGTCATACAGTCTCGCACTAATACGAAGAGCACTACACAACTCACTATAACAACTCATTAAGTACATATTTGTTTTTGTAATAATACGTTTTTTTTGTATGAAAATATATTTTTTTATTTCCATTTCCACGCGTCCCTGAAAAAGGGACAGCAGACTAGATAGACAGACAGTCGGACAACGAAGTGATCCTATAAGGGTTGTGATCCATTTTAGGAACGGAACCCTAAAAATTCGTTGGGTACATTTTTATCAGGTGAAAACAAGCTGAATCTTAATATTTTATTCGACTGCGTTACAATGAATGTCTGTATTACAGGTGCAACTCACATCGCAAATAACGACTCCGCATCTCAGTACATTGTTCCTTCAACTAAACGTCGACGACATCGGAATTTGTCTGCCGTTGAATCAACTCCCAATGGTGAGATTCCGTTTTCGATTGCTACATGATTCCACGCAAAATGTTGCCGCACTCAAAGTATAATTACTCTACGGAGCTTCTGTCCGCAGTTTCGTCTGTGTGGCATTCTGGCACAAATCGAAGTCAAAACAAAATTACAAAAAGAACAAAATAGCGGCACGTTTTTTCCCATACGGGGTGGCAGTGGCACAATTGTGCCTTAGTTTAGCCAGTTATTTAATACACCCCTTTACGGTACAGGGGGCTAGCTCATCGTCGCAGCTATGGAGATTAAAGATTTTCTCCCGATGTTTAGTATATATAAACATAACTCGACAATAATGTATTATCGCAGGAAATTGCTGGTGGCTAAAACTCACTAGTAATGAATTTCCATAGAACTTTGCTGGCGCCTATTCAAGTAGCGCGGCGAGGTCGACTTTTCTGAAATAATGAACACATTAATAGTAATTTATGTGACTGATACATAATGCCTAATTATGTACAGTTACATTCACTAGTTTATCTACACACATATCATAAGCTCTCTTTGATGTGTTTAGGAACCGCATGTTTGTCCGGTATTGTGGCATTGAGTTGTTAAGCTTGTTCTGTAGTTCACAGACAAAGTAGGGGCGGCACGCAGGCGGGCGTCGGCGTTCGAAATTTGAATGTCATAACATGTAAAAAAAATACACATTATGGTCATAATGTTCAATATTCAGATAAGAAATGAGTTTTTACAAAGTAGTTTAATATTATGCTGATCGTAACGTGCGGTTTTTGGACGCAGTAAGAGGGTTTATGATACGTGTGTAGGTAGATAAAAGCATTTTTGAGTAAAATTAATTGTATTTATCCATGTTACTACATATAATGTGTGCCAAATTTTAGCCACTCAGCCGTTGCGCGATTGTTTAACAAATATCCAAACTTGACATATGATTAGGATATTAGATATGCATACGCTTTATACTGATACGTAACATGACCCAACTTGCGCAGGCGCCATGGGGACGTAACATGTACGAGTTGGAATCCCGCGGGGCCGTCGTGATAACACTCGAGAGTACCAGCATACAAGCTTGCAGCTCGGGCGCGCTCGTCAGTAAGGTAAATGTCGAACCTGCAGCGAAACATATTAAGGCGCAACATTAGGCTAAGGCAGCCTTTCTTAAATCTCTAAAAAATATTAGTGATTTTTTCGAGAATATTTCTAGTAATTGCAGATATTCACATAATTTTGTCCCCAAAATAGTTTTCATTTATTGCGGAATACTGTTCTCCATGTCTTTGGTTTCAAATAATACCAAAATTATGTTTCTAACTATAAAACGTTAAAAAAACAAGAATAATCAAAATCTATTCATAATTGACGAAATAATTGCGTAACAAACATACAAAAAAAACTGCCAAGTGCGAGTCGAACTCGAAGTAACAATGATAGGGATGGTGTGGACTGAATAGTTTGGATTTTACGAAGCAAAATGTTGTTCACAAAGTTATTGGTGCGGCTATTTTCACACTCCATGTACGTAACCAGGTGCATTCATAACATTATATATGGTATTGAAAGAATCGTTGTATGGGAGCCCCCTTAAATATTTATTTTATTCTGTTTTTTTAGTATTTGTCAGCAACAGAAATACATCGTCTGTGGAAATTTCAACTGTCTAACTATCACGGTTCATGAGATACATCCTGGTGAAAGACGGACAGACAGACAGACAGACAACGGAGTGTTAGTGTTAGGTCCCGTTTTTACCCTTTGGGTACGGAACCCTATTACTAACAGTCGAATTGAGAAACTCCTCCTTTTTTTTTTACTCCGAAACTACAGAGTCTAAAATTATGAAAAAATACAGAATATAGAACGTTTTTTATTTATCTGTAAACCACATACACATCTTTTAAATGCATCTGGTTACTTACATGGAGTATGAAAGTAGCCGCACCAATAACTTTGAAAACAACATCTTACTATGTAAAATCCGTACCACCGTATAATAGAAGGGACGGTGTGGAGTGAATGGTTTATTCATCCCTACTATTATACGGTGGTACGGAACCCTTTGTGTGTGTTTTATTTAGTTAATCCTTACTGTTGATACTTTGATGATGAAATTTTGATCCCACGTAAGAGGCACGCCAGGTAATCTACACAGAAAAAAGCGCATGCGGTCGCACACACACAGCCACATTCCGTTCCGCTGTTCGTTCAGTTCATGCTTATGTCGATAGATGGAATTGGTAGGTTTTGACAGAACCACGTCTGTCGGTTCATCCAACTAATATTATAAGTGTGAAAGTATGTGTTTGTGGATGTTTTTGTGTTAGTGCCTCAATCGCGCTAAAATGGCTCAACGGATTGGAATTAAATTTAGCAAAGAGAACGTTTATGAGCTAGATTAACTTATAGGATACTTTTTATCCGACTGCACCAGAAGGAGGTAACGTTATCTCGGTTAATGATATATCCTAAACACGGAGATGAAGTTGCGGGCATCAGATAGTATATAAGTATTTGTTTTGTGTAACAGGGTCGATTCGTAGGGCTCTGCCTGCGCTTCGCGGACGACTTTGAGACCTCCCTCGACGACTGGAAGCCGGACCCTGAGGACTCCAGCATCAACATCTGCAGCGTCTCCGAGGGCACCTATGAAGTGTGCAGTCGGACCACCGCGGCGAAGCATCATGGTAGGCCGAACGCATATCGTGAGGCCCGAAGTGCTTCTAGTAATAAAATACAGGTTTTGATTGGAAAAAATATATTTCGCGACAAACTGACCGCGACTAGAAATTCTGGTTTTTGACAAAACTACTGAATTGCGTGACTATATAATCTGCAAAGCGGCAACTTGAAAACAATCCGAGAAACACAAAATACAAAACAAGCGTTGGGTTTTGATGTTCTATACAGGTTCAGCGAAGCAAAGCCCCTTCACCTAACCTGGCCCACCACTTCTCCCAGACAGTCTTTATTTAGGCATTAAGCGTTGGCTTCTATTTAATCATTTTATCCCGCAATTCAGTAATTTTGCATAATTCCGTATTTTTATTTTCCGTATATTCCGTAATTCGGGTAGTTTCACTGTTCATGGTCATTAGCTTAAAAGTTTTTTTATGCGCTCGTTTATTATTCCCATAGATATCGAGATATTAGGCCCTTGGCGCTAAGCTTGTATCGGAACCAGTGTCGCCGAAAACTAAGAACACGCATACATTTACACCACTCGTATATCAATCCCTCCGCTTTTATTGGTCAGTGCAATGTCATGCACCTATCGTCCGAACACACCCACACTACCGCAGGTATACTAGCTAGTCGAGCTAGTGTTGTTGGACATTACATGGACAGCGAGTTTCATCGAGCGATTATAATTTATAGACAGTGGTATCTATGCCGGGTTATATAAATAAAATAATGCATTTTTTGTAAGAAATACCTTTTACTATGTATACAGGCTGTAACACATACGGGGTGACAAGCCGAAAAGGGTTGTTTGGGACATGATTTTGAAAAACTTTCTCAATTAATCTGATTTGATCAGAACAACGTTATTTTTTACGTCCCCAAACAAATGAGCTGACTGCTCTGCCCAAAATGTCCTGAAAAGTGAAAAACTGATCAAAACATTTTAATAGAGAAAGATGTTCAGAATGATGACTTTAACAACCCCTTTCTGTAAAATCCTGTACAGTACAATACTACCTATTGACCAGAAAAATGTAAATATTTATTAAGAACTTGCCGTTTTGTCAATTTAGGCGTAGCATTTTTTCCTAAGTAATGCAGTCTTATATTAGTATATCTTTCCATTACAGCTTTGCATAGTAATATTAGATGATTATCTATTGGGTTTTGTTCGAATTGGTGAAAATCTATTTCTTTCTATTGATTCAAAACATCATTCTCACTATCACTATCCCCATCACTATACGTCGTCTCTGCGTGCGTGTAACAGTTCGCATCGGAACCTCGATGCATGTTTACTTTCGTATTTAGATAAGTGTGAAATATTCATTGCGTATTAGCTTTGCAATACGTAGTGAAATTAAGATACAAAACAATCAATGGATAATAAACCTAGCTAGAACAACATGACATTGTCACTTTAATGATCAATTCGTGACGTATTTTTCGTGAATGATTTATTTTCGTAATTGTTTATTTCTTGTGTTTTAAGAAGAAATAATAGTTGGAATGAGACTAGCAAGTGATATCTTACTCCGCCGTTCTTGAGGTTCACACTCCCGCTTTTATTTTTGCACGTAAGTATTGCACAGGTCGGCATTTTCGAAAAACAGCGGAAATTAATTCGTCACTGCGGTCGCCCGGCGACTACTGAGAATTTTTAATTTCAAGATCATCGGGGCTAGATTTATTCGCGCTTACCACGCCCCTCAACCTATCTCTCGATATCTGTGATTATTCCCCTTTTAGTACCCTACCTTTCTATAGAGCGACAACAGAAAATGTATGTTATGTGACATTTGCCGTGAAAGGTCACGTGATCAATCGTGTCGAGCGTATACGACTAATGTAGTGGACGCCAAGAGGGGATTTCGTGAGTAACTCGAGCAGCTCTAGATGGAAAGCTTAGATTTGTTGGAGTTACTAAACAGCGTGTAAGGTATCTCCCATAACTTAAACTGACGCGATCGAGTTACCACGAAATAGCCTAGCGGCCTCCTAATCTATAGCGATATGTAACTTTGTCTAGGTTGATTCATAGTTAGGTTCCGTTCGTATTTGAGATGTTTTCAAAATTCTAAGCTGACGTACCCTGGGATCTCTGCATATATCACTCACGACTATATTCACCAATAAGGTGTTTCCACGCTGCAACTGCCACAGCCACGTTCAGCATATGTCTTGACATGTTTTAACGTTTCAGAAAATGCCAAATGGTTCCTCAACGTTTCCTGGCAGATGGAAGGTGTGGATATACATCTGGACGTCAACGTTGGCAAACAACTGTCCGCGCTGGGACATACATTGACTATGCTGACAGGTACGATACCATTAAATATCTACATACCCACAATAAGCCCCTTCAGAATCACCTGCCTCCATCTCTAGGAAAAATAGGTTTAAAACAAATTTTCTAGAAGCAATTTTCTATACTTATTAAATTTGCAGAAGACAAGTTGGCGCTTGATCACATTTCGATGACAGCTTTTTGCCCTGACCTCTTTCCGTACCCTGGCATTATTTCCTCGTGAAGTATCTTATTTGTCATTCTTACACTGTCCTTAATTATATCTACCTATTTTCATTCGAGTCTGCAGTGACCCTGCCTACGAAGCCAAGGGTCCCGGGTTCGAGTCCCGATGGGGGCAAATATTTGTTTGATGAGAACGGATGTTTGTACCCTGTACCATGGTTATTTATCTATCTTAGTACAATATTTATCTATATAATTATGTGTATCGTTGTCTAGTACCCAAGATACAGGGAATCCTAGTTTGGGGCTAGATCAATGTGTGTAAATAGTGTCCAAGGTATTATTATTATTATTATTATTCTCAATTATTTTATTTTATTTTTTCGCTAGACGTTTCAGATTATTTCTATCTACTCACTTCATACATTATTTATCTATGACAGAGTTTATCTTTTTACCATCTCTGTTACCTTGACATTTCAGCTACCTCTCTCACTTTTTTGTTACGTTGATTTTTGTTCTTTTTCATTTATATTATGCCAGCAAAGATATCTTCTGATTATATTACCACTCTTATGTCGATGACAAGCTTTTGCTAGTCATTGTTACGAAGTTTCTGGCAGAATATCAGCGTTGCCGATCATCTACAACAGGGTAGGCGAACCTTTATGCATCAACGTGCCATTTTTTCTAAAGAATGTTTAATGGGGTCATTGACGTGCCTTCAAATAATTTTGACTTTCTGATTATTTGGAAAATAATAATAATAAATACTATCAAAACTCGAAAAAAGGTACATTTTGGAATGTTTTTATCAAACGCATAAATCAAATTACTGTAAAATTAGTGTGACTCCTGTTGCTGCAGGTTAGATGACAAATCATTTATGTTGGGGTTGCAAGATGTTACTTTTAGCAAAATGCATGCTGAACTAGATTTATCTGTCAAACGGTTTCTAACCGAGTTTTAATGTTATTAATCTCTGAAAATAATGACTCGCAGGCATAGGTAGATGAAAACATTGTTAAAATAGCATGAGCCAGCTTCTTCAAGCAGTTAAATGTGACTGGTAACGAATTCCAGCGTAGGATCACTCGCGTTCGATCGTCATAAAATACTTAACACATTTTTACACATGTTTTATGATCGGCGACGTGCTCAAAATATTGTCTCGCGTGCCATTGGTTCGCCTACCCTGATCTACAACATTTTGCTCAGCCAGAGCCTTTTCTCTTGTTGCAATGCATGTTTTTGTTTATTTGTATTATTAAGTTTGTTACAATTAATTAATTTTTATTGTACTTGGCGTCTGATATAAATGAGTGCTGTAACAAGGAATAAGTGTGACTATCTATCTATCTATAAGTATCCTGTGGTCCTGGACTACCTTATTGTGTAATAGTCCTGATAATACTTACGACAATAATGAAAACATACGACAAATATGTAATTATAATTAATGTATTAATAAATAAAACCGTAAAAGGCTAAAATTTGGTTCACTTGTTTCCTTATTTAACGTAACGTTTGACCGCTATTCCTTATAAGCTGATACGTTAGATTTTAACAAAAAATATCTAAAAACCATGGTACTTAAGTTTACTATCAACTACAAAAAACCGGATACGGCGTATTTAGATTGGGGTCTTAACTTGAATTCTCTTTTCAGGGTTTGAAGAAGAGGACCCGCTCAAAATGGATTACGAGAGCGACATTGATGACGAAGCGGATAACAGTAAAGACTCGCAGGTAAACACCGCCCTTGTCAACCATTCATCATTCGTTTCATTACTCAGTATCGAAATGAGAGACAAATCTTTTCATATTCCCACACTCTTCCCCAGGAGAGCATTATCCTCCGTCGCAAGACCACCGACCACCTGCCAGCGTTTCTCTTCGACAACACCATCGATGCGAAGAGACGCTCCAAACTGATTGACAAGGAGATGAACGAGCAAGCGAAGATTATCAACGACTTGCGCACGCTGGGCGCCAGTCACAGCACTATTGAGTACGAGATGAAAAGATTACATGATCTGGAGGCGCTGGCGTTCAAGGACTTTAGGCGGTGAGTATTTAACATCTAATTCTGACTAAACTATGCTGATCCTATCCAGTAGCGATTTTGTGATCGTGAGACAATAGGCTCACTCACGAACACCTAGTTTGGATCCGGTTCATTATCATCGTTACATAAATTCCTACCCAGAACGCTGATGGATGCCCCTGTACCTCCTGTAAGTGATTATAGTAAAAGGCGTGTGATACGTCGAACGAAGTAAGCTATTAATATCCATTTGTGTTCCAGCGACATGATTCAGAAGCTGCGTCGTCAGAGTGTCCGAGCCAGCTCCATCACGAAGGGGAAACTGGGCCTCGGCTCTAACAGGAGCAAGTCATTCGTCGCGCCATCGCCGTTGCCCGAACGACAGGATATGGAGAGGTAAGCGAAGCTTAGGCTGTGTGTTACTAAGGCGCCAATTATGGCTCAATTTAGGTATTTAGGTTTTCCCGATAAGATTTAAATACAGACATAAAAAGTCATGTCCATACTTCCTAGGAAACGCGGTAAAGTCTGCACAGTAGTTGGAAAATTCAAGCACCTGAAATTCAATTTAAAATAAGACTCTTCATTAGATTGTTGCGCAAAATAAACTTGTATCGCATTATAATAAGGCCTTTTGTCCGTCAGTCATTATTTCACGTATGTCGAAGGACTCGCGAGGTGTATTGTTCTCACAGGACCACTAGTGTTAGTCCGTTATTAGTACGTACAGTATGTGGACGTTCTAACACTGATGGAAAACATCGTGGAGAAACTTTTATAGCCCCCTGTCACGCAAAATGGACGTGTATCTAAGTAAAATCAAGCATTAAGTGTATGAGAAAATAAACACTTGGAAAATTATTATATCGGTAAAACATATGTAAATGAACAATACGAGTGAGGAAATAAAAGTATAGGAAAATATATATATCTGGCAAAAAGAAACAGTAGAAATAAAAGCGTGAAAATAATTACTAGTAAAAAACGTAGAGAAAAAATAAGTCGTGGGAAAAATCGCGAATGAAAAAAAAAAAAGACAATATTATTTCGAAAATTTCATCTATACACTCCTTGTTACTCTAGAGCTCCAAAGATCGACACGCTGACGCACGCGTACACACATACACCAACCCTACCGCGCGGGGAGCGGGGAGCAACGCATGGTTAGCTTCCCGCCCGCACGCGTCAGGAGAGATAGCGATAATGTCGAACGAGCATTGGCGCTCGACTCGAGTTGCACTTGAGCGGCTGCGGCTGACGCGCAGGCGTCTAAGGATTTGAATCGATCTACCAAACAACCTGTATATTTCGTGTATATTTATTGCGCATGAAAATTGACATTACAAGCTTATAGAAAACACGTTTACAATTAAGTTATCTCTTACAAGAAATTTCTTTCAGCAACCCCAAGATGGAAAGGATAAATAGGTTTGATGATTATGCCAATTTCATGTGTCGGAAATGGCACGGTATTACACGAAGTCCCCCTGGAAGCTTATCGGGACTTCTTGATACAGGTTATAAATACCAATATCTGATGAAAGCCTGTTGTGTCCACAGCAGCGACAGTCTAATGACAGCGCCGGGTGATTCGGGCGAGACCTTGCTGTTGGTGGATGAAGACAACCGGCTCGCGGACATCATGGAGGACTGGGGCAGTCTGGAAAGCGAGCCGCTAACTGGTACGATCGTCTTCATAAAGGGAAATATTAAACAGCACATCAATAATACTGATTTACACAGCAAATATACTGATTTTCACAGCAAATATCAGGGCAGAATACGAAGCGAAGCCCCCTTTATCCTTCGTATAAGGTTGAACTTGTAAGAACAACAAAAATACTTTAAACATAAAAAGTATTTTTGCTGATCCCTTTTTGGTGTGAAAACCAGTATTTTTGCTGTGCGATTAAATACTAGCCCTTCATAAATTGAAGCCATGGCGCACACGGACTACAAAACGCCGACACAGAATTCCGCCCTCTCCCTATTTCCTGTACTTCCTGTAAATTGTATATGGACTCTCCGCACACAGTAAACGCCAGTGGCCGCCACACACTACAAATCGCCGCTGCTCGCTTCTTGTGGCGCCACAAAACGCTGAATCAAGACACTTGTGATAATGTCCCATCCCTCTCTCCATTCGCTTCAGTCAATCGGGCGAAGTCGAAGCAACTGGGTAAAATAGTAGCGGCCACCGGCGCGTTTTATGGCGACGTTTAGTGGTCAGTGTGCGGCGAGGCTTAGACCGCTGTATACAAACGGTTTTTTTTGAGTGGATAAAATTATTTAAAATTTGTCTATAATTCAGACCGAATAATTCTCTAAGCGAATATCAGTCTGTAGGCTACGTATTAAAATGTCAGTTAACACGGATGTACGTGTTGAGTTAGGAATGCACCACATAATGACTTTCTTTATTTCGTATATTATTAGTTGGTACCTTTACTAATCTCTAAGAAAATATACTGTCCTGACAGTACAAATGAGTGGGCCAAACACTACCTGGTTGGTTCAAAACTCCTAAATAGTATCGACATTCTAACGGTGATGGAAAACATCGTGAGGAAACCTTCATAACTCCATCGCTGCGGCGAAGGGCTAGCGCTTTTGTACTCAAAGATGTATATTGCAATAGTGCCTTTGCTACACCGCGTGGCATTATGAATCGATAACAGTATGTACTGTCATCTAAATTTTGATTTGTCACTAAACTGCGATACCCTAATAAATATTTTGATGTCTAGTATATTTGTCAGGAACTGATGTTCCTGATAAATATATTGGTCATCAAATTAATCAAAATGGTTACTAAATATGGATCATCGAATAATTGTAAATAAGTCTCCTGAATTATAGATTGGTCACCTAAATAGTAGTTCTGTCATCTAATCAAATCTGATGATGAAATATCAGGGTGAAGTGGTGGGTCAGGTTAGGTGAAGGCTAAAGCCTTCGTGTTAGGTTAACATGTAACTATAAAAAACCGTCAGTTGGTGACCAATTTGCAATTGTTAGATGACACGTTAGGTGACCAATTTTCTATTTGGGGTTTTAAAACTATATTATATGTACAATTATACAACTATATTATTTGACAATTTTATACAATTTTTGGCTAAAATTTAGGTGACTGATCTATTATTTTAGGAACTGTGGCAAGCAATGGCCACGGGAGACTTGTTGATGCAGGAAAACACCTTGTTTTACCAGATAACTGAATAATTTATTGCAGCACGCTTACACCTTGTAGCAGACATCGAAGGAAGAGAGTTTTTACAATGTTGCCATATAACAATATTATACTTCATTTAATACATTGGTGTTGGTGTTGCCAACATGTTGCGGCCTAAGGCAGATAACAAAAATAAACTGGCTAGACACAAAATTCATGCATATCTGATGCCTACTCACTAACTCATAAGAGCTCTAATCTAACTAATTAATGACAGTATTAATTGCTTAACCATACATACAAATGGTACAATTATAAGAGTGTACTAGTTAGCTACATTTACATGTATGCCTCACACTATGAGCTAATTAAACTTTAATACAAACTACTGACACATTAAAGTGGAAACAGTACATGTAAGTAGTTATAATAATATGCGTAAGAAGCGCCTAGCCTACCTAGGGTTACATAATATTAACAAACATCTAGGAGTATACCTATATCAATACATCACAAATGCAATAAGAACTATTACTACTTATTGTTATCATTTATAGGTAGAATACACACCTTTGTTATGGAACGTAGATGAGTTTTTCCATTTGAAGTCATAACTTCTAAAGCTCTGACCTTATCATCGCTACCAGGAAAAACCTTAACAATTCTGGCCATTGGCCATGACAGAGGCGGTTCATTAGCCTCTTTCAATATAACTAAGTTACCAGTATTTACATTTGCAATATCATCTCGCCACTTCGGACGACTTTGGAGGACATTGAGGTATTGTTTGTACCAGGTTTTCCAGAAATTTTGCCTAATATTTGTACATATGTCCCAAAACCTTAACCTATTCATGGGTACATTCGAAATGTCCTTCTCGGGGAAGGAAGTTAATGCGGAGCCAGTTAAAAAGTGCCCCGGGGTTAAATAATCGTAACTATTAACATCAGAAGACAATGGCAAGAGCGGTCTAGAATTTAAAATAGCTTCTATCTGATTTAACACAGTATTCAATTGCTCGTATGTCAAAGCTGAGTTTAACAGGACACGTTTTAAGTGATACTTAGTGCTTTTGACAGCCGCTTCCCACAGTCCACCGAACACTGGCGAATAGCTCGGTATGAAATGGAAATTGATGCCTTGTTGGGAAGCAAAGGCCTGTACCTGTGTTTGGTGACTCTGGGAGTTGACTAAATCGTATAACTCAACTAATTGGTTCCTTGCGCCTTTGAACGTGCTTGCATTGTCGCAGTAGACTTCTGTGCTTAGCCCTCGTCTTGAAATCATTCGTTTGTAACATGCCAGGAAATTATCTGTTGTAAGATCAGAACATAGCTCCAGGTGGACTGCTTTCGTAACAAAACAGACCCACACGCAGATATATCCCTTTGTTATTACAGCCCGACGAACGCGAGAATTTTTAATACTTATAGGTCCACAGAAGTCCACTCCTACTTTTTGGAACGGTCGGCAAGCAGTCACTCGGGCTTTCGGCAAGGAGCCCATCAGCTGATGCGAAGCAGTGGCTTTGAGTCTGAAACATGTTACACATCTATGAGTTATCTTTTTTACCTCTCTCATGCCGTTAACTAACCAAAACCTTTGGTTCAGACTTGATAATAGCAGCCTAGGACCAGCGTGAAAAAGCCTTTCATGCTCACTTTGTATCAAACGCTCAGTGACGGGTGAACCTTTACATAGTATTGCAGGATGTTTTTGTGAATATGGCACGTCAGAGTGATGTAACCTACCTCCTACTCTGAGTACATCCTGATCGTCCAAAAAGGGATGTAGAGGCTTTAAACTACCCTTTGTGGCACTCTTTGAATTTATAGAATCTATTTCTGTTTGGAAATGTTTGCGTTGATCATTTCTAATTATCGTAAACAATGAAGTTTGTAATTCCTCGGTTGTTAAGTAGTTGTGTTTCACTTTGTGTGTGTGTGACTTGACATTGTTGCAAAATCTAAGCACGTATGCAAGAACTCTAGTAGCTTTATGTATGCTTGAATATTTTTCCAGAGTGTGAAACAAATCTGGTTCCAATTGAGTAGCGACTAAGTTGGTGGCGATGCTGGAAACCACTGGGCAAACCTTCATTTCAGGCAACTCGTAAGGTAACTCTATGTTGACATCAATGTTGTACTCACCATTGCGAAGAAACTCGGGACCATTCCACCACATGGTGCAGCCAGCAAGCTCCTCGGGATCGAGTCCGCGGCTGATGTAATCAGCAGGGTTGTCACGTGTGTTTACATAAGCCCAGCGCCATTCAGAAGTGGCTTGGTGTATCGTTGCTACTCTATTTGCCACGTAAGCTTGCAACCTAGTTGTCTCGGTGTTTATCCAAGCTAATACTATCTTCGAATCACTAAAGAGGTACACATCATCTATCTTAATGCGTAGTTTAAGCGTATCATACACTTTAGCTGCTAATTTCGACAATAATAGGGCCGCATTTAGCTCTAATCGCGGTATTGTTAGACCTTTGTTTAGCGGGTTGATTCTGGACTTCGAACATAGTAGGTAAAGTATTGTACTACCTGTAGAATCAGTTACCCGTAGGTATACGCAACAACCGTAGCCCGTAGTGGTCGAGGCATCTGCAAATCCTATCAGTTGCACAGTGCATGATTCGTCTACGTGAATATTCCTATTCAAGTGTATCGGCTTCATGTTAGCCAATTTATTAGCGAATTCTAACCATTGCAGTTTGACATCTGTGGGAGGGCTTTCATTCCAGTCCATTTTTGTCGACCACAACTTCTGCATGATGGTCTTTGCAACCACCACGATTGGACTGGCAAAACCCATTGGATCATAAAATCTCGAGATGTAACTGAGAATTTCGCGCTTTGTTACTGACTGGGAGTTGAAAGGTTCAAGGCTAGTTATTTTAAAACAATCCTCACCTACATTTATGTTCAACCCTAACGCCTTCATATCGTACTCGCCTTTCTGCAGATCAATTTCATCAAATTGTTGTTGCTGAGTAGGGATATCTGCCAAGATGGTTTGGCTATTTGAGGCCCACTTATGGGTCTGAAAGTTGGCTGTTCCTAATAATTCGCGTATCTGACGTTTGGCCTCAAGTAGGGTGTCTATATTGCTACCTGAGTATAATATGTCATCTACGTAACAGCAGTTCTTTAATATGAACGAAGCTAAAGGATATTCGCGTTCATTTTTTGTTGCAAGTTCTAGCAGGCAGCGTGTTGCTAGGAAGCTTGATGATTTTAGACCGTACGTTACCGTATCTAAACATATACATTTGACACTTTCGCTGGGATTGTCACGCCACAATATTAATTGCAACGAAGTGTATTTTTCATCGACCTTTATACATCTGAACATTTGTTTGATGTCTGCTGTGAATGTGAAGTCACCAAACCTGAATAACAGGACGATATCGAAAAGGTCCCTTTGTGTGGTCGGCCCATTTAGTAAAATATCGTTGAGCGAAACCCTTTTATCCGTTTTCATAGACCCATCAAACACTGTTCGTAATTTTGTAGTCTTACTATCTTGTTTCAATACCGCGTGATGAGGCAGGAAATAGATTGGTTTATCTGTGCAATCTAAGTCTTCAATATTTATATAATGAGCATGGCCTAGCGATATGAATTGCTGGATGAAGCTCCTATACGCTGACAACAGCGCTTCATCTTTGTGTAGTTTTTTCTCTAAGTTATGAAACCGTTTTAGAGCCTGATTGAATGAATCTCCTAACGTTTTCTTTACATCTGCGAGAGGCACCTTTGTGGGCAATGTTACAGTGAATTGATTGTCCTTTAGCTGGGTTGACTCTTTAAAATTCTGTTCTGCCAACTCATGTTCAGATTGGTTTTCGTTATAGATCTCTGGTATCTGTTCAGTTTTCCAAAACTTAGGTATAGTTTCATTTATATCAGAGGAGCATTGTTGACAAAATAACGAAACCAGCTTTTGATCACCATGTTGTGGAATGCTACCTGCTACAATGTGCCCGAAGTGAGTGTTGATGACCTGTGGCTGCTCAGCATCAGTTGTTGGCTGGCCCGAACTCGCAGTGTTGCTCTTCCTCGGTAGTAGCACCTGGAATACGACATCGGCACCCATTAAAATATGAATGTCACTTGGTATGTTATATTCTTCATCAGCCAATTGGACGCCTGCAGGAATTTTGATGGCAGACGTCTGAAATTGTTTTTGTGGTAGCTGGCAGGTTATGTTTTCCACAACATAGCACCTGATTCTGGTTTTGAAAGCAGATACCCGAGAGTGCACTTCTAAGGAGACACATTGCTTTAACCTTTTTCCTGTGTTTGCTATTCCTACAATATTCACGTTGACTTGGTCTGTCTCAATCCCTAGAAGTCTGACTAGTTTGTCTGTAACAAAGGATGTTTGTGATCCGCTGTCCAGCAAAGCCTTAACCCAATATTCCTGACCATTCTTTGCAAACAGCTTCACTCGTGCAGTTGGAAGCAAAACACTCGAAGCAGTGTCACTGTTTGTGGCCGTTGACTCGCTAGATGAAAGTGACACGGGAGCTACAGCATCATCATCATGCAGGACTGTGTTGTGTGCCCTTTTGCATTGCCTGCAGCGAAAATGGTACTTGCACTTGCCTGAATGCGCTCGCAGGCAAGTGAAACACAACTTATTAGCCTTTGCAAAGCACACACGAGCAGATGAGGCTTGCATCATGAATGATTTGCAGTTATGCAGCTTATGGTCATTATTTGAACAAAATACACATGCCGTACCTGTAATCCTGGACTCCGCAGCTACATTCGTTACCCTGGTCGCAATGCCCGGCTTCACCGCGGCTGCGGCTCCTTGGTCCGAGTTCTCGAGTGCCAGTGCCCGTCTTTCCATGTACTCAATGAAACTGGCTAATGTCGGCTCCAGCTTGGCGTCTCTCTCGGTCTGGTAGGCTCTGGCCGTGTATGAATCTAATTTTCGACAAATAATGCAAAGTAATATAGCATCCCAGTGTATTACGTTGCTATCTAGGTTTGTGAGTGCAGCAATATGTTGTTTTAGTGTAGCTATAAATGTTCTCAGGTTACTGGCCGTTGATTTTACAATGCATGGCATGTCGAGTAACACCGAGATGTGTTCGTTCACTAGCCTAAACTTATTATCATACCTGTCTTTTAGAAGTTTTATTGCTTGCTCATAGCTGCCTATGGCAAGAGGCAGGTTTTTGATGATATCTAAGGGCTCACCCGTCACGTATGTTCGCAAATAATAGAGCTTTTGAATGCTGTCAAGTGTCTGGTCATTGTGGATGAGTGAGGTGAATAAACTCATGAACGGTGTGTAATCACTGTATTTACCAGAGAATACTGCTATGGAGATGTGTGGCAACTTTGCCTTGCTCTTGTGAGGTGGAGGCTGTGAAGCCACATTTTGTTTGTGAACATTGATCAACTTACTTATGGTGGCCAAGGCCAGTATGTATTTGTCTTCGACCTCACACAAGTCCTCCAATGTTGTGGAGGGCTCCTGCTGCTCCACTAGATCAAGATTTATGGCCTCGTATGCTTGAAAGGCCGCCATTAGCCTGTCCCGTTTAGCAACCAACACATCGTACGAGGCGTCATCACTCATCTCAAATGAGCCGCATAAGCGAGTGATGGAACCTTTTAGATATCCTCGTTTCGCTATCAGCTTTTTTATCTCTAATTCCGACATTTTGACTAAAATTGTTACACAGTATAACACTTATTGTACAAAAACTAAAACCACGTGCCGCCTTTCCTTGACAAACAGAACAGACAAATAGAAAGAAAATGGCGGGCTGGCTATGGTGCAGCTCTCGAAAACGCAGCGGGTGGCGCCCTCCCGCGGCGATGCTACGAAACCCGGTGCGTAGATCGATTTTCATTCGTGCGCTGGCCGGAAGTTGAGTTGCTCTGCGCTGCTTTACCGACAAAGTTGGCTGACGGCGTTGCACTCCTTTACCGACTTCCAGCGATGTCCTCGATCGATTGAGCGATCGATACTCGTATCGTACGTACACGACTTGCGATAAAATGGCGGATGACGAGTAAAAATGCGGTGATAGGTATTGATGGGAATGATGCACCAACACACTATTTTTGCACTGCACACTGTTTGTTACCACTTTCTCCGTGCACTTCTGACGAACGTTCTTGTTGCTGCTTCCTTTGTAATGCGATCCTGCTGGCGAACCGTGATGTGGCGTGTATCCTGTCTCGCCCGTTTTGCTGTCTCCAAATTATTGTAGGGGCTGGATTTTCTTTGCTCGAAGGACCATGTGGCAAGCAATGGCCACGGGAGACTTGTTGATGCAGGAAAACACCTTGTTTTACCAGATAACTGAATAATTTATTGCAGCACGCTTACACCTTGTAGCAGACATCGAAGGAAGAGAGTTTTTACAATGTTGCCATATAACAATATTATACTTCATTTAATACATTGGTGTTGGTGTTGCCAACAGGAACCAACATGATTTATTAGGTTATTCATAATTCTTTATTGCACACAGAAAAAATAAAAACAAGAGTTACATGAAAATAATGTACATCTTGACCTAGTTTGCTGGAAGAAAGCTCTCTAGAGATAAGTTCGCTTTTGCTAATAACATTACTTTTAACTGTCTGTACCTTTATATTATCTGTGCAATAAAGAATATGAATACGAAAGGCGAGCTGATGCAAGATGGGAAAGGTTAATTGCTGAGCAGGGGTAGACCGATATAACGAATAAACGGGTACTTACATACATATCAATATAAAACCTAAGCATAAATAAAATCAATAAGCCTTTGTTAGGTGATCAATAAAGTCATACCCTCATAAATCCGCTAACGCACATCCGCAGGCCCGTCGCGCTCGGCCTCATTGCGTGCCAGCGGGGGCGCGCGCTCCGCCCACTCCGGGCCGGTGCAGTGCCAGACCTCGGAACCGGACCGCTGGCCAGACCTGCCCACGATGTGGTGAGCTGACCCTCGCTGCCTATTGAGTCACCCTCACTCATTGATTGTTTGATTTTTGAATAGTGATCTACTATTCAAAAATCATACAATCTCTGATCATCTGAGTTTCTAACCACACTATGCCTAGATTACGCGACGTAAGTTCCTTAATCTGTACTCTGAAGCTATTATCTCTGAAGCACTAGAAGAACAAGGGTGGGGTATTAAGATCAATGGGCAAATAATTAACAACTTGAGATACTCCGATGATACAGCTCTCATAGCCTCAACACCTGAAGATCTGCATAGGATAGCTACGTCTACGAGTGCAGCCAAAAAGCATCATTTAATCTCGCCAAAACAAAGTTAATGGTGGTTTTAGAAAAGAGAACTCGAAGCAAACAATCTCGGTAGCAGGAATTACCTTGGAGAGAGAGTGACCAAATACTAGTACCTAGACGAGGCAGGCACCTGGGTAACGGAAGCATGGGAGTCTGAATTTGAGATAAAGACCCGGACTGAAATTGCTCGTGCTGCTATCATTGTAGATAAGATAAGGTTAGAAATGCATAATCTGAATATAAGATTACAAAAATAGTTGGATGATTTTATCATAGAAGTTGGAAAAATCAGTGATGAAGATTCCTTAAGTGTTTCTAGCGATGAAGGTTCATTTGATTTTGATCGTGATAAATAAAATATTAGTTACAATAAAAAGGTGATCATAAACAACCTACATTTTGTCGTGCACCTTTTAGGTAACTATCAGCATCGACTACATCACTAAAATAGTGCCGTCCCAACTTGACTTGGACAGTACATAGATGAATATGCCCCACTGAAGTTAGCTTGTACGCCAAAACTAGTAATTGAAATAGCATTGCAGGCGTAATCACGCGGGACTTCGGTCGCGTAAATAGTGTAGTGTGTAAGAGGGTCCTATTCGCGTTAAGAAAATATTGAGTCAGTGTGGAGACTATCCGTTTTAGTCTACGACAACTTTGAATCCTTCGGTGTCACTCGAGAATTGTCTACTTTTCCCTCGATGAGCTTGGGATTCAATAGGCGCTCATAACACAAGAAATTGCTTTATCCCTTTGTTCCAGAATCTAGCTGGATGGTACTATGTGGAATTCACGGCGTCAAAACTAACTAAGGAAGTAAACGGGCAACTCTTATACGGAAGCCACAGATTACATTTTCAAACTAGCTTTTTCAATTTTTTTAGTTTTGACGTCTGAACAATCAGCCTGAATATTTTTCATAAATCTTTCCCATTGTATTTCATAGTGAATCCCGGCCGACGCTGGAGGCGCCATCTAGCTCATCGGAGAGCAAGATGAAGGCGAAGCAACCAGAGCCAAACATCGATTTTGAGCTAGACGTGAAGGTTCACATTAACAGTGGGAAGTGCGTACTGCACACTAAGGAGCCGACTAGGGATGATGATATGAAGAAGTAAGTGTATATATACATGCTCAATAAGTAGGATTTCCTGCTGCGAGAAAAAACCTTTTCGAACGAGTTACGAATAGAATTTTCCCGCCTGAGAACCCAAAATCAAGCGCCGAACAAATCCAGACACCGATACCTAAAAGCCTATGAACATATCAATAAATGTATGCAGTAAAAGGAATAAAATCTTTGTCAGAAAGTGTATTGCTTGTGTATTTCAGGCAACTCTCTAAAACTTACAAATCATCATTATCTACTACTCTATGCTTAAAACCATAATTACATTTTGTCTTACCAATAAACGTTTTATTTACCTCGCAAAAATTATGTAAATTAGAATGCTTACCTCGGTTGTAAGTACACTCGGGTGTAATCGATCCATGCTGCGCTTGCACGGGCGCCAGATTGGATCTTGTTCTGTAATAGCCCACTTACGTCCCTTGTGTAGCAATCTACTTTTTTGAACACCAATATTTTTACCCGATTTTTTTGAGTTTACTATGTCTGTCTTTATAATGGTGTATGAGTTTGAGAGGTTGTTTGTGTGTGCAAATTTTCCCATTTAGCTCTTAAATGATTTGTCAGTTATTATCTGTACAGGCTTTTGTAATTCATCAACTTTTTTGTAATTAGCCAATTCAGTTGAGGATCATTTCAAAATCTTATGTATATATATAAATATGTTCACGCCTTTTTCCCGGAAGAGGGGTAATGAGAGACTAAAGTCATTCGTATTCCTATTAATCCTAATTCGGCACTGCAGCGGTGCGCGCATGCGCGTGGGTCGGTCCGCGTCTGGCGGGCTCGCCGAGCTGGCTGCGCCGGCGTCACCGACCGCGGCGCGTCGCAAGCAGCAGCACACGCGGCAGCAGGCCAATCTCGACCTGACTGTGTTCCGGGTACCGGGCTTGGATGTCAAGGTGAGCGACAATGATTGACTATGGCCAATGGGCACATTTGTATGAAGTCTGGTCCAAATCCACAACAGATAGTTGGTCAATTTTCTCAACATTGATGGAGCCCATACCAAGATTTTGTGATTTTATTTATTTCATACTATGGCTGCTAAGTCGAAATCGAACGAAAACTCAGTGTTTTTGAAAAATTTGTTCCTTTCACTTCTCCTTAATCTACTTTTGAGAAGTTGGACCAAAATGACGCAAGGTCATGTCTTCCGTTAGGTCGTCATATCTTCTGTCTCATGTCATACACGCCTTGAAAGTTTTGTATTTATTTATTTATTTATTATCTTTGGTACACAAAACAGCATTGAAGATAATACACTAAAATATGACATGACAACGGGTGAAAGGCTGTCTTCAGAGCCAAAAATATGTGTACACAGCATGTTATAAAAAAAGAGTATGTGCCTTATTAAAATTATACATACAATAAATCAAAGAACACTAAAGAAGAAATTAACAATTTAAACAAAATTAAATTACACATAAAACAGTTTCAACAAATTAACAATTTCAAAGTCATTTAGAAAAATCTGCAGAATTTTAACAATTTACAGAAAATAGAAAATAATTTACAGAAAATATTATTTGAGGATATTACGCATTTTAAACTTAAAACAAGGCAACGAATCATGGTAGATATCAGGGACGTCGTCTTCGCTGGCAGAAAGCTCGTTAAAGTAGCGACACATACGAAGAGTAGGGTTGTTAGCGCTGATGTTGGATTTGCACGGCGGGATGAAGAAGGGACGTGGCTTTCTAACTAATCTGCTGGGTGCGCGGAAGTTAATGTCTGAGAGAATAGAAGTTGTAATGGTGCCGTTAATTATTTTGTGTAGGTGGATCAGGTCCTGAAGCCCGCGACGTGATTCAAGGGTTTCTATCGAGAATTGTTCACACCTACTTTCGTAAGACCTTAGTGAACGACGAAGCCCGAAACGCGCGCAAAGCATACGGAGAAAACGCTTTTGGACTGACTCTACATGGTTGATATGGACTTTGTACATTGGCGACCATATGACAGACGCGTACTCCAACCTACAGCGGACAAGTGTATTATACAGTAAGATTATACTTGCTGGATTTTTAAACGACTTGGTGACCCGTAAGATAAAACCAAGAAGCTGGTTACATTTCTTGACGAGGGCGGAGCAATGCTGGTTGAAGCTTAGCTTCTCGTCAAATACAACTCCCAGATCAAGTGCTTCGGATTTTCTTTGCAATGCGACATCATCTAAGGTGTAATTAAATTGGACAGGGTTGTGGTTACGAGTCATTGTTATCACAAAGCACTTGTCTGCAGCCAGAATCATGTGGTTGTCTTTACACCAATGTGACAGGTTACGCAGATCCTCCTGAAGGGCAGTACAGTCGCGTTGCGTACGGATACGAGTAAATATTTTGAGATCGTCGGCGTACAATAAGCATGGGCTTTTAAGTTTAGACACCAAATCGTTTATGAAAATGATGAAAAATAAAGGCCCTAATAGGGATCCTTGAGGAATACCTGAAGAAATATCAGTTAGCCTCGACAAGTGTCCTTTCAGCGCTATGATCTGACTACGATTCCTAATGTAAGATTCCACCCAACGAAGAAAATTACCGTGTACACCGTGTGAGGAAAGTTTGTTACAAAGGATGCGATGGTTAACTTTATCAAAGGCTTTCCGGAAGTCAGTATAAATTGAATCTACTTGGCAGCGATCGTTAAAAGCCTGACAAATGTAGTTGGTGTATTCAAGCAGATTGGACACTGTGGATTTACCCCTTACAAAACCGTGCTGCTCAGGTACAATTTGTGGATTGACGTGATTGTGAAGTGCGTCGAAGATGAAAGACTCGAACACCTTGGAAAGACACGACAATATGCTAATAGGCCGGTAATTGCCGCAGTTGTTAATATCTCCTGATTTGTGTATGGGCACAACGTACGCCAGTTTCCAACTTTTCGGATAGGTCCCCGTGCGGAATGACTTATTGAAGATCTGTGTGAGCGGAAGGGATAGAGCTGCGGCACAGTGTTTAATAAAGCAGGGGGGAATCCCATCGGGACCAGCGCCCTTGTTGACGTTTACACTGGCTAACTTCTTATAGACTGAGTTCTGAGGTATTTTCATATTAGCTAAGGTGTTATTGCATTCGCTGATGACACACTCACTCACATCATCACCGGTGTTGTCCTTCTCAAAGACTGATGCGAAGTAATCGGAGAATAAGTTACATATTTCTTGCCCACCACGAGCAGATTTTTCACCAAAATACATGGTCTCCGGAATCGAGTTATTAGCTCTTTTGGTCTTAACGAAAGTGAAAAATAATTTAGTCGTTTCACTAAGAGAGTCCTCAACGCTATTAAGGAAAGATTTGTAGCAGTCCTTGATTATTTTTTTGGATCTAGTGCGTAGCATTTGGAACTCATCGTAGTCGCGGGGATTCTGATATTTTTTATAATGTCTGTGAACTTTATTTTTTTCCTCTATGCAAGCTTTTAAGGGTTCTGAAAACCAAAGGGGATGTCTATTGTCACCAACTCTTTTAAGCGGTGTGTTTTGTTTTATTATGTCATTCAAGGTAGAATAGAAAGCCTCCAGGTCCAGATTGACGTCAGCATTACCCAACAATACGGGCCAGTTAATTGAGTCTAGAGCTTGGATGCATTTAGCAAAGTCGCATTTGCGGTAATTAAGAGTTTTTTTTGACTTTGCGATTAGCGGTCTGGGCACATCCAGCAGTTCGGCCACGATTGCCGGATGATGCCTGTCGGCTCGAGATATGGCATCACAATCGGTCAGGGTTAGGTTTGGGTAATCCGTTAATATTAAATCCAAAATTCTGTTGTTAACGTTGCACACATGGTTGCACTGGCTTAAACTACCGAGTGCCATCAGATTGAGAAGCAGCTCGGATTTAGACTCGAGTGGACCTGTGTTAAGCATGCTGTGGGACGAGGCTGGGTCGCGTGTCCATTCCAGGTTAGGGAGGTTAAAGTCGCCTAAAATGATTGTTTTGGTTTTATGGTCTCCAACTCCAGCGAGTAGTTTGTTTGAGCATATTTCGAACCAGTTACTGAATTCATCCATTTTGAGATAATTTGCGAGGTAAACAAGACAAATATTTAGGGAGAGTCCGGCCGTGCTAGTCTTCACCGTGACCCAGAGGTCTTCAAGAGAGCTCTCCATATCATGATGCCTGGATACATGGAAGTGCTTTTTAATTGCTAGTAAAACGCCACCACCGGACTGTTTGAGAGAGGCGGAAGTCCCTCGGTCCCTGCGAAAAACCACGTATCTGTCATCTATGACCTCGTTTGTAAAAATGCCGCTATCAAAGTTAGTTTCCGTTAAGCAAATTATGTCGTAGTCCTCATTCAATAGGCTTAAATAAACATCATTTATTTTAGATCGTATTCTGTTGACATTTTGGTAAAATATTGTTATGGAAAAGAAAACAAAAATTATTACATTGTACTGTATTGTATTACAGTTGTTACATGAGACGGAGATGTCTGACAGGCGTCTAACTAGCTTGGTGGGGTAGTATGTAGCCTATGGGGTTTATCACTGCATTGAGTAGGTATTGGGGAATGCTTAGACCACATCGCCCTATCCTTCGCATACTCCTGCAATTTCCTAAATATAGGACCCGAATAACGTAGGAAAATGCTTAAATTATTTGCTAATGTATCGTCTGACAACTTTGAATTAGCTGATCGATTAATAAATCGCAGGGTAGGGCTTTTATCAGGGACATTGGGCGTCGCTTGAGGGACCGAGAATTTGACTACCGCTCTGGGGCTTTCCTGGTCCAGAGAGTCTCGTTCGCTGAGCAGCGTGGTGACGCAGCCAATGTAATGCACATTTGGAGCGGGTGATTCTGGGGGTGGTTTGTTGGTTTAATTAATTTGTTTTATACTTTGTTTTGACGAAGCGTAGTGCGGATTTCTGAATCAGTATATTCAATTACAGAAAGTATCGACCCAAAATGTATTCTCAAAGATAAATAAATAGTGTACTATTTCAATGTTCAATACATAACAAACCTGTTCAATTACCGCTGGTCCGCCTTCGATCTGATTAATCACCCACCATCAGGTACACTACGAGTCTAAGACGGTCGCCGAAGACGTGGCTTCCCCGCAGACCCTGCACCCCCCCGCGGCGCCCGCGCACCCGCGCAAGGTGACGAAGAAGGCGTCGCTCTTCGCGTGGATCACTCTGCAGAGCATTCCCGAGGAGACCATCATCAGTCCACATATACTGGAGTTCCTGGAGCAGACCCTGGAGCCGATACCGACTAAGGCGTTCAGTGCGCCGCAGCCAGGTGCGTAGGGATGTTGAACCTAGACCAGGGTAGGCGAACCAATGGCACGCGTGACAATATTTTGAGCACGTCGCCGATCATAAAACATGTGTAAAAATGTGTTAAGTATTTTATGACGATCGAACGCGAGTGATCCTACGCTGGAATGCGTTACCAGACACATTTAACTGTTTGAAGAAGCTGGCTCATATTATTTTAACAATGTTTTCATCTACCTTTGCCTGCGAGTCATTATTTTCAGAAATGATTAACATTAAAACTCGGTTTGAAACCGTTTGACAGATGAATCTAGTTCAGCATGCATTTTGCTAAAAGTAACATCTTGCAACCCTAACATAAATTATTTTTCATCTTACCTGCAGCAACAGAAGTCACACTAATTTTACAGTAATTTAATTTATGCGTTTAATAAAAACATTACAAAATGTACCTTTTTTCATTACTTTATTTAATAAAGAGTTTTGATAGTATTTATTATTATTATTTTCCAAATAATCAGAAAGTCAAAATTATTTGAAGGCACGTCAATGATCCCATTAAACATTCTTTAGAAAAAATGGCACGTTGATGCATAAAGGTTCGCCTACCCTGCCCTAGACTATGTGACGTCACACTAATAGCAATATGGCGTCCCGTAACGTAAATGTAAATGGGCCGTTACAGCACACGCACAGCGACATTCCGTTCCGCGTAAGCACACACCGCCACACGCACACATTGCCGAGTTTCGGTGGGATAGTCGTGTTCAGGGCAGGGTCATCTCATCAGTCTTCTTTCGACTGTGGCTGGCGCGCACGTCGCTCACTAGACGCCACGTGTAGTTACGACGCACAATTGTTTATTTTTCAAGGTGGCCAAAAAATATTGCGCGGAATTCGGTTGCCTCAATAACAATAACACGAATAAGGATTAAACATTCTTCAGTGTACCCCGAGAACGACAACGTAAGAACCAAAAGAAATACAACAAATAAATTGCTACAAATTCACTAACACTATTCCGCAATACTTATTGGCATACGAATATAGGTACTAACATAATATAGGTATATATTTTTATTAACAGTTTAGCGGTTCAAAAGTTTTTACACAACCCTAGCCATTTGAGCAAGAGCAGGTAGGTGGTTATCATTCGAACACGGCCTTGTGAACCTACTATTCTTATTGTACTAGTAACAGTTTTTAGTAAACAGTTTATGGTCCACAGAGGCGGACCCGTCCGCCCGGCCCAGCTCTGTCGAGGGCGCGTCATACGGCCAGTACGTGTACGCGTCGTTTCCGGTTGACGTGATCGTGCACTTCCACATGCAACCTTCGACGTTCCGGTTCAGCTGTCTGCCGGCCTCGCGGGTCGAGTGTCTGCTGCAGCTGCCCTCGCTGCAGATTGTGGCCAGCTCCAAGCGCGCCTCCATACAGTTAGTGGCTTACATGTTCTTAAACCCCGTCAACAAAAAAGGTGTTAAATGTTTGGCTGTGTGTGAGGGTGTGTGTGTGTTTGTATGTATGATACTCTGTCTGTGATAGTCTAGAGCTCAAACAGGTGAACGGATTTTAATGCGGTTTTCTTTAAATGGTAAATGGACTTTTCTGCGATAATTCCTAGCATGTTTTATTAAAATCGGTTTGGTGGTTCGAAAGTTTACAGCTTAATAACGAAATATGTCAGACAAAATTAGACCTAAGGTTTAATTTTTTGGGTTGACATTTAAAATTTTAAATGTACAGTTATTTACGCATTTTGTACCGTCGTTATTAGTAGAATGTTGATAGTTGCGTCGTTAGTCAACACAGTTCTTTTTACCCACCTACACCCGAAGGAGGTTAATGTTTTCACTGTGAATACACATATTTACTAAATAGGAGTAAAGCTGGAAATTCACAGACCATGGTGTCTCGTTTGCACCATTAATGAAGCTGCTGGCTGGGCGTTCGTCTATGACAGTGTTATTTATTACCTCTACTGTTACCACCGACTAACTAACTACAAGATTAGGCTACTAAGTGTCTAAACTAAGCTAAAACCAAAGTTAAAATCAAGTGCGAGTCTACCGTCGTACTCTTGTGCGATGGTACCGGTGTGTGAGTCAGACTCAAAAAAACTCAAAAAAGACGTGTCTTGACTGACGAATAGACAGACGAACAGTGGAGGCTTAGCAATAGGATCCCGTTTGGCATACTTCGGGGACGGGACCCTAAAAACGAACCCTTCATTCCCACAGGGACGTAGCCGAGCCTGCAATCGCCATGGGCGGCCTCTCAGTCACGGGCTGCCTCGCAGACTTCTCCGTGTACATGTTCCACCCGTACGGCGGCAAGAAGAGCCACGTGAACTCGTCGCAGTGGTCCCCCCTGTCCGACTCGGAGAGGAAGGACTCGCTCAGCATCAACGTGGAGTTTGTGAAGTTCCACCTGTCGCGCTCGAGGAAGCTCGGCGTGCACGCCAACAGCGATCGGTCGAAAGCGACTGTGCGGTTCTCTAGTAAGTTTATGTACACAGACTTTCACCAGCATTCTAAAACGTGTTCTTGAAATCTTTTCGACTCCACTCTAAGCGATGAGGAGATTTTTGTATTGTAAGTTGAAAATTGCGCCTCTAGTCGAGGAATTTCTCAGTCGAGGTGAGGTTGAATCGGCGCAGCTCTCAAACTCAAGGTACCTCTCGATCTATCCTAAGCAAACCTCAAATAAAAACATTGCTCTTATTCAGTCAATCTCATATAGTCAAAATCGAATGACTTGATCTGAATAGCTATCTGAATAGGTATTTATTCAGATAGGTAATCAAGTAATTAGATTTTGACGAGTTGTTTATGTCACAAACCCCACTATAATCTCTCAGTGGGGATGGCCAGAAATGTCCACTGGGTCGGCCATGGTGAAATGTTATAGCATTGCCTATTAGCAAATCACAGAGCACTGAATCATCAAGCGGCACGCGCTTTCAGTGCTCTGTGTGACGAATATTACTAACGGCTACTATCGCATTGTCTAGCGCAATATTTAAGACTGAAGCCCTTTTGCACAATACCTCATTATATATGTAATTGTACAGCAATCGTAGACGTCGGCTCGGCCTGGTTCAAGTACGACATGCGCCGACTCAGCGAAATCCTGGCGTTCCCTAAAGCTTGGTACCGACGCACGATCGTGAGGAGAATGTTCCTCGGCGACCTCAGCAGCACGCATCAGGCTGATGCGAGCTCGTGAGTACACTGTTCGTCTTACTAGTGAACCTCTCAACGACCCAATCCTTTTTGAGGCATCGCGATTTGAACCTCATGCCTTGGTAATAAAATTCAAAACCTATAACGGGAAAATGTCTTGCCGGCAAGACATGTGTCGCTTGACTCAGGGTCGATAGTTGTATCGCTTGTGACTAAGAACTAACCGCAACCCGCGGACACGCCCGGCCGGTCCACGAAGCCCGCGTGCGCCGCGCGCCGAGTAGAAGTGACTTACTTAAGTTTTCACTGAAAAAATCTTTATTTTCTTTTTTTTGGTTCAGTGTCGTGTAAGTAACACCCCTCAGCTGCACCCTGAGTCGTGCGTAACTTTTCAAAACAACAAATTGATTGACTTGGTTGAACCTGCTTTTTTTGGAAACTTTTCTAACACGCAAAGTTGTGCGCATTCTCACGAAAGAGATTTGAGATTCTAAAAAATGTATGAGGAATGTTTGTTTCAGGTCATCGAATACTGTACCAGTGTCGCCGTTGTTGCCACAGAGAGAGAAAGCAAAGACTGTTGGACCTCAGAAATCCAAAGGTAACCAAAAGAAATGTGTATAATATATAATATAAGAAATTTGTGTAAATGGTTAAAAAGAACATAATACTGTGAAGAATTCCACATTGGCACATATAATAGTAGTTTATGTGACTGCTGCATAATGGAGGGCGTCGTAACGTGCGGTTTTTGAACGCAGTAAAGAGGGTTTATGATACGTGTGTAGATAAACATACATACGTGAATGCGCGGAATACGCGGAATACGCGGAATGATATTCCTCCCCCAGTCCACGAAGCTTTCAGTAGATATGCTTTTGGGCGAAAGCTCAAGGCATATTTGCTTGAACAGCAGAAACTTCCCTGGCCTGTCTGAACAACTCGCCGCAACTCAACTTGACGACGACGACGTAATCGCATCAGAAAAAGCAGTTGTGTTATGTCACACATTTTTAAGTTATTATTAATTTATTGTATTATTTATTTATTTATTTATTTATCAGTTTATTCACACAGCACATATTATCTCAGCCTTGTATATACACACCGATCATAGTTTATTTAAATATAAGTAATATTATGTAAGTATTGTACGCGCACTACACGGCAATTGTGGCACGTGCGGTCACTACCTGGCACTAACTGAAAATCAGCGCTGAGGGCCTCCACCCCCAGCACAATGCTGAGTTAGTGCCTTTTGCACAGCAAGAACACACCGTGACCCTGGCCAATAATTGTTTACAATTAGTTGTGTTTTTAGATGTTTCGTTTTGTTTATTATACTTTTTTGTTTTGTCCTACTGTAAGGTGTGTTTTTTGTGTGTAATAAATGTCTTTCTTTCTTTCTTTCTTTCTTTACGTTACACGTTCATTTTGTTACAGAAAGCAGCGTAGACTTGACAAACCCGGGCAATGCGGCGTGGGAGACGCTCGTGCTCTTTGCCGTCAACTTCACCAAACTCAACGTGCACATGAATATGGGCAACGTCATGGGGAATGTCAAGTGAGCTCTCATGCAGTTTGCAGATTAAACCATACTATAATTAGTTAGGTTATTAATCATGATGTAAGCTAAAATGCCATTAGAGATGCGAAGTAAAATATGACCTAGGTGGCTTAGTCGTCAAAATTTGAGAATGGATGAATGAATTTTACTTAGCTTGCTCATCGGTTGGGTGTAGATTATTGTTGTGATATTGGGCGTCAGTTAGTCTTGTGCCTGCTCGGTCATTAGAGAGAGCGCTCCGTGTACTAGTTTTCAGTCAGTGTACTAGTACACTCTAACAGCTCTATTAGTACTATTAGGACGTTGGATCTTATGAATAAAAAAATATGCCTGCTCGGTCATCACATCAGAGAGCGCTCCGTACTAGGACATTTCAGTCAGTGTACCAGTAAGATCTAACAGCTTTATTAGTACTATTTATGACGTAGGATCGAATAAAAAATGGAGCTATTAGTTTAAGCTTTCTATTCGTGTAGAGCAGAAACTTGAGGAATATTATACTCTGATAATATTAACATATTTATACAATTTTATGTGTCTGTTCGCATAGCAGAAATAAAATGTTAAATAATATTTGATTTCCATTCATACTTAAACAGGCTGTCATTCTAGTCAAGATGTCAATGCCATGTCTGTGTGTGCGAGAGCGAGTCGGCATGGCTCAATGCCTCCCGCCCGCCGCCCCGCTCTCTCGGAGCGATGTCCTAATAGTCCTAATAGACCGAATGTCCGATTAGCGTAGGGTAACGTTTCTTTTCGTTCATTGAACAGTAACGTTTCCTATTCGTTCTTCGTACATGACCGACACAAGACTAGCGTCAGTATCCCATTACACAAATGGGAAACTAAAATGCATCAAACAACTTTATCTCCGAAACCCCGTGCAGTATAGACTGACTCGAGATTGAAAGGATAGCCCTGTTACGGATAGATAGTAAATGTATTTAACAAATAACAAGGGGGTTTAGAATTACATAATACTTAATAATAAGTTGAATAAATGTGCTTTCTATTTTTTTCTTCTAATAAGTAAGTTTTCGCACCACCTGCTCGAAAATGACACTTTATATATAATGCAAACCTTACCTAAAGCAAGTCATTATAGCTCTAGGCTTTAGCGGTCACATGAAGTTGTACTGAATTTCATTATTTCACAAACTAGATCACTCCAGGGTTTAAAGGAATTTCACTTCTCGTAGTTCTTATGACTATGGCCTTAAAATCTAATTTCGTGAAATACGCACGGCCAGCCCAGCTCCTCGGGGTCGGAGGGGGAGCGCGGCGCCAAACTTATTCGAAAATCGGGCTGGCCATAGCGAGCTGAACGGAACACATTTTAAATAAAACAATACCCGCGATGGTTACAAGACGCTGCAACTGGACTGATTTATCAAGTATTAACATACATTTTCACATATATTTACTTTAATAAAATGCTGTTTTTAGTAGCCTTGCTTTTTATATTTTCTCGCAGGATATGCGAAAAGTAGTATGCTTGAATCCCTCACTGCACTCAGGACTCAGTCTTAATTCTGCTGCAGCTCAATCGATGATGTGAATCGCCAAAAAATATTGTTAAGGTTCGCTGAACCATATAAACAAAAAGAGGACTATGTGCATTACGTGAAACCATAGTAATATTATATCTGTGGTGAAACGTAACGCGTCGATGACGGATGCGTTCCGAAATTAACGAAGCCCGTTCGGCAACAAGGCGTTCATTGAAATGGTTTTCTATTATGGAACCAGCCAGAAGGAATGTCGTGCCTGAATCCTGTATAGATATATAAATATATTCTTCGTTTGTCTGTCCAGCTGGCAAAGCTGCGACTTCAACTGCACCGGGCGTCTCAGCATCGGCAGCACTGGGCACCGCAACATGCTGGTGGGCGTGGCGCTGGGCAGCTCGTGTCTGGACGCGCGCGGCGGCATCGTCGGCGGCGCCATCTCGCTATCGCAACTCGACACTTACGGTAAACACCTGTCTGTGTAGCTGTATGTAGGTCTGTGGCATCATGTCTGTGTCTGTGAGTGTGTAGTCTCAGCATCGGCAGCACCGGGCACCGCCACATGCTGGTGGGCGTGGCGCTGGGCAGCTCGTGTCTGGACGCGCGCGGTGGCATCGTCGGCGGCGCCATCTCGCTATCGCAACTCGACACTTACGGTAAACACCTGTCTGTGTAGCTGTATGTAGGTCTGTGGCATCATGTCTGTGTCTTGAGTGTGTAGTCTCAGCATCGGCAGCACTGGGCACCGCAACATGCTGGTGGGCGTGGCGCTGGGCAGCTCGTGTCTGGACGCCCGCGGCGGCATCGTCGGCGGCGCCATCTCGCTATCGCAACTCGACACTTACGGTAAACACCTGTCTGTGTAGCTGTATGTAGGTCTGTGGCATCATTTCTGTGTATGTGAGTGTGTAGTCTCAGCATCGGCAGCACCGGGCACCGCAACATGCTGGTGGGCGTGGCGCTGGGCAGCTCGTGTCTGGACGCGCGCGGCGGCATCGTCGGCGGCGCCATCTCGCTATCGCAACTCGACACTTACGGTAAACACCTGTCTGTGTAGCTGTATGTAGGTCTGTGGCATCATGTCTGTGTCTGTGAGTGTGTAGTCTCAGCATCGGCAGCACCGGGCACCGCCACATGCTGGTGGGCGTGGCGCTGGGCAGCTCGTGTGGTTTGTAGAACAGTTAGTCTCTAAACGACTTTTGTGGTGTTGCGTTTCGAGACAAGGCGAGGATTCTTGGCTGGGGAGGAAGGGAAAACACCCGGTCTTTGCTGTTAATACAGTGGTTATATAATTACATACACTGAATGCATATGAAAATAACTAAGCTATTCCTCTCAATATTTTTAATCAGACTATTATTGGAACATGCGATACAATTTAAAAATAATTTTGTAAGTATTGTGTAATGTTAAAACGAAATATTATTAACAAAACTTTTCTGATCTTAATATTTTATTCGGTTTATCCTAATTGCAAGCAGTATAAACTTAACAAAGATATAGCCATGTAACTAATAAAGCCACTATATAGAACCTTTAAAAAGCTTTATAGAACCATCTATAAAGCTTTAGGCGAATCAATTATAACATACTGTATAACTGCTTGGGGTGGGGCCGCAAAGACACATCTTCTAGAAGCTGAGCGAGCACAAAGAGCAGCATAGAACAGAACTGCACAGGGAAACACAATTGCTTACTATTCGACAACTTTACATCGACTGTATTAATGAAAAACTCATTAAAAACTATGGAATAAATGTCAAGGAGTCCGAACGAAGCCTTAGGTTTAACCGAAAGCAAAAGGTAGAAGTTCTCAATATCGCAAAGAGTTGGGGTGGCTTCCAATTCGTCGTCGCCTAGACATTCATATTCTCTCTTATATTTTTAATATATTGATAAATCCGCGCTACCCCAGCTACCTTCGAAAGCTACCGCTTTGAGTATCTCTTTTCAGGAGATCGGCACCGGAAATCCCACACGGTCTCACTCTTAGCCACTCCAAGGCATAGCACCTCCGCATATGAGCACTCATTCAGGCTGCAGGCGGTTCGACTGTGGAACGCACTACCTTGCACTATAAGATAAGAGACAGTCCCACTTCTGTTCCTTTCTCTTTCGTGAGAGTTATATATAGTATGTATATCATTATAATATATAAACTATCATTGCAGGTATATGTATGTATTGTATTTAGTAGTCTGGTATTTAAGTATTTTATTTTCCGTATTTTATATTATATACGTATTTTAGTATAGATTAGATATTAGATATTGTACACTGCCTACCCTTTCATGATACAGTAACCTTTCATGCCTTGGTTTGCTGGAAGAAATCTCTTTTAAGAGATAAGCTCGCCTTTGTACATATGATTTCTCCTAATGTAACCGTTTAAATTTAATATGTGTATGTGCAATAAAGAATTATGAATGAAAGTCCCTAGGAGCAGAACTACATTTGTTAGGCGATTTAGATCATGCCTTGGTCCTCATATATTCAAGAAAATCGAAGGTACAATAGAGTCCAAATGTGATCCTATGAACTTAAAGAAGTGGTTGATGGATAAAGCCTATGAAGATATTGAGCAAATAGTATCAACGAGTGATAAAACGTGAGTTTGAACACAAATCTGCTGCTAAGTGGTCCCGTATCCGATCCCAAGACTACCCTGTCGTAGGGCTAAGCAGTCATATACAAATAACCCCCCCCCCCTCCACACACACCCCTCACACACAACATACACAAACATTGACACACACAACTCAATTCGATGAAAATTTAACCATAGGCTACCTAGGTATAATAACTTTTTTTCCTTTTTGTACTTGTCCATTCTGCAAACAGGTACATTTTTAGACTGCAATTAGTTTGTAGATTATTCCTTTGATCTTAACTTACTGCGAGACGGTCTCTGACCAGTGCAGAAGTTAATGTCATACGCTGAATAATATTTAGAACTTATATACACTTTAGATATAAGTAAACCTGTAATTGATATTTTTGATTAACAAATATTTTGAACTTAAATTAAAGACTCCATTTGCTGAGAAGAAATAAAAAATATATTGTTATTATTGAAATTATCTTTATTCCACGAAATTCCTAACACATTCATTAAACATTCCTGTACGTATCAATATTTGGTCGCATGTCCTTTGGCAGAAATGACAGCACGACATCTCCTGGGCATGGAAGCGATCAATTTTAAATGAATTTACTCTCATGCTTCTTTCTGTAAAAGCTGTGTAAAGTTGATCGACGTTTAATGTCCGCCTTGTCACCACTGTCGTCTTCACCTGGTACCACAAATTTTCTATTGGATTTAAATCCAGACTGTACGGGGGCCAATCCAAAAGCATTATCCTATTGGAAAGGCATATGGCAGCATAGCTTGTTCTAATATATTCTTGTACTGGAATTTATCCATGTTGCCTTCTATTTTCCTGACAGGTCCAACACCAAGTCCTGGAAAACAGCCCCATACTTTGACATTTAAGACTACTTTCTTGGTATACTTTGGATCCATTTCTTAGTTAGGGGGCGTCTACCATATTGTTTCTATCAGAATAAATCATATTGATGTTTGTTTCATCAGAAAAAAGCACATATTTCTACTCTCGTTCAGTCCAGTGTTCATATTTTTTTGCAAACGCTAATCTTGCCTTAATGTTTTGTATTGAACTTCTTGAAATATTTTATAGCATTCATAACCATATCCTTAGAACAGTTCAAGTGGTTTGCTATTTTTCTCTATGACCAACCTTTCTTAAGAAAGTTCAAATTAATCTTCGGATGCATCGCAAAGTTTCTTTTTTCCCATATTGATTGGATTAAAAAATTGTTAAACGTATTTATTTTAATGAAGTTATGTTTTGAGTAATATCCACGTCTCATGAAAATATGTGGCAAAAGAAAGAAAAACAGAAAGTAGTTTTCTTTTCTTTTTTTTAATTTAGATCACAGCTTTTATTGGCTTTAATTAGTTTATATTTTATAAGTGTATGTTACGTTCCCACAGTAAGCAGTGTCTAAACTTAAAAATAGTTGTGTTCGTAAGTACGAACACAACTATTTTTAAGAATACAACGTCGTGTATGGTTTTATTACAATTACACTAGATTAAATACCTATTTAAGCTAATGGTCTGACCATAATTAAGTTTTGGTGGTCAATAAGAGGGTGCCTTTATATATACCACTGTATGTGTGTGACGTCGCTGTTTTTGGTTCCCACGACACAGAGTATCCTAGTGTGAGGCCAGAAGCCATATATGTGTCTGTAAATATATGTTCAAGTTTATAAACGAGCAGGCGTACTGACCGCCAAACTCAAATAGAACTGGGCTAGAAATGTCTGTCGAATGTATCCAGACAAATAAGCGAAATCAGCCACTGAATGGATGCCTACAGACTGACACCGGCGTAGGGAAAGGCCCAGAAGGAGATGGAGGGACGACCTGTCAGGGTGGATAGATAAAGCTTCAGATAGATATGTGTGGACTTGAACCTTCGCCCAGCAGTAGGACGATAAACGTGTAATTGTTTGCCCAACAGTGCACGTCGAGGTGGAGCCGGGCTGCAACCCGGGTCACGTTTGCGGCGTCAGCCTGGTCGCGCTGGAGCTGCGGCTGGAATACATGGGCACTCCCGTGCTGCTGGCGCGCGTGTCGCGGCTCAAGGCGGCGCTGCGGGACGAGTGGCTGCACCGCCCCACGCAGAGGTACGGCCACCAAGACAAGTAGGCATCTTCCTTCTCATGTGAGGCTTAACCGCTTAAGCCGCATGCAGGCAGCCACAAAATAGCAGGCTCGATTCCTGGTCCGGTCGAATCTTTATCTTTTGTATTTTTATTTATGTAGCTCGATTCACCTCTTTCTCACCTTGGTTTCAATGTCAGGGAGATAGATCAATTCCACTATTTATTTGACCACGTGCATAACAAATGTCTCGTTCACAGCCCAGCGATCATCCTCACTCACGGCAAGCTGAGTTGGCAGCAGCTGCAGGTACTCATGTCGCGCTCCACCACGCCGGACCTGCTGAAGATGCAGCTGAAGCTCGAAGAGTTCTTCTCGCAGCAATTCAAGTCGAGCAAGCGCGTGTTCAGCTCGCTGCGCCCCACCTACAGCCAGACGAGGGACAGGGGCCGGCGGCCTGAAGGTAACTGGATCCTGGTCCTCATGTCTTGATGTCCGGATCCTTATCCACTGATTATCACTGACGACGTCTGTGGCTGCGATTATTGCTCTGCCTATCATGGGAGAGATCCCGGGTTCGATCCCCGGCTGGGGATTTATAAAATCCCCAGGTCTTGGATGATTATTTGTGTGTGATGTCGTTGTTTCTGGTTCCCACGACACGGGGTATCCTGGTGTGGGGCTAAAACCAATGTATGTGCTTGTATATTCATTTGTATGTTAATCATCTCCTAATCCTAATTCCCAGATCCGTACACTAAGATCCTGTACCCATTAGAACTTCAACTCTGGATCATGATGGTCATATATCTTGCTATTCTCTGACCCCAGATGTTATTGTCTGTCCCTTACTCCGAGATCCTCATCATCTCCACACTCCCAGATCCTTTTCCCCTTGGGGCGGCGGCCCGAAGATGACTGTAGTGGAGCTATTGATAGGTTGCTGATCCTCATGCGACAAACTCATTCTCATCATCACATCTCGACCCTCATCCTTACTTCAATCAATCAAATCAATGCTGGTAATAGGCCATTTTTTACCACGCCATCTACTACGTTCATTCCGGAGCTTCCCATATCCACTGCTTACAAGATGATCCTTCTCTGAGGAGGCCAGGGCGATGATTAAATTGGTGTCAGTAAGTATTAAGGCTAGAACGGCTTTAATAATATAAAGTTGTAAGGTGTATAAGATTATAAGAACTATCCAGGTGACATGGTCACTTTGTGTACCAAACCTGTAGTAAATAAAGATATATAAAAAAAAAGATCCTTATGGTGAAAATGATAATACTTATTTGTAACAAGATTGACTTAATACTACAAGGTAACACAGTAGATGTATGCTTAGTTAGTAATCTTACATTTAGATTGTAGAAATTACAAAGCTCCCCGTACTAGTATAAACTGTATACGGAAGTATTATGGATGGTAATCCTTATTTGTTGAAAACATATATTTTTTCTAAAGATACGCGTTCGTGTCCTAGCGATATTCGCACATCGGAAACGATCATTGGGTAGCAATATCTGGCCGAGGCGGGTACTGGATGGGTTTCCGTTTCTATGTGGCATTTGTTTTGGGTCCTCTCATGTTTCGGATGGCACGTTAAGCTGAAGGTCTCGGCTACTATCGCTACTCGGTGGTAGTAGTCGTAGAACTGTGTCAGAGGCCCTAACAGGGCAGCTTGATAAATTCTGAAATCGGGTTGTCCACTAGCCCGACCCCCTCCTTCAACCCGCACTGAGCCAGCGTGGGGGAGTATGGCTCAATCTTACTCGTATTCGAGTAAAGGTCTGTGCCACTCAGTGGGGACATTAATGGGCTACATTTATGTATAACAAAGTCGAGTTTCGCCCCAGCCCCGACGCCCCCAGCAGAGCCAACTGCGGCCGCCGCGCAGTGCTCCGCGCGCCACCACCGCCACTGGCAGCGCGTGCTGGACCGAGTCTCTGGCATGCAGCTACGCACCCTGCCAGCCCCGCTGCCACTTAACGGTAATTACCTAAGTTATTTTCTAATCAAAATAGTAATTTAATAAGGTATTAGATCAATTATAATTTATGAGGAAAGACGTGTGTACTCGGGAGCTATTTTATTTTCAATGAATGAATGTAAGACTATAGATGAACTAATAAATGAATGAACGATATAAAAATCAGTTTTTGTCAACTATAACGTTTCGTAAGATTTCAGATTTGGGGTAGAGGAAAAAATGCGACAAGAAAGTCCTCTGTATCGTCAAACAATAACGCTGTAAAACAAAGTTATCATGAATCCATCACACCTCTGAAACAAATGGTAATGTAGATTATTTTGTAATTTACAGGCACAGTCCTCGGCGGCACGATGGAGCTGCAAGGCTCGAATGTGTCTCTCGCGTGTTTCCATGGCAACAGCTTCAAGTCCAAGTCCTGGGCGCTGTTCAGTCTTAAAGAGCCCTGCATCAGCTTCGCGACCGAGGCTCAGCATAAGGCTAACGATGACGGTAAGTTTCTAGGATTTCAAAACCCGAAGGGTGCCGAACGGAACCCTATTATTAAGTATCCGCGAACCTATTAAAAATGTTTTTTGACGTCCTCTCTTACTGCAATCTGTCATCTGGGACATTTATCAGTAGTTTTGTTTTATGGACTGACTTGTAAGCATGGAACCAGTGTCCCATCCTGGGTTATTTTAATTTTGTGTGGCTAGAGCAGGTCTTGCGGAGCTTTTCTTTTTAGTCTCTTAAATGTTGATGTCTCTGCCATCAGGTTTGTAGCCAATACGTTTGGATGCCCTCCCAGTCTAGTCCAGTGTATATTTAAAGGCTGGATATGATTTCTTCGTGCACTGTGGGAATCCTTAAGTCTTTATGTATGGTCTCATTTTTGATGTACGGGGCATTAGCTATCATTCGCAGAATTTTCAACTGGAACCTTTGTAGTATTGCAATATTAGATTTGGCGGCTGTTCCCCAGAGATGCAGGTCGTAGGTCCATATGGGCTTCAAGATGCATTTGAACAGAAGTAGTTTGCTTTCCAGGGAAGCTTGTGATTTTCTATTCATCATCCAGTTCAAACTATGTAGTTTTTGTCCTAGAGCTTTGCGTTTGGTGAATATGTGGGTTCTCCATGTGAGAAGTCTGTCTAGGTATATATCTAGATATCTGCAGGACTCCGCTTGAGGTACTTCTATATTATTCATCGTTACTGGTGGACAGTTATATTCAATGTAGTAAAAGTTACTTGTACTGATTTGGTTTCCTTAGCTTTAATTCTCCAGTCTTTAAGCCACACAGAATTTGGTTGAGACTTGTCTTCAGTTTGTTCGAGGTATTCTTTGGGCAGGAGTCTGTTGCCAGAATAGCTGTATCGTCCGCAATTTTTCCCGTAAGGACTTCCTCGTTCAGCGGTGGATCCACAGTGTAGAGCAGATATAGGATTGGTCCCAGGATACTTCCCTCTGGGATTCCTGCTTTTATATTTTGCAACTTAGTGATTTCGTCTCGCTGTTTGACAAAGAAGTGTCTGTCTTCTAGGTAAGAGTTCAGGAACAGGTAATAACTATTTGGTAAAGATGTATTGATTTTTGTTAGTAGGCCTTGATGCCAGACGCGATCAAAAGCCAGGAAGACTGCCGTTTTTTTAAAGGTGTCGTTTATCTTTTCGACGAGTTTATGTACTTGTTCAATGGTGCTGTGACCTTTCTGAACCCAAATTGGTGGTCAGGAATTATGTTTGCTCCAACCAGTTTTTAATCCACATTTGGAGTGGGTGAGCGTTGTGTGAAAGGGACTTTATCCCCTAACCAGGCAATGAGCATGCAGATTTTTCATTGTTTTTCGCATTATTACCAAGCCATAAGGTCGAAAGTTTGGTGGTCCTCTTTAGTACATTGCCTGGTTAAAGGTTATGTATATTACCAGGCGTGCCATGGGAGGTACTGCTCACACTAACAAAAACGTAATTCCAGCCACAGATATTAAACTAGGTACAACTTAGCGATAAGCTGTGTTAGTTGCCTAGCGACGTTACCTAGGCGCATCGCTTACAGTGTGGAACACTGCAAAATATGCAATATGTCTGTTCACTAAGCTGGGAATACCCATCCTTTTTACTCGCACAAAAGCATGCCAAATACTGGTACTAGCTAACTAGCATGTGTATCGAGATTGTGCCAATAGCTCACGTGCCAGTTCATAGCATGCCAGGAGATCGCAGCTCGTATGATGTTTTCCCCTCGCGGGAAAGTGGGGAGGAGACTCGCATGCCAGCCACAAGCACGCCAAACACGTCGTTACGTGTTTGCTAGTTGCTCGCAGCCCTTTTGTCAAAAGTTTTATTTTATGGTTGGATCCACCGAATACCACCCACAGCCATGTGTATCGCAGCTTCACGGAATGCCAGTAAGTAGTATGCTTATTTACCAGTATCTGGCATTCCATGTGCAGGCATTTGTATCCCGGGCTCTAGGATTAGTCACTTAGCGAGTAGCTTGGCTCTTAGCAATAAGCGAGGTTCTTTATTGTGTGACCTCAGCATAATCCCATGTGTAATTATTGGTACCAGGCGAGATGGAAGTGCACGTGGTCCAGTCGCTGACAGCCAACCTCGGCAGCTCGACGACGGACGGGCCGCGCCACCAGTCCATGGGCACCGTGTGTCGCATGACGCGTGCGCTGCTTTTCCCGCCGCAGTTCAAGACGCTGCGAGAGTGGTTCCAGTATGCGTTCGCCAACAGTGAGATTGATGGTGAGTAAACAGAGGAAACACTGGTATCCAACGATGCCCAACGTTGGCGACAGCGGTAGCGGCTGAAGCAATCTATACACACTATTTCCTGCGAGAGTGGTTCCAGTACGCTTTCGTTAACAGCGAGAATGTTGCTGAGAAAACAGAGGAACCACGGGTATCAAAAGTTGTACAACGTTGGTGTCGGAGGCAGCGGCGCCACCAGTCCATAGGCACCGTGTGTCGCATAACGCGAGCGCTGCTGTTCCCGCCGCAGTTCAAGACGCTGCGAGAGTGGTTCTAGTATGCGTTCGCTAACAGTGAGATTGATGGTTAGTAAAGAGAGGAAACACTGCTATCCAACGATGCCCAACGTTGGCGACGGCGATAGCGGCTGAAACAAACCATTCATACTATTTCGCATGATGCGGGTGCTGCTGTTCCCACCGCCGTTCAAGATCCTGCGAGAGTGGTTCCAGTACGCAGTGGTAACAGCGAGATTGGTGGTGAGAAAACAGAGGAACCACGGGTATCCAGTTTTACAACGTTGGTGCCGGAGGCAGCGGCAAAGCAAAGGCAAAGCAAGAGACCTTGCTAAGTCTAAGTCTTACAAGTTTTGCAGGACTTCCATTGGTAGTGTTTTTGTGAAGAAGTACTAAAACTCCTCAGCTATACTGATAACCAGCGAAGCACAAATCCACTAACTTCTGCAAGGGGAATGACTTGACGTTTTTCTCTATTAATACCTTTCTTATCTGTCAATTTATGGAAACATTACTATATACAACATATTAATTAACATATGTTGTATATACTAAGGTTTCCATTTCAAAGAAGTCATAATTTTACTAAATCGTGATCATCCATAGTTCTATATCTGACTCTTTATAGATAAGTATCTACAAAACCAAACACTTAAACAATACACGAAACAGAAATAGCTCGCTCAATACAGTATACTATACAGGATTTTAACAAAACAATCTAATAATTGAAAAATCTGATATGACAATGAGATCGTCTCCTAAATTGAGATTATTCTGTAATTGTTTTTTGTTTCATAAATTATTAACAACAACAACAAAAAGAAAATTCGATATTTTAAAAATGACTATGTCATCAGCTTCTGTTTGAAATATACCTTCTACAGATCGGTTAACTAAAGCTGGCACGTTCAACACATTTACACGTTGCGCTTGTATAGTGTCTGTGCGCGGCGTGACGTTGCACTGCATGGGCATCCAGAATAGTCTGTCCCTCTCGTGGGCGGACAAACTTAAGAGTTTGAAGGAGACAGTTATTGTTTTGCTTTTGCTACTCCTTATAGAAACGTAAAGTATACAGTGATATTTTTTGGCAATCGTCGCGTGTTATTGTGATTGTATACCTATTTCGAGGTTAGAATAATTAATTTTTAAACGTAGTGAAATTGCATTAATGTGAGTTCTGTCCACGTGCCAGCTTTAGTTAACTGATCTGTATACCGCCAATTCGAGTCACCATAGGGATGTTGAACAATATTTTTAATTGGGCGTCAACTAACCCACACTTATTATGGTACCGCTAAACCAACATCTGGCGGACTAATTTCCTAATTAGCCTCCGTTACGGCCAGTTACCAATTCCTTAGCTTCGCCACTCAAGGCATCAAACCAACTGAGCCATCTTATAGAATTTTAGTAAATCCTCCCATAAAAGTACCCGGTGTACCGGTCGACTATGTTAGTCATATTTTCACGTAATGTTAAGATAAGTTGACGACCTTCACAGATAAGGTATATTTATATTCATCACGCACTATGTCTTATGCACGTCATTAATAACATGTACACTCGGCGCCACGAATAAAGAGCTCTCGGAGAAACTGGCGGGGATTACTGCGCATGTGTACAGTCGCGGCATAATTCCGAAGTGCGTTTTTAGGGTTAGTGTGAAGGAATGAGTGTTCAGGACTTTCTTCACTTCTATTTTTTCTCTGTTTGATATTTTGTTGATTGGGGTATTAGCCGATGTAAATAATGGACTTTGTGTCAAATAAACTATAGGTACTCTCTATTGACAACATTTGTTAACGTCAAGGTTGAAACCTATATATAAATAACCCCCTAGCATAGAATGCCCCTAGTCACTAGGGCCTAGTGAATATAGATACTTGTAGTAATAGTCCTGCACACTCTTTTCTTCCCGCTGACTAATAATTTGTAATTCGACCGGGGCGAAAGATAACGTTGGGTAATATTGTATGCGACTGTACTCAAGAAGCTTCGAGACGTGCTTTCGGTGCGGGCATCGGGAAGCGACTGATCAACGAATCAGGTGCCGGCGCTGACTACCGCCCCCGTCGCTCCTCACTTCCCCGCGCCAAACACTTGTGAAAAGTGACTACTGCGCATTCAAGGACAAAGCTCTTTAGTCGTGGCGCCGAGTATACCAACCTAGTATATAAGCTAGGATTCCCTATAATAAAGTAGTCTAGTCTAGTCAAGTTTTTGCGCGCATCTCAAGCCTTTTACTTTACTCTCGAAGATGTCGCTCTCCTTATAATTGCCTCTGGCAAAGTGGTGACCCGACTTCTGAACATCAGCAACCTTCGGTAATAGCAGCATGGACCCAGCCGCGAAGAAAACTCCGTGTGCTGCCACCTTAGAAGCGCAAGCAAGAAGCACTTCGTCCAAGATCAATGAGCCCCGACTTCGGTTTGCCTATTTCAAACCACGCTGCAGAACTCCATAATCAAGACCCCACCCAAACCAAGACGACATCAAGCAAGCCATGACGGACCAGAAGCCTAAAGATTTCAACTGAAGATTTCCCGCATCGAACTCAAGATACCGCAAGAATAATGAACCGATAATCAGCTGACTGCTGATTTATCAAAATGGGGCTCGCACCAGCAGAAACGAACGCGTCGGCAAATTCATTCACAGCAAGCAGCTTTTTCAAGTTCAAGACATAGGAAGCCGTTCCAGCCCCCAGAAGAGTATTGAAACATCATCGATATACCTAATTCAACGAATATTGAAATCATCCAGGAAGAACATCGCACGAAGAATAATCAAATCACTGAATATATATATACATAGTCAGGTCATAAGTTCTGTCACATGTGCAATATGTAAATAATTTAGACATGATTATTATTTATGTAAACATTTATATAGCAAAATCAACTTTATAAAACATAGATTCTTATGGTAATAAAGTTTATTCAAAATGACTCCCGCGCTTTTGAATACAGGCCTTTATTCTGCGCGGCCAGTCGTCTATCGCAGCACGAACGAGGTCCATGTCAATATCGGCGGCTGCCTTAATCAAGGATGCCCTGATTGACTCCAAATCAGGATGAGGCTTTGAGCAGGCCTTTTCCTCCAAGTGTTGCCATATCTTGTAATCTAACGGACTCAAATCTGGACTGGAGGAGGGCCAGTCTTCGTGCCGGATGAAGTCGATTCCACGCGCCGCCAGCCAGTCTTGTGTGCTTTTCGCTCTATGAGCTGGCGCAGAATCTTGTTGGAATACCCAGTGCCTGTTATTAAACAAGGTATGAGAAACAGGTTCCACAAGGTTCTTGAGGACTGTATTTTGATACACAACTGCATTCGTTTTTACGCCTTTCTCACAAAAATGTACCTCAGTTAAGCCTCAATAAGAGACTCCCAACCAAACCATGAGCGAGGATAGAACATGACCTCGTTGGACACGCGGAATACAGTTGCTCGCTTCTTCACTGCTGTGTGCGTACACCTTATCATTTTGTTTGTTGTAGCTCTCTTCCACGGTGAAAATTTTTTCATCCGAAAAAAGAATTTCCCGATGCTTTTTTCCCGCGTACCGCTTCAACAAAGCGCGGCATCTCTTCAGTCTCAGGTCCATTAAACGAGCGTCCAAACGATGTCCTGTTTTTCTTCGATATGCCCTAAGCCCTAAGTCTTCATTTATCACCCTTTTCACCGTGGTCCTGCTTAACCCCATCTGAAGGGCCAACAGTTTCTGCTTACGTATGGGATTTCTTTGAATTCGCGCCTTCACAGCTTTTATCACTGCTGGAGTCCTAACAGAGCGAGGGCGAACACTTCTTGACCTGTCATCTACACTAGAGTCTTCATTGTATCGTTTTATGGTACGATAAACGAATCTTTTGGTTATATTCAAATTTTTCAGTAAGTCGAAAATCTAAATTGGCGCGTAACCGCAACGATGCAACGCAATAACTGCGACACGGTCTTCTTTAAGTGTCCACTCTATATTTAAAAATGAGGAAAATTCTAAAAAGTACACATTTTTATTTTCATGAAAAATTCGAAATTCGAATTCAATAAACTTTTTTGTGGCCAGCGTTCTAAATTCAAAAGTTTTTATTGTGTGACAGAACTTATGACCTGACTATATATATATATATAAACGATTGGTGCACAAGATGTGCCCTATGTTGCCAAATCCCAAGGTTTTTAGGCACACAAATTTCACCAATCGACAATTTAATATTCAGTCATGAGTGAAGAGCACGCACGTACATATGACGTACGAGATCATTGACTGCCTACAGCCAAGGTTACAGATTTAATGCTGACGCTGATTCAGCACAATCATCCTTGTGTAGGTAAGGTCGCAATTATAAACAAACAGTGATTACAACTTCAACGACGTGCGATGTAAATTGACTCATCGATTCCTGAAAAACATGGGCGGCTGCAGCATCAGACGACTCTCCTGCGGATCTTTTCCAGGTTAGGTTAGTTTACTAACCGCGAAGCCCCATTTTCCTAGTGTTTCTCTGTTTTCCAGTTTTTTGTTTATTTTATGTAGTGTGCGGCCAGATACAAGACTCGCCTGTAGGTAAATATTAAGTAATTCTTTAAACTTATGTAGAATTCACATAAACGTAGTTCCTTTATTTTTCTAATTCGTATAAGATTTACGAATTTTAAGAAGTATGCACAATTACTATCTGATTTATGTTTATTAAAATACTACTAGTTATTATTGCAGTTGATATAAGTTTGTTATGGTATCTAACTTAGATTTTTTCCATTGTTATAAGTACATTCATTTATTTTTTTCCCTAAAGGTGGGAGTATCTGTGCCGGTCGACTATGTTAGTCATATTTTCACGTAATGTTAAGATAAGTTGACGACCGTCACAGATAAGGTATATTTATATTCATCACGCACTATGTCTTATGCACGTCATTAATAACATGTACCAGCCTAGTATATAAGCTAGGATTCCCTATAATAAAATAGTCTAGTCTAGTTTTTGCGCGCATCGCAAGCCTTTTACTTTACTCTCGAAGATGTCGCTCTCCTTATAATTGCCTCTGGCAAACCCGGCTATCAAACAAGTTGATGGAACTGACCCATTAACTCGCAAATCCATCACAGTGAGGCAGCTGACCTGTCGGTAACCTAGACACTAAACCTTGAGGAGGAGGGCCGTCACTATGACCCACACCAGACCAGCTTGGCGCTGTCTCCGTATGTCTGCAGCCTTCTGTGTGACGGTCGCGGCCATGTCCAAGCACTGAGTTACATCCGCTAGCAGCCGATCTAATCTGGGCTGGTCAATGTTCTTAATTGCCTTGGCTTTCGCACACGACTCCAACACCGTATCGCAGCGTTCTTTTACCCTAAGGCGTGCTCCAAAACAGCATCGCTTCTATCCTGATGCGCCAATAAGACGTGGGCTGATTTAAACCATCTATGCTCTCGACTGACTTTTGTCTGAAGCTCTGACAGAGACATGGGGCAAACGGTAGCTACTGTTGACAAATCAAAATTGTGCTTATATCTAATAATAATACACACTACAATATATGTTCTACTCAACCTAATATTAATTTGGACCCTACATTCATATTTAGTCCAGAAATAAATTTATTTTTAGTTTCAAAGTCACATCAATCACAACCGCACTTGTGGTTCAATAATAAGATAAGATTTCACTCAAAATAAACACCAATTACTACAATATGTGTGGTACACCTCTATTACATTATGAGGTTCACTAAAATTGTTGAGGTAACTATGACAGGCAATATCTTGACACCCGGCACTCACACAATATCGCATTTTAAGTTGTGAGATCTATCTTTTAAACAAAACAACTGTATTGTGGTGAATGATAGAGTACGTGCATATGATGGTCTTGACCTACGAGTGATGAACTTTATATTTAACCTGTGTGAAGTCTTTAAGGAAACTCTATATACTTAACGTAATACTAAAATACATAAAAGGCTTAAAAACAGAAGGTGTTATATGGTGAATCCGCCACATGCTGTAAAAACAAAATTTGCCGAAAGGCAGATCACAAAGCGAGCAACCGTTTCGTACAACCTAGTAAATAAACAAATAAATATATACGAAATGACAAGAAACTGCAAGAAGGCAGTAGTAATTAAATGGCTTATGGATAAATCGTGTGATGAAACTGAAGCTATTCTTGGATGTAGCTAGTATGAAAATAAAACTAGTAAATATGAATGAATATATTACAATACTTTTACAAATCAAAAGCAGGAATGGTTTTTTAAAAACAAAATTACTTTACTACTAAAATAATTGTAATAACAAAAGGAAAACCGTTAAACAAGACACTCAAATTATAACACAACGATACGTCCAACACTATGAAGCGCCGCCGAAAAAGTGAAGCTGAAGCCCGACGCTTGCTCGACTGGCGCCAAGTAGCCAGCGGCTGCCCCTCCGCCAATCACTGCACTACGTGTGTCGCGCGTCAGCATGGCGCGCTGCTAGGCCCCGCCCCATCCGGGTTAGGTATTTCCAACCATACCATAAATATATCTATACCAATATATAAATAGTATGTATATTACATATATGTTGTACATGTGATGCATGTTTATGTATACATTATATTTACTAGTGGTTCTGTGAGAACAGTAGACCTCGCGAGCTCTTCGACATACATACATACTTAAACATTTTCGCTCGCTCTCTTAATTATAAGGTAGCATTAATTATCTCAAGTGGTATAATTAACTGTTATCATTGTTTAATACGTACTTATACAATCAGATAGCTAATATTTCTTAATGATTTTCATGCATTTTTCGTTATTTTATAGAACCATTTTGATTTTGTTGTTACCCACTTAATGTTAGTAAATCACTCAGGAAGAGCGAGCCCTCCTGGCACAGGTAGTATTTACTCAAAAGGAGGACTCCACCTAACGTTATTGTAATAATATGTATATACATATATATTAGTTTGTACATTCGTCCACTAATCACCATCGTCTCAAATCATAATCCGACCTACCTTCCACAGCCATCGAGCTGTTCCCCTCTCTCGAGCCGCTCCCCACGGCCCCGGGCGCCGGCAACACGAACTCGGCTGAGCGCGAGCGCGAGCGCGCCGGCGGGGCTGCGGGGGCTGCGACGGCTGCGGGGGGTGCGGCGGGTGCGGAGGCGCGCGGCGCGGGGAGAGCGGAGCGGCACGCGCGCGAGGTCATCTTCGCGCTGCCGGCGCTGCAGCTCAACCTGCGCACGCAGCACCGCCAGAGCAGGCGCGAGCCCACCGACAAGGGTATGTGGGCGCGTACAATGTAGAATAGTAAAACGATTATCTACACTTTCGTGACTCACAGAATGCGGCTGTTTGTTCGACGAAAGCGGAATTCGGATTTAAGACAGTTCGAAAGCGCCTTAACGACGTCTCGAGGCGAACAGATATCGCCGTGTAGTAGGTATATACACTGTTTTAAACTGCAAAGAAAAAATACGATCACTATGTCTGACATGTGTTTCTATGTATATGTCTGTTGTTGTATCGTAGCGTATATAGCTCACAAACGAACGCATTTTTATTTGTTTAGCTCATTTCTAGTTGTGCAACTTACAAAAGTTTGTTCTTTAAATAATTCAAAGTATTTCACAGATGAGAAACCGGTCGTGGAGTGCAGTTTCATCACCGAGTTCGACGACCACATCTTCGTTTCGGTTGATGCTGAGGCGTTCCTCTTCCTGCATGATCTCATCTCTTCCTATATCAAGGAGAAGGACCGCGTGGTAAGTTCAAGTGACAAACACGTGGTGTAGAATCCAGAGCGAAGCGATAGACCAAAGGTATCTAACGTAGAATCCAGAGCGAAGCAAAGGATCTGAGGAATCTAACGTAGAATCTAGAATGAAGCGAAGGATTAAAGGAATCTAACGTAGAATTCAAAGCGAATCGATAGGACCTAACGAATCTAACGTAGAATCCAGAGCGAAGAAATATCTAAGGATTCTGACGAAGAACGTTGAGCATAGTTAGATCTTTTACTTTTCTTCAAACTTTTTATATTCGTTTCTACCTTCATCTGGGAATTAAACCTACTATTTATCTTTGTTATTCGTACCTATAAGTATTGTTATTGTATTTGGAATAATTAAACCTTAATTGTTACTTAGTCTCTGCTGGGCAAAGGCCTCTCTTCCGTCCTCCACACATCTCGCTCCTGGCCCTGCAGTCTCGCCAAAGATAGCGAGCGCTGTACGACCGACGTCGGTTTTAAAGTGATAACTTTGCAAAATAAAAGAGTTTATTATACTGTTTGTACAATTCTACACTATTCAACTCTTTTATTTTAAAGTCGTACAGCGCTCGCTATCTTTGTCGAGACTGCAGGGCCAGGAGCGAGATGTGTGGAAGACGGAAGAGAGCCCTGCAGGGCTGAACTCTAATAGTGCTTTTTGCATGCAACTTCCTTAAAATAAAAAAAATAAACCGTGGCAGATGTCATCGGGCCGGTCGGCGTGGGGCGACAGCGGCAGCGCGCCGAGCCAGCCCTCCGCCGCTGCCGCCGACGGCCGGGTGAAGGAGAGTCTGACGCTAGACTACCGCGACTACCGCTGTGTGACGTGGCACCTGGAGCCTACTGTCAGGTATGTAACCACCACGCCGTATACCTGCAGATATTGATAATCAGGCCGCGGCTAGATCTACTGTATCGGGTAGTTGACGACGTAGGTCAGGGACCAGATTTCCAGTAACTCCTTGGCCACCCACAGGTGGTCATAGGAGAGCATGCACTTCAGGAAGTTCACTAAGTTTTTGTGGTAATAGTCTAACCTTATTCATAAAACTTATCAAACCTATGATAGCTAAAATGTGCTTTGTCCTTTTCTCACAAACACAAATTTCAAAGTGACAGACAAAGACAAACCTATTATAACGGCATTATAGTTAAAATAGGTTTATTAGACGTTTATGAATAAGGCGGCTAGAGTATAATAATTTCGTTGAGTATGCAATGATATCGATAATCACGCTTGCGCAGTCTCTTCTTCTTCCCCTGAACGATTACGCTGATATCTGCTGGGCAAGCGCAAACGAAGAGCAAATGAACAAACTCGAGCGACTTCAAAACCTCGGGATTCGGTTTGTTTTCGGTCTGCGCAACTTCGTCCACGTCTCGGAGTATCGCAGGAAGTTGAAATGGCTCCAGATTCGCCTTCGACGGAATTCCCATATCCTCATTTGCCGCTTCAATATTTTATGTAATCCTCGCTATACTGGCTTCTTACGGCATCGTTTCGGATAGGCCACGGACATCTCACACTCGGTCACTACTTACAACTCCGCAACATAACACTGCCGTCTCTGGAACAAACTCCCCAGCGCCATCAGAGACAGTCCGTCAATTCACACTTTTAAAAGTCGTTTGAAAGAACACCATCTATCTCTTCCATGATAAGTGTACTAACTGGTAGCTTTATAATTATTATTAGTAGTATTTATTTGTATCTACTATTTATGTAAATGTTACATATGTAGTATGTGGCAGCATGTGGAATATGAGGGATTTTCTTCTGATCCGTATTTTACATTATCGGGTGTGAGTCAAGGCAGCAATCTAGGTCCTCTGGAATTTATCATTATGATAAACGACCTACCCATGGTTATTAAGCACGCTATATGCTTATTGTTTGCGGATGACCTAAAACTCCTCCTGAAGGTAAGCACCAGCGCAGACTGTGAGCGGTTGCAAGGTGATATAGATAGGGTGGTGGAGTGGAGTCACCGTAATAAACTCTACTTCAATGTGTCGAAGTGTGCGATGATGACCTACAGCCGCGCTCACGAGCCTCTCCGCCGCCGGTACGCTGTGGATGGTGTAGAGATGGCACGGAGTTCTGAAATTAAGGATCTGGGGGTTTTAATGAAGTCACACTTGACGTTTCGGGATCACATTAATACTATATGCAAACAAGCTTTCAAAAAGTTAGGTTTTATTCTTAGACAGGCGAGTAAGTTTAAAAGTATCGAGGTGGGAAAAGTTTTGTATAATACCTTGGTTCGGAGTAAACTTGAAAGCAATGCAATCATCTGGCATCCACATGAAACTAAATATAGCCAAATGCTGGAGAAAATACAAAATCGTTTCCTGAGGTATTTATATTTGAAGCGGTACGGGGTCTATCCTTGTTACCCACTTATGTATCCGAGCCTGTTCGTGATGGGCATGGTTGGATACAATGAGCTGGAATGGAAGTGAGGAGGGGCCTCGCACTAGCGACCTATGTGCTAAAAGTGCTGCGAGGGAAACTGCACAACCCCCAGATACTACCGTTGTTAGGGCTTCGTGTACCTGACAACTACCTGAGAGCGAGGAGTCACTCCTTATTCTGCGTGCCGATGGCACGAACAAGCGTGCTGCGGGAGGCACCGGTGGTGCGGGCTCTGGCTCTATTTAATCAAGTGGCGGGCAGGACTAACATTGACCTTTTTTGTTGTTCAATGTTGGAGTTCACAAGGGCAGTCACTTTTTGTTTGTGCTATTGAATTAATTGTTTTTGTTAATGAATTATTTTTTGTTAAATAATTGTTATTATATTTCTAATTTAATTGAATTGTAATATATATTTTTAAGGTGTGTGTTCTATAAGTATCCCGGATATATATATATATAAATTTAGCATTATTTTTAGTATTATCTAGATATTGGTAAGTAGTTTATTATTTTTATTAATATTTTTATTGTTGTGCACATATTGCAAAACGGTTTGGGTATATATACCTGTCATGTTGTGCAATGCAATTATAATAAATAAAAAAATATATATATATATATATATATATATATATATATATGTATTGTATTGCAATTTGATTCGTATAAAATAAGCTTTTTAATCATGTATAATACGAATAAGAAAAAGTTTATTGCTGAGTTTTATCTATCAAAAACCTTGTGACAGAACTTATGGACCGACTAGGTATATATATAGCATTATTTTTAGTATTATCTAGATATTGGTAAGTAGTTTATTATTTTTATTAATATTTTTATTGTTGTGCACATACTACCTACCTTTAGTTTCTTTTTTTTCTCTCCACTCTGTTTGCTGGAAGAAATCTCTTGTTAGAGATAAGCTCGCCTTTGTACATGTTCTTTCCTTTATATTTGTTTGTTATTTTGCCAGAGGCAGTTATAAGGAGAGCGACATCTTCGGGAGTAAAGTAAAAGGCTTGAGATGCGCGCAAATACGAGACTATACTAGACTTATTTATTATAGGGAATCCTAGCTTATATACTAGGTTGGTACATGTTATTAACCCATTTGCGCCCAAATAAAACTCAGAAGTAGAATTATCAAATTATCTTTATTATTGGATGGATACTAACCTATTTATAAGAAAAACATAAAAAAACAAAAACTTTTATATTGCCTTCTTGGAAAAAAAAAGCCGTCCTCAAATGGGGCCACTGGGCTCATTTGGTATGGAAAAATTCGAAACATTCCTTTTCCATGCACAATGTTTTTAAGCATTTCTTACACTGCCAACGTGCTTTTTTATGGCAAACTGCACATCTCAGCTGATGTCCAAGTTTTCGAGCATAGTGTCCAATGCCGTCGTACTGCAAACTTGGCATCAAAGAAGCTGATGGACGTACACTTTGCGCGTTTGTTTGTCTCAAATAGTGACGAACAATATAGCGTCGAAAGTGAAGCTGATCTAGCTTTGTGTCATTGGTCAGAAGGTGGACACGCCATGCATTAGCAACTGCTAGATCTAGCATATAAGTGAATAAAACCCACCACCACTTCTTGCCTCTGATGGCAGTGCGGTAAAGTGAGATGGACTGATCTGCTTGGTCCACCCCTCCCATTCCCTGATTATATCTTTGGAATACGTGGGGGATATTGACATCGACTTTCTGCCTTTCCGTGGCACTCCATCTCTTCACTTTTCCCAATGGTAAAACAGTATCAAAATTTGTGCCCATTGTACACACACTATTGTCAAGCCATCGAACAAACAAAATTTGATTTACTGCATCAAATCTGTAGTCAAATTCAGCTCGGTTTTTCTTCTTCATTTCTTTTACAGGCACCAATGGACACTTCTTAGTTCTTCCTTCGCGAACAGTACTAGTCGCCCGATATCCAGATTGGCGTAGATCTCGTAGCAAAGCGTAACTCGTAAAAAAAATTGTCAAAGTATACGACGTGATCGGTAGGAGTAGTTTCCAGTTTTTCAAGAAGCTGCTTCACCACCCTCGTACCCAGAGGTTCTGAAGAAATAGGTGCAGATGATTTGCCACAGTAGATATCAAAACCATAACAGTTTCCATCAGAACTTGTTACCATCCAATTTTTATAACCAAATCGTACTGGTTTACCTCTTATAAATTGTTTCGCTGGATGACGCCCGAAATACTTCACCATTGACTCATCTATCGACAAATCTTGATGGAATACGCCCCACTGCAAAAATTTCTTGATGAGGATGTCAGCGCGAGAACGTACTTTGAACATCTTGTCTGATGTTTCGGCCGCGGCAGTATTGTCACAAAAATGCAGGTATTTTTTGATTTCGAGAAACCTGATCCTTGACATAGATTTTGCGAAAATGGATACCTTACAGTCTTCATCCAGATACCAATATAAACGTTCTCTGGGCAGTGAATGATAGCCAGTCAGCAGAAGAATCCCAAAGAATTTATTATTTTGTGCGGCATACATTTGCGAATACTGAGAAATCATTGTCATGACATCATCAGACATCAAAGAACATTTCAAAAATATTCACAGGGTTTTGGTTTTTAACCTTATCAACCAAATTTTGCAGACGAGATGATACATTATCATCAGCGGATGGAATAGGTTGGTAGGTAGGCACACATTTACGCCAGCGGGGCTCTTCGATTGAAGATCTAGGTCTTTTGGACGCAGATAAAGGCTCGTCATCGCTGTCGCTCCATTGTTCTTCTTCTCTGTCCACAAGCACTTCTACCCTTCCTGGCACATCTTGCGGAATGTTATTACCCTGGATATTATCATCATCGCCTTCTTCCTCATCCGTGAGAGCACTCGGATCAGGAGGAAGTGTTACTAACTCAATCTCCGCATCAGAATCTTCCTCACACAGAATAGCCTCAACTGCCTCCTGGAGTCCGCGATATTCGTTGCGATGGTCAAATGCACGTTGCGCCATTATTTATTTATTATTTACCTACGGACGAAATAGGGAGAAAATTACCACTAATATGCCCACTGGCCCCAATTGGGGACACCCCTATAATTTGTTCAATTCTAAGTACGAAAACAAAGTTTTGTTTGCCTACGTGGGCATATATCGTAAAGCGGGGTATATTCTAATAATCTATCACATACACTAAGCAAATATATGGTAAAATATAGAAAATAAAGAATACTTACTTTTGGGAACCACTTCGTCAGAATCTAACCAAATATAAAACGATATAAACCACTATAATGTTATTCAGATAGGTATTACTGTATTTTATTACCAAAGATGCACTATTTATCTTAACGTATTCACCTTAGAAACAAGAATAGCTATTAATATTTTTCAATTGAGGGTACTTAAAGAGGCGTCCTCATATGGGGACGGACGGCGCAAATGGGTTAATGACGTGCATAAGACATAATGCGTGATGAATATAAATATACCTTATCTGTGACGGTCGTCAACTTATCTTAACATTACGTGAAAATATGACTAACGTAGTCGACCGGCACAGATACTCCCCCCTTTAGGGAAAAAAAAATGAATGTACTTATAAGAATAGAAAAAATCTAAGTTGGATACCATAACAAACTTATCAACTGCAATAATAACTAGTAGTATTTTAATAAACATAAAACCAGATCTTAATTGTGCATACTTTAACTTAATCTATTTTTATATATAAGGAAAGTTATTGTTAAATAAAACTAGATAGTAATAGCGCATACTTCAACTTAATCTAAAGGTAATCTTACACGAATTAGAAAAATAAAGGAACTACGGTTATGTGAATTCTACGTAAGTTTAAAGAATTACTTAATATTTACCTACAGGCAAGTCTTGTACCTGGCCGCACACTACATAAAATAAACTAAAAACTGGAAAACAAAAAAACCCTAGGAAAATGGGGCTTCGCGGTTAGTAAACTAACCTAACCTAAAATCCTGAAAAAGATCCGCAGGAGAGTCGTCTGATGCTGCAGCCGCCCATGTTTTCAGGAATCGATGAGTCAATTTACATCGCACGTCGTTGAAGTTGTAATCACTGTTTGTTTATAATTGCGACCGTACCTACACAAGGATGATTGTGCTGAATCAGCGTCAGCATTAAATCTGTAACCTTGGCTGTAGGCAGTCAATGATCTCGTACGTCATAGTACGTGCGTGCTCTTCACTCTTTAGTGAATATTAAGTTGTCGATTGATGAAATTTGTGTGCCTAAAAACCTTGGGATTTGGCAACATAGGGCACATCTTGTACACCAATCGTTTATATATATATATATCTCTTTTCAGTGATTTGATTATTCTTCGTGCGATGTTCTTCCTGGATGATTTCAATATTCGTTGAATTAGGTATATTGATGATGTTTCAATACTCTTCTGGGGCTGGAACGGCTTCCTATGTCTTGAACTTGAAAAAGCTGCTTGCTGTGAATGAATTTGCCGACGCGTTCGTTTCTGCTGGTGCGAGCTCCATTTTGATAAATCAGCAGTCGACTGACTATCGGTTCATTATTCTTGCGGTATCTTGAGTTCGATGCGGGAAATCTTCAGTTGTAATCTTTTGGCTTCTGGTCCGTCATGGCTTGCTTGATGTCGTCTTGGTTTGGGTGGGGTCTTGATTATGGATTTCTGCAGCGTGGTTTGAAATAGGTATGCAGAAGTCGGGGCTCGGCGATCTTGGACGAACTGCTTCTTGCTTGCGCTTCTAAGGTGGCAGCACACGGAGTTTTCTTCGCGGCTGTGTCCATGCTGCTATTACCGAAGGTTGCTGATGTTCAAAAGTCGGGTCACCACTTTGCCAGAGGCAATTATGAGGGGAGCGACATCTTCGGGAGTAAAGTAAAAGGCTTGAGATGCGCGCAAATACGAGACTATACTAGACTCATTTATTATAGGGAATCCTAGCTTATATACTTGGTTGGTACATGTTATTAATGACGTGCATAAGACATAGTGCGTGATGAATATAAATATACCTTATCTGTGACGGTCGTCAACTTATCTTAACATTACGTGAAAATATGACTAACATAGTCGACCGGCACAGTTATCACTTTTTTGTGCAATAAAGTATTACAAAATATCTGGCTTGTTATGCGAAGAGACTCGACGGAACCTTAAACCACGCTAAGGATGGGAATAGACTTCTCGTTGCACTGTTTTTGAGACTTGTCAATCAAACATTGTCAACAGCAAAGTTCTATGGATATTGACAATTCATTTCTCTCGATTAACGAAACTCGTTGCTTAATCTTACTTACTCTGTGAACTTGCTTTACTCACTTCTTTTGTAACCGCGCGGATGAACGGATTTCTTTGCTTACCCACTCCGTGTTGGTCTCAGTCACCCAGCGCCCTCTACGTTGAACTAATGTGACAGTTTTCTTCAACATTCGGGAAGTATTGTGTCCAAGGGTGGGCAGAAACAAGCTGGAGAAGAAAAAGACATTACTCATTAGAAACCAAGTCATTAGTTAATTAAGAAAGCTTGCTAAAAATTCTTTCGGCTTTAAAACAGCTTCAACAAACACGTTATAATTTTATAGGTTACTTTCCTGGGGCGGCAAGTCCATCGAGCCTTACGGAGTGGACTACATTCTGCAGAAGCTGGGCTTCAGTCACGCGCGCACCACCATACCCAAGTGGCTGCAGCGTGGCACCCTCGACCCGTTGGATAAGGTGCTGTCAGTCGTACTTATGCAACTTGTGTCTATGGTTCCTCACAAGTCATAGGCTGTCTGTATGACTCAATCTTGCTTGGTTTAGGTATACATCTAGTATTATCTCACTTAGTCCGGAATGTCGACTAAATATAGCAAAGTGCGCATTAGTGGTCCCAGTGCTAACAAAGTAATGACGATGACAAACTGAAGTTTATGAAAATAACGTTGCATATAGCATAGGTTGCGTAGGTTGGAAATGAGTATTATCACGAGATTCAAAGATATCATATTGACAGGTTGTTGGACCAAAGTTGGAACTTGTTTTGTATAAATGTGTTTATTACCAATGGTAATATAAGGTTGCATGAGCGTTGTTGTATATGGTGTAACTTTCGTAGCGTGTTGTAGTCGGAGGCAAAAGCCGTGAGGAATGTTATGTAGAACTACGTAGGTTTTGATATCTTGCCTCAAACTATGTGATTTATCTTCAATTCAAACAGATGTTCAATTTGTAGTGTAGTACTGAACATTTTTACCTAATATTTAATCACAATAATCATAGGAACTTAGGGTGAATTGGAAAGATATTAAAAATAAACTTTATTTTTGTACATTTTACTTTTTAGTAAAATTATGCATCGATATTTTATATCATTAGGACGGTCTCAAATGATAGAAGATTTAATAAATTTCCAGAGATAGTAAGTTATCTGCAGAGGAAGTACGAATCATTACGCATCGAAAGCGTTAGCGAGTTGGACGTAGCGTCAAGTGTCTCGAATAATAATTCAATAGTAAAGTATGCACTAAGGGGATAAAGCACTGTTTTCTGTAACGGGTGCGATATTGACGTATATCCTGGGCGCAACGAAGGACTCCAGATTTAACTCCCGAGCGAAGTGAGGGTGTTGTGAGTTAAAGGGAATTAAGACGCGAGTTCTGAGTGCAGTGAGGGATTCAAGCGTGCCCAAGACAAAACAGCTTTATCCCCGAGGAGTATACTCTACTGTTCGCACCTCCTGCGAGAATAAATAAAAAGCAATGCTACTAAAACCAGCATTTTATAAAAGTTAGTTAATGTGAAATACTGTTCGCACCTCCTGCGAGAATAAATAAAAAGCAATGCTACTAAAACCAGCATTTTATAAAAGTTAGTTAATGTGAAAATGTATGTTTCATACATTGGTCCAGTTGCATAGTCTTGCAACAATGGCGGGTTTCAATATATTCAAAATGTGTTCCATTTTCGAATAAGTTGGAGCCGCGCCGCGCCCCGCCGCAGCCCGCGTGGAGCGCGGCTGTGAGCGCCGTGAGTATTTCACTAAATTAGATTTTATGGCCATATCAATAACAACTACGAGAAGTGAAAATCTTTTATTTCTTGAGTGGTCTAGGTTGTGACATAATACAATTCAGTACAGGTGGTGCATAAATATGATTTCATCTACACTCGCGTCCTTTTTGACTCTGATAATAATTCGTGCTTCCTATGGAGGTCTAAAAATAAAATGGTGCTCATTTCACTGTTGATAATTTCTACCATAGTTTACGTTTATAGATGGCGTCAAGTTAGCAAATATATTGTCTGGTTAAAATAAAAATAATATATTGTGGCGGGGTTATACCAGTATATACCATACCAGTGAGCATTAATAAATGCCATATACGCAACTGTAATTTGCTATAATTCTCCAGTAATTCTTAAAGTACAATGAATTCGTTTGCGAGTTGACATCGAAAAATTATATTTTACGTATTTGTTTAAGTATATATGTCACGATGTGATGGATATTAGGTACGATTCCAAAGAATTAGTTTATATTTTAATTACCTGAATAAGTTTATTATTGTAAGTATTCTTTCGCGATGATTTTATATTGTTGGTACGTTTTCGGTGTCAGCGGTTTATATATTATTAGTCGATTCGTTTAGTTATGATTACGCGATACTATTGCCAGTTTTTATTATTTATGTTAAACGCAATCATGTTTCCATTGTATCTATCGTGCAGCTAGGTTCATTTGTGCTTAAGCCATACCACGGTACAGAGCGTACAGCGGTTAATATTCTTGGACTGTTTATTTTATATATTTATTTATTTAAATAATTTTTGAGGTGATTTCAAAACTGTATATGTGTAAATTTTATTCATTACAATTCGTTATTATCATTTTATTATTTTACTTTATGGTCTATTATTATTGTCACATTAGTCTTTTTTCAGCATACATATGTAGATTGTTGACCATAAATAATTATTTAATAATTATATAATATCGACAGAGCATAAGATAATAGTGTTTATAAATTACATAAATGAAAAAATGTTATTATAAATGCTAGTCACTATTAATTTTGAACTATTACCAACCGCTGCTTTATCAGTCATGAAGGTTGAGCTCGAACGCAAACTGTCATACATACGCAACGACTTCAGTCAAACCACTGATGCTAAATGTAATACTATGCAGTAGTGAAACTAAGGAAATAAAGGTCAATTCAAATGCTCTCTTATTTTTACGAAACGCCAAATGTGTGTGCTTGCCGGTTAAGCAACGCTTTGAGATAACCTCGGCGAAGTTAGACTGTGAGTAATTTATCTGCAAATGTTGTCTATGATGTACAATCGAACCAACTGAATCATGACCCACTTGCCTGATAATTCGTTTGAAACTTTCAAACTTGTAAGATCTATCGTAATGTCAGTGTCTAATCAAATGATAACAAGTTCGTTACCAAGGAAATAAACCTTCAAGCGAATTTCGACCTACTTGCATTTAAGGGGTTTAGCAAAATAAGCTTATGGTGGGTCATGATTCAGATGGTTTGATAGTACCTATAAATCATAGAATTCACTTATTTGAATTAACCATTCATTGTCTTTCTTATGCTCTAAGAGCCTATTTCACATTGTCCACATAAGCTCTATGCGATCGATAAATCATAATTTTTGTACGTAAAATCACGATTTCATTGGCACATAGAGGTTATCCGGACGCTGTGAAACAGGCAAAATATAGCAATATATTTTAGGTAGGTAGCTTTAATCATCATCTTCAATTCCTACATAAATAACGGAATTTGGTACCTATTTGATTTGTAAATAATGAATGTGATTAAAGGTGATATAATTAAATAATTTAATAGAGATTATATATTGGTTTTATTAAACAAGAATATTAATTGTATGAAGATACTTATGAATGGTGAGGAAGTGAGAGATGTATGCCAGAAACGTAGCAAGTGGTCTTTAATCTCTGCCTACCCCTCTTCGGGCGAGAAAAAGGCGTAAGCATATCGTATTTATGTAAACAAGAATAAAGAAAATGCATATTTATGGCAAAATAATTCTGTAACAAGTCTTTATTGAATGAATTCGCGTTTTTGAAAGAAGAGTCTAAAACTAATTATGTAGAAAAGCTAAAATACAGAGTAATCACCTTATTTATAAACGTCTTATAAACCTATTTTAACTGTAATGCCTTTATAATTCGTTTGTCTTTGTCTGTCACTTTGAAATTTGTGTTTGTGAGAAAAGGACAAAACATTTTAGCTATCATAGGTTTGATAAGTTTTATGAATAAGGCGGTAAGTGTATTTCTAATTCATACAAAGGGATAATAGCTCTACTTAAATCGAGTATAATAGTAGTTTATGTGACTGATACATAATGGAGGGCATTAAAACTCGAGAGTGGGTTTAAAAAACGAGCCGAAGGCGATTTTCATAATAATATCACTCGAGAGTTATAATGCCTAATTATGTAAAGTTACATACAAGTATACACTAGTTTATCTAGACACGTATCATAAGCTCTCTTTGATGTGTTCAGGAACCGCATGTTTGACCGGCATTGTGGCATTGAGTTGTTTAGCTTGTTCTGTAGTACCAACTTCACAGACAAAGTAGGGGCGGCACGCAGGCGGGCGTCGGCGTTCGAAATTTGAACATCATAATTTGTAGAAAATTTACACAATATGGTCATAATGTTCAATATTCAGATAAGAAATTAGTTTTTACAAAGTAGTTTAACATTATGCTGATCGTAACATGCGGTTTTTGGACGCCTTAAAGAGGGTTTATGATACGTGTGTATATAAATATCTTTTACACATTTAGAAAATGTAGGAATGACCATAAAAATGTGGTATATTAAAAACTGACCCACCACAACAAAGCCAGCTAGAGTAACTACCAGCTAAAGTACACCAAGTAATTTTGATGCTTTGGAGCGTTTAACAATCCTGTCCTTGCTTATTCATTCTATGAAAGCTTAACATTATGACACGACGCACACTGGCAAGAGGATTTTCAACTATACAATGCATTCTAGAGAACATGTTCAACTATGCGTCCCTTGCACACGGCGTATTTTGCCGCGCCGACGACGCGCGTTTTGAATAAGCACGTCGACAACGTGTTGCTGAAATCTGGGGTCCGAAAAATCACGGCCAAAAAACGAACTTCCAGCGATTGATTGCTGATGGTCAATTGAGGCGGTGAATTTTCCTAGATCCACTGAAAATAACTTGCGTCTGACTCGCGTACAAATTGCGTTTACATCGAAGTAAACGCGAATCGTTGGCGCGTTGAAAATACGCCGTGTGCAAAGGTTATACAAGTGAATTGGCAAAGGAAAATCTATTCAGATGGCGCCACAAGCGACTTGTTAGTATTTAAAGCTTTGCTTCGAGACGTCACGTACATATTCTATATAAAGCCACAGATTCGCATACTGGCATACCTACGTCACGCCATTTTGAAAAAAATCTTGATTTACGGCCAGAGATGAAATCGGTGTCGATCTACATAATATTAATACATACTTCTACATGTCTTCTCTATTTACTCTATCGATGGACACCGATTTCATTGCTAGCCGAAAAGATCATGTTTTTTTAAAATGCATTTCATGCTCTTTAAGTTTGGTGTATGGGAAACTATCGCTTTTTCGGTATATTTGAGTTTGTGGATGGCAGGCCGAGACACCCCAATGCAGCAATATCATACGACACGGACTGTCCAAACAGTCCAAAATGTAACTGGCCGAGATCGGTGTATCGAGCCCCGATCACGAATACTAGGGAATAATTATGCGAGTGGCACCTAAGCTCATTGCAGATGTCGCTGGTGTAGTCGGCGCCTGTCTATCTATCAAAGTTGTCATGGTGATAACCTCGTTTTAGGTTCATTCAATGAAACTCTGGCTCGCAACTACGCCAGCGTCACCAAGCGTGTGCAAAGGCGGACATAGCTGCCATTATGGATGACTTAAGTGAAGATTTTCATAGTTAATTCAAATTTGGTTTCGGATTAATGGTTCAATAAATGACTCTGTGTATGGCGGTCAGAGACTCTTATGAACAATAAGAATAACATTTCATCTGGAGTCCTACACTTCTTCCGTCCGTCAAATATTCGTGATCGAGACGATATATATATAAGTCGTCTCTCCTGATCCGTTTGCTAGTTCATGCTGAAGTTCTGCGTGAAGTCGTATTCGATGGTCGGAATGACTGTCTGCACGAACTTCAGGAACACAATCAGGTACGAGTGGACGCCCATCTCTCCGCCGCTCTCCGTCACTGTCTCGATGATCTTCTTCATCACTTCTGCGTGTCTGCGGGCGGATAGATTGGCTTTAGTTTACATAACCATTTAAAGAAGGCATTTAAAGAAGACCCAGCATTGGCTCAATGTGGGCGGCTGATTAATGATGATGACCGAGTTAAGTAAACGAAACCTTTTCTCATATTGGGTGGCAGAGGCAAAGACGCGGCAACGTTTAGCCAGTTATTCAATATTCGATTTTGCGTGGCACGGGGCTAACCCATCGCCACAGCTCCGTAAGCTCCATATAGAAGTGTTTCCTCATGATGTTAAATATAAATAAAATAAAACGTTTCACAGGTCACGGGTACCTTACGATGCGTAATGGCGCCTAATCTAGGGTTACCAGACACAAAATTTTAAAATCATGAGAATAAGCCTGATTCCCATTGAAAAGTGAGAGATTTTCTCGAATTTAAGCTTTGTAGGAAAAAAACATAGTATTATTTTAAAGCCTGGGTAACCCTAGCCTAAACTCAAAATCTCATTGCAGATGGCGCTGGTGTATTTGGAGGCTGTATAGCTATTAATGTTGTCAAATTCTGTTTACTTCTCATAATATATGACGTGCTAACCTCATTTGAGGTTTTGCTAGTGTCAAGTGTATTTGAAATTTAACCTAATCTCGGATGAATGAAACGTTTTGCCTCCAATCACGCCAGCGCCACCTAGTGGGAGCCAAGGTGGACATAGCTGTCATTGATAAGCTATTGATATCAAAAAGGATAGACCTCCTTTGGAGAGAATGAGTAGTTACGGAGATAAAACATTTTGAATTGACAAATCATAAAAACATGTAAAACAGCTTATAAATATAGCTTAAAATACAAACTTTGGTAAATTCCCACGCCTTAACCGACAGGGCGTGGAATCTTGGTAGGGTTGTTTTTCAGTGGAATGTCACAAAGCAGTACTGACCTTGACGCCGTCGACTGGTATTCGACAGCTCAATTCGAGGCAGGAATACGGGATGAGGAACACCAGGGTGGGGGGCGAGGGGAGTCGAATCTTACTCTCGTCGCAGCCCGCTGTGGTAGCCGTCGTGATGCTTGCCGACACAAAGGGTCGCTGTCCGAACGCGACGAATTGATCCCCGAATCACTTCAACCTTTCACAACACGAAGCACTCACTCCGATGACGTGAAATCTACTTATTTCCCGACGATTGTTCCGTGATTATTATAATTGACATTCAACCAAGCTTCCCGATGCTGGCGCCGATTTTTATCCCATGTGCAAAAAAGTCACCTCTAACTCGTCATTTCGTTTCTATGCAAGTGACAGCTAGTGATGTCCCGATCACTCGCGGTCGATCCGCGCAACGAAAAAACCGGTGCGTTCCGAAGCATAAATATTAAACAGTCACCCGCCCGGACAGGCCCGAACCTGTCCCTAATCAATAGGAAGGCGAGAAAGTGTTGCGACCGCTCTCTTGAGGACCGAGTCCCCCACCTTGACTTCTGCTGATCGAGGCGTGCCATCCCGACCCGTGTATAAATTGACGATCCGTCCTCGTCTCCATCTCAATGATGGCAGGTTCGCATCCTTAATCAGCACTAAATCACCGACTTGAGGGGGGCTCGTCCGGTCAGTCCACTTAAGGCGCTGCTGCAAGATGTGCAAGTACTCAAGGGACCACCGTTTCCAAAAATCTTGAGCCATCTACTGCAACATCTGCCACCTAGTTAACCGACTTAACTTAACATCACCGAATGGGTATTCTGGCAGGGCGTTAAGGGGCTGACCTATCAGGAAGTGACCCGGCGTCAACGCTTCCAAATCATTTGGATCCGAACTGAGCGGGCACAACGGACGCGAATTCAGTGTCATTTCAATTTTACAGAACAGCGTCGCAAGCTCTTCAAAGCGTAGAGAGGTCTCACCGATGATCCTCGTCAGGTGCGACTTAGCCGATTTAACCGCAGCCTCAAAAATTCCTCCCCAATGAGGACATCCCGGCGGACTGAAAACCCATTCAATCCCTCGTCGGGAGTAAGCCGTACCGATGGCGTCCTGGTTACCATTCAGGAATTGAGTGACCTCCTGCAGATATCGCCTGGCTCCGACAAAATTTGTGCCGTTGTCCGAACGGATTAATGACGGGAGGCCCCTTCGTGAGACGAACCGATCCAGTCCGTAGTGAGGTCACTGACCACCTCCAAGTGGACTGCCTTCGTGGCCAAGCACACGAAGACGCACAGGTATGCCTTCACTAATCTGGCGTTCCGTAGCTGTGAAGACTTGACCATGAATGGTCCCGCGAAATCCGTTCCGACACGCTCAGACGATTTTGGTAGCAGAGGCGCGGTTTCCTAGTAGGAAATCGATTCACGGACGGTTGTAGGGTTGTTTTTTTGCCACATTGTAGCTGGGAGAGGGTGGTCGGCACCTCAGATTGGTCGGCAATCATTTTGTGAGTGAGTCTTGTGGTCGGTATACCACAATTTAGGTTCATTTCGGTTAGTGAACATATAATTGACGATTTAGTTAACAATTATTATAAAATTGTAGTCGGAAACTACTCGGTGTACCAAGGAACAGTCATTCGGTCGGACTATAGTATTGCAGTCGGGTTCCATAGCATTTCAGTGTTATTTCGGATTACAGAGCAGGGTCAGGCTATTTAAGGGGTATTAAGCTGATTTTGCTGACCTCAGTAGAAGTGTGGGTCATATCGGAGGGGCCACTTCTAGAAGGTTCACGGCTACCTACATTATATTAAAAATAGCCTTTTTTCTTATAATAAATTTTTGTGTGTTATTTTGTATTGTGCTTTATGGTGGCATTCTCTAATTGATTTAGAGTGTATAGTTATAAGGTGTATGTCCACAGGGCGACCATATTAAATATTTTTTAGGATTTAATTGTTTTAGTGGTTGCCTTAGTTTTGACAACTTAGTTTTAATTTCTGTGCCCAGCGCTGACGGGCAAGTGCTGGTCTCTGGCTATACTTAGTTCGGTAGTGAAGTATAAGACCAGAATCTATTAAATCGGTCAACATGGCACCTTCGCCCTTGACGGTACTGCGGCATGGTGTCCGGGAGGAAATCAGATGGCTCGCCCATACTCATAAGTATGTGGAGCGACCGGACATGGACGATGTCCTGCTCAAGCGTATGGAGGACGCAATAACACGCGTCGAGAAGGTGTGTCGGCTGGCTGCGGAGGCTGAAGCTCTCGGGCTTACTGATGAAGCCTAGGTGGCTGCAGTGAAACAGCTCTGCGCGGATGCTGACCAAGCGATGGAATGCTTGGGTGACATCGAGCGTCGCGCGGAGAAAATTAAGCGGTCGCGAAGGAATGACCGTGGGGAGGGTAACGGAGACCCACCCCCGAAGGGTGTTGTTGGACGGCTGCCACACCTGGAGATTCCGGCCTTCAGTGGGGCAATTGATGAGTGGCCGGCCTTCATTAATTTATTTGATAGTTTGGTCCACGGTCGGGACGACCTGGACAACGCCTACAAGTTGGCCCAACTATTGATGGCTCTGCGGGGTGAACCGAAGGAGTTGGTCGGTCACCTAACGGTCACGGCGGGCAATTATGAGATAGCCAGGTCCATATTGTTTGACCGCTACCAACACAAACGGCGGTTGGTTGATGCGCAGCTAGGGAAGCTGTTTAGCATCCCTAGAGTAACCCGGGATGTTGACATCCGAGTACAGGTGCTCAACCCTGTGCTGGTGGCCACTAAGGCCCTTCAGAACCTTGGTCTTCCGGTAGACCAATGGTCATACATTGTTTTGTATATGGTTTTGTCACGATTGCCTGCAGCTGTTCAAAGTCGGTTTGAACAACTGCATGGGGGCAGTAGCACGGAACTGCCCACGCTCGTCCAACTGACGGATTTTCTGGAGGGTGAATGTAGGCGATGTGACACACTGGACACGGAGGCCAGTGTGCAGCGCCAACCCGCGCGGATGCGGGAGGGGCCGCGCCCCCCGCCCCCACGGGGGGGTGGGCGGTCGAAACAATTTGGCGTTTTGAATGCCGCGCCGTCGGGTGGACGGCTGTGTGCACTACGTCAGTGCCGGTCATGACGTGACCAGTTGTGCCAAATTTAAGGCGCTCGGGGTAGCTGCCCGCAGGAAGATTGTCTTCCGTCACCGATTGTGTTTCGGTTGTTTGGGGCCGCACACGCTGAGCGAGTGCTCGCGCGCGTTCCTGTGAGTGCTGTGGTGGCAAGCACCACATAGTGTCGTGCCTGAATCGGTCAGGCCCTTCGGACGGTCACCAGGGCCGGACTCAGGTTGGTCGGCCACAGGGCCCAACCAGGGCCGGACCCAGTCCCCCTCCGGGCAACGGGAGTCACCAACGGGGTGACTGGGGTACCCGCGGACGGGACCCCCCCCGAGGGGAAGGGGGCAGCGCGGGGGGTAACATGCGGGATAGCCGGGGTTCGGTCGTGCTGATATGATACTCGGGTGCTGATATGCCGGTGGCATATCAGCAGCCGAGTTACTCCACGGCCGACGGAGGTCTCAGCGGGTTCGGATCCCGCGGAGGTTCCCGCTAGGGACACGCCGCCCACTTACAGGGTGCCGCCACTCCACAGACGGTCATGCTCCCCACCGCCTCTGTGATAGCGTGGAGTTCGGACGGCAAATCTTGTGTGGCACGAGCACTATTGGACTCGGGGGCCCAGGGGTGCTTAGTCTCGTGCAACCTTGTAAGACGGTTGGGCATTTCGGTAAGGGAGTATCCACATTCCATTCGGGGAATTGGGAACACGGAAGTCGGTTCCGTTAAGGGAGTATGTCGGATTACTCTCTCGTCACGGGTGGATTCATCGGTGAATCTGACGGTCACGGCATTAGTCATGCCTAATGTGATGGGCTCACACCCTCACGTACGGTTGTCGCCCTCGGTGCGACAGTTGGTCGCTGGGTTGTCACTGGCTGACCCGGAGTTCGATATTCCGGGCCCAGTAGACATTTTATTGGGTGTCGATGCCTTGGGATACCTGTTAGTGCCAGGTGTCCACGTGTTGCAGGCGACTGGTCTGGTTTCGGTCAACACCAGACTGGGCCATGCGGTAATGGGTCCGGTCATGCCGGCTGCCCCACGCCTAGCGACTAGTAGTCCCTTATTCGGTTCTGTACTCTCGGAGGTGATACAGAAGTTTTGGGAGGTGGAGGAACCACCTACGGTCCGCCGGTTGGACCCGGTTGAAGAAGAGTGTGAACAGTTTTATCGGAACAATACTGGTCGCCTTCGGTCAGGTCGATTTCTCACACGTCTTCCATTCCGGAGTTATCGCCCACCGCTGGGCAGTTCACACCATGCAGCCGAGACGCGGCTTCTGTCGATGGAACGACGCATGAAGCGTGACGGGATTTTCCGGCAGAAGTACGTCGATTTCATGCGGGAATACGAGTCGCTCGGCCACATGTCGGTTTCGGGTATCGACTGGAAGCGTGAAGACCACTGCTTCCTGCCTCATCACGCGGACCCCGGAGGGCAAAATACGGGTAGTGTTCGATGGATCGGCATCAACATCTAACGGCATGAACCTGAACCAGTGTTTGCATTCAGGGCCGAAGTTGAACCATGACATCGCGGATGTTATCACACGGTTCCGTCGACACAATGTTGTGTTTGTAGCTGACATCCGGATGATGTTTAGGCAGACGGTCATTCACCCTGACGATAGACGGTATCAGCTGATACTGTGGCGAGAGAGCCCAGATCAGCCCATCAGGGTGTACGAGCTGAACACCAACACGTACGGGCTACGGTCTAGTCCTTATTTGGCGATTCGCACTCTGCGGGAGTTAGCGGATCGAGAACGGTTAAATTTCCCTAGAGGAGCAGCGATCCTGGAGCAGGATCTCTAAGTGGACGATATCTGTAGCGGTGCAGATTTCGTAGAGGAGGCGCTCGCTCGACGGGACGAGCTAGTTGAGCTCTTACGGGGTGGAGGTTACGAGCTCCGGAAATGGATGTCGAACTCTCCAGAGTTACTGTCTGGTCTTGCGGATGACTACCAGCAGGATCCCCACATTTTCGAAAATCTGGAAAATCCGAATATGTTGTCGGTATTAGGCGTCCAGTACCAGCCGGTGTCAGACATGTTTTCGTATCGGGTCGAGTTGGACTCCCCGAAGGTCTGGACGAAACGGAACGTACTTTCAACGGTGGCTGTCCTAGCCACCGTTGAAAGGACATTTGATCCAAACGGGTGGATCACCCCGGTAACATTTCAGCTCAAGTGTTTTATGCAGCAATTGTGGTCTGCTGAGCTGAAATGGGACGACCCGATCGGCGGGTCATTGAGCTCAGAATGGGACTCGTTCTTTTCGACCCTCCCTGGCATCAATCGGATTTCACTGCCACGGAGGTTGGTCCCCACCAAACGATACACCGCCACCCTGCATGGGTTTTGCGATGCCTCGGAGAAGGGCTACGGAGCTGCGGTGTATCTGCGTACGGTCGACTCCTCGGGGGAGGTTGATGTGCGGTTGGTCATGGCCAAGAGCAAGGTTGCGCCGTTGCGCACTCGCCTGACCATTCCCAAATTAGAGCTTTCAGGAGCGGCTCTCCTGACTCGTCTGGTCAACCACACGATGACGGTTCTTCGTGGGTCAATAGCGTTAGAAGATACGGTCTACGCTTGGACGGACTGCCAGATCGGTTAAGGCGTGGAATTTAACATTTTGGTGCGTTCCGAAGCATAAATATTAAACAAACTTGATATATTGAATATTGTATTAATAGGACCACAATGTATTAAAACAAAAGTCACCCAACAGCGCTTATCTCCCGTAAAGTACCTTTACCTGTGGAACGTCATATATTACCCCCACACTAGGATACCCTGTATCATGTGGGAATCAAAATATATCGACATCACTGGTAATAATACTCCGCTGGATCCCCTTCAATGCATGTTTGACGTCCCAATCATAGTGATTGAGTAACAAACATTCAAACTCACAAACTCACTATCACATTTATAATATCAGTTGGATGTCCAATACAATTATTATTTCTTTACCGCTCTACACTTCTCGGCTTTCATCGGCAAAGATCGGAAGAAAATATACATTGCTGCATATTTATTACAATAATACTTACCATATAGTATTAAAAATTAACCTCAGCTGTCAAATGTGTAACATTTAGCTCCGAAAATTTTATTGCGAAAAATGTATTTCTTAGAGTTTACAAAGTGAAAACCACGTGAAAACTAAGACCAAATCACAAATAATACAGTGAAACTGTTATTCAGTTATAATAACGATCAAGTTGCGAAAAATAGCCCATCATATCCACATCATTACCAAGTGAAGTGAAACTACCCCCAAAAACTTATAACCAATTTTCTGGCGGAAAATGCACAAAACCAGGAAGAAATAATCCTGTACACAACAAAAACCAGTCAAAATGAGTAGTGACACACATGATCCAGGTGCCCCCTCAAAAAAATACTACCAACAAACCTTCCATAGAAGCTTCTTCAATACACAAACAAAAACAAATAATGGTCTAATAGAATTAGAAAGCCAGGACAGTTCAAATAAGACTAATCCGGAATGGCAGAAGGTTCCACCACTGCGTGTGCTAAAAGATGGTGCTTCAACTTCACCATGTGCCCGTAACAAGCGTCCACGACCATCCAATTCCCCGCCCGCCTCTGTGATACCAACCAACAACAGTTTCTCACTGCTCACCGTCGATGAGGAAAGCAGAAAAGAAAGTAGACCCCCACCACTTATCCTGTATGGAATAGAAGATGTCAATTCTGACCAAGAGTGAATTTAATATCAAGATTGTTAACCAAAACCAGCTGCGGGTCACTTGCAGTTCGGCAGAGACATATAAAAAGCTAATGAATTTAGTGAGAGAAAAGCAACTGATTGGCCATACATTTACAAGTAAGGAAGAAAAATGCCACCGCATTGTGATAAGGCACCTACACCATACCACTCCACATGAAGCCATTATTGAAGAAATAGAAAAAACAGGCAATAAGGTCAGAGGAGAAATAATCAATGCGAGAATTGGACCATCAAAAAAACCATCTTCCACTTTTTTTGTGAACCTGGAACCAAGTGGCAACAATGCTGAAATAAGAAAAAATAAATACATCTTTAACACCTCTGTTACCATAGAAGAGCCACGCAAAAGTAAGACTGTAGTCCAGTGTATGCGATGCCAGCAGTACGGCCACACAAAGAACAACTGTCTCAGGCCCTACCGTTGTGTGAAATGTGCACAGGGCCACAAGACATCAGAATGTCCAAGGATGGACAGAAATTCACCTGCCAAATGTGCTTTATGCCTAGGAAACCATCCAGCCAATTACAAAGGTTGTGAAATATACCAAGAAATTGCCAAAAGAAAACTGCAAAAAAGGAACATTCGCCCAGCAACATCCAGCAAGGAGGATAGTGCGAAAAAAGAAAGCCAGTTATTCAATATAGACGAAAAATCATTTCCCTCTCTGGGCCGTCGTCGTACTCATGCAGAAGTACTCAAATCCGGACATACAAGTCATGAAGAAGTGCCATTACCGTGTCAAACCAATCAAGAACCCATAGCAACAATACAAGAATTACTAATAAAGCAATCTGAAAAAATTGATGCACTACTTCAACAAATTAGTACCCTGCTGGGAATAATAGTCACTCTTGTCGGCAAGATTTCACCGTGAACACCCTAAGAATTGCTACCTGGAATATAGACGGACTTACTCCTAATAAGAGTGAAGTGGAAATTCTTCTGAAAGTGAACCAACTAGATGTGCTATTAATATCAGAAACGCACTTCACCAGCCGTTCAATATTCAATATAGCCAGGTACCAAATCTACTCAACAAATCACCCAGATGGAACAGCGCATGGCGGTACTGCAATAATCATAAAGGAATCGATTAAACATCACCCACTATCTCCCTTCAGAACTGCTCATATACAGGCAACAACAATTGCAATAGAGGACCAGGCAGGATATCTAAATATATCCTCCATCTACTGCCCTCCAAAGCACAAGATTACAGAAGCTATGTTCACCGAGTACCTTGAAACCCTAGGTGGACGCTACATAGCGGGAGGAGACTGGAACTCGAAACATACACACTGGGGCTCTCGTTTGATAACAACGCGTGGAAGAGAACTGAAAAAAAGCCTGGACAAGGTGAACCAACTAGATGTGCTATTAATATCAGAAACGCACTTCACCAGCCGTTCAATATTCAATATAGCCAGGTACCAAATCTACTCAACAAATCACCCAGATGGAACAGCGCATGGCGGTACTGCAATAATCATAAAGGAATCGATTAAACATCACCCACTATCTCCCTTCAGAACAGCTCATATACAGGCAACAACAATTGCAATAGAGGACAAGGCAGGATATCTAAATATATCCTCCATCTACTGCCCTCCAAAACACAAGATTACAGAAGCTATGTTCACCGAGTACCTTGAAACCCTAGGTGGACGCTACATAGCGGGAGGAGACTGGAACTCGAAACATACACACTGGGGCTCTCGTTTGATAACAACGCGTGGAAGAGAACTGAAAAAAAGCCTGGACAAGGTGAACCAACTAGATGTGCTATTAATATCAGAAACGCACTTCACCAGCCGTTCAATATTCAATATAGCCAGGTACCAAATCTACTCAACAAATCACCCAGATGGAACAGCGCATGGCGGTACTGCAATAATCATAAAGGAATCGATTAAACATCACCCACTATCTCCCTTCAGAACTGCTCATATACAGGCAACAACAATTGCAATAGAGGACAAGGCAGGATATCTAAATATATCCTCCATCTACTGCCCTCCAAAACACAAGATTACAGAAGCTATGTTCACCGAGTACCTTGAAACCCTACGTGGACGCTACATAGCGGGAGGAGACTGGAACTCGAAACATACACACTGGGGCTCTCGTTTGATAACAACGCGTGGAAGAGAACTGAAAAAAAGCCTGGACAAGGTGAACATTCTAACTTTATCTACGAATGAACCAACAAACTGGCCAACTGACCCCAACAAGATTCCTGATCTCATCGACTTTTTCGTCATTAAAGGACTATCGCGAAACTATTTCTTGGCGGAGTCATGTCTTGATGGAGCAACAAGCCACTCACCGGTGCTACTAACAATGAGTACCATAATAATAAACAGTGCAAAGTCAAACTACTTGCACAATGAGAGAACAGACTGGCTAGGATATCGGGACTGCATAGAAGATAACACAACCCTGAATGTCAAAATCAAATCACATGAAGACCTAGAAGAAAATGTTAAGCACTTCACCAATACTATACAGGTAGCATGTTGGAAAAATACACCAACAAACGAGGATCGCAAGCCCAAAGTAAGGAATCTACCGTCTGAAATAAAATCCATGGTACTGGAAAAGCGAAGACTGCGCTGAATTTGGCACACAAGCAGACTTCGTGAGGATAAAACAGCCTTAAACAAGAAGGCCCGTGAAGTAAAACGGTGCATCGAAGAGGCAGAAAACTTAACATTTCAATCACAAATGGAAAGTCTCTCATCAACTCCAGCTACAAACTACTCACTCTGGAAAGCAACGAAACAAAGTAACAAGCCGCAGCATAAGAAACCTCCAATTCAGAAAAGTGACAACTCTTGGGCTAGAACCAACCAGGATAAAGCAGACGTGTTCGGTGCTCATCTGGCTAGTGTGTTTGTCCCAAATGATCCAAAATCAAACAATGACGAATCCCACATTGACAACATACTAATGCAGGACTTTCAGATGGATCTACCAGCTAAACCAGTAAGCCCGAAGGAAATACTCCAGGAGATAAGAAGGCTAGACAACAAGAAAGCACCAGGATTCGATTTAATAACAAAAAGGGTACTATTGGAGCTTCCTAGAAAGGGCATTGTCTTCCTTACAACTCTGTTCAATGCTGTGTTGAGGCTGTCCTACTTTCCACAACAGTGGAAAATATCACAAATCATAATGATACATAAGCAGGGTAAACCAGAACATCAACCGACATCATATAGACCAATAAGCTTGTTACCTATCATGTCAAAATTAATTGAAAAACTTATACTGAGAAGAATAACACCAGCTCTTAAAGAAAAGCAAGTCATACCAGACCATCAATTTGGCTTCAGAGAAGAACATTCAACAATCGAGCAGGTCCATAGAGTATGTGACAAAATAAGGTCAACACTAGAGCGCAAGGAGTATTGCTCAGCAGCGTTCCTGGATGTGCAGCAAGCATTTGACCGAGTATGGCACAGAGGACTGCTATGTAAAATAAAGCAAGCACTCCCGCACAGCTACTTTCTTCTATTTGAATCATACCTTACAAGTAGATTATTCCAAGTAAGAGAGACGGACAGCACCTGTAAGCTGATTGACATCAAAGCTGGAGTCCCTCAGGGATCAGTCCTTGGCCCTATCCTCTACACTATATACACTGCTGATCTACCCCAGACACCTGAAGTAACAACAGCTACATTTGCAGATGACACAGCCCTACTGTGTAGCAGCACTGACCCCTGTCAAGCATCAGCAAACCTTCAGGTTGCTCTGAATAATATAGATGAATGGCTGAAGACCTGGAGAATAAAAGCATGCGCCTCAAAGTCTACTCATATCACGTTCACCCTACGGAGAGGGAACTGCCCTCCAGTGAGACTTGGAGACCAAATACTCCCACACCAAGACACCGTCAAATACCTTGGTATCGACCTGGACCGCAGATTTATTTGGAAAAAACATATCAAAACCAAAAGAGATGCAGCAAACCTTAGATTCAAGTCCCTGTACTGGCTCCTAGGAAGAAAATCTAAATTATCGCTAAGCAACAAACTGATGGTATACAAAGCAGTAATCAAACCGATATGGACATATGGAATACAGCTCTGGGGCAGCGCATCAGACTCAAACATCAACATCATCCAACGAATGCAAAATGCGGTGCTGAAAAGCATATCAACAGCTCCATGGTATATACGGAACACAGAGCTACACCAAACCCTAAGGATCAACACAGTGAAAGAGGAAATTGTTGCCCTGGAACAGTCCTATACAAAACGGCTTGCTAAGCACCCTAACATACTGGCTGCAAAGCTCACAGAGCCTAGGCCCAAAAAGAGGCTAAAAAGACATAATATCTTGGAGCTACACAAAAGGGTGTAGAGTCCATAAACAGAATTTAATGGGCGTTTCCCTCAGTGGAGGAATACCCCAACCCGCCAAAAACTGACAAGCCATGGCCGGAGGCTGATCGCGATCAATAATACAAAAAAAAAAAAAACTAAATTCCGGATAATACGGAGGCAAACAAACTGCAGTGTGGCCAATGAACATGCTCTCGCAAGACTTTATCACATTTAATTCGGAACTATTTTCATTGTGGCGTTTTATTACATCATTTAGTTCAGGCACCAGCTGCAAAAGGGATATTGTGGGTGTCTTTCTAGCCATGTACTCATATCTCCTTTTCTGCTATTTGAATTAGGTGGCTTTTCTACAAGTGTATTATGACAAGACGCGTTATCAATTACAACGACGCTATCATGCAGTAAATTAGGTATCAGTTGTATTCGCAACCACTTACAATTTCTCCCAGTTCATTTCCTCGTAATAATCTCCGTCGGAGTCCGCGGCCTGATCTAGTAAGAGAGCTCCTGGCACGAATCCCTTTTCGTTACCGACGTGTACAATTAATTATAAATCGTTGACATTTGGAAATGAGTTGTTTTAAACTTTTTTTATCTGAATCTGTCCAACTTTTATTTTAGTGTGTTTAGTGTGAATATAATATATATTGACACTAAACACACTAAAATAAAAGTTTTACCAACAGCTCTTACTTTCCGGATTTGTCTAATATATTTTATTCTTTTTAAAAGAGTTGCAACTGATCCTTTGAAACCGATGTCTTCTATTAGTCTATTCCCTAATGACTTGAGAGTAGGGAGTTCTTAAAACCTCTTGTGGAAATCATATATCATCCGCCGTATTACACAATAATCGATAACATCTAGTTTCAGCCGATCTTTTATGTTTGGATCTACTCGTCTTGGTATTTTCCTTATTGCAATTTGAGTCATTTTCCTTCATGAATATTTCGTAAGCTCTTTTCAGATATTCCTGTTGTCTCACTTCTCTTTGAAGTACTTTTTGAAAATAATTATTTGCCAAACTTTTAAAAACTTCTCTACAAAAGTTTAGTACTTTTGTTGTATCTTGAAACGGACAACCATGGTTGAATTAGAACTATCAGTGAACGAATAAATCTTTTAGGCAACAAACACTGCGGTAGCCTAGGTGAAGACTAAAGTCTTCGTGATAGTTCGACATGGATATCACAAAAAACATTAGGTATAGAATAAATGCTTTTAAAAGACATGTTTCATCAAATTCAACCCTTTCTGACCATTTCATGAAATGGTCGGCCAGATCATAAAAGGGATTTACAATGTTCAAGATAACTTAAATGACGGGACTCTATGGGGTTATTCTAACGAAACACAGAACATACTGTTCATAATTTTGTAATTATTTATTCCTGCTTATTAATTGAAATAATTATAATACAGTGGACCGTAATCCGGCAAACATTATGCAGGGCAGTGTCGGACTATCGAATTTGTCGGATTATAGAGCACTGCCTAAGACCCCTATAGTCCGGATTTTTTTACGAAAGAGTACCTTGTAATCCGACAAATTACATATCTAATGACGAGAGTCAATATATTATACGTACATATGTATGTACATACTTTGAAGTACAAATCAGACTTAATTTATGTAAGTCGAATTTAGTAAATTAAATAACAATTGAGAGCTTACGTTTTATTATAAAAATAAGCATAAATGCACATACATACATATCTACCAAAATAATCAAGAATTATTAATCAAAATCATGTAGTGAATACTATATCAAATTATGAAGCTTTGAAATATTCATCAATTTTTTTTGTTTAAGGTTGTTATAACGCGAGATCAGAGCTTTGTCCCTCAGTCTTCTCAAAAGTAAAAGTTCGTTGTAGGATGTACCATTCTCTTCAGCCCATTGTAAACCTAGCTCAAACGCGTTAACTGCGTCTTGATCTGTGACTTGTGGAGCAGCCGTACCGCTATCAATTCAAACTAAGTAAAACAATGCATACGCGCCGAGCACAATAGCGGTGGCGCGTACGAGTTGTGGCCTGTTCAAACTTGCGTGATCTATACCTATACATACATATTAGCAAAGATTGTCAAACATAATTTTGTCACGTCGGATTACAGGGGGCGCCGGATTAGACAGGGGCCGGATTACCGGGGGTCCACTGTATCTATAACGGGTTTTTGGGTACTACAGTACCCAATTGTGCTTGTATATGTCACCGGAAAATAATACGACCCGCAAGTTTATAAATTTCCTAGGAAATTTATAAACTTCCTTCTAGATTATATTAGGCTAGGTTAGGTTAGAAACAATTTTTGAATAAGATCTAAAAATCAATCTGTAGGAGTTTCTGCGCCCTACTTCTCCCACAGTGGTCCAATGTAGAGAAGAGGCAAACAATTATATATGTAAATATCTACAGTAATAAATAAATTTGAATTTTGAACTGTCTAGGAGTTTATAACGACGACCGGTTAAGCCTAGCGGGTAGTCACCCTGCCTACGAAGCTGACGGTTCTGGGTTCAAATCCTGGTAAGGGGAAATATTTGTGTGATGAGCATGAATATTTGTTTCTTAGTCTTGGATGTTTACTATATTTAAATAATTATTTATCTCTATTAAATATGTCGTCGTCTAGTTCGATTTGTGTAGGATTGTCCTCTAATATTTATTATTTATTATCATGTTAAAAACGAATTTCAGAGTCTAAAACCGAGAAAAGTCAAGCGGAAAAGAAAAACATTCGAACTGAATGTATGTGCAGTATTTACCTGCAAGGGTGCACAGACGCCATGCTAGGCCCTGAGAGGTGCGGGTGGGACTCCATGGTCACAGTTTTCTTGGCGTGGTCCTGAGAGACGTCCTCGTACATCTGTTCGACGCTCAGCAGGCTTCGATCCTGCAATGACAGAGGTAAACTACGGATGAAGACTGGCAAGTGTTTACAGGCTACCGCATTGCTTTAACCACTTGAATACCACCGGCGCGGCGTTAGATAACGCCACTTTTCTATTATAGGTTTTAAATTTTAAGCCTTTGGGAACTCGTAGGAAATGTATCTATCAATAACTCCAGCACGTCGTTTCATACAACATTGCTGGAGCGTTGTAAATAAATTCAAAAAACGCTCCAGCAATGGATTTGATTTTCTTTGTCCGTAAATTCGATACTTCGCGTGTTCTTTTCTCGAAAATAATGATAATATTTACATGCATGTTTGAGAAAACATATTTCGACATCAGGAACATAGTAGGTACCTACCTACCTTTTGTGGAAAAATGACATTTGCTGTCAAAGTATAATGACATCTCTTCCAGCACGTTTAATTTATTGACGAACTAACTAGATTTTAACTCGAGGCGACTACAGAAATACCAATATTTTTTTTTAACACGCCGGATGGTCGGATGGCATTTCCAAAACTGCAATAAATGGCGTAATGAAGGCCTTTGCTCAATAGAGGGTGCAAGCCCATATATTATCCCAAATAGAAGAAGTAAATGTGAATATCCTTCATACGTCATTTTGTAAGGGCATCGGGTTGACATTAAAGATAGCCCTCAGGAGGTCGGATGGATGGGTAGAAATACAGAGGCCACATGGCTACCGTCCTCACCTCGCCGTAGCCGATGAGCCACAGCCGCGGCGTCTGGTAATACTTGTCGTACGTGATGTGCAGGTCGTACGTCCGCGTATGCACAATCTCGTCGCCGTCGCTCCTGCTCTTGGTCTCCTTTGCTTTGGGCTCCTTGCTGTGCGTCAGGTCTGTAGACTGTGAGGAAACACCGATATGATCTCAAGGCTCCTGCGTGTGCCGACCCTTAGTGTAAGTCCGTTCTTTACTAGCAAACGAATTCTTTATAGCGGATTTCAGTTTTTGATTTTATTTCGGAAAATGTATACTAATCAGGCCAAGCAGTTCTCTCCGCCTTCACTAGACGAACCCGTAGACACCAGATTTGACCTCCTAGGACCAAGGAAACGCGAGTAATCGCCAAAACGTATACCTCTATTTTGCTCAAAAGTGTGATTGGAAAATTCAAGCACCAGAAATTAAATTTAAAATTGGACTTTCTTCGTTAAATTGTTGCGCAAAATAAAAACTTGTACAGCATCATAATAAAGCCTTTTGTCCGTCAGTCGTGAAAATATGTCTAAGAATGTATGTATATCGAAGGGCTCGCGAGATCTTCTGTTCTCACAGAACCACTAGTGAATACTTGGAACATTAAAATAGTTCCTCACTTTCGAGTCGAAACCTGAATGTAACTAATCTGTTATAATTTCTCAGGTCATTACAACTATGGAAAATTTTGGAAAAAATATATTCACAAAACACACAGATATCAGTATTTTCTGCGAAAAAGAAGGCACGTATACTCACTGGATCCACCTCATCCAGTAGGCCAGACTCCTGGAAGTTCTCCATGTCCTCCGCGTCTCCTTCGTCCTCATCATCAACGTCAGCGTCGTCGGCATCACCGCCAGCACCCTCGTCGTCGCTACCGTCCGCTGCGTCGAGCGTCATCTCGGATACCTACCACATTTGTTTTTATGAATCTTCCTTTAACAGTTTCGTCAATAATCCGTATGACCATGTATTGTTCATCTCTTATTTAACGTAACAACATAATTAACATTTTCATTATCATGGGCCACTTGCACGACATTCACTAAACATGATTAGCGTCTTAATAGATCGGTTAATGAACAGCCCACAGGGAGGTGAAGAGCGCCTGAGCGAGCGGGGGGGGACCCAAGCGATTCCACCATAGAGAGTGATCATACTAAAAGTCCTGACATCGAGGTGGAGAGTTGGGGAGGGGGGCGTGGTGGAGTTTTGTGTTTTAGCTTATATCACCAAAAAACGTAGCTTTTAGGGTTTCTTTTTATTTTTACCAAAGAAAGCTCATAACATTCTCTACAACTTTATTTCCATATGAGTACGGTTTTTAAATTCTCGACTGTTTTCGAGTTAAATGCTCCTGAAAAGTGAAAATTGTAAACATAAGTTATATCGTCTAAACCAGTGGTTTTGAACCGGTGGATCGCGACTCCCTGGGGAGGCGGAAACCTTTTTAGGGGGTCACAGGATTTGAAAAAGAAGTGGTTCCATTAGGGTACGGAGGGAAGCGACAATTGGTTTACAATAAATATTACATCCCTCTAGACTAGACCAACACTAAGAAACTTTGTTAGCCTTTTGACCACCATATATTAAATACAAGTGTCACGCCAACCACGTTTGCTATGCTACGAAAATTCAGCTTAATTCATATGAAATAAGGTCTCTTTTAAAATTAAAATTGTGTCGGCTATCGCTGACGTGGCGCCTGTGGCACGACTTTCGGTTGCCGGCCAGTGCCGACTGGGACAATCAAAAGGTTAAGCAGAAATGAAAAATCGGTCAAGAACAAAAAATAAAACACAAACAAAAAACCAATTTCCGTACTTGTTTTCGATACCAGGGCCTGCAGATTGCGGATCCGATGTCAAACCAACCCACGGACGCGATTGCGCGAACAATTGCGCCACCGGCGACGACGTTATGTTATGACGCAAAATTTGCGATGATATTTGATTGATGATGATATTTGGTCATTTGCTGGGGCCCCCCTGGCCACGTCTTGTACGGGGACACATTTTAATTTATAAAATCGATTAGTTCATTATTTATTGCTGTAGCGGCAACTAATATTCTTTTCTATAAATTCTGTAAAAATTTCAATTCTCTAGCTATCACGGTTCATGAGATACAGCCTGCTGACGGACGGACGAACAGACGGACGGACAGACGGACAAATGGACGGATAGACAGACGGACTGCGGAGGTTTAATAAAAGAGTCTTGTTTGGCACCCTTCGGGTAAAGAGCCCTAAAAAGCTTGCTCCATAATGCTTTAGGGACCAGAGGATATCTTAATGCCATAGGGAGGCAGGACTTCGGTTGTTTTCACAATAAACTGGAATAAGAGCAAATAATGTTTTTCTTTTCTTAGATGATAGACAACGAATCAGATAGGAAATAACTTAAAATATAGTCTTCTCATGATGTAAGCTATAATAACTGGTGTATGATATGTACCTTCTCTTCTACAGCAACTAAGCCAGCTGTGTCATAGTGGTGTGTGTCGACCCATCCTCCTTCTGTGTCATTCTCATCCTCTATAACCTTCTGCTTGTCTTCACAGTATTCAATCTGTAAACATTCATAATAAAAGCCCAAATGCAGAATACTTCGTCTATTCGTTAATTGAGAGAAAATATTTTTCGAACCCAAATATTTTGTAGGCTGTTGTATGCTTTATTTTACTTTATTTATTATATTATATTATTACATTAAAACTGAATTTCGGATCAGTGGCGTCAAATAATATGGAGCAATGAATCGAAATTTGACCTGACTGTTGGCAATGAACGAAAAGATCCAATGAGGCCTCATAAGGACTGCATCAAACGAAACGTGATGTTTCCAGCATCAGTAAAGATATGGGGTTGCATGTCAGCACAGGGTTTGGATCGGCTGCCATTTGTCAAGGGAAATTTTATTGCTACAAAGTAACAGAAAATGTTGAAAACAAGGTTATTTATTACCTGCCATTTATAGTTTGCTACATCAAGATACCTTCATTTTTTAACAAGATGGTGCTTCATTTCACACTGAAAAGACAATGAAGGCATGGCTTTATTCTAAGCAAGTTCCTATAATGATTTGGCCGCCAAGCAGCCCAGACTTGTCCCCGATCGAAACCTTATGGTGGAAAATGAAAAAAAGATTGAGGAAAAATCAGAAAATATTTAAAACAGAAGCTTCAGGCAGTTTGGGAATCTGCCACCCCTGAAGAGTGTGGAAAGCTGGTGGCGTTAACGCCACTGCAGATAAAAATAGTTATTGAGAGCAGATGAGACACTACTAAGTTGTAGACAATCTGTTTTGCATGCTTGGTTAGGGTGCCTGAACACATTTGCTTTTTAGGCAGTTAGGAAATTATTATTTATATGTTTAATTAATTTAGAATTAAACATAAAAATATAATTAGATAAAATAATATTTAGACTGGAATGTATGTATTATTTAGATTAATTTATTTAAATAGGCTATCTTAATTTCAGACTGTAAAAATTTAAACACATTTTAAGTATTTGGGCTCGTACAGGCAATGGAATTAGTATAGTAATTGCTCTTGCTACATCCTGTCGCTATAATAATCATTTGATTAAAGTGCTAAGAATTTGAACATTTATCAATTTACATGTCATATAATATAATATGTCATATAATGGCAAGTAAGGTTTTATTTGACCTGGCTGCAGAAAAATGACCGGCTGGCCATAGCCCCAAATGGCCAATTCTCATCCCGTTAGCAAATCTGTCGAAAGCGTCTTTAAGTCGCGTAACTAAATTCTAATAAATTGTCTAATGTCCGACAAAAACTGTATAAACTTTTAAATCTAATGTAATTGTAATAGTAAAAAACCCTAGTAAGGTGCAACTCCTGCCTCATATACAGCTCCCCGAGCCTCTCTACAGCTCCCCGAGCCTCTCTACAGCTTGATAAAGAATATACATCCAGAACATGAGCGGTTTATGAACGGTATTCGAAAACTTAATAGCTGCTTTCAAATGACGTCGTTCGGAGTTAAACAGATTTAGTAAAAGATGGTTTTATGCCTACTTTGAATGTACAAGGCCAGGTATACAATTTGGTTGGAAGTTTGCTGCAAGCAACCTCAAAAGCAACCACGGTTTTTACAAATATACATATTTTGTTGATATATTGATATATTTTCGAAAATAAATTGACTAGCTAGTATGTCAATTTCTTTAAAAAGCTCTCTTAAGGAGTCGTTCGTTTCAAATTATAAATTGCTCGAATAGCTCTTTTCTGTAAAATAAAAATAGTTTGAATATCCGCTGCTTTCCCCCACAACAAGATACCATAGGACATGACACTATGAAAGTAACTAAAATATACTAGCCTAGATGTAGCCACATCCGAGCTTTGTCTGATGTTCCTAACAGCGTAAGCCGCAGAACTTAATTTACTAGCTAATTTATCCATGTGGGGTCCCCACTGCAATTTGCTATCAATGGTTATTCCAAGAAACTTCGTATCATTTACTAATTCTAACGTGCTGTTGTCTAACACTAAACTGGTCTCAACTTGCCTGACATTTGGAAGTGAGAATTTGATATACTTGGTTTTACCAGCGTTTAACAATACATTATTAACTGAGAACCAATTCAAGATTAAAGACAATACACCATTAACATCATCAAAATCTCCTTTTTGTCTTTCAATTTTGAAGACCATTGAAGTATCATCAGCAAACAACACTATGTCAGTCAATTTCTCCACCATGAAAGGCAGATCGTTAATATATACCAGGAATAAGAATGGGCCTAATATGGAAACTTGTGGAACGCCAATTTTTACACCCGATCCATCAGATTTAAAGCCTTTAACTTCTGCCTTTTGAATTATATTGCTTAGGTATGATCTTAGTAGATCCAACGCTTTATTTCTAACTCCGTAATGATTTAATTTAATTAATAGCGTATTATGATCAACACAATCAAACGCCTTCGACAGGTCGCAAAAAACTCTGATAGCATCCTGTGCGGCCTCCATGCAGAATAAATATACGATATAAGGGTAATACCTGCATCCGTAGTCGATTTACCCCTATTGAAACCGTATTGTTTGGCGTAGAGTTGTTTTGTATGGTTGAAGTGTGAGAGCATTTAATTGAGTATAATCTTTTCAAATATTTTACTTAGTTTTGGAAGAACAGATATTGGTCTGAAATTTGAAGGATCACCCTTATATCCTGACTTGAACAGAGGTATCAGTTTACTGTGTTTCATGAGGTCTGGAAAAGCCCCATCGTCAACACATTTATTATATATATAAGCTAAGTGTGGGGCTATAACTAGAATTTCTGAACCAATGACTTTGACTGATATACCCCACAGGTCTTCAGTATTTTTTAAGTTTAGTAATCTAAACGTTTTGACAATGTCCTGGGGATTTACATGATGAAAATTTAAATATACCTTACTGACGCTAGTGTTATTTTTTAATAAAGTCTCTGCTTCATATGGAGATGAATTTAGACGATCTGTTGTGAGTAAGGGTACATTGGTGAAGAATGTTTCAAAAGCTCGAGCAACATAAGCGCTGGATTTAACAACATCATCACCTATCTTTAGGCAGAAATCATTGTCCCTTGGTATAACTTTGCCAGTTTCACGGTTTATTATTGGCGAAACTGTTTTCAATCTATTATTTGAATTTTGTATTTTTCTATTAATGTGTAAAGTTTTTGCAGTTCTACAAACCAACTTGAAAGTTTTGGAATATTTTTTAACATAGGTAAGTCATGAAATTTTCGTTTAAAGTTATAGGTTTTTTGTTCATAAAGGTCATACAAGATAACTCTACTTTTAAGAATTCCAAACGTTGCCCAGTCATTAAATTTAGATTTACCGTTGTAGTCATTGACATTCTTTAATTTAAAAACTTTATTGAATTCTGTCTGAATAATGTTGAAGAAGTCTGAGTAGATTTTGTTTGGGTTCTGTTCATTAAAATCCGGTACTGGCAAATGTATATCTAAGTTTTTCTTAAATGTCTCTAGTCTATGGGATGACAGTGGTCCAATGTAAAAAAGAGGCAAAAAATGACGTTTGCTAATGTAAATATCTACAGTAATAAAGTAATTTGACTTTGACTTTGACTAGCGCAATATAACTGACTATCATATGAAATTGTGACCTTTAATATTAATACTGTTTTATATTTATAAAGATTTATTTTATACCTTTAATTAACCTACCTACTAAAAAGTCTTGTATAACTATGTTTCTTTTTTAAATATGTTTTTCCTTCTGCCTGCTGTTTATAAATGTTTACACCAAAGTGCACATTTTTATGCGTGTTGTCACCCGTCGATCACAACGGAAGCCCAGCGCTGATTGTTCGCATTCAGCATATGCTGAGTTGAGGCCGGCTTGTGACAGGAAATATTCTTAAGTACCTAGTTGTTCAATATTGACTCCTATTTTTGTATCCTGTTACAAATAAACTTCTTTCTTTCTAATAGTAGTTTATGTGACTGCTGCATAATGGAGGGCGAGTGATATTATTATGAAACTCGCCTTCGGCTCGTTTCATAAACCCACTCTCGAGTTTTAATGCCTAATTATGTACAGTTACATACACTAGTTTATCTACACACATATCATAAGCTCTCTTTGATGTGTTCAGGAACCGCATGTTTGACCAGCATTGTGGCTCTGCAATTGTTTAGCTTGTTCTGTAGTATCAACTTCACGCAGGCGGGCGTCGGCGTTCGAAATTTGAATGTCAGTACCAACTTCACAAACAAACTAGGGACGGCACGCAGGCAGGCGTCAGCGTTCGAAATTTGAATGTCATTATATGTAGAAAAACTACACATAATGACCATAATGTGTAGTTTTCCAGATACGAAACGAGTTTTTACCAAGTAGTTTAACATAATGCTGATCGTAACGTGCGGTTTTTGAACGCAGTAAAGAGGGTTTATGATACGTGTGTAGATAAAATAATATTATAATTGACAACTTTTGTCTAAAATATTTTTGATTAAACATTCCGTTAACCAGAAAAATGCAAAAATACGATGTTTTCACCTTTGACTTTGGATGTTTTTTTTACTAGTAATGAGCTTGGTGAAGACTCTTGGTATGTGTATTTTCAGCTCAATGCGATTTCATGCAACCTCCAATCACTATTTTGACTGGAATATTTATATAACACTATAATTCAAATAGTGTTATATAAATTATAAAAATTGACGCCTGCAAAATCACTTACTCTGTTCAGTTGTCGACCATCTGATTTCCATAAATTTTTGATGCGGCCGCAAACTGACCCCCTCCTACTGACAACCAGATAGATTGAGACCACACGGACATTTTTCACAGGATTTAATTATATACTGGCGGCCGTTAACTAACAGTTAAGGAATGTCAAATCCCCAAATGTTAAAACAGGTGAACAATCATGAACCTTATATTCAAGGCAAAAATAAAGAAGAAAATTATTTTTTATTCATCATGTCATTTATCTGACCACCTGGCCGCAAACTAAAATTATTGCATTTTCATGTCAGTTCCCGGCCACATATTGTTTCACTGTTTTCTTTACATTTTCCACTGTAATTGTACTGATTATATAACTCAGATACAAAATCAGCAAATACAATGATAATAACCGGTCAAGTGCAAGTTTAACTCGCGCACGAAGTTTTCCATACCACAGTACAATGGAAGGGATGGTGTAGAGTGAATAGTTTGGATTTCACATAGCAGAATGTTGTTTACAAAGTTATTGGTGCGGCTACTTTCCCACTCCATGTACACAACAAGGTGCATTCATAAGTTTGTATGTGGTATTGAAAGAATTGTTGTATGTGAGCCCCCTAAAATTTTTTTTTAATTTTTTTTTAGTATTTGTTATAATAGCGGCAAAAGAAATACATCATCTGTGAAAATCCCGTTTTTACCCTTTGTGTATGGAACCCTAAAAGGTTAACATAAACAAACATTTACACACAGGCACTTACATTACTTCTGGCCCCACACTTGGATACCGTTTCCTGGGAACCAGAAACGGCGACTTCACACACATGTAAACCTCCAAGACCTTGAGTTTATTTTTCTTTATCCCCAGCCAGGGATCGAACCGGGGACCTCTAGCATGGTAGGCGCCACAGAGGTCTTAAGAGCACAAAAAATATTCACTCCTAAAGCGGCACATGCTGGTTATTTTTTTTTATACTTTCACGAACATATCAACATGGGCAGCATATGCAAATAAATGAGATCGTCTGGTGATCTGATTCATTTATTCCAGCGAAATTAAATTGTCCCGAATTCTAGCTAGGTTAGTAAAATCAATTGTATTTTGGTAAGAAGAGATGAGAATTCTTATTATGATAATATTTCTGCAGAATTTCCCACAAATTGCCGCCAACTAGCCCCTGGCCACCAACTGGCATGGTGACCCAATATAAAAACCAGAAAATAGGAAAATATTTATTTTTATTCCCCAACCTGTTTACACCTTCTATAGCATGGCACATTTCTCGTGATGAGAAACTGTTTATCCTGAGGAAGGTACTGCCGGAGCTTTGAGTCTTCTCCTTTGACCCACTGCCAAGTTGGACAGTGATGAACCAGGTGGTCTCCAGCTGCCACAAACTCCTCGGGAGTCAGCACTCCCGTCTCTTGGAATTTGGACTCCTGTTATCATGATATTTAGTTAAAGGTTGTCAAATGTGTCATTCAATCATTTACATCTTTGTTGGTTGATAACCAGAATTTCACTTTAGTCAGGAATATAGTAGGTAGGTATAAAAGTTTAGATGAATAACTATGGATAACATGCTACCAATCACTTCTAATCAGCTCGGCAGACTACTAGGCCATATATTTAATATTCGACTAATATGTAAATATACACCGTATATAAAACAATGATTATAACTTTGTAAATAACAATAGGTACCACCCACCTACCTTTAGAACTGGAGTCAAATATCCAGCCACTCCAAGAGCTGTTCCCTTGACGGTATTTAGTACACTCTGCATCGTTATAGCAGATATCAGTACGAAGATCTAATTGCAATTACTAAGCATTAATTTAGAGCAATTTTAGAAATAAATAAATGCACAAAACTCCGGTCATTGGCCAAGGGGAACCGCACACCGCAATGAAATATATTACTTTATTTGTTTGACAGCTGTCAGTAAACCACAGAGTAACTTATATAATCTGTCAACAAAGATGGAACAGCACGAGTTTCTCGAAAGGAAAGAAAAAAAATAAGCTACTCTAGCCAAGTTTCAAAGGCCAAGTTTAGCTTTTCATTACTTTCAGTCGCAAGCTCGCTCCGCTAGTTGCACAAACACTTTCTAACCAAACCCTACCTACCGAGCCAAATCTATTGTCACCCTATTTTTCGATATGCCAAGCAATAGGATGATAGATCGTTGAACATTGGTCTTGAAACGATATGGCGAGTTTAACATGGCAGATCAAAAAATGCCGCCATATCATGTTATGCCTAGGCACATCATGATGTACCTACCGAATTTGACGATCGGCCGCCGACTTATTATATAACAAGCCGTGCAAGTGCGGCCTATATGGGTCGAATCGTAAAATGTTGTACAATAACGTTCATGACACCATAACACATCGTAACGTTCATGACTAAATGTAACAGTCATGACTATTATAAAGTTCATATTGGCAGTAAAAAAATAAAACATAGTTTATTAATCAGAATTTTATTGAAATCATCCAAAATACTATATCTTTTCCTTTTGGAATTTATAATTCTATGCATCGAAGCGAAACGTACGCTTAAAAATTACTGTAGTTATCGCCAACTTTCAGAAAGTACTCTTTTGAATATAATATTATTCCTACTTTTTTACTATACAAATTTCCGGCACTATCGACTTTTTTTGTTTCAATAAATCTGAGTTTCGGTTTTTTTATTGTTTTTAAAAATCTTATGGCGTATCTATGATTTTCATGTTTTTCTGTTATAAAACCTACATAATACTTCCATTTATTTTTAATGTATCTCACAAGGACACTGTCGTTTCTATAATAGAGTTCTTCTTTGGTTTCGTTTTCCATCGCAGTCTCATTATCGTTAATTTTAGAGTCTGACAGTTCTGTAAATGAAGGTAGGTGATTAACTCATAAGGTAAAATTTAAAAGTATATATTTCATTATACAGTACGGAAGTTCTTTTTACTTACCTGATGTAGAGATACAGTCATTTTGTTCGCAATTTTCTGTGGCGGCCTCATTATTTTTCGCATTTTTTAAAAATTTATTTATTTATTCATATTTTTTTTTTAAATTAATATCTCAAAAAGTATATATTTCCTAACTTAATAAATTACTAGCTGTTACCCGCGGCTTCGCCCACACCCATTTACCCTGCTTCTGGTGCAGCCGAATAAAAAGTACCCTATATGTTAATCTAGCTCATAAACTATACGTGTGTTAAATTTAATTCAAATCGGTCCAGCCGTTTCAGCGTAGAAGACTCACAAACATATAAACACACATACAAAAAACTTTCACAGTTATAATAATATTATGATATTGGATGGGAGGAGCCCCCCCTCCCTCCCCCTCCCCCTCCCATCACCCAAATCAGGTCCAACGATTCAAAAAAAATCTACGCTTAAGAATTGGTCATGACTGTAACGTAACGCATTTCTTTACACATCGTTACATTCATGACAAAAAAAGCGTGGTACCTAACCTAAAATAAATATTATCTTTTTGTTGCGGATAAACTCGGACTGATCAGTAGTTTAATTGGATTGTGTGACAATAAACCTTCATAATGATGTACAACAGTGAGACAGAATATGCCTACTCACCTTGGAATCCAACAAGGAATATCCACTTTTTTTTGCAACAAAATGCTCGTCCACCACTCTTACCATTTTTCTTCGCGAAAAATGGCTGTTTATTTTTTTTAATGTTGCTTTGTCGTGATCAATGGTGTTGCCACTCAAAAAAGTAATGTAACTGTCCGGGTTATTCCTTTAAGTGGAAGTAATGACCATTACACTCATGATGTAACACACTCATTAAAAAAGTGGACAAATGTTTAAAAATTATTAAAACAATAACTATGTTATTCCGCTTATGATTAGCGTAAACTTTTTAGAGACACGTAGAGCAACTATCATAGGACGTATCCTAATTTGAAACTGTGGGACAGACATCCCATCTTGTAGGTGATGGCAGTTTCCCCTTAAAATCGGGGGTGGGTCAAAAAAATTAGTATGGGAGTTAAAATAAGACCTTTGGAAAAAAAATTACTAATTCTAGAGATAGCGTAGATTTTGGGGAATCTCCTACATAACACAATCATGTATCATCCCATTAAAAGTAACAAACAACAATAAATCAAATAACGTTCATGCTATAAAAAAAAGAATACGAGGTCAAAGAAATTATTCAACATGTACAACATTTTACGATTTGACCCATATTTGACTTTTCTTGTGTCTGTCTTAACTGTACATTAAGTCCATGGTTCATTCAGAGGGGATTAGAGATGGGTAAAGAGGCCCAGGTTTAAAACCATAAGTGGGTTTAAGCCCGTTGAGTTGGGTTAAAACGATTACACATAGTGGTTCGAATGTGGTTCATGGCGTTCTGCTCCGCACTCGAGTATAATGCGATTTTTTTTTTCGTAACCGCTCGATACCTCTCAGCTTTTGTCGGCACAGTCCTGCGTTCAGGCTATTTAAATTCTTTAGTGTTATATCACTTTTGGGTTTATTTTATTTAGTTTTGCTTTTGCATTTATTGTATTAGTCTATCAGTTTTATTCTATGGATACCTACAACTTTATTAGTGAAAGAGATATTTTAAGCTGTCCAAAAACTTGAAGCGGGTGTTTTCAAACCTTGGAGCGACTTCAACGTTTTTAAATTAATTCACAAAGCATTCATACCAGCTATGCTGACCTTCTTGTTGTTTTTAGTGATCAGAACATTCATGGTATTCTTGTTTCGGAATATTTTCTCATGCCATCTCTATGGTAATACACTAATTCCTTGGTCAAATAGTGACTGACGACCTGAGGGATAACCCAGACGAACAGCGAGACTGCGCTTTGGCACGTTGTACAAAGCCAGTCAAAATCACACTCCTCAAGGCACACTTCCACGATTCCACGTCATCATACGTAAAAGAAAGGTCTACTTCGGTAATTGCGGGTTGGCTCGACGGCCCGATAGTCAAACACTGGGTGAGTGTTGTGACTGAGTGATACTGTGTGGAAAACTCTTGCCACAGAGATGCCTATTTAACTGTAGAAGAATAGACTGAATTGAGTGTGATAGGAAGAAATGAACATGATTAATTAGTTTGTTTGTTACTACCAAAATATGGATCCTTTTGTGCTCCGAAATAAATTTACTATTATTATTATTATTAAAAGTAAAGAAACGGAACATAGACAAAGATTCATACAACCACGCCGGCGTCGTAGGTAACCTACTAGTCATACTACAAGCATACTGCGTATGTGTACTTGTCATCAGCCCCATTGTCGCGTACGTGCCGCCACCGGATAAAACTGGTTTACGCTTGTCCGGGATGATGACAAACGAAGCACGACCCACAGCAAGCAAATTGACCAATATACCCAGACAGAACCTGACCACGATGTCAATAAGTATGATGTGAACAGAGAGCGCCACCCTGAATTAGTGAATTATGAAGATATCAAACGTACCACAGAAATACACATTGACACAAACACCAGTAGTAAGCAGCTTTTTCGTGTATAATAACTTATTTTACACGAAAAAGTTGCGTACTACTCCTGTTTGTGTTTTTTAGATTTAACTTATTATTAATAAGTTAAATCGAATGCATCTAAATATAAATGGTCTAATTACGAAGTCAGACGAGCTAATAGTACATTTAAACGCACTTGAGGGCAGAAATTCAGATAAAGATGTCATATGTTTTACAGAACATCACACGATAGCACATGAGTAACGAAACGAAACAGAGACAAAGATTCATACATACAAGTATAACCACGCCATCGTAGGTAACCTACTACAAGCATACGGCGTATGTGTGCGTGTCATCAGAGCCCCTGTGTCGAGTACGCGCCGCCACCGGATAAAACTGGTTCACGCTCGTCAGGGATGATGAAAAACGAAGGGCCTGCACTGCACTGCATATATCACGTATTATTTGTTTCAACACCTACCTTACCGAATTGATTTAAGTGCACTAAACAGCAAATAGTTATTAAAGTGTTAAGAAGTGTACGTTTTGGAATACCTAGTGCAATGGTTGTTTGCTGTACTGTTTGTATGAACAATATGAGGCAAATAAAAGATAATTCATGCTTCATTTATCCCAAGGAGTCTACTAGGTACCTAAGTAAATGAATATCAGATAATACCTGTCGCACAAACCATGTTATTGAGTTAGGTACTTAATTGTTATAAAATATAACATAACTATTTGGGTGAATTTACGAATATTTTGCTGTTTGGTTTCCGAATAGTCATTTGCATATGCATATATTCATGGCTATATTCCCATAAAGGGGTAGCCAGACCTGCAGGATCACATAGGCAATCCTACAGCCACGTTCAGTCTTTTATAATATCCTCTTTTGCCATCTCAACTAAAATAGGTAAGAATTTTGCACGCTCCTTCAAAGGTTTGTCTCTGCGGCCTTATGGCGTAAGTCATCTGAGCTTGAACTTCATGTACACTTTGACGTTTGAATGCCGTGCATCGGCTTCATCTGTCAAACCCAAGCTCATTGAATGAACTAAATCGGTATCATGTAATGTTTCAAGCGAAACCCAATTCCATATCCAAATGTCAAATGAAGACGGACCGGCCGGCTTACTTTGACGTTGGCTTCCCATCAGTGTTGCCGTTCTAGCCACTTTGTTGCTAGATCTAGCGGATATTCAAAGGTTTTAGCCGAAAATAATGAATTTTAGCCACCAAAACGAATCTAGCAAGTTCTAGCTACTTTTGGTAATTTCTAGATTATTACTCTTGAAATTCGACCGAGTAAGTATTTTAGATAAATCTGAGGTTATCGCTTTTTACGGAGTATCATATCATAATACACCTGCCGAAACTATATCATTGTTTATGATAATAATATTATTTTATCAATGGTAATAGAATATTAAAGCAGGCAAAGAATACTATGATATTTCTATGATATGGCTACTTCTAGCCACATTTCGAAAGTGTTTTTTTTTATAAAACTGGCCACTTTTTTATTTTATGTAGCCACAAACTAGATTGTCCTAACGGCAACACTGCTTCGCATAAATCGAACACTGAATGGTATCGGAAAATATGACAAAAGCTCTTATTTTAGTGATTTTGGAACGTTTAAAAAATAATATTTCGGTTGGTGATTATTGGGAATATTGTTTAACAGTAAAAAACCAAAGATATAGGAACTAAAGGAACCAAAGGTGAGGTTAGGTTAGAATTATTGTATTAGAATTACTTACTAGTTAGTGTAGTATATTTTCAGAACCGGCTCATAAAGCCCATTGATTTAATACCATACGCGATAAAATTCTGGGAAAAGAGTATTCAAATCACATTAACAAAAATATTACGTCATTACTGCCCCGGGAATATTTTTGAGAACTATTGCTCAAAATAATTGTTTTAACCTAAAGTACCCGTGTACTACATGACTATCCTGTACATCGATTAGCGGTTTTTTTACGTAGCTCGACCAGTTCATGACTTATTCGGAGATTTTTTTTTGTTTTGTCATTTTACTATCTCCACTTTTTTGCAGGCATATTTTTTCATATTAGTCTTGAATTATGTTGCCATAATCAGGAAAAGTATTTTTGCAGAAGATTTCAAGACTCCTATCTCTTATAATTCCTGAGAAAAATGCCTGTGACAGACCGATGGACGCATACGCGAGTGATCCTATAAGGGTTCCTTTTTTACCTTTTGAGATATGGGACCCTAAAAGTGAACTAAATTATACATATATTACAACGTTTTAAGACTATTCAGGCAGACAAAGATGGAGAAACATAATTTGTCCATTTCGAGGTAATTTGAAATATTCGTCGAAGTAAGAGCAGCAATTCAGTGGTCATCTAAGAATGAGTTAATAAATAAATAAGAAAAAAATATGGACAGAAATCCCGATTTTTGCCGTTATTTGCCGTTTGTGTGAAAAAACAACGTAAGTAAATGACGCTAATCTTAACACATTTGCGCCGCTTACTTTGGTAGACGTGGAAAAGTCGTTTTCAACGTATAAGTGGATTTAAAATGTCAGGAAAATTCGATAAAATTTAAAATATGGAAAAAAAACGAAAAATGAAATTTCAACAAGTACTTCACAGTTAGTAGACCTTGATGATGATAACGCTTCCATATAAAGCTCCGACGAACATTAAAGTTCTCAAATATAATGGATAAGTAGCGCTTCTGACAATTTCTTAAATAGTTCAATTTTGTCCACGTATTATTTTTACTTCAGTTACAGTTATTTTGTTGTGGAAGTCACATGTACTTATATATGTGCCAACGTAAGATTGTGATAACCGTTAGTTCATTTTTAGATAGTTCAATGTTTTTTTCTCCTTAGTTTATAAATTGTAAATAATTGTACCGTTTGCAATATAACGCGTTAGTTTATAATTGAACAATTAAATTGTGAACTGGTTTAATCTTGAATTGCAATCGAAATACCAGAGCGAACACTGCGGTTGCTCTTAGGCGAAGACAAGAAAGGGCGAGCGCAACGAAGCCCCCGAATACTCTTCGTATTGGGTCGTCAATGTGAGAATAAAAGACACGTAAATTCTAAACCCTCTCGGTCTCGTTTACAATTTGTCGATTGTTACAAACTAACGCGTTATTTTATAAATTAACAATCTTACAGTGACATGTTTTTTAAACTTAACTCTGTGAGAACAGTAGACATCGCGAGCCCATTTAACTGAAAACCATTAAATTTTGAAACTTATTTTAATTAAACGCGTAAAAACATGTAAAAGCTGACTATTAATTACCGCTATCTTGGTACTGCGATGCTTTGAGAAAAAGTGCCTTAACTTGACTTTCGTGGTTTTCCTTTCATTTAATTAACCATGTTTGTTAGATCCTTATGACACCATAAAAGTACAAGATGTTGTTTTTTCGAATTTTAGCTGGTTCGCTTCCTGGTTGTAGCAAGCGTATTAAAAAAAATCTTTGAAAGCAGTTTTGTTTCTTTTGAAAAATAAAGTAATGTTTCCTTTGAAGGAAATTTAGTATCTCTATTATTTAGATTACTATACCACCAGGTCGTGTTTCAAAATTCCATCCTTTATAACGCTACAGAAAAATTCCCCTTCCCCGGGGAACACCCCCCCCCCCCCTCCCCCCACTCCCATCATTTACTTTTTTTTCAACATCTTGGGTAGAATGATGTCCTTAGAGAGCTTTTTCAATTTTATTGAATTCCGTCGATAAATAACGCTATAGACAACTTTACCCCTTTTCCGCCCCAATCAGAAATCACGTTCGACTAAATTTTTTAAATAAATCAAGGAGTTTGTATGCCAATTTTCGTCAAAATCGGTTACAAAATGCGACCTGTAGGCGAGAACAGAAAGATATCCGTCCAGACAGACAGACGAACAAACGCATTTTTGGCCAATATCGAAAATGGACGCTTCGTCGCTCTGCCAATAAAAGTATATCTAATATTTTTACTATTTTTTATTTCCTTATCTACACTTCTGGACACATCTATTGGCCCACCTTACATTTTGAGTTTCGTTTGGTCCTAGTTAAAAATTTATATTAGGTCGAGCAAAACCTGGCACATACATAATTTTATTTTAGTCTTTTTTTGAATTCCGAACACAGAATTCAAAGAAACAAAAGACAATTTGGAGCCTGTTCGTTGATATCAAACAATCGAATGCTAACAATTAAACCTGAGGAGAAACAAACGTGACGGAACAGTGTTGCCATAATAAATTATTGTTCGGGGTGGCAGTTTTATTTAAAATAATAAATATTTTAAAATCTTACAAACAAAAAAACGGCGGCTTTAAAAAAATATCATGATACATATTTAGAATCCTTAAATTATATTCTTTCATATAAATATGGTTTTAGCTTGGTTCATGACTATTTCGAATACAGTACCAACTGTCTAGGGAAAAGTACAAATCTCCTTTGATTTGGAATTGGTTTACTTGGATTTAATTCTTGAAAGTTTGATTTTTCTCTTTTGTTTTGCAACAAAACTTACTTATTCTTGACATTAAGGTGAGATTCTATCAATAATCTATGGATACTTCGCCTGAAGTCGCCGCCCAAGCTTGTGGCATTTATTCAGGCCGGACACAGCCAAAGAAATGTGAGTGCTCAACTTAATTTAAGTCGATCTGCGGTCCGAAATGTTTATCGGAGGTACCTAGAGACTGGCGGCTTTGTTCGTCGCCAAGGAAGGCCACGATCTCGGGTCACTTCTGAGAGGCAGGATCATTCCATCGTTACGACCAGCTTGAGAAATCGTCACCTTACCTCCATTGAGATACAAAACCAACTTCGCGACTTCCACGGAGTAGCTGTGAGCGCTCGAACTGTTCGGAGAAGGTTAAAGGAACGCCACATGGTACCACACAAGCCCGCTAATGGCCCCAAACTAACGCGAGCCCACCGCATGGCGCACCTTCATTTCGCGCGCACTCATTTGAATTGGACTCCGCAGCGTTGGAGCCGTGTCCTATTTACTGATTAGTGCAAAATTGCGTTACATGGCAATGATGGAAGGAAGAAGGTCTACCGACGTAAGGGAGAGCGTTTTGCACAATGCTGCTTTGAAGAGAGGGTTGCTTATAGCGGTGGATCATGGACTGTCTGGGGCGGTATATTAGCCGCGAGTAGCAAAACTCAACTTGAAGTTGTTACGGGACCACGGCTGCCAACATTGAATGTTCGAAGGTATATTCGTGAGTGCTTAGAACCTCACGTAATGCCATACGCGGACTATGTGGGCCCAAATTTCCTTCTTATGCATGATAATGCAAGAGCCCATACGGTCGGCATCGTCAGGGAATATCTTCGGGATGTGAACATCCCAGTTATGGACTGGCCAGCCAAAAGCCCAGATATGAACCCGATTGAGCACATGTGGGATGAGAAAGACGTGTTAGGGCTCGTCAGCCAGCTGCCGAGACTATGCAAGAGTTGAGAACTGCAATAGAACAGGGATGGGAAATGATCCCTCAAAATTTCATAGAGCGGTTGATAAACTCTATGCATAATCGCATGAGAGCTGTCGTAGATGCCCATGGAGGCAATACGCGTTATTAATAAGACCTTTGTCTTTGATAAAACATGTTTTTTATTCAAAAATCAACTGCATTCATCAAGGCGCATACCCGACTTGATAGGCGTAGCTTCATGTTGTGTGGAATTCTGAACTCAAATTTAAAACAACACGATCGAAAAAGATGGTAAAATGTATCAGGTTTAAAACTGCATCAATAGTTTTTGTTCGATCTAGCAATAATATTTAGGTAGGGGTCATTGAAACCTAAACTCTAAGGTGGGTCAATAGATGTGTCCAGAAGTGTATTATATATTTTAAAACGACCCTGGCTTATTCCGGAGAATTTAGAATAAAATAAGTTTTGTTTTGTTTGGTTTAATGAAATATCGACTGAAGTGCCCCGATAAAAAATTTTTGTATATTTTTTCTCGAAATAAGATTTCGGCAAAAAACCAACAACATACTAGAAAATTCCATTTTACCGGGAATTCCTCCAAAGTCTCGAAAGAGTGTTTTTACTATTCTATGCTATGCCTACTCGTTAACTTTAAGTAAATAGGCGCCCGAATATCCGATCACTTATCGATTTAATGATGTGTAAATGGTTTGTTAATTGATTATATATTTTTCAATAGTAATTTTATTTCAGAGCAAAAAAGGATCCATATTTTGTTAGTAGCAGACAAACTCCATGCTTAATCTATGTGAATTTCTACATTTAACACTCAATTCAATCTTCTTCATTTTGATAGGCCAACGCCTAAGGCCTATTTTGCCGGTTTAGGCAATTCCTGACGACTACCTTCGGGAGACGTAATAAAAGGCTTGGAATATGCACAATTACTATCTTACTTTGTTATTATAATTACTAGGTTTATATACAAATTGATGTGAGATCTTACCACGTACCTAATCTAGGTATGTGGTAAGATCTCACATCAATTTGGTATGATAAATCCATTATCTGATTCGTCACCTAACTTCTGGGGGGTGGTTACTGCTTCAAAATGTGCGAACCATAAATCGGCGATTTCTGATGAAGTGCTGATTGCTTGCACCTCCAGGTTAGCTGCTGCTGCACATGGGTTTCGTTTCGCCGGCCGCACGGACATGTTGCTAGTAGCCGAAGGTTGCTGAAATGTTCAGTTTTCGGGTCACCACTTTGCCGGTTTGGGCAATTCCTGACGACTACCTTCGGGAGACGTAATAAAAGGCTTGGAATATGCACAATTACTATCTAACTTTATATACAAATAATATGATAATATATGATAAATCCATTATCTGTGATGGCTGACGCGTGCCTGGGGTAAAACTCAAATAATACGTGTGTACGCGAGGTACCGAATCAGCCGGCACACCTATGTCGGTGGCACAAGTTTTCCATACCCTGTCACCTAGTCACAACACTCAACCAGTGGTTGACTATTGGGCCGTCGAGCCAACCCGCAATGACCGAAGGAAGCATCTCTTAAGTATGCTGGCGTGGAATCCATACAGCCTACTACGTGCCTCAACATAAGACTTATAATGTACTCTGTGCTCAACATTCTGATTCACTAAAGTGGCGCGGCAGCCCCAGCAACATTCTAAAAGCATTGTTATACAGAACGCGCAGGACGTCTAGTCTTTTGGGTATAGTCCGGTGGGTATTAGTGGGTTCCTGTTGTATGCGGTTAAATCATTTGGAATAAAAACCATGTAAAACAATTAAATACATTCACGCGTATGTTACGCCATTCAAACAGATAAATTGAAAGATAAAAACAACAGCGTGGAACGCGCACTGAGAGTAAGAGTTTCGTTTAAAGGTGAGGCGTTTATACTAGAACAGGTTCCGTTACTAGGTATTTTTCAATACTAGTCGGCACCTGGTCTGTAAGCCTTTGGACGTGATCCACCTACTATCACGTATACGCGGTACGCGATGCGCGCGCCACCTGTTCCCAGCGGCGTACTCGTTGCGATGCGTGCATCAGGTATTCGGCGGCCGCAACGAGTGTTCCGAATGTTCTGGAAATGTTGGCAGCAGTGCAGATTCTGGGCTTCGTACGATGAAATGTAGGAGTATCGCACTACTAGATTCAAATCAATCTAGTACTATCCGGAGGATACAGATCTCGTAGGTAATGATTATAAATATACAATAAATCAATTATCTTATCAATAACTTAAACGTTTTGTTATTCCCGTATACTTACCTGCTAAAAATATCCACAGATTATACAAAGTACTAAAATATACGTAGGTATCCATACAAAATACATATGTAGGTAAATATAAATTTAGCACTTGAATAGGTATATGTACTCAATATTAAGTAGGTACAGTGGTGGTCTAGCAAATCTCTGACTTTGACCTGAGCTCGCATAGCGCATAAAAAATAGTATACGTTCTTCCTTGCAGCTACCTCCGTTTAACCTGGTAACGCTCTTCTGCAAGAATTTGACTTTACTAAACTAACTTTTATAATTTTTAATTTGAGGCCAAATATGTAAACAAAGAAACGTCACTGTCAAAATGACATTCCAGTTGCTCAAAAAATATTTTTTGCATCGTTATATTTCAGAAACAAGGCAAACACAAGAGTGTGCTTATCACACAAATGTTTACCCTGGGCGGGGTTGGAACCCGCCTACGGAGCCATCAATATCGTTTTCTCACTGGCGTCCGCAAAAATGGTGTCCGCGTGACATTTTTTTTGGCTTTGGCAGATTCTTTTTGCGTACGTTCAAAATATAATCAAAAGGTTACGAACCTTTTAGTGTTGCAAGCACCATATTTCCTTTCACCGGAAAGAACTGTTTTCCTTTACATAAAATGAATGTTACATATATTTACAAATCTGTCTGACTGAGTTTGTTTGGTTGTTTCAGAAGTTTTAAAACAGAGATGAAAATAAATTATAGCTATTTTTTTCTCAATAGTAGTAACCATCGATCTAGCATAGATTTCCTTTGTTTACATATTTGGCCTAAAATTAAAAATCCTAGTATAGGTACTTTACGGGGTACTTGGCGCAACTAGGCGTGCCCTCATACTATGACACTAGGTGAGACTCTAAGAACATGGACTAGGTACTAAATTTACCTAGTACGACTCATCTCTCGTTTCGTTTATCTGTGGACGCGCACGACTGTGTCGACGTCTAGTGCTGCCCAATCAATTCATTCATAATAGACAGTGTGCCTTAAAGAGTGTGATTTTGACTGGCAAAAGTATATAATTTATTACTATCTTGACTGGCTTTGCACAACGTGCAAACCTCCGAGCCAACATATTTGCCCGAACTGCCAAAGTGCTGCGCTCCCCCTGTAAGTCTGGGTCACCCATTAGGTCACACATTTCGTTAACCTGAGTACCTGCAGTAATTCAATACTTAATACTACATTTTTGTTTGTACGGCCTTGAATTTAGTCCTATTTAGTATTTAATATTTTATTATTAAAAAATAAAAAAAGTATACAAAATAATACACACAAAATCGTACAAAAAACTGTCGTTTTACGTTTTTCCGTTAGCAATGGTATGGAACCCTTCGTGTGCAGGCCCGATGACGTCCTACTCTTACCGTACTTGATTTTTTTGTCGAAAGCGAACAGCCAATTTTTATTAATATGTGCAACAGCACAAAATAGTCCACGAACGCAACATCTAACGTCAATGAAAAGACACTCCGTTGTCTTTCAACTGTCAAATCAAATCATATTCCAACCCACTATTTTCCCGACTTAGTTTGCTTGAAGGAAAATAATGTAAAAAGTCCCAAACACATCAGCTGTTAATTTCATTCTAATCAGCAATTTTACACAAACAGCAAGATGGAAGATGTCCTAGACGAAGTGGTTTCGTCGGAAGACCTGCAAGTATGCTTTTACCGTTTTGTTTTTGGCGACTTTCAACGCTTTGTTGAGTAAGAGTAATGTGCTTTTTGCGTGTTTGTTCGATCTGCAGAAGTTGGAGAAGGTTTTCCACGAGCAGCTTCACCAGGGCAAGGTGACCCACAAGGCGCAGTTCGAGTATGCGTGGTGTCTCGTCCGGAGCAAGTACCCCACAGATATTAGAAAGGTCTGACTCGACAACTATTTGATGAGTAATACTTTGTGATTATGTACCAGCATTAGCGTACAAAAGAAAACATCGCAGTAGTTATCTCATGGATTTTTGCATTATTTTGTGCAATATTGCAGTCATAAAGCAAATATTCTGGCTATCTGAGTTTCATAAAGAAATCAAAGATGATGATAACAAAGAAACAACTTGATCTTTGGCCTATGTGCATAGATATGATTCGCAATTACCCAAAAGTGCAAGTATTATTTGAAATAACCAGCTAAGCTAACCTAACCCATTGTTTATTTCTTACTGTAGCATGCAATCTGTCGTTTAGATTTAGCAATATATTTGAGACTGTGGACTAACTTGGGTCAGAGTGTCAATAGGGGGGCGGAGACTGAGGCCATGGTCCCATCCTATTCATTTTATTAATTGATAAGATCTTGCAGTGCACTTCTTTTCAGTCTTTTAAAGGTTAGTTTTTAACATCAGTTTTGAGGCCAGTGCAGCAGTTGGATGTCAAGATTAACCCTAAGATTCTAATCTTTTGAGTTGAACCTAAATATAATAATAGATAAATGGCATCTAAATAACAATCCAGAAATAAGAATAGTTAAAAAATTGTAATTGAATTAGACTGATGCTGTTAAAAATTCCAGGGAATCCTCCTCCTGAAAGAGCTGTTCAACTCCCATCCGGATGGCAAGCGTGACTACCTGTTTTACCTCTCCATTGGGAATGCTCGGATCAAGGAGTATACAAAGGCGCTTCATTATGTGAAGGCATTCTTAGAGATTGAGCCTGCCAACCAACAAGTCCTGGCATTAGAGGTGAGATCTTGTTGTAATTTAGGACCAACAACAACTCAAAGTTTAAGGGACACTCGAAAGTGATGATTTTACTGTCCCTCGCTTAGGAAATGATAGCACCAGTATGGCGTTGTAGTGTCACTTCATATCCGCAGAAGTCTGTGATACTCAGCAATTGGTGTGTTTGTTGTATATTCACACTACTGCTGGTATTCATAAACCATATTATATTTGTAAATCATAATTTCTTGTCTAGTTTTTATTATTACTTCTTTGTTCATTATAAATGTTTGGATGAGAGTGGTCATGATTTATGTTTGTTGCTGATTGACCTACCAAAGAATATACATGTGTTATGTAAATCTAGGTATTGTTCAAAGCATATATTTTAGCCAGAACTGACAAAAAATTGGAATCTAATCTATGAATCATCAAGACGATGCTGTTTTATCATTTAATCAGTTAATGTCAGTGTAATCTGATAAACTCAACAACATTGTTCATCATATAATCCCTGCATGCCATATTTTAGAGGAAATTTAAAACAGATGTTTAAACCTAAGATAGCTTAGGTAAGGGTTACCCCTTTTTAGAAGTATTGTATGGAAAATCTGTAATTTGCTTAGAGCTGGGTTATACCAGTCATTTTAAAAAAAAATAAGCTGGGTGTGCTGCAGGCTATATGGTATAAGTATTCTATCATATTTTCACACTGGTAGCAATAGCTTTGACCCCTGCAACGTAATACTCCCTTTATTGATTTACTGGCTAAACAATTCCATTGCCACAACACATTAGTATTATTGGATAAAATCATGGAATATAATACCTATTTGCATGTTCCAGCGGCAAATCAACAAACGAATGGAGAAGGAGGGTCTGATCGGAATGGCAGTGGCGGGTGGCGCAGTGCTGGCCATTGGAGGCCTGGTTGGGCTTGGCTTCGCGCTCGCCAGCAGGAAATAGCAGTGGGCCTTCTTGTGAGTACTGACACACATACTAGTATCGCATACTTAAGAAAAAAAAATATAACATGGCGCGCCCCTCCATTTTTCGCCGAGACTGCGAGCGTACTCACGACGTACTTATGGAGTAGTGAAGGGGTGCGTCATGTTGTAGTTTATATCTATCTTCACAGGGTAATGATCTTCTTCTTCCGAGGCCATCTAGTGCAGGCACCTGTTCCATTTGACCGGAGCCTTTTTACCCTACTGGGTAAGAACGGACATAGAAAGAAAGATGTAGAGTAAATTAGCACTAATCTAGGATCGACTTTAACACATCCCATATTTTTTTTTATGTCAAAGTTGACTTGAGTTCAGTACTAACTCGTGTGCCGTCTATCAGGGCTTAGCCTCCCCCCACTACTGTTAACGCGATTAAACACAATAAGGAGTTTTCTGGCAGCTCAGTTATCAAAGCAGCTCGTCAGATGGCGTCGTTGCATTCCCGGCGGTCTACCAGAGAGTAGAAATTATTCTGGTCTGTGAGCTGGGTCGGAATTGTGTAAAGTAAAGTCCCAAGCTCGGGCGCTGAACATATTTTCCTCATTTCGGACCGCAGTTCAGAGGTGAACCAATGCAATAAGTTGGGTTGCCACGGTCAAGTTTAAAAAATCCTTTACACTACACCGAGATTATCATTTCCCTTCCCGGGACCCGTGGCGCGACAATCCCCTAACGCCCGCGTCATTTGAAACCTCCCCAACCATGCTGCACTCAACTCACATACATATCAAGTGAGTTGTACTTCTGAGTAGCTGATGAGAGTTAGTCGTCATCTCGCACCAAAGAAACTCGCACTGTGGTGCAAGTTGACCCTGTTAAATAAAACCTATTTTTGCTGTTGTCAACTCGCGCTAATGTGAAAATTTGAGGTACTTTTCTACAGTCAATACAAAACTCTTTAGAATTTTAAAAATGTTTATTAATAGTAAATATTCTGGACCATAAAAAGAAAAAAATTTGTATGTGTTATATAAATTATAAGTGGTCAACAATATCACAATGTTTCAAGCATCTGGCTTAATATTATACATATTCGATCTGGCTTAATATTATACATATTCGAAATAATAGATATCAATATAATATTCTTGAGAGCTAATAAAAATTACAAATCAGGATTTGTTATGAATTATTTGATGATGATGAACTTTACTTAAAAAACAATATAATAATAGTAATAATATTTATTTATTTAACAGAAACACGGTCAGAAAAAGTTACATTATTAGGTACTTAGCTAAAATTGTGATACATAATAATTGGAGAATCTGAGCCTGAGCTAGGTATAAACCTGAATTTCAGGCTACAGTGCACTTCCCATAAAATACGATTTGCTAATTTAAATAACATAGATCAAACACAAATACTGAATAATTAAATAAAACTTGTTGAAACAATTTAAATTGTAACACAATATTATTTACAATAAAAAAAAAAAAGTAGAAAAAAAGGGAGTGGATGAACCTCTCAGTGTGTAGTATGAATGTGAGCGAGTGTGTGTGAGAGAGTGTGTGAGATTAATATTTAATCGAACTATGTCTATAATGTAGGTGTGCCAGACTTTTACACAAAAAGGATTATTAAGTAATATAAGGCACAAAACCCTGTATGAATGTATACATACCTATTAGGTAGATATAGGTTGTAGGTTGTAAATTTGTAATTCTTAAGTAAGTCCTCCGTTTTATCATAGTCAAGTGATTTTAATGTTTTATAAAGCGTTATTTTTAATTCATAAAAGGTGAGAGAATAAATATATATTATTCTGTTTATTCTATTATATAAGAAAGGACCGAGGAAGCAGAAAAAATTATGAGCAAAGGAAGTTTGGAAAAATAATAACTCTAAGCATACCCTATCCTTACGCTGTCTGGTTAGTTGAGATTGGTTATAAGCCAATGATGAATGCTGTTTTAAAACAATATGGTACAAAAATAGTTTCCTTACCGTAAGCACGTCACAGGAATTATAAAGGATATCAGTAGGAAAGAGGAGGGGACGGAAAGTGGAGACCTTCAGTCCAGCTCTTTGAGCACGTTCCAATTGCAGAATATGTGTTTTTGGTGCGCCTCCCCACGAGGTGATGCAGTATGTTAGCACAGATTGACAGAGTGCCATATAACCTCGTTTTATCAACCCGGTATCAGCTACGTGGCGAAGCATTAAGACCTAGATGAGTTTACGGATTCTACCTGTGATAAGGAGAATATGAGGTCCCAAGGTGATCCGTCATGGGTAGTCTTTGTGTTTCTGATAAAGAAGGCTAGGTATCTTGTTTTGTCACAGTTTAGGGTCAACATGTTATTTTGAAGCCATTGGGTGGCTTTATTGAATCCCCGCTGGGCAACTTCATATGTCTCCTGCCAAATTTTTGCCGAGAATATTAGAGTAGTATCGTCAGCATTACTTTGCCATTTTCTGGATTTAGGTCACATAGATCATTGATATAAATGAGAAAAGCGTTGGTCACAATATGCTGCCCTGTGGGACACCGTACGAGTTTGGCAAGTCATCGCTACAATGATCACCGATTCTTACAAATTGAGAACGACCGGTGAGATACTCCCTGAAAAACTTTAACTGTACCCCTCGTATACCCAAGCTGTCCAGTTTTTCCAATAGGAAGGGGACAGAGACCGTGTCAAACGCCTTAGCAAGGTCAAGGAAGATACCTAAGACTTTCCGCCCAGCATCAAGATTTTTCACGACATAATCAGAAAGTTCATGCACCGCATTACTAGTCGAGATGCCATTACGAAACCCGAATTGGCAATTAGATAAAAGTTTGTGGGACTCTAGGCATTTAATAAGCCGATGATTAACAATTCGTTCCAGCAATTTAGAAGTTGATGGCAAGATGGAGATGGCCCTGTAGTTATTAACACGATCTCTGTCACCGGACTTGTGTATAGGGATTACCATTGACCGCTTGAGGGGGTTAGGGAAGACCCCATCGGCTAAACACATATTAAAAATATATGTGAGGGGTGGAATGAAGAAGTCTTTGTACATCTTAAGAATGCGGTTTGAGATGTTGTCCCAGCCAATGACGCACACGTTCTTTAAACCAACAATCAATCTTTCAACTTCATCCCCGTCGGTTTTCAGTAGCGCAAAAGAAAGTAAATATCTGCTAGGTAGAGAAAAAGTAGATTTGATGGAAGTTTGTGTTGGACCCAAAGCTCTATTTATTTTTTCAGCAAGATCTTTACCAACATTTACAAAAAATTGATTTACATTGTCGATAGTGTGTGGATTGCCGGATGGGCCTAATAATTCAGTCGGAGAGCTTTTCGTCTTGGAAGTGTTTGTGATTCCCTTTATTATTTTTCACAACTCCTTAGTGTTGTTGCCAGCCTTAGTAAGTTCGTGCTATTCGTATGCTCTCTTGAGTTTTTTGAGGAGATTGTTGCAGAAGTTTCTGTATCTTTTGTATGTTGTTTGCAGGATTAGGTTTTCTGGCATTGCATTTGACTTTTTATGCAGTTTGTCTCTGTTTCGCATGCATTTAATAAGACCAGGCGTGATCCAAGGTTTAATTACCTTGAGGCGACGTGACAGACTTTTTGTGGAGGTATTAGCATCGACTGCGCGTTGGACGGAAGATATGAAGTATTTTAAGGCAGTGTTTGGGTCAGAAGATGTATAGACTCGCTGTAAATCAATACTCGTTATGGCAATACTAAGACCTCCTTGATTGATCCTACTAGTTGTAGTCTGACTAAGCACTTTCTGATGTTTGTGACCAATAGATACAAGGCACAAGGTTGTGATCAGAAACGCTAGAGTTGGCAACAAGAGTTATAGCAGGCTTTTTTGTTTTTAATATAACGTGATCAAGACATGATCTGTCCAGTCTGGTCGGTAAAGTATGTGCCGGGAGAAGTCCATGAAAAGCGCATAAGTTGAGATATTCGTAGGGTCTGTACTTCGTATGATGCGACTTGAAGACAACAAAAATAGGTATAATCGAACAGGGTCAACTCGCACCGCGGTGCGAGTTTCTTATTTTGCGAGATGACGACTAACTCGCTGATGAATCTCTCTTTTAGTGTATTGCGAAATTATTAATCGAATCTAATTGTATTTCTCATTTCAATATAAAATGATACTAAACTTTGAAAATATTGAAATGATTACACACTGAATGCAGCAACTACGATTTTTGCATTGTTTATCACATAAATTATTAAAATTATGAATAAAAATAACGACTTACCTTTATTTTCACAAAATCCATAAATAAACAATTTCACCGACCATTCTCTGAAAGAATAGCGCGGCGACTGAATACTGAATCTAAATAGTGAGCGCTCTGATCATTGACACCCTACTTGCGATCACAGTATTTCTCTGATCATTGACGCCCTACCTGCGATCACAGTATTTCTCTGATCATTGACACCCTACCTGCGATCACAGTATTTCTCTGACTGTCCGAGTCACGCCATCCATAAATATTGACCTTTGTTTTAACAACAAAGATCGGTTCGTTCTTACTACACAGTGTTCTATATTTATAACTTACTGATTTTCATCTACCATATGAAGAAGCTGTTTTTTTAGACATACGGATAGGATAGAAATTACATTTCAGCTGAACTTAAAAGTAGAGGTTTGCGGTGAGTTAGAACAGTTTAATACAATGGAATATGGTTATCGTTGTTGCAGAGTGAACGCCTTCATAGGTGCTCATTATCTCCTTAAGAAGAAGGAGATTAAAGAGGACTAGAGAAGCTCATCCGAATTTAAACACCAAAAAAAATTACGTATAATGTAAAGCACATAAAAACTAAAACAAATTGTCACTTGGCTTTGGATTGTACACTTGTGTAATCTTTTTTGTACAAATATCTCACTCACTTATAAGAAAATAAATTGTTTTTAAATCTATCGCTTTTTATAAATATGTTTAGACTAGTTTTTTGGCTGCCAAAAGATTAAACTTTAGTTTAGCTTTTAGTTTCTGTAAGCGTAATTATTAATGTATTTTATTTATATAAAACATCCTAGTTTATGTATATTATGTGTAGTGTATTTAATTTAAAAATTAGATTAGACAACAATTGAATAGTCATAAGAACATGTGATGCGTTATTATTTATTGATATTATGATTTTGTGTAACGATTCCATAAAATAAAGGTTTTTTCCAACTTTAACAGTATGGTTTTTATCATGAAAATTTCTAGGATCAAGACGAGTTCACACAGGATCGGATTTAAAACACAAACATTCAAACAATTATTTTTATTATTCTTGTAGGCATATAATCGTGTGTAGCGGCGTACAACTAGTCTAATGTACAATGAGAAGGCTCCAATTATATCCAAACCAAATAAATAAGAGCGAAGACGGAAAAAGTGGCAAGTATCAAGTCAATCAAAGACATCGAAACTCATGTTCACTCTAAAAGTAATTACAATAATTTAACAATTTTGAAAACGTAACAAACGCTGTAAAATACAAACTAATTCCAAAACTAGTAAAAAAATATCAGTCCAAAAAATAACCTTTATCACCGTCGGTGGTAAGTTTGTAATTAAACAGACATGTTTTAAATCAAATAACTACACAATTAACTTGTTTGAATCAAAACTTATTACGCTTCTTAGCCAGTGCAGTGGTTCTTTATCAAGACTACTAAAGTTACATAAATACCAAATATTATGCAAGTTGATAGAGGAGGACCGAAGCTAACCTCACACTAGGCAACATCGTGAGATAGTAATCAAAGAAGTTTTACATGACTATTCATGCTAATGAGGTATAATTACACTATAATAATAAAGAAAAAATATTGAACTTTCAAAGTTCCAAAAGGTAACTAAATGTATGTATCATATAATACGAAGAACATAATCAATGACTTACAGCCGTAATTAATTATAATATATTTCTCATACTTCACTGGTAATATTGTATATTTATATTTGAAAACTTTGTGAACAATGAATGTGTAGTTTGCAAAAAATATATAATTTATTTGTTAATAACAATCCGGTGACTGCCTATTTGTTGGTGATGTTATGGTACTATTGGTGTTTTAGTGCAATTCATCGAATAATAATATCATCTAAGTAAGTAATTGAAAAGATACAATATTATGTCTCATTTGTCACTCCTAATCAAGATAAGTAAGCACTCATTTCTCCTCTAAACAATTATTATTATAAAACTTATGTATGTACACTCAAAATAATTACACACTATGGCAACACTGCTAACTGTTAACAAGGTTACTTGCAAACCAAAAACCGCATTGTCTGTAACTGAACAATCTCACTAACACGCTTACACTACTGCTTAATAATTTGATTGAGATCTCCCATTTTGTGCTACGTGCCACTGTTGTGGTTACTGCCGATAGTCACAGCTCACTTGTTTAGGAAGCGCGTACCGAATCCGGCCCTGGACAGATAGCTGTTATTGCTAACCAATCAGGCGGGCGGTGTTGAAACAGAACGCATGTGATTGGTCGAGGTGCCGCCACTACACAGTGCCGGATTCTGATGTAATCAAGGTTATGAGAACATCTCAACAAAATTATACAATTGTATTTCACATAAAAATCATATAAAGATTAAATGCTTCACCTATTGCTCTAAACGCTTAAACATACCTATATAAAGTGTACTTTAACTTTCAGGGAAGTAAATATATTTGTGACTCACTTAGAAATATTCTTACGATACACTAAATTATTATAACATTGTACTCTAAAAAATATGTATAAGTATTGAAGGCTAACATGAGATTGTAATCACAGTAATTGTTATTTAAGTAATGAGCCTACATCATTACTATAAAATAAACGTTCCACTGTCTATTTCACGGTTTCCCATTGTTTACAGGCCAAAACAAATCAATAACTACCCACATTTATTTATTTACAACTCTGAAGGCAACATCAAGGTATACTTTAGTTATTGCTTTTGTTTGCTATGTACTTTACATATCACGTCCCCTTTTATGTACACTCCAAATTGAGTTAATATCGGTTATACAAATTTGAACTATCGGTTCGCATTAATAAGACTGTTTTAATCTCCCTGAATAGTTTTTCAGTCTCAAGGCAGTAAGAAGTTACAAAAAGGACTTTAGCCGCCGAAAATGTTTTTCTTTAAGATATTTTTGCACACAATTTGTATAATATATTTAACAGTTAGATTTAAGCTCTGTTATATTTGTTCGTATACAAAGGATTACAAAATTTGTGCTCACTCGTCCATCAACGTCCGATCAGAGGTTATATTCATTACTCGCTACGCAATGAGTGGGGCTACATGTTCTCTACAGAGTGCGCATTCTATACAAACAAACCGAAAAGGTCGTACACCTACTGGCAGCTCTAACAATCACCTAATGACTGGTATATATTTACCTACACAATATACTCTATATATAAATGCAATCTGAAAATGCATAAAACAACAGTTCATTATATCTATAAATTGTATAAAATATTAAATAAAATCTATTGAAGTGAGGTAGATGGATGGAATTTCATAATTTGTGTGGATATTTATATATGTTTTCATGACGCCGTGATTGGCCCGAATATTGAGGTAGTTGGATGGAATTACTATGTAAAAGGTGCCCTAACACTTACCTCGTGAGGGGCCCTTACATACACGATACAAAAATATTAAACGTCTAGTCTCATTACCCTACTAACAAACAAAAATATCTCATTATGTGGCGAGTAGTCTTCTACGTGAGGATCGATACTACTAATATGGCAAAATGTGTTTTATGGCTTTGTGATATCACAACGGGTTAAGTACGAAAGTAAATTCTCACTAAAATGTTCTGCTATCTAAGAAAAGTGACTGAAAACAAACCTGACGATTTCTGACATTCTGATACACCTGTTTCTACATTCCTTCAATCATCATTCACATATTAAATTCAGTGTCTCTACACCGGTTACTCTTACAATTACTTTACATATACGGAAATGGCACTGACGACATTCCACGGGTCAACAATTAACCGATACTAACAGCGAAACGAACGACCTAACTCACGACAAAACATAACAGTCAAGCACCTTTGTGAAAACTATTAACGTAATATTGTCCATATATAATGGAAACGCAGTCTACTGGACTATAATATAATGCAACTTATTACGGCTTACCGTACAGTATCCGGCTGTAAATAATGCATATCGTGCTTTGAAAAGAGTTAACATGTGTGGAACATGAGACAGGAACGACGTTCTCTACAAAGCTGAAACTAGCATGATCCTTGAAATCCGACAGGCATTCTTTACGAACGGCTACTGTAATTACCCTTTAAAAACAGCGATGTTGTAATCGTCCCAAGGTACGCAAATGCAAAATACTCCTAATACACTACTTACTTCACTTAGTAAAGTGTGCCACATGCTAGAAATGGGCCCAAGCCCAAACCAGAGACAAAAGCCCAAAAGAGAAATGGACGAAGTTATTCTACATCTTTTCTTTCCGTGGCTTTGATCAAGTCGGGAGCTGTCCAGCCAACATGTCCACTTGTGACAAGCATTTACAAGTGAAAATACCTGTGCCTAAACCGTTCATGAAAGGTCAGGAACCGTTGGATTTCATGACGCGTTCTTATTGTTTTCGTCTTCTGAATAGTCGCCTTCCTCTGGACCGCTTTGGTCATGGTCGTTTTCAGAAGGTCGTCTGCCATCATCAGTGTACTCTTTGTTGTAATAGTCCTTTTCGTTTGTCTCCTGCTGTTTGTCATCGCTCTCGCTGATGCTGTGGCGTTCTTTACCTGTGAACATCGCAGACTTATTTAGAAAATAATAGAGAGCACCAAATATATGTTTTCTTCATTATGAAGGATATTATATTCCGAGTACAATACTGGCATTGTGGCATTGTACATGAACAAGTGAGGCAGCGGGGGAAATACTGTGTCGAAGAAGACTAGGTAGCCATAGGCAAAAAAACATCTTGGAGAAAAGCCCGAGACAGTTACAGAAAATTTGGTACAAGATTCCAATCCCCACAAGCTGTTCTAGTATAGTAGTTACCTAAGTCAAGCGGTTCCTCGGAATCCCTCATGATGTCCGGTTTCCTGGAGTCAGTATACTGCCGCTGCATCTGCTTGAGGAAGTGCTGGTGCGCCAGGTTGGCGGGGGGAGGGGGGAGGGAGCCCATCTGCGGGGAGGGCTCGTCGTACGTCTTCCGGTCGATGTGCAGCGCGTTCATCTGGGCCAATTTTGCGGCGTTCATGCCTGCGCGAGAAAGGAGTATAGTAATGATAATACTAAAACATTGACAAGATGTATTTGCAGAGTTAATTAGAAGAATTTTACGCTACCACAGGAAGCGTGCATTAAATCGAGATAAATCTTAACCCCTGAGGTCATAATTCACCTATATTCCAAACTTCAGCCAAATTGTTTCAGTCGTAAATGAGAAATATCATCCATATCTTTTGTAACCCTCCTTAAATTTCTGACAAATTACGCGAATATTTTAAACAACAAATAATAAAAAAGATTTTGGCAAGTGAAGGAACTTTTGGTGAGTGAAGTTGCTCTTTGCTTGCCACATTCTTACCAATGTATTGTAGATAGGTGTCCAAGATGGCTGAACCGCCGCCGAACCCTGGAGGATAGTCGTCGTGCTTCATACCAGCCAGGCCGTGCGGCAGGCCCTCCAGGGTCTTAGCTGAGACTGCCCTGACTGCTGGCAGCTTTGTGATGGTAGTATTTGCGAGGTTGTTTATGTCTGTGGGTAGGATGGGCTTTTGTTAATTAATGATGCCAGCACTGAAGTTATTGATGATGCAATCTGTAATGGCATTCGTTTTCGCAACCATGTTATTCGTATTTAAAAAGTCAACTTTTCGCACTTCGGCAATTGGAACCAATTTCTTCTATCATTCATAATTCATAATTCTTTATTGCACAAAGATAAATAAAAAGTTAGATTCGTGGAAAACATTTGTACAAAGGCGAGCTTATCTCCAAAAAGAGATTTCTTCCAGCAAACTAAGGCATGATAAGAAAATTTACCATGATGATCATTCGTCTGTCTTGCTTTTTCGTTTGCGAAACGTTACATAGCCAGGAATGTATTTTAATGTAGTAGGTATGCAGGGTGTACGTGGTTACGAACGCTTCTCTCTTGGTTTTTACGGGTCCTGGCGATTTATTGAGTGAGACCGCCCCACTACGGATGCTAATAATACAAAGAAGAAGTTCGATTAACTCACGTGGAGGCGAGGCCGGGAGGTGGTCCTGATACCGGGACTGGCTCAGATCATCATTATCATTGTCTCCGCAAACGGAGCTACTCTCTGAGGCTGCTGACTTAGCATCAAGCTTGATGTCGGACCGTCGAGGTCCGGTTGGCGAGGCGCGGGCTCGGAGCTGCTCTGGAGACACCTTCAAACCCGCTTTTGCTAGTAACCTGAAATTAAGGTTACCATTATCTTAGCTCTTAGGCACTAGATCTCTACTAAAAAGTCTTATCTTAAGTCATTTGAAAGAGGGATTGGAACTAATGAAGTGTTTTTTGCGAGGACTATTGTGTACACAAAAGTGGATTGATATGATGATGAATTGGACCTCAATATTGTGCGTCGAAGAAAAGTATTGGATAACTGGCTGAACGTAGACACAATTGTGCCTCTGCCACCCCGTATAGAAAATACGTGACGCTATATATATTTGCTTGTTTACTAAATGGATACGTACTGGCTGGCCAACTCCGGGTTGAACTTGGTCGGCATCTGCAGAACCGGCAAGTCTTTAGTGGAGATGCCGCGGTGTTGCCGCGACATGTGGGAGTGGAGAGAGTTGCGAGACTTGGCCACCGTTCCGCAGAGCACACATCTGTGTGAGATTGTGTTGGTTAGATAGATAGAAGATGAGATGGGACGCCCGAAGAACACTGGCGGGAGATCGGTCCTCTATCGTGACTATTTCACCCAATTCTAGAATTTGTAATTGTTTGGAGGAGATGTTATAATTGTTGGAGGTTTCATTCTGTAGCCATAATAAACCTTGTTTTAATCCTGGCTGACTCGACGATTGCCAAATATGTTCTTTTTTATCCTGTGTGTTAAGATGAACTCTGCAATATATTTTCTATAAAATATGTGTTTTATTATCTGAAACATTAAGAAATGACGTGATGAATGATAATAATGAATGACGATGGTCGACTGGTCGGGTACAGGGAAAATGGGATTGTCTTTTTTATTACCCGACTGGCGAAGCGGAAAAGAAGAGGCTTATGTGTTTGACCTGCATAAAGAGGAGGCTTATGTGTTTGACCTGCATGTATGTATGTGTGTATATATCTCTGTTCCTGTGTCTCCTCGTAACAATACACTAATTAAAATACATACACAGGTACATACACTAATTAAAATTAAAATATTTTATACTCTTTAATGTGCGGGATAAGAAACCTTTTCAAGAGCCTCGGGTGGAATTATCGAAATAAAGGGCTTTAAAAGGCGAGTACGGAAATATTTCATTAATAATCCACCTTATTTAAAAAATACGCAGTTACAGATATTTCGTAATTTTTTACTGAAAAGCAGGAAATAAATAAAGTAATAAAAAAAAAGGTACATTAAACAGCGTAAAACAAGCAGACAAGGCTTAATTATTGAGATTCGATAAAATGATATTATAGTATGGTGTTATATTAAATTATTAAAATGCAGACGGAACCAATTAAATCTAATCTAATAATGGTTCCAAATGGACGTGCCATTTATATCTAGCCGACTTTGTGTTGAAACTTTTGAGTAGTGTATGCGAGTAGTACTACTGTGGTAAAATGAGTGCAGATATCTACTGACCTGTATCCGGGGCAGACTGTGTGTTTATCTTCAAGGTGCGTCCTGAGGGTGTGGGCAGAGCGGTAGATCTTCCCGCATTTAGGGCAGGGTCGAGGGTCCGTGGCCCTTACGCGAAGCAGGTCCTGGGACCTTCGGGATCCGCCTGGTGATGAGGAAGACTTTGAGTCATGTGGAATATAGTCCGTGTCTGAATGTGTCAGTAGTAGGCTTTGTTGGCGACTGCTTACCTTAAGTTTCAACTTCAATATATTAGTGGGAGGAATTCAAAGTTGTTATTTCTACTTCGTAGTTTTATTAATAATCGTATGTATACCTATTTTATATAAGCAGACACTTTGTTTAGGTAAAAATTAAATAATTACGTATATTATTATATCACTAATACAATCGTAACTAGTATCGTTTACTGACATTGAACATTTGGTTATTGTAATAATTAAGGGGGAACGCCCACGTGTCATTGTTTTGACATTATTCTTAAAATAAATACATACAACAACTCAGAAAATAATGAAAACCTATATTTTAGGCCTCTGCTGTACAAATAACTTATTAACTTTATTTTTGGTTTGTGCTGGATTGCATTTTAACTCGTGTGCGTTCTCTCTCACTTGTTGTTCTATTTTGCTTATTATTTATAATTTTAATTTACATAAGATATATGAGACTATGCCTCAAAGGCAACAGGAACAGTTTTCACTACGCACTAATGTTTTACCAAATATCTCCCATTATTGAGATCTCTACTAAAACCTGCTTCTAACCACCATTTACCACTTCTCAGCACCGAATTTTAATATCCACAAATAAAATTGTATTTTATAATATAGACTTAGATTTCAGATTATTTTCTCATCGTGTCAATTGTAATGGGAAAATATTAAACTGCAAAATGCTGCGGTAGCTTAGGTGAAGGGCAAAGGGGGTGAGCGAAGCGAAGCCCCCTTTATCCTTCGTGTTAGATTGAACATGTAAGAATAAAAAAAATTACTTAAAACATAAACTTAAGTATACATAAAATATTCAAGCATAGAAAGTGTTTTTGTTGATCCTTTTTTGCTGTGCAAATCAGTATTTTTGATGTGCGATTAAATACTAGCCATTGTAATGATGCCAACATTTTATTTCTTTAGAATAAATTTGGTTAGAAGCAGATTGTTGTAACCTACTGAACAAATAAAAATATTTTTTAAGACTTTCCTACACTGACTAGATATGTTTTGAATTGTGCACTCTGTTGCTGTAGTGCGTTACAGAATCCAAAATATGGTGTAATCGTTGAGTTCGTGAATATCTTTTCTTAATTATTAAATCAGGATATTATATTGTTTTTACAGAATCTCTTGAAAGCTATCACACGTCTTCTACTTTTATAGTTACTGTAGCAACATTAATCTCCGCCATTATCTACTATGGAAGATTCTGTCGTTGGAAGTTCTGAAACATATTCCTAACTATTGCATTTTGTAAAAGGCATTCGTTTCTCAACTATTTCGTATTGTCTTAACTATGGTCGAAAAATACAATATAATATGAACTATTTGTAACAACAAAGACTTTGGGTTCTTGAGCGGAAAGAATTAAGAGTGAGCTATGAGAATTTGGAACAATATCACTGAAAAGCCTCGAGGAAGAGATGTTAGGTTGAGTTGGGAGAGAGCAACAATGGAAGTTACGCAAACGCGAGAATCGTCATCGATATTTCTCAGTTCCACATCGTAAACTATCAATGGCACCAATCATCACATATTATATGCTCTTACACTATGTATATCATGTACTTAAACAATGTTCAGTCTAATACTACTACAAAAATAATTTTCAGTCGATATATCCTGCCGTTCATATACCTATAGATACATTTTATATCGCGTTCAAACAACAGATAGCTTAAGAAAATGCATTATTTTGAGATCGTCGAAATTACGTCATCGGTAAAAAGCCCCATTAGCGGTTTCCGTTTCACAGCCTTTACGAGTCGAGCACTCGCTCTCTTCCTTCATGTCCATCCGCAGCTCCACTTGAGCATTTTCATCTCGTCCCACTGTCTCGCGTGCTTGGTGCGCATGTGGTTGCGCACGGAGTTGGGGTGCGCGAACAGTCGCGCGCACTCCGCGACCGGACAGAGCGGCGAGTCGCGCGGGTAGTGGCGGGCCAGGTGGCGTCGTGCCGCGCCCGGCGACTGCAGGCCCCGCGCGCACAGCGGACAACGCACCCACGCACACTCTACTGGCGGTGGGCGGGTCGCAGAGGACCGAGCGCCATCTGCAACGCCGTCACAATCCGTTCAACACAGACGCAACGCGATCACATCATCAAAGACGGCAATAAACTCTCTAAAAATATTACGTTCTATTCGATCGGGGACAGTATCTCCGCGAGTCCGTTTCGCGTCCATTGGCACATTCTTTGGAGTTGTGTATCGCACCCGTGTTTACGTGACACTTCCAGTTCCGGTGTCATCACCACCAGGCGCCGAGCGGGGCGGTTCGGATCGGCTCGGCGAGGCGCCGCCTCTAAGAGTTCTGTCTTTGGCGGATGCCGTGCGCCTGCAGCTGGTGGTTGATCAGGTAGTGCTTGGTCTTGCAGCGCTTGCCGCAGTGCTGGCAGGGAAACCACTGGTCACGGTCGGTCTGCGAGTGCACGTTGAGCATGTGCTGGCGCAGGTTGGACGTGGACGAGTAGACGCGGCCGCACAGCGGACACTGCGGCCGGTAGCCGGCCCCGCCCGCCAGTGCCGCCCCTGCAACACAGAGGCGGCGGTTAGTGAGAGATATTAAGAGAGTGGTGGTCGGACGGGGCCTCGCGGCGCCTCTGCTTCCAGCCGTGGATCGAGTTCATGTGTATCTGCATGTACTGGCGCGTCTTGAACGCCTTGCCGCACATGGGGCAGCAGTGCGCGGGCGCGAGGTCGCGGGCGGCGTGCACGTTGAGCAGGTGCTGCTTCAGGTTGCTGTTGTTGCTGTAGAGCTTGCCGCACTCGGGGCAGGCGGGCTTGCCCTCACCGGGGTAGTGCGGGGCGGGTGCTGCGGCGGCGGGGTAGGGCGCCGGCGCGGGGAGGGGCGCGGGCGGGCACTCGCCGCCGCCCGGCCAGGTCGCTCCTGGGGCAGACGGACTTGAGTTCAGTTCGCTCTTCACCACGACTTATCTCGGAATCGATTCTAGGCTTTGGGTAACTTCCATTGTCGCTATCACGTTTTGGGGCATACGCTGCGCTACGATCGTGATTAGGTAATTAACTATATAAAGTTCTCGTTATTTAATTGTTAGTGTTATTACTAGCGTGCACTACATGACTCGATAATGTCTGTTTAATGGACAGTTTACAATTATTTCTTTGTTCTGGTAATCCATTAACATGTTTGTTGATAAATTGGTCCAGTTACCTAATTCTAATTGTTATTTTACTGTGTGGTAATAATGAGACGTCATAGAGTCACGTAAGATTCTACTCTAATATAATGCATTTACTTACCGAAGTTGTCTGGTATTCCTGATGGTCCAGCTAGTCCGGTGAAAGCTGGAAACAGATTCATTTATTACACTTTCTGTTTCTGGAGTTAATAATATGCAATAAAACTTTAATCACATCAAAGTCAGATCTACAAAACTATTTCTATTAATCAGTTGATATATTCCTAAGCACAATAAATTTTTAGTTCGGGGTAGTAAGAAAACTTTAAATAAAGTCCTATTTAAAACCTGATCCCCAATAGTAAAACTAAACATGGGTCATATAAATAGTTAATAGAGTCTTTACGTGGCAAATTCAGCAGGCCGAAGTTGTGCGGCATGCCTCCGTTGGTGTTGGCCATGGAAGCGGGGTCGTCGTAGTCTATGGGCTCCTGTTTGGCTCGTGGCTCCAGCTCAGTGTCGCTGGCGCCGGCGTCCGATGACGAGTCCTCGCCGTCGCCGGACTGAGGGCGGGAGAGGGGGGTTTGGTATTGATAGAGGCGCAATGCCCACTGGACAAACTAGAAGAGACACGACACGGACAAGACGCGAGACAGAAACAGAACAGAAGACATGGAATTCATCCGCGCATTCATTCATGGCTTCTAGCGTTCATCCCCGGCAGCCTATTTCCGCCTACTGCTGGCCGCTTGCTTTGTGTGCTAACTTATCCGAGTGCTAATCGAATCCAGGTTCTCCCCGCAATATTGGTAATGCCATCGACCTATCTGGCTTCTGGTCTAGCGTTACTAAAGGCGGAAGTCAGAAATTTAACTGTCCAGATGAGGATTTAAAGGGGGAACGTTAAAGTGTATTTCCATAGAAAGCAGCGCGCGCATAGCTAGGGCTGTAGGAGCACTCAATGATCAGCAACATATGAGAAGCCAGATGTTAAAAGGGGGAACCATTTGTGATAGGATGTGCCATTATTTAAAGGTTCATAAATGTCTGGTAAACTGTGGAACATTTCTGGATCATAAGACAAAACAGTTAAATAGATAAATTCAAAGATCGTACTCACTAAGTTGTTGGAAACTCCTGAGAGCTGCATGTTCTGGGCGTTATCCAGGGCCTGACTCAGCATGGCCAGCTCATGCCCGTTGGCGCTCAGTCGCTCTGGACTCCCGCCCTGCGCCGCGATCAACTGCTCCGTTCTAGACGAAACACTGACGCGTTAGGGGCAACGCTTTAGAGACATAATCGGTTGGAGACCTTATAGATATTACAAAGTAGAAATTTGTCGTTTGAAGGACATAATTTCGGTAGCGATTGTAATTCTAGAAAGTCTCCGGTCTTTAAAACTATACTTGTAAAGGTAAGGCACTTATGTAGATATGGCACCAAACTTAACATAACAAATACAACATTTAAATCAGGCAAATAGATTGCTTTTGGCCCCACACTAGGATACCCTGTGTCTTAGGACGCGACGCCACAAACATGTAAATATCTAAGACCTGGGAATGTAAGTCTAGGAAAAATGTCTTAGGCAAGATAGTATCCTGTTAAGCTACGATTAGATACGTACGTACGTAGGTACGTTACTATACTACGTAAGATAGTCAAAACCGGGAGTTGATCAACTATCGACAGATAGTAAACCAGACCGACAGGGTTTAGAATATACGTTTCTTTTGTTATTACATGTCAACCTAACACGAAGACTATTCGGGGGCTTGGCTGCGCTCGCCCCCTCTAGTCTTCACCTAAGCTACCGCAGTGTTTGCCCTGGTATTTCGTTGGCAATTCAAGTTTAAACCATTTACTATTTAACGGTTTTAACCGTTACTTTATCAACTAACGCGTCATATAGTAAGCAGCATGTTACAGTTTACTATCTGTCGATAGTTGACCAACTAGCGAGATAAAAAACGTTACTTTATCATCTAACAGTTTTGACAATCTTACGGTGACATATACAAGGCCATTATGCTCCCATAGTGACATGCTCTTTTATATTTCGGAATACTGATACTCACATCGGCAACTACAAAATATACAAGAATTTTGCGTTCTCCTCATGTATAGTTTGTAATGAATGCGTGCGAAAGTCTAGTTCCAAACCACACAGTATCACTTACGCACGCAATCAAAGGTCATAAATGGGTTTTATTAAATCGCACATAAAAATACTGATTTGCACCGCAAAAAAGGTTCAACAAAAACACTTAATAGTAGTTTATCTACACACGTATCATAAACCCTCTTTACTGCGTTCAAAAACCGCACGTTACGATCAGCATTATGTTAAACTACTTGGTAAAAACTCGTTTCGTATCTGGAAAACTACACATAATGGTCATTATGTGTAGTTTTTCTATATATAATGACATTCAAATTTCGAGCGCCGACGCCCACCCGCGTGCCGTCCCTAGTTTGTCTGTGAAGTTGGTACTAAAGAACAAGCTAAACAATTGCAGAACCGCAATGCCGGTCAAACATGCGGTTCCTGAACACATCAAAGAGAGCTTACGATATGTGTGTAGATAAACTAGTGTATGTAACTGTAATATAGTAAATATCACTCGAGAGTTTTAATGCCTAATTATGTACAGTTACATACACTAGTTTATCTAGACACATATCATAAGTTCTCTTTAATGTGTTCAGGAACCGCATGTTCGACCGGCATGGTGGCATTGATAATTCCTTTGCACTTGTTTAGCTTGTTTAGTAGTACCAACTTCACAAACAAAGTAGGGGCGGCACGCAGGCGGGCGTCGGCGTTCGAAATTTGAATGTCATAATATGTAGAAAAATTACACATTATGACCATAATGTGTAATTTTTCTACATTTTTCTTCAATCTTTCAGATAAGAAATGAGTTTTTTTTTTACCAAGTAGTTTAACATTATGCTGATCGTAACATGAGGTTTTTGTACGCAGTAAATAGGGTTTATGATACGTGTGTAGATAAAATATTTTATGTGTACTTATTTAAGTTTATGTGCCAATATTTTTTTGTTGTTCTTACATGTTCAACCTAACACGAAGGATAAAGAGGACTTCACTTCGCTTACCCTCTTAACCTTCACCTAGGCTACCGCAGTGTTTTACCTGATATTTGCTGTGCAAATCAGTATTTTTGATGTGCGGTTTAATATTGCACTTAAGTCATTCTGATATTAATCGCAATAAAAAATTGACACTGAGCTGTCATCTCGTGTTCTGATTGATCGATTTTCTTAAGGGCATCAGAATCACTTAAAGGCAATATTAAACCGCACATCAAAAATACTGTTTTGCACAGTAAATATCAGGGAAAATACTGAGGTAGCTTAGATGAAGGGTAAAGGGGGTGAGCGAAGCGAAGCCCCCTTTATACTTCATGTTAGGTTGAACATGTAAAATCAACAAAAAATACTTAAACATAAACTTAGCACACATAAAATATTTATTTAATTCCACGAGTATTTACATCGGGTAATAGCGCAGTATATAACGAAACCATAATATTTGCGACGACCATTCCAAAATATAGAAGATTGCGGTGTTATGCTGATGTATAGTTTGGAAGACGTTAGTGAAAACATTGTCTTTTAAAATATACGCGATAGTTTACAGACCCTTGCGTAATGAATGGCCTTATACAACGGAAATACGCTGCTGCGCAGTGCAGACGTCTGTTAATTTACAAGAATTTATGCCTTATACATGCAATTTATTGACTGTTTCAAAATGACCGGATAAAATAAAACCTATGTGACAGATATAAATCGTGATTTTATGCACAATATTTATGATTCTTGTGTCAGTTGGCGTTTATCCGGTCTATTTGAAAAAGGCCCTAATAGCATTATTCAAATGTGAGTTGTTAATTATTAACCTAATTAAATGCAATTAAATTTTATAGAAGAATCCCATTTGAATAATAGGCCTGGCTCTAAACCTCTTTTTAATTCCAAAAAAGACAATTTGCTCTATTTCGACACAAAAATGTAAACATAAACATTTACGTACAGGCATTGCCTCTGGTCCCACAATAAGACACCCGGTGTTGTGGGAACCAGAAACAGCGACATCACACACATAAACATCCAAGACCTGGGGTTTTTTGTAACCTACAGCCGGGGATCGAACCAGCATGATAATGAAATGAACCGCATGGAAGGCAGAGCCACAACAGCAGCGCCACAGAGGTCGATGTATGCGTCGTCTTTTTCGTTTTACGATAATTATGTATGTAAAGTAAATTAATCAATCACTGGGTAGGTATTTATTCGTGTAGTTAGTTTAACCAGATCTAGAAAAAAAAATGCAGTATACATAATCGAGGTCGAGGTTAATTTGAAGGGTCGAGGTTAGTCTGCTTCCTCAATGAAGTCCTTGAGATGAAACTAATGCGTTATTGTTTTGGATAATTCATAATATGCTTTTGAGTTTTTTTTACACCACTCATTCGTAACTAAACATATACTCGTCAAAAATGTATGTTGTGCATGAATTAGAACGAAAAATATAAAATCTATGAACTGCACGTCATGTGGAATTACCGGGAGTAGGGAACAAAAACCTAGTGTACTCTCAAACTCACCTAGTCTTCATCTGAGCCTGGTACAAGTCGCTCGAGCGCGCGCGCTTAGGCGGGGGCGTGGCGTTCATGCCCTCCTCGGGCCTGCGCGGGCGCCGGCCCTCCCGCTGCTGCGGCTCGCGGCCGTCGCGGGAGACACCGCTGCCGGTCTCCGTCCATGACGATGCTGATTGCTGGATAGGATATTCATTTCATGTCAGGGGTTTGAAGACTGCACCTGGTCCACTTGATCGGGGTGTTTCAAAACGTTCTGGCATTCAAAATTCAGGGTGCCTAGTGTACTAATGTACAAGTATTGCCTTGCTCTGGCGAGATCTTTATTATGTGAGCGTCTTTGTGAAAAAATCGGTAGTCTACTACTCGTACGTGCCATTCGCACGCCTCTCGATTAGATATCTATAGCTGCGATGCGGCCATTTTGTGCATATTAGAATAGTTTGGGAGGTTTTGGCTATATTTGTAGAGATTAACAAAAAAAACAATATAACAATTGTGCAGACACAATGGTTCTCTTACCGGTGAAGCCTTCTGGTCCAGGGTAGGGACAGGTGCGGGGGGCGGTACATCTGTCAACCCCCTAACCTGAAGTAGCTGGGCGGCGCGAAGGAACTCCTTGAGTTGTTCCTGACCGATATGCACCTCGCCTTGGTACATAAACCTAAAGGGCCAAAGGCGATGGTTCAAAATCAAACACTTATTCACGAATCACAACATTATTAAGTGGGTTCATAGTACATACATATTGGAAATAAACTGTGACATATTCGATGTCGGCGGTTCCAATTCAAATCCGCATTTGTACTTTCCCCGTGTACGATTTAAAATAAGCATTACAAGTTAAATGCAGATATAGGGCAGCAAAATGTCAGAGACAGGTCAGACTGTGAGCGATATTTATATCTAGCTTATGGTTAATAGGGTAATGTAATGAGTTTATTGTTTGCAGTTATCCATTTCTTGATGTACTATCGAACCATCTGAATCATGACCCACCATAAGCTTATTTTGCTAAACCCCTTAAATGCAAGTAGGTCGAAATTCGCTTGAAGGTTTATTTCCTTGATAACGAACTTGTTATCATTTGATTAGACACTGACATTTTGATAGATCTTACAAGTTTGAAAGTTTCAAACGAATTATCAGGCAAGTGGGTCATGATTCAGTTGGTTCGATTGTACTTTCAGTTGACCTTTGCATGTACTCAATGTAGTCGTAGTCATAGATTTATTATGATTCTTATGAACCTCTCCTAGAACTGAATCTCATCAATTCTGAATCTGAACATAACTCTGAATCTTCTTCTGTTTCCGGTGGATAGTTTCAATATAAGCCTATTAAAGACACTTATATCCATTTGTTAAAGATCGCAAAGGTTAAAGATATTCTGAAGTAAAAACGAAAATACCCACCTTAGCAGACTCTCCATGTCTTTATCATGGACATCCCTGAGTATGACAATGGGATGTTGGCAAGGGTTCGCTTTCAGCAGCCTCCGGAAGTAAGGACTGCAGGCTGACAGCACCACCTGGTAAGCACATGAGGACTTAAGCTCTTGGAATTCTCCATTCAATACTCATTTCATGTTCATGGGATTTGGGTATCTGTAACCTGGGGTCCAAGTTCGCAAATGTGCAAGTTTAGCAATGGAGCATCAATTGCTTCCCAACGAACGGGGCGGAGTAAAGCGGCGTATTTGTTTGGTAGTTTGCTAATCTCAAAGACGCCGCCGCAAGCTGCCAGCGAACAATAGCCTTTCTCGTGTCATATACTCGTGTATATTTACCTATAGTAATATGTACCTAAATAATAGCGCTAATGCGCTACATGAAATTGTTAAACGGGCATATTATGTAGTTTGCGTGTTCCTGTAGATAAATTTCATCTACAATATACTTAATACCTATTTCTATGTAGCATTTGTTCCATCGCTTCCTTGTTTCGGATGACCCGTTACGCTGTTTGTCCCGGCTATCGCTACTAGGTGGTAGTAGTCGTGAAGCTGTGTCAGAGGCCCTAATAGGGCAGCTTGATAACCTCCAACAGTCGGGTTGGTCACTAGCCCGACAACCCTCCATCAACCCGCACTGAGCCAGCGTGGTTTAGTAAGGCTCAATCTTACTCGTATTCGGGTAAAGGCCCGAGCCCTTCGGTGGGGACATTGATGAGCTATTTTTTTAGTAATATTCATACCTAATACTTATTAAAATAAATAAAATTTAATTTATGATCTAATATAATAACTACAGGTGTATGATGCGTGCGCTATGTCACAATGACGCCGCAACTTTCACTTCGACCAATCAGCGTCAAACTACCGAACCAATCACATCGCGTTATTTATGGGCGTCCTCAGCTGCGCATACGCCGATAACCTTTGATCGTGCCAGTCGTGCGTGCTTGCCATAGGCATAGAGTAATTAATTAGGTATTTATCTATTCTATGCCATAGCACAGAATAATAAAGAGTTAGGAAATAGGTAATCAAGCAACACGGGACAGCTGGGATACTTATTAGGAGGGCAATGACGAATGCTATTATTGTAAGGGATCTTTGATTCGAAACATTTTAGCGTCTCCTATGTTAATTCGGCGATAGAAAATAGAACTAGAATTCATTAGCTGCTTCATCACCTCATTTTAATGACACAATGTTTAACTAAAAGCATCATTGGATATGGTCTGAAATGGAGGTCAGAAGCACCGGGATAGCGAGGTCAGCAAGTGGAACAAAGCTTACCTTATGCGCGCTGAAGGTCGCGCCCGCGCAGGCCAGGGTGACGTCAACAAAGTCCTCTTCGTCGCGCAGCCGCCGGAAGGAGGACACCATCGCCGAGTGGAAGTCGTTCCAGCGCAGCGAGTACTGCTGCTCGCCGCCGGCGCCGGCGCCGCCTGTGCACCATACACCTGGTTAGATAGTTGCTGTTAATTGTTGGCTTCAAAACCTCGCTGACTGGTTCGATTCTAGCACCACCAATATTTTCCACGTCGCAAGATCACAGTCACAAATAGCCGTAATGATAGCCGACTTCCGAGAGGATGTGGCACCCAAACAAGACTTGTATGGAATAAAGCGTTCTCGAATCAGGGGCTAGGTATAGCAATTTGGCACTGATCGTTCTTCCTTTTTGATACCCTTTATTAGGTTGAGCCGTCACTAAATATAGGTACATTCCTCGCCAAGTTTCAATGGCTCTGAGCCTGAGCTGACCTCTCTTGCTCTCAGGGTAAGGTGGGGTCAGAGAGAGAGGGTCCGGCCCGTGGGGGCTTAAGGTTTCATCACGCACGCGGGTTGGGCAATGGGATTGACCCCGCACGCCGTTGCTATCAGACAATATAATTAACACTATGCTGTCCGTATCGTTACCCGCGTCCCGCATGACAAACACGTATGGCACTGAAAGATCGCTGACTATTGATATAGTCTACCTGCAATGATAATATTGATACGACACCGCAGGATTCTGCGACCAAGTAAGGAAATATAAGCGCATCCCCATAGTGTAGGGTCAGATCACAAATGGTTGTTCTCGAGATTTGTATTTTGATAACACTAAGAATGAAATTAATCATAATAATCCTACAAATTATGTGTTGGTAAATCAAGTAACTGCACCAATAATCAAAATAAATTAAAGATAAGATAGGAGTAGCAATGGAATAAGTGTGCGTCAAAGATGACCGAAAGATTTATTACGTCGACCTGCCTATAGATTACCTATCCATTATTTAGCGGAAAATGTCAAGGATTTCTCAGTTACCTAATTAGATCTATTTGAGGAATAACATTAGCCACTATGACCTACAGGTATGTCTACCTGATTTGGTTAGGGAAATTCAAAATCAGTTAGAGATCTATGCATAAAAGCGTTTTTAAAAACAGCTGACGGGGATTATGTAGAGTAAGATGTTACGAAAGATCATTTTAGTTTGGATGCTGCACGCACATTAGATAATTACGCCCGGATTTATCTACCAATCCTCAAACATCAACGTTATTTTTGCGCTTGACGAGAACAGGAGTAGTTTATAATTTCAAATTTGCTGGTACCGAGGGCATAAAGCTTATGCTGGGTTAGTATTAGTATACATAATGCATGACGGTGCTGGACACTCGCGTCTGGGAAATTTTGCATGTGTCGCGATCCCGGTCGTTAACTCCTACAGGAGATTTGATAAGGTCAGAGACAGATGGCGGTGTCAGTATATTAGAGGATATTGCTACAGAAAACGGGGGTTTTAACGTTAGTGGACAAAATGTTATGAGATTTACTTGTCCGGGAAACATGTTCTGAATGTGAACAACTGAGACAAAAGTGTGATTTTCTTAAATAAAATACATTCAATTGATAGTGGTGATTACTCTTAATGGTGCCATGGTAGAAAAATAATGCGTTACGTGCTTCAAAGAAGTAAAAGTATTTAAAAAGTTGATACCAATTCTCGCAAAAATGTTCGTTCGGTGAGTCATCTGTGCTTATGTAAGTATAATAATGACGAATCACTCGGTACTTACTCGAATGAGATATGCTACTTAATTTATAGGCTTACGAGTTTAACATTCCATGAATTTCCATGACATTCGTCCGAAGAGGAAGACGATGGTATGTACAAACTTGCGATATTATAACGTAACTTTACAAGAGGCTTTTCCTCTACCTGTCGGCGTTGTTTTAAGCATGATATTAAAACATCAAAACTCACACAAGAACCGAGTCTAGACTCATTGACATTTCATTTCGGGTGACAAACAATAATGAATGTTTGTAGATAATTTGGAACCGCCTTGTGCGATACTTACGCTACGATTGAATTTTACGAATGTCTATTCTTGTAAGTACTAACATACTTAATACAAGTACTACTTAATATGAATATAAAAATTATAAAGAAAGCGTATATTAGTAAGTATAGGTACCTACATATACCTATCCTAGATATATATTATAGAACTTTATATAGGTATCTACTTTATTGCACAAAAAGTAATTGATTTCAGACTGAAAAATAGCAAATACATGTGTGCTTATCTCTAGAAAGAGATTTCTACCGGAAAACCTAGGATGGACATACGCTAGAAAGTATTTTTCTACGTAAACTATTCGTTTGAAATATGTAATTAAATAAGCAACGGGACAACTGAAGAAACAACACTACATAAGTAATTCATCTGAAGAGAACACCTTTTCCGTTTTATATATCTATCCACTCGTGTATATGCATAGGATGTATAGGAAATGTCTGTCTGTAAGTATTGATCTTGTATTGTAAGGAAGGACTCTACCTACAGTAGGTGGCAGCCGTCTGAGAGTTTATTTTGATTTCAGCCCACAATGCACATCCTTTGAGGCTTAACCCCTCACTCGCATCGCCTTGCCGTACCATTAGCCGCGGCGGCGTACACAGAGCGGGGAGACGAAAAATAAACGTTTTCATTTGAATGGAGTCATCATGGAGGTTCTGTAGCTAGATGATACTAAATTATTTCAAAATAGTTTTCCCAGTGTAATATTTGGATTTTAAACTCACAAAAAAAAACATTGAACTTTCGGTATTTCAGTTTATTTGAGAAAAATACTATTTAGCTACTTAGTCCATTCATTCGATTTGAAGAACGGAGCATTCAAATGGAAACGAACCTTTAGCTAGTTTATTCCAAGTTTGCCGGATAATTTAATTTTAGTGCGTCTGTAGCTCAGTGTATCCTTTCCCGGCGGGGGGCAGGGTGGCATCCTGAGGGTCGTCCTGGGGGTGGATGGGGGGTGGGGCGGGGGGGGGGGCTGAATATCAACGAACTCATGTAAGCGACGTATGACGGGTGGACACGCGTGTGTACGTACTCTATACATCACGGATGTTGGTAAACAGTTGCGTTTTCGAGTAAAGGTCCGTATTTAGGGATACGCGCGTGTATTTTCGTGGTTCAATGTGTGATGTGTGGTTATTGTATGAACATGTTAGATATAGGGATTGAAATATTAGATATAGGTACCTCTTACCGATAGATACTCGTATAATTGATATATCAATTTAAGGTTCGGTTCATTCTCAAATGCCTTCATTTTGTAAATACTACCACATAGAACATAAATTATATGTACAAGTGCAAAACGCAAAAATCAATCAGTAAACGTTGAGAAAATTCACTTACCAGCCTCGGTCGCCATGGCCGGATGTTCGGAGGGCGGCACGGCGAGGTCTGGGCGGGCACTGCTAAACGGACCCACTCCCGCGCATTCCAAACGCGCCACCTCCGCCACTTTACCGCTCCTTAATTTACTCTTCTTTCAAAAATATTTCCTCCTTCCCAACACCACCCTCCTTTTGTCACACTGAATATTTTTTAAACTTTAATTCTATTTTTACTGCTTGATTGGTTTGTTTGAGATTATTGCGTTTTGTTATTCTGATTGGTGTTTTAGGGTGACCTGAAAGAGTATCGTGTTGTTAGTTTGACACGTTTTTTAAAATCGTATGGTAATAGTATTTCTATTGTAACACGGTTAGACTGGGCGGTGACATCAGATCTTGTTTTTCTTATTTTTCGTTCGTAGATGAAACCGTTAAAAATATTCGGTGGTCGAGTGATGGATGCGTTGCTGGATGGTTTGCAATTTGAAAATTTTATTTTTTACACAAAATTGAGTCTTTAAAATACCATTGCTGGAAATTTATAATTCTTATATTGTCAAGCCGTTTTGTATCTACACATTCATTCCTAAAGTTGATATTTTTCCACAAATGTTAACAACCTAGACCTTATATATAACCAAGGTCTTCGGAAAAATCAGAAGGTATGTAAGTAGTTTTTTTAGCTTCAAACTATCTATGTAGGGATTTGTTATTCTACAGGACTATTTGATTTGACTGATAAGATAAATCATAGTCGATTGATATCAAGCAAATTGGTATTTAAAAAATAACAAGCAAATAACGAAAAGTAGGTATATTTTCATTAAATTGTTGAGTAATTGACATTAATTTTCTAAACATAATCTACGCACCAAAAAACCTAAATGTACTTACAAAGTCCACGTGATGCAAATTCAAAATGCAATTAAATATCAATCACCGAAGCAATGTAACACAAAACCACTTCATTGCCAAATTGCACAAGAATAATTCTCCGGCGTAATTACAAGTGTAAATAGTAATAAACGGAGCATTCCAACTACAGGGTGTCTATTGAGGGTCGGTGCAGCGATCGATGGCGGCGTGCACCTCCGCGATGCGAAGCAGCGGGCAGATAGAAATCAATACGATGTCCATCATCGCATGCACCCCCCGCCCCCCGCGCACCCCCGCCTGCGCCATGCACCCGGAGGGAAATGCATTTTCCGCGACACCTTCACTCGACCACCCACCCGCTTGAAACGAAACCACAATTTATTTACGCCCTAATTATTTCAGAAAAATATTTATTGTTCCAACAAATGTCCGGCAACAAATGCACCGCCCGCTCTAACCGTGTCCGGCGCGCGTTTTGTTTGTTCACCTGACGCGTAATACGTCTCTCCGTGCGCGCTTGACGCGTGCGACTGTCGCGCGCCCGCTGGCTGGCGGTGGCGATGGAACGAGAATAAACAGAGCGGGGTCCGCGGGGGAGGCGGGGGGCCAGGGGGGGCGTGCTGCACGCCCACCACCCCCGCCCAACGGCGGCGGCGGCGGCGGCGGCGGCGGTGCACGCTTGCAGATTTATAAAACGCTCTTCACGACTTGATGACTGCTCAATAGAAGCCTTCCAAGTTATTGTTCGACAAATCGCTAGCCAATGAAAGTGTAGTGCTCGTTTGCGCTTCGACACTTTATAGCTTTAAAACTTTTCCGATTTTTATGTTGAGTGTAGTGTAGGATGACGTTAGATATATCTACTAGTAGGACTAGTTGTAGAAGTTGCATTACTAGTTTACATGGTTTTATACTCGTAGAAAGCAGAAATAAAATATAGTCAACATTAGCACATACCTACCTAATATTTTCTGGAAGATGCTGGTTAGGGACGGACAGTCGGTCATCCTGAATTTGAGTGCCAATAAATTATCAATGAGCGGAGGATCACATAAGAATACACCTTATTTTCTACAATCGTTTGTTTGTTTGTTTGTTTTGTCACGTTTGTTTCTCTCTGCCCTACCTCTTACTACCGCGGTGTTAACTAACACATTGCTTGCATCGTCGGCCCCATGTATTTTTCCAAGAGTAAAATGAAATATTTCAGGTAACGCATTTCAGATTCATGCAGAAACACACGTTGTCAAAAGTGGGGACTTAAAATATATAAAAGTTCGGATTGTATGTAATAGCCTATTTATTTTCGCATACCCACCCGCAACTGATAAGGCCTATCATGCATGTAAGCTAATAAATACCGGGAATATCAAAGTGTCCTTGAATTTTACGGCAATGGCGATGAGCTCGAATAATATCCACGTGCTATCGTATCGTTCATAAATGTTCTTACACACGCTGGGATTTTCTGTATGATATCTTCTGTGAGGTGATATTTAGGTTTTTTGATTCGTAAAAAGTAATTTTCCCGATTTATTCTATTTGGTATAGGAAAGAAGTGTTAAAATAAAATACCCAAAAAGAAATGAAAGAGACCCTGAAAAATCCGCATCGAAAAAAAGGACAAACCAACGTAACAAAACAGATCAGGCAATACAATCGCTCTTCACCGGCCAATCATTCTTCAAAGCGGGCGCGCTCACCCGTAAATCTTCCGGGAAGTGTGCGGGGGTGAGGCGCGGGCGCGCGGGGCGGGGTTACGTAACGCGGATCCGGAAGTGCCGCGGATTAGGAATCAATAGTGCGCCCGTAATGATAGTTGTGGATGTAATCGAGGTTATAGCTTGCGCTGTGTGCGCTGCGCATTACGTGGTCAGTTGTGCTAGGTATGTTGTATGCCGGTGGTGGCTGTGGGGGAGTCTGTTTTGATTTGTGGAGGGTGAATTGTATGTGGCTAATGAATTTTGTAATGACTGGGTTAATTAGGAATGGCCGGGCGATGGACTAGACGGGACATGTAATCAAATCGATTGGGTTTCTGCTGGACTCACGTCAAATCAAAACAAATCACGCCAAGGCTTAACAAAGTGGTACCGTTAATCTCCTTGACCATGTTTTTGTCCATCGTTGACATTATGCGTCCTCAATCGATGTTTTATATAGTTTTTTACTAAACTTGAATAAATATGTTGTTTGTTTTTTCGTTCTTTATTATGAAACTTTACAAGTAAAAAAAAGGTACATATATTGTAAAAACACTCGCCGACATATGCTACGAGATGAGATCTACACAACGCAAATCGCATCTAAAATGGTCAAATAGTTTCTGGAAATCCTCACGCGCAACCACTATGGCTGCTGCAGCGACTGCTGGTGGTCTACAACCGACAAAGATATATAAGAATCTGCTCTGAAATTATTGCCATTTTAATGCAACAAACCGCATCGAAATCCAGTCCAGTAGTTTTCCAGGAAAATGGTAACAGACACACACACACACATACACACGTGGATCCGTCTATATAACGCCACAAACCGCATCGAAAATGGCTAAATACTTTCTGCTTCTTCGCTGCTGCAGCGCCCCCTGGTTGTCTACAACCGTAAAACATATCTATACCCATATTCACATAACAACGAAGTAAAATGACAGTTCCAGTGTTACCGCTTTTTGGTAGAAAAAAAATAGTGATGCGGTTAAGAATGATTTAGTTAATTCTATTGTCTCAATTATATCTTATTGACTGCATTTAGTTTGAACAAGCTATACTATCAATAAAATGAAAAGCAAAATGTTTTTATACCATTGCCACTCGAAAATGGGCATTTTATTCATCGATAACGGTGAATAAAACGCTCTTTTATTCTCTAGTGAATAAAAGTATTTTGAATTTGAAAGAAGCACAAATATACGTCAAAATACGACGACGACGCAGACACATCAACAGGACGCAAGCGAGACGGAAGATACTACGACAGAGTAAGTGCGTTTGTCTTGCTTGCGCACACAACTTAATAATTATTATTATTAGGTTGTGTGTGTCGTAATCAGTTAAGTCACGTAAGGACACCGGCTTAGCAAACTAACAAAAGAGAACAATGGGACGTTTAACGAGGGGGAGAATAGCATTAGTCAGTGCATAAGTTTTCTTACCCATTATTACTATTACTCACAAAAAGTGGACACAATTTGCTTCTGCTACCTCAAATGGAATTAAAGCGTGGTGCTATCTAATGTCACAGTAAATTGTGACAAAAATTCATCACAAATTCTGATTGTAAAGAATCACTCTATTCAAAATATACAGCTTTTCATTCTATTTAGAATGAATGAGAACATCACTACCAAACTGTACATGGCAACATTCTTTCAAGAATTGACATTTGATGTTGTCAGTTTACTTCGTTTTTATGTGAATATGGGTATAGAGGGTACCTGCTCTGAAATTAAAACATTCACATAAAGTTCTGGCCCCATCCGGGATCCGAACCCGGGGCCTCTCGCTCGGGAGGCACATGCAGCCTCGCCCGCGACACCACAGAGGTCGCCAATAGCCGGTTCGGTCCGGAAAGTGGTCTAGTAGTTTACAGGAAAATTGTATCGGCCATACTTACACGCACACACACACACACAAACAATCTCTAACCCCCAACGCATGAGTACTCTTCTCCGTGTCGTTCCGCCCGTCATCGTGTGGGTAAAACAAACTTGGGAAGTTGCAAAACACAGAAAATATAGCTTGACAGTAAATTACATATTAAATTAAACGATTAGTGCACTTCACAAAAATGTGGGTGTATATTAACATTCCTCATACTTAGTTGATCTACAATATACGACCGAATTCGAATACCGGCAGGGAAGGAAACATAAACTTTCAGGTCTTTGATGTATATATGTGTGGGACGTCACTGTTTCCGTTTTCCACGACACAGGTTATCCTAGTGTGGGGCCATAAGCAGTGTGTTTATATAAATGTTTACCTTTATAGCCAACTTACTAACGATACCAAAACCGTAGAAATAAAATTAAAAAATAACACCAACAGAAAACAAACAGCCCTGCGGACACGATCCCTATATTTGACCGAATAAATCTACGCGAAGTAAGTACCCAGGGGGGGTCAGGGGGTCCCCCTGTTGGACCCCCGCGTCATACCGGGGGGTCGTTCGTCACCCCGGGGTGACAAATGTCTTCCTGCGGCCTCTTCATTAGTGTGACGTGCCGCGGCGTGACTTATGAAAATTCGCTTTATTGACATTGAGTGCGGACAGGATATTTTCAGATAGCTATTTTTTTGACATGGCGTAGTAGATAAGTAGGTTCCTGCAAAGAATGCAGATCGTACTTTTGAAAGCAATAACAACAAAATGCATTGTAAAGATTGCAGTTATCCCTTGTAATTCCAATACATGCAATATTGTGGGATCATATGTTCAAATACGATTTTTCAAAGATCAAAAAGATATGCGGCTGATTTTTGGGTGTTAATTAACACTTAATTGAATATCAAGATTGCATTTTGTTTAATTTGAAGTTGGTCGTAAAAATGTTCGGTTTATGTCTGACTATTCAGTAGATAACTGATTAAGGTTATTTCATTTTTTTACACTCAAAAATACATCCACACAAGTTTCTTCAATAACGGTATCAGTTTTCAGTAGATTCGTTTTCCACAGGTACGTTTTGTTTATTGCATTATTCTTCGTTTTGTAACGCATAGTAGTAAAATCCCGCACTTACAATTTATTTCATTTCGATCAACCTGCGAGCGTACTGCAAAAGCGTAGAGACAATCCGCATCGACCCGTAGCCTCCTCAGTACGCACTTCACTTCACACGCGGTACCCTGGGGTGGCGGAGGGGGGCATGTGCCGGACACGCGGGGGGCAAACTGGGGACCAAGTTCGAGAGGATTTCCAGAAGTGCGTTTCGTACGAAGACGCTGCGGACGCTTAGGGATGTAATATTTAGAATGGGATGAGATGGGAACGGCTTAGCTGGTTGACAGTTCTTCTGCCAAACCATCCAACACAAAACTTGCCACTATGCAAAGCGGTTTTTGCTAAAGGTGTATCGGTATTAAATGATCCTGTGATCATTGATATAACTGCACTTTTCAGCAAATTTGTACAGGCTTATTTTTTTTCCAAACTTTACAACTGTCAAACACATGAGGTTAAAACACAATAGGTAGATGCTACTCAATATAAATTTAGCATTTAAACAAACCTAACATATCCATTTCGGCGTTCTTATACCCTGAAACAAATACTCTGAAACAGAACGTGATACTTTTCGCATGAATCTAAACTATCGAAGCTGCCGCCACCCCCCACATCCGGCTAACTGTGTTGGAGGGGGAGGGGGGGGGGGTGTAATGTCCTATTTTTGTTGTAGAAAGCCGACTGTGGCCTGGGGCCGAGCCGAGTGAATCAGAGCACTCGCTCAGTGGAAATCCGCACCATTCTCCAAATGTAATGAGTCATTTTGATGCCGCTATATACGCACTTAGAGGGGAATTAAAGGTTAGGGCGATGAATGGTGATGAATAGGCAGTATGGCATTTTGTAACTGTAAAGGGTAGTGTTGTGAATAATTGTAGAGTTAGGGGTATGTAGGCTGAAAGGGACTATAACAACATACACGTGGTCTTAATTTTATGCCTCATATCAATATATATCAAAACATGACATAGCGTCACGCCTGTTCCTATACGGGGTGGCAGAGGCACAATTGTGCCCACTTTGAGCCAGTCATTCAATACTGCATTTTGCGTGACAGGGGGCTAGCCCATCGCCGCAGCTATGGAGTAATGAAGGTTTCCGCACGATGTTTTCCATCACCGTTAGAAAGTCCTAATAATGTACTTAAGATAAATGAATTATCTCATTGGTACATGGTCAGGAATCGAACCTGCATCTCCTGTGTGAGGAGCAAGCGTGAAATCTATTAGACCACGGAGCTCCTTTATATATAGTCTCTGTAAATTCTACTTGATGTTTGTTTGTAACCTTAAGATTAATAACATGAAGAAATTTGAAAGCGTCCACAGGAATCCAAAAGGCATCAAAACAACGCGTAACATAAAGCCTTAGCAGGTCATCTGCGCCCTGCCTCCCTTGTTACAAAATCCTCTACAGTTATCTAACACTCGTCTTCCTCCCTTATTATTATTATAGCGACCGACAAAGAGGAAGCTAGTCGATTGCCACGTTTCACTGAGGCGCGAATCGATCAGGTGGTTAAACCGTGAAATCCTGTAGTTTTGCCACTCTTTGCTGGACAGGGTTCAATAGGAGTATGATTTTATGGCGGTATTGGTATTCTGAACAACTTCCGTTGTGCAACCGATTAGGACATATTTTTTATGTTACCTATAAGGATTGGATAAATATTGAGAAATGAAAATATAGTTGCTGTTGTTCAGGGCAATGCGCTAACAAACCATTAAAATGTAACTACACCTTCCTATTACCGGGTTGTATTACCTTCATTCACGATTTTTGTTACAACCTGTATTACGTAGGGCATTGGGTTTCAACCGGTGGGTCGCAGGTTTCGAGAAAGAAGTGGCTCTCTTTTGGTGCGTAAGTTTTTTTTAATTAGCCTCTATCTTCCTGCTACTGGGCAAAGGCCGCTCTTCTCCTCTTCAGGATCCTAGGCTGAAAAATAGGTTAGCATTCAATGTTTGTAACATTTCACAAAACGTGGGCATGGGAGTGTAGGGGGTCGTCAAGCAAGGAACGGGGGTTGATCTAGACTAGCAATGAGTAATTTTAGGGGCGACTTGCGCCGCCCCTCATAACATAGAGTTTTTCGGAAGAAAGAACTCGGGTCTTGGATGTTTATATGTGTGTGACAAAGCTGTTTCTGGCTCCCACGACACGGTATCCTAGTGTGGGGCCAGAAGCAATGTATGTGCCTGTATGTAAATGTTTATGTTTCTTGGTTATTCGTTACTTGAATTGCTAGCCATGTAATAGCGCCCCTCGTGACTGATTTTCGTATATATCGTATACTTATTATATTTATCGCATATGAAAATTCGAATCACAATCAAGTATAGAAGACAAGAAAGATTGCTGATCTTGGTAGTTGCACATTAGTCGACTGCATATCCTTGGTCTGAGTTTAGGAAGTGTCAGCTTGAGTCGTTTTGATGTTTTGAGTGTTTCTATTTGATTTGATTTATTTTTGTCATCGAATTCGGTCCTGTCCTTTCCTGACTAGATCTCGATTGTATGACCTCCCCTGAGTTGAGAGCTGGATCCTCCCTTAGGTGTCGCGAAGTATTATTTAAGTACTTAGGGGGTCGCGTTATGAATAAGGTTGATAAACACTGTCGAAGGGCGTAAGCGGGGTGGCGTGCTTTGTGTAAGTTTGTGCTCACACGCACCGGAAGCGAGTGAGTGCGTCTACGATTTTACGTGATGCAGTAAGTCCTTGCGTTGTTGTCGGGAATGTGTTACGTGCATGTCAGAGCCACGGGAAAACGTAGGGCGGGCGGGCGGCTTAAGATCATATATACATTTGTTGGGCGTCTGTGAAATCTATATATATACACAGTCAGGTCATAAGTACTGTCACACAATAAAAACTTTTGAATTTAGAACGCTGGCCACAAAAAAGTTTATTGAATTCGAATTTCGAATTTTTCATGAAAATAAAAATGTGTACTTTTTAGAATTTTCCTCATTTTTAAATATGGAGAGGACACTTAAAGAAGACCGTGTCGCAGTTATTGCGTTGCATCGTTGCGGTTACGCGCCAATTCAGATTTTCGACTTACTGAAAAATTTGAATATAACAAAAAGATTCGTTTATCGTACCATAAAACGATACAATGAAGACTCTAGTGTAGATGACAGGTCAAGAAGTGGTCGCCCTCGCTCTGTTAGGACTCCAGCAGTGATAAAAGCTGTGAAGGCGCGAATTCAAAGAAATCCCATACGTAAGCAGAAACTGTTGGCCCTTCAGATGGGGTTAAGCAGGACCACGGTGAAAAGGGTGTTAAATGAAGACTTAGGGCTTAGGGCATATCGAAGAAAAACAGGACATCGTTTGGACGCTCGTTTAATGGACTTGAGACTGAAGAGATGCCGCGCTTTGTTGAAGCGGTACGCGGGAAAAAAGCATCGGGAAATTCTTTTTTCGGATGAAAAAATTTTCACCGTGGAAGAGAGCTACAACAAACAAAATGAAAAGGTGTACGCACACAGCAGTAAAGAAGCGAGCAACTGTATTCCGCGTATCCAACGAGGTCATTTTCCATCCTCGCTCATGGTTTGGTTGGGAGTCTCTTATTGGGGCTTAACTGAGGTACATTTTTGTGAGAAAGGCGTAAAAACGAATGCAGTTGTGTATCAAAATACAGTCCTCAAGAACCTTGTGGAACCTGTTTCTCATACCATGTTTAATAACAGGCACTGGGTATTCCAACAAGATTCTGCGCCAGCTCATAGAGCGAAAAGCACACAAGACTGGCTGGCGGCGCGTGAAATCGACTTCATCCGGCACGAAGACTGGCCCTCCTCCAGTCCAGATTTGAGTCCGTTAGATTACAAGATATGGCAACACTTGGAGGAAAAGGCCTGCTCAAAGCCTCATCCTGATTTGGAGTCACTCAAGGCATCCTTGATTAAGGCAGCCGCCGATATTGATATGGACTTCGTTCGTGCTGCGATAGACGACTGGCCGCGCAGAATAAAGGCCTGTATTCAAAATCGCGGGGGTCATTTTGAATAAACTTTATTACCATAAGAATCTATGTTTTATTAAGTTCATTTTGCTATGTTTATGTTTATAATGTTTACATAAATAATAAACATGTCGAAATTACTTCATATTGCACATGTGACAGAACTTATGACCTGACTAAGTAAAAATGAATCGCTGTTCGTTAGTCTCGCTAAAACTCGAGAACGGCTGGGCCGATTTAGCTGATTTTGGTTTTGAAATGTTTGTTGTAGACCAGGGAAGGTTTAAAAGTAGGGTAGGATAGGGTATGGGTAGGGTAGGGTAGGGGTAGGGTAGGGGTAGGGTAGGGGTAGTGTAGGGGTAGGGTAGGGGTAGGGTAGGGGTAGGGTAGGGGTAGGGTAGGGGTAGGGTAGGGGTAGGGTAGGGGTAGGGTAGGGGTAGGGTAGGGGTAGGGTAGGGGTAGGGTAGGGGTAGGGTAGGGGTAGGGTAGGGGCAGGGTAGGGGCAGGGTAGGGGCAGGGTAGGGGCAGGGTAGGGGCAGGGTAGGGGCAGGGTAGGGGCAGGGTAGGGGCAGGGTAGGGGTAGGGTAGGGGTAGGGTAGGGGTAGGGTAGGGTAGGGAATGGGTTGGGTAGCGGTTGGGGTAGGGTAGGGGTTGGGTAGGGTAGGGGTTGGGTAGGGTAGGGGTTGGGTAGGGGTAGGTTAAGACTTGTGAAGCGAAAGCGGGTCAGCTAGTTATGTATAAATGTCTTTATAAACTTTTGCAAACATTTGTTGTCACTAATCTACTCAGGCAGCGCAGGTATAAGCTTTTAGGGTAAGAACACCTCGTTTTAGTTAATACCCGCTTATACGTAACCTTAGGCGAGAAAGTTTATCTATGTTAAAAGTCAATATGAGTGCCTAATAAGATTCTAATTATGAGCCTAAACTTCAGCTGATCGGCTTAGAAAGAAAGGTGAATCTTATTAACATTTATACTCGTACGAGGTATAATAGGTAACAAGGTATTTCAGGGGGTTTCAGAAAAATCAACATTCTTATTTGGATAGTATATTTGTTTACGTTCATCAAAGTGCATGTGGATTCGATTCCTTTTACCGAAATCGACCATTCCACCAGCGATTATATATAATTTGGAGGTTAGAGTTGTTAGTTGTTTTATTTTACGTGAACATTATTGCAAGCGCGCCATCCGACCCGTGACACGCCACAATTACCAATTCAATGGTAATGGGGTAAGTTGCTGTGGTACAGCCGACATGTAACAGGCTGTGTCAACAATTGCAAACATATTACTTCCGGGATATTGGTAAACTTTTATACTACTTGGCCTATCAACCGAATAAAAAAATCCTAGAGTTATTCAAAAATATTACTAAGCCATAAGCCACATCCTTAAAAATCTGATCACTTTGTGATATGATAACAGTATTATAATTCCTTCAGCCGTTGCTAAGATAAGTCGTTAACAACTGACAGCGGGTTTTTTTTATAGATGAGGTAGTATTTAATGAGTGGTGTTTTATATATTTTAGGTTTTTCTAGTTTTTCGTATAAAAGGGCTTCTTGGATATATGTCGCGCCCTCATTACAGCGGTTAACTTTTGGTCGGAGTTTAACAACATTGTAGTAATAAGGTAAATTGGTGGCGTGCTCGGAGTAACTACTACAATGTACTGACTATTGACGAAATAACTAGCATGCGTTTTTACTTGTTTCGGAGTTCCGTAGGTCACAGTGGAAAGAAACCAATTCATAACTTTATTGAATTGATATTTCAACCAACCTTCTCCACAGAACGAACGAACCTTACCGACGAGGGAATTGACAGTAACCTAAGGGCGAAGTTTACTCGAGTAAAGTCTTATTTCGCTTTCTAGCTCGTGGCACTAAATAGTGAAAATTAAAATCATTGTAAGGAAACCTTCACATATCCACAGCTTCGGCAATTAATGGTCTATGTAGCCCTCTGTCACGCAAAATGTACTATCAGTGCGGGGCCGCAGGCCGTGGCCGAGCCACCTTTATTAATAGTAATAATAATCTTTATTTTAGGTTATAAAAACCCATATCTATACATACCTTAAGACTGAACGAGGAATATTTGGTACTATATGTTTTGAGTTCTCTGAAACGGCGCAAAAGTTATCGATGATGAATATAGGAGTTTATAAGTATAGGAGTTTTTGGGGGCGAAAAATCGATCTACGTAGGCCTCATAACTGGGAGAACGTGTTTTTTCGATTTTTCGTGCTTTTATGAATTCCGCACAATGGGATCGATAATTTATTTATTTTATTAAGGTCTTCTAACAATCTATGCACCAATTACATATTTGCTTATTCTAGGATACAGGGTTGCTGAGTAAATAAATACATCACAAGTAAACGCCACTTGCTCTATGAAGTGACAGCTGAGTATTCATCCGACCCGAAGTAATAAAACTTTTAAAAAAAGTTGGGATTATAAACATAGATTTAACAAAGTGATAATATTAAGGTCACGTTATTATTAGGCGTTTTAGTTGGCCTATTGAGATATTGAAAACATAGAATAATTTGCTGTATTTGTTTATTTAGCGGAGTCGGCATCAATAACTGTTGGAAGGAGAGGCATATAAAGTGGGACAATCGGATGTCGAGGGTATCTACTTGGAGCCTTAAAGTTAAATTTTGATAACATAGAGGGGCATTGTCATATTGTTCAAAATTTTAGACAGAAATGCTACTCTATGCTTTCAAGGCGTTTTGATAAAGAACTGATTTAAAAATGTTCCAGTCTGTCCTCATAAGACTCGAGTCTTTTCACCAGACCTTTCGAGTACGCCAAGTGCCACATGAAACGTTTTTTGATGCGGTCAAGGCGCAACATGTGTGTTGCGAAATGTGGTCGCCGTACAACACTAGCGTACTTAAGGATGCGTACAAGGCAGTTAAACTATAGGATTTTTGTTTTATGGTTCCTAAATACTTTGCTGTTCCGGATACCTAACATCTTTGAGGCCCTTTTCGTGATATTGTCGATTTGAGGAATGAAGGTGAGTTTGCTGTCGAACAATACCTACGCCTAGGTATTTTATGTTGTCAAGCTTTATTAACTGGGTGAATCTCACGTGAGAGCATTTTGTTGGGTTGCATTCCATTGTTGTTGCACCAGAAGCTAAAGCCGGTTGAGATCTTCCTAAAGATGTATCGACTCTTCCGATGTGTCTATGACACACCAATTTAAGGTCGTCTTCTTACATAAATGGGATTGAGCACAGAAAGCATTCCGGTCATTGATGAATATTTTGAATAAAATTGGGCCCAAATGTGATCCTTGTGGGATTCCTGAAGTTATGGAATAATGACTAGACAAGTATCCGTTCACTATGACGTGGAAATTGCGATCTATTAGATAGGATTTAAGCCAGTTAAGCATAGGTCCCACAAAACCAAACCGTTCCAGTGTAGGGTTTTCTCTATACTAACCGCTGTACCCTAAAAAAACTCACCAAATTCAGTCCAGGTTTGAAAATTTAAGTGACATCCTTCTCACGTTTTAAAGGACCTGAACTTGCACTCAAGTTATATAGTCTGATAGATACTCCAGCCTTGCAAACGACTTATATATTGGACTTGATTTCCAATTTTGTTTACATGAATAATGATTAAAAATGATATTTTTCTTCAATTTAGTTTTTGACAACATTCTATCTGATCTATGTTTTTTTGACACGCTTTGTACAGTCCTTAGCTATGTCTTTGATGGCCCCTTGGGATGAAAATGTCAAATTCAAAATTATGTTTGAAGCTGGATTATTGGAATCAACCCGAGGATTCCTGACACATGTAAAACCAAGATAGGTGAGTCTTCTATTGCTCTCCAAGCAGAGATAAACTAAGAGACCAGATTCCCGGGCCGAGCTGGCCTGGGAAACCTCGAAGAATCTCCTTGAAGAAGTCAATTCTACTGCATCCTACTGCTACTGTCCCACCTCTACTACTGTTACTGTCCGCAGGTGACTCCTGGCCGGCGCATCGCGGGCCACTACTGCTACTGCTACTGTCCACCGGTGTCTCCGGCCACTGACGACTGACTGACTGCCGGCCACCCTCTCGATCTATAACTACTACATCGTTCGCCAGTGTCTCAACTGCCAAAACGGTTCCCCACTGCTACTACTTCTCCGCCGGCCACCCTCTCCACCGCAGCTGCTCCTTCGTGCGAAAGCATCTCCAGAGCTGGATTTGCGGCCACGCTCGAAAAACGCTACCGGGGTCAGGTCAGGGTTTTAACGATAGTTTAGGTAGGTGGAAAAACTTATGTAAAAATAAAAAAAACTTACTCTATCTTTTCTTTCATTTCTTTAGGACCTACTCTCAAAATTATCTTCATTAGGTTTTTATTGGGCTTTCGTTACGGGGGGTTATTCACCCCAACCCTTCGTAACGTGATGTGAGACTTTATCAAAGGCTTTACGGGTGTCCGTGTATACGACGTCTGCATGCTTGCTCTTGCTCTTATCTAATGCCTCCACAAGCGCATCCTCAAAGGTAACCAGATTGGTACAGGTAGATGTAGCTTCCACAAAGCTAATCAAAAATCGAAATCAAACAGATCACCATCAGATCTGTTATAACCTGCCTACAGTATCTCTGAGACATATCTAGTACCTTTGCGACAATGCACAGCAAAGATATAGTTCGGTAGTCTGTATCAGAGGTCAGTTCTCCTCCTTTGAAAATTGGGACTACTCTGGCTATTTTCCATTTTTGAGGAAACGTGCCGGTCTTTAGAGATTGATTGAAAATAAGATAGAGCGGTCTATCTGTTCTCGCCTACAGGTCGCATTTTTCTACCGATATTCTCGAAAATTGGCACACAAGTTTCTTGTTTTTTTTTAATCGATCGCGATTTTTGATTGGTGGGAAAAGGGGGGATGTTTGCTGTAGCGTTATTTATTGACGGATTCCAATCAGAGAGGCACACTAAGGACTACATTCTACACAAAATGTTGAGAAAAAAAAAACAAAAAGGGGGAGTGGAAGGGGAAGCACTTTGGGGTATTTTCGACGCCCCTGTTACTATGTTGTAGATGAAGCTAAACACCTGAATTTTCTGTGACTTAGTGCACAAGGAAGGATTTTAGAATGGGGGCCGTTTTAGATGCTTTTGTTGATTTTTGTATGCTTTATAGACGATTTCAAAATACGCGAACCGTCGTATTGTAAATTGTCCTCGTGGCCATTGACTTTGACCTTGAACTTGTCCTTGAACCTGACCGTTAGTTTATATTTGACAGAAAATTCACAGTTTAAATAGGCAAATTCCAAAAATTCAGTCAATTTGAACCAATAGATTGGAAAAGACAGCCGTTCAAAGTTCCGTCATTTTGTCACTGACTGAATCTTCATCGATCATCAAAATTCTGATGTCCTTCTAGCAGACCTACTTGCTGCAGATAGCAGCTTGAAATTTTAGACAAGCGAGGTCTACTGTTCTCACAGAACCACTAGTAAATAGTGGTGGTATTCCGTCAGGCCCTGGTCCCTTATTGGAGTCCAGATTCTTGAGTATAGCATAAATATAGATGCACTATTCCAAGGTCGCAAAATTATTGCTTTGGAAGTCGTTTTTGTCCATATTGAGCATATCAGGCACCCTTGCACTATAAACTGATAAGAAGTAGGATGAAAATAGTTTACAAAACTTTTTCAGCATTTGCAGTGGTAGCCAATCCATTAGCCATGGTAGCAAACAAATGCGTTCACAAGTCTTACAACGCATACTCTTTATAAAGGACCAGAATAGTTTTGGGTTCAAGGAGATACTCTTCTAGGGTTTTCAAGAAATCTGAATAAAACGCAGATGCTAGTTTATCACAGCATTTTTAAGAAGGTTTAGATTGTTTTCGTATGCTCAAAAGAACAATTTGTCGGAGTTTGTTTTAGAGTAGGTAAAATATGCGGATTTTATTGACGTTTCCGTAATGGCATTGAAGTTATTCTAACTGACTGATACTCTTCACTAAGACATACACTTTTGTATCCTCTTCTGTACCTTATAGTAATTTATTGGGGTTCCGAACCTAGAGCCTATTAGAAACAGATACATGAACTATTATTAGATTTAAAAATAGTACAAAACCAAGAGCCGAGTCCAGTGTCGTGAATACCCCAACAATTGTCATGAAAATGCAAGGCCGTAGGCCGAGTCTGTGTGAAAATCAGTCCCACGTGTAAGAAAAGTCCAAAGAGGCCAAAGGCCGATCCAAACCAGACGAAAACATACGTAATCTGACGGGGGTGACGCTGTATGCCGAGCCATATGCTTTAAAATAACTCCATCTTGGAAAAGTAAACAGAAACATAAACATTTACATACCATACATTGCTACTGGCCCCACACTAGGGTACCCTGTGTCGTGGGAACCAGAAACAGCGACGTCACACACATATAAACATCCAAGACCTGGGGTTTTTTTACCCCCCGCCGGGGATCGAACCCGGGACCTCTCGCATAGTAGGCACAGCCACAACCGCTGCGCCACAGAGGTCGTCATCGGAGGAGTACGACATCAAGAGCGGAATTCACGAATTCATCACTATCTGCCAGATAATGCGTCGCCAAAGGCCGAGCCATACACAAGTAAAACCAACCATTAAATATAACAGTGCGAAACCGAAGGCCGAGTGCATGTCTGATTGAGTGTACAGCCGTACACGTAAGAAAAGTGCGAGGCCATAGGCCGAGCCAAGCTAAATGCAAATATACCACATCTAACAGAGATGCGTACGAGGCCGGAAGACAAGCCATGTGCTTAAAAAAAAAACTAGTTCGATAGCAAGAGCCTTTTCAAGCCACTTTAAATATACCGTTCCAGAGTTCCGTAAAAATGGCCCAAAAGTTTTCGAAGGCACAAGAGCAGCGTCGAAGTTTGGCGTGCTTGCTTCCCCGGGACATACAAACATCAAGATAAATGTGTGCACGACGACGTTTGTACTTTTTGACTTCTACGCGGTGTATAGTGCGTTCACTCAGACTGCGTCACGCCCGCACGGTACATCCGCACGCAATTGTGGTTATTATAACAAAATGCGTATTTAAATAATTCACTTAAGTTTGGTAGCAAAGAGATTTTTAATGAAACATATGAGTAGGTACTACACGTAACGTAAAGTAAAATTAAACACGCCGATGCCGACAGACAAATTATAATCAATGTCCATGCATTGATTAAAATTTGTTTACATGTTTTACATAACACCCGTCTTTTTGTCGTTGGTTCACTTTCCCTTGACGCACTTCACTGTAATCCCAAGGATGAAAAAAATCCTTATACTTGCAGGTGTCTTCAGATTTGTTGATGTGAACGAAAACAAGACGTAGGTGTCAGCGGAGTTTTGAAATCTATGGCATATTTTATAGCGACAGCAAACTTAACAGAAAACTGCAATAAATACTATTGTAAAAATAAACATAGACATCGACTAACTTCCTGAAGTAAACAACTTAGTTAGCTTACAAACCAATTGCCCACGAGGCAGTTGTAAAGATAAAATATAAAATATGTTGGATGTGTTACGTTTGTTATGTTTGCATTAAATATATATACATACAGTGGAATTCGGGTATAACGACAATGAAGGGACCACTCTATTTTCGTCGTTATATCCGGAAGTCGTTACAGGCAAAGGTAAAGAGATACAGACACGTACACATGTGTAGTTTATATTCATTTATTATTGAAAATATTTGCACTTTCCGAACACTCAAAATCCATTTTTCCAAACAGTCTGCCAAATTGATTAGCCTTTTCTTGCAGCAGACGACCGCTCAAAGGTACGTTTTTGCTTCTTTGGGCTTTGAACCACATTAGAAGGGCATTTTCGATATCTTGATGCGTCGGTTTGCGGTTTTTCTTAATTTTTAAGGATTTGGATTCAAAGCATTCTAATATTTTATCACGGTTTTTCCACATCGTAGATACTGTTGAATGGGAAACTTTGTACTCTTTGCACAAATCAGCATTGTTTTCACCGTTTTTCAATTTTGAAATGATTTCCGCCTTTTCTTTAACAGTGAATGTGCGTCTAGCAGCCATACTTATTCAAAAGTTTACTAAACCCAGTTGCTACTCAGAATATCACTTTGTAACTGAACCATAAAAGCTCCGAAACGTACACGCTTCCCTTACCTACTTAGTTGATATCTATAAACAAAAGGTAAAGGTCTCCACACTTGCTGACCATCTGTGTGCAATGGATGTAAACAAAAGATAAGAAATGTTTGTGAAAGAAAAAAATCTTTGTGTCTTTGGCGGCCGACTCCGGTCGCAATATCTGCATGGGATTTCTAGGAATTTGTTACAAATGATTCATTAAAAACAGTCGCTACACCCGAACTCGGCGTTACATCCAAAGTCGCCATAGCCACATGAATTTTGTACTAAAGTATGCTTTAAATTCAAGGGACTTAGATTTAACGTCGCTATAGGTAAATGGTCGCTACAACCAAGGTCGTAATAAATGAAATCCACTGTATATATATATATATATATATATTTGTTTGGATTACAAGCTCTCAAACGCGGTCGGCCATGATTGAGCATCCTGCGACGTCACACGTGATACATGAAACGTCGTGTGATCGTATAAGTAAAGGGTTTCATTTATATGAAGTCACATCAAACTTACTGGCTATGGTCGTAGTTAGATAAATATGTGCAATACAGTGAGTAGGTAAGTGCAAAGTGTTTTGTTCATCTGAGGATTTATGTATAGTAGTGTGACGTCACAGCCACATGACTAGGATATATTAGATCAATTCACCTATAGATGGTCCCCTGTACGAACGCACCAGCAAAGCAGCCCTCCAACCAGATCCTCGCTGTGGCCGGAATCGTTCAGGACCATCATCATCAACATATGAGCAATATGAGCCTTAACGCCTGCTGGCTGCAGCACCAATTAATGATATGTTTGGTGATGCATGGTGGGGCATAGTGCGAGAATGAGGCAGGTTCTGAGAGACGGATGCATGATTGTTTTATCACTAATAAATAAAGTTTTATTTTTCTTATTAATACTTATTTTTTATTAGGCTGATTTTTTTATGTAACTAACTGTAAATATATTACAATAGTTTCATGCGTGGGTATTTCATTAATTTGTAATTAGTTAATTCGTTGTTCAATCACCTCTTCTGCATTCAATACTTTGTGCGAAACATCCACATTTTAATATTTGAATATACTTTATTGCACAAAAACAGTTGATACAAAAAAGGTGAGCTTATCTCTTAAAAGATAACATCAACATAGCATATTAAACAAACACAACCGGGGCTAGCGAAGCAAACTAGTAAATTCACTTGCGGGTGTACCCTACAAGCGGCATGCTTTGAGTGAGTTTCGGCTTTCTTTGAAAAGAGTCGGCACGCGCCAAGGCGGAGCGATCAAAGATGACTTAAACAAGATGAATATACTAAAGAGTTGAAGCAGCTTTCAAGCATCTGCACTATCTCTTAGTTTGGTCATTGCATCATCAAACAAAAAATAACCTCACTAAAATACCTACTTCGTGTAAAATAAGTGCATCTGAGAATTTTATTTAGTTAACATTTTTTTAAGCATGTTCTTATCTTTTAGGCGCTAAAACGCTGGTTTCTAAATTGAGAAATTCACTAAGTTAATACTTAAGTCTCGTTATGTTTTGTGGCATCTGCAGGGACAGAACGATAATTAAGTAGGTATTTGACAAGTGAAACTCTCAATTCAGAAATCGGAGGAAAGAGTGTCATATATCCTTCATGTACCCAAACACAAATTAAAAGCTACGTGATTGACCCCAGCTGTGTAGTATCTCTCTCTTTCGCTCGCTCTGATACGGGAATATTTTAGTCTCTACAGTTCTGTTACTCGATACTAAATGTCTCTCGCTTATACAGCATGTTTCCTAGATCAATGCGATTCTTAAAACGAAGATAGTATAGACTATTTAGAATCATTTAGGCCAGACTGGTATTAGCCAAAGTCGTACCGTTTCGTTTTTATCGATGTTAATTGTTATTGACAAAAAAAACATAATTTTACAGCTAATTGGTAATAAAGGCGATTTTGAACAATAGTTGATTAATTTTTCAACAATTTGTACTGTTTTAGTAATCTAACAAATCTAACAAAGCTTGTTGACACATCTTGTTGGAAAAAATGGCAAATTAAAAGGCTATTGATCACGGCAAACATTTGGTTAACTTGTTTCCTATTCAGGATGATAACTTTTGAACCGCTGAACCGATTTTAATCAAATTATATCTAAGAATCAGCGCAGTGAAGACTACTACCAATTTAACAAAAACCTTTGATATCCGTCCACCCGTTTGAGCGCTAGGTGCCACAGACAGAAACACAGATAGACAGACGCTGCAAATTTAAAACATCCTCTTTATTTGAATATTAAAGCGTCACGCCGTTAATTGGTTTAAATGATCCTTTCAATATTAATTAGATCATAAATCTAATTAATATTGAAAGGATCATTTAAATAACCTACAGAACCGCCTTGTTTAATCCAATCGCGAGTACATCAGCCCCGTTGTATTATTTACCTTACTAATTTGGGCGGGCGACTCTCGTGACGTGATTGTAGGGCGGGCGGCGTCCACATACGTTTTCAGGTGCCCTCGCGCATTGAGTAAATACAACTAAGGGCTCATCATCCAGTACCCATTGCCATGCCATTTAAATCGCACCAACTGTAGCTCTATTCCGTTTATGTGAAATCAATCGCGAAAGCTTTCAAATTGCTGTTCTGGAAGCTTTTCGCAAACTTCTTTGACCAATCACTCGCCTTATTACGTATCTTTGACATATAGGAATTTCAATCGCAATCAGAACACGATAATTTGACATGAGATGTCTTTTGTTGCAAGTTTGTCGACTGGTCGACTGATTTGATTGGTGGATTTTTCGATTGCGATTGTTATCAGAAATCCATAATAAGCATACAGAACGTGATTATTTCATACGACCTGTCTTTTGAAGCGATTGTGATTTAAATTTGAAAATAATCGGGATATGCAAAAGATACAGCATCGAGCTGGTAACACAGGGCGTTATGACGTCACCTGGATTAGTCACTTGACCCTTGACTCTTGATTACCACACCGCACTCGTACAAACTACAAGGCGCAATAAAATCGCTTCCTTATTTTAATAATTACGAAAATTACTTGAAAACTTTTGCTTTACTAAGCACAGTTCCACCATCTTTACTGTTCAATTGATAGCGTCGCTAGTAGAGAATTTGGTATTGCCATTTAAGAAATTCACCAAGAAAAAAGGGAAAGAAAAGTCAGGGGGCAGTATTTAAATAATATATTATAATAATAAGGTACTACAATCAATCATACTAGTCTAACATTTTTTATAGTTAACCTACACGGTGTCCCACTGCTGGGCAAAGGCCTCATCGGTTCGAGTTCACACATCTCTAGCTAAAGCTTCATGGATAGGCAGGAATTTATCCAGGTCGACCCTCCATCTCCTTCTGGGCAAAGTGAAAGTTCTTTATTACTGTAGATATTTACCTACATATACTTAGCAAACGTCATTTTTTGCCTCTTCTCTACATTGGACCACTGTGGGTGAAGTAGGGCGTAGAAACTCCAACAGATTGATTTTTAGATCTCTTTTAAAAATTGGTTGTGCTTATTATTAATATTTGCTTAAAAACAAAGATTACAATATTAATTATTATGATTAATAAGTAAGAATAAATAATTACAAAATTAATAACAGCAAGGTCTGTGTTGAGCTAGATTAACCCCATACAGTCCCGTCATTTAAGTAATCTTGAAAATTGTAAAATCCCTTTTTCGTCAAAATCGCTTTAATATGCTTTTTAAATTGCTCAAATGGCATTTCCAAATCTCCAGGAGGGGTGTCTAATTGTAGTAGAGAATGCACTGACCTTCCTCTACGCCGGTGTCCGTATGTAGGCATCCATTCAGTGGCTGATTTTGCCCGTTTTGTCCGCTTGCATTCGACAGACATGTCCAGCCCAGTTCCATTTGAATCTGGCGGGTTGTACGCCTGATAACAATAGTAAAATATAATACATTATCTACCTACAATATTAAAATATAGCTATGAATCTTAACCATCAAACGTAACAAAAAGTTCGCAATAATAGGATTTTATTTATATTTTGAAAAAATAATTGTGGTCATATTACCGTCTCGAGTTTGAGCGGCCGCACTTCAGGAATAACAGTCGTAATTAATATTCCCGATTCATCTGCTGATTCCCAAAATTCATCTTTTGAGTCACTCGAATCTCTTTTACCGTTTACACTCTGTAATTGTATTATAAAAGGTTCATCTTCAATGCGGGCAGTCGAGTAACGGATACGACGGCAGGCTAGAATGCGCAGCAGTGGCCAGGAGACGCCGGCGGGTTAGGATTCGCAGCAGTGACCAGGAGACGCCGGCGGGATAGGATTCGCAGCAGTGGCCAGGAGACGCCGGCGGGTTAGGATTCGCAGCAGTGACCAGGAGACGCCGGCGGGATAGGATTCGCAGCAGTGGCCAGGAGACGCCGGCGGGTTAGGATTCGCCGCAGTGGCCAGGAGACGCCGGCGGGTTAGAAATCGCAGCAGTGGCCAGGAGACGCTGGCGGGATGCGCAGCAACATCGGTTCGAGATTCGTTAGGAAGACTCGGGTCGATTCCAAGATTCATATTTCAAGTTTTGAATTTAAATTGACGTAATATCCTAGAGGCCAGGAAAGCTATGACTCCAAGGAGGAGTTTGAACTACGTGCTACGGATAAAAACAACGATCACACATAATATTGACAATAAATTCAAAACAAACATTTTGGCAGTTAACTCGTACGAATTAAATGAAGTGAAGAAATAAATAAAATTTCCAAAGGCTGGACTATCAATCAAAAGATGGTACCCCCGTGCAATCTCAGGACCCTTAAGCTTTGAGTGACACTTGGATTTCCAGTGTTTATCCAAGTGAGGTGAGTTTCAGTAGTAGATAATGTCCTTGTAATAACCTTCTTGTTCGCCTGCTCGAACAGTGATTCACATTTTCCCTTTTGAAACTGGTTCAAAATCACCGTCAACTTCAGGCCCTTGCCTACATTAGCCAGTTGAGGGAGACGAGTGTATGTAGGTTTCATCTAAATAAATAACAGGTTTTTTCTCCACAGTCATTTTCTTTATTTTATGTAGGCAGGCTGTTGTCCACGCCACTGCCTTGTTACGTTCACACAGCATTTTCCTATTCGATTTCGTTAGGGTTCCGTAGAGAAACAAGAAACCCTTATAGTTTTCGTAATGTCCGTTCGTATGTTACAGAAGATTTATTCCGAAACTACTACACAGTTGAAACTTGGTATGAAGATTTATTCTGTAAACCTCTTTACGATTTTAATACAAAAAATTTAATAATAAAAAAATAAGGGCACATATTTTACCGGTATACTTACTACTTACTAAACCTACGCGCAGAGGGTGACGCCGTGTAACTATTCAAATTCTCTTCTGACTTCTCCATTCCAGCTTCTCCGAGGTTTAAACATACGGGCTTGCTCATACGACCACAGTCGGGCCCCGTATCAATATATACGGATCCTCCTCAATAGGAGGAAGGCTTGAACACCCTTGTGGTCTTTTCCTATGGAGAGACCACCGTAACGCTTACCTATTACCATCTATTCTAAACGCCTGCGATGTCGCCAAATAACCTAATCGTATACCAACTTTCTTGGTGCTAACTTAATTTCCGCAAGAACACCAACGCAAATATCCATCACGAATCCTGAATTACAGTACCCGCGATAAGATGTAGTGGAACATGTCTCCGCCGCCGCTATATTTATCTGAAGAGAATACATGGAACTGAAACCAAAAAATATTTTTTTCATCAAACTTAAATGTGTGGGATATCTATAGATAGACGTAATGTAGTTTGCAGGTTCAGTGCGCTGAAAATTATAACTAGGTACTTATTTATAAGTATGTACATACATCAATAACTTTGAGGATGTCGTTAGTTTATAAATCATAATGGATTTAAAGAAATTGCATTGAAGAACTAATCAAATCGTTATAGTAATGGTTTAGTTTCAAGTTTAATGGGGGAGGAAACATTAATCAAAATAATTGCAATATATATAAAACATTGTAGATTAGTTAATTCAGTAGTTTATTGCACTTGTAAGCGCTTACAATTTAACACTTAACGCAAATACTTAGAACTTAAAAACCAATTTTCAAATTTCAATATGGACATGGATAAGTCACAATTCAGAAACGTTAAAAATGCTATCAAATCTGCCAGCAATGAAATAAAAAAATAAACCCTTCAAATATAAATTAAATACAGAAACCAAACTCCTTATATATTGAAGTATATTATATATAGAAGAGTATATAGTATATAGAAAAAAGGGAAACCTTGGAGAAGTGCTCCAGAGAAGATTATCATTTAGACAGACAAGTAAAACGTAACATCAGAAGAGACTTAAGAATTTTCAATACAAATTTGTTCCAAACAACAATACAACACAACACCTCGCTTCGAGTTGCCAAACAAGGAATCTCGAAGGCAAATCCGGGATCACATGGTTGACTGACGAGAATGGTAAACAACAAGGAAGCAGGGATAGAGTTATCGAAATTTACAAAAACCAAATTTTACAAAAACCTTTATTGAGATATATCGAAAACCGACCATTTTCAAAACTTAGATTACCATTGTGCTAATTCTTTAACCTTTATAAGCGCCACAGAAGTTAATTTTGCACTCAAATAATGAAATACAACAAAAGCCCTGGCAAGGATGGGATAGCGACAGAAGCCCTTAAATTCGGAAGAATAGTTTACTGCGCCACATTACCAACATTCGCAACACAATGCTTTAAAAAGGAAAGCTTCCATTAAAGTTAGGCCATTCAAATATAGTTTTGCTACATAAAAAGGTGATATATAGGAAACTATAGACCTATGAGGCTCATCTCGCACATTAATAAAGTTTTTATTAAAGTCATAGAAAACCGTATGGCTGGGCAAGATGATTCTCAACAACTTCCAGAACAAGCAGTGCCGCCCCGGCTTTTCCACAACTGACCTCCTTCACACCCTTAATCAATTAATAGAAAAAAGTAACTAATTCAATAAAACCCTGTATCTTGAATTCGTCGATTATTCTAAGGCATTAGCTAGAATCACGGATGTATCAATATTCTCCGCACTCCACAACCAACTTTTTGATCAGACCCATATCAGTATTCTAGAAGCCATATTCCTCAATACCACAGCAGACATCAAATTACACGCAGCAGGGATAACGTTTTCGATAGAACGAGGTGTCAAGGAGGGAGACCTGGTATCTCCGAAACTTTTTACCTGGACCCTCGAGGGAGTTATCAAAAAGCTGGCGGTCCCAAGGGCAGACAGAGGTATTATCCAATAGGAGGCAAAAAACTAACGAACCTTTGCTTCGCCGAAGATATTGTCCTGTTTGCCCCCTCTGCATTCGAGCTCCAGCATATGTTACAGGAACTCCGCAATGCAAGTCTTGAGGTTGGACTCAAGATGAATCATTCAAAAACCCAGGCCATGATAAACAGCGAAAAACCTAGGGTTAGGGTAAATGGACATCATGATATACATTCTGTCGTATGAGTAAATTTACTTGAGCCAGATAGCCTACTTAGATACGAGGCAGGATAAAGAATTCCAAAGATATATTTCTAACGCCTGGAAGACCTTCTGGTCCACGAAGTACTAATGAAGCTGACTTTCAAGCGCAGACTCATCGACATGATTGTGTATCCTGCCAATCCTTACCTACGGCGCTCAGACATGGTCTTTGACCGCACTTCATAAGTCTAAACTCAAGGTTTGCCAGCGAGCAATGGAGCACAGCATTCTAGGAGTTCGTAGGACAGACCGCGTAAGGTACACCACACTGCGCTCGATAACAGGCATCGCTGATGTGGGTGCACAGACCGCCAAGCTAAAGTGGAACTGAGCCGGCCACGTCAGTCGTATGCACCCAGACAGATTGGTGAAAATCGCCACTGAATGGGTACCACAAGACGGCTAACGGCGTAGGAGCAGGCCTAAGCGGAGATGGCGGGATGATCTTGAAAAGTTTCTGCCGGTGTGGCCGGAGGAGGCGCAGTCAAGGGACATATGGATTCAAGAGGGGGAGTTCGTTTCCCAGCAGTGGGATACTATTACGGATACAAAAAAAGCACTTTCTATTAATTTTCGCGTTTTTGTGAATGCGATTAACTTATCTGAAAGTAAAAGAAAGATATTAAACATTTCTGCTGGACATATACATGTGCTTTGAGACAAAAGTGGATCTCGTGTAGTCGTGTGAGGCATACATTTACTAAGACCTTTGAGACATAGTTGGTAAGAGACATAAGGCCTATGAATTTGAAGGAAAACATGACTCCTCTAATGTCAGCAGAGCAACAGCCATGTTCGAGTTCCGATTTCAATGTAAATGCGGGAGCATCAACATGCTGCCAACTAGAGATGTGTAGTGTAGGCACATCAACATCAGTTATGATTGGAACGAAACCGTTTTCGGAGCTAAGCCCCCTACAGAAGAGAAGGAGAGTGGAAGAACTTTTAACAGCAGATAGCCAAATTACAGCAAATATAATAAAACTTGTAATCGAGAAACCTGAAAAGGCTACAAAGTTAAAGGAATTATTTAAGCCAAAAAAAACTGTAGAGGAATGCTGTACCTAATGATGACTAAGCTGAGATGCTCACTTTTACATTTTGCAATTATTCTTATTATCCTTGAAATAGGTATTTTATCATATTTTTTGCAGTGTATTGTATTTTTTGTATAAGTATTGCTAATCATACGAGTATGTCATTAAATTAAGATATCACCTTATATTACTTCTTTCAATAAAGTTTTATTCGAAATATTTCATTTTGTCTATTATTGTCATTTACTGACAACAATAGAGAAAATGAAATATTCCATAATAAAAATAATATCATTAGCAAGCTGTTGATTAATAATCATTTTATTATAATTGATGTATTTTGTATCGAAAAATATATTTTTTGTACAAAAGCTATGTAATTTTATTAATTTTCTTGATAACTTTTCATTAGAAACTAATTTGACTAAGTTCCCGGCATCCGTTGGTAGATGTTTAAGGCCTGAAAAGAATCCTGTTTGAACGGCCTTGAGAACCTGTTATTCATTATTATACTAACCATATTATAATATCCGTATCAAAAAAAAACACTTATAAACAATATTTTTCTTGTTACATGAATGTCTGTTATTTTTAAAGTATTTTAACTCTCAAAGCGATCGGCTGGTACATCTCATTACGTCAAACATATATGAATAAGTTGATACTAAAAAATAAAAATTTCAAAAGTTAACTTCTTCCAAATCTGCACCCAAAAGTGCATTAATCATATGTCATTGTGTTCAGCATGCAAGGCACAATAGTTCATGTGAGCACCAGTCCATCAGTTCCAATCAGTTCCGAAAAAATGTACTTTATTTGTTTTCCCCCATACAACAAAAAAAATATATTTTTTCTCTTGTAGAGGTACCAATCCACTCTATATTTTAATATGGCATATATTTAATATTGGCCTCCTTATAGGAGGTATACCGGAGACATTACTATTTTTTATTATTATTCCAGAAATTAAGTTTCTATGCAGGCCGATTTTCAGACCACTGAGTGACAGGCCTTAGTTCTAATTTTGCCCATCTGAACAGATAACTTGGTGGCTCTGTAATTGTTTAGGGTGATTTGTTGTTGAAGTTCTGATGTTTTTAGGGGAGGGGATCAATTAATTGGCTGTCTTTGGTGGCGGAGAAAAGTTGTAGAATACTATCTAACCTTTGAGTTGTTGTTTATTTTTTTGTATTGAAACTACGGGACTTTGTGAAGGGAAGTAAATTTATAGAATTTTAAAGAATCGTCATGTTTTTGGGAACGACGTGTCGGTTCGAGACAAAAAGCGTTAAAAAGCGTTTTGATTTTAATAAGTTTTTATTTAACATAATATAACGTCAAGCCTTTTCCCATATGGGGTGGTAGAGGCGCAATTGTGCCCCCTTGTAGCGACTTATTCAATACTCCATTTCGCGTGACAAGAGGCTAGCCCATCGCCGCAGCTATGGAGTAATGAAGGTTTCCTCACGTTGTTTTCCATCACCGTTAGAACGTCCGTATAGTGTACTCAAGAAACCATTATTAGTGGTCAGCACCGGGATTCGAACCTGGGCCTCCTCCTAACAAGTTTTTAAAAGAGCAGATTTTAGAAAGAACGTTAATTAGTAGAGGAAAAATAATAAAACAATATAATAGGTAATTAATATTTAAGTTGAGATCTTTTATTTTGGTTCGAAATTATACTCCAATCGAAACTAGCGCCATTATACAGGCGCGACAGGCCAAAGTCATCCGACCATACAGGCAATTCATAATTATTTCTTTGCTTCCTTGTTCTTTTTAAAAGCTTCTATTTAACTTGCAACATATGTTGTATGTATGCATGTATTGTGTATGTTCGGAGCAAATCTTTCGGGTCAAAGATGACCCGATTTCCGATTGAGCTGAAATTTTGCTTGCATACGTAAATCGGATGACAATACAATATTTTGATAACATGGAGTTGATCTGATGATGTGATCTTATGGAGTGATGGCTACCACTGAAATCCCAACACACATCAGTCCGCAGCACTCAACTTCAGCCCGGGGCAGCCTAATCACTTCCATAAATAGTCCGCCCGCAGTACAAAAATACCGCAAAATCCGACTCCATATATCTAAAGTACTATCGCGCAATAAAATGCTCACAATTACTTTAGGTGTCCGCGGCGGGATGAGCCGTGATTAGTGACGGTCAGGTGGGGCCCCCCTCACCCCAACTACAGCCCCCCCCCCATGTTTATTGCAGGGGGGTGTAGGGGGCGATCGCCTGAACTTAAGTATTGATTCGCGCGAAACGTGATTTGTACGCACTCATCTAGTGGCTAGCTTGCGGGCGGACATCGCTGTTAAATCTCTTTAACTGTCGCTTTCCTTTACTCGTCATACACTGCTTCGTCAAAATCGCCTTACCCTTGCAGGCTTCATTCCAAGTCATCGATGTATGTGTCCCAAGCGGGAGCTATCGCATTCCGCGTACTTCCGTGGTAAATGGCGATGTTTACCCGTATATACCGCGTCCGGTCAATAGGCCGTGGCGCACCTCTGGGTTGTCTTCAACGTAATGCCCTCCCGTCACGACAAGACCGCTCCCGGCTCTGACTACGCCCGTAAGACGGCCGTGTTGTGTTTGCTAAGTGCTTTCACGCTCTGCGGCCAGAGAAATGAGGAAGCCCTTATTGCTTTTGCTGTAAGCGTTAATTACTGTCGTGTTTGCGCGCAGTTTATTGATCAGAGATCTCGGTAACACCAAGGATTTTCTGATAGTCGAATATCATCATAGTTTGAATATCATCAATGCGCGGCAAACTTAGTATCTAAAAATACTGATTTAATCAAAATGATCGTTAAAACATGAATGGAAGAGGTCACTCACTACCTCTAAAATATTCCACAAAACGCGAAACGCGTGTAGAGCGTAGAGTGGACCTCATATTGTCCATTTTGAGCACATGATCGTGTATTAGAGTGGAACTGGTTATACAACGACGTATCGATGTGACCGTCATAGATCGTGAAGAGCACTGGACTCTGGCCCTCTGCATGATACTTTTGATATTATGATTTGCATCTTGCGCAATCGTTGACCCATAGCAAGCACACTATTGTCATGATTTTTAACCGACTTCAAAATGGAGGAGGTTCTCAATTCGTCAGGATCTTTTTGGTCATATTTTTTTATCGATGTTCAGTGATTTTGAATATTGTTTAGCTGTTTGAAAGTGTTGGCCCTTCAATTGGTCCCATGGTTCTGATGACATCATCAGATTGTTTTTTTTTTGTTTGAAAGGGTTATCTTCCGATTGGTCCCATTTTGATCAGGTCAGGATTTGATGATGGGATCCTGGATAAATCGAGGGATTTTAGTATTTTTCACAATTGCTCGGGCAGTTACTCTCAGAAAGCATAATTTGTTAAGTGCTGATGTTATGATGTGAAGACCCCAGCTGGCCGCGGGAACTGCTCAATACTAGGTAAACCACATGTTGCGATATGGTTACTTTAAAATGGTTGCAAAATTTTAATTAATTATTTTTTAATGAATATTCGTTATACATAATGCATGTGGTAAAGTGGATGTGATGGTGACGTACCAGGAGAACTTCTCAACAATCTAACAACGTGAGTCAGGACCTGATGATGGGATCATGGAGAAATCGAGGGAACTCTTCAAATAATAAATGCACTATAGCGAATCTTCCTTTTTTTTTCATTTCATTTTCATTGGTTATTTTGTATATTATCTCGTGCTTTTGGAAGCTGCAGTTCTCGGGAAGCATGAAGTTGTGAAGTGGAACTGATGACGAAGACTACAGATTGCCACCGGAAATACGTATTTCTGGGTATTTACAAGGGATATAATTTCTAATTAAATCTAATCGAAGTCTGCTTTTTCTGATGTTTTACTTGTTCATACTCATTGGTAGTAAGTTTAACATCTTATCATAATGATACCAACGAATTAATTAAAATCCATTTTGATCTAGTACCGTACTTACCTGCTTTGCAGCGAACAAACTCACTAAAAGCCAAGGTCACTGACTGTCTCAATCATACACCACACAATTCTTATCCAGCATCAACGAATCCTTGTCCCCACGTTAGTTGGACTCTATACATATCGCACCGGATGCATAACTCAACTTTAATGCACCTTCTTCTAATTAAATAGCAACAAGTTTTCCATCTAAAGCCTTATTAAGCTAAACTTATATTCAGAATGCGGCGTTTTATGTTCTCGACTTTCGAATTATTTTGTGTTTGGACATCTTAGTATGTCGTCGCGCACTCAACTCTATCTTGTAACGGTGATTGTCGGGTTTTATGTCGCGGTAAATCATGGCGTGCGATGTTGAAAAGTCAAATTGTTTGTCTCAAATGTCCGTGGGCGGTTACGTAAATGGTTCATTCATAAATGCTCACGCCTGTGTCAATAAGGGTAGTCAGCGGTGCAGGAACAGAATGAGCTCACTGCCAGTATGGCCAAATCCACAGACTTATGCTTTTATAAAGTGTCACTGCCATTTGCCAAGCGAGAGACTGTGACAACATGACATTGCGTGTCCGTCGAGCTTTAAGTTGTCGGCTGTGCATCGGGGTCGTAGTTGTTCAGAATAATGAGTATTGTATGAGTGCCCTGTAGGGTTTTCGCTACACTAACCACAGTACCCTAAAATGACTCACAAAATCCAGACAAGGTCTGAATTTTCAAGTGATACCCTTTTCACGTTTTGAGGGACCTGAACTTTGCACTCAAGTAATGTCGTCTGATAAATAGTCCAGCCTTGGAAACGACTCGTGTATTGGACTTGACTTCCAACTTTGTTTGTAGGAATAACAAAAAAAAATGTTTTGTTTACATCCTTGACAGCATTAGTTTTTGACAACATTCTATTTGATCTATGTTTTTATAGGCTTCATATGGTCTTTATCAATGGTTCTTGCTCGCCCCTTTGGATGAATAACGTGAAATTGAAATCGAAAATCATGTTTGAAGTTTGGAACATTGGAATGAACGGCAGTTCTCTTTAGATTTGAGAAACCAAAAAAGTGGTACGCCACATCTCCCTGAAGTGTGAAGAACTAAGAGGCCAGATACCCGGGCCCTGCAGACATAACAAGAGAAGCTATTCTCTCTATCTAAAAAGTGAAGGATGTGCGTCCACTAAGGAAACCAGTGTCACACACCAGTATACTGACCACTTCTACGGACCTGACAACCTCTACACGGTCCTGAACCCTGAACACCACGAAACGCTGGCCACACCGTCTCCACTCCAGCGGCTACAGGCTACCGGGGACCAATCCAGGGATCAGTCGCTCGTCTTATATATATTTAATTAGGTAGGTAAATTATTCTAATTCCTATTTTTCATTTCTTTTAGGAGCTACTCTCTAATTATCTTCGAATATACGGGGGGTTATCCACCCAAACCCCTCGTAACGTGACAACCTATAGTCTAAAGTGCTAGCCACCACTTATCATCAGTCGGAAGCACTATACAGGGTGAAACAGAAAGGTGTAGTCATATTTTAAGGGCTTGTTAAGGACATCTTTCTGAACAACTATGATACCGATTTGATCAAGAAACTTTATTTTTTATTTCACCATACAAATCAGCTGATCGCTGAAAGTTGTTCTGATCAAAATGACTAGATCCTTCTGTTACACCCGTACATCAACCGGAACATGCTTATCACTTCCATAAACGTAACAGGTAATGCCTTTATCACTTTTGTGGATATCATGGAAAAGATAGAGTCAATTCTACGGACATACATACGGAACGGAACTAGAAAAGTCCGCGACGCGGAGTGTGCAGGGTAGGGAATGAAGTATAGTTATACTGAAACTAACTACCCTCATTAAGTGCGGCCCCTGGCGGCCACTCGCGCCAACTATGCTGGGGGTGTCTACACTGAGATACGAAATTAAAAATAGCCAAATGCACCTCCTTCTGGACGGTAATGATTTTAATATAATTTTTGTTTCTGATAGATGGAACTTTTGTCTATAGCGGCATACAGGTAATTGTATTTGTAGCGGCATAGGGTTTTTTTTTGTAAAGTTTCTCCCGACTCAGGCATAGTTATTTACACGACACAATTTAGCAATAATTTTTTTTTTCATTGAAAATTACCTAAAAATCATTAAATTGTTGCCTTACTTCGATCGCTTGCTACCGCGCTGGAAATGCGAAGTTCACGCGCGCGCTTCGTGGACCTTCCAGTCGTGTCCACACGTTGCGGTTATTTCAGGATAAATTGAACACGGTAATTTCTCAATCAAAATAATGCCAGGAAAAATTAAATAAAAAATGTTACAAGCAATACGTAAACTGTCGTCCCTGAGTCGGGCGTAACTTAACAAAACAACATCCTGTATATTGCTTTCGCAATGTAAGTGTAATAGGTATTCTACATTACAGACATTTTCATGTGAGCAATAATCCAGGAGTATGTAACACTTCATTTCTTATCTTTGTCAATTGAAATGGTTACCTCCCATAAATAAATACCTTAATTACCTGAAAAGGTGACTAATTTAGTACTAGTTTAGTGGACTAGTTTAGTGGTGCGGTCCTCCTTTGCGTAACAGTAATTTCCTATTACGCAAAAGAGGACCGCTCCATATGACAAAAATACTGTATAAGACCTAGTAACAATTGTCTGTCCCTAACTTACCATAGTACCCGAGTCCGATCACGGGCGTCAAAGGGAAGGGGTGGGGGGCGGTGGGTGGCCCTCAGCGAGGGGGCGGAAGGGCCGCAAATGAAAAATAGCACAATTAGCCGCTCAGACAGTGAAAAACAAGTGCACTCCATCTAGCGGCGACCGACGGCTTCCACTTCGATATACGATTAGCATTCCTACTCCTATCCTTCGACTTGAATGAATGAATGGTGCTTCTCCAGCCAGGGTTCTAAACCTGTTCCGGTCTTTCGGCTGGCATACCAGAGGGCACGAGTTTTCAGGAGGGCGGAATGACCTGCTCGATAGGAGAGGAAGTATAGTGAATTCAATCGACCGACTCTTCAGCCTGAAGCGGCTGGATATGTGGAATGGGGAGGATGATTCCTACTCCTATCCTTCGACTTAAAGATTTATTCAGATACTAGCGAACTCGAAAGACGGACTTCGCTTTGTCTAAAGCTATGCGTACAGTCCTCTTCTAACGCTCTCTATTCAAAGAAGGAGTTTTAGACTTTTCGGCTGTACCTTTTGCGTTTTCCAATCTTTTCTCTCCGTAAGAACCTTCCTAAGACTTCATCGTATTAGCGCTTACCAACACATTCAGCGATTTTTTTATATACCTCTATATTTGTGGAGCTTACTTATTTGGATTTAGTTCACAAATGCTGGTGTGTGTTTGAAGATGTAGGTAATGTCTGGGCCATAATAACTTCGATTTAGTAACGCCAAAGAAACCAGATTAGAGTTATGTGAGGCGATGACCTAGCAACTGTACTATTACCCCCTCATATTTCACTGAACGTTCCTGTGAGATCCTCACGTGTTCCTTCCTGCGACCACTCTAAGGAAAGCTATAATACCAAATCTAGAGTTAGTCGAAATATGACGTTGAACTAGATCCTTAAACATCTGTAGTAATCAACCTCCTGACATTCACAGATGTTATTATTGCTAAGCCGGGAAACAGCAAAATAGTATGTATTCCATTAATTTGTTTTGATGAATATTGATTTATTCATTTAAATTTTTATAGCTAGGTACTTATCGAGTATGAACACATATGTTTATTAATTTTTCACACCTATGAGAATACAGAAATAAGTACCTACTTAAAACACTTCTTCTTTTTAGGGTTCTGTACCCGAAGGGAGCTAAACGGGACCCTATTACTAAGCCTCCGCTGTCCGTCCGTCCGTCCGACAGTCTATCAGGCCGTATCTCATGAACTGTAATAGGAAGAGAGTTGAAATTTACACATAATGTGTACTTCGGTTGCCGCTGCAGCAATTGGTTGCAGTACTAGACGCAATTCTATTCTATTTTAAAATTAAATAATGTCTTCATATAAGAGACCTGATTTTTGAGGATTTTCCAGGACAATGGTACGGTGGGAGCCCTTCGTGTGCATGTCCAAATCGCACTTGGCCGTTATTTTTTTAAATTTAGACGATTCCTTGGAGACTTTTCTTACATGTTTTTTTTAAACTGGACTTGAGTGATGTAACATTACCAACAGAAGCAATCAAAGACGTTGCCACCAATCCACTAATTTATAACAGTCTAATTTATCAAATTGATGGCGGTCGTAAATTCATACATTTATTGCCTACAGTTGACCATCCCAATCGCAATTTCATTAGCAAACACATAGTTTTGTGATAAATCAATAAAAAGGTTAATTAATTCGCATCCATAGGGCACGGCTGCTGTGCGGAGGCTGCCTAATGGTGTCTCGTGAAGTCTCATTACCGCCTGTAGGGGGCGCCGACGGCTGCCGGCCTGTGGGCGCCTTTGCCGGCGCCGCCGATCAATACCATCCGGAGGTGCCCGACCGTCCCCGACGAAGCTCGAGCGGCCCCGATAGCCTCCGGAAACGCCCGAAGTGGCGCCGCACATGACAAATGTCACTGGAATACCGCTCCAGAGTCTTCAGCCCTCGCTGAAAACCGTGAAAATCTAACAAAAGTGCATCCGCGCTGACTTTATGGTGGATGTTGAGTGTTGTGTGCGTTTAACAGATGTTGTTCGGTAGTTGGGACTGATACAGTGGCCTGGACCTGGAAATCTACGTTAAACGTGAGTAGATTTGTCAGTCATTGTCGGATGTAGAATTATCGTTTTATCATTCACCGTGTGACATCCTTTTGGTCTAACCAGGATCATACAACCAATGATTAAATAAAATTGATTTTCAACGCATTTCAGCATCAAATCTGAGAGTTTCATACGGCACAAGGGTTGTGACTTTGTGTCACGAAGTTATACCGAAAATTGGTGCTTTTCAAATTTAATGATAGCTTATACTTGTTCAATTTGGAATCTGCTACGTAATGGTTTAGTAGGTTGAAATTAATAATACAAATACGATAATAGAATTAATAAAGGCGAGTTTCCAGTGCGCATGCGTGCTGCATGACCGCTTTGCGTCATACGTGTTTTTCTTCAGCAAAATATTTAAGAGATGTTTTAATTATGAGGTGTGCACATACTTAGTAAGGTACAGTTACTACTGATACGTAAAGTCGAGTCTAGCTAACGTTAAGTAAAATACTTTTTAGTTATAAGGCCTACAGGTTTGTGTTTCAGTAAGAGTCAAACTTACCTATACTTAAAGACAAACCGGTAACCTGTATAAGGTTAGTCTCTACCTAACCTTTATGAACTTTAGATAAACGAGACATAAGTGATCGTTAATCATTCAAACGTAAAACCAAGTTCATCTGCATCAATACACAATTTTAAAACTAAATTAAGCGTGAAATGTAGAGTCAGTGGAGAGCCTTTTTCAGTGGCTGTGTTCAGCAGTGCTAATATGCAACTTTAAAGCGTTGTGATTGAGTCTATTTTGCAAATTTGCACGGCATGACCTTGGCCTGTTTACAGCGATGCCAGCAGCGCTGCAGTCAAGGGGATTAACCAGTATAGCTTGACATCCTAGCTGACTACCACTGGGCATTATTCGAATGCATTGAAGATAGTTCTTGCGAGATGAAGGGGTCGAGTTATGGTAGGTACTCTACTCTCTCTCTAGATGCTGAAATGACATGGTATTAGAACAGATGAACACCTGACTCAAGTAGTTGTTCATTTGAGGCATTCGACTCAGATGAACTCTGTTCGACGAACTTACCTCAACTCATGGATATTCAACTCAGGTAATTTATTGAAAGCTATAAAAATGCTCATTAATCATTTCAAGTACGTACCTACGTAATACGTCAGTCGATACGTTCAAATGTAAATATGTATGTGCTGCCTTCAAGTATGAGCAACAAAACCATTTGTTTTTTAAATCACACTTTCTAGGTAATTTATCCATCTTCGCTCGATCATTCCGGAGAGCATAGGTTAAGTATGCCGCCTTCATATCGAGCTTTCGAAAGTGGTTCCTCAACTAAATGTGATATTATCGCGTATGTCACCTTAGGTGCTTGATTGCCGGGTCAAGTGACGGAAAATTAGATTTGTCTTATTTCGTTGGCGTGCGCATATTACGTTTCAATAGGTGGTTTTCTGACAGCCCATAAAACTAAAAATAATGTAGTTCCAAATTCGGCAATAGATTTCGTTGGCGAAACATGTATTTTTTTCGTGCCAGTTGCCTCCCAAGTTATCAAAATAGCATTTCCTGCCAAGGTATACAAATCAAAGGATATGTATACCTTGGCAGGAAATGCTATTTTGATAGTGATGGAGTCCGACAAAGCTGGTCTTTGACGAAACCGAAGAACAAGAACTGTTACTTGTCAACAACAACCAAAACATAATTTTGCTGTTTTAGTTTATATCGATAATTTTCTCTTCGCGTTATCCTCTGTTTTGTGATTCTAATAACTCTTTGGTTACAACGACCCTGGCAATTTTTTCGGATCTTTGTGACTTCTTTCATCGACTGACTTTGGTTTTCAAACCGAAATCCTGAGCAAAATCGACGGAAATCATGAAAAAAAATCATCATCATCCCGACGTTAAATTGTGTAAAAAGGGGTACTCACGTTTTCCCTACTGATTAACGTCGAAGATTACTATGGGTTCAAGCAGCTGAACGAGTAAAACCTGAATTGTCCGTAGCAAATACTTACTTAAGTGTGGTTATTAATTTCTCACAGACCCATAAATGATAGCCATGGCGAATCAAAGCCACCTGTCACAGCTTTCAGAACATTTTTTTATGTAGCTGTCAGAAAATTTCCCATTAATGTCGGTCTGAGGACGCGTGAGAGATGGATAGATTACGCATAAACTCTCGTCTATATTCGCGTCTCGTCTGTTTTCTTAATAATCCCACACCTACGCAAAATAAGATGATAGTTAAATTTAAATAGAAGATCAAGGGTAGGTTGGACAAGGAAAGAAAGGTTGAAAATAGTTAGCGCTTCTACTAAAATCTATAACTTCATGTTATGTGATGTATTCTATTAAATCCGTGACCAAGGGCGAAGGTCATACAGTCATACATCTCATCTGATACCGACAAGGCATTATGTAGACCACCATTTCCGTCATTGTTGCAGAGCACTCGGCAGCCCCCGAGTGGTATGCGGCGGCGGCGCTGAGGGATGAGCGCGGCGCACGCGCCGGAGCCCCGCGACACCCCGCGCCAGCACCGCTCCCACCGACACCAGGTACACGCGCTGAGGACTCGTAGATGTACTGGGAGAGCAAAGTGGGGTTGCTACGTGAAGACTCTTAGCAGTCAGCCACCCACAGACTGATGAATTAGAACCCAACCTACTAGGAACGCATAGAGCACACGCGAATAACAGTGCGGTAACTACCTGAAGACTGTTGAAGCCAGAATAGGTCTTTGGGTGGTTCTTAATGTGCCTCTGAAATTTGATTGAGATCAGCTACAGCAAACTTCCCCCTATTTTTCCCCCAATCAAAAATTGCGATCGACTAAAATGTTTACTTAAATTAAGGAACATGTGTGCCAATTATCGTCAAAATTGGTTGGAATATAGGACCTGTAGGCGAGAACAGACAAACGGACAAAAGCATTTTTGGCCAATCTTGAACCTGGACGCTTCGTCGCTTCTCTCGCTTCGCTCGCTCGGTCAATATAAGATTATATTGTACGGTACCCCAAATACCTAGTCGTAGTATTATTTTGAAAGATATTTTGATAAATAGTTGGATAAGATCATGAGTTGGATTAGTAAAATAAGTAGTTGGACTTAGCAGTAGCTCCGGTCGCATAAGTAAAGAAAAGAAACGTCAAATCTGACAAAACACACAAAACTGGCAGACAGCTCTGAACAATTCGTTCTGAGCAATTGATTTCAATTTTGGCACGCGCATGTGTGGTCCTGGACGCGCATGTGTGGACCTCACCGGACTGAAGCCAATTATCTTCTCCGAAACATGCGATAATTCCCCGTTTGCTCGAGTCATGACGAAGAGATCTGTGTCGCTTACGACAATTATTACTTTTTCAAATAAAACATACGGTTTTTTGTTTCGGGTTCAAAGAAACGATAATTTTAATGCCCATTTGCGCCACCCACACTTGAGGTCTTAAGAGACGTCGATACGTTTTTAGGGTTCCGTACCATAAAAGGTACCCTTATAGGGTAACTTCGTTGTCGGTCTGTTTCTCCGTCAAAACCCATTTTCTCTGGAAGGCGTGGAGGTACGAAGCAAAAAAATATGTCAGTTAACCAGGTCTGTGGTTTCTTAAAGTCGCGTAAATATCATACTTATAATGGGTCAACGCAATCAAAAGATACCGTCGCTTATGTGACAATTTGTCTGAATTTGCTGGATACTCGCAAGGGAATCAATACCTGTCTATAGGGTACTTCCCGCTGACCTAGAATTGCGAAATTTGGCATGAAGCAAGGTATAGTAACACAAGATTCTTGATTCTTCTTCAAGTAAAGGCAAAAACTGAAAATTTGTACTGCGATCATAAAAAAAACAATTTGTGAGGAACCCTCGGTGCGTGAGTGACTATTCCTAAGAATTTTATAGATTATAAAAGTTATTATAATGTCGACTACAAATTCGCCTTATGGATGTATGTATATACTCATATATTAAGGGGATTACACAAACTTTTTTATTTAGTTGAGCATTGTTAAATGATTACAAAATTTTTTGATTTAAATATTTAATTAAATGTGGTCATACTCCTCAATCCCTGTGCAAATATAGGCAATCCAAGTATCTTTGAAAGAACATCACCTTAATAAAGTTGATGTCACCATCTCAATATCTTGAGTAATTATCGAATTGTTTTGGACGCACGATTTTGGCAATCGCTCCTCGGTGATACTCTAATTGGTGTTTATGTTATATGTAGGTGTTGCGTTCTTTTCATATTTGCTCATCCACGACTCTATAGTTCCATAGCCAATAAGCCTTATTGGTACATTGGTCGGATGACCAATAGGTTCCATAATTAATGTCATAAAAAATGTTATAGTTGAAACTGAATGTCTTTTATAAGTAACGATTAGGTGGGTAGGTACACGAATTATTACTACTGCCCTTCTCTGCAAGAACTTTTACCAGCTACTCGTAGTTTAAAAAAGTTTAGTAAAAATCGATCCAAAATAAGCTTTACCCTATGCATAATCATTTTCTGATTGTTGACGTGGCTTTCTTTGGCTTTTGTGCCCTTATAATAAAGCAATCTGTGTCTTCTGCCGGATATATCTGTAAGAAGGGACACATTTCTGTTTTTAATTTTCAGTAATTGATATTGTGGTTTTGACATAAAAGCCTAAGAAATACACGCCAATGATCCGAAAATGACATTAATGCAATGAGGAAGAGCTTATTTTGGATTGATTTTTAACTTTGACTTAACTTTGTTAAACTTTCTCGTAGAAGTTTCCATAGCAGGCCCTAGTATTCTACAGTCTCCACACTGGTGACCTCTCGACATTAACGAGCACAATACCTTCGCTCAACAAATCGCAAAACCAGTCATCATCGATCATGTCAACTGAACTTACTGCTCCCGCGGTAGCTCACCCTGCTCTCGCAACCCTAATCTTAACCATCCGGGCAACCCGGTATGCTGGTTCGCTCAAGTATAGGCGCAGTTGGCTATCTACGGTATAACAAAAAGATACCAGAGTTATTTCATGGGGGGTAAGGAATACTCAGTCCAACTAAGTGCAGAAAGCTAAAAACCGAGTTGATCAAACGAGTGTTTCAAAAACAGATCAGTCAGCAGTTATTTCGCCATTTGAAAAAAAAAATGGTGCAGTAGGCTGCCAAATAATACAAAAACCTGCCTCACCACCGTCGCCGAGTTTTCACTCGAGAAAATTACTGATTTAGTAGACTGAGTCCACGAGAAAGCACCTGCCTCACCTTAGGTGGCCGCAAAGAGTGTCCCAGTCATTTATGTACTGGATGAAATGGCGAATCAGATGGTGGAATTGACCCGGCAGGTAGCATCATTATCTGCCCATTACAGTCGGCCACGCTCCCGTTCAAGCTCTCGCCGTACTCGACGGAGCAGCTCCCAATCCAGCCGCAGAGAGCGCTCAAGCTGGTACCACTACAAGTTCAGTGCAAAAGCTGTGAGGTCAGCAGTATTGCCCACATCCTACAGCCGCATATTTATACTGGTCAAGACAACTAAAATGCAATTCCTCATTGATATTGATACTGGTTCGGACCTATGCGTCTGTTCCCTCTCGGCCGGCAAAGGAAAAAGGACAAAGGCTGAATACCATCTACTTGCAGCCAACGGCACTACCATTGAAACCTATGGATTCGTCCAACCATCACTGAACTTGGTTCTGAGACGGACGAGTCGATTCGTCGTTGCCGACGTGATCAGAGCCTTAATAGCTATCGATAGACTTCAAATTTCTTGTGGATGCAAGAAGTCAATGCTATGTCGATTGGTTATCTCCTTATCATCTTCGGCTACAGCTGTGAAGGATACGAATTAATTGTATTTGCCAAGACCAGCCTCTAGGGCAGCGGACTTAACATCAACCTCAAGGAGTTCCCCGACATCACCCACCCAGCTTGCTCCACCGGTCCGAGCAAACATAACACCCTTCACTACATCAAATCCATCCCCGAGCCACCCGCCACAGCCCGTTCAAAACGCTTGGGCTCCAAACTCGCCAAGAAGGAGTTCAACGATATGTTTTCGGGGGTTATCTCGATGACGTTCTGATATCTTCTCCTGACTACTCAACAAACTAGTACCATCTGCTCTAGCTTTTCCAGCACTTGATGGATTACGGAATTTTGTTACAGAAATTACATTCCTGGGCTGCAATGTCTCGCCGGAAGGTGTGAGATCACTTGAGGAGAAGGTTGAAGCCACCAAAAGCTTCCAAACACCCAGAATGGTAAAGGAGCTACGCAATTTCTCGGTATGATGATGCTTTTATCATCGGTTTATACCAAGATCCGCCGAGATACAAGCGCCACTGAACGTCTTACTAAAAGGCCCGGTTAAAACCTCGCAAGCCGACTTTATCACCGGAGACCGCCTTCAAGTATTTGAAATCTGTAAAGCTCTACTATGTCCTCACATCCAGATTGTAACGCTGACTTTGCCTTCGTTACTGATACATAATATGGCGATCGGAGCAGTATCACAGCGAAAGAAAGGATAACTAATGGTAATTCTTTGCGTTTATCTCGCGAAAATTAACTTTAATGCAAATCAAATACAGTCCCTATGACAGAGAATTCCTGGCTATTTACAATGCGGCTTACTACAGCAGCTAATGGCATCATTAAAAATGTTCCACAGAAAACTGAAATCAGCCATAATGTGTCATGCTGGCCAACACCGAAACTAATCATTACCGTTGGTTCTTCTTGGAATAAGAAACGCGTGAAAAGCTGATCCTAAACCTCGTTGTCTGAACTGGTACGTCAACCACTGCGACTACCAGGAGACATTTTCGATCATGACACCGACGCTGTTGTTGATGTTTAAAAATAAAGCCTACTCCTGAGTCACATACACCAAAGTCTGTCTTCATCTTTAAGAACTTGGCCAAATCTGAATATGTATTCATGTGACTAGATGCGCTGTGTGAGCCACATTCCCGGCCCATTCAAAGTGGTTGGAAGAGGTCCGAAAGATAGTAGTGAAAGGAAAAGAAAAAACTATATCAGGATTATCCACGCCCGTGGCTCCGTAGTCACTGACTCGGTAGGGGAATAGTGTCTCCAAGCAACCAAGAAGAACTTTACTGTTAGTCTATTATTTCGTTGCTCCACACAAGCGATTTGTAAATAGTGAATAATATTTAGATGAATAGCTACACTGAGCTTTCTTAGTAACCCTAGTGTTCTATATCAACTCATATGTCTTCACCTGGTAACTGTCTATCTATTCCTATTGTGTAGGTGCCTATGTCTGAATAAGCCGACTGCCTCTCATAAATTGTCTGGATTTAATTCTCAAAAATCTGTGTCTCCCATACATTTAGCGGTATACCGAAATTATAATCTGAATTCCGATCCCTATCCTCAGCAAAAACTCTGTGCCAACATCCATTATCTCACAGTGCCACTACATAGGCTACATACCTTGCTTGAAGTTCGGCGGGCATCTGAAGCAAGTCGATTACGTAAGAATAGCCTACATAACTGTGCCGGGCACACGGGAATGGTAGCTGCATACCGTCTGGAGGCGTATTATGGACGTCCATGACCATCGTCTTAACTATAGACAATAGCAATCCTTAACCTTCTACGTCGCTTGATCTAAATAGGTGTACTTTATGACGTCTTCCTATCATTACGTGATGATATATGCAGTCTTCAATATTTTACAAGCTTAATATCTTTCATCACATTTCCCGCTTATGTTAAGTAGTTGAATTAATAGTACGCTAAAATTATGGGACTGAATTTTGGTGCCCAATAGGAATAGTTTTTAAACACTTGGGAATCAGGAATAGGGTACTTGCCAATCGATTTTTTTCAGCGCTTTTCTTCATCTTCCTTATATGATGGTCCATGCAAACGTTAGCCATGGTAATCCTAGTTCACAGAATAATACCGGCTGCGAAATTATTCAGTAGCTTCTCAGAAAGAGAGGAGGCTCGGTGATAAATTTTAGAAGCCTCATTATACCGTACGGCCTACATTCTTTCTGCACACGACGGTGAAGCAAAAAGTCTTGCACGCCAGCCTAACTATTGTTTTAGCAGACACAAGCGGGGTGGAGCGTCGGAAAGACCCGGGCAGCGATTTATTTATGTGTCTCGTAATGGGATAACTGCCCTGTTTGTTGGATGTTTCCAAGATACCACCTTGGGATAGCTTGGCTAGAATTTCACAATAACTTTGCTTCAGACCTATATAGGTACTTGGGTGGCAAACATACATAATCATTGGATATTGCACTTATTTCATTGTTTTGTCACTTAGATTACCACTCTTAACCGTAACTGTGAAAATGGTTTATATGTTCTTTAAACAAATAGGTTACGAGTGTATGACATAATAATAATGGTGTATTATACCTTCAAAGCGCATCGTCATTGGCACTCAGCAATTCCTCTTCATCCCATCTCTGTCTGACATGATAATTCGATGCGGAAACAACCGTATACCCTTTAAGGTTCGGCAAAGAGCAGTTGCGTCGCAGGATGAGAATAAAAGGATGGCATTTTTCTAAGTCAATTAAATGCGACCGAAAATGGCGTCCTCTGGCGGCGCGGCGTGACTAACTGCGATCGTTTTTGCGAAGTAAGCTGCGCGTTTCCATTCCCCGTTGTAATTTATGTTATGGTAAGGATTGGTTAGGTTAGGTTAGCTTGGTTGGTTGTCGAGGTATCTATTTATTATGTTTGTGGACGATAAATAACATGTCGCTCCATATGTGCGTAGAACCAAAAAGTGACATAAAACCTGTAAGGAAACTTATGTACAAGACCAGCGTAGAATATCTTAAGCAGTGTGGAGAGCTGACCGCCACCCTCCGATGTGGAGTGGCACGATAAGAGGTCTTCTTTATTGATATGGGTATTATGTCGTCTTATCCTATGTTATGGAAACGTGATTAGAAAATATTCCGCTGTTTTAGACATGGCATCCAGTCTGTATGTCGGGATTGGTACACCTATGGTTCTATTAGTTTATGACGGTCAAAACACAATAACATTTTCATTCATTTATATTCTTTTGAAAGTTTTTACAACTGTTATGGACGTAGACAACCTTCGATTTGTTAATTTCATGTTCCTTGCGGCTGATGGCACTCTGGAAATGGAAGTAAAGGAGAGAGGTATTTTATAACAGTTTTTTGGATTTAGAGCCACGCAAACTAAGCTTGGTAGACCTGTACACCATCACAACTAATTTAGTAAGTTAGCCAGGTAGTGCCCGGAGGCCTCAGAAATCGACTATATTTCTTTACCGATTGCCTAAGCTCTTAGAAATGTTGTGAAATAAGACTACACAAAGAGATCTAACAAAGCGTCAAAAAATAATGTAAAATTGGAAATGCCTTTACGAGTCACGTTCATAAAGATGCCCACACAGCTAACTAATGAGATACCGAAAATTTATAGGCAATAAATAATGTTAGCGACGTGTACGTAATGACCATACTAGGTACACGGACAGGAAAAGAAATGTAGACCGCTTATTGTGGTATTTGTTATACAAATCTATTACACAATTTCTTTGAATACGTTACATGGTGGGCAGAGGCATGGTAAAACGGTATTTGTGCAAGTTACTTAGGCGTAGAGCAAGAAATAAATAAATCGTTCTACATTGGAAGAGCGGAAGAGAGAACTTTGCCCAGCAGTGAGAAGATATATGCTGATAATAATAATAGTAAATATTCTTAGAAATAAGCCCTGTCTACCCTCTGTCTTGTGTTGCATCCATCCCGTAGTATTGTAGAACGTCAATATAGTACACATGCGCGTGTGTAAGAGATAATATACGAGTCAAAGAAAAAGCCATATATCATTAGAGAAGAGGTGCTTATCCCCTCTCACACCGATAATTTTTATGGCATGTCCAAAAAAATATATAGAAAAAACGTCATTTTCTTTTCCATCTGCCTCAACCTAGCCTTACAGTCCTTTTGGTTTTAGTTTTTGTACAAATTTCTGTGACAAAGACACAGTTGATAATTTATTTATTACTGTACAACAAGGATACTTAATGCCAATTGCGGCACTTCGCAGTTGGATTATTCTACGAAGTCCGAAGTCGACCTTGAACATTATTTACACACATTGATCTAGACCCAAACTAGGATTCCCTGATTCTTGGGTACCAGACAACGATATACATACTTATATAGATAAATGTTATGCTTAGATGGATAAACAACAATGACTAGGGTACAAACATCGTTCTCATCAAACACATATTTGCCCCCACCGGGACTCGAACCCGGGACCCTTGACTTCGTAGGCAGGATCACTACCGACTCGGCCATTCGGGTCGTCGGATATACGCCTTGTAGTGATCTGAACAAATGTTTGTTCCTCCTGAGCTTCAGCTCAGGAGCGCATTTGTTTCGGCTCATGGTGTCGTCGTCGTCTGCACAGACGCACATCACCTTAACATAAACCAGTATAATTATAATATGCTTCAAGAGAAGTTTCAAATAAAAAACGTTCAAAGCCAAAGGCACTTATAACCAAATACCGGCGCAAGAGTGTATTCGCGCGAAATCGACTTCGAAAATAAACCGCCCTTTGAGTAGACCGATTTGCATTTAATGTCTGTGTAACTTCACTTTTGTTTCAAACTTTTGTTAAGCTTCGCAACCATTGCCGGGTTTCCAGTGAGCAGTGAGAATGAGATTGATATAAAAGCGGTATTGGTTGGGTTAGTAAGGCAATTGTTTCGGTAGTGTTAGGAGCAGCATTATAATTTAATTTTGGGTCAATTTTTTACTCGTGTTGCATGTTGAGGTAGGGTCGGTATTTGTTTTTTTTTCGCCAGCGCGCTCGGTCGGACGCTCGATGCTTTTAATATCGCACTGTCTGTCTGTCTGTGCATTTTCGGTGTAATTAAGAACCGTACATTTAAGTTTGAAGATAATTAATGTATGGATTGCTTAGGGTATGATTATTATTAGTACAGGATTATGCTTGAAGAATTGTTGTCTGGAATGTATGAGGAAAATTATGGAAATTAAATTTACAAAAGGTTATACCAGCAAATGGATATATACATAAAGGTAAATAGGAATAAGGTAACATGTGATATTATTTTATTGCAGTGTATTATTTATTGTGTCTGCGTTGCGTAGAATTTGAAAAATACAAAACATTAAACACTAACCAACCTCGTTTTATTTTATTGTTCAGTTCGAAGAACGACATTCTTCAACGTGGTTAAAAACCCTGTCACGGATCGACGCGTAACTGCGTAGCACGCACCCTGCGCGCGCGCATACTACAATCTACGCAACGGGACCGTGCGTGGACGCATGCCACTCAGGTAGAGATTCTGCGTGAATATCGAATTCTAAACGCTCTTCTAACAAAAACAAATACATACGAGCTTTATAGCTCATTTTTTTTACTGTTTTGATATCTCCAGTATCTAATCAGACCCGGGAAAAATATTAACATAATCTCAACATTTTCAAACATACGTAAACAATCCATTAATATAGGTAAAGTATGTACCAATAAAATATAACGGAGCCATCATTATTTTGCGCCCGTTGAAGTCTTTTACATACAAACATTGAACATATCTACAGTCAAAATCTAACCTACTATCAAACGAGATTCATTCCCACTCTTGTGTTCGTTTGTTTGTTTATGAATTATTCATGGGTTGTGTTGAAAGTCAATCTTAGGCTTTCAGTTTTTTGGCCAAATTATACACTCAAAGCTGCTGCCGGGACGCATCCCAATTCGGAGAAGGTTTGATAGATACTATCCTGTCTCTTTCCTTGAACCCTTTTTCTATTAGTAAGTAAAGATTATTTGATTGAAGCTTGAAATTTAGGAGATCCGTACGTGATAGTTAGACTACTGAATAGAAAACATCAATTGATTTTATTCATGCTTTCATGTTCAAGTCATGTCGAATATACAACGAGATTAATAAAAGTAAAAATACTTTAATTAATAATATCTAAAATATAATAATAAAATAATTTAATGCCAAAAATCGCGGTGACTTATTAACTGTTGTCAGCAAGGGACAGAGCTATGCGTCAATCTCCTTCTTCCTTTTTCACACAGAAAAGGAAAGGGAGACCGACGCATTTTTGTTTCTCTTAAAAGTTGACAGCCAATACGTCACGTCCTCTGATAGAGTGTTTTAAAATAAGATCTTTTGAACTTCACTTTAAATTGGTATTTTTGTTGAATATAAATACCAAATAAAATAAACACGTGTGAAAGAGTTTGTAATGTCTCAAAATATATGTGATAAATATCTAAACGGAAGCTTCTCTATTGGATTAATTCGTGTTGTCTAGTGAGTCTTCAAAACCCACCGCATTACTACGACATTTTGCTAACGCTACAAAACGCGCAATATACATATCCGTCCATACATTGGGCATGTTTGTACAAACGTATGTTGCATATGTGGTACTAACATAGTGGCATAGGGCCTTACCAGAACAAAATAAACGCCTGTTCAACACTTGTTTAAAGACAAATATGTATAGGATTTGACGATTTTTTGAGGTTAAACCATGTGTAACATTTTTTGTAGTAACAATGGTTAGTGTTTTATTAAAAAACTTGTATCTGCGGTCAGAGACGAAACCGATGTCCATCGATAGAGTAAATTATTGTGACACATGTGTGTAATTATGATTTTCTAAAACGACATCCTTTACGAGAAATCGGAGTTCAAAGTGCAAAAAAGTTGTTTTGTCGCCCTTTGAAGTCAGATTTCTCGAAAGTATATCGTTTTAGAAATTTATAATTACACAAATGTGTTTGTAAAATAATACTCTATCGGTCGACACCAGTTCCATCACCGGCTGCAGAAATCATGATTTTTCGTCAGTAAAAATGTTACATGCCCTTTGAAACACAATCCTGTTAGTTTGTGTCATGGCTCACGGTTTCCAATTGGTTATTGTGACAAAATAGGTGTAAATACTAGAGATGGGCCGAATGTGGTTTTAACCGAACATTCGGTTAAAATAAAAAAATCGGCGGAAGTTCGGTTTAATTTCACCGCGAGTGAAATTAAACCGCTCTCTCGAGACCGCGAGTCTCCAGAGCGACACGTCATGACTTGTTTACGCACTTACATGAATTGTTCAAACGAATAGATGCAACCCGCCGAACTAGAAGTGTTTTTTTGTTTATTTATAGTTACGCATTTAAATAACGCAGAAGTTAGACATTTAAATAAGCATTTAATAATGTTAAGGCAAAAATGTATAACTAATTTAATTTCAAAATTAATGACAATGAATAAAGGCCTAATTTTTTTAAAAATATTATTTATATTGTATCGATTTCAGTCAAAATACAAGTGAGTATTTAACTTTTTTTTTGCCGAATGCCGAAGTTCTGTTCAAGCCGCCGAATGTAAAACGAATTTCGGCCCATCCCTAGTAAATACCTACCCACTTTCGTCGCGGATAGGATCGAAAAGAAGATGCGTGGCTTTTGCTGATAGTACACTATATGCTATGCCAGTCACACTGGCCTTAGACGTCGGCGCAACTTAACTCACAGCAGCAATAAACAATTCTGTATGTGTTAAAAGTGCGAGAATAATAAATAGGTAAATACTTATCAAGATGTACCGTTAAATCTTCAAGATAATTTAGGTAATTTATTGGCTTACGATTGATATTACCATGCGAAGTATGAAGCTTCTATGAATGTGTTTTATTGTCAGCATTTTTAAATCCCCAATTTGAGGTACGGCTCTTACTATAAGGATTAACGTCTTTGTTACTTTTCAATTTTATTGCAGCTTGGTCTAGGTTGAATTAGGTAATATTTAGATTGAAATACAATCATGATTTAGAATTATTGAGCATCGATACTGCTTGGATAGGTGTCGGCTTTTTGAAATGGTGTGGTGAGAGAGAGATTTCTCCCAACCACACAGCCAGCCAACCTTCCACGACCAACCTCAGGAAGTGGGCCACAACGTGCCCTTGACTTTGCTCCTGCTGCGCGCACGCAAAACGACAAAAACCGAACAAAAACGACGATGCCCGAACGCAACCGGTTGGGCCCGCGCGCCACCTCGTCGTGGCCTTGGCTCTCTGGGTTACTGGAGGATTGCGTTTAACCGTTACGTCGTCGGGTTCTGTAGATGGAAGGGTGGATCTTGAGATCGGGCTGATAATGTGTTGATTCGATTGTCTGGGATTTGGTTGCTAGCAGTTTTTCAAGCTCACTCGCCAGCTTCGTGACCAGTAATAGGATTGGGAATTCATAAAGTAGGAGAAGGAATCGAGCTACAGAAAACTAGCAAATGTCTACGAGACATTTAGAGAGTGGGTTGCAGGATAATCAAAATTAAAATTATATTTATTTCCTTTCATTCCAATTGAGATTGATAAGATACTAACATAACATATATTAGCGTCACACCCTTTCCCATATACGGGGTGGAAGAGGCACAACGTTTTTCCTACCCAAAATGGATAAATGAACACCAAAAGTTGCAAAAAATATCACGGCAAAATACTGCGGTAGCTTAGGTGAAGGGTAAAGGGGGTGAGTGAAGCGAAGCCCCCTTTATCCTTCGTGTTAGGTAGAACATGTAACAACAACAAAAAATACTAAAAACATAAACTTAAGTACACAAAACATAAAAAGAAGTTTGGTAATCATTTATCCAAACACAATTTGGTGGACATTCATACATTCTGGCAGTCATTTAGAATTTATTGGTAGTAAAATAGGTGCATTTTTGGTAATCGTTTAAACATAAGCCGATATATATTAGGATTTTTTTTTTACTAAATGTTTTTTGAGTATTTTATTCAGATTCTCACTGAAGGAACAAGCGATTAGAGAAAATTTTCTCGATAGAATTTAATTACGAAAATACCTGTTATTTTTTTCCTATTATTCTGAAATACAAACTTATGTAATTGCCGAATTGCCGAATTGTATTCAAAATGTGGATATGATTCGTAATCTCTCTTTGAAAAGATTTTGGATAAAATTGCGTAGTTTATTTTTAAACAATTTTATCTAGTTTGAGTAGAGCGCATAGTTTGCGCTTTATTTTTTTCTTATTTGGTAGTAATTAACGCTGTCATTTAGATTCCTATTCCTGCTTTGACATATCATCTTAATAACATTGATAAAGGGTACAGAACTATTTGCAAAGATACATGCATCTGCAACATCACCACAAAGAAGGAGAATGGGCGATATTGTCCCAAAGAACTTACAACACTACCAATCTATGTGGATACAGGAACAATACCAAGTTAGCTAATAACCGCCTATACCTACAGATTGATAGTCCCAAATCGTGGGTTCCTGGAGCCCTTGACGGCTGCAAATCTCAGGAAACCACGCTCTGCTACCAAGATGTTCAGGCCTCTCGGCACCCAATGACCTCGCAGGGGCCCATAGCTACGAGGTAGCGTAGCGATGGGATGCCAAGAAGCAAGAACGTCGGCGATTCACCGAGCTAAGTAAATAGATTCTATCTGACCTGGTCTGTGCTTCGTTCCCGTCAAACTCCTGTCTCTCTGCAAGGCCTGGGTGCACCCTAGGCTCTTCTTGGTAGACAGGTTCTTCAGCCAACCAGGTATGGCTGGCAGGCCAGCTTCGAAGCGCACAGTTTCCGTAAATACGGACTTTATCTGGTTCGGAGAACCACAATACACTCAGCTATAAGACAATCCTGAGGGGAGCCCGAATACAACTCCAGATGGCTTACGATTTAATTTCAATGCCCTATACCAATACGCGTCCATCGCGAGGGCTTTTTCGTCTGTCAGTTGTCAAAAACTGCAAAGATGGCCGCAACGTCAAATTCAAAATGGCCGTTCCGAAACCATCGATCGAGTATCGATTCTGAATCGAACAATCAGTGATTGTCCATATGGCCGACCCGAATGGCCGAGTCGGCAGTGACCCTGCCTATGAAGCCAAGGGTCCCGCGTTCGAGTCCCGGTGGGGGCAAATATTTGTTTGATGAGAACGGATATTTGTATCCTAGTCATGGTTGTTTATCTATCTAAGTATAATATTTATCTAAATAAGTATGTGTATCGTTGTCTAGTACCCAAGATACAGGGAATCCTAGTTTGGGGCTAGATCAATGTTTGTAAATAGTGTCCAAAGTATAAAAAAAAACTTATTTGAAGCGAGTAACGTCGACTTTATGGGAACCATCCTGTTTGATTGATGCTTGAGGCCACTTTAAAAATATAATTATTTTTATTTATTTTGAGGTTATATTTGTTTTCAACATAACCGACATAGCGTGAAACGCATGCAACGCCCCCGCGCGCCCCCGCCGGCACGGGCCTGTACCTGCATGGCTACAGCATGTGCGCACGCGCGCCAACTACGCCACATACTTACCGCTAAACAGGAGCATCGACACATTTGAAAACCTTTTATAGTACTAACCGAGCTAGATATTTTCCTCTTAAACCGCTGCGCCCATTTCTCAACGCAAATCAGACGGCACATTAAGGCACATTCGTCTAATTAATTTAACAGATTAACGTGTTTACATACATACATCACTTTTCAAATTTCCATCGAAACATCACACACGCACAAACACTCACACATCCAAATTCGATTTAGTTTCTGAAAAGTGTCAGCTGTAAAAAATATTACAAATATTATCATGAAAATGGATGACATTTCGGACGAACTGATTTTGAAGATTACATTTTATTCATCAAACTGAAAATTAAAAGAAAATGTAATATGTAGATGTAAAACTTTGAAATTAACTTTTAAGCGATGAAAAACTTATTGAAATAGCTATTGAATTACACACATTATGAACTCGAGAATCTGTAAGAAAATTTCGCCAATTTCATAGGTAAGCACGCAATATTTTATCTAGCCTGTATGTATTTTTCCTTACTACTATGAAACATTTAATTTAATAAATTGTGTTTCTTTGTTAAAGGTGGTTTTCATAGACTTTCTTTCACTTATAAGACTTGCCACGTAGAAACGGCCACCCATCGAGTTACCATCTCGGCTAGATGTTACTTTACCCGCGCAATCGTTTCCGGTGAGTATCTAGTAGTATCATTGGCCTGATGGTTCTCGCACATCAGGATTGAAATTCTGGCCGAGATTTGGACCTAACTCCATAAAAAACCACCCGTTCTCCTTTAGCTTTCAAAGTTTACCAAGGAGATGCTACGAGTATGATGGTCTTTTTTGGTTGTCGCGAAGACAATGTAACAGGCAAGCTGGCGTCCTGAAGGTGACCTGAGGCACATGCTGCGCCGGCGCACGCGATAATTGTTATTATTAGCGATCAAACGCGCCGGCAGGTGCGGGACAAGCGGGGCGCATGCGCGCAACTCATACTGATTTATGCGCGGGACCTGGACAAACGCATCCTTTTGCACACTCGCCCCAGTTAGGTTTTTGGACGTGCAACTTTTGCTTTCTGCATCTGCTTTATTAAATTGATGGTTGATATTTTGTTTTGTTCACATTATTCCTCCATGGCGAAAGTAATTGAATGTCTTCAGAATATACACAATTATCAAAATAACTTCTAAATATTTAGGCTATTCGCGCTTTCATATTGATACTGCAGAGGAACGGTGGTTAAAATGTCCCCATAAATAATTCACCATAAAATATTAGATGAAAATGTAAACAGGGTAAAAGCGGTGGTCACACTTAAACCTGTCAAGGATTGAGTGGCCACCTAAGTAATATTAAGAATACTTATAATTTGTTATGAATAAAAAATTAAAAAAAAAAGTAAAAAACTTAAAAACAAACGACGTTAAGTTCAAGTTCTTCCTCCCTGTGCGACTGAAGTCTGTGTACATGAAAAGTCCTCATCAAATCTTTTGCTGCACGGAACCACAAACCAAAACGTCATCTGTTTTTTTTTTGTATTTGTTGATTTTTTCAAAAATACCTAAATCTATTTTTGATAAAAATTGTATGGGACTATTTCTGAAGTACGACCTACCAATCAAAACAAGAATCATCAAAATCGGGTCATAATTGACGGAGTGATCGCGTAACAAACATCCCAAATAAAATAAAAAATAAAAACGGATGAATTGAGAACCTCCTCCTTTTTGAAGTCGGTTGAAAATATTGCTGCATCGCGTAATCGATTTTCGCATATTCCATAACACTATGACCATCCGATCGCGACGTTCGCGAGTCGCATATTTCCGACAAAAACTCCTTGCAAAGAACGTCGAGGATTCTCACGTACCCGCGCCACCTTCATAAATTATGGCCAAGGTATATAGTCATAATGCCACGTAATGTTTACTAAGGCCTAACAGTCCGCTGCGAAGAGTGGATTCCACCTGATGTGCACCCCCCTCGCTTCATACCCCGCACGGCCGGGGGTTGGAGGGTGCACAAAAAATCTTATCATATCGCTTTACCGAATCAGCTTTTGTCAGGCGTAATGTCATGTTGAGCTCTGTGGTCCGCTGGATGAGGTATAGCAGCGGAAGATTAGCAGATATTGGGGAGGTGATGTTACAGAAAGTAATTATAACTGCAGTTCATCAGATCTTAGAAGTGATGTGACAGATTACCTAAAACATCATAAAATGTACTTTTTAAACACTCCATAGGGATGTTACCAAAACAATCGGAAAACAATCGAAAGTGTTCATCCAGTTGAACTAATAGAACAGTTGTATTCACAAATGTTTGGAGAGTATCGATTCACTCGATTAATCGATGTTTTTAAGCAATATCCCACCACTAACAGGCTAAGACTGACACCCGTAAAGCTCCATGTTATCTTTTTCATACAGCAGTGTATTAGTAGTAGCTATGAATAGGTGTGGATGCTGATCTGAGTCTCGGCCACGCTGTAGACTTCGCCTTTTACTGAAAAATAGGATGTAAATTTACACCTATCACATTATGTTATTAATAAAATTTGCTGACTTGTTGATTCTGTTAAGGCAGCTGTAGAACAAAACAGGATATTGCGAATTAACATCAAGAACAGAAAAAAAGAAGCCACATCCAAAACAGTCGTTATTTGTGGCTCCAGCATCTAACATCTCTGTGATAAATACACGTTGATGCACTTTCGTTTTTATGCAGTTTGGATGCAGCGTCCACTCTAAATTGCTTCTACCTAAATCCTCCTTTAAGGGTTCCGTGGTCGAAATTATAGACCTCTTAACTTCATACACTAGAGATAATATACACATATAGCAAGCATAGTTTCTAGATGCTAGATACACCAAAGCAGGCTAGCCTTTAGAAAGACGGACGTTTCAGATGCTTTTCTGATTTTTTCTATGCTTCATTAGTGGATTTATAGATGATTTAAAAATATGCGAACCGTCGGAAATAATTAGTTTTAGAGTTATATTTCTTTGTAAATCACCATTTCAGCATTCGATATACCGTGGGGATGTGGGAGTATTCAGGTGGGGAAACGACGAATTTGCCGTTTTTTTAACGTTAAAAAATCATTGACGAGGATAATGATGGCACAAGACTGCCTAGGAAGGACTGCCTAGAAAGGACTGCCTAGGAAGGACTGCCTGGGAAGGACTGCCTAGGAAGGACTGCCTGGGAAGGACTGCCTGGGAAGTGGGGTGCCCTGATTCGGATTTTCTATTCCGAAACGGCAAAACTGAGAATTTTCTGCGAAATAAGCACTAACGTCAAGGCCAAGGTTAATGACCTCAAGGTCAATGAACTTTGAACGACGTCTAACGTTAAAAAACGAATTCGTCGCTTACCCTAATAACCCCACATCCCCACGATACCGAATGCTTGAAATAACGATTTAAAAAAAAGAACTCGAAAACTTTCCGACGGTTCGCGTATTTTTAAATGGGACATATTAAACTGCACATCAAAAATATTGCTTTGCACAGCAAATATCAGGCCAAAATGTTGCGGTATCGTAGGTAAAGGGTAAAGGGGGTGAGCGAAGCGAAGCCCTCTTTTCCTTCGTGTTAGGTTGAACATGCAAGAACAACAAAAAATACTTAAAACATAAACTTGAGTACACATAAAATATTTAAACATAAAAAGTGTTTTTGCTAATCCTATTTTGCTGTGCAAATCAGTATTTTTGATGTGCGATTAAATACTAGCCTTTTGAAATCATCTATAAATCCACTAATAAAGCATAGAACAAATCAGCAAATGCATCTGAACGGCCGTCCTTCTAAAGTCCTTCCCCAAAGCAGATTAATTTGTTAATCAATGTTGGGCTTCGATTGGAAATAGAAAGTTAAGTTTTGCTATTATTAATTATAGCAGAACCACACCTGCACGACACTGTCCCGCGGACAAAAACGCACTTGACCGTGTTTTTTCTTCATAAAATGTATAATTCCATTTACCACAATGCAGCGATTGTGCCGGGCGTAAATAGAGTCGAAAAAATGCAGGGTACGAATGATACTGGCCAAAAAACCAGTGGAAGTCACGTCGGTAAAAAAGTTTATTTAGAGAAAAAAAAAGTGATTCTGGGCGATATGGGATTTTGTGGCGAGGTATTGTTGGTTGCGGCCGCGGTCGCCATCTTTGTGTTTTGTTTTATGGCCAGTTAGAATTCGTTTTTAGAAATATTTTAACAGACGCCGTGAGTGATGTAACGTCTCTTGTTCGTTGGTTGGTTTTAATTTTCTGTTTGTTACGATTTCATTTAACGTCTCGGAGTGGTCTCGAAGTATTTAATTGCACGTTGGTAAAATAGTACAAGGCAAGTGTACATATCTATCTAGATTTGAAAACCATAATCACTTTTCTTGAAATAAAGATAAATATGAACGCTCCGTGGTCTAGCGGTTTCACGCTCGCTTCTCACGCAGGAGAGGCCAGTTCGATCCGCTGCAGATCATGTAGTACCTACAGGATGGGTCATTTATCTTAAGTACATTATACGGACGTTTTAACGGTGACGGAAAGCATTGCAAGGAAACCTTCAATCTCCTTAGGTGTGACGATGGGCTGGCCCCCTGTTACGCAAAATGGAGTATTGAATGACTTGACTTGGACTAAATTGTGCCTCTGCCACCCCGTACGGGAAAAGGGGTTTTGTTGTAAATATAAGCCGTTTTTTTCCCTCGGTTCGATCGGTTAGAAATGTCTGTAAAAAAACATAACTCAATAGTTTTAGAGAACTGGTATCAACATTGGCGGTGGTATTAACATCTTAATACATCTTACAGTTAGAAAAGGTTCATAAATGTAAAGTAGACTTAACTGCCACACACATACAAACCCACTTACCCACGTAACGACAATCTACATGATGCTACCTACGGATGTGTCTCATTGGTGGTCATACTTATGTAAATACGGTGCCTATAGATTAGCTAAAAATAAAAAAACACATAACATAGATTCACGCTTTTTCCCATACGAAGAGGTAAAGTAACTGGACTCTACCTGATGTTTTTTTAATTAGTTATTCCATTGTGAGCGGCAGGGGGCTAGCCCACCGTCGCCTATGGAGATTGAAAGTTTCCTCACGATGTTTTTAGTCACCGTTAGAACGCCATACTTATCTCATTGATACATGGTCAGCACCGGATTCGAAACCGCATCTCCTCCTTGAGCGGCGAGCAAATACCACCAGACCGTAGAGCTCTTAAGATTTCCAGTGATAATACTTTTGTTGTAAGCAATTATACTCTATCGTTGGTATTTAACACAATTGATTAAGGAAGGATGCTTCAATTAAAATTTTAACCTGTGATATAAGTTATGTGGCTTTTATATCGCGGCTTTTGATTAGGTATCTTGCCTTGTTTGTACGAGTAGAAAAGCAATATGGTGAAATCGGTTTGCAGCTACAAACCTAAACATTAACAAATCACTATAATTTAATCAAAGCCCCATGTGGTGACATACGCATCACCGATGTGGCAACTTGTATACCTCTTCTAGACACTATATTCAATTCGAAATTCAAATTATTTTAATGTAATTAAGAAAAACTTACTCGACTCATAAAAAAGACGCACACATTTATCGCCTGCCGGTGTGTGGGTAAAATCACGCGACTCATACAATGTACCCAAGTAAAGATGATTCTCGGATATGTCTCTCCCATAAATTACGGATATTCAAATGATTGCGCTACGAATTCGGTACCGCAATTAACACGCGAACTGGTTTCGTTCTAGTGCTGGGTTGTTCGATATGTCGATAATGATAAGTCGAACTTTTGACATGATCATAGAGATTTGTCATTCGAAACTATGCAGACCTATGAAATGGCCTCGGGATTGCTTACAATTCCTTGCTTTCTTAGCCTTCGCATGGGGTGTTTAAACTTGTCTTCGCATTTTGTACATTAATGGTGACAATTTGAACATTACTTTTGCGGCCGAGGTTTTGCGACTGTGGCGAGTCCGTTGAACGGGGAGATAAGTGTCTTTTGTCTGAGCCGCCCTCAATTTATGTCTAGGATTTGTACAGAGATCGGTCAGATTCTACAAAGCGATCAACATTGATATCCGGGGAACTAATTATTACATTCACGCAAACACATACACACACACACTCACACACTCGGACACTTAACTATTCATTAATTTCAATTTAATGCCAACTTAATTCGTTAATGTAATTATTATTATCAATTTTTATTTTATTCCATAATTTTCCAATGTATAGGGTTATTTTTCCTTCTACCAACTTTCTTATCGGTTTGTTTCGTATCTGGCATTTCCTTTTTATATTATTTATTGTCTGTACTTGTATATATGCTGTGAAAGATCTAATAATAATAAATAAATAAAAAGTGCCGGAATAGCCTGGCGTGCAGCGTGCCTGGATGAGGACCTTCGCAGGTCATCTCTTGACGGGCTTCTGGCGCTGAGCACGGGATCGGATCTAGCTCACCTGCGTGCACTCTCCTAGCCAGAGTCTGGCACCTTTTTGGACGACTGTGTGTGGCTGTGGCGCTTCGGTTAGGTTGTGACATCTGCGAACCACTGTGTTTGTGGTGCGGCGGTTGACTCGCTGGGGCGGCATGGGCTGCACTGTGTTCGGAGTGCAGGAAGACTCTCTCGCCAGTACTCAATTAGCAAAATCGTCCAATGGGCGCTGGTCTCTGCTAATATTCCGACGGCTCTAGAACCTCCGGGTTCGAGCCGCAGCGAAAGGTCATTCCTGTCGCAGAGCATCTCGCTGGCTGTGCAGCGCGGTAATGCCGTCAGTGTAATGGGCACGTTTGGTGTGGGCGTTTCTTCGGGCGGTTTATTTAATAAATGTTTTTTTTTTGTATTTTCTTCAGTTTAGTTATGACGAAGCGTTTGGCGGATTTATGTAATCGTATTTTTTTATATTTATTTTTATTGTATAATGCGAAATTTTTCATTATTTTTTCAGATTTTGTTCAACTCCCTACCTATTTCGGTACATCACATTGAGCCCACTGACGGAGGGACGGAAAGACGGACAATCGGCCACCGGGGGCTTAGTAATACGGGTGGCCGAAGGGTGCCAAGCGGGACCCCCGTTTGGCACCCTTCGGTACGGAACCCTAAAACCTACTCATGAAATAGATATGAATCCACGCATAAACAATACCAAATAAATGCAAAGAGAAAACTTGATTGGGTATATTCAAGGTGAAGCGACCGGAGATTGCTCCATATTACATCGACTTTCGGTACATCACTAAACACTTACAAAAATGGTTTTATTCGCTCGGCTCTAGCCAATGTGCAATGAATCTTATGAGTATGGAATGAGGTAATAACCAATTCGACCAAGTGTGGGCTGGGCCCGTTTTTTTTAAACAAATTCATATTATAATACAGGTTTTTTTTTCGTGTCATCCGTCTGTTACCGTGTTGTTTACTTCAACCTGGGTACTTGAGTATGTGGCAGGTAATTATCGTTATTATTTATTGTAATGTACATATTTAATTGAATGACGTCTTAATATCTCGTTTTGGGGGCAATGCTGTTAACATATTTAATGGCTTGTGTCGTCAATCTATTGCTGCTCAGTACCAATAACAATTGCGTCACGTGAGCATGATTTTTGTATATTTAAATTGAAATCTGTCAGTATTCTACGCATTCGTGGGTAAAGAAGTCGATAAATTAAAGATCATTCATGATATGAGATGCTGTTTAAATATTTGGTAGTAATAATTAATAGTATTTCCTTATTATTATTTCTTAATTAATGGCGGTCTAAAATCTAGGTTTACGTCGCCAATGTCACGTGTTTTTCTATTTTTCACAGTATTTGGACAGGTTCTCTGTAGAGAATCTGGAAATTAACGTCTTAACCCCTTAATGCATGGCCTTACCTGAAATGGATCGCGATTTTCAACCTTGTAATAAATTTTAAAACCTATGGAACCAAATATGGGTTACTAATGCGATAAGGGGTTAAGAATTATTAGTTGCTCCTTAGCACTACCCGGGGGGACGTGAAGGGCTGTGGGTTCCAAGTATCTCCTCCGGACGTGAGCAACTGACTCCCTAGTGTTTACTTTTACTGGTTTTCAATAATGGTGCGGCTTCATTCTGATAAAGTAATAAATATAACTTGTGAAGTCGCTAAAATATGGCAAAATAATGATTTCAGTCATGCCCAGTATTTTCATATACATTTCTTTTAACTTAAGACTGGGCACCCTGGCAGTGGATCTTAGAATGTCAACTTGTTTTTTTAAATATTAAAAGGATGTATTGGCCGTATTGCCTTAAGATTGCAATGATTTTTCGAGAAAAATGTGTAATATATCTTGAATATTTTTTGTACGACCTCCGTGGCGCTGCGGTAATGGCTCTGCCTACCATGCGAGAGGTCCCGGGTTCGATACCCGGGTGAAGATTTTAAAAAAATCCAGGTCTTAGATGTTTATATGTATGTGATGCCGCAGTTTCTGGTTCCCACAGGGTATCCTAGTATGGGGCCAGCAGCAATGTATGTGCCTATATGTGAATGTATATGTTTATGTTTACATGATTTTTAGATAGCTTCTAGGTGTGTAACAGACTGTAGAATTATTTAGCAAAATATTATTAAATTGGGGTATTTAGAGCATTATGAGCATTATGGGGTAGTATTTATTAAAAATAAAGCATTTATAGACAGATATTAATTATTGGAAGAGTTAAATAAGAATGTATTCCGAAAGTATATTTTGTAGCACTAATGTAATCTCTGCTAACTTCTCTACCTCACTTTCGTAGCTTGAACAGACATACAGGTTATTTCAAGTGATTAACTTTTAAATAGACAAAGTTTCTGTCAATGATGTTGGGACAGCCTTAATGTGTATAGAGATGATATTAGGCTTCACACGATCACACGATTCGGACTTTTCAAACTCACAGAATAGATAATAAAAGAAAGAAATGCCCTTTAGATTTAGAAACATCATTAATTTCTTCTTGTGTTATTACTTTATTACGATATATATGTGAAACCTTTTTGTTACCTGCACCCGAAGCATGGCGGCCTCGCAGGGACTATTGACGCGGGAAAGAGAGGGACAGAGCTAGGCGCTTTATAAAGCTCAGTCCATCACCTTTCGCGACGACCCCCCTCCTCCCCCACCCCGCTCTCGGATTCGCCTAGAATTTTAAGTTGTTTATGTACTTACCTATTTAATACAAACCTAGTTACATAATTTGATCACTATATTCTTACTTCATGTACTTACGTATTAACTAGTTGTTGTTTTGTTTTTCTATTTTTGAAATATGCACTTGGACTTTGCCCGCAATATTTAATAGTTTGAGCATAATTTTAAGGCTGAGTGTAAAGGAAACGTATTTGTTAAATGTAGAGCTAAGTAGATAGCTTCTCTGCTTTTAAAAATAACTGTACTTGTTAGCAAAGTATACACAAGTCTTACACATACATATGACATATGGCCCGATTTATCGTAAAAGCTGAGCGACTGAATGAGCCGAAATCTGGTCAATGACTTGAAAATTGGGTCCTGCTTAAAAAGTACGCCTAAGAGTTTAGGTAGCGCAGCAAGAGTTGAAGCAAATACAATAATAATCGATACCTAACCGAAGTTCCTAGCAGCAGCCATGCCATTGCAACCCAATATGCAAAAAGGCAAGAGTCATGCTTTATTGTTGTCGAAATCGTATAATGAAAATACGTTAAATACTATCTCAATTTTTATTTAAAATTATATTTATCCATTTACGGATTGTACCACGCCGCGGTCTGGGACACTCGCGAGGTAACACTTGGCGCTGACTGAAAATCAGCGTTGAAGGCCTGGCCTTCAGCATACTGCTGAGGCAGACGCCATTTATAATGACAGTGGCACCCCACGACTCTCATTTCATTTCATATCATGCGTCATTGCCATTTTTCATTTCTGAGTTTTGTTTCTTTGTTGTAATTGTAGTGTGTTCACTGACCTTATAATAAATGTTTCTTTCTTTCTTTCTTTCTTCTTTCTTTCTCAATTCGGTGCGTTTTATAAGTTCTAGTCTTTGTCCACTAGGGTTGTTAGTTGATGCGTGTGATCGTGGGAGGCAGGGGTGTGACACATGCGCTCACGCAGGGCGGAGCGGCGCGGCGCGGGCGCAGCAGCCGGCCCTCCGGCTCCTCCTCCACGTCGGGCTCGCTGGGCGGGCGGGCCGCCCGCTCCGACCTCGACCTGCAGGGCCGCCTGCAGACGAACCTGCCAGCACACTGGGTTCGTATTCGATGTCACACCCCTGTGTTCTATGTTGATCACCGCGTCCGATTTGTGGCAGCCATAGCCCGGTAGCCGTTGTGGCTCGGTTGGTTTGTCCCTGATTTGACTTAGACTCAGAGATAAGTTAAATTGGGACCAAACCTATGTCCTATTGTGGAATATCTTAAATATCAGAGTGTATCTATATAATTTTAATCAATAGTTGCCGTCGTACTGAATTTCTCACATACCTTGGGCTATGGCTCTGAAAGGTAGTTAGTGCCCACGGTTTTGTTAAGTTGTATGAATATACGTAGTAGGTATTCCGACTAACATTTTATAACGCGGCAATAAATAGCATACCTTGTCCATCATGTTATTGTCATTGCATGCATGTATAACAACACATTAGAAGTATGTGGCATATTCCTCGTGGTGTTTAATCAGTCGCATTTATTATATTAAATAAGTTATTTAGATGATAAGTGCGTGTTTTAAGTAGCTGTTACAGTCAGCTTTGGCTGTTCTTGTTTTGGCCATGTGGACAAGAGACACCTGGCCTATGATACCCATATTTGCTTGTTTCTCGGGAAAAGTTATAAAATAGAATAGTACAGAATTTTGCATAATAAGAAAGCCCGTAGTAATGTCAGCACAGTAGTAGTCTCGTAAATTAGATTTTAGTAATTTACTGAATGTGTGTGATTTTGTACCATTTATATGTTCACTTAATAGCAGATGCGACAACGAATCTTAGCAAAAATAACAGGTGTCTTCATATACATTTTAAGAGTATGGTAATTTATTCGACATTATCTCAAATCTGAATCGTCATAAGTATTCGCAAAAATATAATATCGTATACCAAAACGAGTAAACATACATTAATAACTCAGGTACTTAATGTTCATATATATACTTTGCTTTATACATTGGGCTATGTTTCGATATAAATTGCAAACACTGAGCTAAATAATGTTGTCATATGTATGTTACTATACATGGGTCGGGTCAAAGTTTTGTCACATACCTCAACATTTGATTTTAGAACGCGAACCAAAAAAAATTATGGACCTTCGAAATACGAATATTTTAAGAAACTAAATTCATAGGTTTTGCTGTAATTTTCTTTGCTTTCAAAAATGGAGTGGACGCGAAAAGACTAATTGCATTGCATCGCTGAGGTCACGCGTCAACTGAGATTTTCAAACTGCTGAAAAAAATGAATGAAAAACATTGAGGTCGTTTATCGTACTATCAAACGATTTAGGGAAGATTCGAGATTAGAAGATAAGCAGAGGAGCGTTCGTCCTCGTACTGTTCGGACTCCAGCATTGATCAAATATAGTGAAGGCGCGAATACAAAGAAATCCCGTTCGGAAGCAAAAACTGTTGGCTCTCCAGATGAGGTTAAGGATATAATGAAGGCCTTGGACTTCGAGCTTACCGGAAAAAACTGCATATTTGCTTAACTCACGACTTAGGCTCGATAGATCCCGAGTTTTGATAAAGCGATAAGCGGGAAAAAATGTCGCGAAATCCAATTTTTCGGACGAAATAATTTTTGATGTCGATGAAAGCTTTAACAAACAGAATGATAGAGTTTTGCGCATAACAGGACAAAAGCGGGCAGAACTATCCCACGTGTTCAGGGTGGTCACGATCCTTCATAATTCATGGTTTGGCTTGGGGTTCGTTAAAACAATTGCACTCCTGTACCAAAACAGGTCCTAACAAACCTCGTAGAACCGCTTTCACAGGCCATGTGCAAAAAGAGACACCAGATATTCTAGCAGGTCTCTGCACCAGCTCATAAGGCAAAAAAAAAACCAAAATTTTCTCCCCCCCCCCCCCCCCCGTGGAATCGACTTTATCAGACACGAAGACTGGCCCTCCTCGAGTCCAGACTTGAATCCATTGGATTATAAAATATGGCAGTACTTAGAGGACAAGGTCTGCGCTAAACCGCATTGCAATTTGGAGTCTCTCAAAGCATCCGTGATTAAAGCAGTGGCCAATATTGACATGGATGCCGTGCGTGCTTCCATATATGACTGGCCGCGCAGATTTAAGGATTTTGTCGAAAATAGGGGAGGTTATTTTGAATAGTTTAAATTTTATTTAAATCTGTATCTTATAACCTTTCGTTTGATATTAAAATATTTGTATTACAGAGATTTTTGTGTCATTTATTTTATTAATTGTATGTGACAAGACTTATGGCTCGACCTAGTATATAAATAGTATACAAAACAATGAGCTAAAGTAAACCGAATGTTATTTGTTAGCAGGAACAATATTTTCTGTCACCTAAATTTTAGTGACTAAACTGCGATACTCTTATTATTATATTTGTTCCTTGTTCTTATTATTATATTAAGTGACCGTTTCGATTAATGAGATGACTAATATTATTTCACGGTGATTTTTGATTTCTTTTTTGGTGACCAATTTTATATTATTTAGTGATACAATTATGGTCTACTATTTTAGGAATGCTACATAATTTATTAAAAGAAATGAATATATTAAAAGATCAATAAAATAATACCTTTTGTTAATGATAAAAAGAATTGCTCAGCACGTCCTACAAGAAAAATGTAGGGTCTCGTAGCGCGCGTTACGGCACTGCTACGCACGTAGCAGCGGCTACGGCGTTCGTTATTTCGAGAAGCACTGCCGCGAGAGTGTTTCTGTTTTATTTAGGGTTCCGTACCCGAAGGGTTTCAGACGGGACCCTATTACTAAGCCACCGCTGTCCGTCTGTCCGTCCTTCCGTTCGTCAGCGGACTGTATCTTTTCAAGTCAAAGTCAAAATTGATTTATTATTGTAAATATTTACATATACTTAGCAACCGTAATTTTTTGACTCTTCACTACTTTGGACCACTATGGAAGAAAAAGGACGAAGAAATACTCACAGATTGATTTAAGATCTCTTTTAAAAGTTGGTAGTGTATAACTAATGCAAATATTACAATATTATTTTTTATGAATAGTATGCAGGAATAAATAATTACAAAATTTCTAACAGCGAGTTCTGTGTTAAGTTAGATTGACCTAATGCAGTCTTGTCATTTATTTATCTTGGCGATATATATTCCTTTTTGGACAAAATCGTTTTTACATGGTTTTTAAACTGTTCAAATGGCAATTTTAAAATCTCCAGAGGTATCTTGTTGTGTAGAGAATGCACCGAACCTTGAAAGAATTGCTTCTTCCGCGAATATTAACCGAGGCGCAACTGGCCTGTGATTATTTCTTAGGGTAACGTTATAGCTATCGCTAATTTGGGAAAATGTTGTAAGTTTCTTGCGTATACATTATATTTTCGAAACTAAATTAACTGGCTACAGTTGGTATGACAATTTCTATAAAAAGTTTTTTAGGGAGTCTTTGCGCTTTAAATTATGAAAATATCGAATAGCTCTTTTCTGTCACATAAAAATAGTTTGCATATCCACTGCTTTCACTCATAACTAGCTTCCATAGGACCAAGAAAGTAACTAAAATGGAGTAGCCTAGCTGTAGCCACATTCGTGTAATGCATTAGTAAAACGTTCCCGACGGCGTAAGCCGCGCAGGTCTTAAAATATTAAGATATAGATAAATTATGTGGAATACCACATAATGTATCTATATGAGGTCCCCACTGCAATTTGCTATCAATGGTTATTCCAAGAAACTTCATATGATTTACTAATTCTAACGTGTTAATATCTAACACTAAAAATATCTCAACTTGCCTGACATTTGGAAGTGAAAATTTGATACCCTTGGGTTTCCAGGGTTTAATAATAAATGTATTAAATGTGAATCAGTTCAAGGTTAAAGACATTACATCATCGAAATCTTCTTTTTGTCTTTCAATTTTAAAGACGAGTAAAGTATATTCAGCACACAAAATTATGTAATCTTTTCCACCTTAAAAAGGGAGATCGTTAACATATACCAGGAATAAGAAAGTGCCTTATATAGAACGTTGAAGAACGCCAATTTTTACACCCTATCCATCAATGTAACGCCGTTGATTTCTGCTATTGGAAGTATATTGTTTAACCCCTCAACACCCAACGGTAGGTGGGACGGGTCGCGATTTTGAACCTTATGCCATGGTAATAAAATTTTAAACCTTTAACGGAAAAGTGGCGTTAGCTAACGCCGGTGGTATTCAAAAGGTTAAGATCTTCAAGTCAGTGATCTTTGCCTGGGAATTGGGTGAAATAGTCATAATAGAGGACCGATCACCCGCCGCCGCCGCCACCGCCGCCTCTAGATACAACGCTTTATTTCAGTATTCAATATTTAGTATGTTTTTTGCCTTAAATGTCATGTTACACGATCTTACAGATACAATAGTTATGAATCAATGTCATGTTGCCCTTGGGCATAGCAATCACAGGAATTTAACAGAAATAATACAAATAACACACAATAAAGAATAAAATTATTTCATAGTAATCGGAATAATAACAGTCGAGTGATTTCTAAAACTAAACAACCTACCGCACCTAATTAGCAATTCAAAATGTCACGCAGTATTAAAATGTATAATTATAAAATTCATTCAAAAAGGAGAAGGTTCTCAATTCGTCTGTTTTGTTTGTTTGTTTGTTTGTTTGTTTTTTTGTTTGTTACGCGATTACTCCGTCAATTTTGAACCGATTTTGATGACTCTTGTTTTAATGGTAGGTCACACTTTAGTGGTGGTCCATACAAATGTTATCCAAATAGATCTAGCGTTTTTTGAGAAAATCAACAATTTCACAAAATATATATACACAGATGACGTTTTGGTTTGTGGTTCCGTGCAGCCAAAGTTTTAATGAGGACTTCTCATGTACCCACAGTTTTCATTTGGACGGAAGAGGGGAGGAAGAATTAGGGCTTGAACTTGAAAAAGGTTTTATTATTTTTTAATTTGGTGAATTATATTAAATGCTGTCTGAGTTTATAAAAAAGTTGTTTCGCGCAATGTCTTTATTTCGTCGGGGAGCATATTAAATACCCTTATGGCAACCATCTTTGGGCATTGTCAGTATGCGACAGTCCTAAAGGCCGGCACCTCCAGATCGCCCTTATGTCGCTTGTTGGGCCGATCACCGACTCTATTTCTAACTCCGTAATGATTTAATTTCATTAGTAGCGTATCATGATCAACACAATGAAATGCCTTCGACAGTAGGCAAACAACGCCGACAGCATCCTGTGCGTACTATGTAGAGAAAATATGAGATTTAGAGATTCACGGGTAATGCCTGCACACGAACTCGATTTACCCCTAATGAAACCGTATTATTTGTCGCGGAGGTTGTGAGAGCATTTGATTGAATATGATTATTTCAAATATTTTTGCTGGAAGTACAGATATTGGTCTGAAATTTGAAGTCACCCTTGTCGCCCGAGTTAAACAGAGGTATTATCAGTCTACTGTGTTTCGTGAGGTCTGGGAAAGCTCCATTGTCAACATATTTATTGAATATATTCTAAGCCAGGGGCCCAATTCCGGTACACAATTACAGCTCCATGACAATTACATTACAATTACGGTCAACTTTAGATATCCAATATTTGGCGATCGGAGAATATTTATTTAGTCAATTATGGTAAAAATTAAGCTAATTAGTAAGCACAATAATTAAGTTAATCAACAAAGGGAATGGGATTACAAAATCATCAGATTTTGGATATCTAAAGTTGACTGTAATCGTCATGTAATTGTCATGGAGCTGTAATTGTGTACCGGAATGGGGCCCCAGGTGTGGAGCGCTATAACCAGAATCACTAAACCAACGACTTTGACTGATATACCCCACAGGACAATATCCTGGGAAGACATATTATTAAACTTAAAATATAAATTACTGACGCCTGTTTTTAGCCGACTGCGCCAGAAGGAGGGTTATGTTTTCGGGTGTATCTATGTATGTACCTATATATAATTATTTGGCACGCTCTGTAGTCTAAATGGCTTGATGGATTTTAGCTTGAGAAAAGTCGATAGATTCGTCTCAGCTGTGAGAGTGACACTCTGGGTATTCAAAATTAAAATAATGAAATGGCCGATTTTTTTCGACATATTATAATATCTTATTAACATTATTTTTTTAAACCTTTCCAGTGAAAAAGAAAGAAAGAAACTGAAAGATGCAGTCGGGTTATTTGTTTTTATAATTAATAGTCACTATAATACATAGTCAGGTCATAAGTTCTGTCACACAATAAAAACTTTTGAATTTAGAACGCTGGCCACAAACAAGTTTATTTAATTCGAATTAAGAATTTTTCATGAAAATAAAAATGTGTACTTTTTAGAATTTTCCTCATTTTTAAATATGGAGTGGACACTTAAAGAAGACCGTGTCGCAGTTATTGCGTAGCATCGTTGCGGTTACGCGCCAATTCAGATTTTCTATTTACTGAAAAATTTGAATATAACCAAAAGATTTGTTTATCGTACCATAAAACGATACAATGAAGACTCTAGTGTAGATGACAGGTCAAGAAGTGGTCGCCCTCGCTCTGTTAGGACTCCAGCAGTGATAAAAGCTGTGAAGGCGCGAATTCAAAGAAATCCCATACGTAAGCAGAAACTGTTGGCCCTTCAGATGGGGTTAAGCAGGACCACGGTGAATAGGGTGTTAAATGAAGACTTAGGGCTTAGGGCATATCGAAGAAAAACAGGACATCGTTTGGACGCTCGTTTAATTGACCTGAGACTGAAGAGATGCCGCGCTTTGTTGAAGCGGTACGCGGGAAAAAAGCATCGGGAAATTCTTTTTTCGGATGAAAAAATTTTCACCGTGGAAGAGAGCTATAACAAACAAAATGATAAGGTGTACGCACACAGCAGTGAAGAAACGAGCAACCGTATTCCGCGTGTCCAACGAGGTCATTTTCCATCCTCGCTCATGGTTTGGTTGGGAGTCTCTTATTGGGGCTTAACTGAGGTACATTTTTGTGAGAAAGGCGTAAAAACTAATGCAGTTGTGTATCAAAATACAGTCCTCAAGAACCTTGTGGAACCTGTTTCTCATACCATGTTTAATAACAGGCACTGGGTATTCCAACAAGATTCTGCGCCAGCTCATAGAGCGAAAAGCACACAAGACTGGCTGGCGGCGCGTGAAATCGACATCATCCGGCACGAAGACTGGCCCTCCTCCAGTCCAGATTTGAGACCGTTAGATTACAAGATATGGCAACACTTGGAGGAAAAGGCCTGCTCAAAGCCTCATCCTGATTTGGAGTCACTCAAGGCATCCTTGATTAAGGCAGCCACCGATATTGACATGGACCTCGTTCGTGCTGCGATAGACGACTGGCCGCGCAGAATAAAGGCCTGTATTCAAAATCGCGGGGTCATTTTGAATAAACTTAATTACCATAAGAATCTATGTTTTATTAAGTTCATTTTGCTATATAAATGTTTACATAAATAATAAACATGTCTAAATTATTTCATATTGCACATGTGACAGAACTTATGACCTGACTATGTATAGTTGATAAACTAACGCGTTAGTAAACGAGACCGACAGGGTTTAGAATTTACGTTTCTTTTGTTCTTACATGCCAACCTAACACGAATACTATTCCGGGGCTTCATTGCGCTAGCCCCCTCTAGTGTCCACCTAAGCTACCGCAGTGTTTGCCCTGGTATTTCGTTTGCAAATCAAGTTTAAACAAGTTTACTATTTAACGGTTTTAACGGTTAGTTTATCAACTTACGCGTCATATAGTAAGCAGTACTCTACAGTTTACTATCTGTCTGTGTAGAAAAAAAACACATTAGTTTATCAACTAACGGTTTTGACAATCTTACGGTGATATATCCACTTGTTTAACCAAGTCTCTGCTTCATACGGAGATGAGTTATTATGACGCTCAGTTGTGAGTAAGGGTACATTGGTGAACAAGGTTTCGAAAGGTTTCGAAAGCTCGCGCTACCTCAGCGTTGGATTAAATCTCATAAAAAAAAACCGTAACAGGTAGAGATTTGAATTTTACAGAATGTGTATTTCTGTAGCCGCGCAACAGATAATTAACTACATGACATTTAAACCATTAAAGGATACAAGGCAAGTCCCTATACAAGAGACGTGTCTTTAATATTACTGCCCCTTCGAATGACTAAATCATCATCATTAAAGTATCATCGCAAACTCGCGATATCCGTCACCGTCGTCGGTGGAGCAATTGGTTTGATATCGGATCCGCAATCTGGTATCGAAACCAATTTAGTGTTTATTTTTTGTTATTATTATATTATAGTCATGTGTTCTTGTGCAGTGGTATGGAACCCTTCGTGTGCGAGTTTGACCCCCACTTATCGATTTTTGTGCTTTAATCATATTTTCGAACCGACTTCAAAAATGAGGAGGTTCTCAATTCGACTGTTTTTTTGTATGTTTGTTACGCGATGACTCCGTCAATTATGAATCGATTTTAATGATTCTTATTTTGATTGGTAGGTCATAATTCAGAGTTTTTTTTTTTTTTTTTAATCTTATTTATTTTATAAGCCATACATCTTATGATTCAGAGTTGGTCCCATATGAATTTTATCAAAATTGTTTGAGCGTTTTTTTTCTAAAATCAACAAAAACAAAAATTATGCACAGATGACCCTTGAACTTGAAGTCCGTTGTTTTTAAGTTTTTAACTCGGTGAATTATGTTTTGTTACTTAGCACATTAGTTTCTTCCTACGATTGTCGCTGCGGTTGAGTGCGTGTGAGTGGACGCGGGCGCACACATCGTCCGAATGGAAATAATAAAAATGTCGCTGGCAGTCAGGTACGATGAAATCTAATAGCCCAAAGATTTTTATGTTCTTTCGCGGTACAATATTGTGTTACACAGGCGGGCCGTTTTTTACAAACTCTTTGTCAGAGCAAATTGAGTGTTTGGAGTTTTGGAGGATCCAATATGGCGACAGCGTTTTATGGCGATTGTCCAATTAGAGATACATTTCGGCGCAACATTTGTGGTAGTTCCTATTCTGGTCAGGTCATGACCACATAAACTATATGTATAGGTACCACTGTATGTTTTTTCCGGTTATAATTGACCGAGCGAGCGAAGCGTTTAGTTTCGTGATTGGCCTTTTGGTGTTGATGCTGTTGTCCGTCTGTCCAGGTCGCATTTTCGATGACGTAAATTGGGACACAAGTTCTTTGATTTCATTAAACATTTTAGTCGATCGCAATTTTTGATTGGGGTGAAAATTTGGGGGGAAGGGAGGGATGTTTCGTGTAGCGTTATTTATCGACGGATTTCAATAAAATTTGTGAGGCACACTAAGGACTTCATTCTAAACAAGATGTGAAAAAAAAACAAAATATTTTCGACCCCCCATGGTGTAGATATAGCAAGACACATGCATTTTCTGTGACCGATAGACAACAATTTAAATAGGCAAATTTTCAGTCAATTTGAACAAATAAATTGGAAACGACAGTAGTTGAAAGTTTCGTCATTTTGTCACTGACTGAATCATCATCGATCATCAAAATTCTAATGTACCTATACTTCTAGCAGATATATAAGCTTGAAATTTTAAACAAGCTAGGTCTACCGTTCTCACAGAACCACTAGTATTAATTCATATTGGAAACCGGATTTAATTAAATCGGTCCATAATAATATATTGCAGTACCTACCTATTATTGAACTACTTATCATATATTACATAATCAGCTATTAATCCCAACCAGTACTAAGAATTCTGCTAATCAAAATAATTCTAAATTATGGGGGAATCTTAAATGTCGCAGGAATTTGCGGTAATCGGAACAGCCTTAACATTTGCAGCCAATCAAATATAAACAAAAAACACTGATTGATCATCCGATAGTTAGTTAATACAAAGAGCTGTCAATTTTTATGTTAACAGATGAAATAAATTAACGAAAGAGGTTTAATTGGTATACCACACACGCCGTAAGTATCGCAAACAAGAATTCTCGTAAGTACATATGGGCATCCTTTTAATACGCTCTTTTACTATGTATGTTTGGTGCGCTGCGCATGCGCACTTACGAGCACGACGGAATGTTATCTTATCTTGGATCTCTTGAATCGAATTTATTGTTCTTCGAATTAAGAGCCTTTAACCATAATTTTGAATTACCTTTAAAGATCAATTACAAATAATATAGATAGTAGTATGTATAGGTAGATATAGACAAATATGGTAGGTATGTTAATTAGAGCGGGAATTTTTTTCTAAACACATGTATCTAAACATCAGAACAGACATTGTACCTAACTAATAAAATCTTTGCAATCTTACTAAGTTTTATAGATGCATTTTACGATTCCGTAAATAAATAGCACATAAAAACTCGAGTATGAGAAATAAAACGTTAGTATTACACTTATAATTGTTCACGTTTACAGCCCGGGCTCTTCATAGCACGTAGAACATAAAACTCCCGAACCATTCCCGAGCGAAAGATAAACAGAGCCGATATCAAAACCAAATAGCAGTGTACCTTATATTGATGATTATTCTCTAATAAACAGTTTGACCGTAACAGTTTAGTGCCGAGAGTCGGTCGCCGCAAGAAACTATCCTGATCAAATAATAGAGACAGGGAGATAGGATTCACATGATCTAAATGCAGTTACTTTCTCCGGCTAATTTTCTTTCTTCCTCGCGCAGTTATACATATTCTGGACTTTGTGGTCTGATATCTGTCCATTATGGCCGGTTGGCATTGATTTGGGGGGATAAGTATAGTAGACAATGTGTCTACTATACTTATCCCCCCTGTGCGCCTGTAAAGGGTGGAGGGTAGCCTGAAATTTTGAGACGGAAGTTTCAAATTCGATATGATACTGCCATGTTCAGTAAATCACTCCAGGCGATGTCACGAGAGTTCACGAGACCATATCTGTGTGTTGGTATCGTATCGCCTTCTAATATATTCAATACTAATGTGGACCATTAATACCTCCATCTTTAATAGTAACGAAATAAAATATGTTTACTGTTTGCTGCTCACGGAATGAGATCGACCTATCGGCCACCGTTTAAGTATGGTGAGGAATATTTAAGTACCGATGTAGATGTTAGAGATCCGTAGGCAATTCGAAAATTTAAGAGGCCCAAATATGTGGATTGGCGATTTTATGTAAGGCGACTTCAATTTTAAGTGCATGGATGCGTATTGATAAAAAAACGTTGCGAAGTTCGTGTGCTTTTATTGGAAATTCAGTTCTACAACCATGTATTTGTGGAATTGTAAAGAAAGTTATATAAACGTTAAATAGACATAAAAATGTAAAATATAGTGATGATTCTGTATGTTAATATGTTTACTCTTTATTTACTGTTATACGTTTGCGGTAGGCTCTTATAAGATCGCAGCGCATTTGACATCCGTGCCTTAATATCTAATTAACCGAACAAGCCCAATGCCCAATGCATAAAACATTCATAGTAAAACAGAAAACTCGTTATCAACACCAATAAAAACTGTAAGGAGAAAGCAGTAAATATGCCATAAATGAGGCAACTATACTAAGTATTTATGATTGGGGAAACATTCAAAAACTCTGTAAGGTAAGTAGTAAAGGTGGGGACAGTAATCGTTTTTAAGCCCCCTTTTTATTAGTTGGCTGTAAAAAGTTGCAAAACATTCTTTTTATGGATGTTCGAATGTCATTACAAAATTTGCTGTGGAATACTCGTGTGATCCTGCAGCTCCGGCTGGCCCTTGTTAGGAATTCGGATAGTGAGTACATCAATATATGTGAAAGATAACGTCACATACGTTTAAGTATTTAAACCTTGATTCTAATATATATCTAACTAAACCCGACTCAATGTAAGCAACCCATTATGTTTTTTAAAATCACAGGATTACAAATTAACTGATTTATGAGGAATCTTTGCATTCCCTTCTTCAAATATTAAAAACTTTTGCGGCACATTACAAATATAACCTATGCAGCATCAATCCGGGGTCACACGATGACCATTCTGTCTAAAACCACTAAAATTTATACATTGGTTATCCGATTGCTCATTAAAACCAGTTTTCCGTACGATAATGTCTAATTTATGTTCCAGTACAGCTCTTTCGTCATTGCTTAGAGAAAAAAAACATGTTTCTACCACATATGTAGTGGTATAATAAGAAGAGGCGGTCGACATCTCGTTATTTCTGTTTTATTGTCTGAATACGTAATGAAATGGCCGCGGCACCGACCTGCTGTCGCAATTTGCCGAACTTTACTCTCTTGGTACGGTAAAATGCGTCAAATAATACGGAACTTGTTAATAGAATAGTCACTTGATAGTAGTTTCAACAATATTAACAATAATGACTTGGCCAGTAACAGCCTTAATATTATGTTGCATGTTGCTCTTACGTAAAACGTACATTTGTGATCACAGCATTAACTATACAGTGGACCCCCGGTAATCCGGCAAACATTATGCAGGGCAGTGTCGGACTATCGAATTTGTCGGATTATAGAGCACTGCCTAAGACCCCTATAGTCCGGATTTTTTTACGAAAGAGTACCTTGTAATCCGACAAATTACATATCTAATGACGAGAGTCAATATATTATACGTACATATGTATGTACATACTTTGAAGTACAAATCAGACTTAATTTATGTAAGTCGAATTTAGTAAATTAAATAACAATTGATAGCTTACGTTTTATTATAAAAATAAGCATAAATGCACATACATACATATCTACCAAAATAATCAAGAATTATTAATCAAAATCATGTAGTGAATACTATATCAAATTATGAAGCTTTGAAATATTCATAATTTTTTTTTTGTTTAAGGTTGTTATAACGCGAGATCAGAGCTTTGTCCCTCAGTCTTCTCAAAAGTAAAAGTTCGTTGTAGGATGTACCATTCTCTTCAGCCCATTGTAAACCTAGCTCAAACGCGTTAACTGCGTCTTGATCTGTGACTTGTGGAGCAGCCGTACCGCTATCACTAGTAGTCAAATTCAAACTAAGTAAAACAATGCATACGCGTCCAGCACAATAGCGGTGGCGCGTACGAGTTGTGACCTGTTCAAACTTGCGTGATCTATACATACATATTAGCAAAGATTGTCAAACATAATTTTGTCATGTGGGATTACAGGGGGCGCCGGATTAGACAGGGGCCGGATTACCGGGGGTCCACTGTAGTTGTTATAAGGTCGTATTCCAGAAACTAGATGACAACGAACCTTTGTGAACTTCCTCGTCTCCTTCTTTAAGTGCCTTTCCACTAGTGGAGGTTGGCGGTCAGCTCTCCATACTCCTCTCTGTTTTTTCACCAAGCGAATTGAGCTGTTCAACGCTGGCCACTCTGTGAACCTACAGATAACTACAGGTACATTAGAAATATACACAACCCTTCAATCTATGAACATCTGTCCGAGAGGAGAGCATATGTAACATATCGCTTTTACTGCATCGCTTAGGTACAGTTCGATGACCTCCATCTCAATGTGTCATATCTGAAAGTTTAGCTCTTCTATTCAACATTAGAATTGAATTCGATAAGCTGAGATACGTGTCGTATGGCTATTATTCGGTTTCCATATCTTTATTATTCAAGTTACCCAGATTTTGTATTTAATTGCGCGTGGGTATAAAGCCTATCGGTAGTAGTTTCACTCAGGTGTTAATATTTTCCATACACATACCTCAAATTTGATTTGTGTTTGAACCGTTAATGTAATCAATGTTGTGTATTGCCGTCGGTATATTCGAATATCATTGAGAGCCCAACTATTCATTATTTAAGAAAGCAGTTTTTTTGTTAACTATTTCTTTAATAAAGGTAATGTGCTTTTTTAGGGTTCCGTAGCCCTAGGGTCCAAGGTTACTCACGTGTACGTCCGTCCGTCCATCGTCCGTCACATAGCTTTTACAGCCAAACGGTTAAAGCTCAGTCTTAAAATTTTGCCTGAATAAATATCTTGTAGAGTCTACAAATATATAAATACTTGTTTACAGGGGTAGGGACATTGAAAAGATTAGGAATCACTGTTGTAGACCCAAAGCTATACATATTGTCAAAATTCAACTTTGTGGCCGAAAGGGTCAAAAATATGCACAGCAAAAAGCAGGTGCGAAGAAACAAATTTGATCACCCTATCTAGTGGGGTAGCTTTGTTTACGAGAAGGTTAAGTAGATAAATACTGTATTTTTGTTTAAAAAAATATTGGAATACAAAGGAATGCAAAGCCACCAAAGTCAGCTTTTTATAACATTTTGTACCGAAGATTTTTTGACTTCTTATGGACCTACCATAAAATTTGGTGATAATGTTTATTTATTACGTATATTTTACTAACTAATAACAATATAATGATAAACCAGGTTTTTTCTTCGAATTTCCTTCATTTTTGGGGTTCCGTACCCGAAGGTTACCAAACGGGACCCTATTAACTAAGCCTTTTTTTAAACTTAGGTTTTTAAGAATTAAAAGAAGTACCAATACAATACAACATTGGTATGGCCATTTTCATAGCCTTTTTATTTTTTTTGTTTATTGGTGAAAACCGGACTCTCCTGATCTTATTGGAAAAGATGTTAAATTGCAGGTATTGAGTTTTGTGCTTAGTTATTTGTCATTATACGATTAATAATTGCTCATTCAAATTAGAATAAATATCGGCCTTGAATGTAGACCTAGTATTTAATATTTTATTATTAAAATTAAAAAGGTAAACTAGTACAGAAGACTGCCGTTTTACGTTTTTCCGTGCTGGTCCGCCGACGTCCTACTCGCATTTGACCGGTTTTATTAGGCTTATGTTCTACATTTGGTACCTAAACCCTAAATGTGTAAAGTCCGACATGCACTTGACTGGTTTTAGGAAAAAAAATAAAAAATTGTTTGATTGTCCTATGGTGATAAATCCGCCTGAAGCTCGCCATGGAACAAATATTTTTTACAACAAAGCGAAAACACCCGCTCACTTTGTTACAAATAGCAAATGTGAAACAAGGACTGTCGCTTTTAAAAGGCAGTCTTCGCGATAATCGAAATGTTTTAATATCATCATCCATTACGCATAATATTTGTGGCTGAGATAAACTTGGCGTTAAGACGTCGCGTCTGATGTCCTCGTAATGAGAGAATGGTCTCTATATTTTTAATATTGCCAATTTATGCATACGCGCCAATTACTACAACCCGGTATCGGCAGATGAAATAGTCTGATGAGCTGGGTACCTACCTAGACTCTGCAAATTGGGCAATCATGACCTACAAAACACACATGGAACTACATTTATGCACGCAGTGATTCATAAGTTCATGGACAGAAATAAGGTGATAATAATAATTATAAATAATAATAATTGATCTAGCCCCAAACTAGGATTCCCTGTAATTTGGGTACTAGACAACGATACACCTAATTATATAGATAAATATTATACTTAGATAGATAAACAACCATGACGGGGTTCAAACATCCGTTCTCATCAAACAAATATTTGCCCCCACCGGGACTCGACCCGGGACCTTTCGCTTCGTAGGCAGGGTCACTACCGACTCGGCCATTCGGGTCGTCATGTGACGTATGTGACTTTATGGTACAGGGCTTGCATGCTTGCTTCTGACGCAGGAGAAATGGGCATTATGTGATAGATGATTTCTCACGGACATCGGCACCCATTGAAGTGTTAGATTAAATTACTAACTACGACACTGATTAATTTGTTTTTACAGTTTAAGAACGACATGTTAAATAGTCTTGAACCTTCGATAATAAATTGGAAAGCTTTTTGAGCGAACTGGACAATTCCTACGCGTATGAATTGGCGTATAAATGCTTACATCGTTGTGGATGTGTTTAAATAAAATGTGTATGTAGTATAGGCATAGATAAAAAAAACTGAAAATACTTTGTCCTAACTATTAGGCTATACAAAGGTGTTTGCGAGAAAATGGTTTAGGCAGGTCTCGATGATATCGATGACTGCCACACACAACATTAACTTCTATTGATTTAGAATAAAATCTGAAAATCTCTTCAAAAATTACCTCAGCTACATAGATAGCGTAATGTGCGTAAGTTTTCTATTTCGATTTTAGTAGTAATGTCATAAACCGTTCTTTCTACCCACGACAGCCGTATGTGTAGTCTGCGCCTGCGCGTGCTTGTAAATATCATATTTAGAGTATGTATGTTAATATATTCTGGCGATCGTAGGTTGTCACGAAGCTCTTACTTGCTTTTTGTCTACTTTGATGCATTATCCCATTTTATGTCTCGGTTTCAGCCAAAAATCTCGGGTCTGGAAAATAGTCCTTAGTCTCCTAACCATTAGCCAGGAATGAAGCTGTTAATGCTTTGAATACCAATACAATATGTTTGTACATATACCATTTGGATAATGCCCCTGATGCAAATTGGAATTTTAGTGCCGACGAGTTTTATGGTTGGACGGAACACTAGTTGGAACAATAAATTCATCAAATATTATGATTAGAAATTCAAGTTTAATCCAATACGATATTGACCTTAATGGTCGGGGATTAAGAAGGTTTATATTGGAGCTGAGGTGCTAATTTCGGTTTAATTATTTATTATAAGTAAGCAGTTTGATTTGAGGCACGAAATGTATCGCCATAAATTCCTTAATTATGACGTTCTACAATATAAGTATCTAACCAATTTCAAGTGGCACAATAAATATTAATTATTAAAATTAAACATGACCTGACTCGGGTTAAATTCACACCACGACCACCAATATATAAACATATTCTAAGCATATTTGCTTTACTGTCACTGAACACTGACCGTAATTAAACATTATTTCGTAAGCTGGTCCGAATTTTGTGAAATAAGTTGCCAATATATATATTTTTTTACAAAAAAACAGATGGACTTAATGTCACCAAATGTGAAGCACATGCAGTGCATTCTGCGTATTTCGGCATTTGTTCATTGCTGCTTGCAATATGGGTTAGGGTTCCGTAGGGAGGGACCCTTCGCCCGCCCGTTCAGTAAAGGGCGTTTAAAATTGAATAAAAAATTAACTACTTCACATATTATTTCAATATAAGTACTGAAACAGAGAATAATGATGCGGATATTTTAAAAATATATTGTATCGTCTAAATATAAACCCTCGCGGTCACTGTACTAACTGAACACTAAAATTTCGCCAAACGGCTCGGCGGGCAGACTGCGATGAACAAGTAAACAATCTCCATGTTTTCTGACCTTCTTGTTGTCCTAGCTTGCCCGGATTTTAGTTTGTCCTGTATTGGACTGGTCTCTTCAAAGTTCTACAGCGATTTTCATTGGCGTCCAAGATTATCAAGAACGCCAAATACCATAAAGACTCTTTGTCTCCTACTTGTCCATGGCATGGCAGAGTCTGCCCGCCGAGCCCTTTTGCGAAATTTCAGTTCAGAAATTTCAGTGTTCAGTTCAGTGAGTGCCGTCACCGCGAGGGCTTACATTTGGACAATACTTTTTTTTATGAACCCGCATCACTGGTCTATGTTTCAGTACTTTTATTAAAATTATATGTGATGTAGTTAGTTTGATATTTAATTTTGAAAATATTTCTTACGCTATAAATATATAAATAAATATATCTTTAGAGTAAGCAGTTTGTTAATTTCGCTCTCTCATTCGATCGCTCATTGCGTTAAAAAACTTATATTTTAAGTTATCTAATGGAACTCCAAGTCTATTCTTTATTCTTTATTCTTTATTGCACAGAAATCTTAATAGTAAGGTAACAAAACATTTTATGAGCAAAGGCGAGCTTATCTCTAAAGAGAGATTTCTACCAGCAAACCTAGGCAGGACAGGAAAAATTGTGCAACAGGAGAGTCCTAGTGCGCAATAAAAATGTTTGTATGTCTTTTAGTTAAGTATAATTTGTATAAAACTGTTTGTTTCCTAAATAATAAAAAAAAAAACCTACGCCAGACATCCTGTCTATCGTATGGCGTAAAGTTATGAATTTGCTGTTTAGATCTCAACTGCGCTATGTCAATTTCACTTTTCACATGTTAGTAAAAAATACAAATCAGCTGTGACTACATGATATGGTATGTGGTTTATTTAAAGGACCAGAAATTTCATATTATCTTTATAGAAGTTTCGTAAATCAACGCATTTTTAGTTTAATTTTCTGCGGAACCTTTCATTTAATCAATTCGCGCCATGCAAGGAAGGAAGCGGCCGCGTCTACTAATCATAAGCGTAAGTGCCGTTTGCAGTTTTTGCTTAAAAGGCCCTGAGGTCTATTTTTTTTCTCAAACTTTCGGATGTGTATGAAGCGGACATATGGCGGTGTCATGTTTCAACTTTGACGACCTTTTTTGACCCCCGCCCTTCATGTCTTAGTAAGTTAAACCAATCTGAGCAAAAAATGTGCGCCTTCTCTCTTGGAAGTCATTGTCGGTTATTAAAGTATTATTGATAACTACTAATCATTATGCGCGTGCGAGAAAGCCTATTCTTACCAATCTCAGTTACCTGAAACTCCACAACAACATACGCATTCCACTCTTAAATTCGAGTAGGTAGTTCCAGATATGTATGTAGATACTGCAGAAAATAAAAATACCGTCACATAACCTGCAAATATCAGATATTTGACATTCCATAAAAGTAAACAAAGTATTCATACAATGCCCTATTCTGCCAAGTTTTTACAATCCAAACCTCCCAGATAACGCGTCTCCTCATCTAATCTTTATAGTTCTTACGCTGGTTGCAAAAAACGTTATCTGTTGCATCGAATCAGAATTCAAACTGACGTTTGGTTGGTTCACTTTTTGTTTCAAGCCTCTGTGCGTGCGCTCAATATTAAATTACATCTCTTGCTAGAAACACAAATTGTGGCACATGCTACGGTTGTAAGCAATGTTGCGTTGTCTCCACACTTCGGATTAAAATCGAAGTAACAACACGAACATTCGCCTACAAAGATGAGAGAGTAGAGTAGTATAGAAATGAAAGTGATCATTTTAGAACCACAAACTGATATCGAGGAGTTATCTGACAGTACAGTTAAAAAACTTGTTGTTTAAGCCCAAATTTGCAACTCTGAAAACCCTGTGCTACTCCCGTTGTGATCGAAAAACTGCGAAATTCTGGCACTAACTGGCAAAAGCCTTGTAGGGGAAAACTTCGATAAAAACTTTAATGAAGTGATGTCTTATATTTATTGCGAAATTACAGGTCAAGTAGTTTTTTATGTTCCTACAAAGTTAACCCCCTATCCCCCCTCTAGCGGGGGGAATTTGAAAAACCACTTGCTTAGTTGACGTCCCATACCTATAAACTACCTACCTACAATAGTACCTACCTTCATAAGTCAAAGAGCTATTAAATTTCATATAAAATGAATTTCGCCAAATTCCTTCTTAGTGCTACCCAAACTAATGTAAGGAACCCCTGTACAAAGTATCAGGCAGTCAGGACTTTGAATTTTATAAGGTATCCTGGAAATTCCTTCACATGGAGAACTGCAGGTTCCACGAAGGATGGTTCCATCAGTGGATGTGACAGCCTTTTCTGACCAGGCAAGATGAAGTGGTGTAATGGCAGAGGCCAAAGTCAACCTTGCCCGGGGGGGGGGGGGGGGGGGGCTGCCACAGAGGCTGCAAAATATCATTCTTGAAGGAATCACCTACCTACCAGGTGCAAAAATGGTCGGCAGGGGTCGATAAAAACCCGTTTGACTGGGGATGGAGCACTGGCGAACAAGGTCATTGCCCGTCGCAATGTGCGCAGGTCCTGCTCCTCAGACCCTGCTCAGAATGGTGGCTTGCAAATGCAAGAAAGGGTGCTTAGGCTCGTGCAGTATTCTATGCTCCTTTTTATTTTTTGGAAAAAAATAGCTTATCTTTGACTGGCTGTATCTCTGCAAACAACGGACCTAGAGAGCTCTGGTTGTACTCAATTTGTAGAAAATTAAGTTTACTTTACAAAAGTAGAGTAAATATAAAACCTAATAATGATTCTGCTTTCTCGAGAAAAAAGATAACTGCAGCAAGGGCTAGAATTTGGCAGTTTTTCGAGCAACACGGGAGTAGAACAGGGTTTTAGGGTTGCAAACATGGGTAAAAATTGCTCTCATCTCAGGGAGGGGTACCAACATCATATTAAAAAATCGTAGATACCTTCGTAATTCGTAATTTATTTATTGTGCTACACAACACATACATACAAAAAACTTAAAATAGAAAAAAACATGTACAAATGCGAGCTTATCTCTAACAAGAGATTTCTTCCAGCAAACCATGATGGGTAGGAAAGGTGATGGTTGAGCGGGGGAAGACCTGCGTGTGCAATAAAACTCTATAATAATAATAATAATATTTACACACATTGATCTAGCCCCAAACTAGGATTCCCTGTATCTTGGGTACTAGACAACGATACACATACTTATATAGATAAATATTATACTTAGATAAATAAACAACCATGACTGGGGTACAAGAATTCTTTCTCATCAAACAAATATTTGCCTCCACCGGAACTCGAACCCGGGACCCTTGGCTTCGTAGGCAGAATCACTGTCGACCCGCCCATTCGGCTCGTCGAGTAATATATATGCGCGTACATGCATGCGCGTTTACGATGTTGGATGTTTTAATAAACTGTACTATGAACTTACATTTATATCGAAAAACACATGTCATTACAACTCCTCTTACATAACCACACCTACATATGCGTCAAACCTAAAATGTTGGTACTTGCTTCAGTGGAACACAACATCACAAGCGAACCTAAACAAATGCTCAACGAATGCTGGCAAGCGAATGTTCAGGGCATTCGAATGTGTGACCGTAATACCGCGTAGATTCAATCGCGTATGTTTTTTTCCCCTAAGTATTTTTCAACACTTACAGAGTCACAGGTAGATAGATTTTTTGTTATATTTACGGATAGGGCGCAGGGTCGTTATGACACCAGCTCTATTATTTCACGTCCCCATACGATTTATACTAACAATGCAGGTAGAAATTATTATGGAAGTGATATTTTATATCCAGGGTTTTTTGCTTTGCGTTGCGTTTTAAACAGCATTTCTATATGATCTTCTTTATTAGACTTAATACTCGTGCCTTATACTCGTTGATAAATACATATTGCCACACTTTTTTCCAAACAAGGCTTGCATACGCACCTTTGTTGAACCTAGATTTGTAAAACACTATCTTGTATTTATTATTTTAATCCAAATCATACCTCTTAACATTATTAAGTATACAAAGGAATTACTTATAAAACTCTGCCAGACAACTCAGTTCATGCAGCATCATTAAATATTTATAAAAACTCGTCAGAAAATGCGCAAAGAGTAACACAACTTTACCAGGGATCTGATAACTTACAGTACAGTTAAACCATAAAGTACAGGTGTATAGTTTGATTGTTTGATTTGTTAATTCCATGTCTTGTAATTTGGGCTTCTTCGTGACACGACCAACGGTGCAACACAAGTAAATAATAAACATTTCCATTCCTACCAAAGGTCATGTTACCATAAAGGTAGGGTCTTACCACAAACAAATACACTCCTGTTCAACACTTGTTTAAAATCATAAGTGTATGGGATTTGACGGTTCTTTTGAGGTTAAACACTGTTTGATATTTTTTGTGGTAACACGTAGTACATGTTTATTCTGTAATTAAAAGTGAGTAATAAAAGGTAACTTGGTATCAAATCAAATGTGGGTTTTCATCGATGTCCAATCGAGTATAGAAACATATTAATTACATATCTACTACGGAGTAAACGAGTAGTCAAACTAACAAAGTTAATATACTTTGTTTTGCTTGTCCCATACCGCCGAGCAATTATCATGTGTTCGTTACAAACTTACATACATTCGGTAATTTAATTGGAGTTTTTATACGATACGTAGCGATTACTTCTGAGCTGTACTGCTTAATTTTGTTAGCACCATGTGAAAAGAATTAGATTTTTTGCCCAATCAATAGTTATAGGGTACTAGTTTTATTATTTCGCTATCAATAAAAAAGGCAATCACGCTGGTTTTTAATTGAACTTTGGGTAATATTATAGCGAATATACACGAAATGAGTAGGTATGCAAATATATTTTTTTAGGTTTATCATCTGTACTTGGTATATCATGCAAGATCGCTTCCTGGATTTGGTTTGCACAAAAGTAATTTTTTGAAGATCATCCATCAGTGACAATGATTAAATTACATAAACATAACATAAACATTTATATACAGGCATATACATTGCTTCTGACCCCACTCTAGGATACCCTGTGTCGTAAGAACCAGAAACAGCGTCGTCTCATACATATAAAGATACTATTTTAATACAAATAAATTAATATCTCAGTAAGATAAATTGATACATTTTTTCAAACCGTATATTTGAACTCGAACAAAACGCTCCAAAAGTAAACCTTTCTGAGCGTTATCAATTAAATTTCGACATACTCTGCTGCTCTAAAAACTATTTTGTTTTTTTTCTTCGATCAGTCAAAGATCCAGTCAGTACGTGATATCTTAGGGGTGACTAGAAAAAAGTTAAAAGCATTGCTCGCAATACCGGGCGAGGTACCTGACTTGCCGACCAAAAAAATATGATTAATGAAGGTCTAAATTAAATAATTTTTACGTCCAGCAGGTACCGCGTACCCGCGGGATAAGATGGCGATTTTTTAAGCATTGTTGCCGCTCGCTCACGTTATGCAACCTCTACACATTTGGAAAAGTTATTTCATATATCTGCACGTTATAAAAACGGCTAGGAAATATCATATTATTTGTGTCTGATCATTTAATTTATGCATCGCGTAGTTTGTATTTACCGATAACATGAAGCATATCTGGATAAAGGAAAAAACCTGTGCCATTTTTTCAGCTCTAATTTAAATTTTATTCCGGCCCAAATGGCCGAGTCGGCAGTGACCCTGCCTACGAAGCCAAGGGTCCCGGGTTCGAGTCCCGGTGGGGGCAAATATTCGTTTGATGAGAACGGATGTTTGTACCCTAGTCATGGTTGTTTATCTATATAAGTATATAGATAAACAACCATGACCCAAGATTCAGGGAATCCTAGTTTGGGGCAAGATCAATGTGTGTAAATAGTGTCCAAGGTATTATTCCTATTTTGGCTTTTAAATCTTGGTGCCTAATTGACTTGTCACCTCAACCAATAATGCATTGAAGCACATTCATATTAATTTAGAGAAGGTTCATTACGTTTCCAAATATAAAAATAAACACAAGATTAGTGATTTGTTAATATTTTTTGACCCGCATCACCTTAAATACTTCAATAACGAAAACAGAGCTCTATAGATATAACGTTAGAAATGCGAAAATACTTGTTTACTGCAAAAAGAGTGGCGTGATTGTATCACAACTGTGTTAACTAACACGATTCATATTAATATATTCTGAGAAGTGTCACATAAAAAACAATATAAATCGATTTTAAAATTGTCAATTGCGGCTTGCGGGAAAATGACAAAACAAATTGAATTAATGTAACGACTGGTATGGAGATTTACGTGTGTTTTAGGTGCGTGTGCGTATTAGCATAAACTTTCTACGCATTTGCGTAATTCTTCGTCCACGAGGCAAGTGTTTGTCCATTTGACTCATCTCTCTTCCACTCCACCTATCGATTCTCGGAACGTCACATCCTTATTTTTGTACCTGTAAGGAGTTGTGTCTTGCTTTTTGTAGCTATGTCTTTACAGTGATCCCTATTTCTGAAAAGCTATGTAGGTATGTACGTTAGTACTCTCGACAGAGAACTACTTAGCAATCAACTCACAGCTTAACCTTGTAACCACTAAAAATATTAAACAGCGTTTAACCTTAAAACAAACGTCAAATCCCATACGTTTTTGTTTTTAAACAAGTGTTGAACAGTAGTTTATTTTTCTGTGGTAAGGCCCTCAGTCTAAGAGGTTTCTCCTCTAGAGTTCATTGAAAGAGGTTGACCCGCCCGTGAAGCTACTGGCTGGCTGTACAACAAAGGTTTCGAACTTTCGATCATTCTGTGTACGGTTTTTTCGTTCAAGTACAAACGGCAATGACTTCGGGGGTGGAACATGAGGCGCAGTCGCATTGCCTACTGTGCATTCTACTTTGAAGACTCAGGTTTATTTTGAACTTTCTCGTAGATAGCAAAACTATACGTACTGTACTAAACTGTATTTGGTAGGTGAAGTTAAGCTGTTAAACGTGGAAACATGGTAGTCGGCGCTCACTGTCAGCCGTAGTGAGAATTAAGCCTTATAGATAATATTCAAGTATTTTTTTCGTTTGCAGTTCTTGAGGGTTTAATAAATTCCTCACAAATTGTGAGCATCGACTTCCAAAAGTTGCTTCTTTTAGCTAGGCTGTGCAATCTTAATTTAATCACAATAAACCCTATTCGTCGAGCCAGATAGAACCTAACTAACGAAACTTATCATTTATTTATTTCGGGAAATATTAAACCGCACATCAAAAATACTGATTTTCACAGCAAAATGCTGCGGCAGCTTAGGTGAAGGGTAAAGGGGGTGAGCGAAGCGAAGCCCCCTTTATCCTTCGTGTTAGGTTGAACTTGCAAGAACAACAAAAAATACTTAAAACATAAACTTGAGTGCACATTAAATATTTAAAACATGAAAAGTGATTCTTTTTTGCTGTGCAAATCAGTATTTTTGATGTGCAATTAAATACTAGCCATTTATTTCTATGCAAAGTCGAGCCGAATGCGGTGGCCACATTCAAAATGCAGCAAGGGTGGTATTTGATAAGACGAGACGAGCGGGGGTGCCGCCATCGATTCGCGTCGCTCGTGACTATAAATCACAATTTCAGCCATTCAAGTATTTTTTATTTTTTGAGCCAGGTTTTATGCAAGTGCTGTGCCCGGACCGTGAGAATCCTCGGGGCACCTCGAGACCGGTGCGGGGGTGACTTACGGGCTTCAAAGATTTTTTGCAGGCCTACGAGTTGGTTTGCAACCTGGTTTGTGCCCCGTCTAGGTCGTGCCGTGCAGCAGCATGGATCATAGTTTACATTTGGTCTTTTGATAAATTTGTTACTTTTAGAAATATGACAGAGATCATAATCGTTTCACCTTACAATGTTTTTACTTGTATTAATGGCGATATTCTACAAACTTAATATTTACTCTGGAATCTACCTATTTGTTCTCTGATAAAATCTTGTCATTCTGCGCTGGTATCGGGGTCATATACTAGTTGTTCCCCGCGGGTTTGTTTGTTTAGGATGGCTCGCTACTACCTACCCTATACTATATCTATTTACTTCAATTATGTCGTATTGTATCGTGGAGGTGCCTGTTGGGTGTCAGTGTTACGGGGATTAGAAACTTAGGGGGAAAAAATAGCGAGCAAATGCTAGTTTTGTTAATCTGAGATTAATGGCATTCAACCGGAGAAATATAACATCAGGTAGACATATACGTCTGCAATAAATATGGTATATATTAATTGCAGTTTTAGAAGGCTACAAATATAATGATCACCAATAAATTTTTTCCTACCCAAAATGGATAAATGAACACCAAAAATTGCAAAAAATTTTAGGGAAAAATACTGCGGTAGCTTAGGCGAAGGGTAAAGGGGGTGAGCGAAGCGAAGCCCCCTTTATCCTTCGTGTTAGGTTGAACATGTAAGAACAACAAAAAATACTTAAAACATAAACTTAAGTACAAAAAACATAAAAAGAAGTTTGGTGATCATTTAGCCAAACACAATTTGGTGGACATTTATCCATTCTGGCAGTCATTTCGAATATATTAGTAGTAAAATAGGTGCGTTTTTGGTAATCGTTTAAACATAAGCCGTTTTAGAACTCTGAAAAGTCAGCAACAGACAGACCATAATAAACACTTACAAAAGGGTCATGTAACGACAGTTCAGTTTCTGTGTCTGCCTACAAATGTTTAAATACTGGAAATATTAAACTGCACATCAATAATACTGATTTTGATACTATTTTTAGAGCAAATATCGGGCAAAATACTGCGGTAGCTTAGGTGAGGGGTAAAGGGGGTGAGCGAAGCGAAATATAAAGGGTATCCTTCGCATTAGGTTGAACATGTAAGAACAACAAAAAACTTAAAACATAAAAAGTGTTTTTGTTGATCCTTTTTTGCTCTGAAAATCAGTATTTTTGATGTGCGATTAATTAGCCTTTAAGTACTAACTGAAATTCAAATTAGTGTTCTGTATTCTTCTCTGCTCTGATGTCTCCTCGTGTAATTTTACAAAGACTTACATTGACCCCAGATCGGTCTGCGTCGGAGCCACTGCCCCTCTTTGACTCTCAAATCCGCGACACGACGGACTTCAGATTATTTAAATCACAATTGAATTGTTCACCTATATGTTACGCTTTATAGGAGGCACCAGCAACATAAGCATTTCAAATGAGAACTGCGGGAGGACGTCCGTAAACAGCGTGACAGGTTTTTGACTTGCAAAATATGTACAGCTTTTCACGAGAAATTGATCCGACGGCGTTCCCTGCGCAGTGGACCATTTTATGAGCGCGGGGAACTTAGATTTACTAATGGCAAACATTATATATGTCACCGTAAAGCCTCGTATTCATGGTAAACATTTGTTTAGCAACAGTTGATCAACATTGTTTCAGTTTCCACGTCTTTTTGGGCATATTTAGGGCTTGAGAAATTTCTTCGAATACATCGTTCTTTTTGTTTCTTTCTCTGTATTCTCTTATAGATGAATCCCATATTGGTGGTTTTGATTGAAATAATTCTATTAGTTGCATTATTTTGTCATTGCTCCACACTACTGCCATGTTTATAAACTGTTGCCGAACACGTCCACACACGTAAACAAATGTCGCTTAACTGATGTTTACGCTTGTCGGGCGTGAGCTTGTCAACACGTTGCTGGCAACTCTGCAACACGCAGTGTTGCCAGCAACATGTTGACAGCAACTCCGCAACATGTTGATTCAACTTTGTTGTGAAACAAAAGTTTACCATGAATACGAGGCTTTAGGCAAACAAAACCGTTAGTTGATAAACTAACGTTTTTTTCTCGTAAGTTGATCAACTATCGACAGATAGTAAACTGTAGCGTACTGCTATATGACGCGTTAGTTGATCAACTAACGGTTAAAACCGTTAAATAGTAAACTGGTTTAAACGAAATACCAGGGCAAACACTGCGGCAGCTTAGGTGAAGACTAGTCTTCGTGTTAGGTTGACATGTAAGAACAAAAGAAACGTAAATTCTAAACCCTATCGGTCTGGTTTACTATCTGCCGATAGTTAATCAACTACCGCTTTAGTTTGTCAACTAACGGTTTTGACTATCTTCCGGTGACTTATACATTGTTAGTCCATCTATTTCGCGCCAAAAGCCTTCCGTAGGGATTGTTTCAATTCGGATTATCCGTAATCCGCAGAAAAGACGGACTTTCTCAGACAGAAACATCTTGCCTATGTAATTGATTATCACTTTGAATAATTGGAACTTCAAATCCAAATTTATAATTGGCTTCGGCTTTGCAATCCCTAGCGGGACGTCACAAATTTCATATTGTCAAATGTGGACGGATCCAAGTTTCAAAGTCATGGTGGTATATCAAATCAGGTGTGATTTTACAGTCATACTCACACTCAGACAGATTTTTAGGGTTTCGTACCCAAAGGGTAAAATGGAACCCTATTACTAAGACTCCGCTGTCCGTCTGTTTGTCTGTCTGTTCGTCTGTCGTCAGGCTTTATGTCATGCATGAACCGTTAGACAGTTGAAATTTTCACAGATGATGTATTTCTGTTGCCGCTATAACAACAAAAACTAAAAAACAGAATAAAATAAATATTTAAAGGGGCTCCCTTACAACAAATGTGATTTTTTTGCTCGTTATTGATAACGGCAACATATTCACAGAATATTTAGTTATATATTCACTTATAAATAAATTAAAATAAAACAAATATTTATGGGGGGCCCCCATACAACAGATATGATTTTTTTGCCGTTTTTATATTTATATCGTACATACGGAACCCTTCGTGCGCGAGTCCGACTAGCACTTGGCCGTTTTTTTTGTTACGCTAACACATGTTCGTAACATATTTGAATTGAACAACAATTTATCCTACATTGAAAGTAACCAAAATATATGAATTAAAAATAAAATAGAAACACTAAAAGAAACAACTACGCGAATAAACCACCCCGGGACATTGCCGAGGCTAAGGTTCCCATGACGCTTGCTGCATTTCCCCGCTGCACCGCCAGAGAGATCCTTTGCATCAGAAATGCCCCAGAGCGGTTGTCAAATCCTCTATCCCTTAGACGGCGCCCCAGATCCTTGATAAATATTTTCCCTTGTGTCCCCCAAACCCCACTAGTCTCGAGCGCAAGAGGCACAAAGATGTAGCTTCCCGTGAGTGCGGCATACTTAAGGCACTTCTGTCTTGCGGCAGACTCGGCGGCTGCACCAGCGCGGGCCGCCGTTGACCCGACATGGGAGGCTGCAAAGGTGCAGACGCAGGTCGCATCCCATAGCAGGGAACGTCCTACATGGAGTTTAATACTCTTATGAAATTTATATTGAGTACCTGATGTATGACTGTTTTAAGGGTCCGTACCGTACCCCAAGGGTTCCAAACGGGACCCTTTCTAACTAGGCTTCCGCAATGCGTCTGTCTGTACGTCAGTGGACTCTATTGATGAACCATAATAGGTAGAGAGTTCAAATTTATCACAGAGTGGGTATTTTGCTGTGATAACAAGTAATTCATTACACGCGTTTTTATTAATTGAAAGGGGGTCCCCACCATTCTGTATAAGACTTATTTATTATAAATGGCAATTTTATTTTGTTCGTTCATCGGCTGACTCAGGTAAACAGATCGCAACCGATTTTATCGGAAAATAACTTTGATGGCGGGATTTGAGTTTTGTACATAGTTATATGTCGTCGGTATGCAAATAATAATTGCTAATTCGAATTATAATAAACATCAAATGTTTATTTGTACCAGATTTTATTGTATTCTTGTTGAATTGCAATTATTTGCTGAGTTGTAACTATAATTGTAAATGTTGAGTCTGTTTGCATCATGCCCTCCTACCATGTACAATATGTAGAGAACAGGCACAATAGGTACCTAGCCAATAAACCCCCCCCCCCCCCTCCTCCCTCTACCTGAGTACGCTCATGGTCTGTCTACTCAGCTGAGTATACCTCGCGCCACGATTTAAGAGCGCTGGGCCACGTTGGCGGGAATTACTGTGCATATTTACAGGTATTGAAAAGTGACTACTGCCACTTTTGTGCTACTGCGCATGCAAAGCCACCGCTCATAACCCGTGGCGCGACGAATACAAAGCGTAGCAAATAATATAGATGTTTGTGGTTTCATATAAAGTTCAATATTTATTATATAAGTGTTCGGCTACTATAGGAAATTGGGTTGCTTCTCTGCGCAACCGAAAATATTGCATACATATATAGCAAACACAACAACATGCATAACACATGGGTACCTACTTATGCCTTTTCTAAGCTTGCATGGCAGAGACTTAATGTTTTTTCTCATTCGTTGTAATACCAGATTTGTAATACCGCTTCCATTGGAACCTGCTGAACTATATAAAATCTTCTATATATAATCCCATTTTGTGATCTTGTTTTATACGTGTATTACTTCCCGAAGGTCACAAAAAACCTGCAATTGTTATTATCCTGTTACTAAACGTCTTACCAGACCAGCATTTTCACGGCGGTTAAACACAAAAAAATAAATACAATCATAGTAAAAACACGGTCTTTCAGTTCAAAAACTTCTATTTGTATTGTGTTATGAACCAAAATTGTCAGAATCTTATTTGGCAACTCCTAACGATTAAGCATTATGTGAAATGAATAAAATAAATCGCATTAGCGTAAAGCGGTAATGTATAGAATTCTGATGAATTGTGTGAGTATTGAAAACTGCTGCTTTTTCTGTTGCACATGATATCACAAATAGTGTGACGCCATTTCTACCGCATGTATATGTAAGTACGGTACCTAGAAACTCAATTAAATCTCAATCAACCCAACTTAATTTAAATGTATACATGAAAAATAACTTTAAAAGTATATAAGCGAAAGAGACAAGTCCCCACGACACGGGAAAACTAGTGTGGGTTTAGAGACACCATACAAAAGTTGTTATATTTTATATAAAGGAATATTATTATTTATTATTCATAACTATATTGTGGTCGCTAGCTACACCTTACAGAGCCCGTCTTCTTTTCATCAAGCGGCTAGATTCTAGCCTTGATCTAAGACCTACCCATGCACTCGTGGATGTGCACATTGGCTATAACTGCACGGATCTTAGATCAAAGGAACTGCCAGGCTTGGAGCTATCTCTTTGAGACCATCCACTGTGCTTTTGTGTGCATTCCCTTAATATGAACAGTGAACACAAATATGAATTTGTTCAATTCAATGGAGTATGTAAAATGTAGTCTTTGATCGTTAGCTCTATTCGAGGCTTTATTGTCGAGACGGGAACCCTTTTAGTATATTTTACTTACCATATCGCCATTATTAACATGTCCATTCATATTTATTTTCCTATTTATATAGCTGCACGTTTGAATTCCACGGGTCTTGATAAAAAAAAACTGAAGAAGCTCTAGATACTATTTCTGCATAATTTTTCATGGATTACTCACTACGCTCTGTAATATTTTTACCTTTTGTCTCCATACATTCGTATTTCACACGAGTATGTGAGTCAACCTTGCACGGTAGATGCTTGATAGCCACGAATTAAATATTTTACTGTGAATCGTATTCCGATAAAAAGAAGCAAGCTAAAGGCGCTCCCTACCTCATTCAAAACTATACCGTGATATCAAAGCAAAAGAGATGTTTTTGAAGAGTGTTACTTAATACGTGGAACTTTTGGCTTTTGGTGGTATACTTACTTTTAAAAGAAGGAGGAAAACGGCTCAAGATCAAGGTTACCATGAATGGAGCCTGCGCCTTCGAAAAGTTGCATATCCAACCTGCTTGCTCGTGGAACTCACATGGCCCGCTACTGGCCGAATGACTCATGCAGTTATTGCTTTTTTTTATCGGAAAGAATGGTGGTTACGTGAGAGGGAGGGAAATCAATCTCATTAATTTTCTCCGAAACTCTCTGTAGTTAGTCACCGGTTTTTCTGGGAAAGCCGTTAGTCAGCTCTATTCTGTCCTCTTCATACATACTACACAATTACCATAACTATCGAATTTTAAAGAATTATCAAATAAATGGCCTATATAAGTTACATCCCATTTGAACCCACCGGTTGCATCTCTCACTCAAAAAAAATTATTCAAATTACTCGTGAGTCGGTTCCTTTGCCCGGTTCAATCACGATTGCCTCTAATCATGAACGATTTACGTTTTATACACAAACACACATCACCATATGTAAATCGAAGTCCTTCCTAGAATCGGCCATCATTGCTCGCTCCCTAATTATTTTTAATTACCGCACATGAGGCACAGACACGAAGCATGTGGCCTTCAACAGTTTTACTTTTTTGAGCACTGAATCACAGAGATTACCCACGACTTGCCTTAATGACTCAGATCACTTGCCTCTATGCCGATGCAACAATATTTTTTACCTGTTTATAGGAACTTCTAAGAACAAAATCTCGTAAATCAGTGTTGGCGCCCTGTTATTTTCGAGTTCGCATAAATTGCGGGCTAGAGGGCAGTAATTGCGTCCGACTATTTGAGGGCCTGCGTACGCGCAGCGGGTGGCGGGTCTGATTTAAACATGTCGATTGTTGCCGGAGAACGAACATTTGTTTCGATGTCTCGGTGAGGATTATGTTTCTCGAATTTAATATATTTCTTTAGGTGAATTGTAATGATTAAGGATTGGGTTTCTTGGTGATGACTGACTCTAAATTTTAGACAGCGTTTGTTGTGGTACATCATTATAGTCTTCTTTCGATTTCGATTCGAATCGATGTACTTTTTATTCGTGGTTTAGTACCATTACAAATTTTCTGTCGAAATATATTTCCCCGGTTTGAGTTTGATAGCGAGACAACATTGCCTCGTTTAATAACTTAGTACGGTTTTCAATCAATGTGTGGGTAATCGATTCCAACTGAAAATCTGTGTGATTATTGCATTAGGAAGAAACTTATATGCAATAAAAGCTACCTAGTAAAATATTAGCTCTTCGCTCTCCAAATATATTTTTAAAAATGTTATGTTTCTGTTATTCTTACCAAACCAAACCTCACTACAAAACTACAGCCATTTTTAATTGCATTTCGAAGAGTGTCCCAAGAAAACAAAGTGAGATTTTACAATTTCCGAGCCATATGTCATGTCACCCGCTGTCGATAGTTGGCTTCTGATTTTTTGTTCTACTTTACTCTGACTTGCCATTTTTTGCCTCATTTTGTTTTTTTGTGCATTAAAAGGTACCGTGCGTGCACTTTATTTCAGTCAATTTAAATGGACACTCTAATATTATAAAGGTCTTTTAAATATTTGGTTTTACTGGTTGTTTTAAAAATGGTTTTGTGTAATTTAATTTATCGTGATTAGCCTGCTGTTATTATATGTTACGTTTTTGCAATTCAAGTTTATACCAGCTTAATATTTAACGGTTTTAACCGTTAGTTTATCAACTAGCGCGTCATATAGTAAGCAGTACGCTTCAGTTTACTATCTGTCGACAGTTGACCAGCTAACGAAAAAAAAACGGTAGTTTATCAACTAACGGTTTTGACAATCTTAGGGTGACACATACTTATAACACTCGTTTAACTTTTGCGTTATAATTTAAAAAACAACTTTTTTAGTTCTACGAATTGTACATATGTATTCTAAGGAATGAAGTTAAAAAACTACCGAAAGTAGGTAATCGTACAATCAAACTAAGCATCGATTTTACAACATAGCTATGAAAGAATAAAAACAGTGATATAAAAATTCAAATAAGATAAAACGAATAACAACAATTAACTGCAATACCAAAATTCAAAACATCAAATTCCACTCGATTGGTTCCATACGCTACCTTGCGCACACTTGCGCAAAAGTCACCCTCACGCACACAAGCATACCCTGCGCCCGCGCGCGCAGGTACCGAGCGATAATTGCCTTCGTATATTCAATGTTCTCTACCTGTGCGCAGTGGAGTTAGGACGGGTGCGATATGTTCACTCACGAATATCTGGAGAAGGCAGTATAATAATCACATAAAAGTTTTATTAAGATCAGTTTTGTGTAGCATTCTAGGGGTGACGGACGGAAGGTTGAGGTATCTTGAGAGACGCAATCACGAAATAAACGGTCAAGTGCGAGCCGGACTCGCGCACGAAGGCTTCCGTACACACTTGTAGAGACCTATTATGTATTTTTTTCATGTATAGGGAAAAAGTTCGTCCTTCACGGGAATCTAGTCTCGGAAATAAAATTGGTTTCATAGTGAAAGTTGTTCAGAATTATGTCCCTAACAACCCCCTAAAACATGACTACACCTTTCTGTGATACCCAGTATGCAGTCACATTCTTTGCTTCTGGCCCCATACTAGGATAGCCTGTGTCGATGTCATGAGAACTAGAAATAGTGACGTCACACACATAAACATCCAAGACCGGGATTTTATTGTTCTTCCTCCCCATCCAATTAATAATTAAATCATCATCAGACTGCACATTAACCATAGGTTTACTTACGTGTAGGCTGAATATCTGTGCCTGAATCACGTGACCAAAAAAAGCGTGCTTGCTTGTACATGAGGATATTTTTATTTCGACCTCATTTGTTTGTCTGAAGCGGCCATTTGTTTGCACTGGGACGCGAAGCTGCTTTGGATTCTATTTGGAAAAGCCCGTGCCCAACAAAATTATATTGATATGAACTGAGTTGAAGATGATAATGATGCTTAGGTATCTTAAAGGGACTTCCAATTTTCTGTTCGTAAACTATGAGAAGCCTAAAAAGCCGTTTGCGAATGCGTGCCCAACGGCAGCTAGTATAAATTAAGTACGTATTAATATAACAGTTAAGTAATTGTACAGTTTCATACATTGCACGTTCCCTTTTCCCAGAAGAGGTGGCAGAGCCATAGGTACGTGGTCAGCACCGGTATTCGGACCTGCATCTCCTGTGACAGGTGAGGGTGTAATCACGGAAGCCACGGAAGCTCTTAGATACGTTTACGATAGGGTCTATAAGTAGGTATTCGTTTTCACCAAAAACTATATTTTTTTGCGATTAAACTACAAATTTACAGTTTTTAAATTTCATGATTCTATGGCAACGGGAAGTACCCTATAGTTTTTGATTCCCTTGCGAGTATCACGAAAATTCATAAAATTGCGACATAAACCTGAACTTTTTGATCGCCTTGACCTAAATTTTTGATTTTTTCATAACTTCAAGAGACCACGGACCTGAGCAATTGATATTAGTTATAAATATATATATCTACGTTTTCCTGAGAAAAAGCGTCTGGACAGACGTTTAAGCAGACAGACAGAAATTTACAGTTTTCGGATTTTTCCCTTTACCTGTCCTGTACCTTGCTTTTTGCCAAACATGATCGTAGGTCAAACAAAATTTCCCTTTAGTTATAGGTTTTGATTCCCTTACGAGTATCATGCAAATATTTCAGCAAGAGTTCAGCAAATTTGGGACAAACTGCCGTATTTTTTGATTGCGTGGACCTATAAGTTTGAATCTTTCATAGCGCCAAGGGTCAACAGACGTGAGTAATTGATATTAATTTCAATTTCATACCTTCACGCGTTCCTGAGAAATAAGGTTGTGAGTGACAGACGGACAACAAAGTGATCCTATAAGGGTTCTTTTTAAGCTACGGAACCCTAAAAGTAAGCCAACTGACAGTGACATTAGCAATGACGTATCTATCAAATATTATCTTACTTCTTATGGAATCAATCATTTCTTTCGTATTATTCGTATCGTATTCAGATTTTTACAGTCTGCATAGGGGGCCGCACATTACCACATCCAAACGACACCACTCTCCTTTCGCAACTCTAATCGCATTGTCGAGTACCTGCGCCCGCGCCGACCCTCTCCTGTAATTTTAATTGACACAAAAACCCGCCGGTCCAGCCAGCCTGATACGAAATTTAGCTTATTACTCGCATACACTTACATACATACCTCACTCGCACCTCGTATCACGACAAATACCCATGTGAGTGTAGTGTAGGTGTCGCACCAACCTCTTCAAGGGGACATTGGACGATTTTTCAAGATTAAGGTTTAAAACTCCAGAACTTAATGTGCAGTAAAATGTTACGATGCTTTTAATATATGACCGCCTTTTAGGATAACGAATCTTAATATCGCATAAGAATAATCTATTTGTAAAGTGACCCAGTAAACAAAAACAAGATGGGGCAAAAAATGTAAATACCCATTTCAATTTGACGCTGATCTCAAAAGCTGAAGAGCTACAGGTAGACGCGCCCAGACAATGGACGCTCGTGGTTCGAAATTGAAATCAAACGCAAAAAGGCGGTAATGAGCGCAATGGCGGGAGATAATGGCGTTCCATTGTCTATGTGGCCAGTGGGTACCGCTCCTGCATACCAGAAAGACAGTTGACGCAAAGACGTGCTAAGTTTTTTGCTGCAATACTTTTTGGGGATACTTATTGTACTTGTAAGATGGAGTGTTTTCTAGTTGGAGTTTATAAGCAATCTTATCTAAGTACAGTTGCTGACTGGTTAGCCAAAATTATAAAAATGCTGATTTGGTTGCATGATGAATACAAACTAGAATTGATTTATAACCTTTGAGATTTATATGGTACATGAATTTTGGTATAAGTAGGTAAGTGTGAATTAACCTTTATAACGTACAATTATGTAGCTGATTAGATATTTTTCTCGGCAATTGCTATAATTATTTTAAAATTCAAACCATAAATGGTTTTTATTATCTTCTACTAATCTGTTATGTTGTTCAGTTTCCGGTGTTATTTATTTAGATTATCAATTAATTAGAAAGTATATCTGCCTTTAACCGAGATATTAGCATACTGGACCGTGCAATACTTATAACAACTGTAATTAATTTACCGTTCGGTTATCTTCTCACACCCCTTCCAGGGTGCGGGTTTGCGGTGTCGTCGGGGCAATGGCCCCCTTCCGCGGAGTCTTCCGCTGGCCGTGACTACGGCCAGTCATTTGGTGGCTGTGGTCTTCTTTTAGTGGGGAGGTCTGGCCTCAGTCTGGGGGTGTCGCCGACTCGGGTCTCGGGGAGGGCGGCGACGGTCAGGTGGGCGCGCGTGATACGGCGCCAGGCCTCGCACGAGCGGGTGTTGAGAGCCGTCCGCACGCGCGAACATGTAGTCGCTAGCCTCTGGACGAACTTTTTCAGTGTGTCCAATCCTAGGTCGCTGTTCGCTGTGTGCTGGCCTCCGCAGTTGGCTGGCACACGTCGGCGGCATCTCTCTAGGCCGGTTGCAGACTGTGGCGGGGCGCGGACTTCCACAACGCACGCAGGCCTGGGGGCAGTGGCAGTTGTGGCTGCTGTGCCTGAATTTTTGGCACCGGTGGCACTGAGCCGGGTCCATCTACCCACGACACGCCTTGATCTTCACGCCGCGTATAAAAAGGAGCTCGTCGGTATCGTAATGAATGGTTGTTATGCCCAGCGTCTTCTTCAACTGCGCGTGGAATATGCAGCCCGGTCTTCCATTCTGTGCCTGGATCTGCTTAACCAAGCTGGCCTCGTAGCCGCGCTCTGCCAGCGCGGTGGTGATTTCCGCGGGCTCAGAGTTTGCCAGCAGCCCCCGGATTGCAATCTTGAGGCTCCTTTCAGCGGTAAGCGAGTAGGAGTACCAGAGCACCCCTGTGGTCTTCTCCGTATAGTCAAGAGGTGCGACTGGATGAACTGGTACTCTTCGTCGCCGGCAGGTGAGAAGCGCACACCTTTTTGGTAATCGCGCGCGTATGGGGCCCTCTTCAGCCGCTGCTGGATTTCCTGGAAGTGGTGGACCCAGTTTGGGAGGGTCTCCACCTCTATAGGTGGGTAGCGTGGCTTGGAGGGTGGTTTCGCGATGGGCGCGCCCGTAGCGGGGGCGGCGGGTGGCGGCGAGGGCGCGGGTGCAGCCAGCACTCCGTGTGCGTGCGGGGTGGGGTGGGGGGCCTCGCGTTCCAGGCGGACGCGGCCAGTGGCTCCGGCGATAGCCGTGGCATGTTGAGACCTGCGCTTCGGGGCTGCGGGGATGGCGATACCGGCGAGCGCTCCAGCAGCGCTCGTTTCGCGGCCTCCTGCTGCAAGTCGTCCGGGGGGCGTCGTTTTCCCCCGCGGGTCGGCGGCAGGATGAGGGGCTGCGAGAAGGCCTGCTCTAGCAGCCTGGCATCCAGAAGCTCGTCGCCGATGCTGGATGACTGACAGTCCTCCAAGGCTGCGCGGCGCTTGATGAGGTAGGGCTCTACGGCCCGCAGATGTCCCTCCGAAAACAATTTGGCGTCACGGGCACGAATTAAATATAATTCATCCACAATCGACGACCCGAATTCTGTCGAGGTCGACAGAACCAAGGGCTGCTCGAGGGAGGCTGATCTGAAGCGGTGGCGCGGGGTGGTGCGTCTCGGGATGTCGCCCATTGGCGGGCTCCCATCCACAGCACGGTGTGGTACGGTGTAGCCCTGAGAAGGGCTGTGGGACTCATCCATAGTGCTGGCCGGCTATAGATGAGCTGGCACGGGAAGGGGGGTCCGATCAGGCACGACCTTAGGCCGAAGCAGGCGTCCGCCCCCGAAAGTGCAGTTCGCGACGCGGTGGTTGAACGCGCACGCGACGCGCACGGGCGCGTGTTGATGCGGGCGTTCCGTTACGAAACGGCGCGCAAGCAGCTGAGCGGAGCGAAGGCAGTAGCTCCGTATGTGCTGCTGATGTAATTTGCGGCTGATCGTGGCTCACTCCTAATTAATTTAAGTACAAATAAGCCATTCAAATAGAGAATGGGACTGGCAAAGGTGATGGCGGCGACGGCAGCGCCATACCATACATTTGAGCAAGACGGCCTATACAGGGTGACATTTAATTAGCTGACCATATTTTTGAAAGTATATGAACAACTTTCCCCAAGAAATGAAAAAATAAAAAAATACATTGACCCAATCAGCTGATTACAAGTTACTAAGGGCGACATAAATTTCTTTTTCGTTTGCGACCATATGTTTATTGGGGAAAGTTGTTCATAATTATGGGTACTATCATTCCCCAAAATATGCTCAGCTAATTAAATGTCACCTGTATAAAGACGCGACGGGGCGGGCGGCGCAGACGGTACACAATCTGAGCGAGATGCAAATGGCGTAGAGCATTGCCAGTCCCTTTCTTTGATAGAATTTGTAAGTAAAATATATATCGAAGGTGAAGGCTTTATCCTGGTCCAAAACAGGAAGCGCTGCTCCAGACGCAGCCGCAATGCAGCCTAAAAGCTGCCGCTGCCACCTCTCAGATATAAGTAAGTACATTTCCAGGATCGAGCGAAGGTAAAGGTCTTGGAGTAAAAAAGAACCAAGGAGTTCCTTTCCTTCAAACTTAGGGCGCCAGCGGATTTCAAGACGATGTTCCTGGCCAAAGATTACTGGCCGGAGGTCATCGTTTACCGACGCTACAGGGAAGCGAGAACGAAGAATAAAATGTCTAGCTAGGTTAGATTATATTTTTTATCAACACACGTATCATAAACCTTCTTTACTGCGTCCAAAAACCGCACGTTACGACTAGCATAATACTATAAGGTACTACTTGGTAATTTCCTGTAAACGGTTTATACTGTCCTCGCAGTGCATTTGATTTGCAGTAAAATATCACTATCTATCTATATTTTATCCACCTATATATGTTTATTCATACATCTCGCATATAGCTGGACCGATTTGGATTGGAGCCGAAAAAAAAAACGAAAAATATTTGCTTTGTTCATGCTTCTGGCGTTGGTTAGCTTGACAGAACGACGTCTGTCGACTCACTCGGGTCAGCTAGTTTTAAACTTATAATATATATAACTAACGTTATTGCAATTTGACCAAAATATATAAACTTTAAAACGGAATGATTTAATTTCTTCGTTCTTAATTTGACATGACGATAATCTTGTAACATTAGTTAAGACGACATTCACACTATATCCGTCACGTTGAGCATGTTACTCATATGCTAATCTTGATCGTTAACCGAATAAAGTTCGAAGGTGCGTCTGCGCAACTTTTATTATGTCGCCATTATAATTTATTAATCTACGCCACTTTTATTTCAATAATTACATCTATCTTTATGGTCATAAAAGTGGCAACTGTATGGATCTCATTTGAAAATATTTCACCGCTGTACGGTACAATATAACAATTTATGATAATTCGGAATATTGAAATGTTAAAAGTAAACTGTTTTCTAAATTAGAAAGTAGATTATTTGGTTCGTAATAGAATAGCGAAACTCTATTGGTATCTATCTCAATTCTTTCCACACACATTTAATATTTTGTAAGGGCTTAGTGAAATACAAAACGTAGAATTGTTTCACTGAGTGAGGCAGTTAAACTTCGAAACATCCGCGATTGCTAAAAAATTACGAAAGTATTACAAAAACTGATTAGTTTATGGCTAGTATTTAATCGCACATCAAAAATACTGATTTGCACAGCAAAAAAGGCTCAGACAAAACACTTTTTATGTTTTAAATATTTTATGTGTAATCAAGTTTATGTTTTATGTATTTTTTGTTGTTGTTGCGTGTTAAACCTAACACGAAGAATAAAGGGGGCTTCGCTTCGCTCACCCCCTTAACCCTTCACCTAAGCTACCGCAGCATTTTGCCCTGATATTTGCTGTGCAAATCAGTATTTTTGATGTGCAGTTTAATATTTCCCTTAGTTTATTGATATTGTGTTTGGATTTACCGATGAAATGACCGAAGATCTCATGCAATAAGTATTGCAATCATGGATTTAGTATACATTGCAATGTAGCCAAGTCAACCGAAGTGACATGCCAAAGCCACCGAACCGTACCATCAGTCAAAGAAGCTTATCCTCTAACATTCTGTAGCTCACCGCTCGGGGCATTATCATTTAAAACTGCCCAAATTGTCGAAACGACCCTTCGCACTTCACCCAAAAAAGCTTTAATTGCGTCATGACTCGTCCTTGTGCTCATAGTACTAAGGTTGTTTCTGCTACTTTGGCTGGTGGTATTTTAAGGGTATGGTCGTGTGTGTAGGTTACGGTAGGTACACGTTTTTTGTGCAAGTGCAACTGAGACAGACTGTGGGACGCATCGGCTAATGGGGATTATATTGATGGGATTGCTTTGGCCATTACATTTTTTGTGACGATATATAATATAACACATTTACAATGCTAGTTTTTTACAAGACTTTATGTGAGATTTGACTTTAGAATTGAAAAACTTGATCACATTTCTTCTATTTGCAATTGTAAATAACCCTCTGCTTTGCACTGTTATGATTATGAATGAAGTGAAGACCAGCTAAATATTTTCAGGGAATTATCTTACGTATGGAACACGTAGGAAAATACATGTAATTAATTCACTGGTTTTGCTAAAATATCTTTATATCGCAAAATAAATAAATACGAATAGTACAGAAAGATTTGACATTTAAAATCGTATCTCGCCATACTTGAATTTTCAATCTTTACATATACTAATCTTACAATGGATGGAACACCACTGTGACCAATCCAGACCTTTCCCGAGAAGTTATAGGTCATTTCTGTACCGGGTGGCCTTGGTGGCCGAAGCTTAGTCGAAACCGATATACAAACACATGCTCGTTTCTCGCTTCGGCCGCAATTCGTTGCCTTCACGATTGTTATTTTTCGGCTGTGCTTTGCTTAGTTAGGGTTGAAGAGTTACGAATTTTTCAGAGTTGGATGGCAGGTCAAAATTGGGATGAATGACATAACTAAGCATTATCCAGTCACGTACACACGTACGAGTATGTGCCTTCTCGTACGAGTATGTTACCAAACTTGCCAGCTAATTTACCACTTCAAGTTTGTAGGTACAGTTCCAAATTTTCGATTTGGAACTGCATCTATTTTCAAAAAGCCCTAGAAGCTCATGCATTAACTGCTCCACATCCTACGACGTGTACGTAACGTACAAGTTCTCCGTTATTCAACTCATCATATCAGCCTACGTCTCATGATTGCTCATACCCCACACAGAGAACTCCATTTGTTCTGGTGAACTGGTACTGGAAGCTGCTTTCTCACACTTTGATATCCACCAACCTTGGGAAACCAGTCCAACTCTATACCTTGATAAGTCTACCTTTAGTTTTAGAAGGCTATAAAGATTTAATAGGGTAAGTTTTACGAGTGACGGCGGCAGGGTTGCGGGAGTGGTGCGGGAGGTAGGCAGGCGGGAGGGTTACATACAAAAACATTCGGAGTAGGCGCTGTTACTTGTGTTTATTTCTTACAGACACTTCGACGTAAAAAACGTTAGTAATTGTCGAATTTATGGAGCTGTGAAGCGGTGGCGGGTGAACCTTTGGAATCCTTTTTTTACATCATATTTATAACGAATGCTCCAATAATGGTTATAATTAGGGTTTTCTGAATGATATGAGTTGTAATATATAGGTAATTAGTAACTTGTGTTGATAGAATTCGAAGAATATCACAGTTGTAAAGATTTTCGTCGGCTATTACAAAAATCTATCTTTTAATTTGATAATTATGTAAGTAATATGTAATATTCCTAATTATGATTATGCTTATAATATGTTATTAAAAAAAAAGGATCAACATCTATTCAAAATATAGGTATAGGTAGAACTGACACAATAAGACATCTGAATAATTAATCACTAGTGAGCCCAAACAACGCTCTAGTAGAACAAATTAGTTCCCATACTTCTTCGAATAACTTCAATGCGCCGCCATTTTTTACAGCTCTTTTTGAAGTCTAGACCTAATCATGTTTAATTGTCTGAGTAAATATCGGGGCGATAATAACAGCAGCTTTAGCCTTCGTCAGGTCGGACCTGGCACATCTATACATATTGGGTCTCAGGGGTATTCTATTCTGAAGTCTGAAGGCTAGGCCACCAGTTACTCTGAATCTAAGTAGTATTCCTTGCTGGCTATGATAGATAATTTTGGCAAGACTGAAAATACGAGTATCTATATTCGAATAACTGCCTAACCCTCACTCGCTTTCCATGTTCCATAGAAGATTTCTGTTTTGTGACAGTTTATGGCAAATTAAGACTATAAACTTGTGTTGGTGAAACGATATTCAATGTGTAAAATTTGTCGATTATAGTGAGAATCCACTACACACCTCATCTGTAATACAGCCGTTAGTCATCACGACTGTAATCAGATATTTAACTAAACGATACAACAGTTAGAAATAGGTACTTAATACAATACTTAATAGGTACTCAATATCGTTTATAGGCGGTCAAAACAAAAAACGGCTGATGCACTAAACATATTCGCATGTTGTAGGTTATAATTATATTTGACCTCAGAAATGTATTACGTCTGCGATCCCGGAATAGTACCAGTAATTATACTTATTCCGAGGTGCGCAAAAACTGCGTGATTTATTTCGGCTGCACCGTACGCCTGCTCTGCGCACAGAAAACGTTTCTCTGCGCACATATCACATGCCGGTGCCGATTTTTTTAAAGATTGCGTTGCGTTTTACCGTGTCACTACAAAAATGTTACACATTGTTTCACCTCAAAACAAACGTCAAAACCCATACACTTTTGTCTTTAAACAAATGCTGAACAGGAGTTTATTTTTTTGTGGCCAAAGCCAAATGTCACACAAAAAAGTAGGTGTTGAGTTATTTCTCAAAAGTTCATTCATACCTCCTTTGTCGCTCGAATGTGAAATAAAAGAAAATTCGAAAATAGTGGCATTTTTATACACAAGCGAGCGAGTTTCTAAGTCGACACGAGTCAGAAATCGTCTTACACGTGTTTCATACAACGCTTTACTAAGCATTGTAAGTACGAAGAAATAATATATAAAATACTATTTTTAATTTGAGACCATAAAATGTAAACAAACAACTGTAATTTTCTAGAACAAAACCGTTGACATTGACATTCATATTATATTTTTTGTACTGGAAATCATTCATTCATTGTTGACATTTCTGGCCTCAAATTAAAAATTCTACCTATATCTATATGAACTAAATAAAAAAATTGTGAAATGGCGGGCATATTTTATAAGCCGCCACGTCGTATCGCAAAAAGGTACAACAAGGCTTGTTCTCTAATGGTTCTAGGTCTCACAGATGAATATTGCAGGCGTTATAGGGTGGGTCGATGGAGTCCGGTTGGCACAAGGAGCTCCAGGCAAGCGGTGCATAGGCAAATATAAAACAAATGCTTAATAACAGCAGGACGGAAGGCTGGCGAGGGAGATTGCACGGCAAAGTAGGCATCGCGTAATTTCGGTTAAGATTCAGAAGTCTCAGACTCAGAAGGGCGTGTCCGTAGGCTGGAACAAATGCTTGGACTTAGTGTTGTGAGAAATCAAATCATACTCTTGTTCTCTCCAGAGCCGTTAGTTACGCAACAGACATTTCACTTTATTCACCCCGTGACTAAAGATTTCCAACACTATAAAGTATTATAACATCAATAATTCTCAAATTTGAATCACTCTGCCAAACATATTGAATGAATATTTAATATGCATTTATTGATCAAAATCTAAAGTAATTAATCACGGGTTTATGAAGTATAGGTAATACGAGTAGTTTTATTGTACCTTGTATATGAATGATGCTCTGTACTTGACTAATCTGTATAACTTTACTATAATAATAAAAACTCTGCATCGGGCTGACGACGGAGTTAAAATTTAAAAAAGAACTGAAACGTAAAAAAGCTATAGTTGGAAAAGTGGCACTTCCTGACGATTTGACTGATTGGAAAACGCTTTTTTCCAGCATATGCATAGTAAACTAACTAAATTCTTATTGCTCATCATTCAGAAATAAGTTCATGAAAATTGCGTCTCACGAAGGAGATTGAAAACCGGAAGTGGAAGCTCGGCTGTAACTGGGTCACGTGACTTCCGGCGCCGGCTCCGCCCGTTACCCTTTTGAAGGCTTTCATGAAATGTTGCCTCAAATGATGGACGGACAGACAGCTAAAATGAACTTTGTTTGTTCGTATGTTTTTACTCGTAATTATGGTTTACAAAAACTAAAAAAATATGGACGTTTTACATTTTGCTGGATTTTGAGTTTTAATTTTGTTTGTTTGATATAGCTTATATAAATTAGTTTAAGGCTTTCAATTAGTATCGTTAATTACAGTATCGAACCATCCAAATATTCTAAGGAATATGTACATACCTTTTTACGAATAATCGCGTGGACCACGATAATAAAACCCCTGACATTTTAATAATACCGATGCCAATTACTCATTTGCATAGAGCATAAGAGACGTCGCCTTATTTAGGCGTCTAACCTGTTTGGGGGCTGGTTAAGTGATTCGTGGTAATTCTGGTAAAAGTCTGCGAATGCCGCGCCACCTGTCGCTGCAAGCCATGCAGTGTCAGATGCGCCGCTACATTATAACACTGTAGTGTTGGCGATAGGGTGCAGCGATGCATATCGATGTTAATGTCTTCTGAAGTATGATATTGACGACATCTGTGGCGTAGCGGGCGGGGCTTTGCGTTACGAGCTGGGGGAATTACAAAAATCCCCGGGTTTTGGATGTTTTTAGGGTTCCGTACCTTAAAAATAAAAATTGGAATCATATAGGATCAGTCGTGTGTATGTCCTAGGTGTGTAATCTGAACCGGCGGAGTTAAAAATTGGTATACTTGTGTATTTATGTCCCAAAGACGAACCTTATCTTAAATAAGTAAATACTTTTTGAATTTTGGGGGCAATTTTAGAGGTAATTATTATTTTTTAAACATTCCCTTGTGAAATCTCAAATGAACCTTTTTTTGACATTTCACACTGTACAGCTTGGTGTAAAAATATTGAAAAAAGGCAAAAATATACCATTAACCCCTCTTATCTCCGAAACAACTGAACCAAGTGATATGTAACAAATACCTAAAATAGATCTTTACCAGATAAAATAATGGAAAATGTATACTTTAAGTATGGCGGCCCGATTTCAACCACATACAAACTTATAAATTACAATAACAGTAGCCGCACCAAAAACTTTGCAAACAACATTTTGCTATCTAAACACACAGGAAAACAAATGATACCTTAATTATCCCCATGCAAGAAGCTTAAATACCACTGTTTGACACGTGGTACGGAACCCTTCGTGCGCTAGTCCGATTCGTATCGTATCTGCTGGTGTAAATTCACTCAAAGTGTAGGTATTGCATTCAGTCCTACTTATTACATTAAGGAGGGGACTTCCTTTTTAGGTTTCCATGCCTTAAAAGGAAAAAGGGACCTTTATACCTCATTTCGTAGTCCCCCCTCCAAGATCCTTTTTCTCAGGAACGTGTGGATATCAATATTACAAAACGGATTGCAATGAATATCAATTAATCAGGTTTATGATATCTTCAAGCTGTTAAAAACTAGAGTAATAGGTCAACACAATCAAAATATATCGCCGTTGTAGTCACAATTTAGCTGAATTAGCTTGATACAGGGTACTTCCCGTTGAGCTAGAACAATTAAATTTGGCATGAAGCAAGGTCTTATAGCAAAAGCAAAAGAAAACATCCGAAAATCGTAATTTATAGTTCCATGACAATAAAAAAAAAATGCGCGGAACCCTCGTTGCGTAAGTCCTACTCGCACTTGGCCGGTCTGATTGTTGGGCTAACTCAACTTAAACTTTATCGCACTTTGGCCCTTTACAACTATCTAGTAACTTATATCTACAAGTACCTGTACATTGTACTTGGAGTCTATTTTCCTACTTGTTCGTTCTGTGAGAAGAGCAATGCTCTGCCGTCATACAGTCTTGCACTAGTACGGATTGCAATATACTACTCGCTACTACAACTCACTTACTTATTATTCTTGTTGAAATGCCATGTTTTTGTAAGTAATAATACTAATAATACCTTGGACACTATTTACACACATTGATCTAGCCCCAAACTAGGATTCCCTGTATCTTGGGTACTAGACAACGATACACATACATATATAGATAAATATTATACTTATATAGATAAACAACCATAACTAGGGTACAAACATCCGTTCTCATCAAACCAAGATTTTCCCCCACCGGGACTCGAACCCGGGACCCTTGGCTTCGTAGGCAAGGTCACTGCCGACTCGGCCATTCGGGTCGTTGTAACTTAAGTGTAAGTACATTTAAGTTTATTTGAAAATAAAAAAATATATTCCATTCCATTCTATTTTATTTATTGTATGATTATATTAAGCTGTCTATAAATTACAAACACGGGAATTTTCCGGCGATCAATGTGCTACAAGTTGCATGGATTACTAGATTTTGTCAGCAATTTCAAAACACTTATCGATAGCCTGCCACTCCCAACCCTACGGGTGGTCATTTCAGTAATGGCGTGTCGAACAATGCAGGCGCGCATGCGTCCCCGGGACGTCGAGGGTTACATGCGCAAGGGCACCAATCGCAAAGTGCCCTTCAAGGCGCTAGGTCACCTTGTTGTAAAAACCACCACGCTACCCGCCCAGACCGGGAACCTAACTGCCCCGCAATAAAGAACAATCTCTTTCGACTTTGGACAAAGTTTAAACTCAGGGTCAACCCGTACCTGCGTCTATTGTCCGTGCAACCTGACACCCTATATTGGAATTTGGAACACACTGATGTTGAATTAGGATATATGGGTGAGGGAATACGGACGGTTTTGGAATGGTTGCATTCGAAGTCCGAGTTTAAAATACCAATTGCATTCGATAGACCGTGACAGGATAATTTAGGAACGGATTCATTTGGTGGTGCATACGTTTTTGTTCGTGGCTGTAATATTTTTAGTCATTCTTTATAGTTACCTAACTAAAAATCCAAAATAGTCTATGAGTCAGTAAATATAAACATGTACCTAGTCGGTCCATAAGTTCTGTCACAAATATTTTGCCGCATAGTAAATAATACCAAGTTTTATTTTATTTAATACTATATATGGCTCATTAAATACTGATAAATTAGAACGATTATTGGATTTAAATGCTTAAAGCCATATTAAACAAATGCTAGTTTCTTCAGAGATTTTGCACTTTTTTACCCAATCAAAAATACGGACGTGATTCACTTTATCTTTTTTCCATGACTCTTAAAACCTTTCAAACTTACGTGAGATTTTAGTCAGAACCCTCCCTGAACCCGTTACCTTCATTTTGAAGCATAAGATAACTAAGTCTGGGTAAAACTAATTTTCATATTCACATTTTACGTAGTGTACTTGTTGCCCACTAGATCATTTTTATACATTTTTCTGAAAACGTAAAAAGTACGTAAAGTTCTCTTTAGGAGCAGTTGGAACTGAAAGCTAACAGAAAATCAAATGCTAGTTGTTAAGCATGGTCTAAAATCGAAGTTTCAGAATAAATAAAAAAATCCTTGTTTGTTATCTGGAACACTGTTTTTTTTATTAAATTTGTGGTAAGTGGTATTTTTGTCAGTTGCGGCGTGTTTTGGGTTCGCGATTGTCTCAAGTTATAAGGTTTTTTGTCATATTGCGATAATCGTATAAAATGTATTGTATTGCAATTTGATTCGTATAAAATAAGCTTTTTAATCATGTATAATACGAATAAGAAAAAGTTTATTGCTGAGTTTTATCTATCAAAAACCTTGTGACAGAACTTAAGGACCGACAGGTATAAACTTTTTTCAGGATATTTCGGTACTATTTCGCTTGTTCTTGAGAGCGAAATTTTTCCTCGAAACAAACAATTATGTAGATGTACGAACGGTGGTGGTGTGTTATTTTTCTGTTAGTAAAAGCGACGATTCAAGGCCTCGGTTGCATTTTCATGGAACTGCTGAAAACTGTGAGAACTTCTCCAGCCCTGTTGCTTAGACGGTTTTGTGGTTTTCGTTAGGTTTCAATCTTTTTAGTTTTTTAGTTGTAGGTACCAATAGTCATTTAAGACCATTTTAAAGTTCATCAAATCCCTTAGTAAAAACCCTGATTAAAAAAGCCAAAAAATACATTTTCTTCCCAAAAAAAGCAATTAAAGCAGGATACTTCACAGGAGTCCTCCCTCGCCCACATAACGTGAAAGGTGAGTGATGTAAAACAAGCGTTGCAACAAATAACATAAGGCTCATTTTTTTTTCGCTTGTTTCGCTTTCGCTCATTTCATCTTGCTGTTATCGCTTAAGAGTCAGTGAAAAACGTATATTTTTAGAGTTTCGCAGCGTAAACGGAAAAAGGTACCCTTAGAGGATCACTTCGTTATCAGTTTGTCTGTCTGTACGTCCGTCCGTCTGTCAAGGCCTTTTTTGTCAGGAACGCGTGGCAGTGTTCTCTTGAAGTTGTCACAAAAAAAAAAAATAGGGTGACGAAATAAAAGATAGCGGGTTTATATCACAATTTTAATAAAATTGCTTGATATTTGCAATGCAATCAAAACATATATGTCTTGATTGCCTTGCAAATAGCGTAGGGTACTTCCCGTTGACCTAGAATCATGAAATTTCTCACAGAGCAAGGTCTTATAGCACAAATAAAGAAAAAAGTCCGAAAACTGTAAATTTGCAGTTGTATAACAAATCAAAATATTGGTACCTAACGAAAAATTTGGTGAAAGCACATCATTAGCTGTACATACTGAACAACCGTAAGCGCCTGAAGAGCGTGATGTACGAACTATTTAACATACATACCCGTATCTACAAGTGTGTACGGAACCGTTGGTGCGCCAGTCCTATTCGCACTTGACAGTTTATTTTCCTATAAGTTGCATGTCTGTTGTACAATTAAGCAATCAACATGTTCTGGTGGAATGCGTAGTTAGGATGTAAGTATGTCTTAAGTACTCGTACTTGTACCTGTGTCTTATCTCACCGAATTTTTAATCCGTTTCAGTGATTCATCGACTGGTTTTACGTTGAATGAAGCATAAGAACCTTATTATATCCAATCTTAGAGTGTAAATTAGTTTTATATTGTACAATATTTTTTGTATAAAGTGCAATAAAGTTCATTGACCCGCTAGCAAACAGTATGAGATTTGACGTTTGCCGTCGTGACTTTATGCGGCAAACGTCAAATCGCATACATTTTCTTAGATGGATCAATGTGCTTTATTGCACGTTGATTTGTCAGTAGCTTTACTAACTTGAGTTTTAATTAATTTTTGGAAATTTTGATTTCCTACTTACACGAGTCCATAGGTTAAAAATTGTTAGTATACTAAAAATCGGTAAGTGTTTTGAAACAGGTTTCATCTTTGAACTGTTTAGTCTATTCGATAAGCAAGCGTTTGTAAAGCGGGGCGGCGGCGGCGGCGGCGGCGGGCGGCGGCGGCGTGCGAAACGCTTGCTAGTCTCATCTTCATCACTCGGAGGGCGCTGGGCGACATTTATATAATAAAAGCCAAAAATAAATTATTAGGTTGAAGTCTAAAATACTCTATCTATTATATCCAATCTTAGAGTGTAAATTAGTTTTATATTTTACACGTGCAATGAAGTACTTTGAACCATCTAGGAAAATATATTCGTTTGACGATGGCTGCCCAAATTTTAAGAAGAATTTAAAATTTATACATTCGTTGAAAGCTGTCGATTATTCGATAAGCTAGCTGTCAACGAACACAATATTACATTTTTTGAGTTACTTTACTCCCTAACCTCGAAACTGGCGTATGAAACGCTGCGGCGGGCGGCGCGACGGTCGTTCGAAACGTTTTCGTGCAGCGTTTCCTATAATCCGGTATGGTATGTAAAAGAATGTGTAATTTATATGGGGGGCCGACGGCCGCGCTTCTATTTCTATTTGGTACTGTTAGATATTTGTAGTAATGTTTGTCGTCGAACCGGTGTCGCTTTTTGAAACCACTTCTAATGAACACTACCGATTTGAGATCAACGTTAATTTATTTTAATTAATATGGACGGAGTTGAGCGGTTTGTGCGTTGGCGTTGATTTCGTATTCATAGTGTTGTTTTTGATGATTTCTTTTCGTACCTATGTACGTATTTTATTAGGTTTGCATAAGTTTGAAATATGGTATGAAAGTTTTATCCAGCTTTTTGTACGTTTGATGTATGTACCTAGATATAGTTTAGATGGTTGTCATATATAAATATGAATCTTAAAAACGAGTGCTGTACGCAACAGATGAGGATAATCTCATCTTGAATGCGTTCATCATCTGCGTTAGGTTATTGGAAACGTGACCCCACATTTTGGCCAAAGTAATTGAAGGTCCTCTGACCACACGTTGTTCGCAATTATTCCAACCGGATTCCAAGTGTTAGTCACAAGAGAAACCTAGAGTAGAGCAATGAGTTATGCTTATTTCTTGCTTGTTAATTTTTATACTAAACAATCACCAAGCCTGAGGCGATCGGCAAATTATTGCTTTGACTCTTGCCGGTCTTGTTACGAATTTAAAACATGTTTCACTTTAGATTTCCTACTTCTAGTCGACGACCTGAATGGCCGAGTCGGCAGTGACGCTGCTTACGAAGCCAGGGACCCGGGTTCGAGTCCCGGTGGGGGCAAATGTTTGTTTGATGAGAACGGATGTTTGTACCCTAGTCATGATTGTTTATCTATCTAAGCATGATATGTATCTGTATAAGTATGTGTATCGTTGTCTAGTACCCAAGATACAGGGAATTCTAGTTTTGGGCTAGATCAATGTGTGTCAATGGTGTCCAAGGTATTATTAAGATTAAATTTGAATGTTTTGGTGGTCACTCAGTCCTGAATAATCATTTCCGTTATAAATATATGTCACAACCACACATTATTACGGCACGTTTTCTCAAATATAAATACTTTGGAACATACCTAAGCATGTTATAAATTTTCATATTTCTCGTCAGTACTTTTAGATAATTCTGGATTAAGGACAAATCCAGCTATATCAGTGGGCCAAATAGAACATTAAAAGTTCTTAGCCCAAATTAAAAATACCGTATAGTAGAGATGGTACTTGGATCTTGGAGCAATCGCAGTGAGTCACGCGCACAGATCAGACACCGCCTGTTTGTACTTACACCGGATGGTCGCAGGCGCAGGCGCTCGGCTGATGATGTAGAGTTATGATTCGGCCAGAACTCGCTTTCAGTAGATTTTTTAATCCTTCAATATCGCTAACTTAGTCACTGTCGGAGGTCTAGCTAGACTCGAAGTATCCTTCTGTCTCATATGCCCAGTTAAGTGTTCCCTCCTTGAGGTTTTGAGCAGACTCAAAGCTGCCACTTTTGGAAACAAACCAATATCAAGTCTGTACCTAGTTTTTTTTTTCAATTCATCACCAAAGTGAAATGATACCCGAATTCCATGCTTTGTTTTGAAACGTCCAGTCTATGAACACCATAGCTCTACATTCTTCGTTAAATTACACCTAAAGTGTCTCTGCTACTGGCGGCACTGGAAATAGCAGCTTGAAAGACGATCGCTCGTGGGGGGAGAGTCATGGAGTAATTGGGAGGGGGGCGAGAGAGGGCGGGAGGGGCATCCCTGCGCACGAGTTCTTAAATAAAATCCATATGTTTGTCGCTTGTAAACTTCTTTGGAAACTTAGTCTTCTAGTAAGTTTTACAGAACTCGTACATATATCTATTTATTTATTTATTTAAAATTTGGAAAACCAACAGCTATAAAACTAATTTCCTTAAAAACTAAAATAGAAATAGAAAGCCAATTACAGGTATTCACTTATAGAAATAGAGCAAAAATTAAACATGGGAACACTCATCATATTTGTCACACAAACAGTGAGATATTGATACAAAAACGATATTAAAAAAGAGAAAAACTATGCACTAAAAAAGTTAAGGGTTAGGCACTGCCTTGCCTTGACAATATTGGTATGAAATATGTCAAAAACTTGCTAAAACAGTTAACAGTCCTGCTTGCTCGTATCATAAATGAATTTTGTCTATAGTTAGTTGAGGCTCTACTCTAGGCACATTTAATGGAGGGTTGAATCTGAGTGACCTCTGTGGAACAACAAATTTAAGTTTGCTCAGGAGGACCGGACAATCGATGTCATTATTAATTATTTTTAACATATATAGGTAATGGGTAGTATTCCGCCTATTTTGAAGAGGTAAAAATTTAAATTGTTTACAGAGATTTAGATAGTTATTGGATTTATAGGGAATTTTAACTCTAAAACATAGGTACCTCAGGAACCGCTTTTGGATATTTTCAATACGATCTATATAAGTGGCATAGTTCGGGTTCCATATCTGGGACGCATACTCAAGGTTACTTCTTACGAATGTACAATATAATAGTTTTATAGTTTTGATATTAGTAAAACTCTTAGATATTCGCATAACAAAACCCAGTGATGTCGAAGCTTTATTGACAATTTTATCAACATGACGATCAAAGAGCAACCTTGAGTCATGGTGTACACCGAGATCACGCATTATATTACATCTAGAAAGATCCTGGCCTTGTAAAGTATAGTTTGTGTGAAGAACATTGAATTTACGGGTAAAAGTACAGACGAAACATTTAGAAGGATTCAGCTCTAACTTATTGACACGGCAATAATCTTCTAAGCGAGTGAGATCTGCCTGAAGGGCAATCACATCGACATGAGATGATATAATAGAATAAATTTTCATATCATCTGCGAAACTCAATAGATTTGATGAATTAAAACAGGATTCGATATCAAATTATTATTATCGGCATACCTACCCATACTATATATAAGTAAAATCTAAATGAGTTTTGAATAATCTATCAATGAACCCTACAAATGAAACCCCACATTGCGCAAGTCCCACTTATGGCATTCTTTAAAAAAGAAGCTTCGGTAAAAATGGCGGGGCCTAGTGATTTGGTAGAGTTAAATGCTATATCATTTAATCAAGTATTATGAAGTCTCCAAGAAGTTTATAGCCAGAGGGGTTTCCTCTTATGTTTCAAAAGTATGCTATTTGTGTTACAACTCACAATTACCTTTTCCGATCTCACCATGAGTAACTGGGTTTTGGGAAAACCGAAGTTTGAATTGGCGTGATTCATTTTATGGTAAATACTATTACAAGGTTTTAAAACGCACACCTTCTATCGATAAATTACACTCGTTACCGACACTTTAAATGCATTTCAAAAGAGTTTGAGACATTACCGGATCATAGCCTTGGAAAAAATAGCGAAACGAAATACGTATTCAAATAATTGCACCAGAGATTATCATTGAGACACATTCAGTATAAATAGTCCAATACGCAAGTAGTTCACACCTACATATAACATAATTGTAAAACACACATCATTTGAATATATCTGTGTATTCCAGTAACGTTCTCGTTATTTGGAGGAGGCATCTCCCATTTTATTAGATCGTCTTGTAAAACTGTGCAACAAATCTAGGAATGAAAGTTTCGTCTATTTCTGGTACTTTTATAATTATGAAATTGGTATGTATGTGTTATTCAGATGGCAATACAATAATCCAATTAATATTATAAATGTGAAAGTAGCGATGTTTAGATGTTTGGATCTTTATGTGTTTGTGGCTCAATCACGCTAAAACGGCTGAACGGATTGGAATTAAATTCAGCACAGAGATAGTTTATGATCTAGATTAATATATAGGATTCTTTTTATCCGACTGCACCAGAAAGACGGTAACGTTATCTCCATAAATGATAATTCTTAGGAAAAGTTGCGGGCATCAGCTAGTATGGAATAATCGAGCTGGTCTGATGATGCAGCTCGAAGAGGGGGCCCCATGGGATGTTAACTTGTAAACCCATCGAGTTTGGGCCCATTAAATTTGCCGTGACAAGTTCTATTCATCTGTCCTGGTGACGTATTCATCATCATCATCGCCTGTTGATGGAGCTAGAAGGTGGTAGACGGAAGCTGGATTTTCTTACTTAAGTTTGGGCTTATTTGATTCATCTTAATAAGACATATTGATTTCAAAAGGGTGTTTTTAGTTTTTAAACTACTATAGTTAGTCACATATGGGGGGAAAGGCAAGGTAGTGCCCACGTTCGGTCAAAATTAAAATTCTCCATTTTGCGTAACAAGGGTTTAGTCCATCCAGCTCTGTAGATAATTTTTAGGGTTCCATACCCGAAGGGTGCCGAACGGGACTCTATTACTAAGTCTGCGATGTCCGTCCGTCTGTCACCAGGTTGTATCTCATGAACCTTGATAGTAAGACAGTTGAAATTTTCACAGATGATGTATTTCTGTTGCTGTTATAACAACAAATACTCTAAAAAACAGAATAAAATAAATATATCTATTTATTTAATAAATTTATATTAAGGGGGCTCCCATAAAAAAAACGTTTATTCTCGTATTTGCTCGATATTGATAACAGCAACAGGTAGACGCTTGCAATATTCACAGAATATTTAATTATATATTCACTTTAAAATGAATAAATAAATTAAAATAAAATAAATATTTAAGGGGGGCTCCGATTGAACAAACGTGATTTTTTTGCCGTTTTAATATATAATGGTATGGAACCCTTCGTGCGCGAGTCCGACTCGCACTCGGCTGGTTATTTTTCCTTTGCTCGGGTAAGAACACCCTCAGTACAATGGATTTCCCATGGGTTTTGTGCAGCGAAAATCTGCAGGAAAAATTACATATTCCACCCATACAACGCCCGCACCTGTTCTCGAAGCAGGCGAGCGGAGCAACCACGAGGCGGATGCTCATTCTTCTTCTCGGTGTGCTAATCGTAATAAATTCGAGGGACTTGGGCTAATGCGGTAAGTAACTGGACGGGCATAAGTCACCGGGTGTGTCGCAAGCGTGCCTCTAACGAAAATACCAAGATTGTGTGGGCGCGATGCACTCGCTCGGACATGCGAGTGGAGGGAGCTTGGAGAAGGCACTTCCTTATTGTTTTATCGAAACATAACGGTGATGGGCTAGCCCCCTGCCAGGCAAAATTTTGTAAAATCTCGCTCGTAAAAGCCTCGCTAAAATTCGTGACGCTGTGTTATCGTTCATCCAGATTCTAACCGTGTTGCTACAAAAATATTACACGTAGTTTAACCTCAAAACAAACGTCAAGACCTATATATTTTTTTATTGAACATGAGTTTATTTTTTGTGGTAAAAATCTATGCTCTTTTGATGTTATTCCGATACGATCGTATGTGGCCATGTCTGTTGTCTAAATCACCACTTTGCACTGCGATTTCGGTAACTAATTGGTTGGTGTTACTGTTGAAAGGTTTATAATACGTAATCAATAGTGTCCTAATGATATGATATCCTAAATATATTATGTTGGTAGATATTTTGAGATTTTGGCCTAACTTAAGCCTAACTTTGATTCCACTTCGTTCATTCAAATGCCGGATCCAAAATTATTTCCGTACGTCACCCTTATCTTTCCCACATGAATGTGTTTATAGAGATACCTTAACTAAGAACTCTTTTTAGTTCATGAGATTATTCACAGCGTCGTTGAGCGATATATCTCTGCGTTTAGTTTTAACATCGTGATTATATTTAATTTTGTAGATATTCTAAGCAAAAGGGACTATTTCTGTTTTGCTTTCATGTGATGGTATATGTACTCTAGGCTTAGACAGACCGATAAAACATATCTATTCATATTTTCCGTTTGAGACTTTTATTCTGCTATATAACGTACCAACGTTTCATGTTAGTTGGAGCTCGGACACGGGCCTGTACCTAAAAGTCGAGTTACCCCAATGTATGTAGTTTATTTATATTTTATATATTTGTATTTATGATAATTATCCGTACGTGGCATGAAATATGAACGAAAAAGTGACTAAATTTAAGTGAATTCTCACCATAACATGTGTCGTTATTTTTAGTAATTTTACTTGACATGTTGTTAATAAGTTTGTTTTTATAATTCTAAACGTGCTGGCCAATATTCTTCATGTCTTCAGCAAGATTTTACTTTTCTTTTCAGGTAAGTCATCAACTCATCCATTAGTCATCAAAATATCAGAGTTCCGGCAAAAAGTATGTGTAAATAATAAGTTCTCTAAATAGGTGGTATTATATGTACCTAATATTAACTAAAACTTTAAAATCAATAAAAATGTAGTCCATTAATGCCCCCACCGAGGGGCACGGGCATTTACCCGTATACGAGTAATATTAAGCCATACTCCACCACGCTGGCTCAGTGCGGGTAGGAGGGGTGTCGGGCTAGTGGCCAACCCGACTGTCAGATGTTTTCAAGCTGCCCTATTAGGGCCTCTGACCAGCTTTACGACTACTACCACCGAGTAGCGATAGTAGCCGGGACCTACAGCTTAACAAGTCATCCGAAATACGAAAGCGCCCGAAACAAATACCCCCAAAGAAATGGACACCCATCCAGTACCCGTCTCAGCCAGATGTTGCTACCCGCACGATCGATTCCGATGTCCGAATACCGCTAGGCCGCGGACGCTTCGAACTAAAACTTTACTCGACAAGTTTTTTTTCTTTTACGCAACGACGATACTATAAACAAAGAGTAGGAAGCAGCCTAGTATTTATAATTTAACAATTATATTATATGACCAGTGGCGCGAGTTGGCATGCTCCCATGAGGTGGATTGGTTTGATCTCAACTGATCAACTGTCCAGTAACACTTATGCATGAGTTCTCTCTCTATTTAAGACTGGTAAAACAGTTCATGTTATTCAGACATCTAGAAATCTAAATCGCTTTTGAAAAAATGGACCAATCATAACATCGCATATAGTCGCAATAGAATACTCGCAATAGAATAATCTTGTTGTAATTGATCAATTTTTCAAAGCAAAAAAATCCTAGATTTCAGAATTACATGCTTTTGACTTAGTTTTTAGATTTTTTCTGTCGTCGTTCATACATCGAAAATGAGAATTATGAATACCTTATACATATATAAATATGGACCACACTCTCTTGAGCTTGGAATGAATCCAATACTTATGGTAGGTATGCGTAGTGAAACACTAAACTAAAAAACTCAAAACTCAAATCTTTTATTGCTAATAGGCAACAATAATTCACTTTACAACTCAAACACTTAAGTCTCATAAACATAAATAAAAATAAAAAATAAATCAAATTTGATCATCTAAACTAATGAGTGCATGATTGATTAAGGGTTGAGTTTGAAAAAAGGAAATCTCCCTTTCAATGGTGATTCAAAAGTTGAATCTCTCACACGAAAAGGAAACTCTATCAGTACCAGTGCTTCGGAAATACGCCCGTCAGAGCGTATTTCGTCATATTTTTTTGTTATTACACAATGTACAATATACAAATAATCTAATCTGATGACAATTTAATTTAATTTTATATTAACGTTGTAATATCGTATCTATAGCTGCCAATAAGATGTCTCAAAATAACTCACTAAAAAAATAAATAAATGGAAAGGAGAGGGGCAACCTGCTACACAGAGCCGCCGCAAGCAAAGACATTTTAGTGAGAATGACCATAAACTCTGGTTTCTTGGTAATAGACTTGTATTCTTCGTTAAAACTAATAAATTGTTATGAGTCACCTCATATAGCACTAAGTTTTGAAACTATACTGAAATCCTCGCTGATTCATAAAGAAGTGAGATGCCTGCCTGCAACTTATCCGGACCTGAGCATATAACGAACCAAGCTCATCATCAATCTATCAGCCCACATTCCCCCCTGCTGGGTGAAGGCCTCTTCTTATTCACCATCTACTCCGGTCCTTAGCCTCCCGCATCCATCCCCACCAGCTATGGCAAAGATGTGATCTGTCCATCTGGCTAGTGATCTGCCCTCTGGTCTTCGCAGTTCTGGGTCGCCATTCTGTTACCGTTATGATTTACCTTCCATGATAATACAGAAAGGTAAAGATCGATGAAAGACTTGAGAGGGTCAAGACAAGAGTCGCCCGGACGATTGCGGCTGCGATGTAAAAACATGCTATTTTCTTTATTTTTGTTCGACTCTTCATAATCTTCGTCCATCCCGTTGAATCACGCAGAGACAGACTATTTTCAGAATCTCATAGGTACTAAGGGCTATGTTATTATGAGTATCATAATGTATGTTGCGTACGAGTCTTGGCTAGTTATAGGATATCCCGCAGTTTCAATCGTCTGGAGTAGCTACTTATTACAAAATAAAATTACATAAATATCCCATTCAGCGTAGAAAATAATTAAAATATTTAGTAGCTGTTTTATGTACTCGATGGAAATGCTTTTATCCTTAAGCGTAGACGGCAACCATACAATGATAATAACGGTCTACCATTCTTAAATGAAATGAATTAAATTCTTAATTTGAGAAAACATAGATGGCAGTTCTAGAAGCGAAACGTCAGAAAAGCAAAACTCGCCCTAAGCCCTCCTGCAAAGCTACAGGATATTTAAAAGCAAGTTCGGAACCACCAGCCTCATCAGGGGCTCACGAAAGAAGATGTGGCAGAGGTCGCTGCCGTCAGATACGATGAAGAGGACATCACTATTCTTTGAGAACAAGAAAAAGAAGTGGCAGACATTTTCAACACACATTCAACTCTATAAGTTACAATATTTTTACGTAAATGCGCGTGCGCAATCATCGAGCTGAAGCCCACGAAGCACGTCCGGTCCGCGGTACATTCTTATAGGTACAATCATCATACGTATAATCATCATCTTAGATACGCAGCATGACAAAATGTAACAGAAACCGATGTATTTATAAACGGAGCGGGTAATAAATAGTAATGTTTAAATGTGTGATGTGGTGACGCTTTCAATTTTGTTGCTTCTTGGGAATACGCTCGTAGACTCATTGCGTAGCATCCTTCTTAATTTGTAATCTTTTTCATGTCATTGTGACTGGCATTTGAAGTAGCATGAGGTGTAAGCTAGCTAGACAACGTCTTTTATAAGTATTTTGATAATCGACACGAAAAAAATAATTAGACATAACATTATTTATTTTAAGGCATATATACATATGTATATGTTTACATCATTTATGCATCGTGGCAGCCAAAACAGCGATATCGCGAACATATGCAACCAAGGCCAAGGACTATATTCTTCTCGCTTTCCCTTTGTAACGCGGAAAAATCACATTACGCACTCCGTACTACGCCTTACTTCAGGCCCTCGCGCCCTACGTGTTAAGGGGCGGCGGAGATATCGCCGCATCGCGTGTAAACCGTTAATTGCTCCACCGAGTTGCCAAAACGCAAATTGCTCAGTGTTTTATATTATTGTTTGGGGGTGCGTGCGACGCGATGTCGAGCCACCTTTCGGTGTCTGCTAGTGACTGAAACTAAGCATGATTGGTTGCTTTATGCTAAAGGGAGTATTCTCAAGATATTCAAATGTTCGAGCATTGTTAAAGCTCGGATTCACCACAAGAGCATAGGAAAACATCATGGAATCTCAATCGCTTTTGAAAAATTTACCATAATCGTGTTGGTTGAGATTTTTCATGGTAAGAATACTGTTCTAATTTTGAACATTTTTCGTCATTGTAACATACCTTATATTGAGAAACTTGGGAGCTTACGGACAGCAGTCACTGGACTACGATGATCGAAAGAAAGTATCTGTGAGGTAGAGTCCCCAGTCATCCACGACTAGTCGGGGACAACCTACCATTTCTTGACCGTTGTGCACTTCTTCCCTTTCAGATTATTTAGTTTACTGCCTACTTGCTATAAAACAGCCTACGCGTCACGTGCGCACTATTCTCGTAACCACGTCGTACATTTACAAGCCTATAGTTCAGTGCAATAAAACTTGTGTATTGTTTGATGACTAACAATTATTTAGCGGAAACAACTCCAAGGCGCGGCTAAAACTTACCGCTTCCTTGCGTGCTGTAGAGACCCTATGACTTTCTTCCAAGCACCCTACCCATTACTCCTTCTCCTCGCCCGTTTGCCCGACCACTTTGGCGATAACCGTCAATGTATATCGTGGGAGGCGATTACGTGCGTCAGAGACAAGGGGTGCCATAACGAAGGGAGCGAAAGCCGTGACAGCAAGACAGGTGCTAAATTTATATCACTTTCGAAGTTACTTTTTCGAGTTTTTATGGCTTGTTCTATTGAGCTACTCGTGTGTTGGCCGCTACTGAAACGCTGATTAAGTAACGATTTCCCGACGCCATAACACCTATTACACGTGCTACGAAAAAGTGATTTCAATCGCTGGTGTAATTTCCGTGGGGGTCTCGCTGGGGCGGGGGGGGGGGAAACACAAATTTCTCTGATAAAGGTTACTTTTAGTAGTATAGTCGGATACGCATACGCACAATTTATGTTTGGTTATCATTACGACAACGGGAGAACGCCCTGTCACGCAGACAGGAGCGTGGAAATCTAAACGTGGGTACAAATCTGTGCCTCTGCAACTCCGCCAGGAAAAATGCGTGAGGATATGTATGGTTTTGATGTGCTTTTCGCCTCATAATTACCGCATTTCATGGTGCAAATGAAAAAATATTCTTCTCTTCCTTCTCACCGTACCTCTCCACTATAAGAGGTTATCGGTCATCATTCGATCTTTTCACCAAGCGTATATGATAGACGCTACAAAACTTTAGACAAGGGTAAAAACGTATATAGATTCATCATTATTCGATATTATTGCACCCACTATTTAATGGTGTGAGTGAGACCAGAAATCGAAAATGCTGGTAATCCAAAAGAGCAGCCACTTCCACAACCCATCCAGGGGCCGTCAACTTGTTCGTTTTGCAGGATATAATGATGTGTCATCCGAAATAGAAGCGACATCGGCGTCGGTGGTGGCAGTGCAGTCAGTCGTTCACCCGGCGCGTGCGCTGTTTGAGACTATTTATTTTGCCCTTCTACAGTCTACAGCGTTCTTTACTTACCTTAAATTGTGGTGAGAAGACACCCAGGAATGAATTGGAGTGGCTCACATTATCTCTTCTAAAGGGTGAAACAGAAAGGTGTAATCGTATTTTAAGATGTTGTTGGGCACGATCAGAAGCCAATCAGATGACCCCTCGGCCCAAAATGTATGGAGAAGTGAAAAATAAAGTTTTTATTATCAAATTGGTTTCCTAAAGAAAGTTGCTCAGAATGTGCCTAACAACTCTTTTAACTACTTATTTCTAATATAGCCTGTATAAGAGCCATTGGATCTCTACTCACTCCATACGGTAGTTATCCTGATATCTCTTAGCAGACACATGACTTTCTGTATTGATTGATACACATGCAGATATCGAAGTTTTCCTGGCTGAGCGATGCTACCATTTCTCTCTCGCCTTATGCATCCCTCTTGTTCCCACGCACCACCACCCCCTCCAGGCGGCACTTAGGTGACAAGAAACTTGGCGGCAGGTATACGACACGCCTGGGCCCCGATGCTTCTAACCACAAGCCTCACACAAGCCTCTCGCAGGCTCGGAAGTCACGTTTCATCGAGTCGGAAGAGAGACAGATAGCGCGAGCCTGCGATAGGCTTGTGTGAGGCTTGTGCTTAGTAGCATAGAGGGCCAGTTCCCACACGGGGTATTTAGGAGGAGGCAAACTTCAGTCAGTAATTCAACATCAGTTTGTCTAACCAAGTACGATCGAGTACTAATACTGAGCTGGAGGTGGCTGGAGGCTCTGTACTGCCCTCGCCAAGACTAGTGGGGCACCCAATCGGTGTGCAGTGTGTGAAGTGCTTCTGTGCAATTATACCTATAATATTACCTATACATATTTCTATTTGATTGCTAATTTCGTCTTTCATTTTATAACTATCTTGTCAAAACGATTCCTTCAAAAAACCTACAAATCATCATGTCAGCACCCGACTGGTCTTAGCCACTATGGCCCCAAGCGGGAATAGAAGTATGAAAATAACGCGATTCAATTTAAATAATAGTAATATCTCTTTCGGCCCCGTTTGGTAATCAATGTAGGTATGTAGATTCGCGGTTATGAGTACAATAGGCCGGCCCCTAGCGGTAACAACCCCCTTTTCTCGAAGCGTTTCGTCGCATTTTCAAACCCTTTATTAACTATTAATTGGTTTTGTAAAACTATTTCTGTCATTGTCTAATCTGAATATTTATTTCTCTAAAATAAGTAGACAAAGAACCCCAAGCGAATGAAATTAAAAATTATTTTCTCGACAAACATTTTTAAAAACAACCCAGCATTCTTTACATCCTCCAGCACTAAATCTCCTCGTGCAGCCGACGGCTCGTGTCATGCGCACTACAATAACACGTCCTCACAATTAGGAGCGACAGAGATTTTCGGTAGAAAAGCGTATCGGAATAGAAAGCGCTAAAAATAATGAGAGCATTATACAAGCGCGCTAATGAGTGCGCGCGCGCCGCTCCATGACGAGAAAATAAGTGGAAAGAGACGGGAAAGTCGCGTGAAGTACCTAGGCGTAGGGCGGGCGGGCGGCGCAGGGCGAGATGCGGTATAGGCAGAAGTCACAATGCGTTGGGCACAGATGACAACTACCACTGCTGTTAAGATTTTGATATTCGAGAGGAGAGTCACGACATGTTTTATTTTCATTTATGTAAGAAGGTCTGTGTTTCATCAATATTAATTAGCTCAATATTTAACACAAACTCACTACTCCAAGAGGTATTATCGTTTTCCAAACAAGTCCCTCCAATAAGTGAAGTATAATACTAATACAATACTCACAGATACGGTGAGTTTGCTTTCGCTGACCGTTGCAAGATGACGTCACAGGGACAGCTTTTCGTACCGTTGACAAAAAAGTTGTACTTGTTGGTAGAGCTAGTTAATTTGATTTCTTGATCAAATTCATCATTGTGTTCTCGACGAATGCTTTAACTACTCAAAAACCGATGGTAGTTGGGATGGATCGCGATTATGAACGATGGCATACGGTTCATAATCGCGATCCGTAATAAATTTAAAACCTATAACGGAAAAGTGGCGTTAGCTAACTAACGCCGGTGGTAACTGAGGGGTTAAAGGTATTGGTATTTATATACATATAGCCCCTAGCCATTAATTTCCTTTTTTACAGCGACCACAAACAAAAACTTAACAAATAACAGAAACTATAAACAAAACTATTTCAATTCGCTGTTACAATAATGCCAAGCTTCGCGGGACACAAGTACGTACGTAGGTGGCGAGCGATGCTATCGGTAATAAACCAAAACGGTGCGATGCGGGGGAGAGGGAAGGGAGGAAACGTTACATTCGAATTTTGTAACGACGACGGCAAACTCGAAATGAACGGATAGTAAGTACCCGATAAGTAGTTAGCCTCTCAGCGACTGTGCCATAAACTCTCTACCCACCGCGCATACATATTCTTTGTCCACACGACACGCGTAGAGCCGAGGGCCGGCACTCCTCTCTATTTCGGTCGCCGGCACTCGCCTGCAATAACAGTATGAATGGTATTTTTATTACACGACACCGTTTTATTTCAGTTACAATTTGACAAAATAAAAATAAGAAAGGGCCGGCCACGCGAGAAACCAAAATGGACGGCGTAACGCGACACGGCGACGAATTTAGTCTAGCCGACGCGTTCCATCGCTGGTTTTGTTTTAAACTGATCGCAGTTTAGGAGTTTTAGGGACGTGGTGGATGGCTACAGCCCTTTAATGAGAGGGTATTGAACTCGGAATGAAGTGGAAACTTCGTAAGGAAATAGACGCGACGAAGTGGTTTCCGTGTTGGCGGTAGGTATGTGTCGTTTACGGAGGATGTAACTGCTACTTTCAAGTCTGATATAAATACACCATGTTTTGGGATTTAGTTATGGTGACGGAGTATTGTAGGTAACTACTGATCTTAATTACTGTAATGAACTATCTGGCTTAAATAATCTATAGTGCAACAGAATTGGCGTTTTACGTTTGTCATGATGAGATTGTATTTTCCTATCTACTTGTTGGATTCATCTAGATCAGTTGGTACTTACCGTCTCAGTTGGCATACTTAGCTCAGCTCTGAGGTCTATAATGTATATCTGGCCATCTAGCTCAGATCACAAAGACTATTATATTATACTAATACCCATATCTATTAATAAAGTTTGTTTTTTTCACAACTTCAAGGAACCCCAGAATTGTTAATTTCAACTTGGTAACTTGGTAACTAACCCTTAGTTACCAATAGTGATCCTAAAAGGATTGCTTTTTTCCTTTTTTAGGTACGGAACTCTAAAAATGACGAAAAAATAACGATGGTCATTAATGTTCCCACCGAGACGCACAGGCTTCTCGTAATTGTACAGGTTATATTATTTAATTCTTACGCCCCCTACTGACATAATAAAGATCCCACCGAGAGGCACAGGCTTCTCGTAATTGTACAGGTTATATTATTTATATTCTTACGCCCTCTATTGACTTAATAAAGAATCAACTACATTTGAATGTGGCGCCCTCTTTGTGTAGTATTGCAAAACTGTGTCACTAAGGTGGCCTTAGCGCTTTTAGGCACACGACACGAAACCCAAGCTTCCGAAAGCTTCTCCGTAAAGTTGTTTCTGAAGTCGTTCGGTAGATGGCACTACCAGGTAGACGATATTCGGGGAAAGAGACTTTTTGGGAAATTGACATTTTGATAAAGGTATTTTTTGGATGTGAGGCATTCGATCGTAAACTCTACTCCGATCTGTCACACTCCCTGGAGGGCGGGAAGATAGATTAATCAATTCACTGGGTGTTAGAACAAAATAGTGTAATTTCTCAATTGATCAATTTGAATAAGCGTGAAGGGGAGAGGAGAGAGACCATGAAGAGTTTCCTGTTTGTGTTAGTGACTAGTATGATTGAGTGTTTGAGTGGCGCCGGAGAGGGTTGGAGTCTGTACAGGTGTATTAAGCGGAGCTAGCCTTCTGCTGGGCCACCATCCGGCAGATCGTGTTGTAGATACTATACTATTTATATTATTATATATTTATACTATTTATGAAGAAACAAGGATAACAAGTTTCAGCTTTGACATAGAGATGTTAATTTTTCGTTTCTACAAATATGATTGTACTCATTTTTTCTAAATAAACTCAATAAAAGAAAAGATACAGTAAATTGTATGAGCTCACAGAATGAACGAGTCAATACTTACAATAACAGATCCCAATTCTACAGATTCCCAGTTTTAAAGGTTCTCATGCCCGTTTTCACCAACAGATATGGGACACTTAGCTCTTTTTCTTAGCTGTCTAGCGATTGTTTCGGTGGCCCGAATCTTATATTTAGGGGGACCCCAAGGAGCCTAGATGACCCTTACACTTAGGGCAAAGCGAAACAACCTTTAGGTGGCCCCTGAAAGAAATAAAGTGTCCCCTAAAAGATAGGGATCGTGAAATCGGTCATCAGTCCCACAGATCGCCACAATTGTATAATGATTCCCAGCATGGGCGTACCCAGGTAGGGGCAGGGGGGGCTGCTACCAGGTTGCTGTGCAGATATGGAACCTCCTGCCAGACTCTATCCGTGATAGTTTATCGCTCATTCGGATCAAGACTGAAAGAATACTACCTATCTCAATTATCGTAGGTTTTATTTATTATAATATTAAGTGTTTATGTAGTATAATTATCTTCATAATGATATATATGTTATAAAGTATTTTTGTAATATTTGTGTTTATGTGTAATTATATATGTGTATTATATTTTTAATTTAGTTGCTGTTTTCTTGTTTGCTTAAATATTTTGTTATTAGCTGTACCCGCATTCAGCTGTTTCACTGCATATACTTACTGGGTTGGCTGGAAGAGATTTCTTTTAGGAATAAGCCCGCCTTTGTACATCTTATTTCCCACCACGTCAATTGTTTTTACTGTTGTTTTATGCAATAAAGATTATAATAATAATAATAATAATAATATATTCCTAACTCTACAGATTCCCAATTCCAATTGTACTAGTATCCATAACAGTTTTCCATGTCTTCTTTACATTTCTCTCTTATTTATTGTTTATCACACAATGGCAAAGCTCTGTGGTCTAATGGGTTTCACGCTTGCTTCTCACACCGTAGATGCAGCTGCAAATCCTGACCTGTACATAGTATTATAGTATCTGTGCCGGTACCAATGAGATAATGTTATTTATCTTAAGTACATTATCGGACATTAGTATGGCTTAATCTTACTCGTATCCGGGTAAAAGCCTGTGCCCCTTGGTGCCATTTTTTGTAGGCATTTGGTTGGGCCAAATATACGACCTTGATTGGACAACGGTCAATTGTGACCGTATGTTTTGCTGATGGGCCAATGGCCTATATGTAAATTAATACAAATGGCCACCAAGTGTATTTTTAGTCGGCATTTAGTTGGGCCAATTATATATGAAAATATACGATTTGGTTGGGCAACAACTAGTTTTGGCCGCCTGTTTTGCTGATGGGCCAATAACCAAGGGTTGGAGGGCCGCTAAATGATTTATCTGTAGGGCCTCTGTGTACGAATCATACAATATCCAACGTGGGTAACTGGTCGAGAACCTACTAGAAGGGCCCATATAAACATTTCTATAGAGGGCCACTAAGCGTATTTATGCGTAGGGCCCTTTCTATATGAATCATACAATTATCCAACGTGGGTAACTGGACGAGAACCTACTAGAAGGGCCCATATAAACATTTCTATAGAGGGCCACTAAGCGTATTTATGCGTATGACCCTTTCTATATGAATCATACAATTATCCAACGTGGGTAACTGGACGAGAACCTACTAGAAGGGCCCATATAAACATTTCTATAGAGGGCCACTAAGCGTATTTATGCGTAGGGCCCTTTCTATATGAATCATACAATTATCCAACGTGGGTAACTGGACGAGAACCTAGAAGGGCCCATATAAACATTTCTATAGAGGGCCACTAAGCGTATTTATGCGTAGGGCCCTTTCTATATGAATCATACATTTATCCAACGTGGGTAACTGGACGAGAACCTACTAGAAGGGCCCATATAAACATTTCTATAGAGGGCCACTAAGCGTATTTATGCGTGGGGCCCTTTCTATATGAATCATACAATTATCCAACGTAGGTAACTGGACGAGAACCTACTAGAAGGGCCCATATAAACATTTATATAGAGGGCCACTAAGCGTATTTATGCGTAGGGCCCTTTCTATATGAATCATACAATTATCCAACGGTGGGTTACTGATTGAGTGCTAAATATTTCAATAATATTTAGATAGATTCAAGAAAGAAAGATTCAGAAGTAATCGATGCGACGTGAGGGGCTATAATAAACACAAAGAAGAATTTTGTTGTGGTCCAAGCTGATCTCAAGAAAGAAATGTTCAGCCGAACCAGAGTACAGGCTTGGCGGGAGGCTGATGACTTTGCAAGGAATGTCAGAACGTAAGCCGCCAGCAGCTTTACTCATCCTATCGTTACGATAGAGCCTGGACCCTGACAGAGAATACATGGAGGAAGGAAGAGATGGTTTGAGAAAGGATTCGGAGACAATATCTCCAGGTATACACTGGTCGCTGAAAGCTTCTAGGAGATCAGCGTAGCTACCACGGATGCTATGGGCATTAATATCACGACATTAAAGTTTTACTCCATTGTCATTGTTTTTGACTGGTCTTACTACTTTAGACAGCTGTCCCTCATTTTTACAGGCATATTGTTTATGACGGTGGTCATTTTTTTTGAACTGATGTCCTTATTTTTGACACGTGTCATGATATTGACAAGTGTCACGATTATGAAAGGTGTCATTTTTTGTTTGTCAGAATTTGGTTAGGACAGGTTAAAATAGTAATACCTGTCAAAAATAGTGACGGTTGTCAAAAGTATTGATGCCTGTCAAAATCATGAAAGCTGTCATCAATTTCATGGATGTACCTTGGCATGAAATGCTTGAAAATAAATGCCAACATTTGCGAACTACTGCATTTTTATAAAAATGCAATGTTGAATGAAATTTTTGGAACACGCAGCCCGCTCATGTGCCACTTTTGGGACACGCAGCACGCTCATGTGCTGCTTTTGGAACAAGCAGCCCGCTCATGTGCCACTTTTGGGACACGCTTCATGCTCATGTGCCAATTTTGGGACATGCAGCACGCTCATGTGCCACTTTTGGGACACGCAGCACGCTCATGTGCCGCTTTTAGAACACGCAGCCCGGTCATGTGCCACTTTTGTGACACTCAGCCCGCTCATGTGCCGCTTTTGGGACACGCAGCACGCTCATGTGCCGCTTTTGGGACACGCAGCCCGCTCATGTGCCGCTTTTTGGACACGCAGCCCGCTCATGAGCCGCTTTTGTTGCCATCATTTATTTTCTAACATTTCAGGGGCCCAATTATGTATCGCGATCGAATCGCGACCGCTCCGAGGGGCTCAAAACGCCGCATTTGACAGTCAGTCTCCAAGCAAAATAGGTGCCGCCGACAAGCTAAACACGGCATTCCGCGCCCCTCGGAGCGGTCGCGATGCAATCCCCAGTTCAGAATCGGGCCCCAGGTGTTTTGTTATGTGAATTCATCTGGGAAAACATAGGTTATTGTAACTTGCATGGTAATGTATGACGAATTATTATAATTATTCCTGCATATTATTTATAATATGTATTTGAGCTAGTTAAACAAAACCTATATTTATAAGAGATCTAAAATCAATCTGTGGGAGTTACTTCGCCCTTGTTTTCCCTCAGTGGTCCAATGTAGAGTAGAGGCAAAAAATTACGTTTTCTTAACATATTGGGTGCTTAAATTAGCGAAATTTTTTTCCAAGTTCAGAAGTTTCTTGTAATTCAACTATTTCCATTTTTTATGTTGTTCAAAAGTTAACTTCAAACTTTTACATCTACATATTATTTATTTTTAAGTTTCAGTTTAAAAACTAAAATTAAATCTTCAAAATCAGTTTGTCCTAAATGTCATCCACTTTCATGATAAGATTTGTAATAATATTGTCACTTTTAAAAACTTTAATTACACACACACACAAAGTTTTATAAAATTAGGATTTGCCTTTTTTTTCTACCCAATTAATTTAGCAAACATAAAATTTCTACAATATGGTATTTGTATTTGACAAACTAGAAACTTTTTAGGAACTGTCAAAACGCTGATTGTGTTCACGAGTTTTATGTAATACTAGCATGTGTCGTCATAGTCAAATGCTGTCTCTTTTATACAAAATTGCGTTTCTAAAATACAAATGCTGGAAATATACAATTCTGATATTGTCAAACCTTTTTGTTCTAATAGTTTCAACTACAGATACGTTGCTAGATTTATAGGACACACCTTGTCAAATACCCTGATAATTTCACCAAACTCTTACCGTAACACTGTCCCACAATCAAAATGATCTAACAACGGTCAGTGACGTGACAGTGCAGGTCCACAACCTAATCTCCTACCAATCCCCTGACCTTTACCGTCACACTAATAGTATTCATTATCGTCTAAATTAGCTGCTTAATAATTCTGCAGTAGTGGAAGCATGACAGATCAATGTCGAGACGGCGGAACCGCTGGCTCATACGCCAGACGTTTGCCGTTGCAATACAGCTGTTGCAACTGGAAGGGAAGAACCAACTCTATGACAACGGCATAAAGATTCATTTGCATGCGAGTGGAAGACAGTGAGATTTGTTGACTGGTGATGTTGTGGCGAGTGGGAGTTTTCGGCGAGTGATACACACTGATGGTTCTTTACTTTCCCATTTTATTGTACTTAAATTAACAAGGAATAAGAAAAAAAAAATAAAATTACATACATATACGACGGCGAGCCTCTTTGCGATATTATAATTAAGAGTTTCCTATGGGATCATCGCTTGTAATATGCGGTGGTCCTAATCCTAGGAGGATTAGGACCACCGCATATTACACCACATTTCACACACAACGTTGACATTCCATCTAAAAATTCTATGCAATATCAAAGTCAAACCAACGAGCTACCCAAACGTAGCAAGCAGTGTACGACAAGCTCACAAATAGTCTCACAGCACATCTACCCACAGTTCACGGCACCCGCTAGTATTTTTAGCGCGCAGCAAAGCGGCCGCCGCACGCGCAGCGAGCAACGAGCCCAGTGTTACAGTGGAACTGTGAAACATGGACAACTGCTGGCTGCGGTGGATGCAGTGATTAGTGATAGTGCAGCGTACAAGAAATAGTGGGCAATGTGTATGTTATGACGAAGGCTGAACCATGGATGCGTTTAGAAGACAGAAGTTCAAAATGGCTAGGTCGAGACGACGGGTATGTTACTTTTTACTTCGGTACACATCAATCAGATTTAGATGCTTGTGTAATTGTTGATAAACAGTGGTTTTCTGTTTGTGATCTCTGTCTAGGGTCAATCTTATAGTTTTTTGGTAACCTAAAATGAATGTGAGGCTGAATCGTTAGGTTTGTTTGGCACCTCAGCGCTCTCTGGTGGGATAATACGGATTTTCGAAGTTACATAGATAGGAATGAGAACGTTGATAGTAAATTGTTTATTTCGTTGAAATGAAAATCTGAACCGATACCTCCTGACTTGGATCCTACAGCCCTTCACGTCCTCCTGGGTAGTGCGAAGGAGCAACAAATCAATCTCAAGACGAAATTGATAATTTAAATTTTATTTTAATGAAAAATAACTTTGTTTTTTTTTGTAATATGGCGATGTGAGGCTCTAACTGTACTGTACCATTATACTCTACTACATTATAAGGGCATCGATTTGGTCCCTTTATCGATACAAGCTTGTTTCGGGTTTCCGGAACATTCATCATTCATGAATGAATGTGTGGTGACTCATAGTACACGAACGAATTACTCATCTCCCAATGATGTCGAAATGTAAAACGCCCGCACCTCAAGCATTACATTCAATTGCGTTATTGACAGGAATATAAGTATACATGCTATAAACTCTACCAAGATATAGGCATGCCCAGAACTCTCAGAAGTATTTAAATTAAGACACAAGTACGAATATAATCTCATCTTCTTTAGTTTCCGTAACTTATTTCTCCATTAGAAGTGACCTACTTACTTGTCGCTCTCTCACTTAGCCCAATTTTGAGCATCATCAAATCGTCCTTACAACCTAACCTAACCTAACCTCACTTTAGAACTCAGACAGGAAGTGACCTATAACAACACATTTGGGTTTTTGCGACTACATGGGGTCGCCTCGCTCCGCTGCGCTCGGCTCCGGGTTGTTCACTATGTTGTAACCTAACCTAACCTAACTTTAGGATGCTGATAGAAAGTGACCTATAACAAGCAATTAGGTTTTGCAGCTGTATGGGATTGACTTACCTTTAGGATATTTTCAATTCGCATGTTAAAAAAATACCTTTCGTTTATAGATTTTTATTTTTATTTTAATTATTTATTAAAAAAAAACACATTGTTACACAAACCTACCCATTAAATACCTCGAAACAATTCATTCAGGGGGAACGATTTAATAGCCAACCCAAATATTGTCTACTAACATTATATTTGTGTACAGTATACTATCAGGAACCGAAATCACACACGCGAGTTTATTAGGCCAGAAACGAAAACATAACGGAGATTATTTGAATGTCGTATATCTGAAATGTCTGAAAAAATATGTCTCTAAACGTAGATTCGTAATTTTTCTCTAACTACCCCTCTACTGGGGAGGAGGCATCAGCAGTGTGTGTACTGTGTATGTAAGTATGTGTGTATGTTTGCACCTACAACGTGTCACGGAGTGCTCAAAGCAGCAGCGGGTTCGCGAACTAGGTCAAGGCAGGAGTCACCGGCACGTCCCGGGTTCAATTCCGCATGTAGCGAGTAACATGCCATGCTGCGGATTTTGCGATGCCCTTATTTGGTTTCATAGCTGCGCCGATGGGCTAGCGCCCAGTCAGGCTAACTGGCGTATTGAGTAACTAGTGAAGTGATAAATAAGTAAAAAATTCACTGACAAAACACGTATAATTTATTTTAATAATAAAATCGAAAGTTTACGACAAATATATTGAATGACAACCCTGTCCAAGACCGAAAATTAAACCAGAAAAGAGATCACAAACTGAATTAGTCTATACCTTCGTAACGCGCTTTTGACGCTGTATGCGCACTTTGATCAGGACTCGACGTGAAAATGAAATGATTGTATGAGGAGGATATGAAGTGCGTATGGAATGAACGAGGGGTTATATGAACGATTGCCCAAAAGTATGCCGAAAATATCTTTTACGGTGGCATGCAAATGCCTTTAGGAATTTAGATGAAGTAATGAACAGACGACCTAATCCTGTTCAAAGATTTAAAGTTGTCGAAAGAGTGAAGCCGCGCTATGAAACGAAATTAAAATTAAAATACATATGACAGTTCAAATAAACAAAAAATATGGATTGGGTCAAAAAATACGGGATCTCCTGAAGCGGCGTCCAAGTTCCTCCTTCACGAACGCCTGCCTGCCTGCGTCTGCCTGCTCCAAAGCACGCCTTGGTGAGGTCCACCAAAAGCTACAAATAAGATATAATGATAAGTACCAGAATAACGCTGACACGACCAAAATTCCACCACGGAATATAAACACCAAATAAATACCCAGATCGCTTCCAACGTCTAGCCTTTGACTTCAGATGAAACAATGGATGAAATATCGGTAAAACGCCAGCAATATTTTAGGCCGGCATCAATTCTTGCCCAAGGAAAATTCTTCATGCGACAAGGCTGCCCAAAACACATTACACAACTCCCAACGCGAACAAAACTGGTCAAACGAGAAAAATGTGCACCAAAATGCTTTCGACTCCAACAGCTCAATGAAAATTTTTTTTTCCAGTCCTGCCAAAACTGACAACTACCTTAAGAATCTAGAATAATTCGAACTTACAATTTCGCTTAAACTTATAAAACATCAACCAGCCTGTATCCCAATAAAATCGAAATAAAAATTTGCATTACTAAGGAGTCTTAAAACGACGTCTGCGAGTTCACGCTGCACTAGCTAAATATGAAATCTAACTGTGCATCTGACATACCGCATGGGAACTAGCTAAATATGAAATCTAACTGTGCATCTGACATACCGCATGGGAACTAGCTAAATATGAATTCTAACTGTGCATCTGACATACCGCATGGGAACTAGCTAAATATGAAATCTAACTGTGCATCTGACATACTGCATGGGAACTCGCGACGCTGTGATTGTTTTTGTTTTGAATATACTAGTCGCGAAAAAAGCGTTAAGGCCAAAAATCATTGTAGAAATACATAGTTGATAATAAAAGTAAATGAAGCCCATTAATTCCCCAACGAGGGCTGCAGGTCTTTACCCGGATACGAGTAAGATTTATTATATTTTAAGACGGCCTCTGTGGCGCAGCGGTTGTGGCTCTGCCTACCATGCGAGAGGTCCCGGGTTCGATCCCCGGCTGGGGGTAATGAAAAAAAAAAAAAAAAAAACTATCCCCAGGTCTTGGATGTTTATATGTGTGTGACGTCGCTATTTCTGGTTACCACGACACAGGGTATCCTAGTGTGGGGCCAGAAGCAATGTATGTGCCTGTATGTAAATGTTTATGTTTATGTTTATGTTTATTTAGCCATACACCACCAAGCTGGCTCAGTGCGGGTTTATGGAGTGGTTTTGCGACCACTTACACGTAGCGATAGTAGCCGAGACCTACAGCTTAACGTGTCATCCGAAACACTGAACGTACATTGTTAAATTCCACGCCTTAACCGACAGGGCGTGGAATCTTGGTAGGGTTGTTTTTCATTGGAATGTCACAAAGCAGTACTGACCTTAGACGCCGTAGACCGGAATTCGAAAGCTCAATTCGAGGCAGGAATACGGGATAGGAGCACAAGGTGTGGGGGGAGAGGATCGAATCTTACTCTCGTCGTAGCCCGATGCTGTCGCCGGCGTGTTGCTTGCCGACACGAGGAGTCGCTGTCCGAATACGACGAGTTGGGGACCGTACAACTTTAACCTTCACAACACGAATCACTCACTCCGCTGACGTGAATCTACTTATTTCCCGACGATTATTATGATTAACACTCCGACCAGGCCCGACACCTGTGTTAGACAATTGTTACACTAAAATACAGTCAAGGCCCGACGCCATGTCCAGACATTTTTTCTCACGACAAGAAAGATAACCTCTAATTCGTCATCTCGTTTCTGTATAAGTGACATCTGCAGTTCCGTTTCCGCTAGTGATGTCCCGATTACTCGCGGTCGATCCGCGCAACGAAAACCGGTGCGTTCCGAAGCATAAATATTAAACAGTCACCCGCCCGGACAGGCCCGAACCTGTCCCTAATCAATATGTGACGACCCGAATGGCCGAGTCGGCAGTGACCCTGCCTACGAAACCAAGGGTCCCGGGTTCGAGTCCCGGTGGGGGCAAATATTTGTTTGATGATAACGGATCTTGTACCCTAGTCATGGTTGTTTATCTATCTAAGTATAATATTTATCTATATAAGTATGTGTATCGTTGTCTAGCACCCAAGATACAGGGAATCCTAGTTTGGGGCTAGATCAATGTGTGTAAATAGTGTCCAAGGTATTATTATTATTATTATTATTAATAGGAAGGCGAGAAAGTGTTGCGACCGCTCTCTTGAGGACCGAGTCCCCCACCTTGAATTCTGCTGATCGAGGCGTGCCATCCCGACCCGTGTACAAATTGACGATCCGTCCTCGTCTCCATCTCAGTGATGGCAGGTTCGCATCCTTAATCAGCACCAAATCACCGACTTTAGGGGGGCTCGTCCGGTCAGTCCACTTAAGGCGCTGCTGCAAGATGTGCAAGTACTCAAGGGACCACCGTTTCCAAAAATCTTGAGCCATCTGCTGCAACATCTGCCACCTAGTTAACCGACTCAACTTAACATCACCGAATGGGTATTCTGGCAGGGCGTTAAGGGGCTGACCTATCAGGAAGTGACCCGGCGTCAACGCTTCCAAATCATTTGGATCCGAACTGAGCGGGCACAACGGAGCGAGTTCAGTGTCATTTCAATTTTTCCGCATCCGCGCGGGTTGGCGCTGCACACTGGCCTCCGTATCCAGTGTGTCGCATCGCGTGCACTCACCCTCCAAAAAATCCGTCAATTGGACGAGCGTGGGCAGTTCCGAGCTACTGCCCCCATGCAGCTGTTCAAACCGACTTTGAACAGCTGCAGGCAACCGTGACAAAACCATATACAAAACGATATATGACCATTGGTCTACCGGCAGACCAAGGTTCTGAAGGGCCTTAGTGGCCACCAGCACAGGGTTGAGCACCTGTACCCGGATGTCAACATCCCGGGTTACTCTTGGGATGCTAAACAGCTTCCCCAGCTGCGCATCAACCAACCGCCGTTTGTGTTGGTAGCGGTCAAACAATATGGACCGGGCTACCTCATAATTGCCCGCCGTGACCGTTAGGTGACCGACCAACTCCTTCGGTTCACCCCGCAGTGCCATCAATAGTTGGGCTAACTTGTAGGCGTTGTCCAGGTCGTCCCGACCGTGGACCAAACTATCGAATAAATTGATGAATGCCGGCCACTCATCAGTTGCCCCACCGAAGGCCGGAATCTCCAGGTGTGGCAGCCGTCCAACAACACCCTTAGGGGGTGGGTCTCCGTTACCTTCCCCGCGGTCATTCCGTCGCGACCGCTTAATTTTTTCCGCGCGACGCTCGATGTCGCCCAAGCATTCCATCGCTTGGTCAGCATCCGCGCAGAGCTGCTTCACTGCAGCCACCGAGGCTTCATCCGTAAGCCCGAGAGCTTCAGCCTCCGCAGCCAGCCGACACACCTTCTCGACGCGTGTCATTGCGTCCTCCACACGCTTGAGCAGGACATCGTCCATGTCAGGTCGCCACATACTTGTGAGTATGGGCGAGCCATCTCATCTCCTCACGGACACCATACCGCAGTACCGTCAAGGGCGAAGGTGCCATGGTTACCGATTCAATTGTTTCTGGTCCTATACTTCACTACCGAACTAAGTATAGCCAGAGACCAGCACTTGCCCGTCAGCGCTGGGCACAGAAAATAAAACTAAGTTGTCAAAACTAAGGCAACCACTAAAACAATCAAATCCTAAAACATATTTAATATGGTCGCCCTGTGGACATACTCCTTATAACTATACACTCTAAATCAATTAGAGAATGCCACCATAAAAAACAATACAAAAATAACCCACAAAGATTGATTATAAAAACAATACAAAATAAAATTTATTAAAAAATAATAAGTGGTGGGCTCCGAGACTATAAACCTAAACAATATAGCACCCTAAACCAGACTGGATTCCGAAATCCAAGCTATTTTTAATATAATGTAGGTAGCCGTGAACCTTCTAGAAGTGGCCCCTCCGATATGACCCACACTTCTACTGAGGTCAGCAAAATCAGCTTAATACCCCTTAAATAGCCTGACCCTGCTCTGTAATCCAAAATAACACTGCAATGCTATGGAACCCGACTGCAATACTATAGTCCGACCGAATGACTGTTTCTTATGCACACCGAGTAGTTTCCGACTACAAATTTATAATAATTGTTGACTAAATCGACAATTATAGTTTCACTAACCGAAAATGAACTTTACTTGTGGTATACCGACCACAGACTCACTCACAAACTGATTGCCGGCCAATCTGAGATATTCTTTTCTCCCAACTACAATGTGGCAAAAAAACAACCCTACAACCGTCCGTGAATCGATGATTTCCCACTAGGAAACTGCGCCTGCTACCAAAATGTTAAATTCCACGCCTTAACCGACAGGGCGTGGAATCTTGGTAGGGTTATTTTTCATTGGAATGTCACAAAGCAGTACTGACCTTAGACGCCGTAGACCGGAATTCGAAAGCTCAATTCGAGGCAGGAATACGGGATAGGAGCACAAGGTGTGGGGGGAGAGGATCGAATCTTACTCTCGTCGTAGCCCGATGCTGTCGCCGGCGTGTTGCTTGCCGACACGAGGAGTCGCTGTCCGAATACAACGAGTTGGGGACCGTACAACTTTAACCTTCACAACACGAATCACTCACTCCGCTGACGTGAATCTACTTATTTCCCGACGATTATTATGATTAACACTCCGACCAGGCCCGACACCTGTCTCCCACAATAGTAACGTAGCGACTAGTCTCTTCCAGACCAAAAAGGTGTATGGAACTTCATTCTATAGTAATTAGCGTATTACCAGTAAAACATAAACTAAAAAACCGGTCAAGTGCAAGTCGGACTCGCGACAAAGGGTTCCGTGCCAACGTATCCTTTTATTAAAGGGATGGTGTGGAGTGAATAGTTTGGATTTTACATATTATTTACGTTATTATTAATGTATTTACGTTATTATAAATGTTATTTACAAAGTTATTCGTGAGGCTACTTTTATACTCCATGTAAGTAACCGGTGCATAAGTTTACTCCTATAATGTTTGGCTTAGGTTCTATATAGACTTGAATTATGTTGCAGTTATCAGAATAAGTTTTTTTCAGAAGATTTCAAGACTCTTTCTCTTATAGTTCCTGAGAAAAGTGCCTGTGACAGACGGACGGACAGACACGCGAGTGATCTTTTAAGGGTTCCTTTTTTACCTTGAGGTACGGAACCCTAAAAACAAAAATCAGGAGTGATTAGTGTTGCTGTACCTGCTTCAATACCTATATATATCCTTTGATGTAAAACCTTTGAAAAAATGGTGTTCTGATGACATCGTTAAAATTCAAGGGTTGTTCCCATTGGCAACTTCCCACTGATACCTCTAGATACTTAAAACATCAAACGCTAGAGCAAAGCTATAATATCTTAATTGTAAGAGATCCAATATCCTGAGCAAGAGTTGTGCAATTCGAAATAAGTATTTAAATAAATAAATCAGCTGGATCATTGATGATTCTGAATATAATGGTGTATCCTGAAATCCGGGCGATCTATACTTACTTTTATGAAATATTTATCTATATAAGTATGTGTATCGTTGTCTAGTACCCAAGATACAGTTAGTCCTAGTTTAGGCCTTGATCAATGTGTGTAAATAGTGTCCAAGGTATTATTATTTATTTATTTTAACTACACGACAGTTAGTAGGACCAAGTAAAGGGTCCCCTTTTAGCAAGTTGCGATTCACGGAGGTAAACGTCATCCCGAATGGTAGATGGCATGGGAGGAGGTAAGTTCCCATCAACCCAACCCCATTTTGAGGCATCGCGATTTGGAACCTCATGCTATGGTAATAAAATTCAAAACCTATAACGGGAAAATTACCTCTATAGTAGTCATGGGTCGTTGAGGGGTTAATGACTCATTTATTCATCTTTATGGTTACAAAATACACTTAGACCAATGCAGTAGGCGAGACAACAAAACTAAAAAAACTAATAAAAAAAAGTGTGTTTGAAAATGTCGCAATGCCGCGCGAGCGCTGTCCGATTCAAGGCTATCAGCTTGTGCCTTAGTTAGTTAGTTTTGACACCGGAAGAATCGCACTGACATTGTTATTAATACACTCAATAAACTAGTAGTTTTAGTAATTACAACAAGTAAGTGATTCAATCTGGCCGGAGCGTAAATATGAAACACTATTATACGTTATATCAGGTCCCGAATGTTTTTTTGCTACATATGACATTCCTTGCATGTCTACTGTTTGTATTCGTCATTGCCAACACGATTCAGTTTAGGTACTGAAGTCCGAATTTCATACTCGTCCCAGATTTATGATAGATAACTAATCTTTTGCCAAATCCTATACGTTCAAGGGTTTCCTACATAATCAATCATACGTCTCCCATGACCAGCCCAGACTCAGCTAGAATATGGTCTAGACGTCCATGAATCCCGTTCCATTTACATAGAGATCACAGCCTAGTTCCTTCATGTCCTATGACTGTGCCTCCAGCGGCGTCCACAGACCTGCTAACTGGGTCATCGCCGTCGCCGGCGCGACGCACCGCATCGATCCAACCTAACGCGAAGCACGCATGCGCGACGCATCAACAAGCAAATAATGCACTTATCACTACGGCCTATTCTCAAAATAACTTTGACAACTCCATAAAAAGTTGTATGTAGTTATCAAAGTTATTCAGATAATTAGAGCCTTCGAAGTAGCTGGCCTAAGTGGTCAAAAGACAATATTTCATGAAGCGAAAGACTATGCCTTTCATTGGTGCTTTGCTTTCTGTTTCGATGACTTTAACGGCTATTTTGCTGCAGCCAGTTTTTGCGCGTTTTAATGTACCTACCTAAAGTTCAATTTAGCGAGTTGGTGACTGACTGGTTGCAACTTAGTAAGTGGTCTAAAGAGGGGGAGTAAGGTTGAATTTGAGTTGTAGCTGATAAGGGTTAGGAAAATGTACACGTGTCGCGTATCGGAGTTTCCTCGCAGATGGATTAAATTGCTGAGCAGTTTTTTTGGTCTCGTGTTACATATTTATTGGAATGAAGGATTTGAGGCAAAAGTTTTTTAGTTTCAATTGGAATTGATTTACTTACTCACTGATTCTTCGGCATTCAGCGTTGTGTTTAGCACAGGCTGTTACACCCTGTGTGAAAGCTGAAGGATTCTCATCAGTTAATGAGATGGTAATAATGAAACATCTGTTGCACACGGAATAATACAGTATTTGACTGCTAGTCAAAATAGATACTTTTTAGAAACTGTGAAAACTGTAATTTTGTTCACGAGTTATATGAAATACTAGCTTGTGACGTCATTGCGTCATGACGTCAATTGCTGTCTTTTTAACACAAAATTGAATTTATAAAATACAAATGCTGGAAATACACAATTCTTATATTGTCAAACGTCTTTGTTATAATAGGTTCACTTGAGACACGTTTCTAGATTTATTGGACTACGTCAAATACTGTATTGTCTTTTTACTATCAAAGCCGTTACGAGCGACAAGCGTAGCGTAGTCGTAGCTGCTACGCCGTAGCGCGCCGTAGTAATCCCAGTGTTGTCATTTTAGACCTCACTTTTGTAATATATCCATAGTCTACTTTTGAACCCTTCAGGGTCAAATTAGCATAAAAATCTACTAAAAAGCGTAATGCTTCTTCAAGGGATTGTCGTAGATTCCCCGAATCAGTCTCAGTTACCAAAGACCACGCCAAATATCTTGTTTCTGAACGAAAAGGCAGAGGGGTGAATCGCTCGACCTCCCCGTTGAGCCAGTCTTTCAAGCCTTTTAGAGCGTGCTTAAAGAAAATACTTCGTGACTTCGGAAACCACGAGTTGCTTATTCCAACATTGCCAAGTAGCGACAGCCTGGACCAGCTCACACCCGCCCCGCCCCCCTAGACAACAATCTCGTCATACTTGTGTGCAAAGTCTCGTGATACTTTGCGCGGCAAACGTCAAATCGCATGCATTTTCTTATCATCGTCGTCGTAGCGAGTGATAAGTTAGCAAATGTATTTTTTCTAGGGGGGCTGTTTAGATTATTTTATTTCAACATCCCGCAAATCGTGAAACCTGTAAAAATAGTGACACCTGTCAAAATTATGACACCTGTCAAAAATAGTGACCTGTCAAAAATAGTGACCTGTCAAAAATAGTGACAGCTGTCAAAAATTACATGATGGTAGAAAGATTAGATGTATTATGTGATGATGCCTCTGCCATCTTATCTGGGAAAATACATGTTATCGTGACTTGCATGGCTATGCTGTGCCTCGGCCGCCCCAACTGGGAAAACACGTGTTTTAATAGTTAAGGGTGTGTCCGGCTGCAGTAACCATAGACTACGGTGCGGTGGGTTATTTTTGTGGTTTAGCCATAATCAAAAGCCATTTTAAAACGTACGTCACTGTCAAAGCACTCAATTATTGTTAAGTTTAGTTACTTAATAAGCAACTTTTAATTTTGCTACTATAGGCACAGAACTATCATAATACCCAAGGTTCAAATTCCCAAAAGTTCCAAAATAAATCGAAGCAAAAAATAAGAAGAAACTTTCCGCGACACCGCTTGTTGCTGATCCCAAGTTCCCAACATGCCCAAGTAGCAGTAACCTGCCCCAGTTCACCTCAGCCGATTAGCCTCACTACGGCCGTCGACCGGTGGTGCGCGCGCCGCCCATTCATGCGCGGGGCGGGCGGGCGGCGGCCGGCCGTCACTCGGCGGCGCTCCAGGGCGGCGGTCGCGCGGATGCCACGCCACCACGGCCGACCACGAAGCCATACCTCTGGTGGCGGTCAGCCACCATCTGCAGCCCTCCCGAAACATTATGGGGTACAAAGACAGCGGCTACAATAAACTGTTCGCACAGGTGTGTTGATGTGACCTGTTCCGTTCCGTGCGCGTTGTGTTGTAAACAACGGTGGATCGTTGTTAAATGCTTTGTGATGTGTTGTGGCGTTCACGTGCAAACTCTATGGTTGGCGGGGAATCTGTTCAGTTTACTCGGTTTATGAAGGATGAGTTATTCTAAATTTGGATGTATTTTACTGATGTCACGGTAAGGTTTTCTGTTATTCTCATTAATATCAGGAAAAGGGTGTTTGTATGAATATGCTACATATTTCGGGAGGGTGTTTACAAGTTTTTTTTTTTTTTTTTTTTATAACCATGTAAAGCCTAACGCGCAGCAAGATATACCGATATATTAGCGAATAATAAACTTTGTTCGGATATAACAGTAAAATAACAATATTAAATTGGCAACTGATTTCAACTCTTTTCCGTTTGGTTAGTTGTTAGGGTTCCGTACCTAGTACTAAGCCTCCGCTGTCCGTCCGTCCGTCCGTCTGTCACCAGGCTGTATCTCATGAACCGTGATAGTTACACGGATTAAATTTTCACAGATGATGTATTTCTGTTGCCGCTATAACAACAAATACTAAAAAACGGAATTAAATAAATATTTGAGGAGGCTCCCATACAACAATTCTTTCAATACCACATACAAACTTATGAATGCGGTCACCTACTTGGAGTGTGAAAGTAGCCGCACCAATCACTTTGTAAACAACATTTTGCTATGTAAATTCCAAACTATTCACTCCACACCACCCCTACCAATGTACGGTGGTACGGAACCCTTCGTGCGCGGACCGACTCGCAATAGGCCTTTTTTTTTGACATCATACCAATGATGACCACCAAATTTGATTCACCAGCTCTTTCTTATCAAGTAAAAATGTAAGGATACCTCACCTGACATTCACATGGCGTTGTTTACTGTGTTTTATCAATTGAATTGCATTTATAGCTTCATTCATATATATATATATATATATATATATATATTTAAGTAATGGCAACACGCGGTATTGTAATCTTTTGGTTGTGTGTAGAACTTTAGTACTTAAGTACTTTTCTCTGAGGTTTAGAAATATTGAACTGTTCGACGACTCCACATGAGTAGATCTACATGGTTCATTCCTTAATGAAGCATTCTGTCATCGTTATCTGAAGAGACTTTTATTGGTCATTAAGGTCCTTACAATAATGGCCATAACAGACGAGGGTGTTCATATATCAAGCGATATGTTTTTCCATCCACAATCCAACCGTCTACGATTTGGTATGGAAAAAGATATCTTTAAAGCCGTCTTCTGCCGTTTTTGATATTTGGTATCCTCATATACAGTACGTCGACAAATGTGATCAGGATGTTAATTGTTTACAACTCCTGACAAACGGCAAAGTGTTTTTTTTTAGTGAACTAGAAAACAGCTAAGGCTTTGTTTCCACGATATCATAAGATATAGGAATAGAAAAAGAGATGGAAGATTTTATCGTAGAAGTCGGAGTAACCAGCGACGAACGCAGGTTCATTAAGTGTATCTTGCGATGATAGAATATAAGTACTGTCCATATTTGGACGACCCGAATGGCCGAGTCGGCAGTGACCCTGCCTATGAAGCCAAGGATTCGAATCCCGGTGGGGGCAAATATTTTTTTCATGAGAACGGATGTTTGTACCCTAGTCATGGTTGTTTATCTATCTTACTACAATATTTATCTATATAATTATGTGTATCGTTGTCTAGTACCCAAGATATAGGGAACCCTAGTTTGGGGCTAGATCAATGTGTCCAAGGTATTATTATTATATCAAGTTTAATGGCTTGGACTCTACAGAAGCATCTGGGCCCATGAGTTGTAATATACTTAATTTCATTCAACTATACATGCAAGTACCTATACTTACAGTTGTTTGCTTAAATAGATGCGGTTATAAATAAAAGATTCCTATTTTGTTTATGGAATCAAAGAGTGATTCCAAAAGTTCACCCGTCAATCATTGGTTGCTCTGTTTAAACAAGCAGCATCGAGAGGCGCAGAACATCGGATACTTTTAAATGTAACCCAATAATGTCCCACCTAAAGGGCACAGGCGTTTGCCCGGGTACTAGTAAGATTGAGCCATGCTCCACAACGCTGGCTCAGTGCGGGTTGGGTATTAATATATTATTATTAATAAGTATTGAATTGCTGGCTAAACATGGCCGAACTGTGCCTCGGCCATACCGTATGGGAAACGACGTTACGCTTTGTTTGTTTGTTTACTGCGAAAAAAAGGATGTATGAATTAAAGGCTAAGGGATGTTTAAGAGATTGTATGGTTTATATCTAAAATACTTATTCGCAAATAACGTATAATGGATTATGTGTGTTAATTTCTAGAGATAACCACGAAGACCTTGTATCATATCTACGAGTGAGCGAAGTGTGAGTTTTCAATAAAATTTACTTTAGTATCGCGTTGCCCTAAAACGCCAATTTTATATAGAATCGTCACGTGACCTCGCAAGCTCGTTAGTCAGGTGACTTTGCTATACGACACTGGCGTATTACGGCAACGCGATAATAAAGTAAATTTTATTAAAAACTCACACTTCACCCTCTGTACCTACAGGCCTGCAGTGTTGTTTTTTTTAAGTTTGAGAACCTCTGTTAGTTAACCTTCTACGATAAATGGATTCCATTTTTATGGTGATACCCACCTTCTGATGGATTTAATCTTGATATTCACTTGCGGGCAGCTGGCTTATTATCACCGAGGTGGCGAATTCCAACTAAAGATGTATGATAAAATTGTTTTTAAATAGTTAATTCTATAATTTACTGAAATCTCAAGAGTGAATATTGTATTTTGAATAAGCAGGCAGGTTTTTTTTTAATAATAATTTTGTAAATAGACATGTCGGTAAGAATAGAATGTCATTTTGGGAACGTTTTTTATGTATTTTTGAATTTATAAATATAAATAAATAAAAAATAAATTCCACAATAAGTAATACAAAAGCAGATGCAAGCACTCGTGCAAAAAAAAACTTAAAATAACAAAAAGCTCAAGAAAATTAAATTAAAAATCAAATCAAATAATTTCTGGAACGTCGCTGTAATTTCGGGAACGGACCGACCCGTTCAGGAACGTTTCTGTAATCGTTTCCTAATTATATATTTTTATTAAAAAAATCCGACAAATTTCCAAGATCAATGTTAAATAAACATTGATGCATGAATAGCAGATTATTTACCAAGGGAGTGAAGAACTAATTTTTAAGCGAGAGTATTTTTTAATCCTGAGCGTAGCGAGTTCGTCACTAGCTTAAAATACTAATTACTCCTGAGGTGGATACTCTACTTGTTATCACCCTCAATGAGAAAATGAGTATGTTAACTGTTTGTTATGAATAAGGATAATGTTAGATCGTTTATGAATAAAATGGTATTTCTTATACAATTTGTAACAATAACCCATCATAATCAAAAAATAATAGACCAAATACACAATTTCAAAAAATGATTTCGCTCTTGTGGTAGGAAAAACTTTTTACGAAAATTATTTACAAATATATATACCTACTAGTACTTTTTAAATTCTTGATATTATAAACGATTACAAAAGTAATGCGAACGACGGAAGACGAATTTATGATTTTTGAAGCAAAATCTTCAGTGTTTTTTTAAATATTTTGATTAGGTTCACCATTTACGTCTAAGGGACCCATTCCCGAAATGACGTTTCGCATAACAACTTGAAAAAGAAGTCACAAAACTATTTATATTGTTTAAAATCGAATTAAGTACAATCAATATATAACTCGGCATGTGAATTGTCAAAAGTATTGATAATTACAATGTACCTTAATTCAATTAATGTCCAAATCAGCCATCTTGGTGATGTTGAGCCAGCTACTTGCGCCTGAGCTTCGTGGTCTAATAGGTTTCACACTTGCTTTCTCACACAGGAGATGCAGGTTCGATTCCTGTCTATGAGATAATTTATTTATTCCTCTTTAACGCAAAATCTACTGAATCGATTTTAATGAAATATGATGTATATGTAGTCTGATGTATAAGCTACAATAATGTAGCTTATAATATATCAGTATAAGCCATGGGCTATAATTTATAAAGATATTTTGTAAATTGTCCAAAATATACTGATAAGTGTCAAGAAAGTAGGAAAAAATACTGCCATCAATACAATAAAAATGTATACCTTATTTCTAATGCACATTAGGTCGTAACAAATTGACCCATATCAAAATAAATACTGTTATCGCTAATGGTATTTAAAGTAGATAAACTTTGTCTTTCTCACTACAACATTTGGACAAATATTTTAATATTTACGACGATGTGATTTTGTTTTTGCGGGACGATGTGATTTTTTTTTTGAAGCGTCGAGCGCAGTCTTTACCATCCTTTATTGGAAGCCTTTCAGGGCATTTTTGTTGTGGATACAGCTTAATAGATAAACTTGAATGTTTTATGGTAAAGACAGCTCATCACACCTAGGTATATCCCTAAATACATTGAATTTGAACCAGTAGATTTAAAACTACGGAAAGTTAAATTTCCTTAATTCTGTCACTGACTCACTGACTCACTCACCGATCATTAACATTCTTAGGTACTTCTAGCAGACCTAAAAGCTTGAAATTTTAACATGATTAGTGTTTAGATACTATTAATATTATAATCGCAAAAGTTTGTAAGTATTACATTTTTAAGTATATAAGTAACTAGATTGTACCCGCGACTTAGTCTACGTAAGATTAGTACTTTGTGTAGCTTATTTTCTTCTCCTAGGAATTCATCCATCTAGCTTTATACCAAACCACCCGCGTCTGAAGAGGTTATTGTCTCCAAATGTGATGTCTTAAGTCACCCGCGATTGCCGAGATCTTTGTTCCTTATGACTACTATGTAAGTCTAGAAGTGTTTAAACACTTTTATTCAATAACAAATCAATAAATATCTTTAAATTTTTCTTCTCTTTGTAAATTTCAAAGGCGCCAGCAGACGAATTCTAATTCTACCTCTGCACACAGTCCGGAGACCGCGAGGTTGTCGATCGGAACCCAGCGGGCAACTCAAATCGAATCCTTTCCACAAATTACCAAGTACCTACCAGCAGCCTTATGGCGTAACTCTCTGAAGTTCATAGCGTGTGTCTATGGTTCATCTCATGCTCATACAATTTCATCGATTGCGGGATATCACCGAAGGCTTCTAGGCTTCATTCAATGAGCTTGGGTTTGGTCTCCATTATAATGCTACTTGCGTGATACCAATTTGACAGATGAAGCTGTAGCAAGGTGTCAAACGTAAAAGTCTATATGAAGTTCATAGCTCAGACAACTTACGCCATAATGCGTTTACCACACGGCTGTAAGCCACCGTCCCAGCAGAGGTGACCTTGCTGGTTGCAATCCGTGTGGACGGCAGATGTAAGCCAAATTCTAAATGACCTTCATCGATCTTGGCTTGCGGGAGCGTGATCAAATCCACGGATTGCAGCCGTGGCTTAAAGCCGTGTAGACGGCAGATTACAACCAATTTTTTTTGTTATGATAGGTCGCACCATTTCCAGTAACTCGTAAAATGTTTCCTTGTCCATTCTTAGGAAGTTATGAACATCATTGAAGTCTAATAATTCCAATAAGTTTGAATGGCTAAGAATCGATCGTTCTTTTAACCAACGATTCATCCACTTCCTTTTTTTTCTTTTTTTCATCAATTTCGGACAAAACCGCTAAGGCCAGGCCCACTTTTTGAAATTTTGACAAATTTGGAGCCATTTCTACACCACGGAGGTGTTTTCACGCCAGAAGACGACTAGCGACTGATTCGCGAGCGTGGCTTGGCGCGTTGGCTGACATCCGTCTAGGCGAAACACAATCCGCGTATGCAAGCCAGTTTCCGCCAAGATGACCCCTGCTGGGACGCTGGCTTACAGCCGTCTGGTACATGTTTAAGGCTGCAGTTCCTGTTATTTGTCGGCGTGGCTGTGGTAAATAATAATATCAAACATAAATAATAATCCAAATTGTGACAATAATTAAGATTTTATCTACACACATATCATAAACCCTCTTTACTGCGTCCAAAAACCACACGTTACGACCAGCATAATGATAAACTTCTTGGCAAAAACTCATTTCTTATCTGAATATCGATACATTATGACCATAATGTACCAAAAATTGTCAAATTATGACATTCAAATTTCGAACGCTGACGCCCACCTGCGTGCCGCCCCTAGTTTGTCTGTGAAGTTGGTACTACTGAACAAGCTAAACAACTGCAGAGCAATGATCAATGCTACAATGCCGGTCGAACATGCGGTTCCTGAACACATCAAAGAGAGCGATATGTGTGTAGATAAACTAGTGTATGTAACTGTACATAATTAGGCATTAAAACTCTCGAGTAATATTATTAGATTTGTTATGAGGAGTGAAATTAATAAAATCCCGGTGACGTTACTTCCGGCTCATCCCGTTCTCTGACTTTCCGACTTGACAGTCAGGCAGGGTGTGCGTGGACGATCGCAATTCCAAGGATTTAGGCGGTACGATGTTCGCGGGTTCAGCGAGTAGGAAATAAACCTTGTGTCATTATCCGTAAGAGCTATGAATGTGTCATCCAAGTGCCAAAAGATCTTTGTAGCACTCTATTGCTGCTACTGGTACATTTATGAAGCTATTTTGTGACGATGACAGAATTACTTTGAGTTTAGAGTCAAACTTCGGGTCGCCGGGCCGCAATCAGTAGTTTTTGGCTCTCCGCACCTGGCTACGCGTCGGAGACGCAACTGCGACTCGAGTTTGATTTTGTATGGCGGCGTCTAAAGGTCATCGCTGACTTTAACGACCCCACTCCCGTACAGCTTAAGAATGTTCTTTCATATATGGATTTCAGGTTGAGCTCTGTAGCTATATTTTCGAGTGGCTCGTTTGCGGCAAGCTCGCTAGCGAGCTTTTGGCGGACAGCTGTCGGCAATATCTACAGAGCACATCCTAAAATCCATATTTGAACGAACATTCTTTAGCTGTACGGGAGCGAGGTCCTATAAGTCAGCCATGACCTAAACTACTCAAAAACGGAGGGCAATTGGGATGGATCGCGATTTTGAAACCTATGCTATATATATATATGTAATAAAATTTAAAAGCTACGTGGGGCGCACTGTAAGTTTCCGGAATGAATATGAAAAAATACTATTAAAGGTACAAAATGAATTTATTGTTTTTCAAAATAATCTCCCTTGGCGTCTATGCACTTTTTCATTCGATGAAACCAGTTTTGAAAACTTTTGTGCCACTCCTCTGTGGTGACCTCTGAAACGTGTTTTTCATACTCCTCGACAGCCTCTTCTGGTGATGAAAATCGTTGACCGCGTAATTGGTTCTTAATTTTTGGGAACAGAAAAAAGTCACAATGTGCCAGGTCGGGACTGTATGCAGGATGACTCATGAGTTCTACATTTTTCGCCTTCAAAAAGTCGTTTGTCTGTCTGGCCGTGTGAGAACTAGCATTGTCGTGATGCAGGATGATACGGCGTTTACGGTTATTTTTACGGAGTTCGTCAATAACTTCCGGCAAACAAATGGTCGTGTACCAGTCACTATTCACTGTACGACGATTCTCTAAAGCAACAGTAGCCACGTGTCTAGTTTTATTAAAAAAAGAAGCAATCATCCGCTTAGATGCACTTTTCACGCGCGCCACTTTGGTTGGTTTCGGCTCATCTTGAAAGACCCATACGCTCGATTGCTGCTTTGTTTTGGGATCGTAGCAATAAATCCATGTTTCGTCACCTGTTACTATGTCCCACACCAAATTTGACGCACCTTCGTTGAATCTAGTAAGCATGGCACTGCACCAAGTGACGCGGTCCGTTTTTTGAGCCTCGGTCAAGTTGTGTGGGATCCACCGCGAGCACAGCTTTCTCACACCCAAATGTTTGTGTAGGATTAATTGTATTTGACTCATGCCTATTTCTAAGGATGCGCAAATTTTATGGTAGGTCACATGCCTGTCTGTTTCAATCATACGGCGCACAGCATCGATGTTTTTGTTGGTCACAGCGGTGGACGGCCGACCATCGCGAGATTCGTCACTGAGATTGATACGACCACGCTTGAATTCTGCAAACCAGCTATAAACAGTTGTCTTGCATGGTGCTTCATTGCCAAAAGCTGTTTCAAGCCGAGCGATGCTCTGTTGAGCTGTCAAATTACACTTAAAATCGTACAAAATCATACTACGAAAATTTTCCCGAGTTAAATCCATGTTGATGCAGACACACAATTTTTTAAATGGCGCCACAAGGTAAAAACAAAAGGCAGTCAGATGAAACAAACTGCATTCTACAGCCAAAGAGTTCTATTTTCAAATGTTGCAATAAATTTTTAAATATTGTTTATGTAAGTGGCCAGTTCCGGAAACTTACAGTGCGCCCTATGTATAACGGAAAAGTGGCGCCGGTGGTAATTGAGGGGTTAAGAGGGACCCGTAGGACACGGTATCATACAAAATCAAACTCGAGTGGCAGCCCCGTTATCGTGGATATCCGGAGTCTTAAACATTATACTTTACGTGATGCATTGTCTGAAATTTTAACGAAACGATATATAGTTCACCGATTGTCTGTACTATTATTTAAACTGTAACCTGGTACATGTTATTACCGATACAACTGTACCGGGTTATTACAACCTCATCCGCAACTCAGATTATAAATAGGCCTTCTCTGTTAGAGTTATACATATAAGTACCCTTACCCCTAGTCCCATACCCTCGCCCACGCCATGCATATTACAGACGAAGCCTAAATAATATCCGAGTACACAAAAAGAACACAGAAAGCGAATTAGGCACGCCAACCCCTATGACGCCAAACACGACACCCGAATTGGTTTTCGTTAAAAACGCCACAGCACAACTGGCGTTTTGGCCCAAAACAAGGACGGGAATAAAATATGCAGGGCGGGCGGGCAATATTGAGCGGCGGGGCGGGCGGTGACGTCAGAGACGATCCGTCGCCGCCGTCTGTCTGCCGGCGGCGAGAGGCTTCGACGATCCAGTCCATCTGAGACCTCTTTAGCTGACGCGTGTCCGTAAAAATATTATCTTGGCTGAACATCTTTAGTCTGAACAGCCTGTCACAATCAAATATTTATTGGTGTTTCACGATTTCGGGTCATTCGATAGTGACCATGATTTCCCTAAGTAGTACTTCCTTGTTCGTTACTCCAAGCCAAGGTGAGATTTCACTCCTATATTTTATAGTTATTTTATTGCATCTTATATGTAGCAGACCACCACTAGTTGTAAGCTGTCGATTCACTGGCGCGATTCTAAAATATTATTATTAATTTTAGGTAAATATTAAATTGCCTAAATGGGTGTCTAACCCACCCATTTAGGCAATAAATTCGACTTCCGAAGTCAATGTGCTTTTTCCGTGTACACAGTATTTTCCACATGCTTTTCATGATTCTCGTTAGCCCAGTATCTTGAGACCGCTTTGAGAGCTCATTCTCAAGAGACCACGGAAAAGTGTTCCCAATTTGCCTAGCCTTAATTGTTGCGCCCCAGTTTATGGACTTAGGTGGTAATTGGTATGGACCAAAATGCTTTGGGCACTTAATAGGCGAAGGTTTGATGATGTCTACGTGGTTAAGCATGTGTTCTTCCCAATTTGTATGTCTAAAATTCTGATTTCAAGTACCAGGCGAATAAATAAAGCTGTTACACTCTTGCACGTAAAGTACGTAACACTGAAAAATGTTCTTTCATGGGTTCCTGAAGGCGCATTGTACGTTTATTGACCGAGCGAACGAAGTAAATGAAGCGTCTCCGTTTCAGAATTGGGCCAAAATGTTTTCGTATGTCCGGATGTGTGTCCGGATGTTCTCCTCTACAGGCCGCATTTCTCAACTGATTCTCGTGAAACTCTGTGAGCAGTTTCGATAAATAAATAGTTTTTTTTTGTCGATTCAGTTTTAGAATTTTTTCAAAATGGCGGAGACATTGGAAATGAAAAAAATCCGCTGCAGCCCAAACGGCTCGATAGATTTTAACAAATGAGGAGTCGTTACATTCGTGGAGACTTGTTTGACATTAGCTATATTATTTTAGTGAAAAGTCTATAGGTTGGATTTTTGATCGCAAAATGTAGTTCACAAAGTTATTGGTGCGGCTACTTTCATACGTCATGTACGTAACCAGGTGCATTTATAGGTTTGTATGTGGCATTGAACGAAATTGATGTCGGATCATTAAAATCTTCAAGGAGTCGGAGGTGTGATGCGAGGGGATAAAAAGAAACACAAAATTTCCTGTGACGCTCGCGAGGTCTACAGCTCACAGAGCCACTAGTTCACGACATTAAGATTTTTCGATACAGATGCACACAAGTTTATTTTGCTTGCAGTAAACGTATTAACAACCGTAAATTCTGCTCACCTACCGCCACTCCAAACAAAACGATTCTTTTGATTTACACTTAAACCCTGTAGCTAAAACGTGTGTTACTTCTAGTCTAAAACGCCATGTTTTAGATTAGATTTTCTGACTCGAGTTAGAACCTGAACTTTTCAGGCTAGTTAAGGTTCGGGGTATTATTATTATTATTAAATGGACTAATATAGGCGTCGTCGTAGGCCAGTTCCGCCTGGCGAAACACCGAGAGGAGCTGACTGCTAACCTTCAGTGGTCGAGAGGCACTTGAAGGGAGAGGTATAGTTAGGGTTCAACTGGCAGTTGTAGGTACTACTCGTATTCTCTATTGTGATGGCCTGTAACTCGATTGTGTAACTATTCACATGACCCGATCCTTTATTTATTTTATTTTTATGACTTTCCTTGTTTGTTATTGGACTGGTATATAGTCAAAATAGATATATTTTTTGTGTACTGTCAAAACGGTAACTTTGTTCGTGAGTTCTAGCATGTGACGTCATAGTCAAATGCTGTCTTTTCCCACAAAAAATTTACGTCATGTGTGGCGCTGCGATTGTAGCAGAGCCTACCATACTAGAGGTCCCTGGTGCGTCTTCTGAAAAGCCCGTGGGGTACAACGCTGGGCCGCGTTGTTTCCCACGGTATTTTCAGAATTTCGAACCGCTTGAAAAGCCAGAGTGGTACAGCGCGCGATGTACCACACGGGGTCTCCAGCGCCAACATTGACAATTCATCGTCTAAATAGCCCGTGGGGTATAGCGCCTGCTTTTCGTGAATTAGCTACTGGTTAAAACCAACAACTATATTTCCTAATTTTAATAATTTTAAACTTGTACTTCTTATAGATCAAGTTCGTTCAAGTTACGGCCGATTTTCCAATCCTCAGACAATCTTTATATAATTTAACCGTGATGGAAAACCTTCATTACCCCATTTCTGCGGCGAAGTGCTAGCCTTTTGTCTTGCAAAATGGAGTAACGGTAAACTGGCTAAAAGTGGGCACAATTGTGCCTCTGCCACCCCGTAGGGAAAAGGCGTGACGCTATGTTATGTTAAAGGAAAATAATATCTTTACTGATCCAATTTTGGATTTTAAACTAGTTATTATAGACGTTGTGATTGGCAGCGTTTGCGATTATAGCTGCGGCGATGGGATAGCCCCCTGTCATGCAAAATGGAGTATTGAATAAGTGGATATAAATGGGGACAATTGTGCCTCTGCCACCCCATTTATGGGAAAAGGCGTGACGCTCTGTTATGTTGCTGTGCCGCGTTGTACCCCACGGGCTTTTCAGAATACGCGTCCCGGGTTCGATCAGAAAAAAAATCGTCTAGTATGTTTATTCGTGTGACGTCGCTGTTCCTGGGGCACACGACACAGAGAATCCTAGTGCGGGGCCAGAAGCAATGTATGCGTCTCTATATGTCTATGTTTATGTAAAAAAATAAAGGTTATAAAATATAATTGCCGGAAAAATTTATAAATTCCGATAATGAACATTATCATTTTGTACAATAAGCTTCAACTTTAGACGTGTTCATAGATTTATCTGAATACCTTGTCCAATACCGAATTATTACACAAAGAGAGTATTATGCCATATCAATAACAATTCTTATCACAATTGCATTAAACGAAAGCTGGTGTTAAAAAATCCTTCAAAAGTCAAGTTGAAACAGAGACAAAGAAAAGAACTAATGTAGCCTTATCATAATTCTGACATCTAGCCTTATTACGTAATTCTGAATTTTAATCGTAATTGAAAAATATGATTGGTCACACCACGACTATTTCGCACGAGCTGTCTTTTATTGCGACTGCTTGTTTATGCGGTGTGCTGATTGGTCAAATATTTCAAAAGCGATGCACAGGCACACAGGCATTTGTGTCTCAGGACTTCATGATAAGGCTTCTGATTGTTGGCTCTGCGGCGTTGGTTGCGACAGGCTGCGCGCGCAGCACGCCGCATGCACCATGTGTACTGTCACCTGACGTGCCACTATAAAACAAAACGCAACACGGAATCACTGCATTCTTCAAAAAGTAGGCAATACTCGCTGCAATATTTGATATACGGAATATACGGTCTGCCGCTCGATATACGGAACCGGGAAATAAGTAATATTAGATTTTTCTTAGAATATTGTGTCTACGAAGGGTACTCATAAAAAATATTTGCAAGCAAGTAAACATGAACATCATGCAAACGGTGCTTATTGTGTGTAGCTGACTGGGAGGTGAATATACTTTAGTGGAAGTGGAATATTCTGTAAACGGAAACTTTTATAATTTTTAAATAAATAAAATCTTAATCTTACACACATGCTTGCCTAAAAAGCCTCAACCGCGAAAGCTTGGCAGCCTCTTAGGTTCGACAGATGAAATGCGAGTTAACGGCGAACTCGAGTTAACTTTGAAATTTCATCTATAAAATGTAAAGTTAACCCGAGATTAGTGCTTCGGGTGTTTAAATGGGCAGTCTTATTTGGGTTAAGTTTCGGTTTCCTCCAAAAGCGGCTTCGTTTTTTAGCGGACGCAATGTAACGGCCTTAAGACGAGCGAATGGCGACAGAACTCGGCGCGAGTAGGTATTTACCAAAATACAAGCTATCTCAGAGCTATAAAAGCGCAATTGCCTAAATTTTCGGCCGAATTATGCTTTTGGGCGGTAACGTTTTTCTACCCCTAAACCTTTATGGAATAAGACAAATTTGGTCTCATTCGTTTCCACATATCATAAACGATGCTTGTAGTTTTTCCTTTTTTTGAAAATCTGGCTTGATTGGTTAAAAATAAATAAAATGCCGGAGGGTTTTTTTTTTGGTCAAAAAAGTGAATGTTTAGGTACTTATATTTACTAAAATACAAAATATTTCAAAAAAACAAAACTCACGAGCATAGTTTTTCATAGTATCTCAAACATGTGAAAAAATTGTGAAAATCGGACAAGGTTTAAGGGGTGAAAAAGGTTACCGCTTATTGTATGGAAGCTCGCGCCCACACGATTCTCTTAAGAAAGATGGTCCTACTCGGAACATGTGGAATGCTAATTGATTGATTTGATTTTCAAAAGTCTTTGTGCAATAAAAAGTTACTTCAGTACAAAAAAAGACACGGTCATTGTTCTAACTTAACATAAACATCCAACTTCTCGCAGATTGGAACCACTTTCGAGTTTAATACTAATGTGTATTCTATTCACATCTTATTTCTTAGTACGAGAAAATATCCAACAAAAATTCTATATGTAGTCTTTGAGTACATAGAAAGCATTATTGTGTTCAAATAGATAATGCTCAAGTAATTATCTGATCACATATCTTTTGTTATCAAAACACCTGTTGAAAGTTTCTATTGTTATAAAAAACTAGCCACTATAGTGGAATAATTTCGCAACAACAAAGGATCATCGGGCAGAACAGAAAAGCGGCTACCGCGCGTAACATCTCGCGCACCAGCCATCCGCACAGGTATACATCATACAGCGCACGCGCACTGACGCGCTCGTCACTTGTCGTCATCGCTATCAGCGAGAATATGATGCTAATTGCTCCCTCTCTTCGTTCCAGGGCTCTGCCGATTCCAATTACTCCCAACCTTCATCTGAGCTGTCGCTGGACGACGACAAGGAGGCGCTGCGCCGCGAGAAGGAAGCGCAGGCACTCGCACAACTCGAGAAGGCAAGGGTTAGTAGCCACACTCATCTTAGCACTTCATTAGTACCATCATCATCATTATCCTCATCATCAACAAAAAAGGGAGCGCAGGCGAGAGCTTGCGCTTCCTTTCGAGAGATCAACTCGAGTAGGCAAGGGCTATTTTGAAATATCAACTTTCAAACTTGCGATTAGGTTCATTAACCGGCTCGTATGTTTTTTTTAATGCATCGCGATTTTGAACCTTTTGCCATGGTATTAGAGTTCACATCCTATAAAAAGCCAAATGTTTGGAAGGTGTTCATACCAGAGCGAGCGTGTTAAAATCTGTCAAAGGTCGCCTTCAGAAATCGATAATCAAGCTACACGATTATTTGCCACCAGAATATCGCATATTAGCAATTATTTAAAAGGGTTTGGGTTGATTTTTAAGCGACTTCAAAAAATTATCTCTTCTCTATTCGGTTTCCTCAAAACTGGTAATATTGATGAACCAATTTAAAAAATCCTTTTTATTTGAAAGAGTGATCTACCAGTTTAGTCTCATTTTTTGAAAATTTTAAATGTGTGGACTTGACTGTCAGACAGACATATTTAGTAGCCTTGTTTTCGCGTATTTTGACGACATTCGCATCCTGACCGGGGAGGAAGAAATAGGGCTTGTTTTTTTTTACTTGGTGAATTATTAGTCGTGTTTACGTTCTTCATCATGAAATGAGATGCAATCTGGCATTTTTATCACTTATGTGCCGAATATTCGTATGGTATTCAGTAGACAGGTTTCGTAGTATCGTTTTCGTGTGCATGTATAGACGACATTCGCATCCCGACCGGGGAGGAATAAAAAGTACTTGAAATCGGTCTTTTAAGTATTTAACTTGGTGAAATTGGTAACAGATGATCAGCCCCAGTAAGTAGGTCCGAAAGATCGAACTCTAATCATTGGTACTGGAGAGCCGTTGGACATTTTACTGGTTAGGGTCAACTATGACGTACTCTACAATAATCACCAAGTTAAAAACCGACTTCAAGTTCAAGCCCTATTTCTTCCTCCCCGGTCGCTTTTCAAGAATATTCCTCGTCAAAACGTTTGCTGCACGGAACTACAAACCAAAACGTGTGTTTATATTTTTTGCAATTCTTGGTTTTTTCAGTTCAGTTCAAAGATTTTTATTCATAATAGCACAAAAATTGAGACTTAATGAACGTAATAACATAATCAAGCAAGCATAATAAAACACTAAATAGGTGCCTAATTATTACATAGTACATAATATATAGGTTGCAATGAACTGGTTTAATGCCAGATGTCGGTGTCTTGTAAAAAGTCATTAATTTTGTGGCAGGCCTTTGTGCACAAAGTGTGCTTTATACATTTTTTTTAATCGAGCTTCAGTTAAGTTTTCTATTTCTTGCGGAATTTTATTGTAGAAGCGCAGTGTCCCATAAAAGAACTGCTAACTTTTGTGAGTCTGAACATTGGAAAAGAAAGTTTTTATTTATTTCTAATTTGCACATTGTGGCGGCTATCAATGGTTTTAAAGCTTCTGATATTTTTCCTCACATACATTATGTTAGGATGTTGGTTTCTTTGAAGAAGTCTCTCAGAGATTCTCTATTACACTGCTTATAAATAAATCGGATCGCTCTCTTCTGAAAAATGAAGATGGTCTCAATGTCAGCAGCCCGTCCCCATAGTAGTATGCCGTAGGACATAATGCTTTTATAAGTTGCAACGTCAGTCAATTCCCTTATTCTTTTAACTGCATATGCTGCGGAGCTAAGTCTATATACTAATTTTACAATATGGGGACCCCACTGTAGTTAGGCATCAATAGTGATGACGAGAAATACAGTTTCATCTACTAGTTTTAGTTTGTCTTTCCCCAATACAATGTTACTCTCAACTTGCCTCACATTAGATAAAGGGAATTTTATACACTTTGTCCGTTTTGAATTCAGAAGCAAGTTATGCTTAGAGCTATTGCATTTTTTGCCGTAGTGTTTTAGCTTTAAGAGCAATGTTTCGTGATCTACTCAGTCAAATGCCTTGGACATTTCACAAAAAACTCCTATAACGTCCCTATGATCTTCCCACGCATTAAAAATATGTTTAACTAACATGACTCCAGCATCTGTTGTCGACCGCCTTTTGTAAATCCTCACTGCTGGCTATGGAGAATTTGATGCACATCGAAGTGCGCCAGTAACTGATCCAATATAAACTTCTCAAATATTTTACTCAATACGGGTAGCACCGAAACGGGTCTGAAATTTGTAGGGTGACCCTTATCGCCTCTTTTAAATAAAGGTACTAGCCTGCTGTGTTTCATGAGATCAGGGAAAGTACTCTCATCTACATTTATTGATGATTTTAGCTAAATGAGGGGCAAGTTCGTCTATCACCGAGCTAATAATTTTTACTGACATGCCCCAGAGATCCTCGATTTTTTTCAAATTTAACAACTTAAATGCTTTAATTATGTTATAGGGTCCAATATATGCTATTGAGAAATTTTTACTGCACTTTTGAACATTAACTTTTAAAAATGATGCAGCAAGATCCGGAGACGAGTCTAAAGAAGCCGTAGTAACAATTGGAACATTTGTAAAGAACTGTTCAAATGCGGCCGCGATGTCATCGTTCGAAGTTATAGTTTATCTTCAATCTTAAGTAAAAAGCTACGGTCTCCTGATTTTGTTTTACCTGCTTCAAAAAGCGCTTATTAAATTTTGATAAAATTTGTATAGAACCTCCTCTGAACAATGACCTACCGATCAAAAAATTATTATCAAAATAGGTTTATAACTGATCGAGTAATCGCGTAACAAAGACAAAAAAAAACAGACGAATTGAGAATGACGAACCTCCTCATTTTTTGAAGTCGGTTAAAAAATGCATCGTACACACGGATCTTCTAAAAAGCAACCATCCCAGTCGGTAGGAAAACATAGGTTACTGACACATACCGATACTTACTGACTCACAAACAAACCCTCGACTAGCACCGCTGAGTGCGGCGTCATATTTGATTGCACAGGAAATGGCTTATTTAGTAATTTGCGTCACTGATCTGGCGCTCCATTATGTGGAGTTTATATCGCAATTCATTTCAAATTTATGTTTTGAACGATGCTGGCAAACTTAAAATTGTTGTTTGATCCGTCAGCAGCTCAGCTAAGTCTTATTATAAATTTATGTCACCGGAAGATATTCAAAACCGTTAGTTGATACACTAACGCGGTAGTTGATCAACCGACAGGGTTTAGAATTTACGTTTCTTTTGTTCATACATGTCAACCTTCGCTGCGCTCGCCCCCTCTAATCTTCACCTAAGCTACCGCAGTGTTTGCCTAGGTATTTCGTTTGTATTAAAATTTTAACCAGTTTACTATTTAACTGTTTTAACCGTTAGATGATCAACTAACGCGTTATATAGCAAGCAGTACGCTACAGTTTACTATCTGTCGATAGTTGATCAGCTTGCGAGACAGAAAAACGTTAGTTTATCAACTAACGGTTTTGACTATCTTACGGTGACATCTATACAATTTTAATTTACAAAAAAACTAATCATACTCGCTGCAAAAGACATCGTTTAAATGAATCGTGTTAAACATCGCCTTACCATATGTTATTCCGACATTTTACAATCGCTTTTAAAAAATTGACAAATCAGAACATAATTTTCACGAATCACCTTAGATAATAAGCTTCAATGGGGCCCACACATAGATAAGCTATCGAAAAAAGTCAGTTCTATGGAACTATGGAAAGTTTAAGATATTAAAATTCTATTTTCATATTTTATAGTTCTATTTTCACCGATCTTAACGTCTAATAACTTAAGTGACGATTGTAAGTGTATACTTATTAGATAAAAATCTCTCAGTCAGACATTTTGTCATTCATATCATTCATATGATAGATAATGTTGTCATGTCATCATCGAGATTACAAATATATAAAAAAAAATATAAAAAAGGCACTGTGCTATAATATAAATTAAATCATTTTGAATTTCTTTTGAAATGCTGTTAGGGTGAGTTGCTAGAGTTACGTTTCTTTTTAATGTTAAATCCCATAATTCTTTAAAATTACCACGATTTTAAGAAGTCACACTTTCATCGTGCCCACGAAATGGAAGCTCTTGTCGAGACAAAAATATTACGGTGTTAATTAAACTAACCATAAGTTTCCGATTTTTCCTTACTCGCTCATTAAACTGAGGCTTGCTTAAAACCCAGTGGTCGCGAATTGCATCCATGATGGAAACATTTTTCTCTAACATTTTGAGCGCTTTGAAATTTTCGAAGTGTTCTTGTGATTCATCGTGAATTTTTAGAGCCCGCGATATATTTTTTAAATCCTCATAAATCACGGCTCAAAAGAACGCACGGCCAGAAATACAATTTTTGCAAGTAGGTACTTCCGCATAGCCAAATATAACGATCATACCACGAGCTTTGAAATGAACGGACGAACGTTTTCCTACCATTGTTTAAGTCATTTTTATACAATTTTTTTAATTCAGGACAGGGGCGGAAACACGTTTTAATGATATCAGATTTTTCCGATTCATTGCGCAATGCAAACGGGGTTATTAGTACTAAAGCTACAATATCAAATCTTGGGTACATGACAAATTACGCACGAACTGCCGCGAGACTGGCCTACCTACAAATTATAAGAATAAAAACGCGTCAATAGCCAGCCGTGTCCGGTCCGCGACTGATGGCGATTCGGTTGGGGATTCGGGACTCGTCGGTGTGACATGTCTTCTCACTCTACCCAATACAACGAATATATCTCCTTCCTTCGTTAGGCGCTGGACTGAAGGCGCCTCTCTGCCCCTCGCACCAAGATAATGATTAACCCGGACTCATCAAAAAACGACTCTGATACAAGGTAATAGGATTCTCCTAATTCGTCCCGTTAAATTTGTAAAATCTCTGTTGCTTAATGCTATAGAGGCGCTAGACAATTTTTAAAACATCCAGCTTCTAGCCGCCGGCCGGCCGGCCGCAGGGCGCGGCGTGAGTTACAGCAGTCCAAATAGGCAAAGCAAATTGTGTGCTATGGCTACGTATAGAAGGTCGCGCCGCGGGTGGGTAAAAAAAAATGTTTTTCGGTGCAGCGATGATCGCGGGAATTTCGGCAGGATATCCAATTTTGAAGTAGGCTAGTTTTTATACTATATATTAGTTAATAAAAAAATATTGTACCGTACACTAAGTGTATTTATGTATTTGTATTTTGATTTAGGTGGTAGGTAGGGTGCATAGTGAGAGGTGAGGTGCAGCCTAATTTGCCTCCCCTGGAAAACCGCCACTGCTGTGTTGTAGGAACCAGAAACAGCGATGTCACAGCCAGAGCAGAGCCACAACCGCTGTGCCACAGAGGTCGTCCTGTGTGATTAACCAAATTTTTAAAGCGATTGAAATTCCTACATATCAGAGATTCATAATAAGACTAAGCGGTAATTCTTGGTGCATTCGTTTTTGTTTTTTTATCTTGTATTATATCGATGCAACTATGTAAAATATCAAAAATGGTAACATGAGATATCTTGGGACAACTTTTGGCAGCTACAAAACCTCGAAATTTTGGGACTTTTACCAGTTTGCTCTAAAAATAAACTGTGCCTTTTTCGTTTAAAAGTCAGTACTTTTAAATTTAATTAAAATTGCAACAATTCAAGATCAACTGCTGCTCTATAAACCCTGTAAGGTTATGGTCCTTCGTAAATGGTATTTTTTTTCCCTAAATTTGTCAATTATATATAAATTTTGCTTCCGTGCGGCGCAAATCTTAAAAATATACGACATCATACGCTCATCATACGACAAAAGTTTAAAAAATGCTGTAGTATATTTAATTAGCTTTCATTAGAGCATAGATTGAAGTCATTTAGACTCACTCACAACCTCAAAATACCAAAAACAAGTTAAGACTGAATTTTTTAATAATAGAGGCAAAGCTGCTCGTTTCTCCGTAAAACGAGCACCTGGTCTAGTGGTTTCACGCTCGCTTCTAACGCAAGTGATGCGGGTTCGAATCATGTAGCGATTTTGTCTCGATGCGACGTACCCACACTTCTGCCATCGTCGCTCTTTGAGCCTTGAGATACCGTCTACCACTGCTCTGACTCTAACAAATTTATTTGGTTCGAGGATTCCCGTTGTAACGCGTGAAAACGTCCGTTGGTTTTAGTTTCCCCAATACCAATGATTCGAACAACATATATAGGTACAAGGACATTTACGGACTTTCTAATGGTGGCGGAAAAGATCGTGAGAAAACCTTCAAACTCAATAAAAAGTAATGCAGCACCTTTTATAACAAACCTTCAGCTTTGAACCTCTACCGACTGGCGTAAAACCTTAAGGGCTTGAAAGAATCCCGGAGCGTTTACCTGACGACCTCTTTCGTTTCAATGAGATTTGTTTCGGTGTTTGTTTGTGGTTTCAGACTGTTCAGAAACAGTATGTCTGTACCTGTATATAAAATGTATAAGTTAATGTTAATTGTATGTTATCTGGCGTTTCAGTCGAAGCCGGTCGCGTTCGCGGTGCGCACGAACGTGTCGTACGATGGCATGCTGGACGACGACTCGCCGGTGCACGGCAGCGCGGTTTCATTCGACGTGCGCGAGTTCCTGCACATCAAGGTCAGCGGGGTTACAGTACAATATGGGGTAGAGATAAACTATAATAACATGGCGTGACCCTCCACCACTAGGTTCGTTATCACGCTCTCTCGTGTCGTAAGTACGCTCTCTGTCTCGCCGGCGAGTAGTGGAGGGGCGCACCATGTTATCGTAGATTATCTCTAGCAGAGACCCAATGACGTCTCACTTAGTCAGTGATTGTGAGTTTAGCCAGTTTTAATAAATTTAGCTGGTGAATGAGAATAGCCAATGAGTGAGTTAAGCCAGTAAGTGAATTTAGTCAGTCAAAATTCCAAATTCCAAATGTCTTAATTACTGTAGATATTTACTTAATCTTAGCAATCGTCATTTTTTGTCACTTTTCTACATTGGACCACTGTGGGAGAAGAAGGGCGTAGAAACTACCACAGATCGATTTTTAGATCTCTTTTAAAAATTGCTTGTGCTTAACTAATACAAAATATATATGTCATTATCATAATTAATAAGCAGGAATAAATAATTACAAAATTATTAACAGCAAGGTCTGTGTTGAGTCAGATTAACCCGATACAGTCCCATCATTTAAATAATCTTGAACATTGTAATATCCCTTTTTCGACAAAGTCGCTTTAACATGGTTTTTAAATTGCTCAAAGGGCAATTTCAAGATCTCCAGGGTGGTTCTTGTTGTAGTAGAGAATGCATTGACCCTTGAAATAATTGCTAACCTTCGCGAGTCTAAACCGGGGCGCAAGTAGTCTGTGATTATTTCTTAGGTTAACATTACAGCTATCGCTAAGTTTGGGAAATTTTGTAAGGTTCTTGCGTACATACATTATATTTTCGAAAATAAATTGGCTAGCTACAGTTAGTATGTCAATTTCTTTAAAAAGCTCTCTTAAGTAGTCTGTGCGTTTTAAATTATAAATTGCTCGAATAGCTCTTTTCTGTAAAATAAAAATAGTTTGAATATCCGCTGCTTTCCTCCACAACAAGATACCATAGGACATGACATTATGAAAGTAATTAAAATATACTAACCTAGATGTAGCCACATCCGTGTTTTATCTGATGTTCCTAGCAGCGTAAGCCGCAGAACTTAATTTACCAGATAATTTTTCCAGTGAGCGAGTTTAGCCAGTGAGTGAGTTTAGCCAGTTATTGTGAGTATAGCCAGTCAGTGAGTTTAGCCAGTCATAGTGAGTTTAGCCAGTGAGTGAGTTTAGCCAGTCATTGTGAGTTTAGCCAGTGAGTGAGTTTAGCCAGTGAGTGAGTTTAGCCAGTGAGTGAGTTTAGCCAGTGAGTGAGTTTAGCCAGTCATTGTGAGTTTAGCCAATGAGTGAGTTTAGCCAGTCATTGTGAGTTTAGCCAGTGAGTGAGTTCAGCCAGTCATTGTGAGTTTATCCAGTGAGTGAGTTTAGCCAGTGAGTGAGTTTGGCCTGTCATTGTGAGTTTAGCCAGTGAGTGAGTTTAGCCAGTGAATGAGTTTAGTCAGTGAGTGAGTTTAGCCAGTCATTGTGAGTTTAGCCAGTGAGTGAGTTTAGCCAGTGAGTGAGTTTAGCTAGTGAGTGAGTTTAGCCAATGAGTGAGTTTAGCCAGTGAGTGAGTTTAGCTAGTCATTGTGAGTTTAGCCAGTTATCGTGAGTTAAGATTTTGATAAAACATTTCTTTATAATCTGGGGATAAGAATAGTATGAGTATCAAAATGGTCCTTTTTAGGGTTCCGTACCCGAAGGGTGCCAAACGGGACCCTATTACTAAGCCTCCGCTGTCCGTCTGTCTGTCCGTCCGTCACCGGGCTCTATCGAATCAACCGAAATAGGTAGAGAGCTAAAATATTCACAGAATATGCATTTCGGTTGCCGCAACAGCAACAAATAATGAAACATACCTGTTTTTAAGAATTAAAAGTAGTACGCATACAAAATATTATTGGTATGGCCCTCAGGGTATGGCCATTTTCTTAGCCATTTTGTTTTATTTGATTATCAGTGCAAACTGGACTCTCCCGATCTTATCGGAAAGATCTTTAATTGCAGGCAGTTTTGTGCTTAGTTATTTGTCATTATACGATTAGAAATTGTTCATTTGAATTATAATAAATAATAAAGTTGTTTATCGTATTTAATTTATTTTCTGTAAATAAGTTACTCGATTTCTATCCACCTCCGGTTTCAATGAACAAAGGGTTTCGTTAACCTGAGTAAATAGTTCAAAACTTACACATACTACATACACAAAACTCTTTTTCAATGTTTCGATATACGGCCTTGAATGTAGTCCTACCTAGTTATCTATCCTACCTAGTATTTAATATTTCATCGTTAAACAAGAAAAAGGTGTACAAAACTTTTTCCGTGTATGGAACCCTTCGTGTGCCTATTTTTAATTGGCATTTAACATATTCAAAACCAATCTCCTTAAGTATAAGTCTGTAAAAATAATAACATTTATCATGTTACTCAAATGATAGTTTAGTCATTCATCATCATCATCATCAGTCTATATTCGTCCCACTGAGGGGCACAGGCTCCTCTTATGAGTGAGACTGAGAGCGATTATAATTTAATATTTTTCTTACCTCAAAGATTCTCTCCCTCCGTTGAAATCTATAACGTGTCGAATAATTTGTAACAGTTGGAATTTTCTTCCGAACTGTATATAATTATGTTACTGTATTCCTAATCAACTCTAAATCGAAACTGTCCAAGTTGATTTTCTTCTTTCCCCCTCTCCTCTTTTTACCAAGCGTGGAAAATACACCATCATTCGATGTGCCTTATAGTAGTACTGGAAACCCCTATAAAGAAGATACAATTAGGTAAGAAAAATATAAAATAAACTAAAAGTATGTATCAAAACCACTCAGTCCAACTTACCGGTCAAATCTACGATGCGCTTTGAAATCAAAGACTGAGTTTTATTAATGCCTTCTTCTTTCCTTATTTTACGATATACTCATTTTGCAATATATTTTTTCAGATCTATTTCAGTTCCATCTAGCTAGATCATCTTTTATTTTTAGTGATCCTTTACTTTTGGCGAATCATTGCAAGTCTTTTGTTTAGTTTAGAATTCTTTACTTTTTCATTACTATTGCAATAAAAACAGTTCGTTGCCACTAGTTCCATGATTTGTACCATGATGGAACAAATGATAATTTTTATCAACACTAGTTCCAATATAGATAGTTTGAGAACCAGTGTCAGTAAACTCCGGCCATATTAAAAGTCAGCACAACTCAAAATGTGTAGGTACAGAGTCGCAACAGGTGTACAAGCAAAATCCAATATGGATGTCTGTCTGTTATTATCCAGATGTTATAATAGTAGTTTTCTCAAAAATGGTATGACATGTTCTCATAACATCTGTAAAGATAGTATCCGAAAGTGACTCATCCTGGACAATTTTTAGAAGTGTCCAGGAAAACGCAAAAGTGTCCAGTAAGTAAGTATGAAATCCCATTACATATCATAATATTTAAATATAGAACTATTTTTTATGAAATGAAATGAAAATAATTTACTTCCACCCAAGGAGAGATATTTACACCATTATGAAAAGTTCATGAAGTGGAAAGGTGAATATAAAACTACAAGATGGTCAAAAAATGTATTTATTTTTGAGAAAAGCACTATACACGCTTCGACCATAAGTGCGATCCTGGCCTCGTATTATAGCGGGACCTCGCCTTCGGCTCGGCGGCTACATCATACTCGTCTAGCATGGCTTACTTACTGTTCTCTGCAGTAATGTACTATTATGCAACTTTCGTATAATAAATAAGGGGCCTTGAATCTTCGCTCGTTCCATCCCCCCGCATCACACGAGTGTTTTAAGGCCTAATTATATACAGTTGCATATAGGGTTAATATGTGGAAAAATGAAAATTCCGGAGATTAGGCCTGATTTGTATTGGAAATTCCTGAGATTTTGTGGTAATTTCAATTAAAACGTAATGGAACTCTACAACCTATATTTACAATAGGCTGTTCGATCTCTTAGTTACTGGAGAGTTTACACGAACGAACTAGACATAGCCTTCCTTGGTGTTGATTTTATTTGTAATTTATGATTTTAATTAGACTGTTTGATCTCTTAGTTTTTAATAAGAATAAAATGATGTTTTAATGAAAATTTCTGAATTCCGGAGATCTTACGACAATTCCGGAGTTCCAGAGATTGGTCTAAAAGTCTGGAGATCTCAGGACAATTCCGGAGATATGGTTGCCCTAGTTGCATACACTGATTTATCTACACACATATATATCATTAGTGCTCTAAAATCGGTTCAGAAGCAGTTCATAAAACCAAACAACAACAAATAATCAAATGACGAGTGTCATGGCGGTACCACCAAAGTTGGTAAAGCGGTTCAGTTGAAAGCGTCGCTAGCGTCTATGTCACACTAATGTCATTTCATAATGGGAGGGCATTAGTTTCGTGTTTTAGCCACCTGAACAGTTAAGTTGGTAGCACTGTACAGACGTCAAGAAAAATGTAAATTTTGACGAATCGACGATCATAGACAAACATAAACATACAAATTTTGATTAATCAAATCGAAATAGTAAATTTATTGATGAAGATGTTAACGAGATATCATGACCTTGATATCTGCAAGGTATGGGTGACTGGGTAACTGGTGTTTATTTCTCGTTACATTTTTACTTTAACGCATCGATTAATCGATGCGTTAAAGTAAAATTTATTGTGATATCCGCATCGATGTGTAATAAATAATGCAGGTCATTTCCATAGGGCAACCATAGGGTTTCTGAGTCGATTTAAGAGCATTTATGATACGTGAATATATAAAAGAATTGAATTTCAATTTTTTTACAAATTGCAACTAATACTTACAATGTTTTTAATTTTATTGATTTTTATTTAAAAAAAAAAAAAACTTCCAACATTTTCACTTACACTTAACCAATTTTAGTTAAAAAATCATATGGTATATCAATTATACATACAATAAATAAAATTACTTACTTCTCACAATTTTAGAACGGCATTGACAAAAAAAAACTATTTCACAAAAGTACACAATGATTTAAGTGGGCAAAAGTTTTCACCTTTGTACACCTTTTACTTGTATTACACGACCATAAAATATTCACATAACATTATGATAGATAGTCGCCGTTACTCTTTGTTTTATGATATTTGTGTTAGGAAGGCATAATGTAAAATAATATCGTGCAAAACAAGTGAATGGAATGAACGAATGAATGAGAAGGAAGTTGGTCTTTGAAAATCGTTGCAATTGGGTCATAATATACATTGTATGATAACATTGTTACTAAAATGCAACGTTATTTTTATGTGTACGATTCCCCCCCACTTTTAGTCGCTGCGACGGAATTACGACCACACAACAATTAGAAATGTTACTTGTGTCTTCACAAAGTATGTAAACAGTTATCAAATGCGACTGAAAATGGATGTATGTCAGTGAGTTTAGCCAGTTATCGTGAGCCAGTTAGCCAAATTAGCCGTATATACCTGACGGGAATGCAACTGGCTAAACGTAGTTTGCCGATCGCCGAGGCTATGGAGATATGAAACTTTCTTCACGATATTTTTTTTCTTACATGGCCGGATTTATTTAAGGTAAATTATCATTCATCATTACATCATTTCTACTTGGTCAGCATCGGGATTCGAATCCGTATCTACGGGCGAGCGTGTAACTACAAACTTGCAAACTACTGCGCGTTTTTATAAAATAAACATTTGGTTTCTCTATCAGAACATGCAGTAGGTAGTCCGCTAATATGTGAGATATGTTGCCATTATTCATTTTCTAGCATTTCCTGCCAAGGTTCAAACTTGAATCCGACTTGAATGGTGTTCTCTGATACCTTATCTAACATTCCAGGAGAAGTACGACAGCAACTGGTGGATTGGGCGCGTAGTCAAAGAGGGATGCGACATCGGCTTCATCCCCTCCCCGGAGAAGCTGGAGAAGGTGCGGGCCGGGATCAACCGTGCGGGCGGGGCGGCGGCGGCGCGCTACCGGCCAGCGTCCGCAGCGCTCCCGAGCGCACCCGACCACTCCCGAGGTAGCACGCCACCAACGCCCGGTACGTCACGCGCACCTAGAACGCTGAGTTTAGCTCGGCATGGTTGATGAGGCTCTGGGTTTTGCTGTGAGGGATTATATCTTGATGATTGATCGCAGATTTGATCTCCGAAAACTATAAATATTCGTACTTTTTACAGATTGAATGATCCGAATCAAATTCTGATATTCAGAGACAAATTTGAGCTCGTTCTCAAACTTTAAAGTCAAAAGTGATGTCATGTTTAGGCAATGCCTTGCTCAGTTTAGACGCAATGGGATATAAGATCAAAAAGAGATATTGCTAATGGTACCTAACTTGAAGTGCTTCTGTATCTCTAAGTTTCTACCTGCTAAACTCTTCACAGCAAATCTTGAATGGGATTCATACACCGTGTTAGATGTCATCGTAACTCCAAACGAAGCTATTGGCCTGATCAACCCTTTCGAAAATAACATAACATTTATTACTCGTAATCTATTCTCATAGAAAAATGATACGCAGTTATTATTTACGTGAGTAGCCTCTGTTTCGTCTGGTGTTTCAAGTACAAGGCAGTTGATCTTTGCTGATTTATTAAGATTGCCTTGTTGGCTAATAAATATGATTCATAAAATTATCTATATGATTTTTAACAAGAAAAAGTGTAGCAATTAAAAGGCTGAAGTAGCCACCTACTTGTTTCAATGTTGTTAATAACTTACTCTTCTACTAAACTAAATTCCTGTTAATTTGGTTTCATTGAAAGCGAGTTACGAGTTTCTTCCTTGATCTAGCATCGTTCCAGGCCAGGGTCTTTCTTACCAACATGGTTTTATATCTTTATATTATTCAGTAAAAAAGGTTAATTCGCTTTTCGTCTTATGCCTATGTTACAGAATTTGTTCCTCAAAACCATTCGATTTCTCGTTATTTTTTTTATAACCTCCGTTTTAAATAATACCACCTACAATTATCATTGGCCTACCGTCTACTCTGGCCCTTTACCATAATTATATGCTTACATATTTACTTATTTGATGTACCTATTGAGTATAAACCTATAACTGCTTTGTACCCTCATCCCATACCTCACCCGTCATTCGTGAACATATATGGAACTTTCCGGTATAGTGTAGCACTCAGGCACTCATTATTATGGTCCTTTTCAGATTTTTACCTTCTAACGAGGTAAGCTCACAATCATCATCTCTTAGTCCGGGGAATTCCATAACTATTCACAAGTTATTTTTATAAATTGTGGCATTGTCTAACCGAAGACATTATTGCTTTTTTTTCATAATTTATTAAATATCGCCTATTTATTGATATTTTATTCACATACATTCTCTATCTCTTATCATACCCAATTCATCAATAAGTATTTTTATAAATTATTTATGAACTATTATATTATGACTAATAATATTTATATTGTCTTTAATTTCTCTAGGAAATCAGGTTGTAGCATGCTATCATATTGAAGTCCCTTCTCGTATTAATGTTAAATTGATCCCTATATATGTACTGTTACCGACCAATAATGCCTCTAAATTTCTCAGTTTAATTGTGGTTAGTTAAGGTGTTACTAACAAAAGATTAATTAGTTAAAAAATATGAAAGTAGTAAATTTTTACGCAAGATAAATAACTTACTTCAGTCGATGCCTACATAAAATTATTCATCCCGATATCTCGACAACAAGTTAAGTATTTTGCTCTGGACAATTTAAACACATTCATCATTTTCTAGGCGAAGACTCCGACTCGGCTGGCCGTGGTCGAGGCGCGGGCGGCCTCCCCGCCGGCAAAGAGAAACGCAAGCCCTTCTTCAAGAAGCAAGAGGCTTGCACGCCATACGACGTGGTACCTTCCATGCGGCCTGTCGTACTGGTCGGACCCTCGCTCAAAGGATATGAGGTTACTGACATGATGCAGAAAGCGCTCTTTGATTTCTTGAAGAGGAGATTTGAGGGCAGGTTGGTGATATTGCTTCAAAAACAAACCGTACTAAGTAATCATTTGTAGAATAATTATTAGTCTAACTATCTTATAACATTTAAAATACTAACCAATGATTCAATTCCCACGATCATCCAACTAACATGACTAACTTTCCAGGATAATCATAACACGTGTGATGGCCGACATTTCGCTCGCCAAACGTTCCCTTCTCAACAACCCCTCAAAACGAGCTATCATGGAGCGCTCCAACTCACGATCAACATGCCTCCAAGAAGTGCAGGTAACCAACACACCACCCAACCTATTGTATTTAACTGTTACAGGATAATTATCACAAGGGTTTCGGCTGATATAACGTTGGATAAGAAGTTAATAATGACCAGTCAACAGAAGAAACCACTAATAAATGACAGGTCCAATTCCAGGTCGAATTGTTTGGAAGAAGTGCAGGTTCGGATATGTGCGACTTACTGGGTTCTGATGCCAGTGTTTGGTGTTCTTGATAGTTTTATGTGAAGCTAGACATGGTAATGCTAATTTAAAGAAATACACTAACTTGGTTTAGCTTGACTAACACGATTGCAATTTGTCAGAACATTTTCTTAACTATTTGGGTGTTCCCGCTAATGAGTGATGCATGATAAGTAAATTAAATTAATTATACCTAATATTTACCTCCAAAAAAGGAAACGCATGTATTTAAATAGTCATGAACGTAGATATCAGATGGAGCCGCAGTTCAAGGCTCTCATGCAAAACCCTCACTATTTCAGGCCGAAATCGAAAGGATATTCGAGTTGGCGCGGACACTACAGCTCGTGGTGCTAGACTGCGATACCATCAACCATCCTTCACAACTAGCAAAGACTTCATTAGCGCCCACCATAGTGTATTTGAAGATTGCCAGCCCTAAGGTCTTACAGGTGAGAAAAAATCTAGTCACTTAAAAATAACCTTTACTTGTTTTGGAAAGCTAAGAATAAATAATACATTGACACCCAATGGTCGAAATATTCTATAATTGTTCCTTTATTCTACCATAATATTGATTCACAGAACTTTAAATACGGATATTTGTAAAGTTTCATCTGGACATAGCCATGGGATACCACCAGATTCTATTCTATGAAGCCAAACATTGACAATTAGAATCTCTTGTACCTATTTATGATTAATTACCTTGCTTTAATATTTAAAAACTCATCTGCTTCTCATTCCAGCGACTAATAAAATCTCGCGGCAAGGGTCAGAGCAAGAACCTCTCTGTTCAGATGGTGGCAGCAGAGAAGCTCGCGCAGTGTCCAAACGAGATGTTTGACGTCGTCCTCGACGAGAATCAACTCGAAGAGGCTTGTGAACACATTGCACAGGTCTTAGAAGTGAGAAAAGACATTTACTAGCTTATCCCCAAAAAATATTCATATTTATATAGATGACGCGCCGTCAACACAATTTAGCATTTTATCGACGAGTGAATATTACGGCCGCATGTTTTGAAATAGTGTTTCATTACTACGTTGTTAATGTTCAGTACCTTATCGTCCTCTCAGCCTCTTTTAACTGGCAATTTCCCCTACCCCGTAGACGTCAACCACTGACTAAAGTGCAAGACTACAGATTCAAGTTATCTGGACAACTGATGATGATCTTGTTTAATGTTCCAATTCAATAGGGTTCATAATTCATATAACATAACATAGCGTCACGCCTTTTCCCATATGAGATAGCAGAGGTACAATTGTGCCCACTTAGCCAGTCATTCAATACTCAATACTCCATTTTACGTGTCAGGGGGCTAGCCCATCGCCGCAGCTATGGAGTAAGAATGTTTCCTGACGATGTTTCCCATCACCCCGTTAAGATAAACTAACTTAAGATAAATTACTTATCTCATTGGTTCATGGATAGCACCGGGATTGGAACCTGCACCTCCTGCGTGAGAAGCAAGCGTGAAACCCACTGAACTACGGAGCTCTTTCTCGTAAAAAATAATAACCGGAGAAACTTGGTCTCAAATGAGAAATGACATGACGCTTTGTTATGTTAAGTTTCATAGTTATGTTGTCGCCATTGTAGACGTACTGGCGCGCGACGCACCCGCCAATGGCGACGCCGCGTGCGCCCGCGCCGCACCTTGCGCCGCACGGCCCGCATGCGCCCGCGCACCAGCCCGGTGAGTTACTGACAGAAACACTTTCTAGAATTTTAGAGTTTACTCGTTGGCTTCCGCGTAAGATTCACTTCACTCACGGAATATCAACTTACTATTATTTTCACTTACTACCATCCACAGTGATAAAAATCGATACATTAGGGTGATTATTATTAATGTACCGATACCAATTTTCTTACAGAGCGAAATCAAATAAGTGTTGTATTATCTACATAGGAAAATATTTTTTGTAAACTTTGTTCCTAACCAGTCTAAATGTTAAATGTCTATCATGTACTCACTCATGTTGTAGGAATCTTCTAATTAGTATTTCGTATATTAACAACTTGATGTTACTAATTCCTTTCTAGTGCACGTCTAGTTCATTCTTTCTTTAAGTTCTTGTAAAATTCATAGGCAAAATTTTAGTACTCTATGCATTATCTCAGTAGTTCGACGAAGAAAAAAAATCGTAAACAACATTTTTGATGTAAACTTCGTTCCCTTGTCCCTAATAAAAAAATTTGTGTGACCATGAAAATATACAACCTGTAGAATGAAGATGGAATATTAATTTGCCCCTTTTTATTCAATTTGCTATATATTTCATGCATATCCGACCCCTTACAAAGAATTTTATACTATGGCTATATTTTCCAGGTCAATCCTATTTTAACCAGAATAGCTACCACAACCCACAAGAGTTCTGTCGATATATACCTACGCTCAGTATACGATTGCGAAGCATTGAAACTCTTGCCGCCAGATACTTTCATTGAATACTCGTACTATGAATTTATTTCGTGCTCGTGTAGTAATTCAAAATATCAGTCGCGATATAAATTCAAAATTTTATCGAAAGTAACACGGAAATAAAACGTTACCGGTTAAATTTTTATTTTCACCCCTCTACGTTTATATCGAATCAGCAATGTCGACAAAACTCTCTCTTGTTGTGCTATCTACACAGTTGCCTGACCATGTGTTCTGTGTGTTGATCCCCTCCCGCCCCCCTCTGGACACCGCGAGCGAGCTGACTCGTATAATTACGAGCGCGAGCGAGGTAACACCACACTTTGTAACTTACTATACCTGTCTTTACAACTCTTACTTGCTTGAACAGAGTCCATAAGACTTAGAACTGGGGCAATATTGTCAGTTGCTCAAAGTTTCAGTATAGTAGAATTTCCAGGTTAATGTAAATGAGCTAGAGACCGCCTTTAAATTAGTTTATGTTTGACGTCACACACACTAGATATCTACCTAGCATATGAAGACACGCCAAAGCACATCGTGCAGCTGCCAAGCGTCATTTCAGATATATATTAGGTACTTTAACTTAGTCTTAGTAGTTAGTAGCAGTAGAGCAGCAGCCCACAAAACACACAATGGACACTGCAAAGCCTTCAGCAAGCAACATCGCGATAATTAACCCCATCCCTGTAAATACGCACCCGATCTTTAGTCACTACCCTGTAGTCATATGTTACACGCCCTTCTTACCCCAACCCTGTTCATTTCAGTACAAGCGTCAGGCCAGGCCTATTAAGGGCATACAGCAGACGCATAGCCGCAGCAAGTTCAGGTTCATTCCACTTGAGGCTGCACAAGCCTCGCTATATAACTGCTTCACTAGATGTGTTCCGGGTGCCGCTTGTACTAACTGTTGTGAGGTGACAGGACATTTGATGGGTCAGCTTGGTGGCGATGGTTGGCGATACGCGGTTGGGTGGTCAAACTAAAAATAATGTATTTTATTCAACGGAGTTAGCTATTGTCTAACAGTGTGCTCGTAATGCAACAGGCCGCTCCATATGTTAATATTCCTGACAAGACTTTTTAGAGCTTGTTGTTTCATATTGTATGGAGGCTACCCAGCTATAGAAGTGAGACTAAAGTGCTTTTTTCCCCCTACAATAAATTGACCATCTTCCACGTATCACTAATCGGCAATTCTCAGGCTTCCATCACAGCAAGAGCGAGCTTTGGCGTTCTTCACTGTCATTACTAGAGAGGCCAAAGATCTGAATAACAATCTGAACACCTAATCCTACCTACCTGACTTCTGCACGTGGGGTGGTCAAAGACATGAAGGAGTTTCTTGATGGTTGCTAGATATATGTATGCATACATACACCCTTTCTTTTCTACAAATGACGGTGAAGAATAGCTCGCTAGAGGTGTCAGGGTGTCGCGGGGCTTGCTTGCTCGGCGGCGGGTTTACCCGGTCTTGTTGCAGCGACGCCGGAGCCGCGCTCGCCTTCCGCCGAGATGGTGCTGCCTTGCCCGGGCCGGGTCCGCGCCGGCGCTGGAACCGCGCTCATGCAGATGTCGCTCAGCCTGGTCTCGTAGGGCCGTAAGTGAGCGCCCCCGCGTGTGAGACCCGAGTTTGGATAAGATATTGGCATCGGTTCTGGATTGCAATTTTAAAAATCCTTAGGTCCAACCTAGTCAAGTAATCGAGTTTAAAGTTGCCGCTTGAACTCAAAATTGTCTCGAATCAGCTTCAAGAACCCTAAGTTTTTACGATTGCAAACTAGAATAGAGGCTTCTGTGTGCCGTGTGCCGAATGCCTTGCCTTGACCTTTAATGACAAGTATTTTTGTGTGGTCAGGCCCGTTTTTCCCTCCACCATCCCTTCCGTTCAATTTCTCACTCCATCTTGTTCATCAGGTGGCGGCAGGTCGCGTGTGGTGCGCGAGCGCATGGAAGAGGAGTACCTGAGCCGGGCAGGCGGCGCTCGCGACCGGTACGGCCGGGACGGGCGCGAGTACGGACGGGACGGGTACGGGTACGATTACCCGCCGGCCGGCTACGACGACCGGGAGGCGTACGGACACGACTACACCCGGGAGTACCGGGAGGGGTACAGCGGCGGGTACAGAGAAGGGTACAGTAACGAGCGGCCGCGCCGCTCTGAGAGGGAGCCGCCAGAGGAGTATGGCACTTCGAGACGCGCACTCAACGCCATCTAGGTGCCTTCCTGCATCAACTCAAACTGTATTTAATCCGCGGTGCTTTCTTGAACCGTTTCATTATGGCAGTTTGTCGCACTACAATAGGGTTGTTGCTAAAGCGATCTGTGATTTCATTTCAGAAAAAATTTCGCAGCAACAAATTGCAGGTACGTCAAACTACCATATGAACAGCTGTTTAGCGGTTTTGTGTAATCAAAGTGTCGATGTTTGTGTTTCGTTGGCGCCGGACGAAGGTTCGTTTGTTTCGCTGAGAGCTTCTAGTGATCTGCTTCGCGGACGACTGAGAGTGTTTGTATAAAGGTGTTTGTTTTTCGTTTTAATTTTTGTCGTAATGTTTAAGCCTGAGTCGCGGTGAGCGGAGAGCACTAGATGTTAATATTTGATATCGGAGAGAGAAGTAAAATAGGCTAGCGTATTGACTTACTGTCGCACTTGAGAGATGCAGAGCTCGCCTCAAATGTATAAATTTTAAAATAAAACGATAATTTTAGTACCATTAGATATTATCCATTTCCCATTTTTGAACATACATACTCTGTAATTATATTGCATCGTCTGTACTTCATTGTTGCAATCATTTGTAAATAAAATACTTTATATCAAATGATTTTTATTGACTTTTTAGAACCACCTACCGCCCATAGATCGAGCAACACTAAAAAACTTCGTTACAAGGTATTATAGCTAAGTATGGCAATATTTGAGTTCGAGTCAACCTGCGTATATATACATATAGGCTACTACGGATACGGATGCAAATAAGGCTACTGGTACATCAAACACCCAGTCCAGGTGGGGTTGTTCTGGTCACGGGGGTCATGAATGCTTCAGCTTTAATATGACACCATAGTTACATATTGAATATCAATTCAACTATTCTCGAGAGGCTTGGCCCGCCCCTCATGACAGATCTTATCAGGTGCTATGTGATCGGGGCGGCGCTAGCTCGTAACGGTTGCTATAGCTCAGGGAGTACAATCAAATTAGCCAATTTGATTGTACCCAAGATCGACGGTTCAGTGATGAATCCCACTGTGATCGACCAATTAAATAAATCTTTAACACATAAGGTACTACCAGGTAATAAGGCCCACAGTTTTGCTATAGTATAAATAAGAAATAGTAAGCTCTGATAGAAATAATAACTACCTACTATTGCTCAAACGGCTAGGGTTTTCGCTTAACGCCGTCCATTTGTTGCCGGCTTTGTTGCGTCGCTGCACCTGCACGGCAAAACATGGCGCGCAAGTCAGTCGAAAGAAGACATGTGCCCTTACCACGTAATCCCACCGAAACTCGGCAATGTGTGCGTGTGGCAGCGTGTGCTTATTCTTGTTATTATTATTATAGCGGTTCCGACACAGAGTTGTTTACGAGTTTGCTCAAGAATGTTATGTCTAAATATTTCCTTCTGAGACTCAGTGTATTTAACTTAAAGTGGTTCAGTCTGCCCTTATAATCAGTACGGGTGCTGATTACCTTCTACTCATACCTTCTTTGTATGCCAAGAACCTAGAAAATGAGTGCTGTACTCTTTCGAGACGGTTAGAGTGTACTTGATAATAGGGGTTCCATATTTGGCTGGCGTATTCTAGTCGAGACCGTACCGGAGCAGTATAGAGGGTCATCAGGCTTTCAGTTCTTTTAAGCTTTTCAAAAACCATTTTATTGCTCTCCTTACAGATATGATCTATTTGGATAATGAAGTTTAACTTGGAGTCAAGTATTACACCAAGATCTCTTATCGAGCTCACCTCCCCCACCAAGGATCCGGCTATGTTGTAGGTAGCCAGAGCGATTTTCAAGTTCTTCGTGAATTTGATATGGAAACACTTCTTTCGTTAAGACACCAATCGTAGCTCCTCGTCAAGTCCTGCTAAAGCAACTGTGAGTCGACGCTGATTTAACAAATTTATAAAGCTTCAAATCATCAGCGAAGAGAAGGCATTTACTATGCCTTCTCTTCCATCCCAAAAATTCCATTAATAAAAATATTGAATAAAATAGGACCCAAGTGCGAACCCTGCGGGACGCCTGAGGTAGCCCATGCAGCGTGAACTCGCAGACGTCGTTTTAAGACTCCTTTGTAATGCTAATTTTTATTTCGATTTTATTGGGACAGGCTGGTTGATGTTTTATAAAGTTTATCCGAAAGTGAAAGTTCGAATTATTTTAGATTCTTATTGGTTAGTGTCAGTTTTGGCAGGATTGGAAATATTCATTTTAGAACTGTTCGAGTCGAAGGCATTTAGATGCACATTTTTTTCGTTTGGCCAGTTTTGTTCGCGTTGGTGGTTGTCGTGTGAATCTGTGTTTTGGGCAGCCTTGATGCAAGAAGAATTGACCTTGGGCAAGAATTGATGCCGGCCTTAAAGATTGCTGGCGTTTTCCCGATATTTCATCCGATATTTCATCTGAAGTCAAAGGCCAGACGTTGGAAGCGATCTGGGTATGTATTTGGTGTTTATATTCCGTGGTGGCATTTTGGTCGTGATAGCGTTATTCTGGTACTTATCATTATATCTTATTTGTAGCTTTTGGTGGAGAGCTGCGCATCGAGGCATAACCCCAATATTTAAAACCAACACCGCGGACGCGAGGTCCTCGCCAAGGCGTGCTTTGGAGCGTACGTGAACGAGGAAGGTGGACGCCGGCTTCAGGAAATCCCGTATTTTTGACCCAAACCATATTTTAGTTTATTTGAACTATCATATGTATATTAATTTAAATTTTGCCATTCCATACGCACTTCATATCCTCCTCATACAATCATTCCATTTTCACGTCGAGTCCTGGTAAAAGTGCGCAAACAGCGTCAAAAGCGCGTTACGAAGATATTTATTTCGTTTTAAACGAACCAGCAATTTCAGTGTTCTTTTGCAACATAGAAAAGTTCAGTTTGTTATTTTTTTTCTGGTTTAATTTTCGGTCCTGGACACCTTGTCCAATACACGGTTGTCATTCAATATTTTGTTATAAACTTTCGATATTATTTTCTTCGATTATTAAAATAATTATACGTGTTTTGTCAGTGAATGTTATTACTTATTTATCACTACACCATATTGGGTGAATATGAAGTTGAGTAGAAACCATCCTTCACCACCCTAAGCCATCTGCCTCCCAGGTATGATCCGAACCACCCCCAAACCGCTCCAGTAATGCCAAAGCTGTGTTTCAACTTATTAAGGAGAATTACGTGATCTACCTTATCAAATGTGCTACTGAAATCTGTATAAGTATAGGGCATTAGTTTGCTAGCCTTTATCGATGGCAATAGACACATCATTTACAAAGCACATCAAGTTGCTTGTAGTCGATTTCTTCGAAACAAAACCGTGCTGTATGTAATGGCGTTAGTGATTCTTTTACGTGCCAAACCAAGTTGGAATATACGAGACGTTCAAATAACTTGGAAAATATTGATAGTAATGATATCGGCCTATAGTTTGAGATTGAATCTTTTTCGCCTTTTTTATATAAAGGAACTGGTAGGAAACATGTTGGTTGGAAACATTGGTTTCTTTCCATTTCGATGGAAAGTTAGATGAATTAATGGACCCATTGAAAATCAGAAGAAGTGGATAAGTTAGGTTTTTAGCCCATCTTTTTTTATATAAAGGAGGAATACCATCTGGGCCAGCACTAGTTACTAGTATCTAAAGACTTGAGCTCTCGATAGATGGAATGTTCAAATATGTTTAGTCTCGATAAAGATGGTGATGTGGAGCGTGTTTTATCCAAGAATACTGAGGAGTCGTGAGAAGCAGAGATTACAGATATCAGAGTTATTGTCAGCGAAGTTTCCGTTTGAAGTCATTGTTGATAGGTAATCTGACATCCCTTTCCGAGAATCTTTGACGAATGACCAAAACCTATTTGGAGCTTACCTTAGGCTATCCTTGATGGAAGATATATACTTTTTGTAATCTGCATTTATTTTGGTCTGAACTCGAGATCAAAGTAACGAAAACTCCAAACTATCCCGGGGATTCTTAGTTTTCTTATAAATACTGCGCCTTTTCTCTTTATCGCGTATCATTCTGATCAGTGCAGGACTAAACCACACAGGACAGTTATGGCGACGTTTTCTGGTCTTTGGTACAATATCCTTGATAATAGTATTTAAGTTTTCGTAGAACACTGCAACCATTGAATTCACATCACATCAATCATCAAATATATGTTTCCAGTCAATACTAAGCAAACGCGCGTTTACAAGCTCGTAACGAGCCCTTAAAAAACTATGAGTAGTGAACTGCTTTGGTTTAAGTGTGCTCTATGATACACTTTGTTTAATTTCCAATTGAAGAGTTGGGTGAAATCTGTCTAAATTACTCAGATTATCGATGGCTTCTGTGAGAGCCAAGCCTATAAAATTACATAAAACTAGATCTAGCGTATTTTCAGCTATATTAACAAAGTAGTTCAATTGATGCAGATTGGTATGCGACATCAAATCGAAAAGTGTTATAGCCGGTCCTTCATTACCTTTAGACGGCTTTGCCCACAAGGATGTTGCGTCCAAAGTCCATTTGAAGGCATCAATATTAAAGTCCCCGAACAGCAGTAGCTTATTGCTGTTCAGACATAGATATAGTTTATCACTGAGCCAATCAAAGAATGACTCATACACTGGTTTCTTGCTATTAGGTCGAATATAAGCAACACCAATAATGTACTTTTCAAAGGGATTTAATGGATGATGAACCGACACCCAAACATCATCAGCACCACCTACAAAATGCTGCAGCCTAGTAGAGGCTAGACTGTTATTGACAGCAATAAAACAACCACCTCCTTTAACCAGTTTTGTACAAGACAAATCTCTATCGTGACGATAAATTGTGTAACTTGGACCAAGTATTTCTGTATCAGCTATACCATTTTTGAGCCATGATTCGGTAACAACTATCACGTCTTAATGGCAGGAGTAAGAAGCTATTTTTAAGTCATGAAGTTTGGTGCATATGTCGCCCATATTCTGACAGTAAATATTGAAGAAAAGGCAGAACGTCACGTTCGTTGTTCCATATTTTAGGCAAGGTTTGGTTATATTTTCAGGACGTCATTAAGAGTATTTATTTGCAGAGCTTGAGCATCCTTATCTTTGCGTACCAATACCTGACCATTACGTATCCAGACGAACTGGTAACCCTTATCTTTGGATGCCTTTCTAGCGGCCGCGTGGAGATGTTTAGCTGTAGGTGATAATGCTCTGACACGAAGACAGCTGTTTTCTCAGCAGATTTGGTGCTTGGTGTCCTCTATAGCCCCTCTCTTAGTGTTGACTCCACTTTTTTTTTATTTGCCCCCACTTTACGACGACACTCGGGAATTTCAACAACTGTCTCCTCAAAAAGAATTGCCGTTCTGCCAAACTCAGGTCCATAGTTGATTCATTCAATCTCCTCATCTTGCCATTTGAGACTATTCATTTCCAGCCGCATTGTTCTCCCTCTTTTCTAGACATCATAATCGTCATCAACTTGGATAAGGTTGCCTCCCACGGTCAAATTTACTATCCTTTCTCCTTTCACGATGTCATCTACCTCTCTTAGAAGATTAAGTGTCCGAAGAGCAGAACAAAATTCATAGATATTCGAAGCTTCAAAGGCAAGACCTTTAGTTCTGATGTCTTCTGGTCAATTGGTCCCCTGTCATATTGAGCGAGAACGTTGACGACAAAATCCACAACTTTAATGCAATGGTCTTGGGACTTTACGACAAATATGCTCCCATTAAGAAAGTCAGGGTGAAACACCTGCCGGCGCCCTGGCTAAACGATGCTGTCAAGCGCCTCATGGCCAAGAGAAATCGCGCTAAGTATAAATACAAAAGCGATCCGACAGATGACAACTTTCTCTCTCCTGTAAATTCCGCTGTGGAGGTGTTCAACGCTGACTTGGCTGGTATTGGTGAATGGGCATCGTCATTTGGGTAGCTAGTTAATCCGAATACGTACCAGGCTATGATTATAGGCACCAGGCACTCACTAAAGACGTTGCAGCAATTGTCTGTAACTTATAACGGTACTTTAATCATGTATAGCGATAAAGCTTAAAACCTGGGTGTCATCTTCGATAATCAATTGTCCTGGTCAATGCATGTTCATGAGGTCAGCCGGCGAGTTTACGTAACCATTCACTCTCTTAGGAGACTTTCTGAAGTCTTTACGTTTGGCGAGGAAGAAAGTTCTGACTTTCTTCCTCGCCAAACGAAAATCACTCTCGCTCAGTCCCTTCTTCTTCCCCTCATTAAATATGCTGATGTTTGCTGGGTCAGCGCAAATGAAGAGCAACTGAACAAATTCGAACAAATTCAAGATCTCGGGATTCGGTTCATCTTCGAACTGTGCAAGTATGACCACATATTTCAGCATCGAAGGGAGCTGAAGTGGCTTCGATTAAGCTTCGACGGGAATCTCATATCTTGTGTTTTCTTTATAATATTTTGTGGAACCCTTGTTACCCTAACTTCCTGGGTGACCATGGCATGGGATGACACACCCGCAAAATGTGTGCAATGGCGCAAAACCTGACGTCATTGCAGCCCGAATGGTTCAGGTAACCCGAGCTAAACGAGATAACGATAACGATCTTAACCAAAAAGATCAGATCTGGTCTTAAAAGCCTTAAAGAGTGTGCGCCTACAAACAAACACCTTTCCAGATCTTTTGTGACAGGTGAAGTGATAAGCGGAACCAACCTTCTGAAAAACAATAAGGCCGCCGGGCTAGATAACATCTTCATATAATTACTCAATTACATGGGACCAATCGCATTATGCTGAATCATGGATCTATTCTCTGACATCCTGGTAAACAACAGACTCCCCAAACAATTCAAGATGGCAAAAAGGATAGCAACACTTAAACCTAGAAAATCCGAACAGTTGCCGGAAAATTACCGTCATATAGCCCTTCCTATTTGCGTCTACAAACTGCTGGAAAAAGTACTGCTTGTCAGAATCGAACTGTTTATTGAAGCAGTCACTCCACCAGAGCAAGCCGGCTTCCGAAGAGATAGAAACTGTACAGACCAGGTACTATACTCATCCGCTATATTGAGTCCGGTTTTCAAAAGCAGCTCAAGTCCACCGCAGTATTCATGGACCTGACTGCGGCCTTCGACACTATCTGGAGACAAGGCCTTATCTATAAAATACTGACCTCAATCCAAGAAGAGAGAAAGCAAACCTTATCTCAAACATACTGACCGAACGCCAAATCACAGTCCACCTGGGAAGCGCTAAAAGCCGCACTGCAATACTTAGCGACGGATTGACACAGGGGTCAATGCTGGTCCCTAAACTTTTTAACCTTTATATCTATGACCTCCCTGAAACTAAAGGCATTACAGTCATATACGCCGATGACATCGCGCTTGTCACAGTAGAGACTTGAACACAGCAGAGTCAGTCTTGACAGCCGACCTGGCAGTCATTGGAGACTACCTGAAGTCCTGGCGCCTGATTTCCAGTCCAAGCAAGACTGAAGTATCTTGCTTCCATCTCAACATGTCCAACAACGGCCAGATCCTAAAGTGCAGCCCCTGCCCGAGGTACCTTGGAGTCGCCTTCGATAGGCATATAGGGAACACCTCTCCAAGCTCTCAAAAAAGTTTGCCACAAGGAACAAACTTTGTGGTACATCGTGGGGAGCGATATCCAGCATCTCCCTTGTCTATTCCGCTGTTGAGTATGGTGCTCCGGTCTGGCTAAACAGCGCCCATGTGGGCAAACTAGACGCAAAACTAAATGACACCATGCGCTGTATCTCCGGTACTGTCAAATAGACTCCCACTCCCACGCTACCCGTCTTGAGCCACATCGCCCCCCACAACTCAGCAAAAAAATACTAGCACAGCCCAATCTATCCACCCGTCCATAACTACTTCTGCAAACCTCCCCCGCCTCGGTTGAAATCTCAAAACCTTAAGCTTCAGCCAAAAACTCACTCCAGTTCAATCTTTCCGAGAGCTGGAAATGAGAGTGGAGTCAAAAAAACTGTCGGAACAACCGTCTATGAACTCGACCCTACGACCTAGTTTCCAGGTTTTGACTTACCGTGCAATCAATGGTGCCGCCTGAACAGACTCCGGACTGGGCACGGTCGATGTAACAATTTCCGACACAAGTGGGTTTGGAGAGATGGTGCCATGTGTGATTGAGCCGAAGAAATCCAGACCATGGAGAACATTGTCCAGCGCTGCCCCCTGACATCTTTTGACTTTCCCCCTGACGCAGCCAACTGGCTCAGATCTCTAGATAATATTCCTTTGTAGCCTATTCTTATAAGCCATACAACTAAATAAATAAATTTTGTTCATGGAATATAGCCCTCCCTCTATTTATTATTTACCTCTACTTACTTCCATTGTGTTCCTTTCGTTTCACCATAGACTTTTTTTTACGTGGGAACCAGAACAGCGATGTCACACACATACAAACATCCAAGAGCTGGTGTTTTATTTACTTTACCCCCAACGGGGATCGAACCCGGGACCTCTCGCATCTACAGCCACAACCACTGCGCCACAGAGGTCGTCAAAACGACGTTTTTGAAACGACTCATAAACCACACTCGTCGTGCGCAAAAAAAAAAGAAAAACAAAATAATTTTGTAGGGCGACTATAAATTATCGAATTTATTCAATACTAGCGACCCGCCCCGGCTTCGCACGGGTGCAATACTGATACTATATACTACAGAATGTCTTTATATACAACGTTCACAGCTTGTTTGTCATTACCATTAGACAATAAGTATGGGCGTACCGCAAGGTTCAATTCTTGGTCCTTTCTTGTTTTTAGTATATATTAATGATTTACCTTACCTTGTTAAAGCAAAACATGGGTTAGTATTGTTTGCCGATGATACTTCTTTGATATTTAAAGTTAAAAGACAGCAATAAAATTATGACGAAGTAAACAATGCTATCTCTAGTATAGTGAACTGGTTTACTGTTAACAATTTATTACTTAATGAAAAGAAAACTAAATGTATTAAATTCGTGTTACCCAATGTGAGCCCGGTAACTACAGACATATTTATAAAAGGACAGAGATTGGACCTTGTGCAGTCGACTGTCTTTTTGGGCATTACTTTAGACGCCAAACTACAATGGGATCCTCATATAAATAAATTGTCGAACAGACTGAGTTCAGCAGCGTTCGCAGTTAAAAAAATTAGAGCTCTTACCGACGTAGACACCGCTAGACTAGTCTACTTTAGTTACTTTCATAGTCTAATGACCTATGGTATTTTATTGTGGGGTCACGCTGCGAATGCTAATAGTATATTTATTCTGCAGAAACGGGCTGTTCGTGCAATTTATAGATTAGGGCCTAGAGTGTCACTGAGGGAAAAGTTTAAAGAAATCAATATTCTGACATTTGTGTCTCAATATATCTATGACAATCTTGTGTATGTAAAAAGAAATATAACTAATTTTCAGAAGTACAGTGATATACACAATTTTAATACTAGAAATAAAGACAAGTTGGTTGCTTATGTAAGCCGACTACATAAAATTAGTAATTCTTTTAAAGGCAATTGTATACGCTATTACAATAAGGTCCCTACTGATATTAAAAACTTACCTTTAGAGAAGTTTAAAATAATAATAAAACAGAAATTGTATAAAAAAGGTTACTATAGGATATCTGATTACTTAGAGGACAGATGTCCATGGGAATAGATTGTTTGAGTAACAGGCTGTTTCGATATATAATTAGCATTCATTTTGTAATTTGACAATGTTTTATTTAAAAAAGGAAACGCAAAAGATGCGACGACTGTGGAGTTTCTTCGGTGAGCTCTTCTCCACAGATTCCGCCATTGTGTTAGTGAACTCACCCAAAAAAATGTAATGACGGATCTAAGTGATGTAACAACATCCTATGGAAATAAATGATTTTTGATTTTGATTTTGATTTCAATACAAACATGTTTTCTTTAGAGGTAACTCTTGAAAGAGCGACATATAATTGGCCATGTGAAAAACACTCAACGCTTAAATCTAAGCCTGCAACGTTGAAAGTTTGACCCTGCGATTTATTAACGGTCATTACAAAAGATATCTTTACCGGAAATTGTAGGCGTTTAAATTGGAACGGTAAATCCGATGGTATTAAAGGAATTCGGGGAATCAATACATCTTCTCCGGTTCCACATCCGGTTAGTATTGTGCACTCTAATAAGAAAGTTTTAAGTGATTTTACCAGCAAACGCGTGCCATTACAAAGTTTAAGTGGTTTCAGGTTTCTTAATAAAATAACAGGACAACCTAATTTCCATACCATTTTATGAGGAGGTAGTCCAGACGGGTTTAAATAATTAAGAAATTCTGTAGGAAAATGAACAGCTTCTTCCAAATCGAGTACAGTATCGACCGAGTAGTATATTTGCGTCGGCGCATCAATCTTGGAAAGAATCAAGTTATTTACCTTATCTACTTGTTCGTTAGTTGGTGATATCAAGGTCCACCTGTGAATGATGAAGGTAGTATAACCAACTGTCCAATGCCGTTGCTGTGTTCATTCGCCTGTATAGCATCCTGAAGGTGGACGTAATTTTCTGCTCTCAATTTAGTTTGATTATTACGGATGTAGGCTAATCTCTCAGATTCAATTTTCGCATATTGATCGACCAAGTATTGGTTTTTTTTTTTTTTTAATCTTATTTATTTTATAAGCCATACATCTTATGATTAAGTCAGCTTAAAAATAATTAACAAAGCTACAATGCTTACAGTATTACTTTAACAAAAGAAAATAACATTAAATAAATCTAACATTGGTTAGTTACATAAGTATTTTGTAGTGTTCCATCTGAGATTCAAAGAGGTTTACAGTGCTTACAGTATTACTTTAACAAAAGAAAATAACATTAAATAAATCTAAAATTGGTTAGTTACATAAGTATTTTGTAGTGTTCCCATCTGAGATTCAAAGAGGTTATCAAGAAACTTAAGAATCTGTTACTATACTCGACAGTGAACTCTGAGCTTAGAATTCGATGAAAAAGGAAGAGAAGATCCCCCTCAGAGCACCGAGTTTCTTCGAGGAGGTCCAGCCTTGGTTGTTCATTTATTTTACACTCGAGAACTAAGTGAAGGAGGTCCTCCTCCCTCTCACATCGGGTACAATTAGGGTCGTCTCTTTTATTCATAATGAAACTAAATTTGTTAAGTGGGATGTGGTAGGTTCGGGTTCGGAAGCAAAGAACTAGTTCTCTTCTGTTGAAGCTTCGTGAGGCAAACCAAGGTACGCGAGGTGGTTCTTCTACAACGGTTCTGTACCAGATGCCTCTGTTTTGAGAGCAGTCATTGAAATAGGATTTAAATCTAAAGTAGTTGTCAATTTTCAATTTTGGAAAATGATCAGTGTAGTGCGGTACCGTATCGAGAGGTATGCCGTTCCGAAGAGCCTCGGATGCAAGTGAGTCTGCTATCTCATTACCCTTGATGCCCACGTGTGAAGGAATCCATTGTAAACGAACTTCAACCCCGTTACGTATCATTCTATGGATACATTTAATAATGAGGTAAGTTTCGTGTCTACCGACGATACTGCCCTTAGCACATCCCACTAAGTGTTGTAGACTGCTCTTAGAATCTGTGAAAATTACAATTTTATTACTTGTTACTTGTTAACATTCCATATCTAAGCAAAGGGTTGAAATTATTACGTCTTGTCATTATACGGTATCAATATTAGTTCATACATGACACTGTTTTATGCAGAGCTGCACCACTGATTGGGTCAACTTGAGAAACATTAACCATCTTATATAACCATCTTCTCCACGACCTAGCATCAAAGGATATTGTAAGCTGTCATAAGATCTGTGAAACTCTGTTTTTTTTTCAAATTATCATTACTTCTATGCAACACAATATCTCTTTTGTCAAATTGCTGTCCAGTTATCACCACTGCTACTTCACTCGTGGAAGGCGCATTATATCGTCCTCTGTGTTCTCCAACAGGGACTTTATTTGCATGGATTACGACATTAAAGTCTACTGGAACACTCTCGATCGCAGTTTTAAAAGACTGTATGTAGCGGTTATGAGAATGTAACATATCTTGGAGAGATCTGATCAAATCTCTATCAATTGGCTGTGCGACACTTGAACACCGCGCTGATACTTGTGTATCTGGATCTGCAATGAAATAAATTTGCAGAAATTTGTAATCATCGGGTCACAAATTTCTCAAAGTGGTAGCAAGCTTCCAGCTAAGTGATACACTTGCCCTTGAATTTTAAATGTAGGCATAAAGCCACGCTCAACGACTTGCTTACTCTTGAAAGAGGTCATTTGAAATGCGTTATTATAACGGCGTATATTGCGCATGCATTGTTTGGATTTCGGATGATCACCCGCAAGAAGAGAGCGAAGTGGTTCAGGTGGAGGAAGAATTTCTTCTAATTTTACTTTTCCTTGTAAGCAACACATGTCTTTCGATTCATCCTCGAATTTAAATGCCAAGCAATGTTCACACACTACTGACATGGTACCTATTGATACTACACGATCGTCTTTGTAAGGAATCGAAGGATCGTAATTCATGGCAGAATTTTCTTTAATTATCCATGAATTAGTTACTCTCACATATCTGTGGCTGTTCGGTTGTTCATTTTGTTCGGTGTTACTATGTGTCTGTGCGGACGATTCTCTGGCTCTCTGTATTCGATGTCTATCTCTATCCTGGCTGAGGCGAGCCCCAAGCTCTACAGACGATTCTCTGGCTCTCTGAACTCTATGTCTATCCCGATCCTGGCTGCGGCGAGCCTCATGCTCTATTGAGGATTCTCTTTCTCTCTCAGATCTATATATATCCCGAACCTGGCTGAGGCGAGCCTCAATAGACGATTCATCTCTTGCTGAACGAGCTCTTCTGACATTTACTGTACTACGACCTAGGTTCGAACGATGACGTCTTCCAGACATGACTTTCTAATTTCTGTACAAAATTAAAGCAGTATACATATGATTATGAACAATATTTCACAGGATATAGTAATAATATGGCAATTAGTATGTTCGCAGTGAAAAATATTTTACTTACTATTCGTTCGACCAAAAACAAAAGTTATTCAACAATTATGAACAACAAAAGATACCTATTCTATTTAGTTCTTTTTAAACGTAAATACCTAACCTTAAACTACGATAGTCGATTATTAAAACTACTTGCCCTAATACTTAATTGCCTTAACTCTAATTTTACGTTTTATCTAATCCTATCTAACCTAAGTAAGTATTATACACGTATGATTATGAACAATATTTTTACTGCATGACATACTAATAATATGGCAATTAGTATGTCCTGCAGTAAAAAATATTTTACTCACCATACGTAACAAAAGGTAATAAACAATTATCAACAACAAAAGATACCTTTTCTATTTATTTATTTTTTAAACTTGAATAAAGTCAAAGTCAAAGTTTGTCTTTATTACTGTAGATATTTACATATACTTAGCAAACGTCTTTTTTTTTTGCCTCTTCTCTACATTGGACCACTGTGGGAGAGCAGGGCGTAGAAACTCCCACAGATTGAGTTTTAGATCAACTAATACAAATATGAAAAATTTAATTGTTATGATTAATAAGCAGGAATAAATAATTACAAAATTATTAACAGCAAGGTCTGTGTTGAGCCAGATTAACCCCATACAGTCCTGTCATTTAAGTAATCTTGAACATTGTAATATCCCTTTTTCGAAAAGTCGCTTTAACATGCTTTTTAAATTGCTCAAATGGCAATTTCAAAATCTCCAGAGGTATCTTATGGTAGTAGAGAATGCACTGACCCTTGAAAGAATTGCTAACCTTCGCGAGTCTAAAACGGGGCGCACATAGTCTGTGATTATTTCTTAGGTTAACATTACAGCTATCGCTAAGTTTGGAAAATGTTGAAAGGTTCTTGCGTACATACATTATATTTTCGAAAATAAATTGACTAGCTACTGTTAGTATGTCAATTTCTTTAAAAAGCTCTCTTAAGGAGTCTGTTCGTTTTAAATTATAAATTGCCCGAATAGCTCTTTTCTGTAAAATATAAATAGTTTGAATATCCGCTGCTTTCCCCCACAACAAGATACCATAGGACATCACACTATGAAAGTAACTAAAATATACTAGCCTAGATGTAACCACATCCGTGCTTTGTCTGATGTTCCTAACAGCGTAAGCCGCAGAACTTAATTTACCAGCCAATTTATCTATGTGGGGTCCCCACTGCAATTTGCTATCAATGGTTATTCCAAGAAACTTCGTATCATTTACTAATTCTAACGTGCTGTTGTCTAACACTAAACTGGTCTCAACTTGCCTGACATTTGGAAGTGAGAATTTGATACACTTGGTTTTACCAGCGTTTAACAATAAATTATTAACTGTGAACCAATTCAAGGTTAAAGACAATACACCATTAACATCATCAAATTCTCCTTTTTGTCTTTAAATTTTGAAGACCAATGAAGTATCATCAGCAAACAACACTATGTCAGTTAATTTCTCCACCATGAAAGGCAGATCATTAATATATACCAGGAATAATAAAGGGCCTAATATGGAACCTTGTGGAACGCCAATTTTAACACCCGATCCATCAGATTTTACGCCTTTAACTTCTGCCTTTTGAATTCTATTGCTTAGGTATGATCTTAGTAGATCCAACGCTTCATTTCTAACTCCGTAATGATTAAATTTAATTAATAGCGTATTATGATCAACACAATCAAACGCCTTCGACAGGTCGCCAAAAAATCCGATAGCATCCTGTGCGGCCTCCCATGCAGAATAAATATGAGATATAAGGGTAATACCTGCATCCGTAGTCGATTTACTCCTAGTGAAACCATATTGTTTAGCGTGGAGTTGTTTTGTCCGGTTGAAGTGTGAGAGCATTTGATTGTGTATAATCTTTTCAAATATTTTACTTAGTGTTGGAAGAACAGATATTGGTCTGAAATTTGAAGGATCGCCCTTATCTCCCGACTTGAACAGAGGTATCAGTTTACTGTGTTTCATGAGGTCTGGAAAAGCCGTACTTAAACTACCGAAACTTAAACTTACTACTTACTACTACTAATACCGTACCTTAAACTACGATTTTCGATAATTAGAAATATTTTTCCTAATGTCTGCTCCACAGATATCGAGAGATAGGTTGAGGGGCGTGGCACGTGCGAACGTAGCTCCGACAGGTTTGATTTAAAAAATTCTCGGTAGTCACCGGGCGACCGCAGTGACGAATTCATTTCCGTTGTTTTTCAAAAATGCCGACCTGTGCATTACTCACATGCAAAAATAGAAGCGAGATTGTGACCTCCAAGAACGCCGGTGTCACATATAACTTGTAAGTCTCATTCCAACTATTATTTCTTCTTAGAACACAAGAAATAAACATTATTACGAAAATAAATCATTCGCGGAAATTTCGTCACGAATTGACATTAAAGTGACAATGTCATGTTGTTCTCGCTAAATTTACTATACATTGTTTGTTTTATATGTTAATTTCACTACGTATTGCCAAGCTAACACGCAATGAATATTTCACACTTATCTAAGTACGAAAGCAAAGATGCATCGTGATACGGAGGCGAACTGTTACACGCACACAGAGACGACATATAGTGATGGGGATAATGATAGGATAATTATGTTTTTGAATCGATAGATTTTATCACTCCGCAATTACTAATATAGTCAATGTAATAACATAGTTATTTTATTACTCATAATACTTAAGGTAATTGTTAGTTATTCCAATGATTGTCAAACAGGCAGATTAGATTTTAAGTTTGTTTAAAACCTCGCCCGACGAAGGATAATGGGGTGTTATAAGTATTGATCGGAAATTCCGATGCAGTCAGGTCCGAAGAGTTCAAAGTTATTCTACCTTCAGAAACCTCTTTGTCTCTCTTTCTAGCTGTAAGGATTCTGTTGAAAAAAAGAAGAGAGGCAAAGGGGTCTCATATGCCGTATGTCGCATCCGCACGCGCGAACATGCCCTTCGCCAGCCTCTGGACAAACTGGTCCACGGTTTCCCATCTTAGGTCCCTCTGGATTGTCGCGTTCCTCACGTAGCGGGGGGCGCCGACGATGGTACGCAGAGAGAGGTTCTCTTGGGCTCGGAGTCTCCGTTTGTTCGTCTCCGAGCACAGGGCGTACCATGCCGGAGCCGCATAGGTGAGGCGGGATCTCACGTAGGACTTGTAGATCCCGAGCTTCGCCCTCAGAGGGAGGCTGGAGGGGCGGAGCGCGGCTTACGACGCGCTATTTATAGGTACGCACCGCCGCCGGTCACCCAGCCGGTACCTACCGCCGCCGCCAACGCGCCGCAACCTCTACGTATGCATTTAGAATCTGTAATATCGTTGAAAATATTCATCTAAATTGCATGATTTAAAGTGCCATATTGATCTATATTAAATGCACAATGTGTTAAGTTAAGACACTTGTTTGGATAAGGTGTAATGCTGTATCGCTATGTAAAATCGCTTCGTAAATAAGCGTAAAAAGTAAAGGATAAAAATTGTTATTGTGGGTTATCCCTTAGAGGTAGTCATATACCGCGTAAGCGCAAAATATTGTGTGTATTATACGACATTAGGAATTATCAGTGTCTCTCTACTATATTATGCATGTATTATACATAAAAACCTTTCTAATGAATCACTCTATCTATTAAAGAAAACCACAATAAAATCCGTTGCGTTGTTTTAAAGATCTAAGCATATAAGGGGACAGACAGCGGGAGGCGACTTTGTTTTATACTATGTAGTGATATAAATAAATTATAAAAAAAACTATTTTCATTTGTTTTCTTCATATACATATGTTACTTATGGTATTGTGGGAATCTGATAAATTAGGAATCTGGTATGCTGGTCATCTGGTATTTTGGGAATCTGGTATAGAGGGAACAAACGGACTATGACACCGCAACCGTTCTATGCCCTTTCATTTTAAGTTTGACTTGAAGTGGTTTTTATTTTCATTTGGTTTTTTTTATCAATAAAAATCATATTTTAAAAAAACGGCCAAGTGCGTGTCGGACTTCACACATTTGGTGTTCCGTAATAAATTTAGATATGCCAAAAAAAAAGTGAGTACCTTCCTATATTTTTTTCCATTTGCGACCATATGTTTCATGGGGAAAGTTGTTCATAATGATGGGTAAGATCGTTACCCAAGATATGGTGGGCTAATTAAATGTCACCTTGTAGGTATACTCTACAATGCTTGCAAATGCAAATTATTAATAGTTGGCGAATTTAGGGAGGGTGAAGCGGTAAGTTTTCAGGCAGCATATGTATGAATTGCAATTGAAAAATCGACCAATCAGTAGCCGTAATTCCGTTATCTTCTGTTGAAAAATAATCAAATCAGAACACGACTATTCAACAAGAACTGTCTTTAATTGCGATTTGCTTGTTTATGTGATCGCGGCTGGTGTTCTGTAGCCTTAAGGGCTGAACAAGGGCCAATGGCATTGAGAATTAGACAAAGAAAACAAATACCCGTCGCATCGCGTCGAAGCAGACTGACGCATGAAATGAGACCAAGAAAATTATAGAAAATATTACTAAACTCCTGTAATAATAACATTAAAAATAAAATAAAAAAACCAAAAAAAAACCCTTTTTTTTACCTATTTTTGCGTGTTAGTTTCTTATAGGAAACTGATTTCGTCTCCGAGCGCTTGTTCATTTAGTGCATTTAATGCATTGCGAAAATTATTTTTAAGTATTAAATATAACAGATATCCGGTAGTTTTAAAAGTCCATTCTTATCTCTAATAGACCTTTTATAACTTATATTTATTCTACATTTTTATGTTGTCTCGTTTAGCCTAGAATTGAAGCTAAAGATGCATTTCTTTGTTCGCGTCCCCTGGCGCTGGCCATATTTTATCCCTTAACATGTCATTCTAACATCTAGGAATTACAATCGCTTTTGAAAAAATTACCAATCAGAACAACGCCAACAAGCCAAGTCGCAACAAAAGACAGCTCGTGTCAAATAATGGTCTTGTGTTTTTTTTTATGTTCCTACATGTCCGAATTACATGACAAATGTCATAGCTCATTAGAGCCGTCATGCACCCGACCAGCTCCACCTCGCCTCGAGCGGTTAGTATTCTTAGGCATCAAATATCAACAAAATATTTTTTTCCTACCTAAAATGGATGAACACCAAAAGTTGCAAAAAATATCAGGGCAAAATACTGCGGTAGCTTAGGTGAAGATGTAAGAACAACAAAAAATACTTAAAACATAGACTTACGTACACAAAACATAAAAAGAAGTTTGGTGATCAAATTATCCTTGTTAATAATTTTGTAATTATTTATTCCTGCTTATTAATTATGATAATGACTAAATATTATATTTTGTATTAGTTAAGCATAAGCAATTTTTAAAAAGAGATCTAAAAATCAATCTGTGGGAGTTTCTACGCCCTTCTTCTCCCACAGTGGTCCAATGTAGAGAAGTGGCAAAAAATGACGATTGCTAAGTATATGTAAATATCTACAGTAATAAAGACATTTGGAATTTGGAATTTATCCAAACACAATTTGGTGGACATTTATCCATTCTGGCAGTCATTTCGAATTTATTGGTAGTAAAATAGGTGTGTTTTTGGTGATCGTTTAAACATAAGCCGTATTCTTATATGGACTTCTATGGATATGCGCTCATTATATCAACTCCGTATCATCACTGGATCGACTAGGACGCAAGCTGTCCACGCGCGGACGTTGAGTGGACCAGTCGGTGTCAATTCCATTTGTAAAAGCAAGCCTTGCTTGCCTTGCGTTGACTGCGCATAGCCAACGCACGGTTCCCGAGTGGACCGCGCGCTGCCCGCGAATGATTCACGCGATGTGCCGCCCCGCACCCTCCCGTCCCCGACATTCCCATGGACCAAGCGATGTCCACACGTTGACCACGCGACGTTCACTCGTTGGCCACGCGAGGTTCACTGGTAGATCACGCGAGGTTCACTGATTGACCACGCGAAATCCGCAAGTAACAACGCGTAGTCTACCCGTGGACCACCTGTCGACAACGAGTAGACGCTGAACGACGAGGCGGTGCTGGTCGGGTGCCGGGTGGCTCTAATTAGTCATAACCACAGGCTATGACCTTAAGGCTACTGAATCGTCGAATTACATGATAAGGCTACTGATTGGTTACATTATAAGACTACTGATTGGTCGAATATATGATAAGAATAACTGATTGGTCGTTTTTATATCAAATAGGTATTGCGATTGACATCAGGAACACATAATAAGACTACGAAAACTTCTATCTTTTGTTTCGCGTATTTTTTTAAGCAATAAAACTTCAACTTGATTAAACTGAATTCGCAGTTTATTTAAAGGCGTAATTTGAGTAAATTCGATGACCTTTAACATTCCTAGTTGACAGAAGACATACGTAATCTAAATATCTCATATCTCGTAAAGCAGTAGGTATCTAATGCAACCCTCTGGTAAATATGTTATGTTTTAATATATTTATCTACACACGTATCATAAACCCTCTTTACTGCGTCCAAAAACCGCACGTTTTGACCAGCATAATGATATACTTCTTGGTAAAAATTCATTTGTCATCTGAATATTGGTACATTATGACCATAATGTACCAACATTTGTCATATTATGACAATTAACTTTCAAACGCCGAAGCCCGTCTTCGTGCCGCCCCTAGTTTGTCTGTGAAGTTGGTACTACTGAACAAGCTAAACAATTGCAGAGCAATGATAAATGCCACATTGCCGGTCGAACGTGCGGTTCCTGAACACATCAAAGAGAGCTTATGATATGTGTGTAGATAAACTAGTGTATGAAACTGTACATAATTAGGCATTATGTAGCAGTCACATAAACTACTAATATTTTTCAAATCGGAGCAATCAGACGAATACTATGACTGATGTAACCTTAGGTCATTTGAGCTAAAATTTATGGGTGCTCTACATTGACATGATACCCTTTACTGTCTGTAATAAATAAATTAAACATTACAATACATAACAGATAAATAATACAAACTCCTCGCGTACTTCTTTGGTGTCTACTAGCTAAAATTAGGTACCCAAATTGTTCGATTCCAAATCGATATTCGATCGATGGTTTCGGAACGGCCATTTTGAATTTGACGTTGCTGCCAACCTTGCAGTTTTTGACAACTGACAGACGAAAGCCCTCGCAATGTAAACGCGCTTTGGATAGGGTATTGAAATTAAATCGCAGTCCATCTGGAATGTATTCGGGGTTCCCTCAGGATTGTCTATATAGCTGAGTGTGTTGTGGTTCCCCGAACCAGATAAAGTTCGCATTTACGTGGCCGATTGGTTTTTTACCACGTAACATAACCTGTGTTGGAACACTGTGCTGATCGAGGCTGGCCCGCCAGTCACACAGGAGGTTGGCTGAAGAACCTGTCTACCAAGAAGAGCCTAGGGTGCACCCGGGCCTTGCAGAGAGACAGGAGGTTGACGGGACCGAAGCACAGACCAGGTTAGATCGAACCCAATCATTTTAGCTCGGTGAATCGCCGACGTTCAAACTTCTTGGCAACTGATCGCTACGCTACCTCGTAGCTGATGGGCCCCTACGAGGTCATTAGGTGCCGAGAAGCCTGAACATAAATAAAATATATGCAAAGTTCATGCAACAATCCAAAATTACGAAGTTGCAGTTACAATGGTATTAATTTGGTAAGATTCAAATCCAATATTCCAACAGTGAAAAAATCTAAATACCTATTAACGACTGAAATCATTACATCAAAGTGGATACATGGATACATGAACGTAAGGTAAATAAGAAAATTCAGTAATATAACATTTGGGTGAATATCAAATTATTCAACTGTCTCCGAACAATGTACAATCTATGTATTTTTTCAAAATCATGAATCCGTTATATTGTTATAAACACTTATTGCAAAATCTCTTTGGTTTCACTTCTCAGAAGAGATTCCGTCTTTACCTCGAGGTACAAGTACAAACTTACATATTTACAATATTTACACACTTAGGACGATTTTATGAGAATTCCTCTACATGTAGAAATCTGACCGGATACACAGCTACCACTCCAACGTTCTGCCTCTTATTAACATCAAACCACTGTTGCATAAACATCAATACGGCATTCGATAACGTAACCCGAGCAGCAGTTTGTGAATGCAGCCATCAAATGTATAGATAGTCATTTTTGGATTCCTTACAATACCCTATACTCGGGAACTTATAGACTGGGCTGTATCTTCTGCTGTCACTCTCCTCTAGGGACAGTGCTGAGAGTGCTCTGGTGGTTTCGTCCTCGGGTTCTGTAGGCGCGAGGGTGCGCGGCGGCAGGGGTGGCGCTCTAGGGTTCCGTCGGACACGGAAGTGGCAGTCGCGGTCGGACGTCCACGACTGCAGCACGAGCAGCGGCAAGTCGTCGGGGTGCAGTTTACGTTCGCACTCCTGGGAGGCGCACACCTGGAAGAGACGGAGTGGTTGCTCAGTATCGATTGTGTAGCAAGCAGGCTTAACCCCTCAACGACCACGGACTGCAATAGTGGTAATTTTCCCGTTATTTTGAATTTTGCATTTTGAATTTTATTGGCATGGCATGAGGTTCAAATTCGCGATGCCTCAAAATTGGATTGGGTCGTTGTGAGGAGCTTCGAGGCGCCATAAGAAAGACCGTAACATCGGCCCTCTTAGGCCATGCTGGGCACATGGGCCTTGGGCACACAAGAATTGGGGGCCCTTTCAGAAACAAACATGATTCGTGAAGACGTAAACATGACTGCTGAATATACTTGTGAAGTTATTTCAGTAAAATAATTTCACGATCGTCGTAATCACGATCACGTATCAATTTAAAACATTTTAAAACTTGAGAGAGAGAGAGATATACCTATAAAAGTGGGCCGAAATCGGGAGGATATCAGAGGCTACAATTGTTAATGGGGTGGCGCAAACCGCCTCTCACATTTCACATGTTTGCCAAGTCGTGTAAAGAGATATCCGTTAGAGCCGACAAGAAGAAGCCTGAAAATTTACATGGTCAGTATTTCGACTACCTTACTAATGGGCATAACCTAAAAAACCGTTATGAAGGGCGGCGTCAGCGGCCCCCGAAATTTACATAGCTTGCAATTCGGGGGCGAGTCAGGGGAGGCGTATCACATCCAAAAAAAACACATGGCTATCAAGTCGAGTAAGGAGCAACTAATAAGATCTGTTATGTGTGGCAGCCTATCAAGGCCTCCTGAGGATGGAGGCCTGGGCATGTGCCCTGTATGCCTGCCAATAGTAAATTTATACGGCATTGAAAATCACCATAAAACCTCAAAACAGTAACGCCATCTATTGCGAAGTTACCGAAACTTAAACTTATGTAGCAACGATACTAGACCACAGAGTACGGTACATACAACAACCAAACAATTATGTTGTTGCTGAGGTACGTATATTAATTAACCTATGTGTAGCGCCATTGGGTGATCCTAAAGGTCTGTCTACCCCCTTTTAAGCATGATATCTTCAAGTATATGTTGTAATTTACCTCATACAGAGAGAACCGCTCGACCCCCTCCCTGGAGTCATAGCAGTTGAGGAGTATGCCCAGCAGCTCGTCAGCGGTGGTTCGGTCGCTGATGAGGAGAGACTTGTACTGAGAAGACGACATGAGGGCCGAGTCGTAGATCTTGACTAGTCCGCCGCGACGCATCTGCAGGGAGAACCTGCAAGTTAAAATGGAAACAGTTAGTTATTGATTTTGGCGAATATACATTTAACCGCGCAGCCAAAATACTGATTTTCACAACAAAAAAGGATTAGCAAAAATACTTTTTATGTTTTACTTCAGTATTTTTGTTGTTCTTACATGTTCAAGATTCGCTCACCCCCTTTATCCTTTACCTAAGCTACCGCAGTATTTTGCCCTGATATTTTCTATGAAAATCAGTATATTTGCTGTAAAAATCAGTATTATTGATGTGCAGTTCAATATTTCCCATTAAAAATCTTCAAAGAGTGGTAGAAGGTTCACAGAAATTAAAGAACTTGTTCCGATCTTGGCATATTACCACTCGCTTCCTCAACATTATCTTCATAGAAGGTTAAGGGTACTGGGATAAACTACGAAATAAACAAGACTCAAATACACGAAGATTTTTAGTTTTGGGCAATGATAAACGCCTTTTCCCATACGAAGTGGCAGAAGCACAATTGCGCTAGCCATTATTCGATAGTCCATTTTGCGCAACAGGGAGCAGACCCATCGCCGCAGCTACGAAGCAACACAAGAACACTATGAAATAAAAGCGGACACAATCAATGACCCTATTTATATCCAATACAACATCCTAAGTGAACCCTCCACTAGCGCCGGGCCCCGATATATCCCGCTGTGCGCTCCACAAACATCTCAAGCTGTCAGCAGGCGGGAATATGACGCACACGGTCAATAAAGTTTGTGTAGGTTTACGACCGCCTATCAAAATTCCGTAAATCCACTACGAGCCAGCGAGAGGATCACTGGGGGATCCGAATGTACATTATAAAGACAACGCAGAAATCACAAACACCCCTTGGTTTTTTAATTGACAAGTCGTTGGAGAGTAGTCTCGGAAAATTGAGGCTTCTAAATCATATCATAGTCCTTTATTCCTAAATATACCTATCACCTTGGCAATATGTACCTACCTATAGCTAGATAGCTAGTGGAATCTACTTGAGTTACCAAAATAGTCATTTACGACTAATAAACAACGAAAATTCTTCTCCCACATTACTGCAACTCCGATTTTCTATTGACCAGAACCTCTTAATGCAGAGTATCGCTCTTGTCAGCAGGTGTCTTTTTATCTTGTAGGGTATTTACACTGGTCGATTTCCACCGCGCGGGAAGTCACCAGTCGCATCGACCAGCAAAACCGAATAGCCACCTAATTTACACCGGTCAATAAAAATCGCAGGTGACGTGGTCACTTCTATTCAAAATGTCGCGAGCGAGCGCAGCGACAACCAAACTGAGTAGTTTGGTTGTCGCTGCCTCAAGTAAGAAACCGTCTGTGACTTTTCACGGTCGATTTTAGTCACCAGCCGCATGCGGCCGGCCGCCGCACGGCGAAAGTCAACTGCTAGTCTACTTTGGGATTTTTAACTCCTGCAGCCCACCTGAATTGCCATTTCGACGGTGACTATAGCCGCAGCGAAAATCGACTGGTTTTAGTCACCCATGTAAACACCCTATTAGTCGTCCAGTTTGTTTAGGCCGAGAATAGCCCACCGGAAGGAGTAGCGAGCGACAGTTTTTCTAGTAAAGTGTCGTTTTGGCTTCGAATGGAGAATGGAGTCTATTCTCGTGGGCTCGGTCGGTGGTCGCTGGTGAAACGCGAGTTATGGGTGTGTTTTGACGGGTTAACTTTTTGGGGTTTTTCAAAGCAAAGATGCATCGTGATACGGAGGCGAACTGTTACACGCACACAGAGACGACATATAGTGATGGGGATAATGATAGGATAATTATGTTTTTGAATCGATAGATTTTATCACTCCGCAATTACTAATATAGTCAATGTAATAACATAGTTATTTTATTACTCATAATACTTACGGTTATTGTTAGTTATTCCAATGATTGTCAAACAGGCAGATTAGATTTTAAGTTTGTTTAAAACCTCGCCCGACGAAGGATAATGGGGTGTTATAAGTATTGATCGGAAATTCCGATGCAGTCAGGTCCGAAGAGTTCAAAGTTATTCTACCTTCAGAAACCTCTTTGTCTCTCTTTCTAGATGTAAGGATTCTGTTGAAAAAAAGAAGAGAGGCAAAGGGGTCTCATATGTCGTATGTCGCATCCGCACGCGCGAACATGCCCTTCGCCAGCCTCTGGACAAACTGGTCCACTGTTTCCCATCTTAGGTCCCTCTGGATTGTCGCGTTCCTCACGTAGCGGGGGGCGCCGACGATGGTACGCAGAGAGAGGTTCTCTTGGGCTCAGAGTCTCCGTTTGTTCGTCTCCGAGCACAGGGCGTACCATGCCGGAGCCGCATAGGTGAGGCGGGATCTCACGTAGGACTTGTAGATCCCGAGCTTCGCCCTCAGAGGGAGGCTGGAGGGGCGGAGCGCGGCTTACGAAGCGCTATTTATAGGTACGCACCGACGCCGGTCACCCAGCCGGTACCTACCGCCGCCGCCAACGCGCCGCAACCTCTACGTATGCATTTAGAATCTGTAATATCTTTGAAAATATTCGTTTAAATTGCATGATTTAAAGTGCCATATTGATCTATATTAAATGCACAATGTGTTAAGTTAAGACACTTATTTGGATAAGGTGTAATGCTGTATCGCTATGTAAAATCGCTTCGTAAATAAGCGTAAAAAGTAAAGGATAAAAATTGTTATTGTGGGTTATCCCTTAGAGGTAGTCATATACCGTCGCGGACTTTTTTGTAGACCTTTTAAAGGTCTACAATACTGTACTACATTATTTTGATCTATCTCGTAGGGTTCAGCCAGCGTTTGCAATGTACCTAAGCGCAAAATATTGTGTTTATTTACGATATTAGGCATTATCAGTGTCTCTCTACTATATTATGCATGTATTATACATAAAAACCTTTCTAATGAATCTCTCTATCTATTAAAGAAAACCACAATAAAATCCGTTGCGTTGTTTTAAAGATCTAAGCATATAAGGGGACAGACAGCGGGAGGCGACTTTGTTTTATACTATGTAGTGATATAAATAAATTATAAAAAAAAACTATTTTCATTTGTTTTCTTCATATATGTTACTTATGGTATTGTGGGAATCTGATAAATTAGGAATCTTGTATGCTGGTCATCTGGTATTTTGGGAATCTGGTATAGAGCAACCGTTCTATGCCCTTTCATTTTAAGTTTGACTTGAAGTGGTTTTTATTTTCATTTGTTTTTTTTTATCAATAAAAATCATATTTAAAAAAAACGGCCAAGTGCGTGTCGGACTTCACACATTTGGTGTTCCGTAATAAATTTAGATATGCCAAAAAAAAAGTGAGTACCTTCCTATATTTTTTTCCATTTGCGACCATATGTTTCGTGGGGAAAGTTGTTCATAATGATGGGTACGATCGTTACCCAAGATATGGTGGGCTAATTAAATGTCACCTTGTAGGTATACTCTACAATGCTTGCAAATGCAAATTATTAATAGTTGGCGAATTTAGGGAGGGTGAAGCGGTAAGTTTTCAGGCAGCATATGTATGAATTGCAATTGAAAAATCGACCAATCAGTAGCCGTAATTCCGTTATCTTCTGTTGAAAAATAATCAAATCAGAACACGACTATTCAACAAGTACTGTCTTTAATTGCGATTTGCTTGTTTATGTGATCGCGGCTGGTGTTCTGTAGCCTTAAGGGCTGAACAAGGGCCAATGGCATTGAGAATTAGACAAAGAAAACAAATACCCGTCGCATCGCGTCGAAGCAGACTGACGCATGCTCACACGCAGAGCCCCGCGGGGCAGCCCGAGCTCCGAGACCAAGAAAATTATAGAAAATATTACTAAACTCCTGTAATAATAACATTAAAAATAAAATAAAAAAACCAAAAAAAAATCCTTTTTTTACCTATTTTTGCGTGTTAGTTTCTTATAGGAAACTGATTTCGTCTCCGAGCGCTTGTTCATTTAGTTGAATAATAATGCATTGCGAAAATTATTTTTAAGTATTAAATATAACAGATATCCGGTAGTTTTAAAAGTCCATTCTTATCTCTAATAGACCTTTTATAACTTATATTTATTCTACATTTTTATGTTGTCTAGTTTAGCCTAAAGATGCATTTCTTTGTTCGCGTCCCCTGGCGCTGGCCATATTTTATCCCTTAACATGTCATTCTAACATCTAGGAATTACAATCGCTTTTGAAAAAATTACCAATCAGAACAACGCCAACAAGCCAAGCCGCAACAAAAGACAGCTCGTGTCAAATAATGGTCTTGTGTTTTTTTTTTATATTCCTACATGTCCGAATTACATGACAAATGTCATAGCTCATTAGAGCCGCCATGCACCCGACCAGCACCACATCGCCTCGAGCGGTTAGTATTCTTAGGCATCAAATATCAACAAAATATTTTTTTCCTACCTAAAACACCAAATGAACACCAAAAGTTGCAAAAAATATCAGGGCAAAATATGCGGTAGCTTAGGTGAACATGTAAGAACAACAAAAAATACTTAAAACATAGACTTACGTACAAAAAACATAAAACATTCTACGCTCTGCTTCTCCCACAGTGGTCCAATGTAGAGAAGTGGCAAAAAATGACGATTGCTAAGTATATGTAAATATCTACAGTAATAAAGACATTTGGAATTTGGAATTTATCCAAACACAATTTGGTGGACATTTATCGATTCTGGCAGTCATTTCGAATTTATTGGTAGTAAAATAGGTGTGTTTTTGGTGATCGTTTAAACATAAGCCGTATTCTTATATGGACTTCTATGGATATGCGCTCATTATATTAACTCCGTATCATCACTGGATCGACTAGGACGCAAGCTGTCCACGCGCGGACGTTGAGTGGGCCAGTCGGTGTCAATTCCATTTGTAAAAGCAAGCCTTGCTTGCCTTGCGTTGACTGCGCATTGCCAACGCACGGGTACCGAGTGGACCGCGCGCTGCCCGCGAATGATTCACGCGATGGGCCGCTCCGCACCCTCCCGTCCCCGACATTCCCATGGACCAAGCGATGTCCACACGTTGACCACGCGACGTTCACTCGTTGGCCACGCGAGGTTCACTGGTATACTCTATTTCATATACCATGGCCCGATGCACTTGAAGCTTAACAATAGGGCTCATAATGTTTGCCTTTTGTTATCTAATTAGGAGCACTTCAAAATGGCACGCGTCGGTCCAACCTGCATGCAACTAAAGCGTGACTAAAACATTTTGGTATATAAAAAAATTGTGTCAATAAAATAATAACAATCAGCTTTAAGACTAACTTAATTTAATTACTTTAAAAACATGTACATTAATTATATAAAATATTTAACAATTTTAAATATTTAAAGGCAAAAATTAATTATATACATTTATTCGCTTTCTGATGTATGTTCTTCCGAACTTGAGGTTTCGCAGGTGTTTATGATGACCGGATACACAGGGTGGGATAAAAACTCGTTCTCCACTTTGATAACATGCTCACAAGCATTTTTCCAAAGCGTAGGATTCGTCATGTCTACTATAGTTCTTAAATTTTGAATAACTGAATCACCTACTGTTGGTGTAATGTTCGTCTTCCGAATTTGTTTCTTGATATAACTCCACATAAGCTCGATTGGGTTCAGCACACAATAATAGGGAGGAAGCCTCAATATTTCATGTCCAGCCTCAGCCGCTATTTTGTCGACGAAGTATTTCTTTTCAAATTTTTGACTTTGTACAATTTCCAACAATTTCTTAACAGTTGTTTTCTCAGGTATAGTAATATGATGCTTTCTCAAAAATGCTATTATGTCAGGTTTTCTTGTATTAGTGTTGGGAATCTTTTCCTCTTGGCGGCTATGATAAGACGCATTATCCATGACGATTACGCTATTGGCAGGGATGTTGGGTAAAAGCTGTTCCACGAACCATTTTTCGAACAACTCCGAACACATATCTTCGTGATAGTCTGCACTTGAATTTTTCAGATGTTTGCTCGAAACAAGAAGAGCCCGTTGAATCCAACCATTTTCAGTGCCTGCGTGCAGTATAATTAAACGTTTGCCTCTTGAACATGGAGTATTTGTCGCACAATTTTGAGAGTCGTCCCTGTATCCTTTTTTCAGTGTGTCGTGGGTATCAAACCAAGTTTCATCCAAATATACAATACTTCCATTCGATTTAACAAAGTTTTATAAACACTTATCACCACATCTTGGGCGTCCTTGCTTAAAAATCTTCTCTTACGTTGCTGCAAACTAACGTCACCACTGGACGGGTTACTTGTGGGTGTTTCCCAAGGTCGAAACATAATTATTTGCTGCAGGTATACGTGTAATCACAAATGTGGTCAGATGACAACTAACATGAAATATTGTTTATGTTGATTACTAGGTTAAACGATCAAGATCATTAGGTTGCATGTAAAATACCACGCCGCAAAAGGGTCTGGCCAGGTATCTTTTGTTATCACTAATCCTATTGTTAACGCCTAATGACCGTCTCAAGTGCATCGGGCCATGGTACATGAAATGGAGTATAGATCACGCGACGTTCACTGATTGACCACGCGAAATCCGCAAGTAACAACGCGTAGTCCACCCGTGGACCACCTGTCGACAACGAGTAGACGCCGAACGACGAGGCGGTGCTGGTCGGGTGCCGGGTGGCTCTATTTAGCTATGACCACAGGCTATGACCTTAAGGCTACTGAATCGTCGAATTACATGATAAGGCTACTGATTGGTTACATTATAAGACTACTGATTGGTCGAATAATATGATAAGAATAACTGATTGGTCGTTTTTATATTAAATAGGTATTGCGATTGACATCAGGAACACATAATAAGACTACGAAAACTTCTATCTTTTGTTTCGCGTATTTTTTTAAGCAATAAAACTTCAACTTGATTAAACTGAATTCGCAGTTTATTTAAAGGCGTAATTTGAGTAAATTCGATGACCTTTAACATTCCTAGTTGACAGAAGACATACATAATCTAAATATCTCATATCTCTTAAAGCAGTAGGTATCTAATGCAACCCTCTGGTAAATATGTTATGTTTTAATATATTTATCTAAACACGTATCATAAACCCTCTTTACTGCGTCCAAAAACCGCACGTTTTGACCAGCATAATGATATACTTCTTGGTAAAAATTCATTTGTCATCTGAATATTGATACATTATGACCATAATGTACCAACATTTGTCATATTATGACAATTAACTTTCAAACGCCGACGCCCGTCTTCGTGCCGCCTCTAGTTTGTCTGTGAAGTTGGTACTACTGAACAAGCTAAACAATTGCAGAGCAATGATCAATGCCACATTGCCGGTCGAACGTGCGGTTCCTGAACACATCAAAGAGAGCTTATGATATGTGTGTAGATAAACTAGTGTATGAAACTGTACATAATTAGGCATTATGTAGCAGTCACATAAACTACTAATATTTTTCAAATCGACTATGGCGCAATCAGACGAATACTATGACTGATGTAACCTTAGGTCATTTGAGCTAAAATTTATGGGTGCTATACATTGACATTATAGATACCCTTTACTGTCTGTAATAAATAAATTAAACATTACAATACATAACAGATAAATAATACAAACTCCTCGCGTACTTCTTTGGTGTCTACTAGCTAAAATTAGGTACCTAAATAAAATATATACAAAGTTCATGCAACAATCCAAAATTACGAAGTTGCAGTTACAATGGTATTAATTTGGTAAGATTCAAATCCAATATTCCAACAGTGAAAAAATCTAAATACCTATTAACGACTGAAATCATTACATCAAAGTGGATACATGGATACATGAACGTAAGGTAAATAAGAAAATTCAGAAATATAACATTTGGGTGAATATCAAATTATTCAACTGCCTCCGAACAATGTACAATCTATGTATTTTTTCAAAATCATGAATCCGTTATATTGTTATAAACACTTATTGCAACATCTCTTTGGTTTCACTTCTCAGAAGAGATTCCGTCTTTACCTCGAGGTACAAGTACAAACTAACATATTTACAATATTTACACACTTAGGACGATTTTATGAGAATTCCTCTACATGTAGAAATCTGACCGGATACACAGCTACCACTCCAACGTTCTGCCTCTTATTAACATCAAACCACTGTTGCATAAACATCAATACGGCATTCGATAACGTAACCCGAGCAGCAGTTTGTGAATGCAGCCATCAAATGTATAGATAGTCATTTTTGGATTCCTTACAATACCCTATACTCGGGAACTTATAGACTGGGCTGTATCTTCTGCTGTCACTCTCCTCTAGGGACAGTGCTGAGAGTGCTCTGGTGGTTTCGTCCTCGGGTTCTGTAGGCGCGAGGGTGCGGGGCGGCAGGGGTGGCGCTCTAGGGTTCCGTCGGACACGGAAGTGGCAGTCGCGGTCGGACGTCCACGACTGCAGCACGAGCAGCGGCAAGTCGTCGGGGTGCAGTTTACGTTCGCACTCCTGGGAGGCGCACACCTGGAAGAGACGGAGTGGTTGCTCAGTATCGATTGTGTAGCAAGCAGGCTTAACCCCTCAACGACCACGGACTGCAATAGTGGTAATTTTCCCGTTATTTTGAATTTTGCATTTTGAATTTTATTGGCATGGCATGAGGTTCAAATTCGCGATGCCTCAAAATTGGATTGGGTCGTTGTGAGGAGCTTCGAGGCGCCATAAGAAAGACCGTAACATCGGCCCTCTTAGGCCATGCTGGGCACATGGGCCTTGGGCACACAAGAATTGGGGGCCCTTTCAGTAACAAACATGATTCGTGAAGACGTAAACATGACTGCTGAATATACTTGTGAAGTTATTTCAGTAAAATAATTTTACGATCGTCGTCATCACGATCACGTATCAATTTAAAACATTTTAAAACTTGAGAGAGAGAGATATACCTATAAAAGTGGGCCGAAACCGGGAGGATATCAGAGGCTACAATTGTTAATGGGGCGGCGCAAACCGCCTCTCACATTTCACATGTTTACCAAGTCGTGTAAAGAGATTTCCGTTAGAGCCGACAAGAAGAAGCCTGAAAATTTACATGGTCAGTATTTCGACTACCTTACTAATGGGCATAACCTAAAAAACCGTTATGAAGGGCGGCGTCAGCGGCCCCCGAAATTTACATAGCTTGCAATTCGGGGGCGAGTCAGGGGAGGCGTATCACATCCAAAAAAAACACATGGCTATCAAGTCGAGTAAGGAGCAACTAATAAGATCTGTTATGTGTGGCAGCCTATCAAGGCCTCCTGAGGATGGAGGCCTGGGCATGTGCCCTGTATGCCTGCCAATAGTAAATTTATACGGCATTGAAAATCACCATAAAACCTCAAAACAGTAACGCCATCTATTGCGAAGTTACCGAAACTTAAACTTATGTAGCAACGATACTAGACCACAGAGTACGGTACATACAACAACCAAACAGTTATGTTGTTGCTGAGGTACGTATATTAATTAACCTATGTGTAGCGCCATTGGGTGATCCTAAAGGTTTGTTTACCCCCTTTTAAGCATGATATCTTCAAGTATAAGTTGTAATTTACCTCATACAGAGAGAACCGCTCGACCCCCTCCCTGGAGTCATAGCAGTTGAGGAGTATGCCCAGCAGCTCGTCAGCGGTGGTTCGGTCGCTGATGAGGAGAGACTTGTACTGAGAAGACGACATGAGGGCCGAGTCGTAGATCTTGACTAGTCCGCCGCGACGCATCTGCAGGGAGAACCTGCAAGTTAAAATGGAAACAGTTAGTCATTGATTTTGGCGAATATACATTTAACCGCGCAGCCAAAATACTGATTTTCACAACAAAAAAGGATTAGCAAAAATACTTTTTATGTTTTACTTCAGTATTTTTGTTGTTCTTACATGTTCAAGCTTCGCTCACCCCCTTTACCCTTTACCTAAGCTACCGCAGTATTTTGCCCTGATATTTTCTATGAAAATCAGTATATTTGCTGTACAAATCAGTATTATTGATGTGCAGTTCAATATTTCCCATTAAAAATCTTCAAAGAGTGGTAGAAGGTTCACAGAAATTAAAGAACTTGTTCCTATCTTGGCATATTACCACTCGCTTCCTCAACATTATCTTCATAGAAGGTTAAGGGTACTGGGATACTACGAAATAAACAAGACTCAAATACACGAAGATTTTTAGTTTTGGGCAATGATAAACGCTTTTTCCCATACGAAGTGGCAGAAGCACAATTGCGCTAGCCATTATTCGATAGTCCATTTTGCGCAACAGGGAGCAGGCCCATCGCCGCAGCTACGAAGCAACACAAGAACACTATGAAATAAAAGCGGACACAATCAATGACCCTATTTATATCCAATAAAACATCCTAAGTGAACCCTCCACTAGCGCCGGGCCCCGATATATCCCGCTGTGCGCTCCACAAACATCTCAAGCTGTCAGCAGGCGGGAATATGACGCACACGGTCAATAAAGTTTGTGTAGGTTTACGACCGCCTATCAAAATTCCGTAAATCCACTACGAGCCAGCGAGAGGATCACTGGGGGATCCGAATGTACATTATGAAGACAACGCAGAAATCACAAACACCCCTTGGTTTTTTAATTGACAAGTCGTTGGAGAGTAGTCTCGGAAAATTGAGGCTTCTAAATCATATCATAGTCCTTTATTCCTAAATATACCTATCACCTTGGCAATATGTACCTACTTATTTATCTAGCTAGTGGAATCTACTTGAGTTACCAAAATAGTCATTTACGACTAATAAACAACGAAAATTCTTCTCCCACATTACTGCAACTCCGATTTTCTATTGACCAGAACCTCTTAATGCAGAGTATCGCTCTGTCGGCAGGTGTCTTTTTATCTTGTAGGGTATTTACACTGGTCGATTTCCGCCGCGCGGGAAGTCACCAGTCGCATCGACCAGCAAAACCGAATAGCCACCTAATTTACACCGGTCAATAAAAATCGCAGGTGACGTGGTCACTTTTATTCAATATGTCGCGAGCGAGCGCAGCGACAACCAAACTACTCAAGTAATAAACCGCCTGTGACTGACCCTTTTCACGGTCGATTTTAGTCACCAGCCGCATGCGGCCGGCCGCCGCACGGCGAAAGTCAACTGCTGGTCTACTTTGGGGTTTTTAACTCCTGCAGCCCACCTGAATTGCCATTTCCACGGTGACTATAGCCGCGGCGAAAATCGACCGGTTTTGGTCACCCATGTAAACACCCCATTAGTCGTCCAGTTTGTTTAGGCCGAGAATAGCCCACCGGAAGGAGTAGCGAGCGACAGTTTTTCTAGTAAAGTGGCGTTTTGGCTTCGAATGGAGAATGGAGTCTATTCTCGTGGGCTCGGTCGGTGGTCGCTGGTGGAACGCGAGTTATGGGTGTGTTTTGACGGGTTAACTTTTTGGGGTTTTTCAGGCAATTTCATCTGTTAGTGATGAATGGGTAAAGGCGATACCTCGTCCGTGCAAAGGTCCCCGTTACTTCAGGCGGAAACCAGCAGTGTGAGAGGGACGGAATCGGGAAAAATGTCAGAACGTAGCGCTAAACCAGTTTTTTTTTTAAATAAACTACGCTATTTCGTGAAAAGTTTTATAAGGAGAGTTTACGAATACATAATATCTACATTTTGAACGCAATTCCACAATGAAATTAGTTAGGATTTCAGAATTACAGGAAAAAATAAAACAATTTAGAGGTATTTTCGTAATTAAATTCTATCGAGAAAATTTCATCAAATCGCGTTTTCCTTTAGTGAGAATCTTAATCAAATACTCAATAAACGTTAACCCAAAAATTAACCAAATTAATTAAATGTGTAGATGACTTCATGCTGGAGCACAGATCACCGGAGTAAATGGATTCGAAAAAAAAACATTTTTTTTTCGTATCACCTTAAGCGAATTAATGAATTTACGTTTGACCAGACGAAACTTAATGCTGTTATGAAGTTTTTATAAGACGTAAAGCACATAGTAAAGCAAAATATAAGTATGCTTTTAGGAATTGATATAAATCTAATGATATTAATTTGTTATTTTATCGTCTAAGGGAGCTCCAGTGTTTCCAATGCCCTGTTTAAATTATCTAATTCGGTTAAACCGATAAATTCATTTTAATATGATTGAAAGCGACAGCGATTGGATATTCAATCAAAAGTAAATGTGACAAGGGTCATTTCTGATAACAATGTGATACAATTTGCTTTTGCTTTCAAATACCTACGAGACTTACGCAAATTCTATCAAAAAACGGTCAAAATTACAACGTAATAAGAACCAAAGAGTTACTTACTTGGAGTATCCTTTCGGATGGCACGCCTGCAACGCGGCTGGCCTTGCATCATCGTCCAGCACCAGGGTCGTTCTCAGACCAGCCGCCCTGACCCTCACTTCCATGCTCAGGTAGAACAGCCGGGGGTCGCGGTGCCTCATCCTGAACTTGCCCAGGAGTGTGCCCACCACTTCTCTGGCACTGGTCCCCCAGGTCACGGAGAGAGTCTTGTACTCGATGTCTGGACGGAGGCGTTGCGCGAATACTTTGATTGTGGTCTGTGGGCGGAGATGGGGGGGTTTAGTCTGTGGTTTTAATTGTTGGGGGTAGTGGGTAGTGCCTTGCTTCGAGGGATGACGTTTGGGAGGGGAGGTAAAGGTCAGGGGGTTCACTAATGTTAGGTGATCCCAATTGCTACAAAAATTTGTTCCCATAATGAAGTCAAAGTCAAACATTACAAGAATGTTAAGAATGTGGGTAGTTGTAGTGAACATCCACAAAAACGTATGCCCGTAGAAGTTTAAAAAACGCCGCCTGTAAAATCTTCATCCAAAAATATACCTCGATCGACACCACTCAACCTAAGAAAACAATACCAAAACTCCCTAAGAAAACCATCCTAAGATAGATCCTAACACAACACAGGAGTAACACACAAAAAACTCATTTCTTTTCAAATACACCAATTTTTTTATCATAAATCCTATGAGGAGTTTTCACTCACATGAATATTCTGCGGATGCAGCGCTAGGCGCATGCGCGGACTCAAAGTGGGCACATCCATGACGCGTGCGCACCCGGGGAGGACTGAATGGCACGATAGGGCTCCGCTGACTGACGGAAGCACTCAGCCCGGGGGTGCGCACAAAGGGTAAGCGGTAAGCCGATACACTACCCACCTGCCGTGTCGAAGCCTCATTGTGCAACGCATTGATAGACTTCATTCATTGGACTCATTTAAATGTTTCGGGATGTAAACAGCGACAATAGCCGCAGCAGGAAGCAATATTTTATATGATCAGCGGTCGTAGTATGTTGATGGATTTTTTATATGAAGTTATGGGCCCGTTAGCATTAGGTTTGACATTTTGAGAATACTTGTCGGCGTAAGCGTGATTTGCGGTGAACTGATAATTTCAAATGCCCTATAAAAAGTAAATCCCGTTTGATCCAATCAGGCACAACATTCTTCTAAATGATGTGTGTCGCTTCACAGTAGTCGTGATGAGAAATGTCATCTTCAAGATCAATGAAGAAAAGAAAGCCCGTCACGATTGGATTGAATCACCGAAGAAAGCACCTTCTCGGTAAAAGTGAGTGTTGTAGCATCACAGACTAGTAAACCGTAAATTGTGTAGATGTTACGGAGACGTTGAGCTATCCGGGTAGAACACAATAAGTAAATATTAGTTGTTTTGTTGTTTTACTTCTCCAATATCTATCACATTTGAGTAAAAAATATATGAGAACATCCCTAGACCTTGTCTCACGCAGACAACTTAATAAGAGTATTTAGCCTCATAAAAAATCTCAATGATGCAACCGCTGCAAAAATGAACAAAATTTCTTAACAGCATTCTCTAAAGACTTCTTATTGTCGACTCAACAAGCATCGCGACAAATCTGGACGCTACACGAGAAAAGAAAGGAAACGCAAAAAGTCATCTCCGGACGCGGCCCAGGAATGTCGCTGAGAGCACCCGACCAGAACGGTGGTCCAGTCTGTTCTAGAGCTGCCACCACAAAAACTCTGCTAATGATGATGCTGTCGAATTTCCTGGCGCCTTGTGGGATACTGATTAGTTGTAATGTAAAAAAGCATTGCATATGAGCTGTGTATCCAACTACAGTTCATGCATACGGATTCCGCATACTGTTAATGTCATAATGATGATAAATTCAGTTTCAACCAAAAGTGACTTTGTTGATAGACTTGGATTACTGCCCCAATACGTCCACAACACTGAAATTATATGCAGAAAAATAGGTTTTTGGTTAGAACTTAACTTGCGCCCACAATGGTGGTGCGTCTGCATACCCAGATGTATTTAAAGCGTGCGACCTTATTTCTATTCCTTATCGCACTGATTTAGTGTTCCATTCATAGTTACATTGATTTGGTTAGTTATTGTTATGTGGTGTTGTAATTTATTACAATCTAGAAAGGCGCTAACGAACTGGTTGTTATAACAACGCACGCGATAAACTGATTGATAAAACTGAGAAACGTGCACACCATGTTATGAAAACAAGGTATGTTATATTCCATTGTGGTCTTTGCTGGATGCATCAAGATGTCACACCACCATCACGATAACGCAATTTAGATCGGTAATTATGTTTCATTGTCCTACTTTGCAGTTTGTAGCAAAAATCAAAGGAACAGCCAGAAGCACTTCAACTGTAGCCATGAACCGTAACCGCATAGGCAGGCGACCAGACGCCAACCCTCATTCACCGACAGGTATTACACGTACTGTTGCTTACTAGATGATTTTAACAATAATTGCCAATCAACGTAACATATCGCTTGCCTATAGCTGATTTATTTATTTTATTTATTATTTATTTATTACATAGGTATGATGTACAGCATTACAGGCGAATGACCAATGCGCTATACAAAAAACAAATAGAGGTAAAGGCTAATGCATATTTACATACAAATTATCAGGTTCCATTTTAAATAAAGCACAATACAATTTAAACAACAATATACAAAATAAAAGCAAATTTAAATTGAATTCAATATTGTCAGATAATGTCACGTTATGTCAGATAATGTCAAGGTAGGGATTCAAATCTGAGATGTCAACATATATAGAAAATCAATGTCAAAATAATCCACAGACAATACTTTCATACGTTCATCTCGCAGATAAAAAACTTGGACGAGATACGGTTGATGCGCAATTTTAGCAATCACCAGCATGCGGTTATTTCGGGATATTATTCTCCAATTATACCAAGTATTATGAAAGCCTTCACCAGAAAGCAATGCTTTTATTACTTTGAACTCTATGGTGAGCATGTAAAATAAACGATTCAAGAGTGCCAGAACAGAAAACAAGCTCTGGCTAAAATGTGGGCGCAACTGTCTCTGCCACCTCGTATGGGAAAAGTGGTGACGCTATGTTTGTTTCGCAAACTGCCAGAGAAGTCCCCCAGATCAGTTCGGCCCGGGTCAGCCACCGAGCGCGTCGGATGCGCATTGCAGAGCTCCTGTGCGCTTACGCAACCGAATTTGGTAATGCTGCGTGCCGGAATGTAGAGATGGTTGTGAGTGAGGGTGTGGAGTGGACTGCTTGGAGAAAGGTGATTGATTACAAACCCATTTCCAATTAAAGTGTTTTAGGTCAGTTTCATATTTTTTCCGCAGCATTATGTATGACTTTCTCAGTAATTTTAAATTAATAGCAGTTGGTTCAGCACGTCAGATTGAAGCTGTTATACATGCACTTAGTATTAACAAATCCGTTGGGCCGGTTACTTACATCAATTTTACGCCTATTATTTACTACCACATAAAGTATCATACTTTTTTTCGAAGCTACCACCCAATTAACTTAAAATAAAAGAACAGTTTATTAGTAACCGTAAGAAAGTATACATTTCCGACTTATTGACAGGAGTAGAAGGTAAGGCGACGAAGGAATTCTGTGAAGGCCGACTTGCATCAAGCAGCTAACCCGGAGCTAATAAGTTAACTCAATAATGTTGGGTTCAGAGTTCACACCGAGCAACACTAAGCTCTGATTGAGCTCAAGTTAGAAACAATTTAGAGCGTTAGTTTAACTCGGAGATGTATGGGTCACTTCCGTGCCATGACGGATCACCTCTACTGGATCTAATTGGCCAACTACTGTACCATGCGCCTGCGGTCTCCATCGTGAGTCAACGACAGAGCTTGTCAATAACCCCCAGAGAGAGAAAAAATAAACAAAACAAAATACACCATCACGTCTTTCCCCATAGAGTCACAGCAATTGTGCTTATGTATGGCTAGTTGTTCAATAGTCCTTTTGCGTCACAAAGAAATGACATGACATTGTGGTAAAGGTCAGTCTAAAACTATAACCATAAAATACCGAACATCGTGGCATATCATATATCTTATTTACTAGCAAAGTTTTAGTAACACTTTGACTTATTAAAACATCAAACAAAGGTACCTAACATAACTAATGACTCTACTTGTTAGGACCCTAAAGTTGAAGAAAAGATGCAGCGCCTACGTGTGAACAAAATAGCAATTGACATTCGTTAGGCAGGTTTATTGAATCGTGAATGTAAAATTAATGCAGTGCTAACAAATCATGTACATCCAACACAAATGCCCAATGCAATAGTGGTTAGCGTTTGTCAATGAACATGCAGTGTCATATCATAACATGACGCAAAAAAAACGGTGGACATTGTGCATGACATTCGAGTGTTAACAAATTAGTATTTTCCGTTTTCAGACAAAAAAAACTGACCATGTCATTGTTTGTCGCGCATATTAGGATCTGCGACAAGGAAACACCAAAAATCCGGCAACGAAACAAATGTGTTATTTATACAACATTAAACAAAGCGGATGCACAAATTAATATAAATTAACTCCATCTATCAGCGACGTTACTATTTCTGTAGGCCACTTCTGTGGTCCGCAGAGATCAGTGTGCGCGTGCGCCTCCCGTTTCTTAATTTCCTGCTGGAGCGGCGTCACACCTCATTCACTCAATTTAGTGGCGTCCTGCCTGTCCCGTGCCTAGCAGTTGACATGGTTTTGAAGCGCTCTGATGGCTGCATTCGTTTGAATGAAATCAGTTTAGAAAGGTTTAACCTCGTGATGTAAGGAGAGGTTCTGGGTAGGCTTTTATAAAGAAGAATGGCAGAGACCCATGTAGTTTCAGTACCATTGTTAGGCTTAGCGTAAGGTATTGAAAATATGCAGAAATAATAGTAGTATTGCAACTGAGATACTACGAATCGCGTTTTGTTACCTACACATAATGATTATACTTATTTCTTTGCTCGATTAGCTCAATTACGGAGTAAGGAGGTAAGGAAGGAGGAGTATGACAAACAAGAGGAATGGGAGCGAGCGCGGATAGATTACAACTGCGAAACTCCCCATGGTCAAGTTTTTGAGTTATATGTATATGAACATGGGTTCAAACGAGTTATCATATCAGGCTTTGGAACAAACTCCCTAGCGGCATCAGTGACAGCCCGTCACTTAATATTTTTAAAGTCGCTTTAAATAACACTATCTTTCTCTTCGATATTATTTATTTATGTACATATCGGTAAGTAGTTTATTATTTTAATTATGTCATGTCGTGCATATAGGTCTACCTGTTCTTTAATGTATTCGTAACATCCTAGGTTTGCTGGAAGAAATATCTTTTTGGATATAAACTCGCCTAAGTACACGTCGTTTCCATTTTAATGCATATGTATCTTCTGTTTTTGTGCAATAAAGAACAAAGTAGGCATCAAATTCATTCAACAACTCAATTTATAGCCCATATAGTTCATGGACCCTCAAACAGTTCCTTATCCAAATCACAGTGTTTAGAGCATTCTAGTTAGTAGTCTGCTCACACCCCCAACTCTCACCTCGCATGCGCGATCGCACGCCAGCAGACACACACACTACACCTACTACACCCCGCCTCGTGTCGGACGAGACTGTTGACATTTCGTCGATAAGTATAGAGGACTTGTTTAAGAATTGCAGCAAGAAATATGCATGTGCCAATGAACAGCGTCAGGTATTTAGGTAGACGATGCTGATGCGGAGGGGTTTTGAATGATGTTCTATGAACTGTTTATATTTATTTTAGAACTTTCGAGTTTCCTTTGTATCCTTGGGTTTCCTTAGGGCGTTTTAAGGCAACTAAAACACTTAAAAGAGTGGAAGAGCTGTAAATAAAACTGAGAAATAATTAAGTGTACCCTTTGAAAAGTTCCATGAAATCCATCAAAGGCCCATTTCATGCACCAAACCTATAAAATCATTCAAATAATTTAAGCTTGATCCGTTCGAGGATTCCACGAAAACGACCGCAGCATACGAAGGAATATACCTCAACAGAAAAATAAGCCCACTAGAAGTGTGTGTTGTTTCAGTTGTCTGAAGGATGGTGTAATAAAATATCTTTAAATAGAGCCGTCTGTCTAACATGACATCAGATTTTAAAGCGTTGTGACGGGACCTGCCACAACATTACGTATGTAATGCTGTTTTAAAATCATTTATGAGAATTCCAACAATGAAAAGACATGACGAAAAGAGAAAACGATACTAATGTAATCAAGGTTAGACTACTACACTAATCTGACTACTACAAAACCAACGTTGCATATGTAAATGCAAGATGAGATTCATTGGGATTGAATGCTCATTTAGATAAAGCTTGTGTAACCTAGTTTCTTCAATACATTATACATTGTTAGAATAGAGACAAGTGTTACGCATATTAACGAAACGACATTAACATATAGAAAACACAGCTGTTCTCAACATCCAAAAAAGCAATGAGCACATGTTCTATTTACCCCATTACAAAACTATGCTCGTCGCTTCACAATATTCATAATCACAATAATGATTCCTCGAAACCTCAGAGCAAAGCTTTGATGTTAAAAAAGAGAGCACCAGATTGCGAGACGAGATTGTTGAAAAAATCTCGTTTCCTGAGCACCTGGTAGCAGCACGTGCGCCCGCGCACACCCCGTGTTTTAAGCGTTTTTTGCTCAACTCTTTAATTATTTCCTTCTTGTTTTAACGCTTGGAAGGACATGTGTCAGAGCGATGGAGGTATACAACGCACAGCCGCCGCCCAGCGCAGGTGAGGCAGATGGTACGGGAACAAACAAAACCTGAAGGCATAAAAGATTGAATGGGTATACTTTACGAAATACAATATTGATGTCAAATTTAACAGGAATCAAACGGTTATATTCGCTATTCATGCAATGGATGTAACTGATAAAGATGTTTGTCAAGTTCTAACAAAACATTACACCAAAAGTGAGAAAATATACAACTGAGGAATTTCTAGAATAATGACTGGCATAGACAGGAATATTTTTATATTCCTGTCTATGCCAGTCTCTGTTTTCATTCAGTAGGATGCTCGTGCTCGATGGAAATCGTGTGCCAAGCTCATTTCATACAGATTTAAAAGTAAATAAAACTGAATTTTTGTCTTTAAAAATGATGGTCAACCGCAAACGAGAAGTAGAAAAACATGACATGTTTGCAACGTACGGGCCTGTCAAATATGTGTTTCTAGGCGCTGTAACGCAGGAACCACAGGTGAGCAAAGATTTTATTGTATCATACGGTTTGGAGATGGAAAATATTCCGGCGTTCTGAAATCAGCCCTCGCGTCTTTCCTCAGTCAATTCAACGGAATAGAATTCAATGGTAAATCAAAACGTATCACAAAAATCTTTATAGGCAAACCGCAAATCAAAAGCGTGTTGCAACATAGGAAAGCGCAGAACTAAACGATACACCAGCCATTTATTAACTCACATCTGACTTGTAGGACAGCTCCAACGGCTAGGTATGGTGGTATGTCGAAATGTATGATGTATGGGCGGTGTGGGTGAGCTGGATAGTATTGTTCCAAAAATATATCTGGAGAAAGGACAGCTTTGCAGAGTCTGTTGAGTAGTGCGTGATTTATAAATGTATCATTCATTATGTAATAGCAGTCGTATCTCTGTCACGATTATCCATAAGTTTTTATCATGTATTTTTTCGTATATTTTATTGCACATGAAATACACATTACAAACTTATAGAAAATACATTTACAAAGGCAAGCTTATCTCTAACAAGAGATTTCTTCCAGCAAACCCAAGATGATAAGGATAAATTACAAAGCAATGACAGATAGATCTATTTGTCACACTTCATTCCAAGATCGTCTAATTTTCATAATTGATCCAAGCTGCAGCCTTACCATTATGTGTAATAAAATAAAACCGCAAAATAATTATAAAATAACCGCTTTTAATTCCGACACTTAGTCCAGGCCCCACCTGCCGTCTAAACACTTACTCCGTACAAATCTAACATACATTACCGAAAAACAACGAGCTTTGTGGTAAACTGACCGGCTGGACAGATGCTGAGTTCAAGTAGCCGGTAATTAGAGTCGTCTATTTGTCATCCTCGCTTGTTATAGAGATCGGCGCTGGCGCAGACATCTAGCGCCAGCTGTCAAATTCGTCAACAACACTGTGGAACCAGCGGTTGTTTTATAGGATTTGAAGATGGGACCGGATTCGTGACCGCATACCATACCATGCAACCGGGTATCATCCGCAGTAGCTTACGGGGCGATTATTGAATTCACTTCAATAGAAGTAAATCGAGTAAACCCGAAATGTTTCTAAATTTTTGACTCTTTTTGCTTTATTATACAAAAAAAGGTTACAGACACACAATCATGGCGTTGTGACTTCTACTCAGCCAAGTTCAGACAGTAGCTATGCTGGTTTCACGAAGATTTTAATTGATATAATTCACCAATTTCAAAACTTAAAAAATCGCCTTTAAGTTCAAGAACTATTTCCTCCTCCCCTCGGGGTGCGAATGAAGTCATGAAAAGTCCTCATCAAAACTTTTTCTGCACGGAACCACAAGCCAACATCATCTGTGTATATATTTTTGTATGTGTTGATTTTTTCAAAAAAGCGCTAAATCAATTTAATAAAATTTGTATGGGACCCACCTCTGAAATGTAAGTACCTACAAAAAACAAAATACAGACGAATTGAGAACCATTTTCAAGTCGGTTGAAAAGAAAAAGGAATAAGATGTAATTGCTGGAAATTGATGTCATCTGGAACAATTATTTATAATTATTCCAGAAGGTGACCTATGTGGTTGGAAAATAGAAGAAAGAAGGTGAGAAATACTCAATGTATTGCCCAAAAACATTTGAAATTCAAACAAATGATTGGAATGCTGAAGCAAGAATCCTAAAGAGCAAGGTCAAACTAAACAGAATACAAACAAAAGTGTAGTTGATAAAATTATACAAAAAAATTAGAGAAAAATAAATATTCAACACTTGCTAATTTCACATTATATGATTGTTACTTATTCATCAAAAACGCATATGATGTTAGTACAAAACTCTAGCAACATAATAGCAGATCCGCTGGTTCCGATAATAAAACATCACAATCATAAATCATAACATGGCATCTACATAAATGCAAAATAAGAATGCATTTATTGCATAATCATAATTTCATAATTTCTTTATCGCACACAACTAATATATGGACAACAAGACTTACATAAAAATAGTGTACAAAGGCGAGCTTATCTCTAATAAGAGATCTCCGTAGAGTCCGAGAGTCCGTATGTCATAGTATTTTCCACCGGAAAGTCATTATATTGCCACAGAAATGAGATGATGCTATCAAAATCCCAAATTAGTTATCATGCGACTAACGGATGTGTCCCCTATAGCAATGACCTTAACAAACTGATAGTGACTTTTGAAAGCGCAACAACAGTGGATAGTTACATCGTTGTCAGTTCCAGAAACTGGCTTGTTTTGGAATAAAAGCGATCCTTGTTTGCATCGTTATAATGATAACACTTCGTCGTACTACAATATCTACTTTTGAGCTAGATTATAAACTTATTTTCTAGGTACCTATATGTTCTTGTTAATTGTATCATTTGATTTTTCAAATAGAAAATAACATAACGTAAAGTCACGCATTTTCCCATGTGGAATATCACAGGCAAAATCGCCGCAGCTATGGAGATTGAGATTGAGATTTTCAAATAGGCATATAGGTAGTGGATATAAACATGAACATAATAATGATTTTTTTAAAAGTAAATAATAATAATAATAATAATAATAAAGTTTATTTCAGGTAAAGTACCCATATCACAGAAAATGTACAGTACACAGTCATTAAAATGCAATAAAATTAAAATGCAATGACATAAAAATAAAGCAGATACATATCATTTAAAATTGTAAAATTGTAAAAAAAAAATAAAAAAATTTAATAATAATTATTATAAATGACTTACTATTTTCTATTAGCACTCATATGTACAGAGAGCCAGTGGCTATGCAATGAACTGCAGATATCGTCAAAGTAAAAGTAAAATAAGAATTAGGTAAAGAATGCTTATACCAAAATCGGTATACTATACAACAAACATAAAACCCCAATAAGGTATTAATAAACAAACCTACGCTAAGGCCACCATGTTTTTAACATTATCAAAGTTGAAATTCAAATAAGACCAAGGCAAAGCTAAGGCCGAATGCAATTTATGATCTTTACAGTATCCTTTTACAGTTTCCCCAAGTAAAGAGCGCTCTTTATTCTGTATAGTTGGTCAGATGTAAAGCAATATCTTGAACCGCCGGGATTTGCAATCTTAAGTTCGAAATATTGTGATTCAGTAAGAAGATTGATTTAATACGTTCAATGTTCAGTGAGACATTGTTCACGGAGTGGAATGTCCGTAATATGAATCGCAACTGGTTACAGTAGAGACATGAAACACTCATTGTTTTGAAAGATTCGCAGGGTTGTCACTTCTAACTTTCACTGTAGTGAAAATAAACTGAATCGGGCTTTTGAAAAGTTTTTTCTCAGAGCCATCACAGACTCTCATATTCATATTATAATTGAGCATAAAATCAGTTTTCTATTACTGAATAGGTAGCATTTTCGTACACTCGCTCTATACCTAAAATATAATTTTACCTAGAGCAGCCACAGATATACCTGAAATTCCTTTCAGTCTACGTAGATGTAAGGTATATTTAAAGTTTTCATCCCTACAAAAGTCCAGCATCTGCTATACTTATCTGTAAATCGAAGCGTATCGGCATGCAACAGACAAACGGGTCTCGTGTATCGGCGCAACAAACGGCTGCAGTTCTCAAACAAACACTGAAAGAGAGTTCTCAGAAATGTTTAATTAAGTGAGAGAAAGGAAAGTACTGGAGGGTCTGATAGTATTTCTGGAAAGACGAAACAGACGAAAATGTTATTATGCCTGTTAGGAAGAGGTAATCCCCAAAGTAAAACCGAACTACTCCCACACGAAGGATTCCGTACCACCGTACAAGGAAACTTAAGGACTGAAAATATATAAAACAAAAAAGAAATGGCCGAAGTTGGTTCCGCTACCAGATCCTACAGATTGCGCATCCAACCTCAAACCAATTTCGCCACCGACGAAGATCATAGACACCATACATGTTTATGATCTTACAAATTGAGATGATATTAAGATTCGCAGGGAATTAAAACACGTATCTTGTATGGGGACCCCCTTTAATTTATAAAATCTCGTGTGTCTGTATTTGCTGCTGTAGCGGCAACAGAAATTCACATTCTGTGAACATTTCAACTCTCTACCAATCTCATGCTCCATGTTTATGAGTGACAGCCCGCTGACAGACAGACAGACAGACGGACAGACAGACGGACGGACGGACGGATAGCGGAGGCTTAGTAAGGATCCTTTTGACTCCCTTCGGGTATAGTACGCCAAAAAAGCTAAAGCTTTTAAAGAAATCTTAATTAAATCGAAATAATACTACGTAATCCTTCAATTACCCAACAAATGACCTCAGCAACTTAAAAGCTCGAAATCAACAAAAACCCAATTACCATCAACAGATGCAATTTGCATAACACTGATATGAAATTTACTTGTTAGCCATAGCCACCTTCCTCATATAGCGTGAGCGAGTCTACATCGTTACCGAGGAAGACAGCCTTGTGAGCCTGCGGTGGGCGTGACGTGGGTGTGACAGTGGGTTAAATGTTCTTCGCCACGCTACTTTATAGGACTAGCAGGTACAGATCTGGAGTCGAAGACTAATAATTTGTGATTAGAGAGTACGGTGCAGAGAAAACACCGCAAAGGCAAAGTAATATACAATACTAATCTCTGGATCAAAATGCAACTTGTAGTCAAATGTGGTTTTGCCAAAACTTGCTAAAATGTCTGTCTTCATCTTTTTGGGACAAAGCGGCGCAGACGCAGAACTTTTTTCGTGGCTTCTTTGACCACATGTATGGATCGGGGTCTGTTCTGTTTTATTTTTGACATCGGATCTCACCATCCATAAAATACCTGTAACCATAAGACATACCATACCAACCAACCACCATAAAATATTTGTAAAAAAGTAAAAAATATAACAGTTTTAGCCACATGAAATCAAAGGAGCAATAAAAACGAGTTTGGTAAGTACATACAATAAGTGATAATAAAAGTATACTACCTGCCTACCTAACAATATTTCTAAGTAATTAACGCGAGACATGACTCACTTAACTATAATTAAAACCAAAGAGAAAATATTGAAGCGTAGCAATATCAAGATAGCTCCGATGCGCTCGAGCATAAATTATGCGTTCGCGAGTTCACGCTACAAATACTTGGGTCTAATGAACTCATATACCACATGCCGAATCTTTTTGCGACTTCACCCTAATTTAAAACTAAAATAATGACTCGCACAAAGTCGCACATCCACAAAGAACTGAGATGTTAACAAGGTACAAATGTTGGAACTGACATTATAAAACGTAACGCTCGATTTAACCTACAGTTCGCTAACACAGCTACCAAACAGCCAATAACAACGATTCAGGAGGATGTAGGCTAATGCTTATTGCGAAGATTGGGGATGAGTATGGATACAAAAGTCTACAAGGAATCTTATTCACGAATTGTTAACAACCTGTTTCTTTGATTTTGTCACTGCGCCCAGAGGAAATGGCATTCGCAATAGTTAAATTCGCTGAGCGTGACCAAAGTGTTGCCATACAGCAATCGTGCGACATTGAGACACGGATACGAATGCCTTTCAACACCATACTAGCAGGGTTATTTGAATATGCATGACACGGTAAACGTTGTGCTCGATATAAAATACTACTGTTCTTTGTTGATGACGAATAACCCAGAAGTAGAACTTGCGGTAGGAATAAGGAAAGATAACGATCATATAAAATTTCATGACATTGATTGTACGGTTCGACTAAAACCGTCATATCAATAGTTATCATGTAATTTATTTTAATGCTTGATGCAAAAATATAAGTAGTTAAGTTAATATTTTGATTCTCCCAGGGTTTTGGTATAATTTGTCATATTATTTCTCAAGAAATAGGTAAAAAGGAAACATTTGGTTGCTTAGGAATAATTTATGCATATAATAGCAATAGGATTATTAGGATTTGTTGTATGACCTCATCATATAGTTACTTAGGAATATACATTGATACTCGAGCTTATTTCACTTCTGCCACTATATTGCCGTTCCAACTGGAATTAAAAATTTTAGTTGATTGGCAACATTGCATGGAACTCAAATTAAAAATACATTTGACTATTAAGTACTGTTGACCTAGATATGCTTCGTCATCGAATCATCCGGTAGTTATCATAGATTGTTGATCGTGCATAAAATTATCATTAGGCCGAATAATTAAAACGTCTTCCTTTAAAATTTAATTTAGAAATATTTTTGAAAAATCATTGCTTTTATACTGTATGAAAAGTCCGAGAAGATAGATGGTAATAGGGAATAGGATGAGCAGCAAATGGGAGTGTATTGCATTTGGGAGGATCCAAGTATAATGTACCCATCATAGTACATAATTACTTATACTATTAGTATAGTATAGTTTATTGTATTATCTGTATATCTAGCTATTAGTGATGGTTAACGGCTACTTGATCTGTTTGGGCTATGTGCTGGTAAGGCAATATCGTGATTGTCTGTCTGTACCAACAATATGCCAAGGATATTGATAAGACTCTTATGTAAAGTTTCTCGGAATTCGTATTAATTAGTATGCAAGACGGAGCCAACTGCAACTTTCCCAGAATCACAAATCCAAAGGTCGTTTGACACCGCGGAAAATCCATAATCAAGGCAATGCAAAGGAAACCGGTTACGGTGAACCAGTCATCTTTTTTGAGTTTTTTTATTTTAATTTATTTCTAAAAACGTAAGTATTTTAGGTATAAGTGCTCTTAAACCACTGAGGTTTATCTGGGCACAAAATATATTCATGGTTGAATCAAAGTTGTATAGAAAAGGTTAGGTACTTATATAGTTTGCAGTTAAAATAATTCAATTTCACATCAATTTGGCTTAAGTATTCCATCACTGCACAGCACAAAATTGGTTTAAAAATGCAAATCGTTCGGGCGCACACGAGTCTAATTTTTAATTAATACACATATCTACTTTAGATGATTGTCACAAGTATTGCATAGTATAGTATGATCACTGATGATGGATTGTGTAGTTAATTACCTAGCCTACAACTACATGGGTGTTTCAAGGCACGGTGTACATACTGAAGCAAAACCTATCATCTTATTTAAATTTATAGTATATAGTTTATCATCCTCATCCTGAATGATACATGTATAATTAAATTAAAGGAGCAGATGTAAGCCGATGAGTGACTGACCGCCTGACCGAGTACATCATCAGTTTATCACTAATTGTGGGTCCAATGGAATGTAACACAGTTTAACCATTGCTGTCAGATATTATGCCAGAAGTTAAGGCCCAGTTCTAGCTGTTGAGGGGAGGGGCGCCGCATTCACCCATCGTCTTCTGGCGGGTTAGCGGATCTGGCGGGGCAGCGGGCGGGCGGCGCAGAATAGCATCGGGCCGCCCGGATACTTTAAAAATTAGGTGTTTTTTCGAATGCGACGTAGTAAAGTAGGTAGGTATTTAGTACTCATAATCAACACCACATAATTTATTAATTTAAGATTGGAGTTGATCTGTGCAAATCTACCATACATATAGATAGTATTCAAAAACCCGTAACAATATTACCAATACAACCAGTCTTAAAAAACAGTGCAACTTTCAAGTATCTAGCTATATACATACTCGTAAAAGCCGACCTTGCCAATGTCCGTAAGTGCATCCGCGTTTGTTGTAGTAAACGCAATCGTACTCCTTGTAGTAACCGACACGCTGACACTTAACTCACGAGTGTGGCCGGTTCTTGCGTCATAGGCGAGGAATCCTTCGGCGATTTTCCTGCTGAGTTCTTCATGGAAATACCTTGTTGAGAACCCACAGCACCAGTACATGGTAGATGGCGCTGAAATGACGCAGCCCCAGCTGTCAGAGGTCTGAGTTCTGGGGTTCGCATGGCCACCGATCTGACGTTTCACAATCACATTGGAGAATCGAAGATGTCACCAAGCAAGCAAGCAGCAAGGATAAAAAGGTTGCATTTGTAATGAGGCAAGCTAGAGACTTGTAGCTGTATGCGCTTTGGTCAGGAGTAAACTGGTAAATGAGGCAAGCTAGAGACTTGTAGCTGTATGCGCTTTGGTCAGGAGTAAACTGGTAAATGAGGCAAGCTAGAGACTTGTAGCTGTATGCGCTTTGGTCAGGAGTAAACTGGTAAATGAGGCAAGCTAGAGACTTGTAGCTGTATGCGCTTTGGTCAGGAGTAAACTGGTAAATGAGGCAAGCTAGAGACTTGTAGCTGTATGCGCTTTGGTCAGGAGTAAACTGGTAAATGAGGCAAGCTAGAGACTTGTAGCTGTATGCGCTTTGGTCAGGAGTAAACTGGTAAATGAGGCAAGCTAGAGACTTGTAGCTGTATGCGCTTTGGTCAGGAGTAAACTGGTAAATGAGGCAAGCTAGAGACTTGTAGCTGTATGCGCTTTGGTCAGGAGTAAACTGGTAAATGAGGCAAGCTAGAGACTTGTAGCTGTATGCGCTTTGGTCAGGAGTAAACTGGTAAATGAGGCAAGCTAGAGACTTGTAGCTGTATGCGCTTTGGTCAGGAGTAAACTGGTAAATAATGCGATTATCGATCTGGCACCTTCATGAAGCTCAATATAGGCCTCTTGGTGGAGAGAAGGTGTAAAACCGATTCGTAAGATATTTATATAGGTATTAGAAGCGCTACGGAGTCTATTCTTTCTTCCTACGTATGCATCCAACCAGCTGGAGTTGAGGAGGGGCTTCACATTAGGTGCTACATATGTATTTAAGGTTTGCCGTGGCATGCTCGAAAATCCTCTGGTAGTGTGGCGGCTGGAACTGTAGGTGCCGAACAACTATCTCCGAGGGCCTGAGATGTTCCAGATCCCGCTGGCAAGGACGGGGATGCTTTGGGAGGCGCCGGTGATGCGGGATCTCGCTCTCTTCAACAATGCCTGAGAGAACCGAGGTGGACGTGTTCCAATGTTCACTGAAGGGATTCGCAACGGTCGCTACTTATTGTTTATGTTACAGGTAAGTGAGATCTGTGTCTGTATATTAGCTGTTGTTGTTTTTTTGCTCTTAAGTTTTATTTTGTCTGAATGTGTCGATTTGGTTATCAGGGTCATGTCACAAATATGTCCCTGTACATACATAATGAGAAATATAAAAAAAATTAATGTTACAGATCCCGCCAATTATGTTTGACCTCTCCCTCTCCCTCTACCTCACACCCCCTTCCCTATTTTACAAATCTCGCCTTCTTATTCGCAACTTTTGTTTAATGACAAAAAAGTGGCTACAGTGGCTTTGGTCGTCAAGGTATTTAGCAATATAATAATAGAACACCGAATAGCCTAAACTAAAAATTTGTGTTATATTACACTAATTTATAGCCTTATTTACACATAGTCGAAATATTCGGATATCCGATACCACCAAATGGTTTGATTCACACCTCAATGGACATAAATCTAATCGCATTAATTAAGATAAAATGAGTCATCAATACATCAACCCGTATTTATTTAATTAATTCCTCGCGTTAGAACGTCTCATAGTTATTTGTGGAAAAACCTTATAGTTACTATATAGGTTATATCTCTCTTTATATCTTATCTCTCTCATAATTGCATCCAAATAATTCATCAATTTCTAAGCTGATTTCTATGGACCCAGAGTATATAATTTCAGACCTATCGAGATTACACTGAGCTCCAAAACGGGTAAGTGGCTGCAATGTGCATTGTGTAATTCGCGACTGCCCGGACTGGACATTTCCGAGAAAGGCGAGACGAGGCCACATGCCTGAGGCATGCGCGGGACCCAAACTGTCAACGTGGTCAGATACATTTTACTATATCTTTTATTTATTTATTACATATATTCATTTGCCTTTTAACGTAACGTTAATAGCAATACTATAAGATTCATGATGATACCCCATCAAACCAGGTGAACTTATTTTCTACATAGAGAAATGCAGGTACTTCCATCTCCGATGGAAGAAAGGGGAGACTTCAGGTGTAAGAATGTGCCCGGTGCCACTCTCATTGGAATCAATTGACAATCACGGAAGTGTTAGTTAGGCAATAAATCAAGCTTTACATTCCGAAGTTAAATATGGCTCTTATTTTCACGAGCCGTGGAATCAAATTTAAATTGTTGTAAACCTTGACGTGCTGTCGACCGTCCAAGTAAAAGGGCCGCCCTTCATAGAGTCGATCAAAATCCGGGCTGGTGATGTGTTGTTATCTTGTGACGTCGTACGAGTATCATCAAGAGTATTTATAAAGAGCGAGAGATTCCAAACTATGTCTGATCCATATTTTTTCTTTCTGTAATACTTCACGAGGATAAAGAGATAGCCTCAATTTATTTTGATAGCAAAATATAGAATAGTTTATGATTATTATATGGTCAAACTGGATCATATCTTTGAAAAATATCTCTTCTATCGTAATATTTCTACTTGGTTTTGAAATATTGACAGCCATTGCGATATGTAGAGCAAGCAACATTTTTGTAACACCGATCGGCCAAAAAAATAAATACGCGAATTGACAAAAAAAACATACTCAGATAAGCATACACTGTTACAAATTAATTTCATTTAGTTTTTGTGGTTTGAATCAATGTGTATTTCGATTTCTAAGAAACTATAACCTAAAATATGTATTACAGAAGGTTAAAATATTTTTTTTCGATATTCCCACATCGAAAGGGCACCAATATCTTGACTTAGACATAATAACACCAAAGGCAGTAACAATGCGTGTGTCGATACGTCGATAGGTCGATACCAAATGTGACATAATCAAAACTAAAAGAATAGCCAGCAGAGAGGATGCAACTAAATATAAGCGTAGTATAAAAAGAAAAGTAGTAGAAAGGAAATTGAAGCATTTTCTTTCTCTTGTGGCAAAAAAGGACAGTCTGAATAGAACGTACGAAGAAATATAGATACTAAGTTGAACGCATTCCTGATTATGATTCCTGAATTTCCTGATGGGATGGCTGAAATTATTGAAATACGTATTTCTAAAGTGCCGTCGTTGTCATCACATAACTTCACTTAAAATTCTAATAAATTGCTGTTGCTCTGCTTTAAGTCTAATCTATGCCCTTTGCTCTATAAATTCCTGTATGATATAAACGCCCCGCCGACATTATAATTATTACAAAACATCTCATCTGTTCTCGGAAGATCTAAGTACTATTAATTGGTCTCTGATTATAAACAGTTCCTAGTAAATAAATATAGGCATCTGCTTACTACTCATGAAATTAGGTTAAAATCATGTATATCTAAATTGCACGAATATGCATCATTAAAATTCACCAAAATTACACCAACTTCCTGGAACTTCAATACACTTGGGAATATATCTGTTTGTTCCTTTGGTTGTCGAGACCACCGGACACAGGTTGTCCTTGTGTGCTGCTCACTTGTTCATTGAGTCATCTTGAGCTCGCATCACAATTGCCCTGCGAGTACCTACATGATGTCATGCTGCGCTTGCACATGTGTGACAACGATCATTGCAATATAGGGTTAAGTAGATTGACTAATGCTGACATGAATGTTAAAGAAGCGATGGAGTTGGAGGTACACCTCCGATACATCCTGGACTTCAGAGTCTCTCGCTCTGCTTCTGGTACATACTGGTTTCGTGTGACGTGATTGGCATGTTCGGCAATTTGTTGATGACGGGTTAAAATTTATTCATTGCATTGAAGTTGAAATTCTTTATAAACATTGCTCCTGTAAGGGTTGATCATCATGAGACAATGCAGGGAACCACCAGAAACTGAAGGTAAAATTCATAAAGAGAAGGAAATGATGATGACCAAAAGTTAAGACGAACGTCGTCAGCAGACAAAAAAATGCTTCCTTCAGGATTTTTGTCCCAACGAGGTCTAAAGGCTGTTTGACTATGAATATGAATAGCAAGAGTTATAGTGAACTACGAGTTGCAAGTATTTGCCGAGCAGCCTTCGAATGCTGATCGACGCGAATGGAATATATTATTGGACATACCGAAGTGCCTTCCAAACCACGGTTTATCATGTTTCATCGCAATGCATCGCAAACCGATCCACTCGTGGGTTTTTGACCAAGGACAATAGCTTATGAACATTTGGCCCATACGTGAGTGCTAAATCAGAACGTAACATATCAGGGAATATTTAGGACAAAAACAATAGTCGCAAATAGTATAGAATACAGAAGTGGCTTGTTACTTGTATTGTAATAAGCTATTGAATGTGCGATATTTAGTTCTAACATATCGGACTATAGATATAGAAAGTATTGTATCGGACAGTTAGCTAATAAGCCATGCCATAAAGTAAACTGCCATAAGATAACATAGAACCTAGAAAGTGAATCTCAGCAGATTGGTAGCGTGTTACGTAAAAAGTACTATCAAGTGATCCTCTTGCACTATTATTACACGTAATGATGAACGAACGTAATTTGATCTTACGTGTCGATTCAACTATACCATGAGAACATAAGCCCAAAGTTGGCACATCTTTTGTTATGTCATGTAAATCTCCTGACAAAGAAAAGACATATTTTTTTACAGACAGGTGTTATCTGTATTCTACCATGGATATAATAATATCCCGTACAACATCATGTTACTAACGGTATAGTAATATCTTGCTTTCTGCAAGAATCCTCATTCTGCAAGAAGCTATATGGTTACTATTACCCCTATTTATTGCAACAGTTTTATTTGAGTTACCCATACCATAATCCTGGGTGGGTTGCCAAAAGTAAAAGCCTACCCATTTCCTGGCACAATCAATTCAGTTGATTCGAATGTTATCACGCAGTGATCAAGAACTCCCTACATGGTGTCCATAACCGTCACGTTTCACTCGGCTCGGACATAGAACATTGTGCGTGCACACTATGCTATACTGAGTTGGCTAGAAAGCCCCCCAGGAGCGAGTCGTAATGAACGGAAATGACATCCCACTTCCGGCATGCGCCTGGGCAGTGAAATGCTTTGTGAATCTTTTTGTTTTGCGCTACTGGTGAAAACGAGCAGTAAAGTGTGCTGGTACGGTTTTATTTGATGATCATAATTAATAAATAATGGTAGAGCTCAGACCATATATTGCCATCGAAAGTGGTATATGATTTGATAATTTCCTTCGACGGTGTTTTATGGGCCTTCATTTATATAAATTCATAGCAATTATGTATGTAGTGGAAATAAGTAGCTTTCCAGGAAACCAGCACTTCCGTTCGTTTCGAAGAAAAACCGGGTTCCACACCCATGTAACCCAAGACCACACTGATAATCACGAAACTAATAGATCAACTTATGCATCCCACGACACCCAACACTACAATTCTGCCTTAAATCCAGCTAGACGAACAAAAGAGGGTTTTTTGTATGGCAGAAAAACCGCTTCACATGTTCAGAACGGTTCATACCACAATGCACAAAGTTGCACGAGATGCTAGACATCATGCACCCCACATGTCTGCACCGAGCGTGGGAAGACGCGTAGCATATTGTATACGTCGTCTTAGTAATTATGAAGATTGCGTAAACGATTCTGAACTTTATGACTAGAAAACAAAAGCCAATCAAAGCGCATTGAAGAACACTGATGCACTTTCAAGTAACAGAAATAAATAAAACGTGCGATTAAGAACTCTGTGCGATGGTGATAATGTAAGGAAATTGTTAAAAATAAGAGGAAGACATGTAACGAGATGTATTGCAGCAAGTGTGTGGATGTACTTTCTGGAAAGTGCTTATCTGTTTTCAGGTTTGATTGATAATATTAAGAGATTACAACAAAATAAAATAAACAGAATGAGAATTTGATGAACGAAAGTAGTAAAAGAAATGTTGCACTGTGAGAAAATAAATGAGTCTAGCTAACGTAGGTAGAGTGAACTATACCCTCGTTTATAGTGCAGAGCTATTTTATACTTTGTCCACTCTTTTAATGGTCTTTTCACATTTCCTAATTGCGTGTATAATAAGCAATCTTTTTCATTGCAAACGTCAAAAATGTATAGGTTTTGAGCTGTCAAAAAACCATTAATAGAATGGACAAAGTATAAATATATTGTAAGACACCTTTAAGCTGAAGATAACAGAATTCCTTCAACGGTGTTTAAGCATATTAATGGCAATGGAATCATGTAATTAGCGAGAATAAATATGGGAGAGAAGCACAGAAATGGGGGCGTGACAACTCTATTGTTTTAAATGAGAAAAACGCCACCTAGCGGCAATTACAAGTAGCTCTCATGTCAGCAGCCGTCGCGTGCGCATCCCCGGCTTGTACACTCAAAACGTGAGAAATAGGTGCCTTCATCTCAAACACATGCACGTGAGCTATGAAAAATTGCGTGGGAAAAGTTTCAAAACTCAGTTAACATGTGCTCGTTTCCTTATTATTGGAAATCTCATACGGCTCCTAGAAAAAAGGAAAGTCTAATAAACTATTGTTCTAATAAATAAAGAGCTCTAGTGGGAGACAACGTAATCACTGCTTAACGAGTTCATCAACGATGTAGTTCTATTTTAAGTGCAAATTTTAGAGATTGCTGGACAAATTATTTGTGAGAAGATGTGGACGTTGATTCAGCAAGAGACGCCATTGTTAAAGAGAAATGGAGAAGCTTCTCATATTAGAGAAATCAGCGGTGAAGATTACATTATTAGTTGCCGAAATATAGGTCAAACGTCAACTGAGCTAATGTTGAGCTTCTGTCGGCCGGCAATCATAATGTTTTGAAACTCTCTCACGATGAGCTTCGACTGTTCACTTTCGTTGCGTACACTGAAACTATACCGGCGCATGAGGTGTTCTCATCGTGGAACAATCGAGAAACTATCCTGATATCTCACTCGGTCATCAAAATGTCGGTGGCATTATAAACAGACACTAGTAAGGCACTGTGACTGATTCCAGAGACGTCATAAATAACGAATTTAAAAACAGAAACTACGGAAACCTGACAAGAGCTGTCGAATTACAAGTTAGTTAGATTAGTTCGTAGCATGTAGTATTATTTTGTCGAGTTTACAGCTCACGTAAACGCTAAAGTCACACAATAACAAATAAAGACTTTTTAATTTAGCTTTTACTTTAATTTGTAAGATCCGCCTCCAGATAAAAAGTTTCCCATTGCAAATTAAAGGAGATGCTATCATTAATAGAAAATTGTGTGTACACTTATTATAGTGTGCAAGATCGTATCTAACATATTATGGCTTTCTTGTCGTTAGCTTTTCTGTGAACCCCGCGTTTTTGCAATAATACAACGATCTTGTTTGGCTCACGGATGCGACATGCATGACAGAGTGATGAAAAAAATGTGTTATCGAAATAACTGATGATCACAAACAGACCTGGTAATAAATTATCGTGTTTATATTGGGCAAGACAAATTTACATAAAATGTTTGATAACGTACCGCCTGTCTATAAAGTCAACATTAGCTTCCGGTGGCCACATTAGTTCGATCTGTCCCTTTGATCGGCTACTTTTTTCCCTCTTGCATAATATTAATACTTGATGAGATCCAGCGAAGGAAGTCTCATCTGGCTTTCTTGAAGAAAGCAAAACGCATATCTATGCTTTTATTAATAAAGATATATATGTAGAGCTACACTAAGTTTTACATTTTCTAAGAAAACGATTATAAGGCATTACTTTTCGTTTAGGGAAATAGGCGATTTCATTCATATATGTATATTGGAATACCAATAGCTAGCAATATCCCCTGATAATAATCAGGGGATATTGCTAGTACGTGTTTCATATCCGCTTTTGCTAGAAATGCCAATATGATTTATCACAAACTTTTACGAAACAACTCAATAAAATGTTAATGATAAAATGTACATTTTTCGGCCGTAAAACTTATTGGCACGTGAAGTTTATTGAGTGCCTACACATATATATATATATATGTGTAGGCACTCAATAAATTTCAAGAGCCAATGCCAAAGAAAAGGCGCATTGGGTAACAAACATCATCATAAGTCCAACATCCATGTGGCGGATAGTAGGAGGAATCAAACCACCTCGGATGGCCTGCACAGTACTCAACATCGCTGTTTCTAGTTCCCACCACACATGGTCCACATCCTGAAATGTGGGGCTAGAAGCAATGTATAGTCCAAGTCAAGTTGGGATGGCACTATTTTAAAATGAAGGTTGAATATGATCACCTTTTTATTTAAACGAATATTTTATTCATCACAATCAAAATAAAATGAAGCTATCATTGCTAGAAACTCAAGGAATCTTCGTCAGAGCTTTTTCCGACTTCTATAGTAAAATCTTCCATCCCTTTTTCTTATGTCTTAACAAGTTTTTCGAAACTTTTCTAGCGAGTTCTCGTGCTTAAGAATGGACCATTGGATTTTCAATTTCATAAATGGACTTATGCAATTTTCGTCGATGCGGACTCGCGTAGCACTACTACAAAAGTGACACAGGGCATTCGCGAGTGTGCGGGAGCTGGACGGGATGTCATCCACTCCATGACTTCCTCTTTCCCCTATGGTCATCGCATTCTGACTCGAACTTTACATATGTGCCTATATATAAATGTTTTATAGACAGTTACCGTGCGTAGTGACAGGTCATTCACGGAGTCGTGCCGGTGGTCGAGACTGCCGAGGCTGCAGCATGAGGCTGAGGAGGCGAGGCTCACGGAGTCTGCGCGTGCGCGGTGCGGCGACACCGCCACGTGCTTCAACATTGCGGCGCCTGGTGACAACGGGGAGAGGTTAGATGATGATGATGTAACATAATATAACATTTATATAAAGGCACTATACATTACTTCTGGCCCCACACTAGGATTCCCTGAGTCGTGGAAACCATAAATAGCCACGTCACAAACATGTAAACATCGAAGAGCTGGTGATTTTTTCCTTCCTTCCCAGCCGGAATTCAAACCCGGTACTCTCTCGGTTGGGAAACACAGTCTCGACCGCAATAGAGGTCTTCAGTGGGAAAAGTAAAAGAGAGGTTGGATATCATTTTATGGATACGGAATTAGCCAGGCTGACGTATTATACCAAATTATACCTACCATAGTAATATTTTCGCAATTAAAATGAACTTTAACTCAGAGCATTTCCAATTAGAGTTTATAAGTGAATAATCACTTATTAATTATTATTATAATTTTTATTATTTGGAATAATCCAAAACACTTTTTAAACTGTATTTAAATTTGATTTAAGAGTGCGGTACGAGTACGATTAGTGCCAAAGCCTTGATTATACGAAATGTGTAGAATAATAATATATGTTTAATTAGCATCCTTGCGAAATTGACTTAACTATTACAATTCCAATCAATCATAGTAACGAAATATACAGGTGACATTTAATTAGCTGACCATATTTCGGGGAATGATAGTACCCATCACTATAAAGAAATTTCCCCAAGAAACATATGGTCGCAAATGAAAGATATATTTCGTCCCTCAGTACATTGACCCGATCAGCTGATTACAAGTTCTAAGGGAGACCCATATTTTTTTTCGGTTGCGGCCGTATCTTTCTTTGGGAAAGTTGTTCATCATTATGGATACTATCATTCCCCAAAATTTTGCCGGCTTTTGGTTGGTTAAATCAAACACTTAACTAACTCTCTAGACCGTTAATTAAATACCTACGTTTAACCAAGTTACCTTTGATTTCTGAATTGAGAGTTTCACTAATAAAATACTTAAGTATCGTTTTGCCTCTTTTTCACAAAAAAGAATGTGACAGAACGATATTTAAGAACACAGTTTAAGAATTAACTTAGTGAATATCTCAATTCAGAAACCGGCGCGGCGTGGCGCTAAGAATGTTGACAAATGACATTCGGAATAACAATAGGAAATGGAATCAACACCCGAATTCGCATATTTCAGTCACATCCCCAAGTCTTACACATTATCAGGTGACATCCAATGATAATGGCATTAAACATCCATTGGTAGTTTATGGTAGGGAATCAATTATAAATCCATTTTATAGCAAATAAAATTATACCTACATAAACAATATTAGTAGGTACCCATTAATTCAAGTATCCATCACACCAAAGATTACGTTAAAAATGTTGAAAATTTAGTCCAATCAAAATCCCCAAGTAATTTTTAATTAATAACACACTAGAAGGATATTAATACTCTATTTGATGCATCACAGCGGGGGTACCTCAAGGCTCGCATTTAGGCCCCACCCCCGGCGTTTGCCGAGTGAAGGGCGCCGGATGTATCCCATCCCAAACCTTTCCACGAACTCACACACCTATTGTAAACTACCCTATTATTTGTCCCGCCATCGCCACTTCGGAACCAGCATAAGACGCTAAAGTGTTCCGGGTGATGATACTGAGGACGCCTCTGGTACCAAAAGGAGATCAATGCCAGATAGTCATAATTCATAATATAATAATTTATTTATTGCACACAAACAAAAAAACTAGAGTTACATGAAAATAGTGTATACAAAGGCGAGCTTATCTCTAATAAGAGATCTCCTGCAGCAAATAAATAAATAATATAATATGCTTCTACTACTATTGTATATAATTTTAATATGAATACACATATATACATTTTTGTATTAACTATAGAAATATAAGACTTGGGGATGGGAAGGAAATGAGCGAATTCGGGTGTCGATTCTATTTCGTATTGTTACTCTCTCCGAAGGTCCTGTGTATACATATATAGTCCTTAGTTTTATGTTGTTAAGTTGCTTTCAGGTTACTTGAATCGAACTGAGTATATTTTAGTTTAGAATAACACGGAAGTACATTGGACAATGGCGATGTTTAGTAAAAGTGTCCTAATAAACTGCTTCGAAGAATGAATATATTTTATCATTTGTGCATTGTTATGTTAGTGGCGGCCATAGGGGCGAATTGTTAAAAAATAGTGCAGTATTTGATTCCAAGATAAAAAATTACCTGCTTCATTCTTTGAGTAACTAGTAGAAAATAAAGTTCCAAGACTTCAGCTAGAATTAATTATGGTTTCAATTTTCGTAAACAAACATTAAGTAGGTTAATCACCTTGCCATTTCCAATAGTCTATAAACCCTAACTGCATTACAAAGTAACGTGCGAACACCTATTCTCACAGATGATGTGTACGCAATAAATAAAACAATAAACGTATAAATATACAGTAATTATAGTGCAGAATCAGTAAAGGTCGCCGCTACCGTTCGGCAGGAGCACTCCGGTCCGGAGGTGTGGTCGTGCGCGGGGCAGATGGTGACGCGAACACATCTGCGCAGCTCGTTTTTACTTAGAAAACTTATAATTTGTTATGATATTACAATTATAACTTTAGCACTTAATATAAATGACGAAACCAGCTTTTTTGCTTTTGACCTTTATCAAAATGTAATGGCATGGCTTAATTATTTTTGACATCCGTTAAGCATACTTAGTTTAGAATACGTTCAACCTTGAATTATTAGAGAATAAATCAAATTAATATCTTTATCTATACAAGTATCATAAACCCTCTGTAATACGTCCAAAAACCGCAAATTTCGACCAGCAACGATAAACTATTTTGTTAGAAGACATTTATTATGTGTGAAAATGTTATTATGGCTTCATAATATCATTGAATTCGATATTCTTATGACATTTAAATTTCGAACATCTCTGAAAAATAAAGCAATTTGATTTGACCTCAATTCTAATATCAGTCGAGATGATGTTCTATTCGAAATTAAATGTCAACGCCACAATGCCGGTCGTAAAATGCGGTTCCTGAACACATCATAGAGAGCAGCATGGAATATGTGTGTAGATAAAGCAGAGTATGTAAATGTACATAATTAGGCATTAAACACTCATGAGATGTTATTACGAAACTAGGTTCGTTTCACAAACCAACACTCGTATTTTAACTCGTATGTAACAGTCACATAAACTACGACTAAACGTGTGACAAATAGGAATCTAATTTCTATATTACATTCCTATTTCATTATCTAAATAAATGAAACCATTCACAGCATATTAATACGCATTGCGCAGTTTAAATTTTTATTTAGTCGTAAGGATTTGAAAGATCAGGGTCAGTAATGTGAATCACAATGTAATACAAATGATGGAGATAAATGTAGCTATTAACAAACATTACGACGTCGTAGATGGAACGGAAATGACCCGTGACGGAACCAAACATGTCTGTGTCATGTCTGATATACTAAGTTAACGTAGATATGTATTCAATAAGTACCTATAAACTGCAATTAGATGTGATTAGTACCTACTCATCTCTCTTAAAATGGAGATCTAATTATAAAATTATTAAACTCTGTAACAGGGTTAAATGACAAGACTAGTGCTTGTATTTCGTTCCAGTGGCAAAACATTTATTCAGTTCTAATATCAACTGATTAGAGAACACAGCAAATTAATTTATTATAATATATAATATAAAGCAGCATTTCCGGATTTACAACAATGTATTTTTCCAATAAAATAAAATAACATCAAGTCTTCAGGTAGTTTTCCTAGAAAGGTTTCGTTTCTATAATTATCATTAGTGAACACGCAAATATAAACATCAGTCGTCATGTCCATATGTGAGTAGGTGTTTGGTAAACATGACTGAGCTGGACTTAACTTCCGTCCCGATAATGGACTTATTCCCGGTCTGTGCTGCCCATGCTAAATATACGGGCACAGGAATCTGCTCCTGTTTACACAATGGCCAGTGCAATTAGTGACCGCGGCTTGCTGACGTTTGGGACACAAATTCCTGGGACACTGTGTCCGATTTAACACATTTTAATTTTAGTATTTGTTTAGTGACAATTCAGACACCATGAAAAATAATGGTTTTGTACAGTCAGATAAAAAACTTAAGTTGCCAAGACCAATCCAACAATAACTTAATTTATGAACAAAGAATGAACCTTATTTGTCCGAATGATCCTACTCAGATTTTTGGAGGCAGCGTAAGTTTGGCGTTACAGTAGAGTAACACTAGTCTAGTCAGGTAATTTTCTTTACAACTGACAACTGACAATATACAATTATTTTTTTCAGTGGCCGTTTACTCCAACTAACCGGCCACAGAGGTCAAACAAAAACAGTATATATGTACCAAAGATGAATGATGAAACGCTAAATTAACCTAAACAAACGCAACCGAAACAAATTGAAACAAAGAATCTAATTTCGTTTCTCACTCATTAATAGAGGAAACAGTAAACTGGCGGGATGTGGACGGAATGTTCTACAAACACAACTTCACAGGATGTTTTGTACCTGGACTGGTAAAGTTCAGCTTCACTGTACAGTAACATAAGTTAATCTAAAACTTAGTACTTACCTGAGACTCCTTAGAACATAAGACTACTTTCATATTATTGAACTGGACAGCAATTAAATATGTAAAGAGATAAGATAACACAGTGGATCATCCAAAGACGGTAAATGCAATGTAAATACTGAAAACCTCTTATCAAGGTTTGATATTAGTAGTAGTAGTAGAGAGCGAAATTAGATCAAATTTCTAAATTGATAACATAACCGTGTAGATTGCCAGTTGACGACGTCACGTTAGACATAAATTTGCTCTAGTTCAATAAATGTCGACAAACTAATTTGAATGAAGAGTTGTTCATCGTCGGCAGATAAACGATAAAACAGATGAACCGACAATAATATGAAGTATTAACTTATTTTTATAAATTATAGTAAAATAACACGACCTCTGTGGCGCTATGGTTGTGGATCTGCCTAGTGCCTACCATGAGGGAGGTCCCGGGTTCGATCCCCGGCTGAGGAAAAAAGAAAGAGAAATCCCCAGGTCTTGGACGTTTATACGTGTGCGATGTCACTGTTTCTGGTTTCCACGACACAGGATATCCTAGTGTATGGTAAGAAGCAATGTTTGTGCCTGTATATAAATGTTAATATTAAAAAAAATACATAAAAGGCGATGATTTACCCAATACCTTGTAAATTACGGGTTCTGGACCAGATCAATAAAAATCATGTTTACTCTTGATCAAAGGACACATGTTTATATTTTTTAAATATGAACTAAAGAAATGTAAATAATTTGCTAAGGCTTATGTTTAAATGATCACCAAAAACGCACCTATTTTACTACCAATAAATTCGAAACGACCGCCAGAATTAGTAAACGATCACCAAATTGTGTTTGGATAAATGATCACACAAGGAAAGAGGGGGATTAGCTTCGCTCACCCCCTTTACCCTTCACCTGAGCTACCGCAGTATTTTGCCCTGATATTTTCTGCAACTTTTAGTGATCTACTCATTTTGCGTAGCATTTACCCATTTTGGGCAGGAAAAAAATATTTTGGTGGTCATTTAAATTGTTGTCATTTGCTTATTATGCTGACCCAAAAATTGAACAAATGAATTCAAAGCGACTATTTTATCATTCATCTGGGGACTAAATTAATTAATTCCTAATAAACTTGTTTACTACGATTTTTTGATACCCAAAAATCAAAAAGGAATTTCGATGCCAAGAATGTAAGAGTAGCCCAGGTGCCCGACGTAACTCGTATCAAATGAAAACCACAATCTTGATTAGTGTAACTCGATAATCACCTACGAGTAGCTGTATATGTATGTACAAATCAGGCCGCGGGCCTAATGTTTATTTTTTCCTTCTTTTTCTGCGGCTATCGGGGCCCAGGTCATTGTTCTTTGCAATCCGATCTGTAAAGCCGTACTAGTACATTCAAGACCAGTTCGCATTACCTCAATGCAAGGCGATCGTAGCCCATTTGATGATAATTAACTGTAACTGTATGAAATCGTGACTATATCTACATGGCACGTCATCTATCGTAGTCGAACCTAGAATAGACAGTGATGATCAGGTTTCTTGATGTGCAAAGCTTTGCATGAGGCTTAGTGATGGCTTTGACATGAGAGAGCTCACTAAGAATTGCTACGTCCATTTAGCATCACGCATATTTGCTTAACCTCTTAAATACCACCGGCGCGGCGCCCTTACCTACCCTAACGCCACTTTTCCGTTATAGGTTTTACATTTTATTACCACGGCAAAAGGTTCAAAATCGTGACCCATGCCAAATACCCTCGGTTTTTGAGAAGTGACATCTCACTTCTCAAAAACCGAGCTTGTGTTTAAACGATTACCAAAAAATTCGAAAATTTACTACATTGGTAGTATATTGATTTTATAGTATATAATTTATTGAAATTCGAAATGAATGCCTGAAATAATTAGTAAATGATCACCAAATTGTGTTTGGATAAACGATCACCAAACTTCTTTTATGTTTTGTGTACTTAAGTTTATGTTTTAAGTATATTTTTTGTACTTACGTGTTCAACCTAATACGAAGATAAAGGGGGCTTCGCTTCGCTCACCCCCTTTACCCTTCACCTAAGCTACCGCAGTATCTTACCCTGATATTTTCTGCAACTTTTGGTGATCATTTATCCATTTTGGGTAAGAAAAAAATATTTTAGTGATCATTATATTTGTCACCAAATTAAACTGCTGATAAGCTTAATAGTTTCCGATACAGAAGCTGTAGTGCTCAAGATCTAAAACGACAGCTTGATGAATTAATTAGCAATTTGCACCTATTTACATCATACATAACCGAGACACGTTAATTAGGATACTCATTCCCACGAAAATATATGCCGATGCTGATAAATACCTAGATATATTTGATTTGTGCTTCGGTTTACAACAAGTTCATTCAAATCACGAAGCAGCTAGTCTTAAGGTTAGAATTTTATGCAAATTTAGCCCCAGCTACAGGAAGTATGGCGTCTTGGATCAACACTCAAAAGTTTGTAAAAAAATCCATGCGTCTGCACATGACATACAAATTGAATAAACCGGGATAGGAATACTAAGTTCTGGTTTAGGGCATGTGTATGTGTATTACATACAAAGCTAATTTAAAAAAGGTGTTCCTACGCCTCATTCTTTCGGCCTTTAAAGTGGGTTTGTGATTAGAATTTTCTTGGTAGACGAATTCGAATTATACAATATTATATAGAAGTTCATTGCAGCGGCAAAAATTAAAAAAACAATGATATCAGATTGAGTGATTTGATAACTTACACTCTAGCTATAGGTCCTACACTACTAGGACTATGTGCTCTATGATTGAATTCGTTACTAGGAGTAACGAATTCAATCATAGAGCACAATCGTGCATCTAAATAAAAATTGAGTCACGAATGGCAATGGTGTCGTGGTGACCGACAGTTACGAATACGCCGAGAGTGACGACGTCACTCGAGCGTCACTCGAGGTGTAATTTCTTTTGAGAATGCCTAATCACTTGAGTACGTGACTGTGCTGTCAATATCTCGTGACTTAAGCTGGCCCGATTTTGCTTTCAGTAAACCAGATGTTTATATAACTCCGAGCAGTATTCGTATAGTTATACGAGTACTGCTCGGATAAGAAAACTCCAAAGAAAAATTAATGAACATGTTTGCTTAAGGAAATCCGATTTACACATTTTCATGAGTTTTGATATCTAATTGCAATTAGGAATGTAGTTTAGGGCTTTATTTCAGTGTTTTATCTAACTACGCCCAACGGAATGTGTCAAACGAACCTAAATGGGCAGGGACATAGCTCAGCCTTATTGAGATAAAGACTAGTTTATACAGTTGTTAGATTGATTGTCCTTACTGCAGTTGCACGAGTACAGTGTATAGGGAGTGTGGGAATAAGTTTTATGTCCGCAACTTTGAAATACGCACACTGTTAAACGTGAAATTACGAAATTATCGACAATAATAGCAGCGAAATGGGAATGGGTCTATGCAGCCTTTGATTAACTTAACGAAATCTCGAAATGTTATCTGATAAACCATGCAAAACAAGGCTTCCATAAACACAATACCATACATACTGGGTGTAATCATAATAATAACTAACACACCACTTCCTGAAAATTATCCTCCAACGATTACCTCCAAACAATAGCAGCATAGGCGTACACAGACATGTATGTGATATAACATTGTCGTGATGCTCGTAACAGGGGATCATCTACAGCTACAAAACGGTATTTTACCCATAGAAAGTTAAACACAGTCAGGTAACCCGAATTAGTGACATGAGAAGATATTACGTGCCTAACCTTTAAGATATGTTTCACGTTGAGAAAATGAACATACTATTAATAACTACAGTTTAAAATACTTAAATATATGTATGTTAAGTAAACCCAAGGTTCATATAATTAAACAATTGTTTCCTAATTAATTACTAGCCAAGGCGAAACTATTTTAAAAACAGATTAGCGAGAATAGTAAATATAACTCGAAAACAGTAAATATAATAGAATATTGTTACGTGAGCGTGACTTCACTGATAAACCTAAATGTAGATACGAAGGGTTCGGTTGCTGGAGCAAATCCCCGACAGATGGCACTCGTAAATTTAACTGAGCCTCTGTAAGTACGTGAGTCATCATGTAGTGTTGCAGCCAACAATGAGTCTTCAACTACATCATACTCCAGTTTGTTGTGGATCACCGTTAAAATGTCATCATAAATATTACCGCAGACCTTAAGGATCAATAATACCGCAAAACCCTATAACAAAAGCTTTATTTACTTAACTTAAATCCTGGTAAATTTTTACTATATCTTGGAACGGAACAAAGTTCCTATGAATCTCAAGAAATATAGCCAAAAACTAGGCGAAACATATATCATGTCACAGTAACTGCCCACCCAGTTTACGACATTAATGAGCTAATAGCTTCTATCGACGATCTCATCTATTGCTTGGACACAGTATTTAAAAGAAGATAATCTCGCTCAGAAGAGATCAATTAGACGGCAATTAAGAGCAGCTAGGCCTTGCTCCATTGCACGCAATTGATGAGGCAAAAAATATTCTTAAGCTAAGTTTGGGTAAATTGTGAGGACTTTTGTAGAATTTTAATTGAGCAGATTGTGAAAGTGACGACCTCTGTGGCGCTTCGGTAGTGGCGCTGCCTACCATGCGAGAGGTCCCGGGTTCGATCCCCGGCTGGTGATAGGGGAAAAAATCGCCAGGTCTAGGATGTTTGTAACATGTGTGTGACGTCGCTGTTTCTGGTTTATAAGACTAGATATCCTAGTGTGGGGCCAGAAGCAATGTATGTACCTGTATATTGATTTTTATGTTTATTTCATTTTCTTAGAACTGCAAGATTGATAAAGTACTGATAATTACATTATTATTATATAATTATATAATTACATTGAGTCATATTGTATAGAAGTTAAGCAAAAATATGTAGATATTTAAGTATGCCACAAAAACAAACATTTATGAAGCAGCCGAATAAAAAATGCTGCTGAAGACATTAGAAATCATTTCAAAGATACAAACTGTAACAATATTAATAAATCATGTTATGCATGTAATCTACTTGGTGTTTGAATGTTGCAACATGGCATGTTGAAGTGATAACTCCGTTTGTATAGGACTGGCCGTCTGATAAGACGATGCAACCGACAGGCCCTGGGCTTATGGTCCATAGAAGCTATTTAAAAGATCGTAGTTTAGATCAGTTTTATTTTTATAACAATGGCATGGAATGTAGGATGTGGGCTTGTTAGTGATGCAGGTTCAGTGTAATGCTAATGGTCTAGGAAAAGAAGTAGAGATGTACTTTATTTCAAAAGTAAAATCTGAGATAATCTCCAGATCCCAAAGCAAAATATACTACAGCTGCAGTTAAATTTACGAAAGGAATCTATTTCGCTCAGGATTTGTAAAAATATGACCGAAATCAATTAATAATGATTACCTTGCAGGTAACTATATATGGAAATCGCTTCATTACAGATTTTCATATACCTTATCAGGATACTGGTATCGTTCCGCCGAGGAGGACACGAGGGACCGCCTAACAGATGCCGGCGACAATTGAGACAAATGAACGCGGCGCCACCACCGCTTACTTGAGATTGTGATGAGGTCCAAAAGACGAGAGATTCATGGAGAACAAACAAAATGTGCGTAATGTAAACTTGAAAATATTAAGGCGCAGATAAAACATGCTATGTTGGCCACATTCTCTGCTAAGAAACGAAATACTTACAGCTCTTGAATAACGTCGCTATAATAATTGATACGCTGTCGATTTTGTCTTATACCACATTTCCCAAAGATATAATCAAAAGTAAGAACACATTGTCGCAATGACCAAAACGGCTTGTTGAGTTTATAGCTCTTTAACCGTCTTTATGGGAAGTAAATCATCCATTGTAACAATATCAGATATTTTAAAGTGGACAGTGCGCTCCTTACTGTAAAGGTGTTGGAGTAAGGCTCCTACACTTTTGCCATAGATTTACTTGAAAAACCAAAAAGTTTAACCTACTTTGGTTATGGTTATCTTTAAAGTTTGTTTAGCCTTGGCAGTTAGCAGGCGGATGCTGGCAGAAACGATTGTAGATAAATAATGAAAAATTATGATATAGGAAATCATATCAAGGGCTGATAAACTTGCCCAGGACCTTCCTGGTAAAAGGAGAAAAGACGAGTCAGCAAAAGTCACGCACGTTGGTATACAAAGGTGTAAATACAATATGGCGTTCTTGCTAAAAATACCTTTCGTGTCTTGTAAGTATTCGAAGAGACAATCTCCACTCCAGTACTGTTTAGAAAGTAATTAACTATGAAACCTTTTATAGAAATGCAAAAACTTTTCAGCTTTTTATTACTTTAATCTTAAGGTAACAATAACATTCCAGTGAACAAAAACATACAAAAACAGCCGGCATCCGAGATCCCGTTGATATGGCGCCTTTCTCAGCACTGGAGATTAAAAATCCTAATGTAAGTTGTGTTGAATTTACAACAGAAAGCAATAACGTCACGGTGTGTACTCCCAGGAATGTCATTCGATTTGAATCTAATATTTATGATGACGAAATGAATCTCTTTGAAGTGAGAATCGGGCCGAATAATGCAATGAAACTTGACTCGAATCTCAGAGTTCTCGATATTGGAGTTATCGAAGCTTATAGCTACTAATATTTAGCTGCGAATGAACAACTAATGAACACTGACATTTATAATTGATATGATTAATCAAGCAGCTAATGATAATTTTATGAGATATTGATGCTAATATACAATAGGTACATTAGAGTCATTGCTAATAAAGGATAAAAGGATTTCAGAAACACATTGACACATTAAGGAAAACGCAAAGTGGTACACGAACACCTGTGCAATATAGGAATTCTAGAATATTATTATCTCCTGCACACGCCACATCGCGTGAAGCGTGAAGTATTTGATTAGCTTCAAAAGACACTGGAATTAGTAACACTGCTTTCGCTTGTCATGTTGTACATGACAAACAGGTTTTACATGGACTCTTGAAGACAATTTGAAAGATATTGATACCCCATTATGGATTTGCTATAGTACTTTTTACATATTTTAGCAATATAATAATTTCGTCCTACTAAAGAGGCTGTACTCTTTAGTAGGACGAAATTATTATATAGCTCCATGACTTCCAATGTAGCCGTTAATGTAGATTGGCATAATAGTTATTTGAAATTCTAAGAATTCATGAATTTTATTGGGAAATTGTGACTCTTTAAAATAAGTAAAAAGGGTCATGATGACGCGAAGATCCACTTACACCATCTCATACCAACAAATTAAAGTATTTATACCGCCACAGTTATTCATCAATAGATTTAGAATTTGCGTAGAAAAAAAAAGAATTATCTGATTAAACGCTTCGCAGGTAGTATAGCGGTTGACAATCCCGCCCGCACAAACTGTAATGTCGCAAGGCCCGCCCGCCCGCCCCCAGAGAGCGTGAGAGTCACCTCCAGTTAGACCATTGTCTTTGTATTCCCATACAGCAAAATTCACAATAAGAACATCTGTAACGCAGCAATCAGCTCCTTGCGAAATGAGCAATTCTTCCAAAATTATGGCTCATAAATCCTATAATTTTTTGCAGATAATTTGGTAACTCCTTACGGGACAGAGCTACATTGTGCAAAAGTATCTAATTAGGTACCTACTAGAATTTGGTGTAGCACCAATTTCTGTAGTTCTAGAAAGCCATAAACCTTACTATGATCCACCACAGCGTGTGAAGTTCTTGGTAGGTACTAAAATACTTTTTTTAAGAATTCGAGATAAATTGTTTTTTTTTAACGCCGAGGATTCAATTATCTCGCGGGTTCACTAACCTGCATGTTTCATTCACTGACGCTTAAATTATTTATAAAATAGAAAACTTCAATTTAAGAATCAGTAACAATGAGACTTTGATGGCACGAAGTATTTTATTGAAGAGAAGCAGCTATACTGATGATTAATAAAAGACGTAAATAAACCAAAATTATAAACAAATTATTTTGAATTTGAAGCACAATTGCGACAACTCAATGTGAATTTCCTTGTTATCATTCATTTTCTACATCATTAGACTGTATCCCAATTTGACCATGCTCAAAATTGCAACAATTTCTCGTAACCGTCATGCAAGAAAAATAATTGCCGGCCCCAGCTCTTAAATTTTTTACAAATCAATAGACTCTCTTTATTTTATTATTTGAGAATTCATTTATGTAAATGTAAAATAAACAAATCAATGGACCCTCTCTATTCTATTATTTAAGAATACATTTATGTAAATGTAAAATAAACATCACAAAAAGGAACCAACTGGGACGGTTTACCGAACGTGCCCAGTCGGTTGCTTTTGGTAGTTAGTTGACAATGCAATAAACCATAATCCTTCAGACCTGTTTCTTTTCACACTGACGGCAGCTCTATTACAAATGCTTAATTCTATTAATTTAACAATCGTGAACTGTTTGAAGATCATCCCGACAAAAGGATCCCATTACAGTTCTCCCACAACATCAATTGTGACGACTCTATAATTTTCAACTACGAAATGCCGCTACGTTGAGTAGGTACCGAGGTACCTGCGGCTTTAGTGAGGAAAATAACAAATCGTGTGATTCATTTTGTGAATCTTTGAACCTTGGAAGTTACTTAGTCGGAGATGATTCATGCAGTGATTTAAAACGTATATTTTCTATCTGTAATACAGTAGATGAAATTGTAGTTGTCAGCTAAAAAAATGTTTGTTAAGGATGATATACTACTAAGACAAAATATGAAGGATCTCTAGATCTAGGATCTAGATAAACGCACAGAAAAACATACTGAAAAGAACAATTATTATAACATTACAAAATACTAATACACATACTTACATAGGTATTTATGTATATAATCATATATATTCGTTGCTAATGCGTAGGTGACATAAGCATGGCTAAGTTTTGTTGATAAACAGATACTCCACCATAAGATAATGTATTTCAGTTCTAAAGAAACATGTCACTAATAAATGGCATGCTTATGTTAGACAATTTTTTTTTTTCAAAAGATGTTGCTCATGACGTGAGCATAATGCAATAAACTATTTTGGCAAATCATACAGGCATTTTGGTGGAACATTGCAACTTTTGAGGGAAGGTTTTAAGAGTGATGAATAAACAACAGTTAAGTAAATAAAGCTCTTGAACTAACACTATAAAAATCTATATAAAATGTGTGTGGTCTGATGATAAAACTTTCAGCTTAATCACAATGGACTATAAAGTTGGCGCAACTTTATAATGCCGGTGAGTGATGACAATGGCCCATAAGTGGAAAACATATTCCTTACCTAGTTCACTTCCAATGGAAAAAATTACAAAAACACTTTCTAATCAGCCCTCCTTCAGGGCGATCACAGAACTAGCTCCATAGCACATCACTATTTATTGTTAGATAGAGTTGAATTGTCACACAATCACAGACCCTCGAAGTGAGAAGATCGGACGGAGCGCGCGTTGCTGCGAGCGTCACGACGATACGTGCGTCGCGCGCGGAGTTTCGGCGCAGAGTAAGTGAAGTGACTGACTGACTGACGTGCGTGATGGACGGAGACGGAATCCCACTCATGGCTGGCGGCAGTGATTGCAGACAATACGCTGCAGCTGCGCCAGCGCATGCTACTGCACTAAACATACATAACATTGCACTTTTGATGCCAAATAATAAGAGAAGTAGCGAGCTCTACCATATAATTGATACGAAATGCCCATTTGTAAGATAATTTTAGCAATATCCAAGACGTTTGCCATTGATTTCAAAAAGTAACACACACAATCAGATATTTACACGCATCTCGGGATAATTAAGAAAAAGACTCACCAAGCATAAACTACTCATTATAATCCTCCAATTATAGTACAAAAGCAGAACTATTCATACAAAAAAATAGTTTATAGCGTCGAGTGCATGCAATAACCGGTTAACCGGTGAGAAGAATGACAGGTAACACCGTTGAATTTGATGAGGGTAAATCACCGGTTATTACCGATTAGATTTATCCTCAAATATTGAGTCAATAAGGTGCCAAATACGTTCCTAGTCTAATGATGACACGAATGATGATGCTCTCCCACCTCCGAGCTTCACTAATCAGGTGATGATGATGACACGGTCGCCAGGTAAAATTAATAGTGATTGTCACGACGAATCTAATGAGGCCAAATTCGATGTCTTTCAAGTAAGCATCTTCGAGTTCCATCATCAAGTGATGAATGATGATGATGAGACCATCGCCAGGTGAAATAAACAGGTATTGTCGCAAAGAACCTAATGAGCCCAAATTTGAAAGGTTTACTAGTAACAAACAAGTATTACAGTAGCTGTGATAGTAAGCATCCAAGGCATTTCCAGGGTTCCCCCTTCCACAAATGAGGCTCGACGAAATCACCGGTAAAACCGGTGTAAACACAATTTTTATTTCACCGGTAATGAAAAGGGCGGAGATTTGCAAGCCCTAGACCCGTGGTCGACCTAATGCGGGAGTCGCTGCTCCATTCTCTATCTTGTTCATCAGTTTGTTCTTAATAATTGACATCAGTTGTAGAACCGTATTAGAATCAACATCAATAATTTCATATCGCCAATAGTCGGCATAATTTGTACTTTGTTTATAGTCTGATGCTTTAGTTAAGATCTTCTGTCATCTGATATGTACTGACACAAATGATCCACACGTGTTACATCTTTTGGGGCATGCACTGTCTGACAATTAACAAATCAAGAAATGGTTTAACCACAGAGCAACTCTGAGATTGATATGTCACCGTAAGATAGGTCAAAACCGTTAGTTGATCAATTATCAACAGCTAGTAAACCAGACCGACAGGGTTTATAATTTACGTTTCTTTTGTTATTACATGTCAACCTAACATGAAGACTATTCACCTAAGCTACTTCAGTGTTTGCCCTGGTATTTCGTTTGCAATTCACGTTTAAACCAGTTTACTATTTAAAGGGTTTAACCGTTAGTTTATCAACTAACGCGTCATACAGTAAGCAGTACGCTACAGTTTACTATCTGTCGATAGTTGACCAACTAACGAGAAAAAAACGTTAATTTATCGACTAACGGTTTTGACAATCTTACGTTGATAGATATATAACACTAAAGTTGGAGATCTAAGAATTTTCAGGATAAAATTTCCCTGCTACCATCGCGTAAGTACTTACCTAAAATAATGAACTACCGACGTTACGTCTTGATGAGTTCACAATTGGTATAATTTCATGCTTTGGTTTCCGGTACCCCTCAAATAAATCAAAGACAAAATTAAAACGTAATAATCCGTTATCCGGATCCAATCCGACCGCATAGATAATTATCTAATTACCATTCAGTAAACAAAACTTAATTTCCCTGGCATTCGACAAAATACTTCCTGTCCTATTACAGAGTGTGGTGGCGTGCCTGGTTGTAGTTCCGCGTCACACGCCGACGGTTCCCTGGTTCCGTACAAAAAGGCAAAAACTAGTTCCACGTGATGATAGATTCAGTTTTGCGGTTTCGGAAGCTCTGTTAAATAGTCTAGAGCCCATTAGTCACATGAATCAAGTACTACCTCGATACAGTATGAAGGAATTATAATTATTGTTTTGGTAAGAATATCTGATGCTTGATTTTGGTAATAATATTGCGTCAGTGTCTATAACTATGTGATTTATTCGTCGTCAAGCATTACTTTGACAATACCTATGTATAATGTACCATACATCACACACATCCTAGTTATTAAAGGATGTACAATTTTCCACTTTTCTCTGGGGAAAATTCCTCTTGTGCTTGTGGCATCTCCCGGTTAAGTCTCAGTAAGAAATTGTAGTGTTCTTTAAGATTCACTCAGAGTCATCTTATACGAGTTTAGCTCTGACTTAACTCCTTAAAACGTGTACGATCAAAAGATCGTACACCCCTCAACGACCACGGACTGCAATATCGGCCATTTTCTCGTTACAGGTTTTGAATTTTGTTACCATGGCATGAATTTCAAAATCGCGATGTTTCATAACGGGGTTGGGTGGTTGAGAAGATAAGAGAGAAATTTTAGTTTTCTTCGATACTTCAGCTCTTGATAAAAATCTGTGATCCGCGGAAAATAAGTGTTCATAATCTATTTATTACCACCTCTTGTGCACATGAACGCAATAATGATCTAAGATAATGGAGAATCCCATTAAACAGCTAATTATCGCGGGCTTAGCGGAGCGACTACTGAAGGATGGATATCCGATGTGAACGCAAATTTCACACTTGGCTGATGGCTACATTAATTGCCTTTCCGGAATATGTTTGCATAATGTGCGCAATCATATCCGAATTTCATTGCACTAAATTTATTGGTGCAGTCTATTTTTTACTTTCATTACATACTGAAAATTCTGCATCGAGTATCATCAAGTTTATATTCTTCAAAAACAAACATTTAATTGCACTACGGTCTTACACGTGATTTTTTTTTCAGGCAAGTTTAATTTTCAAACGTAACTCCATCACAGCGGCGACACCGTACTTCCGGCGGGCAACTTCCGTCCGCGCCGCCGCCGATGCGGGTCAGAGGCGCCCTCGCTGCTTCGGGATAACTTTCAACTGATGGAAAGTGTTCTGGGCATTTGATCTCCTATTCCACTAGCCTGAGGTGGGCATGGTAATTAATAATGATGATCGATACCTACCGGTAAATCTAAATTATAAAGATGATATTGCACATTATATTTGCACGGAAAAGTTGACTTTGCTTCCTCCTCTATTCGTAGATCGTGTTCGTATTCTCCTTGCACGACCATGTCTATAAACACTTACACCGAGTACTAAGTATAATTATTACGTACACTATACTTTACTCGGTTCATGCGTCAAGACAAGACACTTATTTTACAAACATAGCAAAGAATTTGTTTATTGTTAAATGTAAGCAACATCCTTAGAGAAACTAATTAGACCATAAAGACAACTACACTATTACTACTACTACACTACATCTATAGGAATGTGCAGTAGCTGACTCGTATTTACTACCGCGATATTTGCCCTCTAACAAAGAAGCGGTGATTCATAATGTCAACAGCCAACACATAAAAGAGCTTACTAGGTACGTGTGGATAAACAACTTACCTACTTGAGTGTTACACGCTAAATGGGTAGTCTTTCTCGATCTTGTGACTCAAATCGATCATAATGCTAAAAGAATTTCCAGATTAATCATAGCGGAAATATTTACAATTAGTTACAGAAAATTTTATGGAAATCTAAATTAATAATCGTTATTTTACTGAAATATCCCCTAAGGCACTATTGTAGGTAAATTGTCTTTAAATCCGTATTTTTCAATTAATGGATTTCACAAGTGTCGAGCGCAGTTCTTGCTCGAGGTTATCAATTGATAAAATATTAATTTCAAGAATTTTTGGTTAAGGTATTGATAACACTTACTTAATTACGTTAAAGAATAATCATCTGGTTGGTTTCCAAATTCTAAGGCGTATTATTACAACTCTATAAAGTTTAATTTTACATCTAAATGCCCATCTCAACATAACAATATCCCAATAAGCTATTTGGTGTTCACCGACTAAGTACTAGCCTGCCGCATCCCGCGTCCCGTGTCGTCGGCCTTAGTCCATTCACCAGCCAGACCAGAGTGATCTAAACACGTCTATTTATAAGGGGATAAGGTTTAAAAGTTATAACACAATCAACGTCGTTTGGGAAAAGGAAATATCCATCGGGCACGTGACATGATCGCTAAGTAATACTTAACTTTGGGTAACTAAAACTGTGACCACTGTGTGAAAATACATTTGTTCATATTGTACCCATCTAAAGTTGAATATCGTAGGTGTAGCAAACTGGAACGATAAGATCTATTGCTATTATAACACACGTTTGTTGCTATGCCGCATTGCACATGTATTACACGTAAATAGGCAATTGATTAATTAATTTTGTCTGTGATCAACGAACTCTTTTTAGGATTCTATAATCGAAGGGTATCAAACAGGACCCTATTACTAAGCCTCCACTGTCCGTTTGTCCGTCTATCCGTCTGTCGTCGGTCCCTACAGCGGACTGTGTCTCATGAACCGTACTAGAAAATAGAGTTGAAAATTTCTCAAAATTTGTATTTCTTTTGCCGCAAATAATTTTTGTTGTTGCAGCGCACAACGGGAAGACAAAAACGTATATTATTTTTTTCAAAGCCCCTACTGCTACTAGCATTTAAATAGCAAAAACTTTTTTGTTTATGGACTTTTGAAAAAAAAAAGGTTTTGCTTACTCTGCACAACATTTTAAACTTTTTAACTGTCAGGTTGTCGTATCATTTTTCAATCATGATGCTCCAAAACTCAAATGATTTTTCGTAGGGTTGAAAATTCCTGAAAAGATTATTTTATTTATGCTAATCTTATGAGATTTTTTTTCAAACTATGTATGATTCACGTCTTGTAACACGTATAGTCAGAAATATTCACATTTTTTTTTTCCCACGAAATCTTTAATTTAGAATTTTCACACGAAAAAGTAATATGAAAAGCCTAAAATTTAAAGAAAACTCTTTGATCTCAAATATCTCGAAAACCATGACACTTTTACAAAACCTATTTTTAGTTTGTCTGATAGAGGACAGTCCAACCCTTCACCGATTACCGTTTGGTCCACTCATAATGTGTCACCCTGTATACTTAGTAAACGTAATTATTTGCCTCTTGGCTTGGCTTGCCTACATTGGACCACTGTGAGAGGAGAAGGGCGATTGATTGATTTTTAGATCTCTTTTAAAACTGACAGTGTTTAACTAATACAAATATTGCAATACTAATTAAATTACTATAAATAAGATGCAGGAACAAATAATTACACAATTATAAACAGTGAGTTCTGTGTTGAGTTAGATTAACCCCATATAGTCTTGTCATTTATGTAATCTTGAACATTGTAATATCCCTTTTTAGACAAAGTCGTTTTAACATGGTTAACATGATCAAATGGCAATTTCAAAATCACCAGAGGTATCTTGTTGTAGTAGACAATGCACTGGCCCTTAAAAGAATTACTAACTTTCGCGAGACTAAACCGGGTTGCAACTAGTGTGTGATTATTTTTTAGGTTTACATTACAGCTATCGTATTTTGGAAAATATTGTTAGGTTCTTGCGTACTTACATTATAATGTTTTATTTGACCAAAGGTAGTTACTACCTTTCAGATTTTTACAAACGACATTACAGCCAAGAATTTGGCTAACCTGACTGCTTCTATTGAGCACAGACAAGGGATATTGGAAGACATTCCAAGTAATTTAAATTAGTTTTTAAGACAATAGAGGAAATCTCTAGCATACATAAGCCAATAAATATATCAAGCAAGCATAGGAGATCAAAAATGTGTAATATCTTGCCCGAATTAAATAAGTCAAAAAAGTCTAATAATATCCCAATATTAAATAATATTCAGACAAAGGGTAAGTCCCACTTAAATATTACCCATCAAAACATGCAGGGGCTACCTGGCAAAGAACTTGTATTAGAATTATTTCTTAATAATTCGGACACTGATGTTATTTGTATTACATAACATTGGTTAAAGGAAAATATGATGTCTTTTAACATAAATAATTACAAAATTGTCAGTTGTTACAATAGAAAGACTGCTGATAGAGGTGGTTCTTTAATCTTAGTAAAAAATAATATTGAGGTGAAACAACGGAAAGATATTCTTACACTTACTGTGGAAAGACAAATAGAGGTATCTTGTGTTGAGTTGGATAGCCATATTATTGTTTGTGTCTACAGACCTCCGAGAGATGAAAAAGGCCATGGCAATTTTGAAATATTCGAGAAAATTATGGAGGTAGCCCTCATTAAACTTTGTAATAACAGAAAAAAGTTAATTATTTGTGGCGAACCTAATGTAGATCTGCTTGTAGATACAACACTGAAGCGACGATTAATAACTCTGTTCAAATCATTTAATTTATGTCATGTATTTCTAGAGCCGACTAGAATTACACTTACCAGCCAAACTTGCTTAGATAATGTTTTTTGTGACTGTGCATTCACAAGTAAAAATGTAATTAACTGTTTCCCTCCGATCACAGTGGTCAAACAGTTTCATTCCAAATTACTAGTGAAAATAAGACTGATCCAACATTTTATAGGCCTATTACATCCCATAGACTAGAGATGTATATGAAAAACTTAGATATGGGTTTGCCAGTACCAGATTTTGATGAACAGAACCCGAACAAAATCTATTCTGACTTCTTCAACATTATTCAAACAGAATTCAATACAGTTTTTAAATTAAAGAAAGTCAGTGCCAACAACGGTAAATCTAAATTTAATGACTGGGCAACATTTGGAATTCGTAAAAGTAGAGCTATCTTGTATGATCTTTATGAACAAAAAACCTATAACTTTGATATAAAATTTCATGACTATGTTAAAAAATATTCCAAAACTTTCAAGTTGGTTTGTAGAACTGCAAAAACTTTACACATAAATAGAAAAATACAAAATTCAAATAATAGAATGAAAACGGTTTGGCAAATCATAAACCGTGAAACTGGCAAAGTTATACCAAGGAATAATTATTTCTGCTTAAAGATGGTGATGATGTTGTTAAATCCAACGCTGAGGTAGCTCGAGCTTTTGAAACATTCCTCACCAATGCACCCTTACTCACAACAGAGCGTCTATATTCATCTCCATATGAAGCAGAGGTTTTGTTCAAAAACAGCACCAGCATCAGTAATGTAGATTTTAAATTTTATCATGTATGTCCCCAGGATATTGTCAAAACGTATAGATTACTTAACTTAAAAAATACTGAAGACCTGTGGGGTATGTCAGTCAAAGTCATTGGTTCGATAATACTTGTTATAGCCCCACACCTAGCTTATATATTCAATAAATATGTTGATGATGGAGCTTTCCCAGACCTCATGAAACACAGTAAACTTATACCTCTGTTCAAGTCGGGAGACAAAGGCGATCCGTCAAATTTCAGACCAATATCGGTTCATCCAGCACTAAGTAAATTTTTGAAAAGATTATACTCAATCAAATGCTCTCACACTTCAACCATACAAAACAACTCCACGCCAAGCAATACGGTTTCACTAGGGGTAAATCGACTACGGATGCAGGTATTACCCTTATATCTCATATTTATTCTGCATGGGAAGCCGCACAGGATGCTATCGGTGTTTTTTGCGATCTGTCGAAGGCATTTGATTGTCTTGATCATGACACGTTACTAATGAAATTAAATCATTACGGAGTTAGAAATAAAGCGTTGGATCTACTAAGATTATACCTAAGCAATAGAATTCAAAAGGCAGAAGTCAACGGCGTTAAATCTGATGGATCGGGGGTAAAAATTGGCGTTCCACAAGGTTCCATATTAGGCCCTTTCTTATTCCTGGTATATATTAACGATCTGCCTTTTATGGTGGAGAAATTGACAAACATAGTGTTGTATGCTGATGATACTTCACTGGTCTTCAAAATTGAAAGACAAAAAGAAGATTTTAATGATGTCAATAGAGTATTATCTTTACCCTTGAATTGGTTCACAGTTAACAATTTATTGTTAAATGCTGGTAAAACCAAATGTATCAAATTCTCACTTCCAAATGTCAGGCAAGTTGGGACCAGTTTAGTGTTGGACAGCAATACGTTTGAATTAGTAAATGACACGAAGTTTCTTGGAATAACCATTGATAGCAAATTGCAGTGGGGACCCCACATAGAAAAATTGGCTGGTAAATTAAGTTCTGCGGCTTACGATGTTAGGAACATCAGACAAAACACGGATGTGGCTACATCTAGGCTAGTATATTTTAGTTACTTTCATAGTGTCATGTCCTATGGTATCTTGTTGTGGGGGAAAGCAGCGGATATTAAAACTATTTTTATTTTATAGAAAAGAGCTATTCGAGCAATTTATAATTTAAGACAGCTTTTTAAAGAAATTGACATACTAACTGTAGCTAGTCAATTTATTTTCGAAAATATAATGTACGTACGCAAGAACCTTACAAAATTTCCCAAACTTAGCGATAGCTGTAATCTTAACCTAAGAAATAATCACAGACTACTTGCGCCCCGGTTTAGACTCGCGAAGGTTAGCAATTCTTTCAAGGGTCAATGCATTCTCTACTACAACAAGATACCTCTGGAGATCTTGAAATTGCCATTTGAGCAATTTAAAATCCATGTTAAAGCGACTTTGTCGAAAAAGGGATATTACAATGTTCAAGATTACTTAAATGATGGGTCTGTATGGGGTTAACCTTGCTCAACACAGACCTTGCTGTTAATAATTTTGTAATTATTTATTCCTGCTTATTAATTATGATAATGACTAAATATTATATTTTGTATTAGTTAAGCATAAGCAATTTTTAAAAAGAGATCTAAAATCTGTGGGAGTTTCTACACCCTTCTTCTCCCACAGTGGTCCAATGTAGAGAAGTGGCAAAAAATGACGATTGCTAAGTATATGTAAATATCTACAGTAATAAAGACATTTGGAATTTGGAATTTGGAATGTATGTACGCTAACCTAACCTAACCTAACCCAACCTAACCTAACAACATTTTCAAAAATATACATAAGTCAGAAACTATGAGAGAGAGCGACATCTATTCTTAGGAACCATGGCTTCGATTTTAGATTTAATGATAATGGCTTTAAATATTTTTTTAATCTCTCTTACATAACCGGGAATCCAACCTGGTCGAAGTCTCTCTAAACAATGTTAGGTATAAATTCTGCAAGATTTTTCGTTGTTATTGTTGGAACACATTTTTAATATTATTTAAGTAATTGAAAGAAAAACCCAACAATAAGATAATTATTTTATTTCAGTAAATGTGATTGATTGATGTGATTCATAATGATGACCGATTCATATTAATGACGACATTTTGCAAATTATTAAAATTGTGGGCCTTTCAGTCTAATGTTTACACAAGATTTCATAGCAAAATTCGGTCCTTATACTTTTAGGATCAATTATAAAAACAAATACACGCGATTTATTACATAAAGAATATTGACCAGGTTCGATTCCCGGTTATGTATGAGAGTTTAAAATAAGTTTGAATGTCATTATTATTAAATCTAAAATCGACGCCATGGTTCCTAAGAACAGCTTCCGCTATCTCTTATAGTTTCTGACTTCTCCATACCGACCCATTTGGATTGATCACCCTGTATACCAAGAATAAGAAAGGGCCTCATATGGAATCCCCTTGTGGATCGCCGATTTTTATACCCGATCCATCGGATTTAACTCCGTTGATATCCGCCTTTTGAATTCTATTGCTTAAGAATGATCTTAGTAGTAACGATTTAATTTCATTAGAAGGGTATCATGATCAACCCAATCAAATGCCTTCGACAGATCAAAAAAAAGCCGATAGCAAGCAAAGAAAATATAAGATATTTATATCTCATATTTTCCATGGATCCGTAGTTCATTTACCCCTTGTGAAACTGTCTTGTTTGGCTTGGAGTTGTTTTGTACGGAGTGTATAAACTAAGTGTGGGGCTACAACCTAAATTACTGAACCAATGACTTTTAATGATATACACCACAGGTCTTCAGTATTTTCAATTCAAGTAATCTAAACTTTTTGACAATGTCCAGGAGATATAAATGAATAAATTTTAAATCGAGGGGCAAGGCAGTGCCCCAGCCAAGTCGAGCGCGAAGCAAACACTGCCGTACCATCTTTTACTGGAACCATTTCGTCGCAGTTTCAGGCCCCTATTTGAGAACCTCTGGATAAGACCAAAACGCAGAAATTTTCGTCATCCAGTAAGCTATAATCACATACTTAAAATCCAAAATTTCAAGTCTGTAGATCATTCAGTTCCGAAGTTAACCGAAAGCAAAGTTTCGCATTTATGACACTCCCCCCCTTACTCATGATCATCAGAATAGAACTAGTACTTCCCATAAACTCAGAGAGCTGAAATTTGGTACAGAGTTAGGGTTTAAGGGCCACATAAAGGTAAAACTATAAAAACTAGGATAATCGAAGATCTGGAGTACCTGGTGACCCTGATTAGAAAACACAAGAGCTTGGTTTTCTCTTAGTATAGATTATGTGTATACCGTTTTCATATCTCCCGAAAATCTAATAAAATAAATCAATATGCCCACGTTTTTACAAAAAGAAGTGAAATCCCACCAAAAACATTCTGCAAAAAACTAGCCAAGTCTCGATGGTGCTGCTTGTTTATCTCTAAAAAGTAATGAAATCTAGTCAAAGTCGTGCCAAGTCTTAGGTTCCTTACTGCGATTTATTTATTATTATAGTTAATGTTGTGTGACTTGGCCGTTGAACATTCTTTATACGTTAGTGGGTGCACGTCAATTTTAAACTGCGTTGTATTTAATTACAATAAATTACAAGCTGCAAGTTTCTTGATAGGGACCGTTATGAAATATTAGAAAATGACTGCAGGTGCCTTCCGTGATCGTATTATGCTGCTCGTTAAGGGTATACAAAGGAATTCTATTTTAAGCAAATAAGTATGTAAAGTGACGTTATCCATGTTTTTCTATTGGTGGTACCTTGTTTGGCGACACGTAGAGATGTATTCTTTAATATTGCTATTTCGACCAGCTTTGTATTGTAGTTTCTAATGTCGGTACGGATGCTGCGTTTGACTTTTCGGTCTAGGGTGTAGTATTCAGGTGAACATTTGGGTAACGATTCTCTTTGGTCTAATAGTGCTTTGGTTCCTTCCGTTAATTTATTATTGTTTCTTCTTACTGTCTTAATATTTTTAGAAGACGATTTTATAGAATTTATTATATGTGAGTATTGTATTTCTGGATTATCTATGTCTGTATTGAGGCCATTGAAATAGTTTTTAAGCTCTAAATTGAATGTTTCTGAATTGTTGTAAAGTGTGTGTTTATTTATTCGTCTTATTTTAGGTTTAAATATGATTGCACGTTGGATTTTTTTGTCCAGATGTACCCTTGCGCGTAGGGCTCTGTGATCGGAGCAAACTTTAAATGTACTAATTACTGAAATGTCTTTGATTACGGTTTGTTTTGAAGAAAGGATGAAATCTATTTCGTTTTTGGTTTGGTTGTCTGGTGAAATCCAAGTCCAGCGACGTTGCGGCTTTTTAAAGAAATAACTGTTACTTATTTGGAGGCCTTGTCCAAAGGCAAACTGGAGCAAACGGGAACCACGCTCGTTTCGGCGCCCAAGCCCGTGTGGTCCCATTAAGTCTTCGTTATCTCCAGCCTGCCTTGGGCCAATTTTCGCATTAAAGTCACCGAGGACTATATTCCAAGTACCTCGGTGCTCATCGCAGGCCTGATTAATAAGGTCATAGAAGTCTTCTACTTCGTCGTCGCTGGAAGAGGATGTTGGTGCATATACGTTAATTATGGTTATGAATTTACTATCAGATACACGGAATTTAAGGACAGCTACTCTTTCTGAGTAGCCAAAGAACTCTATAATGTTGTTCTTCCACTTCTTTGCCACCAGAAAACCTACTCCATACTGGCCACCGGTGGCATCGAAGTGGTAGAATATAGCGTCGTCTCTCTCTGTAGTGACCTCCCCTGGTCTTCTTGTTTCTGATAGGCCTACAATATCCCATTTGACGTATTTTAGCGCATTCTCCAGCTCTACGAGGCGTTCTTCTGTCATTAGTGTCCGGACATTGTAGGTTAGTATGTTGAGTATATCGGAGTCCATTTGGCATGCTGTGGTCGGCTGACGGGTGATCGTTCCCGCCCGGAGATTCTTCGCACCCCTGCCTCCGGGGCTAGTCCTGCTACCGTCGTCACCGGCGTCGCCCCTGGAGGCGCCGGGCACTAGGGGCCGTGGTTGTGTGTGTGCTCTCATGGTGGATGGACCATAATCCCACCACGCTGGTCCAATGCGTGTTGGTGGGTATTTCGCCAGAGCCTCGTTCGTTTGTCAGCAGGACGACCACGTGCAGGTGAGGTTAGCTTGGGCTCCAAAGTTTTTGTGAGGAACCCTCCCGTCCCGACATGGATAACGTCACTAATGGATGACAGCGGGAAGAAACAAGGGAACAGAGATAGAGTAATGGATATATGCACCAGTTTTTATAAAAAGCTATATTCAGACTCTTCCAAAACGGACCACACTTCCAGCGCCGAGTATCCCCGTCCTACTACAGACACCGTCCCACCCATTAGTGGCTATGAAGTGCATCAGGCCCTAAAAAGCATGAAGTACGACAAAAGCCCAGGGGAGGATGGTATCACGACGGAAGCGCTGAAAGTTGGAAAGCCCGTTCTGCTCCCCCATTTAGCCAACCTCTGTAATTCAATTCTCTTCACCGGTAAACTCCCAGAAACTTTTTGCCATTCTAATATAATTCTTCTCCACAAAAAGGGCGATAGGTCGGACATTGGGAACTATCGTCCTATTAGTTTAGTGTCTCATGTATATAAGTTATTTATAAAAACAATACAGAACCGCATCACTGATCAACTAGACTCCAAACAGCCACCTGAGCAGGCTGGTTTCCGACCCGGCTACTCTACAACTGACCACCTACAGACATTAAACCAGATTATAGAGAAACACAATGAGTTCAATAAGCCACTCTACTTAGGTTTTGTAGATTACTCGAAAGCTTTTGACAGCATCTCACACTCATCCATTTTTTCCGCACTTAATAACCAAAATATCAGCCCCACCTACATCAGCATTATTCGAGCCGTGTACAACAATAGTACAGCCAATATTAAACTTACATCCCCTGGGCCGTCATTCCAAATAGAAAGAGGTGTAAAACAGGGAGACCCTCTGTCTCCGAAATTATTCACGAGTACCCTTGAAGAGGTCTTCAAAAAGTTGACAGTCTCGTGGCAAGACAAGGGCATTGCCGTCGGCGACCGAAGGCTGAAAGACCTTCGGTTCGCCGACGACATTGTGCTGTTCGCGTCATCACCACAAGAACTCCAGATAATGCTCCAAGAACTGAGCACTGCAAGCCTTGAGGTTGGACTGAAGATGAATCGGTCAAAAACCCAACTCATGACTAACGGCGCAAAGCGTAAGGTAGTGGTCGATGGGCAGGACATACAATACGTCGACGAGTATACCTACTTGGGCCAGATAGTGTCGTTCGAAAACAGGCAGGACAAAGAAATCGAACGACGTGTTTCGAACGCCTGGAAGAGCTACTGGTCCATGAAGGAGCTGATGAAGGGCAACCTTCCGTTGACCCTGAAGCGCAAACTTGTCGACATGTGCATCCTACCCATCCTAACCTACGGCGCACAAACGTGGTCATTGACCGAACGTCAGAAGTCCAAACTCAAGGTGTGCCAACGAGCGATGGAGCGCAGTATTCTGGGTGTTATACGCACAGATCGCATCCGAAACACCACACTGCGCTCAAAAACTGGGATCGCGGATGTAGGAGTTCAGACTGCCAAGCTCAAGTGGACCTGGGCCGGACATGTCTGTAGAATGCACCCCGACAAATGGGCGAAAACAGCAACTGAATGGGTGCCCACAGACGGACACCGGCGTAGGGGAAGGCCCAGAAGGAGATGGAGGGACGACCTGGATAAGTTTCAGCCAGGGTGGGTCAGTACAGCTACTGATAGGGATGTGTGGACTCGAAATGGTGAGGCCTTTGCCCAGCAGTGGGACACCGTGGAGGCTACATAAAAAAAAAAAAAAAAAAAAAGTATGTAAAATAAAAATAACTTGCCATGACTTATTTTTTATTGACATTGAGAGTAACAGATATAACATAGGTAGTTATAACAGATATAACATTACGTGTTAACAAAATTTACTTGTACCCACTAAGGTATAAATAATGTTCAACGGCCAAGTCACACAATATTAACTATAATAATAAATAAATCGCAGTAAGGAACCTAAGACTTGGCACGACTTTGACTAGATTTAATTACTTTTTATAGATAAACAAGCAGCTCCATCGAGACTTGGCTAGTTTTTTACAGAATGTTTTTGGTGGGATCTACATTACTGACGCTAGTGCTGTTTTTCAAACAAACTCTCTGCTTCATATGGAGATGCGTTTAGGCGCTCTGTTGTGAGTAAGGGTACATTGGTGAAGATTCAAATATGATCGTAGATTTCGCGGATTATCACATGGTTGTGATGGCGCAATTTGTTTGATATCGGTTGCGCGATCTTTAAGTTCGGACATAATATTTTTGTTTTATTTTTTAAGTGCTGTTAAGTTTTCCTGTACCTACGAAGGTACGAAACCCATCTTGCGCGAATCCGACCCGCACTTGGCGGATTATTTTAACTGAAAACTTTTCACAACGATAATCACATAGTAATATGACAGGTATTGTATGTTTTGATCAGATATTTACATTGTTTGATGAACAATTCGTTTCGTTAATCTGAGGTTTTGGTACATTTCATACATTGACATTTATTGCAATGTTCGACCTTAGTGCATTTTGTAATTCCATCGAAATGTGTAGGGAATACATTACCGAGACTCTACCTATCTAAGTAAAAAAGATTTACTTCTAATATCAAATCAAACATAGTTTCTGATACTTTGATTCAGATATTGGGATGGGTCCGTTACGTCATCATCTTTCTCTATTTCTTTGTCAACTGTCGAGGTTCAAACAATACACGCTGTATTCCTCCACTCCCATTTATCACTCCATAAACTAACAGTCTCAATCATCCTGGCCACTCCTGCGCAACGGTTTCGCTTCGTGATCACAATAATAGGCCCAGAGTAACTATGGACTGCTATGGAGTAGTTCAAGACACAATCCTTTTGTTTTTTGTACCACCTACATATGTCATAGGGATGGGTGGCCTCCTAATCTGGTCATTCCGTACCTCATAGAGCGTTTAAAGCTGATTGTCCTAATGCAGGATATGTTGTATCGTAAGGAAACCTGCATGTTGTATTGTTTTCTCCTGTTTAAGTTATCTTCTTAGGGTAATCTCCTGAAATATCGAATGAAAAATCGACAGTGTGGTTGTTTTGGGGTAAGTTGTTAATTTCAAACATTACATTACCGCCATGATACTATTATGTGTGCGTTTCGTTTAGGGCAAGCTTCTTTTACAATTATTTAGGTCCTGCAGTTGAGACTTCTGCATGGCCGGTCTCGCTCAACAACCTCTGTAATGGTCGCGGATGGCGGCATGCAGGGTACACGATTCTTTTTGGTTTTTCTCCGTTGTTGGCGCCAAATTGAACGATACGGTTACAATGTAAGTTCAAGGAAGGTTGCCGTGTGATGTTTGTAAAAGTTTGGGCTTGTTTGTGGACGACGGCGATAACTCGAGACTGTTACAATAACTATTTCTTGAACGATTGACAAAAGCAAGCTGCGTTTTTTATGATTATCAGCGAAATCGAATTTTTTCAAAGACAAATTAATTGTCCGTCTGCAAAATCTCTCGCGATTACAGAAATCGCACGACATTAACATTTCATTAATTAGTGATGCATGCCACAATCTTCCAGTGGCTGCTGGTAATTACTTGCTAGAATATTAGAAGCTAAATGTACATTAGCTGCGCTAGCGCATTCGACAGCCGAGATCCAATCTCCACCACGCAAGATGCCGGACAATGCCGGCGAGTAATAAAAATTTGACGTAAATCACACAGTTTTTCTTCTCTTTAAGTATCTTAAGTTTTAATTGAAAAATTATGTTTTTTACCAAACTTCCCAGATAATTTAGATTCAACGGCGAGATACGGAGTTGTGAATAGTTTATTTACTTTGAGAATTTCAACTTTAATTTAACTTTACATGCAGCAACACAATTTTTTAATTTATTATTCAAATCTATTGAATATCCATTTGGACAAAAAAAATTACCGAGTATTATAGTGTGAAGTAAACAAAGTATTTTTAAATGACCATGAACACTAAAACAGTAACCACATAGAAACCATGACGGTTTTCTCTTGGCACTGATTTCTTTTATTTACAAAAAAGTGGCTAGAACATTTCACACAAGTTGGCTCAAGACTACAGCTATCGTCCAGTAGTGAATTCAAAGTGAATATGTACTCATAAGTATATAATACTACCTAGTCATGTATATAATTTCCTCGTACTTAGCAAATCACATAAAGAAGAGAAATCTTTGGTCAACTAGCTACTTACTGCACTTAGTAGGTATGTGAAGGCATTTGGCCGTCTTGTGTCAGCTCATTAGTCATCGTCATTATTTTCTCATATACCTAGTACTTGTCAGAGATTTGCTAGCGACTCTACAAGTATTTAGACCTTGTCTTAGCAGTTTGAGTGTTTACCGTCATTCCATCAAACATCATCACTTTACCACCTTCCCTTTGTACTCGTAAGTATTTGGTTTATCAACACAATTGCTATCAAACAATGTCGTCACCAGCATTGTTATTGACGCTGCGTCATTGCATTCCAAAACCAATTTCCAGGCAATAAAATCTCAACTATAAATCTATGACGCATTTTCATCACCCCAATTTGTTTTCGGATCACCGCGCAATTCATCGCAAGATTGTAACAAAACAAATGTTCAAACAAACATAAAGTATCTAAGACCATTGAACGGAGATCACTCTCATCTGAATTAAATAAATCTTATCTGTCTTTAGTTTTAATTTCCGAAGGGCTTTCTAACGCCTACGTTATCGCGACCGTGTCAATTGATGCTGCATTCATTGCGTGTTATCTTAGCAGTATTACAGCATGGCCTCAATGATACACAGCAGTCTCTTACTGGTATTATTGAAGGGTCACTCCCACGCAATACGTTGAGTGCATGATGGCGCCATTATCGCCTACGTATGAGCGGATAATTAATTGTACAATTTATATGCACGAATAGGCTGGCTCGACTGGGTTTGTTATTGAAATTAATAAACGGTACTTTAATGAGATTTTATAGTGGTTGACTTACGCCCGAAACCTTTACGGAATGTTGATCAAACAATCTAATTATCACTGATAATATCTCACCCATCTTACCCTCGTAGCAAATTATATATAGAAACTACCTTCTAAGTTTTTGATCATGAGTAGGCGCGAACTGCTAAGCGAGTATCCTTGGTTTTGTAATGTGGCTATCAAATCGCTACTTTAATGCACATTGCCTACCCAGCTACATTGCTACCTACTCATGAACTCAAACCCAGTTCCGAGATGCTACAATGTTTCGTATATTTTCACAATCCCACCCACAAAGTAGTAGGAGTTAAATTACTTAGCACTTCCCGTATTCTATGTTTTAGGAACCCACTCAGTTTCACCATTATGTAAGGTTGCTGTGGCTTACCGCCATGGCACTGCTATTTATTCGCTGCGTAAGAATCAGAGTAACATTGAATAATTTATTTGTTTAGGTTTACTTAGGATAAATTCAGAGTTACCAATTCTGACAGTTTAGTTATCAAATCAGCTCGCTAGATGACGTTGTTGAATTTGCGGTGCTACCACAGAGTAGGTACACTATTTTTGTGGTCTGTGACATTTCAGGTCCAAATTATGTCAGGTAATTATGGCTCCAAACTCGAGTCAAGACATTTACATCATTTCAGACCGCATAGTTTAACCACAAATAATTTTCCGCCCTCTAGCGAGCTATTGGGAAGCTTGTTTTTTTTAAAATCAATCAATCAAATCAATTATTAGATATTCTATTACTGTATGGGGTAATGCTACAGAAATTAACAGAGTCCTAAAATGTCAAAAACGATCAATCAGAACAATCAATGGTTTAAAAAAACGCAGCCACGCAAGAGAGCAGTTTAAAAAAGATAAAATTATGACAGTTATTTCTCTTTACATTTACAATAGTTTGTTAGAGGTTCACGAAGATAGGAAAATTCCGGAAAAGCAAGATACTGCTTTACCCTATACTTTCCGTGATAATAAAAAACGAACAATAAAAAATAATGAAACCCGTATAGTACCAAAAACAAGATTAGCTAAAGTACAGAAACAAGGTCGTTACTTTAAAATCCTGATGTATAATAAATTACCAAAAAGTCTGACCACTCTAAAATTTAACTTGTTCAAACAAAAACTAAAAATATTTTTTGAAAATAATCCATTTTATACTGTCAAAGAATATATGTCAATGGAACTTGTAGAATCTTTGTTCTTGGAAAAATTATAAATAAAATAACTATCATTTCACTGTAAAAAGTTAAATGCAGTAATTTAAATGTCAAATATTTAAGTAATGTAAAATTTGAAATATTTAAGTTAGAATAGGAATTTCAAGTATTTAAGTAGTATGTAAGTGTAAAATGTAAATGACTTGCCTGTAAATTATTTTACTTCGAGGCCAATAAATATTTCTATGTTCTATGTTCTATCAACCGTCAGATACTCAGTGTTTCCTTTATATGACGTCATAAACATTCTCATTGACATGATGCAGAGCATCGGCGCTGGCCACTTCACGCAGAGGCGTGATGAATTATTGTCTAAACGGGAATGCAAAGCGGCCCGGTACAGGAAAAGTGCTCTTAGGTCCGACAGATGGAAACCGATTTTGCATTATCGTCTGAATAACTTTGTCAACTCCATACAAATTAATCCGAGAATTTAAAAAAAGTTAATCCGAGAATAGTGCTAATTCCTGCTAGTTCCATCTGTCGGCACTTATAATGGTGCAGGTAGGTACATATATTTTTTGTAGATATCGATATTTTTTAGAAACTCGGTAACTCTCAGTCTTCATCACATCTAATCTCAATGTTTATCACAGCAAATAAATACTTGGTATAGCATAGCTGTAAGCCCGAAGTGTTTAGTTAACCCGCATGCGGCGGGAGTGCGCCGTAGATAACTCGCAGGTCGGTAAACAGGTGTTATTTTGTGAAACACTATAAACGAGCTATTGGCACGGAAACGATTGTTTACGCAGGTGTTGTGCTGATTCCCGCGTTCCCGGTTATGGAATATGTGGGATTCTAGTGGGCAATTTTTTTTAAATGTCGATGGAATATATTACTACGAAAATTTATAAAAAAAACCTGGGCAAGGGGTGCCTGATGCTTTTGTTTAACTAATGCAGTAGGTATTTCAATGGCCTAGCCATGTTCGGCATAGTTTCTTGCTTTTACGTAATACAAATTGACCCAAATTGTGCGTACATTTTAGCAAAGTGCATTAAACATGCGCCCTAACAACATACCAGTCTCATCTGGTTTATGTTAAATCTTTGAACTACTTTATGGAGTGTTTATCTTCGCAATTTAACAGGTTTGCTTGGGTATGATTAGTTGGGTTCAATTCCCTTGATTCCATCTTGCATTTGTTGCTTTTGTAAATAAACTGTGCCTGAAGCAAATACTGGCTGAAACGATGGTAAATGTTGGCTGAGAATAGCAGTATTGTAGATGATGATCAAAATAAGTCGATAGGATATTTTGTTAGCATCATTATGGTATGATATTGAATAGAATAGAATATAATGTAGGTTTATTCGCTGTATCAGCACACACTCACACAATTAAATAGTAGTAATAGTATCATAGTGGGCGTCAGGTCTAGTGTGGCATTGTTGCTGTAAGTGCGCATGCGGCGACAGCAAAAGGACGTTTCACTCCAGAGACTCAGCATAACGCCAACATAAACCCAGATTTGTGTAGTTCGAGTCTATATTTTGCACGTCACCAGGGGTCCGTGCGAGTAAATTTATTGGTGTGTATGAAATTATTTGTCTAAATAAATATAGTACATACAGCTCAAATATCAACGAAAACATCCGTTGTAAATCATACCAGCCGAAACATCATGAAACGTCGAACTCGGATAAATCGAAAGCGAATTCGATATTTGAAATAAGACGAACGGCCCGTCCCGTTTGAAACTCGAACCGAACAGATTCCGTGCGCTCTTTCCTAATTGCTCTGAAAATAGAGCGCGCGCGAAACATTCGCCCAGCCCCAGCCACCTGGAGACGGGTGGCTATGAGGTTTGGTGTTTTTGAACACATTATCATAGCTATGTACTAGCCTCACCAAAGGAATTTCATTCATTCATTTTATAAAACCGGTCAAATATTTAAGATGCTGGATCACATCAGTAGCACGAAGGCACGCGTACACTTGATCAGACACATTAGACATTATCGTTTATGGCTTGATATCGAAAAAAATGTACTCCACTCTTTGTAGGTTTGCTGTTTAACAATGTAGTCCTGATTTCCCCAGTTTTCACAGTCACCCTACCAGCCCTCTACCGGAAGTTCAGGAAACTATAAACTTCGTATATTTCACCCGTGACCCACCCTGCTCGGCGCACGAGTCACGTCTGAGTACGTCGGTATTAACGGAGCTGTTTAACGCTCTTGTTACTAATAATGGTTATTTATTTATGACTTGGAGTCTGGCGTAATTTATTGGTAGGTGTGATATGGTTTGAGACACAAATAATATGCGGTGCCGAATCTTCTTTTTGTGATGGATGATGTAGCAAGTAGTAATCAAAGCAGTTAGCTGTTACTTCCACTGCTCTCTCTGTGGACTGCTGAATTGTTGACAGAGAACCGACAGGCATTTTTCCCGAGAACATTTAAACGTTTAGATCAGACTATACTTACGCAGGGCGTAATTAACTAGGTCGGATATCACGTGTCCACGTGGGGATTAAATATTCTGTCGAATCTTTTTATTCATCTTTGTCTAACACTCGTTCGTAAGCAAATTAGTAAGAAATACCCACATTCGCACATCTTAAAAAACAAATATTGTAAACCTTATGTCCTTCGTAAAGGTCGTGGGAAAGTACTTGAACTCAAATACAAAGCTGATCTCCGACAAAGTCATATCACGCCAAAATAGACAAATATTAAAACTAAGTTTTATTAGTAACCTAATCTTCCTTTCTGGTGAGAACTGGCCTGTGTGGGAAAACTCACGAAACACAAGAGGATTCGACGGGGCTTCGCTGGCCTGGAGTCCTGTGGTCTGCGGTCAATACTGATTCACACTACGAGGATTACTGTCCAAGTGGCCACGGACACAAATACTTCAGTCACTTGAGTAGACAACTTTGTTACTTTAGATGATAGTAATGGTAATGCATGATAAGAAATTGTCTTAGAATTTAAAGAAAACCAACAACAATACAAACCTGCTGAAGAAAGTAAAATCAACCAACCTCATGGATGAGGATTAAATAGCAGCATAACCGGCACAGGGGGCTTGGATTATATGTGAATTTATAGAATTTGGAACTCATAAGCACAGAAGGTTAAACTCTTAAAGTCACTATCATTAGTTTAAAAACTTCAAAATGTTGTGTTGATTGTATCACCAGAGATACAATCAACACAATCGTTAGATAAAGAAGTAAACAATACAGATAATCATAAACCTATTACTAAGCCATTCAATCAAAAGCCTATTAGCATGAAACAATAAGAGCAACCGAAAAAGGGTTAGTTACCCGTGGGAGCGATCAGCATAGCCGCCACCGGAGCAACCGCAGCAGGTCTGGAGGACGTTCTTCACTTTACTTCCCGCGACCAAGAGGCTGAGACTCAACGCAACCATGGCGGTTGGGACCTTCGCTGAATAGTTCGGATACAGTGGGAACTTGGCAGTGAATGGTGCCGGCTTAAAGCTCGTATCTAATTACAGTTGATCTCCAGGTTTCCATAGTAGTATTTGTGTAAAGGAGGAATGATAATTGAGGAAAGATTAGAAAGATACAGATTATGATGACACTGGGTCAATAATTATACCGTAATTTGATTGTAGGTAAGTAACTAAATCTTACATAAGGTAGCTGAGATCAATGATGTTGGTCGAGTTTGATCGCGGGTTAAAGAGAGACTTGATATAATTATCACCTGTGATGGTATTGAATGTTGAATAACCATGTTACATTTATAAAGGGCTCATGAGATTGTTTACTTATCCTTTACTGTATACAACTTTCTTTGGGGTTGCCATGTTATCCTTCTACTTAAAGAAAGAAACCTACTGCGTGTTTTTAATATCTCATTAAAAACACGCAGTAGTCTGCAAATGTTGCCATCATTTATTTTCTTGGCTTTCTTGCCAAGGTGTAACTTGGCACGACTCTTCCTACGGCACAGATTAATAAAGAGTTCCTATGGCAAAACTAACGGTGAGAAATAAGGATAGACCATTACGCGTGTAATTGCATGTAGATTATTATCTACATGCAATTACACGGAGTATTCTCCTTCGTGTCCGTAGACTTAGCCCATAGTAACAACATGATAATTTGTTATATCACTGGACATCTTTGTTTCCCAACAATTATCGTAAAAAGGAACATGTAGGTCAAACCAAAATGGATTTCTAAAGGACTAAGAATCAGCTGTAAAACAAAAAGATCTCTAAGATATAATTTTTACAAACAAAGAACACAATATAACAAAAACAGATATGAAAAATTCTCAAAAATATTAAAAAAATGTATCGTACAATCACAGACACAAGCAAATAATAAATATGTACAAACTAGTAAAAATAAATGTAAGGCATCGTGGAATGTAGTAAAAAATGAATCAGGAAATCAACAAGCATCACATTTCATACATCAAATTAGTCATGAGGGTACTATAGTTCAGGAAGCAACTGGAATAGCTCAAACATTCAATGAATACTTTATAAAAATCTCTAATAAGGTTAACCATGACTTGGCTCTCACCGGCGGAAGTCATCGGATAAGTGAGAGTATTTTTCTTAAGCCTTATGATAGTAACGTTGTGTCAAAACTAATAATGTCGTTAAATAACACCAATGCAGAAGGTTTTGATGGTATATCTACCAAAATAATTAAGGCATGTTGCTTGGAGATATCGCCTGTATTAAACTATTTGATAAACCTGTCTCTAGAAACAGGAAATTTTCCTAACAAACTGAAAATATCTGTCGTAAAGCCGTTGTACAAAAAGGGTGAGAGATCAGAAATAGGAAATTATCGTCCAATCACACTCACGCCTGTGTTGTCAAAGGTTTTTGAAAAAGCGATGCATGTAAGATTAAATGATTTTTTCACAAAATATAATGTATTAAAATCAGAGCAGCATGGCTTTCAGAAAAATAAATCGACCACCTTGGCAACTTTCAAACTAGTAGACCAAATTGTTCACAATATAGACGTCAAAAATCAGTGCTATTTTTTGATATGTCCAAAGCATTCGATTTTGTTGCACATGAGTTATTGCTATCGAAACTCGAGGCTAATGGTATAAGAGGCTTAGCACGAAATTGGCTACAGACTTACTTGGACGATAGGGTGCAGAGTGTAGAAATAAGTCGTCTTAATGATAGCCATGTCGTTAAATGCTATAAATCCGAGCTAGAATGTAATAAATTTGGCGTTCCTCAGGGCAGTGTACTCGGGCCTCTTCTTTTCTTAATTTATATAAATGACCTGCCGGAAGTCACTAATCAAAGCTGCATTTTATTCGCTGATGATATATCAATAAATGTAACTCGCGTGATTACTGATGACATTTCACTTCATGAATTTGACATTAATACAACTATTACCTCTATAATTAATTGGTTAAATAATAATAATCTGCAAGTAAATTTAAATAAAACAATGTATATAAATTTTAATAACTTTGACAAATATAACAGGAACATGACATTAAATATAAATTATAACGGACAAATTCTAGAGGAGGCTAATAGTGTGACATTTTTAGGTATAGTAATTGATCGACATTTGAATTGGAAAGATCAAATTAATAAAATATGTAATAAGATAAACAGATTTATTTTTGTGCTAAGACGTTTGCACAAAACAGCCGAGAAAAAAACCGCACTGCTTGCCTATCATGGGTATGTAGAATCCGTCATAAGATATGGTCTGATAATTTGGGGTAACGGAACTGAAATTAACAGAGTATTTATTGCCCAAAAAAAATGTTTGCGTGCTATTTGTGGTATGGCACCATATGAGTCCTGCAAACAAACATTTAAAAAATTAAACATCTTACCGGTACCCTGTCTTTATATACTTGAAATCGGTAAATTCGTTAAGTCAAATCCTGAACTTTTCGTAAAAGCTCATGATTATTTCTCGAGGAACTCTAGAAACCCGAACAGGCTTGTATTTAATCACACACCAAGAACAACACTGTATTTAAAAAATTGCTCAGCAATGTGTGTGATTGTGTATAACAAAATACCAGATGACATAAAAACGTTGCCACTCAACACTTTTAAACGCAGATTATTCTATTGGCTTCTGCAAAACTGTTTTTACTCTGTGGACGAATTTCTGAACTTCAAACGTAGGTGAAACTGGTCTTGGCTTTTGTTGTTTTGTTTGTGTTTTTAATTTATACAATTTATGTGATTTAATGAGAATAGACTAAAACTAGATCTCAAACATTTGCATGCTACAATTTAATAGCTGATTAAGGCGTTCAACTTTCATGTTATTTAAGAGCTCTTTTACCCTTATCTTTGCAAATAAATTTCTTATTTCTTATTTCTTATTTCATTGGACATTACTTTATCTAATGAATTACGAATTATCATCAGTTTCACTCGTAAATTACTGGAGAAGATTAGTAGAATAATATACTTGTGTATAAAATAATTGTGAATGTAGATGATTATTTTGAAAAGGAAAAACATGACTCGAAGAGTATACTGAACAGCTAGAATCTAAAATAGAGCCTTTGGCTCTAGATGTTTTAAAGTCGATAAATAAAAAAAATATGTACCTGATTTATGAATACATAGTACCTTTTATACTCAGCTTTTCGGTGGTTGCTCCCACCAAAAGAAATACTGCTTATAGAGATATTATTGGACCTACTTGGAGATAATTTGTATTTGTCTGCTATGACAACACACGCCTTGACGTTACGCGTATTACTAGCAGGGCTTATGTAAGGTAAGGTTAAGGTAAGGTAAGGTTAAGGAGCAGAAATGTAAGTTGATCGCCAAATGCTATAAATAACCGTCAAATACCCACAAATGCGCACACTGGTCAAACATTTTCAAATTTGTCTTATAAACTTCTTAGTATAAACGTTATATTTTCACATTAAAGGTGATAGTTGCCAATACCAAAGGCTACAAACTTAACTAAAGTTTTTTTTTATGGTTAGTTCGGACTCCTATTCGTGCCCTATCATATCTACATACGTGTGCTCATTATTATGTAAGTGTGGAAGTAGTCCCAATATCGTATATATTTTATTGCACACGAAAATTCACATACAAGCTTATAGAAAAGACATTTACAAAGGCCAGCTTATCTGTAAAAAAATATTTCTTCCAAAAATCCAAGATAGAAAGGATAAATTTGATAAAAGTGACAGGTAGGCCTTTGTGCAGAACTACAAGTAAATAATAAAAATAAGTGTTTTTACTAATCTACTATGTATAGAAATACCGTATTTACAATACATATTTTAAATAAACAACTCTACATATGAAATCGCTAAGTTTAAGAAAGCGAAAGATATTCTCATTTTTCAACCTTGGCGAAACATAATTTCGATGTTGGCTCTCTTGAAAATGTTATAACAAATAACAAAACTTTTTACTATCAGTAACCGTTGGGATTACGAAAAAGGTTGCAAAAATGTAGCTTCACATATTCTGCACAGAAAAGTACACAACAAGATTATATGTAGCGTCAACCGTTTTCTCATAAAAATTACATTTATATTATCAAAAATTGAAATGAAAATATGTTTCTCCAATGTCAAACGAAGGGCTTGAGACTACTTTCACACTTGCATCATCAAGTAGCACATGGGTACCTATTTTTGTACATTTAAAAGGGGACTTTATAGGAATTTCGACAGATACATTTCCTTGTCTACAATCTCAAAAATGTATCAGTAGTATTACGCAGTGCAACAGACTGTTCTGCCCTTAAATATAAGTACGTCTACAATTTAAGAACGGAGTTTGGTTTACTAGAAAAGTTTATTTGACGTCATTGACAATATTTGACCATTTTGACCGGGCACATTGAGCATTTGACCAAATTGCTTGGTCAAGTTGCTCGGTCACTTATAATTTGATGGTTACTTATAATTTGACGTTCACATTACATCTCTAATAAGGAGTGATGATTTTTAATAGCAAAATCAATCGAAAAACTTTGTCCACAGTAACAGAGTATGATAAACTCGGTTATTTCTCAAGGGTCCAACCACAAAGGTCTGACCGCCAAAGTCCATGCGCACGCGTTGCGTTCCACAAGCAGAGCAGGGAATGCGCCGGTCGCATCACCCACGCCCACAAGCATCGTCACCTGCGGCGGCGCTCGTGAGAAGCCGAGCCGAGCCGAACACACACGAGTGACAATCACGCGAGCGATTTGTGAAAGGGGTGTGACGAGGCATGTCAAGGGGTGTTGATGACATTCATTATGATTGGATTAGGTATCGTATTCATATCATTATCTCGTAGAGATATATTTCTCATTCTAGAAGAAAAAAATTCAATTTAAATGGGAGCTATCGGGCAGTCTTTCAGCAGCAGGGCATTATTTATCCTAGAATCTAGTAAATCCTACCGTATCCTTTAGGTAAAAGAAGTGAACTCTTTATGTCATTCATCACCAATACTTCCGCTCGCATAAAACAAGAGCCATCTTTAGCTTTGACTCTACGTCCCACCGATTTCACTTTATACCAGACTAACTAGACCTCGTACAATCGTGAACCTGCACAGGGAAATACGAGTAGTGAAACCGATTTCAATAAACCATATAGTTTTGTTTCTCGTTTGGTTCCCAGCTAATTACTGCACCGCATATTTTCGTGTTCTCACGAGCAGCCCCGACAATGACGACCGAATTAGACAAGCCACAGTTAATGAGGTATTAAGACGGCACCAATGGTGACAAGGTCGTCTTGTAATTTAGACAATGCCGTGAAAATTCTAGGCCTGGTTGATAGATTAGGGAATTCCTTTGTGAGATACTCAATCAATGCTATATAACTTTGGTCACGCTCGCGTAAATGTAATATATGTAGTCGCTTAGAGCAAACTTTGTGCTGGCGATAAGTATATCAATCAACCTCCAACAATAAGGCAATGGTCATCTATGACGAATTTCATTTTATTCTTCAGTATTCTCATAAGTTTATTTGTATATATAACATATATTTTTATTATTATTTGTATATATAATATAACAAGAGTAACGTTTGAAATCATAGATTAAGGTTGGGTTCTTGTTCCAGGTCTTGAAAGACATTAATTGATATTGATATCTTTATTGTGATTGAACATAAGTCTATGAATACATACTGCTACAGACCCATATAGGTTCACCAATAAAGGTACTTGTTGTCATACCAAAAACCTGATGAGCATTTTATTTTTAAATTTTCACCTTCAGCTACATCCTGTCACTAAGCAAACTTTCATTCAGCTCTACAATGCCACTGCTATTTCACATCATAAAAAGCCCAGGATTCCGGAACAAACTTTGGGTTACGAGGAGTCGTGACTATGAGGGGTCATTTCAAACAAATTTCGTTCACTCACAAAACAAATTCTAGGAAACTCAGGATGCAGTACAAAATTATATCCAAAAGGAACCCAACCTGCTATTCTTGGTGTGCTGAGTCTGTTCAGGCTTCCGGCAACAAAGTGTGAGGACTTGGTGATAATTGATAAATCGATGCGCGGTTCCAAAAAACATTCAGGACAGGTTTAAATGTCAGAAATATGTGAAAATTACAGGAAACATTTTTAAAAGGACATAACTTCTTTCGGATGAATGAATCTAAGACCAAAACGATTAACTATGGAGATAATAGGAGCATGTTATTTTTGGTTGTTACTGATCTATGAAATATCAATCATATACGTCATTGTAATCAGTAAAGAAGTAAAATAGTGAAGTAATTAATTGTCCGGCTATTGCAGTCGGAGAAAACAATCAATTTCTATTATAGGTGTATCTCCGATACAAGAACGAATCGAGGAATGCCATCCACCAATAGCATGGTGATATTTCATACGCTCCGACGAGCAATATATTTTCACCTTAAGTATGAGCAATAATGATCGAAATTGGAGGTTGATACATTTTGCCGATGGTAAATAGACTGATGGGCAAACGCAACGAATTAATTAGAGACAGCGACTCCTACTTAGGAAGTGAAAGTAAATATAGTCTGAACCTTAGGAAAAAGCTAGAGTAAATACGAAATGAAATCAACTAGATTGATAGTTATTAATACTGTATAATAAAATTAGTTTGCATGAAGCCAGGAGATTTCCATAAAAGTAGGTAATATTTATATCCGTATAACCCAACCATAATCATTATTAATCATTACTTTTCTGGTATAAGATATAAAAGGTACAAAGGTTATTGATTGTCCTTAGGGCTTCTATCATATTCAACGGTATGTTGATCTGAACCCAACTATACTATACTGTACGTACGTACAAAACTAGTTGTACAGCAAAAAAAAAGCTGAGGCATGTGTAATAGTACATACTCGAAGCGACCGGCAAATGAGATCCATATTTGGGCGATCGCTACCTTGCAAGGCCACCGGCTCGGCTGGTATCATTTACAGAGGGCGAACCAGCGAACAAACAAACTGCTATTGATATTTCAGCATTACAACCCATAAGCCTAGAGCACCCATTCTTTCATACACTGTAAAAGGTATAACAATAAGAGACAGATAACGAGATTTTGTGATTAAGCTAGATTAACCTATCACATCAAATTAAATTGTAACAGCAACAACCAAGGATTTGATTACATTTAAATGTTTGAAGTTTACAGCCGTTTAACTGAACCGATCGCAATCAGTACAATGCAATTTAACAATTCCCACATTGTGTATCAAGTTAACATGCATCCAGTTGTAATCGCATCTCAACTTAAATGTCTCACTCCATCAAGCGGGTAGAAACTGCGGGTATAAGCTGGACCTCAGAACAACTATTTAGCCTGGACGATGTACGTAAAGATTAAGATGAACTTGTCAAATTACTGCAATTATAGGTAGTATTAAGGATTTACTAAAGCTAGGCACTCACCGGTGATTTGGACTGATGAAATTGAATTGACGACAACTAGATGAACCCAAAAAGAATTCCCCACTAGCTGGCGCCAAACTGGCTTTCGATCTACAGCGCCGCATGCCGCGCGCAGACGTGCGTTACTACCTAAGTACATATCGGGCGAGCCAATTTCTTAGCGCGTCAGTTGAAAAAATGGTTTTGGATTCTTCTAAGGAAAGCAGCTTACTTATTGCGGCTGCTGCTTTTGCCATCTAATCACCCCAAAAAAAATTACGAAAGAATGTTTAAAAATATTGTCATGCCGTTCGGGCGGTAGCGCGTGCTAACGAAATGGTCATACAGACATACAAACATACATACGTACAAAAATATATATTATAGCATAACATTACATATCATAGCGCTACGCCTTTTCCTTTACGGTGTGGCAGAGGCACAATTGTGCCCACTTTTAGCCAATTATTTAATACTTCATTTTGCGTGACAGCGATGATGGTGATCTACATTTTGAACGCAGATCCACAATAAAATTAGTTAGGATTTCAGAATTACAGGAAAAAATAAAACAATTTAGAGGTGTTTTCGTAATTAAATTCTATCGAGAAAATTTCATCCAATCGCGTTTCCCTTTAGTAAAAATCTTAATCAAATACTCAATAAACGTTGACCCAAAAATCAAATCTGTAGACGACTTTATGGTGGAGTAAATGGATTTGAAAAAAAAAACATTTTTTTTTCGTATCACCTTAATGCACGTCCTGTCGCCCCGCCATCGCTTCGAAGCTTGGTCTGAAGCAAATCGACTGCACCTAGCGGATTACAGCAAATAGCCAGAAAATTGGTGCAGGGTAGTCATCAGTTAAAATTTTCAATACTGGATTTCACACACAAGGTCAGTTTTAACTGACTTCAGTCCAATTTGATCTGTTCAAACTGACCGTGAATGCCCAGCCTTACAGTCAATACAGCTCTCAATCGCCTATTTTCTTGAACGATCGTCCAACAAGATTGGCAATCACCATTACATTCCTCCTAGGCATTCTAGGAGTATAAATTCGCCTGACCGCACGCATTTCACCCAATTGGTGGCACCGTATCTCGATATTCTCGTTGACTGTATTATTTACTTTTCACGTTATTACAGGTGGTCACACTGGCCGTTATTCTTGTGCAATAGTGTGAACATACATGTGGAATAAGGCTGAGCACCTTTGTAGCAGGGTCTTTGATGTTTTATGAGCATTCTTTGTTATGGGCTACTGTAATTTTTTATTTCGGTGGGCGTCGACCACACTTGAGAATACTTTTTTATATATTTATGCTCCATTGTGTAATTCTTGCATCAAGTTTAACTGGAGACTATCTGTGATGCATTCTATATTATGTTAAGTAAATTCTTAAATTCAAGGTCGCATGTGTGTCATAAATCCAGATTGATGAATATGGCGTTGAAGCGGAATGTGGTCATATATAAGCACGTAAACAATTCCTTGTAGATAACTCGCGATTTGGTTTCCCAAAAAAAAAACTGGACATGATAATAATAAACCAACTACACGCAATAAATAACAAAGATTTTTATAGAATTTTATTATATGAACTAAACCGCGATAGGGCAATAACATAAATTAGATGTAACGTAAAACACAGACATGACACTGAAGTGCATCTATACTCGTATGTACGTAGGCGGTCCCATAAGTAGCCGATCTGGCATATATGTATACATATAGCAATACTGGCTGTTTTTTTTATTCGAAAGTTCGACTCTTTAGGCGCGTAAATTTTTAAAATTAGAATCTACGTTCTTTTGTTATTATTCGTCAGCGTCGGGAGAGGCTGGTAATCTGACAAACAGGACCCCCCTAGTACGGATACCAGTCTCTCGTATAGATACGACAAAACGCGTAGCACCTAAGTTAAACTATGTTACACCATGTAAAGCTATGTGAGAGAACAAAATAAACTTTTTGTACTTTTTTGTACTTTGTACTTTGTTTCATAGCCATTAATCGAGATTGATATGACTGAGTGATTTTGCAAACATGGAAAAAATTGGTCATCGATATGTCATACAATACTTTCATTTGAAACCATATTAAAGTTGAGCTGGATTCTACACTGGGAGAGTCTGCTCCTTCATTCACAGCAATAAAATATTGGGTCACTGAGTTCAAAAGAGGTCAAACGAGCTGCCAAGACGAACATAGCAGCGATCGACCAAATGAAGTGACTACACCAGAAATAGTCAAAAAAGTATAAAAACTAGTAGGTATTGGAAGACCGTAGGTATTTCAAACATCGCATATTGACTGAAAACTTGGTCATGAAAAAGCTGTGCGCAAGATGGGTGCCGGTCACCATTGAACAAAAGCAGCAACGTGAAGAAGTTTCGATGCAGTTTTTGTAGAAATTTCAAAGCCGACTTTTTATGACCATTTATCACGATGGACGAAACATGGGTACACTACTTTACCCTGAGACGAAAGAACAGTCGAAACTGGACTGAAAAGGGATAACCGGCTCCAAAGAAGGCGAAGTCAGATTCATCTGCTGGCAAGGTCATGGCGTCAGTATTTTGGGATGCGCATGGGATTTTTTTTTGATTATCTTCAAAAAGGAAAAATCATCACCAGCGTTTGAGTGAAGAAATTAAGAATAAAAGGCCGCATTTAACGACAGAGAAAGTGTTCTTTCATCAGGACAATGCACCGGTTCACAATTACACTATTGCAATGGCAAAAATTAATGAGTTCAAGTTTGAATTGCTTCCCCATGCACCTTATTCGCCAGATCTAGCTCCCTCGGATTATTTTCTGTTCCCAAACTAGGAAATGTGGCCCGGCGAGAAAAGATTTGCCAATAATGAAGAGGTTGAGTCTGCTGTTGATGGCTATTTTGAGGAGCTTGACACCACTAGACCACTAGGGTATGGAAGCTATCGAACATCGCTGGGAAAAGTGTGTTGCATTAAAAGGAGACTATATTGAGAAATAAATAAGTTTTGTGCTAATTATTTTGAGTTATCTTTGTTAGGCCGCTTACTGGGACCATCCTCATAGTATACAATGCGTCTCTTTATAAAGTTTAATAAGTAAATATCGAACAGGGTTGAAGAGGACCACCTATATCGACAAAATCAAAATAAATACCTAAATAAAAAAAATAAAGGCATTTTATAATTATTTTTCTTGCACTATATTCCAACTGAAAAATATATATAACTTCCGAATGGAAGGATTTGTCATTTCAATCAAATTTACTGGATAGTGATCGTGAAGGGCAGGCAGTAATGCCAGTGAAAAAATATCGCTAATAATGTTAACTATAAAATTAAATTACATTTTGTTTAAGAATAATAGTAATTTTTTTAGTTTTTTTTTTGGTCCCCAAAAATAAGGAATATTATTCTTCATCTCCTTAGCTTTATAAATAATACAAATTAGAGGACAATCTTACACAAATCAAGCCCCATCTAAGCTCAACAAGGCTTGTGATATGGGTACTAGACGACGATATATTTATTAGAGATAAACACTTATATGTAAACAACCAAGACTAAGAGACAAATATTTGCCTTTTACCGGGATTCGAACCCAGGACCGTCAGCTCCGTTGGCAGGGTCACTACCCGCTAGGCTAAACTAGTCGTCAAAGCTTTCATGCTTTCAAAAGACACAAAAATTATGTTTCTAACTAAAACACAATTTTTAAAACATGTAAATCATAACCCTTACACAGTGGAGTAATAAGTTAAGAAATAAAGAAATGTAGCCCATTATGTCCCAACTGAGGGGCACAGGCCTACCCGGATACGAGTACGATTGAGCCATACGCCATCACGTTCTATTCTTTTTTGAACATATTGTCTTGTTTACAGATATTTATCAATCCAATGAACCAATAGGGCGTTTCCAAATATAAACTTCAGTTGGAGTCTTTATAAAGTGCACATATCAAATAGGATTGAAGAGTATCTCATTTTATCGAAAAAAAAAGTCTAAAAAAAGTCACGTCTCGGAAGCCACTTTCCAGTCATCTCGTTGAAACTTGAGCCCTCGATAAGCTTAGTCTAGAAGCTGCAGCTTCAGTACGATATAGGCAATCTATAGTCTACATTTAGCACTGTCTTGTAAAACCATCGCACAATATGAGAATCACCTAAGAACCGATAACGCATCAATCACACACCTACAACCATTTATTTACAGTTATTTACCTAACAATGTATAAAAAAACACAAGCTTGCCAAAGACTTACTTACGTAGAGCCTGATGAATCGAAACTCGGCAAGGAGGTTTTTCATCAAGGCGCGTCATTATAATACTCTTTGACGGATTCTTCATGCTGGTATTCTGTTTCGAGGCATGCCTTCATGATAGAACAGGTGCATATTTATCGAATTAAGGCACAAGGTCGTCACGGTGGGTGGCGTGGGAAAGTGACACTTCCGTGATTGGACGCAAAACTCGCAAAACACATTGTTGTGTAGCACTTAACATACTGTAATCAAGTTAAGTAGGATAATGTGCGGAGACGATTTTCATTCGACATGACACGAATTACTGTTGGCCAATGTGTCTACATTTTTTTTGTAATCAAGACATAAGTAGCGTGTTTTAGAAGATTGAAAAACTTTTTGGAAGTCTGGCATTGTTTTGACTCGTTGCCCCCACGCAGACTATCGTCTAAATTCGACTACTATTAAAAGTCATAAGACGGTACAGAAGCTAATAAGTACTGACAAGTATTTAAGCCTTCATTTCATATGTTCATATTTCTTTATTGCATACAAAACGTATAAAAAACAATAGTTACATTAAAATAGTGTACAAAGGCAAGCTTATTAGAATAACTAATTTGTAATAATAGAGATATTACTACTCTTAAAAGAGGGGGCAACATAATACCGCAAAGCAAACATTGAGTTTAGTCGCTTCTGAAACTACGAGTAGATATTGTAAACCAGAATGACGTCATAGAGAGACCACCTGAAAGCAAATAAACAAATCGCAAGTTACAAACAAACTAAAACAACGACTCGTCTGTCTGTCTGTTCGATGTCATTCGACTCTGTTTATGAGAAGTAGCCCGTCACAGTCGGTAGAAGAGGGGCTGCTGTGGGAAAGGTGTCGGATTCGAATCTCGCGCTCTATCCGAACCAGCAGATAAGTTTAACTGGTGTAACTATACGCTAAAGGGATGTTAGGGAGTTCAATGACAAGGTGTAAGTATTACGAAGCTGAGGTACCTACTGTAGATTGTATACTGAGTTTTTTTTGTACGATGGTGAATGATGATGTGAACTTCTTAAAAGGGAATATTAGATTCGAGTCACACTCCATGCATAGCACTGAAGAAATATATTTCTTATTTAGGAACTCAGATATTTTAGCGGAATTAAAAATGTTTCGGGAGTTTTAACCTCAAGACGACCAAAAGAGAGGTATTATAAGTAAAAATAATAATAATAATAATAATAATAATACCTTGAAACTATTTACACACATTGATCAAGCCCCAAACTAGGATTCCCTGTATCTTGGGTACAAGACAACGATACACATACTTATATAGATAAATATTATACATAGATAGATAAACAACCATGTCTAGGGTACAAACATCCGTTCTCATCAAACAAATATTTGTCCCCACCGGGACTCGAACCCGGGACCCTTGGCTTCGTAGGCAGGGTCACTGCCGACTCGGCCATTTGGGTCGTCAAAAAGCGTTTGTAGGTTTGTATGTCTGTCCATGATACTCTTATGTCTATATGTATGGTAAGTATCCTTATTTAAGAGCGCCGAGCGACAGATGTTTCCTCTCCAAAGTTTGAGTTAGAGAAACGATAACCACCTCCTTCCTCGTACATATTATTCGTCTTATTATTTGTTATTGTTTGCTTCTTCTTTGATTATTCAAATTCACCGATCCTAACGATCTGACCGCCCACCTTTTAACCTCTTATGGTAAAAAGCCTTGTTATTATGTATCTGATAACTATTCCGTTGCTTAACTTCACGTTTAACCATATGGTGTTGTCGGCTGTTCGTACTACTTCGAACATGGTCTTATTGGTGTAACTTTGGCTATTTTTCCCATAGAAGGTAGAGCGTAGGCGCCGCGCCCACTAACCTGTGAATTCATACTCAGTTTAGAAACCAAAGATAATGATAATCAATTTTCGTTACAAACTACGAGTACACGATCTCAATATCTCCTCCTTACCTCTTAATTTATTTGCCCTGTTTAACTACTAAGAAACTCGTAGGGTACGGAAAAGATAGGCCAAGAGGGTGTGGAAAATATCTCAAAAATAAATAAATATAGGATAGGACCGAAATGATGAAGACGGATTAAGCAGATTTATTGGATTGAAAAATAATCATTAGTAGGCACGGTTTTTCTGAAGTATTTGGATTTATAACATTCGCTTTTATGCTCAGACAAAATCCTACAAGATAGAATCGTATTCAACGAATTCGTATATGAATGAATATTCATTCATATACGAAGGTGAAGGTGTCTCTCCATCCAGGGTTATAAACCTGTTCCAGTATTTCGGCCGGCGTACCGGCCGGAGGGCACAAATTTTGAAGGAGGGGTGAGAGACCTGCTCGTGAGGATGGGAAGGGAGGTGATTTCAATCGACCGACTCTTCAGCCTAAAGCCAATATAGGATATCTGCAATGGGGAGGGGGTGTTCTTCATCTTCAGGTATCATTGGTCGAGTTTCCAGAGTCCTGTTGGGTTATCCGGTGAGCCCTCAGTTTCGCTGTTTTGTTCATTTATCGATACCAAGCAGAAATTTCCAATAACAGCATTTCATCAGGAACCATTACCTTTGCCTACAGATCGGAGCCCTAAACATTTCTAAACAAACAAACATCAAATTATAAGTAGGCGTTAGTTGACATGAAATCGACAAATCCATCGACCCTGATGCTGATTATTACCTTTCTACACGCTGGCACATGGCCACATATGGCCTTACGAAAGCCTTCCGCCCACAGACTACCTATAGTGGGCGGGCGGCGGCATCCGCGATTCACTTATCTATAAAGTTGATTATAAATTTTTGATTTGCATTTCAAAGATTGGAGATGGGAAATGGGTTCTTGATAAGATGAGTGGCGACAAAACTGGATCTTGAATGCGAGTGTCTTTCCTCTAATTAACACCTACGTCACGTCAATGGATATTGACGCTAAAACAGACTGTAAATACCTAAGAAACTATATGGTTAAATAAGACTTTGGCAAAGCGCACAGATTTAGAGTTGCCTGTTTAGTAAATTCATAAAGTTGAAAAAGGCGTGAACATATTGACGACCTCGGCAGCGTTGCGGTCGAGGCTCTGCCTCCCAAGCGAGAGGTCCCGGGTTCGAATCCCGGCTGGGGAGGAGGAAAAACCCCAGGTCGTGTATATTTACTTGTTACTTTACGCTGTTACTGGTTCCCACGATACAGGGTATCCAAGTGTGTGACCAGCAGCAATGTTTGTGTATGTACATAAATATTAAAATATGTATGTATGTATAAATAAATTCAATACAGATTGCAAACCCAAAACAAGGTTCTAAAGCAGAGATTTACTCATTGCCGGCCACAGTGTCGGTAGGTCGGTAGTTAAAGTTTTACTGCAGGCGCACATGCGCGCGAACTTGACATTGTCTATTCCCGCGCCGGAAACATGCGCACGCGCCGCCGGAAATGGCTCGCTTGAAAGGGTTAACATGTTTTCGAGGAAGGACATGGGGCAAAAACAAACAAGCTCTGTTTAGGTAGAGTTAATTTTGTACTGTACTTGTGGTTGCAGGAGGGTATGAATCGAACGGTTATCTAATATTATGCGGATAACCCAGAACGCAGGAAAAACTTAGGTTGGATATATTTTATTCAAAATCGCCGGAAAAGATATTAACTTGCGATAGAAAATGTTTATCTAGGAGATAAAAATATTGGGAACCCTAATTTCCGAAGAAACAGAAAACTTAATTAGTAATAAAATTAAAATTAAATATAGATTTAGTATATAGGTTAGCTTAATGACGCCGTCTGCAATATTGAAGTACATTTAACAGCGCATTAGAATATTACCAATTAAAACCGTAAATATTGTGTTCAAAGCTAGCTTCTATGTCTTAGGAGATATTAAGGTGTTTGTCGGCATTTTGTGGTTGGAATTTTTGTCATTGCTCGTCAGTGTATATATATAGAAGACATGGTTATAGCTAGCTTAAAAATGGTGGTGTCTGCTGCCATAGCTAGGCTACTAAATAACCTGTAGTTATGGCTCTCAGGCCAGGTTGTAAATAAAGGGTTTCACTTCGGGACTGGCGGGGACAGACGCGGTGGCGTGCTTTGGAAGAGGCCTATGCCCAACAATGGGATGATACGGGCTGATATGATGAAGATGATGATGAAGAAATATTTACTAATCTAACTTGACATTGAGAAAATAATACAAAACAATAAGTCTATATGCATACAGACATAAACATTATATATTAAGTTAACACTTTAATTATGGACGTTATGTACCAAACAAACATGACTACAAATTACTGAACAAAGTCCATAGTTATAGTGATCGTACGTAATGATTCCTCCATCCAAGTAATGACCGTAGCGCCTAGACATACACATTTAACACGGCTTAATCTAGTGGGTAGCAAAGCACATAATCGTGTACTCGACACGCGCGCCGCCGGACAGATACTTACAGTTGTTTAAAACATACCTTCCCTTTTAATTATCTTTGTCAATCCTAAAACATATTTGTGATCCATATTCATAAATAAATCATAACTAAGAACCATCGCAGGGAAGTAGGTCTACTATCATTTACAAAAAACCGCATTAAAATCCGTCCACCCGTTTGAGCTCTAGAGTGCCACAGACAGACAGACAACTTATAAAACCCCTCCTCTTTTGGTCGGGGGATTAAAAAAAAAAAAAAAAAAAGAGAAGAGGGGATGTCGTTCATACATTCTAACGCAGGCGTGATGACTTATCGTTAATTCTTCCTTGAGCTTATTCGTTGTACAGTTAGATACCTTCATGTAAAAATAACGCTAGATTCGATACAAAATTTATTGAAACCAGCGTTATTTTTACGAACTGTACTTGTATGGTTCTCCTATGACTCAGACGTCCTTTGATCTTTTGCTTTCTCAGTTTGTGCTTAATATAAATAACAATGAAAGAATTTTACAATTTTTCTGAAAGTTTTGAAATATGAAACACTGTTCAGAATTGTATGTCGCTAGGTACAATGTGCTAATACATTCCGGGGGCAGTCTTCCATACATCGATCAAATCGATCATCGTCTTTTCAAATAATAGCTGGGCACAATTTTAATAACACAGATAAAATGGCCGGGTATTCTCGGGATCACGAACACATGCCGAAGATCCGGTGGATGCGCATCTGGTCGGTATTCCCACACCATCGTTGTCGTGATTTTTTCGATGTCGGAAATAGATTGCCTTTTTTGTTGAAATAAAATTGGTGGTTTTTATCTGAATTTGTTTTTTATCTGAATAGTAACAACTCGTGGAGCAAAAAACGAGAACTTCGCACCTTTTGAACCAACTTTTGTTTACCCATATTATAATTTACTATATTCTCTAATTATCTACAAACCCACAGACTTGAATAGTAGTAGGGACAGGGCACGGAGCGCTTGAAAGTGTCGCTACAAAAACAGTACAAAATCGGGAAAATTGGACTGTTTGCAATCAGTCGCGCTTGGACGGTGGCAGCCGATTGACATATCGGCAGCAAAAACAAAAAACAGGGAGTGTCGTATCACAAGTAAGTATTATATTTTCAATTACTATTGGCTTTAAATTGATTATCTATAAAATATTGTTCTCGAAAAAACCCTCAAACGAAAATCAACCATTCGACTGACGTAACTTTGTAGCGACGCGCGACGCACAGTGAAACTGCCCGCTTCCTATATTTGAAAAACGATCCGCTTTGGATATTTTTCTATTCGTAATGTCAAGATTACTATTCGTAATGTCATTAGATTACTATTCGTAATGTCATTAGAGTCAGTCAGTTAGAGTTTGTATCTGTGAGCTTACATCCTCTTTCATAATTTAACGGCAAAGACAAAAATTAATATGCCTATTTAATTATGTTTCAACTTTTTATTAATTAAACATGAGGTAATTGCGTGAGACCTCGCCCCTTAAGTAAAATTTTAGCTAGATATATTTTATTTCTACTCCTAATCACCGATTTAAAGTCACCGGGTATTTGAGAGTTATCCGTAGATCAACTTTCCGAATATTGTGTCTATACACCACAAATCGGAACGTGACCGACCGTGGCGCCGTTACAATTTTTCGTACTGTCTTGGTTCCGACGAATTCCGCCAGGGGCGCTATTTTTCTTAGTCTCAAAATGGTAAGAAATTTAGTACGGGAAGGCATATCCTTAGTATTTATATCGATGTACAAACCTAACAAATTAAACATTCTATAATACCCTTCGTTGGTCTGTCATTGACATCCAAGCAGGTTGGATAAAACTATAGGCACAATGTTGATTTTGAAAACAATTTTCGTGGGAATTGTCCCACGCAAACGTTTTAAATTTTACCAACCTTTCACAAGAATATAAAGCATGTATTGCACCGGTCGTATTTTGAAATCCACGAATTTATTGCCAAGCGCCCCTACAACAGGTGCTAAGCTCATCTCCAATTCCCACAGTACACAATAGTTTTTTTCAAGAGGCTGCACAAGTGGCGTGCAGCTCTGTCTCCTATACAAAAAAATGGGATGCGGAATCAACGACTTAGGGATGATTATCATCCATCATTATAGTATTCATGCAAAGTTGGTCCTCGTTACGCAAAAAATAGGTTGAACAAATTAAATGGATCAAATTTCTTAGTCGGTAAAAATAATATACCTACCAACCAACTAAATTCTTCTTAGACAGAGTCAGTCTTCCCGCAGGTCGTCTCCTTCTCTGATTTCGACTATAATTCCTTCGACATTCGAAAAGGCCTTACGTTATACGTAGTTTATTTCGTGACACTGTAAGTAGATAGAAAATACATGTCTTATCAAAGTCGATATCGACGTTCACTAACATTCTATAGCGTAATGCGGCTTCTTCCGTACTTTATACAAATGGCTCGGTAACAAACCGTAACTAACTAAGTTCCACATAATACCCTTTGCAAAATCAGTTTTACTATAAAGTAAATAAAGATCTACACTAAAGCAGGTGTAGAGTTAACTTAATCGGAACGATACAGACAATAAAGAGAATGCCATTAGACAATTTGCTAATCAGCAAGAAACTGTATCATTTCTCACATTCTCCTGAGAGAAAATGGAGCTTGCGTAACTTGGTTTATTTACGCTCCGTGCCATCTACCTATATACTTCATGTGTAAGTGAAATGTGCATTTAACACGTATTAAATGGATGCATGAAGTCAATAGGAAAACATTTATGAAGGAATATGTTCACCCAATTTATTATAGCCAATTTTCTGTCACAGAGGAGAATGGGCGATATTGGTCCAAGTTTCCACCACCAACGGAACAACTAGGTCACCGGATAGCCTACTAAATAAATAGCAATGTTTACTATGACAACAAAAAATATATACTGTGAGTAAAAAGTTACGATCAAATGAATAGACCATAAATTAAATAAAAAGACATTTATTCCCAATCATCAGAATTTGAATAGTTACAATATAAGTTTTTCGAATTTAAACTTAAATTATGATTATATTTCATGCATTTATTTGTAATTTTGATATTATATTAATTTATTTCCATAATTAATTACCTACCTAATTGAAAAATATGAAATTATATTTAATTATAATATTTATATATCATTGATTCTAATATGTTATTATGATAGAAGTGACAGGGAAGTTGTTGCGCCAGAGGGTGCCAAGCACGTGGGCTCGTTCCAATTTACGCTAAGCGTTAACAACGTAATTTTTTTGCCTCAACTTCACATTGGACCACTATGGGTGCTTTCCCTCTTTTAAAAATTGGTTGTGTTTACTAATACAAATATTACAATATTAATTATTATAAATAATATGCAGGAATAAATAATTACAAAACTATGGGCAATAATAAAACGGCCGAAGAAAAAACTATTGAGCGAATCAATTGAATAGAAAAATTACTGAATTGCGCTACGAAATTACTGATTTCCGCGACTAAGTTACTAAATAGTTTTAGCCACCGCTTATTGGCTGAATAAAGATTGTCTGGGCGAAGTGGTTGGTGAAGGAAAAAGGGGGTGAGCGAAGCGAAGCCCATTTTATCCCCCGTGTTAGGTTGAACATGTAAGAACAGCAAAATGCAACGCTCATTTTCTATTTTATTTACTGGAATTAAGATTTTCTAGTTGCTATTTATTTATTTATTTAAAATACTTTTGTCGTCATTTTTTTATATGTTCAAAGGTTAATCCAACGACAATATCTAGTTTCATTCATAATTTATTTTAGTTTTATATGAAATATAACTACTACTAACTATATATGAAGACTAACTTGCTAACCACAATTTTATTACAAAACAATGCAGAGATACAGTATATATTTAAATTAAAGCTTTCGTGAACAATAAATTAAAATGTATTTTTTTTATTAGTTTATAGAAAACGCCTAAATGTTGATGCGCTACGAGTTACGATAACAAGAAGAGTCGCCTACGTTGCATCAGTCTAAAACCATAGTAACTTACGATAAAACGATTACCGTGTTACTTTTTACTACGCTAAACATGCAAGAAAAACTGTATTTACGATGAAACTCGCAGTTGCTAGAACTTTCTATTCGGTGTATTTTGGCGGGAAACGTCCATGTGGGACCAGCCGTTGCAGTTTAACATATAATTTACGATAAAAAACGCAATTTCGATAAATAAATCGGCGGTAAGAGTTCGATTGTTTAAATACTACCCCAAAATTATTATCAGCGATTTCTGTTGAGTTAGATTAACCCCATACAGGCGTTGATGACGTATTGTGAAATCGTCATTGAGTTTCTCGGTTATACTTGTATGGTTCAACTACGGAGAGGGTGTAAATCACAAGTACATTCTAACACAGGCAGGCTTGAACACGTATCGTGAAATCCTCATTGAGCTTCTTGGTTATACTTGTATGGTTCAACATGGAGAGGGTGTAAATCACAAGTACATTCTAACACAGGCAGGCTTGAACACGTATCGTGAAATCCTCATTGAGCTTCTTGGTTATACTTGTATGGTTCAACTATGGAGAGGGTGTAAATCACAAGTACATTCTAACACAGGCAGGCTTGAACACGTATCGTGAAATCCTCATTGAGCTTCTTGGTTATACTTGTATGGTTCAACTATGGAGAGGGTGTAAATCACAAGTACATTCTAACACAGGCAGGCTTGAACACGTATCGTGAAATCCTCATTGAGCTTCTTGGTTATACAGGTATGGTTCAACTACGGAGAGGGTGTAAATCACAAGTACATTCTAACACAGGCAGGCTTGAACACGTATCGTGAAATCCTCATTGAGCTTCTTGGTTATACAGGTATGGTTCAACTACGGAGAGGGTGTAAATCACAAGTACATTCTAACACAGGCAGGCTTGAACACGTATCGTGAAATCCTCATTGAGCTTCTTGGTTAGACATGTATGGTTCAACTATGGAGAGGGTGTAAATCACAAGTACATTCTAACACAGGCAGGCTTGAACACGTATCGTGAAATCCTCATTGAGCTTCTTGGTTATACAGGTATGGTTCAACTATGGAGAGGGTGTAAATCACAAGTACATTCTAACACAGGCAGGCTTGAACACGTATCGTGAAATCCTCATTGAGCTTCTTGGTTAGACATGTATGGTTCAACTATGGAGAGGGTGTAAATCACAAGTACATTCTAACACAGGCAGGCTTGAACACGTATCGTGAAATCCTCATTGAGCTTCTTGGTTATACAGGTATGGTTCAACTACGGAGAGGGTGTAAATCACAAGTACATTCTAACACAGGCAGGCTTGAACACGTATCGTGAAATCCTCATTGAGCTTCTTGGTTATACTGGTATGGTTCAACTATGGAGAGGGTGTAAATCACAAGTACATTCTAACACAGGCAGGCTTGAACACGTATCGTGAAATCCTCATTGAGCTTCTTGGTTATACTTGTATGGTTCAACTATGGAGAGGGTGTAAATCACAAGTACATTCTAACACAGGCAGGCTTGAACACGTTTCGTGAAATCCTCATTGAGCTTCTTGGTTATACAGGTATGGTTCAACTACGGAGAGGGTGTAAATCACAAGTACATTCTAACACAGGCAGGCTTGAACACGTATCGTGAAATCCTCATTGAGCTTCTTGGTTAGACATGTATGGTTCAACTATGGAGAGGGTGTAAATCACAAGTACATTCTAACACAGGCAGGCTTGAACACGTATCGTGAAATCCTCATTGAGCTTCTTGGTTAGACATGTATGGTTCAACTATGGAGAGGGTGTAAATCACAAGTACATTCTAACACAGGCAGGCTTGAACACGTATCGTGAAATCCTCATTGAGCTTCTTGGTTATACAGGTATGGTTCAACTACGGAGAGGGTGTAAATCACAAGTACATTCTAACACAGGCAGGCTTGAACACGTATCGTGAAATCCTCATTGAGCTTCTTGGTTAGACATGTATGGTTCAACTATGGAGAGGGTGTAAATCACAAGTACATTCTAACACAGGCAGGCTTGAACACGTATCGTGAAATCCTCATTGAGCTTCTTGGTTATACAGGTATGGTTCAACTACGGAGAGGGTGTAAATCACAAGTACATTCTAACACAGGCAGGCTTGAACATGTATCGTGAAATCGTCATTGAGCTTCTTGGTTAGACATGTATGGTTCAACTACGGAGAGGGTGTAAATCACAAGTACATTCTAACACAGGCAGGCTTGAACACGTATCGTGAAATCCTCATTGAGCTTCTTGGTTATACAGGTATGGTTCAACTACGGAGAGGGTGTAAATCACAAGTACATTCTAACACAGGCAGGCTTGAACACGTATCGTGAAATCGTCATTGAGCTTCTTGGTTAGACATGTATGGTTCAACTACGGAGAGGGTGTAAATCACAAGTACATTCTAACACAGGCAGGCTTGAACACATATCGTGAAATCGTCATTGAGCTTCTCGGTTATACTTGTATGGTTCAACTATGGAGAGGGTGTAAATCACAAGTACATTCTAACACAGGCAGGCTTGAACACGTATCGTGAAATCGTCATTAAGCTTCTTGGTTATACTTGTATGGTTCAACTATGGAGAGGGTGTAAATCACAAGTACATTCTAACACAGGCAGGCTTGAACACGTATCGTGAAATCGTCATTAAGCTTCTTGGTTAGACATGTATGGTTCAACTATGGAGAGGGTGTAAATCACAAGTACATTCTAACACAGGCAGGCTTGAACACGTATCGTGAAATCCTCATTGAGCTTCTTGGTTATACAGGTATGGTTCAACTACGGAGAGGGTGTAAATCACAAGTACATTCTAACACAGGCAGGCTTGAACACGTATCGTGAAATCCTCATTGAGCTTCTTGGTTTTACAGGTATGGTTCAACTACGGAGAGGGTTTAAATCACAAGTACATTCTAACACAGGCAGGCTTGAACACGTATCGTGAAATCGTCATTAAGCTTCTTGGTTAGACATGTATGGTTCAACTATGGAGAGGGTGTAAATCATAAGTACATTCTAACACAGGCAGGCTTGAACACGTATCGTGAAATCGTCATTAAGCTTCTTGGTTAGACATGTATGGTTCAACTATATAGAGGGTGTAAATCACAAGTACATTCTAACACAGGCAGGCTTGAACACGTATCGTGAAATCCTCATTGAGCTTCTTGGTTATACAGGTATGGTTCAACTACGGAGAGGGTGTAAATCACAAGTACATTCTAACACAGGCAGGCTTGAACACGTATCGTGAAATCGTCACTGAGCTTCTTGGTTAGACATGTATGGTTCAACTACGGAGAGGGTGTAAATCACAAGTACATTCTAACACAGGCAGGCTTGAACACGTATCGTGAAATCCTCATTGAGCTTCTTGGTTTTACAGGTATGGTTCAACTATGGAGAGGGTGTAAATCACAAGTACATTCTAACACAGGCAGGCTTGAACACGTATCGTGAAATCGTCATTAAGCTTCTTGGTTAGACATGTATGGTTCAACTACGGAGAGGGTGTAAATTACAAGTACATTCTAACACAGGCAGGCTTGAACACGTATCGTGAAATCGTCATTGAGCTTCTTGGTTAGACATGTATGGTTCAACTACGGAGAGGGTGTAAATCACAAGTACATTCTAACACAGGCAGGCTTGAACACGTATCGTGAAATCGTCATTGATATTCTTGGTTATACCAGTACGGTTCAACTATGGAGAGGGTGTAAATCACAAGTACATTCTAACACAGGCAGGCTTGAACACGTATCGTGAAATCGTCATTAAGCTTCTTGGTTAGACATGTATGGTTCAACTACGGAGAGGGTGTAAATCACAAGTACATTCTAACACAGGCAGGCTTGAACACGTATCGTGAAATCGTCATTAAGCTTCTTGGTTAGACATGTATGGTTCAACTATGGAGAGGGTGTAAATCATAAGTACATTCTAACACAGGCAGGCTTGAACACGTATCGTGAAATCGTCATTAAGCTTCTTGGTTAGACATGTATGGTTCAACTATGGAGAGGGTGTAAATCATAAGTACATTCTAACACAGGCAGGCTTGAACACGTATCGTGAAATCGTCATTAAGCTTCTTGGTTATACTTGTATGGTTCAACTATGGAGAGGGTGTAAATCACAAGTACATTCTAACACAGGCAGGCTTGAACACGTATCGTGAAATCGTCATTAAGCTTCTTGGTTAGACATGTATGGTTCAACTACGGAGAGGGTGTAAATTACAAGTACATTCTAACACAGGCAGGCTTGAACACGTATCGTGAAATCGTCATTGAGCTTCTTGGTTAGACATGTATGGTTCAACTATGGAGAGGGTGTAAATCATAAGTACATTCTAACACAGGCAGGCTTGAACACGTATCGTGAAATCGTAATTAAGCTTCTTGGTTAGACATGTATGGTTCAACTATGGAGAGGGTGTAAATCATAAGTACATTCTAACACAGGCAGGCTTGAACACGTATCGTGAAATCGTCATTGAGCTTCTTGGTTAGACATGTATGGTTCAACTATGGAGAGGGTGTAAATCATAAGTACATTCTAACACAGGCAGGCTTGAACACGTATCGTGAAATCCTCATTGAGCTTCTTGGTTGTACTTGTATGGTTCAACTATGGAGAGGGTATAAATCATAAGTACATTCTAACACAGGCAGGCTTCAACACGTATCGTGAAATCGTCATTGAGCTTCTTGGTTAGACATGTATGGTTCAACTACGGAGAGGGTGTAAATCACAAGTACATTCTAACACAGGCAGGGTTGAACACGTATCGTGAAATCCTCATTGAGCTTCTTGGTTAGTTATGTATGGTTCAACTATGGAGAGGGTGTAAATCACAAGTATATTCTAACACAGGCAGGCTTAAACACGTATCGTGAAATCCTCATTGAGCTTCTTGGTTAGACCTGTATGGTTTTACTATGGAGAGTTCAACTATTTAAATAACCTTCTTTAAGTTTTAGATAGCTGCATTACATTTAAACTGTAAAAGTACTTGATTTGGTCTGCTAATTTTTCTTCCTTCATATCTTTAGGGGAAGAGCCTCGCTACTTATCCCAAAACACAGGCGAAACCCTACCTTGGGGAGTATCGACTCTGATGTTATTTTTGCTTACTACCAACACCTATTCTCATAAACATATGATGTATCTATCTTTAGTTAAGTTTATATAACATGAAACTGTACCTTTCTTATTATGTATTCCTTTGTAATTTTTGTAATTATTTTTTGTGAAATGTTTATTGAATAAATCATTATTATTATTATTATATTACAAGTACATTCTAACACAGGCAGGCTTGAACACGTATCGTGAAATCGTCGTTGAGCTTCTTGGTTATACTTGTATGGTTCAACTATGGAGAGGGTGTAAATCACAAGTACATTCTAACACAGGCAGGCTTGAACACGTATCGTGAAATCCTCATTGAGCTTCTTGGTTATACAGGTATGGTTCAACTACGGAGAGGGTGTAAATCACAAGTACATTCTAACACAGGCAGGCTTGAACACGTATCGTGAAATCCTCATTGAGCTTCTTGGTTATACTTGTATGGTTCAACTATGGAGAGGGTGTAAATCACAAGTACATTCTAACACAGGCAGGCTTGAACACGTATCGTGAAATCCTCATTGAGCTTCTTGGTTATACAGGTATGGTTCAACTATGGAGAGGGTGTAAATCACAAGTACATTCTAACACAGGCAGGCTTGAACACGTATTGTGAAATCCTCATTGAGCTTCTTGGTTAGACATGTATGGTTCAACTATGGAGAGGGTGTAAATCACAAGTACATTCTAACACAGGCAGGCTTGAACACGTATCGTGAAATCCTCATTGAGCTTCTTGGTTATACTTGTATGGTTCAACTATGGAGAGGGTGTAAATCACAAGTACATTCTAACACAGGCAGGCTTGAACACGTATCGTGAAATCCTCATTGAGCTTCTTGGTTATACAGGTATGGTTCAACTACGGAGAGGGTGTAAATCACAAGTACATTCTAACACAGGCAGGCTTGAACACGTATCGTGAAATCCTCATTGAGCTTCTTGGTTATACAGGTATGGTTCAACTATGGAGAGGGTGTAAATCACAAGTACATTCTAACACAGGCAGGCTTGAACACGTATCGTGAAATCGTCATTAAGCTTCTTGGTTATACCAGTACGGTTCAACTATGGAGAGGGTGTAAATCACAAGTACATTCTAACACAGGCAGGCTTGAACACGTATCGTGAAATCCTCATTGAGCTTCTTGGTTATACAGGTATGGTTCAACATGGAGAGGGTGTTAATCATAATCACTCTCTTTTCTGTACCTGTCGGTATGAATGGGCTGTTATATGGGGCCGGTCTTCCAATAAAATAAAATCAAAATAAATCTGTGGGGGTTTTTTCGCCCTACTCTCCCACAGAGGTCCAACGTAGAGAACCATACCAACCATAGAGTATACCTGTATTGTTCTACTATGGGCATGCCGACAGACAATTCATACCGATTCATTGATCGATTCAGTTGCTATTGTTTATTGCACTATCAGCTTTGTGTCGATTACTAGAAATCGATGAGGTGTTACAACTGTTTCACAACAATGTGTTGCAATAGAGATGTTTCATAAAATTGATCAGCTCACTAGGGAACTTATAGTATTGCTTACTACCTGCATACTAACACAGGTGCATTCCCAATGGCTGGTTTAATAGTGTAGCATTTTGCAAAATGTTCATTCCAAATTCCAAAGGCCTTTATTACTGTAGATATTTACATATACTTAGCAATCGTAATTTTTTGCCACTTCTCTACATTGGCCACTGTGGGAGAAGCAGGGCGTAGAAACTCCACAGATTGATTTTTAGATCTCTTTTAAAAATTGCTTGTGCTTAACCTATATAAATATTATAATATTATTATGATAATTAATAAGCAGGAATAAATAATTACAAAATTATTAAAAGCAAGGTCTGTGTTGAGCCAGATTAACCCCATACAGTCCCGTCATTAAAGTAATCTTGAACATTGTAATAACCTTTTTTCGACAAAGTCGCTTCAACATGGTTTTTAAATTGCTCAAATGGCAATTTCAAGATCTCCAGAGGTATTGTAGTAGATAATGCATTGACCCTTGAAAGAATTGCTAACCTTCGCGAGTCTAAACCTGGGCGCAAGTAGTCTGTGATTATTTACAGATTACTTACTTACTTACATTATACATATATATGTATGTAGTATAGTATGTGGACAGAGCTATACGACAGTATAGCTTTAATATTATACTAATATATTACCTATTCCTATGTATATGGGTGTACGTTTCTACGTGGAATTTGTTTCGGGCGCTTTAGTGTTCCGGATGACACGTCAAGCTACAGGTCCCGGCTACTATCGCTACTCGGTGGCAGTAGTCACTGTGTCAGAGAGGCCCTGAAAGAGCGGCTTGTTAACTTCGGACAGTCGGGATGGCCACGAGCCCAACACCCCTCTCTCAACCCGCACTGAGCCAGTGTGGTGGAGTATGGCTCAATCTTACCCGTAGCCGCGTAAAGACCCGAGTCCCTCGGTGGGGACATTAATGAAGAAGAAGAAATGAGGATTACTCAGGTATTTGAGATATAAAACCTAACCTTTTACTTGACCTCTTGTAGTCTAGTATGGAATATTCAAGATTAAATTTTCAAGATATTCAAGATTAACATAAATTACAAGAGTGCATGGTGTTATTCTAATTCAACAAAGAAGTCGCTTAGAAATTGTTTAATTATTTATTCCGTTAAAAAGTAATTGGTGCGGCTGTTTTCATACTCCGTGTACGTAGGCATGTGCATTCATAAGTTTGTATGTGGTATTGAAAAAAAATGCAGTCGGCTTATTTTATTTATGATAATTCCAGTTGTTCAGCCGATAAACTTCTAGGGTTCGGGGGTGTGATGGGAGTAGTTTAAGGGGAAAGGGGGAAAGGGGGGGGGGGGTGAGTTTGCTCTAACAAACGTTTTCGTCATAGCGTGTTTACGCAGCCATCACTAGATGGCGTTGTCTGTACTTTGCCTCGCGCAATAGAGATTTTCTTGTGTTAGGTTAAGTACCATTCGATGATTTGATTAAATTAGGACCAGTTTGTCCAGAGGCTGGCGAAGGGCATGTTCGCGCGTGCGGATGCTTCACATCTTCCGCACATCGCCGAACTGGCGCCGCACCACGCGCGCCCGCCCGACCGCCGCCGCCTGCCACGCGACCTGGTTGCCTAGCCGGCGATCACCCACTGCACACCAGCGCCACATCAAGACCACCGCCCGCAGGGGCCACCCGATGACCTGTCCACAGGAGTGGACAGAGGCGATTCTTCGGGAAGAGGTCCGTCGACCTGACCCCGACTCCCCACGCCCCAGAAAGGGTGCGTGAGAAGATTATCAACAACATTAAATTAGTTCTTCCATACAATACAACCAAGAGTGTTTTACTTCAGTACAGTGCAGTGTTCAGTCAGTTTTAGGTAAACATTTTGGGCCTTTACGAGCCGGATTGAGTGAAGAGTGTCAAGTGCGAGTGCGTATCATTGGATTGCAGTGCTTACGGATTTCAGTGTTACGGAATGGTAAATTGCGGGAGACTGTAAGTACGGAACTCATTACTAGGGCAGAGACTTAGAAGAATTCATCAGTGTTTGCATAGTGAAAAGACTTAGAAAAATCAGTGAAATTTAGAGACTTAGAAAAATTGTGGTGCAGTTTTGTATGAAAATAACACTTAGAAATTTTTCGAGAAATTCTCTATAGAAAAAAGACTTAGAACAATTTGTGTAAATTTTGGAGACTTAGAAAATTTTTGAATTATGTCGTTTCAAGAGTTAGTCAGTTTACAGGAAGAAATGGGAAGGCAGATAAACCGAGCCCTCAGTAATTACAAAAAGTCGAGGAGTAGAATTACGAAAGCATACATTGAAACAAGATTAGAGTCATTAGAGTCAAACTGGGAAAAATACAAACAAACAAACCTAGAGATTAGCAAAATTGCAACCACAGATTTGAGGACAACAGAGAGGTATTTCACTGAAGACACATTCTACACCTGCGAAGATGTTTATTTGGAACTCAAGACACTGATGAAGGAGCGCTTATCAGAAATAAGTTTGCCCAAGATGAGCACGAGCACGGAAAAGGAAGCCACACACAAAACAGAGACACAAAAGTTGACAAAACTGCCTCCGATTAAAATACCTTCATTCTCGGGGATTTACACAGAATGGCCGAGTTTTTACGATCTCTTCAAGTCGTTGATTCATACAAATTCAACGTTGAGCAATATACAAAAATACCACTACTTGAAGAGTAGTCTAACTGGAGAGGCAGAAGGATTATTGAGGCAGTTTCCACTGACTGATGCAAACTACAATAAGGCACTGACACTTTTGGAAAGTCGATTTGATAACAAGAGGTTGATAGTTCACGCACACATCACACGACTGAGGAACCAAAGGAAACTATCAACAGAGACAGCAAGGGGGATACGAGATATTTTAGATACCACAAACGAGTGCTTGAGCGCATTAAACACTATCGGCGTACACACGGAAAGCTGGGATGCGATCATCACTCACATCATAGTAGAAAAGTTAGATATCGAGAGTCACAGGCTCTGGGAACAAAAACAGGGAGCGTCGCGTGACATTCCAACTACAGGGGAACTATTGGAGTTTATGGAGGTTCGATTTCGGTCTTTAGAAGCCCTGAATGCCACGCAGACGAAAGAACACACGACACGCACACCACAACGACCCCAGCCAATAAAGACGTTCGCAACAAGCTCTCAAGATACGACAGCACAAGCTACTAAATCAAGCTTCCTAGAGCACAAACCTAGCTGTGTGTTATGTTCTGGAGATCACTATGTGTACCACTGTCAAGAGTTCATTAAAATGACATCTGAACAAAGAAGAGATTTGGCGCAAGATAAACAACTCTGTTTCAACTGCCTTGTACCAAAACACCCTGTGCGTTTCTGTAGACAGAGAACTACTTGCAGAATATGCAGTCGAAGACACCACACTCTTCTTGACACTACGAATGAACCTACGACAGCGAAACAGTGCTCACACACACAAGAAGAACTGGAAGAAGAAACAACACCAATTGCCGTTCACAAAGTTGAGTCGACTAAGAGTCAAATTCTGCTTGCCACTGCCTTAGTACGAGTAATGGATCGTGATGGACGAAAACATATACTGCGTGCGCTGATCGATCAAGGTTCTCAGGCATCCTTCATAACGGAATCAGCAGCGCAACGACTGGGCTTACGCAGGACTGGAGTATGCAGCAGGATCACTGGAGTAGATTCTACTATGACTACAGTGTCGAAAGCGCAGATAGAACTCGCACTGTTTTCACTAAGTTCGGAAGAGTCGGTAGCCGAAGTGAAAGCACACATCCTCAAATCGCTACAATCTATACTACCAGGCAGGGAATTCACAACAGAACCGGGATCAGGGATTCGAGAGTTGACACTAGCGGATCCTGGTTTCTGTAAGCCTGGTGGTATAGACATGTTATTGGGAGCAGAGATATACGCACATATTTTGTTGGATGGTTTAAGGAAATTCGGTACACTATTGGCACAAAACTCACGACTCGGATGGATAGTATCCGGAGCAGTACAAGGGAATAAAACACAAGTAGAAGATATAATAGTGATGCACAATAAACTAGAGGTCAATGACCTATTACAGATGTTTTGGGAGTCTGAGGAGTTACACACAGAGAAACGCATAATGACAACAGACGAAAAACGGTGTGAGAAGATTTATGAAGAGACACATTCTCGCACACCCTCGGGACGTTACAAGGTAGCCTTACCATTTACAGATGAGAATGGAACACAACTAGGAGACTCAAAGGACGTTGCTGTCAAACGTTTGATGAACATGGAGCGCCGCTTCAAAAGGGATGGAGAGTTTCAGCAACGGTACATCGGATTCATGAAGGAGTATGAGGACTTAGGGCACATGGAGAAAGTGCCTAAGGATGAGATACACAAGTCCAATACATACTACCTCCCACACCATGGCGTACTTCGAGAAGAGAGTACTACAACGAAGGTGAGAGTCGTGTTTGACGGTTCTGCGCGGACAAGTTCAGGGACATCACTAAACGAACAACTTTTGATTGGTCCATCACTACAACACGACATCCGTGACATCTTCTTGCGTTGGCGAAAACACAACATCTGCTTAGTGGCCGATATACAACGGATGTACAGACAGATCCTCGTGAGACAAGACGACGTGGACTACCAAAGGATCGTATGGCGGAGTAAGCCAGAGGACCCCATACAGGATTATCGCCTACTCACCGTGACTTATGGGACATCTTGTGCGCCATACCTTGCTATCAGAACATTGAGACAGTTAGCAAGTGATGAAAGTGATAAGTTTCCAAAGGCGGCTAGTGTTTTACAAAGTGACTGTTATATGGATGACATTTTATGTGGATGTGATACTATCGATGAAGCTATACAATTGTCAGGGGAGCTTATTGATATGTCAAACAAGGGGGGGTTCGTGTTACATAAATGGAATTCAAATTCTGTGAAAGTATTGGAGAGCTTGCCTACGGGAAACAACCAGACACGAGAACCTATTAACATAATGATGGATAAAACTGTTAAAACGTTGGGTGTCAGATGGAACCCCAGTAGTGATTGTTTTGAATTGAACATGAAGCTTCCATCTGCCTCACCAAGGGTAACAAAGAGAAGTGTATTGTCTGATGTTGCGACAATATATGATCCTCTGGGCTGGTTGTCTCCTGTGGTCATAGTTGCTAAAATGTTTCTACAAAGGCTGTGGCTGCTTGGTCTTGGTTGGGATGACGAACTACCAAATGAAGTCAAAACAGAATGGTTGACATATCGAGATGAGATTAACACCATGTCAACAATTTACTTGCCACGTTGGATTGGCATGACTAGAACAATAAAACGGGTAGAGTTACATGGGTTCAGTGACGCCTCCATAACTGCATTCGGGGGAGTAGTCTTTCTTCGCATTATACGGGAAGATGATACAGTAGAAGTTAAAATGGTATCAGCCAAGACCAAGGTAGCACCGGTAAAACAAGTCACGTTGCCACGTTTAGAGTTGTGTGGGGCTGTATTGACAGCAAAACTGTTACACAAAGTTAAAGTCTGTTTAGGTATACCCGATGATCAAATTTATGGCTGGACGGACTCAACCATAGTTCTTGCTTGGCTTCAGAAACATCCAAATTCTTGGAAAACTTTCGTGGGTAATAGAGTCGCGGAGATTTTGAATGTCACAAAGCCAAGTCAGTGGCACCACGTTAGTTCAAAAGACAACCCCGCGGATTGTGCCTCTAGAGGTTTGCAACCGGCACAATTAGCTCAACATGAACTATGGTGGGCCGGACCACAATGGTTGAAATCACCACATCCTATTTCATGTGTTAGTAGGATACATGTGACTAATTTAGAAGAGAAGATTGTTGTACATCTGGCTGTAGATGTAGATGAAGAGTTTCTTTTACACAAATATTCTACCTTGATGAAACTGAAACGTGTGATAGGATATTGTTTTAGATTTGTACATAATTGTAAGAGAAAGGCACAACAGAAAAACATCGATTCCACTGAAGATAGATTAGAAGAAATGCCAAAGTTTCTAGTAACAAGAGAGTGGAAGAGGGCAATGAACGCATGTGTAAAGATTTCACAGAATCGATATTTTTCAGATGAGTTGCATGACTTATCACATGGACAAACTGTAAATAAGAAAAGTCCGTTGTATTTTCTTCATCCATTCTTGGATACTGAGGATATAATCAGAGTTGGTGGACGTCTTGAGAACGCTCCACTTCCATATGATACTAAACATCCTGTAGTAGTGTCTGGTAAATCCAGGTTAGCGTTTTTAATTGTTGATCAGACTCACAAAACCACATTGCATGGCGGACCTCTGCTAATGTTAAATGTTATAAGAAGTAACTATTGGATTATGAATTTAAAATCTATTGCTAAATTCCATGTTCGAAAATGTATACAATGCATCAGACAATCTCCAAGGTTTGCTTCACAAATCATGGGAAACTTGCCAGCATCCAGGGTGACAGTTTCTAAACCTTTTTCATGTAGTGGTGTTGACTTTGCAGGGCCTATATTGCTTAAAACCTCGAGACTTCGAAATGCACAAACAACGAAGGCCTACATTGCCGTTTTCATTTGCACCGCTACTAAGGCTATTCACTTGGAGCTGGTTTCAGAATTGACAACCGAAGCCTTTATAGCTTCATTTAAAAGATTTACTTCAAGGCGTGGTCATTGCGCTCAACTATATTCAGACTGTGGATCCAACTTCATTGGTGCCAAATTTGAACTAAAGAGAATGCTCAATAAAGCTAAATCAGAGCTGCCAGAGGACCTGTCACAATTATTGGCCTCTGAGGGTACCGAATGGCATTTTATACCTCCAGGATCGCCACACTTTGGAGGATTATGGGAATCCGGTGTGAGATCTACGAAGCACCATATCAAACGTGTTCTCGGTGACACAAAACTAACATTCGAAGAATATGCTACGTTGTTAGCGCAGATCGAGTCTTGTTTAAATTCTCGTCCCATTTCACCCATGAGTGACTCAGTTGATGATCTCACTGCTTTGACACCTGGTCATTTTCTAGTATTGGGACCACCAGTTGTGGTTCCTCACGTAAATGTCTTGGATGTTCCCGTCAATAGACTAAATCGATGGCAACATCTGGAACATATGCTACAATGTTTCTGGCAAAGATGGAAATCTGAATACTTGACGACCTTACAAAACCGTTATAAATGGTCGTCCCAGAAACCATATATTAAAATAAATGATTTAGTTATTATTAAGGACGATCGAGTTCCTCCATCTAAATGGCCTCTTGCTAGAGTCGTTGATACTCATCCAGGCAATGACGGATTAATTCGAGTAGTCTCATTGAAATGTCTTCAAAAAGTTATTAAGCGACCTATTACTAAGTTATGTATTCTACCTTTTATACAGTCCACAGAGATTTAAAGGACTATAATAGTCCTTGGGTGGCGGCATGTTTACGCAGCCATCACTAGATGGCGTTGTCTGTACTTTGCCTCGCGCAATAGAGATTTTCTTGTGTTAGGTTAAGTACCATTCGATGATTTGATTAAATTAGTTCTTCCATACAATACAACCAAGAGTGTTTTACTTCAGTACAGTGCAGTGTTCAGTCAGTTTTAGGTAAACATAGCGGATTTCAGTATTTGTTTTTTTTTTCGGAAAAGTATACCTAATCAGACTACGCAGTTCTCTCCGCATTCACGAGACGAACCCGTAGAAACCAGTCGCCAAAACTTACACCCAAATTTGCTCAAAAGTCTGCGCAGTAATTGGAAAATTCAAACACCCGAAATTCAATTTAAAATTGCACTTTCTTCGTTATGTTGTTGTGCAAAATAGACTTGTATCGCATTCTAATAAAGCCTTTTGTCCGTCAGTCGTGACAATATGTTTATATGTTATGTCGAAAGGCTCTCGAGGTCTACTGTTCACACAAACCACTAGTTTATAATGTGTAATATTTGTACTGATTAAACAAAACCTGAATTTAAGAGATCTAAAGATCAATCTGTGGGAGTTTATTCGCCCTACACTCCCGAGGTGGTCCAATGTAGAGAAGAAGCAAAAAGTGTCATTTTCTAAATAAATGCTAATTCACAGAAAATAAATAATTTGGAATATTGAATTTTGGATATTTATCTATTTTGTTATATAACGATATCGGTGATCCCACCGAATGAGTTCATAGGTCGCTCGTAGGTAGCTGGGTCCTTATGGGTAGGAGTCATCTCGACTGTCAATTCTAAGAAACAGTCTAGAGTCTAGAAGCAGCTACATCCGCAGTCATTGTCGCAATTGTTTGAGAATCTACGTCGTTGTTAGGTAGGGTTGTACGTTGTACCCAAAAAAAGTTATTTTGTTTTGCAAGATTCCAACCAGGGATGGTCACGAATGTAATTTTTTTGACGTTCGCGAATGCGAATGCGAATTTTGAAAGTGCGAATGAGCCAATGCTTTTAGAGCAACATTCTAAAAAACTTTGAGCAACTTAAATCATATTTTTAATACTTACTATAAAATAAGTAAAATAATTAGAACAATAAACCAGCGTTATGCTCAGTAAGTAAAAAATCACACACGTATTTAAAAATTTAAGTTCAAAAAAGAAATATCATATTTCACAAAAAGTAACTAAATACCTATTATAGCTGGCGCCGCGGCTGACATGACTCGATCTGCACACATTCGCATTCGCAAAACATTCGCTTCGTTTGATGCGAATGTGAATGACGATGCGAATGTTCAAAATGATGCGAAAGAATTCGCATAGGCAAATACGATTGCGATATTGACGACATCCCTGATTCCAACTACCAAATTTTAAAGTGATAGGGCGTTAGTCCATTCCCGTAGCAATGAAGTTATGAATGTGTCCTTGCCTTGTTAGTTTGTTCCTTCTGAGCATTGCAGTACAAATTAATTATTTATGTGCTACATGCTTATTTCACCATTCGCGCATCACATTCTGACTGTCGACCGGGTCTGACAGGGTCGTATACGTATGACTGGACAACTGCGAATTCAGTATTAGCCAAGATCTATCGAATCGAATAGGGATTGTATTACAGTGGACCCCCGATAATCCGGCCCCTGTCTAATCCGGCGCCCCCTGTAATCCGACATGACAGAATTATGTTTGACAATCTTTGCTAATATGTATGTATAGATCACGCAAGTTTGAACAGGTCACAACTCGTACGCGCCACCGCTATTGTGCTCGACGCGTATGCATTGTTTTACTTAAACAAAAAAATAATATGAATATTTAAAAGCTTCATAATTTGATATAGTATTCACTACATGATTCTTGATTATTTTGGTAGATATGTATGTATGTGCATTTATGCTTATTTTTATAATAAAACGTAAGCTCTCAATTGTTATTTAATTTACTAAATTCGACTTACATAAATTAAGTCTGATTTGTACTTCAAAGTATGTACATACATATGTACGTATAATATATTGACTCTCGTCATTAGATATGTAATTTGTCGGATTACAAGGTACTCTTTCGTAAAAAAATCCGGACTATAGGGGTCTTAGGCAGTGCTCTATAATCCGACAAATTCGATAGTCCGACACTGCCCTGCATAATGTTTGCCGGATTACCGGGGGTCCACTGTATATCTGTGTAGATTTTACTACTGATAATGTTATAACATATCTGGATATTCGAAAGGACACGGGGTAGTTCAGCAAATGTAGATCACCTAACTTTAGTCTAAACCTTCAAACAGACGGCAGCCCTAGCACAGCACCTTAATGGATAGTTCGCCACTTCCTCCGTAGGACGATGTTCACTTGTATAGTGACAATTAGTTAACTGAGACAGTCAAACAACACAATTGTCTTTGGACAATTCGATCGCAGTAAAGTAGCATTTAAGGGTGAGGTATAAGTTTCGCGTCAGGTTGGGATGACACTCTGGAAGGCATGATAAATCATGATTTAAGTTGTGGCTTCCCTATCGTCCTCAAAGATCATTAACGTGCGAATGAAGTAGACGTGAACTCCGATAGGCAATTGGGGGCGACGAACACACTTGTACCATATCTTCCTTGAGTGCTTTCACCACCTGTCGCGAGCTGTGAGTGTATGGAAGGGCACTTGTGTAGTAATACTAATAGGTGCCTATTAGAAAACTGTACCTATGAGTATTACTCCCCGCCCTAAGTCTGTTCACAGACATAACTTAATTTTTTTTGGTGTTTTAGTAAGGACTTGGTAAGGACATCAGAGGCTCAGATGATGAAATAGACACCTAACTATGTTACCGTCCTGTTTCTTCAAACAGGTGTTAAATTAGACGATAAAAATATATTTATAAAGGATATGGAAAAACGCATGTCGCAGCTCAGGTTTGCGGATGCCCTCATTCTAGTTGCCGAATGCGTCTCAGATCTCCAACATATGCTCGCAGAATTGCACGAAGCTTCCCTAAAAGTCGGTCTGAGGATGAACATGTCCAAGACCAAGATCATGACGAGTTGCCCACTAAATGTGCTGGCCCTAATTGTTGGCAAGGATACCGTACAGGTGGACAGCGATTACGTCTATCTTGGACATCGTTTATCCTTTGACCGAGATGCACAGGTGAAGGAGATTAAAGACGCGTCGGATTAGGGTGCGCTGCTTTCGGGAAACTAAATGATGTCTTTAAATCCTCACTCCCACAACAGAAGGCCAAGGTGTATAACCAATGCATCTTGCCTATCCTCACCTATGGAGCCGAAACATGGACGCTCACAAAGCATAACGTGCATATTATAAAAGTGGCACAAAGAGCGATGGAGCGTTCCATGTTGGGTATCTCTCTCGTTGACCGTGTGCCAAAGGTCGAAATTCGACGGAAAACTAAGGTCGCAGATGTAGGCAAACGGATGACGAGATTGAAGTGGAGATTGGCGGGACGGGAAGACGGACGGTGGACCAAAGCAGTCACATACTGGGGCCACGGGGAGCGACAAGGCCAGTGGGCAGACCACCAGCCCGATGGTCCGACGATATCATTAAGTCGTCGGGATCCCACTGGGTGCGATTAGCGCAGGACCGGGGAGATTGGCGCTTTAGAGAAGAGACCTATGCCCAGCAGTGGGTCGATGTGGGCTGAATATGATGATGATGATGGAAAAATGGTTGTATAGACCACTGTCCCAGAAATGTACACTTCTCAATAGCTAAATATGTCAATATTAATTCATAAATTACTGCGTCTATTTATTTTGTACCAACCCAACGTGGAGATACGACGCTGAACCAAGGTCGTAGACGAGGGTAAGCGGATCGCGAGGTTAAAGTGGAGTTGGGCGGGATACTTGAACAGGAGGGAAGACGGAAGGTGGACAAAAGCAGTGACGGAATGGTGCCCAAGGGACGCAAATCGACCAACAGGCAGACCACCCGCCCGGTAGTCAGACAATCTTACCTACTTTGCTGGGCGACAGTGAATGAGGCTGGCGCAGGACCGCGTCAAGTGGCGTGCTGAAAAGGAGGCCTATACTCAAGAGTGGGTGCGGGAGGCTGAATAGATAGTTTTATTTTGTAGAACTAGTAAGAAATGATAAAACAATTAATAGTTATGAGCTTTATTTCTACTGTCAGACAGAGCTAGAGGTGGGACATAGCACCATTTTTCAATAACGAAACGATAAAAGTTACTTATTACCATGAGCTTGAAGCTTCATTGCTTTATATATATTTAGATGTTTTGCTGAGTCACACGAGGCGTCTCTTTAAAAAGTTCTCGCGCTACCGGACCCCATGGCCCGAGTGTCTCGACGCTAAAAGGTACAAATATGTAGCCCAGCCCAAGAGCTGCATATTTGCGCCTCTTGTTGCCTTCCGCGGTCGCCGCTGCCCCGCCAGCCTTACGGGCGGTCGCCTGCACGTGGGACTGTACCAGCGTGTCCACGCAGGTTGCGTCCCACACAAGCGACGTTTTTCCACGGGATGAGTGTGATCCCGTCCGGCCTTTTGCCATCACCGCGCGAAATTCCCAGTGGCTCGAGGATACTGGGAACGCCTGCGCTGGCAAAAGCCCGGCGGATGACATCGTTCAGTGCGGCGTGGCGCGACAGACGGCCTGCGCTGCGGTGGCATGCCAGGCCATGGTGGCCCAGCTGGTCCACGCCTCCTCCACAACGGCAGCGATGTGGCTCATTCGTTTTGTCAAATAAATAAAAGTAAATGGGCATGATGAAATAGTTTTTCAAAATCAATTAGCAGGCCTTGTTTACAAGAAAGAATGAAATTAGATATTTCTTGTTATATCGGCAACAGAAATACACAATCAGCTCTTTTGATATCACTCTTTATCTTCATATTACAGTTCATCAGACAGAACCCGCTAACGGACAGACGCACGTCTTGGATGTTCACATGTTTGTGCCGTCGCAGTTTCTGGTTCCCACGCCACAGGGTATCCTAGTGTGGGGCCAGTATGTGCCTATATGTTATTTACAGAAGAACAAACTGACATATTGACGGGCAGCGGAGGCATTCGAAATGACTGCAAGAATGGATGAATGTCCACCAAATTGTGTTTGGATAAACGATCACCAAACTTCTTTTTATGTTCTGTGTACTTAAGTTTATATTTTAAGTATTTTTGTTGTTCTTACATGTTCAACCTAACACGAAGGACAAAGGGGGCTTCACTTCGCTCACCTCCTTTACCCTTCACCTAAGCTACCGCAGTATTTTGCCCTGATAAATATAATAATACGGGCCACCATTCTGGCCGCTTCGGGTACGGAACCATAAAGGAGAAATAGCTAATGTACATTCAGCCAGACTTAACTGTTCGGTCAAAACAGATACTATAGTGTTTAAATAGCATCGTTCGACGCTAACCGCGGCGCCCGCCGTCCCCCGCCTATATTTGTCACTTAAGCACAATTTCGCACGACACTAAAAATAAGGGACAAAGCTATGCGTCTATTTTAACCGCGACGGTCTCTAGTGCGTGCGGCTTCGTAGAGGCCTCGGGTTCGAAGCCCGGCAGGGGGAAAAAAACCAGGTGTCGCTTTTTCTGGTTCCCGCGACGCAGGGTATCCTAGTGTGGGGCCAGAAGCACTGTATGTGCCTGTATGTTCGGTGAAATTTATTTAGCTGGCCATATTTTAGGGAATGTTAGTTAGTACCCATAATTATGAACAACTTTCCCCAAGAAATATGGTCGCAAACGAAAAAGAATTGATAGTAACTTGTATCAGCCGATCAGGTCAATTTACAAATGGACATTTTTTTTTTTCATTTGCGTCCATATGTTTCTTGGAGAAAGTTGTTTATATTGATGGGTGCTATCAGTCCCCAAAACATGGTCAACTACTTAAATGTCACCTGTAAAAATGATTGTTTATTTTCATTTCCAAGCGAAAGAGTGAGTAGGAGATTGACGCATAGCTCTGTTGCTCTATTCTGTATCTGTGAAATCAATCTGCCAACTTCAAGTTGACGTTCACCAATCATAAAGCGGCGACGACGTCTGTGGCGCAGCGGTTTTGGCTCTGCCTACCCTGCGAGAGGTCCCGGGTTCGATCCCCGGCCGGGGGTAAAGAAAAGAAAAAAAACAGGTCTTGGATGTTTATATGTGTGTGACGTCGCTGTGTCTGGTTCCCACAACACAGGGTATCCTAGTGGGGGGCCAGAGGCAATGTTTGCGCCTGTATGTAAATGTTTATGTTTATAAAGCGACTATTTCACACGAGCTGTCATTTAAAGCGATAATAATCATTGGAATTTAGAGGAATCGGTACAACCTTATTTTATTTAAAATCCAATAGCTTTTGAATAATTGACTAATCAGAACATCGCATAAACAGGCAAGGTCGCAATAAACGACGGTCGTGTGAAATCATTGTGTTGTGTTTGGCAATTTTTTCAAAAGCTATTAGTGCGATACTACCTGGCGCGGCCACCATGGCCCCGCTGAAAAAAAAGGATTAACCGAACTAGTTTAGTTAGGTTAGACTTTTATTGTAAGTAAACAAAATTTAAATTAATTTAAGGAAGTAGTTTAATAACGAATCCAAAACTTGTTTTGTAATTTTTTATTTGGTATGCATTAACACAATTTTTTGGTACTGATAACATAATTAACGTAGACAAACTAGCGTTGTTGCAGCAACAAAACGCTGTGCCCACAAATAACAATGCTCTAAGCTTACTAATACCCAAAGGGCTAAGTTGTTTTTACCAATTCGTTAAATTGATATCTATCAATCTTCACTTATCAACCATCTACAAAACTTTTGACTACTATTTAGAATTAAGTTTTCTTTGTCGTAATTCATATCATTCATCTATTTTCACTTAAACTAATATGCTTACAACTACACCAACAGTTTCTCAAATTCAGCTGAGGTTTTTTAACACTTAACCCAACGGCTTGTCAATTAAATAATCATTTAATAATTATAGAAACCTAAAGTGGAAAAAAGATAAGAAAATTGGTGCCATAACTAATCGCATGGGTGATCTTTTTTCTTTTTTATTTCGACATTTGTCTGGAAAATTTGTTCGGTTTCTTGTTCTGAGAGATACACTAAAATATTAACAAGTGTTTAAAATTACACCTGTATTGTTTTGCTTGCCAATTACCGAACGGTCATTTTGGTAAAAACCAAACAGTTTTCTTACATAGTGACTGTTCTAAGCAAAATCAATATAAGGGAGAAAGTTTACTTTTAGTTCGATATGGCGTAGTATGTATTTTAGATCGCGATATGGTTTTTTTACCGAGATATGTATATGTCACCGGAAAATAATACGATCCGCAAGTTTATAAATTTCCTAATTTTTTTCCGCAAGTTTATAAATATACTAACCTAACCTAACCTAACCTAACATAACCTAACCTAACCTAGCCTAATATAATCTAGAAGGAAGTTTATAAATTTCCTAGGAAAGAACCCCGCACAAAATGTTCGGTAAAAATCTTTCGGTCGATTTGGCTGAAATTTTGAGATAATGTAGTCTTTAATATTCTAATTAACTGTGTGAAGTTACAACTTCAATTAATGACTAGTTTTTAAAATGTGAGTATTTTTATGTTCAACATTTTTTACTTATAGGGACGCATATATTTCTTATTAGTTAAAGTACATTTTAGCAATCTTTGCTTAATTATTGTATATCCGTAACATTAATACCTGATTAGCCTCACAATCCTACCTTCTCACAGGGCGTTAAGTATGGTATGAAGAGTTTTTAATGACGGATACTTGACATTTTCTTCATATCGGGCAAAACCTAAAAACCATAATATTGCTGTAACGTGACCGCATGTACCAATGGTTCGTGCTCCACTTTTACAGGTGCAGTAATAACCTAAGACTGGGTCAACTTCACTCCCATTATATGTTGTTCATCGAATGCAATCCACAAATAATAAAACGCTGCGTTTTGAAATCTTGATGTGGCCCTTATTTTAATAAATCCAGGCTCGTTGAAGTTTTCGTCTATTTCGAAAACTCGCTCGTCTTCGTCTTCCGCTGCTAAGTCGGCAATATGACGCAATGTACTGTCTTGAATATATCCTGGAGACAATTTAACTTGATACTTTCCGAATGTGAGCGAGTGCAAATACGCCAAGTCTAACCGTGGAAACAATGGTAGTAGTTCAGCGGTTAATGGAGTCCATCGTGCTCGTCTTCTGCCAAGATTTTCGGCTTCAACTCGTGCCTATACAATATTAATGTCGTCGACACGTTGGAGCATTTCATTAGCTAACTGGACGTTACAATCTGGCATTGCAATAAGTCCATAGTATTTATTTATTATAGCTCCGGCTATTAAAAGGAATGTGTTCAAATTCGGAATATGCGATGTCGAAATCATACGCCCAATGAATTTAAATATATTTTTTAAATGTCCATTCCGTGCTTCCACTACCCATCGTGTTTTTGTCACAATCCGTGCATAATTGGCGTCCTCAGTTGTCAATTGACTTTGACCTGGCCTTAGAACAGGTGGCATTAAAGTTTGTATTCCTATTTCCTGTAATGTGGGGATTGCATCTCTGTAGCCACGATCTACAATGAAGATGTCTTGTAGCTGGAACCAATGACGCATTCCATGAAAATCGTTATCTAACTCATTGACAAGTATTCTAGCATCATTATTATGAGCATTGGAGAAATATGGTCCTTGAATATCTAAAATATATCCAGAAGGAGCAACCAACATTGAGGGTTTAACCAAATATTTCTTTTTGTGAGTGCAAAAAGACTGTCGCAAAGTCTTGAAACAAGAACTTTTTTCAATATCTAAGTATGTACAATCATTGTACACTAACGCTTTTGGGACTTCTGGTGTGGGATTATATAGCTGATTGGCAAAGTCTGTTACGTGCATCTCTATGTAATCTTGTCTTGTTATGGCATTGAAGCCTATATTCTCGCGAATAAAGCGGGTCCCTAAAGATTTTCTCACTGTACTAACAGCTAGGCTTGCTGCTTGTCTTGACGAATAATGGAATAGAACCCACAAGAATTCATCACTTACACCTTGCCGTAACTTACAAAGAAAACATAAAAGATCTTTTTTGCTCACATAACGATGTCCACCATTCACCGGCAAACAGTCACAGTAACTAAATAAATCAATAAAGTCTTCTTTACTAACGGGGAAAGGGCTTTTAACTCTTCATCTGTCAATTCCTTCTCATCTTGATATCGACGTTGAGCACTGATATTTATTTCGTCACGTAATCGTTCAAAAAAGTTTGTAATTCATTTCCTTTTAATATAAACGGTCTGTTAATATACCTCAGCTCCACTAGAATATCTTCAGTCAGAAAACCTCTTTCATCTAAATGTCCTCTGCAGCACACGTACCTAACCGGCACATAGATGTTCCTTTACGCAAAAATATTAACCCGACACTCCGGTGATAATCGTTGTATATTGTCAACGCTGTTGCATACAAAACAAGCACGCGTAGTTCTTTGCTGTAAAATATTTAACTGCAAACACTGGGGATTAACATTCAGTATCTGAATGTCCCGAATAATTGAAAAGTTACAATTATTGCAAATACGTGTGTCACCATCAACGTCTACTGGTAAACCACCAGCTTCATCCCGTCTTTGCTTGGCTAACTCAATCAACATTTCTCCGTCTTCTCTAACCAACCCCGCACGAGTAATGACTCGTGGCACTAAGGCAGCATCGCATATATAGCAACGAATTCTGTTTCTGAAAGCCATTTTACTAGGCGAAATGCAAAATGCATATTTTACTATTTCGAGTTAGATTGACACTGATTGATTACTTCAGACATTTCGCATCAGTTCTTTATGCCGTTCGACATTCAAACTCGTGCTTCATAGATAAAAGACGATATCTAATTATGCAACTGTAATTATCTACCTACTTCAACTGCTTGAACACTACGTACCTACTCGTAGACAAGTATATTTTAAAAACCTCATATTTTTAAAACTAGTCATTAATTGAAGTTGTAAGTTCACACAGTAAATTAGAGTATTAAAGACTACATTATCTCAAAATTTCAGCCAAATCGACCGAAAGATTTTTACCGAACATTTTGTGCGGGGTTCTGTAGAAACTTGCGGATCGTATTATTTTCCGGTGACATATATATGTCACCGTATAAACCACAAATATTTTGTGTAACATTTAACAATTATACATGATCAAGTGACAAGTTGGTTGTTTTATTTAACTTCAACTTAGTTACAGTGTTCCAAGATAAGCCAAGTGATATAACAAGAAGTTCTTGATATTTTACACTGACAAACCCCATTGTAGCCTGTAACCAAAGATATGATTACCAATCACCTAACTGAAATTTTAGTAATAATCAAACAATTTTGTTACATACTGACAAACACATTGTAGCCTGTAATCAAATATATGGTTACCAATAACCTAACTGAAACTTTGATGATGACAAAACAGTTTTGTTAACATAAAACAGTTAGCTTAGAAAAAGTAAAACGATGGTGTTAATTTTAACAAAAAATAGTTAAGCTTCAAGTATCTCAACACAACTAAATGAACCTGGTTTTGTTATTATTAAGTCATAAGTTCGCAAGTCTTTCAATTAGGGCTTACTAGTAACAAAACTTTTGGTTATTGGTAAAAAAAAAAAAAAGTTGATAAGCAGCTAAGTTTTAGCACTTTCTCGGTGGCCACGCCAGGTACTATATTTATATATATATATATATATATATATAAATCGCTCTTCTAGTCGCCTTTAGTCTTGGAAGTAACTATTATCTAATCTGTGGTCTTGGTCAGTCGTGGCCGTGGGCCGAATACCTGCGTCGCTAATTAAACATAACTACACCGAGTTACCACAAAAAATATTAAACAGCGTTTAACCTCAAAACAAACGTCAAATCCCATACGTTTTTATTTTTAAACAAGTGTTGAACAGTAGTTTTTGTTTGTGGTAAGGCCCACATTACACGTGGCGCGGCTACCTTCAGATCGAATAAAATGCTCGATATAAATTAAATTGATGAATTCACAAATTTTTGTTTTGTTACAATTAATATAACAGACCTGCGTTTATATATTTAACCTTCTAAATGTTTACAAACAAATAGTTACATCAAATCGATTCTACGAAACTTAAGCTAGCCCAGGGCATTGTCCCCAGCACGCCCGCCGCATTTCCCTGCTGAATTGCCATGCTCACCCTTTGGGCGAAGTAGGAACCTGCCCTTAGGTTATGAATGCCTGTTGAATGCCCTGCCCTTAGCCCTCATGAATTTGAAATAAATCTACACAAATAGAACCCGTAAAAATATCCTTTTTTGTTGTTATCAATCATTCCTATTGTTGATAAAATTTAAATTTAAGGTTGTCAGAACAAAACACATTACAACGCCTGGAGAAGCAATTTTTAATAAAATATGTAATAGAGGTCTGCAACCGGACTTTGGTGCAATACAAGTACCTACATACACCTGATCGTGCCTGTATGTATGCCTGTTCACGTGCGAGGCGGCAGAAGCACAGTTAGTCAGTACAACTACCTACATACACCTGATCGTGCCTGAAGGTATGCCTGTTCACCTGCGAGGTGGCAGGGGACTCGACGGGGGCCTACGTTGGCGCGAGCAAAAAATGGGGGTAGTGGGAATATGGTAGAAATGTTGCTGCAGGGGGTCCACCGGAACCAACAAAATTTTGAAAGTGGTCTATGATAAAAAAAGTTTTGTTACCTCTGGGCTAGACCATCGCCGGCATTGCAGCAGCTAAGGAGTGACGGTTTGTGTGAGAAATAAACAGTTTGAAACAACAACATAGCTTCAAGCCTTTTCTCATACGGGATGGCATAGGCACGATTGCGTGACAGTGGTTATCGGCGATGGCGGCCGCGCCAGGTAGTATCACACAAGCGATTGTAATGTCTAGGTGTCAGAATTACTTGATAAGGCTACTAACACGATTATTTGACATTGGCTCTTTTATTACGACCTTGCTTTTCGACTCGTGTTCTGCTTGGTCGCTTTTTCAATTGCAATTTATATCTAACGTGACCATTTTTTTTGCCGGGGCGGGACGCATGCGGATATTTAAAAAAAAAGGCTAAGAGCGAGTCCGACTCGGGTACCAAGGGAATTATTACTGTGAAGGAACTACAAATTTACGTTTGAGGATTTTGCCCTTATCTTCTTTAATATACATTACTTCTTGCCCAATTTCATGATTCTAGGTCAACGTGAAGTTTTGATTCCCATGTTAGTTTCAAGTATTTTAAGCAAATTTGCTGCAAAAACGGCCGTATCTTTTGATTGCTTTAACCTAGAGTTTGTTTTTTTACAGCTCCAAGGGACTACAGACATGAGTAGGTAATTGATATTAAGTTGATACTCAATATTCAATCATTTATTGCACTTCATAGGTTTACAAAGATGGTAAAAACAAATTTAAGAAAGTACCAAATATGGACCCTGGAACGGGCGTGGCAATATAGTGTCCTCTAGGAGGACACCTGAAAGTTACATTATTATAATAATAATAATACCCTGGACACTATTTACACACATTGATCTAGCCCCAAACTAGGATTCCCTGTATCTTGGGTGCTAGACAACGATACGATTATGACTTACTTCTAAGTTAAATTTATACAATAGCAAAGAATTTAAATATTTATTTAGGTACATACATTACTTTTATATTTATATTTAACATATTTATTTCTCTATAATCTTCAGTCATCATAATTTTTATATGTTATATTATCTATTTCAGTATATATGTTCGCGATGATCAATTTATTTGTATATACTTTTAAGTCTATTGTGGTCATGTATAATGTTAAGGTACTAACTGAATAAACCTGTTTTATGTGTGTTTTGTTACTGAAACAGATAGGTATAATAGATAAGTAATAGATTAGATACTAGACATAAGTTAGCATAGTAGCAAGCGTCGCGACGCCCCAGCAGCGAATGAGCGCGCCTCATCATCATCGTAGTCATCTCACGCACCCCTTCTGGGGCCTGGGGAGTCGGGGTCAGGTCGAAGGACCTCTTCCCGGGCCTCTGACTACTCGTGTGGACAGGTCATCGGATGGCCCTTGCGGGCGGTGGTCATCGTGTGGCGCTGGTGTGCAGTGGGTGTTCGCCGGCTAGGCAACCAGGTCGCGTGGCAGGAGGCGGCGGTCGGGCGGGCACGCGTGGTGCGGCGCCAGTTCAGCGATGTGCGGGAGTTGTGACGCATCCGCACGCGCGAACATGCCCTTCGCCAGCCTCTGGACAAACTGGTCCACGGTTTCCCATCTTAGGTCCCTCTGGATTGTCGCGTTCCTCACGTAGCGGGGGGCGCCGACGATGGTACGCAGAGAGAGGTTCTCTTGGGCTCGGAGTCTCGAATTAGGTAGGATCCCCCGGCACCCCCCACATTAATGGTCCTTCGAGCCGGATCCTCAAGACGATGCCCGTAACCAGGAGCCAGAGCGGAAGAAGAGAAATGAGCGAAACTACAGGCACAGGCACAACGACGACGGCCACTACGAGCATGGAGTCGACCGGGACTGAAGACACCGTCGTGACTTCTCATTCCCCGGCACTAGCGCCTCCAGCGGACTCGCAAGTCGCCGCCGTCCAGACGCCTGCCGTGCCCCACGTTCCAGAGCTGGGCGAAAAACGGACCAGACCCCAGCCGCCTCAGTCGCGGCCCTTGGGTCCGCAGCACGGCGTCCAAGCGCAAGAGGTTGCTGCAGATGGAGCTCAACGAGAAGCTAGCGCAACTAGAGCTACGAGAGCTTCAAGCTGCAGCCAAGCTAGAAAGAGCGAAGCTAGAAAGAAGAATTCTAGAAGAGGAATCGTCCGAAGAAGAGGACGGCGAAGCAGAAGCAATGATGGCGCGGCGCGTGGACACATGGTTCCGCCAACAGCCCATCGCGGACGCAGAACGTCCCCTCTCACCCCCTCGCCCCGCTGCGAGGGCCATTGCGGCTATAGCGGACGCGTCGCACGCCCCTTCCCCGCGCCCCCCTGCAAGGGCCATTACGGCTACAGCGGACGCGTCGCGCGCCCCTTCCCCGCGTCCCCCTGAGAGATTAGAAGAACGCGGGAACGCTACAATCGACGTCGCGGCGTTAGCGTCGGCTATCAATCAAGCCGCCCAACGCTATTTGCTGGATTGTGATGAGGAGCTGAAGAAGAAGTACGAAGAACACATCGAGAATCTTCTATCATCCTAGTACGCCGAACGTGCAACCGCGCCCCCTACCGGGAGAACGTGGTACTTGCCGCATTTCGCCGTGATCAATCCGGAAAAAGAGAAGATTCGCGTCGTACACGATGCCGCCGCCAAAACTCGCGGCCGCAGCCTTAACGATATGTTGTTACCAGGTCCAGATCTGCTGCAGTCACTACCAGGCGTGATCATGAAGTTCCGCCAATCTGCAATCGTGTCCGCCGACATCAAGGAGATGTTCATGCAGGTCAAGATCGCCGAAGAGGACCGCGACGCACTGCGTTTTCTGTGGCGCGGCAACAGGCGAGACGTCGCACCGCCCGACGAATATCGCATGACGTCCCTTATCTTCGGCGCGACATCATCACCCTGCAGCGCGCTCTACATCAAGAACAGAAACGCTCAAGAACACGCAGAAGAATGTCCGGCTGCGGCGCGTGCGTTTCAAGACAACCACTACAAGGACGACTACCTACACAGCTTCGCGTCAATCGAAGAGGCCACCTACGTGACGTCAGCAGTCGATCTGCACAAGAGGGCGGGCTTCGAGCTACGTGGGTGGGCGTCGAACACACACGACGCCATACGACATCTAGCGGCGAGATCAGACAACTCGCAGTCAACGACGAACGCTACCGTGGAAATCGGCGGGAGCGATGTTGAGAAGACGTTGGGGCTGCCATGGTATGTGAAAGAAGACACATTAGGCTTCCGGGTCAACAAGAAGAGGGTACCACAAGAAGTACTAAACGGCCTGCGTGAGCCCACGAAGAGAGAAGCACTCAGTCTCATCATGTCAATATTCGACTCGCTCGGTCTTATTTCGCCTGTTATTACGCCGACGAAACCAATAATGCAAGACACATGGAAGTACAAGACCGGCTGGGACGACTCCATACCTAAAGACCTCGTGCCAAGATGGAACAGATGGCTGGCTGGGCTACGGGAATTTCACACACTGCGCATACCGCGGTGTTACGACTACGAGGCTGCACCCCCGCGGACGAGTCACCCAGGTCTACCCCGGCAAGGATGGCGAGGTACGAGTCGTCGACATCACCACGAGCAGCGGGCGAGTACTCCGGAGACCCACCAAGAAGATCATCGTGCTCCAGTCAGACTCGCGAGACGCGACGGCGGGAGAATGTTCGCGATGATCAATTTATTTGTATATACTTTTAAGTCTATTGTGGTCATGTATAATGTTAAGGTACTAACTAAATAAACCTGTTTTATGTGTGTTTTTTACTGAAACAGATAGGTATAATAGATAAGTAATAGATTAGATACTAGACATAAGTTAGCATAGTAGCAAGTGTCGCGACGCCCCAGCAGCGAATGAGCGCGCCTCCCACCTGAGGCGGGGGGGTGGTGCCGTAAATACGCCGTCGGGTAAAAACTGCATTTGCAGTTGGAGCGTCGTAGCGCATGTATGTGTATGTACATTGGTAGAAAATAAGTATACGAATGATATTATGACAGGTTGTTAACTATAAGATGTAAATTAGAACAATAGATGTTTATAAAATAAATGCCTGCGCGGGGGTGAGGGCAGGGTCATGGGGAGGGCGGAGCCAAAACCAAATAAAAGCGAGCCAGAATCGGAGCTCGACCTCTTTCGACGCCACCAGCCATCCGGACAAGAAGAAAAGAAGAGAACAACGATCCGCTCCCACCACCCTCAAGACCGAACCCCCGGCCAGGGAAAATATACTTCTGCCTCTGACTTCTTCGAGTATCCGAATTAGGCAGGATCCCCCGGCACCCCCCACAATATATTTAGTTATGTATTAAATATTTTTTAAGTTTATTTTCTAGTAGTTTTTATTAATTTGGTATTTAGGTAGGTATAGTAAATATATCTTCTTCTTTTCTTATATACCTTCACTATTGCTCAGAAAAATGGGATTGACAAATGGACAGACAGAGGGTAACCTTTTTCCTTTTGAAGAACGGAACCCTAACAATGAGCTTATTGCTGTTTTATTATACAGGGTGTCTCATTTAAATCGGTCAGTATGGGAAAGTCTGAAACTATAAGACATACGAAGAGCTGTTCTTAGGAACCATGTCATCGATTTAAATAAGAAGAAAAACTGCATTCATAAATTTGAAAAAAAAACCTGTACTCAGCCCGGGAATCGAACCCGGTTGTTTTGAAAAAAAAAAAACAGACTATTTCTATTTAGATATCGATTATGTAGGTCTTAAGCTGTGAATGGCTCTAAGAAACATGATGTCTAAAATGAATAAAATGCATTGTTTTCACATACTTTAATTTATCTTGGTAGGTTTTCGAAGTGACCACCGTTAAATTTTAAAAATGTTAAGTTAATATTATCGCAGATAACAAAACTTCCGGAATGGTTTAATGCAACGCCAATGCCATATGATATGTAAAGCGATAAACCGCTTGTCGTAACAAGTTGCAAAACTAGAAAAGAGGTACAAACAACCAAAGAGACAATTTTACATGGCTGAACTTGTTGAATGTTGTAACGGTGGTCACTTCGAACACCTACTAAAATAAATTAAAGTATGTGAAAACAATGCATTTTATTCATTTTAGACATCATGTTTCTTAGAGCCAATCACTGCTTAAGACCTACACAATCGATATCTAAATAGAAATAGTCTAAGTTTTTTTTTCAAAACAACCGGGTTCGATTCCCGAGCTGAGTACAGGTTTTTTTTCAAATTTATGAATGCAGTTTTTCTTTTTATTAAAATCGATGACATGGTTCCTAAGAACAGCTCTTCGTATGTCTTATAGTTTCAGACTTTCCCATACTGACCGATTTAAATGAGACAACCTGTATACTTCATGAACCAGTTTCAAACAATATTTTTTGAAACGGTGACTCCAGTTTGGTTCCATTTTTTTAAATATATAAATTGGTTTTTTAGTGTGGTTTCTTAGTCGTTTTTTAACTTCGCAAAATTAATTTAAAATAAATCTTTGTTCTATTTACTAAAGCGGGAATTTTTACTCTTTCGGGGGACAGCGGGGCACGCAGTCTGAAAGCGGGACTGTCCCGCCACGTTATTCATATCAGACACTAAATCCTAAGGCATATCTCAAGAGTTGCGGGATCGTGCTACTTATGTATCGTATCAATTCATACAGTTTACTGTCGGAACTTAAAAGAGATCACTATTAACTATCTTGGTGCGCTACTGACATGTACTATCAACAAAGGTCTGCACCCAGCCACCAGCCACCAGCCACCATTACTACTCACGAAACAAGTCATGTAGTACGGAACACAGCCTGTAGAGTGGTAGTCCCACAACAGTGAAGTAGTCGCCCTCCACGCGCTCGACGAAGGTGCCACCGATACCTTGGATTCCGTAGCCGCCGGCTTTGTCCCTGGAACGTAGAAGGGAAAACATCGTTAATGGGGTATTGAAAATCTCGCTAAGCCGTGCCGCCGGAAATATGTCTCAATATGTCGACGGTATCACTGTTTACATTATACCGACTACACTTCTCGCTCACACGCATGCTGCTATCTCATGCAGCTGCCCCGGCCCTTTGACTCCCCCCACGAAAAACCGACAATGGAGGCAGCACGGGAAGAGGGCAATAACATGACGAGCGGCATGATAAGTGAGCGTTTACATATTGCTCCTGCTCACTTTCTCTGCCCCATTCCTTGCCCAGTTCGGTGTAATGTAAACGGGGATTTAGCATCACTCAAGAAACTCCTTCGTTGTTGAGGCTAAACTGGTTCGCATCACAAGACTTTCCTAGTTACTAGGAGCGTATCGGAATCCGAAGAGAGTGTCGTCGGAGGTACCATACCAAACTTAATGGACATTCAAAGCTCTAAGAATCCGAAAAGAAAGCGTGATTGCGAATTGACGGAAATGAGAGACGAGAATGCGCAATGCTGTCAAACTTTGAAAAAATGCAAAATCATAAACTGTTGAGCTGCAGACTTCAATATACGGAACAATCGTCGGGAAATAAGTAGATTTCACGGCTGAATACTCTCATCAACAAGTATTTTACCAACTGAAGGCCTATATACTAATCCCATCCCCTAGATATTTAAAACCCAAAAGAACGACATACAGTCCTCTATGGAATATTATTCAAAAAACAAGAATAGATAAAAAAAAATAGAAAATCTGAGAAGAGAACGCGCAGAGCACCTTTCTTTCATAAAGGTTCTAGAAAATAAAGTTGAGAACATGGAAAGGTACTCAGGCTCAGTCAAGGTAGAAATTCGAAACGTCCCCAAATTATCGCTGACGGAAAACAAAGATGATCTATAAAATATAACTTACAGTATTGGCGCTACACCCACTCTTACTTCACCTCGATAGGAACTACCCTAGCTAAAGGTATACTGGAACGTACCGGCGAAACTGATAGTGAATTAGCAGACCTAGCCAGCTCATCAATGACGGCTGCAAACTCGATGATGGTTTCTCCTACTGACCCTGCTGAGATTGTGCGAATCATAGCTATGCTAAAACCAGCAGTGCACCAGGCTGGGACAATATTCCAATATTCTTTGGCTTTACTCAGCTGTCATCAGACCTATAATAAGCTACGGCGCGATAGTATGGTGTGCACGAACCAAACTATCCACTGTCGAAGCAAAACTACAACGACTCCTGAAGCTGGCTTGCATGGCAGTAACGGGATGCATGAGGACCACACCCATTGCGGCCTTGGAAGCCATACTGGATCTGCCGCCGCTACATCTCTTCATCAGACAAGAGGCGGCTGCAACAGCGGTGCGTCTTAAAAAACTCAACTTGTGGGGTCATGCTAGGGTACCCCACACTGAAATAATCGACGAGTACATAGATAAAGAGTACATAGATATATCTTCGACAAAAGGTACAAAATACAAATGCATGAAGACCCTGTCAGAGGTCTGTAATCACGGTACTGCTACCCTGCAGTGGATAAAGGGAAACAGTGGCTCGTGCGCAACGACCCAGCCGACGCACTGGCAAGGTTGGGTTCGGAGCAGACGTTGGAAGTACCAGAACCCATAATACCACTGCCATTCAGTTGGTTGAGGAAAACCCTACGACATCACATAAAGGTAACTCACCAACTTTATTGGTCAACCTTGGATACCTGCAAGCAAGTCAGACAGGCCCTTCCGATGATCAGACCCGGATTATCACGTAAGCTTCTGAAGCTTAAGAGGTCACAGCTCCGCTTGGTTACCGGTGCGATGACTGGACCGCTTTGCTAAACAACACTTACAGATCTAGGTGTTACAGACAGTCCACTGTGCAGAGCCTGCATGGAGGTCAAGGAGACAGCCACCCGCGTCCTGCTGCTGCGTCAATATTACGGCGTGGCCATCTACCGGACAACACACCTCTGGTCGCCGAGGTCGCTCCAGGAAGTCGTTGGCAACATCAAGGGTTTACTAGAATTCCTACAGGAGCTGGGTTGGCAGGACTACTGCCCCCAACCCACATCACGAAAAATAGACGCAAGTTTAAGTCGTCGAGTTGCGGAAAATTGGCTCGCTATAAACTATAACTATACCCTATTTGCGTTGTTAGAATGGAATTTCTGCATTTTTATCAAACAGTTACAAAGGTACTTGATTTCTTATTTTTCGCAATGTCTGCGCCCGCAAGAAATTTTTGACTCCTTACCAGATGATCTTTGAAGTTTAATTATGCTAATGTACACGAAACCACGGGTCGTAAGTTCTTCTTTAGCGCTTTCTATTACACAAGCTGCTAGACCGCGTATCACAATTTTGGACATTTTTTCGTTTGGTAGTAGGGTGGCAAACTGGTTTTGCGATGTGAATAACAGCTAGCAAGAACACTTGCGCTCGTGAATTCCATTCAACGGCGAATGAATGGTTTTGGGTAGTGATGAAACGAATACTACTTTTACAAATACAAATACGAATATCAAACCTACTATTCGGTGTATACGAATACGAATAGGAATATCTCGCCATGGTAATAAAAAACTAATTTATTTGATGAATTTCTATTCTCCTAATAATTAAAATTTACAATAGGCAAATTTTTATTTAAAAAACATAAAATTTGTAGATTTTCTGGTTTTAGGCGATTTCTTTTTTCAGTCTGGATGTTTCCAGCTGTTGAAAAAAGTCTTTCCGAGGCGACTGAACATGGCTTCAGTGAAAACTAAACTATGTGCAGTAACAGTAAACTATGGCCGGGGAGACCCCCGTCGTCGCGTCGTCGTCGTTGAGGTTTAGTAATGGGTCCCGGAGACGATCAATATCATCATTTTTTATTGATGGGATGCATGACGGGCTCATCATGCCGCACGTCACATTTGCCTACCGATCGTTTCCAAGAAAATCGTGTTTATAAATGATTTCCAACGCAGATATGGCCTTCCTTGCGATAACTCTAGATTAAAAAAAAAGAAAAAAGAAAGAGACGATGGTTTAAGGAGTGGTATAAATTGAGATATCGATTCAATCATGAACACTTGCAAAGAACTCTTATATATATAAAATTATATAAAAAATTTCTTCGAATGGACAATGATACTTTTGAAACATTGTCTAGTGTGTGCTAGTCAAAGGCTCTCGATAACTCTACGGTACTTGGTCACTGGCATGGACTTAGAAGATTTGAATCCTCTTTTATTTTTATTTGCGTACTCGTTTGATTTGGATTTCCGCAGAGGGGAAATCCCTGTATAACGATATTAGAAAAAAAAAACAAAGTCTCGCTCGGTAATTATGCCGGCGCCGGCGTTTGTCAAGGGCACGTCTACTTGATCTTCGTCCGCCATCTTCAACGTTGCGCCCGCAAATGAACGAAACTCGTCAAACCGCATGATGGGTCGTCATGTACGCGCATCAATCAGCCCCGTCAATCAAAATTTCTGTCAATCTCCGTCATGCAGCAGAATGCATGACAGCGTCATGCCTACGCGGTAAACGGTCAATTTTGCATGAATCATGCATGCATGTCATGCAAGATTGATCGTCTCTGGGACACTTAAGGCCCTATGCACACGTCGTATTTTTACGTGCCGACGACCGACGCGCGTATTCGTCGAATACGAATATTCGGTAAATGTCTATTATTCGGCGAATACGAATATTCGTATTCGTTCCATCACTAGTTTTGGGGGTGCTCAATAGAATTAGGTACGTCTCGGTTACCAACCAACCCACGCTATGTCACCACTGGAAGATAGTGACAAAACATAAGTTCAGACATAATAACATATTTAGAATTGTGAATTTGAACAATTTTGAATAGCCTATAGGCGGCAAATATCTGAATCCGCCACTGCTAATCTTTATACCGAAGCGCTCCAAAGTCTGTCCCAGGAGCCAAGAGAAAAACTGATGTGCAATTTCGTTTACATGGATGACATCAGTTTCAGCATTTTTTATTTAGAAAAAACTACTTAATAATAATAATAATACCTTGGACACTATTTACACACATTGATCTAGCCCCAAACTAGGATTCCCTGTATATTGGGTAATAGACAACGATACACATACTTATATAGATAAATATTATACTTAGATAGATAAACAACCATGTCTAGGGTACAAACATCCGTTCTCGTCAAACAAATATTTGCCCCCACCGGGACTCGAACCCGGACCCCTGGCTTCGTAGGCAGGGTCACTGCCGACTCGGCCATTCGGGTCGTCAATATTTTCTGTGGGGGCAGTTCTGAATAATATGGTTCATATTTTGAGATGGAGCCCCGCAGTCGTAAGCCGCTGAATCCCGTGTCGCGTAATAGATTACAAATTTTAGGTATTTTAGGATGGGGTTATACATAAATTCCCAGATAATACTGTGTGGTTGGTAGTTCGCAATATTGGTAGTTTACACAATAAAGAATCGATTGTGTAGGTGGAATGTGGAAACTTCAGTTTTAGACGCATTTGGTGCTAAGCGCCAAATTTTGAGAGGGCTTTCAGGTCGTTGTTGGTGGTAGGCCACTTGTGTATAGATTAAAAAGCAGCGGTGTCAAGACTGACCCTTGGGGCAGACCGATATTCAGTTGTCTTTTTTCCTTAGTGGACAGCAAATTCCCTGTTGCAAATCACGCTGTTTATGAGTTTTTACATGGTAATTACCAAGGGGTTTCTACCAATTTACATTCTAAATGGGTGGTGAGTGACAGAACTAGGTCAGTGCAATTTCTTCCGCTTCTGATGCCAGCCTGTCTTTGTCTTGACTTTGTCGATAAGTGGTGTGATTCGAACAGATTTAAGCTTTTATAGTAGTTTATACAGTGCGCTAAGAGGGCAATAGGTTTCTAGCTTGCTGGATCGTCTGGGTTTTTTTCGGGTCTCAGAATTAACTACTCAACTACTTTGGACCTATTGGAATAAAAATCCGAGAGCGAGCATCTGCAATATGGGCCGAGGTGTTTAATTCGTTGTATACTCCATCATAGCCGGCAGCCTTGTCCAGAGAGTAGTAGAGTAGTATTTTTATAGTACAGTTATTTTATGTTGTCGAGAAGTTTTGTGATTGGAGGCCGTTTGTCAGAAGCTCTTCTCTGTGCTTCTAATCTTAAGAAGCACAGAGAAGAGCTTCTGACAAACGGCGTTTAATTTGCTTTCTTGCAAGTTTCTCCTCGAGATATTTACTATCTTGAAGAAGATGCTTTAGCAGTCTTCCAGGAACCGATGCTGTTTTGGAGGCAGTTTTTGGAGATCTTCACTTTAGGTTGTCCAGCAGGAGATGTAGTTCTTCCTGCATCCTCTAGGTACGCACTTTTTGACAACCTTAGGTATTAGCTGAACGAAGCGGGTATACTTTTTATCTATAGGAGCAATCCATCTGACTGTGGTCTACATTTTAGCCAAACAGGAATCCCAGTCTGCTTCCTGGAAATTCCAACTAGGGAGAGGCATAGAATTTACAATTGGGATCTTCAAGCATATTCCTATAAGGACTGGTCTGTGATGGCTGTTGGGGAAGTCAGGTAGAATCTTGCGAGTGGAAGTTAGTGGTTGCACTGAAGGGTCTCTTGAGACGAAAGTGAGGTCAGGGTTATATTCCGTTTTCCATCTAGCGGCTCTAAAGCTGCCATGGTCCTTGTCGGAAAACCAAATGGAGGTACTTTCTTTCTGGCCATTGGAGGTGTACACCATTATGGTCATCAGAGTTATATCTCCAGTTGGTGTGATGACTATTAAAATCCGTTGTATACAGAGATGGGTGGGGAAAGTGAGATGTCATTTTCCGATTGTGATGCAGGGGCTTTGTAGATGTTAGTTATTGATAAGTTGTTTATCCTGGTAGATGTTACCATCTTGGTTGCATTACCGCATCTCGCCGCGCCGCGGCTTCGGCCCGTGTGAGCGCAGCGCCTAAGTTTTGTCTGGAGAACACATAATGAGGTCAGATCGAGCATATTTAGCGTGATTAATAGAATGTCTTATTGTGAATACGGGAATTGTGCCCTTTCCTGTTCATCATTGTTAAGTGTTTTTTGTGTAAAAGAATGTCCACTCGGCGTTCCGTCAGAATCTTCTTCAGGACATCACATTTTGCGAGGCTTATCCCTTCCATGTTATGCTGACAGACTTGTATGCATGACTCATGCATACAAACTCATGCAGCATGAGCCATGTCTGGTAAATTAGCTCTTAGAAGAAGCTTTTGCTGAGTAAGATATTATATTTGTTATGAAACAACTAGTGATGTTGTGCCATGAACTTGTATGGACATATACGACAGCCGTTTGTTGTTCTTTTAGCGCCACGCCACGCCACGGGTTAGTTATAGTTTAACATGGGCAACTTTTCCGCAACTCGACGTCTTAAATTTTGCGCCTATTTTGCGCCTATTTTGCGTGATGTGGTTTGGGAGCATTACTCCTGCCAACCCAGCTCCTGTAGGAAGCCTAGGAAACCCTTGACGTTGCCGAAGACTTCCTGGTGCGACCTCGGCGACCCGAGGTGTGTTGCCCAGTAGATGGCTACACCGGAACATTCCAGAAGGATGTGGGTGGCTGTCTGATCAACCTCCATGCAGGCTCTGCACAGTGGGCTGTATGTAACACCTAGAGTGTGAAAGTGTTTACACATGCAGGGTTTGGATGGTTAATCTCCTGCGGGCGTCAACAACTTCATCCCCTATGATCCATCAATGTAAACAAAATTGCATATTATTTTTCTCTTGACTACTGGGACAGAGTTTGGAGCGATTCAGTTTACAGATTATTGTTGGCCTCAAGAACAAAATGTACTATGTGTTCAATTTGGATAGCACTTGGTCCACCCTGTCCTTACTTACATAGGTTCTCCAGTAGCAATGTAGCCATTTATCTGCTCATCATCCAATTTGCCAAAGAATACATCAGTCTTCTCAGTGAATTTGACAGTCTTCTGCAGAGTCTTAACTACAACCCCAGTATAAACAGTGTGTCCTCTGCCGGATAATCTGGGGTAATTACAAGGAAGGACTATTACAACATTGAAAAAACTGAATATTATATTTTAGCCAGCCTCTGTTGCATGTTTTTAATCATCTTGTGTGTTACTTGTGTAATTATTTTATGTGAATAGAGAATAACCATAATAAATAATTACCTGGACAGCATGTCAAACGCCTCAGCCTCTGAAGAGGGCTTCCCAAACATTTCACCCCCTAATGTCACCATTGTGTCAGCTCCAATCACAACATCCGGGGTTGAACTCTGCAGCTTCAGTCTGTTCTCTACTTCTAAAACTTTCTGCAGGGCCGTCTCTTCTACAAAGTCTGAGAAGCTTTTAAAACTCTTTGGATCTAGGTCTTCTTCAAATAGAGAGGGGCAGAGGCTGACTTTTAGACCCTAGAATGAGACATGTAAAGTATGATTACTTTAACTTTACCGCTCAACACTTCTCGGTTTTAGTCACTTAGTGATTAAGATGTCCTGGAAACTTGAAATTTGGCACAGAGGTGTATCATGAAGAGTAAATATATTAAGGGAAAATAGTTAATTGATTTAGGATTTTTTAAAAAATCACAAAGCCTAGCGTCTAGCATATCTATATATAGAGTCTAGCATTGAAGTTAAAATATTCACACCGGACCGGACCGGACTACAAAGAATAATAACCTCAAAACAAATGTCAAATCCATTGCATTTTGGTCTTTAAACAAGTGCTAAACAGAACTTTATATTTAGTGGTAAGACTTCTAAGTATTATGTGTAGATGTCAGTACTTTTCTGCTGGTCTTTACAGTGCTGTGCAGTATAGATGTCGACTGACATCATATAACCTAAATATAGGCAGGTATGTACTGGGTGTATTTGTAGTAAATGCTCACAATATTCTCAATCAACTCTTTTCTTCTGGGCGAGCCACTAGCAAGGATAATTTTTTTCTGTTTCAAAACATGCATCACAGGTTGTAACATCTTTATTTTGATTGATGGAAAGAGTATTATATTCTAAAGCAGTGATCTGGAGAAATACTTCAAAAGTTCATCAGTCATCATCATTCGGACTCTAATTAGAAAGAAAAACAGCGACGCGAATCCACGTGAGTGGAAAAGTGGTATTATTTTCTTTCTTGAGAAAAAATACAACAATACACAACACACAATCACACACAGCGTTGTTTTGACAGTTTTTTTTTTTTTATCGAAGTGTGCCTTCGAACGTTTATCAAATTATCATCATCATCGATCGATCATAGAAAATGCTAACTGAATAAAGGTTTAATTAAATACCTATTCAGATAAACGACAAATAAAAATTCCTTCGGCGCAAATGGCAACGACGAGGCTAGTATCTTATTATATGTCTGTGGACGTGGCTGCAGAAATAATGTACTCTGTGGGTGCAGCAGATGTATAATCGGAAGGACTTTAGCGGATGACCTACTTTTGTTGACCCTGAGGGGGGGAGGGGGGTAGATGTCCCCCCTACTACTCCCCCCCGCGGAAATGCCTAGTTTCTGAGATATGATTATTTAAAGTTTTGAGGTTATGTTGTTAAAATATAACAAAATTTAGACTGACCTTGATCTTTAAGTGGGGGGAGGGGGAAGGGGTTGATGCCCCCCCCCCCCCACTACTCCCCCCCTGCACGGAAATGCCTAGTTGCTTTCTTCGAAAGGGTCATTTTTCTGCCTCGACACCTTTCTCCTCCACAAATACTCCATAATGCTATCATCAAAATTTACATGAAAAGTAGCCACAATAACCTACTCTACCAATCGTTTTTGTTTGCATACGCTGCGCTCCGCTCCCCTCCGGTTTAGCTTCTTCAACGTTCTAACATAACCTATAACCCGATTGAAAAGTAGCCACAATAACCTACTCTAGCCAATCGTTTTTGTTTGCATACGCTCCGCTCCGGTTTAGCTTCTTCAACGTTCTAACATAACCTATAACCAGATTGAAAATTAGCCACAATAACCTACTCTAGCCAATCGTTTTTGTTTGCATACGCTGCGCTCCGCTCCGCTCCGGTTTAGTTTCTTCAACGTTCTAACATAACCTATAACCCGATTGAAAAGCAGCCACAATAACCTACTCTAGCCAGTTGTTTTTGCTTGTAAATATCGAGAGAACAAGAAAATAGAACATTCGCGAAACTACTAGAAAAGGGACTACTACTTTGCCGCCCAACCAAAAACTGTCACTGAGGGAAAAGTTTAAAGAAATCAATATTCTGACATTTGTGTCTCAATATATCTATGACAATCTTGTGTATGTAAAAAGATATATAACTAATTTTCAGAAGTACAGTGATATACACAATTTTAATACTAGAAATAAAGACAAGTTGGTTGCTTATGTAAGCCGACTACATACAATTAGTAATTCTTTTTTATACGCTATTACAATAAGGTCCCTACTGATATTAAAAACTTACCTTTAGACAAGTTTAAAATAATAATAAAACAGAAATTGTATAAAAAAGGTTACTATAGGATATCTGATTACTTAGAGGACAGATGTCCATGGGAATAGATTGTTTGAGTAACAGGCTGTTTCGATATATAATTAGCATTCATTTTGTAATTTGACAATATTTTATTTAAAAAAGGAAACGCAAAAGATGCGACGACTGTGGAGTTTCTTCGGTGAGCTCTTCTCCACAGATTCCGCCATTGTGTTAGTGAACTCACCCAAAAAAATGTAATGACGGATCTAAGTGATGTAACAACATCCTATGGAAATAAATGATTTTTGATTTGATTTGATTTTGATTTGATTTGATCAAAAGTGATATTTTACGAAAGAAATACTAAATTAACTTTGATTGACGTAAAATAAATAAACAAACATAAATTGCAAGTTAAATGAACATTTTTATTAAAAAAGGTATTATTAAAAAAAGATTCCACATTTCATCCTTTTTTTAGAGAATTCTCATCTTTTAAAATATGCGCACAACGAAATGTAGGTAATGTATTTTGACCAAAGACAAGATTAAAAACATATTATTTGCGTTGCGTTATATCACTTTACAAAGTATTTTCAGATTTTCAAAAAATCATATCTTAAAAACTATTTAATTCCGCACCCTGAAACTTTCAGGAAGATGATCAAATGACCCCAATATGATGCTAAAAAAGTTTGGACGCCCCAGCGAGTAGGTCATCCGCTAAAGGTGAGCCGAAAGCTTTAATAAGAACAAAAATAAATTATACTTTCTGTGCAGGTTTATTTTTCATCCAATAGATAGCACTGAAGTCAGACACTCCTCCTTCTACCACAGTACTTATACAATCACCAACGTAAATGAGAATATTCATAAAACTACCTAGTGTTGAGGTTTTATGTAGAAGAATAAGCAAACTCTGTTATTTATCACAAGCTCAATAGTTCAATAGTTCAATAGTATTTATTCATAAACAATAGCACAATTGTGTCTGAAATACATCGATTAAAACTAAAATATTATTTAAATGGTATAACAATTCTATACAAGTGAAATCATTATAAGCCAGAAATATAATAAAATTTAAATTAATTGAAATTAAATTAAATGATAGGTAGACAAACAAAATAACAAAACACTTTGACATGTCAAAATAAATTATTCAATACAAATACAAATCACATTCCTGGCATAACAGTTATTAGTAATCATAAGTGAAGTACGTCTAATTAAACGTCAAAACTAAAATTAATCATGCGCATGTCACAATAAATAAATAAATTCATAAACACAAGGAATAAAATATCATGTCATAAATAAAAATTGTATAATGTTATTTTGATTGATTGCAGAATTCGTCAATACTTTATGTACTCATTTCCAATAAGAATGTTCTTGAAATTAAATTAAATGATAGGTAGACAAACAAAATAACAAAACACTTTGATATGTCAAAATAAATTATTCAATACAAATACAAATCACATACCTGGCATAACAGTTATTAGTAATCATAAGTGAAGTACGTCTAATTAAACGTCAAAACTAAAATTAATCATGCGCATGTCACAATAAATAAATAAATTCATAAACACAAGGAATAAAATATCATGTCATAAATAAAAATTGTATAATGTTATTTTGATTGATTACAGAATTCGTCAATACTGTATGGACTCATTTCCAATAAGAATGTTCTTAGCTTGTCCTTAAAACTGCTGTGCGTAACCATGAGCTTAAGCTCTGTCGGGAGCTGGTTAAATAACCTGAGTGACTGATAACCCGCTGAATGTCTTGCTACTTCTAACCTAGGTGCAGATACTATCGGAAAGTCCTTTCTACGCGAATTCTCTCGTGTATGTCTCTGTTCCTGGTTTTCTATTTTGTGAATATTCTTAACTAGAACATCCATCAGCACAAGCAAGTAAAGCGCCGGAACTGTCAGTATACCCAACCTGATGAAGTGCGGCCTGCACGATTCCGTCTGTTGGATACGAGCTATCGTGCGGATTGCCCTTTTTTGTAACACGAATGCTTTTAAAATATTATATTCATAGCTATTTCCCCACAACCAGAGCATAATAAACTATTTTCAGGTGTCCTTCAGTTACTACGTCCCTAAGACTTCTCAGGGCATAGCAAGCTGAGCCAATACTACCTTCCAGGGCAGTAAGTTCGGGCTTCCAGTTGAGAGAGGCATCAATATTAACACCCAAAAACCTAACTACATTGACTGTCGCCACTGCGTCCCCGTTTAGGGTAGCCTTTATTTTATCATTATTTCGTGCGGTGGTCTTGAATAAGAGTAGATTAGTTTAAGTGGTGTTGATTTTCAGGTTATTGTTGGTAAACCAGGAATCAAACAGTTTTAGAATAACATTAACTTTAGATTCGAGTGATGTTATATCCTTGTCTGAAACGACAGCATTTGTGTTATCCGCATAAACTACAAGTTGACTATCAGGTATTTCCCTACCAATATACTCAAACAGGTCGTTAGTGAAAACAATAAAGAAGATTGGACCCAAAATAGAACCCTGCGGCACTCCTCTAGTCAAATGAACTAATCTGGACCTGTTTATCATTTGACATCCACTATCAGTCGAGCACAGTTCAACAAACTGCTTCCTATTTTGAAGGTAAGATTTCATTAAATTCAGGCATTTCCCTCTTACACCATAATGTTCCAGCTTATCTATTAAAATGTCATGGTCAACAAAATCAAACGGCGAGCTCAAGTCTAGAAAAAGTGCAGCAACTTTCATTTTCTCGTCTAGTTTACCTACAACGTCATCTACCAATGTATCAATAGCATCAGATGTACCCAAACCTCTCCGATAACCGAACTGTCTGTCACTTAGTATTTTATAAATTACCAAGTGCGCTAGAAATCTTGCCTTGATAATTTTCTCAAATATCTTCGATAGGACTAGCAATAATGAAATAGGTCTGTAGTGGGACGGATTTTCTTTTGTTCCTTTTTTATGAACTGGCAATACACGGGCGATCTTAAATTGATCTGGGAAAATTGCCATATTATATTCATAGAAACATTACCACGACACAATCTACATAAGAAGAGAATGTAACCATAGCAACCAGTCAACATTACTAGTGTGTTGACACGCAGCTAGTGCTGTACATCTCAACACTCCTCTTAAATGATAACATGGTTTACAGTTATTATTTAATACACAACTATATCTAACTTAACTAAACAAACAGTAAACTAACCAACTAAGAATTAGCACAAGAACTTATCAATGCATTTATAAAACTTCCCTCGACAACATCAGGAAATGGGCTCTTTCGTGTGGGCTATTAGTCAACCCGGATAAGTCTCAGGCGATGATACTGGGTACACGGCACTTACTTAATTTGTTGCAGCATAGGTCAGTTGCTCCCGTGCTTTATGACGGTACCATTGTCAAGTACAGCGAGAAAGCCAAAAATCTTGGGGTTGTTTTTGATACTCTTTTATCCTGGTCGCCCCACGTTTGTGAGGTCAGCAGACGAGTCTTTGCATCCTTTCATTCCCTTCGGCGTTTGCAGTACTTCTTGCCTAGGCAGACTAAAATCATGCTAGTTCAGACCCTTCTTCTGCCTTTAATTGACTACGCCGATGTTTGCTGGGCCAGCGCGAACGAAGATCTACTGAACAAACTCGAGCGACTTCAAAATCTCGGGATTCGGTTTATCTTCGGTCTCCGCAAGTACGATCACGTGTCCCAATATCGCAGGAAATTAGGCTGGCTCCCGATCCGACTTCGTCGTGATATGCACATTCTCTCCTTCCTCTTCAATATTTTGAGAAATCCGCGCTATCCCGCATATCTTCGTGAACATTTTGAGTTTCTTTTCTCTGGGGATAGACTTCGGAGATCTCACACGGTGTCACTTTTGTCAATTCCTCAGCACAACACTGTTGCTTACGAGCACTCGTTTAGGTTAAGGGCAATACGTTTGTGGAATGCACTTCCTTGCGCTATTAGGGATTGCACATCCTTGTTCTCTTTTAAGAAAAAGTTGAAACAGCATCTCCTCTCTTCCGCATAGTGGGTATCTGATAGTATGTATGTGTATCTATGTATTTATTGTATTCGCGTTACAAAAACGCGGCAAAACGTCCCAACAAAATGCATTCCGTTTTAAACAAAAATTACAGTTTTTTTTTTATCTTATAATGAAAACGACTTGGCAAATTATAAACAGAGAGACTGGAAAGGCCAAAGCTACACATAATAACTTCAAGCTTAAGATAGATAATCAATTGCTAAGTACAGACCTAGAAGTAGCAAAAGCTTTCGAAAATTTCTTTACGGACATTCCAGTTTCAACAACCAAGTCTTTAAATTCATCTCCCGCTGCTGCTGAATCTATACTTAAACAAAACTTTGAGGAATGTAAAACAGATTTTAAATTTAGGCACGTAAATAATGAAGACATTGTAAAAGCGTTTAAATCCCTGGAAATGAAAAAGACAGCTGACGCCCATGATTCTATCAGTAAAAATTATTAGTTCCATTGTAGATTGTATTGCACCTCACCTTTGTTGTATATTTAATCAATGTATAGATAATGGTGTGTTTCCTGACTTGATGAAACTAAGTAAAGTTATACCTTTATTCAAAGCTGGTACATCAGACCCCACCAATTTTAGACCCATATCGATACTACCAACGCTTAGCAAAATATTTGAAAAACTCATACTTAATCAATTGCAAAGTCATTTTTATCTAAATAATTTAATTCATATTGCTCAGTTTGGTTTCACAAAGGGTCGTTCAACAGCCGATGCTGGTGTTAAACTAATCGACAATATTTTTGATGCCTGGGAAGACGCAATGGATGCAATAGGTGTCTTCTGCGATCTATCCAAGGCTTTTGATTGCGTCCATCATGACACTCTTGTCAGGAAGTTACGCCATTATGGTGTAAAAGATCAGGCACTTGGCCTTCTGGAGTCATATCTAACAGATAGGGTTCAGATGGTCGATGTTAATGGGAGAAGATCACCTGGGTCTTCAATAAGTATGGGCGTACCGCAAGGTTCAATTCTTGGTCCTTTCTTGTTTTTAGTATATATTAATGATTTATCTTACCTTGTTAAAGCAAAACATGGGTTAGTATTGTTTGCCGATGATACTTCTTTGATATTTAAAGTTAAAAGACAGCAATCAAATTATGACGAGGTAAACAATGCTATCTCTAGTATAGTGAACTGGTTTACTGTTAACAATTTATTACTTAATAAAAAGAAAACTAAATGTATTAAATTCGTGTTACCCAATGTGAACCCGGTAACTACAGACATATTTATAAAAGGACAGAGATTGGACCTTGTGCAGTCGACTGTCTTTTTGGGCATTACTTTAGACGCCAAACTACAATGAGATCCTCATATAAATAAATTGTCGAACAGACTGAGTTCGGCAGCGTTCGCAGTTAAAAAAATTAGAGCTCTTACCGACGTAGACACCGCTAGACTAGTCTACTTTAGTTACTTTCATAGTCTAATGACCTATGGTATTTTATTGTGGGGTCACGCTGCGAATGCTAATAGTATATTTATTCTGCAGAAACGGGCTGTTCGTGCAATTTATAGATTAGGGCCTAGAGTGTCACTGAGGGAAAAGTTTAAAGAAATCAATATTCTGACATTTGTGTCTCAATATATCTATGACAATCTTGTGTATGTAAAAAGAAATATAACTAATTTTCAGAAGTACAGTGATATACACAATTTTAATACTAGAAATAAAGACAAGTTGGTTGCATATGTAAGCCGACTACATAAAATTAGTAATTCTTTTAAAGGCAATTGTATACGCTATTACAATAAGGTCCCTACTGATATTAAAAACTTACCTTTAGACAAGTTTAAAATAATAATAAAACAGAAATTGTATAAAAAAGGTTACTATAGGATATCTGATTACTTAGAGGACAGATGTCCATGGGAATAGATTGTTTGAGTAACAGGCTGTTTCGATATATAATTAGCATTCATTTTGTAATTTGACAATATTTTATTTAAAAAAGGAAACGCAAAAGATGCGACGACTGTGGAGTTTCTTCGGTGAGCTCTTCTCCACAGATTCCGCCATTGTGTTAGTGAACTCACCCAAAAAAATGTAATGACGGATCTAAGTGATGTAACAACATCCTATGGAAATAAATGATTTTTGATTTGATTTGATTTTGATTTGATTTGATCAAAAGTGATATTTTACGAAAGAAATACTAAATTAACTTTGATTGACGTAAAATAAATAAACAAACATAAATTGCAAGTTAAATGAACATTTTTATTAAAATAGGTATTATTAAAAAAAGATTCCACATTTCATCCTTTTTTTAGAGAATTCTCATCTTTTAAAATATGCGCACAACGAAATGTAGGTAATGTATTTTGACCACAGACAAGATTAAATAGTAGATTTTACAACAAGTGCACAAAACGAACCATTTTTATCCGAGACTTTTAGCAGCCCGAGCCGAAGGCGAGGGCTGATAGTAATGTCGAGGATAAAAATGGTTTTGTGGACGAGTTATAAACTCTGCTTTTCACTTCGATTGCGAGAAAATAAAACAGTAACATAACGTATTAACATTTCTTTAATTAAAATTCAAAGTAAAATTACTACAATTTTGAATGGTGAATGAAATGGGTTTTCCCGGCATATTGACGGTATTCTTTTGAATTTGAGAAGATGACATGACAGTAGATGGTATATTAAGAGTTGATTGTTCTGGATATGGTTTCAGCGAATGTATTCACTTGTTTTTCTTTCCGCCAGCTTAGAAATTTGTCATAAATTTTCATATATTGCCGAGATTTTGGCGGCAATATTTCTTGCACCACTTTTTGTGCGTTTATTTCCATTAAAGTATTAGGAGTAAGTTCTAAATCTTCTTCTTCACTTGACATTTTTAAAACTTAGCCAATTCAACAATAATTTGAGAAAATTCAATACGAAAAGTTCACGGCTTCTTTCCCGCTACTTTACTTTTTTTAATTTTCCTGCATAATTTTCGGGCAAAGAAAAAAGTATACAGCCTATTCTTAAATTATTTTGGAATAATGTTTTTTTTTGTGTGGTAAACACGTTTTGATATTTAGTTTCTTTTTCGTATTATCTTATTATAAATCAAAAATGCAAATAGGGATGGAAATATTATAAATTAGCAAGTTTTATCCATGTACAATTAATTGTTTTTGGCTGTATGGGCTAAATGGTCACTGCCTTAGTGTAGACACATTTAAAAAGCTACTTTTATGCACAAGAGCATAAAATTCAACTTTATGTCGCCTAGATCCTGCATAAAGTAGTAATTTTTCGAGCATGAGAAGTGAAAAACATATTATTTGCGTTGCGTTATATCATTTTACAAAGTATTTTCAGATTTTCAAAAAATCATATCTTAAAAACTATTTAATTCCGCACCCTGAAACTTTCAGGAAGATGATCAAATGACCCCAATATGATGCTAAAAAAGTTTGGACGCCCCAGCGAGTAGGTCATCCGCTAAAGGTGAGCCGAAAGCTTTAATAAGAACAAAAATAAATTATACTTTCTGTGCAGGTTTATTTTTCATCCAATAGATAGCACTGAAGTCAGACACTCCTCCTTCTACCACAGTACTTATACAATCACCAACGTAAATGAGAATATTCATAAAACTACCTAGTGTTGAGGTTTTATGTAGAAGAATAAGCAAACTCTGTTATTTATCACAAGCTCAATAGTTCAATAGTTCAATAGTATTTATTCATAAACAATAGTACAATTGTGTCTGAAATACATCGATTAAAACTAAAATATTATTTAAATGGTATAACAATTCTATACAAGTGAAATCATTATAAGCCAGAAATATAATAAAATTTTAATTAATTGAAATTAAATTAAATGATAGGTAGACAAACAAAATAACAAAACACTTTGACATGTCAAAATAAATTATTCAATACAAATACAAATCACATTCCTGGCATAACAGTTATTAGTAATCATAAGTGAAGTACGTCTAATTAAACGTCAAAACTAAAATTAATCATGCGCATGTCACAATAAATAAATAAATTCATAAACACAAGGAATAAAATATCATGTCATAAATAAAAATTGTATAATGTTATTTTGATTGATTGCAGAATTCGTCAATACTTTATGTACTCATTTCCAATAAGAATGTTCTTGAAATTAAATTAAATGATAGGTAGACAAACAAAATAACAAAACACTTTGATATGTCAAAATAAATTATTCAATACAAATACAAATCACATACCTGGCATAACAGTTATTAGTAATCATAAGTGAAGTACGTCTAATTAAACGTCAAAACTAAAATTAATCATGCGCATGTCACAATAAATAAATAAATTCATAAACACAAGGAATAAAATATCATGTCATAAATAAAAATTGTATAATGTTATTTTGATTGATTACAGAATTCGTCAATACTGTATGGACTCATTTCCAATAAGAATGTTCTTAGCTTGTCCTTAAAACTGCTGTGCGTAACCATGAGCTTAAGCTCTGTCGGGAGCTGGTTAAATAACCTGAGTGACTGATAACCCGCTGAATGTCTTGCTACTTCTAACCTAGGTGCAGATACTATCGGAAAGTCCTTTCTACGCGAATTCTCTCGTGTATGTCTCTGTTCCTGGTTTTCTATTTTGTGAATATTCTTAACTAGAACATCCATCAGCACAAGCAAGTAAAGCGCCGGAACTGTCAGTATACCCAACCTGATGAAGTGCGGCCTGCACGATTCCGTCTGTTGGATACGAGCTATCGTGCGGATTGCCCTTTTTTGTAACACGAATGCTTTTAAAATATTATATTCATAGCTATTTCCCCACAACCAGAGCATAATAAACTATTTTCAGGTGTCCTTCAGTTACTACGTCCCTAAGACTTCTCAGGGCATAGCAAGCTGAGCCAATACTACCTTCCAGGGCAGTAAGTTCGGGCTTCCAGTTGAGAGAGGCATCAATATTAACACCCAAAAACCTAACTACATTGACTGTCGCCACTGCGTCCCCGTTTAGGGTAGCCTTTATTTTATCATTATTTCGTGCGGTGGTCTTGAATAAGAGTAGATTAGTTTAAGTGGTGTTGATTTTCAGGTTATTGTTGGTAAACCAGGAATCAAACAGTTTTAGAATAACATTAACTTTAGATTCGAGTGATGTTATATCCTTGTCTGAAACGACAGCATTTGTGTTATCCGCATAAACTACAAGTTGACTATCAGGTATTTCCCTACCAATATACTCAAACAGGTCGTTAGTGAAAACAATAAAGAAGATTGGACCCAAAATAGAACCCTGCGGCACTCCTCTAGTCAAATGAACTAATCTGGACCTGTTTATCATTTGACATCCACTATCAGTCGAGCACAGTTCAACAAACTGCTTCCTATTTTGAAGGTAAGATTTCATTAAATTCAGGCATTTCCCTCTTACACCATAATGTTCCAGCTTATCTATTAAAATGTCATGGTCAACAAAATCAAACGGCGAGCTCAAGTCTAGAAAAAGTGCAGCAACTTTCATTTTCTCGTCTAGTTTACCTACAACGTCATCTACCAATGTATCAATAGCATCAGATGTACCCAAACCTCTCCGATAACCGAACTGTCTGTCACTTAGTATTTTATAAATTACCAAGTGCGCTAGAAATCTTGCCTTGATAATTTTCTCAAATATCTTCGATAGGACTAGCAATAATGAAATAGGTCTGTAGTGGGACGGATTTTCTTTTGTTCCTTTTTTATGAACTGGCAATACACGGGCGATCTTAAATTGATCTGGGAAAATTGCCATATTATATTCATAGAAACATTACCACGACACAATCTACATAAGAAGAGAATGTAACCATAGCAACCAGTCAACATTACTAGTGTGTTGACACGCAGCTAGTGCTGTACATCTCAACACTCCTCTTAAATGATAACATGGTTTACAGTTATTATTTAATACACAACTATATCTAACTTAACTAAACAAACAGTAAACTAACCAACTAAGAATTAGCACAAGAACTTATCAATGCATTTATAAAACTTCCCTCGACAACATCAGGAAATGGGCTCTTTCGTGTGGGCTATTAGTCAACCCGGATAAGTCTCAGGCGATGATACTGGGTACACGGCACTTACTTAATTTGTTGCAGCATAGGTCAGTTGCTCCCGTGCTTTATGACGGTACCATTGTCAAGTACAGCGAGAAAGCCAAAAATCTTGGGGTTGTTTTTGATACTCTTTTATCCTGGTCGCCCCACGTTTGTGAGGTCAGCAGACGAGTCTTTGCATCCTTTCATTCCCTTCGGCGTTTGCAGTACTTCTTGCCTAGGCAGACTAAAATCATGCTAGTTCAGACCCTTCTTCTGCCTTTAATTGACTACGCCGATGTTTGCTGGGCCAGCGCGAACGAAGATCTACTGAACAAACTCGAGCGACTTCAAAATCTCGGGATTCGGTTTATCTTCGGTCTCCGCAAGTACGATCACGTGTCCCAATATCGCAGGAAATTAGGCTGGCTCCCGATCCGACTTCGTCGTGATATGCACATTCTCTCCTTCCTCTTCAATATTTTGAGAAATCCGCGCTATCCCGCATATCTTCGTGAACATTTTGAGTTTCTTTTCTCTGGGGATAGACTTCGGAGATCTCACACGGTGTCACTTTTGTCAATTCCTCAGCACAACACTGTTGCTTACGAGCACTCGTTTAGGTTAAGGGCAATACGTTTGTGGAATGCACTTCCTTGCGCTATTAGGGATTGCACATCCTTGTTCTCTTTTAAGAAAAAGTTGAAACAGCATCTCCTCTCTTCCGCATAGTGGGTATCTGATAGTATGTATGTGTATCTATGTATTTATTGTATTCGCGTTACAAAAACGCGGCAAAACGTCCCAACAAAATGCATTCCGTTTTAAACAAAAATTACAGTTTTTTTTTTATCTTATAATGAAAACGACTTGGCAAATTATAAACAGAGAGACTGGAAAGGCCAAAGCTACACATAATAACTTCAAGCTTAAGATAGATAATCAATTGCTAAGTACAGACCTAGAAGTAGCAAAAGCTTTCGAAAATTTCTTTACGGACATTCCAGTTTCAACAACCAAGTCTTTAAATTCATCTCCCGCTGCTGCTGAATCTATACTTAAACAAAACTTTGAGGAATGTAAAACAGATTTTAAATTTAGGCACGTAAATAATGAAGACATTGTAAAAGCGTTTAAATCCCTGGAAATGAAAAAGACAGCTGACGCCCATGATTCTATCAGTAAAAATTATTAGTTCCATTGTAGATTGTATTGCACCTCACCTTTGTTGTATATTTAATCAATGTATAGATAATGGTGTGTTTCCTGACTTGATGAAACTAAGTAAAGTTATACCTTTATTCAAAGCTGGTACATCAGACCCCACCAATTTTAGACCCATATCGATACTACCAACGCTTAGCAAAATATTTGAAAAACTCATACTTAATCAATTGCAAAGTCATTTTTATCTAAATAATTTAATTCATATTGCTCAGTTTGGTTTCACAAAGGGTCGTTCAACAGCCGATGCTGGTGTTAAACTAATCGACAATATTTTTGATGCCTGGGAAGACGCAATGGATGCAATAGGTGTCTTCTGCGATCTATCCAAGGCTTTTGATTGCGTCCATCATGACACTCTTGTCAGGAAGTTACGCCATTATGGTGTAAAAGATCAGGCACTTGGCCTTCTGGAGTCATATCTAACAGATAGGGTTCAGATGGTCGATGTTAATGGGAGAAGATCACCTGGGTCTTCAATAAGTATGGGCGTACCGCAAGGTTCAATTCTTGGTCCTTTCTTGTTTTTAGTATATATTAATGATTTATCTTACCTTGTTAAAGCAAAACATGGGTTAGTATTGTTTGCCGATGATACTTCTTTGATATTTAAAGTTAAAAGACAGCAATCAAATTATGACGAGGTAAACAATGCTATCTCTAGTATAGTGAACTGGTTTACTGTTAACAATTTATTACTTAATAAAAAGAAAACTAAATGTATTAAATTCGTGTTACCCAATGTGAACCCGGTAACTACAGACATATTTATAAAAGGACAGAGATTGGACCTTGTGCAGTCGACTGTCTTTTTGGGCATTACTTTAGACGCCAAACTACAATGAGATCCTCATATAAATAAATTGTCGAACAGACTGAGTTCGGCAGCGTTCGCAGTTAAAAAAATTAGAGCTCTTACCGACGTAGACACCGCTAGACTAGTCTACTTTAGTTACTTTCATAGTCTAATGACCTATGGTATTTTATTGTGGGGTCACGCTGCGAATGCTAATAGTATATTTATTCTGCAGAAACGGGCTGTTCGTGCAATTTATAGATTAGGGCCTAGAGTGTCACTGAGGGAAAAGTTTAAAGAAATCAATATTCTGACATTTGTGTCTCAATATATCTATGACAATCTTGTGTATGTAAAAAGAAATATAACTAATTTTCAGAAGTACAGTGATATACACAATTTTAATACTAGAAATAAAGACAAGTTGGTTGCATATGTAAGCCGACTACATAAAATTAGTAATTCTTTTAAAGGCAATTGTATACGCTATTACAATAAGGTCCCTACTGATATTAAAAACTTACCTTTAGACAAGTTTAAAATAATAATAAAACAGAAATTGTATAAAAAAGGTTACTATAGGATATCTGATTACTTAGAGGACAGATGTCCATGGGAATAGATTGTTTGAGTAACAGGCTGTTTCGATATATAATTAGCATTCATTTTGTAATTTGACAATATTTTATTTAAAAAAGGAAACGCAAAAGATGCGACGACTGTGGAGTTTCTTCGGTGAGCTCTTCTCCACAGATTCCGCCATTGTGTTAGTGAACTCACCCAAAAAAATGTAATGACGGATCTAAGTGATGTAACAACATCCTATGGAAATAAATGATTTTTGATTTGATTTGATTTTGATTTGATTTGATCAAAAGTGATATTTTACGAAAGAAATACTAAATTAACTTTGATTGACGTAAAATAAATAAACAAACATAAATTGCAAGTTAAATGAACATTTTTATTAAAATAGGTATTATTAAAAAAAGATTCCACATTTCATCCTTTTTTTAGAGAATTCTCATCTTTTAAAATATGCGCACAACGAAATGTAGGTAATGTATTTTGACCACAGACAAGATTAAATAGTAGATTTTACAACAAGTGCACAAAACGAACCATTTTTATCCGAGACTTTTAGCAGCCCGAGCCGAAGGCGAGGGCTGATAGTAATGTCGAGGATAAAAATGGTTTTGTGGACGAGTTATAAACTCTGCTTTTCACTTCGATTGCGAGAAAATAAAACAGTAACATAACGTATTAACATTTCTTTAATTAAAATTCAAAGTAAAATTACTACAATTTTGAATGGTGAATGAAATGGGTTTTCCCGGCATATTGACGGTATTCTTTTGAATTTGAGAAGATGACATGACAGTAGATGGTATATTAAGAGTTGATTGTTCTGGATATGGTTTCAGCGAATGTATTCACTTGTTTTTCTTTCCGCCAGCTTAGAAATTTGTCATAAATTTTCATATATTGCCGAGATTTTGGCGGCAATATTTCTTGCACCACTTTTTGTGCGTTTATTTCCATTAAAGTATTAGGAGTAAGTTCTAAATCTTCTTCTTCACTTGACATTTTTAAAACTTAGCCAATTCAACAATAATTTGAGAAAATTCAATACGAAAAGTTCACGGCTTCTTTCCCGCTACTTTACTTTTTTTAATTTTCCTGCATAATTTTCGGGCAAAGAAAAAAGTATACAGCCTATTCTTAAATTATTTTGGAATAATGTTTTTTTTTGTGTGGTAAACACGTTTTGATATTTAGTTTCTTTTTCGTATTATCTTATTATAAATCAAAAATGCAAATAGGGATGGAAATATTATAAATTAGCAAGTTTTATCCATGTACAATTAATTGTTTTTGGCTGTATGGGCTAAATGGTCACTGCCTTAGTGTAGACACATTTAAAAAGCTACTTTTATGCACAAGAGCATAAAATTCAACTTTATGTCGCCTAGATCCTGCATAAAGTAGTACTTTTTCGAGCATGAGAAGTGAAAAACATATTATTTGCGTTGCGTTATATCATTTTACAAAGTATTTTCAGATTTTCAAAAAATCATATCTTAAAAACTATTTAATTCCGCACCCTGAAACTTTCAGGAAGATGATCAAATGACCCCAATATGATGCTAAAAAAGTTTGGACGCCCCAGCGAGTAGGTCATCCGCTAAAGGTGAGCCGAAAGCTTTAATAAGAACAAAAATAAATTATACTTTCTGTGCAGGTTTATTTTTCATCCAATAGATAGCACTGAAGTCAGACACTCCTCCTTCTACCACAGTACTTATACAATCACCAACGTAAATGAGAATATTCATAAAACTACCTAGTGTTGAGGTTTTATGTAGAAGAATAAGCAAACTCTGTTATTTATCACAAGCTCAATAGTTCAATAGTTCAATAGTATTTATTCATAAACAATAGTACAATTGTGTCTGAAATACATCGATTAAAACTAAAATATTATTTAAATGGTATAACAATTCTATACAAGTGAAATCATTATAAGCCAGAAATATAATAAAATTTTAATTAATTGAAATTAAATTAAATGATAGGTAGACAAACAAAATAACAAAACACTTTGACATGTCAAAATAAATTATTCAATACAAATACAAATCACATTCCTGGCATAACAGTTATTAGTAATCATAAGTGAAGTACGTCTAATTAAACGTCAAAACTAAAATTAATCATGCGCATGTCACAATAAATAAATAAATTCATAAACACAAGGAATAAAATATCATGTCATAAATAAAAATTGTATAATGTTATTTTGATTGATTGCAGAATTCGTCAATACTTTATGTACTCATTTCCAATAAGAATGTTCTTGAAATTAAATTAAATGATAGGTAGACAAACAAAATAACAAAACACTTTGATATGTCAAAATAAATTATTCAATACAAATACAAATCACATACCTGGCATAACAGTTATTAGTAATCATAAGTGAAGTACGTCTAATTAAACGTCAAAACTAAAATTAATCATGCGCATGTCACAATAAATAAATAAATTCATAAACACAAGGAATAAAATATCATGTCATAAATAAAAATTGTATAATGTTATTTTGATTGATTACAGAATTCGTCAATACTGTATGGACTCATTTCCAATAAGAATGTTCTTAGCTTGTCCTTAAAACTGCTGTGCGTAACCATGAGCTTAAGCTCTGTCGGGAGCTGGTTAAATAACCTGAGTGACTGATAACCCGGCTGAATGTCTTGCTACTTCTAACCTAGGTGCAGATACTATCGGAAAGTCCTTTCTACGCGAATTCTCTCGTGTATGTCTCTGTTCCTGGTTTTCTATTTTGTGAATATTCTTAACTAGAACATCCATCAGCACAAGCAAGTAAAGCGCCGGAACTGTCAGTATACCCAACCTGATGAAGTGCGGCCTGCACGATTCCGTCTGTTGGATACGAGCTATCGTGCGGATTGCCCTTTTTTGTAACACGAATGCTTTTAAAATATTATATTCATAGCTATTTCCCCACAACCAGAGCATAATAAACTATTTTCAGGTGTCCTTCAGTTACTACGTCCCTAAGACTTCTCAGGGCATAGCAAGCTGAGCCAATACTACCTTCCAGGGCAGTAAGTTCGGGCTTCCAGTTGAGAGAGGCATCAATATTAACACCCAAAAACCTAACTACATTGACTGTCGCCACTGCGTCCCCGTTTAGGGTAGCCTTTATTTTATCATTATTTCGTGCGGTGGTCTTGAATAAGAGTAGATTAGTTTAAGTGGTGTTGATTTTCAGGTTATTGTTGGTAAACCAGGAATCAAACAGTTTTAGAATAACATTAACTTTAGATTCGAGTGATGTTATATCCTTGTCTGAAACGACAGCATTTGTGTTATCCGCATAAACTACAAGTTGACTATCAGGTATTTCCCTACCAATATACTCAAACAGGTCGTTAGTGAAAACAATAAAGAAGATTGGACCCAAAATAGAACCCTGCGGCACTCCTCTAGTCAAATGAACTAATCTGGACCTGTTTATCATTTGACATCCACTATCAGTCGAGCACAGTTCAACAAACTGCTTCCTATTTTGAAGGTAAGATTTCATTAAATTCAGGCATTTCCCTCTTACACCATAATGTTCCAGCTTATCTATTAAAATGTCATGGTCAACAAAATCAAACGGCGAGCTCAAGTCTAGAAAAAGTGCAGCAACTTTCATTTTCTCGTCTAGTTTACCTACAACGTCATCTACCAATGTATCAATAGCATCAGATGTACCCAAACCTCTCCGATAACCGAACTGTCTGTCACTTAGTATTTTATAAATTACCAAGTGCGCTAGAAATCTTGCCTTGATAATTTTCTCAAATATCTTCGATAGGACTAGCAATAATGAAATAGGTCTGTAGTGGGACGGATTTTCTTTTGTTCCTTTTTTATGAACTGGCAATACACGGGCGATCTTAAATTGATCTGGGAAAATTGCCATATTATATTCATAGAAACATTACCACGACACAATCTACATAAGAAGAGAATGTAACCATAGCAACCAGTCAACATTACTAGTGTGTTGACACGCAGCTAGTGCTGTACATCTCAACACTCCTCTTAAATGATAACATGGTTTACAGTTATTATTTAATACACAACTATATCTAACTTAACTAAACAAACAGTAAACTAACCAACTAAGAATTAGCACAAGAACTTATCAATGCATTTATAAAACTTCCCTCGACAACATCAGGAAATGGGCTCTTTCGTGTGGGCTATTAATCAACCCGGATAAGTCTCAGGCGATGATACTGGGTACACGGCACTTACTTAATTTGTTGCAGCATAGGTCAGTTGCTCCCGTGCTTTATGACGGTACCATTGTCAAGTACAGCGAGAAAGCCAAAAATCTTGGGGTTGTTTTTGATACTCTTTTATCCTGGTCGCCCCACGTTTGTGAGGTCAGCAGACGAGTCTTTGCATCCTTTCATTCCCTTCGGCGTTTGCAGTACTTCTTGCCTAGGCAGACTAAAATCATGCTAGTTCAGACCCTTCTTCTGCCTTTAATTGACTACGCCGATGTTTGCTGGGCCAGCGCGAACGAAGATCTACTGAACAAACTCGAGCGACTTCAAAATCTCGGGATTCGGTTTATCTTCGGTCTCCGCAAGTACGATCACGTGTCCCAATATCGCAGGAAATTAGGCTGGCTCCCGATCCGACTTCGTCGTGATATGCACATTCTCTCCTTCCTCTTCAATATTTTGAGAAATCCGCGCTATCCCGCATATCTTCGTGAACATTTTGAGTTTCTTTTCTCTGGGGATAGACTTCGGAGATCTCACACGGTGTCACTTTTGTCAATTCCTCAGCACAACACTGTTGCTTACGAGCACTCGTTTAGGTTAAGGGCAATACGTTTGTGGAATGCACTTCCTTGCGCTATTAGGGATTGCACATCCTTGTTCTCTTTTAAGAAAAAGTTGAAACAGCATCTCCTCTCTTCCGCATAGTGGGTATCTGATAGTATGTATGTGTATCTATGTATTTATTGTATTCTATTAAATTTATTTTATAGTATGTGTAGGATGTATTGTGATTTATCTGATAGTATATTGACTTTATTTCTTTCTTTTAAATCTTAATTGTACACTAGGACTACCTCTCTATAAATATTTTTTCCTTTCCTCACAGGTTAGCTGTAAGAAATTTCTTTTTAGAAATAAGCTCACCTTTGCATATTGTTCGTTGTATTTTTTCCATTGTGTTTTCTGTGCAATAAAGAATTATTATTATTATTATTAAAACTTCTCTGTGCTCAAACTTTTAGTCATAACATCCGCTAAATTTTCATTGGTACAAATATGTTCTATACTGATCACCTTATTGACAACCAAGTCTTAAATAATGAACCCGTATATCAATGTGTTTTGTACGCTTAGAATTCTCGTAATTCTTGGCCATTGATATCGCACTTTTGTTGTCAACAAGTAACACGGCATTTACATCACAATTTAAGTGTTTACATATGCCTTTTAAATTAACGATTTCCTGTGCTAATGATGCGGCAGCTATGTACTCGCTTTCGGCAGATGATAAAGCTACACATTGTTGCTTCTTTGAAAACCAAGCAATGGGGTTTTGCCCTTGTAGGATAATACCACCGCTAACACTTTTTCTGTCGCTTCTATCTCCAGCCCAATCGGCATCAGAAAATCCGTATAAATTATTTTCATTTGTCTTTTTAAATAACAATCCTTTTTCCTTCGTTTCTTTCAAATAACGTACTACTCTTTTTCCAGCTTTCCATAATTCTTCGTTCAGTTTATCTAAAAATCTGCTCAGATATGATACTGCAAATGTTAAATCCGGTCTTGTTGTAACAGTAAGATAAATTAGCCTTCCTATTAGTTCTCGATATGGTATATCTAAAACTTTTGTATCGTCCTTTATTTCTATATTGTAATTTCTTCCCATGGGAGTTTTAATACCGTAACATTCATCCATTTTGAATTTAGTCAATATCTTTTCAATCATTTTAGTTTGTTTAAGTTCTAAGGTATCTTTATTTCTTTTAACTTCCATTCCAAGAAAGTACTTCATTTCGCCCATACATTTTGCGTTAAACTCCTCCTTAAGTGCTTTAATAGTATCTTCCCCGTTTCCAGTGATCAGGATATCGTCTACATAAATCAGCATCCAGCAATCTTCTTTGTAATACAAACAGTAATCATGTTCTGATCTTTGGAATCCATTAGCTTTCGAAAATTTGTCAAGTGTTTCATTCCAACACTTTGGTGATTCAACCAATCCATACAATGCTCTCTTTAGTTTTAATGCTGTATTATTATTTTTTATTTCTAGTCCTTGAGGTATTTTGATAAATACATCAGACTTCAATTTTCCATTTAGGAATGCAGTAGGAATGTCCAGTTGAATAATCTTTAAATCATCTTGTACAGCTTTTGATAAGATCATTCTTATTGTAGAATGTCTAGCAACGGGTGCATAAATGCTGTCAAAAATATCTTCTTTCTTTTGTTGGAAGCCTCTAGCTACCAGTCTTGCCTTTTTTGTTCCATCTTCTTTATGCTTAAATATCAATTTTGTATCTATGAGCTTTCTTCCATCGGGTATTTCTTGTTCTTCCCAAGTTTGTAATCTTTGGAGTGCATCTAATTCTTTATTAATTGCTTTTTTCCATTCTGGTTCTTTAACAGCTTCTTCGAAAGTTTCTGGTACATTTTCACTAAGGCATATAACAATGTTAGTTTCAATTATGTTTTCTACATTTGTCGCGTAATCTTTAAGATAAGCAGGAGGTTTTATTGTTCTTTTGGGTCTGGTTGGTTCTTCTTCAGTTTGGTCATTGTTCATTTCTGCATCTTTAAATTCATCTTCATTTTCTACTATATCTTTCTTTTCTGTATTGATTTCTTCTTCTTTGTCCTGAATATACCTTACTTGTTTCACTTCTTCGTTATTTTTGAACTTTATGTCGCTTTCATCAAATCTTACATCTCTGGAAATAATTATCTTATCTTCTTCTGAATCCCATAATCTGTAACCAACAGTTCCATAACCTACCATTCTTGCTTGTTTTGCTCTCTTGGCTAACTTGTCCGGTTTGGGTACTATAGTAGCCCAAGCTTTGGAACCAAATACTCTCAATCTCGATAGGTCGTTTTAACCAAAAAATATTTCGCTGGGTGTCTTGAAGCATATGGCCCATGATGGCGATCTGTTCAATTGGTAAACTGCACATTGTATCGCTTCGCACCATAGATGTTTTGGCAAATCGGTTTCCGCTAATAGAGTCCTCGTTTTGTCGCATAATGTGCAGTTCATCCGTTCTGATATGCCATTAAGTTGTGGCGTGTACGGTAATGTATATTCTAAAGTAATCCCTCTATTTCTGCATAGAAGTTTCAAACTATTGGCAGTGTACTCTCCACCATTATCGCATCTTTTTTTTTTTACTTTATTCCCCGTTTCGTTTTCAATTCTTAATACATAGTTCATCAGTCGTTCTGTTGCTTCAGATTTGCTCTTCAGGGGATATACTACGCAAAAATGAGAGAAATCGTCAATAATTGTTATAAAATATTTCTCACCATTAGGTCCTGGTTGTCTGATAGGTCCAACTATGTCTGTGTGAAGCATCTCGGCTATCATTCTCGTTCTAGGCTTTGAGACAGGCGTGAATGGGCTTCTGGTGGCTTTACCCTCCATACAAGGACTGCAAATTCTATCAGATACAGGTAAGTTTAATATATGTAGGCTTTTCCTATTCAAATGACCTAAACATTTATGCCATAGATCTGCTGCATCAGTAACATTACAGACTTCGTACTTAAATAATTCGGCTTGTAACTTATACAACTTTCCATGCACGTTGCCGCATAAATATGTCTTTTTATTAAATATTTTAACATTGTTTTGATTAAAGTTTACGTTAAAACCTGCCTTGACAATCTTTTTCACTGATAACAAATTGTATGAAACATCTTTCACAATTAGAGCATCAATATTGATCTTAGTATTTTGGTATTTTATTTTAAGTTTACCTCTTTTATTAGTTGTAATACATTGGCCGTTAGCTACGAATATTTTTACATTTTTATCTAAGTACGTAATATCCGTCATATAATTTTCATATTTTTCATTTATTAAATGCTCCGTACATCCCGAGTCTACAATTAGTTCTATGCTACCACACTCACCTACATTAGCAATAATATCACTAGCAATGAAACCTATTTCTTCGTCTTCTGTGCCTGCTGCTGAAGCATGTTGATACGTTGTATGTCGTGCACCTGAATTTCCTTTAAATGAGCGTCCACGCGCCCTTTGGTAGCTCCGTCCTCAACTCGGTCGTCCTGATCCTCTGCATTCGAACGACTTGTGTCCACGTTTCCCGCAGGAGTGGCCGTGAGGAAGGCGTTATTCTCATAACTTTCACTATTTCCGTCCATTTTTTACTTTGTCTCCATATCCAGTAGTCTTGCTTTAACAAATTCTATGTTTAGCTGTTTCTCGGAAGCCATATTCTCTATTGATGTAATTACTTGATCGTATATCTTTGGAAGAGAAGATAGCAGATAGCAAATTTGGTCTTCTACATCGACGTTTACGTTGATTGCCGCTAATTCACTAAGAATTCCTTCAAATCTTAGGAAATATTGTTGTAAGTTGCTTTCATTGTCATACCGCATTGTTATGAGCTTCCGTTTTAAATAAAATTTGTTACAGACTGTTTTCCGTTCAAATATTGCCTCTAATGACGTTAACATTCCTTTGGTCGTATTCGCATTTTTTACAATGTCAATATATTTGTCGCTCAGACATTGTACCAAACTTGATTTAGCTCGTGAGTCATCTTTCAAAAATAATACTAGAGCATCTTTATCTGTCGGTATCTCTTTTAACAATACATTGCTTAATTGCTTTTCTTCCAGCAGTAATTTCAGTCTAAATTTCCAATGACTGAAATTTGAATTTTCAGTCAAAATCGGCAAGAGAGACCCCGCAGCTGTCATCTTTCTTTCTTATAAATTTCGCCGATATTATTTTTCGTGGATCGCAACCCAATATATTTTTATTTACTTACTGCACGCGATCTGCTACCATGTTGAGGTTTTATGTAGAAGAATAAGCAAACTCTGTTATTTATCACAAGCCATATTATATTCATAGAAACATTACCACGACACAATCTACATAAGAAGAGAATGTAACCATAGCAACCAGTCAACATTACTATACTCTATCCACCGAAACGAGTTAATAGAGCATTGTCTCTGTCGCACAATCCCTTACAAAAGATAAGGACACAAAAAGGTGAGTGGGCGTCAACTATACTGATAAAAAGTTAAGGTGTGTTCATATGCGATGATTTTGTGCGCTCAATAGTAAGCACTAAAACCACTTAAGTATTTTGTATTGAACTTAGAGAAAGAAAGAAAAATATTAAGACAATGTTTTAAAATAAAATTATGTATATTTAAATAGTTTAACATATACAATTAATTAAATTATTCCGACGTATCACTACTGTCGCTGTCACTTCCCACGTTTATTATGAATGTTTCGGTCATTGTTTCCACATTTCTGTCCATGGCATTCATTTTCGGTTCTACTATCTCTTCGACATGTTTTATGCATTTTTTCCATTTTGCAGCGTCAATATTTTGAATTGAGTTGTTTAATAAAATTTTTAATTCTGCCATCTTGTATGTTTTGTTGCGGGATGCGACATGTCCTTTAACTTGAGCCCAGATCAACTCTATCGGATTTAATTCGCAGTGATACGGCGGAAGTCGTACCACAGTTTTATTTTTAGCTTTCGCCATTTCGTCTACGACACGCGCCTCGTACTGCTCCTTATGATTTTTTACGATATTCAGTAGCTCTCGTTTTAATAAATCATCCTGAAAGGGGATTTGTTTTTCTTTCAACCAATTAATTATCTCTTGTTTTTTATTTTTTTCAGTCGGAATTTGCTCTACTTTTCTTGAGTGGTACGAAGCGTTGTCCATTACAATAATACAATTATCATGTAACTTTTCAAGAATATTTTTGAACCAATTCTCAAACACTTCGGCATTCATATCTTGATGGTAATCTCCTTGCTTTTTTGACTCGAACACGTGTAAGCCCCCTTCTACAAATCCATCATCACTTCCAATATGAGTAATTATTAACCTTTTTCCTTTTCCTGGAACAATAAAAAATTGTATTGAATGATCTGATACAAAGTTAACGCTCACACAGTTTAAGATAACATAACAAACAATAAGTGCCGCCAATTAAGGATCGCTCAGGTACATTCAAACCTTTTCAAAGAATTGCATTAATGACAAAGACAGTTTTAACAATGGAATTATGTTAAAGAACTTACCGGAAGGATTTTTTAATCCAGTTGTCAGGCCATCAAGGAATGCGTCGCGTTTATTTTTCACATTTGTATCAGTCCATACGTTTGTAGTAGTATGGCCTTCATTGAGCCAAGTCTCATCCAAGTAATATATTTTTTTCTTTTCTTCTCTTGCCATTTTCATTGTCCGCAAATAATTCCTCCGCCAAAAAAATATGTCGTCACGATCAATCAATAAGCTGTTCCTGCATCTTTTAATGTACCTAAATCCAATCATTTTAAGGATTTTATGAAGTGTTGATCTTTTGAATGTCCCCAAAGTACCATCTTCATTTATTGAATTCATTATTTTGTCCAATGTCGGTATCTCATTTCGGGAAAATAAATCGTGAACTTTTCTTCTTATAGCACATTTAGTTAAGTCGTCGATTGTGTCTACAATGAAAGTACGTTTTCTTGTTTTTTTGGGTGAATTTAAAACATTTTTAGTTTCTTTCTCTTTCAGAATTCTATAGATGGACATCCAATGAACACCCATAGATGATGCAACAGCTTTCATGACGTCATTGTTTGAAGGGGATTCCATGGAACTCCTCATAGATTGATACATGTTCCATATCATTGTTTTTTCAGTCGAGGAAAAGGCTCGTCGTCGCCTTTTTTCCACAGAGTTACCTCCATGTAAACTGTCGGCCATCTCACTTAGGCAAATCGACAGTAAACTCAAAAAGTCCGTTATACAAGCGCCAAGTCTTTAGGAATGCAATCAATCACAAAGCCGGGTCACACGTAACAAAATTATCCAGAGTCCAAATAACAAGCCGAGTCAAAAAATAAAATAATAGATTGCACTAGCACAGTGAGCACGTCTGAACAGTACGAGTCGCACGAACAAACTAAAAAAACTCGCGCTGTGAACACAGCCTTAACGTCATTGTTCGACCAATCACATGCCAGTTCATTTTTCCCCTATTAACTCGTTTCGGTGGATAGAGTATAGTGTGGAGACACGCAGCTGGTGCTGTACATCTCAACACCTAGCAGGTATGTAATAAAATTCGTGCTCAAAAGGTTCCGCCAAGACCGGAATAGATTTACAGATTTAAATTTGTAAAGAAAAACGGAATATTAAGAAATGAGATATTAACGATCTGCCTTTCATGGTGGAGAAATTGACTGACATATAGTGTTGTTTGCTGATGATGATATTTCAGTGGTCTTCAAAATTGAAAGACAAAAAGAATATTTTGATGATGTTAATGTTAATGAAGTATTATTGAATTTAGTGTCAGGCATGATGTAGGATAATTAGAATTGTAATTTGACAATTTTTAGAGGTGATTCCACTCTTAATTTAATTTCAGATCAAGCCTGAAAGAATACTACCTATCTCAATTATCGTAGGGTTTATTTTTTTAAGTATTCAGTGTTTATGTAGTATAATTAACTTCATAATGATATAGGGTAATACCTTCGGTTACCCGACCACTACCCCTTTCCGGCCATTGAACGAATTATCCTCCAAAAATCTGGCAAAGAACATTCTCAGTCGCCATTTGAAAATCTACTGTGTGAGATTTTTTACGAAAAAAAATAACAAGGTGAAGACTTCTCAAAGGTAAGATTTTGCCATATTTACTTGGGGAATTATAAAACGATCGAATAAAAAACATATTAAGCGAATGATCACTGAGCGAATGGCCATGAACATCCGAAATACTTGAAATGAGCGAGAAAAAACACTAAATTGAGTATTTTTTTCTGATAATAATAAAATTCAGAACGAGCTTTCAAAAAGTGGGCATTTCAGATATTAAAATACTAACCGTGCGACCAAATTACTAAGTGAGCGACTATAAATACAGAGAGGGCAACTTCAATAATGGAACACAGAAAGCCAATATTGGCTAGAGTAGGTAATTGTGGCTAAATTTAAATTGCATTATAGGTTAGGTTAGAACTTAGAAGAAGCAACCCCGGAGCGGAGCGCATTCAAAGAAATAATAAAATTGGCTAGAGTAGGTTATTGTGGCTAAATTTCAATTTAATTATAGGTTAGGTTAGAACTTAGAAGAAGCAACCCCGGAGTAGGTTATTGTGGCTAATTGGGTTATAGGTTAGGTTGGAACTTAGAAGAAGCAAACCCCGGAGCCTAGCGGAGCGGGGAGTATGCAAAGAAAAGCTTCTAATTTTGTATTTTAAGTAACTCAAATTAATGTTTGTAGGTTGCTGTTCTGTTGATTTCTCGTCACTCGAAGTCAGTCGCTCACTTAGTAATATAATAACCAAAATTTATTATTTTTGTCACTTAAAACTTTAATTTACAGTCACTCGTTTAAATACTACCCTATTTACTTTACTTTATACTAATGCGGTGTGAAATATATCTTTGTTTTTGATGAATTTGCTTACCAAATATAAAACATATTTTCTTTCGAGATTTTGGTTGGTCGGCAAACAGGTTTGCGTTTTCCATCAAAGTTTAGTTTCTGACCGCCCGGTCGGAATCCGGTTTTATTTCCTCTTTTTTCATCGGCTTTTATTTCAAATAGCTGTATAATAAGTTTTAATTTCGCACAATACTAAGAAATAATTAAAATTTTGGAATATTAATACCAGATTACGGCTATTTAAAATACACATTTATAGGCGGCCGTAAACTGCTTCGATTTTTACATATTTCCGGCCAAAAGTGTATGTGTATACACGGACGATAACTAGCTCAAATTTTACCTGTTTACGGCCATTACGATTTACGATGGCCACAAACGAGTTTTTAATTAACTCATTTGCGACCACACTACAAAACAGTAGTCTGAAACGCATTTTTCAGGGTACTACGTTTGATAAAAGATAAATTACTATCGTCTATCGCTGAAGAAAGTTCCATTCAGATTCAGAATCCTCGTGGTTCCTTACTTGCATCAGGAAATCTTCCCGACTCCATGCCTAGATGAAGATAGTTCCATTCAGATACCTGAAGTTGGATCTCTAGTGTCATGGAGTGATATATCACTGATACCTATCGACGAAATAAATAATTGGAATGTATGTAGCAATGAAACGCCGTGTTACCGGTACGAGTGCTCGTTTATTACTGACTAGTAGGTAGTTTTATATAAATACAGTACACTCCTCCCACATCAGTTTGGAAACCTGGAGACAATACAAAAAAATGGCTTACAAACTCAAAAATTAAAAATAAGGGGATTTATGAATTAATTACATAGGTACTTATAATAAAATATACTAATTTCTTAACTTAGAATTCCTTTACATTAAAAAAAAAAACTTCTACTCTATAAACTACTATTTTTCCTTATAATTAATAAATTTAGTACGTGGCCTGAGATTTGATTTGACGCGACGGTAGACCCCAGGTGACTGCCCCAGCTCAGTAGCTGCCCCCGGGGGAAGCACCGTACTTGTGCTTTCTGCGTCTGGCTGCTGAGCCTGCGCCGGCGGCGGCGGCGGCGGTGACGGCGGCGGTGACGGCGGTGACGGCGGCGGTGGTGATGGTGGCGTGGGGTTTACCTCCGCTACTACAGTCGGTGCATCGGCCTCTAGATCTACCACCAATGGCTGCACACTACTTCTACTAGCACTACCGTTACCATCATCACCGTCACTACTTGTATTTAGCGCTTGATGCAAAGGCACGCATTCATAAAATTGATCATTTTGACCTGCTACTGTCTGCTGGACCGTATGTTGTTCATCACTAGTAGGGGGATCAGTAGGAGGGCTGTAATATCTATACGTATTTGGTGATTGCGTACTTGAAAATGGGAATGGATCTATTAGCTTTCTAACTTGATCAACGTGACGTTTACATGTACCGAATTAATTAGAATGTAGATACCGAATTGCTCTATGTCTATAATAATATAGACGTAGAGCAATTCGGTATCTACATTCTATTTCCGAGTATTTGCTTAATAATACCTTTACACCAAACTGGTTTTTGTGATATAAAACAACGTGTCCACACATTATCGCCGATATCAAAATGACGGTGCGATGCATTAATACAAGGCACTCGAACTTCTGGGGGCAAAATAAGATCGAATCGATTACGCAATTCTCTCCCGAACATTAATTTACCCGGTGACTCATTCGTAGAACAGTGTTTACTAATGCGATATTGAAATAGAAAAGTTGATAATTTTTCTTTAATCTGTTTCAAACTTAAACTACCATGCTCATTTACGATACATTTCAACATTTTCTTGCATGTTTTCACCGAGTTTTCGGCTTGCCCATTGCTGCATGGTTGGTAAATAGGACTTGTAATGTGTTTAATTCCAGATAATCTGAACTGATCATTACTTATCTTTGGATCGTTATCAGATACATTCTGGTAAACCGAACGTACAGAATAAGTATTCTAATTTTTCTGTTAGGGATTTTGTCGATAAATCACTAGCCATGTGGAGACATTCTACCCATTTGCTATAGCTATCTACGACGACTAGAAAAGTGTATTGACCCAACTGCATGTAGTCAATGTGAATCCTTTCAAACAGCTTGACGGCCGGCGGCCAGCGGACGGGCTCCGCTCGCGGCGGCGCAGCGCGGAGACTGTTGCATACGTCACAGCCCAGGATCACACGCTGAAGGTCAAGGTCGATCTCCGGCCACCACATTCTACCCCGCGCTAGAGTTTTGGTCTTCACGATACCAAGATGACCCTTATGGAGCTCTTTCAACATTTGTTCCCTAAATATGTGTGGTATAATTATTCTGTGACCGCGAAGTAAACATCCATCTTCAATGTCTAACTCCGTCTTGCATTTAAAATAAGGTAATATTTTTGGACATAGGATCTTCCTAGGCCAACCATTAAGTACGTATTTAACAACGGTTTGTAAGGTTTTATCTAGTAACATAGCCTCCTTTATTCTTGAGAATGAGATCGGTATAACTTCACCATCATTTATGAAGTTGAGAAATGCACAATTTTCTTTTATATTTGGTTGATGTGTACAATTTAACGGGGATCTTGATAGAAAATCAGCTGGCGCGTTATTTTCGCTAGATATATATTCAATTTTGTAGTTAAAAGCTGATAGGAAAATAGCGTAACGTTGTAAGCGTGATGCTGTCATTACTGGTATCCCGTTCTTTTTCCCAAATATAGCTAATAAAGGCCTATGGTCCGTTTTCAGTAAGAACGGTTCACTACGTCTGAAAAGATATTGGTGAAAGTGTTTGATACCGAATATTATCGCAGCTGCCTCTTTGTGAATTTGGCTGTAGTTTTTTTCGCTAAGACATAGAGATCGCGATGCAAAGGCTATAAGACGTTCATGACCTTCGTGACCTTGAGAGATTACGGCACCAAGTCCTGAAGGACTTGCGTCTACAGTGAGGACAAGTCGAGCGTCCGGATCAAAATGTGCCAAAACTCTTTGTGACGCAAGCTCGCTATTTTATTTTTATAAAAGCCTCCTCTTGTTTTTCTCCCCACAGCCACTCAGCATCTTTTTGGAGTAATTGATGCAACGGATGTAATGTAGCAGATGCCCCCGGAATAAAATTACGATAATAATTTACAAAACCTAAGAAACGCTTTACTTCAAGGACGTTTTTGGGGCGGGAAACCTCTAATATTGCAGCTGTCTTCTTAGGACACGTCCTCAACCCCTGTTTATCAATAACGTACCCTAAATAAGTGATACTCGGCTGAAAAAATTCACACTTATCCTTTTGAAGCCGTAGACCTGCGTCGTGTAACCTTCGAAGGACCTCGTTTAGCCTAGCAAGGTGAATCTCTTTTGTGGGTCCTGTGACACTCACGTCATCAAGCCAGCAGCTTACGCCTTCTATGTCCGACAGTAGCATTTCCATGGCTTTCCGGAAGATAGCAGGTGCGCTAGATAAACCATACACCAAGCGCGAATATTTGAATAAGCCCAGTGATGTATTGATCATTGTTAGCTCCTGTGAGTCCTTGGAAAGGACAAATTGATTAAATGCGTTACTAAGATCAATTTTAGAATACCTTTCTCCTCCACTTAGCTTAGCAAACACTTCCTCAATTCGAGGCATAGGGTATTTTTCTATATATAAATCTTTATTTAAGGTTATGAAGTAGTCACCAGCAATCTTTACTTTACCGTTTTCTTTTAAAACTGGCACTATAGGCGTTGCGTATTGAGAAAAATTTACTGGAATTAATATACCTAATGACACTAGCCTTCTAATTTCATCATTAACTTTCTCTTTCAAGGCAAAAGGAACAGTCCTTGATTTGAAAAATTTTGGTTTACAACCTTCTTTTAGCTGTAATTCTACTTCGAATTTATTAAATTTCCCCAAACTATCGCTCCATAAAGCCGCGTACTTATCGAAAAAATACCTAATTTCGTTATCATATTGTGACAACGAAATGTTATTGTTCTTTAGAGTAGTTAGCTGTACGTTAAATTTAGCCATAAAATCTCGGCCTAGCAGAGGTGGACCACCGTTTTCAATAACAAAGAATACAATGTCTTTAGTCACATATTTGTACTTTACTCTAATATTAAAGCAACCTAATGGTGTTATTTTGTGTCCATTGTAAACACACAGTTGTAAATAACATCGTTTGAGGGTAGCGTTAGAAAAATTATTAACAAAGTAATTATGCGACATGAGCGATATACCCGACCCCGAGTCCAGCTCCATTGAATAAGCTTTGCTATTTATTTCAACAGACAATAGTATAGGAGCATAATTCTCATACCTTATGTTAAATGCGTTGCATTCCTTACAGTTCTCACACACTTCGTACGTACTCGGTGTAGGTTCTTCGACATCTACGTTGTTTACTCTAACCTTACACATTTTTCTGAGATGGCCTTTCAAACCACATTTTTGACACTTGTAGCTTCTAAATTTACATTTCTCCGCAATGTGGTTCTTCATACCACACACAGAACAGTTATGAGCACTATTATCGCGTTGATGATAAGCCGAATCCGACGAGGACGTGCCGCGCGGGAAGGGCGCGCCCGATCGCCGCGAACCTTCTCCTTTTTGCCCTCCTGTCGTTGTCGCGCTGAACACCTGTTCCTCTTTGATAGTAACCCCGTACTCATTAGAAACTAACGCCTTAGCTTCTCGCGCGCACTGTGCTTGTTCCGCCATTTCTACCGCACTTGTCAAGGTCAAAGTCGACGCATTTTGCTCGAAGAGTTTATCGCGCTCGGGGCCCATGCCCAGGCCGAGGACGAACCGATCCCGAAGGTTCGATTCCAGAGCGGTGCCGAATTCACAATAACTTGCCAATCCACGAAGTCGCGCCGCCCAATCTCCTATTGATTCGCCAGGGTTCCTTGTTGCCCCGTAGAACTTCGCCTTGTCCACGAAAGAACACTTCTTTGTTTTAAAATGCCCGTCGAGTGCGGTCACGAGCTCGTTATAAGTTAACGTTTCAATGTCCTTTGGATATACCAAATTCCTCACTAAACGATAGGTATCGCTCGTTAAGTGGGTAATCAGCACTGCACTTTTGTTCGCTTCCGTTATGGTCGTATTAATTTTAAAAAACTGTGTTTACCGTCCTTTAAAAATTGACCATTCGCCTGACTTATAATCAAAGCTCGGTATATGTCCGAAAAGAGCCATGATCACAGGTGCAAATATCCGAAAAATCCTCGTTAGCCAATGGTACGTATGTAGCAATGAAAAGCCGTGTTACCGGTACGAGTGCTCGTTTATTACTGACTAGTAGGTAGTTCTATATAAATACAGTACAATAATTCAGACATTATTAGGTTTCAGAATGAAAATACCATCCATTAAATTTAATATAATCCATTGTACTAAAATAGATTTAAACTTTGTTGGAAAACACGTCTCGAAAGTTGAATCAATAAAAGAAGCGGAAGAACAAACGGTACATTCTGCTATTTTCATGTTGACGCAGAGAGGCAACCTGAGGAATCAAAAAGGCCAAGTACTCAGGGTTATTTCTACCATTCTCAATAATTCTAACAAATCTCCTGAAGAAAAGCCGATGCTTTTTATTGTAGTAACTGCTGAACTACACGAATGCCCAAAAACTTCTAACACTGAAATAAATTGACTGAGAAACTGAAAAAAAGCAGCTTTGCAGCTAAATACAATCCCTACTCAAAGGTTGTTTATTACCGACACCGATAATATTGAGGAGCTTGAGAAATACGATGTTTTTGCTGCTGATGATCCTTTTCAAAAACATCTAAGATTTCCAGATATTCTTCCAGTAACAAAAAAAGGGAAAATGTTCCAAGTCCAAGTGCAATTTCTGGGAAGGCCTGGCGAGACCACCATGGAATCAGAGATAAAGTTAAGCAAGAAAAATAAGATCTGAAAAAGAAAAGGAAGTTATAAAGGGAAGTCAAAAAAAACGAACCCCCTGCTAAGAAAAAGAAACAGAACCAGAAAGCTGCAACCAAAAAAAATGAAAACAAAAAAAATAAAAAAAAATGCATCGATTGCCAGGAAGATCTTATAAGTGACATCTAAGAAGATGCTGAAAAAAACCTAGGCTATGATAGTTGCGCGCGATGGTATCATTTAAGATGCACCTCCTTAAAAAAAAGACATATGTTGAAGCTGCTGGTGCTGAATACAAGTGTGAGATCTGCAGAAGAATTTGAAAGATGAGATAATCGAATCTAGGAACTATTGATGCCAATTTTATAGACTGATTAGTAGTGAACCTGTATTTTATAATGATGTAGATTGTAACATTTATTTTTATATTTATTTATAAAATCTTATTGATTTATAAAATCAAAACAAAAAAGGAGAACGTGAAAGAGACTTTCTAATTTTTGTTTATACATGCTTTTCAACTTAAAAATAAAAATAAATGTCATTTAAAAAGCCTTGTTACTTATCAAACCAAATTATACCTCATGTGAAACACATAAGGTTAATTTTCCTATTCTAAAACAAATGGTCGACAATCGGTTGATGGCCGACAACTAGACAAAATGACCGTGAACCGGTATAAATGATAATATTTTGATTAAACATTTTTAATAAATTTAGAATTGAGTATGTATTGCTTTTGATTGCTTTAATTAAAAAAAAAAACAACTATATTTATAGCATTGGGCACAGCACTTTTTTACGTGGAATACAATGGTTTCATGGCCAATTTTCACTTTTTATTTGATGTTTACGTAAACTGGTCGCAAAGGGGTACTGTTACCATATATGTTATAAAGTATTTTTGTAAAATTTGTGTGTATGTGTAATGTAGTCTATTTTTAAAGTTAGTTGCCGTTTTCTTGTTTATACAAATATTTTGTTATTAGCTGAACCCGCATTGTTTCACTGCACACACTTACTGGGTTGGCTGGAAGAGATTTATTTTAGAAACAAGCTCGCCTTTGTACATTTTATTTCCCACTGCGTCAATTGTTTTACTGTTGTTTTATGCAATAAAGGATATAATAATATTTATAATTAAAAAATAAGTAATCTTAATGGTCAATTTCTTTTTGATAGCCAACGCGCTTCTGTGTGAAATTCTGTGTATGGGAACTTGGACACCCCAAAAATAATCACGCCCTGAGGGTGTTACGTGCGCAGTGCCCACAGCACCGGACCAGCGATGGGGGGAGGCGATTACAAGTTTCTTCCTGTTGACAGGTTTCGGATAACGTTTAGGCGTTGTCAATGTATTATATATAACATTGACTGCGGCTTACGTTCTGCTAACTCCGACGAGGTGGGCGACTATGGATGCACAAATTTCAATTCTACTACCTCAGGAGGTTACCGGTGATTTAAAATCCCGGAATCTCCGCCCTGCAGCGGGGGGAGGGGGGGAGGGCGGTTCACATAGCGGGTTGGACCTTCCCCTGCAGGCTTAAGGCGGGTCTTTTTCTGGGGGCCGCCCAATTTTTGCGTCGATGGTGGAAGAAGAAGAGAGAGAGGAGTACAGGGAGATGATTTCCTCTGCTGGTTCTCATGAACCGGCAGCAGGAAAAACTCCGTCAAACAAGCTAGCTTTCTTGGGGGACATTGATTATATGGATCAAAGTCTCCTCAAGAAATTTAACAGGGATCTCACGATCCAAGAAGAGGAAAGCTTATTGATATCTCCCAAACCTGCGACAAAGTTGACAGGGTTGGCGGCGATTGGGAGTTCCTCACATAAGTATAGTAGTAGGGAGAAGCTCAAACGACGCAAACTAGCACGTCAGGAAAGGTTGCAGGAGGTGATGGGGGTTGATGCTCAGTCCACCTCAGCAACTTCTGCGCCCAGAAATGCTGTGAAAGTTAAGCGTCAGGAGACTGATGAGAGTTCTGACTCTCATCGGTCTCCTGACGACGGAAGACCCACCGCGGCCCGGAGCAGGCCGCGGGTCCACTTAGCTCTGCTAAAGAGCACCGTTGGCTAGCGGTTACTTTGTGCTTTAAGGATGTCCTGACAATGGACGAAGCTCTTTCTTCTGCGGTTAGGAAAATGCTGCAGAACATGGTTGAGAACGCTATGGAAGCCGGGTTTGACTTCAGGATGACTAAGTTTGCTGCATCGGGATTGGTGTCAGAAGGGTTCTTCCTTGTGATACCAATGATCGAGGTGGCATGAGATTGGCTTCTTGGGACCAACTTCGGTGACCTAGGCGGTGTAAACATAATAGCAAAGAAGCTACATAAGTCTCCGGTAGCAGTGTGGCTTCCAGGGAAACAAGAGGATCTTCCGAAGGATCCTCTAAAGCTGATAAAATATCAGAACACGGATAGGGTTGACCTGGGCATACCGGTATGGACGCTCATCATTGGGTACCCGTCTGCTGATTGGCGTGCCGTCTGACAGTGCTTCCGGGTGACGCAAGTCCAGGCTAGGCTTATGCGTGACCAGTCGGCGACTAAGGCTGAACCTTGAACCTGAAGTTTGCCTCTTCAGTAAACACACATTGTATGTGTGGATCAGACCAAAACAAGACATAGAACACTGCACAAAAAAAATAGCTTTTTAAAATGACAGACACGCATATCACACAAACACATATAACACAGACACACACACAAATTATCATCTGTCAATTGAACCTACACCATTGCAAAGATGCAATGGTTGAACTATGCCAAACCATAGTGGGCGACAAGATAGACATAGCCCTGCTACAAGAGCCATACATGGCGAACTCTATTATGACTATTCAGATGAGCTGGCTGCCCGGACATGTATTTTTGTCAATAATAAAATCAAAGCACTAAGCTGTTTTTCTACTTGTTCCAGAGATCTGGTCGCTATAGAACTTAATTTGATGGAAGCTGGCGGGGAAACAAGAAGGTGGCGCTCATATCTAGCCTACAAGCCGAGCTAGGCAGACTTCGTGCCGCCCCCGCGAGAAGTAGAAGACATTGTAGAGAACTATAAAGGTAAAAACGTTCCATTCGTGTTGTGCTATGATGCTAACTCCCATAATGAGGTGTGGGGTAGTACCGATACTAACAAGAAAGGAGAAGAATTATTAGATTTTATTACAAGTAATATTATAATCTTGATATAAAGAATGTAGGCAATGAACCAACCTTTATAACAAGAACTCGCAGACAGGTTCTCGATATAACACTTACATCGGGTGACATAGGCAAAAGAGTTAAGAATTGGAGGGTAGATTAGAAGGATACTCTGTCTGATCATAGGCGTATAACCTTCCAACTAGACTATCAGTTTGAGGTACTAAAAAAAAAGAAATCCTTGAAAGACGGACTCGAGTATATTCTGCGACATCATGGGCAAATGGACTCCAGCCCGACAAACATTTGGAACTTGAGAAGATTTAGAAGAGGGGGCGAATGAATTAGGAAAAACACCATATATATGCATACCACCAGGCATGCCCCCTTAGAAGAATTCCGGAAGGAAAATGTCAACTATGGTGGAACAAAGACCTGAAGAAGCAAAGAAAAAGAACTCGGAGAGCTATGAGGCTAGCCCTTTCAAGGGACGATGAAGATAGCTGGGATGAGTATAGAAGGGTCAGGAATGAATATATCAAAACAAGAAATAGAGAAAGTAGGAAAAGCTGGCACCTGTACTGCAAAGAGATGAGCACATTCAGATGCGGCTCGGCTGGTGAAACTACTAGGAAGCGACAAAACATGCCAACTAGCAATTTTTAAAATAGATGGAAAACGTATATCTGAACTCCAAACAGTGTTGAAAACCATGTTGGAGACACATTTCCCGGGCTGAGAATAATATAAAGAGAGCAACATATCGGATCCTCAGGAAACATGAAAGGATCCACAAGATATCATAAAAGAAGAAATTTCCGAGGCCTGATGGCATTTTTCCTGTGCTGCTACAAAGGCCTACAGATTTATTAGCAACCATCTAGCAGAACTATTTAGCAGTAGCATAGCGCTTGAATATATCCCTCCTGTTTAGAGGAGAGTAAAAGCAGCTTTCATACCAAAACCAGGAAAGAAATCTTACCAGGAAACTAAGTCGTTCCGGTGTATAAGTCTTTCCTCCTTTGTATTGAAATCACTAGAAAAATCAGTAGACAGACACTTAAGAATAAAAATCAAAGAAAGTGCCTCACTTAGCAATCAGCCTGCATATATGGAAGGGAAATCAACAAAAACAGCGCTACAAAAACTAACAATAAAGGTGGAAAGAGCACTAGAAAACGAAGAGTTTGTCCTGGGAGGTTTTTTTGATGTAGAGGGAGCTTTCGACAGTGCAAACTTCCAAGCAATAGAAAAATCCCTAAAGCGGGATGGAATACATGAACAGTGGGTGGTAGCTTTGCTCAAAAACAGGGTGATCACTGCATATCTTGCTGGGACTAGCTACTTAACCGGAGCAAATAGGTGTTCAAGGATAGCCAGGTTTTGTGTAAAAGTTCCTAAGTCACGTTCCAATTATTTGCTATCCTTGACTCTAATTGATTTGCAGTTCACCATTTTCTCATAATAGACTGCAGCTATCTGATGCTTATTTTCATAAATCTTTAAATAAAAACTAGTTATCCAGACGGCACTATTCAGTGATATCCGCTCGATTGGACCAAATGTACGCTCTGGGCGAGCTTCTGAGTGGACTGTAAATTAATGTTTTAGCTTTTATTGTGTGGCGGATAATATTCAGGGCTGACAAGGTTAACAAGGTCCTCACTTACCATCGACCCGGACAGGCAGGCTACTTACCAGCTCGGCGACCAACGTCAGCTCGGCTCTACCTCCGCGACCTCCTTACTGGGGCAGCCAACTGTTTTGGTACGGCGGCGGGGTGATTTCCCTGTCCTTTGGTCTTTGATTGCTTGTGGTTTGTGATTTGGTGATTGTAACTGCTACGCGGTACAAAGGCAAGAAAGACGACAAAGGGGTTGTTATACCGCGGTAGTCAGTTGAGCACCGACGGTTAGATGGTGACTTAGGGTCACCTCAAAGTCAAATTCAAAAATTGACATAAAATATGTCATGCAGTGACAGCTTTGACAGATGGAACAATCCGACCCATCTGTCTGTTCCACATTGATAAGAGGCTTACATGGACAGTAGGTGGAAAATTACAATTACATAAATCTCATTAGTGTTTCTTTGTTTTATTAGTAGGATTAATTTAAATTTAAATATTTGTTAGTTATTAATATGCTTAAGCTTAGATACCTAAGCTGAGTTTTCTGCGTCATCATTTCTGTCGTAAAGTTTTACCTTGCAAGTAAATAAAATCGAGTAATTATCATTTTGTGTTTTCATTCTCTTCCATTCAACTTATCACAGCAATAGTATTAACAGTAAAACATTGGCTGTCATGGGCCAGATTGATATTGCTAGTCTTAAGCTGTCTCGGGCCGGATTGATGGCTCTTGCGGGCCGGATTTGGCCAGCGGGCCGTAGTTTGGAGACCCCTGATCTATTTGATTTAACAAACATACCGATACTCTTTTTTATTAAAGATTATCTAATACTATAAATATCCATGTACGACGCGACCGATATTTATCTTACTATATGTCATGTCCGTGACCGATTTATTTTTAGTTAATCTGAGGCAATAGTATTCTAATGATTGTAATGAGAAACTGAGAAAATTTACAAAACGAACCGATCGATCGATCGATGTGTTATGTTTTGGTTATATGACTAACACCACGCTTTGTTCTTCTCTATTACTTTTGTCTATGGTGCAGTGCAGAGAGAATCGGAGAAATGCCAATTTTACGTCTGCCGAATGGTGTTTTATGCGTTTTTTGGTGATTATTCGTTTAAAAACAACCTAAAAGTGATGGAAAGTTAGTTGAAGGAAATGGAGTACCTATTATCCTACGTCCGAAATCTCATAGGGTTGGGTGGTGAAGAAAACGCTAGGAAGACTAGCTTTAAACGAGTTAGGTATGTATGACATGTTTACTTCGTTACGGTTTCTTTAGTTATGGCGGCAAAGCTCGTTTAATAGTACACTGGATGGCAGCGGAACATGCTAATATGTATAATATACCTCTGAAGCAAGCTGCCAAGTTCTGGGCGTGCGTAACAACTTAAATAACGTAGTTGGTGACACTGACTCGCATGTAAATGCATATTTTCCCATGTTTCAGGACACAGGATGAGCGGTGTATCGACGAGGATATACCGGCTTACAAAAGGCTCAGATCGCTTCATAGGACAAACTTTCCCGATACAATGTCCATGAAAGGTTCTGTAACACTTCTGTCACCTGAAAACCCGTCACTCCTAACAAGGTCCAGCTTCTAAAACTTTCTCCTTTACAGATGACTGGAAAAGTAGCGAGAAATCAAAGGTCCGGTATGTACCAATACAAGTAGATGCTGCACATCCCAGCACATCAACTCCTAAGTTGAGTAATGACAAAAATAGGATCCGATCAGTGCCAGTGAAGTTAGTGGAGATAAGTGAGAATACTGCAGATTCCGCCAGAAAGCCAAGACTACATACACCAGTGCGTCCTGTGATACACGCTGTGATTGATGATGATGAAGATGACCAAGAGGTATTGTAGTAGTTTTCTTATTTAAACATGGCAGTAAATCCAATTTTTGATTTGAATCAAAGATAAGAAGATACCTATTTTGCCTGACAAAATTACTGAATTTTGCAACAAACGGAGTGTGACTAGAAATACTGGTTTTGTCTGACAAAATGACTAAATTGCACTACTAGAAATGTAAAAGCAGGAACTTTAAAACCTTAGTTGTAACAAAATACAAAACAAGTGTTAGAATTTGTTCTTACATGTTCAACCTGACACGAAGGATAAAGGGGGCTTTGCTTCTCTCACTCCTTCCCCTACCCTGACTCACCACTTCGCCCAGACAGCCTTCTTTGTTTAGCCAATAAGTGTTGGCTTAACCAGTCAGCCATATTTTTTTACACAATTTAGTATTTTCTTAATTCATTTCAGGTCAATTTGCTATTCATGGTCATAAGCTCAATTAGTTTTTTATTTGGTCGTTTTATCATTCCCCTTTACTTAGTAATAAATTTGATCATCTCTAACTCTGAAATTTATTAAGTTAGCAATCATTCTGTCAGATTCAGTGCAATTAGATAAACTTAATATTTTATAAATTTACATACATATAAGCCCTGCAAAAAGGTAATGCGCTTGACAGTTCCCTTCAAAGTTGTTATTGGAGGTCATCACCCAGAGAAATGTGTAGTATGGTTTGCAATAATTGAGTGTGATCATGAGTGAAAGAGAGAGAGAGAATGTTTTATGATTTAAATAGTTACCTATTTTATTTAATTATCACCTGTGAATGTATTAAATATTGAATAACTATGTTACATTCATAAGGGCTCATGAGATTTTTTACTTATTGTTTACTATATCCAACTTTCTTTAGGGTTGCCACTTTATCCTACTGCAGACTAGAGACCTTTGCAAGAAATCCTAGAAAAAAAAAATGGCAACATAAGTGACATTTACAGGCTAGTGCTTGTTAATAGACAAACCAAATATTTCATTACCCTGTCCACTACCGCGCCTAAGCGCGAGGCATCGCGAAATTCAATTGGGAAATCACATTTCTCTTCCCAACACCCGCTAGACAAGAAGGCTTTCAACAAAGCAGCAGCAGATCTAAAAATATTTCTAGGAGAAATCGAAAACGACACAGTGCAACAACTAGAGTCACTAAGCCCCAAAGCAAACAATGAACACTCCCTGTGGAAAGCCATTAATTCCAGTCAGAAACCACAGCAGTACCCGCTAAAAAGAGACGATGGGAAATGGGCGAAAAGTACACCAAACACGAGTACAGAGAGTGATAGGATAGATGAAGAAATTCTTGAAAGCGTCCTAGAACTCAGCCCACCACCACGCTGCTGATCCCAAGGAAGTTCGTCAGAAAATACTGAACCTGGAACTTAAAAAGGCGCCAGGATTTGCTCTGATTACAGCTGAAGTTTTCAGAAAACTAACAAAAAAGTGCATAATGTTCCTCAACCAACTGTTTAACGGTATTCTACGGACCTCACACTATCCCGCAATATAAAAGGTCATCCAAATAACAATGGTTCCGAAACCTAGAAAACCACAGGATATGGTATCATCCTTTAGATAGACCAAGGCCACCACAAAATGGCCCACCATGGCATTTGAATTTGCCCGCCACCACTTTGGTCGGCCGACTAGCACATTTTGCCTCCGTTCTCCGTTCCGTACCCGAAGGGTGCCAAACCCCTTTTACTTAGCCTCCACTGTCCGTCCTTACTGTATTTCTGTTGCTGCTACGGCAACAAGTAATGAACTACACAAGATTTTATAAATTAAAGGGGTTCCCCATACAAGAGACTTTTTATAACGCCTACAAACTAATGTGATTGAAAATTTCGCGGTAGCTCTTACCGTCATGAATGGCATAATTAGCCATGTATTTTTCTGATACATATTCTATTTTTATTTTTTTATTTTGAAAATATAGACCATTTTAAGAAACTAATTTAAATATTTTTGGGTTTAATTCATTGCGTATAATTAAAAAACAAAGTAAAAATTTTACCCGCCAAAAGTAAATGTGACGTCACCAAGAGGAGTAAAGGGATAAATTCTTTGCCTACCACAAAAAAAAATAGCAGTCAAGTCAACCAAAGAGTGCGAACTAAATGTCAAACATACATCACGCACGCCACTCACGTCAGCCCTAACTTGCTCCTAACCTGACTAAAATGATATTATTGATTATTATCGTGATATGATTTAAAAAATCTAATTGTTTTTCTTAATGGGAACCAAAGAGTGTTTCGTCTTATTCCTACGAAGTCAAGTGAATGCAGAATAATTCAATAATTATTCGCAGTTTTGTTTGGGCTACTTTGATCAAATTGTAATGATTGCTTGTAAGCTAATAAATTTGCAGGATGGTATAATAAAAATACACAAAATTGCTAAGAAAGAATATATATGGTTTTATTTATACAAAACATTTAATAGAAATATTATATACAAAATTGAAGTTGTGCCGCTGTCTCAGCATTGATACTACCAAAAGTGCCACCGGCAGTACCATGGGTAGATAGATAGATGACGAGGTGGGACGCCTGCTGAACACGGGCGGGTGATCGGTCTTCTATTGTGACTATTTCACCCAATTTCCAGTGTATAAGCACCAGTTACTGCTGATTCAGCCGACTTCCCTCCCCAAATCTCCTTGTTCTTGAGTTGCTGTTATAGGCAGACTGGCTTTACATCATTACATAGCGTCACGCCTTTTCCCATACGGGGTGGCAGAGGCACAGTTGTGCCCACTTTGAGCCAGTTATGGCCTCTTCAGTTATTCAATTACAGTACAAATAGAGATTCAGATTACAATTACAATTCACAATAATATAACAATTCAGATCCATAGACAAAATGCCATTGCAATAATCCAGGGACAACACAATCTTGCCTAACTCTCACTGAACCTGCCACATTCTTGCACTATATCCGTCCATGCATCATCGAACAGATCATTCAGTGGTGCCGCAGCGGTGCCGTGCGGTGCGGGCCGCCAGCTAGCAGCTGGTGCCTGCGCGCTCGTAGGTAGTTGTCAGGCAAGTAAATTGCGTATACCGCAATGACAAGCGCTGCGTAATCCCTGTCGCCGACACACAGTCAGATTCTGCCGCTAGTAAGTTATATCCTCGCATACCCAATATAAAAGCGGATGGTATGAAGGTATGGGTAGTATCCAAATTTCCTCTTGTACCTATAGGTATCATAGGAAAGCTTTGTGTACCTTCTGGAGCTTAAGGAGGATCCAAACAACTGAGCTGTATTCAAGTTTGGTTATCACAAGGCCCAAATAATGGAATCCCCTTAATGTTCCGTATCACAACCCCTAATCTTTTAAACCATTTCTTGGCCAAAGTGCTCTTGGAATGTAAGTTTAGGGTCGAACGTAACACCGAGGTCCTTCGTCGAATACACTCGAGTCAAACACAGCTTCAGACCGTCACCGCGTTCAGAAGACATTTGGTGCTCTGATTCCAGTTGATTATCATGATGATAAATTACAACGGACCAAGATTAGAACCAAAACCCACACCCGATCGCGTTTGGTACGGCTGGGTTTCAAAACAGCCGTGTCGCACATATTGTTGGCGGTTCTTCAGGTAGTCAGCGAAGAAACCAACAGCCGTGGAGCAAATCCAATGACACACAATTTCTTCATTAGGTCGTCAATATCGACTATCGAATGCCTTGCGGACGTCCAGATAGGTGACGTCCACTTGACATCCCCGATCCATACTCTCCGAGACAGGCCTCCCAACATGGGTTTAAAAAAAGGTCAAGTGGCTCAAGGCACTTTCATCATTGATAAGATTCTGGCTGAAAATGGTCATGAAACAGTATGATAACCGCCTTATAACTGTGATTTAAACCCTATAGAATATATTAGGATTATTGTAAAGAGTAGAGATCGCCGATAAGAATGTTGAACAGCTGGAATCTAAAATAAAAAAGTCTTTGACATTAGATGCTTTAATAGTTACTTCGGCTCGTTTCATATACCCACTCTCGAGTTTTAATGCCTAATTATGTACAGTTACATACACTAGTTTATCTACACACATATCATAAGCTCTGTTTGATGTGTGCAAGAACCGCATGTTCGACCGGCATGCTGGCATTGATAATTGCTCTGCACTTGTTTAGCTTGTTCATTAGTACCAACTAGGGGCGGCACGCAGGCGGGCGTCGGCATTCGAAATTTCAATGTCATAATTTGTCGAAAATTGATACATTATGGTCATCATAATGTATCAATTTTCGAAGTATAACATTATGCTGGTCTAAACGTGCGGTTTTTGGGCGCAGTAAAGAGGGTTTATGATACGTGTGTAGATAAAATAGAAAGATGTCAAGCGCCTCGAAGCAAGGGGGCTAATTGGAACTAATAAAAAATGCAGCCAAATCTCTGCATTTTGTATTAGTTCCAATTAGCCTTCTTTTACCGATACAGAGATAGATTGATCGATGAGGATTTTAATGAATACCGGATCTGAAAAGGAATCAGAGACAGGAAGCAGCACTAACTCCGAAACCGAACAAGAGTACCTGAGTGGAGTTGATATTTGAAATTTAATAATAAAATTAAAAATATATTATGGTAGCGTAAACCGTTGTTGGATCATTATCCACGTACAAATCCATATGGTTTCCGTGGAAACTAATTAAGATGCTCATGTTATGTTTTTCTATTTCGTATATTTTTATTGCACATGAAAATTCACATAACAAGCTTATAGAAAAGACCTTTACAAAGGCAAGGTTATCTCTAACAAGAGATTTATTCCAGCAAACCCAATATGAAAAGGATATATTTAATAGCAGTGACAGGTAGATTTTTACTAAACTAGTAAATATATTAAATATATACAGAAGAACATTATTACTGTACATAAAATACATATTATAAATAAACAATACTACATAATAAATCCCTAAGTATATGAAAGAGAAATATATTTATAATTAATAATTAAATATTGATATATCCTGTTTTATGCATAAATACCTGTTACTCAGCTTGTCGGTGGTTGCTCGTACTGACGTAACTATGACGACACACGCCTTGACATTACGTTCATTACCATTCTGCATGGATTAAACCTTCTACAGTACTATTTTTAATTTGAGGCCATAAATTTAAACAAACAACTGTCATTTTCTAGAACAAAACCGTTGACTTTGACATTCATATTATATTTTTTGTACTGGAAATAATTTTGTACTGGAAACAATGAACTGTCATCAGTTCATTGTTTACATTTCTGGCCTCAAATAAAAAATTCCCCTTTAACAACTTTGATTCTATTCACTTATTACATGTTCCCACTCATTGTCTAGGATTTTAAGCTCTTAACTAGTCTTCTTTCTGTCAGATTTTCTGCTTTCGTCTTTTCCATCTAGACCCTTCTTTTGAGCACTCGTTTCCTATGCTAAATGAATCCATTCTGTAACAATGATTGAAAATAGTGTGAAATGTTATTGTTGTATTTTCAGGTGACATGGGTAGAAAGTCGGCCAGAGAAGCCCAAAAAGCAGACAAAGCAACTGTATGTTGATGTAGATGATGATGATGACGACAATGAACCTGAAGATGTAATATTTGTTAAAAAGATCATATCGCCGCCGCCATTGAAACCTTACAAGTTCTTCGAAACCATCAGAAGAGATGTGAACAACTCAAATAGAGATAGAGAAAGGTCACCACAGTATTACCGTTTATTATCGCATCGAAAGATAGATGAAAGAAATGAGTCTTTGTCACCAAAACTTTATAGCAAATTCAAAGCTCCTGTAGGAATAACAAAAGGATATAGAAAGGCTCCCACACCTGTGTCCAGATGGCTACAGCCAGTCACCAAAACAGCCACAAATCTCTCACAGGCACGAACTAAATACTTAAATATGAATAGCAGATCAGCCATCTCAGATTTATTTAACTTAGACGAAAAAAGAAATTATCAAGAATTAATTAGGAGAGTTGCAGGATCTATTAAACCCATCTCGTTTTCAAAACCAACTGAAATTATTAACTTGGCTGATGAATCCGCTTCATTCCGATCCACACAAAGGTCCCAAAAGAAATCATTAGAAGAAATAAGATTAGTTGAAAAAGGAATAAATACAGATAAAGAAATTGGAACAAACAGCGAATACGACCCTGTCACTGTTGCTTCAATAAACTCATCTGATTCAGAAGTTGAGGTAGTTCCATCTGAATGTTCAACCTCATCCTCGGTACGGATTGAGCCAATAAATTCACTCAGAGAGTCCTACAAAGACCGATTTATCACATCCGATGACTGGATAAAGAAATTAGATTCCAAATATAAGAAGAAAAGGCAAGACACGCAATTAAAATTAAATGATGCGCGTCGCGAGAACGATATCATATCCAAAGTGAACTATGAGCAGAAACTAGCACATTTAGAGCACAAACTCAAGCACGAGCTCAGTATACCGGAGAGCTTGATTGAGGAGCCCCAACCGACCGTTGAGCTTCCCCCTCTTACTGCTGGGCAGGAGAAAATAGTCAAAAGAGTATTGGGGCCTGGACCGCCCGGGCAACTTATTATAGAAAAATTTAATTTGAGGATATGCAGGTAAATACAAGCTTTTCTACGTTTCTCCTTCTACAGCGGGTTAAAGTACCTTCACCTGGACTACTTAATTAGGGTCTTTGTGCATGTCCCCTGCACCCACTCTTCTAATTCAGCCATCCTCACTTCTGCACCAGCTGGGGTAGGAGGTCTGCCGTTGACGATGTTTCTCCCAGGATAGCCATTCTGGTTTCTATGGTGGATGCGCTTGCAAGCAGCATGTACTCCACGGTATCATCCACTTCCATGCACCGCCTACATAGGGGGCCATCTGTTGCACCTGTAATTTTCAAGTGTTTGTTAAGTGGCCTGTAAGTACAGTGGCCTGTTATTAGGCCAGTTAGTCATTTTATTTTACTGCAAGGCTGTCTCATCAGGTTTCGATTCGATATTTTAAACAACTTGGTTTTACTATTATGCGATAAGTTTTAGCCAGACTAAATACACCTAGCTAACTAACACTTTCTAATAGTTACCCTTTCATCAACAGACGAGACCTGCAAACCCTATCTGGACTAAACTGGCTGAATGATGAAGTGATAAACTTCTACATGAACCTCCTCATGCAGCGCAGCGAGGAAAGAAAGGACTTACCGAAGGTGTATGCCGCTAATACTTTCTTCTATCCCAAGCTCATGCAGAGCGGGCAGGCTGGCCTACGGAGATGGACCAGAAAAGTGAGTTATCTGGATAATATTCATTATAACAAGTCCACGTTAAGAGCGTTGCTACGCAAGTGTACCTATTATTCAGAAGGCTAGATCTCAAACATATGATGTTATTGGCCAGACGGTAGCTAGGACGGGTAGTGGGATGGGGTTGTTTAGGGGAAATAATAAACTGCACGAAAAAAATACTGATACAGCAAATGTCAGGGCAAAATGCTGCGTTAGATTAGGTGAAGGGGTGGGGGGGAAGAGGGGGGTAAGAAGCGAATTGAGTATATATAAAATATTTTATCTACACACGTATCATAAACCCTCTTTACTGCGTACACAAACCGCACGTTACGATCAGCATAATGTTAAACTATTTGGTAAAAACTCATTTCTTATCTGAAAATTTGTACATTATGACCATATGTACAAAAATTTGTCAAATTATGACATTAAAATTTCGAACGCCGACGCCCGCCTGCGTGCTGCCCCTAGTTTGTCTGGGAAGTTGGTACTACAGAACAAGCTAAACAACTGAAGATCAATGATCAATGCCACAAATCCCACACGGGCTATTCAGTCGATGAATAAAATTGTCAATGTGAGCGCTGAAAACCCCGTGTGGTACAACGCAGCGTCGCGCTGTAGCGCTCTGGCTTTTCGAGCGGTTCGAAATTCTGAAAAGCCCGTGGGGCACCACGCGGCTCAGTGTTGTACCCCACGGGCGCTTTTCAGAAGACGCGATCTGGTCAGGCCATTTCATGATATGATCAGTTTGAGGGGTCTATATCATGAAATTGTCGTATTTCATGAAATTGTCAATCACATCGTCACATCATGATATGGTCAATTCTAAGATATGGTTACGACATATACGTTTCGGGTTAGAGATTATTTGTGTGTGGGTATGTGTGTTCGTTACCATTTTCCTGGAAAACTTCTGAACCGAATTCGATGCGATGATTTGTGTTGTGCGAGGAAATAAATAAAAAATATGAACTGAGCTAAAATGTACTAGCAATAACCGTTCAGCCAACTAAAATCTAAGTCTAAACTAAGTAATTAATAACCCGTTTAATGAAATATTGGTTTTATTGTATCTTTTATATGAATGATAATTATCTGTGCGTGACTAATTTGGCTGACCGACGGAGTAAAAGAAACTGAAAAGTAATAAGACTAGTGCGAACAGTGGCACTTCCGCACGGTTTGGCGGCTTGGAAAACGCGCTTTTAGAGCAAATGCATTGTAAATTAATTGTCGGGGCGTAGACTTAAATTCCAAACAAATGCATCACCTCCCTATTTAACAACCAGGTGGACATATTCGCGCACGACCTCATGGCGGTGCCGGTCCACTTGGGCGTGCACTGGTGCATGAGCCTCGTCGACTTCCGCGCCAAGCGCGTGCAGTACCTCGACAGCATGGGTGGCAGGAACCAAGCGTGCCTGGACGCGCTCATGCAGTACCTGAGAGACGAGCATCAGGACAAGAAGGGAAAGCCGTTTGACGGCGACGGATGGAAGGCGGAGTGCATTAGCAAGGTATGGTCCCGTATGGTTTTGCTTGATAATCACTCAGCGTCAGGTCAGCGCTTTGTTGATTGGGAGCCATGCCCATTCTAAATGTTATGCTTGAACTGTCCCATATTCAATAATACTGTGAAGAATAGTAAAGGCTATTTATCGCCAAATCAATCAACCATTAAAAATATTCTTTATTATGTTTGATAGTTACATATAGAGGTATACATTCCAAAAGCAGATACTTCTCAGAGAAGAAGAAGTAGCTCTTTTTCAAAGGAAATACTTATAATTAATAATACATTGATTTCACTTATTTTAATTTTTAAGCAAGCCAATGGAAAAACAAGCAGTTTATCCCCAAGGACTTACGTATTCTAGATTACTTCGTAATATCCCTTCAAACATAATTTACTTTTAATAAACGTTTTGAATGTATGTGTCGGTAAGATTTGAATAGGACATTATTGTAAACCGGACCGATTAAAATTATTGAATTCAATGTCTTAACTCTTCCGCTTGTTCAGCAAGCCAGCGAAAGATAATTTTTGACACAAAAATTACGGCAAATACGTCTTTTCCCCCCACAATGGTTATCTTCAGCAATTTTGGTTACGTCTGGCAATTACAGTACTGAATAATAATTAATAGCCGAGTCAATTACCCTATAATAATAAAAATATATATGTGACATCCGTAAAAAAATCAGGTCCTTGAAAAAATCTGACATGTCAAAAATTGGACACCTGTCATAATCTCCACATCAGCTGTCAAATACCTTGACACCTGTCAAAAAATCTGACACCTGTCAAAGTTCTGACTCCCACCCCCCCCCTCTCCCACAGAGTATCCCGCAGCAGATGAACGGCAGCGACTGCGGCATGTTTTCGTGCACGTTCGCAGAGTTCTCGGCGCGCGACGCGCCCTACACGTTCTCGCAGGAGCACATGCCGTATCTGCGGCGGAAGGCGGCGCTCGAGATACTGCAGGGGCGGCTGCTGCTCTAGGCGAGGTGTGCGCTAACTGATAACTAGACTGCACCCACCGCGCTGTAGACTCTGATGTAACACCGGTTATGCTTTATCTCCGAAATCTAGAAATTCTATCGCAATCCCTGTGAAACTGTAGCCTTATTAGTATCTCTGACGCTTTTTAATTTCAATCGCAATACAATTCAAATTGACAAATCGAGCAATCATAATCGCTGCAAAAGACTCTTTAAAAATATTTGTGACTTGTCAATTGCGATTGAAATTCCTCAGATGTCAGAGATACATGATAGGGTGACTGATATTCTGAAGGATGTTCGCTTACTTCAAATTGACGTTTGTCCAATCAGTGATTATTTCTCACGAGCAATTTCATTTAATTTAAAGCGACTGTAATTTGAATTTTAAGGATATGTCAAGAATACAGAATCAAGTTACGGATGAACGACGCTGTTTCTGTCAAATTTACTAAATAATGTCACTTATCTCTCCTCAATTTTTGGTAGATTTGAGATAGTGATTCACTATACTATTATTATTATTATTTATTATTATTATTATGATTATTATTATTATTATTATCATTATTATTATTATTATTTAAAAATATTGTGACGTCACGTCCAACTTTGTCAAAAATATTATCAACCATCCTCCGGGAATAAATCATTTGTAGCCAGTAGTCATGGGTGACGACGACATTATAACTGTAGCATTAGTTAAACGCTTGCCGTCATACAATTTGCTGGGTTTCATTTGCCGTCAACCGATATAACTTGTAAGCGGAAATTGTATTTATGACATTGTTATCTTTTGAATTACAAACTTGTGTTGCATCTATATTCTGTAAATATTGATTGATGTTTGGCTATGCCAAGAATTATAATACAATGGCAGGAAAGCTTTCTTGCTACTGTGAAAATGGATCTTTGCGTTATGACAAGTTCTTCAATGCCAACAGAACTGAGAACACTTTACGAGTATTTGTTTTTTTCTGCTGCCTTCAATCAGTCGAATCATCTATAATTTTAGTAGTGTATAAAATCGATTATAAGGTATCGAATGATATGACAAGTAGGCAGAGCAAATAGCTGAACAATTATAATCGTCTTCATACTCCTAAACCTTTTGGATAATTTTGAAAGTATTGCTATTTTCAAAGGCTGTGACTTGAGATAGAGCGATTAAATATTTTGCAGAATAACAAAATTTATTTCTTGGTGATAAATGATTTGGTGTGAATGTGAATAGACAATGATATATTCCAAAGCGTTAGAGTGTGTATTTATGATTAACTCTTATTTAAAATAAGTGATGAGCGTGAATGAAACGTAATTTTGTGGGTCAGTATGTTAATGTATAAATAATGTACTGTATCTCTGTATCCTTATTATGTAATTCTGAAATCTAGCAAATCCGACCAATAAGAACATCGCATATGCAATGAAAGACAGCTTGAGTGAATCAATGATGTTATGGATTGGTCAATTTTTCAAAAGCGATTAAGATTCCTAAATGTCAGAATTAAATGATGGGTCGATCTTTCAATTCGATTGATATCGGAATTACGTAGGCTACCTGCTGGCTGTGTGAGGTGAAAGGGCTCATGCACATGGCCGACCACCTCGCGTTATTGATACGCCATGTTCATTAAGGAACGAAATAGCCGGGCCGGCCTACGTACTAAATAAAATTGGTAAATTGGTATATAGCCAGATACAATAAAATCTGTTCCTTACTGCACTTAGGCCCTAACGTTATAGCCTTCACTCATTTTGAACACAATGTAGCTGTTGATATTTAATATGTAAGTAGTATGTTATAACTTATATTACAGCAGAACCTGCATACACTCCCACAGCAACATTTTATAACAAAATGTTAACTTGAGTAGGATTGTTAACCCTTCTTACCCACCGTCCACCTCCTGAGAACACCTAGGTGAATGAACTGCTTGAAATGTAGCTTAGATCTCGAGACACATTATGAATGTGATTTTTAGATTTAGGGGCAAATCTTCTAGTTTCTTTTGAAATGTCCCTGCTCTTTCTCATGTCACGGTTATTCAAATTTAGCCTATAATTCATAGATTTGTGTAGTGATAACCTTAAGATATTAAATAGTAATAATATAAGTATGTATTGTAAGTTATTGTGGTTCACACAATATTGCGTTCCCATTATTCCGTACGGTTACAATAAATTGCTACATTTTTCTAAACGGTAAAATAAATGGACAAAAATATCTGACATTTGCTTTTCTCATTCTGCAAATTACACAAACACTTGATAAAAACAATACGACTCGAAACTTGTTAAGCTGGTTCCCACGGCTAAAGAGTTCGTGGCGTCTTACTGCCAGAAGCAAACAAAATGAGCCAGTCTGTAAATGTTGCTGCTACGTTGCTTTTACTCCCCGTTGACTCGCAACAACCTGAGCTTGCCCCCTTCTAGCAAAGCGATTCCGGAGTCGTTGGTCCCTCCGCAGTAGTGCGAGGAGGAGAACACTGATATCAGCCGCCCTCGGAATTGACACTGCAACACAAAGGACTCTTCAGAAATCGGAATAATGTTCAAATGTTACGTTTTAATCTAAATATGTGATGACCTTTACTGTCGTCCCCACATAGGTTTACAGGCCCTTAAGCCCGATTTATATTTCAATAACTACAGCTGCGAGTTAAGTAAAAGTTTATGTAGTAAGTAGCGTCTAAACGTAGGCGAGTGAGTTGTCCGCGGCCTCTGTGTGGAAACTTATGACTGTACTATACTCGCCCGTCTACGTGCCGGCCAGTTATGTTAGCGGGGTGTGGAGATGCGAGAAGGAGGTCTACTTCACACTGTACTGGCCCAAATATAGGATCGCGATCTAATACCCTAATAACCCCTTTCGACGCAAAGTATCAGATACGCGAACTGCCTGACACGCAAATGACCAGATACGCATATGACCCTGATATTGTATCGCAGATGACCAGGTACGCGTGTTATCTGATATTGTATCGCAGATGACCAGATACGCATATGACCACATCATATTATTATGACCTTACCCTGATATCGCAGCCTGACCTGCCTAGCTAACATGCCTACCGCGACTGCGACTCGGGGCAGAGCGAGAGACAAGATACATCTTGCCCGTTCAAGTGATTGCGATAGCAGCCTAATTTGACATTTCACGGCTATAGTGAGTCCACGGCTTAGTTGTTTTTTCGGCTCAAGTGACGTTGAGGAATGTCAATTGACAGCAAACTCGTATGCAGGCCTTCATATAACGTTATTATCCTCATAACGTTATGCATCACAGCGCTATGGCGTCTTATAACGTTATAATTCCTAAACGTTATACGGCTATAACGTTATTATCTTAGTTTTATAGCGCTATATTCAGTAGCGGTATGCACAACATAACGTGTAAAAGAGATGCCTACATCTCTTTCACGCCCACACTCCGTCGTTGTAGTCATCTTTTTCACGCATTGCGCGCGTGAGTAGTGTAGACTAAACAACATACAGCAGACATAGCGGACGGCAACAGCGCGATAACTTTTTATTTATCTTTATTTTTAATTCGTTTATGTTTCTCCTAGAGTTTTGTTATCATAACGCAATGTTATGAAACGAATTGATTATAACGTTACATAACACAATATAGCGTTATATTTTATAATGTTATGAAGGTCTGCTCGTATGAAAATACTTATGTCAAAAATTAAATTTATGAGGGTTAGGTTGAGAATAGCAGCTTCACGCAGTCTCCGGAGCGTGGAGTGCGTGACCATTGTTTGTATGTGTGCGTGAGTCGCACGAAGGTGGAATGTCACACGAAACAACATATACGGGAAAGGTGTATCTTGTCTCCCGCTCTGCCCCGATTCGCAGTCGAGACAATTTAAAACAAAAACTAAAAAAGAATTATTTATTTGTTCTCAAAAACAAAATCCAGTTCCATAACAACTACTAAGCTCAACTATATGAGCTTAACACAAAAACAAAACATAAAATACCTACCTCAAGAACTTAAAACAAAATTGAAACATAAAAAGCATATTTATTCTTACTTCAAGAGCTTAACACGAAAGCGAAACAAAAAAGTATATTTATTCTCACTATAACAGCTTTAAAATTATTAGCCTCGGAAGGAAATTTAAGGTAGTATTTTTTTTTGCACTCAGTTTCTTTAACATTCTTTTGTATATACTATCAAATCCGAGATCAGCAGTTCTCCTGTAACTCTTTTTTGAAGCCTTCCATACAAAGTTTTTAATGCGTCCATCACATATTTTACAATACTTTTTTAGTTTGTGCACAAATTCGCAAAATCCGGGATTTTTTGGAATTCTTGTGTTGATGCCTTGGTTCCATCCCTCTACTGTATTGTTTGTGCGATGACGAGTTTCTGAAACGCTTATAATTTTTAAAGTTTCTTCTTTTAGCCATTGCGATTGGAAGTATTTTTTTAATACAATCTGTGTTTGGGATATATCTAAAATACTTTGCCAGCAGGTTTATATGGAATTTCCTGGCAATAACGGCAAGTTAGCCGATAGTCTGACCATTCTTCTACCTTCCTTTGTCTTATCACACAGCATACAGCTTTATTCATGTGGTAAAAGCAGCCGGATATAACAGTTCCCGGAAATACTGTCTGTCTTTACTGCTTTTATAACAGCTTCATCGTAATCAGTTTTGATTACGTTCATGCACAAACCTAATTTATCTTTTAGGAGTTGAAACATCCTGACATAAGTCTGACAACTTTTATTTGGCAGTAAAACGAAGATTACTGGAATCACGTTAGATACAGTATTAGTAGAATTAAGATCTATGTGTATAGTATACATCTGATTGAATGGCCTTGGAGCACTTTTGAATGTGCCGTCACCAAAATATATATCTGACCCGAAGATTTTGATAAATTTTTTTGACGTAGGGGAACAGAAAATTAATATTTTATCAGTTCCCCGTCAGCACATAACAAAAAAAAATTGGAAAAATTTCTGGTACCTACTTTAACATCTTGCAGTTGTTTGAAGTTCAGTTTTTCACTGTTAAGAAATCGTTTTCTGGCCCTGTTCACATTTTCTTGCTTTTGTTTAACGCCAGGAAAATCTTTAACTGCGTCATTGCTAAGACTTTCCAACCGATTCTCTAAGATTCTTGACACTGCACCCATGTTTGCACATACTTCTTGCTTACAATGATTACTTGCGAGAATTACTTTACATTGCTCATAGTTCTTCTGACATAATAATAATAATACCTCGGACACGATTTAGCCTCAAACTAGGATTCCCTGTATAATAGACATAATAATAATAATAGATGTATACTGCAGCCTTAGACTATTTACTCTATAGACGGAGTGTCACTTTCGCGATTGCGTCGAAAAATAAGGCGCACAACAGTGGGCCCTGGGCCCGAGTGGGCCGTCAATGTCATTCAAACAGTCTGCCTTGAGCTGTCGTTGGAGACGCACGCGTTGTAAAGTTTCCCAGGTCATCAAAATTTGATATATAAAAAATGCCTTGCTGTGCGATTAAAGTGTGTAGAAATTACAAAGGACGAATAAAAGCAAATCACAAGCTATCATTTCATCGGGAAGTCAACCTAAATTCGTTGTATTTCGTAAAACATTAAGTAAATTTCTTGTTGATTTCACATGATTCACACTTTACGATTTATTAGTGTTGCCAGTTTTTCAATGCAAATTTTCCCCACAAATTACAACTATGCTCGAACCAAAGTGCTTTTGAACCTGAGGTGATAAACTAGCATCGCCTTTTTTCATACGGGGTGGCAAAATCACGGTTGTGACCAAACTCAGTCATACTTTGTAGTTACTAACCCGATTTGCTTCAAAATCTATATCTGGGAATCCGGTTGGAGTCAACACAAAAGTACAACTAAAACATAATAATGTAATAAATGATGTATATGTTACGGCTAAAGCTAGGTGTGAAACTAAACTTAAGTTTAGCCGGCTAGTCTTAAGATTAATTTCGAGGGTCGGCTAATGTCCGAAATAATGTTCTTTGCGATAAATGATTTCAATATTAGTCGGCAAAACTGCAGTTTAGCCTCGACGCTGTTGAGGCTAAAGATGGGTGAGAAAACATGGTTGACATTAGCCGACTAAACTTAAGTTTATTTTTCAGTATACCTAGGCTAATGTTGAAAAATTACCGTCTTAATCTGGAATAAGTGATGATGTGGGATGTAGCCGTAAACACTGCGGCAGCTTAGGTGAAAGATAAAGGGGGTGAGCGAAGCGAAGCCCCCTTTATCCTTCGTGTTAGGTTGAACATGTAAGAACAACAAAAAATACTTATACTCGTCTTATTAAAGTTTTTCTTTACTCTTCACCTAAGCTACCGCAGTGTTTTGCCCTGATATTAGAAATAGCTTTCTCATCTGAATAAAATTACCCCGCAGTCGCACGAATACTTAGTTTTTAGGGTTCCGTACCCAACGGGTAAGAACGGAACCCTATTACTAAGACTTCGCTGTCCGTCCGTCCGTCTGTCACCAGGCTGTATCTCAAGAACCTAGCTAGCTAGAGAGTTGAAATTTTCACAGATTATGTATTTCTGTTGCCGCTATAACAACAAATACTAAAAAACAGGATAAAATAAATATTTAAGGGGGCTCCCATACAACAATACCACATACAAACTTATGGATGCACCTGGTTACGTACATGGAGTGTGAAAGTAATCGCACCAATAACTTTGTAAACAATATTTTGCTGTGTAAAATCCAAACTATTCACTCCACACCATCGCTTCCATTGAACGGTGGTACGGAACCCTTCGTGCGCGATTTAGACTCGCACTTGACCGGTTTTTTAACATTAGCTAACTAATGTCCAACATTAACCGAAACGCATCGGCTAATGTGCAATCTAGCAGATTAAAGATGACATCCGCTATCAGAAACGAACATGACTTCGGACATTAGCCGAGGCTCGAAATTAATCTTAAGACTAGCCATTTTTATTATTTTGAAGTTTGATTTCACATCTCTTACTGCATTTCCAATTAAAAGATGGGCCTGAAAAACCCTGCGCATGTAAGGCGTGGTCTTTTTTGACGCTACCTATTGAAAAATGATTAAATAAATACTCAGTAATTTTCTTTTCAGTCTAATTTGTTTACCAGTCGCTATATGAATTAGTTTATTACTTGAGAATATTATATACATTATGTAGTGCCTATGAATGTTATACATTATATAGTACCAAATAAGTCATACCATACCATTAACTACACGAAAGATAGATATTTAAGTTAAATCTGTGAAGAAAATAAATATATAGTTGCATATTTAACCGAAATTCAGCTAACATAATATGGTTAAAATGAGTTTAGTTTATTTACCAAGTTTATTTATTTAGGTTATACTGTAGAATAAATGATCGAAGGTAATCCACCAACTTGTACAGTTTCCCAATTTTTTCCGGTAGTATTGCTTTTGTGGCAACATTTGACACGCACACAGATTAACAGGTCGCGAGTATTCCAACATGTCGACACGCACACTAGCCTGTTAAAGTTGGCCTGTTTTCACCGCTGTCATTCAGTAATGACGCGGTATCTAGTGTTTGTATAATCTAAGACTGCATCGTACTATTGTTTTGTTAGCAGAATCTAATGTAATTGTTGCATTACATTCTCGGTTCTTCTGCTAACACTTCTCCAGTTGTTCGAATTTTTATTTTTAACATTGAAACTGTAACGGAAACCGTCGTGTTTTAGTAAGTCATTTCCAAATTGATTTTTAGTAAAAATCAATTCCTTATCCGACATTTTCGTGAAAAAACAATCGATAAAATGTCACAATACAGATCTGTATGAAAGACTACTAAAACGTCACCACGTCTATTAGAACGGTAAATAAAGGTAAAATACTCTCCAAGAAGCAACTAAGGAGAATATAATGTAACTAACCAGTAGTCATACTTTTTTATCCAAAGAGTATGGAATCAAGATATTGTTTTGAATACCTCCTTAAACGGTCTGTTGGCCTGATACTTTATGGAGCGAGCGAGAGAAAACCCTTGGAAGCGGTCGCCATGACCGAAATCGGTCGGACCACATCATCATCATCATCATTTTATGGAAGAAAAAGGATTAAAAAATTCAATTTCTCAAGATGGTCATCTGTTAATCAGGTAATTTGCGTTTCTGGTACTTTGCGTCGAAATATCAGATGTCATTTGCGTAAACGAACTCTGGTACATTTGCTGTTTAATTCCACGCCTCAACCGAACGGCGTGGAATCTTGAGGGGGTGAGTTTTTTCCAGGAGGGAGAGAATCGTGAGTGCTACTGACCTTGCCGCCGTAGACAGGAATTCGAGAGCTCAATTCGAGGCAGGAATACGGGATAAGGAGTGCACGAGTGGGGGGAGAGGATCCGAATCTCACTCTCTTCGCAGCCCGATGCTGCCGCCGGCGTGTTGCTTGCCGACACGAGGAGTCGCTGTCCGAATACGACGAGTTGGGGACCGTACAACTTCAACCTTCACAACACGAATCACTCACTCCGCTGACGCGAATCTACTTATTTCCCGACGATTATTATGATTAACACTCCGACCAGGCCTGGCACCTGTGTTAGACAATTGTTACACTGAAATACAGTCAAGGCCCGACGCCATGTGCAGACATGTTTTTTCTCACGACAAGAAAGTAACCTCTAATTTTTCATCTCGTTTCTGTACGAGTGACAGCTGCGGTTCCGTTTCCGCTAGTGATGTCCCGATTACTCGCGGTCGATCCGCGCAACGAAAACCGGTGCGTTCCGAAGCATAAATATTAAACAGTCACCCGCCCGGACAGGCCCGAACCTGTCCCTAATCAATAGGAAGGCGAGAAAGTGTTGCGACCGCTCTCTTGAGGACCGAGTCCCCCACCTTGACTTCTGCTGATCGAGGCGTGCCATCCCGACCCGTGTACAAATTGACGATCCGTTCTCGTCTCCATCTCAATGATGGCAGGTTCGCATCCTTAATCAGCACCAAATCACCGACTTGAGGGGGGCTCGTCCGGTCAGTCCACTTAAGGCGCTGCTGCAAGATGTGCAAGTACTCAAGGGACCACCGTTTCCAAAAATCTTGAGCCATCTGCTGCAACATCTGCCACCTAGTTAACCGACTTAACTTAACATCACCGAATGGGTATTCTGGCAGGGCGTTAAGGGGCTGACCTATCAGGAAGTGACCCGGCGTCAACGCTTCCAAATCATTTGGATCCGAACTGAGCGGGCACAACGGACGCGAGTGCAGTGTCATTTCAATTTTACAGAACAGCGTCGCAAGCTCTTCAAAGCGTAGAGAGGTCTCACCGATGATCCTCGTCAGGTGCGACTTAGCCGATTTAACCGCAGCCTCAAAAATTCCTCCCCAATGAGGACATCCCGGCGGTCTGAAAACCCATTCAATCCCTCGTCGGGAGCAAGCCGTACCGATGGCGTCCTGGTTACCGTTCAGGAATTGAGTGTCTTCCTGCAGATATCGCCTGGCTCCGACAAAATTTGTGCCGTTGTCCGAACGGATTAATGTCGGGAGGCCCCTTCGTGAGACGAACCGATCTAGACATGCGATAAATGCCTCTGTAGTGAGGTCACTGACCACCTCCAAGTGGACTGCCTTCGTGGCCAAGCACACGAAGACGCACAGGTATGCCTTCACTAATCTGGCGTTCCGTAGCTGTGAAGACTTGACCATGAATGGTCCCGCGAAATCCGTTCCGACACCCGCAAAGGGCCGGATTTCGTTAAACCTATCCGAGGGCAAATCGCCCATCTGGGGCTGCATCGTAGCCGCCTTGGCCCGATAACAAGGCAGGCACCGAAATACGACGCTACGCACTAAGCGTCTTCCCGATAGAATCCAGAACTCGCGCTGGAGAAACGCCATCAAGGCGTGGCATCCGATATGCCCATTCCGAATGTGTCGATCCTGTATCAACAGTTCGACCAACTTCCCTTTCCTAGGGAGTAACAACGGGTGGCGAGCCGCATAAGGCAGGTTGGCATTCCGCAGCCGACCTCCTACCCTCAGCAATCCATGAGGGTCAATAAACGGGTTGAGCCGAGCCACAGCTCCCTTCAGTTGGACGCGTCCGCGTCTCAGAATGTCCAGTTCGGACTTAAAGTGCACCGTCTGCACGTTCCGTACCAATGCGAACAACGCATGGTTCCGTTCCCGTGGTGTCAGGACCTGTGTCCGCACCCGTTGCGCCTCAGAATTGCGACAATTCCGCGCAAATCGGAAGATCCAGGCGGTCACATTGACCAGCTTGTCGAGCGAGCTGTACCGTTCCAGCAGGCTGAACTCCTCTTCCGGCTCTGGTTGCGTCGTACAGACACCGACTGTCAAGGCGCCGTTCGGCGAGGTAACGCGTGGACTCATTGGCCAATCCGATTCGGCTTGAGTCAACCATTTTGGACCCCACCACAAGGGATGTCCAACCAACTCCGGAGCGTGACACCCACGAGACGCACAGTCTGCTGGGTTCATTTCCCCTGGAACATGTCTCCAGATTAAGGGAACCTCCGAATTCAAAATCTGCGAAACCCGATTCGCCACAAAAATCTCCAGCTTGTGAACTGAAGCCTTCAGCCAGCATAACACGATCTGGCTGTCCGTCCAAGCGTAGACCGTATCTTCTAACGCTATTGACCCACGAAGAACCGTCATCGTGTGGTTGAGCAGAGTCAGGAGAGCCGCTCCCGAAAGCTCTAATTTGGGAATGGTCAGGCTAGTGCGCAACGGCGCAACCTTGCTCTTGGCCATGACCAACCGCACATCAACCTCCCCCGAGGAGTCGACCGTACGCAGATACACCGCAGCTCCGTAGCCCTTCTCCGAGGCATCGCAAAACCCATGCAGGGTGGCGGTGTATCGTGTGGTGGGGACCAACCTCCGTGGCAGTGAAATCCGATTGATGCCAGGGAGGGTCGAAAAGAACGAGTCCCACTCTGAGCTCAATGACCCGCCGATCGGGTCGTCCCATTTCAGCTCAGCAGACCACAATTGCTGCATAAAACACTTGAGCTGAAATGTTACCGGGGTGATCCACCCGTTTGGATCAAATGTCCTAGCCACCGTTGAAAGGACGTTCCGTTTCGTCCAGGCCTTCGGGGAGTCCAACTCGACCCGATACGGAAACATGTCTGACACCGGCTGGTACTGGACGCCTAATACCGACAACATATTTGGATTTTCCAAATTTTCAAAAATGTGGGGATCCTGCTGGTAGTCATCCGGAAGACCAGTCAGTAACTCTGGAGAGTTCGACATCCATTTCCGGAGCTCGTAACCTCCACCCCGTAAGAGCTCAACTAGCTCGTCCCGTCGAGCGAGCGCCTCCTCTACGGAATCTGCACCGGTACAGATATCGTCCACGTAGAGATCCTGCTCCAGGATCGCTGCTCCTCTAGGGAAATTTAACCGTTCTCGATCCGCTAACTCCCGCAGAGTGCGAATCGCCAAATAAGGACTAGACCGTAGCCCGTACGTGTTGGTGTTCAGCTCGTACACCCTGATGGGCTGATCTGGGCTCTCTCGCCACAGTATCAGCTGATACCGTCTATCGTCAGGGTGAATGACCGTCTGTCTAAACATCATCCGGATGTCAGCTACAAACACAACATTGTGTCGACGGAACCGTGTGATAACATCCGCGATGTCATGGTTCAACTTCGGCCCTGAATGCAAACACTGGTTCAGGTTCATGCCGTTAGATGTTGATGCCGATCCATCGAACACTACCCGTATTTTGCCCTCCGGGGTCCTCAAGACCGCGTGATGGGGCAGGAAGCAGTGGTCTTCACGCTTCCAGTCGATACCCGAAACCGACATGTGGCCGAGCGACTCGTATTCCCGCATGAAGTCGACGTACTTCTGCCGGAAAATCCCGTCACGCTTCATGCGTCGTTCCATCGACAGAAGCCGCGTCTCGGCTGCATGGTGTGAACTGCCCAGCGGTGGGCGATCACTCCGGAATGGAAGACGTGTGAGAAATCGACCTGACCGAAGGCGACCAGTATTGTTCCGATAAAACTGTTCACACTCTTCTTCAACCGGGTCCAACTGGCGGACCGTAGGTGGTTCCTCCTCCTCCCAAAACTTCTGTATCACCTCCGAGAGTACAGAACCGAATAAGGGACTACGAGTCGCTAGGCGTGGGGCAGCCGGCATGACCGGACCCATTACCGCATGGCCCAGTCTGGTGTTGACCGAAACCAGACCAGTCGCCTGCAACACGTGGACACCTGGCACTAACAGGTATCCCAAGGCATCGACACCCAATAAAATGTCTACTGGGCCCGGAATATCGAACTCCGGGTCAGCCAGTGACAACTCAGCGACCAACTGTCGCACCGAGGGCGACAACCGTACGTGAGGGTGTGAGCCCATCACATTAGGCATGACTTATGCCGTGACCGTCAGATTCACCGATGAATCCACCCGTGACGAGAGAGTAATCCCTTAACGGAACCGACTTCCGTGTTCCCAATTCCCCGAATGGAATGTGGATACTCCCTTACCGAAATGCCCAACCGTCTTACAAGGTTGCACGAGACTAAGCACCCCTGGGCCCCCGAGTCCAATAGTGCTCGTGCCACACAAGATTTGCCGTCCGAACTCCACGCTATCACAGAGGCGGTGGGGAGCATGACCGTCTGTGGAGTGGCGGCACCCTGTAAGTGGGCGGCGTGTCCCTAGCGGGAACCTCCGCGGGATCCGAACCCGCTGGGACCCCCGTCGGCCGTGGAGTACTTCAGCTGCTGATATGCCGGTGGCATATCAGACCGTATGTACATCAGGGGGCCCCAACCCGCATAATAGGCCCCTCGCTGTCCCGGTATCCGACCATACCGGACGGTGTAAGGTGTGCCCGGTGGCCACCGTGGATGGAGGGGGGAGAGCGGATCCAACCTTAGTCTACCCTAACCCTAGTCACCCCGTTGGTGACTCCCGTTGCCCGGAGGGGGACTGGGTCCGGCCCTGGTTGGGCCCTGTGGCCGACCAACCTGAGTCCGGCACTGGTGACCGTCCGAAGGGCCTGACCGGTTCAGGCACAACACGATGTGGTGCTTGCCACCACAGCACTCACAGGGGAACGCGCGTGAGCACTCGCTCAGCGGGTGCGGCCCCAAACAACCGAAACACAATCGGTGGCGGAAGACTACCTTCCTGCGGGCAGCTACCCCGAGCGCCTTAAAGTTAGCGCAACTGGTCACTTCATGACCGGCACTGTCGCAGTGCACACAGCCGTCACCCGACGGCGCGGCATTCAAAACGCCAAATTGTTTTGACCGCCCACCCCCCCGTGGAGGCGGGGGGCGCGGCCCCTCCCGCATCCGCGCGGGTTGGCGCTGCACACTGGCCTCCGTATCCAATGTGTCGCATCGCCTGCATTCACCCTCCAAAAAATCCGTTAATTGGACGAGCGTGGGCAGTTCCGAGCTACTGCCCCCATGCAGCTGTTCAAACCGACTTTGAACAGCTGCAGGCAACCGTGACAAAACCATATACAATACGATATATGACCATTGGTCTACCGGCAGACCAAGGTTCTGAAGGGCCTTAGTGGCCACCAGCACAGGGTTGAGCACCTGTACCCGGATGTCAACATCCCGGGTTACTCTTGGGATGCTAAACAGCTTCCCCAGCTGCGCATAAACCAACCGCCGTTTGTGTTGGTAGAGGTCAAACAATATGGACCGGGCTATCTCATAATTGCCCGCCGTGACCGTTAGGTGACCGACCAACTCCTTCGGTTCACCCCGCAGTGCCATCAATAGTTGGGCCAACTTGTAGGCGTTGTCCAGGTCGTCCCGACCGTGGACCAAACTATCGAATAAATTGATGAATGCCGGCCACTCATCAATTGCCCCACCGAAGGCCGGAATCTCCAGGTGTGGCAGCCGTCCAACAACACCCTTAGGGGGCGGGTCTCCGCTACCCTCCCCGCGGTCATTCCGTCGCGACCGCTTAATTTTTTCCGCGCGACGCTCGATGTCGCCCAAGCACTCCATCGCTTGGTCAGCATCCGCGCAGAGCTGCTTCACTGCAGCCACCGAGGCCTCATCCGTAAGCCCGAGGGCTTCAGCCTCCGCAGCCAGCCGACACACCTTCCCGACGCGTGTCATTGCGTCCTCCACACGCTTGAGCAGGACATCGTCCATGTCAGGTCGCTCCACATACTTGTGAGTATGGGCGAGCCATCTCATCTCCTCACGGACACCATACCGCAGTACCGTCAAGGGCGAAGGTGCCATGGTTACCGATTCAATTGTTTCTGGTCCTATGCCTCACTACCGAACTAAGTATAGCCAGAGACCAGCACTTGCCCGTCAGCGCTGGGCACAGAAATTAATAATAATAATAATAATAATAGCTTGGACACTATTTACAGACATTGATCTAGCCCCAAACTAGGATTCCCTGTATCTTGGGTACTAGACAACGATACACATACTTGTATAGATAAATATTATACATAGATAGATAAACAACCATGACTAGGGTACAAACATCCGCTCTCATCAAACAAATATTTGCCCCCACCGGGACTCGAACCCGAGACCCTTGGCTTCGTAGGCAGGGTCACTACCGACTCGGCCATTCGGGTCGTCAAATTAAAACTAAGTTGTCAAAACTAAGGCAACCACTAAAACAATTAAATCCTAAACGTATTTAATATGGTTGCCCTGTGGACATACACCTTATAACTATACACTCTAATTCAATTAGAGAATGCCACCATAAAACACAATACAAAAATAACCCACAAAGATTGATTATAGGAAAAAAAACTATTTTTAATATAATGAAGGTAGCTGTGACCTTCTAGAAGTGGCCCCTCCGATATGACCCACACTTCTACTGAGGTCAGCAAAATCAGCTTAATACCCCCTAAATAGCCTGACCCTGCTCTGTAATCCGAAATAACACTGCAATGCTATGGAACCCGACTGCAATACTATAGTCCGACCGAATGACTGTTTCCGACTACAAATTTATAATAATTGTTAACTAAATTGACAATTATACTTTCACTAACCGAAAATGAACTTTAATTGTGGTATACCGACCACAGACTCACTCACAACTGATTGCCGGCCAATCTGAGATATTCTTTTCTCCCAACTACAATGTGGCAAAAAAACAACCCTACAACCGTCCGTGAATCGGTGATTTCCCACTAGGAAACCGCGCCTGCTACCAAAATGTTTAATTCCACGCCTCAACCGAACGGCGTGGAATCTTGAGGGGGTGAGTTTTTGCCAGGAGGGAGAGAATCGTGAGTGCTACTGACCTTGCCGCCGTAGACAGGAATTCGAGAGCTCAATTCGAGGCAGGAATACGGGATAAGGAGTGCACGAGTGGGGGGAGAGGAACCGAATCTCACTCTCTTCGCAGCCCGATGCTGCCGCCGGCGTGTTGCTTGCCGACACGAGGAGTCGCTGTCTGAATACGACGAGTTGGGGACCGTACAACTTCAACCTTCACAACACGAATCACTCACTCCGCTGACGCGAATCTACTTATTTCCCGACGATTATTATGATTAACACTCCGACCAGGCCCGACACCTGTGTTAGACAATTGTTACACTGAAATACAGTCAAGGCCCGACGCCATGTGCAGACATGTTTTTTCTCACGACAAGAAAGTAACCTCTAATTTTTCATCTCGTTTCTGTACCAGTGACAGCTGCGGTTCCGTTTCCGCTAGTGATGTCCCGATTACTCGCGGTCGATCCGCGCAACGAAAACCGGTGCGTTCCGAAGCATAAATATTAAACATTTGCGTATCAGGTAATTCGAGTCTGAAAAATTGGTCACATGCGAGTCAGGTAATTTGAGTATCTTTTACTTTGCGTCGAAAGATATTTTAATACAGATTTAAATCAACTTAACTAAAGAGCTAGTGGGATTCACGCTTGCTTCTCACGCAGGAGGTGCAGGTTCCAATCCCGGTGCTGACCATGTACCAATGAGATAATTTATTTATTTTACATTTACAAGTACATCAATGTGTGATGTGATGGAAAACATGGTAAGAAAACGTTGTGTCTGTGTTTGTAACTCAACTCAATCAACAATACTTAACTCGTTTTTGCCGTTCAAACGACAATTTAAGTCGCTTATGACGTAAGTAAACTCGCTACTGTACTTAGTGAAATGTAAATCGAGCTTTACTTGAAATCGAGTTAGATCGAGCTGTAACACACTACGCTAGCTCAGTGCGTGTTGATGCCGCACTAGTGTCAAACTGACTCAGAAGTTTCCAGGCCTTCAAGGGCCGTTGACACAGCGTTGCAGCTACTAATGCCGGGTCCACAGTTTAACGTTTTATCCAAAACACTGAAGCGTTAGAAACAAATGCCTTACCTATAGATTTCTAACCAAATCCTTAAAGTTTCTCACCATAAACCCATTCTGGTGCACCTCGTGAGCCCGCACGACATGCGACAGCTGGTTGGCCAACAGGAACCGGTCCAGTGCCGTCTGATCGAAGACGTGGCCCGTGCCGCGCTTGGCGTTCGCTGCGAATCCCTCGTTGGCAGCCAGCTCTATGGCTAGAGTGTTCGTCATCTTGGTTTGTCTGGAAATTGCGCGCATGCCTTGGAGTTATATAAATGGTACAGCATCTACTTTTTGTGTCCTCGTCCGTCCTTGTGGAGCATAGGGCCTTAACAGCAGCCTTCCACTTCTAACGGTCACATGCCGCAGCGACTTCTGGCCACCTACTCGCAACTTTCGTTGTGACTTGTGACTCATTTTATTACACGGTTTCCTGCCTTTGAAAAACTAAGATAGATCAATAAAATCTCAAATGATTGAGACGAGATAATGTAGCTGTACATAACAGACATAAAGAGAACATAGAATTATTTTTTATTCTTGCTAAGAAGAAATTTCATTCTGCAAACCATAGTTAAAGAGGAGAGATAGATTGTTGATACTTACTTGATAGGATCGTTCCACAACAGCTCCCAGGCAATGGAGCTCTGTTCACATGGGCGCGACAGCGGGCACGGCACCTTGTCGATCGCGGAGATGAGCGGACACACCCACGGCGGGGGGATGCCGCCGTGGCAGCAGAATACCTGAGCAAGAGTCGCCGCTGAGTATGTCAACCACTGGAACCAGTCTCTGGGAGTTTCTTCTCCTTTCTCCCACAGTGGTCCCAACGTACGATCAGGAGAGACGTATTTTAAAGTTTGGCGTGTAGGACTAAGCATGTGTGTAAATATCTACACTACAGCTATAAAGACGTTTTGAATTGAGCTAACAATCCCATTAACTTAAGCTTTCGAGCCCTGGTTTAGAGGCATCGATATTTTGTATGGTGCTTATGCTGTTTTAGTAAAAATCAAAACCTATAATGGCATCACAGTGGCGTCACCAGGAGTTAAGGTGACCGGGACAAATGGGCTTTGGCTAAGTCATATCCAGCAGTGGGCTGGTGTGGACAGATGAATCAGATGATAAGGAATCGAACCAAATATTTGGTGCAATTCCTTGTCTGCGTGACAAGAATTTGAGTTGCTATCAGAAGCATTACACAGGCAAGCGTGGCATGGCAAGATAAAGGTGATGCGAAAGCTGTTGCAGGTAGGAAATTATCGTTATGGAGATATAAGTAATTTAATTACCTTTTCGTCAATCACGGCAGCCAGAGGTAGCACGTCGAAGACATTGTTGATAGCCGACCATATCCGACCACCCTCAGTTTCACCGTACTTGTTGACGCATTCACTGTTCACGCAAAAATAGCGAAATTCAATAACCCGAAAATATATTTCTGTAAGATTGATATATGAAATCTTCTCTGGACACGAAAGTCACCAAATAATGGTCTTACAAATCTGCGAGAAGTATAGGCGCCTTAAAGAGGTAGTGATGAAGAAAGATTCAACGTATTTACTTACGTATAAAACGTGAACATCCTTTGAATGTCCCTTGTCTCATGGTTCCCTCGGACCAGCAGCACGCCATTAGGCCGCTGCAGCTTGGCCGCCAGCAGGTAAGCCATCAGTTCAGTTCCGTGTGGGCCGCGATCCACGTAATCTCCCAGGAAGAGAAAATTAGCAGGGGCGAGGGCACTTCCGGACGGCCACAGCACTGCCTCCATTGTCAAGAGAGCGCCGAGGTTGCCGTGAAGATCGCCTGCAGGTGGAAAGATACGCTGTTCCAGTCTCTGACTATAAGGTTCTCTGGGTAAGATGTTGAACTCCACGCAATACCTAGAGCCGACCGGTTTGACCTCGGTGACGTAACGTCGAGGTTCTGTTACAAACCAGAGATCCTCAACCGACGTTGGATCTTGTTTGTGACGCCGCTTTTTCTTGCTCCCACGACCCGTGATTATATCGCAGCGTGACAATAAAAACGGCAAAGTGCAAGTCGTTCTTTTGTGAAGGAACTACAAATTTACAATTTTCAGATTTTTCCTTTACTTGTGCTACTTGCTTCGTGCCAACTTTCATGATTCTAGGTCGACCGGAATTACCCTATAAGTTTTGATTCCCCTGTGAGTATAAAGCAAATTTGCGGTTAAACGGCCTTATCTTTTTTTTACTACGATGACCTCGAAGTTTGATTTTTCACGTATTCAAGGGACGACAGATCTGAGAAATTGTAATTATTTTCAACGTTACAGACAGACAGACAGACAAACTGACAGACAGACAGACGGACAACGAAGTGATCCTATAAGGGGATCCTTTTAAGGTGATACGTTGATTTTTGGGTTAACGTTTATTGGGTATTTGATTAAGATTTTCACTAAAGGGTGGATGGATGAAATTTTCTCGATATAATTTAATTATGAAAACACCTCTAAATTGTTTTATTTTTTCCTGTAATTCTGAAATTTGATTGTGAAACTGCGTTCAAAATGTAGATATTATGTATTCGCAAAATCTCCTTAAAAAACTTTTTAACAAAATAGCGTAGTTTATTTTTAAACAATTTTTCTGTGGCTTAGCGCTACGTTTTTTTATTTTTTACCGATTCCGTCCCTCTCACACTGCGGGTCTTTCCGCCTGGAGTAACGGGGACCCTTGCACGGACGAGGTAGCGCCTTAATGTACAGAACCCTAAAAAGTGGCGTATATGTTTTACCAATAATATAAACAGGCGAGGCGAGCCGCAGCAGCCTTGGTTCGGCAGCGCAGATAGGTCGCACCGCTTCTGCTAACTTCAGTAGCAGCGCGCCCAGTGAGGCCTCTTCCGAGGCATGCTTCCATGCCCATGCTGGTTTGTTTGGCAGCGTACCTGGTGTCGTGGTGCTGATGCGGCTCTGCGGGGAAATAACTTAGGATGTTGCTCGCGTCCTCAGGAAATACTTTTTACCGCCTGCTCCCCGTGGACCCATCTTAGAAATAAAATAAAATGGGTACTTACATTAGATTATTTATATATTATTATATTTTAGTCTTAGGTATGTCAATTAATTTTTGGGAAATACAGATGAATACACATACCATATTTGGTCTTCGTCTCCTTGTGATATATTTTACTATTTCGAAGACTGGAATATAAAGACCTTATATCGTTCACACCTGTCTTGGCTTATCGCAAGGCGTGGCGAAGTAGTGAACAGCCGCTAGAGCCTCGACCGGCGTCGCTGAAGGAGACAGCACCTCCAGCGAGAGAGCTGTCGAGTTGAGCAGGCGGGTTGTGGATGCGCTCACTGCGTCCTCTGGATGGGAGATTAATGGAGAAGAAAGGTGGCAGAAGCACAGAATGCGAGAACTGTTATAGGGCTGATAAGTATGTCTTGTATTAAAGGTGGTTCAGGCGATAGTGTCAGAGAAGGATCACATACTACTTATCTCTCTCAGTAAGTGAGAAAAAACAAAACGCGAAAGCCAACGGGAAAACGGTCGAAATTGAAAAAGGTTTGGTAGTCGATTAATTAAGATTCATTACGGTGATCATACCCAGGACTTTATAAGCTTTTGTGTTTGTGGAATTGTAGCTATTGCCAATTTTCTACCGGGTTGGTACGTTTTCGGTTTGATACCGCCTAAGAAGCGAATCTGTACAGATTCTTTACCGAGCGTGTGAGCGATATCTGGGATCAACCAACGGAAGGCCAATGGAAACTCAGCACGTGATTCAGCAAATATTTATTCCAACTTCTAAACGTCCGTGCTCAGTGCGTGCTCCGACAAAGTGTGCCCGACCGTCAGTTTGCTCACCCTTTTATAGTATTCGTTGCCGCTCGTTTTTAATAAACCGAACGACGTTCCGTTTCGAATTATGTCAATCGAGCAACTAAATAAATGATGATTGTGACTTAATTTTATAAACCTAACGACATGCTTGTCCCTAAGCATGCAAGCGGCAAGCCTAACCTAACATTCGGCCAGGCATATTCAGCCGAAGAGCACGCACTAAGGGAAAAATACAATATTAAATAAATTCATAAATTTATACAGTGAACAAGAAACTTTCATGACCTTTTACATAGACAAATATCAGAATTAATTATTTCAGTTATTTAAAAAGTTGAATATTTAATTGAATAAATTTAAAATGAATAGATTTTACAAATAATAATTTTACACAAAGAGTCGAAGGCAACTTGTGAACCCTCATTCTCACATGTTGCTAACAATGGTAATCTCGTAAACCATCCTTCTCACAAGATTCTAACCAATAGAGGCAACTTGTGATACTTCCTTCTAGTTGCTCACAAAGGTAATCCTGTGAACCCTCCTTCTCACAAGATTCTAATCTTATTACTATTTTCTTTCGTCACCTGTGAACCTTCCTTCTCACAGGCAACAAGAATTTTGTGGACCCTCCTTCTCACAGGTAACAAGAATTTTGTGGACCCTCCTTCTCACAGGCAACAGCAGTCTTGTGAACCCTCCTTCTCACAAGTGTTTAGCTAATCAGTATCAGTAAGCGTATCGTGCGAACCCTCCTTCTCACGGTAGTTTTATGCTTATTTTTGGCGCTGCTAAGCCCGGGTATAGCAGCGACCCTGTAACGGTCGCTTCCTAAGACTGTCACTACCCGATAAGGTCCTATAAATGATGGAATAAGCTTTTTGCTCTTTCCATCGTTATTGTATGAAACCCTCGTAATTTTTACTAGTTCCCCTTCGCTATAAACACGGGCAGGACGCCGGTTTTTATTGTACCTATGCTTTAATGTTTGCTGCTCATCATCAATTTTATCCTTAACATATTCTCTAATAGTAATTAAGTCTACATCGTCTTGGGTATCCCCTACAACTTCATTCAGTATTGGGTTAATTCTGCATTCATCTTAGTTCCAAACATAACTTCAGCCAGCCTCCTACCTGTCGTTTTGTGAATAGTATTGTTAATGCCCCACTGCACTCTACCTACCTTATCATCCCAGTCTTTCTCGTCAAAATTCAGATTTTGTGCCGTCAGAGACCCAAGAATCGTATGGTTGTATCTCTCTACCTGCCCATTAGCCCTTGGGCAGGCGACGGCATTTAAAATATGTCGTATTCCCTTTTCTGAACAATAGTGTTTAAAAGCGTATGACGTGAAACTGGTCCCGCGGTCACTGATTATACGATCAGGATTCCGAAAGGTATAGAAGGTCTCGTCTAGTACTTTAATTGTCGTCTGAGTTTTAGTGTTGCGGACCGGTTTGATGAACACGAATTTGGTAAAGGAGTCTACTATTGTTGTCGATCGTGTGTAATAGGCCTTCGTTTGTAGTAGACTTCTTAGAGTACGCGCATCCAAGACAGGCTTGAACATATCTTTGATAAATCTTGACATTTTAGAAAACCAGTAAGCCTTCCTAATACGCTCCAATGTCTTTTCCACCCCGAAGTGTCCTATCTCATCGTGATTCATACGACAGATCTGCCACCTTGCCCCCTTCGGAACAACCCATCGTAAGTTAGCCTTATAACCGTCTATACATCTATATAATTTGCCGTCTTTAATAACATAGTAATCTTTTATATATTTTAACCCTTCCGCATCCAAATCATGTTTTATGATGTCACATTTGAGACATAGCTCAGTGTCTCCCATCTGCACCGTATGCAGCCAATCATCCTTGCTGATCTTCATCACGCTAGGATATGCCTCACTAACATCACCAGTCTGTTCGCAAGAATCTACGGGATTTCGCGACAGAGCATCAACGTGCGACATTTTCGACCCCTCACGATATTCTATTGAGCACTGATACTCCTGTAGGAGTAGCCACCATCGTGCAATACGTGGTACTAGATCGCGTTTTTCCCGAGGAGATATACTCGCAATTTTTTCAAAGAACACCACGGCAAGAGTTTCCAACTCATATGCATGAAAATGTTTCTCCTCTGGTGAGGTCTGGCGACTGTAGTATGCAACAGGCCTGAGTGAATCGCTGTCTTGACTTCGTTGCAATAAAATACCGCCAACGCCAACCTTACTGGCGTCCAGAGGCGGCTCGTCTTATGGAGCGCTGGTGCAGTGCACTCCCACTCTACCAAAATTAGCTACTGTATTATTATTTTTCATATTACTTACCTATAACCCTATACCTACCTAGACATTCTAATATGCGTATAGACGCTCAATAGTAAACAACTACCTACGCCCACAACGTTGATGTTTGGCGCCATGTCAAGTTAATTCGAGTGGAGCGCCAGCGATTGCGCTCCTATGAAACCAATTTCAGTACAATGCCTAGCCCTGTATTCAGTGCGTGCGAAAGAGAATTTTTACAACAGTCCGGCGCGTGAAACAAAAGATTTCTATGAGAAAATTTGCTACTCCGGAGCGCCGCTCCACGCGACGTTGCCAGATCGCGGTGTGGTTGCTGGGCGCTGACAAAACGAGAGCGGCGGCGCGGTGAAGTACCTATGCGTTGTTGCCGCTCTTATCACAACAATCAAACGTGTCGTCCTGTCTGTTTTACGCCAGTTACACACATCAACACTGTCTAGGGATATTTTGTATTTCTTAAATTTTTTGATAAACTATAAATATTTTGTTCAGAGAAGTATATATGGAATTAAACCTCAGTTAATGCCCAACTTAATTATATAAATAAAAACATTTTAGATCTACAAATATTTTTTTTAAAATAAAATAACAAAGAGACTAAAAATGGTGCTAAGTCTACGAATGAAATTAATTAATAAAATGGATAATTTTATTTAAAAAAAACAACTTAAAGTGAGACATTTTAACTCTTAATAATCAGTGTTGCCACCCCTCACGTTAATAAGAGTTTAGCATCGGTTATTTATACTGTGAATTAAGGTGTCGATGTCTTGCTGTGGTATGCGTCCCCAGGTTCGTTGCAGGTGCAAGAAAAGTTGCTCTTCTGTGGCCAGATTTGGAAGGAGAGCATGCATAGCCCTTCGCTGCAACATGTCCCACGCATGTTCGATGGGATTCATATCGGGCGACTGCGCAGGCCATCTCATTACCGTGACGTCGTTGTCTTGAAGTGCGGCTGATACCAGCCTCGCAGTGTGTGGACGAGCATTATCATGCATGAGTACGAATTGCTGGCCGATTTGCACCCTATGCGGAATAATAACAGGTTCCACCACCTCATCACGGTATTTCTGAGCATTCATGTTGCCTCTTACAAAAACAAGGTCGGTTCGCGCGCCTATACGAATTCCTGCCCATACCATGATTGTTCCTGCTTGGTACGAATGAACCTCTTGTGGATGCTGGAGCCGGCTTTCCCTGCCTGGAACTCTCCAAACTCGTGTTCTTCGCGAATATGGATGAAATCCAAACCGAGACTCATCCGTAAAGAGCACTGTCGACCATTGTTCATTATCCCATAACACGTGTTCATGGGCCCACAATAGTCGCCTTCCGCGATTGCCTCGTCGCAAAGCAGGAACACGAATTGCCCTGCGAGAATGAAGACTAGCTTCATGTAGCCTTCTTCTGACAGTTTGGTCGCTAACCAACAGCTGATGCTCCTGTTGGAGCCTCTGTACCATTTCCATGGCCGACAGAGTAGGTTCGCTCCTGGCGGTATTTTGGAGAAAACGGTCCTCTCTAGGGGTGGTCACCCGAATTCTGCCAGCATGCCGTTCCGCCACTTTCCCAGTATCACGATAACGTGACCAGAGCCTTGATATCACATTCTGGCTGGTGCCTAGGGTCTCCGCAACAACGTTTTGGATAGCGCCAGCTTCCAACATTCCTACCGCTCTTATCACCTCGTCTCTCGTCAGATGTCGACGTTGCAAGGCACCAACAAGATGACACAAACAGTAAAAATCTCCAAAACAATTGATAGAGTTAGTTAATTAATGTTTTTCTAAATAAATCTCAACACAAAACTAGCACTGTAAACTGAATCAATGCGTGTTCCCGCGCTTTCTTTTGTTTTCATAAGTTTTTTTTTTTTCAATGCCAGTTTGAAAATGGAACAAGGAGGTTTAATTCCACATATAAACTTTTTCCTAATTCTGAGTAGTTTTTCTGAAAAACTAAGAAATGCAAACAAAAATCTAATATCCCTAGACAGTGTTGATGTGTGTATTTCAGGACATTTCGCAATAAATAAATACTAAAAACAGTTTGTGTGAGTGTTGTGTGTGACAATCGAGTGAAAGATGGAACAATATAGTGTCACTTTTATTAAAAACTGTGAAAAGACCCTCGAAAAGCGTCTCGAACTAAAGTCGAAGGGCCCACCACGGCCTGAACTAGGACTTACCCAAAAATGTGGTACGAAAATTAAAACGTTTAGGTACGCGAGTTTTCAAATCAGAACAATATTTAAAAACCCCTTGGTTGTGTGGATGTGTAGACAGCAATAAATTGTTTTGTTTCCCGTGTTTGGTGTTTGCTGCTAGTGGTGGTCGTGAATCTGCATGGACAGAAACCGGTGTTGATGATTTAGCGCATCTTTCAATAAAAGTGAAAAAGCATTCGGAATCTCGATCTCATATGTTATGTGAAGTGCAATTAGCATCTATCGGACGACAAGATATTCGTAAGACGCTTGATTCTGCGTATCGAAAATCTATTAGAGAGTTCAATGAACGTGTTGATGAAAATCGATATATTTTACGGCGTTTAATAGATTGCGTTGTGTTCTGTGGTGCGTTTCAAGTTGCCTAACGCGGGCATGATGAATCTACGGAATCCCTGAATCCCGGTATCTATAGAGGTTTGGTTGATTTTGTATCAGAGATCGATTTGGCTATGAAACAGCATTTATCCAGCAGCTCTGTTTTTAATGGTACGTTCAAAACAATACAGAATGATATTTTGGATGCTATCTATGAAGTATGCAGATCAGAAATACAGATTCATATTAAAAATGCAGAGTTTATTGCAATTCAGGCAGATGAATCAACTGATTGTTCTACTATTCAGCAGCTTGTATTTATTATGAGGTATGTACATGATGGTAAAATATATGAAAGATTTATAAAGTTTATACAACCTAAAGGGTATAAAGCAGAAGTTATAGCGGCTGAAATCATGAAAGAGCTTGATAATTTAAATATTGATAAAAATAAGTTAATTGGTCAGAGCTACGACGGAGCTGCCGTAATGAGTGGAAGTACTAATGGTGTCCAAAAGATTGTCAGAAATACCTACCCATATGCCTACTATGTACATTGTTACGCGCATCAACTTAATCTAATGTTAGAAAAATGTGCATCGATTAATCACACAGTAAGAAGCTTCTTTTGCAATTTACATGCATTCCCATCGTTTTTCACACGTTCGCCAAAACGATCCGAAATTTTAAAAGAAATCGTGCATAAAAAAATACCTGCCGCTCCACAGACGAGATGGAATTATAATACACGTACAGTGAAAGTTATACACGATAATTTAGAGCCTCTGAAAGAGTGTATGCAAGCAATAATGGACAGTCGTAACAGTGACCCCAATACCTATAATCAAGCTGAATCTCTTCTTTCATATCTAAATAATGACAATTTTTTGTATTGGCTGAACTTTTTTTTAAATTTTTTACAGTCTCGATCACTTGACTCGATTAAAATCCTGAATGAAGTCAGTAAATTCGAAAAAGTCGTAAACCAATTACGTGATGATGATCCAACACCTTCACCAAAGAAAAAACGTCGGCCTGATAATGTAAATCATTCAGTTATGAGAAAAGAAGTATGTGATGTATTAAGAGTGCAGATTAAAGACAGATTTGTGCATAGGGACCATTTATTGGCGTCTAAATTGTTTTACACAGATAGATTTGCCGACTACAATAAGAAATTTCCGGAAGATGATTTTAAAAAGGTTGTAAACACATACAATTTCCTAGAAAAAATTAAACTGAAAAATGAGCTGTCAGTTATTTATAGCAGAGAAGATTTTCGTAATGCTGACGGCGCCCTAGCTTTACTTCAACATTTTATGGAATATGCATTGGAATCGGTATTTGAAGAAAGCATGAAGCTTTTAAAAATTGTATGCACTATTCCATGACCTCAGTAGAAAGCGAGCGCTGTTTTTCGACACTAAACAAAGTGAAAACATTTACGCGAAATACTATGGCGCAAGACCGTCTTAATGCTTTATGCATGATCAGCATAGAAAAACGTCTGATAAATAGTATTTCAGATTTCCACAAGAAGGTCATTGACGTCGTCGCTCACCAAAAAGATCGGCGAATGGATTTTATTTACAAATAAAACAATGAGGTAAGCTGTCGTTTTTCATTTTTATTTTTAGTGAACACCTAAAAAAATATATCACGAGCCGCCCCTGTGGCGTCAGTGTGCAACTCAGTTTCGGCCTCTGGGTCGTAGATTGATAAAATTGGCCGGTCTACTAGCTGGTTTTTTAAAACCTCGAAAGCTGTTTCCTGTTCCTCTGTCCACAACCAATCCACATCCTTTTTCAACAGCTTATTTAGTGGGTGTGATAACGCTGCAAAGTTTCGTATGAATTTTCTAAAGTATCCGACTAAACCCAGGAATTGTCGGATAGTATGTGGATTAGTTGGACGTGGAAAATTCACAACAGATTGAATCTTTTTGTCTCCGGGGCGTACGCCTTTAGCGCTGATCTCATACCCTTAATAATTTATTTGGCTCTGGAGGAAATCGCACTTGGAAAGGTTAAGAGTCAGGTTGGCTTGCTCAATAAGTTTTAAGACCTTCTCCAATCTCTCCAAGCACTCATCAACGCTCTTCCCGTATATAAGTACATCATCTATATATGCAGTTGCTTCCGTGAATCTAGAGGATCCCAGAACTCTATTCATCAGACGTTGGAAAACGGCCGGCGCATTTGCCAACCCGAACGGCATACGGTTAAATTCGTACTGACCATCCGGAGTGACAAAAGACGTAAGCGGCTTGGAATCTTCTTTGATAGGTATTTGATATTATCCTGATGCCAGTTCTAGGGTGACGAAATATGCTTGTCCCGAAAGTCGAGCAATCTCGTCTTCAATCACTGGCATCGGGTATCGTTCTTTAGTAGTCACAAAGTTCAAAAGCCTGTAGTCTATGCAAAGCCGTTGTTTGCCATCCTTTTTGCGTACCAAAATTATCGGACTTGCGTATTGAGAGACGGATTCTCGCACAATGCCGGCATCCATCATTTCACTCACCATCTCTCTCACTTGTTCTCGCTCCCCATGCGATAACCTGTAAGGTCGATAGACAACCGGGCGTTTGCTATTTAGCTCTATGCTCATTTCGGTCATATTCGTGCATCCTAGTTCCATCAAAGATCCTGCAAAGCAATGCTCGTACCTTCCTAACACTTCTAAGAGCCGATTTTTCTGAATTTCATCGACCGCCTTGCCTACGTTAACATTGCTACGATCTATACCAGAAGTTTCGGATTTTGCGAGACTTTCTGGTTGTGAGTATATTCGCTTGACGACCCTGACTTTAGACCCCCTACTCAAAACATCTCCCTCACCAATATAACAAGACCCTGATAGAGGGGTAACATGACCGTAGACGTGACTATCCTTAGTCTCATATAGTCCACCAGTAACAGCAAACTCATGGTTTGGCTTACCCATGAATTTGCCATTCAATAGTACTCTCCCATTGAAAATAGTTTTAGTGCGTGTCTTAACCCTGGCTGGTCCATACAATTTCGTAGTGCTTATAGTATGCAAGCTGAAATCGGTGTCATTGAGTTAATCACATCGTGGAAACGGTAGCTCGTCTTTAATGCAGTAAAATCTCAAGTCATCAGCATTCTTTATTACCATTATATGGGGTTGTTCTGTGAATGTATGTCCGTAACAAAGGAGAGTCAAGGAATTTATCTTCCACAATGTGACACACGACATCCGCACCAACGCCATCAACAATTACATTAACTTTTGCCCCTCCGAAAGAATGTATAACACTATTGCCGAATCCTTTCAATGGTGTTGGAGATTCATGGCATATAAGCCCCATTGATTTTGCCAAAGTTTCTTGGATGAGGGAAACTTCGCTGCCAAAATCTACGAATGCTTTAGTGGGAACATAGTTTATTAAGCCTTCTCTAATATATTTAGAGTTGGTGTTAGTCGTCAGTATACGCATTGTTTTTGGTAGGTTGTTTCTTGTGTCGGTGTCTAGCTTAGGGGTGCAATTTTCTGTTTTATGTCCAACTTTACGGAACTTTGAACATATTATCAATGGCTTAGGACACTTAAGGTATGGGTGCCCCTTTTCTTTACAATTAAAACCAAACAGTTCGTAGTTTGAGTTTGTCGTTGATCTGAGAGGTCTTTGATTCGTGTGATTACTAGTTGACGCGTCAGTTTTGGTCCTGGGAATGTATCGGTCTATCGGTTGGGGTGTTTCCTTATTACTCATTAAGAACTGAAGGAGTTGGTCAGGGTCTGTACACCGCAAAGCGTTAGCGCTAGATTTCATAGTCCTGTCGCTCAACCCACGAATGATACATTCTACGTGTCACACCGATTCAACAATGCTAATTTTTCATAGTAATAGACCTCTAGAGGCACATTGAATTTACTTTTTCTCTTTGAGCATGTCCTCCAAGGTCTGGCCATAGTTTTGCTCAAAAGGAAAAGCATTTAACAACTTTTGTTGCCATTCGGCCCAGCTAAACAGTATTGAATTAAGACTTTCGTACCACACTTTTGCCAGACCCTGGAGTTTTTGCATAGGAGATGTATTGTCGTTTTCTCATCCCAACCTTTTTGATCCAAATATCAATCCTCTGACTTTTTGATGAAGGATCAAAATCAGGAAGGATGTTCTTATGATTCATATTGTGAGTATTTGAGTGTAATGGAATGGCCACTGCCGACGTCTGCGTTTGAGGCTTTAGATGACCCAAGGATTTGATGAGATTCATGAGATCATTGGACGTGAAAATTGGACTTCCTGACCTGACATGACCTCCAAATCCCGAAGCGCGTTCCTTTTCACGTCGAGATGACTCATCGACTGGCGCACGCTCCCGAAGGTCGGTCCTCTCGCGTGCTGCGCCGGCGGCAGCCACATCGCGATCATGAGTGTGTCTTGCACTCCTCCGGTGATGGCTGCGAGACTCCCGTTCCGCCGCGCTGCGTCGCGGTAGGCTGCGCTCCCTGAATAGCGCATCCTCCAGTGAACGCAACCGCTCACGCTGCAACTCCACCTCCTGCACTCGCCTGAGCTCAGGGGTACGCATCCGGCTGCGACTGCGGTACTCGCTCTCACGGCGAGTGGGACTGCGACTGCGCCTGGGAAACTCCCGGCTCGACCCAGGGTCTCTTCTATCGGGCATTGTCAAACGCCTTCCCGTCTCTTCGTCATCCCGTGGCTTGTTTTCTAACTCGAAACCGAAAATAAAGCAGTATTAGATTCAATATGATGGAATTTGTTGTAAATTAACAAAAATCAAGATATCTCGAAAACGGTGCCCCGTAGGTCAAAAATGACCAAATTTTGACCCCTTTAGGAAACCCCTACCTCCAACGAGTACTATCTTCTGAACCATTCGCATTTTTGGAAAAATTGGAAGGCATTTTCAAAAATATATAAAGAAAGTGGGATCTCGGAAAAATATTAATAGTAACTCAAAAATAAATGAACAAAAAAAATAACTCTAATTCTGAAACCTCGTAACCCCAATTTTACTGTTATGTCCATTGGTTTTATCATCATAACACAAACTCATGCGTATAAATTTGTAAATAAATAAACGTGGTGACACGTGGTGCATTGAAGATATTTGTCATCGGTTTTATTTATCTTTCAGGCGATTAGATGAGCGTTCCGGTTTTGAGGTACAAGGAAAACAGTAGGTACTTATTTTTTTTAAATGACGTGTGTACTTACCACTTCTGTAATGTGAGCGATATCTGGGATCAACCAACGGAAGGCCAATGGAAACTCAGCTCGTGATTCAGCAAATATTTATTCCAACTTCTAGTTGTCCGTGCTCCGACAAAGTGTGCCCGACCGTCAGTTTGCTCACCCTTTTATAGTATTCGTTGCCGCTCGTTTTTCCCGTTAGTCAATCGAGCAACTAAATAAATGATGATTGGGACTTAATTTTATAAACCTAACAAGCGCATATAATTAACCTTTTGACCGCCGCAGTTTCAGTTTTCGGTCAGTGCCGGACCGACAACTGAAAGTCGTGCCACTGTCGCCACGTCCCGGCTATAGCCGACACAAACTTTAACATCAAAATTAAGTTTTAAGAAAATATATGGAGTTTAGTTAATGCTTTACAAGTTTATAATAGGTTTGAACCTTTAATACATAGGTTATAGCAGAATTACGAATAAAACCACTTTTTATCAGCCTGTGATTTAATGCAGTAATTTTCACTGCTTACTACGCCAGCGTCCGCATAGCCACATATTAGTGAAGTGACCATCCGCTGTGTTTTATATTTCGAAAAGTGTAAGAATGACTATCACAGGGTCATTTTTTCACTATAAAAATGACTACTACATAATCCAAAAATACCATAACTTGCCATAAAAAAATACCATAACATGCCATAATATTATGTTACAATGGTATCCCATATAGCCCGTTGCGCGCAGAAATGGTATCATAATAGTTCACCATTTAGTTAGTAATAATATTCAAGTCAAGTCTAAAGATTTTTATTCATAATGGCACAAAAATTGAGACTTAATGAACGTCATAACATAATCAAGCATAATATAACATTAAGTAGGTGCCTAATTATTACATAGAACATAATGGGTGCAATGAACTGGTTTAATGCCAGACGTCGTCGGTGTCTTGTAAAAAGTCATTAGTTTTGTAGAGGCACAAAGTGTGCTTTATACATTTTTTTAATCGAGCGTCAGTTAAGTTTTGTATTTCTTTCTGAATTTTATTGTAGAAGCGTATACAGAGTCCCATAAAAGAACTACTAACTTTTGTGAATCTGAACATTGGAAAAGAAAGTTTATGTTTATTTCTAGTTTGCAGATTGTGGCGGCTATCAATGGTTTTAAAGCTACTGATATTTTTCCTCACATACATTATGTTTTCATAGATATATTGACTTGCAACTGTTAAGATGTTGGTTCCTTATTAATGGGTTTGATTCAATTCAAAGTTAATTTTCTTCTTTTTAGAGCATTTAAATAAAAGCTTTTCAAAAAAAAAAACTTTTAATTTATTTTCTTTTTCTGTAGTTATCGCTGTGTTATTGTATCTCAATATTTCTTAGCCTGTTAATTTCATTTAAACCGTTATTGTCGACTGGTCGTTTTCCCGTTAATTCAGTAATATAGTTCTTCAATAAAGAGACATTGTAGTAATTTGGTTCTAAAACTTTAGGATGGGTCTATGAAGAGTAATTTTAGAGTTAAATAACATAATGAAATCGGATGATAATAAAGATAATTGCCACCACAACGCTGTGAGGGATTAGGAAAAATATGTAGACGTCACTTTAAAAAAAAACTAATCTAGGACCAGAGTAGTTCTCAAGACGAATGAAATGCAGGGTTGCGTGGTTTTATTACAGAGTTCTCATGACCACCTTCTGGCTCCATGATCAGATCAGCTCCACGTTATAAAAATATTATATAGGACCACAGGACTTGTCAAGACGAATCAAACGTGCTCAAACGCGATAGGGTTGCGTCTTTTTATTACAGACTTCCCAAAGCCACCTTTCGCTTCCATTATCAGATCAGCTCTATGTAATCAAAATGTTGTATCATCATCCGATTTACATATGCGTGCAAAATTTCAGCTCATAGGATATCGGGGAATGGGTCAAATTGAACCCGAACATACAACATACATACATTGCAAGTTAAATAAAAGCTTTTAAAACGCATTTTTATTTAGACTTTAATTGTATTATAAATTAAACTCTTTAATTTGAAATCTTAAGATTTCAAATTAAAGAGCTCTGTGGTCCAGGGGGTTTCTCGCTTGTTTCTTACGCAGGACGCACAGGTTCTGACCATATACCAATGAGATAAGTAATTTACCTTAAGTACATGGTCAGCACGTGCCCCGCGAAAGCCCAAAACGCGTCATTACCTCACACAAAAACAAGTAGCGTTGTGACTCTGTACTAAATTAAAATGCATGTCGTGCGAACAATCTAGTGTATCCAAACTTCATTGTAGATTTACAATGTTAATAAAATATGGAAATTTAATGACAATGTATTACGAAATATTTGTTTAAGTATTCCAATACGTACTCCAAAACATTATGACATAGGGTCAATTATGGTATCGATATTTCGTTTTGGAATCAGTAAATTTTTAGAGAAAGACTTTTACATTTTTGTTGTGGCGTCTGGTAGACACCATTTTGCTTCGCAAATTGGCGATCTAAAGGTTAAATGAGAGCTTTCAGACCTGTCGGTACAGAATCTTATAGAGTGGCCGGCCTCCCCCGTCCCGTCTCCCCCGCCAGCTCCACCGCGCGCCTGCCCGCTCACTCACAATATCGCTTACTCACTCACGCACACTCACAATATCGAATGAACAATACCGTGCCGAAAACGTACCGAGCCAGTCAGAAAATGTTTATCAGCAGAAAATCTGGGCCGCTATTCTGTTTTGAAAAACGCATATCGATTGCTCCGAAGGTCGTAAAATGCCGTCTTTGGCTTGTGGCGGCGCCTACTTAGTTTGGAGACTGACTGCAGAGGCAATACTGAACCGCACACGTACCGGGCCGGTGAGGAAGGGGCCTAAATTGACATACTATTATATCAATCCCCACTTCAACATACTCAGTCACCGTAGATCGACATTCGGACTTGCCCTCACCATCAAAGTTCTTCAGCTCCAGCATCTCCAAGGGCGCCCGCTTATGCAGACGCACCGTGTAGATCGCCATGGAGTAATCGCCCCTCAAAGTGGGCACTTTGCGTGAGGCCTGGCTAGCGGAGGACTTGTCCACGTTGCCGACGACCATGCCGGGAGCCAGCATAACACCTGGTAGTTGGTGAAGCGGTGAGGAGTTGGTCAGGTAGAGTGGCACAGAAAGTCATTAAAGCGGTAGAGTAGAGTACACTATAGAGGTCTAGCTCACGAATGATGATTGACCACATCTATATGAGGCGTCGTATCGTATTGCACAGTCGCGTGCCAAGTGTGCGTGGACTGCCGGACTGCTTGTGAATTGAATTTTAAAATAAGATCAACCCGCATTCGTGAGATGCAGACATGATGCTATGGTTGTGTTCAAGATGATATTTGCCTGTCCAGAATTTTCAATAATTTTGGGCTAGTATTTAATCGCACATCAAAAATACTGATTTTTACAGCAAAAAAGGATCAGCAGAAACACTTTTTATGTTTTAAGTATTTTTGTTGTTCGTACATGTTCAACCTAATACGAAGGATAAAGGGGGCTTCGCTTCGCTCACCCCCTTTACCCTTCACCTAAGCTGCCGCAGTATTTTGCCCTGATATTTGCTGTGAAAATCAGTATATTTGCCGTGCAAATCAGTATTTTTGATGTGTAGTTTAATATTTCCCCTTACTTTGTCTCTTCAAAATGTTCGAAGCTTCCGGTTCAGTCTGGTCTTTCCCTTGTTCTCTGTCAAACAGTAATCATTCAAATAAATATGTCGGATTACAATTCTGATGAAGTATTGTATAGAACGAGGCAACTTATTGCAAAATCAAGTAACTTATTATGAGGGTCGTCTTTTCATCACCATTAGATACATACTCCCATTTCTGGAAAACAAGGTCAACTCACTGTAAATCGTTCAAGTATGCTGATATGCTCTTTGGAGCTCGGAGTAAAGAGCTGGTGCCACGCAGTCGCAACTCTCCCACTCCACGCAGGAAGTCAGCTAATAGTAACTGAGTGTTTGGTTGCAGTCCCAGTTGCCTGGTGAAAGAGAGGATTTTACGAGACTACATTATTTAGAGTCGTTAAATGGCTTCCGTTATTTCGCAAAGGTGGGGTCAACCCACGGCAAAATTTCGAACGGGTGTGAACTCGAGCCTAAGCCATATGAAGGTGGCAGTTATACGAAAGAACCTACATATATCCTTCATGAAATCGATTGACACCATCCTATCTTGCATTGATTTCCTAGGCTGGTTGCCACACACCTCAAACAGATATCAGCGTCCCTCCCCACATTGATGGCGTCGACGGGAAGCTGCCTCGCCGCCCTGGTTGCTGCCACCAGTTCTTTGAACTCTACGTATTCCAACTTCATGTCTCGGTTGCTGTCGAAGTATCTGTGATCATGGCAAGAGTTTATCCAACATATTTCCTAGCAAATAGCAGCAACTAACTAAAACACTAATTCATGAAAATACTTTTAGATTCAGCACGATTATAGTCTGAGGGAGATTTAACCTTTTGATCGCCCCAGCCGACGACTGAAAGCTGGCGCAATTTTATATTAAAATAGACCTTATCTCGTACAAATTAAGATGAATTTTGCATGGCATAGCAAACATGTTTGGCGTGTGAGCGACACTTTTTGCATTTGATGTATGGCGGTCAAAATGTTAACAAAAATAATGTACCTAACTGATAAAAAGTATTTGGATACCTGTTTATTGGTGTTCAGCCTAAGCGATAAGTCCTATCCTACCTGAATATGTATCTGCATCGTATCTCAGCCGGGATCCCGCTGTGTTGTGTAGATGGCTCCAACGATGCTAACCACAGCAGGAACTCTAGGTATGAGAGAGCACCTCGTCCCGTCACATCTGCAGCCCTATTATGCATATAGTTGAGATTAGATAAGGACCCTGTTTAAGTACGCAATTCCGTCCGAGCTTATTTAGTGTGACGGAATTGATATCTACGCCAAACCATCATTTTGACAGCGCTGAGACAACTCTCAGAGCAGTATTGCTATTATTAATTATATATTATTAATTATATATTTAATAATAGTATTATCAATCGTATGATTGTTCTACGTTTTGGGGCGGCTTTGAGATTTCTCGACCTGAGCTTCTAAACGGAAGACCCCCATCCCAACTTACCAACTAGGTCCAACCACCGAATTTAACTTTTATATTTTTAATGATATAGGTACATTCAACAGTCATCGTTTATCGTTCACAACCATATACAAACAAACACAAAGTTACACCTTTTCCCATATGGAGTGGTAGAGGCATAATTATTGCGCCCGCGTTCAGTTGGATCCATCCAAATTTTGTGTGAGGGTGAATCAAATATAAACGAGAGTTTTGGCCCTTCGGGCACAATAGTGAAGGGAGTACGTTCCCGCTTCTTTTGGTGATGGGTAGGTTTGTCAGCAGTGGGCGAAGCACGGTAGCCCGGCCGCTCGACCCTCTCAGTGTCCACCGTGACGATGTCGGAGCAAGAGGTACCCTCGTCGATTGCGCAACGTGTTGTAATCAAGTTTCTCGCTGCAGAAGGCGTAAAACCGACCGAAATCTTGAGGAGATTGACTGCCCAGTTTGGGGAAGAGACACAGTCGCGAGCCAGATTATTCGCATGGCATAAACAGTTCGTGGGTGGTCGTGATGGTGTTGAAAATGAGAGCCGTGATCGCAGACCCCGTACCAGCATTACAGCGAACAACATCAGGTATATTGGACAGCTTATTAAAGGTGACAGGCGTCTTACCACTTCTGAAATTGCAAGTGAGGTCGGGATAAGTTATGGGAGCACTTAGTCCATACTCACAGAGCTTGGGTACCGTAAGGTGTGCGCCAGGTGGGTTCCTCGCCTTCTCACAGCAGAACAGAAATTGAATCGACTTCAGGTGTGTGAGCGTCTTCTGGACCGATTTCGGGAAGAAGGGGACCCATTTCTGACTCACATCATCACCTGTGATGAAACTTGGGTGCACCACTACACTCCTGAGTACAAACAAGCGAGTATGGAGTGGAGAAAAAAAGGAGAACCAGTACCAGTGAAAGCCAAGTCACGACTGTCAGCTGGCAAGGTTTTGGCTACGGTTTTTTTACCAGCGTGGTTTGCTGCACCTCGATTTTTTGCATGACAATCAATGCGGCCTACTACTGCGACATTTTGACTGTTTGGCCCTCTCAAGGAAGCTTTGGGAGGCCAAAGTTTCGACAATGATGCTGAGGTGGAAGCCTACTTGCGCAATTGGCTGCAGACACGACCTGCATCTTTCTACATGGAAGGAATTGGGAAGCTGCCTATCCGCTGGGAAAAATGTGTTTCTAAAGCAGGAGATTACGTAGAAAAATAAGATATGTACTTTTTTGCATTTAAAATAAAATAAAAATTTAAATAAAGTCTCGTTTATATTTGATTCCTCGTAGTAACAAGAAAAATTGCAAAGAATAACAAATTCAGTAGGGCACCTGAAAAGACTTGTGCATTGCGTTCTGTCCCATCCAATATCGAGCATGAACTGTGTGAAGACGTGTGGACTCATGTACAGAGCTGGATACACCATGAGAAGGAACTCGCGATACATGCGGACTTGGTCTGCAAGATAAACTTTTATATTGCCTCTGCCTTAACACTAGTGTAGGTATAGGGTGTACCGTGTGAGAAATGAAGTAACACTAGTGTAGGTATAGGGTGTACCGTGTGAGAAATGAAGTCTCAGACCAGAATTCTGTCGACCTAGTCTGGACCCGACAGTATTATTTTTCCTTGCCAGGCTTCGAAGCCGGAGCCCAGAGTCTGGATCTGGCTGGACCAGATTTCATCAAGTTGTTAAGAAATAGGAAACTTGCTTCGCAGTTAAAGAGTTAATCTGATGGAAAAAAGGTCGAAGTCGCGGTCAACTTCAGGATTTTTAAGAATAAAAAGGCCATCAGCACATGGGGCTACGCGTCGACGACGCGATAGCGACTCCCCACAAAGTTAAAGTCAAAGTCAAAGTTCTATATTACTGTACATATACTTAGCAAACGATTTTTTTTGCCCCTTCCGTACATTGGACCACTGTGGGAGAAGAAGGACGTAGAAACTAGCACAGATTAATTTTTAGATCTCTTTTAAAAATTGCTGGTGCTGGTACAAATATTACAATATTAATTACTATAATGAATAAGCAGGAATACATCATTACAAAATTATTAACTGCGTTGAGCTAGATTAACCCCATACATTCCCGACATTTAAGTGGGTAGTCTTGAACATTGTAATATCCCTTTTTCGACAAAGTCGCTTTAACATGCTTTTTAAATTGCTCAAATGACAATTTCAAAATCTCCACAGGAATCTAATTGTAGTAGAGAATGCACTGACCCTTGAAAGAATTGCTAACCTTCGCGAGTCTCAACCGGGGCGCAACTTGTGTGTGATTATTTCTTAGATAAATATTACAGCTATCGCTAAGTTTAGCAAATGTTGAAAGGTTCTTGCGTTCATACATTATATTTTCAAAAATAAATTGACTAGCAACAGTAAGTATGTCAATTTCTTTAAAAAGCTCATTTAAGGAATCGTTTTAAATTGCTCTTTATTTCATTATAAATTGCTCGAATAGCTCTTTTCTGTAAAATAAAATTGTTTGATTATCCGATGTTTTTCCCCTCAAAAAGATACCATAGGACATGATACTATGAAAGTAACTAAAATATACTAGCCTAAATGTGGCCACATCCGTGTTTTGTCTGATGTTCCTTACATCGTAAGCCGCAGAACTTAATTTACCAGCTATTTTATATATATGGGGTCCCCACTGCAATTTGCCATCAATGGTAATTCGCAGAAACTTTGCATCAGTTACTAATTCTAATGTGTTGCTGTCTAACACTAAACTGGTTTCAACTTGCCTGACATGTGGAAGTGAGAATTTGATACACTTGGTTTTACCAGATTTAACAATAAATTATCAACTGTAAACCAATTCAAGGTTAAAGACAATACACCATTAACATCATCAAAATCTTCTTTTTGTCTTTCAATTGTGAAGACCATTGAAGTCAATTTCTCCACCATGAAAGGCAGATCGTTAATATATACCAGAAATAAGAAAGGGCCTAATATGGAACCTTGTGGAACGACAATTTTTACACCCGTTCCATCAGATTTAACGCCATTGACTTCTGCCTTTTGAATTATATTGCTTAGGTACGATCTTAGTAGATCTAACGCTTTATTTCTAACTCTTCAATTATTTAATTTCATTGATACGTATTATGATCAACACAATCAAATGCCTTCGAAAGATCGCAAGAAACTTCGATAGCATCCTGTGCGGCCTCCCATGCAGAATAAATATGAGATATAAGGGTAAATCCTGCATCCGTAGTCGATTTACCCCTAGTGAAACCGTATTGTTTGACGTGGAGTTGATTTGTACGGTTAAAGTGTGAGAGCATTTGATTGAGTATAATCTTTTCAAAGATTAGGTCCTTACATATGAAATTGGCGTTTCGCCGTACTGGCCACTTTGATCTCAAATATCTCCTCTATGGTGAGGAATTCCAAATTCAAATTTATACAGCTAACTACTCATGTATTTGTGTTTCTAAAATTATAATTCATTTGTTTTTTCCTCAATTGTTTTTTTTCCTGCGTCACTCAGCTTACAAAATGGAAAACTTGAAATATCGCGTTATTTACGAGTATGAGTTCTACCCTGGCACCAGCCCTGCAGAAACGGCTCGAAGGATTGATGATGTGTATGGCGACGGTGCCGCAATAGAAAACAGTGCGTTTTTGGTTCCAAAGTTTTCGTTCTGGAAATTTCGACCTGCAGAACAAGCCCCGTGGACGGCCAGAGACCAAAGTTGATAACGAAGAATTGAAGGCTATTTGGAAGCGGATCCATCGCAAACCACGTCCGAGTTAGCTCTAGGCTGCGGTGTTAGTGATAAAACTGTTTTAATCCACTTGAAGCAAATTGGGAAAGTGAAAAAGCTTGAAAGGTGGGTACCTCACGAACTGAGTGAAGCAAATCAACAAACGCGCGTTGACTGCTGCGTTTCATTACTCACTCGGCACAATAATGAAAGGGTTTTAAATCGAATCATTACCTGTGATGACAAGTGGATCCTGGACGATAATCGGAAGCGCTCATCGCAATGGCTGAACCCTGCCGAACCAGCCAAACCATGCCCCGAGCGAAAATTGACTCCAAAAAAGTTACTTGTGAGCGTTTGGTGGACTTGTGCTGGTGTCGTTCACTACAGCTTTCTTAAATCTGGCCAGAGAATTACGGCAGATGTCTATTGTCAGCAACTGCAAATCATGATGGAAAAGCTAGCTGCTAAACAACCGAGGCTGGTCAATCGCTCTAGGCCACTGCTGCTTCATGATAACGCTAGACCACACACTGCACAACAGACGGCTACCATATTAGAGGAGCTTCAATTGGAATGTCTTAGACATCCACCATACTCTCCGGCCCTTGCTCGAACAGATTACCATTATTTTCGAAATTTGGATAACTTCTTGAAAGGGAAAAAATTCAAATCCGATGGGGCAGTCAAACCGCCTTCAAAGATTTTATTGATTCCCGTCCGAATGTTTTTTTTAGTTAAGGGATCGAAGAACTACCTATGAGATGGCAAAAGTGTATAGATAGCAATGGTTAATAGTTTGATTAAATAAATATATTATATTTAAAAAAAACGACTATGTTCCTCCCATGCAAAACGCCAATTTCATATATAAGGACCTAATATTTTACTTGGATCACCCTTATCTCCCGACTTGAACAGAGGTATCAGCTTACTGTGTTTCATGAGAACTGGGAAAGCTCCATCGTCAACACATTTATTGAATATATAAGCTAAGTGTGGGGCTTTTACTAGAATTACTGAACCAATGACTTTGACTGATATACCCCACAGGTCTTCAGTATTTTTTAAGTTAAGTAACCTAAACCTTTTGACAATGTCCTGGGGATGTACATGCTGAAATTTTAAATATACATTACTGAAGCAAGTGTTTCTTTTTTATAAAGTCTCTGCTTCCTATGTATTTAGACGATCTGTTATAAGTAAGGGTACATTAGTGTAGAATCTTTCGAAATCTCGAGCAACCTCAGCGTTGGATTTAACAACATCATCACCTATCTTTAGGCAGAAATCATTGTCTCTTGGTACTTTGCCAGTTTCACGGTTTATTATTTTCCAAACTGTTTTCATTCTTTTATTAGAATTTTGTATTTTTCTTTTAATGTGTAAAGTTTTTGCAGTTGTACAAACCAACTTGAAAGTTTTGGAATATTTCATATTTCATAATTTCTTTATTGCACACAAAATTTAAAGCAAAGTTACATTGAAGACCAAACAGTGCACAACGGCGTACTTATCTCTAAATAAGAGATCTCTTCCAGCAAACCGACTTTGAGAGTGAGAGGTAATTGTTATACTAGGTAATGAGGTAATGTTGACTATTTGTTAAATTAGTCATGAAATTTTCGATCAAAGTTATAGTTTTTTTGTTCATAAAGGTCACACAAGATGACCCTACTATTACGAATTCCAAACTTTGCCTAGTCATTAAATTTAGATTTACTTTCCGTTGTAGTCACTGACTTTCTTTAATTTAAAATCTTTATTGAATACTATTTGAATAATGTTGAAGAAGTCTGAGTATATTTTGTTCGGGTTCTGTTCATCAAAATCCAGTACTGGCAGTAGTTTTTTCTATTCTATGGGATTTAATAGGCCTATAAAATGATGGATCAGTCTTATCCTTACTAGCAATTGGGAATGAAACTGTTTGACCACTGTGATCGGATGATAAGCAGTTAAATACATTTCTACTTGTGGATTCAGTCACAAAAAACGTTATCTAGCAAGTTTGGCTAGTAAGAGTAAATCTAGTCGGCTCTAGAAATACATGACTTAAATTAAATGATAGGAATAAAGTTATTAATCGTTTTTTCATTGTTGTTCTTACAAGCAAATCTACTTTAATATCACCACAATTAATTAACTTTTTTCTGTTACTATTACATAGTTTAGTGAGGGCTTCCTCCATAATTTTCTCAAATATTTCGAAATTGCCATGGCCTTTTGCATCCCTCGGTGGCCTGTAGACACAAACAATAATATGGCTATCTAACTCAACACAGGCTACCTCTATTTGTCTTTCAACAGTAAGTGCAAGAATATATTTCCGTTGCTTCACCTTAATATTATTTTTTACTCAGATCAAAGAACCACCTCTATCAGCAGTCTTTCTATTGACAACTGACAATTTTGTAATTATTTATGTTATAAGAGATCATATTTTCCTTTAACAAGTGTTCTGTAACACAAATAACATCAATGTCAGAATCTTTAAAAATAATTCTAATATAAGTTCTTTGCCAGGTAGCCCCTAGATGTTTTGATGGGTAATATTTAAGTGGGGCTTTGGCATATTAAGTGGCTCTTGTATGCTAGAGATTTCCTCTATTGTCTTATGAACGAATTTAAATTATTTGGAACAGATTCCAATGTTGCATGCAAAATATGATTAACCGGTGAATTCCCAATAGGGGTACATGTCATGTTACTCTTAACATAAGCAGATTTCTGATTAGTCTTTTCAACGAAAACAGTTGATGTTAAGTTGAACTTGGTTAAACCAACTATAGCTGCGTCGCATATTTTAAGGAACACCAACTTGCTGACGCTAGTCGAGATTGGTCTGAGTGCATGGACATGGGATGTCAGGTGGACGTCGCCTATATGGACTTCCGTAAGGCGTTCCACAGAGTCGATAACGACGTCCTAATGAAGAAGTTGTGTGCCATTGGTTTTGCCCTATGGCTGTTGGTTTTCTTCGCTGACTACCTCAAGAACCGCCAGCAATATGTGCGACACGGCTGCTTTGAGTCCCGACCGCACCATACACGGTCGGGAGTTTGCCAAGGGTCTATTCTGGGTCCGTTGTTATTTATCATTATGATAAATGACCTGGAATTAGAGCTGAAATACGCCAATAGCCTTCTATATGCGGACGATCTGAAACTGATACTTCCGGTGAGTTCAGAGGATGATTGTAGTTTGCTGCAGGATGATCCAGACGCGGTTCTTAGGTGGAGTGTGAACAACAAACTCCTATATAATAATGCTAATGTCATTTACGCGCTCTTCTCAACCTATAAGCGCGACGTATGCACTCGGTACGGAGTCTTTGACTCGAGTGTATTCGATTAAGGTCCTCGGTGTTACGTTCGACCCCAAACTTACATTCCATGAGCACATGAATTTAGCCAAGGAATGCTTCAAAAGATTGGGGTTCGTGATACGAAATAGTAAGGATTTCCGGAACCTGGGTGTGGAAAGCTTCTATACACGGCCCCAGTGAGAACCAAACTTGAATCTAGCTCAGTTGTTTGGAATCCGCACGAAAGCTCTAACATACTTTTGCTCGAGAAGGTACACAAAGATTTCCTACGATACCTTTATAAGAGGAAATTTGGATACTATCCTTACCTTTATCCATCCGCTTTCATATTGGGTATGCTCGGATACAACTCACTAGAGGTTAGACGTAATACCGAGCAGTTTCTGACTGTGTGTCGATTGTTGCGAGGCGACAGTGACTGTGCGGTTGCTGTCGCGCTTGTCGGTACCGTATGCGCGCTATTCGTGCCCGACAAATATCTACGAGCGCGCAGGTGGCGCACCAGCAGTCTCCGCTGGTGAGGGCGCGGGACAGTCTCAACGCTCTGTTGGCTGCAACAGCATTGACTGATCTGTTTGGTGATGCATGGAGGCATATTGTGCGAGAATGTGGAAAGTTTTGCGAGGTGAATGTGTGACTGTGTTTAATTTGTATTATTATTATTTTTCTATTTGAAATGTTTTAATTGAAATGGAATTTAGTTTAATCTTGACATTTATTAATTGTATTTGACGTATTTGATGGATTATTTGTAATTTAATTTATTTTTATATTGCTTTTTATCCTCCGTATTTTCCCGTATGTGTACAATGATTTGGAACCATCTCCGTAATGTTGTACATTTAAAATTTGATAATAAATAAATAAGCTAACAATGTAGCTACTAATTTTCTATATTTATTAGACAGGTATAACGTATCCTGAGTCAGAATAAAGTTATGAATAAAATTATTCATGTCGAAATATAGCATAGCTTCGCAGTGATGACAAGTTAAATTAAATAAATGAATATTAATTCTATGCACAGATTTGTTCTGTAGTTCTGTCAATTTACAAGCGCATGGAAAATTGCATAGTATAAATTTGCATTTCATCCTACTATGTAAGTCCACTTTTATTCAAACCATTCCGACTAATGTTTGAATGATTTCCCACCATAATTACAATAGTGCTGTTCTCATCATAGATACCACGACTAATTATCTTCACAAAATCTACAAATGATAAATTTGGACAGCAAATGTTCGTTACTTTTTGGTTAAGCCGGTAATTTAGTAGAGGTCCAAATCCTGCACCTAATTTGATGGAGAACAATAGAGTTTTTCTCTGAGCACTTATTTTGGTAGGCGGTACACGAGTGGAGGTGAGTTGCGGAACAGATGTGTTGGAGTGCGGTGCGATGCACGTGCTGGCGGATGGCGCGGCATTCGCGGGAGCGAGCGTCGCAACGCGCGAAACACACCTCAGCAGGCAGCACCACGACACGCGCGACAGCGAGCGGCGCGACGTTTGCGCTGTTGAGCTGCGAGGTGCCTCCTCGTCCACGACGGCGACGCTGTTTCTTGGTCGGGACAGCGGTGGACGCTGCAACACTCACTTTGACGTCAAGACCAGAGTTTGTGATGTGGGCTCGCCTTGCTGGTCTCATTCCCCCCCCTTCCTCAATCAGAAAGCCCACCAATGCGGCGTTCTGGCGTTGTAGCCGAACTAACTCAGACGTCGCGGCTCTGAGTTTGGCTAACTCAATCTTTTCTTTGGCATAACATTGTAGTGCATTTGCCAGGAGGTCACGTAGATGCTGGATTTCTACTCGGGCATCTTGGAGGTCTGAAAACAAACCTACATTTTTTTTCCCCGGATTCATACTTTAGAGTTGCATGCAATTTGTTTGAAACCTGATCAATTGGTCGCAGTCGCGTAGCACCATGTGCGGATGGCCTAAGAGGTGCATATGAAAAAAAAAATACACAAATAATGTAACAGAAACTGTACCATCTCGGGTGTACCCTGCTGCCTGCAGCAGCTGGGAGTGCGGCGAGGTAAGCGCGACGGCTCCGGCAGCGCCCTCTGCGCCTACTATGATGTTGTCCTCGCATATCTCTATCAGCATGCCTGCTTCCATTTCCTGCAAGATGGTACGGGATGTTTTATTTTAACACACAAAACAAACTGAAAGATGTATTATTTGTTTCAGATTTTCACGAATGAACAATTTTGGGCGTTCTCACCATTGCGTCCATATCCTTGCTTTGCTCCCCCAGTACAGTCTGCGCAAACACCCAGACTTCTGGACTGCGCAAAGTGTTGTGCGCGCGCTGCCTCTCCAACTCCGTCATGCTGTACCACTGAAGGCGTCCGCGTATGCTTTGCTGAATCAACATATACAAACATCGTCATCGTCACTATTATGCTCACCAGCTAACATGGAACAGGTAGTCCGATGGCTATGCCATATGGAGGGAAAGTACCTTAAATATTGTAGATAGAACAATTTACTGAATGAAGGATTTATTTTATATTACACCTCTTGACCGCCCCAGTCGGCAGCGGCCGACTACTGAAAGTCGTGCCAATGGCGCCACGTCGGCCATAGCCGACACAATTTTTATATTAAAAGAGACGTTATTTCGTATAAATTAAATTGTATTTTGCTTAACATAACAAACATGTTTAGCGTGTGAGTGACACATTTTGTATTCGAAATGCCTTCAAAGATTTTTTAAATCGCTTTTTTAACCGGGTGTCAAACCCGCTAATGTATAATAATATAACATTGTAATTTAATGATAGCGATCGCAAATCTTAATCATAAGGTTATTTTTTTTAATTTAAAATAAAAGGAAGTACATGAAATTTTACATTTAATTTAAAACTTTGCAGAACAAAATGCCTTGTTTCGAAAAACGGGCTGATTCAAAGTATTACTAAAACTAGAAAATGTATAATTTCATGTTCTTTCTTTTATTTAAGATGCTGTTTCTTAGACAAAAATTATCCTTATTATTATGCCTTTCGATCTCTATCATAAAATTACGGGGTTATTGTTTTCTAAAATAAAAGGAAGAACATGAAATTTTACATTTAATTTAAAACTTTGCAGAAGAAAATGCCTTGTTTTGAAAAACGGGCTGATTCAAAGTATTACTAAAACTAGAAAATGTATAATTTCATGTTCTTTTTTTTATTTAAGATGCTATGTTTCTTAGACAAAAATTATCCTTATTATTATGCCTTTTGATCTCTATCATAAAATTACGGGGTTATTTTTTCTACATTTAGCGGGTTCGATTCCCGGTTTGCACAAGCGATTTAAAAAAATATTTGAATGTAGTTCAAATTGTTCAAAAAATAAAATAATGTCTTCTTTTAGTATAATGTTCTATAATACATACATATACAGCATTTAAGGTACGTTCCCTCCATGTGGCTTAGCCTTGAGACACCTGTATAGCGGCAATCCTCAAGGTCCTGTGCCAATCACAGAACTCTTAATATTTAAAGTTCTGTGGTGCCATGCCATGCCAGTCGCATCCACAGCGCGCCTTGAAAAACAAAATACAGGTACGTCGACAAACCATGTTATAATTTTGAGCCCGTTGTGTCCCATTGCTGGGGGTCCCTGAGCGGTCATCCACCAGTTCTCGTCCAAAATCATGTGAATCAATCATTTCCTTGCAATAATTCTTTTGTTAGCAAGATAAACAGATCGGTTAACTAAAGCTGGCACGTTCACAGTGCTCACACTAATGCAATTTTACTATACAGTATGTGTAAAAATTAATGATTTTATTAAAACCTCGAAATAGGTAAACAATCACAATAACGCACGTCGATTGACACGTGACACGAATGCTCTAAAATAAGCAGTTTATAAAGCAAAACAATAACAGTCTCCTTCAGACTGATAAGTTTGACAGCGCGCGAGAGAGACAGACAGCCTATTCTTGATGCCCATGCAGTGCAACGTCACGCCGCGCGCTTATTCACAGACTCTACACAAGCGCAACGTGTAAATGTGTTGAACATGCCAGCTTTAGTTAATCGATCTGTAGTTAAGTTGACGTTTACGTGGCGTTCATAGTGGCGCCCAACTTACATTTGTTTGATGTTGGTTTTGCATGGTTTCATGATTCACGATTAATTAATATTTGGAAATATTAAACTGCACATCAAAAATACTGATTTGCACAGCAAATATCAGGGCAAAATGCTGCGAAAGCTTAGGTGAAGGGTAAAGGGGGTGAGCGAAGCGAACATGGTCTAGTATTTAAATAAAATAAAAAAAATAAAAAATATCAGCATACTTTTACTTTAAAAAATAAAAAACTGCAAAACAGCGTAAATTGCTAGTTTGCGGACGCTTCTGCCAGTTTACGGCCATCCCTCTGCTAGTTTGCGGCCACAAGATTTTTTCTTCTAATATACGGGTAAATCAGTAAATACACTTATTTCAATCACATAATATACCTAGTATGTGTCGCTTTATTTCTATCTATTTACCGATACACACATTTTCAATTGAAACACATTTATTTATTTATAGTATTTATTCATGAATATTTTTTTATTATAATTATACTTTTTTTAACAGACTGATGACATCTTATAAACTAAACGTAACATTTGGCATATTATTATATAACTGGCACAATCTTACTATGATTATACTTTTATCAGTCTCAAATCAAATCACCTCCTTGTCATAATATTTATTATACCTGACGTTACCTGGCTTTAAGCCTAATATAGAGAGTAGCATACTTGACTTCCTTTCCGGTGCGACGAATTTAGCCCTAAACAGCTCACTTCCTGTTTAAAACTCCTAAAATACATGTCATATCCGTTTGGAACCTCAGCAACATTGCGCGCGTAAAGTTCCAGAAATGGCGGCAATTGTAGCCAGCGTTATTGCGCGCGCTCAATTTTCAGGTCATTGGCGTTTTGGATTTCTTTCCGTGCGCACGCGTTTAACAAATTTGAAAATATTCCAAGTTACTTATCGAAATATCCTTGGAATTTTGTTACGGTTATAGTGTTAATTGTTCAGTGTAACAGCAAAAAAATAATCCGTTTAATAAAAACCGCGGTAAATAGCCCCGCGTAGTGAATCATCGAGGAGTGATCGCTACAGCAGTTCCACTTCCACGTCTCCGGAGATGACGAGCAGCCGGAGGAGAAGACATCGGGGGAGTAAGAAAGAATTCAAGGACAAGTAATCTGGAAAAATCGTTCCAAGATTCAGCTAGTTACATCTCGGCAATGCATGATCGTATGCTAAACCGATCGAGTGATGCAATGTTTAGTAACTCACACAATCTCGCAATAAGATATGTTTAATTCTGACATTGAATTTGATAGGAATATCTGATTATCTTGATAGGAATAGTGATATTTATAAGTAGCTATTTTTAACTACCCTCGAAAGTACAAACATTGCATTCATCCGAATCTCACGCTGAGAAAATCATAAGTAAATCCAATCCAATCAGGTTAGGTATTTGCCGTTCGCACGAGTTACAAACTTTTATTTTTCTGTGCTGGGGTTCATTGAACTCGAGTGCGCCAAGTCCTTAGATGGCAATCATACTTGGCGGGAAAGTAGTGACCGCCCATGGTAGTATCACATGGTTTGATCAAGCAGAAGGGGGCGCAAAAAGGGATATTTTCGACGGTCATGTCTTGGCTTGTTTAGCACCAAGCAGATTCCGGCTACAGGGATAAGGTATGTAATAGAATCAACGAGAGGTCTTCCGAGGGGGGAAATAATAAAATCGATTCTTATCAATTGCGAACTATTGACGTTGGACGAGTGGATCTATACTCAATGCATTCACGACCATCGCGTAATGGTAACCTCGTGCAAGATTTTGCCCTCGGTGGATAGTCCATAACTAATCCCAGTTTTACAGATTTTATGTCCGAGGAAGGAGAAACCTGGAGATTTTTCGTGAGTTTGACCTCAGAGCAAGGCAAACAGAGAAGGTAAGCCCGCGCCCGCGCGCAGCGGTGTCGTGCCCCCGCCGCTCGGAACCCGGCTAGCGCTCCGGGCCGCCAGCCTGCGCAAGGCTGGCGCGCGCGCGGAGGGGAATCAGGAGACAAACGACGACACGGCGACTGCGTGCATTTTCGTGAGTTCGACCTCTAGAGCAAGGCGAGTAGAGAAGGTGAGCCCTTGCGCTGCTGGCTGCCCGCTACACTTAGCCCGCGCCCGCGCGCAGCGGTGACGCGCCCCCGCCGCCCGGAGCCGGCATACGGCGAGCGCTCCGGGCCGCCAGCCTGCGCAAGGCTGGCGCGTGCGCGGAGGGGAGGCAGGAGGCGAACGACGACGCGGCGACTACGAGCGGCAGCCACGTGTTGGTACCGCAGCCCAGTCTGAGCGCCATAAGTACACCAATCAGCGCGGCTTGGCTACAGAGAAATTGAAAATCCCGCGTGAACCTGTTGATCAATCTTCGATGGTAATATACCGCTGATATAGTTTCTGCAACTTAGTCCACCTGCAAGGTTTAAAGCCACATTGACATGCAGTTATGTCAGCCGTTCGCGGTTATGCCGGTAGTGCCTGCGCGTAAGGGGACATCGCTACTAAACGCTCGTGTGAGTATGAAATTAATCAGTCTATGCGAGACTGTTCAATTAAACATCTTGCGCAAAGATGTAGATATCTGATGGCTGGTTGTCGTGCATTTCTAGTATCCCGGCGAAACTTGAGATCTAACTCAGTCTCTGCAACGTTTCCATCTGTGCAAGGTTCAAAGCGACATTTTCATACAGAAACATCGTCTGATGTTGGTAGAACGAGGCGGACAGAGTGGAGGCAAACAATTTTCCTACAGTTTTATTTTTACTCATTTACGTGATATCTTAACCCTTTTTAAGCCAGTGACGAAGAAATATAAAATCAACACTATTTTATATTCCATTTATACTAATTACTTTATGTAACTTTCTTTACTTTGAGATCAATAATTTCCATTTTAGCGCTGCTGCTTTAAAGGGATTAAAAGGGAGTTCTAAACATTAGGTATGTGGCTGGAGGACCGGCTATCAATATAATACAATACTAAAAGGGTAAAAGGGTAATCATAAACTACTCTTATTGTGGTGTTGGTCTTACCTTTAATAAGTTAAACCACATTGTTAAAGAACTTTGAGTACCTACCTAGCTGATTTCCTCCAACCCCTAATATAACAACGCGTTACAATCTAACAGAGCCGTCGTTTTTCAACCCGACTACTTTCATCAATCCGGCAGTATATGGTCGGCAATATGCCTAGTTCACTGCTTCAGACAATTATCATTGTAGCAGTCACCTTTCAGATTCACTATCCAAAGATATAGTCTGCTAATATTATTCAGACAGTTATCCACCAGGATATTGTCGGAGCCATATAGAGAAGTTATCTACATTACTTCTCAAAAATGACCTACGTGTCACTGGACCGCGCAGGTCTTCATAATTCACTAGGTAAGTGGCTGTAAGAATGCACTTTTCAGTATATTATCCAAAAGGAGCTGATGACAGTCCTCGAGTCTCTCAGGACATTAATATAAATTTCAGATTATATATACATCGTGATTTTTTCACATCTCCACTATTTATTTAGTTGTTTCTCAATAGTCGCTTTACTTCGACATATCCCAAGCGAACAGCAAAGGCAGCTTTAACCAAGTCAACGAAATCGAGGTAATCTAACCATAATGTGTCTTGGATGTGGCCGGTGCGGCATACAGCCCACAAGCAGAGTTCCTTAATATTTCTACAGCTGTTCCGTAGAGTACCTACATAGTAAAGGAATAATAATTATTAAGTAGCAATGGAGTATTGAATGTCGGACTGAGCATGATTTACATTAGCATATTGAGCGTGGGCGCCATTGTGCCTCTGCCGCCCCGTATGGGAAAAGGCGTGACGCTATGTTATGTTGGGACACCTACCTGGTATTTCTACCAGTGAACTAGCTTAATGACAGTTTTTTCAAAACTTTTATAACCATTACACATTATTATTTTAATGAATGTTATGGCCATGCTGGATTATCCCAATGAAGTATGTATATTTGACTTTTATGGTCCAGTCCTAGGTTACATGGTTTCAGTTAATGTTTTCTACACAGCTGCGGGTAATAATGAATACGCGTTCAGATACTTGTATTAGGTATCTGATCAATGATAATTGAATACGATGGATACTAAACTTCTTTATCACTGTAGGCATTTACAAATATGCTTATTACGCGTAAACTTGTCTTTTTCACTATGCTTGCCCACTGTAGAAGCATCTTCAGTAGAAAGCCACACTAGCTCCTGTAATAGAATCAGCCACATCTAGCTATTCTTCTCAGAAGTGATACGAAAAGGTATTTAGATTAATTGAGTAACTTTATCATTAAAGTCAGATTACAGAGTTGTTCGCCAGTCTTTTGCAAAGTCCAATCATATGTGGAAGTACATAATCAGTGGTAATGCATCCAGGAGGAGCACTCCAAATTCAAAATACAGCAATTGTAATTTGATTATACCTACTGCTAATCACTAATTTCATCAATGTTTTGTGTTTAAATCAGATTGGCCCTGTCTGTGCAAGGTACAAATTATAATAACTCATTTTCACACGTATTCGATTCGGCACGCCTACGTCTCTGGCTCCGAGTTTCGTAGGTCAGGCAACCGACCTGATATCCTGACCTCACAACTGCAGTCTTGGTAGTCGTCGAACAGAATGGCGAACTAGCAGCCAACCACCGAGCACCAATCTCGGTGAACTTTTACGTAAGTGATGACTAAAGGGAAAACCTACTGAGGTAAAGCTTTGCCTATTCTTAGATTCATATAGATCAGATGAGTCTTAATAGCCAGAAACTAACTAACCAAGTCTAACCTAGCCAGCCCGAAACTCGGCTGGCTTCAAAAGATGACTTCTTCAGACCTTTCTTAAGTCTGTGTTTGTTTATATCTATTTGCCTTATTTTTGAGTTGCATTTGTGCAGCCTATCTTTGCATCACGTACACGATGATGCATACACATTCAGTATAATAATTTATATAAGTTTTCCATAAACGAACTCCTAGTCATATCACATTGGCGTTTTTAACTCAGCAGTCGATACCAAACACTACTCAATATTAGGCTTAAAGCCAGGTAACGTCAGGTATAATATAGCAATTTTACCTGAAAATAAAATTGTTATTATACATACTTACCTGGCTTTAAGCCTAGGTAAATCGCTGTCTGCTGTGCACATTACTGTGCATTGCATGATCGTGACACATTCTTAGACACGATCAGCTCTTTATTGAGTTGCCAATGACCTGAAAATTGAGCGCGCGCAATAACGCTGGCTACAATTGCCGCCATTTCTGAAACTTTACGCGCGCAATGTTGCTGAGGTTCCAAACGGATATGACATGTATTTTAGGAGTTTTAAACAGGAAGTGAGCTGTTTAGGGCTAAATTCGTCGCACCGGAAAGGAAGTCAAGTATGCTACTCTCTATATTAGGCTTAAAGCCAGGTAAGTATGTATAATAACAATTTTATTTTCAGGTAAAATTGCTATATTATAAAATAACAAGATTTTTATTGTAACAGTCTCAATGTTTCACCCTAGATAAAAATAGCGTAACATTTGTAATATTTTTATTTACTTTTTGTAATCTCACTAATTATATTTATATAAATAAATATACATTATTTTTATGTTATTAAATATATTATACTTAGTATATTTTTAAACTTAGTTAATTTGTACTTTTGTTTACAGTCTTACAGTATCGTTTTATGATCTTATAGATTCATGGTACAGTCTTATAATGATTTGGCATGACATTCTTATAAACCTACAAAAAAAAAGTATAAAATCAACCAATAACAAAGCTAGGTACATAATGTACTTTTATATAGCTTTGAAATAGAATAGAAATAGAAATAGAAATTGTTTATTTTGCCTTAAAAAAAAACAAAACTGAGGAAAGCGAATGCGTAAGTAGGTATATAAGGCAAAAAAGGGAACAGTCTCAGCGTTTGCTACAAGCTAGCACAGTGCTAGCTTGCAGCGCTGGTTTTCAGACAGTCCCTGACTAAAATTAAGAAAACTAAAACTAACTTGGTAGATACTACCACTAAGACTAAAACTAAAACAATAACTGGGACTGAAACTAAAACTACGACAATATGAAGGAATAAACTAAACAATATTATACATTAAATTAAAGAAATAAAAAATAAAATAAAGCAGAGACGTAAATAAATTAAATTCATGGAACCAGCAAACAAAAAACAGCAGTTTCTGATATAAAATAAAGTGAAGTGAAGTGATTGATATAACTACATAGACATTTAAAGGAGATAAAAGATAAAAGAGAGAAAAGAGAAGAGAGATATCACTCAACACAACGTGAACGTGAAACACAGGCGAGTCTTATCGTGCATAATATTGAGCCGAATCTTTAATCTGTCTCTCCAGAAGGACCTTACGCAGTTTTATTTTGAAAGTTTGTCTCGATATTTTGCTACGCAGGGGAGGGGGCAGGTCGTTCCAGATTTTTGATGCAGCATATTTGAAACCGCCCTTAAAGCCAGCCGTTCTGTGCTTCGGTATTACCAACTTGTTCTGCGCTAAACCTCGAGTAAACATGTGATGGCAATCTTTTACTGATGTAAGCTTCGCCCATAGATACGCTGGGGTTTTGCTGTCTAGCACTTTAAACACTAGATAAGCCAAGTGTAGTTTCCGGCGTGCAGACATTTTAAGAGAGCACTTGTCATTGAGAAATGGTGTTATAAAGTTCCGTCTTGGAATCCCGAAACAAAATCGCACACAAGCATTTTGTACCCGTTGTATAGCGCGTTCCGTTTTAGCAAACAGTCTTGGACCATATACCACGTCACCATAGTTAAGTAGAGATAGTACAAGACTTTCAGTCAGAAGTGACCGGACTTTTTCTGTCAGAAAGTTTCTAATTGTGTATAAAACTTTCAATCTATAGAAGGCGTTTCTGATTTTAAGCTGCACGTGTTGTTCGAATCGTAAATTACCGTCTATCACGAGACCAAGATTCCTAGCTGACAGTACTCTTTCAATGTCTTCACCATTTATTTGTATCCTCGGGCTTTGCTCTACTACCGAATTTCGTTGGTGTTTTGTTCCTAAAACTAGAAATTTAGATTTTTGTGGATTGAGGACTAGTGCGTTTTCGTGTGACCATACCAAGATGCTTTTCAGGTCCTCGTTTATCATCTTAACAGCTTGTTCAGTATTTTGTGGTTTTAAAGAATGGTACAATTGGGTATCGTCTGCATATAAATGAACCTTGCAATTAGTAATCCTTTTGATGAGGTCAGCAGTGTATAAGATAAATAGTAAGGGACTGAGTATTGAGCCTTGAGGGCAGCCACGTGAAACTGAAATTAAATCTGATTGTGCCAGACTCCCATTCTCAACACTGGTTTCTACATATTGCTTACGACCAGTCAAATAAGACCTGAACCAATCACAGGAAGCCGATGACACTCCGTAATACATGATTTTGGCTAAGAGAAGTTCTGTGTTTATGCAGTCAAAGGCCCTTGAGAAATCAAGCAGGACAAGAATGCTACCATCTCCAGAGTCAGAAGCTGATATTATGTCATCCGTAACGGTGGCGAGAGCTGTTTCTGTGCCATGACCACCACGGAAACCAGATTGGACTACAGGAAGTATCTTTTCTGACTCAATGTAATCCGTCAATTGTCGGCATACTAATCTTTCCAGGATTTTAGATAGCATCGGTAAAATACTTATCGGCCGCAAATCTTTAAATTGTTCTATTGTACTGCTTTTAGGGAAAGGTTTAATTCTAGCTATTTTCCAAGAAGACGGGAACACATTGGAGCTTATAGAATTATTTATAATGTGAGTAATTACTGGCAAAGTAGCCGATAAAGTCATTTGAATCATTTTCACATTTATACCATCATGACCTGACGCATTTGAATTCATTGCAGTAATGATTTTGTAAGTATAACTTTCTGTGCATCCCTTTAAACTGAATTCATTTTTGGTACCATATCTGTTAGATTTAAAGAAGTTAAGAGTATCCTTATCTACTGTTGGATTCCCGGGTGTATCAAGAAAAAAATCACTAATTTTATTGGCATCGTTTAAGTGTTGTGGTATGCATTGTTGAGAGGGCTTACCTATATCAGAAACTTGCTTTAAATTTTTCCACATCTTATTTGGATTATTAACATTATTATTTACAAAGTATGAAAAATAGGCTACCTTTTCTTTTTTTATGGAGCTATTAACTAAGTTACGTAAATCTCTAAATTGTTGTTTATCACGTTCTAGTTTTGTCGATAGAGCCTTGCTCCACGCATTGTCCCTTAATGACATCATCAGCCTAATTACGTCAGTTAGCCATGGTCGCGGTTTGTGTTTTATGAGGATTCTTCTCAGTGGCGCGTGTTTGTCAAATAAATTAATAAGTAGTTCATTGAAGTAGTCGACCATATCGCTAACGTCCTTTATCACCATAACGTCAGACCATGGTAGAGCATGTAAATCAATGTTGAAATGATTTTCGTCTATTTTATTCAAAGATCTGGTAAAAATATATGTGGGTTGTTCCTTGGGTTTCTGAATATCAAGTTCCGCAATGACCAAAGAATGGTCACTTAAGGCAGCATTGTGATGAACAGATATGTCTTTAAATAGGGAGGGAGAGTCTGTGACAATCAAGTCCAAGAGTGTGGCTGTATCGTCAGTGACCCTAGTGGGCTCCGTGACCATCTGCGACAGATCATGCTGGTTAAGGAAGGAGATGAATTCTGGAGCTGGGCTTTTGGTGGGGTCTCTCAAATCAATATTAAAATCGGTCATAATACACAGGTAATCACAACTGCCAAACATGGTCAGGGACTCACTTAGGGCGTCTATTGCGTCACCGCAAGATACACCTTCCGGTCTATACGCAGTGCCAACTGCCATGCGTCCTACTCCAGGTAGAGTTAGTTCAAGCCACATCTGCTCCAATTTGGAGGGTGGGTGTGGCTTTTTACGAATTCTTAGGCCCTTACGCACATAGAACCCTACTCCACCACCAGTGACACCATTTGGACGCGGTGCGAGGTACAAAACGTAACCCTGTATTCTAGGCGCATAGATTTCCTGGCCATCCTTAATCCACGTTTCATTAAGTGCTAGCAAGTCGGGTTTATGATTCTCAAATAGGATCCTTAGCTCATCTTGCCCTGTGTTAAGTGATCTCAAGTTTATAAGTCCAAACTTTAATAGAACATGTTTATTTTTGCCTTTTTATATCTGTAAAAACACTATGTTGATGTTTGAATGATTGATAGATGTTTGTTTGTTGGTTGCCTTTGTTATTGTTATAAATATTGTTATAAATAGGTACTATTATTATTGCCTGTATTGGAGAAGTTAAGTGGTAGTTTTTGATCCTGGGGCTTATTACATACTCGTATTTTAAGTTTTGATATAATAATAGTCGAATAGTCACCCTTGTCATTGTATACGCTAACCATATTGTCGCCATAAACATAAACACTGTTGACCTTAATGACCTCACAAATAAAACGCTAACGAAAAACACGTTCTAAATCCGATTCGACACGCAGTTGCAGTATGGGTGTGTTTTGCTCACGCCGAGCAAGGATGCGCCCCTCTTGGGTCCATACAAACCGCCATTTATGTTTTTTTTTGCAGCTCTCGTGCCTTACCGAACAGTATGCGGTTCGTCCTTGTGAGGCGTTCATTTATGAAGAGTTTCAGCGGATTATGAGCCGGGAGTCCCAGGTCCGCTGAAGTGGCACCTCGACGGACTCGCGAGCTCTTGATAAGCTCGTCCCGCAGCGCCCGCCGCGCCAGACGCACCGCGATAATGCGAGGTCGCGCCCTGCGACCTTTGTTGTCGCCGGCGGCGTCTTCAGCGTTGTCGCCGTCGTTACGAGTCTCCTTGTCGCCGTCACCACTGCCGAGTTGTCTGCGCGCCCCGACGCGCACAGCACTTATTACGTCATGCTCTCCAAGTTTCACACCCAACTTAATCGCCACTGCAGACACTACATGTTCTACCAACTCACCATCGAACTCGGGGACTCCAGATATATCTATGTCATTTATCATCGTGGCCTGATCTCGTTCATTTATCTCGATACGCAGCTTCTCCATGGCTTGCTGGAGATCGGAATGCTGAGAACTTTTGATGATTGAAAGTTCGCTCCGAAGAACCTCATTCTCCTCTTTTAAGGTATCTATCCGTAGGTTTGTAGCGGTAACACTTTCCTTCAGAGTAGTGATCTGCACCATCAATGTATCCCTCATGCCTGCGAAGTCTGACTGCAGTTTGCCGATAACAGAGCTGAACTCCCTCTTTAGGTCATCTGACACTCTACCCAACTTTGAGTCTAGCTTAGTATCAAGTATTTCCACCCACCGGTCGGTCGAGTTTATGGAAGACCCGGCTGTAGGGGGCTTATAGTCCGGGGTCTTACACTTGGACTGATCGTTCGCTGCGGCGACTTCAGCGTTATCGCTGAGCATACTATCATTCACGATTACACTGTTACTACTCTCGTTAGAGATGTTTACCGAGGCTGCAGTCTCATCTAGTGACATGTTCGTCTCGTCCCGTGGAGCTCCCAGTGAGGCTCGCGGCGTGTGCTCATCAGTTACTGCACCCTGACGCCGTCTTGTGATATTCTGACATTCCGGTGCTGGGCAGTGCCAAGATTTCTGGCAATTGTATAAATTGGCCAAATATTGCGCGGAAGTTATATTCAGACAGGAGTAATGGTAACTTTCCTTGCATAGCTGGCACCTCAGTAGCTCAGGATTTCCGACAGACTCACCGCAAGCCACGCAACTGGGCATCTTGATTTAGTTGTTTGCTAGGTAAGTGTTTTCCTGATCGTCCGAAAGAGGCGCTGCAATCGATTTATTTATCGAGCTTCTGGTTATTTATGTGGCAGTCGTCGTCAACACTCACAGTTGCGCCCTCTGTTGATGAAAATATTGAAGCAGATCAGCAGATAGAAAACAAAAAGTCATCCACTCGTAGCGGGAATCGAACCACGTCGCTACTTGTTGCAAGTTCAAACTCCGCTGCGTTAACCGTTGGGCCAGCGCCGCTTGTAGCAAGAGCGACGAAAACTCAGTACCAGTCGTAGTATGATTGATATTATAGATAGACGGTCATTAATAAATTGTGGTTTGTTATTTAACCACCCGCGTTAAATGGTAATTTGCATTGTAATTGCACTTAAATCACTTGTTTTAACACTATTTAACACGTTTTGGACTGCAGTAAAAAAGTTGCACAGTAAGCGCAGGTCCTTATACTTGAGTATAGCACATTTTAACACTGTTCATAATGCTTTAGACAGGTAAACAAGATTTTAATAAGTGGAGGAGAGTGAAATACGTGCGCTCTCTGTAATGACCGATGGCCGCCCTTAAAAATGCAAGAGTTGCATTTAAACGGCTTGTCTTTGACTGCATCGTAGGTAAGTCCGATAAAATCTGTACACTTTAAATGAAACCATTCAGTACAGAAATCGCACCCAACATTTTTGTTATCCTCTTCATCAGTGTCGCTATTTAATAGATCCGTGCATTGAACACAATTATGTTTCACATTTCGTGTCCCTTGGTTCTTATTCGTGCGTTTTATCATCTGCTTACTCTTAGAAATGTTATGTGTACTAGTTTTCTTATTTTTAGCTTCTTGGGTTTCTAGTTTCTTCTTTTTTATTTCATCTTGCTTTCGCTTCATAGCTACTCTCTTTTCTTCTTTGGCTTTTGACCTTTCCTCTATTTTTTCTATTTTAGCTTTTTCCTTGTTCTCATAGTACTCTCGCCACTTTTTGTTCGAAATAGCAGCTGGGAGTCGTGGTTTAGACTGGTTGGTTATTTTTGACTTCTCCAGTGGCTGTGGCAGAAAAAGATGTCTATTGAATACATCGTTTGGGTTTAATGATTTCGGTAGGGTAGAGCGTTTGGTAGATTCTTCTAAACCTTGAGAAACAGGGTGTTTTTCCAATAGTACCAAAGATTGGGTGCACTTGTGAGATTCCGGAGTTGATGAATTTATACCACGCACAGTAGGTGGGCTATAAAAACCATCTGGCTGCGAAATAGATTGGGATTCAGCACGCGAAGAATTACTCGCAAGGACCACTGTTTTTGGAATTTTGAAGACGGAGTCAGAAAATTCGACTGGTGGCAAAATCAATTCACATTCTGTTCGTGTGTCAGACCGAGCCGCTGTTCTTGGGATTGTGATGAAATCATTAGGCAAGTCAGAAACTTCGACAGGTTGCGAAATCATTTGAGATTCAGTTCTTGTTGGTGTACTGGTCTGAACAGGTTTTAATACTTCAGAAGTATGACTAGAACCTGGGACTTCAGTTTGTGTGGATAGATTGGGCGGATCAGAAACGTCAACTTGGAGCAAAATTGTCTGGGGTTCTTCATTGGCTTCAGTAAGTGTACTAGTCTGAAAAGGTGTTATTATGAGATCATCCAAAGAGACCATGGTTACATGTCCAAGATAACTGCCTGAAACATGTAAAGTAGAGAGACTTCCGTTGCTTGCCTCGTCTTCAATGTTGATAGGAATATACTTCGACTTTTGCAAGGTCTCCTGGTTTTCCAATACGAAGTTTTTGAACAAAAAACCGTCACCGATGTCCACTTCCACATTATTTTCTCGAAGTTCCGCTGTGAGGCAGGTATTTTGTTCTTCCTGGTTAACAAAACAATGCGCCGAAGGCACAGTGATTTCGACTTCATGCGATGTTTCACATCCGTCAGGTATAGAAGTCGACAGGCGAATCGTTGAATTCGTTCTGTCTTCCGACCCAGTATCGTAGAATACATCAGATTCTCTTAATTCTCTCTTCCTTAATTTTTTCACTTCTTTCAAAATAAATTTTATGTCAATTTTCTTCTGTTTGAGTATTGGTCGCAAATGTCGCAGTACTTTGCATGTCGCAATAAGGTCTTCGTTGTTAATGCCATTTTCCTCTAGTTGCTGTGGACGACTCAACTGTTCCATCGTATTTTGAACACATTTCTTGTAGTCGACAGCATCCGGGTTAAATGGAAAAAGGCCACATTTTCTGAACCCGCTTATTGCGTTTGGTGTAACCTGCGGATTTTCTATTACATCTTTAAACAACTGACAGAAGTTCGTCTTCGTCACCGACTTATTGATATTTTCTGTCTTCGCCAGGAATTTTCGTACTACGTTCTTCCAATCCGACTTCAGCGGGGCAAAGAGGCTGACATCAGCCGGTTGAAGCATGTGGGTAGTATTGGGTGGCAGAGCATATAATATGATACCAAGCTTCTCGCATGTGGCACTCAATGTTAACGACATATGGGATTTGTGTCCGTCCACTAACAGCAAAACTGGCTTTTTTATGTCGTGTTCTTCGAGCCATGCATTGAAATCGTTAGTGACGTATTCAAAAAATACATCACCCTTCATCCATCCAGATTCACTCCTCCCGAGGCACCAAGTCGGTGGCATGCTATCTGTTATCGCTCTTGGTGGACGTAAATATGGGAAGACCACCAGAGGTGGGCATACATGTCCGCAGGCATTAAAAGTCACCAAGGTCGTCAAATTTTCTTTCTCGTTTCCTGATTTTATTTGTAATAAGTTGCTGTAACCTCTGGGCCCGAGAACTTTTACAGTTTTCGGGCATAACGAGAAGCCACTTTCGTCGGCGTTGAATATTCTCTCTGGCTCTTGAAGCACGTCTGAGTGGCCCTCATCCGCCAAAAATTGGTCTAATTCTCTAAACCAGAGACGTATGGATTCCTCGGTTACTCTGGCCCGAGCTTTGTTTATGCCTTCCGCAGATCTGAGCGATACTTCTGGTTGCCTTTTTAAAAACCCGCGGTACCATGTTTCTCCTGGTCTATCATCTTTGAACGGGTTCGGTTTATTCCAGTCTTTCAGGATTTTCTGTACAGTATCCAGTAGTTCTTCTTTTTTTATGGGGAACCCACATTTGGCGATGTTAATTATCCAGTCCGCTACTTGTTTCTCGCCTTCTGCGCCTAATATCGGAGCGGGTCCGCGATTTTTCAACTTTTCCTCCCTTTTCCCGCTAAGACGTTCGTGGATAAGCCCTGGGAATCTTATATTTTCTGCTAGTCGCTCGAATAGACTGTCCTCCTTCTCGGACATCTTTTAATGCCAATTTCAAGTCTTCTAATTTATAATTTACAGTTTTCTTTTGTTTGGACGACATCTGTAACAAATAGGTATCTTACTTTGTGACAGATAAATCGTGATGTTACGTACATTTAGGATTTAATACTCAAATAGGGCTTATTCAGACATTTGTGAAATAGGTCCTAAGTGTAAAAGAAATGGTAAAATCTGACGTCCGCAAAATTACATCTAAATTCAGTTACCGACCATCTAAATCCTATACATTTTTGTTACGGCCGCAAACTGAACTCTATCAGTTAGATTGCGGCCACATACATTTTCGATAAGGCCGCAAACTGAATTCTATCAGTTAGATTGCGGCCACATAGACACTTTTTTTAGGATTAAATAGTATTTTGGCGGTCGCAAAATAACAGTGAAGAAACAAAGGAGTCGCAAATATTAAAACAGGTAGACAATCATGAACCTTATTATCATATCAGAAATAAAGACGAAAATTGTATTTGATTCAGCATGTCAGTTATCCGACCACCTAGCAGCAAACTAAAATTATTGCATTTTTTATATGTCAGTTCGCGGACACGTAATATTTAACTATTTTATTCACATTTTTCACTAAGAAAGTGATATTTTGTGTTAACAATAGACCTAAGATACAAAATAAACATGTTAACTCGTAAAAAGTAAGGACCAGAGGATAATACTCACTTCGAAAGCGGCTTGTGCTCACTATTTTTTCGTTAGTTTTACGCCCATGTCGCCGCGAGCAGTGCACGTGTCCAACTGAATGAGATCGTTTTGCCAGGTGATCAATATAGTCCTGCTAAATTAAATCGTCTTGTATTCTACTATTATTCTACTTTCCAAAAAGCCTTTTTTTTTTGGTAAGAAGACATAAGAATTCTTATTATGTTGGTTTTTCTGCAGTAGTTCCCTCAAAAGGCCGCTAACTAGCCCCTGTCCGCCAACCGGCATATTGACCCTATTTAAGGTTTAACTTCTTATTCTTGTCTTTTATATTGAAAAATTTCATGCGGAATTAGATGGGCGTTCTGCACAACTTATGCAGTTAAGGACACTAAGTGCCTAAAACCTACCTTTAATTTTACCAAAAATATTATCTCGTTAAACGGACTAAATATTTGAAACACTTACTAAACTAAACACTCGGTGTCATTACAAAAAATGTTACAATGTTACCTCAATTCCAACGTCAAATCGAATACATTTTTGTATTTATACAAGTGTTATTTTTTTTGTAAAAAGACCCTACAAAATATTCTTAAATGGTTTTCTCTATGAAATATCTATAACTGCAAAAAGCCGAAGTAGAATATGAGGTTGCGATCCGTGGTGAACCTCCTACTGAGAACTTGCCCTACTAGCTAGCTACTCTATTATATGTATACTATATGTATATGTACACCTTTATGAATTTGGAAAACAAAATAAGAAGATATTCTTATTATTTTTTTCCAACCCCTAGTGATTGGAGGAATTCAATTATCTTATTATATTTACGTAACTTATATTCATGTAACTTACCAGCACCCGTAGCATGCCGACCCCGCGGCAGGTGTTGCCCCTACTGTCACTGCGGCCCCTCGTCATTAGCAGGGTCCACACTGAGCCTCGCGTCACGCCAGGCAACCTCGGACATTTGCCTCGCGATGCAGCCTCGGTCTGTAATCTTTTTGCCCGAGGCTGCCGAGCCTAGCCACGGCGAGGCTGAGCCACAGTCGAGCGCTCAGTTTAATGTAACGCACTGTTCTTTATCCATCGCAAAAACGTTACAAGACCGACTGAGGCAAAACAAATTACACGACCGTCCAGAATGCGCGCGGAAAACGTTCTGAGGCGCCTTTGAGCATCGACAAAAACCGACAACACATGGCTCGGGCCGAGGCACAATCGGGCGAGGCTCGTCCAGACCAACCAGGCTTTGCCTCGCGCGCATGCCTCGCATGGCGCGAGGCTCAGTGTGGACCCTGCGATTGATGTTGAGCTGACAGTTGTATCTAAGCTCCTGTGGCTCTTACGTTTTTACATTCTACATCTTTATTTTTGCTCATCAGACAGAGAGTTTATATTTGAGCTCGAAAGTAAATATATATTAACGTTTTATTTCCTAAATATAGAACGTTACAGTGACTTCAGACTTCTACCCACACCATACCGACTTAGCCTTATTGATCTTCTTCTTCACATCGGGTTTGATCAGCACTTTGTATACCGCATGGTAGACGCAGGGCAGCGTGTGGCTCGGCAGCCATATCCGGTAGATGCGAAGAGGCGCGCAGGACACAGCGTCCACTCCGAATAACTAGTATAATCAGAAGTACTTGATGGGAAGTCATCTATGGTGTACCTACCACTCAAGATTTTTCTGGGCCGGTTGACATGCAAAGTCTGGCCCAGATATATTCTATTTGTGCACACCTCAACCAAAGGCAAGGCAATCACGCTCAGTTCTAGGTATCGCTATATACTAGTGTAATAAATAAACGGTCAAGTGCAAGTCGGACTTCGCGAACTTAGGGTTCCGTACCACTGCATAATGATATTTAAGTTTCTTGCATGGGTATTAGCTATCTTTAATTTTCATGTGTATGATAGCAAAATGTTGTTTACAAAGTTATTAGTGCGGCGGCTAACTTCATACTCCATGTAGGTATGTAACCAGGTGCATTTATGAGTTTGTATGTGGTATTGGAATAAACCCACTCACTATTTAAATTTATTAATTTTTAAGTAAAGATTATCATGATTTATTTTAAAAAAAAATGAGATCAATAGTTTCGGAGGTAATGGTATTTATTGTTTATATTCTAACTATTTTTAAACTAAGCATTTCAGGTAAATGAAAAATATATATTTGAGATAAGATGAAACATTTGAAAACCTTTTATTTTATTTCTGATTTACCCCCAAATTCAGAATGTATTTGTTGCGGTACAAGTTCGTGTTTGGGTCAGATAAATACATAAGTGTACCAATTTCAACTTAATCGGTTAAGAATTCAATAGTTTTATATTACTAAGGACAGACACACATTCACATGAGTGATCAATAGTTCCGTTGTTATTTTCTACGGTACGGAACCCTAAAAAGCACGAAATAAGCACAGTATATATCTACTGTGCATATGTCGTCTGTAGGTGGTCCAGAAGGTGTTACCCCTCAGCCACAATGGGCTATGACATCGACATTGCGAGCCTTCGACGTATTACGACCTATTATGTATCTATTTACTGTGTGCTAAAAAATTACCTCAAAGTTGATCTTCTGTGCTGTTATTTTCCAGCAATTATTTTCAGTCTTGGACGAGGGCAGCCATAATTCTCCAGTCGAATCCTTGGACAATAGGTAAGTTCTATCGACGAGGCAATACGCCACCAGGGTCACCACATCGCTGATATCTTTGTAGTACTTAAACATCTTAATTTAGTGTACGAAAAATTGTTGGTGTAGATATTACATAATATCAGTAAATTTAAAAATATGTTTTCTCAGTGTTCGCGGTTTGTTAACTTTGCGCTGGGGAAGACTACGGTTATGACAAATGACAGCAAAATGTCAAGCTAGCCAACGAGTTTCTTTTGTGTTGCTGTGTTTGTCTGTCGGGTAATATTTTTCCGTGCTCCGCCATGTAGGTATTTAAATGCAAAAATCACCATTCCCCCTAACCCAAATCAGAGGCAGCCAGAGCGAAAGGAACGGCGGCGGTGAAAAATTCAGACATAGCACGTTCTTTTACAGTAGAACGTACACTTTTATTTAAAATCCAAGATCCCAATGTAGGTACTCAATGCTCGATCTAACAGCAGGTTCCGAATGAAGATAACAGCATTGAAACAGCTACCAAACTACTCAAGCCCATGATGCCATATGTCATTCCGAATGGGAAATGGCGTCCATCACAGCCAGGGTGACCGTTTTAAAAATGGCGAATCTGCCCGACTCTGGCAAAAAACCTGCCAAATTCTGCCGAACTCGTCAACAGAAAATGCCAAAATATGCCATCATATTTTGCTTTTATGGGGGCGGGAATTATAAATAAAAATACGTTTATTGAGGTAATTTAAATTTCAAAACACTTTATTTAGTAGGAATCATTACATTAGTTTTGAATTTATGTGTGGGTAAGCTTTGGATAGTGTCGGGGACCTTATTGTAAAAGCGTATACATTGGCTGATGAAAGATTTGGAGACTTTGTGGAGTCTTCTAGCATGGCTTGACAGTTTGTTTTTATTTATAGTCAATACTATAAACAATAACTTCAATAAGTTACGGTTATCACAGTTTTTCTTATACTGGTGAATATTTCTCTTGACATATAATACATTTTTCAAGAATATACTGAGAAGGTAATAATTAAATTGAAAATAAAATTCCATTTTATTTTATAGTTAATCCACTAATCAACATTTGCTTCATATTCTTCTGTTTCATTTTCGTTGTATTTCGATGTAATTTTTTTAATCATTTCCCTTGTTGGTTTGAATGAGACACAGTCTCCGTGTTCCTTAATACCTTCCTTAACAGTTAATAGAGCGGAAACGTGTTTATTAAGGAATCGGTTTCTAATTTTGGTTTTATTTAAGTTTACCTGCGAGAATATTCTCTCGCAGAGGCATTTGATAATGGCAGACATAAAAGAGCTTTTGCAAAATTTTCATCATTATGCATATGCAATGTTAATGAACATAAAATAATTGTCTTATTATGTCTCATAATCATAAAGCATACCTACGTAGAAATAGAATAAACGGGAATTCCGTCCGCGTACTATATTCAAGAGAAAAAATGTGACCAGCTCTGAAAAAAAAACTACCTGAAAGGTTGCACTTTAGTATGAAAAAATAAATAAAGTTTTCGATTTATGTTAAAATAATAATAAGAATCTTTAAAATCTGCCAGAATCTGCCACATTTTTAATTCGTCAGCACTTTCTGCCAGAGTCAAAATTTGGGAGCCAAATCTGCCCAAATGGCAGAAATCTGCCACAAATGGTCACCCTGATCACAGCTTAAACTTAAGATCCATTCGGAAAGATATGTAGACGTTAACACTGACAGATAAACAAACCATGTTCCGAACAAAACCCTTTGCATTACTTACTTACCGCCTTATTCATAAACGTCTAATAAACCTATTTTAACTATAATGCCGTTATAATTCGTTTGTCTTTATCTGTCACTTTGAAATTTGTATTTGTGAGAAAAGGACAAAGCACATTTTAGCTATCATAGGTTTGATAAGTTTTATGAATAAGGAGGTTACTCTGTCACTAGAGTTTCGTTTATCTGAGCTCTATGTGTTCCACCCAAGTTCCAACATCTTTGCTGTTCAGTTGAGAGCACAAGAGTTTCATTTACCTGAGAGGTTGATAGCGTCGCTGTTTATAATTTGGTATTGCCATATAACTATTTCACCAAGAAAAAAGGGAATTAAAAGTCAAGGGGCAGTCTTTAAATAATATTATTTAATAAAATAATAAGATACTACAATAAATCATACAAGCGACAAAATCCCCCTAACATGCCGCTATTAGCCCTTTTAACATGAGCTGTAACTGTAACGGTAAGCTGGCAAACTCCTCCCAAATATATCATAGACACATATATGTGCTTATTGAAATGATAGTGATTTCTTCGCAAAAACTTTTAATTTATAAACACAATGCAACCATCGTCGTTCTAACCTCATCTCTCTCTCTCTCGACGTCTAGCTGTCCCCTACTAACAATGTAGCTAGTACAAGCCACTTTGGGAGAAGCCACCGCGGCGGCAATCAAGTAACACGTATCTCTGTTTCGCTTCTGTTTCAAAATTATATTTTAGTGCAAATATTATATTAAACAGAACTATATTTATAACAGCTAATAGCTTAAAGTGCAAATAGTAAAAGGTGACATCTGAAGTTTCTCAAAGTGCTGTGAGTGTGTTGCAATCATAAAGAATATAAATTTAATAGACCTTTCGTGGTCTGATTGATCCTTATCTTACTTTCCATAACATGATACCATGGTTTCGTTAGAGGTTATTAATTATATTGATAATGCTTTACATATTGAATGCCATACTCTCTCTACTCCTGAGGAATGCAAGACCATAATAGGTTATTCTCCTCTTAAAATTTAAGCATAAATATCAGGAGTATCCAGAAAAATTTCGATAATTTTCTCGTGATCTTTGAACGCCTGAGTATCAAATTTGATGTTGTAATTCTAGGTGAGTGCTGGCTTAATGAGACATCAAATATAAGGCAAATCGATGGGTATACTTCTTACCATACATCAAAATATATTAATAAATCGGGAGGTGTCACTATCTATGTAAAAAACAAATGGTCAGCAAAACCCACAGGGAGAACCAAACTTGAATCTAGCTCAGTTGTTTGGAATCCGCACGAAAGCTCTAACATACTTTTGCTCGAGAAGGTACACAAAGATTTCCTACGATACCTTTATAAGAGGAAATTTGGATACTATCCTTACCTTTATCCATCCGCTTTCATATTGGGTATGCTCGGATAAAACTCACTAGAGGTTAGACGTAATACCGAGCAGTTTCTGACTGTGTGTCGATTGTTGCGAGGCGACAGTGACTGTGCGGTTGCTGTCGCGCTTGTCGGTACCGTATGCGCGCTATTCGTGCCCGACAAATATCTACGAGCGCGCAGGCACCAACTGTTGGCGGGCGGCACGCAACGTACGGTGGCGCACCAGCAGTCTCCGCTGGTGAGAGCGCGGGACAGTCTCAACGCTCTGTTGGCTGCAACAGCATTGACTGATCTGTTTGGTGATGCATGGAGGCATATTGTGCGAGAATGTGGAAAGTTTTGCGAGGTGAATGTGTGACTGTGTTTAATTTGTATTATTATTATTTTTCTATTTGAAATGTTTTAATTGAAATGGAATTTAGTTTAATCTTGACATTTATTAATTTTATTTGACGTATTTGATGGATTATTTGTAATTTAATTTATTTTTATATTGCTTTTTATCCTCCGTATTTTCCCGTATGTGTACAATGATTTGGAACCATCTCCGTAATGTTGTACATTTAAAATTTGATAATAAATAAATAAGCTAACAATGTAGCTACTAATTTTCTATATTTATTAGACAGGTATAACGTATCCTGAGTCAGAATAAAGTATAGCATCGCAGCGATGACAAGTTAAATTAAATAAATGAATATTCATTCTATGCACAGATTTGTTCTGTAGTTCTGTCAATTTACAAGCGCATGGAAAATTGCATAGTATAAATTTGAATTTCATCCTACTATGTAAGTCCACTTTTATTCAAACCATTCCGACTAATGTTTGAATGATTTCCCACCATAATTACAATAGTGCTGTTCGCATCATAGATACCACGACTAATTATCTTCACAAGATCTACAAATGATCAATTTGGACAGCAAATGTTCGTTACTTTTTGGTTAAGCCGGTAATGTAGTAGAGGTCCAAATCCTGCACCTAATTTGATGGAGAACAATAGAGTTTTTCTCTGAGCACTTATTTTGGTAGGCGGTACACGAGTGGAGGTGAGTTGCGGAACAGATGTGTTGGAGTGCGGTGCGATGCACGTGCTGGCGGATGGCGCGGCATTCGCGGCAGCGAGCGTCGCAACGCGCGAAACACACCTCAGCAGGCAGCACCACGACACGCGCGACAGCGAGCGGCGCGACGTTTGCGCTGTTGAGCTGCGAGGTGCCTCCTCGTCCACGACGGCGACGCTGTTTCTTGGTCGGGACAGCGGTGGACGCTGCAACACTCACTTTGACGTCAAGACCAGAGTTTGTGATGTGGGCTCGCCTTGCTGGTCTCATTCCCCCCCTTCCTCAATCAGAAAGCCCACCAATTCGGCGTTCTGGCGTTGTAGCCGAACTAACTCAGACGTCGCGGCTCTGAGTTCGGCTAACTCAATCTTTTCTTTGGCATAACATTGTAGTGCATTTGCCAGGAGGTCACGTAGATGCTGGATTTCTACTCGGGCATCTTGGAGGTCTGAAAACAAACCTACATTTTTTTCCCCGGATTCATACTTTAGAGTTGCATGCAATTTGTTTGAAACCTGATCAATTGGTCGCAGTCGCGTAGCACCATGTGCGGATGGCCTAAGAGGTGCATATGAAAAAAAAATACACAAATAATGTAACAGAAACTGTACCATCTCGGGTGTACCCTGCTGCCTGCAGCAGCTGGGAGTGCGGCGAGGTAAGCGCGACGGCTCCGGCAGCGCCCTCTGCGCCTACTATGATGTTGTCCTCGCATATCTCTATCAGCATGCCTGCTTCCATTTCCTGCAAGATGGTGTTTTATTTTAACGGTAGCTCTTTCTCATAGAAGTTAACTCTGTTTCCCAATTCCGAGCAAAGCCCTGTGCCACTCGCTGGGATGTCTTAGATTAGCGCGACTAAATTAGAATTAGACCATGGGCTGTTTCCAGACACAAAACAAACTGAAAGATGTATTATTTGTTTCAGATTTTCACGAATGAACAATTTTGGGCGTTCTCACCATTGCGTCCATATCCTTGCTTTGCTCCCCCAGCACAGTCTGCGCAAACACCCAGACTTCTGGACTGCGCAAAGTGTTGTGCGCGCGCTGCCTCTCCAACTCCGTCATGCTGTACCACTGAAGGCGTCCGCGTATGCTTTGCTGAATCAACATATACAAACATCGTCATCGTCACTATTATGCTCACCAGCTAACATGGAACAGGTAGTCCTATGGCTATGCCATATGGAGGGAAAGTACCTTAAATATTGTAGATAGAACAATTTACTGAATGAAGGATTTATTTTATATTACACCTCTTGACCGCCCCAGTCGGCAGCGGCCGACTACTGAAAGTCGTGCCAATGGCGCCACGTCGGCCATAGCCGACACAATTTTTATATTAAAAGAGACGTTATTTCGTATAAATTTAATTGTATTTTGCTTAACATAACAAACATGTTTAGCGTGTGAGTGACACATTTTGTATTCGAAATGCCTTCAAAGATTTTTTAAATCGCTTTTTTAACCGGGTGTCAAACCCGCTAATGTATAATAATATAACACTGTAATTTAATGATAGCGATCGCAAATCTTAATCATAAGGTTATTTTTTTTTAATTGAAAATAAAAGGAAGTACATGAAATTTTACATTTAATTTAAAACTTTGCAGAACAAAATGCCTTGTTTCGAAAAACGGGCTGATTCAAAGTATTACTAAAACTAGAAAATGTATAATTTCATGTTCTTTCTTTTATTTAAGATGCTGTTTCTTAGACAAAAATTATCCTTATTATTATGCCTTTCGATCTCTATCATAAAATTACGGGGTTATTGTTTTCTAAAATAAAAGGAAGAACATGAAATTTTACATTTAATTTAAAACTTTGCAGAAGAAAATGCCTTGTTTCGAAAAACGGGCTGATTCAAAGTATTACTAAAACTAGAAAATGTATAATTTCATGTTCTTTTTTTTATTTAAGATTCTATGTTTCTTAGACAAAAATTATCCTTATTATTATGCCTTTTGATCTCTATCATAAAATTACGGGGTTATTTTTTCTACATTTAGCGGGTTCGATTCCCGGTTTGCACAAGCGATTTAAAAAAATATTTGAATGTAGTTCAAATTGTTCAAAAAATAAAATAATGTCTTCTTTTAGTATAATGTTCTATAATACATACATATACAGCATTTAAGGTACGTTCCCTCCATGTGGCTTAGCCTTGAGACACCTGTATAGCGGCAATCCTCAAGGTCCTGTGCCAATCACAGAACTCTTAATATTTAAAGTTCTGTGGTGCCATGCCATGCCAGTCGCATCCACAGCGCGCCTTGAAAAACAAAATACAGGTACGTCGACAAACCATGTTATAATTTTGAGCCCGTTGTGTCCCATTGCTGGGGGTCCCTGAGCGGTCATCCACCAGTTCTCGTCCAAAACCATGTGAATCAATCATTTCCTTGCAATAATTCTTTTGTTAGCAAGATAAACAGATCGGTTAACTAAAGCTGGCACGTTCACATTGCTCACACTGATGCAATTTTACTATACAGTATGTGTAAAAATTAATGATTTTATTAAAACCTCGAAATAGGTAAACAATCACAATAACGCACGTCGATTGACATGTGACACGAATGCTCTAAAGGGTCTGGCAGGCTAAGGAAGGAGCAGTGGCCACTGTGAGATTTTCTGTTTTTTTTCATACGTTTGTTCGTTACCATTTAACTACAAAAACAGAAAATTTCACAGTGGCCACTGCTCCTTCCTTAGCCTGCCAGACCCTTTATAAGCAGTTTATAAAGCAAAACAATAACTGTCTCCTTCAGACTGATAAGTTTGACAGCGCGCGAGAGAGACAGACAGCCTATTCTTGATGCCCATGCAGTGCAACGTCACGCCGCGCGCTTATTCACAGACTCTACACAAGCGCAACGTGTAAATGTGTTGAACATGCCAGCTTTAGTTAACCGATCTGTAGTTAAAGTTGACGTTTATAGTGGCGCCCAACTTACATTTGTTTGATGTTGGTTTTGCATGGTTTCATGATTCACGATTAATTAATATTGGGAAATATTAAACTGCACATCAAAAATACTGATTTGCACAGCAAATATCAGGGCAAAATGCTGCGAAAGCTTAGGTGAAGGGTAAAGGGGGTGAGCGAAGCGAAGCCCCCTTTATCCTTCGTGTTAGGTTGAGCATGCAAGAACAACAAAAAATGCTTAAAGCATAATTGAGTACACATAAAATATTTCAAATATAAAAAGTGTTTTGCTGATCCTTTTTTGCTGTTCAAATCAGTATTTTTGATGTGCGATTAAATAGTAGCCATTAATATATTCAACAAAGATATTTAAGGCTTAACTTCTTATTGTTGTCTTTTATATTGAAAAATTTCATGCGGAATTAGATGGGCGTTCTGCACAACTTATGCAGTTAAGGATCCACTAAGTGCCTAAATTAGCTACCATTAATTTTACCAAAAATATTATCTCGTTAAACGGACTAAATATTTGAAACACTTACTAAACTAAACACTCGGTGTCATTACAAAAAATGTTACAATGTTACCTCAATTCCAACGTCAAATCGAATACATTTTTGTATTTATACAAGTGTTATTTTTTTTGTAAAAAGACCCTAGAAAATTTTTTAAATGGTTTTCTCTATGAAATATCTATAACTGCAAAAAGCCGAAGTAGAATATGAGGTTGCGATCTGTGGTGAACCTCCTACTGAGAACTTGCCCTACTAGCTAGCTACTCTATTATACACATATGTATACTATATGTATATGTACACCTTTATGAATTTGGAAAACAAAATAAGAAGATATTCTTATTATTTTTTTCCAACCCCTAGTGATTGGAGGAATTCAATTATCTTATTATATTTACGTAACTTATATTCATGTAACTTACCAGCACCCGTAGCATGCCGACCCCGCGGCAGGTGTTGCCCCTACTGTCACTGCGGCCCCTCGTCATTATCAGGGTCCACACTGAGCCTCGCGTCACGCGAGGCAACCTCGGACATTTGCCTCGCGATGCAGCCTCGGTCTGTAATCTTTTTGCCCGAGGCTGCCGAGCCTAGCCACGGCGAGGCTGAGCCACAGTCGAGCGCTCAGTTTAATGTAACGCACTGTTCTTTATCCATCGCAAAAACGTTACACGACCGACTGAGGCAAAACAAATTACACGACCGTCCAGAATGCGCGCGGAAAACGTTCTGAGGCGCCTTTGAGCATCGACAAAAACCGACAATACATGGCTCGGGCCGAGGCACAATCGGGCGAGGCTCGTCCAGACCAACCATTCTTTGCCTCGCGCGCATGCCTCGCATGGCGCGAGGCTCACGTGTGGACCCTGCGATTAATGTTGAGCTGAAAGTTGTATCTAAGCTCCTGTGGCTCTTATCTTTTTACATTCTACATCTTTATTTTTGCTCATCAGACAGACAGTTTATATTTGAGCTCGAAAGTAAATATATATTAACGTTTTATTTCCTAAATATAGAACGTTACAGTGACTTCAGACTTCTACCCACACCATACCGACTTAGCCTTATTGATCTTCTTCTTCACATCGGGTTTGATCAGCACTTTGTATACCGCATGGTAGACGCAGGGCAGCGTGTGGCTCGGCAGCCATATCCGGTAGATGCGAAGAGGCGCGCAGGCCACAGCGTCCACTCCGAATAACTAGTATAATCAGAAATACTTGATGGGAAGTCATCTATGGTGTACCTACCACTCAAGATTTTTCTGGGCCGGCCGACGTGCAAAGTCTGGCCCAGATATATTCTATTTGTGCACACCTCAACCAAAGGCAAGGCAATCACGCTCAGTTCTAGGTATCGCTATATACTAGTGTAATAAATAAACGGTCAAGTGCAAGTCGGACTTCGCGAACTTAGGGTTCCGTACCACTGCATAACGATATTTAAGTTTCTTGCATGGGTATTAGCTATCTTTAATTTTCATGTGTATGATAGCAAAATGTTGTTTACAAAGTTATTAGTGCGGCGGCTAACTTCATACTCCATGTAGGTATGTAACCAGGTGCATTTATGAGTTTGTATGTGGTATTGGAAACCCACTCACTATTTAAATTTATTAATTTTTAAGTAAAGATTATCATGATTTATTTAAAAAAAATAAGATCGGAGATAATGGTATTTATTGTTTATATTCTAACTATTTTTAAACTATGCACTGAAAAATATATATTTGAGATGAGATGAAACATTTGAAAACCTTTAATTTTATTTCTGATTTACCCCCAAATTCAGAATGTATTTGTTGCGGTACAAGTTCGTGTTTGGGTCAGATAAATACATAAGTGTACCAATTTCAACTTAATCGTTTAAGAATTCAATAGTTTTATATTACTAAGGACAGACACACGTTCACATGAGTGATCAATAGTTCCGTTGTTATTTTCTACGGTACGGAACCCTAAAAAGCACGAAATAAGCACAGTATATATCTACTGTGCATATGTCGTCTATAGGTGGTCCAGAAGGTATTACCCCTCAGCCACAAAGGGCTATCGAGCCTTCGACGTATTACGACCTATTATGTATCTATTTACTGTGTGCTAAAAATTTACCTCAAAGTTGATCTTCTGTGCTGTCATTTTCCAGCAATTATTTTCAGTCTTGGACCAGGGCAGCCATAATTCTCCAGTCGAATCCTTGGACAATAGGTAAGTTCTATCGACGAGGCAATACGCCACCAGGGTCACCACATCGCTGATATCTTTGTAGTACTTAAACATCTTAATTTAGTGTGCGAAAAATTTTTGGTGTAGATATTACATAATATCAGTAAATTTAAAATATGTTTTCTCAGTGTTCGCGGTTTGTTAACTTTGCGCTAGGGAAGACTACGGTTATGTCAAATGACAGCACGATGTCAAGCTAGCCAACGAGTTTTTTTTGTGTAGCTCTGTTTGTCTGTCGGGTAATATTTTTGCTCCGCCATGTAGGTATTTAAATGCAAAAATCACCATTCCCCCTAACCCAAATCAGAGGCAGCCAGAGCGAAAGGAACGGCGGCGGTGAAAAATTCAGACATAGCACGTTCTTTTACAGTAGAACGTACACTTGTATTTAAAATCCAAGATCCCAATGTAGGTACTCAATGCTCGAACTAACAGCAGGTTCCGAATGAAGATAACAGCATTGAAACCGCTACCAAACTACTCAAGCCCATGATGCCATATGTCATTCCGAATGGGAAATGGCGTCCATCACAGCCAGGGTGACCGTTTTAAAAATGGCGAATCTGCCCGACTCTGGCAAAAAACCTGCCAAATTCTGCCGAACTCGTCAACAGAAAATGCCAAAATATGCCATCATATTTTGCTTTTATGGGGGCGGGAATTATAAATAAAAATACGTTTATTGAGGTAATTTAAATTTCAAAACACTTTATTTAGTAGGAATCATTACATTAGTTTTGAATTTATGTGTGGGTAAGCTTTGGATAGTGTCGGGGACCTTATTGTAAAAGCGTATACATTGGCTGAGGAAATATTTGGAGACTTTGTGGAGTCTTCTAGCATGGCTTGACAGTTTGTTTTTATTTATAGTCAATACTATAAACAATAACTTCAATAAGTTATGGTTATCACAGTTTTTCTTATACTGGTGAATATTTCTCTTGATATATAATACATTTTTCAAGAATATACTGAGAAGGTAATAATGTAATTGAAAATAAAATTCTACTTTATTTTATAGTTAATTCACTAATCAACATTTGCTTCATATTCTTCTGTTTAATTTTCGTTGTATTTCGATGTAATTTTTTTAATCATTTCCCTTGTTGGTTTGAATGAGACACAGTCTCCGTGTTCCTTAATACCTTCCTTAACAGTTAATAGAGCGGAAACGTGTTTATTAAGGAATCGGTTTCTAATTTTGGTTTTATTTAAGTTTACCTACGAGAATATTCTCTCGCAGAGGCATTTGATAATGGCAGACATAAAAGAGCTTTTGCAAAATTTTCAGCATTATGCATATGCAATGTTAATGAACATAAAATATCTGTCTTATTACGTCTCATAATCATAAAGCATACCAACGTAGAAATAGAATAAACGGGAATTCCGTCCGCGTACTATATTCAAGAGAAAAAATGTGACCAGCTCTGAAAAAAAAAACCTACCTGAAAGGTTGCACTTTAGTATGAAAAAATAAATAAAGTTTTCGATTTATGTTAAAAAAATAATAAGAATCTTTAAAATCTGCCAGAATCTGCCACATTTTTAATTCGTCAGCACTTTCTGCCAGAGTCAAAATTAGGGAGCCAAATCTGCCCAAATGGCAGAAATCTGCCACAAATGGTCACCCTGATCACAGCTTAAACTTAAGATCCATTCGGAAAGATATGTAGACGTTAACACTGACAGATAAACAAACCATGTTCCGAACAAAACCCTTTGCTTTACTTACTTACTCTGTCACTAGAGTTTCGTTTATCTGAGCTCTATGTGTTCCACCCAAGTTCCAACATCTTTACTGTTCAGTTGAGAGCACAAGAGTTTCGTTTACCTGAGAGGTTGATGCGTCGCTGTATATAATTTGGTATTGCCATATAACTATTTCACCAAGAAAAAAGGGAATTAAAAGTCAAGGGGCATTCTTTAAATAATATTATTTAATATAATAATAAGATACTACAATAAATCATACAAGCGACAAAATCCCCCTAACATGCCGCTATAGGCCCTTTTAACATGAGCTGATGTCCGCTCGTAAAATCAGGTAAGCAGGCAAACTCCTCCCATATATATCATAGACACATATATGTGCTTATTGAAATGATAGTGATTTCTTCGCAAAAACTTTTAATTTATAAACACAATACAACCATCGTCGTTCTAACCTCATCTCTCTCTCTCTCGACGTCTAGCTGTCCCCTACTAACAATGTTGCTAGTACAAGCCACTTTGGGAGAAGCCACCGCGGCGGCAATCAAGTAACACGTATCTCTGTTTCGCTTCTGTTTCAAAATTATATTTTAGTGCAAATATTATATTAAACAGAACTATATTTATAACAGCTAATAGCTTAAAGTGCAAATAGTAAAAGGTGACATCTGAAGTTTCTCAAAGTGCTGTGAGTGTGTTGCAATCATAAAGAATATAATCTCAGTGCAACAAAATACTATCCGCCACGCGGCACTGCACTTGTTTACGCGCTGATCGTGCGTGAGTCACCACTGCTTCCTCGATCGCCCGAGCCGTTGTGGAACCGGTACCACGGTATCCGAGCGACAAACGATACGCATCGTTTTGCTATCGCTTTGACAACATTGTACAGTGGTAATGGCAATGAATTGTTTTGGTTGTCTTACTGATATACGACCTGAAGATGATGTGATCTGATGTGACTCAAAGAACTGGAGACGAAAGAAGACGAAAATAGGGTGCTGAGGCGAAAAAAGGCTCCCTGCGGAACGAACTAGAGGTTCTAGGGCTTTCGGAAGAGCCAAATGAAAATCCGTACCATTTGGTGCTAACAACTGCACAAGTTATGGGAGTGGAATTAACTGAAGCCGACTTGGACTATGTTACACGCGTTGGACCGAAACATCGAAAGGATGAAGCGAACCCCCGGCAGCCACAACGACCGCTAGTAATAGCCTTCCCTCGTAAAATGAAACGTGACGAGTTCCTCAAGCAGGCAAAGACCCGCCGGTCGCTAACCAGCAAGGACGTGGTGGGATATGGTCCCACGGGCAGAATTTACATAAACGAGCGCTTAACTAGTGAAAATCGAAGGTTGTTTGAGTGTCAGAATTATAGCTAAAGAACATGACTTTAAATTTTGCTGGGTCCGCAACAGCACTATCTACGTCACGAAACGGGAAGGGCGAGACGGTAGTCCAGCACACGCCATCAAATCTGAGGAAGACCGGCTGCGACTGTTCGGTCCTGGCAGCAAATCGTCGTGAATGGTGTACTTTATGGAGTTGCATAATCTGGAACGCTTTTATAGTAACTATAAGTCTAATTAAGTCGTGCTTAATGTCATCTACATCATCCATACATATAAACACACAACACTTACATAAGGTAATATACTTACCATCATGCTGTCTCGTCAGCGACTCATGTTTGGCCTTTCGTGGTCTGATTGATCCTTATCTTACTTTCCATAACATGATACCATGGTTTCGTTAGAGGTTATTAATGATATTGATAATGCTTTACATATTGAATGCCATACTATCTCTACTCCTGAGGAATGCAAACCATAATAGGTTATTCTCCTCTTAAAATTTAAGCATAAATACCAGGAGTATCCAGAAAAATTTCGATAATTTTCTCGGGATCTTTGAACGTCTGAGTATCAAATTTGATGTTGTAATTCTAGGTGAGTGCTGGCTTAATGAGACATCAAATATAAGGCAAATCGATGGGTATACTTCTTACCATACATCAAAATATATTAATAAATCGGGAGGTGTCACTATCTATGTAAAAAACAAATGGTCAGCAAAATCCACAGGGTTGAATCTTGAAGATGCAAATGCTTTGCTCATAGAGGTTGATAACTGTTTTTCAGTTCTTGGAATCTATCGTTCCCCCTCTTTTCAAAACCCAAGTACTTTCATTGATTCTTTGGATAAGGCACTAAAAATATCAAACGTAGCTCACATCTCATCGTTGCCGGTGATATCAATATTGATATTCTCGGTAGTGCTTCAGATGATACTCATGCGTCGAATTACCTTTGCTCTTTAGCTGAAAATGGACTTTTAAGTGCTATTGATAAATCCACTCATGGTAAAACGTGCTTAGATCACATTCATGTTCCTGTGGGAATCCGGGTTGAATCAATTACATGCCACACAGACCTAACGGATCATAGCATGACTATGGCTGGAGTTGACTTTAAAGTTCCCATTAAGAATAAACCCACTAGAACTCAACTGAAAATTAATTACGAATCCCTCATCAAAGAGTTGGAGAATATTGACTGGTCACGTGTCACAACTGAAACTTGTCTAACGAATGCAGTCACTATTTTTACAGACCTTCTTTCTGGAGCAGTTTCCAGCAACTCCCGAATCGTTAAGATAAGTCGTTCTAGGTACACTCTCCAGCCTTGGATGACCCCTGGCCTTATCAGATGCTCTAAGCATAGAGATAGATTGCACGCAGATCATCGCAAATTCCCAGAAGATGAGACTAAAAAAATAGTTTACACCAGGTATAGAAATTTCTATATAGATCTACTAAGAAAACTCAAAGCTGAGCACAATGGCAATGAACTTTATCAAAATAAAAACTCCCCGAAAAAGTTATGGCCTACGGTTAAACGCGTGACCAACTTAGAAGTAAAAAAACCAGTAGTAGACGCTCTTACAGCCACAAAGCAAACAGCTGCTGAATCCTAAGACTATTGCAACGATAACTTCTCTTCAATTGGGGAAACTCTTGCAAACGCTACACTGACAGAAATAGGAGCGTCTCAACGATCACTTGCAGCTAAGGTCAATCCTGGTAACTCAATTCCGGTCAATTAATTTTTTATTAGGCCAACTGATCCTCGAGAAGTAGAAAATCTTATTCATAAACTGGATGCTAACAGTTTCCCTGGCTTGGATGGAATAACAAATAAGATACTCAAAGCAGCCAATCATATCTTGTCGGTGCCATTAGCTGCAATTTTTAACCTCAGTATCTCAATAGGTTGCTTCCCGGATGCATGGAAAACCGCGGCCGTCATTCCAATACACAAAGGTGGTCCTACGGATGAACCTGAATACTACAGGCCTATTTCTCTGCTTGGGGTCTTTTCAAGGCTGTTAGAACGGATAGTCAATAGGCGGCTTACTGATTTCCTGGACTCATATAATCTTTTATCGAATTGCCAGTTTGGTTTTCGCCAAAGAAAATCCACAGAGGATGCAGTGGGCCTTCTAACGGATACTGTAGTTTCACATCTTGATACGGGTCGAGCCTGTGTCGGAGTCTTTATTGATCTTGCAAAGGCATTCAACACTGTCTCGATCCCTATCCTTCTAAGAAAGTTGGAATTTTTTGGCATACGCGGGACTGCACTAGACTGGTTCACCTACTAACAAACAGGAATCAATGTGTCAAAATAGGAAACTATGTAAGTAGCGTAAAACCTGTGTCTTTCGGTGTCCCTCAGGGTAGCGTATTGGGGCCAACTTTATTTAATATGTACATCAGTACATATTAAATAAAGTTGGCCACAGGTTTTACGCTACTTACATAGTTTCCTATTTTAACGACGTAACCTCGATCTCCTTGCAAAACTCTGACATAATTTGTTACGCTGATGACACAGCAGTAATTTTTCATGGGATCACATGGCGCGAAGCACAAAACAATGCGGAAAAAGGCTTAGGGTCGATTGCAATATGGCTAAAAGAAAATTTGCTCACTCTCAATACATCTAAGTCACAGTGTTTACTCTTCCATAAAACAGCCGCGTCGGCCCCTCCGTCGCAGCTTAACACTTTCGCGGACACTTCGGCACCCTATTTGGACACTTTTTTTTGTATGGGAATTTTCAGCATGCTATAGCATCTGTGTCCTATTGCGGTTTATGGAGCACATTGGATTATGTCAGCAGATGCTCCTGCATTCGAATGCTATAGCAGTTGCGTCCTATTGCGGTACTAATTGATAGCTAAAGTGGGACGGAGATGCTATGGCATGCGAATGCTATAGTAGTTGCGTCCTATTGCGGTACTAATTGATAGCTAAAGTGGGACGGAGATGCTATGGCATGCGAATGCTATAGCAGTTGCGTCCTATTGTGGTATTAATTGATAGCTATAGTGTGACGGGGATGCTATGGCATGCGAATGCTATAGCAGTCATGTCTATTCCAGTACTTTTGCAAACTTAAAATTGTCAGAGGATGCTATGGCATTCGACTGCTACAGCTGAATAACTATCCTAAATTTTGATAGCAATCCGTTTTGTTAACTAAAGCTGAGTTAATAATGGATTTATATGTATCTTATAAAAGAAACAATATAATGCATCTAATCATTATTTATTCAATCACTTAAGTAAGTACTTTAATCAGTTATAAATCAGTCACCGATGTATTATAGAGGATCTGGAACTCTGTTTAGGAGAGAATTGTCATCTAACTAATATTAATAAAAAACATTCAGACATAACAAAAAATTAATTATTCACAGCTTACACAACTAATTAAACACACATATAACATTCACAAGCTTTATGAAAATTGAGGAATCTCGAGAAAGAAAGAAGGAATTTTAAATTCCAGCTCGCCTGCTTTCTGACCTACTACTTCAATATACATCGTCGCACATACAGCTGGCACAATCTAGCTGGCCAAAATTCCTTATTTTATTTGTATGGTTTTTGAGCTTAAAAACTACTGTGACATTAACCTAGAAGATCTGGAACTCTTTTTAGAACTAAATTATAATCTCTTTCTTATCACAAATAAAATATTTTAAGCCTTTCTTCAGACACAAACATAAAAAAAAACTTCTTCAACATAAAGCTTCAGCAGCATAAAGCATCAGAGCTTTCATAACTAATAAACGCAATACTCATTACTAGCGTAAGGAACATAAAGGAATATTGAGGTACTTACATACGCTTAAAAACTACTGTGAATTTATTTTACGAATTAGGTTCTCTGTGCAATTTCTTTATGCCACGTTTCAAAGCATCCTGGACAGAGGGCTGGGTTTCCCAAACATCCTTTGCATCGATAGCTAGTATTTTTACAATTTTATTTTTGGTGCAAACTCGACACTTAAGGAACAACTTGTTCCGTTTCGTAGTGGCTGTTATTGGTATAGGCTCAGGCCAATGTCCAAACATCAGTTCAGTTGCTTCGTTTTTTTCAGATTCTTGGCGAGGTTGTGCCGCTATTCTACTGCAAGCGCCTTGACTGCTAGGCCTACCTTTTAGGATGTTATTTTACATCTCGGTCAGCTTTATTAGTATAGTCATTAGTACATTTCACAATGTCATCTACCATCTCTTTTGTAAATAAGAAATCCAGAACATTTAATGGCGTTGTATTTTCATTCAAAGTTACTGTTGGCCCTTCATTAGCAGTGTTGAAGTCAAAATCCGCGATAGGTTTAATTGTTGCTTCCCAATCTTCATCCACATTGGTTGGTGAACCGCCTACCAAAATCGGCCGGGTATTACGGTGTTGGTTGTTGTTTTCGTTTCCCATTTGATCAAACGAAGAGCTACTTACGGTATTAGTTGTAGTCAACCCGGGTAATACATTCTCCTGAGACGGAGTTATGATCTGATGCTGATCAGCTGTCATCGGTTCTACAGGAACATGCGGTGGACTATCTGGGGCTATTTCTATCATAATTTGTATTTCGGTTTTTGCTGAAGGTCTATTGTAATAAGGAGCTGGTTGTGAAGGAGTCTGACTGGTGGCTGGTGTAAAAGGCTGGATGTCGATGTCACTTAATCTCGTCCGATCAGAATCGGAACTCGCTTCATCTTCGTCGGGATTGTAGTTCTGATCGGACCCAAATTCTCCTTCAGCGTCACTTAATGGGTCATGTACTGAAGAATTGGAAGATTGTGTCATACCTCGACTAGTATCTTGTTCCTCATGTTCGTCGCCTGATCTTTCAGATTCCTCCAAATCCTCTACGGCAGCAAGGTTGTCTGAATCAGATAACTCGTCAAACAGCCTGCTCATGCTATTTTGCAGCGTCTCTGGTTTGATTGAGATCTTTTTAGGAGGCATCTTCTGCAAGCAACAATTTTTAGGTAAGTTCGTGTTTCTAGTGAGAAAAGCCAGGTTTTTACTAGTAGAAACTGCCCTTCTGAAACAAATACTACAAAAGAACAACGAATGGTAAAATAATCATGCAAAATAAGGTAGATATAACATTACTTATGACGGCAAATACTCTCGAAAAACCCACCAGTCACACGGTCTAACACGGGCCCACGCGCCGCGACACTGACAAAAAAAGTATGTAAAAACGGATGCTATAGCATTTGTGTGCGTGTGAGGGGGGTACGGGGTGGAGGTATAATTTTATTTTTCTAAGCGTCGAATATCCACCCTAGAGGACAGTAATCAACCTGTGTAACTGGAAATAGGTAACAGTGGTAACAGTGACACCAAACATGCCGCTACTACATTTTACTATCAGCAAACAGATGCTCAGGCATCTTTGCCCGAAAAAGTCGAACTTTCTGCGGATGCTATGGCATCCGTGTCCAAACACGAACTCAAAAACGGATGCTATAGCATCCCTGTCCGGGATAGTGTTAATATTAGATTTCACACCAGCTCTTGCATAGAAGCCTGTGACGCAATCACAGACGAATGTGCGTGCCAGCGGGTGAGTAAAGTGAACTCGCTCAAATATCTGGGTGTAACTATTGATAATAACCTCTCCTTTAAAGGCCATATCTCAGTTGTGTCCAGTCGCACACGCAAACTAATTTACACAATGAGGCTGCTTCGAGAAGCTACTAATGACGGTTCTTTGCTGAGACTGGTCTACATGGCACTCTGTCAATCGATCCTTAATTATTGTCTACTGGCCTGGGGGGGTGCTAACAAAAGTACCCTTATCACTCTCGAAAGAGCTCAGAGATCTGTTCACAAAGTGGCCCTGGGAAAGCCTCGTCGCTACCCTACAACATCTCTGTTTAATGACACGTAAGAGCTAAGTGTTCGAAGACTTTTTATGTTAAGAGCAACCACTGTGACGCATAGAGAGCTCATCAACGCGCCTGCCTACAGTAACATTCTAAACAAAAGAGTTTTTAGATTGCCTGTACCAACCGTTTCCACAGTTTCGCTAAGAGATTTCGATCGTTTCTGTTCCCGTATATACACAGTCAGGTCATAAGTTCTGTCACACAATAAAAACTTTTGAATTTAGAACGCTGGTCACAAAAAAGTTTATTGAATTCCAATTTCGAATTTTTCATGAAAATAAAAATGTGTACTTTTTAGAATTTTCCTCATTTTTAAATATGGAGTGGACACTTAAAGAAGACCGTGTCGCAGTTATTGCGTTGCATCGTTGCGGTTACGCGCCAATTCAGATTTTCGACTTACTGAAAAATTTGAATATAACCAAAAGATTCGTTTATCGTACCATAAAACGTTATAATGAAGACTCTAGTGTAGATGGCAGGTCAAGAAGTGGTCGCCCTTGCTCTGTTAGGACTCCAGCAGTGATAATAGCTGTAAAGGCGCGAATTCCAAGAAATCCCATACGTAAACAGAAACTGTTGGCCCTTCAGATGGGGTTAAGCAGGACCACGGTGAAAATGGTGTTAAATGAAGACTTAGGGCTTAGGGCATATCGAAGAAAAACAGGACATCGTTTGGACGCTCGTTTAATGGACCTGAGACTGAAGAGATGCCGCGCTTTGTTGAAGCGGTACGCGGGAAAAAAGCATCGGGAAATTCTTTTTTCGGATGAAAAAATTTTCACCGTGGAAGAGAGCTACAAGAAACAAAATGATAAGGTGTACGCACACAGCAGTGAAGAAGCGAGCAACCATATTCCGCGTGTCCAACGAGGTCATATTCCATCCTCGCTCATGGTTTGGTTGGTAGTCTCTTATTGGGGCTTAACTGAGGTACATTTTTGTGAGAAAGGCGTAAAAACGAATGCAGTTGTGTATCAAAATACAGTCCTCAAGAACCTTGTGGAACCTGTTTCTCATACCATGTTTAATATCAGGCACTGGGTATTCCAACAAGATTCTGCGCCAGCTCATAGAGCGAAAAGCACACAAGACTGGCTGGCAGCGCGTGAAATCGACTTCATCCGGCACGAAGACTGGCCCTTCTCCAGTCCAGATTTGAGTCCGTTAGATTACAAGATATGGCAACACTTGGAGGAAAAGGCCTGCTCAAAGCCTCATCCTGATTTGGAGTCACTCAAGGCATCCTTGATTAAGGCAGCCGCCGATATTGACATGGACCTCGTTCGTGCTGCGATAGACGACTGGCCGCGCAGAATAAAGGCCTGTATTCAATTCAATTTAAAAATGAGGAAAATTCTAAAAAGTACACATTTTTATTTTCATGAAAAATTCGAAACTCGAATTCAATAAACTTTTTAGTGGCCAGCGTTATAAATTCAAAAGTTTTTATTGTGTGACAGAACTTATGACCTGACTGTGTATATAACAAATTAAACAAAATTAATAATATTGCAACCTTAAGTCCATATCAAGCAACGTCCGTACTGTATAAAACTTTATTAACACTTACTTACGAAGAATCTGAAAATGTAATGAGGATAATGACATGAACTTAACCCACACACACACACACACACACACACACACACACACATATACACACACATAATATGAAAGAGAACGGTTGATTTGATTATATGTTATCCATCAAACTTTAAAATGTTAAAATTTCTGATGCTATTGATGGAAAAGCATAATAATGAAATAATATTATTTTAATCTGCATGTAGTCATTATTATTATTTTTATTTTCTTCATATTATTTTTTAGGTATTTAAACATTATGACTTGACTGCCGCATACATAATTTGAATTTCTGTATTTTATCAAACTTGTTGTTGCAGTTCTTATTTGCTTATCGTTTCTTCAGTCGTCAATGCATTTACGGGATATGTCCAGGTAAATTTGGTAAATGCATCCACAACAGTAAGGATGTATTTGTAATTTTTATTTGTAGAGGTAAGTGGTCCTAAATGATCAATATGATATGTTACTAAAGGTAGGTCTCCTTTGGGAATCGGGTTTAGCAGTCCTTCTTTTTTCCCTCTTTTATTTGATACGAGTATACACTCGACACAGTTATCTATTACCTTTTTTACTTTTCTGTAATTCTCAATAAAATATTCTCTGTTGATCAACTCTTCTGTTTTAACTATTCCAAAATTTCCTCTTTCGTGATTATTTCTAATAATTTCAGTCTGCATTTTCTTTGGATCAACAATCATTTTATTTTCATTTTGTTCTTTGTAAATTATATCATTTTGTAAAACGTAATTCTGATAAGGTTCTTTCAATAATATTCTTTTAATTAATTGAATGTTCTCGTCTCCATCTTGGGCCTTCTTAAGCCGTGCCGTAGTCTCAGTCAGTATCAGAACAGGGTAACGTTTTAAAGCGTCGGCATGTTTCATGCTAGATCCAGGGCGATGTTCTATTTCATAATCATACTCTTCCAGCAGCAGCGCCCATCTGGCAACTCTCGGTGGTAAGTCTTTCTTTTGCAGGGTCATCGTTAGTGCAGAACAATCTGTAATAATTTTGAAGTGTATTCCTTGTAAGTATACACGAAACTTCTTTAAAGCTTCTACAATTGCTAATATCTCCAAATAATAACTGTAATATTTTCTTTCAGATGGTGTCGTCTTCTTGCTCATATAATGCACAGGGTGCCGCTGATTGTCTGTGGGGCATCTTTGCAGTAGAATAGCTCCGTACCCATCTATGCTTGCGTCAGTGTGGACTTCTGTTTCCAGATCAGGGTTGTAAATCCGTAAAACAGGTGAGCTGGTGAGTATCTCTTTCAATTTCAGAAAAGCTTCTTCACATCTTTCGTCAAAGTTAAAAACAGCGTCTTTCTTCAACATATCAGTCATTGGTTTAGCGATCAACGAGTAATTTCTAATAAACTTTCTAAAATAGCCGGTCAATCCAAGGAATGATTGCATGGATTTAATATTGTTGGGCTTCTTGAAATTTGAGACGGCTTTGATCTTCTCTTTAGATGGACGAACTTTATTGTCTTTGATAATGTAACCCAGATACTAAATCTCTTTTTTGAAGAAACGACATTTCTTCCAATTAAATTGTAGTCCAAATTCTTCAGCTCTTTTCATTACTTTCTTTAACTTCGTCAGTGCTTCATCTTCTGTTCTTGCTGGTATAATCAGATCGTCTAGGTAGGCTAAAACGGTACCATCGCTGATATAATTGTGGAAAATATCACTGATAAATCGATGGAAGACGGAAGGTGCAGTACACAATCCGAAGGGCATCTTTATAAATTCAAATTGAGCTTGCGGCGTCACGAAGGATGTGTACTTCTGACTATATTTGTTGACATCAACGTGTAAAAATCCGTTTTTCAAGTCAAGTATTGTAAAAATCTGTGCCTCTTTCAGCTTGTCGATTTGGTCTTCGATCAGTGGGAGCGGTAATCTTTCTTTAATATTTTTTTTGTTTATGCGGCGGTAGTCAATACAAACTCTGTATGTTCCATCTTTCTTATGTGCTAGAACAGTCGGACACGCAAAATCATATTCGCTAGGTTTAATTATTCCTTTTTTCAGCCAGTCTTCAATCTGTTTACTAAGAACATCTGCTTCCAATGAAGATAAACGTCTTGGACTTTGGTAAATCGGTGCTTCGTCGGTAAGTATAATTTCCAGTTCTACATTACTCTTTTTTGTCTCATCAGTGGGTTTGTAGTCGTCTATTATCTTTTTTTAATTTCAGCTATACTTAGAATCTTCTACGTCGTATTCTTCAGTCTTATCGTCTTCGTCTATCAGTAGCGTCAAGTGCTGTATCTTCCCATAAATATTCCGCCTTTAGTAAATTTCACTTCAAATTCCTTCAGGATAGGGTTTCCAATTATTGAGTCAACTGGAATGGCATCGTCATCTACAATGTGAAACATTACATCCGAGTAGTATTCATCAATCTGAACTTTGGCAGTGAAAACTCCATCAGTAAATATTTCTTTTCCGGCTATGCCAGTCAAGCGAATCTTCGAGTCTTTGTACATCTTCACGTCATCTTTTATCTTTCCATATTCAGTCTTAGTCATCAGGTTAGCGTCACTTCCGGTATCAAACAGTGTAAGTATTTCTGTTCCTTCTATCTTCACTTTCTTATATGGTACTTCGTCTTTCTCTTCTTTCAGAATATTCAGAGTCTTCTTCGGTTTATTGGGACAGTTAGGTGATTTGTGCCCAAATTCGTTGCATTTGAAACTTTTGATACCTTTGGAGCATGCAGACGATTGATGATCCATTTCACCACAGTTGAAGCACCTCTTCTTTGACATTTCAGGATTAGGTGGTTCACGGTTACCATGGTGCGATGTCGAAGGAGTCGGTCTTGTTTGCACTTTTTTCTTAAACTCAGTATAGACATACAATTTTTTCCTGAAGTCTTTGATGTCTGTAGCGCCGTAAAGTCTTGTTCGTCTCCAGGTCTCTGATTCCATCGATAATGTATTCCATCAGTGCTGCGTCTTCTACTTTTCCGTGTAAAGCTCTCTTTCATCGCCAAAAAGTACTATTGGTATGTTTCATCAATCTTCATTTTTCGTGTTGTCAATTTCTTGTGAACCATTGCGCTATTCAGTTTCGGATCAAATTCTTCGTTGAGAGCCAGTTTCTTTAAATTAGTGTAGTCCTTAACTCTTCCCATGGATCTCAAAAATAACTTGGCGGTACCTCCCAGTAATCTTTTTGCGTACCTATACTAATTTTTCGACACAATTCCATTTCATTAATTCTGCAACGTCTTTAAATTCTTCCAAAAATTCAGTTATAGGGTACGTGTCATCTCCGGTAAAAATATTCATCGACTTCTCCAAGTCTCGAAACGATATATGAACTTCAAAATCTTCATTATCTTCTTCATTTGTTTCTTTCTTCTTAGGTGGCATCTTTAAAGAAAGTCGTCGTTTTGGACAACAAAAGGTTCCTCTTGAAGTTCTTGCACACTGAATGTGAGTTTAGAAACATCATTACGAATGTTGTTTTGAATAAACAACATTCGTAATGATGTTTCTAAACTCACATCGTCTTTGACATTATTTATAACGAATAACGATAACAGTTTTTTTTCTTTTGGAAGCATCTGGCCACACTATCCATGCGTCGTCGGTAAAACAGTCTTACGTAGCGACATCTGGCAGGGATGCGAGCGAACCTTGTTTGCTGACGCCGTGGATGACTTGCCTTTCGTCGTATTTCACGTCTTGTTAAATCGGCTTCTGTCGTCTTGATTCACTGCATTCCAATATTTATCGCTATCCCGGACGAGCCCCCAAAAGCTGTGGGATCTGCTTATTGAAATGATAGTGATTTCTTCGCAAAAACTTTTAATTTATAAACACAATACAATCATCGTCGTTCTAACCTCATCTCTCTCTCTCTCTCTCTCGACGTCCGTATAGCCCAGCTGTGTTGGTTGTTGAGGACCAGGTTTGTTGGGCAAACTGCTGTGGGCGGAAATCTGGTAGTTGTGGTTTATAACCGAATGACCTAGGTTCTACCTGTGCGTTTGGGCGGAAGCCTGTATTTTGTGGCTGTGCGCCAACTGAGCAATCACATGAGTATTACAATGACTCATACGAGTATGTGCCCGAGAATGACGAATGCAACTGTGTAAAGTCACACTCCAAACACTGTGATTACAAAGGTGATAATAACGACCCGAAGATTGACTTGGAAACAACCGACGACGCAAATGTACATTTTCACATAGTGGCCTCGGATTACAGCCGCAGGAAATAATGTTACATTACAATGATAACTTTAAGTTACCATTTGTATATTTACTTGAATGTATGATTGTATGGATGTATGATTGATACTGGGGGTAGCCGATCTTTCATAAGTCCCGGTAAAGCAGATTAATACTACCAGGCTCAAAAGCGACATGAACCCTTTAAAGTAATAAGCGTAAATGCTACCAGCAGTCATAACAAGGTAATAAATATACCATTGCCCAGGACATTCAGGACTAGAAATCATCACACCTTTTATGTGTTTGAGGTAGACGAAAAATATGATGGATTAATAGGTATAGACTTGTTAAAGGAGCTAGAAGCCACAATCCCACCAGATCCCAAATTCTTCACACGAGTACGACTTCTATCCCGATCTATTGTAGTTTGACTACGTACAAGATCATCATCTCACCACGTACAAAGTTTGTACAAAGTACAAACTTTGTACTTATGTATATACCAACTAATATAAGATGCATTCTTATAATATAAACATACCTAAACTCGAATACCTAAAAATAATATTATATATATTTAGTCACTGACATTCATATTTTTTATATTGGAGCATGACAATGACATAGCTTTGTATATAAAATCATAAAAGTTTAGTAATTCAAGTATAAATATTATTTTCATGATTATTTTAATTAATAGTTAAGTTAGTTGAGTTATTACTTAAAAATCTTAAGCTTGTTGGCCTTGACCATTTAATGTAGAAAAAAAATATGGTAAGATTATTGACATTTTTTTTATTTAATTGAAAAGGTACCTTATATAGGATTATATTTATTCTTAATTTATCTTCTTTTAGGAACTCCATAATCTCTGATGCCTTTGATAGTTTGATAACATTGATAGTCTGTTATTGTACTTAATGTTAAAATGAATTAAGTCATCCTCTGTTTTATTGTCAATATCAATTCCAATTTATTTTTGTGTTCGTCATGGGTCTTAGGTTTAAGTACTTTTTTCTTTTTGGCGTCGGGTTTGCAGATTTTTTGTAGCTTTCTCTTTCGGGCTTGTTCTTCTTTTTCCTTCTTAACTTTTAGTCTTTGTAGTTTTGGTTCTTCAATTTCTGCTTTCTTTTTCTCCTTTCCAAGCTCTTTTTCTTTTTCATACTGCCTCCATTCTGCAGATGAAATTGTACTGATCCTGTTTTTATTTTTGGGGTTGAAGATTTAGCAATGAGTGTAGGTAATTTCAGGTGCTTTTGAACAACAGAAGAAATCTTCTGTTGTTGTTAAGCCTGGTTATTTGGATTGATGTTTTCATTGTTGTTTTATTCAGATGTAGGAATGGCAACAAGTGTTGCATCTGTGTTGTTTTCTACAGATGGAGGAATTATGACAAGTATTGCATCTGTGTTGTTTTTTACAGATGTAGGAATCGCAACAAATGTTACATTTGTGCCTATTTTGTAAGTTAGTACTTCTAGCCCAAATAAGTTATTCAAAAGAGTTTCATCTCCAATCAGAGGAATCGTCATGTTATCATCAATACACCACATTGGATCAGTTGTTGAAATTGAGGCAGAATTGTTGGTGTTGTCGTTATCGTCAGGAGCAGTAGAATTGAGAGTTATATCTCCTATGCTTGACTCATTAGGGTCACAATATTTGACTTTAGCTTTTTGGATGGTGTCTGTGACTGCAGTGACATTTACTCCAGCCTCAATCAATTCATTCCTTAGGTGTTTTATTACACGCAAAGCCGCTAAGCATTCTTTCAATTTTCATCTTACCGGGAGTCTCGGAGGATGCTTTTCGAGCTTTTCTGCCCAGTTTTTTTTTAATGTTCTTGACACATTGTGTAAAATCTTCTGCTTCGGGGAAAATAGATATAGCACACACTTGCGAAAACCATTTTACACAGTCTCTTTAAGGTTGTTCTTTTTTAGAACTTGTGCAATCAGAGGACAAACACTGGATTTTGTTAAGACGCTATTAGTTTTTTCCGGCTGCAGAGCCCAGTCATGAAGAGTGCATTTCCATTCAGTCCTCAGTGGTTTGAACACACTGACATCTGCGGGTTGCATAATATGGGTCGTATTTGGTGGAAGTGTATACAAGATAATGCCCTGTTCGTGGCAATATTCACTCAGTTTTAGAGTAAGGTGGCTTTTATGTCCATCCACGAAGGCAAGAACTGGTTTTCTAATACCTTATGCTTCGACCCACTTAGACAGGCCGTCTGCAATGTAGTCATAAAATATGTCTGCCTTCATCCACCCACTGTCAGATTTTCCCAAAAACCAATCCTCCGGCATACTCTCTACAACATCCTTCTTTGGCCTTACCAAAGGAAAAACCAAGCATGGTGGCAATGTCTATCCACTTGCCGAAAAAAACAGCAAAACTTTTATTGCCGCTTTTTATTTTCCTTTGGTGATCCTGTAGACATTCTTGTATCCGCGTGGTGCAATCACTTTACCAGTTTTGGGACAAAAAGTGAAGCTAGATTCGTCTCCATTGAAAATTCGGTCTGGATTTTCCAAAATATCCAGTGCTCCCATAGAACTTAAATATTGTCTCAATTCTATAAACCATTGTCTGATGCATTTTTCGGTTACAATAGATCTGCCTTTGAAAGGTCTTCCGGCTCTCTCATAGACAAATTCGAGTGTCTCGTGAAGAAACTTTTCAGCCACTTTCTTCCAGGTCGGTTGTCAGTAAATGGATTAGGTCGTTTCTCTTACTCCATTATATTTTAACGGTGTTAAGGAGGTCTTCCGACTTTAGTGGAAATCCACATTTTGCCATCTCACTGCACCATTGGGCTATTTGAGCTTCCTTTTTTAGGGTTCCGTACCCGAAGGGTTCCAAACGGGACCCTATTACTAAGACTCCGCTGTCCGTCCATCCGTCCGTCCGTCCGTCTGTCACCAGGCTGTATCTCAAGAACCTAGCTAGCTAGAGAGTTGAAATTTTCACAGATTATGTATTTATGTTGCCGCTATAATAACAAATACTAAAAAACAGGATAAAAGAAATATTTAAGGGGGCTCCCATACAACAATTCTTTCAATACCACATACAAACTTATGGATGCACCTGGTTACGCACATGGAGTGTGAAAGTAACCGCACCAATAACTTTGTAAACAATATTTTGCTGTGTAAAATCCAAACTATTCACTCCACACCATCGCTTCCATTGAACGGTGGTACGGAACCCTTCGTGCGCGATTTAGACTCGCACTTGACCGGTTTTTTTATTTTTTTGTCAGTATGGTGTCAGGTCCCATCTCGCGAGGTCCTTCGGGTACTCTTAGATGCAGTCTATCTTGTATAGTACCCCTAGGTACGCCAGACGTGGTGCTTGCACGCCGTATTGACATTCCTTTTCGGATTTCTGCTAAAGCAGCAAAAAGCTTCTCGGCAGGGTACTGATGTATTTTTCTTGTAAACATGACTTTCAACTGAAATAAAAATATTAAAACCATTCTAGCAAAAGCGTGCATGTTAGTATCGTAAGCTGCAAAAAAATGCCAAAAAAAGGAACAACATTGTCAGGACATTCGCTTGTATAGATAATATTAGTTTTTAACCTTAAAAGTGTTTTTCGGATTTATATTTATTAGTTTTAGGTGTTCAAATAATAAATAAAATGCCTAGATTATCTAAATAATTACCTATATCTAAATATTCAATTTCAGCTAAATTCAGGTGACCGAGTACTGGTACATACATACCCAGAAGTCGGCCACTACCAAAATCTAACTGTTTAGGGGGCCGGCTACTGGGTTTTTCTCAATAGAATGGTAAGTATTAATTTATAAACAATTCAGATTAAATCTATCTTGCTGGTAAGTAAATATGAACTTCAAACTAGAAAATCATACAAATCCCAGTACTCAGCCGGAGCGGCCGTGCACTGGTACCGATACAGAAACAACTGTACCCATAGTCGGCATACCCACTAAAACAATGTTCCCTTCAAAAAATATATTTAAAAGCTATAATAACGTTAGTAAAATACACCAGCAATCAAATAAATATCATCACAACCTACCCCATAAGTAAATAATAAGTATAACTTACTGTTTTCGGGACCTCTAATCGCTAACAAAAATCGAGACGTGGGCGCACGTTTGCTCATATCGACTGACCGAGCGGGAAAGAAAGGCCATTCCTTGTAAACGCGTGTAGTTGATGGCGATGTGAGTGTACGTAATAAAAAATAGAAGAGTATAGAAGCATCTGCTTAGGGCTGTGTTAGAAAATAGTCAATGATACGCTATTCCTAGCAGTTTGAAGTGCGAAAGGCTGAGCATCGGGGGGGAGCTGGACTAGGGTGACACTACCCTATGCCTTGTGCTATAGTAACCTGTGAAAATGGTTATGCCACCACCGTCATTCAGAATAGTACAGAACAAGAATACACTTTAACAATCACAAGTCCGTTTAAAATCAGTCGATTTAACAGCAACGAATGCAAAATATTTAGTTTAAATCACGTAGACATGAAAGACTTGGAACTGGACGACATGTTAACAGATAACCTAAATAAGCTACGTATGGAACACATGAATGATGAAGAACGCGAGCTTATACACAGACTCTGTACGGAATACAATGATATATTTTACTGTAAGAAATTACCCTTGTCCTTTTCCAACCAGGTCAAACACTTTATTAGGACTAAAAACTAAGACCCAATATATGTAAAACCGTATAGGCAGGCACCTGTGCAGGCAGCCGAAATGAAAGAACAAGTTGCGAAATTATAAAAAGATAAATGACATCCAAGAATCGCATTCACCTTGGAACGCACCAGTGCACCTGGTTCCCAAAAAGCAAGACGCGTCAGGAGAAGTGAAGTATAGGATGGTAATTGACTATCGCCGTTCGAACGAAATAACGGTTGATGATAAGTACCCGTTGCCCAACATAACGACCTGTTTGATAAATTAGGAATGAGTTGCTATTTCTCTACAATCGATTCAGCAAGCGGTTATCATCAGATAGAGATAGATAAAAGATGCAGAGAAAATACCGCGTTTACCACCCAACACGGACACTTCGAATTCAGTAGGATGTCCTCTGGGTTAAAAACAGCACCCGCTACCTTTCAGAGAACTATGGACCATGCGTTACGAGGTTTACAGGGCATACACTATATGGTCTACCTTGATGACATCATAATATACTCTCAAAGCCTTAAAGAACACTTGCAAAGACTTAAAGCAGTTTTTGATAGACTCAGAGGCAGTGGCGGCTGTACCTTAAGTGCGCCCGTGCGCCGCACTACCATTTTAAATCTAGCCATTCTCCCTATCTAATAAATTAAACTTTCACAGTAATGTTCCCTATCATTACCCATCCATCCATACTGCCCTATACAGAAATTAAATATCTGATTATACATGTTTTGTTATTACGAGGTAAATAAAAACAGACTATCCTGTTTTGATTTCTACTGCAAAGGAGTTAAAGCTTATTTAAGCTTGAACAAAATCGGCCCCGTGCGCTCGGGAAAGCGCACGCCGCTAGCTCATACGACTCCTATGAAACACGGTGCAAACAACCCGGCGCGTGAGACGGAAGATGCGTAGTACAAAATGTATGCAGATTTAGGATAGATTCGTGCGCCGCACGCGACCGGAAATTGCCGAAAGAATACGAAGGCGCGGGGCGCCGCGCCGCGTGACCCCGAGGCCTTGACCTACGCTCGATGCACTTGTCGTCAGTCAGTTGTTGTTTGCGCGCGCTTGCGGTTAATTGTTTGTTTATTTAATTGAGATTAGAGTGAATAATGAGTGAATACAATATTGACTTTATAAAATCAAATAGGACATATGACAACAAATTAAGTATTAAATCAGCTGGACCGCCCCGGCCTTTTCAAACAATAAAACAGGCGTGCAAAACAAAAAACAAATCGTTTACTAGAACTTTTAAAATGGAAATGTACGACAAAAAGAAGTGGTTATGTGGATGTGAGAGACTAAATGCTTTTTTTTGCTTTCCCTGTGTTATTTTCGGCGGAGAAGCGATTTGGACGGAAACGGGAGTCAAAGACTTAACTCATTTGGGGGAAAAAATAAAAAAGCATGATTCTTCGCAAGTTCACCTGCAAAATGTTTTGAGTATGTCTGTGTTAGGCACCGTAGATATCCGAAACCAATTAGATTCTGTTTATCGAGCCAACATACAAAAGCACAACGAACAAGTTGAAAAAAATAGGTATATATTATCGCGCCTAATCGACTGTGTCAAATTTTGTGGTGCGTTTGAATTAGCTTTGCGAGGCCACGATGAAACAACTGAATCTCAGAATGCTGGTGTGTTTCGTGGCCTTGTGGATTTTGTGTCCGAGTTGGATGGCGTAATGAGGGAGCATCTTTCAGCATCGAAGGTTTTTAAAGGTACGTCAAAAACTATCCAAAACGACATATTAGACTCTATTTTGGCTGTATACCACTCTGAATTAACGGAAAAGGTGAAAAAATGTGATTACGTCGCAATTCAAGCTGACGAAACTACCGATGTATCAACAATTATGCAGATGGTAATGATTATCAGGTACGAAGATAATGGACAGGTACATGAACGATTTTGGAAGTACTTAACACCACAATCACATACTGCTGACGGGCTTAGTTCTGCTTTACTCACAGAATTACAGAATTTACAAATAAGTCAAGAACAACTGATAGCGCAATGTTATGATGGTGCCTCTGTGATGAGCGGAAATGTTGGTGGAGTGCAGGCTAAAATAAAAAGTGTGTATCCAGGTGCACAATTTGTTCACTGTTATGCTCACCAACTGAATTTAATAATTGAAAAAAGTGTATGTCTAAACAAAACGGTACAGAAGTTTTTTGCTAATCTCCAAGTTTTTCCAAAGTTTTTTTCCCGTTCAACTAAACGTACAGAGGTTTTAAAAAAAATTGTGTCAAAGAGGATTCCTGCTGCCCCACAAACCAGATGGAACTTCAATTCTCGTACAGTCAACTCAGTCTATACCTACAAAGATGCTTTAAAAGAATGCATGACCAGCATAATGGAATCTGAAAACGATACAAACACTATAAACCAGGCCGATATGTTACTAAGATATCTGAATGATAGTACCTTTTTATACTGGCTCGACTTTTTTCAGACCATTCTGCCACAAAGTGAACTTTTGTTCAAACAGATGCAAAAAAGGAATATAGATTTAGTGACCATAAAAAACAACATTCAAAACTTTGAAAAAAGCATTCAGAATGCACGTAACTCTATTGACCAAACTAAAGAGCCAGGTCAGCCAGCATCTTCAAGAAGAAATCAAACTTCCAGTTCAGCTGTCGCAAAAGAAGTTTGCGATGTAATTATCACGCAAGTGAAAGCCCGATTCCAATTTAGTAATCATTTGATCGCCGCCAAATTGTTTTACTGCGAAAACTTTACTGGCTATCGCGCCACTTTTCCCGAAGAAGGTTTCAAGACTACAGTTTCGACTTACACCTTTTTGGACAAATTCAAATTAAAGAATGAGCTGTGTAAAATTTACAATCGTGACGATTTTATTAACGCTAATAGTGCAATTGCAATTCTGCAATTCATTTATAACAATGATCTCGTCGAGCCTTTTTCAGAGACGACAAAACTCTTAAAAATTATATGCACTATTCCAATGACATCAGTTGAGAGCGAGCGATGTTTTTCGACACTGAAAAGAATTAAATCATTTTTAAGAAATACCATGACCCAGGATCGGCTCAACGCGCTTTCTGTGCTCAGCATAGAAAAAAAATTATTCATTCAATGCCAGACTTCAATAAAAAAGTCATTGAACATTTCGCGTCAAACAAAGAACGCAGAATTGATCTAAAATATAAATAAAATTTATTTTTTCTTAAATTGCGGCATTTTATTTGACCCATTCTTTAAAATATTCATTAAAATCATGGAGTGCACCACCGGTTTTCCGAGGCACCAGCCGCCACTGCTCAGAGGTACAAATTGCAAAGTTCAACTTGATAAGACCGAATTCTTTAAGATGGAGGTACTTTACTTAGGACACACAATAACCCCTAATGGCCTTATGCCAAATGAAGATAAAGTCCATGTAGTTTTAAATTATCCAATCCCAAAAACTACCGCAGAAATAAAGAGCTTTTTAGGCTTAATTGGTTATTACCGCCGATTTATCAAGGATTTCGCGAAAATCACTAGGCCATTGACCAATTGCCTTAAGAAACGTAATAAAATCGTCATCGACCAAGAGTAAATCGACGCGTCCAACAAATGCAAGGAGCTACTTGCAAACACCCCTCTGCTTCAATACCCCGATGCAAACAAACCTTATATCCTTACTACTGACGCCTCCGCTTTAGGTGCAGTCTTATCCCAGGGTACAATCGGAAGCGATAAACCAGCGAGGCAACTAGCGTATGCAAGTACGACCCTATCAGACACTGAATCCCGTTATAGCACGATCGAGCTACAATTACTAGCGATTATATGGGCTACGAAATACTTCAGACCCAGTGAACGATTATACCTTCAGACCCTACTTGTATGGACGTAAGTTCACAATCTATACAGATCATCGTCCCCTAGCGTGGTTACACTCACTCAAAATAAAAAAATAAAATTAAATTCAAAAAGAGTTTATTTCCATAAGAAACACATACATTTGGAGAATGTAAAATCTCAAACTAACACATGTATAAGGTATAAGGAAATATAGAACTAAATTTGAATTCCGTCACCTCAATGTTTTAGATGCTGGAGGCAAAGAGGCGACTAGAAACCTCCAGCTTTATACGATATTTTTTACAGAATTGTAGCAAACACCTTCTCAAGCTTTCTTGTCTTCTACATTATCTGATATTTTGTAGTAAGCCTTTTTACATATTATTATTATTATAGTTATTTTTAACAACATTTTTTAATTTATTTACAGACAATTCTTGTAACTCAGTTGGTTTTTTGTTGTAAAAGCGAATACATTGCCCTTTAAAAGATACATTAACCTTATGGACCCTTGAGCAATTTAAAACCCAATGTTAAAGCGACTTTGTCGAAAAAGGGATTTCAAGATTACTTGAATGACGGGACTGTATGGGGTTAATCTGGCTCAACACAGACCTAAAATAATAAAAATAATTTTGTAATTATTTATTACTGCTTATTAATTATAATAACTCATATTGAAATATTTGTTAAGCACAACCAATTTTTAAAAGAGATCTAAAAATTAATCTGTGGGGATTTCTACGCCCTTCTCCTCCCACAGTGGTCCAATGTAGAGAAGGGGCAAAAAATGACGATGGCTAAGTATATGTAAATATCTACAGTAATAAAGAGATTTGATTGATTGATTGAATTCTAATTTTGCCCACCTGATCAACTTGGTGGCTCTGTTGCTTTTTTTTTGTTTTTGCGTGAATACAGAGGAAATATTAATTGCAATAAACAATATGGAGCACCAGGAGTTCCTGTTTGCTGTTTTAAATGTGATTGACTCAGAGGAAGATAGCTTTAACGATGAGAGTAGCACAGCTGATAGATGTCACTGTCACTTGGTTGCTCGCTCGCATGTTTAGCTTGTGAGTGACACATTTTGTATTTGATGTATATGTACTACTCTGACAAGAAAGTACCGGGAAAAGATCAATAATACACAAAATGTTAGTTATTCATCTAAATTTATTTTATCGCCTTCAAAGTATGCGCCTTCAGAAACGATACACTTACGCCAACGAATAGTCCAATCATCAAAACATTTTTTAAACGCTTTTCCGGAATTGAGTTCAGTTCTCGTCGCGAATTCTCCTTTATGTCTTCTACCGAATGAAAACGTGTGCCACGAAGTGGTAATTTCAGTTTAGGAAAAAGGAAGAAGTCGGCTGGAGCCATATCTGGTGAATAAGGTGGTTTCTCGATAGTATTTGTTGAGTTTTTGGTCAAAAATTAGTTTACAATTATGTCCTCAGCGACTCTTATGCGATTGAGTTTTTGGAGAAAATTCAGGTCTTTTGGGACCAGCCGAGCAGCAACATGTTTCATACCCAAGTGATTATTTAAAATAGTGCGGATCGACTCGTGAGACACAGAAAGTTCAGCGGCTATGTCTCTCAAATTTGAATGAGGATGTTCAGTCACTAATTCCTTCACTTTTGCGACGTTAACTTCAGTTGAAGATGTTGATGGCCTACCAGAGCGAGGCAAATTTTCTATCACATCTCGACCGCTTTTAAACGTTTTGTACCACTCACAAGCACTTATAAGCACGTGTTTTTGATAAAGTCGATTCACCGTAAGCCTTCTGTAACATTTTCAGTGACTCCGAACACGAAATTCCGTTGGCGATGCAAAATTTAAGAAAAACTCTTTGTTCGATATTTTTGTCCATAGTGAAATTCGCAGTACAACTAGATATGATCTAACTAAAAACAGCACTATAATAAATATAAACAACAGATGCAACTAAAAATCCGCGCCAAAATGGAAAACGGGTGTGCCAATTGAAAAACAACAAAAAAAAACAAAATTTGAATTTGGAACCATAGACAAATTATCCATTCCCGATACTTTTTTGACTGAATGTATGTCATAGCAACCATTTAGAGCTACCATTGGAGCTTAGGGTGACTCCGAATGGCCTCATAAACGATTTAATGGATTATGTTGCGACTCGGAACGCGCTGTAACTAATGGGATTGTATTATCTTTGGCTCTAATTTCAAAGAGTACGGTTGGTACGGTCGACAGCCAGTGATGCCAACTTAGCAACTTTATAGCTAGATATAGCTATTATTTGATGATAGACAGCTACAATTCAATGAAACTCGTAGCTAAAGTTTTTAGCTACTATTTTAGCTACTTTTCATTTCATCATGATGAGACGTGAGGCAATCAATGGTCATAGATGCTATGGTAGCTACATACCTGCTGCGTTACGACTGAACACTCACGCCCATTTGCACTAAACTTAAGTTAGGCTTGTCCTAGTTAAGATTCACCTAAGCCTAAGAACAACCTAGCTACAAAATTTGATTGCACTGACAGATTGGGCTTAGGGATGGCTAAGGGTTAGTGCAATCAATTGTTTTTGCTAGGAACAGCCTAAACAGGTTAGGAAAGGACGTAGGCGATTCTTATATATAATAATATAATAATAATATATAATAATACCTTGGACACTATTTACACACATTGATCTAGCCCCAAACTAGGATTCCCTGTATCTTGGGTACTAGACAACGATACACATACTTATATAGACAAATATTACACTTAGATAGATAAACAACCATGACTAGGGTACAAGTATCCGTTATCATCAAACAAATATTTGCCCCCACCGGGACTCGAACCCGGGACCCTTGGTTTCGTAGGCAGGGTCACTGCCGACTCGGCAATTCGGGTCGTCGTTATGTTTACTGCAAACGGGTGTCAGTACACCAAAATATAAGTACTCTTGCTTTAACTTGCCTTTCACTGTCACATTCTAATGCAGAGGTAGAGAGGTTATTCTCTCAAATAAATTTTCTAAAAATAAGCAAAGAAACTTAATGAGTTTGATAACTCTGAACTCAATCCTCTGCATTACAGACTCCCTCAGGAAAACAAACTAAGATAATATATCTCTATTTTGCCTAAAGATGTACTGCATAAAATGGGCATCGCTGAAAAATATTCGAAATCAACGAAAGATACTGAACAATGACCTCTTTAGTTGATTGATTTTTAATTTATTTTTTATTCAATGACGTACACAAGACATTTTTAAGTCTCTTGTTGGAATTAATGAAAAAAAAATGATTGCCAGAAATTGGCATTTTATTGTAACCTGTATGTAACATTTAGCTATTCTAGCAACTTTTTGGGGTAAAAAAAAACTGGCAATCTAGCAACATTTTGAAAAATGTCTAGCAACTTGGTAAAGCTAGCAGTAGGCAACACTGTCGACCGCTCATACGTAGTATCCCTATAGAGTCTGTGGACCGTCCACCGTGAGCGAGCTCCCTTCCCCTCCCGCCCCTTTATTTTAGACAACCCAAACATTTAAACACAACTATACAATAAAAATATTTTTATTAATTATATTACAAACTATGTACAGAGAATCAAGGGAATTCTAAAATACCAGTTAAAACGACCTAACCCTAAGCGCCACCCCGTTACAAGAACACAAAAACTAGCAGCCGACAGATCGTAACTGAGCTCAAAATATGGTCATAGGGCACAATTGGTTCAACAACATGTTACGTGGCCTTTGTAGCTAGCCCACTAGAGGTCAAAAACCTCTGGGGGTTCGGCTACTCACGAACAAAAGGACCTTAGACAAATCTGTCATGTGGCAAATTGCCAGGGGCTAGAAATAGCCACCAATGCGCAAATAACACAACTAAATTGGGTCAGAACAGCGATCTGACCGGTCTTATGCTTTGAATCATTTTGCGACTTGTTTTCCCCACCCCAGCCGCGAAAGTATCATTTTACTAGAAAATAAAGTTTAAAGAAATAATCTAGCGAAAATTATACAAACAAAATGTTTCCTACTATAAATTCGTCGTATTTTTTTTTACATAAATATTTTGGTACAATAAAATAGGAACCAAGAATATTTTTGATGAAAGTTAGAACTTATAAATCTGGCTAGTTTTTTTTGTTTAGGTACATAAGTAATAATATGTTATAAATAATTAAAGTACCTTCAAACATAAATTAACTAGGAAAAAATAAAGAAATACCTATCCATAAACATACAATAATTGTGCACTGGCAAATAAAAAAAGTGTAATTTTACTGTTAAAATAATATTTAGAATTAAGACTTTTTTAAACATAAAAATTGTTACTTACATTTATTTGTCGTAGATTCAAAATAGTTAGCTTATCGCATTTCATAAATTTTGCAAACTGTGAGGTTAAAACTTTATCTTTAAACACAAGACATTTACAGAATTTATAAAATGAGAAAATCCTACAATGAACCAAGGTACTCTTAACTATCGAAGTCTTCAAACTCTTGAGTTTCCAGTGGTGTGTTGAGTCCCGTCTTCGAAGAATTACAGTTTTTCGACTGGCAATAAAATGAGAAAATCCTACAATGAACCAAGGTACTCTTAACTATCGAAGTCTTCAAACTCTTGAGTTTCCAGTGGTGTGTTGAGTCCCGTCTTCGAAGAATTACAGTTTTTCGACTGGCAATACTTGCACCCTCTTGGGTGGCGAGACTTTACCCCTTATTTAAGTGGGTATATCCGTGCATATGCCTCCACATCATGTTAATCTTGATTCTTGATTGTTAATTTGTTTAATTTTTAGTTTTCAGCTGATTTCTTCCATCTATTGTAATCGTTGTTCTTGTTATATGATTTCTTCCATTTCGTATGTATTTATTTATTCTTTGCATCAAATTTCATATTTTTTATATTAAATCACGTCTTCATGATTTACATTCACACTCTTTAATCCAAATGCAACAAAAATATATTCACATCCAATGCACCGGTGTAAAAAAAAATCTTCAGTTTTTAACACACAACACATCCTTTGCTACAAAGTGTTTCTTATTGGTTTAGCGCAGCCCTTAAGGTTAGAATCACTTGAACGCTTCAGCCGGTATTTTCCCTTCGGACCGTAGCTGATTGAAGATAAAGAGAGCCCTCTGAAGATCCCAGCCGGTTTCTTGAAGACAGCTGAGGGAACAAAGAAAAAAACTTTGATAGAAATGTACGTGTGATTCTTGACGACCTCTATGTGGTCGCGGTTCGAGGGTGTTCCTCCCAAGCGAGTGGTCCCGGGTTCTAATCCCGAGTGTAGAGGAAGAAAAAATCCCCACGTCTTGGATGTTTATATGTGGATTGTGAAATCACGACACAGGGTATTCTAGTGTGGGGCTCTATGTGGTCTCGGTTCGAGGGTGTTCCTCCCAAGCGAGTGGTCCCGGGTTCTAATCCCGAGTGTAGAGGAAGAAAAATATCCCCACGTCTTGGATGTTTATATGTCACGACACAGGGTATTCTAGTGTGGGGCTCTATGTGGTCGCGGTTCGAGGGTGTTCCTCCCAAGCGAGTGGTCCCGGGTTCTAATCCCGAGTGTAGAGGAAGAATTAAATCCCGATGTCTTGGATGTTTATATGTGATATCACGACACCGGGTACCAGGCAGCATCGATAAAACTGTTCTGCCACTGCGGCTGATAAAAATTTAATGTGACCAAATACATCCCAGTCCCGTAGATAAATTGCATTCACTAACTATCACTCGCTACGACGACGCTAAGAAAAAAACGGTCAAGTTTGAGTCGAACTTGCCAACGAAGGGTTCCGTACCGTACGTATAATGGTAGGGATGGTGTGGTGTGGAGTGAATAGTTTCGATTTTACATAGCAAAATGTTCTTTACAAAGTTATTGGTGCGGCTACTTTCACACTCCAAGTACGTAACCAGGTGCATTCTTAAGTTTGTATGTGGTTTACAGATAAATTAATAATTTTATTCTGTTTTTTTTTATATTTTTTATAGCGGTAACAGAAATACGTCATCTGTGAAAATTCCAAATGTCTTGCTATGACGGTTTATGAGATACCGCCTGGTGATAGACAGACAGTCAAACGGACGGACAGCGGAGTCTTAGTAATAGGGTCCCGTTTTACCCTTTTAGGTACGGAACCCCAAAAAATCCGATTTGACGTTTGCCATGCAATGTCATGTGATCCATTTCGTTTGTAAATATCAAATCGCATACATTTTCTTAGGGTCGTACCGTGTTAAGTCAACGAATGCAACGTGTGTAGAGGGACTGATTGGCAAGAGATGCCGCCGGTAAGTTTTAAAGTCCCGTTCCGTAAATGTTTAGCGTAACAGCAAGGTTAAAAAATCCCCAAGATTCTAGTACCACTCACTTCATACTCCAATACTGGTTCATCCCGGTCTGTTGTCCCAACAGCATCATCGCCTGCTGTTTGTGAGCCTCAGCGGGGACGGCCATCGGGGCGGCGGCCATAGGGGGGGCCGGCGCCACAGGGGCGGCGGGAGCCATGGGGGTGGCTGCCATGGGGGCCAGGCCTCCAGTCGTGAACGCCTTTTCCTCCTACCGGGAATTGAACAATTTATTAAATCACGCATGGAGGTATTTTATTTTTCCTATACAACCCCATCATGAGTACAACCCCAACAGGTGGCGCCACTAGGCACTACAAATAAACCATACGATCTGCATCGCGCTAATCACGCAGTTTTCATAGTGGCTGCGTTTCGCTTCTAGGGTGCCAATGAGCCAAGTCCTTTACTCCTGGCAATTCGATATATTTGGTACAAGATATTGTTTTGTAACTTGATAGTCTCCAATACAATTAAAAATGTAGAAAAAATAAAACTACTGGCTAAGAGCAGTAGACCTCGCGAGCGACACAGGAAATATACGTTCTTTTTTCTTTTTTTTTTCAGTCCCTCACCCCCCCTGACCCCTTGAGGTTTATCGGATAAACAAGAAGAATTATTATAAAAACAAATAACCCGACAGCGTTTTCTTTCAATACCACATACAAAATTATGAATGCATTTGGTACATGGAATATGAAAGTAGCTGCACCAATAACTTTGTAACCCTATATCTCCGCCATTTTGAGATTTCCAAAAACTTAAACGACAAAAAAAAACATATAATTATTAAACCTGCTCCCAAAATTTTACGACAATTGGTTGAGAAATGCGACATAGACGAGAAAAGCTGGACAGACTGAATGGAGACGTTTCGTTGGCGCTACGCGCTCGCTCAGTTAAAAGTGAGAGAAGGCACAAACCTGCTCTTTATCCGTATTAGTGATGAACAGCATATCGTTGACTATACTGAAGCCGCCGCCGCTGTTAGGTGTTATCAAGAACGTGCGGTGGAACGAACGCGTCGCCTTCTCTGCGGTGTTCGTCTCTCTGTAGACGCCGTTCATTGTAAGCACTATCATCGTGGGCTGTGGAGAGGTTTCACTTTGGTAACATTTAGTTTTGAAATATCTTGTGGGTCTTCCTTTCACATGTTTATTGTCAAAGCTATATATAACGTCCAGCGCCAACTCCATCTATTGAAAGAGTGATTTTCGATCTTTCGACTGGTCCCTTTGCGTTTTCTTTTTCACTCCGTAAGAACCTTCCTAAAACTTTAACGAATAATTTAAAAAATGTTCATCCAAATATCCGTTTACCAGTTTCGCAACACATTTAGCGATTAGTTTTTTATGCAGTGTGTTTATTTGGTTAGTTACGCCCGACTCAGGGACGATAATTTACGTATCGATTGTAACAAAACACAATTAGTACATATAGACAAGAAACTAGAAGCCTAAATAAACTGTGTGACTGACTATTAGGCGAAACGCAAGCCACGGTTGACTGCATTGTGCCTTGTAAAATATGCCTAACGTACAATATGCCTTTTTCCATTCGGAGTGCCAAGGCACTGGCGTTTGTTACTCACGGTAAAGACGAGCAGGTCCACAGCGAAGCCCATCAGGTCATGCGTGGTCTTCGGTAGGTCGGAAAGGAAGCTGACGACCTGCAGCTTGCCCGTGCGCAGGTATTTGCGCCTCGGTTCACGCTCCCTCACGCGCAGGAGGTTGCGGCAGCTGTTTGTCAGGTACGCGTTCAGTCTGCCAAAGCGATTGTCAATGTACTTATCGTAAGTAACTTTCTTCCTAATTGGCATGATTGAATATCTTATCTAATGATCGTGGCTTTACATAGGACCGAGATAAATAATGTCTTGAATGTCATGCTTGTTGGTAAATCTGTCAACCCAAATTCTTCAAGTACGTAGGTACTTGAAGAATTTGGGTTGACAGATTAGTCAAAATCATTGCTGCCCCCATACAAAAATGTATGTACATCGCGCAAGCGAGGTTCAGTCAAAACGAAACGGATGTCGCTAAAGTGTCGATATCCAATTTCAATACAAAACTACATCGCGCTTTAGCGTAATACAGTAATGCAAGTATCATTACTGTTTAAAAAATACTAGTGTTAATAAAAACAAAAACACGATAACATTTTAAAACAAAACAAACCTAAGAGATAAAGAATTCCTGCTATCATTACTCAAGTAACTAGCAGCCATGGACATTGTGGCTTGTTCATGATAGGCCTCCAACAGGGGCTGTCGTGATTCAGAGTCAAATATCGCGAAGTATTGTGTCAGGAACTCTCTGACTAGGTCCTGGCCTGCCGGGTCTACGAGGAAGGACTGCTGGCGCGGTGGCAGCTTGACGTCATCGGCAACGTCGAAGCCGATAGCTGGAGGAAGGTCGGCGCCGTCCTATGGTATGAACAGGTTCAATATACAATAGTCGTAACAATGCGCTAAAATTTTATATAACCTTCTTTACGAACGCAACATTTTTAAACTCACCAATCTCACCAACTTGGGGAACTTCTTTCGGACGTCGCTGAGGAGAAGACAATCATGGCAACATCGTGTCAAATGAGTAATGAGACAACATCTCTGAAAATCTCATTCGCAAAAATTGTTATCAACTTGGATATAGCGTAGTAAGGCTGGATTGAGTTAAGGAGATTAAAACTTGGCTTTCAATTTTCATTTACACCTGCTGAGCTGAGCTACGGGGTACATTCTAACCTTTTGATCGCACCAGTCAGCACTGGCCGACAACTGAAAGTCGCGCCACTGGCGCCAAGTTGCCATAGCCGACACCATTTTTATACATAAAGAGAGCTTATGTTTAGAATATGTAAGTTCTGTCACAAGGTTTTTGATAGATAAAACTCAGCAATAATTTTTTCTTATTCGTATTATACATGATTAAAAAGCTTATTTTATACGAATCAAATTGCAATACAATACATTTTGTACGATTATCGCAATATGACAAAAAACCTTATAACTTGAGACAATCGCGAACCCAAAACACGCCGCAACTGACAAAAATACCACTTACCACAAATTTAATAAAAAAACAGTGTTCCAGATAACCAACAATTTTTTTATTTATTCTGAAACCTCGATTTTAGACCATGCTTAACAACTAGCATTTGATTTTCTGTTAGCTTTCAGTTCCAATTGCTCCCAAAGAGAACTTTACGTACTTTTCACGTTTTCAGAAAAACGTATAAAAATGATCTTGTGGGCAACAAGTACACTACGTAAAATGTGAATATGAAAATTAGTTTTACCCAGACTTAGTTATCTTATGCTTCAAAAAGAAGGTAACGGGTTCAGAGAGGGTTCTGACTCAAATCTCACCTAAGTTTGAAAGGTTTTAAGAGTCATGGAAAAAAGATAAAGTGAATCACGTCCGTATTTTTGATTGGTTATAAAAGTGCAAAATCTCTGAAGAAACTAGCATTTGTGTAATATGGCTTTAAGCATTTAAATCCAATAATCGTTCTAATTTATCAGTATTTAATGAGCTATCAAACCATATACAGTATTAAATAAAAATAAACTTGGTATTATTTACTATGCGGCAAAATATTTGTGACAGAACTTATGGACCGACTAGGTATAATCAGAATAAATAATGTTTTAAAAGTATAACTGTCAAAATTCATAACATACGGCATACTGCTCGAAATCATACATACTAACGAAATGCATAAGCTTACAAGGATTAACGTTCAAAACATATTATACTCAGAATCAAAATCCAGAAATAAAAACATACTTGTTTACAATAAATGAACAAGAAAATAATACATTGATATGAGCCGCAAGATCCCGTCCACTCCCTCCGAATTTGATGGGAATGGAGGCCGCCCTCTCACAGGGCATACAGAAGCCACCATAAGAACCATAGTCTGATGAAATCCAACCCTTCTTTCACACCTCCCGACTTTCACGAATTTGGGAAAACCGCATTCAAACTCCCGGTATTGAATGACAAAGTCACGACAATCCTGCCCTTAGATGAGACCACCATACCGGGAGATCCTAAATCCTTGCTACCTCTCTTCAGACCAACATCTGCGGTGGACGATACTAAATCTCCAGCAGGTCCATCAGACTCCACCATTCCAGCCACCTCATCCCAAAAGCCGGGGCAGCCAATCCCTTCAAGTGTTGATGGGGAATCAGGGGTATCCCAACACAACACCTCTGACAATCTCGCAGGATATCAAGCCATCACTGATGATGGCATATGCTTGCACTGTCTGCAGTCCTACGTTGAGTTTGGCCTTGATCACCTGATGAGCACCTCCATCGCCGAAAATCTTGACATTCTTGCTTCCAGCAGTCTTGGAAGGCACTCACCTGTGTCACCACAGTCAATGTTTCAACCTTTCTTGAAAGGCTTGCAAAGCTCATTGATAACCTGGCCACTCCTGAGAGAGGCCGTTAAACAAGCGGCCATATACGAAACCAGCCTTGATGAGATAACTTAGGTCTTCAATGAATCCTCAGGAACTTTAACGAAAAGTACTTCCAGTGCAGAACTGTTATTGTTGAGGCTACAAGACTTATAAGCCAAATCATCTGCTATGCGGAGCATGCCCCAACCCCAGATCCCTGCCATTTCGATCAGCAAGGAGAGGAGAAGTTCCCGTTGGATTTATAACCAAAAATGGCAGGTATACGAGCGCCTATGGGGGGGTTACAGATTAGTGACAGGGGAGCCTGATTGTCAGGAACTGGGGTGGAGGGGCATCTTGGCACACCTAGTCTATTTCACCTGGGCCGTCACTGATTATGGATGTCATGAACAAAAATCTTCATGACCTCCTTGAATTTTCAGAAAGAATTCCGGGTGGAGTAAGAGATTACAAACTGAAGCAAGGAGGAGCGACGAGATCTCACAGCAAGATAATAAAGAACATTTCGGACTGTCACATCAGTGGAATCAGATGACATCAGTCAAAGTCATTGGTTCAATAATACTTGTTATAGCCCCACACCTAGCTTATATATTTAATAAATGTGTTGATGATGGAGCTTTCCCAGACCTTATGAAACACAGTAAACTTATACCTCTGTTCAAGTCGGGAGACAAGGGTGATCCGTCAAATTTCAGACCAATATCTGTTCTTCTAGCACTAAGTAAAATTTTTGAAAAGATTATTCTCATTCAACTTCAACCGTACAAAACAACTCCACGCCAAGCAATACGGTTTCACTAGGGGTAAATCGACTACGGATGCAGGTATTACCCTTATATCTCAAGGGAATTATTCTGCATGGGAAGCCACACAGGATGCTATCGGTGTTTTTTGCGATCTGTCGAAGGCATTTGATTGTGTTGATCATGATACGCTACTAATGAAATTAAATCGTTACGGAGTTAGAAATACAGCGTTGGATCTACTAAGATCATACCTAAGCAATAGAATTCAAAAGGCAGAAGTCAACGGCGTTAAATCTGATGGATCGGAGGTGAAAATTGGCGTTCCACAAGGTTCCATATTAGGCCCTTTCTTATTCCTGGTATATATTAACGATCTGCCTTTTATGGTGGAGAAATTGACTAACATAGTGTTGTTTGCTGATGATACTTCAAAATTGAAAGACAAAAAGAAGATTTTGATGATGCCAATAGAGTAATATCTTTAAACTTGAATTGGTTCACAGTTAACAATTTATTGTTAAATGCTGGTAAAACCAAATGTATCAAATTCTCAGTTCCAAATGTCAGGCAAGTTGGGACCAGTTTAGTGTTGGACAGCAAAACGTTAGAATTAGTAAATGACACGAAGTTTCTTGGAATAACCATTGATAGCAAATTGCAGTGGGGATCCCACATAGAAAAATTGGCTGGTAAATTAAGTTCTGCGGCTTACGCTGTTAGGAACATCAAAACAGAACACAACAACAACAAGAACAGACAAAACACGGATGTGGCTACATCTAGGCTAGTATATTTTAGTTATTTTCATAGTGTCATGTCCTATGGTATCTTGTTGTGGGGGAAAGCAGCGCATATTCAAACTATTTTTATTGTACAAAAAAAGAGCTATTCGAGCAATTTATAATTTAAAACGCACAGACTCCTTAAGAGAGCTTTTTAAAGAAATTGACATACTAACTGTAGCTAGTCAATTTATTTTCGAAAATATAATGTATGTACGCAAGAACCTTACAAAATTTCCCAAACTTAGCGATAGCTGTAATGTTAACCTAAGAAATAGTCACAGACTACTTGCGCCCCGGTTTAGACTCGCGAAGGTTAGCAATTCTTTCAAGGGTCAATGCATTACTACTACAACAAGATACCTCTGGAGATCTTGAAATTGCCATTTGAGCAATTTAAAAACCATTTTAAAGCGACTTTGTCGAAAAAGGGATATAACAATGTTCAAGATTACTTAAATGATGGGACTCTATGGGGTTAATCTGGCTCAACACAGACCTTGTTGTTAATAATTTTGTAATTATTTATTCCTGCTTATTAATCATGATAATGACTAAATATTATATTTTGTATTAGTTAAGCATAAGCAATTTTTAAGAGATCTAACAATCAATCTGTGGGAGTTTCTACGCCCTTCTTCTCCCACAGTGGTCCAATGTAGAGAAGTGGCAAAAATGACGATTGCTAAGTATATCTACAGTAATAGAGACATTTGGAATTTCGAACATTATGACCAAATCAAGAAAAAATCAAATTATAATGTTTTTATATTTTCTTGGTCTGATCACAGATAGTCAAATAAGGTCTGATCAAAAAGCTTTTATACCTACAGTGAAAATTGTTAAGAACGATGTCCGTAGCAACCCCTTAAATCGAGAATATTCTTCTCCATTACAAATTTACATATAGCTAAAGACAGTTTTTGACTCTTCTTTACTTAAGATCACCGAAGGAGGACGAAGAAACTCCCACAGATTGATTAACACCTAAAATAAGTTTACTGAGAGAGAGAGAGAGAGAGAGAGAGAGAGAGAGAGAATTACCTACATTTCCAAGAAAAATACTAAATTGCCTCTTTTTAAATATTCAGCAATTTATGGTTATTTATTCTTACATGTCAACCTAACACAAAGGCCTATCGGCCTAACGGCTTACGCCCTAACCCACCACTTCGGCCTTACGTATATTTCGTATGCAATTTAGTTGATTTTTTATTACCAAACAATGATTCCCCTTACTTATTTGAGCATTATGCATTCCAAGCATTATAATATGTTGTAACCATTATGAATTTCAACCATTATACATTATAAACACTATGTATTCCAAGTTTATGGATTCAGAATCTCTATCAAATGACTTTATATATTTCGATACATTATTTATTCTGATTTGATTCTACTGTGCACATATTGAACAGGGTTGAAGAGGACCACATTTTATCGAATAATAGTAGTTTATGTGACTGATACATAATGGAGGGCATTAAACTCGAGAGTGGGTTTATGAAACGAGCCGAAGGCGAGTTTCATAATAATATCAGTCGAGAGTTTTAATGCCTAATTATGTACAGTTACATACACTAGTTTATCTACACAAATATCATAAGCTCTCTTTGATGTGTTCAGGAACCGCATGTTTGACCGGCATTGCGGCATTGATCTTATCTCTGCAGTTGTTTAGTTTGTTCTGTAGTACCAACTTCACAGACAAAGTAGGGGCGGCACGCAGGCGGTCGTCGGCGTTCGAAATTTGAATGTCATAATATGTAGAAAATTTACACATTATGGTCATAATGTTCAATATTCAGGTAAGAAATGAGTTTTTACAAAGTAGTTTAACATTATGCTGATCGTAACGTGCGGTTTTTGGACGCAGTAAAGAGGGTTTATGATTCGTGTGTAGATAAGTTTTAAAAAATCCCACACGAGCAATGTTCCAACTGCAAAAAAAAACTTCGGAGTGGAAGGGTTTGTCGTTATCAAATTTACTGGATAGTGATCATGAACAACATAACATAACATTTACATACAGGCACATACTAGGATACCCTGTGTCGTAGCAGCGACGACACAAATGGCGATGGGGCGGATCTTCCACGGGCCATTCCATAATAATAATGGGTGTCGGCTATTTCAGGCGGAGAGAATTTACTCAAACGGGGCATATCGAAGAAACCTTGAGCAGTAGAAAAACACAAGAAGTAATCAGGGCAAATGACCAAATTTTTCTGCATAGTGTGATGAAAAATTGACTAAAAAAAAGTGCGCTTGTTTCTGGTACTCGTAGCAAAGAGGTTGGTATTTGGTTTAGAACCATAAAACTAACGAACTCTTCATTGTAAAAATTGTGTTCCGCTCAGCATTGTGCATTCAACAACGAGGTAGACACTGAAAATTTAATTAATTAATCTCTTTTTATTGTAGTAGTAGTTGTATATCTAGATTGATTTCGCTTGTAAATATTATTTGTTATTTTAGCAAAATAAATAGTGTCATACATTATTTTAATTGTGTTTTTACTTTAGAGCTCCATGGTCTAGACTAGACTATAGCTAGATTCCACGCTTGCTTCTTACGCAGGTGATGCGGGTTCGAATCCGGTGCAAACCATATACCAATGGGTTGATAAATATAATAATAATAATAATGTAGCCCATTAATGTCCCCAGCGGGGGGCACGGGCCTTTATCAGAGTACGAGTAAGATTGAGCCATACTCCATCACGCTGGCTCAGTGCGGGTTGATGGAGGGGTGTCGGGCTAGTAGCCAACCCGACTGTCAGATGATTTCAAGCTGCTCTTTTTGGGCCTCTGACCAACTTTACGACTACTACCACCGAGTAGCGATAGTAGCCGGGACCTACAGCATAACGTGTCGCCCGAAACAAATGCCACATGGAATCGGACACCAATCCAGTACCGGTCTCAGCCAGATGTTCCTATCCGCACGATCGTTTCCGATGTGCGAATACCGCTACGGTACGGCCACGGACGCTTCGCACGGATGGGATAATAAATTTATCTTAAATACGCTACCGGACGTTACGTGTATCGGATGACACGTTAAGCTGTAGATCTCGGCTACTACCACTACTTGGCAGTATTTATCTTAAAACCAGCACAGAGCCAGCTCGCTGGAGTATGGCTTGATCTTACTCGTGTTCGAGTAAGGGCTGTGCCCCTCAGAGTGGACATTAAGGTGATACGAAAAAGAAAGTGACAGAGTGCAGAATTGCTTCCACATAAGAAAGACAAGAGAGCGCAATTAATGCGCTCAACTCAAACTCAAAAACGTAGCGCCAAACTACATAAAAATTGTTTAAAAATAAACTACGCTATTTTGTCAAAAATATTTTCAAGGGGAGTTTACGATTACTTATTATCCACATTTTGAATGCAATTCAAAGTTATAGTAGTAGAATTACAGGAAAAAATATAAAAAATTAGATCTAGCTACCAAATTTTGTGGGAAAACTGCAATTTCTAAAAAAGTTCTCCTAAAAATTACTTTTATTCTTAATCAAAGTGTATTTAAAGTTTATAGTTAACACTTTTTATCGATTTTTTATTATTGGAAGTACCGCCTGTTCTTCATTATCTTTTTTTATGCAGTAGAAACATAGTGCACGAAAAAAAATGCCTATAAAAATTTAGGGGAGGGGGCACATTATCAAACAATTTTTTGTCGATTGAATGTGGTCGTCTTCAACCCTGTTTGATATGTGCACTTTATGAAGACTCACAATGTATTCTAAACTTATATATTTTGAGTTTATATATTTCAATGCGTAACCGAGTTACGTCCATTGAATTGATGTGTAAATTCGATCTCGTGTACTGGCCGCTACATAAGTACTAGGCAAGTAGCCGCGTAGTTAGCCAAATTCTGATGCTCCTCGAACAATATTTCGATCACTTTACAGCAACATAGAGAAATTAGTTGAGCTAAGTGTCATCTTTGCAATATGAAAGGTCACAACGATCTCTTTCATGTTTAAAAATATTTAGTTACATAAATACATGCATCATAAATGTCGTTCGTAATGTATGATTTTATGTGGTGTGATAGTATGCCAGTCAGTTGTAAGTATGTATTTTTAGGTGTGTGGCCTGTTTCACGGAGTCCCAATAAGCTCTATGTGATAGATTCATATCGGGATATATCGGGACTTCTTGAAACAGGTTATACAGGATTAGTACACTGTGCACTCATATTTTGACCTTAGATGAATAACTCATTATTCACACATGCCTGATACTGCATGCAGTGTTTAATGGTTGATTACATATCTAATGCATGAATTACAATCAAAATATCTTTAGTGCAACTTGAGAACCTTGTCACATTTACTACATGCAAGTATAAACCAGAGATAGCTATTTAATAATACTAAATAGGCAACCGACAAGGTTCTCAAATGGGCCACACAATTGATTCAAAGCAACATTCACTACAATGTCCGTATTAACCATACTATCCCAGGCATTTCATTCTTAACTTCAGCAACATTAGGTCCTCCTTGGACAAGCTTCTTCCTTGTAGGAAGAGTAATTCGGTCTCAAATCTGGGACCTCCTAGCTATTACCTGATGTAGATTTCATGGTCCTGAAACTTATTCACCAATGGGTTTCCTTTAAGGTACAGCTCAACCAGTGGTAGTAACTTCAGAGGCTCCAATGATCCGAGGTAGGGTATCTGTAAAACATTATTCAATTAACTTTGAGTTTTAACCAGAAACAACTCTGTATTCTGGTTAAAACTCAACCTACCTATACCTAGTACAAATTGAAAGTGACAGGTATATTAATGTGCCACTATTTACAATTTTTTGAGATTTTAGTTGTGAGAGAATGGACGCATAAAAAGTCGAACGTAGTCGCGCTAAGACAAAAGTGAGTAACCGTAATGGCGGCGGATATTATGAGTGAGTGAATTTAGGGTTGCCAAGTTTGCCAAATTTTTACGGCAACAAATATAATGATCACCAAAATTATTTTTTCCGACCCAAATGAACACCAAAAAAATATCAGCGAAAAATACTGCGGTAGCTTAGGTGAAGGGTAAAGGGGGTGAGCGAAGCGAAGCCCCCTTTACCCTTCGTGTTAGGTTGAACATGTAAGAGCAACAAAAAACACTTAAAACATAAACTTAAGTACATCAAACATAAAAAGAAGTTTGGTGATCATTTATCCAAACACAATTTGGTGGACTTTTATCCATTCTGGCAGTCATTTCGAATTTATTGGTAGTGTCAAAGTGCTCATAATGGTTCTTAATTCTCCTTGGCTTCTGTTTAAACGATTACCAAAAACGCACCTATTTAGATGAGCACTTTGGCAACTGCACACAGTATTGCCACTGGCCGGTGGTGGTTTCTATCATGGTTTTGGAACCTTTTTTAGGGATTGGAGAAACCCGCGAAATTTTCCAATAACGGGGATATTCCCCAGTGCTCAAGATAATGTTGAAATAAAATGTTATGGGGCCGAGCAGCTCATAATTAATTATTAAACGAACCATTTCGAGCTACTTTTGACCCCTTGATAACTCAAAAACTATTAAACCTACAAATATGAAAGGCCTATGCCGGAAATATATGAGTATTAGATTCAGATTCATTTTTTTATTGATAATAAATAAATAAATTATTCAAAGTCAAAACTATACTTATTTATAACTACAAGTCATTTTTTTTATTTGACTACACTGTTTCGGAAGATGGGCCCCCATACCTTATTTTTTTTAAAGTGACTTCACAACAGGTAATGGTTTCGGTCTAAGGAAATTTTCCATCGCCCCTCGTAGAATTTCTGTGCGCTGAGACGGTATGGACCATGCAGTTTTGTCATCCAAGTATTCTGTAATACTATAATAGGACTTTCTTTTTTTAACATAGTTTTTCAACCTCTTTTCAGGAAGGATCAATGATTCCTGTGATATTTTATTGTAGAAGCGAATACAGTGCCCCATGAATGATGTGCCTACTTTACTCAGTCTGAATAATTGTAGTGCTAACCTATTTCTATTTTTAGTGTTAATTGTATGGCAATCACCTACAGTTTTAAATAAAGCTTCGTTTTTTCTTACATGCATGATATTCTCGTATATATATTGACAGGTAAGTATATTCATTTCTTTGAATTTTTCTCTTAATTATTCTCTAGCATGTAATTGATATATCGCTCTGATCGCCCTTTTTTGTAAAACAAATATCGTATTTATATCTGCTGCTCTCCCCCAGAACAGTATTCCATAAGACAAAATACTGTGAAAATAACTGAAGTAAACCAATCTGGCAGTTTCAACATCTGTAAGATAGATATCTTTTGATTATGATTTGTCTGACCGCAAAAGCGCGAAGTCTTCGTGCGAGATTAGTTATGTGAGGACCCCATTGAAGTTACGAATCTATAGAAAGATTGTGTCCTCAACGAGGTCCAATCTTTCAGATCCTATTCTTACACTGGTTTCAACCTTTCGTACATTAGGCAAACAAAATTTGATACATTTAGTCTTCTTTGAGTTTAATAAAAGTTTGTTCACATTGAACCAACCTAACACATCAGAGAGTGTTCTTTTTTCATCGTCTGGAATTTCTTCTTGTCTTTTACCTTGAAAATAATAGATGTGTCATCAGCAAATAGAACAATCGGAGTAATTTTTCCCACCATATCCAGGTCATTCACGTATACTAAGAAAAGGAACGGACCTAAGATAGAACCCTGGGGGACACTAATATTCATATGGGTTCCAGTGGCCTGGAGCCTTTTAAGGGTTCCGTACCTTAAAAATAAAAAAAACGGAACCATTATAGTGTAGGCTAAGAAGTGATTCCCATGGAGCATCAAAAAATGTCACATAAATCCCTAATGGAATGTTGTTGGTGTATGTTTCCACGTTGTCGTTTCCATATTGAGGGGTCTTTACGCCTCAGCCTGCTTCCAGGCAGCATTATGAAGGGAACTGCGCGCAGACATCGTCGAGCTGAGGGGGTAGTCCTGGGAGCGCACCATTGACCAGGCCTCCCGGGATGACACCGCCCTTCACCGCCTGAACCGCAGCCTGACTTCGACCCCGAGCCGGTCTGCCCATGCTTGATCACACGGGCAGGCGCCGCTACGCCGAAGGAGATCGCACCTCCACCCTGCGGACCACTCGCTGGGCAGTTCCGGCCCAACCGTATCGCCGATCAAGAGCACAACGCCGCTGTGGTAGAGCGCGTAGAGCACTTTCTGGCGGCCCCCGTGCCTCCCTCGCCGGCGACTACTTCATGTCGCCTTGCGAAGTCCTGAATGTCGCCCTGAAGCTGAATCAGCGGAAGGCCCCGGGTCGAGACGGAGTCGTCGCGGGGGCCTTAGTACAGCTGCCAAGGAGAGCCGTCGTCTCGCTGACGTGGCTGTTCAACGGCATCCTGCGCACCGGTCTCTGGAAGGAGGGCAAGTTGATCGTCATCCCCAAGCCGGGGAAGGACTGACGACACCCGGGAGGCTACCGCCCGATCGACCTGCTGCCTCATCTCGCCAAGCTGTTTGAGCGTCGGCTGCTGCGGAGAATCCTGCCCCACATCCAGCTGAGGGCAGAGCAACACAGCTTCTGCGACAGCCACAGTACGACGCTCCAGCTGGCGAGAGTCCTGCACTATCTGGCGTCGGAATTGAACAGGGGCCGATACACCGTCGGGGTCTTCCTCGAGATCGAAAAGGCCTTCGACCGAGTGTGGCACGAGGGGCTCCTGTTCAAGCTCCTGGACACAGGTGTGCCCCAAATGTTTGGGCGGATCGTGGCCTCCTTTCGAGAGCCATCTCGAGGAGGGGATGGAAGACGTTGTGCTCGCCCTCTACGCCAGAGAGAGCCAAGCTGCGGGTGTACAAGTCCTATATGTCCTCGCGGCTCACCTACGCGGCTCCAGCATGGAACCCTCTGCTGTCTACCACACAGAAGGCACGGCTGCAGTGGTTCCAGAACGTCTCCCTGCGGGTGATCGCGAGGGCCGGGCGGTACGTGCGAAACACCACTAGCGAGAGACACCCGGATGCTCACCGTGGAGAAATTCGTCACGCGGCTGGCCCAGCGCATGTATGACTGCGACGAAAACAGCCGCCACGCATATCTCCACGGCATCGCACCGCACCACGCACGACCGCCTGAAGGCAGACCTCTACCTAGAGAGTTGCTGTCCATCCCACTGTCGCCAGTGTAAGCCCGCAGAAGAGGGCGAAAGCACGGCACAGTGAAGAAGAAGCTCTTGCACCGCTATCGCCAGTGTATGCCAATAGATAGCGAAAGCACGGTACAGCGAAGGCCAGCTTTGGGTCCCGCAAGCGGTGACGTCATCGCACCGCGGCTGCCTACGTACTTCTAGGCTTATAAGTGCAGGACACGTCGCGTTGCCGCCACAACCCCCCAACGACCAACCAACATAAGGAGAAGAATACGCCCACCTCCGGAGTTACCCCTTGCGCAGTTACTGTGGTGAAGACCGGCCGTTCACGGGCACTTCATTGGGCCTCCTCGGTGTGATACGAAGTCTCACCCGGTGGGGAAGACCGCGTTAGGCTGGCATAGCGCCACAGTGCTTGCATATCTCTGGAGGAATAAGAGGGAGACTTCGTAGATGAAGAGAAGCTGCAAGCAAGAACGAGCTCCTCGTACAGGAGCATGACGTACATGTTGTGCTTCTGTGCGAAACGAAGCTGCACCCCGATCGAGAGCTGCCAAGTTCGGCGAAGCGCCGTCTTCGCCAAACTTGGCACCACATCCGCTGCCCCGTCATTAAGGCAGAGATCAACCGGCTCGTAGAAGAGTTACGCGCTGACATCACCGAGCTGAGGGGACAGTCCTGGGAGCGCACAATCGAACAGGCCTCCTGGGAAGACCAACCTTCACCGCCTCAACCGCAGCCTAACTACAACCCCCGTGCCGGTCTGTGCCATGATGGACCATGCGGTCATCATAGCGGGCAGGCGCCGCTACGCCGCAAAGGACCGCGCCGCCATCCTGGCGGTCCACTTCACCGAAATGTTTCGGCCCAACCACGTCACCGACCAAGAGCACAACGCCGCTGTGGTAGAGCGCTATCTGGCGGCCCCCGCGCCTCCCTCGCCGGCGAATATTTCATGTCGCCCCGCGAAGAACCCCCACTACATTTGAGGGGCCGGGACATCGAGTGGCAATCGGCGGTTAAATACCTCGGTTGCAACATCGATTGTTAGCTGTGCATGGTCCCGATGGTGCAACACTGCATCAACCGGGCCAAAGCCGCGCGAGCAATGCTCCGGCCTGTTCAGAGAGCCTCTGAGAGCCAAGCTGCGGTTGTACAAGTCTTATGAGCGCCATTGTATTGATAAAGAAACAAACAAACAACAAACAAATTCTTTATTTGTCAAAAATGATGTGTGATATGTGACGGTAGCGAAACAGCCAAGCCACATATTTTGACTAAGGTGTAGAGATAGTAGAGTTAGGGCTTGTAGAGTAAGGGGGTGTAGAGTTAGAAGCTTGGCTCTACATGAGATCTGATAAATTTTTGACAGTGCGTGCCATATTGTCTGGTCTTGGCAACATTTTACATGAAAATGTTTTTGGAGATTTAATTGTTCTAATAAATTGATTAGTTGTTAATGTCATTTAATCTATCATATAATTAGTCCATTAAATGATTAAATAATTTAGTTTGAAACAGATTAAATTTAAGATATTTTATGTCATTAGGGATTCTGTCATATTTTTTTTTATAAGACAAAATTTTTAGGGTTCTTTACCTTAAAAGGAAAAAAGGAACCCTTACAGGATCACTTTGTTGCCCGTCTGTCTGTCTGTACGTCTGTCTGTCTGTCCGTCTGTCAGGACCCCTTTTCTCATGAACGCGTGGAGGTATCATGTTGAAATTAATATCGATTACTCAGGTCTATGGTTCCTTGGAGCTGTGAAAAATTTAAAATTCTAGGTCCACGCAATCAAAAGAAACCGCGATATTATGTCATAATTTTGCTGAATTTGTATGAACTCGCGTGGAACTCGTAAGGGAATCAAAACCTATAGGGTACTTCCTGTTGGCCTAGGGTCATGAAATTTGGAATGAAGGAAGGTCTTATAGCACAAGTAAAGGGAAAAATCTGAAAACTGTAAATATCTGTCTGTCTGTCTGTCTCATCGTCTGTTAAGAGTTTTTCTCAGAAACGCATGGAGGTATAATTGAAATTAATATAATAGGGTACTGACAGTGTGTACGGAACCCTTGGTTTGCGAGTCCGACTCGCACTTGACCGGTTTTATTTTTACACTTAAACACAGGATTTTCTCTACTTTTATTGATTTAAACCGGTATGGTGGAGTTCCTTTCTTAAGTTGTGGACTTTTATGGTCATGATTTGTTGCTTCGATTATATTCAGATGTTTAGGTCTAAAATAATATGGTATTATGCTGCGGCAATTACAAATTTTAGAAATAGTTTTTTTATAACTTAGGTAGTCAATGTCAATATTTATTTTGTTGCACAAAGATTCTACCCGCTTTCTAAAATAATCATACCTATATTGGGTGCTTACCTATGAAAATGGCGAATTATTCTTACAGATTCAGGAGTTCATAATTCGAGTAATTCAATAGCTATTTCCAGTTTTTTTCTATTGTTTTAAAATTAATTTCAATATTTTACATCTACTTATTAAATTTTCTTTTAATTTTCAGTTTGATAACTAAAATGTTATCTTCAAAATCAGTGACTCCTAAATGTCATCCATTTTCATGATAATATTCGTAATATTTTTTTACAGCTGACACTTTTCAAAAATTATATAAATTTTTCTGTTAGCTAAATGTTGTCTCATTCATACATACAAAGTTTATAAAATTAGGATCTGTCATTCCTAAAAAAATACAAAAATGTTTGTACTGAAAATTGATTTAACTTCAATTTCTCCATACAAAACGCCAATTTCATGGGTTCCCTACTCCATTTCGAAGAACGTCTCGTCGAATTATAATTCATCGATGACACCTCATCGAAAGTATAATAAGTCGAACATTAAATTAATCGAATGCTCAACATTTCGAAGAACATTTGATCAATGCTACACTTCATCGAAATACTTTCTACCGATGGTACAATTCATCGAAGCCTTATTAGATCGATGGATAAATAAGTCGAAGCCTCATTTGATCGAATGCACGTATAGTAAATGTAAGCAAAGCAATAAATTGAAGTGTTTGCTACAAAGTAAGATCCAGGCGTTTTCATAACAATTTATTTTAATCTACCCGCTCTAACCTATATTATTAGTTTTAACATTTAGTTGCAATCGTGCAGTAGTGCAGATTAGGTAGTCAAAATGTCAGGTCCTGATATAAAAATAAAAAAATCAGTGCGCGGTAAAGACGTGTAGTTAGGCTCGTCCACGTAGAACTCACACGGCTTCCCTGCTCTCTATACCTCATCACAAAACCGTCGCATACAAGCACTGTTTTCGATTGCGGGCGATCACTCTCTGGAACTCGCTTCCCTGCACTATCAGAGATGGTCTGCCCGTCTTTAAGAATCGTTTGAAGGAGCATTATCTTTCTCTATCCTAGATTTGAGCTTTTTGTATATATTAGTTTATTTAGGTGTATTTATATTTTTATATAATATTTATGTACTTTCTATGTAGTGTATCTAGCAGTTAGTTCAATAGTTCAGTAATATATGTATGTATCTTATCAGAGCACATAGGTCTATCTTGTATATTAAATTATTCTTATCAACCTTGGGTTTGCTGGAAGAGATCTCTATTTAGAGATAAGCATGCCTTTGTAGATGTCCTTTCTGTTTATTATATCTTATGTTGTTTTATGTGCAATAAATATATACGAAATACGTGTTGCTAATTGAAGGCTATCAGTTTTGTGCTAACAAAAAAGATAATAATAAATATTACTGGTCCTGTGCGCAAAAAGGGGCAAAAGGATGCAGAAGCACGTTAATAACAACGTTTTCTAGTGAGCATGGGCATTTTGTCAGTAAACCTATGAATGAGCATTTACATTCCCCTAACGCAGCTACGTCGGACGTCATAAGTCTCAAAAATCGCCTGAATCGAGATGCTTCTACTAGTTTTGCTGCGCCTACTCAACTAATCCAGAATAATTTAGCACAAGTACCGAGCACTAGCGCATGCTCCGTTCCCAATAAAAATGCTTTAAGACAGACAATACGACGTGCGCGAAAGAAGCGTATTCCTGTTGAGCCTCGAACATTAGCAGAAATAAATATTCCTGATGAAATGAAGGTAAGATGACTTATTTCTAGCGGTCCTTATTGTAATTCGGGATTTCTTTGTCGTAGTATTTTCTAATAATGCATGGTTTCAATCTGGATACTGAATTCACCCTCTGAACTATCTATCTATATACAAGGTGTAAATGAATTAACGCAAAATGAGAAACTACTTTGTTAGGCATCATTCTGAGCAACTTTCATTATGAAACCGAATTGATCAGAGCAACTTTATTTTTCACTTCCCAGTAGGTACATTTTGGCCTGAGTGGATCAGCTGATTTGTATAAAGAAGTGAAAAATAAAGTTGCCCTGATCAAATCGGTTTCATAATAAGTTGCTCAGAATGATGTTCCTTGCAAAGTAGTTTCTCATTTTGCGTTAATTCATTTACAACTTGTATATAAAAGGCAAAGCTGATCAACGCACAGCCCAAACCGCTGAATCTAGAGACTCCAAATTTGGCACACGTATTTCTCTTATGACGTAGGCATCCACTAAGGAAGGATTTGCAAAAATTCATCCCCTAAGAGGGTATAAAATGAAATGATAGGTGGCTCGCCCGACGAAGTTCTAAAGAAAACGTGCGCGAGCGAAGCCGCGGGCAAAAGCTAGTTATTTATAATTATGTTTACTTTCTTATTCCAGGTCGTTGAAGGAGAACCTTTTCTAGCACGTGACGTTACGTACGAAGAAAATAAACGCTCAATTATATTTTGCACAAGGAAAAATATGGAGATTCTACATGATTCGACAACATGGATAATGGACGGATCATTTCAATCCTGTCTAGTTTGTTAAAAATAAATCGACTCTTAGTACATTGACCCTATCAGCTGTTTTCAAGTTACTCTAAGAGACCCATTTATTTTTTTCATTTGCGACCATATTTTTCGTTGGGAAATGTGTTCATAATGATGGTGGGTACTATCAATCCCCAAAATATTGACGGTGATATAAAAATAACCGTGTACCTATCTTTACTTAATCTATTTTTTACAAGCTAATGTTAAAACTACATTTTGCTAATGTAATCATAAATAATACTAAAACTAATTCAATAAAGAAAATTTCTCCGTAGAAGATTACTCTCATTGGCTTTTCTTCCAAAACGTTATATATAACTTTAGCATTAAAAAACCCCCACATATAACCAGTCTTCCAGATTAATTACCAGGTCTAATCATCAAGTAAAATTAAAAGGTCTCATCACAACGAATCTAATGAGTCTAAACTCGATGGGTTTACTAGTAAGCATCCCAGGGTTCCAGCTCCCACCTTCGAGCGTCACACTCCATCATCAGCTAAGCTCGATAGAAACATATTCTCAAAGGTATTGTCACTACGAGTCTTAATGAGTCCAAACTCGATTGGTCAAAGGTATTGTCACTACGAGTCTTAATGAGTCCAAACTCGATTGGTTTACTAGTAAGCATTCCAGGGTTCCAGTTCCAACCTTCGATCTTCGCACTCCATCATGAGATCAGCTTGATGGTACCATATTCCCAAATTTCTTTTCACTACGAGTCTAATGAAACCGAAACTCGTCTGGACAACAATGAGACAAATGGCGCGGGGGAAGTCACCAGGACTAGATGGGCTTACCATTGAGCATCTACAAAATGGTGGCCCAGCTCTGTGTATACTGCTGACTTCACTTTATCGCAATATATTGAATCTGAGCCACATTCCTGCCATTCTTAGCCAAACAGTGGTCACCCCAATAGTTAAGAATCAGAAAAAAGACATTGCGACCTCAAGCAACTATAGGCCCATTGCTCTTGCCTCAATAGTTGCCCGCATCCTGGAGAAAGTGATAAACATCAAAGCAGAAGAATATTTATGGACGGAACCCAACCAAATGGGCTTTAAGTCGCATGTTTCCACTGCCACTGCCATTTATTCACTCAAGCAGGTGGCCAGCTACTACAAGAAGGGAAAAACCTCGGTCCTGGCCTGCTTTCTGGATCTCAGCAAGGCATTTGACAGAGTCCAACACCAACTGCTCTGGAAGAAGCTCAAAGACAGAGGAACACCGGAAGCCCTAGTCAGTATTCTGAGCAAATGGTACAGCACTCAATCGAACGTCGTGAGATGGAACGGACAGCTATCCGATCCTACAAAATTGGCCTGTGGGGTTAGACAAGGGGGCAGCATGTCTCCCGTGCTGTTCAACATCTACATGGATGACCTCAACAAAGAGCTGACACAAGCTGGAGTGGGCTGTTCAATGAACGGAACCATAGTCAATAACCTATGTTACGCTGACGATATGGTCCTCCTAGCGCCATCTGTGTGCGCCATGCGAACTCTTCTTAGCATCTGCGAGAAGTATGCTGCCAGACACAACATGGTGTATAATGCTGAGAAGACTGAGTACCTAGTGTTTAAATCAGCCAACACACCATCTACTTCACCCCCCCTCTGGCTTAACGGACAGACAATTCGCCGCGTCGAGCAAGTTAAATATCTGGGCCACATCATCGCTTCAGATCTGAGTGACGATCTCGATATAGAACGGCAGAGACGAGCGATTACCGTACGGGCGAACATGCTGGCTCGGCGCTTCAGCCGGTGCAGCGGTGAGGTCAAGAGGCAGCTGTTCATGTCCTTCTGTACCAGCGTGTATACGGTGGAGCTGTGGAGTACTCACAGGGTGGAGACGATGCGGCGCATGCGCGTCGCATACAACAACGCGTGGCGCGCCCTGTACCGCCTGCCGCCGTGGTGCAGCGCGAGCGAGATGTTCGCCGCGGGCCGCGCACCGGGCTGGGCGGCGCTGCTGCGCCTGCGCTCGGCCGGGGCGCGCGCGCGTATATGCGCCTCTTCGAACCCCATCCTCGTGGCCGTTAGACAGTGGCCAGCCAGCCCAATACATAAAACATGGGAAGGGTACCACGCCCCGTGTCATACCTAGTATTTTTAAGGATATTAATGAAATTGATTTTTGAATTTATATTAATTTTATTGACATATTTTTATTTTTGTCTAATCTTATTTAATTTAATTTAATTGTATTTTTATATTGTAATTGATATTGGACATCATATTGTCTGGAAATTTAATAAATAATAATAATAATAATAATAATAATGACCCCAAACTCGATGGGTTTACTAGTAAGCATCCCAGGGTTCCAGCTCCCAGAGCTTCGCACTCCATCATCAGATCAACTCGGTGGTACCATATTCTCAAAGCGCTTGTCACAACGAACCTAATGAGCCCAAATTCTACGGGTTTACTTGTAAGCATCATAGGGTTCCCGCTCCCACCTTCGAACTCCATCATCAGACCAGCTCGATGGTACCATAACAACCAGTTCCAAGAAATCTACTTTCGAATAAAAAAACAACACTCATATTGGTTCACCCGTTTACGCTCCAGGTGGTGAGAGAGAGACACACACACAGAGTGACTCACACGTCAAACTCATAACACCCCTTTTGCCTTCGTCGGGCGGGGGTTAAAAACCAAACCATTATCGACAAAATGCGATTTTTAATTATTGAAATATCGATCAAAAGTAATTAGATGAAATAAACTTTCCACTAAATGTTATGTCGACCATTTAAACCGTCGTCTAAAAGACATTCGATGAAATGAACCATCGACGTTACAACTTTCGGGTAAATAACGCATCGTTCAAACAAACAATCGACCAGGTGTCATCGATGAATTGTAATTCGACGAGACGTTCTTCGAAATGGAGTAGCGAACCCCAATTTCATATGTAAGGACCTAATATGTTATGGACCATGCAATATGACAATGTTGCATTGGCGGATGGTTATCTAACTGCACACAGAATTCGCTCATTTCGTAAGTATTTATTAGGTATATTATTTTAGAAAGCGGTTTGTTAAGATTGATTGTTCTCTTGAGTTTGAAGAGAGTTCTATGATTTCGCAGTTATCGAAATTTGGCGATACCAGCTTCATTTTGTAATTTATTAACTTTTCATTTACATGTAGACACTGAGGCACCTGGTTTCTCCATACTTTGTACAATGCAATATTAAATTCTGATAATAATTTGTAAGGGTTTTTATTGTTCAGCCCAACCGCATGAATATGTCTTCTTTATTCGATGAGCAGTTATCTTCAATATCTCCAAGGATCCTGTTTAGTTTTGTTTCGTTTTACATGTACCAGACGGCTGTAAGCCAGCGTCCCAGCAGGGGTCACCTTGGCGGAAACTGGCTTGGAACCGCGGATTGTGTTTCGCCTTGCCTTAGCGGTTTTGTCCGCAATTGATGAAAAAAGAAAAAAAAAGGAAGTGGATGAAGCGTTGGTTGAAAGAACGATCGATTCTTAGCCATTCAAACTTATTGGAGTTATTAGACTTCAATGATTGAACATCATTGAAGACTTAACTAACTTAACTTCCTAAGAATGGACAAGGTAACATTTTACGAGTTACTGGATATTGTTCGACCTATCATAACAAAAAAAGATACAAATATGAGACCAGCAGTTTCGGCCGAAGAACGGCTGTTAGCTACTTTAAGATACCTAGCTACTGGAAGGGACTACAGGGACCTAAGATTCAGTACAATTGTATCACAACAACTGCTGTCGGAAATAATCCCGGAAACCTGCAGGGCAATCTACAAGGTGTTAAGAAAAACGATTAAGGTATGTAAATTAAGTAATATTTATTTCTTAAAAATTAACATTTCTTTTAGGATATCCTCTGCTGGACCTTCTATGAACTTTGCGTTTTCAAATGCTTGGGAAGATTGAGTTAAAGGTAGTGAAAGTGTATTGTACATTTGGGCATCGGTATGATCAGTGGGTGAGTGAAGGTTGTGAGGAGGAGATTGAACTGGTTGAGGAGAATTATTAGCGGGTGGGTAAGATTGGAGTCTATATGATGGACGACGAGGAGATTGAACTGGTGAAGGAAAATGATTAGCGGGTGTGTAAGATTGTAGTGTATATGATGGACGATGAGAAGATTGAACTGGTTGAGGAGATTGATTAGCGGGTGAGTAAGATTGGAGTGTAGATGATGGACGATGAGGAGATTGAACTGGTTGAGGAGAATGATTAGCGGGAGAGTAAGATTGGAGTGTAGATGATGGAAGATGAGGAGATTGAACTGGTTGAGGTTGGTTGGAACTATAAATGCCGCCGTTTATATTATTTCGTTACGTTATTTTATGCTGTTAAGATAAGCAAAGGATACATACAGATTATAAATCCTAGGTACCCATACAAAAATAAATAAATTCGTAGGCTTTGTTTATAGATATTCCTTTGCCTCAAAGGTTTCCCTACCAGAAAAAACGCATATGATTATGGTTCAGATCAGTACCGAAAAAATACATCTCCTATTTTTGCAGCACTGAAGATAGGTACAAACTTACCTTTTCGGCTTCACGGTTGAAACTACATTTTAAAGTGTCCATTTTATTTTTCTCACTTGCTTCGTTTGCATTTGGGTCCAACTCCTTATACTTTTGCAGTAATATCTCCCACGCAGTCTTCTTTTGTCGAGCTGAAGGTTTCGGACGAAAGATCCCAGAGGCATGGCAAATCTCTATACAATTCGATTAATTCGCTAATAATTTCGCGTTCGCGGCTCGACGACATTTTCACCTACAACGTGCGTGCGCACCCGCTCTGGCTGTCACAGCGCAACTGCCTGGTTTGGCTGTAATCTGACGTCTACACGGCTTTAAGCCACGGCTGCAATCCGTGGATTTGATCACGCTCCCGCAAGCCAAGGACGATGAAGGTCATTTAGAATTTGACATACATCTGCCGTCCACACGGATTGCAACCAGCAAGGTCACCTCTGCTGGGACGGTGGCTTACAGCCGTGTGGTAAACGCATAGTGTCTTCTATCATTGGCTTATTTTAGAGATTATAACCCCTCCACCTCCTCCCTCCGCCTTGTCTCGCCTTGGTGCCTGCGGGCGTGCGGCGCCGCACCACATCGTGTGGCCCGGCCCTTGTTTATTAAAAACCTAACCCAAGATTCGGCCAAGTGTGAGTGGTAACGATTCAATACAAACGCATAATTTGACCAAGTATCTTGTATGGGGACCCACACTGTTATTATCTTTATTAACGGATGACCTTTAGAAAATGGCCAATTAGCGATTTTTTGGCGTATAATTGGGGTCATTCTAAGCTTAAACCTGAAAGTTTCAATATATTTTCAGATAAGATTTTTTGAAAATCTGTAAAATTTATTCATTTGTAAGCGATTTTTTGGCGTATAATTGGGGTCATTCTAAGCTTAAACCTGAAAGTTTCAATATATTTTCAGATAAGATTTTTTGAAAATCTGTAAAATTTATTCATTTGTAGTAACGAATCCCCAAAATACGTTACGTTCCATTTAACTCGTTTATAAGATGAGAATTCTTAGAGGAAATTGTGGATTATATCGAGTTATATTGAAGGAAAACCTGTTTTGATTATATTTTTACGTCAAGGGCATTTTTTTTTGGTTTCTATCAATGGTTTTTTTGGTCTATTTCAATGAGATTCAGATGTTCTTTTACATTTTAGGTTGCAAGCGTTGCAAACGAATCGGTCTGGTTAGGTCAAATAGACTAGATAACCAGAATCAGGGGGTACGTATTATAATACCGAAGTAGAAAATACCTAAGTTTATAAGGCCTATCGTACGGAATCCCGAAAATTAAAACGCCGAATGTCTGTTTACCCAAAGTATGAAATCCCGAAATTACGGAATCCCGAAAATTCAAACGCCGAATGTCTGTTTACCTAAAAGTATGAAATCCCGGTAGTACAAAATTTCAAGTATTTTTTGTTGTTATTACATGTTCAACCTAACACGAAGGATAAAGGGGGCTTGTTTTCGCTCACCCAAAGGGGGTGTAAAGGACGGGTAAAGGAACCGTCAGAGGACGCACCGTAAAGAGTTCACTGATTGTAACACATTATTTAGTCACTTCAAGTGGACGCACAATTTTCACTTTAGAGTTCACATGGACTCCCAATATATTCTTTAGAAGGAGAGAGAGAGAGAGAGAGAGAGAGAGGGCACTTTTTCTAGAGAGGTTCTATAAGGTTCTCCGAGCCAGCAGGGCCAGATTATCTAGCCTCTTAGTTCTTCTCACTTTGAGATTTGTAGACCAAAGACCACATTCTTGGTTCTTGCAGCATAAAGAAAACAACTGTATTCCTTCCAATCTTCCAAACTTCAAACGTGTTTTCTATTTTGAATTTGATGTATTACCACCCAAAGGGCCAGTGAGAGCCATAGATAAAAACTATATGAAGCCTATAAAATCACATAGATCATATAGCAAGTTGTCAAAAACTAGTGCTGTTGAAGATGTAAACAATAACAATTTTCATAGTTATTCCTAAGAAGAAAGTTGGAAATCAAGTCCATTGCATCATGTAATGTAGTAATTTGTATATGTATATAATTTGTAATGTGGAGTAATTTACATTCTCAAGGCTGGACTATTTATCAGACGACATTACTTGAGTGCTAGGTTTTGGTCCTATAAAATGAGAAGATGATATCACACCAATTTTCAAACCCTGTCTGTATTTGGTGCGTCATTTTAGGGTACAGCTGCTAGTGTAGCGAAAACCCTACAACAGACCACTGCGTAATGGCCTAGTATATTACCGAAACATGCAGAGTGGGTGCACTGCAGTGCGGGGGCATCGCCGCAACCCAATAGTAGCCGGCGCAACACCATAGTAACCAGAGCTAAGGCGATTTCGAATCTTTCGTATCTAAAAATAATAACTGACTATCAGGTTATGGTTCCCCCCTCCCTCTGACCCCCTCAAGATTATGAGGTCTATACATATATGTATAGATGTGTAAGGTCCCGACTTTAGTAATTTCTTCACAAACTTCAAAAAATCATATCTCCGAAACTAGGCATTTCCTCAGGGGGCAAAAAGCGGGAGGGTATCAACACTTTCACAGACTTCACCGAACTTGGCACCATTTAGATCTCCATTCTTTTGTTGGTGAAATCTCTCGAAGTTGGCTCCCATTATTTCTGTCATCAGACTGTTTTGTTTAGATATCAATGTTCAGCATTCTTACCTTGTTATCCCCCATGTACAGTATCTTTAGCTTTCTCAGTTTAGACGGCATTACTTTGAGATGATCCAACCCATGTAGTTTATTGTCATTCAGGTTTAAAGCTTCCAGGTCTGGTATGTTTTCAGAAATTATGTCAATAGCAGCTAACATTATCATCGGCCGGAATAACACACAGAACAAGTCTGTTAGGTCTGAAATTAGAAGTGAATGTTATTAGAAGTAAGCATCTGGCATCTGTCAAAAATAAGGACAGCGCCATGCATCTCTCCCCTTCCTTTTCTAAGTGAAACAAGGAAAAGAAAACTGACACATAGCCCTATGTGGCTCCACTTTAGTAATAATTTAATTGACAAAAAGATATTTAAATGCAGAAGCTATTGCCATATTTTTATACTTTGACATTTGAAAATAAAAATATCCTATTTTGTTTCTCATTAGATTCTGGCTATAAAGAATATCAAAATATACTATTCCGCATTGTCCGCCCCTCAAAATAGCAAGGACAAGCCTTATTACAGGCCATTGTACACTAAACAAACACTTGACAATTACAGGTGCAACAGACAGCCCCCTGAGCAGGGTGCATGGAGGTTGATAAAACAGTAGAGCACATGCTACTGGCATGTCCATCCACAACAGAAACCAGGATGGGTATCCTAGGTGATACAACAAACACCCACAAGCTCCTAAAACACCCAGGCCTCCTACTCCAGCTGGTGCAGGAGTTGGGATGGCTGAAGTAGATGTGCAGAAGAAGGGGACATGCACAAAGGCCCCGCTCAAGTGGGCCAGATGCAGGCTCTACACCCCCTTTATGATATAGCAAATTAGCTGCTTGATTTTGGGATCTCAGGCGGAAAAATTCTATTCCTGACTTGTTCGGAAAGGCTTCTTTACGTACCTCTCTACAACCCTCGCCTGCGGCTCATGCCCTATACTTCTCTATTCGTAAATATAAGCCTTTGCGAACTAGTAGGAAATCTACATTGCATCTTGTTGGGATAAGTAGGAAAGTATGGGATTAACCAAATACATATATAACCTACAAATTAGAATTTAAACAACTTTTTTGTGAAATCTAATGTATTTGTGTTGAAACTAGTGTTGACAACAGAATGTGGAAACCTACATCAAGTGATTCTTTCGGAATATTGTGAAATGTGATGGAGAGATTTCTGTTTACTAAAAAATGTATGTATAAAAACACATGGTATACCTGGATCACAGTGAAACTTGGTCAAGTCCAAAGCCTTTGTAGCAGCATTATATCTCTTTGCCATGGTCAACTTCATCTTCTCCTTCATTTCATCATCAACAGTCACATTTGGCACAGCATTCTTAACAAGCACAACCAATTTGAAACCATCATTCATAACAATTTTTTTATCTGCATTGAACAATGCCTCTGCTGTTTTCACATCTTCAACATAGAATATTGCTGCATTGCCATTTATCTTATAATAATGTGGTATGAGGGGTATTGGTGAGATGTAGCTGAGTAATGCTTTTAAAACAATGTCCTTTTCATGTTTAGCTCCATAAGGGATGATGATTTGATACCAGGGTAACTGGCCTACTATAAACTTCTTTCTTGGTATTCCAGATCCACCTCTGGGTGCTGGGGTGTTGTAGCGACCTCTCCGACCTCTCTGGTTGTGTCCATCGCGCCCCCCCCGCATAGACATGGCCCCCATGTCAATATCATCATCAAGCAGTAGCAACGAAGGGTCACTTTGGAAAGCACGGAATTTGTTTTTGCCTTTGTTGGTGCCGGTTTTAAACCAAACTCGCCGAGTGCCTCCGCCGCGGTCATCGTGCTCTGCGAAAAGAACACGTTGCACTGGATTTCGATATCACGAAATGAAGACATGAAGACATGACAAAACACAAACACAACACAACGGTGACTTAAAAAACCAAAAAAACAAAACCTTACCAAAGTGATCATCGGATCTGTCGCTCTTCCAATTTCTATTATTTCTACCTCCACCACGTTTCGACATGTTAATTACCTATATATCTGTGATTCTAAATAATGTTTATATTAAAAATGATTGTTTTGATTTAAAGAGTCCGTGACACCATCACTTTTTGATAGGTTAGGTCAAAGACATTTTTTATTTTATTTATCCCTTTAGGGAAAGGCTACGGTGCTAGGCCATACCGCCTTGTCTGTGGTGATGTCATCTTTGTAGTCTTCACAAATGTGTCTTATCTTCCAAAATCTTCAAGGCCACATGGCCATATCCTCAATTATGTCAAAAACAGAAATTCCGAAACACATAACACACGGTCTAAAAGACAAGCATACAAACCGTGACCGTGATGCACTTTTTTGTGTAGATTTATTCAAAAGCTTTGTGCTTAGTCCTAGGTTAAAAAAAAAGTTTGAAAATAAAATGGATCGGTCGATTACTTCGTTAGCAGAGCCAGGACAAGGGACCACACGACATCTTACTTTCGTTTGAAGTTAAGATTGTTCTCTGAAAGAAGCAAATGGACCAGATTCTCAAACTTACAAACCTCAGCGGTCTTGTCTATCAGTCACCCCAGCAACAGTACTCAAGTACTGCAACAGTTATCTAACAGATGGCGTTAGTAGGACGAATTTGATACGCAAATACTGAGGAGAATTCAATTAATTCACATTGACGTGGAATACCCTCTATCTTACTCCACGAGGAAGATCCCGTTAACGATTCAGGTAATCTCCTAGACATTCAGTTCAGTTTTAAATATAGTATTGATTGGTCAGACATTATGTATCTGTCTGTACATTTCGTTATGTATAAAATATGACGTAGCGATCACGCCACCTTTGAAAGGAGAGTTACCACTCTCTGATTGGTGAAAAGCATTAGGCTCCTCCTTCCTAAAAATACATTCAACATGTGTAGTGATGTGCTACACATTACTAATGGATCGATGTAAAATTTATTTATTACAAAACACGGCAAGTCCCACAAGATGACAAATCTATCGCTTAGTTAGTTCAACGCAACGCCCTTTCAGATGAGGGCACGAACATTTCAGGTACTGAAAATGTAACTAAGCCAGTCGATTTGATCTGCTATTTTGTTGACTGAACTGTAATTTTTTTAAGGTCCCGTTATGTCAGCGAGCTGAACTGTATGTCATGAACCATGGTAGTAGGGAGGTAGACAGCTTCTGCCGCCATCACCAACTAATGCTTTGCATTGGCAAAATTAGGTACAAAAGAGGTTAGCACGCCATTGTTGGCGAATTTATTTCGAAGCTTTGTTATTTAAAGTGGGAATGGACTCAGGCAGGGATGCACTCAGGGCTGGCTCTAACCATGTTGGTATCCTGGGAGATTCATACATTAGGCGCCCTAATGTTATAAACGTGAAGAGTAATCAACAAACCCTGCTATGAGGGGTGGCGCAAGCTAACCCTGTACATTGTCTAACATGTCTGAACATTGTCCCAACTATCAAGTTGAGTAATGAATGATTAACAAGGATACGAGTGGAGGCGTGCCTCATGGATTCGTGTAAAGAGCTACCAATAAAGCCGTTTATAAGGGTGGCCCAAGCCACCCCTGATATTTTAAATTGCTAGCAAGTCCAGTTTTTTTTTTAAAATACCTGTTAGAAGGAACAGCAATTCTAGTAATGAGTAATCACCATTTGCACTGACGTGGCGACTTCGGCGGCGACGCTCTGGGTGACAACCCAGGTCTACCCAACCTTGGGCTGGCTGGCACTGACCATTGCACGAATCTACAATAATCTACAGCAATTTTTACGGTTCCATACCCTTAGGGGTCCAAACGGGACCCTATTACTAAGGTTCCGCTATCCGTCCGTCAGCGAGCTGTTTCTTATGAACCGTAATAATTAGAGAGTTGAATTCTTTGGCAGATTCTAGACACGCGGCAGCATTTCAAAGCCAAGTTCAAAAGAAGAGAACTGGCGACGCAGCGGCCATGTGTTATGAGTTTTATGCGTTTCGTCATAAGGTAATTTTCGTCAAAGTTGCGTTTTGTCAAATACCTTTCAGTCAAAACTGCTTTTCGTCAAAATACAATTTTTGCCAAAGCTCCTATCCCTAAAAAAGGTTCCAAAACCATGATAGAAACCACCACCGGCCAGTGGCAAAACTGAGTGCAGTTGCCAAAGTGTTCGTAATGTTTTTAATTCTCCTTGGCTTATGTTTAAACGATTACCAAAAACGCACCTATTTTACTACCAATAAATTCGAAATGACTGCCAGAATGGATAAATGTCCACCAAATTGTGTTTGGATAAATGATCACCAAACTTCTTTTTATGTTTTGTGTACATAAGTTTATGTTTTAAGTATTTTTTGTTGTTCTTACATGTTCAACCTAACACGAAGGATAAAGGGGGCTTCGCTTCGCTCACCCCCTTTACCCTTCACCTAAGCTACCGCAGTATTTTGCCCTGATATTTTTTGCAACTTTTGGTGTTCATTTATCCATTTTGGGTAGGAAAAAAATATTTTGGTGATCATTATACTTGTTGCCATTCTCCTTTGCTCCCGCAATGCCTACATTACGTCACCGGCGCGCAGCATGCATTTCTGCCGAAGCAATCAGTGACCACTAATTTTGTCATCTACCAGAGGGTAGACACTCTTTCGCAAGAAATCGATGCGGGAAACCAAGTCGATATAATATATCTGGACTTTCAGAAAGCTGTCGATCGGGTAGATAACGGCATCCTCCTAATAAAGCTGGGCAAGATTCGATTTGTGCCTAGGCTTCTCAAGCTATTTTCTAGCTATCTGATGGATATGATAGAGTTTGTGAAGTATGGAACGTTCCTATCTTGACCGTATAATACCCAGTCTGGCATAAGTCAGGGATCTAATTTAGGCCCCCTTTTTCTCGTGCTTTTTAATTAATGATCTCCCAGATGCTGTTCGCTGATGATGTGAAGTTGGTGAGGGTCATCAGGAGCGTGGAGGATTGTGCGGTCCTACAAATAAATGTAAATTCTGTACATAGCTGGAGCCTAAAAATCGACTCTACTCTAACCCGAGCAGATGTGAGATCTAAGCTTAACTCGTTGGCACTGTCCGCTGGTGTATCAGTACATTCTGGACGGCGTGGGCGTGACGCGCGTGCACTAGGTGCGCGAACTCGGCGTTCTGTTCAACGCGTATCTCACGTTCCGCCCACAAGTGCAGCAGGTCACTGCAAAGGCGTTCCAGAGGCTAGGGTTCGTAACGCAGCACCGCTCACTCTTGGAGCCACGCGCGCTCTCTGCGTGGCCTTGGTGAGGAGCATAGTTGAAATGAATGCAGCGGACCATAGTCTCCACATGAGCGTAAATATATTCTCATGCTGGAGCAAGTACAAAAGCGACACCTACGTAGTCTTTATAAAAACGGTTATAAATATATCAATTTATGTGCCTGACTAGATTTCTGCAAGGCCTTCTGGGATATGAATCTTTAGAACTTAGGAGATCACTTTCCCCATTTATTTTTGTGATTAACATAGTCAGAAATAAAATTGTTTGCACTGAGCTCCTCCAAAGGTGCGTAAGAATGTACGTGCCCGACGCATACGTTAGGCTGCGGGCTAGTCGTACTAGGCCGCTGCTGGCTAGTGGCGCGTCGCGCACTAACCTCTACTCGTCCTCGCCCGTCGCGTCGGCGCAGGCGCTGAACAACTCCTTGCTCGCTGCTGCATCTCCACAGTGTGAAATATTCGCGAATGGGATAGCATGCTTGAAGAGAGAGTGTAAGAGATCAATAGAAAGATGTATGCAAGATTCTTAACTTCTAAGTTTATAATTACCTATATTTTAACCCACCTTTGTATCAAAATGGTATTTTTTGCTTTAAGATGCAATTGAAAAATAAAGAAATTGAAATTGAAATCTTCCTTCAAAAATTTGATTGCCAGTAAAAAATAGCCAAGTTCAATCTTTAACTTGGCTTGGCAGACGAATTGTATAATTACTGATGTAAAATGATTGATTAAGGTATCACACAGAACCTTGTCGGGACTTTTTGAAATTAAACAGCCTCAACTCGGATATATCCTCTAATGTACTTAATATACCTAACCTATGATCAAACAGCGGATTTTTTTATCGATTCCGGTATAAACCTTTTCGATTCACTCGTTACGATACACGTGTCAAAGAAAAATGAATATACATCACTACACTTGACTATCATGTTCGGTTTCGTTGGTTTCGTGTGATGTGACGTTACGGTATCTTGTGAATTCTTGTGTTTACTTCGATATTAGTTGAAAATTCTGTGTCAATTTACAACTGCTACACTCCCAGCGGCTACAAAAACAACTATAGTGAGTAATATAAATTGATATATTGATATATTTTAACGTTTACAGTACGATTTCATTCACACCAAATATAACCTAAAAAGTTATGCTCAAATTTGGGTTTTAAATTTGTTTTTAGGTCTTTCTGATGGTTTGTATCAAATGATTAGTATTATTCGCTAATCTGGTTCAATGGACGTAATTTGGATTGATTAGCTACCACAGGCTAGCCAACAACCGATTTTTGGGTTGATGAGTCAAGTTGGTTTAATTTTGCTCTTTCCTTCCTTAGGATGAACTCTTGACTCAATCTGATCCAAGCAGTTTTTATATCAATCATCATTAGTCACATCTTAATATATAGTATGTAAGGTAAGCATTTATCATATTACTGGAGTCATTAAATGAAAACTACTTAGCTTACATTGAATAAAATCTCAGTCACAATACAAGCATAAATATTTGCATACAAATAAAAGATAAACAGTGTGTTTACCGATTGATTCTCCTAATTTGAATTATATGTAAAATCCTTATCTATCTCTCATGTTGAATCTTAATTTTGGGTAGGACTGAGGTTGTATTAGATTCCCCATAAGAATTACTGAAGAAGATTTCATAAGATTTGCACTTACATAAATACCATCACAGATTTCCTTTCCCATTAAGGTGAAAGACCAACAGCTTTACACTCACATATTCTAACATATTATGTACCAGGAATTCAACTACAGTTCTAGCATGATAAACTGCGGATCTGGAGATCCATACCCCATGAATTATATTAATTAAGTTGGTCTCTTTTACAGTCCATCCATATTTTTTCGTACATGGCTACCACCAATGTTTGCAAATCTGCAAATTCCTGCATCTTAGAGACACCCTTCTTCTTTCAGCTACTTTATGATATCAGATATATGTATTATCATAATACCCATAAGTTAAATACAGCCAACAGTAAAATTTACATTGATTTGCCACAGAAATGAGATATTCTATAAATACATGTATAATCCATCATGCAACACAGTTGTAGTTTAAACTCAATTACACAATCAGATTGTCCCTGTCTGTCACACTTTATCCATTGGACTTTACACCCAACAAGCGGGCTATAACCCAGCCAAAGTCATGTTGCTTATCTCTTCCTACAAATAGCATGTTGGGGCACTCCCTTGTACTTTGTTCTTGTAATATGTGCTTAATAGTCATTTATCTATGTGCCAGTTGGGGGAGGTAATTGTATAAGAGGAGTCCAAAGTGTAAGACCTTGATGACCTGACCTTTTGTTCCTATACTTTGATATAAAGTACAGATAGAGCTTCTATGTACCCATTATAAGCATTTAAAGCAAGCCTTGTGTAGATTTAAGTAGAATAGGTAAGGTTCATTAAGTTCAGAAACTGAATTTGTGTTCAAAAGAGTGGAGCTGAGTAGAGTTGTTGCCGGCAAGGTGGGCCTGCAAATACATGCAGAAAGTTTGCCAGAGATGCAGTAGAGACATGAGTACTGATCAGAACCTAACCATTTTTAGGAACAATTGCTACCAGACAAGGGTAGTCAACATACACTAGAAGTCCTATATAGGGTTTGATAGATAGTTGCATAGCCCTAACAAGAAGGTAGTACAGACCATTTAGAACCAGTTAGACCCAACTTGTGTTAGCTGGTCTTACCGTTTCGTTTTTAGGGTTCTGTACCCAAAGGTTGCCAAACGGGACCCTATTGTTGTTGTTGTCCGTCCATCTGTCACCAGACTGTATCTCAAGAACCGTGATAGTAAGACAGTTGAAATTTTCACGGATGATGTATTTCTGTGTAATAAAATAAATATTTAAGGGGGCTCCACCTACTGCTCAAGGCTATTCACCTAGCCTCCTCTTTAAAACCACTAAAATGTCAGGGTGTATAAACAATAATATTATTGATTTTGTTTGATTAAAAAAAAAATGGTAAAATATTGGTGACATTATCACTATCCAGAACTCCCCGTCCCCCTAACATTAAAAATAAGCTGGGCAATGATCCTCCCCCAAGCATACTTTGGTGCTTGCGTAATACTTGAATGACCCCTGAGCTTGCAGTGAGCTGACTGTTGTCAACCGTCTAGACCAGGGGTCTCCAAACTACGGCCCGCGGGCCAGGCGCGGCTCGTGAGCACCAACAATCCGGCCCACCTTATACTGTTTTGATAATTATGATAGTTATGATCAATGTGATTTAAGCAGCTGTGCCTTTCCACTGATAATGGTTTGAATTTGTGGAATGAGTTTAGTAGTGGATGGATATTATCAGCAGCGACTTCAAATGCTCTTCAGTCAGTTTATATCTGTACGTTTTTTTTTGTGTATTTCATTGTGGAAAACATTTTCTCACAAATAAATATGTGGTTCCAAAAGCGGAAAATAAACCACGAGCAAATTTATGCCAGTGAATAAACTGTTCAAGTGGAAGAGTTTCCAGCAAAATGAGTTTAAATACTTTTCTTTAAATTTATCACTACATTGCAAATCAACCATTTCCAGTTGAAGTTCTGGGGCAAGGGTTTCTGTGTCGGCGTTAAAAGGATTTTGAAAAATCTTAATATTATTTGCAATTTCATCAAAATCCTGAAAAACGTAATTAAAAACTACAGTATATTGTATTATGAGCTAGCTAGATCCTGGCCCTAGGGACTTTAGTGGAGGATTTAGTCTGGCCCTTGTGCTACAAAGTTTGGCGACCCATGGCCTAGACGCATGTCGCCGACCACGAACTCCGACTGCCGAAATGGCGCGCGATTCTCAACCTTATGGCACAGTCGTACCGTACGTTTTAACGTAATTTCGTTGGAGTTGACAACACTGGTTGGCTTGTTGTTGTGTGTCGTGTAGCCGCTTGTCGGCGACTTGTTGTTGCCGTCTGGCAGGTCCTTTAGTAAGACTAACGTACAGCGGTTCATTTTTGGGGTTCCGTAGAGAAACAAGGAACCCTTATAGTTTCGTCAAGTCTGTCTGTCCATCCGTCCGTCCGTATGTCACAGCAACTTTATGCAGAAACTATTAGGACTACACAGTTGAAACTTGTTATGTAGTTGTATTCTGTGAACCGCTTTACGATTTATATACAAAAATTGAAAAATAAAAATAATTAAAGGGGGCTCCTCATACGAGGAACTGAAACCAACATTTTTTTTTTCAGCAAACCTATATGTGTAGTGTGTCTTATAGGTCTTTTAAAATGACGTTGAGGTTCCTGTAACAATTTTTCCTCAAAATAAATCGTTAAAGAGACTTCTCCCCCCCCCCCCCCCCCCTTAACTTTTAAAGTAAGAGAGTGAAAAATGTACAAAAAATATAAGCTGTGTATTTCAATAACGAAATTTGGTTTGAACAAAATAAAATAAGCAGTTTTCAAAACCACAAAGATAACTTTGTCATTCATACAAACACTATGCAAAACAAAGTTACAACACAAACATCCAGTCACATAATTACTTGCTACAACGGAACCCTTCATGGGCTAGTCCGACTCTTAATTTTTTATTTTAATGTTGTAATACGCTCGTGGTCTATTCGACGCGGAAATGAAAGGAAAAATCAAATTATGGCAAAAATCTAAATGTGACTGATGATAAGACCTATTACCTAGTTTCTTGGTAAAAGCCATTGAGTAATGTATAAATACTCGAGACGCTACCTCGAACAAAATGTGTGCCCGACTGCCCGGCCTCTTGACGAGAGGGGTACGCGCGGGGCGAGAGCGGACGTCTCAGTTGTCATAGATACAATCTTTTCGCGCAGATTCGACATGCCGTAATTCTGCACGTACAGTCGCCTTTGCCCAAAAGTATACCTATTGAGTGAATCCTGCCTATACTGTTTGCATACTTTTAAGCGCGTGCGACCTATTATGTGGCAATAATATAAAAGAGAATTTGCTTGAATACTTAAATGGGGAGTATTTTTTTTTCATTGGACTTTCCAAAGTTTGTAATGTGAATTTTCATGTGCAATAAAATATACGAAATATACGACATGCATAACAGCATAACACGTTGGTATTCAGAAATGTTACTTCGGAATGTAAAAATCTTGTTACTCTTTGATTTTCAAAGAGAAAACATGGCTGTAGCTTTGTTGATTTTTGTAATTCACAAAATATGATTGAATATGCGTATTTTACTGATATTACAGGGTACTTTCGTATGAAAAGTTATTCCTTGGCTTTTTTGTGTCTTTACTGTGTAGTTTTTACAGTACCGCAGAGCACACGACCGCATTATTTAATTTCTTACTCTCGCAATCAAACGCGTCACAGCTCGGCAAGCGCTTGGTACAGTGGTCGTGTTGAGTGAATTCACTCTACTTATAGCTACAAGAAATTCAGTTTGCGCGCCTACTCTAGTATTTATATATTATTACTCAAAGATAAAAGCACAGATAATTAAAAAGTTAGTGAAAGGTCGAAATGTGCAGTTATACCAAGTTTATAATTGAATACGCCCTTTCCTTTTGGTCTACCTCAATCACGTAATTTACAAACAATTTGGCCGCAAACAATTCAAAATATAAAGTACACTTTATACCTACGTAAATCTGTAAATAAATGCGTCAGACATCAACGATCATGCAACAAGTTAGCTCGTTAGCTAGAAAACTCATTTATTGCCGATCGAGATAAAACAATGTCATCTTAAAGACGTGTTGCGCAAATAAATAGGTATGTTTACCAGAAAAAAATATGTCGTCAGACTTTCAGTTACTTCACTCGTTAAGAGCTCTTACACACGAGCAGCATGCGCGTCGGCACCAGTCGACAGCAGGCTTATAAACGTGACGACGAGTCTAATTTTGACGTCGACACGTTTTTAAGCTTGCTGCCGACGCGTTTTATTGCGTGTCCGGAGCAGCCGACCGCAGGTGCTGTCGCACATCACATGTTATCCTAGTGTCCCCACACTATATTGGGTCAGTTGCTGGCGCACTTCAATGCGCATCAAATTCTCCTTAGCCAGCAGTTTAGATTTACAAAAGGGCGATCGACAACAGATGCTGGAGTCATGTCAGTTAAACATATTTTTAATGCGTGGGAAGATCGTAGGGACGCTATAGGTGATTTATGTGACCTGTCCACGGCATTTGACTGTTTAGACCACGAAACATTGCTCTTAATTAAAGCTAAAACACTACGACATAAAAGGCAATAGATCTAAGCTTATGAGATCGTATTGAGAAGGGGGGGTTGAAAAAGCTGACATTAATAGCACAAAATCGTCGGGTTCTCGTGAAGATGAAAGTCCCACAAGGATCTATTCTGGGTCCGGTCCTTTTCCTCGTGTATGTAAATGATTTGCCATTCATGGTACAAAACATGTCAGGGATATTATTATTTGCAGATGACGTCACTAATTTTTTAAATTAGGAGGCAAAAAAGTGTCTTAAATGAACAAATAATGCTCTCTCGCGAACTAGACTGGTTTATGGCCAATAACTTGCTTCTCAATTAAAAAAAGCAAAATGCATAAAATTCACTTTACCTAATGTAAGGCAAGTTGAGAGTAACATTGTACTGGGGAAAGACAAACTAAAACTAGTAGATGAAACTGTATTTCTCGGCATCTCTATCGATGCCAAACTACAGTGGGGTCCCCATATTGTAAAATTAGCACATAAACTTAGCTCCGCAGCATATGCAGTTAAAAGAATCAGGGAATTGACTGATGTTGCAACTGCTAGGCTTGTACATTTTAGTTATTTTCATAGCATTGTGTCCTACGTCATACTACTATGGGGACGGGCCACTGACATTAAGCATCTTCATTTTGCAGAAGAGAGCGATCCGATTTATTTATAAGCTAGGTAGTAGAGTCTCTAAAATATTTCTTCAAAGAAACCAACATCCTAACAGTTAAGTCAATATATCTATGAAAACATTTCATTTATTTCATTTATTAATTTGCAAACATGTACAAAACTATAGTGGTCTTAAAATACAGCAGTAGGTGAGTACATGTACCCTGTTAGGGCATCGCAAACAGCAGTGCAGATTTCACATTGTTAAAAACGTTAATTGTAATAAAGTAGTGCATGCAATATAAATGTCGATTTTGAGATTAATTTATAATAACATTTACAATATAGGTATGGGTACATTCAATACAATTTTCACATAGTCATACAAAATTACGATAGATCAAAATTAAATGGTTTGGGAAAAGTATAATTGTAAAATGTCAAGAAAATATTATGTTACATTATTTATCAAATTTATCATTAAGGAATTCATTGACGGAATAATAACATTTGGATACAAGAAACTTTTTTAATTGGTTGTAAAAAGGTTTGAAACTAGATTCAGCTTTGATAGAATTGGGTATTTTGTTATAAATTTTGGCAGCTTTGTAATTAGGTCCGTTTTTAACTATTTGCATATTTGATTTTGGCAGTTCTAGTAGGTGATTTCGCCTTGCGCTAGTACAGAGATCATATTGGCACAGTTTTTTCCTAACAAAGACTGATGCCTCAAGTATGAATATAGCCGGCAACGGTAGATTTTTTTCTTTTAGGAAGTATGGTCTGCAACTATCTCTTGGTTTTATATTGAAGAGAATACGTATGCATTTTTTCTGTAGCACGAAGACGTCATGCGCACCGGTACTATCGCCCCACAGCAGAATGCCATATCGCAACCACGCATAGGCATAATACGCGGACAGGGCCGCTTCTAGATGCGTTACAGTTTTTAGAGTAGCTAGTGCGTAAGTAAGTTGTGAAAGTTTAGTTTTCACTTGCTGAATGTGATTTTCCCACGTTAAATGCGTATCAATAGTAATCCCTAACAGTTTGTATTCATTAGTTTCGTCAATACCTAGATCCTCTGTAACCGGTTTTAAATTCAATCGTGCCTTTTGTCGGGGTCTAAATTGCATCAATTTTGTTTTTTTAAGGTTTATTTCCAGGTTGTGGTCCTTTAGCCATTGTTCTACTATTCTAAATGTTTTTATTATATTTTTTCGGCTTTCGCTATCGTCATGACATTTAAATAACAAAGAAACGTCATCCGCGAATAATACGCACGGGGAATTAATTATAGATGGGAGGTCATTTATGTAAATGATAAAGAGGATACATCCTACTACGCTTCCCTGCGGGATAGACCAATTCGTACATTTTAAAGATGATTTAACCAGTTCGATCTCCATAGTCTCTTTATTGTGATATTCAATTTCTACATATTGTTGTCTATTATTCAAGTAAGATTTGAACCATCCTAGTGGTTTCCCCCGAATACCTATGTCATATAACTTAGATAACAGTATAGAATGGTTAATTTTGTCATATGCTTTTGTCATATCTAACAGTATACTAACAGCGTAAGATTTATCTCCGATGTATTTTAACGCCTCTTGTGTGTATTTTATTACGGCTTGTGTAGTGGAACGTTCCTTACGGAAGCCAAACTGGCTTGCATTTAGTAAATTATATTTTTCTAAAAAGTTACAAATTCTTTTAGTCATTGCTTTTTGAATTATTTTTGAAAATACAGGCAGCAAGGCAATCGGCCTATAATTACTCACGTCGTCTCTTTTCCCGCTCTTTTTATAAATAGGTTTAATTTTAGCAATTTTTAGTACTTCCGGGAAGCATTCCTCGTCAAATGATTGATTAATAAGCAAAGTTAAAGGGTATACCAAATCGTCAATACAGTATTTGACCAAAATATTAGGTATTTCATCATGTCCGTAGCTAAATTTGCTTGGGAGTTTTTTTATAATTTTGCGGACTTCCTGTTCCGTCACTGGTGTAAGGAAAAAACAAACTGGGGCTCGGGCCTGCATACCGTTTGGATGACTCACCGATAGATGCAAAGTAATCATTACATAGATTAGCAATATCTAAGGGGCATTCTTCTGGTTCTTTGTCTGATTGTGTTAGGGTTATTGGATCTAATTTTAATTTTCTATTATTATTTGTAACCTCTTAAACGATACTCCACATAGATTTCATTCTGTTTGATGATTTTTTCATTATTTTTGAGTAATTATTCTTTTTTGATAATTTGACACATTTTTTAAGCATTTTTTTATATTTATCGTAAAATGTTTTTATTATAGCGTTGTTAGTTTGGTTTACTATAGTTTTCAGTAGTCTCTTATGTTTGCATGATTGTTTTATGCCTTTAGTTTACCAATTTGTCTTCTTTCCAGGCCCTATTCTGATTCTTTTTTTAGGAATAGTTTTGTCTAAAATTGCTTTCAAATTTGTTTCAAATAAATTATAATTCTGATTTATATCATTGTTGTTATTTAATCAAATGTCAGTCCAGCGGATTTTTGATATTTGAGATTTAAATAATTGCATATTTTTGTTTGTAAATATCCTTTTATTTGTGTACAGCGTTTGTGTTTTAAGTATATTCCCCTTAATTGGAAAACTATATAGTAAACTTTTATGATCAGAAATGCCGTTATCAATTACTGATGTAGCAGAATTTTTACTGTTAGTAAACATGAAATCTATACACGATTTTGTAGTTTTAGTTACTCGCGTTGGTTCATGTATTTTCTGGTGTAAATTACATTTTAAGAGACAGTCACATAATTTATTATATTGTTTTTTCTGTTTCTTGCAATCAGCATGGATATTAAAATCCCCAGTAAATATCACATGCTTATTCGTACCAAACCTTTTTACTTTTTCTACAATTTTTTCTAGTATACTAAAAAATATATCAATATGGCGATCTAATCTATGAATACTTATAATTATACAGTTATGCTCTGGTATTTCTAAGGCGCAACACTCCGTTACATTTTCTACACTTAACTTAGCGAAATCGTCCAGTTCTTTATAGACTACTCCTTCACGTGTTAAGATTGCCACTCCGCCGCCTTTCTGATAACTTCTGTTGAATGACGCAGCAAAAGTGTAATTATTTTTTTATCACACCTGCTCTGAAAATCAGGGTTGTAACGGAGGCGTCTTATCGGAGTCGGAGTCGGAGGCGGAGGTGAAGAGCTTCACCTCCGCGGAGTCGGAGGTTAACGGAGGCGAGGCGGAGGTAGAAAAATATGTTTGTTTGATTTATGGAAAAGTATTTATTCAAAAGCTGTAAGGTAGGTACATACACAGTACACTTAAGCAATACGTTTTAACGGTATTGATAGTTAAGAAGAGGCAAATTGTACTTAATAAACAATAGTTTTGCGGCTTTGTCACCTTCCAATCTATTTCTCAGGGGTTCATAAATTAATCCCGCTCCACTAAATAATTGTTCACTCGGTACTGAACCTGAAGGCGCCGACAGGTAAGCGCGAACGATGGGTGCAAAAGTTTCATATTTCTTATTATATCTCCACCACAATAATGGGTCTTCGTTCAGCTGTAGTCGGTTTTCTTTATTATATTCATTAATAAGTGTTTTCCAAATCATGAGGTTGCTATTAGTTAACAAGTTATCATTTGCCATTTCCGCTTCATCGTCACTGCTGTTTTTTAACATGTCAGCCAGATTGGAATGCACACTATGTGTTGGTGTTAACATCTGGAAGCTTGTGCCGGGTTCATCATTCACTAAATCTAATTCCACTCTAGCTCTTTTGGCAACAGAAGCATTGTCACCATCAGTTCCACTTGCAGCTCTTGCAGCACTTGCAAGTCTTGCAACATTCAAGTCATGTAGGGTTAGCAAGCGTATTAGTTCGGACTGAACCTGTTCTTTAATTATTTCATTAAAAAACTTCAGTTTGTACCTCGGATCCAAATATGTAGCAAGCGAATACAGTGTATTGCTTGGAAGGTCACAGAATCTGGAATTGATGTCTTCAATCACTTTTTGAATGATGCCTTTGAAATCCTGTCTTGTGTCAGGTTTGTCCTTTTCAACTTGCAATGTATGTTTCAGTACATGTATCAGTGGGATCACTGATGATATGCAAGTTTTTGTATCGCTGAAATTCCTCGTTATTTCTTCGAATGGTGTCAGCATTGCCACTATTTTATTGAGATACAACCACTCTTCTGGGGAGATTTGTGGAATATTGTGTTTGCTGGCATACAAACAAATTGAATCTTTAATCTTCATCAGACGTTCGATCATGTAAAATGTGCTGTTCCATCTGAAATAATAAAAAAGGAATATTTTAGGGAAATTTTTTGAAAGACTGATTAACATAAATTTTGTAAAAAATATATCAAACAGAGGTAACACTAATGTAATCATGAGAAATTTATAAAGTAAAATTGTATATAAACTAAAACATACCTGGTCACACAATCCTGCATAACACGAAGTGCTGGTTGGTTAAGTTGCTCTGTTTGGATTTTGGTCAGCTCATCTTGTGCTATTTGTGAGTGATTAAAATGTCCTGATATCTTCTTGCATTTTGTTATTAACTCCTTTACTTCAGAGGATTTTTCAAGCGCAGATCGAACACACAGTTGTAGTTGATGGACTGTACAACTCATATCAGGTATATTTGCCAAATGCATTGCTCTGACCATATTTGATCCACCATCTCTAACAAAGCAATGCAATTGCTCATCCTGGATGTTCCAATCTCGTAGCATCATTTTGAAACTATCACAAATGATATCACCTGTATGTCGGCCATGTAGAGAGCAACATTTCAAAACAATTTGCATCCGGCTAAAATCTTCAGTAATCCCATGTGCCGTCAGGCTCAACAATGACACATTAGCACTTGGTTCAGTCCAAATATCCGTGGTGAATGACAGTTTGACAAACTGTTTCAGCATTGCTTCAATTTTGGTAGCTATCTTAGTATATATTTCATCACATGTATGGTCAGTAAAAAACTGACGCCCCCTTAAATGGTAGTGAGGCAATGCCGCTTGCATAACACGCTGAAAACCAATGCCTTCGACAAAATGGAACGGGAGATTTTGTAGTGCTATCATTTCTCCAATCAAATCATCCATTTTCTGTGCTTTAGGATGTGATTTATCCCACATTTGGTGTTTTTTTGAGGCTTCTTCTAAGGATAATTGCCTTTTTGCTTGCTGTAAAGGCGTAGCTGACGTTACCTGATTCAATTTCACCTTTTCCCGTTGTTCTTCTATCTTAGAAAGTTCTTCATATTTATCTTTGTGCAAAGATTTCAAATGTCCTTTTAACGATGTTGTAGTCCCACCTTTTCTTGAATATTTTTTACCACAGATTTTACACTTTGCAAAATTATCGTCTATCTCTAGAAAATACTGCCATATTGCACTTGTTTTCGGCTTCATATTGTAATTTCAATAACAATAACTATTATTTAGGCACTAATATCACTCAAAACAATCGAGGTTCAGTCACATCACACACAACTATTCACAACTGCGAGCGAGTGAAAAAGTCGACAGGTTGATTCTTGTCCTCTCATACCTAAATTACCTACCCACCGCCCGCGCGTTCCAATCGCGTAAACAATCTTCAGTTCATTCAGTTGCGTTCTAATATCAATACTTAGCCGAGCGGCCGTGAGGCCTAGCGTCGCTCCTGTCGCATTGCGTGTAGGTACATTTTCGTATTTTCGAACGTAAATAAACTCCGTTAAACCTCCGATCTGAAATGACGGAGGCGAAGTCGGAGTCGGAGGTACGATTTCTATCGGAAGTTCCGAACTTTCGGAGTCGGAGTCGGAGCTCCGTTACAACCCTGCTGAAAATGCATACTAATTATACCAATTAGAGGGAAGAAACGCCTTTATCCCGCCCTTCAAATCCTTTCATCCCAAGGTATGGAAGTTTGTATGAAAATCCTTCCGACCCAAGGGTGGGAAGTATGTATGAAATTCCATTACATACCCGGTTTTTTTTTTATTTGTCAGCAGTCATACTGCAAAGAGACTTTAACTGTCTACTAATTAAATTTCAAGTAAATTGTTACTGGCCACATACAGTTTTTTTTTTAGCAGTTACCAACCTCCTTGGTGCATACAGAAAATTAAAAACGAAATTATTTTTGTATATAAAACGCGCGGAATCACGGAAGAAGTGGCTGCATGACCTTATGATCTTAGCCTACTCCAGAAACGGGCGAATAAAAAAAGGAAAAGCCCGCGCATTTTCGCAAAAACTTCGATTGATTTAGCATGTATCTTTGTGTTTTTTTGTAAAATATGGATGCATTTATGTCTATAATTTTCCTCGTAGGTGTAATAAAAAGCACTATACATACCTCAGGATAAAGTACAGTTCCATACCTCAAATGGTTTGCGCCCCTCGCAAGCTCGTGGCGCAAATGCCATAATCTCGGTGTGGAACTGTCACTTTCTTCCCTCTGAAGTAATGTACTAATCTTCATAAATTGCATTCTTTCTTCCCGTATCCAGGTTTCCGATAAGCATACTACGTCATACTCGAAGTCTTGTAATAAATCTTCTATGATGTGTGTTTTGTTATGAATACTTTGTAGGTTTTGAACAAAAATTCTAAATTTATCTTCGAAAGGTGTTGGTGTTGGAGGCTCGAAATAAGGTGGTTTGATCTTCTTGTCTCGACGACCTATTGGGGTCCCGGAGGTCTTCATGGGTTTCCTGTTCCTCGTGGTGCCGTTGTTGTAAGAGGAATTCCTTGCCGTCGATAAGCAATCTATTGTCCCTTATTACAGCGTGTCTTCCCTGTTTCCTATGCTCGTGCAGTATTTCTCGCAGTTGCTTCCTTTTTCGGATGGCAGTATCGTCCAACATTCTTGATATAGATATCCCCGTGTTTTTGAAATGTGTACTATGCTGAAGTATATATTTAGTCATTTTTTTACTGATGAGTTCTATGATAATTTGCCTTCGATTCCCTTTTTTCCCAATTCTTCTAGTTTCTTATATAGATAGCCCAGTAAATTTATATTGAGTACATCCTGAAAGATGTAAATGATTCGGTCATGAAGATCCTGTTCACATTCCAGGTTGTCTTCCTCTAGGCCGTATAGGACCAGCTTTTTTGTAATGTCGTGGTTACAAGCGGCGCTATTATTATTATTTTCCGTTTTTGTAGACATTATACTTTTTTCCAAACTAATCACTTGGTTCTGTAGGGTCTCTTTTTCTTTTTGTAATATATTTATTTTATCATTCACTTTCTTGAGTTCAATTTTCAAATTATTTTGTTCGGATTTTATATTTCTTGCATTGTTTTCCATCTCAGTTTTAATATTATTAATCGCTGAAGTGATTTCCTGCTGCACATAAGATTTTAATGTTATCATTTCAGACATTATGTACCCAGTTAGATAATTAGTATTGGTTTGTAACTTTTCATCCAATAATATCGCAATTTGTTCGAGGGTAGGTGTACCAGTGGTTTTTAATGTAGTAGCATGTTGTGGGGATGTCTGATTCGGGTTTGTTTGTATGCTATCCCTGTTTAGAGTATCCCCCATTATACTGAGATCTTCGATAATATGCTCATCAGTTGACATGGTAGTTTCATCGAAAGGTAATTGTGAAATCTTTACAGAATTGTCGTCGCGCTTTATTAGTTTCGCTATTTTGGTACACTCTGGACATAACCATAATCGATGTAAATCCTGCAGTTTGTTTACAAATTGTGCTCTGGTTATGTTTACACAAAGATAATGATAGTTTCCATTACATTTGGTGCATTCAAGCAATTCCGTTATACCTACGTGCTTGCTACATGTCCCACAGGATCTCATCTTAGCTCAATTTGATGATAAAGTATGCAATAAATCGTTATTGATTGATTCGATCGTGCATTTACTCACAGCGCAGGTAGGTAGATACAATTATCAGCGCGTCGACGAAAGCAGCTGAGCGCGGCGTGAGTCACTCGACTTGAGCCATTATGGCCGTTTTCTGTGTTCACTTTAAATGCTAAGAAATCACAATTGTTTGATATTGTAAGGTTTTAAATACATCACTAACACTTTAGCGAGCTATTAAGCAGTACTTTAGTATGAGTTTTGGTATGGAAAATTCACAATTTCTATAACTTTTGAATAAAAACATAAGAGCAACGCAAAAACACTTCCGTGCGCGTCCGCGTCCCCCCACTCCTAATGTATGTGAGGAAAAATATCAGTAGCTTTAAAACCATTGATAGCCACCACAATGTGCAAACTAGAAATAAACATAAGCTTTTTTTTCCAATGTTCAGACTCACAAAAGTAGTTATTTTATAGGACACTGTACACGCTTTTACAATAAAATTCCGCAAAGCTCGATTCAAAAAATGTATAAAGTACACTTTGTGCAAGGCCTTCTCCAAAATTAATGACTTTTTAGAAGACACCGACATCTGGCATATTTTATGTACTTATAATTAGGCACCTACCTAATGTTTTATTATGCTTGCTTGATTATGCTAAGACTTTGATTAAGTCTCAGTTTTTGTGCTATTATTAATCTATCTACCGATATCAAGAATAATCTTTGAACCTTGAACTTGAAAATGCCTGTAGGAGTTCTAGGAGACATTTCCTAAATTCCAAAAAAAATATGTTGTAAAGACATCCATTTTCTTCATAGTGTTTAAAAAAAATATATACATATATGTCAATGAGAACTATACGAAAAAATCAATTAAATAAATGATTTTAACCTAATAATTGCAATATTTTTATATGTTTCCGGCGTCTATAAATATATTTCTAAATATTTTAAAAAGCAGCGTTTTTCATTAAGAAATAATCAGTGGTTTAGAAAAAACAAACTATTCGCACTGTTCTGCCGCTGCGACTGACTAGAGCCATGTTTCAGCATGAGACAGACAGACTACTGCCTTATTTGTGACTTATCACGCGTCGACGTTTGTTAACACGATAAACGACAAGTGACCTTCCAGTGATAACAGAGTCTAGAGTTCATATCGACATCATATCCTATTTGTAATGTTTAGTCTGTACCGCGTTTTCAAAGATTAAGTAGTTAATCAATCAATATAATATCAATTATTTATTTCACCAATTACTTTTCACTGGCATAATGAATGACATCTAAAGAGTCCGGACGACGAATTAAGAAACTAAGTAGGAACAAAAGAAGCAACAAAAAAATTGTTGTCCTCTATTACCGTTAGTTACACTACATGCGAAAAATCTTATCTTTGTTACTGACGACTTTAGACTGGACTGTATGGTTCATATATATGGTTGTACATTGTTACGGAGCACGTATAACACCGTGAAAAGTTGTCATGTCACTCCGGACACGATCAACTTCGTCTCTTTCAACATATTCCTAATATTAGTTTATGTGACTGATAAATAATAGAGGGCATTAAAACTCGAGAGTGGGTATATGAAACGAGCCGAAAGCCGAGCTAATTATAATTATGTACAGTTACATACACTAGTTTATCTACACACATATCATAAGCTCTCTTTGATGTCTTCAGGAACCGCATGTTCGACCGGCATGGTGATAGTGAATTGATAATTGCTCTGTACTTGTTTAGATTGTTCAGTAGTACCAACTTCACAGACAAACTAGGGGCGGCTCGCAAGCGGGCGTCGGCGGTCGAAATTTGAATGTCATAATTTGTCGAAAATTGTTACATTATGGTCAATATTAATGTAACGTAATGTATCAATATTCAGATAAGAAATAAGCTTTTACCAAGTAGTATAACATTATGCTGGTCGTAACTTGCGGTTTTTGGACGCAGTAAAGAGGGTTTATGGTACGTGTGTATATAAATATGTTTACAAAACGTCTAGCGTGGTCGACGGTTACGGTAATTTGATTATGAATGTTGATTAAATGAACCGTGTTCTCTTTCTCTCCAGCCAAAAGTTAACAGTCGTGTGTCAATCTTCGACCTCTGTGACGTCGCTGTTTCTGGTTCCCACGACACAGGGTATTCTAGTGTGGAGCAAACTATGTTATTCTGTTCAGAAGATATAGCTATAGCTAACAATTGTACGTATATTAGGTACATAAAAAGTTATTCGTCACGTAGTATGTTTAAATACTTCGATAATTCTATATATCAATTCGACTTTGTCTAGTTCTAAGTAAAGGACAAAGAACAGTTGTCATATAGCAGAACCGTGGTCGCCCTGTCACAAATAGTCACGATATAAGTTCGTGCAATTTGTCGCAAGTTTTACTATTGTCTCTACTCACGTGCGTAGGAGTTAAAGCGGTCGTTACTCTGATCAGGTGGACCCTAACCTGAGATACAAAAGGTTTACAGTTCTCTAGAGGGAATAGTAGGATGGTGTAACTAAGACGTATCATTGTATGACGTGATGCCAGCCAATTTGCTGCTACATCTTGTAGTGTAAAGTATAATTCCACGTTAGTGGTCTTATATCCAATAAACATTAACATACAGGCACATACATTGCTTCTGGCCTCCCACGCTAGGATACCCTGTGTCGTGGGAACCAGAAAAAGCGCCATCACACACATATTAACCTCCAAGACCTGGGGTTTTCTTTTCTTTATCCCCTGCCGGGGATCAAACCCGGGACCTCTCGCATGGTAGGCACGTCGTCATACTACATCTTTCTGCTACACTCGTAGAAGCATAGAAATATCTTGAAATCATCATTTTAAACGGCATCTCGTCTGTTTCATATCTGATTGTCAGATGATGTATCCCAGTAAATAATACCTGTCCCTGATACACATTCAAAGCTCCCAGTGAATTCCACCTTACATTAGTTAGTAATCGGAGTTGTCCGAATTTCTACTTCAAGAATGAAACGGTTGTTGGATGCTGCTGGCTTTGCAAAGTTTATCTCCCCCTCCAGTTGGGTTTATCCACTTTCTTAGACCTACCCCTTTCACCTAGGTAATTGAGCTTCGATTTCTCGGAACTCGCAAGCATAATATCAATCTACGATACTGTGAATATTTATGTCCTCCTATATATAGAAGCCTAATTGTCTGATAGCTCTAAAAGGATTGCAAATGTTTTGATCGTCGTTAGGTTAGTTAGCAGAATCTTTCAGTTAATAGAAGTCTTCAGAGTCTAGTCTTTCATTTATTTCAAAGCTTATCGAGCTACATCATTATAAATGTTAATCAGTCGAAGTCAGGGTTCGATGAATTTATTTGTTTCACCGATAGCACTTTCGACAACATTACGTTATTCAACTTCACTCATAAGTTTTACTGACGACATGTTTAGTTCTCATCGCTATTGTGATGATAATCTTAGATGTCTTGAAATCTAAAATATAACCTGCCAACCTTGAACTTAATATCATTAGGCAAGCCTTTATGAAAAGGAATTTGTCTAAGCTGTGTTCGCTTGAATCTATATAGTTCCAAGTCTAGGGTAGGATGAAACGTCAAACGTTTCGGCTCTGAGTTTGCTTGGTTACTCGATCTCATGTTGTCGACGACAGGCACTCCCTCCAGCCAACCAGCCATCCTCCATTCAGTTTCCAAACAAACGCGGAGGAGTCCGCACGCCTCTTACCTTCATAAACACAATATAATATATAACAAAAGTGGCTGTGATAAAACTTGATGTGATAGTTTAGTTTATACTCTAGTGAGTAATAGAGGTGAGTCGATACTTCTGTTCTATATTTTCTAAACGCATCGGACAGTGCGGTACACGTGTGGCTGAATACAAAGTTCAACCCGAATGATGACAGACGATTTTTTCACGTGTTGCTGTGATTTTTGTCCAGATTTATCTAATCTAAGAAATACAGTAAAACCTTCCTTCTGTATCGAGTGAAATTACTTGGTTGCTATGGAAAGCAGTTTCTAACGACGATAGTGGAACAGAGGGAGTATTTTTTTCCCTTCCCCACATAACAAACAAGAGGAAAGTATTGAACTACATCGGACAATTAGAGAAATATTCCTGTCATAATGTTGAAACCAAATCTCACTTTGAAAAAGAAAAGTTGAGTTTCATCAAAATAGTTGTAGCTTTATAATTTCCAAAGACTTATAAATTAAGATAAATAAATAATAATAATACCTTTATTTACATACATTGATCTAGCCCCAAAGTAGGATTCCCTGTATCTAGGGTACTAGACAACGATACACATACTTATTGCTATCTCTAGTATAGTGAACTGGTTTACTGTTAACAATTTATTACTTAATGAATAGAAAACAAAATGTATTAAATTCGTGTTACCTAATGTGAACCCGGTAACTACAGACATATTTATAAAAGGACAGAGATTGGACCTTGTGCAGTCGACTGTCTTTTTGGGCATTACTTTAGACGCCAAACTACAATGGGATCCTCATATAAATAAATTGTCGAACAGACTGAGTTCGGCAGCGTTCGCAGTTAAAAAAATTAGAGCTCTTACCGACGTAGACACCGCTAGACTAGTCTACTTTAGTTACTTTCATAGTCTAATGACCTATGGTATTTTATTGTGGGGTCACGCTGCGAATGCTAATAGTATATTTATTCTGCAGAAACGGGCTGTTCGTGCAATTTATAGATTAGGGCCTAGAGTGTCACTGAGGGAAAAGTTTAAAGAAATCAATATTCTGACATTTGTGTCTCAATATATCTATGACAATCTTGTGTATGTAAAAAGAAATATAACTAATTTTCAGAAGTACAGTGATATACACAATTTTAATACTAGAAATAAAGACAAGTTGGTTGCTTATGTAAGCCGACTACATAAAATTAGTAATTATTTTAAAGGCAATTGTATACGCTATTACAATAAGGTCCCTACTGATATTAAAAACTTACCTTTAGATAAGTTTAAAATAATAATAAAACAGAAATTGTATAAAAAAGGTTACTATAGGATATCTGATTACTTAGAGGACAGATGTCCATGGGAATAGATTGTTTGAGTAACAGGCTGTTTCGATATATAATTAGCATTCATTTTGTAATTTGACAATATTTTATTTAAAAAAGGAAACGCAAAAGATGCGACGACTGTGGAGTTTCTTCGGTGAGCTCTTCTCCACAGATTCCGCCATTGTGTTAGTGAACTCACCCAAAAAAATGTAATGACGGATCTAAGTGATGTAACAACATCCTATGGAAATAAATGATTTTTGATTTGATTTGATTTGATTTGATTTGATTTATATAGATAAACAAACATGACTAGGGTGCAAACATCCGTTCTCATCAAACAAATATTTGCCCCCACCGAGACTCGAACCCGGGACCCTTGGCTTCGTAGGCAGGGACACTACCGACTCCGCCATTCGGGTCGACTTGCTAATTAATGAAGAAAGACCTGTATCTGGTTATCGGGTCTGTCAAGTGACCTACGTGTGTAAATATCATCGTATGGAGAGATAAGAAAGTACTAAAAAACAGACTCGGCTATTTAGTATTGACAATTTATCAACATGCCTTAGCAATGCTCAGTTCATTCATCAGTTGATACAAACACCAGTATTATCTTCATTTATATTTCTGTTCAGTAGCATTCCAAATTCATTCATTTCCATTTTCCTATTTATTGATAGTTCCATTTTTTGTGTCATTATTATTCTTGAATTAGTACTTATTTAAAATTAACTATTTTAGCATAAATGATACAATCAATCAACAGATTGTAAAAAAGTTCATTGATCTGCCTTCTTCAATGTCAAATTACATGGCATGGCAACTGGGCACTCTGCATTCTATTAGAGACGTTAGACATAGAGAGTGTTTAATTATGTTCTGATACAACTTAACTCAGAACTTTTAATTAGAATTACACGCTAGTTAGACAAACAAATATATCGGTAGTTTTGTCTGGAACTTCACCCGGGAGTTTTGAAAATTGGTTGTTTTATAGTTTTGATGTGCTATTTCCGAAATCTCCTTAACCATCTCGTTTTCCGCTCCTCGTCCGTTTTTCCGTTGTGTCTATCAGCGGATTATATCTTACGAGCCGTAGTATGTAGCCAGTTGCAATTTTCACAAAGTGTGTATTTTTATTGGCGCATTAGTAATCAATTACGAACTAAACGAGTTTTCAATAATTGAAGGGAGTCGCCATACAAGAGATGTGTTAATTTTACATTATTTTCGTTTGCAATTTTTTCGTGCTTATGCTCCAAATTTTCAATAGGTACTAATTGCTTCTTGAAAAATATTATGATTCTTGGCCCATGGAAAGTTCCCTATAGGCTAGATTTGGATTCCCTAGGGAGTGACGGAATATGCTACATACTTGATTGCATTGACTCCGAAGTAAGGTTCTGGGCATTTATGAGTAATTGATATCAATTTAAATTTGAAACCTTTCGTGTTCCTGACAAAAAAAAGGAAAAACGGACGGGCAGACGGACAACGATTTTTTTTCTCGTTGTGGCACGGAACTCTAAAATTGCCAAAAAACACGACCCTTGTCTGGGGACCCCCCTTTCATTTAAAGGACCAAAAAGCATGTTGAAGTAGGCTGCGGCGCTGGTACGCTAAAATAAAAACTATTGAATTCACAAAAAGAGGTTGAGACAATAATTGTAGGAAAATTTCTATAGTTTATTTTATTAAAAGACTGTTTTTATATCGTAATAGTAGTTTATGTGACTGCTACATAATGGAGGGCATTAATACTCGACACTCGAGAGTTTTAATGCCTAATTATGTACAGTTACATACACTAGTTTATCTACACACATCATAAGCTCTCTTTGATGTGTTCAGGAACCGCAAGTTTGACCGGCATTGTGGCTCTGCAGTTGTTTAGCTTGTTCTGTAGGACCAACTTCGGGCGTCGGCGTTCGAAATTTGAATGTCAATTGTCAGTACCAACTTCACAGACAAACTAGGGGCGGCACGAGGCGGGCGTCGGCGTTCGAAATTTGAATGTCATAATGTGTAGAAAAATTACACATAATGGTCATAATGTGTGGTTTTTCAGATAAGAAATGAGTTTTTACCAAGTAGTTTAACATTATGCTGATCGTAACGTGCGGTTTTTGTACGCAGTAAAGAGGGTTTATGATACGTGTGTAGATAAAGGAGTTGGAGTAGTCTAATTTTAACTTGCCTACCAGATAATAACATGATTTGTGAAGTGTACTAATTAACTTAAGAATATATCATGTATGATAGCGTAAACTAGGATCCACACACAAACCCAAAATTATTCTTTAGTTTATAGATAATAATAAAACATGGGAATTGGTACAAATGGGAACTTGACATTATGAGACTTGTTTTGTTATAATAGGAAGTGGTCGAAATGGACCTAAAGGTGTTGCTTAAGCAGTTTTCTCAATAGTGTTCTGCTTTTGAGATAGAACCATTGCATAACCCTTTTTTTTCTACTTTCCTTCCTTTCATTTATGTTAATGAAACGATTGTACAAGCGACAATTCAATTTGCGATATCTCAAGATTTCATTTCACCCTTTTATCGTCACTTAGATTGAAATTATTACTAATGAGAACATAATCTAAAATATGAACCTTATTTCTAAAATGGGTCTCGCATTCCATTGTTTACCTCTAACTTGCTTGAAAGACTCTTTCTTTTCTTTTCCTTGGACTTCCAGCTTTGATATTATACGATTTTGTCAACGATGACGTCCTTGTAACCTATATGTTTGAAAACTTATCGTGCATTTCATTGATCACTCGATAAATTGCGGTTGTTGTACATGTTGTTCGTCTAAAACGTATGAGTACGTTTAGACCAACTGACGATAGTGGATAAAAGTTATTTGAAGTGCACGAAGTCGAACGAACATGGGTCGGTAATAGAAATTTATTAAGCAAAAGATTCATGAAAATAAGTACAGAGAATATAAATAAGATATTCATTCTAGTATTCCAGTACGTGTGGGACTGCCGCTCCATCCTCATATAGGCCTGTGCGACTCCACCTATGGCGGGTGCCGCGGATGCACATGCTGCTAGCCCTGATGATGGCGGTTTGAATTCTTGCTCGTAGCCAGCCCATTATTGTGGCAGGGGTCCGCTTCCAGCGGTCCGCCAGTGTTTCGGCGAGGTGTTTAGTGAATGATATCATTTGTGGAGCAAAAACATTATTGAAAAAAATACAAAAATCACGCATATTACTAGATAACATAACAGTGGTGTTTTTTACCTTTAACGTGTTTGTCACGATTATAATTGTTACTAGTATTCACCTGTAGAGATGAACTACGATTACATGGCGCGCAAATGACAATACAAAATGAATTTTATGTATGACGACACAAGGTTAATTTCCTATTGCAGGCGCGCGCCATGTTGTCGTAGTTTATCTCTACCAAGGGTCCACTTATTTGCACAAGTATTTTTCTATATAGACTTCGTGTACATATATCAGCGAAAGCATGGGAATAAAAAAATGTAAAATAGGTACTAGTACATACTGATTACACCATTGATTTAATATTTTTTCTAGCCGAAGTTATCGTAAAACTACAATAGAAAATAAAGTAAGTAGTTAAACACTCTTATTCTTCAAGAGTACAAAGAGTACACTTTACACAAAGGTACACCGTAGATCTTTGAGTGTCTAAAATGGACAGGTGTGAGCGATGTCTTGTAATTAGATATATCCATGAATATAATGTGGATGCCTGAGTTGATAACCTCTCCTCAGTACTTTTATCATTACTCAGACGCCATAAAATAACCAGATCACCCTAAGTTCATTATTATCAGCTGCATAAATACTCCAGGCCTAAGAAAACTTACTTGTTGAGTTGACCTTTTCACTCGTCTGCACCTTTGATAACCTTCAGGCTCCGTTAGATTATCGCACCACAAATGGTTGGTTTGCGGACATACGATAATGGAAGTCTCGTCAACATCTTGCTTGTTTGTTGGACTGTAGACTGGAGATAATTATCTATGCCCTTTGTGACTTCCTTTACTCGACGACCTGTTTCTAGCTTAATTAGTTGTGGCCTCTGAGGGTCACCTAATGAAAGACAGTAATTCAAACTAAAGGTGATCGGATGCCCCTATCCCATGATGTTATCCGTCAATTTCATCGCAGTCTTTTCGGCGCTCGTGCTTCATCATAATCATGATCTACCTTAACTTGAATATCTGGCTAGACAGGACAGTAAATCAATAGCTATAAGATAAGAATATATATCGTCCACTGCGACCTCGCCTCGCTCGTGGATCCATGTAGTCGTTTTATATTATCACTATCATCCAAATAAATAAATAAATATTTGGATGATAGTGATCTTGAGGGTTTTAGTGTGCATGAGTAAACATGAGATCGAAAACATTCACTATCGGTAGCACTCTGCATGCTTCAATACTCCTCAGCTGGTTCACTTTTTAAAACCCCGAAGAAAAATAGGGGTGTTATATGTTTGAAGCGTCTGTCTGTCTAGCGTTCAAATGGGTGGACTGATTTCAATGCGGATTTTTGAAAATTATAGTACATTTCCCTGCGATGGTTCTTAGCCATGAAATTAAAATCGGTTGTAGTTTGAAAGATATTAGCATCAAGGAAACATGTCAGCCAATTGTTATACTTAGGGTTTCATTTATTGTGTCGGGGGTATTTAAATTATATATTTATAGTTATGAGATTACTTTCCTCTAGATGACTCTATTAGTCTCCATTCTAGCAGTCTCGGCATGTCTCTAACATTTTTTACCAGTGCATCCGGTTCTGCTTTGTCGGCTTACGCCTACCTTGTCTTTAGATCGACATTGGTGCTGCTATGGAACCATTATCTGGCTATTAAGAGTCGACGACCTTTATTCCAACCAAAACGTTCATCTTTGTTTTCTCAGTCAGATGGAATATTTTGCGAACTTTATTATTTTCCACAGATCCGAACAATACTTTTTGGCTAGCGCATTGATTTATCAATTACTGTGTTTTCAAGTAATTATGTTTTTTATGGCATCATTGTGTTCTGGCTCAGGGTGACTACCTGACTTTTTCAGTAAGTTAGCTAATAGTATAGTCTAGCTGATTAAGTAATGATATGAATTATATATAACCAATGTCGTATTTTATAACGTCATTCATCATGTCTCATCTTCTGTCATAATGACTTCTCTATAGGATTAATTTATGTGATTGGATGATGACAGTATGAACTCTTGAATTGTTAAATGCCGTGAAATTATGCATGGTGTTATTATACATATTTATAACAATCAAAGAATATAAAGGAGCTTTTACACAGGGTAAGTAGTTACTTCGAATTCGAGTCAGTGCTTACCCGATACTAACCTTGTGTAAATAGATTTGGAGTGATGACAGCGCTGTCGCACGATAACTGACTGCATCAGGATCGGGTCTGCTGACCTGACTTGCTTCGAATTCGGAGGCAGTTACTTACCCTGACTCATAATTCATATTTCTTCATTGCACACAAATGATATAAAAAACAACAGTTTCATGAAAATAGTGTACAAGACTCAAACGTCCTTAGTCTCTTAAGCCCCACTGTAATGTCGACATGATATTTTCCCGTTATAGGTTTTGAATTTATACCTTTAAAATTTGGTTCAAAATCGCGATGCCTCATAACGGGATTTTGGGCTCGTGACTCAACCCTCCTTAAGGAACTAGATCTACGTTGGGCTCGTGACTCAACCCTCCTTAAGGAACTAGATCTACGTTGGGCTCGTGACTCAACCCTCCTTAAGGAACTAGATCTACGTTAGGCTCGTGACTCAACCCTCCTTAAGGAACTAGATCTACGTAGGAAAAATTGTTTGCCACCAAAAGTAAACTTCTAATCGCAAATAACGTTTCGACGAGAACAATAAAAACCTGTGCATAGTTGGAGTAAATTTACAACCAGCTAACCTTGGCAATGACGTACGTCAGCTGCGGTGGATCGACCTAACCTCCACCGGTAAGATAAAACTGGCTTCATTGTTGATCAATGTAAATCTGACAAAACAATACAGTATTTGACAAGGTAGTCCAATAAATCTAGAAACGTGTCTCAAGTTGAACCTATTTCAACAAAAACGTTTGACAATATCAGAATTGTATATTTCCAGGACTTGGACTCAATTTTGTTTTAAAAAGACAGCATTTGACTATGACGTCACACAGATAGTATTTCATAGAACTCGTGAACAAACTTACCGTTTTGACAGATCCTAAAGTATCTATTTTGACTAGCAGTCAAATACCGTATTGATGACTAAAGAAACAAAAAAACCAAATGTGGATCGATTAAATTATAAAGATATGCACGAAAGAGTTTTATTTTATTTATTTGAAGTTAATAATTGTTAATTTTGATGATTACAGCAGAAACTCCGATTCAACCAATTAACCCAATAAAGTTGACCCGGATATAGATAGATAAGTCTCAGTCTGCCCTTAATAGTTTCCAAGTCTTGATTAAGCAAAAAAACCCTGCAACACGAGCGAAACCTACTTAGAACAGACATAGAAACTAGCTGGGCATCCCGACGGCGGAACTAAGAATTTCAGTTTCAGCTCACTTTTAGAGTAATAGGAAGTCAAAGACAAAGTCAATCTATAGAATACTAACAGAGCAGCGCAGCTTAATATTTTTGATAACGATTGCATAAATGTCAAGTACCTACATAAATTTGAATGCGGTGCGAAATTGTAATGAAAAATATGGTGATATATAAGGTAAACAGATTTTGTGATAATTACGGGGAAGTTGCTATGGAGCAAGAATAATAAAATACGCTTATGCGTTATTGAAGTGATGCTAACACTCATGATTAACAAGCTAATATAAATAAATGTCTGCTTTAATACGCATTATTTTGCTTAATTAGAGATTTACGGAAGGCTGTTTTATCCTAATGCGTCGCCTTAATTAATTTTTTGCTGTTACATACGTTGGTGATTTTATTACCAACTTGTAAAAATGACTTCTCCCCCGATGATGTTGGATCTTCAAGGCTGCTATTCTTAGGATCTATGTTATTTCTGCTTTTGATATTTTCATTTCAAATTATACAAGTTATGCTAATTATGTCAATGACTCTAATGTCAACAAATATTATTGAGTTCAATGCCTTTAGCACTTGGCTTAACGTGAGATGAATAAGGCTCTGTCGATCGGACAACCATTGAAACGACGAAGATCACGATATTGAATAAACTCATTTATCCCCGTTTTGTAATAAATATGTTATCGTAAATATCGCGTTATCATCGCGGTAATTATCATATAGTATACATGTGAACTTTAAACCTGGCTATCTTTTGGTATCGAAAGGATGTCAGGCACGTAGCAAGATTATACCTATAGTTAATACCAAACAGCATTGATTTCAAATTATTGTCAACTAACAAGTTAAGTTTATCCCAGATTCTGAGCCTAATAAGCAATCCTGCCCGGAGCTGTAGCAAATAAAAACGCAAAAAACTGAACCTACTACAGTCAATTCCGAGACCAGTCAATCGAGAACTCTTGCCTAGTCGTCGAATCACGTTTGTCTTCGTATCTACCGATACCTTCAACTGTAGAAGACATAACTCGAGCAACAATATCATTTCAATCCTATTTCAGCGCTCATAGAAATGTTTTTTCGGATCCAAAGTCCGTGTTTTCATTTCAAGATCAATTCAATCCAGTTGCGTCATATCGAAAACGCTCCACTTAGACGCTTCTAACGTGCTTGTAACAATTGTTCGGTGGACTTCGCACCACATTGTCCTCTTTGTTGTGCCACCACAAAGGCTTGCTAGTTGCTGCTGACTGTCCTACCAACTAGGGAATTTAATTTGTACGATTGGCGGAAATTGCCATAACGATTATTCACTCACAGTGGGGTTGCCTTCCCTTGACCTGGTTCCAAATTGCAAATCTTGCGGTGATACGTGAATTTCAAACACATTGTGTGTTGCAATGCAATATTTTAATATGAATTTACAAATCTTCAACCTCATTTTACTACTTTAATTTAGCAAGACGTTCTATTAGCAAACCTGGATCAATCGATAAATAATACATTTTGATGAAATTAAAACTACTAAGTACTAAGTTCACTTATATGCGTAGCTCGATACGTACGTTAACGATTTCTATTCCAGGGTTAGAATTTAGACTATTTGCTTGCACTTCCACTCCCGATTTCAAGAGAAATTTCTGATCGTGCGACCAGGTGTCTTGATATCCTCACAGTGTGCCTCGCTTAACCAAACGTATCACGTGAATTCGCGTGTTGTTTGTCACCAGTCAAGCACGCTTGCTCCTGACTGACGGTTTTTTTTTCTAATGTCAGAACCAACCTTTTTGCTATGGCGTGAGGATTTTTTTTGGAAATATATTGTTTACCAATTTACGTTTTCACTTGGATAAGTTAAATCTTTACCAAATTAGTGCCCCAAGTTGTTTCACAGAAGCGTATTGGTTGCTATAGGTTACTTTCTGTCCGAATACTAAAGTTAAGTTTGTTAGGTCACAACTTTATAACAATACCTGGAGCCGAAGCAAAGTTGAGCGGACCAATTAGTTTAGTATAAAATAGGGTGAGCATAACTTTTTACTCAATTTGGTATACAGTTAAACATAAGCCTTTTGGTTTCACTCCTTGTTTTTATGTCTTGTGTTATCGTTACATCAATGGACGATGCTATAACAAACAAATAAACACATACAATATAGTAGTTCTTTTCATTTTATTTATTTTACAGTTTTAACGTATATTGAGCACAGGACCCAAATAATATCAATTGTAAACTATAGAAACTCACAATGAATGCTGCCGACATTAGGTGGCTTATTCTTCTCCCCGAGTGGACCTTGAACCCATTTATTTGTAGATATTTATTACACTAGACATGATTGCCTCGTCCTCGTACTCATTTTGAGATTTGCTAAGACTTGACGACGACGGAAATTTGAGCAAAACATTTGAACAAAGGACTGTTTTTAGGTAAATTTCAGTAATCCTGATATATTTTTAGTTGGGAATAACGCCATTTATTTAAGAACAGAATTAAATCGAAATGGTTTCCCAGTTTGATGCCCTCGAAAATCTTTTACATACCGATTGACTTGCGATGCGTAGCATGTTTCAGCTTCTTATGTAGCAACTAATTCTCAATTGGGTAATTGGTTCCGGTGTTTTGGCCTCATTACCCAATGGAAAACTTTCCGTTTATTTCCTATGGTACACTTATCATGGGGAAAGGAAAGGACGTATTCATCAACCATCCTGGGTTTGTCAACATGAAGTCTGACAATGTCAACATTCAACAGCGTGCTCAATCGAAGCCAAACACGACAACGTTGTTTTGCCACGTTTAAATGATTACCTCTGTAACACGCGACTGCTCTAAATATAGACTCGTTCGACGTATTTGTAGTATCTATAACGTTATTTTTCTTCCTAAGTGCCTGTTTCACTCACGTCTCGTAATTATTCTGGACAATGATAATTGAACTTGACTTGGTAATTAATGTCATCCGTATCGTATTTCTGAACTTTGTCCTCTCTCCCACGGCGCTTATGAATATAATTAATTTGCACATACGTATGTGCATAATTCGCGCAGCACGATACCGTCTCGAAAACTTAAGTTTCTTTACTTAAGTCAACTACCTATTCTATCCATTGCATTTCATTGCTCGTTTCCTCATTCACTTCATGCATTGAAGCTTTTTGTCGAAATCTATAAATATGGGATTATTATTTTAGTCCAGTCTTACAGCAAATTGATTGGATAAATCAATTTGGAGTGTCTCCTCTATCTAGAAAAATGTTCTTGCTTTCGACAATTTAAATGTATGTTATTTCTGACCCATTATTGCGCATTGCATTATAATAGTATTTTGTACTCAAAATTCTATTATAATGCAACTAAATTACGCGGCTGTTTAAGCTCAAATTATTAGAACAACATCATCATTATTTTGTTAGTGCTTTCCAAATAAATATTATGTACGCATACTTGCCAATAAGATCTTTATTTTTTTAAATTAAGTACAGAAATTTCGTATTTCTGTACTTAATTAAAAAAAATGTTTTATAATGGACGATGCGAAATAAATATACGTAGTACTTTTTATGTTATTTTATGAAGTTTTGGCCTATTTTAAGACACTATTTTGAATATTTCTAGTAATAGATGTCTAAATATTTTTTAAATCAATAAGTTAGTTGCGGCTCTTTGTTTCTGAACGAAAAAATCAATTTCACTCACATTAACTCGCATGCCACAATTGAACATTCATAACAACAAAACATTTCAGAAAGTTGAGCAAAAGACGGGCAAAAATTACTCTTCACTATAAACTGACGGGCAAACTAAATTGTTTAACAGTTTTTACGTATATTCAGCCCAGAATAAACAATAACCATTGTAAACTACAGAAAACTCACGATGTATGCTGCCGAAAGGTTTAGGTGGCTTATTTGTGTCCCTGAGCGGCCCTTGCTCCCATATAATGCACTAGCCTATATTGCCTTGTTCTGAAAAACTATATTTTCAATATTTGTTTACGTTCTGACAGACGGTAAAACAACATTGGACAGTTTTACAGGCCAACCTAAAGGCGGCGAAAGATTTTTGAGCCAAAGACTTTAGTTCGATTGAGGTTGGAGTAAACTACGCTGTAGGTAGAGGACAAATGAAGGACATTCTGTTTTTACATTTCATATTTTTTTATGGTAGTTTTCATTTAATTGAAAACATAATTATCTCGAAACGGTTTTGTCGTCGGATCAAAGAATCTCAGGCGCGCGCGGCGTCGCCGATATGTGTGATATTATCCTGAAAGTCAGCTAAATATAACTGTTGGGGGCTCGCCCTGGGGCGTGATATGTTATTATCATCATTCAATCCCGATTTCTTGTTAAGACGATACCTACCAATAAAATAAGGTTTTTTTCGAATCTATTTACTCCACCCCACATCTACGAATTTCATATTTTGAGTAAATGTTTATTGAGTATTTCATTCGGATTCTCACTGAAGGAAAACGCGATAAGATGAAATTTTCTCGATAGAATTTAATCACGGAAATACTTCTAAATTGTTTATTTTTTTCCTGTTATCCTGAAATCCTAAATAATTTAATTGCGGTATTGCATTGTGGATTTTTGAGTTACTACTAACGAAAATTGTTTTACTACTATCCACTACATATCTATATCTTTTGAAAAACGCAACAAAAAGTATTTTTTTTTTATGTCGGGTGCCAAGTTCACACAGCTGTGGATATTGTGTATTCGTAAACTCTCCTTGAAAATATTTTTGATATATAGATATGACATAGCATAGTTTATTATTTTTATGTGGTTTGATTGGTGTAGTTTGAGTCGAGCGCAGAGTTTGAGCTCTCTTTTTTTCTTGTGTGGTAGTAATTAAAGCTGTCACTTTCGTTAAGAGTCGTATTCACGCTTTTACAAATCAACTTAACGTACCTGTGTTGTATGTAACGGGGTATCACAAAAAAAAACATGCTTTTCCCCTGCGGAGCAGCAGAGGCACAGTTTAGTAGTTGTGCCTGTACTTTAGCCAGATATTCAATAGTCCATTTTCCTTAACTAGGGGCTGTCCCATTGCCGCAGCATATTATGTCTGATAACTGGTTTAATCCATGGTAGCGTTATACAGGTGACATTTAAGCAGCTGACCATATTTTGGGAAACGATAGAACCCATAATTATGAACAACTTTCCCCAAGAAACATATGGTCGCAAACGAAAAAATAATTTGGGTCTTCTATAGTAACTTGTAATCAGCTGATCGGGTCAATGTACTGACGATTCTTTTTTCATTTGCGACATGTTTCTTGGTTAAATCTGTTCATATTGATGGGTACTGTAAGGTTCGATATTTGTTTAGGCGATTATATTGTATACGGGCCTCTTTAGAGTGGGTGTCACTTTGGCACTGTTACACTGTTGTTTGAAGTCTGTCACATTGAGAAGTCAATGTGACAGACTTCACCGTAGGCTTCGGCCAGTGACTGAGCTAAATTATAGTGAGGATTAGAGTAATGGCTATCGAGCCAGTTGTGGATCCCTTTTACACAAAGTGTAAATAAACTATTCATTATAAATAAAATCAAACACGAGCCAACAAAATACAAGTCTTAATAATTCCTGAGAGGTGCTCAGGAGTACGACATTGGTGCTAGGAGCACTACATTGCTTTTCCCCGAGCAATGAACTATCTCGAAATCCCATTCTTGTATCTCTAACGCCCATCGCGCTAACCTACCAGACATATCTTTTTTCAACTGTAACCAACATAACGCGCTATGGTCTGTAACAACCTGAAAATAAGATCCCCAAAGATAATGCCTATAGTGCCTTAATGCCCATACTAACCCCAGACACTCCTTCTCCGTCGTACTATATTCTTTCTCCGCATCCGTTAACTTCCTAGACGCATAGGCAACCGGACTCATTTTTTCAACGCCCTGCATCAATACTGCACCCAACGCCTCATTAGACGCATCCACATAAACTCTCGTAGTAACCGACTTATCCCCCGAATAATAGGAAAGTATTGGCGCACTACACATAACCTTCTTAATATACTCGAACGAATTCTGCAATTCTTAATTCCATTGAAACTTTACCCCCTTTTTCAATAATTTAGTGAGAGGCAACGATATTCTCGCAAAATTCGATACAAATTTTCTATAATAAGAAAATAAACCTAATAATTGTTTCACATCCTTCGTAGATGTGGGAGTTGGAACCTGTTGCATAGCCTTCAGCTTTTTCTCACTAGGTTTTACTCCTTCATTCGAGATTAGATAACCTAGCATCTCAATCTCGCAAAAACCGAATTTACATTTGGATGGCTTGAAGGTCAAGTTCGCTTCTCTAAACCGCCCAAAAACTTTCTGCAACGTATCGGTAAACTCCTCGAACGTTCTACCGTACACAATTACATTGTCTACGTAAACCATAACCCCTTTAAATCTTAAATCCGCTAAAACTTTATCCATCATCCGTTGGAAAACCGCTTGACTCGTTGCCAAACCGAACGGAACAACATTAAATTCATAAAGACCCGTGGTCGTGACGAAAGCCGTTTTATGCCTACATTCCGTAATAACCGTCTGCCAATAACCTGAATTGAGATCTAACTCCGCAAAATACTTGGCCCCGGCCAAACTATCGACAATGTCTTCTATCCGCGGAATAGGATAATTATCCCTACAAATTTTCTTATTTAATTTCCGATAATCTACACAAAACCTTCATGAATCATCGGGCTTTTTAATTAACACAACGGGCGCAGCATAAGAACAAGTGGATTCCCTAATAACACCTAGTTTCAACATCTCCGCGACCTGCTCCTCAATAATTTCCCGTTGCACTGGCGAAACGCGATACGGGTGACAATGAACCGGCTCTTCATCATAAGTCTTAATATCGACCGACACTATCTCCGACCTACCTAACTGGTCAGTTGTAAACGCAAATCTATCCGCATTCCTATCCAACAACGCCAATACTACCCGCTTATCGTTCTCACATAAATCCTCATTTACGATAAACCGTTTATTTTCTACCCCAAATGCAAATTTGCATGAATCCGATAACCCCGAGAAATAAACGTAATCGCCCTTTCTTAACTCCTGAAAGTCGATAGAATTTATCACGTCACGATCCTCGATAACCGTGGTTTCCCCGAAGCTCACTTGTTTCCTTCTAGAACCGTCTAGAAAGTCCGACCCTATCTTTTGTTTTGAAAGAATCCCTACGCGCATGACATTTCGTTTTACCGGCGTCGTGTTTTGTTTCGTATGGAAATTATTGAAAAACGGTATTTTTCCCTGGAAAAAACTCATACACGAATGAACAAAATCAATATTCATACCGTTCTTTATTAAAAAATCCACCCCTAAAATAATGCTACAATTCAAATCAGTTACTACTAAAAATTCCTGTGAAAAGCTAAAATTGTCCAAACTAAAATCTATAACACATTTCCCTACTATTTGCAGCAAACTTCCATTTGCCGCCTTAACCCGTCTCTTCTCTTCTTGCATACATCTCGCACCCACTTGACCTGCCACGGCTGGGCTGATGCATGAAGCTGTAGCGCCTGTATCTAAAAGAGCTACCACATTTACTCCAGATGCATTTAATAAAACTAATGGTCTGACCTGCTGATCCGCCTCGACTGCGATGATCTTCCCCATTGGTCGTTCCGCTTCTGTGCTACGCTGCTGAGCTCGTTTGAGGCCCTCATTCCACAGGTCAGCCTGGTCACCGCTATCGGGCTCTAGCGACGACGTGTTGCAAAATCCGCTTGCCTAGGACGCAAATTATAATTATTAGTACTAGGTCTTCCTGACCACTTGCCGACGGCGAAACATTCGGCCTGTCTCCCCCCCCCCCCAATAGGGGATTGCTATGGGCCAAATTCGGTCCAAAAGTTGCCGGGTTCCTAAACACATCACTTCCCGGACTTAATTTCTCCATCTGTACCAGTACTGCCCTTAGCGCCTTCTTATCTACAAAATGGCTCAACATTAATTTATTTCTAAGATGGTTTTGCAATCCTCTTAAAAAATGCGTTATAAAAATGTCATCTTTAGTAACTCTAGCCTTCCTCGCCAGGTCCCCTAAATAATGGAAGTAGTCCAACAAACTTCTTTTCTCTTGCTTGGCATTGTAAAACTTCTCTGCAAAGTCTGAGCCTCCAAACTCCTCATTAAATTTATTCACCACCTCGTCAAATGTCTGGGCACTGCCCCTAATTTCCCTAAAAAAATATAAGGCTCCACCTTTTAAATACGAAGGAAATAATAATTTTAATTCCTCCGACGATATAAATCTCTTCCTCGATGCAGCATCTCTGAAGTCTTCTAGAAAGTCTTCAAAGGACTCCTGAGGACTCCCCGAAAAACAAGTTGACAACTCCTCCATCATGAAATAATTTCATAAATTTTTTCACAAAATGTCCGCCGCTATAAAACAACTTCCCACAACATTTTTCCATTTGATTCTTCACACGCTTGGCAGGTCGAGGTAATTCCTAAATAAAAAACTTAAGTACAGAAATATACTTCCCAATGCACATTCGATCCTTCCTCGATTCAGCAAGGTCTGGATCGACGATCACTATCCTCTTCTATTGCGTCACTTCTTTTGACGTAACCTTCCTACTGAAGCAGTCTTCTTATTTCTCCGGCTCGTTTGGCGCCTCCACCAATGTAGTGCTCCTAGCACCAATGTCGTACTCCTGAGCACCTCTCAGGAATTATAAAGACTTGTATTTTGTTGGCTCGTGTTTTATTTTATTTATCATGAATAGTTTATTTACACTTTGTGTAAAAGGGATCCACAACTGGCTCGATAGCCATTACTCTAATCCTCACTATAATTTAGCTCAGTCACTGGCCGAAGCCTACGGTGAAGTCTGTCACATTGACTTCTCACATCCCAGCCTCTTTCTTTTTAAAATACAAAATAAGTAACAGTGCCAAAGTGACACCCACTCTAAAGAGGCCCGTAATCGCCTAAACAAATATCGAACCTTACAGTACTATCAGTCCCCTAAATATGGTCGGTCTAATTAAATGTCGCCGTGTTTTTATAGAAGGTGTTGAGGTGCTACTAAGCTATGATAATCAGCTGGAAAATTATATATTTAACTAATAAAGCAATAAAAACAAATAAATATAATAAAATTGAAACTATTTGCCTCTAGACTATTCCGATTGCTTTATTAGGTGCACATTCGATAGCCTAACATTTTATACTATTGGCTGTGTGTGATGTAGAGCCCGGTCCCCCCCACGAGGTTCACGAGAATCGGTTGAGAAATGCGACCTATAGAGGAGAACGGCCGGAGAGAAATCAAGAGATACGAAAGCATTATTCCCAAGCTGAAACGTTGACGATGACCACATTGAACACAATATCTCAATATTTTCTATGCATAGATTCAGACTTATTTTCAGTTTTGTAAATATCCGGACAAAAGAACGCCTTCAGACCTGAGAGTAAGATCATTGGTTTCGTATTAATCTAGATGGCTTATGTTTAAACGATTACCAAAAACGCACCTATTTTACTACCAATAAATTCGAAATGACTGCCAGAATGGATAAATGTCCACCAAATTGTGTTTGGATAAATGAGCACCAAACTTCTTTTAATGTTTTGTGTACTTAAGTTTATGTTTTAAGTATTTTTTGTTGTTCTTACATGTTCAATCTAACACGAAGGATAAAGGGGGTGTCGGTTCGCTCACTCCCTTTACCCTTCACCTAAGCTACCGCAGTATTTTGCCCTGAAATTTTTTACAACTTTTGATGTTAATTTATCCATTTTGCGTAGGAAAAAAATATTTTGGTGATCATTATATTTTTGCCAATCTTAGATCTAGACTATCAGATTTACGAGGATGTCACTTTTCGTGGCGTTTATCATACTGTGCAGTGCAGCTTCTGATACAACATGTCGGTCAAACTACTCGCTCGGGCTAGTATTCTAGATTCTTCACTGACTGAAACTTTCTGTCTTTGTTTATTTTTGTGTTAAGCCCAAAAACACTGGCTAATAAAGGCGTGAACGTTATTCGCCGCTAGATCAATGCACGAGACCACGAGGGTTATGGTTCGCAGGGTAGGGCACTCATATTTATATCTATGCTAATATGTTTTTCGAGACCTATCTAAATAATACTTTTTTTTTTCACAGGTCCAAGTGCACTGAAATGTTCATAGACGAGAATGAGACGTAAGTTATTAATTATATATAACTAGGTATGTAACTGTACATAATTAGGCATTAAAACCTGAGTGATATTATTGTGAAACTCGCCTTCGGCTCGTTTCATAAACCCACTATCGAGTTCTAATGCCCTCCATTATGTATCAGACACATACACCACTATTTCGTAAGGTTATAAGTTATGTTTTACTAAAGTAAATTCAGAATTTTTTGTGCTGCATGAGACAGAAGAGATTGAGTAATAATTGAACTATGAATTAGGTTCTTTTAAATATACAAGCCTAGAATAATACCTATGCCTTTTATATATGATTTATAAAATACCAATATTCTCGGAAAAGCATTATAATAAATTAATAATGATAGTGCAGTAAACTCATATCTAGAATGAGTTGATAATTCTTTGATTTACCAATGCTTTACCTATAATTATTATCAGTGATTGCGTTTTAGAAAACATTGTGTGAATATGTATGTATTTCTCCATTTTCAACTCTACGCCTTTATCATAAGCAAACGTTTCTGATATACTTACAAGATTGTCTGATACCTAATAAGTATATATTTTATCAGTCGTGCCACTCTACTATCAGTTGGTTTCTGTTATAAAACAGGCGTGGATGCGTTTGCGCCGTTTTCAAAGTTCATTTTAAGTGCATTGTGTGCTTTAGGATGTATCGTATAAAGGAGTGAGTGTTTATCTATATATTAAAGATTTATACTATTTTCTCCTTAATTTCTGATATAAAATTAAGCTGAGAAGTATCGCTTCTGATATGAGCACAAAGCATGACTTTTTTAAATAGATTTATCAAAAGTGATAGCCTAAACGCATTTCATTTAATGCCTGACGGGGAACTATTTAGTGTCGGGTTAGGTTACATAAGGTTTAAGGTTATAAAACATTAACCATGTTAACACAAAAAATATTAAACAGCATTTAACCTCAAAACAAACGTTACATCCCATACGCTTGTTGTGAACACTCATTTTTTTTTGTGGTAAGGTCCTAATAATCTTAACATGGTTTATTTTTGGTCTGAGGGGAATTGTTCCGAAAGGCGGAACGTAACTTCCGTAAGGACAGAGCCTTTAATTAACTTCCAATAGTGTTGCCAAAAATGAGTAATTGGAAGAGTAAATACTGAACTCCTTTTTCGTTACTTAGACCCAGTTGTTCTGTACAACTGACACAAACCTGGTGTTGGTGTTTGTCCACCAACCCACCCGCCCCCTTACTCGTTCATTTCATTGCACATTGCACGGATCACCTGTTGGCCGAGTCATCATTCCAACAGGTTTTCGTTTCAGGCAACGTTATATGTATTCAATACTAGTTCAAGTGTTGATAAAGTATTTTTAACATTAGGAAATACCATATTCCAATCCAATATTTATTTAGGTTATGTATAACGTCATTCTTTTTTTTTGACGTGTTGTTGACAATTTTTGTACATTAGCATTTAGGTATGTACTATGTAGACGTACAGGCTATTCGTAGGGTAGTAGGCATAGTGTAATTATTTTTATTCTTTCAAATATTCTTTCAAACACTCATGTCAATCCAACCAGATAGGATATTAGCATAAATGCTTTTTAAGTTTGTTTTAATTTTAGTTCTTTCTAACTGCAAGTTCGATTTCAGTTAACATTTAGAGCTTCCAAGTAGAAAAACAACCAATGCTTGTTGGCGGTGCCAAAACGTAATACAACCGGTTGTTTTGAACTCAGGGGACCACTTTCACTGCCCTCCACTGTATAGAGGTACACACGTTGGCTTGACCAACGACACTGGTCATTCGGTTGCTGTTATAGCTCATAAATGGCTTGATTTTGCTTCTTTACAATTCAAATAATATTTGGATTTAGAAGTATCTGGTGATGGTAAATCTATTCCAAATGCAAAGGCGAACTGGCAGCAAAAAGTTCAGCACGAAGCTAGTTTGTAGAGACATTTTGCAAACCTTGGTACTTTCTCTGAATTGTGGATGTGGACTTAAACTGAATTAATCGATGGTTTGCAAAAAAACAATGCGTCTAGGTCCTCGTATCGCCATATCTTAGTAGCTATGTTACGATCCAATTGATTAATGTGAACATTATTACTAATTATCGATTTTTATTAATAATTACTGCATGATTTGAATGTGGTAAATACTGTGATATTAATCACTTTTCAATCGACTTCAAAAAGGAGGAGGTTCTCTATTCGTTTTTTTGTCTGTTTGTTACGCGATGACTCCGTCAATTATGTACCGATTTTGATGATTCTTGTTTTGATAGGTAGATGGTGGTCCCATATAAATTTTGTCAAAATTGATTCAGACATAGATGCCGATTTGGTTTGTGGTTCCGTGCAGCAAACGTTTTAATGAGGACTTTCATGTACATCGTATACGCATCCCGGCCGGGGAGGAAGAAATAGAACTTGAACTTGAAGTCGGTTTTTTATGTTTTTAACTTGGTGAATTGTGCTGATTATTATTAATAATTCACTAACTGCCTTTGATTAAAGTAATAAATCCAACAATAAATTAGGCTAGAGTAGATTATTGTAGCTAAATTTAAATTGGGTTAAAGGTTAGGTTAGAACTTAGTAAAAGCAAAACCGGAGTGGAGCGGAGCGTATGCAAATAAAAAAACTTAAATTTTTCGGTCAAAGAATTTATGCCAAACAATATTATTACATTTCATATTATGCAATCCAACCCTCCCGCCGTAAAAAGACGTAAAGCGATCGATTTTTTTAAATTAATTTAATTACATTTATCATGATTCATGACTAAGGTAAAATTATTAATAAAAGTATAGTTGAAGTGAATAATTTGTCTCTTTCATCATCAATCTTGAAAGTTATTAATGATACAATTAATCACATTTCTCGTAAAAGCTACATACATTAACCCGAATTAATAATGAAATATCACCCGTAATTTGAAGGAAATGCTTATTAATTTATGACGTTTAATTTTCCTTCAAATATTACTTCTAAAGTAAGTGGTTATATACTTAACTTAATTCATTCGGCCACAGTGTGTTGTGTGTGTGTGTGACACAAAAACTCTGAAAATAATCTGAAAATATCCATTGTAGACTTACTCTAAGCATGTCTTAGTCCATTTCCACCTCTATTCCCCTGTATTACAAGTCAATATTGTTGTAAGCCATGTCAGGTTTTCTATTATTTTTTACACAATAAAGTGTGCGCGTCCGAGCGTGGCAGAAAATAAACTGTGGCAGTTCAAAGTCCATGCCGTGCGTCAAGGCGAAGTGACGAGGTCCCGCCCGACTTCTGTGCTGTGAGGCTATCAGCTGTGCCGTCCAAATCAATCAAACTAGAACTCTCTATCCTCTCAATATACGATTCTGATTAAACTGGCGTAGAGTGTTAAGGTTAAGGATATGTAAGTGTTAAGGATACATCGTCCGTGCAAAGGTCCCCGTTACTCCAGGGGTAAAGACCAGCAGTGATGAGCAATGTGTGAGAGAGAGAGAAGTTGTCAAAAAGACTGTTTAAAATTAATATAAAATTAAATAAAATAGCTATGAAAATTTCTATAACCAGTAATTAAAATATTGTTAAAACCCAACTAAATAAAAATTTTGAAGTATGTTTGCTTTCCCAATTTGTCAGACTTTAAAAAAATGTTTTAGATCTCATCTCAATAATAATTTATATCGAGTGGAATTCGTCCAATCGCGTTTCTGATAACACAAAATCTAGAAAAAGGTCCCAAAAATGTTATTCTTATTTCATCGAGACTCCTTTTCAACAGCACTTAAATAAGTTCAATAGTGTCGATTTTCTCGATATACTCGTACCTATATAATTAAAAGATCATCGATCATCATCCGCGCGGAACGGACCTCAGCAGGTTACTAAATACTCGTCCGATTCGCAGTATCATTCCTATATCCTACTGATAGAGGCGATGGGAGGGTTACTCGCTGGCTACCTAGGGTGACTAGCTGACTAGACTACCTATTGAATATAAGTCTTACTCTAATTCTCGCCGTAGTATAGTAGCTGTATTGCCTTAGGACACGGAACATCGCGTGATGGACAGCTGTTGACAAAGAGATGTTCGAGATCTTATCAATGTGTATTTTTGACGAAACAGGCCGAAACCGAAATGTTAACTCTTGCGGCATCTCAAAGCCGTACGTAAAGTTCCAATGTAGTTCTTGATTGATTACAAACTTCTCACCTTCCCAGTCAAATAAAAAGGAACTCGGAAGATTAGCAGGCACACACATACATAAAGTGTTTACTGGATTCCGTGTGTAGATTTACCTAGGGAAGTATAGGTCATTGATCACCTGAAAAATACCATGAAGGGTACAAATAAATAAGATAAACATATCATGAACGAGTGAGTATACATCAGAAGTACCTAGGTAAAGAGTACTTACTGATATAGTAATCTGCGCTTAGTTCATTTTACTCGGTGAACGATATATTATTTTAATTATCTTTATAAGCCTGATTGATTTTAGTTGCTATGTCGAAATCCGGTTGTGCTAATTATATTATTGTATATCTTTATAGAGTGCAATCCTTATCTTTAAATCCTTTCTTTTAACGTTTGTTAACGGTTCTTTTTTGAATAACAAATCATGAACGAAACGGCTACTTATGCTGTGCTTTGAAATTTATTATTTATATTGGCATAATAAATGTGCAGTGATTTTCTACAAAACAATAATTGGTTGTTCTCCAACTGATACTGTAGCTCTTCAGTAAATTATAGCATGCAAAGCGGAGTTGTTGAATGACAAATTTAATGATTTATTAATATTTTTATCATTGGAAAACACAATTAAGAAATATCATTAAAGTTATGGAATCAATCTTAAGAACCGATAAAAATACACTATCGTGTCGTATTACTGTTTGCTCACATGCTTATTCAGAGGCGTTAACCTCCCTCAGGCAAAGGGCTAGGTGGCAACGCATTTCCTTTCATTTCCGATTACTCTATCATACAAAATGATATGGCGATAGCTGAAAAAAAAGCGAAAATCATCTACTGATACTTCATAAACGAAAACCACCTCAAAAGCTTTTTATAAATAAGTCCAATATTGAGTAACAGCTTGTCCCCGACCACTGGCGGGTGGTTATCAATGTAAATTGAACCTAATGCTATTGGGATAGAATTTATTTTGTGTCATTAATCCTGCGCATGCGTGTTCAGGTCAGGTCACGGTCAAAACGGGCTGCGTCCTGTCCTGACACTGACCTATCTTACTTCCTCTTGAGTTGTTTACAGTTAATTTATTTAAATATTACTTAAGCCTATTAGTTGAGCGCGTAAACTCCATGTAAAATACTCGGGAAGAAATAAAAATACCTAGGTAATGTAAACGTATATCGACTGAATGCCTTGAACAGGTGTACCGTAGGAAATACCTACGAATGGTCTGCCTGCAACTTTTCCTGTTATATTACTACTTATCTCCAACCACTAGGATAATAGGTAATTAAAACAAGATATAATTTTCCGGCTATTAACTAGCACACCCAAGCCATCACCATATCCAAGAGAATTGAGTAGAGAACTTGTGAACCTTGACTTGCATTAATATAGAAAAGTAGTTTTCCACCACCAAAGGCAGGTAGGTATCTTAAATTGGACCTAGGTTATCCAGATCTCCGATGTGACAAGTTAGAAATAAAATTGCTACTCAGGTTAGTATATCCCGACCAGTTTGTATCACAGCGCTGCTAAATAAACATGGCCTTTGCAGTGTAAATACAGCCTTCTTCGGAAAAACTAGAAACGGAAAAACGATCATTCCACTTTTATGGCACGGCACTTACATGAATTATGTTATCCTCGTAGCCAAGCAGTTCTATGAGTAGGTATATATTAGTTAAAAACTAACTCTATCGTAAAAGGAAAACTGTCAAAGACACTACCTTTCGGGTATTGCTGATATGGAAAGGGAATTTGTATTATGCGACTACGACTTAATCATTCTGTTAGGATTACGCAGAAGTATGTTTGTATTGTAGGTACCTAACTTGCGGTTTATTTGCGACATATAAAAGTCATAGGGCCTTACCACAAAAAATATTTAAAAACAAAAGTGTATGGGATTTGAGGTATGTTTTGAGGTTAAACGCTGTTTAATATTTTTTGTGGTAACACGGATATTGTTTTACATTTGTAGCATTTCTTGTGAAGCATTTTGACACCGTTGGCTTCGATCCAATCACCAAGGGAGGTCAGGGGTAGAATTTTCAGCTAACCTGAATTTGGGATACTATCTTCTATACTTGGAATACATATAGTTCGAGTATTTTAATGGTATGTTACGCTGCTGTTAGGTTGTATACATTTTACAATGCATGTGCTCGACAGAGCGGTTTCCAAGCAGTGAAATCATGCGGAAAGTGCCACTTTTAGTGCTACCTGCTTTCCGCACTTGTAGCATAAATAGCTATTCTTTACTTGAAATCACCGAACTGCTGTAAAGACATTGCTTCACCATATCCGGACAGACACATACGTGTCAAGAAAGGTACCTGACCTAACGTACTGTTGTTCGCACTACAGCCAACCATGCAAGACCACCGGTTACAAGAGTGCATTATAGCGTAACGTCTTAAATGTTTAGTTAATATATTGTAATTACACGTTTGCAATAAAGAATTATGAATTAATAATAACGAAGGACGAGCGCTCGTAGACCGAATAAGAATGCCGACGATATCATCAAGCAAGTCGACATCAACAAGGACCTTAAGGACTGGCGTTGTAGAGAAGGCCTGTAAATAATTGATGTGGGCTGAAGGGCAGGGCAGGGCAAAAGGGTGACTACTCCTACCAAATCCCAGTGTTTTGAGCACTAGTTACTGTAAGACGTCATACTAACTCTATCTCCTCTTTCAGTCCGGAGTCATGGTGGGTGTCGGCGGTGTTGAAGGCGATCCGTGCCATTGCCTTCGTGTGCGATGTCCTCACCTTCCCTATCCATCTCATCCTGCAGAGACCATGGAGGAAGCGGGCACTTTCCAGGCGGATCAAGGTAAAACTCTTCAGCTTTTAAAACGGGAGTCGAAGATTAATGACCGGCTAAGAAGGGGCCGGTCATTCGTTGGGCAGATATTCTGTACATTCAGCCTTCTTATTCTGCATTTCCAACATCAATCCCGATGCCTCTAAATTGACGTCGGAAGGTCCACCGACTGGGAGCACAATCATTTTACAAAATTGCAATCACTGTCACAATCGCACTTTTTTTTTCAAAACTAATCACAGCGATATGGTGGAGGTAGAGATTAAGACCCTCCGAATACTAGGGTATTCGGTTTATGTGAAGGCAGAGTCAACGGACCCATACATTGTTAATCCGGAGATTGGAATGATTAATAGTTTCTGCCGATCATTCATTTCCTTGCCTCAATGTTTCAAACACACAATAATCTTGGACAACTTTAATAAATTCTAAATCTGGATACTCCCTAAGTTTCCGCGACCTATGAGCGCAGCCAGACTAATTTACAAAGAGGCATTCCGAATCGTGCAAATATGCTTCATTGTACAGAATATGTAATCTAATTAAACGGATTTACTAGAGCACGTGGAGGAAAATTACTAAAAGTAAAAAAGTAGGCGCTTCAGAGAACCGAGATATGGGAGGCTTCATTTCTTGCTTTTGCTTTTATTCGTGAACTGACATGGACTTTACGAATAGAACAAATGAATGAAACATTAACGCTCGCCTAATCACTATGCATGTAAAATCTTCATTGCACGGTTCAAAAAATCTATGGCCACAGTCCCTGCGCAATGGTTTTCAAAGGCGTAACGTATCCATGCGATAATAATCCTAGGCAAAATGCGGAGAGCTTCTTATAATATTTCATATTTCTTATGTACTATCTTATGTATTATCTTTTGTTTCTATTACATGTGGTTCCAAAATAATATTTTTTTTTGGATTGAATTGAATAATAGCGTCGACGATGTGTTGATTGCACGAGTCTTCGAGTTAACGATGTAAGTTTGTACCTTGTACCTGCTATGTGTTACGTAACACATTTGATAGCCATACATAAGTAGTAGTCTAGCCAACAGTTCAGTTTTTCTCCAGACAGCCTTAGTACTTGGTTCAATTACTACAGTCAATAAATATGTCTGGGCTCTCCAGGGTAGCTTCTGGCATTCCTTTCGTATCGCATCGTCTAATAAAGGACTATAAATTCGAGTCAGATATTCATTATTCTAGGTACCTAATTCCCAATTACTGTGGGATATTATTTTGTGATAAATCATATTCTTTAGTGTAAGAAAAATAGCTAATTCATGTGGCGAATCATCATCATCATTTAAGAGTAGCATCTGTTAAGCCTGGATAGACCGCGTCTACTATTTCCTTATCCTCGCTGCATAGTCCGACTATCTGCGAGCAGATCTGCCATTTGATCTTTGCCTTCATTGGGTCAGCACAGGACCTCCAAATGTATTTATACATCTTGACCATGCGTTCCCTTCTTAATCTAATCTCATCTTATCTTCCCCAGGCGCGCATAATCCAATCGTCAGACACGAGCATCACCGTCCGCTCGGTGTCCACCGCCGGCGACCTGCACCAGCGGCTGATCCGCGATGGAGTCACCAGCATGGAGGGCATGCTGCGTGCGGTTGCGTCGCGCTGGGGTCTACGGCCCTGCCTGGGCACCCGAACCGTTCTGAGCGAGGAGGACGAACCGCAGCCTAATGGCCGTGTCTTCAAGAAGGTAACTGTTGTTCGGCTCTTTTGCAGTGGAAGGTTTCTTTTTAGCGTCTAACTTCTTGATTTCTTTAGAGTTTGGTTGCTGGCGACTACGTCACAAAGGCGGCAGCCTTAGCAGCCATTGCATAGCCTCTTCTTCAGAGGAGTGGACCTTTTGCAGTCCGCCCTAAATCGACCATTGAGGACATCGTCCGTGAGGTAGAGGCCATGCTCTGTGCCCCCACTTGTGCATTAGTTCGGCGCAGCGGCCCTGGTCAGTCCGGAATCAGCTCGGTCCAGCAGTTGCGCGGAAGGTTGAATCAGTGTGGCAGATCGTTCAGATTTTTGACCAGGTGCCCGTTTAGAGTGAGGTCCTCTCTCGAAATGTCTTGTCAGTGTCCAGTAATTTTTAAGAAATCAGACGGCTGCATCTTCTTACTATGGAAAAGACGAGAAAAAACCTTGCTGTCTTAATTTATGTTTGATATCCTATATAGGCTACGACCACTAGAGTTAAACGCTGAGCCTGTAAGTTTTACCAATTAAATCGTCGATTTCCAGTTCAAAATGGGCGACTACGTGTGGCGCTCGTACTCGGACGTGGAACGCGAGGCGCGACAGTTCGCGACCGGGCTGCGCGAGGTCGGTGTCCAGCCGCGACAGAACGTGGTCATGTTCGCAGAGACGCGCGCCGAGTGGATGATCGCGGCGCACGGCTGCTTCAAGCAGAGCATTCCGGGTAATTAGCTTCCTATAGATGTCGAACTGTGCGTCGATTGTTGCGAAACGACACTGACTGCGCAGCACTTGTCCTTACGGTATACGTGCCGGACAACTACCTACGTGCGCGTAGACACCAGCTGCTAGCGGTGTGGCGCATCGGCAGTCTTTGCTAGTGCGAGCGCGGGACTGCCTTAACGCACTTTTGGTGGCTGCACCACTGAATTATATGTTTGGTGAAGCATATATAGTGCGAGAATGTGGCAGGTTCTGTGAGGTGAATTTTCTTAATTGTTATACTATTTTGTATTTATATTGTAATTCATCATCATATATTTAGGACATTTTTATTGTTATTATTTACATTATTTATTTGCGCCATCACAATAAATAATAATAAAAAATGTCCTCCTAAATAAATCGCTATCGCTTACAGATAACGCCAATAAATCAGTGGATCAGTGGGTTCCTTATTTATACAGTATGGAGGAGCAGTAAGAAAGCATTTTTAAACTACACAGTCAGGTCATAAGTTCTGTCACACAATAAAAACTTTTGAATTTAGAACGCTGGCCACAAAAAAGTTTATTGAATTCGAATTTCGAATTTTTCATGAAAATAAAAATGTGTACTTTTTAGAATTTTCCTCATTTTTAAATATGGAGTGGACACTTAAAGAAGACCGTGACGCAGATATTGCGTTGCATCGTTGCGGTTACGCGCCAATTCAGATTTTCGACTTACTGAAAAATTTGAATATAACCAAAAGATTCGTTTATCGTACAATAAAACGATACAATGAATAAAACGAAATGAATGAAAATGTTAGGACTCCAGCAGTGATAAAAGCTGTGAAGGCGCGAATTCAAAGAAATCCCATACGTAAGCAGAAACGTTGGCCCTTCAGATGGGGTTAAGCAGGACCATGGTGAAAAGGGTGTTAAATGAAGACTTAGGGCTTAGGGCATATCGAAGAAAAACAGGACATCGTTTGGACGCTCGTTTAATGGACCTGACACTGAAGAGATGCCGCGCTTTGTTGAAGCGGTACGCGGGAAAAAAGCATCGGGAAGTTCTTTTTTCGGATGAAAAAATTTTCACCGTTGAAGAGAGCTACAACAAACAAAATGATAAGGTGTACGCACACAGCAGTGAAGAAGCGAGCAACCGTATTCCGCGTGTCCAACGAGGTCATTTTCCATCCTCTCCCATGGTTCGGTTGGGAGTCACTTATTGGGGCTTAACTGAGGTACATTTTTGTGAGAAAGGCGTAAAAACGAATGCAGTTGTGTATCAAAATACAGTCCTCAAGAACCTTGTGGAACCTGTTTCTCATACCATGTTTAATAACAGGCACTGGGTATTCCAACAAGATTCTGCGCCAGCTCATAGAGCGAAAAGCACACAAGACTGGCTGGCGGCGCGTGAAATCGACTTCATCCGGCACGAAGACTGGCCCTCCTCCAGTCCAGATTTGAGTCCGTTAGATTACAAGATATGGCAACACTTGGAGGAAAAGGCCTGCTCAAAGCCTCATCCTGATTTGGAGTCACTCAAGGCATCCTTGATTAAGGCAGCCGCCGATATTGACATGGACCTCGTTCGTGCTGCGATAGACGATTGGCCGCGCAGAATAAAGGCCTGTATTCAAAACCGCGGGGGTCAATTTGAATAAACTTTATTACCATAAGAATCTATGTTTTATTAAGTTCATTTTGCTATATAAATGTTTACATAAATAATAAACATGTCTAAATTATTTCATATTGCACATGTGACAGAACTTATGACCTGACTATGTACACCTCTAAGGGGGAAAGAGGATTTCAAAGCTTATATGTAGTACGATAAATCTTTCTGCGACAAACCGTGCAACGTGCGTTTGACGCCTAGTTTCGCTGTTGTCTGGATTAAGCGCACAGAGATACTAGATAAGGTGGAACGCCTGTTGAAATACAGGCAAGGGGTTGCGAAGCGAACAATCATGTAATTTGTAAATTTGACCATTAACTTCTGTGACCAACAACCACATCATCCTCAATGCAAAGTTGAATTACAGAGCTAACAACCCTTCCCCCCCCCACCAGTGGTGACAATCTACGCGACGCTCGGAGACGACGCTATCGCTCACGGCATCAACGAAACTGAGGTCTCTACTGTGATCACCACGCATGAACTGCTGCCCAAATTCAAGAAGATTCTTGCTAAGACGCCTAAGGTACGTATTATAATGCAGTTGAAGCCTCAATCAGCCTATATTGACTCACTGTTGGGTATTAGGCCTACATTACAGTGAGTAGTTTCAGTACATTAGGCGGGCGGCCTGCCCACCTCGGTCTATGTTACCTCCGCCCACCTCGGCAGTGGCAGTAGTTGACAGAAACTTCTCGAGGTCTTCGTGTAAAATTTACGATCGATTATTAAATTATGTGTCTGTATCTTAATAGGTGGATACCATCATCTACATGGAGGATCAGCTGAAGCAAACCGACACCCAGGGCTTCAAGACAGGCGTGAGGATCTACGCGTACAAAGATGTCGTCAATAAGGGCGTCAACTCTAAGATCGGTGAGTTTTATACCAAACTATTCGGCATGAGGTACGGAGAGTGGCTACTCTCACCTGTGACAGGACTGGCGACTTTGATAACTTTTAGCCCCTCTGCACAAGAGACTGCTCGAAGGCTAGTCGAGTTTGATCCCCGAATCGCCGCCATACAATTTCCATGGGTCGAACATCAACGTAATTGTATGGCGGGTACTTAAGAGCCTGTATACACGGCGGTTAAATATCGCGCAGTTGCATTATCGCGACAGATAGTGTCAACAGTCTATTTATTGTGCCGGCGGCCTTGCGTTTTCTTAGCGTACGAATCGCGGCAGCCGCGCGTTGTCCACACGACATCCGAGTGGGCAGAGACCGCCATGTGCAAACTCGAGTCGCCTCCCATGTGCGGGTAGGCCTTTTCCTCTATCTTTGACACCAAGACCATCACCCCTAGACACCACCGAATAATAGGGCAGCTTGATAACTTCTGACCACAAGCCCGACACCCCTCCTCTAACCCGCACTGAGCCAGCACGGTGGAGTATGGCTCAATCTTACTGGTATCCGATTAAAGGCCGGTGCCCCTGGATGGGGACATTAATCGTCTCAATGTCTTTCAGAATCGGTCCCGCCGCTACCGTCCGACACGGCCATCATCATGTACACGTCGGGCTCGACGGGCGTGCCCAAAGGCGTCATCTTGTCGCACGGCAACATGCTGTCCACTCTCAAGGCGTTCGCCGACGCCGTGCCGATGTACGACGGCGACGTGCTGATGGGCTTCCTGCCGTTGGCGCACGTGTTTGAGCTGCTGGCTGAGAGCTTGTGCTTCCTCGGTGGTGAGTAGCACCATCTTACTTACGGATAGTCCGGGAGGCCTCGACGAGAGTGAAGTGAGTGAATGGAGCGCGTCAGATTAAGATTATACATCCTGATAAGTAACTCCACCAAATCTGAGCTCTCCATAAAGAGCCGTGCAGTGTCATCATAAAAAAAAATCGCCGGGGTCGACTGAAGCCAAGGGAGGGAGACATGGGTTATTCGCATGAATGACGTGTGTCAGCGTTTTGTGGCGCCATGAGAAGCGAGCCGCGGCGACGGGGTAGCGCTTATAGGTGGCCGCTGCGCCAAAGCTACAGTGCCCGGCAGTTAATAATGCACACAGTATAGTAAAATCATCTCTGTCGTACACGTTAGCTAGTGCTTCGTGCGACAGAGAAGACGCTACTATACTATATGCATTATTAACTACCGGGCCCTGCAAGTCTGACGCAAATCCCACTTGTATAGACTTATTTTTGTTGCCCTAATAGCGCGGCTCCAGTTACTCACGATATTTTCATGCCTTTGCCACACCAGCAAAATGTAAATTCTAATTGTCTGTTGATTGTTATCTGTGGGAGTTTCTACGCCCTGCTTCTCCCACAGTGGTCCAATGTAGAGAAGAGGTAAATAATGACGTTTGCTAAGTATATGTAAATATCTACAGTAATAAAGTACTTTGACTTTTGACTTTTTGACTTTTGATTGCAGGTGTACCGATCGGCTACTCCACACCGCTAACGATGCTGGACTCTTCCTCCAAGATCATGAAGGGCACGAAGGGAGACGCGACCACCCTCAAACCGACTTGCATCACCACAGTACCCGTAAGTATAGCAATCCGAGCATAACATAACATTTTGCATACAGGCACGCACACAGGTCGAGTCGATGGATGCCTTTCCATTAACAATCTCATCATTACGTTTAATTGGAATCCGTGTGCATGCACTTTTACTCACGTGACATTGGCTACAAATGTCATATGACGGAACATGACCGACACCCCACAGACCAACCAGAAACCGCGTCCAGAGGTACCTGCAGCCTTATGGCGTAACTCTCTGAAGTTCATAGCGTGTGTCTATGGTTCATCTCAAGCTCATACAATTTCATCGATTGCGGGGTATCACCGAAGGCTTCTAGGCTTCATTCAATGAGCTTGGGTTTGGCCTCCATTATGATGCTACTTGCGTGATACCAATTTGACAGATGAAGCTGGTGCAAGGTGTCAAACGTAAAAGTCTATATGAAGTTGATAGCTCAGACGACTTACGCCATAAGGCTGCAGGTCGTGTAAAGCCGCACTATCGGCCCTGAACGTGCTGAAACCGCACAGTTTGTGTCCTTCCTTTTTATTCTTTCGGGAATTTAACATGAACAAAATATATGTACCTGTCAACTCAGCCTGAGGAAGTTATTGACCCAATGATTTTATGAGTACTCGTTAACTCTACGTGTTTAAATATTAACTAAAACAACCTATTCGGTTCTATGAAACTACATGAGGTGGCCTCCGCTCCGCTTAACTCGGCTCCGGGTTTTATCATAAAGTTGCGACCTAACACAACCTAACTTTAGTATTCGGACAGAAAGTGACCTACAGCAACCAATTAACTACAGTGACAGAAAGTGACATACAGCAACCAATTAACTACAGTGACAGAAAGTGACCTACAGCAACCAATTAACTACAGTTACAGAAAGTGACCTACAGCAACCAATTAACTACAGTGACAGAAAGTGACCTACAGCAACCAATTAAATACAGTTACAGAAAGTGACCTACAGCAACCAATTAACTACAGTGACAGAAAGTGACCTACAGCAACCAATTAACTACAGTTACAGAAAGTGACCTACAGCAACCAATTAACTACAGTGACAGAAAGTGACCTACAGCAACCAATTAACTACAGTTACAGAAAGTGACCTACAGCAACCAATTAACTACAGTTACAGAAAGTGACCTACAGCAACCAATTAACTACAGTTACAGAAAGTGACCTACAGCAACCAATTAACTACAGTTACAGAAAGTGACCTACAGCAACCAATTAACTACAGTGACAGAAAGTGACCTACAGCAACCAATTAACTACAGTGACAGAAAGTGACCTACAGCAACCAATTAACTACAGTGACAGAAAGTGACCTACAGCAACCAATTAACTACAGTGACAGAAAGTGACCTACAGCAACCAATTAACTACAGTGACAGAAAGTGACCTACAGCAACCAATTAACTACAGTGACAGAAATTGACCTACAGCAACCAATTAACTACAGTGACAGAAAGTGACCTACAGCAACCAATTAACTACAGTGACTGAAAGTGACCTACAGCAACCAATTAACTACAGTGACAGAAAGTGACCTACAGCAACCAATTAACTACAGTGACAGAAAGTGACCTACAGCAACCAATTAACTACAGTGACAGAAAGTGACCTACAGCAACCAATTAACTACAGTGACAGAAAGTGACCTACAGCAACCAATTAACTACAGTGACAGAAAGTGACCTACAGCAACCAATTAACTACAGTGACAGAAAGTGACCTACAGCAACCAATTAACTACAGTGACAGAAAGTGACCTACAGCAACCAATTAACTACAGTTACAGAAAGTGACCTACAGCAACCAATTAACCACATTAAGCGTTCAGGCAAACACAGATTTTGTTCATCGGTATGCGCATCGGTCAAGGCCGAAGTCAGTGTTATATTCAGCACCTGACAGAGCTGACTAATATACAGAAAGCGGCTTTACGCTACCTTAGGCCGGAAACGGCTTGGAAGATATAACCATCATATCACTGGAATCACTACTTAGTTTAACTTGAAAATAGCTTGCCACGTCATCTAAGAAATTCATTCCTGTAATCCCTTCTGAACTTCTTGTATATTTATAGTACTGACAGGATAACTAATCTATTAGGTATGTAGGTAGGCTCACCTGGCTAATTCAGTTCCTTATTGCGAGCAAATCTCTTAAAAGATCCCATCTCACAGCTGATAATGGACCGCATCAGCAAGGGCATCACGGACAAGGTAGCGCGCAGCGGCGAGTTCCCGAGCGCGTTCTTCAAGTGGGCGTACACCTACAAGCAGACGTGGATGCGTCGCGGGTACGACACGCCCGTGCTCAACCGGACCGTGAGTACTACCACGGATATTATAATTGTACTACTACCAACTGCCACTTTCATTTATATTATGTACATTCAGTTTGAATCTGGGTTTGAAATTGAGTGGGTTCTTTTTTTTGTAAGTTAGAAAGCGGCATTTTACTGATGGTCAATTTGAAGCTCGTTGTCGAGGAGTACCTGCACATCCTACCGCAACTAGTTGGGTGACTGTTTCTCAGTAACTGCACAGATACTATAATATTACTACGTAAGTAGATTTACGCATTTGATTGGATCGCTTTCCGCGTACTTCTTAGAGTGTTGAGTTGGCCACTTGATAGAAGTCCATCAGCTCATTGGAGGATCTATCTTCATCGAATTTTAATAAAGGCATTTGCTCCTCGATGAGGACATTATGAGCGACATTCCTCCATCATCTAATACCCGTTTACATTACACCGAAGTAGGCCGGGAAAGTGAGTAGGAGCATAATGTAAACGCTCACTTCTCATGCCGCTCGTCATGTTATTGTCCACTTCCAAAGACCAACCTGATGTTCTCCATCTATAACTATATACAAACAAATATTGAGCACAAACTTTTAATATGTATGTAATGCTTTGGGGCGAAATGCGCGCGGTTGTACAACTTGGGAAAGGACACCGAGTATAAAATATTTAGGTTTCTGTTTGACAAAATCTTAAATTCGAAGATCATGTACAGAATCTTAGTTCTAAAATTAGGAAGTTAATATACATCTTCAAGTATGATATGGCTGAATCCTGCATTAAGAAGCGTATCTATGTGGCCCTAGGCGAATCACTGTGCTACTGCATTTATAGCCGGGGTGTGGTGCTCATAAGACAATACCACAGAGATCGTAAGACAGATTTTTATACAAAGCATCGTGTTAAAACAATACGTAATAATGTCATCAAATGAGAATGCCATCATTTCTAAACTGCGTAAAGATGAAGTCAAATTGTAAAAGTCCGCATAAAATTCAGTCAAAGATCTTTATATCTATAATAAAAAGCGCAAAGTTAATGAAAAATACAACAAAACCCTATAAGAAAATAACACATATAAATGGCTGCTTTCCCAAACATATAATGAAACTGAAATGAAAATATTGAATACAGTTTTAGCATGATTTACTTATATTCATAAGTATTTTTTTACAATATAATAAAATAATGTTTAAAAAGGTTTTCTTCAAACATCAAAAAGACACTAACATTCCTTATTCACTACAGAAAACAGTACACACTACACATGACACTTCTCATCTTCTCTCCTACAAACACCCACACAAAAAATCTACTTACATAGTTTTTAGATTTATATTTTCTAAATTTTAAAAACCTACTCGTTTATTTAATCATTACTTTAGTACCTACTAAAGCATGATTTGATCCACCTGCACTTAACCCACTTGTTACTAGCGTTTGATAAAACGATCAATTTTGTTTCATAGGATTTGAGCCTTATCTTAATAAAGTTCAAAATCGCGATCCAATTTTAAAAAATCCAGTAACATCTGTGTTAAGTGTCCAAATTGGTTTACATATAACAGTATCAATTACTAGTGGGATGTGCTAAGACTTATCCTTTAGTACAGTGTTTGCTCTCTCTTAGGGAGTAGTGAGCATGCCTTGTTATTTACTATATGTAAGTATTTATTGTAAAACTTTTTACTGAATAAATAATTATGAATCAATTATTAATAAACAAACTTCCCCTGCTCCCTCCTTTGGCGGTTTTTCGTGCGGGAGCCGAACAGCCGGAGCAGCCGCATGAGACAGCGGCATGCGTGTGAGCGGGAAGTGACATTGCCGCGTCAACATTTTGAGAAATATTTCCGGCGGCACGAGTAGCAGTGGGCAGGGTGTAATGTAAACCAGGCATAACGAGCGTCGCACCCGCAGGTATTCGCGAAGGTGGCCTCCATGCTGGGCGGGCGCATCCGCCTGATGATCGCGGGCGGCGCGCCGTTGTCTCCGGACACGCACACGCAGGTGCGCATCTGCCTTGCGTGTGACGTGGTCGGCGGGTACGGGCTCACCGAGACCACTTCCGCTGCCACCGTCATGGACGCGCACGACAGGTAACAACAATACGGCAGCAAATATATTCTTTACCAATATAAGTTTTTAACCCTAAACACTTCACGCTTAAAACGGCAAGGAACGCCAAAAAAATAAACGTGTCCTACACGTCAAAGTTATCTTGGCACCTCGTTATCATGACGTCATGGCGTCCGTCACTGTCCTACTGACGCGTCGTGGGCGAGAGCGAGCGAGAGAGGGAGGGGTAAGGATTCCTGGGGGGTTACCACAACGTCTTATGCCGATTCAAATTAGGAACCCAATTCAATTCGCAAAATTACCGCGAATAATTTCGGTAATAAAATAAGTTCAGTAAATAAAGCCCATTATGGCGAATTGGAATGGAAATGGTGGCCATGGTGATGTTCTTATTTTGAACCTAATTTGAATCGGAAAAAGATTGTGGTAAGCCCCCTGGCGGGAGCAAAGTTACTTTTCCGCCTTCTAACCTCAAAATAGCTAAAAACTTCTCACTATGATATTTTCGGGTTAGAGTTGCAATAGCGTTTACCACTGTACGCTCATGATTGAGTTAGCGCAACTTGTGTGTGTATGGCAAAAATATTGCCAATAATGGTATAAGGTGACCTGAGGCAATTGCAACTAAAATATAAATGTTCCAACTTTGACCTCCTCCATTATTATCCTATTACCCATCCAGTTGCACAGGACCATATCTTATTGCTATAGGCACAGATACTATAATATAACACTAATACAGAACACATAGAAACAAAATATTTCACCGGCTTAATCAGATCTCTGATTAAGCCGGTGAAATATTTTGTTTCTAAGAAAAACATTTTTGGTTTGTGGCCTACATAGCTTGATGCAGCACTATTGCAATATTGCAAATATCGCGAGATGGTGCTAGGAGATTAAATTTCAAGAGAACAACAGCCGATTTTTCTTTGATACCTATAATTGAACAGATGAGATTGACAGACAGAGAGAACAGAACTAATTAAACAGATTGTATCAAACAAATATTATTTATTGTGTAAAATACTGTATTTGACTGAATTAAACTTAAATATAATATATGGGTAACGTATTGGTATGAAGTAGGGAGTAAAATTTTGGTCAACATTTGCCTAATTTGGGGTGAAAATGTATTTTTGGATTTAATTTTTTACTTAACTTGATAAACACTTAAACATAAGCCCAACATCACTACAGGCTAAGATTGATAAAAATTCGCTGCCTGAATGTTCCCAAATTCGAACCCGTCGACCCTAACGAGTTACGGTGTTGATGAATACTGTTTTACCGAGGGCGCGACTGGATAGTCCTTACCATAGAGTAACTTAGTTGGTCGTTACTATCACTAATAGTCCATACTTCTGAAGTATGAAGTAGCTGACAAAATTTAACCGACTTTAAAAGAGGATGAGTTTGTCTGTTCGGTTTATAACGGGAGACCTCCCGCTCCACGTACGCCGCTAGCGGGGAGCGATAGCCCTCCTGGCTAAGTTGTTTTTTTCCGAATGAGTAAAAGCATTACCACCTTCAAATATCAACTATTTCGATCTAAGTCACAACCTCTGTTGGCACTGTATCACGTTGGCTGGTATGCTTGTACTGCAACCCGAACTAAGGTAGAAGTACAGGGACAAAAGGCCAAGGTCTAAAATGTTTTGGTTTTTGAGAATCGGACAAGCGATATTAGCAATATGTTAACCCCGACGATGAAAAAGAGGGATGTCATAATTTTTAAGCGTCTGTTTCTGTGTGTGTATCTCTCTGTGGCACTATAACGCTCAAAAAGGATGGACGGATTTTAATGCGTTTTTTTAAATGGTACTAGACTTTACTGCGATGCTTCTTAGATATGTTTTACTAAAATCGGTTCAGTAGTTCGGAAGTTGTCAGCTTATCAAAGAATAGCGGTCAAACGGGTGAACGAATGTAATGGATTGTTTTTAGTTGGTAGTAGACTTCACTGCGATGGTTCCATGATAATATTTTATTAAATCAGTTTAGCTGTTCAAAAGTTTTCAGCCTAAATAGTAAACAAGTATATTAGCTGTAAGGTTTTATTGCTGTGTCTGGGCGGGGGTGTTTGTCAACTCAAGTGCTTGTCTCTCTTCAGGTCGACCGGACGAGTGGGCGCACCTACCACCGGCACCGACATCAAACTGGTGAATTGGGAGGAAGGCAACTACCGCGTCACCAACAAGCCATTCCCGCAGGTAATATTGTACACACTTACATATGATGATGAAGTGAGACGTCCGCTGACGCACAGGGGGTTGATCAGTCCTCTAGTGTCAATATTTCACGCGATTACCAGGGTTTGGGCACTGGTTACTGTTAGATAGAAAGATAGATAGATGATAAGGTGGGACGCCCGCTGAAGCACAGGCGGGTGATCGATCCTCTATATGACTATTTCACCCGATTCCCAGTGTTTGGGCACTGGTTACTGTTAGATATGATAGATATTAGATGAGGTGCGACGCCTGCTGAAACACAGGCCGCTGATTGGACCTCTATAGTGACTATTTCACCAGATTCCCTACTGGGCACTTTTGGAGACTGGTTAATGTTGGTTCAAAAGATGTCTCTCCCCAAATCTTGTGGTTATTTTAATGAATTCTATTATTTCGTTAAGCTTTATGTTTGACAGGCCATCTACTTCAACATTACGCCACCCTATAAAACACACTTACATACATGTGTTTCATGTGCTGATTCCCAAAAGGCAACTTCCCGCGAGGATGTCGTGAGTGTTGTATGTAAAGCAAAAGGGATGTTGAGTTCCGCCAGGCCAAACCAGGATACATACAGTACCCGGCGGCAAATACAGTCCATTGGACTTTATAATTAGATTGGACATCAAGTCGTGGCGTCGTTCTACTAAACGGGAACAATATAGACGATTGTCAGGCTCCCAATTCAGTATTTGACAAGGTTATGCAATAAATCGAGAAACGTGTATGAAAAAAGGTTTGAAAATATCAGAATACGGTACTTTCCTGATGGGGAAACTTACTGTCAAATGAGCACCACGTAGTGGGCGCTAAAAGTTTGTAGATAATATACACAGAGTAAGTAAGCAGACTTTCGTTCATCTAACATTACTTATAAATGAATCACAGAGTGAAAGTAAGTAAAGCCAATGTATGCAAAGAGTTTCGCAATGCAGATAAATGAATTGTCAATATCCAGATATGCAAGTTCTGGATATTCAAGAAATCCAAGTTCATCTAAGGTTCTAACCTTGTTGTGTTTATCAAGTTAATCTCACATGTATGACGCTCTTTGTGTTGCAAACAAACGGTGCCCTCTGCCAAAATGTTTTGCGTCTTCCACATTCAGATACTTTTTATGAACTATGTTTATTGAAAACTGCAGAATGACGTCATGTAATATTGAGGTTAAATGTTGGTCAAAGTCAAAGTACTTTATTACTGTAGATATTTACAAATACTTAGCAAACGTCATTTTTTGCCTCCTCTCTACATTGGACCACTGTGGGAGAAGAAGGTCTAAACTACTCCAAACTATCAGACTATGGTGATATTGACGAGCCTTTATGCAGATAAATTCGATAAGTATGACAAATTTTATATTTGTTTGTTTACCCAGGAAGGTACCGGATTGTATTTCCAGTGATTGTATTTTATCAACTCAATTTTGTGTTAAAAAAAACAGCATTTGACTACGAAATCACATTTTTGTATTTTCATTGAACTCACGAACAAAGTTAAATACCGTTTTGACAGTCTATAAAAAGTAACTATTTGGCGAATAGCGAATTCTATGTTAGGGCTATGTTTGCCATTTCTCCCAATGGTAGAAACTGCCGCTAGTGTGTGTCAAAGTTTTGATTGTTTTTTTTGGTGTTGTTAAATACATCCAAATGGCTATAGGTCAATTAATAGTTGACAGGTCTCCACGCAAAGTGGCGCTGCCCAAGCGGGTAATTCAAAAACCTCTCAGCTTCAACCTCATTGGCAGGCAGCTTATGTTATCACATGTTGCATTGCAGGGTGAGATCGTGATCGGCGGCGCGAGCGTCGCTGAGGGCTACTACCGCAACCCGGTCAAGTCGCGCGAGGAGTTCCACGAGGAGGACGGCCGCCGCTGGTTCCGCTCCGGGGACATTGGGGAGTTGCATCACGACGGCTGCATCAAGATCATCGGTAATTATAATTACCCACCAGACCGTTTTGTTTCGTCTTTGCGTATTACGTTAAGATCTGGGCCCCATATAAGAATCGCTATAAATGACAGTTGATGTGAAATCGCGTTCTGATAGGTCTAGGTCTGCGGTTTAATTCCTACATTTAGATATTAAAAATGCTTTTGAAAAAAATACGAATCAGATCATTGCATAAACAAGCAAAGCCGAAATAAACATAAACATACACATTTACTTACAGGCACATACATTGTTTCTAGCCCCACATTAGGATAGGATACACACATATAAACATGCAAGACAGTCGGGGTTCCCGGAACCTCGGAAACACAGCCTCGGCCGTAACACCACAGAGGTGGTTAAAACCCACAATCTTCGAGTATATCGTCAAGTTACAATCTCCCACAGACCGCAAGAAGGATCTCGTCAAACTGCAAGCCGGCGAATACGTGTCCCTCGGCAAGGTGGAAGCCGAGCTCAAGACCTGCCCCATCGTCGAGAACATCTGCGTGTACGGCGACAGCAGCAAGAACTTCACCGTGGCCCTGCTGGTGCCGAACCCGCAGCACCTGGCTGAGTTGGCCGCGAGGATCGGCCTGCCTGACATGGACTTTGAGCAGCTCTGCCAGAATGCCGCGGTGGAGAAGGCGGTGGTAAAGGACCTGGCTGATCATGCGAGGAAATGTGAGTTGTTTACATTCGATTTTTTAACCTTCAACGACGAAAGGAGGGATGTATAAGTTTTGAAGTGTATGTTTGTTTGTGTCTGTCCGTAGCACCCTAGCGGTCAAACGGGTGGACGTATTTTAATGCTGTTTTTTTATTGGTTCCCTGCAATGGTTCTTAGCCAAGTTTTATCAAAATCGGTTCAGTAGGAACTTATGAGATTCACAAGGAAACATGTAAAAAATATTTTAGAGTAAAGTTTTATATTTTGTCAGGGATGTTTTTTATTTATTTATCTCTAAGAAACTTTTCTATATCTTGCGTTGGTTGATCCAAGAAGGCTATGGATTTCTGTCCGGGTCGAACCGCGATAATTGTTGTACCGTAACTTTCATGACACCGTAACATTCATGACTGAATGTTACAGATATGACTGTTATAAAGCGAAGTTCATAATGACAGTACAGAAATAAAACAAAGTAAAAACAAATACATCCATGTATCCCTAACTTTCAAATTTTAAATATTTTAAGTAAATTTAGAATAAGAAGAAGGATTATAATTTTAACCTGTAATTGACAAATTTAGTTATAAAACAGCTTTTTTTTATAAAATATTTTTTTATTGTTTTGCGATCAACCCCTTCCAGAAAAATAAGAAATAGAAAATTTCTTATTTTTCTGTAATCAAATACAAAGTACATATTAACTTGACTCTGACTTTGACGTTAGTGCTCAGTATAGCCTAGACTTATGAATCAGTCATGACTGTAACGTAACGCATTTTGTAACAAATCGTAACATTCATTACAAAAAAAGCGTGTCTCCTAACCTAAAATAAAAATTATCTTTTTATTGTGGATTTATTATTTAATTGTATGATATGTGCATAAACCTGCATAATGAATGACGAACAACAGTAAGAAGACAGAATATGCAAACTGACCTTGAAATCGCACTGATAAATTGCTCGTCGACTCGTCTCAGCATTTTTATTGGAGAAAAAATGTCTGTGTTTTTAAACGTTGCGATATCGTGGTCAATGCTGTTGCCACTCAAAATAGTAATGGAACTTTCCGGATTATTCCTATAAGTGGTTTTAAACACCGTTACACTCATGACGTAACAAACGCATTAAAAAAGTTGACAAATGAAAAACAAAATGTAAAAAATCTCATTGTTATTAATTAGCGTATCATAGAACGTCATCATCATTTAAAAATACGGGATAGACATCCCATCTTGCAGGTGATGATAGTTTTTTTTAATCAAAAGCAGTATGTAGTGAGATAAATAAAATTTGTAGGAGATTCAAAAGGATTTGTTTGACGGCTTCCGCTAAATCTTTTTCCCGTGCAGTGACTTTCAGCATTCGCATTTTAGTATGTAGTGAGATAAATAAATTTTGTAGGAGATTTAAAAGGATTTGTTGGACAGCTTCCGCTAAATCTTTTTCCCGTGCACTGACTTTCAGCATTCGCATTTTTCTGCGATCTCTTTGTTTAAACTTGTGAAAATTCTTGGTCCGACCTTTATGTAGTAGCGAAGATGTTTAATCGCTTTGGCGACGATCACAAGTTTTTTATTAGCACATTTTCTCAACATCTTGTTTTTATGATCGGACATATTCTAATTCGCATATTTTTCCTGGCGTATTTATTTCTAGTATTATATCTTTTATATTACATCATTTATTTATTTCTAGTATTATATCTTTTATATTACATAATTTATATCGCATAATTCCTTAATACAATTTGTATACGGGAATATAAATCCTTCCTTTTATACTCCATTTCATGTACCATGGCCCGATGCACTTGAGACGGTCATTAGGCGTTAACAATAGGATTAGTGATAACAAAAGATACCTGGCCAGACCCTTTTGCGGCGTGGTATTTTACATGCAACCTAATGATCTTGATCGTTTAACCTAGTAATCAACATAAACAATATTTCATGTTAGTTGTCATGCGAATAAATGTATATAATTAATTTTTGCCTTTAAATATTTAAAATTGTTAAATATTTTATATAATTAATGTACATGTTTTTAAAGTAATTAAATTAAGTTAGTCTTAAAGCTGATTGTTATTATTTTATTGACACATTTTTTTTTATTTAACTCATGTTAGCTATTATTATGAAATACCGTAAACAACTTATATTTCGTATTTTTATTTTCAAGTATATACCAAAATGTTTTAGTCACGCTTTAGTTGCATGCAGGTTGGACCGACGCGTGCCATTTTGAAGTGCTCCTAATTAGATAACAAAAGGCAAACATTATGAGCCCTATTGTTAAGCTTCAAGTGCATCGGGCCATGGTATATGAAATAGAGTATACGAGATATTTTACTTTTTTACTGAACCCTGAACCATTTTTGGTCTCCCCGATTATGACAAATTATTATTGTTCTGTCCAAAAGTCGCGATCTCGTCGACCGACCCCTTCTGTTGTAGTTAATCATCATCACATCACAGGCAGCCTATTTCTACCCACTCTTGGGTATAAGCCTCCTCCTTATTGTACCAACTTCTCATGTTTTTTTTCCATCTTCGGTATAATAATGTTGGTATATTGTCCCAGGTGGCCTGGAGAGGTTCGAGGTGCCCGCCGCTGTCAAGCTGTGCACCGAGGTGTGGTCGCCGGACATGGGTCTGGTCACAGCCGCCTTCAAGATCAAGCGGAAAGACATCCAGGAGCGCTACAAGGAGGACATCAAACGGATGTACGCCTCGTGAGATCCAATCAGCCGATAATAAACTCCTTCGTGCGGTCTCCATGCAAGCAGGCTGAACGCAGTTGTATCTTTGACAGAAAAAAAAACTGTGGGCTCAACGGCGATGCAGCAATACCGACGTGCAATGCTTCTGAATTTGTTACGTTTCTGTACATATTTTGTAAATCGTGATCGACCTCCGTGAGGTACGCTTTCCAGTGATTTGTTGGTTTGGCTGCGATGTTATTGGAGGGCTTAAAGATTCAGAGATATTCGATAATCTATAAGTTAAATTCAGCCCGGGCCGAATCGTGTGTGCCTGGCAGGGTTTACTTGTCACCATGGAGAGTATCGAAAAAAAAACACCTTTCCTGCAAAACTTCAGCCTTTTTTGTACCCATGTGCAGCGAAGTTGCGAGTTTTCGGTACCTTTAATTTAATTTAATTGATATTAAAAACCAGTGCTGGAAACAATATCAGTGATATTCGTTCTCTTGGGAAACTTTTATATGCAATGTACAGATAATAAATGAACGTAGAGTTGTATTTTGTAAATTAATTATTTACGAGCTAGGCACACAATTTTCTGTTTTTTCTTTGGGTAGTTAGTATTAATTGAGATTAGACCTGAAAGTTAAAGTTTTATAGATATATTTGTATACTGAGCACATCACAGTTAGAATTGTAATATTGTTACCCTTTGTTAGTGGCGTTCGTTTCGAACACATTTGGTCGAATCATTTAATGCCTCATTCATTTGTAGTGGGTTAGCAAAAACGTAAATAGTGCTCGATTTCTTTTAACCATTTATATTAAAACCGAACGCTACTATCATAATGCCAAAAAAAGGAAACACGAGGATATGAATGGGCAAAAAACTTACAAATTACCTACCTACTATATGTAGTAAATACTTACCATAATTTTATATAATCAAATTCAAAATAATAAAATATGGGTGTTTATAAATACACTTAGGTCTTGTAAATATTTATCTAAAATTGTTAGTTGTATCTTGATCATATAAGTGCGTGTGAGTATGTTTGCATGAATTAATTATCTTTATATATCTTATTTAGTATAGAATGTCACATTCTCTTGAGAATGTCACATTCTCTTGTGATTTATTTAAAATGCAAGAGATCTGATTTCACACCGACTGGATGCTTGTATGAATCGGTTGTAGACGCACTGATGGTGTATGAAATAATTTCGAGATTTTGGGCCATATGGCCTATACTTCGCGTTGTTTAGTCATAGAAAATTACTTGCCCGACTGTACTGGTAAACCTCGCTATAGACATTGTTGTAGTACCGTTGGATAGTACCATCAATAGAACTGTGTGTCACTAGTTCCATTGGTGATACTGTCCAATGGTGGTTTTCCTACTGTGGGTCATGTAAATTCTAAACTAAATGGTAGTGTTATGTACATTGTTTTATAGTACTTAGGGGGGGGTGTTATGCCACAATTTTATTGAATGATTTATAATAATTTGGATTTAACACAATAATAGATCGTCATTCTAGGTTTGTCTAAACGCGCATTAGATGCGGGTCACGCGTGCATAATGGTTTTGCCAAATGTTTGGTTTATTAGACTGGATTGTGTTGACTAATTAACCGTCGATGTAATGTTGATAATTTGTTAATTTGTTAATTAGTTTTATTGCCAATCATGTCGGAATTTAAGCCAATTTATTTAAGCTTCGATTCGAATGCATTTTTCTGGGCATTTCCGGTGGGGTTTTGCTTTGATTCCTGTTGTACAATTTATATCAACACTGTGAAGATAGTATACCTATATGTAATAATAAATTCCATTGATGTATTTAAATGTAATAAATATTGTACGTGTTACTGTAATAGGTAACATTATGCATGTCGATGTTTTTCTCTGAAATGTGGTGTAAAATTACAAAAATGTTATAAATATCGTAATTTATGTAGTCATTTTGCTCATTTAATGGAATGCATTTGTTTATTTGTTTGAAAACTACTTTAAAAATGCAATTGAAACCATTTTTTTGTATTATTTATTCAATAAATGTTAATGAAATCATACACTATTCATATTTTTTAGGGTTCCGTACCTTAAAAGAAAATAACACTTATAGGATCACTTTGTTGTCCGTCTCTCCGTCTGTCACAACCATTTTTCTCTGGAACGCGTGCAGTTATCAAATTGAAATTGATATCAATTACTCACGTCTGTGGACCCTTGGAGCTATGAAAAATTCAAACTTTTAGGAGAAGCAGGGAATCAAAACCTATAGGGTATTTTCGGTTGACCTAAGATAATGTAATTTGGAAAAAAGCAAGGTGTTAAAGCACAGGTAAAGGTTAAAATCCGAAAACTGTAAATTTATCTCTGTCTGCCTATACGTCTGTCAAGACCATTTTTCCCAGGAACGCGTGTGGGTATCAAGTTGGAACTAATATAAATTGCTCAGGTCTGTAGTCTCTTGAAGTAGTGAAAAAATCAAACATATAGGTCAAGGCGATCAAAAAATACCGCCGTTTATGTCACAATTTTGCTGAATTTGCTTGATACTCGCAAAGCAATCAAAACCAAAACCTACGGGGTACTTCGTACTTCCCGTTGGACTAGAATCATGAAATTTGGCAAAAGGAGAGGTCTTATAGCACAAATAAAGGTGAAATCCGATAAATGTAAATTTGTAGTTTGATCACAAAAAAAAATGGTGAAAAAATACCTACTTATAGTCCCTATCGTAAACTTATCTAAGAGCTTCCGTGGTCTAGTGATTACACCCTCACCTCTCACACAGGAGATGTAGGTTCCAATCCTGGTGCTGACCACGTACCTATGCCTATGCCACCTATTGTGGGAAAAGGGGTCGCGCTATGTGTGTAACTACAATTACGTAACGGTTATATATTAATACGTACTTGATTTATACTAGCTGCCCGTGGGCGCGGCTTCGCATATACGCGTTTTTAGTCTTCACATAGTTTACGACCAGAAAATTGTACTTCCCTATAAGGTACCTACCTAAGCATCATTATCAACTAAGTTCATATCGATATAATTTTGTTGGGTATGAGCTTTTCCAGATAGAGTCCAAAACAGCTTCGTGTCCCAGTCCCAGAAGTATACTTGTAGGCAAGAACGACAGCCAATACGAGCAGGGGCCATCATCAGGCCGAGGATTACCATCATCACAGTGCTAATCCCCGAAACGTGGAACTGTAATTGTTCAGTAATCGCAGAATTTCCAACGCCATTCTGATTAATAAAAACTTCTTCCCTTTACTCTTGTCTCGAGTTGCACATTTTGGTGAAGCCGTCAGTAGTAGTGCACGAATAAATGTATAAGTAATTGTCCTTTATGCTGCGCGAACGCGTCTAGGTATTTCGTGGAGCGCGGCCCATTATCCGTAAATGGCTAAGGTCGCCATGTAAGGACGGGTGTTGAGTTGATTGAAACGATACGGCTGCTGAGTATGAACTGAACTTTTATTGATAATATTTTGGTTATATGGAGATGATTACACACGTTGTTAAGTATAGATCTTACATACTACTTACACATACACTACTACACTATACGCCAGCGTGTTGCAAGCGGAAATCTACGCCATAACGGAATGCGTTGAAGCACTAAGGGAAATACAGGAAAACAAAAACAAGACAGAAGAAATTGATTCTGACAATCAGGCAGCTTCAAAGGCGCTTAGGCAACCAATGAATGAATCTGCACTAGTCAAAAGAGTGTTAGGCCAGTCTTAACTCTTTGGTAAGAACATCAGAAATAATTATCACATGGGTCCCCGGTCATGAAGGGATTCATGTTTACGAAAAAGCAGATGAGCTGGGAAGAAACGGCGCTGATGAGCGTTTTATTGGACCAGTACCAGATTACCTATATCAGCGACTGTCACAAAGAACATCTTCAAGATGATAGCTACGCGAGATGCAAACAAATGCGGCTCATACAGGACCCATCATGCCCTCACTGTGGCTTGGAGGAAAGTAGCCAGCACTTCTTAGGAGAATGCGTAATGTATTCAAACATAAGATGGCGAACACTAGGGATGGATAACATTAAAGCAGACGATTTGTCAAACTTAAAGTTTAGTGACATCCTAGAACTCATTGGGTCCCGGGTTCGAGTCCCGGTGGGGGCAAATATTTGTTTGATGAGAACGAATGTTTGTACCCTATTCATGGTTGTTTATCTATCTAAGTACAGTATTTATCTATATAAGTATGTGTATCGTTGTCTAGTAGGTACCCAAGATACAGGGAATCCTAGTTTAGGGCTAGATCAATGTGTGTAAATAGTGTCCAAGGTATTATTATTATTATTACCATTAAACGAACAAGAAGATTTGGGGGTTACATCTGTGGATCCAACAGTAACCAGCGCCCAAACACTGGGAATGGTGAAATAGTCACGATAGAGGACCGATCACCCGCCTGTGGTGCAGCGGGCGCCCCACCTCATAATCATCATCATCATTTGCAAACTGATCTCAACTGACAGTTGTAAAGGACCCCAAAAAGGTAGTTAGTTATAGCAGGGAAAAACTGGTGACAGGTCACTGCAAACTAAAGAGACACCTATAATTATTAAGGCTCGTACAAGACCCATCATGCCCTCACTGTGGCTTGGAGGAAAGTAGCCAGCGCTTCTTGAGAGAATGCGTAATTCAAACATAAGTTGGCGAACACTAGGGATGGATAACATTAAAGCAGATGAAGTTTAGCGACATCCTAGAATTCATTAAACGAACAAGATTTGGGGAGGGCCATCTGTTGAACCAACAGTAACCAGTGCCCAAATACTGGGAATCGGGTGAAACAGTCACGATAGAAGACCCATCACCCGCCTGTGGTTCAACGGGAGTCCCACCTCATAATCATCATCATCAATCAAGGTTTCCTCACGATGTTTTTGTCACCGTTGGAACGTCCGTTTAATGTGCTTAAGATAAATTAATTGTCTCATTGGTACATGGCCAGGAATCGAATATGCATCTCCTGTGTGAGAAGCAAGCATGAAACCCGTTAGACCACGGAGCTCTTTTTGTGAGTGAGTAATCAATTGTTATTTTCGAAACATTTCTTTGGTCTTTGGATTTTTATGTTAATATTATATAAATGATATATTGTTTGTGGAACTAGTTATTTTGTTGCCATGCGTTCAAAAAGTGGGGTTATGAGCCACAAATGGAGCAAAAATTGAATTCTTCATCTTTGGCCACACGTGGTGCACGTGGGAACCCCATTTTTGGCCATTTATAATCGACATGGACTTTTTTTTTACGTTATAACAAAATGGCTCCTACAAATCCAAAGAAAAAGAAAGTAGAAGACTTGATCGTAAAATTATTCCAGTACTCCAGGACAATGGTATTATTTACGCCTGTGTGATGGCTTTACCTGTGTAGCTAGTCTACTCTGAAATCACACATATAATTCTTTTAACTATTATTTTGACTTACAAACAGAGCATATAATTCTAATGATTTTCTTCTCATCTCATCTCAATCTCATACCTAATATGGGTGATCAACTGATCATCTATTATTATCAGACAGATATAATCTATGAAATATGACCCTGAGGAGATTAAAAAGAAATTAAAAGAGCGTTGCGTAAATTAATAAGTGTATTATCTCAATCATAACACCAAGATACATTTTAGCTTCAGCTTAAGAAACGTTTCACTTACATTCGATCGCGTATTCCTGCTGTTAACAGACAGCCCCAGTCTTCTATGAAAGCCTTACCAAGGTACATCTGATATCTAGGAATTTCAATCGCTTTTAAAAATTTGACCTTAAAATACTACACTTGTGTCAAATACTACTTTGTCAGATACATTTTTTTGTCAAATACTACTCTTTTGTTAAATACTCCCTTTAGTCAAAGTTAAGTTTTTTTTTTTGGTTATGGCTTCTATCTTGTGTTGGCACAATAATCCTACTCTTTTGTCAAATACTACACTTTTGTTAAATACTACTCTTTTGTCAATCGTGATGTGATTGGTCTATTTTACAATAGCGATTGAAATTCCTAGATGTCAGAATTACATGTTTTGGCTACTGTTTTACATTTTTAATTAATAACAATCATTTTAGGTACAGGATGTCTAACTTCATTTTAGCACAATTCTCAACATGTTTATCGCATAGATATAGAGATAGTCCGAAATACCCGCTCAAAAGGACAGATTGACGTTGAGTATAGAGTTAAAATTGAAAATGCTTGAATATAGTACAAATGTAAAACGCATGTCGATGAGAATTGTCGTGCAAGCGCCTAGGCCGCCATCTTGCAGAGGTGTCGCAGCTGCATGATCTTGATGTCGTCGGTGCCGAACTTGACGACACCCTCCTGGTTCTCAATGGAGATGAGCTGCCCCACCGCCTCGCGGTCCTCGCCCGCCACTACCTTCACGCGGTCATTGCGCTGCGGCACCACCGGCTCCAGCAGCTCCGCCAGCACATTCACGACGCGGTCCTCCGCCGGCAGGTACACGGCGCACATGCCGCCTGACAGGCTGCGGATCACGCCCGTCTGCCCCGACAGCGAGTCGTCCTCGTGCGCCGAGCGTACACGTACCTCCACCTCGGTGGCGTGCCAGTCGGCGGCCGGCGCGCCGTCACCCGCGCCGCCCGGCGTGGCCGGGTTGTAGGGCGAGCGCGGCGAGTACCCGACCGGGCTCGGCGTGCCCATATACCCGGACGGGTAGCCCGACGGGCTCGGGCTCGGCTGGTACGGGCTGTACGTGTGGTCCGAGCCGTACATCGTGCCGGGCGTCTGCGGCGTGAACGGTCCTCCGGCCTGGCCGTAGGGACCGGACGCGCTCGGGTCGTAGCCGGGGCTCGGTGAGCTCTCGTCGTACTCGAAGTCGTCCGGGCGCGCCGGCGTGGCGGCCGCGGTCGGATCCCAGGCGCCGTGCGCCGGCGTGCGGCTTCCGTCATGCGAAGGCGTTGCGGAGCCGTAGTGCGGCGTGCGGTTGCCGACGTCGTAGATGGGAGTCTGCGAGCCGTGCTGCGGCGTCTTGATGCCGGTGTCGCGGTAGGTGGGCGTGTTGGCGCCAGCGCCGGGCGTCGTGTTGCCGCCGCCGGGAGTGCGCCCCGGCGTGCGGCTGTAGAAGGACGACGAGCCGTCCTTGGAGGGCGCGCCGACGTTGGCGATGTGGCTGCGGTCCACTGAGATGGTCTGGCAAGTGGAGTGGAGCTCGACACGCGCAGTGGAGCCAGTCGCGTCCTTGACGATACCGACGTTGCCCTTGTAGGGTCCGCCGGTGATCTTGATGGTCCCTCCGATGAGGTCGCGGTCCCTCGTGGCGCCACCGCCGCGCCCCGCGCCGCGTCCCCCGCGACCGCGCGGCGACTGCCCGCCGCGGCCGCCGTGCATGGGCGACTGGATGCGCGGCGACATGAAGCCGAGCGACAGGTTGTTGTTGGCGGACGGGTTCTTGTTGCCCCCCGCCAGCTGCAGGTGCCGGGTTTTGCAAACGAAGACCCCGCCGTTATCGAGATACATTCTGGACTGCAGAAAGGCGAAGTTTCTGTAGAGGTGCTTGATTTCTCCATTTCTACCCGCGTGCGGCCCGTCGATAACCTTCACGATATCCTTCTTCTGAATGGTGTTGTGTTCCGAGTCCAGCGCCATCGTGAATCTGTTTTCCCTCCGTTTCTGTAGAGCTTGTGGCTTGGCTTCGATCACCTTTCCCTGCATTCCGAGTACGTGAAAGTTTTCCTTCTCCAATCTCACGATGACGCCGACCGTTTGAGGGTCGAGTTGCACCATGTCTCCCCACTGGAACTGACCGAGAGAGTCGACGCCGGTCGCCATGTCGGAGCACAGCTGCAGGTCTCTCGGCAACACCTCCAGCTCGTGCATGGTCAGGTCGGAAACCAACACCACCCGGTGCGGCTCCACCCTCACGATCAGACCGGTGTCGCCCTCGTAACGTCCCGCTAAAACCTTAACGTGGTCACCCTGTTTGAAATACTTCCTTAACTCATTTGGCTTGAAGACCAGAGGATCTTTTAAGGCGTCATGTTTCGGCATGACGGTTATCATTGAGCCATCGATGGCTATGATCCGAGCTTGTAAGTTCGCCAAGTCTCCCGAGCACACTTCTACATTATCACCCATGGAGAACGAGTGTAGGCTCGTCGGGTCGTCTTTAGCTGGCGCTGCCAATTCTATGTCGATGCCTTCAGGCTGCTCCTCGAATCTTTCCAGTTCAGTTAGGGAGGGTTTCACGCCTTCTGCTAGGATAGCAGACATTGTGAAGTTTTTGTACAAGAAACCCTTTCGGGAGTATCTGTTACCTTCGAATATGAGGAAGTCACCATCTGAAGTCACTTCTCCTCCGATGGCGCGGATGGCTTCAGGATCGAATGGTTTTGCTGCCGGGCGTCGCTTCTTCTTTCTCTTGGCAGCTTCGCTCTCGCTCTGTCCTGTCCTTAACGCGCCTCTCAGTCTTGTATAATCTATTCTAGGTAGCAACTTCAGATGCACTTGGTTTTGAGCTAAATCTACATAGTCAACCTGAGCTATGTCATCTTTGTACAAACCTCTTTTTAGTCTAACCCACTGCTTGGGCTTCAAACCTGACTGTTCCTTGACAACTCTAAGAACATCAGTCATTTCCTTGATAGGAACCATGTCCTGCTTCCAGATACCCATTCTGAGTGTTCCAACATTGTCTATGATAGATTTTACATGAGTCTGTTTGAAGGCTTCAATGTAGATATAACCTTTGACACCCTCAGGAGCGACTACAGATTTAATTTGAAAATTTTCATCGGAGAATTGATAAGCAATGAATTTCCTCATCAGTAGTAATACAGTGGCTTTCTCTTCTCCTATTCTACATTTCACCATCCATAGATTAGGATCTTTGATGCCAGGCAGGAGGGTCTGTTGTGTAATTTCATCAGACATTTCCTCACCACCCTCACCGAAATGCCTAAGTGCTGCTGATTCATCTGCATACTTATCTCTGAGATACTTTTCAATCTCTTCCTCTTTCTGTGAGTCCCAGAGACTTGTGCCTCGGCGTCGACCTTCGATCTCCCTTGCTGTGGGTCCGATCTCATCAACTTCATTGCCAACAATACCCATTTCTTGTGCACCTTCCTCCCATTCGTCATCTTCGTCCACCTCATCATCAACCTATGGAAACGAATGAACAAATTGTTAATTGTGAGTCTCAGGTAGCCCCACTTCAGCTCATGTCATATCTAAAATCAATACAAAATTACTAAATGACAAAAAAAAACTGAGAATACAACAACTTACGAATTGCCTGAAACTGGGTGAAATAGTTATATACAGTGGTGGTCATATAATTACAGACACTGAATGCATTTTAAAATAACTGAGCTATTCTTCTCTCAAGTTTTTATAACACTGTTATTGGAATTTGCTATACAATTTAAAAATATTTGTGTAAGTATTGTGTAATGTCTCCTTCACCTGGTACCACAAATTTCTATTGGATTAAATCCGGAATGTACATGGGCCAATCCAAAACATTAACAGGCTGCCGGCTGGTTTAAATATTTTACTATTTTCGCAGTGATTTTCAGATCACTATCCTGTTGCTAGCCTGATCACTAGCCTGGCTTGTCCTAATATATTCTTGTACTGGCATTTATCGATGATGCCTTCTATTTTCCTGACAGGTCCAACACGCAAGTACTGAAAAACATCCCCACACTTTGATATTTCCGCCCCCATGTTTAAATACTTTCTTGCTACACTTTGGATCCATTTCTAGGTTCGGGGGGCGTCTAACATATTGTTTTCCGTCAGAATAAATCATATTAATATTTGTTTCAATGGAAAAAGTACATGTTTCCACTCTTGTTCAGTCCAGTGTGTTCATATTTTTTAGCAAACACTAATCATGCCTTAACATTTTGTTTTTTCAAAAGTGTAAACTTCCAAAACGCTCTTCCGTGGAAGTTTGCGTCACATTCTCCAAATAATTGTTATTGTAGTCACACCCTTCGACACTCCTGCACCAAACAACTCCGAGCTTATTAGTTCTGATCCCTTGAACGGAACTTTTTTGCCAACACCATCTTAAAGTCTTCCCGCAGAGGCAGAGTAGTTTTCCTTCGTCTCGGTTTTCTAGGTAAATTTTCGGTCGTGTTGAACTTCTTGAAATGTTTTATAACATTCATAGTCATGTTCTTAGAACAGTTCAAGTGGTTTGCTATTTTTCTGTAACCATTCTTATGAAAGTTCAAAATAAGCTTCCTAGTGAACAAACACAAAACAAAGAAAAACAGAATGTAGTTTTCTTCTCTCTTTTTTTAATTTAGAACACAACTTTTATTGTGTTTAATAAGCTGGGCCATTTTGTGTTGTTCGTGTGGATTCCCAGTTAGTGTCTAAACTACTAACAAAGAACAAACACAACCATTTTTGTCCCACATTTTAAGAATACAACATCATGTATGGTTTTATAACAATTACTCTAAATTACATAGTTATTTTAGCGAATGGTACTACCATAATTAAGTTTTTGGCGATCAATAAGGGTATGTCTTTAATCATGTGACCACCACTGCATATTACAATCAAGCTAATGTTCAGCAGATGTATTACTCGAAATCTTCATGCAGACTTAAAGCTAATAGATAGCTCACCTCAGCTTCGTCAATAATGAAACCCCCATATCGGCTGTCTTTTTTACGCTTCTTCCTCATTTTGTCCTCTTCTTCATCTTCTTCGTACTCCTCGGAGTCCACTGCATCGAGGTCCTCGCCCTCAGGTTCCTGTTCATCCTGTGAAATAAATAAAAGAAAGGTGAAAATACATGTATTACACACGTGAGTCGAGAGGCAGGGCCACGGGGCAACCCGATGCGCGGAGCCATTCGACAAACATCGCCGAGCATTTCGCCAGCGCCTGGACGACGGTTGGTCGAAAGGGTAAACCACCCAAGCAATCTTTGCAAGGGAAGGGCCCATCGACTAAACGTCCAGATACGGTGCAAACCGGACCAGGGCGTAAGGCGAATCGTCGGTGGAAGAAAAAACAGCGTTTGGCTGCCACATCGGCCGCTGCCGGCGTAGATGGGGTTCCATCTGCCACGGTGACGACCGATGGCGGTCCCGCTGTTAATACAGCTGGAGCTGCGGGTAAGGTGACCGGCTCCCGTGGTGTCAAAGGGGCAACCCTAGACTCAAACGGGGCTAAACCTACCGTAGCGTTCTCTGGTGGTCCAACTTCTAACAAGAAGTTGAAATCTGCCAAGAGATCCGGCAAAAACGAGCGCGCGGCTGCTAAGAGGGCTCGACTGGAGGATAGTATTTCTCCTCGAGTGGAGCCTAAAAAGCAGTGCACGGAAGCGCGCAGAGCTGGGGTCACCTATGCTCAGAAGGTGAAATCTGACCAGTACATCGCCGTAACTGACGTCGCTACTGGTCATATTTCACAGGATCTGTCAACGCTCATCCTCAACGAGATTGATGACAAAATCTTGAGGGAAGCGTTGGCGGATCCGAGCAAGGAAAACCCCAAATTCGGTGGCAAGCCTCGTTACGAGGACGGCCACCTTAAACTGTTCGTGGAGGACGAGTACTCCCTGAACTGGCTGCGGGAGTGTGTCTCCGGTGTGTCTACACCATCCAACGTACAGTTGGTGGTGAAACGCCAATCGGAGATGGTCCGCAGGGTTCGATGTGGGGTGCTCATACCCAACGAACGAGGCAAGTGGAAGTCTGCGCCCGACGTCGGCGTAGTCCTCCACTTTATGAACAAGTGGGCACAGGTTGACCGATGGCTCCTCCAGAAAGTGGATGAGCAGCAGGACAACCTGTTTCTCATCACAGACGTCCCTGAAGATGTGGTGCCGACCCTGCTGGGAAGGGGCAGACAGCTCCTTTTTGGTAGTGGTTCGGTCTACCTCAAATTTCAGGGACCCGGTGGGAAATTTGTGAAGGAACCACCGGTGGTAGCGCAGACCAGCTCTAAGCTGGTCATCACTGGGGTTTCTTCAAGAACAGCCAAGCCCCAGAGTTCCACTCCAGAGCGGCAGCAAACAGGCCCCGATGCAGTCGGGGAAAGTTCTGCTGCTCAACCGCAGGACGAGCACGCGCACTGGGAGGCCATGCTGCTTGGTGAAGGCGATGAACCAGAACCAGCAGTGGTGCCCTCTGTGGGCGAGGAGCTGTCCATGCGGCTGGAGGAGGAACTCGTCTTGGAGGTGGAGGAGGGGTTGACCAATAATGGCGTCCCTCTCCCGCGATTGTAAAATCCTCCAAGCCAACCTCCAAAACAGCCAAACTGCAACGGCCCAGTTAAGACGCTGGTTGGGGGCAAACAGCACTGCCGTGGCTCTGATCCAGGAGCCGTGGATCAACCGCGGTAGCATTCGAGGGCACGCCAATTTGAGAGGTAAGCTTTTCGGTACAACTGATCAGGATAACCCTAGAACGTGCATCATAACTACTAACAACATCCCAGCACAGCCATTAACAGAGTTCTGTTCCAGGGACCTGTGTGCCATAAGGCTGCAACTGCCCGACACAGCTAGGTGCCGCGAGCTCGTGGTGGCCTCCGCCTACATGCCTGCGGAGGACAACCCGCCTCCACACGACCTGTGCCGGCTGGTGGACCACTGCGAGAAGTCGGGCCTCCAGCTCATCGTTGGGGCCGACTCGAACGCGCATCACCCACTGTGGGGCATGCCAGATATGAACAGCAGAGGTAAGACACTTGTTGAATACCTATTTACTACAAACCTCAATGTGCTTAACATAGGTTCTGAACCAACTTTTGTTACTAAGCGGAGCAGAACTATCGTTGATATTACCCTGGCAACGGCGGACATATCCGACGACGTTGGGGGCTGGCATGTGTCCAACGAGGCGTCATGCTCAGATCATCGATGGATACGCTTCGAGATCAACGCAGCGTTCTCCCCAACTGTCCCTAAAAGAAACCCACGCAAGACTGACAGAACCAGGTACAGAGCTATCCTAGGTGAAAGACTTGCTTGGGCTGAGACTCTACCAGATCCGGAGGGACCCGAACAAATCGAACAACAGGTAACAGATTTTACAAATACTTCAATAGACTGCTACCATTCAACTTGCCCGCTTAGCACACCAGCGCCTACCAACATCAAGGGGCAGCCTTGGTGGGGTCCTGATCTAGATAGGATGCGTGCTAAGATCAGAAGACTGCTAAACAGGGCGATGAACACCAGTGCTGATGAGGATTGGGACAACTATAAAGATGCCAAATCCAAGTACAAGAAACGACTACGGTTCAAAAGCAGCAACTCATGGAGGAAATTCTGCAGCGACATTGAAACCGTTGATCAAGCAAATCGGGTAAGGCAAATACTAGCTCAACAAGGCAACTCCAGGCTAGGGTCGCTTAAAAAACCCGATGGAACATATACCTCTTCCACCACAGAAACACACAGTCTCTTGTTGGAAACTCACTTTCCCGGAAGTAGAACTATTCAAGAGATTGTGTGGCCGGAAGAGGTTCACCATGAAGCTGTCGACCACTTAGACATAACTAATAATATTATCACTGCTGACAAGGTGAGATGGGCCATTAATAGCTTTAAACCTTTTAAATCAGCAGGACCAGATGGAATCTTCCCAGCACTTCTACAGTGGGGTGGGGAACCCGTCATCAATATAATGGTCCGAATCATGAAAGCATGTCTTAGATTCGGATACGTTCCCAAAAGGTGGAGAGTAGTAAACGTAATTTTCATACCGAAGCCAGGAAGGAGCGACTACACTAACGCTAAATCTTTCAGGCCGATTAGTCTCACCTCGTTCTTGCTTAAAACTCTCGAACGTTTGTGCGAGAGACACCTGAGAGATGGAGCGTTAAAACATATACCCTTACACAAGAATCAGCATGCATATAGTTTGGGTAAGTCTACTGAATCGGCTCTCCATGCAGTTGTATCCACAATTGAAGAGGCGATTCAAAACAAATGCGTCTGTCTTGGAACTTTTATTGATATAGAAGGTGCCTTCGACAAGACGCAGTATAGCAGTATAAGTGCATCTCTAACAAGGCATGGGGTGTCAACAGCTGTAAACAACTGGGTCACAAACATGCTTAACAAACGTATCGTGCGTCTAGCTGGAGAGTCCCTATCGGCGGAGGTAGTGCGGGGATGCCCGCAGGGAGGAGTGCTCTCCCCGCTTCTGTGGAATCTGGTCATTAACGACCTGATTACCAAGCTTAACGCTAATGGATACTACACCGTAGGATACGCCGACGATTTGGTAATCCTCATCACAGGTAAATTTGCGAGCACAGTATGCAACCTTAAACAAACAGCTCTTCGCATCGTGGAGCGCTGGTGTTTAGAATATGACCTGGCGGTTAACCCAACAAAAACGGTAATGGTCATGTTCACTAACAATAGGGCTCTTGGTAGGTATACCCTACCTAAGCTCTTTGGAACGGAACTCCAGCTAGCAACTGAGGTGAAGTACCTGGGCATAACCTTGGACAGCAAGCTCAACTGGAGTAGCCACATCGACAACAAACTAAAGAAGGCGAGTATTGCTTTCTGGCAGTGTCGGAGAATGGTGGGGAAAAAGTGGGGACTTTCTCCCAACATCATTCTTTGGCTGTACGTAACGGTGATCCGTCCTCTTGTCTGCTACGGAGCTGTGGTGTGGTGGACCAGGATCAAACTAACCACAATGGTAAGCAAACTCCAAAGCTTCCAAAGGCTGGCCTGCATGGCTATCACAGGTAGTATGAGAACTACTCCAACAGCAGCAATGGAGGCCATGCTGTGTCTTCCGCCACTCCAGCTGTATATTAAGCAGGAGGCCGCGTCATCTGCGGTGAGACTCAACACCTTAGGACTTTGGAGGAAAAACAGGACCTCACACACCGCCATCCTAGGGGAAGTTTACAAAAAATTTCCCATCTGTATGGCTTGCAGTGACAGAATCCCTAAACAATTTGTTTTTGACAAAAAATACAATATACAGTTACATGAAGACCATCGGGTTGAGGGGCTCGACGTTAAAGAGCTCAGAATTTTTACCGATGGTTCAAAAACTGAAGCAGGCACTGGTTCAGGCACCTTCTCGGAGGACCTAAACATCAAGATAGCCATTCCACTGGGTGCCCATAATACTGTCTTTCAAGCTGAATGCATGGGCATCATCTCGGCCGCTAATGCCATAGCATCGAGAAAGGTAAGAGATTCCTCCATTCGAATCCTCTCGGATAGCATGGCCGTCCTACAAGCCCTAAATAGCAACACTATTAACTCAGGGCTAATCTACGAGTGTCACAAACGACTAATGGAGGTATGTCAACACAACCGCGTAATCCTTCAATGGATAAAAGGACACAGCGGATCAAGAGGTAACGATGCAGCGGATGAGTTGGCGCGTAAAGGATCTAGCTTGACAGCGTATGGTCCCGAACCTATCATCCCTCTTCCCTTCAAGATGGTACGCTCGTTTCTGAGAGAGTCGACCAGGAATGATCATGCCACTCTTTGGACAAACCATGAGGAGTGCAGGCAGGCTAAGCTGGCCTTGCCGTCCCCTAGCGCTAGGCTGGCTAAGACCTTGCTTCGACTTAGTAGGCCGCGCATGCGACTGGTAACTGCAGCACTTACTGGCCATGGTTTCTTTAATAAACATCTATATGTCCTAGGTGTTACCGACAGCCCCCTTTGCAGAGCCTGCTTGGAGGCAGAAGAAACGGCTGCTCACGTCCTCATGGAGTGCACAGGAGTAGCGGACTACAGGGCTAAACACCTCGGTCAATCGAGGGACCTTCCAGGGATAGTCGGTAACGTAAAGGGCCTACTGGCGTTCCTGGAGGAGTTGGGTTGGCTCGAATGATGTCGCATTCCCACCCACACGCAAAATAGGCGCTTTCGTCGTCGAGTTGCGGAAACCAGCCCGTCTTACAATTGACAATTACAATTGACATTACACACGTAATACATTTTTCCATATCGAATGGAATCGTCCCCATCATGTGGAAAAAAGCATTAGACATCCCTTTACGGTATTCGGAGGTACTCGTTGACACCGTAATAGGCTTTGTTTGAGACGAGACCCTTTATTTTCTTTTTGAACGTGTGTATGTTTTGTATGTCTTTTACAGACTGCGGAAGTTTATTATACATTCTGGTGGACATACAAAATATGCTTTAGTTATAATATGCAGACTTGTGTTGTTCCATTTTGAGGTTAATGCCACGACGCCCGCTTTTGAAAAAGGCGAAAAAGACCAAATACCAAGGTTTCGTATATACATAGGCATGGCATTGTAAGAATGTTAAGACTGCAACTACAACAACAACAACAGAATGTAAGGTTTACAACTGTCAGTTGGGATCAGTTTGCACATAGACCTCATCCATTTTTTTTTGCGCTTTAAAAGTAGTCTCCTTGCCCTTTGCATTTCCCCAGAAGATACCGTAGCGTGAGGCAGATTCTACAAAACCATGATACGAAACAAGAACAGCGTCAGGGTTAATATTTTTTTTGTAAGCATGTATAATCCTTATGCATATTTCTTTTTTTGCAAATGTTCAATGTGTGCCTTCCATGACATGTTACTATAGTGTGCGAACACACCTTTAACCTATCCCTTTATAATCTGTATGTATGTGTCAAACGGGAATCATTAAACGCCTGTCTATTGAACTAATGACTTGTCTCATTCACCACCTATATGGCGATCCTTACATGGCGACCTTTCCAGGCCAGCCTGCCATAAAAAGCAACATCTAAGTAATTACTAAAGTATTGTCCTTTCATTGTAAGATCTTAACAAAATCAATTCAACAATGATTCAAATGCAAAAAAAAACACTTTAATTTTTTCAAATATATTAGTGATTCTATTCTGAACATTTGTTTTCTTTGTCGTGTTATAACTTTTAAACTTTATAAAACAAAATTGTCTTACTTCTACGAAGAGATTATATTCACTGGTCAGACTATAATTCTATAAATAAACTCTGTTGCACATTGTATTACATGAAAGTTAATATCCGAAACAAACTTTTGAATAAAAATAACTAACTTGGTTCCGTTGTTCTATATGAAGACCTGAGAACTTTGTTGTCTCCGTAGATTCAATTTGCTTATTTAAGTAATTAACCCTTTCGCTTCTCGACTGGACGGAAAAGAAAAAATAATGACACAACAATTAAGGCAAATTTTATGCTTTTTGCCCATAAATGCCCACAATATGACGTCTGTCATAAAAGTTCCGTTTTAGGGTTTACGCGAGTCTATAGGTTAATATTCAATGCATAGTCCTGTCCATGTCCTAATTCATATTTCATTAATTTTGTTTTTTTCCAAATTAATTATTGTTAATGTCATTTTCATATATAACTAAGTTAATTAAATTATTACCCATAAATGTCACCGTGCTGTCATCCGCAAACGCTTTCGGGATATCATTTATGCATATAATAAATAGCAAAGGTCCTAATACGGATCCCTGTGGAACACCATATTTAATTTTCTTTACGTCAGAAGAATACACGAGATCTGTTTTTGTCTTTGAGCAAATTTTATTTATTTGTGTCAATTGTGAACGGTTACTTTAATACGATTCTAGTAGGCTAAGTAAGTTCCCTCGAATTCCGTAAGTATTTAGTTTTTGCAATAAGATTTTGTGATCAACGTGAATGTGAATGCCTTTGTAAGGTCCATAAATACTGATGTCACTCTTTTGCCGCGATCTACGTTCTTCATTATTGTGTGTAAAAAATCAAAGACAGCCATATTAATGTTCCTATTCTTTCTAATGTTCATCCGTTAGTATATCATTAATTTCTAAAAATTTTCAGAGCTGGCTTTTTCAATTATTTTAGAAAATATTGGGATAAGAGCTACTGGTCTGTAACAATAAATATCTTCCTTGTTATCTTTTTTGAAGAGTGTTCTGACGATAGACGTTTTTAAGCGTTCTGGAAAAACACTATGTTCGATGCAGATATTTATTATGTAAGACGATATCGGGCAGATAATATCAGCCACATATTTAATATTTTTTGACAAAACTTCATCCTTTCCTGTACTATTTGTGTTCTTCAGTGATAAAGTTAATCTATAGATGTCAGCAGGAGTTGTCGTTGACATAACATAGATTTATAAGAATTATTTAATTACTTTGGTGAATAAATTCTATTTTCATTTTCATATTTAATTGAATTGATTGATTAGATTCAAAGCTGGATTATTATTAGCATTCATGTCAGAAAGTGGTTTGACTAGGTTGATAAAATTATTATTAAAGGCTTGTGCTATTTCTGTGGGGTTTGTTCATAAATCTCCATTTATTTGTATGCGATTAATACTGTCTTTAGGTATGTGACTCTTAGCCCTGTTAATAATTTTCCAAACAAATTGGCTTTTGTTGGTCGATGTTTTGATGCTATGATAATTTTCTGCTTTTTGTGTCAAATCAATTACTCTCTTTAGACGTTTGGAGTACTTTTTAAATAATTGTGTGTTATTAGAGCTTGGATTCAATCGAGTCCCACAGAAGTTTCCTTTTCCTTTTTCATTGTTTTATGCCTTTGATATACATTTAGTATTCTTAGTTATTATATTCACCTTAATTCTATTCATAGGGAAACATAAAGAGTACAGAAGGGTGAAAGTGTCACGGAAATACTTAAATGCTTCATTGGGTTCGGTGCTGTCATATACATCACTAAAACTAAACTGAGCAAGGTGGGCTCTAAATGCTTGCATGTTTTTCTCGCTAAGATCAAGTCGCATGATAAAATAGTGTGTCAAAGAGCAAGTCTTTTTAACGGGAAACGTAATTATTTGCGCTGTGTGGTCAGATAGTGCTAACTCTAAAACTTCACCCTTGCATCCATATATGTTATGTAAAAAATTGTCGTTACATGTGCGTCTGTTTAAGCAAGTAGGCTCATTAAATTGACTCTTTAAATTATAATTACAGAAAAAGTCTACAGAATTTCTTTTCGCAAAGTTGTTATTAAGCAGGTCGATATTAAAATCGCCGCCTATAGCAACCTTTACATTTTTATAACAAAGTTGTAGTATTGCATCGAGTTTAGTTAAAAATGTTTCCAATTTGCTTCTCTTAGTAGTGCCTTCAACTGCGTGGATTTCGACATTCTCATTGAGCTTCTCAGATCCCTGAACGTCTCCCCCTTCACTGCCAGCTGGTTCGACTCTTATTTGAGGGATCGGCATCAGCGTATCAGGTTGGAGGAGACATCCACTGAATGGTGTGACCTCTTTACAGGCGACCCTCAAAGCGGTATTCTTTCTCCTCTTCTGTACTCGATTTTCATTAACTAAATCTCAGACGTCTTGTCTTCCTCATATCATCTTTACGCTGATGATCTCCAGATTTATCGCCACTTCACTCCTAACTATGTAAACTCTGCTGCGGAGGCACTCAACGCTGATATTGAGGGTATAAGAAGTTGGGCTTCTTCCTTCGGACTTCTGGTCAACCAGAGCAAGTCTCAGGCCATCATTATAGGTACCCGATGTTCTCTTAACTTATTGCAGCAACAGTACATTTCACCTGTCACTTTTAATGGTACCACAATCCTATACAGTGATAAAGCAAAAAACCTGGGTCTTATTTTCGACAACCAGCTGTCCTGGTCATCACATTTCAATGAAGTCAGTCGCCGAGTATTTGCTACTTTTCACTCTCTCAGGAGACTTCAGTACTTTTTGCCTCGACAGACCATCTCTCTCAGAGACTCTCGCTCCGTCTCTCCTTCTACCCCTCATCGATTATGCGGATGTCCGCTGGGTAGTGCTAATAAGAACTACTGAACAAACTCGAACGACTTCAACCTCTCGGGATTCGGTTTATCTTCGGGCTGTGCAAATACGACCATGTATTACAACATTGCAAGGAGTAGAAGAGGGTGCCGATCCGCCTTCGCCGGGATTCTCACATCCTCTATTTCCTCTACAACATTTTACTGAATCCACGCTATCTATCAAATACGACCATGTATTACAAAATTGCAAGGAGTAGAAGAGGGTGCCGATCCGCCTTCGCCGGGATTCTCACATCCTCTATTTCCTCTAAAACATTTTACTGAATCCACGCTAGCTAAGGTTGGAACCTTCCTACGTGATGGTTTTCAATTTATTCCAGCAGCCCTCGGAGAACTCGCGCAATTTCCATACTCACAACTCCACAGCGTGGACTCCGGGCCTTTCGGTTGTGGAGTGGAATGCACTCCCCTGCACCATCTAGGATATTCAAACTCTGAATTTATTTAAAAGTCGCGTGAAAAAGCATTACCTCTCTCTCTTTAGAATTATAGGTACTATGCATGTAATTATTTATTTATTTTTAGTCCATATTTTTCTTTTCCACGCGACACCTCTTGGTTTTATTTGCTCACATTAGTTCGTAGACTTAATAAACTGCTAGACATTACTCACAATTTTTTTTACTCACACGTTTTCAAATCTCTCAACATCAATTTATGATTTTCGAGTAATCTCTTAATTTCCAATAACTTATTATAATGCCAAGTGAAGACAGTGACCCAATACAGTAGTGTAAATTTTACCTCGCTCCGTATTAGCGAAACAGAGCCAGGAAACAACATAAATAGCGGCCACTCATAACGTTTACCTAGTAAGTTTGAATTCTATGAATACTTGACTTGTGTCTTCGGAACAAAGTGAAACCATAAAATAGTGGCCAAACAAACTCACCTTTATGTTACCCAGAGTGCATTATACAGTAAATAACCTGATGTAACATTATAATCGATAATTGCAATACAAACAGCGACATCTAGCGCCACATAGCTCCACTAACCTAGCGCTGCCTAGCGGAACATTCCTAACAGCTACCTCGGAAGCTTACTGTTTTAAACTAAAAAACATAGATAGCGCTCATGACATCGATCAAAAATTATTTGTACATGCAACAAAGCTATTCTGTGCGACGATGGCTTTGATGTCGGGTGCTCAAAATGCTTAGTAAGAAACCACAGCTCATGCCTTAGTCTGTCTCGAGAAGATCACAGATTCATCCGAACTAACAGCAAGTATTTCATGTGCCCTAGTTGCAAAGCGGAGAGTAGAAATATCAAAGATGACCCTCCAACAGGCACACGGAGCCAACAGACCCAAAATGAAACGGATAAAGCGTACCTAATTCCCTCACCGCAGTCAGCGGCCTCACCACAACGGCAGCATTTATAAAAACGCGACGTGCTGGACCAGCACGATGTCGACGACGTGCGACGTATGGGCATGTATGGAGGCAGTCAGGGCGGAGCAGCGCGCCCGCGACCCGTAGCACGAGTGGGCGGAATCCCTCGACATCACTGAACCAGCACGTCGCGTTTTTATAAATGAGCACCTCACCAAAGAAAATAGATTGCTTTTCAGCAAAAAGCTCGCTCTTTTGGAGCCAAACTGGGTTTCAAGCACACCTAGACAGCAAGCGGAAGAATCCTGATGCGTCGATCAGACACCAGTTCCCCATGTTGAGTCCGAAGCCGTTCTGAATAAACTAGGAGGTGACTCTGATCCTACCCAAGGACTATACCAGTCCAGACCATCGCAGCCGATACAGTGTTCCTAGCTCACTTTATCACACAACCTCTTTTAATACTTATAATTCTAAGTTTAAGATATTTACACTGTGAAAACATGGTTATCGACCCAACCTCTACACAAAACTATGTCAACTCCCTCCACAAAAAATATCAAACAATCTCTTCTTCTTCTTGCTCCCTTATTTAAACCTCAATTACTAGCAGCAAAAATCAAGATTTATTCAAATTAGTGCGGAAAGTAAGGTTGCCTATGCCAACAATGTTCTTTGATAATAGTTTTTAGTTATTTAATTATTTTTAGGATTCGGTACCATAAAAAGGAAAAACGGAACCAAAGGCTCACTTGTGTGTGTGTCCGTCTATGTGTAGAAATATATTAAATGACCGAATTCTGGACCGATTAAGTTGAAGTTTGATACCCTTAGGTACTTATGTGACCCAAACACAAACGTGCAACGTAAATTTACTAATTTTGAAATTGGGGGCAAATCAGTTTTTTTTATCTATATCGTGTCACATATCAAATAAATGGAAGGAGCTTGTTGCGATGATATATTTTTTCTTTTATATAATTTTCAAATACTTAGTTAAAACTATATTTAAGCTCCCGTTATCCACAAAACTACTAATTCTAAATTTCGGAAAAATTACGTAATATACTTAAATATTGCAGGATAAATAACGAGAAATGCATGGTAAAACATGGGGGCACAAGTTTTTTTGTGCGGTGGTACGGTATCCTTCATGTGCATGTCTGACACTTGGATGATTTTTTAACGCGATCTTAGCTAGATTGATGTAAACCCATAGGAATTGCATCGTGAAAACATACAAAAGGCTATGACTATATATGACTATAACAAATCAAAAGGTCGACCAACCGGAAAGGTGGGGCATCCAACGTTTATCTTTCCGTTAACTACGTCATAAGGTGGCTCTTTCTGATTGGTGTTCACTGTCATGTGAACGTCTAGTTTTCCCGAATTTATTTTCAGAAAATATTAATAATCTTAAATATTATTAACAATTGTGTTTTTTCTTATATAAATACTATCATTGACCACTCACTCAGAAACTCTTATCCAAACGATTTATTCTCAGTGGAAACTAACCTCTATAATTTACTGCTGCCTTTAACTTACCTCAACCTCTTCATCACCAGAAGCCTCTTTTGCCTCATCATCTTTCGTACGACTTTTGCGACTGGCATTTGATGCTACTGATCCACTCCTGTAACAAAAATATTTGGTCAGCATATAACTACACCATAAAGGTGCCGTCAAGCTTAATAGTTAATAGGGCTAAATGGCATGATTATGGTACCATTGAAAGTGACAGGAGGAATGGACTGATTCTGCATCAGATTAATAAAATATCTGGTACTAATTATTATGGCGTGGGACTATTATTTATATTTTACAATTATAGGTCGGGTCAACCAAAAGACCGAAGGAAGAAGCCCAGGCCCTAATACCTCTCTCCACAGCAGAATCAACATCGCAAGGAGAGAAGTGGCGGTAAATCTGGAGGTCGTCGGCAAAGAGATGGTAGGAAGAGGACAATACGTCTGAAATGGAGTGAATGAAAATGGAAAACAGAAGGGGAGAGAGTATGCCACCTTGGGGAACACCAGAAGAGAGGCTACACCATTCAGTGGATGCTTCCTCCGACCTGATATGCTGCTGCCGATCTCTCAGATATGAGTCGAACCAGCTGGCAGATAAGGAGGAGACATTCAATGACTTAAGCAGTTCAACGAGGATGTCGAAATCAACGCAGTTAAACGCACTACTAAAGTCCAGCAGAGCCAACACGGTGAGCTGTTTGCTGTCCATAGGTAGCTGAATGTCCTCCGTGACTTTCAATAAAGCAGTGACGGTGCTATGGCCTGGTCTGAATCCTGACTGGAATTGGTTCAGAAGATTGTTTGTAGTGAGTTAAGATGACAATTAGGAGTGAACAAGGGACTCGAGGACTTTGGAGAGGATGGGCAGGATGGAGTTAGGGCGATAATCTTTAAATAAAGTAGGATTCGAAGTTTTAGGTAAAGGGATCACTAATGCTTTTTTCCAAACGCTAGGAACAGAGCCATTGAGCAGGGAAAAATTTAATATGTGTGATATTGCAGGAAGAAGTTCTTCTAGGATTTTGCACAACATCTTAAGGTAAATTTTGTCATCACCTACTGATTTCGAGTTAACTGCTAGTACCGCCTTCTTAACTGCGTCGAATCCGACACCGAGCGTCGTCAATAAATCATTTTTATCGGACCTGTCGCTCGCACTCGCGGGGCCTATGGCCAGTGCGGCGTCAGTGACGCGTGTGCCGGCGTTTTTTTGCTATCCCTTTCGCTCTTATATCCCCGACGCTCAGTTGCTAATGTGACCCTACGTCCGGTCGCGATCGATGAATTTCGTACATTGACCTGTTATTATCTATCTTTATCGCGCCCGCGTAAATATCATGCGTCACGCTCGCACGGATGCGATGGCCGCCGTCTGCGCGAGCGTGACGCTTGATATTTACGCGGGCGCGATGGAAATAGATATTAACAGGTCAATGTACGAAATTCTTCGTCGATCGCGACCAGACTTTTATAACTGAAACCGACCGAAAACTGTCGTAAATTGACAGCTATCCGACTTTTGTATTGCTTTGATGTGGATCTGAGGTGGCGATAAAGACGACCTCGTGGTCAAATTCTCTTGTTATGACACGTAGTTATGCGATAGGTATATAATCTCACATTCGGTCACTACTTACAACGCATATGAGAATGGGTTCAGACTACGAGCTATCAGTCTTTGGAACAACCTTCCCAGCGCCATCAGAGGCAGTCCGTCAATTCAAACTTTTAAAAGTCGTTTGAAAGAACCCTATCTTTCTCTTCCATGATAAGTATTAGGATTTATTCGTATCTACTATTTAGGCATGTGTTACATATTTATATGTAGCATTATTTTTAGTATTATGTAGATATTGGTAAGTAGTTTATTATTTTTATTGTTGTGCACACAGTTCTACTTTTAGTTTCTTTTTTCCTCTCCATTATAGGTTTGCTGGAAGAAATCTCTTGTTAGAGATAAGCTCGACTTTGTACATGTTCTTTCTTTGATATTTGTTTTGTTTTCCCTGTTGTGTGCAATAAAGTAGGTATTACAAGTATAAAGTATTACAAGTGATATGCGTGCCATTCATTCAAGTACTCTCGCAGTGAGAGAGATTATTAAACAATGCAGTAATGTTAATACCGCTTACATACACAGCGCTTTACCCTTTATAAGGATTTGTTTACCCTATGCCCACCATATTTTCAACCTTATGACTTATAAAGAATTAACTGAGTTGGTTCCTGCGCCACTTTAGCGGTGCGGGAGGGGGGACATTACATGCTGTGCCGACCCTCGGTAAGCTTAATACATTCGCAGATAGGAAACTAATGTTATTGAGCAAGCGAGCGAAGCGTCTTCAAGATTGGCCAAAACTGCCATCGTCCGTCTGTCTGTTCTCGCCTACAATTTTTCAACCGATTTTCACGAAAATTGGCACACAAGTTCCTTGTTTTATTGATTTTTTTAGTCGATCGCGATTTTTGTTTGGGTGAAAAATATGGGGGAAGTTTGCTGTAGCGTTATTTATTGACAGATTTCAATCAAATTTTGGAGGCAGACTAAGGACTTCATTCTACACAAGATGTTACGGAAAAAATCAATAGTGGGTGTGTGTAACTATGTTGTAGATAAAGCTAGACACATGAATTTTCCGTGACTAATAGGCCACATTTAAATAAGCAAATTCCCATAATTCAGTCAATTTTAACCAATAGATTGGAAACGACAGCAGTTCAAAGTCATTTTGACACTGACTAACTCATCATCGATCATCAAAATTCTACTGTATTTATAGCAGAACCTGAAATTTTAAACAAGGGAGGTCTACTGTTCTCACTGAACCACTCAAAGTCAAAGTACTTTATTACTGTAGATATTTACATATACTTAGCAAACGCCATTTTTGCCTCTTCTCTACATTGGACCACTGTGGGAGAAGAAGGGTTGATCCCAAATATTGAATTTTAGATCTCTTAAAAATTGGTTGTGCTTAACTAATAGTTTTCTTTTTAATTATTATTATGATTAATAAGCAGGAATAAATAATTACAAAATTAATAACAGCAAGGTCTGTGTTGAGCTAGAATACTACACTAGTTTTTAGGGTTATGTACACTAAGGGACCTATAACTAAGCCTCCACTATCCGCTGTCTGTACGTCTGTCCGCCCGACCGTCTATTAGCGAGCTGATGAACCGCAGTATTATTTAGGTATTTACGTTTTGGTCGCACCTAACAACATGCTATTTTTCCTTCCTTTGCAGGTCTGGCACAAAGGCTGCTTCAAATGCCAGGTGTGTGGCATGACGCTGAACATGCGGACCTACAAGGGCTACGGGAAACTGCCTTACTGCGAATCGTGAGTACAGGGACACGACGATCCCACCTACATCTCTAAACTAAAGCACCAAACCAAGTAGACCCCTGAGTTAGTGGTGTGAGATGAGACGGAAGATGCCTGACAGGCGTCTGGTTGGCTTGGTGGAGTGGTACTCGTAATTTCTTAATTTTACTAGACAAAACTGACTTGCAGCCCCACTAGACATAGACAAGTTGCATTCGCTAACTTAGCATTCGCTACGGCGCTAACAACATGTATGCGATTTGAAATTTGCGTACGAAATGTAACAGGACTTTTCGTTGTCTGGGGGCTGATATCTTAACCGTTATCATTTTTTTGGGTTCCGTACCCGAAGAATGCCAAAGCCGAGCCTCCCCTGCCCCCCTGTCTATTTGTCTGTCTGCCTGGCCGAGGCTCCCCTGCCCCCCTGTCTGTTTGTCTGTCTGCCTGTCCGTCACCGGGCTGTATCTCAAGAACCGTAATAGGCAGAGAAGCATTTTTCACAGAATATTTACTACTTTTTCCTCTATAGCAACAAATAATGAACTATACGATATTTTATATGGGGCCCCATACATGAGACTTATTTTTAATATCCCTGCCCCTTCGGTTTACCAGACCGATCTGTAGGGACTGGTGTCGAACGAAACCAAGTTCGGGCATAAACAGGGTGACATTTACTTAGCTGACCATATTTTGGGGGATGATAGTACCCATAATTATGAACAACTTTCCCCAAGAAACATATAGTCCAGAAAGCTTGGGTTCTTAAGGTTCTCGTGTTTAATGTGTATTAATAGTGGCAATCTTGTTTCTTTTTCCTATTGTTAGGGTTTTTCAGGTTTTAGAATTTATTTCTCAAAAGAACAACAATTAGTCCTCTTACAGAGAAACATTAAACTTAACATTAAATAAACGTTATGCGAGATATGCGTTATGCGAATAAACTTATGCGAGTAATTAAATATTTTTGATGTTATTTAAATAAAATCGACTATACTAGGCAAAATATGCTTTTTTAATTGTGACTTAAAACTAAGAAGTGATTGGTGCTTCGGTAATATTTTGCGGTAGTTTGTTAAACATTTGTGCCCCCTGAAAGAAGATACTAGATTTTCCGTAGTTCGTCCGTGGCGTTAATAATTGAAACTTATTGCTACTTCTAAAGGTTATGCTTGAATTTTTTCTTAGTAAAGGTTATTTCGGAGTGAGCCAAGTTGTTTAAAATTTTGTGAACAAGTATACATGTTTTGTAGATTAAGATTTGTCAGATATGCATTAATTTAGTTTATTTATATATTTTTACCGTTGACGTTAAAAAATCCATTTCGAATAAGACTAGTAATTTATTTTGTGCTATTTGTAATTGTTTTAAATGGGTAATACACTCCCCCAAACTTCAATAAGATAGTATAGATGTGGTTGGATCAATGAGGAATTCTTGATTTATCCACTCGTCTTGCGGCTGACTTAGTATTTTTGTTTTAGTTTTAGTTGCTTCTCTAAGTTTTTGCTTTATATTTTTTTCTAAATCGTCATAACTTTCTTCTTGTTCCAATTCTTTATTTTCGAAACTATTATAGAGTCTTATAGTCTACCGCTTCATATAGTTGTCTTTGTTTCATTTTGTCTTTGTTTCGTACTTCTTTACTTCAAGTAAAAGTTGTTTTAGGTCAGACATCACTGAGTCCATCCACTACATAAAATTCGAAAGTATTTGCTTTTATGTTTGTACATATATGGTGTAGTATAGTGTTTGTATTTTCTGTTTCCCTAGTACAGTATTTTCTCTTAATTTTATTGAGTATTTGGTAAATACTTTCTTTTATCACAATTTTTATCTGTACTTGAATCAAGAAGATTAGCCCGCTTCTTTTATGATATTTGTAGCTCATATGCGTCTACAAAATCTTTCACATTAGTATCACCTGGTTTATAAACATCTAAAAACCAACATCTAATGCAAATTTATCTATATGTACCCAGAGGTAGTTATTTCCGTCAGAATACATTTGGTCTGTTTGACTATGTTTAAGACTATTATGAACAAATATTGATACACCACCACCTATGCGGTCTGTTCTGTAGTTAAAATAGTGCGTGATGTTTGTTAGTTGCAGTAAATTAGCTTCTTGTTCTGTTTTTATCCAAGTTTCTGTTAAAAGTATAACATTAACGGTATTTGGTATTGCCTTTAATATGCATTTAAGTTCATCTAGTTTTACTATACTTCTGACGTTGGCATTAAAGAATTTGAGTAATGTCTGGTTCGTAAGTATTTCTTGATAGTCTGTTACTAGGTGGTACCATACCGAGTATCTTTTGATTGTGCTGCTCGTCCCGTCAAGTTTTTTGTCTGAACCTTTTGCAATGTTATTATAGTCGGGACTTCCTTTATGTACTTGATTGTCAGGTTTTCTTCGCCTATTTCTGTTCAGCTCTTCTTCTTCTTTCGCTTGGTTGTAGTATTTCTGTTGCATGATTGTTTGATCTGAATAAATGTTCACTGTAGTGGTACAATTTTTATTTTAAGTATATCTTTGGCGATTTTTCCATTTTCAAAGCATTTTGTTGTTCTAGAACTCATTTTAGGGCTTGTTTTAGAGGTGTTATATTCTTCTTCGGTGTTTGGAGGGTGTTTGGTCATTCTTCCTCGGTGGTTGGAGGGTGTTGGTCATTTTCTCCGCGATGCCAGTCGTTGAGGTCCAGCGCTCGGTTTGTTAGTGTCTGTATGTGTTTTTCTCTGAGAGGGAATAGGATCTAGCGCATGTGCTTTAAGCTATCCACTCTTATTATTTTTGGGTCATTCTTGGGTTTATTTTTAGTATTTGTTGGACTTGGGGTTTCTGACCTTTTCTTTTTCTCGTTTCCCTTGTCTTTGGCTAGTTTAGTTGCCTTGTGTCTTAGTTGCGCCTCTTTTGTTAGTTCTTGTGTGATGTTGGTGCCTTAATTTTTTTCTTGTTTTGCAAGTTCTGTATTTTCTTTTGCAATGTTGTGGTTGCAAGCAGGATAGGTCTAATCTTTCCTTCTGAGTTGGATTTATTTCCCAATCTAAGGACTCTGTTAATCTCGGTCTTCTCGATCTCCACGTAAATTTGGGAAAGGGTGGTTGACAATAGGGCAGTTAAATCGCCTTGTTTTTCTTCGTTGGACTCTGGTATTCCGTGTATTATTACATCATTTTTCTTACTGATAGAATCTAGTTTCCAATTTTTTGTTCAGTTTTTTTAATTCCTTTCTAAGCTTTTCATTTTCTTTGGCGAGTGGTTTAAGTTTTTCCTCCACTTTGTCCAACATTGTTGAGGTCATGTTTTCCGTGTTTGTTTTTGTTTGTAAAGTTAGTTGTACCGAAATTATCTCGGGAAGTAATGAAATCTCAGTCATTTTGCGTTTAAAACGGAACATGATGCTCTGATTTTTAAATGCACTTTTTTTTTCTTGTAGGTTGACACCTGTGATGATGACGAATACAGGGGTGGAAACTGATTCCATGGGCAAAAATGCTGATTTTATTGACTAAAACCCTCTAAAATACTGACCAAATCTCTAGAATACTGACCCTTGCTCGGTCAATATAATATCGAAATACGGAAATGTTAGTTGCTGTTAGTTAAGTACCTATGTTAAATAATATTATGGAGAATGTTGGTGAATAAGTAAGAAAAATGTTTTTGTGTTTGGCCTCCACTAACCCCATAGACAACCTGCACCGCCCTTTATTGTTAAAAATTAACTTAAATCATTACAATACTTTAGCACAAAACAAACAATCTACTATTTTTAATTAAAGAATGAAGTGATTAATTAATTTTTCTTATTGTCGACATATTTTTGGATCTTTTCTGCCTCTTTAATGTTCTTTTCTTCCTCTCCTTTTTCGTTCGCCAATGTACAGAGCATCGCCGTTGCCATATTTGCGGTGACCATGTCATTGTCCTTAAGGCCCTTTTCATTCAGTTACTGAATTCAGCAATCTGGAATTAAAATCTTCCTCTCCTTTTTTTAATGTTGTCTTCTCCTCTCACTATGCTGATATTTTCTTGTTCTAATTTTCTTTTGAGATTTTTCTTCTTTTCCGCAAGTCTTTCTTCTTCTTACACATATTATAATATGGTTTAGTTTTTCTTTAATTAGCTTCTGTTCCTCACAGTTTTGTTTGATCTTATGTGTGCAGTTCTAGCCAGCCACATAAGATCTTTTGTTATGGGCACATTTTCAATTTTGTTTTCATGCATGCAATAAATGTAGTTTTTTACTATTATGATCGAGTCCAAAGTTCTTTCAGAAGTACTACTCCTTTCATCAGTCATGATGTTGCCCAATTGTGGAAAAAAAAAACCACTTGAGCATTTCCGTGAGACAATACAAGTGCGGATTTCACAACTTTGTCAGATGTAAAGTTTTAGCCCCATACAAATCAATACGAACAGCAGCATCACCTTATATTAACATTGGTTTTTCTGAATTGTATAAAATGTACAAATTTGTTAATTCAGACTCCCTGAAATCAAAGGGCATGGCCAGTGCACCCTTATAATGCTTCTTTGGTCATCATTACTTGCTTTCGGGTTAAGCACAGAAAGATATTTAAACAAATTATTCGATACCGACATCTTCGCCATAAGATGGCGACATGCTGCTTCATAATGTTTTGTTACTTTATTCAAAAAGGTAATCTGGTCTGTTTTGTCCAGTTTTTTAATCAGGTCATGTTACAATGTCTCGAGAACTATTTTCTCTATTGGCAAATAGTATTTTTTGAAAATGCGTCATTTGAGCTCGGCGCTTCGACCGTACAAATACGGCAAATCAGAGTTCTCACAAAGCGAGACAACTCCTGGTGTAAAACATGCACTAGAGTCTCATCGCGCTGGAATAAGGCAGTAAAAGGCGAAAATGTTTTTGCACTATGAATGTCAATCCAACCTCCACAGCTGTCCTTTTTATGAAGCTGACAATATTTTTGTAGCTCATGGATGTTGGTGGAGATTTTGACTTATTTGAAGTAAATATTTCGAAAAATAATCTACTATCGCTGGCCACTGTTCTAGAGCCCTCTTTGCCGCTGGTCCTATTGTTAACCAGCGTGACAAAACATGCTTCAGGAATCGGTGATTGGGCACTTTAATTTTGTCTTGAATAGCATCTTATGCCGCCCAACGCACTGGCCATCCATCAAAAAAGTTATTCCTCCTATATCCTAATTCTCCTAAAAAATGTGAATGTTGCAAGTTCCTATGTCAATTAAAAAAAATCGCCACTAATAATGACATCGTCATTTACGAATCTTTGAACAGATTTTTTCATGTTGGGTCCACCACTCCCAAGCATAAGCAACTTTTTTATCGATAAGTTTTTATTGATAAGTTTTTATAGATAAGTTGTTTAGGGACCTACCGAAAAGGAAAAGATGAGTTAAGAGATTTTTAAGTGACTCCCGTACAGACACCAGACCACTTTTGTGGGAATGTAGCCTCTGATCCTCAAAATACTGACTTTCCTGACCATTTCTCTAAAAAACTGACTTTTACTGACCATAGCCAAAAATACTGACTCTTACTGACTTTACTGACCATTTTCCACCCCTGCAAATAATAACCAACAATGTTTTCTGTCAGGGTACCTCAATGTTAGTGATGTACTATTTTGTCACAAATTCACACTTCCTATTGTTAGTTAGGCTGTTTGCGTATGGAACTCAATACGCCATTGTTAGTTTTGCTTGCTGCACTCCACTTTTGGTGCGTACGGCGGGATATTTTCACTTTTTATAATTAAAATGTAAGAGCGATTTATCAGAGCTTCTGACGTTTCGAGTACCGGAACTGCTATGGATGGGATATAATACATTTATATTACATTTCAAGAAATCTTAAACAATAGATTTCTTGAGATTTATTATATATTATATCCCATAGTATGTAGCCGGCAGCTTAATTGAGAAAATATTATATCTTTATAGGTTACAAGTATGATAACAGGAACAGGCTTCCACCCCCTTATCGACACTCTGACCGAACCCTGCCTTGCATGCACTAAGATAGTAGAAACTCATCATCATCCCTTATATCCTTTTCAGATGTTTTACTAGGCAAGTTAGCATGACAGCAAGACTAACAATGCTTTGTCCTGGCTGTATGGCAGTAAGTACAACAATCCTGGTTATGTCCAATGTCCAACCCAAGCTACATGTTATGTTATGTAGTCCTACGCAGTAAAAAAGTGTGTGCCAGGGCGCAGGAAGGTATGACAAGCTAGTGTTACTAACCTGGACCGCGACCGTGAAGGTGACCTGGACCTGGATGGGCTACGGCTGCCTGAACGAGACCGAGATCCAGAGCCCGACCGAGACCTTACCGACCGATTCGAGCGAACACTCTTGCGGGACCGATGTGAAGCAGCGCTACCTGCCTCCGAACCACTCCCTGAGAAATTACTCGCTTCTGAGTCCGACATAGTCACGTAGCTGAACTGTTTTTAGCCCCTAAAATCCATATTTTTGATGAAAAAATGTCACAAATGCAGCACGTCGACGAAAGCTAAATACATTTATCTTAAAATCTGTCTGTCTGTGGCTAAATAACTACTATGCTCAGTGTTGCCAGGTCCTACACGGGATATGGGACGGTCAGAAATCTGAAAAGGGACGGTTTTCACAAGAAAAGGACGACTTCTGTTTTATTTTAGTAAAATTATACCTAATCAATCATTTGATATAGGAGTTACCTGGTTCATTTTTTAAGTACTGCATACAAGGAAGGGTAAAGTTAGGTCATGCCTATTAATAAATTCATAAATCATCATCAATCGGCCCACATGCGTATTATCGAATCAAAATATTGCATTGGTGGATCGTAATTATGAAAGCGAAGATTATGAAAATTTATTGACAAATCTATGTCCTTCTAAAGTTAAAAAAAAATTCGTCATTATTTTCAAGCTGGTTTAGATAAGTTTAGTTCATGCCAACTGTCGAATCATAATATTGCATCATCATAATTAATGGATAGCAAAAATTATCTTCTATTATTTAATTGAAAAAATAAAATAATAAAATTGGCAAATAACTTTGTTTTGTTACATTTGTTTGCATTGCGCGTTGATTGGTTTTGATTTGTTTGGTCCTCACTTCACGTCACTCAGACACCCAACCAACATTCAAGTTCAAGTTTGCACAAACTTATCATTCATTTCATTTCATTCAGCACATTGATAACAATTTGTGAATTTAATGAATGGGTTCATTAAAAAACTGGTGCATTTGACGTCCCAAAAAAGACGCCTTTGCCAAAGTTACGAAGATGAGACGGTTCCACGATAAAAAGGACGCAAATCGTCCCTTTTAGGACGATCTGGCAACGCTGACTATGCTAGATATTATTAGTGTTGCCAGTGCTTGATGGCCAAAAATAACATGGGGGTCCTCAAAAGTTACATTTTCATGAGAAAAGAAAAGTAGCATTTACAACCACTTTCAAAAAGGAGGTTTTCAATTCGGTTTAACTTAATAGCTTTTTTTTAACCGAGTTCAATAAAAAGGACGAGGTCCTCAAATCGGTTGTATTTTTTTACTCCGTCATATCGAGTAATTTGGAAAATTCTTTTTTTATTTGGAAGTAGCGATGCGCGATTATGAATTACACTAATGAAATTACTCGATTATGGAAATCATTCGACGTATTCGAATGGAACACTTATATCATTCGAATGAACACCTCACACAAACGAACTGCGACTGACACCGATCGACAAATACTAATCGATACGCCCCCACCAGTATTGTGTATTCACCACCACCACCAGTGAGTATTCACCAGTCGACAAAATCATTTAAACAACAGGCCGACGGTCCAACTTGCAAGCAATATTCAACCACATGGCTATAACTTTAAGTTGCAGCCATTACATATTAGCGATTAGCGATTCGAAAATCATTCATCAAACCTGGTCCAACACGATTATTCAAGTTCACTTGCTTTTTTTTCGGTTATTCGGCTGCAAGCAAGATTCAGTCCTATGGTCGATAATTACAGTACAATACAAACTGTTAACGACGAAAGCGACGTCACTGTTTAAATGATTACTGTAAATATATTGTTAAAATAAATACATAAAGATAATATTTGTAGGACATTAGAGTTAAGGAAAACCTAGTTAAGCAACTTATGTTTTGTGTTCATATTCTATTAGATTTAAGTATGTTATGAGAATAAAGATATTGTATTGGTTGTTTTTTGATGTGTAGCCTGTGCGAACCGAGCTCCGATTGAAGCGACTCGAGGCGCGCAGGCACCTATATTTAATACCTCGGTGAGGCGGGGGACCGCGGGCCGGCCAAAATAATACAAAACCCTTATTAGAAAGCCCGCGGTCACCCAAATCATTATGTAAAAGGATATTTAGAGACTTAAGGTATTGAATAAGCATAGATTTAAGACAATAAATGTAAAATAAAACCATTTTAATAAGAAATAAAGCCTAGCGGGGAATGAGGGGCGAGGAAGGGGGCGGTGTGCGGCGCGGGGTCTGAGGTAAACAAAACTACTCTCAGGCGGTCCAATAAAAGGCGCGCGCGCGCCGCCGAACTTTCATTCCCGATCGAGCTACAGCAGAAGAAGCACCAAGGCCTCCCCCTCGCCTCTCCGCCTGCAAATATTGAAGAAATTGCGTTATCATTCGAGTCCTCTTCGCCATCAACCTAATAAGAAAATCTACAGTCCACGCTGCGCCCCGCAATAAGTACACACAAATACGAATTGCGGGGTACTCTATGTACATCGCGTACACAAACTACAGTTGTTCGATTCGTACATCATTCGATTATTAGGATTAGCGATCGCTAATTTTGTAGTCGAATAATAATATTAGAAGTAGTCGGCACACAACATTCATTCGACACACAAAATCATTCACTATCGCGCATCGAAAAAATTGGGATCTCACGGATGTACAACCAAATAACTTTTACTGTGTTGCGTTGCGGATATTTGAATTTAATATTGTTGCGCTCCTTATGTAAGAAATAAAAAGTTGTGAACCCACTAAACCCCCTTATCAACATCGATGGGCACCTACTTGAAAAGTAACATTTTGAGTCTTGGAACATGGAAGTAACATAGCAGGGTCAAAAAAGTAACGTAAAATGTTACGAAAGTAACATTCTGGCAACTCTGGATATTATTCCAACCAACCAGTGTTACCAAACTTAACTAAACTAAACTGCCCACGGTGATACCAAGTTTTTTAGTCAATCGTAGAAGATTTGATGTTCAGTTCAATGATATATATTTTTTTTGATAAAATATGGCTCTTATTTCTGAGTACAAAATGTTCATGAGCATTGACGTTACTCGTTTTCGACGTTTAAATTTTAAAGATCGTTTTGCATGTAACTTAGTGATAAAGACAAAACATTACAGCGGCTTTGTGTAGCGGGTTGCCTCCCTCCCTCAAATATGGCGAGGGGGGTGATGGCTGGTGCGCAAGTCATACTCGTGAATGGGTGCTGCTTGGGGTACTAGTCCAGTCTGTTTTCTCATAAATTATGTTTATTACAGCTTGTCTTTGTTCTTATTTATTTATTTATTTTGTTAGATTATTGTGAGACATCTTATTGGCACTTACGGATACGATGTATAATATTGTCATTAGATTAGATAATTTTTATATCGTACATTGTGTAATAAAATATATGACAAAAATTGAAAACAATATATCCCCGTAGAGTTTCTTGGTGCTAACTTCTCTGACAGGCGTATTTCCGAAGCACTGGTTGAGTTATTGGAGTTTATTTTTCCTGTGCGAGATTCAGCCATGAATCACCACCTGAAGGAGAAATTTCCTTTTTCAAACTCAAACCATAATCAGTTATGTACTCATTAGTTTAGTTGATCATATTTGATTATTTTTTTATTTTTTTCCATGTATATGAAACTTAAGTAAGTGTTTGACTTGTAAAAGTGCATTATTTTGCCTACTTGCAATACATGATTTGAGTTTTGATTAAAATGTGACTTTATACTCCATTTTTTTTTTCTAATTAATGGCTTCCATCGTTTTGATGATTCTGCCAGTGTCAAAGTATCGGCGATGGCACGGAATTATACTGAGAATTCTCCGGTGAAAATCTGAGAATTTCCGGAACCTAGAAAAAAAAGGACAAACAATAGATACATAAATATATAATACTGTTAGTTTAATTAAATTAGTCTACAACAGGTACACAACTATAGTTAAAGTTTGATGTTATTAACATTAATGAAATTACACAAGGTTTGGATAAATGGGGAGTTTACGTATGATAATAGTGATTTGAAATTTGAAGGTCTGGGGATGAAAGGAGGCAGAAGATTGTACAAGGTAACGTTAAGATTAGGGAATTCAAAAAAGATGTAATCAACAGAGCCCTCTGCAAGACCACACTCACAAAGAGAGTTATCCCTGACCCCAATTTTAGCCAGGTACACCGGAGTGCAGGAATGACCCAGACGAAGACGACAACTTGTAGATATAGTGCGTTTATCCGAGTCGCGGAATTTGAAGTACTAGAGTTTCAAAGGAATCGTATCCTAGATATCTCCATAGAATTTGCCCTTGATCTGACGGCTAGTCTACCAAGCATAGTTCCATGATTTATATAAGTAGGTGTGTTTTAGAGATGGAACATATATCTGAACTGAAATTACGAAAATGTTTCAGAACCACCCAAGGTTATAGCATTATTCGCGCAGGAATCTGCCTCCTCGTTTCCCGTAACACCCGAATGACCAGGGATCCAAGCCAATACAATTTCTAATCCCTGACGTTGGCAGTCATATAACAATTCTTAAAATTTTAATATAACTGGTAATTTAATTTTGGATCTGAACAGGTTTGTCAAGATGGCTTGAAGATAAGGGAGTCTGAAAAAATAATATATTTATTTAATTAATGAGATATGATGCATAGGAAAGCTTCCAAAGTCAAAGTCAAAGTACTTTATTACTGTAGATATTTACATATACTTAGCAAACGTAATTTTTTGCCTCTTCTCTACATTGGACCACTGTGGGAGAAGGAGGGCGTAGAAACTTCCACAGATTGATTTTTAAATCTCTTTTAAAAATAGGTTGTGCTTAACTAATACAAATTCCAGAATAGCAACCGACTCGCACGTAAATACAAATGACAGAGGGGGGCATTTATAATGCAGAATGATTTTGTACCTTGGTATCCAGACCGCAGCACCAACACAACCGGACTCCGAAAGTTTAGAGGCATCAGTAAAATCGAGGAGCCAGTCTGCCCAAGAAGAAACTATACTACTACTTCATTAAACGAGGAGTTGGCGTCAGGAGATGATTTTGAAATATCAAGGGATAACACAATGTTAGGAGAATGAATTAGAGCATCAAGGTTCGTTCTGAAGAGGATTGATGTTACATTGTGTAACGGCACCAGGGCTAAGGTCGAGCCACCGCTATCAGTAGCTATGACCGTCTATTCTATCTATCCCAAAATGAGAGGACCCGATTCAGCTGTAAGATTTGTAAGTTAAGAATGATAAGTCTGAATTTCTCGTTCGTAGAGAAGTTCGTTAGGCGTACAATAGTCGAACGAAGTTTGGTTCAGGAAGTTACAGTTTCAAGTTAGACAGAGAAAGCATATATGTCCGCGAGCCGGTAATTCGCATCAGTCAGCGGTGTATTGCGCCAGAACGATCGTTGTTATATTTTATGGGTGATGGCACCATCTGGTTTTTGTATATATGGGCGTTCGGAACTTCTTTTAGTGGTCGACCACAGTTTATAATATTTGTTTGTGATATCGTATAGATATCCGTCGTAGTTTTACGACGTGAGTACTCAATGATATTTCATGTGCTCGCTAGTAGCGGCTTGTGGTGGTTCCAATTATATATTTGGTTCACGGCAAAAACGATCCGAAAAGACCGGTTTACACAATTGCGAATTGATTTTCCGAAATGGGTTCTGAACCAGCGGTTACCTCAAAAGGTCCGTAACGTTTTGAAACCTTCAACTCTGCGCAATTTGAGCTGGATGTTATCGAAACGTAAGCATTATTGTTTTAGGAGATCTAACCCACACCATAGCGAAGTGCATAGTTCGATAAATACCGAACTATGAATTCCACTAGCCACAGCACGTCCTTGGCTGAGCCAAATCATATATACCGACTCAGCCTACACATTAGACCTCCAGCGAAATTTACATTTAATTTAAAGATGCAACTTGAATCCAACCTGACCCAAGGCAATGCAAAACACCTACCCGGACCTAAACAATGAACTTTAGACTGTAAATTGATCTCTTCGCGCGTCCCCGACAACACTCAAATGTCAAAATATCAACAGGATATGTTATCTGTGTTGACACCGATTTAACTTTGTTCTGAATTTGTTATTTCCATCCGCGGAACCTCATCGATCAAACAGTCTCCCTATGCCCTGCCAACCTAGGTTTAGCCGCAACTAAACTCCTGTCTAGCCTAGTCTAAAACCTAGTGTTATACCACGTCCATTATCGACATCACTCGAAAATGGTTGAGTTTGATTTGAATGTGCTTGAATGTTTAATGACTGTGTGTGTGGGAATTTCAAAACTCGCTACTCGAAAGGAATGAGGAGAGGATTAGCCCGCGAATATCCTAAGAGCCAATCCAGGAACCCTATGGTGAAGGAAAAAGGAATTTAGGGTCGCTCCAAGCCCAGACTCAGACTCAGATAATTGACTTACAAGTTCTTTTCTAACGACCCAAGGATAGTTTTGGAATTTGGGGTTGGTTGATATAAAGGTTAGGAACCGAGGTATATCTCGGCGCTTCAGACACTCACGAAAACCCACTGAAACTTCGCAATCACAATTTCGTATAGTTCTGACGCGTAACACGGCAGACAAAACTGTTTAGAACTCGTGAAAGACGACTGTCACAGTAGCTAGACGCTGAGACTGAATGCTCTCCCTTCCCCCACAATCGTATTTATACGCCCCACATGTCTGAAAGAAAAAAAAACAGCGTCCTTTGCGAACACGCTCTGCCCAAGCGAAGCTTCTTATCACTAACTACACAGGGTCTATTTTCAACCATGCCATGCAGATCCGCCGTTCCACAAATTGTGTGTACGCATATTCACTATGATCAACCGTAGGTTATCACTCAAATCATTTGGTACTGCCGATACACAGAATCTGTTGATCGCTGACCAATAAAAGCTTGTTGCGATTAATTAAGCATTCCCGACCGCTAGGTGCGCGCAGCAAAGACCACTAGAATGCTATTCATACTAGTCGTGTCAGACCCTCCATCTCATACCTCAATCGCAATTGTATATTTGCAATCAACATAATAGCTTTCTCCGTATCGTCCCATAATAACCTTTCATTATTTAGTTATTCATAATTTTATTCAACGCGCAGCCAAATCGGCTCTGATCTCTACACATCTCGCAGGAATGCGACAAAAAAAACCTGACCTGTAAACTTCCCCGAACCATCACACGCGTCGGCTCTGTTTTTTGCTAACTTGCCACTGAGCTACGCAAAACCCCCAAACGTTATCTGAACCGATTCGTATTCAAAACAGCGCGGCGTTGGGCTAGCCCTCTATCACGCAGAATGAAGTATCAAATGTACCGACTCTCGTGTACCATTACAATTGGTATAAAGATTGATTTATAACCACAAGTTTACCCGGAGAATTTTTACAAGGCACAGAGGGTCCTTATGGGACCAATATCTTCAACTCGAAACTAGCCGACTTAACAGTTTGACTTTAGGTGAAAGAGGGTGGTTTTGAAGTGGGATGACCTTATAAAAGAATCTGTCCGAAAGGTACTGTCTACGTAAATTTAGAGGGGGATCGCCACATTCGACCTGTAAGGCATTCATGGGAGATGATTTCATGGCACCAATAATGATGCGTAGACTTTTAAACGGCAACAAATATAGATCACCAAAATATCTTTTTCCTACCCAAAATGGATAAAATGAACACCAAAAGTTAGGAGGTGTTAGGTTGAACATGTAAGAACAACAAAAAATACTTAAAACATAAACTTAAGTACACAAAACATAAAAAGAGGTTTGGTGATAATTTATCCAAACAAAATTTGGTGGCCATTTATCCATTCTGGCAGTCATTTCGAATTTATTGGTAGTAAAACAGGTGCGTTTTTGGTAATCGTTTAAACACAAGCCCATTTAAACTGGACTCTCTGAAGGCTTTCAAGAGCAGCCTTATTACAAGGTTCAAGGAGAAAAGTTCCATAGTCAAAATGACTATGGCATTATAGATCAGCTTTTGACAATATGGATGGGATTCCCACCACGTACCGGAAAGACATCGCATGACGTTGATACCCTTTTCGCATTTTTATCACATAGTTAAGATGTGCAGAACCATTTATTTTAAAATCTAAAATGACGCCTACAATTCTTACAGAGTTATAAATTGGAACCACATGGCCATTAATACATATGTGCAAATTCGCGATACGGATTTTTCTGGAGAATATAACAACTTTGCTCTTTGAGGCCGATGATGACAAAGCATGCTCCGACAGCCAATCATCGAGATACATAGTGGCAGAATTTACTCTGGTAGCAGCCTCCTCAATCGAGGCCAAAGAGGAGTAAAGGGCTAAGTCATCCGCATACTGCAGAATGCTACAGAATGAGGTAACTACTCTATCAAGATCATAAGTGTAAATACTATAGAGTAGAGGACTCAGGCCTGAACCTTGAGGAAGACTTTTCCACACTGACCGCGGAGACAGACAATGGTCTTGGTTGCGAATCAACACAGATCTATCCGAGAATGAATGAATGAAGCTCGTGATGAAATTAACTAACCTCACTGGGATACTCAGATGGAGCATTTTTTGCCTGAGTACAGGAAGAAGTACATTGTCGTAGGCGGAGCATATGTCTAAGAATGCTCCCACGACCGATTTATTTTTATAAAAAGCTATTCTTATATCCGTGGTCAGTATGGCCAGACTATCCATTGTGGATTTATTTTTCCTAAAGCCGAATTGGGATTCAGGTAAAATGTTTTAACTCTCTACAAACCATTCTAAACGTTTTTTAACAAGATGTTCAGAAATTTTAGAGAGAGTATGAGAAAGCTATTGGGCTATAAGAGGCAGCGTCAGTAGAATCCTTACCAGGTTTTAATATAGGGATAATGATCTGTGACCTCCATGTTTCCGGAGGGGACCCAGATGAGAAGAAAGTATTAATTAATTGTAAAAAGTATTTTTTACTTTCGGACCCAGAGTTTCTAATAAAAGAATACGGGATGCCATCTAAACCAGGAGAAGAGTCCTTTAGACTATCTACTGCTAGATCGAACTCGGATTCTGAAAATACTTCATCTAATCTATGAGAAGGAGACTGGAGGGAGAGTATAGGCGGCAGACAATCAACATAAGGAGCAGAAGGGGGGGCTAATTTACTAGCGAAGTTCTCCAAACAGACTTTGGGGTCGCTATATATAGAGGGAAAGATCTACTGCACTTCCTGGATCCTGAGTCGGGGACACCCTACGTGTTGGGCGGCCATGATTTAGAATACAGAGGTCAACTTTATCTAAGATATCTTAAATTATAGAAGAATTAGAGTCATTCCTATAGATACCCCATAACTGGTTGTGGCTGTTGAGATCGCCTAAAATAATAAGAGAAGTGGGAAGGGAAGAAATAAGGCTATTCAGTTCCTGGAGATTGGAAGAGTCAGGATGAGGAATATAAGCTGAAACAAAAGTGGCGTCGAAACATCTTGCGGCAAAGCTACATCAATGTTAACACTATGGGGAGGAAGATATATTGTGGAAAAAGGGATGCCATTCTTAATTAAAATAATGGTACCCCCATAACCATTTATTCTATCTGGTAAAACCTGAAACCCGAAAGCGAGAACCAGGCAGCAATCAACCCTCAGATAGGGCAATAACATAGGGTTTATATTTATTTATTAAATAAATAAGATCAGTTTTTTTTAGGATTCAGGCTCCTGCAATTCCATTGTAGAATGCTGGCCATTTTGTTGGGAATGATAAGAGTTAACAAGTTGTAAGATCTGGTTAAGACCTTGTGTCACGTTGGCGGTAATGGGCAATCACTGAACAAGGTCAGAAGATTGATAATGGTAGAGATAAGAAGTTCGAGAAGATTTTCATTAGGCTGGGCCGAATTGGATGGTACAGAAGGGAATGCATGACCATCAGGGAGAGAAGAAGGGGGAGAGTTAGTGATCTCGAAGTGAGCATTCCGATCATACCCCTGTCTTTGATCAGATCTGGGTTGTCTTGTTTTAACTACAGTTTTGCGGTACTGTATCATACCGCAAAACTGTAGTTACAACAAGACAACCCAGATCTGATCAAAGACAGGGTATTGGGAAGTGGCCATCGATTGGCTTGAAGTCGGGGCTGAGGGCACTAATTGGAAAGAGCGAGCAGCATCTGCAAAGGATTTCTAGACGCCGGAAGACGACTTGATGCCTCTTTATACGATACACTTTCTTGTGACATGATGATCTTGATGGCTTTTTGTCTGTGAAATTTAGGGCAGTACTTATCAATGGCTCTATGTGGGCCTGAACAATAGAGGCAGGAGTCCTGTGTTTTTTTCACAGGTACATAGTCAGGTCATAAGTTCTGTCACTTGTGCAATATGAAATAATTTAGACATGTTTATTATTTATGTAAACATTTATATAGCAAAATGAACTAAATAAAACATAGATTCTTATGGTAATAAAGTTTATTCAAAATGACCCCCGCGATTTTGAATACAGGCCTTTATTCTGCGCGGCCAGTCGTCTATCGCAGCACGAACGAGGTCCATGTCAATATCGGCGGCTGCCTTAATCAAGGATGCCTTGAGTAACTCCAAATCAGGATGAGGCTTTGAGCAGGCCTTTTCCTCCAAGTGTCGCCATATCTTGTAATCTAACGGACTCAAATCTGGACTGGAGGAGGGCCAGTCTTCGTGCCGGATAAAGTCGATTTCACGCGCCGCCAGCCAGTCTTGTGTGCTTTTCGCTCTATGAGCTGGCGCAGAATCTTGTTGGAATACCCAGTGCCTGTTATTAAACATGGTATGAGAAACAGGTTCCACAAGGTTCTTGAGGACTGTATTTTGTTGATACACAACTGCATTCGTTTTTACGCCTTTCTCACAAAAATGTACCTCAGTTAAGCCCCAATAAGAGACTCCATAAGCGAGGATGGAAAATGACCTCGTTGGACACGCGGAATACGGTTGCTCGCTTCTTCACTGCTGTGTGCGTACACCTTATCATTTTGTTTGTTGTAGCTCTCTTCCACGGTGAAAATTTTTTCATCCGAAAAAAGAAGTTCCCGATGCTTTTTTCCCGCGTACCGCTTCAACAAAGCGCGGCATCTCTTCAGTCTCAGGTCCATTAAACGAGCGTCCAAACGATGTCCTGTTATTCTTCGATATGCCCTAAGCCCTAAGTCTTCATTTAACACCCTTTTCACCGGGGTCCTGCTTAACCCCATCTGAAGGGCCAACAGTTTCTGCTTACGTATGGGATTTCTTTGAATTCGCGCCTTCACAGCTTTTATCACTGCTGGAGTCCTAACAGAGCGAGGGCGACCATTTCTTGACCTGTCATCTTCACTAGAGTCTTCATTGTATCGTTTTATGGTAGGATAAACGAATCTTTTGGTTATATTCAAATTTTTCAGTAAGTCGAAAATCTGAATTGGCGCGTAACCGCAACGATGCAACGCAATAACTGCGACACGGTCTTCTTTAAGTGTCCACTCCATATTTAAAAATGAGGAAAATTCTAAAAAGTACACATTTTTATTTTCATGAAAAATTCGAAATTCGAATTCAATAAACTTTTTTGTGGCCAGCGTTCTAAATTCAAAAGTTTTTATTGTGTGACAGAACTTATGACCTGACTGTGTATTACCATCGTGGGGTTAGGAGCACTTGAAACAGCGAGGCTTAGACCGGCATTGGATTTTGACATGGCCAAATCTACAACAATTCCAACACTGAATAGTTGGGAACTGGTACTGTTCCATCAGAATAGAATTGTAAAAGCAGTAGATTATTTCTGGAAGAACCTGTCCTGAGATTGTTATTACAACGGATTATGTCGGGGTATATGATACAGTGTCATCTTTTTTGTTTTTATACTAATTCTGCGGGTTTTAATGATAGGACCACAATTAGTGGGGAGCTGGATAGCCTCTACGAACTCCTCCGTACTCCACTCCACAGGGATTTCCCTAATTATACCCATCCGGGTCGCATTATAAGTTGGTACAGTTGCTTTGTAGTTGGCTGCTGCCAATGCTGGGTGAGATAAGAACGAGTTGGCGTCAGAGGCAGATTTAAACTGAATCTCAACCCGGTTGCGACCCACACTCTTAACTCCATTTTGAGCAATGTTTTGAACATTATTTCGAAGTAGAAATTGACCAAACTTGATTGGTCTCATAGTGAGACCTGAGGAGGACTCCTCTTCAATTCGCACCACATGCACAATAAATGGATCTTTTTCTTTTTCTGTGTATTTGCTCAGTGAAGAAGACTCTGCTGTAAAAACAGGAATGGATGGTTGGGACAAGGAAACATCGGTGACAGTTTTTTTGGGGTTTGGGTTAATGGAAATATCCACAGCACGCTTGCGGGACACAGTATCTTGGGTATTTTGGGGAGATTAGGAGTCGGCTTCAGCTGACAGAAAGAGAGGAGGAGAGAGCGAAACATTGTTGTCCGAGTCGTGTATGGGAGGAGGTTTATCTGGAGGGACATCGTCCGTCTCCATGATTTATATAAAACTAAACCTACTTACCACCCACCACACAGGGACAAACACAGAACTAATACGGACAAATCACAACTATTTCGATAAATTCTAGGCACAGGAAGAGTCAGCAAATGCTCTAAATTTTACGATCTATTCCGAACACGTGCGACAACCTCCACAATGATGGCAAGAATCCCTCCAAAATTTACTAAACCACAAATATTAGAAAAAGCTTGGAACACCAAAAAACTTTGGCGTATTACGTTTCATTGTACGCCTATACTGTTTCCAATAAATTGCTCTTAAATTGTGTTTTTTTATTATTTTAATCATGAATCTCATGAATGGCTAGTAAATTGAGAAGAAACCTCAGATAAACGAAACTTTTTCTTGCACTGTGGAAAAACAAAGAACTAGAGTCCTAAATTATACGATTCATATTGACAAGAGCCACTCTCAGGAAAAGACGAACGGAACGTATCGCAAAAAAGTATTTTTTGTCTATTGATTCATCGATGCCCCCCACTGACTGATGTTGGAATTTTCATGAAATTCTTATTATTCATAGGATTATTCAACTAAAAGTGATATTCCTACATATTGGGCAAGGCTACAAAGCGTGTTACACAACCCAGTTCCGTGCGTAAAGGTCACGAGGATCCTCGGTTCGTTGCACCTCTCCTTTCGCTGCTTGCTGACTTTCGATCGGATTTTCTCACGTTCCACAATAAACAATCGGTCGTTTTTGTGGTGATCCGCTGGTGGTATCGATCGCGTGTGTGTTGGAGTGAGTGGTTGGTTGTTGGTCGTGGGGCTGCTGTAGTGCGATGTATCTGTGAAGCGGGGTTGGGGCTGGGGTGGTGATGTTGGAGACGAGGTCGGTTCGTGCCGCTGACTCGGTGTGGGTGAACAAGCCGCTGCCGGCGCCGCACTCGCACGTCATGTCGAACTCGCGCCACGGGAAGAACACACAGGTAAGAAGCTGCCAGAACAGTGGATAACTACCTGACAGCTGGCGAGACGCCCACGGTCAGCCTTCACCTTACAAGCTCAGAGCCTTAATACATGTATAGTCCATATACAAACTCATCATCACATCCACTTAATGTACTTATCCCAATTCAATTTACTAGTACTGGTAATGAAAAAGAAATCAATCTAGCATTGATCTATTGTTAATATTGTTTGGTTCTCTAAGACACATATTTATGGATAATCTTGTGTTTTATGTTTGTAATGATGCAAAGTTGCACATGATCATATTAAAGGGTGAAAGGCAAATTGACTAACTAACTAACGTGAAACCCTGGCAAGAATGATGCAGAAAAAAACGCTGGATCTGAATATGTATGATGTATCTTGGTCTCATGAGATGGTGTCACATAAATCAATTGGCCTTTCACCAAGTGATATGGTGTAGTGATAAGGCTTTTATTTATTTTCCATACATATGCTTACACATATTTCCCGCAAGAGGTAGAGACTCCACTCGCCACGATCCTGGCATACAGATGTAGAAGATCCTTAACATTCTTAAGTCTCTTCAAATGAGCTCTCCAATAATGGGTACTTTTAATTTGCCCCTTCGCTAATAAATAAACAAATTTGGTCTTTCTAGGACCTTGGGTGTCCTCATCCAACAGATCCATTCACACCCGCAGTAGAGATCTGTTTCCTCAATCTTCTTTTTTCATCCTTTCAACGTGACTAAATTCCCCCTTAATTAAATTATAATGAGGTTAACAATCGATAACTGGTCACTTTTCCTAACTAAGTGCTTTTCTTTAAGTGAGGAAATGTGTAGGTAGTTTTTTTAAAAATCAAAGATGAAAGTTGGAAAATGTATGTGAACAAAACTTAAAAATTGACGAAACAAAATGTCAATAAGACAATACATAGTCAATATTATTATATGTTGTCAATATTATTGTCATTATTGTATGTTTGTAGGGGAAAAATGGCCACGCTCATCGCGCCATTCTGTTTTCTAGTAGTTTCCCAAGTGTTCTCTTTTCTTGTTCTCTCGATATTTACAAACAAAAACAACTGGTAGGAGTAGGTTATCGTGGCTACTTTTCAATCGGGTGTTAGGTTAGGTTAGAATGTTGAAGAAGCTATACCGGAGCGAAGCATATGCAAACAAAAACGACTGGCTAGAGTAGGTTATTGTGTCTACCATTTGAATAAGGGGTCCCCCCAGCTCCTACATAATAATAATTTTGTTAATAATAAAACAACATTTATGTAAATATAGCCTCAAATTTGAACAAAACTAAACAATTTATATCTCAAAAAGTACTCAAACCTCCCCCCTCCCCCCCTATTCCAAAAGTATTGTTTTTTTTTAATTTTTCGATCAAATTGGTGAACCTAACCTCCAATTAAAATAAACTTAAAAAAATCATATCTCAAAAAGGATACATTTCCTCACTTAAAAAACAATACCAGGAGGGTTGGGGGGTCCCCCCCCTTTCCCCCTCCATTCCCCCCCACCCCCAATTAAAGGGGAATGTTTCTAAAATTTTACCAACCTTTCTCTATCCATGTCTCTATATCTTCTTTTAAGCCACAGAATTCCCTTATAATTTTATTCTTCAATCTATCTTTCAATGTTACTCCACACATACTCCTCAACAACCTCATTTCCACTGCATTTATTCTGCTTTCATGCTTCTTCTGCCATACCCAACATTCACTCATCAATATCAGACTCAACACTCCATTATGAATAGCCAAATGTGTCTTTTGTGGGGTGAGTGCAGTGCACCATTAATTTTATTGTTTTGTTGTAGATTAAACAAAATATCGCAAGTGTATGTAACAGAGAAAGTGTAATGGAGATCCTGACTCTTCCTGACAGATTTTTTATAGCGAATAACATATAAACAGGGATTAGTCTAAGACATTAATTTCATTAATTTATTTCCGTTAAAAATTAAGCAATACACACAAAAATATTACGAGTACTTAAATTAAATTACATCAACCAATTATACGACCTGATTGCGGGTTCTTGCCACCTAAACTAAGCTAAAAGAAGCCTGTAATATAGGCGACAATCACTATTCCATTATTCAATATGCTTGGTTGACAATTCAGTTATTTAACAAAGAAAGATATTAACAAAAATAAAATAAAAATAATAACATTATAAAATCGATGATGTAATGTAAAAATTAGATCAGATTGTTTTAAAAAATTCTGATTTTTTAATGGATTTTTAATTAATAATATAGAAATACAGTCAAAGTTCGAAAATTATAATAATAATAATTAATTCGAATTTATGATTAGGAAATGAATTAAAGGAATATGAACAATTTAAGTAATATAATAAAATCAAATCAAAAATTCAATGGAAGATTACATTTGGTTCATAGTTTACTTAGTAATTAAGGTATACATTAAAATTCACTTATAAATCATAGATAAGACATCGCATACATAATTCAACTGTAATTCCTTAACAAATTAAAAATAATAACATGATTACTAGTACATAGAACAGGGTATAATCAACGACATACTTTCATTAGATTCTCTGTTTCGTCATAGGAAAGGCTTAAAAGCCATTTCTTTATAGTACATTTTAGCTGGAATTGGTTAAGTTGATGAATCTCATTTTGTGCGCTTGCTTTATTGTATATATAAGAGTTTAAGAAACAGGGGAATCTACAGGCAAAGAAGGTGCTGAATTTCAAGGTATTGCATACTCTATCTTTGCGACATCTTGATTCAACCCTTACTCTAGTGGATTTGGGGATATTCGAATGAGAATTTCGGATAATTTGATAGATAAATAACTTCCTGACTGACAATTCTCGCCACTCTGCAAAAAGCTTTTCATTTGAATACCTGTATGGTCGGTAAGTACTTACCTTTAGTAGGGCCCTTTGGGCTCTCTCTAAAGGGAGAATTGAAGTCTTACATGCTCCCCCCCATGCTGGTATGCAGTAGGCGAGGAGCGACTGGCAGGGAGATGTAGATCATCTTAATTAGTCGCGGACTAGCAACTTCCCTAATGTTTTTAAAGAGGGCTATGAACTTTCTTGTGCTTTGAGTTAGCAATTTGATGTGTGGTTTAAAGGATAGATGGTTATCAATTGTGGTCCCCAAGTATTTTATTTGATTGATGTTTTGAAGTGTTATGCATGAGCAGGTATTCATAGTACAATTCGGAAGGTGGGCTGTTATATGATGTTGGTTGGAGGGAGGCTGTGAGCATGGAAGTATCGAAAATGTTAAAAATTTATTTTTGTCTCTGTGTAGTGTTAATATATTCTCATGAAACCAGTGTGATATTATATTAAAGCCATTTTGTGCAAGCTTAAAAACTGAACTCCAAGTCCTCTCCCTAAACAACAATGCTGTATCATCGGCAAATGTGATAATTTCGCCTTTATCTAACGTAGTTTGGGACAGATCATTGATGTAGATAAGGAAGAGAGTTGGTCCGAGAATGCTTCGCTGAGGTAAGCCATAGCTTACAACCACACTTTGAAATCTATCATTTAGATAATCATCAAATCAACAATCTAACATTGTTAGTCTCAATACTAAATATATTCATCATTCTAGCTCTCAAGAAATGTCTGACCTTTGCAACATTGTAAGCTCCTAAATTTGATCCCGGATTCATGTTATCTTTCTAATTAATTCCTTCTAGAAATCATACAATGTTTCATCATCCTAAAACAAGAGTCATTGTTTATATTTTTTTGCTATAAAAACCCATTTGCGATTTATCATAAGCGCAATCACTCCTCAACAGTTCCACCATTACTATACTCAGTAACCATCTGCTCAAATAGTCTGAAAGTCAAGTCAATAAGTCTAAATAACCCAAGTGTAATCTAATTTTGTTCAAATTGTTTGAATAAAGCAGTGTAATCATAGATATACACAGGCATTTCACTTCAACGTGTTTCCCTAAATCCTGACAGGGACATAACAATTGTCATCTGAGAAAAACAATATTAATCATAATTTTTGTAATCATATACAGCAGGACCTCTTTAATCCGAACCCCTTCTAATCCAAACACCTCTGTACATAACCGTATGCCCCACATTTGGACATTCCTTTGCCAGAAAAAATAAAAAATACCCTATTCATTTTTTGTACCATAGTCGAATGCTCCACGAATCCGAACGGGGGCTAAATTTTCGGAGTTTGGATTAAAGAGGTCCTGCTGTAGTAGAATTGACCATATCATGAAATATCACCATAGAACTGTCATTGAACGAAGAAATCCTTCACAACAACACGTTGCGGCAGCTTAGGTGAAGACTTAAAGGGAAGCCCCTGAATAGTCTATGTGTTAGTTTGACATGTACATCACAATAAACATTAGGTTGTACTGAATTTCATGATATTTTGACCATTTTATGAAATGGTTGGCCAGATCATGAAATGATTAATTCTATGATATGTCTACGACATCAACATGAAATTGTATAACCAATCAACTTTCCTTTTTGTTTCTAGATTTTTATCATGCATGGCACATACCCTCTCAAACTTTAGTGATAATTAATTAATAAGAAGATAGGCACAGAATTGTTACTTAATCTCTCAAAAACCGAGGTTAGTTGGGTCGTGTCGCGATTTTGAACCTTATGCAGTGGTAAAAAAAATTTAAAACCTATAATGGAAAAGTGGCGTTATCTAACGCCGGTGGTATTCAAAAGGTTAAAGCTAATAGCTTTAAAAAATAATAGCATCACACCTTTTCTCATGTGGGGTATATGCCATAAGTGTGCACACAAATAAAAACTACATTGCAAACTTTATCATTTCCAGGATTTGTATAACCAATCAACTTTCCTTTTTGTTTCTAGATTTTTATCATGCATGGCACATACCCTCTCAAACTTTAGTGATAATTAAATAATAAGAAGATAGGCACAGAATTGTTACTTAATCTCTCAAAAACCGAGGTTAGTTGGGTCGTGTCGCGATTTTGAACCTTATGCAGTGGTAATAAAATTTAAAACCTATAATGGAAAAGTGGCGTTATCTAACGCCGGTGGTATTCAAAAGGTTAAAGCTAATAGCTTTAAAAAAATAATAGCATCACACCTTTTCTCATGTGGGGTAGATGCCATAAGTGTGCACACAAATAAAAACTACATTGCAAACTTTATCATTTCCAGGATGACGTCTGCTATGTGGTAGCAAAATATGACTATGCGGCTCAAGGAGCCCAGGAACTGGACTTGCGCAAGAACGAGCGGTACATACTACTGGACGACTCTAAGCATTGGTGGAGGGTGCAGAACGCCCGCAGCCAGTCCGGCTATGTGCCCAGCAACTATGTCAAGAAGGAGAAACCTTCGCTTTTTGATAGGTACTAGCCACTAAGTTAATTTGGCATTCGCGAGGGCTGCGTTGTCCCTCCCTCGCTCGCTTTCGCCATTGACTCGTCAGTCAGTACGACAGTTATGGACGGTACTATATTCCAGTAGTGGGGAGGCACTGTGATAAAGAATTGGCTAACTGTAAGCACAGATACTATAATACGTAAGTCAACTTAACTATCCTGATTACTCATGGTATGTCGTTGGACTCAAATGATTGATTGATCTCTTGGATAGCTGAGCATCCCGAATTTTCTTCTGTGAAATATTACAGTCTCTATTTCCAAAAAAGAAACAGTATTTATAATATATCAAATCTGCCGTAACTGTAAATAAGAGTGACCGATATGAGGACACAAAATAGGTATCCTGCTGTTGAGATTCAGATTTCCCTGTATCACGAAACTGCGAGACTCCCCCCCATCATAAAATAAATAAGTACAGAAATCAATCTACATACAAGCGCGCTCGAGCAACGCACACATAGATACTGCTCACGGACACGATATCTCAAAACACTTCAAAACAGTGCGAGCGTGAGTGCCATCCGCTTGACAGTAGCGTCTGTTAATGCAAATAATGCAACAATGGAGCAACGGAAAAAAGTAATTATAACTGTTCAGTGGACGGTTTAAATAAATAACAGTTGATAATTTTTCAATCAGTATATTATTATATACTGTATTATTATATACAATAAGTATTAACAATTTTTTTGTTAGGTAAATTCACGCCACCTAAGTTGCGTAAGTTGAAAACATGTTTTTTGTTTGTATAGATATTGTGTTGTTTTTCGTGTCATTTGACAGGTGTAGGTCTAAAACGGACAGGGCAATAGAAATTTTGTAACTCGGGTAGTCCGTTTAGAAGTTTTCAGGGATTTTCGATAGTGAAAATTGACAAACGTAGAATAGAGCGATCGCCGAGCGTAGCTATGAAAAGTGAAGTACATACATGTGGTTGACTTCTGTACCTATTTATTTTGTGCCCTCATGTATCTCTGTTGGCGAAATTAGTGTAGAAAACAGTATTAATCCATTTACCTCACGTCCCCAGTATTAAGAAGAAGGTGAAGAAGGGTTCGGGCTCCAAGACGCTGCCGTCCAACAGTTCCCCGCAGCGCGGCGGCGGCGGCGGGGGGGCGGAGTCGCCGGGCGCGCGCCGTGTCGAGCCGACGGAGGCGCTGGGCACCGCCGTCGTTAAGTACAACTACCAGGTGAGAACAGGGATAGTTACTGATAGGCTTATTAGAAAATTACATAGCTTGCCTAACTCTATATTGGGTAGTAAATAGTAGTTTATGTGACTGCTACATAAGGGAGGACATAATTATGTACAGTTACATACACTAGTTTATCTACACACATATCATAAGCTCTCTTTGATGTGTTCAGGAACCTCATGTTTGACCGGCATTTTGGCATTCAGTTGTTTGTCTGAAGTACCAACTTCACAGACAAACTAGGGGCGGCACGCAGGCGGGCGTCGGCGTTCGAAATTTGAATGTCATAATGTGACAATTTTTTGTACATTATGGTCATAATCTACAAATTTTCAGATAAGAAATGAGTTTTTACCAAATAGTTTTACATTATGCTGGTCTTAACGTGCGGTTTTTAGACGCAGAAAAGAGGGTTTATGATACGGGTGTAGATAAAACATGTAATGTAATCACAGGTACAGGTGTAGGAAGACTAATAGACAAAATAGAGTGAAGAACTCTTGCTGAACCAACAGAATTTAGTGCTCTAATAACAGCAGAATGTGATATAGTAACACCAGAAGGCAAGGGGCTGAATTAAGTAGTAGGATCATACAGTTTAAAAATAAATAGATAAGTTCCGTTGAATGAATTTAATATTTTTTAATTAATTGTGGTTTGGTGCTGGGTTCTGTTTATTTGCGCTTCGTCCGACGCAATGATTCAAGAAGGATGCAGTGCCATCAAGATTATGTCTATTTGAATAAGTTCCTGGACAGAGCATAAATACTGGAACTGGTATTGATTAACAACCGATATTGTTTTATAATGGGCAGTATTGTCGTCAGTTGGCTAAAAATAGTTAAACGATGTATTTATAGAAATAGACTAGTATTTATTGGTTTCAAGAACAAGAATCAAAATGACAATAATACTACCTATTCAAATATATGTACTTATGCAGACATGTAAGGACATTCGTTTGCAATTATTGAATTATTTGCTAAAAAATGTTTATTTCCTTTACTATTCATCCATTTTATGTGTGCGGTGACACGGTAAACTCCGGTGGCCGCCGCAGACACGCTAGATGTCGCCGCTGCTCGCTTCTTGTGGCGCCACAAAACGCTGACACACGCCACTTGTGAGATTATCCCATACCTCTTTCCATTTGCTTCAGTAAACCCGGAAGTCGTTTAAGACATTGCAAGCAACGGGCTAAAAAAGTAGCGGCCGACCGACCACATAAGGCGACGTTTAGTGGTCCGTGTGTGGCGAGGCTAGGCCCCCAAATAAAGAAGGCGACATGATATATTGTTGTTTTTATTTTGTGCGCAGGCGCAGCAACCCGACGAGCTGTCCCTGACGAAGGGCACACGCATCCTCATCCTGGAGAAGAGCAACGACGGCTGGTGGCGGGGGCAGTATCAGGGACACACCGGCTGGTAAGAGATAGAGCTTGGTTAGCCAGCCCCGGGACTCGCTTACTGGAATAAAGATGTTATTAGAGATAAGCAGGCCTTTGCACAATTAACATTACACTAGTTTAGGTTAAGAGTGAAAACACTCTATGCCGATATAACGCGACCGAATTACCGTGGCTGCTCCCGTCGGTGTGCGACCACTCCTGACTGGCCATGCGCACGTCTGCGCTGATGCCGTAACAGCGGCGACGAGCGGTTGTGACTCCTAGATTGATATTGCTCGTGCCCTGTTGTAGTGAGCAGATCGCACTCTCATTCGTGTTGCTGCTGCTCTGATTCCGCTCCGCGTACAGGAAAAAAAGTCTTCGTTCGCATTTCATGCAGCTGCAACTTAATGCGTGGGAATAGCTTCAGTGCGCATACGTTTGGAGGCTGCTGCGTCTTGAGGTGTAGTGTGTTGTTGCTTGTTGTTGAGTGAGTTGAATTTGAATTTGGGTTGCGTTGCCGTGATGCGTAGTCCTCTGTGGTAAGTAGTGCATCGATCCTGTGTCATTGTTTTTGTGCGTCAGTCCAGTGCTGTCCTCTTCTTACGTTGTTGTGCTAGAGGTCCGTGACCGTGATAGATGGGGGATGTTGCGGGTCCGCATCCAATGTTGATGATGATGTTGTCGCAACTGGAGTTGATGGGGAAGTTGAGGGTGTTGTCTTGGTTCATCTTCGGTGTTAAATTTAGTTGGCTCCGTATTGTCATTTTCGATTTAGTTAGAAGTTTAATTTGTGGTTTTCATTTTGAGATTGTTGTGGTGTAGTCTTCCGAGATGAGCTTTAGTCGGGTGCTTCAGACGGGAACGTGATCACGTCAGGGTCACCAATGAAGAGGAAGGGGCTCTCTTCTAGTCTTCCGAGATGAGCTTCAGTCGGGTGCTTCAGATGGGCACGTGATCACGTCGGGGTCCCCAATGAAGAGGAGGGGTGCTCTCTCCTAGTCTTCCGAGATGAGCTTCAGTCGGGTGCTTCAGATGGGCACGTGATCACGTCGGGGTCCCCAATGAAGAGGAGGGGTGCTCTCTCCTAGTCTTCCGAGATGAGCTTCAGTCGGGTGCTTCAGATGGGCACGTGATCACGTCGGGGTCCCCAATGAAGAGGAGGGGTGCTCTCTCCTAGTCTTCCGAGATGAGCTTCAGTCGGGTGCTTCAGATGGGCACGTGATCACGTCGGGGTCCCCAATGAAGAGGAGGGGTGCTCTCTCCTAGTCTTCCGAGATGAGCTTCAGTCGGGTGCTTCAGATGGGCACGTGATCACGTCGGGGTCTCCAATGAAGAGGAGGGGGCTCTCTCCTGTACCCAAGGCTAGGTATACAAAAGAGAGCAGTGAAGCCAGATACGGACCGTTAATAACTCTTTATTATATTTAAATATCCAACTATAAATGCTAATGAATTTGACTATGTTGAAAGATATCAAGGTTGCTCTATATTTTCATCTGACTACCTATGTACAAAGGTCAGCTATGTAGGTTATAGGTACATACAAGCTTTCATACGGTGTAAATATCTAGCTCTCCAAGCCTGGGTGTTAGGACTATCGATAAAAGTCATCCTTTTAAAAGGCTGTTTCTTTGTCGGGGTTTTTATTTTACACCTTGTAGACTCTTCCATTCTCTCATTCTAACAATATGAGCTTAACGCGAGGGAGTGGGTGTGTTACAAAATTTGATAAAGTTCCTCGCGTTACACTCAAATCGTCAGATTTATTGAAAATGTAATTACCATAAACTCACCATATCTTAGTCTGACTCGCTCGAGTAAATCCCACTTATTTTTTGTTGCCCTAACAGCGCGGCTCTAGATGGAAAGCTCAGATTTAACGTAACAGAACAGGATGTAACGTATCTCCCATATCTCACGCCAATCGGTTACTCACGAAAACGTCCGTAAAACTTGTCATCCGGGATTAGACTGAGCTTTATGTTTCATTGTTCTTTAAACTGTTAGTTTAATGCCTTTGTGCTATTTCACAGGTTTCCGTCGAACTACACCAGCGAAGAAGGAGACATGAATGATGATCCGGTCCATACATATGCTATGGCTGAGAATGTTCTAGACATAGTGGTGAGTCCTTAACCCGTCAAACGTCCTATGCGCTACATAAGCGCATAACTTTTTTGGGCGGATAGCGTCCTATGCGCTGCATAAGCGCATAGAAAGTATTGCAAACTTTGACGTTTTATGAATATTCACCAAGTTTCAGAACGTTCCCGGAAGTAGTCTTAGATTATGAGTAGTTTAGTTGGCAACCGTGTGATATGATTGGAACTGACATTGAGACAGCCAAATCAGATCAAATAAATAAAATACCAAGACATGTCGCCATTTTGGGCAGGCGACCGGCCGCAGACTTACATTTTATGTTTGTCAATATTTATTTATTGTGAAGTAATTACTGTGTTTTTTGTAATAAAATAATACATCTTATCGCTGGAGAAATTAATAGTGGTGATGTGAAAAATGGAAAATAGTGTAAGTTTTGTGTTTGGCCCGTAAGAACGAAATATAATTAGAGGTGTCGGTGTCAAATAATGGATTCTGCAAACAATCGATGAAAAGCCTTATCAACTTCATTATCACATGTGAGTACTATACATCACAAGATAGGTAATTTCATAAACTTTATTATGGTACATAACATGTTAGGAAACAAATAAAATAACCTAACAAACTTATCCAATTCCTAACGCAAGTCGATTGAAAGTTTATTTTCGCCAGAACCTTGGACGCGTTAGGGTCCACGAGATTCGCTGTACAGGGACATTCCAGAGGTTAATAGACAAGTAAAAATTATAAGTACCTAATAATTAGAGCGTATGATTTTTTACTTTGGTTAAGTCTAGCTTAATTACATTATTCCTTAAAACAAACATTATCAAACCATCAGCATAACAGCGCCTTATAATCTTTGCCTACCCAACACACGCCCTTTACAAGATGGGGTGGATAAGGCACTTGTCTTCCCCCAAAGCGTTTTCACAGGGATGTCATGGGAATAATTGTACCATCCCTAGCACAACCTAACGACAAACTACTACTTCTGCAGGTGGCATTATACTCGTTTACATCCAACAACGAGCAGGAGCTCTCCTTCGAGAAGGGAGATCGGCTCGAGATCATCGAGCGACCGCCTTCGGACCCCGAGTGGTACCGAGCACGCGACAATAGAGGACAAGTGGGGCTGGTGCCAAGGAACTATCTGCAGGAGTTGGCTGAGTATCTGCAGCAGCCGTATAGGTGAATATAGTCTTGACTATGCACATGTTAAGTATTACCTCCATGAAAATTATTACCACTTTTAGTCTAAGATCCGGTACTTAAAATATCTACCCTCGTCTGTTATTTGGCTATGAAAAATATTACAAGTTAGATGTTTAGATATACGACCTCTGTGGCGCAGCGGTTGTGGCTCTGCCTACCATGCGAGAGGTCCTGGGTTCGATCCCCGGCTGGAGGTGAAGAAAAAATAACCTAGGTCTTTTATGTTTATATTTGTGTGAATTCGCTGTTTCTGGTTCCCACGACACTGGGTATCCCAGTGTGGGGTTAGAAGCAAGGTAGATGCCTGTATGTATACGTTTATGTTATCATTATTTATTTGCTTTGTGCATCCGAGAACCGCTATTGAAATGAAAATTTATATATAGTCCTTATTTAACAAAACCCATTTATTCTTCTCTTATTATGTCCTCTTTTGTATAATGGTCTTCTACTTCTTGCTTCATTCTGGTCACCGTCGTTGTTGAGCACGTGTGACATTGTGCAGTCACCGTGGACGCCTGTGGTCCCTTCCTTGTTGCTCTTCATGATAGGTATTCTTCAGGTTCATCTTATTGCCGTACGGCACAGCACTACCTCGTGACAGATAGGCTGGCCTGGCACGCTCGCCATTAAGAGGATGGGTCTATTAGGTAGATAGGTAAGATGAAGTAGTAAGTGAGACGACTGTTCAGTATCGTAGTCAGACGTTTTATGAATCTTATTATCATCTCAGACAGATTATATTTAGTATACAGATGACCCAAGAGTCATCAAGCATAACATGACCTCAGTGAAAGTTGCATGTAACTCGAGAAATCGTCAGTTTTAATGAAACTTTCCATTTTTACATTGTTAGTGCCAAGCACTTCTTTGGATATCCCTGTCTCTAATATTTTCTAAAATTTCAACGCACAAGTGTTATTTTGTCGATAAATTGATTCTTCGTCTTAGCTTCAGCAAAAACATTGACCTCGCCTTTGATCATATGTCGTTGAAAAAATTATGCTAGACACAAAGTACCTTAAAAACCTTATGTTATGCCGATTCCGGGATAGTATAACACTTGTATAATAAATGGACATAATAGGAGAACTGATGCCACATTTACTCATGAAACCGGGGCTCCACCTAGTAAGAAAGGTGTAACAGGAATACTAATACATTTGATACCGGCTTTTTCATTGCAAAAGAGAGATGGCTACTTTAATAAAGTCTACTAGCGAGACCGATTCCAGAGCCGTCAGTACTAATAACATAACATAGCGTCACACGTTTTCCCATACGGGGTGGCGGAGGCAGCTCTGATCATAGACCACTTCGCGCAAGGATAACCCTCAATACCAAAATTCTCCGTAAAAACTTTTCAATAAACAAATTAGAAAACTAAGCGGCAATAGCCTAACACTTTGACGACCCGAATGGCCGAGTCGACAGTGACCCTGCCTACGAAGCCAAGGGTCCCGGGTTCGAGTCCCGGTGGGGGCAAATATTTGTTTAATGAGAACGGATGTTTGTACCCTAGTCATGGTTGTTTATCTATCTAAGTATAATATTTATCTATATAAGTATGTGTATCGTTGTCTAGTACCCAAGATACAGGGAATCCTAGTTTGGGGCTAGATCAATGTGTGTAAATAGTGTCCAGAGTTTAGTTTGTTTACGTTTAGTAGTACGTTTTTTGGGCGTGTAGAAGGCTATAGTGTTCACATTTACACCCCGACCGGGGACAAATAAATAGGGCTTGGGGTTGTTTTTTTATAGTTTTTAACTGGTTGCAATTTGCAGTGAAACCCACGACGGCGCGCGCGGCCCCGGCGGCCCCGCGGGCGGCCCCACTGCGGCGGGCGCGGCGGGGCGTGCGTGGTACTACGGCGCCGTGTCGCGTACGGCGTGCGACACGCTACTCAACCAGCACGGCCACGACGGAGACTTCCTCATCCGGGACTCTGAGACCAACGTGAGTGAGCCGCCGCCTGTGGCTCAAGCAGGAATTATTACTAGAGTGAAAAAGTGTTCGAGTTCAGACAAAATTAACCGTATGCCATTGTTCATAAGAGTCACTGACAGTTCGATCCGCATCCTTTTTCGACGCATAATTATTCCTGCTGTATGTTATCCTAGTGAAGCGACGGTGGCCCCGAGGGGTAGCATGGCAATAGCGGGCATTGACCCGAGCGAATCATACATGGTAACCATGGTGACGGTCGGAGACCACTACCATGATAAACGACAGTAAATTTGAACGTTGTACGCAACAAGTGAGTATCCCTAACGGCCTAACCCAATCACGAGCGTACAGTGGTAGGCAAGAGTCAATGCCCGCTATTGCCCATGCTATCCCGAAAGGACTACAGTGAAACGACGGCTGTCCCGGCGGTCTGACCGGTCCGATTTTTTAACGCACGCGTATGATAAAATTTAATTAAGCCATAGTATCGGGTATCTACTAGTTTTGGGATCTGAGTATACCCTCATCATCATAATGCTCAGCCCTCATCGACCCACTGCTGGGCATAAGCCTGTTCTTTTAGCCCCACTGCTGGGCATAAGCCTGTTCTTTCAGCCCCACTGCTGGGCATAAGCCTGTTCTTTTAGCCCCACTGCTGGGCATAAGCCTGTTCTTTTAGCCCCACTGCTGGGCATAAGCCTGTTCTTTCAGCCCCACTGCTGGGCATAAGCCTGTTCTTTTAGCCCCACTGCTGGGCATAAGCCTGTTCTTTTAGCCCCACTGCTGGGCATAGGCCTGTTCTTTCAGCCCCACTGCTGGGCATAAGCCTGTTCTTTTAGCCCCACTGCTGGGCTTAAGCCTGTTCTTTTAGCCCCACTGCTGGGCATAAGCCTGTTCTTTCAGCCCCACTGCTGGGCATAAGCCTGTTCTTTCAGCCCCACTGCTGGGCATAAGCCTGTTCTTTTAGCCCCACTGCTGGGCATAAGCCTGTTCTTTTAGCCCCACTGCTGGGCATAAGCCTGTTCTTTTAGCCCCACTGCTGGGCATACGCCTGTTCTTTCAGCCCCACTGCTGGGCATAAGCCTGTTCTTTTAGCCCCACTGCTGGGCATAAGCCTGTTCTTTTAGCCCCACTGCTCGACGTTCGACGTAATAATATCCTTAGACCATACCCTCAGGCTAGATCTAAAGTGATAAAGGAATTATCCTATTACCCGATTGCATCCGAAGGAGGGTAATGTTTTTGGAGTGCGTTTATGTATATATAGATGTATGATCATTTCATGAGCACGCCGCTACAGCTCAAACGGTTTGCCGGTAACACATGAGGTGTCGTTGGAATCTCGGAGACCGTGAGAGTGAAATCAAATCAAATAATTTATTGCAAGTAGGCAAAATAATGCACTTTTACAAGTCAAACATTTACTTAAGTCTCATATACATGGGAAAAAAAACAAATATGATCAACGAAACTAATGAGTCCATAACTGATTTGAGTTTGAAAAAGGAAATTTCTCCATCCAGTGGTGATTCATGGCTGAATAGGCTATATGTTAAAAGTAGGTATAGGTTAGATTTTGGATCACAAAATGCAGTTTACAAAGTTATTATGTACTTTCATACTCCAGGTGCATTCATAAGTTTGTATGTGGTATTGAAAAAAATCTGTCGGGTTAATTGCTTTTCTAATAATTCCACTTGTTGCAAGTGTTTATTTGCGGATACCAACGCATTGGCTTCAAACCTCGCAGAATGGTTCACCACCGATTTAGTCTGTTCGTAATAATAGCCGACCTCCGATAGTAGATGGCACTCAAAGGGTCTTACCACAAAAAATACAGTCCTATTGAACACTTGTTAAAGAAAAAAACCTATAGGATTTGACATTTATTTTGAGGTGAAACTATGTTCAACATGTTTTGTAGTATCACGGCTACGGCACGGTGTTTATTTGCCATTCTACTATGCAGGTCGGTGACTTCTCAGTGTCGCTGAAGGCGCCAGGCCGCAACAAGCACTTCCGCGTGCACGTGGAAGGCTCGCTCTACTGCATCGGCCAACGCAAGTTCCCAACGTTGGACCAACTGGTGGCGCATTACCAACGCGCGCCGATCTACACCAACAAACAGGGAGAGAAGTTGTATCTGGTGCGTCCGTTGCCGCGCGCGCCGACCTGTTGAGTTGGCGCCGACGCCGAGGCCAGGGCAGAAGCAGGTGTGGCGACAGCAGATGGGTATTCTGTGTGATTTGTTAGTTAGGTTAAAACTGACTTTTGGAAATCTAACTAAACTTGGTTTGAAATTATTGAATCCTTTTGACGCTACGGTTTCAGCTGTAGGTGACGAACAATTTGTATTAGTTTTGAGTGAACTGAGTAGGTAGCATAAATAATTACCAGAGTGACAAAGTAAGCGAGTCCAGGTGAAATGATGTGTATATCATTGTTCGTCATAAGAGTCACTGACAGTTCAACTCGCTAACGTTTTCGATGCGTAATTATTCGTGCTTTCTATGCCGATAGTCACATAGAAAATATCTATCATGTCTAGCGTTGGATTCAGCACATTCTATTTAAACAATGAATGCCTGGTATTTGGAAGCGGCAGATCAAAAAAAAAAAACCATCTATCAATGGCCTATAGTTTAAGTAAATTCCAATCAATTGCCGAGGAGCATAGTTTAGTTTAAGTTGGCCTGAGGTTCTGTGAAATCAATCCAGTCCATATGATATTGAGTAATTGATGCAGCTGATTAATGTGATTATAAATTGCACCATATATTGCTATTGGACCAAAGCCAACGCTATAGAAATGTGTGCAACTAACTGTTGGTGGCAATTCCTTAAGAATAGAGTGTACCTAGGAGTCATTTCAACAGTTGAAGAGGCTGATGTCTATGTATATTATACAGAGGTGGTCAGCTTATTAGAAACACAGTTCCATACACCCATGATGTTCAGAATAAGCTACTGAATTGTTTTTTTTTGGTACTGGTGTATGTTATATAATAGCCACATTATTATTATACAAAATAAATACAAAACAAATATCATATGAGTTATCAACAAGAATTATTTATTCCATTACCTTAACTATAGCTTTTCAAATTCGTAGGTAGCACTCGCATGGTCTGCGGGCGACGGGGGACGAAAGATGCGTGGGCTACGAGGGCGGGAAAGGAGAGCTCTTCTTTCCCGCCCCCGCATCTTTCGTCCCCCGTCGCCCACAGACCATGGGAGTGCTGCGTACAAATTTGACATGTTATAGTCGTTCTTTTGGCTTACTAGAAGTTGGACAATTAATTAGAAACAAAATGAAAACCTTTGTAAAATACAAAATAATTTAATAAAAGCAAGAAATATTTATGAAAGTATACTATATACTATATACAAATGACATTACTATAATAATGAAAAATAGTATTTAGTTGGATAGCTGTGATTATCAATTACAGTTTTACAACAACGCGGCATTGACTCTGAGTTTTTCGCATTTTTCCAGTTGCTCCATGCCTCCCCAAATCCGTCATAAAGCGCCTGCACTTGGTATCCAAGACTTGTTTCTTTACAATGCACCACAATTTTTCTATCGGATTGCTGATCCCTGATGAATACCTTCACGCTGTTAGCAGTGTGTTTCAGATCGTTATCCTGTTGGAATATCCATGTAACGAGGAGATTATGGTCAGCAAAACGAATTGTGGTTTCATCTTATTCTATCATCATTATACATAGTCAGGTCATAAGTTCTGTCACACAATAAAAACTTTTGAATTTAGAACGCTGGCCACAAAAAAGTTTATTGAATTCGAATTTCGAATTTTTCATGAAAATAAAAATGTGTACTTTTTAGAATTTTCCTCATTTTTAAATATGGAGTGGACACTTAAAGAAGACCGTGTCACAGTTATTGCGTTGCATCGTTGCGGTTACGCGCCAATTCAGATTTTCGACTTACTGAAAAATTTGAATATAACCAAAAGATACGATACAATGAAGACTCTAGTGTAGATGACAGGTCAAGAAGTGGTCGCCCTCGCTCTGTTAGGACTCCAGCAGTGATAAAAGCTGTGAAGGCGCGAATTCAAAGAAATCCCATACGTAAGCAGAAACTGTTGGCCCTTCAGATGGGGTTAAGCAGGACCACGGTGAAAAGGGTGTTAAATGAAGAATTAGGGCTTAGGGCATATCGAAGAAACACAGGACATCGTTTGGACGCTCGTTTAATGGACCTAAGACTGAAGAGATGCCGCGCTTTGTTGAAGCGGTACGCGGGAAAAAAGCATCGGGAACTTCTTTTTTCGGATGAAAAAATTTTCACCGTGGAAGAGAGCTACAACAAACAAAATGATAAGGTATACGCACACAGCAGTGAAGAAACGAGCAACCGTATTCCGCGTGTCCAACGAGGTCATTTTCCATCCTCGCTCATGGTTTGGTTGGGAGTCTCTTATTGGGGCTTAACTGAGGTACATTTTTGTGAGAAAGGCGTAAAAACGAATGCAGTTGTGTATCAAAATACAGTCCTTAAGAACCTTGTGGAACCTGTTTCTCATACCATGTTTAATAACAGGCACTGGGTATTCCAACAAGATTCTGCGCCAGCTCATAGAGCGAAAAGCACACAAGACTGGCTGGCGGCGCGTGAAATCGACTTCATCCGGCACGAAGACTGGCCCTCCTCCAGTCCAGATTTGAGTCCGCTAGATTACAAGATATGGCAACACTTGGAGGAAAAGGCCTGCTCAAAGCCTCATCCTGATTTAGAGTCACTCAAGGCATCCTTGATTAAGGCAGCCGCCGATATTGACATGGACCTCGTTCGTGCTGCGATAGACGACTGGCCGCGCAGAATAAAGGCCTGTATTCAAAATCGCGGGGGTCATTTTGAATAAACTTTATTACCATAAGAATCTATGTTTTATTAAGTTCATTTTGCTATATAAATGTTTACATAAATAATAAACATGTCTAAATTATTTCATATTGCACATGTGACAGAACTTATGACCTGACTATGTATATTCTAATATTGGTACTGATCCAGTGTCCCTTTTATATTCCTCACGGGACCGATGCCATAACCAGAAAAGCAACCCCGTACTTTGAATTTTTCCCCACCGTGCTTTACTGTTTTCTTTGTATACTCATCCAAAGTATCTTTTTGATCAGAATTTATCATATTCTTCATTTCGTCCGAAAACAGAACTTTTTTTTCCATTGATCAATAGTCCAGGCGGAATACTTTTTGACAAAAGCCTATCGAGCTTCTCTGTGTCGCTTGGTAAGAAGTGGGACTTTTAAGGAAACTCTTCCAAATAGTTTTTTTTCGACTAATCGCCTGCGGACTAGTTTTGCGGATACATTCAGATGATAATTTTGGGAGAACATTTCCTTTCTTATGTCATTTGACCCTTTAAAAGGGCCAAGTTTAGCCAAACGTACAATCATCATGTCCTTACGCGGTGTGGTTTTCCGAAAGCGACATCTTCTAAGAATATTTTCTGATGTCTTATATAATCTTACGGCGTTAAATACTTTCTTCTCGGAACACCCCAATCGCTCAGCGATCTTAATATACATATGTCCAATGGCGATGGAAATGTAAACTTACCATAATTTTTCTGGTAGAGGGGTCGCAGCTCTTGGCTTTTCCCATTTTTATCCAGAAATAAGCACAATACAACTTACTATGCAATGAAATAATAATCATAGATAGAACACCATATACTTTTTAAAATTTCATGTTTTGATATCAGAACAGGTCATGAACAGCCATGTTTCTAATTAGTTGTCCAGCTACAAGCAGGGCGAAATAATGGATGGTTTATGTAATGTTAGAAAAAACTTTGTTGTAATTGGTGTGAATTATCGTTCGCACTTATTCGATATATTGTTAGTGTGAATTAAATACATTACTATATTCCTTTCATGTCTTAAAAAAACTTAAAGCAGTTCATACTAATTATCATGGGTGCATGGTACTGTGTTTCTAATTAGCTGAACACCACTGTAAAATTTCACTTTGAAAATTAGTAAATTCAGTGCTTCTTAGCTTTCCCTATCCATTCAAGCACAAGAGTCAATTTTGTAAATGATATTCATTCCAGTCCATTATACTGACAAAAAGAAGTATGTAGTAAGAACCATCAAGGTTTGCACTATTCTGATTGTCAAATGTTAGCGAAGTTTGTAAGCACAAGATTTAACATATATTAGTAGCTGCTCTTATTCAGGGTTTCCTATATAATCTTTGTTTAGTAGATTTTATGAATGAGGCATTGAAACAAAGCCAAAATATGATAAATATTACTACAATAGATTAAACCAAAAATTGGCTTCTTTACCGCGTCTCTAAACTAGGGAACTATCAACATAAGAGCGATTTATATATCATAATTATGTAAGTAAGTTTCCTGTGAAGTAAGGTAGCATAATTCATACAGATAGATTTGGTATAACTACTTTGAAGATATCGTCAAAGTGAAGGTTGTCTGGACGGTAAATTGGGGATTTTACCGACGCGAGATTGGTAGAACTATTATATAAATGAATGCTTCTGAGTAACTTAAAGTATACAAATGATTGTAATAAATAAATTTACACATTTATACATTGACATACATGTACTACGTTGTGATGTTTGGCTATGTAAGTTATATGTAAGTCATCTTCAGGGATAGATCGGCGTGGCTGGAACAGTGGGAATTTTGTACTTTTTTATACAGACGAAGTGAAGTGATATTCGTATGTCGAAAGTTACACTTATAATGACCTTTTCCGACGTATGGTCTGACTGAATAGATTTGATTACGTGTCCTATCCTTTCTCATAACAACGAATTAGTAGCACGTGATTTTTATCGCTAAATACATTTGGTATAGTCCCATTGTGGATAGTGTGATGGGAGTTTAAAAAATACAGTATATATAAGAAGTCATGATTCTGGATATGTATTGTGTTTGTCTGTTGTATTTTGGGTTACGGAACACCTTACAACAAGGAATATTTCTCACTCATTTTTCGACAGACAATTAGAAGCCAGAATTATTGGAGTGTGTCTTTTAAACTCGTGTCACAAGGCTTGAATCTCGACTGAAACGTTTCCTCTGATGTGACTAGCTAGTCAGTAATACGCCGACATCACAGTTTTTCAGCTTTTTGTATTATGTTTTTATAATTAATTTTATCTAGAGCTTAACATATTATTTTGAGTTGACATTATTTAGGGACAGATATAGCTTAACGAGCGTCAGCTATTCTGGCAAAATCATATTGATTGTTTTGTTTGTATTGTAAACAAGAGTATGTTTTCAATAAATTAACAGAAGATTTTGTGTCAATTGTTGTGAATACATTAAGTTCTATTGATTTTACTTCACTAACTTTTCGAGATTTTCATTTGTCTTATTTTTATACCTACAGGTTTTTATTATACCAGCTGAAATCTTTTTGATAGGAATTATAATAAACTGGGCTAGTAATACTTTCATGCTAGAGAGATTTACCGCTTTTAACATGAATACCCAGATATATACAATACAATTAGTATTAAACACAGGTCATACGGTTGAAGTTAATTAATTACAGTGTACCGTCCTAAGAACGTACGATGGTGAACTAATGACACTCCATAGGAAAAGTATTAAAAATAGCTACGTAAATGGGATAATTATTTTTGTATGAACACTTTTGTTACCAGTCATGTTTTAGTTTTACATTGAATTGCACCAAGTTTAGATGGATTTTGTACTGGGGACAAAAGTTACATTAATACATTAAAAAATTCACTACATTCGACATTTGACGAAGATTTCCGCATTTTAACCATAACTTCAGAATATTCTAAAATACAGTTATGCATTAAATTTAACAGGAAAGAAATAATATCAAGATAAAACATCCTTATAATTAATTGTAAGCACCATGTGTCTTGATTTTCTTGAGATGATACTTTTGTTGAGTTACGAGATTGTTTCAGTTGAAGAAGACTGCCAAATCTGAGTCATGGACGAATCATTTGTCAGTATTAGTATAATATTATAGTATCTGTGGTGGGCTAGAAGGTACGAAAATCAATATAGAGAGGCAGCCTTATTTTGCAATAATTTATCAGTTCATTACGCCAGTTTTGGTCTCGTACATAATCGAGCATATGAATCAACATTAGCTTATTTCACTTACGAGTATTTTAATTTAAAACAAATAAAAGTAACATCTCATGAATAGTCGTGGTTAATAAATTGTTTTTTTCGATGTATTTAATACGTTTTATACTCACTATATGTAAATTAGATATTAGCGCAAGGCAAACTAATCCAGTGTAGAGTTTTAGAGGACACCATAATTATTAGATCACGATACAGTATGTTCAGTTTTTTAAGGACACAATGGTAAAATTATGAGCGACGCGCCTCAGGATTGTTACTTTGGAGGCCGGGTTTATGACAACGTCTTCCTTGAGATAAATGCTCCATGGGTTTTTGTAAAAGACGGATGTTAGAGTATGTCTTTAGAAGACAAGCATCTTCACAGTTTTTATGCAACAATCTCAGATATAATAAAACACTTGTTATAACATCAGCTGGAATAATTACTTGTCTTCTATAGAAGAATTTAAGATCTTGACGAAAAACCAAGGTTGGATGAAACTAGAAAATAATTTAGTAACGAAACTGTATAAGAGTGAGCGATAGTGTGTGTCTGAACGTTAAACTATGAAACTAACTGAAAGAGGCTTTTAAAAGCCATTAACGACATTGCCAAAATAACTTATCATTCCTGGGCTTCTTGAATTCAACTAATTATAAAACAAGATGAATAGTCCGAAGTATAATGAAAAGTGTGTTGAAGTTGTAGTGAACTATGTTTTAAATAATGTGGCAATGGAAATACTGAAACTTACATCAACATACCTACATTACATACAAGAGCTTTAATTGTAAAGTGTTTATTATATTTACTATAACTCTTATCATTTGATGAGTACCTATCATATTTCAGTGTTATTCGGACACCTAAATGTTTCCAACTTGAACATTGGTGCCAAAGCACCGACAAGCCATTTATCGAAAATGTTTTCTTCGTAGATTTCGATTTGTAAATTAAGTTTAGATACCTAAGTTAGACCCCATGCGCCAGCATCTGAATAAATGCGTGTTAATTAAGATTGGATATACCTATTCAAGTTTTGAAGAAATCGCGTAATGTATATCTAACGAACCGCCAGGCGGTTGGGCCAGAGGCAGGCAGGGGTCTTAGAGTGAATTGTTTTTTATTTTTGTATTTTGCTCAAAGTATATTTTCCCCTTATAACCATTTTTACGATTTCGTGTATATTCCCAGATGTAACGAACATGATATGATACCAATGTAAGTGCAGTGTATAATATTTAACATTATAATTTATTTATTAATTTGCAACTGGCTGACTTTTATTTATTAATTACATTGCACAGGTTGGACAAGACAGATCGCTTATTTGTAACTCACTGTCGTTGCCTGGGGCCTAATTCATAGAAATATTAGTCTCATAATATTAGCTTTATGATAATAAATCCTTTTGTAAGCGATACAAGAAGCAGCCTGACGCACCGCTCTGTCCCTACCACAGATATCGAGATAGGCCCTTGGCGCTAAGCTTGTATCGGAACCAGTGTCGCCGAAAACTAAGAACACGCATACATTTACACCACTCGTACATCAATCCCTCCGCTTATATTGGTCAGTGCAATGTCATGCACCTATCGTCCAAACACACCCACACTACCGCAGGTATACTAGCTAGTCGAGCTAGTGTTGGGACAATGCAAGGACAGCGTGTATCATCGATCGATTATAATTTATAGATACTGGTATAGACAGTCGTATACAATGCCGGGTTCTATAAATAAAATAGTAAATTGTTTGTAAATACGACATATTTATTTTACAAGAAACACCTATTACTGTGTATACAGGGTGTAACAGATACGGGGTGACAAGCCGAAAAGAGTTGTTTACGACATAGTTTTGAACGATTTTCTCTATGAATCTGATTTGATCAGAGCAACTTTATTTTTTACTTCCCCATACAAATCAGCTGACCTGCAGCTCGGCCCAAAATGTACTGAAAAGTGAAAAACAATGCTGATCAAATCAGTTTAATCAAGAAAGATGTTCAGAATGATGGCCTTAACAACCGTCTTTCGGCATATATACCCTTTCTGTAAAATCCTGTACAGTTAAATACTACCTATTGACCAGAAAAATGTTAATATTTATTAAGAACTTGCCGTTTTGACAATTGAGGCGTAGCGTTTTTTGCCAAGTAATGCAGTCTTATATTGGTATATCTTTCCATTACAGCTTTTATCAGTAATATTAGATGATTATCCATTGGGTTTTGTTCGAATTGGTGAAAATCTATTTCGTTGAACAGATTCATGCCAATGAATCGGGGTAGTGCTTTAGACATTAACGATTGTTTTAGATTTTTAACCCTAACCTTTATTTTGTCTTTGGTAAGCACAGTTGATTTTATGATCACTTCCATGTTTTATAAACTTATGTGTATCGTCCGGGCCGCTTGACATTAGCGCGCTTGTGCATACGTCGCATTTCACAGTTTCAATCAGAGTATGAACGACGAAGCCAGCTACGTAAGTTATGGTTTGTGAGCTGTACTCTGTTAGATCATCAACCATCATTTCTACTTCTTCGTCGAATACGAGGAGGGTTCAACCGTAATATTATATATGGATAATAGTATAGGTGTAGGGAAACAAACTATGATAAAGTTTGTTGATGCTCTCTCTAATCTAGAAGTGGGCAAGATTGTTCTATGTGCCTTTCCTTACAAAAATACAATGAATGGAAAGCAACAGCACGCTACTCATAGGTTAAATATGTATATGTATAATATGACTGTACGCAATACAAAAATTGTATTCTTTGACACAAATCTATTAATTTGTAAATATATCACTGACGGAAACAGTGAGGACATCAAAGTTATTATTGTTAAAATTGACACTGACGTAATAGCTAAGTCTTTAGCTTCATTTATTTTAGAATCTGTTATAAACAGTATAACAGAAGTAAGTAATTGTATAACGGTCACCACAACGATTAGTACACGTACTAAGAAGCATGTAACTACTGACAAGGCAATATGTACAAACGATACTATTGTATCTTTAAACTGCCGCAACCGACAACAGAAAAGCACGGCTTAAAGGTAATGCACCAAAATATACAAGGCTTTTCTGGCAAGCAACTAGAATTAGAAATGTTTTTAGAAAGCGAAAGAATAGATATACTTTGTATGACAGAACACTGGCTGCAAGAGTGTGCAATGCAGTTCAGCATACCAAATTATAAAGTGATCAGCCGTTTCAATAGAAAGACTAAAACTAGAGGTGGTTCCTTAATTTTAGTAAAAGATGGTTTTAAGTGTAAAGAACGAAAGGATATTGTTAGTCTTTCTAGCGAAATGAATGCTGAAGTCTCGTGTGTTGAGATGGAAAAATATACTATTGTTAGTGTGTACAGGCGGGGCGAAGGAGATTTTGAAGTCTTTGAATCAGTGATGGAACAAGTTCTTCAACTTGCATCCAGAAACAAGTCCAAACGCGTCATAGTTTGCGGCGACTTTAACGTAGATTTACTAGACACCGCAAACCGCTCTATTCGCACTAGGATCCTAGCAGTATTTAAGTCTTACAATATGTGCAATGTCTTTCTGGAGCCTACACGAATAACGGCTACCTCCGCTACTTGTCTAGTTAAGGCATTAAGTTCAGACCACACTGGTCAGATTGTAGTATTTGAAGAAAGTAATGCTATAAAGCCCGTTAAAGTATTGTGTAGACCAGTAACTTTGAAGAAAATGGAAAAATTTCGTAGTGGACTAGTGTCAAGTCTACCGTTAACACCTTACTGTGAAGATCCGAACACATTATATTCCAGCTTCTTCAAATCTGTATCTGCGGAATTTGAAAAGGTTTTCAATCTGACAAAAGTGATACCGGACAACAAATCAAAATTCTCTAAATGGGCAACAGAGGATTTAAGACAACAGATAATAACAACAGAAGCACTACCATCCTCTTCTGAAAAGTCTTAAGATTACTTGGTTGAAAATGTGCCCCAAAACAAGGATGGCTTTAACTTCAAGCCAATAGGCTCTATAACTATAGTTAAAACATTTAAACTTCTAAGCATGAAAAAGACTGAAGATTTATGGGGCATGTCGGTTAACGTGGTTAAATCAGTAATCGATGTGATTGCACCATACCTGGCAATCACATTCAATAGTTGTATAGCAAACGTAGTTTTTCCTGACCTCATGAAAATGAGCAGATTAATACCACTTTTCAAATCCGGTAGTAAACAAGACCCTGCCAACTTCAGACCTGTATCTGTATTGCCAGTGTTGAGCAAGGTGTTTGAAAAGGTCATATTGAGTCAACTACTCTCTCACTTCAATGCATCTGGGCTACTCCACAAAAATCAGTTCGGATTCACTAAAGGCAGATCAACAACAGACGCCGGAGTAGCGCTAGTAGAACACATTTATAGTGCGTGGGAAGGATCACAGGATGCGGTTGGTATTTTCTGTGATCGTTCCAAGGCCTTTGACTGTGTGGACCATCAAACTCTTGCTCAAACTTCAACACTATGGTATCAAAGATAATGCGTTAAAATTAATGGAATCTTATTTAATGGAAAGATTACTAAAAGTAGATATAAACAGATGCAAGTCCACTGGAACCCATATGAATATTGGTGTATCCCAGGGTTCTATCTTAGGTCCGTTCCTTTTCTTAGTGTACATGAATGACCTGCCTTATATGGTGGAAAAAATGACTCAGATTGTTCTATTTGCTGATGACACATCTATTATTTTCAAGGTGAAAAGACAAGAAGAAATTCTAGACGACGCAAATAGTACACTCTCTCATGTGTTAAGTTGGTTCAATGTAAACAACCTGTTATTAAACTCAAAGAAGACTAAATGTATCAAATTTTGTTTGCCTAATGTACGACAGGTTGAAAGCAGTGTTAGAATAGGATCTGAAAGATTGGACCTCGTTGAAGACACAATCTTTCTCGGAATCACTATAGATTCGAAACTTCAATGGGGTCCTCACATAACTAATCTCGCACGAAGACTTAGCTCAGACGCTTTTGCGGTCAGACAAATCAGATATCTTACAGATGTTGAAACTGCCAGATTGGTTTACTTTAGTTATTTTCACAGTATTATGTCTTATGGAATATTGCTCTGGGGGAGAGCAGCAGATATAAATACGATATTTTTCTTACAAAAAAGGGCGATCAGGGCGATATATCAATTAGATGCTAGAGAATCATTAAGAGAAAAATTCAAAGAAATTAATATACTTACGGTTACCTGTCAATATATATACGAGAATATCATGCATGTAAGAAAAAACATAGCTTTATTTAAAATTGTAGGTGATAGCCATACAATTAACACTAGAAATAAAAATAGGTTAGCACTACCATTATTTAGACTAAGTAAAGAAGGCACATCATTCATGGGGCACTGTATTCGCTTCTACAATAAAATACCAAAGGAATCATTGATCCTTCCTGAAAAGAGGTTTAAAAACTATGTTAAAAATGAGCTGATAAGAAAGTCCTATTATAGTATTAAGGAATACTTAGATGACAAAACTGCATGGTCCATACCATCTCAGCGCACAGAAATTCGACGAGGGGCGATGGATCAAGTCTATCACTCGCCGGCGAATTTCCTTAGACCGAAACCAGTACCTGTTGTACTTTTAAAAAAAAAGGTATGGGGGAGTTTCTTGCCGTTTCTTCTTAACCCCGAGGCCCACCTTCCGAAACGGTGTAGTCTTTTTTTTATATAAAAAAAAATTGACTTGTAGTTGTAAGTAAGTATAATTTTGACGTTGAATAAGATAATTTATTTATTTATATTCAATAAAAAAAAATGACTCGGAATACTGCCATTTCATGTAATATATTTATGTCGTCACACTCTTCATCTCGTAATCGGGGATCGATAGTGTGCCTGATGCGAACAGCCGATGAACATGTCAGAAGGGACATCTTTTCGAGTGCTCGGCAGTTCCCACTGTCCACGTCTCGGAGTTCTGACTTGACCATAAATTTTTTGTATATTGATTTGAATTGTCGTGCTGTTGGGTTTGTATTACAACCCCCGTGGCTTCGGATTTGGCTAAAAAGCAGCTCAAGATGGTCCTGACTAATCGTGTAAACAGGGAAGTAGTTTAGTTTTCGTTCTTTTTCAACTAGCCGAACATACAAATCTTTGAGGCTCTTTATACAGATCAAAAATCCGACAAAATCAGTTTTCCTCGATGAGTCAATTACTGCCGTACCATCCACAAGCTTCAATTTTTTCAGGTAATTTTCGGCTTTTTCCAGAAAATCAAAGATTTCAACCTTATTGTGTTCACAGATTGGCTTTTTTTAATGTTACTGGGCTACATGTCTGGAGTTCAATATATCAAATAGATTGTTGACTATTTTCAGAATGTTGACTGTGCCATCGACATTTTGAAAACCTGGTAAATTTAGTTCTGAGCAAAATGTTAATGCGACTGCCACACTGGTGCTGAACAATTGGGATGCCAATCTCACTTTCATTTTCTGGTTTTTAAAGAATATGTGGCCTCGACGCAATTTGTTAGCTAAGTGTATCTTTTCTTCTTCTTGGACATCGTTCAATTTTTTTAAATGTGCCCATTCCACTTCTTTTTGTGTTTCATCAACAAAGCTTCCTTTGGCTTCAAAAGCATTCCACAATAACTTCAATATATGACATGGATCGGGAAAGATGAAGATCGGTTTCTTTGTAACGGGATGTTCGAAATTTGTTTTAAAATCTTCTATGTTCAGTGAGCACCCAAGTTCTTTAGTCATTGTCATATTTGCAGGGCAGCCGTCAAAAGTAAGTGATGTTATTTCGATTCCCGTTTCTTGTAATAGTTCAAGACATTGTGTGACTAGATTCGCTCGTTGTTCTCCTTTAATACCAGCGACTAGAAAATACCCGACAGGTATCTTCCAAGGGGCATTAATTGCGGTAACTAGAAAAACTAGAGCTTCCTTTGCCTCGGGCAAAGAATCTGTATCGGCAATTTTGAAATTGCATATATCTACATATCCATGCATATACTCACCGTCCCACTCTACACGACGGCGAATGACCATTTCATCGAGTACAACATTACACACCAGTGTATAATCTGTATTTTCAACTTTCAGCTTGATAGCTTCAAATGACTCCTTTGTAAACCCGGGGTCGGAGTCAATCGCCTCGTACCATTTCCTTATGGTGCGAACGTGGGGAAGGCAAGATTGAAACTTTTGCCGCACATATTCGTAGGCCTTTGGCGAATAAAAATGAAGTGTACAGGCAAAAGTTCTCAATTCTGCTGAGTATTTTTCAGTGGATTTTTTGTCGACAGATTGTTTTTTCTCACATCGTTCAATGAGATCAGCCACTCCTACACCTAAACCTTCTAATTGTGTGACTTGATCAGAATTAACTAATTTTTGATCTTTAAAATGTCTCAGAACATCCTTCATGTTTAAAAAAATTTTGCGGTAGCGGCTGTTTTGTTTTTGAAGAGTTTTAATTTTCTTATTTTTTTGCTCGAGTACGATTTCCAATTGGTCTTTCCGATGGCGCAGCTTCCTCTTGCGTGGGGTCTCGAAAATGCTGTGATTTTCTTGGTCCTTGTCCTGTTATTTGTATGTTTAATTTAGTTGCTGTGTTAGTCTTCTTATCACAGGAATATGAATGGGCGATAGAAGTATGATAAAGAAAGAAAGGTACCTTTAAATTAAGATAAATTTGGATCAAATGTGCCTTTGCCACCCCGCATGGAAAAAGGCGTGACACTGTCTGTATGTTCACTTTTATAAAATTAAATAAAATTACAATTAAAATAATAATTCAAATACATTTCTTACATTTTCATTACCTACTCTGTCCGTGGTCAGCAAAGACGGTTCTTCAGACTCAGCTTGTTTTGATGTCTAAAAATAAAGATGTAAATAAGTAACCCGAAGATTTTTATAAATTGTTTTAATTTGACCCGATTTACATCATTGCTGCCATCTCCTTCAGACACGCATTCATTCAAATGTGTTTTCTCTGGTTTTATGGTATCCTGAGACAAAAAGGTGCATGCAATCAGTATTTAAATACTTATCACGCAGTTTTTCATGTTAAAATTTCAAAAAAATACACCTGATCGCTGCTATCTTCTACAGAGACGCATTCATTGATATGGTTTTTCTCTGGATCTCTGGTACCCTAATAAAATAAGATGCATTACTAAAAGTTATATGTAGTTAGTAAAGGAATTTATAATTTCCTGTAGATATTCAATTAATAATCTAGAAACAGTCTTTTTATAGTGGTATGGTGTAAGAAATATTTTAAACCTTACCATTGTATGAAATTAAATAAAAATTACTAACATGAGACATCATAACTGGTATTTTAATCGTCGGCACTGCCCATGGTCACATTCGCCTGTATTTCTTTAATTTTTGAAAACATTTCTCCTCGAAATGAATTGAGCATATTTTACATTGTTTTTGTGGAAACCAGCGAGGCCCTCTCATTACCGCTTCGATCCATTTTTCTTTTATTTTTGGTTCACTAGGAAAACTGAAACATTGATTAGCGTAATAAAATACATAACTTTATCATTGAAGCAAATCGGAACAGTAACTATAAAAATCAAAATGGCGGCCAATATTCAAAATCTGAATACTATATCATAATTGTATTCTAACCGGATCCCCAGATATAGATTTTGAGTCAAATCGGACTAATAACTATACAACCCCTTTTTCCCGACTTTTTTGCGTCGAAATTACCCGTGTATTCTCCGTTCACAGTTGTTCTGCCTCCAGATACCCCTTTGCCTCTCTTCTTTTTTTCAACAGAATCCTTACAGCTAGAAAGAGAGGCAAAGAGGTTTCTGAAGGTAGAATAACTGTGAACGGAGTTCATTCTGATTCAGACTTAGCCGAGAAATTCTCTTCGGACCTGACTGAAAGTATCGGAATTTCCGATCAATACTTATAACACCCCATTATCCTTCGTCGGGCGAGGTTTTAAACAAACTTAAAATCTAAACTGCTTGTTTGGCAATCATTGGAATAACTAACAATAAACTTACGTATTATGAGTAATTAAATAACTATATTATTACATTAACTATATTAGTGATTGCGGAATGATAAAATCTATCGATTCAAAAACATAATTCTCCTATCAGTATCCCCATCACTATATGTTGTCTCTGTGTGCGTGTAACAGTTCGCATCCGTATCACGATGCATCTTTGCTTTCGTACTTAGATAAGTGTGAAATATTCATTGCGTGTTAGCTTGGCAATACGTAGTGAAATTAAGATACAAAACAAGCAATGTATATTAAACTTAGCTAGAACAACATGACATTGTCACTTTAATGTCAATTCGTGAAGAATTTTCCGCGAATGATTTATTTTCGTAATAATGTTTATGTTTTGTGTTTTAAGAAGAAATAATAGTTGGAATGAGACTTACAAGTGATATGTGACACCGGCGTTCTTGGAGTTCACAATCTCGCTTCTATTTTTGCACGTGAGTATTGCACAGGTCGGCATTTTCGAAAACAACGGAAATGAATTCGTCACTGCGGTCGCCCGGTGACTACCGCGAATTTTTAATATCGAACCTGTCGGAGCTACATTTGTTCGCACGTGCCACGCCCCTCAACCTATCTCTCGATATCTGTGGTCCCTACCCTATTAGTGACAGATGTCAAATGTGACTTCTAAGAACGGCTACACATAATATTTCTGTAGTAGCTATATCGTAGAATTGGCTATATCATGATATCGTCAACCATGGACTGATAATTTCATGAAGTACCTAGTTGACTATATCATGATAAAGTCAACCATTTCATGAAATGATCAGAAAGGGTTGGATTTCACGAAAACATATATTTTTGAAGCATTGGTATTCTGTACTACCTGTTTTTTTTTTGTGATATACATGTCGAACTAACACGAAGACTATTCGGGGCCTTCCCTGGGCTCGCCCCCATCTTCACCTAAGCTACACGAAGGGTTTTGCCCTCAAATATTTCTTCGTTCAATGAAAGTTCTAATTCAACCATGGTTAACGATATCGTGATATAGCTAATTCTATGATAACGAGTTTACGACATTTCTATGAAATAGGCCTCAGGACGTGTAAACCTCAGATGAACGAAACTGTAAACGCACCATTAATGGCCATTTGCCATACATTTGTGCTCGAGGCTGTGCGTCCCAAGCAAGAGGCGTGTTCAAATCCCGGCTGGGGAGCGATCAAAATAAGTCCCCAGCCCTTGGATGTTTACATGTTTGTGACGTCACTGTTTCTGGTTTCCACGACACAAGTATCCTAGTGTGGGGCCAGAAGCATTGCTTGTGCGTGTATGTATGTATAAAAAATCTGAAGATTCAGGCCATAAAAAATAGATCCCTTCAAAACACATATCAACTAAGTAAATCGAGGAGGGCTATTTTCTTTTATTTATATACTACGAAAGAAATAAAAAAAAACTTTAAATGAAATCATATGGTAATACACTCAATCACCAATTTCAAATACCTGGGTCATATAGTGACTGAAGACCTGAGGGATGACCTAGACATAGAGCGGGAGCGCAGCGGTTTTGGAGTTCCGGCGAATGTTGGCTCCCAGATTTGCACGTTGTACAAAGCCAGTAATAATCACATGCTTCAAGGCACACTGTCAATCATTCTACTCGTGCAGCCTATGGGTCCAAAGGAGTTTTTTTTTATTTGAGTGATGTCTATCAATATAAAATGTACAACCAAACGAATACTTCATTAAACGCATCCAGTATAACAATGATTTTAGGATGTTGCTGGGGCTGCCGCACTACCGTAGTGCATCGGGCATGTTTGTTGAGGCACGTACTGATAGATTCCACGCCACCATATACCTCGCGCCACGAGTTATATGCGGTGGCCTTGAATGCGCAGTAGTCACTTTTCAATACCTACCTGTACATTTGCGCAGTAATTCCCGCCAACGTCGCCCAGCGCTCTAATTCGTGGCGCGAGGTATACGACGGCCTCCTCACTGTGCAGAACGCGTGGTAGCACCTACAGCATCCTACAGGTCATTGTGGGTCGGTCGTCGCGCGACGGCCAAACACTAAAGTATTGTGTCTGGGCCACTAACGGTGTGTGGATAACTGAGCCTAGCCACAGACAGGCCTATTTATATGAAATATATCGAATTGAGTGTAATACGAAGAATCTAACATAGATTAAGTAGTTTGTCTGTTATTAACAAAATATGGATCATTTTGTGCTCCGAAATGAAATAATAATAATTATTACTTAGTATTGAAAAATATCTAATTAATTAACATATTATTTACACATTATCATTCAACGATAATTACAAAGCAAGAAAACACATGTCTTTACAAATTAGGCAATCAATTTACTTAATTTATTATATAATCATTATCACAACCTTAATTAAAAGAGATCGCTATCCCGATTCAATTATACAATACCCGTGGCTGCCGTGAAGAAAGTACTGCGACAAATTGCGTAGGTACCTTTGAAAAATATCAGCAGCATCTACGATTATTTAGGTAATGTGACTCTATTGGGATGTGATATTTTGACGAATTGTGAATGTTGGCTCCCGTGTGAATGAATAAGCTCTTAATACTCTTCTTCTTAAGCTCTCTACTCATGTGAACGGGAGTAGAGTTTGTATCAGTCTGCGGTTCTTTTATTATTCTGCAGCAAAATCTTCGTGAGCTTTCTTCTTGCAATCTTATTCACTTTTAAGTTAGTGCTCTTCGATTGAAACTCGATGGCGTCAATAGTGCAAAAAAACATGTATGTAACTTTATGATCGCAAAAATGCTCAATTTACTAAAAAATTAGAAACTACCACTCCGGACCATCTCACCACCCAATTGGAGGTCAATTGAAACGAAAACCTTTTCACTTCCATGGAACCATCTTTACCATTGACCAATCAAGATTTCGTCCAGTTACCCCTTCTGGACTTTATGCCGTTCGTCACTGGGACGTTTACTGTATTGGCAAGACTCCAATGGTGAATATTCCGTTCGTAACAACAAGCCTATCGATTTAACGTCGCTACCTTGCTGGTGTCGGCGGTCTTTTTTTTAAGAGCCAATGAACTGGAGTTAAGACTGAAGTAGATATGCTGTCCCGTCGAGATAAACTGTTGATTCAACCTTGGGAAGAGCGTAGGTTCAGAGATCACAGATCTAAAGTAAGTATTTACTCTTTTACGTGTATTATTTGGTAAACATAATCCATTGACACCTAATATTTGCAAACTTAAGCGTCGTTGTTGGTGGCACCATATTTTTACACCATGAAATAACTGCACATCATGAGCTAGCTATACAGATTGAAATACTGTATGCTGGGATTGCTAGGTAGGTACTCAATTTCCATGTTAGTACCTACCCACCGAGTGACACACCCACATCGAAAAACCCCTATACTTCCATGCATGGTTAATTATCTTCAGGTCCAGGCAGCCCTACCAATAGTGGACGACGCTGCCCCCCCTCCCCGCCCGCATGTGACCATGAAACTGAAGAAGTTTCAGCGTGAACTCGACCGCAAGTCCAAGATTCAGCGAGAGAACTACAGCCTGCTGCAGCGGTTGAGTGCCATCATGAGAGTCAACCGGCTTGATAATCATTGGGAGACGCCGCCGCCGAAGTGAGTCAGCCAGCGAAATATATTTTCTTAGCGTTGAGTCTTGAGTGATATGTTACCGAATGCAACCTTGGCTACGGGGTTGGGGTGTCAGACACACATTTGCACCCACGTAATTTAACACTCCATTTTGGATTACAGGGAGCTAGCCCAAGTGTAAATAGGTATTATTCGCTTAGAGATAAAAGGGTGGTTGCTGTTGCAAGGGACATACATAACATAGCGTCACACCGTTGCCAATACGGGGTGGCAGAGGCACTTGTGCTCACTTTGAGCCAGTTATTCAATACTCCATTTTGCGTGACAGAGGGCTAGCCCATCGCCGCAGCTATGGAGTAATGACGGTTTCCTCACGATGTTTTTCCATCACCTAGGACGTCCGTGTAATGTACTTAAGATAAATTAATTATCTCATTGTACATGGCCAGGAATCGAACCTGCATCTCCTGTGTGAGAAGCGAGCGTAAACCCATTAGACCACGGAGCTCTTGTCTAAATCCAACAGCAAACTTGGATAACTTTTGAACGTCTTCTGTTGTGGTGACGAGGGCGCTAGTTTTAATTTAGCTAGTAGTTAATTTCAGTATAGATAATAGGTAGCAATAATAGGGTCGGTCGGTGGCTTACCCTCGTAAGTAAAAGTACTATAATGTATATTTTGTGTCCACCAGTTTTCACTACAAAGTGGGCATATTCTTCGACGCTCCGTCCCTCAACAGTCGTTTGACGGCGCGCTCACAGTCCAGCTATGCGTCCGATACTTACGCCAATGTCAAGTGCTACGCTTGCGAGCTCAGGAAGAAAGTAAGTGGAGTACGATTTTGCCCAAAGGGCGTCAAAAGGGACAGGCCTCCGCCACAGCCTCCGCTGTCCGACTCTGGTCAACAGTAACAGGTAGAGTTGAAACTTTTACAGTACCTTCTTCTGATGCCGCTACAGCAACAAATAATAAATTAAACGCATTAAAAAATAAATAAGGGAGTGCCTAAACAAGGGATGGTGGTAATGGAATGAGCAAAGTGTCCCAAATTATTAGTACCTTAGTAGTAGGTACCTTAGGGGTGAAGCCAGGCAAAAAGCTTGTTATATTTTCAACTGAAATAATGTGAAAAAAAAACGCTGCTCTGTAAAATATAGCATGATGGCTGCTTAGATTATACAAACACTAGATACCGCGTCAGTACTGAATGACAGCGGTGAAAACAGGCCAACTTTAGCATGCTAGTGTGCGTGTCGACATGTTGGAACGCTCGCGACCTGTTAATCTGTGTGCGTGTCAAATGTTGCCACAAAAGCAATACTTCCGGAAAAAGTAGGGAAACTGTACAAGTTGGTGGATTACCTTCGATCATTTATTCTACAGTATAACCTAAATAGATAAACTTGGTAAATAAACTAAACTCATTTTAACCATATTATGTTAGCTGAATTTCGGTTAAGTATGCAACTATCAATTTTTATCTTCACAGATTTAACTTAAATATCTATCTTTCGTGTAGCTAATGGTATGGTATGACTAATTTGGTACTACATAATGTATAATATTCATAGGCACTACATAATGTATAATATTCTGAAGTAATAAACTAATTCATATAGCGACTGGTAAACAAATTACTGAAAAGAAAATGACTAGTATTTATTAAATCCTTTTTCAACAGGTAGCGACAAAAAAGACCCCGCCTTATATGGGCAGGGTTTTTCAGGCCCATCTTTTAATTGGAAATGTAAGAGATGTGAAATCAGACTTCAAAATAGTAAAAATGGCTAGTCTTAAGATTAATTTCGAGCCTCGGCTAATGTGCGAAGTCATGTTCGTTTGTGATAACGGGTGTCATCTTTAATCGGCTAGATTGCACATTAGCCAATGCATTTCGGTTAATGTCGGACATTAGTTAGCTAATGTTAAAAACGAAGTATTCGTGCGACTGCGGGGAGCGGGGCGGGGTAATTGTATTCAGATGAGAAAGCTATTTCTAATATCAGGGCAAAACACTGCGGTAGCTTAGGTGAAGAGTAAAAGGCGTGAGCGAAGCGAAGCCCCCTTTATCCTTCGTGTTAGGTTGAACATGTAAGAACAAAAAAAACTAATAAGACGAGTATAAGTATTTTTTGTTGTTCTTACATGTTCAACCTAACACGAAGGATAAAGGGGGCTTCGCTTCGCTCACCCCCTTTATCCTTCACCTAAGCTACCGCAGTGTTTACGGCTACCGAATCATTATCATCACTCATTCCAGATTAAGACAGTAACTTTTCAACATTAGCCTAGGTATACTGAAAAATAAACTTAATTTTAGTCGGCTAATGTTAACCATATTTTCTCACCCATCTTTAGCCTCAACAGCGTCGAGGCTAAACTGCAGTTTAGCCGACTAATGTTGAAATCATTTATCGCAATGAACATTATTTCGGACATTAGCCGACGCTCGAAATTAATCTTAAGACTAGCCGGCTAAACTCAAGTTAGTTTCACACCTAGCTTTAGCCGTAACATATACATCATATATTACATTATTGTGTTTTAGTTGTACTTGTGTGTTGACTCCAGCCGGATTCGCAGATATAGATTTTGAAGCAAATCGGACTAGTAACTGCGAAGTATGACTGAGTTTGGTCACAACTGTGATTTTGCCACCCCGTATGGAAAAAGGTGATGCTAGATTATCACCTCATGTTCAAAAGCACTTTGGTGCGAGCAGTTGTAATTTGTGGGGAAATTTTGCATTGAAGAACTGGCAACACTAATAAACCGTAAAGTTTGAATCATGTGAAATCAACAAGAAATTTACTTAATGTTGTACGAAATACAACGAATTTAGGTTGACTTCCCGATGAAATGATGGCTTGTGATTTGCTTTTATTCGCCCTTTGTAATTTCTACACACTTTAATCGCACAGCAAGGCATTTTTTATCAAATTTTGATGACCTGTGAAACTGTACAACGCGTGCGTCTCCAATGTCAGCTCAAAGCAGACTGTTTGAATGGCGGCCCACAGTTGTGCACCTTATTTTTCGACGCAATCGCGAAAGTGACACTCCGTCTATAGAGTAAATAGTCTAAGGATGGCTGTTAGAATGACATGAATTGTTATACTTACGTTTTTATTCTTGTTATAAAGGTTTACAGCCTAAACCGTCATTAAAGTCAAATTCTGATTCGGAGGCGGTTGATGGGACTATTTGGGATGGACCTGTTCGGATAGGATATTTTTAGTTTTTCATAATAATGGAACATTAAATTAGTGCTTTAGGCGAACCGTTATTTTTTAAATAAAAAGTCTTATCTAATTTTTCATGATCGACAAATTGTGTTGCATGATGACCCTAGGACACCACTATTCGCTTATAGAGGATATATATACTTATATCCCTTCTGGTGTCAATATCAGTAAACACAATACAAACACAAAAAAAACCTTTGTTTCAGACTGGGAAATACAACAAAACACCGAATGGATCAAGGGTCGACTGTCTACCTTCGCTCTTCTGAAATGAGTCCCGTAGTGTTTGTATTTGTATTACGTCTTGTGACTTTTGAACTTGTGACATTAAAACCAACATGAATTTGGACAGAATTTTATTGGTTTAAATACAAATGGACTTCCCTGGAGAACATGATCCATAGTCGATAAAATACGTATGAAGCTGTCTCTCACGGTCCTGAACAACTGCGATGATTGATATTACATTTTGGAGTTAAAAAAAATTAACATAAATACTATGTTATTCATTACAAAAACCTTCGTGTCGGTAAGCGCAGTTACTCTAGCACGCATACCTCAGTACGCGGGAGTTAACTTTAAAGCTAAATCGTCCATTATTATAATTTATACGAAATCTGAAAACAAAAAAACTGCAATACTTTTCTCAAACATCACAATAGAGTTGTATCACAACGAAGCCGTAGCACCGACGGGTTATTTTTTAACAAGTATATTTTTACAACGCGAATTTACAACGAATTACGGTGCTAAGGCCTTTTTGTTAACAAGCCGTGCCGTGCCTGCTGAATCGACGAACGACGCAACTAACAACAATAATTAGTCATTCATTATTCAATTCGTTAAAAAATTCAAGTCATCATTATGACTCTAAATTGTCCCTAAAGCGAATTAAAACCTATACTCGTTCGTGAATCCATCAGGTCTTGCTCCTAGCGGGCACTGGGTGCGGTCACATCACACAAACCGCATACGCATCGCGCGACGCTGTGGCTGTAGAACCGAGGCCATAGTTTCACTTAAAAACTTCCCAATTAGTTATACCGTATATAAAATAATTCCGATACACATTTCACTAATAACTCCAGGAGTTGAACAATGAAATCTCTATCAGTAGTAATCAGTACCGCACCAATCTGAGTGGGTTCGAATATATAGTGTGGCCGAGGAGTGAATTTACAAAAACGTTCGACTAGTCGCGAGTCGCGGCCCCCTGCACCTAGCAGACGCTCTATCATTATCGCAAAATATTATATCCGCGGATATTTAAAAATATATTGACCTAGCGTTACTTATAATTAGATTATAATCTAGATATAACCCCAAAGTAGACAATGAATCCAATACAACCGCTAAACAAGGTTTTTCCTGTCGCCATCTTGTGATCGGGGAAACTCAAAATGGCAGCGACTCCATGTACCGCGGCGTTGGATTCGTGTTGAGTGATAGTCGTATCAGCTGCCTCGGCCGCGTGTCGGTGTGCGTGGGGCGGCGCTAGAAGGTGCTAGAAGGTGACGTCTAGAAGCGGAAGGCGTCGTGCTGCACTGGGCCCGGCTTGAACTGGAAGTCAGCTTCTGCGACTGCGGGCACGAGCGTCGCGTCCTCTTCCTGCAAAACAACAAATTAAATACATAAATACAGATACCGCTAGGTTTCTTGGCATGTGAGAGAGCTGTCACCTCTTTCTCTCTCTCTCTCGCCCATGTATGCATCTCTCTTGTAACCATGCGCCGATACCCCTTCCAGGCGGTATTCAGGCGCCAACAAAATTTGCGTTAGTATTTTTTTTTTATTTAGCCATTAAGGTATCCCACTGCTGGGCAAAGGCCTCCCCCTCTTTCGTCCACACTTCCCTGGTCTGTGTCACCTCCGGTCACCCCGGCAAAAACTTGTCGAGGTCGTCCCGCCATCTCCGTTTAGGCCTGCCTCTACGCCGGTATCCGTCCTGTGGCACCCAGTTAGTGGCGATTTTCGCCCATCTATCTGGGTGCATGCGACTTACGTGGCCGGCCCAGTTCCACTTTAGCTTAGCGGTCTGTGCACCCACCTCAGCGATGCCAGTTAAGGAGCGCAGTGTTGTGTTCCTTATGCGGTCCGTCCTACGAACACTTAGGATGCTGCGCTCCATTGCTCGCTGGCAAACCTTGAGTTTGGACTTCTGAAGTTCGGTCAAAGACCATGACTGAGCGCCGTAGGTTAGGATAGGCAGGATACACATGTCGATGAGCTTGCGCTTGAGGGTCAGCAGAAGGTTACCCTTCATAAGCTCCTTCATGGACCAGTAGCTCTTCCAGGTGTTAGAAATGCGTCTATCGATTTCTTTATCCTGCCTGTTTTCGAAGGAGGCTATCTGGCCCAAGTAAATGTACTCATCGACATAATGTATTTCCTGCCCATCTACCTCGACCCAACGTTTGACACTGTTAGTCATGGCCTGGGTTTTTGAACGATTCATCTTCAGTCCAACCTCAAGGCTTGCATTGCTGAGTTCCTGTAACATACGCTGGAGCTCGGGTGCAGATGGGGCAAACAGGACAATATCGTCGGCGAAGCGAAGTTGCGTCAGTATACGAGTTTTTAAATAAATGCGAGTGAAAAACACGCTTTTTAGACCTTTTTCTGACTTACCATTGTACAGTTTATCGTGAGATTATCAGAGGTCAACATATCACCAATGAATGGTCAAAGTCCAGACGATAATTTCTGCATACATCTCATTGCTTTATAGTGGCTACTTTTATAAACAGCTGTTGTCAAAACGCTAGTTAGTAGGTAAAGTGCGCCAGGAACCAACACTCATCATATTGAGAGGTCAAATGACAGTCTTCCTGGCTACCGTTTCTAAGAGCGAAAGATAACTGGAGGACACTGAAAATAGGGACGGAGCTATGCTTTCTCCCTTACCCTTTCCAATTGAAACACGTAGAAGGATCTAGCATAACTCTCACTTATTTGAGTGTCGTATGATATCGTACGTATAACTTCAAAAGCGCCTTCTATTTAAGAGTACCCATAGACCACAGACTTTCTATTGGCCGTTAGTTTAGTCGGGCTCTTAATCTGTATAAAAATATATGCAAGTGATTATAACGATTCGGTATCGGCTGAATTTCGCTGGTAGCCTAACCAGACCAAAAAGTCGGTGGTCTGCGGTGACTCTTACGCCCGGATTCTGAAAGCGCGATCAAATGTAACAGACTATTATTCTCATGTCAAACTCATTTCAGCCAATGATGTGCTGCTGTTTTGAATAAATCTTACATCAACAAGTACCTGGAGCTGAGTGTAGTCCTTTTGGTTTTACTCACATCGTCGGCGAAGTACTGCTCGATGATGTCGTAGGCCAGCTTGTAGATCTCAACCTTCTCGTGGCTCTGCAGCGCCTCGATCTTGTCCAGCCCGCCGCACTCCTCGATCATGTTGGCGACCTGCTCGGCGCTGTCGCCGGCCATCTTCAGCATGTTGCTAATGCCGTCGAGCACCACCTGACAAATACCAGTTATGGAATTTTTAGTACTGCATATAATGATGATGATGAACGACCGATTCCGTTTAAGCTGAGCACCTTAACTGGCCTGTGTTCGTCGCTCGAGGACTTGCATGCTCGCCTTCTGTCACAGGTAGTTTTGTTTGAATGAGTGATATTTTAAACCCTAGTAAAAATACGCTTGAAATCTTTACAGATAATACCCGATTTGTATCACCGCGCCGTAGGCTTAAAAAATGCATCGCGAACTTATAATTGGTAATGGAGTTCAAAACCTATGAAACGTTCGTCATATCGAAGGTCTCTGCGAGAGCCAACTATTTGGCTCGGTAGCTCTTAGGGCTCCTTACCTTAAAAGCAATAAAGCCCGGGCAAGTGCGAGTTGGACTTGTACACGAAGGGTTCCATAACATCATATGCATATATACGTATCTCTAGTCAAGACCCCCTTTTTCTAGATCGCGTGGAGGTTTCAAGTTAAAAAAAATATATAATTTTTTCTTGCCCTCGCGAGTCGCGTATTAAAACTAGATTAGCAATAGTATAACAATTGCTCTCAAGGGCGCCAAATGCCGTATTCGGCAGTCAGTCTCCAAACAAAAGTATAGCGCCGCCGACAAGCCAAATATGACACCTGTCTCTAGTCCCTTCGAGCTGTGATAAAATCAAACTTCTTCAAATACTCGCAAGCGAATCAAAACCTATAGGGTACTTCCCATTGACCTTGAATTATGTAGTTTTGCAAAAAGCAAGGTATAGCATAAGACAAAGAAAAATCCATGTGAAAAATAATAATTGTGTGGAACCCTCAGTCCGAGTCCAACATGCACTTGGCCGGTTGTTTTTTTTGAAGAACTGTGACTTTATTTAGTTGGTAAACCTGTTAAATAAATGAAGAGACGGAAGAGATTAGAGATAAGCACGGCTTTGTACACAATATAATTCAGGAAATTCTTGATTTCTTTAAATATTATTTGTGTGCCGTTAAACGTTCAAATAGACGAACGGCAAGAAGTAAATAGCCTCTAGCTACAATTGATAGTATTTGCTTGGTGCGGTACTTACATTGACGACCTGCGTGTCCTTGCAGCTCAGCAGGTTGCAGAAGGGCGGGATGACGCCGCACGAGATGAGCACCGCGACCTGCTCCTTCGTGCCGCTGATGCTGAGGTTGCTCACCGCCCATGCCGCTTCCTGCACGGCACAGTACACACGCTTGTAGCATATTCACATTCACAAAACGCCAAAGTTCCCTACCTCCCTCGCTCGCTCTCGTCCTTAACGCGCAGTAGAACAGTGACGAATGCTTTGACGTCTTAAAAGCGAGGTGTCTAGTTAAATTTGGAGTGTAGTAATACTGGCACGTAATACATTGCTTCGGGCCCTACACTAGGATACCCTGTGCCATGGGAGCCAGAAACAGCGACGTCACAGACCATTTGGGGTTTTGTTTCTTGCTCTGCAGCCGGGATTGGAACCCGGGACCACTCACTTGGGAGGCAGCCTCGAACCGCAAAGCCAGACAAATTGTACATCTACATATCATATTGTTAGTCTTGGTATTGGGTGGTGAGTAAAGACCATTATGGCGTATTGTAATGGCGTTTTGAACCTAATCTAAATCGGTATAGAGGTTATGGTAACCCATGGCTTACTCGTGATATTTTCCTTCACTGTCAGAATGTCCGTATATTTATAAATAAACGATCATTACTTATAAATAGCGATCGGAATGGGTAAGCTGTTTTGGTTCATTGACGTAAAACTTAGATGTAAAGAAAATAAAAACAATTTGAATGAAGTATGTAATGTAAAAATTAATGAAGCACCTGTGGCCAAGCGCTACCCGCGCTTTGAATGAGCATGCGGGTTAAGCCACAACTGACCGAGTGCGCCTAAAATTCGATCGCACCTTTCTGTTACACCTTTTTGTTAATATGGGCCTAAGCCCCCTGATTCCCCAAGCCAAGTGTTACAACTTGCACAGAAGTGGTTTTCAGTGGCTTATCAAGTGGCAATGAATGGCTTACCTTTTGCGTCTGGAACTCTCCCTTGCCGAGGTTCTCGACGATCTTGGGCAGCAGGCCGGCATCTATGACGGCTTGAACCTGGTCCTTGTTGCCGGCTGTGATGTTTGACAGGAACCACACCGCCTCCTTGCAGATCTTCTCTTTCTGTAATGAGGATGTTTGGTTAGCTTTCTTGGAGGTTAAATTAAATATCATTTTGTGGGATAAAAGGAAGGTCATTGCCAAATTTTGTGCATGGTTTCTAATTATTACATCAGACTGATATGTTGTAACAATCAACTAATTACATATTGTAATGTAAGTCAATAAGTGACTCAATAAGCAATCAAACAGATGAATCACCATCCTAAGCCTACCAAACTAGGCGTACTTGTTTTGTAGCGACAGAGTCCGTCAGAAACGATTTCATCCCAAGTCATAAATACTGATTTGCAAGTCAAGTATTTTTTTTTTTATTAATGTAGATATTTACTTAAACTTTACTAAGTTTAAGTAAATATTATTTTTTGCGTCTTCTCTACATTGTACCACTGTGGGAGTAGAAGGGCGAAGAAACTCCTACAGATTGAGCCATTAAAAATCCATGTAAAAACAACCATGTCTGAACAGGGATATTAATTGTTCAAGACTTTGACTTTGTAGCCACATCCGTGTTTTGTCTGATGTTCATAACAGTGTAAGCAGAAGAAATCAATCTACCAGCTAATTTATCTATGTGCTATTCAATTTGCTATCAATGATTATTCCAAAAAACTTCTTATCATTTACTAATTATAACATGTTGCTGTCTAACACAACTTGTTTCAACTTGCCTGGCATTTGGAAATGAGGAATTTGATACATTTGGTTTCACCAGCACTAAACAATAAATTATTAACTGTGAACCAATTCAAGGTTAAAGACAATACACCATTAACATAATCAAAATATTCTTTTTTGTCTCTCAATTTTGAAGACCAGAGAATTATCACTTAGCTAGGTATGCACATAAAATATCAGGGCGAAGTGGTGGGTTGTGTTGTGACCTGTAAGAACTACAAATACCAATAGTCCATCGCTCTACATAACCAACGAATTTAGATTTTTATGAAATTAATGGTAATATTTTATGTGCGATTAAATACTACCCAATAATTATTACCTGATGTGACAGCAACGCCGGGAAGTGCGATAAGGCGTCACAATTGAGCACAACTTGTGTTTGTTCATCTGTGCCTGTGACTATGTTGCCGATGGCGCGCAGTGCCGCTGTTTGCACCTTTACCTGTAATAGAACAACATTCTTAGAAAAAATATGACATGATGATATACTTTTTGATAAATGAGAAACGCAAAAAATTATTGAAGTGCCTTTTATTGACTTTATCAATAAGGTGACTTCCTTTGACAAGTGCGTTGTGACGTCGGAGCTTGTACAGTTTGAACTAAAATTGATCTAATTCATCAGAACAGCTGATCACATTTTTTTATGAATTACCTACGAAAAACATCACTTAGGAACATAAGATCATAATAATAACCCTTAATGGGTACTATAATTCCCTACAAAGTGGTCAGCTAATTAAAAGTCAACTGTATGTTGTTTTTCACCGTTTCACCGCCATACATCAAATATAAAATGTTTCACTCACATACTACACATGTTTGCTATGCAATGCAAAATATGGCTTAATTCATACAATATATGTTCTCTTTTAATATAAAAAATAGTGTTACCTGTAGCCGACGTTGCGCCCGACTTAATTCATACAATATATGTTCTCTTTTAATATCAAAAAATAGTGTTAGCTGTAGCCGACGTTGCGCCCCAGTGGCACAACTTTCAGTTAATGGCCAGTGCAGACTGGGGTGGTCAAATGGTTAAGGTATAATATTGGTTTGAGGGGGTTGGTATGGTAATAATGAAAAAATGGCACATAATTCCCGTGTCGTTCGCGAGGTGTACAACTCCCAGATATACCAAAGTGGAGCCATTCTTAGAAGTCACATTTGACATCTGCCAACAGTAGGGACAGAGCTATGCATCTCCCTTCTTCACCTTGTTTTGCTTAGAAAAGGACACAAGACTGACTCATCACTTTGTCCCTGCTGTTGACAGATGCCTTATGCTACTGAGAATGGCTCCACTTTAGTTTAATAATGTCGCTTACCTCCTTATGTGAGAGCAGCGGGATCAACAGCGGAACAATACCAGATTCTATCACCATTTGGATCTGGTCATTGCCACCATCTGTGAGGTAACTTATCGCCCACACCGTGTCTACTAAGATCTGAAATGGAAATAAAAGAAATTAGATGACTATCTCATTTCTTCTTAGGTATTAAGGCATAAAGTGACACTTTCAGATAAAAATATTCTTTAGTTACTTACTTATTTTTTCAATAAGCCTCGAAATATTAGATCAGAAAGTGCAGATAAATTTCATCACTGTATGTTCTCATGTCATTTACTCCGCCCAGAGATAACATTCTTTAATCCAATTGCCAAAGTGAAGATTTATCATTATACCTACCTAAAAAAATAATAAAAACAATGATACTTACATTGATATCAGTGTGTGTGATGAGAATATTCAGTGCTGGTAGAATCTCCTGTATAGTCTTCACAGGCGGAGGTGGATCTTTACTCCTGCACAGGTTAACAATGACCCAGGTGACATTGCGTAGGAAGGTGATCGGGATATTAGGCTTGATGAAGCTCAGAAGAGGCTGCACCACTCCCAGCTCGATAACAAAGTCTCGAAGAACAGGGCCATCCCCAATAATATTACCCAGCGCCCACACAGCCTGATCACAAACATTGTCGTGGGGTGACATGAGCAACTGAAGGAAGTATGGAACAGCTCCTGCGTGGACCACTTTGTTGGTTTGAGCGGATGTGCCAGAAGCTATGTTGGTTAGTGCCCATGACGCCTCAAACTGAAGGTTGTGGTTGTCAGTCCTTGAGAGGCACTGGACGAGGATGGGGAGGATGCCGGTGTTGATAAGCTCGTCGACTGGTGGGTTCTTGTCGCAGGATAGCAGCTTACGGCACTGCTGTACCGCGGCTAGCTGGACCTCAGGGTTATCCGCGTTGGCGGCATTCATGACCAGCTCCTTCAGGTTGGTGGAGGCCAACGTCCGCTCCGCCTCTTCCTCGTCTGTCGAGTCGTTAATCGGGACATTTCTCCGCTTTTGAAGTGTCTCCTCTCTTTTGTTCTTCCGAAGTTCAACTGTCACTTCGTTCCTTCGTCTGCGCATTTCCTAAAAAGATAACAACGTTAGTGCGTCGTATATTTGGCGTTTGAAACTGTGAACAGTTTATAGAGATATCACTAGATAGAAATGGGGCTTTGAATACTCACGTCGACATCTTTGCCTGTATTCTTGAAAACTTGCATGCGGTTTTTCGTTGGATCCGTCGCCATTTTAATTGGTGGCCCGTAGACGACGGCGCAACACAGGGACCAAACACAGTGAAACAAACAATAATCTTATGAAATTTCAATAGGGAACTAATCACACATGTTTAGTAATCACTTTATGCGTCGATGGTTTATTTTATCTTCACAATAGTTTATAATTTTCTACAATACGTAATATTTCGCCCGTTTCTCTCTCCACACCACACTTTTTAACTTTTTTTTACGTTCATAGACAACGATGTGTCATCAACAGTGTTGCTTGCAGTGTTTGCGTTGCCAGACGAGAAAGTTGAAAATGCGGTAGTGAGTGATGCTTCAAAAACGCGGAATTTCAACAAAAAAGCGGATTTTTAAGTTTTCACTTTTACATTCATTTTTCTATCTATTAAGATAATCGTGTGAATTATCATACGATTATTGATGTTTTCAATTGTTCATTCATACAAGAACTTGGGAAAATTTCAATTTAAAGAATAACAACTTTAGTTATTGTTATTAGATAAAAATTGAATATGCAGTAAATCTTTATTTAATAAAGTCTCCAAGAAAGTATCATTACAGTTGCTAGAAAATAACTTGGCCGGATTGAGTGAATATAAATAATGTTATAGTTTCATACATTAATTCTTTCATCTCTACAGACATGACATCTCTTTTTTAATTTTGAAATTTTGAAATTTTTGCAGCAGCCCTCATTTTTTATACCAGCTTGATCTGCTAAAAGAACTAACTCCATTTTCAGTTGGCGTCTTAAACGATTTCGCTTTTTTGTTTTTATATTAGGGGAATATTAAACCGCACATCAAAAATACTGATTTCCACATCAAATATCATGGCAAAGTGGTGGGTCAGGGTAGGTAAAGGGCGTGAGCGAAGCGAAGCTTAAAATGAACATAAATTTTAGTACAATTTTGCTGTTCTTGAACATTTTTGCTGTGCAAAAAGGACATATTTGATGTGCGATTAAATACTACCTTTATAATTTTTATTTTTGAGAATTTTTCACCTACCTACCGTTATCGTGCAGAATTTGCCATGACAATGAATGCAGGATAACATAAAAAAATTCAACGCATGCAAAAGAGATGGCATGATATGCGAGCGGACGTCGTACGTATAGTCACATGAATATGGCTGTTTTTATTAGTATAGTATTAGCGGCACCTGCACCAGTACTCGAGTCACTCATTTTCCTACCCGGTGCCAGTGCCGGTGCCGTTCCGGCCTATGGAAAACCCTCAGATGAAACTCTTTGCTGAAAAAAACGCTCAAACTGAACGCAGCTTCTAAGCAAGTTGAAGAAGAGTTTGTGATTCTGGTCACAGACATATAATAAGATATGATTCTGGTTGGCTGATTAATCCTCCTCGACGCGAAGTGTGACCGCAATGTTTGAGTGAGAAAAAATAGGTTGTTCTAGCAGGTTCTAAAAAAGCGGATCCGCGTTGTTAAAAAGCGGAAGGCGGATCCAGTGATAAAAAGGCGGAGTAAAAAGCGGAAAGGCGGTATATCTGGCAACGCTGAATGCTTGGGAATTGGTACAAATAATCCCTAAAAAAATGAATTTTAAACTACACGTCTCGTCGTGACGTCGCGTCTCGTCGTCAATCTTCGGTTAGGTACAGTCGACGGAATTTATTTTTCGGCACACAGGTTGAATATCTTATGGTAAACTGGAACCCGACTTAAAAGAGAGTTTGTGTCTAATGGCTACCCTAAGTTATTGGTTATTCGAAAATTTAAAATATTTTCAATAAATCAAAACCCGCGATTGTTGCAATACGCTGCAACTAGACCAATGTATCAAACTTACATTTTCACATTAATTAACTTTAATAAAATGCTGTCTTTAGTAGCCTTGCTGAGCATGGATGTAAAAATGGTTCTGAACTCGGATAAACGAAACTCTTTGCTTAAATAGATCTAGCGATCTAATTTTGGATTGCGTACACTTTTGTTAAGTATTCAAGTATTTATTGCAATAAATTACATGTCATCAAGGTGTTATAATAAAATTGTATCAATGTAATTTTACCCTATTGGGTGTAGCAAGATTGCAGTTGCATTCAGTCACAAAGCGTTACATAGATTTATGTCAAAACAAAGACAACAGACATATATAAGACATTAACACCCATCTTAGCAAAACTTATTTGTTAAATACCACACAATAACTAAATAATAAATTTACTTTATAAGTACATAGAGACAAAATAACATTTTTTAATTATAATTATAATACACCTGGCTCACTCGAATTTACTAGCACTCATAAGAGTAATATTCTGACATGTCATAGGGGGTCATTTCAATCAAATATAATTTTAATTTATTCAGGAACATAAAGCCTGTCAACATTTTAATATCATTTGGGAGCTTATTATAAACCTCAATTGGGAGCTTATTATAAACCAACTTATACCTATATCTTTCGTTTACCCTACTACTTGCACCTGGAGCTCTTAGTGGAAAATTTTCTGGATATCTCCGTACCAATTTACAACGCTCAATTACATAGAGAGCCGCAACGGTGTGATTTTTTAACTCTTTAAACGACGACCTACAAGACTCCAAGCTTGAATTTATTCCATTTTCAATGCGCACAGCTCTCTTCTGAAGGACGAAGATCTTTTTAATGTCAGTGCTATTTCCCCATACTGACAACCCGTATAGTACCCTGGATTGAAAAAAGCAAAGTATGCCTGCAAAGCGGCTTCCTTTGATGACATTTTGACCAAGGATCGTAAGGCATAACAAAACCCACTTAGCTTTCCTGCAATAACTTCCACATGTTTCTTCCAGTTCAGATTTCAATCTGTGTAGTTGCCCAGAAATTTGGCATGAGGTAGGAACTCTAATTTATTGCTATTTTGTTCAATGTATAATTCAGGCACATGAGTGTTGTAATTACGGAAATGCAACAATTTTGTTTTACCGACATTTGTGCTTAAGTTAAGCCGATTGAACCAATCTATCAGAATACCAGTAGTTCTGTTAATGACGTCGGGTAAATTTTCGTAACCACGTTTGAATTTGAAAAAAAAAACTATTACATCATCCGCAAATAGAATCACCTTATTTTTGATGAGGGATGGCAGGTGATTTACGTATAGTAAAAATAATACTGGACCCAAAATACTCCCCTGCGGGACGCCAATTGAGATCGGTCGATTTTTTGACTCTACTTCTTGGAGGGTGTGATTTTTATTTATACTAGATAATATTATACTCTGTTGCCGATTCTCCATATATGATTTGAACCATTTAGACACTTCGCCTCGTAATCCATATCTATCTTATATGTCCAACATGGTGCTGTGATCCACATGGTCAAAGGCCTTGGAAAAATCAAGCAATACTGCTACAACGTTGTGGTTGTCATCAAGAGATTCAGCAACATAGTCAGTCACATCAAATATCGCGTCTATAGTAGATAAGTCCCTTTGGAAACCAAATTGCTCTCTTTTTATAATTTTTTCAGAACACAAGAATACTCTCAATTTCTCAGCCATAACCTTCTCAATTATTTTGGATAATGCTGGAAGTAGGGAAATCGGTCGGAACTTCCCGACATCCAACTTGTCCCCCCCTTTGTGGAACGGTTTGACATGCGCCTTTTTTAAAAGGGTTGGAAATATTCCCTCACTTAGAGACCGATTTAACAAAAAGATTAGAGGGCCTGTTATAGCGTTTAGTATGTACTTAATAACTATTATTGATATACCATCATATCCACTGGACTTTTGGTTTTTGAGTTTTTTCATGACTTTGTGTAATTCATGAACGCAAAAAGGTGAGACAAACATGGATTTATTGTGAAAGGGTGGTTAAATCCATGTGTTCAGGTTTGAGTGAGGTGGTAGAGGTATTTGTGAAGTGGGCGTTAAACAAGTTAGCTGCATCATACGTACTGTTTGCCACACGAACTTTATCCGTCATCCCCGTATAGTCTCTCATGTGTTCATATTGCGCCCCATTTATATGTGTGTTTATTAGGCTCCAAGTAGCTTTTACTTTATCAGTAGAAGTTACTATCTATATATTATTGGACAGTCTTTAAGAAAATTCTATTGTTCTTTTCAGAATAGTAGAGTAAAGCTTATAATATTTGTGTTCATCCGCTTTTTTAGAGAGTTTAGAAGATATAAAAAGGTCTCTTTTTGTTTCGCATGATTTCTTTATGCCCTGCGTTAACCAGTCTTTATTATGTTTTTTTTATATCCCCCCTTACTCTTGTTATCAGGCATTTAGACTCAAATGACTCGACTAGAATATCGTGAAATATATTAAAGCTATTATTGAAATCTTCCTGACCATATACATCAGTCCAAGATATTTTCAATAAATCCTCTAGTAGCTTCTGTAAGCGTACATCGCCTAAAGCTCGAAACTGTTTATAGAATTTTGTTTGAGTTTTTCGTAGTGGGACATTAAGTGAGGCGTATTGGAGTGTGTGATCAGACAAACCTAATTCCAATACATGTGGATTTGTTACCTCTCCGTTGGACATAATATTATCTATGCATGTACAACTGTGGTTCGTAATATGGGTAGGTTCTGATATGCCGAGCTTCATCCTAAAAGACAGAAGTACCTAGACATTTGAACTCATTCAATTCTGCAAAGTCTGTGAGAGTGTCAATGTTGAAGTCGCCACAAATAAATACTCTGCGCTCGCTGAATTTGAAGACATAATTCAAAACATTCTCCATATATTTGAAAATTTTTTTATCCCTTACGGTTTTCGGCCTGTATACACAAACCACATAATAACCGGACAGATTAACACCACAGACTTCAAATATATTTAGGACAGCAAAGCCATTTAATATTGACATCTCACTGAATAGAGTATCTTCTCTTATGTAGATGCAACAGCCACCTTTACTGGTCCTTCTTTCCCGACAAAAGCTGATTACCAATTTAAATCCTGGAATGTGTATTTTAACTAGATCTTCCCTAATTCTGTGATGTTCCGTCACAAGCAACACTTCAACTTGTTTACCTATAGTATTTCCGGTGAGCCACGCCTCCAACAGAGACAGCTTGTAAGGATTGAGGCTTTGAATATTTACATATGCAATCTTTTTTCCAGTATCATGTAATTCTTTGTTACTTATCTAAATAAAATCCTGCCTACATTCGGGGAACTTGGAATCGGTGGGGTTTTGGTCAAAGTTTGTCTGAGTACCCACGTTGAACTCTACCGGCTTCGAATAGTCACTGTAGTCACGCGGTTTATTTTTGGTATTTAAATATTGATTCAAATCATATTTGTTACTTAATTTAAGAATTTCCCTCAAGAGATGCCCACATGCACTTGACTTATTGAAATGCCTAGCGCTGCATAAATCTGCGCTACACCACACCTCTAGATAATTTGTGTGGGAAAAACGCGAGCACACATACTGGAAAGTACTATTAACTTTCTTTTCATTCAAATGTTTGTTTACATTTACACTGCACACTATAACATTAGTATGGGCCAGTGTTCAGACTGCAGTACAACAGAAGAAGACTGAAGTTTTAATGGATCTTTATCGTTAATGGTTTGGTTTCTGTTGGTTTATTTTTGCTCTGCAGAATTAGGTAATGATCGCCATGTGTATAGTTTGTCAGACAACAACGAACTCTTCAATTGCATCGAAGAGCATCTGTCATAGTCATGATAACATAAACAAAGACTGAATACCTATTTCAAATCGAAACTTTTGGGAAAATTTATTTTAATAAATTATAAAAGTGATCTATCAGTGAAATAAATTATAAAATTTCATTAGAAAGTCATTTGTCATGTAGTGTGCTACAGAGTAAAATTTAAATGAGAAACCATAAAAACTTAGGCGAATTCATCAGCTACCACAGGTAGATATAAATAAATGGATGGTATTCGTAGATGTTCTTGTATTTTATAATTTTTTTCGGATTCATTAGGATAGCGGAAGATTTTCCAAATTATTTCAGCCCAGAAATATCAGAAATATGTTTATAGTAGCGTATTTACAATAATTTATCTAGTCCAAGAAACATCGACAGTGATGTGAAAAAAATATTATCGATAAATTATAAGAAATAATAGAGCTTAAATGCAATGATTTCATCTGTATTTATGAACTTTTTCCACGAAGTAACATCGATGCAGGAAAATTTATGTGTAATTTAATAATACGGCTGGATGGCAAAAATACGCGCGAATTCTCAAGAACATTTGACTGCAGAATGATTTATGAATACCAGCATTAAAAAAATCGCAGACTAATACAAACTACTATACCAATACTAAGCTCCCGTTCACATCTGTTATTAGAGTAAGGCTTATTCACACTGGATTCAACATTCACGATTCGTCAAAATATCTCAATAAACATTATACATTATACTGCTGATATTTTTCAATATATTTTACTGATATTTTATTTCGTCACGGTACGTCAATAGTATTGTATTATTGAATCATGATTAGCGATCTATATTAATTAATGATGTGTTAATGTTTATTAGTGTTTAATTTGTAAAAACAATCGTTTATTGATATATTATTGTCAATTTCACTATGTGTACTTTTTATTGAATATATATTTTTAAATAATAATGATGATAATATTTTTATTTCGGAGCACAAAAGGATCCATATTTTAACAGACAAACTAAATCTTTATTAGTTTCTTCATATTACACTCAATTCAATATATTTCATACAAATAAACAGGGAGGTCTGTGCCATGTGGCTCAGTGTTCCACGCAATGTCACAAACAGTCACAACACTCACCCAGTGCTTGAGTACTGGACTGTCGTCGAGCCGACCTGCAATGGCCAATGACCTCTGGGATGCTGTAAGGAGAATGTTCTCTTACGTGTGATGGCGTGGAATCAGTACGTGCCTCAACAAAAATACCCGATGCACTACAGTAGCGTGGCACCCCCAGCAGCCACATCCTAAAAGCATTGTTATACTGCACTAGCAGGGCGTTGAGAGCCTTTGGGTATAGTTGATCCATAGGCTGCACGTGTAAATTGATTGACAGTGTGCCTTGGAGTGAGATTTTACTGGCTTTTTACTATGTGCAATTCTACGACCCAACATATTTGCCCGAACTGCCAAAGAGCTGCGGTCCCTCTCTATGTCTAAGTCATCCCTCAGGTCCTTACACCCATATTCTTAGTCATTTCCTCGACTCGACTCGACCTCAATTGAGGAAATTTGTATGCTTAATTGATAAATATCTCCTCGACTTGACCGATTCCCTTACTTGAGTCGAGGAATCAACTGTCAAACTCAAAGAACCTCTCGACCAGCCTTAAGGCGTCCTCAAAATTGTAACCGATGTTTTCAACGCACTTCGTCGTGCAAGTTTAAACGTTATTTGTTCTTAAAAATGTTTGATGAAGAAGACTTTGAAGAGTGAAACTCGAACTAAGGTCGAGGTTACGACTGTGAATAGCGTTTTGAAGGTGGTTTTGAGCAGTTCCTTAAGGAAGCCTTGGCTATGTTTGAGTCGAGGTGGCTCTAAGGAAACGAATAAGAATATGGGTGTAAGTCACTTTGAGATATGATCAAAGTATTTGAAATTTTTTATTGAGCGTGTTACCATATAATTTAATTTAAAGACTGAGTTTATTTTTTTCGCAGTGTGGAAATAAATTATCACTTCGACTTTGTTTGTCGATATTATTTAAACAGTGATCATTAACTGATAGTTAAATACTAGTATTTTAAAATATCGATCACAAAGTAGGTAACAAGTTTCGAGCAACAGTAGGAAGGCCGTGTTGCTCGAAGGTAACCAGCTACCTATAATTTTTGTTGTTAGCCGTACATAAATCGCTACTTACCCCATCGCTGGTTATCAATAAAATTGTACGCGAAAAGAATCCTAACTGTCTTGTCAAAACTATATTGGTTCCAGTCATACAAACTAATACGGTCGTATGACTAAAGAGTATCAGTATATTAAGTTTCGTTCATGGAAAATAGCCCTCCCCTCAGTTATAATAACGTACTCTGTGGCCCTCCCTCACTCCCTCTATTTACTTAGTTACTCTGTGGTCCTGAATTATATCTAAGTTTGTATTGTCTACGGTTTTTTTATTGCCGTTGTTGTTTTGTTGATCTTGTGATAACAGAAAAAAGTTAATTATTTGTGGCGATCTTAATGTAGATCTGCTTGTAGATACAACACTAAAGCGACGATTAATAACTCTGCTCAAATAATTTAATTTATGTCATGTATTTCTAGAGCCGACTAGAATTACACTCACCAGCCAAACTTGCTTAGATAACGTTTTTTGTGACTGTGCATTCACATCACAAGTAAGAATGTAATTAACTGTTTACCATCCGATCACAGTGGTCAAACAGTCTTATTCCCAATTAATAGTAAAAATAAGACTGATCCATCATTCTATGGGCATATTGCATCCCATAGACTAGAGACACGTATATGAAAAACTTAGATATAAGTTTGCCAGTACCGGATTTTGATGAACAGAACCCGAACAAAATGTATTCTGACTTCTTCAACATTATTCAAACAGAATTCAATACAGTTTTTAAATTAAAGAAAGTCGGTGCCAACAACGGTAACTCTAAATTTAATGACTGGGCAACATTTGGAGTTCGTAAAAGTAGAGCTATCTTGTATGACCTTTATGAACAAAAAACCTATAACTTTGATATAAAATATCATATGTTAAAAAATATTCCAAAACTTTCAAGTTAGTTTGTAGAACTACAAAAACTTTACACATTGATAGAAAAATACAAAAAATTCAAATAATAGAATGAAAACGGTTTGGCAAATCATAAACCGTGAAACTGGCAAAGTTATACCAACGGACAATGATTTCTGCCTAAAGATAGGTGATGATGTTGTTAAATCCAACGCTGAGGTAGCTCGAGCTTTTGAAACATTCTTCACCAGTGTACACTCGGCGCCACGAATAAAGAGCTCTCGGAGAAACTGGCGGGGATTACTGCGCATGTGTACAGTCGCGGCATAATTCCGAAGTGCGTTTTTAGGGTTAGTGTGAAGGAATGAGTGTTCAGGACTTTCTTCACTTCTATTTTTTCTCTGTTTGATATTTTGTTGATTGGGATATTAGCCGATGTAAATAATGGACTTGTGTCAAATAAACTATAGGTACTCTCTATTGACAACATTTGTTAACGTCAAGGTTGAAACCTATATATAAATAACCCCCTAGCATAGAATGCCCCTAGTCACTAGGGCCTAGTGAATATAGATACTTGTAGTAATAGTCCTGCACACTCTTTTCTTCCCGCTGACTAATAATTTGTAATTCGACCGGGGCGAAAGATAACGTTGGGTAATATTGTATGCGACTGTACTCAAGAAGCTTCGAGACGTGCTTTCGGTGCGGGCATCGGGAAGCGACTGATCAACGAATCAGGTGCCGGCGCTGACTACCGCCCCCGCCGCTCCTCACTTCCCCGCGCCAAACACTTGTGAAAAGTGACTACTGCGCATTCAAGGACAAAGCTCTTTAGTCGTGGCGCCGAGTATACCCTTACTCACAATAGATATGAAGCAGAGACTTTGTTAAAAAACAGCACTAGCATCAGTAATGTAGATTTTAAATTTTATCATGTATATCCCCAAGATATTGTCAAAACGTATAGATTACTTAACTTAAAAGATACTGAAGACCTGTGGGGTATATCAGTCAAAGTCATTGGTTTAATAATACTTGTTATAGCCCCACACCTAGCTTATATAATTAATAAATGTGTTGATGATGGAGCTTTCCCAGACCTCATGAAACACAGTAAACTTATACCTCTGTTCAAGTCGGGAGACAAGGGTAATCCTTCAAATTTCAGACCAATATCTGTTCTTCCAGCACTAAGTAAAATTTTTGAAAAGATTATACTCAATCAAATGCTCTCACACTTCAACCGTACAAAACAACTCCACGCCAAGCAATACGGTTTCACCCTTATATCTCATATTTATTCTGCATGGGAAGCCGCACAGGATGCTATCGGTGTTTTTTGCAATCTGTCGAAGGCATTTGATTGTGAGGATCATGATACGCTACTAATTAAATTAAATAATTACGGAGTTAGAAATAAAGCGTTGGATCTATTAAGATCATACCTAAGCAATAGAATTCAAAAGGCAGAAGTCAACGGCGTTAAATCTGATGGATCGGGAGTAAAAATTGGCGTTCCACAAGGTTCCGTATTAGGCCCTTTCTTATTCCTGGTATATATTAACCATCTGCCTTTTATGGTGGAGAAATTTACAAACACAGTGTTGTTTGCTGATGATAACTAACTGGTCTTCAAAATAAAAAGACAAAAAGAAGATTTTGATGATGTCAATGGAGTATTATCTTTAACCTTGAATTGGTTCACAGTTAACAATTTCTTCTTCTTCTTCTTCTTCGGGTGCCATCTCCTATCATTTAACAATTTACCTATTGTTAAATGCTGGTAAAACCAAATGTATCAAATTCTCACTTCCAAATTTCAGGCAAGTTGGGACCAGTTTAGTGTTGGACAGCAATACGTTAGAATTAGTAAATGACACGAAGTTTCTTGGAATAACCATTGATAGCAAATTGCAGTGGGGACCCCACATAGAAAAATTGGCTGGTAAATTAAGTTCTGCGGCTTACGCTGTTAGGGACATCAGACAAAACACGGATGTGGCTACATTTAGGCTAGTATATTTTAGTTACTTTCATAGTGTCATGTCCTATGGTATCTTGTTGTGGGGGAAAGCAGCGGATATTCAAACTATTTTTATTTTACGGAAAAGGGCTATTCGAGCAATTTATAATTTAAAACGCACAGACTCCTTAAGAGAGCTTTTTAAAGAAATTGACATACTAACTGTAGCTAGTCAATTTATTTTCGAAAATATAATGTATGTACGCAAGAACCTTACAAATTTTCCCAAACATAGCGATAGCTGTAATGTTAACCTAAGAAATAATCACAGACTACTTGCGCCCCGGTTTAAACTCGCGAAGGTTAGCAATTCTTTCAAGGGTCAATGCATTCTCTACTACAACAAGATACCTATCTTGAAATTGCCATTTGAGCAATTTATAAACCATGTTAAAGCGACTTTGTCGAAAAGGGATATTTCAATGTTCAAGATTACTTAATTAATGGGACTGTATAAGGTTAATCTGGCTCAATACAGACCTTGCTGTTAATAATTTTGTAATTATTTATTCCTGCTTATTAATTATGATAATGACATAAGTATATATTTTTTCTATTAGTTAAGCATAAGCAATTTATAAAAGAGATCTAAAAATCAATCTGTGGGAGTTTCTAAGCCCTGCTTCTCCCACAGTGGTCTAATGCAGAGAAGTGGCAAAAAATGACAATTGCTAAGTATATGTTAATATCTACAGTAATAAAGACTTTTGGAATTTTTATCTTTATTCCAGTTTCATCTCAATCCCTAGAATGAATAATGATCAAGTGCAATATAAAATAAATTTTAACAGTCGTAACCCATACAATGAAGATGCAATCACAGACATTTAAGATGCAAAAGTATATAGGTTGGATAAAATTCTTTAGCCTACAAAATACATAATTTGACCACTGGCAATTATTCCCGATATTGATGGATAATTTTCCGCCCCCTGCCCCCCGCCCGCGGCGCAGATGTTTTGCGTTGCATTGCGGGAGGAAAAGGAATATTTAGCTGGACTGGACCGTAAATAAACGCAACTGAACTTATTTACTAATTGTGTCATTTCTGCAAAGATGACTATCCTAACTAAGTCTTCTATTGCTTTGAAGAGCGTTCGTGTTTGCCGATCGCCTTCGATGAATCTTCCTTTGGTTGCAGATGAAGAGGTACGCACAATTCTAATTACTGAAAATGTTCTCGTGCACGGCGATTTTTCTACATTCAACATTTTTTACTCTGCTCCACAAATACTATGATAGCACGTCATACCACTGCTGAGAAATAAATGGGTTTGAGCAAAGTGGATAGTAAAAATATAGTTATTGCGTTTTTTGTTTATTTTTTGTTTTTTGTAGTCACTTTTTAGTTTATCATGCTAATAATAACGTAACAGTAAAGCTCTTTTATTATCACACTTTTCGCTGTGTTTCGAAATTGACTGAACTAAAGCCATTTCAAATTTGATTGATGTATGTCACTTATTTCAGACCGAATACTGTAAGGTTATGTTAGGTCAAATCTTTATGTAAAACCTGCAGCCGAGCGAAGTGGAGCGGAGCACCGCACCATGGGGCAACGCCACACCATGAAAAAGGAGACCCGCCCTATAGTTCCCGCTGTTAAGAATTAATCTTTTTTAAAGTAAATATTGCTGTAATGATTAGTTTGACCGAATCAATTGTGTTAGCCCAACACTATTTTGTGAGGAAGATCTGACTCCCGAGCTGTCAATTCGTCGTGGTCTTGTCATAATATTTTAGGCGGGGTTTTCATTGTGTCCTGGGTTGAAAGTTTAGAAATATATTCTGTTTATCGAACGAAAATGTTGTAATAAGTTAGAAGTGTTATCCATGGAAGTCAGTGGTCGGCTAGATAATCTGGTAAGTAAGTGGTTTTAGTACCTTTCCTTATGGGGTTTGTGTTTCTAGGTCCACGGCCCTTTGACGTTAGAAAAAAAGCCACCCATAAAGTCAAACTCAAAGTACTTTATTACTGTAGATATTTACATATACTTAGCAAACGGCATTTTATGCCTCTTCTCTACATTGGACCACTGGGAGAAGGAGGGCGTAGAAACTCCCACAGATTAATTTTTAGATCTCTTAAAAATATGTTGTGCTTAACTAATACAAATATGTTTTTTTTATTATTATGATTAATAAGCAGGAATAAATAATTACAAAATTATTAACAGCAAGGTCTGTGTTGAGCTAGATTAACCCCATATTGTCCTGTCATTTAAGTAATCTTGAACATAGTAATACCCCTTTTTCGAGAAAGTCGCTTTCGATGCTTTTTAAATTGCTCAAATGGCAATTTCAAAATCTCCAGAGGTATCTTATTATTGTAGAGAATGCACTGACCCTTGAAAGAATTGCTAACCTTCGCGAGTCTAAATCGGGGTGCATATAGAATGTGATTATTTCTTAGGTTAACATTACAGCTATAGCTAAGACCCCCATTATGCTGTCCTTTTGGAAGGTGACTTTTGCCCTCGTAAGGGATGCTTGTTATAACACTATACCTAATTAGGCGCCTACCTCAGTCATAGAGTGAACTTTGAAGCGATCAGACGCCACGCCATGCCACCTCTACTTTCGTAACGACAAAAAATAGCCATTGCTATGACTCTGGTAAGATCTACAGTCAACAAAGGAAGAAAGGGAAAAGGCGGACCGGGTTCGCTCTTTCGTCCTTATAAGTGAAACTTATTCCCTTTTGCTTATTACATTGGCCTCTCTCTTCCAAAAGGGTCCTTCAAAAAGCCAGTATAATACCCCTTTAAGTTTGGAAAATGTTGTAAGGGTTCTTGTGTACATAGTACATACATTATATTTTAGAAAATAAATTGACTAGCTACAGTTAGTATCTCAATTTCTTTATAAAGCTCTCTTAAGGAGTCTGTTCTTTTTAACTTATAAATTACTCAAATACACACACCGGCACAATTAGCGGAACAGAAAAAAAAGGGAGAAAAAAGAGGGAATTTAGAACAATGAATGTAATTTCTAAACAACATATTATTTAAAATGAAACAACAATTAAACTAACATGTTTTGACATTCATTTGTAACACCATACTTAAAGTTTAATTAAAATAAAAATAAAATTAAACAAAATGCATTTTTCTTCGATTTTTTAATTATAGAGAAACAGCAGAAAATTCAAGGTTTTCCAAAGGTTAAGAACAATTTCAATGACTGTTCAATATTGAGTGTTTCATCTTCGTGCTCTGATGAGGGTTTCCATCCGTCTGGGCATGCTGCGGATGATGTTATCAATGGTTTCTTGGGGCGACCTCTGCCATTCTTCAAGTAATGCGTTTCACAACTCGTTGAGATTATTGGGAGGTGGCATTCATGATTCATATCGGGGGACCGTGCTGGCCACTCCATCACCTTTATACCAACATGGTTTAGGTATGTCTGTACTGTGCGAGCACTGTGAGCCCGAGCATTATCCTGCATTAGAATGAAGTTGTTACCAATAAAGGGGGCAAATGGCACAACATGTTCTTTTAAAATCTCCCTGATATACCGATCAGCATTCAGATTCCCGCCATCGACCACTACTAACTCCGTACGAGCTCCTAAACATATTCCTCCCCAGACCATAATTGAACCGCCGCCATATGCCACTGTATTTTCAAAATTAGACTGGATATACCGTTCTCCTTTGCGTCTCCATACTCGCTGCCTTCCATCAATTTGAATTAACATAACTCTGTATTCATCAGTAAAAAGAACCTGTCCCCAGTCGTCGAAGTCCCAATCACGATGTTCACGACCAAAATGTAGACGGTTTGTGCGATGATGTCTCTCAAGTTTTGGGGCTTTGGCGGGCACATACGAGCCTATACCCACTTCTTCGAATCTTCTACGAACTGTCCGCTCACTAATCCTTACTGCTCGTACCTCTTCCAGTACATTTCGAGCCTGCACCGCCGTTAGTATCGTGTTCCGTCGGACTTGAAGTTGGAGAAAATGGTCATCCCTCCTTGAAGTACACCTTTTCCGGCCTTGTCCTCTCCTTCTCACTAGAGTATTCGTCAATCTGTATCGTTGGATGCTACGATGAATCGTTGATAACGATAGACGAAGGCTTCTGGCAATCGATCTGTAGGTTTGACCATTTCTCCTCGTTTGATCTGCCCTAATGATTTCTGATGGCGTTAAATCAGGCATATTTAGATGCTCGTAAATTATCAATATTCGAAAAAACTCAAAAGCCTCAAAAAACTGCAATTCAAAGCTTTTCAAATGGAATGCACGAACCTTCTAAAAACGGAGAAGCGGTCGAAAAAAATGAATCAATGAAAATTAAAACAAAATAATGAAAAAAATGGCAGTCGCTTAGTATTCCGTTTTTAAATTAAAACCCAAATTTAAAAAAAGCTTGTTTAGCCGGCCAGTAACACGTAAACATGCGTAAATACTCCTTTTTTTCTGTTCCGCTAATTGTGCCGGTGTGTGTAGCTCTTTTCTGTAAAATAAAAATAGTTTGAATATCCGCTGCTTTCCCCCACAACAAGATACCATAGGACATGACACTATGAAAGTAACTAAAATATCTATACTAGCCTAGATGTAGCCACATCCATGCTTTGTCTGATGTTCCTAACAGCGTAAGCCGCAGAACTTGATGATGATGATGATTATGAGGTGGGACGCCCGCTGAACGACAGGCAGGTGATCGGTCCTCTATCGTGACTATTTCACCCCCAGTGTTTGGGCACTGGTTACTGTTGGATCAACAGATGTCCCTCCCCAAATTTTCTTGTTCGTTTAATTAATTCTAGGATGTCGCTAAACTTTAAGTTTGACAAATCATCTCCCAGATTTGCGTTTTCTAGGAAGTATTTTCAAACTTCCTAGTTGGCACGTTTTGTCGCTTTCAAGTTGTTTTACCAGCCGAGCCGCATCTGAGTATTTGCTCATCTCTTTGCAGTACAGGCGCCAGCTTTTCCTACTTTCTCTGTGTTTTGTTTTGCTATATTCATTCCTGACCCTTCTATGCCCATCCCAGCTATCTTCATTGTTCTTTAAGAGGGCTTACCTCATAGCTCTCCGAGTTCTTTTTCTTTGCTTCTTCAGGTCTTTGTTCCACCATAGTTGACGCTTTCCTTCTGGAATTCTTCTAAGGGGGCATGCCTGGTGGTATGCATATATAAGAGTTTTTTCAAATTCATTCGTCCCCCCTTCTAATTCTTCTCTAGTTCCATATGTTTGTCGGGTTGGAGTTCATTTGCCCATGATGTCGCAGTATATGCTCCAGTCCGTCTTCCGAGGATTTCTTATTTCTAGTATCTCAAACTGATAGTCTAGCTAGAAGGTATGATCAGACAGAATATCCTTCTCTGCCACTCTCCAATTCTTAACTCTTTTGCCTATTTTCTTGTTAGTATCTGTACTAACCTACGCCTATTTATCGGAGCTAGCATCACAGCACAACACGAATGGAACGTCTTTACCTTTATAGTTCTCGACAATGTCTCCTACCTCTTGCGGGGCGGCGCGAAGTCTTTCTCGCTCGGCATGTAGCTAGATATGAACGCCACCTTCTTGCTTCCCCCGCCAGCTTCCAACAAATTAAGTTCTATGGCAACCAGATCTCTGGAACCTGTACCAGAAATACAGCCTAATGCTGATTTTATTGCTGACAAAAAACATGTTCGGGCAGCCAGCTTACTTGAATGGCCTCTGACGAACGATGAGTCCCAGGCGCGCCTTGCTTCACTGCTACAAGCCAGTATTGGGGTCAACGTCAGGTCAAGTTATGTCCTTTCCTTATTATAATCATGCGTGTGTATATGTTATTTCCCATGTGAAACACACAAATCTCAAAGTGTTCCCAGTTTCTCACACCCATCTTGGTAACACTGTTACAAACTTTTTTTTCTTCCAGTTTGTCAGTGTCACAACGCGAGATTTTGTTAGCCTGAATGCGGCTCCGCAACGGTCGCAGTAGATTGAACAATATTTCGGTACAGCCAGAAGGTTTTCCACGCCTCGTGTAGTGAAGGGTCAAGTCTGGACTGATCATATAACTACAGGCTGATATTGAAACTGTTCCTATCTATCCGCGCCTACTTTCTGTAGTCTATGACCGTGATTATTTTAACCCCCAGAGAGCAACATTCATGTAAAGAACCACGCTCTGTCAACCAAGATGTTAGACCTTCCCCTAGGACGGCGGTCCTAGCTACGACACAGATTAATATAATTATTACTTCGTAACAGATACATCACAGTCCTACAAAAGCGAACGCCTAAATATTTTTTATAATAATACTTGGAGTAAACTGCAAGCAAAAATATGTCTAGTGCCCGCACACCGAGAATTGAGATGTTCGTCTGCTTACATCATTGAGCGTATGCGCTAGGGTTGTCCAAAGATGACAAAGTGAAATAAAAGATCTAAAGTAATTAAATTATTTTTATTGCTCATCAAATATGTTTTAATGTAATAAAATATTCTATTGCTTTTTGCCCTGACCGAAATTCTCTGTTATTAAATTTACGGGTTGAAAATAATTTGAATGTTGTTAATTTTAGTAAGTATTGAAACGGAAAACAAGGGCAAAGTGGAGGAAAATCAATTAAATTTAACAAATTTTACCCTCTTCTGTACGTCATGCGCTCAAGTAAGCGGCCGGCAGCCCTGTTATATTGTTTTCCCGGGGGCACGCGAGCGAGTAGGCAAATAACTCGCGACGTTGAGTGAGTGACGAGGACTTGGCTGCGGGCCCATTTACATAGCTGGAAACCTGGTTCACCGCCGTAGGGGAGTCTAACGGGCGGTGAAACACCGCGCTAGGTTACTTACCTGACGGAGTCTTCCATAGACCTATGACCTGGCTTCCGAAGTGACGTGCCTCGGGCGCGCCCGAGTTATCTTCCAGCTTTACACCGTCCAAGCCAATCTTGGGGTCACCGTCATGTCAATCTGTGTCCATTCGTTATTATAATTATGCGTGGCTGTTTCCCGGCGAAATACGCAAATCTCACGCTACTTTCAACGACTAATCAATAAATCACGACTAATCAGCCCGGGTGCTACCGAAGCCCTCACCCAACCTGCGGTGCTGACCTTCAGCAAACCAAACTCGCGGAAGACGGATTTCTTCCCAATCTTCCGGCACAATTTGAACTAACAGAGCACTATTATGGGGAATTAACCTAGGAATGAGAACCATGATTAGAGTTATACATTGAACTGATAGAACACTATTATGGGAATTTAACCAAGGACTGAGAAACACGATTTGAAATAGATGTTGAACTGGTAAATCACCGATTTAACCCAGGAGTAGGAAAAACGGTTTGAATGAGATATTGAACTGATTGAGCACCACTATGATAATTCAACCGTAAGCGATTACTAAAATCTGGACCAGATAATTCACTGAGTGAGTGCTGTTATGAAAATTAAAACCAACGAACAACTAATTGAGCAATAACGCAATAAGAAATCAAAAGACCTGATTAAGATGCTTGACAATCTATGCACTACTATCAACTGCCCCCTGAAAGAAAACGACATACTCCATTGCACGAGAATCGCCAAAATAGATCAATCAAGCTCCCGCCCGCGCTCCATTCTCGTCCATCTGAGCAGCCCGCGCATGCGCGACACGCTCATCGCCGCGACGCTGAGTTTCAACAAGGCCAATCCCAAGAACAAACTGAACAGCAGTCACATCGGAGTAGGAGGAAGAGATTAGCCATCGTCAATATTTGTTGTGGAGCATCTATCCCCCTCTAATAAAGCAAACAAGCAAATACTCTTAGATTACAAGTTTGTATGGGCACGCGGAGCTAAAATCTAAATGAGACCTCACAACGAAGCGGAACGAGTCCACGTGAGAAGTTAGTTTAATTTAATTTTGTACTAATATTACTTAGCTTGATATATTTTACTTGAGTCCCTGTAATGCCCGGCCCAGTATTGTCCGGCCCAGGAATGTCCGGCCCCGGAATTGGCGTCCCGTTAGCCCACGATTCCGTGGTCGGGCATTCCTGGGCCGAGCATTCCGTGGTCGTACAAAACAGTGCTCGACCCCGGAATGCCCGGCCCTGGAATTGGCGTCCCGAGTACCATAGACAACTGCTTCATCAGAGATTAAAGTGTGTTCATAGTGACTATCTCAAAAAATCTACTAATACCATTAAATGTTTTTTTTTATTTGCATATGCTTCGCTCCGCTACGCTTCGGTTTTGCTTCTTCTGAGTTCTAACCTAACCTATAACCCAATTTAAATTTAGCCACAATAACCTACTCTAGCCAAATTTGACTCAATAAATATAATGCACTTGAACTCAGCCTTCACAGTGTTATTTTTTTTAACAAATAGCAGAATTGAGTTTGTTTTTATTTTAAACTAACCAAATATGAATAATTTTGAGGTTATGTTATGTGTCAAGTGAATGTTAAACTTGCTTACAAAAAAACCTCACTACTATGAGGCAAGACCAGGGCTTAAGATTAGTCTAAGTTAAATCGAAAATGTTCGACCAATCAGAAGCCAGTATTTCCAGCCAATGAGAGACGTCCCACAATTTCGGGGCCGGGCATTCCGGGGTCGAACAGGCAGTGCACGGCCTCGGAATGCCCGGCCCAGTAATACGCGGCTTGGAAAGTCCGGCCCCGGAATTGGCGTCCCAGATCCCACGATTCCTAGGTCGGACATTCCGGGGCCGGGCATTACTGGGCCGTGCATTCCTGTCCCCCATTTAACTTTATCTGTCATAAAATTCAATAATAATAAGCTAAAATTTTATTACCAGAATGTTCGCGGCCTAAAAACTAAAACAATAGACTTTTATACTGGGGGAGACTTGGTTGCACGACGCTATTTTCGACTCGGAGCTTTTGACCACCGATACATTGTTTATAGACGAGACGGAGCATCAACTTCTTTTAATAATTATAGCATGGGGGCGAGGTTACTTATCTCAAAGAGTTTATCAAGGCAGAGATATATCGCTCTGGAGGGACCGGGTGAGGAACTCTGGGTTTCAATAGCAGTCAAATTAAATAACAAATGGATAAAATTGCATATCTTTGCAGTTAACCTTCGTTCCACAACTGATATTAAAGAGAACAGAAAAACCTAGATACTTTTTTGTATAACACTCAAAATGTTATGGAAAATGTCGAAAATTGAATTATTATTGGCGATTTTAACCAACGAGACATAATGTGGACCAAAGATGCCTCATCAGCGCACGCCACCCCCGAAGCCCCAACCGATTTTTTAACTCTTAATACCCTCAAGCAGCAAAATTTTATCCCAAACTTCCAATCCAAGGTTCTGGATCTTGAGCTTAGTAATCGATGGGCTATCGCAGTGTTGACTTGATTAGCGTTGCTGACCCTTTTCACCCGCCTTTAGACTTCCAAGTTTGTCTGAAAGTAAACGGTCTCTTACGGGAGGTACCAGCATCCAGACCTAATTTTTACAAGGCCGACTACGACGCTATTGCGACATACCTAAAATCAGAGTCAATCATAGGCTACTGATCGGAAAACTGTTCATGTTGGGCATCAGCGGAAGCCTTATCAAATGGCTGCAGTCCTATCTCCACGACAGAACCTGCCTTTGGCTATATGTGGGCAATCTAGCGATGCTTTTCAGGCGATATCAGGTGTTCCTCAGGGCTCTCATCTTGGCAAAATACTGTTCAATGTGTTTGTCAACGACATTGGTGACTGCATTGGACACTCAGAATTCCAGTTGTTTGCCGATGACCTAAAGTTGTACAGGCCTATCGCTTCTTACAACGACTCCAGCCTCTTACAGGAAGATATTAAACAGTGAAGTGAGTGGTGCGACCATAACGATATGTCCCTAAGTGCGATATGTCGCTAGTGCAGAAGAATACTATTGTGTCCACTTCACGCGTAATAACATTCATAATCATCAAGCGTACCCATTGGGAATAAGAAACTAAATAGCGTTGCATCAATGTATGATCAGATTCAGATTCAGATTCTCGGCGTTATGCTGGATAGTCGGCTTAAGTTTGATGAGCATATTGACAGGATTGTAACCAAGAGCCTAAAGACACTTGGTTTTGTGATACGCAATAGCAAAAACTTCAAGGAGCCTCTCACAAAGATAAGTCTCTTCAACACATTGGTACGATCACAGGTAGAGGATTGTAGCGTGGTTTGGAACCGCCAATACAAAATCAACTCCGACAGACTAGAAAGTGTACAGAGACGGTTCCTTTACCATTTAGCGTACGGTGATAACAAGGCAAAAAGTTACCCAGTTATAGTTCGCGTCTAGATCACTGTAACATTGACACTCAAAATCAAAATCAAAAATCATTTATTTCCATAGGATGTTGTTACATCACTTAGATCCGTCATTACATTTTTTTGGGTGAGTTCACTAACCCAATGGCGGAATCTGTGGAGAAGAACTCTGGCGGCACGCAGAAAGAGACTCTATATTTAAGTCTCGATCTAAAGCTAGCAAAGCTTATTTTTTTTAAATAATCCATAATACATAAATAAATAAATAACAAGATGAAATTTTCCAATATTTTAGCCTATATTCAATGTATATAATATAGCTTTTGTCTTGCTATAAAAATGTTAACTGAGTCATAAAATAAATTTTCACTGTAGGAAACGATGTTGTGAGATCAGGCGAACAGAACAAATTTTGATTTCTATCGCGTGTCTGGGACACAGATTCCCAGGATGGCCGACTGTTAAGAATTCATATTCCTAAAAGTTAAAAGGTATTGATTTAATGTTCAGTTCGACTGAATCGATCGTGTCAGCTTAACACTATTTCGTGAGGAAGACCTGACATACCTAGCTGTCAATTAGTTATCGACTTGTCATTATGTTACACGCGGGGGTTGTTGTGGTGTCGTGTGTTGAAAGTTTAGAAACATATTCTGTGGGACTAACGAAAGCGTTTGATTGCACTACCTCTTTGCTAGTTTGACCAAAGTTTGTAAATATTCCACCTCTTGTTTTGTCGTCTTCATTAATTTCAATTGATCAAACTTTTTTGTTTTTTTCCCTACAGCCGGAGAAGGTTGTCGTGCAAGGGATCGTGCATGCGGGTCGCCCGCGTCCCGGACCAGGGGCGAGGTCCACTGGAGCCCTACTATGCCTCACCATCGTCGCCCTGCTGGTTGCCAGTGCAGGTTTCCTCTGCGGACTTGAGTTGTACCGCGAATGTATCAAGTCCAACTCTATTACTCGGTTCCAGGGCTATTGTTCCATTCCCGTCGACCAGAAGGAAGATGTGAGTTTATTGTTTGCTGTTATATCTGTGTTAAAGAGGGCCTCTAAAAGGGGATGTTATCATTCTGGTCTATCCACCCGCAAGACTTGTGTTTATATATTTTGTTAAAAAAAATAGTAGTTTATGTGACTGATACATAATGAAGGATATTAAAACTCGCGGCGAGTTTCCTAATAATACGCGAGAGTTTTAATGCCTAATTATGTTCAGTTACATACACTAGTTTATCTACACACATATCATAAGCTCTTTGATGTGTTCAGCAACCGCATGTTCGACCGGCATTGTGGCATTGATCATTGCTCTGCACTTGTGAGCTTTTTCAGTAGTACCAACTTCATAGACAAACTAGGGGCGGCACGCGGGCGGGCGGCGGCGTTCGAAATTTGAATGTCATAATATTTCGAAATATTGATACATTATAGTCATAATGTATCAATATTCAGATAAATGATTTTTATACCAAGTAGTATATCACTAACGTGCGGTTTTTAAACGCAGTAAGGAGGGAATATGATACGTGTGTAGATAAAATATATAATTGGCCGGTAGATACGCCAGGCTTCCATAGAAAAAAGTTTAAACCCCTTAGGCTAGTTTCATACCTATTATGGTTGTGGCTATCCCTTTTCACTTACATAAAGGGAATAGAAAGTATCAATTCAGTAATCAGATATTATGAGCTAATTAAGAATCATAACAGTTTTGAGAAATGAGTCACTGATTTATTTTATTAGCAATTAAGTAATGACAAAATTATGTACTGTCCTGACCTGATCCATTGTTAGGGTGTCCCTAATTCCGTAACTTATTTTTCAACACATTTGCTCTTAAAGTGGCTATTATAAACGCGTGCGGTGATAAACATTACCGTACAAGTGTGGTAAGTGTGCCATTACCTATCTATTCTTGGGATATCGGAGGTTATAGCAGGAAATAACACGTAATATCGTTACATTTCAGTCTTTATTTCCTTGCTTACAATAGGGGTAATATCGATATTACCCAACTCAGGCAAGTTACTATCAGAAAACATCTAACACAAAAAGAATAATTAACACACTTCTGAAAATATAATTTGAGTTTTAACTTACATTTCACTCGACGACCAGTAACCAAAAGAGGGCCCTTTCATCTCGACCGATCACTTTTATATTTTCTATGCCCACCAAAAAGTCCTACTCAAGGCATGATCGCCAACCCACAATGTAAAACTCCGCGAGTCATTCTTATTGGTTCGTTTCATTTCCTTTCGAAACTCAGTGCTCTGATTAGTTACTGGTCTACACCGTATACACACTTTATATTTTAGATCACACAGTTCAACTAGAAATAGACTTTATAACATCATAAAATAATCTAAATAAAATAATACTCATTTGATTTCTATATAAAACAACTTATTGCAATTATAGTGAATAAAGTTCTACTTTGAGTTAAAACCATCTGGAATTTAAAGGCGATCGACCGCCATATGTATTTCCAACATTGAACTAACTACGCATTTCTACAATATTATATAACAAACTCTTGATAGATGGCGCTAGTTTTTTCAAAAGCCTTACACTCGTCCATCCTGACGCGTGTAATGTCCTCATACACGCAACCTTAACCTTACACTAGGCCTTTCCTTGTGTTAATCATAAACATATATATTATATTAACTACCAATTTGTCAATCCTAGTTAACGTTTATCTAATTATTAATCTGAGTAATTTTGACATTTCACAGGTATAAATAAAATGAAATTATGTCTGTTTTACCTAGGTATAAATATATATAAAAAAAACGCCTACAAAAATAAATATCATCATACCTTTATAAATTAAATAACAAAGATAACGTAAGATAACTATCTGAACGTAGGTATATCAATAATCTTCACGTTATACCTATTTTAATAAGAGAGCGTGAGCCTGCGCAGCCTCCGCAGTAAACATCCGATTTTATAAATCTATATCTGACCGACGACTGCAGTATCCGCAGGTTTAGAAAATTAATGTCGCAGTATCCACAACTTCTTGCCGCAGCGTAGTGTAAATAACCAGTACCCATGGATCTCGTAGTGGCAGTCGCATCTTTCGTGACCCTCAGCCGCAGTATCCGCAGCCTTGTGGGTCTGGTGGAGTGGCAGTCACAGAGTCCGTGACCTCCAGCCGCACTGTATCCGCAGCGCCACTCCTGAAAAATATTTTATCACAACTACAGTATCCATAGTAACACTTACTACACATTAGCATTGGCTCTCTTTAGGTGACCTTTGACCAACAGAATATAAATCGTGTTATGATACACAATGGAATCTTTAACGATCATTATTAAAAATTATTCTACATTTCGTCTACACTTAATGCAGCTAAATGTATCCAAGGTTGCAATCGGTCCGCAGCAATAGTTCCTCGGTACCTTCTCTTTGTTTTGTTATAAAATCCATCGATTTCAGTTATACGGTACCTATCATTGCCTAAGACCCTGGAATCCCTATAAGGTCCTAAATACTTCTCAACCAATTTTTTACTTTTGCCGTCGTTGTCAAAGGAGACTTTGGTTATTTTCACCAAATCTCCTTCTTTGTAAATAGTGGGGGGTTTACGATTTTTGTCAAAATTAATTTTCTGTTCTTTCTGACTTTTTTAAATATTTTTAATAGCATTTTGTCTTATTTCTTCTATATCACACTTCTATATCTTCTATATACATTTGATCGAGTTATGTCTAATACACTGTCAAAATTCCCACTTATTTCACAATTCATAGAAACTCCGAATAACATTTCCGCAGGAGTTTTTCCTATAGACTTATGTAATGTATTATTCATACCCCATTGCACTACTCCAACGTACTCGTCCCAACTCCTTTCATCTAAGTTATGAGTTTGTATACTGAGTGATTTCAATATAGTCCGGTTTTATCGTTCAACCTGCCCGTTTGCTCTCGGGCAGGCCACTGCGTTGAAAATCAATTTTATTTTCTTTTCAGAACAAAAGCTTTGAAACAAGTTCGATGTAAAGCTACTACCACGGTCACAAATTATTCGATTTGGTATTCTAAAGGTGTAAAACAAATCCTGCATTACCCTTATAACATTTTTAGTCTTAGTGTCTCTTACTGGTTTTAAACGCATATTTGGTGAAAGCGTCGACATTGATTAATAGATATGCGTATATATTTTACTACGGACAAATGGGCCAAGGCGATCGATATGCAGTGTATGCATTGGTATAGGAGTCTTTTCAATGGGGTTTAAAAATCCTTTTGCGTGGTTGTTATCAGCATGGTACGCGCAATTTAAACATGCTTTTAAATATTTCTTTATAAAGTGTCGCATTTTGGGAAACCAATAAGTTTTCTTGATGCGATCATAAGTCTTGTCGTGCTGATGAGGATTGGGACAACTATAAAGATGCCAAATCCAAGTACAAGAAACGACTACGGTTCAAAAGCAGCAACTCATGGAGGAAATTCTGCAGCGACATTGAAACCGTTGATCAAGCAAATCGGGTAAGGCAAATACTAGCTCAACAAGGCAACTCCAGGCTAGGGTCGCTTAAAAAACCCGATGGAACATATACCTCTTCCACCACAGAAACACACAGTCTCTTGTTGGAAACTCACTTTCCCGGAAGTAGAACTATTCAAGAGATTGTGTGGCCGGAAGAGGTTCACCATGAAGCTGTCGACCACTTAGACATAACTAATAATATTATCACTGCTGACAAGGTGAGATGGGCCATTAATAGCTTTAAACCTTTTAAATCAGCAGGACCAGATGGAATCTTCCCAGCACTTCTACAGTGGGGTGGGGAACCCGTCATCAATATAATGGTCCGAATCATGAAAGCATGTCTTAGATTCGGATACGTTCCCAAAAGGTGGAGAGTAGTAAACGTAATTTTCATACCGAAGCCAGGAAGGAGCGACTACACTAACGCTAAATCTTTCAGGCCGATTAGTCTCACCTCGTTCTTGCTTAAAACTCTCGAACGTTTGTGCGAGAGACACCTGAGAGATGGAGCGTTAAAACATATACCCTTACACAAGAATCAGCATGCATATAGTTTGGATAAGTCTACTGAATCGGCTCTCCATGCAGTTGTATCCACAATTGAAGAGGCGATTCAAAACAAATGCATCTGTCTTGGAACTTTTATTGATATAGAAGGTGCCTTTGACAAGACGCAGCATAGCAGTATAAGTGCATCTCTAACAAGGCATGGGGTGTCAACAGCTGTAAACAACTGGGTCACAAACATGCTTAACAAACGTATCGTGCGTCTAGCTGGAGAGTCCCTGTCGGCGGAGGTAGTGCGGGGATGCCCGCAGGGAGGAGTGCTCTCCCCGCTTCTGTGGAATCTGGTCATTAACGACCTGATTACCAAGCTTAACGCTAATGGATACTACACCGTAGGATACGCCGACGATTTGGTAATCCTCATCACAGGTAAATTTGCGAGCACAGTATGCAACCTTAAACAAACAGCTCTTCGCATCGTGGAGCGCTGGTGTTTAGAATATGACCTGGCGGTTAACCCAACAAAAACGGTAATGGTCATGTTCACTAACAATAGGGCTCTTGGTAGGTATACCCTACCTAAGCTCTTTGGAACGGAACTCCAGCTAGCAACTGAGGTGAAGTACCTGGGCATAACCTTGGACAGCAAGCTCAACTGGAGTAGCCACATCGACAACAAACTAAAGAAGGCGAGTATTGCTTTCTGGCAGTGTCGGAGAATGGTGGGGAAAAAGTGGGGACTTTCTCCCAACATCATTCTTTGGCTGTACGTAACGGTGATCCGTCCTCTTGTCTGCTACGGAGCTGTGGTGTGGTGGACCAGGACCAAACTAACCACAATGGTAAGCAAACTCCAAAGCTTCCAAAGGCTGGCCTGCATGGCTATCACAGGTAGTATGAGAACTACTCCAACAGCAGCAATGGAGGCCATGCTGTGTCTTCCGCCACTCCAGCTGTATATTAAGCAGGAGGCCGCGTCATCTGCGGTGAGACTCGACACCTTAGGACTTTGGAGGAAAAACAGGACCTCACACACCGCCATCCTAGGGGAAGTTTACAAGAAAATTCCCATCTCTATGGCTTGCAGTGACAGAATCCCTAAACAATTTGTTTTTGACAAAAAATACAATATACAGTTACATGAAGACCATCGGGTTGAGGGGCTCGACGTTAAAGAGCTCAGAATTTTTACCGATGGTTCAAAAACTGAAGCAGGCACTGGTTCAGGCACCTTCTCGGAGGACCTAAACATCAAGATAGCCATTCCACTGGGTGCCCATAATACTGTCTTTCAAGCTGAATGCATGGGCATCATCTCGGCCGCTAATGCCATAGCATCGAGAAAGGTAAGAGATTCCTCCATTCGAATCCTCTCGGATAGCATGGCCGTCCTACAAGCCCTAAATAGCAACACTATTAACTCAGGGCTAATCTACGAGTGTCACAAACGACTAATGGAGGTATGTCAACACAACCGCGTAATCCTTCAATGGATAAAAGGACACAGCGGATCAAGAGGTAACGATGCAGCGGATGAGTTGGCGCGTAAAGGATCTAGCTTGACAGCGTATGGTCCCGAACCTATCATCCCTCTTCCCTTCAAGATGGTACGCTCATTTCTGAGAGAGTCGACCAGGAATGATCATGCCACTCTTTGGACAAACCATGAGGAGTGCAGGCAGGCTAAGCTGGCCTTGCCGTCCCCTAGCGCTAGGCTGGCTAAGACCTTGCTTCGACTTAGTAGGCCGCGCATGCGACTGGTAACTGCAGCACTTACTGGCCATGGTTTCTTTAATAAACATCTATATGTCCTAGGTGTTACCGACAGCCCCCTTTGCAGAGCCTGCTTGGAGGCAGAAGAAACGGCTGCTCACGTCCTCATGGAGTGCACAGGAGTAGCGGACTACAGGGCTAAACACCTCGGTCAATCGAGGGACCTTCCAGGGATAGTCGGTAACGTAAAGGGCCTACTGGCGTTCCTGGAGGAGTTGGGTTGGCTCGAATGATGTCGCATTCCCACCCACACGCAAAATAGGCGCTTTCGTCGTCGAGTTGCGGAAACCAGCCCGTCTTACAATTGACAATTGAATTGAAGTCTTGACAAAAGCAAAATGGCCTATGTCGTCATGATTGAGTCTGCATATCTGCCACCGTGCTCCCTTTGGTACTACCCAACGTAGTTCCTTCTTTTGTTCGTCAATATACCTATACAACTGGTTGTTTTGTATGACATAATCTCTTTTTATAGAGAGTATTTCCCCAACCTTATCTTTAGAAATCAAAATATCTCTAGTCCTTCGCATTTCATGATCCCCTAACTGTAACGTTAACAACCAATTTTCCGGTTCTATGTGCACGACATTTGGCCAAAACCCACACTCTGCATTTTCAGTTGATAGTTGATGCTCATTATTATTAGTTGTTGTCGTAGGGCGACTTAGGGCGTCGACGTGACACATCTTTGTCCCTTGTCTATATTCAATGTCAAACTGAAACTCTTGAAGTTGCAGCCACCACCTTAACAGTTTTGTAGTATTTATCGGAGCATTGCATTATGTCTTACGGCCTACTGCTGTGGGGGAACGCTGCAGACATTAACATAATATTTGTGCTGCAAAAGAGGGCTGTTCGTGCAATCTACAATGTGGGTCCCAGAGAGTCAATGCGTTGTAAATTTAAGGAAATTAACATTATGACAGTGCCGTGTCAGTATATTAATGAAAACCTAATGTGTGTCCACAAAAATATTGATAAATTTCCTAAGATTAGCGACAGGCACATTGTCAACACTAGAAATAGGAATAAACTAGCTATACATACTACTAGGCAGAGGCGAACATATTATAGAGGCTTGGAGGCACTGCTTGTCCTAGCCAAATTTCCACCTTATAAAACTATTGATTCACACACAAAACAAACAACAAAACCCGCCCGTGCGAATTCAAAACGCTCGAAGCCGTGCCCCGCAGTTCCCGCGCTCCGCGACGACGTTCCACTGAGTCCCGCAGGCGATCGTACGTAAGTACGTTGACCCCAAAGGCACATGTATCTCAAGCCTTTAAAATATTTCCAAATCGTATTGAGCGAGGCCTGTACCACGAAAAATTCGATGCCAGCGTCTATGGGGCATAATACCAGATAATAGCTCGCCTGCCTTGAGAACAAGATGACGTGTCGAATCCAATGCGTATTTACTATAGGGACTATTAAATGAAACAATGCATGCCGCGCAGTGAACATGCGCTATTTGACATTCTCACCAATAATTGTCCCACCGACTCACACAATTTAAATCAAATCAAACAATTGGTTGCACCGAGCGAAACACCCGAATTATTTACGAAGACATACGACCACCACAAATAGTACTCGGAGCGAACGTTCATTTCAGTTTGTTTGGTTATTAGCGCATAGTTTTCGGGTGGTTTTCGGTTTTCCTATTGTAAATAAGCTGATTGATTGTCCGCCATTACTGAAAGTTTTCGTTTCGCGTCGGATGCAGAGTTGTGAATTGATAATCTTGTTTATTCTTTTGTGTAGTTGTGAGTTGTTTTGAGTGTAAGAGGTGAGTGGAAAACTGAGTTTAGGATGGATGTGTATACCTGTGCGATGTGTAAAGAGGATGTGTGTTTAGATAAGGTAAAAAAAGGCAAATTTCATAACTTTTCCTTTGCGTTGAAAGAAAGGATAATTGCAAAAGGGCGGTGTACTCCGGCTATAAAAATATCACAAATGAAAGGGAATACTACTAGACAGTTTCATTGTAGTTCCTACGATAAATATATTTGGCTAGCCGGCTGTGCTCACAGCAATAGGTTATTTTGTTTTCAATGTGTCTTATTTGAAACAAATCTGAATGTTTGGAGTGACACCGGTTACATAGATTTAAATAATCTTGCCAATAATCTTGTTATCACATAAAATCGGCACTAGAAGCTGTACGAAAAAAAAGCTGATGACCTTAGGAGCAAATAACTTTTACGGGAAACGTCGAATTAGCTATCTAATTCCTCGTCTTCTTAACGGTCTCTGTCCGGAACTCAAATCATCAATCCATCCCAAAAATATCAATCACAAATTAAAATCACACTTTATATCATTACTTCCATAGTCGTACACAAACTGTATTTTGCCTTTTAGCCAGCAACTGACTTCATGCTTATACATATTGTTTTTATCGACCCACCTACATAATACACTAGACTAATTTTGTGCTACATACAAACCTTAGTGGTTTAAGTAGTGCATTAAGTTAGATAAGTATTTAAAACTCTGTAATTTGATAAATAAATTAAAAAAAAAAAAAAATAAAAAATGCCGCAAAAAAACATGAGTCATCGGAAAAGCACCTAGCGTCATCTTTAAAACTTCGTACTTTCGGTAATTCTAGGATTGAAACGCAATTAAACAATCAGCTTAGAATAGATATCGATAGACATAACGCAAAAGTTGACAGAAATAGGAACATATTTCAACGTCTAATTGACATAGTATGTTTTTTAGCCAACAAGAATTACCTTTTCAGGGTCATGACGAGTCGTCGTCGTCACAGAAAAAAGGTAATTTCTTAGAAATGGTCGAATTGTTGTCAAAATATGACGGCGTCTTAGAACAACATTTGCAAACGGCCACCAATTCATTTACGGGGCTGTCCAATAGGGTTCAAAATGACTTAGTTTCTTGTTTGGCATCCTTGATGACCAGCGAGATTAAGAGAGAAATAAAGGACGCGGATTTCGTCGCCGTAATGATTGACGAAACGCCAGATATCAGCGGTCGCGAACAGTTGGTATTAATATTGCGCTATTTCTCTGATTCGCAAGTTGTAGATCGGTTTATTAAGTACACTGGTGTGAGCCTTGACCGCATCGCTAAAACACTCAGCTCTTTTGTTTTAGCGAGCGTTTTAGGAACGGCGAAACTTTGTCACAAACATTGTTATTAAAGAATATCTGTCTCCGCAAATATTTCATGAAATATCTGTAGAAACAGATTGAACAGCCCTCTTTTGCAGCACAAATATTATGTTAATGTCTGCAGCGTTCCCCCACAGCAGTATGCCGTAAGACAATGCTATGATGGAAGTAGCTGAAGTAAACTAGTCTAGCTGTTTCCACGTCCGTAAAAAGACGGATTTTTTGACTGCATAAACTGCGGAATGAGTTTTTTCGATAGCTTATCTAGTATGTGGCCCCATTGAAGCTTATTATCTAAGGTAATTCCTAGGAATACCGTGCTATCTACAGTTTCTAAAGTTTCACCTTTAACATTAACATTAGCCGAGACTTGTTTAACATTGGGGAGTATTAACCGAATACATTATTTGTTATTGTTCAGTAAAAGATTATAGGCACTAAACCAATTGACTACATTTGAGATTGCATTTTTCACATCGTCAAAGTTCAAACTGTGTCGTTTCATTTTAAACAAAAGTACAATCTAATGATTATCTCTGACAAGATGTGGCAGGTCATTAATATAAACCAAAAATGGCCCGAGTATGGAACCCTGCGGTACACCCATAGTAACAACAGACCCTCGAGATCGTTTTCCATTAATGTCAACTCTTTGTATCCTGTCATTTAAATAAGAAGAGAGAAGATCTAAAGAGTTATCCCTAATTCCATCGTGATGTAATTTCCTGATAAATCTCCCATGGTCAACGCAATCAAAAGCCTTAGATAAATTGCAAAATACTCCTAGAGCATCATGCGATTCCTCCCAGGCATCATACCAATACCGGCATCAGTAGTTTAATTGCCTTGTATAAAACCAAATTGTTTATAGTGGAGCATGTTGTTGGTGTTGAAATGTCAGTAAGAAGTTGATTTAAAATTACTTTTTCAAAAACTTTACTAAATGTAGGCAATTCCGATATCGGTCTGAAGTTAGAAGGGTCAGATGTACTAGCCGATTTAAACAAAGGTACTATTTGACTGTGTTTCATTAAGTCTCGTCAGTCTCGCTTTTAATTATATCCCAAGTTGATTTAATTTTTTTTATCACTTTTTCTTATTTTAGATCTGATATAACTTGATTTTGCAATTTGACAAACTTTTCTAAAGATTTTTGAGTACTTTTTTACTTTATCCTTGAACTCTTCACTATGATTCCATTGTTTTTCACTATATGATTCATATAAATTTTGTCTATTTTAAGTATACCTACTGTGGCCCACTTACTAAAGTTAAGTTTGTCTGAGACCACCATCGATCTGGTAGTAAATACTGCATTGAACGCAATGCTGAATTTGTAAAAAAAATACAATATGACTCATTAGGGTCTTTTTTACTTTATTCTTGAACTCTTCACTATGATTCCATTGTTTTTCACTATATGATTCATATAAATTTTGTCTATTTTAAGTATACCTACTGTGGCCCACTTACTAAAGTTAAGTTTGTCTGAGACCACCATCGATCTGGTAGTAAATACTGCATTGAACGCAATGCTGAATTTGTAAAAAAAATACAATATGACTCATTAGGTTACTCTAATAATAATTAGAGTAATTGATAGGTAGTTTGCTATTCCAATTGAATTTAAACCTTTCAAACCGATGTGCAGTCACAGGTATGTATTTTTATCACACACAGTCACAGGTATGTATGTTTAATTAAAACATGTGATTGTCAAAATAAGATGACTATTTTCATCAAATTACAAGTAAACTAAGAAAACAGAGATGTATTTCGTTTACTATGACAACATTTAATATTTGTTTGGCTTTTGCATTGCCTCTGGCAGTCAGAGTAGAAGAGCGAAAAAAAATGCGGGCCCTTTTCATCCAGTTATCAATAAATAAAACTTTTCATTCATGTTTTTTTTTGTGAAAATGTCGAGTGCTTCTATCTTACCTAGGGACTTGTTTTTAATTTTCTTCACAAAGTATGTTGAAAACGTCTTATGAGACTCGTGAGCAAGGTAACAACGTACTCGGTTCTTACTGCTCTCGCCTGCGCTGCCCGGGATCGCGGGATTGTAGATTTTTCAAAAAAAAGAGTAAAATGTACAATTTATTTTTTATTCAGGCGTATGTAATTGCATTCGCGCATTTGACACTAGCAGCCTTAACTTGAGACCGATAGGTACTTATTATATCAAAAACAATCAATAAACCATAAAACTATAACAGTAGGTAAAAACCCTTTCACGTGGGTAGGTAGTGAAGTGATTTTGTTTTACTCAATCAGCTGTCAGTCTTACAAAGTAACAATAATTATTATACCTACTGCAATTATACATAAACATAATAATTACTATAATCATAATTAACGAAAATATTTTTGTGAGATCAATATGTACTTTAATTATTTATTAATTATTTAAAATAGTATTTTGCAAAAATAAATTAATATTCATATATTAATAATATTTCACGACCCGTATTGCATTGCACGGCCGGTTTTTGGCGTTCTAGTAATGGTCGCCATAAACGTTTTACTGCAAATCCCGGGATTTCATAACTATAATTTCACATCTGAATCCCGAAAAATGAGCCGGGGTCGAATTGCCTACACATGGATAGCAAGTTGAGTAATGAGGTACTAAAATGATTCGCCTCGATCACATGGCTAGCATGTTGAGTAATTAACTACTAACATAATCCGCCTAGTTCACAAGGTTACTAAGTTGAGTAATGAGCTAGTAACATGATCCGCCTCGATCACATGGCTAGCAAGTTGCGTAACGAGCTACTAATATTATCCGCCTCGAGGAAATGGCAAGCAAGTTGAGTAATGAGCTACTAACATGATCCGCCTTGATCACATGGCTAGCAAGTTGAGTAACGAGCTACTAACATTATCGGCCTTGATCACAAGGTTACTAAGTTGAGTAAAGAGCTACTAACACGTTGCGCCTCGATCACAAGTTTAGCAAGCTGAGAAATGAGCTACTAACATCTGTCGCCTCGATCACATGGCTAGCAAGTTGAGTAACGAGCTACTAACATTATCGGCCTCGACCACAAGGTTACTAAGTTGAGTAAAGAGCTGCTAACACGTTGCGCCTCGATCACAAGGTTAGCAAGCTGAGAAATGAGCTACTAACATGATTCGCCTCGATCACATGGCTCGCAAGTCGGGAAGGGAGCACCTGATCTGTTACGAAGGGCCGCGCTGGAAAAACATGGCTGCCAGTACTCGAGTCTAGTTGAGTTCCAAATACCTTAAATAAACCGTTATAGGGGCGGCGCAAGCCATCCAGCAAATATCACATGGCTAGCAATTATTTAATGAGTACCACAACAAATGCTATGTTAGGCGGGCGGGCCAGTTCGCCCCAGAATCGACCAGCCAATTCATCAGTGAGTGAGAATAGAGTTCGTTATTAGGGGGCAATTTCAGATGAATACTGAGCACCTCAAGATCTTTTTGAGGAGCGGCGCGAGTACCTCGAAAATAGTGACGAAGCACATGCTCAAGGGAAGAATCTATCTGTCAAGGTTGACCTTAATTGCAGTCAATTGGCTGATATTGATCGCAACAGAATCGTGTCGCGAATCTGTTAATAGGTCCTTCATTTTGAATTTAGGCTATATATATATTCGCCTAAAATCCACTCAAAATTCGCAGAATATTATGTACACCTTAACCATTAAATTGCTTTTAGGTATATTTATGTATGTGTTAGTTATATTTTAGTGTGCGTGAAAAAAGTCTGTTGGACTGATTATAAATGGCATAGGTAGGTACCTCTTCTTTTGTAGCCTATTCTGCATCTTTTGTGTTTCCCCACACCGGAAAAATCATTGTGGATAACACTACATTTGCACAACCTCCAAGTAAGTTTATGTAGTAAAATAATATTCCAAACTCTTGTTTTAGGAGCCTCCACTCATCGAGCCCTACTACCGCATGGTGCCCCTTCGATGGACCTCAGAGCCTGGTGATGATGTACAGGTAGGTACCACTACTATGCAAATTTGTTATCACAGTACAGTCTTAACATATGTTAAGACTGTGACTGTGATAACAAAATCAACTTATATAAGTTGAGGTAGGTTTGGTGGTCGCCTCGCGCGAGTTCAAAGTATTACGCAATCATATTTCATAATCATAGCATACATTGCAAGCGTCACGTCTTCTCCCATACGCGGTGGCAGAGGCACAATAATAATATCCCTATTTATTATAAATAGTTAGCGTTTGCTCCCTAGCGTCTTCGTCGTAAAGGCGGCAGCTTGAGCTGTCTGGAGAGTGCAGCCTCTTCGACCGCAGAGTGGACTTTTTGCAATCCTCCCTCGCTGGACTACACTGAAAAAAATGTTACCAAAAGTTTTGTTACTAGTAAACCCTAATTTAAAGACTTGCGAACTATTACTTACCAATAACAAAATCAGGTTCGTTTAGTTGTGTTGAGATACTTGAAGCTTAACTATTTTTGTTAAAATAACTTCATCATTTAACTTTTTCTATGCTAACTGTTTAATGTAAAAAACTATCCAATCTAAATTAATACTCAAATAGTTTGTTCGCCTAACCTCACCATTTGATTTTATTTCATCTAACTATATATTAAAAAATAACGATACCATGTAAAAGTTTAAATATTTTCCGGTGATTTTACTGTTTGCTTAGTTAATAAGCTGCTGCTCAGCTAGTGGTGGAAAAAGTTTGTTAACCTTTAATTTACTGATTGGTTACTGGTAACAATGGGCTTGGTAGTATGTAGCAAAACTGTTTCGTTATTAGCAAAGCTTCAGTGTGTTACAATGTGATTGTCAGTGTAAAATATCAAGGACTTCTTGACATATCACTTGGCTGATCTTGGAACACTGTAACTAAGTCGAGGCTAAATGAAACAACCAACTTGTCACTTGATCTGGTATAATTGTTCAATGTTTCACATTTTTTTTTTGGTTTATATTTTGCTTTAAACAGTCAGTAGGTATGTAAGAAGACTGTTTGGATATTACGAAAATGAACAGTTAGGTAATCGGTTACCAAAAACAGTACAGGTGTTATTTTAAGCACTGTTAATATTTAAGTGTATCTCTCAGAACAAGAAACCGAATAACTTTCCCAGGTCATACTCGCAGGTTTTCCCAGTGATACTCACACCGGGAAGAATAAATATGAAGTCACGTCGTATGTCACATCTGGAGGTACAGCAGATGAAATCGGAAAGGCAACAAAGCTCTATTCTTATGCGAAGGACGACAAAATTATTCTATCTTTTGGGCAACATGATAGCAGCCCTACGAAAATGAGTGCAAGAAACAGTAAATATCAAAATGAAGCTAAAATAAGTACCATTGAAATTAATATGCAACAACAGACCGGGATGTACTTTCGTTGATCTTAATTGTCAATCAGATTTCACAGGCTAATGGAGATTTATTTGCTCCTCCATTAACAAATGTGTGGATCAACTGGAATATGACAGGGGATAGCTCACATACAACAAAATCTCAAAAACCCTAAAGTCAACAAACGCATGATTCCTAAACAAAAACAATACCACATAAAGAGGCGAACCATATCTGATTATTTCCAGATTGTCAACAATAATAAAATAGACGAAAGAAAAAAAATAACCAAAACTAAACTAGATCAAAACTATTTACTAAAGAGTTCCATTCCGTATTACTGAGTCAAATAAAAGTAGCAGAGTGCCCATACCTCCCCATATAACAAGATTTTTCGAGACTAACAATGGCTCGAAACTGATAATACTGCACCAAAACATCCAAACTGTACTCCAAAAAAGGGAAATGATCGAAATGACTTAAACAGAACTGACGGAATCGGGTAACGAACCTGAGACATTTATAAATCCGGTGACGAAATAGTTATTTGTGTCACAAGGGAGCAAAATTATGTATTTACGGCGAGGGCGGTACATTGAATCCAGAGTGAAGGGAAAGTTAGAATCCTGAGCGTAACGAAGGATTCAAGCGTTAACGCCCATGACGAAAATAATTTTGCTCCTGAGTGACACATACAACTTTTCACACCGACTATAAGGAAAATTTAAATTGCTCTAAAATAATAATAATTGAATTATATTTTTAACACTTTTACAGTAATCGAACAACGTAAACTTTTTTTTTAAATAATGACGGATTGTGAAGGATTAGGGAAAGTTCACCACAGATAAAATATTCCTGTGTACTTTTACTATTGTGTAAAAATAATCGAATCGAATATTACAATGGTTTCGGATGTCAATATTCATTATATCACAATAACAGTCATCGATAGTTTTGATTTCAGTAGAACATATAATTTATTATGCCATTTTTTAAAAATATTACGAAAAATTCATAAATTTTGATATAACGTTGTTAAAGTTAAAACTTGAACCATGTTCGTTTTTAATCGACTACGTCATCGTTGTCGATTGTAATGTAATTTCATAATTACATTCTATTATTTTAATCTGTGTTCAATTGGCACGTTGCGTAAATGCTGCATGCCAATGAATAAATTAAAAAAGTAGCTTGAACAGAAAAGTAGCATTTTGCTCCCTCTCGTCGTGGAGCAAAACTTACTTTTCCGAATGAAAGGTGTGAAAAATATATGAGACTAACAGGTTATTATCTAGCTACCAACTACTCAAGAAACAAGAAAATGGGTGGGCCTTGCATTTTAGTGATAAATGGTACTGCATAAAATGGTTGACGAACTGGATGTGTCTGGTGTACTTGAATGCCGTGGTATTGAGCTAACGGATCATAACATTATAGTATGCATATATAGAATCACAGACGTACAAAAGTTTCTAGATCGCTTGGAATTATTACTCTTTTCCATATAAAGGACAATGAAAATCGAAGAAATTGTTACAGCTGGTGACATACACATTAATATATTAAAACCTGACATTAGTACTTGACACTCCTTTTTGAACTTTTTGATTGAATATAGCTTATTTAGATATAGCAATAAATACTGTATAATGAGTAGATAACACCACACACAAACCTCAGTGGTTTAAGTGGTGTTCAAGTATGTAACTCTGTTATTTTTAATATGTCATTAATTAAATAAATAAATAAATTTAACAGACATTATTAATAACAATAAATTGACATTTCATATTGACGAGCCCACCAGACAAACATCATGTATTGACCATTTAATTAGTAGTATTAGTCATGCTGTAGGGTCAGTAATACCCTTGGGATTTTCTGATCATGAAACAGCTCAGCTGCTTATGATACCCGTAAAAAACAAACAAACTATGCCCAGGGCTACATACATTTATAAAAGAGACAATTGTTGTGATAACATTGGGAAGTTTCGGGAATGTCTCCAATGCTTATCGTTCTCAGAGGTGTACAAAGAATCTGACCACGATAACTTCCATGAATTATTCTGTTTGTTCTACAGGGTGTCCGGTAGACCAATGCAAAGACTTAAACCGAAGTTTGTACAGACCATTTAGAACCATTTGAGCCAAACATATATTTGGCGAAGTCTTACCGTTACATTTTTATTGATGATTTAGTGTTTTTGAAGACAATTTCCAGATTTTCACAGTTAAGTGATTATCATTGTAAAACTAAACAATAATTTGATTATTTTACAATTGATTCTTATAAATCACTTAATAAGAATTCTAATCAATCTTGATTTGTGCATCTGCTACGTCAGGATTGGTTTTTTCAGACCATTGAAGAGCACGGCAAATTTCAATCATTAATACAATAAGTTTTTCGGACCTAATTTAACAAAAAAAAGTGAAAGCTTTTCATGGCCAATCTATATAAAAAAACATTAATTAATGATCTTTAATTTTAGGTATTATCGACGTAGATACTTCACACATTCTTGAAAGTATGACCTACTAACGTTAACTAAAGTTTGAGGGAGAAAAATAGACTTTTTATACAGTCTTCTTAATTAATAAAATTTATGCTATTCATGCTCTAAATGAGCACGAGAGACACGAGCCCGTCTTCGGACTTCATTCTTATTTTTGAAATCAACTCTTCTTTTGTATTGATGGCTACTTTGGAATCTACCAGTTCTTTGGCTCTGCCCCACACAAAATAGTCCATTGGGGTCAGGTCTGGTGAAAGAGCAGGCCAAGGAATAGGCCCGTCTTTGCCGATCCAGCAATTGGGAAAACCGTCATCACGATAGCTTCTGACTTCAATAGTCCAATGTGCCGTCTTGTTGGAATATGAGTTCCCGATTCATCGGAGCTCCAGACTCTTCCACCAAAACCGGGAGGTCGTTCTGGACAAAATACAAGTAGTTTTGGCCGTTTAAGGTATCTGGTAAGAAGTGTGGCCCAATCAACGTCCTGCCTATCACTCCGGCCCACACATTGACTGAGAATTTCCTTTGGAATGACACCTTCTTTTTCCGATATGAATTGTTATGCTTGTCAGCCCATTTATGCCTATTATGAAAGTTCGGTGTTCGGTTGATAAGTGTAGATTGATAGATATCAAATTAACAACTAAGCACGTTGGTTATTTATTAGTAAGCTTAGAGTATTGTTATTTGTGGGCACAGCGTTTTGTTACTGCAACAACGCTAGTTTGTCTACATTAATTATGTTATCAGTAACAAAAACATGTGTTAATGCTTACCAAATTAAAATTTTGTTTACTAACAACGTAAGTCTAACCTAACTGAAGTAGTTCGGTGAATCCTTTTTTCAGTGTATAGAGGACAGTCCATAAGGCGGGCCATGTTCTCAATCGCTCCGTTGCTGTATGATTGTAAACGTAAACGTCGTCTTCCAGGTGTTCAGCGCCGCCAACGAGGCCACCACTGACGATATGTTGAACACTTTGCGAGAAGAGTTCGACATCGGTGATACCGTGGAGAAGATATCCGTCTACAACGGACCGAACGGCCGGCAGACCAGCTTCATCCACGACTTCGCCACCAACGTCTCAGGTGAATATGGGTCCTGGTCTTATGGCATTCTGACAACAGCTCGAGTTCAGCATTAATACGCGTATAGCTACATTCACCTAGCTGCTCTAGACTGGAAGTCTGAGAATGGAGGCCCGGAGTGAGCCACCGTGGATAAACATAGCAGTCAACAAGTAATCTATCATTATAATTGAGGCTCAACAGAACTGAACCCTTTTTCACCACAACTTCCGACTTTTCTTAACCCCGACGACGAAAAAGAGGGGAGTTATAAGTTTGAAGCGTCTATCTTTCTGCTTGTCTGTATTTATCGATGTCTGTCTGTCCGTGGCACTCTAGCGCTCAAACGTGTGGACGGATTTTTATGCGTGTTTTTAAAATTGCTTTAAGTTTACTGCGATGGTTCTTAGATATATTTTATTAAAATCGGTTCAGTGGTTCAAAAGTTATCAGCCTAAATAGGAAGTAAGTAATTAATCAGCCTAAATAAACAAATTTTATACGTAAGGTTTTATTAATGAGTCGGGGGTGTTTTAATTTTTTATTTATGTGTTGCCATGACGTTTCCCGACATAATACTTTGGACACTATTTACACACATTGATCTAGCCCCAAACTAGGATTCCCTGTATCTTGGCTACTAGACAACGATACACATACGAAAAGGCTTCTTTACGAACCTCGCTACGACACCGCCTTCGGCTCGTGCCGTAAACTTCTCGGTTCGCAAATATAAGCCTTTGCGAACTCGTAGGAAATCAACTATTTCCGCATTCTAACCTCAAAATAGCAACTCCGCCGCTTGATTTAGGCGGAAAAATTCTATTCCTAACTCGTTCGAAACGGCTTTTTACCAACCTCGCTACGACCCACACCTTCGGCTTGTGCCGTAAACTTCTCGATTCGTAAATATAAGCCTTTGCGAACTCGTGGGAAATGTACTATAGATGTTCTTTGACCGTATTTATTATCATATGATTGTGTCAAGAGTTTATTGTTAGTCACTTGTTGGTTGGGTAGTAATGTTGTGTTTTATTTTAGTTTGTGCATATTTATATCTGTTCGGAAGTACCGTTCTTGAAGTAAGTTTAATTGCACCTTTTGATGTATTGGGATAATTTTGCAATATTGAAATATTATTGTCTAATACTGGAGGGGATAATTAGTTTGAGGATCACATATTGGAGACAATATATTTGGTCCAGATATGTCTTGTACATGTGACCATAGCTTGTAAGTACTAATCCAAAATAAAAAAGAAAATTGGCAGGAAGCTCTTGTCATTCTTTGCTATTTGTTGCTGTTTTATGATTGATGATTTACGATCATTTGTATGCCATTGTTTCATTTTCTCGTAATCGAAGTGAAAAGCAGTGTGTATAACTCCGTCATAAACCCGTGTTTTATGCCCTTGTTGTACAATCTACTATTTCACCCCAGCAGCTCGAACAAGAGGCTTTTTCTGCGAGTAAAAAGTGTACAAAGTTGCATTTTGCTCACTAAGTGAGACAAAGTAGCTTTTTAATTTTGAACGCCGCGGACAAAGGCGAAATCGCAAACAGCCAACGGGCATCGTTTTATAATGCGATGTTCTTTGGCTGATTGCGATTTCGCCGATGTCACAGATACTGCTATCGATTTTTAACTCGATAGCTGTATCTGTGCTATTCAATTCCAAATAATCGAGCTTATTTTATTCTATCTCCTACCCATTCTAAATGATATTTTTACAATTAGATAAATATTCCGCAGTGTAAATTAGTCGGAAGTTTATCATGAAAAACTACAATAAAAATGTTATTTGATTTTTCAATATTGTATTTTTTCATTCTCTTATGTGGTATGTTCTCATTGCTGAGATGAAATGTTGCATGTAATAATAATAATACCTTGGACACTATTGACACACACTGATCTAGCTCCAAACTAGGATTCCCTGTATCTTGGGTACTAGACAACGATACACATACTTATATAGATAAAAAATATACTTAGATAGATAAACAACCATGACTTGGGTACAAACATCCGTTCTCGTCAAACAAATATTTGCCCCGGCCGGGAATTGAACCCGAGACCCTTGGCTTTTTTAGGCAGGGTCACTGCCGACTCGGCCATTCGGGTCGTCATCATCATGTGCAAGACGAGACCAAAGTTATTTGCATCTCGTGCCCTTGAGTTCCTCGTTCAATCAGGATTCTAACGTAGAATCACTAGCTCACATGGGACTCCAACATGCCGTCGCAGCAAAAATATACTTTGGTCTCTTGTTGCACAATAGTAGATTGTACAACAAGGGCATAAAACAAGCCATTTTACCCAATAGTGATGGTATGATCTTGAAATTGCCATTTGAGCAATTTAAAATCCATGTTAAAGCGACTTTGTCGATAAAGGGATATTACAATGTTCAAGATTACTTAAATGATGAGTCTGTATGGGGTTAATCAGGCTCAACACAGACCTTGCTGTTAATAATTTTGTAATTATTTATTCCTGCTTATTAATTATGATAATGACTAAATATTATATTTTGTATTAGTTAAGCATAAGCAATTTTTAAAAGGAGATCTAAAAATCAATCTGTGGGAGTTTCTACGCCCTTCTCTCCCACAGTGGTCCAATGTAGAGAAGTGGCAAAAAATGAAGATTACTATTTATATGTAAATATCTACAGTAATAAAGACATTTGGAATTTGAATTTATCCAACCGAGGCGTAGGCGAGGTTGGACAATTAAGTCGAGGATAAAATGGGTTTTAAGACCGAGTTATAGACTCTGCTTTTCACTTCGATTACTAGGAAATATAACTACTTACGTTTTAAGATAAATTTAGGCGGCAATGTCAATTCAATAACTATTTTTGCTTTTTTCTATTAATGTGTTAAGCGTAATTATTTCCTCTTCACTTGACGACATATAAATTCACTTTCGATAAAACAACAAGTTTTGCAAAGAAAACAACTACATAATTAAAAGTCAAAAACAAGACAATCTTTCCCGCCACTGTATTTTTTTTCTGTATGTCATTTTTAGCTTAGGTCGTACGAGATACTGCCGAGTCATACCTTTATTTTAAGGGTTCCGTACCCGAAGGGTGCCAAACGGTACTCTATTACTAAGCCTCCGCTGTCCGTCCGTCCGTCTGTCACCAGGCTGTTTCTCATGAACCGTGATAGTTAGACAGATGCAATTTTGAAAATTCCTCAGCACAACACAGTTGCTTACGAGCACCTTTAGGTTAAGGGCAATACGTTTGTGGAATGCACTTCCTTGCGCTATGCACATCCTGGTTCACTTTTAAGAAAAAAAATAAACACCATCTCCTCTCTTCCGCATAGTGGGTATCTTATAGTATGTATATGTATATATGTATTTATTGTATTCTATCTATTTATTTCATAGTAAGTATGTAGGATGTATTGTGATTTAACTCTTAATTGTACACTAGGACTACCTCTCTATATTTTTTATTTCCTTTCTTCACAGGTTAGCTGTAATACATTTATTTTTAGGAATAAGCTCACCTTTGCATATTGTTCTTGTTATATTTTCCATTGTGTTTCGGTGCAATAAAGAATGAATATTATTATCATGAAATTTTCACAGATGATGAATGTTTGTTGCCGCTATAACAACAATACTAAAAACAGAATAAAATAAATATTAAAGGGGGCTCCCATACAACAATTCCACATACAAACTTATGAATGCACCTGGTTACGTACATGGAGTGTGAAAGTAGCCGCACCAATAACTTTGTAAACAATATTTTGCCATGTAAAATTCAAACTATTCACTCCACACCATCCCTACCATTGTACGGTGGAACGGAACCTTCGAGGGCGAGTTAGACTCGCACTTGATCGTTAAAAAAAAAGATTTTGTCAATAATACTTGTTTTTATTAGTTTCTTTTTTTTACTATTCAAATAGAAAGCAAATAAATTAAAGTAAATGTATTAAAATAAAAAGTTAATTTTTTGCAGTCACCTCGTCTATCAGGCTGAAGGGCAACTGTCTGACGACAACACTTTATGCACTAGTCCATAAAATGCGATTTTATGCCGCCTACATTCAGTATAACGAAGGGCTTTTCGAGCATGAGAAGTGAAAATAACTATTTAAAAACTCATGCTTATAAAGTAAGTGTTTGTGCTGGATGTATGCTGCACAAAACGCCACTTTTATGTTCTAGTGCATAAAGTAAAATTGTATTAAAGACTAAGATAATCGGCCTAACAGCCACATGCACAATAAAACTTCGTAGAATAAACATGATATTTTATTTGATTTGCTTTAATCAATTTCAAATTCATGATTGACTAAATGATTAAAACTAGATAAAAACGAAGTCAATTATTATTTAAAACGTATCGAAAAAGAAAGCGAATTGGCGGGAAGCTCTTGTTATTATTTGCAATTTTTTGCTGTTTTTCGACTGTTGTTTTACGATCATTTGTATGCCATTGTTTCATTTTCTCGCAATCGAAATAAAAAACAGGGTGTATAACTCGGTCATAAACCACATTTTACCCTCGACTTAACTATCCACACTTGCCTGCGGCTCGGGTGGATATCAACGTCTCGGGTGAAATGGCGTGTTTTATGCCCTTGTTGTACAATCTACTATTCTGTGTGGCCTGCGTCGTCTGCGTCGCCTTCGTCTCAGCTGACGCCCAAGCTAAACCCACAGGCATCGTCGACGAGGACCGCTGCTTCCTCATGGACCTGGACCTCACCCAGGTGATGCCGCCATCCGTTTTCGTGATGAGCATCGAAGGCGGCTCGGCATTTGACGTGGCGCGCGTGCGCACCGCCATGCGCGCGCTGCTGCCTCCGCTCGCGGACCTCGTGCGCCGCAGCCGGCAGATCGCGGACAAGTGCGCGGACAGGCCCACCTACCAGCTGGAGAAGGATGCTGAACTCACTGGTAAACTAAGCTTTTAGTTAGTTCTAGAATAGGGAGAGGCGGGAAAGGGAACCGGCAGCTCGCGGACCTACCAGAACAAAAATCCATATAATTATAGAACCTGCTCACATTTTTTTACGAGAATCGGTTGAGAAATGCGTCCTGTACAGGAGAACAGCCGGAAATCCGGATAGATGGACATACGAAAGCATTTTTGCCCAAGCTGAAACGGAGACGAAGCGTCTCCGTTTCTCTCGGTCAATAAGGAGAGGCGGAAAATTTCTACAATAGGGGGAAGCGGGAATGTTCTAGAATAGAGAGAAGCGGGAAAGTATAGGAGGGGGTGGAAGATCACCGAGAAATACGCAGATAGAACCGGGTCTGTGACCCCCCCAGTGGTCGACGCACGCGTGGTCGAGGCCCCCGGTCAGTTTTATTTGAATCGAAGCAATTTTCAATCAAATGTATTGGCAAGCATAAAAATGTTTTACAAAGCTAATAATTTTTTTATTGAGAGTAGCTATGTAAGATATAAATCTCAGTGATACTTATAAATTAGAAATGCTTTTATTTTGTATGTATCTTTGATCTTTGTATCTTTCCCTACGTGCTCAGGTTGACGAAATTCTTTGTTCATTAATACCGGAAGTAGATAGAAATTAGTAACTTATTCTCAGAAATAAAATCATATATGTTTATCATATATGAAATGAGAGACATGGTATCCTTGTGTTCCCCCAGTAGAAGTTTTTACTATGCGAGCACGAGGACGAACTAAGATCCACATACCAGCTGGAGAAAGACGCGGAACTCACTGGTAGACTACTTACTGTGCTTCTAGAACTTTCCATAGTAGGAGGGAAGAGTTAAGAGCGCTGCTGCGCCGCTAGCCTACGTACCAGCTCGAGAAGGATGCTGAACTCACTGGTAAAATATGCTTGTAGGCTGAAAGAGAACTTATATATTTTTTTTACCTACTTAAATAATAAATAAATCTAAAATACATAAAACTACACAAATAAACCACCCCAGAACGCTCCCGGAACAAAGGTACCCAAAGATATACTTATAACATACTGAGTGTTCTTTGTGTGATGATCAGATGGGCAGAGGGAACATTGAGAACTCTTTACTTCTTTCTTGTTAGTTGTTGTTAGTTTGGTAACTATACTTCCTGAGCTATCGCTATTTATTATTCGTGTGGTCTTGGTATGGTTCAAAATTATGATGAACGTTGCACGAAAACCACAGCATGTTGAGTCTCTGCAATCTTGCAGGTATTTCGGCCGTGATATTAAGAATACTGACCAGCCCTCTCATGTCTTTTGCAGTTCGCAAGCGCTCCATCGCTGAGCCAGTGAAGGCGGACTACACTCACTTCGCGGGCAAGCGAGTGCAGGAGATCGACGTGGACAACCTCCCCGAGCTCCTTGCCTATGAGAAGAAGGACAAGTAGACGTGTTGCCCTCTCTTTCGGTATAGTGTGGGTGTAGGCGTGCTGTCTCTTTCTAAGTCTCTCTGTCGCACTTAATACTGCTCGTCTAAGAAGGACAAGTAGATGTGTTGCGGTCTCTGTTGTTATGCTCTTTCTATGTCTCTCTATGGCACTTAGTGCATAGTTTCTCATTAAAATGCACTAGAATAAATAATATTAGCATTCAATAAAACAACCGAAATGTGTGATTTAAAAGAAAATAATAAAATAAAAATAAAGTTGCATGAGGTCTCCCTACCAACATCGAGAAAATACACCAAAAATATCCTCACTAAAATGCACAAAGTGCGCAGTTGCAACGCGTAGAAAGAGGCAGTTAGCCTTTTGTAAAGTTACTAAGTGTACGAGTAGAGTGTAAATCAGTGGCTGGTCACAGAGATCTTTCTACGTTCTATTGACGGTTTTGAAATTGTAACGAAACCATCAAAATATCTATAAGATGGCCTAGTGGGCGCCTCTGTCAATCACGTCCCGTCCCTCTCTTGGCAGTAGGACAATGACGGACGTTGTAATGTTATCAGAACGACGTGTCAAGTCAACTTTGCCGTGCAGTATGAAGGAATTTGTGTGTGCCATTTTATGGATTTTTAGGTGAATCTGCTTTTTCTTTGTCAGACAAAACAGGAAATGTTTCTGTAACGGGCCACGGACTAGTTACTAAGGTGGTTGGATGTCGAATGTAGTAATTTTCAGATATCTTTCCACATTCAAGGATATGCACTAGCAGCTTAACCTCTCGACGACTACAGAATTTTTGCGGCATCGCGCTTTTAAACCTCATGCCATGGTAATACAATTCTAAACCTATAACAGAAAAATGGCATCATATGATGCCTGTGGTCGTTGTGAGGTAGTTACAACTTTATTCGTCTTGGTATTGCTAATAGTGTGTAAGCTTTGTTCCATTACATTGGCTTTCACTTTTAGACTCCTGGCATTGTATAAAAAATAAGATAAGAATCTCATGGTTGCCATTATAGTTTTTGGCGAAATATCCTTGTTTAGTGCCATTTCTTTTTACATTAATTTGACAAAATGTGTGCAAATACTGAACATTTTTTTGGACTTTCGTTTCTTATTGTTATTTATTAATTCTATTTTAGTACCACATATCAAGAGTCCTAAAACAAAGTGAAATCCTAAAAATCTATATTGATATATCCATTCCAAATCAATGCATTTACTAAATAAGTTTATCAATCACTTAAGATAAAAGTATATACCAAATATATGATCTACCTAGCTGTTATTCTATAAGTTACAATAAGTGTATTTACTATAGCGTTTATGTTTAGTTTTAGTTTAATATTCTAACTTTCGTTTTACGGTAATAAAAATATCTCTAAATGTATTCTTTGTTTCATTTATTAGCAAACTAGCTGATCATCACCATTTACCGAGAAAACGTTACCCTCCTTCCGTCATAATACTAGACGTAAAGAAGTTGCACTCCTGTGATCTCGAAGAAAGCCGCCATTTTAATAGCTTCCAAAATTTCCAGCGCACCTGGTGCATTCGAAATCGCTCACTACTACGCTCACAAGAGCGCAATTCCTTTGTTTTCACAGTTTACCTACACTACGGCTCATGTGTCAGGGTTGTAGAAGCAATGTAAAATAAATAACGTAATTAAGAAGCATTTATTGTATTTAAAATTGTTTAACTTTAATGTAGTGTTGTATGTATTTCATCCATCTTTTAAGTACCTATTATTAAACTTCAGCGTTGCGAAAATTCTAAATCGAACAAACAGTGTCTGAAAACATGGACATGGTGCAGTAAAATTAATGTTTTTTGGCAGCAAAAGTAATAATATTTGCTGGAGTGAATTTCGGTAAAGTCAAAAAAGAAAACTTTGAATCGTTGCCTTGATTTTTACTTATTAACTTTCCTCTTAATCAATACTCAGTGAGTTTATGTCATATAAATAAAATCTACATTGAAGTTGATCTTATGTTACGGGGTCTCAAGTGTTAAATAGTCTTGTCTGCGGCGCAGTCAAAGCTGGACCGGTTTTCGCTCGTCCGGCCGCCGCCGCATACACAGGCTGCTTATTTTATGTAGTTCATGCAAATTATGTGTTAGAAGTGAAGTAATGCTTCAGTACTCTGGTCATGTTGACGTGAGTTATCTTACTTTTTACTTACAGGTGAACATGTCCAAGACCAAGATCATGACGAATCGCTCTTTTAATGTACCGAACATAATTGTTGGCAACGACAACGTATAGATAGATGGTCAGCGATTACGTCTATCTTGGACTTCGTTTATCCTTTGACCGCGATGCACAGGTGAAGGAGATCATCAGACGCGTCGGCCTGGGGTAGCTATTTCGGGAAGCTAGACAAAGTCTTTAAGTCTAAACAACCACAATTCCTTAGGACTAAGGTATATAACCAATGTGTCTTGCCTATCCTCACCTATGGAGCCGAAACATGGACGCTCACTAAGCAAATTATACATAAAATCAAGGTGGCCCAACGAGCAATGGAGCGTTCCATGTTATATAGGTATCTCTCTCGTTGACCGCGTGTTAAACGTCGAAATTCGACGGAAGACGAAGGTCGAAGATGTAGGTAAACGGATAACGAGAGTGAGGTGGAGATGGGCGGGACACTTGGCTAGACTGGATGACGGACGGTGGACCAAAGCAGTCACGGAGTGGTGGCCAAGGGGAACAACAAGGCCAGTGGGTAGACCACCTGCCCGGTGGTCGATATACTCAAGTCGACAGGATCTCAATGGATGCGGATGGCACAGGACCGTAGGGGTTGGCGCTATAGAGAAGAGGCCTATGGCCAGCAGTGGGTTGACGTGGGCTGAGCATGATCTTACTTTTTAAGTCTGATGGTAGGTTATTTATTAAGTGTGGTATTATATATTTTCCGACTTCTGAGCTAAAAATAGCACCTTTGCCGCTTGGTTTTGGGTTCTCAGGCGGAAAAATTATATTCCTAACTCGTTCGAAAAGGCTTTTTACCAACCTCGCTACGACCCGCGCCTTCGGCTTGTGCCATAAACTTCTCGATTCGTAAATATAAGCCTTTGCGAACTCGTGGGAAATGTACTATAGATGTTCTTTGACCGTATTTATTATCATATGATTGTGTCAAGAGTTTATGTTAGTCACTTGTTGGTTGGGTACTAATGTTGTGTTTTATTTTAGTTTGTACATATTTATATCTGTTCGGAAGTACCGTTCTTGAAGTAAGTTTAATTGCACCTTTTGATGTATTGGGATAATTTTGCAATATTGAAATATTATTGTCTAATATTGGAGGGCATAATTAGATTGAGGATTATATGTTGGAGACACAGACCATACCTGGTCTGTGGTTGGAGACAATATATTTGTTCCAAACATGTCTTATCCATGCGACCATAGCTTGTAAGTCCATAACCTGTGGCGATGGGCTGAAGTAGAGAGGTTCGGTTTGATGCAGACCGGGCTTTGTCTGAGGCCTGCACACAGGCGGCTCCGGCGATGGTCTCAGATAACCGTGGTCGCTTGCGCTCTGAACTGGGGGGACAGAGTGGGTTCGGTAGCACCCGGGGTGACAGAACAGCCCTGTTTAGTGTAGCACTGTTCTCCTTGCTCAGCCTTGGAGGGGGCTAGAAAAGGAGCCCTAAGAATTGCTCTCCCCAACCCATTGGGATGGTAGTAACCGCGGCTGCCTCCGCATCCTTAATTTCGTGGTCGACGCAACAATTTAAAAAAGATTATAAAAACAACAAAAAAACTCGATATGACATTTGGCGCATGGAATGTAATAACACTCCTTGATCGCAAAGAAAACATCTGTCCCGAGCGGAAGACGGCTATTGTAGCTTGTGAGCTCTCTCGCTATGACGTAGATGTGGCTGCTGTCAGCGAAACACATCTCGCCGACGAAGGAGAGCTGTTGGAGCACGGTGGCGGGTACACTTTTTTCTGGAAAGGCCTTGCCTCTTCTGAGCCGCGACAATCAGGCGTGGGATTCGCGATCAAGAATCAGCTTGTGAAACATCTGCAAGAGTTCCCGGTGCACATCTCAGACCGTATTACAACTTTGCGCCTGCAACTGGACGATAATAACTACTTGAATGTCATCAGTGTCTATGCTCCTACGCTAGACAAATCTGATGACATTAAGGAACGATTTTACGAGAAGTCCCAGGGAACAGATCCTTTTACTGAGGGACTTAAATGCCAGGGTAGGACAGGATTTGGCAGCCTGGCCTAAAGTCCTAGGCAGACACGGAGTAGGCAGCATGCGATTAGAGTGGCGTAATATCATATAGAATGGTATGGTCGTGTGATATAGTGTTACAGAAGTTAGCTGATCCCGTTGCAGAGGCGGTTGAAGCAGGATCTTGTCCTCAGCGATATGAAGTCCTCTCAGGTTGATAGAGTTCAGTTTGATATGTGGTACAGGAACGGTTGACATAATGTCGGTGTTATTAGGTAACTTCATGATTTTCAGCGGTAATCCTTTGAGTATGTCATTTTCATTCATTATTGTGAATTCTTCAGTGCGTAGAGGCAGGTGTGAGGGATGATGGCGAGATAGCCTCCGTGTAGGGTGATATATTCTTGTCGGTCGCAGACGAGTTGAATCGCTGGTGGTTCCGGGAATGCAAGTGAGTACTTCTGGTCGTCCAGTTTCCCCATGGCTCTTTTTGTTAGTGAGATAGTATAGGTTGGCAGGATTTATCCAGAGATTGTTTGGTGATTCGGTGTTGAATGCAGTCAGGATTTCTTCTTACGGGATAATTGGTATTTGGTTCGCAAATATACTGATGATCGAACTTCGGGCATTCAGCCTCTATGTACATGAAAGTCTTATCCCACCATAAACATTCTGTAAAAAACTAGCCAAGTCTCGATGGAGCTACTTGTTTATCTCTAAAAAGTAATGAAATCAAGACAAAGACGTGCCAAGTCTAAGGTTCCTTACTGCCATTTCTTTATTATTATAGTTAATGTTGTGTGACTTTGCCGTTGAACATTCTTTATACGTTAGTGGGTGCACGTCAATTTTAAACTGCGTTGTATTTAATTACAATAAATTACAAGTCAATTTTGTTAACACGTAATGTTATATCTGTAGTAACTACCTATGTTATAAGTATATGTTACTCTCAATGTCAATAAAAAATAAGTCATGACAATGTTATTTTTATTTTACATACTAATTTTCTTAAAATATAATTCCTTTTTATACCCTTAACGAGCAGCATAAAACGATCACAGAAGGCGCCTGCGGTCATTTTCTAATATTTCATATTTCATAACGTGTCCCTATCAGGAAACTTGCAGCTTGTAATTTATTGTAATTAAATAAGACGCAGTTCAAAATTGACCGTTATACGTTATACGTTAGTGGGTAGAATGTTCAACGGCCAAATCACACAACATTAACTATAATAATAAAGAAATCGCAGTAAGGAACCATAGACTTGGCACGACTTTGTCTAGATTTCATTACTTTTTAGAGATAAACAAGCAGCTCCATCAAGACTTGGCTAGTTTTTTACAGAATGTTTTTGGTGGGATTTCACTTGTTTTTGTAGAAACGTGGGCATATTGATTTATTTTATTAGGTTTTCGGGTGATATCCGGGAGATATGAAAACGGTATACACCGAATCTATACCAAAAGAAAACCAAGCTCTTGTGTTTTCTAATCAGGGTCACCAGGTACTCCAGATCTTCGATTATCCTAGTTTTTAGAGTTTTCCCTTTATGTGGCCCTTAAACCCTAACTCTGTACCAAATTTCAGCTCTCTGAGTTTATGGGAAGTTCTAGTTCTATTATGATGATCATGAGTGAGTGATTGTCATAAATGCGAAACTTTGCTTTCGCTTAACTTCGGAACTAAATGACCTACAGACTTGAAATTTTGGATTTTGAGTATGTGATTATAGCTTACTGGATGATGAAAATTTCTGCGTTCTGGTCTTATCCAGAGGTTCTCAAATAGGGGCCTGAAAATGCGGCGAAATGGTTCCAGTAAAGGATGGTACGGCAGTGTTTGCTTCGCGCTCGACTTGGCGGGGGCACTGCCGTGCCCCCCGGTCATTGGTGGCTATGAAAGGATAAGGGGGAATGAAGGTCTGATGGGGCTTATTCGGGATAATAGATAATTAAAAATATCAAAGAAATCTGGGGAAATAACAGGTAATTTTTAAACTATTACTATCTGATTTCCTAAAAAGTATGATCCTGGCTTAATGATATTGTAATATTCTCTCAATTCCAAATCTAACATCTGATCTGGTTGATATATTTCACCAAGCCTATTTCATTAAGCATAGAATGATGTGTGCACGTATAAAAGCTAATATATCTTTTATTCTATGTAACTGTAATGATAAGTCATCGATATTTTCACTAATAATAGATAACATCTGGGCAAACTTTGTGTAGGTACTTTAAAAGGTTGTTCTCTGCGTAGGCGTTTCTGTCTAAAAGTAACGTTTAAGTCTCGTTAATTTTATCTTTGTTATATGCTATGTGGGACAAAATAGTGGTATGTTGAGACATCCACTCATTATTGATAATAATGCATTAGTTAATTTCTGATAACATCTTATTCTGATTGCCTTCAAGTAACTTCATCGCGTCATTATACGTTTACGCGTCCGTATAGTCCAGATTTTCAGTAATACTTTTAATTATTGAATATATTCCGTCTATTAGACCTCTTTTTGTGACATTGATTTTGATAATTTATGAGAAAGATAAAGGATCTGTAATTCATAAAGGGAAAAGGTTTGGTTATCAAGTCAGTTCCTAAAGAACTGTAGTTGGATCTCTACGGAGTCTCTCTTCGATGTCAGATAATTGAATGTACTGTAGAAAAGTATGGTAGTGAGTTATCAGAGTCATTTTTCCTAATTTGAATGGTAAAACTCCAGGTCCTTCGTTCAAGTTCTCAAGTCTTAACTCGTGAGCTCACGTCAGCTGTGTCGTCAGTCCCAGTAGTATCCTGTAACAATGTTATATTCTTAGGGACTCGTTTGAGCCGTGACTTGGCCACAGGGCCTTTCCTTTTCGACGTATAAATAGGAATGGGTAGATCGGCTAATGCAGTGTCTTGCGTGTTAAGGGGGGCTAGCTTTGTCGGCACACTAAGGGGTTGTTAATAAAAACTTGCTGTTGAGGTTGTTATTCCACTTCGGGTTCTCTATCTTTATTAATGTTCTCAGTTAAATTGGTGCGATTGTGAAGAGAGGTCTCGTTTATAAGATTGTATACAGTTTTCATCTGTCCCTCATGGGTCAAAACGTATTGTTGCATTAAATGTCCTGTAAGATCGATGTCAAGAGGGTCTCTAGGGACAAAATTTCCTTTTATTATGTCGTATGGTCTGCTATGTGATGAGTGATGATGATGAGTGAAACTATGAAGCAAGAATTGCGTAAGGCATGTGGTAAACAGCAGGCTCGTCTTTTGCTGTAGTTTCAGGATACGGAGATGTTCTAACAAGGTGGAGTTAAAGCGTTCAATGATACCGTTGTCATTGGGGCCATGGGGCAAGGTTTTGTGGTGATTTATTTTATGAAGTCGTGTAAATACTGAAAACATCTGATTAGTGAACTCGGTACCGTTATCTGTATTAAGGTTAAGGGGAACCCATGATGGGTACAATATTGAAGAAGTCCTTGAAGGATGCTTACGGCAGTTCCATCTCTCAGGTGATAAGCCTGGCCGTATTTGGAGAAAACATCTACAAACGTGAGATACTTTTCGTTCTGGGCTATGAATAGATCCATATGGATAATCTCGAGGGGTTTTGTTGCTGGGGGAACAATGTGAAACTGAGGCCTAATGGAGTTACGGTCGTATTTAGTCTGTCCACAAATTGTGCATTCATTAATGTACTTAGTAATCTGGCCCTTCATTTTAGGCCAGTAGTACCTACGGGAGAGGGATAGATAGCTATTAGAGGATAGATAACATATTACCGAAATTATAGAAGACATGTCAAATAATAACCCGTAGATCAATTGCATAACTCTATTAAAATACTCACATATTTTCTTTTATGTTTATGAATTATTTGTTTTGTTATTATTATTTGAATTGAAACAATAAGAAAAATTAATTGATTTTAATCATGAAACTCTATTTTTACTTTACTTCACTCCAGTCTTAAAATATGTAAGGCTTGTAGTGTTATGCTACTTACATGCCATTTTCCAGTCTGCGTTGATGGTCGGCATTTATCTCATATATCTCTGGATATTTCGTATCACCTTTATTTTCATAGGACCCTGTAACGTTTTAAACCATAAGAACACAATAACAAATCATTTTCACTTCGTATTTTCACACTATCAGCACTTCTAAATCAATGTCGAAAGGGCTTACCTTTGGTGACCTTGTATTTGGCTTTCTCCGAAACTCTGCAATCTCGGGTTTCGTGCGCGCTGGTGCGCTACCTTTTTATCTATCGCTGTTATGTAATTTTGCCTATGCGATCTTGTTGTTTTCTCTATTACGAGCCTGAAACCAAAATCTGACGTATTGCGATGTTGTTGTTTATCTGGTTGTCATGGCAATGTCCATTCAAACTCGTTAGCGGTCTGATATGTTTACTTCAATACTTTTACAAAAATACTTTTTCCCTCTTGGCTATTCACAAAAATTGCTTTTAATTTAAATAATTTTTAGAACTCTCCAAAAAGGGTATAAGAGCGGAACATTTCTGAAATTCGGGAGTTCAGCTTTTGAACAAGAAGCATCACCTAAAGGCCTTATCCCGGGGCCGCACTGCCCCGGGATCCTGCGAGCCTCTGTTGCTACATCTCCTGCCTACTGCTGCCTATAACATGAGTGGTGGTGCGGAGACTATATATATATTGAGCATAATGTATTTAAAATAAGCTTGCCATTTTACTCCTTTCTTGTTTAGTTCATATACATTTTTATTTTCCTCGCACAATGCACAGTAAAACATAATACGATACACGTGCGTAAGATGATTTCCGACATGTGAATAAAAATGCCACTCGTCCGAAATCACCTGCTTTCCGCACTAGTAGCCTAAATAGCATTTTTTTTAAGTATTTCTTTATTTTACACTTGACCTTCTGATTGCTTTTCCAGACAAAAACTTCAATGCACGCCACTTTGGTGCGCAATTGTCAACCGTCACGAAAACAATTGAGAAAATGATTGCCAGATTAACAATTCACAATTATTAATTGCACAGAACATTACAACAATACAATTATACACGAAATTAAAAGGCAAAGGCGAGCTTATCTCTCAACAGAGATTTCTTCCAGCAAACCTATCTGGATAGGATACATAATGAAAAGGGTAAAAATGAAATTTACACTACAATTCCATACTTTCGAACATTAGTGAATGATTCCCTAATTTTATTTACCGACTTAAAAAAAGGCGAGAGGCTTTCAATTCGTCGGGGATGTTTTATTTTGTTTTATTTTGCTACCAACTTAACGATAAACGATATTTAAATCTGAAATGCGCTCTATTACAGCTCAGTGAAAAAACCAACATATCAATGTGGATCAAACATATATCACTCTTCCTAGAACTTCTCGAGTCGAGCCCCGGGCCTATGCCCAAGCGGCGCATTAAGATATGCAAATGTTATTACGCGACTACCCCCGATTATCTTTTAAACTTGCAGATACGATGTTTTCCCTGTTACAAACGGCTATTGTTGCCGGATATCGCTTTGATACTGCTATTATTAGTATTGGGAACGGTAACAACACTTGAAATCACTTTAGCAACTTGTTGATAGAATAATTGAAGTGAATAAGCCGGTGGAGAGAAGCTTAATTAAATGCTTTGGAATGTTCATTTAAAAGATTTTCGAATTTAAAAGGTAAGCCGGTTGGTATTTTGTATAATGAGGGTGAACAGTATTACGTATATTTAATGTAACAACCTCGTACCTAAGCACGAATACCTGCATCATGGACAAACCTACTTGGTTTTGTGATGCCAATAACTTAAGAGACTGACAAGACCTAATTTTGTTTAATTTGATGTTATTTATTGAAAAGATTAGTCTTAAAATCACCACTAAACGGTTCCATGTCTTTGACGTATGGGTCTGAAATTAAAAACATGAAGTCAACATATTCATATCTAAACCGCTATTAGTTGTTTTATATTGGTGAAAATAAACGGAGAGCAAAATGAAGAGCAAAATCAACAATCAGGATTGGGTTTGCATACGTAAGTACTCTTTTATTTTAATCCTTATCATATAAACACAGTAGGTACAACTACACTACACTAAAAATATTACACAAAGTAGCCCAAAGGGGAAGTTAAAAATGATGGAAGAAAGCAGGTTAAAAAAAGGACTCTAAATAAGAAATATCCTAAAAAGAAACACTTCTATTCAACAAAAAATACCCGAATTACGGGGATCAGTGTCAAAGACCATGTCAGATGAAATGCTTGCCAATAAGAAGGAAAAGTTTTTGCATTCTATAAAGAAACAGACAGTGAAAGAGACCAAATTCAAGAGAAAACAATCCGGCAGAGAGATTGCAGTGAGTGGATAGAGCTGCGAAGGTCAATCATTCACAGCGTCGAATTTCGGCACCATGATAAAAAGAAAGCAAAGCTCTAAAAGTGCCAACATGGTCAGGAAGATAATATAATATGGCACGAATTTGGAACATGTTGCGTCTATAAAACATGGACGCACTATGGAACCCAGAGCACTCAAGCAGCTGGCTCAACAAGAAAACCTAGAGATTGAGCCATGCGGCCTGTATATTGATAAGGACCTGTCGTTTCTAGGAGCCTCGCCCGATGGTGTCTCAGAAGAAATCATCGTGAAACTGAAATGCCCAATAACCGCACACAGATTAGGCCTCGAAGAAACTGTAGAAAAAAAGAAAGTAACTTTTTGGCAACGTTTCAACCTTTCTGAGGCAACGTCCACAACTTTACGCAACATAAATAGTGCGTAAGAAAATTTATTAAGTTTTTTGGTGACGTAAATCTATTTGGTCTTTCCAACTTAATTTGTTGTCCATTTGCAGTCCCAAAAATTTTGTGACCTGCACTTCGTTAATGATACTGTTTGATAAGTAATGGTGTTCGTCTCTTTAATAGTTTAAAATTTATTTTGTAAGTTTTATTTAAATTTATCTTTAAATTATTATATTTGAGCCATGTAATTATGTCATTGATTGAGTTATTGATTTCATTTTCAAATGTCAGATTATTATATTTCATATTTTGTTTATTTACTACCGTACTATCGTCAGAAAATAGAATTATAGGATGAGATGTTGCTTTCACAATGTCATTGATATAAATTATAAATAATAGAGAGCTCAGAACGCTTCCTTGTGGAACCCGATTGTAACTTGAGATGCTTCGGATGAGTAGTCTAGTTCTATGTTTTGTTTGGGACATAATCTGTGAATTGCTGTGATTTGTCTTCGATCAGATAAGTATGATGTCAACAAATCTAAAATGTTGCCTCGGACTCCATACGTGTGTAGCTTTTGTTGTAATATTCTATGATCTACATAATCGAAAGCTTTAGTCATATCCATATAAATGGCTGACACTGGTGTCTTACTATCCAGATTTATTATAACCCTTTGTAGAAAATCATAGATGGCCATGTTAAAGTTTTTTTGTTTTCTGAACCCCTTTTGTTCGGGAGCCAAGATATCTTTTTTTTCTAAGTAGTTATATAGGGCATTATATAATATTCTTTCAAATATTTTTTAAAATATAGATATGAGAGCGATCTGTAGAAATTCATATTGAGCTTATCTTCTTTTTTAAATAAAGCCTTAAATTATAGATATTTTTAGGGCATTGGCATATGTACCATGCTCTATACATAAATTAATTATGAAGCTTATTACTGGGCTGATATTACGTACAACATATTTTATTACCTTCGTACAGATCTCATCGTATCCCGTGCTGTTAGTATGTTTTAAAGTCATAATTATGCGTGTGATTTCAATATACGTGGCCTTTAATTTGTTTTGTGATGACAGGATTTAATAATTATTTTGAGTATTATTTTATGTAATTTTTGTGAGTAGGTCTTGAAAATGTTTCTAATTTCTGTAGTAGGGTTTCGCCTGTATATCCATAGCAGTTCCCTTTTTCTTTCCTAATACATTTTTACATCCATTTCGGCCTTCGTTTGACATGGATTTTTACCCTTACCTTGGGGAAGCATAAATCATACAGTAATTTAAGGATGTTATAAAATTCAGAAAATACTTCATTTGGATCTGATGCTGTACTGTACTGTACACGTTAATAAAACTTAAATTGCTGAGATAGTTTTTAAATTTGATCATATTTTCTCGACTTTCTCGATATAGTCTCTTTTCATAATGTACCAGTGACTAGGATTGCATTTTTTTGTACTGGACATCTAAGTATTTGTGCCGTGTAGTCGGAAAGCGCAAATTCGTGTACTTGACTTTCTGCTCCATGTATGTTATGTATTAGGTTACCCAGACAAGTACCACTACTCAGTCTTGTTGGTTCCTTTACTGATATTTTTAAATTTAAACTCATAATTAGCTCTTCGTATCGCCTAGTTATTACGCTATTATTTAAAATGTCTATATCAAAATCGCCAACTATATACAGTGTTTATTTTTACATGCGTATTCCCGTAAAATATCAAATAGATTGTTAATGAACTGATTATAATCTTCTATTTTATATTTCGTTATTCTGTATATACAAATAATTATCATCTTGTGTTCAATAAGTTCAAGCGCTGAGCGTCTTATATTTTCTAAATCTTTGGATTTGTGTTTCTAACTAATATGCAAGATCCACCATGCGTGCATAACATGACGATAAATAAAAGTTCGTTACCTTGCATCACATTATGTTCCGTTACACATATCTATTGAGTTGTTTTCACAAGCTAATTCATCTAAATTTAAAGCTTAAAGTTCACAATTACTTATAAGTCCACTAATATTTTGATGTAATATGTTAATTTGTTTATACACGTAAAAAATCTCTATTGTTCTGATAATTTTCACTATTGTTGTTAATCGTGTTGGCATTATCACAGTTTTCATTGCTATCATTGTTATCATTTTCATCATTATCATTGTTTTCATAATTATCAATAAGACTTTACTTTCAAATAAATAGGAAAACCTATCGTAAGTTCCTCGTATTGAAATCGACTGGCTTAGTTTTTCGATACCTACGTCGAATCTAAGTGCTTACACCCTGGCTTGGCTTATTGGGGGAAGCTTCAGTGAAGATATTTATTTGATACTTATTTTGAGACCTAAACACATAAAAGGTCCCTCTTTTGTAAGTTTTTATTTTATTGAAATACCTAGTGATTTTCACAAGAAATAGGAATTTGTGAATACGAATAAGTGTTATAAAATACCCTGATCCTATCAGAGGATGTGGCGTACCCTGCGTTGTCACCCAAGGAACAGAGCTTTGTGTCGGTCTGGGTAAAGACGAAAAGGAGTTTGACGCACAGACTGCTGTATCCCTTACTGACAACGCAAATTACGTCACTTCTGGTCCATTTTTGCGCCAAACTGTCAACTGCCAGTTTGAACCTGCGATTTTTGGCAAAAAATTGTAGTATTTTAATTTTTGATATGATACATTGCTTCTGGCCCCACGCTAGAATGAATACCCTGTGTCGTGGGAACCAGAAACAGCGACGTCACAAACATGTAAACATCCAAATCCTGGGGATTTTTTCTCCCTCCCCAAACGGCATGATATACGTGAAAATAAAGCAAAAATTTAATCTTTTCTTGTTTCCTATTCAACAGAGCATGATTTCTTAATAATAATTGGTTGGTTTGTGTCTACAGATAATGTAAGGTAATATGACATTAGCTAATGTCTATCATACAATAATTAGTACATATCGCGCCGTATTTCTTTGGCGCTGAGCGAAAATAGGGGGGGGGGAGGTAACCTCTCTCTCACCCTGTGCGTGAAAGAGAGGTTACCCCCCACCCTATCCTCGCTCAGTTGTAAAGAAACTTGGCGCGGACTGTACTTACCTACCTACATACCTTTGTAGGGGTTGAATAAGGTTGGAATGCAGGAGTAGAATTTCAACTAGATAATAATCTAAATGTTTGCCGCAGAGATAATGTAGCTCAAGACCTCACAAGCATATTAATAACTATACTAATTTCTTGTTTAAAACAGCCGCTTACTATGCAAACTGGCCGCATTCCATGACCCTGTCCGGGCGACAGTAGAGCCGGAAGCGATAGGAACCAGGACAATACACTAGTGCTAAGTAGCCTAGTGTGGGGCCACGAAATACGTTTTTGTATGGGGGTTATGTTATGAGGGTGTAGGGACATGCTTATGTCAGTTATTGACACTCCTAAAAGGGTACTAAAATGATGGGCCAACGAAGTACCTACTATAAGAAGGTATGAATAAAATAGATAGTAAAGGTGTGGGACAATGGGCGGCATTCGCTTAGCGAATGCCGCCCATTGTCCCACACATTTTTCTATACCAGGTAGCAAAGGAACAATATGGAACAGTAGGCAGTAGTTCAATATGGAGTATTACTAATTGCTTAATTATTATTATCTCAATGTTTTTTCCTTCGAGATATCTCATCATCATCATCATCATCTCGTCCTGTCAGCAGGTATAGGGTTCTAAATACAGATTTCTATTTGTGCCTTTCTTGGGACATCTGCTCTAGCTCCGCCTAATCTGAGCTCACAATGGCGGCTACTTTCTCCATTGAATGTCGCCACGTTGTTTTGGGGCGACCTTTCTTCCGTTTCCCGTTCGAGCACCATTTGAGGGTTATTTTTTACGTAAGATGTACGTCAGGTCTCCTCATTCATCGGCCAAGCCATCGCCACTTCCTGGTGATAACCACCGCCTACAACGGCTTCTGGTACAGGAGTCTCCACAATTCCGCTTTTGTAATTTTTTTTTTTGCCAGAATATTCTCAATATTTGTCTTAAGCATTTATTGGCATATAAGTACTTGGAGCCTGTCCGAGATGTCTTTCCGAACGAACCACGTTTCGCGTCATATAGAAGAACAGACTTCACGTTGGGTGTGAACATTCTCAACCTGGTGCGACGTGTAATGGTGTGCTCGAGATATCTCAGCTTACAAATAAAGATATTATTTTATGTGGCCACAGCCCAGCAGTTATTCCTCCGGATTCCGGATACAGAATTTGAATATAACGGAAAGCCCAATGTTTGACCATATCACATCATGTAAGTAGTGGCTGAACATAAGTAGGTATGTAGGTGTTCTTCATGACAAGAGTTTGGAGAATAAATTTTGGAGTCTTATCAGTGATAGAACTTTAAAGTTAAAGCGTTAACTTTATTATCACTACACATACCTATTTAGAAATCATAAAGTCTGAAAATCGAAGGCACAGAAATACACGTGATATATTTCATTTCTTCGTATCCAAACCCGTATTAAACTTCAGAGCTAACAGCATAAACGTTTCAAGGCTCATGCGAATGAAGCGACGACGAGGGCGCTTACTGCAGTTTTACTACAACTACATACGAAGTATTCGTGGGTTGAATACTAAGCACTGTCCACCCGACATCAGCCCTCTCTGTGCGAATACAAATTCTATTTTATACATCCTCCTAGGAGGAAAGGTATCACCTATAATGAAACCGGGTCGACAAGATCGCGTTGATCGCTATCGCTAAAGTTGTTTGTCTACATGTTTACACGATTCGTTTAACTGAATTTTGAATTGGGTTTTAAACGAAACATAAACATTTACATACAGGTATATATGTATATTGCTTCTGGCCGACACTAGGATACCCTGTGTCGTGGGAACCAGAAACAGCGACGACATACACATATAAACATCCAAGACCAAGATAAATTGGGTTTTAAGTGGGCTGGGTTTGTTAGCTAAAATGTAGGGAAAAACATGCCTGTGATGTTTTTGACACGGTTATAGTAAATATAGACCCGTATTACGTTGGACATGGTCAACCTATCATGGATAACGTGTTTAATAACTACTTACTTCTACTTACGTAATTAGCAGATTATATATCTGAATGTTTACAGATCTGGCTGTTGCCATAATATAACTTGTGAATAACAGAGGAGAAAGAGAAAAGATCTCGTATCCTTACCTTTCATGAAGCAATAACGCTGACGTTTTAAGATGATAAGATCAGAAATCCTTTCCAGTTTAAAAACTGGCATGGTTAACGAGTTTAATAACTACTTACTTCTACTTACCCGTAATTAGAATATTATATATTATGTGTAAGTAAATGTAAGGTGTGATATCTGGAAACAGCCATAGTTTAGAACTTGTGAATAAAAGAGGAGAGTGAGAGGTGAATGCTCTCATACCTTGCGATGCGAAGTGCTACGGTGACTTCCTAATATGATAATATGAGAAATCCCTTATAACTTAAAGATGCTCGTGATAAACGCCCTTTGCGATCGAGGTCAATCGGTGATAAAGTTAGTAGAACACCTTTAGGTATCAGGTTAGGATGCAACTTAAAGATGTTATCACAGGAACTTTTAGGAATACGAGATACAGGTAAAAAATCTGTTGATGCTTTTAACGACTTTTGAGCTGATGTACGCATGAAACTAGCTAACCAAATTGACCCAAATGTTTCATAATTTCTTACTGAAAAGTATTCTACAGGAAGTGACACAAAGGCTCTAATACTCTGATAGCAAAGTGTTAATCCAAATCATCATAATATTTCAGTTTGTAAAGGTCGACACTATGGAACAACCGATCGATTGTCATCGTTTTGCATACTGTCTCTGAAAACGTTGGTTCATATATAAAAAGTCACACAATCATCAATTCTATCAAGTCTTGTTCAATAGCCATCGCCGCGGGCGGCTGTTTCAATTTTTTTTTCTCAGTTTATCAGCGCGCAGCGCGTAGTTTTTTATGTTTCATAATTGTATCGTGCCCTAATGCCAATAAATAAGCGTCACTATAGTTTGATGATTATTGACAGTAAATGGTGTCAATAATCACCAATCTATAGTCAGTGTTTAATTTGAACGTCATCATCAACCATCATCACAGCCCTTTGGAGGGCAGTCCGCCGGCGCGGCGACAATTTTCCCACGTAGTCGTGGGTGGTGGCCTATCTTCCTCTAACTGAGAGATCAGGTCTATTTGTATAAGATTGTCCTCTAATATTAGGTCTGACTGGCATTGGACATTCCTGCTGCAGTCATCATCCGTGGTTTTGGAGCGGACACAGCCACGTGCAGCATCCAGGTTGGGGTTTCGGCAATGGGTGTCGCTAGGCGATACATACCCCTATCACATCATCATTTAGGACTCCGAGGCGGGACCTACCATTTCAACTAACATTTATGGTGGCCCATGAGATCATGACAAACTACCATCACGGTTTAACTTCATCAACATAAAAAAAAATCGCCCTCAGTACATTGACCCGATCAGCTGATCACAAGGTACTATGGGAGACCCAAATTTTTTTTCGTTTGCGACCATATATTTCTTGGGGAAAGTTGTTCATAATTAAGGGTACTATCATTCCCCAAAATATTGTCAGCTAATTAAATATCAATGTCTGTATATACAACGTGTCTATGAATAAACGCATAATGAGAAACTAGTTTGTTCAGAATCATTACCAGATTTCACTGACTTTAAATATACTTAGGCCATATTTTGAAAAAAAAAACGTAGTTTTTGTTGCCCTGTCTATTTATTGCTGCGCTAACTTAGGCGCAACTGTCCAGTTTAACTAACCCCTGCCTATACTCTATTCTATTCATCGGGTCAATGTACTGAGGGACAATTATTATTTTTTAATTTGCGACCATATGTTTCTTGGGGCAAGTTGTTCATAATTATGTATAGTATCATTGCCCAAGTAGGGGAAGGGAGCTGCTGAGCATGCGCTGAGACATGATGATACTTAGTACTATCATCTCTTGGTGACTGATCAGTAGTTCCAATTCCAAGTTCACACATAACTATACTAACTAACTATTACACTCGACTCTTTATAGTCTTGGGTGTAATAGGCTAACGTGACGGGAAGACTCGCCAAGACGCACTGGCCCGCGTGGCGTTTTACGGCTAAAAACCCTCCAATCAACATGAATAGTGCCAACAAAAAAAATGGCTCAGTCCCCAGCGACCCTACTATCCCTGGTTACTGCGGCGACCATGGTAACGGTAGGGTAGAGGCTGCTAAGAATCCCTGGAAGAGATCCGGCCGCAAACCGACGATTTTGACCCTGGCGTGTTACAACTGAGAACGGACGAACGACTACACGAACTGGAAAGAGAAGTGGAGACTATCAACTGGGACCTAATAGGACTGTCAGAGGTGCGCCGAAGCTAAACTCTGGCAACCTGTTTTACTTCAGAGGTCACGACGATTCGTCATACGGAGGAGTGGGTTTTCTTGTTAACCGAAAGATAACACCATCTATTCAAAACTTTAAGAGTATCTCCACACGCGTCTATTACGTAACCATGAGGCTAAATGAACGCTACTCTCACAAGATTATCCAGGTGTACGCACCTATCTCCAAAAAAGACGTCGACGATGAGCTAGAAAATTTCTACACAGACGTAGAAAAAGCTCTCGCTGAAGACCCGGCGCATTACACTACCATCATTGGCGACTTCAACGCAAAGATCGGGCAACCACTTGGACAGGAGAAGTCGGTTGGCAAATTCGGACTTGGCACGCGCAACCAGCGGGACTAAACCCTGGTTGATTTCCTCGAGCAATACCAACACGCGATGAACACTTTCTTTAAAATGCGTCCTTCGAAGAAATGGACCTGGGTAAGCCCCGGCGGTAAGACCAAAAATGAGGTCGACTATGTAATAAGCTCACAAAAAAAAACAAAGTTAGCGACGTTACTGTCCTCAGTTACTTTAAGGCCGGAAGTGACCATCGTTTAGTTAGAGCGACGTTCAGATTCAACTTAAGTAAGGAAAGAAGCAAGCTAGTTCACTCACAGAAACGATATATGCTTGATGATGTGAGACACCTGCAGAAGGAGTTCCAACTGGACTTGAAGAACGCATTCGAAGGACTGAAAGAGTTGAATCTGGACGTCGACAACCTAAACGCAAAGTTGTGCAAGTCCGTGCTAGAGACTACTCAAAAACACCTGGGCGGAGTCAAGACGAAACACGAAAAGTTAACACCAGAAACTATTGCACTGTTGGAAAAGAGAAGAGATATGCGTCAGATCACTGTCAGAGACCATCAAAACTTAAATTTATTAAATAAACAAATTCAAAAGGCTATCAGAAAAGATATTAGGACACACAACACTGAAACAATACAGCGTACAATAAAAGAAAATAGGGGACCTAAAGTATTTAACAAACGAACTAAAACGGCGAAGTCAGAAATTATTAAATTAACAGACAAGAACGGATCTACAGTGACGCACAGAGAAGGCATAGAGGCCATAGTTGAGGAGTTCTACACGGATTTGTACAGATCTAGTGCAACGGAGCCGGTCACCACAGACGGCGACCCCAGAGCCAGCCCAACCGAATGCCGATGTGAGCAAATCTTGCCTCCCATTCTACCCTCTGAAATAGAATGGGCCATGAGGCAAATGAAAAAGGATAAATCTCCCGGCGAAGACGGTGTAACGGTTGAGCTTCTGATAGCCGGTGGCGACCATGTACTTGAGGTCCTTGTAGAAATCTTCAATAAGGTACTTCATGGCGGAGTTTCACCCGAACCCTGGAAGAATGCGGTAGTGACCATACTGCACAAGAAAGGGGATATAACCAAACTGGGAAACTATCGCCTGATAAGTCTCCTCCCGCAGATCTACAAGATCTTTACCAAAGTGCTGTGCAATAGGATCACCCGCCAACTCGACGAATGCCAACCCATCGAACAGGCAGGCTTTCGGAGCGGATACTCCACTATCGATCACATCCACACTGTGAAGCAGCTGATGGAGAAATCACAGGAATGGAATCGACCCCTGTGTTTTGCCTTCATCGATTATGAGAAGGCTTTTGACAGTGTCGAACACTGGGTGGTCTTCCATGCACTCCATCGTTGCCAGATCGACGCCCGATACGTGGATGTCCTCCGAGAGCTTTACATGTCGGCAACGATGCAAGTACAGATTCACAAGCTGACGAACCGCATTAGCATCGAACGAGGGGTGCGCCAGGGAGACACCATATCACCTAAGCTCTTTACAGCTGTCTTAGAAGACATAGTAAAGACGCTTACATGGGACCAGCAAGGCATAAATATCAATGGTGCATTCCTGACGCAGCTCCGCTTCGCCGACGGTATAATCCTGTTCGCCGACAACCCTGGCGACCTCCAAAGCATGCTTCAAGATCTTTATAATGCTTCTCTTAAAGTTGGCCTGAAGATGAATATGTCCAAGACTAAGGTTATGATAAACATTTCTGACGGCTCATTGTCCAACATCACTGTCGGAAATGAGAGGCTAGAGGTGGTTGATCATTATGTCTATCTTGGACACATTATATCTTTTGGTAGAGACCACCAGGCGAAGGAGGTCTCCAGGAGAGTCCAACTTGGATGGGCGGCATTCAAGAAACTCGAGAGAATATTCAGCCAAACTATTCGACCAATGTGTCCTGCCTACCGTGACGTACGGTACCGAAACATGGACGCTCATAAAGGAAACGGTGAAACGAATGAAAGTAGCTTAAAAAGCCATGGAGCGTTCCATGCTAGACATCACACTCCTAGATCGAGTCCGAAACGTCGAGATACGTCGACGGACGAAAGTCCAAGATGTCGTAAAACGTATCACTAGACTCAAGTTTAAGTGGGCAGGGCACTTGGCGAGGCGAGGTGATGGCAGGTGGAGTAGATCCCTGACCGAGTGGTGGCCAAAGGAAGGAAGAAGGAGCGTGGGTCGGCCGGCAGCCAAATGGGTCGACGATATTACTAACATCGCGGGGAATACCTGGATTCGTCTGGCACAGGACCGGAGAGGTTGGCTTAAATTGGAGGAGGCTAATACCCAGCAGTGGGCGGAAAAAAGCTGCCAATGATGATGATCATTGCCCAAAATATGTTCAGCTAATTAAATTAATATAACCTTGTATAACAAACACTTATCATTACATTATATTAACACAATAGTCAAATTTAAACAAATAAATTTAGTTAAAATATAGCACAGCTGTTTTTGACGTGTTGCCTCGGGTGCGGTCCGATTCTATATCCGAGAGAAAACCTTTAGTTTCAAGGTATTTTACTAACCGATGGTTCACTAACTTTTCCAATAGCTTAGAGAATGCCCCAAGGAAGGAGATGGATCGATAGTTATCAGGTGTGTTCTTTAGACAAGGAAAGGTTCCAGTTGAGAGGGATATTATATATTCGCTTTATCTAGACATTCAAAAAGCCTTTGATTGTGTTGATAAAGATATTCTATTAATAAAGTTGGGTAAGTTTGGATTTGTACCAAGACATCTTAAGCTATTTTCTAACTACCTCAGGGATAAAAAACAGTTTGTGAGGTACGGTCAATTTTGTCTCGCTCTTATGACACCCCTTCTGGTATGAGTCAGGGATCGAACCTAGGCACCCTTATTTTCGCACTTTTAATAAATTACGATGTAAAGCTGGTGGTGGTCGTAAAGAACATGGATTGTCAAAGCTCAAGGCAAAACTCAAGCGTGCCATCTGCCTTAGGTGCCATAGTTACTGGGTTATTCCACGGACTATTGCTAGGTTCCACAATATCCAGCTGCAACTTTTAACCTAATTTATTATTAAGTTTTACTTGTTTCTGAGAAGACAGAATATAGTAGCGTTGTTTAATGAGTCAGAGTCAGAGTCATTTTTTTATTGAATATAAATAAATAAATTATCTTATTCAACGTCAAAATTATACTTACTTATAACTACAAGTCAATTTTTTTTATATAAAAAAAAAGACTACACCGTTTCGGAAGGTGGGCCTCGGGGTTAAGAAGAAACGGCAAGAAACTCCCCCATACCTTTTTTTTTAAAAAGTCACTTTACAACAGGTACTGGTTTCGGTCTAAGGGAATTCGCCGGCGAGTGATAGACTTGATCCATCGCCCCTCGTCGAATTTCTGTGCGCTGAGATGGTATGGACCATGCAGTTTTGTCATCTAAGAATTCCTTAATACTATAATAGGACTTTCTTATCAGCTCATTTTTAACATAGTTTTTGAACCTCTTTTCAGGAAGGATCAATGATTCCTGTGGTATTTTATTGTAGAAGCGAATACAGTGCCCCATGAATGATGTGCCTACTTTACTTAGTCTAAATAATGGTAGTGCTAACCTATTTTAATTTCTAGTGTTAATTGTATGGCTATCACCTACAATTTTAAATAAAGCTATGTTTTTTCTTACATGCATGATATTCTCGTATATATATTGACAGGTAACCGTAAGTATATTAATTTCTTTGAATTTTTCTCTTAATTAATTGGAGTTGCCTTCTCTGTATCGATCTTATGACTTAACAGTTGATTTCACCCTAACCCTTTCCTATCAAAGGATATTGACTCAAACTCCTAATAATAATTCGCATAATTTTATGTGCTTCCTCACGCTGACGAATAGAAAGGGACTCCAACAGCCGAATATTTTTAACTTCATAATTAAACGCCCCCGATTTTCCGAAAAAGTGCAAACTTTTTCTAACAATGACAATACATCAGGCGCTTTGTTAAATTCCTGCCAAAAATAAATTTCCAGCAACAAACTCCTAGTTATGCCTGGAACGACATAAAACCTAACACCCGAAGTTTTCCCTTTCAGAGTGTGGTAACAGACACTGGTGAAGAAGAACCTTTCACCGTTGCGATCCTATCTAAATCCAATGCTTTATGTAATTTTACCACATGTCGAAACTCATTAAAAGCTTCCTCGCCTATAATTGAAAGGACGTTGGTGAACCCCCCATAGTGGAAAATTGTTGGGCTAAATACTTCTGGGTCTTTATATGATAAAATATTTAAAAAATTTTTGCTTATGGTTCTGAGCTTGCATGTGTAACAATTTATGCTAGTCGAGGCCAGGTTACTGAGATATTGCTTGATGAATTGTGAATAAATTTTAACCTTACTAATGTTCTATTTTACCTAAAATTAACAGTTTTATTGATGTGAATGAGATAAAGTGATCGCCACCACTGTCTGTTCAAACAAGGCATTTTGAACCAATAATTCAATGATAATAAGGGTTTCGACCTGCATAAGACAGTGGTGGCGCAGACTATACTCATTTTATCTTTACCTATCCACTGCTGGATATAGGCCTCCCCAAGATCACTCCACAACGGTGTACTGGCATAACTGGCCTTATGCCAGTACACGGCCTCCAATCGAGAACCTTTTTTCCCCATCGCTGGCCGGATCATTTAATTTTATATTATATTTTACATAATTATATGACATTTGGAATTTGGAATTTGGCAAGACAATTGAGATACCTCGACTTTATCTCGCAATTTACAACGGACATACGACATGTTTGGAGGCAAGACAAAGTAATAGCCGATGCTCTTTCACGAATTGAAACAATTTCAACATCCTTCGACTATCGAGCACTTGCAGAAGATTAGACTAATGATCGGGCACAAAAAATCTGCTAATAAAGGGCACATCACTTAAGCTTCAAATTGTCACCCCTGATGCCACGTTGTACTGTGACGTTTCTAGGAATTCGAAATGGCCATATATCACACTAAAATTCCGGAGAAATGTCTTTTAAATGCTGCATCAACTCAGTCATCGTGTCAGCATCAATCAAACTAATCACTCAACGTTTTTTTTGGCCGGGTGTCACGAGACTGCAAGAATTGGGCTCAAGATTGCAGAGATTATCAACGTAATAAAGTGACCCGACACACTTCCTCTCCTCTCATTCCATTTTAACTCCTTCCGACCGCTTCTCCCATATCCACATCATTGGGACGTTACCGATTTCATCTGATTTCAGATATTGCCTAACAGTGATTGACCGTTTCACTCGTTGGCTGGAGGCATACCCTCTTCGGGACATCAGGGCGGAAACCTGTGCCATGGCTTTTGTGTCAGGCTAGGTAGCCAGGTTTGGCTGTCTCTACAAAATAACAACAGACCGGGGCCGACAGTTTCAATCGCAGCTGTTTAAAAATATCTCCTTGTTGATAGGGGCTCAAGTATGTATAACCTCAGCACAATGCAATGGAATTATCGAAAGACATCGTCAACCGAAAGCTACCATCATGTGCCACAACAACTCTAAATGGACTGAAGTATTACCCATGGTGCTCCTGGGAATAAGGAGTCCGTGGAAAGAAGACTTGAAAAGTTCGGCTGCTGAGCTGGTAAACGGAGAGCCTTTGCGCTTACCCGGAGAATTTTTCCTGATAGAAACATCACCGTAGACATAACAGATTTTTCCTGCCGTCTTCGGCGACACATAAACAATCTGTCACCTGAACCACCATCATGGCACGGAATCAAACCATTTTATTTACCGAAGAATTTAATGACTGCCCAGAAAATGTTTCTGCGTCTAGGTCCAGGGCGTCACCCTCTACAGTCTACATATTCAAGACCGTATACTATGTGTGTTAGCCTTGAGCTTGAAACACCCTATGTTGTTACAGAAGATATCTATATACATAGTAAGGTATCCATATTTCATTATAAATGGGAAGCATCCTCGCTAGAGGTGCGTGTTCGCCCAGGTTAGTTCTGAATTTAGGTATTTTAAATCGCCTTTCTAGGACGTCTTGACATTAGCCTTGGTCATTTAATATATTGTGTAGAAAGGATAGGTCAAGCATTCGCCTACGATCAGACAAGGAAGTCATTTTGAAAAAGGAGAGCCTCTGCTCATAGCTGTCCTTATGACAGATACCAGACGATATAAAAGCAAGGTGCCTTGTAAATGGTGGTTTCTAATCGCTCTGTATAAACATTATATACTGGGTTCCAAATAACACTGGCAAATTCCACAATGCTGCGCACCAGAGCGTTGTATAGGCAGAGTTTAGACCTGATTTTCTTAAACTCTTTCGTGGCGCCCATCAGAAACCCTAGCATTTTAGCAGCTTTGCTAACTAAGCTATCGTAATGCGGAACGAAAATAAGCTTGGAATCCAAAATTACACCGAGATCACCAATTTTATCGACTTCCCCAATCCCATTTTCAATACAATAATTAGACAAGATAGGTTTCTTCTTGCGTGTGAATCGAATAAACTGACATTTAAAAGTATTCAAATCCATATTGTTGTTAAAACCTTATTGGTGTACGCGGTCTAGATCATCTTGGAGTAAACGAACATTACTCAGGATGTCTTCATATCATCGAAGAGAGACAGAATATCATCGACAAATAGTACAAACAAAATAGGTCCCAAGTGTGAGCCTTGGGAGTTACCAGAAGTGGCAATATAGCTATGAGACTCATATCCTTTAGTAACTACAACCTGAGGTCTGTTATTCAGGTACGAGGCAAACCACTCAAGTAATCTTCCGTGAATACCATATTGATACTTTAGCTTTTTAAGCAGAATTCTGTGTGAGACCTTATCAAACGTACTACTGAAGTCAGTGTAGACAGCATCAACTTGATTTCCAGCCTCAACACCCTCGACAATATCTGTAATGAAGTCAACCAGATTCGTTACAACGGATTTTTTATGCTGGAATCCATGCTGCCGCTTACTAGTTTGGTGTCTTGTATGGTCGCATAGCACAGGACAGGTCATTACTTCAAATAGCTTCGAAAATGCGGATAAGATAGAGATAGGCCTGTAGTTTGGGACGTCATCATTAGCACCTTTCTTGTAGACCGGTACTAGACGTGCTCTTTTCCACTCAGAGGGAAAGATAGCACTATGAAGAGATCTGTTTAATATCAGTGTTAGCGGATACGTTAATACGGTTGCACATCTCTTCAGAAATATAGGGGGTATCCGATTAGGCACCTTTGTTATGGCTTAAGTGTTTAAGCGCTTTGAGAATAGCATTTTCGCTTAGGACAATGCTGCTCATTAGCCTGGACTCAGGATCCATGCAGACGACCTAACCCTTCATCATGAAAGATAACGTGGTGCCAGTATCTCGACTAAACTTAGAGCTAAACTGGAACGCAAAAAGATTGGCTACACCAGTACGGGAATCAGCAGTGTGATTCCCGTTCTGCATGATTGAGGGCAGCGTTTTTTGTAGCAGATCTTTTGTTTTTTACGTAGGACCAGAATGCTTGCGGATTATGTTTAAAACTTTCTCTTAGGGACGTACAGGTCAATTATGTATTTTAAATTCTTATTGAAAATGCTTACATACAAATCTACTCCGCTGCACTCTGTAAAACATTGCAGCCAATGAACTGCTGAGAACTAGGTCTAAGATCTTGTCTTGATGGTTTTTCATCGCGTTACATTGGTATACTCCAGTTAGAGACATAAAATCAACCAGAGAGTGGTCTAATCTATTTTGATACATATCTGGTATCAGACCCTCACTTGGTATATCTTTACCCACGGACCAGGATATAAGCCACCACAGAGCCAAGCACCCGCTACGCTTCGATTTTTAAATTATCGCCTGAGTTCCTATTATCTTCTAAATGTTTCAAGTCAAGTTGCATAGCAAAATGTGGCAAGAAATCGGGGCTCACTCACTCACTTTATTTACATTCACATTTCCATTCAGGTGCCAACATATATGTATGTATACGTCATCTAGTGTCAAGGCACATAACTATATAACTAAAAACTAGACATAAGGATTTGAAAAAGTACTACAGAAACAACACGTAAAATTATGAATGAATTATTTATTTTATTATAAGAAAGTAGTGGGCGACAACCCTAGCAAGCTGAGTGTGGTAGGACCCGCTAGTCGAGTCGGCGGTGTGGGTAAAAGTCATCATTAGCTATGCATAGTCTGAACCCGCGAGGCGGGTTCTCGGGCGTGCGAACAATATTCGATTAAACCCGGCGGGTGCTTGGCACTGAAAGTGTTAAGGCTGCTTGACTATCTGAAACTACAGTCTTATTTTCAGTATCTGATATTTCCTTTAGGGCAGCAGCACATTCCATTATACCGAACATTTCCGCTTGGAACGCCGCTGGAGTATAGCCCCAAGGCATTTGATTTATCTTGTCCGTTTCTATTCATGATACAGTAACCAGCCTCCTGCTAGTTATGTGCTTCTTGAACCATCCATGAAGCAAGTGATCGCTGATTGTTCTATTTCTATTACCTAATTTTCTCTTGTTCCTATATGGATTCGATATTCTTTATTTTAATTTTATTTTATTTTATTGTCTTAGGAAAACTAAGGTTTACAATTTTTTTACACATAAAAACCACTGATAGGTTCTCACCGATAGAAGTTACATGTTAATTAAAACTAGAAGCACTGAGCAACGCATTATTAACCTCGCTCAAACTATTGACGAATTGGTATTAATTACCGCAACAGAATATCTAACTAAGAATATTATGAGGGCTCAAAGAACCGCTCGCTCAACATCCGCCTGGCTGATGGTACACTGGTACAGAAAAGGTCCAGCTCAACCTGCTTGCTAAGTAGGTTATATTTGTTACACGCACGCCATAAGTAACTATTCTGCCTGTAATTGGTATTCGCTTTCGGTAAATAGATGGTAGGGTTACTCCTGAAATTCCTTTGAGGAACTTGTAACGAGAGCTTAGCTAAAAGTTGAGGACAGTCTATCTTAGCCGCGGCAATTTTAAGCAGATACGTAATATCTGCTATCTCGCGTTTTAGTTCGAGAGGTAAAAGGTGGTGTTTCTTACAGACATTTAGGTAGTTCGAGGAGTTAAAAGTATCATTTAAACGGTAGCACAGGAATTTCAAAAATTGCTTTTGCATGTTCTCAAGACGAGTAATATATACCTGGTAATTCGGGTTCCAGACTTGAGACGCGTACTCCAGGTGACTTCTAACAAAAGTGCTATATAATATGTTATTCATATATGTGTTGTTTATTTATGCGGCCAAAAACTGGGATTCAATTTTTCTTAGCAAGCTCAGCACTTTTTTAATAGTTTGGAATCGTTGTTAATTGAATATCCAGACCATAAATATTTGATTGTAGGTGATTTTAATTTGAGCAATATATGTTGGACTCCTAGTATTAATACTGATGGCGCTTTTGACCCTGGTAACTATGTCTCACATGATGAAACCCATTTAGTGGATTCCGTTAACCTTTTGAATCTAAATCAGTACAACGGAATTAAAAACGCGTATGATAAAATTCTCGATCTAGTTCTCTCAACGGATTATGTCTCGGTATCCGATTGTAGTAATGATTCCCTTGTTCCAGTCGATCCCCACCATGGGGCGCTTTTTTGTATACTGCCTTTGAGTGACCTTGATGTGCTAGATCGGCCACCTCTTAATAAGTTTTTGTTTTTCAAGGGTGACTATGATTCTATTAATAGTGAAGTGGCTAAAATTGACTGGGATACGGAGTTAAGTAATCTTAACCTAAAAGAGGCATCCAATTATTTTTATAATTTTTTCAATTATTTAAGGAATAAATACATTCCACACAAAATTGTAACTACTAAAACCTACCCTCAGTGGTACTCCAAAGCCTTAATAAGGGTTATTAAAGAAAAACATATATATTTTATTAAATCCAAAATATATGAGAATTTATCAGACATACATACATTTAATTTGCTAAGGGACAGGGTGAGATCGCTAGAAGAATCACGTTATAATAAATATATAAACTCGGTTGAGAATTCAATCTTAAAATGTCCTAAATTTTTCTGGTCTTATGTTAACTCAAAATTTAAAAGTAACGTGATGCCTAGCAGCCTCAAATATGGTAATGAAACACTCAATTCAGGCGATTCTATCTGTAATGCTTTTTCATCGTACTTCCAGTCCAAATTTTAAATCAATCTCAATCTTCTAGTAGGCACGACGTGTCCGGTGACGATTGCTCTGATACGGTGTCTAACATTTCTTCTATCTTTATAGATATTAAAGAGGTTATCAATTTGTCGAAGAAACTCGATCCCTATAAATCTGCTGGGCCAGATCATTTGCCAGCCATCTTTTTGATAAACTGTGCAGATACTCTTTCGGTGCCAATATCAATATTATTTAGAAAATCTATTGCCTCTGGTACTATCCCTAAAATCTGGAAACAAGCTTTTATCACCCCTGTGCATAAGAAAGGTCCGAAGACTTAAGTCACTAATTATCGCCCTTTAACTAAACTCTGCATCGTTTCCAAAGTGTTTGAAAGGATCATCTATAATCAATTATATGGAGCATTGAAACAGTCTTTTAGTGATACGCAGCACGGTTTTCTCAAGGGTCGCTACACAGTTTCCAACCTCGTATTATTTAACAATGCCTTGACGGTTGCAATGGACGGTGGATTGCAGGTTGATGTCGTTTACACCGATTACAGTAAAGCATTCGATAGGATTCAGCACGACCTCCTGTTAAGTAAATTATCTAAAATTGGTATTAGGGGTGACCTACTGAGGTGGTTTGCTTCCTATATTGACAATCGCTCACAGGCTGTTGTTATTAATAATTATATGTCTAGTTGGGTTAATGTTCCTAGCGGTGTGCCACAGGGGTCCTTGTTGGGTCCGTTACTTTTTGTGATATTTGTGAACGACATTGACTTGTGCTTTAACTTTGCTAGGTTGTTATCCTTCGCTGACGACATGAAGATTTCAACCAACATAAGCTCAAATGCCGATGCTGAAGCTATGCAAGCAGATCTGTTCCGTTTAGAACACTATTGCGATGTCAATCGGCTTGACCTAAATCCTTCCAAATGCAGTATTGTCTCCTTCTCTCGTAAAAAGAATCCACTTTTCTTTAATTATATTGTGAAGGGTGAGACATTAAAAAGGGATGCTGTCGTTAAGGATTTGGGAGTCATCCATGATGCTAAACTGACATTTAATGCCCATGTTGATAGTATTATAACTAGAGCCTCGAGGGCTCTGGGTTTTGTGATGCGTTCCTCAAGAGACTTCAAAAAAGCTAAAACTTTGAAAATTCTTTATTGTACGTACGTTAGAAGTAATCTTGAGTACGCTTCACAGGTTTGGAGTCCTCGCTACAATATTCATATTAACCGGATTGAAAATATTCAGCGTAAATTTATGCGTTATCTCTGTTATCGGACTAAATTTAAATACAATTCAGATTCTTACCTCGATATTTGTAGAAAACATCATCTGGCTCCTCTTCAACTCAGACGCGAGGTTGCAGATTTGGTATTCCTTCTAAAAATTACCTCTAATGTCATTGATTGCTCTGATTTACTTGCTCAATTATAATTTACAGCGCCCCGTAGGCTATTGCGTCATAATGCGCTATTCTCGCTCCCTAAGTCAAACACTAACTACAGACAAAATACGTTCCTCTGGCGTGCTTGTCAGAGATTCAACAATCTGCGTGGAGATGTTGATCTTGACCTGTTTAGCACTGGTGTTAATCCAGCGAAGAGATCACTGTACCGAGACTTTTTCTATGACTAGAATGGCTAAGTATTTCGACTTTCTGTTATTTATTATCATTTTTTTCTTTTTTAACGTCACTTGTTACTGCATGTCATGTTACAACGTATAGGGCTATGTATAATGCGAACTAATTCTGTTATTTAAGAGTGCTTTAACTGTTTTATTTGTTTATTGTGTCTTTTTGTCGGCGAAAACCTATAATTGGCTTTTTTGTTTTTATATAAGATTCCTATTGTTAATTTAAAGATAGCTGTTGGTTTTCCAATGTTAATAAAATAAAATAAAATAAAATAAAATAAAATAAAATAAAATAAAATAAAATAAAATAAAATAAAATAAAATAAAATAAAATAAATAATATTTTCAATGTTTTAGCTCTAGCAAATCCCACTGAACTACGCATCACAAATCCCAGGGCCCTATAGGCTTTGGCTGCAACAATGTCAACATGACTGTCAAATAGTAGTTTAGTGTCATGCATGACTCCAAGATCTTTGACATGAGTTTTCCTTTCAAGTGCATGACCTTTTAGGATAAAACAATGTGAAGACTGTACAAAGTCCCTCTTACGGCTTTTTAGCCGTAACAGTTTTTTTTTTGATGGGTTGAGGTCCAGTTGGTTAAGACAACAATAGTGGACAAGACGAGACAGATCTGCCTGAAGGGCGTCGATGTCTGCCTGTGAAGAGATGGCAGAAAAAACTTTCATGTCATCTGCAAAGCAGAGAAGACTGAATGAAAAGTGAAAACATGAATTAATGTCGTTCACGAAAATAACAAAAAGTAAAGGTCCAAGCAGTGAACCCTGGGGAACACCGCTAGGGATTGATACCCAGCTAGACATGTAATTGCTAATAACCACAGCCTGTGAACGATTACTTATGTATGACGAGAACCACCTGAGCAGATCGCCTCTAATACCTATATTTTGTAGTTTGATTAGAAGGAGCTTATAATAAATTCTGTCAAATGCCTTACTGTACTTTATCAAATTGTATCTTTCTGTATCAGGTTATTCTTTGATAATATCAAAATATACCACGGGTATATAGTGATATACGTGATTATGTTATTTGGAGCTCAAGTGTGCCCTAGCATAGTTTTTTTTGCTAGGAAATGTATAGTTTTTGAGAAATAAACTAGTTTTGTTAAATTTTGAGGTTATGTTCAAATAATTTTTAGAAAGTGACACGATGAAAGTATTCAACCTGTAGAGGGTTGGGGAATAGCTTTAAATGCGGTCGTGTGGCATTTTAGCGTTTTTTTATTGGCGAAGACTACGATTTATTAAATTATGATTAAAATTAAAATTCAAAGACACGCGAAATTAAACACAATTCTGCCATTTATAAAAAAATAAGCACTGTGAAGACAGAGCTTAAGTAGCATTATATTTTTTGAGTCACATATAGTGGCTATATTTAAATTGGGTTATAGGTAAAATGACCATATTTTTTTTGTCGAAGCGGGACGCATGCGGATATTTGAAAAAAAAACGTCAAGTGCGCGTCGCACTCGCGCACTAAGGGTTCCGCACAAATCGCATTTTTTGTGAAGGAACTACAAATTTACCTTTATAGGATTTTGCCCTTCACTTGTGCTATTATAAATTACTTCTTGCCAAATTTCATGATTCTAGGTCAACGAGAAGTACCCTATGCCATGGTTTTGATTCCCATGCCAGGTAAATAAAGCAAATTGTCTGCGAAAACGGCATCTCTTTGCTGCTTTGGACTAGAAGTTTTTTTTTACATCTCCAAGGGACCACAGACCTAAATAGGTAATTGATATTAATTTCACTATTGCTGAAAAAAATAAACAGTTAAGGGTGGAACCCTTTTTCCTTTTACGTTTTAACTGATTTTTAACCAACTTCAAGGAAGAAAGAGGTTCTTAATTACGTGTTTTTGTATGTTTTTTACTTCAAAACTTTCTTTCCCAATTCTTGTTAAATAATAAATATAGATCCAATTAAAATAATCTTTGATCTATTTGCTAAAGCGGGACATTTTTGCTCTTTCGGGGGACAGCGGGACAGACAGTCTGAAAGCGGGACTATCCCGCCCAAAGCGGGACTTACGGTCACGTTAGTTATAGGTTAAATTAGAACTTAGAAGAACGGAGCGTAGCAGAGCGAAGTGAATGCAATTAAAAACAACATTTGATGATATGAATAGTTGTTTTTGTTTGAGTGGATGTGCTACAGTGTACTAACGCCGCCGCAGCCCCATAGTAGCTTGAGCTAGGGTAATTTCGAACATCGACGTAACCTCATAAAAAAGAGTTCCAGGGGTACCACCCCCCTCCCCTGTACGGGTTGCTTTATGTAGCGAACTTTCGTAGCAAAAATGATGTAAATATTGCCTAAAATAAATAATATATATATATATATATTTATTTCTCAAAAACAAGGGACAAGGGACCTCCCGCCAATCCCCCAACCACCTGCCCCTTCTAAATTAAGGTGAACAATAAGTTTACCCAAATATCAAAACAAAACGCTAAATATAACCTACAATCATGAGAGGTACTCATAGATTCACAGAGTTTACAGGGAATAGATTGACGTTTCAATTTGTTTTTTTTTTGTTGGTAAGGCGGGCATTTTTTCATACATCTTAGGAAGGTATCATAGAAAGAGGCCAGTAAATTAATTTCATTGTGTTTTATTAAAATATCTTAAAATATATATGTATCCTTATTTATTAATATGTTAAATAGAAACTATACAGAAAAATATTATACATATTTCTCGAAATGGTTTTGAGATTTCCGTTCCTGTCCAGAAAGTTAGTACACCCAAACTGAGAAGCTTGTGATATGACTGTTTCAAGTTTTCTTCACTACGGAGAAAGATAAAATGTATAAACATTGATAATGGTGTCACAAATGTATTAAAGATGCGGTTTCAGTTTAAAACACACACACACACACACACGCACAAACACACACGCACACACACACACACTGACACACACACACACACACAAATACACACGCGCACACACAAACAGAAAAGGAGATGGAGGCCAGGCGATCCATGCCACGGGTTATAACTTCTTAGAATTATTCAAATAGATCTCAATAGATCTTCTGTAGGACATCAAATTGATGGCTTATTATTTTTGGCTTTAGGTATAAAGGTATAACAGACTATATTTTTCGCGTAATCACATATCATATCTAATCATACATTCAAAGACAAAAGCAAGTTGTGTAAAACAATATTGCGGTATAAAAACGGAACTCAACCACAACACGACAACAAGCAAAGAGATGTTTCAATATCCAATGTCACCCTTCTGCATCCTGTCGTATGAAGTGGCAAATTGTTGCCCAACTATTTTAATCTAACTTCAGACCCTTTGTAAAATTCGCGTCCGGTCCCGCACTTGTTTACGCGTTTCTTAATAAATATACCCTTCCAACTTACCTTTGCTGGTGTCGTGATCTCTATTCTTTAGACCCAAGAGGTGGCATTAGTTTGGTGTAGCTTAAGCTGGCTGGGGAATGCGTTGTCGGAGCCCGGCAGCCAAGATGTGTCCGCCCGAGTGAACTTTCCGAGGTTTCCGTTGATATTGAATTTGTTGGAAATTAAATAAGATTATACTTAGGTTGGGCGTCCTTTTATTATATTTTTCTGAACAGTTTCGTTTGCATCTTTAGCTTGATTTAGTTTGGTAGATGTTCATCAACAGTATTCATGATTCATAAGATTAACTGATGATGATAAGATAAGATAGCACTATTGCTTAAAATTAATAACACAACATAACATCACGCCTTCGCCACGAGGTGGCAGAGGCACTGTTGTGCCCACGTTTAGACAAGTCGAATAAATAAATTAAAAATTGCTTAAAATAAAAATATATAAAATATAAACATAAACATTAAACATTTACATGCAGGCACCCGGCCCCACACTCTAGGATACCCTGTATCGTGGGAACCAGAAACAGCGACGTCACACACATATAAACATGCATGACCTGGTTTTTTTTTACCCCCAGCCGGGAACGAACCCGCGACCTCTCGCATCGTAGGCAGAGCCGATAAATAAGATAGATAAGGATAAACGATAATCTTGTATTACAAAACATATACATACAAGAACGGTTAAGTTCTGAAATCGTGAACTCTCGCTTACAAGGCTATAACATTGATATTATTTAACTTCCTAGGATATCTGTAAATACGAAGTTACGGTGCTATTGATTCAATGAGCGTTTGCTTAATTATTACTAGTTACATAACAACTATCAACACAGATCAACCCTACCCGGTCGCTGCACAGTACTTACAACACCATTTCAACACCACTGCCGTGTCTTTGAAGATGGTAAATCATTAAATTGGGCGTAAAATGATAACACTAGTAAATTACATCATTACCTTGATGCATTTAATTATAAATATCGTCACGCCTTCCTGTTACACCCTGTGTTCATACAGCATTATCATTAAAATAATATGTAATACAAAGGATGTTCCCTTCATCTTACATTTTTCACCCCTGAAAGTCTTCCTACAAAGCACGTCATATGGGTAGCAGATTTCACATTACGACTCCATCCTTAGTGCATAATAATACGATCTGCTGGTGACATCAACAAGTTTCAACGGCTCTTCGCACTCGGACAAAGGCCGCAAACCAATTTTCGGGCAAAGTGAACTTCGTGCAGATTCACGCGTCACAACACTTTGGGTCAAATTGTCGGGTCAAGCCGGCCCTTCGCCTCTAATTACTCTCTAGTCTTGAGATTGTTCCGATTCTGATTGCGAATGTTCGACATTTTGTTCCCCGAGTTATGTAGGTAGGCGATCCGCCCGAATAATTGAACATGCTGACGGACGTGTCGGTGGCGGGAAGGGTCCAGAGAAATTAGAATTTATTGTGAGCATTTACGTAGCTACTAAAATCAAGAGTAAAAGGCACTGATCTAGTTATATCTATATAAAGTGCGATTCGAGGCCGGCGAGGTTCAAGTAGGGAACTCTGGAATTCCTTTCGTTCGGCTCGTTCGACGCGTTTGGCTCGGATGGGTGGGTGTGAGTTCACCTTTTTTGGATTTCGACAGTTTTGTTTGACAAATGAAATCTTGTTGCGACACAAAAAGTTTTCAAATAATTCCAGTCTCAATTTTCGTGTTCCAGAGTCTAGCATAGGTGTAGCTTGTTTATGAAATCCAAAAAAGGTGAACTCACACCCACCCATCCGAGCTAAACGCGTCGAACGAGCCGAACGAAAGGAATTCCAGAGTTCCCTACTTGAACCTCGCCCGCCTCGAATCGCTCTCAAATTTCATAGGATTCCATGTAGAGTTCAAAAAAAAATTTCGTTCGTTTCGAACGATGCGCTCGGCTCGGACAAGTGTGCGTTCACCTTAGTTCAGATCGTAAATATGGGGTTGTCATGCCGAGATATTTTGAATTTTGGCGCACGTTTCCATTCTCTAGCTAGTTATGTTACAACGACTACGGAGGCGCTTGGGCTTATGCTACTCGTACGTCGTCGTAGCTGTTACGAAGACGCTACCATGCGCAACGGCTTTGCTACGCTTGTCTACGCCGCGCCTTTCTTCCTTTTATTGTTTTGGCAGTATGATTATTATTCATGATATTAATATATCTAAGCTTAGATATGTATTTTTATAGTACCAAGTACATCAGAAGTATGCACTCGTAGAATTCACAGTAAAGTTTTACGAGCTATAAGTAATTCCGGAACGTTTCTCGAAAGTTGCACAGCACAGTCCAAAGTTCTACAACAGTTTTTATACTTGCCTGAAGACATATGGAGCAATTCTCCATTCTAGAGACGAAGGTCATATTGAAAGCTTTCATTCACAGGGGGCGAGGGGGTGAGGGAAGAGTTGTGGAGAGAAAGGGGTGGGTAGAAATGAATATGTAAATACCCACCAGTAGGAGTGCGACTTGAAAGCAGTTAACTGTTGGAATTTCATAATCTTTATCTTGGAAAAGTTTAATATGGTTTTGGGATTACTGTGAGGACTCGAATGATTTATGGTACTTGATAAGAAGGATTTTTTTATGTTCAGAGCGAGGCTATCACTACTAGTTTTTATATGTCACCCTAAGATAGTCAAAACTATTATTAGTTAATAAACTAAGGTTTTTTTCTCGTACGTTGGTCAACTATCGACAGATAGTAAACTGTAGCGTACTGCTTACTATATGACGCCTTAGTTGATAATCTAACGGTAAAAACCGATAACAGTAAACTGGTTTAAACTTGAATTGAAAACGAAATACCAGGGCAAACACTGCGGTAGCTTAGGTGAAGAGGGGGGCTAGAGGGAGCGAGCGCAGCAAAGCCCCCGAATAGTCTTCGTGTTAGGTTGACATCTAAGAACAAAAGAAACGTAAATTCTAAACCGATTCGACAGTTGATCAATTTGTGTAGATTTTAAATTTCATCATGAATTACCCAAAGATATTGTCAAAACGTATAGATTACTTAACTTCAAAAATACTGAAGACCTGTGGAGTATATCATTTAAAGTCATTGGTTCAATAATACTAGTTATAGCCCCACACCTAGCTTATATCTCTGAGCGGCGGCTGCCCTGCTCCTGGTCCTCGGACGTGGACTCAACATTTTGGCTTGCGGCTTTGGAGGAGGTGGTGTGCGACGGCTTGGCACTTAGCAAGTTACGTAGCTGGGAGGGAGGTGACTTTCGATTGGGTTGGGCGCACTGTAAGTTTCCGGAATGAATATGAAAAAATACTATTAAAGGTACAAAATTAATTTATTGTTTTTCAAAATAATCTCCCTTGGCGTCTATGCACTTTTTCATTCGATGAAACCAGTTTTGAAAACTTTTGTGCCACTCCTCTGTGGTGACCTCTGAAACGTGTTTTTCATACTCCTCGACAGCCTCTTCTGGTGATGAAAATCGTTGACCGCGTAATTGGTTCTTAATTTTTGGGAACAGAAAAAAGTCACAAGGTGCCAGGTCGGGACTGTATGCAGAATGACTCATGAGTTCTACATTTTTCGCCTTCAAAAAGTCGTTTGTCTGTCTGGCCGTGTGAGAACTAGCATTGTCGTGGTGCAGGATGATACGGCGTTTACGGTTATTTTTACGGAGTTCGTCAATAACTTCCGGCAAACAAATGGTCGTGTACCAGTCACTATTCACTGTACGACGATTCTCTAAAGCAACAGTAGCCACGTGTCCAGTTTCATTAAAAAAAGAAGCAATCATCCGCTTAGATGCACTTTTCACGCGCGCCACTTTGGTTGGTTTCGGCTCATCTTGAAAGACCCATACGCTCGATTGCTGCTTTGTTTTGGGATCGTAGCAATAAATCCATGTTTCGTCACCTGTTACTATGTCCCACACCAAATTTGACGCACCTTCGTTGAATCTGGTAAGCATGGCACTGCACCAAGTGACGCGGTCCGTTTTTTGAGCCTCGGTCAAGTTGTGTGGGATCCACCGCGAGCACAGCTTTCTCACACCCAAATGTTTGTGTAGGATTAATTGTATTTGACTCATGCCTATTTCTAAGGATGCGCGAATTTCATGGTAGGTCACATGCCTGTCTGTTTCAATCATACGGCGCACAGCATCGATGTTTTTGTTGGTCACAGCGGTGGACGGCCGACCATCGCGAGATTCGTCACTGAGATTGATACGACCACGCTTAAATTCTGCAAACCAGCTATAAACAGTTGTCTTGCATGGTGCTTCATTGCCAAAAGCTGTTTCAAGCCGAGCGATGCTCTGTTGAGCTGTCAAATTACACTTAAAATCGTAGAAAATCATACTACGAAAATTTTCTCGAGTTAAATCCATGTTGATGCAGACACACAATTTTTTAAATGGCGCCACAAGGTAAAAACAAAAGGCAGTCAGATGAAACAAACTGCATTCTACAGCCAAAGAGTTCTATTTTCAAATGTTGCAATAAATTTTTAAATATTGTTTATGTAAGTGGCCAGTTCCGGAAACTTACAGTGCGCCCTATGTATAGTTGATAAATGTGTTGACGATGGAGCTTTCCCAGACCTCATGAAACACAGTAAACTTATACCTCTGTTCAAGTCGGGAGACAAGGGTGACCCTTCAAATTTCAGACCAATATCTGTTCTTCCGTATATCTTACGGTGACATATATAAGTTACTGGCAAAGTATTAGATCCAGGAATTCTATACAATGCCTAGGCATGGTATAGAATGACAAGCATCTTTTGCAATGTGTGAAATAATATCAAATGATCGTTATTACACACTTTGCCTAAGAAATGTATAGAATGCCACAATGACAAACCAAGGCCAGTCAATATATGAAACAAACATCATACCGTAGAATTTCTGCGAATTACAAATAAAACACATTATGTAAAGGTTAGTATTTAATAGCACATTGAAAAAGACCTATTTATTATTACAAGTTTAACAAAAAATACTCTATTACCCACTTTTTTCTATAATTTACTGGATTTAGTCAGCAATTTATGCTTATTTACTCTTACATGTCAACCTTACACGAAGACTAAAAGGGGCCTCACTTCGCTCACACCTTCACCTACCCTGATCCGCCGGTTCAGGATTTTCAGTTTTAGTATCGAAAAAACCGAACTTCGTACATTGCCTGTTACGATTTAGGCATGGAATGCCTATGTAAAGTGTGAAATAAAAATTCATATCGGCATTCTATACATTGCCTAGACATTGTATACAATGACGGATTTCATACTTTACCGCTCACATATGTTATTTAATTATTCTATTATTATGTTTTTTCCGGAAGAGAGATGTGAGAATGTGAGATACAAGGTTAGGAAATAGGAATGCTCACTTCTTCTTTGCTGCTGCGCATTCTGATAAAAAGGGAGATTGGTGAACATTTTTATTCCATTGCCTGACAAAAATACAGAAGAATACGCTACATATTAGCCCTATTTCTATTCACAATTCATAACAAACTGCCGACACAACCGCCCCAAAAACGCATATCGCCGCAGCGACCCCGCGGAAACTACACAAAGAAAACAGGCTGTATTCACTGGTTAGTGGTACCCGTTACCCGTTACCCGGCCTAGAGTACACTCACTGCAGTGGTATCATACGAAGCGGCTACGGAGGAAGCATAAAAATAATTTATATGTCAGGGTCCCGTACGCTAGCATGTTAGGTAATGTATGATGTCGGCTGCAGTCTTATTTTCTGAAGCGGAAAGTAGGTACTTGCTATGTTGCTTGGTACAATAGGTCGCGGTCGACATGCTTTTAATTTGGAAATGCGTCCTTTGTCGGTTTTGATAATGCGTTTTTTTACCTTACCCTTTGTGTGCCTTTGCGGTATTGTGGCTGTATCTTACGGCTATTACTGAAGTTTTATTAGTCCCTCGAAGAATGTTAAATACTGGTTTTTGGGCGTTTCACGGTTCAGTGGCCTCATGCAGGCTTTGTTTTGTATTGTATTTATTATCGTCACAAGAACAAGGGATAATGACAGCCACTGATGATTTCATTCTGCACTAATGCTACCACTTTCTATAATACACGAGAGTCCCAACTCCGAACTGTCCGTGAAAGGGATTTCATTTATGAGTAATTTGATTTAATAATGCAGCGTTATGGTATGTATACCTACAGTGTTACCAGGGGGCCAATTCTCATCCCGTTAGCAAATGTTTCACATGCGTCTTTAAGTTGCATAACTAAATTCTGATACAAATTGTCTAAAGCACGACAAAAACTGTATTATCACATGCGACATTGAATTCTAACGAAATTTCTTATGAACTTGTAAAATAATCTGAGAATTCTACGTTCCGATCATATCGATTATAATATAATACTAGTGGTTCTGTGAGAATAGAAGACCTCGCGAGCCCTTATTATAACCATTGACTTTGATGATCGATGATGAGCCAGTCAGTGACAAAATGACGGATCTTTGTACGGCTGTCGTTTCCAATCTATTGGTTCAAATTGACTGAATTTTGGGAATTCGCCTATTTAAATTGTAGTCACAGAGAATTCAGGTCAGGCTTTATCTACAATATAGTTACAGGGGGGTCGAAAATACCCCGCTTCACCCTCCACTCCCCCCTTTTGGATTTTTTTGCGTAATAATTTACTTGCGAAATAGGTGTATGATATTAAAACAAAAAACGTACAACGAAACGTTAGCATTTGGCTTGCATTTAATCGCATATCAAAAAACTGATTTGCACAGCAAAAAGGGATCATCAAAAACATTTTTTTTTTATATTTTATATTTTAAGTATTTTTTGTTGTTCTTACATGTTCAACCTAACATTAAGGATAAAGGGGGCTTCGCTTCGCTTACCCCCTTTACCCTTCACCTAAGCTACCGCAGCATTTTCCCCTGATATTTGCTGTGCAAATCAGTATTTTTGATGTGCAGTTTAATATTTCCCATTTTGGACAAGCGTTGGACTCGTTCGCAGATTAGTGAAAAGCTAATAAAATCATATTTATTACCATATATCTTATGTTTATTGTGGAATGTATATTTTTCCTTTATAATTTTAAAAAGTGCGCTGTTATACCAGGGTGGATATATTTTTGTGTTAACTTTTTTACGGGGAATTTATTTATCGCGAAGAGTATACAGAGTTTCATAGAAACGGCCGACGGCATCGCCGAGGGACCCAGAGCCGAGAAACTCATACCAATTAATTTCATCTAATGGAGATGTAATGCAAGAATAGTCACCCCTATTAAATAGGAACTTGGTTTCCGTCATGAATTCATTAATTTTGTGTATTTATAAAAAGGGCGCTTCTATAATCAGAGATTTATGGTGGATATCTTCAGGGACGTGAGGGAAGGACACGATTTAACTGATAAAAGGTCATTAGAGAAAGCTTAAACAAGAATACGCTGATTCCGGTTAACTTCACCATTATATTGACAAAGTTTCCACACACAGATATCGAGAGATAGGTTGAGGGGCGTGGCACGTGCGAACAAATGTAGCTCCGACAGGTTAGATATTAAAAATTCTCGGTAGTCACCGGGCGACCGCAGTTACGAATTCATTTCCGTTGTTTTTCGAAAATGCCGACCTGTGCAATACTCACGTGCAAAAATAGAAGCGAGATTGTGAACTCCAAGAACGCCGGTGTCACATATCACTTGTAAGTCTCATTCCAACTATTATTTCTTCTTAATACACAAGAAATAAACATTATTACGAAAATAAATCATTCGCGGAAAATTCGTCATGAATTGACATTAAAGTGACAATGTCATATTGTTCTCGCTAAGTTTACTATACATTGTTTGTTTTGTATCTCAATTTCACTACTTATTGCCAAGCTAACACGCAATGAATATTTCACGCTTATCTAAGTACGAAAGCAAAGATGCATCGTGATACGGAGGCGAACTGTTACACGCACACAGAGACGACATATAGTGATGGGGATAGTGATAGGAGAATTATGTTTTTGAATCGATAGATTTTATCATTCCGCAATTACTAATATAGTTAATGTAATAATATAGTTATTTTATTGCTCATAATACGAAATTTTATTGTTAGTTATTCCAATGATTGCCAAACAGGCAGTTTAGATTTTAAGTTTGTTTAAAACCTCGCCCGATGAAGGATAATGGGGTGTTATAAGTATTGATCGGAAATTCCGATGCTTTCAGTCAGGTCCGAAGAGTTCACAGTTATTCTACCTTCAGAAACCTCTTTGCCTCTCTTTCTAGCTGTAAGGATTCTGTTGAAAAAAGAAGAGAGGCAAAGGGGTCTCGTATGTCATATGTCGTATAAATATGTCGTATTTAGAAACAATTTACTAAATTTTATTTATAGAACCCGGCATTGTATACGACTGTCTATACCAGTGTCTATAAATTATAATCGATCGATGATACACGCTGTCCTTGCATTGTCCCAACACTAGCTTGGCTAGCAGTATACCTGCGGTAGTGTGGGTGTGTTCGGACGATATGTGCATGACCAATAAAAGCGGAGGGATTGATGTACGAGTGGTATAAATGTATGCGTGTTATTAGTTTTCGGCGACACTGGTTCCGATACAAGCTTAGCGCCAAGGGCCATCTCTCGATATCTGTGGTTCCACATATGTATTTCATCAAAGAAATTTAATAACCATTCGCCTGATATATCTACCGGACACATGATTTTATGGCTGTCTCCCCTCGCCCATGAAACACCATCACTAAAATTAAAATCGCCTAAATTAATGAACTTATCTAAAGGGTGCGCAAGCATTATCTCACTTAATTTACTTGTACAATGTTGTAATTGGGTGTGGTAACTATTACCAACTTGTTGTTTACATAGGTAAACAGTTGTTGCTGGTTAATCCGAATAAGTCCCAGGCCATGATTATAGGTACCAGACACTCTTTAAACACGTTGCAGCAATTGTCTGTCCCTTCTGTAACGTATAACGGTACTGTAATCATGTATAGCGATAAAGCTAAAAACCTGGGTGTCATCTTTGATGATCAATTGTCCTGGTCAATGCATGTTAATGAGGTCAGCAGGCGAGTTTACGCAACTTTTCATTCCCTCAGGAGACTTCAGAACTTTCTTCCTCGCCAGACCAAAATAACTCTCGCTCAGTCCCTTCTTCTCCCCCTCATTGATTATGCTGATGTTTGCTGGGTGAGCGCAAATGAAGAACAACTGAACAAACTCGAACGACTTCAAAATCTCGGGATTCGGTTCATCTTCGGACTGCGCAAGTATGACCACGTATCTCAGCATCGCAGAGAGCTGATGTGGCTACCGATTCGGCTTCGACGGGACTCTCATATCCTGTGTTTCCTTTATAATATTTTGTGGAACCCTCGTTACCCTAACTTCCTACGTGATCGCTTCGAAGTTCTTTCTTCAAGCAGGCCTCGGAGAACTCATATGGCGTCTACGCTCAAAGCTCCAGATCGCTCCACTGCAGCGTACGAGCACGGGTTCAGAATCCGAGCCGTACGACTGTGGAATGAGCTACCTTGCACTATCAGGGACAGTCCATCTCTAAATATATTCAAAAACCGGCTAAAGAAGCACTATCTCTCCCTTTCCAGTTAGATATATATATATATATATATATATATATATATATTTGTATGTATTAGTTTATTATACGGTTTATTCATATTTTTACGTTGTATTTAAGTAATTGTGTATGCAGTCTATTTTTAGCAATTAGGGTTATCAGTATAATACATACTGTTTGTAGTATATATTAGTCGTAGGATTTATAGAGTTTATTGTACGCGCAGGTCTTCCCCCGCTCAACCATCACCTCTCCTACCATCTTGGTTTGCTGGAAGAAATCTCTTTTGAGAGATAAGCTCGCCTTTGTACTTGTTTTTTTTTCTATTATAAGTTATCTGTATGACTGTTTTGTGTAGTACAATAAAGAAATTACAAAATTACAAATTACAGTGCATATATGAATTTTACATAGGCTCTTACTGTCGGGATGATGCACAAACTGGAAGTCACACTAAAAACAATGAAAAGGTCGATGCTCGGAGTATCCCGTTGCGACATGATACGGATCAAACTCATTCGCCAACGCACCAAAGGCAATGGGCAGGACACATCTGTCGCAGAAACGACGGAAGATGGGGCTCTCAAGTTCTGTCCTGGAGGCCCCGTACAGGAAAGAGAAGTGTTGGAAGACCTGCGGCACGATGGTCCGATGACATCCACAGAGCCGTCGAATTGGTGGTCAATTGAGAAGGCATATATGCTGAAGAAGATGAAGAAGAAGGAGAAGTTTTTAAATGTGATTTTAATAGTTAAAATGATTCTTTATGACAGTATTTTTATTGTTTTCTACCATATTGTGATGTAAACAGTAAATAGTTTTTTTTTCGACATTTTCTATGATAATGACATCGACGAGTAGATTTTAATTTTCAGTGTTTCAAGTGTGTTGTGTTTTTAAAGTTTTTTAGTGAACTCTAGCAATTGCCAATTCCTCCAACACTTCTCCCACTCACCTCTAACAGCAGCTGTAGGAAATAGTACGATAAATCAGCACTCACTTGATTTGCTCCTGTGTCTCGTTTTGGGGATCCCCTTTCTTCACAGGAACTGGACTGGTTCGTGGGCTTGAAGTGTTTTCCCGTGTGGCTTGGCAGTGGCACAATGCGGGACTGGTCGCGGATGCGTGCACGTCGCTAGGTTAAGTTCGAGAGATAGCTGTCAGAAGACAGCTGTATTGCTAGTGTGAAATATCGTACTTTGGGGTGGCGAGTTGAAATTATGTATTTTGTGCGTGCATTTCAATGAATGACATAACTACTAAACAACAGTGAAAAACCCTTTCATGGAGGATCTTGTTCAAAACAGCGATTTGAGTAGTATAACTTATTCCTTGTCTTTGTTGAAGACAACAAAGATAATTGAGTAGTATAACTTATTCCTTGTCTTTGTTGAAGAAAACAAAGACAAGGAATAAGTTATACTCCTCATTATTGATTAGAAGTGTAAGAACACTTTAATCAAATCATAATAGAGATACGTAGGAACAACTACCAACCCAAAAGTCAAGAAAAAAAAGCACTCAAACTTCTATGTTGTAAGTTACTACGAACTAAAACTGTCTAAAACGTCTTTGACGTTTTTGATAGTCGCATGCAAAGTACAATTCGACAGTCGAACAGAATTCGTTAGACAATTTGCGCATACGACTGTGAGAATACGTAAATTTTGTTTTCGACTAATGACGAGTCATACGTCTACGCTTTCAAATCGCTTGGGCTAGAATTGGCTCCCTGCTGATGAGCGTAATGGTAAACATTATCGTACTAATATTCACGTCATGTTTTTTTGTGTGTTGAAAGTAATCACTTCTATACATAAGATAAGTAGGTATTTATAATTTTGTTAGAAAATGGTAGATGATTGTGGATGAAGATGTTGTGCCTCAACATTGCTAAAATAGCGGATTAAATATAACGATGTGAATGAAATTTAGCACACATGTAGTTTATAAGTTGGATTAACGTATAGGATACTTTTTATCCGACTGCACTAGAAGGAGGGTAATGTTTTTTGGGTAGGGTAATTTTTGGCCGTCACTTCGTGAAACTTTATTCTTAAGAAGTTTACATTTTTAGTTACCTAAATTAGGAAATACGGATGCGGATTGAACCGCTCCGGTTATTTAACTAAAAGCTAATTTACGCAAAGCCAGAGGGACACAACCCCGCAGGCCTGTAGGTCGCCTCTTCTGAAAAGCCTGTGGGGTACACCCCACAGGCTTTTCAGAAGAGGCGACCGGGTCCACTCTTTCTTTCTAATTAGGGATCATTGATGCCTTTCTCATAATCCACGTCTCTTAGTAAGGGCCTTTGTATTAAAAAGGAATCTTTAGTTCGAAAAGGATCGTTAGTTTTGATGCCTTAGGAATTTCGACAGCTATCACTTCATACGTTTGCTTATACATTAACGGCCTTACTTATAAAAAAGTAAATTCACTGTTTAGTTAATTCAGTGTTTTGTCTTGCTTTGACATTTGACATTTAGTCGACGTGTGAAAAGGACAAAACACTGCTTAAGCTAATCAGTGAATTTACTTTTTTATAAGTAAGGCAGTATAAACAATTTAAAGTCCAAGTTTATCTGACGGTGTAGGCACAGTGTAAATAGACTGTGCTGTAGGTATCGCAGTGACAGTTGAAGCTTACACAATAATGTGACTCAGTGGTTCATTCATCACTATGTATTTCTATATAGCGATGTATCGATATTTTTATTTCTATAAATTCCATGTAACGGATTATGTATCAAATCGACTTGTTATTTCATTTAGAACAGTTATGATGTTGCCGCTAACTCTTTGATATATTTAAATAACCTATTTAAGTATATTAGCTTTTTGTTGAATAATCCAATATTATAGTATCTTGGGTAATACTTAACCAATATAAGTTAATAACTTGACAGGTCCATATTTAGTAAATACCGCACATACCCGACTACCCGTGTAATCGACATGTCCGCATAAGTAATACCTGTGTTGTTTGAGGCACCGAACAGAAAAAAACCGTTTGTTTCTGTTTTTTCCGTCCGTTTTGTCCGGGCCTAAATTTATTATAAACACGCACGTCGACGCGCTGGTGCAAATCCATTCATATTAAGCTACACTGTTGCAGAACGCTTTTGACCCGTATATTAATGATACGAAGGCAAATGGAGTAGTTTAACCTATACCCGTATACAAAGCTCGGACATTCCGTAAATTGACAACAAGAGGCTTAAAAATTTTAATTACACGTTCTTCATATCAGGACAGGTAGCTGTAATTTGCGTGAATTATTTTCATCATAATATGGGTAACGTTTGGAACAATTTATTATAATTATACCAATTTTCGTGAAATTTTCCACAAAAACTCCACTCGTTTAACAAGATCAGTTAAACGGTAGGATTGAACTCTCTGTTTCTTTGATTCCGGAGAAACATTACGATTTTGGAGCAGTCCCTGACCGTTAACTCAGTGAGATTTTAAATTCACTGTTTATTAAACTAACCTCCTCAACTCTTGACAAAATACTGAAATTTCGAGTGACATTCAAACATTTGTAATTTCTTTATTGTAGTACACAAAACAGTCATACAGATAACTTAAAATAGAAAAAACATGTACAAAGGCAAGCTTATCTCTCAAAAGAGATTTCTTCCAGCAAACCAAGATGGTAGGAGAGGTGATGGTTGAGCGGGGGAAGACCTGCGCGTACAATAAAACTCTATAAATACTACGACTAATATATACTACAAACAATATTATACTGATAACCCTAATTGCTAAAAATAGACTGCATACACAATTACTTAAATAAAACGTAAAAATATGAATAATATATTTAGAGATCGACTGTCCCTGATAGTGCAAGGAAGCTCATTCCACAGTCGTACGGCTCGGATTCTGAACCCGTGCTCGTAGGCTGCAGTGGAGCTATCTGGAGCTTTGAGCGTAGACGCCATATGAGTTATGAGATCAATCAAACATCCTCGTTATGAAATCACAAGATAGAATTAGCTTACCAAAACTTCGTGTGTTTATTAAAGACTAGTTCTATTAAAATATGCTAATGCACCAACAACACTAGGCCCGAATGTTTCTATAGATAGTTGAACAAATATTTATGTAGTGGCTCTGAAAAGACGAGTGATTTCACTATTTATAGGCTGATTATGGCAGTGGGAAGTAGGGGCAATAAACCTTCATTTTTTATCACCTTAGTCTGGGTAGATTCTAGAAATGGTTCGAAGCGCAACCCAATCTCCTCACAGAATCGAACATTAGCAGTGGAGTATCTTAGACCACGATGGTAGGTAGGTAGTCCTTCGTTTGTTATTAGTTATTACACAAAACATAGTCCATCCAGGCTACCTATACAGCTAGCAGCTAGCTCACATGTAGCATGTGCACTTAATTGATTCAGGAATCTAGAATATACTCGGAATTGGAATACACCAATACGTGTCGAAAATACCCGTAATATCAGACATAGCTTTCTCTCTTGTTGGACAATTTTCTTATACTGTTTCAATCGTTGTTTGTTGTTTTAAGTGTTATGAGATATCGAGCTAGGTTGCCGAATCAGAAACAATTTGGTTGTCTTGTCACTTTGTTAGTAACAACTCTCATCGTTACACCCCTGAGTGCGACCCTAATATCTGCAGGTTTCCGACCGCGCGCAACCTTGCCACGACCTGGCACATCATTACGACGAACATCCATTATTGTTGCAGACGTTATTCTATCATGAGTCTGAGTATCGAATTATGTACCAATACCACAATATTCTAGATATTGAGATACACTCTGTATTATCCCAAAAGCTTATTTCATTTGTCGTCCTGTATTCAATTGGGCATTCATAATTACCTCTAAATACACAATAGGTTTTCAAGACGAACGAAGGAAAAGAAATATGTAACTATATGGATTCGTACCTGGAGGTTTTTTTTCTGGAATGATAAGGATAAATTTGGTCAATAAAATCGAGCTCCGAAAGAGTGTATAAATTGTGTGTAAGTTTCCTATCATTATTATTCGTATGTATTCATAATTGCAAACAGAAAACAAAAAGGAGTTCTCAATTTGTTTGTGTTTTTTGTGTGTGTTCTTAAGTGATTACTCCGTCAATTATGCACCGATTTTGATAACTCTTGTTTTGATTGGTAGGTCATACTTCAGAGGTGGTCCCATAAAGTCAAAGTTAAAACCAAAGGTCTTTATTACTGTAGATATTGTGACGAAACAAACATTTGGTTTATTTCTCAGTATGTATAAATATATTTGTTTAAAGATTCTCCAAAATGCGGATAAGCTTTAAGAGATGAAATAAATTATGAATCATAAATTTAAAATGAACATGGTTTAACTACACCGTAGCTTTCAGTGGATATTGAATTATGACCATTTCACACATATGTCTTGTTGTTTTGAAGTGACGCATTCACCATGGCTCAATCAATCAAAACTCATACTTAAGGGTGTTTAGTTACGATATAGTTTGGCAGGTCAAAAAGTATATTTTGTATTTATTTTAAATAATAAAGGCAATTTGTATACTAGTTTATTACGTGACAGTTATTTGATAACAGATTAGGTTTGAGAAACTTTACCTCAAGTGCCTGGGGTTTTGTTCTACTTTTACGTAAACAAATCATAAATTGTCGCCTAGATTTTTTTGGCGTTAGGCTAAAAGTGTGGGAATGGAATGCTGAGAATCGGCTCAGGTTGAAGGCTTGGGGTTTGTAATAAAACTGTTTGACAGGGGGTTGTGGGGACAGTCAATATCGGTCGATACGCGAGAGTTGACGTGAGAATTTAGACAGGTTCAAGACCAATCGGGGAGTGTAAATACTAGAATAAGAGTCACGGGTTCGTTCTAGGATCACTGAATAGTTTTTCGATTATATTTCGTGTTGTTAATATTACAAGTGCGGGTATAACGGTATTTGTATTTCTCACGTCATTTGTGTCGAGGAACAATTACGTTCAAATAAAGAGTTGTCTCGGACTGAAACTTTTATAGACTTTTAGAGAAACACTTAGGCGTGATTGTGTTTAGTGATTCATTAGTGATTTGTTGGTTAAGTACGCGTTGTAATGAGAATTGTCTCTTACTGCTTCTGTTGGTGAGACCTAGAGATGTGATAAGCGTCCTAGGTCCTAGACTTCCGGCTGCCGAAGCGGGAGAGGATCATCATGCGCAAGTCATCGACGAGAAAGATTATTTATAGTTCTAAGGCTTGTAATTTTAGGTTTTGTTTTGGGTTCATGCCGCGGGTTTTATTTAACGGTATTCAAATTCGTCAATTTAATGAGTCTTGTAACGAGGATTCTTCGGGAATGAAAGGGTTTTCTTTTTTCGGTGTAACATATATTTTAGGATCTTCAGTGTTTGTTTACAGTGTTTTACAAGGTTCACAAAAAGGTTTTAACGTCCAGTCCCACATACGTGTTCCTGAAAGGTGCCACGTAGTCTATCTATCAGATTTCCGAGTCAGATTGTGATCGTGAACTATTTGTATTGCTAGACGCAATAGACTGATGCACAACTAATTGGATTAGAGTTAACAATTGAGTGGATACAATCAGTTTGTATACATTCGGGCGGAACAAAGTCATTGCGCGAGGCAGGGTACAGGCAGCGCCATCTAGTTGCGAGGTCGCGTAAACTAGTTGTCACCCCAGGCCACCACAGCGCTAGTTGATATGGCTTGTTACAGGCTCCCCCTCAATCCACGAAGACGTCTCGGCAAGTAGGATTGTTTAAGTTTTCTTTGGGCGATAGCGCTCACTTCTTGGTGATGTCTTCTTAACAACTGGCTTTCGTGGCCTTCCTCTCTTCTTCAGAGGCTGGATCGGTAGTTCTGATTGATCTCCATGGTAAGGCACCAGAGAAGATGCGTGATACACGCCTATCGGAAGGTCGGGGTTATCAGTTGGGGCGACTTCGTAGGAGGCTGGCCCATGTGATTTCAATATCGCGTAGGGTCCATCTCTTCGCGGCGCAAACTTAGCACGAACCCCTTGGCTGGCCTTGCTCACTGGATGCGTAGATATGAGCACCAGATCTTCTTTTTCAAAGCTAGGTGGTAAACGGCGGTGTTGGTCCATATAACATTTTCTGTTTTCTTCTTTTCCTTCTTGAACTTCTCGGGCTTTTAATAGATTGTTAGCTAAGGTTACTAACTTTGGGGTTATCTCGGGAATTAGGTTCTCAGAGATAACGATCTGTCTGAAGTCGAACTCATTGTCCCGTGGGCTTCTCAGCTCTCGTCCAAATGTCAGATAAGCAGGTGTATAACTAGTTGAAACGCACGCTGCTGAATTCATAGCAAAACGGATGCTTGGTAGAAATTCAGCCCAAGTTCCATGTGAGCCGCCCTCAATCAGTATAGCCAATTGGGTTTTCAAGTCTCGGTTACGGCGTTCAACAGGGTTGGCTTGTGGGTGATAAAGAGGAGTGAAAATGTGATTGATCTTCAGACAATAAGCTACTCGTTGCATTAGGGCACTTACGAATTGAGTGCCGTTATCACTTGTCATTCTTCGAGGTACGCCATACCTCAGAAACACTTCATTGATTAAGACCATGGCACATTTCTCAGCAGTACCAGAGTCTAGCGCAAAAAGCTCAACCCAACGCGACGCCACGTCCTCCACAATCAGGATACACGTCTTTCCATCGTTGGTTTTAGGTAGGGGCCCAAATAAATCAAATGCTATACTGTCGAAACGTTGATTCATGGCTGTGGTTTGTAGTAAGCCAGCTGGTTTTTGGTTGGAGGGCTTATATCGCTGACAGGCCTTACAGTTTTTAATGTAGGCTGCGATGTATTTTCTCATTCCCTTCCAACAATATCGCTTGGTTATCCTTGTTATGGTATTGTCCACTCCATAATCTCCAGCTAGTGGATCGTCGTAGTAATCCAAGAGTATTGAGGCCCATTGGTGTACTGGTACCATCAACTGAGCGTCGTCATCATCAGCTTCGAGACTATGTCTATAGAGTAGACCGTTATTCATCAGGTAATCCTTGTTTATCCAGTACCTTACATTCTCATCGTTGCCTTCATTTTCTAAACTCTTGACAATTTTCTCCAGGTATTCATCTTTTAACTATTCTTCTCTGACTTCCTTTGGACTTCGAGCGGGTACATCAATAGTGATCGAGCATATGCCACAATTGTCAGAATTGGATTCAACACAAGGTAGTCTGGAAAGTCCGTCAGCTACCATATTGGTTTTACCTGGCGAGTACTTGATAGTAAGATCAGTGGCCTGAAGTTGTAATGCCCATCGGGCAAGCCTTTCTTTTGGTGACCTAAGTCCCATAAGCCACTTAAGTGCCTGGTGATCAGTCACTACTACCACTGGCAGTCCTTCAATATAGCCTCGAAACTTGTTCACTGCCCATACAACTCCCAGGGCTTCTCTCTCAGTAGTGGTGTGATTACGTTCTGCAGGGGTAAGCAATCTACTTGCGTATTCGACTGGATGTTCTTCTTCGCCCTCCCCCTGGACCAAAACAGCTCCGAGAGCGTAATTGCTTGCGTCTGTCTTTATGACATAAGGTTTGTTGTCATCGGCTTGGCGCAACACTGGAGCAGACATCAATCGGCGTTTTAATTCGTTGTAGGCCGCCTCTTGTGCGTCTGTCCACACCCAAGCAGTATTTTTCTTGGTGAGACGAGTCAGTGGTTCTGCAATAGTGGAGAAGTTATCAATAAATCGCCGATACCATGAACAGGTCTGGATGAATGATATCAGATGTTTCAGGTTGCTAGGATTTCAAAGCTCGCTGATAGCCTTGATCTTCTCTGGATCAGGGCGTAGACCTTCGGGGGTAATCAGATGTCCCAGGTATTTAATAGAAGTGCAACAAAACTTGCATTTGGCTTCATTTACGTTCAGGTTATATTCTCGTAATCTTTGAAATACTTGTCTCAAATCATCCAGATGAGAAGGGAATGTCTCGGAGAATATCAAAAGATCATCCAAATAAATCAGAACCTTGACGTTATTTAAGCTTGCTCCGAAACCGTCCATCATCCGCTGAAAAGTTGCAGGGGCGTTCTTTAGCCCGAATGGCATTCTTTTAAATTTATAAACGCCTAGAGGCGTAATAAAAGCTGTCTTCTCTTGATCGCTTTCTTTAACCTTAATCTGCCAATAACCAGCCTTCAAGTCCAGCGTACTCATAAATGGTGTGGGTTTGGCCTCATGCAGCAGGTCGTCGATTCTGGGCATTGGATATGTGTCAGCGACTGTAATGGTGTTCAGCTTCCTAAAGTCTACACAGAGACGAAGACTTCCGTCACGTTTGGGAATCATGACGACTGGAGCTGCCTACGACGATATGCAAGGCTCTACGATCCCTTCGCTAAGCATTTTATTGATTTCGAGACTTAGTTGCTCCTTTCGAGGTTGGGACAGTCTATACGGTGGTACGGCTATGGGGCCCCGATCTTGGGTATCGATGGCATGCTCCACATGCAATGCCGGCCTGTGGTTCGTTTTGAAGATATCTTCATATTTAAACAAGTTTAATGAATTGATGCCGAGAGTGCTATTGTCGGGGAAGAGACTCTGAAAGTATGGGGAAAGGGTGACTTCCGACTCGTTGATAACCCTTTTTGCGTCTTGCATCATGTTCTCAGCAAACTCTGGGCAGTAGCCATCAAAGAGAGGTTTGCGAGGTTCTGTAAACTGTATTCGTTTCAGTCTAGGGCCAGCAGTGGCCGGTTTGTCTCTTTGAGGTATGGTCAATGTTTCCCCTGGAATGTTCGGTGCAAAGATTAAGTCCGGTGTTGTATTATTTTGAAATGAAACAAATTCTTCGTCTAAGAGAAAACGACGGGTCGGGCGCGAACGTCTGTGATGCTCAAAGCGCTTATTTCAAGGCGACGGCTGGCACAGGTGGGACATTTACTGCGGACGACTCCAGGTGTACCACAACCATAACAGTGAATTTGTGGTTTCTGCTGGGTCTGTGTTGGAGCCATGGGAGCTGGAGTCTATGTCTTGGTCTCCTCCTTTAATTTATTAATTTAAGTTTCCGACATTCGTCCACAGTATGGCCAAAGTATTGGCAGAATTTACACCTCTTGCCTTTTTGCTTTGATTGCGGAATCAATTGCTTCGATGATGAAATCGATTGCTTCGATGTGTCTTCCTCCGCAGCTCTATCCTGGAGTAGTTGCTCTACGACTCTAGCTTCTTGCAGCAGTTGGTCGAAGGTTGTGATGGAGCTACGGGGTGTTTTCTCGCGGATCTTCAGTTTAAACTGTCCATAGACTATATCAAATTGCTGTTGCTCCGTGTGCTCTGGTCTCGGTAATTGAGCTAACAACATTCGTTTGTAGGCGATGAACTTGGCTGTTGATTCTTTTGGCTCTTGCTTTACCCCAACAATTTCTTGATTAAGTATGTAGGCTGGTTTCTTGCGTGCATAAGCTTGGCGTATCTTGCTATCGAATTCCAGCCAGGTTGTTATTTGGTCTCTTACTCCGAGCCACCAGATAGCAGCTTCTCCTCTCAATAGTAGGGGTAAGGCGAGAATTGCATCTGTTTCGCTAATCTTTTCTGTTTGCTTGAATATGGCAATTGTAGCCAGGAAAGATTCAAGCACCTGTGTATCCTTTTCTCCTTCGTACGTAGCAGTGCAGGTTGCAAAAGAACCCTTGCGTCCATCAGAAATGGTCGATATCATTTGTTGAAACTGTTCAACAGTGAAGGTGATGGCTGGTGCAGACGCTCCAGGTTGCGGTGACGGCGTAGACATCTTCGTTGCCGCTGCTTTGTCCAATTTCTTCGGGTGTTTAGTTACTCTTCCAGATCTGGTTCTCGTTGCTATGGCTGATTCCTTTATATCTACGGTTCGCCCCACGTTGGGCGCCAGTTTGTAACGAGGATTCTTCGGGAATGAAAGGGTTTTCTTTTTTCGGTGTAACATATATTTTAGAATCTTCAGTGTTTGTTTACAGTGTTTTACAAGGTTCACAAAAAGGTTTTAACGTAGTCCCCAATCCCACATACGTGTTCCTGAAAGGTGCCACATAGTCGGCGCAGGTTTAGGATCTATCAGATTTCCGAGTCAGATTGTGATCGTGAATGATTTGTCTTGCTAGACGCAAAAGACTGATGCACAACTAATTGGATTAGAGTTAACAATTGAGTGGATACAATCAGTTTATATACATTCGGGCGGAACAAAGACATTGCGCAAAGCAGGGTACAGGCAGCGCCATCTAGTTGTGAGGTCGCGTAAACTAGTTGTCACCCTAGGCTGTCACAGCGCTAGTTGATATGGCTTATTACAGACTTCAATGAATTCGTCCTCCTGATTTAATTTAAATGCATTTTGCGCAGACTTTTAAATTACCAGGCTTTCTTTTTGTGATCTTATTCTTGTTTATCTTTTAGCTAAATGATTAAATTACGTAATTGAGGATATGTAGGTAGGGAGACTAAACACAATTATTAAGGTTTATGTAACAAAACAAGTATCTAAAATTCGTAAGACTACAAATAATTACGTTATTTCCTTCTCACTCTTGAAATACCTAAATACTTATAAAACTATCTAACAAACTAAATATCTTTTGTTTGTGGCTGTTTTGATCTTTCTTTTCTTGACCGTCTATTATATTGGTTGGCCTACCTAACTTTACATTAAATGACATACATATTCTAATTCCATATAGCATGTAGATTGACGTGTTTACTTGGTCATTCACAAAACACACACATACAAATTTACTCTACAAGAAGCTGCCATTACTCTAAGAACACTCTACTCGATTCTACACGGCCTAAAGTTTATTAGCAGTCATTCTCACCTTCTGAAACGCCTCCGATTCAGAAGATAGACCATTCTTACTGCATTGTTACGGCGGACGAACTTGTGTTGTCCATTTTCCAAAGGCTGTCACTGCTTTGTCAGTACTATCTGGTTCATCCTTTTGTCGTAAGCACATAGTGCCTAGACTTATTCTTACTCATGGACTAGAGAACTACTCGCATAACCCGATTAAAAGATGGATTTGTACAATTCGGATTGATTAGACATTGTAGTACAGACCCTGGTCGCAGCATTCAGGGAAGCTTATCGCCCCTGTTTAGAGTGAAGTTTACTTCGCTGTAGAATGTCCGTGGATGGCCTGAAATCCGTTAGAATCAAACCTACACACATGCTACATTATCAATCTAGTGACCTAAGTAGTAACGCTGAATTTCCATGTCTTAAAATACCCACATGATTACGGAATAATACTTAAGAGACGTGTCTCTCAAGATAACCTCAATACCGAGTATATGCAAATAAAAATATCCCGTAACGGGTCAACAAACATATTGGACTGATGGACGAGAGAAATCACAATATCAAATCATATAGAAATATATCCTAAATAGCCTATATGTAGTTGATTGGCAGGGAAACAAACTCGAGAGGGATATGCTGGTGCTGGTGTATTTAGTTGGCTAATTCCAGGTCTTCAGCAGTCTTTAATATTGCAGTCACGTAGATTGTATATGGGAATGTGTGGGAGGAGGATGGCCCCAAAACAGGTGAAAGATAACGCCAAAAGCGTACTAATGAACACATAGTTAACCCGATGTTTTCTTATAAATTGTGTTTACAATTTTGAGTGGTTGTAAGCATTTTTTTTATAAAATTTAAGCTTATTTTGCTTAGCTAAATCTAACTTCATCTGTCTTGGGTCCTTAGAACTCGGTTGACCTCCACTGGTGTTGGGCGGGGTCGTGGGGCCCATCCCTAGGGCCCGTGGCCCTTCTGGCCGTGAGCTCTAACACAAACCTTCCTTTATAAACACATGTAATCGAAATGTCTTTTAAATGGTTTTCTTACTTGGAATTTATTCTAATAAGCACGGACTCGATTCTTATCAATATTCTTATGTCACTTATATTCATCACTGGCTGAGGAACCTCTTGACGATACTGTTTAACCAAAACCACTCTTAAAAGAACTTTAGATTATTACTATCACAACGTCTACAGTCCTACCGATAGACGATCACGCACTACTTTGGCCAAATCATCTAAATAAGATATTCGCAATCGTTGGTATTAGAATCTTTCCAATTGGAGAAATATTCCAATAAAAAAATACGTAAGGGTTTAATTCCGTCTGAGGTTAAATCAATGGTTGTTCGGTTATATCTTTAAATTTACTTTTCATCGAATCGTTCGGGAATCTCGTAGGGTTCAATCATTGTTATTTCAAATGCCGAGGGGGGGGGGGGGGGGGGGGGTTGTTACAATATTTACATATTGATACATAGATTGATTTTTAAATCTCTCTTAAGAATTGGTTGTGCTTAACTAATACAAATATTACTATATTAATTATTATAATTAATAAGCAGGAATAAATAATTACAAAATCAATAACAGCAAGGATGTGTTAAGCTAGAATAACCCCATAAAGTCCCGTCATTTAAGTAATCTTGAACATTGTAATATCCCTTTTTCGACAAAGTCGCTTTTACATGATTTTTAAATAGCTGGCAATTTTAAAATCTTATTGTAGTAGAGAAAGCACTATCCCTTGAAAGAATTGCTAACCTTCGCGTGTCTAAACCAGGGCGCAACTAGTCTATGATTATTTCATAGGTAAACATTACAGCTATCGCTAAGTTTGGAAAATGTTGTAAGGTTCTTGCATACATACATTATGTTTTCGAAAATAAATCGACTAGCTACATCAATATCGACACATCGATACATCGACTAGTATATCAATTTCTTTAAAAGGCTCTCTTAAGGAGTCTGTTCGTTTTAAATTATGAATTGCTTGAATAGCTCTTTTCTCTAAAATAAAAATAGTTTGAATATCCGTTGCTTTCCCCCACAACAAGATACCATAGGACATGACACTTTGAAAGAAACTAAAATATTCTAGCCTACATGTAGCCACATCTGTTTTTTTTCTGTTTCATATAAATTTTATCAAAATTGAAAAAATCAACAAACACAGAATATCTAGACACAGATGACGTTTTGGTTTGTGGTTCCGTACAGAAAATGTTGTGATGAGGACTTCTCATGTGAGTAGTACATAGACTATAGTCGCATCCCGACCGGGGGGGGGGGGGGGGGGAATAGGGCTTGAACTTGTAGTCGGTTATTTTCAGTTTTTTAATTGGGGAATTATTCTTACCATGTCCCATGTTACTTTACTACATAATATTAACATGGAGTGTGAAAGTAGTCAGTTTAAGTACCTAGCTATATATCAGACTGTGATGTTACCTTGTACAGTGTGGACGTGTTTCTGGCTTACTCAACTGTTTTCATAAATCTTTTTCGAAAAATCGCTATTGGTCGGAGTGTAAATTTTCAATTCTCACTCTCTCCTGTGAATCTTCTCCGGCAATCTCCTCCTACTGGGAGGGGCACGAGGGAGAAAGTTGCTTTTCGGCTGTTTGTACTCAAACAACTTTGAAAAGGCATCCTCCTACTTTGCTAACCCGCCACGACGAGATTTGAACCCGGACCAGCGGTGAATGGTTTCTGCCGCCGTGACCGCTGCGCCAACAAGTGAGTGAAGCTGCTGGGCGAAATAGCGTATCGCCTTCGCGTAATTAGTGACTACGTCAGACTGCTACGTGCTACGCCGCTGCTACACTCGTAACGGACGTGAGCTGTGCTACGAAACTGAACGTACCGTCATCGCCCACCACACGAGGTTCTCGATCAAATCGCAACTCGCACTTTCTACTAACTCAAGTGAAATATGCATAGATCCCCGACTAATTCACCGATTCCAACGGCACAAAGATGTAACCTTTGTAAATCATTGATTGCTGCAGACGCACGCATCAACTGCAATACCTGTAAGAGGGCGTACCACAAAGTATGCATCGGAATGGAAGGCGACGAATGTACACAGGACTGGGAGTGTGACCTGTGTAACAAGGACCCTCCGGCTGTTGATGACATCATCGCTATTCATGGACCGTTGCAACCCACTGATTCAAATGTCACAATGACGAGACCAAACAAAAGGTTTGCTTCATCATTTTCGCCTGATTCCTTAGGACAGAGAAATGCTCAAGATGTGTCAGTCACCCTAACGGACGTCAAAGAGATCGCCATTGACACGATTAAATCCCAGATGGAAATATTCATGTTGCAGATTCAAACTTCGATAACTACAGCCATTAGCAGAGAAATGTCATCCCTACGAAAGGAAGTGGAGGACGTTAAAACTGGGATGACATTTATTAACAAACAATATGAAGACGCGATGGAGGCACTGCAGACCGCAAAACAGGACGTATCTCACTTAAAGGAAGAAAACTCCAAGCTGACTAAATATGTTTCTGAACTGAATAACAGAGTCAACGGATTGGAGCAAAGCGCACGTTCTAATAACGTCGAGATTCAGTGTGTACCAGAACACAAAAATGAAAATACGAATACTATAATACAGCAATTAGGAAGCACCATAGATTGTGACATCGCAGACAGTGACATACTATACAGCTCCAGGGTGGCTAAAGCTGATCGGACAAGTCCTAGACCCCGCGCCATAATCGTCCAACTGTCGACTCCAAGACTGCGTGACAGCTTCCTGGCGGCAACGATTAAGTTCAATAAAGCTAATAAGGATAAAAAGGACAAGCTAAACACCAGTCATATCGGTATGGCAGGAGAACCGACGCCTATATATGTCGCGGAGCATCTCTCACCCGCTAATAAAACTCTTCACGCCGCAGCCAGGATTAGAAGCAAGGAACTCGAATACAGATTTGTGTGGATAAGAAACGGACGTATATTCATGCGAAAAACGGAGGACTCTGCTTTTGTGCTAGTGAAGGATCTTGATACCCTTAAGAAGTTAAAATAAGTTTTACTTACTTCTAGTTATAACATTTGCTCTTATTTACGACTTAATATTTAAAATTCACTAAGTTTAGTATTTACTATCAGAACACACGTGGGCTGAGAACCAAAACAAACACATTTTTTCAAAATTTGTCTTCTGCAAATTATGATATTATAATTCTAACTGAAACTTGGCTTAATGATGGAGTTAACAGTACAGAGCTTTTTGACGATAGGTACATGGTTCATAGACGAGATAGGGGCACAACCACTTCTCAAAAATGTGACGGTGGAGGTACGCTTATTGCAGTATTAAAGAAATATGACTCTAAAAGGATGTCTGACTGGGAGAGTGGATGCGAAGACTTATGGGTAACTATTAACATAAAGATAACCGAAACAATTAAACAGCTAGCGTTTTGTGCGGTATACCTTCCCCCCCCCTGTAAGCATACCAGCACTGAATATATTTCTGAAAAACTGCAATCGCGTCTCGGATCTCCATGACCTAAAAACATGCATAATGGGCGACTTTAACATTAGAGGAATTACAGGGAACTCATCAGGGGATTGTATGCCAATTGTCGCCTCAGGAGCAATAGAAAAATGCCTTATAGACTTTTTGACGTTAAATAGCTTGTCACAGAAAAACAACATCGTGAATGCAAACCAAAACATTCTGGACTTGATAATTACTGATATATCCAGTTGCGAGGTATCTTTGGCTAACGATATTTTATCAAAAGTCGACCACTACCATTCACCACTTGAAATCAGCTTATTATCCGCCACAGAGGATAGTCTTCCTTGCAATAGTAATAACCCACGCTATAGTTTTTTCAAAGGTGATTTCAACGCGATTAACCATCAACTTAACGGCGTAGACTGGGCTGATCAATTGGGTGCAATGAAAAACGTTAACGACATGACAGCCCTATTATATCACGAGCTCCAAGATTGTATCAGTAAATTTGTACCTTTAAAACAACATAAGAAAGCAAAATTCCCGTCGTGGTTTAATAAAAACCTCATTAACCTACTACGCGAGAAAAACAATATTCGGAGACGCTTTGAGAAAGACAAAAACCCTTTAGACAAAATATCATTAAAAATCATCAAAAATAGGTGCGAGAAACTCTCAGTCAGCTGTTACAACGCTCATCTCAAAACCCTAGAGGACAACATCCACGATAACCCCAAATTGTTTTGGTCTTTTATTAAAAGTAAACGAAGTGGTCAAAGTAATTTCCCTCCAACCATGAACGATGGATCTGTGTCTGCAACCAAGGGTGAAGAGGTCTGCAAGTTGTTTGCATCCTATTTCCTCTCTGTTTACAATACATGTTACCGTAATCTCACCATATTAGACACCAAAGAAGCACACAGTGATAGCTTTTCCTCACTTGTAATCAAACGAGAAAACATATTTTGTAAACTTAAACAGCTTGACCCTAACAAAAGTCCAGGTCCCGATGGCATACCAGCCATATTGATAAAGGCATGTTCGACTAGCCTAGTAGAACCTCTATACCACATTTTCAATTGCTCCCTCAAGACAGGCACATTTCCAAACACATGGAAAAGAGCTAGAGTAGCCCCAATCTTCAAAGGAGGTGACACCTCATCGGTGAAAGACTATCGACCTATCTCCTTACTTTGTATATTCGGCAAAATTCTCGAATCCTTGATTTGTCCACATATTCAGAGACATTGTAAACAAGTCATAACTGACTACCAGCACGGCTTCTTAGTGGCTCGGTCGACTTGCACTAACTTGGTTTGTTTTGAGGACACCCTGGTGGAGACTATTGATAAGAGCAAACAGGCAGATGTAATTTACACGGATTTCAGCAAGGCCTTTGACAAAGTCTCCCACCAGGTGTTGTTACAAAAATTAAGATCCTTCGGCTTTATTGGCTCAATGCTTACGTGGCTAAAATCATACCTGAGCGATGGCAATTATCATGTGGTAGTTAACGGATTTTCGTCAGGCCATCTCAACATAACTTCAGGTGTCCCGCAAGGATCACACCTAGGTCCTATACTCTTTAACATATTTATTAACGACCTGCCAAAATGCTTCCGTAACTCAACACCATTCATGTACGCCGACGACCTGAAAGCCGCCAGAGTTATAGACTCACCAGATGATTCATCACTCCTTCAGGAAGACCTAAAGCGACTAGTAGGTTGGTGTCATGATAATGGTATGCAACTTAATGCTTCAAAATGTTCGTACGTTAGCTTCTCGCGTAAATTAACCAACATACCTACAAAATACCACATCGACGGCACAGAACTAAAACAACGGGATACAATCAAGGATCTTGGCATAATTTTTGACAGTAAACTCACTTTTATCCCTCACATAGACCACACCATAAAAAGGGCATCAAAGATGTTAGGGTTTGTCATCCGAAATGGGAAAGTTTTTAAACATCCGAAGACCAAAATCCTATTGTACAACAGTCTCGTTCGTAGTATACTGGAATACGCCAGTGTTGTGTGGCGCCCACACTATGCGATACATGTGCTGAGGCTTGAGCGTATCCAAAAACGGTTTATGTGGCACCTTGCTTTTACACAAGGAGTGGCCAAAAAAGTAAAATCTTATAAAGAGAGACTAGAGCACTTTAAAGTGCAATCATTATCAACGCGCTTCGAATATATTGACCTCTCATTTCTCCATAAAATTTTAAATGACACCATAAACTGCCCTCCCTTACTATCTAAATTCAATTTAAGGGTGCCCCGCAGACGCCCTCGCAACCCCACTACTCCACTCTGCCGTCCTCTACGTCGAACAGTACTGGGTTCAAACTCCGCAATCCCGCGGCTCTGTCGGAGTCTAAATGAATACTCAGACATATTTGACATATTTCATGACTCATTAGGTAAACTTAAGAAAATACTCTCGTCAAACTCTGTCACTCAATAACATGTTTTTATTTTACCTTCATATTTTGTCTTTACAAAATCTAAATATGAATATAGTTTGCTAGTTTAATATAGATACTCGTCATTGTTAGTTTGTATTTGCAACTCTTGTAGCAACACAGATACACATAACGAATGTGGTGTTCACTTATAATTAATTTGTGCATTAAGCTCTGTTTAGTCCTAAGTCCTATTTATGTAAGTAACCAATGTTCAAATTGTTAGTGAACCAAATAAAGAGAAAAAAAAAAAAAAACTTCAAGGGTTTTTTATGTAGACCAACATAATATAGATAAACAAAAGAGACATTGCCTCAGGCCGAAACAGAAAACAGCTTCGCAATGTTCAACGAGCGAATAACAATATTCAAAACCGCACGTTTGTGCGTCACCGCTCAGCAATAAAGTTTCCCACGAGACAAACTGAACTTCTGCATTTGCATTTAATGTGAATTGTCAACAGAAGTAGCAATAAAGGAATAACTTTGGAAGACCGGCTCTTCGTCACGTGCTATACGAGTCTACTAAGCATTCTGAGTTTCCTCAAGAATTAAAACAAACTACTTATTTGGATATTGTCCAGAATTATTTGACAAAACTATTAGATTCATGGTATTATAAAGTTAGAAGCTAAGATCAGCTTAGGTGTGCTAAGTTGGCAATTTCAGGTGTCGTGAGGTATCATAATTTAGCCTCATACAACATAGTAAACAATGTTTCCTCAAGAATTAAATCTTACGAATTCTTTAGATGTTCTACAAAATTAATTAATAAAACTGTTAGATTCATGGTATTATAAAGTAAGAAGCTAAGATCATCTAAGCTGTGATAAGTTGTTAATTTCAGGTATCATGTCGTATCATAATGTAGTCTCATACATTCTCATGTATTGCCACTAAATGATCAAGTTAGTTACTATAAAGTTGGTCACCGTGCCCTTATTGACCCAGGTGTCAGCTAAAGGGCCAATAGAAAGCACAGGTCAGATAGAGCATTAGTTTTATTGCTGAACGATAATAATTATTGTAAAGTTTTCTCTTCAGAAACATAACTAATGAAGGACCTGTTGAACGCAGCGAAAGGGTAACCATAAAAAGTTATTTCATTGACGTAGTTCTACCTTTTACAATTCACAATTCATTATCTGAACACCAAGTGTACACTTATATTGGTGAACAAATATAAATTGGCATGAAACTTGTTTACCATGGTCTTCATTAGAATCAACGTTGAGCTTTTAATCCTAAGTACCTAATTAGTTTCAAGGTTCCGGCATCTCTTTAGAGAAGTTTCACGCCGCGACTCTACAGAAGATAAACAATCTAGCGATATAAATAAATAAAAGTCAAATCCATATTCATTGTTACAATAAAGTTTAGAGTAGATGCGCAGTTTCAGTAAGCTTCAGAAAATCAACGGAAGAGTGGGAAGAAACAAGAGCCAGCCATTAAAAAAAACGTCGCTTGAGCACCGCATTGTTCAGCCTGAGCCGGGGGCTTATAATGAGCATATTACATAAAGGGTTCACTCCATTCATTGGAATAAATTAGATTCCCGCTCCACAATAGCAGCGCTCTATAGCTCCGCAGTAGAACCTACATACTACGTATAACTGCGAGTAGATACATAATGTAATGTAATTATGTAATGTGTACAGTACAGTGTACGTACTTATAGCTACGTGAAAGTATCATTTGTGGCTCAGCTCGTATTATTGAGAGAAATAACCATTACGGATCTGTAGAAGACATAGAACCTTATCGTATCCATCCAAATCGTATCCACACAAACAGCCAATCGTAGAGGAAATGACAGCTCAATTATTTTGGTAGGGTTCTATTGATTTCCGATCTGTCACGGGAATATTTTTTTATGTTTGAGTGGTTTACGTTCTGCTAATGATTAAATCCGTATTCATGTTTCTGGATCCTCTCAAGCTAAATGAAGCCTTCCATTGATTGAGAATTCCGCCGTGCGCTTATAAAATAATAAAGGGACTAAAGGATACAGTAGTAATTCCTCATTATCTACCGCGCAGTGGCTTGCCGAGGGGGGAAGGGGCATGGCTCCGGGCAATATACGAAAAGGGGCAGTGGCAAGAACTGCAATTTTTAATAAAAATCAAAAATCATATTTCCAACCACAAATCGAATCACGCTCCATCGCTTACGCGGTAAGCATAATTTGGTCGAGCGACGAGGTGCAGTCTATGCATCCTCCCTAAGGTCAAGTACTCACAGCTGCCCGCCTACCGCTGTCTGCTGCTTCCCAAACCGACTACGTAGGCACGTACGTACGTATGCAGTGCGACTGTCCTAATACTTTAAGCAGCGGGATAGCTTCCGTTGTACGACGAAGAAATATATAATTTTTCCTCAAATATTTTTCATATCTTTATGTAAGTACGAAAATGTTGTGCATATTAAAGTCAATCATGCAACGGACCTTGCGTCCCGCCATCATAACCCACTCTTGAGTCTGATTTGCGCAAGCACTAGTCCTGCACTAGAGCAATCTAGTGTAGGACGAATCGGCTGAACATGCAGCCCCTTATGGCCATGCTGAAAAGCTTTGTAACCTCACAAAACAATAGACTTGATGTGGTAAAAGCCCACGTAAAATACGAGAAAACGCAAAGTAGGGCCTTCAGTCAACCAGCTTAGAAATAGAAAATACTATGAACGTCATTACAGTGGACATAAAACCGTAGAAAGCAAAATAGACCGTTAGAATTGAGCTGGTCACATTGCGGTCATTAATGGTAAAATGACCTGGAACAAAGTTCCATCAAAACATTGATTGTGGTCAGAAACATGCTAAAGAAAGCCAAGGAAACTTAGGAAGAGTTATTGGATATTAAAAAAAACTCTGCCAAGAAATGAGATTTCGAATTGAGATGACAGAAATTCGTTAAAAAAGGTAAAACAAAAGCCCTTCTATAGTAACACGTTACTTAAGACTCGTTTTCTCAATACACTAAAGAAGTATAACCGCGATAAAACCTCAAAGAACTTGAACTCTTGACAATGTAGCTTAAAACAATTTAACATCAATCTGAGACTTTCTTTCTGAAACTCTAGCCTTTCTTTGTAACTTGAGTTTTGTTAAATGTTTGTATTCCCAGTGCTCTTCAAGACAGAACTTGTCCGTCCCAATTTTAAGGCAGGAGAAAAGTACCTCCTTACTTACTACAGACATTTCGCTCCTATCAGCACTATCCAAGTTCATTGAGAAATTAGTAAATAAAAGACTTGTACATCACCTTGAGAGCCAAAATATTTCTGGATGGAGGGGAAAAGTGTGTAGGCGTGTTCCTGTACCTATGTTTGATTCAGTAATTCTGTCCCCATACTTCTAGATTGCCTAAAGATGGGTTAGGAGCTATTCGATTGGCACGTAACAATGTGTCAAAATGCAATGGGCGATTATACTGGTGTACTACTTGTACCTATGAGGTTCCTCAAGGCAGTATAGGTCCGACACTCTTCTTATTATAATTTAATAATCTTTGCCTATTGATATTACAGAGGCCGGCCAACTCAAAGTCACAAAAGGAACCCACTGATATTTGCGCATGATACAGTTGTCCTTTTTCACAAAAAAACATGGTGAGACATCAGCTCTTTAGCACTCATCAAGCGGTCACGGCACGGTCACGCACGATGCCAGATAAAGCATAAATATAATGATCACCAAAATATTTTTTTCCTACCCAAAATGAACACCAAAAGTTGCAAAAAATATCAGGGCAAAATACTGCGGTAGCTTAGGTGAAGGGTAAAGGGGGTGAGCGAATCGAGGCCCCTTTTATCCTTCGTGTTAGGTTGAACATGTAAGAACAACAAAAAATACTGGACGCAAGCATGAGTATACAATTTATTTGATCAGTGGTCAACCATTCAGTAATTGCTAGTATGTCACAGCGTAATTCTTGTTGTAAAGCTTTTACTCATTATACACATAATTACTAGATAGACAATATAAATTATAATGAAAATAAATCAATGTACAGCATCCGTCAACTGCTTTGTCCAAAACTTAAATATGCAAAAAAAAAAACACACACACACACCCACAAACACACTAAGAAAATAAAGCGCCCCGGACCATATCAGATGCAAAGGTCCCCATCACGCTGGCGGCGTTTCCGCGCTGCACTGCGAGGGAGATCCTCTGCATAAGATAGGACCCGGAGCGGCGGTCATAGCCACGGTCCCTCAGGCGGCGCCCTATTTCCCTAATGAATGCCTTGCCCTGCACTCCCCAGACTCCGGTGGTTTCTATAGCAAGCGGGACGAATATATACTGGCCCAAAAGCACAGAGTACTTTTGGGTCTTCATCCTTGCTGCTTCTTCCGCTGCGGCCCCCGGGGTGGACACGGTCGATGCCAGGTGAGAGGGAGCGAATGTGCAGACACACGTCGCATCCCAAAGCAATGACCGCCCCCTCTTCCATGGGATCATGGTCAGGCCATCCGGGCGTTTCCCATCGGGACGGCACAGCCCCGCGGGCTCCAATATACAAGGTATATGAGCTGTTACAAGAGCCCGCTTGATGATGTCATTGATAGAGGAGTGCTGGGAAAGCCTGCCCGCGCTTCGAACGCAGTGTAGATCGTGCCGACCCCGAGCGTCCACACCCGCACCACACACACAGGAATGAGACTGGCAGATGTCACAGCCAAGGCGCAAGGCGACAGCCACGCGCAACGTGTCATTGTCCAGAAATGTTCCTAGTTGAGGAGAAGGCAAGGCGTGGAGCCAGAGCCCTGACTTTGGCTACGAAACTGCGCGCAGTCGTGCCAGCTCGACCCCCGAACTCCGGTCCAATAACTCTTTAAGCGTGACTCCGCACGATAGCTCATCCCAATTACTCTGTAAGTGCGGGTGCTGGGGCGGAGTGCTACCAGGACACCAATAATGCCATAAACCAAATGCCTCCTCCGCGAAGGGGATGCGAAAACCATCACCATGGATATTTAAAATAAGAGTGACGAGGTCTCGTACCCCATGCGGAGAAGACAAGAAGGCCGGCAGCTCGGTGTCGCGCAACCGTCGAATGCCTCAACCACCGTGCCTGATGGGCAAAGCTGCTTGGCACCACTGAGTGGAAGTCATTTCGATATTGATAATTGATTCTAATGAGGTCTTCAGTACGTTATCACTTATCATACTCCTTCCTACAAAGCCACATAGGGGCCGTACGCAACGTGTATGTAAGCCTGGGAATTGACGGACAACTCCTCAGGATTGTTAATGCGACGTGGGCTGGGTGTTGTTGTAAGTGATCCTTGGATGCCAAGAGAGCTTTTGTTTTCCGATCAGACACCCGGGATACCCTCGGGGAAGACTGGTGCACCCAATAAAGTAAAGTCGGATTTGTCCAGTAACCTTAACCCTGGGGCCACGGAATAGACTTCTGATAGCACTTCCGGGGAGACCTGGCTGGAACAGGGGTATAATTTGCATTTCTGTGGATTCACTTCCAGCCCCAACCTCGCTAACCCCTCGACAAGTGCTCTCAGATCCTCGATCACTACTTCCGGGCTGCCTCCGATGGCACCGTCATCCAAATACCATATGTTTAGAGGTGACCGCAAGGTGGCCACTACATTCTGAATTGCGAGGCTAAATATTAAAGGTCCCAAAGGATCACTTTGCTGCGCCCCCACCTGAGACTCCACCAACTTGTCTCCTAAAAATAAGTTACTCGATCTGTAATAACATTGGTGTAGAAACGGGTAAAATGCAGGAACTTTCTCCTTTATCATGGACAAAATTGAGTCACGCTCGACTGCATTAAAAGCGTTGCGAAGATCGACCTTTACTACAGTATTATTTGTATCAGCCTCATACAGGGCAAAGGCCCGAGTAGCATGTATAGCCGCCTCGCAACCCAAGCGTACGCCAAAACCCAATTGGCGGGGCTGCAGAAATGAAGCCATCTCCTCTCTTACGGCGCGACACCCTAGCTTAGCCACTAAGCGATGGATCACACTGCCTACGGCAATAGGCCGTAAGCCTCCATCCTTTTTTCGAAGGGCACACAATGAGGCACTGTATAAAAAAGGACAAACTTCCCTATGTACCTCGCCTTTCAGCATGAAATTCGCCAAACTACAAACTGAGGCCAAGAGTTTTCCACCGTTGTCGCCCGCAGCAGCCGACGTCAGCTCTTTAAGGTGTTCAGGGCGCACCCCGTCTAAACCTGCCGCGGAACCATTAGAAAATGATGCGACAGCCTCGGAGACGTCCGACACTTCCACAGAAAGGAACTTGTCTGAGGAGGTCGGCTCTGGTGGGGAATCTAAAGAACGACCCGGAGAGGGATGTTTGAGGCGCAAGGCTTCCAATGTCTCCTCATTATTGTCAGCTACTGAGCAGTCAGACATTAAAATCCTAACCGCTCCACCTAGGTCCCCATCATAAACCTTCGTTTCCACGGCCCTGTAAAAGGATCGGCGACTAAACGCCCTTATACTGGGCCGCGCATCTGACGTGACCAGCGCTTGCGTACCCTGTGTGCTGATATTGTTAATATTTTCTTTCACTTTTAAGTCAGCGACTGACTCCGATTGTCGGAGGAAGGCTCTCTTAGGCATTTTAATGAAAAAGTTAGAAGGGCAAACCAGTCCTCCGTCGAGTTGTTCTGAACGCAGTGGTCAATCAATTGTGACAACTTCCCGGCGGCAAGACTTCTTGCACCCTTAGGAATATGTTTAAGGACCCTTACATTCGCCCTCAACAATGGTAACTGACCAAAAACTGGAGTCAGCACTTCACCATCACCAAGAATAGCCTGAGACTGTTGCGAATGCAGACCCCTGTGTACCCTACTTATATGCACATTCAAGCCCCGGGGAAAATTAAACTGCCTTGAGGAACCGGGACAATGAGGACAAAGTGACAGAGTGGGCATCTGGAACTAAATAACTAAACACAAATTGTATACAAATTGTAAAATAAAATTAAATGATACGTTATTACCTCCATGTTTGCTCCATGTACAATATATAACCAATAAAAATAAATAAATAATTAATAAATTACTTAAAAACAATTTTCGTAGCACAGTCCCACAACACACCACTGGTCGTGGCGCTGTACGACGTCGTCGCAGCACTCGGCGACGACAAGCCTCGAAGAACTCGTAGAATATTTTCGTATAATTGAGCTAGATGCAGCAGCGTGATGACGCGCTCCCGGTGTAGACTAGCGCCGTCTCATAGTTGATGTGAGGCATCTCTCTGCCAATTGGAATCTGCAGTCCTCAGCAATTAGCTAAACAGCTAATATCGTAGTATTTTCCACCGACTGATCCTATTATTCAGATGACACAAGTCATCAAAAACACTAGATTGCACTGTTGTCTGTAGGAATAGAACACATGTGAAACTGCTTTTTACCAACTTTTTATTGTATAGCTACAGTCTGAGTCACAAGCGGTTTATACGTGAAATATTTAAATTTATAGAAAAATCCTGAAAAGATGGTTTGTTATGACATTTAATACTTAAAACATAAACTTTAGTACACAAAACATAAAAAGAAGTTTGGTGATCATTTATCCAAACACAATTTGATGGACATTTATCGATTCTGGCAGTCATTTCGAATTTATTGGTAGTAAAATAGGTGCGTTTTTGGTAATCGTTTAAACATAAGCCAAGTAGAAATGTATGAGCTTCAAAGTCAGCGTCGCCGTGACACAACTCATACATTTCTTGACACGGCACCGTGACCATAGCGCGGCCGTAGGGCTATGAAATGGCACTTAGATAGAGACAAAGGAGACAAACACACAACATGCCCACCTCTACACAAAGGCGTCGCGTGGTGACGCCGCCGTGACGCCCAAATAATTGATAGAACCACAGATATCGATATCTGTGGATGGAACCTATATATTTAGGAATTTGGAAAAAACATATAAGGCTCTTTGTCAAAGTTTTTTAGGCTACTGTATTTGTACTTGGGGTGGTGCAGTTAAACACATATGCTGAAGCTTGAACGAGCACATCGTTTGGTACTTCAGGTAATAATGTCACTACCTTATGAATCCCTAACCACCTTAGTCCTCGCAGTCGCACTTTCAGAAACAAAATATGTCTGCGCGATGATCTTCTCCCACATAGGACCAATGTAGAAAAGAGGCAAAAAATTACGTTTTCAAAACATATGTTAATATTTACAGAAAATAGTGAATTTTGAATTGAGTCTCAAAGAGTAGGTAAATAAGCCTGTTAACCCACTAGGAAGAAATTATTCACAAGACGCCAGTCAGCTCATCCAAGACCGCTGGCAAGATAATTTGCCAATAGTCCATTGAAGAGCCACTCTATAACCGGTGTCCGATATTCATAGTCGCAGCCTGGTAGTGCCGCAGTCGCATTCATACGTTGGCCATGTGCCATAACTGCACTCTGGAGAAAAATGTATAGTTACGGTATATTGCGTATCGATATTGGTGTGCGAATAGGCTTCGGTAAATGGAGAATAGGCCGAAGTACCAACTATTAGTACGGGATATCTTCTCTATACGGGAAGAAACTTTCCATCTCCATAGCTGTGCTAGCATGCATAGCGATGGGCTGGCCCCCTGCCGATTCAATATTCCATTTTACGTGACAGGCAGGACCCCTATTGAGTAACGGGATAAATGTGGGCACAATTGTGCTTCTGCGACCCCTTATGGGAATCGGCGTGATGACGCTATGTTAGATTATATTAGCCGTCAGCATTTATTAAATTAAATAATAATAATAAATAATCTTTCAAAATCATCATGCATCATTTTGCATATCTTCTTTTGATACAGGACTTTACCGTAGTAGAAGAACGCCATTCAAGATACTATTTGCTTAACTTCGATCAGCATATGCCTAAGACATCGTCAATATTCCTCTGGTAGTGATGATTGATGATTATGAGGTGGGACGCCCGCTGCACCACAGGCGGGTGATCGGTCCTCTATCGTGACTATTTCACCCAATTCCCAGTCTGGTAGTGATACCATAATATTTAATAGCTTACAATCGCACCGTTATGTGATATAAAAAATTCAGTCCTAATACTACTTCGCTGATAGCTACCGACAGTTTATAATATGAAAATGTCGAAACAAAAGTGTGTTTAATATCAGCCCGTGTTCGAAACGGCTCCCTCTATAGTGTGTTCATATTACTCTGTAATACTTTACGATATTGGGTGCTGGTGCTGGTGCTGGTGCTGGTGTAGCGTGCAAATGTCTTGCCGTTCATTTTTACAGCGAAAATAGTCGAGCGAATTTTAGACCGACGCGAATTCGATGTACCTTTAAACTATTTGTGGTGATGTTAGATGTTGGGGGAATTCGTTAACTCACTATTTATGTACTGATGCTAATTACTTCCAAAAAGGCAAAAAGGAGCTAATAGTAGTTTATGTGACTGATACATAATAGAGGGCAATACAACTCGAGAGTAGGTTTATGAAACGAGCCGAATTTAATACCTAATAATGTATAGTTACATATATTAGTTTATAAACATAAAACATGCTTTTGCACTTGTTTACCTTGTTTAATAGTACCAACTTCACAGACAAACTCGAAATTTGAATGTCATAATATGTCGAAATATTGATACATTATGGTCATAATGTTTCAGATAACAAATGAGTTTTTACAAAGTATATCATTATGCTGGTCGTAACTTGCGGATTTTGGACGTAGTAAAGAGGGTTTATGATACGTGTGTAGATAATAGTAGTTTATATGACTGATACATAAAGCCTAATTATGTATAGTTACATACAATAGTTTATCTACACACATTCATAAGCTCTCTTTGATGTGTTCAGGAACCGCATGTTCGACCGGCTTTGTGGCATTGATAATTGCTCTGCACTTGTATAGCATGTTCAGTAGTACCAACTTCACAGAAAAACTAGGGGCGGCACGCAGCCGGGCGTCGGCGTTCGAAATTTGAATGTCATAATTTGTCGAAAATTGATACATTATGGTCATATGGTAAAAACTCATTTCTCATTAAGATAAGAAATGAGTTTTTACCCAGAACATTATGCTGGTCGTAGCGTGCGGTGTTTGGACGCAGTAAAGAGGGTTTATGATACGTGTGTAGATAATAGTAGATTGTTAACCGAGGGCTGAAAGTCACCCATTCCTGACGAGATGTTTTGGCGCTCGAACGAAGTGAGAGCGCCAATAGTTCGAGGCAGAAATGGGTGCTATCACCCGAGAAAAACACTCTACTTTTCATTACGAATACGAGGAAAGTAAACACAAGCCAGTTAAAATCAAAATTATTTTAATAAAAACAAAGTCACTTGAAATCAAAATTATTTTATTAAAAAACAAACAACAAACTCAAGTTTAAAAATTCTACTCATAAAAAAAGTAATTTCGGTGCCTCCGTTGATGTCTTTTACTTTGAGCATAACATTAAAAAAAATACTTCCGTTTTGTGGCTGTATAGGTTACTACCATTGCGTTGTTCAATATAAACTACGATTCATACATATTTTTTTTAATACTTTTCTGCTTTAGAGCAGGCATGTACCACTTTCAGCACGGTGCCTGGATGAACAATGACTCCCTTTCAGAGTATGAGTAATGAAAAAGTCTTTAAACATCAAAAAATTGCAGCGGATGCAAAGTTATACCATATTTGGTGATATTATAAGTTAAAAAAAAAATCTAAGCTCAATTATACTGATATTGTCAATATTGCTGACCTCTGAAATCACATGAGACAAGAATTGCCCATTCATCCCTCATTGTGTTTGATTAAATATTTTCAATAATATGGCCATACTCGTTTAGGTACTATGAATTCTCTAAAGATTGTATTAATTATAATACTGTATCAAGTGAAAAACTCATAGTTTTTGAAGCATTCGACATAAAATTCAAACTTGTCACATTTTTTGCAGTTGTACAAGGATATCTTGAAATACTCCTGTACTCGTAAGTTACAGTTATATAATCTCATAATTTAACGAAAGAACCTGTACAGGATCGAAGTAAATTTTAGCAGTCATGACACCTTAGTACGGGACTACGGGAAGGTCCAATGATAACAATCCGGCTTGTTTACAGAGGACGTGGCCGAAGCCCCAGCACTACGTAAACACGCCCTCTACAGCCCGCGCGAAGCTGATTATGTACTTCGAGCAACGAAAAACTATCTGTTGTTGTTGTTATCATTGTTCGATACCGCAGAGGTGCAGAGGACCTTACATTTCTCCACAACAACCTGTCTTACGCCTCCTCCAACCTCAATGAATCCCATCTAATCCTAGGGTGATACTTTTTTACTTATATGAAACATGCACGACCTGAAAGCGTACAATCAGATTCTCCTCCCCGGTTTTTTGGTTTGGAATGGCAAATTACCAACACCACTGACAGCACCTTTATTAAGTCTAGAAAGTTTACTGCGCGAAATTGTGTAGATCGTTTGCTACCTCAAGAGTTTTATAATCAAGGGGCAGATATAAATCGTTGCACTTGCTTATCTCGGCCTGCTATGCCTTGGAGCGTTGAAAAACCTTGTTTAAGATAGTGTTGATGGCTCATGGGGTGCTTTCAACAGTTGTTTTTCCAGCGTAAATATGTTTCAGGCTCGCTAATACTGCATCATTTTAAGAATACAACGAGTATAAAGTTTCTTCCATCTACTTACTGTGGTGATATAATTATTACTGACGATCATTTATATGGTACGTTGAAGAAGAATAGATAGCATGTACTTGTTTAGGTGTATTAATGTAGGCACGACGAAAAACATGATAAAATAAGGTTTCTGGGGTGATTGATAGTCTGTAGGTGTGGAAACATTGCCATTTTTAACACCGCATTTTCTCGGACTACTTTAGCCCAAATAAACAATCGTGGCTGAAATTGCATTGCTGAAAATGGGCTATCTATTTCGTTCCCTCCGTACCCGCCCTCGAGTCGCCAACTATTTAGACTCATGTCTATATCGCATTGTGTGTTTAGGCCTCTCCCGGGATTTTGAATGGCAAACATTATTTTCTTTGTGTCCTCCCTAATAGTTATTTTATTTGTCGAGTACCGTGGCGAAGATTGGACGCTTTCGGCAGCTATAAGAAGGGCTTATACTTATTATATTTTTGTTAAAGTGGGTTTATCGCCCTTATTTGGTACTAGTTAGGTGTTCCTGTTTCTGCTGTACAGACAATTTGGCGCCTAAAGCGTTTATGATAGAAAGTTATGATGAGTTTCCATCAAAGAGGCATTAATAAGAGGGTATATAAGTAATTACCACTATACAACTACTACTTCCTACTTGTCATACGAGGATAGGATATCGTCATGTCGTCAGTCATGGCCGGATCATAAAATTGATAATTTCAAGATCTGGCCGACCATTTCATGAAATGATAGGAAATTAAGGAAATTATTAAATTTCATTGCTAATTAGCACTAAGTGGTGTTTATTTCTGTTATCCATGTCGAACTAAGATGGACACTAATCGGGGACTTCACTGCGCTTGCCCCCTTTAGACTTCACTTAAGCTAAACAGTGTTGTGTTTTGCCCTTGAAGATTTCTTCGTTCAATAAAACTTCTAATTCCCTCTTGGTTGTGTTGGCCACACAATAAAATAATCGATTTTATGATCTGGCCACGACATATCCACTGACTTCATTATACGGGAAGGTTGATTGGTGTGAGAAGTATCTATCTAATTAATTTGAGAAGAGATTTTACGGGAAAACATCCTGTTAAGCATTTTACGAATATGTAATGAATTGTAAATACAGGTCGTGCCTAGTTTTCTCGCATTGGGTGAGAAAGAGGTTACCTCCTCCACTCAGAAACTTAGCGCAACCTATACGAACATAGCTCCAGGTTTTGCCTTAATGTCCTGGTAATAAGTCCAAAAGTGAAACTCTTATTTCTTGACTGATGGTACCAACCTTCTGGTAAGCATTTCAGTCCTAAATAAGCAGAAATGGCCACTATGAAAGCAATACGGGCGGTTGCTCATGAATATCATTGTAAAATTATAATAATTGATTATCTCTCAAGGTACAGAATACCACAGAATAATTAAGATGGCAACACATTGTGTATGAAAATAGGGATATCGACTAATAAGGAAGCTCACAATGAATATAGCGAATCATGATTCCATAATAGGCTAAGAACATTGAGAAAATAAGAAATAGTTATTCGTGTCACTAGGGAGCAAAATGATGTATTTACGGTGAGGGCAGTACATTGAATCCAGAGTGAAGCGAAGGATTCTACGATAGAATGCTGAGCGTAGCGAGGGATTCTAAGTTAGAATCCTGAGCGTAACGAAGGATTCAAGTGTTCACGCCCATGACGAAAATAATTTTGCTCCTGTGTGCCACATACAACTTTTCACACCGACAATGAGGAAATTTAAAATAAAATATTCTTAAAATAATGAAATAACCTATACTCTGAATTATACTTTCGAACTTTCGAACAACGAAAACAAAACTTTTTTTATAATGGCCGATTGTGAAGGATTAGGGAAAGGTCACTAGATAATATTCCTGAGCTACTTTCACCAAAGTGTAAAACTAATGAAATCGAATAATATAATGGTATCGGGTATCAATATTCATTATATCACAATAACAGTCATCGATAGTTTTGATTTCAGTAAAACATATAATTTATTGTGACTTTTTTTTTTTTAATATTACGAAAATTTCATAAATTTTCATACCACGTTGTTAAAGTTAAAACCTGAAACATATTCGTTTTTAATCGATTATGATGAAATTACAATCGATTATTTTATTAAGATCTGTGTTCAATTGGACATTGCGTAAATACTACATGCCAATGAATAAATTTAAAAAGTAGCTTAAACAGAAAAGTAGCATTTTGCTCCCTCTCGTCGTGGAGCAAAACTTACTTTTCCGAATGAAAGGTGTGAAAAGATATATGACGACCTTTGTGGTCGAGGTTTGTTCTTCCCAAGCGAGAGGACCTGGGTTTGAAGCCCTGCTGAGGACGAAGAAAAACACCCAAGGATTGGATATATACATTTTTGTGAGGTCGCTGTTTCTAGTTACCACGACATTGGGTATCCTAGTATGGCGTCAGGTGCAATGTATGTGCCTGTATACACATGTTATGTTATTTATGTACATTTTATAATTAGGATAAAATAATAATGTAACATAAAAATAGTAGGTTGTTGATTTCAGGCAATATAAAATTCATAGAAAACAAAATAATTAAAATTAAAATCTAAACTTAATGCCTAACTACTTGGGTCTTACCACAAAAAATAAACTAATGTTCAACACTTGTTTAAAAACAAAAACGTATGAGATTTGACGTTTATTTTGAGGTTAAACGCTTTTTAATATTTTTTGTGGTAACACGGCTTCTTTACTTTATATTTTTCTCCTTGTGCGACCAGTGTTCGATTATCCCACTCTTGTATGGGTTTTCATGGAGTACACTAAGAATCTCGTCATGAGAGGTTCTTTCTCCCTCACAGAATGAGGATGCCCGGGACCGCGAAGTAGTCATCTGGCCTCGACGAACATGCCCGACGCTCTACAGTAGCGTGGCAAACACATGAGGATGCTGATGCTGTAGCTCCGTCTGGTGAAGCTGATCCAGAGTTGACAAGTGTAAAAGGATAATAGGCATTAAATAACACAATTTTAACATCCTCAGAGCACGTTCCGAAACGGTGCCCGAACATCCATAGCCAAGCGCTCTCTTTCAATGTCGGCGTCATCAGACAGGTTGTCGTCTAGGTTATGACGAAGGTTCTTAAATTGCCCCACAACCTGAACTGGTGAGCCGTATTTATGTCACCGTAATTGTCAAGACCGTTACTTTATAAACGCGTTGGTTTGTTAACTATCGAAAAATTTGTAAACCAGACCGACAGGGTTTAGAATTTACGTTTCCTTTGTTCTTACATGTTAACATAATACGAAGACTATTCGGGGGCTTCGCTGTGCTCGCCCCCTCTAGTCTTCACCTAAGCCACCGCAGGGTTTGCCCTGGTATTTCGTATGCAATTCAAGTTTAAACAAGTTCATAATTTAACGGTTTTATTATAAAAAAACGCGTCATATCGTCAGCAATTTATCGATAGTTAAACTAACGACATAAAAACTTAGATTATAAACTAACGGTTTTCACGATCTTACGGTGACATTTATACACTGGAGATTTGGAGATTGTGGGAAACACTATCCGTGAATGGAGTGGAAAGCCAAATGATTCGTTCACTGAAGTCCTTGTTCGACGACTCCAGTGCATGCGTCAGGATAAACGGTGCTTACACGGGCTGGTTTAACATCGAACGTGGTGTGAGACAGGGCTGCGTAGCATCGCCATGGCTGTTCAATCTGTTCATGGATAGTCGTTTAAATGATTTGAAAGAGTGTGATTGTGGGATGCAAATGGGAGAGTTACTTATCAAGTGCCTCTTATACGCCGATGATCAAGTTATTCTTGCGTTGTCGGTGGGTGAGCTGCAGGAGATGGTAACTCTCATGAACGAATCACTTGAGAAGAAGGGAATGAAAGTGAATGTCAGTAAAACGAAGGTCATGGTTTTAGAAAAAGGATGAAGAAGTAACTGAATGCGTGATTATGATTGATGGTGAACAAGTGGAACAAGTGAATGAGTTTATATACTTGGGTAGTATGTTTACAAGAGATGGGAAATGTATGGGTGATATCGAAAGGAGAGTGAGTGCGTGCAATAAAATCAATGGGTCACTGCACTCCTTGATAAGTAGCCAAACGGTGTCCCAAAAGGCACGTTTGGCGGTTCATACTGGAGTGTTGAGTCCGACATTGATGTATAGGAGCGAATGTTGGGTACGGCAGAAAAAGCATGAAAGCAGAATAAACGCTGTAGAAATGAGGTCTTTGAGGAGTATGTGTGGAGTAACATTGAAAGATAGATTTAAGAATGAAGTTATAAGGGAACGCTGTGGATTGAAAGAAGATATAGTGTCAAGGACAGAGAAAAGCCAGCTTAGATGGTTTGGTCATGTTGAAAGGATGAAAGGAGATTGACTAAACATATTTATACAGCGTGTGTGAAAGGAGCGGTTGGACAGGGACGCCCATGAAGGTCCTATAAAGACCAAATCGACGATTTGTTACTGAAGGAGCAAATAAGTACCCGTAACCGGCGAGCTTGCATGAAGAGACATATGAATGTTAAGGTAGCGAGAGATGTATGCCAGGATCCTAGCAGGTTGAGGTCTTTAGTCTCTGCCTACCCCTCTTCCGGGAAATAGGCGTGAGCATATGTATGTATGTATGTATGTATGTATGTATATTTCACGCCATTTTTACTAGCGAGATCTTCACAGATTCTGTGTAGTTTCCTTAACCCCTTGGTACCTGGAAACATACATATATATATTCTTTCAATTACCGTTATTGGTTTTCAATTTTATTAACATAGTACTTATAAGGTTCAAAATTGCGAATCCTCATAATCAGGCCCAGGTGTTGACCGGTTAGTGTCTTGATTGAGAGACACAGCAGCACCATAACGTCAGCGTAACTTAAGTTATGGAAACATTAATTATTGAACGAACATCCGACACCAGCGCTCCTAAGGTCGTCGATCAAGCCATTGACATACAGGTTGAAGAGATCCGGAGGGGTCAATGCACCTTGACGAACATCACAATTTAGTCTGTATGTACTAGATTTGTGTCGCCCCATCTAACATGGTTTGTTTGGTCCTCGTACCAGAATCTCATCAGATCCACGACATTCTGCGGCACTCTGAAGTTATAATATTTACGTCTTTCATAAATCTCACCAACGAAAAAGCGAACCGACGTTACACGCACTCAAGCACAAGCCGTTAAAGCTGTGACTAGTTTTTAATTACAGGTCAGCATATCGTAATAGTATACTCATGGCGACCCTGATTTTATTACCCGAATACGACAAAGGCAAAAGGAGGGATACGGTTTCGACCGGTATGTACATATGTATGTATGTTCATCTGTTCCCCCAGAACTTCTAAACTACTTAACAGAATTTGGCAAATAAGGTATCGGTAGAAGCTTCTTGATCGTCTGCTGGCTATGTGGTGACACACAACAGGGCATAGAGTCATGGATTAAAAATAATAATTATTGAACCCTTAAGTGTTGGATATTAAATGAAAGGCACATTCCAATTATATATTACTAGCTCTTGATCGCTGCTTCGCTTGTATTTATTCGATTCAAAACATATTAACTCTTTAGGCCGCGATGTTTTTGTAGCCGCGATTTAGTTTTTGAACTTATCTTTTTGAATTTCCATCGATTTATGCCTATTTTGAGGTAAGGTTTGATTGAATGTCCATAAGAAATTTTGGAAAATGTATGGATTTTAACCCATATATAAATAAACAAAAACATTTAATCGCTATTCGCTATTTGTGTGTAAAGCCACATATAAAGCCAACCGTGGATGAGCAAAAAAGATGTTAAAAATACAAGTCTAGTGTTTGGCAGAGACAATAGATGGCCGCTACACGTCGCCCATACACGGGCATACAGATCCGATGGCCTTGGACTTTCTGTACTGCAGGCAAGTTGTAGGAAATGATGGAAACTTGCTTGCTTTTCCTACAAATGCGAAATCAAAAGGCACTATGTACCTACTCATTGAAATAATTTTGAGCTTGCAGGAATCATACATTGTAGGTGTACATAGGCAGGTGTTAATTGTGATCGAGTGAAAAAAATATGAAAACAAGTGGAATCATTATAAAAACAAATACCGACGCATATTATTTTAATACTACTTACAAACTTATTAATGCACCTGGTTACTTACATGGAGTATGAAAGTAGCAAATCAATGACTTTGTTGTTAGTAAGTAAGTAAGTAAGTAAGTAAGTCCATATTGCCTTAAATTACAGTATTGAGGTGTTCACAACAAATTATGTACAAGTGTAATTTTACCTTATAAAGGTTGTTACACCCCGGATGCGACTTTGGGTATAAATTTTGATGATGAAATGTTCTCTACAGTATTGAATGCTAAATTCTTAGGGATCTATTTTGAGGAAAATATGAGCTGGAAGAAACATGTAGAATGCGTGGAAGGTAGGCTAAGCAGCTTTTGTTATGCTTTGAGATGCTTAGCGACAATTTCAACTTCAAGAGCCACTATTCAAGCTTACTACGCTTTCTTTCAGTCTACGGTGCTTTATGGTTTAGTAATATGGGGGAACTGAGTAGAAAATAAAAATATTTTTCTACTACAAAAAAGATGTGTGCTCATCATGGACGGACTCAAGTCTAGCAGGGACTCGTGTAGAGACTCCTTCGTCAAGTTAAATATTCTCACTATTACAGCTCTATACATAGTTGAGCTTTGCAAATTGGTGAGGCAACACCCGTCAAAGTTCCCTGAAAGACCTATGGGGTCCAGCACTCGATTGAATGAGAGGTATATATACAATCTAGAGGTGGCAATCTGTAGGACTGTTGCATATTCGCGGTGCGCGAGTTTATAATAAGCTTCCTGACGAAATGAAATTACTTCCTAACTCTAATCTTATTAATAATTTCAGACAGGTACTTATTAAAGTCTGCCCTTACGACCTTAATGAAAACTTAATTATAAATTTTAAATAATATTTAATTTCAATGCATAAAAATTGTTATTACCTATATTTTATGACATATGTGACTGTATATTAATATTGCTACGTCCTATGGGTAAAATGACATTGAGACTAAACTGTACTTAATTAAGAACTTATGACGTTTTATTTATTCCAATAAACATATTGAATTTAATTGTTTGTACAACTAATTTTTCGGTCTAAAATCCAACCTATTTATGCAAACTTTTTACTAAAATTATGATCACACTCCCGCAACTGAGACGAATCTAATCACACCTCATTTAATTAAACCTGTGAAGCAGTTTGTGCTGTAGCGCCATACATACATACTAACATACTCTCGAAAAGCATTACCCTCCTTCTTGTGCGGTCGGGTAATAAGCTGTATTGACATACGTCACATGGGAAAGTGATTTCACTCCTTCTCTCGAGAGACCCTCTTGACAATAAAATAATAAACTACTTACCAATATCTACATAATAGTACCCCCTAAAGTAATATATAAATAAGTAACATATACATAAATAGATACAAATACACAATATTGTGTTCGTATTAATCGATCTTCAACATTATTATTATCTATTGTTTCGGGGACCTGATTTCAAAATCTATAAACGTACACTGAAGTATTTTTTTCGGTAGAGACAGTCAATATCTCGGTCATACCGGCAAGTCTTGTTGCCAAGTGGTACCGGCAAGTCTTGTTCTGATCTGGTGAGATCTGGCGAGATCTGGCGAGATCTGGCGGATCTGAATGAGCTTAATTAAATACGGATACTAAATTAAAATAATAAACAGAACTCACACTCGACGCAAATTCAATTGTGGCAAAATTAAGCTGATAACAGATGAACCCGTGTACCCTGAAAGATTGGCAGTCAAGTTGGCTATTGTAGCGCTGATACCGCGCAGTGCTTCGTCGCAAATCATCGTAAAAACCGCCGCCCGCGTCTGCCGACAACAGTTTTATCGCTCCACCATCGTTGCCCCCGGACTTGTTAACGACGTTGATGATATAGACAACACTATAATAACGATATAATCACAGACAATCCCCACGCATAAATCCGGGGAAATCTATCAGGAAACTCGTTATAAACCCATTGAGTCATATCGCGGAGAACGCAGTTGAAGTTGACAATCGAGTTTGAATTCAGATCGATGCTCGATTGTTTTGATAGGATGTAATTATAGGAGTTGTGTCGATAGGAAGTACCAAATAATGATATGTCATTTCATTACTTAATCAGAACAGTGAACTCTTCACATAATGGACATGGGTGATTCGGGATATCACATAGTTATTATGATATGGGATTACATGCTTGTGGCGTCATAACTAGTGACATAGACCATTGCTTTTCAAATTCAAGTTCGTCATAGGGTAGCGTATGCCTGAGTAAAGGTGTGGGAAGTAGAACACCTGCCCGATGGACCAAAGATAACCTCAAATTGATGGGATATCACTGGATACGATTGGCACACGACCGTGAGGATTGGTGACATTTTTTAAATAAAAATCTAAAATAATAGGATTTTTTGCATTTATTGGACCCTTTCGGGTCATGAGAAAACACAACAACACAGTTGAGAAAATTTGCTATGCGTCCTTTACAAAGGGGTCGCACACGAAGGGGTTGCGAAAAGCGCAGGCAGCGAGTTTGTTGAGAGTGCTACGCTAATAATCTCTTTGACACGGAAGCGAACGGTCTTACCACAAAAAATGAGACTGCTGTTTATGTCATGTTTTCACACAAAAATGTACAGCTTTTGACGTTTATTTTGAGGTTAAACTATGTGTAAGTTTTTTGTAGTAAGACGGTAGGTAATTAAATAAATCTCATCGTCTTTTAGCTACGTTCTTTGTAAAAAAAAATCTTGTTATTTTAGCTAACCCACGACGGACGGAACGGAACACAGTTGGTTTGGGGTTAGAGTTTGTTTGTATGTATGTATGTATGTTCGTTTCCATTTTCCTGGAAAACTACTAGACCAATTTCGATGCGAGTTTTTGCAGCGCAGGTTCTCAGATATATTTCACGGCCGTTGGGCACCAGCTGGTGCAGCAGCAACCACGATGGTTGACGCTTGAAGGCTATTCAGAAACTATTTAGGTATTTTCGATACCTTTGTTTTCATTATATATATATATAGCCGTCGTAAGGTGTGTCGGGCTGTTAAGCTATTTATTTTTCACTTCTCATGCTCGAAAAAGTACTACTTTATGCAGGATCTAGGCGACATAAAGTTGAATTTTATGCTCTTGTGCATAAAAGTAGCTTTTTAAATGTGTCTACACTAAGGCAGTGACCATTTAGCCCATACAGCCAAAAACAATTAATTGTACTTGGATAAAACTTGCTAAATTATAATATTTCCATCCCTATTTGCATTTTTGATTTATAATAAGATAATACGAAAAAGAAACTAAATATCAAAACGTGTTTACCACAAAAAAAAAACATTATTCCAAAATAATTTAAGAATAGGCTGTATATTTTTTTTCTTTGCCCGAAAATTATGCAGGAAAATTAAAAAAAGTAAAGTAGCGGGAAAGAAGCCGTGAACTTTTCGTATTGAATTTTCTCAAATACGTTATGTTACTGTTTTATTTTCTCGCAATCGAAGTGAAAAGCAGAGTTTATAACTCGTCCACAAAACCATTTTTATCCGAGACTTTTAGCAGCCCGAGCCGAAGGCGAGGGCTGATAGTAATGTCGAGGATAGTAATGTTCGTTTTGTGCACTTGTTGTAAAATCTACTATTTATTTATAATCTTTTTTCTACGCGATATAATATTACTCTGTTTTGCACCAGCGTAACATTTTTCCTAGATATTCTATACCGGCTGGCTTACTAGTTCAGCTTTTCCGGGCCTAACTGTGTTATTGCAAGGTTCATTTTTTTCGTGTTTCGTGGTATAATGAAGCTGGAAGTGGTGTATATGTCGCAGTTGGTTAGTTAAATCAGACACTTAACTTTCTCTGCCGACGTTTAACCAAGTCACTAGCATTTTGATTTAAATAAAGCATCGTCGAAAACGTTTAACAATCTGTCTTACCGAAAGCCAGCGTGTTGGAAAACAAGATGGCGTCACGACAACAGCTGATTTGCACAGTTAATATCAGGGCAAAAGTTTGCGGTAGCTTAGGTGAAGGGTAAAGGGGTGAGCGAAGCGAAGCCTCCTATATCCTTCGTGTTAGGTTGAACATGTCAGAACAACAAAAATACTTAAAACATAAACTTAAGTACACATAAAAAAAATGTATATCTCTTGTTGCCTAGGAACGTTAAACGTAACTCGTAAAATCGTAAACTCACTTGTCTGACGGAATTTTTGTGACTTGGTTAAACTTCGGCATTTAATTGACGGTCTAGAGAGTTAGTTAAGTGTCTGATTTAACCAACTAACTGCGACATATAAATAATTCAATGGCGAGGACCGCGAAGGACTAACGCGGGGCAGGGCGCGTTCGTCTCATCGTTAGTGTTTAGCGTGAGACTTGATTATCATAAGCAGTTTACATTGAAAAATATGTTCATTTTACATAGCGTCACCATACTCGGCTAGCCCCCTATCAAGCAAATGGACGTTTGAATCACAGGCTCAACATGTTCACAATTGTGCCTCTGCCATCCAGTCTAAGAAAAACCATAGCTTTCCTGCTAGAATTCAGAAGATTGAAGATAAATCTACCCACCGCTGAAACCTGAATAATTCTTAATCTCAACTCCGTGAACAAACTTAGGTCTAGGATTTGTGGTCTACGAAATTGCTTTATTAATCAAGAACCTACTCAATTGAACTAAACAACAAAATATACAGCAACACACAAAATATGCTGTTAATTAATACAAAAATGAACCAACTATATTCAACTATTCATTTTTTTAAATATTATAATGAAAACTATGAAAGCTCAAGTTACCTATATATCAGTTTGTCACCGCTGCCTAGCCCATAGTAATTTCAGCTCCATCATTATTGTTTGGTCGGCATAATTGTATAGCGTTTCCATACGAACAACTGTCAAATAAATAAATTCCATTAAACTAGTGCACTTGATTATAAACTAGGGTGCCATAATGGTGTGGACTGGTTTTCATAGACGGACACACACACAAGCGCAGACTATAAACACACACATCCCAAATAAAGTTGAGAAAGGAGTTTTAAATTGATTCCAGTTAATTACCGGAGCGCAAAGTTCGTTAACGAATTAACAATTGAATTTGCGTCGAGTGTGAGTTCTGTTTATCATTTTAATTTAGTCTCCGTATTTAATGAAGTCCATTCGCTGCGCGAGCCAGATCCGAGATCGCAATTACTTATTACACTTGGCAACAAGACTTGCCGGTATGACCGAGATAGTGGCTGTATGTCTATACCGAAAAAAATACTTCAGTGTATGTTTATAGATTTTGAAATCAGGTCCCCGAAACAATAAATAATAATAATGTTCAAGATCGATTAATATGAATACAATATTATGTATTTGTATCTTTTTATGTATATGTTACTTTTTTATTACTTTAGGGGGTAATATATTGTAGATATTGGTGAGTAGTATATTATTTTATTAACATAGTTAATGATGCAAATAAACTACAGGTGTGGTAGTTTATTTGAATCCTGTCCACCCTAGACTTGCTGGAAGAAATCTCTTGTTAGAGATAAGCTCGCCTTTGTATTTTTTTTCACATAATTTTTTCTATACCACGTTTCTATATCTATGTAAAACGGGGTCAATAGGGACGAATCTCAACTTTACTTAAGATTTTCTCTGTTTATTTCTATGAAAGGTATGTAGTTTATGATGTAGAAACTTGAGTTTAAACTAGTATTTTACGAAAAAGTTTTGAAAGAAATTCAAATATCGTTGGGCTTTACACTATTATTAAAAATATACACCATCCCGATTCATACTGATATAGGGGTGAATAGGGACCAGCATGGGACAATAGGGAAAAACCATCAGGGTTGTCACAAATATCTATTTATTAAAAAAATAAACACACTTTAGCCCTTTCATAGATCGACCTATTTGGGTCGGCCATATAGGCCATAAATAAAAAGATAGCAATTATCAGCCGATTAATAAAAAGAATTGAAATAACAACAAGTCATTTAACATTAAAAACACAAGAACACAAACCACTTCAGTCATAGTAAGTCTCATTTAAAATTACAAGAAGTAATTAAACAATAAAAACACAATAACACAAACATCTACAGTCCCGGTGAATCTCATTTAAAATTACAACCAGTAACTAAACAATAAAAACACAATAACACAAAGCTCTAGTCACAGTAAATATCATTTTAAATTACAGCAAGTAATTAAACAATAAACACACAATAACAAAAAACTCTATAGTCACAGTGAGTATCATTTAAAATTACAACAAGTCATTAAATAATAAAAACACAATAACATAACCCTCTACAGTCACAGAAAGTCTCATTAAATACTCTGAATCGTCCATGAGATCATTTAAAATTCATAGCTGCGATGGGCTAGCCCCCTGTCACGCAAAATAGTGTATTGGATCACTGGCTGAAAGTGGGCACAGTTGTGCCTCTGCTACCCCGTATGGGAAAGGCGTGACGCTATGTATGTATGTAATTATAGGTAGGTAGATAGTCGATAAAAAATAAAAAATGTAATGTTTTTTGTTAGTGACAACCCTGTCCCTATTGATCCATTACGGTACCTATTGATTAAAGTCTCGTTCCCATTCACCAATCTTTGCGTCCCTATTGCCCCCATCCGTACATCCCTATTCGCCCCCACAGCGACCCTAATAACAGCTTTTATGAAAAAAAATACCGGCATCTACAAATTTCTGTTTAATTTAATAACTACCGCTAAAATTGTACTTACATTTTGGGTACAGTCTCTGGAAACATCAATCAACGTATTAGAAAACTGCACCAATCCGAATAGTCTGTAAAAACACCCGAAACAATAAAGTTTTGAAGCCCAAAATATCACCGGTTTCACAGCAGCAATTCAAGGGCTTTTTTTTTTCAATTTGTTGCTGACTTCATGTCAAACTAGTGTTGCCAGCTCACAACTCGTTTATTCAACTATGAATTTGTACCATAAAAATATGGAATTGATTGAAGATAGTAGCTCTGTCTTGTTAAGTTGCAATCCCGAGTTTGTCCCTATTCCCCCCTGCATCCCTATACACCCCGTTTTACGGTATACTATTTTTGTGTAATAAAATATATCGATTTGTACCCGTTGCTTGGTTGCGCTGGAAGCAGTTTTGCACAGATAAGTCTAGCGGATCGGTTTGCCTGTCAGTGGACAATTAATCGTTGCAGTACACATCAAAGCAGATACCTTCCTCGTTAAGTGCAAGTTTACTTTATCTTCGACTGTACACTGTTTATGCAAACTTTAGATGCATAAGGTTTTATGGAGTTTTGTATCTCTTAACTGCTGGAAGTTGGCTGCTTGTATGTTGGGCTGCTTGGGCTATTTGTGCAAGCTGTTGCCTTTGTGTACTAGTTGCAATTAGTGTGGGCATATTTCGCATCAAAACAACACAAAACAAGGAAATTTTTCAGAGCTTGCGGAAGATATAGTAATTTTACGTTAGGTTAGTCATGCATCCATCCATCATACCATATATGTTCAGGTGGGTCTAATACAATGTTGTACACACTTCTCTCTTATATGTTATAATGAGGAAAACCAGGAGAATGGAATACTACGTACTCTATAATACGTCTAAATAACGCGGCATTTTCAGGTAAAGTACGAAAATGGAGTAACAAAAACGGAGCGCCATGTATCATGCAAAACCCGGACTCGTTTGGCGCAGTGAGTGGTACAGTCGAGGTTAATGAATAATGTAACGCATAAACCTGGGCTTTTAGCTTTTTACTCGATGGTACACGATCAAGGCGAGGTGGCGACTCGAAGCCGGGAGTAGTTATTATTTTGGGTTATTATAACTGATAGGGTCCTCTTTCTCAACATTTTCCTGAATGGAAAAAGGACTAAAGTAAAAAAAAACGTTTTTGGTCATTGGCGATACCGTTTTGGTCCATATTCCTTGTGCCGCCGATCATCCCATTTATTCAATGTTACAAAAGGTGGCAGATAAGTTTTTGTTTTTTATCTGGTATATATGGATGCAACGAAGTTTTATTTATGAGTTTAAAAGCAAAAAGTGACAAAAATTCCGAAATTTCGATGTTTTTGTAGCTGCCAAAAGGTATCCCGAGATATCTCGTGTATTTTTGATATTTACTCAGTCGCACCTCTAGCATATAAAAGTAATGCACCACGCTTTTTAGAAAACCCTTCAGCTTTGAACCTCTACTGACACATTTTGTATAATCAGTTGACATTACAGTCTAAGCATATTCCATTTTCATTAACTGAGACGGTTCTTAAATAAACTGTAACTAACCTCCAGGTAAGCGCTAAAGAATTGTTTAAACTCCCAGCTGAATAACTTAGGGATCTCAGTGCCCTTATTGCTAGACCCCTGTCAAGTTGGCCGTGTGTACAAGACCTTTCGTATATACGAGTAGGTATATATATATATATGTAGGTATATATATATGTCCACGTAAAAAGGCAAAGCAATTTAGAACACAATTATCCATTATCATAAACTGTCAACTCAATTAAGCAAATACAGAAGTACAATCGATCCAGCCGAATTTAGTTGATAATTCGGGTAATTTAGTAAAGGCGTCCGTGGCTTAGCGGTATTCACACATCGGAGACGATCTTGCGGGTACAGATCAGTTATACCTCGCGCCACGAATTAAGAGCGCTGGGCGACGCTGGCGGGAATTACTGCGCATATGTACAGGTATTGAAAAGTGACTACTCCGCATTCAAGGCCACCGCTCATAACTCGTGGCGCGAGGTAGTTATACCTCGCTTTAGTTATAAAGCTGGCACGTTCACAGCACTCACACTAATGCAATATCACTATACAGTATGTTTAAAAATGAATGATTTAATTCTAACCTCGAAATGGGTAAACCATCACAATAACGCGCGTCGATTGACACGTGACACGAATGCAAAAAAATATTGCTCTATATTTAAAAGCAGTAGCCAAAGCAAAACAATAACTGTCTCATTCATACTCATAAGTTTGACCGCGCGCGAGAGAGACAGAAGGACTATTCTTGATGCGCATGCAGTGCAACGTCGCGCCGCGCGCTTATTGACAGACACTGCACAAGCGTAACGTGTGAATGTGTTGAACGTTCCAGCTTTAGTTAACCGATCATCATCAGGCCGAGACCGGCACTGGATGGGTGTCCGTTTCTATGTGACATTAGTTTCGGATATCACGTTAAGCTGTAGATACCGGCTACTATCGCTACTCGGTGGCAGTAGGCGTAAAGCCTTATTATGTATGGCAGCTTGATAACTTCTGACATTCGGGTTGGCCACTAGCTCGACACCTCTTCATCAACCCGCACTGAGCCAGCGTGGTGGAGCATGGATGAATATTAGGTGTTATGTCAAGCAATTTCATTAAAATTCTTTTGATTTCGTTGACCTGTAAGGTTTTTTTAAAACGATAGACTTGAGTCATCCATATTCATTTCAACTTGGAATCTTTACGCTCCTTGAGAATAAGGGTCTTGACAGACGGACAACAAAGTGATTCTATAAGGGTTCCTTTTTCAGGGTTCCGTACCTCAAAAGGAGAAACCCTTATAGGATCACTCGCGTGTCCCTCCGTCCGTCCGTCTGTCTGCCACAGGCACTTTTCTCAGGAACTATAAGAGAAAGCTCCGATTTCAGAATTGAGAATTACAACAATGTATCGTCAAATATCGTTCTGTCTTTGCAGATGTCACAAAATAACGGGAAATAACGATATTTCTTAATTAAGAAGTATCGTTATTTCCCGTTATTTTGTGACATCTGCAAAGATAGAGTCTTGACTCTATCAAGATGCAAAAATACTTATCCTTATAACCGCAACATAATTCAAGTCTAATATGAATATAATATTGCCTACAAAAAAGTGGAGGGGGTAAAATGACAAAACGAAAAAACAAAAACGCTTGAAAATCTTTATAAACTTTCATTTTTTTTATTTTTTTGTTTAGATAACTTCAGAAGATTCCCCCCTCCCAATCTCCGAAAATACAGAGTCTAAAATTATGAAAAAATACAGTATATAGAACCTAAGCCAAAGATTACAGGAAAACCTACAAATTGCCAAGGTTTTTATTTATCTTTAAACCACAAACAAACTTATAAATGCACCTGGTTACATGGTGTATGAAATTAGCTGCGGAAGTGCCATTTTTTTAACCTTTCAAGCCCTGGACCTGGTTATGAGGCCTCGTGATTTTGAACCTAAGGACATTTTAATAAAATTCAAAACCTATAACGGGTAAATTACACCGACTGGCGTCACCCTAAGGTACGGGACCCTAAATAGATGGTAAGCACCGTCGGATATTACATCAGATGGAGTAATCTGTCAGTTTTATATTCTTATTTATGGAAGTTGACATATTGAGTTTTATTAAGATGCTGGAAACTGGCAGATATAAAAGTCAATCTCACACATTGGAATGTAAAACTGACTGACAGTCGGAGTTTTATGCAGATGGGGTAAACTGACAGATTTAAATGTCAACTTCCATGCATTGAAATTTGAAACTGACAGACAGATTTCCCGACGGTGCTTACCACTTATTTAGGGTACTACTTTGCTTCCGACTTGCGTTGGTTTTTTAAATTTTGACAATGTTACTTTCTAGTAAAAATATCGAAAATACACATATACAAGTCTTTTAAATAAATATAATTTGTATTAGTCGCTCTTTCAGAAGTTTTTTTTTATAAAATAACTTGGACCAGTCCATTATGGCATAAATTAAGGAGAAAGAAAGAAAGAAAGAAAGAAGAGAGAAAGAAATAAACATTTATTATAAGGTCAGTGAACACACTACAATAACAACAAAGAAACAAAACACAGAGATAAAAAATGGCAATGACACATGATATGAAATGAAATGAGAGTCGTGGGGTGCCACTGTCATTATAAATGGCGTCTGCCTCAGCAGTATGCTGAAGGCCAGGCCTTCAACGCTGATTTTCAGTCAGCGCCAAGTGTTACCTCGCGAGTGTCCCAGACCGCGGCGTGGTACAATCCATAAATACATAAATTAAATGATATACGGTAATTTTTCTTTTACCGTTAATACATATAAACCAGAAGAATAGTATTTTGTGTTTTTATTTTTTTACTTAGTCCATTTTACTCTGGAACAATTGTTTTTTAGGGTGCCGAACCGGAAGGATGCCAAACGGGACCCTATTACTAAGCCTCCGCTGTCCTTCCGTCCGTCCGTTTGTCACCAGGCTGTATCTCATAATCGGTGATAGTTAGACAGATTAAAATTTCACAGATGATGTATTTCTGTTGCCGCTATAAAACAAAAAAAAAACAAACAAACTAAAAAAACAGAATAATTTAACTGTTTAAGGGGGCTCCCATGCAATGCAACGCAATTCTTTCAATACCACATACAGACTTATGAATGCACCTGGTTACGAACATGGAGTGTGAAAGTAGCCGCACCAATAACTTTGTGAACAACATTTTGCTATGTAAAATCCAAACTATTCACTCCACGCCATCCCTACCATTTTACGGTGCTACGGAACCCTTCGTGCGCGAGTTAGACTCGCACTGAACCGTTTAAAAAAATATATCGGGGTGTTATTGTTACTAGATGTGTATCACTAGATCCGCAGAAAAATGTCAATTTAATTTAGTATGGCTCAAGGGCATGTATACTTCCCTTATTCAGCTAAGGCCTTGATCAAGGATTATTTAGTTTTCACACAATTTTCACGATTGCCACTACCAAGTAGCGATTCTAGCCGGGACCTACAGCACAAGGTGTCATACGAATAATGGTGCGTCGGATAATAAATAACTTACGATGAATTACTTATCTCATTATTGCATTGTCAGCACTGGATTCGTACCTGCATCGTGCCTATAAATATATACACGGTGGAATTTTGTGACACCACCTGGAGGGCAAGTACTCTAAATAATGGAGGTAGCAAATTTCCCTCAAAGGAAACATTCCTTTATATTTGAAAAGTAAAAAAAACTGCTTTCAAAGATTTTGTAAAACACGCTTGCCACAACCAGGAATCGAACCGGCTAAAATTCGAAAAAACATCATCTGTACTTTTATGGCGTCAATCGATTACAATTTATTTATAAATAAACAAGACATGTTATTACACAGGACTTGGGAATTTATGTCGATCGGCCGCCGAGGGACTTGCCACCCGCCCGCCCAGCGCCAAACTTCAAATATGGTCATGTTGTCCTCAAAGTATTGAAGGTGTCGCTCTGGGAGAAAGTTAGCAGAACTTCTGCTATTGGCTTGATCGAGTTCATTGTTTAGTTTATTTGGATTAATGTTTGGTGTAAATATGTTGTCATGACCGACTCTGTTCTCCTATGTATATGTCACCAGATTGTCAAAACCATTAGTTAAAACCGTTAGTAAACTATCGACAAATTTTAAACCGGACCGGTTAGAATTTACTATTCTTTTGTTCTTACATATCATTCGGGGGCTTTGCTGCGCTCGCCCCCTCTAGTCTTCACCTATAAGCTACCGCAGTGTTTGACCTGGTATTTCCTTTGCAATCAAAGTTTAACCCAGTTTACAATTTAACTGTTTTATTATAAACTACGGCGTCATTTAGTAAACTAACTAGAAAAAAAACGTTAGATTATAAACTAACGGTTTTGATAATCTTACGGTGACATATACATACAACCACAGACCAACTAGTGGTCTGTGCATACAACATATGTACAGCATATCTTTATTTGTTTTATGCAAATCCTCAGTACTACTAGTATTTATTTCATAACTTTTAGTGCCACTAGCTAGAAAGCGGAATAAGACTTTACTCGAGAAACTTTGACAACTCCATATAAATTGGTATGGAGTCGTCAAAGTTTAACCGAGTTAAGTCTTATTCCGCCTTCTAGCTAGTCGCCCTAAGCTTTCGCTTATAGGTTTTGGTAAGTTATGGCTGTACTGTAGAGCCTAAAAAACACGACCTTCAAGCTGTAATCCTCACCATTGAAACCTTCATGAAAATGAAATTTGAAAATGCTAAAAAATAGTCCATAAATAGTTCTAAATAGTCCACCAAGAAAGAATATTAGTCCAGTTATAGTTTCAAAGTTATGGCTATGGGTTGGTGAGGATTACAGCTTGACGTCAAGCTGTAATCCTCATCTCTCGTGGAAGCAAACGGAAGGGCCTATTGACTTGGTTTGAGTTTAAAAAATTAGTCCAGAAATAGTCCACACGACATGCCAAATTTCAGAAATAGTCCTTCAACGATTCCAGAGTTATTAAGACATCTTGGTGAGGACTACAGCTTGAACATTTGATAACATCAAATATCTCTGGACCGCCTACGACTTTCAGTTTGATACTTGTGCCACAAAATAGTCCAGAAATAGTCCACCGAAACAATAATAATTTCCACCTGGTTTACTTTGAAGAACTGCATTAAAAATGCAATGTTTAATTTCCCATACATTTAAATAAATGAACAGTCGTGTAGAAAATAATAATGGTGTAAACCCTAATAAACCGGTTTATACCAATTAATCTCGAAAGTCTAGTGTTTTCATACTCGCTTCTCAAGCAGGAGATGCGTGTTCGAATCCGGTGCTGACCATATACCTTTGACACTATACCTTTGAGATAAGTAATTTAACCAAGGTACATTATGCAGACGTTCTTACGGTGATGGAAAACATCGTTAGACAACCTTTTATCTCCATAACTGCGACGATGAGCTAGCCCCCTGCTGTAGGCACCTAACTACCTACCTTCCTACAAATGTACAAATCATCTCACCATTTCCACTCAATATGAGGTTACAATTTTATGACCCCACTGCGCCAGACCGGCTGCGCTATATATTATTTTGACTGTTTTTTTTGGTATGATAATACAGGTTCTTTGGTCTCTGCCTACCCCTCTTCCGGGAAATAGGTGTGAGCATATGTGTGTATATAAGATAATAAATCATAATTTATAATTAAGTCCATTACATGTGATTTATATACAGGCTGTAAAATAAAAGTGTAGTCAAAGTAGAGGTTGTTAGAAACATCTTTCTAAACAACTTACACTATGTAACCGTTTTATCAGAGCAATTTTATTTTTCACCTCTCTATAAAGGATGTTATTTTGTAAAGCTACGCCCGGGTAAGGGACTATAGTACCCATGATTATGAATAACTTTCCCCAAGAAATATATGGTCGCAAACGAAAAACATCTTGGGTCACCCATAGTAACATGTAATCAGCTGATCGGTCAATGTATGAGGGACGATTTTTTTCCATTTGTGACCATATGTTTCTGGGGGAAAGTTGTTCATAATCATGAGTTCTATAGGCGTAACTTTACAAAACAACAGCCTGTATATTCATTTTTGGAAGAGATTAAAAATAAAGTTGCTCTGAAGATGTTTCATGGCGAAACTATGATGTCCCTACATATACATAAAGGTGTAGTAAAATATGAAGAGGTTATCCCCTTGAAATTTGACTACACCTTTATGTATACTTATACTAGGGAGGTGCCAATTATTTAGAAATAAGCACTTAATTAAATACCTAAAATTGAAATGATTAAGACTGTAATTAATCGAACAATGTTTGATGTAATGTGATTATTATACAAATGAACCGACTGTGATTATTGTGATTAAAACTAAGTTATATATATAAATGTCACATATATAGATATATATATACTTGCTTGAGTACGTTACTTGCCTTTTGCTTGTTGTGCTTAAGTTGTGTTTAATTTAAACTGTTTTTAACGGCTGTCAAAAGACCTTAGAAGACTGAAACTTAAATGAGTTTTTTATTGTATATAAGTGCGTGACAGCGATTTGTATTTTGAACGGCTCTTCGAGATTCGGTTGTAGCTATGATATATATTTATATAGTTGAGCTAAGATTTAAACAACAATGGCGGAATTAGTATCGCGAACGCGGTGGCAAAATTTCGTCGAAATACGATTTTGCCGAAACTTTTGAAGACATCTTAAAGCATTTTTCGGTGGAAATTTAGGCACGAGTGTTTAAAAAACACATTAATATATAGCTATATATATAATAGCTTCTGTACTCATAAAACATAATTTGAAAAAAGAACAGATCCATTTATGTTCATTATAGTTATATATATATTGTGTAATATGTATTATATTAGAATATAGTCTTAATTGTACGCGCAATTCTTTCCCTTACCTATCATCTACGTCTCCTATCCAACATGGTTTGCTGGAAGAAATCTCTTATTCAGAGATAAGCTCGCCTTTGTACACTTCTTTTATATCATAAGCTATTTTTACAGTCATGTGAGTTCAATAAAGAATTACAAGAATTACAAGAAAAAAAATGGTGGGTGTCGCTGAGTCACAAGTGTCAAAAAAAAATATTGAAATATTTGACATCAAAAATGACCAAGTTAATGTTGATCTAGAGACGTCTTGTTTATTGCGAATTTATTCCCCTTCAAGCCATTAACAACATACGTTAATCAGAAAAGAAACGGACAAGTAGTTTTCAAGATATTTAGAAAAGTATTAAAAACTTTCAAGTGACATTTCAGGGAAACTGTCAATAATTATGACATAAAACTTGGCAGATGAGAGAACCAGCATTATTACCAATACATAGGCTGTATTTATTGGCTAATAACGTCAGGGGCATATTTGGTTCCCTTACACGGTTATAGCCTTTCATTTTCATGAAGATTTCAACGGTGAGGATTACAGCTTGAAGGTCGTTAAAAACGAGTGTTTCCAAAATTTACATATATCATCCGTTTCAACTTTTGTTAAAAGGTCTTTCCCCTTCTTATACCATTCTATAATAGCCTTAATGTTTATTTGTTTCCATGGCTCAATAACCTGCAAGATGAAACTTCTAGCAGCCGGAGTTTATATGAAATATCCCCGACAAAGGTGTAAACTAAATCTTGGATATTTCACGAGTCTATAATTTTAAAAGTGACTCTAACTCCGACCTGCGGGCCGCGGTAAAAGCATTTTTCCGACATAAAAGTCAATATTTTATTTTTATAGAACAGTAAGTCACATTTACAGAACTAAGCACTAGGTATCAGCCCGCTGCCTCCTCCTCCACGGCATCCAGGAAACTAGGTCAGTGTGGTTCCCGGTTATTAACTTTTTACAATGATATATCGACTTTAGTATAGATGGCTATGTAATATGAAATGCCTACGTATTCTTCGGACTGGAACTTCGAACATTCAAGATACTCACAAAGGTAGGGAAGAATGTGAAAGGTCGTAAGCATTGCATGAAATCGTAAGTGGACACGTAGACGAAACAGATTTAGGCAGCTTATTTAAGATATTAAATCAGAATGAGAGCCAGTCGTCAGCGCAATTCTCTACACTATACTCTGTGAGTACACATGCACTCATACAAATGATCAACTACCTACGTAGTTGAGCGACCCAGACCCCTCAACTAATCAAGTTATCACGCCAGCATACGACGTCTTTAATTTAAATCTTGACTCTTTGGAGTAAAGTTGCAAGTACGCTGGTCGATTTGTCCCTTCACTCGTTAGAGGTTGTGGTACCCGGAGATAAAGCTTAAGCCTCAGATTTCTGCCCGGGGTTCGTACAGTCAGCCTTAAGGATATAAGGTTTCTTTAAAATTAACTAAAATCGCGTGTAGTAATTCGAGGCGGAGAGTCCAAAGGAAACGAAGGTCTTGCTTCTAATGAAATGAAATACACATGAACATTATGCATGTGCCGATGAAGTAACAGTATAATGGTAATTAGTCGATATGATGTTGCGGTGGTGTTGATTTTAAAAAGTGGTTCAAGTGTTCTTTCAGTCAGATTTATCACAGCCAGACGAAGTTATGCACTAGTAAAGGACGCATATAATCATCGATTGACCAAACAAAAACCTTCACATGTAAAGCCGAAAATGATGATTTTTCACATAAAATTCGGTAAAATTTATGTATATATGAAAAAGTTTTTAGCTCACGGTTCGTGGTCCGCTGTTGAACAATAGGAGCTATAAAATTATGAGCCTTAAAACAATAAATGTCACCCCGTGTGTGCTGAAAAAAAGAAAAATATCCCTCACATGAGCATTTGCATATTTTATTTGGATGCTGGCCTTTTCTCTCTTTTTCTTTTGGTGCACATCTACTACAAAAACAATATGAATCCCACCAGGATATCATTTAACGAACAACTGTTTATCGTTATTTTCTCATGGTACACTATTCATCATTAAAACATTCTGAACAACTTTCTACAAGAAATTGAAAAGCAGATTGACCGTATCGTAAAAAGGAAAAAAATATGTTGATATGATATAAGGTTTCTTGATAAGTCGGGCATGAAGTCCACAATAAATTTCTCTATGGTTAAATTACACCTCGCATGGCTCTACAATTTAACATGCCTTTGCTCTAATTAACTAACTGAAAAGAGCTCCGTGGTCTAATGGTTTCACGCTTGCTTCTCACACAGGAGGTGCAGGTTCGATTCCTGACCATGTAACAATGAGATAATTAATTTATCTTAAGTACATTATACGGACGTTCTGACGGTGATGGAAAAACATCACGAGGAAACCATCATTACACCATAGCTGCGGCAATGGGCTAGCCTCCTATCACTCAAAATGGAGTATTGAATAACTGGCTCAAAGTGGGCACAATTGTGCCTCTGCCACCCCGTATGGGAAAAGGCGTGACGCTATGTTATGGTCTGTTATATTATGTAACTAACTGATTATATACGTAGTGTGTGTGTATTCTCTACCTCCATATAACACACGGTAACTCTATCAGAGCGATCAGTTCTAAAATTTACACTATTACGCGTTCTTAGCCAGAGTTACGAGCAATAAAGGCCATCGCTGGAGGCTCGTAAAGATGTAAACACAAGCGGGCCATTTTTAGTGGCGCTGACTGTACTAACGCAGACTGGGATTGGGATTTTGATCAAAACAACCCAGGATTAGGCAAAATTAATAAAAAGAGTAATTATTAGAAAAAAGAGTTTACGATTCTTAGTAAAGGTGTAACTCAGTTCTCATGTTTACAGAGTTATACTTAACATGACGTAAGAGGTGTAATTGTACAGAATTGAACTACTTTAAACAATAGGCAAAAATGTGTATGGAGCAGACACTTAATTAGAACATTCCTCCCGGGGAGCAATGTTCAGAATGATGTCCCTAACCACCCCTTAAAAATGTGTACACCTTTCTGTCACAATTTGTTTATTTTGCACCGAGAAGGCTAAAAGCATATTCTAGTCAAGTCAAGACTCTATGAGGCTTTACGTCCCGTGTTTTCCTGCGCGGTTAATACGTAGAGCAGGTAATAAACAGAGAGGTCTGATGAATGTGCTTCTAATCTAGACCAGCTTGGATGTCTTCCGGAACGCGTTGGGATACGGACTGCGCAAGAGTGATGAGAAACCAATTTCATACATTCCTACCCAGAAAGGGCCAGGTTCAATAGTATGTCTTGTATGAATATTATTATAAACCCTTTCAATTATGTGCTAGTTGTGGAATTATTGTGGAGATGTGGCGATTGATTGGCTGGAGTGGAAACTAGAAATATACTTGCTTGCAGACTTAAATCAATCAATCACATCTCTTTATTACTGTAGATATTTACAATACTTAGCAATCGTCATTTTTTGCCACTTCTCTACATTGGACCACTGTGGGAGAAGAAGGGCGTAGAAACTCCCACAGATTGATTTTAAGATCTCTTTTAAAAATTGCTTGTGCTTAACTAATACAAATATTACAATTTTAATTATTATAATTAATAAGCAGGAATAAATAATAACAAAATTATTAACAGCAAGGTCTGTGTTGAGCCAGATTTACCCCGTTCAGTCCCGTCATTATATATATAAGATAAGATCCCCCTAAGATAAGATAAGATAAAAAAATATATATACAAAGTAAGATGTAACAGAACCATTTTTTTATTTTTTTTATGCTAAAGTTGAAAAAAGCTCATCGAAATGTTCTTTCTTTTTCTCAAAAAATATTAGGTATTTGTGTTAAGAGAGCAGTCTAGTCTGCCAATAAACTGCTGTGCTGTTTGGCAGAAAAGTATTTTAAGAGAAAATATGTATTATTAAAATGAATAAACGGTTACATACATATATTTAAGTAATCTTGAACATTATAATATCCCATTTTCGACAAAGTCGCTTTAACATGGTTTTCAAATTGCTCAAAAGGCAATTTCAAGATTTCCAGAGGTATCTTGTTGTAGCAGAGAATGCACTGTCCCATGAAAGACTTGTTACACCTATAGCTATAAGACAGTCAACGCATCAGTAATACATAATGACCCTGCAAAATAAACAGTGAATAACACTAGATAAAAGTCAGGTTTTTAACAAGGAAAACAAATCATCCTTAAAACTAATAAAATCCCAATCAAATAAAACTTGCTATCACGAGTAAGTTAGTACTGCCATAAACTATTAATTAATCTATGCTACTTCGTATTGTCTGTTCGCATACTTCATTCAACTTCGCTGTTTATATCCTTAAGTCTTCCAAAGTTCTAACTGTTCCAGCCAAATTATACCTTTATTCAACAACTTTATTTCCCCAAGCAAAGACGTTATAATTAAACAGCAGACTTAAACTAACAGAGGCGAATGCGCCGCCGTGCCGTAGTTTCAAGAACCCAGAATATTACATTAAAATCTCTAAAAGAGGGAAGTCTGGTCCTGTCTCCGTTTGATAGGGTTGCATGTTAAGGACGAGTGAAAAGGAACTAGAACCTTATTGCAAAGAGGCTCAGGGAATGGCACAATAGAATCCAGCAAATGGAGCGTTGAAACCTGGATATAAAAATGACTGGAAAGAATTCCAAAAGGAAGAGCATTCACCTAAAGTGTATCACATAATTAGCTGCAAAAAACCACCATTTTGGCATTTGACTCACACTGAAAGTTACAGTTGCATGAGATTTCTTAGTTTTTGCCGATTTATCTAAATACCGTATTACTACAAAAATATTAAACGTAGCTTAACCTCAAACCTGTTTTACACTGCGACGAATCATGCAATATTGCTGGACGATTCGTCTAATGGTAGTATCCAAGTTTGTTATTCCAAGATGAATTAATTAATTAATTTATTGTTACAAAGTCCATTCAAATCACGTACAATTTAAGAGTAAGTTTAACGAATATTCTTAGGTCAGGCTAATTACGGACTAACATTATTTAGGACTAAACATATGGTAAAGGGCATGCAGATAAGCTTTCGATAATGTGGCAGGTACATAGAAAACAAGATCTGTGTATAATGGCAAATAGGTTGTATGTGTATATTCGTTTTGTGTGTATGTGTTTGTGTTATGTGAATTGTGTTATTGAAATCAACTCTCAAATTTGTGTGACATAAACATAGATACAAACATAAAAACATAAACATTTATGCATAGCCACTTACATTGCTTTTTACCCCACACTAGGATATCTGGGTCGTAGAAACCATAAACCGCGACATCACACACATATAAACACTCAATGCATGTTTTTTGTCTTTATCTCCAGCTGGGGAAGAAACACAGGACCTCTCGCAGGGTAGGCACAGCCACAACCGCAGCGCCACAGAGGTGGTCGTCGTCAATAACTTATACAAGTTTTTTTAACGGTATACCAACGGAGCACACACAATTCTATTCCGAAAGTTAAATGGTATTAACAGGCAGAAAATGATAAAATTTCTTGCAACTGTACCGTTACTGTACCCAACTCCTACTTTCTGCCCCGAAATGCACTCCCAGCCGTGAATTTCTACTTTTTTCGAACTAATTAGGGGGTGGATATATATACATAGTGGATAAACTGAGTAAGAAATATTTTTATCCACTCTATGTCAAAATGCCCTTAAATGATATGATTTGTACAAGCAAAGGCTTCCTCTACTTGGTAGAAAATGGATCGATGTAGACTGAGTTCTGATAATAAGGTAAGATATATGACCATCAATGATATAATTTGCTAACGGACGCCTGCTCCCTTATTTCTCAACTTATATAAAAGAAACGTAAATTCTAAACCCTGTCGGCCTGGTTTACTATCTGTCGATAGTTATTCAACTAACGCGTTAGTTTATCAACTAACGGTTTTAACTATCTTACAGTGACAGATACACCTATACCTATATCTACATATACCCATAAACATCCAGTCTCTCATATACCCAGGGCATGAGAGACTGGACAGTAGAAAGACAATTTGACAGAAACTGTCCTTCGCTGTGGATTTGAGTGGCTTAGGATTTGAGAGACTTAGGATTTGAGTGGCCTAGGATTTGACCAGATAAGGCGGTAACACCATTGTCTGAACGACGAACTGTAATAAATAGATATGTTCCCTTCATCGAATCTTGAACACAACAAGTAGGCATACCCTATCTGTAGTATATCAATGGTGAAACGATACAGAGGGACGTTCGGATACCGAATTAAAATAAATCCAATTGTACACCGGGGCTGCTGTGTAATAGCTTTCTGATAAATAGCTACGTGCAGCGTTGTGCCCTGAAAGATTTCCACATTACTTAATTGAAGCACTGACTTATTTAATTATTGAAGGCTTTCCGTTCCATTTCGCCTGTTGAGAGGTTTTTTTTGTTAAAAGTAGTGAAGACATTTTAGTATTGTAGGCATCGCTGTTGATTTTGTTAGGTGCCGAATCTACACGACCTTACAGGTAACAACTTTGTCTCGGGCCGCGGGTAAATACGGGTAATGATTAGCACGATCGAAAAACAATTTGGAATGCTCAACAGGTCAGTTTCCCTATAGGATATGCCGTCATCCTTCTTCAAAACCAATTTACCCCTGTCTGTCATTATCTGTCGCTACCGTCTGCTAGGGCCGCGGTGTGTGGCGTTAAATGTCTCGGAAAGATGAGAGGCGTGGGCATGACGTAAATCACCCTTTATCAGCTTTAGCAGCGGTCGCGGCCTTGATACACAGTGTATATGCTACCGGAGGAAACACATTGTCAGTTAGAACGCCTTTTTACTAGTTAAATCTAGTTTTTACTAAGTGCCTTAGTTAAAACTAGACTAGACTTTACTGATAAAAATGAAAGGTAGAACTAGTTTTAATGAAAACTATGCGACAATAAAGACCCGTTCTTAGTTAGAGTTAGAACACGTTTTTACTGGTTAAAACTAGTGATTACTACCTAAGTTAAAACTAGAATCTTCCTAGTAATAACTAGAATTTAAAACCGAATTGATGTCTGTCCGAATACCTTTTCCTCAACCTAAGATCTCTAATCCAGTTGAACTGAAAGACCTTAGGCCAATAAGCATATTGCCATGCCTATCGAAGGTGCTGGAAGAAGTTGTTGGCTACCAAGTGACTGATTTTCTAGAGAAAAACAACATTTTACCGAAAGCACAGTCGGGCTTCAGGAAGAGGTGAAGTACTGTAACTGCCTTGCTAGATGTTACAGATAACATCCTCTGTGCACAAGATCAAGGATGAAGATCAAGATGTGTAGTATAGTTGTACTGCTGGATTTTTCCAGGGCTTTTGACTCCATAAATCATAATCTTCTCTTGTCTAAATTAAGTTTATTATGGTTTTGACCATAATGTCCTTCTATGGTTCAGCAGTTATCTCAGTGGCCGTCACCCTCGTACCAAGCTATCTCGCAGTGACGGGTCGGTTTTCCATTCGGATTCAGCACCCGTAATTCACGGCATACCTCAGGGATCTATTTTAGAACCGCTTCTCTTTATACTTTACTCGGCTGATGTGGAGAAGTGTATCAAGCATTGTCAGTCCCACATATACGCAGATGATACACAGATATACATTTCTTGTAAACCCTCTGAAATTGACAATGCTATATGAAAGCTGAATGAAGACCTTTCTAGAATATCAACGTGGTCCTAAAATAACAGTCTACTGCTTAATCCGAGTAAAACCAAATATTTGATTGTTGGTAACAAATATACAGTTAGCTAGACTTAGTTCTTCACTAAATGTCATGCTCATGAGTAAACCGGTGGAATGTCTATTTGAGGCGCGATATCTTGGCCTGCGCATGGACTGCGACCTTGCTGCGGTTTGAAAAGCATGTTGCTGACTCCGCTAGAAACTGCTTCTATAGACTGAAGGTACTGTACAGATTGAGGCCTCATGGAATTTTTAATTTATACTGGAATTGAGCGCACAAAACATTTGTATTCAAATTAGTTAATTATTTCCTTGCTAGTATTAAGTACTGTGACGAAAAAACATTTGGTTTATTTCTCAGTAGGTAGAAATATATTTGTTTAAACATTCTCCAAATTGCGGATAAACTTAAAGAGCTATGAAATAAATTATGAATCATAAATTTAAAATGAATATGGTTTAACTTCACCGTTGCTTTCAGTGGATATCGAATTATGACCATTTTACACATTTGTGATGTTGTTTTGAAATGTCGCATTTACCATGGCTCATTCAATCGAAACTCATACGTAAGGGTGTTTAGTTACGATATAGTTTGGTAGGTCAAACAGATGCGTAGTTAGTTCAATGTTGGAAATACAGATGGCGGTCGATCGCCTTTAAATTCCAGATGGTTTTAACTCAAAGTAGAACTTTATATTGTTTTGTATAGAAAACAAATGAGTATTATATTATTTGGATTATTTTATGATGTTATAGAGTCTATTTCTAGTTGAACTGTGTGATCTAAAATATAAAGTGTATATACGGTGTGGACCAGTAACCAATCAGAGCACTGAGTTTCGAAAGGAAATGAAACGAACCAATCAGAATGACTCGCGGAGTTTTGCCTTGAGTGGGTCGTTTTGGTGGGAATAGAAAATATAAAAGTGATGGGTCGAGATGAAAGGGCTCTTTTTGGTTACTGGTCGTCGAGTGAAATGTAAGTTGGGGCTCAAATTATATTTTCAGAAGTGTGTTAGTTGTTCTTTTGTGTTGGATGTTTTCTGATGGTGGCTTGCCTGGGTTGGGTGGTGTCGATATTACCCCTATTGTAAGCGGGGAAATGGGGACTGAAGTGTAACGATGCTACGTGTTATTTCCTGCTGTAGCCTCCGATATCCCAGGAATGGATGGAGATAGACCTGGGCGACCTAGGTCCTGGACTTCCGGCTGCCGAAGCGATCGTGCGCGGGTCATCGACGAGAGAGATTATTTGTGGTTCTGGGGCTTGTAATTTTAGGTTTTGTTTTGCGTTCATGCCGCGGGTTTTATTTTGCGGCATTCGGATTCGTCAATTTGATGAGTTTTCAATTAATTCGTCCTCGTGATTTACTTTAAATGCATTTTGCGCAGACTTTTAAATTACCAGGCTTTCTTTTTCTAAACTTATTCTTGTTTGTCTTTTAGCTAAATGATAAAATTACGTAATTGAGGTTATGTAGGTAGGGAGACTAAACACAATTATTTGGGTTAATGTAACAAAACAAGTATCTGAAATTCGTATGACTACAAATAATTACGTTATTTCCTTCTCACTCTTGAAATACCTAAATACTTATAAAACTACCTAACAAACTAAATATCTTTTGATTGTGGCTGTTTTGATCTTTCTTTTTTTGACCCGTCTATCATGTTGGTTGGCCTACCTAACTTTACATTAAATGACAAACATATTCTAATTCCATATAGCATGTAGATTGACGTGGTTACTTGGTCATTCACAAAACACACACATACAAATTTACTCTACAAGAAGCTAACATTACTATAAGAACACTCCACTAGATTCTACACGGCCTAAGGTTTATGAGCAGTCATTCTCCCCTTCTGAATCGCCTCCGATTCAGAAGTTCGATCATTCTTGTTGCATTGGAATTCGAACGAACTTGTGCTTTCCATTTTCCAAAGGCTGTCACTGCTTTGAGTACTATCTGGTTCATACCTTTGTCGTAAGCACATAGTGCCTAGCCTTCTTCTTACTCATGGACTAGAGATCTACTCGCATACCCCGATTAAAAGATGGATTTGTACAATTCGGATTGATTTGACATTGTAGTACAGACCCTGATCGCATCATTCAGAGGTGAAGTTTATTTTGCTGTAGAATGCCTGTGGATGGCCTGAAATCCGTTAGAATCAAACCTACACACACGCTACATTATCAATCTAGTGACCTAAGTAGTTTAAACAAATATATTTCTACCTACTGAGAAATAAACCAAATGTTTGTTTCGTCACAGTACCTAGTTTTTTATAATCTTTAGGCCGTTTTCTTTTTACTTTTTTTTTCTCTTTTTCTTCTATACGTACCTTACTTACTACAATCCTGTTTTAGTGGTTAGATTGTCCGTGGCATCACCGACCGGCTCTGACGGAAGACCAGCGTTGGTTGTAAACCAGTCAGCATTATGCTGAGTCAGGGTCCGTTTTGCGACACACAAGCTTGATATAGAAATTTAATATTATATATGTATATTAGTGTAAGTGCCTGTCTCGCAAAAAAGTCATAATTCTATTCTATTATATTCTAAATAAATAAAAAATTGCTTTCTCATTCGTGATAGGTACTTTTATATAAGTACAACTTTTTCTGTCCTGCCTAGGTTTTCTGGTAGAAATCTCTCTTTAGAGATATGATATAAAGGTCACCTTTGCTCATAAAATGTTTTGTTATCTTGCCATTAAGATTTCTGTGCAATAAAGCATATGAAATCAATGTACACAAGAGAACGTGTGATTTATCAGAATGGCCGAATCAATAGGCAGATGAAGCACGGAAAGGAATATAAAAATTGAAAAGTTTGTCACTTTTTACTTGACGTTAACAAGTAAAAAGTGGAAAGTGATTTCTTAAATTTGATTAGCGTTTTTTTTTGTTAAGTCAAAAATGAAAGTTTTAAAGTGAAAAGCGAAATTTAGAAGTGAGCAAAAATTTTCAAAGGAACTGAAGTTTTTTGGCTGTAATATATCTGGAGGAAGAAGTGTTCTGTTAATTGATAGAAAATTAGAGTAAATTTTCCATTAGCATCAGCCTTCACTTCCTGCATTCTCACTTGGACTACTTCCCGGATAACCTGAAAGCCGTAAGTGGAGAGAAAGTTGAAGATTTCGCCAGGTCCTGGTAAAAGAGATGGAGTAGGTATCAAGGAAAATGGAATACTCGAATGACGGCGAACTATTGTTGGCTGTTGAAGCGAGATGAACGAAACACTAGTTTTAAGAAAAAATATCACAATCTGAGCTTGGGTAGAAAAAAGCCACAGATTAAGTACTTATAAGAGATATACTTAGTAGTTTGCATCAATAATGCGATGTTTCTAATTCAATAAAAAATTGTTTCCTAACTAAAGTGTGGTTTTTTGACTAAACTAAAATGGGATTGTCCGGGAAAACTGGATGTGTTTAGGAAAAATTGAGTTCATATTAGTCTCAGAATCAGTCGTCGAATCCTCGAGGGGAAAATAAAAGTTGAAAGGAGACGTCCCAAATCCCATAGAAAAAAAACCCAGGCGCGAAAGAAATGCACATACTTAAAGTGAAATGTATAATACGTCCGGAATTGATCAAAAAGGGCTCTCGCATGGTAGGCAGAACCTTTAACCGCAAGACCACAGAGGTCGACAAATTAAAATTAAAAGCTACCCATTACTGCCTCTTACCCAATTACGTTACAATATACAGCTAATTAAGATAATTCCGTCGTAATATTACATCATTACATGTAGGTAAGAAGCAGCGGTGGAGGTTGAAATTTCCACACAAATTATACAGAGGCAAGATTTATATTATATCCGGATGTCACAAGAACCGTCTCATATATCAATGTATTTCAACGCTAATGCGAGTACAATTTATTATGTATTCATAATGCATTTTAATGCCATTCGAACCACACAGTGGATGTTGTATTTACGGCGATATTATAAATTTAATCGCTACGGATAATTTTGATTCACGACAAAAAATAAGTTGATGCTTTATTTAGGGATACTTGATGATCTATTAAAATTGGAAACAAAACAGCGATCTATAATTAACTTTTCTCGATCATTATTTTTTTTTGACTCCAGTAGTACTTCTAAGAACTTCTTTTATGATAAATTTTCGTAAGACAATTATTAAAACATTAACTAAGAGTAAAAGGTATTTTTCACACCTTTCATTCGGAAAAGTAAGTTTTGCTCCACGATGAGAGGGAGCAAAATGCTACTTTTCTGTTCAAGCTACGTTTTAGGGTTCCGTACCCGAAGGGTTCCAAACGGGACCCTATTACTAAGACTTCGCTGTCCGTCCGTCCGTCCGTCCGTCTGTCACCAGGCTGTATCTCAAGAACCTAGCTAGCTAGAGAGTTGAAATTTTCACAGATTATGTATTTATGTTGCCGCTATAACAACTAATACTAAAAAACAGGATAAAAGAAATATTTAAGGGGGCTCCCATACAACAATACCACATACAAACTTATGGATGCACCTGGTTACGTACATGGAGTGTGAAAGTAACCGCACCAATAACTTTGTAAACAATATTTTGCTGTGTAAAATCCAAACTATTCACTCCACACCATCCCTTCCATTGAACGGTGGTACGGAACCCTTCGTGCGCGATTTAGACTCGCACTTGACCGGTTTTTTTAATTTATTCATTGGCATGCAGCATTTACGCAATGTGCCAATTGAAAACAGATCTTAATAATATAATCGATTGTAATTTCATCGCAATCGATTATAAACGAACTTGTTTCCAGTTTCAAGTTTTAACTTTAACAACGTCAAATGAAAATTTATAAATTTTTCGTCATATTTAAAAGAAAATGTCACAATAAATTATATGTTTTACTGAAATCAAAACTATCGATGACTTTTATTGTGATGTAATCGATATTGATATCCGATACCATTGTAATATTCGATTCAATTATTCCTAAACTTTGGTAAAAGTAGCACAGGAATATTTTATCTGTGGTGACCTTTCCCTAATCATTCACAATACGCCATTATAAAAAAAAAGTTTTGTTTTCGTTGTTCGATTGTTGTACAATTGGTGAAAGTAAATTCAAAGTATAGTTACTGCATTATTTTTAGAGCATTTTATTTAAATTTTTTCTCATGGAAAGATTAAACTGCACTCAATAATACTGATTTGCACAGCAAATATACTGATTTTCACAGCAAATATACTGATTTTCACAGCAAATATACTGATTTTCACAGCAAATATACTGATTTTCACAGCAAATATACTGATTTTCACAGAAAATATCAGGGCAAAATACTGCGGTAGCTTAGATGAAGGTTAAAGGGGGTGAGCGAAGCGAAGCCCTCTTTATCCTTCGTATTAGGTTGAACATGTAAGAACAACAAAAATACTTAAAACATAAAAAGTGTTTTTGCTGTTCCTTTTTTGCTGTGAACATCAGTATTTTTGATTTGCGATTAAATGCTAGCCTTTTCCTCATAGTCGGTGTGAAAAGTTGTATGTGTTACTCAGGAGCAAAATTATTTTCGTCATGGGCGTTAACGCTTGAATCCCTCGTTACGCTCAGGATTCTAACTTAGAATCCCTCGCTACGCTCAGGATTCTATTGTAGTATCCTTCGCTTCACTCTGGATTCAATGTACCGCCCTCGCCGTAAATACATCATTTTGCTCCCTTGTGACACAAATAACTATTGATGTACCCAATTATACAGGTGATATTTAATTAGCTGACTGTGGGGAATGATAGTAACCCATCATTATATATTTTTTTCTCCTATAAACAAATGGACGCAAATAAATTTCTGAGGCTCCCACAGTAACTTGTAATCAACTGAATGGTTCAATGTACTGAGGGACTATTTTTTTTTCATTTGCATTTCTCGGGGAAAGTTTTTTAATAATGGTACTATCATTCGCCAAAATATGGTCACTTAATCAATTGTGACCAGTACTCTATTGTGAATCAACAAATTATGTAGAAATCAAACGGCAATGTTAATTACACACCGGCGGCATGAGTGATTTTCCAAATAACCCAAGGAAATTGTCTTGACCAGCTCTAGACACCTTCTCAGATAGTATCTCTAAGATATGCGAGTTAATGCATAATTAGAGGCATGGAATCTCGTACTCAGTGAAACTGCGCTCATGAATGGAATAATTGGAGATGAAACGGATAGTAGTACCGGATACCAGATATTTGGCCCATCGTGGTTCCGTTGGATATCCAGCCGCCGGACATCCAACCGAACATTGCCGATTGATTATCGTAATGTGTAGTATGCGTAGGTGGCGTACAATCAACTCGGATTTTTTCGTTTATGATCTGAGTCATTTCACTTCGTTGCAAACGCGTAATTTAATCTGTTTTGTAGATTTGTGTAGGATTTTGTGACCCTTATATTTGGTGGTCAGTTAGTGCTAGACAATAGCCAAACGCAACAAAGTTTCCCAAAAATTTTCTTTTAGCACCCTGTAGTTGAGTATACAGTGAAATTGTATTTTCTGAATCTGGCCTTATCCAAGAGAAGCGAAACCGTATTTTTATTTGTATTCATCAACCACAATTTGCTCCTAGTGCACTACGTATTCCGTGACTACTATCAGTATGCGTGCTTAAACTAACAGTTACTTTTGGAATCATAGATGTTTTGTTTTTGAACGACAAATTGGTAAAAATATTTGCTTTTTGTAAAATACAGTGGGAACCCCACATAGATAAATTAGCTGATAAATTAAGTTCTGCGGCTTACGCTGTTACAAACATCAGACAAAACATGGATGTGGCTACATCTAGGCTAGTATATTTTAGTTACTTTCATAGTGTCATGTCCTATTGTATCTTATTGTGGGGGAAAGCAGCAGATATTCATACTATTTTTATTTTACAGAAAAGTGCTATTCGAGCAGTTTATAATTTAAAATAATAATAATATAATTGATATACTAACTGTAGCTAGTCAATTTATTTTCTAAAATATAATGTATGTACTACTACTACTAATCTTTGTATGTATGTAATGGATGTACTACTAGTACTACTCTTTGACTGAACTTCAGAAGTCCAAACTCAAGGTTTGCAAGCGAGCAATGGAGCGCAGCATCCTAAGTGTTCGTAGGACTTACCGCATAAGGAACACCACACTGCTCTCCTAAACTGGCATCGCTGATGTGGGTGCACAGACCGCTAAGCTAAAGTGGAACTGGGCCGGCCACGTAAGTCGCATGCACCCAGATAGATGGGCGAAAATCGCCACTAACTGGGTGCCACAGGAAAGATACCGGCGTAGAGGCAGGCCTAAACGGAGATGGCGGGACGACCTCGACAAGTTTTTGTCGGGGTGGCCGGAGGTGGCACAGACCAGGGAAGTGTGGACGAAAGAGGGGGGGGGCCTTTGCCCAGCAGTGGGACACCTTAATGGCTAAATAAAAAAATAAAAAAAAAATGTATGTACGCAAGAACCTTATAACATTTTCCGAACTTAGCGATAGCTGTAATGTTAACCTAAGAAATAATTACAGACTACTTGCTCCCCGGCTTAGACTCGCGAAGGTTAGCAATTCTTTCAAGGGTCAATGCATTCTCTACTACAACAAGATACCTCTGGAGATCTTGAAATTGCCATTTGCGCAATTTAAAAACCATGTTAAAGCGATTTTGTCGAAAAAGGGATATTACAATGTTCCAGATTACTTAAATGACTGTATAGGGTTAATCTGGCTCAACACAGACATTCCTGCTTAATAATTATGATAATGAGATATATATATATATATATACACATAGTCAGGTCATAAGTCCTGTCACATGTACAATATGAAATAATTTAGACATGTTTATTATTTATGTAAACATTTATATAGCAAAATGAACTTAATAAAACATAGATTCTTATGGTAATAAAGTTTATTCAAAATGACCCCCGCGATTTTGAATATAGGCCTTTATTCTGCGCGGCCAGTCGTCTATCGCAGCACGAACGAGGTCCATGTCAATATCGGCGGCTGCCTTAATCAAGGATGCCTTGAGTGACTCCAAATCAGGATGAGGCTTTGAGCAGGTCTTTTCCTCCAAGTGTTGCCATATCTTGTAATCTAACGGATCCAAATCTGGACTGGAGGAGGGCCAGTCTTCGTGCCGGATGAAGTCGATTTCACGCGCCGCCAGCCAGTCTTGTGTGCTTTTCGCTCTATGAGCTGGCGCAGAATCTTGTTGGAATACCCAGTGCCTGTTATTAAACATGGTATGAGAAACAGGTTCCACAAGGTTCTTGAGGACTGTATTTTGATACACAACTGCATTCGTTTTTACGCCTTTCTCACAAAATGTACCTCAGTTAAGCCCCAATAAGAGACTCCCAACCAAACCATGAGCGAGGATGGAAAATGACCTCGTTGGACACGCGGAATACGGTTGCTCGCTTCGTCACTGCTGTATGCGTACACCTTATCATTTTGTTTGTTGTAGCTCTCTTCCACGGTGAAAATTTTTTCATCCGAAAAAAAAATTTCCCGATGCTTTTTTCCCGCGTACCGCTTCAACAAAGCGCGGCATCTCTTCAGTCTCAGGTCCATTAAACGAGCGACCAAACGATGTCCTGTTTTTCTTCGATATGCCCTAAGCCCTAAGTCTTCATTTAACACCCTTTTCACCGTGGTCCTGCTTAACCCCATCTGAAGGGCCAACAGTTTCTGCTTACGTATGGGATTTCTTTGAATTCGCGCCTTCACAGCTTTTATCACTGCTGGAGTCCTAACAGAGCGAGGGCGATCACTTCTTGACCTGACATCTACACTAGAGTCTTCATTGTATCGTTTTATGGTACGATAAACGAATCTTTTGGTTATATTTAAATTTTTTAGTAAGTCGAAAATCTGAATTGGCGCGTAACCGCAACGATGCAACGCAATAACTGCGACACGGTCTTCTTTAAGTGTCCACTCCATATTTAAAAATGAGGGAAATTCTAAAAAGTACACATTTTTATTTTCATGAAAAATTCGAAATTCGAATTCAATAAACTTTTTTGTGGCCAGCGTTCTAAATTCAAAAGTTTTTATTGTGTGACAGAACTTATGACCTGACTGTGTATATATATATTTGTATTAGTTGAGCACAAGCAATTTTAAAAGAGATCTAAACATCAATCTGTGGGAGTTTCTATGCCCTCCTTCTCCCACAGTGGACCAATGGAGAGAAGTGGAAAAAAATGACGATTGTTAGCAATCGTCTTACGTATACTTTGGTATATGTAAATATTTACAGAAATAAAGACATTTGGAATTTGGAATTTGCTGATATTATACAGTAGCTTTTTTGGTATTTACATATATTTTTCTAATTTGAGCCTAATTCACTATCCGGCTGGACAGATTGCGGAGTGAATTACTATCCGGTATCGTACTAATACATTTATTTACATCCGTTTCATCTCTAGAATTATAATAATGTCTGCCAGATTTTAGTCCACCTTGTAAGAAACTCGATGTTGATGCCTTACTTTGATTTGAGGCTTCATGAACCGATGTCAGTGCTTATTAAAATAGCACTTTGTCGCAATCAGCGCCTCAAAATCGCGGCGATATCCGAAAGAGGTGTTATTCCGCGGATTTATCGCGAGAGTTTATAGCCTATAACCGGGTTTAACGGGGCTTCCCGGATCGGCTAATGAGAGATAAGAGTAGCACAGATAAGGGGGAAGAGCGAAGGGGGATGAGAGGGGGGGGGGGTTAGATAACAGGACGCAAGGAGCTGAATGCTAAATTGTATCGGGGATTATGGCGTGTGCTGGAATATCAAGATTTGTGAGCAACAATGACGGTTTACACTGGGAGACAACACGAGTAGTCGTGGGTATATCGAAAGACAACAGTCGTAAGCGTATTCTATGCCTACTATCAGTATGCGTGCTAAAATTAACAGTTACTTTTGGAATCATTAGTTTTACCACACATTTACATTTTACTCAGCAATGGTCGGCTGCGTCCCTACTGCCCATACTTATGAGAGATTATTGTAGCCTGTATGTAACTTTTAACTTACGTTTTTTCGTTCTGACTTTCAAACTCAGAAGCATAGTGGATATAATATAAGATCAGTAGCAAAGTGGATATAAGTAGAGATAGGTTATTTTAATTATATGCTGAAAAGGCGTATAATAGTGAAATCGTCATTGAATATGTTAGAACTTTTTCAAGAACTTTTCAAACGATTTGGGCATTAGCAAAGGCCAACTATATTAAAAACAAAATAGTTTCGGCTGGTTATGTTGTAAAGACGACTTGGAAGGAATGCAAAACGGGAAAAATTTAACTATACGACGACAGACATTCGTTAAATACAGTTAGTGGTATCATTACTGCAGATGAAGATATTGCTCAAGAAATTGAAACATTTTTCACAAACGTTCCATTAAAACCTACAGAACCGCTTAATTTCTCACCATCTTATGCTCGCGATCTGCTAAATGCTAATGTTCAAAGGTGCCCAACTAAGTTTGAGTTTAAGCATATATCCCCGCAGGTAGTGATTTCAACTTTTCAGGAATCAAAGCTAAAAAATTCTGAAAATTTATTTGGTATGTCGGTTAAGTTGTGTAGTTCTATAATTGAAACTCTGGCATACTACCTAGCATTTTTTCAATTCTTGTGTTGATCAGGGTGTATTTCTAAATTTTATGAAATATATTTAAATTATACCTTTATTTAAGTCAGGAGATAAAAAAGGTCCCGGTAATTTCAGGCCAGTGTCTATACTTCCAGTAGTAAGTAAAATTTTTGAAAGGATAATACTTAATCCAATCCTGTCTCATTTTAATCTGAACCATCTACTCCATAATCAACAGTTCGTGAAGTTCGACCACCGATACTGCAGTTGCTCTCCTACATCGCGTGTACGGGGAGGAGTCGCAGGAAGCTATAGGAGTGTTCTGTGACTAAAGCTTTCGACTTCGTCGATCACGAGACGCTGCTAATAAAGCTGGAACATCATTGAGTTAGAGACGGAGCCCTAAATTGTATCAGTTTTTCTTTTACTTCTTCTTCTTCAATCCAGGGAGTAAAAGTGCCTGCACCTGGCCCGCTTGAGTGGGACTTTTGAGCATTTCCCCTGCACCCACTCATCTTAATTCAGCCATCCTAGCTTCAGTACCAGCTAAAGTAGGAGGCCTGGATATTTGAGGAGCTCTGAGGTCGAAGTTACATCTCCCAGAATTTCCATCCTGGTTTCTATGGTATACGGGTACGCAAGGACCATGTGCTCTACTGTCTCGACTACTTCCATACACCCCCTGCAGAGGGGGCTATATGTTGCACCTGTAATTTTCAAGTATTTGTTAAGGGTGCAGTGGCCTGTTATAAGCCAAATTAGTATTTTAATTTTGCTGCGTGGCAGTCTCATAAGGTAGTTTGTGAATTTATGGTTATATAGAAATTATTTAGAATTTTCGAAGTCTTCCCTGCTCGCCCATAAACCATTATGTTGCTTAGCTGTGGCTGCTTTTAGTCTTTTCCTTATTGCTTCTGCTGAGGTGGAGGTGTAGGGCCTATCGCTGCCCTACTCGCCCCTGCTTTGGCTAGTTTGTCCGCCTCGCAGTTTCCTTGGTCTAGGTAGTACCCTTTTACCCATTGCAGTTTGACTTTATTCTACTCACCCAGTCTGTTGAGCGTCTTGTGATACTCCAGGATGAGTTAAGATTTAGTTAGTGGTTTTCTTAGTGCACAGAGTAGAGATGCACTGTCTGTTTTGAAGACAATCTCACTCTCCTATATGCCCGCTGTGTGTATAGCTCCATGCGAAAGACTGAGTATTTCCGCTTGAAACACTGTTGTGTCCTCACCGAATCTTATGGAACGTTGGATGTTTAATTCAGAAGTGTAATGATCCCCCCCTCCCTCCCTGTGGAAGGATCATTTTTTGAGCCGTCGCTGTGCATTATTGACACGTTGATCTCCATATTTGGGTTTTGTTGGTTAATATTTACTTCATATTTTTTATTAAATAATGGTCTGAACCGATTGTGGCTTCAGGTACCGCATCACTAAACCAATGACTAAACGACTAAAGAAAGGTAGTAAAATAACCCTTGACCCTGACTATACTGAGTGCTTTGAGAAGTGTAAGACCTTACTGACAAATGACCCCATATTACAATTTACCGATTTTAGCAGAGAATTCTTACTCACCATTGTCATTGGAGCCGTTTTATCCCAAGGATCAATAGGATCTGAGAAACACGTATGCTATACATACCGTACTTCCAATGATAGCGAGATGAACTACAGCACCATAGAGAAGGAGCTTTTAGCCATAGTATGGGCTACTAAGTACTTCCCACCTCTATTTGGATGCAAATTCAAAATTTTCACTGACCATAAGCCACTTTAGTGGATTAATTATGAACATTAGAGAACCCCACTCACGACTGACACGTTGGAGACTAAAACTAAGTGAATATGACTATATCATGGTTTATAAAAAGGGAAAGTATAACACTAACGGCAACGCCCTCTCCCGAGTCGAGACACATAACGAAGAAACTGAAACATATTCTATGATAGCTAAAACCCTCTGAAAAGCCACCCACTGAAACAAAATCAACAACTGCAACTGCTCACACAAGTCATGCACACCCCATACTCGAAGTTCCCATCACTGGCGAACCTCTTAACAAATTCCAAAGACAGTTATGCTTTTCGATTTTAGGTGATCTAAAACCTAGACCAACTGCAACTGAGCCATTTGACACGCACCCACGTACACTTATTCAGGTATACGATTCAAATTTAGAGCAGGTTTTATAAAACCCACTAAAGAGTACGTCAATCCAAAAACGAAAACCGCCCTTTTAATTAATCCACCCTTAGGGATGTATCAAATCATTCTATTATTCAGGACTCATTTAAAAGTTCCGCCATGAATCTAGTTCTCTGTAAAATTCAGTTGGAAGACGTAAAAGAATATTTAAGACAGAAAGAAATTATCCGACATTACCACAAAGGCAAAACCAATCATAAGGACATAAAAAAATGCTATCTATCCCTCTCCCGTAGCCTATACTGACCTACATACTGGCAAATATGAAAAATTTAATTGTTATGATTAATAAGCAGGAATAAATAATTACAAAATTATAAACAGCAAGGTTTGTGTTGAGCCAGATTAACCCCATGCAGTCCTGTCATTTAAGTAATCTTGAACATTGTAATATCCCTTTTTCGACAAAGTCGCTTTAACATGCTTTTTAAATTGCTCAAATGGCAATTTCAAAATCTCCAGAGGTATCTTATTGTAGTAGAGAATGCACTGACCCTTGAAAGAATTGCTAACCTTCGCGAGTCTAAAACGGGGCGCACATAGTCTGTGATTATTTCTTAGGTTAACATTACAGCTATCGCTAAGTTTGGAAAATGTTGTGAGGTTCTTGCGTACATACATCATATTTTCGTAAATAAATTGACTTGCTACTGTTAGTATGTCAATTTCTTTAAAAAGCTCTCTTAAGGAGTCTGTTCGTTTTAAATTATAAATAGCTCGAATAGCTCTTTTCTGTAAAATAAAAATAGTTTGAATATCCGCTGCTTTCCCCCACAACAAGATAACATAGGACATCACACTATGAAAGTAAGTAAAATATACTAGCCTAGATGTAGCCACATCCATGTTTTGTCTGATGTTCCTAACAGCGTAAGCCGCAGAACTTAATTTACCAGCCAATTTATCTATGTGGGGTCCCCACTGCAATTTGCTATCAATGGTTATTCCAAGAAACTTCGTATCATTTACTAATTCTAACGTGCTGTTGTCTAACACTAAACTGGTCTCAACTTGCCTGACATTTGGAAGTGAGAATTTGATACACTTGGTTTTACCAGCGTTTAACAATAAATTATTAACTGTGAACCAATTCAAGGTTAAAGACAATACACCATTAACATCATCAAAATCTCCTTTTTGTCTTTAAATTTTGAAGACTATTGAAGTATCATCAGCAAACAACACTATGTCAGTTAATTTCTCCACCATGAAAGGCAGATCATTAATATATACCAGGAATAAGAAAGGGCCTAATATGGAACCTTGTGGAACGCCAATTTTAACATCCGATCCATCAGATTTTACGCCGTTAACTTCTGCCTTTTGAATTCTATTGCTTAGGTATGATCTTAGTAGATCCAACGCTTTATTTCTAACTCCGTAATGACTTAATTTAATTAATAGCGTATTATGATTAACACAATCAAACGCCTTTGACAGGTCGCAAAAAACTCCGATAGCATCCTGTGTGGCCTCCCATGCAGAATAAATATGAGATATAAGGGTAATACCTGCATCCGTAGTCGATTTACCCCTAGTGAAACCATATTGTTTAGCGTGGAGTTGTTTTGTACGGTTGAAGTGTGAGAGCATTTAATTGAGTATAATCTTTTCAAATATTTTACTTAGTGTTGGAAGAACAGATATTGGTCTGAAATTTGAAGGAACGCCCTTATCTCCCGACTTGAACAGAGGTATCAGTTTACTGTGTTTCATGAGGTCTGGAAAAGCCCCATCGTCAACACATTTATTAAATATATAAGCTAAGTGTGGGGCTATAACTAGAATTACTGAACCAATGACTTTGACTGATATACCCTACACGTATTCCGTATTTTTTAAGTTAAGTAATTTAAACGTTTTGACAATGTCCTGGGGATATCTTCCCCCGGATATCTCGTTGCGAGTGGACGTGTTTTCGAGTGTCTATCAGTTGTAAATAGTTTTAAATGATATTTGATTTATTCTCCATTTAACTGCTGATTCTACAGAGGATCGGTATCTCTCGTTCTGCCTAAAGAAGTGTTCCGTAAGTGTCGTCGGCCATATTTGTTGGTGCATCGCCGTCTCTGTCGCGGACTGTTCTGAGAAACGAAAAGTCAACTTCGCGGAGCGGGATTTGAGCCGGGGACCTGCGGATTTGCGGCCGACCGCCTTGTTGTTCACGCCATCGAGTTGGTGAGCCGCACGCGCGAAATTAGCTATCACCTCGATCCGTTACGCGACAGTTCTCTTCACTCTGCTACGAGCTACGAGTAGGGCCGCTACGGAACACCGACTGCTACGCTTCACACTGCGACTACGTGTGCTACAACGCTGACTTGTCTGAGGCGAATACATTCCGGCTTCTACCTACTAAACCACAGATACTATTTTTCTTCGCATCGCATCATTGGGTGGACGGGTAGCTGACCGTATATTATTGTTTCTGCCTGTTATCGTTCGTTGTCGCCGCTTACTTATTATTGCCGTGCATCTGAGTTGATTAATTTACCACTTTGCAAATTTCAACATGCAACGCTCTCCCCCGTCCGCCTATAACACCAGTCGGTCTGAAACAGACCTCATGCAGCTCTCAGAAGTTTACACATCAAGGCCTTCTTCTCTTGAAAATATAACAAGGGGAACGAAAAGGCCGCGGTCCTCCAACGAAAACGGCGATCAACTTGGCGACTTAAAAACCGAGTTGATAAATTTGATCCAGGATTTGGTTTCCACCCACAACAATAGGATGGATAAACTCGAGGAACATATACTCCACATCAAAAACCAATCTGGCAATATTGAAGCCACTAACACCGAGATAGAAAAGTCACTCAATTGTATGTCGGACCAGCTTAACTGTCTACAGGGAAAAATCGACACTTTAGAAAAGGAAAGGAAGGATATCATTCTGCACCTGTCCGATTTGGAAGGGAAAATGGAGGCATTTGATAGACACCTCATAAAGACAACTGTGGAAATTAGGAATGTCCCTAAGAACTATTCCGAAACCAAGGAGTCGCTGTATTCCACAATAGCTCATCTAGCTACGCAACTAAACGTGAAACTGCAGCCCGTGGATATACGCGACGTAGCTAGACTTCCCTCCAGAAAAGAAAACAAGTCGTCATCAATTCTAGTCGAGTTTGCAAACACGCTCACTAAAACATGCTTCTTAAAAGGAACTAAGGAATTTAATACGCATAACTCAAACGACAAGCTGAGTACTAAACAACTTGGTATGGTGGCTCCATACACTCCTATATACATATCGGAACTAAATACCACCACAACCAAGAGACTATTCTACCAATGTCGAAGATTCTCCAAGGCGCATGGATATCAATTTTGCTGGGTAAATAATGGCCAAGTCAGATTGAGGAAGACTAGAGACGATCCATATATGATCGTTAAAAATGAAGAGCAACTTGAAACTCTCCTGGCCCCACTCTCACGTGACCAATGACTAGACTTCGATCATATTTTGCACACTGCTTCTGTTACTTATATTTTAATTTGTTATTATAAGCTCAAAAGCCGCACTCTTTATACAATACCCATACCCACAATATACGTACCCATGCACACACCCACACTCTCAATCCAGCTCACATACTTTTACACACATAAAAACATTTACATACACACCCTCATTTCTTATTTACACTATTCATCTATAAGCGCACTACCCTTCTGTATACCTAATCCTCATAAAATATTTAACTATTTTTGCCGCCCGTCACACCCAAACAATCAACTAATTACCAATGACTGACTCAATTAATAATTTACAGAATTCTATAGATGATTTTAATCTATCTAAAACTATTTCATGCCACCCCGAGGATTGTAAGATTCATCTACTAAATAATAATAATAAACTTATTTTTCTTACACAGAATATACGTTCTATAAATGCTAACTTTGACAGCTTACAAACACTAACACATCGGATATCCATTTCTAGATTGACCAAACATCTAAACCAGAGTGACGGTGTGGTGGCGTATGTTAAAAATAATATTAATTATACAGTGGAAGAACCTGACTTCCATAACTCCGCGTCAGTCCTAGTTTTAAAACTAATCAACGACGTTGCAATTATCTGTATCTATCGGTCTCCGTCTATCACAAACATTGATCAATTCATTTCCCATCTTAGCACACTTGTCAAAACCCTGAGCACTTTTCGTTCTGTAATAATTTCTGGTGACATTAACATCGATATTGAGCCCACTTCCCGCGACCCTCACTGTCAAAACTATCTCAATCATCTAGCTTTCTTGGGTTTTCTACCAGCACATACATTACCTACAAGAGCGAACAACTGTCTTGACCACACTTTTGTCAGAACTAATGCAATATTGACTACCCTTGTAATCGAAACTTCTGTCACCGATCACTCTGCTACCATCGTATCAATCAATAAATCACATTATGATGCACCTGCAATTAAATCCAAAAATAAAATTGATTACAAATCTCTAGATCAAGATATGGAAAAACTAAATAGTGCCGACTTATCAACATCACCTAATCCAGATACCACCATAGATACGCTGGTTACTTTTATAACCGACGCTATCGCGAAAAACACCTCGACTGTAATCCTTTCTAAAAGAAAATCCATTCTGAAACCATGGATCACGCCAGGTCTTCTTAAATGTATGCGGAACCGTGACCGGATGCACAGAAAGGCTAAAATACGCCAGATAATGAGGTCTTGAAAATTACGTATGTTCGCTACCGTAATTTTTGCAATAAAATCATCAAAAAAGCTAAAAGACTTTACGATACTCAGGACTTGATTGATGCTGGAAAAAATTCAAAACGTCTCTGGCAATCAATTCAGCGGATAACCAATACCTCAAAAATACGTAAAGCATCCAACCAATTACTTTTTTCTTCCATCCCTCCCAAAGACAGCTGTAATAATGTAAACAGCTTCTTCGCAAGTATTGGAGAAAATCTTGCTAACTCTATTGTCCCTAACACTTCCCCTAGCTGCCGCACCATTTCTTCTACCAGTTCTACTCATCCATCCTTCCATTCGTCTTCATTCGTTTTATTAGATACAGACCCCGATGAAGTGTCATCCATTATCTCATCCCTGAGATTGTCTGCTTCCACTGGATGGGACGGCATCTCCTCCTTAATATTAAAAAGATACACAAAAGTCCTCACACCTATTTTAAGCCGCATTTTTAATCATTGCTTCCAAACTGGAATATTCCCTACTTCATTCAAGAAGGCTATTATACATCCTATTTTCAAGGGAGGGGATGGGAACTCGGTCAATAATTACAGGCCCATAGCTGTACTGACAGCTCTTTCCAAGGTTCTGGAACGTTTGATCAACAATCGCCTGGTTGATTACCTTGAAAAAAATAGAATTCTATCGACAAATCAATACGGCTTTAGGAGAAATCTTTCCACATCCAACGCCGTTCAGCATGTTATTGATACTGTCGTTAATGGTCTTAACAACAGGAAAAAGGTATTAACAATATTTCTGGACCTTGCTAAGGCATTTGATACCGTACCCACTCCCTCCCTTCTACTTAAACTAGAAGCGATAGGTGTGAGAGGTACTCAATTAGACCTATTTTATTCCTATCTTTCAGAAAGAAGCCAGAGTGTCAAAATAAAGGAATTCCAAAGTGACGAAACACCGATCAACTATGGCGTTCCACAGGGAAGCATATTGGGTCCCACTCTGTTTTTGGTCTTCATTAACGATCTCTGTAACTTACACATCCCAAATGGGAATATTACAACCTATGCAGACGATACAGCAATTACTGTTTGTGCAAATTCTTGGGACAAACTGCAAGATGAGGCACAACATAACTTTAATCTGGTTTCGGACTGGCTTAAAGAACATGCTCTCACTTTAAATGTCGATAAAACTAAGTTTCTCACCTATTCTATTAGTAGTAACTCCCAACCCGTCCGCCCCATTCATATATGGGCTCACTCATGTGTGACTCCCTGGCATTGTAGCTGCCCGCTTTTATCTTCCACAGACACAATAAAATATCTCGGAGTCACTCTTGATCAACACCTGAACTTTAAGGCACATATAAGCATATTAACTGGTAGAGATCGAAAACTTATTTACATATTTAAACGTATAAGACACGTTGCACACTCCTCCATAATTCGCATGCTCTATCTCACTCTCTGCCAGTCCATATTAACTTATTGTATTGTCTCATGGGGCGGGGCACCTAAAACTACTTTGAAGCCTCTCGAAACAGCACAACGAGCTATCTTAAAGATTGCAACTTCTCGACCTATACTTTTTCCCACTCAGCAGCTCTATAAAGAATGTAAGGTATTAAGTGTCAGACAACTTTTTATGACTCAAACAAGTTTACTGCAACATAAACTCACTCCTCCCAAAACTATCACCAAGCGAAGGACTGATCGCATATGTTCAGTGCCAACCCCTAATTTTTCATTTACTAAAGGATTCTTCCCCTACCTCGGCCCCTTTCTTTATAATAAGATTAGTTCTAGCCTTTCCATACAGCTACTGTCAGACGTAGAATGCTTACGTAAAATTGCCGACTTTTTTCAGAATCTTTCCTACAACGAATCTGAAGAGTTTTTCAACCCCCTCATTTAACAAAACACACACACACACACATATACACCCTTACACATACACACACTCAACCTTACAGACACACTTACACATAAACACACATGGGCTTATTTTCCATAAAATAACCTTTATTATTTTACATTGTCTGTTTACTAAGTATAATATTAACCTTTTACTTATTTGTATTATAAATAAATTCACTATCTTCCGCAACATTTTTTATGTACCTATTTTACAATCAAAAAATTATATGTAAAGGGTTTGGGCCTGATATTCCTTACCACAGATTATTTGATAATCTAGCTAGGATATCAGCTCGTCTCCCTTCTTAAATGTACCTACTCATTTTTTCTGCATGTTTAACCTAGTACTAAGGTACCTTTTGTTAAGCAACTGTACTGTACATTCTCTGTTTTTTTAATAAAACCATTTGATTTGATTTGATTTGATTTGATTGATATACATGATGAAATTTTAAATATACATTACTGACGCTAGTGTTATTTTTTAATAATGTCTCTGCTTCATATGGAGATGAATTTAGATGGTCTGTTGTGAGTACGGGTACATTGGTGAAGAATGTTTCAAAAGCTCGAGCAACAACAACATTTAACAACATCATCACCTATCTTTAGGCAGAAATCATTGTCCCTTGGTATAACTTTGCCAGTTTCGCGGTTTATTATTTGCCAAACTGTTTTCATTCTATTATTTGAATTTTGAATTTTTCTATTAATGTGTAAAGTTTTTGCAGTTCTACAAACCAACTTGAAAGTTTTGAAATATTTTTTAACATAGTCTTGAAATTTTTGATCAAAGTTATAGGTTTTTTGATCATAAAGGTCATACAAGATAACTCTACTTTTACGAATTCCAAACGTTGCCCAGTCATTAAATTTAGATTTACCGTTGTAGTCACTGACTTTCTTTCATTTGAAAACTTTATTGAATTCTTTCTGAATAGTGTTGAAGAAACCTGAGTAGATTTTGTTTGGGTTCTGTTTATTAAAAACCGGTACTGGCAAATTTATATCTAAGTTTTTCGTATATGTCTCTAGTCTATGGGATGTAATAGGCCTATAGAATGATGGACCAGTCTTATCCTTAATACCGATTGGGAATGAAACTGTTTGATCACTGTGATGGGAAGGTAAGCAGTTAATTACACTTTTACTTGTGAATGCACAGTCACAAAAAACGTTATCTAAGCAAGTTTGGCTGGTAAGTGTAAATCTAGTCGGCTCTAAAAATACATGACATAAATTAAACGATTTGAATAAAGTTATTAATCGTTGTTTCATTGTTGTTCCTACAAGCAAATCTACATTAAGTTCGCCACAAATAATTAACTTTTTTCTGTTATTACATAGTTTAGTGAGGGCTTCCTCCATAATTTTCTCAAATATTTCGAAATTGCATTGGCCTTTTTCATCCCTCGGTGGCCTGTAGACACAAACAATAATATGGCTATCTAACTCAACACAGGATACCTCTATTTGTCTTTCAACAGTAACTGCAAGAATATCTTTCCGTTGTTTCACCTTAATATTATTTTTCACTAAGATTAAAGAACCACCTCTATCAGCAGTCTTTCTATTGTAACAACTGACAATTTTGTAATTATTTATGTTAAAAGACATCATATTTTCCTTCAACCAGTGTTCTGTAACACAAATAATATCAATGTCAGAATTTTTTAGAAATAATTCTAAAACAAGTTCTTTGCCAGGTAGCCCCTGGATGTTTTGATGGGCAATATTTTACTGGGGCTTACATTTTGACATATTTAGTGGCTCTTGTATGCTAGAGATTTCCTCTATTGTCTTATGAACTAATTTAAATTACTTGGAACAGATTCCAATGTTGCATGCAAAGTATAAATAACAGGTGAATTCCCAATAGGGGTGCATGTCATATTACTCTTAACATAAGCTGATGTGAAGTTGAACTTGGTTAAGCCAACTATAGCTGCGTCGCATATATAATAAGCTAACAATGTAGCTACTAATTTTCTATATTTATTAGACAGGTACAATGTATCCTGTGTCAGAGTAAAGTTATGAATAAAATTATTCATGTCGAAATATAAAATAGCATCGCTGTGATGACATGTTAAATTAAATAAATGAATATTCATTCTATGCACAGATTTGTTCTGTAGTTCTGTCAAATTACAGGCATAAAATAGATATTGGCGTATTTATTTTGAAAAGTTCAGCGAAACTATTGCTATGTTCTACTTTGAAGGCAAGCATTTTTTGAGCTTTAAGTTTCTTGAAGTTAATGTAATTCAGTTCTGTCGGATCTTGTTTTAAAGTGAAATAAGGTTCTTTTGATTTCAATACTGCTTGATTACATTTACTATTCTACTTTTGATACCGTTTTAGCCCAGCGGGTAGTTACGCTGCCTATGAAGCTGACGGTCCTGGGTTCGGCCCTTTATCGATTATGCCAATGTTTGTTGGGCTAGCGCCAACGAATAGCAACTGAACAGACTCGAGCGACTTCAAAATCTCGGGATTCGGTTTATCTTCGGACTGCGCAAGTTCGACCACGTCTCGCAGTATCGCAAGGAGTTAAAATGGCTGCCGATCCGTCTTCGTCGGGACACACACATCCTCACTCTTCTATTCAACATCTTAACCAACCCTCGACACCCTAGCTTTCTCCGTGAGCTTTTTCAATTTCTCCCTTCGGCTCGTCCACGTAGAACTCACACGGCTTCCCTGCTGTCTATACCTCATCACAACACCGTCGCATACAAGCACTGTTTTCGATTGCGGGCGATCACTCTCTGGAACTCGCTTCCCTGCACTATCAGAGATAGTCCATCTCTGCCCGTCTTTAAGAATCGTTTGAAGGAGCATTATCTTTCTCTATCCTAGATTTGAGCTTTGTATATATTAGTTTATTTAGGTGTATTTAAATTTTTATATAATATTTATGTACTTGTGTATGTAGTGTATCTAGCAGTTAGTTTAATAGTTCAGTAATATATGTATGTATCTTATCAGAGCACATAGGTCTATCCTGTATATTAAATTATTTTTATCAACCTTGGGTTTGCTGGAAGAGATCTCTATTTAGAGATAAGCATGCCTTTGTAGATGTCCTTTCTGTAGAGAGGGAGCAATTAGCGTCATATTCTCGCTGATGGCGATGACGACAAGTGACGAGCGCGTCAGTGCGCGTGCGCTGTATGATGTATACCTTTGCGGATGGCTGGTGCGCGAGATGTTACGCGCGGTAGCCGCTTTTCTGTTCTGCCCGATGATCTTTTGTTGTTGCGAAATTATTCCACTATAGTGGCTAGTTTTTTATAACAATAGACACTTTCAACAGGTGTTTTGATAACAAAAGATATGTGATTAGATAATTACTTGAGCATTATCTATTTGAACACAATAATGCTTTCAATGTACTCAAAGACTACATATACAATTTTTGTTGGATATTTTCTCGTACTAAGAAATAAGATGTGAATAGAATACACATTGGACAGATGTAGTGAATAATCCTTTCCTTTCGTATTTTCTCGGAAATGTTCGTTTTTGTCTTACTACTTCACGCGCACTCAGTACCCATCGAGACAACGTAGGGAACGGTCGCATTGCAAGAGGAAGTATCTATATAGAGTAGTTAATACCACAGAAATATTTTGTTGATATTTATGTTAGATTTTGTGATAAACTTCATGGACTCGTGTATTAATGCAGGCCACCTATTTTTTTTTTTGACTTTACATTTCACTCTTGTCTGTCATTTTTGTAAATAATCTCAGAACGAAAGAGGCTTATGTCAAAAAATGGTGAAATTGAGTTACAATCATAGAGAGACATAAAAAGGTATGCTCTATCCGATGAATAGTAAAACAAAGGCACTTATTGTAAAAAAAAGAGCATAGCAAATCTTCCGTCCCTATTTACACTGTAAAATCCACCCCCCACGCTCCGCGCGAAAGTGACGCAATCAGTGAAGTGCCAACGTTGAAACCGACAAGTTGTCGCAAGTTCAGTATTGAACAGGCGTAAAACTAATTTCGCCTTTTTAAGTTTGAAAAAATCGGTAAGTTGATATACGAATGTTGAATTTAAAATAGGCGCTTTTTGAAATAGTTCTTTACAATACAAAATTAAGGTTATGTAAATGGTGCCTGATGACGATTGTGCCTTTTTCATACCTAAAACTATTCTAACCAAGTTGTAGTAAATCAGATTGGGTTCCTTTCCGATTCAATTTGTTTATGGTCATATATTTTAATCAAAAATGTGTCACTTTTGTTCTAATAATCCATTCATTGATAATGATTTATTTTCATTTAGGTCTCTTTGATTCCTAATCAGGATATTGTTTACCAGCCTCATAGTTAAATAGGACTATGTTTTATCGAAAATAAAGTTGATTATTATTTTTTTTGCCCCAATTTCTTTCAGGTTATACCTAATAATGAAGAAAAGAGCGGATATAATACTTGAACAGTTGCATAAAAGGAAAAAGGAAACTGAGGTAAGTACATCGATAAAATGTGTAACAGTATTTACGCTGGCTTTCTGTGTATTTTGGAAGCCACATTTCAGTATCTATTTTATCTTCTGATATTTTACAGATAGACATAAACATACCAACCGATATGAGTAAAGCTAAGAAAAAACGGAGGGTTAGCTTGGTAAGTTTCTATCTAAGAATTAAACGACCCATGTTTAGGTATTTCAATACCAGACAATACAACTTGCCAGAAGCGTAACAAACCAAATTTGCACGTTTTGCAGGAGGACACAGAAAGTGAAACTGTTCGTCCATCAAGTCCTATGGTGATAGAAGATACACCACAAAAAATGCATATTATCGCATTAGTAAGGTAGTACCTACTCGTTCCTCAGAAATCTAATTAATAAGCTTTCATTACTTACACAACAATTTGGTAATTGATAACGTATTTATCTTATTTTGTTATTGGCCGCAAAAAAATATTCACGTGTAAACCAGTGTTATTATTATTTACAGCCAGAAGCAGCTCCCATTCCTAGAAAGAGGCTCTTTAGCAATGATGAAATTCTTAAGGACGGTGAAGAGAAGTCACAGAATGAGCATAGTTTGCCACTAAAAACTCTAACGGGAAATACGCAAAACAACCTTCAGAATGATAATGTAGAAGTAAGTACCTATGTTAATTTATTTATTAACAGGATTTAAATAAGAATTCAAAATAACATCACATAACATAGCGTCACGCCTTTTCCCATAAGGGGTGTCAGAGGCATAACTGTGCCCACTTTTGGCCAGTGATTCATTAGTCAATTTTGCGTGGCAGGGGGCTAGCGCATCGCCGCAGCTATGGAGTAATGAAGGTTTCCATAGAACGTCCGTATAACGTACTTAAGATAAATGGCTTATATCATTGGTACATAGTCAGAACTGAGATTCTAATCTGCATATCCTGCGTAAGAGGCAAGCATTAAAACCCACTAGATCGCGGAGCTCTCTAAACAAAATAACTAATTGATACTTACTTATACTGTGTGCCCAACTAAAGTGGGACTGGGCCGGCCATGTTGCTCGAATGCTGCCAAATAGCTGGGCTAAGAGAGCCACAGACTGGCTCCCAGAAAATGCAAAGAGAAAGCGTGGCTGACCCAGGAAGAGATGGAGTGATGAGTTGGGTCTATGGGATAAGGACTGTATGGAGATCGCTCAGGGTCGGATAAAGTGGAAGAGGGGGAGAGAGGACTTTGCCCAGAAGTGGGACATAACAGGCTCGTTATAATAATAATAAATAACTTACTTATACTTACACAGCTTATTTCCAATTTCAGCGGCCTTTGTCTGATAAACTTGAAGCTGAAAGGATTGTCGTAATGTATGCACGAAACGAAACAATTATCCCCGAAGATAACAAGGAAAACCCAACCACGATACACGATGAACCATCAACATCAAAAGGTGTATATCGCACTGCATCTCAACCACCGAAAAACTACCGCATGTCTCCTATAAACACCGACGAAAGCGATGCAGATTTGAGCGACACTGACCCAACGTACAGTAGAAGACCTCGTTCAGTTCTTGATGGTGCATGTAGGAGATCATCTTCAAGTAGCAGCAGTAGCAGCTCCAGCTCTTCAAGCTCGGACTCGTCAACGCCAATGACTACGTCAGAAGCAACTCCAGCAGTAGAACATTTAGCAGAACCAGCAGTAGAACCAGCAGTACCAGCAGTAGAACCAGCAGTACCAGCAGCATCTCAAAACTCGGATACTACAAAAAAAACACGCAAGCGTCAAAGAAATACCCAATCCTGGAAACAAAATTTGGCAAAGACTCTGCGAAATAGTAGTAAAGAATACGTTTCACTCACCAAATCTAAGAAGACAATTCCTGCTCGATCTATGAAAAATCCCTGCACAGACAAGTGCCGACTGAAATGTTCAGACAATATGGATGAAGATGACAGGAACAGTATATTTAGTTCTTACTGGGCTTTGGGTGACATTAAACTGCAACGATCTTTTATTAGGAATTCCATGGTGGAAGTTACACCCAAATATAAATACACAAACGCAGAAAAACCAAGAAACCCGAATAGTGCGTATTATTTTACAGCCAACAACACTAAAATCAGAGTCTGCAAAACTTTCTTCATGAGTACACTAGACATCTGTGACAAAGTGATAAGAACAGTCAAGACCAAAACAGATGCACAAGGATTCATAGAGAGAGACCAACGTGGTAAAAATGAGGACAAAAGGAAGAGGATTGATCCATCGATTATTCAAGATATAAAGAATCATATCAATTCCATACCAAGGATTGAATCCCATTATCTAAGGAGTTCTACTACACGGGAATTCATTGGCGGAGATAAGACAATTGCTGATTTATGGAGAGACTTTGATAAAGTTCAAAAAGGTGCAGGAAAACCTTCGTGTCTTTATTGGCTCTATATAGATATTTTTAATAAGGATTTCAATATCGGATTCTTTGAGCCGAAGAAAGACAGATGTGATTTGTGCATTCAGTACGAACTTGCACCGCCAGATATTGCATTACAACTAAAAGATGAAAAGTTTGACAAACACATAAAAGAAAAAATATTGGCTAGAAAAGAGAAACTGGCAGATCGAAGAAATATTGACGAAACCCATATCGTTGCAGTGTACGATTTACAGGCGGTAATGCAGTGCCCAAGTGGCGAAACTTCTGCATTTTATTACAGATCAAAACTTAACTGCCTTAACTTCACAATAGCTGAATTATTAGAAAAGAAGCAACAAGAAGGAGAACCAAGTGCAGATGACGACGAGAAGGAAGATCTTCGAGCTTATGAAGACGTATACTCTTATTTTTGGGACGAAACCCAAGGCCAGCGAGGTGCTAATGAGATTGGGTCCTGTGTACTGAATTATATAGAAATGTTAAATGCAAAACACGATGGCAAAGCGATTCAGATAACGTTCTATTCTGACAACTGCTGTGGGCAAAATAAAAACAAATTCATCACATGTCTATACTCGTATGTCGTTTATAAGTATCCAAATATACATTCAATAACCCATAAATATCTAGTAAAAGGACACACACAAAACGAAGGGGACAGTGTCCATGGACTCATTGAAAAAGAAATACAGAGACAGAAGAAATCTGGGCCCATTTATGCTCCTTCTCAGTACGGGATGATCATCAGAAATTCACGAAAAAATGGGAAACCGTTCATCGTCCAAGAATTGACTTTCGACTTTTTCTCGGATTTAAAAACTTTGCAAGAAAAATGGGCTTACAATTTTAAAGAGGATGAAAACAAGAAAGCTTTTGCGTGGAATGACATTAAAGTCCTGAAATTCGAAAAGCAGGATGTTTTGAAATTCTATTTTAAAACATCTTACAGTCAAACTGAATTCTCCAAAGTTTGCATGCGAAATAAACGAAAAAAGATGGTCGATGTACAGGATATAGCGATGACCAGATTATATGCAAATGCCTTTAAATTAACGAAACGAAAGAGTGACGATTTGCGTTATCTTGTGACAAACAATTTGATACCATACTATTATTCCTCTTATTATAAAAATTTAGTAAGTCTGCCGTAATTATGTAAACCTACTAAGAAGGAAAGTTTTCATTATGATTGTTAACTAGATTCATAAATAGTATATAAGATACTTACTGTGATTGTGTAATTCAAAGGGTTTATTTAACTGTAAGCTAGCTTACTAACTATAGATACGAGGTATTTCGATTTGAGTGCAATTTTAATTGTAAACTCTCACGTCTTTAAATATTATGTTATATTTAATATTACTTAACCGCCATATTAGACTGACAATTTATTATAATTCTAGGACTATTTTTAAGGACTAACAAGTGTTTCTCTAAACTCTGTATCTTTTATGACGCTTATTCACCTATTTCGTTTCAATAGACTTTCCTAGACCCACGTATGGATGGATATAATAATGGATAATGTCTCCTCCAATAATGGATATAATTTTCTAGTTTGTTTTTACTTAGGTGCCTTATATATTACATTGTTTACTAACTGTTCCTATCAATTACTCAGAAAGCCAATGATTATTTTTAGAAGATTTTTAAATGATTTTTCATAAGTTTGTTCTTTTTATTTTGATTAAAGTGTATTAAAGGTTCTTGCAGTACCAAAAAAAGTATTTAGTTTAATTCACTCTTTATAGAAGAAAAGACTGATCTCATAAGGAGTCCCTGTTTTTTGTGATAAGTTTAGTGTTATAGAGTTAGTATCAGAGATGGGACAAAATATTTTATTTTATTTCAGAAATAAAGAGGCCTGAGTCAAAACATGTCTTTTTTAGATTGGACATTTCGGAACGAAAGGGGCTTATATTTTCCACTTAAAAAAAAAAAAAACATTATAAAATATATAAAAATCATACAACATTTATTTTTGCATTCATCAACAGATTAAAACCTAGAATTTTCAATAAAAATTTAAAACACTCACATTTATAAGGAAAAGTGTGGAATAATTACTCTTATAGTGAAAAATTTAAACTTCACAATCTTATTTCGCGATTTCCCACAAACTTAATTTTTTGACTTAAGCCTCTGTCGTTCTGAGGGTGCGTAAACATTGATTTAATTCGATCCACATTAACAATTTATAACAGACATGCCGAAAGCACTAAGAAAAGGGAAACGTTTAGATCGGCAAGCCTGCGAAGTTATTTTCAATATTTATTTATATTTCTTAACTGAAAATGATAAATTCAAACATACCAACTATACTGCTTACTTTTGTAAAGTCCAAAAACGAGTTTCGGAGGCCAGTGGAATTTCTCAACGAACAGTAAATAAAATATTGCAAAAAGAATACATAAATCAATCCACCTCCAATAGTCCGAAGTCGGCAAAGTTGGGTAGACCAAATAAATTATTTTGTCCAGGTCTTGACGATTTTGACTACAACGTTATACGCCGATTAGTGTATAATTGCCATTTGATATACAAACAAGTACCTACAATTAAAGCCCTGAAGTCCAAGTTATCCGAAGCCATAAATTTAAGGGATGTGACCTTACGCTAAGAAAAATTCTTAGAAAAATGGGATTTCGGTATAAAATAGTTGAAAACAACAAAAAATTACTTATCGAGAAAGATGATGTTCGTTTAAAAAGAGTAAAGTTTTTAGCCGCGATAAAAAAGTACAGATTGCAAGGGAGAGAGATTATTTATATGGATGAAACATACCTCACATTTGGCAGGTAAAAGCTGGGCTGACTCGTCAGAAAACGGAGTGAAACAGTTAATTTCTAAAGGACAACGTCTTATAATAGTGCACGCTGGTACTACTACCAGCGTGCACTATTATATATATAAAGGGGTTTATACCTGGGGCATTGTCAATGTATCAGTCTACTGATAAAACAGGTGACTATCACAACGCGATGAACAATGAAAACTATGAAAAATGGCATCGTAATTAACTCATTCCAAACTTAGCTCCACATTCGGTACTAGTAGTAGATAATGCTGCATATCATAATAAGTATGTAGAAAAACCTCCTTATTCAAATACCAGGAAGCAAGACATGATTGATTGGCTATCCAAACATAACGTTCCGATTGATCCGTCATTAACAAAACTTGAAATATATGAAATTATTTGCAAGTACAAACAAGACTTTGTAGAATACTTTATAGATAAACTTATGAACGAATATGGACACAGCGTACTAAGATTGCCACCATATCATCCTGATTTCAATCCGATTGAAAACATATGGTCTCAAATAAAGGGATACGTATCCAAAAGAAACATACATCAGTATGAATGACTACTGTGAAACAATTGGTACAGGAAAAGGTTAATATGATTGGTTCCGATGTTTGGGCCAAAGTATGTGACCACGCCATCAAATGCGAAAACGAGTACCGAAAACACGAACCTGAGTTGGAAAATTATATGGCTAGTTTTGTAATCACCGTTCATGAAAACTCTGACGATGATACACCAGAAAATAGTTCTAATTCTGACTGTGATATGGAAGTTGGAAGTATTGTTTCGCATCACACTGTCCACCCCGCTCCTCCTCCTCTTATCCCGCTGTCATAATCGAAGTCGTTCATCCAATCAGAAAATCATATTTATTTATATTAATTTCTCTTCTGGTTTGTTTTGTTTTATGTTGAGGAGTCTTTTTTGTAATGTCATAGTATTTTTAATTAATTACAAAAATTTATTGTTATAATAAAGGTCTGCAAAATCCTACTGTAGTTTTGACTTATAGTTAGACTTTTGGGGTTCCAATCCTTATAGAGTCATTAGATCATCCCAACCGGAATTTGGTTTTTATCAGTGCGTTTTATTGAAATAAAACGTCCTCAGTAACTAGTTATATTTTTGTTTACCTAACGAATTCTTTATATGATAGAATCGTGGTGGCTTTAACATCTCAGTGCAAACGGGCAATTTGACATTTGACATTGATAAATAAAGTATGCGATTTATTTGATACTTACACGTAATTTAATAATACAGTAATTCATAGACACATCGGCACCATTCGGGTGTTATCGTTGTTCCGAGTTTTGCCGATAGGAAAGGATTATTCACTACATCTGTATGTATCTTATCAGAGCACATAGGTCTATCCTGTATATTAAATTATTCTTATCAACCTTGGGTTGGCTGGAAGAGATTTCTATTAAGAGATAAGCATGCCTTTGTAGATGTCCTTTCTGTTTATTATATCTTATGTTGTTTTATGTGCAGTAAATATATACGAAATAAATACGAGTAAGATTAGGCCATACTCCACCACGCTGGCTCAGTGTGGGTTGATGGAGGGGTTTTACGACTACTACCACGTAGCTATATTAGCCGGGACCTACAGTCATTCGAAACACAGAACTGCCCGATAATATACTTAATAGTAGTTTATGTGACTGCTACATAATGGAGGGCAATACTCGGCTCGTTTCATAATAATATCACTCGAGAGTTTTAATTAATTATGTTACCTACCTAATGTACAGTTACATACACAAGTTTATCTACACACTTATCATAAGCTCTCTTTGATGTGTTGTTTAGCTTGTTCTGTAGTACCAACTTCACGCAGGCGGGCGTCGGCGTAAGAAATTTGAATGTCATAATATGTAGAAAAATTACACTTTATGGTCATAATTTGTAATTTTTCAGATAAGAAATGGTTAAGGAAAAGGGTTTATGATACGTGTGTAGATAAAATAAATTATGTACTAGAATTTCTACGCTATTATGAAAGTTTTCTGTGTCATTTCATTCTATTGAATATCCTTTAAAATTTATTTTGTGTTCAGGCCGAAGCCAAGTCTTCAAAATTATTGCAATATGAATGTTATTATCAAATAGGAATTTGCAGAAAATATGCTGATTACATAGTTTTCTTTGTGCGTTCCATTGTACTATATTTATTCTCAATAACTAAACAATAGATTTTATGATGTATGTAGTGATTTTTTCTTTATTTTTGTTTAATGATATAATTTTGACTATAATCTGTACCAGCAGGTTCATGAAAAGGTCTGAGTTAATTGTATAATAATAATAACAATAATAATACCTTGGACACTATTTAAACACATTGATCTAGCCCCAAACTAGGATTCCCTGTATCTTGGGTACTAGACAACGATACACATACTTATATAGATAAATATTATACTTAGATAGATAAACAACCATGACTAGGGTACAAACATCCGTTCTCATCAAACAAATATTTACCCCACCGGGACTCGAACCCGGGACCCTTGGCTTCGTAGGCAGGGTCTCTGCCGACTCGGCCATTCGGGTCGGTCGTCATGTATGAGTTGAAAAAGTTTTTGAGGAATTCAAATGAAAGAATTTAAAAATGAAAGATTTATCTTTGAATAATTCCGCTTGCAGTATTGTCTTGGCCTTGATTTGTGCTTCAGTCATTTTGTGCTTATTGATGGGACACTGAGACGATATGTCTGTGGGAACGGGCATCTCCGCAGATCGAGTATTTGAAAGAGATTGATAGATAGAGAGAACTTAGAAATTTGCCTAAATCTTAAGCACTTCAAGCACTGTATGGCAGGGGGTGTGTATTTTTTTTCCTTGTAGCTCCATCTATCCAGGTGAACGTAGTCTGGAAGCTCAGTAGAGGCGAAGGTGACCAACACCGTATGCGTCGGCTCCTGACTCACCTGACCGTCTGCCGTCTTCGTGCGGCGCATGAATCTACGTACTTGGATGATGTTCCTTTTGCTGGCAATCAGAGTAAAGATCTTGTAGTAAGATATTTCTACTGGGACTCTAGTTAGAACGCTGGTCACTTACCGTTATGATTGCTGTTAGTTTTAGTTCTTCGAGAAACTGGTTTTCGAGTGCTAAGGCACCGGAAATGTTTATTTAGGAGCGTTTGTTGGTTTGCTAGGCAACGTATCAACATCACCATGGCGAATATTCCATTCCAATATAGAATAAAGCCAATAAATGGGCTTAATTTCAACGAATGGAGCCCCAGCCTCTGGAGCCAAACAATTTATGTTTGTTGAAGAATATTTATTTTGTTATTTTATCATTTAGCTCCGCAGAGAGCTTGGATATTGAAGCTTGATACAATACTTTGATCTTAGAAGTTGTTTCAATATCGCTACATTGGAATATGGCAGAAAATAACTAATACAATGGTGCTCTACGAAGAATAATGGCGCTCTGAATAATGTAAGAGGACCTAAGTGACATCAACGGTGAATCTAGATTTAATGACTAGGCCATTTTTTTAATTCTTTGAAAAACTTTACACATTAATCCAAAAATAATAAATTCAAACAATAGTACGGAAAAGGTCTGGCAAATAATAAACCGTGAAAAAGTTGTATCTAGGGATAATGATTTCTGCTTAACGATAGGTGATGATGTTTTTGAATGTTCGCTCGAGCTTACGAAACATCTTCACCAACGTATCCTTATTCACAATAGCGTGTCTAAATTCACCTTCATATGAAGGAGAGACTTTGAAAACAGCGTAGCGTCAGTAATGATTTTAAATTTGATAATATTTACGTGTGACAGTTGTCAAAACACTTGTTTGAACGGCAGCTTTTAAATGGCGAAAAGGTTTCACGAAAGTGACTCATTTATTCCAAGAGCTCTGGAAGTGTTTTTTGTGGACATTGTCTTCTTTTAATAGCGGGACAAGTATGTTTGAAAGGGAAGGATCCAACGATTGGAAAAATGCACGTCGAGTATCAGATAATGAAAATACTTCTACACACAAATTATCTGTTCTGCAAATGACGAATAGAAGAAATCCCTGAGGCCGCATCGATCAGTCATTGAAAGTGCAGCTTAATGAAGAAAAAAAAATAAAAAAATAAAAAAAAACAATAAATAAGTAAAATATTTCAAAGAATCAAATACTCCTTACACTTCAACCGTATAAAACAAAGAAGATCCCGTTCTTTTGGTTTTTTGCTTACATCTCAAAAACGACGCGTCATAGAAAATGTTGTCTTCTTAGTGAAAGCTGATAAAACTTTGATTATGTACACTTTTTACCTATTCCCAATCGCTGTCTAGGATATTAGCTCCGAAAAAATAATTTAATATGTGGTTTTCATCTCACTTTTTGTCACACATTGCTTTTTAACTATTGAGTTATATTATGCTCTTCAAATGTACAAGGTGAAATTTAATTAGCTGACCATATTTTGGGAAATAATAGTACCCATCATCATGAAAAACTTTCCCCAAGAAACATATGGTCGCAAATGGAAAAAATATATTTGTCCCTTAGTACATTGAGCCGATCAGCTAATTTGATTAAAATACAAGTAACTATGGAGGACCCAATATTCTTTTGTTTGCAACCATATGTTTTTTGGATAAAGTTTTTCATAATGACGGTACTATCATTCCCTAAAATATGGTCAGCTAATTAAATGTCACCCTGTATATATGTGTTACGAGAAATGGGATTAATTTAAAATTATTGTTAAAACTATCGGTTATTATTAATAATTTTCAAGATTGATGATGAAAGTGATAAATTATTCACTTTAACTGGTTATTATTAATAATTTCACCTTACTGATAATAAATGTAATTAATTTTCAAATAATCGTTCGGTTTACGTCTTTATCGAGCAATAGAAGCGGGCGAGGGTGGCGGGAGGGTTCACTGTTGGTTTGCTTAATATGAAATGTAATCATATAGTTTGGCATAAATCCTTTAACCGAAAAATTCAATGCATTTTTTTAATTTGCATACGCTCTGCTCCGGTTTTGCTTCTTCCAAGTTCTAACCTAACCTATAACCCAATTGCAATTTAGCCATCACCTACTCTAGCCAAATTACTTGTTGGATCTATTACTTTAATCAAAGGCTGTAGTGAATTATTAATAATAATCAGAAAAAGTGATTAATTTCACAGAATCGAGACAACAATCGAGAATTATTAATAATGTTCACATAAATCACTTCGATCGTAATATATTCATATGCTAATTCGTCAGAAAACTGTGGAGCTCATGATCAGACAACGAATGGGACCTTTACTCGCAAAAAATAACTTCTCAAAAGCATTTTTAGTTACAGTCGTCAACAACTAGCCAAGAGACCCATAGATCTGGTCATAGCTCTTAAGCTATGAGCGTATTTAATAGGTAAAACGTGTTTAGAATCAAAGTTGTATGTATGTTTAGAAATAAACAACAAAATTTCCTATGAGGCGCCGTTTTATATATGTAACTTTCCATCTACAATCATACGTTAACGAGACTACAAGCGCTCTCGCTTTCGAATTCCGGCTGGATAGGAAGATACATACGTGTCTTACGTCGTTGTTTCTGGTCCCCACGACACAGAGTACCTTTCTGTGGGGCCAGAAGCAATGTATATGTCGCAGGGATATAATAAAATCAGGGACTTGGCCAAATCCCTAAACAGATTTGACAAATTCCTAAACGAAATCTAGTGAATTGCTCGAATCCCTATATGATTTCAGTGAAATATCAAAAATACATGTCAGTTCTTTTTTTTTTTGCCTTGCCCCTTCTTCATCGCGCCTAGTTTTATACTAGAATTTAGAGAACATTTCTGTCTAATTAATTAGGTGGTAATTAGGTCATAACTTATGTAATACCTGGAGCCGAGCAAAGCGGAGCAGAGCGAGTTGACTCCATGTAGCTTTACACAACCATATTGGTTTCTTATTTGGCATTACATACATATTTGGCACCGGCAGTCACATACATATTTGGTTTTTGTCATTTCACTAAAACAGTTTCGGGCTTTGATCAAATTCCTAGATCTGTTCAAATAATGCCATAATTGTATCATCTCCCGGGATTTCATCAAATCCCTTAGGGACTTGGCCAAGGCCCTGATTTTATCAAATCCCTGCAACATATATAAAAGAAAAAATATATTGTATTAATGTAAATAAAAAATCTACCTAGGTACCTACTTAATAGAGATAAGCTTATCGCCGTGTTGTGTAATTTTGATTTATATTATTCTATTGTTCTGTGCAATAAAGTAAGTCCTCGATTTGACGGACATTGAAAAATAGAAAACCATTTAGAAAATCGTAAGTGAAGTAATGTAAAATTAAACACAAAAAATAACTTGCATCGGCCGGGAATCGAACCCGGGCCGCCCGCGTGGCAGGCGAGCATTCTACCACTGAACCACCGATGCTCATATTTATTGTGCCATATCAACGCATCATTACAAATTGTCATCAGATTATGTAAGAAGACAGCTGCGCGGCCGCTTGCTATCACACTACTGACGTCACCATGACGATAGTAACATGTTTAATTAAAATACCTGCTTAAAAGTCGTGTGGCAGAAGAAAGATAAGTGTAGTTATAATTAATTTCTGATTTTTGTGTACAGATACTGTATGAGAACAAACAAGATAAGCAAGATATGTGAGTCTGCGACGTCGCTATGTACTACGGTTATCCTTTGAAATTTTGAAATATAACATAACATACCATTTTCACACAGGCACATTGCTTCTGGCCCCACACTAAGATACCCTGTGCCGTGGTAACCAGAAACAGGGACGTAAAAAAACATGCAAACATCCAGAAACTGTTTTTTTTTCTTACTCCCCAGCTGGGAATCGAACCCGGGACCTCTCGCATAACTAATCTGATATTAACCTGATTGTACAGAACCGTGTATTTTAATCTGCTTCTTTTTGCCTATGATCCCGTGATATACATATATCAAAACATCTAAAACATATATTTAATGTTATACATATATGTTTTTAGATGTTTTGATATATGTATATCTATACAGTTGAGTCTTTATAAAGGGCATACAGTGTGAGTAGTGCACATATCGAATAGAGTTGAAGAGAAAAAAATACTTAAAAAATCCCCCCTCCCTGTTTATTTAGCACCTAGAATTGCGTACAAATTAACGCTTTTATTTTTTTCCTTAATATGACCTTTAACTTTTCTGGCACCACATTTCAGTATTCTATATTTCTATGTCAACGCAATAAATATATATAGCCGTTTATGCCGAATCAAAAACCAAAAGTGCCGATAGGTCCCTTCCCTGACCAATTTTTTAGGCAATTTTAGTCAATTTTATCCTAATAAAACCCTCCTACTAAAACTTGTAGGCAATATTAGTCAATTTTATCCTAATTTTAATTTAATTTTACGCTTATCCAGCTCCAGTACAGCTAAAACTATTTATTCCATTGTATCTGTCAACATGTAACTGCTTCACAGTTTTACTTTTTATTATTTATTTTTTTGTTTACAATTTCAATTTACCATATTAACTTAATTTTTACCATAGCTTTAATTTAAGTCCCTAGTCTTAACTGTTAACTACATCTAAACATTTTTAACTTGATACTATACCTACTGCTAATTCCGGTGATGATTAAATCTGTTTTGTTTTGTTCTGTTTTGTTTTATTTTTTTATACTCAATTTAAATGGGTTTTGTGTAGCCTGAAATAGAGAAATTATTATTATTGTTATTTCAAAAACGTTAACACGTCAAAAGTAAACACTTTTTCAAAGACAATGAAAATATGTTTCCAACTAAAACTAGTTAGAAACATATTTTTGGTGTCTTTGGACATTTTGTATCGGGTACTTAATTTAAAAAAAACTAAAAATTACTAAAACTACTACAAAACAAAAAAAACTTTATAAAATAGGGTGGAGGGGATTTTTCAATACTTTTTGTCGATAAAATTTGATCCTCTTTAACCCTGTTCTATAGGTGCACTTTAAAAAGGCCAAACGTACGGACGCTCTCTAAAAAAAAAAACACTTTAAACGTTCGGGTCCTCTCAAATGACGGAAACACTTGCACCGGCTTTGAGTGAACACTCAAAATTTTAACTAACGTCATTTTGAGAGTTTGCTTACACCATACTTAAACTCGATAATGGTATACAATAGCCCTACTTAGATGATTGGCAGCTGTCATGAAAGGTCATTTCTCAAATGTGTCGAATTCGAGAGTGGTAAATTTTAAGTTCGAACTGTGCTAAATGTTTTCTTACTCTTTTGTATTAGTAGCGGCACGTAACTTTAGCGCTAACCTTGGCAGTGCGTCTTTTTCGTTCGCGTTTATTTCTATATTTCCCTCCCTCATTTTTAGCCAAGGTCAGGCTATCATCGATTATCATCGATCGATAGCTATAAAGCTATCATCTATTTCTGATGAAGAATTTGCTGTCCCAAGGCTTCGTCGTCGTCACCGAGGGCAACAACTGAGATAATAAAGTTTGAACTGCTTTGATTCCTACGACTATGAAAATATTACAAAGTCGATAAAATACTGATTGCGCTACGATACTTCTCTAGTCGCTTCTTTCACATATCAGCGTGTTATTGTAGATGTTTTTAATGCGGACCAGCATACGGTGCACCATATTGTGCATCGTTTGGCCCAGGACTTCGCCAGGCTAAATACCAGTTATAAACATAACTGGTATTCATGCCTAGCCGCCAGGAACGGATGGGTGTAGCCTATGGTTTTTACTTTAAGTTTAACCTGTTTTTTACGAGGTTTATTGTACATACTTATGTATGTCTCACCAACTATCAATCTAAAAAATTTAAACAACAAAATATTTATGAAATATATATATTTTTTACAAATTTTAAGCATTTTATCTATCACTTTTTGTAAAGGTACTAGTGTACATCAGTGGAGCCAACATATTGATTATTCCTCCATTTCCTTATTCTTTATGTGTGTGTTTCCGATAAACAAGGAAAACTGTTATAAATTATAAACTACCAGTAGAAAAAACATCGTCAGGAAACTTTCAACATCTCCACAGTTGCGGCGATGGACTAGCCCTCTGTCAAGCAAAATGGAGTATCAAATGACTGGCAGAACGTGGGCGCATCAGTTGCTCTTCCACTCCGTACTTGAAAAGGCATTTAATGTGATAGTCTGGAACGACTCGACGACTTCTGCTAAACGAATAAATAATTTGATAGATTTTATTTTGATACTTACCCTACAATGAAATAAGATTTCCTTTTCTAACGAAATGTAGGTAGTTACACCCCCTTTTCTTCTTATATTATCCTATAAGGGGGTCGTAGTGCCTGCACCTGGGCCATTTGAACGTGGCCTTTGTGAATCTCCTCTCTAATTCTGCCATCCTAACTACTGTACCCAGCTAGAGCTTAGAGTCCTTATCTTATGGTTCTTTTAATTTTCGTCCACCGAGTCAATTTTATGCAGAATTCATAGAAGTATTCTTAGATTTTCGTGAAATTAAAAGAGCTTAGCTGTTGAGATATTTATTACGTTTTTTTTAATGTCTTTGAAGTTTGACTTCTCGTTTTACTGTTTACTTCATAATGCGAAACGAGAGTAAACCATACGTAAACTGACACAAGTGGGCTCAGTAATTGGCGTGTAACGAAACACTTCCTGTATTGAATGATGGAATGAACAACATCAGACGGAATCTAATAAAATTGTAATAGGAACCAACTTTTGCTACTGAATGTTGTCATACGGCATATATTTTTCGTCCACTTAGTTGATCATACGCTCATCGGAATTAATAACCGTTCGTGCATGCCATTTTAAAAATAAGGGCACTCTCAATTAAATCGTCCCTCAAAAGAGTGTGTGATAATGTTGACATTCGTACATTCGGCTGTCTCACTGTATATTTTAATTTAACTTTTATGCTACACCAACTATTGACAATTATAACTACCTACTTACTAGCTGACCCGGTGAACTTCGTACCACCTAAAATACTGTAATATGGTACATACCCAAGTGCCACGTTGGCGAGAAAATTAGTAATATAATAGTTGATCGATAGATAAAAGTTAGTACTTAATTTACATATGGGTAAGTGAAGAACATCCGCTAGTAATGACATCTATCCTTTGAATAGTAACTATTTGCATTGCACAACTGTGGAACATAGTCCGCTACCAACAAAGAGGTTAAATTAATTATCTAATTAATCAATGACAGAGGAGTTTGAATGACCAACGCCATCTAGCGATAAGAAGCTGATACTTCTCGATTTCCCATACATTTTTTTGTTATTTTGGCTGTATCTCTGCGTTTTTCCTCATTTTCTTTTAACCTAAACCTCCTCAGGACTGAGGAGAATAAATGTGAATAGGAATTATTTAAACTGTAATACTCTGGCGAATTCCTCGTGTACAAAATGGCGGGGTATCTCCATGCACCATGAAGCGTCGTTTCTTCGGTCAGGGCCTTGGGCTAACATCGGCCTAGCCCTTTAGGTCGGGGCTTGCACCATGTCAACTCGAGAGGAAAGGCGCCCTCAGGTGTAATCTCCATATTTATATGGCGGCGAAATCCTCCTAACTTTATAGAAGGTGGGTGACCGCTACAACGACACGAATTCCGAACTGTCACTTTCCCGGACAAAAAACGGGCTTGATGATGACGAGTTTCACACCATCAATAATTATATAACTAAACGAATATCTAGAGGGTTGTTGGTGTACAACAAAAACATTTGTCGGTATACAGCTCCTTTGACAAGTCATTGATACATAACTTAAAACGACCCCGATTGTAATACGAAAGTTACCGTACATTTCCCACAATTTTCTGTAGAACGGCAACTCCCAAGCCGCGCCACCTAGCGGGGAGTAGTGGCCGACAGTGACAGCCGATACGTTTAGATATTGCTCTGATTTTATGACAAATTAAATAAACAACAACTTTAAGTAGTTTGTTCTGAAGTACTGAAATTAACCTAGATAAAATCCAGGGCTACAACTTATTTGGTAGTTTGGTATACAGGGTGACATTTAATCAGCTGACCATATTTTGGTGAATGATAGTACCCATCAATATCAACAACTTCCCCCAAGAAACATAGGGTCGCAAATGAAAAAAAAATCGTCCTTCAGTACATTGTTCGGATAAGCTGATTACTAGTTACTATGGGAGACCCAATTTTTTTTTTCCGTTTGCGACCATTTGTTTCTTGGGAAAGTTGTTCATATTGTGTATAATTAATATAATAATACTTAGATTTCAGATACTTATCTGTTCGGTCGAAGTACTTCGTACAATTATGATACTGATATGATATGAACTTCACGTACATACCTACAGGTAAGTTCTTGTTATAATTAATAATCTCCATTTTTTATTGTGAGTGTTTGTGTATGTGTGCTGATTCTTACTAAAATAGCGAATAAACGTAAACGTTTTGTTGTCACGTGGGCTCAATTATTCCTCTTGTCATCCCATATAGGAAAAGGCGTGACGTTGTATGTTATGGTTTGATGCCCGTGAAGAATTAAATTTCCGTGTGAATAAAGAGACCTGTTGTATACAAAACAGAAATAAATTCAAAGTAAAACGCGTTTATTTTCAAATATAGGTAGTTCAGGGTTTAATGTTCACGTATAGGAACTTTACTTTATTTTATGCTACAAGGATGTGCAAGTTTTCTTGAAAATTACTACCTAATAAAAGATAATTATAAAAACAGAACCTAATTACCTAAACCACATTTTCAGGTGTCCTATTTATCCCACGAAGATGCTGATAAGACCAGTGGACGAGCAGGTGTGTTATAGAGCGAAATTACTGTTAATTTTCCGGTCCCACTTTAGATTAGACACTTAATCCTCGGAGGGTAGCTCGCGGTGAATCAGGAAGAATAATTTTAAGGCAATAACTTCTAACGGCTGAAGGCTGAAAGGTTAACTAAATAAGGGACAGCTAGTTAAGTTTGTCCTATTGCCACTGTAATAAATAGGGATGTTCCACTTTTCTGTGTTTCCAGTTGAAATATTTGAGGAGTGACCTCAGCAGATCATCATCACCACGATGTCAGAGTAGGCACTGTTGAGTATAGGCCTCAAGTACAAGCCATTCAACTCTGTGCTGTGCAACCCGCCTCCATTGTTTTCCTGTTACCCTCGCTATGTCATTGGACCATCTGGCAGGCGGTCTTCTGACTGATCTTTGGCATCTTCTTGACGGCATCGCCTTAATCTCCATCAGTTCATATTAGTAATGATGATACATGACATTAAACATCCGAAGTTTTTATAATATTGTCTACCAAACATTTGGACTGCTGTTGCGGATAACAACATAACATACTTTCGTGTGAGGCTACGAACCTAACCAGAACCTAACAGAAAACAACCAGAATAAAATTTTAGAGTGACAGTTTATTGGTTATTTACAATGAATTAATTTAAAAAAATGAAAAGATGAAGATGAATGAGGTGAAACAGGTTTTATAAAATACAGATGTCTGGATAGAAAGAAGGAAGCGGAGAACACGAAGAGAAGTAGATCAGTGGGGTGATGACCAGGTTGCGGCGTATTTGTAGTTGTAGATGTTGTTGAAATCGTCGTTGTAGGAACGATAGCGGCGTACTTTTAGCTACGGCTCGCTGGATCCCGTTGTAGAAATCGTCGTTGTAGGAACGGTAGCGGCGTACTTGTAGCTACGGCTCGCTGGATCCCGTTGTAGAAATCGTCGTTGTAGGAACGGTAGCGGCGTAGGCACGGCTCGCAGAATCCCGTTGTAGAAATCTTCGTTGTAGGAACGGTAGCGGCGTAGGCACGGCTCGCAGAATCCCGTTGTTTGAAGATTGATTTGAAGGTTTTGAGGGAGTTTGAAGGCTCGCAGGATCCCGGGGTTGAGCGACCCCGGGATAAGGCCTTTAACTGGTACTTCCAGTTCAGAAGCTGACGTGAGACTCTCCAGAATTTCAGAAATGTTCCGCTTTTATACCCTATTTGGAGAGTTCTAAAAATTATTTAAATTAAACGTAATTTTTGTGAGTGGCCAAGAGAGAAAGAGTATTTTTGTAAAAGTATTAAAGCAAAAATATCTGACCGCTAACTAGTTTGAATGGGCATTGCCATGACAACCAGATAAACAAAGGCATCAACAGATGTCAAAGTTTCATTTCAGGCTCGTAATACGGTAACCAAAACGAAAACCATGCAGTAAATTACAAAACAACGAAAGGAAAAAAAATAGCGCACCAGCGCGCACGAAGCCCGAGATTGTAGAGTTTCGGAGAAAGCCAAAAACAAGGTCACCAAAGGTAAGTCGCTTCGCTATCGATTTAGAAGTGCTGATAGCATGAAAATGCAGAGCAAACATGATTTATTAATGTGTTCTTATGGTTTAAAACGTTACAGGGTCCTATGGAAATAAAGGTGATGACAAATAGTAAGCTGCACAGCTCACCAAGTATCCAGCGTAATAGAGCAAGCACCCTGAAGGACAAACAAAAAGGACTGATGGTGGAGCTGGAGCTAAGGGAAAGGAAGCAAGAATACCATGTAAGTAGCATAACACTACAATACTTACTTTATACTTTATTCTACAAAACAAAAGATTTATAATAATCAGTCAAGCGCGGCTCGGACTCGCATACGAAGGGTTCCGTATCATCGTACAATAACACTTAGTCACTAAAAATAACAAAACAAAAACAAACAGAGAATGTCCGAACGTGGATTCGAACCCAAAACCCTAAGATTGCGGAAACGATATAAATCCGATTGCGCCACCACAACCATGTGAAACGCGAAACCTACGATCATATTTGAATCATGTTATGGTTTGTTATCTCACAGCTGGTGTTAAAATAAATATCTTGTATGGGGACCCCTTTTAATTGATAAAATATAGAATAGTTAATTATTGGCTTGTGTTTAAACGATTACCAAAAACGCACCTATTTTACTACCAATAAATTCGAAATGACTGCCAGAATGGATAAATGTCCACCAAATTGTGTTTGGATAAATGATCACCAAAATTCTTTTTATGTTTTGTGTACGTTTATGTTTTAAGTATTTTTTGTTGTTCTTACATATTCAACCTAACACTAAAGATAAACCTAAGTATTCCTATTCACCTAAGGTACCGCAGTATTTTGCCCTGATATTTTTTGCAACTTTTGGTGTTCATTTATCCATTTTGGGTAGGAAAAAAATTTTTTGGTGATCATTATATTTGTTGCCTTCATTATTTGTTGCTATAGCGGCTACAGACATACACATTTTTTATACAGGCACATGCATTGCTTCTGGCCCCACAAATGAAAAATACATGTGCAAAGAGGAGCTTATCACTAATAAGAGATAACATCATTAACATATGCAATTAAAGGGGAGTTAACGTATAGAGTAGTGAAAACCCTACATGTCCCTCGAGACAAACAAAATTTACTCCCAAACATTTTAGTGTAATATTTACATAGAACTTGTACTGATGTTCAAGGGACAATTTAAATTGTTCTGACCTTTTGTGGGTAAACTATTAGTAGTATTTAATAGCTTATATTTAACTTTTTGGCAAATTGAGTAAACAGTTACACGCAATAAAATTATTTCATCCCAAATTAACTAAGTAAATGTTCATCAAAAATGTACTCCCTATTTGATACTTAAAAACATGGGATCGTTTCGCTCCGCTCCGCTTCGCGTCGGCTCCAGCTTGTGATAAAGTTGTGACCTACCTAACATTCCTAACTTGAGTGTTCGGACAGAAAGTGACTTGGAGCAAGCAATAAGGCTCTCTGAAACTAAGTGTGGGCACTTTCTAGTCAAAATGTCTTTACTACTGTACATATTTACATATACTTACTAAGAAAACGTCATTTTTTTGCATTTTTAAATGAACTACTATGGAAGAAGAAAGGCGAAAAAACTCCCCTTATAGATTTTGAAGTCTCTTTTAAAAGTTGGTTGTGTTTAACCAATACAAATATTTCAATATTATATATTATGAATAATATGCAGGCATAAATAATTACGTAATTATTTTATTATAGCCAGTTCTGTATTGAGTTAATTAACCCCATGCAGTCTTATCATTTATGTTATCTTGAATATTGTAATATCCCATATGTTTTTAAAATTGCTCCAATGATAATTTAAAATCTCCAGAGCTATCTTGTTTTAGTAGAAAATATACGGACCCTTGAAAGAAATGCTAACTTTGGCGAATGTAAACCGGGGCGCAACTAGTCAATGATGATTTTCTGTGTTAAAATTACAACCATCGCTATTTCTTGGATAAGTATAAATAATTGGTAAGGTTCTTTCGTACATACATTATATCGCCGTAAATAAATTGAGTGGCTTAGTTAGTATGTCAATTTCTTAAAATGTGAATTTAATACACTTGGTTTTATCAGCATTTATTAATTAACTTAAATTAAAAATACCACAAGTATACTGACACCCTCAACAGTTCAGGTGGGTCAGAGATGAAAGAATTTGAGGTATGCACTGCAGATGAAATCAAAGATATCATAGACAATTTGGACTCAAATACTAGTAAAGGTGTAGATGGCGTAGGTGCTAAAGGCTTGAAATGCATTAGGGATCATATAGTTACCAGTCTTGCAAACTGTTTTAATGAATGTCTGAAGTCCGGAACGTTTCCTGACAGTCTGAAAATTGCAAAGGTATCACCTTTATTTAAATCTGGAAACAGAACCGAGCCAAGTAATTATCGACCAGTTTCGGTTTTGCCGTGCTTGTCTAAAATTTTCGAAAAGTTACTCCATAGCAGACTATTTTCCTACTTAACATCGATCAACTTTCTTTTTGAACGACAATATGGCTTCAGACCAAAATCCAACACTGTTTCAGCGACCGTAGATTTAATCACACACATAAAAATTAATATTGATAAGAAAAACATAGCTCAAGGAGTATTCATCGATTTAAAGAAAGCATTTGATACAATAAGTCACAATATACTTTTGGATAATCTCAAAAATACAGGATTAAAACAATCGGCACTGCATATTTTTAAGTCATATCTAGAAAATCGTTTTCAAAGGGTCAAGATTGGTGATTTTGAAAGTCTCTCACAGCATATTGAATGCGGCGTTCCTCAAAGTTCTATACTCGGTCCACTCTTATTCTCCGTTTATGTTAACAATATCTGCAAAATTAATCTACACGGTCATATTTCCCTATATGCAGACGATACCTGTCTATTTTACTTTGAATCATCTATTCACGACTTAATACAACAAGCACAGCAGGATCTTGATAAGCTTTTCGATTGGTTTCAATATAATTTACTAACAATAAATGCTAACAAAACAAGCTACATGATATTTGCAACAAAGAATAAACCAATTCCGAACCACGATCCACTTCTCCTTAACGGGGAGTCTATATGTATATCCAGCCACGAAAAATATCTGGGTCTTACCCTGGATCCACTGTTGACTTGGCAGTTATAAATTGAACGTATGATTTCCAAAATATCATCGCTCACTGGTATGTTACGACGAATTACTGGATGTCTACATAAAAAAGTTAAGTACAATATCTACAACTCATTAATCCAACCGCAGCTTGAATATCTTATAGAAGTCTGGGAAAGTGCAGCCAGTACACATTTAAAGCAATTACAAATAGCACAAAATAAATCGATAAAAGTACTATTTGGAATGGATTTTTTAACGTCAACAGTGAAAGTGTATAAAGAAACTAAATTAATGCATATAAAACAACTCTATACATACAAAACATGTATCCTGGTTTATAAAATTTTAAATAACTTAACTCACTCTGAAGTAATCTTCACAAAGAAAAATATCACGCACAACCTTAGAGGTGGCAATAAGATACAATTAATAGCACCGAGAACAAACTACGGCAAAACTAGTATATTGTTTGAGGGAGCGCATATGTTTAACAAACTACCGCAAAACATCACAAATGCAGAATCACTTCCTGGATTTAAATCACTTTTAAAAAAGCATATTTTGTCTAGTATAGTCGATTTTGTTTAAAAGTCATAGTCACGTAAAAAAAGAAAAAAATTATAATATAATAATAGCTCGCATAAGTGTGTTATATATATTTAAAAACATTATTTTAATGTATAGATTAATGTTTCTCTATAAGTGAACTACATTATTGTTCTTTTGAGAAATAAAATTCTAAAACCTAAAAAAAAAAAAAAAAACTGTGAACCAATTCAAGTTTAGAGGATCGTTATGTAAGGGCATAAAGGCTAAGGTCGGTCTTTCAATTTACTCAGAACCGTGTCCACTTGAGACAAATGCTGATCAAAATCACCCTCAGTTAAAATCGCCAAATCGTCAACAAAATTTAAACAATATGACCTAACCTCTGGCCCTAAGATTAAGTCCATCGCCCTCGAAAATGAACCCACACTGGTTTTCAACCCCTGAGGTAAAACGTTGTAAACGTAACTTCTGCCTTGATATACAAAACCCGTGTATCGTTTAGATTCGTCTGATAATGGTATAGAAAAATACGCATCTTTGATATCAATAACCCCTATGTAATTTATCCGGCGACCCGACTGCAATATCTCACTCATTAAAGGTGTAGCTTGAACTTCCCCAATCATTCCCGTGTTTAATTGTCGCGCATCTAGTAAAATCCGAACCTCCCCTGACTTCTTTAGTGCACAAGTCAATGGACTGCTGAAATCCGTAGATTGCCTGCTAATAATACCTATCTGTTCCATTTCTTTCAAACGTTTTGTTACCTTATCGCGATATGCGAACGGTATGGGATAGCTTCGTTTTACGAAAGGCGTTTCATCTCTCGTTTTTATCTCATGTATATATTTATTTGTCCGACCTACCCTATCGCTAAACAACTCTGCATGTTGATTTAACACCGGCAATAACTTTGTTTTGAGTTCAACAGGTTATTGATGAATTATTCACATATTCCTCTATCATATTTCTACAGGTATCTTGGTCCTGTACTTCCATTGTACAACAGCAAGAATCCTGATTAGGGCCAGTACCTAATGGTATTTCACAGATCTGCCCGGCGCTTCGTATAATTAGCCTCTTATTTCCCTCACACATTAAACTGGCTCGCGTCTGTTGTATAAAATCAAACCCTTAAATTAAATCTTTAGGCACCCTTGTTAATACTAGCATTGGAGTATCGATAACGCATTCACCTATTGTTAATGGTAACGTGACTAACTTATCAACCTTTTCCTTACTGACCCCAAACGCACCTGTGATTCTCAAACTTGGGATCGGTATTTCCGTTGGTTTTCCCATTTGCCTGCATACTTCATCGTACACTCTCCGACTTATTACACTGATTTCGCTCCCCGAATCAATCAAACTCCTTACAACAATATTTCCAATACACACATCTATCTCAGGCAATGTCAATGTACTACATAGATCGCGCCCACACTCAGTCGAATCGTCGTCTCTGAATATCGTATGTAAACGCCTGTCATTGCGATCTCTACAATCCAATATCGATTTTTCATCTAAACACACGGCATATCCGTGTGCTTTATGCGCTAGTAATCGAATAAATTCATTCACACCGACGTTCGAATCCAAATTACACAAATCATACAGTCTATGCTTTCTATCAATTTGATCGGCTGTCCACCCAAAGCGTAATAAATATCTGAGCGCGAACGACCCGCGCGAGTCCACTAGTTTTTTGAATTCTGATTTATCGCATTATTCCTGTCACTTGAACTTTGCCCTGCCTCTGTATTACCCGAACTATCATTGCCCCTTTGGAACTCTATTGCCTTGAAACTAGCCTGAGGCTGCCTACCTCTACCGCGAAAATAACCGCGAGCGCGCGTCCCAAATTCGTTTCGTGCCTTTGTTCCCGCGTTATAATTATTCCTATGACTCACCGCGTTATCTCGCATCGTATTTACTCGTAAAGCACGATATTGCCCTCGCATGTAGCTATTCCGCCTTACGTTGTTCGTATTCATTGTCTCCAAACTATGCAACGCACTTAATCCCCCATCGACATTCCGTTCTAAATGCCGAAGGAACTCGACCGCGTCTCGTATTGTCATTGGTTCCTTTCTAGCAAAAAACGCTACCTGAATATCGCGCGGCAACTGTCTGAAAATCGTGTTGATCTTCTCCGTATCAGTAAACGGTATCGTAAGCTCATATATGCTATTCAATTGAGAGGCAAAAAATTCTTCCATACTTTGACCTTTCTTGGAATCGGACTTCGCGGTTAGGAATCTTTGTTTAATTAATTCCTGTTCTTTATCTCTCCAGAATACCTCTCTGAAATCTTTTTCAAAATCCGAATAAGTTCGCCATGAGTCTCTGTATAATCTCATTCGAACTTTTGCAATTCCTACCAAGCTATCCGTTGCCCATATCAAAGCCCTCGAACTATCTCCCGAGACTTTAATATAAGCCTTTAAATCTCTTAAGAAAATCATCGGATTTTCCGAACTCCGCCCATCGAATGTTGGCAACTTCTGTGTCATTTTTACTATGCATGATTGACGTTTTTCTACCGATTGTTCAAACGTCTCTAGTTCCTGTCTGTCCGTCTGTCTGTTCGAAGTCCTACTAGCATTGCTCGCACTCGAACCACGCTCCAAACTGTCTCATCTATTCACTATTTCAGATAACAATTGCGTCACCTGTCCTGACGCCATTTCATTATTTAAAACACTTGTCTGCGAAAGTGAGTCGTCTTGTACAACCCGACAAACGTTTTTTTTTTTGCCCGGCCCATTATTCGTCAACACTAAACCGTCGACTTGTCCAATGAATTGTGAAAACAATGCCCCTTTTTTTGTTGTTGCTTATTTCTTACTTACACAAAACTGAACTGTTTAAAATCGTTTCTACGTTGTGTTATTTTTAAAAGTAACGCGTTAGACCTTGATTCTTTTAGAATATCTAGGTATCAGAATATCTAGGATATCCTTCGGTCCCGGCACCAGAAAATCTGTAACGGCATAAAGTCTAAGGTCGAGCCACCGCTATCAGAAGCTATGATCATCTAATTCTATCTACCCCAAAAAGAGATGTCCCGATTCAGCTGTAAAATTTGTAAGTTAAGAATGATAAGTCTGAATTTATCGTTCGTTGAGAAGTTCGTTAGGCGTACAATAGTCGAACGGAAGATTGGTTCAGGAAGTTAGAGTTTCAAATTAGACAGAGAAAGCATATATGCCTGCAAGCCGGTATTTCGCATCAGTTAGCGGTGTATTGCGCCAGATCGATACTTGTTGTATTTTGTGTGATGGTACCATTTATTTTTGTATATATGGGCGCTTGGAACTTCTTTTCGTGTGGTCGAGCACAATTTATAATATTTGTTTGGGATATCGTATAGATATCCGTCGTAGTGTTACGACGTGAGTACTCAATGATATTTCATGTAGTAGCAGCTTGTGGTGGTTCCAATTATATAATTAGTTCACGGCAATAACGATCCGAACAGACCGGGTTTACACAATTGCGATTTGATTTTCCGAAATGGGTTTGAACTAGCGGTTTCCTCAAAAGGTCCGCAACGTTTTGAAACCTTCAACTCTGCGCAATTTGAGCTGGATGTTATCGAAACGTTGTCATTAGCGCTTTTGGAGATCTAACCCACACCACAGCGAGGTACATACTTCGGTAAATACCGATCTATGTATCTAACTGACCTCAGCACTTCCTCGACCGAGCCCAGTCATAAATACTCGACACAGCCTACACATTAGAACTCCAGCGAAATTTACATTTAATTTAAAGATGCAACTTGAATCCAAACCGATCCAAGGCAAGGCAAAACAATCTACCCGGTCCTAAACAATGAACTTTAAACTGTAATTTGATCTCTTCGCGCGTCCCCGATAACACTCAAATGTCAAAAATATCAACAGGATAGGTTATTTGTGTTGACAACGTTTATACTTTGTGCTGAATTTGTTATTTCCATCCGCGGAACCTCATCGATCAAACAGTCTCCCTATGCCCTGCCAACCTAGGCTTAGCCGCAACTAAACTCCTGACTAGCCTAGTCTAAAATCCTAGTGTTATACCACGTCCATTATCGACACCACTCGAAAATGGTTGAGTTTGATTTGAATGTGTTTGTATGTTTAATGACTGTGTGTGTGGGAATTTCAAAACTCGCTACTCGAAAGGAATGAGGAGAGGATTAGCCCGCGAATATTTTAAGAGCCAATCCAGGAACCCTATGGTGAAGGAAAAAGGAAATTAGGGTCGCTCCAAGCCCAGACTCAGACTCAGATCAATTACCTACAAGTTCTTATCTAACGACCCAAGGATAGTTTTGGAATTTGGGGTAGGTTGATTTAAAGGATAGGAACCGAGGTATATCTCGGCGCTTCAGACACTCACGAAAATCCACTGTAACACGCAATCACAACTCGTCCAGTTCCAGACGCGTAAAACGGCAGACCGAACTGTTTAGAATTCTCGATAGACGAGTGTCACAGTAGCTTGACGCAGAGACTGAATGCCTCCCCCTCCCACGCTCTCGTATTTATAGACCCCACATGTCTGAAAAAAAATGGCGTCCTTTGCGGAACACGCGCTGCCCAAGGGAAAGCTTCTTATCTCTAACTACACAGGGTCTAATTTCAATCAAACATGCCATGCAGATCCGCCGTTCTACAAACTTTGTATATGCATATTTACTATGATCAACCGTCGGTTATCACTCAAGTCATTTGGTATTGCCGATACACAAAATCTGTTGATCGCTGACCATAAAAGCTTTTGCGATTAATTAAGCATTCCTGACCGCTAGCGTCTTAGACAAAGATCACTAGAATGATATTCAAACCCGTGATGTCAAACTCGCCACTTCGTACCAAACAAACGCAATTGTATATTTGCAGTCAACATAATAGCTTTCTCCGCATCGTTCCATAATGACCTTCCATTATTTAGTTATTCATAATTTATTCAGCGCGCACCAAATAGGCTCTGATCCCTACACATTTCGCAGGAATGCGACAAAAAAACCTGACCTGACCTCTGTTCCTCGAACCAACCTAAGCTCTCGTATTTGTTTTTTTTTGCCAACTTACCCTGAGCTACACAAAAACCCAAACGTTAAATGAACCGACTCTTGTATTCAATGTGTGTAACAATACAGCGCGGCGATGGGCTAGCCCTCTGTCACGCAAAATGAAGTATCAAATGTACTGACTCTTGTGTACCATTACAGTTATCATAGTTGAAAATCATCTTTAGTCTTTCAATTTTGAAGACCAGTGAAGTATCATGCATGGTGAACATTGAACATATTTGAGAGTCAGATCTGGTAAGCAATATATTTGTTAAAGTATTAAATTAACGAAGAAATCGGTCACCTTCGTCGGTATGGTCTTCCTGCCTACAACGTCTGGCTTGCGTGGCGGGACTTCGACCACGTGGTCTCAACGGCCGCCATCAACATTGTGACTTTTGTTGTGTTTGGATAGATTATTCGATACTTAGTAGTAAGTACGGAAAGGACATCCCTAGTAGTATGCAGTCATATGCCTACATTATATGCCTACATATGCCGGGCACCAGCGCTATCAGACGGCGGCAAATACGAATAAACCGACGCAATGTTATCTTTTCGATTATATTTACTCCCCGGACTCGGGCCTGAATTAGTGCTCTGTATATTTGCCCTTAAAATCAAAAAATCAAAATCAAAAATCATTTATTTCCATAGGATGTTGTTACATCACTTAGATCCGTCATTACATTTTTTTGGGTGAGTTCACTAACCCAATGGCGGAATCTGTGGAGAAGAGCTCACCGAAGAAACCCACAGTCGTCGCATCTTTTGCGTTTCCTTTTTTAAATAAAATATTGTCAAATTACAAAATGAATGCTAATTATATATCGAAACAGCCTGTTACTCAAACAATCTATTCCCATGGACATCTGTCCTCTAAGTAATCAGATATCCTGTAGTAACCTTTTTTATACAATTTCTGTTTTATTATTATTTTAAACTTGTCTTAAGCCGAGCTAGTTTTGGGAACCATATTAATTACACAAGCTAAGTTTCCTCGATTGAACTTTTGGCCATAAAGTATCATCCTATCCTATCCTAGCAATACGTTTCATAAAGAGATAACGTGGGTACCTTATCTCTTTCTGGATTAGATCTTATGCAATTATGTCGCAGTCAAATAATAATTAATTTGATCTACACTTATCATAAACCCTCTTTACTGCGACCAAAAACCGCACGTTACGATCTGCATCATGATATATATATGTACTTGGTAAAAACTCATTTTTTATATCAATATTGATACATTTCGAAAATTGAATGTCATAATTTGTCAAAAATGTATACATTATGGTCATAATGTATCAATATTCAGATAACAAATGAGTTTTTACCAAGTATTATAACATTTTGCTGGTCGTAACGTGCGGTTTTTGGACGCAGTAAAGAGGTTTTAAGATACGTGTGTAGATAAACAATGGAAACGGACTCATAGACAAAGTATATCAAGCGATATTTATTTTACATCTTAATATTATTACAATGTACTCCATGAACTTAACTTAACTTAATACACAGCTATTTTTATTATTCGAGCGCAACTGTACAAATAAAGATAAATAATGAATGCAGGCGTGAATGGTAATTATTGATAAACCAATATTAACGTATGTTTAATTTTATAGTGCAATAAATTTAATTTGGTTAAAAATGTGAGCTCCGAACCACAATCAATGATATTTGCTGCTATCTGTATGTGGACTGCTATGATAATTACTATTTAACCAAGAGTTTATCAGATTTATACAGGGTGTAACAGAAAGTTGTAGTCATATTTTATGGGTGGTTATGGGCATCATTCTGAAATAACAAATAAGAAACTGTGTTTGCGTATCATGGTTTACATTTAGTCTTAAATATGTAATTTCAGTTTTACACGATATAAACCTAAATATACCAGCCAATAAAAGACTTGCTGACGTGTTGATAAATTTTATTTTAATACTTTTCTAACGATGGACACAATGAAAAATAATGCTTTTGTACTGTCATGAAAAAATAAGTTGCCAAGACCAATCCAACAATAACTTATTCTAGAAATCCGGCTAGCCGTTTGGTACCTTCATAGAGTAATAATGTATAGAAGAGTGTCGATCGGACTAAATCACATAAACATCGAAACATACCTCGGAAATGTCAAAATTAATTATTCAAGTATTAATTATAAGTCATTATTCAGGTGACACCTATAACGATGGACTAAGTTAGGGGTATTTGCTGATGGATGTTCGTTCTAAATACTTATTTTTACCCAACAATTATCATTCTACTTGTGTCATAATAAAAATTAAACAACTAACTACGATTTGTAATTTCGTAGCGGTGTTTTCCAATGCACGGCACAGTAAATGTTGGCCACTAGGGTCTTTCCTCATAACACTGGTAACACAGTATCTACCATATCAAACCTGCAGGTTTAGCATGCCACGCTCGAGAAAGGGCCTTGTCTATGCAAACATGTAAATTTATTCGACGAACCGGATGGCCGAGTTAGCAGTGAGCCAAGGTTCCCGGGTTCGAGTCCCGGTGGGGGCAAATAGTTGTTTGACGAGAACGGATGCTTGTCCGTGGCCTAGCGGTATTCAAATGCCACATATAAGCGTGTCCGTTTCTATGTGGCATTTGTTTCGGGCGCATCTTGTTTATCTATCTAAGAATAATATTTATCTATATAAGTATGTGTATCGTTGTCTAGTACCCAAGATACAGGGAATCCTAGTTTGGGGCTAGTTAAATGTGTGTAAATAGTGTCCAAGGTATTATTATTATTATTATCTATCGAAGAGATGTCTCGACGTTAGCATGGCGCGAGACTGGGATGGAGACGACCGAGCTTTGTCTATATCCGGTAAATTACCGAGATGATTTCGACCGAGATAGGCACTAATTGTTACATATGCGAACGAAACATGTCTGGTACCCATGGAGGTGCAGACAAGGCCTCCAGAGCATAGATTCGAGTGGGAAAATACAAATTTTGTTATGTTTCTTGTGTTCTTGCTGTCGGGTGTACAGTTAAGACATTTTTGATTTTTGTTTGTTGATATATCGTATTGATATAAAAGCGTCCGTGGCCTAGCGGTATTCAAATGCCACATATAAGCGTGTCCGTTTCTATGTGACATTTGTTTCAGGCGCATCCGTGTTTCGCAAAACACGTTAAGTCCCAGCTACTATTGCTTCTCGGTAGTAGTAGTCGTTAAGCTGGTCAGAAGCCCCAATAACGTAGCTTGGAAACATCTGACAGTCGCGTTGGCCACTACTCCGATACCCCTTCATCAACGCGCACTGAGCCAGCGTAGTGGAGTATGGCTCAATCTTACTCGTATCCGGGTAAAGCCCCGTGCCCCTCTGTGGGGACATTAGTTATTATTATTATTATTTGTTGATATAAGTAAACTATACCTACTTAGTGCATAGAACTATTTAACACTTGGGTAGTTGATATTCGGATTCTTGTGTTGTGTAAGTAAACGCCATACTCAGAGTCGTTTAGTGATTCATTAACCTTTTCCTAGCAGACTAGTTAAAAAGTTATAAATGTTATAATCTAAGTGCTGCTTGCCAGAAAGTGGAATAAGACTTAACTCGAGTAAACTTTGATAACTCCATATAAATTTGTATGGAGTTGTCAAAGTTTACATGAGGTAAGTCTTATTCCGCTTTCTAGCTAGTCGCCCTAACTGTTTGTCTACTATATAGGTCAATATTAAACACACTTTTTATTTTTTCAGAATTTTATTGCACCTAGAAGTACTATTTCTAAACTTCTAGACGAATTTGTACCGTCAGTAACTTTATGTATTATGTATGTATGTTAGGAGCTTTCATAAAAAAAAAACATTACTATAAGTGAACAATAGCAACTAAGGAATAAATGAGATCACTGCCTATCTCGTGATAACCTACGAAATAGTTTTTGTTGTCGGTTAGATATAAATGTATGTTGCAATGAGAATATACAGTGTACTTCACACCTTGCCCTCTTCTTTACATATTTGGGCCAATGCATACCTCTATTACCCAGTTGTATGTAAGGGCAATGCTGTGAGAGGTGGGAGACAGGTGGACAGCTTGAGCTGGTATAATTCGGGGGTTTGGTTGTCAGTGTGTCGGTCCATCCAATGCCTGAATCTTTGAGAGGTGGGAGGTGAGTGGGTGGATTGGGACAGGGAGTGTACGGCTTGGGTCTAGTTAAGTGCAAAGGTGGGTGACTCGGTGACAGTGGTGTGTAAATTTTGTTCTATCTGGCCAGTGATATGCTGTAAAGAAATTGTTTTGTTAATTGAATGGAATATGTTATGCAATTTTACATAGTAATTATACAATGTATACTTACTTCTCTCACTCCCGTTTTATTGTTACTGATGCCAAAAGCACATGCTGTCCCATTTTTTTTACATTTAATAGGACTGGTCGGAGAGGTAGGAACTGAAAGGTTCATAGTTTCCGCACGTGCCCACCTCACCCAGGCACATACCTCCCTTGCTTTTTTCCATCTCTCTCCAAGTCTGTAAAAAGATAAAAATTTGGTATAATTCGCATTATGTAGATACATACAAGGCAGATAAATCATTTTAATGCCTCAATATTCTTAACTAACTGCCCCAAAATGAGTTTTTTTTTAACTTTATGTATGTATGTGGGTATGTTTTTTCCTATGTTACCACCTACAGCCGTGATGCAGTGGGGATGTTTACAATACCAAGTTTGTACTTACGTTTTTCCACTGCTCCACTGTTTTCGCCAGCCCAGCGGCATTAAATATTTTTTGGAGCAACTCCCACTCAAGTATATTTAATTTTAAGAGCTTTTCCATAGGGCCGGTGTACACCCCGTTGGCGAAATCCTTGTTTTTGGACATGTAATCCAGCATCTTCGTTATCTGCTCCTACGTGCTCTTCATTTTGAAATTTGTTTGTATTTGAAATACATGTACCTAGCGATAAAACTTTACTAGTAATTTGCTTCAACAATTTTATTAAATAAGTAAAGTTGATGCTTACATTTTCCTTCTTAAGGATAATTTTAAAATATTTGTGAAAAGAAAATTCACGCTAAGGGAAGCGAAATGAAGCAAAATCAGAGAAAGACAAAAATGCGTTTTGTTACTAATATTGTAACACGAGCTGATTAAAAAATAGCGAATTAAATGAATGGTTTTGATTTGTTGTTTGCGTTGGAACGAAACGCAATTCTTAACTTTCTAGTAATGTTCGTAAGTAATGTAGTAATAAACGGTAATTAAATTTACAGGTCACCAGACAAAAATACAACACTTTTATTCAAAATGGCATTAACTAAATTTGGTAGACAAAACCGCATTATATCGGCTATCTCGAGTCCCACCTGCCATGTTCGCACTTTAGACATGGCAAGTACTCTTAAGTCTCTCACTCTTAGTCGATGAGAGTCAAAATCTGCATGCTAAGCGAACTGTGTTAAGGAAATTGCCTTTCATTAGAAAATACCGCTTTTACAATTTACAAAAATACAAATAAAAGCTAAAGTTAGTTAATTTCTATTATGACACAAATTGATTTTCATTCGATTGGTAAAAATTATATATTTGGAACAAATATTAATCAGGAAATATCCATAGCTTAGGTAATCCATAGGCTACTGAATATGACGTACCGTGGATTTTGATAGGTCGTATTTTTGTACTAAATATACCTTATAAATGGCGACTTTATGTTTTTAAGATGTTGGTTTTTATGCTTAATATATGTTTTGAATGACAGATTTTAGTTTTTTTAAACATTTAATATTCTAATTTGACTTATTGTGGTACACGACCACAATAAGTCAAATTAGTAATTAATTGCTCATTAATAGTTTTGGTAACTCTCTTTTCTACTAATTATACTTTGAAGCTTTTTTATCTGACTGTACTAAACAGCATCAATAATATGATGGTGTCCGAATTGTCACTAAAAACCATTACAATTAAAATGTGTCAATTATGACACAGTGTCAAATTAATTTGTGTCTGAGTCGTCTGCAAGCCAAATAAACTCGCGTTACTAATCTTGCGAGGATAAGGTAAACAGAGAACTGTCATCGTCCAGTAAAAAACCTTTGACTTTGACGTTCATAATATATTTTCGTGCTGGACGATGACAGTTCTTTTAAGAACATTAATGCGAGTTAAGGTATGCAAATAATTTATTTACCAAACTTAATTACTGCTTATTATTTTTCAAATTTACATGAGATATTAGTACTTAATTATCTTATGTATTTAATATCATTAGTGATTTATTTTAATTTTACCTTGATATTATTTATTTTGATTTTTATTAAGTAATAAAGTAGGTAATCTATTTTTAGGAATACTACTCCAATTTGTAAGCCGTGGGCTTTTAGGTCGAGAAAGAAATTGCAAGAAAACTCAGGCCAGCTCAGTAACTTTTGCGAGTTTATGGAGCAATTAATTCATTATCATTAAATCATTGATTCTCAATCATCATCATTGATGTATATTCTATTCATAGTATATTTAATTTTTAAGAATAAAGTGCGCATTTTGGAGATGGTAATATAAGGTGGTTAAACACCACCTAATATTACCATTACCAAGGTTAAGTAAGTTTCTTGAATGAATTCTATTGCGCTCACTAAAACGATTATAATTTTTCTATATAAATATTAAACATTCTAGTATGACTATTGAAGGAATTTTTTTTTAACAAATCATATTTTTGCAATAGGAACTGCAACTTTCCGATTGTTTAATACGAGCTATTGCTGGTATTAAATACGGAATAAAAATGCATCAGGGCTACTAATGTAGCCCTGATGCATTTTTATTCATGTTTGAAATATTTTATTCATGTTTGTCTCTATCAGTGCAATTACCAAAGAAAATAATATCGTAACTTAGGATAGAGAGCACATAGCCAAAGTATGCAGTAATAGCCGCCTGTGTGGACGCGATGTGGGCTAGTCTTCTTAGTGGATATACAAGGCTATTTATATTACAGCTTAGAAGTTTCCATGCACAATGTTGGTCTTGATGTAGTCCGAGGAATGTCATTGTTTTAACTATTTCTATGTTTAGGTTGTTGTAGTTTATTTGTGAGCTTAATGGGATTGCTTGAGACTGGTAAAATTGCACAATTTTAGTTTTTTGAAGGTTGATTATTAGATTATTATTTTGACGCCATTTCACTTGTCTACTAAATGTATCATTTATCTCTGATTCAAAGTTACCTTTGTTCATTTAATGACAACCGAACAATCATTCGCAAACAAAACCGTTCGATGGTACACTTTCAGGTAGATTATTTATACAGGCTAAGAATATTAGAGGCCCCAGACTACAGCCCTGTGGTACTCATTACTTAATGGATGAATGTTGGATGCGGTGCTTTGTTCTGTACCGATTTGATATATATATCTTTAACAATAAGAAATTTATTAAGCAAAAGATTCATGAAAATAAGTACAGAGAATATAAGTAAGATATGCATTCTAGTTCAAGACGTGTGGGACTGCCGCTCCATCCTCATATAGGCCTGTGCGATTCCACCTATGGCGGGTGCCGCGGATGCACATGCTGCTAGCCCTGATGATGGCGGTTTGAATTCTTGCTCGTAGCCAGCCCATTATTGTGGCAGGGGTCCGGTTCCAGCGGTCCGCCAGCGTTTCGGCGAGGTGTTTAGTGAATGATATCATTTGTGGAGCAAAAACTCCGTCGACAGAGGTTACTAAAGGGGTGAAGGTGGTGTGGCGCGTCTCGCATGGGTCGCAGTACTTCCTTTTCTTTTCTTCTTCAGCTGAACGAAGGACAGCCGCTACGGGGCGTGATGCGTGGGAGGGAGCGTCGGTGTCTATGACACGGATATCAAATAACGCCTCCCTCTGGGCAATCCATACCCCCCGACAAGCCAAGTCTCCGCGCAGCCCAGTATCGCCTTCGGAGATGACTGGCTCTTTCGTGACGTTTCCCCAGGCTTGCTGGCACAGTTCACAGAAAAGATCCCTTATTTCGTTATGTCTGCGTGTGATAAGGCCACCTGTTTTGCAGCACAAGGCGTGGTCCACGTTGAAGTTGTCATTGCCGCAGCCGTCGCAAGTCGCAGGCATGGAGATTGGTGTGCGGTGGTATCTTATGGCCAGGGCATCTCTAAATTCGTGGGGTGATAAGTCGAAGTTGTCTTTTCTTGTCGGTATTACTGAAAGCCATGTTGATGTTTGTCGCGTGAAGATACGACCTCACAGAAACTAACAGAACCTAACAGCAAACAATCAAGATAAAATTTAGTAGTATCAGTTTATTAGAAGTATAGTATTTACAGTGAAGTCTATAAAAAAATGATGCGAAGATGAGGATGGATGAGATGTGAAACAGGTTTTATAAAATACAGATGTCTGGATAGAAAGAAGGAAGCGGAGACCTGGGTGCAGGTGTATTTGTTGTTGTAGATGTTGTTGAAATCGTCGTTGTAGGAACAGTAGCGGGCGTACTTGTAGTTACGCCTCGCAGGATCCCGTTGTAGAAATCGTCGTTGTAGGAACAGTAGCGGCGTTGGCACGGCTCGCAGAATCCCGTTGTAGAAATCTTCGTTGTAGGAATGGTAACGGCGTAGGCGCGGCTCGCAGAATCCCGTTGTTTGAAGATTGATTTGAAGGTTTTGAGGGAGTTTGAAGGTTCGCAGGATCCCGTTGTAGATGAAGAATTTGGAGATTTGAAGGAGTTTGAAGGCTTCGCAGGATCCCGTTGTAGATGGAGAATTTGGAGATTTGAAGGAGTTTGAAGGCTTCGCAGGATCCCGGGGTTGAGCGACCCCGGGATAAGGCCTTTACTGGTACTTCCAGTTCAGAAACTGACGTGAGACTGTCCAGAATTGAAGAAATGTTCCGCTTTTATACCCTTTTTGGAGAGTTCTAAAAATTATTTAAATTAAACGTAATTTTTGAGATTGGCCAAGGGAGAAAGAGTATTTTTGTAAAAGTATTAAAGTAAACATATCAGACCGCTGACGAGTTTGAAAGGACATTGCCATGACAACCAGATAAACAATCAATATATCAAATGTCAAATGTTGGTTTCAGGCTCGTAATATAAAATTTAACCAGTTCACATAGCCGAAATTACATAACAACGAAAGGAAAAATAGTAGCGCACCAGCGCGCACGAAGCCCGAGATTGCAGAGTTTCGGAGAAAGCCAAAAACAAGGTCACCAAAGGTAAGCCCCTTCCCTATCGATTTAGAAGTGCTGATAACATGAAAATGCAGAGCGAACATGATTTATTAATGTATTCTTATGGTTTAAAACATTACAGGGTTCTATGGAAATAAAAGTGATGACAAAATCACAAGCTCAGCAAGCATCCAGCGTAATAGAGCAAGCAAGGACAGGAGCAGTTACCAAAGCTTCTTTAAGTTTCTCGAAAGCAGCTGCAGCCTTGGAATTTTTAAGACATTCAAGAAAATAGCACGTAAGTAGTATAACATAACACTACATTTTCCCCCCGACCCTGGAAATTTTTTTGACTCAGCAAAAATTTTGATATCTACAAAAATAAACCATAAAAACACAGCTTTGCAGAAACAGACATCACCAGGCAAAATCAGATATACCATCTCTTACATTCATCATCTTCATTCAGGTAAGGGTGGAGTTCACATTCAATGACTACCACTCTAAAAGTGTGTTTTCAAAACGACATTCAGGCTTACTTAAGGAGTTGTCATCCGCTCCTGCGTGGAAAAAAAAATTAAGTAGAGGTAAAGAGAAACAAATTAATCCTAAGGTAGCTTTAGTCGCTTTGCCTTAAGATTAAAGACGGCCAGAGCGGTAGAGCTCGAAGCCAGAGATCAGCCACATCGCCAACGAGATGTGTCTGAAATGAAGAATATACATATATACAACAGAGCGGTAGAGCTCGAAGCCAGGGATCAGCCACATCGCCAACGAGATGTGTCTGAAATGAAGAATATACATATATACAAATTAACAGTTTAGAAGTTAAGAAAATTTATGCTACTTACGTGCAAAAATTTTAAATAAAGATTCGTATCACCTTCAGGACAGAAGTTTGAGAAACAAGAGGAGGTTCCATGAAAGTCGGATCAGCAGGAAGGTCAAGTGATGGAGAGTCATTTGCAGTTGAAGGTGGAGTCATTGTTATAGTTAAGTGTAGAGTCAAGTGTTATAGAAGTGAAGTGAAGTGAAGTGAAGTAATGTAAATTAAATGTAGGCCTAAATATAATCCAGATAAGTTGAAAAACTAGATGAAGTTTTGTTTTAGAATTTAGAAAATGTGAAAAGGATGAATAGATAAAGATTTAAGAGTGAAAGAGAAAGCAAAACAAAGGGAAAGAGACAAGGCGCAGAAAAGGTGAAGAGTGGAGAAGAACTTTTACGTTGGGCGCCAAAATGTCGCGTGAAGATACGACCTAACAGAAACTAACAGAACCTAACAGCAAACAACCAAGATAAAATTTAGTAGTATCAGTTTATTAGAAGTATAGTATTTACAGTGAAGTCTATAAAAAAAAATTATGCGAAGATGAGGATGGATGAGATGTGAAACAGGTTTTATAAAATACAGATGTCTGGATAGAAAGAAGGAAGCGGAGACCTGGGTGCAGGTGTATTTGTTGTTGTAGATGTTGTTGAAATCGTCGTAGTAGGAACAGTAGCGGGCGTACTTGTAGTTACGCCTCGCAGGATCCCGTTGTAGAAATCGTCGTTGTAGGAACAGTAGCGGCGTTGGCACGGCTCGCAGAATCCCGTTGTAGAAATCTTCGTTGTAGGAATGGTAACGGCGTAGGCGCGGCTCGCAGAATCCCGTTGTTTGAAGATTGATTTGAAGGTTTTGAGGGAGTTTGAAGGTTCGCAGGATCCCGTTGTAGATGAAGAATTTGGAGATTTGAAGGAGTTTGAAGGCTTCGCAGGATCCCGTTGTAGATGGAGAATTTGGAGATTTGAAGGAGTTTGAAGGCTTCGCAGGATCCCGGGGTTGAGCGACCCCGGGATAAGGCCTTTACTGGTACTTCCAGTTCAGAAACTGACGTGAGACTGTCCAGAATTGAAGAAATGTTCCGCTTTTATACCCTTTTTGGAGAGTTCTAAAAATTATTTAAATTAAACGTAATTTTTGAGATTGGCCAAGGGAGAAAGAGTATTTTTGTAAAAGTATTAAAGTAAACATATCAGACCGCTAACGAGTTTGAAAGGACATTGCCATGACAACCAGATAAACAATCAATATATCAAATGTCAAATGTTGGTTTCAGGCTCGTAATATAAAATTTAACCAGTTCACATAGCCGAAATTACATAACAACGAAAGGAAAAATAGTAGCGCACCAGCGCGCACGAAGCCCGAGATTGCAGAGTTTCGGAGAAAGCCAAAAACAAGGTCACCAAAGGTAAGCCCCTTCCCTATCGATTTAGAAGTGCTGATAACATGAAAATGCAGAGCGAACATGATTTATTAATGTATTCTTATGGTTTAAAACATTACAGGGTTCTATGGAAATAAAAGTGATGACAAAATCACAAGCTCAGCAAGCATCCAGCGTAATAGAGCAAGCAAGGACAGGAGCAGTTACCAAAGCTTCTTTAAGTTTCTCGAAAGCAGCTGCAGCCTTGGAATTTTTAAGACATTCAAGAAAATAGCACGTAAGTAGTATAACATAACACTACATGTTTTTGTTTTCATTTTTGTCGCTATTGATCTTTCTATTGCTCTTTTCTTTTTGGATGGTAATTTTGTTAGAATGCTTTCTAGAGTTTCGTTCTCGTATGTTTCTTTTTCCTTGTTTCCTTCCTTTCTTGCGTCACGCAAAGAATTGTAGTGTTCAGCAAGGTTTATGTCTTTTATCTCGGTTAGGGCTGTTGAAAGTATTGTAGATCCCTGTTTTGAGATTTGGTATGCACGGTTTGGTGTGTTGAAGGGGTCAGAAAGGGCAAGTCCACCTTTGTGGACTGGGAGGGTAAATAGCTGGGTTTCAAGTTTTGTGATTTCGCCTCCGATTAGTGTTGGTATGAATTTGTCGTGTAATGTGTTAGTTAAGGGTTCAAAAAGTTCTTCTGAATTTTTTAAGACACGTAGTAGGAAGGACCATTTAAACTGAGCTGCTTTAGTTAGGGCAGTGTAAGCGGCTTGAGGTGAGTTTTTGCAGATTGTTGTGAGTTTCTCGATGATAGATATCCATTCGGTTACATTCTTTTTTACGAAGTCGTCCCCTCCTGTCCCTATGTAGCCTCCTAGGAAGCGGGAGCCGGTAACTATGGAGACGTTGGTACCGGAGAACGTCTTTACTGCGGTAGACTTGTCAGTTTCTGACATTATTAGAAATGATTTTTTACCTTGTGGTAAGTATCCGTATGCTGGGCCTGTTTTGTTTAAGTTGTCCCACCATTGTCGTAGGCTTTGGAAAGTGCCTTGCGCGGAGGAGTCATCGGCGTACCAGCATTGTGTGACTGTGTTTTCTGTTTTAAGTTTGTTAATTATTGGTAGTGTTGCAAGCGCGTACAGTGGCATTGCGAGTGGGTCTCCTTGGGTTACGCCTTCTCTGCTATATAGTCTTGTATCAGAATCGCGAAATACCAATTCAGCGTGGCCATTGTAAGTATTATAAAGAAAGCGGGCGCAGTGTGGCCAGTATATTCTTGCTTGCCAGAGGGCTAGTTGTCTATTCACGGCGTTAAAAGCATTGTTCGCGTCAACGAGGAGCATTCCCCAGTTTGAACCAGGTTGGCAATCTCTTTGGAAGACATCGGTCATGGCATGAATGGCGCCTTTGATGCCACTGCCCAGTCCACTGCAGAGCTGTGACTGGCCGCATGCTTCAGTGACTTCAGAGCCTGTTGCTAAGATCATGCATTTGGATAATATTCTTCGTAGGCATTCGCCGATGCCGATAGGTCTTACGCCTGGGCATTTGTCTAAAGCAACAAGTCGGCTTGACATTAATGCTTGTATTTGGGTCCAGGGTATGGTTTCGTTGCTAAGTTTCGTTGTGAGCTGCGCTACGGCTTCTCTTAAATGGGCGCTTGCTTGGCCGAAGCGGAGTAGGAAATCTCTCCAGTTTTCGGCTGTGCATCCAGTGGGGCCTCCGCCGCCGTGTAGTTTTCTCGCCACTGTTTCGACATGGTCACAAGTTATTTCGATTTCAAGGAGTGGTGGGAGTTTTGTGACGTCTTTGGGGAGAGTGAATAAAGCGGGATCTGGAGTATTAGGCGGGGGGTGCTTTTCTCTCAGCACATCACTGACGGTTTTACCGGATGGATCAACTTCAGTATCTGGGTTTAAAACTTTGCTCGTGTCTTTTGTGAGGAGCCAGTTGAGCGCTTCCCGCGTTTTTCCATGTAGTATCAGTCGTGTGAATAATTTTGTTTCTTGGTCATTGTTGTTTTGTTTCCGGTTTCTTGTATTCCATATCGATTTATCTGCTTTGGTGGATTCCGTGATGAGTTCCTCGAAACGTTTGTCTGCCCAGAGTTTTAGGCGCCGATCGAGTAGTCTCAGTATATCTTTCATTTTTCTAACGTTTTTGTCTCTTTGCAGTATGACCGCAGCAAAGGTTAATACGCGTTCAGAGGGGTAGGTTGATTTGGTTAGATGCTCAATTTCGTCGTCGTTTGATATATATATTGTTGTTTTCGGAAAACATTTAGAAAGACGATGGTTTCAGATACTTTTGCTGATTTTTAATTACGCGAACCGTCGGAAATAATTAGTTTCCGAGTTTTTTTTTTTATAATCGTGGTTTCAAGAATTCGGGACCGTGGGGATATGTGAGTTTTGGGGTGAGGAAACGATGAATTTTGGCCATTTTTTTAATAGATGTCGTTCAAAGTTATTTGAACTCGTGGCTATTGACCTTGACCTTTCATGTATATTTCGCAGAAAATTATCAATTTTGCCGTTTTTTGAAGTTCGATGTCGGTTAAACTTCATTGACCTCGAGGTCATTGACTTTGACCTTGAAATTAACCTTTTATGCATTTTTTTGCGAAAAATTTGTGAGGGTATCCCATCCCCCATGCCACCACTCCCATAAAATGAAATGGCACCGTTATTGAGAAAAAAATATTTTTCTTCTTTTTAAAAATTATGTAAACATAATCTAAAAATGGTTAGACCATTTTTAGATTATGTTTACATAATTTTCGCTACAAAAATTAACTGTATCCCATTATTATTTCTAAATCGCCTTAGCACCGGCTACAACAGCTCATAAAAACGCTCTAGAGTCTAGCCACAAGACTCCCTAGGCAGGACTACCTAGGTAGTGGGATGACCTGATTCGGATTTTCTATTCCGAAACGGAAAAAGTGAGAATTTTACGCAAAATATGCATGAAAAATCAAGGCCAAGATCAATAACCTCGAGGTCAATAAACTTTGAATCACATAGAGCGTAAAAAAATGGCAAAACTGAGAATTGTATGCGAAATATACACGAAAGGTCAAGTTCAAGGTCAAGGTTAATAAAAAACGTCAAAATTTATCGTTTCCCCACCTTAGTGGTCCCACAACCCCACGGTCCTGAATGCGTGAAATGGCCATTTAAAAAATATATAACTCAAAAACAAATTATATTCGACGGTTCGCGTACTTTGAAATCATCTATAAGGACATAATAAAGCATTTATAAAATCAGCAAAAGTATCTGAAACCATCGTCTTTAGGGCTAAAACAAGGCTAGCGTTTAGACGCTAGCCTTGTTTTATATTTTTCAGACACGAATCTGTGGTTGGCCTCATTGTGTTGGTACTATTTTACCAAAGCTTTTATCGGTACTTCGGTAGTTTTATCGGTAGCTGTTTATGATTCCCAAAGTCAAAAACCTTCGTCATGTCCATGAAGATCACTGAGACATGTTGTCGATTGTTGATGGTATCAATCATACATGTTTTCAGAGGTCATATATAGCTAGTACTGTATAATGACTAGACGTTCAAAAATCTGAGATATAACGGAGCATGGGGGTCGTCAGTGTTTTTAGGAAGCGTGACGCCAGCCTCGCTGACGTCACAATTCTCATTTTCCTCCAAACTTTGTACTAGAAGCAAGAGCAGAAGGCCAAGAGCAAGACACGAAAAAAAAGTAGAACAAAAATTTACAGCACTTTTATTTCGCACGAGAAAAGCAAATGGAGAATAGAACAAAAAAAAAATGCACTTAGGTTTAGAATAGATACGACAATTGCACCATGTCCGCACCAGTAAAGCGCCCAACAGAAAGTGTGCGTACCGTACACCCTGTCGCTGGAATGGAATCACTACAACCCGACCAGTGGCGCTTCTGATTAGTCCGTGAGAAATCCGCCGTCGCCCATTGGTTGACGGCGAATGCCACGCGGTCCCAATTGCCGAAATTAAATTATTTGCTAAACTGAACTATTTCAGCATATTGTTTATTTATCCAGTATGTACATAAATTGAAGGAGACAGTCTAAGGTCTAGTACCTATTACTACAATAAAATACAATGACATAAATCCGCCAAACGCTTCGCCATAACTAAACTTAAGAAACAAAATACATATCTATAAAAATAAACCGCCCCAAGAAACGCTCGCACCAAACGTGCCCATTACACTGGCAGCATTACCGCGCTGTACAGCTAGCGAGATCCTCATGATCCGGAGTGGTGGTCAAATCATCGGTCCCTCAAACGACGCCCAATGTCCTTGACAAAGGCCCTACCCTGCGAACCCCACACCCCTGTGGTCTCGACGGCCAAAGGAACAAACAGATAACTTCCCATTAACTGTGCGTATTTAATTCGTTTCTGCCGCGCTGCCGACTCAGCAGCAGCACCCGGTGTTACCATAGTTCAGCTGATGTGGGATGGTGCGTACGTGCACACGCAGGTCGCATCCCACAATAGGCAACGACCTATCTCTCATGGTATTAACGTGAGACCTTCCGGACGTTTCCCGTGGCTGCGGCTCAAACCCGAAGGTTCTAGAACCGTCGGAATATTAGCAGAGACTAGCGCCCTTCGGACGATGTCGTTAATTAAGTGATGGCGAGAGAGTCTCCCTGCACTCCAAACACAGTGCAGCCCATGGCGCCCCAACGAGTCAACCGCCGCTCCACAAACACAGCGATGTGGTTCGCAGATGTCGCAACCTCACCGAAGCGCCACTGCCACACGCAGGGATTTGTCGTCCAAAAAGGTGCCCAACTGCCGAGACGGCAACTTAAGCAGCCAGGCGCCAGACTCTGGCTGGGAGACTGCTCGCAGGCGAAAAGATCCGCTCCCGAGCTCTGCGCCAGAAGCCCGTCAAGGGATGACCTGCAAAGGTCTTCATCCCAGGCACGCTGCACGCCAGGCTTACAAGCTAAAATAAAATTAGTTTAGAACCGTAAACCAAAACAATTGCACCAGAAATATGGCAGGTTAAAATTGATAACAATCACAGTTTTTTTCTTTCAAAATTACAAGCAATCCCCTTAAGCATAGTAAGAAACTCAACATCATTCAAATAAATTAACCCTCTCGCTCACCCTCACAATCGTCATTCCATCGACAGAAGATGCTGAAAATACCTGGAAATTGTTACTTTTGAAGGTTTAAATAGGTTGTAGATGTATATTTATCAAGAGCTACTAAATTTATTTGCAAATTGTGAACTATTTTATTTTGTTGAAAAATTTGTTAAATGGAGCCTCTGCTCAGATCTAATCAGTATTATAGTGAAAGTTAAGAATGAAGCCCGTAAAAATCCCCTATAATATGAGTACACCTTTCTCCTACATCCTGTATAGTAGAAAAAGTTTTGGCCGTAAATCGAACCCTTACATTCTACATCGCAGTACTTCCTATTGACTGGTAGAGAGAGTCACATTCGAATCCCGTCTCCCCCGCCGGCCGCCCCACATTAACCTTTTTTAATGTGTCACCCGTTCCCCTTCCACTCCGTAGCACATTCGATTCAATTCAGAGTATAATATCAATTTGTTCCTTCGTTCCCATCCTTTTTGTTCCTATATCGTTAGCAAGAAGCCGTTTTGTTTGACTGCCCTTGTTTGTCTTATGTTTAAATGTTTACCGAATTGAGTAAAAAAGGTACATCCAAAAAGTATCTGCCCATATTAATTAAATGATCAACAAAACTTTTATTCCCTACGTTATACTAAACTGCACAGGGACTCCAGGCTCCAGGTTGTATTATAAAGTTGTGACCTGACAAACCTTACTTTAGTATTCGGACAGAAAGTGATGGCATGCAATACCGTTCTGTGAAACTACATGGAGTCTTTAATGGGGACAATATGGACATAGAGAGGGAACGCAGGTCGCTAGCTGTCCGCTGTAACATGTTGGCCCGAAGGTTTGCAAGCAGTCAAAATCACGCTTTTTAAAGCACACTGTCAGATATTTTACACCTGCAGCCTTTGGGTCGACTTTACGCAGCTGGCATATGGCGACCTGCGAGTCCAGTATAATAACGCATTCAGGGTTCTGCTGCGACTGCCGCGGTTTTTCAGTGCCTCTGGACTGTTAGCTGAGACGCTTACGGATGACTTTTATGCTATAATGAGAAAACGGAGCGCCTCCATGATGGCGCGCCTCCGCGGCAGCACCAACAGGATCCTGAGTGACTTCATAGACCGGTGGGACTCCCCAATGTTAAAACGTTGGGTGCAGCATCACACCAGGATCTAGATATTCAATTTATGTATTTGCTTATTTATTTTTGTTGTTGTCAAACTACTAACACTAGACTTTAAGATATTGTTACTAACACTTTGGACTTATGTCTGAAATAAATGAATACTATTCTTAAATTTGAACTCGTGCCTTGATTATTATACACATATATACGAATTATTATGATACGTATATTTTTACGAGAATGGGTAAAGTTTACAACAAGCTTCATTTGTAATAAATTATCCCAGTTATTCCTACGGACTCAGCACTGTTGAGTGCTTACAAGTATGTTGACAGAGTTCACAGTATGACCGACCACCACATAATGAAGCCGATTTACAATTCTGTCGAAGCCCGAACACCGAATTTGTCCAGCATTACTGTTTGCCTCGCAAGTATGAGTTTATAACAACAGGGCATAATTGAGTGCTGGTAATATGTACTGCGAAGCTCCTACATAGTCGAAATAAGAGAGCTTGCAATCGTATTGTTTGTTTTCGATCAGATAAACGAAGGGTCCAATTTATTGGTCGGCCCTTAAAATAAAACCTGGGTGGTTTTCAGCGAGCACTTTGAATGTTTGCTCTACATTGACGACTGTATGATAGGAATTGTCTATTTGCTACAGTAATAAATTTATACCGTAGACATTTATATTGTTAAAACACAGTCGGTCATAACTATCTATATATAAATATGCGAATCAATGTGATTATAATGATTTTGATTGGTAATTACTAATCAGGACTATAAGGGAGCTTTAGTAAATGTTTTAGATAATAATCAGTTGGTAGTGCAATCTATTTTCATTTGCTGGTAACAGCTGAATCCAAAAGATTGAGTTAAAACACTTTACTTGATTACCCATAGACGAATCACCAAATTAGAATGAACCCTTTCGAGCAAATTAAGGAGGCTGGGGAGGAACTTAGTTGGATAAACATAAGTTTATAGTTCGAGTTAAAGCAGGCTCACAAGTAACTTACTTGAATTTACTTCAAAATTTATCTTTGCAATGTTTGCCAATTCAATGTAACGACACCACAACACCAGAATAGCTCTCTAGAGTGGAAAGTCTCGGCAAACTGTCACAAACACCCAGTGAACATGAAACCGAGGACGTCACTCGTCAGAGATGGCAGTAAAATAGACTGGGTAGGTGAAGTCGCCGGACCAATTTATTGCTCATAAGAACGCAGGACGGCGTCCGAATGCAAATGAAAAGCAGTTCGCAGTTTATTGACTTGAAAAATGTATTACCTACTTACTTACCTCAAAGAAATGTGGCCAATTGTATAGTCGCCATGATGTTTGCCAGGAATGTGTTGAGGTCGAACTTCTAAGTTGAAGTAGCGATGAATGGGGGAAGTTTAGCGGAGACGTTATGGTATTATTTGGAAAAAGTTGCTGTAGTTAATATATTGAAGAGACTAATAAATAACTTACTAGTATATATAGCTTAATAATTGATTTATATCTGAATAACTGTCGGAATTACTGTTAGTTGGCAAGTTGGAGTACTGGGGCCTCTAACAAATACAGAAATGGAAGGATAACGTCCAAAGTTACTCTGTGGTTTCGAACGCATATCATCTGAGCGCAAAGCAAACGTCTCAACTAGACAGCCAGAAGCCTATTCAAAAATTCTGCCGACAATTGTGGATATTTCTAGAAACACAAGCATCTCGCCGTGGCAGTTATATATCCTACTATAAAAGTAGGACAAGTCATCCCTCTAACTTCTGTAGCTGGTTACTCTGGAGGCCGGATAATGGAGAATATCTATTTTTTTATTAGTACACATCGTAATAGCACAGAAAATAATATACACTGTCGTAGCATCAAATTCACTTTAAAAATATTAAAATTACGATGTGACTTTTAGCGGTTTAAACGCCGTCATTTTAGCGAGCTTTAAATGACGTCCCATCCACCCGCCGGGTCTCTCTTATGAGAGACCCGGCGGTCTTATATATGCTTTCTATATGCTTATGCATATAGAAAACACTCCTTCATTGACGTCATCTAGCTAGATGAACAAAACATCGACTCCATATTATTTTACGAGTACAGTGCTTTTTGTCTCTGTATATTGCGTATATACTGTATATAAGCGTGTTAAAATAGGCCCTTATATTAGTGAGGAGACTTCTATATCCTATGGTGTGCCACAAGGAAGTGTCCTGGGCCCGACACTCTTTCTAATATATATTAACGATTTGTGTAACATGAAAGTAAATAATGGCCAGATATTCACTTACGCAGACGACACAGCTATTGTTTTCACAGGAAGCTCCTGGAGTGAGGTCAAGGAGATGACAGAAACTGGTCTTTCTAGAATAGGTAACTGGTTAAAGCGTAACCTCCTCACGTTAAATTCCTCTAAAACAAATTATATCTGCTTTACAACAACTGTCAAAACTCAACCTGAAACTGACTTTTATATAAAAATTCATGAGTCCACAAACTGTCTGAACGACGACTTCCCATGCTCTTGCCCTGTGATAAACAAGGTGTCACACATAAAATATCTTGGTGTTATACTTGACCAAACATTGACCTGGAAGTTACACATAGATCTTATTATAGGTAGAATACGCAAGCTAACCTGGGTTTTTAAAATACTACGACACATTGCTACAAAACAGATTCTAAGTAAAATTTATGTCTCTCTAGTTCAATCCGTGATAATATATTGTATTCCTGTCTGGGGAGGTGCCATTAAAACAAAATTTATAGAGATAGAAAGAGCCCAGAGATCACTTCTAAAAATCATGTACTTAAAATCTCGCTTATTTCCCACAAACGAACTCTATCAATCCTGTAAGGAACTGACAGTAAGGAAGCTTTATATACTTAACATTATAATGAAACTACACAGAAAGCTGGAATTTGATCCTAATTTAACAATTAAAAGAAGAAAACACAATGTAGCCCCTGCACACATAGTGAGCACAGAATACGCCTACAGGCAGTATAAAAACCAATCATCGCTACTATACAACTTGGCAAATAAAGAACTTAACATATTTCCGATGACATTCTATCACTGTAAAAAACTAATAACTGATTGGCTAATGGAAAAAAATTATGATGAAACAGAAGTTCTAATCAGAAATAAAACAAAATGAGAAATCAACTCTTAAAGTGGCAACCCAAATTTGTACATGTGTATGTACACACTACAAATCCACACCCTCAGACAGCCATATCCACACACTCACACCCCTACCCAACACATACACGCCCTCTCTCTCTCTCTCTCACACACACACACACACACACACACACACACACACACACACACACACACACACACACACACACACACACACACACACACACACACACACACACACACACACACACACACACACACACACACACACACACACACACACACACACACACACACACCCTCACAACCTTCCTCACACTAACACACAAAGATGAAAGTGAATAGCCTAGAATATTTACATTATTTTATATTTTTATTTTTATCTTTATTTGAATAACAATGTAGGTACCTAAGTAGTTTCAACATCTACTAGTTTTGTTACATCAATGTAGGTACCTAAGCAGTTTCAACAAATTCTTTTAATTTTATTACGTCGCATTGAAGTCAAACTTATATAAACTTAGATATAAATTAAAATTAACTTTACCTACTCAAAATCAAAAGATGTATGGATTGCTATCCACATGCTTAACATAATGTTACAGATATGGAAGAGCGGGGCTTCCTGGTACAGGTATTTTTTACTTAAAAGGAAGCCCTAATCAACTTGTAATCTAAAATTAAGTTTGTTGGTGAATAAAGCTTTTTGTATTTTGTATTTTGTATTTTGTATATTCAATCTCTTTGCTCAAATGCCACTAAAGGATACTCCATTAGTGGATACATATCTATGTCGTGGTATCTGACGTCACGCTTAGTCGCGTTTAATTTCCCGCGCTTATTTTGCATATGTTATTTCCAACTTTATGCAATTAATTGAAATTTATAAGATTTATAAGATTTATTTATCTATTAACCTCAGCATTTACATTAAAATTAAAACAAATTAAACTTGAAACTAAACATAAGGCCAATTACGGTCACCTATTTTATAATACCGGTCTTAGATGTTGATAGGTAGCCTTAAAATTCTGAATTTAAGACTAAGTAATAAAAGTACGTCTAAGAAAAATTGTCAGGCAGTCAGATAAAAATATAAATTCAGCCAAATATAAACCACAACCATATTCGCTATTTCTGGATCAGCCAGCATGTGACCACATCAGGTGAGCGCCTCGAGAATAGTCAGAGCTGGTGTATTTCTGGCAGGTAGTCAGAGACAACTGGCAGTAGTGTGGGTGGAAATTATTCATGGGCCTTTAAAGATAAATTATTATTATGCCGTGTTGGTTCTATGATGTTTTATAGTTTAGGCCTTTGCGCGTATAAGTATAACGGCGATCGTGAATGAGGAAAAATAGTATATCAAATGTTTCATTTTTTAAAGTAGTGGCATTTTGTTCCTACTCATGTCTCGATCAATTAACTCACTGCTAATGCTAGTATATCAGTGGTGGTCATATAATTAAGAACGATTTGTAGTACCAGATTTTTTTTTTTTCAAAACTATGCTATGTGTACTTTTAAGTTCCTTCTTAAAAGTAATTAGTTGTGTTATGAAATAGCTACATCGATAAAGTAAACGGGATTAGGAGTAAATATTTAAAACATTTACTATTTTTTTTACAAATTTAATTGATTATCGATAATTACAAATTCAAGTAGTAAAAATGCTGGACAAATAATTAAGAACGATTCTTAAGCTGCTCGAGAGTTGTTTCCGTAGATACTTAGATTTTACAAATCACATTAAATAAGACAGTGACAATGTTAAAAATTATAATTTAATACATTTTATTCTAAGTTAATAGTTTCTAGCGTGACCATGGCTTTTAATAACTGCCTTACACCGACGAGGCATTGATTCTATCAATTTTTGACATTTTTCAAGAGAAATAGAGCGCCATTCTTCTAAAAAAACGTTATATAACTCAGTTAGGTTACCACATCGTCGATTTGAAACCTTTTTCTTGACTTCGCACCAAAGATGCTCTATGGGATTTAAATCTGGGCTGTTCGGTGGCCATTCTAAGACAGAAACTGATTGAGATGTGAGGAATTCTTTAACGGTGCGTGCAGTGTGCTTCGGATCGTTGTCGTGTTGGAATGTCCAAATAATCGGAAGTACGTCTTCAGCATATGGTAACATAGTTTCTTCGAGTATATTTTTGTACTGGAATTGATCCATGTTTCCTTCTATCAGTCTAACAGGTCCAACACCATGACCAGAGAAGCATCCCTAAATTTTCACATTTCCACCACCATGCTTTAATGTCATTTTTGTGTACTTGGGGTCGAATGCTGTATTCGGAGGGCGTCGAACATATCGTTTCCCATCAGAACATACTCTGTTAATTTTTGTTTCGTCAGAGAAAAGAACATTTTTCCACTGTCTTGCTGTCCAGCTTTCATACCTCCTAGCAAATGCAAGCCGGGCTTGCCTATGACACTGTTTCAACATGGGCACCTTTCTTGCTATCCTTCCGTTCAACTTCGCTTCTACCAATCGCCTTCGGATAGTGCGCGCTGAGATCGCTGAAGGGTTATTTTCACCAAAGTATTCTTTTTTTAACTCATTAGACCCCTTAAAAGGGTATTGTTTTGCCAAACGCACGATATTTCGATCGTCTCGCTGAGATGACTTTCTCTGTTTAGGTACACGAGGAATATTTAAAGTTGTTTGATGTGTGTTAAAATGCTTCACAGCGTGGAATATCATCGTTTTTGAGCACTGTAAATGATTGGCAATCTTTTTATATGACCAATTCATATCGCGAAGTTTTATTATTACTTCCCTTGTAGATGCATCACAACTTTTATTTTTTCCCATTTTTTTTATTATGAAACCATCAACTTTTTGACTTTTACAGAACTGAATGGCGCCAAAATTACTCGAATAGTGGCCTAGTTACAGAGTGTTCTCTATTTAAATTTGAATAAAAAAATAAACTATCCAGCGTTCTTAATTATGTGGCCAGCCAGTAAGTTTGCAATAACATGTTAAGATATATTATATACAAAAAGTTTACTTATATAATAATATTTTTGAATTTATCATATTATAACTGTATGCTACGATTGTGTAAAACAGTTTTACGATACCGAGAGAGATACAAAACGATATGCAATAAGTGTTATTCTCGTAAGTTTGAAAAAAGCTTGTTTTCAAATAGTCGTTCTTAATTATATGACCACCACTGTAGATACAGTTCCTTCTAGGGTTTCACAAATTAATTTTGACTGCAGGATGTACTTACACTTTGCGAAATGTATGCTCATCATAATGCTAACGGTGATGGTGAAGTACCAGGAGAGCAACACAACTCTTCAAATGATAAAGACACATCTGCCGCGATTTGTTTTATTTTTATATACTAAATCGTGCATTTGCTCTCGGGGAGTATGACTTGGTGATGTGAAGAGGAACTGATGTAAACTACAGATAGCCACCGGAACTGCTCATTCCTAGGTAGTTAATGGTTTGGGATACGCTTGCTTAACTTGTTGCTGATCAAATAAAGTTTGGTTAAGATATATTACACTATATATATTATATATATATTATATATATATTATATATATAATATATATACTATATATACTATTGTTACGTATGTAGCTATAACTATCGAGTGCGATAGACTGCGTCAGCGCGCTCGAACCTCTCTCTCTATTAAACAGTGGTTACTGAGCCCTTATAGCAGAACGTTGTGTTGTCATTTCCCTCATACTTAACAACTATATATATTACTATTACTGCCTTCTCTAATGACGATAAGATAGTGCTTTTGGGTGATTTCAATATAGATCTTATGGATACCGCTGATAGTGCCACGCTACGTGTGAATGATTTCCTTAGAAGCATGAATATAATAAATGTTGTCTCTGAGCCGACGCACTTCACATCTCATAGTGCTACACTGCTTGACCTTTTCTGCACAAATGCGTCTGTATTAAACGTCTCTTTACTAAACATTCCTCAGCAGGGCCATGTAATAAAGTCCACACGAATAATGTCCACAGGGCGCTTATCTTCACCAGTCGTATGATTTGAATGAATTTAAATTTTTATTACAAAATTATAATGAAGGCAGATTTATCCGGAGAATTAATGAGTTCCCGATGGCAGTTCTTAATCTTTCCCCGGAAGGTGTCGCCTCCTGCTCACATCTAGAGATATGCCGGCAGATATGGAAATATCTGGATTATTCCCGTTTTCCTGACTAGTCAGAATTCCCGTTTACCGTTTTGGTTTCATTCTTTCAAGACTGAGATAAGATAACATGCGGTAGGACTTTTACAAATACGGATAGAGATATACTTACGAAGATATATTCTGTGTGAGGGCATAGAAAGTTAATAAATGGTATGTTCAACAGTAAGGTCTCCAATTAGCCCTCTTCTCCCACAGTGGTCTAATGTAAAGAAGGGCCAAAAAATTACTTTTGGATTTGAACAACTGATATAAAAATTTTGTCTAATATCTGTTCTATCTATCTATCTGACTATCTTAAGATTAGACATCTATAGGAGAACCAATGTTGTAGCGTTCCGTATTCTGTGGAAACGTTGGCATTTCACATCAACTTAAACTGTCTTCAGCGAGAGCGACCTCTCTTGTACGGCAGGAAAATTAAACGAATTATGTAAAGCTTGCATTGTGGATTTAACTGGCATGTGAATAGTTTTTAAGCTCACACTTTCAAAGCTCCAGACCCATAATTCTGGCTTTATATAAAGTTAGGAGAGTGTCTCTGGTTGTGCTTGCCGGCAGGATACTCTTGTTGTAGGTACATTACACCTTTGCCATCCAGAAGGTATGATGGATCGATAGACATATAGATGTTGTAATCGCGTTTATATTTTAAACCTATTAAGATCCAGTATCAAAATAGCTATTATATAAATGGTCCGCACTAAAGAGATCTGGGAGCCCAGAACATTAAAATTTGTATGTTGTTGATATAGTAAATAGTTAGCCTAGAAAGCATGTACCTACCTATGTTACGTGTGATAAATTTAATTAAACGCAACAAGCAACTCGGCGGAGGTGGTTGCGAAGTTGCGATTTATTTGAACTATGCTCCACTCACACTTCCGACCTTACTCGGTTTATTGTTTCAAAGATTTCATATAACGTGTGCTAGGATCTCTAGTTGAAATCTTACGAAACCTAATCGAACTTAACTGAAGTAACTGCCGTAGTAAGCTACATGACGTGAGGTCACCTAGAGCGGCTGCAATTGGCTAAGGCTATGTTTTCACTGCTCATCCGGCTGATTTCCTCCAAAAGCGGTGGAAACATTTAGCGGACGCAATATGGTAGTGGACGCAATTTTTACGGAACAAATCAGACCACAAAATACGTATCAACCATCATCAGAAGATCTGTCTGTAGTTTTATGCTTTGTATTATATTCTTCATATTATTTATTGCACAGAAAATATAAAAGTACAAACAGTTACAAGAAATCTTATAACCAAAGGCGAGCTTACCTCTAAAGACAGATTTCTTCCAGCAAACCAAGGCAAGACAGGAGAGTGAATGCAATAGAACAATCCTAGTGCGCAATTAAACTGTATACATACGTACGAAAATTACTTTCAAAATACATATAAACCTTATAAATAAAATATATACTTCAACTATATAAAACACAATAATATTTAATAGGTATATAATAACCTATATAAAAACAATAATAAGTTAAATATCAACAGAAAAAACCCCAGGTCTTGGATGTTTATATGAGTGTGACGTCGCTGTTTCTGGTTCCCACGACAACGGGTATCCTAGTGTAGGGCCAATGCAATAGAAGCAATGTGTGTGCCTAACTGTAAATGTTTATGTTTATGTTTAAATAACGAATGCATGAAATTAATTGTTAGAGTTAAATTACAATGTAAATTTTTAAATAATGTAATAACTTGATTAGTATTAATTAGGCACTAAAACTATGCAAAAAACTTATTACATGTTTGAAATAAGGTCATCTTATCGTAACTTATCTTATTATATATTTTTTCATGACCACCACAAAATATGCGGACCCGGACCTTTGCAGACCCAGCTGTTGACATTTTACAATAAATTGTGCAAAAAAATACTGTAAATTAGGAATTGGTTACATAAAGGCTCCAAACCAAATTTACGTCCCTTTGCAGGTGGTCACATGACGTCACTTGGCATCACCGTCGACGATAGAATTAACTGGGGCCCTCATGTTGATAAAGTCTGTAACAAACTCCGAGTCCTTTTTGCCAAATTCAATGTTATTAAGCGTAGGATATCCTATAATCTAATACGGAATATCTATACTGCACTTGCGGAATCGGTAGCGGTTGCGGCGGTCGGTTTACTAAGGAATAACAAGCTATGCATGACACTTCAACAAAGAATATTAAAAAACAATTGTGCACAGCAACATTAAATCAGCCTGTTTCAACACAGCCCAACTTTGTTTAAACACTGCCAAGTGTTACCAATACACAATATGAAAAAAATTGCTCTTATCGTGGACCAATACCATAGGAAAGATATCCCCCAACCCGTTCAACATAAAATTTGCACGAGAAAAGTTGTTAACAAAGAAATGATAACCGCCGCATTTACTATAACACATATGGATGAAGAACAGATAAAGTAATTTTACCCATGCTTATAAACGAACTACCCCCTAGCTTAAGATAATCGATAACACCCACAAAACTCAAACAAAAAATCAAAAACCACTTTCTACAACAAAACTAACCCACACGCAATTACTTATAATAATAACAAATAAATGAAATTTCAATATCATAATGAATGACACATCGGAATGACCCACATAACAAGTTGTTCACCACCACACCATATACAATAGATACTGGAAATTGGCCGAGTTGTGAGCGAGACGTCTGCACACGTACATAATATTACATTCATAGCTCGAGACAAACAAAACACACTACCTAATCTTATATCCTATAAAGATGATCTATTATTACATTCCCTTAGTTAATGCCACTAGTGATGTAATGTACCTACTTAAGTGTCAAATTATTATTGTACCCACATTTTAATTGTAGATTTATCTACAAAGTGCATTGACAACAACAAGTGTTCTGTGCTCAGGCGTGGTTTTTGAGTACTTTTTGTTAAAAATTAATGTGTATATTTAAGATACAACAAATAAAAAACATAACTTTCCGTCTGAAAGTTAGGTTGTGTTATCGGAGCGGAGCGAAGCGACCCCGCATGTTGTTTACCAGAACCTTAGTGGTTGCCTGTAACGGTTTTTCGTCATAATTTCACCATCTTAGAACAATTAATTTAAAATAAAAAGAAGCTCACGATAATTATATAATTTTCTAAATATTGAATAAAGTGTAGCTCGTTATGGCATCCAATAAAAAAAATGCTAAAATATTAAAGTGTTTTACGTTTTATATTTCATGATACCCAATACAGTCGTCTAATGTAGAGAACAGGAAAAAAATGTAATTTTCAAAACATATGTTAATAAATAAATGTAGCCCATAATCACTGAGGGGCAGGGCATTTACCCGGATACCAGTAAGGTTGAGCCATACTCCACCACCCTGGCTCAGTGCGGGTTGATGGAGGGGTGTCCGGCTAGTGGCCAGCCCGACAGTCAGAAGTTTTTAAGCTGCCGTAATAGGGACTCTAACACAGCTTTACGACTAATACCACCGAGTAGTGACAGTAGCCGGGACCAGCAGCTTAACGTGCCATCCGAAATACGGAAACGCCCGAAACAATGCCACATAGAAACGGACACCCATCCGGTACCCGTCGCGGCCAGATGTTACATAATGTTTCCGATGTGCGAATACCGCTAGGCCACGGACGCTTCTAAAACATTTGTTTATATTTATTGAAAATAAAGAATTTTCGATTGGTTGATTAATTGATGAGGTTGATGAGGAAAAACTAGCAAGTCGTTTTTAGTTTTTAGCACAATCCAGCAATTTTTGAATCCAGTATTTTTGACTATCACAAACTGGATAGTCGGTCAAATAATATAAATTATGAATTTACGATTATATCGCGGGAACGACAATTTGTATGAATCTCAATAAATTGCAACTTGCAACCGCTCCGTTTAAATATAGGGACAAAGTACAGACGCAAAGTTATTCCCGCTTTTGCGTCGTTTACTTTAATTCAATTCTGGGTGAGATTATATACGGTTTTCTCGCTTTAAATGAGACAAACTATTAATTATTCGTCCCCTTTTACACTATTCCAGGCCAGTGAGTTACTTCGTTAGCGCTATTCAGTTCCTGTTGTTCTAAACCTTGGTTTAAGTCTTATTTAAGAAATAAACTTCTACGATACATAAGTGGCTTATTCAGTGAAAAAAGTGCACAATCATTCTTTATTGCAATAAAAATAACAGATAATATACAAGAAAACATGTTAAAGCGAACTAAGGTCTCTCAAAACAACAACAACAAACAGGGTAAGCTTAATATCACAGTGTGAACACAGAGTTGTTATTGTTCTGCGTGTTGCACATGTCATTTCTTTATTCTTGCTGCCTTCTTCCGATATAATTATTAGATGAGAACGTAGTGTCCACATCTATATATACACAATATTTATCGGGATTTACTGCAAATCTCCAACGATAAAACCATGAACTAAAATAAGCGCAATCTACCAAAGATATTCACTTTCCTCGTGTTAGATGTTGATACTAGGTGTAGTCACCTCAAACATTGTTGGAGTTCACAGCGAGTGTTCAAAGATTCTGTCCGAGTCGAGTCTCCAGTGACACAACTTACAAGAAATATGTGAGACGTATGAGATATTTTCACATTCCAACCTGTTAACTTTTCTGCAATTATCGATGTACACCTCGAGTGTCTAACGGTATTGTCAGGAATGAATATTGAACGATTCATAAAAGTTAAAGAAAAGCCATAAGTTATGGCCTTATTTCATCCACAAGAATAAAATGACAAGAGCCCAAGGACTGTAGCAGAGTTGGTTGCGAGCCTCAGGCACATGTCCACATAGGATTGTAACTAGTTCCTGCAGGTCACAATAGTCCTACTGGTCAAAGTACCGTCGTCAAAGTACCTTCAACAACAAGTAACGGGCTGATCGCGAGTCTTCAACGACAAATGGAGGTTGTTACCAAAACGGATACAAACCCAAAAAAATATTATTTGTTCACCATTGTATGTAACTCGCTTTATATTATTTATAGTGTTTCAAATGAATGCCTCCGCCAATGTAGGGATCTTTAGAACTACCTACCACGGCCTATACTTGAATTTGCTAGCCCTACAGATTAGGTATATTAGGTAAAGACTTTTTTATATGAATTTGAACTTTTATTTTTGAATATATGGTTACACTTTGTATAAAAGGGATCCAACTGGCTCGATAGCCATTACGCTAATCCTAACTATATAATTTAGCTCAGTCGCTGGCCGAAGCCTACGGTGAAGTGTGTCACATTGACTTTTCACATCCAAGCCTCTTTCATTTTTTTACCAATTACGTAACAGTGTCAAAGTGAACACCCACTCTAAAGAGGCCCGTTTACAATATTATCGCAAAGACAAATATCGAACCTAACAATCATTCCACCCTCCCTTCAAAAAATAATTTCCAACGGTTTTTTTTTTTTTTCAAAGTGGCAACCCTCACTCAAAGTCTTAAATCTAAAATGACAACCCTATCTCAAAGTCTAAAATCTAACAAACATTAAATGTTAACATTAAGTGAGCTTGCTATGCTTGAAATCTAAAAAACAGTAAATATGCCGCAAGCATAATTTTAAATAACATCGAGTACCCTAATCCTTATCTGTCCAACCATCCCATTTAACCTACTTAATTAAACATTAAATACCCTAACATTAAATTCTGATCACGCATAAGACTAGTACCAAAACAAAACATTGACATGAATAAGAATAAATTGACAAGAAATAGAATAAACTGACCGAAGGTCATATGTTAAGTTACACACCTAACTACACTTAGGGTGTAGATCCTACTTAATATAAACCTAACTACACTTAAGGTGTAGGCTATGCACCTCAAAAAACTTAATTTATAACACCCTATGATCCCATCATACAATTATTCGCGGCTTAACACTAACCTACCTAACGCTAGAAAACACTCTATTGCAATACGAAGGCAAACAGCTGAATCTAGCTAAGATTTAGCTTCTCGAATGGTTATCATTCGACAAACTTTCTGAAAAAAAAAACTAGTGAAAATCTTATCAGACAACTATAATACCTCCGTTCCTAATATTAACACAACTCCATCTTTGATTTAAAAAAATCATTTTAAAAATTCATTTTTTCCACCGAATGGAAATATTTCAAAAATTAACGCAGGCAAAGATCAAAGAACAAAAATTATCATTTTCAAATATAGAAAACGTCAACCATATTAACAGGATTAATCTATAGAACCGTATTACTAAGCCACAGCTTAAGAATGAGTTCATTAAAATTCGTTCCAATAATACGATGAAATCAACTAGCTTTAAAACCGATACTACAACTTACAAACATCTCAACTAATCCATTGGAATTCAGTAAACTATCTTTTACTATTAACAGTTTAAGATAATCGCCGTGAGTTGCAACCAATTACCCAAGTTAAAACACTACAAAGAATCTCGAATGTGTATCGAATACCCGAGTTATCCCACATCAGAAATTACTTTCATTGAGAAACCTTCGTTACCAACTTTATGAACAACCCTTACTCTCCCCTTACCAAATCATCCCAACTCTATACTTTAAGAACGCAGGAACTAAAACAGAACCCTATGATGAATAGCTATTGCCTCGTCATACTGCTCTCAAAGATAAAACCAGGCGATCGGTTCAAACAATTATTCGAACTGTCGTTTATAAAAGTTTCTCATATAAAGGTAATCTACCACGGAAATCTAGTATGTTACAGATATTTCTTGGGTCTTTGGTGAACGGTCCTCACCAAACATCATAGTTCAGCAACAACATGAAAAGAAACACCTGTTAATAAACAATTCATAACTCTACCGCATACATAAACCACAAACCATCAACCGGGATAAAATTAAATTATACTCCTAATGTATAATTATTTAATATCAGACGAACTCCTCAACGCAGCACAAGGCGTTTCAAACGATTTGTGTTAACAATTACGCCCCGTGACCGTGAGTTCAGACGACGAATCAGCACATTAAACCTCCCAACGATCTCAATGACCTTGTACGGTCCTTGATACAGACGTGCCAACATCATACATCTTCCCGTTATCCGCCTTGGTACGTATAACAAAACTAAGTCATTCACCCGGAACGATCTGGGTTTTGATCTCATATCGTAATACCGTTTTTGTACACGCTGTGCGTTCGCGATATTCCCTAACGCCTTAGTCAGTAGCCTTCCCATACGATTTACCCTTTCATCTATCGTTTCGTCTAAACCAACTGCGTTTAATCCTAATGATCGGTCCACCACTGAGCACGGTTCTCTACCAAATAAAATATTATACGGTGACACTTTCGCTGACGCCTGCACGCTAGTGTTATACGCATGTACTACCAAAGGTAAAACCGAGCACCATTGCCTTTGCCTACTACCTAAATATTTTGATAACATCGAAGTTAACGTTCTATTCATTCGTTCTACCAAACCGTTACTCTGTTTAGTGTTTCCCATACATTAAATGACGCGCTCGAGTAACTCGCAAAATAGCCGAGTGGCCTCCCGGGCTATTGAGAGAATTTATTTCACCCGCAGTTCAGTCTTAAATTTTTAAAAATATTACCAAATAAATTGTAAATAAACTTTGCTCATAAACACATGTTATAGTGATTATTATTCATTTTTCTATAATTTGCCTTATTCAATGCAGATTTACCATTCCTAAATTAACAGTTTTAAATACAGAGTATTCCTAAATCCGCCAACTTAGCCTTTTATCTTTATTGGCGTCAAATCTGCTACGCTTTTAACTAATTTCCTTTCTTGACACGGCACGCAAGAAGCTATATAACTATCTCCTTATCGGCTTTCGGCATGAAATATTTCGACCGAAACCTCTTCAACGTCTTTGCGAGACCCAAATGACCTCCTGTCCACGCCTCATCATGTAATTCGTTCGTTTGCCTAGGTCTTTGTTTCATTTTGAAACGAAGACCTAGGCAATACTAATACCTCCCTAATTTCTCCATCTCTACGTACGCTTTTATATAATAAATTATTTGTCAAACTAAAACCGCTACGCCACGCTTCCGGACGTTCGCTCAACCGCGTTAACCATCTACTACAAAATGAATCGTTCTCTTGATCCGCCTGTAACGACTCTACGTTAATACTAAAAACTTCCAAACCATCATCATAAGGTTCAGAACGAGAAGAAGACTGAGGTCCTTTTGTTTCCCGTTTCCCTTCTTCCATTAGCGGATTCCTACTCAAAAAATCTGCCACTACATTGCTTTTCCCCGAGCAATGAACTATCTCGAAATCCCATTCTTGTATCGCTAACGCCCATCGCGCTAACCTACCAGACATATCTTTTTTCGACTGTAACCAACATAACGCGCTATGGTCTGTATCAACCTGAAAATACGATCCCCAAAGAAAATGCCTATAGTGCCTTAACGCCCATACTAACCCCAGACACTCTTTCTCCGTCGTACTATATTTTTTCTCCGCATCCGTTAATTTCCTAGACGCATAGGCAACCGGACTCATTTTTTCAACGCCCTGTATCAATACTGCACCCAACGCCTCGTTAGACGCATCCACATAAACTCTCGTAGTATACAACTTATCCCCCGAATAATAGGAAAGTATTGGCGCACTACACATAACCTTTTTAATATAATCAAACGAATTCTGCAATTCTTCATTCCATTGAAACTTTACCCCCTTTTTCAATAATTTAGTGAGAGGTAACGATATTCTCGCAAAATTCGATACTAATTTTCTAAAATAAGAAAATAAACCTAATAATTGTTTCACATCCTCAGTAGATGTGGGAGTTGGAACCTGTTGCATAGCCTTCAGCTTTTTCTCACTAGCTATTACTCCTTCATTCGAGATTATATAACCTAGCATCTCAATCTCGCAAAAACCAAATTTACATTTTGATGGCTTGAAGGTCAAGTTCGCTTCTCTAAACCGCCCAAAAACTTTCTGCAACGTATCGGTAAACTCCTCGAACGTTCTACCATATACAAGTACATTATCTACGTCAACCATAACCCCTTTAAATCTTAAATCTAACACTTTATCCATCATCCGTTGGAAAACCGCTTGACTCGTTGCCAAACCGAACGGAACAACATTAAATTCATAAAGACCCGTGGTCGTGACGAAAGCCGTTTTATGCCTACCTTCCGTAATAACCGTCTGCCAATAACCTGAATTGAGATCTAACTCCGCAAAATACTTGGCCCCGGCCAAACTATCGACAATGTCTTCTATCCGCGGAATAGGATAATTATCCCTACAAATTTTCTTATTTAATTTCCGATAATCTACACAAAACCTCCATGCATTATCGGGCTTTTTAATTAATACAACGGGCGCAGCATAAGAACTAGTGGATTCCCTAATAACACCTAGTTTCAACATCTCCGCGACCTGCTCTCCTCAATAATTTCTCGTTGCGCCGGTGAAACGCGATACGGGTGACAATGAACTGGCTCTTCATCATAAGTCTTAATATCGACCGACACTATCTCCGACCTTCCTAACTGGTCAGTTGCAAACGCAAATCTATCCGCATTCCTATCCTACAACGCCAATAATACCTGTTTATCATTCCCACATAAATCCTCATTAACGATAAACCGTTTATCTTCTACCCGAAACGATAATCCGATAACCCCGAGAAATAAACGTAATCGCCCTTTCTTAACTCCTGAAAGTCGATAGAATTTATCACGTCACGATCCTCGATAACCGTGGTTTCCCCGAAGTTCACTTGTTTCCTTCTAGAACCATCTAGAAAGTCCGACCCTATCTTTTGTTTTGAAAGAATCCCTACGCGCATGACATTTCGTTTTACCGGTGTCGTGTTTTGTTTCGTATGGAAATTATTGAAAAACGGTATTTTTCCCTGGAAAAAACACATACACGAATGAACAAAATCAATATTCATACCGTTCTTTATTAAAAAATCCACCCCTAAAATAATGCTACAATTTAAATCAGTTATTACTAAAAATTCATGTGAAAAATTAAAATTGTCCAAACTAAAATCTATAACACATTTCCCTATAATTTGCAATAAACTTCCATTTACCGCCTTAACCCGTCTCTTCTCTTCTTGCATACAACTCGCACCCACTTGATCTGCAACGACTGGGCTGATGCATGAAGCCGTAGCGCCTGTATCTAAAAGAGCTACCACGTTTACCCCAGAAAAATTCAATAAAACTAATGGTCTGACCTGCTGATCTGCCTCGACTGTGACGATCTTCCCCATTGGTCGTTTCGCTTCCGTGCTACGCTGCTGAGCTCGTCTGAGGCCCTCATTCCACCGGTCAGCCTGGTCACCGCAATCGGCCTCTAGCGACGACGTGTTGCAAAATCCCCTTGCCTAGGACGCAAATTATAATTATTAGTACTAGGTCTAATATGTGGTTCCTGACCACTGTCTCCCTCCCCTCTATTGCTATGGGCCAAGTTCGGTCCAAAAGTTGCCGGGTTCCTAAACACATTTACATTAAAAAACTGCGTTATAAAAATGTCATCTTTGGTAACTCTAGCCTTCCTCGCTAGGTCCCCTAAGTAATGGAAGTAGTCCAAAAAACTTCTTTTCTCTTGCTTGGCATTGTAGAACTTCTCTGCAAAGTCTATGTTTCCAAATTCCTCATTAAATTTATCCACCACCTCTTCAAATGTCTGGGCACTGCCACTAATTTCCCTAAAAAAATATAACGCTCCACCTTTTAAATACGACGGAAATAATAATTTTGTTTCCTCCGACGATATAAATTTCTTCCTCGATGCAGCATCTCTGAAGTCTTCTAAAAAGTCTTCAAAGGACTCCTGAGGACTCCCCGAAAAACAAGTTGACAAATCCTCCATCATGAAATAATTTCATAAAATTTTTCACAAAATGTCCGCTGCTATAAAAATCTTCCCACAATATTTTTCTATTCAATTCTTCACTCGCTTGGCAGGTCGGTCGAGGTAATTCCTAAATTAAAAACTTAAGTACAGAAATATACTTCCTTTCAATGTATTTTCGATCCTTCCTCGATTCTTCAAGGTCTGGATCGACGATCACTATCCTCTTCTATTACATCACTTCTTATGACGTCACCTCTTATTCCTTATGAAGCGGTCTTCTTATATCTCTGGTTCGATCGGCGCCTCCGCCAATGTAGGGATCTTTAGAACTACCTACCACGGCCTATACTTGAATTTGCTAGCCCTACAGATTAGGTATATTAGGTAAAGACTTTTATATATGAATTTGAACTTTTATTTTTTAATATATGGTTACACTTTATATAAAAGGGATCCAACTGGCTCGATAGCCATTACGCTAATCCTAACTATATAATTTAGCTCAGTCGCTGGCCGAAGCCTACGGTGAAGTGTGTCACATTGACTTTTCACATCCAAGCCTCTTTCTTTTTTTTACCAATTACGTAACAGTGTCAAAGTGAACACCCACTCTAAAGAGGCCCGTATAAAATATTATCGCATAGACAAATATCGAACCTTACAGTACCCATTAGTACTGGGTGTACAAATATTATTCTTATTATATAACATCTTAAAGCTAAATTTAATCTAAATATATTTAGAGTAGTGGACATAGTAACAATTTAAATCAGAATAAGTATATATATATATATATATATATATATATATATATATATATATATATATATATTATAGTTTTATTTTATGATTCAAGGTATACTAATATTGCGATGCTACAGCGCTTCACAAACTGTGAGCCAAGACTAGAAAAAAACGGCAAGAAAACCCATTTACTTCGACGCGGATTTGTTGAGTAATCAGTTATTCGTCATTAAAGTATTCATTGATATCGTAGTACATTTTATGTTTTAAGATTTTAACCGTTTTTTTTTTTGGAAAAATGTGAATCCAAAGTTTTTATAGCATTTGGTAATAGGTTAAATATTTTTATGGCGATATAGAAAACGCTATATCTAAATAGCACGCATTTATTTATTGTGTGAATTGTGTTTTGTTCTTTAAAACGTGTTTGATAGTTTTTCTTAACGAATATTAAGCACTCTAGGATAAATATCGATGGTAAAGTTAGAATGTCTATTTTTTTAAGGGTTTGCAGCCTTCGGTCTTATTTATGCCAGCGATGGCCCCAATTTCTTTTTTCTGATACCTAAATATTTTGTCCCTATCAGTAGAATTTCTGAAAAAGATGATACCATAACTAAGGATAGAATGCACATATCAGAAATATACAGTAACAGCTGCCTCTGTGGTCGCAATCTGATTTTGTTATTTGTACTAGTTCTACGTTATTGTTATCATAGTTTATGATTAGTTTCGGTGGGTTTGCTTGTGGTTGATGAAATTGCATAATTTAAGTTTTTTGTAGATACATTTTTAGATTGTTATTCTGAAGACAAGCAAACTTAATGTATTGTTTATATCTAGTTCGAAGTTTAGTGGCTCAGTCATTTTATGACAACGGAACATTCATCCGTAAACAAAACTGTGGGATGTGGAACACTTTCTGGTCTTTCACATTTATATAGGCTAGGAACAGGAAAGGCCCCATAAAAATCCCTGTGATACTCCGTATTCTATAGCCCTAGTGTCGGTCGCTTTTATCTATACTTTTTATAATGCAAAACTGTTTTCTATTTGCTAAGTATGAATATAATAGATTTTGTGTTGGATCCCTAACACCAAAACTCCTTAGTTTTTCCAGCAATAGTTTGAGATCTACGAAATCGAAAGCCTTATTCATGTCCATGACGATCAATAAGACATGTTGTCTATTGTTGATACTGTCATACACATGTTTTAAGAGGTCATATATCTCTAATATTGTGGACTTATTTTTCTAAAGGAATCCTGTTCGTCTACAAATATGATGTGCGCATCCAGTAATGAATTTAGTCTGTTATGTCCGGGCCAAAATTTTGGATATATACCTCCTTATTAATAAAAAGCTTTACTCCGGGACTAAAGTTAATCTGAAAGTAACTAAGGGACAGAGCTAGACAGCTGTCTAGCTCTGTCCCGTAGTTACTCTTGAATTAACTTTACTATAGGTATAAGAGTATTTACTGTATTTCGTGACGTCCTATTTATCTCCAGCTTTGTGAATAGCTTTTATAATAGACGTTTTAAGTCAATCTGGATTAGTGCCTTGTTAAAAGCACATATTTATATTAAATGATCAAACGAGTCGCTTCCGAAAATATAATCCGGCCTGGCACGACCCGTCGACCCACTGACTTTACCCACTAGTGGGTCCACGGGGAGTTTATATCACCCTCCCCAGCCCATAAAACCACAGAGAACCACATATGTCAACATGGTTTCATACACCACATTATAAAGTTTGTAGTGTCATGGCTGGGGCCTATACAACCTATAAAACGCCTTCATTCCAACTAGTTCAATTGGACAGTTCAGTTGAACTTGAGGGACTTTTTTTCCCACTAGTTCAATTGACTGAACTAGTGGGAATTTTTTCCTACTAGTTCAGTTGCTCGCCTCTTCTGTTGAATTACTAGTAATATTCCTTAAATGTTTTACTAAGTTCTACGTTTCTTTATATAAAATTAAGAGTAGTACTACGAAGAAATTATGGGTTGCTAGGAGGTATTAATAGATAATGGAACTTCCAACACCTTTCTGCTGTCCTGGTATATGTAACATCTTGTTGTTTATCGATACGCAACCCATCACTGGCTGTCACTAGTATTTAAAGGTTAAAAACTTCCTAAGGATATATATGCTCCTAGTACTATTGGATTTCATTGTGAGGTGCCGAAATAAAAGATTAAGATCGATCCCACTTTGCTTATTTTTGCATTACATTTTCTCTCTCAAGTTTGTTTAAGCCATTTGTGATGTTTAAGCGAGGGACAAATATTGCGTACTCAGTTACTAAGATAAAAGGTTTTTGTATCAAACCTTAATAAGGCACGGAGAACTATATTTATGTTATATTTTCAGCTGAACTAATGGAAAAATAATCCGACTAGTTCATTCAACTGAACTGTCCAATTGTCCAAATTATCCAAAACCGTGCGAATTGTACCCGTCCGAAAAGGGGATCTACATCTTCGAAGGAAGCGACTCATATAATAGTGATCGAACTTCACTTGGGTTGACTTCGTTTGGTTATCAATTATTAGTTATATATAATCAACATAATTCTCAGAAGCAAGTTGCACGAATTTCGTTTCAACTGGTCTTTAGTTTAGTTTATGTTAAGTAGTTTAGTGAATAAGACCACTTGAGGAACTATTTCGGGTTGGACTCTTCAAAATTGAATTGCTACATAAAAGAGATGCTAGTCATTTGACTCTTATTAAAATTGTTTAGTAAGTACTACTCCAACGATCCAAATATGTCTCCCAGACGTAGATTTGGCTAGGTCGAATAGTATCTTCCTTCTCATGTCAAACACACACACACACACACACACACACACACACACACACACACACACACACACACACACACACACACACACACACACACACACCTGTGAAACAAACCATTATACTAGAAGAAAGATAATTCTCGACCTAGCCAAATATACGCCTGGTACTGACGTGTACCACACTTGCCGACAGCCTGCTAAACACAGGTTAAATGGAATTTAAATACATCACGACAAGTAACATGGTCTCGAACTTGCCTAAGGTTATTGCATGTCATGTTATATTTAAGTTGTTTTTAAACTGTAATGGATTTCAAAAGGTGTGGTACAAGCCTTAGGTTTTTACTGTAGTCATGCAGAATTTCAGAGTTCAGAATTAGAAATGTTAACCACTTTTTGCGCTTTTTCCAATGTCGGTTTAAAAGTAAAGGTACGTCCATAGCACAATTTCAATTTCGTAATATTAACCCATTAACGGCTGAATTAATTTTATGTCTCCGATTTTGATGATTTTCATATATGTCATTATATTGAACCCCAGTAATAGAAATGTGAAATCAGAATTGAAATCGGACTACTAGTTTTAAAAAAAACCACTGATGCAAAAATGCACCGCTAGCCCACTACCGTAGCTTTTCAAATGAGAAACATAGTGTTAATTTTTAGCATTTACTATAGAAAAATATAAATGAAAGTTACAATTATGCACAGTCAGCAATTTTAATTAATCATTGGGTATGGAATGAATAATTACAATTAGCACACAGACCGACATCACACTTTGAGCATTCATATTTGGTTTGACTCTTACAATATTGGGAGGCACACCTACGACGCATACCTTCAGGACCTGGTCTAAAATAATGTCCAATTCCATCAAGGCGAATGTCATCAGAAACTCTGTAACCAGCCTGAGATTGTCAAGATGCGTGAGGGCGGCCAGCACCTCGAGGCATGTTTCGGAAACGCATTAAATATGTTTGAACAATGTGCCTCCGAAAGTCAAGCTGGCTTACGGGATTTCCCGATTTTCGACATAAACTCCAGGCATTACAAATTGCCACATCAATGAGGTAGGTAAAGATGGGCCACCACCACTTCTTGCCACGAATTCCAATCCGGTAAGTACTGATGTTCTGGTCCATCAAGTCTGTGCCACCCATATAACGATTGTAGCTGGTAAATACGGCAGGACGAGGTACACTGATCTTTTTTTTCTCAACTGCGGAATATCGACCAATACTTGATAGTGGTTCTACACCGTGCAAAGTAGACATAGCTGTAACGACAGAGTTGTCTTTCCAGCGTACTACAACAATGTCATCATCTTGGCTTTTAGTGTACTCGTATGACCCTCGCGCAGATTTTTTTAACATTGTCTTTTTACCAGTGATAGGAATGTTTTTGGGAAGACGGTTGTCGCGAACTGTTCCTGTAGCCTGATAACCACGTTCTTTTAGACACACCAGTAGCTGAAAGCTAGTAAACAAGTTATCAAAGTAGAAACTCATTGGCAGGGGACGAATTTCTTCAGGCAAGTTGTCGATCATAACCATGAGAGGTGATGCGGCTTTCCCAAACTTCTTATCGTACTCCGTGTTTGCTTGTACACTTTTGCTTTGATATATCTCGAAATCAACTAAGTACCCATATGGTGTATTCAGGCACCAGTTTTTATATCCGAAACGGATTGGTTTCCCTCGAATAAATTGTTTACAGCTATGCTTGCCAAAATATTCAATCATGGATTCATCGTAATTCAAATGGGCACACGCTGTAAAGTTCTCATGAAATTTCTTTTTCAGTATATTTATGAGTAGCCTAAGCTTCCACATTTTGTCATTTACATCCATTTTGGTGTTATCAGCACAGTGTAGAAACCGCATAATAGTCTTAAAACGGTCACGTCGCATGCAGTTATGAACGAGTTCATTTCTCAAATCTTCTCCTTGATCCCAGTAGTGGGTTTTTGACGGCACGGTATTATAACCAGACAGTATGAGAATTTCCACGAAAGCAATCAATTCATCCATACTTATTTTCGGATCAGGGCAGTTCAAAAACGCTGCATATTTTCGTGTCTCTTCTTGCAATAAAGTATACACATCATTCTCTAAGAACAGTTCAAGCATTTTTACTGGTGAAAGCTCCCTATACTTAGCATAGTTCCCTTCAGGAAACATGGGCGGTTCGTGCGATAAATCTTCATGAATCCATGATCGTCCCACTTTTTGTTTTTTTGCTTGTGGCTCGTTTCTTTCAGCTTCTTCATCCGAAGAACTCGAATCCGAAGAAGAGTCCACCAACCGTGCGCGTTTACTACTTATGTTTTTATCGGCGGCTCTGTTTACACTTCCACGATTAGTTTTACCACGCCCTCGTCCACGTAAATACGCCCGAGAAACAGCTGCACCGCGTTTGCGGCCAGGAACACAAACCGATGCCGAGGACTCTCCTGGAGGCGATATACAACGGTTGGTTCGTAGTCGTTGTGATCTTCGTGAGGTTTTCACGTCACATCTTGCATTGAGCTGGCGACCGCTGAGGTTATTCACTAAAGCGCCGCCATCATCTTCACCCGAGTCTTCGTCAGAATGAATATTTGGTTCAGGAGGCTCCACAAATATCGAGTCCACTTCATAATCAGAGTCCTCTTCTAAAATTGCTAGAGCTTCGTGCAATGTACAGTCCCTAAAACACAAAAAGTAACTTTTAAATTATAAAGAAACATACACTTAGGTACAAATATGTAATAAGTACACAGCAAAATGTAAAAAACACGAACATTTTAGGTATCTTGAAAAGACACGGTATCGGGCTAGTGATGCCTCTTTGCATCGGCAGTAAATAATGACTTGTGAAGTAAAGGAAAAGAGCGCCTACTTAGTAATTTCTATGTAACATGGTTCTATAAGGGTTACTGTCCCTGCTAAACACAAGAATACTAACAATCAATCACAAAAAAGCAATATTATATTAAACTTACGTGAACGCGGCTTCCATTTTCGCACTTTCTTTCAAACACCTGTATTCACCTCGATTGCACGCACAAACCATGCATCCTGATTGGCTATTGTTTCGACTAATCAAAAGACACATTCCTTCTAGACCAATTTCACGCACAAAACCTCACCCAATCACAAGCGAAAGTTTAAACATCAAATAGGTGATGCATAAATGCACCGCTAGCCGTTAATGGGTTAAATGGCCGTTTCTATGGATGATTATTCTGCCGAAGTTAAAGGAGCTCCTTTTCTCATTAAATCTCCGTCATTAATTTTAATTAACCCCTTTCTGTGGAAATCTGAGAAGCTTTTAGAGTTCTCGCGTCCGTTTTAATGGTATTATATTATCTGTGGTTTTAGACTGCCTGTTTGCCCTGCATCTGCGTGGGTCACCGTGCACTCGCAAAGGTAGTTAATAGGTTAAATGAGATGCTTCATTAAATTATCCCTATTTGGTTGTAACATAACTAGGAACCACATTAACAATGATAATTGGATCAAAACCGAATATATATTGTAGTAAATCCAACATATATGGGCGTCCTTCATTTCAGGTATACAAATACCTATCAGATTTTTCAAAAGTGTTTCATTCCTGTCACCGTCAATATTTCCAAAATCGTCAGCTAAGCTCCTTGTAGATCAATTTGAAACTCTCCGAAGAAAATACTCTTCCTAAAGGAATAAAGATACCCCGCCAAACGCCGATCCCCGTCCAATATAGAGAACGCGGCTATTTCACCCATAGGTAATATATTTTACCTAAAGATCGTATTAAACGCACCTGGCTTCCAAAATTTGTGACTGAAGTACCCATCCCTTGTGTTTGTGTGTGTGTGAATGCGGATTTGTCTAAAACTGCTCCTAAACTTTGCATATTTACTACATAACCCTCATTAAGGCGGTGGGTCTGGAAGACCGCGCAGCTAATTTTGGTAAATAAAAATATACATATTTACCTTCTTGTATTACACTCGAGCCTTTCTCGGTTTAATGAGGATGCTCGTAATTAGGACAATATAGACAGAGCATTATATCGTCTCTTTATTGTTTTGCGTTTTAATTAAGTACCTTAATGATATGAGCATACTAAATGCTACGTTTGTTGTTTTAGCGTAAATATCCCGAAGACTGTTTTACTTTAAATCACGCACAAATCAAATTTTAGATTATGATATTTAAAAATGTAATTTTCCAAATTTGTTGTAAATTACATACATTAAATCCATAAACGTTTATTGTAAATAAACCGTAATTAATTTAATTCATTCAATTCAAATATATGACCACCCACACCGTAATTTCAGCTGTCACACAAAACACATTTACTAAGAAGTAAGTTGTAAGTTTACAGTCCCCATCAACCAATCGCACATATCGTGTTGAGTGTAAGTGTAAAGTTACCGCTTCTCTCGTATGCTTTCGCGGTCTCTGGGACCCCTCTCTACCCGCGGGGGGTTATACGCGGTTTCTTGGCACTAACAAACTTTGCTCTCATTAAATTAATTTGTGCCGAGTCTTTGTGTTACGGAAATTAATTAAATGTTATTAATTACTGCGTCTAATTAGGCGCGGGACAAGATTTTCAGGCAGTATAGTGTTATCGAATGACTTAGGGTAAGGATCGGATTTATAAGTACTAAAATGCTTGGTGTCTGATATGTGTTTTTGGAGAATATCGAACGTTTATAGCGAGCGCCAGATATATATTTTTTGTTCCATTGTGTTTCGGAGGTAAGATACTTGGTATCGGTTATCGGAGTAAAGTCATACGATAGCTCACAGAATTTCCGAAAATTCATTTACGATTTGAGAATGATTTGCATTCTAATTTAGATACAGATTCAACATAATCTACAATCCATTTGACTTGATTGACTCCAGAACCATTAGTAGCATACTACACTGCATCATTTCTGATACAAATGCACCGGTTGCAGTAACATCATAATCGAGTCATTAGTTAATTTCAGTCCATTGCAGGCCCTAACTGACCATTCGATATCTGTAAACCTTCTGACTCTATGAAAGCGAGAAGATTTAAAAAGAGCATAGCTTTATGCCCTTTTCTACTGACCATATAAAGACGAGAAGATTAAACAACTTCATAGCTTCACGCCGTTTCCTACTGACCCTATAAAGCCAAAAATATTTAACAAGTGTATATCTTTACACCGTTACATACTGACCCTATGAAGGCGATCAAATTTAACAAGAGCTTAGCTTTACGCCGTTTCCTACTAACTCTATAAAGGCGAGAAGATTTAACAAGAGCATAGTTTTACGCCGCTTCCTACTGATCCAATAATACCGAGAAATTTAACAAGAGCGTAGCTTTACGCCGTATCCCACTTACCCTATAAAGCCGAGAAAATTTAACAAGAGCATAGATCCAATAATACCGAGAAAATTTAATAAGAGCGTAGCTTTACGCCGTATCCTACTTACCCTATAAAGCCGAGAAAATTAAACAAGAGCATAGTTTTAAGCCGCTTCCTACTGATCCAATAATACCGAGAAAATTTAACAAGAGCGTAGCTTTACGCCGTATCCTACTTACCCTGTAAAGCCGAGAAAATTTAACAAGAGCATAATTTTACGCCGTTTTCGCTGAACCTATAAAGCCGAGAAGATTGAACAAGAGCAAAGCTATACGCAGTTTCCTGATGGCCCTATAAAGGCGAGAAGATAAAAAAGAGCATAGCTGTACACCGTTATCTAATGACCACCCTATAAAGGTGAGAAGATTTAACAAGAGCATAGTTTTACACCGTTTGCTACTGATCCTATGATACCGAGAAGATTTATCAAGTGTATAGCTTTACACTTGCATGGCTTTACGCCGTATACAACTGAATAAAAGCAAGAAGATGAAACGAGAGCATAGCTTTACGCCGTTTTCTTTTGACCCTATAAAGACGAGAAGATTTTACAACTTTACACTGTTACATACTGAACCTATAAAGGCGAGAAGATTTAACAAGAGCATAGCTTTACGCCGTTTCCTACTGACTCAACAAAGGCGAGAAGATTTAACAAAAGCATCATTTTACTTCGTTTCCTGCTGAACCTATAAAGCCGAAAAGATTTAACAGGAGATTAGTTTTACGCCGTTTCCTGCTGAACCTATAAAGCCGAGAAGATTTAACAAGAGCATAGCTATACGCAGTTTCCTAATGACCCTATAAAGGCGAGAAGATTATAAAAGAGCATAGATTTACACCGTTATCTAATGACAACCCTATAAAGGTGAGAAGATTAAACAAGAGCATAGTTTTACGCCGTTTCCTACTGTAAAATAATAAAATAAATAAAATATGTTTATTGCAGTAACCAAATTATTTCATTGCTTACAATAACAACTGGGGCCTTCTTTTAAGAATATCAAAACCTGTGTCAGAAAACCCCGCTCCTTCAGTCCATAGTTTTTGATTACCAGTAATGGATAGTTGCTAGCTAATAATAAAAATAAATTCATTAAGAATTTGTGTGCATAGTTTGTGTGTTTATGTATGTGTGTGTGTGTGTTTGTGTGTGTGTGTGTGTGTGTGTGTGTGTGTATGTATGGTGCTTGTGTGCCTATTGTGTAATTGTGGTTAATATCTACCAGTATTTTATGATAATATAATCTTATGTCGCTTGACAGATAATGCTCTCAATCTCTTCTTTAGTGATTATCCGTTTCATCACAAGTTTTTTTTAATGTAGTTTTTTTATTAAATTATTTAAGCGGGCTGCCTAAAATTTGTATTGCCTGCTAGAAAATGTGGACTTACAAGCTGGCACTTTAATAAGAGTATATATATATATATATATATATATTTGTTTAATAACTCTTAGTCAAAAAAAAACAAAGTGTAAAATCCAAAGTACTAAGGGTAAGATATAGATCATCTATTAGGTGGGGTAAAAAGTTTCTTCGTATTTTATATGTATGTACCATTTTTTTCAATGACTTTCTGCCATCTTGTAGGTAGTGACATGATTTTGAAATTTTGGCACTTCTCATCAAAAAACTGCGACAAGTAGTTTTGGCAGTCTTCTCTTGATGCGAAATAGGTAGAAATCTGAAGGTGCAAGGACAGGGCTATAAGGCGGATGCATTAACACCTCCCAGCCAAACTCGGTTAAATTTTGCTGAGTGGTTAAAGCTGTGTGTGGCCTAGCGTTATCGTGATGAAAGACGACCCCCTTTCTATTGATCAATTCCAGTCGCTTTTTCTCAACTTCTTGCTTTGATCTCATCAGTTGTTGGCAGTAGAGATCCGAATCGATGGTTCTGCCCGGCGGTAAAAGCTTATAATGAACAATGCCCTTCCAATCTCACCATACACACAGCATCACCTTATTGCGAGTTAACCCGGGTTTTGCCACAGTCTGTGAAGCCTGACCGACCTTTGACTACGATCTGTTTCGCACGTTCTTGTCGTACGTGATCCACATTTCATCACCGGTTATCAATCTCCTCAAAAACGGTTCAGTTTGGTTACGTCTCAACAAAGAATCGCAAATTTGTATACGGTTCATTACATTTCTTTCAGTGAGCTCGTGTGGCACCCATATATCGAGCTTTTTTGTGTACCCACCTTTGTTTAAATGGTTCAAAACAGTTTTGTGAGTAATCCTCAGTTCTTCAGCTATGTCGTGACTACTGATATGCCGATCTTGCTCAACTTTTTCCAAAATGGCGTCCATTTTTTCCGTAACTGGGCGAACAGAGCGAGGTGCATCTTTGACTTCAAAATTCCCGCATTCAAATCGCTGATACCAACTTTGTGCTACTCTCACCGACACTGCATTTGATCCATAAACGTCACAATTTTTTTTCGTGGACTGCGTTGCATTTTTTCCCTATTTTGTAATAAAACTTTAAAATATATCGAATTCCTTCATTTGATTCACTCATTTTGTCAGAAAGAAAAACAAATGAAAAATAGCTTGAAACAACATTTTTCTAATTTCGTTCTATTTTTGAAATTTAAACTTTTTAATGAAATCAAAACCAGCCAGGTACAAATAATACAGCCAAAGATATTTAATTCCAAATATGCCCACACGAAATACGAAAAGACTTTTTACACGACCTATTATATTTCCATATACACTTCTTATGTTTTGGCAGAATATTTTTAGATAATTTTCTTTGACAGATATATGTCGAGTGAGATCTTCAATGTCGCAGTGAACAGAGCGAGCGATTTCTATTTTATTTATTTCAATTTGCGCTTTTAGTGAACTATCCATTTCTGTAAAGTAATAAAGTACTGTGGGTGTAGTTAGAGGTCTTTAGTATATTGACTTTGTAATTTTTTCATGCGGTTTGTGCGTGGTACGAGTTGGTACGAGTACGATAATATACTGGCAGTCTAAAGGCATGTCAGTATATATGAATAAGTGTGTAGATAATTTTGTTTGTGTATTTAAGGCTGTTATGACTATAAGTGTTTGTGTATGATTGAGCGTGTTCAATATTCATAAACATTAGTCTAATTATTAAACATTTACGGTAAGTAAGATACAAAAGAACTTTAACTAGTAATTTTGTCGTGAGTGAGATTCATTAAGCTTTGGACTTGCGCCTCACTGGTGATAGTTATGATCGGAGACTTTCATCCTCCCTTACGTTAACTTTACCAAATGCAGTCCAGCAGAACTTATATTCCTGTAGTCGGGGCAGGTCTCGAGCCAGGAGCCGCCTTGGGTGTCAGCTGATCAGCTATTGGTTCATCTCCATTTTCGGTGATACCCAGGTGCCAAGCACATATTTTGGCCCACTTATTCTTGTGGTTAGAGATTTTGGAGGCACTTGGGATCTCCTTCTTTATTATGGTTGATTGTAGCTCCACCACTAATGGTTTATAGTTATCATTCTTTTTGACACGGAATATATCCTTTACAAGACTTTTAAAAAATCTGGGTAATTAATTATCTTAGAAAGCTCCACTGTCATGTTCAAAAGATCCTCATGCGTCTCATTCAGCTTGCATGGAACATTTCTAACTTTAACTAATATTTTTCGGCCCAACCTGTGCATGTCCTCCAATTTATCCTCCAATATTGATCTCAATATTGGAGGACAAATTGGAGGAGCGGAAGAAAGACCGTGAACATATCTATGTTCACGGTCTTTCTTCTGCTGGGACTCCATCACATTAATTTTGTTTTTTAAGTCCTCATTTTGAGCACTCAAGAGCGTCATTGAGCTTTCGATGTTACTAATAGACTGTCGTATATCCTTTATGGACGACCCATCGATATGGACTCAGTTTCTAGTTTTTGGATATAGGCCTGAATCATATTTCTGATCTCCTCCTTAAAAGCATCAAAGTCTAGGTCTTCAGTCTTTATATCGAGTCGCCACAAAGGTAAGAGGAGATTTATGCTGCTGGTCAACTTAGGTCATGTCAGACTGAGAATAAGCTCTGCTTGGCGATATGTCCATAATGCTCAAAAGAAAAGTACTCACGTAGTACTTCTGAGTGAGTAGATGTTGCGAAGTAGCAGGCTGTAGCACTCGTAGCTCTTGCGACAGTCCGTAGCAGCAAGAGTCTACTTATTATTACTTGCGAAGAGTGCAGCAATTGTGGCAGCTATCTCGTTTCCCCGAGGTGAGGAGGATGATCTTATAATACCGAGAACATTTAACAAGAGCATAGCTTTAAGCCGTAGCCTACTGAATAAAGTCGAGAAGATTAAAGGAGAGCATAGCTTTACACCGTTACATACTGACCCTACAAAGGCGAACATATTTAACAAGAGCATAGCTTTACGCCGTTTCCTACTGAGCCTGACTATACGCCCTAAATGCGTTTTAGCTGACTTAACTATGGCTTCAAATATCCCACCCCAGTGGGGGCAACCAGAAGGATTGAAGGTCCACTATATACCCCGACGGGAGAGCGCCGTGCCAATATCCACCTTTTTTACATAAAAAAAAAATTGCTACCTTTCGTTAGTATCGTTTAGCGCCTACATAGTTGATACCGTTATCAGAACGGATTAATGCTGGAAGTCCCCTCTCGGGAAAAAAATATGTACAAGCAAGCAATCAAGGCCTCAGTCAAGAGGTCAGCACCGCCTTGGTGGATAGACAAACAAACAGGCAGAGATACGCCTTGTACTGTTTAGCGTTACGTAACCTTGAGCGCTGGACAAAAAACAGTAGTCCTTCAAAATCCGTAATAATACCTAAGAGCGTCCTGATACATCACTCACTCGATCAGAATCAGAGTCCCCAATGTGGGGTTGCATCGTGTCAGCCTTGAGTCCGTAACAAGGCATGGATCGAAAGACGATCCTCCGTTTGCTACAACGCCCAGACAAAATCCTTTGATTTGATTTGATTTGATTCGTAGCATTCTCGGAGTCCGGCTCTTAGATAGGGTCCGGAATACGGAGTTGCTCTCCAGGACTAAAATAATAGATGTAGCTCAGAAGGCGGCTCAATTGAAATGAAAGAGATGGAGTTGGTGGGTAACCGCTCAGGACCGCAAAGGGTGGAAAAAGAGTAGAGAGGCCTTTACCCAGCAGTGGAAAACGTTGGGCTCTTAATAATAATAAGAATGTGAATTCACAAGTTAAAGTGTAATTAACTGCTTATCCGATCAAAGCGGTCAAACAGTTTAATTCCCTATTGCTAGTAAGGATAGGACTTATCCATCATTTTGTTGGCCTTGTACGAGCCTTTGCTGGAGGTACAGTTAGCTTCAGAGAAAAGTATCTCCCCCGTATTGGCATAGACAACAGTATAACATTTTTGCTATACCGAGAAACTTGCAAGTTGGTCTGGTGGTTAACAAATCGGAATGGTGAAGCATAGGTCGCGGGTTCGATTCCGCGCCAGCGTAGGTTCTTTTTTATTTTTTTGGAGCAGTTCTTGTTTATTTTTTATTATCTTCCTAGCATAGCATATTAAAATAAAGAAATGCGGAAGTAACGCAATAAAAAATAGACATGTTGTTGAAATAATATTTGTTTCTTTATTCTATTATTTTTATTTCTTATGTAATAAACCATATTATATTTCAAGGTATATTATTTAGTTTTCTTAATTTTAGTAACAGAAACAAACAAAAAAACAAAATAATGCTGGCAAATCTTCCAATATTTTTTAACTTCACTAGAGTCCCAGTTCAGAACCATTTGACCCCACAAGTTCTCTATTGGATTTAAGTCAGGACTTTTAGACGGCCAATCGAACACAGTTATGTCATCTTGGGATGCCATTCTTGGACGAGTGCACCGCACTGTTGTCTTGGACGAGATGAATTTGGCCTTCAGGGTATGCGACACGCACCGACCGGCAGCATCACGTCCCTCAACACTTCCAACTATCGCTGGGAGTTCATACGGCCGCCTACTTCCACAAGCTCTCCAGGGCCCATGGATGACATCCATCCCCAATACGCTGAAAAATACAGTAAATATATAATTCCAATTTATTTACAAATCACATGCTGAGAATGTCTTTTTACATATTCTTTATAAGCTTAAATATGGTAATGAGATTTGCTTACCTAATGTTAACCTCCCACTTGTTCTCATATCTAACAAGTTTTTAGTGTTATACCGCTCCCCACTTCTTCTCCACAATAGTTTCCTGCCATCTTTATTGGATTTGAAATACTTTTCATCAGTGAAAATTACTATTTCATTTTCCCAATCAAAGTCAAGGTGATCTTTAGCAAACCTTACTTTGGCGGTTCGATGTGCATCAGAAAGGGGTATTTTTTTTGCTGGTTTATAATTATGGATGTTTGCTGCATGTATATGTCGCCGAAGCGTGCTGAGCGAAATCCCAAATGTTTCAACACTAGAACGAGTGGTTCTGAAGGGATCCCCAGTGTGAACTTGCACAATGTTACAGTGTCTCTCAAAATCATCCGTATAAACTCGAGGACGAGGGCCCTGACGAAAACATTTCACATCACCTGTTTCCTGGTATCTCCTTATCTACTTACGAACCGTTTTCCTCTGTGGGTATAAATTTAAGCAGTTTATGAGAAGAATACCACAACCACAAGAACACAATGAATACTAAATCAGTATTATAAAATAAATTAGTAACAGATCGATTGTTTCATTATCTCACCTTTATATTCATATCTCGAGCTATTTTTTATGTTCTGGTTTTGTTCCCAGAGAACGACTATTTTGGTTTTTAAAAAAGTCGTCAAACTGCTTTTCAAGATAAATTAAAGAAAACTGAAAAGCGATCGAGATAATCACACACGGCTTAGCACGTAGTTTCGAAAACTTTATTAACTTACCCCCAAACATTATTTATTAAATGAAGCAAACGTTGATCGTTAACTCTCGCGAAGGTTACCTATATCATTCCAATTTCAACCTTACACCACAGTTAATTAAATCGTTGGCAAGTATCCGTCTGAAGATAAAACGACACTGGTGGTTTGAAACAAGAGTAAACAAAGACAGAACTATTATCCATACTCTTTAGTTAGACATAGGATGCCTCTCATCATGAGTGCCTCTATAGCTCAGCGGTAACGAGGAAATGATATAACTCGGGCGGCTTATGAGATCGAGGTTCGAACCCCAACTCAAGAAAGTTTAAAATAAAAGATTACATTTTTGATTATAAATTTGTCGTAGTTGAACACTGGCAGAGTATTGCACCTCACGTTCGCTCTGCTTTGCGAAGTTAATGTTTAAAAACTGAGGGGGATACATTTCTCTGATGCTGACTGTACATTAAAAGTTGTTGATGATGATGTTGGTGGAACAGAAAAGAAGAGTGATAAATCACTTTATTTATAATTATTTGAATTTGTGCGCACTTATTGATAGACGAATGTGAACTGATCAATAAATATAATTGACTAAATAATTAAAACCGCAATATACATTAAGGCTGACGTTAACATATCTGACGATGCACGATGGAACCGTACATATTCCGGGCCTGAGATGAGAAAAATCTTAAATAATAATTACATGTCAAACGTAGTAAACTTAATAAAATTACACATCAACACTTGAAACTGTAAAAGATAAGTTTTAAATAAACAAAGTATATAATAATCTGTAATCTTGAATTGCACCCTTCCGTTCGTGTCAGCGCGTGTGTATGGTCCGAATCTCAATTGCGCGTGGCGGTGCGGGCGTAGCCGGCGGTCGGTGGCGGCAGCACGGGTGGTGCGGGCAGCGCAGACTGCGTTGGTGCTGGCGGTGGTGCGGGAGGCGCAGTGATGTGCACCAACCATCTAGATTGCAGCTTTCTGATGTTCGTCACTACTCCAGACCACATCAATCATGGTGTAGTGATGAATATTGTGATAGGAGATGTCTTTCGATGTTACTTCTGCATTCTTCAGCTTGTTCTCCTAACAAGGTATAATTGTTGTTGCATGTTGCATGAATCATCCTGTGATGGAGTGGTAGGGGTGGTAATGTTGATTACGTTATTTATCTGAGGAATCTTTTTAATTTCACTTCACTTATTTGAAGTTTGTGTGGAGTCACGGTGAAACTATTCGTTTTTATGACGCAGTTAGGACTCACATGTATTATACTGCTGTTACTCAACCAATGCATTGTCACCTAATCTTCGTATACCTAGGCTGTTCCAAAAATTGTGAGCCGCAGAGTAAATATTATCTATTTTTTCCTGAAACTATTTTGAATGCAAACCTCATTTTAATATAAACCCCCTTGGTGAAAATAATTGGCTCGCTATGAATGATTATTTTTTTATTATTAAAGAAAATATCTGTCGTTCTTAAACGTGGGTTGACCTATAAGAAATCCAACGAAAATTTACAAGCTGCCTTTGGAGAGTCTGCTCCTGGGTTAACAACAGTCGATGACCTCCGACCCGGCCAACCAACAACTGTAGTAACTCATGAAAACGTCATCAGGGTGGAGTGACTATTGCAGGATAATAGAAATATTACACATAGGGAGATTTAGGTTGAATTGAAGATTGGATCACAGGCAGTTTTCACTATCCTTCATGAATACACCTTAAAGTCAGGAAGGTTGCTTTGCGGTGGATACCTCATTCTCCCACAGAAGAGAAAAAATACCGTGGTATTGATTGGTGCAAATTTATGCTGAAAAAGTTTGAAGGAGGAATTTCACCACAAAACGTATCCTACATCTTGACAACTGATGAATCTAGGATCTATAGCTAAGATCCTCTTTTAAAGCAGCAATCCACGCAATGGGTGTTGAAGAGGACCAGTTGCCCACAAAATTTGCCCACGATCGGAGCGTTAATAAATAAAAAAGCCGTTTTTTTGTCGTAGTGGACTAGTAGCAGTAATCCCGCCAGAATACCGTAGAACAGTTACTAGTAAATGGTATTCCAAAGTTTGTCTGCCTCAAGCTTTTGGGGAATAGTGAGCGCCCAAGGAGCGGCGTCCGTGGTATTCTTTTTCACAAAGATAACGCGCCCGCTCACACACGGACCTCTCGCTCTCATGCTAGAACCATCAACTTCGGGGGCACAAATGTTACCCCAACCTCAGTAGAGCCCCGATTTAGCTCCGTGCGATTTTTTATTATTTCCCACAGAAAAAGAAAATGCTTCGGGTATGAAAATTTAACACCGCAAACGACGCCGTCGAAGAATTTCGTCGGTTATTTTTCGACCTCCAGCAACATGCGTTTTTCAAATGTTTTGAGGACTGGTTTACTCGAATGCATAAGTGCATTTGAGCAAGTTGGAGGGGAATTTATTGAAAAACTGTAAATAAACTTTTTTGATATTCTAATTATTTTTCATTTCACTAAAAAAAATTGGAATAGCCCTCGTGTTGTTTGGACTTGACATCGATAGCAGCAAAAATAAAGGTACGTATTTGCGGTGTTGAATTCTTGCCATTTATTTCCACATATCTTGCTCATTGTTGTTCTGTATATTCTGCAGCTTCCAGGCCACAAAAACTCTTGTCGTCTTTTAAGTGATACTCTGGTTTCAGGAGTTGGCAAAAATGAGTTTTCTAAAGATCCAAACAGGAACTGATGTCGCTATTGGTCATAGGAATGTAAATGTACTTTTTCATGTTTAGCGCAATGTTATCTGATATTTGACTGCACTGATTGCTTGTTGTGCTTTCGTTTCAGGTATCGGTATCATTTTAAGAATTTAATAATTGTCTCGACTGATGAGTGCAAGTTTTATTTCAAAGAGAAGTACGTCTGCCAAAAATCATGATTTTACTTTATAAATTTTGTGCACTTCGGTGTAATTGGCTTGCAATTGTCATCAATTTCTTGATGACAATTGCAAGCCACGGTCGGTTCGATTACAAATGGTAATCGAACCGACCGTGGTGTAGATCGGTGATAGTATCTACTAACTTGTTTTGAATATTTCGTTAACTGAGTAGCACGTTGTTTGCTGTTATCGCTCCAATGTTGAAGGAATTAATTATACGATTTCGTTGGGCTTCCTCTTTCAGTATCTTTCTATTGCGTTCATATGTTGGTTAATCATCTTGCGTTGCTTTTCCATAATATTTTCAGCTCTTGACAAATTGACCTCTATGATTGAGGACTAATTTTTCCAAAGCGATGCTTTGGTTCTCTCACTGTCTCTAACTAGAACGATGTCCTTCCTGTATTATTCGGCAAAATTCTCATCCAATATTCGAAATAATCCGTTAGCGAGACATCCCACACCATTAATAAAAAATTAATGGTGTGGGACCTCGTCAAATCACGAGAACAAATTGAAAAAAATGGAAAAGTAATAAAAAACACGACTGACATAGCAAAGGCATTCAATGACCATTTCACGATACCAGAACCATTAAATAATTTTCCTAATAATCATATAACTTTGACCTAAACCAAATTCAATGTATAATATTGGGGTGCTTACCTATGACATTGGTGAATTTTTCTTCCAGATTCAGGAGTTCATAATTCGAGTAATTCAATAGCTATTTCCAGTTATTTTTTATTGTTTTAAAATTTATTTCAATATTTCACATCTTATTACTTATAAAATTTTCTTTTCATTTTCAGTTGGATAACAAAAATGTGAACTTAAAAATCAGTGCCTCCTAAATGTCATCCATTTTCATGATAATATTCGTAATATTTTTTTACAGCTGACACTTTTCAAAAATTATATTAAATTTTCTGTTAGTTAAATGTTGTCTCATTCATACACACAAAGTTTATAAAATTAGGATCTGTCATTCCTAAAAAAAATACAAAAATGTTTGTACTGAAAATTGAGTTAACTTCAATTTCTCCATACAAAACACCAATTTCATACGTAAGGACCTAATATTTAAATCCAACCAATCCTACTGACATTATACGTATAACTATGACCTTGAAAAACACAAGCAGTAAAGGACATGATGAGATTTGTACGAAAGTATCAAAATATATCCTAATGCCTTAAAGACATCCATAATCAAGCCTCTTTTTAAAAAGAAAAATAAAGAAAATATGAACATCTACAGGCCTATCGCCCTTATACCAGTGTTTTCAAAAATATTTGAAAAAGTAATATATAATGGCAATAACAACTACTGTAAAAATAATGATATTCTGGTTCCCGAACAAAAAGGCTTTAGAAAACACAAAACAATTAACTTGGCTATCTATGACTTCCTGCAATTTTTTTTTTCAATTTAGACAATAAAACACCTGTGTCAGCCTTATATATGGACATGACCTAAGCATTCGACTAGCCACAAATTATTGTTAAAAAGTTACAGACTTATGGAGTCAGAGGTAATGTTATAGATTTGATTAAATATAACTATCTGATCGAAAACAAATCACCGAAATTCAGAGATTATGTTCCCAAACAAACTGTGAACAAATCTACTCATCAGAAGCTTCAAAAGTAACGCTAGGGGTATCACAAGGAAGCGTTCTAGGCCCGCTGTTGTTCTTAATCTATATTAATGATATAGTTTACTCGACATCTCACCCTATGATCCTATTTGCTGATGATAGTACCATAGTTTATAAAAATGTGGGTAATGATAATTTGACATCTCAAAATTTAATAAATAATTTACTTAATGACCTAATAGCTACAATATAATAATTATATTATTATATATAATAATAAAGATTAATTTAAATAAAATTTATATAATGAATTTTAAACAAACTAAAGAACGGATACCATTAATTATCAAACAAGGTAACAACATCATTGACGAAGTACAAGTACAACAATTTTAGGATTACAAATCGACAATAAACTAAATTGGAATGTACAAATAGAAAATGTAACCAAAAAACTGAACAAATTTTCATATGCACTGTATAAGCTTAGTAAAGTTGTGGATTTTACCGCAGTAGTTCTGCGGTAAAATCCACAAATTACTGCTTATCACGGTTTCGTAATATCCACTCTCAGGTACGGAATAATATTCTGGGGTAACGGCGTAAATAAGGAAATGGCGTTCAAGTCTCAAAAGAAATGCATTAGAGCTGGAGTTTTCGTTAAAATGAACAGACAGTTGCAAACCTTATTTCAAACGCCATAAATTATTAACAATGCCCTCTCGGTATATTTTTGTAATAATAATGTTTATAAAAACAAACCCAAACCTGTTCGACTACCTGATCAGTCGCCGAAGGACCGTAACAACATAAAAATACGTGCTACTAGACACCAAACTGCGCTGTTCAGCAATAGTTTGTTTGGTATGGCGTCAAAAATATATAATAAAGTTCCACTGTCACTTATGAACATAGATAGCATACATATGTTCAAGCGTCAATTACATGATTATTTAGTTGATAAGGCATACTACTCTGTAGGTGAATATTTTGCATAGTGTTGACATGACATGTTCTATTAGTATTGACATTTATATAATCTTATTTATACTCGACATCCAATCCAATAATTCTTTTTGACATCATTGTATAATTGCCTATTTTTCCCTAGTATATGATTTTGTATGCCTAACGGCTGGACGTAAGAACAGAACTTATTATGTAACATCTAAGCTTAACTACGTTCCACAATAAACGATCTGAATCTGAATCTGAACCAGTTTTTTTGAATTTACAATGAAATTTAAAAAGTAATAACACTAGTATTTCAAAGAATATGTCCAAGTTATGTTTCGTATTATTTGAAGGTCTATATATACAAATAAATATATACAAATAATATTCTCTCTCCTCTTCTTTTCTCCGTCTTCATAAATTCCGTCTCGGATACTCTCTCGTCATCATACCATCTTTACGCAGACGATCTCCAGATTTATCGTCATTTTTCTCCCTGTGATATGGTGTCTGCTGTGGGAATGTTAAATGTCGATCTCGAGCGAATTAGGGACTGGGCCACTTCTTTTGAACTACTTGTCAACCCTAGTAAGTCCCAGGCTTTGATTATTGGTTCCAGGTTTTCCCTTAACTTGTTACAGAATCTGTCCATTGCCCCTATAACCTATGATGGAACTATAATCTCATATAGTACTAAGGCCAAAAATCTAGGAGTTTTCTTCGATAACCAATTTTCCTGGTCAGCGCATGTCAGCGAGGTCAGTAGGCGAGTCTTTGCCACTTTTCACTCCCTCAAACGACTACAATACTTCCTGCCTCGTCAGACAAAAATAACGCTTGCCCAGTCTCTTCTCCTCCCCCTGATCGATTACGCTGACGTATGCTGGGTGAGCGCGAATGAAGAGCAACTGAACAAACTCGAGCGACTTCAAAACCTCGGGATTCGGTTTGTCTTCGGCCTGCGCAAGTATGACCACGTCTCGGAGTATCGCAGGGAGTTAAAGTGGCTCCCTATCCGTCTTCGTCGGGATTCTCATATCCTCATCTGCCTCTATAACATCTTATTTAATCCTCGCTATCCTGTCTTCTTACGAGATCGTTTTGAATTTTTGTCCTCGGATAGGCCTCGGAGATCTCACGCTCGATCACTGCTTATAACTCCGCAACACAATACAGCCGCATATGAACATGGGTTCAGACTACGAGCTATCAGGCTCTGGAACAAACTTCCTAGCGCCATCAGAGACAGCCCGTCACTTTCTATTTTTAAAACTCGCTTAAAAGAACACTATCTTTCTCTTCCATACTAGATTTATGTAGGTTTATTGCTTTGATATATATGTAGTATAATTTTGTCTATTTGTATTGATATTATGTATTTATGTACATATTAGTAATTAGTTTATTATTTTAATATTTTTAACGTTGTGCATATAGGTCTACCTGTTATTTCATGTATTCTGTCCATATTAGGTTTGCTGGAAGAAATCTCTTTTTAGAGATAAGCTCGCCTTTGTACACCTAGTTTCCATTTTTTTGTATCTGTATCTTCTGTTTTTGTGCAATAAAGTATAAAGAGTAAATAATTACAGTGTTTTTGCAGGGAATCTTAATTGCACAACATTCAAAATAGTTAGATACTGAAACGATCCCAAGAGATTCTAGTTGCTCATATTGAATACCGCCTTTTAAGAAAATGCAAGAACCTCTTCTGGTTTTTCTGCAGTAAAAAGCCGCTAGTAAGTAATTTGCCATCTTAACGTTTAATGTTTTACTTTATTTAGGAATGTTTCAGTCAAACATATTACTTCAGGGTTAGAGCATTCATTCATATCATTAATGGTAAATGTAAGTTTATCCAATTTGGACAGTAGTCCCTGAATATTTTGATGCATTACTAAAAAACTCGATACAGTATTATTGCAATCATTTCCGCTATTATTCACGAAAAAACCTGTTGATTTCAGGACGAATATCTTTTCTGATTATGCTTGACAAGTTATAGTTACTTAAGTTTAATACAAATTATTTTAAATGGAAAATAATTCAAAAGCCTTGCGTGTTTATTCTACTATCATGTCGATTGAACTTTTCTAAGTCGCATCTTAAGTGTAGATTAGAGTCTAATAAGTAAGCATATTCACTGTCTTTATTGTTTCTGTGTAACATTGTGTTAAGATTTTCTACTCTAATATTATATAATGTAGTGCCATATTTGAATGTTGGTACACAAATGATCACGTTTGTATTCACAATCTTCCTTAAAATTTCTTTAATTTTCACGACGAGATCTTCAAAATTTTCAGTTTTTTTAAAATCGGTTTCGCCTAGAAATAGTACGCCGTAGTCGTATTTGTTTAATTTTCTTGTCAGTTTTTCAAAACATTCTAGTAGATTTTCAGTTCCAGCATTAGGGTAGCGAAAATGATGGTATTCAAATTCATCGTTAAACATTTCAAACTCCAATTGCGCTATTTTAATATTTTTATTGTTACTTACCATGCATATTTGTGGTTTTTTATGTGACTGTGCTCTTTTAGATTGTGGTAGTTTATGTTCAATATTGATATGACTATAATTTGCTGTGTTGTTCTTTTCTTCTACCTTTTCTTCCTCTAAAGTTGCAGGTAACGTTTTATTGATTTCATTTAGCTTTTCCTAGTTCTTTGTAACATTTGGGTCAATGCATAATTTTTTTAGGTGGTCGAAATTTTCTTTTATTCTGCTAGCTCTTTCTTTAGTTTACAGTTTTCAGATAGCATAATTTCGATTTCATGTTCTGCTGAGTTTAGCTATGATTCTAGTTTTGTAATTTTGTCTTCTCTACCCACAATCATGTTGTTTAATTCTGGGCAACTTCTATTCATGTAAGATGGCTCTACCATTCCCGTGATTGAATTTTCTGCCTCGGTATCAGACTGCAATGAATCGGCCAGGGATTCAAAAGAATTTCTAGTTTCGACCCTTGCGATTTCGACCTCTCGTTTTCTACGTGTGATGTTGTCAATAGGATTGATCATCGAGAGCTCAAGCTAGTTGAGCGTGTCAATGCATTATGTTGTCGGTTCCATATTCTCGACGTTGAATTTACATACTGTACTGTGCGGCTCTTTTTTATATTTACTGGGGTACTCGATTTCTTTAAACATTTCTCCCATTTTTAGTTAGACAGCTGTGTAATTTCAATAAGTATATAGCGTTTGTAGCTGAAGTTTGAGCATATCTGATGTATATGTGGCAGGCAAATTGTAAGATTCCACATTTTACAAACGGCGTCGTCCGTTTACAAACGCGCTTGCTATGTAATATGCCGAAGGCAAATTGCAAATTGAAATTAAAATCGCAAATTAGGTGAAGGTCGTGTTAGGTTGAACATGTAAGAACAACAATAAATGCTTTAAACATAAAGGAGTGTCAATTTGCCTTCGGCATATTACATAGCAGCGCGCGTTTGTAAACGGACGACGCCGTTTGTAAAATGCGCAATCAAACAAATTGCCTGCGACATATACATAATATCTGTCTGCACGTAAAACACTGGATATATTCGTTTCTCTTGCATGTTGAACTGCACTTGCAAGTTTTTAAGGTAGTGGCATCTTGCGGAAGTTTTTAAAACCACTGTGTTGTCAATTTAACATCACTATATTTTCGTGTATTTGTTTGGCTACTCCTTACAGATGCTGCTCGCTGGCTTGGTATCGGTTTGATTTTTAGTTCTTCTATCTGTAGTTCTCAAATCATTGGATGGTGTCTTGTGGCGCTACTTAATAGTAGCAGTACTTACACCATCTGCAGTCGTATATTTTTATTTCTTAAAAAAGAAAAAATATTTTTGTTGCTTGGGGAGCGAACCTGCGTCTTTGCAAAATGTCTAGGCGTAACGCCTCGACTTAACCGTTCCTGCCAAACACCTTTTACTACTTCTGGCGAAATAAGGTAACGTATGTGTTTGTGAGATAGTTTCGCTACTCGTCGCTAGGAAGCGTTAGTAGGTACAGAATTATTGGAATTTGCTTGATCGATCGATACAGAAGAATGATTTGTATTTTTTCACTTTTAGGTTATGATTTTTTCACTGATCAGATGATTACACAAGTATTTTTCAGTCACTAGCACTATTGTTCATTGTCACTCGTTACGGTGTATTACGGCACATGATTTCTTCAATTTATCGTCTTTGTAAACATTGATTTGAGGAAATTGTATATTATTCCGGCAAATTGGGAATGACAATTGATATTTATCACTGTTTGTAGCACTATTTGCACTTTGGACACTCAAAACTCTAAAAATATATACGGAGGCGACGGCAGTGTTGCCGCCGACTCTCGGCAGCTCCGACTCGGCAACGGCGACTCGCCGACTCCGTAGGTGTCTGTAGTGTCATCTCCTACTGTACCTTTGAGGAAATTGTATATTATTCCGGCAAATTGGGAATGACAATTGATATTTATCACTGTTTGTAGCACTATTTGCACTTTGGACACTCAAAACTCTAAAAATATATACGGAGGCGGTGTTTACGACGGCAGTGTTGCCGCCGACTCTCGGCAACTCCGACTCGGCAACGGCGACTCGCCGACTCCGTAGGTGTCTGTAGTGTCATCTCCTACTGTATCTTGTTGTGGGGGAAAGCAGCGGATATTCAAACTATTTATATTTTACAGAAAAGAGCTATTCTAGCAATTTATATCTTAAAACTTACAGGCTCTTTAAGATACCTTTTTGAAGAAATTGACGTACTAACTGAAGCTACTCAATTTATTTTCGAAAATATAATGTATGTATGCTAGTACCTTACAACATTTTCCAAAAATAGCGATAGCTGTAATGATAACCTAAGAAATAATCACATACTAATTGCGCCCCTGTTAGGTTCGCGAAAGTTAGCAATTATTTCAAGGGTCAGTGCATTCTCTAGTACAACAAGACACCTCTGGAGATTTCGAAATTGCCATTTAAAAAATTCAAAAATTATTTAATAGCAACTTAGTCTAAAAAGGGATATTACAATGTTGATGATTAATTAAATGACGGGACTGTAATCTAACTCAACACAGAATTCGCTGTTAAAATTTTTGTAATTGTTTATTCCCGTTTTTATTTATAATTATTAATATTGTTATAATTCTATAAGTTAAATACAACCAATTTTTAAAAGAGGACTAAAAATAAATCTGTGGGAGTTTGACTTTGAGTTTATATTTTTATTTGAACGCAAGTTCTCCCCCACTCGATCTACTTCCCCTATCGAACCCTGGTTTGACGGAAGAAATCTCTTATTAGCTCGCCTTTGTACACTTTTATTCTATATGTTTTCTGTATATTTTAATTGAACTACAATAAATAAATCATCAATTATGAATTTTCTACGTAGCCTGGCTTGCCCTTCTTTTCGGGGACCGATGCGGTCACATAAACGTTTGGTTAGAAATTATTGTATTGTGATCTGAACTTTCAGTAAAACTATGAATCTCCACTTATTCATAGTAAAGCAGCTCGCCATGGATTGACACCGCAACGGTCGGCAAGGGACGTGTGTGGGGGGGCATTTTTGTCGGATCAGCGGCGGGCGCCCGACAAATGTAGCGGAAAGATAAACTCGGTGCAGGCAACCGACACAATGTCGTGTCGTTCCGGTAGTGCTGAAAGGAGCTGAAAGGTGTACTGTGATGGGGACATATGACGCCTGTTTAAGCCTCAACGCACATCCGGTATCTGTTCTCTTAAACCGGTTATTTGTGGCTGTGGACAGAATTAGGGAGAAATGCACCAGACTATTGCCAGCCACTAATTTCAGTTTAAACGTAACTTAAGTACAACTCGGTCAAGTTACATGGATATAATTTCATGATTTATTTATTGTACTGCAATCAACATATTCAAAAAACATATAATATAAAAGTGTAATATAAGAAGTTGAGCTCATAGTCAAGCACATATTGTCGCTATGCACGCTATTGTCGGGCAGCCAAGTACCTGCTTACAATTGCCGTGTTGTATTTAAATTGTGATTTTTAAATAGAGGCTGTCAAAAGTCTGGTGCAAGCCTTAGAATTTTATATTATACTTACTATTTTAAAATCCAGGATCCCGAAAAATACTAAAATCTTAATCCACTTTTGGAATCCTACGGAAGTCTAATCCTACGAAGCCACTTTTGGAAGTCTAGATCTGACTTTGGCCACAGTTGAATATGGTACGAAAATACTCGCTGGTAACAAAATATATTGAAGGATATGGATGACAACCGCACTTTAATTGTCTGTGCGTCCATTCCAATATTCTATGTAAAATATACAATACAAAAACAACGACCCCACAAGAAAAAGATGTACCAAGAAAATAGCACAGATTATTTCAAGACGTTTCCCTCAATTTTAACCTCTATAGTCAACGCAACAGACCCCACCATCGCTGGGATGTCACATGCAATAACACGGCGCACCTGATACGTTCTGTATAAAATAAACCCTTCTATCTACTGATGACAAGGAGATTTTACGACGGAGACGGCATCCAAGCGCTTAATTTCCCTGCTGCCTGATGTATAAGCAGCACAATTGGCTTTTTAGCCAGTGTTCTTTTGTAAGTAAATAATTCACCAAGCTTAAAACTTAAGAAAAACCGACTTCAAGTTCAAGCCCTGTTTTTATTATCACGCTTTTATTAGCTTCACCTGTATGTTTGTTTGTTTGTATGTAACCGACTCCTTTGGACTCTATTTTGACCCACTTTAAACGGATAGATTCAATTCAAACTTTGTACACTTATCAAGAATCAGCGACAATGTAATAATTTCATAAGTTTATCTCATTATCCTGATTAGGATCACCAGGATTAATTAATTTCTCGTATTTTTGGGATTGATAAAACAGTCTACTTACTTTCCGGCTCGCGCACTCGAACTAAAATGTGAAAAATAAATATAGTTTAAAAAAACTAAAAAACACGCTTTTAAAGCACTTCGAGCTAAAAAGTTAAACAAAAAAAATTGATATAACCTTAAAACAATAATGAATAAAAAATACTATTATTATTGTGAAAAAAAAAGCGTCGGGCGCTTTGTTCCATATCTTTCGTACATCGAGCGCCCGACGCTTTTTGTTTCACAATAATAATAGTATTTTTTATTCATTATTGTTTTAAGGTCATATTATAAATTATTTTTAACTTTTTAGTTCGAAGTGCTTTAAAAGTGTGTTTTTTAGTTTTTTTAAACTATATTTCCTCCCTGGTCGGGATGTGAATGAAGTCTGTGTATGTGAAAATTCCTCACCAAAACCTTTGCTGCACGGAACTACAAACCAAAAAGTCATCTGAATCAAATCTGAATCAAATGAAAAAAATCAAAAATCAACAAATACAAAAAAATACTTTTTATTGTATTTGTTGATTTTTCAAAAAGTGCTACATAAATTTGGATAAAATTTGTATGGAACCACCTCTGAAGTATGACCTACAAATCAAAAGAAGAATCATTAAAATCTGTTTGTAATTGATTTATTAATCGCGTAACAAACACACAAAAAACAGACGAATTGAGAACCTCCTCCTTTTTGAAGTCGGTAAAAAAAACTTGTATTGACCAGTTGCGACAAAGAATTTGTTTGCATCTTTTATCATAATCTGTGTGTATGTAGCCTCAGCCCCTGCATAAAATGTCATACTGTCTGGTAGGGATTTCACTTCCAAGGCGGTTCCAGTCCTAATTATTCTAAAATCGACGAGTTGTTCTACTTCTGCCGACATCATTATTGCCAGAAAGAGAATATTTCGCTCAAAGATGCACAAGGCTGCACTTCTATTTGCGTTGGACTTGCACTCTCGTTCTTGATTGTGCAGTCAACTTAGAATGATTAATGCAACTAAAATTACTGCCCAACACCGTTGTTACTTTAAAGCATCAAATCGGTGATGATATAATGTATCATAGATAAAACGTATTCAATAACATAGTAGGCTAGATATCGTTCTTGATATTAGATATAGTAAAATTCTACTCCCTACTACCTATAGGTACTGATGAAATAGTCACCTAACAAAACATTTCATATTAAAATGAATTACTATTTTATATACACTATAACTATACTATTTAATGTCAAATTGTAAGACAAGACAGTAAGACAAAAACGAACATTTCCGAGAAAATACGAAAGGAAAGGATTATTCACTACATCTTATCTTAGTATGGTCATGCAAATAGATTTTAAATGCGGTACCTTTAAATAATGCTCTTGCAGGAGAATCGCATATATAATCCCTCAGTTTTGCTGTGGTTGTTGCTTCAATTGTCTGTCGTGTATTAAATTTTAAATTATTGCGGTAAAGCTCTCGTAATTCATCAATAAACCCTCATACACACCCACGACCAACGGTGGAATGTTGCACAATATTGGCCATACTTGATCTTCGGAACTTTTTAATACTATTAGCCGCCAATATGCTCTTTAGTACATTGTCTTAATGTAATAAGATAACTTTCAGCATAGTATAAGGCCATTATGCCAATTATGACCAGAACCAACTGGAGTTATGGATATTTTTGTTTTTTGACAATTTAAAAGTGTTCGTGGATCTTTTGGAATTGAACAGGGCGTTCTCTTGACCAGAATTTGTTTATCTCTTTCATATAATCTTGTGTAATATTGAAATGAATAGCCTATTTTATAAATCATCGCGAAGTATATAATTTTTACTGGCTTCGTTTACGCTTTCATAATCGGAACTATCACTAAGCCATAATTTATCAAATATTTCATCTACTTCCTATTCTTCTGACTCTACTGTTATAGAACCACTAGATCTACTTTCTGCACTTCAAGCAACATCGTAATGCTTAGACCCACTCTGCACAAAACTCAATTCTCTTGTGTTCAAAATTCATTTTTTTACGGAACCAACCCCAGTTGACTTTTCATGTAGTAAATATTCAATCTATTACAATTAGACGTAATAAGCGCAGAATGGATGTTATACATTTCTTTTTAAAAGCTCCACTTCTTTTTACACTTTCCCAGTTTTTTTTATTAATTTTAACGACGAATTTTTATTTTTAAAAATATAGAAAAGAATGGCTGTGGTTGTAAAGTTACTGAATTTTTGTACACCAATAGTTTTAGTCATTGAATAGTAGTTTAAGTGTTCAAATTGATTTAAAATCATATAAGAGTGCAATTTATCACACTTATCCGATCGTCACGTATAAGTAGTTCTCGCGACTCTAATAAACGATTAATGTCGGTGTAAAAGTCATATAGACGTTACTAAGACGACAGAACTAGTTATACTACTGACAGTTGTATAATAGTCATACAAAACAGTCGCATAGAAGTTTATACAATCAAGATTACAAGTTGTTTAAAAATAAGATGCACTAACTCGTATTACACGCTAACATTACTTCAATACGATGTTGATAGCATTTTGAGTCGCGTAACTTTTACTTATAAGATTGACTGTTGAGCAGTTACGTTATTAAATAATACATATATCGTGATGATTTGACTTTTATAGTCACGAAAACATGATAAACAGTCGTGTCTGAATCCCAGGACCTTCACTGCAGTAAGCCCACCACTGGAAAGGCGTCTGATGGCTTCCGCTGGGCCGTCGATATCCGACCGGATTTCTGTAATAGAACCGGTATCCAACCGAGCCATTTCCTGCACTGGAGCGGATTATTATAATATAATTCAATCTTTAGCAACCGCGTTTGTGCAGGGTGATTATTGCATTGGGAATTACTTAAGAGCTTGCTTGATTCTGATTAAGATTAAATATTATAATTTAAAAGATTTAAAACATCATGGATCATGTATAACATGTTTATAATGTCAAAGCATCTGAGTTTTTGACTTCTTCTGCTTCACGACATTCCAGCAAGATAAATAAAGTGACCGTGAATAAGTGCTGTGAGCCTAGTTTCGTCCCGATTAAGACTAGCGAAAGTTAGCAATTCTTTCAAGTGTTGGTGCATTCTCTACTACAACAAAAAACCTCTGGGAATTTTGAAATTGCCATTTGAGCAATTTAAAAGACCATGTAAAAACGACTGTTGAAAAAGGGATCTTGCAATGATCAAGATCACTTAAATGACGGGACTGTATGGGGTAAATCTAACTCAACACAGAACTCGTTGTTAATAATTTTGTAATTATTTATTCCTGCTTATTATTTATAATAATTAATTTTTTAATATTTGTATAACACAACCAATTTTTAAAAGAGATCTAAAATCATTCTGTGGGAGTTTCTTCGCTCTTTTTTCTCCCACAGTGGTCCAATGTAGTGAAGAGAAAAATGACGTTTACTAAGTATGTAAATATCTACATTAATAAAGAAATTTCTACTTTAACTATGACTTTGATTTAGATTGCGCCAAGACGGATGGACCCATTTTAAAATTAGATTTTTGGTTTGAATGGTTACCTTCCGATTGGTGTCGTTGACATCCGGTCAGGATCTGATGATGGAATTCAGGAGAAATCAATGGAACTCTTCAAATATTACCGGCATCCCTATAGCGATTTTTGAATTTTCATAGTTATATTTGTATTATTATAGTATATTATTTTTGTATTTTCGTGCATTTACTCTCGGGAAGCATCATTTTTTTTGGATGGAACTGATGATGAAGACTACAGATGATCACTAGAACTGCCCCATACTGGGTATTACCTATTAGTTGCGATATTATAACTTTATTAAGGTTGATCAGTAATGTATTCTCGACATAATGGATAATGGTGAAATGGAGGAGAAGGCGTTAATGATGATGATGATAAGATCAAAAAGAAATAAAGGTTTTTTTTCAATTAATGATGACATGTATGGATGTTTTGTAACAAATAGGGTTTAATTGATGTCGTTTTTTTCTAAAGTTTTACTTTTTGTTTAAATTATGTAGAATACGGTTGACGGAAGCTAGGGTATCCATTGCAGTCCAAACTGCAAACAGACAGGTATACTTGATTTAGATATATTCGCTGGTTTTATAGCGGCGGCGGACGGCTAGGTCGTTCAATGTAAAACCAAAATACTGATATCATTTTAATAAATATGAGGACTTAAGGGAAACTCGTCTGTTACATCAAACCATTTAAAGTATGGGCATTCTGACTTGGCCCACTATGTAATAAATTTCACGTGATCGGGAAACTCGATATTCCAAAGAGATCATCGATGTTGGTTGCCACATTCAGCTGTAGCGACAATTTAAAACATAAATACACTAGAATTCACTAAAAACTAGTCTAAATAATGCTTAGAAATAACATTATTTCCCAAAATTCCACTTTCGACGAAAATCTGAACATAGATTAGCAAGAAGTGTCATAATTTGTTTTAGTGATGGGTATGATTTGACGAAAGAAGGTTTGCTAAAAATCTATTCTTAGGGCAACTGGCTAGAAGGCGGAATAAGACTTTGCTCGAGTGAACATTCATAACAGCACATAAATCTGTACGTAGTTGTCAAAGGTTACTCGAGTTTGAGTTGAATCTTATTCCACCTTCTAGCTAGTCACCAAGCACGTCATAAAAGAAGAATCGAAAATTATGGAGCTCGATGGTCAGTAAAATATCCAATGAATGATATGTATTTGTTACGGCTAAAGCTAGAAGAGCGGTTTACTCTTGGTTTAACCGGTTGCTCAAGCTCCTCGGTTAAAGCCCAAAGTAGGTATTTAGTAATAAATACCTAAACGGCTAAACCTAGGTTTAACCAAAGTAAAGTTAAGTTGGTTGATTTATGTTCGGTTTTAGGTCGATAAATAAAAATGACAGGTTTTATAACTACATAAAATGATAATCCTAAGACATTTTGGTGATCAATATTTATTTTTTTCTAATTTATTTATTTCGATAAGAAACAAACAGTCACATTCAAAAATATACGATTATACAGACATGCTGATTAATTTCTTATTGTAGACTTACAGTTTCCTTTATTCTAAAATGACAAAAATAACAAAAGGTCAAATTGCACAAACCTTAACAAACAATTTCAACACACTGACGACAGCCGACATGCAACAACACGAAAATCTCACACTATTTATGACTATTTATAGAAAGATTTAAATTGTATTTTTATGAAGGTATCTATTTTTATTTTAAGTTAATTTAGTATTTTAATATTTAATAAGACGAAAAAGATGGAGTCAGCCCGACATCGGCAATAAGCTAAACTGGTGTCGGGTAGGTGCAAATAATAACAATTTATAATAAACATTACAGAAATAACACAACCAAAAAGCTTTAGCTTTAATTTATTCATATCACTCGAAAACAAAGTTTATGCAGTAACAAAGATGTATCAACATGGTTATTTATGATTTTATAAAGCAGAGTTACATCAATGTAGTCACGGCGGTTAATGAGTAGACTAATGTTGTATTTCTTCGCTGAAGTAATATAATCTATATGTGCAGAACCCAAACGATAGTCGATAGCTTTAATAAATTTCTTCTGTACTCTTTCTATACGGTCTTTGTATAAGTTGTAGAATGAATACCAGACTGAGCATGCGAACTCCAATTTGCTGCGTACATAACTATTATATAAAATTTTATACGTCAATACGTTTTTAAAAGGTTTACCGACGCGCAATATAAAACCTAGCTGTTTGTAGGCTTGAGATAGCATGATATCTATATGAGGGACACAATACAGTTTAGAATCCATGATGAAACCAGGTCACGGACTAGTGAGACACGATTTAAATCTTTATTACAGACTAAAGCTGATCACGAAACATTTATCAACATTTAAAAGTAGTTTATTTGACTCACAGAAATTTTCACATATATCAAAGTCAGCTTGTAGGCACTG